>OV815327.1:40000-10040000 GCA_929108375.1 Gymnoscelis rufifasciata | reverse complement strand
GGCGCAGCGTCGCCGTAACTAGATTAATCTAAAGATTCTTGTAAAAAGTTGCGTTTGACGGCGAGGCTGCGTCGCTCGGTGCTGAACGAAATGCTGTGAGTGCCAGGGTGACACGGGCAGTGACTGTACACACTACGTGCGGCAGCGTGCGTAGGCCTTTATAAACAGACATACTTAGTTGCGTCGCCAACGTTACACGATATGCGGATTCCGTTAAAAATCCAGAATATTTCTGCATAGTTTGAAAAGGCAAAATATACAAAAATCGTCTATATATTCAGTTTGATTATATAAAAAAGGTTAATAAATCATAAAGATTTCAACTGGCGAGCACAACTAAATAAATCCGCGAGAAAAAATAAATAAAATAATTTACATACACAATCGTAAACACATAAAGCGAAAATAATAGCGTATACATAAAACACGTAAATAATATCATAGAAGCGTAATAAAGCACTCGTTTTAGATAACTACTACTTGTGTGATTTACAACAAAAGTTTTTTTGCACAAAACCTGCTATTTCCACGTCTACGAATGCATTTAGGTACAAAATAGCACTTTCACCACAAAATAGTATTTCATTCTATCTATATTAAACACAAGTAAATGATAAGTACGTTGAAAACAACCGCAAATACATTCAAATATTTTAGTTATTATATTGTAACCCACACAAGTAATATCCATGTTGGTAACACAAAAAGTAACGCGACGGCGACAAAGAACTAAAAATAATAAATACCAAAAATAATAAACCTTAAGCAATCTTAAATACCCTGTTGATTTCATATTTTTAAACGATAGTTTTTTTTCCCTCCTGATTTACGAAAAGAAAAACATAAATAGTTTAACGCGTCGGGGTTGCGCGCCGAGGAGTTATCGCGTCGTGTTGCTAATGCGATAATTTGAACGCTGTTGATTTTAGTTCCAATATACAAGAACATCGAAATTGTGAAAGGTAACTTCAAAATGATTAATTCAAATTATTAACTAAGAAGTAAACATTTAGAGTTAGTTCGAGGCGCAGCCCCGAGGCCCGCCACTTGAGCACGACCGACAGATCAGCTAACCATCCTACCTACCATAAATTCATCCAATACCTATCATTAACGTATATGTCTTTATTACGTATGTTATTTCGTTTCTTTATATTAGCTTACATTAAAAACGTTTGTGCAAAGAAATAATTTTACACTAATTTTAATATTTTGTACAAGAAGTCCCGCTTTAGCAATCCGCCCTGTACGCGTAAGCGGAAGATAAAACGGCAGCTGGTGCCAAGACGACTTCGACCTTGTGTTTCGCGTCACACGGTCGATTTCATCTTGATCGATAACAATTGCGGACGACACGTAATAGAATAGGACCATCGATATACGCGACCCGATAACTAAGTACAAAAGAAACAACGTAGTAAATCCATTACGATACATGCTCGTATCACTATAAGTACCATTATCGCGTAAACAAGGGAACAAGTTATCAGCACCCATGAAAATTATGCATTGATTAAAGTTAAATTAAGCCTAGAAGGTAGAACCAGTCACGCGGTACAACGCCTGGGGACTGAAGAGTGCCGCGCCGTCGCGAGGGAATCACTGGACTCGCAAAGGGAATCTATGTAAAAATATGTAAAACTTGCAACTTAGCGCTAAATTAAGTACATAGTTTCAGTAGCAACTGAAGGCCTAAGTCGGATGCGCGAGGCACTATTCAGCCCGCAGCACGCCTTACAACAAAATGGCGTAAGATTAATTACACATAATTCATAATATAAAATTATTCACTAGCGATTCGAAGCTATGTAACTGAACGGGTAACGTTTAGTAAAATGCGTGGTGTACATGGCAACTCGCGGCCAGCGACCGCGCCCGAGCTATCTCCGAGCGGGGCCCTTTGTGCGCGGCGGGGTCACTGACCGCCACAAAATGGCCGCCAAACAAAATGGCCGCCAAACAAAATGGCGGCGGTAAAAAATACGAAAAAAATGCTAAAAATTATAAATAGCGCCACAACGTAACTTACAAACTATAAACTAAAATAAAAAAAGTATACATCATTCATCCGTAGGCCGCCGTGACTTAGATCAAAATATATAAACGTATTGTTGATTCGAGCAGTTTCGGAGCGGGGGGCGCGGTATCCGACAATTTGACTAGCCGACACGAATTAGTAAGTGACTAGATACGCGACACGATAAACTTCACTTGGCAAGACTTAAAATCACGAATATTGCCTTCTACGGAGTTTTAGTATGGCAATAGAATGGCCATCGTTAGATTGAAGATCACAGACAAACCGAATAAATTAAGTACATTTTGGTACGCCCCCCGCTCTGCGCCGACCCGGTGGTGGACCCGGCGCAAACAATGTGATGAAACAATACATACAATATTTACAAATAAACGACTAAAAATTAAGCTCATTCAGTTTGAGAAATGATTAAATTACATCACTAACGATTGCTTTACAATAACCTGCTGACTATTTTATTCGAGTCGCTCCTCTGTCCTGCCCTCAGTGCTTGATCCATCATTCGCAGGACTTGCACAGAGCGTAGTCCGCTCTCAAATAAAGACGAAAAGTATCGTTAACAGGACGAACGAATTTGCGTGCTAATTAGAAAACGTCATTGAAATATCAAAATAGTTTTAAAAAGTACGCGGCGTGCGCGCAAGCCCGCTCGCCCCTACTAAGCTGAGATTCACACCGTGACCTACAGAGCGCTTGCCTCATTCCTTTAAGCCCTTACGCCCGAAGAATACAAAATTAGGCCCCGAAACAGATTAAAACTGTACAAAAATTGCGGTAAAACTTATCTAACGCGGTCTCGATTCGTTGCGATCAACGCCCAATCACTTACAATCTAGAACCGAAAGTCATTTTCACATTTTATTTGCCTACCTACGGGTAGGGACATCACTATGACTGTCAATCGGCCGCAAAACCTCCGATACATCACTATTCCCACTTCAATAGAGAATTTTGGGATATTTAGCACGTTTTTCTCTGATAAAAATCCGTCAAAATCAAGTTAAATCCTGACCAGATTAATAACTCACGGTATAAACTTTGCTAAAAAGGAGTCCACTTCCACTTAATTTTGACGGATTGTACATAGCCGTCGTTCGACCACCATGCTTTTGTCGGATTACAGTATTAGCGACCGATTTGGAGTCCACGGCTTATGCCTCGTCAACACATCTGACGTTACCAGTCGCTTCCAAAACTGTTGTACCTAACCTTATAATCACTGCTACTGGCATTATTTACAGTTTAACTGTTATTGAATGTAAATGAGCCAAGAATCACCTTCTTCAGTATTTGTTCTCAGCATAACTCTATGACAGACGTAGACTTTTACCCCCTTTTATACGAAATAGTCAACGAAACCTTTATTAGTTACAATATCGTTAGCATTCGTTTGTCCTTGGCATTTTGACATTTGTGGATGTTAGAAGGAGACAAAACGCATGCCAACTTAGGCAGCTTTGCTACCTATTCCACATAAGAAGGCTAGGGTATAGTTGTTGTCACTGCTGTTGTGATTGACAAAATAAATGATTTTCCCTAATCTACGTTTAAAACACGTCGCCGAGCACCCGGCTTTATAGCTATCTATCTAAACAGCGTTGGTAACCATGATAGTTAAAAGTTGATCCTGTCAACACGGTGTATATACAATGTTTGTCTGGGTGTCGGATAAAGTCGAGCTTAGTACAACCTAACTGAGGTTTATTCCTTTGGAAAATCTTATTTGCCCTATTTTTGTAAATAGATATACAGGACGCTGTCTGTCTCGGTTCAAGAGTTTAAGCTATATACACTGTGTATCTTGTGAGGGGTACGCAACACCGGCTGGTAACATCGAGCTGCGAGAGCGGCGACGGCGGCGGCGCGGACTAGCAGAAGCCGCCGAAGCCGACGGACGGCACGGACGGCACGGGCGGCACGGGCGGCACGCCGCCGCTGTGCTCGCTGTTCTTGTGGAGCTCCAGCAGGGGAGGTGCTGATAGGTACTGTAATGAGATCATATTATGTTACTTTGATTGTTGAATTTGACTTTATGGTAAATGGTGAGCCGGAGATAGTTAAAAAATTCTCCTAGTTCAGGCAAAATAAATACATCATAGTTCTAATTAAATTTAAAGGATTTTTGTCAACTTTAGCTTTAAGTGATTTTCTGAATAAATATTATTAAATAGTAGGATAGTTTAAATTCAACACTAAGGGCCAGTATTATCATCTCCTAGGTAAATTAATGGTTAAAATATAGAGCACTCTGTGTCAGTTGGTCGCTGACAGTTGTCAGTTGACTTGATAGCTCTATGTTTCAACTATTGACAAATTCCTACTTGACATCAACACCCGACCGCTCACATTCACACGCACGCATGCATACACACAAACAAAAACACACATAAACATATTCTCTTACACGCATAAGTTCACTCAAACCTCTTCCTGCGCAGAATTTAAGAAATAAGTTTTTTGTAATAAGTTAATTTTGCTATCCAGTTATAATGTTTTAAAAGAGACCGAGAAGAGAAGAGAAATATTATTTACAAATTCTAATGTTGACAATATTTTAAACGACATTATTGTTGCAACTAATGAACTCGAATAAAACAAGTTTAGACTTGTTTAGCAGATGCTACAGTGGGCTGTGACGCGCGCTGGGAGGCGCTACTCGCCCGATACATAAGACAAATTTTCATTGACCCCAGTTAATTATTTAGTGACCTACTTAACAAAATTTTTGGTCTTCAGACACATTTAGCTACATACTAAATTACTCGGCACTTTATTAATACACATCTTGTCCAAACTAGCCTTTAGTACATTAGTTTGTATTTAAATAATTTAATCTGTATTTAAATATAAAAAAAAACCGATTCCAGAACTTAGTTCCCTGAAAAGTAAAAAGTCATATATATTTTGTAACGTGTTGCGCTTTCATTTGAGACCCCACTCAAGCTTATTTGCAGATTTTCGGGTTTCCTTCCCCACTTTTACCCTGATAACTTTTAAACGGGTTAGACCGATTTTCATTAAATATGTGTCTTGAGAACACTCATGCAAAACTCACCTTTCATACAAAAAAACACCAAATTGAAATCGCTCCAGCCGTTCAGAAGCTATGATGGCACAGACAGACAGACATGTCCAACTTATAACACCCCTCTTATTTCCCCGAAAATTATGAATATGTCTACTCCAGCAGTATGTGTAGTAGTAACTGTACTCGCCTGCTGGTGGTGCGCCGGCGGCGGATGCGGATGCGAGTAGTAGGGCGCGTTGTAGGGGGGGTAGACGGGCGAGTAGGGGTACTGCCACTCGGACAGGTAGCCCGGCGCCGGCCGCATCACGCCGCCCGACCCCACCCAGCCGCCGCCCACGCCGTAGTATGTGTAGTAGTAACTGTACTCGCCTGCTGGTGGTGCGCCGGCGGCGGATGCGGATGCGAGTAGTAGGGCGCGTTGTAGGGGGGGTAGACGGGCGAGTAGGGGTACTGCCACTCGGACAGGTAGCCCGGCGCCGGCCGCATCACGCCGCCCGACCCCACCCAGCCGCCGCCCACGCCGTAGTATGTGTAGTAGTAACTGTACTCGCCTGCTGGTGGTGCGCCGGCGGCGGATGCGGATGCGAGTAGTAGGGCGCGTTGTAGGGGGGGTAGACGGGCGAGTAGGGGTACTGCCACTCGGACAGGTAGCCCGGCGCCGGCCGCATCACGCCGCCCGACCCCACCCAGCCGCCGCCCACGCCGTAGTATGTGTAGTAGTAACTGTACTCGCCTGCTGGTGGTGCGCCGGCGGCGGATGCGGATGCGAGTAGTAGGGCGCGTTGTAGGGGGGGTAGACGGGCGAGTAGGGGTACTGCCACTCGGACAGGTAGCCCGGCGCCGGCCGCATCACGCCGCCCGACCCCACCCAGCCGCCGCCCACGCCGTAGTATGTGTAGTAGTAACTGTACCCGCCTGCTGGTGGTGCGCCGGCGGCGGATGCGGATGCGAGTAGTAGGGCGCGTTGTAGGGGGGGTAGACGGGCGAGTAGGGGTACTGCCACTCGGACAGGTAGCCCGGCGCCGGCCGCATCACGCCGCCCGACCCCACCCAGCCGCCGCCCACGCCGTAGTATGTGTAGTAGTAACTGTACTCGCCTGCTGGTGGTGCGCCGGCGGCGGATGCGGATGCGAGTAGTAGGGCGCGTTGTAGGGGGGGTAGACGGGCGAGTAGGGGTACTGCCACTCGGACAGGTAGCCCGGCGCCGGCCGCATCACGCCGCCCGACCCCACCCAGCCGCCGCCCACGCCGTAGTATGTGTAGTAGTAACTGTACTCGCCTGCTGGTGGTGCGCCGGCGGCGGATGCGGATGCGAGTAGTAGGGCGCGTTGTAGGGGGGGTAGACGGGCGAGTAGGGGTACTGCCACTCGGACAGGTAGCCCGGCGCCGGCCGCATCACGCCGCCCGACCCCACCCAGCCGCCGCCCACGCCGTAGCCCACGAAGCCGCCGCCCACGCCGTATCTGGAAAACCAATCACATATTGCAGTAGGGTTGCCTAAGACAGTATTTTGCGCGTTACTCGAGCGCGTCAGGGAAAAACGACAAATTTAAGTGCCCTTTCTGCGCGTGGTGAAATTATACGTCTCGTCATCATCACCCTATTAACGTTCCCACTGCTGGGACACAGGGACTTCTCTCTTGACGAGAGAGATTAGGCCTTAATTCACCACGCTGGCCAAGTGCGGGTTGGTGAATGTCACATTTCCTTCAAACTCTTTTTTTAAAGTTATCAGAACATGCCGGTTTCCTCACGATGTTTGCCTTCACCGTTAAAGCACGTGTTTAAGCGCACATAAATTTCTCAAGAAGAAAAATCCAGAGGTGCGTGGCGGGGTTTGAACCCACGACCTTCGGAATGAAAGTCGAGTGTCCTCCCACTTAGCCAACACGGCTTTATTATACGTCTACATATGTCAAATTTTGTGACAATTGTCGCACCTGTCGCGGTGTTGAAATAGAGGCCAGGACGCCTCATAGCGTTACAAAGAGACAGGCCCCAAAAAACTCAAACGCGTCAGATTAAGACATTATCAGTTAAGTACAAAACATACTAGCCGGGACTCTGGTAAACGAGGGCTTCCAGACCACAGAGTGACTTGGAAGTAATATCTTGAACCTTTGTCTGCATATGACCCACGAGCCTACTACTTGACGTTATGCCTTCCTCAAACGTTTCTTATACTATTATTATTTGTACTATACATAGTTTTAGTTGACAATGCCACTACTCGGCAGCTCAATTATTTTATTTTTAAGAGTTTTAGGAAAACTTACAGCTAGATACATTAATAATACAATACAAAATAAATACATGGAAAATTACATGCATACTGAAGGCCAATTATAAAGTTTATTATGTTACATCTCATATTGAACGTCTTGTCTGTGTCTTTTGCTGTATTTTCTGTGTGTGTTTATAATAATTATTAGAACTTAACGAAATCAAGTGTACAATGTTGCCTATGATGAATAAACTACTATGAAACTATAGTGTCGGTTGGGAAGCGACCTGCACCCACCAAGTTGATACAAAGCGTTGGCCTTTCAGGTCATTGGTCCATCTAGTAAACTAGATATTCGTAGTATAACCGAACGAACCGACGTCCAACAATTCCTCATTGCTTAATTAATCGCGTGCTTCTATGTAACTGAGCATAGTCGCTTTCATGCTCGTCGAGTGACTTGACTAAGATTCGGCGATTCCTTCTCGTAGTTGGAGCTAGGTATCTTATAAGAGTAGGTATCTATCCATGGTATACATACGCGTCCACATACCCGTTGTTGGAGTAGGGAGGTCCGCTGTAGGGGGGGTAGGAGGGGTAGAGCGCGGGCGCGTAGTCCGGCAGCGCGGGCGGCGGCGCCGGCGCGGGCTCGCCCGCCGGCGCCGCCACGCCGGCCGCCGCGCCGGGGCCCTCCGCGATGCTGGGGATCTGGTCCACGAGGGACTCCAGGCCGGAGAGGGACTTGGAGGCCACGTCTTGGGATTTCGTTTTCACTGCGCCGGAGTAGTCGCCCGGTGAACCTGTTGCAACATTTATAAATATAAGAACATATAAAAACAAAATCCGAATTGTAACTTATTTTTCCACGCAAGGATATATTTTACCGCTACAAATAATGGCATACGTGTTAATCCAGATTATAATCTTTTTAGACCCAATCCCAACTTGACTAAAACTTGCAATGCCTTACATGACATTGCAATTCATATTTTTTTTCCAATTAGAGTAGTGTCTAGTTTCTTTAAGTTAGGATCGCCTTTTATATAAGGTTTTATCAAATTCTACACACTTTCCGGTTTGCAACTTAGCTAAAATTTTAGATAAGATAAAAAAAGTTTATCGTGTCATCAAAATAAAAGTCAATTACATGTTGTACATGTTACATAGTTATTCTTAATGGCTTAAATAATGGCAATCAATCAACATGTGCTAAGTCAGAACTAGGACCTGTCATAGCGCTGGTCTTCCATGGTGACAAATATCGAGACTTTGACTTTAAAGTTTTAAACCTAATCACTAAATCTTTCTACACATTTGACACAAACATTCATTCAAAATTAAGACCTATTCCATCAATTTAAGATCATCATCTTCCTGACCTTATCCCACATTACGTGGGGTCGGCACAATATGTTTTCTCCTTCCATTTCCCTCTATCACCCGTCATCTCAACACTCACCTCTTTCTTACACATATCATCTTTCACACAGTCCATCCATCTTTTCTTCGGCCTACCTCTTCTCACATATCCATCGACATTCATATCTAACGCTCTTCTCGTTACATGACTTTCATCTCTTCTCATGACATGTCCATACCACGCTAATCAATTTAAGATAGTACAAGTAAATTAACAGTCTTTTTAAAATACAATAGTACAGAACCGCCGTTAGGCGCTAGGCATACTTTTTAACATCTTCAACACATAAATAGATTCGCGACTCACATGACAATAGCATGACTGACCATATTATATTTACATAGAACTGATCCACTAAGGGTGCTCGAACATGGCCTTAGAAACTCCGTTAAAGAGAGTTTGGGCTCGTATGATTCGTCTCGATGAGTATTTGAGTTGAAGGTATTTGTAGCAGTATTAGTCTGTCTGTATGTACATGTACCTGTGTCGTAGTGGTTGTGCGGCGACAGCTGGTGCGGCGTGTGCGTGCGGAAGGCGGCGGCGGGCGAGAAGGCCGCCTCGCCTCGCCCGTGCTGTATGTACATGTACCTGTGTCGTAGTGGTTGTGCGGCGACAGCTGGTGCGGCGTGTGCGTGCGGAAGGCGGCGGCGGGCGAGAAGGCCGCCTCGCCTCGCCCGTGCTGTATGTACATGTACCTGTGTCGTAGTGGTTGTGCGGCGACAGCTGGTGCGGCGTGTGCGTGCGGAAGGCGGCGGCGGGCGAGAAGGCCGCCTCGCCTCGCCCGTGCTGTATGTACATGTACCTGTGTCGAAGTGGTTGTGCGGCGACAGCTGGTGCGGCGTGTGCGTGCGGAAGGCGGCGGCGGGCGAGAAGGCCGCCTCGCCTCGCCCGTGCTGTATGTACATGTACCTGTGTCGTAGTGGTTGTGCGGCGACAGCTGGTGCGGCGTGTGCGTGCGGAAGGCGGCGGCGGGCGAGAAGGCCGCCTCGCCTCGCCCGTGCTGTATGTACATGTACCTGTGTCGTAGTGGTTGTGCGGCGACAGCTGGTGCGGCGTGTGCGTGCGGAAGGCGGCGGCGGGCGAGAAGGCCGCCTCGCCTCGCCCGTGCTGTATGTACATGTACCTGTGTCGTAGTGGTTGTGCGGCGACAGCTGGTGCGGCGTGTGCGTGCGGAAGGCGGCGGCGGGCGAGAAGGCCGCCTCGCCTCGCCCGTGCTGTATGTACATGTACCTGTGTCGTAGTGGTTGTGCGGCGACAGCTGGTGCGGCGTGTGCGTGCGGAAGGCGGCGGCGGGCGAGAAGGCCGCCTCGCCTCGCCCGTGCTGTATGTACATGTACCTGTGTCGAAGTGGTTGTGCGGCGACAGCTGGTGCGGCGTGTGCGTGCGGAAGGCGGCGGCGGGCGAGAAGGCCGCCTCGCCTCGCCCGTGCTGTATGTACATGTACCTGTGTCGTAGTGGTTGTGCGGCGACAGCTGGTGCGGCGTGTGCGTGCGGAAGGCGGCGGCGGGCGAGAAGGCCGCCTCGCCTCGCCCGTGCTGTATGTACATGTACCTGTGTCGTAGTGGTTGTGCGGCGACAGCTGGTGCGGCGTGTGCGTGCGGAAGGCGGCGGCGGGCGAGAAGGCCGCCTCGCCTCGCCCGTGCTGTATGTACATGTACCTGTGTCGTAGTGGTTGTGCGGCGACAGCTGGTGCGGCGTGTGCGTGCGGAAGGCGGCGGCGGGCGAGAAGGCCGCCTCGCCTCGCCCGTGCTGTATGTACATGTACCTGTGTCGTAGTGGTTGTGCGGCGACAGCTGGTGCGGCGTGTGCGTGCGGAAGGCGGCGGCGGGCGAGAAGGCCGCCTCGCCTCGCCCGTGCTGTATGTACATGTACCTGTGTCGTAGTGGTTGTGCGGCGACAGCTGGTGCGGCGTGTGCGTGCGGAAGGCGGCGGCGGGCGAGAAGGCCGCCTCGCCCGCGCCCGCGCCCGTGCTGCCCTCCGGCGTCGATCTACGGAATTAATCATAATTAAAATAACCCCATCTCTATTGCTATACATAGTAAAAAATGTATTGTACAAAAAATAAGCTATAACATCAGAAGAAGGAAGAAGCTGCCTGCAGTTCAGAAATAAATAGTAATATAAAAAAATAATATGAAACCTTCTGTGGTTTAATAAAACTAGATTTGCATCAACTTTTACTCCAAAAGATGGAATCGTTCACGAATGAATTACGTCTGTAGCTATAACTATAATTTGAATTTAATTAGTTTTAGGAATAATAATTCGATTATCTACACCTACAGAACATAAGGAACCTTATGACCACGTGGTAACAGCCCCTGAGATGAAGCCAAGGTTAAAAGGCTCAACCTTGAAACCTCACTCGTGACCCCACAAATGAGTCGGACAGACGCAATTTCCATTTGATAAAATTTACACTAAATATCTTATGCACAGATTGCAAAGCTGTCTAATTTAGCATGAATTTTGTCTCTTTATAACATACACAAATGCTAAAGTGACAAGGAAAAACAAATGCCTACGACATTTTATCCAATAAAGGTTAGTTGACTATTTTGCATCAGGGGTTAAAAATATTTATTTTATTTTATTTATTTGGGAAACAAAATGCTTATAACTAAGATAATTAATATGGATAAAGTGACTTGACTAAAGTTAAAACAGTTTCCACATGTAGATATAAATTTATAAATGTGAATATTTATAAACTAATAAAATCACTCATACTCCAACGTTGTTCATGTTACTTTAATATTATGGAAATCTATACTTTATTTTTCTATCTCTATTAATTCCAAAACTACTGAATGTATCTTCATGCGGTTAGAGGAAGGTCCGTTCCGACTTAGCTTGCATACTAACAAGCTTGGTCGGAACGGGCCAGCTAGTAAGATATATTTTCACGGAGGAAATTCCCACATAACAATTATAATAATAATAAATCATTTATTTCAGGCATCCAAGGCCCATATAAACATCTACCTTATAGGCTAACATACATAAAACCATAAATCTTATAAACTAAACTAAAGTAAAAGTAATTATAAATTCGTGTCATACCTGTTAAAGTTGGTAGGATACATGTTGTGCTGGTGCATCTGGTCTAACCGTGGACTCTCCGATACGCCCGTGCCTGGAACGAACGAACATTCAGTTACTTATCTCTCTGTCACAGCATAAACATTTCACAATTATTCATGAATGTAACCCCATTTGCAGTGCCCCTATGAGGTGCATGTAAGTACATATTGACATGAGTGACTGTACCTCTATCATATCTTAAGCTGTATACATATGTGTCATCATCATCATCAACCCCTATTAACATTCCCACTGCTGGGACACAGGGACTTCTCTCTTGACGAGAGAGATTAGGCCTTAATTCACCAAGCTGGCCAAGTGCGGGTTGGTGAGTGATTAAAACTCTTCAAAGTTCTCAGAACATGCCGTTTTCCTCACGATGTTTGCCTTCACCGTTAAAGCACATATTTTAAAGCGCACATACTTTTTTCAAGAAGAAAAATCCAGAGGTGCGTGGCGGGGTTCGAACCCATGACCTTCGGAATGAAAGTCGAGTGTGCTCCCACTTTGCCAACGCGGCTTTTTTATATAAGTGTACATGTAAGGAAATAAAGAATTGACAAGCAGATGATAAACACAACGGGAGAGCGGTAGGTATTTCAATCTAAGCGCCTGTTTCACCATCTCCAAGTAAAATTAGACAATGATTTATATATAGAACTATTTCGCTCGGTCACATGTGACGTGGTAGCTCTTGACTCCACCATTAAAACACGAGTACTCCACCCAGGATTAGAAAGAAAGAAAGAAAAAATTTTTACACTACACAAAAATTTACAATTAAAACATTTACAAAAACAATAACAACAAACTTAAACTAATAACAAATTAAATATACCTTAAAACTATTGAAAATTTGTGTAATAAAGGGTCCCTGGCTCAGCATGATGCATGTGCCACAGGGCCCGTAGGGGCACTATGACAGAGCGCTGGTTTTCAGCCAGGGCCCGCGAGGGTGGCAACACCACAACTTAAAATTAAACACACAGTAGTATCGTACAGTATCCATAATGGAGTGAGATGATGAGAGAGTGAGAGTGGGATCAGAGAAGAGTGATAAGTTGGAGTGTTCAATGATAAGTTCCTTATGTGCATATCTAGCTAGGTTTAGTTTTAATTTCTTATTATATTGTTTATCTGGTGTGTAATAAAGGATTTTCTATTCTATTCTATTCTAGCTGGTAAAAACATTTAATTACTTAAGTATATGTCTGCAGCAACAGCCTGTAAGTAAGATAACGGATTACAATTTGTACGGTTCGTACAATATGTATAGTATACAGAAATGCAACGCAGCATTTCTGTTACCGTGGGAGCGCCGGGCGCGGGATGCAGCGCCCGCGTCAGTCCACGTTACCATCGCGGCTCATCAACACGTCATTCATTAAATATAAGTATTTCTAAATAAATTGTGCAGTGTTCAAATATAACTCTCTTTTCCTTGATGTCCTCTACATCAATGGTCCTTCGAGCAACCGAAGGCGGGGCCTATCGCGAATTCTGAATTTTGTGATTGTGCCTAAACTGGATTGCCCAAGGTCACAGCATACAACTGTGGCTCTAGGTGAGATAGCAGTCTTCGGTGAGTCAGTGCATTCTCTATTCGCTAAAAGCTATCAAATTAGTCAGAATGGAAGAACTTTTGGCAAATCAAAGCACCATCATCGGTGCGCTGGATCAGCTCCTGACTAACTTCAAAAAAGACGGTGCTGAACGGAAGACTCAGCAATATATCAAAAAGAGACTGAGTACTCTAGAGGCATACTGGCAGGAGTTTCAATCCAACCATATAAAATTGTGCGAATTTGACGATAAGACGCATGAATATTTTGTAGGTGACGCTTATAAACGTACATCAGGTTTTTACATTGACACACGTGCATATATACAGAAATACTTATCCCCTGACACCAAGCCAGAGGAAAAATCACTTCTACGTCCCACTACACCCTTAGCAGCAGCAGGGGGGCAAGCATCGCCACGTAATCATCAATAGAGATCGCACCAGTCAATGCCATAATAAATCTGACTATCCCAGTGAGTCACCTTGAAAGAAGCAGCAGCGACTTCAAGGGATCGATAGAGCGTTTAGATAAACGTATCACGGAGATGAAGGCGGCGACGGATCAGTTGGAGCAGGAAGACGACATGTCTTCTCACGACGTACACCACTACGCAGCTATCTACATCGTGGCAGCAGCAGCGGCGGTTGCCGGCGCGGTCGCCTGGTGTCGATCGCGCCGCGCCGCCGCCCCGCCCGGCGCGGAGCGCGCCACGCCCGTGTCGTGCGCGCCGCCTGCGCCCTCCGGGGACGGCAGTGCTTCAGAGCTTAGTGCAGTGTGTGATGACAGTCAGAAAGTGCGTAAGTCCAGTGTTTAAAGTGTTAACTTTGAGAAAGGTACTATGCCTACATTTAACAAGATAAGGTTTTTAAGCGATAGTGATTAAGTTAGGTAAACCTATTACATACCTATATTTTCTCTACTAAAATGTCGGTATCATACTGCGTTTACTAACAAATTATTGTTAAGATAAGTTCATCTTCATCATATATTTTCGCTACTAACCCAATCAGTTGTACATCTCACGCACTTCATCTCGCGCCCTGGAATATGTACGGTTCGTACAATATGTATAGTATACAGAAATGCAACGCAGCATTTCTGTTACCGTGGGAGCGCCGGGCGCGGGATGCAGCGCCCGCGCCTGTCCACATTACCATCGCGGCTCATCAACACGTCATTCATTTAATTTATTTCTAAATAAATTGTGCAGTGTTCAAATATAACTCTCTTTTTCTTGATGTCCTCTACACAATTAAAGCTTACACCGGTTGACGACTTTCCGTCTTGAGGCATTGCTTTCACGAGTATTTAAGATTCACGATTCTTTCTTGATAACAAAGGTTACAAGGTTACAGGTCCGAATGATTTTTAAAAGGTATGTTCTTAAAATTTACATACATATTTCCTATAATCAATACGTTGTCTTAATAAAATAACAAAAAAAAAACTACATTAAATATTGAAAATAATCACTTAATTTAATAATACAAAAGATATACGAGAACGGCCTGTTTCGGTAGGCTGGTTGCCGAGAGCAGTAATTCTAGTATAGCACCTAGAAAACACTGCTGGTCATCTGAATAATTCTGAATTTCTATTATGTAATGTATTCCGGTCTCTCTAGAAAATATATTCTTGAATTTTAAATGCGACCTCTGTCATCGACAGTCACTGGCAACATTTTTTTTTTTTTAATTTTTTTTTTAGTTTTCATTTGACCTCTATTACAAGATACAAAATCATTTATTTCCATAGTTTGGTTTTACAAAACTTAGACACGTCAAAATAAATTACAAAAAAACAAAATAAATAATCATAGGTGCTTAAAGATAAGTAGGAAATAAATTTATGGTATCTGGTCGCTTCGCTTTTTTTACACTAGAGCAAAGAAGCGATTAGAAACTCTAGCTCATTTTTGTATTGAAACTTTACAATCATTATTTGTTTGTTAGTCTTGTTTTTGATTTTGCAGATTCGGAAAATCAAAAACAAAGGATTTGCAGGAGCAGATTCCGTCCCAAGCAGTTTTGTCCTCAAGGTAAATCCTATATATTATAATAAGCTTTTTTACAAAGTTTTTTACAATTTTCATAAATTTAGTAATTGACAACTGTTGCAATTCTTTGGGAATCTTGTTGTAGAAGCGTATACATTGCCCTTTGAATGACACATTAATCTTATGCAGCCTAGTGGTGGGCAAAGCGAGTTTATATTTATTTCTTGTATTTACATTGTGTTTATCACTATTTTTTGTAAACAAATTAATTACACCTGATGTGACGCTGTGATCTAAGATGGAGTATGAAGGCCTAGAAGATGGCTTCTTCGGTCCACATTACGAAACACGAAACACACACAGTATCATCCCTACAGCTGTAAGTACTTACCGTCTTGCGAGTAGTGGTCGTGGTGAGGGGAAGCGGAACTGGGGCCGTACTGCAGGCGCGAGTCCGCCTCGAACATGCCCACGCTGCCGAACGCGGAGCCCACGCCGCCCACAGGGGACCCCGATGCCTGTAACATATACACATACTTTTAACCCCCGACCAAAAATGAGGGGTGTTATAAGTTTGACGTGTCTGTCTGTCTGTCTGTGGCACCATAGCTCCCGAACGGATGGAGCGATTTCAATTTAGTTTTTTTTTTTATGAAAGGTGAGTCTGGCGCGAGTGTTCTTAGATGTTTCATGAAAATCGGTTGTGCCGTTTAAAAGTTATGGGGGTGAGAGTGGGTAAGGAAAACCGAAAATCTGCAAATATACTAGTGTGTGGTATCAAATGAAAGCGCATCGCGTCCATAATATTATGTTGTTTTACATTTAAGGAAATGAAGGCATTGGAAACGGGGGTTTTTCATAAATTTGAAATTTAGATTTATAACACATCATAATGTAATGTGTAGGAAAAAAGACGACGTCTATGGCACAAGCGAGTTAGATTTCCGCCGGGGTACCAAATTTTGTGCTATCAACAATTTCTGGTTGCTGGTCTGGGCGTTTTCTATATATCATATGTATATTATATTTACAAAGAATAGTATCTATGTAGTATATCAGTTACCTAACATATATCAGTTAACTATGGGTATAGTAAAAGCTCTGCTTAGTTTGGGTTTAGGTGATGCTGTGTGATTAGTGCGGAAATTTATATGAAAAATAAGAGTATTTATTTATTAAGGCTAGTACTGATGACAGGTGATAAATGCTTTTACATTATTAAGGGCTTATTCCGTCATCTCTTAATAAAGAAGTCAATGGTTAAGATGTAGAGCAATCTTGGACTGCCAAGTCACTGACAGTTGTCATTTGGTTTCCATCGGTCAGTCAGACCTTGTGGCTTTGCAGAATTTGTAGATCCAGCTAGCGGTCAGAGATGATCGTACTATAAAGAATGTATATGTAGTTCTATAGATCATAATCATAATCATTTATTCATAGAAATTCAGGTTGGTGCAAAGTTCTTAATAAATATTTAAGTCACACTGAAATTTGCCTTGACGGCGTAGATCTGTTGTCCATTCCTTTGAAAGTACAAAGATTATATTTTCAGAGTAGATTATAGGATGGAGGTTGTACAATGGGCTTCAGGAAGATTTCCCTTCTATCTTCCTCCATTCGAGAGGATTTGAAAGAAAGAAAGAAACATGTTTATGATTAACTACAATCATACAAAAATTACAACTCAGTACATAATATCTTAAGCTAATAATACATATTCGGTTGGTACTGATTGAGGTTAAGAACTAGGATACGGCTCAGCATAATGCTACATGTCTTTGAGGTCAAGGACACGAAGCGGTGGCCGTTTCCTACACACAGTACAGGGTAGAACAAGGCAGAGGTTGTTTAGCTTCGCTGGAGGTTCCTGAGGGTCTGCGGTACGTACCTTGGAGTAGTCCTGCAGGTCCGGCTGCGAGTCGGGCGGCAGCGGCGCGGGCGGCGGCGAGTCGGCGGGCGCGGGCGGCTCGGAGTCGGCGGCGGCGGGCGGCGGCGAGGAGATGGCGGCGCCGATGTCGGACGACAGCTCGGAGTACGTACCTTGGAGTAGTCCTGCAGGTCCGGCTGCGAGTCGGGCGGCAGCGGCGCGGGCGGCGGCGAGTCGGCGGGCGCGGGCGGCTCGAAGTCGGCGGCGGCGGGCGGCGGCGAGGAGATGGCGGCGCCGATGTCGGACGACAGCTCGGAGTACGTACCTTGGAGTAGTCCTGCAGGTCCGGCTGCGAGTCGGGCGGCAGCGGCGCGGGCGGCGGCGAGTCGGCGGGCGCGGGCGGCTCGAAGTCGGCGGCGGCGGGCGGCGGCGAGGAGATGGCGGCGCCGATGTCGGACGACAGCTCGGAGTACGTACCTTGGAGTAGTCCTGCAGGTCCGGCTGCGAGTCGGGCGGCAGCGGCGCGGGCGGCGGCGAGTCGGCGGGCGCGGGCGGCTCGAAGTCGGCGGCGGCGGGCGGCGGCGAGGAGATGGCGGCGCCGATGTCGGACGACAGCTCGGCGCACAGGTTGCTGCCGGCGCTGGACGCGTTGCTGCCCGAGCCGCCCTGCGTCAGGTAACACGGGGGTTACTACTTTCGAACCGATCCAAGCTATTATGGAACTTGCTATACATTTTTATGGAGGAGGATTGTGCCAAAATCGGAGAAACAGGCATAATAATAGCAATCCGTCATCATTCGGTCTTGGGACATTTGCTGGACGTAATCCTTCCACAAAATATAAACTTCCACACGTAATCCAATACAGATTGGTCGATGAGCCAAAACCTTGTTCGTTGCTCGGGAAACACCGTAGGCCTGTAAGATTTGCTTGGGTCTCTAGGACGTAAAATTATTAATCCTTTTGAGAGAAAAGTCCCTGTGTTCCAGCAGTGGGGGAACGTAAATATAGGGGTGCTTATATATACGACAAAAATCTGTGTATACAGAAGAAAGATGAAAGCGCTATAACCAAAAAATAGTCCACTGAAACCCAGTATTTGAGAGCTTTGGGCTTGGCCTTCCTACCAAAAATACTAAGTGGTACCAGATGGATTCATCAGTGAAAAGCTAAAGTGATGAAGGGAGTTCTCACCTGCAGATGATGATGCGAGTCCGAGTAGGGCGTGGACGGCGGCAGCGGGTGCGCCGGCGACGAGTGGTGGCTGTAGGGCGTGTGCGCGGGCGACGGCGCGTAGCCCGCCCCGCCGCCGCCACCGCCCGGGGACGCGGCGGGGAAGGGCGCGGGCGACCGCGAGTACGGCCGCGGCAGGTTCTGCGGGTCGCACTAACAACAGCTTACACACTGTTCTCGGTTGGTACACACATATAGAATTGACTTCCTTAGCATTTCGATTCATAAAATCTTTTATTTCTGAA
This sequence comes from Gymnoscelis rufifasciata, assembly GCA_929108375.1. Lineage (NCBI taxonomy): Eukaryota > Metazoa > Arthropoda > Insecta > Lepidoptera > Geometridae > Gymnoscelis > Gymnoscelis rufifasciata. The sequence continues at coordinate 10,021,299 of OV815327.1, read as the reverse complement.
TAAAATAACTATTATTATTTTTATATACATATATTTCTTCTGTACGTGTAATAGTCATTGAACTCCTCCTGGTCCGATTTTGATGAATTTTTTGGAGTTTACTCCTTAAGAAACGATTTGAGTTTTATGGCCCGGTACGGAAATTTTATGGGGAGTAAAATCAAGTGTTAACAAAAGTTGAGGCGTTACGTAGAAAGAGACAAACATATATATCTGTAGGATTCAACGTGTAAAAGAATGAGATGGAATACCGTCGAAACGTCACGTTCGAAATAAGAACTTTAACGCATTTTGATTGGTTGTTTGTTGTGTCTCTGGAATGCGAGTTATCATTTTTGACATTCGAATACGCGTTCAAAAAAGTATTCGTCTAGCATTCACTTAGAATTTCTCAGTGAGTAGAGGTGAGAGTGCAAAGTTATTCAGTAAAATCGCCGGGCTCGCCTGCTGCAAGGACAGACAGACAGACATACTAATTATAGGTACCTGCGGCGCCGGCGAGCGCGAGTAGGGGTGCGGGTGGTGCGCGTGCGGCGACTGCGCGTAGCTCGCCGGGCTCGCCTGCTGCTACAGACAGACAGATATGATGTGTATAGGTACCTGCGGCGCCGGCGAGCGCGAGTAGGGGTGCGGGTGGTGCGCGTGCGGCGACTGCGCGTAGCGCGCCGGGCTCGCCTGCTGCAAGGACAGACAGATATGATGTGTATAGGTACCTGCGGCGCCGGCGAGCGCGAGTAGGGGTGCGGGTGGTGCGCGTGCGGCGACTGCGCGTAGCGCGCCGGGCTCGCCTGCTGCAAGGACAGACAGATATGATGTGTATAGGTACCTGCGGCGCCGGCGAGCGCGAGTAGGGGTGCGGGTGGTGCGCGTGCGGCGACTGCGCGTAGCGCGCCGGGCTCGCCTGCTGCAAGGACAGACAGATATGATGTGTATAGGTACCTGCGGCGCCGGCGAGCGCGAGTAGGGGTGCGGGTGGTGCGCGTGCGGCGACTGCGCGTAGCGCGCCGGGCTCGCCTGCTGCTACAGACAGACAGATATGATGTGTATAGGTACCTGCGGCGCCGGCGAGCGCGAGTAGGGGTGCGGGTGGTGCGCGTGCGGCGACTGCGCGTAGCGCGCCGGGCTCGCCTGCTGCTACAGACAGACAGATATGATGTGTATAGGTACCTGCGGCGCCGGCGAGCGCGAGTAGGGGTGCGGGTGGTGCGCGTGCGGCGACTGCGCGTAGCGCGCCGGGCTCGCCTGCTGCTACAGACAGACAGATATGATGTGTATAGGTACCTGCGGCGCCGGCGAGCGCGAGTAGGGGTGCGGGTGGTGCGCGTGCGGCGACTGCGCGTAGCGCGCCGGGCTCGCCTGCTGCAAGGACAGACAGATATGATGTGTATAGGTACCTACGGCGCCGGCGAGCGCGAGTAGGGGTGCGGGTGGTGCGCGTGCGGCGACTGCGCGTAGCGCGCCGGGCTCGCCTGCTGCTACAGACAGACAGATATGATGTGTATAGGTACCTGCGGCGCCGGCGAGCGCGAGTAGGGGTGCGGGTGGTGCGCGTGCGGCGACTGCGCGTAGCGCGCCGGGCTCGCCTGCTGCAAGGACAGACAGACAGATATGATGTGTATAGGTACCTGCGGCGCCGGCGAGCGCGAGTAGGGGTGCGGGTGGTGCGCGTGCGGCGACTGCGCGTAGCGCGCCGGGCTCGCCTGCTGCAAGGACAGACAGATATGATGTGTATAGGTACCTGCGGCGCCGGCGAGCGCGAGTAGGGGTGCGGGTGGTGCGCGTGCGGCGACTGCGCGTAGCGCGCCGGGCTCGCCTGCTGCAAGGACAGACAGACAGATATTCTAATTAAAAATATCTTAAAAACATGAACATCAGGTTATTAGTTCGGAAACTGTGTCGCGTATATTAACGCCCACATACATAATGGCGCAATTTCACTAGTCGATAGGGTCCGCATGCGGCGTGCGGGAGATTTCTGGAACGCATGCCACAGGGCCCGCATTCGGGGAACCGTTTTCATTAGTCGATAGGGTCCGCATGCGGAGTGCGAGAGATTTCTGGAACGCATGCCACAGGGCCCGCATTCGGGGAACCGTTTTCATTAGTCGATAGGGTCCGCATGCGGAGTGCGAGAGATTTCTGGAACGCATGCCACAGGGCCCGCATTCGGGGAACCGTTTTCATTAGTCGATAGGGTCCGCATGCGGAGTGCGAGAGATTTCTGGAACGCATGCCACAGGGCCCGCATTCGGGGAACCGTTTTCATTAGTCGATAGGGTCCGCATGCGGAGTGCGAATCACACGACGTATTATGAAATATTTGACGCAAGACCCGCAAACAAGCTGTGTATATCGACTGATGAATTTCATTGGTCGATAGCACGGTCGGTATAACGCATGCGGGGAATCCCCGCAGGCGTTGTACCGAACGCGTATCGACTTGCAACTTTCATTGGTTGTTATCTCGCATGCGGGGAGTCCCCGCATGCTGTATATCGAATGAGTTATCGACTAATGAAAATGCGCCATAATTATCCAATAATGGTAGTTAAGATTTGATCGACATAATAATTAATGACTAATAACAATGTGTGTGTGTGTGTGTGTGTATAAAATCAAATCAAGATATACGTTACATTAATGGATTACGATAAAGCGAGTCGATTCTAGTTTCTTGTTCGGAGATAAAGAGACTTAGTCCTTGGTTTGTATTTGGATGTATAGTGTGTAAAGGTGCCCATTCACGATGCGTCCGTTTGGAATGCTTCTAAATGGAATACTCTTATTGGGTGTATTCCAAAATATGGAGGCGTATTGGCATCATTCCATTTAGACGGACGTGTCGTTATTAATTTTCGGTAAGATTTATATTTTCAATTGACTTTATAAAAAAAGGAGGAGGCTTGGCGTGCCATATGTTTTAATGGTAGTAGGAGGCGCGTTTTTCGTTTCAAAGACATAAAAAACATGTTTATGTTTAAAAACAAAATGAACAAAAAAAATTACGCTTCTTCTTCTTGGCTGTACGGCTTGTACAGTCAGTTAAATGCGACGATGTGTGGACGCAATTTTGCCCGTTCACTGACAATCTGGATGATGTACAATTGGGATGGATGCATACATTTGTATCTGTTTGAAAATCCAAACCTGGACGGCGTCCATCCAAATGGTATACATTTTTCACATTCACGAAACGATTTTGAGAGACGTTTACTCCATTTGGATTGATAGACGCATCGTGGAGCACCCTAAGTCCTACACCCTCATGTTCTGGAAAGCGAGTCTATACTAATTTCTTACGTGCGATTCTAAAGCGAGTCGATTTTCGGTGTCAGAGCTACTGTACTCTTTCCTAGTCCTGCGTTTTTGTCAAGGCGAGTGGATTCTCGTTTCGCATATCCAGATTCCCTGTATGTACTCCTAGCATGATGAGGAGTGTTTACCTGCGCGGGATGGTAGGGCGCGGGGCTGTGCGCGTAGAGCGGCGAGCGCGCGGCGAAGGAGCGCTGCGCGGGCGAGCCGTACCCCCCCGCGCCCGCGCCCCCCACCGCGCCCGCGCCCGCGCCCGCGCCCGCGCGCAGCGGCGGCGACGGCGCGCTGAACGCGGCCGGGCTGCCGGGGTACTGCGGACAACGGCCTCTGTTACACTTCTCCCCACTCGCATACATATGACATACATACATCTACCTAGTAGCTAGTATCACCATTTGTATTGAAACCGAGCGTGGGAGTATTGCCCGTATTATGAAGTCGAATTCATGCGGTAGGAAAACCAAAATGATAAGCTTCATCTTCGGCACGGCCCGAGAATATTTAATAAAATCCCTAAGGACCTAATGCTACTACCGAAGGTGGAGTTTCAGTTGTAAACCATATTGACAAGTGAGAGCTACTACACTTTTAATGAATGTGTAACTGAGATTAATTGTATAGTATAGACTCATAATTACTATATTTTTTATTGTATTTTTTGACATGCTAATAATAATTATGATGATTTTAAAGAAATAAATATTGCACGCCATACATGGCAGAATACTTTGAGCCAAATATACTGTCAAAATTTTCTTTACATGTGTTTCAAGCGAAAAATATCTTCACTCTTTCCGATCCGTCTCCTAACACGCTAAAGTCGGATTAAAGCAAACGGGGCAACTTTATGTAAATATTATTTAAGAGAATTAAGGCCTAATCTCTCTCGGCAAAAGATAGATGTGTCCCAGCAGTGGGAACGTAAATAAGGGAGTTCATAACAGACATAATGTATATCTACCTAGATAACGCAAATTAATGTACTTCGCGTAACGCCGCTAACTTCCGTCGCGTCCGTTGTTGCAGCCGGGAAGAAATATTAATTCGCTGGCCAAGATCGTGTTGGTAAACGGCACATGTCAATCAAACTCTTCCACTCGCATACACTAGACAATAATTTAAAACCGAGTCCTTTCTTGTTTTCTTTGTTTGATAGTAAACCGAGTCTATCCTAGTTGTTTGTCTATCCTTGTGTTTGGTATCAAAGCGTATTATTATTATATCGCATAAACTTGATTTAATACCGATAACGAGATGTTTTACACGTCTATCTAAGGTCAATGTCAATTTTATTTCTTGTGTCCGGAACCAGGCCGAGCGGCGGCAGGTTCTCCGTGAGCTCAAAATAAATGTTTTGGATGTGGGAGCACATTGTAAAGATGCAGCTCTTTTGTACCAGTTAGTTAACATAAGGTAGTTAGTTCCTTTCATTGATAAGATTTATTTTTTATACGTTACCTAGTTTTAATTTACGTTAGTCGACCGACATAAATTTTGTTAAAGGGTTGAATTTAATAAAAAAAAAAACTTTTTACCATTTATTAAAATATAGTAGAAGTAACGCGAGATGCCGGACCTGAACCCACGTGTTCCGTTACACGCATGGACGTTCTGACCGCTAAACTAACCTCGCCACTACGTCATCAATTTCTCCTACTTGCAACTACGAGGTATGCCTCGTACTAGCGACATTATAGTAGATCATCCTAGGACTATTCTACTCCAGCTAATAGAAAAAATTAAGAATATTAGAGGGGTGTTTGTCTCATAGCTCCCGTACGGATTGAGCGTTAACAAATTAGTTTTTTTTTTGTATGAAAGGTGAGTTCCGGTGTTCCTTTCCTAGACATGTTTGATGAAAATCGTTTGACCCGTTTAAAAGTTATGAGGGCAAAAGTGGGGAAGGAAAACCGAAAATCAACAAATATACTCGAGCGGGCTCTCAAATGAAGGCGCATCACGTGCACATTACAAAATAGAATGATGTTTTACCTGAATCAGGGTTCTTTTTTAAATTTTTGAGTAAGAGTAAGAAATCATTTATTCCATTCACATACATATTGTACACTTGGAAAAGTCAACATATTTAAATAAAGGTAGTACAAAATAGTAGCAGCAAACTTATCATCATCATTTCAGCCATTAGACGCCCACTGCTGGACATAAGCCTCCCTCAAAGACGACCAATCATTCCGATCGGTCGCCACTTGCATCCACCGAGAGCCAGCAAGTTTGACTAAGTCATCTGTCCATCTTGTTGGTGGGCGTCCGACGCTGCGCTTGCCGATCCGTGGTCTCCATTCGAGAACTTTTCGGCCCCAACGGCCATCTGTTCTACGTGCTATGTGGCCTGCCCACTGCCACTTCAAAGAGCTAATCCGTTTGGCTATGTCGGTGACCCTCGTTCTTCTACGGATCTCCTCATTTCTGATTCGATCCCGTAGAGAAACCCCGAGCATAGCCCTTTCCATAGCTCTTTGAGCGACTCTGAGCCTATTCATAAGGCCAACAGTGAAGCACCACGTTTCGGATCCATAAGTCATCACTGGCAACACACACATATTGAAGACTTTCGTCTTGAGGCACTGCGGTATTTTTGACGTAAAGACGTGGCGTAGTTTTCCGAACGCTGCCCATCCGAGCTGGATTCGGCGACTGACCTCTTTCTCGAAGTTGGACCTACCTAATTGTACCGTCTGTCCTAGGTACACATACGCGTCAACAACTTCGAGAACCGAGTTCTCAACCAAGACGGGGGCGGGCACAACATGGACATTTGACATGACCTTCGTCTTGTCCATGTTCATCCTAAGACCTACCCGTTGGGAGACTCGATTGAGGCCTTCGAGCATAGTGCTGAGTTCTTCCATCGTCTTCGCCATGACCACGATATCATCAGCGAATCGAAGGTGAGTGATGTACTCGCCGTTAATGTTGATGCCTAGTCCTTTCCATTCTAGGAGTTTGAAAGCGTCCTCTAAAGTGGCTGTAAACAGTTTCGGAGATATCACATCTCCCTGCCTAACTCCTCTTTTCAACGGGATCGCTTTCGAACTCTGTTCTTGTACTCGGACTGACATGGTGGCGTTTTTATACAAGCACTTCAACACTTCGATATATCGATAGTCAATGCGACATCGCTGGAGAGACTCAAGCACCGCCCATGTTTCCACCGAATCGAAGGCTTTCTCGTAGTCCACAAACGCTAAACAGAGCGGCAAGTTATACTCTTCGGTCTTCTGTATAACCTGCCGCAGCGTGTGTATGTGGTCTACGGTACTAAAGCCTTTTCGAAACCCGGCTTGTTCGGAAGGCTGGAATTCATCAAACCTGCGTTCGAGACGATTGGCGATGATTCTAGAAAACAGCTTATAAACATGGCTCAAAAGCGAAATGGGCCTGTAGTTCTTCAATAAGGTGTTGTCACCTTTCTTAAAGAACAACACCACTTCGCTTTTGTTCCATGCTTCAGGCGTGGTACCTCCGAGCAAGGCGGAATTGAAGAGCTTCTGAAGGACTTTAAGTACCGGTGATCCACCCGCTTTCAAAAGCTCCGATGTGATTCCATCCTCGCCTGGCGCCTTATTGTTTTTAAGCTGCTTTAGTGCCATTCTAATCTCGTACAGGCTGATATCCGGGATATCTTCGGTAAGCAAACTTATATAGAAAATAAACACAATGATTAACTTAAGATGTATGTATCAAACGGCAAATATAGCCAAACGGATTTGTTCTTTGAAGTGGCAGTGGGCAGGCCATATAGCACGAAGAACAGATGGCCGTTGGGGCCGAAAGGTTCTCGAATGGAGACCACGGATCGGCAAGCGCAGCGTAGGACGTCCACCAACTAGATGGACGGATCTGGTGAAGGCTGCGGGCTCACGGTGGATGCAGGCCGCTGCCAGCCGAAACCACTGGAGATCTTTGAGGGAGGCCTATGTCCAGCAGTGGACGTCTTACGGCCGAGATGATGTATGTATCAAAGTTATCAGCGAGTGCTTCGTCTAACTTTAATTTAGATTATTATGTACCGAAATGGATTTTTCTTCTTGAGAAATTTATGTGCGCTTAAAACACGTGCTTTAACGGTGAAGGCAAACATCGTGAGGAAACCGGCATGTTCTGAGAACTTTAAAGAGTTTGAAGGACATGTGACATTCACCAACCCGCACTTGGCCAGCGTGGTGAATTAAGGCCTAATCTCTCTCGCCAAGAGAGAAGTCCCTGTGTCCCAGCAGTGGGAACGTTAATAGGGTGATGATGATGATGATGATGTACCGAATAGTGTTTGTATGTATACCTGGGGCTGCGGCGTGCGCTGCGGACTGGGCGAGTAGCCCTGCGAGCGGGGGGAGGCGTACACCCCGCGCGGGGAGCCCGCGTACCCCGCGCCGCCCGCGCCGCCCGGGGACCCGTACCCGCGCGCCAGGCCCAGTGCCCCCACCTCCAGGGGAGACTCCATGCCTGGAAACAAGTCAACATTACACTTACTATTGTTCAAGATACATGATACAAAATCATTTATTCCCATTAGTTTGGTTTTACAAAACTTAGACACGTCAAAATAAATTACAAAAAATAACAAAAAAAATAATCATAGGTGCTTAAAGATAAGTAGGAAATAAATTTATGGTATCTGGTCGCTTCGCTTTTTTTACACTAGAGCAAAGAAGCGATTAGAAACTCTAGCTCATTTGTATTGAAACTTTACAATCATTATTTTGTTTGTTAGTCTTGTTTTTGATTTTGTGTTGGAGCAGATTCCGATGATGATTCAGATGTTAAAATTACAACAAAAAAAGGTGTGTTTGCGATTCACACACGATAGAAATGAAACTTCAGTAAATCGACAAAAGAATGAGATGAATAAAAAAAAAAGAAACAAAAAAAATACCGTGCAAAAAGATTTTGTTCGGGCGGTCACCCATCCAAGTGCTGGCGTCGCGCAACGTTGCTTAACCTTGTTAGCGTTTAAGATTGGCTTACCTGTCGCATTTCCGTTGCATCCGGTTTGAAATCACAACGATTCTAAAGAAGTTTCACTTCAAAAGAAATACGTTTAATTCGAAAGCTCTTGGCCTAAAGATGCACAGGAAGGAATTCTGTCGCGTATGATATTATAACGAATTTAATATATAATCTAAAAATGGTAGAAAATCTACCATCTTCCAGGTTTAAGAACGTTTATATCGTATCTCAAAAGAATTTACAATAAATTCACTTAATGAGAACACTTTATACATTAGAATTAATTATTATCAAGCATTCGGGACAGTATATTTAGATTTATCAAAATACAATATTATCCTCAATTATATAAATAAAAATAAATGCCTACACGTCACTAAAAAGCTCTAATTTGACTATCGTTATATATATAATTCTTCTGTGAGTGTGTATGTCACTGAACTTCTCTCAAACGACTGGACCGATTTTGATGAAATTTTTTGTGTGTGTTCTAGGGGATCTGGGAATGGTTTAGATTCACAACTTTGGAAAAAAAATTAATAAAAACCCGTGCGAAGCCGGGGCGGGCCACTAGTTTCTTTATAATACGTTAACCACTATATTGTGTTTTATTTTGGGGGTATCTTCGTTATTTTTATATATTAAAAAATTGGACCTACAGATTTACACTTCAAAGGTTTTCTTTCGACAAATGGTCTTCCAAATCGAAAAATCCTAGAACAAAATATGTACGCCTGGTGCGTGAACTCACACCCTTATATACCAGTTCAACCAAAATATTTAATCTTTTACTAAGAAACTAAAACAATAACCATTACAGAAATATTCGTATTTTTTTTTTATAGTAATTTATCTTCCTTTTTTAACATTTCACAATTAATAATGAATGTAACCCCATTTGCAGTGTCCCCACGGGGTGCATGTACATATTGACATAAGTGACTGTATAATCTTAAGCTATATAAGTGTACATGTAAGGAAATAAAGAATAAAACAAAATAAATATTTCCGGACAACCTACACAATAACATCTAGCTCCGTGGTAAGCCTAAGCTTGTGTTATGGGTACTAGATATCGGATATACTAAATACAATATACATACATATATGGATATTTTTATTATACATATTAAACACCCAGACCGAGGAGAAAAGTGCTTGCTGAACATATAAACCAATTTCAATTCTTTTTGACTGAGAAAGTGTTTGTATGTTCTGCAAGCACTTTCTCCTTGGTCTGGGTGTTTAATCTGTATAATAAAAAATATCTACATACATATGTATGACTATTATTATTATTGAAGTGAAACTTCTTTAGAATCGTTGTGATTTCAAACCGGATGCAACGGAAATGCGACAGGTAAGCCAATCTTAAACGCTAACAAGGTTTAGCAACTTTGCGCGACGCCAGTACTTGGATGGGTGACCGCCCGAACAAAATCTTTTTGCACGGTTTTTTTTTATTCATCTCATTCATTTGTCGATTTACTGAAGTTTCACTTCTATCGTGTGCGAATCGCACACACACCTTTCTTTACTATTATTATAATAGAATAGTATCCTCACTGGGGTTGGGCTGCGGCTGCGGCTGGAAGTAGGTGGCGTTGTCGGCCATCTGCTGGTGGTACATGAGCGGCGACGGCAGCTGCGCCGGGAACTCGGCCGCGCCGCCCGCCAGGTACGTCTCCGCCATGGACGGCAGCGGCGGCTGCAGCATCGCGTTGGCCTGCTGAGGAACCACCGACAGAGAAGCTTACTGAATAACGCCTTTTTATTTTACTTGTTGCCTTTTAACTGTAGGAATATTTTGTATAACCTCAAATATTGTACTTTAAAAGATAAATAAATATAGCTAGACAAATCATCGAAAAACCTAGATCTTTGACACAAGCTCTAAGCCTGTGTTTCGAGTTCTACAAATCTGCAATAGTAGATAACTAAGAAAACTCCTAAAAATTTACTTAAATAAGACTAAAAAAATGAGTCGGTTATTTAGATTATTTTAAAAAACTAATTACCTATTTTATCATTGTTCATGCAAACGAAGAATTGCATAACGAAAAATCTAAATTTAAAATTCAAGAAAAACCCCCGGTTCCAATGCCTTAATTTCCTCAAAAGTAAAACACCATAATATTTTGTAATGGGCACGCGATGCGCTTTCATTTGATACCCCACTCGAGTATATTTGCAGATGTTTGGTTTTCCTTCATCACTCACGGGGTGTGAGTGATGAAGGATAACTTTTAAACGGCTCAACCGATCGCAAAGCCAAACTCTCTTTTCGTACATAAAAACTAAATTGAAATCGCTCCATCCGTTCGGGAGCTATGATGTCCCAGACAGACAGACACACACACAGACAGACAGACGGACAGATACGTCAAACTTATAACACCCCTCTTTTTTGGTCGGGGGTTAAAAATTAAGACGATGACAACTGTGCGTTGACGCTCCGACGTAACATAAATGATGAGTGGAGACTTTTGACCTACTTCGGAACTTATATGCTCTTTATTATTAATTGATAAACTTTTAAGTTATTTAAATCCATGATCCAGTCTTTTCCGATCTAGCTATCAGATGGACTAAGCAGCATACCTTTTTTTATGTATTCATCAAACATGATTATACTAATACAACAATATCAACAATACCTGCTGCTGTTGCTGCTGCTGCTGCTGCTGCTGTTGCTGCAGCAGGAAGGCCTGCTCCTCCGGGCGTATCTTCTTGGGCCGCCCCCTCTTCTTCTTGGGGGGCTGGTCCCCGTTGGGGTCGAGGAGCTGGGGCTGGCGCGGCTGCCTCGGCGCCCGCGGCGTCGGCGGCGCCACCTCCCCATTCTCAAGCTTCACCTTCTTAGGTCTACCCCGCTTCTTCTTGAGGGGCACCTCGGTGCCGTCCTCTAGTATAATGGTGTCCCCCGGCTCGGGTTCGGTGGTGAGTCTGCAAGCGGGTTTCCTGTCATGAAAGGGACTATCGAGCCGGTCGCGTGTAACATGGATGTTGTCCATTTGTGTTACAGGAGAACAACAAGACCACAATTTATTGGTTAGTGGTGATTTTAGGAGCTACTTTTTTTGAATGAATTTATTCTGATTGGGGTTGTTTTGATGAATGATGGTTTATGGGCCGTAAATAAGTCGAAGTTATTGTTTGTCAATTTTGAATATTTTTGATGAAATTTGAAAGAAAGAAAGAAAGAAAGAAAGAAAAATATTTATTTGTGTACAAAAATAAGACAGATAACATTATTAAATTAAACTTAGATTAAAGTACACAAATGGGTCGACACTTTGACAATTTGCAAAAGTTCTTTAAATTAAAATGGAACGGAATAAATCACATCAATGTAGTTAATATTAGGTCCTTACATATGAAATTGGCGTTTTTCGTACTGGCCACTTTAATCACAAATTTCTCCTCTTTGGTAAGGAATTCCAAATTCAAATTTGTACAGCTATAGACTCATGTATTTGTGCTTCGATGATCGTCATTCATTTGTTTTTTTTCTTCTGTTTTTTTCTGTTTGCGTCACTCATTTTACAAAATGGAAAACTTAAAATATCGCATTATTTACGAGTACGAGTTCCGCCGTGGCACTAGTGCTGCGGAAACAACTCGAAGGGTGAATGATGTGTATGGCGGTCGTGTTGCAAAAGAAAACACAGTTCGTTTTTGGTTCCAACGTTTTCGTTCTGGAAATTTCGACTTGCAGAACAAGCCCCGTGGACGGCCTGAGACTCAAGTTGATAATGAAGAGTTGAAGGCTATTGTGGAAGCGGATCCATCGCAAACCACGTCCGAGTTAGCTGCAGGCTGCGGTGTTAGTGATAAAACTGTTTTAATTCACTTGAAGCAAATTGGGAAGATTAAAAAGCTTGAAAGGTGGGTACCTCACGAATTGACTGAAGCAAACCGGCAAACGCGCGTCGACTGCTGCGTTACATTACTAAACCGGCACAATAATGAAGGTATTTTAAACCGAATCATTACCTGTGATGAAAAATGGGTTCTTTACGATAATCGGAAGCGCTCAGCGCAATGGTTGGATCCTGGCCAGCCAGCCAAATCCTGCCCCAAGCGAAAATTAACCCCAAAAAAGTTACTTGTAAGCGTTTGGTGGACTAGTGCCGGTATTGTTCATTACAGTTTTCTCAAATCTGGCCAGACTATTACGGCTGATGTCTATTGTCAGCAATTGCAAACCATGATGGAAAAGCTAGCGGCTAAACAACCTAGGCTGGTCAATCGCTCCACGCCACTGCTGCTTCACGACAACGCTAGACCACACACTGCGCAACAGACGGCTACTAAATTAGAAGAGCTTCAATTGGAAAGTCTAAGACATCCTCCGTACTCCCCGGACCTTGCTCCAACAGATTACCATTTTTTTCGAAATTTGGATAACTTCTTGCAAGGGAAAAAATTCAACTCCGATGGGGCAGTCCAAATCGCCTTCAAAGATTTTATTGATTCCCGTCCGACTGGTTATTTTAGTAAAGGGATCAATGAACTACCTATAAGATGGCAAAAGTGCATAGAAAATAATGGTTCATACTTTGATTAATTAAATATATTATATTAAAAAATATTCGACTTTTTGTTCCTCCCATACAAAACGCCAGTTAAGATCAACATCCAATGTGTTCTATATCGGTTTGCAAAACAGTTGATATGAAAAGAAGTATACCTGCGGATCTCCATCTCCTCCTGGGGCCGCCTGGAGGTGTTGTCCGGGAAGATGAGCTCCCCCTCGTCCAGGTGCGGCAGCAGGCCGTTGAGGTAGTCGCGGAACTTCTTGAGCGCCGCGTAGAAGGGCACCTTGTCGGCCGCGCGCGGCAGCTGCGCGCAGCGCGCCGACGATGACGGCATCACCCACATGTACTGCAGGTAGAGACACCAGCTATTACATCATAAATACAATACAATCCAACGGAAGTGCTTTAACGGCGAGGAAACCGGCATGTTCTGAGAACTTTAAAAGAGTTTGAAGGACATGTGACATTCACCAACCCGCATTTGGCCAGCGTGGTGAATTAAGGCCTAATCTCTCTCGTCAAGAGAGAAGTCCCTGTGTCCCAGCAGTGGGAACGTTAATAGGGTGCTGATGATGATGATTACAATACAAAAACGCTTTATTGTACACAACACAGGAACATAAACACGTAAAACAAAATAAAAAATTTAATTGTTTATTGAAAAAATGAATATGAAAACATAACCTTTTCCTTGATAAGGTAATTTCAAATAATTATTGAATAATGCATAATATTTCAGTATAGAAGTACAATATTTTGAGATACCTAGTTTGAAGGAAAATGCTATATTTATGATTATTTTATTATTAGCCCCCGTGTAGAAATTTTTTGTGTGTGTTCAAGGGAATCTGGGAATGGTTTAGATTCACAATTTAGTCCGCTGGACAATGTTTTTTAAATTAATTTTCAATTTATTAGTAGTTGTTGATTTTGGAATGTTTTACATCGTATCCGACAGACGGCGCTACCATCGCAGTATAATATAAAGGTGTCCTCACGGTGTTGGTCCCGGCGATGGTGTCGGGCTGCTTGCCGAAGCAGAAGTCCTTCTTGCCCGAGAACACCTCGTAGATGAGCTTCCCGTTGAAGACGGCCACCTTGGGCCGGAACGTCTGCAGCTTGTCCAGCAGCACGGCGCTGCCCTCCTTGATCTCGCGCCGCGTCAGGTCCGCGGAGCCCTTCGTGGCGCGCCCCACCATGTTCGTGAAGCCGATGCCGAAGTTCAGCAGCTGCAATTGGCACGGTACATTTATTAGAGAGATTATATGATAGAGATGAGAGATAGATTTATTATCTATGATATATATATCCCCTTTAATGTCTCAATGATCCTATCCATTCAAGGTTGTCTGGTAGAGATCGCTCTTGAGCGATAAGACCGCCAATTGTCGCATAGTTTTAAGAAAATTATTGTTATATTTGTGTAATAATTGTGTGCGCAATAAAAAAATATTATTATTATATATCTGACTTAAATTTATAACTACTCCAACTTTGACCAACAGATTTTGTTTTAATATTATGTAAATTTAAATGTTTGTGTTTCTGCTAGCTATTTTTATTATTATTTTTTTTTATTTAATTTGGACATGTAATATACCTAGGCTAAATACAATTTTTTATGTAAATGTCTGGACTTGCCTTATATAACGCCCCGTGTTATAATTGGTAAATAAATGAATATGAATATTAAATACATGAGATGAATAGGACTAGATTATTGAACCTTAACTTTTGCGATATGCTCTGACTGTAATTTTGAAATGATTTATTTGCTTCAATACATTGGTTCTTAAATAGTTAAAGTCAATCGAATACAAGTAGGCGTGCAAATATTAAGTCAATTTTTTTTTTATACATCCATACTTTATATTAGAAATGCGAAAATGACTCTGTCTTTCCGTTCGTTCCTCTTTCACGAAAAATCTACTCAACCGATTCAAATAAAATTTAGTTCGCAGATTATCTAGAGCTTGAGAAAGGACATAGGGTACTTTTTACCGAGGGAAGTCTATTATAAGGCGGGTAACACCGCGGAACAATACAAGTATGTCATAATTTTAATTTGCACTGACGCTATAAAAACACTTTTCAAGCAACCAACTACATAATTTTGTCCAAAAATTATATCCATTTAATTCTTTACATTGTTCTTGTAGTTTATTATAAATACGTCATAAAATACACAACACATATAATATACTTTTCTCCTGTTCATATCCTTACAACGTTGTGGTTAGTAAATAAGGTAAAACAATCTCTTTTTTGACGTATTATCGCTTTTTTTTTAATATCCAATTTAATAGATACAATAAACCTAATGACGATGCAAAATTCATCGTTAAACATGTAGTTATGGTAAACAATCTAACGATTTCCTAGATTTCTTTCATCATTATATTAAACAAAAATGATATTCTAAATGACGCTTAAAATAGGGACTTAAAACTATCAACACGGGCGAAACGGACGGTCACTATTAGCATATTTATTTATTTTATCCCTACCTTATAATCCTCGTCAGCGCTCATCTGTTCCCTGGTGAGGCCGGACAGGTACAGGCACTTCCAGAAGTGGTTCCCAGGGCCCGCGTAGTGGTGTCCTTTGTACGCCGCGAACAGTCCAGGGTTGATGCCGATCTGGGGGGGAAAACAAGCATTTATGTGGTATTCAAAAGATACAAGATATTATTTAAAATTTGTAAAATCTCCTACGCAGCAGCAGCTCAAAACTATCAGAAATCAAAAGGAATTGTCAATTATTCAACCTGTGGTTTCATGATGTATATGACCTTTCATTTAAACTTTCACATATAGGTAGGTACCCAATAAGGGCATAATTTGTATGGGCATTTTAAATCATTACTTTGAGTTGGCTAAACCGATTTTAACGAAATGCTAAGAACATTCTCCGGTGTGTGCATTCGAATGAATGGACTGTGTGAAAGATGACTTTTGTTAGAAAGGAGTGAGTTTTGAGATAGCAAAACTCGTAATCTAATCTCGTCACAGGAGGAATAAGGGCAAGGTACCCCGATTCCAAATCCTTAGTACCCTTAAAAGTAAAAAGGTTAATATAATTATGTAATGTGCACTTATGCGCTTTCATTTGAGACCCCACTCGAGAATATATATAGATATTCAGTTTCTCTTCCTCACTTTCACCCCTCATAACTTTTAAATGGGTCAACCGATTTTTATCAAACATGTCTAAGAACACTCGTGCGAAACTAAACTAAATTGAAATCGGTTCATCCATTCGTGAGATATGATGCCACAGACAGACAGTGACGTTAAACTTATAACACCCCTCTTTTTTCGTGGGGGGGTTTAAAAGTGAGTCAGATGTCAAGATGGAGAAGTCAAGAACTTGATTGTGAAACGAAGCGATACCCTAAATCGGAAGCAAATTATAAAGCGTGAAGTAGGATTACATTATGTTGAGCCAATGCCAAAACAACGTATGCCAAAGTCATCACCCCTCTACAGTGGTTTAGACTGGTGGACAGTGCTTCACATTCATCGATACTTATAAGATAAATAAATATTTCCGGACAATCCACACAACATCTAAGCCCCGTGGTAAGCTCTAAGCTTGTGTTACGGGTATTAGACATCTGATATACTTAATATAATAGACATACATAGATATATATTTTTTATTATACATACAAACACTTGGCCACTTTGCTTAATAATATAAGATTGTGAGAATGTTTGTGACGTTGTTGGGATAATCTCTGGATCTGATGAACCGATTGAAATGCAATTTGGTACATGGGTTCACTGTTTTTTTCGGGGGAAAATATGTAATAACAAATGTAACACCGCGGGGTACAGCTAGTCGGGTATAAAATCGGTTTCAGCATGCTCAGCTGTAATTTTATTTAAATTATCTTTAACTAAGTTTTGTTTTGAAATTTTTTAAACTCGCAACTAAAAGAAGAAAGCAATGTTATAACTTCTATGAATATTGCTGTTGTTAGTTTAACAAATATCTCACGGAGATATCTTGCAATATATCAATAGATTATCTATGCTTGACAATGCAAAACAAACTTAAAACTTAAGCGTTCCCGTACACGATGCCACCACCGCACCGCTCCACTGTATACAAACGCCACCACCGCGCCCCCGTCACTGCTCAGTTAGCAATTCATTACTAATACTAACTAGCAATGTACTATTACTAAATACCGTTTTACGTAATTACCATCAGTGGACCGGTAAAATTAGTCATTTTTTATTGGTAGATAAGCCTTCTTTGGACCACAATCTCACCTGATGTAAAGTGACGATGTTGTCTAAGATGAGCATGAAGACCTAGATGGCTTCTCCGGACCACATTACGAAACACGAAACTATAGAATTGACGGCACGGTGGCGACGCGGAGGCAGCGCGAGTATAGTGGAGTGGAGCGGTGCGACGGCGGCGTAATGTCGCGTGCCTAGTCTAACTAGTTAACTAGTTAGGTACAGATGCATCTAGTTAAGGTTGAGACAGCAGCCGATCGTACTCACAATGATGATATCCAGGTTCTCGGCCAGGTGGTCGGGCAGCGTGCGCCTGGAGACCTCCTCCTCGCTCATGCCGTTGAAGCGGTCGTGCTTCTTGCGCTCCTTCACCACGCGTGGGATGATGGCGCCTTCCATTCCCGGCTCCACTTTGATCTCCATACTGTGGATAACAAACTTATGGTTAGATTTTAAAAACAAACGCCTTATACCTAATTATATCAAAGATTCATTCTTCAAAGAAAGACAGAAAAAACTCCTTCAAAGGAGAAATGCAAAATTGCAGGGATGGATATTTTTATTAGTTTTATATAACATTCCAAAGCTCGAGTTACGAGTTGACATATAATTAATATTCTAAGGGCTTATTTCACAAAATACAACACAAGTAAACAAGTAAACTAAGATATGGTTTGTTATGTCCATAACACGCTTTGTCACATGTGATTGAGTGAAATAGTTCTATACTAACCTAACCATTGTCTAATTTTACTCGGAGATAGACATTACAGTACTAACAACATAACATGGCGAATAAAGATAAAGTTTAGTCTACTATCTTCTTAGCGAAAGTAGTTTTTGATTCCATATCTGATTATTTCGTGATTTCTTATAATACGACAACAAAAGATGAAGTATTTTACCCATTGTCTTAGCAATATTATCCACTAACATCCCAAGAACAGCTTTCCTTCACTAAAGTAAATCAATCATTTATTAAAAACCAATGAAAGTATTACATACTTAATACACGCAGTCTTTAGGACCACGTCCTGCGCTATTGAGAAACTGTGCAACAGCAGATTATCAGCAATTCACATTCACAGTAGGACAGTTTAAAGTTAGTTTTAATAAACATGTTTAGGCTTAGGTAAAAAAGGAACGAGTCAAAAAATCAAAGACAAAATTTAATGTATAAATCACCTGAGCTCTATTTGTCGCAACAAAACAGGCACAATCGCTTACAGCCATCAATATCAATGAACACTGCAACGGACATTTCAATCTACAATATGCATATCAATCAATTTCTCATTCAATTGCCGGTAAAAAGACAAGAATTATATCACTCGGCCGCTTCCAGAGCACACTCAATGGATCGCATAATGCCGCCTTAACGATCTTTTTATATCGATAAAGATTAATGAGGTAATGCAGTTTATAGTTTGTTTAACGAACCATTCATCAAGGCATCGCAAATTGCGGAGAATCATCTTGAATTATGAGTTTGCGTTTCTTTTTTGTGGCACGCGTGTGTTCGCTCAACCGAGTGAGCGAGATCTCGATGACTCGCGGCCGATCGGTCGTTTCTATTGGACTGCTAAGTGTCTAATAAGGATTTATTGGACTTTCATCTGATGTATAGCGTGCTTAAAATAATGCTTCCGAATTCGCAAGTTAACTGTTTAACCATGCCCGAGTTAAATTAATTAGACACTTTACTATACATTGTCACATGTGTCTGGCGAAATAGCTCGAGTCATACGAGTAACTAACCAGTGACACGTATTGATTTCTATAGGAGAAATAATGTGACGAAAATGACAAAAAAAAAACATAAAACCGCATTATTGAGACCTACTGTGCCACACACACACACACACACACACATACTCTAGCATTGTGTGTAACACCCGGTTTTCAGTTAAATACGGTGTCATCACTAAATCATTATCAGGTGATGATAACTGCCCGTATCTCAAACTAAGTTGGGTCGCCACGTGTTGTTTTTTGGTTCCATTTTGACAAAATATTTAAGCTTTATGTAATAAATGAGTGTTAAAATAACAAAAACAATAAAAATCACATAACAATCATTCAAACTCATCATCATCTAACTGACCTTATCCCACATTATCGAACGGAAACTCAACATAATCATTCCTGAATTTAACAACCCACGTGATCAATTTGTTTCAATTCAATGATTTGTGAAGCGCGTTTAAATTCCGATATTATGCAGGTATTCCACTTTTAGCGCCAAGCTGACGAGCTCCAAGTTAAGGAGCGCAAAGAGCGCCAATGCGAAAGAAAGGCCTAGTGATGGGATTGTTCTAGTAAACTTTAATCTAGTAGTCTAGTCTAGTATGTAGTAGTACAGACGCTCCCCTTTTACCTGTAGTATCCAACGTCCAAATAATGAAATTCTTCGTGTTTTTTCTATCTTTGCTATTAGCTGTGTTGTTATAAATTTGTGTTGCATTTTTAGAATATTATTTTTGGAACGAAGTTCCTTATCGCGCGTTGTGAAATAGGGCTAGACGGAAAAAAAATCTTACGAAAAGTTGTCACGACACTTTTTGCTATAGTAAAAAGTTGTCACGACACTTTTTGTTATAGTAGCTGTGCGGCGTCGCATGTTTCTCTGTCTGTCTCTCTCTCTCTCTCTTATAGAAAGCAAGCAAAATATATTCATTTCTATTTCGCACTGAACAGTGTGGTGTCGCGACGATTATTTTTGTTGAGTGTATACAGGTTTTTTGTAAATAATAAAAAATAATAATAATAATTAATCCTGACAGTGTTTCTTCGTTCGTTCGTTGTGAACTTCGTTCCATCCGGGTGTCCCTTGACACCTCTCAAGTATTTTTATTTGATAGTTACTTGTATTTCGTCTCTTTGTAAACTGTTGTTTGTTGTTGTGTAACCAAATAAATATATTCTATTCTGTAAAAACGGAAATATAGCTACGGGTGGTGCTAGGAAAAGGCGGGCTGGGCCAGTGCGTTAAGCGATTTTTTCGTGTTTCGTAATGTGGCCCGGAGAAGCCTTCTACCTTCTAGGTCTTCATGCCCCATCTTAGATCACATCGTCACTTTGCATCGGGTGAGATTTTGGTCAAATGAAGGCTTATTATCTAACATACAAAAAAATAAAACCTAGCTGAACAGTAGTTTACTTAGAATTCTAAAATAAAGATATATTGGTTAAAATGTATTAAAAGTCGATCTATATGTCTCACAAACAAATCAATGGATCTATAATATTGTAAGTTTGCGAGTGATTATTCAGATTTATTGACTACAACTCATGTTTTACAGCCCGTATTGATTGTAATGCGCGATAATGAATTGTTATAGGCATTTAATGTATTACAATCTTGCTGATTGTTTCATTGATTAATAAAGAAAGTTATTTAGTTTGTATTGTACGAGTGTAGAAATGTATGAAACTATAAACTTATAACTCAACATAAGTTTATAAAAGGGACAATGACAAAAAATTAATGAGTCATGAGTATTTATGAGTTATTCATATACGTAGATTATTAAAAAAAAACTATTTGTTTTCATGCAATTAACACATCTAAGTTTCGCGTATACGTCGAAAGCCCCACTTTGGATCTTTGATGTTCTATATCATGGCACTTTCTCATTAAATTGATAAAGCGAAAAATAGGTGTCCATTATTTTTGATCGGGCCAACAGACGGAAAAAACAGAATACCAATTATTGTATGTATCATGCTTATTATGATTATGAAGCCTATACAGCAACTTTTTGAGAACGAATTGTAGTTGGTTTACAAATTGTAGTTTAGAAGTGAGATTGATTATGTGGTGGCGCAAAACTTTTTGTCGTCGCTATTAACGTCCAAAATATAGTTAAAAACAAATGGTTTTATTTAATTTTATAATTAAAACAGTGAGCCAATAAGAATAGCATTTTACAACACTATTAGATACCAGAAAATTAAAGCTTTTTTAAACCACTTCATAAAATCCTCGGTCATTTAATGATGTGGGCATTTCCACGATAAAGTCACGACCGACGAACATAATGTTATAATCGAACACTGTCTATGTAATTAATAATTAAGGTGCCAACAAAGAAACAGCTATAACTCATAAATGCGGGATTGGATGTGCCTCTTAGAAATAGTAAAGTTAATTAAGAAATATTGGATTTGCTTGATGTAGGTATATTGTAGACTTTTACACGCGGCTTCGAATTGCAGAGTCATGTTGGTGGTCACAGTCAATCCGACGCTTCTAAGGAAACGAGAGGTAGATATAGCTTACGTAATTATATATATTGACTAGAGACCCGCCCCAACTTCGCACGTGTTAATTTTTTTGTATGAAAGGTGAGTTTCGCGCGAACGTTCTTAAAAATGTTTGATGAAAATCGGTTGACCCGTTTAAAAGTTATGAAGGTAAAAGTGAGGAAGGAAAATCGAAAATCTGCAAATATCGAGTATATTGTGGGGTCTCAAATGAAAGCACATTTTATTTTTAAGGGAACTGAAGTTCTAAATTCGTTTTTTTTTTTTTAAATTGTAAATTTAGATTATTTTCTATGTAAAGATAAATCGTTAAAAGATGTCGTGGCAATCATGCCTTTACCCAGCTGTGGGTCTAAACGGACAGTTAGATAGATAGATGAATCTACAAATCTGCCGATAGCAACGAGACAATAATACAAAACTTTCGATTTCAGTCCACCTTGATCCGATTATTGTGGATTTTTGGCTAGCTGCGCGGTGGGTTCCGGTCCAGAAATACACCGCGCGACGTAAACATGCGCGCGCGCGGCACGTGGGTGGATGCGCCTAGATAACCGCAAGACGGCGCTACCCACGGCACATCGAGGAATACGGGGGATAAGTGGCCTGCCTCATTAAGACGCCATGGCGGATGGACACGCAGCCAGCGATGTCGCCAAAGCGGCGCGATGAGGCAAAACCCAAAGGCGAAACCCACGAGGCGGTCGCATTTTAACCAACCTGCATTGAACCAGCGTGGTAAGTCTGTCTAACTCATATTATTAAGGGAATCGGAAACGTAGGTGGATGCCTAGATAACCAGAAGGCGGCGCTATCCAAGAAATTTCAAGGATAAGTTAAGATAAAGATCAATATACGGGATAAGTTTCAAAAAACATACTGGAGACCATCGTACATGACGGCGCTATCCACGAAATATATAAGAATACCTATCACACGGATTGGTGTCTTAATATGTGGAATCAGATGTTTTGTAAGTTACGGGTCAGTAGCAACAGTATGTTCACATCCAATGAGCATCTTATAACCGTTTCAGATCCGACAAAACAGTATGCGGTGTGCCAGAGCCACATTTTCGGCAGGGCTTCATCTTCGGGCCGGTGAGGTAGGTTTGCGTCACAAGGATGGGTGCTGTTAATAAAAAAAAACCTTGTAATTAAATGATATTTATTTGTCAGAATATATGTTGTACAGGTTCTTGAGGTTACAGTAATGATCTCTATATTCGACTAGGTAAGTCGTGCAAATATTTCGAAGATCTTCTGAGCCTACAAAAAACAAAAGAAAATACGCGGCGAATGTATAACCTACGTCTTTGTTATGGTAGTTGTACAAGGTAACAGCTTACGCAGGTCGCCTCCCGCCCCGTGATTGATACGAAAGCACAGATGGCGGTAGCATCCTATAATTAGTGGAAGGGTGCCGCTGACGTGGTGCGAACCGGCAGGTGCTGCGTGCGTCGCCCCGCGCCCGCGCTGCGAACCTGACATAGGTATCTTCTATAACGTAGGTAACGTTATAGAAAGGATTTTATCAGCTTGTAGTACTATCTTATTTTGCTGGATATTTCACAGAGCAACGTTTGGTTTGTGCTCTTAACCTATTTTTAAACCCCGACAGAAAAAGAGGGGTGTTATAAGTTTGACGTGTCTTTCTGTGGCATCATAGCTGCCGAACGGATAAAGCGATTTCAATATAGTTGAAATCAATCACGTAGTTGTTTTCTATGAGAGGTGTGTTTTTATAATTGCGCGAGTGGTCTTAGACATGTTTGATGAAAATCGGTTAAGCTGTTTAAAAGTTATTGGGGTGGAAAATGGGGAAGAAGAACCGAATAGGGTCTCGAATGAAAGCATGTGATGTGCACATTACAAAATACAAAATATGTTTTTATAAGAAACTAAGCTTTTAGCAGTGGTTTTTTCATTTCAAAATTTAGATTATTTTAAGGTCTTTCTAACAAACCTACCAATTTATTACATTATAGAACGGATTTCATCATCTTGTTCAGTTAGCAAGGATTACAGCGTATTCACAAACATAAGTATGTCTCGCAGTGTGCATGGGCGCACAGGGTCCCAAAATCTGATAAGCGAAGCGAAGCGACCGGGTACGATATATCTATTTCCGATATAGCTATAAGATTGTTCTATTTGTTTGTGTTTTCTTGACTTAGAAGAAGTCAGTGATTTGTGATATCAAGCTATGGATATAAATGATTTTGAATCTTGATACTCGTAGAAAATATTTGAGAAAGGATTGCCGGAATGAAACACAAGAAATGACTTACTGCGAAAAGTATTGTTAATATACTCAATATACTTAGACAAGTATCATTTGTGAATACAGATTTATGTAGTATTGTTGGACACACTGCGATAACAAGTCTCGTTCTAGGCTCTTTTGTTACGGGTAAATTGGATAACATATATTATTTTTGTCATAGACAATATAGAAATTACTTAGAATATTATGTGCTTGTACATAACAAGCAGTGGCAGTGGCTTATACAATACACAAGCTGGAATTAAGAAAACATTTAACCCGACAGCGACCAAATTTTTTTGGGAATTTTTACTGTCTATGAGCCTATTAGGTGAGAATGGTTTTTCTAAACGGTCAGTCAGTCAGATCGAAAAATGTTGAAAGAAAACAAAAAAATATTATTGAATATCTACCTATTCAACGATACCCCACATGACATCATTCGTTCACTTTCATCTTCTTCTTCTTTTATTTGATGGCTACCGTGACGTTCACTTTCATTTTTTTTATTTTTACAAAATGGCGTTGCATTTCCACTAACGTCATATCTTTAGCGGGTGTTACGCCGTACTAAGAGGAAACGGTTAACGTGTGAACAGCATTTGGTCTGTATACTGAGACAAAGGTACATACATAGACTGTTAAACATGCCAATCCTTTGAGTTGCGCAGTCGGGTAAAGAGGCAGTAAGTGGAATGGAAGCCGGCAGCCTTGCGTCGCGTGGAGCTATCAGCAGATGTGCCGTTCGCGACGGTACGTGCAGGACCTTGGCCGATGCAATCATCGAAGCAATCAAAACTCATACTAATTAGAGGCGTCGCTATTAACAATCTATAGATAAAGTATAGAGGTAACTAAGATACCTTTAACAGATACAACTCATGTTAATAGATACTTCTAACTCAGATGTCCTATGCAAAATAGATAGAAGAAGAAGAACATTAATTGTAAAAAAAACTGTGTACATAGATGGTGGGTTATAAAATTGTTTCAACAGTTTTATAACCATTTTTTTTAAGTTTTTTTTTGTTTGAATAGAAAAGCTTAGTTGGCATGAATTTTTGTCTCTTTCTTACATACACAAATGTAATTCACTTACAATAGTATGGCAAGTTACACTATTCATATTGAAAGGAGGACATATATATATATATATATATATATATATATATAATATTGTTAAAACATGTTTTCAAAATTAACTCACAAATGTTATAGTGAGTGACAAAAAAATTTTTATCGAATATTGGTTTAGTTGACTATTTCGCTTATGGGGATAAGATTGTTTCAAGTCTTAAAGAGGAAATTATTTAAAGGATTGCTTACAACGATTTGCTTGAATTCGCTCAAAACAAAACAAACCAATAGATTATTTAAAACAACCCTATTGGTTGCTAAGTATGGTACGACTCACTTATAAAAAGCTCTCTTGACATAAATGTTAATAAATAATTCACATATAAATAATAAATAATTTTTAAAAATAGCCGAAGACCAATAGGGGACACTTAACATATCGTATCATATATTTACAAGATTTTACAATTGAACAAGTCTAATTTACGATATAAATGATAAGCTAGGCTAAGTTAGTTTAAGTATCCCTATTACGTCTCATCAAATCAAATAATACCATCTTCCACTTCTTACAATTCCACTGGACACGCAGCAGCAGCTATCTCCAAGAATAAATCTAATAGTCTACTAAAGTTCCAAAATGTTTTCCACCTCCCAAACCTACACACGAATAGTGCGGGCCTAACGCGAATATTCATGTCAACGCGATGTACGTGGCCGGGTACATCGTTGCTTTTTGTTTACCATGTTTCCAACGCCAACGCGACACGAATCTTCGCCCGCTGATGTCTTCCATGTCTTATCCGACAAGGCGAACCTGGACTTTTCTAATGTTGTCCATTGTGTGCCCGAATATGGCTGGCGAGGCCAAATTTGGTTTTAAAAACTTTGTTACAGGGCGCACAGTGCAGTCAGCCACTGCTATCATAGGTGTAATTGTAGGAAGGTTTCGGATGTAGCCACACCAAAAAGTACACAGTGCAAATACAATATTTCGTATTGTGTTTGCGTGTTGTGAGAACAAAACAAATATATTTAAAATAACTGTGTAACCTTAGAGATGACATCATAAACGTAGCTAAACTCAAACAGGAATATTCGTATTATAAACGACGTTTCCTGTTAGGTTTGTTGTACAACCTTTTTGTCCTATCATCATATAAGTTCCTCTTTAACTTAAGAATAAAAGATACAAACACGGTAATATTATCTACACAGTATTCCAACTCGGCCGAGATTTGGAAATAAATGCCTACAGCCGCGCGGTACGATAGGGATAACCACATACAGCATTTTATTTACATCTGCCAAGTTTGACTTTCCATCTAGTTTTGTAATTGTGTTATTATTTTTGTAATATTAACCTATTAATGACTTTGTTAATGGAATAGAAACTGTTCAATAAAAATACAATACATGTTGTATATTTTTTTATGTAATTTTAAAAGTATGTTTTAGTGTTATTTCAGACTTAAAAACGTCTTATAATTTGAAACCGGATATACGAAATGAAATATATTAGGTAAATTATAAACATTAAAAATCCGCATTCGAATATAAATCTTAATAACAATGTATGACGTAATATATTCTACTCGTTACCTGTATCTCTCGTGTAACCTCGATCGAGGCGCGTCCGTAAAGCTCGCACTTCGACCGTTTGTATGTAGTTGGAGTACTGTGTAGATACTATTACCGTGCTGTATCTTAATCCGTGATAAAGGCTTATGATCACTCAGAAAATAATAGAAGTTTGAGCTCGAGGTTTCTCTAAGAGATCGAACAAGAAATAAGTCTACTTAGGATCTAATTTCCCCGTAAACTGATAACTGAGCGGATGAACTCCTTGAAGTGGCAGGGCATAATATAGCACATAGAACAGATAATAGTTGAAGTTCTCTTATAGAGGTCACGAATGGGCCAGCATAGCATTGGACATCCATCAACAAGATGGACAGATGTCGTGGTCAAAACTGCGGGCTCATGTTAGATGGAATTCGTTTCCAAACAAAATAATTAGTCCGTAGACAATATGCATAACCTGACAAAGAAAAAGGCTCTAAAAATACTAACTGACTACGCTAGCGTTATTCTACGGTAAGAAATAGGTGGGTGAAGTTGGGAGTATAAAAATGCCTATAACACAGGTCACAGGCATTTCTTGAGTCTTAATAAAAAAAAACTGAATATGGACACCTGATAATCAAGCGGTAATTGCTTACCTAATAAATGTATACAATTTAATTCCACTCCCTCCAGTACACACACAAACAATAACACTAGATATTATTACGTTGATGAAACATTTTCAGACAAACATAGTCTTGACCCAGCTATTATAAACGCGAAAGTCATTCCGTCCGTGTACCTCACTCCTCAGCCGATAAACCGACAATGATACCTTCATATTATATTCATAATTCAAGCCAGTTATATTTTTTATTATTTAGCCTCTACTGTCCCACTGCAGGGCAAGTCTCCCTTCTTCCACTCTTCGCATAAATAAAAAATCATGCCAGTTAAACTTTGAAAATAGATGACACCTTTCCGATCACCATCATTTCGCAACAAGTCATCTCAGACTTCAAAGGTCATTACAGAACTAGGCTAGCTGCAGTTCACGCGCTAAATTCAGTTAGCATGACGTACTGAAACCGGTTAGAGAGGCGTGAGTCTGTATGCTAATGTGGGCGAACTTACCGCGAGCGAAGGGAACGATACGTTTTGAGACAATCCTGCGCCGTATAACAAAATCTTGTTATTTGCAAGAGGTAGAGGGTTCGATTCCCGTCGAGGAGTCAAGTTTTTGTATGTTCTGCAAGCACTTTCTCCTTGGTCTGGGTCTTATTATGTATATTAAAAGTTTATCAGATGTCTAGTACCCGTAACACAAGCTTAGAGCTTACCAAGGGGCTAGATGTTGTTGTGTGGATTTTCTGGATATATTTGTAATATTTATAAACATCATACTTGGATTAGATAAGACAACACTTTATAGCACACCACACAAAATACACAAAAAATAAACATAGACTTAGTATATAACCATAACCTTTTTGAATGTTCAAACTGTTGAACAGCACTCATACATAAATATATATACATACTAGCGACCCGCCCCGGCGTCGCACGGGTATAAAAAGTTCCCGGCAATTTTTCCTTATTTGCTCACCGTTTAGACCTACCCTGGACTACGACAAACATTTTAAAACCAAAATCAGCTCAATCGTCCCAGCCGTTCTCGAGTTTTAATCAGACTAACGAACAACAATTCATTTTTATTTATATAGATAGATAGAATATAAATAATCACCGCTATTTCACGGACGCTTTTAACAAAAAAAAAAATGAAAACTATGTTGAATATTGAACTTTCGAGACATAGACAATAGCTCAAAGAGTATATAACCACCACGTATGAATAGCTTATCAAGAAAAATCATTGAAACCCATAAAAAGATATTTATTTTACACTTTTGTTAACCTGTAGATAATAACAGACAAATAATTAGCAATAAATTAAAATTGCGACTATAATTTGAGATTTAAATTATCCTATCTCTCAAGTTGGATCGAACTGCACATGGTGTGCGAATTTTATTATAATCGGTTAAGTGGTTAAGGAGTCCATCGAGGACAAACATTGTGACACGAGATTTATATATATTAAGATGTTGTTTTACGTTTAAGGAAATTAAGGCATTTGAATCGGGAATTTTTCTTAAATTTTAAATTTAGATTTTTGAATGTTCAAACTGTTGAACAGCGCTCATACATAAATATATATCATTTACTGTGTCACAAACCTCATTCTTCGATATCATTGGTTTAAAGACGAAAATTTATATTATTGGAGTACTCACACTGTATCATAATAACCTCAAGCAAAGCCAGTATAGTGTATGGAACACATATACTTTAATGACTCCCGACTTTTGGACTGCAGGGGTCGTATATCGACATATATTAGTACAAATCGCACGGAAGCGTTGTCACGCGAATCTTCAATGCACTGTAACGTTTGCAAGGAAAAAAAACGGGTAGAATTTCTTTACAAATACGGGTACAATTTTATTAAATCATCGTAATACCGGACAACATTTTTTGTAGTCATCTACTCTTTAACTACGATATTTACCTGATGTGAATAGGGGTGGACTAAAAATCTTACAACAAACTGTTTTACTCTAAAAGCTCCTTTTAATAGACTTGCAACATGTCTACCGTCCGTGGGACCCCGTTTTACAGTCAGCAGTTTCCAAACCATACAGTATGTACACAAGTACATACCACCAAGCTCGAAGACCGGTTGTGAGAAGCCACGTTCGCTGTTCTGTGCAAAACGACCGGATGAAGTACCCAAAAAGTCTGGCGAAGTTGCATCGACCCCTGTGCCGAGGTCTAGTTAGGTTTAAATATACTGACAAGGCACCTGATAAGCCGCTGATGAGAATTCAAATGACGACCTCTAACAAAACCAAGTGTTTCTAAGGTGGATGAATAAATGAATTAGGTACTGATTTGTCATTAGGTCTCGTCTGAAAACCAGCGCAAATCCACCTAATGGTGGATCTGCATACGCTGAGGCGAGACCTTTTGGCACAACACATTCAATTATTTATGTTTAGATAGTATTTAGTTTTATATAAATATTTTATTTTATTTAACTGTATTTTACTGGTTATGTGTGTGTTTAGTCAATAAATGTTTTCTCTCTCTCTATGATTTTTTCTATTTATTACAATGATTTTACGAAATATATCATCAGTTAATTGATTGAAAAATAGGCAAGGTTTGTACTTTGTACCCTTGACCAGCGGATTGGACTTCCGACGGAAACACAGCCTTCGGAAGGATACAAAGCAAAAAAAATTTATAGTTTTTAAAATCCGATAGATATGAACTGGACTCTTACACAGTTCTTCTTCTTCTTAAGGCTTCTGTCTATTTTAACATCTATCTGTATGAAGCCTTATAAATTAGGAAAGTTTAAAACATGCACATTTGTGACAAAGAAATTTATAATCGCACGCAAGGTCGCACAAATGGATGTATGGGAGCAAGTCCACCATAAATATTTATTTTATCCTCTAAGTATTTGTTATTATTATGAATAAGGAAGGGAATACATAAACCTGTTATAATGATTGTAAAGTTTCAATACAAAAATGAGCTAGAGTTTCTAATCGCTTCTTTGCTCTATTGTAAAAAAAGCGAAGCGACCAGATACCATAAATTTATTTCCTATTTATCTTTAAGCACCTATGATTATTTTGTTTTTTTTTGTATTTTATTTTGACGTGTCTAAGTTTTGTAAAACCAAACAATGGAAATAAATGATTTTGTATCTTGTAAGGTTTTAGCTCAATATCACGGCACATGCACGATATACAGCAGCAAGACTGCGCCGCGTTGCCGTTGGGAAACAACGGGAGAGGCATTGGACAAGTATATACAGGCTGCCTCAAATACCTTCCCAAAACTTGGTACCAGCTCTCAGAGCTTTAACTGATAAAGCTGTGTTGTTCTATTCGCTTCTCAACTCAGTATAAAACATTGAAGCGAACTGTCAAGACAATGTTATTTCCTTGATATTTGTTATTGAGGCAATTTAGTTTTATTAATTTTAATTTTAAGTTGACCTGTCCATGTAGGCTATGTGCTTCTAAGGAAATAAACGTTTTGACTTTGACTTAGATTATAACCAGTCTTACCTTTGAATGTAACAGAGTAAGACTTTCAGTGTTTTAAGCGGAGTGAGCCGATTTCCGTTTCTACCCTATGCTCGAGAACCTATCCCTGGGTAGTTCCCAAGCATAGGGTAGAAGTGGAAGTCAGCGGCCTAGTGGGTCGTATCGCTAAATATGGCGGGAACAGATTATAATCGGACTGATTATAACTCCTTTATGTAACAGAGTAAGACTTTTGGTGTTCTAAGCCGGGTGTGAGTAATAGGCCGGCCTATTTTTTTTTTTATTATTATTGATAAGCCTTCATTTGACAACAATCTCACCGGATGTAAGGTGACGATGCGGTCTAAGATGGAGCATGAAGGCCTAGAATATGGCTTCTCCGGGCCACATTACGAAACACAAAAAAATCGCTTCACGCACTGGCCCAGCCCGGAGGGTGGTGACAAGCCGCGGCCGAAGCCTACCACCAGAGACTGCTCTTAGCACCACCCGGAGGTCACGTGTAAGGATTCAGAGGGTTACTACTTACGGACGTGAACAGACAAAACCTCCAAAATGCTTGGTAACTATCCCTCATGGAAGAAACTTCTTCTTAGGTACCAGAGGCCCAAGTGAGCCAGATTAAAACCAGTCCTACTCCTCATTGAAACAGAGTACGACGGTGTTTTAAGCCGGCTGTGAGTAATAGGCTTCCGTTTCTCTTATGCTTGGGAACTATCCATCATGGAAGTAACTTCTCCTTAAGTACCAGAGGCCTAAGTGGGTCGCATCGCTAAATCCGGCGGGGTCGGCGAACGGCCCGCTAATTGTGTCACCATACCACGCTATGGGAACCGCTGGCTCTCTGCCGTTATAAATAGAACGTATATACGCTATGCTAACGTAACGTTACGAGTGAGTTTCTTTATCTTACGGAAAGTATGAGGAAATTCAAGAGAATAGACATTTAAGTTTGTTTAGGAGCCATCATTGACATCAAGATTTTGACAATAGATTACCTACCATAATTTGACAGATTTTGATTTATCCTATATTCGACTCTGCCGTTAGTACTATGATAAAGATTAAACTGGTGTAATAGGAGTATTACCCTTATTAAGCCATTGTTTAAAACCATGATAATTACATCATTGTCAGCAACAGGTTTCACATCGAATTTTATTAATTTAAATATCCAACGATGATTAATTAAATATTTTCCCGCATTACCACGGTAGCATCTCTCACACTATGTTTAAGGTACGGAAATACATATTCTACATGCAATGTGAAAATGCAAGATTTGTTTCGGGGTAAATTGTGGTGTAAATATAGTTTTTAAATGTTGGTATAGGAAAAAAGCATATTATTTTTATGTACGATAATGAAGTCGTCTTTACATGTATGTGTGTAATATGTATTATGATGGCTTAGGGCTGATCTCATGATGGTCGCCATTGGAACTAGTAACTGACAACATAATGACATTTAACTCTATCGAGTTTGGCTGCTCAATGCTGTCTTTGGATACATTTTAGAAACAAGTTCCTTAGCGCTCCTGGACACGATCCTTCACAGCAAAAGCAAGTCAAGAGCGGCGCAGTGGCGGCGCCGCAGCGGGCTTTAGGCGGCGCTTGATTACAGTAAAACGGGGCAGTAAGGCGGCGGCGGCGGCGCGGTGGCGGCAACGTGTGCATGCTTCCGTTTTGCGTGTTGTGCATTCCGTTTCGGGTCTGAGTGTGCTTAGTATTATCTTAAGTATGTATGTACAAGAAAAAATATCTATGTACCTACTGGTAGTATATCAGTCACATATTAACAGTCACATATTACCACCCATAGTACAAGCTCTGCTTAGTTTGGGGTTAGGTGATGCTATTAGTCTGAAACTATTTTATTTATTAATTTACGAACAAATCTATACATATTATTAATTAAAGTCCCTCGCCAGGTTTATCTTCCCGTTTTTATGTTCGGGAGAAACTCAAAAACTATTGGACGGATCTTATAAGAGAATATGAGTGATTCAAGAAGAAAGATTTCTCATCTGAGTGAAGCCCGAACGGGTTATCACCATCACCCTGTTGACATTCCCACTGCTGGGACACAGGGACTTCTCTCTTGACGAGAAAGATCAGAGTCAGCTAGTTTATAAATATGTTAACTAATAACAACATAAATATACAAATTAAAACAGACGAAACATTAGGAAATCATGAAAACTATAGTATATTATTAATTAATATTATTATCTATACGTGAAGACAAGTGATAAGAACTATTGCTGCAATAACCGCAGCTTTTATCATTGCCAATATTAACCAAGGTTGGTCGGACAGTACCTACCTTCTGTTGATATCTGGGTTCGAGCACGGTAACTATGAATACAGTATTCTTACTTCATTCAAACAGTCAAAACGTGAGCTTAATCTAAGCGCCTTGATCGAAGGACATCAAATATGACAATATTGTCATATTTGAATGACAAAACCATTGGTAAATAAATGTAATGTGTAATTAATTTTAATCATTAACTATTATTATTTTGTTTATTTTAAGCTGGTTTATAAAATTATTGACATGTATATTTTTTATTTATATGCAATTAATTCTTTGAAATTTCCTATTGTTTAATTGTTGTTATTCATCAAAATGTTGCACGCTCCAACGGGCAAATTACATTGATACAAAACCTTATGTAATACCTACCATTTAAACTACATGTAATAATGCAATAAAGATACTTTGACTTTGACATATGAGGGACAAAGGCCATCGTGAGTATGCCAAATTTCTCGTTTCTTAATACTTATTAATTTATCGATTTTTAATTTTTAACATAGCAAACAACCAAACCAATTAATGAACATACCAACGTTGACCAGCGGGAATCAACCCCACTACCCACAGCTAGCGGACCTTCGCCCACTTCGCCACCGGCAGGCAATAATACATTATGAATGCGCAATATTTTATCGGCGGCGCGGCGAGCCACGCGGCCGCAGCGACGCCCACGCACCTCGCCATTGTGACGTCACCGCCCTATGTCATTGACAGCTAACCCGACCCCTTAACAGCCACACGTACCAGAATATATACAATACAATACAATACAAAAATTCTTTAATGCAACACCACAATATAGGAACATACATAGGAAATACATATTACATACATTGGGCGCAATATATCTTTTTGAAGAATAATGATCCGTATTCGCACCGTACCAGTCATAAAACGGTAGAGTAAGCCTTCAAACAGTATGTTGTGCAACTGCTATGCTATGATGGGTTTTAAAACACAATGGCATTTTTTTTGAGAGGGCGCACTTCAAATGATATCTTCCAACTTGATGGACGGAAGAGTTGGTGAAGGCAGCGGGCTCACGGTGGCCGCCTCCAACCGGAATAACTGGCAATACGAGGTACTATTAAGCAGTTTTTTTATTTTTTTATTATTGATAAGCCTTCATTTGACCACAATCTCACCTGATGTAAAGTGAAGATGTGGTCGAAGATGGAGCATGAAGGCCTAGAAGATAGCTTCTCCGGACCACATTACGAAACACGAAAAAATCGCTTCACGCTCTGGCCCAGCCCGGAGGGTAGTGACTAGCCGCGGCCGAAGCCTACCACCAGAGACGTCCAGTCGTCAGTGGACGTCCTACAGCTGATATGATGGTTATTATGTCGTAATTAAATTGGCAAAGATGGATGGACTGTGTGAAGGATGACATGTGTAAGAAAGGAGTGAGTGTTGAGATGACGAGTGACAGGGGAAAATGGAAGGAAAAAACATGGTGTGCCGACCCCACATAATGTGGGATAAGGGCAAGAGAATGATGAATGATGAATGAAATTGGTATATATAGTCAATGCGTTCAAAAATCGAAGGTGATTGAACTAAGTTTGACCTTTTTTATGCTTTCCTCAAAACTTTTAATGTAACAATGAACTTACCGTAAAATAAAATATTTGTCAGAGGGCCAACAAAAGAGAATTAATAAAACATATTTGTATGTCAAATGTCAAATTAGTCAAATTGAACTAAACGTGTCAAAGCAGATAATTATTATTCTGCTTTTTTCATCGTAAAAAAGCTTTAGTTAAAATAAATTACGACTTTACTTTTTGTAATTCATACAGTCTAATAAGCTTATTTATTGAGTGAGAATGGTTGTCACTCAACTTTGATTCGATATAGATAGATAGATAATATCTTTATTTCTCACCAATGCTAACAAACTAACTTAAAAATAACAATAAATAGCCACATTTGTTGTACAATCGTCGGCCTTATAGGTCCCTAACTGTTGAAACAAACTAAAAATGATTCATGAATACCTATTCTATATATATTTCACGTGACATGTCACGTGAAATATGATTGAATAAAAAAATGAAAGTCAATAAACTATGTATAGTTTATTGACTTTCATTTTTTTATTATTAAAATATGGCGTCCAGCAGTCGCCATATTGACACGCGCCGGAATAAGAGGATTCGACATTTGAATTTACGAATCATAAAAATCGGCCCAGGCGTTTGGTCTGAATAGTGCCAAAGGAACATACTGGGTGTATAATATATGTATAATAAAAAAATATATATATGTAAGTCTATCAAGTATATCAGATGTCTAGTACCCGTAACACAAGCTTAGAGCTTACCACAGGGCTAGATGGTGTTGTGTGTATTGTCTGGAATTATTAATTAATTAATTTATATAATATACACTGATAAATAAACACATTACTTCTTTGCGTCGTTAGTCTGGTATATCCGGTATAGCACTGGTAGCCCGCCTGAGGCTCAAGAGGTTGCGGGTTCAATTCCCGCCGGGGGACCAGATTTAGTACTATCTACAATATCTGGTTTCGGGTCTGGTTGTTTCCTATGTATCACATGTATGTATTTACATAAAAAAATATCTATCTAGTATATCAGTGAACTAGCACCCATAGTACAAGCCACAAGCTCTGCTTTTGGGGTTAGGTGATGCTGTGTGATTAGTCCGGGGATATTGAAAAAAAAAAACACATTACCACACCTTTGCGTCGCGCTGTGTGGTATATAGATAACCCCATCCTTTTCTGTAGTCGGTTCATCAAACACCTAATTGCCTAAGGGAGCTTTTTCTCAAAGGCGTTCGAGAGCTTTCCAAGAACGCTAGGTATTATGCCCTTATCATATTTCCCGCTAATCTAGCGCCCTTTGTTATCAAGTTATCACCTTTCACGCCGACCTAATTGGCCGCCCTATTTTTCGAAATTATATATCTGTTGCCAAGTAGGAATTTTCCATAATAAGTTTATCTTTAGGAACCAAGTAGGTGAATAGTCCTCTGTATTATATAATATAGCTCTGTATTATATAATATAGCTCTGTATTATATAATATAGCTCTGTATTATATAATATAGCTCTGTATTATATAATATAGCTCTGTATTATATAATATAGCTCTGTATTATATAATGTTGCTTTTCCGGTCACGGCGCTGCCCTTGTTTTATTGATTTTTTTTACGGGAACAATGGTTTTCCCCGCGGTAAAATAGCCTATAGCTTGCGTCGATAAATAAATAAGAAGATGCCATCTACCTTCTAGGTCTTCATGCCCCATCTTAGACCACATCGTCACTTTACATCAGGTGAGATTGTGGTCAAATGAAGGCTTATAAGGAAAAGAAAGAAAGGAATAATTTATTGATTCACACACAATACACAGTAGGTTATCACAATTAAACATAGTACATTGCGTATGTGTGAACCAAAAGGTTTTTCCTCAATGTATTTAGCTCTTAGCTTAATATGCTATAGAACAGTGAAAAAGTTTTTCTAATCGGACCAGTACTTCCCGAGATTATCGCATTCAAACAAACTCTTCAAAAGTTTTATAATATTAGTATAGATTATGGTATAGTTTTTCGTTATATGGATTTTTGCACGGGTGGAGTTCAGTTTATAACTTTCCTCTATAAGAGAACCATCAGATATAGATTATTTAGAGGTTTGTTTAAGATCGCTCTCACTCGCAGTTCAACTCTTTTACACAAACTCTGCTAAAATCACGGTATGGTCATCTCCCGGTAAAAGAGATTTAAGTAATTTTAAAATTTAAGAAAAACCCTCGATTCTAATTCCTTAATTTCCTTAAAAGTAAAACACCATAATATTTAGTATTTAGGGCACGCGATGCTCTTTCATTTGATATCCCACTCGAGTATATTTGCAGATTTTCGGTTTTCCTTCCCCACTCTCACCCCTATAACTTTTAAACGGCACAACCGATTTTCATGAAACATGTCTAAGAACACTCGCGCCAAACTCACCTATCATACAAAAAAAGACTAAATTGAAATCGTTCCATCCGTTCGGGAGCCAATATGTCCCAGACAGACAGACAGACAGACAGACACGTCAAACTTATCGGTCGGGGGTTAAAAATTCATTTAGAAATAAACACGGGCAAAGTTTATTTAAACTTCATTGCCTATGCTAGTACATCGTAACCTTCGAGTTAGTGCACCCAGCTCAACTATCTACGCCTAGGTTTTTAGTACCCAGAGCCGACCGCCAGAGTGCGTTCTCCTATCGCTTAATGCTATCCACTACATATTCTACCGTTTATTTCTGAATCAAAGGTAACATTGTCCACTAGATTTCGTTCAATTCTATTAATTAGTATTTATACATTATATGTCCTATAATTCACACGCAGAAAATACAGCAAAAGACACAGACAAGACGTTCAATATGATATACAACAATAATTGGAGTAGTGCCATTGTCAACTAAAACTATTTATAATAAAAATAATTCAATTAATTTTTCTTTTCCGATATTTTATGATGGACTTGTAGTACATCATAAAATAACGGAAATCATATTTAATTGTTGCTGCTGTATAGTGCTATTGTCAAATGAAAACTACTAAAATTAGGTATATTAATAGTTTCGACATAGTGAAGTGTGGCTAAGTGGGAGGACACTCGACTTTCATCCCGAAGATCATGGGATCATGGGCCACAAACCGCGCACCTCTGTATTTTTTCTTCAAACATTTTATACAGAAGGACAGATAGACACGTAAAACTTATAACACCCTTTTTTATATTATATTATGTATATCTGATGTCTAGTACTGTAACACAAGCTTAGAGCTTACCACGGGCCTAATGTTTTTTTTTTGGTCGGGGGTACAAACAAGAGTTTGTACTATAGGTGTACATCTGTGCAATGATGATGATGCCTACTCACAGTCACCGATAACGCGCTGTCGCTAATCAATTGCGAAATCGAATGAATTTTACAATCAGTAGCACGGGTCGAACGTAGTTAGTGTGCGATGTCTCTATACCGTCGATTACGAAACTTGCTGAACATACTCAGTTCACCAAAACTCATATAATACGGCACGATAGACGACGGATCACGCTGAACATACACGGTAGACCAAAGCCCATATTATTAACCTACATAACTATTGTGGACGCAACAGATTCAAACAAAAAAACAAGGTGTGTGTGCGATTCACAAACGATAGAAGTGAAACTTCAGTAAATCGACAAAAGAATGAGATGAATAAAAAAAAACAAAAAAAAATACTGTGCAAAAAGGTTTTGTTCGGGCGGTCACCCATCCAAGTACTGGCGTCGCGCAACGTTGCTTAACCTTGTTAGCGTTTAAGATTGGCTTACCTGTCGTTTTATCAGTTGCATCCGGTTTAAAATCAAAACGATTCTAAAGAAGTCTCACTTCAAAAACAGTTTTTAATTCGCTGCGTACCTTATATTTTACAATGTTTATGAACACCGCTACAGACGCCGATGCATGGCATGATAATTTAAAAAGAAGTCATCGTGTCCCAGCAGTGGGAACGTTATTAGGGTGATAGCTAGATGAATGCAGAATACATCCTCGAGACCTCACTGAGATGAAAGCTGGGTTGTTCTATTCGCTTCTCAACTCAGTGTAAAAATTGCAACTGTCAAGACTATGTTATTAACTTATTACCTTGATTATTCTTAGTTTTCATTAAAACTAGCTTTAAGTTGACCTGGCCAGGTATGCCATGTGCGTCTAAGGAAATAAAGGTTTTGACTTTGACTTTTGACTTTGTGTTAAACGTATCATTGGTCATTGCCCAGCGACGCAGTCCGTTCAGCACATTAAGTCAATGAAGTCGCAGAAAGCTAAGCTTCGCCGATTATTTCAGCCATCTGTTAAGAACATGGCCTTCGCTGCCAATTCCGCTGTAATAATTTAATTTGTATTAGTTCTGACTTTCAGTTTCCTTTTGGCAACTTATGCGAGTAGCTTTGCTTATAGTTTTAAGTATAGGCCATATTTTTATTAGTAGTTATTGTCGAAGACTATTTTTATATTAGGGCGAGTAGATAATAAACCTGCTATGCAAAATTCATAGCATGTCATCTTAGTTAAATACGAATTATGTCTCATTCAAACAAACACAAATAAAATGACAGAGTGATCAAAAAGGGCAATCGAATTCTAGCTGTATTTTAAGTAAAAAAGGTTACGTAGAAGTACTTAATAAAAAACAGGTACTTATACAATAACAACACAACACAATTAATAGGGTAGCTATTATGTACAACTAATGTACTTAATTGGTTTTATAAATCATGTTTGTTTATTTTAATAAATAAAGGGTTATGATAAGCCCATAATACAAACACACTATCAACTGCCACACTCCAAACACTAATGCGAAAAAAACAAATGCCTACAACACATTCATAAATCATAACTAAAAAACGTCAAGCAAAAAAAATCAAGAAGAAAATCTCTCCACGAAAAATTTTAAAGTCACATTTTATCCGACCGGAATATAGTTGACATGAATTGAAAAGGCGCCAAGCGCAATCGGCCGTGTAATAGCGAGATCGCATATCTACTAATATAAATATCTGATGTGTGTGTATGACATTCGTTCACCTGTTGGCTTGTTGTTATTGTGACTAATAAATGCCGTTCACCTTTCGAGGTTTACGTTTCGTTTCGCGCAGAAGTTGGATGCGGTAATGGACTTTTATTTAATGGAGAATTGAATAGAATGGAGCTGAAACGAGGGTTTATTCAATATTAACGGTAGCATATAACTTACTCTTCTTTTTTAACCCCCGACCAAAAAAGAGGGGTGTTATAAGTTTGACGTGTCTGTCTGTCTGTGTCACCATAGCTCCCGAACGAATGTAGCGATTTCAATTTAGTTTTTTTTGTATGAAAGGTGAGTCTGGCGCGAGTCTTCTTAGACATGTTTTATGAAAATCGGTTGTGCCGTATAAAAGTTATGGGGGTGAGAGTGGGTAAGGAAAACCGAAAAACTGCAAATATACTAGTGTGGGGTATCAAATGAAATCGCATCGCGTCCACATTACATAATATTATTTTGTTTTACGTTTAAGGAAATTATGGCATTGGAATCGGGGGTTTTTCTTCAATTTTAAATTTAGATTTATTTATAATCTAACTTGATAAATAAAAAACCTCGTGTTATAAATTCCCTTAAAAGTAAAGAGTCGTACTATTTTGTAATGTGCACGTGATGCGCTTTCATTGGAGACCCCACTCGAGTATACTTGCAGATTTTCGGTTTTTCTTCCTCAATTTTACCCCTTATAACTTTTAAACGGCACAACCGATTCGATTTTCATGAAACATGTCTAAGAACACTCGCCCCAGACTCACCTTTCATACAAAAAAACATATTCAGAGGCAGCAAAGCTCCAGAGTGGGAGCTTGTGGCTGCGATATTTAGTACAAAACGCACGAACACGTTACGAAACTTCAATGCACTGTAAGGTTTTGATTTTTCGAAAGATAAATAAAAAAAACGGGTACAATTTTCCTAAATAATAGACTAATTTTATCTGTTTTTGCCATTAACCCTATTATCAGACAGGTTATATATTTTCATACATATATTGACAGCTAGTTAGATTTATCAAAGGATTGCAAATTATTAAGGAAACCCCACGGGAATTATACTTTTTTTTTTCGGAAAAATAGTCTTTGTATTTCTCCATACTCCTATATTTATATGTTACCTATAATATACGAATACCAAATTTATTTCCGCTACTAAAACCGCTAGAAATATGAATAAAAAATCCTACTACTATTATAAAGGCGAAAGTTTGTAAGTATGGATGTATGGATGTTTGTTACTCTTTCACGTAAAAACTACTGAATGGATTTGAATGAAACTTTACCACAATATAGCTTATACATCAGAATAACATATAGGCTACTTTTTACCGCGGTAAAATATCAGTTTTCGCGGGAAAATCAATTATTGCGAGTGAAGCCCGATTTAGATTAAATTTGGCACGAACATAGCTGCTTTCCCAGTAAATTACAAAGCTGCTTTTTACCGCGACAAAATCCCTTATTACGCGGTTAAAGCAAGTAATAATATAAACTTAAGATGAATCCTATACTATTATAAATGTGAATGTTAGTTTGTTTGTGACGCTTTCACGCGAAAACTACTCAACCGATCATCATGAAACTTTGTACACATATTCTTGGAGGTATTAGAAGTAACATAGGATACTATTTATCCCGGGAAAATATGTAATTCCGCGGGACAATACATTTAAACGCGGGTAACACCGCGGGGCACTACTAGTATGTATATACTTATGTAGGTCTATTATTTTAAGTATATGAGATGTCCTAGTACCCGTAACACAAGCTTAGAGCCACGGGCTTACCACGCTAAATGTTGTTGTGTGGATTGTCCAGATATACAATTTTTTTTATTTAATTAAGTAGTTACTTCATCGACATTATGTTTTACCTAATGCGACAACGGAACTCAAAACCGACATTACCATTATCACTTACTAAAACTTCATCAAATAACACTCAACCAATTTCCATCAAAATCACAGCAAAAGAGTTATTCAACAAAGCATACCCCAGAATCTCTAATAGAGACATTCTACCCCGGGGTACGGGGGTAGAGGGGCAGAGGGGGGAGGGGGAGGGGGGGGGGCACGGAACGCGAGGGGAGCAACAATGCACCCACACACACAAACAACGTGAAACCAGAGCCACGTGTATGTGTGGGTATAATCTGTGAGCTACAACTTTTTGTAGAATTTGTGAAGTTCATACAGGGGGTCGCGAGGTTGGAAATGTCTTAAGTTCTCGGTTTAGTTGTTTAAAGATACTGATTTTATTATACACTAGTGGCCCGCCCCGGCTTCGCACGGGTTTTTATATTAAATTTTATGTCCCGGCAATTATTAGATTTTTTCTCGCCTTTTAAACCTTCCCTAGACCTCCACGAACATTTCAAGACTATGATATAAGATAAATCCGTTCAGCCGTCCTCGAGTTTTAATCAGACTAACGAACAACAATACATTTTTATTTATATAGATTATGTTCTCCTAGTGCGCGCCATTCACACCCTTTTCGCTTTATATACCATATCCAAAACAAATTGTATGTGACATTCTTTAAACTAAACAACAA
Source organism: Gymnoscelis rufifasciata (assembly GCA_929108375.1). Classification (NCBI taxonomy): domain Eukaryota; kingdom Metazoa; phylum Arthropoda; class Insecta; order Lepidoptera; family Geometridae; genus Gymnoscelis; species Gymnoscelis rufifasciata. The sequence goes on along the minus strand of OV815327.1, from coordinate 9,979,438 downwards.
CCTATATCTATCAAAATTTTTATGGAGAAATAAATAAATATTTTCAGACAATCCACACAACAACATCTAGCCTCGTGCTAAGCTCTATAGCTTGTGTAAAGGGTACTAGACATCTGATATACTTAATATAATAGACATACATATTAAGTTATTTTTATCATACATATTAAACACTTAGACCAAGGAAAAGTGCAGCTCATACAAACACTTGACCCCTCGGGAATCGAACCCACTACCTCTAAACTCACTATATACCTCACTAAGAATAATCAAATCACCTTACAACAATGTTGCGTTCTTACAACATTGAAATAATTTTGCAGAACAGCAAAAAACGAACAATTTAATGGACTTAATTAAAAATGTTAATCGTCTTAAAAGCAGACATTGATCAATTGATACAATACTTCATTGAAGCGAATCGGAACAGAGCTATTACTAAAAAATAAATTCGAGACACGCGACAAAGACTTAATCATTGAATAAATATGATGATTAGGATTACTTAATTCAATTATAACCAAAAACAATGATTGAAACAAAAAGTGCGACATTGGGATAATGAGAGTAATTTTGTTTAAACGTTTGGTTTGCGTTTTGTGTTTCATAATATCTTTAGTTCTTTTGGTGTTCGTGTTAACTGAACTCTTAAGTTGTCAGATTTAAGGTTAAGTGATTCTGACATCGTCATCTATACAAAATTGTATAATTTGGAGTGTCTGTTTGTAAACTATACTAATAACTAACTAACTAAGGCTACTAAGGCTAACGAGTTTGTTTGTTTTCGCTTAATCAGGAACCACTGGTGCGAATAGACACAATATGCTTTGATATGGACTATACATACACCGAGAGTTTGGTGTATAAGACCATTTCACACGTAAAGTATTTATTTTCAAATACATGGAGCTCTATCATTACAGGTATACACTAATTCAATAGCGATAGTAAAGCGACGTTGATCTCGCTCAGTACTTCGATGGGTGTCCGCTCTGGCTGCTCTCTTATTTTTATTTTCTTTCTTTATTTTTTTGCAGAGGTGACCTAGAAAGCATTGGCGAGGGGACCTGGATGCATTTGAGCGCAGGATGAACACCGCTACAGACCGCGATGCATGGCGTGAGAAAGAGGAGACCTTTGCCCAGCAGTGGGACAGAATACGTGGATATCTTTATAATATTTTGAAATACACGGAACCCTTTAACTATGAGCTCATCTCATACTTGTCAAATGTATTCAAATAAAGAGCTAGCTAGTTCACGTCCCGTCTGCTCGTATCAACGTTACGTTAGAGCGAGCAATGTCGGGTGGATTTAAATGTCAGGTGCCACGACTGAGCCATATTTAAGGGGTTGACAAGCGCACTAGTTCAAATAACTAATAATTTTGTTAAAGTTTTTACAATACACTACAAAAACACTTTATTGTACACCAAAACAAAACAATAGTTACAAAATTCACATCAGTGAGAGAAGTCCAAAGGGCGGCCTTATTGCTTAGGAGTTCTTAATGGAAAGCACGATTTAAATAAGCCATGTATAATGATGATGGTGTATTCCCGTGGTAAATGCGTATAACCTTCAAAATGCGGGAAAAATCAAACGATGTCTAAACATATCTACATTATCATTGAACCGAACCGTAAACACAATCTACCAACTAGATGGACGGAGTTAGTAAAGAACGCGGATCAAGAAATAACTGGGAATGGGTTATTTCTTGATCCCGCGTGTGAAAGGGTGGCCTATTACAAAGCATCATAGTACGCATTCATTGACGCTTCGCGACATAAAATGTTGTAATGTCTTATTACGAGCTAATTACTCAACGAGTGTTTACTGTCGCATCCGAAATTAAATGCCTGATAGGGATGACTAAATATAATAACTAGTCCGTCATTCAGATAACATAAAAAAAATGTTAACATGATGAACATATATAACAAAGTGTTATAAATGTGTATTAGTCCTTAAATAAATAAATCAATATTTTTAATTATTTTCTAGAAACTAAGCAGAGCTTGTACTACGGGCATTATGTGACAGATATACTACATAGATATTTTTTTTAATTTATTTATCTGTTACTTTTAGTCTAGAGAATTACCACCTAATTAAAAAATCGAATGCCAACGACGCTTCATAATTTACACTACTAAGCAATGCTTGTAGGGTCCTACCCCAGGGCCTTTGTAGTCCCCATTAAATTCCCAGGTTGTACGTATGTTTTAACGTCATTTGTAGCACTACAGAGACCAAACGCCTGGACCGATTTTAATGATCCCTACGTCGATCGCTTCCTCTTAGTCCGGCGAGTGTTACTAAAGACATGACGTCAGTTAAAATTAAATATGGCGACCACTGGACGGCATTTTGTAAAAATTCAAAAATTAAAGCCAATACACTATGTCATGTGGAGTATCGTTGAATAGGTATTTTAAATCATGTTTAGTTTACTTTCAACATTTTTCGATCCGATTAACCGTTTAGAATCTATATCGATTTAAAGTTGCGTTAAATCCATACTCACATTAAAGACCGAATAGATTCCCAAAAAGCTAAGTCTCCGTCTGGTTCAATTCTTTTCTTGTTATATCTGTATCTGTATAACATAATTAAATAATCTAATGCCCACAACGCTTCCTACCAAACATTACTAGCATTACTTGTAGGGTCCTACCCCAGGGCCTTTGTAGTCCCCTTCGGGTCCCGTGATCCGCGGGCGGGACGCCGGGCGCCGCGGGCAGACAGGTCACTATTAAAGGCTCATTCCAGCCTCAAGAATAACATGTCAAGTTGATTTCACGTTTCCACGGACGTCAGATTTGGTACTTAGCTTAAAGTTCAACACAAAGGGCATGGCCTGTACAGTCAACAGCAAAAAGAAGTTTGGCATAGTAAAGGGAAAAATATCATGTCATAAGTTAGTAATAAACATATAATAAAAAATAAAACTATAAATACTATATATAAAAATAAAAAATATACCAATCAGTTCAGATTAGATATATGTATAATGAAATAAATATTCCCAGACTACTCAAACAGCATCACCTAACCACAAACTAAGCAGAGCTTGTACTATGGGTGTTAGGTGACTGATATACTACATAGATACATACATTAGACAAGAATTTATTGCACACCTAACAAAATACACAAAAAAATTATTTATTTTTTATTATTATTTTATTGTTATGTTATGTTCAATTGTAATTTACATGCCATTTTACTGGTAAGGTATGTGAAAACTTATATCAAACTAAACATATAATTGTACCATACTTTTTGAAAAATAAATACATTTCACGTTTTTTTTTTGCTTAATTTGACCACAATCTCTCCTAATGTAAATCAAATTTATTGCGATAATCGGTGGTATTATGATCATTTTTTGTTGACTTATTAAAACTTCATTTGAAACTAACAATTTGGTATAATTTGTTACATCTGGCGCGTCACAAACGTTCATATTGATATACTTCTTTTTAAATAAAAAAAAAACTGCTAAAATGAACGCTTCTGCTACGTAGCTGGCATTTTCCCTTTTGCTGCAGAGCACTATTAAGTAATTTGTGTATAATTGATGTGTTTTGTATGTCAGTATTATTAATTAACCGCTTAGTTGTTTATTTGTGTTTTCTTGTATGTCTTTGTAGCAAATAAACGATGTCTATGTCTTATATTTATTTATCTTTTACAAAAAAAAACTGTTTTACTTAAACACTAATATAGCAAAAAAATACCACTAAGGTTTAAAACTAGTACTATTATAAAAACGGAGACTTGACTTGAGGGTTGACAGTACTTGTTAGGTTACTACTGTATTTTACGACTTCGTGACATTAGCAAGTTATATTAGAGCTGATTTTTAACGAGTGCTATGTTTTCAAAGCTTTTGTTAGGAGCTGATAGTAAAACTATATTTTCACTATCGTTGCCCGCATAATAACCGATTTTCCCGCGGTTAATAGTACTTTAATGATTTTACTGAGAATGTAATATAAACTACGATAAAATTGTTAGAGGTTAAAAGTGTGGATGAAAGGTATGGAATTATCTTCAAATGCCTAATAATTATAAGCTCTAAGAACGACTAATGGTATAAACAATATTGCTTACGGGCATATAATTTTAAAACATTCTCAGTGCAAAATTTGTCCAACACCTCCATCCTAAGGCTAAACAATAATTAAAAGACACGAGACTAGTATAACGCTTTTAAATACATCCTCTTAGATTACTAACTAGTACCTGCTAGTCGTAAAAAAAACATAGCAAAGTGACAGAACGAAATTGTTCCCTGAGGGGAAGCCAGACTAACTGGTACAATATTTTCCTACACGCTATACGTATTAATACCGGATCTCAATACTACAGATGTTGAGATCATCAAATATGGGATTCCTCCATCAAGATTTTGTACGAAAGACCGTACCAGCTACACCTGCAGCAGAACGAGTCCTCGAAACCCAGGGACACTAACTTTAAGACCTTTGTGCTGAGGATTCCAGCTAATTTGGAGGTTTTGTCTGTTCACGTCCGTAAGTGGTAACCCTCTAAATCCTTACACGTGACCTACGGGTGGTGCTAAGAACAGTCTCTGGTGGGAGGCTTCGGCACAGCTTGTCACCACCCCCCGGGCTGTGCCAGTGCGTGAAGCGATTTTTTCGTGTTTCGTTATGTGGTCCGGAGAAGCCATCTTCTAGGACTTCATGCTCCATCTTAGACCACATCGTCTCTTTGCATCAGGTGAGATTGTGGTCAAATGAAGGCTTATCGATAATAAAGCTAAGCACAAGAACATGACCCTCGTTCCCGATTTTTGGCCTGCAGGAGTCGTATACCGACCGACGCTTGAGGTGTGCGTTCTCGAAGTCAAAATCCCTAATGAGTTTCGAGTTATGCATAAATTATTTGTTAGCCTGTAAGGTATTTTATATGTATACGTGTATTGCAGGGCATTGCATTGCTGTAACACAGTTTCTGAGTGGCACAGGAGGTATAATCCTAAAGACTGCAATAATTATGTAATACTTCGGGACAGGTGAAACTAAAAAGAATATAAAAGATCAAATCTTCCGAGCGAAATTCAGACTTCTATCGTTCTATCAAAGATAATATCCTATAGGATAAACAAATTAGTGACTAAACTTACCCATTCTCATCCTTAATCTTCTTCTTACGCCCTCTCTTCTTAGGCTGGTTCAGCATCATCTGCTGGTGCATCATATGCGGGTGGTGGTGTTGGTGCGGCAACGCGTGCAGATTGTGATGTGGATGCTGCATATGCAACTGCTGCTGCTGCATCATCCCGCACATAGGGTCCTCCTCCACGAAGCTGTACGGATCCTCGCACTCTCGTTTGATTCCATTGTATTCCTCTTCTCTTTTGTAGTGCTGGTGGATGTGTGCGGGATGGTGCGGGGTGGCGTGCTGGCTCATGTCGAAAGGCATGTCGTTGACGCCTTCCCGTTTGAATGGATACGGCTCATTGTACTTGGGGAAGGGAAAGTGCTGGTATTCCGGAGGTGGTTCGAAGGCGCGGTATTCTGGTTCGGGCTCGGAGTAGCGCATGAGGGGGGAGGGGTCGTAGGGCGGCGCGGGGGGAGGTGGGGTGCGCGGGGGCGCGGGGGAGCCCTCGGTGCTGGAGGGCTTGCGGCGCGCCGCCTCGCCGCTGTTGCTGGTCTCGTAGCCGTCGTCCTGGTTCTCTGGCGGCTTTGGTTTGTCTTCGCCTTCCTCTCTGTAACAATGACGTAGCATTACTAACAAGGCATTGGTTATAGAGTATTTATAGGTTATGGGCGCCGTAATACCCGGCCTTAAAACTCGTACGCGCTTATCGTCTAATTATATTCCTTTAAGTTTCGCCGTGGCGAGTAAGGCTAGTTTGTCAGCATTTCAGGTAGGTTTAATATAGCTAAGGAAAACATCCTAGCTCATGTCGAACGAGTTACCCAACGCACGTAAGAAGCTAAGCTCAAATCATATTTTATAGATAAAAACAGGTGGAACAGAAAACCACCATAACCTTGAATGATTAAATTCTGCTCTACAAACCGATAATTTGAAAACAATTAAAATATAATCGCAAATACCAAAGACGTTTCGATCCAAATGTATTTGTTACAAAAATAAAAAAATTAAATAGTGCAGCTCTATAATGCAGATCTATAAGTCATCAACACAGGTTGTAGAATTCATGTTTAAAAAACAGGTATTTTAAGACGGAGCGTTTTATTTGCGTATTGAGACCTAAAGCAATACGATTTGGATTCATGTGTCATCAGCATCACTGACAACACAGTTCGGAAAGCGCGTAAGTGGAGCGCCTTCGACTTGAGAAACCAAGGAATTTTGATAGAGAAGACGTCGCTTTGCTTATTGAACCCTAAATCAAAACGATTTGGATTCATCACGGGATATTTTGATTGTCATTCGAGTTTCCCCAAATTTCGGCACAGTTACATGCGCCATGATCACGGTGGAAATTCAACTATGTACTTCTTAATATCCCGTTATAAATCTAAATGGTGCTGATAAAAATGATAGTTTCAAAAGTTATTCCACGATTTGGATCCATGATTGTGTCATCATTGTCAACACAGGTTGAAGACTTTCGTCTTAATTGAATTGTTTGTTAATTTTGTAGTACAGCGGGCGTTTATTGTTATATAAGCGGGCGTTTATAGACGTTTCTTACTACATAAATTGCTTTGGGCGCTAGGAGTTTCAAGCACCGATGTATTTTGGACCTAAAGACGAAGCATAATTGCTTATTCAGGCCTAGCATCCATAAGTCATCACTTGTCAACACACAGGTTGAAGACTTCTGTCAAAAACCGATGAGGTATTTCGAACGTTAATAAGTCACCACCCTCCGGGCTGAGCCAGTTCGTGTTTCGTAATGTGGTCCGGCCATCTTCTAGGCCTTCATGCTTCATCTTAGACCACATCGTCACTTTGTATCAGGTGAGATTGTGGTCAAATAAATGATTATCAATAACAAAAAAAAAAGGAAACTACTTAATGCAAAGAAATTCCAAGACACAAGAAAGGACCTTCATGTATTCAATCAAATTAATAACGGTAATGGCGGCATCAGCGAAATGCAAGGTCAGAATACGATTAAATTAGTCACAGACTAGTAAATCATAACGGGCCGGAGCCGCGAAAACTTGCGAAACACTAAGCTGACCGTTTAGATGTCTGGTAGATAATTCTTGCATACTGTTCTGGCTATTGAATCTCGCGCGTGGTGCCAGGAAGGTGCAGTGACCTGGTTGTGCCATCTTCATTAGGCTAGCGCGAAGCAGTGAAAATTTAAACCCATAATCAAAATCAATGAATTTGATAAGTGTGTTCTGTGTTTTTTGCAACTGTATGCAAATTTTGCTATAAAATAAACACAAAAATAATATTATAAAAGTATTTTTTATGTGCAAAAAGATGCAGTCCTAGCGGTCTCCATTCTAATTACAGGTCTCGCGCAATTTCGCTTATAATCATTTATTAAACGGCTTAATTTTATAAAAATCTATGGTTTGTTATATATTTATTTATAATGTGTTTTGAGTAATTGTTATTATATCAGTTGCAGAAATACATCATTTCTCAAAATTTCAACTCTCTACGACAGTCCTTGCAATACAGCCCGGTTGCAGACAGACAGTCAGACGACGAAGCCTCAGTTATTACTGCGGGACACTGTTACTGAGACCCTTTGCGTACGAAACCCCAAAAAGCCGAACTTTATAAAATTAACTAACTACCCTACGCACATGTGCAAATAATACATACAAACCTTGTTCTTTTATTTATTTATCAATGGATAAAAACTGCACAAAATCCTTTGATCAAAAAGACAGCGGAAGCGTCATAATTTTATTCTATAAACCTAAAAAAAAAAAGGTATGTAATATCAAAATTAGCCCCGTCAAGCCCCGTCATGTAAAATGCTAAGCAAGCCCATTTAGTACGTACGAATTGATATCTTTTAGCAAACACAAATATCGAAATGATCGAGAAAGGATGATCGAATCCTACCTGGTTTAGTTGACAATGCTGCATTACGGGGCATAATTATAGTTAGATATTATTCGACGCACCCATGATAGTGACAGCTGTAATAATATAGATTATACTAAAACATTGCACAACGCACATTCGATACAGTCCTTATTAAGCCTTGTCGGAACCATCGTGCAGGCTGAAGATACCTGCGCCCACGCAGCTCAATTAGCGATAACAGGAAGAGATGTTATCATTAGAAAGCTGAGTTGTGCAAGCGACTGACATCACTGGCCTCGCCTGCCGATCCCAAGGTCGCGGGTTTGAGACCTGGTGGCTCTAGAGTATTGCAACATTAGAGTTTTGGATTTGAAATCTTTTATACTGAAGATCATTATAATAACATTTCACTCGTAGTATTCGAGTGCAAACCGAACATGCAGCCTGACAAAGGTAACTTAATGATTCACAACAATGCTATGCTGACATCTTCTTATAGCTATAGTCAACTGGTGCTTTCATAATAGAACAGCATACATCTTAGGTTATTTTCGATCGCCTTTCCGTTCGACTAAAACCTTAACAAATGAGTAAGTTAGTAAAAAAAATTTAAATTTGTCATTTAGATTATTTAGAAAGATTGTACACTTTTCGATATGCTTAAAAATTAATAAATCTAAATTTAAAAAAAGCAAAACCACCGATTCCTATGCTTTAATTGCCTTAAAAGTAAAACACCATCATATCTAGTAATGTGCACGCGATGCGCTTTCATTTGATACCCCACTCGAGTATATTTGCAGATTTTCGGTTTTCCTTCCCCACTCTAATTCCCATAACTTTTAAACGGCTCAACCGATTTTCATGAAACATGTCTCAGAAAACACGCGCCAAACTCACCTTTCATACAAAAAAAACTAAATTGAAATCGTCCCATCCGTTCGGGAGCTATGATGTCCCAGACAGACAGATAGAAAGACACGTCAAACTTACCTCTATAACATCCCTATTTTTTGGTCGGGGGTTAAAAATGAAGGCGATTCAGTGCATTAAAGTTTTCGCGTGACGTAACCCTTTTGAGCGATTTGTACAAAATTTGTACATGACCAGCCCCCAGCCAGAACTTTGATCATCTATATCTTGGCTTTTTTTTATTAAATTAATAAATTATTATTATGCTTATACATCTTTATATATAATTGAGGTTGCGGTTTATTTGACCGCTTATCTTTCAGTTTAAAAAAACTTACTTCCTAAACTTCACCACTGCCTTATCATAACGTACAAGCCTATTAATTACAGTAGTCTTTTACGACTGCAAATTTTACTATGAGACCACCAACAGAGGATACATGAGCGGAGTAATTATGTAAAAGTGGGTTTATGCCCTCTAATAAGCAAATTAAATCTATTAAATGACGAAACGATGACCGGAGATTACCAGACCATGGTCGGTCCATTTATTGCCATCTGGGATTCAAAATGACGACAAAACTCGCTGAAAATATGCACGTAAATGTTTTATGCAGTAAAATTTAAGAAGTTATCAACATGACATTTGAAAGCCCATCGTGGGAAGAAAGTGTAACTAAATTGATGAGGTATAGCCGTTTGTTAATTTGTAAATACATCTTTGTTTAACTAAAGTCTGATCTCATGGATTGTGTAGATATGGATGAGGTTGAATCATATAAGTAGGTTAATACTAGAATTTATTTTCGGTGGATATAGGTGGATGGGAACCGATCAATGTGAGTGGAGGAAATATCCAATCGAAAACGGGAGCCGAAATGTTCTTGAATGGAGATCGCGGAAATAAAGCGCAGTGTCGGTGTTCCATCAACAAAATGGACAAATGACTGAAACATAGAGAAAGTTGCTAGCCTAGAAATCATTGGGAGACCTAAGTCCAGCATCGGATGCCAACAGGCGGTCAACTATACGGATCGTAAACCTCACATCCAATTTCTGTTCTACTTTACCAAGATTATCAAAAGATTAACTTAAGCCAGCATCCTGTATTCCTTCGATCTTCTCGATTCCCAGCCGGCGCATCCTGCACTCACTTGAAATGCAACTTGTGTCCGCATTTTAATCAACTGGACAAAAAGCAAAGGAAAGGTAATCGATTCTATGCTGTGAGGTACGTGCAGAAGAGAATCTAGTTTGGCTTGAAGTTGATTAAATCTACCGCAGCTGCAGAAATTTTAAGAATAAAAAACATGGGTACATCGCAGTATTCGTTTTAACCCGTCGCTTGACACGGGATAAAACCGTACCCCGCAGGAATCAACCTTGCGTCATCTTGCAAATTAAATGTTACCTACCTATATAATTTCGCATATTCATATTTGCTAGGCTACGGAACACAAATAGCTAAGTAGGCCAACAAGTAGGGAAGTAGAAATGGGATCGGGCAGTACAAGGCTATCGCAGTGCGAATCGCGGTGAGTCATGAGCGAAATCTGCTACCGTATGGATTCTACGGTAAATTACCTCACGGTGGCAAAGCGACGGTGGAGGGAAGAGCCCAATGGATTGGATGGCTTTAATGAATGACAAAGACGTCTGGAAAGAAGATGGGCCTTTGCCCTGACAACAGAACCTCTTAAGAAAGATATAAAATGAAGATATGGAATTTAAACCTCACTTTAAGTCGCCTCAGACAGAGATCATTAATTAAATACCAGCAGCTACCACAAACACGTAAAAACCAGTACTTATTCAAAATTATAACCGCTTTTAATACATCATTACAAATTAATGCATTAATAATACACGTAACCACCCACCAAACCCTAAACCAATAAAAAGAGCACCTCATAAAAATCCATACAAATCATTTAAACGTTTCAATTAACATGAATCACGGAGAAAAAAAAAACAACACATCGATTATCATAAAACGTCAGAAGAAACGGCGCCGCTGATAAAAATAAATAAACATAAAAAGAATAAACAGATAAAACTAATAAACAGATAAAAATTAAAAGTTACACAATTGACTAATATGTTTTGTTTACTACGCCGCTCTCGAGTAATAATTCAGGAGGGGTTATGAATGGAGTGGATGTTTATGTATGTAACACGCGAGTTTATGGGCGCGCGCTCGATCACCTGATTTCGCGTTTCAATTTTATTTGTGTACTTGTAGGTATTACTACATATTACTTGTGACAGTGAGTGTTATGACTTGTCGGCTGTGTTTGGGTTTACGGTGATTGTTTATTGTTTTTTTATTGAGTCGTTCCGTTTATTAGACATTGAATGTGGATAAGTTTAAAATGTAGTTATTGATTCTTGGTGATGTTTTTTTGGCGTTTTACGGTATGGAGTTAAGGGGACATTTCAGCATCACTCTATTAACGTTTCCACAGCTGAGACACAGGGTCTCTTGGCGAGAGAGATTAGGCCTTATTTCACCGCGCTGGCCAAGTGCGGGTTGGTCATATTTGGAAGCGGATATTTGAATGGTCATATTAAGATTATATTTAAGTGTGGTCCGTGTGTATTTAATGATGTGCTTAAAAAAATTACGCATTGTTCACGCTTTGTAGTGTTATTGTAATTTGTCAATTGTTTTACGGTCGATGAATATTAAACATGAAGTAATTTTATATTTTTTTGTTATTTTTTTTATATTCGACTGTTAAGTTATTAAGTTTTATTATTATGAGCTTATTTGTTAATCCATATCCATACTTATATTATATTTGGGAAATTGCATGTGTCTGTTTGTTTGTACGTCTTTCACGGCAAAACGGCCGAACAGATTAGCTTCCAATTTGGTAGGGTTTTACATTGGATTAAGACATAATCTGCTTTTAAACGGGGAAAAATCTTTATAACACGGGTGGAAGTATATAAGTAAATGCATGAGTTTATTTTGGCGCGGAAATTACTGATTAGCATTAGCATAATTAGTGCTATAATTTACAATCACCTAAACGCAATTCGAAAAGTACATTCTAAACACGCGCTCAACGGAATTTTTACGCCTGGCCGGAGTGACCCCACGCATCCGAGAGGTTAATGATTTTAAAGGTGTGTCTGTGTGTGGGTGTTTAATGCTAAGGCAGCACGCCAGGCCTGCCCAATCGTTTTGGGGGTTTTAGGGTACCGTAAGCCAAATGGCAAACAACGGAACTCTTATGGAATTGTCATGTCTGTCTGTCCGTTCGTATGTCACAGCCACTTTTACTTTTTTAAACTTTGTTCCGCTTCAAGATAATACTTAACACAAAAAAAAATTGTTCCCCATACTTAAAATAGAATCTAAGAATAACTGTTGAAATAAAAGGAACCCCTGGTGAACGAGTTCATCTCAAACTTATCAAATTTAATTAGGTTTCTGGTCGGGGTTTTAAAACTCTTAGCTTATCTTCTTATATGTAAGCAATGTCGCAATTTGTACAAATCATTTGATACCGGACTTATTAAGAGAACTTAATATTAAAAAAACAATCTATTACTTATACTTAAAGCAATTGAAATTATCACATAATATTTTTGCAAATAACTCACTTTCTTTGCACCTTTTAGTTTATCTAACAATTATTGATTACTATGAGAAGTGTGCTGTATTAAATAAGTATGAATATTTGTACCGAAACAGACGGCGCCTTTTTCTACAAGCGTTTAACTCACACTTGACGGCTTATTTATTGTCTAGTAATCTGATCTAGATCCAACACACACTAAAATGTCTAGACAGTAATGTTAAATATTTCAGTAAGAATTAATTTACATAACTCTGTTGCTAACATAACAGTTGTCTTAAACGGGTGTTTTAAATTAATTAAGTATATCTATATAAATAAAAATTAATTGTTGTTCGTTAGTCTGATTAAAACTCGAGAACGGCTGAACGGATTTATCTTATCAGTCTTGAAATGTTCGTGGAGGTCTAGGAAAGGTTTAAAACGCGAGAAAAAATCGAATAATTGCCGGGAAAAAAAATTGTTTAAAAACCCGTGCGAAGCCGGGGCGGGCCACTAGTATTAAATATAATGTAAAAAGGTGCTTAATTTATAATTAGCCTTCGACACAAAATGAGGTAATATAAGTTTGATTGTGTCTGTGACGTAATGGCTTAAGGCTTCTATTTTTAACCCCCGTCAAAACAGAGGGGTGTTATAAGTTTAACTTGTTTGACTTGTCTGTCTGTCTATGGCATCATAACTCCCAAACGGATGAAGCGATTTCTATCTATCTAGGTAACCTACCATCAGCATCACCCTATTAACGTTCCCACTGCTGGGACACAGGGACTTCTCTCTTGACGAGAGAGATTAGGCCTTAATTCACCACGCTGGCCAAGTGCGGGTTGGTGAATGTCACATTTCCTTCAAACTCTTTTAAAGTTATCAGAATATGCCGGTTTCCTCACGATGTTTGCCTTCACCGTTAAAGCACGTGTTTAAAGCGCACATACATTTCTCAAGAAGAAAAATCCAGAGGTGCGTGGCGGGGTTTGAACCCACGACCTTCGGAATGAAAGTAGAGTGTCCTCCCACTTAGCCAACACGGCTTTTTAACCTTGCTTTTTTTAGGTAACCTACCAACCTAATTAAATTGTATGTGTTGGTTCTTAAAATTGAGTTTAGGAGCACTGTTGCAAATATAAATTGGGGTTAAATTAATACCTAATGAATGTCATAACTTGTTTGTTTTAAATCACAATCATTTATTTGTTGTATACCCTGCTTATCCGGCATTATGAAAGGGTAGGTACTTACTATCAGTGGTAAACAAAAAATTATGAAATTCGATAATATTCAAAATTTACATAAAATAAAAACGAATGAAAAAATTTCAACTTATTTTTTCCCATGATTGTTTAAACAAATTTAATTTATATACCTTTATTTGACGGTGCATTCAAATTAGGCGTTTCGAAACGTACGAGTGAGGCATGCGGTGCGTTTGACGTACGTTAGATCTTTTCGAACAAAAGCGTCAGTATCGCAAACATACGACACCTGAAATAGTTGTAGTATCTGCATACCACGCGACTTTTAATAAGACGCGCTATAGTACTCTAATAAAAGCTTGTCTATGTTTCTGTGAACTTAATCTAGAATGATGAATTTATATTTTAATTTTACTTGACTTATAAAATGTATCTAGTATTATATCATAATGCCGATGAATGGGAGGACATTATTGCTGTTTGTTTGAGATTTTGTGAGAATGAAGAGTGAATGTGAATTGTTTTAATGAATGAATGGATTTTAATATGTTTAACTTGTGATAATTTCTATTTTGTTATTTAATTTTATTTTTAAGAATTCAATTTTATCTTTATTAATTTATATATTAATTAGTGTAATTGATGTGTAAGTCGTGCTAATTAATTAAATAATAAATAAATAAATAAATCATTTTTTCTCTTCTATAATAATTATTTGATTATGATGTTTATGAATTTATGTACTAATCTATTATTTAATTAATTAATTAATGTAATTGGTATCAAACCGTGTTAATTAATATAAATAAATAAATAATAATAAATAAAAATAGTGTGACGTCATCGTGGCAATAACATAACGCTGTCGTTCATACATTTTCAATTGTATTCACAACGTCAGTTTTGTTGGCATACCATGACGACGTCACGAATAAGCTGACAAATGCTGTCCGCATTTTAATGAAAATTGAATCAACTATTTCAAATTGAGAAGAATATAAATTACTATTAAAGCACGGCTTTACTATTAAATATTTGTCACTCGAGGCAATCGTACACTATAGCTAATCAGCTGATAACTCCCACATCAGCAGGTATAAGTAGGAGCAGCTGTGACCGCGAGATGCAGTAGGCAACAGCCTTGTTAATCTAACCTATTTAGTGGGTTTCCCACGTAACAATGGCCGACCACCCTCATTTGAATATATACTGTCAATTCAACAGTTCGGCGGTTCACAGGCTTGGAAACCTCGAAGGTTGTGTTTGCGAAGCTGAGATTCATATCTTGAGGCTTCAGAGCGTTTCAAGGAAGTAGATCATATACTTAGGTACGTAAATGCATCATGCAAACTCTACGTAATCTAAATTTAAATAAAAACCCCCGATTCCAGAACTTTCGTTCCCTTAAAGTAAAAAGTCATACTATTTTGTAATGTGCACGTGATGCGCTTTCATTTGTGACCTCCACTCACTTTTACCCTCATAACTTTTAAAAGCCTCAACCGATTTTCATCAAACATGTCTAAGAACACTCGCGCGAAACTCAGCTTTCATACAACAAAAAACTAAATTGTAAATCACTCTATCCGTTCGGGAGCTCCCAGATAGACAGACAGAGACGTCAAACTTATAACACCTCTCTTTTTTGTCGGGGGTTAACAAATTAGCACACTACATATACATAAGCTTTCAAAACAAAGGCGAGAACACTCGTCTTTATAGTAGTACTTTGGGTGTAACGTGACTGATATATATGTACTACATAATGTACTATTTTTTTTGTAAATATATACATAATGATACATAGAAAACATCCAGACCCGAAACCAGGAACTGTAAATCGTACAAAATCTGGTCCCCGGCGGGAATCGAGCCCGCAACCTCCTGCGCCTCAGGCGGACCTTCGCCCACCGAGCCACAGCGGTCGTCAATGTATAATGGTAGTTATTCGTGTAACTGAAATACCTTGTTATTCAATCATAATTCATATAAGTATTTCTAGTATTAAAAAATCAACAACAACATTTAGCATCATGTTCAGTTTCACACACAAATGACAGAGCCATACAAAATTACCGAGCAGGACTATTTAAAGGTATATTCCACTGTAGCACATGTGTCCTTTCCCAAACCACGTCGGGGCTCCCTCGGATCAATGGTGTGCTTCAAGCGAGCCACGTATACTCGTGACGTCAGAGCCACGCGACATATTTTGATGCTTGGATACATATAAGTATAAGCGAGCTTAGCATAAGTAGTAGTATTAGTAGAATAGAAATAATTAAATAGCTAGTTTATTCTTTTATAATGTTTATATACAACACAAACACGCTTTATTGTACACAACACAGGAACATAAACACGTAAATCAAAAAAATTAAAAACATATGGTACAATGGAAAGTTGGTGGCAATCAGCTCTGGATAAGGATTGTTGGGGCCTTTGTCCAGCAGTAAGACAACATAGACCGATAAAAAGAAAAAAAATTGGGCGGCCTTATTGCTAAAAAGCGAGCTCTTCCAGACAACCTTAGGATGGAAAATACTTTACTTAAAATAAAAAGGTGGCAAGGGTATATACCTACGTATATGTAAATACTTTTGACATTATTTATATGACTACTAATTTTACTAGATTATTTTTGCTTTTGAATTGGGACCCAAGTCCGTTAATTCAAAGCTTACACAATATAAAATATTAATAAAAAATATAACTAGCCTAAGATGCGAAACTACATCATCATCCTGACCTAATCCCACAAGTGGAGTCGGGACAACATGTATTTTGCTTCCATGTCCCACTATCACCCGCCATCTCACTCCTTTCTTACACCCATCCATCCACACAGCCCATCCATCTATTCTTCGGCCTACCTCTTCCCACATATCCATCAACACACGTATCTAAATCTATAGACAACTTCTACGTTAGCAAAAAAACAAAACAAAACAACACTGCGCACGGGGGAAAGAAGATCTCTCTCTTTCACACAGACAAAAGGTCCCATTTCAGGGCACAATAGAAAAGAAATCGCCGTGCTAAGCCCGCAGATGTCTTGTGCCCGTAACTAAGCTTCGAGATTACACGTGTATTATTGCCATATATAACAATTATACTAGGTAATAGAAAAAGCTGAGTTTATTTATCGTTTGACTAGAGTTGCCCTCCACGGCGTTGCCGGTGTTTTTTTATTTTCCTGTGGTAAAAAGTAGTCCAAAGCCTGCCTCCACAACTGGGTTATCTAACACTGAAAGAATTTTTCGATTGATAGGTCTTCATATTCATTTTTCTCTGTGTAACAAACTGTTTTATTAACTGGCGACACCACCTCCACGGCGTTCTCGTCTGCAGAAAGAAGCGCCATTATTAACCCCCGACCAAAAAAGAGGGGTGTTATAAGTTTGACGTGTCTGTCTGTCTGTGTGTCTGTCTGTCTGTGTCACCATAGCTCTCGAACGGATGGAGCGATTTCAATTTAGTTTTTTTTTGTATGAAAGGTGAGTCTGGCGCGATTGTTCTTAGACATGTTTCGTGAAAATCGGTTGTGCCGTTTAAAAGTTATGGGGGTGAGAGTGGGTAAGGAAAACCGAAAATCTGCAAATAATATACTAGTGTGGGGTATCAAATGAAATCGCATCGCGTCCACATTACAAAATATTATGTTGTTTTACGTTTAAGGAAATTAAGGCATGGGAATCGGGGATTTTCTTAAATTTTAAATTTAGATTTATTCATAATTCGGGATCTTGGAGTAGGTTTTTCAAATCAGACCCGTAGTTCCAGATATAAGCGCGTTCAAACAAACTCTAGCTTTATATATATGTATAGATTGAAAGCGCTGATCTCAGAACTTTAACACATCAATTTTGAAATTTCTATGACTGTTGTATAGCTTAACTCTTGAGGAATGTTATAATTATAAAGTTATGGAAATGGGTAAAGATCCATAAAACAAAATAAACGCAGGGCAAGGACCACGTTATACACAATGCAAATATTCAACAGAAATATAAATAAACATTTCCGAACAGTCCACACAACATCTAGCACCGCGGTAGATGTTGTGTGGTCTGGGTGTTTCATAAGTATGTATAATAAAAATATCTAAATATGTATGTCTATTATATTTAGTAAATCAGAGGTATAGTATCCGTAACACAAGCTTAGAGCTTACCACGGGGCTAGATGTTGTTGTGTGGATCGTCCGGAAATATTTATTTATTTTTATTTTACTAAGCGAAAGCAAGTCTTCACAAGTGACATAATTAACTATGATAAGTTAAGAAACAGCGCTATCAATGTGGCAATGCAATTGAATTCCGTTTAGGTTAAAAGTCAAATGATTAGCATAGGTATATATTACAAGTTAATAGTGAGATATGGCTAACAAGAATTAAACAAGTTTAAGATATTATAGGGTCTAACCTGAAAATCAGCGTTGCCCTGTCCAATGTGTAGAGCAGCATAAAAATGAGGTTAGTAGACATTTTCAGTACACACTACAGACACTCCCCTTTTACTAGATTTACATTTTGTGTACCTAATGTTCACAAAATCATATTTTACGGTTAGGTTGCCTGGAAGAAATGGCTATCAGCGATAAGGCCACCCATTGTACTTGTAATTTATTTTGTATTTTCTTTTCTTCTATGGTGTGTAATAAAGTTCTAATTGATTTATTGTCCCTACCTATTGCTCAAACCGCATAATAATCCGTTTGGTAATTTTTGAGTTTACGCGAACATAATAGACAGACAGAACGACAGACACAACTGGGAACTTCCATACAGTAGTAAAGTAGTAGGTATATCAAAGCACTTTTTTCTTACTCACTGATTAATCACGAAATCTCAGAATAAGTATAATACCTAAATACTTGAAATTTGGATCAGATTGGATTTTAGGAAACTCGAATCATAAGAGGATCCGCGTGTTGGAAGTTTATTTGAAAAGGCCTATGTTTATAATAATAATTAATCATTTGTTTCAGGCATCTCAGGCCCATATAAAAATATACCTTACAGACTAACAGATATACAAATATAAATCTTATATACTAAAATATCCATCGTGTCCGCCGTATCATGGTATCATCTGTTTTTGAAGCAAGAGACTTAAAAACGCGAACGAAGTCACTGGCGTCGTCTACTTTGTAATAAGTAGGTACATAGATAAACTAAACGCTAACAGTACATAGCAATAATTCGTTACATAACATATTACTAAAAAACTTTAACCACTAGGATAGATAACTAAAAAAACATAGTTTTTTTTAATACTATACACCTATATTTATTTTTCTTGCAAACGAACATTCATGACTATACAGTGCATTGAAGTTTCATTGGTCGCAAATATTACTATATACTCTAATTCATTAAACAACAATAAATTGTAGGTTAGCCTGAGCATAAACACCTGTTTAATAATATGTCATTAGAAAATAAATCTTTGCACTTTCTCTTTAAATTGATAAAGCACAAAACAGGTGTCCAATATTGTTGGACATTACCTATACCAATTTATTAAATTGTCATCATGCCTATTAGTTCAGCAATTTCAACTATTGTATGTAAGAAAAATGAAGACGAATTAACGTAGCTTACTAGCGAAATAAAAACAAAACAAGCAAAAAATATATATTTATTTTCCTAATAAATAATTTATATCTACGACCTTTGAAAATAAACATACAGCAATGATTACAAAATACACACACACACACAAAATAAGAAGAAAAAAAAACATTAGCTATGAAAAATTGTTACTTCTCAGCATGTGAATGATAACTGGAAAACTAGTATCAGCGCTGGTCTTCCGACGGATCCAAGCGCGACTCGAACCCAAGCGTTTCATTATACCTAGGTATAATACTTTTAAAACTCCAACTAGATATATAAAAATAAGTTTTTTATCTACCCATATCTTAATCGATGGTTAATGGTAAAACTAAACTGTTACCATGCATTCTTTCCCGCGCGAATTTTAATGCGACGCTCAAACTGGCTCCCAATGCAAATTTGACAAGAACCTGAATTTTAGTTTGCAATTTAAATAGATATGATGCAAACGTGAATAGGCGAGGTGCGGAGATAACGGCTCGAAGGACCAAGTTTCGGATGGCTGAGCTACCGGAAGGCTAATTAGTTATAACAATTAAATTAATATATGAAGAATACACATTACTAGCTTAGAGCTTAATAGACAGAGCTGTTTTCACATTATAATGAAAACTAGCAGTGACTGGCGGTGTTGCGGCGTTATAAAGGATTTTCCCGCGAAATTACATGTTTTACCACGGTAAAAAGTAGCCTATACCCTTTCTCAAGCTTTATAGAACCTGTGCACAAAATAAAATTTCAATTGGTTCAGTACATCTAGTGATTAGAAGTTGTTCTATGTATTTTATTCGATTCGAAAACATATTATTATGTTAGTCTGTAAGGACAGTATGTGTCTGTAAAGTGTTTATATGTATACACGTGGTTTGCGGAGCCGTACCTTGCCGTAACACAGTTTCTGACTAGCGCAGGAGGGGAACGTCCTAAAACCTGCGTTAATTGTGTAATACTTAAATGATTGATTGGCAAACAAATGTTTGGGATATTATGATATGAAAAGAATTCATCCAGTTTTTTGGACTCTCGATAAGAAGTTTATAGGACACCAAAGTTAGTCTTCATATATAGGACTAGCTGTGTCCTGCGGTGCTACCCGCGTTATAATGGATGAAGTACTCTTAACCAACAACATATTTATTTGGATAAAGATTGATATTATTATGTTGATACAACTTAAACAAATTATTTCGACCAAATTAGGTACCATAAAAACGGTTTTTGTGAGTTAATCTTAAAAGATGTGAAACTGATGAAGAAACTGTTTTTTAGATCATTAAAAGAGCTATTATTCTTTAATACATATTTTTTGTGTATCTTGAACCGTTTTCACGGCGCACGCAACGGAAGGCTTCAAAGATAAACAATTTCTCCTGTTTTTTACACATTTACCACTATATCTTTGCTCCTATTGGTCATAGCGTGATGTTATATAGCCTATAGCCTTCCTCGATAACTGGACTATCCAACACAAAAAGAATTATTCAATTCGAACCAGTAGTTTCGGAGATTAGCGCGTTCAAACAAACAAACAAACAAACTCTTCAGCTTTATATATTAGTATAGAAGTATAGATATGAAGACTAACTTTACACACCACGGCGTTGCCCTTGTTTTTGGATTTAGCCTCGTGAACCTCGTATTTTCCCGCGATAAAAAGTATAGCCTATAGCCTTCCACGATAAAAGGGTATCAAACATTAAAATAATATTCCAAATAGGACCAATCGTTCTTGAGATATGAGCTTTCAAACAAACAAACACTTCAGCTTTATAATATACAATAATAATGTAATATATTGTATAGATGGAGTTCCTAACAAAAAAATCTCACAACGGACTTGACTATTACTTCCTGCGATTAGTGCATTCAAGAAAACTCTTTAGCTTTTAACATTCCCTAGAATAGATACATTAAGTACCAAATTTCATTTATTCTATCTACCTACCTACCATAACGTAGTTGCAGATTCGAGTCCCAGGTAAGGCACAGTCGAACACGCGTGCGCGGGGCCGATGCACCCATGAAGTGGGCGAGGGAAAGGACATAGGCACACGACTTTAGGGCGCCATATTTTGTGACGTGGGGTTATTCCTTGCTTTCTCGTGAAGACTCCAAGTTTGAAGATACCGAAATTCACAAATAGAAACGTTACGTTGATCAACTAGTTGATTGAAGACGTTTTTACTAGTTTCAATTCGATATCGGCAACGTTAAACATAACAATAACGCTGTTAGTGTAAGAATAAATAAAGTATTGGTGTTCTAAGATATTGTAAACTTTAGGAGATGGAAGGATTTACCCAGCGATAGTATAAATAACTACTTAAGTATTTATATGCAGAAATTGAAGAATTTTTTCATTGTTTAGTTAATAATCTCAGAATTTCTTAAAGATTTTCCTAAGAAAAGTGACAAGCCTTCAAACAATATCTTCCACTTCTTCGTACCAATATTATAAAGACACCAAAATTCTAAAAAACTGATAAAGCTGTGTTGTTCAATTCGCTTCTCAGCTCAGTGTAAAAAATTTAAGCAAACTGTCAAGACAATGTTATTTTCTTCATATTTTTTATATTAAAATGTTTAGTTTAATTAACTTTAAGTTGACCTGTCCATATTGCCCTGTGCATCTAAGAAAATAAACGTTTTGACTTTGACTTCAGCTGTACCATCATAAGTAAGACTTCAGATAGTTAAGCCATGACGAATGTAGTTGCAGATTCAAGGTCTCAGGTAAGACACAGGTTTTTTCCGAGAACTTTAAAGAGTTTGAAGAACATGTGACATTCAGCAACCCGCTCTTGGCCAGCGTCCCAGTGTCCCAACTGTGGGAACGTCAATGAGATGATGACGGTGATGCCGATGCACCCATGCAGTGCGCGAGGTGCAGGACATAGGCACACGGATAAGAGCGCTGGCTTTCACGCCAAGACTAGACTACAAACTTCGAAGATACCAGAATATGAGAACAATAACGTTGCCGATATCTTTTCTAACTAGTTGTTTCATCTAGTTGATCGTTCAGTACTAGTTTTAAGAACCTACAGTAAGGCGTTAAGCAATAGCAGTTGGCGTTGAATAGCCAGTTTTTAGACGTTATTGGATATGACAGAAACAGCAGTTTGAATAAGAATAAAATTAATTAGGGTTTGCGGTGAATTAATTAACGCGGGGAGGGAATTAAGGGAAGGTTTCTTCGAGAGTATTGCTATAATAATAATACACTACTTTTATAAAAAAGCTGAGTGACAGCGTTTGGGTGTAAGAGATAATTTAAGGTCGGAGCTAATAATTGTTTTATTTTCTCTCTAAAGTATTTAATTGTTAAAACTACTAAGGAAAGAGTCTTCTTATACGGCGCAAAGTAATTTATAGTCGTTTAGGAGCTTTGATTTTGATGTACTAAATAAGTAAAGTTAATCAAATTACGTTATTCTTTGTACAACTGAACAAAATATAACTTCTATTAATTACGTTTAATTTAAAAGATAATAGAAAAGTAAAAGGATAGTATTGCACTAAAATAACTAGAAAAGTTATCACAGACTGAATTAAAATATGGTTAATCAAATAAGTAATTAAATTTAATACAAGTAAAGAAAACCTTTATATTTATTGATTACAAGGTCGTCTTCAATGGATTTGATCTACGTTATCGAACGCAAACCCGTTAAAAAAAAGCGTTATAAAAAAACACAATTAAAGCCGCTTCGTCTGTAAATTATCACGCCAGCACGTCTCTAGTGATTGCATCTGACGCGTACAAAAGCACGGGCGTAGATGTAGCTAGATATACGTGTGTAGGTATGTATATAGTGACCTGTATAGGCGACCTCTGAAACCGACGGCTGCCCGCATGCCAGGCGCAAGGACGGATCATTCCCCCCCCCCCTCTCTCCCCCCTCAGCCCCGCGGGAGGGATCTGCAACACCCACACACGCTTCCTACATCACTGCAAACGTACAAAAATCTCTAGCAATTTAGTAATTACCGCACATCACTGAGCTGAAATTGGAATTGCAACGCGAGATCATGACATTTCCACGAATCCCACACGCACCGAACCTGCACCGTACTATACAGGTACACAGTTCTATAGTACACGTTTACGGCCTGTCTATAAACTGCACGAGAGGACTACAAGTACAACGACCCAGTTCTGCTCAAGATAAGAACCGCAGATATTGACTCGATGATTAAACTTAATAAACACACGTATAATTTATACTTTCCGAGTCGGGTGCTGATAACAACGTAAATACGAGAACAAAGGGGGAGGTGGGTCAGTCCCTTCCCCCCGTCTGCCGCCCCGCTCCCGCCCCCGCCCCCGCAACGTACTTATGTTAGAAATTTCACTAGAGCTTTTAATAACCCGATTTCGATGTCTGCCAACTTCTCGCTTCCATAATTTTAAATCAGTTCAACCTGTTCGCGACTCGCGGGTATCACCTTCGTTTTCGTTCAAAGGCGAAGCATGCCGGGGACATTCTAGACGTGCATTGTTCGAGCTCCTTACCTGGCTTGGCCTATTAAACGCTTAGTAGTAGATGTAAAAAGCAAATATTTGCTGTAAGTTGGAGTTTTCTTAGATGATTGTAATCTTAATTATTCAGGCGACCCCAGCGGAGGGTCAGGTCCCCAAGGCCGGAGCCTGCGCCCCGCTCGCGCTCCGCTCTCTAGGCGGCGACGGCTGCCTACTTATCTCTGAATAGGTAATTAGCCAGCCGAATGTGTTTCGCAAATGAGTTTTTGCGAGTTATGCTCTTATGTAATGAGCGCTGAGGGATCGGCGATCGATGGAAGCGCTGACCACCGCCACATGCACGGGCTCGTCTCTTTCTAGTGCAAGTGAGAGCGGTGATCGCACAAAGCCGCGGTCCCGGGCCCTCGCCTTCTGAGCACGAGGAGCCTTTGGGATGCACTCGCGCGTGAGGCACCAGCTGTGAACGCGAGCCCTTTGTACCTACGGATGCGATTGGTACAATTAAAATAAAGCACGCCCGGCGGATTCTATCCGTATTGTCTTTGGCGTTTTCAAACTGTCAGTTATATATTTTTTTGGGGTGAACTCTTTTGATCCCATGTCTGAGGCGAGGCACCTCTGACAGCGCGGCCGGCGCTCGTGACTGTCGTGGCATTCCTCGGGCGCGTTTTATTTTAAAGACCAGACCACCAGATTCTCGGACGGCGGGCACCAGGTATGCTTTGTGCGGGATCGCAGGCATTTTATTGTTTCGCGTCGAGGAAGTGTGCGCCCCGATATAATGCGGATATTTATTGGCAATTGATTAAATTTGTTGTACCTACAGCGCTGATTTTTCCTATATAAATGGAGATTTAGCGTTGTTGGAACGTGATCGTATTCGCAGATAGACATAGTGCGAAGCTCGTGACAGGCTAATGTCAAATGTCAAGGGTACCGGCGTGCGAGCGCGCACCGCGTCCTCGTTTTCTGTTGTGTTATTTATCTACATTCCTTCAAACAAAAATCTATTAGCCGTCGAGTGGAATACCTAACCTGAATCGTAATAAGTGACGCAGAAAGGCAGAACGAAGGATCGTTTGTATCCGAAAGCACAGTAGAGGTAGTCTGTCCTTGCACGAACTAACGGCCGAGCGAAGCGTGCCGTCCTGTCACACCTCATACTCCGCAATACGTATAGCTACAGCGGTATAAATGTACTATACACGAAACTGCTGTGGTTACTCACACAGGCGCAGCTATGTCGCTGTAGCTATGTACGCTTATATAAAGGTTTCGCAGCCAGAAAGATACATAAGCACGTAAAGTAAATAGGACTGTGTCTGGGCAAGAAAGTCTCGTGCCCCGGGCTCGTATAAGCTTAGAGTTGAGCGTAGCGTGAATCGTAAACTTATGGCTATGCGCTCTTGTTATCGGGCGCGAGCGGAGCGGGTAGCGATTTCAATTAAAAACTATTATTGTACTACTAATGTGTATTAGTTCAACAAAGAATTAGAATTAGATGTGTATTAGTTTACTAGTACGTGTGTTCAAATAGCTCCGTTTATTTTGTTCTTCGTAATTTCTTATTATTATTATTATTAATACTTTATTGCACAAAAGAAAATAAGAAAAAATTTGTACAAAAGGTGGGCTTAATGCTAAAGCATTTTCTACCTGCCAACCTCAGAAAGAAAAATTTTTTCTTCACGCTTGTTTATGATAATTTGTTCTCTGTCTTACATTTAACAAATACCTTTTTCTAAAGTACGAGTTAAGAAGAAAAATAATCTATCTGACGTGATTTTGTACAATTATTTTATGCGGGACTTGGCAAATCGCGACTATATCAATCAATTCCAACTGACTGTAAAACCTTTATTCATGCAAATAAAGATATTTTATTACCTTTTCATTTTTGAAGCTAGAAAAGCTTTTATATCACAGTTTGTAGGCTTACTCGATATTCGCTACGCCCAGTGAGCGTTACCCGCCTTAGATCCCATCGGGACTAGCCACGAGCCGCTGACGCCGGACGTAGCGTCGTCCGTGAATTCATTACGCTAATGAGATGCCGTCAAACATCCACCTTAACATCTCCACCTGACCATAACATGAATAATCTGTATTAATCACACTTTATTTACAACAAGGAATGTTAAAGTTATTCAACTGGATTGATAGTGGAAAAACAAGTCTGCCAAAACTCTATTGTTGTTGAGTTATTTGACTCGATACCCTGAAAAGTTAAATGTATTTATTCTCAAAATATATTGTAAAATGTTCATTATATAGGTACAATAGTTTATATTTATATTACAAGTATTATTACAATTACAAGTCTGCACGGAGTTATGAATACCTCGGTGTATTACATTTATTACCTACCTACGATTTCTTTTCCAAAAAAACGTACAAATTCCCAAATGTGTTTTGGTATTTATTAAACTTACTATTTCAACGGGTAGCCTTTAATTTTGAGCATGTCATCATATATGTACATATGAGAAATACACGGATGCCTAAGCAATTCGAATTACGAGTAAAAGCATTTATAATAGTAAATAAATATGGCTGTACTATCCACACCACACACCATCTAACCCCGTGGTGCCCAGCTTGTGTCACGAGTTCTAGGCATTCATAGATAAACCGCTACGCTCAACGCTCCGTCTCCCCACACAATATTACCCCAGTGTTGAGTTCCCACAAGGAGCTTAGCAGCTGAATGGATTATGATGGATGCGGCGATTCATCACGATCACAGCACAGATGCACAGCTTTTTATATCAATTGATTCATGTGAAAGACAAGTTATCAATAGTTCGTGAGATTCCTTTTGAATATCACTCGTTTTTGCGTAGTCTATCATATAATTCGTAATTGGTAAGACATTTCTTTTAAGAACTACAATAGCGGAAAATCACCAGTTGTATTATTATAACTTATAATATCGATATTCATTCAATCATCATCCAAAGCCTCAATAATATATAGCAATTAAGTTATATCTGTCATTAAGTTAAGCTAGAAATTAAATATTTTTTACCCTGCTTATTTAGATAGTTATAGAACACAGTTTTCCATAGCGGCTGCCTTACATTGAGTGATAATTTCGTGAAATGGATGCGGTGTATATATTTTGACTACTTATTAAAATATTGTTTGTCTGTTTGCGTAGTAAAATAAATCGATTAAGGTGTCGGAATTGCTAACTCTACTTGCCTAGATGTAAGGTATTAAGATTTAATGTCAGGGTTTACTGAAACTAACAGCGTCAAACGCTGTTTTCCGCAATTTAACGGATTAATATGTTCTCTAAGTTTCCAATGTTTTAATTGTTCTGCTAGAATGGCAGACGGAGACAAATCCAACAAATAGAAACATAAAATCCAGCTCTTTAAGAGTTACATATGTTCGAAACACAAGTTTAGTTCAGGCGTTATTTAACGGAAGTTCATTTTAAATACCTAAGAATTTCCATTATTTGGTATCTTATAGGTATTTAAACACATGTTTGTTTAAAAATATTTACTTAAATACGAATAATATTAATCTGTAAATTGTTTTCTAAACGCTACTTTAAATGCTCGATAATCCATTCATCAAGGTAGGCATTTCGGTACTTCTCACCGCGGGATAATACACGATTCCCGCGGTGAATATCGATACAACACAGGCAATGCCGTAGTGAACAATCAGAACTATCATAAATTACTGTAGAAATGCTATAAATGGTAGACATAGACTAGAGTATGAGACCCAATGGAAACGAATTTGTTTGTGAGCTATGAGACGGGTAAAATTACCACAGACAGTCCAGGTACCTACTTTCTTGCCGAGGGACAATACAATATTCCCGCCGGCAATTAAACAAAACGCGGACAGAACGCAACGTTCATTTTAGGTACAGGAAATCGTCAGAGTCATCTTAGGTGTTGAATTACAACAAAAAATTTCTTGCCTTGCAGTAGGTAAGTATTATAATGATTTTCCAACGCGGAAATTCAACTTACAGGCAGCATAAATTATCCAACTTGCAAAATGTTTCAATAATTGTATTAGTGACCTAGTAGCAGATAGGCTTAACACATAAACCCTATAGGTTTCGTAATGGGGTTCACATCAAGAAGAGTAGCGTTAATATATGTTTTTGTAGTATCATAGACAATAAATATTATAATATGCGCTTGACAATGGAGGCAAGAAGGCTAAATCTGTCTTAAAGCTTCTGAAATTAGATATTTCTAGCAAATTATAACAACGACTAACTTTCAGCAACAGCTAAGAAACAGATCTTCAGCTCCTGAACTCATTAAAATAGGCAGCATAGCAGTCTATTAAATACTACTAGGTTTAGGACCTAGCTAGAGAAATATGATGAAGACAAAAAAAATAAAGAAGTTTGTATCATCTAATTTGTAGCTTTAAACAATGTGCAAGAGACTGGTTGGCTTTAAAAGTATGCCCACATATAAAATGTCAAAGTAATTGAGCCTTAGAGACCCAAAGACAACAAAGACAACTTCAAGGAGGAGTAGTTCCCTAACGGGCCTCAATAATTAATGTTAAATACAATCCATTGACAAATCAATCCACATTCTGCACAGGCAATGGCAATTAGCCATAAATTTAGAATTTACTGCTCTTATTATGATTTTCCTGTGAGAATATTTACTACCTATGTAATTAACCAACAATAATAGTTATCTTGTATAACTATTATTTTTGGTTAATTGCATAGGTAGTAAATATAAATGATGAGAGGAGATAGATTGATAATGCTACTTTCAGATGGACTACCCGGGATGCTAATTTGTAATTGTAAATATGACTGCGCTTACATTAATTCAAGGCATCATCTTTTTCATCAATTTTCTCAGGGAACCCAAAATTATCCAAAACAGCACCTGTTTTCTTATTGTTAATGATTAGATTGCCAGTGAATAAACCAAATTAAATAATGCTGATGACACTTGAGTATTTAAAGATTATTCGCAGTTACCATATTAAGTATGCACCTGCATCTTTTAAATAAAAAAAACTTCATGTGAATTGATATTTTCAATTTGATAATGCTTAATCAATTTCTCACATAATGATTGTTAAGTGATAAGGTAATTCCTTCTATTTCTATGATTTTTATTTCTGATCATTGATGTAGGAGTCTCAGCTTAACACATGTTACTTAGAACAGCCTAATACTTGTCATGTTACTTAGAGAGCCTAATCTCATACTATATGTATGACATTTAAGTGCCAATCGCACTTCCGGAGATATCATTGCAGATTTCAGTCCCCACATCCAAGATTAGAATTATAAAATCTGCAGCATAACATAACAACAAAGTAAGGCCAGGCTAAGATGACATACAATTTATGTATCAATCTACTTCGATCTAAAAGAGTAATAGACAATAATGTTTGGTTATTGAGTTACATTGGCGGAGTGCGAAAATTTGCTGCCTTTACTATGAAATTGCAATACTAATAAACTATAAGGTAAATAATGGGTAAAATAACAATACTAGCCAATTCACTTGTAATTTTATGTTATAGGCGTAACATCAAATTTATAAATTAGGTATCACCTAATTAATTCCCCATCTGTGTGTATTAGAAGGTTAGTGGTTGTTATCGGACAACAGACAGTATTTATATTGTTTGCAGTAACTAATTTGGTTTTCCTTATTCCATTATTGTTACCAACAGCAATATTTCTATGCTTGCTTGTTCTACAACATTCCAGACAGGCAGGTATGTTTGTAAACAAAAAGTGTTAATGTTTATTTATCACTTTTGTAAGATTTAAGCTGAATCAACAAGCATTATTGGAAATATTGTATATAAAGGTATAAATAGTAATTAAATATTCATAGACTTGGTAACAATGACAAATTTCATAAGCAGACTGGATGTTGTCTAGTCAACTATGTTTGGTATCAACATTACCTGATCATAAGACCTTCTATGCACTGAATGTATACTTGCAAGACACATTTACCAGGTTCCAAATGATTAATGTTGAGCACAGTAACAACACAAACACATCCTAGCCTCCAAGCTTGCACTGTGTCACTGGTTTAAAAAAAGAAACACGAGAGTGCGGCGAGCGCGGGCCCGGCTACGACTCAGCCCGCCTGCCGCTGGAGCCCTACTAGACACTTAACCTCAAAATCCGCACGAAAACTGGCGAAAGACGGCCACAGAGGATACCAAACCAAAACCAAGACACTATGACATCACTCCCGCATCGGTATCGCACGTGAGTTCACAAAGAACGCGAAATGCGACGACTGAGCTTCGCAAAACCGATTCGTAGACAAAACGCTTTGTTTGAGCAGGCAGGCAGCCTTCACAGCGCTCGCAGCTATAGCTAGTGCGTGTGCCGAGAATGCAGCCGCGTGCAGCGGAGCGCCGCCCGTCGCCCGCCCTTTGTCTCGGGGGCGGCGCGACAGGTTCTGTGCGATCCGCAAAAACCGTAAACACAATTCTGATTTACGAGCCCGGCCTCACTCGGCTGACAGCGGGCTGCGCGGGCTACGCGCGTCGCGCGAGGCAGTCACGCTCGGCCGCGGCGCTCCGGCCTCGCGGGGGCTGCGCTGCGGCCCGCGGTGGCGCAACGCGGAGGCCGTGACGCGAGAGAATGTCCGCCGCGGTCGTACGCCAGCCGCGTTTCGCAACGTTAGCGAGGCGATGGCTCTCGCATTCGGAGGGATACTCACGGCCTGGCAGGTCCCAATGGGTCAGCGCCGGCGTCCATGGCTCGGGGGGCCGCGGCCGGGCTCCGGCTCCGGCTGCGGGCTCCGGGCCGTCGGCCGTGCGACGCGACACTATCTCCGATATCACTGGGTAGGACACGACGGACACTGTCGCACCATCACGACAACACAACACTCGACCACAGGCACTCTGATACACGTATAAACACTCCGCGGATACTGTTTTGTTACATAGGTAGAGTTTTCTTTGAAAAATCAATATACATTTTCCCAGAGTTTGGAGTTACGGACGATTCGATGTCCAGCGCAGGTTAGGTGCGTGAAGTTTGCAAGCTTTTTTAGCGCACCGGTGTTACCAACTTTTTTTTGCCCATTTTTTGTTTTAGCTGTTGTGATTTTTTCTAGAGATTTGTAGCTAGCTTCAGAACTGTGGTGGAGTTTAGGATGCGCATAATACTCTATTCCATAGACAATGGCGCCACAATTTAAATATATTTCGTGAACATGGAGTTCCCTTTTCGAAAATAACGTTACAAAATTGTTATTAGAGTTTATTACCTTTTTTCTGCTATTGAAAAATGTTCTTAATATTATGGGACAGATATTAGATTTTAACTTATAAGTATTGTTTATTCGAATAGAAAATAAAATAAATTGCTTTCTTCTGAACTTTTTATTTTTCATAACTATGCAATTGTATCATTTATTCATTATTTAATTCAAATTATTGATGTAGAAAAAGTTTGGTAATTTTATAAGGTTTAATTTTGTTGTACAATTTATTATAATAATATCATTTCTACATACTTTGAAATGAGCCAAAAGATATTGATTCCGATAGTCATACATACCACTGAAAAAGCTAACTTGATACTTATTTAGATATTATTGTTTGTAGGGTACCTATTACTTCTTATCGGCATAGCTGCGTTGAGTTTTGAAATATTAAGGTGTTTGATTATAAAATAAGTATTACAAGCCAAATATACAAACTACAATGGTAAAGTACTTATAAAATTATAAATTTATAACAGATCAATGCTTATAATAATTATAGTTATATCTTCTTTGCACCTCGTCTGCGTTGACAGTGCGAGTAAGGGTTAAGTTGGAGGAGTTGAATCTCACTTTAATTTTAAAAAGTGAAGAGATCACACCTCCACTTAATCCTATATCGCTAAATCTGGTGGCCGTACGTCTTCTTGCGCCAGCGCCGACTGCACGTGTTGGGCAATGGCTTCACTCGTGAGCTGGAAAGATAGATCTGGCAGCGTATGACAGCAAACTGTCAAGATCTCCTGTCCAACTCAGTTGTGAAGCCGCAATAAGAATCAGCGCTCTGTAAAATAAAATTAAATGTTAGAACCAGCAGTCGAAATAATGTTTAATCTATCACGTATTTACACAGTGTGACAATCGCAATGTGCGCTCGATACGGAGTCAGGCGGCTCGCTATCACCGCTTGAAAAGGTGCGGCTAACGTTCTCTGATAAGAACAACACTTTTCCCTATCACGTCAGCGATCCTATACAACTCTATTACGAATGTAAAAAATAATTTAAACAATTTTTATTTTGCAGCATAAGATGTTCATTTAAAGCAAGTTCCATCTAGCGTATCACATGGTTCGTTTAAACACATGTGCCATTGGAACACCATATGTTATTACGTAATCGTACATAATTCGTTTTAAACGTTGACATTGATAATCAAGCTGAAATAATTTAGTTCACGAACAAAAAAATAAAAAAAGTACTGTTTGCACGAATCTGTCTTCCATGAATTACCCTCGTCTGATGTGAAGAGCAGAGACAGGACACGAAGCACTAAGCACCAGCCAGTCCACAGTCAATCGTAATCACAGCTCATACTCGGATAGAGACCCGATCGATCGATGGGCCCATATTTATACTTTCGTCGATATCTTCAGATATGATATCAGGGAACTGACACAAGGTACAAACGTCCACCATGATAATGATAAGATTTGACGATACGGGGAATCGATTGGCCCCTGCAGTCCGTATCTATCGCGCAAACAATTGTATCCACCAATCGGCTGGGTATCGGTGATAAGCCGGTGCGTCAGCGGGGCCGCGGGGCTCCGGCTGTGCTGATGTGGAGCGCCCGACCCGTCCGGGGCCGTCGCCTCCGAGCCACTATCTGCTGACAACTCCAACATAATGCCTCGGCTCTCTGTTTACTGTGGAGATACACCTTTATTACAATATAATTATCTAGTTTGTGAATGATTGCATCAACTGT
Organism: Gymnoscelis rufifasciata; assembly: GCA_929108375.1. Taxonomy (NCBI): domain Eukaryota; kingdom Metazoa; phylum Arthropoda; class Insecta; order Lepidoptera; family Geometridae; genus Gymnoscelis; species Gymnoscelis rufifasciata. Next base: position 9,946,667 of record OV815327.1, on the reverse strand, counting down.
TCTTAGAATACACCTTAGTAGGTAACATTCTAAGGTAACATATTGAGAGCTTACACGAATTTCAAAAGGATGAAGAATCCTACTAAGTTACCTTCTACTATCTTCTTAATAGTAGTAGAAGATATTATTTTTAAACAATTTAAACTTGTACGTTCAGTGCAGAGTCAACTATTTTTAGATACAAGTTTGAAGTTTGGTTTTAGTTATCTAATAATAGGGACTAATAAGCTCGTAGTAGTGTGACTATAAAGCTGACGATATTTACTTCACTATTTCCTATTTCTAATGATTTTAACAAATACGCATAATGCGGTTATTTAATCCAATGCTGCCAAATTTCAAATCTTGTGTTATAGTTATTTAACTCTAAGAAACCTTGTTACTAGGTGGTTAACTAGATTACAAACACATTTAGGTATTTGAAACCTAGTTAACCAGGATACTGGCGGGTGATTATACGCAGAAGAATTTCGACATTATAGATAAGGTAGCAAACGTTCATATCAAATGGTGTCATTTGATAACGCATAAGGTGTGTGCTTTCTGGAACACTTGCTATAAACAGGTGTAAGCTGCTTTTGAATACTGCTGGCTCAGGAAAATAATTATTGCTGGTCTAAATTTTTAAATTATTAGATACTGACAAAAACAATAATTGGCACATATAGATAAGTACAACTTTAATCGTCAGTGTCTTTAACTGCTGATTGTAATAAGTATCTTATAAGTTTTTTTGATTCGTTACAAAAAGAAAACGGCGAATTACTCCGAATAAAATTGGGAAAACGGCACAAAGGAGATTTATGCGTCTGTAGAGTGAAAGCAATTCGTCTGGCTGCTCGAAACTTTGGGTCTTGGGGGTAGGAGAGGGATGTTCCCGGGCGCGGGGGCGGCGGGCAGGGCGACGAGGCGGCGGTGGCGGCCCTCGGGCCTCGCCTCGCGGCCGTGAACTGAAACTTCGGAAACTTCTGCCGTATTGTGTTTACATTGAACTTTGTTATGTGGGTTAAAGTTAAGCCAGAGTTCAGCAACGTGTGTGCCGCTCGTTTTACTCAATTGCAAAGTTGACTTCAAGTTTATAGTATCGATTTTCATCTCATGTTTATAACAAGTTTCAAGGTTGCATGCAGCTTACTTTATTCAGGTCTTCGTTCATGTCTTGGTACATTACATTTCTCTCATAGACTCACTAGTTTACCAATATCAAAATACAATTTAGTACAGTATAGAAAAAACTGTGATTAGATTAACTTAACTGTATAAAATTTGTTACAAAATACACCGTCGATAAAGGCCACACCTGAACCTATTTTTCTTATCGAAAACTGATAAACTATCACACGAAAATTGTAAAGTTACTGTGTTGGTTTCTTACCAAACTTTTGACTTTTGGTACTTACAGGCAATAGGTAGTTAGGTACATTATATCTTAAGATTCTTTTTACTGTAAACATATTAGGCCCTTCACGATACTCCTAAAATAATTAAGCAGTTTATTTGTATTTAAGAAACCACACACACATTATAATAGAACTAATGATTAGTAATACTTATTCTAAAATACGGTTGAATTTAGGTCTTTGTTCTATTTAACTAATAACTGCAGTCTGAGCCCGAGGTTATCTCGAATTAATATACGGAGCGAGTGGTGCGACACACATGAGGGCGGCCCGATAAGTAGGTATGTTGGATGTGATAATCAGTCAACACAAATGCAAGTATTATACTAGGTAGGTATATAACGAACAAAAGATATTCCGTGGCAAAATTAGCCAATTGAGTACAGATATCGCAATGGAATTTAGGTCACTTGCTGTGAAAATCTCTACGTCGCTCGTCGTAGTGTTAAACGTTAATGATTATTTATATAATAACTAGCGGCCCGCCCCGGCGTCGCACGGGTATAAAATTTTCCCGGAAATTATTCGAATTTTTCTCGCCGTAAAAACCATCCTATCTCTCAAGTTGGATCGAACTGCACATGGTGTGCGAATATTTATTATAATCGGTTAAGTGGTTTAGGTGTCCATTGAGGACAAAGATTGTGACACGAGATTTATATAAATTAAGATTATATAAATTATCATTAACTTTTTGCTTTGCTTTTTAACCCCCGACAAAAAAAGAGGGGTGTTATAAGTTTGACGTGTCTGTCTGTCTGTCTGTCTGTCTGTCTGTCTGTCTGTCTGTCTGTCTGTCTGTCTGTCTGTCTGTGTCACCATAGCTCCCGAACGGATGGAGCGATTTCAATTTAGTTTTTTTTGTATGAAAGGTGAGTCTTGCGCGAGTGTTCTTAAACATGTTTCATGAAAATCGGTTGGGCCGTTTAAAAGTTATGGGGGTTAGAGTGGGGAAGGAAAACCGAAAATCTGCAAATATACTAGTGTGGGGTATCAAATGAAAACGCATCGCGTCCACATTATCATAATATTATGTTGTTTTACATTTAAGGAAATTAAAGCATTGGAATCGGGGGTTTTTCTTAAATTTTAAATTTAGATTTATATTAGCTTCTTGTTTATTTATTGTAAAAAAAATGCATGATCAAAAATGCGTGTTATTTTTTTCTAGTTATTTCAGTATCATTAATTATTTCGGAGTACCAAATCAAGTGAATCACTTGTAATGCACGCGTTGTCACGTCTTCAACAACAGTACCTACCTACGTTACCCAAACTCTACCTTTATCTCGTTTTACACTTTATTTGCTGAAGGCGCACGATAAAGATAAAGATAAGTGGCAGTCGACGCTTTTATCGCAACATATTTTGCGCAAAGTACTTATATAGGTATAGGTACAACGTAGGTATTAGCAATTTATTTTTATTTAAATATTATGCACATTACAATGAGATATTTGAATAGATGATGTATAAATAATTAGCCAGTCTTCGGTAGCTAGGTAGGTACGGGCTGGCGCAAAAAGCTTCGTTAGGTAAGTAGGTAGGTTCATGCTAGTTGTAGCTAGGTGGTGAGTATTGATCCTTTTTCACGAACGCCCTCTTTTGACCTACTAAATGTTTTCTCATAGAAACAGTTTTTTACTATGATATATTAGTTTTCCGACGTGTACTCAAATATGATTTCATACGTTTTTGGGTACTTGTGAAAATGTTTATATAATAACTTTCTACTAAAAATTAAAAAAAAAATGTTCTTAGTTCCACAAGTACATCGGAACATGCTTGCATACATTAATAAGGCGCCGTTAAAAGTGTTTTGATCTTACAATAAAACAGTACTAAGTTAACTTTACAAACATTCTGTTCATTAATCAAAAGTTTGGCGCAGCGCCTCGCGTCCTCCATCTCCGCCTCCGCCCACCCCTGCTCGTCAATATACAACCAACCATAATAATACCATAGTGTATATAGACAAACTTTTTTCCTTTTAGGAATTCATAATACCTTTCCTTTAGAGCAGAAGTTGGCAACACAATTTCGTAGAGTTCATGGAGGTCAAATGTTGACAATAGCTGAAACTACAAGCTACAACAACGCCATCTGTGCAACTGTCACTTAGCTTCAAAAGAAAGTGCTGCCAGCTAATTTGCCTCATATGACTTATCACCCGCCATTGTTTAAAAATTATGATATTTTAGCATTAAATGAATACATAGAATAACTATAAATACTTATACAATCAATGTTGCCTAGTGTCATGAAAAAAGCAAAATAATTTCTATAACCAAGCACATTAAATCAAAGTTAAAAATGTAAATATTATTGTACATAGAGCGTCGGCAATCTAAAACTAGTCTATGACATAGAAATACAAATAAATATCTTTATATTCCCAACTATCCTCCAGAGTCCACAAAGCAAAGGTTAGGAGTGATCAAATTAGCGCAAACAATAAATGACACATACTATAAGGTTAAAAAATTAAACTCATTATTTTATGTTCCTAAATTTAATTTGACATAGTCCAGTTTAGACAGAAGCAGACATTGACAAGATCAATAGGTGTAACCGTACTGAAAAACTCTGTTTATTTTTATAGGTAATAAGGATTATTATTGCCTGATTTTAAACAAAAATGATATCTTCAACGACAATGATGACATTTGAATGTAAAATAACAACTGCAATAAAAACATTTGTAGGTGTAATTAAAAAGTTGTGGGTAGTTTTTAAAACCACTTCATTTTATCGAATTGATTATTGAAAAATTATTTGAAATTGTTTTAGGCGTGAATACGTTACGTGTTACTGTGGATTTGTTTAAGCGCTTAGTTTTGTATAATGTTGGATTTATCGTATAGGTACTTAAATTGTTACCCAAATTTATGTATTTGTTACGTGCCTAAATACCTAACCTAGATATGGAAAAAATGATTTTTTTGGAAGCACCTATAATATTCTCCTTATAAGTGAGATAACCATTAATTTACTGGAAGTGCTTACAGGCAGTGGACTTTGAAGATTACTGAGTAGTCTCCGTTTTAAATAGTGATGATAATTTGTTAAGACTGAAATAGGAATATATTCGGAGAGGCAAATACCTGTTCTGTAACTTCCTGGAATATAATAAATATAAATTTTTCTAGTTGTTTTGTTTTTAATAGTCAGCATACAGTTCTTGCAGAACCTATAATATCGTCTGATTGTAAGTACCCAATAATCTCCATTGCTCATTTAGTGTTCATAATACAATAAGGGAGACAAATATGCGCCTAATTTTTGAAGTGAAACTTCTTTAGAATCGTTGTGATTTCAGACCGGATGCAACGGAAAAACGTCAGGTAAGCCAATCTTAAACGCTAACATGGTTAAGCAACTTTCCGGAACGCCAGTACTTGGATGGGTGATCGCCCGAACAAAATCTTTTTGCAGTCTTTTTTTTATTCATCTCATTCTTTTGTCGATGTACTGAAGTTTCACTTCTATCGTGTGTGAATCGCACACACACCTTTTTTTTCCAAAAACCGCTAGTCTACTTAAATGTGCTAGCTCTTTAAAATTATAAAATGGTTTAATCATAGTAAACCTTATCTTTGACAAACACTGATACTTAAATGATGTAATTTTGGTTTGAAATTGGCGTTTGTTGAAAACGGAGTAAAAGATGATAAACTAAGACTTGAATGCTCTGCAAAACTATTGTGATACTAATACTAATCTTGTACAAACCGCCGCATAGCATAGGCCGCCGATTGTACAACTATTAATGTGGCTTTTGATTGTTATTATCAGAATGTCTGTTAGTATTGGCGTGCAATAAAGAAATGTTCTATTTATTTTCTAAAAATAAGTTTATGTAGTTTTCGTAATAGTTTTATATTAATTCAATTAGTTACATTATATTTTAATACACTACTATAAGTCAAGTTAGAAAAAAAAATAAAAACAATTAATAAATATAAATAGCCGTAAATTACTTGTTCATGTTGGCAGCACTTTAAACAGTACTTACTTCATTCATGTCACGTAGTAAACACCACGGTTGTAACAAGTTTTATTTATTTCTAATTAAATTTGATTTATTAGCAAAATGGAAGATATATGCCGGCTGTGTTGCTCTCCAAGTTTTGTGAATAACAATATATTTGACGAAGAGAATGCGTTATACCTCAAAATGTCACTATATCTTCCGATAAAGGTAAATAAACTAGAATCATATATAAATACATTGATGTCATCACAAATAATGAAAAAATTAATACAAATCGTTGTTTATCCGCAGGTTTTTAAAAATGATCGGTTGCCGCAGAGAGTTTGCGACAAATGTAGCTGTAAAGTGAATGATTTATACCAGTTTTGTAATGAAACAATTGAAGTGCAGGAAAGGTATGAAATTAGATGTTTCCTACCGTTACCCCTGAGTGTACTCGCTAATAGTTCTGTTATTACGTTTATAATAGGGGCCGAAATTCCGCTGAATGCATATTTATTTACGTGAATATTGCTAAATACAAATAACTTAAAACATAGTATTATAATCTAAAAATGCAGAGATATTTGAATTCAGAACAAAACTGTTACTAATATTAAATTTTTATATTATTAGATTACGATCTGTGCTGGTATCAAATGGCCATGAATCAGAAGAAACCGTAGACCTCACTCGCATCAAAGAAAATGTGTCACCAATTCCAATCACAAAGCTTGAACAATGCACTCAGACAGACTGGAGCACTGATAGTCCTGTCTTCAGAGCGACACCCTGTCCAAGCAATATTCCCCAAGCCTGCGTTAGCAGTACTTTACCAAATAACATACAAATTAAAGAAGAACCAAGAACATTATCCCCAGTCAAAGAGGAATCAGATGCTGAAAGAAATGATTTCTCTGCCCTATTCTCCGATGACAGTGATGACATGTCATTATTATCAATTAAAAAGAAGAAGAAGACTAAAAAAGAAGTTAACGGGGTAAAAAAAAGAGGGCCCCGTAAGAAAAAACTCAAAGAATGGGATGGGATATTGAATGGTTTGCCGGAAAGTACTGTGATACAGAGGGTTAACCATGTTGTTGAGAGGGTGAATCATGTTAGTGAGAGGGCGAATCATGTTGGTGAGAGGGTGAATGGTGATGAAGTGAAATGTACGGTGAAGGAGGAGCTGGACCAGAAGCTGCCTGTGGATGTCAAGGTTGTGAAGATGGAGCCGTCGGAGATGGAGGTGTTCCATTGCTGTATATGTTTCCACCAGTGCTTCAGTCGAGGGGACATTCTGCAGCATTACAAGTATTTAATTTTATTATTTTTAACATGTAGACAAACCTGCTTTATAATTTTTTTTTTTTTCATTTGACCTTTTCTTTCACTGGTAAATAGCCAATTTATGCATGCAATATTATACTTATACTAGCTGACCCCAGCAAACGTTGTTTTGCAAAATAAAGAATAAATAGTAGCCGATTCTCAGACCTACTAAATATGCATTAACATTTTCATAATAATTTGTTAAGCCGTTTCGGAGGAGTACAGTAACTAACACTGTGACATGGAAATTTTATCTGTTAGATTAACATGGCGGTATGAAGAATGGTGTATGAAGTTGTGTAAAAGTTACTATTCATTTAAATGTTTTATAGTGATCCAAACACATCACTGTCCATACCGTTTTCATTTACAAATCATAATTATTTATTTTGTACAATAGAAGATTTACAATTATAACCAATTGTTCAAATATACTCAAAATTAATTGTTAACTTGACCTAATTCAAATCAGTTTTTAATCTCATTATTGTAAGTTAATTGACATTTATACTAATTTATTAGTTACTACTACATTCATAAGTACTATAAGTATGGTGATTTTGCATACTTTCTTTAGTTTTTAATAAATGGTTATCGCTTTGAGCGATCTTATGAAAATATAGCACATCGCAACTACAGCGCATCCAAATCGCAACCATAACGTTGAATCACCGCAACTACAGCGGACGTACGCTCACGCTCTAGGCAACCACATCGATATTTTGCCGGTAGAGGGCGCCCAAGACTTAATAGCATCTTTGAAATTAAAATGCGCTACACAGCATCAAATACTAAAAAGAAAGTCTTGCGCTCTATTTTACAGATATTACCTTTTCCCACCCATTTATTGTGGGCCCCTTTAATATTTTTTCTAACCGAAATAACTTAAAGTAATTACAAAAATATATTTTTTAAGATATCGTTACTCAAATTGTAATATTTTTACATTTTATTTCGCCGCTGCGATGTGGCGCTTCCTTGTAGATCTACCCTCGTAATATGTAAAACGCATTTTTAGAAAGAAACGCCTCAATCAATGCATGCACCTGTTACAGACAACACGCGTCGGAGTCCCCACAGCCGACGGAGGCCCCGCCGGCGCCGCCGCCCCCCGACACCGCTCCGCTCCGCTGCACGCGCTGCAGAAAGGTATCATTCATAAGTAACTAGCAGAGCCCCGTGTTATAATGCATTTTCCCGCGAAATAACATGTAATAGATTAAGTGTTATTTAATAAAAGATAAAAGAAAAAAAAGGTTTATTATGTCATAAGTTAAAAGTAAATTAAATATTCTATATTATATATTATGTTATATAGAGATTATTAATGACATAAATGGTCACCAATCAGCATGTGCTATGACAGAACTAGGTCCTGTCATAGCGCTGGTCTTCCATGGTTACCAAAAATAGCGAGAAGCGGCTGCTGCGTTACTCGCAGAAACAGTAAACAATATTAGAAACAGTAAACAATATTAATTAAAAAAAACAACATAATATAAAAAACTCAAAAATGTTTAAATCTAAAACTAATTTAAAAATATTGTTAAACATCAAACTTAAACATACAATACAAAACATACATACATTCAAAATTGAGATCCATTCCATCAATTTAAGATATTACAAGTGAATTTACAGTCTTTTTAAAATAAAATCGAAGTACAGAACGGCTGGTTCTGTTGTTGTGAATCTAAAAGCATACTTTTCAACATTTTCTTAAACACATAAATAGATTTAGCCCATTTATCGAAGAAGGCTATGTTATAGTTTTACCTCGGGAGAATTCTTTGGTCTCTCAAGAAAATCAAAAACACGGCCTATAAAGCTAGTCTCACATAAATAACATCTCGTTCCAGAACCTGCAACCTGGCGAGTGGGCGGCGCACTGGACGCGGCACTGGCAGCGCGACCGGCGGCCTTACCGCTGCGCTCTCTGCGAGAAAAGCTTCCGGGACGCGCACCAGATACTTAAACATGGTAACATTGCGACATGGTTAAATCAGAATGAATTTCCGCAAAGTAACTCCTGAGTCTGAATATAATTTGATCTAGGCCTAGAGCCTATAGGGCCTCTGAAATAAAAAAAAAACCAGGTCAATCCATACAGCAACATCTAGGCCCCGTGGTGAGCTCTAAGCTTGTGTTACGGGTACTAGACATCTGATATAAATAATATAATACACGCACATATATTTTTTAGTATACATATTAAACACCCAGACCAAGTAGAAAGTGCAGTCGAGAATTTTTCGGCCCATTCTACACGCTATGTATATAAAATAATATAAAACCATCTATTTCAGGCAATTCAGGCAATTCAGGCCCATATAACCATATACATTACAGACTAACATACTTACATAAAAATATAAATCTTATAAACTATAAAGTGTCAGCATCGTGGATCATCTGTTACGGCGGTGTCGCCTCGCAGTGTAGGCGACCGATGAACCGTCGAAACTTGACCCCTTGCGGCCAAAACTGCTCATTCAGGAACGTCGACAGATGTTGCGTTGATATATCGCCTGCCCACTAAATAAATGAATATCTAAAGTTTGTTTTATTATTTTCAGGACAAACGCACAAATACGGCGCGGATGCTGAGGAGGAAGCGGCTCCAGCGAACAAGAGGTTTATCTGCGATCTCTGCCCGGAAGGATTCGTCTACATGAGGTACTAGAAAATATATTTAAATATGTGTGACAGTGTTAATAAGTAATAAATAAATATTTGCGGACAATCCACACAACAACATCTAGCCCCGTGGTAAGCTCTTAGCTTGTGTTACGGGTACTAGACATCTGATACACTTAATATAATAGACATACGTACATAGATATTTTTATTATACATATTAAACACCCAGACCAAGGAGAAAGTGCTTGCAGAAAATACCAACACTTGACCCCTCGGCGAGGGGAATCGAACCCGCTACCTCTTGAGCCGCAAGCGGACCCTCGCCCACCGCGCCACTGAGGCAGTCAAAGTTAAGTGTTCTGGGAGCAAAAGTCATTTTAACGCTTCTTGAGATAGAGATATGCTTAAGCACCCCTATTTACGTTCCCACTGTGACACTGGGACTTCTCTCTCGATTAAAGAGGCTTTAGTACCAGGGTAGTAGGTACTTAAATCGTCTTTACATATTTTTGAAGTGAAACTTCTTTAAAATCGTTGTGATTTCAAACCGGATGCAATGGAAAAAACGACATGTAAGTTAATCTTAAACGCTAAAAAGGTTAAGCAACTTTGCGCGACGCCAGTAGGTACTTGGATAGGTGACCGCCTGAACAAAATGTTTTTTTGCACAGTTTTTTTGTTTTTTTTTATTCATCTCATTCTTTAGTCGATTTACTGAAGTTTCACTTCTATCGTGTGTGAATCGCACACACACCTTTTTATCTTTTTATTGTGTGTTATTATTTTGTGTTCAATAAAGAGTATTGTAAATGTCACTCTCTCTCTCTGTATGTATGTTGTGTCCGCATCTCTCTCTGTATGTATGTTGTGTCCGCACCTCTCTCTCTGCATGTATGTTGTGTCCGCATCTCTCCCTCTGTATGTATGTTGTGTCCGCATCTCTCTCTCTACATGCATGTTGTGTCCGCATCTCTCTCTCTGTATGTATGTTGTGTCCGCATCTCTCTCTGTATGTATGTTGTGTCCGCACCTCTCTCTCTGCATGTATGTTGTGTCCGCATCTCTCCCTCTGTATGTATGTTGTGTCCGCATCTCTCTCTCTACATGCATGTTGTGTCCGCATCTCTCTCTCTGTATGCATGTTGTGTCCGCACCTCTCTCTCTGTATGTATGTCGTGTCGGCACCTGTCTCTCTACACGCGTGTGGCAGGTACCTGCTGGCGCACCGCGCGGGCGCGCACCCGGACGCGGCTATGCGCGCGCTGGTGCTGCGCTGCAGCGTGTGCGCGCGCCAGTTCGCGCACCTCAACTCGCTGCGCAGGCATCTGCGGGCGCACTCCGGGGAACGGTAACTACACTCATATCTCCGGACAATCCACACGGCAACATCTAGCCCCGCGGTTAGCTCTTAGCTCGCGTTACGGGTACTAGACATCTGATATAGACACACATGTATAGATATATTTTTATTATACATATTTAACACCCAGACCGAGGAGAAAGGGCTTGCAGAGCATACCGCGCCACTGAGGTAACTTAATACTTATAATCTCACTTCATACAACAGGGTAATAATTAATAAACCCTCGGAGATTACAGCTAGGTAAAAAGGCCTCGTAAGGTCGGAATGTAAGCATTGCTCGAATCAAGAATGAAATAATTATGAGCAGAACTCGGAACCGCGGGTGTCAACGTGGGAATGTTGAATCTACTCCCGTGGGCCAACCGTTTATAAACATTTTGATTATATTTATTTTTACTTGGCCTGGGTGTTTAGTATAATTAACAATATCTATTTATGTCTATTATATTAAGTATATCAGATGTCTAGTACCCGTAATACAGTAATACAAGCTTAGAGCTTACCATGGGGCTATTGTTGTTATGTAGATTCTCCTGAAAATATTATAAATTACGTATGCTTGGTGCAATTAAACCTAGTTTAGTTTAGTATTAGTGTAGTATAGGTCGTCTGTAAGACATTTTACTAGCGATAAGATGTACCTTTTGTATTTTTTTTTACAATAAAAACATTTTATGACATACGGGAAATTATATACCATGTTTAAAGCAATAAAGACATTCTATTCTATTAAACACTGGCAACGCCGTGACGTGACTAACTTTCACGTCAAAAATCGTCGTAAGTTAGTGTTAAATTTATTATATTTTTCTGTTTTTGTATTTGTTAACTCGACTCCCATTGTTTTATGGTTGAAAATCTTATCGAATCAATAATGTCCAACAAAACACACGGACATTGGCTGTTGACGGCCATATAGCCAGTCACGGACGCCATATAGCCAGTCACGGACGCCATATAGCCAGTCACGGACGCCATATAGCCAGTCACGGACGCCATCTATTAAAAGAAGAAGAAGAAATGTAGTATATTTGTTTGCTGTAGCAACCACCTGTGCAACGTGTGCGGCAAGGCGCTGTCCTCGCGCGAGCACCTCAAGTTCCACATCCGGATACACACGGGGTACAAGCCCAATGTCTGCAAGTATGTATCCCATTTGTAACATATATATTTTTCAAAAACTGTGCCACCATCTCTTATTTTTAACTCCCGACCAAAACAGAGGGGTGTTATAAGTTTGACGTGTCTGTATGTCTGTGTGTCTGGGACATCATAGCTCCCGAACGGATGGAGCGATTTCAAATTAGTATTTTTTTGTATAAAAAGTGAGTTCTTAGACATGTTTCATGAAAATCGGTTGAGCCGTTTAAAAGTTATAAGGGTGAGCGGATATAAGGGAGATACTCGGGTTGGGTACCAAATGAAAGCGCATCGCGTGCACATTACAAAGTATTATGGTGTTTTACTTTTAAGGAAATTAAGGCATTGGATAAGGGGGGTTTTTCTTAAATTTTAAATTTAGATTTATGTTATAATGTATACAATACACATATTGACCTTTCATTTGATACTCCATTTAAGTCCCCATTTTTAGACCCCTGAAAATAGAGAAGACAGGCACATTTAACTTATATCCTCCATAAGTGTGATGTGTCTGTCTGTCTGTATATGGCATCAGAGCCTCCAAAAGGATTTAAATTTTGTTTTTTTAAAGAAAGGTGAGTTTTGCTCGAGTGTTAGTAAATATGTTTGTGTGTGTATGTTTTGGTGGAAGTAAGTAAGAAAAACCGAATATCGGATCTCAAATAAAAGGGCATCGCGTGCAGATTACAAAATAGTATGAATTTGCCCTTTAGTGAACTAAGGTTATGAAATCGTTTACTTTAATTTAGATTATATACTTCACTAGCGGTCCGCCCCTGCTTCGCACCTAGTTGACCGCATTGTGAATCTATACCATTCTCGATCCCACTTGAACGCACACAAAACATTTCATCAAGCCGTTTAGGAGGAGCTCAATGACTAGCACACGTACAGAAGATTGAAACATTTTTATATTTGTTTTCACCTACAATTAACTTATAAAATGTTCTTTATCGCATCATACAACTCAACGATTCAGGCGGAGGTCGAGTCAACTCAGTCAGGCAGCGACTAGCTAATAGTCATTTTATTGCTACTAAGTAGGTAGTATAAAGGTTTTTGGTTTTTTGTATGTTATTATATTGTATTGTTCATTGTGTCCATCGAGGTGTGTTCACTTTTTGATGTTTAATTTGTGACCATCCGTGAAGATCTGCTTTTTTTTTTGAAGCTTCTAATATGAAGATGCGATTACGATCTAGCCCTTAAAAAGGCTAATTAGTAATTTTACATTTGACTTAAATTGCTACGTTGAGTAAAATAATGAATGTGTCCAGAAACACTTTGCTTATTGTCTCTATTTATGGGGAGAACACTATGTTCTTGTGTTCTTTATAATTGTTATTTACACTCACTGCACTAACATTGACACTAATTAATTTAAAACACTAACCCGAACAGTTTGTGAAGATCTGTAATTAGCTCTCTGTTGCTACTAGGTTGGTTATACTGATAATCTTGGCTGTTGATTTTCCTTCAAATATAATAATAATATAATAATAAAAGCCTTTATTCACTGACCATAATTATTACATTTTGCTTATGCTATGTTACATCTAAGTTTACATTAAAGTTAAAAAAAGATATAAAATTTAATAATTATTTAGCAACCAGTTTGTTGGTCAGGTTGTCCTTCGACATAGGCCTTCCCCAGTCTCTTCCATTCATTTCTGTCTCGAGTTATCCTTCTTTATCTCCTTCAAATATATCTATAAATAAATCAACAGGACATGCGGCAAAGGCTTCGTGAAGAAATGCAACCTGACCCTGCACGAGCGCGTGCACTCGGGGGAGAAGCCGCACGTGTGCTCCTCCTGCGGCAAAGCCTTCAGCCAGCGGAGCACCCTGGTCATCCACGAGCGCTACCACTCGGGCGCGCGGCCCTACGCCTGCGCGCTCTGCGGCCGCGGCTTCGTGGCCAAGGGGCTGCTCTCCATGCACCTCAAGACCACCTGCATATGGTATGTTACCTGACTAATTATAATGTGATCCAAAGAAGCCATCTATCTTCTAGGTCTTCATGCCACATCTAAGACCACATCGTCACTTTACATCGGGTGAGATTGTGGCCAATGAAGGATTATCAATCATAAAAAAATCCCTTATCCTATCCCTTCTTAGTCCACCATTAGATTTAGCTGCAGCCCTGCATTATGTTACTTTAGTCACCTGATTAAAATATCTTTATCAATCAATCAATAATTAAATAAAAACCAAAGAAGTATTCCATAATCAACACAATCAAAGTCAAAACGTCAACTTAAAGCTAATTTAAATAAAAACTAAGAATAATCAAGGAAATAACATTGTCTTGACAGTTCGGTTAAATGTTTTACATTTTGAATATGTATATATTTTTTTCTTATATTGGAAGCACCCCTATTACGTTCCCACTACTGGGACACAGAGAACTCTCACTTGATGAGAGAGATTAGGCCTAAATTCACCACGCTGGTCAAGTGCGGATCGGTAAATGTCACATGTCCTTCAAACTCTTTAGAGTTCTCAGAACATGCCGGTTTTCTCATGATGTTTTTTGACTTCACTGTTAAAGCACGTGTTTTTTATATGTATATATTTTAAATTATTCAACACACGCAGTCCCACTGCTGGGCAAAGGTGTCCCGTAAATATAAATTATGTTTGTTTATTTCCAGATACACCACCAACATCGGCACAGAATCACAGACTGACATAACTGAATTAGTTTATAGCAAACAAAATAGGAAATTGGGATAGAATATTATTATGATAAGGGAGATGAATTGTAAATCACTATATTATAAATTAAAGTAATTATTCTAAGCTTGATTTTTCAATTTGATATCCCCCCTATCGGAAATTTATTTTGAAAAATCATTTCTTAGATAGTGTTTAAAATAATATCAAATGTTATAACAATCTGTAAGCCTCGCAAACAATTTAATATTGCCAATATTTTATTGAAAAATTATGCCTCATATAGTTGTTTAATAATTTCACATCTTCTCAAAATTACTTTTTAATAAAACTGAATGATTAAAATGTTGTTGAACTAAATAGCCCCGTAATGGAGGCCACCTTGATTGTGCTCACCAGAGCTGTTAGGTCCTTAGTTATTGGATTTTCATTCGTAAATAAACTTATGTAACCATAGAAACAATGCTATTTGACATTTCGGACCTTACGCTACACCAGCGCCCCTGGCGGCGAATTCACTCGCGAGTATATCGTTAATCGTTCTCCCAACTTAATTGAATATTAATTAATTCTTTTTAATTTGTTACCAAATTGAAACTGGTTTGTTGGTAGATATTATGTTAACTTTTTTTCTACTTGGCATGTTCTCTGTTAATTTTACTTTGTTACCTTATTGTAAGGAAATTTGGTCCATGTGAATAGATATTTGTATTTTAATAGGTAAATCAGGAAATAATAAGATATCCTACACATCAATAAATTGTGTAAAAGTGTAAATTGATTTGGTTTTTCAAGTTTTGAAAGAAGTATAGTGTAACAAAAATGGCTACTATATCTTGATAATAGTTTTTTCACATTTTGTTTAAGCTCTGTTTATATCCATTTGCACGAAACTTTTATTAATGCGCATACATAAACACTTGGGACTTAATAAAATAAGGCATGTATATAAATCATATCTGTTCACAAATGATTAACAACTGTAGCAATAAATGGTCGAACAATTTAGAATTAAAAAACATATTTTCAAGAAATCAGTATTCATAAGAAAATGGCGTTAAGAATATCTCAATTTTGTTTTATTATGTACTTAAGTTTATTAATGTATAATGGTCGATTTTTTAATCGTCAGATATCGCATAACTATCAAAAGTTTTTTTGATAATTGTACAATAAAGCCTCATCATCATCAACACCCTATTAACGTTCCCACTGCTGGGACACAGCGACTTCTCTCTTGACGAGAGAGATTAGACCTTAATTCACCACGCTGGCTAAGTGCGGGTTGGTAAAATAAGCCTATCTGACCTTTCAAAAATTAGCCCATATAATAGGTAAGATGACTACATAAAATATGTATTTTGTGGATTCCTTCTGTTAAACTGCCCAAAAATACAGAAAGTGCAAAGGTATAGTGTATTGTGACTGCGAAATTTAGTACAAATGCCACGAAAGCGTTACGTCACGCATAACTTGCACTGCAACATTATGATTTTTCGTTTGCAAGAAAAATGAGAAAATATGAGTATTTTTTTTCTATAATTTAAATGACGGACTAATTATTTTTTTAGTCATCTACCCTATTCTAACTTCTACGCTTTCAGAGAAAATTTAATTGACGTTTTAACTAAAATAAGGCAAATTTGTGATATTGTAGTTACTACACTCTAGTGTACAAATATATTTATAGTTTATTAATAAAGTAGCTTAGTTATATTATAATAGGAAATGCTTTCAGATTAATTTGTCAAAGTATTGGAGTATGTTTTAATAGGAGAATTTTTTAATGTTTATAGGGAACATCCTACATACTTTAATAATGCTTTAAAGTTTTTCAGCCAATTTTATTGTTTTCTTGCCTGAGCGCTGCTGCAAACGATATCACCACCGCGCCGCGCCGCCACCGCCTCTTTTCCCCCGCGTCGCCGCGTCGCTGCTTAGCTTACTTCCTTTGACGTTTCTAAGATTTGTAAAACCAAACAATGGAAATAAATGATTTTGTATCTTGTAACCAGCAATGTAACGAGCAGTGTTCCTCATTACAAGCAACGTGTCTTATTATTATTACTAACAACCATTTATTGGAATGCTAAAGTTAAGCTTTGACGGTGCGGTGGCGGCGCGGCGGCGGGCTTACGCGGCGGTATATACGTGTGCAGCAAGGCTGTCGGGGTGAGGTGGTGTCATTCTACAAGATTTCTATGACGTGATTTATTTGTTTTGACATTATTAAAACAAACAGTTTCTTTTACAAGACGTTCAAAGCGTTATGAAATTATGACATTACAATCAGTCACGGACGCCATTGAACTCAAATAAGAAGAATAATTAAGTCAAAGTCAAAACGTTTATTTCCTTAGACGCGCAGGGCATACATGGACAAGTCAACTTAAAGTTTATTTAAATAAAAACTAAGAATAATCAAGGAATTAACATTGTCTTGACAGTTCGCTTAATTTTTTTACCCTGACTTGAGAAGCGAATAGATGATTTCACATTATGACATTATGAATATATAATTGTGACGTTGGCTGTTGACGGTGGAAAAGCCGCTGTCACGTATGCCCTTAAGAATATGAAGTTTACTGTGTGTGCTAGTGGCGCCATCTGCACCGAGTTTCGCGTAATGTATTGAAAAATAGCACATATTAAGTTCCTTTATCTTAAGTAAAATGTATTCATTCTGTTTTATTGAAATTAGCGTTAATGAGTTTGTTAAAGACGTCACGCACATCACAATTTATTTAATTATTTTTGTACAGAATAAATTTTAAACACGAAAAATTTACATATTTTATTTACTAGCAATTTCGGGTGAATTTTTCAGATATTTGACGGCTTCTCTCTCACTCTTTAAACTACAGCGCTACTTATTTCGGAGTGTGGTTCCTAAGTTATCACTTATCACTTCTGTTGAGTGACCCGAGACGCACACGTTTAACACTATATTTCCACATTACGAGTAGGTATAATATATTTTCGAGTTAATAATACAATAAAATAATATTTCCGTACAATCCACACCACTACTCTAGCCCCGTGATAAGACATACATAGATATTTTTTATTCTACATATTAAACACCCAGACCAAGGAGAAAGTGCCCGCGGAATATACAAAAGTACCACCGGCCCACCGCCCACCGCGCTACTGAGGCAGTTATGTGTACTACAAGATACAAAATCATTTATATTCATTGTTTGGTTTTACAAATCTAAGAAACGTCCAAAATAAAATATAAATGTGACCTCCGAGTGGTGCTAAGAACAGTCTCTGGTGGGAGGCTTCGGCCGCGGCTTGTCACCACCCTCCGGGCTGGGCCAGTGCGGGAAGCGATTTTGTCGCGTTTCGTAATGTGGCCCGGAGAAGCCATCCACCTTCTAGGTCTTCATGTCCCATCTTAGACCACATCGTCACTTTACAGTGTGTAGTTGTGTTACCTGTTTAAATATTATGTATCTATTTTATATTTGATGTTCGGTAAAATCTGTTATTTAAACGTGAAGGGAGTAGGTACGTACCTATTAAACATACATCTACATACATACAAGCTTTCTCATTCATTATAATATTAGTATAAATCTTGGATCGATCCAGAAATCGCCAGTTAATTGCACACTTATCTCTGCAGATAGATACGAGTAGCTTTATTTTATTTGTGTTTAGATAACTCAAGATCGGTGCGCAATTCATACACTCATTATGGTTAAAAAGCATTTAAGTAGTAATAATAATTAACTGATCTGGGTGTTAATATGCATATTAAAAATATATCTATGTATGTATGTTTATCATATTAAGTATATCAGATGTCTAGTACCCGTAACACGAGCTTAGAGCTTACCACGGGGCATTGTCGTTGTGTTGATTGTCCGGAATATATTTATATATTTACTGAGAAAGAAATTGAAATATTTTTTTCCTATTTACTGTTTATGGTTGACTTTTACATACAAAACAGATGTAAATGGCCGTATTAAAAACGTTTTCGACTCGGGATGATTGACAGAAGAGATAACTTCAAACAAAGCAAGTAAATGAAGGTGGTTAGGACGCCTTAGTCGAGACTGCTGCGTCCCCCACAGCCCGGTTACGTCATGGCCATCTGCTGTCAACAGCAATAAATGCCCATTCGAAAATAATCTGAGGTGAAGCGCTTTCATTTGAGACCCCACTCGGGTATATATTTGCAGATTTTCTGTTTTCCTTCCCCACTTTCATAACGCCCCCTCATAACGTTTTAACGCATGAACCGATTTTCATCAATGTTTGAAACAATTGCGCGAAACACTATTCATACATAAAATAAAAAAATGAAATCGCTTCATCTGTTCAGGACCATGATGCTACAGACAGGCAGACACGTTAAACTTATAACACCCATCTTTTTTCGTCTTGTATCGAGTATTTAATTTTGCTATGGCTCGATTTTGGTGAAATTATGTATGCAAATGAAATGAAATGAAATTTGATTATTGCTTGAAATATGGTTTACATTTTATTATTCTATGACATAGGTGTCAGGTTATTTATACAGTTCTACATACTTCGTCAATTCAGATTTGACATGCATTGTCAAGTAGGTATAATTAAAGAAAAAAATATATATAGCATGAAATAACTTTTTAAATTATCATGGTTTTTAACAATACTATGATTTAAAACGGAAGCAACATGTTGCTTCCGTGATCATGGCGCTTGCAACAGCGTCGAAATATCGGAAAACTCAAAAAACGTCAAATCATGGTATGCGTTTTAAATCATAGTATAAAGCATGAAACTTTATCACTCATTCTTATTGTAAATTTTCTTTTTGCCTGCGATAATCCTTTCTAAGTACCTACATAATACCCCTCGGG
The DNA here is from genome assembly GCA_929108375.1 of Gymnoscelis rufifasciata. Classification (NCBI taxonomy): domain Eukaryota; kingdom Metazoa; phylum Arthropoda; class Insecta; order Lepidoptera; family Geometridae; genus Gymnoscelis; species Gymnoscelis rufifasciata. Next base: position 9,927,278 of record OV815327.1, on the reverse strand, counting down.
TATTTAATTATCAAATCAATCGGAAAAGGCCTACTACGCCATAACTTGTTATCAGTAGATAAAGAAATATTTGGCCTAAACGTGGCTATTATGTGAGTGTGATATAGGTACCTATTATGCAAATACTAGCTGTCCAACCGCGGCTTCACTCGAGTAACAATAGATTTCGGGAGCTACGATGCCTCAAACAGAAATATAGACACTAAAAAAATAAAAAATAAAAGAGGGTTGGTATACCCCTCTTTATTGGTCGGTGGTTAATTACAGCTACGTTAGTGCCAAATTTTATCCAAATCGGGTATTACTCGCAATAATTATTTTTTTCCCGCAGAAACGGGTATTTTACCGTAATAAAAAGTTGCCAATGTGCTATTCTATTAAATAAGCTACATTATTGTGAAGTTTCATCAGAATCATTTCAGTAGTTTTTGCGTGAACGAGCTACAATTGAGACACACAAACTTACCGTAGTTTTTTTTTATTTCGAGATTGTGCACATAAGTTTTTATACTTTTTAATTAAAGACTGACCCATTATTTTGGAACCGAGTGTAGTTAGTGGGCATCCAAACGTTGCGTTTATAGATCCGCGGTCTCCATTGGAGAACTTCGGCCCCTTAGTTTTGACATTTACGAAGAGGCAGAAGAGCCGTTTATGTGGTAGGTATACGGCCCCCCAACTTCAGAGAACTTATCCGGTTGACGATGTCAGTGACACTCGTTCCTCTTTGACTAACTAGCACACGAGGTAAAGTCCTAAAATCTCCGTTAATAATGTTATACCTACTTCTTTTTATTTATAATTGATTACGAGATGAAATGAATGATCTCTATTATGACTTAAAACGGGTATCATACCATGATTAAACGGTTTTTGAGTTTTCCGATATTTCGACGCTGTTGCAAGCGAAATGATCACGGAAACAACTCAAATAAAACAATCAGAATTATTTCTGATTAGAACCCGTAGAGAAAATACCTACGTTTTATCTTCAATCTTCTTGCTATTATGGTTATGGATAAGCGTCTGTGCAACAACACAGCGTGTGTGAATTTTGTTAATGTCCAACCATTTTTAATTGTTTCATGTGCCTGAGACGAGATAACTGTTATCATATTCACTATCAAAATAATTATCTGTTGACGGTCTTTTCAGCGTAGTGCTTGATTATCATTTTTAATATCGGGGGTTCAATAATTTTGAGTAGTAATAAGAATACAATACAAAAAACACTTTATTGTATACCAAAACAAAACAATAGTTACAAAATTCACAAATGATAGAGACAAACAAAGGTAACATTACATTATATATGCATTTCAAACAGAACTGATAGAAAATTGATACATGGACAGGTCAACTTAAAGCTAATTTAAATAAAAACTATAATAGTAATTTATTATTCTATGGTCTGGTGCATGTATGCCTGGTGCGCTTATTCGGGGTGTTCATTCTGAGCACTCGAGTTAATAGTTCTATATTTCCGTTATATAAACTATGTAAAAAAAACTATTAAGAAAAATTATTTAACTAAGGTATTATCGCGACCTGACCCGATTTCATATATGTTTCAAATAATACATTACATATAAACTTTCTCATGAAATAAATTTATCTGGACGCAGCAGAAACGGGGCGGTATACTCAATTAACAATTGCAATAAATCCGTTGAGGAGTTTAAAAGATATAAGTAAGCGAATGAACACGGGAAGCGACTTCATATAATACTATGTACCGTAAGTCAGGTTATAAATAAATTAATAATAATTAATTACACCATACGAACTCTCTTCCAAAAGCAGACGTAAACACACCGTACTAACAGCAAAACCTCATAATTCATGTTTATTTATATCTCCTCCATGCACTCCGCGCAAGCGGGTGTGTCGCCCAGCCTCCGGGCTACACGACCGAGACTAAAAATCACCTGATTCCTCCATGTCTCTAACTTTTGACGACATTTTTATCTGGCCGGGTGAAGTTCGGTATTCAAGGGTCCGCGGCTAGCGGTATTCCACTTGTTTTTGATATTATGCTCAGTATTGCTTGAGTCGTGGTCGCGAGCGCTCGTCTGTTCTCTCCGTATCGACCTTGGTGTTATTTCGACGTGTGACCCACGTGTAAGTACCTGTTACGACGTAAACACAGTTTTTTGTTCTATGTTTTGCGCTTCATTTGGGTCAGGTCTTCATGGAGATAGTGTGGTGTTTTATTTGTGTATTATGGTTGTTATGGAATTGATGTCTTTTATTTTCGATAGCTATCTGTACTATTTATTTAATGTCGTTTTTATAGATGTAAGGTCGACTTGATATTAAATTGCGCACTACTCTACGACTTAATTTCGTACTGTGTCTACTGGTTACATATTAGTTCATCATCATGAGCAACCACAAACTTGTAAGAAATAGCAGTAACTTATAAATGATGAAGCTTATATTAATCTAAAAAGCCCTTTAGCAAATTTTGGAATCTATTTATCAGAAATTCTTGTAACATAGCGCGTAATCTATTAATTAAATACTAGGCTTCAAATTATCTTGCAGATAAAAATCCATTCTTGTGTAACATTTTGTTTTCGTTGATAAAGAGGGTGTGACTTGATTCATTAGTAATAAGTATGCACCGGCAAAGGTTCGACCACAAAACTAGTTGACAAACTGTCAATATTGCTCGATAAACAAAACTGACAAGTTTTACAACATTCCGATTAACATGTTTTAATATTTATAAGACTAGTCCGACAAATACGCATATACCTAATCATCGGCATTTAGCGATAACGTAACCTTTTTAATCAGTAACTCGGAAAATAATGTTATTCGCAAAACATATCGCACTTTTGGTTATATAAGTACATAAGAAACAGTAGCGCCCCCAGCATTGACCCCTGCGGGACCCCGCTTCTGAGATTACGTTGACAAATGCTGTGAAATCGTAAACACGATAGCCTTATCGCTGGAAGTAATAGCCGCGGTGGATTGTGGTGGTTTTAAATGAACTAAACGAGAGCTAATTGATGGCGAACTGCGTTGAATCTCGTCGACTTCATCAAACGCTTAATCAAAATTGATGATAGGCGAGACGGTCCCCTTTCTGTTTCACTGATTGAATGCATATATGTACATAGCTAGTTATTACATTTGTGCGTTCAATCAGCGACGTATTACGTATCTAAAAATACAACTATAGCCACTACGTGTTACATGTTTGTGTCATTTTTCTTCTTGCCTGTTTATATATGATTTACGTGTTATATAGTTTGTATAAGATTGACTAGAAGAATGTTACAAAAACATTGACACAATCTTGTCAGTTTGTTAAGATGTTGAAAACAAGTAAATATTTAAAAGATTAATACAAGTAAATTATTGGTTTTCCTGCTTTCTGTTGCATATACTTTGTAACTATAACTCTACTACGTGGGTTAACGATTATATATAGAGAAATCTTGTCCCGTCAGAAATTGACTGTTGTCAGTTGACTTGATAGCTCTATATTATAACCATTGATTTATTTTACTCACATATGGTAAAACAGGCCCTAACTTGAACTTGATTGAACTAAAATCTTGATTTTCTTCGCCTCGCTTAATATTTATTATACCTTTGTAGTTTTATTACATGTTTTAATTTTTAAGTTATCAGATATTAAAAATTTTAACGATTAATTTGATGTAAATAATAATAAATGTATTTATAATTTTTTTACAAAGGGATAAACCCCACTTATAGGTTGAAACGAATATTCGAAATTTGTGTAGAATAAATTATGACGAAGTAACGAAGTCGAACGAACGGGCGGAGTAACGAGAGGAAGTGGGTTCGAGTCCCGCACTCACTCTGGTGACCTACGTTACTTCGTCTTAATTTTTTTCTTCACAAATTTAGAATATTACGAATTAATTAATGTCTTGTATTGATTGTGACTTGTTTGGAGACATTTTAATTTTATTGGCGTTGGATCACAAACATCGCTCGACGAATGTCATACCTACTTGTTTTATGACTCAAATACTTACATTCAAATCTAAATAATACAATATCCAACGTTTTTTCCATATTACAACAAAACAGCCAAAAATCTATAGGTAAATCTTCTATACGTATATATATATAGCGTCCCGCCCCGGCTTCGCACGGACAATTATTCATATAGCATATATTCGATATCTAACATCGATATCAAGATGTCACATAGATGAGCAAAAAATAAGGCGGTGCGAAGTTCGGCGGGTCACGAAAAGCATGCTTGGTATTTTTTTGCTATTTTGGATATAATTCATTTCAACTTTTTTTTTTGCGGCTGATATAGATAACGTCTCCAGCATTTTTATCTTAAAGATAATCAGATATTTTAAAGTAAGCTTTTTTTAATTGTTTCCACAACTAAGATTTGTATATCTAAAAAATTAAGGTTTAAAATTTAGGGCCTTTTTGATTAATTATACTACTACTACCTATAAGTATTTACTCTATAACTATCAATCAATAATTCTAAGTGCACCATTATGTTTGCCTGTGGAATAAAGATATTTTGAATCAATTTACACTTTACACAAAATTTAGGTACACAAAACAGAAGAAATTAAATATATCTACAATGGGCGGCTTTACATTGATAGCGATTTCTTCCAGGCAACCAAAGCATAATTAATTTAAGATTACTTTTCTATTTTTTATTTTCTTTATATATAATATTTATTTAAACATTCGTACCGTGAACCCTAATATTTAATAGGTTCAAGAGTAAGTCATAAATATCTTCTGGTATGGCGCTCGCGCACATCAGTTTATTTTTAGTCTGTGTTGTTGTAATATCGCGAACTATGTATTATTATTTTTTTCGATTCTTCTTTCTGGTAGACTGTTTTGTTATTATTTATAATAGTCATTTATTGAACATAAAATTTAACGTCATAATTACAGCTGGTATTTAGTTCTATAAAAAAGTGTAGTCGTAGTAATTTTTTATTCTATGCTGTAGTATAGATTTACTAATAAGCTGTTGGGCTTGTTAATATATTTCGTTACATTTTATATACATATTATATTGTAAGGTAGATGATGATTTTTTAATTTAGCCTGTTCAGTCAGTCTAGCTGTTCTGGGCAAAGATTTTGTCGAAACAAAGAAGTTTTTGTAAAAATCTGACCTCAGCAATTAGTAAGTAATCAATTAACAACGTTCATTTAAATTAGGTAAAATCGGGTTTGTTTGCAAAAAGTGCAAACACGCAGCTATTAAAACATTTAAAAGTAACCTGAGGTGCAAAAATTAATACAATTACATATTGTCTTCGTGATGCAATCAATTGCGTTTATCAATGTTGATAAAAGTTTAATAGTCTAGTTAAACTTTTATAATCATTACTTTAACTGTTAAAGTAATGATTGTAAAACTTCAACTAGACTATTTAACTTCTAAATTTAACATTATGTTAAAGTTTTACATAATGTTAAATTAGTATAGAAGTTTGTAAAGAATTTAATTTAAGTAAGTAGGAAAGCAGCTTAATTCATTTGAAAGTATTTTTCCCAACATTTTTTTTTGGTTTGTTGCTGAGCATAACAAACACGACGCAATTTGTTTTTTTTATAATATATAAAAAGAATATTCAATTTATTTACTTTAAAACATATTTTTTACATATTTTAATGACTATAACTATTATATATTCACTCCCTGCAAATGTATTTGCTGATAACTACAACCTGAGCGTCTTCAAATCAAGAGTGAATAAACAAAACAAATAAATTATAACAAAGTTAATAAATAATAATAACCTTCTAGATCTTTGTGATCCATTTTCGTCCACTTCGACACTTACCATCAGGTGAAATTGTGGACAAACAAAGATCTATCGTATAAAAAATAAAATATGTTCCTTAAAAATCTATTGTTTTGACCAAACAACAATATCGCGAAATAAAACCATTGTAGGTACCTTTATATCAACATCATGATCTTAGGTTTGATAAACGCAAACTTTAGGCAAAGTGTTTTTTGTATAATTACATAAACGTAGAAGACTTAGTATGTATATGGATATCACAAGAAGTATGGTATTTTGACCACTGCTATATCAATATATGTATAGCAGGTTTTGATTTGCCAAACGAATCAGTAAAGTAAATAACAGATCTTAAACCGTGACATTACGAAGATCTATGTGTTGATCTTACGTCATAAGGAGGGATAAAGATTATTTTTAACATAACTTCTATAGTATAGTAGATAGTGGATATAAAGTGAGATAGATAGATTGCAACACAATCCAATAAATTAAATAAATTATTTAATGTTTAGGGTGTTACAATAAAAAATCAAATCGAATCATTTATTGCATTCATGTGTGTACCTACAATTTGGATTATTAATTTAAAATTAATATGTCCTAACTACATGAGCCGATGGCAATATTAGAATCTTATATTTAGTAAAATATGTGTAATAAAAATATCTATATTATGTATGTCTATTATATAATGTATGTCAGATGTGAGATACTACCCGTAACACAAGCTTAGAGCTTACCACGGGGCTAGATGTTGCTGTGTGGATTGTCCGAAAATATTTATTTATTTAATTGAGGCATCTATGTGTAATAAACATCCTACTACTATTATAAAGGCGAAAGTTTGGATGGAAGTATGGATGTATGGATGTTTGTTACTCTTTCACGTAAAAACTACTGAACCGATTTAAATGAAATTTGGTACACAGAATCTCTAGAGCCTGAAAAATAACATAGGCTACTTTTAACATAACATTTAACAACTTTTAACGTAACACCGCGGGGCACAGCTAGTTAGAAATAAAGCAGCGCCGCGCGTTCTTGCCCGCGTTTTCTGGCTTATCTCGCGGAAATTTTACATTTTCCCGTGGTAGGTCAAGTGTTCTTATTCTATGAGTATCTAAAATACTAGTGATACTGTATCAAAAATATATATTTTATTTTTAAATTTTATGCAGAAAAAGTTAAGACACATCCGTATCCAGTGCGCAAAGGTTCACCTGCAAAGTAAGGTTTATCACTTATTAAAAACATTAAAAAATCTATTTTAATCTAAATTTAGGTACTTACCTCTCTCAAATTGTTTTCATTGTAATCTAAAACAAAAATATCTTATCATAATAATAGCACCCGTAATTTAGGCAAATGATATCAACATAATATAATCTGAGATATATGTATGATTTCCTTCGATTCCAGTAGTCGAACCGTCAATTTTATGACTGGCTCAGCGGCGCGCTGGACGGAGATCCGCTTGCGGTGCTAAAGGTAGCGCGGGTTCGATTCCCGCCGAGTGGCCAAGTGTATGTTCAGCAAGCACTATCTCCTTGCTCTGGGCGTTCAATTCTATTAATATATTGGATCTGCCCTTCAATAATCTCTTTTGATCCTCTCTTAAATCTCTTCATTTCTTCATTCGTATAAATCGTAAAATCGAGTAACAGAAATATCGAATAAACAGTGTGCAAAAACAACGACATTTCCATTCCTTTGAATCAAATAAAGAACATCTATGACTTTGAACGAATTCATTGATATTTGTCATTACGAAAGTGAGTTTACCGATTTTATGAAGTTTCGCTATTTTTGTTCGATAAGACATATTATTATGTAATCATGAATTCGTGATTTTGGTCAAAATATCTGCTTTCGAAATATAACGAAAAACTGAGAATTACCCTCCTGGCTATTAGCCTATTATGGCACATAATATCATAGGATATTTATACCTAACAAGTTTTAAAGAAAAATTGTTATATGTGCTGTTGGCGTTGCCAGAATATATAAATAAATAATAATATAGGTATATAAAAATAAACATAACTAAATAAATCACTGTAATCAAAAGCAATATTAACGTGCAAAGGCAAAATAATTAGCGTATTAATCCAGACCTTGCTAGGTTCTTCCAAACATGAGTCTAGAAAGGATTTTTGGGCTTCTTCAGTAGGTACAAATACAAGTACAAAAAATACAAAAATGTTTATTGACAGTATTACAAAATTCTAATTATAACTAGGTTTGGGAGCTCTTCTGGTAAGTTATAATAACCTGTATTACATGAGCCCCCTTTTTTCTCTGCCGACGTTATTTCGTATACTGGTGAAACAACTTGGGTTACAGCTGGCCCCCCTTTCTCCCAAGCTTTAATTTTAGTATGCTTTCCATTATATTCGTAGTGCATTATAGCGCGGTTATTTCTGTGAGGTGCGTACAGTTCAGTCTCCGAGCTATTTCCGTCAGTCTCTTCGCTATGTTAACGGCTATGTCGACGATCTACTGAATTCTAAACATTTTGTTTTGTGTATTTAATGGATCAGTCATCAGAGTTCTTTGAGTACCTAATAACTACTTTTTCTTAGAAATATTACCTATCTAATGTAAATGTGTCTCGGCTAGATAAATCTCGGTATTACGTTTGTCTATAGATTAAATAATTAGTAATAGTGTTCATTATTATTTGTTTTTTTTTTGTGCTGGATAAGCCTTCATTTGACTACAATCTCACCTGATGTAAAGTGACGATGTGGTCTAAGATGGGGCATGAAGAGCCTATCTGTTATTCTGATATGTGATATGAAACTTCACAATAATATAGCTATATGATTGTGAAGTTTCATCTAAGTCCATCCAGTAGTTTTTGCGTAAAAGAGCAACAAACACACTTACATATTCACAAACTTTTGCTTTAATAATATTAGTAGGATAGGGAGGTCCTGGCCCAGCATTGGGACCACAAGAAACTTAAATACTCGCACAAATATGTGCTTCCTTGCGGTGAAACTTGAAATCCATCAATCCAGCGATATCAAGTCATGCCAGGGTCAATGTCATACTGTGAGCAAAGAACAGTGTTTGCAGACCCGCCCTCACGTCAACTACCCGTCACCCCCCACCCTCCACCCCCTTGCACCCCCCAGCCCTGATAAACAACCCACGCTCGATCGCCGATTGTGTCAAATTATGGTCTTATCGCCGAAGAAAATGATAGAAAAAATGTTGAATGACACTAGTGACTAGACCCAGTGGAACTTGGAATAGACAAAACGTGTTATTTTTACGGATATTTTGCGTGTCATAATTCTACGTGGTTCTTATTATTAAAATTGAGAAGTCTCATTCAGAATCAAATACATACTAATAATTATTTAGCTCAGTCACTGTGACAAAGCGAGATAGCTTGACAGAACTAGGAATTGACACGTATAAATTTATTTGCTTATTATTTCAGACATTAAATAAAATTAAAATTACATTGTTTAATAGATTACAGATATTTAAGCATGTCAAACAACAACATGAATACAACATTTGAATAACTTTACAGTGGATTACAATGTCAAATTTAATTAAATAGTTCGATTAAATATCAATAATGTAAAATAATAATAATTACAATTCATCAGAATGACAATTTCATACCACTTATTGCCAGAATATGTTAAAAATCCCATTTGTTTTAAATGAGACAGTCCAGGCGAATTAACGACATGGCTAACCATTGATTAGTTACTCGGATTTTTTGGAATAAGTACTATACAATACAATTTTTACTCGCATAGAGACAGGCCAATCATTAAAATGACGTAGCTCTATTGACGAGCACAAAACTTATCGAATTAAGTATTATCTAATCGTAATAATTTAGCAGACATCTAATCTATACTAGCTGTGTGAAGGCGAGTGGGAATTAAATAATATACGAAATAATGAGACCTGCCCCCAGAAAAACAGCTAACATTAGGTAAAATGGTAAATTTGTAAGTGCTTTTAAGATGGCGTATCACAAGTTAAAATAATTTCGTTTTGTTGTTGTATCTATACTTAGTTACAACAACACTTACTCTCTTACCTACTTTCTTCATCTGATGCTTATTGGTGGCGGCATCATATTCCAACATGTTCAGCTACAAATTTTGAACTATTTTTATTATGATATTTAGACGAATAGAACTTTTACAAACTAAGCTCAGCTTATTTTGGATTTCGTTAGTTCGTTTCGGCCGTAGGAAGTCCACTGCACCCTAAATACCAATCGAAGATTTCTGAGATTTGTAAAATCTATCTTGTATCAATCATAGCGTGGTCGCCACGCTTGGAAGGCGTATTGACCCAGTATTAAGTGTATGATCCAAGAAGTCGACGATAGACATTCTTATGCCCTTGCCATTTGGCTACATTAAATATCTTTATTATTTCCCTCAATTTCTCACCTCCAACTTGATTATTATTCCCCAAAAATCTAGAACAATCTGGACCATTTTAACACTCTAGCCAAACCAGAATATAATAACAAAATATGATAACGTTTTACGACCGTTGCTATCTCTGTTTAATTAAATAGGTATTCTTTACCCAATATTTTCCACTCGCTTATCTAAGCATCATTATCATTATTGTACGAAGATCGCGGAGACTGGGTTCATTGCCACAAGTTGGACTAATCAATCAATTGTTTTGCCTTTCGATGCCTTTCAGTCGATTGGTCGCATCTGGCGTCTGCTACTTGATTTTTAATATCAATTTGTGATAAAATATGCATATATATCATCATCATAAACACCCATTACGTTTCCACTGCTGGGACACAGAGGCAGAGTTATAACCATGTGTAATTTATTATTCTATGACCATGTATAATATTAATTGTAATACAGGTACTTATTGTATGTCTTAAGCCGGACTAATTGTTGATAATTAATACTTATTAACGATTTAACATTACACAATTTTCTTTATATATGTATATCTTTAATCTTATAAATGGGTGGTGAGAGGTGAATGTTTATGTCTTTTTGCTTGTACGTCTCTCACGGCAAAACGGCTGAGCCGATTAGCCTGAAATTTGAAATGGTGATAGATAATAACTTGGAATAGGCAACTTTAATCCGCGGTAAAATATGCCATTCCGCGGGAAACCCCATTATCACGCCGTTGTTAAACCACCGCGACTTGCTGCTAAAATTTCGCAAATTGGACGAAAATGTCATTGAAGTTCGTAATCTTCTAATCTGTGCTACTTCATAGAGTAGGTATTCATTTTCTAATGGACCGAATACGGGCGCCAGGAGTCATTGTAAACGTCAAAATGTAGTTCGAAAGTTCTCTCTTTAACCGATTTTACAAAAGGAATAATCTAAATTAACATTAAAAAGCTGTACTGTTTATTTATGCGTGCTAATCTCAGGAACTACGCTGATGCTGATTCCCGCAGAGGTCAAGTGATTGTATATCCTGCAAGCACTTTCGCCTTGGTCTGGGTGTTTAATATGTATAGTAAAAATATCTATATAATATGTATGTCTATATATGTAGGTATATCAGATGTCTAGTACCCGTAACACAAGCTTAGAGCTCACCACGGGGCTAGTTGTTGTTGTGTGGATTGTCCGGAAATATTTATTTATTTACTTTTAGATAGTATATTTTAGGAATATTTTTAAAACAAGGACAACGCCATGGAGTGCTTTCTTTGTTTTGTTTTTGTTTTTTTTCTTTCGTTGATTAATAGGCATTGATGTCATTGAAATAAAATTATATTATTTGTATTGCATTGCAATTTAGCTTTAAAATATGCCCTTCTTAATATTTCAGCCTCGACGCCTTCTTTCAATAATTGATATTGCATATCAACTGCAGAGCCAAGTGGCAGATTGTGCCAATTGAAGCCATTGTGTCAATTTGGAGCCTGATATACAACTAATACACATATATACATATTCTGTACCTACATTGACGAACTATTTTCAGAGTTATTGAATGCGCTATACGCCACAGCGTTTTTTCGCGGTTAACACGCCTTCCCCGATAAATGAACTATCTAAAAATGAAAGAATTTTTCAAAAATGACCAGTGGTTCCTTAGATAAGCTCGTTCAAACGAACAAACTCTTTAGCTTTATAATATTGGTATATATTATTCTAGCGGATTCCCAGCAGATAACAATAATAGTTCATATTGCCAACTAACCTTCTTATGCAAAATCGACAGCGAACCTATTCTATTTTAGCATAAATTTTGTCTCTTTCTAACAAACATAAATTTTAATGTGATCGTTGAGGACAAACGAATGCTAGCGGCATGTTATCTTACAATAGGTTTAGTTGAGGGCGTAATATCATAACCTTAACGCAATTTATAGCTTACCACAGGGCTAGATGTAGCCAGATTGACCTGAAATATATTTATTTATGATATACTAGCTGCCCGACCGCTGCTTTGCCGTAATAGACAATGACAGAGGAAAATAGAAAAAACTTAATAAAAAGGTATTTAGTTTCGTACAGGTAAGCCCAAAGATATCATCACCACCCCATTAACGTTCCCACTGCTGGGACACAGAAACTTCTTTCTTGACGTGAGAGTTTAGACCTTACTTGACCACGCTGGCCAAGTGCGGGTTTTAAATAGTTTTATCTTTTATATTTCTGTTGTCTATAAGCAGAACCAAGCCACAGCTTGGACTAGGCATAAAGTAAACAAGTCACCATAAAAACCGGCCTGTTTTTACGTTTTCTTTTACGGCTTTTAATCACATTAACTGCCTTGAAATACTTGTTTGTTTGTGTTTATATGTAGCTTTGCCTACGGCGGGTTCTAAACTATAATAAACCTATGGGTTTTATAAGTGTACCTATATGTGGTAACTATGTTGTTTTGTCAAGATCACCAATGCTTAATAAGAACAACAAAAAGAGATTAGGGAGAAAGCTTTGTTGTTCTCTTAGAGTATCTACTACCATAGATCATTTATTATTTGCGAACCTGGTGAAACATAATCAGGTCTTATAACTAATTAGAGCTAAACAGATTCTGCTACTCTGAGCACACAAACATTACATCTCATGTCACTTAATACATACAAAATAAAACCAATAAATAATAAATTTAAATTTAAAAAGAAACCCCTGATTTCAATGCCTTGGTTTCCTTAAAAGTAAAACACCATAATATTTAGTAATGTGCACGCGATGCTCTTTCATTTGATGCCCCACTCGAATATAGAGGTATTGGCAGATTTTCGGTTTTCCTTCCCCACTCTCACCGCCATAACTTTTAAACAGCACAACCGATTTTCATGAGACATGTCTAAGAACTCGCGCCAAACTCACCTTGCATACAAAAAAACTTAATTGAAATCGTTCCATCCATTCGGGAGCTATGATGTCCCAGACAGACAGACAGACACGTCAAACTTATAACACCCCACTTTTTTGGTCGGGGGTTAAAAACAGCACCCATGCTACCATACCATAGATTCTAAAAGAGAATATAATCACTTGGCTTGGCTAGACAAGACACATAGAAAACACCCTGAATGAGCTGCTGACAGATATATCGATTCACAGTTATTTATCCATTTTAAGTAGTTCTAATTCTAGCAGTTATATAAAATTGCAGGAAAATTCTTCAATAACTCCAATTATGATTTTAAATAGATCTATAGATAGGTCCTATCGAAGGTCTCAGGGTCACTCGACGTCTGATAGTCGACACATGTACCGGGTGGCCCATAAGTCCTTTGAAATGTAAAAAAAACATATAAAAAAAACTAATTACAATATGATAAAGGTTTTTATTTTGAAGTAATTCTAATAAAATGGGAATTATTTTTTGAAAATTACATCATCTAAATGTAATCCGTTACAATCGCGGCACTCCTGTAAGCGACGTCTAAAATTGTCCATCACTGCGCGGCAAGTAAGTTCTGTAATGCTTGCCATTTCTCGTCGAATATTTTCTTTCAAGACAACGATTGACCGCGGGTTGGTTTCATACACTTTACTCTTAAGATAACCCCATAAGAAAAAGTCCATTGGGGTCAGATCCGGACTACGTGGTGGCCAGGCAATATCTCCTCTTCTAGAGATCACTTTACTAGGGAAAAGTTGACGGACGACGGGCATAGCGGTGTTAGAGGTATGGGCAGTTGCTCCATCCTGTTGAAACCAGGTCCGCGTATTGAAGCCTGAAAAATTCTGCAACTCTGGTGTAAAAAAGTTCTCGATCATTGCCACATAGCGCTGCGAAGTAACAGTAACCGCGCGACCTCTGCTATCCTCAAAAAAGTAAGGGCCTATGATGCCATGCGCTGACATAGCCGCCCAAACTGTCACTTTAGGGCTATGTAAGGGCCTTTCATGTTTGCGATTTGGATTTTCGCAACTCCAGTAGCGACAATTCTGCTTGTTGACATGACCGTTGATGTGGAAGTGAGCCTCATCAGAGAATAACACGTTATTAAACGATGTAAAGCGGTCGAACATTTCATTTGCAAAATTTAGTCTGTGCGTAGGGTCAGTATCTTTTAATTCCTGTACTAATTGAATCTTGTAAGGGTGAAGAAGTAAATCTTTCTTTAAAATCCGCTGTAATGATGTTCTGGCTAAGTTTAATGCACTGGAACGCTTACGAGTAGACTGGGTAGGATTTTCACGAATTGACTGTTTCACTACATCGATGGTTTCTTCCGTGCGTGATGTCCTTGGTCGACCTGACCGTTTTTTATCCAACGTAGAACCGCTCTCCTCGAACTTATTAACCCAATTCTTAATCGTTTGAACACTTGGAGTGTCGTTAAAGTTGCGTAAATTGTGATGTTCTCGAAATTTACGCCGCGCAACGGTAGCAGAATCATTGTTGCGATAAAACTCGCGCACACAAAAAGCACGGTCCGCACCGGTGAAACGCTCCATGGCGTCTGAATTCCGAAAGACCGTTGGTGCTTCCCGCGTACCCCGCGCGCCATTCCTGCACACCGTTTGAATTTTATTCGAAATTTAAATTTCAAAGGACTTATGGGCCACCCTGTATTATACTTAGATATTATAGACTTACATCGCTGCGTCTACGCCTCAAGTTTCGCGTCTTTTTATATCATGATAAAATGCACTGTAACTTAGAGATACATAGAAAATACTTTATTACACCCCAAACAAAGAAACAATACAATAATAAGGAAAAAACTAAACCTTAAATGCTTTAGGGCGGTCTTATTGCTAAAAGTTATTATTAAACCTTTATTTCTGTATAATCTATTGGTAATTATAAGTTTATAGTGTTTTTTTAAGTGTTCTAGTAGTTCTTGAGAGCACGAAAATGTTATGCGTTTTCGTTCTTGGTTCAGATATAAGCTAAGCCTCGGTGCAGAGCTAAGTTCATAGGGATGCGTTTGTTATCCTCCAATCTTAATTATTTGTAAACATAACTAGTTAATTAGAATGTTTTTCATCCATACCAAAGTAGAAAAGTATACTAGTACCGTTGTTCAATTTGTTTTATGTTTTTTTGTATTTGATTTTTGACGTTTCACAGATTTGGGAAACCAAACAATGGAAATAAATAATTTTGTATCGTGTATAGAATGCTCATGATTATATTGAATGGGGATGTAGGTAAATTTATCCATTCACCATTAATTATTGTGTAATAAATACTCAAAACTGTATCAAAAAACGAAACGAAAGGGCAAGTTTTTTTATGTTCATGGTTTTATTTATTTTAGGATCAGTTAATTAACTCTATAAATACGAGTACCTATAACAGATATATTTAGATAGTGAGTTATTACGATAAAACTCGTTTTTTTTTGTCTGAATTGGAAAAACCACAAACTATTTGAAATGAAAAAAGGCTAATCGTATTATAATGAGAGCAATTTAGCTTTGGCAATTCAGTGACAAACACTAAACATAATATGAGACCGATTTGAAGGCTTAATAAGTCGTAAACAACAATTAAACCTGTTTCTGCAGACTTGAAAAAAGAGGAGGTTTCCACTTAAGTACGCACTAGAGTTTCAGGTTTGACTCATGTGTCTGTGTGTTTGTTGTTTATTAATTACATTTAAAATAAAATGTTTTATTTTTTATTACATTTCTTTTGATTAAATTGTTTCATAGCTATTTTTATTCGAACGCATTACGTTACGAACGGCTGTGAAGTTTTAAAATATTGAATTTCTTTAATCAATATCATGAAAATATTAATATTAAAATAAAAATAAAAAAAATAAAATAATTTTTATTTTGCGTCACAAAATGAGGAAAACAATCTTAAACTAAAACTTATAGCTATTATGACGACAAAAATGGTCACTACTCGGTGTAATTCTACTGTGGGGCGTTATATCCACCACAGTAGTACCGGTCTTCCGTAGCGCCAGGTAAGTGGAATGTGGAATGCGCGCGCGGTACTTAATAATAATAAAAACACAGTTATAAATAGAAATGAGGTATACATGTTAAATATGCCAAATTATATCTTAATTAAAGGTAATTAAATGGTTGACAAAAGCAGACAGATACAAAATAAAAAATAAAATAAAAAGTGAGATAAACTTAACATAATGTATGAGGTTATGCTGGTTAACATTGTAGGTCTAGAGCACAGAAAGACTATAACTGCTGCCCAGATATCTGTAAATGTAATATATATTTCTTTAGAGAAGTTTTAAAAGATCTAATATCCTGAGTGTTCTTTAAGGGCGGCGGGAGGTTATTCCAACACTTCGTGGCAGCATATCTAAAACTGCCACGAAATGTAGTCAATCTGTGCTGATTAGAAATTAAGCGAGTAGAGAGTCTATTGTGGCGATCTGAAAATTTAAGCTTATCAAAGAGGTAAGCCGGGCGTTGGTTTTTAATAACACCAAAGAGTAATGTCGCAAAATGAAGTTGACGGCGTGACTTCATATTAAGAAGATGGTTGGCGTTTATATAGGGAGATATGTGATTCCTTCTTGGAATTGGGAAGCAGAATCTGATACACGCGTTTTGGACTCTTTGAATAAACTTTTCAGACCGTTTCAGTAAACATGATCCAATGACATTATCAGCATAATTTAACTTTGAAAGAATCAACATATCAGTTAGTTGGATTCTAAGATCGACGCTTAGATAGTCACGCATTTTGTATAAAACAGATAGCCGATAAAAGCAGTTGCGGACTGTCTGAATAAGATGCTTTTCAAAATGTAATGAGCTATCCATGAGTAATCCCAGATTACGGGCGTCATCAACACGCTCTATTGAGTCTCCAGCGATATTAATTTTAAGATCTTTGCTGAGAAATTCATTAACCTGTTTCTTTGAGCCTAAGACTAGGAATTTACTTTTTGATGGGTTTAAAACTAGACTATTCGATTTTGACCATTCGCTTATTTGATTTAGATCCGACTGAAGTTTGTTCATAGATTCTACGCTTTTGTTTGGAATAAAAGATGTATAAATTTGCAGATCATCAGCATATTGTTGGTATTTACAGTGTTGAATGCTGTTAGTCAAGTCAGTACAGTACAAAATAAATAATATAGGGCCAAGAATAGAGCCTTGTGGTACCCCTCTCGTAACTGGCATTAACTCGGATATATTGGGTGTACCATCTGGGTTTCTTAGTTCTACTAACTGAGATCGTCCTTTCAGATAACTATCAAACCATTTTATAGTCGGTCCATCAAATCCAAAATAAGAAAGTTTTGACAGAAGGAGAGGTATACTAATGGTATCAAACGCCCGGGAAAAATCTAATAGCGTTAATACTGTAGCTTCACCTACATCTTGAGCAGCTAGTACGTCATCAACTACATCCAGGAGAGCTGTTGTCGTGCTAAACCCTTTTCTAAATCCTGATTGTTTTGGTGGTAAAAGTCGGTTTTCCTCTAAATAATCAGTTACTTGTAGGCAGATTGCTTTTTCTAGAATTTTAGACATAAAAGACAGTATACTGATAGGCCGAAGGTCTTTTATATCTTTCGGACTCGAAGTTTTGGGAATAGGCTTAATAATTGCTACTTTCCAAAGATCAGGAAACATTGCTGTACTAATGGATGTATTGATGATGGTTGTTATTATATCTAGCGTTTGAGGAATAGTCATAAGTATCATACTCAAGGATATCTCATCTATGCCCATTGCGTTTGAAGAAAACGATTTAATTATTTTAGCAATGACATCTTGTTTCACTGTTTTTAATTCAAATTTTGATAGCCCATGTCTATGAAACTCATAATATGTTAAATCAGATATTTTTACAGAATTGGAACCAGGCAAAGTTAAAAAACCTCGATTAATAGCATTGGGATCCCCAAAATATGTGGGAATTTCGTGTTTAGGTTTGAATTTAGCTATATTCTGCTTTATGTTCTTCCAAAGTACGCGAGGATTTTTAGAATTTTGATTTACGTTTGTTTGAAAATATGCAGTTTTTTCAGCTTGAATAGCCGTTTCAATGGTGTTTCTTAGATCTTTATAATAATCTGTATGTGAATCTTTATTGGTTCGGTGACATCGCGCATAGGCTTTGTCTCGAGTCTTCATCATTTCTTTTATATTAAATGTGATCCAGGGGTAAGATTTATCCTTAATTAATATTCTTTTTAAAGGTGCATGTTTATCAAATAAGGTCATTATTAAATTATTAAATCCCGATACCATTTCATTAATATCTCTGCTTATTATACTGTCCCAATGAATTTTACAAAGATCTGTGTAGAACAACTCAAAGTCAATATCTTTAATCGGACGGTATACTACCCACTTGGGTGCAGGTTTTTCTATTTATTGTAAATTATAAATCCTAATCGCATTCCTCGACCTTATCACTGCGCCTGCGCCGAGACTGGGATTAAAACATGAACGACACAGAGATATATCGATTAATCGATACACGTTGATAAATCGATATGCTTTATCGATTCTAGTGATCATGAATCGGATAATTCGATATGCAGGAGGTCTTTTGTATTACTTTTTTTGTTTTGATAAAGTGTAGGTACCTAATTGATGAAGATAATTTAAAAAATATAAATTAATATACATGATCTTATGTCAAATTAATATTTTTATCAAATATTTAAAATCGTATAATAATGCTTAGTTACGATAGCAGATGAAATTCGTGTCGCATTGCGCATTACAATGAGTTACTCCAGAAATGCCCTGCGACTATCCCCAGCAAAGGGGACATTTGGAATATTTTTTCAAAAATATACCTACAGCGTGTCCCTTTAGTACCGCTCGAAAGGCAGGGCATTTTAGGAAAAAAAAACAACTTTCCCTTGATTCATTTTATTTTATACACTAATCTTCATTTTACGAGTATATTAGATGATAAAATCATCTGTTCCTGTCTTCGAATGGCGAATTAAGATTATTATGATGCCAATACCACGCTTGGCAAGCGGGCAGTGGCCGGTGACAGCCTTTAAATATTTAGATATAGGTAAAAGGAATCAATTCCAAAATCTAGCATATTTATGTACGAAAACAAAGTACCAAATACCGGCCATAAAGGTATTAATATCAATAACACCTGTTTATGATTCCCCTCAGCGACAATCATTGTGTCAATACTTTAACAATACTCTCACGTAAACACACAGTGGGATTTTATCAATATTATTTATGTCAATAATATATAGATATTATAATATGTATATTCATCTTGCAATCCGATGCGCAGGAGTGTGTGTCGCAGCGACGCGCCCTCCGCCCTGTGCGCTACTGAATGAGTTATTGTTTGATTTATTATCGAAATGGACAATGTATTAATATATAAATATTCATAATGTCATGCGTCCGTAAACGCAGGATGTGTTCTTCCTTTTCTATTAAAAATAAATGTATTTTTAGCTGTAAATTACATACCTACATTAACTCTTAACTCTCTATGGCTGTAACTATGTGAAGCTGAATTAAATAAATTGAATTGAATTGAATTGAAAAAACCCCGGACAATTGTCATTTAAATATTTCTCACCTATAGTTTCAGACCTACAAGGGATTGTTAATGATTCTTTTCCTACAGCATATTTTATTAATACAATCTTATTTTAATATTAATTAAATTGGACAAGTAAATACTATTAACCTGTAATGTTAGGCTTAAAGAAGCTTTATTTATCATAAAAACTTATAAAAGTTCACTGACAATGAGATACATACATGTTTTACATCTATAACTAACGCCTAGAGGAATTGTAAATGAACTATCATTTACAATTCCTCTAGGCGTTAGTAGGTAAGTGATAATCTTAACTTATAAACAATTCAACAAGGATTGGATAAGTATAGAAATAAGTGTTAAAATTTAAATCAATTGCATTTTAAAGTAAAATGTGACATTTCATTTGACATAATCACAAATATTTAATTATGAAAGTAAATGTCTAGACGGCTACTAGTTAAATATAAATTAATCAGTCCATTTCGATAATAAATCAAACAATAACTCATTCAGTAGCGCACAGGGCGGAGGGCGCGTCGCTGCGACACACACTCCTGCGCATCGGATTGCAAGATGAATATACATATTATAATATCTATATATTATTGACATAAATAATATTGATAAAATCCCACTGTGTGTTTACGTGAGAGTATTGTTAAAGTATTGACACAATGATTGTCGCTGAGGGGAATCATAAACAGGTGTTATTGATATTAATACCTTTATGGCCGGTATTTGGTACTTTGTTTTCGTACATAAATATGCTAGATTTTGGAATTGATTCCTTTTACCTATATCTAAATATTTAAAGGCTGTCACCGGCCACTGCCCGCTTGCCAAGCGTGGTATTGGCATCATAATAATCTTAATTCGCCATTCGAAGACAGGAACAGATGATTTTATCATCTAATATACTCGTAAAATGAAGATTAGTGTATAAAATAAAATGAATCAAGGGAAAGTTGTTTTTTTTTTCCTAAAATGCCCTGCCTTTCGAGCGGTACAAAAGGGACACGCTGTAGGTATATTTTTGAAAAAATATTCCAAATGTCCCCTTTGCTGGGGATAGTCGCAGGGCATTTCTGGAGTAACTCATTGTAATGCGCAATGCGACACGAATTTCATCTGCTATCGTAACTAAGCATTATTATACGATTTTAAATATTTGATAAAAATATTAATTTGACATAAGATCATGTATATTAATTTATATTTTTTAAATTATCTTCATCAATTAGGTACCTACACTTTATCAAAACAAAAAAAGTAATACAAAAGACCTCCTGCATATCGAATTATCCGATTCATGATCACTAGAATCGATAAAGCATATCGATTTATCAACGTGTATCGATTAATCGATATATCTCTGTGTCGTTCATGTTTTAATCCCAGTCTCGGCGCAGGCGCAGTGATAAGGTCGAGGAATGCGATTAGGATTTATAATTTACAATAACAATTTCATCTTATCGTAGTGAAAAGTGGAAAAAATGCTTACTAATAAACATACTAATAAATACGAAAGTAACTCTGTCTGTCTTGTTACAAAGTATTTTATGAAAATTCTGTTATTGGGACAAAATATAATTACATCATTCAATGTGAACATGTCTGCGATTGCGACGCGAGACTGTCTGCAATGCGGTAACATTTTTACCTTAAAATGTGAGTAATTAGCCATAATAAAGCATAGGTAGGTAGCGTTCGCCGCGCGGCAGACGCTCCAGCTACGCAGTCGCATTGGTCGCGCAGTTTTAGCCGCAGCTTAATTAGGTAGGTATCGACAAAAAGACAGATATTCAATCTGCATACAGTTAAGTTTCTACAATCGTTATCACACAGCAATTGACTTCGTTGATATGTTTAACCTCTTGTCTTAATTGCAGATAGCTGAATATGCGTTTTAATCATATTTTCGAAGTCTAACCTTTAGCCTCATTTTATTTATATGCTTAATTACGATACATGTCGCGTACCTACTTCCAACACCTAGCACTTCACCAAAATTAGACTTTCAATGATGATTTAATTACCAAACGCTAAAGGTCTTTAATTAAATTATCGATCATTATGTACGTTTTGTACTACAAATAGTATTTGCATTTTCTCATGCAAATAAGTATTTAAATACACATGTTTATTGTTATCGAACCTACTTAAATTATTTAAATTTTATTTTAATTTCAAAATTTTATTTAATTTACTTTTGTTTTTAAATGCTTTCCAGGCAATTGCTTTTTTGTAAGCAATTGTGTCCCATTTGTCCCACTGCAGTATTAGAGATTAATATTATACCTTTGTTGAGCTTGTAGTTGACTTAAATGCTCATTAAGGGTATTCTAATAAATGGATTTATAGCAAAAAAGGTTCTTCTAAGCTTGATAGACGGTTATAGTTACTAATCATAATCGCCCAGGGGTGATTTTAATGTAAGTCAAGTCAAGTAGCTTATAGATTTGATCCGCTAAGATTTTCCGCAAATTTTGTTGGATATGCCTATTTTAATTATCTTTAGACAACTAATTTCTAATAAAAATAAAAGTATGACTTTGAAATTTAACCAAGTAATTTTTGAATCGCTCGAAAATTTAACGCAAGTGCAAATCGGCACTTGCGTTAAATTTTATCACCTAAAAAGCTTTTGGTTGCGTACTTGAGTTTACCACAGGGCTAGATGTTTTTTTGTAGATTGTCCAGAAACACACATTTTTAATTTCTTTTAAGGTTAAAATAATGATTCCAATTTATATAATTCAAACGAAGTCATGCCATGCCTATCCATTAATCTGTTATTTATTGGACAGCAACCTTATCGAGTACTGTCTACGCGGGGTTATCGTCTCGATAAGGTTTATGAGACGAATTAACTGACAAACATACATACTCATAAAATACTTAGTACGATATGGCTTTTCGCTGGTGTTGGTAGGTTTATTACCTACTTAATTATTTTTTTAATAAGTGATTTGTGTGCTGTGTAGATTAAAAAACGTGTATGCGAATTGAATCGGACTAATTCAATTAACTTTTTTAAAAGTGGTTAATGATTGAATTTTATTGACAGTGAAATTGATATTTGATTTTTAATTCATAATTCTGTTCAGTTGAATTTTCTTTCAACATTTATTATCTTGATATTATCAATATTTGTGTTGAAATTTAAATAGCGTAGGCGGCTTGCTCAATTTAATTAAATCAATTTCCCTCGGCACGATCAGTTGCAATAATAATGTTGTAAGGGTTTATTTCACAAACACCGAGAAAAAAAGCAATGTTTATTCATGTCAATAATACGTGACAATGGTCAGTTATCTCGCTGTGTCACTTGTGACTGAGCAAAATAGTTCAACATATTTATACCATTGACTTATTTACTTCGAAGATAGTGAAACGGCTCCTAATGGTGATCAGTATAAAATACACTCTCTCATAATTTAAGGATTCAAGGTTTTAAAATAGCGCATTTAAAATGAAGTTTTTGATTTCGCCTGCATGCAATACAACCGAAGTCTAATATTTTGCCACAAATATCTAAAAAAATGAATTGCAAAATCTGTTGGTAGGCGCTTACCTCAACAACGCCTATACCAATTTCTTCAATTATTATTTGATTGTATGTCAAGACTAAGGATAGTTTTGACGAAGAGAAAAACCAAATATAATAGAATTGGCAGGATTACAATTTTGATTAATTACCCGTGCGAAGCCGGGGCGGGCCGCTAGTTATTCTTAAATAACTTTATTTCTATAAAGATTATATTTATATAGTTTTTTCCTTTACAGCTGCCCCCCAAAGATGTCGAGTGCGGTGGAAATAATCAAACCGACTCGGGTGACGCTTGTTAACGGCACCAGTGGGACCAACGGGACAAACGGCCACGCGGGGACCAACGGGACCCGTGGGGCGAACGGGACACACAATGGTACTAATGGGATTCAGGATGAAGCGTGGGAGGAACAGTTTCTACCGCCACCTTTGAGACTGGACGATAAAATTAGATCGCAAAAGGTATGTTGCTTTTATGTAAATTTTAGTTTTATATTAAATACTAGCGGCCCGCCCCGGCGTCGCACGGGTCTACCCGTGCGACAAAAAGCTCCCGGCAATTTTTCCTTATTTGCTCACCGTTTAGACCTACTCTGGACTACGACAAACATTTTAAAACCAAAATCAGCTCAATCGGCCCAGCCGTTCTCGAGTTTTAATCAGACTAACGAACAACAATTCATTTTTATTTATTTATATAGATTTGTAGAATCGAAATAACTAACACAACATTTAAAACGATTTTTATAAGACATCATTATTAAGATTGTAAAATGTGTTTTTTGTCTTTGATCACATGACTCAAAACGCTACTTTTCAAACTGGCGTTGGTATGCCAGCAGTCCACCAAAGGTTGTCTGGAAGAGATCACTTTTATCAGATAAGGCCGTCCATTGTTACACTATTATTAACATGTATTTTAGTTATTTATTTTTGTTTTGTTGTATTATAATGTTGGTGTTTCAATAAAGAGTAATTAAATATTGTGTGCCGGGCTGTGATGTAACTGAGCAGTACAAACTGTCAGCCAACCAAAGAGGCTACTAAGATCTTTCGCGCTCTTTTTGTAATTTCAATTCATTATTGAATATTACATATTTATTTATAAGAAAGGCCTACAGCTAACGCAGCGAAATAAGTAGCTAAAACCATTTACAGAAAGCTATTTATATCTAAAGCCCTCGCGGACGAAAGACACAATTCCTAACAAATTACAACGTTTAACAAAAACAAACAATACTCCTATATGAAATTCTTATAATCTATTATAACGCGGGCAAAACAGCTGACGGGCAACTAGTAAACCATAAACAAAAAGGAGAAGATGACACTACTGAGCATAAAACTTCCTCAATAATAAATAGCTGCATTTATCATCAAAAGGTTACCCGATGCCTATAAATCCTCATTTCAATACATATTGCCAACGTAACGTTTCAATAAAGCTAATGAGAGCTATTTGCGGGTGCGCAGTCCTCGTTGATGCCACTTGATAGATTCTAGAATTGGACATGCGGAGACAATTTATTGAACTAGCTTCCCGTTCTGTTTCGCGTGTTGCAAAAAGTTATGGGACTTAGTCATACATAGTTAGGAGGAGATCCTGCTTCGCTACATCAGGGAGTTGGTCTCGTTGGGGCCTGGTTAGACAAATGGATAATGAGGGATAATGCACAAAATCTACTTCATTTGTTTTTTTTAGTATATTAATTTGAAAGGTATTTTATAAAATAGTATTTTTTTGTTTGTGTTTGAATCTAGTAGCACCAGTGACAGAGAAGTTAAGAGGAAATAGGTTGGATTAATGTCATGAGAGGAAATGAGTGTTAGATATGTGTGTTGATGGATATGTGGGAAGAGGTAGACCATAGAAAAGATGGATGGAATGTGTAAAGGATGACATGTGTAAGAAAGGAGTGAGTGTTGAGATGACGAGCGACAGAGGAAAATGGAAGGATAAAACATGTTGTGCCGACCCCACGTAATGTGGGAGGAGCGTGATGATGTTTGAATTAAGTACTTAATAATGTAATGTTCACTTAGTATTTTTGATGTTTATTTGAATTTAAATGTTATGCCTAATTTTAATCAATTTTATCATGGAATTCAATAGGCTCTATTGAATTTGGTAAAACCTGTAATGATAGAGCTTTATGTATTTGAAATAAATAAATAAATGAAACACATCTAGGCGAGATCTCAGTGCAGATCTCAGTTCCCCCAATTACAAGTAAAACTATGTACAAGTCCCATAGCTTTACTAAGCAGAGCTTGTGCTAGGTTTGTACGAAGACTTATAGACTACATAGTTTTTAAGGGTACCGTACCCAAAGGGTAAAACGGGACCCTATGGGTACGGAACCCTATTACTGGGACCTCGTGTGCATGTCTGTCTGTCTGTCCCCAGGCTGTATCTCATGAACCGTGATACATAGACAGATGAAATTTCGAGGCATGATGTATTTATCTTAACGCTATAACAACTAATACTAAGAACACATAAGAAATTAATATGGATAGATAGATAGATAACTCTTTATTGTACACCACAAATAAAATACAAACTGCAAACAATAACTAGACAATACATTGGAGTACAAAGGGCTGTGAGCGATCTCTTTCAGGCAACCTTTGGATGGACAGGAAAGAAATAGAACGGCATAGACAGTGTATAGTTAATATATACTTTGGATACCACACATCAAAGCGACGTTGCGCGGGGATGGTACTTGGACCGACCCAAATGCATTTATTGCATTAGTTTTGTTTTTTTTTCTATTGAAAAAGGCGCTCAAATTGATCTATTAAATGTTTTTTATTTCACCCTATATTCAGAAATTAAGGACTCACAAAAAACCTACTTAGGTAAACCTTGGCTTAACTGAGCCATCTCTACTTTTATCTGAGTTTCGCACGAACGAAGTCAAGGGCGCTAGCGAGCATCGTACAAACAAACACGTTCTGTTAATCAGATATCGAATCATAGTAAACAAACTTTTGTTTTCAATCTAATTTCATAATTATATTTTACTAGGGACTCTCCGCGCTTTGCCCTAGTTTAATAAATTTTTTCGCAGAAATTACAATAATTATATAGAGGTATATTCTCGCTATAAAAGTACCATACCATTATATAGTACCAGTCCATATTCAATTATCTTATATAATTTTCGTTGTTTTGTTACGTGCAAAATAACACATGCTGAGTTGGCCTTTTTGGGACACTATCTGTGAGTTTATTGTTATTTTTTATATGTTTAATGTGTCCTAAATAAAACGTGTTTTCTTTCTTTTTCTTTCTTTAAATATAATACCTAAAACATTTAAAATTTATTATAACTAAAATCGATACATTATATATATCTAAAATAAATCAATGTCAAAATCAACTAAATTATTTAAGCCTTATTTGGTAAATTTGTATGTCTGTTGTTTTTGTTAAATTCTTTCAGCTAGTAGCTTCCGATGTCCAATCGCTGACCGAGTAAAAATAGAATGTGCATCGCGTGCGTTCGAAATATTATGGTGTTTTACTTTTAAGGAAGTAGGGCAGTGGAATCAGGGTTTATCTTAAATTATAAATTTAGATTTATTAAAATAATATTATATTTATTAACGTTTACAATTCTATTGTAATATTAATTGTAGGATTACTTATAATGCAAGGTGCAATTTATCTACAAGTGCAATATTTTCCATTGTTAGTTATCTTCAAAGAAATGTCATGCTTTTCATCCATTTACGACTGTTTTATGGTTTTAACACCTCACTGATGTTTTTATTTGTTTGTGATATGCCTTATCAGTACAAATAAACCACCTAGGGATACGTTAGCATTTTTATTGTGAAATTAATATTAAATACATGAATTACATAATGTTATTTGCACCTATTAATTGACTAAATATGGCAATATTAATTTAATCTAATTTTATTTTATTATTTTTATCATAAGCCCCTGTGCCCCACTGCTGGCCAAGGCCTTCCTCCTTTTTTTCCACAGCTCCCGATCTCCGGCCACTTCTCTAATTTGATTTAAAAATAGAAATGTACCTACCTACTTAAAAGACACATGACTAAGTGTTCGAAATGTTCTACAGTCTCAATAAGGCATACGCACTCCTTTTTACATTTCCACTTGCTTCTACTTTGCGGGAGACTTCTATCATAGCGAGAGAGATTAGGTCTTATAACACCACGATTGCCAAGTTCTCCAACGATCTTCGGAATTCAAGTCCAGTGTGGTCCCATTATGTCAACGTGCCTTACGGCTTACGGCAAAATAATATGGTTAGCCACTTTCTTGAGCAAATTTTGCTTTGGCCTTATCGGGTACCCATTTTTATCTCTTTAATAATAATAGTAATACAATTCGTTTATTTCCTCACACAAACCTTAATGACAACAACAAGACAAGTATGAATGGCTACTTCCCATTTGGTAAGCTTCCCATTTGGTAAACCTCAAACTGTACCTACTAAAAAGTTGCGTTTGGTAAACATTGTATATGTCATACATTCAGTCCCATTTCGTAAACATTTAAGTAATGACATCTATTGTTTCCCATTTGGTAAACTTTTAATTGAAATGGGTACAGTCAAGTAAAAAATCAAATGCGAAACTGATGATAATATTGTCACATTTATTTTTTAAATATTTTTCATCACAGGTTCATGAAACATAAATAAAAAGTAGCGCTTACAAACATTTTTTACAGTTTTACTAATATATAAAGTAATATCAAATTTATATTATTCAAGAATAATTACAGCTGAATTTGACTATTTCAATGATTGAAATAGTCAAATTCAGCTGTAATTATTCTTGAATAATATAAATTATGTTTCATGTACCTGTGATTAAAAATATTTAAAAAATAAATGTGACAATATTATAATCAGTTCATCAATTCAATTTTATTAGTGCCTAATTATTTTTAGCATAAGAATATCCATGCTAAATCAACTAAGTATAAAATATCAAAAATCAACAATCACAGATTTGGTATATTAACATAAAAAATCAGACTACACTACTAAGTTAAAAAATCAATAATAAATATAAAGTTATACAAGCAATTCTAGATGATCTGTTCAAAGGTGTTTTGTATAAAACTATAGAATAAAGTCAAGTCAACTTTTTTCAAAGAGAAGAAGAAAAATCACAGTTCAATTTCACTATTTCAATCACAAGTTTTATTAGTTCTAAAATGTTTTCCTAACATAAGATATTTACATGCAAAATATATCAATAACTATCTTCTTAATATATATAAATCTCGTGTCACAATGTTTGTCCTCAATGGACTCCTAAACCACTTAACCGATTTTAATAAAATTCGCACACCGTGTGCAGTTCGATCCAACTTGAGAGATAGGATGGTTTTTACGGCGAGTAAAATTCGAATAATCTAAAACGATGAAAGACCTATTGGTCTTTGTTATTACAAAGAAGAAGAATTGTAACCAGTTCCCTACCTGAGAACCCGCTCGGTGCTTCTTTTGCGGCACTTTGTATTTTGACGTTTATGGTACATGCTTCTTGATTAGCCGATCTTTTTGACGACCGAGATTCTATCTCAAGCATTTCAAAACCAATATCTCATTTCAATAAGCATTTGACTCTGACTGTACCGCACTAAAATAATAATACAAACATGGTTTACTAAATGGGAATAAATGTATGAAGTAACAAATTGTTTACCAAACGCAACTTTTTAATAGGTAAAGTTTGAGGTTTACCAAATGGGAAGTAGCCGTATGAATAGGGTAATATTTAAAATAGGTGGGAGACTGGTGCCTGATTTTAGGTTAAGACGTTAAGATGTCAAGAAACTTAGAGAATGGCAAGAATTGTTGACTGATGGTAAGAAAAAAGTTATTTATTGGAGATCGTGAATCGCGAGCGCAATAATGCATGGTCAGATTATTAAACTTCAGATAATTTAACTTCGATCATCGAGGTTAAATCACGCCTCCAATCGTTACTAGAAATCTATGAGGGCTTATATTCAGTAAAAGTCCTACGTCAGTTCAGTTCAGTTTCTTGTAATTGGACTTTGCGCTTGAAGCGACAATTTGCCAGTGTCCCGTTAAATAAAACTATAAAGTGTAGAAGATGTTACTCAGTTGAACGCCATTTTGCGTCCGTCCTACGTCTAAGCGGTCGCAATTTAGCGAGTGACAGCTGTCCGACGCACCGTTCACGGCTACCGGAACGACCCCGATTAAGTATTTGACAGTGACTTTGATATGGAATTGATTAATTATTTTTACAAATTTTCGTAACAATTTTTTCGTGTTTTAGTTTTTACTACTTATACTTGTAACTTACTTCTTGTAACTAGGGTTATCACCATTGAGTTTGGATGTAAAATCATATATTTTCGACTTCAACACACATTCACATCACATATATTTATTTTACATAGGTACCTACACTCAAACTTAACATAAACTTACGAGTATCTAACTTATGGTCAAACCTAAAAA
Organism: Gymnoscelis rufifasciata; assembly: GCA_929108375.1. NCBI lineage: Eukaryota > Metazoa > Arthropoda > Insecta > Lepidoptera > Geometridae > Gymnoscelis > Gymnoscelis rufifasciata. The sequence goes on along the minus strand of OV815327.1, from coordinate 9,897,496 downwards.
TAATCAAGGTCCTTAATCGCTCAGTGATTAATGTTGCACAGGATGAAACCACTAATTTAAAAAATTACACAATGCTGAAAGGGTTTACATTAGTATTTGCGTTTTGCCCATTATTAGTGTCGTAATCGTATTTCATTTTATTTATACTCCGATCACATGTCATGTTGACATGCTTTCTGCAGTGTAAACATGGCAGGATATCCTAGGTCATCTGTCTTGGTTGATATGATAACCTCACGTGGGACATACGTACCCTTATCTTTATAGGGCGTGCGTCGGCGCCATTAGCAAGGTCAAGTTCTGGTATAGGCCATAGGGCTTAGGGTTTTCATTAAGTTTGAAGGGGTTTCAAGTCAGCCTCACCGGTTTGTGGCTTCCGATGCGAGGCTCTGGGAAAACCCACCAATGGTCCATGGCCATCCTCACTAATCCGCATTGAACTAGGGTACTAATAAGGTTGGGGGGCCCCCGGCTTAGAGGCCCTGGAATTTATAACACCCATGCAAAGGCAGGACGAGTCGCTAGTTTCTCCACAAAATAAGAATAATTTATTTAAATAAGTAAAAATCCTACTACTATTATAAAGGCGAAAGTTTGTATGTATGGATGTTTGTTACTCTTTCACGCGAAAACTACTGAACCGATTTAAATGAAATTTGGTACACAGAATCTCTAGAGCCTGAAAAATAACATAGGCTACTTTTTACCGCGGGAAAACGTCATTCCGCGGGAAAATCCATTTTAACGCGGGTAACACCGCGGGGCACAGCTAGTAATTAAATATTTCCAGACATTTCACACAACAACATCTAGCCCGTGGTAAGCTCTAAGCTTGTGTTACGGGTACTAGATATCTGATATCTTCTTTATAAATAAAAATGAATTGTTGTTCGTTAGTCTGATTAAAACTCGAGAACGGCTGGGCCGATTGAGCTGATTTTGGTTTTAAAATGTTTGTCGTAGTCCAGGGTAGGTCTAAACGGTGAGAAAATAAGTAAAAATTGCCGGGCCTGTTTTACCCGTGCGACGCCGGGCGGGCCGCTAGTACTTAATATAATAGTCATACATGTATAGATATTTTTTATTATACATATTAAACACCCAGACCACGGAGATCGTGCTTGCGGAACATACAAACACTTTCACCCTCGGCGGGAATCGAACGCGCCACAGAAGCAGTCAAAATCCATTATTTCCACACATAAGTTCCCATATAAAATCTATCATAACAAATAAATACAACCTAAGAAATATATTAGTACATTCTAGATTGATTATGGTGAGCCGGCCGGAGATGTCTACGCTAGACTAGAAAAGCCTGTGTTATAGACATCTGCGAGTCCTATTTTTTAATTTAAATAGATAGCTTCAGTATTTTCTACTCTGCGATATTTATACTCTACGAAAGATTGAATGGTAACAAAAGTCTATGAATAAATCTGTTCACCCAAAACTAATTTGGATAGCAGTTGCACTGTCGGTTGTAATCGAGTCAGAAAGATGGATGATCGTCGACTTGTCACCTGTTTAACAAACACTCCATCAATGTTAGACAGTTTTGTATTGATCTTGGATTCGATCAATAAGTCTGGGTTTAAGTTGATTCGATGGATCTAATTAGGTGTGTTGAACACGTTTACGTTCATTTGAATAGTCGATTAAGATCGAGGCAAAGATTACGCTGATAATGATGCCGAAAACGCTATGAGAATTAACTTAGGCTATTTTGTGTGGAATATTTGTTGTATATTATATTCAAAATAAGGCCAAAACAACGCGTCAGGTAGGTGTGCAAAGAGCCTTGTTAACGTATGGGTAGCGTCCGCCGCGCGGAACACGCTCCCGCTTTTTAGTCGCTTTGGTCGCGCAGTATTGGCCCAATCTTATTCATAAGATTTCTAGAACAGTCAACAGCAAAAGTAGGTGATCATAATTAATGTTTCAAAACATATTCTAGCGTGACGTGCCAGATGTAACAAATTATATCAAAGTGTCAATTTTGAATGAAACTTTAACTAGTCAAGAGTTAGTTATAATAATAACAACAAGGTTCAAAATAAATGGGATCACTTAGGTATGATACGTTATCTCTTACTTTACTTCGACATAAACTACAACAGTCAGTAACTTTTGACTTTATTTATTGTTTATATTACTTTGGGAACCTATTTCGTCAGTATCTTTTGCTGTTGACTGTACCTACCCGTAACTGCCGTTGACTGAACTATGAATATAATCAACAATATATTTATAATATCTGACTTAGCCAGAGGATCCATAGAATTGTAAATGAATTTCTTGACTTTTGAGTTAATGTTATTTTTTAATTGTCAGATAGAAGCCCGCCTCGCCAGCCTGGTCCTCTCCGGAGCCACCCTGAGCCACGTGGCGGAAGTCTTCGAGGAGGAGCTGGAGCGGGGCCTGCGGGAAGAACCTTCCAGTCTGCAGATGGAGAACACCTACGTACCTGAGCTGCCTGATGGAACTGGTGAGGAATCAAGATATAGTTATGCTCCTGTTATTATCCTGTTATTTGTTTTGGAGACTTTGTCGGTTCACGTCCGTAAGTGTTAACCCACTGAATCCTTACGCCTGGCCTCAGGTGGATTTTAAGAACAGTCTCTGGTGGCCGCGGCTTGTCACCACCCTCCGGGCTGGGCCAGTGCGCGAAACGATTTTTTCGTGTTTCGTAATTTGGCCCGGAGAAGCCTTCTAAGTCTTCATGCTCAATCTTAGACCACATCGTCACTTTACACCAGATGAGATTGTGATCCAATGAAGACTTTTCTAGCATAAAAAAAACAGATTGTATGAGATGTATTATATTTGTTGTATATTTTAGGACTCCGTATCGTATCTCATAAGGTAAAAACGGAAACCTTATAGGAACACTTTGATGTCCGACTGTCCGCCTGTCTGTCAAAATATTTTTTCTCAGGATGGCGTGGAGGTATTTAGCTGAAATTCATATAAAATACTCACATTTCCTGTCCCTGGTAACTGTAAAAATAGAAACTCTTAAGGCAATCATAAGATACAGCCGTTTATGTAGCAAAATCGGCAGATTTTTCGATTCTTGATAAGGAATTAAAACCTCAAGGTATTAGAATATTGAAATTAGACACGAAGCAATAAGAGCGCAATGTAAATAAATTTGCCATGTTTTCAGAGGAAGGAGTATTCCTGGCCCTGGACCTCGGCGGCACAAACTTCAGAGTCCTGCTTCTGGAGCTCAAGGCAGGGCAGCTGGTCCGCGAGGACGTTAAACACTATCACATCAGGTAACTTAAGTTAACTTGCTGTTCCTTTAAGTTGTATTTCCTCCGAGTCGTATCCCGACTTATATGTTGGGAGACAGAGCCGAATTTTATCATAAAGAGCCTATTGCAAGGCGCCCGATACAAAAAAAAAAAGGTGTGTGTGCGATTCACACACGATAGAAGTGAAACTTCAGTAAATGGACAAAAGAATAAGAAGCATAAAAAAAAACAAAAACAAAATACTATGCAAAAAGATTTTGTTCGGGCGGTCACCCATCCAAGTACTGGCGTCGCGCAAAGTCGCTTAACCTTCTTAGCGTTTAAGATTGGCTTACCCGACAGGTAAGCCAATCTTATTTCCATTTCCGGTTTCAAATCACAACGATTCTAAAGAAGTTTCACTTCAAAAAAGTCAAAACATGAACAAATTCAACAACTTTCAATTAACTTATAGATTAAAAGGATATATATTAGGTCCTTACATATGAAATTGGCGTTTTGTATGGGAGGAACAAAAAGTCGAATATTTTTTAATATAATATATTTAATTAAACAAAGTATGAACCATTATTTTCTATGCACTTTTGCCATCTTATAGGTAGTTCATTGATCCCTTTACTAAAAAAACCAGTCGGACGGGAATCAATAAAATCTTTGAAGGCGATTTGGACTGCCCCATCGGAGTTGAATTTTTTCCCTTGCAAGAAGTTATCCAAATTTCGAAAAAAATGGTAATCTGTTGGAGCAAGGTCCGGGGAGTACGGAGGATGTCTTAGACTTTCCAATTGAAGCTCTTCTAATTTAGTAGCCGTCTGTTGCGCAGTGTGTGGTCTAGCGTTGTCGTGAAGCAGCAGTGGCGTGGAGCGATTGACCAGCCTAGGTTGTTTAGCCGCTAGCTTTTCCATCATGGTTTGCAATTGCTGACAATAGACATCAGCCGTAATAGTCTGGCCAGATTTGAGAAAACTGTAATGAACAATACCGGCACTAGTCCACCAAACGCTTACAAGTAACTTTTTTGGGGTTAATTTTCGCTTGGGGCAGGATTTGGCTGGCTGGCCAGGATCCAACCATTGCGCTGAGCGCTTCCGATTATCGTAAAGAACCCATTTTTCATCACAGGTAATGATTCGGTTTAAAATACCTTCATTATTGTGCCGGTTTAGTAATGTAACGCAGCAGTCGACGCGCGTTTGCCGGTTTGCTTCAGTCAATTCGTGAGGTACCCACCTTTCAAGCTTTTTAATCTTCCCAATTTGCTTCAAGTGAATTAAAACAGTTTTATCACTAACACCGCAGCCTGCAGCTAACTCGGACGTGGTTTGCGATGGATCCGCTTCCACAATAGCCTTCAACTCTTCATTATCAACTTGAGTCTCAGGCCGTCCACGGGGCTTGTTCTGCAAGTCGAAATTTCCAGAACGAAAACGTTGGAACCAAAAACGAACTGTGTTTTCTTTTGCAACACGACCGCCATACACATCATTCACCCTTCGAGTTGTTTCCGCAGCACTAGTGCCACGGCGGAACTCGTACTCGTAAATAATGCGATATTTTAAGTTTTCCATTTTGTAAAATGAGTGACGCAAACAGAAAAACACAGAAGAAAAAAAACAAATGAATGACGATCATCGAAGCACAAATACATGAGTCTATAGCTGTACAAATTTGAATTTGGAATTCCTTACCAAAGAGGAGAAATTTGTGATTAAAGTGGCCAGTACGAAAAACGCCAATTTCATATGTAAGGACCAATATTTTATTGTATCGGGTCGCTTCGCTTTCTAACACAATAGGAAAGAACATCGTATTTTTGAGGATAGAAAGATAGATATCGTTTATTTGTAACTAAACGCTTATTAATTCATAGTACTTACCATAAACTAGTTAGTTCTGATTATGTGTTCCAGTGAATCAAAAAGGCCATAAATTCAAACGTATATTCTTTTCTCCGTTATCGTGAATCTATCTCGCATACGTCGATATAATAAATTATCATGTTCTTATATCAATTCCTATTATATTAGTTTTAATTTAGTGATAAATAACAAAAATTGTGAAGTTTTAAAGCTGATCTAACACGAATAAAACTTTCTTTCTTCATCTTTATCTTTGTTTTTAGTGACGAGATGCGCATCGGGCCTGGTGACGACCTATTCAACTTCCTCGCTGACTGTGTGCTGGACTTCCTCACATCAGAAGGCATGAAAGACGACGAGTTCTCACTAGGTACGTCTTCTGCTTGCCTCTCTGAATGTTTCCATACATAGATCGTTCATGTACAAAGGCAATAGAAGTGGACCTTAGGGATATCCTTGTGGGACCACCGCTTGCGTTGCGTTGTTCTTTAGACATTAACGAAGTGATACATTATCAGACTTTTGTGTTGCGTCTTTTATTAATTTGCGAGATAAATACGTATATGGAACCAAATGGATTGTGGCTGATTTCCGTAAAGTAACGCCTGATAATAATAATAGTCACTTCCATGAAGGGAGTCGAAAAAGAACAATTTCATCTTCACAATTAAACTTGCTGTTTTTGTTAATCTTTCCTGAACCAATACATGAAGGTATATTGATTACTTTTGGATTATTTTATCACTCAGATATTGGAACTAAGCGCCTTTAAACAGCAAACAGTCGATACAATATTATATCCATGATTTATTTATTAGTTTATATTCCTAGACCCGTTGGGCAAAAAAGGTTATGGAAAGGAGTTTGCTTCCTTGGGCTAGGTGGAGTGACGATTTAAGAAAGGTCGTTGGTAGTTGCCGCAGGCCTAAGATAGGGTGAAATGGCGCTTATTGGGGGAATCCTAGACCAGCAGTCGACTACTACGGGCTGATGACGATTAATCAATCAATTATTAAAAACCTTATAAAGTTTTCATAATTAACAGAGTCTTTAGGACTTTACCTCCTGTGCTAGTTAGAAACTGTGTTACAGCAAGGTATCAATACCTTACAAAAGCATATAAATATACCTTAGAGACTAACATGATGATATTGTAAGTTAATTTACTAAAGCTATCTATAATTTATTTTATTAACTTTAAGATGTTGATGTCTAAGCATACCTTGTGAGTCTAGACAAATAAACGCTATAAATGACTATGACTTGCTTTTATAGTTATTCTATTCCTTCCAGGGTTCACCTTCTCATTCCCAATGAAGCAACATTCCATCTCCTCCGGCGAGCTGATCACCTGGACCAAGTCCTTCAAGTGCGGAGGGCTGGAGGGCGTGGACGTGGCGGCCCTGCTGCAGCGCTGTCTGACGGCGCGAGGGTTGAAGGTCACGGTGCGGGTGCTGCTGAACGATACCACTGGGACCCTGGTGTCTGGAGCCTTGGCGCATCCTGAAGTTGGGGTTAGTATGCCATCTGTCTGAACTTAACCTTGCAGTTCTCCTGTTTTCTCCTGCAGATCTAACTCACACTGATATTATGTATCTTGAGAATTATCACAAGTTAAAGAGTCCTAGCACATATGGTGCATAGGTCACTTGGCTTATGGTTTAAGGTTTCACAATTGAGGGTGTTCTCAATTCACTATTTCCTTGGTTTTGGGATAAAAAAAGGGATTTTCTCGTAGGAACGACACGAGAAATGATTCAAAGTTCAAAGCGTGGTCACAAGATGGCTGCCGTTAGACAATAGATTTTACTGTGACGGGACTAATTTGAAAATAGGTATTGCCATCTGGTTAATCTAGAACCTCGTATTTATGATATATGAATGTGTGATGGCACGAATCTCATATAAAATTAAGAATAAAAAAAAATGCTTATTTCGGTACGAAACAACAACTATTAAGAAGATAGCGAGATGCGAGCTCTGAGTATTCAAGTAGGTATTAACAGAGTGTTTCCCTAAATTTGTTAAAATACTTAGTAACACATCAATATGTATTAATATGGTCTATGCCTAGTGGCAAACTGATACTGATACCGATGTCGAACATTAGTGTTATCAGATACAAGACTATTAATAAAAATTAAAAGTGCATGAAATTTGTAATTATCAACTAAGAGACTATTTTCATTCTATTTTTTTATGTATTAATTATCATTATACTGCTTAGATCGGCGTCATGTTATTGGCGGCGTGTATTGTAAAAGGCGTGAAGCGTACTTTGCCGTAACACTGTTCATACTAGCACGGGAAGTACAGTTCAATTCTCGAATAGGTGCCTACCCTATACTTTTTTGTTTTTGTTTTTGAATTACCTTGTATTTTTAATGTAATCCATAGCTAAGCCTAGTTTTAAGAAACCTATTCACTGTTTTATAGTTGTTGAATAGACTATTTCTATTTTTTTATTTATTTATTTATTTATTTTTAAATACATGGAGCTCTATCGTTACAGGTATACCCTAATTCAATAGAGCCCATTAAATTATAAGTTAAAATTAATTAAAATTAGGCATAAAATTTAAATTAAAATAAACATCAAAACATTTTAAATACATAATTCAAACACAAAATTATGTTTATTATATTTATGTATTAATTATCATAATACTGGTCAGATCGGCGTCATCCTGGGCACAGGCTCAAACGGCTGCTACATGGAGCGCGCGAGCCGCGTGACGCACTGGGAGGCGGCGCACGCGCAGGTGCGCGCCGTCTGCGTCGACGTGGAGTGGGGCGCGTTCGGCGACAACGGCTGCATAGACTTCATCAAGACGGATATCGATAGAGAGGCTGACGCTAATTCCCTTCTCGCCAACTCCTTCATGTAAGTATTTTTACTAATTTAAAGGATAATCAACAGCTAAGATTATATAACTTTTGAAACTATCATGGTTATTAATATTATTTAGATTTATAACGGGATATTTACCATGATTGATTGTCTTTCGAGTTTCCCGATATTTCGGCACAGTTGAACAACCGTGATCATGGCGCATGTAACTGTGCCGAAATATCGGGAAACTCGAAAGACAATCAATCATGGTTAATATCCCGTTATAAATCTAAATAATAGCTAAGATTATCACTATAAACTTACCTAGTAGCAACAGAGAGCTAGTTAAAGATTTTCACGGATGGTCAAATGTTATACATCAAAAAGTGAACACAGCTCAATGGACAGTGGACACAATGAGCAATACAATATAATTATATAGTACAAAAAAACAAAACATTAATTACTACCTATTTTACTTACAATAAAAACACTATTAGCTAGTCGCTGCCTGACTGAGTTGACTCTTAGACTTAAAGTCTTTAAGTTTTATTTTCGGGAACTGGTGCAGCCTACTGGCTTTAAGAAGACGGATCTGGATAGAGGTTTCTGACTATTAGGTAGTCTTCAGAATTAGAATTTTGACATCGTTGATTAACAGTTGACCAGTCCCTGTATGCCCTGTGCTTCTAAGGAAATACAATAAACGTATTTTCATTGACTTTGGCTTTGAACAAACAAAAGTCATAATTAATAGTTAGTATATACTAGCTGACCCGGCGAACTTTGTTCCGCCTTAGACGCCATAAATGACCAATTAACTTTTTTTTTCATCCTCTTTGACTATATTTGCAGCACGCATTCAGTCAATTCTATGTCAAATGTCTTAAGGTTACATTAAAAAAGTTTAATAATTTTATATGATGGTTAAGTAATTTTAAATTTTCTAATTTTCCGCGCAATCACCTTATTTTTTTCTTTCATAAGAATGAAAAAGTTAAGGTTCTTACCTTCTCCTGATAATAACGAACAGAACAAAAAAAGAATCAGCGAAATCTGTCCAGCCGTTCAGGCGTGATGTCGTGACCAAGGGAAATAGGGATTCATTTTTATATATATAGATAAACAAAAATCAATCGTCAGTATGAAATATTTATAATTATAATGTATGTTGTTTGTAGGTTTGAGAAATGCATCGGCGGCAAGTACCTCGGCTCGGTGCTGAGCATCGCGCTGGCCGCGCTCGCGCGCGACGGCCTGTTCCCCGCCGCGCCCGCGCACGACGCCCTCGTCACAGCTGACCTCAGCCTTATCGAGGAGTGAGCTTATAATAAACATCCATTCAGTTTCACATCAGTAGACGCATTCTGTAAACTCATTTCGATCCTTACTAAGCTGAATCCGCGGTGAGTTTAAAGTTTTGTATTCTGTAAAACTCGATAGCGCCTGTAGCGCCTCAGTGACGAGCGTTCGAAGTGAGCTCGGTCACTTGAGTGATTTCGAGTTCGGATTCGATTTTTTACAGAATACGTCTGCAGTTCCGAAACGTGGGGCATCACCATATGCCTGTCTCATGAATAGGCTCAGAGTTGTGCGAGCTATGAGAAGGGCTATGCTCAATGTTTCTTTTAGTGGTCGAATCAGGAATGAGAAGATACGTAGAATACCGTGGATCACCGACATAGCCAAGCGAATTAGCTCACTTAATTGGCAATGCTAATATGCTTTAACGGTGAAGACAAACATCGTGAGGAAACCGGCATGTTCTGAGAACTTTAAAAGAGTTTGAAGCGCATGTGACATTCACCAACCCGCACTTGGCCAGCGTGATGAATTAAGGCCTAATCTCTCTCGTCAAGAGAGAAGTCCCTGTGTCCCAGCAGTGGGAACGTTAATAGGGTGATGATGATGATGATGAATTGGCAATGGGCAGGCCATGTAGAACGGATGGTCGTTGGGGCCGGCAAGTTCTCTAATGGAGACCAAAAATCAGTCAAATCATATTGTTCCAGCTATATCTAAAATATCATATGATCATTATCATCACCCTATAAACGTTCCCACTGCTGGGTCCCAGGGACTTCTCTCTTGTCGAGAGAGATTAGGCCTTAACTCACCACTACAATGTATCAACATTATTACAGAGAGAACGTCACAGGCGGTACAGAGCGCACGTTAGAAGTGCTGCGACGCGCTCTGCCCGACGCAGAGTTGTGCGCGTCCGACGCTCAGTGCGCGCAGTACGTCGCTCAGGTCATATCCAACCGCGCGGCGCAGCTTGCGTCTGTCTGTAAGTACTCTACTCATAGTCTTTACTCATCAATGAGTTTTTGTAGTTTAAACTTGTAAGAAAGGAGTTTGTGTTGATTTGAGGCGTGACAGAGGTAAAGGAATGAAGGAGTTGTGTCGACCTCACGTAGTGTGGGATTATCATGATGATGATGATTAAACTTATTTCGGCGCACCGCTCACAGATATGAATACAGGATTTCAGATTAGGGATGGGACGGTGAAGTTGGCTTGGATTAGAAAGATAAACACGCATGAGTAGATAATAAAAAATAATTAGTCAAAAATAACATTAAAAAAATGTACCCGTATTTTTTCTAGCAAACGAAAATACAAAACGATATTGTTCGAACACAGTTAATTGAGTTTCACGTGACGTAATGCTTCGTGCGATTTGTAATCAATTTCGTAGTCATTTCGGAACTTTGACGCTGTTGTCTTTGCACTTGTTCATTAAATCCTATTACTATTATAAAGGCGAAAGTTTGTAAGTATGGATGTTTGTTACTCTTTCACGTAAAAACTACTCAACCGATTTAAATGAAATTTGGTCCACAGAATCTCTAGAGCCTGAAAAATAACATAGGCTACTTTTTACCGCGGGAAAACGTCATTCCGCGGGAAAATCCATTATAACGCGGGGCACAGCTAGTTAATTAATAAAGCAAAAAATAGGTGACCATTATTTTTGGACGGGCTTACAGACGGTCTACACAGAATAGCATTTTGTTTATGTAGTTAGTTTATGTAGGTAGTGTAGCCTTTGAATGAGCCTCTCGCCAACGCTTGACGTCAATAACAACAATAGACGAATGTCGCAGCAGGTATTCCTTTGCCTCTCCAAGCATCCTCGCGCCGCGCCGCGCCTCGCCTCGTCGCGGTCTGAACTGACCCTTACCTTACCTACTTATCTTTATCCCCAGGTATATCAACACTACTGCGGCGGATGGCACGTCCATTCGTAGCAGTGGCAGTGGACGGCTCCGTGTACAAGAAACATCCTCGTATCGGTAGCCTTATGAGCAAATACATCGCACTCCTCGCGCCTGACTGCCCGGTAAATATTAATTTTGGAACAGAGCCAAAATATACGTATAATAATAATAAATCATTTATTTCATCTCAGGCCCATTTAAACATATACCTTACAGACCAACATACATACATACAAATATAATTCTTAAATACTAAAAAACTATCATGTACCTATCATCGTGTACATATGAACTTTCCACTTGAATATTTATATTTATTACTGAATACAAAGTCAAAGTCAAAAGATGCACATGTCAGACAAGTCAACTTAAAAATTAATTAAACAAAAACTTAAAATTAACTCGAAAACAACATTGATTTGACAGTTCGCTTCATTTTTTTATGCCGAGTTGAGAAAGCTCTTTACTTATTTCCACAATTTTGTAGTTATTATAAAACCTGCATTAAAGGTTTTTGTTTGTGTGTTTGTGTGAGCAATTACTTAATCTTTCGATTACAATTGGTCTTTGTTCACTGATAGCAAAAATATAGTTAGAAAACCGCTAGTAAGTAGGTAGGTAGTGTAAGGTTAATATAGATACTAAGTTAATTTATGTATATTTTAATCAAATGTTTAATTCGTTCTAAATTCATAGTTTTGTTAATTATAATTTTTACATGTATTATCGTGACCTAAAAGTATGTATTTAAAGGCAACTTCCGGTTTATTGTTTGAGTTGACTTTATTTCGTAAGCCAATCGGCGCTCGCACACGCCACCGCTGTCGAGCGCACCGACCAATGAGGAGTGAGACCAAGTTGTCAAGTAGGGTTCGAGCGCTCGACGGCGGAACGCGACGGCCGGGGATTGGAACGGTGGCACTAGTCTAGGCAAGACAATGGAATATTACAAGCTAATAAAGAGTAGGAATTTTGTGAAAAATTAAAGTGGATTTTATTCTGACCAAACCCAAAAGGTCAGAAGTGGGATAGACGAGAGGATTTCATATCTTCTAAAAACGCCCACGGCTCGGAAAAACGTAAGTATTGATTTAATTCCTAAAAACATTTTATTTTAACGGGTAGATCGTTTCTGTTTTCCCTCTATCTCTTCGATTTCCTTTTTAGTATTACATGTAAGTTTACAGTATTAGTTACTAAGTCCTTAATCCTTTTCCCCATTTTTTGTATGGGTATTGAGTATTTTTTTTTTTTCCAGTTAATAATATATATTTAAATTTTAAATTTTGCCTATCTACCATGTCTTATTGACTTCGGAAGAACAAACTAGCAATTTAGTACTTTGTTTTGGTTATGAAATCGTTTAATTAAATAAAATTAGCATGCGATGAATCCAAAACTTGTCTAGAACCGATCTTTAGTCTAGTAGCGGCGCGGGTCCGGTCAAGGGCTCCAGTGTTTCTTTGTTTTACAAGCACTTTCTCCTTCGAGTTTAATAATCTGTTTATGTAGGTATATCTATATATAAAAGAAAGTCGTGTTAGTTACACCACTTATAACTCAAGAACGGTAGAACAGATTTGGGTGAAAATTGGTATGGATGTAGCTTAGAGCCAGGAGACGGACATAAGATACTTTTCATCCCGGTCGACAGCGTTCCCGTGTGACTTGACATGAAACGTCAGTCACTATAAAACGTGTTATAACAAAAAAGAATCAGACTTGGAATAACAAAACGCAAATGATAGCTATGTAATTGACGTATAATGACAGCTATGTAATGACGTATAGATGACAATTTGATACTTGTAAGAAATCAATATTCAAACTATCTATATATATAAAAATGAATCCCTATTACCCTTGGTCACGGTATCACGCCTGAATGGCTGGACCGATTTCGCTAATTCTTTTTTTGTTCTGTTCGTTATTATCAGGAGAAGGTTCTTATGAAAGAAAAAAATAAAGGAAATTGCGCGGAAAATTAGAAAATTTAAAATTACTTAACCACCATATAAAATTATTAAATTTTTTAATGTAACTTTAAGACATTTGACATAGAATTGATTGAATGCGTGCTGAAAATATATTCAAAAGAGGATGACTTTGATTTAATTAACTTAATGAAATCAAGAATCTGCTCATTTATAGCGTCTAAGACGGAACAAAGTTCGCCGGGTCAGCTAGTATATAATATATCAGATGTAAAGTAACCATAACACGAGCTTAGAGCTTACCACGGGGTTAGATATTGCTGTGTGATAGATAGATAATAACTTTATTGCACACCAATGCTTACAGACTAACTTAAAAATAACAATCAATAGCCACATACGTTGTACAATCGGCGGCCTTATCACTTAAAGCGATCTCTTCCAGGCAACCTTTTGATGGATAGGATATGTTAGGAACACCAAAGACGGTGCACAAAGATCATAGCATATACATAGATAATATGAAAAAGAAATAAAAATAAATAATAAATACATACATTAAATAAGAAAAAAATAGGAGAAAATACATAAGTATAATAAACGATAAATGTATTATTAATATATCACTACATGGTAGATAGTGTTGATGAACCATGCCTATAAAGATATTTAAGGATTTTGCTGTGTGATGTTTGCATAATCCTATTATTTTTTTAGTATTAGTATCAAGTTTTCATAACATAGAACCTAGATTGTGTGTTTGATGTAGGTTCAAAGGTCAAATGGGTTGAAAGGTCAAATGGGTCAAAAGGTCAAATGGGTCGAAAGGTCAAATGGGTCGAAAGGTCAAATGGGTCGAAAGGTCATTTGGGTCGAAAGGTCAAATGGGTCGAAAGGTCAAACAGATCCAATGAGTTGAAAGGTCAAATAAGTCAAAAGGTCAAATCGGTTGAAAGGTCAAATTGGTAAAAAGGTCAAATTGGTTGAAAGGTCAACTGGGTCGAAAGGTCATTTGGGTCGAAAGGTCAAATAAGTCGAAAGGTCAAATGGGTCGAAAGGTCAAATGGGTCGAAAGGTCAAATGGGTCGAAAGGTCAAATGGGTCAAAAAGTCAAATGGGTCGAAATGTCAAACAGGTCCAATAGGTTGAAAGGTCAAATAAGTCAAAAGGTCAAATCGGTTGAAAGGTGCAATGAGTCGAAAGGTCAAATTGGTAAAAAGGTCAAATTGGTTGAAAGGTCAACTGGGTGGAAAGGTCAAATGGGTTGAAAGGTCAACTGGGTGGGAAGGCAAATGTTTTTCTTTTGGTTTGTTTAGACAATTTATTTACTTATTTATTATTTTTTGCCCGGTTAAGCTGCTTTCTGGAAGTTTCAGATACAATGGATGAGGATGCAGGAGAAGCTCGAGGTGATGGGCAACGGAGTGGAAGGACCCTAGGTGGAGGGTACGACAAAATAAAGTCCCGAGGATAGGGGCCCACAGAAGGAGAGACCCTAGGTTGGAGGGTACGACAAAATAAAGTCCCGAGGATAGGGGCCCACAGAAGGAGAGACCCAAGGTGGTGGGTACAAAGAGGGAGAGACCCAAGGTGGTGGGTACAAAGAAGGAGAGACCCAAGGTGGTGGGTACAAAGAAGGAGAGACCCAAGGTGGTGGGTACAAAGAAGGACAGACCCAAGGTGGTGGGTTCACGAAGGTAAAGTCCCAAGTGGGTGGGCACAGGAAAGTCAAATCCCTGTGGGATGGGTTGACTTTAAGGTTTCAGGAAATGTCGAACAATAAAGGGGAGAGTAAGGAGTGCTACTCAACTGAGGACGATGGTGAAATGTATGCGAGGCGAAAACAAACTCACATTTCTATTGGCCTCTAACATATATTGTAGGGTCTCTAACATATATTGTAGGTCACTGTGTCTCACTTATTAAGGCAATGTCATCCACAAATCGTAGATGGTTCAAATATTCACTGTTTATATTTATACCAAGGCCCGACCACTGTAGTTGTTTAAATATGTATTCTAAGAGAGAGTTAAATAGGTTTGGTGAAATCGGGTCCCCCTGTCTCACGCCTCGTTCCAGCTGGAACACGTCGCCTTTGGTTTCTATTCTGACAGTGGCTTTACTGCGTTTATGGATTTCAATCATTATTTTAATATCTCCCTTCTTAGTCGGTCACTCTTGACAGAGTGGTCGTGGTTATGGGGGGTCCTTATATTGGGTTGCTGCTTTTGCAATGCGCCGCCATTGTTCCCTGTTAGTTGCGGTGCGGGAGCAGTCGGTAATGGTGGACTGAGTCAATTTTGAGATGAGGTCCGACCACCTTGTTGGAGAGCGACCACGAGACCTCTTTCAATATAGTTGTATGGTATTCCTTGGTCTATCAATGCCTTCCATAGATGGTTATGGTGTACTGTATCAAATGCCTTGGAATAGTCAACATAGGCTATTTATAGCGTTTTTCTGTATTCCAAATATTTTTCTATGATTTGTCTTATAGTAAATATGTGGTCAATGGTAGAATAGTTCTTTCTAAAGCCAGCCTGCCACGAGGTTGTTCGAAGTCTAGAATTTTATTGAGTCTATTAATTATTATAGTGGTGAATAGCTTATACGTTGATTGCAATAAGCTGATTGGCCTATAGTTATTTATGTTTAGTGGGTTCTTTTTTTTGTAGAGTAAGGTTATAATTGATGTTTCCCATTGTTCCGGAATATGTTGTGTATGGATGATGTTGTTAAATAAACTTGCTAGCAAAGGTGCGAGTGGTTCAGACATAGCTTTTAGTACATCGTTGATAACGTTATCTTCTCCCAGGCTCTTCATGGATTTTAAACTATTTATGTTTTTCTTTACTTTAATTACTAAGATTAGTGGTACTTCATCTAAGTGAGCTTGGTTAACAGATCTGTAATGAGGTTGACATTGATTTTTATTCTGGCGGTATAGATTTTTGTAAAAATCTGTTGAGACTTTTTAGGATATGTTTTCTGTTTGTGATCTTTCCTTCTGTATTGTCTTTCAGTGTTTGTATCCATTCTTTATTGTTAGTCAATCTTTTCATATTGTTCTTGGATGTTAGGTTTTTCGGTGATTGTTTTTGATAAGTTCACAAAATTTGTTTGGAGTGACTGGACGTCCGCTTTGTAAGTACATGCCGTTTAATTTTAAATGATTTTCTGTCTTTTCTTATTGTAGTAGTAAGAGATAGGGTAGCCCGTACCATTCGATGGTCTGTTGGTTGTGTGGTTGTTACTATTTCGATATTCTGTATAACTTTAGTGTTAGATTTACTAGTAATGAAGAAATCGATTTCACTAAGTGTGTTTCCGTCCGGAGAGCGCCAAGTCCATTTTGTTCTTCGATTTCTTCTTAAAATGAGTATTCATAATGTATAGCTCGTTCTCTAGGCAAAAGTGGATGAGCATTTTGCCTCGTTTGTTTCGTGACCCGTATCCCATGGTCCTAACACCGAAGAATCATTAGAACAGCGTTGACCAATTTTGGCGTTGAAATCTCCCATCAATATCTTGTTTCTTTTCTCGGTAGGCGCGTAGACTTGTATCAAGCACAGATTATTATTTTTAAAGCGTAAGTCAAGTCTTGCTACTCTGTCGGATATGGCTTGGAAATCTATTATAGTTTTCTTTAGTTCCTTTTTCACAACAAATCCTACGCCATTCCTTCCACTCTTCTTACCGGTGTAAAGAAAAATATAGGACTCATATTCAATTATATGTGTACCTTCTTTTTTTTACCTCAGATAATCCTATTATGTACCACTTAATGTTGCGGATGGCATGTTCAAGGTCTTCTTGTCGACCGGTTTCTACTAGAGATCTTACATTTAATGTGCAAATATATGTTATGTTATTTGGTTTGTTTTTGTGGATAAATGGAGGGTGGTGGTCATCTTCTCCCATGGTGACCAGCCATTTTGGGAGAGTTATGGTTTTCTTCTTTATTTTGTTTCTTGATATGTTTGTTATTATTATTATGGAGGGAGACCACTAGTTGCTACTGTTGTTGGTCATCACTTTCAGTGTCACTCGTGACTTCTGCTGTTGGTGTATTTGTTATATTCCGTGCTTGTATGTAGGATTCTATGGATTTGTTTTTTTTTTTTATTATTTTAGAACATTTTTTTTGTGTGCAATCTTTGTAATAGCTTCCGGTGATGAGTTTTGTTTTTTTTTGTTTACGATTACTTGTAGACGGCATATTTAGTTTGGAATATTTCGGAAAGCTAGTCTTCTTATGATTTTCATTGTTCAAAATTATGATTTTATCATACCTTATGGCAATATTTTCACCTTGTTCTTTGCGTTGCTTGAATTCTAAGTTCTTTCCTTTTTTCCAATATCTTTGGTGTGAAATCTTCTTTTAGGTAGGTGGTAGAATCTTTCAGATGGTGTCGATTTTTTTTAAGATTTGTATTTTCATACCCAGCGTGCAAAAGGTTACAGTTATAGGCCTCACTTTGTTTGTTAGTTTTCCTATTCTTCTGACGGATTTTTTTTAACATTTTCATAATATCTTCTTATTTAAAACTTATTCGAATGTCAATCTAAATAGTTAAAATAACATTTGTTGATGTGCACTGACAGTTTATCTATGAATTTATTAAGTTTTTGCTTTATATTTTTCACTTTTTCAATTTCTTGTAATTATTTAGTACAGAGACAATGTTTACATAGGCACAGTGGCGCCTCCACCGTCTAATCTAAATAGTTAAAATAAATATCAAGTAGATCATAGTAACTGTAAGAAAAAATAAATGTGAAATCGTTATTATTGTTAGGAATACTTTATTGCACAGTATAAATACAGAGTTGTACAAAAGGTGGGCTTAGTGCCAAGGCATTTTCTACCTGCCAACCTCGGACAGGTTTGGGATAAAAAGTTGGCGCGCAAGAATGTATAAAAGTGGCTTAATCTAAAGAGTTACAATATTAAAGTGTAAGGTACATAATTAAAACAATCAAAAATATAACAAAAACAATTCTAAATATATGTTTTATATTTAAAACACACACACATACATATATACATACAAATATATAATGAATAAAAGGGATGGTTTGATAAGTTATGTATATAATTTTATCAAGATAGAAGTTTTAGTTGCTCGTTTGAAGTGGTCTTTTGTTTCTGCTTTTCTGATATGAGGTTAATAATTAATATCATTAAGTTAATAATTAATATATATCTTGTCCGATTGTTAAGCGAGAGGACTTGCTTCAAGTAGGATGGCCGAGCTGTAAGGTTAATATAGATACTAAGTTAATTTATGTATATTTTAATCAAATGTTTAATTCGTTCTAAATTCATAGTTTTGTTAATTATAATTTTTACATGTATTATCGTGACCTAAAAGTATGTATTTAAAGGCAACTTCCGGTTTATTGTTTGAGTTGACTTTATTTCGTAAGCCAATCGGCGCTCGCACACGCCACCGCTGTCGAGCGCACCGACCAATGAGGAGTGAGACCAAGTTGTCAAGTAGGGTTCGAGCGCTCGACGGCGGAACGCGACGGCCGGGGATTGGAACGGTGGCACTAGTCTAGGCAAGACAATGGAATATTACAAGCTAATAAAGAGTAGGAATTTTGTGAAAAATTAAAGTGGATTTTATTCTGACCAAACCCAAAAGTAGGTACTATTTTGTATGTAACCTGACAAGGTTACATACAAAATAGTTCGAACCCCAACGACTACTTTAAAAATTGGTTACAATCGTAGATCGATTGTAACCAATTTTTAAAGTAGTCTCACTTAAAATACAGCTCTTCAGTATGTCAAATACTTCGGTATGTGCCAAAAATCTTGTATAGTTATTATATTAACAGAAATACAATTAGTCAAATCACATTAGTTACACTGTTATGTAAAAATCTAACCTCTTTTTTCCTTTCAGTTCGAACTTCTACCAGCGGAGGACGGCAGTGGAAAAGGGTCCGCTCTGACAGCCGCTATCGCAGCCAGGATTGCCGCTAGGGAGTCATAGACATCCGCTAGGCTCTAGCATAGACCATGGGGACTTCTTCACAAGTTCGTAGTTCAAGGTTCTTCACCTAAGGTTGGGTTGGACGAGGTCAGACGAGGTTAGCCGTTCAGGATAGCATTTAGTAATCGAACCGGTAAATAGACGTGTGTGGATAGTGCAGAATGCAACAATTTTATCTCAAAATAGGGTAGATGACTAAAAAATAATGATTAGTCCATCATTTAGATTACTAACAAAAAATTGTGCACATATTTTTCCGAGCAAAATATACTAAATGTATACTTCACAATTCATTCAGAATACCTATTTTTTTGTAGTCATCATGCCTTTTCTTTGCATCGGGTTCTTAAAGCAGGCTTAGTTTTAGGAATAAAAGGTAACACTGATATTTTTTAGTTGGTACATGCTTAGAAGGAATTATGTAGGTATCTTTCAAATTCTAGTGCTAGTAAACCAGGCCCGTGTACTGTTTTAGCGGTACAGTAACTAAAACGGAAATTAATAAAAATGGAGAATAAGATAATTTATTTATGAGAATATTAGTTTAAACTCTGGTGTGTGTGGTGGATAGTGTGTGATGGAGTGAATGCGGATGTCACAATCCAAGATTGATATTAGTGATGGTACGCTCATTTAGTGTAGTGGGCGAGTGAATAAAGCCAGCAGCTGGCGCCAGTGATTCCGTATCGAATTTGTATGTTTTAGCTCGCAGGCGAGTGCATTTGTAGTATATTTTTACAACTTTTTGGTTATTATTTTGTCGTTTATGAAATCATTGAGATTTTGATTTTCATAATCTCACAATCAGCAAAGTCATTGTGTTCTACACAATACAAACACAATTAAAAATATATATATATATACAGGTTGTTTCGAAGTTCAATGTCAAAGCTTAAACGTAGAATTCATTTTGACAAAAATATTTTTACGAAACTTTTTTTGTTTACTTCTTTCAATCACAATTAAGTAAATTGGTTAACCTTAAATTGTTAATAAATTGAATAGTATGCAATTTTCCTCAATTGCCATTTTCAATTGCCTTGAAGAGATTGCTCTCAAGCGATAAAGCCGCCCTTTGGACTTCTTTCACTTATGTGAATTTTGTAATTATTTAAACAAACAATGCTGTAATATAAAGTGTCGTTGTATTTTTTTTGTTTTCGTTCTTATAAACGACAAAATAGTTGATAAAATGTATTATGTATTGGAATATTCGGCCTTTTTCTATAAACCTTTGTAGATACAGGTATATAATAGATGTAAGTTATAGCTTGGGATTAATTTATAAGTATATAATATTTTTAAGGTTTTTATCTATAGTTGAAATCGTGCCATACTCAAGTTATTGTTAATTTTGTAACATATCTACAAGAGTATTTTTAATATACATTAGATGACTATAATTTCATAAATACCAGTGATATTCTTGAAGAAAGAATATCACTGAATAAAAATAGTAATAACTTCTGGCGCATATTAAAAAAAAAACAATAAAAGTCTCAACAAAAAATAAAAATAGTTTGTATATTTTTATAATATTATTTTCTATACCTATGTGCGCGATGAAATTACAATAATATAAAGAATCTTTTATTTTGTAAATAAGATAATATTTGTTGTTGTATAGTTGTTAAGAAGGAAGTTAGACATTGTTGTAAATTGTTATTAAGTAATATATTTTTAAATATTATTATACTGTTTTCTTACCACTCACCACCCACTTTGTGCGAGCGTGGGGGCTGTGGTCTACCCCCCTTATTTTTGAGTCTCTTGTCCAGCAGTGGATATACCAAGGCTAAAATGATGATTTTATTCACACTATTTTTGTTTTAAACTTAATTATCCAAAGGTTGCCTGGAAGAGATATATCGCTTTTAGTGATAAGGCCGCCCATTGTCTCACTTTTTGCTACGCGCAATTCTTTGTAATATTATTTTTTATGGTGTTTCGATAAAGAATATTGTATTGTATTGTAATTATAAAGTAGGTTAAAATAATTACGCAGAAACTTCATAAAAATATATTATATTTATTTATTAAAATTCTTAAAATAAAATAACATTAGGAATTGTTTAGAAATTAAATTACATTGTACAATTTATAGGAAAATCTTATTTGGACAAATATATTAGCACACTAAACCTGGACGAATTGGGCCAATTCTTTATTTTAAACGTTCGTAGAAGTCCAACGATGGTTTTTACGGCGAGATAATTTCGAAATCTACCGGGATTTTGAATTTGACAGCCGTGCGAAGCCGGGGCTGACCGCTAGTTTTTGATAAAATAATCAGTTGTCGCCTTATACAGCGACTGAATCTAAGCCCATGGGCAGAGAAATACAGTTAGCGACCCAATCGCGACTGTATCGAACCGAACTCGCGACAGCATCGCTTCAAAAACACACCGTGGGCGAGGGGCCTAAGTCCAATAGACATTCTACGACTGAAGATAAAGAGAGATAGAAAGTATCTGCCAGCCTGCTTACTTAGCTTTCAACTGTTCAAAACTGTAATCACCAAATAATGTTTAAGTGTGTGTATGTTTTATAAAATTATCTCCAGGTCCTCAACATGTGGAAGAGTTCTCGACATCAGGCCTCACGAGACTTCCACCTTCTCCCGAACTTTTCTGAGGATGCTTTGCAGCTCGGAGGCGGATGTAGTTTTGTACTGAAATAGAAAAAAAATATAAGTTGGTGGATAGTTAATATTTTGATAGCATTTGTAATAGAAAATATGAAAAGGGATAGTTAGAAACTTAACAGCTCATTCGTCAGCTCAATCTTTTCAGAGAAAAGTTTGAAGTAGAAGTAGAACCAACATATTTGGTTTCACAGTATCTAGAACGGATTACATACATATATTACGGTACATTAACGCCTGGCTTAGCGGAAGCATATTCGACTTTCATTCCGAAGGTCGTGGGTTCAAACCCCGCCGCGCAACTCTGGATTTCTCTTCACGAATAATTTATGTGCTTTAGCGGTGAAGGCATACATCGTGAGGAAACCGGCATGCTCTGAGGACTTTGAAGAGTTGGAAGAACATGTGATATTCACCAACGCGCATTTGGCCAGCGTAGTGAATTAAGGCCTAATCTTCCTTTAAAAAAATAGTCTCTTTGCTCGAGCAGAGGAAACGTTAATAGGGATGCTTATGTGTATTGTGTAACTTATGTTTATAGTTTAAGACACATCCGCAGCCTACACACAGCGTACACACGCAGGGTTCGAACCGGCACCTCTGGGAAAGCGCCCCGACGTGCTATCAATTACACAAGCGCGTCAATTTATTATTATTTTTTTTATTTTTTTTTTCTATGTATCATATGTATGTATTTACAAAAAAAATATGTATCTATGTAGTATATCAGTCACCTAACACCCATAGTACAAGCTCTGCTTAGTTTGGGGTTAGGTGATGCTGTGTGAGTTGTCCGGAAATATTTATTTATTTATTTATTAATTACGTGATAATGTCGAAAGCCTTCACTTCAAATATCGGATTAAGCCCCGATTATTCAATTCAATTCAATTTATTTATTCCATTTAGATACAACAGTACACTTGGAAAGGTCAATAATATAACAATATATCATCATTTAAATATTTGAACTTAAAAGTAGGTAAATATAATTGTACATTAATTTATGTAAAGTTATCCGCCAAAGCTTCGTCCAGCATATAATATGATTTTTCAAGTAACATTTGTTTTATGGTGGCACTAAAATAATTGATATCTGCAGTCCTCAAGTCGTATGATAATTTGTTAAATAATTTTACTCTAATACATAAAAAACTTTTTCCTACTTTAGCCAGCCTATGCGTAGGTACTTCAAATTTGTTTAATAACCTAGTAGGTAATATAACAATGCGAGTCACCTTTTAATTTTAACTATGTAACTTATGTTTTCGAAATTAATTGTGTAACTTGTATTGAAGTGAAACTTCTATAGAATCGTAGTGATTTCAAACCGGATGCAAAAAGATGAAACGGAAATGGTAAGAGACACACATAGAATGCTTTATTTAAATTTCGTTGAGACTGCGAAGTATCGCGCAAAGAGGTATTGCTGTATTTTATTTATATTATTTTGTAACATACTTTATGTAATACGCTTTATTGAAGTAATATAAATAATCCGAATAATTACAGATATATGTTTGTTTCTTTTATCATTTTAGCAGATGCGTTCATTTACCCTTTTTTTCTATTCGATATATATCATAATTATAGTTCGTAAGTAGTAGACTCCAATCGTGCGTCGTAGCTCACACACACACACTTTTTTTTTATTCTTCTTATTCTTTCGTCGATTTACTGAAGTTTCACTTCTATCGTGTGTGAATCGCACACACACCTTTTTTTTTATTCGCTATTCCTACATTCAAGTGATATATTATATGACTAAAGCCGTGTTGGCTAAGTGGGAGGACACTCGACTTTCATTCCGAAGGTCGTGGGTTCAAACCCCGCCACGCACCTCTGGATTTTTCTTCTTTAGAAATTTATGTGCGCTTTAAACACGTGCTTTAACGGTGAAGGCAAATCAGCGTGAGGAAACCGGCATGTTCTGAGAACTTTAAAAGAGTTTGAAGGACATGTGACATTCACCAACCCGCACTTGGCCAGCGTGGTGAATTAAGGCCTAATCTCTCTCGTCAAGAGAGAAGTCCCTGTGTCCCAGCAGTGGGAACGTTAATAGGGTGCTGATGATGATGATTGTATGAGTGGTGTAGAACCGTAACTCACACCAGACACGTTCCTCTGCACCAGCACGTGGCTGTAGAGCCGCTTGCCCTCGTCCAGCCCCAGCAGCTGCTCCAGCTGCGCGCGGGAGAGCGCGAACAGCTGGTGCCCGGGCACTCGGAGCTGGCGCTGGGCGTTGCTGCTGAAGCCCTTCGCTTCCAGCCATTCTGCTATCTCGTCCGGGTTTGATTTCTGCAAGATAAACAATGTTTATGATATCCCAACTGGGTAAAATCATCATCATCATCATCACCCCATTAACGTTCCCGCACTGCTGGGACACAGGGACTTCTCTCTTGACGAGAGAGATTAGGCCTTAATTCACCACGCTGGCCAAGTGCGGGTTGGTGAATGTCACATGTCCTCCAAACTCTTTTAAAGTTATTAGAACATGCCGGTTTCCTCACGATGTTTGCCATCACCGTTAAAGCACGAGTTTAAAGCGCACATAAATTTCTCAAGAAGAAAAATCCAGAGGTGCGTGGCGGGGTTTGAACCCACGACCTTCGGAATGAAAGTCGAGTGTCCTCCCACTTAGCCAACACGGCTTTTGGGTAAAATAATATATAATAATTCATTTATTTTCGAGAATGGTTGTTGGTTTTAAATCTTAATGTCCATTAATATTCTACTTAAATAGGTGTAACTGGGTCAGTTATAAATTTTTTAATAATTTCGTGCCAAAACGAAAAGTTTCGCTGTCCACTTGTCTGTCACATGAACGGTAGTAGTAAAAACTACTTAATTAGTGAAAACAGAGTTTCCAGGTGGGGAATTGTGCATTAAATGCCTTCATCGATTTTGTATGGCCATGCAAATACAATCATGTATTATGTCTGTTTAGACTGGACTAATAGCAACAAATACTAAAACCAGCTGCATAAATTGAATGATATATACAGAGCCTATGTCTATATGTCTCTTTTCAGCCGTAAAAAGCTTACTGTTGGACTTGAACCTCCTATAAAGAACACATTATATGCTCATCACGGTGAGTTGGCAAGCTCAGTATTTGTTTGCATGCCCGTAAAAAGGCTCGTCATGACCCTATTAACCTTCCCACTGTTGGGAAACAGGCAAAGAGAGAGGACAGAGAGAGACAGATTAGGTATTTACCACGCTGGCTAGGTGCGGGTTGGAGAATGTCACATGTTCTTCAAACTCTTTAAAGTTCATAGAACTTGCTGGTTTCCTAACGATGTTTGCCTTCTAAAGCACATGTCTATGAAATCCCCAGGTACCTGGTGTATGAAGATGTCTGGCGTCTTCTTGATGTCTAGTATGGTCTTCCGCTGTTGGATCTGAGGCAGAACCATCTTCAACTCCTCGTGTAAAGTGCTGCCCGTGCTTTGTATAGACTTCGTGGCTGAGGATTATAGAGGTTAGTTATGAAGGGTGAAAGTTTCGTTCCAAAGACTTCTCAATAGATGGCAGTGTTCTAAATAGGAAGTGTCAAGTCGGAGAGTTTGACTTGGAGCTATAAGCGATAGTTAAAGGCGCCATCTCCTACGGACTAGACTTGAGAATAAATTACATATACACGGTTCGTTATATTTATTAATACTGAGTTCGCATTTGATATACCGTTCAAAATAACTATATATAAAATATAGTTATCAGTCTCTCAGAAGGAATATAGACAAGAAAATCTATTTTCTTTACATCTGACTGCTTCAGTGGCGCGTTGGGCGAGGGTCCGCTTGCGGCGCAAGAGGTAGCGGGTTCGATTCCCGCCGTGGGTGAAAGTGTTTGTATGTTCTGCAAGCACGATCTCCTTGTTCTGGGTGTTTAATATGTATAATAAAAAAATTATCTATATATGTATGACTATTATATTAAGTATATCAGATATCTAGTACCCGTAACACAAGCTTAGAGCTTACCACGGGGCTAGATGTTGTTGTGTGACATGTCTGGAAATATAAAAAAAATATCTATATATATATATGTCCGCTTAGTAAAACTACTCAACGGATTTGATGTACTTAGTTAGCAGCAGTTTTTTTATATTCGAATTGCTGGTTATAAGATTAAATTATTTTACTTAGCCATGACCATGATGATGCATGAAATTACGTCGACATATCAGGGAACTATAAAATCACTTAATTGCGGTAAATAGGTATTTCGACGTTAATCTAAATTAAGATTTATTTGAACTGTATTAGTGAAAAATATTGATTAGTTTCCATACTTACATTTCATGGTATCTGTTTTGGCGGCCACAGGCACGGGTGCGGGCGGAGGCGGCGGCGGGGGCGGGGGCGGGGGCGCTGGAGGCTCTAAACAATATATACTTCGTTAAAACATCTCGCTTGCCTTCAGTTAACGGAAACTTCATCCTACATAGCCAAGCTAACCTTACCGGGCCGTGGTACCAAGCCGCATTGGAGCGGTGGGTATGGGATATGGAAGCCAATGCTTAACAGTGGACTTAACTTGAGCGAAATGATGATGATGATACAATGGTAGTGCGTTTAAGTAGAGAACGTCAAATACCAATAAATAAGTTTCAAATGTGAATCTATCATTCCTTATACAATATACAAAACTTTTCGCTTTTTCACTTCTCGACTTAGGCTAAATCCGGCGAACACGATTCGTCTTCTCATCTTCAGCCTTAAATCTTCACAAAAATAATAAGAATAAAATTATTAGTAGGTAAGTTAATATTATTTATATAATAAAACATTAACCCATCACTTACCACATTTTACCAGACAGACACACACACATAGAACACTGGGCAATACAGACAAGCGAAGCACGCACACAAACAAACAAAAAGAAAATCGTCGAATATGGTACTGCTGTATTAAGATTATGAGATAATTTTGTTATCTACTGCGTTTTTAATTTATATTATGATTATCTAAAAAGATTAGATATAAATTGGTACTACCAATTGGATTTATAAGAAAACAGTTTTAAGGTTTATAAAAATATTTAATAAAAAATAGAAAATACAAACAAGAGTATTACTTGGAGTGACAAACCCACAAAAATATTTGAACTTCATTCATAGCGATAACTGAACAATCTATATTTTAAATCTTATAATCAGATTTGAACATTATTAAAATATAAGACTATTTTGCACGAATTTTTAGTAAGTTAGCCACTCCCATACAAATATTATATACGACCTTTAGCATAAAATAATTATCAAGAGACGTCTCATCCACACTAAGATAAAATCTTTGAAAGTTACTTGCACGATATACAAAAAAAAAACAATTTAGTATATAGACTCTATTATACAATATTTTAATTTATAGAGTTACTATCTAATCTACATCTATATTTTGTAATAGATACATGCTGTATCTTGTATAATCTAGTTAAATAAAAAAATAACTCAGACTTGTGATAACTATACACAATGAAAGACAACAAGTTATATATCGATGAAAATATCTATCGTATTTGCTGTTAATTAATCTCAGTTTATCAGGATAAAAGTATAAATGCATTATCAATATCTTATTGAGCACACATTTCGTAAGACTATAAAACTACTTCTACTTCAAAAAGTATTATGGAGGTGTATTTAAAAAGGAGAAATCTTAACAAAAATGATATCATTTAACTTTGCTGTTTAAGTAGTACCAAAAACAATTTAGGAAACCTAACTTAACATCAGCTATAACATCGCGTAAGGGCTTTTTCTCATGAAGACACTTCACAAAAAATGCACGCAACTGTATACAGACGAACTTATATGTGAATATATATATTTTTGTTTGTTTTGTGATATAACAGTTTCTTAATGAGACAAAACCCAAGGTATTCTTGTTGACAATCCACAAACAGTTAGACAAACACAAGCTCACAAACAGAACCGCCGCGAGCGCCATCTAGTCGAAGCGCCGCGCACCACATTGTAAACTTGTTAGAAACTACCTCTATCGGGAAACACGAAAATTAGTATCCAAGTTAGTAAATGCTTATCTGTCTTTAACTCATAGCCATAGAAAAGTTAGAATGTGAAAAGTAAATTTGAAATTGTGAAAATATAGTTTTTTATCAGGAACTAGATATTTCAAACGACCTCTAGGTGGGTAATTCTCCAAATGTGTTGAATGTAGGCAAGTGAACGCTATTCTCAATTGATGGTCTTGATTTTTTTTCAGTCTTCACAAATGTGCTTTATTTCCAGTGTCAGTCTGTATAATGTAAACCCCTGATTCAAAGATTTGTAAAACCATTGGAAATAAATGATATTTACTGTAAATATTTTTTCACTCGATCTATAAACGGCTTTAGCTGCCTTGTTTCCAGTATAAATAGAAAAACCCATACCTCTCTATAGAAGTCTGTATTGGATCCACGCAAATTTAGCATTATACAGGTCTAGTTTTAAGGCGCATCAGATAAAAAAGTGACCTAAAAGTGCCCGGAAGAGATCGCTATTAGTGAGAAGGCCGCCCATTGTGTCACTGTAATACGTATTTCCTATGTATGTTCCTATATTGTGGTGTTGCAAAAAAAGATTATTCGTATTTGTGTATGACCGGCTTAGGTACTGTACGTTTAGGATTGCTATCAGAGCTGTATAAGACACGGCAGGCGACTAGAAGTATCGGAACTCGCCCTTCTTTCCGAGGCGCTCGCGGCGCACCCAGTCCGCGCCCCCGCGCTCCCCCGCGCCCCCGCGCTCCCCCGCGCCCGCCGCGCCCCCTGCACCCCCCGCCCTACCCGGCGCTCCCGTGGGGCTGCTGCCGCCGGAGCCGCGCCCGCCGCTCTCCTGGGGACAAGGGACATACACTTAATATGGACGAGTAGTATTGTATTGTATTAGGTCCTTACATATGAAATTGGCGTTTTTCGTACTGGCCACTTTAATCACAAATTTCTCCTCTTTGGTAAGGAATTCCAAATTCAAATTTGTACAGCTATAGACTCATGTATTTGTGCTTCGATGATCGTCATTCATTTGTTTTTTTTCTTCTGTTTTTTTCTGTTTGCGTCACTCATTTTACAAAATGGAAAACTTAAAATATCGCATTATTTACGAGTACGAGTTCCGCCGTGGCACTAGTGCTGCGGAAACAACTCGAAGGGTGAATGATGTGTATGGCGGTCGTGTTGCAAAAGAAAACACAGTTCGTTTTTGGTTCCAACGTTTTCGTTCTGGAAATTTCGACTTGCAGAACAAGCCCCGTGGACGGCCTGAGACTCAAGTTGATAATGAAGAGTTGAAGGCTATTGTGGAAGCGGATCCATCGCAAACCACGTCCGAGTTAGCTGCAGGCTGCGGTGTTAGTGATAAAACTGTTTTAATTCACTTGAAGCAAATTGGGAAGATTAAAAAGCTTGAAAGGTGGGTACCTCACGAATTGACTGAAGCAAACCGGCAAACGCGCGTCAACTGCTGCGTTACATTACTAAACCGGCACAATAATGAAGGTATTTTAAACCGAATCATTACCTGTGATGAAAAATGGGTTCTTTACGATAATCGGAAGCGCTCAGCGCAATGGTTGGATCCTGGCCAGCCAGCCAAATCCTGCCCCAAGCGAAAATTAACCCCAAAAAAGTTACTTGTAAGCGTTTGGTGGACTAGTGCCGGTATTGTTCATTACAGTTTTCTCAAATCTGGCCAGACTATTACGGCTGATGTCTATTGTCAGCAATTGCAAACCATGATGGAAAAGCTAGCGGCTAAACAACCTAGGCTGGTCAATCGCTCCACGCCACTGCTGCTTCACGACAACGCTAGACCACACACTGCGCAACAGACGGCTACTAAATTAGAAGAGCTTCAATTGGAAAGTCTAAGACATCCTCCGTACTCCCCGGACCTTGCTCCAACAGATTACCATTTTTTTCGAAATTTGGATAACTTCTTGCAAGGGAAAAAATTCAACTCCGATGGGGCAGTCCAAATCGCCTTCAAAGATTTTATTGATTCCCGTCCGACTGGTTTTTTTAGTAAAGGGATCAATGAACTACCTATAAGATGGCAAAAGTGCATAGAAAATAATGGTTCATACTTTGATTAATTAAATATATTATATTAAAAAATATTCGACTTTTTGTTCCTCCCATACAAAACGCCAATTTCATATGTAAGGACCTAATATTTTATTCGTCGTAGGTAACACTGTACACTTGACTTCGTTCACTCTATTTAACTTAATATAATATTATCTTAATTCAAACAGTATATTACAAAATAATAATAAGCACTCTGCAAGTACGAGGGAGTTTGAGACTACATTAGAACCAAAACTGCTTTTTCCAACTCTACATATGTCGTCGCGTCGTTCCTGTGTTAGCAATTTTGGCCGAAAGGGGTCAAGTTTCGACGGTTCATCGGTCACTTGACGCAAACACTGTGGTTCTAATATTTAAAATTTATATTGTATGTATGATAGTTTGTAAGGTATATGTTCATGTGGGCCTCTGATGCTGGAAATAAATGTCTTTATTATTATTAAATTATACGGCAGCAAGACCCCTCTTGAACTACGACTAAAATTATACGGGAAGGCAAAGAGGATTCAAACACAGAAAAATCCATAAAAAGGGCGTGACCAAACGTGGAAAGCTATCTTCAAAGGTGTTTCTTATAGAACATAAATAATAATGACCCAAGCTGACCCCCTCAGGTACTCCGGTTTTATATCTTTGTTGGAGTCATAAGATTTTGGACTAATCTAAATTATTATTGGCTAATTCGTATTTTATTACTTAGTGATAATTTGTGCTTCGATTAATAAAAACCAAACGTATGAAATTTTCCAATTTTGTAATAAAGACGTTAGATATAAACTGTGCCAAAAGCTTTGGCTAAGAATAACAATATTAGAAGATTATTATCTCACACTACTTATGTCAGTTCAAGTGAGTTATTTCTTATTTAAGTTGAAGAAACCGGATTTACCTCCGCCTAATAACAAAATTTAACTGTTACATACCTACACTCGTCATAGGCAAGCCAATCGTTACAACAGAGGTAAAAATTGTGTTCGAGGTTATATACGAGGCAATCAAATAATTATACTTGTTCGGTATCCCTTACGAGTGTTATACCTTTACGCTGAATGTACAAGTACATTAAACCCGTTAGTATTGTACCTGATAATGCGTGTAGATGGGGTTGGGGTAGAGGTGCGGCGAGGCGGGCGGGCTGGGCGCGGCGGGCGCCACGATGGTGTGCGGCACGTGCGCCGTCACGCCGCGGGCGTTGCGCGCCTTCCACCACTTGCGGGAGTCGTCCAGCACCTTCGCAGGATAAACAACCAATAAGTCAATGTATCCGGACAAGCCAATTATGATGAGGGAGCCCGAAAGGTGCTTTTTGAAGTGAAACTTCTTTAGAATCGTTGTGATTTGAAATCTGATGCAACGGAATTGGAAATAAGATTGGCTTACCTGTCGGGTAAGTCAATCTTAAACGCTAACAAGGTTAAGCAACTTTGCGCGAAGCCAGTACTTGGATGGGTGACCGCCCGAACAAAATCTTTTTGCATAGTATTTTTTTTTTTTGTTTTTTTTTTATTCTTTTCATTCTTTTGTCGATTTACTGACGTTTCACTTCTTTCATGTGTGAATCGCACACACACCTTTTTTGTTTATTTATCTAATTCAATTAAGAAATCATATTAGAATAAACGAATTATTAGTAAATCGATCAGTGGCCGATGCGAGTGCCAAAGAAAGAACAGAGCTCCGAAGTCTCGCGATGGTTTTAATGTCGGCTGCGGCGCTTGGCTCGTGTGCTGGTTTCCAAGAGCGTTTAATTGCTGCCATGGAATTCCTATGTAGGGCGAGCGTGTAACAAGCCACACGTAGACGCTAAAGGAAGTTCTTCACATTGACTCATCTCAAGATACTCCCCACGGACCACACAGCCACAACAGTTATTTATCATTGATGGCCGTGCGACTTTAAGTGACATGACATTAGGTTCGATTCCCGCCGAGGGTAAAATTGTTTGTATGTTCTGCAAGCACTTTTCTCCTTGGTCTGGGTGTTTAATATGTATAATAAAAAGGTATACATGTATGTATATCATATTAAGTATATCAGATGCCTAGTACCCGTAACACAAGCTTAGAGCTTACCACGGGGCTAGATGTTGTTGTGTAGATTGTCCGGAAATACTTATTTATTTATTTATTAGGAAGCTGTCCACGTAGACAACTCATCGCTAACCAGGGACGCGGTTAGGAAGTTGTCCGCATTGACTCACCTCAAGATACTCCCCACGGACCACAGACAGCTCCTTATCGTTGTTGGCCGTGCGCGGGTAGGTGACGCGAACGACCCGCCCGCCGCGCGCCTGGACCCCGCGCGCCCACGCCGCTCCCAGGTCATCTAGAATATAGGTATAAAGTTGTAAGTGTGTAAGAAAGTTTAGATTTTAATACTTATTTTTATTCAGAAAATCACTTAAAGCTAATGCTGAAAAAATCCTTAAAATTAGAGCTATGATTTTTAATGTTTTTAATAAGTGGTAAACCTCACTTTGCAGGTTAGACTATTTTTAAATTTTATGCAGAAAAAATTAAGACACATCCGTCATCCTGTGCGCGAAGATTACAGATGTGTCTTGATTTTTTCTGCATAAAATTTAAAAATAGAGCTATGATGTATATTATTTTAATATCTTGAACATGTAATATAGGATATGGTTTTAATTATGTATGTATTTGAATATTTATTTAACAGTGATTTTAATGTTGCCGCATTAAACAGCGACAGTATGTACAAGCTAATAAATAAAATATTAAAATTATGGTAGATGACTAAAAAAAAAAATAAGTCCGTTATTTAGAATATTAAAAACTTTGTATAATGTTATTCCATTTTTTCTTGCAAAAGAAAATTCAAGACTATACAGTGCATTGAAGTTTCGCGTGACTTTGATACTCTGTATCTTGGCACTTTCTTATTAAATTTACAAAGCGAAAACCGGCCTTAGGTCCCGATCAGGGGAACAAAATACAAGGTCTTCTTTAAAAACTTTTACTCCACTCGTCAGAAAAAATACCAAGCGAATTTACAAACCCAATATCAATCTTAGTCAATATGACTACAATCGAGGCCTATATCCAGCGGACGATCCAAGGCCTATAGGAAGTCCTAGGGTAGCCTACCTTCTTCTCTTTCCGGCCTGTAGGGAGGCTCTCGGTCTGGAGAAGAGGCCGCCGAGCCGGAATCTTCTCTACCCAGCGGCCGCGCATTCCTGAGGCAAATTTACAACAATTATAAATTGTCCGTACAACCTTCTTAAGACCGAAAGATATAATTTTTTGTAAATCGGATGTTCAAAAAGTTTGCAATACAAAAGTTTTTATCAACAGATAACATACTATTTTAATGTGTTAACTTCATCTGACTTAGCCAAAGAATCTATAGGTTTCCATGGAAATTCATTTCTTGAAACAACAACAACAACAAACATGGGAACATATGAAACTAAATTAAGCCGCTTGCGTCTTTACCCGACTTACCTCGGATAAGGCGAGTACTGTTCATTATAGATATCCGGTTCCTCCCGCTCATACCGCTCGTAGGCCCCACTGGCGGCCGAGGCCCCCGCAGCGGGGGGCCCCTCGGTGCGCTCCGGGGGCCTCACGTCGCTTCGTCTCGGCGACGATCTACACGCACAGACAGACAGTAAGCGGGACATCACAATAAGCACACAGACGATAATACATACAATAATTACAAGAATACAGTGTCACAATTTCACGTGTATGAATGTTATGAGTAGCTGAGTGGGGAGAACCACGGAAAGAAGAATTATTGAATAGGCCTTAAAGCGAAGCAAACAATATTTTGTTTGGTTGCTACTTTTTTGTACCGTATAAGCCTGCGCGACTAAAGCGACTCTGAAGCGTCTGCCGCGCGGCGGACGCTACCCAATGGACCTTTGCACACCTACGCGACCACAGAGCTGGACGTTTTCAGCCAAAAAAGATCCCGTGTCGCAGTCGTTTCCTGCGTTGCTGACCAGTAGGTTTGGCCTAACGTTTTGCCTCGGCGATAAGCAAGACAATCATTACACTGACATACAATACAATGTCCGCCATCTTTTTAACATGTTTCAATGAATATGTACACTCGACTTAAATTCCAAAAGAGCGCCGAAAAATTTACGTGAAAACATATAATTTTCGACATTGTCTGAGAACTTTGAAGAGTATGAAGAACATGACATTCACCAACCCGCACTTTCACAGCGTGGTAAATCAAGGCCGAATTTCACCTGGGATGATATAAACATTGAGGGCTCAATAGTTAGATACAAGATTATAGGCCTTACCTGCGTAGCGGCTGGTCGTCCACCTGGTAGTCGGGGCTCCAGCCGTCCATGAAGACGGGCTGGTACGGTGGAATGTTGGTCTTCCATTGCTCTCTATGGAATAACGGAAAACGCATTATTCTTCTATTTCATAGAATACATCGTTTTAGTTAATAATGCCGCTAGTCGGCAGCTCAATTATTGTGTTATATCTCATATTGAACGTCTTGTTTTTGTCTTTTGCTGTCTTATCTGTGTGTAAATTATATACTTATTATTAGAATTTAACGAAATCAAGTGTATAATGTTACCTATGATTAATAAATAAACTTTGAAACTATTTATCTATAAAATAGGGATATAAAAGAACATCCACAAAGGAAAACACAAAAAGGTTCTTATAAATAAATAACCACAGACAATCCACCCAAACATAAAATAGCTCTAAGCTTGTGTTACGGGTACTGGACATCTGATATATGTACATACAATATACATTGTCTTAGATGTAGCTATCCGTAATTAGTTATACTACGACATGACTGTTTTAATTTGTGCAATTTATGTTTAAATCCTGTATATCGACTGAGGGAAGTTCATATTAAATAATTAAAGAAATCTCAGGATAACTAAACTGATAACGATTTGACACTGCACACTGAAAAAATTGAGCGCTACGTCATACTTTTAATAAAAACGCTTTTTATCCATGATAGTTGGAAACAACATATTTTACACATTTCA
This sequence comes from Gymnoscelis rufifasciata, assembly GCA_929108375.1. NCBI lineage: Eukaryota > Metazoa > Arthropoda > Insecta > Lepidoptera > Geometridae > Gymnoscelis > Gymnoscelis rufifasciata. The sequence goes on along the minus strand of OV815327.1, from coordinate 9,862,629 downwards.
GAGGGATTATCAAACACATGTATTAGTTAGATTACGAATAGTAATCGGCTTACATTAACAGAGTCTAAAACAACCATTTTGTTAGTTAATACAACAATAATTTTATTTATCGTCAACTAATCATGATTTATCACAACTAGGATTAACATGACATTCTTGGATAAGTTTTTAATAGATTTGACACTACTGTAATTACATTAAACGGTTTTCAAGTCGATGTTATTTCAATGAATTTGCCAATTTTGTTAGAATATTATCAAAAGTGTAGAAGTAGAATTTAGGAATGTGAGCTTGATTAGATAAATGTTTTAGGACTTATCGTTATTTTAAAATACCGTGCCCTCATGTTGTAAGCACTTATTAATTTTACGACCATTTCATTGAACACATGAATGTCATCAACGATTTTCATTTGGATCATAATATGATACGTATACTAACAGTGTTGTGTCTTAACTAAACTGTTATTTTTTCCGGAAGTCGTAAATAATCTCTGATTACTTTCAATCAAAAATTATATGCAATTACAGATTTAATCGTTGATTGAAAGTAATCAAAGATTATTTTGTGACTATGAATTCTGGCCTTAGATATATGTTAAAACACCTAGATATGTTACAAGACACGAGGACTTTTTTGGTTCAACCACGGGTCTTGTATTGCTGCATTTTATTAATCAAGTCAAGACTGCTATATTTAAGACTACCCAAGGAGTGCCACAGCTCCGTCTCCTTGCTGGTGTGCAGTTTCTGGTGAGCACCGTCTGCATCAGTAGAGGAACTGCATCAGACTCACCTGGGTATAAGCCAGGCGTCTCCCAAGGAGTGCCACAGCTCCGTCTCCTTGCTGGTGACGCAGTTGGCGAGCAGGTTCAGCGCGTCCCTGGTGAGGAGTGGCTGCACGACCCTGGACGGGAGCCGGCCGTCTGCCGCGTCCTGTGCTGCGTCCACGATGAGGGCCAGGGGGGTGAAGAGGAAGTGGACCTGTGGATTGAATGATACACTTCTATATTTTCTATTCAAGGCCTCGTTCACCATCTCAGAGTGCGATGTAGCCAAACAGCGTTTATAGAGCTAGGATAGCTGAGATTTTAATCTGAGCGAAATAACATACTATCCATCAGATGTTAATCATAAGATTATAAAAACCCCATATCTCTAAGGCAAAATCTCCCCAATTTCTTCCCTTCATCAATCTCTAAATAGACATTGATGAAGGATGTTGGGGCAGAACTTTGCAAGCAGTGGGTGATAGGCTAAATAAAAGGTATACTTCTGGGAAGTTTAAAGTGCGATCATCAGGAATTGTTGGAGTGTGTTGGGAGAGTGATTGTGTAGCTGTAGGTAGATGGGTTAACTAAAAGAACTAACAACATAAGAGATGGAAGCTGAGTTGTTCTATTCGCTTCTCAACTCAGTGTAAAAAATTTAAGCGAACTGTCAAGACTATGTTATTTCCTTGATTATTCTTAGTTTGGCTTCTAAGGAAATAAACGTTTTGACTTTGACTTTGAACTTACCAGCTCTGGAGCATTAGGGTCGTGTATGTGCGCCCGCAGCCTCGCCAGCAGGTTGAAGGACAGCTTGAACTTCTGCAGGACGTCCACGAAGTCCCTCTCGGGCGGGGGCCGCGTGCGGAGCGCCAGCATGCCCTCGCCCGCCGTGGCCTTGCGCCCGCCGCCGCGGGAGCGGCGCCGGCGCTCCAGCTCTCTCGAGGCGGCGGCTGCGTGCTGTAGTCTGACGAGGAATTGGAATATCTTAGCTTATATAGACTTTTCCATTGATGATTATGATTACTTTTATTTGACTGCCTCAGTGGCGCGGTGGACGGAGGTCCGCTTAAGGTGCAAGAGGTAACAAAACTATGCCAATGATCTCTTTAAGGTCTTATATTTTAGGGCCCTTTGTCAAATACATGGGCGCTCAATGCTTTAATGTACGTAGATACTCGTAATTTTACAAACGCGCGAGGTATTCCATCCCGTCAGATTTACTCGCAGATACAAGATGGGTGCGATTCCCGCCAAGTCAAGTGTTTGTACCTATGTTCTGCAAGCACTTTATCCTTGGTGGTGTTTAATATGTATAATAAAAAATATCTAAATATAATGTATGTCTATTATATTAAGTAAGTATATCAAATGTCTAGTAATCGTAACACAAGTTTAGTGGTTACCACGAGCTAGATGTTGTTGTGTGGATTATCCGGAAATAATTATTTTATTACTTATTTGATTAGGTGTCAAGATCCTAAGCAAATCCACGATATCAGAGAGGGACAGAGCTACGCTACGGTACATTCTGATGTTAAATTAATTACATATTCACCTAGTCTTTTCTACCAACCAATACCAAGTTTATCTTTACCAAGTTTCAGTTGGAAATTCATTCATAAGTTGCCCTCAAAGAAAAATGTTAAATGACTGCGCGATCAATTCCGTCAAATAATGACGAATTCCAAGCCCATTCTTATTAAATCGTAAGGCTTCCTGCACACGATGTCACCACCGCGCCGCCGCCGCACCGCTCCACTGTACTCACGCGTCGCTGCTTACTTAGCTATTAAGCAATGCAATTGATTTAACTTTTAACACTTGTTTCTATATTTATCCAATTCTCGTTGAATTGTGTATAAGTTAAGATTATCACTTACCTACTAACGCCTAAGGAATTATATACGAACTAGATATTAAACATGTAAGTATCTCATTGTAAAAGAACTTTTATAAGTTTTTATGAGACATAAAGCTTCTTTAAACCTTATATAACACTGTATCACTTGGCGGCGCGGTGGCGGTGCAGTGTGTTTAAAAGGCGTATTATTATTAGTATTATATTATAAAGACTGATTAAAAATTACGAATTTTGAGGGACATTACCTCGTCTTATCTAGTAAATCCTTGATAACTACGCTATATAATATTTACAAATTTTAGCAACACTTTATTCCCTTTCTTTCACTGAATTGCAGATATCAGTGGTGCATTAAGTATTAGTATAAGCACCTGCTATGCTGGGACACAGGGACTTCTCTCATGACGAGGAATTAGGCTTATGTTCACCACGGCCAAGTGCGGGATGGTAAATGTCACACATCCTTCAAACTCTTCAAAGTTCTCAGAACATACCGGTTTCCTCACGAAAACACAGAAAAGAAAAATGCAGAGGTGAGCGCCGGTGTTTGAACTTAAGACCTTAGTAATGAAAGTCAGTGTAATACCACTTTAGCCAACACGGGTTACATACATTAAGTACGCTATTAATTAATTAGACTTAAGAAAGATGGTTTCAGTTTCATTATTGCAATTAACATTACAAACACAGCACAGGTAATATTTAAGGACCCTGTGTATAGGGCATGGCAAATATTTACTTACTTAAATTTAATTAAAACTTATTACACATAGAAAAAATATAAAACTTATAACAATTATAAAAACTGAATATCAATTCTAAAATAATTTTGAATGAGACCAATGTCACATATAATAGGAACTTATATTCAAACATGGACAGATGACTTGGTCAAACTTGCTGGCTCACGGTGGATGCAAGTGGCGACCGATCGGAATAATTGGTCGCTTATGTCCAGCAGTGGGCGTCTAATGGCTGAAATGATGATGATGAATATTCAAACTGAGTACACCAGCCTCGTTAAGAGACTGGGCTGTTGTGTCTGTCCATAACAGTTGAAATAAGTATTATACTTATTAGTGTATCATTTTAGTCTATTACTTAAACAACAACAAACCTGGCGATGAACTTCTCGATATCATCAAAACATCTATTGAGAATAGCGATGTCCTGCTCGTAGAGGCGCTCCGAGCCGGTGGAGGAGGCGTCATCGCGCTCCGCCGAGCCGCCGCCGGAGCGCGAGCGCTCCCGGCCGTGCTCCCGCCCCAGCTGGGCAGACATTTGCTGAAACAAGAGGAGAGTGTAAGCGAGACGAAGGTAAATGTACAGGTTCCATCCCAACATAATCAAAATTTAAAATTGAGAAAAAACCTCGATTGGAATTCTTCAAACATTTTTTTTATTGTAAATGTTAAACTTATAATAGTTACCTATAAATAAGAACTCCAAAATTGTAATAACTACAAAATTGTAATAACTGATAAAGCTGTGTTGTTCTATTCGCTTCTCAACTCAGTATAAAACATTAAAGCGATTTGTCAAGACAATGTTATTTCCTTGATATTTGTTATTTATGCAATTTAGTTTTATCAATTTTAAGTTGACCTGTCCATGCATCCAGGCTATGTGCTTCTAAGGAAATAAACGTTTTGACTTTGACTTTGACTTCAATATCATTAAAAGTAAAAAATCATAGTATTTTGTAATGAACACGTGATGCGCTTTCATTTAAGACCCCACTCGAGTATATTTACAGATTTTCAGTTTACGTTCCCCACTTTTACCCTCATTACTTTTAAACAGGTCAACCGATTTTCATCAAACATGTCTAAGAACACTCGCACGACACTCACCTTTCACACAAAACAACTAAATTGAAATCGCTTTGTCCGTTCGGGAGCTATGATGAGACAGACAGATAGACAGACACGTCAAACTTATAACACCCGTCTTTTTTGTTGAGGGTCGGAAACTGAAACTGAACATAGGTGACAGCACCATAAAATTCACAGTAGAGAGTAAGGTAGCATGTGAAATTAATACTAATCAAATCAAATGATTACTAGTGATAAGCCTTTGCGGCAGCTGTTTGAGATTTCTTATCTTTCCTATAGATACCTTGTCTTCTACCAGAGATGTAATGAGCTATCCTGCGACCAGTGTGAAATTACGCTACCGTTTTCACTGATACGAATCTATGTAGCAGTGGGAGGACACTTGACTATCACTCCGAAGGTCGTGGGTTCAAACCCCGCCACGCACCTCTGGATTTTCCTTCTTGAGGCATTTATGTGCGCTTAAAACACGTGCTTTAACGGTGAAGGCAAACATCGTGAGGAAAACCGGCATGTTATGAAAACTTTAAAGAGTTTGATGGACATGTGACATTCACCAACCAGCACTTGGCCAGCGAGGTGAATTAAGGCCTAATCTCTCTCGCCTAGGGAGAAGTCCCTGTGTCCCAGCAGTGGGAACGTTAATAGGGTTATGATGATGAATCTATGTAGCGGTACCTAGAGCATTCGTATGTAATATTCAGTTCGGCTTATTTACTCGTAGTGAACATTACAGTGTTCACTACAAGTGAGCATTTACCCGTAACATTTCGTGATACACTCAACAGCAGAATAAACTAGGGTCCCAAAATAATATGTACAATAAAGTAAATCAAAAGTTGCGGACTGTTGTACTTTGTTAGAAGTATAGGAACAAAAATCCTGTCATAAGGTAAGTTATCACATTTAGTTCGATCCTCGGTGTTATTATAAACATTTTCTTTTGACTAATTGTAACTCCATTTGAGAGTGCTTGTGTACTTCGGTCACATTGCAAGGAAAGACGGGAACAACCTCGAGGCTCATTGTGACCGGTAAAGTGGATGCCACGTGGACGCAGTCCCGTTCGTTGGTCCGACCAGATCCGCACCACTCTTAACTCGTCTATTCACAACGCCCTTCACACCGCAAGACACAAAGACAGATGGAAAAAGATCGTACGAGAGAAAGTGATTCTTAAGGGTGGTCACGGCCCTCGGCATTGAGGACGAAGTCACCACGAAGTCCTAGCTTCGTGGTCCTCAATGCCGAGGGAGGAGGAGAAGGAACTCCATATGAAATTTACACTTTGGTATTACTTGTTATATCTGGCACGCACAAGAAGATGTTTTGAAACGTTGATTTGGTCACTTACTTTTGCTGTGGACTGTACCTTGCGATCACTTTTCATCAAATATTGGGTCTACGCGTATCTCTCGCGCTTGCACGAAAGCTCGGACGTTCCTTGCTTGTCGGTTTGTACAATAAACAAAAACAGTTGTAACAAGTCATCGAGCATGGCGTCGCTGTTACAACTAAATACTCTAGCTAGTATATAGATACTCACCACTAATACCGCGTCCCATTGCTGTCGAGTATAAGTATGATAGAGACGCGACATCACCAACGGCCGCAGCGGTTATGCTACCGTACCTTCGTTATCTAAGTTATCGTTATCGTAACCGTTATCGCTTTATTATTCATGGGCATTGTTATAAAACTGAACATTTACATTTATAACTCATTCAGATTAGGTTTATCTGAGTCTATTTGTGTCATCCTTTTTAGCTTCCGACAAAATAATACTTATAATAAACTTATTTGATGGTCAATCTAGACTACAATATCTACCCCTTGCTATAAGCTTAGATCATTAGCTTGTGTTACGGGTACTAGACTTATAATAATAATGGACCTTTGCATCTATAACAGATGATTTAAGTAGCATCGAGGCGGCACTTGCGTTTGTGGCTGTAAAGACCAATACGAGAAAGGATCGCTCGGCTACACACAGAGTGTAGACTTATCATAAACTGAATAATATTACTACATAGGAACTACCCAGACTAAGGTATAATGATTGCAGAATACACAAACATTCATCGTTGGCGGGTCCTATGAATTAGCTTCCATTGTTGAGAAATATAAATACCTAAATACATCTTATAATGTAATAGAATAAGACGAGTTTTCTATGTATCATTGACAGAAATATGTATATAATATAGTATATCAGACACCCAAAGTACAAGCTCTGATACGTTTGCGGCTAGGTGATGCTCTGACCAGAAATATTTATTAATTATTATTTATACAGCAATTATTTCAGGTATCAGTCGGAAATTTAAAGTCATTTCTTCAAACAATAGATACCTTGACTTCCGAGAAAGTACATTTAATTATTTACCGAAAGAAGCACTAAATTCCTGCGGGAACTCCATTTTATTGGGTTTAAATTCGCGGGCAGGTGACTTGTTATAAAATGTTCGTTCATTTCGATTTTAAGCAGACCACTCGACCTACTCGTTAAGCTTGGCAGGCGGGTTGGCGAGTGTTGTAGTCCAAGAAGACGCTGCCTAGTTTTTGGTTAGGAGGTTGGTTTAGAGGAGATGGGGCAACATTCTTATGCCGATACCCGCGGCAATGATAAACGTAATAATCTCCTATCATCGATATTGTTCTAGAAAAGATAAGAACCGGAATTCTTTAAATTTCTTAAAATGACACATTATGCGATTATTTATTTATTTTTGAGTTGTATTAAATTAACACAAACACATGAAACTTAGATTTAAATTAATCCTACTTTACGAATCCTTAATTATTAGATACAAACGTCATTGCCAAAAAACCTTAATAAAACCCACATTACATAATACATAATATGTGGTTTTACATTATGTTTTGTTTAAAAACCAAAGAATAACATTAGCCATTTAAATTTGTGCATAATAATCGGAGGTGCAGGATGAAATCATACACTCGCAACTAAGTTACGTGATTCTTCTAATTCTGTTCCTACGCAAACATTTTTCATAAGCATCCTTATTAACGTTCCCACTGCTGGGACACAGGGACTTCTCTCGTGACGAGAGAGATTAGGTGGATTAATAAACAATTGAGTAGGTACCAACATACATTGTCCCTCAAATGTTACTTTATTCTACAGAATGACTAACATTGTTGTAAATTAACGGCAAAGCTAAAATACAATAATTTTTGTATAATTTGTATAATTGGTTGTATTGAAATAATGGTATTTTTATGAAGGCTATTTGCTGGGGCCTGCTAGTATATTATAAAAGGCTCGTTACATTGTAATATGCAACGATAACGCGATCTATTTAACCCCCGACGAAAAAGAGGTTATAACATTGACGTGTTTGTCTTCGGCATCATAGCTCCCGAACGAATGAAGCGCTTTAAATTTAATTTGTTTTGTATGAAAGAGTGTCGTTAGACATGTTTGATGTAATCGGTTGATGCGTTTAAAAAAGTTATGGGGAAGAAAAACCGATAATCTGCAAATATGTACACTCGAGTGGGGTCTCAAATGAAAGCGCACCACGTGCACATTACAAATTAGTATGACTTTTTACTTTTTAGGGAATCATTCAACCTAGCGACATCTCTTAGTAATATCACAAACAAAAGTGTCTTTAGTAACTTAACAAAGCTATTTTGTACCGCCCGACTAAACCAGCTCTTACTAATGATATCATAATCAAAAACAAATAATAACAATATCTAAAGGTGAGACCGTTTACCTGTCTTCTAGGCATATCGCCGTCTCGTTCTCTCTCGCGTTCTCTCTCCCGCTCTATTATAAAATCCCTCCCGCCTTCCCCGCCGCCGCTGCCGATGCCCCTGTAACAAAACCGCGTGTTATTATATATAACTGTATTCATAAAAATACTTTACTTTTATGTGAGACTTAAAAGAGGTTAATAATAATAATAAATCATTTATTTCAGACATCTCAGGCCCATATAAACATATGTATTGCATACTAACATACCTAAAAATATTAATATTATTAATAAATATCCGGAAATATTATTAATATTATAATATTATCTCTATAATAGTAGCAAATTAAGGCATAAATAGGTTTATTGTGTGTTTTAGACAATACAGTTTAATTAGCCAGAATTATGTTTTTATGTAAATAATTCATAAAAACATAATTCTATATGTAATTTTTTTTATGTTAGATAAACTTTCATTTGACCACAATCTCACGTGATGTAAAGTGACGATGTGGTCTAAGATGGATCATGAAGACCTTAGAAGAAGATGGCTTCTCCGGGCACATTACGAAACACGAAAAAATCGTTTCACGCACTGGTGACAAGCCGCGGCCGAAGCCTCCCACCAGAGACTGTTCTTAGCCCTTAGCAGGTCACTTTTTTATAGACTTTAGGTCCTATTTCACAATATCCAATAAGTCTTACGTAGACAACTTGCTCATATACATATAAATGCCTGGAAGTGAACGCTCATAATCATAAGCGATAAGGCCGCTCTTTGTACTTCTTCCTCATAAGTGATTTTTGTAACTATAGTTTTGTTTTGGTGTACTTACAATGAAGTGGTTTTGTATTGTATTGTATGATAATTAGTTAAAAATGAAACATACCATGTAACCGGCACTGCTAACCTGGCTCTAATGTAGAACATATCTTAATATATATAAATCTCGTCTTTACATAAAATTACATTAACTAAACTCTAACAAAATTAGGCAAAGATTTTTACATTTTTCTAATTAATTGTTTTGTAAATTCCAGTATATCGAAAAGTTATGAAAACAAACAATAATGTCACACAAGTATGTTTTATTTAATGTGTTTTTAGTGTCTAATATTTAAGAAACTTCTATAACTTGCTACGTATTTTTTTTAATATTTATATTTTTAACTAGTTTATCAATCAACTTAAATTAACACAAATAAATCGTATATAACATTACAATTAATCTAGAACAAATGTCTGTGAAACTGTTTTCAGATACTTTCAAACTCAAACTGACTCCACATCTCGTAAGATAAGATTATCTGAAATATTTTATCTGGCGGGAATTCACTATTTTATCGAAATATCTATATCAACAGGTTTTATCTGTGAGTTTGTTTGTAACCTATATTTGGAAGATAGGATGTAGCATCTTGCATAAGATTAGAACTTGTATTGTACCTATCTCTAAAGGGCGCTTTCAATTTGACCGTTTGACGTACGTTATACGTACATTCGATTGTTTTCATACAAAAGTGTAGGAACCGCACGGCAACCATTCCAGCTGGCACGCCTAATTTGAAATCACCGTGACTGTCAACTTACATAAACGCCATTTTGTTTTGTCAGTTTTTTACAAAATTCTCACAAATTTTGGTGAAAATCAGAAGTAGCATCACTTACTTGCACAGTTCACTAGTTATAACTGTATAAAACATTAGCCTGACTCGTCACAAGTGGTTATCAACTATAAATTATATTTATACCTGATATATAGCTTTATAGATCCGCCTTCCAAGTTTAAATACTGTCACTATTTAGCAACAAGTTTATGTAAATATTGTTTATTAAATTATAGTATGTAAGCTTAAACTATATCGTAAACTACTTTCATATACATCATTATATATGCATATTTAATTATATCATACACAATGGTGCCCCATGGAAAATGCATTTGTTTATAATGCATTTTCCATGGGGCATCACAGGCATAGGCCTCCGTCGAAAATACGGAGATAAGGCGGCAACCCACCATGTTCGTTCAATGCGGGGATTTAAGTCTCTCAGCTCTGGTATACAGCAACTTGCATTGTATTAGCGGGGTGGCTTATGGTCTAATCCCCTTATTTTGATGGAGGTACTCAGAAGGTACATGAAGATGTGTATCATGACACTCGCCTGGCATCGAGCACGTGACGATCGTCGATATATAGAAGAAATAGAGTTGGCCCCAATATACCTCCTGTGGTAAGCAATATTAATCACACTATATCTTTGTTGGGCGCATTTAACTTTTCAAACTCGTATGCGCCGCCACTTATCAATGACACCACGTTGCTTGTACAGTTTTTTTATGAGAAGGCGATCGCCGATATCAAACATTCAATCAATAATTTATTGTGACGTATATCGTCGTCGATATATAAGAAACAGGGCAGGCCCCAACATACATCCTTGTTGCACACCATAGATAATATTTGCAACTTACTTGAGCGCGTTTAGTTCTTCAACCAGCGTATGCGCCGCCACATCGTGGCACTGGAAGATGTGCAGCTCGCGGCGCGGCGCCGGCGCGGCGGGCGGCGTGGGCGGCGCGGGCGCTCCGACCACGAAGGCTACTACGTTGTTGTACAGCTCCCCTGGCTCCGGGGATGTGAAGGCGGTGGGGGAGTGAACCCAGGAGGCAGGGAAGCGCTCCATTATGGACTGTAATCATTGATAAGATTTTAGATAGGTTAAAGACAATGCCAAGCATGGTGGATATAGCAACGCCTGTTAAACTAAGCTGTCTAAAGTTTAAGGCCTATTTCGGATCTGCTGACTTACCTCAACAATAAAAGTAAGGTTAAATCGTTCATCTTGAGGCGACATTACTAATACTAAAAAAGTCATATATACATATACTTCACAATCTCAATATAGGCCGGCCACTTACCCCCGTCTCATAATCCATCACTAGAACCCACTCTCCTTCCAAAGACAGCTGCATCTTTTGGCTCCATATTCCTGAAAATAACCACACATAATTATTAAACAAAGAATTGCAAACTTCTAAAGGTTAAGATTGCTGGAGTCATTCCGTCGAAAAAGGTTTACAGGAAAGCCTCTCTTATAAACTTTCAGTATTTGGATAAGAAGATGCTTTCAACAGTGAACCAGCTACATATTACTAAATAATCGGTTCATTAGGACCTTGATTCAAGAAACTTCAGTCTGAGTCCCTTAGTTTTACCCCCTAGTACTTCGAATGTGAGGTCGAGAATTACGGTTTAATCATGATGGTGATTCGTGTAGAGGCTCTCGGTTTTAAAAATAACGGTTCAGTTACATAAACCCGAATATCTCCCGAACTACGTATGCTATCCTAATGAAACAAAGACTGTTAATTTTTTTTTTAGTGAAACTTCTTTAGAATTGTTGTTATTTCAAACCAGATGCAACGGTTTTTTGGAGTTTACTCCTTAAGAAACGATTTGAGTTATAAGGCCCGGTATGGAAATTTTATGAGGAGTAAAATCAAAAAGTGTAACACGAAAGTTGAGGCGTTACGTAGAAAGAGACAAACATATATATCTGTAGGATTGAACGTGTAAAAGAATGAGATGGAATACATTACATAGCGTATCTCATTCTCGGGGTCACCTTTTTACAGTCTTTGTAGTCTCAACTACGAAGTATCGCGCAAAGAGGTATTGCTGTATTTTATTTATATTATTTTGTAACATAGATAGTTGCAAGCCATACTTTGTAAAATATAAAATTCTTACTCTACCTGCTCTCTACATACTAAATATTGCAATGTTTGTAAGAAACAATTTGAGCCTATTTAACAGTTTTTCCGACATCACAGTACGTAATAGACGTTATAATAACAGACTCTGTACACACCCGTCACGAACTGCGTTGGTAAGAAAAAGTGTTTTAGGAATGGCACCTAAAATTTATAATCAGGTATTGAAATGTTTAAAGGAGTCTAATTGTCGTGATTCTGAAGTAGTATCTAAGAACAGACTTAAAAATATTCTTATACATAAATGCTATTATACAGTTAATGAATTCCTTCTTGACAAATTTTAGTATTATATAACTGATAAAAATATGTTTAATGATGTATCTACATATAATAATAATCAACTAATTAGGAAATATTTCACAGACAAATCACATTTGTGACCAAATGCATTGTGCCCTCTCAAATTTGCACGCCAGGATTGGCAAAACATGTAGAACACTTTTTGAAGTGAAACTTCTATAGAATCGTAGTGATTTCAAACCGGATGCAAAAAGATGAAACGGAAATGGTAAGAGACACAAATACAATGCTTTATTTAAATTTATGCGCGATACTTCGTAGTTGAGACTACGAAGTACTTCGTAGTTGAGACTACGAAGTATCGCGCAAAGAGGTATTGCTGTATTTTATTTATATTATTTTGTAACATACTTTATGTAATACGCTTTATTGAAGTAATATAAATAATCCGAATAATTACAGATATAAATGTTTGTTTCTCTTATCATTTTAGCAGATGCGTTCATTTACCCTTTTTTTCTATTCGATATATATCATAATTATAGTTCGTAAGTAGTAGACTCCAATCGTGCGTCGTAGCTGACACACACACACACTTTTTTGTATTCTTCTTATTATTTCGTCGATTTACTGAAGTTTCACTTCTATCGTGTGTGAATCGCACACACACCTTTTTTTTTTAAACATAATACCATGTATACACTCATGTTTTATGCAAATAAATTATTCTTATTCTTATTCTCATACTTTATATAATACGCTTTATTGAAGTAATATAAATAATCCGAATAATTACAGATATATGTTTGTTTCTCTTATCATTTTAGCAGATGCGTTCATTTACCCTTTTTTCTATTCGATATATATCATAATTATAGTTCGTAAGGAGTAAACTCCAATCGTGCGTCGTAGCTGACACACACACCCTTTTTTTATAAAAAATTGTGTTGATTCTACTTTACTTGGAGTCCCACGACACCACATCTTTTTTTGGACCCAAGTGTGATGAATTAAGGCCTTATCTCTCTCGCCAAGAGAGAAGTCCCTGTGTCCCAGCAGTGGGAACGTTAATAGGGTGATGATGATGATAATGAAGTCTAGTTGACTTGCTATGATGGATGTAGCATTATTTTCGCTTCTTTTGCGTTGTACCTACCGAATCATCACTTGTGGTAGAAACTAACCATTAGTCTTTTCCAACTGAAGCAGTCTTCTCATGCCATCGGCCGGGAACACGATGCCGGTCTCTCGCGTCACCGTGAACGTCGCCAGGTGCTCCAACACGTATGCTGCTCTTTCGCCATCTGCAAACAAAGAGATTGATGTACTGGATCTATAAGAATTAATCAAATAGTACTGGCACTCGTTCTGGAAGTATATTGAACGTTCATTATATCTTTGTTTCATATTACCCAGATAGATAAATACTTTAAAACGCATTCAAAATTTAGGATTCTTTATAAAGCTTACAGGTTTGGTTTGTATAAAGGTATGTTCATAAAAATTTACATACATCTACATATAATTAATACGCTGTTTTAATAAAAAGAACAACATTAAATTAGTCATACAATGTCAACTAATTGATAAAAACTTTAAAAGTAATCACTAAATAATACAGTAACTACTATGTAAGTCCTGTTCTTTATTTTGATTTATACAATACAACACAAAATAAATTTAACGATTTTTTATGAAACATACATAGCTAAAACCACTTTGGACTAACTCAGTTTTCAAGCAAGAGAAACACAATCGAAATCGGATTAACCGTTCGCGAGAAAAAGGGCAGGTCAGGGGGAAAGGACCAGAACATGTTTTTAATTTCCCTTGTGTCTCAGCTTTTAGAATTGTGTCTAAAGAACTTGTCCATGTAAGCCTGTGCTTCTTAGGAAATAAATGTATTAACTTTGACTTTGAATTTGACCATATTTGCCGGTCCTCACATTATGCATACTCAACTTCCTTTAGCGCCCCCTCTAATGGGGCTAACTCAATACCTTGTGAAAATTAATATGATTATAAATTAATATCTTGAACCTTTTCAAATTGTTGGAACTCACAACCACCAGCGCTCAAAACCTAAGGGTGTGAAGCTTCACGAGCAGGATATTCGCGACAAGTCCGCTGATTTTCGGGTAATCTACACGAACGAGTGATTATTTAATCGTAACGGAATCGCTTAGTGTCCGAAGCGATTCTAAGACAGCGACGCCTGCTTTTGACAACGAACACACGGCTAGCCCTGCCACTGCTCGAATGGGTTCCGCAGGGGATTTGTGGAGAGTTTTTCCAACTATCCCCTGCGGAGGGGACTTACTACAGAAAGGCATTTCTGGAGTAGGCCAGTGGCTACAGGCTCGCCGCGATGCTATGACATTTCGCGCTTTTAACCAACTGACGCATGGCCGCGATATCGTCGTCGTGTGGAGACATATGCTAACAAGTGTATACAAATACGTGGCACGACGATAGAGACAACCCCTTACTCAACAGGTGCTTTTAATAACCCTATTTGCTTTAGAACGGCTGGAACTAGCTTTCACCCTTACTCTTCAGACCTTAGGCTACCCCTCATTGTAGTTAAAGAGTGAATCTGAAGTCTTCAGATCCTCACTCACCAGGTCCACTCCTGAGGCCAGCCAGCTCCTCGAACTCGTCCAAGGTCCGCTGGGTGTCCGGCCGGGAGCGTCCACCCCGAGACGCCATTCTTCAGACCCTCACGCCAATGAGCTGGTACCTTGCATCACTTCTTGAGTTCTGAGATTTTGTTCCTGTAAGAGATTAATTTTTCATAAGCATACTTCTATAAAACTAAATACTATAACAATCTATAATAATAATAATATCCTAGCCGATCTCGGCCATGGCGACTGCGTCACTGGATAGGGAGTTTAACTAGAAGACTGTTTATTACTAGGGTTGTAGGTTATCTACCCTTTGGTGTGCTCTTAAATGGCTTGAGTACCCGAGTTTATTACTAAATTATTAATTATTATTAATTACAATCTATAATATAATACTTACAAATAAAAATCAAATCATCAATCAATCAATCGAATGCAAAATGCAGGTATACGCTCTACATTTTTTGTCACACACATAAACATTTATTGTGTGTGTGTGTGTGTGTGAAAGTACGTGTCATTCTGTAGCTTACAAATTAGTACTGGTCTTCTACCTATATCTACACTAGCGGCCCGCCCCGGCGTCGCACGGGTATAAAATTTTCCCGGAAATTATTCGAATTTTTCTCGCTGTAAAAACCATCCTATTTCTCAAGTTGGATCGAACTGCACATGGTGTGCGAATTTTATTATAATCGGTTAAGTGGTTTAGGAGTCCATTGAGGACAAACATTGTGACACGAGATTTATATATATTAAGATATATCTAACTAACTTTATGCATTAGCATAAAGCATAAGCAGCCCTATTTACGTTCCCACAGCTGGGACTCAGAGACTCCCCGTCTTTACGAGAGAAATTAGGCCTTATTTCATCGCGAATTGCGGGTTGGTGAATGTCACAAGTCCTTTAACCAAGCTAAAATTCCCAAAACATGCCGGTTTTTTAGTTTTTTAATTTTGTTTTGTCGTTTTTTTATTTGGCTATTTAGGTTTAAACAATATTTAACTGGTACCTTACAAAATTTGTAATACGGTTTGGATTGGAGGAAAGAATACACACTGCGCATGCACACGTTAAAACTCGGTTTTCATCAGTTCAAAATACACTTACAGCATTTCTAGAAACATTAAATTAAAGTTAAATATAACTCAAGAAATGCATTAAAATGTCGTTAGTATTCCATATAACATGTGTATTGCGATATTGGCGAAGCCGCGCGCGTCTCAAACCGGACATGGGTTTCACCTTTAGCTATTTATGTATTTACTGCTTTAAGTAGTCTAGTGAAAACTTAGGCTAGGCTTGTAGAAGATATAAACCTTAAAGGCTAAGCTGATTCTTTAATATATTTAATGACAAGCGCATCATCAAAATCAGCGTACAATAATCTTAATTATTTTTTCTGTGATAGATAAGCTTTCATTTGACCACAATCTCACCCGATGTAAAGTGACGATGTGGTCTAAGATGGATCATGAAGACCTAGAAGGTAAATGGCTTCTCCGGACCACATTACGAAACACGATAAAATCGTTTCACGCACTGGCCCAGCCCGGAGGGTGGTGACAAGCCGCGGCCGAAGCTTACCACCATAGTTCTGTTCTTAGCACCACCCGGAGGTCACGTTTATGGATTCAAAGGGTTAATACTTTTACAGATAAAAGATCCAAAATTAATTCAATGAATTTCGTTTATTTAAGTTTGGTCTGGGTGTTTCATATGTATAATAAAACATATGTGTTGTTATTATAACAATATTGGTGTACAACATAGTTACCACTTATACATTTAACATTAACATATCAGTTATATTAGCGAGAAATACCAGTTTTTTATCAATACGAGCGGTAGTTTTTGAGGCTCGTTTCAACGTATCAATAACTATAACGTTACCTTTAAAAGTAACCACATGAAACAACGAATGATAATGATAAGGTCACGACCATCTGGGAGGTATTAATGAGTGATAAGTCTCGCCCACAGCACAGTTGGTCGAGGTTGGCTAAGCGGCTCAAGGCAGCTGTTACTGTAACCATCGGGATGCTAAATGATACGGGCTTGCTATGTTTGCTTGCTTGCTTCAGACTTAAAAGGTCATGAATTCATAAATTCTTTATTGTACACAAAAAGGATACATTAAAGTTTAGTTACAATGGTTATGTACGAGCGAGCTTAAACCTAAAAGAGTTTTCTTACAACAAACCTGTGGTGATGAAGAAATTTGAAACAATAAGAGTAGGAAGAGATGCAGTGTACATACAAGTTGTCTTCATAGTATTGTTAAATCATCAACACATTTACAGACTAACAAACTGTAGTTGTATTCTAATATTGAATCAACAGCTTTCATCTAACATCAAAATATTAAGGAGGGGTTGGCCAATGTTGATAAGCTTGGGAAGATTATAGTTGATAGAATTTAATACAAAATAGACAATAAAATATATTAATATTTCAGGACTAATCACACAGCCATGCAGCAGCATAAAATAGCCGTGTTAGCTTAGTGGCACACTCGACTTCAATTCCGAAGGTCGTGGGTTTACCTTAACCGTGAGATTTTGCTTCTCGAAAAAATTATGTGTGTTTTAAATCGTGCTTTAAAGGTGAAGGCAAACATCGTGTGTAAATCGGCATGTTCTGAAAACTTTGAGAAGTTTGTTGACTTAATTTATTTATATTTTCAAAAGGGCTATAAATGTTATTATGCCATAAATGATTATTTAAATGATAAAATTTTAACATTATATATTTATATATTAATTTCCATTATTTTTGTATCCTTATTTATTTATTTTTTATCTGATGACAAAATCAAAATATGAATGTTATTGTATTAATTGTAATATCTTTGAAATTATTTTATTTTATTTTTAAGTGAAAATGTAATTAAGAAATTTTCATTCAAAATGGTGAAACATGTTAGAACGAAATGACTTTATAACAACCAAATGTACACATGTGTTATGGCAAATAAAAGTTCTATTCTATTCTATAAGGGCGACCTGTAATCGCCAAGTTGAATTTTCACTAACTCGAGGATTCGATTGACAAGTGAATCATAGAAATCAGCCCAGGCGTTTGGTCAGTATAGTGGGAAAAAGGAACATACGTACATACAAACATAGACGTGTTAAATACATTACCACTCCTTCTAAAAATATCTATATCATAAATCCTTTAATAATACACACTTGATCCTATCTTAATTTAACATATGTAAATTGTTACAAAATTAATTCGAACTAAAAACATACCAAATTCATATTAAGTTACGATAATATTTGATCAATTGAACGTCAAAATTAACCTTAATACTCTTGTGAAACAATACAAAATGGACGCGCGCCACATCCGCGCCTTATCATAATCCAGCGCCTATCGTTATCAATCTGTCGATAACAGAGTTATTTACCGCGATATGCACGTACCGAGTGACGTGTAGTTAAAGTCTAGCTAAGTATACCTAGGCATTTAAAGTACTTATTGTTAGACTCGAGACGTGTCAGCGAGCCATAATGCAATATATTTATTTATTGATATATTAAATTGAATATAAAATATGTTTTATCAAATAAGCATCTCGATGATGGTCGTCTATACGGCGTTTTGTAATTTTTTTCACTTAGCTATGTAAAATTTATTGTTTTTTTATATATAATACTTCTATACATTTGATATCCACAAACTTCTGGGACATCACTCGCATATTTCACATATGTTCATGCCTATCATCATCAACACCCTATTAACGTTCCCACTGCTGGGAAACAGGGACTTCTCTCTAGATGAGAGAATTTATGCCTTAATTCACCACACTGGCCAAGTGCGGGTTGATTAATGTCACATGACTTTCACACTCTTCAAAGTTTTCAGAACATGCCGGTATTCTCACGATGTTTGCATATTATTCCTGTCTTATGCATATATATATATATATATTAAAACTCTGGGGTCTATTATGACAACACTATACTGTCACGGTTATTTTTGATATTGTGGTCAAACAGTCAAAAAGAATTTCTGATCTCTCACGTGCACACTGATTGACTAAATCTTTTATGTACTTAATGTAATATTGTTTTTAACTATGAAAAGGCAAGAGTAACAGTTTTTTTCATTAATGTCAAAATTGAAGGAACAAATCGTCCTCCAGGATATCAGGTATGAGCGCGTTGAAGTCTTACCTATGTATAATAAAAGTTGTAAATTAAAATAAAACTAAGTTACCAAAGTCAAAGTCAAAGTCAAAACGTTTATTTCCTTAGAAGCACATGGACAGGTCAACTTAAAATTAATAAAACTAAATTGCTTAAATAACAAATATCAAGGAAATAACATTGTCTTGACAGTTCGCTTCAATGTTTTATACTACCCTCGAGATTACATCTTTAAGTTTTAATTATAATGAATATCACGCCCTATTCAATTCTCAATTATAATTGTGTACCATTTGTAATATACTTAATGTATTTATTGAATATTAATTTTACCCCATTTTATAAACCTGGTTACCCCATTTGTAACTATTTTGTCTTTCAACCTGTAAAAATTAATTATTGCTGAAATTAAACCAAAGCGGATTGTCTGCAACCTTCAAAGTGCACAAAATATTCGAAGCCGTAAAAATCTGTGATGACATCATTATTTAATATGACTCAGAGATTTTACGCACTCGTGGTTATCAATAGAAATTGAGCCGAGCTTAGCAATAGCAGGTATAAAACCTGTCTAAGAATGTATTACTTCGTGTTAAGGCATGAGTTTAATGTCATTTTGTAGATTTAAAAGCTTTTCATTTCAGTCATTTTTAAAGTACTTATTGCATTTAAAGACTAATAATTTTAATATAATAGTTTTAGCAAATTTCAATCAATCAGAACGGATGAAACTTATTCAACTCGAACAATCTTAAAACATAAGTCACCTCATTCATATCATACGTAATGAACCTTCTCAAACATAATTTTGAGTATCCTTAGTATAGTAATAATAATTGTCAAAATTATAGGTTTAATTGGAATTTATCATTTCCTAACATTATCAATCGATGAAGACAAACCAACAAAAAAAAGGATTTCCTGACAACTGTGCATAAGACAAAAGATTAGAACTAATATCTGGTTACTAAGTCTAACTAGCGAAATATCGACTTAACTTGCATCAAAATTGATAACTCGGCTACAAACGCGTCCGAAAATGTTTAGATATTTAAACCAAGCTTAAAATACTTTACTAATAATACAGATTTAGCGAGTACACAGCGCAAGGTCGGCTTGCATTGGAATGTTGTTACCGACATACCTACAAGTTTGTATGTACGTATGTTCGTCAGGTAGGTGTGTTAATGTACTACGACTTTCCATTTTATGCAAGGAATTGTTTGGTTAAGGAAAAGTTATAGTATTTGAGAATACGCATATGTACATTTGTGTGGTAGAAAATGGTATTTGATCATCATCATCATCCTATTAACGTTCCCACTGCTGGGACAGAGGGACTTCTCGCTTTGACGAGAGAGATTAGGCCATGATCCACCACGCTGGCCAAGTGCGGGTTGGTGAATGTCACACGTCCTCCAAACTCTTTAAAGTTCTCAGAACATCCTTTAATGTTTTAAAGCATTTTTAGTATTGGATGGCGTTGTGAATTTGAAGGAATGAATCAATCAATCATTTGTTAAATCAAATTTGTATTAATATTTTTATGGAAATAAAAAATGATGTTTTTATTATGGATTAATTGTTGTCCTATTTTTTTTTATTTTTGATGTCGTTGGAGCAATGTCGACTAATTTGGAAATTGGGCTATTCTGATATCTAAGATTATATTATTGTAAAATTTCATCAACATCCATTCAGTAGTTTTAAAAAGAGCAACAAACACACAAGCACATCCTCACAAACTTTCGCGTTTATAATATTCGTAGGATTTTAACCCTTAAAGGCAGGTTATTTCATAAGTACGAGCACGTATATACCATGAAGTTTCGCAAGGTGCGGTCTCGCATTCCAACCAAATCTACATCAATATGAATAAATCAGTTGATTTGTCAGACAGTCCGTCCTCGTCGAAACTAGTTAGTGGAATTTTAATTACAAATAGGGTATTTTATATGTGTGATCGATTCTAAGATTTAAAGACATGCATCAAGATAATGAAACGTAAAATATTGTGCGCACCTATGTCTTTTCTCACTATTTTATGAAATTTGACCAAAACTCATAATATGCTTAGATTTAAATGTGAAAAGACGATAAGCCATCATCTTCACCCTATTAACGTTCCCACTGCTGGGACACAGGGACTTCTCTCTTGACGAGAGAGATTAGGACTTAATTTACCACGCTGGCCAAGGGTTGGTGAATGTCACATATCCTTCATACTCTTTAAAGTTCTCAGAACATGCCGGCTTCTTCACTATGTTTGCCTTCACAAATCGTTCGTTAAAGCACGCGTTTAAAGCGCACATAAATTTCTTAAGAAGAAAAACCCAGAGGTGCGAGGCGGGGTTTGAATCCACGACCTTCGGAAAGAAAGTCGAGTGTCCTCTCACTTAGCCAACACGGCTTTTTCGATAAATAATAATCTGTGTATATTATTTTCGTGTGCAACTAATAATTATACTCCTAAGAGCTTCTTTCACCATGTCCAAGTAAAGTCCCAAATAGCTAATCATTAAATAAAAAGCATGCTATCTCACTCAGATTATCATGTATCCGTGCAAAATATCTCTATATTTACCCACTGATTGGCTACTTGGGATTTACCCGGAGATGGCGAAATTAGGTCTTAAACTAAGTATCTTACCAATAAATCGTATGATGGCGCAGATTAACAGTTTTGCGCAGACTTCATTAGAATGCTGCAAGCGCAATGACTAGGCGGTCGTGTGTCACGCTGGAAAGTGCGCACTGGCCGGTCTTTCCTATTATGCTTATAAGTAAATGGAAAATCATATGTCAAGTTTCTATGTATGAAAATCTAATATTATAATTATAAGAACGAAAGCTGTCTGCTTGAACACGCTGGTAACAACATCTACTGAAGGTTTAAAAACGCTATTTAACATACATTTTACCTCGGTAAAATAAATAAAAAAGCGACTCAGTCGGATAATAATAAAAAATAAAATAAAAAAATATTTCCGGACTACTCACACAGCATCGCCTAGCCCCAAACTAAGCAGAGCTTGTACTATGGATGTTAGGTGACTGATATACTACAGAAATGCATTTTTTTTGTTACTAAAATAATGTTGTTAATATGCAACAAGGAAACGTAAATATATATAATTTGGCATAATATTAACGTTGATAAAATGTCGTGACGATGAAACTCTGTGAGACAAGAATTAGCAAATAATCTCAAGGTCGAAGCTAAAATCATGCATATACATATTAAACACACATTTTCACCTTTTGATATCTTAAAAGTAATAAATAGTGGGTCAATTTATTAATGTAGTTGGATTCCGAGTTGAAGTTTTTTTTTTATAGATAAGTCTTTATTTGACCACAATCTCGCCTGATGTAAAGTGACGATGTGGTCTAAGATGGGACATGAAGACCTAAAAGGTAGATGGCTTCTCCGGGCCACATTACGAAACACGAAAAAAACAGCAAAATAAGTAATAAAGTATTAAATATGCAGCAAAATAATGTGTTTAGTTGATTTAATACGGTGTTTAAACATAAGCTTTTTCTTTTTGATACTCTGAAAAATATTAATACATCTAAATTTAAAATTTAAGAAAGCTATTGGAAGCTTTCTAATATTTTTCTTCAAATGCTTTCATTTCCTTAAATGTAAAACAACATAATATTATGTCATGTGGACGCGATGCGCTTTCATTTGAGACCCCACTCGAGTATATTTGCAGATTTTCGGTTTTCCTTCCCCACTCTCAGCCCCATAACTTTTAAACGGCTCGACCGATTTTCATAAAACATGTCTAAAAACACCGGGGCGAAACTCATCTTTAATACAAAAACTAAATTGAAATCGCTCCATCCGTTCGGAAGATATGATATCCCAGACAGACAGACAGACACGTCAAACTATAACAACCCTCTTTGTCGGCAAATGCCGCGTAGGATTTGCCGACAAAGAGGGTTTGTTGGACACAAATAGAAGGACGGAGACTTGGCCGAGTGTCTACAAAACTATAAATCTATGAGTGATTTCTTTTCTATCCAGCTGTTTACATTGTTTACATCATATGGCTGAAATAGGCATCTTATCAATATTTTAAACTTTATGCATGTTTGATTGAATGCTAAAGATTAATGACTGATTTTAGGGATGACATCGCCATTGTATGATAATCGCCGCCTTTCCACAAATACAAACAGTTGTTTCGCAAAAAATATCAATACCTATATTTTTAAACAACAGTTTAACACTTGTCTTAGTCGTGTTATGTTGTTGTGGTAAGACCGTTTGAATTTCGGCATTATTCCTCGGAGGTTTAGTTTAAATTCTTTTCAAATAGTTAAAAGCTAAATGTTGTAAGCAAGTCTTACCTAATTACAAAATTTACCGGTGTTTCTGCAATACATTTTTGTGGTTAGATTTAACTGGTCGGCACTAATTGGCCCTTTAGGACCCGTTTACGAGTGTATCTGACACGAGGAATGCCTCAAATATTACCTTTTTAGATACTACTACACTCAGATATACTATATACTAGCTTTGCACGCCACGGCGCGGCGTTGCCCGTTTTTTATGGATTTTCCCGCAGAAACATCATATTTTTCACCTATATCCTTTCTCAATATATAAACTTAATTACAGTTCCTGACCAGTGGTTCCTGGGATAAGCGCGACAAACAAACAAACTATTCAGCTTTATAAAGTATATGTGAAAGTGTTTTATAAATGAGAGATTTTGTTATTATTGTTACAATTTTACTGATGATTTGACAAACTCTCGATCTTTATACTTTAGGTGCATTCGCGGGCTATGCGAATATTCGTTATAACTCGATGTGTGACCGGGTGGTTCGGGGCATTATGAAGTATATGGATGGAGACGATGTTTTTGAGATTTGTCGCGACAAATTTCGCTTGGGAGGCTATCTACACCTTTGTCTCTTCAAAATCTTAGTTTGCTATTATGTAGAAAATGACTTTGCAGTCGTTTCCTATAAAAATACTTGCTGACTCGGCAATCTTTGTTTTGTCATAATGTGCAAGACAATGTGACTGTTACTACCAGTTTTCATGAATACTTTTAAATAAAAACATTTTTCTTTTTCTTTTATTATTGATAAGCCTTCATTTGACCACAATCTCACCTGATGTAAAGTGACGATGTCATCTAAGATGGAGCATAAAGGCCTAGAAGGCTTCTCCGGACCACATTACGAAACACGAAAAAATCGCTTCACGCACTGGCCCAGCCCGGAGGGTGGTGACAAGCCGCGGCCGAAGCCTCCCACCAGAGACTGTTCTTAGCACCACCCGGAGGTCACGTGTAAGGATTCAGAGGGTTACCACTTACGGACGTGAACAAACAAAACCTCCAAATCGTTCAAAGTAAGCCTGATATTTCTCGACGGCTGACAGAAAAACGGCGAACGGAACAACACGGCTCTATTAGTTTTAATATGTATAGATGAGTTAAATAAAATAATTAATCGCACATCTAATAACGCTAATAATCTAATTAATTGCTCTGAACCTAAATCACAATACAAAATTTTACGCATCCGCCATTTTGTTCAGGTAACCTAATTTCATAAAATAAAAACAAAATGGCGGAAAGCAAAAAATGTCTAAAGGAAGGAGCAAAGAGTGAAAATGGATAATTGTAGTAATTGTAATTACATCCGTCGACGGTCGCCGGAAGTTGCGGAATTACTGGAAGGTACAATAATCTATTGCTACAGATTATTGTATCCAAACTAGAGGTTTATGTAGCAGCTAGTAGATACCCTATTTTTAAGGTGTTACTTGAAAAATTTAAATAACATTTCCTGAAGAGGCGGTGTCTTCGAGATAATATAATATTATAAAGTTTATATCATATAGGCGAGATATTCAAATAGGAAATATTTATTTGTTTATTTATAATGTCGGCTAGATTGGCCTCAGATGGATACATAATCCATCTGAGGCCAATCTAGCCGACATTATAAATAAACAAATAAATATTTCCGGACTGATCACACAGCATCACCTAACCCCAAACAAAGTAGGGCTTGTACTATGGGTGTTAGGTGACTGATATACTACAAAGATATTTATTTGTTTGTAAATACATACTTATGATACATATAAACCACCCAGACCCGAAACCAGAAAATGTAGATCGTACAAAATCTAGTCCCCCAGCGGGAATCGAACCCTCAACCTCTTGGGTCTCAAGCGGACTTTCGCCTCAAGAGGTCTTCGTTACATTAAAAACCTTTGCATTATAAAAGAATTTGAAAAACTTTTCATGAGTGTTGAAAGCTTAACAACTCGTACTATCCACATATGCTTCGAATGACATATAATATAGAGACATAAATTGTAATAGGCTATCATATTGGAGAAGCCATTGGCTCCTGAAATACAGTTTTTTACTAGTTCGGGAGCCTATGGGTCTATATCTTTGCTTAAACATTTGTTTATGTCAATAAATAAATTTTTACTTTACTTTACTTTACTTATAATATATGAATATCTAAGTAGACATTTCATAAGAGCTCATCGCATCAGTATTGGATAACTGACACGGTCCACTGCCGGGGCGGCCATGATATGGTCGAGCGCGCGTCGTGTGACGTGCGTCGCGTGAGCACTGCGCAACGCTCTGCGCAGACAGGTGCTCTAATGTTCCACATTATTGGAGATTTCCGAAAAAGAGTAAATAGGTAAATATTTCAGGACAATCCACACAGCAACATCTAGCCCCGCGGTAAGCTCTAAGCTTGTGTTACGGGTGCTAGATATCTGATATACTCAATATAATAGACATACATATTTAGATATAATTTTATTATACATATTAAACACCCAGACGGAGTCTAAATCGAATCTAAAGATCGATAGTTGAACCAATAATGGCGTGCTTTGAGTGCTTTATGCATAGGTTACCACGGGGCTAGATGTTGTTGTGTGGATTGTCCGAATATATTATTATTATTAATTATTATATACACGCGTAACAATTAATTATAAGTTACTACAATTGCATGTTAATAACATGTTTATACTCATGTTTTATGCTGAGAAATAATACTTATTCTTACAAAATATCTTCTTTAAATATAATTATTGGAGACGTTTCTGTTGACAGTTCGTTGAGATCTTTTGAACTACGCAACTAATTTTAATTCAGTTTTGAGGGATAGACAGATTGAATTGAAACGTTTATGTGTTAGGTACTTTGCCCAAGGGAAAGTACAATTTTTGCGGGAATCTTAATATTTAATGGTAAGAGTATAGAACTTTACAATAAACTAGCGGCCCGCCCCGGCGTCGCACGGGTATAAAATTTTCCCGGAAATTATTAGAATTTTTCCCGCCGTAAAAACCATCCTATCTCTCAAGTTGGATCGAACTGCACATGGTGTGCGAATTTTATTATAATCGGTGAAGTGGTTTAGGAGTCCATTGAGGACAAACATTGTGACACGAGATTTATATATATTAAGATAAATAAGCTTCAATTTAAATAAAAAATGTATGGGATAAACTAAAATAACAATTTAAATTGCTACAAAGTGAAGGCAATTGTATATATTTGCGAACAACTTGTCTTTGTTATTGAATTCTACATTCGAACAATAACATTGTTCCTTCTAAATTACGATAAAAAGACAATAATAATACAGAAGTAAAAAATATAAAATATTTTGGTTTGGGGGTTAAAATTTTTTTATTTCGTTTTTTTTATTTCGAGATTGTGTAATTTTTATTTTAACTTCTTATCTTTATAATAAAATTCTCAATACAACAGTCTTCGTTTCATAAGGATAGCATACGTAGTTCGGGAGATATTCAGGTTTAAGTGACTTGCCCGTTATTTTTGGAGCCGAGTGTGGAAAATTCATAAAATCCTAACTAACTTCAAGATATAAAACTCAGATTATATCACTATGCATACAGGTTATCATATTTGACCTATTAATATTGTAATAATATCGTCAATAGCAAGGTCTTCTTCTTTCCAATGAATTGTTACATCAGTCACGTTTGTATGGGAACATCATACAACCATACACGGCGCTTCCTTCCGCGGCCGCCATCGCCATTCATAACGTCATCAACATCATACAAACACCGTTACTTAGCGCTGCCAACTGTACCCGCATTCCATACCGTTGAACCATATTTAATATCAACTATTGGGTTATTTAAACTATAAAATGAGTAAGAATTGTTGAAAAAAACATGGATTTAAGGTTTATATCGACGTGTGAAGTGCAACGACCGCTGCCTACTGCCATCTAGCGACGGCACTCGCAAACTAAACAATGTTGACAACTTTTCTCGATCTAATGCTTTCCAAATCAATTTTTCTCCATTTAAAGATCACTACATACCTGATTGGTTCCAATTCCTCCGATTGGAGTGTAAGCTTCCAATGACGTCGAAAGTTTGACGAACTCGATTGATTTGTTCGCAACTTTCGTGGACATTTTCTTTCTTTCAACTTTCAGGCTTTTGTAGATAGAAGTTGGAACGTAGATTAAATCTTCAGCGATGGGAGCACAAATATTCGTCGTCTATCGTAAAACTTACCGTGTTTCACAAAAGCAGCAGCGCACCTTGCTAAGTTTTAACTTCACAGTTCGCTTCGCGATGACTTTGCGCCTGAGCGGCGTTCCGGTGCGCACTGGAGGCCGCGCAGGCCGCCCCCTCCCCGCGCCCCGCAGGTGGCACCCCCCGCATTCCTCCGGCCGAGCCAGTCACTCGCCGCCCGCCGAGCCGGCACCATGTCCGCCAACGGCAACGGAACCCTCGCGACGGAGCCCCGCGTCTGCCACGTGAGGAAAGCCCCCGACTTCGACGGCTACGGCTTCAACCTCCACGCGGAGAAGGGAAAACCGGGACAGTACATCGGCAAGGTCGACGAGGGATCCCCGGCGGAGACGGCGGGCCTGCGCCGCGGTGACCGCATCTTGGAAGTCAACGGGCACAGCATAACCGGAGAGACGCACAAACAGGTGGTCGCGCGGATCAAGGAGCGACCGGACGACGCGTCGCTGCTGGTCTCGGCGCCCGCGCCGGGCGACCCGCTGCCGGACCTAGACGCCCCGGCCACCACCACCCCCGACCCCCCACCGGCCCCCGTCGAGACCCCCCAACTGAACCTGAAGATGTCCGCCGCCGAGATGAGAGCGCACCTCGCCGCTAAGAAGAAAATCGACCCCAAAAAAGTGCCCATGGACCTCAAATCCAAGTTCGATATCGTGAAGAAGCTGTGATAGTGAAGTGCCGCAGCTGATGTTCTAGAAATTGCCATTGAATCGTACTGTTTGTACATACGTGACTGTAACTATATAGTGAATTGTGGAATTATTGTATAATTTATTTTTCGATTTCGTTTTTATGATATGATTACCTACGTGTACCTAGTGTTAGATGAGTTGAGTGCAATTGTTTGATTATTGTCAATAAACGAATTTAGCAATGTGTGCGTTATCTGTTTGTGTGTGAAACGTGTCAGAGGGGTGGGGGGCGTGCGGGGAAGGGACAAGGTTGCGCACGCGCAGGTTGGCGCAGATGACAGCTTACCTGCATGCCACAGCCGCAGCCTCGCCGGATCAACGAATCACTTACAAATCATGCAATGACATTAACGTAGGAACTTTGGTAGCCTTTATTAAATTGATATTGGGGGCAATTCTTAACTTGCTTATAAACAATATAAAATAGTTGAAATAAAAGTAATTATTTAGTCTATTAATGTTGTGAGTAGCCCTCATTGTGCAATTCAATTATTTGTAAGTTAGAACTTGCGCCACAATATCGGTTAACTAAAAAATCGTTTAACCATGTAAAATATCCTGTTATTGATCTAAATAATATAGATGACCATTGATTTTTTGTTGTTTCAAAAGTTAGGTAGGTGATTGATAAGGAAAATTGCATTATTTTATGGTACTTTTATCCTCTTAAGGTACTATAAAAGTTAATTAATCGAGGAAAGACTCGTAAGAGTCGACTCTCAGTATAATATAGCTATTTTTGTTAATTTTCTTATTGTTATTGAAATATATGAGAATGACATTATAAGTAAGGAATGTTGATTGTTTTTAATTTACTAATTACTTGCTAGTATTTGGTAATTATTGTTATCAACCTGGTAATTCCAAATTATGGATATTTGTTTTTAGAAAAAATACGTAAAAAGTCAGACTGTAACGTTTATTCTATCATCATAAGGATTTACCCAAACATATTTGACACTTAATTATATAACTTCGTTAAAAGTCTTTGACCTTTTTTCATATATATTTGTGAATAAATATTGCTTTCAGATTTTAAAAAAAATCCTGACTCATAAATACTTGTTTTAAAATCTAAGCAGAGTTAGTAGCTAACTCCCCGTAAAATGTTATACATAATTAATATTAGACTTCATTAGATATCGTTTAATCGCTGATAATACAATTAATTTATCAATTTAATCAGTTTAATTACATTTAATTAGCCATGTCAGCTACTGGCTTGGGTGATTAGGCTCTAAGCAAAATATCTATTTTACCACAAATTTACTATCAGTCAAAGCAATATTGGTGTATTACACAAAATCTGAGTAGACTAAGCAATGGTTAGGTCAATAATACCTGTCAAAGGTTAGTTGTGTCAAGAGCTAATCACTTTGTCACTTGTAACTGAGCGAAACAGCTCTCTATTTTAACCACTGTCTAATTTTACTCGGAGATGTCGAAACAGGCCCTTAGTTAAATTGCAGCTCTAGGGTCAATTTATTTGTGCATTTAAGTTTGATAGAAAGTGTCAAAATTAATTTAAATAATTCACATTTGAATTCTTGATAGAAAAGTTGATGTATGCTATGCATGAGAGAGAAATTTAATAACATTTAAATGTTACCTAATCTATCAAAATGAATAAATATTAACTTAAACGCAGCAAACTTTCGTTATTCACTTCGACATTTAAGATTGTTGAAAAGCATCGACATGAATAAATTAAAACTCATTATTTTACTTAGTAATTAATGACTTAGGAAGACTAGTCCACACTCATACATCAACACCCTATTAACGTTCCCACTGCTGGGACACGGGGACTTCTCTCTTGATGAGTGAGATTAGGCATTAATTCACCACGCGGGCCAAGTGCGGGTTGGTAAATGTCACATGTCT
The DNA here is from genome assembly GCA_929108375.1 of Gymnoscelis rufifasciata. Taxonomy (NCBI): domain Eukaryota; kingdom Metazoa; phylum Arthropoda; class Insecta; order Lepidoptera; family Geometridae; genus Gymnoscelis; species Gymnoscelis rufifasciata. The sequence continues at coordinate 9,832,452 of OV815327.1, read as the reverse complement.
TTCAAACTCTTCATAGTTCTCAGAACATGCCGGTTTCCTCAAAATGTCAATACATTGAATATTTACACATAAGAGATTGTATAGTCACTTCAATAGGGGAGACCGAGGAGATTTGTGACAGAGGAGAGTTGTGACAAAGCCAATTTCTCGGAACTTATGACCGTTAGCGAGCTGGCCACGCTGCACTATTGCTTCTTAAGAGACGCGCTACTTGACTAAGTACATGCCCCAGGCATATGGCAAGTGGTTGCAAGAGTACGACGTTTGCATGGAAAAAATTACGAAAAGTAAGTTTTTATCAAAATTTTGATTGTAATTATATCGTGACTTATTACATTTACGTGGTTATGGTTTTTTTTTGTATATTGTGTGGTTTTTGAAGTTTCAAAGTGTAGGATTGTCTTTCTGTGTTTGCATCTTGTTTTGAAATTACGAATTATTATTCTGACCAGGTCGCAATTTTCGGCACCTAGGAGAGTTGTGACACGCTGTCACAACTCTCCTTTTTAAGTTTATTTGAAATTTAAACGCATTTTGGAGTGTTATTTAGTGTTTTTTTTGTGTTTAATATGTAATTTTCGTTTGATTTAGTCAATACTTCAACCTAAGTTTGACATAAAAGTATTCGGATATAAAATTATGTCTTAAAAATTTCATTATTATCAGAAACTTATTTGGGCATGTTATTGTGAGGTGGTTATGTCGCATGTGCTATTTTTTTGTTTCAGAATGCCAAATAAATATAAAAGAAAGATTAATCGGGGTATGGCAAGTGACGAAATTTATGAATTAGCCTATGAAGAAGTAACAATAAGACATCAAAGTCTTCGAAATGCCGCTGATAATGATTATTTTTGCTTGTGTGGCCTTGAATCCTATGCCAGTAGCAGATCTAATGAGAAGTGGGTTCAGTGCCTGGCTGGTTTCACGAAGATTGCACTGGGGGCGAGCTGCAATACGTCTGTCATAATTGTTTATAAGATTAGATTACATTTTTTTACTGATTTTATAATGACTAATCTCGTAATATTGCCATAATTTACTTATAAAGATTTATTGCTCGTTATTTAATGTTTGTATATCCAACAATTATGCCCAAAGATAATTAAAGTATTTTTAAGAAAAAATAATTGTTTTTTGTTTATAATTCTTTATAAAAGTATTTTTAGATAAAAATACTTTTATAAAGAATTATTGATAGATATCAAATATAGTGTATATACACATCTGTCACAACTTACCCCGGTACCTGTCACAACTTACCTCGGTGTGAGGAGAGTTGTGACAAAGGGAGTAGATTCAATTTTCGTGGATTTTCTGAGAAACTATATAACTTTCATAAATTTTCATGACTGTTTTTAATAAAGGAAGAATTGAGGTATCTTTAAGCATATAATTCATAATTGTGGTATGATTCTTTATTGAGATATGTTCTTTTAAGTAAAAACTGTCACAACTATCCTCGGTCTCCCCTACAATGAATCAATAGAATTCATAATTTATCAACATTATTGAAATATCCTTAGAAAAATTGAAAATGTCAGTTCCTTCCGTGTTTTCGTAGATAAAATCTTAAACTTTAATCTTGATTCTAGTCGGTATTTTTAGCATTCGTTCAAAAAGCGATTAGAAACCATAGCGTATTTAATCCCTCAAAATTTCAACTCATAATCACGAAGTCTAAACGTTTATTTCCTAAGAAGAACAGGACATACACGATTAATAAATCTACATTTTGTAAACAAAAATGATCAAGGAAATAACATTGTCTTGACAGTTCTCTTATGTATTCGCTTCTCAACTCTTAATACTGAGTTGAGAAGCGAGTCAGAGACAGCTTAATCAGTTTTTACAATTTTGTAGTTTGGTGTCTGAGACGCGGTTCTTAAGATACAGCCTGGTGACAGACAGACAGACTAGGAAGTCTCAGTAATACGGTCTCGTTTTATCCTTTGCGTACGGAACCCTAAAATAAGTTTCTAATCACTTAGCCTTAGTGCAAAAAGACTCCAATACACACCACATAAGCACCCCTATTTACATTCCCACTGCTGAGACACAGGGACTTCTCTTGACGGGAGAGATTAGGCCTAAATCCAACGGGCCGGACAAGTGCGGGTTGGTGAATTACATGTTCTTCAAACTCATCTTCTCAACTTCAAGCCGTCATCAAAAATAATCAAATTTTGTAGACATAAGTTTTATCTATACTGTGGTAGGACTTAATAATTCAGTTAATGTAGTACCTATAGCTATTCTGTTAATTACAGATTATTCTTATCACAGTAATTACTATTCCAACCTTCAGCTGCTAGTCAACTATTGGCGCTGCGTTCCCACACAACAATGATCATAAAATGGTACTTACCATAATCGTGCTGCAGGTACTCATGGTCATGTGAGCTGATGTTACCGGCGAATTGTGTAATACGGTATTCTATACATTACCTGGTATTATTGCTGCAGGCACTGGTATGTATGTGCTCCGAGAACGCCAGTGGGATTTGGAATGTGAACTAGATTGGAGGTAGTGTTTTCGTGTAACTAAACGACAGACGTAGCAAGTATTTATTTATTTTGTAAATCAACAGCTCTGATTATCACTCTAAACTAATCTAGTATCAACAGAAATATAATAAAAGATTTTCACGGATGGTCACAAATATATCATAAGTGGACACAACTCAATGGACACAATCAACAATACAATATAATAACATAGTACAAAAACCAAAAACCTGTACTAACAATAAAAAAACGATTAGTCGCTGCCTGACTGAGTTGACTCTTGCAGTGAATAGATCCAAGCCAGCTATAAACACTTAAATTGAATTGCTATTAAATTACATTGAAACTTGATTACATTATCGAAAAAATTACAAATGTCAATAATGTCATGTCAGAAAAAATCTATAAAATAAAATCAATAATTTAATGTCCCCTGCGGATTCATGGAAAAATTTTCGTTCATAAACTCGTCAATAGAATAGTAGCATCCCTTTAACAGAAGTGTCCATAATATAGTTGTTATCTATCTATCTATGTTAATCTATGATAGGTATTCTACACATTGCCTAGGCAGTAAGTTGAATAATACAAGTTGCTGGTAAAATGGTCAATGAAACACATAGGTAATTGTAACCGATCAAACAACATGTACACGGGAAATAACTATATATAAAATTGGCTACATTTGCATAAATACACATTAGAACGAGCGATATTTCATGGTAGAAATAAAGGTTAGAAGTCGATCCAATTAAAGTAAAAACGTTTATTTCCATAGAAGCAACTTATAATTTTTGTCAGAAACACTCGGCGTACTAAGAGAAATCGATTGACGTGTGAATCATAGAAATCGGCCCAGGCGTTTGGTCTGTATAGCGGGACAAAAGAGCATACAAACATAGACTGTTAAACACATTACCACTCCTTTGAGTTGCGCATTCGGGTAAATACACAAAATTCACCGAGCTGTAAACAAAACAAATCACCTCAAATTACCTTATCAAGAAAAACTATGCCGCATTCAGTAATTCAATTCATCATCATCATCACCCTATTAACGTTCCCACTGCTGGGACACAGGGATTCTCTCTTGACGAGAGAGATTAGGCCTTAATTCACCACGCTGGCCAAGTGCGGGTTGGTGAATGTCACATGTCCTTCAAACTCTTTTAAAGTTCTCAGAACATGCCGGTTTCCTCACGATATTTGCCTTCACCGTTAAAGCACGTGTTTCAAGCGCACATAAATTTCCCAAGAAGAAAAATCCAGAGGCGGCGGGGTTTGAACCCACGACCTTCGGAATGAAAGTCGAGTGTCCTCCCACTTTAGCCAACACGGCTTGTACCTAAACGGCATTAAGGCACTCTCAACACGCACTTGACAAGCGCGGGTTACGATCTAACCCTCTTTTTTTGAGGGAGATCTATGTCCAGTAATGGCTGTATTATAACCAAAACGATAATGAGTTAACCAAAAAAAAGTGCTTAAAAGGCGTCGGCAAACGCAAGATACTAATATTTTATATAAATCTAAGGAGTTTGTATGTTTGAGAGCGCTAATCTCAGGAACTGGTCTGATATGAACAAATTATTTCATTGTTAGATAGCCCATTTATCGAGGAAGGCTGGCAGGCTATTATTTAACCGCGGGAAAATACGTTGTTACCGGGAAAATACAAAAACACGGACAACAAATAAAAAGTTAAAAGTTTGGAACATAAAACCTAAATGGGCATATAATAATGAAGTTCCTACGCTAAGAAATTATTCACATGAAAATTGAAGGTTGTTTTGTTTCCCATTGTTTAATTAAATAAGTATTCCTTCCTCATTTGATTTAAAATTGATAAGTATACAGGGTGTTGCAAAATTAGTATATAAAGCGGAAGAGGTTCGAAAGGTGGCTTATTATGACTTAAGTAATTTGTCGATTTAAAGCCGATTTGTCGAAAATATATCTTTAATGTGTATTCTGTAAAGTACATGTTTTGGTGAGCGACAGCCCTAAATTATTATTTTTTATTGTTATTGGGACTTACGACCTTGCGACGTCTCCATAAAATAAAACTTATCTCATTTAGTTGCATATTAATAATCACTAATAAATTGGTTATTCTTTCAGAAGTAAATAAATTAAAGTTGCTTAAGTATATATGTTTTATAGATTATAGATTTATAGATTAGGCAAAATAGTTAGCGAAAAAACATCCCATACCAATTGGTTAAAAATGGGTACTCTCAAATTTACCTTTATAAGCAACATAATGGATAGTTTATTTCGTTTTATTGTTTAACTACCGATTCTAATAAATTATTACGAATGAAGTAACGTTAAAGTGCAACTCGTAATGCCATCGGAAAAAATATGACTCATATCCTTCTAAGATGAAAAAGCCAAGAATCAATGAATCATAGAAAAATTATAAAAAGTAAGTTTACCGTAGGAGATACTGTAAATAGTTGGAAGTATTTGAAGGAGCCCCAAGTCTATGTCCAGCAGTCGACGTACTTAGGCTGAAATGATTTTGGAGGTTTTGTCTGTTCACGTCCGTAAGTGGTAACCCTCTGAATCCTTACACGTGACCTCCGGTTGGTGCTAAGAACAGTCTCTGGTGGGAGGCTTCGGCCGCGGCTTGTCACCACCCTCCGGGCTGGGCCAGTGCGTGAAGCGATTTTTTCGTGTTTCGTAATGTGTTCCGGAGAAGCCATCTTCTAGGTCTTCATGCCCCATCTTAGACCACATCGTCACTTTACACCAGGTGAGATTGTGGTCAAATGAAGGCTTATCTCTAACATAAAAAAAGATGATAATTATGAATTGGATTACCTAATTGGAGAGGTTGCGTACACTCAGGAAGTACTTACATCACCGATTTTTATTGATAGATTCGGGCGTTACTTTGCGTTACATTTTCCCGCGAAATTATATTTCCCGCGGTATTAAATACTATGTCCTTTCTTAGGCTCCAGAGAATCTGTGTAACAAATTTCATTTAAATCGATTTTGTAGTTTTTAAAAATAAATAAATCTATATCTATATAAATAAAAATGAATTGTTGTTCGTTAGTCTGATTAAAACTCGAGAACGGCTGAACGGATTTATCTTATCTTCGTCTTGAAATGTTCGTGGAGGTCTAGGGAAGGTTTAAAAGTCGAGAATAAATCGAATAATTGCCGGGAATAAAAAATTAATATAAAACCGTGCGAAGCGGGGGCGGGCCACTAGTAATAAATAAATTATAAAAAAATATTTCAGTATCTGACAGCCCATTTATCGTGATTGGCTATTTTCTAGTAAGAATAAATATGTTTATACTAGAAATCCAATTAGGCAAGCAAAACCTTTTAGTTGCAATCCAATATCGAGGTATATACTACCTAGCACGTATGTACGCTGTATAATAAAAACTATCGGGTTCGATTACCGCCGGGGATCAAGTGTTTGTATGTATGTTCTGCAAGCACTGTCTCCTTAGTCTGAATGTTTAATAGATTTGGTCAACATTCTGGTCTTTTAGGAAATCGCTAAAATATTACTTGTTGGAAACTCAATCTGGAATCACTCCATAAACAGTCGTTTTGAGCCGCTTTACTGTAATTTTTATTATTCACTTTATTATTAATTTTATTGATTTTTGTATATTTTTTACTTGATCTCAGTAATTTTTGTAGTTATGTTTAGTTTTTTCTTGTTTGACATGTTGTTTTTTATTATTGATCTCATAGCTTCTGATAAATTTATAACCTTGTTTTAATTTAATTTAATTTGTAAGAGTTCACTGTCGCGTACACCATCATTGTAAGGGGACGCAGAATATCAGTGATCGCCAGCTCTGAGCTGCTGGATCAAATGCTGAGCGTCTACCTTTTTTGTTGCCTAATTGTGTTAATTTTACCCATTTCTAGTTTTAAGTTTTTCTATTGTGGCACAAAATAAATGTTTTTACTTACTTACTAATATGTTTAATAAAAAAATCTACATAAATGTATGTTTATTATATTAAGTATGTGAGATGTCTAGTACCCGTAACACAAGCTTAGAGCTTACCACGGGACTAAATGTTGTTGTGTGGATTTTCCTGAAATATATAAATATATAGATCCCGTCTAATGATAAGCCTTCATTTTACTACTTGTAAAGTGACAATGGCTGTCAAAGGTGTAACTTTTAAGGCCTTAATGTACAATCATAGTCAGTCACTCTTTATTATAAAATTAGATTAGGAGGTATATATTGTGGACAAAACCAGGTTACGGAACTTTCCCCTAAAGCATCTAAAGCATCCTCATGTAGCAGAGATGAGGACGTTAAGATGGATGTGTGGAGTAACTAGAATGGACAAAATAAGGAATGAGTATGTAAGAGGCAGTTTGAAAGTAGCACCAGTTACGGATTAGTTGAGAGGTATGGACATGTGTCATGAGAAGAGATGAAAGTCATGTAATGTAGATGGATATGGTGAGAAGAGATAGGCCGAAGAAAAGATGGATGGACTGTGTGACAGATGATATGCGTAAGACAGAGGTGAGTGTTGAGATGACGGGTGATAGAGGGAAATGGAAGGAGAAAACATGTTGTGCCGACCCCACGTAATGTGGGATAAGGTCAGGAAGATGATGATGGAACTTTCCCCTAAACATTACTGCAAAAAGACACGTTAACTGTAAAACAAACTTATGGATCAAGTCCATTACCCGGACTGGAGTCATAATACGTAATACATAATACGTGGATCGATTCAATGGTATTTATTTCACTGGTCGTTAAAATTCCACCATCAACTGACAGCTCATAATTTACTTCATCTCGTTAGCGAAAACCGACATTTCGGTCGGACAACCGACTTCCACACGATCCATTTTCAATTCATCAACTGATTGTCTATGTTCAGGTGACCATAGACAATCGGTTGATTTGATTGCTTTTAAGCCACTTGCACAAAGTCTGTCTGATGTCATCGCGTTTTAGTTTTTACCGTAGACAATTTACACGCTCAATTTTATTAATAGTATTAATAGCAATATTTATCGTGCTTGCATGCAAGTCTGTGCATAATCGGTTTATTTCAATTCCTTTGGCTAACTGAGGGGTCTGACCCAAGTTTTAAATGAAATATCTTTTGAGTGTTGCTAGATATTCTACAGAGATGACTTTTCGACAGATGCAGGTAGATGCCACGTGCATTTCAATTAGTTAGAAGGGTCTAATCCTTAATATTGTGTGGACAACCTGTCTGAATAAAGAAACTATTTATTTTTTATTTTATTTATTTTTAGTAGGTCTTATCGTTATGACTGAAATTAAGGACGGCCTATGTCTGTCAGGCGGATCCTAAAAATACAAATATATATATATCGGACAATTCACACAACAACATCTAGCCCCGTGGTAAGCTCTAAGCTTGTGTTACGGGTTCAAGACATCTGTTTTTTTGTTAAAAAATGATGATAAGCCTTCATTTGCTCACAATCTCACCTGATGTAAAGTGACGATGTGGTCTAAGATGGGGCATGAAGGCATAGCTAGCATATTATATAATTCCAAAGTTAATTACAATAATGCTTAAAACGTAGCAACAATGCTTATCATTCAGGCTGCTTATTTTTTGTTATCTCTGTAATGTGTGCGTACCTATCGGACGCACTGATTACTCCGCTGATAACAACAACTGTTATCAACCGCTTAATATTTCGTCATCACATTGATTTTTAACCCACGATGCAGAAAGTGGCAAAAGGAAAGTTAGGCTCACAATACAAACACTGACGAGATAGATTGAGCCTTAATTCACCACGCTGGCCAAGTCAGTGAGAGTGCAGTAAGTTTAGATAACATTTTATGAGAACAAGTTTTGGAGGTTTTGTCTGTTCACGTCCGTAAGTGGTAACCCTCTGAATCCTTACACGTGACCTCCGGGTGGTGCTAAGAACAGTCTCTGGTGGTAGGCTTCGGCCGTGACTTGTCACCACCCTCCGGGCTTGGCCAGTGCGTGAAGCGATTATTTTGTCTTTCGAAATGTGGTCCGGAGTAGCCATCTACCTTCTAGGTCTTCATGCCCCATCTTAGACCACATCGTTACTTCCCCTTAAATAGAGACAGTGAGTTACTGTATAAAAGTCACGTTTTTTTTTACACCACACAGCAATTTAAGTCATAAGTAAAATTACATTATAATGGTTAGATTGTAATAGTGTTGTAATTATTTTACAGAAGCTAAATGAAGTAAAATAATTGCAAGTAAAATATCTGTAAAATAATTGCACTTTTATTTATTAAAATAGATAGATAATTAACTTTATTGCACACTAATGCTTACAGACTAACTTAAAAATAACAATCAATAGCCACATTTGTTGTATCGTCGGCCTTATCGCTTAAAGCGAACACTTCCAGGCAACCTTTGAAAATAAAAAAATGATAATAAAAAAACTCTTTCGTCCCTGTGTGCAAGTGGGAACGTTGATAGAAGGGTGCTTATTGTCTATTTTGTCCGCTAATATCAGCGGTTGCCGACTCAGGGCCGTAGGATGTTCCTTTTAAACTCGGAAGTTAAACCTTCATGTTTCCAAAAGACTAACCAAACCACAAATCATCAAAACAATTACCATTACAAAGTAATCAATGATGCTTAGATCTACGGATGAATGAAGTAGAATGGCCTTGTCTATGACGTGCGTATCCGGTGTCCAAGTAACCATACCTTGTGCTCATCCGATTATATACATAAATACGAATCGAATTACGAATCGATTATTAGCTTTTTCTCAGTGTTGCTCGAGATTTATAAATTTCTCAGGAGTAATTTAACTTATTTCGTTATATTATTGGTCTGAAGCAGATTCCTGGGCCGTTTCGGCTTAGCACGGATTCGACCTTCATCAATCCTTTTATTTCCAGTCCATCCTAAGGTAGCCTGGAAGAGATCTTAGCGAAAAGGCCAATGTATGTGCTCTTTAAACACGTGCTTTAATGTTGAAGGCAAGCATCGTGAGGAAACCGGCATGTTCTGAAAGTTTTCAAGAGTTTGACGAACAGGTGACATTCACCAACCCACACTCAGTCAGTGTGGTGAATTATGGTTTAGGCCTCACGTCAAGAAAGAAGTCCCTGTGTCCCAGCAGTGGGAACGTAAATAGGGGAGCTTAAGCTTATTCACAACCCCGAAAGAAACCAAGTGCGGGTTCATTAGGTACTTCCTACGGCTAATAAATAACTTAACTACTCAATAGAATACAATATATTTACCCACATTGACATTTAATTAATGTACATTTACAACCGTTGATGGTTTTCATGATTACATACATTTGATGGCTTCTGTATGGAGTAAGTCATCACGTTATGAGCCATGCAAACATCATGAGTCATACACACTTGCAAAATAGGTTGAATGAGGAAATCTGGCACGCCGTTATCTCAGGTAGACATTGTTATTTAATATAACTCGACTCTTAGGAAATACTACTATTAATAAAAATATAGGAAACAGAGTAATTTAAAACCTTTAAACTCCAAAGGCCAGAACCAAAAATCTGTTGTACCGACAGGCTAACATGGCCTCATCATCATTATCATCCATTCAGCAATAGGATGTGCACTGCTGGATATAGCATAGGTATCATTAAATATATATGTTTTGATAAGGGCGCTTGTATCTGTGCCGAAATACAGGTAACTCAAAACACAATAAATAATCTTAAATATCTCATTATAAATCTAAATAGCGTTGATAACCGTGATAGTTTCAAAATAATACTAATAAATATTTCCGGGCAATCCACACAACAACAGCCCCGAAGCACCCGAAGTAAGCTCTAAGCCTGTGTCACGGGTACTTGACAACTGATATACTTAAATAGACATACATATATAGGTAGATTACATATATAGATATTTTTGAAGTGAAACTTCTTTAAAATCGTTGTGATTTCAAACCGGATGCAACGCAAAAACGACAGGTAAGCTAATCTTAAACGCTAACAAGGTTAAGCAACTTTGCGCGACGCCAGTACTTGGATGGGTGACCGCCCGAACAAAATCTTTTTGCACAGTATTTTTTTGTTGTTTTTTTTTATTCATCTCATTCTTTTGTCTATTTACTGAAGAACGAAAACGTGCTTGCAGGACACATACAAACGGCGGGAATCGAACACCTCTTGTGCCGCAAGCGGACCAACGCCCGCCATGCCACTGAGCAAGGCCTAAATGAAGGATTTTCCAAATCTTCCACGTCCTGAGATCACCTGGGTGAAACCTTAAATTTCATTTTACAAGCCATCAACTCTCATTAAGTTTGAAGTACCGTCTCTGATTGCAATAAGTACATAACTTAATAAAAACTTATCGTAATTCAAATGCAGTTATCCTTGAAGCTAGCTTAGATATCTTCTCAGCATTCAGCACAGATGACGTAATATAACAACTAATTTTAATACCTAACTACCGTTCATCTTTATCTAAAGTACCTTAGCACGTCATTTACCTAGCATTTTATCGTAGTATATAATAACTGCAGAGTTTATTCTAGTTTTTATGGTAAATAGACCATTGTTTAAATGCAATCACACCTGATGTGTGGCGATGTGCAAAGTGGATTGCAAATACTGAAAAGAGTAACTTGATAAGAAAGCACATTAATAAATTAATCTAAATTTTAAATTAAAAAAGAAACAATTTAGGATCGTTAGTTCCCTCACAAGCAAAAAGTCATACTATTTTGTAATGTACACAGTCATGATGCGTTTTCGTTTGAGACCCCACTCGAGTATATTTGTAGATTTTCGGTTTTCCTTCCCCACTTTTACCCTCATAACTTTTAAACTGGTCAACCGATTATCATCGAACATGTCTAAGAACACTCGCGCGAAACTCACTTTTCATACAAAACGAACTAATTTTAAATCGAAATGCAGAAAAAATTAAGACACATCTAAGTTTTTTACATTTAGGGAAAAAAAATAGTTCAACATGCAAAGTGAGTCATATCACTTATTTAAAAATTTAAAACAAACTAAATTAAAATCGTTACTTCCGTTTGGGAGCTATGATGTCCCAGACAGACACGTAAAACGTATTTTTTTTTATGCTGGATAAGCGTTCATTTGACCACAATCTCACCTGATATAAAGTGACGATGTGGTCTAAGATGGGACATGAAGACCTAGAAGGTAGAAGGTAGGCTTCTCCGGGCCACATTACGAAACACGAAAAAATCGCTTCACGCACTGGCTCAGCCCGGAGGGTGGTGACAAGCCGCGGCCGACGCCTAATACTAGAGACTGTTCTTAGCACCACCCGGAGGTCACGTGTAAGGATTCAGAGGGTTACGGCTTCTATGCTACTCTTGGTGAGCCGGAGTCTTAACTTGTTTTACGCCTCATCATCATCACTTGGCGAGAGAGCCTAATCTCTCTCGTCAAGTCGCCAATAACTCGCCTTTAAGTCACCAATTGTCACCAGTTGGTGAATGTCACACGTCCTTCAAACTCTTTACAGTTCTCAGAACATGCCGGTTTCCTCACGATGTTTGCCTTCACCGTTAAAGCACGTGTTTTAAAGCGTATCTAAATACATTTACGCTTACAAAAGGCTAAATTTAACGTATAGAATTGCTATGATAGAGTATTCAGGGTCTCTTTATCTTTGAGTTTTCTGCCTTTGCTGTATAATTTTTTAACCCCCGACCAAAAAAGAGGGGTGTTATAAGTTTGACGTGTCTGTCTGTCTGCCTTGTTGTTTGGCCCAGGTGTTCTTAGACATGTTTCATGAAATTCGGTTGAGCCGTTTAAAAGTTATGGGGGTGAGAGTGGAGAAGGAAAACAGAAAATCTGCAAATATACTAGTGTGGGGGAACTTTAGCAGTCCGATTAACAGCAAATATAATTGCAGGACATTTATTAATAACCTTATTAAGAGGAACTGGATCAATTATTCCAAATTATTTAATTATATTTTTAATTATTATTCAAATATATATCAAATGAAAGCGCATCGCGTCCACATTACACAATTATTATGTTGTTTTACATTAAACTAACGAGATCTATAAATTAAAATAATCAGTTACAAATTCACCTTTTGTGTAAGGCTTTAAGGAAATAAAAGCATTGGAATCGGGGGTTTTTCTTAAATTTTAAATTTAGATTGATTAATTAATTCAGTTTTTAAATAATAGCCTAGGGGTAAAAATTCTAAAGAAGAAGAAGAATATTAATTGTAAAAAAACTGTGTACATAGATTAAAAAAAATCTAGTGATTAATCGACGGCTCCTTATCTGCCATTTAGTTTATACTCACCGTACGTAAGTTTACATTTACATTACATACCATAAATCTAGCATAAAGTTAATTGAATTCCACAAGATATAAAAAAATCTTCCTCTTATTTACTTAAGTATTATTAATTTCCCGATAAGGCGATGTGGTCGCTCAGCGACGAAGCCTTTTATTGTTTTTTGTAAACAAAAAAAAACTATTATTAAAAAGGGATACCAAAAATAAAAGCCTTCTTTAAATAATCTGTTTCATTATTATTACTTATGTTACAATAATTTAACTTAAACTTACTTAATCTAGAATAAAATAAATAATAGGTAACTTTTCCCTATATAAAAAACTTTATTTTGCAGCCTGTGAAACCGCATTTATTAAGTATATTCTTTTAATTTTAATGTGTAATGTACGTATAGGTACGTTTCATCATTGGACGAAAAACAGTTTTTTTTTTCAAAATGGCGTACTACTAGGTTTGCCAGGCTCCATACTAAAATTTCGGAACCCTTTTAATTGTAAACAGAGTATGCACTATAATTGTACAAATATATAATATTCTACATATATACTAGCTGACCCCAGCAAACGTTGTTTTGCAAATGAAAAATAGATAGTTGCTGATTCTCAGACCTACTGAATACGCATATAAAATTTGGTAAGAATCGGTAAAGCCGTTTCGGAGGAGTAACTAAAATTGTGACATGAAAGTTTTATAATATTAGAAGATATTTGTATATTTATATTTAACAGTATAGCACAGTTATTATATACAATTAGCATATATTCAAAAATATGCTAGCACCAAAGTTAGAACGTTTCATAAATCTCCCGCTTGACCAGTCGATTTAACAAAATAAGTTCTAGGGATCTCTTTGACTGGTTTTAAACACCTTACATACATGATTACATATATAATTTAAAAAAAGATGTGGTGTCGTGGGACACGTGGTAGGAACGAAGTTTCTTCAGCTAAATTAGAATCGACCAAATAAGTAAAAAAAAATATCTACACACGCACGCACACACACAAGATACAAGATACAAAATCATTTATTTCCATTGTTTGGTTTTACAAAACTTGGACACGTCAAAATAAAATACAAAAATAAAATAATCATAGGTGCTTAAAGATAAGTAGGAAATAAATTTATGGTATCTGGTCGCTTCGCTTTTTTTACACTAGAGCAAAGAAGCGATTAGAAACTCTAGCTCATTTTTGTATTGAAACTTTACAATCATTATTTGTTAGTATTGTTTTTGATTTGTGTTGGAGCAGATTCCGTGCCAAGCAGTTTTGTCCTCAAGGTACCTAATCCGATATTTTATATTAAGCTTTTTTACAAAGATTGTTTTTTACAATATTCTTAAATTATTATACACACTCACACATGACCGTAGTTACTGTTTTTCCGTATGACCTTCAAACAGCAAGAAAGATAACCTAGAAAACCTTACAAAGAACCTTACCGTAGTTACCTATTTACGTTTTTATATTATAATATTAGTTTGATTACAATGTTTATCATTACTACACTTTCATAATTACTCACATATTTTTACTTACTTCATCAAAGCATTATGTAAACTTACCTACTCAAATAAACAAGATTTGTTAGTACCGTTCAATTAGAGCGCAAGCAACGCGGGTGTCCCTCACGAAAGCCGAAGCGGTACTGATTTACTGATATATATGGGATAGCTTGTTGATTTCTTGCACGAATTGTAGGTATTCATCCCTCACAAACATAATTATTAAAAAAAAAAGAAACTAATAAAATGTTATTTAAACTTAGTTCTATTAGCATGCTAATTCTTAAGATCTTAACTTCTGTATTTATTGACAAATAAATAATTATGTAAAATGTAGAGGTAAGTTTGCAATTTTTTTTATCGAGAAATTTTTATGGAATCGTGTTTTGGAAAGATGTGATCGATAGATTAAGTCCTGAACTCGGTCGCGCAGCAAAATCCCTATCTCCTCCAAGACAGCCGTAAGGAACTTCGTTCAAAAATTATTTAAATAACTTGTATGTTCTTGTTATTAAATTGATAAAGCCAAATATACCTATATATAATTATAATAAATTTATGTAAGTAAATAAATATTGCATACATGGCAGAACACATAGAGACCAAATATATTGTTCATATTTTCTTTACAAGTGTTTCAAGCAATAAATATATTATTTCTTTCTTTTGGTGAACAGAATACTTATTTTTATATGTTGACATCATGCCTATTGCATGACTTCATAAAAAAATACATTGTCTATGCCATAGAGTAGTGAATAGATAATACTCTAAGGTTTATGCATAGAAGACAATGTGGCTGATAATGTCGACTCAGCTTGTGCTATGTCAGCATGAATGTAAACATAGAGTCAAGTCAAGAATTATTTTCAATGACGAATGTACGAGTATTTATGGCTTTAACTTATATGTACTTGTCACAATTAACAATTCAATTCATCATCAACATCATCACCCTATTAACAAAACTTTAAAAGACAACAAAATGGGGTCTCTATTGCATTTTGAGCGATAGAAAATAATATCACAAAGAATGACGCACAGTTAACAAGTAAAATTAATACTTAATTAAATAAATTCGTGTTGCAAAACGACCAAAAACAACAGTTATGGGCGCGCTTAATCTAATAGATGCAGTAACAAGTACTCAAAAACAATTATTCAACCATACAACATCATGAGAAATATAGTCATGCTGGAAATCATAGTCAGAAATAAATCTTTGATTAATCTCAATCAATAATTACTAGACATCTTAGGGCCTATTTCACAATCTTGGTCCGTCAGTCGCCGACAGTTGTCAGTTGACTTTATTTTAAACCATTGACTGATTCAACTCGATCGTGAGAACCCTAAATCTTACTTGTCAAAATCGCACCACTATACCACTGGACTACTGCACCTCCTATCTCTATTGTGATGCTTAAACGACGTCAGGGACTGCGTAGACTTCAACTCCTCAATCGTGAGCGGTCTACCTCTAAACTCATCCTCAATATCCTGCAAAGTCCTATCCTTCGTCTCTGGAAGGAAGAAGAACGCTACAACCAAACAATAACCTACTACAGCAGCATATATTACATAAGCTCCATGTATACCTAAATTATTGAAAAACAAAGGCACAGTTTTTACAGTTATAAATAAATTCATAGATAGGAATAATACGCTTATACCACCGGCTAAGCTTCTGTATTCTAGAGGGAAGAGTTCACCAGCTATTATGAATGGTAAAGGCACGGTACCTGTAGCTATCGTAAACATGTGAAGGTGTATCAATCCTATACCTATCATAGGGTGATCGAAAGGTAGCATACCTCTCCCTTTGAAGTAGGTATAGGCAGCTGTAGTCAAAAAGGAGACTAGATTAATACTGACAGTGGTGAATAGCATGGTTCGTCGGTTGACCTTTTTGATGACGTATACAGCTATGGTGTTGGAGATGATTCTTTGGGCGTCTAAGGTGATGATCAGAAGAGGAATATTGGCGCCCTCTCCGATGACGTTGTTGAAGATGATTGTGGTGTAAGCAGCGAGGATGTTGGCTCCAGCCCATTGTCCGAGGGTGTAAATATGCATCATGATGAAGATTGGTTTGTAGAACTCCCGTTTTTGTACGGTAAGGATGAAGTAGTTGAGGTTTCTTTTAGCCTTTGCGGAGAAGGATTCGGAGAGGTTGGCGTCTGCTTTTCCTTCGCGAACGATGGCGCTCGCTTCCAGCATTCTCTTAAGTTCCTCTTCTTCTTCCGTGTATCCTCTTAACCAGTGGAAGACCTTTGTGCTGTCCTCATATCTGAGAAAGGAAATAAATTTTTGGTCAGGTGTACAAAGTTCAGTTAGATAAATAAACACACTCTGAAATTGTATGTCACATTGTTATTACGTGTATTAAAGTCGATTTTAAATGTGTAAAAGTTAATATACTTGACTTGATTCTAGAGCGATTATTTTTTTTGAATTTTAGTTATTAATGTGAAAACACATAGGAGACAAGATATTAAAATGACATTTGGATCTGTCTGATTTTGCCAAGTTCAACTAAAATCGGCACCGAGATACGAAACATAATGCCGACTACAAAAGCGTTGAAAGAGAGTTTTTTAACACAAAAGACGTTAAAAATATTGACATTTAAAACAAATCTCTTATTCTTCCTTAGTTCCTTAAAATAGCGTTTCAAAGATTTGTAAAATAAAATAATAAAATAAGATAAATATTTCCAGACAATCGACACAACAACATCTAGCCCCGTGGTAAGCTCTAAGCTTATGTTACGGTTACTGGACATTTGATATACCTAACTTATTATAATAGATTTACATGTTTAGATATGTTTTATTATACATATGAAATTGTTAAACCAAACAATGGAAATAAATTATCTTATATCTTGGAACAAAGAACTTCTATCAAACATTTTTTTTATTTTTATTTATAAGCCTTCATTTGACCACAAGCTCTCCTCATGTAAAGTGACGATGTGGTCTAAGATGAGGCATGAAAACCTAGAAGGTCACAATTGAAACAACCAAGGAGTCTTTTAAAGCAAAGAGTTCCACAAAAGAGTGTACCAACCTTCCCTGATCAGCCAGCCAGCTCGGAGACTCTGGCGAGTACATCACGATCAGCAGGTCTACGAAGGCGATACAGGCGCAAACCATCGCCGTCACCTAGTCAAAACATATAATAGATAAGTTTGGCATAAATTCCAATAATTTTTATTGTCTTCGTTTGCGAAAGTCACATGTCTAACTCTTCAAAGTTAATAAGTTTTTCGACTACCTTGGTGGCGCGGTGGGCGAATGTCCACTTGCAGAGCAAGAGGTAGCGGGTTCGTTTCCCGCCGAGGGTAAAATTGTTTGTATGTTCTGCAAGCACTTGTTACTTGAGACATACATACATAGATATTTTTTATTATACATATTAAACACCCAGACTAGTAATTTATTATTCTTTGCCCAGACCATACCTGGTCAATTTGCAATCACTTTCTACTGAAAGTGATTGCAGCACGTACAAACACTTGACCCCTCGGCGGGAATCGAACTCGCTACCTCGTGCTGCAAAAGTTATTAGAACATACAGATTTCCTCACAATGCTTGCCTTCACCGTTTAAAGCGCACATACATTTTTCAAGAAGAAATATCCAGAAGTGCTCGCTGGGATTTGAACCCAAGACCTATGGAATGAAAGTCGATTGTTCTCCCACTAAGCCGAAAATGCAAGTTACTGTAAATATTGTTTTATTAGGGTAATTTATGTAATTATGTATTTTGTCCACCACCGCCGTCCACAATCTTAACGAGGCAACGTTTAGCACAGGACCATGGTGGCACGAACTCTGGAAGACCTACGCCCAGCTGAGGGCTCAAACAGGTGGATGATGGTGGTGGTTCTATTCACCTGCCAAGAAGCATAGGACCCCACGGTGTGAACCATCAAGACACCAGTGGCTATCGTCAGGGAGATGGTGGTGAGGAAGGCGCCTCGATTCTTGGGGCTGGTGTACTCCCCGATGAGCACTGGGCCAAGTGATGAGCTCATACCCATGGAGATACCCTGGAGGACCCTGGAATGGAATGGGCGATGGTTAAGACACGTACCGATTGATACTGTCTAGGTTTTATGGAGCAAATTAACTTGATTAAACACATCAAAATTAAAATCTGCCAAATAATTGTATGCCCATTGATTGCAGGTTTGAAATAACCACCTCGTGAATAAAAAAAATCCTCGAATATTATAAACGCGAAAGTTTGTGAGGATCTAAGTACGTGCGTATGGATTTTGATGAAACTTCAATATTAGAATAACACATTAAAATACTTTTTACCGTGGTAAATACCACTTTTGAACGGTGTGCAAGTTTCGCGGCTGGACGTTGCAGTGGATAGTTGTTTTCTCAGAAAAGGGCAAAGACTTCTTTTTACTGTGGGATACAATATAATTTATTTTCTTTGTAAGTAGAATCGTAGACATTAAAACTTTACAAAATAAATAATACCATGGACTAAAAATCATCTATGATAATACGCATAGCCGCCGGCGCGGCGCTCAGCTAGTATCAGGGCGAAATGAATGAAGAAGAACTGGCCATATTTTGAAAACTCGGTATTACGGAAATGTCGGTATTAGCGAATTAGGCATAGTAACTAAAGTCGGCACTGAGCACTTAACTCGTCCCTAGCTCGAAATTATGATGATTATTACTTAGAGCATTACCTGGCAATCATCAGTAAAGTGAAACTATTAGCTGTGATGATGCAGAACCAGCCAACGATCATGGGAACTATGCTGCAGAGGTTGGCCGTTCGACGCCCGTAGTTGGCCATCAGCGTTGGCACGATAAAGTTGCCGGCCAACAGCGCGAACCCGAGGATTGAGGCTGGAAAGGAAGTAGATAACAAAAAAACATAGACTGTAAAATTAATGACTTAAAACAATTATATTCATATTTTTTCTTTTAAACGAATAGCGGATATTGTCGTTGACGTTTCGCTTAACGTAATGATTTTAAAGTTCAAAGTGCAAAGTTCATTTATTGCGTAAATACATGTTACAGCGATGTTTTGGCTTAAATCTTACATGGATCAATGTATTTTACCTGTCAAGGCATGCAATTATAGCATTACATTTTTGAATAAACTAAAATAATAATAATAGTAAATATTGTACTTAATAAATATTTTTTTTATAATACTTTAGAGTAATTGACTGCCTCAGTGGCGCGGTGGGCGAGAGTCCGCTTGCGGCGCAAAAGGTAGCGGGTTCGATTCCCGCCGAGGGGTCAAGTGTTTGTATGTTCTGCATGCACTTTCTCCTTGGTCTGGGTGTTTAATATGTACTTATAATAAAAAATATCTATGTATGTATGTATATTATATTAAGTATATCAGATGTCTAGTACCCGTAACACAAGCTAAGAGCTTACCACGGGCCTAGATGTTGTTGTGCGGATTGTCCGGAAATATTTATTTATTTATTTATTTATTTATTTAATTTTATAACATTAGTAATCATTATAGTTAGCAAAAATTCAATCTCATTAAACTAATTATTATACAATTTTCGAGCAAAATGTACTGAATATATACGTCACAACCCCACTCTATATCTTGGCACTTTCTTATTAATTTGATAAAGTAAAAAATAGGTTTTTCTAGTGTTTTTGGACGGGCTAACTGACAGACTAAATAGAATACCTATTTTTTATGTATCATGCATATTAGTCAAATAATAGAATCCACAACCTTATGTATTTGTATACTACTAGGGTACTAGACATTTTTTATTCTTTACAAGTATCGAAAGAATCGAGTTGTTCTCGTGTTACAATTAATAGTTTATATTTATTATACTAAGTTTTTTTTTGAATGAAAATAGCTATGTGCACTGAAAGTTACATAATTTATTTGGACCACAGATAAGTAAATCTAATAATTAGATAACCTAGTCGGGGGAGGATATAAATAGATAAGTTGTGAGTTGAAAGGTTGCCAATTTCTCATCAATTGAGTCATATCTGCGGACTATTCGATTCAATTCAATTTATTTAATCCATTCAGATAGAATAATTACATACACTTGTAACGGTAAATTTTTGTAAGGATATTAAAGAACAATAAAAAAAACTACTGTTTATTTACTGTACAAAAGCGCTTCATTAAAATACCATAGTCTATAATTGATAGATTCATGCGGAAATCCATTCTAAATGCATAAATTGAACCTAACTATTATTATTAAATATTTGGTTTCTTTAAGGTATTTACCATAATCTATGTTTATTTCCTTAAATTTAGCGTTTCATAGAATAAAGATTACGCTAACATCCCATTTGTGGATACACAATATTCAGAGATAATTTGGTATTATTGACATGGTTATTATTAACTATACAGTATTGCAACTCGGCCGAGTTTTAGTAATAATCACCTACAGCCGCGCGGTACTTGAACATGTGGTACCTACGGCTGCCCACCTACAACATATTAATTATTACATCTGCCTACTTCGAGTTTCAATCAAGTTTTGTGGCTGTAAATATATTTTTTGAAATCATCAAATTTGTAAATGGATTTTAAACTGTTCAATAAAATGCATGTAGTATTTTTGATAATTGAAATTAAGGTTTTGACATTGACAGCGACATTCCTAACTAAAGCATTTTGTGTCAGTTTAACAAGCATGTGTAACCTTCTATAGTTACGGAATAATCTTCTCTAAATAATCTTCTTTAGTCACGGTAGCGTCCGTGACTAATAAAAGAAGAATTAAAATAAAAGAAGAAGAACCTAAAGAGACTTTTAGAGATCTTGATACTGAAAAGACGTCTCACCAATCCAGGAGCCTGCTGCATCATCAATAGGAATGAGGGAGTCCGGCTTCATCAGCTGCGGCAGGAGGATGGCTGCGAAGCCCATGACCAGCCCGTGCGCCGCCATGTTCAGGCATACTCCCAGGGTCACGAAGCACTGAAATACGAACATTCATATTCATATCCATACTAATATTATAAATGTGAAAGTAACTTTGTCTGTTCCTCTATTGATTAAAATAAAATTTTATACAAAGATTCTCTAGCGCCTGAAAAAGGGCATAGGTTAGTTTATACTTAATGATAATAAAAGCCGTGTTGGCTAAGTGGAGCACACCCTACTTTCATTCGGAATGTCGTGGTTTCAAATGGCGCCAACTGACAATGTGACATTCACCAACCCGCACGTGGCCAGCGTGGCCAGCGTGCAAAATATGATTTTTGTTAATTTATATAATTTTCATCTATAGTCGATAAGGCAGGACTCGATGTTAAAAAAACAAGCTATTATAAATAATCCAAACTAAAAAGTAGAAAATAAATACATAATAGTTTAAAAAACTAAAAATCACGCTTTTTATAGAAAACCGAACTAAAAAATAGAAAATAAATTTTAATGAATTTAAATTAAGAAAATAGTGTTAAAAATTTCAATGAATATAAATTAATAATAGTGTGAATAAAAAAAAAAAAAATTATTTTAAAAAAAGCATGGGGTGCTTTTTAAGATATTATCGAAATGATAGTCACTCTACTCATATCTGTCAATAAAATATTTATAACTATTGACACCATGCACCCCACGCTTTTTTTTAAATAAAATAATTTTATTTATTCACAATATTATTAATTTATATTCATTGAAATTTTTAACACTAATTTCTTAATTTAAATTCATTAAAATTTATGTTCTATTTTTTAGTTCGGTTTTCTATAAAAAGCGTGATTTTTAGTTTTTTAAACTATTATGTATTTATTTTCTACTTTTTAGTTTGGATTATTTATAATAGCTTGTTTTTTTAACATCGAGTCCTGCCTTATCGACTATAGATGAAAATTATATAAATTAACAAAAATCATATTTTGCAAATAGACAAATGGAATAATTTTATCAAATTAGTGTATTGTCATTGGTCCTAAATAAATCAATCAAAGTTTGAACGAAATCTGGCCGTTTAAAGTGGGTCAAAATCGCGCCCAAAGAAGTCGGCTACAAACAAACATACTAACATACAGGTGAAGCTAATATAAAGCGTGTAATAAATAACTATATAATCAGTCGTTAAAAATTGTTTATTTTTGCATTTTTACCTTCTGATAAGGGTGCAAAAAAATATTGTAAACTGACATGAGGCTAAACATGAGCTAGAAATTAGATTAGGCAAAAAAAGGGCCCAAACCGAAATGTAGAACGAAATATGTTCTCCTGGCGAGTGCCATTGTGTCCATCTTGTGAAAGATGATATTAATATATACGGTAAAATATGGAAGTTATTGAAATCTAAATGACTTCTACGGTCACGAAGCACTAGAATATTTTGTATGGTTGTTTGTTAGATAGAGGAAAAATAAGAATAAAGTTAAGGATAAACATGTTGAATAAAGTACTCATAAATAATCAGGTATCTTGTTGCGACCCCACTTGATGTGGGACATGGTCGAGTGAATGAGGATGTTGGGGTAATGGTGCAGGTATCTAGAAACACATAATTTTTTTAAACTCTTCTTTGTATCTATGTATATATATACAGAACTAATACAGGTATACAAAGCGGAAAGTCGACTTTCATTCCGAAGGTCGTGGGTACAAAGTCCCTGGTGA
Organism: Gymnoscelis rufifasciata; assembly: GCA_929108375.1. Classification (NCBI taxonomy): domain Eukaryota; kingdom Metazoa; phylum Arthropoda; class Insecta; order Lepidoptera; family Geometridae; genus Gymnoscelis; species Gymnoscelis rufifasciata. Next base: position 9,809,504 of record OV815327.1, on the reverse strand, counting down.
TTTTTCTTCTTGAAAAATGTATGTGCGCTTTAAACACGCGCATTATCGGTGAAGGCAAACCTCATGAGGAAACCAGCATATTCGTTGCACTCGCAGATAAACACCTCATTTTTTTTGGTAATCATTGATTTTTAGATTAAAAAGTTGGAGAACAAGAAATACTGGTCTGGAGCCCACCTTTCGACCCTTTCATCATCATCATCATCATCACCGATTAACGTTCCCACTGCTGCTGGGACACCGGGACTTCTCTCTTGGCGAGAGAGATTAGGCCTTAATAAACCACGCTGGCCAAGTGCGTGTTGGTGAATGTCACATGCCCTTCAAACTCTTTTAAGTTCTCAGAATATGCTGGTTTCCTCATGAAAGTAATAATGATAAATGTTAATAAGAATTAACCTTGTATTTAATTTTTTACTTTGTTTTGTTTCATTTTATTTTATATTGATGTGTTATAATTAATTATCTTCTATACTATTATATTCCTGAGTGTCAATCTCAATTGAGATATTCTCATAAGGATGTTTTCAATTTCAAGGTAACTGCATTAAGTAGCAAAACAGGTGACGATTAAACGTCATAATAATCTTGTCTGAATGTTTGTCACATGCCAATTTCAAGGTCTCTTCTCTGCGATATCATACGGATTATCTAATCTTTATAATATCTCTATCAGTTGTATTAAAGTATAGATAAAGCAGAGAAAATATGACATTACTGAATGCGGATAGATTTATATAATTATTTTCAGTCTTTCTTTTGTTTGTTTATTAACACCCGACGCAAAATAGGAGTGTTATAAGTGTGACGTGCCTGTCTGTTGATCTGTCTGTCTGTAGCATAATTTTTTTTTCTTTGAAAAGTGAATTTTTCGCGAGTGTTTGACATGTTTGATGAAAGTCGGTTGACCCGTTTAAAAGTTTTGGCAAAAATTCTACTTAAGTGGGCTCTCAAATAAAGCGCATTAAGTGCACATTGTAATATATTGTGGTTTTTTACTTTTGAGCGAACTATTTTTTATTAATTTTAAATTAATTTATTGTCTCTTGAAAAACGTGTTGAATTGGCGCGGGTTTATTTTGATAGGTCATTCGAAGTAGGTATGTTGAATTGTAGGTATAGAACACACTAAACAAAAAAAAAATAACACAAAAACTCAAAAACGAAATATAAGCTGATTAAGAGCCATCTCCTTTTCTTAAGTCGCTTAAACTAAAAAATGCTTAAAAACAAAACATTAAATCACAAAAAGTATAAAAAACACATGAGATTTGAACCGGGATCGACCAAATTCGGTACACAGTGAAGAAGTTTTTCGATATATCTCCAGTAGTTCTCGATTGTTATGAGTCGAATTAACTAATTTATTACGGTTTGGTCTGGTTCTATTCTGTAAAACGTAGAACAGAACAAAATTTAAACCGTCGTAAGATACCCGCTGGTCGCCGTGAACCAAAAGTAATTTACCGTTGTCATATATGTCTAAAGTTTTAAGTTCTTTGATAACTAGAAATTTTCGACTCTACTTATTCAAACTTCTCTTCAAACGTGTTTTTTCTTAATCAAACATGTTCTCCCGCAATACAGGCTTGCCTCGTGTCGCAGCTTAGAGAAATTGTAACGTAACAAAAAATAATAAAAATGTTTGAGTTAGAAAATACATTATGCAGAACTAAATAAAAAAATATATAAATTTCAACTGAATAATCCGAAATATCTGTGGTCCTTCTGGACCACATAAATGGTAAAATCGAACAAAAACTTTCGGTTAAAATGAAACCGGAGGTTTATTATACTAACCCGCGTCATCTAACACAAAATAGGCAGAGTTTGTACTATGATAGGTAGGTAGCTACTATAAAGATACATTCTACGTTAATAAGTAAATACTTTCTTTTATCTGAGACCCCACACGAGTAAATTTGCAGATATTCGGTTCTACATGCCGATTTTCTCTACATTACTTTTGTTACAAAAATCACTTTTTTAACCCTCGAACAAAAAAGAGGGGTGTCTGAGTATCTGTCTGTCTGGGACATCATAGCTCCCGAACGGATGGAGCGATTTAAATTTTTATTATTTTTGTATGAAAGGTGGGTTTGGCGCGAGTGTTCTTGAGAAAGGGGAAGGAAAACCGAAAATCTGCAAATACACTCGATTGGGTATCAAATGAAAGCGCATCGCGTGTACATTACGAAATATTATGGTGTTTAACGTTTAAGGAAATAATAGAAGGAAGCGGAGGTTTTTCTTAAATTTAAAATTGAGATATATTGTGTATGAGTTATTATGGTATTATTTTCGTTTCGTTTTGTTTATATGTATTAATATTTTTTGTGCATGTATAAGAGTTTAAGGTTTCTTTTGTTTGTTTGTTTCTTTTGTTCTTTGACTTTTGCTTAATATAATATATTGTACTTATTCTATTTTTACCGTCTGTTGCCATGTTTTATTGTACACGCTGTTATGCCCAGTTATTACGAGAACTCATTGTTTTTAAATATTTCGGTCATGTTTATTTTATTTTACTGTAACCTTGAGTTATGTGTCCTTACTTAATAAATAAATAAAATATGTTTATCATACATGTATATAAACCGGCATATTCTGAGAACTTTGAAGCGTTTGAAAGATATGTGACATTCACCAACCCGCACTTGGCAAGCGTGGTGAATTAAGGTCTAATCTCTCTCGCCAGAGAGAAGTCTGTTGTCCCAGCAGTGGAAACGTTAATAGGGTGTTGATGATGATACATAGAATAATACCCAGAGCAGGAATCAGAAAACATATTTTACCCATTAAAGTAAATCAGCGGGAATAGACCATACGCTTTGGGGTAGTACATTAATCTTATGGTGAATGTGATCTGTTTTTAGCAACTTTTAACCCCTCTTTCCTAGGTGAAATGTGGTGAGGTTTCAGATTAACCCCCCACCCATCATCACGTTTGATTTTTGTTACACCCCACCCCCACCCCACCACCACCCCTTTTAAACCTCACGTGATAGATAGACGGCGTCTTTTAAGACTACACCGAGCCACAGTGGTTTTAAAATAACCCTGTTATTATGGTGTTAAGGAAGTTAGTTTCTATTGCAAAAAGTAGATTGCCTTTATGCTATCTGACTATAATAATAATTATAATACGAGGACTACTCGACTTAAGTATTTACCTATTATAATGCCATATTCAATTGATTATAAATTACTGAGTACGCTCTTAGATAAACAAGGCTATGCCTATTAACAACCAGCTCATACGGGTTTACTACAAAGCCACTAACTACTACTACTTTTAAGCCTCTAATAATCTAAATGTTAGAGTTCTTTTAAAATTATAACAAAATTTCTCATAAAAATCATTTCCAAGATTCGGAAAAGCGTTTCATGAAATTGTATCTGTAAGGGCCAGGAGTTTGGGGCTGCCATTATTGACATCATTAAAAATAACACGGAACCAAGTCGGGACAGTTATCTATACCTACTTATTATAAATTGAAGTCCCCACGTCTGTCCCAATGTTCGCGATAAACTCAAAAACAACTGAACAGATCTTTATGCGGTTATCTGCAATAGGTAGAGTGATCCGAGCAAAGCCGGAACGGGGCAGCTACGTCTATTACCATCAAAAGCACCCCTAATGACGTTCCCACTGCTGGGACACAGGGAGATCTCTCTTGACGAGAGGGAATAGGCCTTAATTCACCACGCTGGCCAAGTGCGGCTTGGTAAATGTCACATGTCCTTCAAACTCGTCGGAGTTCTTAGAACATGCTGGTTTCTTCACGATGATTGCCTTCACCGTTAAAACACGTGTTTAACGAGCACATTCAATTTTCGAGACGAAAATCTGGAGGTGCGCGGCGGTGATTGATCCCACGACCTTCGGAATGAGAGTCGAGTGTGCTACCACTCCCAACGCGAGTTAGTTCAATTACATTATATTTAATTACTGTACCCATACGCAAATTATTTTGAACTTTTGAGGTCTACTTCTGCTCATTCATGAACTCATTGCGTTTTTTGCTTTGAGAGATCATAGACCAAACTTCCCAAACCCAAACTTAATAATGAGTTAAGATTACAAGAAAATACTGTACAACTATACCACAGATATTTTAGAAGAGACAAAAAAGGTTCTTGTTCTTAGTTCCGAGTTCTTCTTATACCTAAATCAAATTAAATGTCAAAGCAAAATGTATGATTTATACCTTTATAATAAATAAGAACTCCAAAATTGCCAAGCTGCAAAATTGTACAACTGCTAAAGCTGTGTTCTTTTCGCTTTTTAACTCAGTATAAATAACTAGCTGTGCCCCGCGGTGTTACCCGCGATATAATGGATTTTCCCGCGGAATGACGTTTTCCCGCGGTAAAAAGTATAGCCTATGTTATTTTTCGGGCTCTAGAGATTCGGTGTACCAAATTTCATTTAAATCGGTTCAGTATTTTTTACGTGAAAGAGTAACAAACATCCATACTTACAAACTTTCGCCTTTATAATAGTAGTAGGATTCAAGCGAAAAATTTTGTTTTATTGATATTAAGTCGACCTGTCCATGTTTGCCCTGTGCATGTAACGAAATAAACGTATTTTTTAATTTTTTTCAAGAACTTCTGGTTGTAGTATGTTATTTCAGACTTAGCAAATTTTATGAAAAGCGTATGTAACAACTAAACAATTAACCTTAGTTTAAGGTTGATAATGATAATATGTGTTATTGTTTAATATGGCATAAAATAGTCTCATATTTTCGAAAAATATATTACTAAATCAGTTACCGTTGAACATGCAAGCAAAATAACATACTAATTTATGTCGATATGTAAATATATGCTTATTATATTAAGTATATCAGATGTCTAGTACCCGTAGCACAAGCTTAGAGCTTACTACGGGGCTAGATGTTGTTGTGTGGATTTTAAAACAATTTGTTTATACCTCTACACATAAGAATTCTCTAAAAAACTTCATTATGATTGAAATCCTTAAGAATTCACAACATTTACTTGGTTTTATAATTCATGCATCCAATAAACAGAACTCGAACATAATAACCTACAGATATTTTATATTATTTAAGGTTATAAACTCAATAAAGGTAAATCTTTGGCCGTAGCCTAACGCCATCTAGTAGATAAGTCATAGAACTAACTTAATTTTTAAAACAAAACTTACTTGCTTCTTAAAAGGTGTGATCCAGCCCGATTTCGCCATGTTGTCATGTCACCGCACATCCCACTCTTGCGCACAGTATCACGGCTCAGCTAGCACTGACACTTGGCAGTGGATTTCATATTTCTTAGGCTGCGTGCACGCAGATCTTGTATTGATAATCCGATAAATTTTACATTTTACAGTTTTCATTCATAATTCATCGAACATCGTCGGCATACGAACCTACTCGAACGACATTTTGAAAAAAATGTGATTCGGCGGCCAGTGATGAAACTCATGTTAATCGACAGAGTAAATAATTACAAACAAAAAGTGTTCAATGATCAAATCTCCTAAGTAATTCGGTTTTCTGAGATATTTGGGTCTAAAAACTATAGAAAAAATCTGTTCCCTGAGCTATGTTCTACTTTACTTTATTTTTCGTTTTTCTGATGTGAATGAATTATAAGGGCTACGTAAACTAAACTCATTATTTATGTTTGGGAATATAAAGTGTCTATCGTTTTACATACAAATTAAAACATACTAACAAATAGTTTTTGTAAAATATCAGAAAATGAGCAATAGCTTCTAATCGCTTCTTTGCTCTAGTGTCAATAAATTTGATAAGCATTAGATATTCTCTTAATAAACCTTACTATTTATAAATTTTGCAATAAAAAAATCACAAAAATATGATATTTATTTTTATTTGCAATAAGTTCGGTTAGAGCGGTCGCCCATCCAAGGACTGCGGGCTCTATTAAAGAAACTGTACCATCTTGTAAATGATTTAAAGTGTTTGTATCTCTTATAATATAATATAAAAATAGCCTTTATTTTCCTTTAAGTTACAAAGTGTTTAAATTATAACTATTTTCAATCAAAAAACATTTTTAAAAGACCTCTCTACGGGTATAGGCCGCCTCCAACATGATCTCCAACTCACAGTACCTACTGAGGAACAATGTTAATATTTCATAAATTTTATTTTTGTTTTTTCTTTCAAATCAAACAATGGAAACAAATAATTTTGTATCTTGTATTATTATTTCATTGTAGTTTTAACGTACTAGTAATAAAACACCACTTAATTAAGTTAATACGAAAATATATTTCACAATTCCATCCAAAGTCCAGTGCAGACTCACCTTTACGTCACAGATAGTGTGCAAACATTATCGGTATATGGACGTCACCTGCCTGAGGGTTCCGTACCCAAAAGGTAAAACAAGACCTTATTACTGAGACTTCGTCGTCCGTCCGTCTGTCACCAGGCCTTCTTAAGAACCGCGTGGTAGAGAGTTGAAATTTCAGCCATTTGACCACAATCTCACCTGATGTAATGTGACGATGTGGTCTACGATGGGGCATGAAGACCTAGAAGGTCACAATTGAAACAACCAAGGAGTCTTTTCGCTGGGCCACATTACGAAACACGAAAAAAAGCTTCACGCTCTGGCCCAGCCCGGAGGGTGGCGACAAGCCGCGGCCGAAGCCTACCACCAGAGACTGTTCTTAGCACCACCCGGAGACGTTAAGGTCTGTCACCAGGCTCTATCTTAAGAACAGTGGTAGAGAGTAGAAAGTTTGTAGGACGATGTATTTCTGTTGCCGCTATAACAATAAATACTAAAAACACGTAATAAATAAAAATAAAAGTTAAGCAACGTTGCGTCAGGTCACTACTAGGATGGGTGACCGGCTGACCGCTCTGACTGCATATTTTTGCACTTTTTTGTTTTATACATAGGTATTTTTGATTTTTTTTTGCTAAATGTGTGTTATCTTTACATAGAACCCTTGGTGTTGAATGTTGTTGTATGAGTCTATGCCATTCTTATCTCTATTTACTTATGTATATTTGTATAGTCACATAATGAAAAGGTTGACCACCTTAAGATCTGTTTTTGCTTGCCACTTTATCGGCCAATTGACATTCTGTCCCAATAGATGTCATTACTAAAACGTAGTGTTTTATTCCTACATACCTAGTAAGTTACTAGTAGTGCCCCAAAAAAAACCGTGTTGGATAAGTGGGAGCACATTCGACTTTCATTCCGAAGGTCGTGGGTTCAAGCCCCGCCACGCACAAAGCACATACAACACATGACATTATCTTTTATCATCAATAATATATCGAGAATTTTGAAAATATATATTTTCAAGAGCTTGATAAGAGATATATGTTGAGCTCAAGGCCAGACCATCGGTGGCCATATCCTAAAACTATGTAAATGGGGTTTTAACATGCCCAACATGCTCTCGTACCTTCACTAACAAGGTTGGGAAATCTAGCCACCAGAGAGCACAAGACAAGATTTTATGAATAACTGAAGTCGAAAACGGCCAAGACTACATTACTTTTCTTTATGCTGGATAAGCCTAAATTTGACCACAATCTCACCTGATGTTATGTGACGATGTGGTCTACGATGGGGCATGAAGACCTAGAAGGTTGATGGCTTATCCGGGCCACATTACGAAACACGAAAAATCGCTTCACGCACTGGCCCAGCCCGGAGGGTGGTGACAAGCCGCGGCCGAAGCCTCCCACCAGAGACTGTTCTTAGCACCACCCGGAGGTCACGTGTAAGGATTCAGAGGGTTACCACTTACGCAAGTGAACAGATAAAACTTCCGAAACTACTACCATAGAATAATAAATTACTACTATTACTACATATTACTATTATATCCTTGATAATTTTTAGTTTCTATTTTAATCAACATCAAGTTGCTAGTAAATGTATGCCCTGTGCTTCTACGGAAATAAACGTTATGACTTCGACTTTGTGACAAGATGTAGGGTCAAGTTTATCCAGTGTTATAAAGAACCCTAAAACAAAAACGGATATCTGTGCCATACTGATAACTCGACATGATGTTATCCCTGAAGTGACAGTAGGAAGTAGCATGAGGTCGCTTTATCCTAGAAAATGCATTTGTTTTTCATGACAATGATTTATTTTATTTATCTTTAACGTAACAGAAAGGGATTTTAAGAACTTTTCATTAAATAAATATTTATTTCCGGACTAATCACACAGCATCACCTAACCCCAAACTAAGCAGAGCTTGTAGGGATTTAGGTGACTGATATACTACATAGATACTTTTTAAAACACGTGCTTTTACGGTGAAGGTAAACATCGTGATGAACCCCGACGCTGTGAGAACTGAGAAGAGTTTGAAGAACGTGTGACATTCACCAACTCGCACTTGGCTAGCGAGGTGAATTATGGTATAATATCTCTCGTCATGATAGATGCTCTGTGTCCCAGCATTGAGAACCTATGTAAAGATGCTTAAATAGACCAGAAATGATGATCTCAGTGATTTTTTATACGGAAACTCTTAGCTGAAGAACTACTTAAACCTAGTAGGTACAGTTATCTTGATCTTTTGGTAAGATAGTACAATATTTACTTGTCATAAAAAGATGCCTACCAAATCCTACATGTTTGATTAATTCTTAGGAAGAGACAAGATTTTATAAGATTTTAAAATTGTTCTAAATATAACATAATGAATGTACATACATTGTTTGCTGTTTCACTTCTAAGCGGCTGAACCGATTATAGTGTAGATTTTTTTTTATGCAAGATATGCCTTCATTTGACCACAATCTCACCTGATATTATGTGACGATGTGGTCTGAGATGGGGCATGAAGACCTAGAAAGTACATAGCTTCTCCGGACCACAATACGAATCACGAAGAAATCGTTTCACGCACTGGCCCGGCCCGGTGGGTGGTGACAAGCCGCGGCCGAAGCCTCCCACCAGAAATAAATGATCGACAATTACAAAGAACCCTTATTAAGAACATACAGACATTTTATCATTATTTAATAAAGGCATTAAGTATTAAATAATTATATAAATGGTCACTGCATCGTTTTTATTGAAGTTAATAAATTGTTTGTTTACGATTATTCAAAATGATGTATAATCGTTTCATAAAACAGCCATTACCCAATTTTGCGCTGGTTATAAACTTAACGGTTACTTTCGACTCGGTCCGGACCGGACCGGTTATGTTCTGATCCATGTATCTACACTATCTATGTAACAGAACAGAAAAAAATCTATACTAGTTCCAACGACACACACAAATCGGTCGCCGTGCTTTCGGTGGTATGCATGTGATGAGTTCGTTTGTTTTGTTATGAATTTTAAGCATTACTTACTTAGTTTCAATTCCCTTTTGTTTTATGAAGATAAGGGAGGTAGATATGTGGTTTAAAAGTAAACATGATTATTAGCCTAAAATGCATTGGATTTTTTGCAAAATTAATACCGCAGAATGTCTCGAACCTAATTCTTTCTTGTAAGTCTAAGAAGTGTAATTTTTTTATCCTACGAACTTTTAAAACATATCCCAAATAAAAAACCTACGACTTAGCCTCAGATGGAACTGTATCCACTACACCACTGAGGTCGTTAGATCAATAGGAATAATTTTAACTAAACCTGGTACTGATGCGATTGGTAACTTGCCAAGACTGGAATAGATCTGCATGTTAAATAATATAATTTAACCCACTTCCATACGCTAAACTGTACAAAAAGGAATATGCACACGACTAAAATGGACTGTTTCTATAATTTCGTAATCTTTATTGTATGAAAAACATGCTTATGCCATTATTTGTAATGTTAAAAATAATTTCACAGTGAAACTTTATCATCAAATGTGACTATTTATATAGTCCCCCACAAATGTGTCATAATATCAAAGCACAACACGATAGGTACTAATTTTATTAAACAATTCTGCAATTATGTACTAGCTTAAAAAATAAATCAAAAATCAAATTCACAGGACACAGGACTTGTTTCTTTGACGATAGAGATAAGGACTCTGCCTAATCAGCTCACGGAGACTTAGGGACAACTACTTGTCGAATTGGAAACCATATTCTATTTTAACTGGATGAAAAAATCGCCTACTTTTATTAACTTCTTGCACAATTTTGTATCAGATAAACTTTCCCCCACTGCGGGCTTATTTCACAAAATCCGAGTGAACTAAGCTACAATGGTTGGTTAATGGTTGGTTATTTTAAGATCTATCTCGCTGTGTCACATGTGACAGAGCGAAATAGCTCTATAAATAATACATAAATAAATAAATATTACCGGACAATCCACACAACAACATCTAGCCCCGGTAATCTCTGAGCTTGTGTTACGGGTACTAGACATCTGAAATACTTAATGTAATAGACATACATAGATGTATTTTTATTATACATATAAAACACCCAGACCAAGGAGAAAGTTATTGCAGAACAAGCACTTAACCACTCCGCTCCATATTTTAACCATTGTCTAATTTTACTCAGAGATAGGCACTATTGTCAATCTGTTTCTTAGTAAATTGTTAAATCTATGTGTAAACAGTGGCATAGTGCCAAAGTAGAGTAATGTTACTGAGTGATGAGGGATTGCGTTGCGAATCGGTTACCAAGAAGTTTTTGTGATGAACCATGTTTTACAATGATACTAGACTCCCCTTAGCGTTACCCTCGGTTTAATGTATTTTTACGCAAGAAAAACGGTTTTTTTCGCGGTAAAGACATTAAATTATTCTATCTATAGCTGCAAACTGCTTCAAAATCGGTTAAAAGTGTGAGTGTCCTTCAAACTCATAAAATATCTCAGAACACGCCAGTTTCCTCGCGATATTTGCCTTCACCATTAAATCAAGTTTCCTAAAGCGCAAATACATTTTTCAAGAAGAAAAAGCCAGAGGTGAGTGGCTGCATTTGAACCCACACCTTCGGAATGAAAGTATAGTTTGCTGCCACTTAGCCAACACGGTCTTTTGCAAACGCAGTAATACATCATTTATTTATAACATTTAAGAAGCAAAGTTAGAAACTGGAAAAGGAGGTGGTATTTCAATGAAAATTAGCAACCAATATAATTTTCCGAAAGAATAAAAATGCACTCCATTGATTTATTCAAAAACAAACTTTACAATCTTTTGACGAGAAAATGCTTTTGTAAATGATTATTTGTTTGATAGGGACATAAAATATTGTTTGATATTATATAAAATTCATATTCTTTTTATAAGCTAAAGCTAAAAAAAGTAAAATACTCCTAATATATATTTTTTAATCTAAGATCATGTCATTTCCGTGCCCTAGAATAAGGCAACACATGTATAGTTTTTATAATGTAAAATTTCTAACAGAGGAAGTCCGACGGCAGAAATGATTTATTTTTTATTCGGACCACCAACTAGAAAGTACACTTAAAAATAAAATACAATTAATTATATACCTACAAGTACTTTTAAATAACAGATAGCCACAGAAAGTGCAATATATAAATGATAATGACGATGATGAACCAAATTGCAACCGTTTACATAATCAAACCCCTATTCTTGACAATGGCAATGACAATGAATTTGCAGACACTTCTAAATTATAATAGAAACTATAGGAATATCACATATTATAATATCGCTTTCTATCTAAGTATGTATTAAGCTTCCAAGACCGGCGGACGATATCCATACCTACTATGGTTCTTTGCACACTACGCGACCACAGAGTAGACGTTTTTAGACCAAATGACCCGAGTTGCAGACGCGTCAGTTTGGCCGAAGCCTTTAACACGAATGTCCAAATATAATTAATTGATCTGTGGTAGAAATCTTCTAAAATGCGTATTCTCAAATTTTAATATAAAAAATAATATAATAATGTTTCATGCATTGTTGTTCCAATTGTCCCAACCTAAATATCCATACTAACATTTGCCGAATCCGAAACCGAAACCGATTTGCTGGAAATTTGAAATTTTCAAAGATTAAAATTGTGATAACTTTGAATAGGATATAGGCTCCTTTTTACCTAGGTAAAATCCATTATAACGCGTTAATACCGCGGGCAATGCTACTTACATAAAGATTAGTAGGTTATCTCAGTCAGTACAATAAACCGTGCTAGAGGAGTGGTTAAACTCACAATCTTGAGGTCGGGAGTTCAGTCCCGCTGAGCACAATGACATTATCGAATTTCAATTTGTTTCCGGAAGTTTTGTAATCAGTTTAATTACTTAGATTTTACAATGCCACTATGCCACTAAAATAACTTAATTTATAATAACTTTTAAATTTTTATGATAGATTATGAATTTTATGGCGATAACAGTGAATACTCATATATACCTACTCATATATATACGTATCAAATAGTAAGAAGGATCTCCCGAAACAAATTATCGTACGGAAATATTTATTTTATATTTATTTTGAATGGGGAGGCATAGGAAGTCCACCAACTAGATGGGCGAATGACTTGCTCAAGGCCGCGGATCCAAGACAATGGACGCCGCCTCTATCCGAAATAACAAACATTTCAACTCCGTCCGATATCCATAGAGTTTGTCACACTTTGACAAAACATTATGACTTTGTTTGGGACAGGTTAATCTAAATGAATTATAAATATCGCTGGACAATCCAAACATAGCCCCGCGGTAACCTATGTTTTTAATACATTATGTATTTAAAACACCCAGACCAATTAAAAATGCTTGCAGAACATACAAACACTTGACCCTTTAGCGGGAATCGAACCGCCACTGGGGCAGTCCATAAAAAATAATTAATTAGTACCTAGTTAAAAAGTACCTACGATAATTATAGAAATAGACTCCGACCCGAGTAATTTTTTCTAACGCAAAAATAAATGTTTACTCACGAGTGTGGTTTCTTTATGAGTGTGTACCTACTCATAAAGAAACCAAACTCGTGATTTTGTGTAAATGAGTGCCTGGGCGACATGTGACTTGGCAACATTATCAATGAGTAGTATAATTACGATACTTTTTTTATTATTTTTGAAGTGAAACTTCTATAGTATAGAATCGTAGTGATTTCAAACCGGATGCAAAAAGATGAAACGGAAATGGTAAGAGACACAAATACAATGCTTTATTTAAAGAGGTATTGCTGTGTTTTATTGTTATACGTAGTAGACTCCAATCGTGTGATTTTTTTATTCTTCTTATTCTTTCGTCGATTTACTGAAGTTTCACTTCTATCGTGTGTGAATCGCACACACACCTTTTTTTTTTGTCTGCATTAATGGCGCCGTGGGCGACGGTCCGCTTGCGGTGCTATAGGTAGAGTTTTGATTATTTTAATTTTTTATTTTTTATTTTAATGGTTTTTAATATGTGATAAACTTCACTTTGCAGGTTAAACTATTGTAAATTTAAAAATACATTTTTATTATTTGCATACCCGCTTGCGGGTTAAATACAATATACTACTTGTACTATAATAATATCGTGACATGTACTGTAATTGAAATGTATTTTGCAAATATATGATTGATTTGATTTGATTTGATTTGATTTGATTTGATATGATTAACGATTTTTAAAATCCTCTGAAATTTATGCATTAATTATGTTCGTACTTTGCTCTAACGAAACATTCAGGCGTTGAATATAATTCTTCTCAGATATAATTATATTATGTGATATTACTATATGTTAATATAGTCATCATCATACTGTGAGTAGTGAGTACCTCTATTGAGACTTTTCCTCTTTTTGTGTGTTTTTTCGCTTACACAGTGTATGTAGGTAATGGGTCGTATTCCGATGAACTCTTCGATATACTAGTAGTACTACTACCTTTAGCAACCGCTCCGCTCATCATCGGAAGAAAGGGGTTCCGACATTTAAGTATGGAGCCTGAAAAACACCTACTAATACCCACCACCTATAATCCGCCATTTTGAAAATATCGCGGCCAGTGTTGAACGCATGTCAATTCACTGAGTAAATGCTAACGAACAATAAGTGTTTTGGAACCAAACCTCTAAGGTGAACGGCTTCTGAAATATTTGGGTTTACTAAGAATAAAAATTTTTTTTTACTCAAATATTTCAGAAATCATATGAGTATAAGTAACACATTTAATTCATCAAAATTTTGGTTTTTGAATATTTACTCCGTCAATTGATATCAGTTTCAGCACTGGCCATAGAATCATGTTTTTTTAATTGGACTGGAGACAGATTGTTTACTGTTTTTATACCCACATATCTCAGAAACCGTACTGTATAGAGATTTAGTCCCTAGACACTTTTTGTTTGTTGAAATTTTCGTCGTAAGTTTCGTCACTCAGAGCAATAATATTACTAAAAATACAAATACATTCATCAGAATACTTTAGATCCGTTTTTACTACTTTTTTTTTGTATTACTTTAAAGAGTTAGAAGGACATGTGACATCCACCAACCCGTACTGGGCCAGCAAATTCAGGCATAATCTTTCTCGTGAAGAGAGAAGTCCCTGTGTCCCAGCAGTGGGAACGTTTATAGGGTGATGATGTATTTTTTTGTATTTGTATACGTTAGAAATTAAACACCAAAACTAACTACACATTATCTGTAAATAGTTTACTTGGAATTTACTTATTCTCTTCGTTGTAGTTAATATCATATTTACGTTACGCCACTGTCTATGTCGTTCTATTTATAATCTATTGGAAAGAAAAGAGAGTAGCTTTATCATTACAATTTACATGTTTATAGAGAAATAGTTTTACTATGTAAATTAATATACTTACCTATGTAAAATGTAAAAATGTACACTGAGGAAGACATGACATATTTTTAACAAATGAAATTGTATATCCTGAATGAATTATTGAAACCTGTTACATTCCAAGATTTTATATAAATGCAACATAATATTACAATAAAGCTTTTCTTATTCTTACATATCCATCCCAAAGGTTGCATGGTAGAGATCGCTCACAGCGAAAAGGCCGCCCTTTGTACTCCGATGTATTGTCTTGTTACTGTTTAGTATTATTTTTGTGGAACACAATAAAGAGTCCATCTATCTATCTATTCATTTAGTTCGATAAATATTTAGATTAGGTAATATATTAATATTTAATGAACCCTACAAATCCTTAAAGACGTGGGAAAAATAATCAGTTAATCAGCACAAATACAATGTGCAACATATACAATAGTTTTATTTGAAAAGAAAGGCGTTAATGTGGTACGGTATAGGTACTTAATTCACCTGGTTTATTCACCAAGGTGCATTAAGTACACTTTTTAACCCCCGACTCACTCCCCGATCACTAGGACACCATTTTAGCTTTCTCTTCATCACTTCCAACATCTCTCCTATACGTCCCATAGTTGAAATAGTTCTCAATCTCCTGCAGCGTCTTATCTTTCGTCTCAGGCAAGATGAAGAACAGGACAGTAAGAGCAAAAGCTGTCACCAAACCATATATCGAAAAGGCACCGTAGATCTTCAAGGTCTCTATCAGCAGTGGGGTTGATTGTAGCCCTGCCATCAAGCAGAGAGACATGACAATACCAGTCACAGCTGTACCAGCGGCTCGATGTTCCAGTGGATACACCTCTCCAAGCAAAGCCAGGGGTATTGGAGTGCATCCCAAGTTAGCAAGCACAAAGTATAACACGAACAGAGCCATAGGAAGCACTCTACTTTGTGGCACAATGCCTGAAGATACCAAGAAGAGGTATCCGCAACAGAAAAATAGAATAACACAAGACGCGATTCCAGTTGAGAACAGCAATGTCCTCCGTTTTGTTAATTTGATTAAATATGATGAGAATAAGGAGCTTAGAACTATTATTACGTCTAAACATAGCGTGTAAAAGAAAGAGTTTTTGGAGTCCCCTGTTATTTGCTCAATAATAGTCAACGCGTATGCAGGAAAAATATGCCTTCCACTGGCTTCCAAGAGAACTCCCCCCATGAAACAAATACACATTGGTTTCAGAAAATCAGCTCGAGTGAACTTCTTAATAAACTCCAAAGATTTGTCTGATATTGTCAAGTCTTTCCGTGTTTGAAATCGGTCTGTTTGTGCCTTGATTAGCTCATCGAGCTCCCGGTAAGACTCATCCGTTTTTCCGCGCAGATATAAGAATGATTTCTCGCATTCTATATAGCGTTGCTTACTAGCCAAATAAGCCGGGCTTTCAGGCCAGGTCATGATGATCAGAATAGACACTATGTTAGGGATTATAGAAACCAGTGCAATAGTCCTCCAGTGAAGATAGTACGCTAATACATGCATTACCATCCCACCTATACAGACAGCTGTGGTTTTCAGGTTGAGGAAGATCCCCCTGTATTTTGGGCTGGTGTACTCTCCTATAGCAATTGCGCCGAGGGAAACTGCGGCTCCAGAGCTGATTCCACCCAGGATACGGCCGGCTAGGATGGACCCGACGTTTGGGGAGAGGTAAATTAGAAGCCAGCCTAAGACGCCGGGAATCGTGATCAGGATATGGGCGAGTCTTCTGCCGAAGAGATCCATGAGGATGGCCGTCATCATGAACCCTGGGATGCCAGCGGCTCCAGCTGAAGATGCTAGAAAAGAAAAGTAGAGATTATTAAATAGATAGCAAATTCTGTATTATACACACCACAAAAATAAAAAATAAAAATATTTATTTTAATACTCGTAAATATGTAGGGTCGCCACATGTCCGGAACAATGATGCTCAGTATCTTGGCACTTTCTTTCTAAATTAATTAAGCGAAAAATAGGTGTCCAATATTTTCGGACAGGCTATGAGACGGAATTAGCACAATAACTTCTATCCTCCTCCTATCATCGAAAACTGAACTAGCAATTTCCTACGCCTCATATAGAAAAACATAAAAAGGTGTCATAAACTAGTATTAAATGAATTATGTACCAATGTGTCACGAAACTGAAATTTCATAATAAAACAAGACAATAAAATTAAGTAGGATATATTGACATTGCCGGTCACATTATCGGCATCATAATCTGTATAATCAAACAGATAGGAGTGTTATTTTACGAAACTTATTCATCATCATAATAATATTAACAGATTTTTTTTTTTTTTTATGATCGATAAGCCTTCATTTGACCACAATCTCACCTGATGTAAAGTGACGATGTGGTCTAAGATGGGACAGATTATGACAAAGTCCGATTAAAAAAGGCAATGGTTAGTTATATAACTTTTACAACTATCATGGTTATCAATACTATTTAGATTTATAAAGGGATATTTACCATGACTCATTGTCTTTCGAGTTTCCCGATATTTCAGCACAGTTACATGCGCCATGATCACGGTTGAACTGAAACTGCAGCGTTTGAAGTAACAGTTTTATTAGCAGACAAATCGATCTACCCTCTTTCTTAAGGCTCGTTTACGCCGAGTCAACATCGTGCGACAGTATCACATGCTGCACATTGTTGCATGCGGCACCTTTTGGCATGCTACAAATAGAAAGCATTTGCGGCATATGTGGCATACGGCAGCCTATTTTACGCCGAGGCAACATCGTGCCTGGATAATTTCCAAAGCATCGTGCTGTTTGAGGAGTGTTAGGTACTGGTCTAACTACTTTTTTGATCGAGGGGATAAATACACCATCGATTATGGCTGATCAAGTAACTTTAGCAGCAGCTTATTTAGTACTACTAAGCCATGCAGGTAAACAACGGAAGAAGAAAAGAAGATTATTTCAGAATGGCCCGTTTACTAACAAAAATTAAGGCAGAAGATGGTGCAAGACCAATAATAAGAGTGAAACTTGATGTACGTTTCACTCTATTAAATAAATAAAAAATAAAATAAATATTTCCAGCCTATGCACACAACAACATCTAGCCCCGTGGTAAGCTAAAAGCTTGTGTTACGGGTACCTACTAGATATCTGATATACTTAATATAATAGTAATACATATATAGATATTTTTTAATATAAACATTAAACACCCAGACCAAGGAGAAAGTGCTTGCAGAACATACAAACACTTTCACCCTCGGCGGGAATCGAACCCGCTACCTCTTGCGCCGCAAGCGGACCCTCGCCCACCGCGCCACTGAAGCAGTCAAAAAAATGAAATGAAGTATTATTTTTATAATTGGAATTGCGAACATCCCATAACACTTCACTCTTTCTATAATCCTCAATAAAGTCTCAATATTTTTCGTTACACCACTCCATGACCGATAATTCTCACTTTCCAAAACAAAAGCATAATCTAAAAACTGTTTTGACGCACGAAAAATGACGCATGGAATCCATTGTGCCCGGATACAAGTTGCGACAGTCTGCAACGTGCCGCAAGGTGTCGCCATGCCGCACGGTTCTTGCCACAACGTGCGACATTTTTGACTTAGTAGCATGCGGCCTTGTGGCATGCCGCAATGCCGCACAGTGTTGCCCCGGTGTAATATAGCCTTAAGTAGCATGCGGCCTTGTGGCATGCCGCAATGCCGCACAGTGTTGCCCCGGTGTAATATAGCCTTTACTCTTTTATTACGAGTCGATGTATCACTAGAGCTGAGACATGTTTCACACTATCGCGACACACAACACTGACGGTGTACGTTTGGACCTCCGTTGCAGGATTTTTTGAATATTACACATCTTCACAACAGGGTTCCAGGTTCCAGATAATTGAAAACCATCTTCTCGGTTGAAGTTCCTGTGTTTGGTAATCTCAATGGCCTCCTGTACCAATCCAGGTATATAGTGTTTTTCTACTGAGATTACTTGTGGTTTGTTTGTGTAGCTCAATCCAATAGTTAGGCCCCGCCTCTAAAATGCCGCCTCTAAAACATCGGGAAACTCGAAAGACAATCAATCATGGTAAATATCCCGATAGAGGTAAATCTTAATAGTAATGGTTTGTTATGTCAAATAAACGTGTCAATCAATCAATCATTCACTAAAAACCAAAGAAAGTATCACATAATTAACGCAGTCTGTAGGAATAGAGGCGTAGAATGCGTTACAACAAGTTAATGCCCCGCAAACCACGTATACATGTTAAAATACGTTACAAAGGCAAATATGTATATACCTTACAGACTAACTGATAAACAACGTAAATAAGGGATTCTTCTTAGTAAAGGCGTCCATAAAGCGCCGGAATACGACTCCTGTAGGCCAATGAATGCCCTGTAGGTGTAAAAGTCAGGAGCGAAGAACATTTCGTGTCCACTGCTGGGGCACAGGAACTTCTTGAAATATTTTAAGCAAATAATATTTAAGCGTTAAGTGTCTATTTGCAATTATTTTTGTTTTAATTATTGTTTGATAGAACATTAAAATCTTTTTTTTATATAACCTAAAATACCCTGAGTTGAAACTCACCAACCCAAGAAGCCGTGTTCAGATCAGTGTGGATTACGGACTGAGGATCCCTGAGAGCCGGCATCAGACTCGAGGTGTAGCTCAGCATCATACCCTGGCCCGCCATGTTGATCAGCACTGCTGACACCACCCATGACTGGAACATGAGAGGAACCGATTTCAACAACTTCCTGTCCAATACATGATACATACACCAACACAATTCAAGTAACCATGGAAGACCAGCGCTGGTGACCTGTTCTGCCACAGCTTATGCTGAATGGTTACCATTTTTGTCGCAACATGCTCTTGTTATAATATGTTTTATATAGTTCTAACTTTGTGATCATTCATGTATTTGTTGTATATTACTTAACTAAAACACACTTTGTGAATCCGCGGAGGTAACATCAATCAATCCAAACGGAGTGGCTTTCTTCCAAAATCGTTTCGTTAATGTGAAAAACGTATGCCATTTGGATGGACGTCGTAGGGGGAGTAGGGGCAGATTGATACGATTTTTTTTCAAACTCTACAAAGGTAGTAAAATCTAAAAAAAATCGAGTAAAAACGATTTAGGGGCACCTTGTATTTATCAAAGTAACTTTATTACAAATAATTTCAGTTATAACATGAAAGGTTAAAAAGCAGTAACAGCTTTTTTTTAAATCGGGATTCGTATCAATCTGCCCCATGCACGGGGTACTTTGATACACGCCTGGGGCACATTGATATTAACTAGTAAATGTGCCTATATCATGAAAAATTTAGATGAAAAATGAAAATAAACTACTTCTTAAGAGTTTTTATTAAGTTATAATAACAACGGCATTTGGCAGGAACAATGTCTTAATGACTTTTTAAGTTTTAACTTTAGATATTCATAACCGTCTTATAAATTACATGATTTAAGTACCTAATTGAAAATTGGCATAGCAAAGTAAAGAAAACAATGGAAACTCAAACATGTAACTAAAAAAAATTAGTATTAACAACCTTAAACTATCGTCGTAGTTTCTAGGAACATAAATGGTAACATATAAATTTTAATAGAGATCTAGTAACTTAAAAAAATAAGCTTTAACAACCTTAAACTATCGTCGTAGTTTCTAGGAACATATTAAATGGTAACATATAAATTTTAATAGAGATCTAGGAACTTAAAAAAATAAGCTTTAACAACCTTAAACTATCGTCGTAGTTTCTAGGAACATAAATGGTAACATATAAATTTTAATAGAGATCTAGTAACTTAAAAAAATAAGCTTTAACAACCTTAAACTATCGTCGTAGTTTCTAGGAACATAAATGGTAACATATAAATTTTAATAAAGAGATCTAGGAAGAATCAGTCTTCAATTTCAAGAATACAAGAACCTGTTTAAAGTGGAATGTTGTAATTGGACAAATCAACTCTGAATTTAAATAGGGAGGCGGTTCTGTTAGTGCCTTTCTTGACCAACGGACTTGGTAACTTCAGCACAATATCAGAAATGTGAACAGAAGCCTCATCACTTTTATTAGGAAACACAAATGTTCCAGATAGTTTTCGCTTCAAAAACGAAATATGGAAGTCAGTTTTCTGCATATCTTCATATCGGAATAAAATGTTGCCAACGAAATGCTTTACAGGTTGTTTCTTTCCTGCAGAGATCAGCTTTACTAAGACAAAGTCATCCATCCTAAGTTCTTCTACCTCAGGAGCTGATTTAGGTGGATTAGTATTGCACATGTCATCTTCAGAGAAATAAGTCTTGTCTGACTCCGAATCGAAAGACTCCTGGAGCTCAATTGCACTGGCACAGCTTGAAGAATCTGACTCTAAGATGGCTTTCGACTTTGATGTCTTTGGTTTCGGCTGTTTAGACTCTGCGACTATGCCTTGCAATCTATGAGCATTTCTTAGATCTGTTGCAAGTTTCCTCTGTTCTTTCTTAGCTACCTACATTTTCTTCTTTTTCTTTTTGTTGTTCTTCCAATTTATTCTATATCTATATTTTCCTATATTTTCCAATTACGCACCATGTTTCTGAAAACACAAAAAAAATTGTTACAGTCTATCAAGGAATTCCGTTGTCCGATTATGCTATTATATTGGGGGCACATTGATACAAATCAAAGTGCCCCACTTACCGTTGTATCAATGTTCCCCATATCGTACATTTTTAAATGAAAGACCGTCAGTTTAAAATTATATAAAATCTTATTAAACTCACACTCTCTATCAAATTTACAACATATTTACTTACCATATAAATAATCACACATCACAATCCATGAAATGTAACGTTAAAACACCTTCCGTAAAAACTAACGAAATTTTAGTTTTAATTGCTTAAACATGTCGCACTGCACCGAGAGCGAAGCAGTGACTGGCCGCGGTCGTAATCAAGCACAGTGATTGCTTGAACCGACACCTATGTATGTGTGCATCGACAAGTTTATGCTACGTTCAGTTCGAATCTTATTATGCCGGCTGTACACACGCGCCGAGACCCTCTCGGCGAATGTCTCGGCCGAGAGGGGTCTCGTCGAGAGCATGCCTGTACACACGCGTTCTAACATTTGAACTGAAGACTCACGCGACAATGGACGTAGAAATTGCTGCTGATATTTGTGTTTGTGGCATGAGCTATTATATTTTTTTTAACATTTACTATAAAAATAAAATTCGTAAACCATGAAGAAACAAGAAAAAAATTAATTTTATTAAATTAAATGAAAATTAAATTAAAAAAATATTAAATACTATTAGCGAGCAAGTAAATGAACGAGTGTGTACATGCTCGCTCTCGTTTACCTCGCGAGAGCCAACGAGACCCTTTGACTCGGGCGCAAAAAACCGACAAGCCACTGAGAGCGACCGAGACGAGAACGAGACAGCGAGACGAGACGAGAGCGCCCTGTACACACGCGCGTTCGGCCTGTCTCGGGGTGTCTCGGCGCGTGTGTACAGCCAGCAACGATTGTATCTATGTGCCCCGTGCATCAATCTGCCCCTACTCCCCCTACAGGTTTGGATTTCTAAACGGATTGAAATTCATGAATTTTGATTTGTTTTTTTTTGATTGACAAAATGTAAGCCATTAATTCAATTCAATTTGAACTGTTTCTGTTGAACGCCATTTTGCCATGCCATTTGAACGCGTCGCGCGCGCCGCCGTCCGGATTATCAGTGAATGAGCAAAACCGCATCCATTCATCGTAGCATTCGGCGAACGTAAGGAAGCCATAAACCAAGAAGAAGAAGCCGTACAAAGAGGCATCGACTGAATCATCGAAATCGGCCCAGACGTTTGGTCCGTATAGTGGGACAAAGAAACATACAAACATAGACTGTTACACACATTACCACTCCTTTGCGCAGTCGGGTACAAAACCCGGGGTGCTAACAGTTACGGAACAGAATGAACACATTATTAAAACTCGAGAAACACTGAACCGATTCTTATTAAATTTATATGCGACCAACCTGCAAGCAACATCTTTCATCAGAAAAACTCATTGACATCAAAGTTCTGAGGTAATTAATTAAAATAATAAACATGCGAGAACGTCCGTTTTTTTTCAAAGTCGGTTGTATACTGGATTATTCTTTTGTAAAAGTGGGTTTAAAAGTATTTGGTTCTGTTGTATTGTGAGAAATTATTATTTTTAACCTTTAAGTACTGACGCACTGACTGAGCTTATTTAATCTAGTCTACTGCTAAACAAACTTAATTAACTATTCGTAATTATACGTAGACAATTGATTGCAGTGTGTCGAAATATCAATAGTATAAATGTTTGGTAAAAATATGCATACCTATCCAAAAAGTTAGATTAATCAATCGGACAATTTAATATAATTTTATCCAAACAGTTCGATAGTTTAAATACTACTAACAGTCTGGATCGAATAAACTCAGATATGGCATCATAGAAACCATCACAGATTACATATTTTTACCATTTATTCTAAAAAAAACATACATGGTCCAATGGACTAGCTGCAATCTTTTAGCAGTCAAAACTACTTCATACAAGATACAAAATAATTTATTTCCATTGTTTGGTTTTACAAATCTTAGACACATCGACGTTCATACGAACGCTAAAGGGCCACTGAATCCTCTAATTGAGACGTATAAAGATGGAGATATTACAACGCTTATCTTTGACATGGGTTTAACACTCGAAAGGTCTGTAGGACCATAGGTCGGTGTCTAAAGGTTAAGTGTGATTATAAACGGTAATTAAGTATGTAAATATAGTATTCAATTCAAAATTGCGTGTCTAGATAGAATATTTTAAAAAGAAATTGTCGTGAAGCATGCTTCATTAATCTGACTTACTTAGTTAATCTTAAAGAATATAGAAGAGCGTCGCTAATGAATAGTCTAAATAATTTCGATTAATATTTTGATTTCATAATCAAACCGGCGCAATATTAAAAAAATAATAATTATAATTTAATCATATCTTGGACTGAAATTTGTACCTAAGGTAACCCATTATGCAATATTATATTGACATATTAAATTGAATATAAAATAGGTTTTATCAAATAGGCATCTCGGTGAAGGTCGTTCTGTAAAGGATCCTCAACGAGGAATAGTTGGATTATGTAGGTATAGATTACATTGTAGTAGGTATACCTTTTTTTTGTAATTAAATTAAATGTCTCTTATTAGACTATCGGAACTCACCATATAAAGCAGTGGCATTTCGCGTTAGGTCTCAATTATATACGTAGCTTTCCATAATTAATTATTCTATGCCACAGGTTGCACCGTAATTTGTCGATTCTCCCGCGGGAAGGGGTAAGTTTTTTCAAACCATATTTCAAATAAATATTAACAAACTCTTCCTTTATAACTTTAAATAAATAATGACTGCACGGAAAAATGGTAAGCTTTAATGAATACCAAATCTTAGTACAAACTCCTCTTATATTAAATCCGATGATCAGTTAATGAAAGTTGATTAATAAAATTACTAAATATAATATAAGTACCTACATATACACCTATACGAAGGTAAGCAGGAAGATCGATCGAAATTAATGTCTTCTGTGGTTTTTCGATGCTATTTTTGTTTTAGGGTTAAGTACCTACCCAAAGGGCTAAATGGGACCCTATTACTGACTTCGTCGTCTGTCTATCTGTCTGTCACCGGGCTGTATCTCAAGTACCGTGATAGCTAGAGAGTTGAAAAATACTAAAACACACATAGGTTATAAATTAATATTTAAGGGGGCTCACATACAACAAACTTCATTTTAACAAATTATAGCAACGTTGGAAGAGGTCAGTACCTGGATGACCGCACTGACTGCATATTTTTGCACTTTTAAAAAGTTTTTTTTTTGTGATCTTTGTTTAATCTTTACACGGAACGGATAAACTGTACTCGGTGAGTACTTATCTTGTCTCATACTTATTAAATTAATTTACGTAGCGTTACTATTTAAGTAATGTTACATGCTTATTCATTTTATTAATTACCTGTATAACTGCTGGTGTCAACATAATCAGACCCCACGTTGTAGACCAAAAATATTCATTTGTACACTAAAAAAACACTTTTCACAAACAAATAAAGCAGCAGATTACGTCCTAAATATTTCCACAAAATTAAAAAAAAAATAACTTAAAATGTGGTGTTTATCACTTTGTAAAATACATAATCGATTAAGTAGTTATTTATTTATGAGCCCCTAAAAACAATAAAACTCATTGTTTTGCAGCCAATATGAGGTGTAATAAACCATTATCTACAATGAGATATCTATAACCCAAATAACGTTTTCTTTTCAGTGGCCATGTTTTACAGAAAATTTTGGATAATATTCAAATGCATGCTTACCCATCATCATTCTCTTGCTAATTAACAAAAAGTGTAAAGGAGTCATATCGTTAAGTCATACGGTTTCTGAGCTATTTGGATCTAAAAACACTATGCTAACTGCAACTAGTTGCCACCAGAGCAGAGGTGACTCGATCGTTACGTTTTTTTTATATGTTGTACTTACTTAAATCATGCCCCCCAGGCTGGGCCAGTGCGTGCAGCGATTTTTTCGTGTTTTGTAAAGTGGCCCGGAGAAGCCATCTACCTTCTAGGTCTTCATGCCCCATCTTCACTTTACACGAGGTGAGATTGTATTCAAATGAAGACTTATCTAACATAAAAAAAAAAAATTATGAAAAAGAGAGTGAGAGTGTCATAAGTTTGACGTGTCTGTCTATGTGGCATCATAGCACCTGAACGGATGAAGCTATTTCAGTTCAGTATTTTCGTAGTAAAGGTGACTTTTACGCGAGTGTTCTTAGATGTTTTATGAAAATCGGTTGATCGTTTAAAAGTTATGGGGAATTAAAGTGGGGAAGAATAACCGAATATCTGCAGATATACTCGAGTGAAATTTAAAATGAAAGCGCTTCATATGTTTTAAGAAATCTAAAAGGTTTTGAAAACGGTTTTTATTTATTACTAGCGGCCCGCCCCGGCGTCGCACGGGTAAAAAAAGTTCCCGGCAATTATTCGATTTTTTCTCGCCTTTTAAACCTTCCTTAGACCTCCACGAACATTTCAAGACTAAGATAAGATAAATCCGTTCAGCCGTTCTCGAGTTTTAATCAGACTAACGAACAACAATTAATTTTTATTTATATAGATGACTTAAAACGAGTACCATACCATGATTTGACGGTTCTAAGTTATTATATTGTTAAACATCATTAACATAATTTAAAAAGGTTTTTATTTAATTTTAAATTTATATTATTTATTTGTAATTTCAACTTATTATCGCTTGTTGCTTTTGATATACCTATACTTGAGCATAGTTATTCCTTTTTTTTTGTTTTTTCTCCACTCCTGTAAAAAGTTGTAATCATTGCTGCCGAATTTGAGAGCATGATGACCCAACACAGGTTTTATTAAACCCATCGCGGGCCCCACTCTCACACTAAAAGTTCAATAGTAAAATACACTCACTCCTACAATTTTAGCGTAGAGATAATTTTGTAATAAGTATAGCTTTGAGAAAAAAAATGTCTTATTTCGTCGAAAATGTCGTATTAAATATGAAAATGCATGGTCACCCTAGCATGGAGATTATGGTCCTAACCGTCGGCAATAAATAACACATAAAGGAAGTCTACGTAGGAGCCCTCAGAGGCTAAGAGAGAGTTCGGCGTCACCCATATAACGTACCTATATTGGGCATGGCCATGAATATAATCCAATGCGTACCTATCTATGGACCTATACGCGTAGATACGCGTAAACAATTCCATGTTTGTTACCGATACGCAGTTATCCGCGCTGTACACACTCGCCGCCACCTCCTCGCCTTCAAAGCCTAATATTCTTACCACTGTTAGTAATACATTGCTAGTAATGAAGAACATTACAAGTTACATTGCTCGTTAGGAATAGCTACAAAAGATGCGACGCGAATCCTAATGAGAATAAGTCGCCAAGCTTGGCATGCGGGTTGGTGAGCACAGACTTATCATATAATGTAGATATGAACTATTGAGTTCTTGTTATGTCTTGGTGGTTTGGAATACCAAGGTCGATCAGGTATGTCAGTGAATCAACAACATCAGAATATGTTTTTTTTTTAAGTGAAACTTCTATAGAATCGTAGTGATTTCAAACCGGATGCAAAAAGATGAAACGGAAATGGTAAGAGACACAAATACAATGCTTTATTTAAATTGAGACTACGAAGTATCGCGCAAAGAGGTATTGCTGTATTTTATTTATATTATTTTGTAACATACTTTATGTAATACGCTTTATTGAAGTAATATAAATAATCCGAATAATTACAGATATATGTTTGTTTCTCTTATCATTTTAGCAGATATGCGTTCATTTACCCTTTTTTTATATTCGATATATATCATAATTATAGTTCGTAAGTAGTAGACTCCAATCGTGCGTCGTAGCTGACACACACACACTGTTTTTTTATTCTTCTTATTCTTTCGTCCATTTACTGAAGTTTCACTTCTATCGTGTGTGAATCGTACACACACCTTTTTTTTATTTATTTACTATAGTAATCACATGAAATAACTTTTCAGCTTACGCTTTACAAACGTTTACAATAATATTGTATTCCGTGCGAAAACCTCTACCTCAGAAAACTTTCTTTTGAAAAACTTTGTATTAAATCATTATAAATATGTTAATTCACGAACGAAGGCGCGAAATGAAACAGTTCGAACAAATCCGTGCCTTTGCTTTCTTGAAATCGCAGAACAACATTGATTGAAACAAGTCAAAAGGAAATAAAAGAAAATTGTCTCAGTCGAATCGCCATTATTGTTGTAAAACTCATTATTTCATAATTACCTTTATGTCAGAGAGCTCGCCAACCCGCATGCAAAGCGTAGCGAGTTTTCTCTCAACATGATAACAAACAATGATAACAACAGTGAGGGACGCGTATGTCCATCAGTGGAGGAACTGAGGCTGTAATTATGCTTTTTTTACAAAAACAAATCGTTACATTATTTTTCTTTTAGACTCGTTGTCTAAGTGTTGAGGTAAGGAAACATAAATAAAAGATGTAATTTTGAGATATCTGTTTATGCTAACTCTCTTATTTAAAATGTAATATGTATATAGCAAATTAATTTATGTCGGTATGTGTGCATTTCCATGCACAATCCTGTATATTCGTCTTGGACTGCGGTATCTGCATTACAACTAACATAATTACTAAATTAAATGTTATTACATAATATTATAATAATATTTACTCTCTCTATAATGCAGTTTCACAAACACCCAAAACTGACGATACGTCTCGGAGTTATATTAAGTAACGGCGCGATATGTGATCAAGATCAGCTATAAGTTACAAATTAACATGAACTGACCATGTCATAGCTTCGTAGCTTGAGATTGGCGATTGATCTATACTCGATAATATTACTTATAGATTCTAGGCATAATAATTGCTATAATATTTTTTTAAATTGGATACCGTTGACTTTTACTAAAATAGGAGCTTTCATAGGAGCCGTAATAGGGCATGAAAAAAGTCGAACGACTCCCAATTTGAAAGCACCGTAAATGTTTTTCATGTCAAAATCTCTGACATACGGTACGCAATCAAACTTTGACCGCGCACGAGATATTTTTAGCGAAATTGAGGACTGTACTACAGAAGGTAAGATTTTACAAGTTTATATTCAATACCAATAGGAAACTACAAAATTAATAGCCGTAACAAAAATAAAAAAAAATATGCGGATAATCCACACAACATCTAGTCCCTTAGTAAGCTCTAAGCTTGTGTTACGGGTATTAGACACCTGAAAATTAATATAAAAGACATGTCTACATATTTTTTGATTTATTCATATTAAACACCCAGACCAGGTAGAAAGTGCTTGCAGAACATACAAACACTTGACCCCTCGCCGGGAATCGCACCCACTACCTCTTGCGCCGCAATCGGGCCTTCACCCACCGCGCCACTAAGGAAGTAATTATATAAATCACAATCTTCGGTGATAATCGTTAGCAATATTATATTGTATTCAAAATTCCCGCAAAAGTATAGACCAGTCGCCAAAAAGCAGCCTATGCACACAAAGGAGAAGTACCCTAAAATAAAATATTGAAAGTCCTTCGTGCGCAGAGGCATGAAATTTACCGTCCAGCGTAAAAACCTGTAAGAAACCAGCTTACATAAGAATTAAGGCACCTAGAGTGTACGCGCACTTATTACAACTCCGCGATAATAATATTAAGATTTATAAAGAAAATAAACACAAAAAATAACGTTAAAAATACTCTTAGAACTACTATCACTAAAACAACATAACAAAAGATACGCTAGGTACATCTAAAGCGCTATTTTTGTATTTTTTTTTCATAAATTTTCTTGTTGTCTCCCTTATTTACATTTCATATCGGTGGTGTTTCATACAATACGAATTGAGTGTATAATTCAAATTGATAACCAATTAAATGTCAAAAACAATTAAATCTAGACTTAAGACTAATTTTACCCAAAACAACACGAAAAACTCAGATCTTTAGTGTGATAACTCGTTAAGCATAGCTTGTATTGTGAAACATATAAATAACTAATAATTTTATAAATCTAAAAAAGTGCAATATATTCAAAAATATAACAAAAATAATTTTAGCGTTACAAAAATACTAAATGGAGTTATTTCTACATTAGTAGAGCCATTTCATTTATCCATCGGTAGAATATAATTAAAATTAAATCTATGATTAAGGGCATTTTTCACCATATCCGATTAAAATTAAACAATGGTTAAAATATAGATATGACTAACCTGACACTTGTTATTGACGTAGTAACGTTAGTATGGTTAGTAAACCATTTCTTTGTTAACTGGGATTATGTGAAAATAGCCCTTAGAGTCATATAAATTTATGTAGATCTAATTATTTCATTTATAATTTTTTGTTGTTGAAATATTATGAAGTCATATCCGATAAATTTAATATAGTGGCTCTACATTTTGTTTTATTTTATGCATGTGGCAAAATACTGTACATATTTTATTTTAAATAAAACTATATGTCAACTAAGATTATGGATAGATATGGATACTTTTTGATCAGTTTTTGTCTATTGTAAATAGTTTCATACAAATTTATTACTTTATTACAGTACCTAAGCAATACTTTTATTTCAGTAATAAATGAAACTATATTCGGGGCCTATTTCACCATATCCGAATAAATTATTATATAAATGGTGCAACTAAAGAAATCTTGGTCCGTCAATCACTGACAGTTGTCAGTTGACTTGACAGCTCTATATTATAACCGTTGACTTATTTCATTCGCAGATTGTGAAACAGGCCCTTACTCGATAAAATTTGAGAGACTTATGTAGATATATTTATATTGAACACTTTATAATATGACAGAATATGCGCCACATCCAATTTCTAGTAAAACACACGTTTAAGAAGTCACACCAAGCATTTGATATAATATAATATATATAAGGTGCCACTGAAACAGGTAGGACCGTTGTACCTATATATATTTAGGACTCAGAAATACTAAAAAGTTTCAGCAATGTTCTAATAAAAGAGGAATTAGATTATGGTTAAGGGACAATCAAACAGAAAAGGTTTATTACAAGTAAACTAAGCATTTTTTTAGTTATGACAATAATATGTGTCAATTTAACTTCTCTAAGGAGCTACTAATAATTTGTTTTAAACTGTATTATATTTTATAACTTTATTTATGTGACCATGAAATCTTCCTAGTTCTAATGTCATAATATAAAATGAATTTAAACTTTTGAGTAACAATTTGGGTTTCTATGGAAATAAATAATATGTTGAAAGAAAATAGTGATACGTGAATAGTGAGATCAGCGAGCCTTAGGTTTCGGATCCTTAAGATAATACCGTTAGTTTTGTGGCACCTTGTGTTAATAGAAGGGAATAGTGAGAAACTAACCTATTAAGTATGAAAATAGAGTTTTGTGATAGGTGACTACTATATCACTGGATAAGGCAATTCCTGAAAACTTTATACTGTTTGGTATTGGTGCATACTTCAATCAAGAAATGGAACAAATTATTTTTTCTTATAAAGCGTATAGTTTAGGGATTTATTACTAAAGCGTTGAATCCGTTACTTTTCCGATTTGAAATTTAATGATGTCAAAAGTTATAATATTAATAACAATAAAATAAAAAATACTGGACAATTAATAAAACATCTAGCCCCGTGGTAAGCTCTAGGCTTGTGTTACGGGTACTAGACATCTAATACTTAATATAATAGACATATTTTTATTAAACACCCAGACCAAGGAGAAAGTGCTTGCGCAAAAAATACTTGACCCCTCGGTGGGAACCGAACCCGCTACCTTTCCTCAAGCAAAACTTCGCCCATCGCGCTACTGAGACAGTCAATAATATAAAATGTTAGTTTTAAATTCTTATTTATTTTGCAGATATATATTTTTTTAATTATAATTGAAATATGCACCTTAAACAACTACATAGGGGAGCCCATATCAACAGTATTGGTCCGAGCTATAAATTACATACCATTATGTATAAAATATAATACGTCGTGTCTATATACATTACAACTAACCACCCCTATCTCCAAGTCATTTGACAAAAGTGACAAGTTAAAAGTTAGTTTTTGTTGTTACACCTTGTATAAAATTCGTTAATATCTTTTTTTATCAGTTGTAACTATTTTTTGGATACTTATAAATATTTTTAAAATTTTATAATGCGATTTCCTTAAATAAGAATATTTTCATATTTTTTGTTTATACTTTTATAATTTTGTTAGTTAGCAATGACAGCTGTCATTTAATTTGTCATTTTTACAAAAAGCTTTGGAAACTCAAATATAATAGCTACTAAACTTTACGACTTCCATACAAAAGTTATAAAGTTTTGTAACTACAGTCTTATAAAATTATAGCTAAGTCACACACTGAACACTTAATCGGACAACATTCACTTTGCACAAAAGCTGCCATTTTTTTTAATAATTGGATCTTGTCACTTAAAAATAAATTCCATGCCGTCAACTGAATTGAAAGTTAGATCAGCTAAAATTTAATTAATAATTTTGTAACGACTATTCTGTATAAATCAAGAAAATAAATTAAATTATTAACCAGGTCATTTTAATTAATTAAATAGAGGAAATCTGTAATTTATTAATTTACAAAACACAAATTCTTAAAACGAAAACAGATGATACGCAGCTGTTGTAGACAATGTTATTTCCTTGATAATTATTTTTGTAGATTATTCTACTTTAAGTAGACCTGTCCATTTACGCCCTGTGCTTCTAAGGAAGTAAACTGTTTTGACTTAGAAGTATAAACACTGTGTACTTGCAACGCCTTAAAATAAATCTTAAAATACTATGAATTGATTTAATTATATTTTTAATACTCAAAATAGCAGTCTCCAGTTATTTGGATTCTCTCGAAGGTACCTCTTGATAAGAACAGAAATGTCATATAAACATAAAATAGACACAATTTAAGTGAATAATACCCGTTTTCAAAGTGAATATTCTTAGCCCAATAACGCCTAATCGTCAAAGACTAGGTAAAATAACTAAAAATGGCAGAAAATAATAATCTATTATAAATTTCAAATTTCAAGATACCTTTAAGTTACCATTCCAATGATTTGACATAAATATGGGAAAACTTGCGAATAATAAAATATGAATACTACACTCTGCGAGTACGAGATATGTTTGATTGCCTGTTTAAGAATCCAGCGTGTGAAATAATAATTATACTATACTTTAGTATGTAGATAATTTAAGTTAATGCATCATTTTGTGTATTTTGAGGATTTTCCCAAGGCGCTGCTTGGCTGTTTTCATACCCTTTTTCAGTCTTGCATCTGGAACAAAAACAAAATATATTTCTAAACGACATGTCAGACAATATGAGCGATTTTTTTTTCAAATATGATTATGTACTTAAGCAAACCGTTTTCAGCGCCTCATAACGGTAAAATTTTTGTTTGGTTGTTTGTTTATATTGAAAATACAAAACAAATGTACATCTATATTTTTAAATAAAATTTAATTTTGGATATAATATTTAATATGTGCGCATCATTATAAGCAAAAATTTATTTAAAGTGGTTATCGTTTCCTTCAATATTCACGCCGTTTTTGACAGAAATCGATTTAGAGGTTATCCATCACCTACACCTTAAAACAGAAAATAAGCACGAATAATAATATTCCTCGTAATGAACATCTCATGACCTGAGTAAATCCATCCTATCCATCTAATGGTTGCCTGGAAGAGATCGCTCTTAGCGATAAGGCCGCGGATTGTACAACCGGTAATGTGGCTATTGATTTTTTAATTTTAAAGTCAGTCTCTAAGTATTGGTGTGCAATTAAGAAATTATCTGTCTAAATTCTCCGACAAGCAACAAAAACTAGATTTTTATAGTAGACTAGCTGAGACCTGCGGTGTTACCCGCGTTTAAATGTATTGTCCCGCGGAATTACATATTTTCCCGGGATAAAAAGTATCCTATGTTACTTTTAATACCTCCAAGAATATGTGTACAAAGTTTCATGATGATATCGGTTGAGTAGTTTTCGCGTGAAAGCGTAACAAACAAACTTACATTCACATTTATAATAATATAGTATAGTATAATATAGTATATTATAGGAAAAGTTATAGTGTAGTAAAGTGACTTACTCTTGTTATTTGGCGTGATTTGAACCGGCGGCGGCGGCCGTTTACTTTTCGTCGCCAACACCGCTCGCTTCGCATTCTGTAACAATTAAATGGTTAATAACTAATAGAATTCACACACTTTTAAACATATCTAAGCTAAGTGGGAGCACACTCGACTTTTATTCCGAAGGTCGTGGGTAACCCCGCCACGCACCTCTGGATTTTTCTTCTTGAATATAATGTATATGTGCGTTAAACACGTTCTTCAACGGTGAAGGAAACTATTAAACTAACTACGGCTGTAGAATACACATGCCTGCTCACTCTGTGTATATATATATTATATATATATAAACACCATCCTGGGCACTTGGTTGATCCAGCAGTGAGCCAATGCATAACTGACTCCACCTTTCTGGCGGAATAACTTGGACCTGGTTTAATATTTTTTGACTTGAGTGGCAACGTCGCTTTTTACTTGGCGACGTTGCCTGACATATGCAACGGATAAACCGTATACTCCGTGTTTTTTTTATCTGAAATTGCACATTTAAGTAAATCCGTAACGGCCAAATATTTTATACCCAACAATACTTATTGGGTCCATATATTATTTCAAACCCTGTACGTAAGTGGATCCAATATGGAACTTATACGATACATTAGGTGCCTCCACTGTATATACTTAATGGGTTATACTTATAATGAATGCATACCTAAGTTGATCTAACAGATATTATAATCGTATGAAGGTGAATGTTTCAAGCATAGAATATTTTTTGGCTCCTTTGACATCGAAACCTGTACTGTGTGGATCCATTACTTACTCATGAAATTTGCCGATTGCTTTTTCGTACATTATGTGGTTCCGAATATATAGGTAAATGTTTTAAGCATAAGACTTTTTGGATCCTTTGACATGGAACAAAACTTATGTGGTTCCATTACGGTTAAATTAAGATATACACCATGAACAAACTGCGTACGCACTTTGATCTAGTTTATACCTATATTTGTGATGCTTGAACATCGTAAGATCCACCTCGAGTATGAATCCCGGGAATTTTTGCTTTTTTTCGTATTTGCTGAGTTTGTTCGTAAGTACAGAATAATATTGTTTAGTGGTTTTATAAAATAACTAGCGGCCCGCCCCGGCGTCGCACGGGTAATAAATGTTCCCGGCAATTTTTCCTCATTTGCTCACCGTTTAGACCTACCCTGGACTACGACAAACATTTTAAAACCAAAATCAGCTCAATCGTCCCAGCCGTTCTCGAGTTTTAATCAGACTAACGAACAACAATTCATTTTTATTTATATAGAATATAGATAATCTCCGCTATTTCAAGGACGCTTTTAACAATAAAAAAAAAAAAAAAAATTACTTCAAACTCATGTCAGAAAAAAATGATTGATAACTATGTTGAATATTGAACTTTCGAGACATAGACAATAGGTCAAGGAGTATATTACCACCACGTATGAATAGCTTATCAAGAAAAATCATAGACAACCTATAAAAGACATTTATTTTACACTTTTGTTAACCTGTAGATAATAACAGACAAATAATTAGCAAACAATTAAAATTGCGACTATAATTTGAGATTTAAACTATCCTATCTCTCAATTTGGATCGAACTGCACATGGTGTGTGAATTTTATTATAAACATTGTGACACGAGATTTATATATACTAAGATATTCATGTCAAGTCACACGGGAACGCTGTCGAACGGGATGAAAAGTATCTTATGTCCGTCTCCTGGCTCTAAGCTACCTCCATACCAACTGTCGAACGGGATGAAAAGTATCTTATGTCCGTCTCCTGGCTCTAAGCTACCTCCATACCAATTTTCACCCAAATCTGTTCTACCGTTCTTGAGTTATAAGTGGTGTAACTAACACGACTTTATTTTATATATATAGATTTTGCGAATCGTATCGTTCTCTAAATTGATCATTCGGATATTTAGTTTTCGTAAATTGTTTTCATAGTGTTAAATAATCGGAATTAAAAAATAATTTTGCAAATAATCTTCGTTTTCTGAATTAATCACTCACGTTTAAAGTTTTCGTAAATCATTTCTTCGGTGATTTTTAAAAACGTACTAATAGTTTGATTTTCTGGAATGATAATTATGACGTTCAAAGTGTTCCTTAGTTACCTTATTATAAGTTTTCTGGTTGGCAATTTTCATATCTTTTATCATTTTTAAAAAACAATAAATACAAGATCAACAATAATTGCTTGATTTTTTTAATTTATTTCCATAGATATTTGCAGCGACTATATCCTGCCACTTATGATGCCAGATTTTGTCATATTCAACCTAAAGACTACTAAACTCATTAGGATATAGTTTAGAAATTATATCCTAATGAGTTTAGTAGCAGCTAGCTACACGTGTACTATACCTGCGCGGGGGGCGCGGGGGCGGCGGGCGCGTGGCTGGCGGCGTGGTGCAGCGCGGCGCGCACGCACTCGCGCCGCACGTTGTGTCGCGGCGCGGCGCCGTGCCGCGGCACCAGGCGACCAGCTAGCTACACGTGTACTATACCTGCGCGGGGGGCGCGGGGGCGGCGGGCGCGTGGCTGGCGGCGTGGTGCAGCGCGGCGCGCACGCACTCGCGCCGCACGTTGTGTCGCGGCGCGGCGCCGTGCCGCGGCACCAGGCGACCAGCTAGCTACACGTGTACTATACCTGCGCGGGGGGCGCGGGGGCGGCGGGCGCGTGGCTGGCGGCGTGGTGCAGCGCGGCGCGCACGCACTCGCGCCGCACGTTGTGTCGCGGCGCGGCGCCGTGCCGCGGCACCAGGCGACCAGCTAGCTACACGTGTACTATACCTGCGCGGGGGGCGCGGGGGCGGCGGGCGCGTGGCTGGCGGCGTGGTGCAGCGCGGCGCGCACGCACTCGCGCCGCACGTTGTGTCGCGGCGCGGCGCCGTGCCGCGGCACCAGGCGGCCCAGCCGCGCGCGCGGGGACCACGACTCGTCCCTGGGAAAGTAACATGAGTTATCTTACGTCATTTATCACACAGGATCACCTCCCCACAAATTATTATTATTTGTTATTATTATTCATAGAAAGCACCCAGACCCGAAACCAGAAATTGTAGATCGACATGAAGTTAGAAATCCATAATCCTTACAGAGGCAACAGGAGATTGTCCATCGGTTTATGTTTATTGATTGAAACTCACTTGTCCGCCTTCCCCTTGTCGAAGCGGCTCCGGCTGTTCCGGCGCCGCGCCGAGGACCAGTCCTCGTCCTCGTCGGAGGACATCTCCAGCGACGGGTACACTGCAACAAACGAACACTTCACCATCACGACCAGCGACCGGTCATCAGTGAGCCTTATAGCTCGTTCCCACTATGTCGTCTGTCGGATTCCAATTTTAGTCGGGTGTCGGCGCCTCTGTTCACACTAGTCGGCAGTCGGCCACGACCGCAGTTGGTGTCTTAAACGTCAGTTAATAATCTTAATTTGAATTTTTTTATTCCGATTTCAGAACTTCAGTCGACAACGACACAAAATCGTTGTCGGGCAAGTATGAATAGCTTCATATAAAATGTTCTGCCACTACGACACACGATAAAAATCGTCCCGACAGACGACATAGTGGGGACGGGCTCTAAGGGCCACCGCTTACTGGTTGTGCAGCATCCCCTGGTGTTCCTTATATCGACCGAATTGGTATTTTACCCCACGCAAGGTCAATTTTAGAATGTTTTTTAATCTACAACGATAAAGATAAAAATAGGCGTTGAACGAACAAATGAATTATTATTAATTATTATTATAAATGAGCTCACCGTACTCCTCGTCCCGATGCACCTCCTTTATAACATCATCCTCATCGTCGAAGTTCTCGTCTGCGCTGTCCGTGGTCGCCGTCTGCTTCCGCGCTCGCTTGCCCGCCGTACTAGTACTGCAAACAATATAATTATATCAAATTTTATGTTGAAAGGCAGTTGATTAGTTTCTCGAACGTAATTGAACTGATTGTAAAGGTAAGCTTTTGTGGTATTGTTTTCTAAAACCTTATTTCCAAATTCCTTTTTATATTTATTAATAACTAGCTGTGCCCCGCGGTGTTACCCACGTTATAATGGATTATCCCGCGGAATGACGTTTTCCCGCGGTAAAAAGTAGCCTATGTTATTTTTCAGGCTCTAGAGATTCTGTTTACCAAATTTCATTTAAATAGGTTCAGTAGTTTTCGCGTGAAAGAGTAACAAACATCCATACATCCATACTTACAAACTTTCGCCTTTATAATAGTAGTAGGATAAGACATTGACTGAATATTTTGAATTAACTACTATCCTTCTATTTAATTGTTGTTCAACAAGGTTATTAACCTGTTTCCCTCCTTCCTCGGCGGCTGCGCGGGCGCGGGCGCGGGCGCGGGCGCGGGTGCGGGCGCGGGCGCGGGCGCGGGCGCGGGCGCGGCGTAGGGCGCGCTGCCGCCTATAGACAGCATGCCTGCTACCGCCGCGTCCTCGCTAAAACACATTTAACACCTTAAATGGTAATTTTGCGGTGACTAATAATTATCCCTGTAATTATGATGATCAATAGGGTTTTTGACTTTAAATAATTTAAATTAAAATTAAATAAATTGTATCTAAATAAGTAGTATATTATACTAGGCCGACAAACCTCGTTTGAAGTATTTATGAACCTCTCCTACGCCTCGTCTTAAAAAAACCGGTCTCAGTGATTTAAGACTTCTAACTATATAACAGTTGCATATTGCGCTATTATTATAGTTACTTCATTATTGTGTCTCACTCTAAGTAAGGACGGGTGCTGGGACGAATCGTGAAACACTTGGATACTTTAGATAGACTGTTTATTTAATTATTGAAAGGGAAATCTACAGCCAAGATTCACTCTATCTAATCTAGTAACAACAG
This sequence comes from Gymnoscelis rufifasciata, assembly GCA_929108375.1. Classification (NCBI taxonomy): domain Eukaryota; kingdom Metazoa; phylum Arthropoda; class Insecta; order Lepidoptera; family Geometridae; genus Gymnoscelis; species Gymnoscelis rufifasciata. The sequence continues at coordinate 9,771,048 of OV815327.1, read as the reverse complement.
AAAGCTTTTTTTTTTGTCGCATAGTGTTAAAAAATGTTTTGTTGTCTGTTATATCAGTACCCCGTAGTAAACAGATTAAGTTAAAAATTAATGATAATATCTTAGTCAAAGACATTGACATTGCCAATGCTTTTGAAAGTTTTTTCTGTAACATACCGAAAACTATAACGCAGTCATTAAACTCATCTACATCTAAGGCTGTGGAACTATTAGAGGCATCCGTAGATGCATGTGCTGAAGTCTTTTACTTTACTCATGTAACTGCCGACTGCATAGTGAAAACATTCAAATCTCTCAACATCAAATACACAGAAGATCTTTGGAATATCTCAACAAAAGTGCTAGGTAATATTATTAATGATATTGCCCCCCTCCTGGCCTTCATTTTCAACAGCTGTGTCGATGTTGGTATCTTTCCGGATCTCATGAAATATGGCAAGCTTGTCCCTCTTCATAAATCTGGTACTCAATTTGATCCTGCAAATTATCGGCCTATCTCAGTTCTTCCCGTAATGAGTAAAATCTTTGAAAAAATTATTTTAGCCCAATTAATTAATCACTTTGATCGCAACAGACTTCTGCATAGCAATCAGTTTGGCTTCACCAAAGGTAGATCAACTACTGATGCTGGAACACTATTGATAAAGCACATTTTGGCGGCTTGGGATAGAGCGCAAAATACTATCGGCGTGTTCTGTGATCTCTCCAAGGCTTTTGATTGTGTCTGCCATGCAACACTTATAAATAAATTAAAGCATTACGGCATACACAACAAAGCCCTTGAGCTACTACATTCCTACTTGACCGATAGAATTCAAATGGTTCAAGTAGGTAATGAAAGATCCTCAGGATCAAAAATCGAATTAGGGGTTCCACAAGGATCAATACTTGGGCCTTTTTTGTTTTTAGTATATGTGAATGATCTCCCGTATTTTGCTAAAGACCTTTGTGACATAGTCTTATTTGCTGATGATACTTCTTTATTATTTAAAGTTGATAGGAATAAAAATAATTTTGACGATGTAAATAACTCACTGTCACTAGTACTAAATTGGTTTACGGTTAATAACTTACTGCTAAACGCAAAAAAAACTAAATGTATTAAATTCAAACTCCCTAATGTTAAAGAATTTCCTACAAAAATCATATTAAACGATGAAATTCTCGAGCTCGTTGACTCAACAGTGTTCCTAGGTTTACATATTGATTCTCGTCTACAATGGAAACCCCAAATTACAAACCTTGCAGGTAGACTTAGTTCAGCCGCTTATGCAGTGCGAACAATGAGATATATCACAGATGAGGGTACAGCTAGACTGGTTTATTTTAGTTACTTTCATAGTATTATGTCATATGGTATCCTACTCTGGGGTGCTGCAGCCGATATTCAAACTATATTCGTGCTGCAAAAAAGGGCTGTACGTGCAATATATAAAATGAAACCACGTGACTCCCTCAAAGAAAAATTCAAAGAGATTAACATTCTAACTGTAATCTCACAGTACATTTTTGAGAACTTGATGTTCACCCACAAGAATAAGCATTTGTTTCTAAGAAAAAGTGACGTACATAGTATTAACACGAGAAGTAAAGAAAAATTACTAATTCCTACTTACAGACTAAAAAAACTAGGCAAATCATTTATGGGTAACTCTGTACGTTTTTATAATAAGCTTCCTCATAATGTAACAGAGCTTCCTATTAGAAAATTTAAATCATTTATTAAGAGAAGTCTAATGAAAAAAACGTATTACTCTATAAATGATTATATAAAGGATGATGCAGCTTGGATAGATGTTGCTTAGTTCCACAGTAACAGGCTCTAATAATTCTGGTTGACCAGGACTGATATGCTCATGCTAAAATAGCTTCCTTATTTGACAAACATTTTTTTTATTGTAAATGTTAAACTTATAATAGTTACCTATAAATAAGAACTCCAAAATTGTAATAACTACAAAATTGTAATAACTGATAAAGCTGTGTTGTTCTATTCGCTTCTCAACTCAGTATAAAACATTGAAGCGAACTGTCAAGACAATGTTATTTCCTTGATATTTGTTATTTAAGCAATTTAGTTTTATTAATTTTAAGTTGACCTGTCCATGTAGGCTATGTGCTTCTAAGGAAATAAACGTTTTGACTTTGACTTTGACTTTGACTATATTTATATAATTGTTTGCATTGCATTGAAGAATTATTATTATTTTACAACTTTCCTGCCACCACACTGTTACGCCGCGGCCACAGCGTAGTGATGAGCGTGGTGCTGAGTTGATATAAATACATCTTGAGCTAAATAGATCCAAGCCAGCAATCTATACTAATAATTTGCTGTAGAGTTTGTTTGTTTGAACGCGCTAATCTCAATAACTACTAGTAGACAAATAATATAATAAATTGAATATACTTTTAAGTACACCTTTTGAATTCTTCATGCAATAACTTTATCAAACATTTTATAGTTAATTTGTACTCATGCGTAGCAAGTGCGGGTCGCTAAAATATTATAGTAATACTAGCTGACCCGGCCACGCGTTGCTGTGAATAATAATAACAGACAAATAAATAATAGCAATAAATTAAAATTGCGACTATAATTTGAGATTTAAACTATCCTATCTCTCAAGTTGGATCGAACTGCACATGGTGTGCGAATTTTATTATAATCGGTTAAGTGGTTTAGGAGTCCATTGAGGACAAACATTGTGACACGAGATTTATATAAATTAAGATGTATAGTAAAAATATCTGTATTCAATTGGGTGCAAAAAGTTCACACATTGATAAATTGTCATCAAATTTAGAAAAAATCTTAAAAAAAAAGTTTTTTTTGTCGTTTAGGTATCCAAAGTTTAACTTTATTTCAAAAACTATCCAGCGGTACCTTATTTTTCCTCATACCCTTTCTACTTATTGATTTTTGGGGTAAAATTAACATAAAAATTAGGAGTTTAAATTGAATATAAACATGAAAATCAGCACCTACATTTTTATTAATAAGGTGTGTTCCCTCCTCTAGCCTGAATGCGATTTTTCATAGAAATAACGACAGTTTTTATGAAATCTTGCGGGATGGCCTGCCATTCTTCTGCGATCGCCTGTTGCAGCTCCTGGAGATTCATTGGAGCAGAGTCTCTGGGCCGGACTCTTCTTTTTAGCTCGGCCCATAAATGTTCGATCAGATTTGGGTCCGGGCTGCGAGCTGGCCACTCCATGACAGGCACAGTAACTTCTTCAAGGTACTGAAAGACAATACGAGCCGTATGCGGCCTCGCATTATCTTGCATGAAGATGAAGTTTTCGTCTATGTATCCCGCAAATGGTACAACGTGGTCCTCGAGTACCTCCTCAATGTAGCTTTGAGAAGTGAGTCCCCTTGATCTGCGGCCAGGATTCGCTCCAGAGATGAAGACAAGATCAGTCTTCGCCTCCATTGATATGCCTCCCCAGAACATGCATGATCCGCCGCCGTAGGAGACTCGTTCTTCGATGCAGCACTGTTGAAAGAGCTCGCCTGGTCTTCGGTAGACTCTTCCTCTTCCATCGTTGCCATGCAAGCACATCCTGCTCTCGTCAGAGAACAGGACTGAACTCCATTGGTTTTCGGTCCATTCCAAATGCTCTCGAGCGAACTGAAGACGGGCTCGACGGTGGGCTGGGGTCAGTTTCGATCCTTTTGCTGGTCTATGTGCAGTTAAATTCCCTTCGCGAAGTCGTCTCCTAACTGTCCATCGACTGACTTCGACCAGCGCTTCTTGGAGACGCCGTCCCAGTTGAACTGCATACAGACGCCGATAGCGCAATGCAGTCGTCACAATAAAACGGTCGTCACGCCGTGTTGTGGCACGGGGTCGGCCAGATCCTTGGCGCCGTTTGAAGCCGCCAGTCTCTTGATACCTCTGCCATACTCGACGGGCAGAGAACCGGCTGATTTAGTAGCTAGTTTGTAGATTTAGTAGTCTTGCCACTTCAATTTGGTTCCTCCCTGCTTGAAGTAGTGCAACCACTTGAGCAGCTACTTCTGGCGTGGTACTCATTTTTAAGTTATGGGTTGAGGTTGAGACGTAATCGATAGAAGACTATTCAAGCTAAACGTTGATATGCTAATGTGGTCACTACCCTTTTATACCTGCTACAAGCAGTGCCAGCGTCTCTAACTGGAACGAGCGATTTCGGGGTATGCTATTGTTTTGTTTCTATTGTATTGTTTTTTAAAGGTTAATTACTATTTCTTAGTGTCACTTAAAAGCCTACGTGCGGATCTTAATTTTGTCATACTTACATTTTGCAGTAAACTTAAAATAAAAATAAGCTCGTAAGTCAAAATACTTACTACTAATATGTGCGAATTTTTTGCACCCAAGTGTATGTATGTCTATTATATTAAGTAGGTATATCAGATGTCTAGTACCCCTTGCACAATCTAAGAGGTTAACACGAGGCTAGATGTTGTGTAGATTGTCCGAAAATATTTATTGTTGTATTAATAAGACTCACGTATCGTTGACGGGATGTTCGTCGGCGATCACAGAGGCCTGTATGAGCGACTCGATGCCGTTGGCCGGCGCGCTCGCTCGGTACGCGTGGCTCGGGTTCGCTGCTGTGAAGGGAAATTAACATTTTTATTGATTTGATATTTAAACCCCCGACCAAAAAACAGGGGTTTTATAAGATTGACGAGTCTGTCTGTCTGAGGCATCGTAGCTCCCAAACGGGTGAACGATTTAAATTTAGTTTCTTTTTTGTATGAAAAGTGTGTTTTGCAAGAGCGTTCTTAGACATAGTTTCATGAAAATCGGTTGTGAAGTTTAAAAGTTATGGGGGTGAAAGTGGGGAAGGCTCTCGTCCACGTACAGGTCGGAGTGGGAGTAGTCGTAGTGTCACTCACCGGGCTGCCTGTGCGGCGGCGCGCGGAGCTTGGCGGCGCGCTTGCGTCGCGGCGCCGGGCTCTCGTCCACGTACAGGTCGGAGTGGGAGTAGTCGTAGTGTCACTCACCGGGCTGCCTGTGCGGCGGCGCGCGGAGCTTGGCGGCGCGCTTGCGTCGCGGCGCCGGGCTCTCGTCCACGTACAGGTCGGAGTGGGAGTAGTCGTAGTGTCACTCACCGGGCTGCCTGTGCGGCGGCGCGCGGAGCTTGGCGGCGCGCTTGCGTCGCGGCGCCGGGCTCTCGTCCACGTACAGGTCGGAGTGGGAGTAGTCGTAGTGTCACTCACCGGGCTGCCTGTGCGGCGGCGCGCGGAGCTTGGCGGCGCGCTTGCGTCGCGGCGCCGGGCTCTCGTCCACGTACAGGTCGGAGTGGGAGTAGTCGTAGTGTCACTCACCGGGCTGCCTGTGCGGCGGCGCGCGGAGCTTGGCGGCGCGCTTGCGTCGCGGCGCCGGGCTCTCGTCCACGTACAGGTCGGAGTGGGAGTAGTCGTAGTGTCACTCACCGGGCTGCCTGTGCGGCGGCGCGCGGAGCTTGGCGGCGCGCTTGCGTCGCGGCGCCGGGCTCTCGTCCACGTACAGGTCGGAGTGGGAGTAGTCGTAGTGTCACTCACCGGGCTGCCTGTGCGGCGGCGCGCGGAGCTTGGCGGCGCGCTTGCGTCGCGGCGCCGGGCTCTCGTCCACGTACAGGTCGGAGTGGGAGTAGTCGTAGTGTCACTCACCGGGCTGCCTGTGCGGCGGCGCGCGGAGCTTGGCGGCGCGCTTGCGTCGCGGCGCCGGGCTCTCGTCCACGTACAGGTCGGAGTGGGAGTAGTCGTAGTGTCACTCACCGGGCTGCCTGTGCGGCGGCGCGCGGAGCTTGGCGGCGCGCTTGCGTCGCGGCGCCGGGCTCTCGTCCACGTACAGGTCGGAGTGGGAGTAGTCGTAGTGTCACTCACCGGGCTGCCTGTGCGGCGGCGCGCGGAGCTTGGCGGCGCGCTTGCGTCGCGGCGCCGGGCTCTCGTCCACGTACAGGTCGGAGTGGGAGTAGTCGTAGTGTCACTCACCGGGCTGCCTGTGCGGCGGCGCGCGGAGCTTGGCGGCGCGCTTGCGTCGCGGCGCCGGGCTCTCGTCCACGTACAGGTCGGAGTGGGAGTAGTCGTAGTGTCACTCACCGGGCTGCCTGTGCGGCGGCGCGCGGAGCTTGGCGGCGCGCTTGCGTCGCGGCGCCGGGCTCTCGTCCACGTACAGGTCGGAGTGGGAGTAGTCGTAGTGTCACTCACCGGGCTGCCTGTGCGGCGGCGCGCGGAGCTTGGCGGCGCGCTTGCGTCGCGGCGCCGGGCTCTCGTCCACGTACAGGTCGGAGTGGGAGTAGTCGTAGTGTCACTCACCGGGCTGCCTGTGCGGCGGCGCGCGGAGCTTGGCGGCGCGCTTGCGTCGCGGCGCCGGGCTCTCGTCCACGTACAGGTCGGAGTGGGAGTAGTCGTAGTGTCACTCACCGGGCTGCCTGTGCGGCGGCGCGCGGAGCTTGGCGGCGCGCTTGCGTCGCGGCGCCGGGCTCTCGTCCACGTACAGGTCGGAGTGGGAGTAGTCGTAGTGTCACTCACCGGGCTGCCTGTGCGGCGGCGCGCGGAGCTTGGCGGCGCGCTTGCGTCGCGGCGCCGGGCTCTCGTCCACGTACAGGTCGGAGTGGGAGTAGTCGTAGTGTCACTCACCGGGCTGCCTGTGCGGCGGCGCGCGGAGCTTGGCGGCGCGCTTGCGTCGCGGCGCCGGGCTCTCGTCCACGTACAGGTCGGAGTGGGAGTAGTCGTAGTGTCACTCACCGGGCTGCCTGTGCGGCGGCGCGCGGAGCTTGGCGGCGCGCTTGCGTCGCGGCGCCGGGCTCTCGTCCACGTACAGGTCGGAGTGGGAGTAGTCGTAGTGTCACTCACCGGGCTGCCTGTGCGGCGGCGCGCGGAGCTTGGCGGCGCGCTTGCGTCGCGGCGCCGGGCTCTCGTCCACGTACAGGTCGGAGTGGGAGTAGTCGTAGTGTCACTCACCGGGCTGCCTGTGCGGCGGCGCGCGGAGCTTGGCGGCGCGCTTGCGTCGCGGCGCCGGGCTCTCGTCCACGTACAGGTCGGAGTGGGAGTAGTCGTAGTGTCACTCACCGGGCTGCCTGTGCGGCGGCGCGCGGAGCTTGGCGGCGCGCTTGCGTCGCGGCGCCGGGCTCTCGTCCACGTACAGGTCGGAGTGGGAGTAGTCGTAGTGTCACTCACCGGGCTGCCTGTGCGGCGGCGCGCGGAGCTTGGCGGCGCGCTTGCGTCGCGGCGCCGGGCTCTCGTCCACGTACAGGTCGGAGTGGGAGTAGTCGTAGTGTCACTCACCGGGCTGCCTGTGCGGCGGCGCGCGGAGCTTGGCGGCGCGCTTGCGTCGCGGCGCCGGGCTCTCGTCCACGTACAGGTCGGAGTGGGAGTAGTCGTAGTGTCACTCACCGGGCTGCCTGTGCGGCGGCGCGCGGAGCTTGGCGGCGCGCTTGCGTCGCGGCGCCGGGCTCTCGTCCACGTACAGGTCGGAGTGGGAGTAGTCGTAGTGTCACTCACCGGGCTGCCTGTGCGGCGGCGCGCGGAGCTTGGCGGCGCGCTTGCGTCGCGGCGCCGGGCTCTCGTCCACGTACAGGTCGGAGTGGGAGTAGTCGTAGTGTCACTCACCGGGCTGCCTGTGCGGCGGCGCGCGGAGCTTGGCGGCGCGCTTGCGTCGCGGCGCCGGGCTCTCGTCCACGTACAGGTCGGAGTGGGAGTAGTCGTAGTGTCACTCACCGGGCTGCCTGTGCGGCGGCGCGCGGAGCTTGGCGGCGCGCTTGCGTCGCGGCGCCGGGCTCTCGTCCACGTACAGGTCGGAGTCCGAGTAGTCGTAGGTGGCGGACACGCGGCGCCGCACGGGCCGCACGGAGCGCCGCACGGGGCACCGGCTGTCCGCGGACTTCTTGGCTTCCAGCGTCTGAGAACAAAAACTATATTATGCAATTTGTATTTAGATTTCTCGCCGATTTCCGCAGTTTTCGCGGTCACCAGTGGATACCACTAGAGTGTGGTCCTCAGACATAGTGGTCACTGACTGAATCATAACACAGACAGCGAGATCACCGTGGTAAGCTTAAGATAACTCAATTCATGCGTATCGGGTGCAGTGACTAAGCGGTGCGTTTAGTATGGCTCACGAAAAGCCGTCCGATTCAAACGCAGTATAGATGATACCAGTAGGAGTACTCACCACAGAAGCCGAGGTCTCGTACTGGTGCGCTATCGCCGCGTCGTAGGACGGCAGCGGCGCCTGGAAGTGAGGCGTGTCCGCCTCAGCCCCGGTGTTACTGTAACTGGCACCCTGGGAAAGATATATATCATTTTACAACAAACAAAACATATATAGATATCACTTTCTCTTTGGTATGTGTGTTTAATATGTATAATAAAACAAAATTATCTATATTTCAAGGGGGTCAAGTGAGGTCAAGGAAGGGTCAAGTGAGGTCAAGTGTTTGTATGTTCTGCAAGCATTTTCTCCTTGGTCTGGGTGTTTATTATGTACCTACATCTGATAAAAATATATATCATGTATGTCTGTTATATTAAGAATATCAGATGTCTAGTACCCGTAACACAAGCTTATACTTACCACGGGGCTAGATGTTGTTGTGTGGATTGACCGGAAATACAAAAAAATAAAATTGTATTTCTATTCACTGATTCCTATGAGAAGTCCCTGTGTCCCAGCAGTGGGAACGTTAATAGGGTGATGATGTTGAAATTTACAATACCTAAGACTAAGTTAATGTGTGTTGTGTGTTCTCACCTGATGTATAGTCTCGTACCGCGGGTAGGAGTAGTTGATGTCCTGGGGGAAGTACTCCGGATGGTAGGACCCGGGCTTCGCCGCTTCCGAATACTGGTAGTCGGGCTGGATGTCTTCTGCTGAGTACATGCCTGTGTACAAATATTGTTTGACTAAGACTCATGCAGAAACCACTGACTTAAATCTCCTAGATCAGGTTTTGGAGGTTTTGTCTGTTCACGTCCGTTAGTGGTAACCCTCTGAATCCTTACACGTGACCTCCGGGTGGTGCTAAGAACAGTCTCTGGTGGTAGGCTTCGGCCGCGGCTTGTCACCACCCTCCGGGCTGGGCCAGGGCGTGAAGCGATTTTTTCCTGTTTCGTAATGTGGCCCGGAGAAGCCATCTTCTAGGCCTTCATGCTCCATCTTAGACCACATCGTCACTTTATATCAGGTGAGATTGTGATCAAATGGAGGCTTATCAATAATAAAAAAAAAAAAACAGGTTTTCTATTAGGGATTGCTCTTGAGCGATACGACCGCCAATTGTCGAATAGTGTTAAGAATATTTTTAACCCCCCACAAAAGAGAGGGGGTGTTATAAGTTTGACGTGCCTGCCTGTCTGGGAAATCATAGCTCCCAAACGGATCAAGCTATTTCAATTTAGTTTTTTTTTTTTGTATGAACGGTGAGTTTGCTCGAGTGTTATATTATAATGCAAATATACTCGAGTGGGGTTTCAAATGAAAGCGCATCATGTATTGTGCACATTACAAAATGGTGTGACTATTTACTTTTAAGGGAAGTTAGGGTTTTGGAATCGGGGATTTTTTATATTGTAAATTTAGATTATTGTTATAATTGTGGGCGCACTAAAGAATTATTATTAGATAACGCAAGTATCGCGATTTGTATTGAGGTTCGGAGGTTTATTATGAGGTACGGAAACGCGAAGTAGGTTCCTTGTAATAGGGTAGATAGATTACTCATAAAAAATATACCTAGTCCGTTATTAAGGTTATTAAAAAATAAACTGTAATCGTATTTATTCGAAAAAACAACGACGTTATAGTGCACACGTGGGATAACGCTTTCGTTGCTAAATTTCGTAGTCGCAAGCCCCCACTCCCGAACTTTGATCCTCTATATCTTTACACTTTATTATTAAATTGATAAATCGAAAAATACGTGTCCAGTATTTTCGGACGGTCAAACAGACAGACTAAGCTGAATATTTCAACCTGAGTGTCTTCAAGACAAGACTGAATAGGTACCTTCTAGATACATATGATCCATCTTAGTATACATTGCCACTTACCATCAGGTGAGATTGTGGATAAACATAGATCATTCCATAAAAAAATACTTATCTGATTATGATTGATCTACAATATTGGTTTCGGGTCTGGGTGTTTTATATGTGTATAATGTCTGTTTATACAAGCGAATAGATGTATCTATTTTTTTATCTAAATATGTAGTATATCAGTCACCTGACACCCCTATTACAAGCTCTGCTTAGTTTGGGGTTAGGTAATGATGTGTGATTAGTCCGGAAATATTTAATATTTATTTATTTATAGATCTACATATCTCCCATAAAAAAAATTTGTGTAGTCATTATGTCTATAATCATATGCTAGATAAGCCTTCATTTGCTCACAATCTCACCTGATGTAAAGTGACGATGTGGTCTAAGATGGAGCACGAAGACCTAAAAGGTAGATGGCTTCTCCGGACCACATTACGAAACACGAAAAAATCGCTTCATGCACTGGCCCAGCCCGGAGGGTGGTGACAAGCCGCGGCCGAAGACTACCACCAGAGACAGATCTATCTCCCATACAATATACTTATTTGTGGCGCCGGGTCCTTAAAGATACTATGCCAAAATGTACTGGCGGTCCAAAGGAACAAACGACAAAATGTGTAATTCTCAACGACAAAATGAGCAAATGCCATGAATGTATCTGCGATGAAATGCTCCAGCGTCAGAATCTGCATTTTGCATAAAGAGCAAATGTTGGAATTATCATTATACTATAATGTTTCATGGACTTGATGTGCAAGGTTTGAAAAGTAATGTGACGGAAACTGCAATGGACAAATATTTGAACTGAAGCAACTAGAAAATTTAATACAGTAAAGTATTTTTATAAATAAATTACCTAGGATGATTTTTGGAAGTGTTTTCCTACTAGGTACGCTTTGTGTACAACAAGCATCATTTTGCCACCACCTGGACTCCATGTTGCTTCGCTATTCATCCGAGTTACAGATGGGATATAATATTATATAACTATATCTACTTATTCATTTCTAGGAAGTAAAAGTTTGTTTTCCCATACAATTTAAAAATAATTAATAAAATAAATAACAATGCAAGTAGGTGTTGTTATATTTGCTATTGCACATTTTGTCATTGACAAGTTCTTTCTATGGCGCGTTTAGACTTTTTGTTACCGTTACATTTTAGTCATTGCACATTTTGACGCTAGAAGATTTGAGCTTTCAAGTTTTGACAATAGTCCCAACTGAAAGTTTTGGCGGTTGCACATTTTGTCGTTTGCTCCTTTGGATCGTCAGTGCATTTTGGCATAGTATCTTTAAGGACCCGGCGCCTTATTTGTGTATAGTCATTATGTCTATTATCATACGGTCCAAGCTACAGCGCGTCACTCACCAGGGCCGTACTGAGGGTCGCCGCGGGGCTGGTGCTCGTTGGTGTAGAGGAGCTGCTCCGCGTAGTCCCCCTCCTTCTTGGAGATGGTCCACTGCGCGGGGGGGCGGCCGCGCACCAGGTGCGACTTGAGGATGGAGGACGCGCCGCCCGGGTACGGCGGGGGCGCGCCGGGGGGCGCGGCTAGCGGCGACCCTGTGCTGTGGGGGAATACTATGTTATGCAACTGGTATCATATATTTGGCAGGGAATAAACCTCATAGACAAAACAGTTTCATTTGAACAACACAATAAATAGCCCATATTTATACAAGAAAACAGGATAGCAGCATCATGGAATTTTTAGTATTCTGGACACAGTGATATGCTTTGATTCAACTAAGAACTTTAAGTAAATTTAATAAGGTTGGCAGGTAGAAAATGCCCTGGCATTAAGCCCACCTTTTGTACAACTCTTTATTTTCTTGTGCAATAAAGTATTCTTAATAATAATAACTCTAAGGTCTGTTCTAATATCTCTTTTATAATCTCTTTAATAAACATTATATAGTTAAGGTGTTAACTTACCTTAACTTAATTTTCAAACTGCCGACTTTCTTATCCCTATCATCGAACGCCTCCTGGTAAGGCACCTCCTCATACGTCTGATAAACATAACCTTTATCCAAATCCTTCTCTATATACTTGGCCGCTTCATATTTACTGTCCACCACAAACTTGCCGTTCCCATCCACTATATACTTAGAATCATCTATGTATTTTGTATTATCTATGAATTTGGTGTTGTCTATATATTTGTTGTCTTCGATGAATTTGCCATTCTCTATGTATTTTGTCTCGGTTATGTTGTATTTGACATCTTGTGGTACATAGCGGTCTTGGTAGAGAGGTTCTTTTTCCTCGATGTAGAATTTGTCTTCAATGAACTCTCCGTTCTGTCCCATGTGCATGATGGGTTTGGGTAATGTTAGTTTGATGGGTTTTTTCGGGGTGGTTTGCTTTTTGACTTGCTTGGTTGGTGATCCGTTGCTTTTTAGTTTGAAATCCTGTGGAAAGAAATGAGTTATCCATACTAATATTATAAATGCAAATTAACTCTGTCTGTTCCTCTTTCACGCAAAAACTACTGAACCGATTTAAGTTAAATTTGGTACACAGATTCTCTAGAGCCTGAAAAAGGGCATAGGCTTCCTTTTACCGCGGGAAAATGTCATTCCGCGGAAAAATCCATTATAACGCCGTAACACCGCGGGGCACTACTAGCCATATGTTTAAGTGTAATCAAATCTTGCAAGTTAAATTTGTCACAATATGCATGCTGACTACACATAACAATTAGCTATATATACCCTTTGTTAGTCCATCAAAAAAAAGCCGGACACCTAAATGTGTTTTTGCTTTATCAATTTAATAAGAAAGTGCAAAAATAGAGCTCCGATATGAATGCTATTTACCTTGTCTTTACTAGTAGTAGAAGAGCGTTTCTCCAAAGTCCTCAATTCCTTACACAATTCCCGCACCAGCTGACCCGAGTTCAGTCGCTTCGGCACGTTGTCTCGCTTCACCGCGTCCGTCTAGAAAAGGACAGCAACAATACTCATCTACGTTATTTTACAACTAGGTGAATTATTTTGTAAAATTATGGAATAATTTAATAAAGAATTAGTAGACCTTATTAAAAATCTACCTAAGTGCTGAATAACTCTAATTGAAATCCACTGCTGTTAATTGGGACAACTTAATCAGATGTAATAAATAAAATAAAATAAAAAATAAAACAAATAAATATAAATATTTCTGGACAATCCACACCACAAGATACAAAATCATTTATTTCCATTGTTTGGTTTTAAAAAACTTGGACACAATCTAATATATAAAATTCTTCTGTCACGGGGTGCGTAATCGAACTCCTCCGAAACGGCTTGACCGATCCTCATGAAATTTTGTGAGCATATTGAGTAGGTCTGAGAATCGGCCAATATCTAATTTTCATATTGAAAAAAAAAAAAAAATTTTGCAAAACAACGTTTGCTGGGGTCAGCTAGTACTGAATATAATAATCACACATAAATATATTTTTTAAATAGGATTTAATTGTAGCCAAACAAAGACACAAAAAGGAATATACCCTCCTAGGGATAATGTGATGTAGATAATTTGAAACTTACAGTTTTGAGCGCGTGCCACTCCTTGAGCGCGTTCGCTAATATCTTGATCCCGCGCAGCAACAACGGCGGCAGCTGCGCGGGCGACGCGGGCACGTTGTACTCGTTCAACGTAAACTCTTCGTCCTGAAATACAGATAAATCTCAGTAATTTGGCTTGTCTGTGACCAGAGTATATTTAAACCCCTGACCAAAAAAGAGGGGTGATATAAGTTTCACGTGTCTGTCTGTCTGGGACATCATAGCTCCCGAACGGATGGAGCGATTTCAATTTAGTCTTTTTGTATGAAAGGTGAGTTTGGCGCGTTTTGTTCTTAGACATGTTTCATGAAAATCGGTTGAGCCGTTTAAAAGTTATGGGGGTGAGAGTGGGGAAGGAAAACCGTAAATCTGCAATTATACTCGAGTGGGGTATCAAATGAAAGTGCACATTACTAAATAATTATGGTGTTTTACTTTAAAGGACATAAATGCATTAAAATCGGAAGTTTTTCTTAAATTTTTAATTTAGATTTATCATCTGTGACTAGGCTAGCTGAGCAATTTAGGAAAACTGTTTTAATTAGAATATTGCCTTTTATTTCAACACTTTTACAATTATCTTAACCTATTGACTCAATCTAGTCAGTGACACTGACAACTTGGTTTGTTTGCCCTATTTTGAAAAAATGTGCAAAAATTGATTCCTTACTACATTTTAAATTAGGGATGCATCCGATACCGATATATCGGCGATACTTCGGGTTAGCCGATATATCGGTATCGACGATATTTTTATGACCAATTAAACGATACTTTTTAATTTTAAAAATGTAGTGTAAACGTGCGTTTTGTCTCGCCTATTTCGTTGCAAACGAGGCATGAACTATAGTCGGGGAACCCCTTGTCTTGTTTCTCCCGCCCGCTTTGGCCTCGCAATCGCATATCGTTAATATTTCGCTAGGTTGAACGTTGTCGCGCTCAGAATTTGTCAAACATTCGTGTTGTTTAAAGTGAAATTTAAAGTAATGTCAATTTCAAAACACAAAAGTACGATATGGAATCATTTTGAAAAGGGTTCGAACATTTTTGTATGGAGCCTGGCATACCTACTAGTCCGCCATTTTGAAAAAAAACGTGATTCGGCGGCCAGTGATGAAACTCATGTCAACCGACAGAATAAATGATATTAAACAAAAAGTGTTCCATGATCAAGTCTCCTAAGTAATACGGTTTCCGAGATATTAGGGTCAGAAAAAAGAAAAATAAAGTTATAGTATTCGTACCACTGTATAAACACCTTAGAAAATGAGTCAAAACATTCGTAAAATGGTGTAATATGGTTCATAGCATGGGCTCGATACCAGGAAACACTGCGTCACCAGAGGCATATACTATAAAATAAACATCAAGTGAAGTAAAACATAGCTCAGGAACAGATTTTTATTTTATTTATATTTTATTTTATTCGGAAAACAAACAGTTTTTCTTACTAACTAAATAACAATACAAACTTAACTACGAACCATTTACATGTTTCCACATAGCGTGACTAAAAAACAAAAAAAACACAAATCACTTACTTATAACTAAATTTGAAAATAAAACAGAGTATTAAAAACGGAGAACTGAAAAAAAAAAACAAATAATAATAGAAAAAGAGAATCGGCAAAATAATAAATTACTAACAATTAACAGATTCAAACCAGCGTTTTGTCTATAAGCTACTGACTCTCTGGCTTTTGTATCAAACAAGTCGATATCGGGTATATCAGTAAAAGCATTAAATGAAGAAGAGGCTCTGCAAAAGTACGAGTTTTGTCTATAATTTGTATAGCAAAAAGGGGTTTCCAATCCTCCAAATCCAAGGATGTCTAACGGGTCTACTAGGGATTCTCAATCTAATTTTATTTAAAAGTTCCGAAGAGTCAACATCACTTTGAGCAATCTTGCACAAAAACGATAGGTCAGCTATTTTCCGCCTTTCTACTAATGGAAGTAGGTGATGTCTTTTACATTTAGCCATGTAGGTTTCATCATAAATATTACATTTATACTGTAAATATCTCAAAAACCTACGCTGAATGGATTCAATTCTATCAATGTAGATATCATATAGAGGGTTCCATACCTGTGAACAATATTCAAGAATACTGCGCACATATGCACAATACAAAACTTTAATTACTTTAATACTAGAAAACTGAGAACTGGCACGGATAACAAAACCAAGGGCTTTATTGGCTTTTTTAATAATAGCATCAATGTGTTTGTCATAAATCAATTTTCTGTCTTGGATTATACCTAAATCCCTTATCTCATCTACTACTAGCAAAGGCGTACCCCTCAAGGTATAAGAGTAGCAGATGGGCTTTAAGCTGCGAGTGAATGTGATAGTAAAACACTTGGACACATTGAGATCAAGTTTATTCACTTGACAATAACGTTCAAATTTATCCAAATCCCTTTGTAAACGAAGACAGTCATCAATGTTTGAAATTTTAGTAAAAATCTTCATGTCATCAGCATATAATAAGAAGTGAGAGGTTTCAAAGCAATATCTAATATCATTGATAAATATTGTGAAAAGTAGCGGACCTAGGAGGGATCCTTGGGGAACTCCAGAAGGGATCGTTACCCACATTGAACTTGAGGAAAACCCCTTTAACACAACAGCTTGCGACCTATTTTCAATGTATGAGGCAAACCATCGCAACAAATTACCATGTATCCCCGCTTTTAAAAGTTTCTGCAAGAGCATTCGGTGATCAATCCTGTCAAACGCTTTACTGTAATCAGTAAAAACAGCATCAACTTGACCGCCATTATCCATACTACAAGAAGCATAATCATCGAACGACAGCAGATTTGAAGTAGTCGAGCGCTTCTTCAAAAATCCATGTTGTTCCGGAATAAAGGTATTGGAAAGCGTAGAGTACACAGCTGTATAAACTACTCTTTCAAGAACCTTTGAGAATGAATATGCATAGTTTGGAGATGGGCCTATAATTCTTAACATCATTTTTAACCCCGCTTTTATGGATAGGAGTTATAAACGCAGTCTTCCATAGTTTAGGAACAACGCCTTCAATTAATGAGCGTTTAAAAATCAACGTTAATGGAGTAGTTAAACCCTCCGCACACCTAACAATAAGTAAAGAGGTAATTCCATCTGGGCCCGCACCCTTAGCAACATCAAGCGACCGTAGTAATTTAAGTATGGTAGAGAAATCAACTTCAATGTTACTGATTGAACAAGGATGATTAAACTCCATTCCATAATTTCCAGCTTCAATGTCAGTGGCGTCTTTTAATTGGGACCGCTTTTGAAAGTTTGAGTAAAAATAATCTGAAAAAAGATTACAAATTTCTTCACCAGTGTTCGCCGACTGTCCATTGTAGAATAATAAAGATGGCACAGAAGAATTACTCTTTTGAAAGAATTAATAAAAGACCAAAAATGCTTAGGGTGTTGTATAATAGAATTCTCGATATTAAAAATATAATCCTGGTAGCATTGATTCTCTAAATATTTGACTCTCTTCCTCAACAAAGAAAACGATTCATAATCACTAATATTCTTATATCTATGATATTTTTTAAAAAATATATATTTTTCTTTTAACATTTTTTTAAGAGGGGCATTATACCACGGGGGAAAGGAGGACGAATTAACAAGTTTGTGGGGTACATACTTAGCGCGAAGGTCGTATAAAATTTCATAGAATAAATTAAGTGCATTATCTAGTGGCAAGTCATATAAAATATGAGCCCAGTTATAATTATTTAATAGACAATTATTTATACTCACGTAATCTCCGGAATAATAGGAGTATTTTAAATGTGATTGGCTCTTAAGCTTATCACATTCAATATTTTCTAAAGTGACATACAAAGATTTATGATGCTGTTCGTCTTCAGGGACCAACGAGTCAGGGGATTCAGAAACCAAAATTTTAAAATTACTAATTATATAATCTAATATTCTATTATTTGCATTATGGATAAAATTAAATTGATTTAAATCGTAAGTAGATAAAACATCAAAAAAATGAACCTGACTTTGTCCTAGAATGTTAGATGGATGCAAAATACCCTGATCATTTAACCAACTAATATTAGGAAATTAAAATCACCCAATATTATGAAGGTATCATTTGGACATAACTCTATGATATAAGATAATCTATCGGCAAAATTGAGTAGCTGCGTATTGAATGAAAACCCCCTATTTTCATTGCACAAATAAAGGGTACAAATATGAACTTTGTTACAAGAACGCTTGAAAGGTAATGTTAACCAAATGTCCTCAGCAGAAGAACTCCACTCTGGCCGCGCAACCGCTCCCAAATCCCTACGCACTGCCATGAGAACGCCACCACCATATATATGATTGGTTTTCTCATAATCCCTATCCCGTCTGTAAAGCACATATCTATCATCAACCAGCTCACTGTCAAAAATGCCATCCAAAAGCCAGGTCTCAGTTATTGAAATAATATCAAAATTGTTTAAAAATACATTTCTCTTAAATATGTCAGTCTTGGTACGTAGCCGTCTGGTGTTCTGATAAAATATATTTAAATTAGACATCATTATAATTTAATGTACAAAAACTACGGAGAAACTTCATAAAAGCTATCCAAAAATAACAATTATCACTCAAGAACCAATTTAATTGAAACGGTAAACGGTACTATAGTTTGAATACCCAAATATCTCAGAAACCGTATCACTTAGGAGATTTGATCATAGAACACTTTTTGTTTGTAATCATTTACTCTGTCTGTTGACATGAGTTTCATCACTGGCCGCCGAATCACATTTTTTTTTCAAAATAGCGGTCGATTAGCTATGCCAACGATGTTCGATGCTCTTTTGACAATTGATAATTCCAAAGCAATATGTTTGTATCGTAAAGAAAAAGTGTCCCGTGGCAATAAAAATAAATTTTCTTGTGATTTATTATTTTATTTATTATACCTTCATTTTTGAATTCACAAAGAGCGTGTCGGTATCGGTATCGCCGATATTTTTATAAAAGTATCGGTATCGTATCGGCGAAAAGGCGTACCGATGCATCCCTATTTTAAATATACCACCTACATATTTATGTAAAAAAAAACAAACTTTGTATTTCAAAAATATTATTAGTTTTCTTTAATTTTAATTTGATTGAGATTGCTATTAAGTTGCATAATAACCATTATCATTTAATAGGCTTAGTGACCATTTAGGATCTATTTGGATTTTAAGTTGCGTAACAACCAACTTTTAAGACTTATAGACAGTAAAAATGCCCAAAAAAGTCACAATCGGGTTATATTTTTTGTTCATTTCATCTTGTTAAAAATTATTGCTTTGCTACAGTGGTGGTTACACGTTTGTCGCAAAATGTCTAGCCACAAGTTGGAGTTACCAAAAGATCCGCTCTACCACTGTAAGGGTGATTCATCTGTGAATCAACTAGTGAAGTACAGTGAGCCACCCCCGGCTTGCACGGTTTCTTTTGTTTTTAAAGACTAATAGTAGCTACGTATTTCGTGGGTACATTATCTCATGGCTGGAGCCTACCGGCTGAGCCCTGGACCTGAGTTTTTTTAAGCTGGATAAGCCTTCATTTGACCAAAATCTCACCTGATGTAAAGTGACGATGTGGTCTAAGATGGAGCATGAAGACCTAGAAGGTAGATTGGCTTCTCCGGACCACATTACAAAACACGGAAAAATCGCTTCACGCACTGGCCCAGCCCGGAGGGTGGTGACAAGCCGCGGCCGAAGCCTACCACCAGAGACTGTTCTTAGCACCACCCGGAGGTCACGTGTAAGGATTCAGAGGGTTACAACTCACGGACGTGAACAGACACAACCTCCAACCCTCCCCCGGGCTGCGGGAGCCCCGTACCTGCGTCTCCTCGTTGTGCCTGCGCAGCACGTTGAGCAGGTGCGCGCCGGCGTGCCAGTTCATGCCCTCGAACAGCGGGTAGCGGAACATCAGGGGAGTCTCCACCCGGCGCTCTATCTCGTACACCCTGGGTACAAATTTAGACTATTAATCGAATCAATTAAAGGAAGTAAGGGGACGCAGAATATCAGTGATCTGCAGCTCTGAGCAGCTGGATCAAATGCTGAGCGTCTACCTTTTTAGGTTTAAAGAAGCTTTAAAATAAAAACTTATAAAAGTTCACTTACAATCCTACTATCCTACTACACTACTCAACAAAGTCTAGGGAACAAGCAACAATACTTCAATTTTTGTGTGAAAACTCGTAAAAAAGTACTGGTCGCTAAAATTTATAAATTAAGGCTGGAATAGGAATAAATTATTTGTTCGAAATTAAAAAAAAATTAAACAAAAGCGCGAAAGCTTTCAAAATAAGAAGGAAAAACCGAACTTGGTCGCAGAGTAAGGGGTCTGCTAGCATAAAGTTGTTGTGATTTTAGTCATGTATCGATTTTTTTTCTTGTGAAAAACCAATACCGCCAACTTTTTCGATATTTTTGAAATTCTAAGCGTTATGTCACGTCGTCATTTACCGCGGGAAGAGATGCTTAGGGCTGTGGGTATGTTGGAAGCTAGACGCAGTCAACGCGATATCGCGGCCGCTGTTCACACACAGCCAAGCGTAATTTGCCGATTATGGGCACGCTACAGGACTACAGGAGATGTAGCCGAACGTCACCGAGGAAGATACACCCATAGACATCAAAATACCCAGAGACAAGATCGATTTCTGCACAATGCTGCAAGAAGGCAGCCCCAGATTACAGCTCGCCAGTTGGTAGGAAGACTCCAGTCCCAGCACCAAGTGGTTCTCAGTGACCAAACTCTCAGGAGAAGATTACATGAAGTCAATCTCCGCGCTCGCAGACCATTAAGAGTTCCAGCTTTGCGACATGGAAATCGAGGGCGTCTTTTATTGTGGGCTAATGCACATTTGCGATGGACCGACAATCAGTGGGCACGTGTTCTCTTTTCCGATGAGTCTCGCTTCGGATTTCATCCTGATTCAAGGAGAGTGCGTGTTTTGCGTGTTCCTGGTCGCCAAAGTAGACTTCGAAATCCTCAGGAAGTTCATCCTTATGAAGGCGGAACGATCATGGTGTGGGCTGGAATTCGCCTGGGTGGGAGAACTGATCTCGTTCGCATACCAGGCAATTTGAACGCAGAGCAATACATTGAACAGGTAGTGCATCCTATGGTCACCCCCCGCCACCAGCAGTTTGGCCAAGATTTCGTGTTCATGCAGGATAATTCACGCCCACACTCCGCAAGACAGGTGATGAATGTGTTCAGCGAGCACAATATCACGGTATTACAGTGGCCTGCTCAGTCCGCCGACTCAATCCAATAGAGCATGCATGGGATTTAGTCGGAAGAAGAGCTTTCAGTGATTTTCCTCGAAATTTGAACACGGAAGAAGAACTTTTTTCGCATCTCTCCAGAATATGGAACCTTATTCCACAGGCGACAATTGATAACTTGATACTCAGCATGCCACGCCGATGTAGAGCCGTGGCTAATGTTTTGGGGGGTCCAACGGATTATTAAACAGCTGCATATAATGTTTTTTCATTTAATTTCCACGTAAGCGTCATATGTTTTTGTAATTTAAAGATTTTTTTTTTTGGTTTTTCGCACTCTTTTAGTATTTTTAATGAAACCTTATTTTTTTACATGAACGCTTTTTATTTTATTGCATAACTGAAATCAAGAATAAATTTCGCTTCTTTTGATGTATAACATCAGGGACAAAAAAAAGTTGAATTAAAAGTATACACTAAAATATCCTTGTTCCCTAGACTTTGTTGAGTAGTGTACTATTATAAAGGCGAAAGTTTGTAAGTATGGATGTATGGATGTTTGTTACTCTTTCACGTAAAAACTACTGAACCGATTTAAATGAAATTTGGTACAAAGAATCTCTAGAGCCTGAAAAATAACATAGGCTACTTTTTACCGCGGGAAAACGTCATTCCGCGGGAAAATCCATTATAACGCGGGTAACACCGCGGGCCACAGCTAGTGAGATACATATTTTACATCTTAAATTTATAATATAATTTGACTAGGCGTTAGTTAGTAATTAACAAACTCAATTTAATTATTATAAACAAATTCAACGAGTATTGGACAAATATAAATGTGCTAAATTTTTAAAATCATATAGCATTTTAAAGTAACTTTTAAAGTAAAGTGATACAGCAGAATAGGGTAGTTTGAAAAAGTTGTTTTTTGTTGCCTAATTGTGTTAATACATATTACCCATTTCTAGTTTTAAGTTTTTCTATTGTGGCACAAAATAAATGTTTTATTATTATTATTTATTATTATTAAAACGTCCAGACAATGTTTAGTTGAGGATGGAGAAAATGATGATTTGGCCATAGGGAGTCCACCACTCATCATCATCAACCTATTAACGTTCCCACAGCTGGGACACAGGGACTACTCTCTTGACGAGAGAGGATAGGCCTTAATTCACCACGCTGGCCAAGTGCGGGTTGGTGAATGACACATGTCCTTCAAACTCTTTTAAAGTTATCAGAACATGCCGGTTTCCTCACGATGTTTTGCCTTCGCCCTTAAAGCACGTGTTTTAAAGCGCACATAAAATTTTTAAAGCAGAAACATCCAGAAGTGCGTGGCGTGGTTTAAGCTCACGACTTTCGGAATGAAAGTCGAGTGTACTCCCACTTAGCCAACACGGCTTCCACCACTAAATACGTTAAATTGCGGGTTTCGGGGATTCCAACACTTAATATGGAAATCTTTAACAGAGACATATGTCCAACAGTCCAGCTGTCCACATTCCAGTTCAAACCGAGTAGTGTGAGGAGACTACTTACTGCAGCTGCATCTCAATAGCATAAGAGTGGAGCAGATTGCCCCCGAAGACCAGGGAGTCTCGGGGGGTGAGCACACCGTGGATCCAGCCTCCAGGGATGAAGAGCGTCTGGCCCGCTGATACTTCTGCTGTTCCATACCATTCCACCTGAAAAGATGATATTGAGGGATATTGATAAATTGTGGAAGTCATTTAAGGAAATTTAAACAAAAATCAACTTCTAGTGTCAAAATTTGGATTATCAATGCTTATATTATAAAGCCGTGTTGGCTAAGTGGGAGCACACTCCAATTTTATTCCGGAACCTTTTTCTTCTTGAAAAAATTATGTGAGCTTTAAAATACACGTGCTTTAACGGCAAACATCGTGAGGAAACCGGCATGTTTAAACCCGCACTTGGCCAGCGTGGTGAATTAAGGCCTAATCTCGCTCGCCAAGAGAAAAGTCCCTGTGTCCTAGCAGTGGGAACGTAAAAGGGCTTATGATGATGATGATATTATAAAGGTAGTTCTAAGATGTAATTTCTGGAACTATAAACCTGATTGAGAAATTTTATATATGAATTTTTCCGTGGTTTAAGATGCCTCAAAGAAATCTGTCAGCAAGTCCTGTTAAAATCGATTGAGGGCTTACTCAGAATTTACAGTTAGACAGATTCTATAGATGCATATTTTATTTTTAATTCTTTAGGTAGTAATTTTATTATTACAAACAGGCAACCCTATGTCATTTATAAAGATAATAAAAAACTTGTTTAAGCGGTCTTTCTCTTCTCAACTCAGTGTTAAAAATTGGAGTGAACTGTCAAGAAAATGTAATTTCCTTGATTATATGTTATAGCCCATACAATGTTACAAACATTCTTACAAACTTTACCTCTTTATAATATAAGTATACAAGATACATTTTTCTTTATTTAGGATGTAAAGGCTAATGTAAGACTTACAAGGTCTCCAAAGAACTGCTCCGCTTGGGTAGGGGAAGCACTCCACTGCTGGTAGAGCGCCAGGTTGGTGGACGTGGGTGGAACTAGGTAGAAAATCTGCAACAAACAGTCAAAAGTTTTATATGAAAAATTAAATGAAATGTATTTATTAGCAAAAAGTCATCATCATTATCTTGCCCTTACCCCACATTACGTGGTGTCGGCACAACATGTTTTGTTGACTCCTTTCTTACACATGTCATCCTTTACACAGTCCATCCATCTTTTCCACTTCCATTACACTAAATGTATAATTTTTTTGCCATAACTATTCTGTTTTAAACCCCCGACAAAAAAGAGGGGTGTTGTAAGTTTGACGTCTGTATAACTGGGACATCATAGCTCCCGAACGGACGGAGCGATTTCAATTTAGTTTTTTTTGTATGAAAGGTGAATTACGCGCGAGTGTTCTTAGACAATGTTTGATGAAAATCGGTTGACCCGTTTAAAAGTTATCAACATAAAAGTGGAAACAAAAAACAAAAATTCTGCATATATACTCGAGTGAGGTCTCAAATGAAAGCGCATCATGTGCACATTACAAAATAGAATGACTTATAAGGGAAATAATGTTCTGGAATCGGGGTTTTTTTGTTATAAATTCAAATTATAGTACAATATCTCGTCAATTCTGTTTCCTCTTGAGTAGGTTATCCAGCTACAGGTATGGCTCACCTTCCGTCCATGCAGCACGTGGTACCACACCGTGGTGCCGCCGAAGTCCACGTGGAAGTCCGTGTAGGAGCCGGCGGCGGAGACGAGGCAGTACTTCTGCACGGCGGGGCGCGGCGCCTCGCCCTCCGCCGGCGCCCACACGCGGCCCGCCCAGTCCAGCCCGCGGAGCACCGCCGGGGGCTCCACCAGTGGCGACAGGCTGGGGGGGGGAACAACTATGTTAAACACTGATGTAAACAACATGATGAATTAATGGCAAATGTAAATTAAAAAGTTTGATACAATCCTACTACTATTATAAAGGCGAAAGTTTGTAAGTATGGATGTATGGATGTTTGTTACTCTTTCACGTAAAAAACTACTGAACCGATTCAAATGAAATTTGGTACAAAGAATCTCTAGAGCCTGAAAAATAACATAGGCTACTTTTTACCGCGGGAAAACGTCATTCCGCGGGAAAATACCTTATAACGCGGGTAACACCGCGGGGCACAGCTAGTATCATTATATTATGATTTAAAACGGGTAACATACCATGATTTGACGGTTTTTGAGTTTTCCGATACTTCGACGCTGTTGCAAGCGCCATGATCACGGAAACAACATTAATACTTAACACGGATCAAAAACCGTCAAATCATGTTATGTTACCCGTTTTAAATCATAATATTGTTAAAAACCATGATAACTTAAAAAGTTAGTATCATTATAGTCATCATCACCCTATTAACGTTCCCACTGCTGGGACACAGGGACCTTTTTCTTGGCGAGAGAGATCAGGCCTTAATTCACCACGCTGGCCAAGTGCGGATTGATGAATGTCACATATCCTTCTAACTTTTTAAGTTCTCAGAACATGCCGGTTTCCTCACGATTTTTGCCTTTACCGTTGAAGCACGTGTTTTAAATCGCACAATATACATTTTTTTAGAAGAAAAATCAGAGGTGCGGTTCACATAGAACTAGAAGGTACCTATTCACTCTTGTCTTGAAGACACTGAGGTTGTATTTATTAGGAAATACAGCAGCAGGGATATGTATGTATGGATTTTTAATGATCTTGATAACTTACTTAGTATCACTAAACTCCAAACTGAGCACGTTAAGAACTTTCTCATCTCGGTGCTCCGGCGGCGTCTCGAAGTAGTCCACGAACTCGGATAGTGGCATGCGAAGGCTGGCCTGCTTGCGGACGTCTATAACCTCCACCTAAATAAATAAGTATTCATACTGTTTAGATTTATAACGGGGTATTGAAATAAATAAATATTTAAATATTTCCGGTCAATCTACACAACAACATCTAGCCCCGTGGTAAGCTCTAAGCTTGTGTTACGGGTACTAGATATCTGATATACTTAATAATTATAATAATATTAATAATATACATACCTACATATATAGATATTTTTATTATAAATATTAAACACCCAGACCAAGGAGAAAAGTGCTTGCAGACCACATTGCCACCGAGACAGTCGCATATTTACCATGATTGATTGTCTTTCGAGTTTCCCGATATTTCGGTTACATGCGCCATATTCACGGTTGAACTGAAGCTGCAGCGATTGAGGTAACAGTTTTATTGGCAGACAAAACGGTCTACCCTCTTTCTCAGTCTTTTATTACGATCCGATGCATCACTAGATATAAATCTAAATGGTATTGAAACCATGATAGTTTCAAATGTTAATTATTGATAGTTGATTAACATGCCAATTCATTAAAATCGGATTTTTGTATTCCTATTCTATTGAAAATTTATATTATATAAATTGTATTACTATTTTCGACATTCTTCCATATTCTAATGGGATGCTCCTGCAATATTAGGGTAAAAGTAAATTATAAAAAAAAAATATGGGGGATAATGATAACGCTAGAGTGATCTCTACCAGACCTTGATTAGATTATAGATTGTCCAGCAAGATATTATATCTATTCTAAATAAAATCAATCATTTATTTGCAGCTTTCCGTCCGCGTCTTTGCCTGTGTAAAAATAGATTTTACCGCGGTAAACTTAGCTAACTATTTAGCTCGCGCAAAGTGGTATTTTAAATCGGTAAAAAGTGGTTAGGTATGTGTTATTCTGATATGTTATCTATATTATGGTGAATTTTCATCAAAATCCATTCGTAGTTCTTCCGTTAAAGAGTAAAGAAAATCCTTACATACTAACATCCTCAGTCTCACAAAATTTCGCGTTTATAATATTAGTAGACTCTTTAACTATGTAAATCTTGAATCATCAATCAGAAACTACTTAAGCAATTTTAATACTTTGATTGAGAAAATAATATACTATGTTATTTAAAAAATAAAAATGGAAAAAAGGGAAGGAAAATCCGTAACACATATTAAATCCATTAAATAGATTGTAAAAATTATAAAATTGATCTATCAAGCTATTTACTAGTCAAAAAATTATTCAACTTGACCAGTTCCTGAGATTAGCGTGATCAAGCAATCAAACAAACAACCTCTAAAGTATAGATCAAATTTACTGTTACTCACCTCATGTTGAGCACCAACAAACCGGAGAACAGACCGGACAGTGAATGTGGCTGCGTTTGGTACCTTCATGTCCAACCCCTCACTTGTATGGAATATTATTGGTCTTGTAAACCCTAAAAAGTTTAAAAAGGTTTTAGTGAAATAAAAATAATCTCCTAGGGGATGAATGTAGTAATAAACGATGTCTATGTCTATGAATAAAAAAAAAGCCTAATAGTATAAAGCCGTGTTGGCTAAGTGGGAGGACACTCGACTTTCATTCCGAAGGTCGTGGGTTCAAACCCCGCCACGCACCTCTGGATTTTTCTTCTTGAGAAATTTATGTGCGCTTTAAACACGTGCTTTAACGGTGAAGGCAAACATCGTGAGGAAACCGGCATGTTCTGAGAACTTTAAAAAAAGAGTTTAAAGGACATGTGACATTCACCAATCCGCACTTGGCCAGCGTGGTGAATTAAGGCCTAATCTCTCTCGTCAAGAGAGAAGTCCCTGTGTCCCAGCAGTGGGAACGTTAATAGGGTGATGATGATGATGTCTATGAATGTTATGTGACGAAAAGAGTGTTAGATATGTGTGATGATGGATATGAGGGAAGAGGTAGGCTGAAGAAAAGATGAATGGACTGTGTGAAGGATGACATGTGTAAGAAAGGAGTGAGTGTTAATAATCGTTTCTCTAGTCAAGAGAGATGTTGCGGTGTCCCAGCAGTGGGAATGTAAATATAAGTTACTAGTAAAAGAATTTACCAGCTTCAAGTCTGTTACATTTACCATTATCTCTCACAAATTCCTCTGTAAACTGATGCGGTTGTAATCTCTGCAAAGCAGCAGCAGTGGGCTGGAGGGGGCTCTCTGTTAGTGAGCGAACCCAGACCGGAGTCCCACATTGTGATGGTCGGCTCTCTGCGCCAATCTCGTAGCGGTCCGCACGATGTGAGTTTGTGGGTATTTTGTCTATAAGATTAGATGTATTTTAAAACCAGAGAAGTTTTAGTAGAAATCTAATCTACAAACAATAATAATTGTATTAATTTCTACACTTCATTCACCTATGCTCTTTCTTCATCTGAGATTAGATTTGTCAACCATGATGGTTCCTTATAATGACTGATAAATTTCTATTACTGATGCACTGTTCCCAAGTCTAAAGGATATCTTGAGGAATTTATATCTTGTTTATTGCCATAAATACTTACAAACAGAAGATCCATATGTTGGAACACATTTTGGACAATGGTACTTGTCTATATCATCAGAATTGTAAATCTTCACGTCAACACAGCTGCAACAAACGTTTTTGATGTGAAAGAGGCATACACCCAATCCATTTACTAACAATCGTTGCTAAGTATTTCACAATAGGCCGCATAAACAAGTAATTTAGTCACGGAATCTTAATCTGAAAACTATCATTTAAAGGAAATTACATTTTAACAGCATTTATATGTTGTTTTAATCACTATTTAGAAAATAAACACAAAGAATGCTATAAACAAGGCGCATTTTTGAAAACCAAGGCGACCGCGGATGTAAACAAAACATATCACCAAAATAAATGTGTGTAAATCATTAATTACAGACTGCTTATTCATTCTGTATAAAGACACTGGGTATATGGTGTCCAGATAGGAATAAAAATTGATAATTTTATTAAAACATTCCGTAGCACGAGCGATGGCAGAGGAGCCATCCGCTGTCAAAATTCACATCACAATTATTCACACACATTGAACTTTTCACTGAATAATTTATATATTTTCCACATTACCTGCCATGGAACCACTCACGGCAGCAGTCGCATTCTATCATAAATTGTCCAATATTATACGGCTGACCACACAAACAATAGGTTTCCTTCGATGACGCCATTTTGATGGCGAATAGACAATTTGAAAACTTTTTCTAACCACGTCGATTTGGCAGCAAACATAAGATAAAAAAAATGAGCCATAGACAATTTTGCACATGCAATAACCCAAGACAGCATTACGAATGCGGTTGGCGCGTAATTTTAAAATTATTGGAACCTTGCGACAAACTTCAAGCCGGTTAGAATTCAATTCCACCTTATTTTTCTTGAATAAATGTCTAAGCTAAATTACACGATACATTATGATGATTCTTTTAGCTGCCTAGATCTGTTGTAATGTTGCATGATAGACGTAGACGGCCAGACGAAGTCTTTGAAATAGGCCCTTTTTTACAATTTAGAAACGGTACCACAAAACTTTATTGACATTATGTAATTATGATTTATTTATACTCTGCCAAATATTCGATCCCATTTAAAATAATCAATCAGATACGTTCCGTTTCAACATAGCCTTGGAATTTTCCACTTCCCTAGCAAAAAAGGAATTGATTACTGTGTCGACTGAGCTGAATGAAATTAATAAGAATGCGTCATGCGAGGAAGCCCTATGCTCATGGCCACCATTGGTGTAATTGGTGACGCAGCCTTGTAAAAGTCTTGGCTAACCTTATTGGTGTTCTCCTTCTGGTATATGGTCTGTATAGTGCTTCAATGGATAAAGCACACATATAATGATAAACACATTACCACTCCTTTGCATCTCGCAGTCGGTTAAAAAGTTGCAGTCACGAACGGTCACCCTGCCAAGTACTGACCGCACTTAACGTTGCTTAACTTCTTTTTTTGTATTATCATTTTCCTAATTTAGAAGTTATAGGGACACACACACCGAATTAAATAATGATACATAATGTATATGGTTTAGTGTTTAGTCATAAAATATTTGTTACAAAAATGTACCGATGTACCTACGAAGAGGCCCGAGCTGTCAACATTTTTGATTGATAGGTCCAAGATTGAGGGGTTAAATTTATTTGTTGAAATTTAGAACTTAAAATAACAATTAAAAAAATCAAAAATGTATGTTAACTCTACTGTTCAACGTTGCGTTCAAAATGTCATGTCAGGTTAATGAACGCTTATTGAACGCGTCATGGAAATTTTGTAGTTTTAGGGTTTCGTATGAAATCTACGAAACGAATATCATAAATTATTAAATTATCTAATTACTAGTAGGTACTTAAATTAATAAGTTGTACAGTAATTAATTTTGATTTAAGTAAAACATAGACACAGAACTGGAAAAGACCTCGCGGTAGACCAAGGCGACGGTGGAGAGATGAACTCGACGCCCACCATAGGGATTGGACAACTTTAACAGGTGATAGGGACGTCTGGAAGGAAGGTAGGGAGGCTTTTGCCCTGCTGTGGGACACCACAGGCTCATACAAAAAAGGCAAACATAAGTACTTACTTATCGCAATTTTATAAAGTTGTTTTTTAAATGCACTATTCCTTAAATCTAAATAAAAAAAAACCCCCGATTCCAATGCCTTAGTTTCCTTAAGGCGCCTGTATGGGCCAACGGCCTTGAGGATTCGGGCGGAGTCAAAATTATTCCCCGCGCCAACAGCACACTCCCCGCTACATTTTTACGACGCAGAGCGCGGCCTGCGCTCTCGGCAAGCGGTCACGCGTGCCGGGTCCTCGCGAGTCGCGACGCCGTAAATAAGGACTTTCCAACTACATCATTATTACGCTAAAACTATTCTACCTAGAGATTTATGCGTTTGTGCTTATGTTATTTTCTTTTTAATTTTTTTTTTAATTTAAATGTATTGTTAAAATTAATTATATATTATTATTAGATATTAATGAATCTTAATTTTTAAACTATTTTAGTGTATTTTCTTGTTGGTGGTTCTAATATAACAAATAAATAAATAAATAATAAGTATGTTTTTTTAACTAGATTTTCTTTACTTACTAAGTACCAACCTAATAATAAGATCCTAAGCCAATCCTGCCAGGGTAGGCTAGTTACCTATACAATGTGTATTTTCGAAGCTTGATCAAACGCAATTTGCGGATACATGACAAAAATTAATCGATAAATATCAGATTTTTTTTTATGTAAACTATTAAAAAAAGTCGATTTAATATTTTTTTATAAGAACTAGGTACTTCATCTGGTGTTTTCTTCGTTTCTGATTGAGTAAACGGTGTATTTTATTCAAAGTAGGCTCATTAAAAAGCTAGATAGTTTACCTAGCTATGAAAATTAAAAGAAAATACAATTTCGGTACAAAAGCCTATTAAAACTTTTTTTTTGTAGAAATTTATCAAAAAAAATAGATATTTATTTTATTTTTAATCTGTAACTTTTACACTGGATTATTGAGGTATACTTTTTTGCATGTCATATTAAACTTCATAATTTATACTACAAATCTTTTCTAAAAAGTAAGGGTTTTAATTTTATGAATAATGTCTGGTTTTTGCTTGAAGGCCAATCGTCTGATAGAATCTAGGTAGTATCTGCAATATTCATAATGTCTTTTCCTTTTAAGTTTCAGGTAGAGAGTATAAAATAATTTTAAATGCTACGCGACTGACACTGTTGGTATCCATAGATACTCTAAGGTTGGTGGGTAGCCCACGTACCAAAAAGGTTAATTAAACTCTTTTTGCTGTCATGTTATTAGCCATTCGAATTAGGTACTTTCTGCCTTGTACAGAGATCAACAGACAGCAAATTATGTAATGAAACAAGGCAAGATAAGATGAAACGGAACGAAGCCTTTGCCCAAAAGTGGGATATTAACGGTGGATAATGATAAGATTAAGTAATACAACACTTTAAGTTATTACTATCAATTAATTTATTGATTGTTCAAAATGCCAACCATTTTCCTCAATGCATATCGTTGCAAGTAAACCCACGTTCAGTTCACAAGTTCTTTTTAGTACATCGCGATCGTTTCTTATTTGATTCGCTGGCGTGATTCATGGTGACGCTCCAGCTCACTTCACCACAATCGTGCGTGATCATTTTAATGCAACTTAAGATACATAATTTGTTGTCTGTTGATATTTGGCACTACAAGGCAGAAAGTACCTAATTAAAATGGCTAATAACATGACAACGAAAAAAGGTAGGCCCATACTCTTTGTAGAATTTGTAGAATAATAATAATATAACTCTTTATTACAAACCAAGATAAAACAATACAAAAATGGACTTGCAAAATACAAAATGCATAATGGGCGGCCATATTGCTTAAAGCAATTTCTTCCAGACAACCTTTGAAAAATATTATGAAGTTTAATAAATAATGCAAAAAAGTTTAAAAATTATAGATCAACAACAAAATAAAAAACAATTTTTTTGGTAAATTTCTACAAAAAAAAATTTTGCGGGCTCTTGTACCTAAATTGTATTTTGTTTTGAATTTTCTTAATTAGGTAAACTATCTAGCTTAAGAGTGTTAGATATGTGTGTTGATGGATATGTGGGAAGAGGTAGGTCAAAGAAAATATTGATGGACTGTTTGAAGGATGGCATGCGTAAGAACAAAAATGACTGACAAAAATGTTTCTAAGATAATGACTTTTTAAATTGTACAATAATTAGTTTTATGACTTTGAATTTTTGCTTACTATGATGATTACTGATGTTATAAATGTTTAATGAAATTAATTTAAAGTTAATAATTATAAAAATTTATTTAGTAAGTACTGTATTTTGTTAGATTTTTATTATTTTAGTTTATTCAATAATGTAATGCCAATTTTATAATTGCATGCCTGGACAGGTAAAATACATTGATCCATGTAAAATTTAAGCCATAACAACGCTGTAACATGTATTTACGCAATAAATTAATTTTGAACTTTGAAGGAAGGAATGAGTGTTGAGATGACGAGTGACAGAGGAAAATGGAAGGAAGAAAGATGTTGCGTCGACCCCACGTAATATGGGATAAGGGCTGATGATGATGATGATGTAAACTATCTAGCTTTTAAATGAGCCTACTTTGAATAAAATACACCATTTACTCAAACAGAAACGAATAAAAAACCATACGAAGTAGTTTTCATAAAAAAAATATTGGCTTTTTTTTAAATAGCCAACATATAAATTTTTTTATCCTATATTTATCGATAAATTTATGTCGTGTATCCGCATTTAGTTTGATCAAGGTTCGAAAATGCACATTGTATATACTTTGTTTGTATCATCTACCTAGTAATAATAATAATAATAAAACTCTTTATTACACACCATATCACAATACAAAAAGGGACTTAAAGCTAAATACAAAAATGCGTAATGGGCGGCCTTATTGCTTAGAGCAGTTTCTTCCAGACAACCTTAGGATGGAGAGGATAATGCACAGCAAATAACTGGACGGTGCGGTGACATAAAATATATATAACAATTAATTATATTTTTAATTTTTAATTATATTTATACTAGTCTGTGCTAGTTATAAATAAATAATATTTCCAGACAATTCACGCAACAACATTTTAGTCCCGTGTTAAGCTCTAAGCTTGTGTTACGGGTAGGTACTAGATATTTGATATACTTAATATAATATACATACATTTAAAGATATTTTTTATTATACATATTAAATACCCAGACCAAGGAGAAAAGTGCTTGCAGAACATACAAACACTTTTACCCTCGGCGGGAATCGAACCCGCTACCTTTTGCTCTGCAAGCGGACATTCGCACACCGCGCCTACGAGGCACTCAGAGTCAGAGTTAGTTAACTAGGTAACCCTTATAAAAAAAAAAACAACTTTTTCATAAGTGTTTTTTTTTGTTTATAAATATTAATAGGTAGGTACTTATTATATTAGCTTGATACTTAATTCACTAGTTGGTAGGTAGTAAGTATAATCATTACTTATTTATTACTAACTTTTATTCCTGCTAATTGCTTACTGAACTTGTCCAACGAATATACAAAAGTCCGAGCTCAAATACCTATTTCTAAAATATAAAACTAAACAACAGCGTCCATGCGCAAACAATAATCGTTATACGGTTAAATCGAAAAATGCATTTGGACCGATGACGAAGACGCGCGACACAACCTCCCCGTCCGATAGTCTGAGCCACACTGCCGCCCGTCGCCCCCGCACAGACCCGGTCGTTCCATTTCATCCCGAAAACATAAAATAATTATTTGTAGTCGTATAAATCATTTGTTTTAATTTTCAAACGTACAGTTTGTGTGGAATACTTTGACAAATATTTAAGTTAAAGAAAAATACTCAAACTCAATACCGTTTAAAAGATATATCCAAATTTCGGATAAAAAATGCCTTACTTTGAATATTTTTTTTATTAAGTAATAATGAAGATACAATAATTTCAAACGTTCAAGTTGTAGTTTAATATCTATTTTGCAACATATATTTTTTTTATACATATTTATTCACTCATAAAGTAGATATATCAATTTAAAAAGTCGCGTTAGCCCATACAACCACCTTAAAAGCTAAAAACCAATAAATTTTGTAATGTGCACGCGATGCGCTTTCATTTGATATCCCACTCGAGTATATTTGCACATTTTCGGTTTTCCTTCCCCACTCTCACCCCCAAAACATGTCTAAGAACACTCGCGCCAAACTCACCTTTCACACAAAAAAATACTAAATTGAAATCGCTCCATCCGTTCGAGAGCTATGATGTCCAGACAGACAGACACGTCAAACTTATAACACCCCTCTTTTTTGGTCGGGGGTTAAAAATATAGGTGTTGGATCAACTCCAACACCTTTCCATTTCATATTAATTCATCATCATCACTTTTGACATGTGAAGTAATAATTTTAATTAAGAAGGTAGTTATAATTTAATTGAGAAATTTATCATGTGTTTTTTATTAAAGATGCTGTACATTGTAGCGTTTATTATTATTTATTTTCCTCAAAAAATATATGCTAAATAAGATTCTAATCGCGATCACGCGGACTAAGCGCGGTGATGCACATAACCATCTGGGTTAGGCCTGTTCCACATCCAGCGACTAAACAGCGACTTATTATATTGCGACCACATTACAGCGACTTATCATTATTTTTACAGTCATTGCGTCCACACATCGTCACCACAAAAAAGCGTCGCATACCTTTTAAGATAGATACATAGATAGAAGTTCTTATTACACACACCAATGAACATAAATACAAAATTATTAATCGTAATATAACATTTAAACCTAGCCTGCGCAATGGGCGGTCTTATTGCATAAAGCAATATCTTCCAGACAACCTTTGTATGAAAATAATATAAATCAGGAAGATGGACGGCGGTGGTAAACAATATATAACATAGGTACTAAATTGAAGAACTTATTTTGTTTCTTTCTTCACACTGACCGCTGCAACAATAATGCATTCAGGATGCTGCTGGGGCTCCCCCGTTTCTGCAGCGCGTCCGGTATGTTTGCAGAGGCGCGTACGGACAGTTTTCACGCTTGCATGCGAAAGAAGGTAGCCTCGTTACTATGCAGATTGCAGGGAAGCACCAACGGTATCCTGGCTGCACTAGCCAGTAGATGTGACTGTCCGTGGCTCATACACTGTAATCGGATAATGATGAAATATAATTTTTCCTATTTTATTGGTTGTTCGATTGCAGTGTGTAAAATTAAATACCTATCTCTGTTATTGTGCTTGTATTTACTATATCTATTAATTTTATTGTGACTAATATAGTATAAGTTAATTGTTACTAATATGATATGGACCTCATCTTAATGTAATTTTTAATTTGTAATGTTGTCCGAAATAAATGAATTTTATCTTATTTTTTTATTTTATTTATGAGTGTTTGTGTGATAGCAATCTGTATGGAAGCTTTAAAAGCCTTTTACAATGACTTTTACAGTACAGCGCGGACTAGGTAGGTAGAGTAGGTATGCCATACAGATTGCGACCTCTCAGCACCGAGATGGTCAGCGTATCACTAAAATCAGATTAACACAGACGTCTGCTACAAAATTAAATAAAAGACTCGCTGTTAACCGACTAAAGTCTTTGCCGTGTGGACCTGACTTAAGAAAGGGTACCATGTACCTAAACCAGTAAGTACCAAGGTCCACATGAAATTTCCTTTAGAAGTCGTAATTCATAGACTTATGTCATATGACCTCCGGGTAGGGTTGTGTAAAATTATGACGTGTCATTTTTGCACAATACCATGCGTGACTGGCAAACTTACTTAGTGACCTCTAGTGATGGGATAGCGCTCAGCTAGGAACAAAGCAGGACCTAAGTGGAATATTTTCATTATCTACTAGAACTTATAACGTAAATTCTGATCTATTGTGTCTAGAATGATAGCGTGAGAATAATCCGTGATTGTAAATAATAATAACGACATTATCTACGTCCAGATTCACATGACATGCTGTTGTTTAGTAATGATTGTAATGCGACTAAGAAGAATATTATAAAGGCATCATCTGAAAAATGATATAAAAATCTGGTAGTTTAATTTCTGTTATGACTAAGATAAGACAAACAAAGAAGAAAGGCGAAAACGAAAACATACATTTCTATAATTGTATTTCCTTATTTTAAGTTTCTCAGAGATTATGTTATATATTTGTCTTCACACGGTCAAAATTCAGATGAGTGATCAAACATTACCTATCTTATCAGTATTGCACTCAATGAGTGTTCTGACTTACTTAAACCCCATTAGGTAACTATTTTGTTAATTACCACCACCTTTAACACCAATAAGCAAGTTGTTTACAAACTACATGAGAAAAGTTACAGAGCATAAATAATATCTTCTTATCACAAAAAACCCTATAACTTACGATGTTTAAAATTGTCTATTCATTAACGTTACACTAAAATGCATAGCGAAACAATAGTAGTTTTAAATATAAATAAATAAATAAATATTTCCGGACTACTCACACAGCATCACCTAACCCCAAACTAAGCAGAGCTTGTACTATGGGTGTTAGGTGACTGATATACTACGTAGATACATTTTTTTTTTGTAAATACATACATATGATACATAGAAAAACACCCAGACCCGAAACCAGAGATTGTAGATCGTACAAAATCTGGTCTCCCGGCGGGAATCGAACCCGCAACCTCCTGAGCCTCAGGCGGACGTTCGCCCACCGAGCCACAGAGGTCGTCAAATTGCATAATTGATCCTGTTTACACAATGTTGAACATATAACCCAGCAACATTGTCGTCTCATGGTCGCAGTCTCAGAGGCGCAGGTCCTCAATGATGCCGGATAATTAGCAAAAAGTGCAATCTCAACACTATCTCGATGAGAGACGGGGGTTACCTATGTCGTAACTGCGCCGGCACATCGCCACCGAGTCAGTCTATCGATGTCTGCTAAAGAAATCTGCCGACACGACACTTTCCCCACACTACTGTAGAACGAAAAAATAAAAACAAAAAATGTATTTTGTTCATCCGTGTTCGTGATTATCAATTCGAGCCGTTTGCTACGATTATACTTAAACATGGCTGTAACTAAAACGAGATTTTAGTGGAATATGGATCATTGACCGGTGAGTTATTTTTTTTAAATAAAATCCTCGAATCAATCGAAAATAAAACATTTTTTATTGATGGTTTTATTATTTAATTAATGGAAACCAAAGAGCGCCGACAGTTATAACTATAACTTATGAGCACTTAGTAGCTCAAGTTGCTTTGTCGGTTTGCATCTTAAAATGTGGTACCTACATAACTTAATAAAACAACAAAAGAGTAAAAATGATTACCTTTTCAAATTACTTCCTTATTGTTTGATAAACGTGAAAAAATTCTAACGCAACTTCTAATATAAGTCGACCTTGTTCCATTGGTTTTTCTCAATTTCGTATCGATAAAGAATCGATTTATGATTTTTATTTTATTCTGTCTTTTAATGTTGGCAAACACAATACCAGTTATGCATAAATTACAGCTGCAAGTTAAAAAATATACATTAATACTTACAAACACATTAGTAACGTTATATCTCAAACATTAAGAGTTACCAAAAACACGAAACTTAAAAAAAAAGAATTTGAATGTACTTGATTTAAACGTTTTTATATACCTAATCATCATCATCATCACCCTATTAACGTTCCCACTACTGGGACACAGGGACTTTTCTCTTGGCGAGGGAGATTAGGCCTTAATTCACCACGCTGACCAAGTGCGGGTTGGTGAATTTCACATGTCCTTCAAACTCTTTAAAGTTCTCAGAACATGACGGCTTCCTCACGATGTTTGCCTTCGCCGTTAAAGCATGTGCTTATAGAATGGTTTTAATATATTCCATTTTTCTGTTTGACATTAAATGGTCGCTCGTGATGTTTGTGTTCTAAGGTATGGTATCATGTGAAAATCAGCGCATTAAGCATTATAATAATATTAATTATTTATTTCAGGCATCTCAGGCCCTTAAAAACATATACCTTAAAGACTAATTGACATAAAAATATAAATCTTATAAACTAAAGTGTCAGCATCTTATATTATGCTGATGCGGGACTTTTTGGCACATTTATCTCTGCTAGTTAATGAATGAAAAGTAGTTATGTACCGAAATCAATACTTCCGCTAAAATTAAAACTATAATGGGTGGTGAATAAGTAGGTATATAGATACGGTCTTTTTACTGACGGCCAACCCACAAACACGCAAACACTTTATATATCAAAAACAGTTAAAACATTATGATAGATAAGCCTTCATTTGATCACAATCTCACCTGATGTAAAGTGACGATGTGGTCTAAGATGGAGCATGAAGACCTGAGATATAAAACCATCAGTCCCACAACGTTGGTAAATATTTGTCAAAACAAATAGTTGGTACCTTATTTCTCTCTAAATCTTCCGTAAATCGTAAGGCATGCAGATAGATAATCGATGGAAAATTAAGTAATTCCGTCCAAAGTATATAAAAAAACAGGTAGATAGATAATTAAATAATATACCTTTATTAGATAAAATATATAATTAAAATTCATCACATTTTTACTGAGATCCGCGCTTTCTTAACAAGCAAACCCTCCACTCCAGCCTAGTAGTACGTTGTTGTTAAGTACCTATGACCTTAAGACATGACAATAGGTAGACAAAAAAAAAACTGAATAATTCATTTGCAAACACAAATATCACATTTCCACAATAGAACCAAACCAAAACAAATATAATCTGAGCAAACTGGTAACTTTGAAAGTCAAAGTCAAGGAAATATCCAAGAAAAATCAAGTTTTATAAGTAAGAACGTGTATTAATATTGGCTTAGTCGCAGTACACGTTGAAAGCCGAGTGGATGGGCGAAACATATTCAAATTTGAAAACGTGAGTAGATAATAGTCATAACTATTAGATATTCAATATAAAATAATTCTAAAACTCGTTTTTGCAGATTTAAATCCTATAAAATGCCAGATACCAATACCAATTTTAGTCACCTCAGAATATTTTATTGAATTCTTTATTTATTCGGTAAACATTATTAATTCTTGTTAGAAACGTCATGCTTTTAAACTTTTGAAACTATCATGGTTATCAATCATATTTAGGTAGATGTATAACACAATCAATAATCATATAAGACAATCAATAATGTTAAATATCCCGTCAAAAAGCTATGTGTTATATTCCGAATAATTCCTATTTATAAGTATCTAATAAATATAATCCTTTATTTAAGACTTGAGGGGCCCAAATAAACATAATAGGTACCTACTTTCCAAATTATTATTACATACAAATATAAATCTATATACTATAAACCATTTTTTATAATCTACAAGTGTCCTCAATAAACAATTTATCTAAGTTTAATAGTGCAAGCAAAGCACTGATGACTTATCAGTTATTGTATGCAAATTTCGCAATTAACACCATTGCTTAGACTAGGCCAAGTAATTTTCCAATATATAAAAAAATAATTGGAGTTTTAAGTATTGCAATAGTCCTTTTATTATGAGTATGGAGTATACCTATCATTGAATTTTGTATCAATGTTATAAAGGCGTATCAATGTACATGCCTTACATGCAATGATATTTCTGATAAAATTATATTTTTTTATACCAAACAAATAATTTTATCAATAAACTAGATTTTATTTAGAACTTTTTTTAAATATCTTTCGTAATCATTTGATCTTAATTATCAATGAATTATTATTAAAGGGGGGCCCCCTTTAATAATAATTATTAAACTTATAACTAATTTAAAAAAATAATTATATAATTAGTTATAAGTTTGACGTGTCTGTCTGTCTGTGCGTCTGTCTGTCTGGTACATCATAGCTCCCGAACGGATAGAGCGATTTCAATTTACTTTTTTTTTTGTATGAAAGGTGAGTTTGCCGCTAGTGTATGAAATGTATGAAAATCAGTTGAGCCGTTTAAAAATGATGGGGGTGAGAGTGGGGAAGGAAAACCGAAAATCTACAAATATACTCGAGTGGGGTATCTAATGAAAGCGCATCGCGTGCACATTACTAAATATTATGGTGTTTTACTTACTTATAAGGAAATAAAGACACTGGATACGGGGGTTTTTCTTTAATTAAATAAATTTAGATTTATTAAATATCTGCTTTACGCAATAGAGAACAAAGTCGTTTCCGCTGGCTGTTTGTATCTATGTAGGTATGATTATATCTTTAAAACTACGAAACCGATTTCAATGCAGTTTTTTTTAATTTAAATAGATAGTGTGATACAGGAGAAAGGGTTATATGTACTTTTACCGCGAGAAAATACTTAATTTCTGTGGGAATATCCATAAAACGCAGCGGGGAGTCGTTAGTTACCAATTAATTGAAGCTAAAATAAATGTATGTATGGATAATCACTTTTACTTTCTCAGTAAGTATTGCATAATTTTTACACGGAAGAAGTAAAAAGAGAAAAAAGTAACATAAGATTTCCTCTCCATCAATTAGGATTAATGATTTATTTATTTACTTATCTATTACAGGATATGATGAATTTATCTCGGCTTATACTTTATTAATTTCTGGTATTTTTTTCCGTTCAATAACAATCTATACTATTATTATACTACAATAACAATCTATACTATTATTACTATTATAAAGCTGAAGAGTTTGTTTGTTTGTTTGAACGCGCTAATCTCCGAAACTACTGGTTCGAATTGAATAATTCTTTTTGTGTTGGATAGTCCAGTTATCGAGGAAGGCTATAGGCTATATAACATCACGCTACGACCAATAGGAGCAAAGATATAGTGGTAAATGTGTAAAAAACGGGAGAAATTGTTCATCTTTGAAGCCTTCCGTTG
Source organism: Gymnoscelis rufifasciata (assembly GCA_929108375.1). Classification (NCBI taxonomy): domain Eukaryota; kingdom Metazoa; phylum Arthropoda; class Insecta; order Lepidoptera; family Geometridae; genus Gymnoscelis; species Gymnoscelis rufifasciata. The sequence goes on along the minus strand of OV815327.1, from coordinate 9,730,336 downwards.
CGTGCGCCGTGAAAACGGTTCAAGATACACAAAAAATATGTATTGAAGAATAATAGCTCTTTTAATGATCTAAAAAACAGTCCGCGATAGTATATGTCTATCTTTTAAGATTAACTCACAAAAACCGTTTTTATGATACCTAATTTGGTCGAAATAATTTGTTAAAGTTGTATCAACATAATAATATTAATCTTTATTCAAATAAATATGTTGTTGGTTAAGAGTACTTCATCCATTATAACGCGGGTAGCACCGCAGGGCAAAGCTAGTAAACTATAAAATAAATATTGCTTCCTATAACTTATATATATCTTACTCATTTTTTTGATTAAATAAAAACATTAAGCCGCAATAATAATTTGCTTCAATTTTTTTTTTTTTTTTTTTTTTTAATTATTGATAAGCCTTCATTTGACCACAATCTCACCTGATGTAAAGTGATGATGTGGTCTAAGATGGAGCATGAAGGCCTAGAAGAAGGCTTCTCCGGGCCACATTACGAAACACGACAAAATCGCTTCACGCACTGGCCCAGCCCGGAGGGTGGTGACAAGCCGCGGCCAAAACCTGCCACCAGAGACTGTTCTTAGCACCACCGGAGGTCACGTGTGAACAGACAAAACCTCCACAACAGATAAATTAATTTTATTAATATTTGCATGGAAAAGATCGCTCACAGCGATAAGGCCGCCCTTTGTACTCCAATGTATTGTCTTGTTGTTGTTTGTATTTTATTTGTGGTGTACAATAAAGAGTTATCTATCTATCTTTCTAAATCTTATCTACAAAATTCTCGTGTCACAATGTTCATTCCCGTACTCCTCCGAAAACGGCTTGACCGATTCTCATGAAATTTTGTGAGCATATTGAGTAGGTCTGGGAATCGGCCAACATCTATTTTTCATTTTGCAAAACATCGTTTGCTGGGGTCAGCTAGTATTAAATATGTTTTGAAATTCTCATCTCTATTTTCTTAAGATTAAATACGGAACCATCACACTAAATGACGCGACTCACTCTTAACATTTCGTCTTTCAAAAGGACGTCTGCTTTTTACCGGAACGGAACGTTTTATCGATTTATTACTGAACATCTTAATGATCTTTAATAATTACCTTTTTTAATAATTGTATGTGATTTATTTTTATCATAAAATTCAGTTATTGACACAGCGTTCACTATATTAAGGTTTATTCTGAATTTGAAAAGCCGACTTGGCTAAGTGGGAGCACAGTCGACTTTCATTCCGAAGGTCGTGGGTTAAAACCCCGCCACGCACCTCTGGATATTACTTCTTCAAAAATGTATGTGCGTTTAAAACACTTACCTACTTTAACGGTGAATGCAAGCAACGTGAGGCAACCGGCATGTACTGATAACTTCAAAGAGTTTGAGAAAAGTCCCTGTGTCCCAGCAGTGGGAACGTTAATAGGCTGATGAATTTGGCTGATTTGGCATACTTACCTAATACCAAATTCATAAACAAAAATAATGCAAGTCTAAACAAAACCTGTAGGTTAAAGATACTCACTCATCAAAATGTACGCTAAATATACTCGTTCTAAAATAAAATAATGCATATTAGGCGGAACCATCAATTTATGTAGTTCCACTCGCACTTGACGTAACAGCGCGATCACGTCGATATGCATTCTATTTTCAAATCTTTTTTTTTATTTTAATGAATTTATTATAAGACCTAAGTACATTGAGTGACCGGTCGATAACAAAATATAATAAGAAAAAAAAAAGTCACAGATCGATAATTTTACGACTTTTGTCGCTTGCTTGTAGTTACCTACTATATATTTAATTAGGTACTAAATTAAGTTGTATATATTGTGTTGCACTATATCATTTTCATTCGTTTCATTTCAGTCGTGGGATAGGTACCAATCCAGATACGGAACTAATAATGTTTTTGTGCTATGAAATAAATTAAGTTGATAATAACTTTTTATTATTTTCAGGTCACACCACCGTGATTTCAAAAATGAAGCCATTTATAAAACAGGCAAGTTTCTAACATAAGCTTTTAATTGTACAAAAAGCACCATTAAAATCTTTTTTGTAAAGATTATTGCAGATAAAAAAGTCGAAATAAAAAATCAAATAAGTTCTGAAGTGTCGGTGGTGCAGTGGGTATATTAGCGTAGTAGTTACCTAAGGGGTAGCGGGTTCGAATCCCTCTGAGGGATCAGTTAGCTATTCTGCAAGCACATATTCCTTCTCCAATCGACCAAACAAACAATTAAACATAATGGCACTACTACTTTTAACAGGATTGAGTCACCAAAGTCAAAGTCCAAGTTAAAACATTTCATCATCATCACCCTATGAACGTTCCCACTGCTGGGATACAGGGACTTCTCTCTTAGCGAGAGAATTGAGGCCTTACGCCTCAATTCACCACGTTGGCCATGTGCGGGTCTCAGATCAGGTCTCAACTCATTCCGGTTGCCTCACCATGTTTGCTTTCACCGTTAAATCACGTGTTTAAAATTGTAAAATGTACCTACAAAATTAAAAAAACCGATAAAGCTGTGTTGTTCTATTTGCTTCTCAACTCAGTATAAAACATTGAAGCGAACTGTCAAGACATTGTCATTTTCTTGATCATTTTTTAACCCCCGACCAAAAAAGAGGGATGTTATAAGTTTGACGTGTCTGTCTGACTGTCTGTGTCTGGGACTGGGACATCATAGCTCCCGAACGGATGGACCGACTTAAATTTTTTTAGTGAGTTTGGCGCGGGTGTTCTTAGACATGTTTCATGAAAATCCGTTTAGCCGTTTAAAAGTTATGGGGGTGAGAGTGTGGAAGGAAAACCAATGTGCAAATATACTCGAGTGGGGTATGAAATGAAAGCGCATCGCGTGCACATTACTAAATATTATGGTATTTTATGTTTAAGGAATTGGAATCGGAGTTTTTTTAAAAATTTAAAATTAAGATTTATCTATATAAATACAAATAAAATAAATAATAAATACATGCTGTTTACAGCAGCTTATGTATAAAGTAGTTTTGTTAATTTTAAGTTGACCTGTCCATGTGTTTCTAAGAAAATTTTTGTTTTAGGTTTTTACTTTGACTATGTCTCTCACTCTAGGATAGTGTTTGGAACCTTATGAGATTTTTGCGTCTCCGAAAACGGCGTTCAACTGAGTAACATCTTTTACACATAATTTTATTTAACTTGACACTGGCAAACTGAGGCTTCTTTTTTTTTTTTTTTTTTTATTATTGATAAGCCTTCATTTGACCACAATCTCACCTGATGTAAAGTGATGATGTGGTCTAAGATGGAGCATGAAGGCCTAGAAGATGGCTTCTCCGGACCACATTACGAAGAAAAAATCGCTTCACGCACTGGCCCAGCCCGGAGGGTGGTGACAAGCCGCGGCCGAAGCCTACCACCAGAGACTGTTCTTAGCACCACCCGGAGGTCACGTGTAAGGATTCAGAGGGTTACCACTTACGGACGTGAACAGCCAAAACCTCCAACCTGCTTCATACGCAGAGTCCAATTTATAAGGAATTGAATTGGAACCATTATGATGTTGTTACCCCAATCCTTGTCTAAGTATTGAACAAAACGTAAAGCCCTGAACTTACCTGCACTTGGCACCAATACGCGGCTACGGTCGACCTCCTTGGGAAATTGGTGTTTGAAAAGTGACATACCTACTTAATGATTGATTTCTTTTTAATTTTTACAAAGTTGTTCCCTGTGATCGGCACCTAAAAAACGTTATTAGAGTCATTACCTACTTAAGACTGCATCCGTTTTATTTCCATGGCATTTTTTTAAAACGATTAAATATTTAAAAAATCATCTACTCGAAATACTAAATAAAATAAATAAATATTCCCGTACTAATCACACATCATCACCTAACCCCAAACTAAGCAGAGCTTGTACTATGGGTGTTAGGTGACTGATATACTACATAGATTTTTTTTTTGTAAATACATAGGTACATATGATACATAGAAAAATACTCGATCTATTTCTCTTGTTAGTGTTATTTTTTTACCCCCGACCAAAAAAGAGGGGTGTCTGTCGGTCTGTCTGTCTGGGACATCATAGCTCCCGAACGGATGGAGCGATATCAATATTTCGTTTTTTTTTTGTATGAAAGGTGAGTTTGGCGCGAAAAGCGATGTTTCATGAAAATCGGTTGTGCCGTTTAAAATTATGGGATGAGCGGGGAAGGAAAATCGAAAATCTGCAAATATACTCGAGTGGGGTATCAAATGAATGCGCATCGCGTGCACATTACAAAATATTATGATGTTTTACTTTTAAGGAAATTAAGGCATTGGAATCGAGGGTATTTCAAATTTTAAATTTAGTTTTATATTAGTATAGATTGTCTACCCTGAAAAAGGACGGAGACATTTTTTGATGCAAAGAAAGAGTTAAGATATATTTTCCGAGATTTCGTGATGAATCGTGAGTGGTTATGTACCTAGATAAAATAGATTTAATTATATAATATAATTTTATGCGTGCCAAGGATCTGGATATCGCTATATTATTGTTGAACAATATCTATTAATTAATTATCATAATTAATATTCCTAATGTGATGGTCATTAAATGATAAAATTTAAATATTTATCTAATTTGTGTTAGGGGTACTAGACATCTGATATAGGTACTTAATTTATAAGACATACGTTTACGTGTCTGTGTGTCATTCTGTCTGTCTGTCTGGGACACCATAGCTCCCGAACGGATGGAGCGATTTCAATTTAGTTTCTTTTGTATGAAAGGTTTGTTTGGCGCGAGTGTTCTTAGACATGTTTCGTGAAAATCGGTTGTGCCGTTTAAACGTTGTGGGGTGAGAGTGGGGAAGGAGATCCGAAAATCTGCAAATATACTCGAGTGGGGTATCAAATGAAAGCGAATCGCGTGCACATTTCAAAATATTATGGTGTTTTACTTTGAAGGAAAGTAAGGAATCGGGTGTTTTTCTTAAATTTTAAATTTATATTTTATTTCGTTAATGCCGTTGCTTGCGAGTTGGTCCCATTAAAATTTTACGAGAATCGGTCTTGTAGTTTTATAGATATAATTAGTTACCTCGTTTCACATATTTTATATCATAGCTCATATTATTTATTCTGTAAGTCAGTTGATATTGTTAAAATTAAGTAGGTAAGAGAAAAAAAACAGTTGCTTTTGTCAAGAACACCAAATTGCTTACATAAGTTTTCGCAACCGGAAGTCAAGTTGTATGAGATTATTGACTCTAACATGTAAGAATTTAAAATATTGAAGGTTGGGCAAAAATGACGAGATGTCAATAACATTTCGTTATTAATATCTAAGCAAATATTAGCAAGGACATCCAGTCCGGAATTAGACAAGTAAGGACAAAATAATTAAAAGCTGCTTAAATTAAACTATGCTTAGGGTCAGTGTCGCCATCTCCAAGTTAAATAAGACCATGGGTAAAATAAAGAGCTATTCTTTAATAAATAAATAAAATAAATATTTTCGGATTAAATAAATAAAATAAATATTTTCGGACAATCCACACAACATCTAGCCCCGTGGTAAGCTCTAAACTTGAGTTACGAGTACTAGACTTCTGATATAATTAATACTAGCGGTCCGCCCCCGCTTCGCAACGTATTGTGAATCTAAACCATACTCGAACTCACTTAAACACACAAAAAATTCATCAAAATCGGTCTAGCCGTTTAGGACGAGAGTTATTTAAAAAGATAATAGACATGTATAGATTTTTTTGTATTTAGATTTTTTGCTCTGTCACTTATGACAATGAAAGATATACTCGAAAAATCTTGACATAACTAACCATTTATAGATACAAGCATAGAAAAATAAATAGGATCCTATTTATTTTTCTATGATACAAGATAATTTATTTCCATTGTGAGACTGCCTCAGTGCCGCGTTGGGCGAATAGCCCCTTGCGTGAGCGCTTTTAAACAAATAAACTCTTCTGTTATAAATACTGTCATTATAAGTAAACCTTCGTCTCCCTCAATATTCCAGGCCTTCGTGGTGAGCGGCGCAGCGCTGAACATAGCCGGGCACGGCTGCGCGCACGGCTTCCCAGCGGTGCTGTTCGCGCAGGTCAACAGCGGGGGCAAGGCGCTGCTCACAGACCACGACACGTCCTGGATTGGTGAGTATACGCCACCGCCACGGTATTATTACCTATAATCCTCTCCTCCTCCTTTTATGCTAGAAAAGCCTTCATTTGACCACAATCGCACCTGATGTTAAGTGACGATGTGGTCTAAGATGGAGCATGAAGACCTAGAAGGTAGATGGCTGCTCCGGGGCACATTACGAAACACTAATAAATCTAAATTTAAAATTTAAGAAAAAAACCAATGCCTTCATTTCCTTAAATGTGTAAAACAACATAATATTATATAATGTGGACGCGATGCGCTTTCATTTGATACCACACACTAGTATATTTGCAGATTTTCTGTTTTCCTTCCCCACTCTCACCCCCATAAGTTTTAAACAGCTCAACCGATTTTCATGAAACATGTCTAAGAACACCCGGGCCAAATTCAACTTTCATACGAAAAAAAAAACTAAAATGAAATCGCTCTATCCGTTCAGGAGCTATGATGTAACAGACAGACACGTCAACTTATAACACCCCTCTTTTTTGGTCGGGGGTTGAAAAATCGTTTCACGCACTGGTGGCAACTCGTTGGAGACTTGGAAGTAATGCCTGTCGACGCGCGGTACCTACACAGAACACGACACGTCCTAGATAGGTCAGTATACGTTATGGGTATTATTACCTATACAGTACTCCAACTCGGTCGAGACTTGGAAATAAATGCCTGTAGACGCGGTACCTGGACATGGACATGCGATAGGGCTGGCTCACCTACAGCATTATAACATCTGCCAAAGTCAAATTGACTTTCCATACAGTTTTGTGAGTGCTAATATTTTTTGAATTATTAACCAATAGAATACTTTGTAAAAGGAATAAAGATCATTTATTTGCAATAGGAATAGAAAGTGTTTAATGAAAATACATGTTGTTTTTTTTATTTTAGTAATAATTATGATAAAGTTTTATTATTGACTTAATAACAAATCGGTTTTATATTAATAAGCAAGTTGACTAATTTAAAAAACACCATTTGAATTTTTTTTTTCATTATGAATATACCACATTAATATTTCGGTAAAAAAACAATGGCAATTGCAAAAAGCGCGCGAAAAACGGTTGCCTCCGAGACCGGCATATCAACCCCAATTTGACAATAAGCGTTTCGAGTCATGGGATCATAGATGAAAATAAGTGTTACAATAATTATTACAAGCGTATTATTGCTTATATTTTTCCAGAAGTACAGTTATTGTGCCGTGCCAATTATTACATGTTGGCTAAGTGGGAGCACATTCGACTTCATTCCGAAGGGTTCGAACACCGCCACGCACCTCTGGATTTTACTTCTTGAAAAATGTGCGGTAAAAGCCAACATCGTGAGGACACCGGCATGTTCTGAGAACTTTAAAGAGTTTAAAGGACATGTGACATTTACCAGCCCGCACTTGGCGTGGTGAATTGAGGCCTAATTTCTTGCGCCAAGAGGAAGTCCCTGTGTCCCAGCAGTGGGAGCGATAATGGGGTGATGAAGATGGTGACTATTGTGAGTGTTTTGCCGCGCGCAAAGTTCAGTACCTATTACTACATTCCCAGTCTTGCCTTGCATAAGGCTTTCTAAAACTTTCACCAAACCCTTTGTATTCTGCCAGTTCTAGGTATTTGTAAGTACTTACGTAGATTATGACCGCACACGTTGCGCACTTTATATGTATTATTATTACTAACAGCCCGCCCGCGGCATTGCTCGCGGGATAATATTTTTGTTATCTGTAATCTGTATTTCCTAAAGAGACAAATAAGGAGCGACAGTGCAGGAGTGTACTTCCCCTGACAAATGAATATAAATAAACACTATAAAGAATCTGCTCATAGTTCAAACAAAAATATAAAATTACTGATTGTAGATGCAAAAAAAAACTGTTTTTCCTAATAACTAAAACCTGATTGTCTTCATGACAAGTAATTCAGTAATTCATTCACAAGGAGTGGATAGGTACCTATCATGTGATACATAATTCTTTCACATCGACACTTTACTATCACGTGAGATTGTGAACAAACATAAATCTCACATAAAAAGCCCGTGTCATTTATTCATCATCATCATTTCAGCCGTAGGACGACCATTGCCCACAACTGGACTTAGGCCTACCTAACAACTTAAAATATTTCCAGTTATGATATAACTAGAGAAATACTGGGCCGATTATTACTATATTTAATTTGGACCTCAGATAATTATCAAGAAATGACAGCTGTTGCTTGCAATTCCGACTCATTTAAATTTTATAATATTGGGTATAAGGCCTTGAGTATTTAAAAATTACCACATTTTATACCAAATTTTGTTGCAAAAGGGGTTTTTAGTTCAAATCGCACGTGTTTTTTGGTTAAGTGTTATTGAACACAGAGTATTGTATGAATTTTGTTTTTGTTCGTATTTAATGTAATTTGACGCAAACCCAATTTGCAGTGCCCCTGCGGGGTGCATGTACATATCGACTTATGATGTGACAATTTATAAACTTCATCATCATCACCCTATTAAAGTTCCCATTGCTGAGGCAAAGGGATATCTCTCTTGACGAAAGAGATTAGGCCTTAATTCACCACGCTGGCCAAGTGCGGGTTGGTGAATGTCACATGTCCTTCAAACTCTTTAAAATTCTCAGAACATGCCGGTTTCCTCACGATGTTTGCATTCACCGTTAAAGCACGTGTTTTAATACGCACATACATTTTTCAAGAACAAAAAATCCAGAGGTGCGTGGCGGGGTTTGTATCCATGACTTTCGGAATGAAAGTCGAGTGTGCTCCTACTTAGCCAACACGGCTTCACGGATTTATAAACTTATATCTGTATAAATGTACATGTGAGCAAATAGATAACTGATAAAATAAGATAAAAACATTTTTAGTTTAACCGACTTCCAAAAAGGACAAGTTCTTAATATGGCGTGTATTTTTAGTTTTTGATATAAGTATTGTGATTGTTTATGTTTTGATTCGTGTTCGGGCTTCTTTTTGGACATATTAAAGTAGGTACCTATTTCATTTTAACCGACTTCAAAAAAGGAAGTTTTGTCAACTTGTATCTAAAATGTTGGGAAATGATTGGAGGAGGAGGGGCAAAATTCTTATGCCTGTGCCTGCGGTCCGAGTTAATTCGATAATTCATATTTTCCAAACTTAAAGTCTGTTGTTTTTTGTTAAGAATATACTTGTTTAAAGTCTGTTAAAATCAAAACATAAAAAAATATACTGTTTTTATTGGAGAGGGTATAAATCTCAGCGGTTTTTTTATTTTGCGACCTTTAAAACACATTTACATTAATTAGTACTTTAACTTTATTGCGAACAGTCAATCAGTTGCGATGGACAATTATATCTTATTATGTAGAGATAGCGATTACCTTTCTGATCTGCGTCTGCGCACTCGTTAACAAGCAAAGTTTGGATCTGCGTAATAAATCTCATAACTTTCATTATTGCGGTTACAAAACTTACATAACAGTGACCACAGCGACCTCGAGAAATTCGCATTGATGTTACAGTGCTTAAATAAATAGGTCACAATAACAAGAAATACGTTTTGAACTGTATTATTATTTTTACAATTTACACTTTAAGGCTTAGAGACATTGTTGAAGGCCTGCGTAGAATCTAAAAAATGTAACCCTGAGGTATGCCACAAAACAAATTATGTAACACAACAATTTAATTTTAAATTTAGTTATATATTACATTTGTACCTACTTATGATTTGGTTATTGCTTTTTGTGACCGCATTTCGTTACTACACTTATTGCCAATGGGAATGCTATCGTATTTCAATATTACGAGACAAGCCTCAGCTAGTTGATTTGCCTGCAGTAAAATAGAGTTTTCAAGCTTTTATGCCAAAAGTAACCATTCTATATACCAAACTTCTTCCAAACTGCTTAAGCATAAAGAGAACTAGACACAGAGTTTCTTTTGCATTTCGTATTGGTAGCATAGATTCCCTACCAATCTTAACTCGGGATATCGATTTGTCAATTGATTTTAATTGAATTTCATTTCTTTCCAGCCTCCGTGGTCGGCGTCATGGGCATTGTCGGCAACTTCGTAACGCCAGTCCTGATGACCAGATTCGGTCGTCAGAAAGCTCACCTCTTCACCACCATCCCCGCCCTTCTCGGCTGGATTACCTTCTTCCTCGGCAACACCGTCCCTATGTTTATCGCAGCGAGATTACTCCACGGATTTGCCCTAGGCCTTAGAACACCTCTAGCCGCCATCCTCGTAGCAGAATACACCGATCCAAGATACCGAGGCGCATTCTTAGGAACCTTCGCTATATCTCTAGGACTTGGTATATTCCTGTCTCACCTATGGGGAGCTCATTTGTCGTGGAAAATGACAGCGATAGTATGCTCCTTGTTTCCTTTAGTATCAATGGCCATTATAAGCTTGTCTCCTGAATCAGCGAGTTGGTTGGTCTCTAAAGGAAAGTATGAGGAAGCTAAGAAAGCTTTTAGGTGGGTGAGAGGAGACGGGGAAGAACAAAGAGCGGAATTGAACTCTATGATTGACGCTCACAATGAAGTTGAGATAGAAGGAAAGAGAAAGGAACGCAGGGCGTCGATTAACAGCTTCTATACAACCATAGTTGATACAATCAAGGATGTTATGAGGATTTTCAAAAAGAAGGAATTCTACAAACCAGCTATTGTAGCTATTAGTATGCTAGTAGTCTTTGAATTTGGCGGGGCTCACATGTTCGCAGCTTACGGCAACATTATACTACAAGCTGTTCTGGATAAAAGTGAACCTAAGGATGTAGCCTGGCAGTTTACAATCATAGATCTACTGCGTACAGTTTGCGCTTTGCTGGCAATATTCCTACTCAAATACTTCAAACGCCGAACGATTTTATTTACAAGCGGAATTCTGACAGTAGTATCACTGAGCGCCATATCTGTGTTCATATATTTAAGGAAGGCTGAGATGTTCACTGCAGTTTGGATTTTAGAAGGAGTTCCAATGGCATTGATGGTTTTCTACACTTTGGTGTTCTGTTTAGGTTTAGTCCCTTTAAATTGGGTGATATGTGGAGAAGTGTTTCCTCTTGAATATAGAAGCTTAGGATCTACAATATCCACGTCATTCTTAACGCCTGCTTTTGTCGTGTCTATGAAGACAGCACCACATCTATACTCCTCAGTAGGAGTGGAAGGTGCGTTCTTAGTTTACTCAGCAACGTTAACCGTATTCTTAATAATAATTTACGTATTATTACCAGAAACGAAAGATAGGACATTGCAGGAAATTGAGAACAGTTTTAAGGGTAGGAAAACTGAAGACCCAGAAGTACAAATGACGCTAATTAAAGAGAATACACATTTATAGATTTCAGGAAAATACAAAGTCTTCTTGAGTTTTTTATTTCAAGGACGGACAATAAAGACACTTTAATTGATGTTCAACATTGTTAAGCTTATTGTTAATTAAGTGTATTGTTATCGTGACTTATAAAGAAGGTTGACAATTATAAAAACATGGTTATAAATTATAACGAAACATTTTGTAGGCTAGAATGACATTGAATGCTGTGATATTGACGTATACATAATATACTTATTATGTATAAATATATGTGTTTTTTTTGTAATTAATAATAATAAAGGAGATATCATCTTTCCGTTAAAGTTTTGTTAGGTTATTTGTAAGTGGTTTATACACTTGAAGCTATGTTTATAACAAGAATCTCAAATATTAAATACAAAACAATAAAAAAAATACAAAATTTAAATATCTTTCTTTGGTGTTACACAACCTTAAGTATACTTTTCTTTCATTCCACAAGTCTTTACATAAGTTCTTCATATTTTGATTACTCTAACAATTGAACTTAAAAATTGGAACATTTTGATCACAAAACGTTCATATTACAAAATATCTTTATTAAAAACTATAAAAACAACTAAACATAAGATACCATGCAAGTTTAATATATGCGATTCTTCCTATCAAATCTTTTCAGATCTTAACATATACAATAACATGTATTATACATAAAAAATGGTTCTTACGTTACTTAACAAATTTAACTATAATATTCAAATTTACCACGTTTTCTTTAAGCGTATATAATTCACACTTAAATTAATGACTTCTTATAAACTTGTGATTACACAAGACAAAAAATAAATGCAACGTAACTTAAATACACAGCCTTAGTAAGTAAATATTTTCTATTGACTATCTCATTAACCTATAACATGTATACTTGGACCGATCTCTTAAACCTTATACAAGAAATAGCTAAGGATTGAATAATCGAGTTTAACAGTTATAATTCGTTCTAAAAAACTCGATTCACTAAGGTGAAGATTAAGTGAACTTACAACGTCTCAATCTTAAATCAAGAGAAGTCTTAATCGCGTGATCGAGAATCGCTATTTATTTGTAACAAAGGAACTTATTTATTATTCTACTAGAATTGAAGGACTGCTAATCAAAAGAATTTTGTTAGTGCAAATAATTAACTGTGTATTTGGGCCTTGATAAGGTACTATAATTATGCTTTAATTATGTAAGTAGTATTTTCTGAGGTTTTTAATAAATGATAGCTTTCGCTAAATACATTACATGACCTGAGAAAATAACTCTTCTGATGCAGGTTATATTTTACACCAGAATATTTTTTGACAGTAGTTCTTTACCTTTAAATTCTTCAAAGGGACAAAAATACGACGTCGTTATCGTCTCCCAACACACAAAGTCAGATCAAACGTCCAATGCAAACGCGGCACCGTAATGTGAATATTATTTAATCATTTTTTGCGCTTCTACGCTTGGTCGCGGTTTGTACACGCGAGGTACATGCATTTGCGTTATCTAGGCAAATGTATGGCTGAGGTCAGAACCGATCTTGGACGCGATGACGTCATTTCGAGTTGTCAGTTGGTGGTCGGAATGGAACGTATCTGCCTTTTAAGAATAGTTTAACCCAATATGATATAATTCGAGTAGTTTTAAAGTCAGTTTTATATACATTTTAAGCTGGAATAGCCCTCCAAATACCTCTCATTCTGTCCACGCTTAGATTAGGTGGTCCGAAGAGGAACTGACCAACATACTTTGGCCCCAACGTGCGTAGGACTCGTTCGTGCGTAGGGCCCAAGATAAGGCTGTTGAGCTGGGTTCTTGGTACCCCTATCTGCTCTGCTATGACACCTGAAAGAGAACAAAAATACATATAGCTACCTTAATTGTTTGCTTTATCAATTTAATAAGTGCTTAGTTATAGAGCATCAATATTCCGGAGTGGGGGAATTTTCAATTAATTAATACTCTATTAATTATTTCTCCATCTAGTAGGTACTTAAGTTCTAGACATGTTTGTAAAAACAGTATTCTGCAAATAAACATTTGATTCGATTTACCTGTGATATGTACGTCATCTATCCAGAAATAAGGAGTCTTCTGGGCCTCTTCCAGAAGTTGTATGATCACGTCCTGGGAGTAAAGGATTACCCAGCCTGAAAATATATAAAGAAATATATATTTCCGGACAATCCACGCAACATCCATCTCCGTGGTTAGCACCAAGCTTGTGTTACGGGTACTAGACATCTGATATACTTAATATAGTAGGCATGCATATTGAGATATTTTTCATATTAAACACCCAGAGCAAGGAGAAAATGCTTCCAGAACATACAAACTTGGCCCCTCGGCGGGAGTCGAACCCGCTACGTCTTGCGCCGCAAGCGGACCTGAGCCTACCGCCACTGTGTCTTGAATGTACAATCGAACCAACTGAATCATGACCCACTTGCCTGATAATTCGCTTGAAACTTTCAAACTTGTAAGATCTATCACGTATAATGTTACTTACGACGTTTTAGGTACTAATAAAACTACGTCAATACAGGTTGCAGAGCTATGCAATTTTAACCTTTGTTATCATTGCCATAAAACCACATTTCACACATATACAGTCATTGTTTGAATATCGAGCTAGTTCTCGCTTATTTAACCTAAACTTTTTGATGATGGAAAAAATATATTTAAAAAATGGGGTGTTCTACAAGTGTGTCATATTATGTCAAGTTGTCAGTCAATGTGAAAAAATATAAACTAAATGGGAAAATGCTTAATATTTTTTTATAATGGCTAATTTAGAAGAACAATGTTCTCGGATTGTAGTCTTAAGTGAGGAAGGCTATGGCATACGGGAAATATCACGCGAATTGAATATTTCTCGGAATACGGTGAGGACCTGGATCAGACGGCACGCCGGAGAGGGCATCCACGAGGACTGACGTCATAACCACGGCGTTCGCCGACTCACGAACGAACTAAACTAAGAGTGGACATGCAACACCATTACGAAGAACATCCTTTTACTCCCACCCGATATTTTGCGGCGCAACATGACGTCTGTCTAAAAACTATTAGAAACTAGCTGACCCCAGCAAACGTTGTTTTGCAAAATGAAAAATTGATAGTAGCTGATTCTCCAGACCTACTGTATACGCATATAAAATTTGGTAAAAATCGGTAAATCAGTTTCGGAGGAGTACGGTAACTAACATTGTGACATGAAAATTTTATATACTTTTGATAGATATGATCTTTGACGTTAGGAACACACCTACATTGCTTAGACAACAGTGAGTGCTTGTAATTTAATATGAACTTTATACCATAGCAATAAAGCTCAAATTGACTACGTTTTAGTTACAAATCATTTGTATGGGAAAAAGAAAATGACTATTTTTAGGGGTTTTCCAGCAATAATTCTAATTTTTCTCGCCGTAAAAACCATCCTTGAACTTCAACGAACATTTTAAAAAAATATTTGGCCAAATTGGTCCAGGCGTTGTTGAGTTATGCGCTTACCAACACATTTTGCGATTCATTTTTATATTATAGATTATTTGCACGGCACTGGACTGCATTACAGAATCTTATAAATTAAATTAGTTCTGTTTAAGATTAAATAAAGTTTTTTTAATTTCACTAATTTTATTACTCTTTATACCTATATAGCTTGAAAGACCAACAATGGCATGTTTCTGTCCTTAAAATACTTATAGAAATGACGTGAATGAAACCTGTTAATGAATTAATGTAAAGTTTATGCTGGCTCTTCACTTGGCCGATTTTCCCAAACATTACTGCATTATTTTTGATTTTATATTCTAGAGAAACAAATGCGACTAATAGTTGAGCAAATTTTATACGGCCAAGTGAAGTGGCACCATTACGTTCGTAGAAAACTTCCTATACTTACCAACGTAAATACAGATAAAGACAGTAGCATCATCTCTTCTTTTTCATATACGAGCTTAGTCGATACTGTTCGATTTATTTAACAGTGCACTCAGTAAATGTCAGTGTCTAATCAAATGATAACAAGTTCGTTACCAAGGAAATAAATTTTCAAGCGAATTTCGACCTACTTGTATTTAAAGTGTTATGCAAAAATAAGCTTATGGTGGGTCACGATTCAGTTGGTTCGATTGTACAACATTTCACCACATATTTAAATAATTACCATTGTCATAATAATTTATACTTATATTATAAAGCCGAAAAGTTTCTTTGTTTGAACAAGCTAATCTCAGGAAATACTGAGCCGATTTTAATAATTATTCCGTTGTTAGATAGCCTATTTATCGAGGAAGACTATATGCTACTTTACCGTGGGAAAATACGTCGCTCCCGCGGATAAAAACATAAAAGGCGGGCAACGCCGTAACGTGACAAGCTTAACAATATGCATGCAATCAGTCTGTTTTAATTTAATGAGGTATATGATAGTATTTAACTACCCCCATGTTCATAAAAATATTTCACTTTCAAGACCCTTAGGAGGTTAAAAGAACGTTTAATAAAAAACATTATTAAAATTCCTAAATTAGTGCTAAATCTGTTTAGTTCAAAAATAGCTTTTCACCCTCGTTTATCTCTATAATCGTCGCAAAATAGAGCATAAATAAGCTAATTGTGTGTTATAGCCAATTGAGTTATATTAGCGCTAGATAATAGCAGTTTTTAGGAATACAAGCTTTAATGTTGTCCTATTACATAAATAAATTTCTTAAGAGACCTCGCTGGAACGCGACGTCATCGTCGCAGGTCTTCAGATAATGTGACCAGGTTATAGTATCTAATTCTAATTCTTTGTAGGGGGGACTAAGGACTGTACTGACGTCTCGCTTTGGAGTGTATTGTGCATTACCCCCATGCCTAGCTAGGCCCTAACCATCCTAACTCCTTGATGTACCGGAGTAGGACCTTCGGAGATTTACAGAGTCGTGTCAGCATATCCGATGGTGAGGATGGGGCCTCCGCGTCCATTAGACGCCTCAACCCCGTCCTAATTCTTGCCTCCTCTGTGGCTGTGCAGTGCAGTAAAGTATGTTCTACTGTCTCTTCTTCCTCGAGGCAGCAGGTTATAGTATATTAATTACCTAACACCCATAATACAAGCTCTGCTTAGTTTGGGGTTAGGTAATGCTGTGAGTCCGACCATCCAGTCCAGATGTTTTTCTCTTTCTTTTATAAGAAACAAACCTGCACAATATGTAGGGTAGTATGTAGGGGAATATTCTTCGAGAGTGACAGTCCATTTGCCAGACCTGGCCGCAACAATGTGCTTCAGTACGGGACATGCTATGAGTTGGCGAGCACCCCACGGTGACATTTCTTTGGCCAGGAATCTATAAGTGATGTAACAATTATATTATTTGGTCTGGTTGTTTAGTTTGTATAATGAAAAAATATCTATATTATGTATGTCTATTATATTAAGTATATCAGATGTCTTTTACTTGTAACACAAGCGTAGAGCTTACCACAGTGCTAGATGTTGTTGTGTGGATTGTCCGGATATATTTATTTATTATAATCTATCGTAACTATGATACTTTTACAATGATTTTTTTATGATTTTTAAAACAGAATAATTTGACACAGTTTAAATTCTGCACATGACTTTTCAAAGTATTTACCTAAATGTTTATTACTATAGTTTTTGTTGTTTAAAAATGTAGTGTCAAAAATACTCAGAGATAAATGAAGAGATGAGAAATTCCATCAGCCATGTTTATTATAATTATTGTAGCTCTAAGAAGCAAACAAAAACAACAGAGAGAATGAATGTGTGATGACTATGACATTTGTTAGAAAAGGATGATAGTTGAGAAAATGTGAGACAGAAAAAATTGGAGGAAAAATACATTTTGTGCCAACCGACTTTTAATAGATAATAACATGTTTATTTAGAAAGAGCCTTAACAATATTGTACAATACATCTGATTATATAGTGTTTATCAAACATTGTGTTTTTTGTTCAACAGTTAGTTCCAAACTATGCAAGTTAAGCCTCTGTCTTGGACCAATGAGTTATTATTATCAGTGACAGCTCAATGATCAATGTATTTTATAATTAATTAAAATGATTAGGTATTATAACTATTTATAACATACATATTTAATATTTTTTTAACTTTTTGCATAGGTAATATATAATACATTAATAAAAAGTAATGAAGACAAGTGTAAAATTATTACAACAAAAAAATTAATACAACTAAGAATGTAGTAGATCATTACCAGAACATGATAAAATCAGTAGGGAAAGAAACTCACCTCCTTAGTTCCCGAGCATTGACCACAAGATCATCATCTGTTTTGAGAACATACTTCGCATTTGCACAATGATGCGCAACCCACTTCAAGCCCATCACATGCTTGTAAGTCATGTTTCTGTACGCGTCCAGAAACGTACCCTGCACTATGTCACCATATTTCTTACTCTCTAGATCAATCCTCTTCTTTACAGTAGCATTATTACTCTCTCCAAACATAAAAACAGTTCTAGTGGCTTCTACATTCTTCCCCCAGGTATTTCGAATTATCTTACGATTTTCGTAGTTCAAAGGATTTGAAGTAACAACGATTAGAAGCAGAAAACCCGCAGGATAGCTCTTACACGGCTGCGGATTTTTTATGAACGAAAAGGTGTCGAGATCAATTAGTTTATCGTAAACATCCCTCGTTTTTACAGTTGTGGTGTTATGAGGACCATTCAGGGTAAATTTTGGATATTTTTGTCGTACTAATAATGTGTCGCAAGAGTTATAGTATTCGTAAATAGTGAATGTTACAACGATGAAAATGCAGGTTATATGAAAGAATAAATTTCCAATTTTTTTCATGTTGAAATTGTGGCTGTTTTACTGTTTAAACATTTTACATTATTGCCTGACTATTGGACACAGAACAGAACATTATTTTATTAAAGAGAGTATAAATAATCACTACGTACGTTCTAATGTTGACATAGGAGTACAAACAAATGTCTGTCTTGTCTTGCCTGGCCTGCCTAACTAACCTGACACTGGCACTTTCTGCAGTGTTGAAATGACAACCTGATAGATTGACATAATCTACTGCCAAAAAAATAACAAACAAGAATATCTATTCAAACACAGATTAAGTAAAGTAAAAAAAAGTTACTTCTCAGTAACTTTTTGTGTAAATGACAAATAAGTTATAAAGATAAAGAAACAGAAAGGCATCTAATGCAAAATGTTAAAAAATATAGCCAAAAGGAATATACGTATTACTAAAAGCAGTACTAAGTACTAAGCCGTCCATCCTTCTCGTTGGTGGACGTCCTGCGCTGCATTTGATTTTGTTTCTGTTTCTTGTTTCTCGATTAGTGGTCTCCACTTGAGAACTTTCCGGCCTTATCTAGAAAGCTTAGATCTTTTTAAACAAATCAACGGATTTTAATGCCGATTATATGTGTGGCGTGAAAGCTAGTATAAAATCTAATCAAAATCGTTTATTGCTTTCACGTCTTAGTACCTATTCAAACATTGACCCATCCAAGTATTGGCATGTGGAGGTAAAAGGAAGTGATTATAGAGGTATATTCTCTGGTATATGTATCAATGTCTTTATCTAGCAATGTAATCCTGTCTCCATTACAATGCAACATTCTACCACTGGAGGGGTCAAGTGCGCGACTAGCGGCGCCCTCCGACCGCGCCCGCGTTATTGGCGCGTTTGCCCACTCCAGCACGTCCGATATCTTCAACCGCTAGAGATGATAATACCGGTGGTATATGCGTAGCAACAGAAATTATATTAATTGCCGACTTTCCAAATTATCATAAGTATGAGTTATACGCATCTTGCAATAAAAAAACACAACAAATAAGAAAAAAAATTAAGTTATAGAGATGCGGTCAGAGCGGTCACACATCTAAGTACTGGCCTCGGGCAACGTTGCTAAACCGTGTAAAAATATATATAATGTTGTAATATTTAAGGGGGCCATAAATATTTATTTCTATTGTGTTTTTAGAGATACCTACATCATCCCTAAAATTTCAACTCTAGCTATCGCGGTTTTTGAGATACCTACCGCCCGCGCCGCGCCGGCTGACAAACAGATGACGAAGTAGATATCAGTAATAGGGTTTAGCTTTTAATTATTAATAAAATGTGTTTAATTTAAAAGCTGGTTTTGTTTAATAGTTATAAGTACCTACCTATATTTTTTTATCTTAGGCGTTCCGCAAATTAGAAAGTTTGAAGGAATTGTGACATTGGGGCTAGATGTTGTTGTGTGGATTGAACGGAAATATTTATTAATTATTTATTATTGAACCCGCACTTGGCCAGCGTGGTGAAATAAGGCCTAATCTCTAGTCAAGAGTGAGTCCCTGTGTACCAGTAGTGGGAACGTAAATTGGGGTACTTATGTAGCTGGCTGGTAGGCGCGTGGCGGTATAAACATCGCCAGACTATTTAAGGCCTAATCTCTGGTCAAGAGAGTGAGTCCCTGGGTACTAGTAGTGGGAACGTAACATGTAGCTGGCTGGCGGTGGCGCGTGGCGGTATAAACAGCGCATAACGATGTCCCGTGAGCAATGATCCCCGCGAGTGTTTGACCGCGTGCTCAAGAGGCGGGGGATTTTAGAACGAGACCGCGGAGAATGACCTACCGCATCTGCGAAAATTACGACGGAAATAATGTACGAATGCTGTAATGTGTTGAATAGTTGACACATGGGTCGGCGAAGGAAAATTCGAAACTGCATAGTGACTAAAACTTGAATTCCTATGGTGATTATGATTATCATAGAATATTCAATTACTACGTCTAAACTAAAGTGTCAACTACTGCCACATTGTCAAGTACCCACCCATCTAAGTACATTAGAGGAGTACCTAGTATATTCATAGTTTTATCTTGTCCGATTTTATGTTATATTTTTGCGAGTAGATCGTTTCTGACGAGACATCAGACATAATATTAAATTGTAATTTAAATTAACTTCCTAAATATTTGACATTCTATTATTTATATTAGGTCCTTACATATGAAATTGGCGTTTTGTATGGGAGGAACAAAAAGTCGAATATTTTTTAATATAATATATTTAATTAATCAAAGTATGAACCATTATTTTCTATGCACTTTTGCCATCTTATAGGTAGTTAATTGATCCCTTTACTAAAAAAACCAGTCCGACGGGAATCAATAAAATCTTTGAAGGCGATTTGGACTGCCCCATCGGAGTTGAATTTTTTCCCTTGCAAGAAGTTATCCAAATTTCGAAAAAAATGGTAATCTGTTGGAGCAAGGTCCGGGGAGTACGGAGGATGTCTTAGACTTTCCAATTGAAGCTCTTCTAATTTAGTAGCCGTCTGTTGCGCAGTGTGTGGTCTAGCGTTGTCGTGAAGCAGCAGTGGCGTGGAGCGATTGACCAGCCTAGGTTGTTTAGCCGCTAGCTTTTCCATCATGGTTTGCAATTGCTGACAATAGACATCAGCCGTAATAGTCTGGCCAGATTTGAGAAAACTGTAATGAACAATACCGGCACTAGTCCACCAAACGCTTACAAGTAACTTTTTTGGGGTTAATTTTCGCTTGGGGCAGGATTTGGCTGGCTGGCCAGGATCCAACCATTGCGCTGAGCGCTTCCGATTATCGTAAAGAACCCATTTTTCATCACAGGTAATGATTCGGTTTAAAATACCTTCATTATTGTGCCGGTTTAGTAATGTAACGCAGCAGTCGACGCGCGTTTGCCGGTTTGCTTCAGTCAATTCGTGAGGTACCCACCTTTCAAGCTTTTTAATCTTCCCAATTTGCTTCAAGTGAATTAAAACAGTTTTATCACTAACACCGCAGCCTGCAGCTAACTCGGACGTGGTTTGCGATGGATCCGCTTCCACAATAGCCTTCAACTCTTCATTATCAACTTGAGTCTCAGGCCGTCCACGGGGCTTGTTCTGCAAGTCGAAATTTCTAGAACGAAAACGTTGGAACCAAAAACGAACTGTGTTTTCTTTTGCAACACGACCGCCATACACATCATTCACCCTTCGAGTTGTTTCCGCAGCACTAGTGCCACGGCGGAACTCGTACTCGTAAATAATGCGATATTTTAAGTTTTCCATTTTGTAAAATGAGTGACGCAAACAGAAAAAAACAGAAGAAAAAAAACAAATGAATGACGATCATCGAAGCACAAATACATGAGTCTATAGCTGTACAAATTTGAATTTGGAATTCCTTACCAAAGAGGAGAAATTTGTGATTAAAGTGGCCAGTACGAAAAACGCCAATTTCATATGTAAGGACCTAATATTATTAATTTTCTTTTTCCTTAATTACAATTGACATTGCATGTCAAATCTGAATTGACGAAGTATGTAGAACTGTATAAATAACCTGACACCTATGTAAACCATATTTCAAGCAATAAATAAATTTCATTTCATTTCATTTCATTTCTGGCAGATGTGAAACAGCTCTGACGGAAGACCAGCGTTGGTTGTGAACTTGTTTGCAGCAAACAAATGCTGATTAAGGGACCATTTTGCAAAAAAATATTTTACTTGTTTGCAGCAAACAAATGCTGATTAAGGGACCATTTTGCAAAAAAATATTTTACTTGTTTGCAGCAAACAAATGCTGATTAAGGGACCATTTTGCAAAAAAATATTTTATCATTATCTATGTTCTTATTTTTAAGTAATTTGGCAGGAAGGTGTCTTTTGGGGTGTAGACGTCCGCTATGAACGGATTCTACGAAACTCTGAAATTCTAATAAATTCAAATAATATATTTTATGATCTGTAATCTGTCAATACAATAGTTATGAAGCCCGCATAAGAATATTAATCTATACTAATATTATAAAGCTGAAGAGTTTGTTTGTTTGATTGTTTGTTTGTTTGTTTGTTTGAACGCGCTAATCTCCGAAACTACTGGTTCGAATTGAATAATTATTTTTGTGTTGGATAGTCCAGTTATCGAGAAAGGCTATAAGCTATATAACATCACGCTACGACCAATAGGAGCAAAGATATAGTGGTAAATGTGTAAAAAACGGGAGAAATTATTTCATCTTTGAAGCCTTCCGTTGCGTGCGCCGTGAAAACGGTTCAAGTTACACAAAAAATATGTATTAAAGAATAATAACTCTTTTAATGATCTAAAAAACAGTCCGCGATAGTATATGTCTATCTTTTAAGATTAACTCACAAAAACCGTTTTTATGGCCGTAAGATAGATAAGTTAGGTAAATAATAAGATAAATTTGAGGGCTGTTGATTTTGTTACATAAATAAAATGGTACCTCATTTGGTCGAAATAATTTGTTTAATTTGTATCAACATAATAATATTAATCTTTAATATTAATTTAATATTAATCTTTAATATTAATTTAATATTAATCTTTATTCAAATAAATATGCTGTTGGTTAAGAGTACTTCATTGTGAATAAAATTGTCTTTGACATAACTTAATTTCAACAAAAAACTTTAAAAATTACCGGGATTTTTTTTTACCCGTGTGACGCCGGGGCGGGCTGCTAGTTTGTTTAATAAAATAAATAGGTATAACTTCACATGTAAGCAAGAATTTTTTTTTATTTGTCCCCAACTGTAACAAAAACTAGCTTAAAGTAAACAAAAAAATAATAATAAATGTGATCATTTAGTATTATCACCATATTATATTAGCCTTAACTACCTTCTATGTCTTCATGCCCCATCTTAGACCACATCGGCACTTTACAACAGGTGAGATTGTGATAAAATAAAGGCTAGCATTAAAAAAAAAAGTTATGCTGTGACTGAGTCAAAGTCAAAACGTTTATTTCCCTAGAAGCACATAGCCTACATGGAGTAAACCGGCTTAAGGTTATCAAACAGCGAATTTAAAATATTGTTTTTTTTTTGTAAAATTGCTTAGGTGCTTTATCTGATTACCTAATGACAAAAAGGCTAGGGACAGAATCTGCTCCAACAACGAATGAAAAGAGACTAACTAACAATAGTTATTATAAAAATATCCAAACAAAATTGAGCTAGGTATCTTGTCGCTTATTTGCTCTAGCGTGTGAAGCGACCAGTATGATACATTTATTTCTATTTACCTATCTATTCTAAGTTTTGTTAAATCAAACTACGGAAATAAATGATCTTGTATATTTCGAAGTCCTAGGTAGTATATTTATGAATTACGAGACTCAAAAACGCGGATGAGGACGCGGGCGCCCCACTATTCTACTTAAATGTACATAAAAACCTTATCCTTATATTTTAAATACGCCAACCCCATAAACTTCTGAATTAAGGTGTTTGTAAGTATTTTTCTAATGCAAAGCTTACAATTTACAAGACCAACTTTTTACCATAACGGCCCTTTTTAATAGAAAAAATGCTGATGATATGATACGGTTAGAAACCCAGCGCGTATTATGGGGCACATAGCTCGAGAGTTTAATTGCAAAAAGACTTCGAGAAAATCCCTCAAACGTAATCAGAACGGATCTTTTTAAAATATTTTCAGTGTGAGACACTTTATAAAATTGTAAAACCTTGTTCAAGTGTAAGAACTTGATGTAAAATCAAATTTTGACCCATCTTACCATAATTAAATATATAAGAACAATCCACGCAACAACATCTAGCCCCGTGGTAAGCTATAAGCTTGTGTTACGGGTACTAGACATTTTATATCTAGAGGTAATTAGTCTATGATAATATGATAGACATACACAATATAAGTATAAGATACTTTTACAATTATTAAACTCCCAGACCAAGGAGAAAGTGCCCACGGCGGCGTCACTGAGGCAGTCAATACATTTTTACTAGGTATTGGATTTATTCACGTAAAAATAAGAGTTAATAAACTTTGAGCTTTTTGCCATTATCTGAGAAATAATAACATAGAGACATCTTAAAGAATCCATCTCGGACTTGAGTTAGGAAACCTCGCAACCTCTTTTGGTCAGAGCCTAAGGCATCCATACTTGGCGAGAATATGATAATTTTTATGTCAAAGTCAAAGTCATAGTCACAACGAATATTTCCTTACTAGCACAGGGCATACATGGACAGGTTCACGGGATACGCAAAATGGCGTTCAACTGAAAAACATCTTTTACACTTTATAATTTTATTTAACTCGACACTGGCAAATTGTCGCTTCAAGCGCAAAGTCCAATTAAAAGAAACTGAACTGAACTGAACTGACAGGTTTACACAGTACCTTTTAGTACAGGCACAGAATACATAATAAGTACAGAAGACGCACTCCAAAAAATCAATTAAAGGAATAGCTACCTTTTCTACAACACAATTACGTTCAATTCAAATCGCACAGCGCTAGTTACCTACAGTTATATTCACCTAGAAGTTTCCTCTCTTTCTATCGCGTAACCCTTACCTTTTCTGTCGACATCAGGGTTGTCATTACAAGAATATTTTTATCTGACTAAATAATATTAGAAAGTAGTTACTAGTATTGAGAGGTCTAAATACAATAACGTTTTTTACGGAGCTTGAACTTTTCCGCCAAAATAAAAAAATAAACAATACCTATAACATTGTGAATATTATAGCGGTCGCATCACTCATTGAATACTTAATTAAATTTAATTTGGTCGGTTCTTAAATATCAACCTAGATCTAAAATATAAATACCTACTTAATATCTTAACTTTCGATATCCTTCGGAAGAGCAAAAACTGATAAATCTTTACTAATAACAGTGTTTGAACACCCAAATGCTTTTTTGTCGCCATGGTACCTTTTACACCTTTAATAAAATCTAAAAAAAGCTTGCGAAAGGCGCCCGCGTTATGGTTAATATTTGTTATTAAGATAACACACGCGTGACTCCCTGAACGGCTATCCGCCAACTGTCCGCAGCGCGTCGTAGGTATGTTTTGACGCTTTATCGCGGAGTGCGCCAGGCCTGGTACAGGTCATAAAGTTATCAAAATACTTGCCGACCGTACCAGTGACCGCTCAGACTGCATCGTTTTGCACTTTAAAAATATTTTTACTTATTTTTGTTTTTCTTTTATTGCAAAATATGTTTAAATTGTACCCTAAGTGTAATACGGACCCTGAGATGGGTCCGTAATTATCATTTAATTATTAAATTACTTGTCTCTGGATAAAAGTACCATATCTTCGCGCAATTTATTTCTGAAACGAATGTACTTATAAGTAGTAGTATTTAGAAAAAAGATTTTTGAGGCAGTACCTCTTTATTTAAAAAAAAATCACAACAAGAAACAATAACAGAAACACTAACGAAATCACTCAATATTTACGTTCGTATTATTTCATAATACAAAACCGAAAGTGTGACTTCAAAGGTGCGTAGCGTAAGGAGGCCTACTCCTTATCCGAGGGTCCAGGGCTTCTAGGCCTCTCGAAGCTCTCAAAGCAAGTGGGTGGTCCCTGTTCTTGCGCATGTCACAAATTTTAAAAATTCCAACCAACAACGCTGATTTTTCACTCCACGCGACATTCAGATTGTGAATTCACGATTTCGCGCGCGGAATTGCGAATATGTTTGCCGGAAATCAATGAAATGTTTTTATTAATCAAATCTTTTCTGTAATAAAGTAATTTATTTATGTTAATTATGGTTAATTGATGACGGTGAAAATTATGATTTCAAAGTATTATAAAGCTGAAGTTATAGTAGTGGGGTGTTTTATGTTATTTAAGAGTTGAAGTGAATTGTAAAATAGAAAATGGCCGCTGCAAGATGTCTATGGTTGACGACCATACTGTTAAGGCTTTGGCTTGGTGCTTCAGACTTATGTTATGCTCAGTAAGTTATGATAATCATATATTGTTTAAAATAAGATAGAGAATAAGTCTCTTAAATAAAGAAGTTACGTAACCTAAAAGACCTCAGTGGCTCAGTCAACGTAAGTCCGCTTAAGGCGCAGGTGGTTGCAGGTTCGATTCTTGCCGGGGAAATGCATGATCTACAATATCTGATAATGGGCCTAGGTATTTCTGATTATGTAAAGTATTTAAAAGAAAAAAGAAAACTTAAATGATATAGAAATCGTTTTTACTGATTTTTAAATACCTTTTCAACGATACCCCACTTGACATAGTTTGTGGACATTATTTTTTTAATTTTTACAATACGGCGTTAAATATTATTGGCTTATAAAGGCATAAGCGATATGCCGCTAGGCTATATGCATAAGCACCCCTATTTACGTTCCCACTTCTGGGACTCAGGGATTTTTTCTTGGTGAGGGAGATTATAACTAACTTCACCACATTACCCAAGTGCAGGTTGGTGTACCTATATTACATGCCCCTCAAACTGCAGGACATAGGCCTATAGATTATCAATTAACATAGACTAGCTTTCTGCCCCGACTTTGCCCGCTTAGACTTCGGCCACGGTTATAAGAAGCTTTTGTCCATTTCTGCGACAACTATATCCCTATCAAATTTAATCCAAATCCGGGCTATTCACGCAATATTTTTTTCCCGCGAAATGGAGTATTCTACCGCGTAAAATCATCAACAAAATATTAGTAGAAAGTAGGATATGAACCTTAAGGCACCTTATAAGGCACCTTAAAAGCAATAACTATACAATTATAACTAATTATAACTTTTATATAGAAACAGGTAAATGTCTTACATCAACTCAACTAGTTACAAATTAACATCACTGTAATTAACACTTTTAACCTATAGGTTACCCTTATAACTTGAAAGCGCGCATTCAGTGCTCATGTGTTTGGCCCAGAACCCAAACATTTTGGCACCTTATCAGACCCCAAATACACAATAACGCGCCGATAAATATGTATACTATTAGCTAGGCCCATCGACTCATCTGTATATTTGAGTATATTCTCGAGTATATTTGCAGATTTTCGGTTTTCCTTCCCCACTCTCACCCCCATAACTTTTAAACGGCTTAACCGATTTTCATAAAACATGTCTAAGAAGACCCAGGCCAAACTCACCTTTTATACAAAAAAATTGAAATCGCTCCATCCGTTGAAAATCGGTTGAGCCGTTTAAAAGTTATGGGGGTGAGAGTGGGGAAGGAAAACCGAAAATCTGCAAATATACTCGAGTGGGGTATCAAATGAAAGAACATCGCATGAACATTACTAAATATTATGGTGTTTTACTTTTAAGGTAAATAAAACATTGGAATCGGGCTTTTTTTCTAAAATTTTAAATTTAGATTTATACTTGTCTTATTGAATCGTTATTATCTCAGAAACGGTGGCTCGTAAGAAAAAAAGTATAAGTACACATTTTTTATAGATCATTTTATGATCTATAATTTTGTCTCAGGTACTTTTATGATAAAACTTACCGTTTTGCTGAAAATCGCGATAAACTCATTATTGGAACCTTTGACCTTGAATAAAAAAATTTCCTTACATGGGAATGATGGGGAACTTCTAGACATTGTTTATAATTATGTTTTAAACAATTTCACTGTAATTCAGCTTGTTGGGACTTTATGTAACTTCACTCTCATTTTTTGGTCTAAATTGACCGGACTATAGTGCTAGCATGAATTTATTAAAGCGAAACATTACTAATCAGTTTCGTAGTCTCTTTACAATAGGTATGTCAAAAGGAGTCCCAAACTAGGCTTGATTCTCATGTTGACTCCTGACCTGCTAAAAGTAATAATATATAAGGTGCTAGAAAGAGATAACTCACAGCGATAAGACCGCCCTTTGTACTTCTGTGTTTAATAAATTGTCTTCTATTACTATTTCCTGTTTGTATGAATTCTACCATCTACCTTCTAGGTCTTCATGCCCAATCTTAGACCACATCATCTCTTTACAACAGGTAAGATTGTGGTCTAATGAAGGCTTATCTAACATAAAAAAAACTTGGTATTGCGATATTTGGTGCGATGTATTATTCACATATCTCTAACCATATATAACAACCTTAAGTCATTGACTAATAAATAACTACGCATGGGTCTTGTTAGAAGAATAGCAGAATTTATTCGTATAACTTTTTTCAAAATATGCACTTTAAAAGTAGTTATAATAATTTGTGCAAACAAGATACAAAATTGTCGAAGTTTGAAATAAAATAAAATTTGATGCTGAGTGCCTGTATCACCTGAATGTGGTAGGTACATAACGTGATTTGTAAATTTAATTAATGGTTATGACAAACATGGTCTCACGTTGTTGAAAGATTTGATGAATAAACGCCATACATTTGTATATGTGTACTTAAACATTTTTTTTTACATATTTACCAATTTCTTGTTTTAAATGCCGTTTCAATTTTATATCGGCTCTGAATTTGACTTGATTTATGTAACAATTCTTTAAATTAGGTAGTATCAATGTTAGTGCAGTGCACGAAGATAACATCAAGCAATTAAAAAGCACACAAAAACAGTGTCTTCTCCTTAAATAGAGACAGTAAGAAAAGTGTTAACGGACACGTTCTTTATTTTACACTTCTCCTTCGGAGCAATTTAAGTCATATTTATGATTGCTAATAAGCCTCTAAAATGGTGGTAATAATTTTGAAGAAAGACGCCTTTATTTTAAAAAGTTCAATAAAAACGAATTTAACAATTCGTGGCCTATAAAAAGAGAGCCCTCATCATGTATAGTCTACACTAATATTATAAAGAGGAAAGATTTGTACTTATTCTTGTATGTTCGTAATGAATAGGCTCAAAAAGTAATGGGCCGATTTAAAAAATTCTTTCACCAATAGAATGCTACATTCTTCCAATTTGACATAGGCTACATTTCATTTTGAAAAAAATTAGGGATCCTTGGTAATATTTGAACAATGTAACCGAAGGTGTAGAAAAATGAGTCTTAAAATGTCTTTCGTCGAATGCGCTGCCGAAACTATTAGCGACTAGTAGTGCCCCGCGGTGTTACCCGCGTTTAAATGTATTGTCCCGTGGAATTACATATTTTCCCGGGATAAAAAGTATCCTATGTTACTTCTAATACCTCCAAGAATATGTGTACAAAGTTTCATGATGATCGGTTGAGTAGTTTTCGCGTGAAAGCGTCACAAACAAACTAACATTCGCATATTTATAATAGTATAGGATTCATCTTAAGTTTATATTATTACTTGCTTTAACCGCGTAATAAGGGATTTTGTCGCGGTAAAGAGCAGCTTTGTAATTTACTGGGAAAGCAGCTATGTTCGTGCCAAATTTAATCTAAATCGGGCTTCACTCGCAATAATTGATTTTCCCGCGAAAACTGATATTTTACCGCGGTAAAAAGTAGCCTATATGTTATTCTGATGTATAAGCTATATTGTGGTAAAGTTTCATTCAAATCCATTCAGTAGTTTTTACGTGAAAGAGTAACAAACATCCATACATACAAACTTTCGCCTTTATAATAGTAGTAGGATAGAACAAAATAATGTACAACAATATTGAAGAACATCATAATGTCTACAAAAAACTCCGCGGTAGCATATGTCCAACTATTGTAGTTATGTCACTACAACAACTTTTTTCATTTTTAACCGACTTCAAAAAAAAGGAGGTTGTTCAAATCGACGTTATTATTTTTTTTTTTATGTGTGTCCGCGGATAACTTTGTCGGTTATGAACCGATTTTGATTATTCTTTTTTTGTTGGAAAGGGAGTATCCTAAGGGTGGTCCCATTGTAAGGAAACCTGGATCTGGTGGTGGAATCCTGAAGAAATTGAGGGAAACTCTTGAAAATATTGTCTTTCCGACTTGTGTGTAACTTAATATTATTCAATATAATGAATTTATTAATGTTTTTATTAATGAGGGTCTGGTGTTGATCTGATGATGGAGGGAAAGACGGTCGAGGGAACTCCTCAACGATTTACAGCAAGTACTTTGTGTTTGGGCTTGATTAACTTATATTACTGAGACCGTTCATCTAAATGGGTTTTGACAAATATTAGGGGTTTGATGATGAAAATGAAGGACAGTCAAAGGAACTCTATAAGGTATATTTAAGTAGAGTAATCACTAAAAATCGTGAAATAAAACTTTTTTGCCAAAAATTAAACCAACTTCAAACGAGAAACTGAAAAGTACAAAATAAATTAACTTTACAAATCATTTCGACATTATAAGTGATAATTATAAGAAACATAAACAATGAAATAATTAAGTATTTAATAATTTTGAGGTCGGTGCCAAGTAAATACTACAAAAAACTGAATGCAGTAACAAATAAATTTTTACATACACTATACACAATATCAATAGATAGGTATGTCAAAATAACATACTAATTAACAGCATTTAGGACCCAAACAGAAATGCGTGCGCGGATATACCGCGAATGGACTGATAATATTTAGAGTTAATTTCCTACTAATACCTTATGACTTGAGTTGTGAAAAAGATTGATGTTAGGTACCTATATTATATCTAGTTATTGTTTTACTTGGCACCGACTTCAAAATTATTAAGTACTTAATTATTTAATTGTTTATGTTTCTTTTAATTATCACTTATAATGTCGAAATGATTTGTTAAGTTAATTTATTTTGTACTTTTCAGTTTCTCGTTTGAAGTTGATTTAATTTTTGGCAAAAAAGTTTTATAAACATTAATCTTATATATCGTCGGATTATTGCAAGAAGTCATTAACCGACAAATCCAAAAGTGTGGCAAAATCAGTTTTAAACTTTTTATGACTTTAAGAGCCCATATCATCAAAACTACGGCAGTTATCAATATAATTTAAACGCCAATATATAGTGATATTTAATTATTATATAAACAGCTGAAATCAGTCTAAATTTAATCATGGCAATTTTTTTAAAAGCTAAAAATGCAAAGATAATGATTTCTTGCGATAAAAAGTTTTGACTATACTGGAGTTAAGTATTTCTGCAACAAAGTTATTAGTGGCCTCTTTCAAGTAATATAAGACAAAATAATCTTAAAATAACGTCTTTTATTACTAAAAACTTAAGGAATTACCTTGTTTGTTCATAAAAACTTAATAAAATAACTAAAATGGCCACAGAAATCAATCAATCAGGAAATATTGATATTTCGGTAACTGTCACCTCATCGCTTCCTTTTTTTCCATCAACTTCAGACCACAGGTAGGTTCGCTAGGTTTAGGAGCCTTGGGTGGTTGTTCAACTTTTTTGCAACACGTAAACAACATAAATCTTCGAGTGCTTTATCGTTAATATTCGTATTAATAAAAATAGAAATACCTACTTAATTATTTAATGTAGAATTTAAAACCAAGATAGATTAGCTCATTTCTCAAATTGTAACGAATTAAACAAGTTGGTATTGAAACTTTAAATAGGTACCTACTGGTACTAACCTAGGTATGTACATTATTTTATGTAATAATCATCTATTAATGAGAAACCAATATTCAATGTAATTATTACTATAAGTTTTGAATTGCATCTCATAGCTCTAAAATCATAAGTGTCTAAGTTTTGTAAAACCAAACTATGGAAATAAATGATTTTGTATCTTGTATCTCATAAAACTCGCCGGCAACTTATAAGTAAACAAGCATTACATGTTGGCTTAAATGTATGTGTGCAAAAGTCATTAAATGCATTTTCCTGTATAATTTTACAATAACAAAAATCACTAATAAAACAATACATCATTTAGGCGATTTCAGTCTTGTATTAAGTTGTTTGCCATGTTTCGGCAAAAGTAATTAATGTGTATATAATGAATTCTATAAAAACGTTACTCGTTTTGATAGAAATCATTAAAAACCGTTAGTATTTTTTTTCCCAAATAGTATGATACGTCAAAACTAGTTAAGTGCAAATAATGAATTCAAGCAAAACTTAATCCACGGTTTGTAAACGTAAAAGCATTTTTAAAATGTTGATATGTCACATAAATGAATTATGTATGAAAATAAAAATGACAATTGTGTTTTGTTTTCTTTTGGTAAAATATATTAATGTAAGTTAATGATTTTATGAAACCAGATTGACCAAAAATGCAGTTATTGACTTTATTACCAAGCCATAACTTCTAAGTTTGAAGAGCTACAAATTAGTGAGTTTTACCAGAATGTAGAGCTCATCGAGACGAACTCATCGGTGTCTCTAACGCAGTTAGTGACTTCTTGCGACTAATGACTTCTTGCAGTAAGCCGACGATATATAAATGAATCGCAAAATGTGTTGCTAAGCGCATAACACAACTTTTTTTTAAATGTTCGTTGGAGTTCAAGGATGTTTTTTACGGCGAGAAAAATTCGAATAATTTTCGGGAAAATTTTATACTTGTGCGACGCCGCGCCGGGGCGGGCCGCTAGTAGATTATAATTAGGCAGAAAGACAATAGACACACAAGTGCGTCAATGGGCCCCGTTAGGGCGCCCCCAAGAAAACAATAGATGCGTGTATTGATGTTGTGGGCCTTTGAAGCTTGTGCGACGCTAATGCATAGTTAAATTGCTACTGTTCGACCAACACTGTTGATAACCAATTTTCTTTTAACAAGGCACTCTAGATATGCTGTAGTTTTTAACCCCCGACCGAAAAAGAGGGGTGTTATAAGTTTGACGTGTCTGTCTGTCTGTCTGTCTGTCTGTCGGCCTGTCTGTCTGTCTGTCTGTCTGTCTGTGTGTCAGTCTGGGACATCATAGCTCCCGCACGGATGGAGCGATTTCAATTTAGGTTTGTATGAAAGGTCAGTTTGACGCGAGTGTTCTTAGACTTGTTTCATGAAAATCGGT
This sequence comes from Gymnoscelis rufifasciata, assembly GCA_929108375.1. NCBI lineage: Eukaryota > Metazoa > Arthropoda > Insecta > Lepidoptera > Geometridae > Gymnoscelis > Gymnoscelis rufifasciata. The sequence continues at coordinate 9,697,129 of OV815327.1, read as the reverse complement.
TCTGCCGTTTAAATGTTATGGGGGTGAGAGTGGGGAATGAAAACAGAATATCTGTAAATATACTTGTGTGGGGTATCAAATCAAAGACATCGCGTCCACATTACAAAATATTGTGGTGTTTTACTCATAAGGAAATTAAGGCATATAAATCAGGGCTTTTTCTTAAATTTAAATTTTGATTTATGTCTGAAGTTATTAAAACTCTTGTATAGATCGATGTTATAATCAGGTTATATTACGCTCCTTCTTCTTATATTTTAATGATAATTAAACAATCTATTTTTGTTACCAAATCATCCCATGTATCTTCTATCTTTATATATATATATAATTCTTCTGTGAGTGTGTATGTCACTGAACTTCTCTCAAACGACTGGACCGATTTTGATGAAATTTTTTGTGAGTGTTCAAGGGGATCTGGGAATGGTTTAGATTCACGGTCAATACCAATTCTATACGGTCAACTGGATATTGTTTTTTGAGACGTGGGACAGGACAACGTCTGTCGGGTCGACTAGTATCTATATAAATAAAAATTAATTGTTGTTCGTTAGTCTGATTAAAACTCGAGAACGGCTGAACGGATTTATCTTATCATAGGCTTGAAATGTTCGTGAAGGTCTAGGGAAGGTTTAAAAGGCGAAAAAAAAATCGAATAATTGCCGGGAAAAAAAAATGAATAAAAACCCGTGCGAAGCCGGGGCGGGCCACTAGTCTATACTTAATATAAAAATGAATTTTTGTTCGTTAGTCTAACTAAAACTCGAGAACGGCTAAACGGGTTTATCTTATCTTAGTCTTGAAATGTTTGTGGAGGTCTAGGGAGGGTTTAACGGGCGGGCTTTTAGTTTTTGTATACAGATCGGTCGTAAAAACACTTACTGCGCTTGTACACTTTAAACTGCTTTGTCACCAGAGCAACTCTGCTGACCTTCCAAGACCTCCTGCCAGAAGACCCTCGGCTCTACGACAAGATGCGGCCGCCCAAGATCAGCGAGAGCCAACCCACCACTGTCAACTTCCACGTCACTGTCATGGGCCTGGACTCCATCGATGAGAACTCTATGGTTAGTCTTTAGGTGTTTAACTCTATCAAGCTCTTCCCGCCATTATCGCCGGAGTCTACCGCGTCGCCTTCTCCCTGGGTCACCACCAGCTCAGTCTCATTTCAACTTCGAGGGTTTTACACCTATAACGTCTGCCATCTGTGTCTTGGTTGAACAATAAATAAATGATAATATTAAAAAGTAATGATTAATTTGAATTAATTAAACTCCATCCAATAACTGACATGACAATCATAGAAAGCCATAGTTAAATAGTTCATAGCCCTCAGGTGTTAAGAGTAGAGTACCTGTTTTGAAACAAATGGGCAACCCTTTTAGGATGTCCTTGACTTTAGGAATCATTCGCCAATCTATATAGTTTTTTTGACTACATAAAATAAAGCCTGAGTTATGTAACTTGATTTTTCTGTTAACTGTACATTAAAGCAAATTAGGTACATGGTCCCAGTCGACCGATTCAAAAATGTGATCAGGTAACTTGGACCGCGGTCCGAGTTATGTATGGGCCCAGTCGCCTGTATCCTCGGAACAAAAATTAAAAGTTGATGGCGTTTAGCACTTTATATTTTATCTTACTTTAGTTTTCCTGTCTCTTTCTTATTTTGTAAAGCGACTGCGAAGGGAGCGTTTAAGCGGCCAAAGTGTGGCGTTTGAAACCAAAAAAGTATCCGCGTTGTAGACGCTCCCGCGTTGCTGACGCGTAGATTTGGCCGTAGCCTTATTATTGGGATTTTTATTTTCATCCTATTTGAAATGATGAAGCCTTATGTCTCCAGGAGAATATTTTTGAGACTTTGAAAGGAGTTTCCGATTTCTATGAGATTATTGTGAAAGTGCGAAGCAGCCGTGAGACCGTCAGAACATTCTAGTTTTCTTTTGCAGACGTACGCAGCAGATATATTCTTCGCGCAAACGTGGAAGGACCATCGGCTGCGACTTCCAGAGAACATGACTTCGGAGTACAGGTAAAAATATAATATAATCATTTTTATCCAGACACTAGCTTTTACTGTCCACGTCCGTAAGTGGTAACTCTCTGAATCCTTACACGTGACCTCCGGGTGGTGCTAAGAACAGTCTCTGGTGGCTTCGGCCGCGACTTGTCACCACCCTCCGGGCTGGGCCAGTGCGTGAAGCGATTTTCTCGCGTTTCGTAATGTGGTCAGGAGAAGCCATCTCCCTTCTAGGTCGATTTATAATAAACTTCCGCAGTTTATAACTGACCTACCCATTCGAAAGTTTAAGTTTTTAATTAAAAAATGTCTTTTGAAAAAAGCCTATTATTCTACAGAGGACTATATCAAAGACGATAATGCTTGGTCAGATGTAGCTCGGTTCCACTAGGATGGACAAAATAGCTAAATTTAGTTTTTTTTTTCTGTTATGTGCATGTTTGACTAGCATTTGTTTGTAAATGTTAAATGTATAAGTAACCATGTTGTACACCAATATTGTTATAATAACAACATAAGAGATGGAAGCTGAGTTGTTCTATTCGCTTCTCAACTCAGTGTAAAAAATTGAAGCGAACTGTCAAGACTATGTTATTTCCTTGATTATTCTTAGTTTTTATTTAAATTAGATTTAAGTTGACCTGTCCATGTAAGCATAGGCTTCTAAGGAAATAAACGTTTTGACTTTGACTTTGACTTTGACTTTGATTTTTTAACTCCCGAGGGAAAATGAGGGGTGTTATAAGATTGGCGTGTCTGTCTGTTTGTGGCATCGTAGCTCCCGAACAGATGAAGCTATTTCAATTTAGTTTTTCTATGAAAGGTGATAATCGCGCTAGTGTCTTAGATTTGTGTAACTATTGTTTTGTTTTAGCCTACAGTAAAGTATTTTTATAACTTTTAAAATTATATTATGACTTAAAACAACAACTTGTAACATACCATGATTTGACGGTTTTTGAGTTTTACGATATTTCGACGCTGCTGTTGCAAGCGCCATGATCACGGAAACAACTGAATTGTCTTTGTCTTTGCGATTTAGGCAGACGGCTATTCACAAACGAAACGGTCTACCCTCTTTCTGAGTCTTTTATTGCGAGGTTGACACTCACTAGTGCTATCACTTGTTTCATTCTCGAACGCACTACACCGTCAAATCATGGTATGTTACCCGTTTTAAGTCATAAAAAGTATTTTTCTTATTTGTATTTGAATCATACACGTTTCATCCAGGCTCCTGGACCTCGACTGGCTCAAGCACATGTGGCGTCCCGACTCCTTCTTCAAGAACGCCAAGTCCGTCACCTTCCAGACGATGACCATCCCCAACCACTACGTGTGGCTGTACAAGGACAAGACCATCCTGTACATGGTGAAGCTGACCTTGAAACTGTCCTGCGCCATGAACTTCCTCATCTACCCTCATGATACACAGGAGTGCAAGCTGCAGATGGAGAGTCGTGAGTAAAACACACATGAGTAATATGCTTGGAAGATAAAAAGAGGGGTGTTATAAGTTTGAAGTGTCTGTCTGTCTTATAAGGGTAAAAGTGAGGAAGGAAAAGCGAAAATCTGCAAATATGTATAGTGGAGTCTCAAACGAAAGATAAAAAAGAGGGGTGTTATAAGTTTGAAGTGTCTGTCTGTTATGAGGGTAAAAGTGGGGAAGGAAAACCGAAAATCTGCAAATATGTATAGTGGGGTCTCAAACGAAAGCGCATCACGGCTGCCTCTCTGTCGTTTAACTCTTGACAGAGCGGTCGTGGTCACTTTGAGGCATCATTTGGTGTTAGAGACGGAAACAGCTTTCTTAACGATCGCCCGCCATCTTTCTCTGTTCGCAGCCTGTTTGGTGCAGTCTGATACTAGAACTCCTACTGCGGATTTTATTTGGTCCAGCGCATCACGTATCACGTGCATATTACAATAATGTTTAGTATGTATACTTATAAGGAAACTAAAGTTCTGGAATCAGGGTTTTTATTAATTTTAAGTTTAGATTATTATAACATTGACTATAGGGTAATAACGCGCCGTTAGCACTGGCGTTGGAATTTCGAGCCCAATTTCCCTCGGGCGTAAGACCAAGAAGATGGGCAGCTGTGTCTTCATGAACGTTATCATCAAATAATGCGCTAGCCAAACCATCTGCTTGGTTACAAAACATGAATTGCAGTATCCATTTTAAAAACTTAACTTGATTTTTATTAAATAACTTTTATTACTTCAATCTTATAGCACTACAGTTTTTTTTCGGTCGGGGGTTAATAAATAAATCTCGCAATTCCGTTGTTCTTATTGTAAATGTAATACCCCTTTGAATTTATCTTGTGCAGCATAAGTGTAGGGTTAATCTAGTTTATTTTTGTTTTTACTGTAGGTTTATCACTATTCTTAAAAACATCAAACACACATATCATAAACAAAAAAATACTTTCTTCATCGGTAACATGTTTAAAAACAAGCTGAAATAAAGAAAAAAAAATAAAACTCGACTGCAAATTAACTTTTTTGGGAATTTTTACAGCCTACAATCCTATCAAGTGGGAATGGTTGTTACACAACTTTAATTCGATATAATAATATATGTAGATCCTAAACTGTCATCCTCATCACAAAATGATAAAAGAAAGCTTAATTTATTTTTAAATACCTATCCAACGAGAAAGTAATAAAAAATAATAATAATAATAAAGTTATTGAATAACCCCACATGACACAGTTTGTTGACTTTCATTTCATATTGCGTTGACTTAATTTTTTTTATTTTACAAAATGGCGTTCAGTTCTCGCAAAATTGAATTTTCACTAACGTCATGTCTCTAGTGACACTCGCCGGGCTAAGAGGAATCGATCGACGTATGAATCATAAAAATCGGCCCAGGCGTTACATACATACATAGATAGACTAATAAACACATTGCCATTCCTTTGCGTCGCGCAGTCAGCTAATAAAAAAACAAATACAAATAATACAAATACAAAATCTTTTATTGATAACTGTTGTACAATTAGGTGTTTTATGAATAGGGTACATGTTTTTACAGTTTATCCTCAATAGGACGTACAATATACTTACATACTAAGTAAAATTTTAAGGCTTAACTAATTTATAAAATTTAATTAACTAACAAAAAACACTTGGTGTATTCTTAATTATCTTAGCTATATCACATATTACATACATATCGAATATTCTCGAAACGTACGATGTTTACGCAATTGACCTGGTATTTTATTATTCCCTCAAAACATGAAGTATTCAGAATATGCCCAAAAGGCAGGGCTCCCGAAGCGCCTCGTTACTAGCATTGTGCTCGAGGGCGCTGCGGCCTAATTGTGATGCTGCTTCAACCACTTGTGGTACGCGGGCCTGTATTGGTACTGTCAGGCGAGGGTGTGTCTTTATAGGTATTATTGTAGAATAAATAAATATTTCCGGACAATCCACACAAATTCTAGCCCCGTGGTGTTACGAATAATCTTAAACAATCTTAGACAGTCCACCTATAAGACGTTTTAATAAATTATAATATGTTTATTTGTCGGACACAAGATCCATTTAATTCTTAACCTAATCACATTAACATACACAGATACATAAAAACAATTAAAAATAAATTACAATAAAGTTTTCCAAGAGATACGAAAACTATGTCACAGCTTTGATACAAAAAAGAATTGGTAAGATTCACGGGTCAAAGTAGTGTTATTAGCCGCAAGCTGTTTATACCACCACGGTTTCAATCGCCCAATGGATCATATAAAATGGTTCATTTCGAACCGTGGTCCGAAACGCCTAATCACGGTTACAAAGTTTTGAACGAGAAAGATTGTTATAGCACACAGATAATCACAAATCTATAACAAAATTGTAAAAATATGTAAAACGAAAGGCCTTATGAAACTGCAAGTCAAGTTAGTTAAAAATAGACAAATGCGGAAAACCGCGTTCTAGCGTCGCCCAGAGGGATGGGATTTCATCGTCTCTGTAAACAGTAAAAGTAGTTGAATACTATTAATTTCAGTTATATGGAAAAAGTATAAAGTTACTTATTTTCATCTTGAACCAATTATTACTTTTCCAGAGGCTGCTTAGGAATTGTGTTATTTGAAATATGTTGACTATACTTACTTACTGATTTCACATCAGACATTTCCGAGCTATTATAAGAATTGTATACAGTGGATAATCCCATGGTTAAGATTATGATTGATAATGATAAGACAAGCGAATGCCACCTTCATTTTACTCTAATAAAGACTCTCTTACCAATTATTTATAAGGTTACACTCCTAACTGCACAATAATAATGTAATGCCCCAACGGGGCTCATGTCAGAGTATATAATATGTAACACGACCTTTACTGTCACCGCATGATGAAGCAACGAACAAATGAATAGTTATAATAATAGTCATTTATTGATAATATATAAATTATAAGTCACAATAAGTTTTTTAATGTGGTTCCCCAATGCCACAACTGATTCAAAATATAATAATTAATAACTATTGTCATAAATATAATATGAATATGAATGAGATTCAGCTGCAGAATCAATGTGCCCATAACGTAGGTCCCACATTTTTACGCTTTTATAATATCTTTATTAATTTATTAAGGGTTTAATAAACATTTTATTGCTAATCACTCAATTACTCCTACCTACTAATTAAGGCCAAGTGCGCAATGGCAGACGTCATTATTTAGTCCTTATATTATATTTCCGTTACGTGATATATTGTATATAGAACATATCATTGCGTTTTTTGTCCGAAACGAAATAACCAAATATTAATTTTAATTAAAATACTTTAAGCCACATTCTGATTGGCGACCTTGTAGATGTACCTCTATATACTCCTAATCAAAAGTACCTATGCGTAAAAATGTAATTTGAACCCTGTACTTATGCCATGAGCGCACTGCACTGATCCTGCAACCAGATTCGAGACTACTAGCACGTCACGCCGTTGTCCATATCTTATGAATTTTCCGCGGTAACAACGAATTTTCCCGCGGTAGACGGTAACTAGCCTAAAAGCTCGATAAATGGGCTATCCAACACTGAAAGAACTTTTGAAATCGGACCAGTAGCTCCAGAGAAATTCGCGTTCAAGCAAACGTACTCTTTAGCTGTATAACAATAAGTATGGATTCAGTAAATGATATATTTAGGCAGCTTTGAAATTATAGTCCGGTCAATTTAGACATTAAAATAGTGATCAAATAAAGAAAATTCCGACACAGCCAAATTTCCGTAGAGACCTTAGGTTTGCTATAAAAAATAAAGTGTCAAAAGTCCCCATCGATCCCATGTGAGCTAAGGGAGTTATCAGCGTCCAAACGTCAACATTTTGGGGTTTTTGGATTTTTCTCGAAAACGGTAATTTTTATTAAAAAGTACCTCAGGGAAAAGTTGTAAATCTCAAAATTCTCTATAAAAATATTACCAATGATTTTTTCTCTAAGACCCACCATTTGCTAGATATTGCGCTTGTCAGAATCACGTTCTACATAATATGCACACATTTCCTCACCACCTGTGAGGTAGTGTACTGTCGATGCGAACGACAGTTAAACTCAACAACCAATATCAATAATCTTCATACTATTAAATAACTATTGTTCTTGAAAATCACGTCATACAGGTTCGTGAAATAGGCCTACCGGGGAAACCACTTTCAAAAAAACGCGCCGAGTACTGCTCTAGCTCGCAGGTGGTGTGGAAATGTGTGCATATTATGTAGAACGTGATTCTTACAAGCGCAATATCTAGCAAATGGTGGGTCTTAGAGAAAAAATCATTAGTAATATTTTTATAGATAATTTTGAGATCTACAACTTTTCCCTGCGGTACTTTTTAATAAAAATTACCGTTTTCGAGAAAAGTCCAAAAAACCCAAAATGTTGACATTTGGGCGCGAATAACTCCCTTAGCTCACATGGGATCGATGGGGACTTATGACACTTTATTTTTTATAGCAAACCTAAGGTCTCTACGGAGATTTGGCTGCGTCGGAATTTTCTTTATTTCAATTGTCTATATTGACCGGACCGAGCTGAAAATTTAAACGAACTATGTGCCCTGGTGAAATATTCCCCGTGAATATACGACGTCGTTCGACCAACAAAAACAATTCGAATGATAGGAATAAATGACTTATTGACTTAAGGTCCTATGTCCCCTAGATGGGACAGAGGGCGTCCACAGTGCGTCGCCATGCGCCATCCCGTTCTGTCTTGAGCGTCGCGCTTAATTTCGCTCCAAGTCTTGCCGATAGCCATCGCTTCGTCAATGACAGTCCTCCGCCAACTTTGCTTTGGAATAGGAATAGGAATAAATGATATATGTTAAAATTTTCCTAATCTTCGTTGCAAAAAACTATTTTCAAATCGAAACTAAAACTAAAACCAACTTCCCAAGCACAAAATTATCGGCAATATGTAAAGAAAAAGTTATCGATAAAATCTAATGAGTGAGCCCTCACATCCCCAGTGTAATCATCCCCTCGAGAGGAGGGTCGTTAGAAGGCTATTTTTAGAGCTTCTCGATCACTGATGAAATCGTGATTTTTGCTGACTGTTCCGAGCACCACTTGCCCTATATTTTACCTCTTGTATCGCAGACACACTCGGACGGGGGCGTAGTTAGGTTATAATGGGGCTTCTTTATGAGAATTACGAGAAGTATTTGTAGATATTGTCGTTATCGTATAGAATTATAATCTTACTAGCTGACGATTGGATGTTTTGAGGTATAAACGATGCTAAAAATAGACAAATATTATTTATTTAGATTTTTACAATAAACAGGTACGACAGGGTGGCAAAAATAGCTTTTAAAATGTATGAAAGACTTCGCATAGGCCGCGAGTTCACAATAGAAACTCTTCCAACTAAATAAATAATCAAGACTTTTTACAGCTTAAATGCTAATCATGAAGATATTACCAATTTAGGCTTGTAATTTCATGCCAGCCCCTATATTCTGTGCCCCTGGTTTTAATATATCCAGTCCTGATTACGTCCACAAATTTCTGCGGGGTTTCGGTCTTGCCTAAGTGCCTGAGGTGGATTTGCTTTATTTTCTCTTTGCGATTTAATATATTCACCCAGTCTTTTCTGTCTATTCATACACACACTTTTGAGGACACTGTATAAAAGAAAATTTATAACGATGCCACATATAAATCCACCGTTTTTGTTAGATAAACCCTTAGGGGTCAATTCAAATGGCCCTGGAGTTTCTAATTTGAGTTTTTGAAGGATATTTAAAGAGTTTGAAAATCGATGGATATATATATCATTAACCGTTTTATTCAACTGAAATGTACGAGTATAATAATAATTCACGATTAGTTTTGATGACAATGAATAGTTGCGCAGCCGTATGCAGTATTATCAAGTTAGGGGTTCAAGTTTTTTTATGTGTTTGTTTGTTCTGGCAAGCACTTTTACCTTGGTCTGGGTGTTTAATGTGTATTATTTTCAATTTTCAATTTCAATTTATTTATTTACCATAACGTTATATTACATAACAGGCAAGTCAAAACATACAACATAAAAACTTTTATACTAACATTATTAAAAATATCAATGTATGTATGTCTATTATATAAAGTATATCAGATGCCTATATCCCTTAGAGCTAGGGCTAGATGTTGTTTTGTGGATTGTCCGAATATATTTATTTACTTATTAAACCCATTTTATCAAAGCTATTTTGTCAGCACGTCATAATACCGATTTCGGTCCGTTAAAGAACAGGGTTCAGATCTATTTATAATGAATAGCCGCCAGTGTCAAATCGTGTAAAAAGAATTGCGAAAGGAATGGAGCGAGTCGGCTCACTGTAATGAAATAGCTGAACTTCACACTTCATCCCGACATGGGTTTACAACATCAAAGATGCGGTGCTTTTAGCGAAATTATGAAGCCTGAGTTCTAAATAGAGATGCGCCGAATATTCGGCATAATTTGGCACTTTTCTCACTAGTTGTATTCGGCCGAATTATTCGGTTTTAGCGCTTTAAATATTTGGTTCCAACATTTTATTTTTTTGTTTGTTTATTCTACAAACATACTTAACAGTGTATATGTTACTGTTTACGGTTTGTATTATATTTGTGGTGTACAATAAAGAGTTATCCATCTATCAACACGGACGGAATTTTGGATATACACATTCGTCCAAATTCCTTAGTATCTCAAGACAAAAATCTTGAAAATCCTAAATATGGCAATTCACTAAAGGACATTTGAATAAGCTAAGTTGTGTGACTTAAAACGGGTGACATGATTTGACGGTTTTTTAGTTTTCCGATATTTCCATATCAATGTTTCATTTTATTTGTTTTTTTTTAATATCGGAAAACTCAACATCCTTCAAATCATGGTATGTTACCCGTTTTAAGTCATAATATTGTTAAAAACCATGATAATTTAAAAAGTTGAATAAGGTAACGGTTGCTCAACTAGTGAATGAGAATCAGGAGAAATAATGAAATATGACAAGTGGAATAAATCGTCCGAAATAGAGATTTAAACCGAATAATATTTGGTATTCGTTATTCGGCGCACCACTAGTTCTAACACGGTATGGTTTTGTGTTGTTACTTTGGTGATATCCCTGTTCCCAATAAAAGACGCAGCAATTATTATTGTAAAATAATTCAACTGTATCAAACTAAAAAACCTAGTTTAGGACTTTGCATTCATTGCATTAAAAAATAATGTACCTACCTATAGTAAATATCAGTATAGACCGTATATCAGTGGTTCCGACATTTCAGCGTATAGACTATTTGTTAAAAATAGCGGGCTAGTAGAGTATGTTGGCCATTTTGAAAAAAATATCATTTGCGGCCAAATATCTCAGAAACCGTACATGTAAGACATTTGGTTTCATAACACGTTTTGTTTGTTAGCATTTACTCTGTCGATTGACATACGTTTCATCACCGCCGCGCCGCGAAATCAAGTTTTTGCCAAAATGGCCGCTAGTAGGCTTGCCAAAAAGATAGAACTCCTTTACCTAAAAAGGTACCTATCAAAAATACAAGTGAGATAAATATATTAAAAGCTTTAGTCAATTCGTCGAGTAATTTGACAAGTGGACTCAAAGAGCGAATATTTTGTACCTACCTACTTCATTCTATCTACCTATATTTATTGTCTTTCCAGTATCCCACACCACTGACGACCTGATCTTCCAATGGGATCCAGAGGTACCCCTGGTGGTCGACGAGCACATAGAACTGCCCCAACTGGAGCTGGTGCAGAACACCACGGCTGACTGCACCCAGGTCTACTCCACTGGTGAGCCTTCAAGTATACTTATCAATTATTTATTAAAAACCAAAGAAAGTATTACATAATTAACGTAGTTTTTAGGACTGTACCGTACCTACTGTGATAGTTGGAAACTGTGTTACACGTACAGCAAGGAAGTTAATCGGATGCACAAATTGTTGATTATTTTGACTATTTTCACCTCAAACATATCGCGTAACAGAAGGCATTTATTTTTGTTGACTCGTTCCCCTTCAAGTATTATACTGTGTAATAACAGCGATTAGTACCATCTGTAATTGTTTTACAATGATGTTAACAAAAGCCTAATGCGTTAAATCTAACGCAAACAAAAAACAATAATGTGAATGACCCATTTCTCTTAATGCACGGTAAACATTATCGGTCAAAAAGTGTTCCAATAATCTTGGCTGTTGATTTTCCTTCAAATAAATAACATAGAAATATTAGTCACTTCTAAGAAGTGCCACCTTCTTCTTCTTTTTTTACTTCAATGAGTGTTTTTAGACATGTTTGAAGAAAATTGGTTGAGCCGTTTAAAAGCCATGAGGGGTGAAACTTGGGAATAGAACCGAAAATCTGCAAATATACTCAAGTAAGGTATCAAATCCTTCTATATGCCCCATCTTAGACCACATCGTCACTTTACATCAGGTGAGATTGGCTTAACTAGCATAAAAAAAACAATGAAAGCGCATCACACAAAATATTATGATTTTTTACTTTTAGGTAAACCAGAATTATTCCGATCTGTCACCCTGCTTTGTCTCCATGGGGTGACAGAACGGACAAAAAAGTTTGATCTGTCCCCCTGTTACCGATGAGGGGAAAAAGATTTTTCCAGAAGTCACCGTTAAAGGTTGTTTCTTTCACTACAACCAAGCTGTATGGAAGAAAATAGGAATAAAAAAAATGTAAATAGGAATCGGGGGTATTTCTTAGTTTTAAATTTAGATTATTACTGCTGGTATATTGTTAAGAACTATTCTAACGAATTTTTATTTAATGCAGAAAAAGATTAACTCATTCGATCCGTAACCTTCGTACAAATGATTCGAACCGGCATCAGCATTAAAAAAAAATTGTTTAACCTAAATAGTGCGGTTCATCACTTTTTAAAAGTAATTAAGATTTATTCCAACGAAATTTAGAAACACACATCATATAAACTTATTACTAATAAATAAAATTGTACACTACCTACCGTTTAATCACTACACTGACCTGTCCGTCTGTCACTACTATGCGTTTATTTGATCAGCTGATTTTACAAGTTATTGTTGATATTTTCAGGAAACTTCACGTGCCTCGAAGTTATCTTTAAGCTGAAGCGGAGGCTTGGATACCACCTCTTCAACACCTACATACCGACCTGCTTGATCGTTATTATGTCTGTAAGTATTTAAACCATATCTTCTACATTTTCTGGATTTTTCAGAGGAAGCAATTCTCCTTTCAGGGTTATAGAGGTATACCCAAAGGGAAAAGGGGACCCTATTACTTCACGGGGCGTCATCGTCTGTCTGTCTGTCACGAGGCTGTATCTCAAGAACTGTGATAGTGAGAGAGTTGGTATCTTAAGGATATTTCTGTTGCGGCTATAACAACAAATACTCAAAACACACTAAATTCATATTTAAGGGGACTCCCATAAAAGAAATGTGATTTTTACCAGGTTAAGCAACGAACCGACCGCACGAACAGCATCTTTTTGCATTTTTTTTTACGTTATTTGGTTTATTTTTACATAACGTGTAGGTATAAACTGTACTCGAAATACTAGGTTTCGTATGAGTCCATCTAATACGTATCAAATTTATTTTAATGAAGTATGGTTAAGATTAGCTTATGTGAGATCTTGTGGAGTCGCTGGCCGCCATTTTGTAAAAATGTGATTATAAGGGTATTCGCACTCCATCAATCTAGAAATCGTACAGAAAAAAAAGGGTGTGTGTGTCAGCTACGACGCACGATTGGAGTTTACTCCTTACGAACTATAATTATGATATATGTATATCGAATAGAAAAAAAGGGTAAATGAACGCATCTGCTAAAATGATAAGAGAAACAAACATATGTATATCTGTAATTATTCGGATTATTTATATTACTTCAATAAAGCGTATTACATAAAGTATGTTACAAAATAATATAAATAAAATACAGCAATACCTCTTTGCGCGATACTTCGTAGTCTCAACTACGAAGTATCACGCAAAGAGGAGACCCCGAAAATGAGATACGCTGTGTAATGTATTCCATCTCATTCTTTTACACGTTCAATCATACTGATATATATGTTTGTCTCTTTCTACGTAACGCCTCAGCTTTTCGTGTTACACTTTTTGATTTTACTCCTCATAAAATTTCCGTACCGGACCTTATAACTCAAATCGTTTCTTAAGGAGTAAACTCCAAAAATAATAAAAATATTATGTGTAGGAAATTATTATTAGATAGATAAATTGATAACAACTTTACGAATTAAATTACAAAAACATACTAAAATATCAACAATATAAATTCAATTAGGTACTTTTTGTCGTAAAAAATAGAAAGCCCCTTTGTAAAAAACCAAAATTTTGGATTTCAATGGAACTATTGTCAATAGGTCACAATCAATAGTCGGATTGATAAAAATATTTCACTTTACTAGTATTGCTCTTAAATTAATTCAGGCATCACTTTGCGAAAAAGTTGATACCTACAATGCAACATATTTAGTACTGAGGCTTAGTGCAAATATAGCCTCGTAAGTTATTATCATTATTTTCCAACCAATGAATAATCCCAAGACCTCAATAAGAGTTAATCTAAGCCTTTTCTAAACCTCAATAAACAAGTGTTATCTCATAATCCGTGATTAGTAGATACTAATTATGTTAATCGCTTAGCCTATTGACTCAGATGGCTATGCCGACTGCCCTGAATATAAGCTTATTGTGAAGGTCGTAGATCTGGGTTGCACTGAGTCAGTACCTGTAACTTCCTGCCGCGTATCTCCCCCCAAAGTCGCTGAAGAACCCTAGAAAAAGTCACTAGACATTAAGACGGCAAATTTTTTAAATTATTTTTCGCCTGGTCGCCTACTTATGTGTGCATGCAGGAATTAAGTGGCTGATAGATTACGTAGATAGATTTCGTAGATAGATTTATATTTATATATATTATTTATTTATTAGCCATCCTGTCCCACTGCAGGGCAAAGGCCTCCCTTTTCTCTTTCCATCCAGCAATAGAGGCGCTATTGCTGGCTACATCAGGCCACGATGTTAGGTGGGCGTCGAGCTCGTCCCGCCATCTCATCCTGGGTCTTCCACAGATAGATAGATAGATAGATTTGCCTTTCTAAATACATAGGTACAAATAAAAATTGGAATTTGTGATAAACTGAATGAATACTTATGCACGTTTATGCATTGTTTATTTCCAGTGGGTGTCGTTCTGGATCAAGCCGGACGCGGCGCCGGCGCGCGTGACGCTGGGCGTGACGTCGCTGCTCACGCTGTCCACGCAGCACGCCAAGTCGCAGGCGCAGCTGCCGCCCGTCTCCTACCTGAAGGCGGTGGACGCGTTCATGTCTGTCTGCACTGTGTGAGTTAGTTCTGGATCAAGCCGGACGCGGCGCCGGCGCGCGTGACGCTGGGCGTGACGTCGCTGCTCACGCTGTCCACGCAGCACGCCAAGTCGCAGGCGCAGCTGCCGCCCGTCTCCTACCTGAAGGCGGTGGACGCGTTCATGTCTGTCTGCACTGTGTGAGTTAGTTCTGGATCAAGCCGGACGCGGCGCCGGCGCGCGTGACGCTGGGCGTGACGTCGCTGCTCACGCTGTCCACGCAGCACGCCAAGTCGCAGGCGCAGCTGCCGCCCGTCTCCTACCTGAAGGCGGTGGACGCGTTCATGTCTGTCTGCACTGTGTGAGTTAGTTCTGGATCAAGCCGGACGCGGCGCCGGCGCGCGTGACGCTGGGCGTGACGTCGCTGCTCACGCTGTCCACGCAGCACGCCAAGTCGCAGGCGCAGCTGCCGCCCGTCTCCTACCTGAAGGCGGTGGACGCGTTCATGTCTGTCTGCACTGTGTGAGTTAGTTCTGGATCAAGCCGGACGCGGCGCCGGCGCGCGTGACGCTGGGCGTGACGTCGCTGCTCACGCTGTCCACGCAGCACGCCAAGTCGCAGGCGCAGCTGCCGCCCGTCTCCTACCTGAAGGCGGTGGACGCGTTCATGTCTGTCTGCACTGTGTGAGTTAGTTCTGGATCAAGCCGGACGCGGCGCCGGCGCGCGTGACGCTGGGCGTGACGTCGCTGCTCACGCTGTCCACGCAGCACGCCAAGTCGCAGGCGCAGCTGCCGCCCGTCTCCTACCTGAAGGCGGTGGACGCGTTCATGTCTGTCTGCACTGTGTGAGTTAGTTCTGGATCAAGCCGGACGCGGCGCCGGCGCGCGTGACGCTGGGCGTGATGTCGCTGCTCACGCTGTCCACGCAGCACGCCAAGTCGCAGGCGCAGCTGCCGCCCGTCTCCTACCTGAAGGCGGTGGACGCGTTCATGTCTGTCTGCACTGTGTGAGTTAGTTCTGGATCAAGCCGGACGCGGCGCCGGCGCGCGTGACGCTGGGCGTGACGTCGCTGCTCACGCTGTCCACGCAGCACGCCAAGTCGCAGGCGCAGCTGCCGCCCGTCTCCTACCTGAAGGCGGTGGACGCGTTCATGTCTGTCTGCACTGTGTGAGTTAGTTCTGGATCAAGCCGGACGCGGCGCCGGCGCGCGTGACGCTGGGCGTGACGTCGCTGCTCACGCTGTCCACGCAGCACGCCAAGTCGCAGGCGCAGCTGCCGCCCGTCTCCTACCTGAAGGCGGTGGACGCGTTCATGTCTGTCTGCACTGTGTGAGTTAGTTCTGGATCAAGCCGGACGCGGCGCCGGCGCGCGTGACGCTGGGCGTGACGTCGCTGCTCACGCTGTCCACGCAGCACGCCAAGTCGCAGGCGCAGCTGCCGCCCGTCTCCTACCTGAAGGCGGTGGACGCGTTCATGTCTGTCTGCACTGTGTGAGTTAGTTCTGGATCAAGCCGGACGCGGCGCCGGCGCGCGTGACGCTGGGCGTGACGTCGCTGCTCACGCTGTCCACGCAGCACGCCAAGTCGCAGGCGCAGCTGCCGCCCGTCTCCTACCTGAAGGCGGTGGACGCGTTCATGTCTGTCTGCACTGTGTGAGTTAGTTCTGGATCAAGCCGGACGCGGCGCCGGCGCGCGTGACGCTGGGCGTGACGTCGCTGCTCACGCTGTCCACGCAGCACGCCAAGTCGCAGGCGCAGCTGCCGCCCGTCTCCTACCTGAAGGCGGTGGACGCGTTCATGTCTGTCTGCACTGTGTGAGTTAGTTCTGGATCAAGCCGGACGCGGCGCCGGCGCGCGTGACGCTGGGCGTGACGTCGCTGCTCACGCTGTCCACGCAGCACGCCAAGTCGCAGGCGCAGCTGCCGCCCGTCTCCTACCTGAAGGCGGTGGACGCGTTCATGTCTGTCTGCACTGTGTGAGTTAGTTCTGGATCAAGCCGGACGCGGCGCCGGCGCGCGTGACGCTGGGCGTGACGTCGCTGCTCACGCTGTCCACGCAGCACGCCAAGTCGCAGGCGCAGCTGCCGCCCGTCTCCTACCTGAAGGCGGTGGACGCGTTCATGTCTGTCTGCACTGTGTGAGTTAGTTCTGGATCAAGCCGGACGCGGCGCCGGCGCGCGTGACGCTGGGCGTGACGTCGCTGCTCACGCTGTCCACGCAGCACGCCAAGTCGCAGGCGCAGCTGCCGCCCGTCTCCTACCTGAAGGCGGTGGACGCGTTCATGTCTGTCTGCACTGTGTGAGTTAGTTCTGGATCAAGCCGGACGCGGCGCCGGCGCGCGTGACGCTGGGCGTGACGTCGCTGCTCACGCTGTCCACGCAGCACGCCAAGTCGCAGGCGCAGCTGCCGCCCGTCTCCTACCTGAAGGCGGTGGACGCGTTCATGTCTGTCTGCACTGTGTGAGTTAGTTCTGGATCAAGCCGGACGCGGCGCCGGCGCGCGTGACGCTGGGCGTGACGTCGCTGCTCACGCTGTCCACGCAGCACGCCAAGTCGCAGGCGCAGCTGCCGCCCGTCTCCTACCTGAAGGCGGTGGACGCGTTCATGTCTGTCTGCACTGTGTGAGTTAGTTAGGGGGACCCTGATTTTCCGCACTTAGACTCAAGGTGGTCCATTGTGCGTGGGTACTGTGTGAGTTTAAACATCGGATTTAACGGTTTTTAGGTTTCACATAGTTGGCTACTAGAATGATGACTACATAAAAATAGGTAGTTTGTTCAGTCCCGTCCAAAAATACGGGACGCCTATTCTTCGGTTTATAAATTGACTGAGTGTGTGTGAGGACTGTGGACAGTGGAGTGACGATTTGTATCTGCGAATTTTTTGTACAAATCGTACGAAAGCGTTACGTCACGCGAAACTAGAATTAGATACCGAAGACCATTAAAACTGCAGAATCCAACTGAAAAAGTCTACTAGTTTCGCTTATTCACGAAGCATCATCAGGAGCGCACCAGAATGCTCGATATCACTCTATACTAAGCCTTGACACTGCGTTAAGCGGGCGCGGAAGCGGGCGCGGGCGCGTATTTATATCGAACATGTACAAAATTGACGTAGCACATTTGTTTGAAAATTTGTAAAACCAATACTGATTATTTGGTAATCAAATTATTAGGAAAAATCCGATATATATCACCTACTAGCAGCTCGCCCCGGCTTCACATGGGTTTTTATTCAAAATAATTTTGCCGGTAATTATTCGAGTTTTTCTCGCCGTCAAAACAATTCTTAAACTCCAACGAACATTTAAAAAAAAATTGGCCAAATTGGTTTAGGCGTTGTTGAATAACTAAATAAATAATAAAATAAATAATAATTTATTTAAAACAAATAGTTATTTAACAGCTTTGGGCCAATTATAACTATCTTAGACTTAAAAACTAGACTTATTTAATACACAAATATATACAATTTTACAATTTAATAGAGCACACAAAAACAAAAGAAAAGTAATATAAACAATCATAACTAACTAAAACTTAAAAAATTACGGAGTGTCATGCTAATATGAAAAAATATCCATTATGCTGGTTTTCCTGTAAAAACGCATTTAATATTAATAGTGCGCGCTGTGTTGGCGCGTTATTGGCATAGAGTTATGCTCTTAGCAATACATTTTCTGATTAATTTTTAACCCCCGTCCAAAAAAGAGGGGTGTTATAAGTTTGACGTGTCTGTCTGTCGGTCTGTCTGTCTATCTGTCTGGGACATCATAGCTCCCGAACGGATAGAGCGATTTCAATTTAGTTAATTTTGTATGAAAGGTGAGTTTGGCGCGAGTGTTATTAGACATGTTTCATGAGAATCGGTTCAGCCGTTTAAAAGTTATGGGGGTGAGAGTGGGGTAGGAAAACTGAAAATCTTCAAATATACTCAAGTGCGGTATCAAATTAAAGAGCATCGCGTGCACATTTCTAAAATATTATGGTGTTTTACTTTTAAGGAAATTAAGGCATTGGAATCGGGGGTTTTTCTCTTCAGAAAAAAACATAACACAACACGAAAGTTCTAAGCACTGTCAACTACACATAAGTAACGAACTATATAGCCACATAGCCCTTTGTTTTTCATAACAACACACAAATGAACGGTTTTTAAATAAAAAATAAAATATTTCCGGACAATCTACACAACAACATCTAGCCCGCTAGTAAGCTCTAATCTTGTGTTACGGGTACTAGATGACTGATATACTTAATATAATATACATACATGTATAGATATTTTATAATATACATATTATTAAACACCCAGACCAACGAGAAAAGTGCTAGCAGAACATACAAACACTTTTACCCTCGGCGGGAATCGAACCCGCTACCTCTTGCTCTGCAAGCGGACATGGGCGCCCACCGCGCCACTGAGGCAGACAAAACATAAATCCTTTTTTGTTCTTCTTCTGGTAACTACCTTATACATAAATCTTGACCTTCGTCTATTTCCTACAGATTCGTGTTCATGGCCCTGATGGAGTACTGTTTAGTCAACATCGTCCTGGGAGACGGAAGAAAGCAAAAGGTATCTACATTATATTTCGTTCAAAATTCAAAATTCTTAAATATTTATTGTAATCATGTTTATAGTGTTACCAGTGTCTATTGCCGCGGCTTTGCGTTGCTTCGTGAATAGGCACGATGAATACATAAAATATATTGTGTTTTAATAAATCCGACTGATAGCCCTTTCAAAAATACTAGACAGTAGACACCTATTTTTTGCTCTAATAATTTATTAAGAAAGTGCAAAGATATTAAGCATCAAAGTTCCAGAGAGATGCCTGTGACTGCGAAGTTCAGTACAAGGGCTATGTCACGCTTAACATATGCACTGTAACGTATATAAATAGGGGTAATTTTATTAATAACGGCCTTTTTTTTTGTCTTCTACCTTATTTCTTATTTCTTTTTATTCCAGAACCCTGAAGAAACAGCCAGAGACAAAATCCGCGCGTTGAACATAGACCGTTTTTCCCGCGTATTTTTTCCGCTTCTTTTCTCAGTTCTGAACGCCACCTACTGGTTACAATTTGCACAATATATTTGATCATATTATCCTAAAATGTATATTATTGTTACCAAAATGGGGTTAATTTAGATGTGAAGAAAGATAGTTCAGTTTCTTGTAATAATTGGACTTTGCGCTTGAAGCGACAATTTGCCAGTGTCTAGTTAAATAAAATTATATAGTGAAAAAGATAGAAGCGGAAATATTCGTCCACAATGTTTGATTGATTGACATTGACACTTACCATCAGATGAGATTGTGGTCAAACAAACGTCCATTTTACATAAAAAAAAAGAGAAAAAATAGACTGCGATGCGCGCAGTTTAGCAGAAGACAGAAGTTCTCCAGCTTCCCTGTTGAAGGTTTCTTTTTGAATGGAACAGAAACGTTGGACCATAAAACATCCTGACATTTACAAAATTACTTCGTGAAATAAGTAGGTACCTAATTTAAAATAAATGGGAAAGCAGACCTTGTTTTATAAAAAACTAAATCTATGTTTCGATCTCGCATTGTTGACATGTTAATTAAATAAGATGTAGTTATATAAGTTTGTGAACTTCTAAATTGACTCCATTACTTAACATGTAGATATTTATGTATATAATTTTATTACTAAAAACTAAAATAGGACCGTGAAAGCATTTCTCTTTCTCTATTAGTTTAAAAAAATACCTACTTACTTAAGATATATCACATATACACGTATATAACATTTTTCTTTTCACTAACAAGCACGTTCCTTGCTTTCTTCGCCGGCTTTTGCCATTTTTTACTGCTGTACTCAGTTTCTTACTAGTTTATGAGGTAAAAGTCCTAAAACCTGCGTTAAATTATGTACCTATCACTATTATTGATTTTTAATAATCGATTAATTGATTGTAATATAAATTGATGGGTAAGTAGGTAATGAATAAATAATAAAATGTTTATTTCAGTACCTTATAAATTATACATACATACATTTTGGAGTCCCCCTTTAAGCAAAAATGTGCTTGTATTGGAGGAAACCGCTCGTGCCAGATAATTAACAATTTATAAGTTGGTTTACTGCAGATAATATTTTATGAAAAGTAACAAATCAAAACTGTTTAAAGTGAAAAGAAAATTTAAAATTTAGAATTCAAAATACATAAATAATTAGCAAAATTATATAATATTTTCAAGATAAATCAAAAAATCAACCAAATTTGTGAATGATGAATGACACTGTATAAATACCTACCAAAATCTGTATCAGTTATTTTCATCATCATCATCATCACCCTATTAACGTTCCCACTGCTGGGACACAGGGACTTCTCTCTCGACGAGAGAGATTAGGCCTTAATTCACCACGCTGGCCAAGTGCGGGTTGGTGAATGTCACATGTCCTTCAAACTCTTTTTAAAGTTCTCAGTACATGCCGGTTTCCTCACGATGTTTGCCTTCACCGTTAAAGCACGTGTTTAAAGCGCACATAAATTTCTCAAGAAGAAAAATCCAGAGGTGCGTGGCGGGGTTTGAACCCACGACCTTCGGAATAAAAGTCGAGTGTCCTCCCACTTAGCCAACACGGCTTACAGTTATTTTAATGGCTGTCAGTTATTTTAATAAGTTATAAATAAGTAGGATGTATCGTATCAAAATGTTTTGTTCCATTAGATACAGAACTCAGAACCTAGTTTCCTTTTTGAAAATGCCATAAGTTTTCTTTTCTATTCTTAAATTATTACACCATAATCATCCATCCCAATATTATAGTAAGTTTTTAGTATAATTGGTAATTTTAGTAAGTTAAAACTAAAATTTCACTAACTCATGATAAAGGTCTCAGAAGTAAAATAAAACAATTACCAAAGTCATACAAAATATTATTATTGAAATAAAGTATTCACCAAAATTACAAATTATCAAGTCGTACTTACATGTTCACTCACTGACTGCTAGCACAAGACTGAGCTCGACCCGAACTCGAACGACCGACTGAACTGTCACTATATCGTTCAATCACAAGAGTGAAAAGGTGAATGATAAGGTGAGTGAATGTGAATGAATGTGAATGATCGTTCAGTAACTTATAAATTAATGAATAATATAGTAATCGTTACAGTCGGCCATCCGTCACAAAACGAGTCCCTTCGTTTACCCATACATTGCATCGGTGGTCTAGTATCTAAGTACACACTTAACTAACCATAGAACTATAGCTAAGGCAATGTAGCGGTGAAAGATTTGAAGTAACCCTAAATTGCCTAGCTATAGTTCTATGGTTAGTTAAGTGTGTACTTAGATACTAGACCACCGATGCAATGTATGGGTAAACGAAGGGACTCGTTTTGTGACGGATGGCCGACTGTAACGATTACTATATTATTCATTAATTTATAAGTTACTGAACGATCATTCACATTCATTCACATTCACTCACCTTATCATTCACCTTTTCACTCTTGTGATTGAACGATATAGTGACAGTTCAGTCGGTCGTTCGAGTTCGGGTCGAGCTCGAGCTCAGTCTTGTGCTAGCAGTCAGTGAGTGAACATGTAAGTACGACTTGATAATTTGTAATTTTGGTGAATACTTTATTTCAATAATAATATTTTGTATGACTTTGGTAATTGTTTTATTTTACTTCTGAGACCTTTATCATCTCAGAAGTGGGATAGTTCTCATTGTCCACAATTTATTCTGACTAGTTTCAAGTTTCACAAACTCAGTTTTTAAATATAACTTTTGAAACTATCATGGTTATCAATATTATTATTGAAATAAAGTATTCACCAAAATTACAAATTATCAAGTCGTACTTACATGTTCACTCACTGACTGCTAGCACAAGACTGAGCTCGACCCGAACTCGAACGACCGACTGAACTGTCACTATATCGTTCAATCACAAGAGTGAAAAGGTGAATGATAAGGTGAGTGAATGTGAATGAATGTGAATGATCGTTCAGTAACTTATAAATTAATGAATAATATAGTAATCGTTACAGTCGGCCATCCGTCACAAAACGAGTCCCTTCGTTTACCCATACATTGCATCGGTGGTCTATTATCTAAGTACACACTTAACTAACCATAGAACTATAGCTAAGGCAATGTAGCGGTGAAAGATTTGAAGTAACCCTAAATTGCCTAGCTATAGTTCTATGGTTAGTTAAGTGTGTACTTAGATACTAGACCACCGATGCAATGTATGGGTAAACGAAGGGACTCGTTTTGTGACGGATGGCCGACTGTAACGATTACTATATTATTCATTAATTTATAAGTTACTGAACGATCATTCACATTCATTCACATTCACTCACCTTATCATTCACCTTTTCACAAGAGTGAAAAGGTGAATGATAAGGTGAGTGAATGTGAATGAATGTGAATGATCGTTCAGTAACTTATAAATTAATGAATAATATAGTAATCGTTACACTCAATTATTTAACAGGCGGCGTCAACGCTTTCACGGCCCTCTAAACCTTATTATTTTTGAATTATTATTTTATTACAAATTAATTACACACAAATTTATTATAGGTACCTGAGTAATGTTATAATTATTATGATAGGGATATATTATCTAAGATAATAAAATATTACATACATAAGCTTAGGCTGGCGGATTTGCTTGAGTGTTATCTTCCTAACCACCTAGCTAGATAATTAATTCAGTCACTTTACAAGTTGAATTGATTTTAATAAATTATTTTGTTTCTATTGTTGTTTTACTCACCCTGATTTCAACATAAACCTATATTGTTACATAAGATTTTTAAAAAGGTACCTACTTATCTATTTACCTACATACGATGGTACCTATAGGTTTAGAAAATATACTTCAACACTGGCACTAGAGATACGAATAATTTCAGATACTACACGCATAAAAAATATATACCTACCTACTTCCTGCCATATTACCATTCACTTCAATTATATAAATAATGAGTTGGTAGGTAGGTAGTTCGTAGTAGCAGTAGGTAGCATGATT
Source organism: Gymnoscelis rufifasciata (assembly GCA_929108375.1). Classification (NCBI taxonomy): domain Eukaryota; kingdom Metazoa; phylum Arthropoda; class Insecta; order Lepidoptera; family Geometridae; genus Gymnoscelis; species Gymnoscelis rufifasciata. Next base: position 9,673,200 of record OV815327.1, on the reverse strand, counting down.
ACACGGCTAGGTAGGTAGGTTTTATGGTCGCTAATAGTTACCTATTAACATTATCAACCAAATCGCAGCAATCCAACATACAAAACGAAGTAATAAAAACATTGTCCTTGAAATTCGACAGTATAAATTTATCAAAATTACGCTTCAAGTTCAAGGTTCAATTCCGCCATTGCGCACACTTCCCGACTTATTTTTATTACTGTCACCTGTCAAAATTCGCGATTGCGATTGTGACAATCAAAATGAAGATATAGAAATGTCATGTCAGTCAGTCGGTCACTGCGTGATGCGCTGTGTGTACGTGTGTCGGTTTGATACACTGCCGGCAGCGGTCAGTAAATTCTATGTTCGATAACGTGTATTCAATTTCAAAATTATCTTTGAGTTTGTTAAAGCACTGTGGAGATGTCTGATCACGGCCGGACTCTAGTACATAACCAGTTTGAGTTGTGAAAAAAGTTTCGCACTATCGCGAAAGAACTGTTTTGTTTTGGTAAATTTGTTGAATAACTCGTGTGAACAATGAAAGAAATAACTGGAAAGGAAGAAACTTCGGACGATGAGTCGGGTCTGGGGTACCAGAATACTTTGGTGAGTAAACTTTCTAGAAAATATTCGCGAATCTAACTTTCTGGCGTGCTAGATACTTTGAATCTACCGTGCGGTGCGTCCCGGAATTACAAATTTGTGAATGGTAGGTACACATGTAGTGACACTTGATTAAATTCCTTATCTCGCACGAAAATTACGAAACGTTTCATTGAATCTGTGAACAATTCAATCACGATTCTTATAAGATTTCAAAGCCAACTTTCTGCAAGTGAAAAACTTTTCTGCATCTCGTTTCTACTGATTCAATGGCTATTATCTGTCTCTCTCTGTATTTTATTTGCTAATGTTTTTAGAACCCAGGTCACCAAGGAGTATCCTATCTAGATTATGCAGACTTTGTTACAAATAAGTAATTCTATTTATATTTAAACTGGTACTTTTTATCTATAAGTTGCTTCCTGACTAATCATAATTTACCTAACAACTGAATGTGAGGCATTCTGAACCATATTGTCTCTAAGTGCTACAAATAGTAGATAGGTGTTTGTTTACTTTGAGAGCCTGTAAATTAAGAGCCATGGTCAAATACCTACCTACATAATGGATAAGATGTGTTCTTGAGATTATAGGACCTATTATATTATCATGATGATGATGTTTGTGACCTGCCTAGATTGTTAAAGATCTCTTTTCTGCTTTCCTCTTGGATTCCTATGAGAAAAATATGACAGAAGGAAAGAAATTACTTTTATATGAGACATAAAACATGTAGATAGAAGAATATTATTATATTAGAAGAGATGTGTATCCTTTGGTGGCAATCTTAAATAAATAAATTTAAAAATATATTCATTAGTAAAATGCCTAAAAAAAAAGCTTTCATTTAAATCTCATTAAGTATTTGGAGTTAGTAAATAGTCTCACATTGTATACTAGAAAAGTCAAATAAGATATTAATTGATTAACAAAAACAAGTAGGTTGAATAGACATTTAGGTAGGTAGGTACATATATATGTATAAATCAACTACATTTAGAAATACATATGTCAATTACCAATATACAAGATTATTTTTTTTCTTTCTATACTCTATAAAAAACTTCTTTATAGTAAGTACCAAGACTTCCTACCTAGTGCTGAGATTAGGTAAATTAATATTTAATGTATTAATAAGGTGGCTACCAATTATATGTATTTCATATCTATTACACTAACCTAGGCCCTACACTCATCTATAATTTTATTGTCCTTATGTTAAAATCTCCTAGATTTGTAAATATAGGGATTATAATAAATGAGATTAAGACATCCACCTTCTGTATTTCTTATTGTGTTGGGTACCAATTTTTTTATATTCTTATTAATTTATTCTGTTGACATGGCAAGTTCCTGCACTTAAAATTGTACACAATACCTACATAATTGTTTTATAAATGTGATGATTAATGACAAGTGCTGTTAATCACCTACTTTGTTATTTATAATGAGCCGGTTGATAATACTGAGTTATTTGAATGATTCTATTTACATAGTAAAGTTTTATTGTTTTTTTTATGTAGGAAATTACTTAATTCAATACTTAAGCAAATAATATACTCTTGAGGTTACCTTGTACTTTTTTTTAATATTGCAAACAAATATACTTCCTTATAATATTGGTTTATAATTTTTCTTGTGTTTGGATGGTCCATTAGCTAAAAACTAAAAAAACTAAAAAAAAAATTGGATAAAAATATTTTTTATGCAGGTAAGTAAGTACTTACTGAAAAGAAATTAAAGATATGAAAGGAAAGCTTTATAGGTTACTTACTCTATCAATAAGAAACAAAAATAATTTAAAAATAAATTGCAATTTATCTCAAATATTCATCATTCATTAACCATTACAAGAGCTTCACAAGTTAACTACGAGATGTCGCTAGTAAATATACATAGGCGCTAGAGGGCGCTTAAATTTGTATCACTACTTACTAAGGAATTCCATGTTATGCATGCTAACTACTGGTATCCATGATATGTATTTACATGATATGTATATTGTCTGATTGGTTAGCGATATCTGACTGGTGGCCAAGAAAGAACAAACGAATGGTCGGACGTCCCGTATCGAGGTGCGTCGACGAGATAGCAAGATAGAGAGAGAGAGTGGAGGTTTTGTCTGTTCACGTCCGTAAGTGGTAACCCTCTGAATCCTTACACGTGACCTCCGGGTGGTGCTGAGAACAGTCTCTGGTGGTAGGCTTCGGCCGCGGCTTGTCACCACCCTCCGGGCTGGGCCAGTGCGTGAAGCGATTTTTTCATGTTTCGTAATGTGGTCCGGAGAAGCCATCTCCCTTCTAGGTCTTCATGCCCCATCTTAGACCACATCGTCACTTTACATCAGATGACTAGATTGCGGTCAAATGAAGGCTGATCGACCATAAAAAAAAAAAGTCGCAGGTCGACAGTGGTTGCGTATAGCTCAGGACCGTTGTGGATGGCACGAACTCGGGGAGTCTTATCCCAGCAGTGGGCAAAAACTGCCTGTTGATCACGATGAATGACTTCACCATTAAAGTTTTTTTAAAGGGCACATATTTTGTTCAATATAAATCTAGAATTGCGACGCGAGGTTTAAACCTACGTCCTTCAGATCGAGAAGTGGAGCGTGCCACACTTAGCCATAACAGTTCTTTTTTTATACCATTGTTATTATTTTTAACCTCTTTCTCAATTCAATTTGTTTATGACAGGTGCGGTGTTACATGCTTAATTTTTCTGCGCTATTTAATCAATCACTTATTAAGACGCCATTATTCGATTACGCTCCTACTGTTAAAGATCCACAGCATGCGACGTTGCGCGAGGCCTATACTTGGATGGATGACAGCTCTAAATTATCTTTTTGCACTATTAAAAACATTTTTTACATATTTTTATTAAGTAAGTACCTATTTGTAATTGCAAAATGTGTATAAACTGTACACGGAACTCTGGGTGCAGTATGATGGGATAAATTTACATCTTTCTTAACGAGAGAGTGTAGGCCTTAATTCACCACGCTGGCCAAGGGCGGGTTGGTGAATGTCACATGCCCTTCAAACTCTTTGAAGTTCTCAGAACATGCCAGTTTCCTCACGATGTTTTCGTAAACCATTAAAGCTCGTGTTTTAAAGCGCCCATAATTTTTTCAAGAAGACAAATCCTGAACTGTGTTGCTGTATTTGAACCCACGACCTTCGGAATTAAAGTCAAATGTCGCCCACTTAGCCAACACGGCTTTAGTCCATCTTATAATTATCAAATTTATATTTTATGACGACTACTATAAGTACTTGCAAAATCTACGTACGTAAATACTCAAATCTTTCCAGTATTTGCGTCAAGTATTGAAGATAAACATTATCGTCGCTAACTCGTTTATTGTTAGGATTATATTACAAATCAATAAAAAAACCACTTCATATTATCTTTACTACATCTTATGCAATAGGTACCTGTTATCTGTAAATCTTATCTGCAGATTGATAACATGATAAAATTATTCAAGAGCAATGTCAAAGAAATAATTGTATTTAATATAAGCTCTTCCGCGCTCGTGTTTCCTTAAAAATATTAATAACCATAATAAATGGGATTAATATCTTGGTACAAAATAAATACCACACCACACCGTCTTAGACCACATCGTCACTTTACATCAGGTGAGATTGTGGTTAAATAAAGGCCTATCCAGCATGAAAATAAATATCTGGGAAGAATACAATAGGGCACAATAACTAATTAATTAGTACCTCATTTAGATTTTGAAAAATATTGTACCTACTCAAGACCTATTCGCGTGACGTAACGCCTTCGAGAGATTTGTACTAAATTTCCCAGTCCCAAGCCACTTTGCATTTTCTTATTAACTTGATAAAGAAAATGCAAAAGGAAAAAATTGGTTACCAGTATTTTTGGACGGGTTACAGACGGACTGAACAGAAATCCAATATATTGATGTAGTCATCAAATGCCTAGTATGTCTAAGTAGGTTTAATTATCGTCCTGGTATTTTTTTGTATGCTGCATATTATTTCATTTGACCAAAATCACACCTGATGTAAAGTGACGATGTGGTCTAAGATGGGACGTGAAGACCTAGAAGGGAGATGGCTTCTCCGGGCCACATTACGAAACGCGACAAAATCGCTTCACGCAATGGCCCAGCCCGGAGGGTGGTGACAAGCCGCGGCCGAAGCCTCCCACCGGAGACTGTTCTTAGCACCACCCGGAGGTCACGTGTAAGGATTCAAAGGGTTACCACTTACGGACGTGAACAGACAAAACCTCCAACAACAAGTACATAAACTAATATTAAATTATTATTAGGAAAAAAGCCGTGTTGGCTAAGTGGGAGGACACTCGACTTTCATTCCGAAGGTCGTGGGTTCAAACCCCGCCACGCACCTCTGGATTTTTCTTCTGGAGAAATTTATGTGCGCTTTAAACACGTGCTTTAACGGTGAAGGCAAACATCGTGAGGAAACCGGCATGTTCTGAGAACTTTAAAAGGAGTTTGAAGGACATGTGACATTCACCAACCCGCACTTGGCTAGCGTGGTGAATTAAGGCCTAATCTCTCTCGTCAAGAGAGAAGTCCCTGTGTCCCAGCAGTGGGAACGTTAATAGGGTGATGATGATGATGATGAAATTATTATTTGATGAGACAGTACCCCGACAAGTCCACTTTATTCATCATCATCATCATCATCATTTCAGCCGTAGGACGTTCACTGCTGGACATAGGCCTCCCTCAAAGACTTCCAGTGACTTCGGTCGGTAGCAGCTTGTAACCACCGCGAGCCCACTACCTTCACCAGGTCGTCCGTCCATCTAGTTGGTGGACGTCTCTGCGTTTGCCGATTCTTGGTCTCCATTCGAGAACTTTCCGGCCCCTCGTTTTTTATAATCTAAAACTACAACCGATTACACGCGGTTTTCAGAAATACATAGTGATGCAATAGGAATGTCTTATGTCGTCGCAAGTCGCTTGTTTTATTTACATATATAATGTACTATAAAATTGTAGATACATAATATATTAATTATCTACACTGTTTATTGACCTTTTGGCGTGTCGCTGGCGGCTACCACTGCACGCTTGCTGCGCTCACGCATCATCATCACCCTATTAACGTTCCCACTGCTGGGGCACAGGGACGTCTCTCTTGGCGAGAGAGATTAGGCCTTATTCACCACGCTGCCCAAGTGCGGGTTGGAGAATGTCACATGTCCTGTTGATCAAACTCTTTTAAGTGCTCAGAACTTGCATGTTTCCTCACGATGTTTGCCTTCACCGTTAAAGCACGTGTTTTAATGCACACATACATTTTTCAAGAAGAAAAATCTAGAGGTACGTGGTGGGGTTTGAACCCACGACCTACGGAGTTAAAAGTCAAAGTCAATACATTTATTTCCTTAGAAGCATAGGCTTACATGGACAAGTCAGCTTAAAATTAATAAAACTAAATTGTTTGCAAAAATGATCAAGGAAATAACATTGTCTTGACAGTTCGCTTCAATGTTTTATACTGAGTTGAGAAGCGAATAGAACAACACAGCTTTATCAATACAATTTTGTAGTTTTTAAGATTTTTACAGTCGAGTGTGCACCTTCTGCCTCGAGCATGATATTTTCTAATACCTGCCTGAGACATTTCAATCTGCTTTTCAAGATACAGTCATACATAGATCGGCAAATCGTTTGCAAAAAAATCGTTAAACGTTCATGATTTAATAATCTGGTCGACTTTAGTTGCCTATAAAAATCCACTTAATTTAATGCGAGCATCTCATAATTTGGTCAATTGAACGGTATGGTCGCGACATTATTGATTTAAATTCATCGTTATAGGATTAATAAGGTTAAACAAATATAGAAATACTAGAAATAATAGATTGTCGTAGCATTTGTCCATTATTAAGACTACAGCTAAGTTCGTGCCAAATTTTATTCGAATCGGACTTAGCTGGCAATATTTGAATTTTCCGTAAAGTCACAAAGATTATGTGGTCATGTCATCCTTATCAATAATCAATCTCTCCCCTTTTTTGTTAATCCCTTAAATTTAAGCAAGTTAGTTCCCATATACTTTTTAAAATCAAATTATCAGATATCATGCAATAACCCTTTTTTAACACCCGACCAAAAAAGAGGGGTGTTATAAGTTTGACGTGTCTGTCTGTCTGTGTGTCTGTCTGTCTGTCTGTCTGAGACATGATAGCTCTCAAACGGATGGAGCGATTTCAATTTAGTTTTTTTTTGTATGAAAGGTAAGTTTGGCTCGCTGGTTCTTAGATATGTTTCATGAAAATCGGTTGAGCCGTTCAAAGTTATGGGTGTGAGAGTGGGGAAGGAAAACCGAATATCTGCAAATATACTCGAGTGGGGTATCAAATGAAAGAGCATTGCGTGCACATTAATAAATATTATGGTGTTTTACTTTTAAGGAAACTTAGGCATTGGAATCGGGGGTTTTTCTTAAACTTTTAATCTAGATTTATTACACAAATCAACTTAAATTTATTAACAGATAGATAATAAAATTAATTGACAACTTTGTTCTAAAAACTATCACAGCAACCCTTAAAAGAAAAACAACAATTTTACAATCAACACCATTAAAATTCTTGAATGTCTCTGTTGAATTCCCTTATCAATCCGTTATCATTATCATTATCAGTGAGAGTGTGACGCGACCAGAAGTAAACAAAACCGGAGCACATGATGTGTTATTTGTCACCTTGTCTAATCTAAAGTTAATTCCTTCTTAGATAGGAGTTAGAGTTAGTTACGTGGATTTGATAGCGAAATAGGGATTATCTATTGGACTCTAAAATCTATAACAAACTGTAAATAAAGTGTTAGTATACTTACTAATAAGTGGGAGGACACTCGACTTTCATTCCGAAGGTCGTGAGTTCAAATCCCGCCACGCACCTCAGGGTTTTTCTTCGTGAGAAATTTATATGCGAGCTTTAAACACGTGCTTCAACGGTGAAGGCTAACGTCGTGAGGAAACCGGCATGTTCTGAGAACTTTAAAAGAGTTAGAAGGACATGTGACATTAACCAACCCGCTAATCTCTCTCGTCAAAAGAAGTCTCTGTGACCCAGCAGTGGGAACCTTAATAGGGTGATGATGATGATGATACTTGCTAATAATAAAAACACTTGTTAATATAGTTACTGGATAATTGCGTCGAGGTGTGCGGTTTGTTTTATGGATAATAATTAATAGACCAAACTATTATTAATTCTGGCGGCTCTCAAAACGGAGGTTACTAGGGACAGTTGTGTTTTATAGCTGTTACTTGAAAAATCTTTTACTAAGAATAATTTAGAATATGTTTCTTATATTTTATTTTTGACGTTTCTATGATATTTAATTTCAAGACATTTAAATACGATTTGTAAATTATATTGTACATTTCTTGTATTCTATGGCGAAGAAAGATATTTGTAGGAAAGTAGTGAGTGCTAAATCTAATTCTCAAAGACACCGTCGTTTAAATATTAACGTCAAGCAGTCTTGATTAAATAAGTACGAAACGTAACAGGAAGCGAGTTGAAACTAGAACGGTTTCGTAACCCGGTTACCGCAATGCCACTTGCAGTTGCAATATCATTATTAGGCATTTCGTACAATTAGAATTATGGTTAGACGCTCAAGGTTGTGATTAAACTATACTATATAGTTCTATCCAACCCGTACTTGGCACCAGCGTGGTGAATTAAGGCCTAATCTCTCTCGCCAAGAGACTTCCCCTGTGTCCCAGCAGTGGGAACGTTAATAGGGTGATTGATGATATAGTTTTCTATAGACAGCGACCTTTGCTTAAGCCTTGTTGGCTAAGTGGGAGTACACTGGACTTTCATTTCGAAGGTCGTCGGATCAAACCACGCCGCGCACCTCTCGATTTTTCTTCAAGAAAATGTATGTGCGCTTTAAACACGTGATTTCACGGACAAACATCGTTAGGAAACCGGCATGTTCTGAGATCTTTGAAGAATTTGAAAGACATGTGACATTCACCAACCCGCACTCGGCCAGCCAGCGTGGTGAAATAAGGCCTAATCCCTGATCGCTTTTAGTGATAAGGCTGCCCTTTGTTTTCCTCTGTACTTTGCACATTTCTATGTAATATTTTTTTTGTTTTTGGTGTTTCAATAAATATTATTGTATTGTATTGTATGAGTTAGTAAATCTTAGGTTCACTGGCAATTAACCATAGTTACGTAAATAGTGGTGCTTATGTGTTTTTGTGAAATAAGATGGAATGTAATTGTATTTTATTGTAGTTGTTAAATATTTGTCATAAATATTTACAAGATGTAGGTAACATAAGCCAATACTATCTAGTTCTGACTGAATTTGACGGACGACCGCCATTAATCAACAGATCTTGTTAAAATACCGTTATTAGTAAATCAGGATGGCATACTTTGTGTATTGCTATTTATCTATTTTAAATATATATGTACCTATATATTAATATATATGTACCTAATAATTACTCGTACGCAGTAACATAATTATTTTTTATAAATCTTCTTAACATATTATAAACCAATTTCACACCACGTTGCCTGTGTTTTTGGATTTTCACTGAAATAATGTTTCAAATCGGACCAGTAGTTCCCGAGATTAGTGCGTTCAAAGTAACTAACCTCCAGCTGTATAATATTAGTAATTTTATAAAGTGTGTGGCTCCAATCCGATAAATATTTTAAGGTACGGGTCATTCTTAGTTAAGAGGTACTTTCTGCGGCCAGGACAAAAAAAAACCTTTTTTTAATATTTATCGTTGTAAAAACCTGTCTATTTCTTATAACTAAGTGTTTTCTACATGCCTACTTAAATTTGTAAAATAAATTGTACGTATTTTAGTCACTATTAGCCCCAATATAAGAAAAATGTCTCTACCCTGGTTTGTCCCCCTACCGACTTTATATGTTAATCCGTAATTATGAATGTAATAAAATTCTATAATAACTTTAAGATCGTTAATTATATAAACAAAGATAACTAAGTAACAATATCTTACAATAAAAATTGCTAATATTAAATTTTTTTATAATAAATTTTAACGCCGAAATTTGTCCTCCGTGTTATGTGTCTCATACCCTGGTTTTTTGTTTTCGTTTAAAAATCGGATTTGCTTTATTAGTCTGTGGAAGTTATGACCTTGAATACACAGTCTGTGACGTGGAAATAATAGCAAGCGCCGCATTAGCCTACTGTGCAGCTATTTTGTCGCCCATTTCGGTCACGCCACTCGCTGGGTGCAGAAGTGTTGAGTGAATGCAGTCTTTCCTCTGGTAAGATTTATTTTGCAATTATTTCGTAAAATACTAATATATATACTTAATATTACTGTGACTAGTGCATACATTGTTACGTTTGATTATAAATTGCGTACGAAAAACACTTCTACGGCTATTTCGGGTTTTTATCGAAAATGTATCTCCCCTGGGGTATTTCCCCTGGCTCTTTTGATGCCAGGGAAGATACTTAATGTACAGGGGAGATACATTTTTAGTTGTATTCATTAATATTTGTTCCGCTTTCTCGAGTGCTTTGCTTGGAATTATGTCTATTTTAGTTTGATAATAAAATACTAGGTTTTTTTTTTACAGAAAATGGCATCTCGAAGAAAATTGACGAGAGAAGAACGCCTCGAGAAAAAAAGGAATAAGAATTTACATTTCTTAAGCGATGGGCCGGTCACCCAATATCGTAATAAAATGATGTTCAAGGTTTTGGCAACGATGTTTGTCGAGATTTCTACCCCAACCTTCAAAATTTCACGTGGCGTGGCAATTTCATGTGTTTCATGAGGCAGGTAGGGGGAAGGGAGCTCCCGATGGAGTGGGTGCTACTTGCAAGAGAACTGCTGATAAACTAGTTGCGAGTGGCACCGATATTTCAACAATAGATGACTTGACTAAAGCTCTCGAGAAAACCTGCCGGAATATAAAATTTTCACCGTAGATGACGCGGACATATCAGAAAAAGCAGCGAAATAGGAATCTCTGAACATATAAAGACTTTTACAGGCACACTAAAAGTTCATCAAGTTACCGGTAGCCTATTTATACCAAATTGCCTGACATTGAAACTTTTAAGCTGATTCTGTGACTCTGAGTTATGTCGTCATTTCTATTTGGGTACATTTATGGGTCTGAATCTCATCTGCGGGTAGATGATATATATGGAGTTAGTGTTTCAGATGATGAACCACTAAATAAATATTTATTAGAACAAGGCACGAAGATGCTTTAAGGAATATAAAAGCTTTCTGAAATGGGAACTTTGTGCTGATTAAACTTCAATGTAGAAAAACGGAATATCGTTATGTCGCAATGTGTACAGGCGTCGAAGACAATGATGAAGTTCAAGTAGTATTTTGTAAAATCTGTGACGAAAGTGGAAAAAGCTTCATAATTAATGATGACGATGTTTCTTTCATCACCTGGGATCAGGTTTTAAAAAAACTTCCTGCCCCTTTATTAAAAATGAGAGGGCAGCGTATTTTCTATGCTTTTATTAATGAAGCTGTTGATGTATTTGAGCGCGGATTTAATAAAAATTAAGTTCCTTTAGAATGTATATGTTTTTATTTAATAGCTTAATAAGTACAAGCAACGTTTAATATTGTTGTTTAGAAGAGATATTTATGTTTCCTTTTATTTAATTGTTGCCTATTGATGGTAAGTTTTGTTATACATTTTTGTTTACATGGACAAAAAAAGAGATTTTTTAAGTTACCTAAACACATATAATAAAAAAAGACTGTTAAGAAATGAAAAGTCTGCTTATAAATAACTTCAAATATAAGTAAAAATTCGTAAATAAAGTTGATTCCTTAAAATAACCTTGGTTTTCATACATGCCTGTCTCTCCCCTGTTCATAAAGTATCCTCCCTTGTGCACCTTGTCTCTCCCCTGTACCGAGTATATTCCCTGGTCACTTATAAAACGAGATAAAACCAACAAATTGATTGGCCACTTTGTAAATGCTTTTAATATTGCAGTTTCAATAAATAAAATATATTCTTAAATAAATTCTTTAAAAAAAATGCCATGCCGCCACTTCATACAACGAATTACCTCTTAACTAAGAATGACCCGTACCGTAAAAGCCCGAACTACGGTAAATCCAAAGATTTACTGATTAAACTTCCTAAAGATAAAAATACTATAGCTTAAACCAGTTTCTAATTAAACTTGTCCTTTGTTTCCTAAATACCTTCTAAAAGTTAAAACAAGTAAGATCATCTTATCACAAACATAATATCGGAAAGAACGTTAAACATGTCGTTTTAAACATTAACCGTGTCTTTAGTGTAAGTCCTAAGGCTTACTAAATGAATGGTGTTAACATCCGAATCGCAAAATCATTCAATCATCTTACAATAACTAATCAATGATCTCTATCCATCCAAGAGTTGCTTGGAAGAGATCGCTTTTAGTGATAGGGCTGCCCTTTGTTTCCCTCTGTACTTTGCACATTTCTATGTAATATTTTTTTTGTTTTTGGTGTTTCAATTAATATTATTGTATTGTATTGTATGAGTTAGTAAATCCGTTCACTGGCAATTTACCATAGCTACCAAAGTCACTCTGTGTCGTGTATTGTCTATATCGAGGATCAAATTAATCGTAAAAACGTTTCAATAGCCTACTAAAATAAGTTTTTTTTGCTCTTTCTAGATATGTTTACAGTTAACGTAAACTAATTTTGCAGACTTATCGGGTATTATCACTGCACCCTCGATATGTTCGCTCCGCAAAATTAAGTTAATCACCTAATTAGATTAATAATGGCGCCCTAGAGCGATAAGCCCCAAACAGACGAAAGTCAAATTCGCCGATAGTGATAACAGAACACATTAGAATTAAACAACACCAAATGTTGCATTTATCTGATTAGAAAGCTGTAGTCACCGTATCGCCTTTCAGCCCTCGCTTATGAGAAATATTCCAAAAAGCTATACCCACTGAAAGAACACACCCACCATACGACATAATCGTTGGAGGAAAGTTTATTTAAGTATTTACAAAACCTTACCCTATAGCAACTAGAGAATCCCGATACAATAAGGAAGAATGTCAAAATGATTTTTTTTATAAGGAGGGATAGATAGACATGTTTGCCCACAATCTGACCTTATGGCAAGTGTCGATGTGGACGAGGATGGATCACATAGATCTAGAAGGTTCACTGTTGTCTTGAAGACACTTTGATGTGGTCTAAATCTGAGCAATCTTGGTAGATCTGGTACCTATTATCTCTTGTCTTGAAGATACATTGTTCAACCGTGATCATGGCGCATGTGCCGAAATATCGGGAAACTCGAAAGACAATCAATCATTGTAAATATCCCGTTATAAATCTAAATAGTATTGAACTATGATAACCATGATAGTTTCAAAAGTTATACATTGTTGTAGTCTAAATCTGAGCAATCTCGGTATCATTTCGCCGGCCGAGTGTGTCATATCGCGAACGCCTCGGCTTCCTTAATCGAATCCCTCTGCACTGCGAACTCGGATAATGGCCAATTGTCCAGCGTAAGGGGAAGGCGGTGCGTGTGCCCACGGACGTCCGGCACGATATACCGTATGGAGAGTCGTCCTACTTTGCTTGTTTCCTACTTTTTGTAGTGCTTGTTAAAAAACTATGTGAATATGACAAAATGAAGTGTAAAGGGCAATTTTTGGATTAAATATCGAGAAATCACCTATGTGGATGATTGTTTTATTTTCGTCAGTTTGTTTTCTTATAATTGAACTAAGATTACATTAACACGACATCCATTGAACGCTATAAGACGAATTCACTAATATGGCAGATAAGTAGGAAATGTTGTATAGATTATATTATCAAGGAAGGCTATAGGCTAGAACCGTTAAGTAAAAAGCTAGTTATTACATAAACATTGCACTGATTCAATATTCCTTGTGTATACTTTCATTAGAAGTTGGTTAATACGAGTCGAAAAAAAAATTTGCAATGCATTTTTTTTAATTTTATATAATTTGCCGTTATTTTTTTATATGGCTTTAATCTATTGATGTGTGTATATCATTTACCAATAAACTGTTTTCCCACCCATAGGATTGCTTTATATTTTCTAGATGAGTCTACTTTTTTTACCGCGAGAAAATACGATGATCTGATACATGTTGTACTGTTAAAAATCCATATAGACGGGCAACGCCGTGGCGTGTAAAGCTAGTATATTATATACGATGCGAATTGTGAACCTCTTCTTTTTTTTCGTCGGTTGATAACAATTATTTCAAGGCCACGACTTTACCTTGGTGATAAGATCTAAAAACAATGAAGTCTAATAAAAAAACATAGCTAAATAGTCACCGGCACTTAGGCTAAATAAATTTTGAGCTTTGGGCTTTTTTAAATCACTCTACCCCACATCTGAAATATTAAAAAAAATATATCGTTTTCAAACTTACAACGACCAAATTACACAAAGGTTTTTATTCCTTAACTATTTTATAAACTGCGTTAGTATTCTGGCTAATCATGTACACTATTTGGTTTAATAACTACCCTGTGTTAAATTAATTAAAACATTTTATTTCGCGAAAGCTTATTATTCGCTTTCCGACTCTGTTAAGTTATTACTATTTTGTGTTTAGCTTTAACTTTACGTTATAACAAAAACCAAAATTAATTTCTCGTCAATTCTCGTGTCGTCTCGAGCAGTGGAAACGTTGACCGTGAATCTTAACTTCCGTTGCTCCACTGAGACTCCTTATGACGTCTGCGTTATCGTGTAAAGTACTTGCGTACTTTTATTACTAATACATTTTATTGTTTAATGCATAGGTAAGTATTTAAGTTTGGACATGGAACGAACGATGACACATTCTTTAAAAGTAATAGGCGTATTGTAAAAGAAAGCTAATATAGATATACTTATATTATAAAGCTGAAGAATTTGTTTATGTGTTTGTTTGTTTAAACGCGCTAATCTCAGGAACTACTAATCCCAAATAAAATTAAAAATAAAGATAAAATACATTTATTATGTCATCAAACTATAAATTTTAATTTTAAATTTACGAAAAAAAACCCGATTCCAATGCCTTAATTTCCTTAAAAGTAAATCACCATAATATTTTGTAATGTGGACGCGATGCGCTTTCATTTGATACCCCACTCGAGTATATTCGTACAACCGATTTTGAAGAAACATGTCTAAGAACAATCGGGCCAAACTGACCTTTCATACAAAAAAAAAACTAAATTGAAATCGCTCCATCCGTTCGGGAGCTATGATGTCCCAGACAGACAGACACACAGACAGACAGACACGTCAAACTTATAACACCCTTCTTTTTTGGTCGGGGGTTAAAAAGTAAATTAAATATTCTACCGATGTTACATAGTAATGCTTAGTGACATAAATGGTAACCAATCAGCATAATTATGTGCTATGACAGAACTAGGCCCTGCCATTAGCCCTTCCACGGTGACCAAAAATAGCGAGAAGCGGCTGCTGCGTTACTCGCAGAAATTATTATTATTTTAATACAAAAATATTGTTACGAAACAATATTTTTGTATTAAAATAAAAATATAATTTAATAATTATTTCATTAGCTTAAGGCTATATAATAGGCTAAATTTTCTGTTTTGTTTACAACGAATATTCTAAAAACACGGGAAAAAAACGGGTTAAAAAAAACGGAAAAATAATGTTACGTTTAATAAAATAACTATCGCTCTATAATATTTGTACCTATACCTACAAACCTAAACTTAAGTAAACAATCGTTGATACTTGACATAAATAGAACATTAAGTACAATAGAAAATTATCATTCAAATACTTCACCAGACAATAATGACAAGGTTGAAATATTTACGAGATTGTAGGAATGTGATGCAGATAAGTGCATTTATCGTCAACATCATTATCGGTCATCATAATGGAAAATTTGATTTTATAAGCGGCTAAAAACTTGCTGCCACCGCGCCACTGCCGCACCGCTCCACTGTACACACCCCGCCCCGCCGCCGCTCTGTGAAATCATATTTATTTAAATAATATTATAAATGCGATGTTGTTTGTTTGATTGTTACGCTTTCACGCAAAAACTACAGAACCGATTTAAATGAAATAACATAGGCTACTTTTTACCGCGGGAAAACGCCATTTCGCGGGAAAATCCATTATAACGCGGATAACACCGCGGGGCACGGCTAGTAAGCAAATAAAACCAAAAAGGTTAATAAATGTTATTATTATTTGATTTTGACATTATTAAGTAGGTATTTTGACGTGATATTTAGACCGTGGCGACCTTAATGTAGTTTAATCAAATTGTGTTGGAAAACACCTGATTTTGTTTATTTCAACCCCCGACGCAACACCCCGGGTGTTATAAGTTTAAGTGTATACGCCAGTCTATCTGTCTAGCATCGTAGCTCCTAAACGGATGAACCGATCTCGATTCTGTTTATTTAGCTGAGATTGTTTCTAGCTATGTTTCATATTAATACCTAAGCATAGCATTAAATATGTTTACCCGTTTCAATGATATGAGGAGACGTAGCATTGAGAAATCGAATGCTTACAAATATACCCGTGTTGGGTACTAAATAAAAGCTCGTATCTGTATGTCACGAAATAGTTTATGGAAATTGGTTTAGCCATTTGAAAGATATGAGTAGTGAATGTTGACAAATATACCCGAGTGAGGTTCAATAATGGTTAAATGACAATAGATAAATAATAATAAATATTTCCGGACTGATTACACAGCATCACCTAGCCCCAAACTAAGCAGAGCTTGTACTATGGTGACTGATATGTAGTATACATTAGATACATTCTTTTTTTGTAAATACATTCAATGATTTCCACCTGATTCTACGTGGGGGGTTTTTAAATTTAATTTTCTTATATAAGGAAAATGTCAACCTACACTGTAATTTGCAATGCAAACCTGACTATAGTAAACCCATGTTCATAATGTTGATTTGGAACACCTGTTTTCCTTAACAAGCGGGTGTGTCCTAGATTATTGATAACAATTGCGTACCTACGCCATCTCAATCACAGCGCAAGCACAGTACGTCTAATATTAAAAATCATCATCATCATCATCATCTTCCTGACCTTATCCCACATTACGTGGGGTCGGCACAACATGTTTTCTCCTTCCATTTCCCTCTCTCTATCACCCGTCATCTCAACACTCACCTCAAAAATAAAAAATAATAAATTATTTTAAAAATTGCCATGTTGGCTAAGTGGGAGGACAATCTACTTTTATTCCGAAGGTCGTGGGCATAAACCCCGCGATAAACCTCTGGATTTAAATTTATGTTCGCTTTAGACACGTGCTTTAACGGTGAAGGCTATCATCGTGAGGAAACCGGCATGTTCTGTTAACTTTAAAGAGTTCGAAGGACATGTGACATTCACCAACCCGCACTTGACCAGCGTGGTGAATAAAGACGTAATCTCTCTCGTCAAGAGAAAAGTCCCTGTGTCCCAGCAGTGGGAACGTGTATAGGGTGATGATGATGATTATGAATATAATATTAATATAAACAAGGTATATAAACCTTTAAAACTATGTACAACAAATTGCCGTTTGAAAAAATTCAATTTCTCTTACAAACATTAAAACATTAATTAAATATATTTTTTAATCATATCCTCTTTAACGCGTTGCTGAATACATGAGTTAATTATTTAACACCCATAGTACAAGTTCAGCTTAGTTCAGGGGGTTCAGGGTAAGTGTTGCTGTTTGATAAATTCCGGAAATATTTATTGGAGTTTACTCTAAGGAGTAAACTCCAATAAATATTTCCGGAATTTATATTTTTATTTTTTAGTTTTCTTAAGAGAAACGATTTGAGTTATAAGGCCCGGTATGGAAATTTTATGGGGAGTAAAATCAAGTGTTAACAAAAGTTGAGGCGTTACGTAGAAAGAGACAAACATATATATCTGTAGGATTCAACGTGTAAAAGAATGAGATGGAATACCGTCGGAACGTCACGTTCGAAATAAGAACCTTAACGCATTTTGATTGGTTGTTTGTTGTGTCTCTGGAATGAGAGTTACCATTTTTGACATTCGAATACGCGTTCGAAAAAGTATTCGTCTAGCATTCACTTAGAATTTCTCAGTGAGTAGAGGTGAGAGTGCAAAGTTATTCAGTAAAATCTTCAATATTTACAAAAAATTTTGGCCGGACGTTTCTTTTTCATTTGGATATCGTCTTACAAAGATTTTGTGCAGGGAACTAAAACAATTGACGAATTTATGGTCCTCTCAACGCGTTTCGTTGGAACACAGAATAAGTACCTTCTGTTATTTATTAATTAAAATATCAAAAAGAAGCTATAGTTTCGACACCTAATTAATTTGTTCTTTGCAGTATTTACGAATGATATTATAATTCAGAGTGAAAGAAATCAATCATCCTAAAATTGGATTTGTATAAATTGAACACAATTATTATTATTTTGTAACATACTTTGTGTAATACGCTTTATTGAAGTAATATAAACAATCCGAATAATTACAGATATACGTTTGTTTCTCTTATCATTTTAGCAGATGCGTTCATGTACCCTTTTTTTCTATTCGATGTACATTATATCATAATATCGTTCGTAAGTAGTAAACTCCAATCGTGCGTCGTAGCTGACACACCCACACACTTTTTTTTATTTATTTTCCAGTTTTTAGCCAAATAGTGTGTCCAAATATAAGTATTACTTGTGTTGTTGTCTAAATATAGTAGTTTAGTTATCGATACATATAGTAGTACTATATGTATCGATAACTAAATGTAAGTATTAATGTTTTTATGTTGTAACTTTGACTTGCCTGATTATGTTATATGACGTTAAGCAAAAAAACTAATGAAAATATTAAATACATACACATACATCAACACCCTATTAACGTTCCCACTGCTGGGACGCGGAGACTCCTCTCTTGACGAGAGAGATTAGGCTTTAATTCGCCACGCGCTGGCCAAGTGCGGGCTGGTTAATGTCACATGTCCTACAAACTCTGTAAAGTACCCAGAACGAGCCGGTTTCCTCACGATGTTAGCCTTTACCATCAGATTAAAGCACGCGTTTAAAGCGCACATACATTTTTCGGAATTAAAGTCGTGTGTACTTAGGCAACACGGCCTTCCTAAATATTATGGACTAATTTATTTTTTGTAGTATTCCAGTTACCGCACCCATATTACCACCATATTTTTTTTGTTTTTTTTTAAATTACATAGTATTGCAAATGCAATAAGTAGGATATTTTTAAATCATAAATGCTACAATATAATATAAAAAAATCTTTAATGCAACACAACAAAATAGGTACTGACTCCTACTAATAGTGATAATTCTAGTATTTAGATATTTTATTCTATTTCGAGGGTCCTTACAACTACAAAGCCCGATTCCTCTGATGAACGCTTCTCGAATTCTCTTATAGTGCGCACCGCTCAGGAGTGGAATTCTCTCTTGAAGTCTGTTTTTCCGA
This sequence comes from Gymnoscelis rufifasciata, assembly GCA_929108375.1. Lineage (NCBI taxonomy): Eukaryota > Metazoa > Arthropoda > Insecta > Lepidoptera > Geometridae > Gymnoscelis > Gymnoscelis rufifasciata. The sequence goes on along the minus strand of OV815327.1, from coordinate 9,654,072 downwards.
TTACATACAACCCGACCACTTTTAAGACCAGAGTGAATAGGCCTTTCTGGGAAAACTTGTTCCATCGTTGACCTCGTCTCTGCCTTCTGGCTAAACTGTGGTCAAAAGTAATCACATAAAATAATAATAAAAAAAGATGGCGAAAATTAAGTCTGATATAATCTTTCAGAAAATTATGTAAACGATCCTCAAAAACCTTATTTATATATTCATAAAACAATTCTATAATCGTATTTGAAATATTACAATGATATATTAACCTAATTAAACACTTAAATTGAATTGATAATTTTCTGCTGTGGGAGTCATAGGATTCTGCCAAGGGAAATTCATCTTTGTCTTCAGCATCTGATTTAGTCGCTAACCCGCATGCCAAGGGTGGCGAGAACTGGCAAACCCTACCTCATCTTGAGGGGAAATATGATTACAATGTAGAGGAAGTCAGGTCATAGGAAGATAGGTCTGCAGCGCTGTGTTGGGGTATAGAGATTAATTTATTTTAATCTTGATGATATATATAATAAATGATAAACCTCACTTTTAAGGTTAAACTATTATAGGTTATTTTGTCCTGCGTGCGGAGTTTACGGATGCGACTCATATGCGATTAATCCTTTTCTCCATACCATTAAAATATAAGGGTTTTAGTTTTAGTTTTTTTTTATTTATGCTAGAGTAACCTAGCTAGCTAGACATTTATAGCCATTTATTGGTTTTCAGTTTCTATCAGCGGTTACATTTTTCCTTAAATACTTAGTTATATAGCATATAGGTTTATGTTATAAAGTATTTATATAGGCAACCAGAAGCATTATTATTATAAATGAGTTAACGAAATAGTTCTGATACATGCCACAAGGAGGAAATAAAACATAAATATTTATTCAACATGTGAAGTGATAAACGCAACAATTTAATATTACTCGTATCTAACCAAGGATTTCATTCAAAGCGTTTTCAGTGCAACTTTTATATCGATCAGCTAATTTTCAAATCGCTACATATGACGCCATCTATCAAAATCTAAATTTAAAATTTAAGAAAAACCCTCGATTCCAATGCCTTAATTTCCTTTAAAGTAAATCACCATAGTATTTAGTAATGTGCACGCGATGCTCTTTCATTTGATACCCCACTCGAGTATATTTGCAGATTTTCGGTTTTCCTTCCCCACTCTCACCCCCTTAACTTTTAAACGGCTCAACCGATTTTCATGTTACATGAATAAGAACACCCAGGCCAAACTCACCTTTTATACAAAAAAAACTAAATTGAAATCGCTCCTTCCGTTCGGGAGCTATGATGTCCCAGACAGACAAACAGACAGACTGACAGACAGACAGAAAGGACAGATAAGACAGATATACAGACAGACACGTCAAACACACCCCTCTTTTTTGGTCGGGGGTTAAAAAGAGGATTTCCAATTCAAATATGATATATATGGCATGCACTATCTGTATATTATGTAATCTGTGGTATAGGCTAGTTTTAGGTTTAGCTTAAAATTTGAAGTATTCATATGAAGGTTTTAAACCACTAAGTTATAACCTCCATTCATAATCTCTTATAATTGTATTCACCATTCCAAGGTTTTCTGGAACAAAATTGCTTTCAGCAATAAGAACGCCCATTACGCTTTCTACGTTTAGTTTCTTAATGTATTATTTTTTCTTTGTTTGCTGTGTGTAATAAAGCTTTTATTTTACTCTATCATCAGCAGTGGACGATCTAAGCTTGAACTGATGAAGCTCTGATGATTTGACGACTGGCCTCACGTGTGAGTCAATCTCTTAGCTTCAACTGATGAAATTCGCCTGATGGTTTGATGACTGACCTCACGTGTGAATCAATCTCTTAGCTTCAACTGATGAAATTCGCCTGATGGTTTGACGACTGGCCTCAAGTGTGAGTCAATCTTTTAGCTTCAACTGATGAAATTCGCCTGATGGTTTGATGACTGACCTCACGTGTGAATCAATCTCTTAGCTTCAACTGATGAAATTCGCCTGATGGTTTGACGACTGGCCTCAAGTGTGAGTCAATCTTTTAGCTTCAACTGATGAAATTCGCCTGATGGTTTGATGACTGACCTCACGTGTGAGTCAATCTCGATAAATAGGAATTTCGATGGTCACGCGGGCGCAGAGCATAATAAGGTAATTATCACCGCGTTAGGGGCGTCTAAATATCGTTAACGGCCTACGAGGACGCGCTAAGTGTTAGCGCAAACTGTGAGGCAATAGATTAGGTAGAATTTACAGTGGCTATGAAATGCTAGAAACTATTAATTTAGGGAATTTTCTCGCTATTTGACTTATTTCGTAACAAGATCAGGTCTAGACTTGGGTTCGAATTATGTATGAATAAACAGATTTTTTGGAGTTCCATACCTAGAGGAATGAGCGGGATACTAAGACTTCATCGTCCAACTAGCGGCCCGCCCCGGCGTCGCACGGGTATAAAATTTTCCCGGAAATTATTCGAATTTTTCTCGCCGTAAAAACCATCCTATCTCTCAAGTTGGATCGAACTGCACATGGTGTGAGAAGTTTATTATAATCGGTTAAGTGGTTTAGGAGTCCATTGAGGACAAACATTGTGACACGAGATTTATATATATATTAAGGGGAGCTCCTATAGAACAAACGTGTTTTTTATTAAAGTGAGGCTACGCAGCGCGCTGTCAGTATTTGGATGGGTTCTGACTGCGTTCTTTTAATATTTCTTTTTGCAATTAATTTTTTGTTTAAAGCCAAAAAAAAAATTGTTAAATTACACGGAACCCTCGGTGTGTGAGTCCATCTCATGCTTATCACAAATTCTTAAAACGTTAGAGTTTATGACTTTTATATATTGTAAGAAAAGCAAGTTCACTCCACCGCACACTTTACCAATTACACCTGAGTTAGAGTTCACCTGTGTGAGCGCACCGTTAATTTCAGCTTCAGCGGCGCCTGCGCATCCGAGCGAGGAGCAGTCTGCCCGGGCCGGTCGGGCGCAGCCGAGCGCCGCCCGAACTTACGAACATACGCGACTTGGATATAAACATCGAAAAAAAAAGTAAAATATTATAAAATTCTGTGATGTATAAAAAAATATTTTGAGGATAAATTCTGTGATTGAGGAAAATTTGTGAGATAATTTTATGTATCAGGAAATACCTATTTGATATATATTGGGTTTTAGTTGCAGTTTAATTTTTTCATGAGTTTGTGGGCCAAGATGTTCCTTTTTTCTTTTATTGTGAAGTGTTCTAAACTAATTTTATTTTTTCTCTTGAGTTACTAGAGCTATTAAAAAAAAAAATATTAAGAATTAAAAAAACATCTTAAGTTGGCTTAATAAAGGGTAAATATTAGTTGCAAGGGTTATTATATATACTATTAAAAAAAGATAATTTTATTTTTTTATCAGCCCAACAAAATAATAATATAAATTTTTATAAATGAAGTAATACAAATACGGTTTGTTTAAAATGTTGGCTTTCCCCATATAAAATCATAAATTTCATAATTTACGTATCTTTATTTTTATAACCTTTTTATTATGATTTAGATAGTAAGTACACTTATCAATATAAAAGTGTTCCTATCTTTAACTTTTAAGCATCATTTCCGTTTGCACCATGGCGTCCGCAACATATATCCTTCTATAATGAATGTTTAGGTTTACGTATATTTATTTATCCTCACAGAAAATATTCAATATATTTTTTAATCTGACATTTTTATATGGAGCATGACACTGGTTCGTCATTTTGAAAAAAAAACTTGATTTAGCGATGAAACGTATATAAATCGACATGCTAACAAACTAAAATTGTTAAGAAACCAAACCTCTAACATGTACGGTTTCTGTGATAATGGGGGCTTAAATGTCCAAAAAAACTGCTCCTTTTGCCCATTTTGAAAAGTAGTAATTTTCAGGCCAATGCATTTTATTATAACAATCAGTAATTTATATATCTAGTGTATCTATAAATAAATCAAAATAATACTAGATCAGTTTCAAGATCTTTGTGATCCATCCATACATCAACACTTACCATCAGGTGAGATTGCGGACACAAAAATCTCTATCGTCCATAAAAAAATCAAAGTCAAAGTCAAAGTCAAAACGTTTATTTCCTTAGAAGCACATAGCCTACCTACATGGACAGGTCAACTTAAAATTAATAAAACTAAATTGCTTAAATAACAAATATCAAGGAAATAACATTGTCTTGACAGTTCGCTTCAATGTTTTATACTGAGTTGAGAAGCGAATAGAACAACACAGCTTTATCAGTTTTTACTAAAAAATTAAATACCTTTCAATACAAAATTTTACATATATTTATTTCTAACAGATTAAAATTAAGAATGCAATAATCGAAGTCTAGTATAAACTAGCTTATGAACCGAAAGTGATCTTAGACTTGGCTAGGCAGTGCTGTGTTATGTGTTGAAGATCTGTTCTGAAGATGAAGTGGCGCAAGAGTCAGAGCCAGACCCTGGTGTCGGGAGACACCTCCGAGGAGGAGATAGGTCACAGCTACCTTGGCACCTTGGTGAGTTTCTATCATTCCGTGAAGGAGGCTTTAGGTATACCATCGTGTTTTAAGTCGAATTATTATTATATTTAATATATTATGTAGTAGGTACATAAGTCAACACAATTTTTTTATGCATAACAAGACGTATCCGTTCCCTTCGCACGTAGGATGGATATTAGGTTGCAGAGAATATATTAAAAAAATAGTTTTACCTAAAAAGTAAGGTTTAATACTTATTAAAAATAACCTTCCTGAATTAAATTATTTCCATACAAAGGATGTGTGGAAGAAATTGCTTTAAGCAATAAGACCGCCCATTACTTTTAATAATGTTTACCAATAAACATTATTAAATGTGTATGAAATAATTATTAAGATAGTTTATTAAAGTAAATATAGTAGGTTTAGGATACATCTTAAGTTAAGTTGAAGTTGTAATGCCCCAAAGGGGCTCATGTCAGGGAATCTATTATGTTAACACCTTTATTGTAACCACATGAAGCAACAAACATATGAATATGAATAATTTTCTAAAAAGCATAAACACTAAATATATATAATTAAGTTATATGTATACTAGTCGACCCGACAGACGTTGTCCTGTCCCACGTCTCAAAAAACAATATCCAGTTGACCGTATTCAAATTCAAATTCAAATTCAAAATATTTATTTTGTGCCACAAAGTAAAACTTAAAACTATGAACAGTACAATAAAATAAAGGCAACAAAAAAGGTAAACGCTCAGCATAATATTCGAGCAGCTTTGAGCTGCCGAAGACTGGTATTCTGCGTCACCATATATATGAGTGTGCACGCGACTGTGAACACTTACAAATGTTAGATATTAAAAAGCTTTTAAGCTATTACAGCAGACAAATCAAGAAAAGAGATAATATAAAACTTAAGAATAATATCAACAATTAAATCTACATAGGTACCTACAATAATGAGATCAAAATATAAACAAAACATAATTTATATCTATAACAAAATAAAAGCGGCTCAAAACGACATTTTATAAAGTGACTTGAGATTGTATATCTAAAAGGTAATTTTTAATAGATTTTTTAAAAGACCCAATAGAGCTGGAATTTCTAATTGGTGGTGGAAGGTTATTCCAGCATTTCGTGGCAGCGTATCTAAAACTGCCACGAAATGCAGCCGTTTTGTGCCGTGGACAAGTAAGACGGGTAGCTAATCTCATTAGGCGATCGGAAAATACTAATTTATTGTACAATTATGTAATGTATTGTGAATCTAACTAAACCATTTCCAGATCCCCTTGAACACATACAAAAAATTTCATCAAAATCGGTCCAGTCGTTTGAGAGAAGTTCAGTGACATACACACTCGCAGAAGAATTATATATATATAAAGATTACGTATACGCACAGATTAGATTAATCTGTGGTATACGTAAGCATATTTTCCGTCCGCTCCCTCTCTCTCTCCTTGTCAGTAGTGTCAAAAGCAAGCAAAGCTTTTGGGGCAATATCTGGAATTAGTCTATTTGAAACCACGTCTTACTTTGGAGATACTCGTAGATGATTCACGGTTAACACAAACCTTATTGTAATATTGTACTAGTCGTCTATATTCTGGGATTCCCACAAGCATAAAGTTTATGTGGGTTGACAAATGCGTAAAACATAAATGGCTGCTGACGTTATCACGATATAGACCCTCACCCCCTATGTCATTAAAACATAAGCAAAGGATTAAAGAACGATGCCTTTTATAATAATATTTCCTTGAACTCTTCTGATATGTATTTTTTATTTATTTACATCTTTTGTGGCGTAAAACGTAATAAATGAACATGCTTTATGTCGATGAAATGTTTTTTGATGAACATATTCCGCTCTGTCTTTTACCACAGTATAACTTTGTTTTTTTTTATTTATATATAACTAGCTGTGCCCCGCGGTGTTACCCGCGTTATAATGGATTTTCCCGCGGAATGACGTTTTCCCGCGGTAAAAAGTAGCCTTTGTTATTTTTCAGGCTCTAGAGATTCTGTGTACCAAATTTAATTTAAATCGGTTCAGTAGTTTTCGCGTGAAAGAGTAACAAACATCCATACATCCATACTTACAAACTTTCGCCTTTATAATAGTAGTAGGATAAACGACGAAGTCTCAGCTATAGTGTGCCGTTTTACTCTTTGAGAACGAGCAAAGTACTGTGTGTGTACATTTTATATTTTTTTTTCTCTCTGTCTGCGATCAGCCTTATGGCTATAATCAGATTTGTTGATGTTTATTAAAGGTATTTTGAGAGAATACGTCCAACGACGTTCCTCCTCTATTTTTATTTGCTAACATTGCTATGTTGGAGTAATAGTGTAGTTAGATACATTTCTGTAAATGTATATCTATTTCAGATTGACGCAAGTCGTGATCTCTTCAGTCGAAAAGTACTTTCTTTTGTGTTGGTAAGCATCGTAGCTAGACGATTTGTGTGATGTTGTTAGGTGTACATTTTATATAAGCTTTTTTTTTCGACTGTCCAAAAATCCGAGCATAGCGGAACTCGAGCGGCACCAACTGACTGAATCGAAGATCATGTGACAAATACAATGTCATTCACATTGTAAACAAATAATAACTATACAAATAAAAACTATTCGCACGATAGTAAATCATGTGACCACAGCGGGGTTAATATTGTTGTTACTTATATATGCTTTTATTATCAAATTGTGACGTTGATAAGAATGCGTCGGTTCGATCCTAAGTGGTTCTTTTAATGTTGTGATTAGTTACATCTTGTTGTTGTGACTTATAATCATTATAAGCTATTGCCCTTCTACCTATTATCGTATTTATTACATTAATAAAAAAAAACGCGCCTCTAATTCGCTGGTATATAAAAGGCTGGTAATATTGGGTTTAAGGTGTTACAAAACAGAGGGCGAAAGTGGCAAAGAAACCTTTTATAAATCTTAATAAAAAACGAGAAATTAGTTATTATATTCATCACAAGAGAATCTCTTTCTGTCTAATATCTTTAATAACCCAAATAGAACAGCCACCTTTTCCAAAATTTATTTGAACCGCCACTTTCAAACATCTATACTAATATTATAATATATATTATAACTTTTGGAACTATCATGGTTATCAATACTATTTCGATTTATAACGGAATATTTACTATGATTGCTTGTATCTGTGCCGAAATGTCGGGAAACTCGAAAGACAATCAATCTTGGTATATAACCCGTTACAAATCTTAATAGTACAACAATTATATTATATAATATTATAAAGCTGAAAAGTCTACTATAAAAATGTTCTTAAGTAGGTATATTATAGTTTTTTTATCTAACTTCCCTAGGGGCGATCTAGGAAGTGCTATGGTCGAATATCCCTTGAGATTTTTTTGTATTTATCTATGACCCTCAGTATAGTAACTATTCAGTAGTATCTTCCTGTTTTAACCCCCGACCAAAAAAGTAGGGTGTTATAAGTTTGACGTGTCTGTCTGTCTGTGTGTCTGTCTGTCTGGGACTCTCTCCGTTCGGAAGCTACGGTCTCCCGAACGGATGAAGCGATTTCAATTTATGTTCTTAGACATGTTTCATTAAAATCGGTTAAGCCGTTTAAAAGTTAGGGGGGTGAGCGTGGGTAAGGAAAACCGAAAATCTGCAAATATACTCGAGTGGGGTATCAAATGAAAGCGCATCGCGTGCACATTACTAAATATTATGGTGTTTTACTTTTAAGGAAATTAAGGCATAGGAATCGGGGGTTTTTCTTAAATTTGAAATTTAGATTTATATTATTGTTTTCATAACCCTGCCTACATTTTGTGACGTTTCACTCATGGACAATGGATATTGACTTTCACAAGATTTCGATAAAATGTATCGCTGTCATTTTATCCATTAAAATTATTTTCTAATCATTTGCAAAGTGGATTAAAATTAAAGAATTTAATATTCCTTAGTTCTTTGTATTCATTTTTGACCACGATGCCCGTGCTGCATGAAATGGTGCGCTCGTGTCATAATAACGCTGGAAACAGTGCTCGACCGACCGTCAGCGCTGACTGTACGCGCGTAGTTTAAGTGTAGCTGTGTGCGCGTTCATAGACTTGCATTGATATAGCTACGTCGACCACTGTTTCCAGCCTAAGAAAAGGCAAAAACATAAATTAAGTAAATGAAACCATAAGTTTTTTCATATTAACCTTACTAAAACTGATCTTGAACCTTTTGAATAATAATCTCTTTATCAGCACGGTATCCTTATCAGACAATGATGAATCACGGTAACTATCTTGGAATACTTTCGGAGTTTTCATACCATTTTTAAAACTGCTTAAAATAGGTATAACCTTAAACACCATCACCACAACCCAACATTATAATATAAATTTTGAAACTATAACTATCTTGGTTACAAACATTATTCAGATTAACAAAGGGATAATTAGGTACTTTAGATGAATTAAAAATATAAAAATTAGCCCGTCATACAGATTAATAAAAAAGATGTACCCATATTTTTTTCTTGCAAACGGAAAATCAAGATGATACAGTTTAGTAACATATTAAAGTGATTGGGTTTTTCTGGGCGAACTTACTGCATCGTAGACTTTGTCTCTTCCTTCGGGCTTTTGGTTACATTAATGAAACTGTTCTAATAGAGTACGGACCACTAACTTCAGCCGATCATAGAAGAACAGCGCTGTGGTTTATTGTGACTCGCTCAATCACAGCACAATGCTGAATGATTTATATAATATACATGTTTATGTTTTAGTTAGTGACAATTAAAGATTTATTTCTATAATCCCTTATGGTACAACCGCGGGCGAAGCTTCACGTTGGTTGGCGCGCTAAAATCACCGATTTTCTTTTGTCGTTGCGCGCTAAAAGATTCTCAATTGTCGTTATTGTCGAATACTTCGTATTGCAACGATGTACCCGGCCACACACATCGCGTTGACGCGAATATTCGCAGCCGCTAATATAGCTGCAACACCGCCACATGATCCTAGCTTAAGCTCACGGGGAAAGATGTTTCCGATTAATATTTCATTATTGTAATCGCTAGCTTCAATGTATCCACTCAAAGGCACATTCACATCCCATATACAAATTAAACATAGAAATAGTACTTAAAAACGCGGACAAATTAAAACCGGAATTGCTACAATTAAAACCAAATAACCCAAAAACCAAACCTAATAGATACTTGTGAAAATTATCCCATATTAAGCATCAGTTAGCAAATTTAAACTGGAAAACAAATTATATGATCGAGAGCAAGTGCAAATGTGGAGTTAGGAGTGAAACGAGAATCAGGTCCTGTTAGCAGAGTGGGTATAAATGAGGTGAGGCATTATGGTGCTGACCTTCTCATGTTCTGAAAATCTTATGTACTTACGCAGGTGTTGGTAATAAAGGAATCGCTTAGAATCATTGCCATCCTATACAAGTCCACTGCTGGACTGATATGATTGATTGATTGATACTCTACAATCAATCAATCATTAATTAACGCAGTCTCTAGTACTTGAAATAGAATCCTACAAATATTATAAATGCGAAAGTTCGAAGATGTAAGTAACTGTGTTAGTTGCTCTTTCACGCAGTGGATTTTAGTGAAACTTCACAGTAATATAACTTACATACCAGAACATGCATAGGCTACACTTTTACCGCGGTAGAATACAATTATTGCGAGTGAGCAAATTTGGCATGGACAAAGCTGTTTTCCCAGTAAAAGACAAAATCTAGTTTTTACCCGTGGGATTTTTTTTATTTCGCTGGCTTGTATAAATACATTTATTTATTTATCAAAACTAACAAAGGTATCATAAAATGGATAACACGAAATTTATGTATCATCTTGTATTTAAACCCGAGAATAAATAAACCACAAAATAAGTTATTTGAGTATTAACAATGTCAAATTTATAGTCTAAAAAACAATAAGAACACAATAAGTACCTTAATAAATCAAATTATCTCGGTACACACAATAAATTATGCAGATTAGCGGTCCATCCATTCTCAGATGTAATTATCATCTAGGTTTGATGACCCAAGCTATAGGTAAATATTTATTTTCCGTGTATGAGAAAGATGGGAGAAAGCCTACATAACCGGACTCATTGAGGACGAAAAGAACATTTATTTAACTTTACACTTAAATAATGTCTAAAAACCCGTTTAAAAACCTTTCCAAAATATCAATTTTTTTTTGAGCATGTAATAAAAAAATATCTTACAGAAATATATAACTCTTGGTGTGGAAATCACCTGTGTGATGCATGAGAATATAGCCCTTATCCCTTTACACTAAGGTGTAATTAAGTAATCAATAATAAAATTCAAAATTTTGGGCACTGTTATTGCAAATTTTGGAAACCGGTTTTCTTTAAGTTGCGATGTTTTGAAAAGCCTTCGTTGCAACCTACATTATGTATGAGTGTGGTCCGTAAATATCAAGATTTAAGAATATTTGAATTAGTCGTGGTCTTTCGAGCCTGCAATTTATCCGGCTCGAAGGACTCACATTAATAAAAAAATGGTGGATTAAAAAAGGCGAGGACAAGATACAGCTGTCCCATTTTTGTAATTAAATTATTATAGCTGAGCAATTTACGTGCAATTTTAGACCCATGGTTATCTGTTTGAGTTGCAGGTACTAGAAATGTTATCTACTCAATTAAACATACAAACTTTAATATACCCAAGAAAAGACATACTTAATGAAACTTAAGGATTGATTACTCAGTACCACATACAACACAACATAAATATGTATATAGTCTGGTATATAGATTACTTCAAGCACTATAAGAAATACATTTGTTATGTATGATATGCACTCATACACCAAGGGTTTCGCGTATTTCAACAATTTAAATACACTTATTAAAATAATAAGAAACACTTTAGCAAATAAAAAAAATATAATTTCTGTCAATGCGGTCACCCATCCAAAAAAACTGTCAATTCGAAGCATGGAAACCCCCAAAATGTATCGTATTTTTTAATGCTGTTCTCAGAATTCATCTCATCTTACTGAATTTGAACAGTATAATCCCATCAAAAACAATACTTGTCAAAAAAACCAAGTCGCGCAACTCAGTTGTTCTGCGGTAAAAAGTTGTGAGATCCAAGTAAATCCAAGTCTTCAAATTTCGTCTCAAAATTCTTTAATGTTTTATATAATATATTAAGACTTGTCCATCGCCTAAAAACACGTGTTAATTCAATCGCCTGAAAACACGTGTAAATTCAATTATTTAGTGCGAAGTCTCTATATATTTATATAAAACATTAAAGAATTTTGAGAAGAAATTTGAAGCCTTGGATTTACTTGGATCTCACAACTTTTTACCGCAGAACAACTGAGTTGCGCGACTTGGTTTTTTTGACAAGTATTGTTTTTGATGGGATCTCATTTCTTTTTGTATTTTGTAGACAGTTCTACTTTTTTCCTTTTCGGTACCTTCTACTTATTGTATATATGTCCATATAATTTTCTTTTTGCCGGTCTAGATTGGATTTATTTATATTTCGCATTGTTATTACTTTAATACATATTTCGTATATACGTGGCGTTGCGACAGCGCCCTCTATACCGGTCTTTTCTAGATTTTTTAGTTTTTCCTTGATTCATACACCAAACACTACTTATATTCCAAATTTGAAGCTTCTAGGTCTGCTAGAAGTGCCTTAGAATTTTGATGATCGGTGAGTCAGTCAGTCAGTCAGTCAGTCAGTCAGTGAGTGACAAAATTACGAAATTTGACCCGTTATAATTCTGAAAATACTGGTTCAAATTGAACGAAATTTGAAATATACCGTGTCTTTACAATCTTGCATGGTTACTGAAAATTTCAGTCTTCTAGTTTTATCCACAACGAAGTTACAGGGGGTCGAAAATGGCGTGAATTGCTTCGAGAAAAGGATGGTACGGCCGTGCCGCTTTTTTGCTCGACTTGGTGGGGGCACTGCCGTGCCCCCAGATTCTTATATACTGACAAAAGTGGCAGTGACATACCGAGGGACAGACAGACATGACAAATGCATTAGGTTTCCGTTGCTTGCCATTTGGCTACGAAACCCTAAAAATTAAAGTGAACTTTGAAAAACATCTTTAAGAACCGAAATATAAACTTGAGAACTAATTTATTTATAAGTATATTAATTATTGATTCACAAAATACATATTTAATCATGTTCCTGGTTTGGTTGTTTTTTTTTAAAGTAACAAATTATTTATGTTTTTATGCATGCTATGATGCTACAGATGTGTACCAATAACTTATATATAACTTAGCAAAGCAATGTTTATTTGGTCGAAATGTGACTATTAATTTGACTGCCTCAGTGGCGCGGTGGGCGAAGGTCCGCTTGCCGTTCAAGATGTAGCGGGTTTGATTCCCGCCGAGGGGTCAGTGTTTGTATGTTCTACAAGCACTTTCTCCTTGGTCTTTTTAATATGTACCTATAGTAAATAAATATATGTATGTATGTCCATTATATTCAGTATATCATATGTGTAGTACCCGTAACACAAGCTTAGAGCTTACCACAGGACTAGATGTTGTTGTGTGGATTGTCCGGAAATATTTATTTATTTTTATCATATTTCTCCCTTTATATCGGGTCAAGGATATCTGTATGGACACTTGACCTATAATATTATAATAAAATAAATAAATAAATAATAAATATTTCCGGACTACTTACACAGCATCACTTAACCCCAAACTAAGCAGAGCTTAATAATATACTTAATATTATGTTAAAACCAAAGTACAATGTCAATTTTACTGAACCGTTTCAAAAACTATTCCTTCCATACGTCTAATATATCAGCGTCTAGCCAAATGAGTAGGGGATATACAATTTCGTTGATTTTTCTCCGAACGTAATCAACCTCAACACAACTTTTGACATACTTAACTCAATTTTGTCACAAAGTGTAAATTCGTCGTTATGGCACCGAATGAGCGATATCATCTCTGAGTCTAGACGATCTAGACTGATGCATACCAACGCCTCACAAAGGTATCTTCCCACGACGCTACTCAATTCCACATTTACCCAGGTACTTAATTCCCTGGCGGATGTATCTAGTAACGAGTGACACCTTAGAATGCACAGCTTTTAAACAATTGAGAACAACCAGAGGAAATAATGTCTGATGAGGTAAATTGGACTGTGTAATATCCACTTATAATATTAGGTTTTATAAGTAAGGAATATAGGGTTTACGGTACTTGGTTACAAATTACAAGGGCGTAGGTAGTAAATAGTTAGTAAATGTTTTATTGGGCACAGCAATAAGACCGCTTTTTGTCAATAGTTGTAAAGCGTTTTGCTTTGTTTTCTATTATAATTATACGTGCAATAAAGTATCATCATCCCCATAATAGGCAACAATAAGTTATGCAACACTTGTCTCAACTAGATTGACTTATGACTTAGTCGAATCCAACCAACCATAACCAAAAGAAATAAAAGGCAATGAGAGGGCAGATCTTCGGCAATGATTCCTCTTGGAGGGCTAAAATGACGATGATGATCATAAACTGGTTTCATGATGTTACCATCTTTTCACCAAGGCAAAGGCCAGATGTTAGGAATGAGGTAGAACTCGCGTGTTCGCGTAATCTTGCCATTTATCCCGAGGATGTGCCGTTTCCTCGTAAATGAGCCAATTTCGTCACATTACCGAATGCCGTTGGCCTTATCCTTGTCCAGGGATTCTCTTGATCGCTATCTGTGACTAATAAGACAGGCTCCGGCGTAAATTACGATTAGTGTGATATGCCAGAACATTGAGACATTATATGAATGGCTAGTAATATACTAAGCGTAACTTCTTCGAAAGTTTTCTTCCTAGTTATAATGGTTGGAAGTAAGTTGTCTCTTTCTCTTCAGCCATAAAATTTTCGCTAATGGACTTGAACCTCTCATAGCGACTAAATATCATATTGCTTTTGTTTTTAAAATATCCTTATTGTAACATAACATATATTGTGTAACAAGTGTAATTAGATTCTAACAACATTAGCAGTTTAAAGCAGAACTAACCCACATAAAATAACAAAACTTGAGTAAATATGTTCCCGGGACTGGGAGCGCTCGTTAATATATTCTAGTGTACGTGAGCTTTAGTTAAGCTTCAGAGCATTTATAGAATATCATATTGGGCGTTGCCATACTCGTCTAGTTACAATCAATCAATTTTATTTATTAAAAATCAAAGAAAGTTTTACTTAATTAACGCGGTTTAGGACTTTACCTCCTTTGCTAGTTAGAAACATGAACAGAAAGTTTAGCAGGCAGTTTGGCCCATCTTTTGATAAGGTTTCCTTGGCTGGGTTTTACGATTCCCAATGGAAGAGATAGCGGGGAACGCCGCCCCGGCGATCTCGGCAAAGAGCGTTGTATCAATTATGTTAAATCAAAGTCAAAGTCAAAACGTTTTATTTCCTTAGAAGCCTATGCTTACATGGACAGGTCAACTTACCTACATGTACAACTGTTTATCATTTTATATAACCCTAACGTCGGTTTACCTCAATCCATAGTCAAGCTATTAAACTGTAGTAACATTTAAACCGCAGGCAAAGATAAAGAATAAGAAAATCGTTGTTTACTATCTTTGTTTCCTCAAGATATTTATCGTTTATGTAACTGAATCTCTGTGCAGGTACTTACAATAATGATTGAATTGATTGTTGTCAATTAAAATATCAGGGGAAATAACCTTAGGATGTATAATAAATCGTTCTAAACAGGAAAATATTCCATGAATAATTTAGGGTCGATGTGAGAACCTGAGGTACCCCTACGCGGATCGTTAAAAAACGTAGGCTCGTAATTTTTGTTGCCTTATTAAATTGAATTAAACATTTGGGTTTAAGGATGTTTTTATTGCGACCGTGAGAATGTCTTTATATTATTTTGCGTCGCACATTTTTACTATATCAACTTTGTAAAAAGCTTTCTTAAGAATTATACAAATAACTAAAACCATATAAATTTACGAATGGCGATCTTATCTTTTAACAGCGACCCCGGATTCGACTATCGGATTCTATTGGATATCTCTTGTGTGTTAAGTAATAACTATTAAGTTACTATTGTGTTGCATTAGCTGTTAGTTTTCCTTGTAACAACTAAATAAATAAATAAGAAAAATCGAACTTTCTTGGAACTACATAAAACAACCAAATCTTCTGTCCATTTACATCCAAGATTTGGAAAAGTAAACCATAATCAACCCCGTCTCCTAGCTCCCTTTAATCGTCTTACATCTGAACAAAATTCCTAAGCCTTTATCTGCCACCTGAATGTCAATAAACTTTGTAAAGACACTCAGTTTATCAGTAGTCATGCATTTACACAGTACATTTTTTCTAACTCCGATAAATATGGATAATTAGCTTAAACTGTTGTGATTGCAATATACGCAAGGAAGCAATTGCTCTTCAGTGTATCTGATAAGGAAGCCGAGATAATGGCGACTGTAGGAAGACAATTAACGGATTCAGCAGTAAGACAGTGTTAAACAATCAGGTGTACGGTTTTGACACTTTGATTGTTGGTTGACTTGGCCGGAAGTACCTATTGATGTTGCCTTAATAGGGTATAATAGGCCATACTAGGGTTGTTAACTATTATTATAATATGAACGAACTATTAAGTAGTTTATTATAATGTTCGTTGGTCCGAAATGATCCGCACCCCTCTTAACTCGTCATTTCACAACACCATTCACACCGCATGAGACAGAGACAGATGGAAAAAGATCGTAGAAAAGTGATTCTAAAGGGTGGTCACAACCCTCAGCATTGAGGAACACGAAGCTTGGAGGTGGTTGCTAGATTTTCTGAAATAAAACACTATTGAAAATAAAGACGATTTTTATAAGATATCATTATAAAATTTGTAATATTTTAGTCATTGATCACGTGACTCAAAAAGCATTTTTTTTTGAAAATGGCGTTGACATTCCGGTCTGTGACATAACTGAGTAGTACAAAACTGTTATGTGTCTTAGACCGTCTATTGCAGATTTATTTTTTATCATGCAGACTTGATAGCTCTATATTTTAACAATTGGAATTTTTACCCTGAAATAGTGAAACAAGCCCTAATTATATCCGATGTCTAGTAACACAAGCTATTGAGCTCTTAGCTTGTGTTACGGCTTTAGATGTAGTTTTGAGGATTTTCCGAAAATATGTCATTTAATTATTCATTGTAATTAATATATTGACTTTTAAAGCACTATAGAATAATTTTATAAGTTATTTCATAAAATCTTTGAATTTTTTTACTATTTTCAGAATTTTATTGTTGTATGTCGCAATTAATTATATGATAATTGTTTTAAATTATTTTGATTTGAAATATTATATTGATTTGAAATATTATATTGATCATCTAAGTGATAGAGCCATAAGTTTACGGTCACGAAAGGAACACCCATTCAGTTTAGTTCATATATTTTCTATGGTAATGCATAAATCTCATAGACACAAGTTTGTTAGAATGTAAGTAAGTAGTTTGTTTCTCTTTCACGCCAAAACTACGGGATGAATTTTGATAAAACTTAAGATAGCTAAAATATCAGAATAACACATAGTAATAAGATCTGGTATAATCGTGCTGCAGAATCGTTAGCATATCACTAATTCTGTTCAGTTGTTAATGATGAGGTTACGCCTAATTGCCTTTCATTAGTTGCGCACGATTTATGGCACGAACCAGGTAAGATGTGTGTTGTACATTGTTATAAACTAGGGACCCGATTGACTTTGCAAGGTGCCAATCAAAGTCGAAGACAAAACGTTTATTTCCTTAGAAGCACAGGGCTTACATGGACAACTCAACTTAAAGTTAATTAAACTAATTTAAGTTCCCACTGTTGAGACAGGGACTTCTCTATTGACGGGAGAAATTTGGCCTTAAGTTACCACGCTGGCCAAGTGCTGGTTGACGAATGTCAGATCGTCCCTCGCATGACTAACTATCCTATCTCAGTTTTGCCACTTTCTCAAAACCACGTATTTTCAGTAAGGTCATTTCAAATTTCGTTTCCACATCACGTGGGGTCGGCACAACATGTTTTCTCCTTCCATTTCCCTCTATCACCCGTCATCTCAACACTCACCTCTTTCTTACGCATATCATCTTTCACACAGTCCATCCATCTTTTCTTCGGCCTACCTCTTCTCACATACCTATCCATCTATATTTTATAATATTATGTTATTTTTATTTTATTTTTATTTTATGGACCTCGTGGGAGGCAAAGTTCGGTACTTCTATATATATGAAGTAAAATTGGTACTATCGTTCAATGCAAAACTTGCGTATATGATTGCAATGTTTATATGTATATTGATATTTCAAAACAGATAAGAGATTTTGTTAAAACTTTCTTTTTCAATATTCTTAAAAAAAACCCACTTACGAGCTTCAGTTTGAAATTAAACACTAAAATGTTATCGTTTACTGTAGTTTTATTACCAAAATAGAAATAATTATCACATTTAATAAGTATTATCACATAACAACTGAGCGTATCTATATAATATACTAGCTGACCCCGTCAAACTTTGTATTACAAAATTTATTTATTTTTTTTCAAAATGAAAAATAGATGTTGGCTGATTCTCAGACCTACTGAATATGCTCACAAAATTTCATGAGAATTGGTCAAGCCGTTTCGGAGGAGTTCGATTACGCACCCTGTGACAGAAGAATTTTATATATTAGATTCTTCTTCTCCCAATCCTAGATTACGCAGATGCCAGTTATATTGACTTAACCCAAGTTCAACTTGACAGGCTTGAGCGGCTTCAAAACTTTTGCATTCGCTTCATCTTCGGTCTGCGCAAGTTTGACCATATCACTGAGTTCCGCATCAAGCTCAAATGGTTACCTATCCGACTTCGCCGAGATGCTCATCTTCTTTTCCTTCTCTATAAAATCATTTTTCTTTCTAATTCTCCAAGTTACTTGAAAGATCGGTTTGAGTTCTTGCACCAATCCCATTCCAGATCCCTGCGTTCTGATGATACTTTTAGACTTAAAACACCTAACCACTCCTTCCATTCTTTCAATTCTTCCTTCACTGTGCGTGCCATTAAACTGTGGAACGCTCTACCCGTTGATATAAGGAAAGCAAAATCTCTACCAATATTTAAGAGTCTTGTTTTTAACTACTACCTATCAAGTTGTATACCATCTCCATGCTAACTGTTGCCGTATATATATATATATATATATATACATATATATATTTATAATATATATGTAAAAATAAGTATTATGTAAGTATTTGGTTCATTTTATGATATGTATGTTAATAAAAGTATTTTATATTTATTTATAGTTTTCATGTATGTATCATATAGCTAAAATCTTGTAATATTGTATTTAATCTGTATTTAATTTATTAATACTCGTATCTCCATTTTATTTTGCTACTCCCGTCTTATTCGTGCTTTTTGATTTTGTGTCCATCCCAAGGTTGCCTGGAAGAGATCGCTATCAGCGATAAGGCCGCCCATTGATTCACAATTTCTGTACATTTTTATCTTTTTGTGTGTGTTATTATTTTGTGTTCAATAAAGAGTATTGTATTGTATTGTATTGTATTAATTTTTATTTTACACACTTCACAACCAAATCTTGTATGGTATTAGTTACCTTCATGTAATAAAACATTATACTTAATCACTAAGAAACGTAAAATAAGTAATTTGAAGAGTTTGAAAGACATGCCATGTCCTTCAAACTCTTCAAAGTTATCATCACTTTACGGTTCGCACATTCATTTTCAATAAGAAATATCCAGAGGTGCTTGGAGGGGTTTGATCTCACTACCATCGGAATTACCCACTTAGCCAACACGGCTTATACAGATAAAAGATAGTAAACACATAGAGAATTCGTCGCATGTCTTTCGTCTGTCACCAGGCTGTATCTTAAGAATCGAGATAGAGACTTGAAATTTTGAGGGATGGACACAAATACTAATAAATCTAAATTTAAAAATTAAGAAAAACCCCCGATCCCAATACCTTAATTTCCTTAAAAGTAAAACACCATAATATTTTGTAATGTGCACGCGATGCTCTTTCATTTGATACCCCACTCGAGTATATTTGCAGATTTTGGGTTTTCCTTCCCCACTCTCACTCCCATAACTTTTAAACGGCTCAACCGATTTTCATGAAACAAGAATGTCTAAGAATACCCGGGCCAAACTTACCTTTCATACAAAAAAAAAACTAAATTGAAATCGCTTAATCCGTTCGGGAGCTAGACAGACAGACACGTCAAACTTATAACACCCCTTTTTTGGTCGGGGTTTAAAAAACATAATAAATTATAAGACGTGATTTTTATAAAGCAAAGCAACGTGGCGCGCGGCCTCTTGGATGGGTGACAGCTTTGTATGATTGCAATAACATTTTGTGTGTTAGGTGACTGATAAAGGTGCTATATGGATATTATGTATGTATATTTTATTATAACATACATATGATTAATATAAAACACCCAGACCCAGACCCTTAGGAACTTGACATATATTATATCTGGTATTGACTAATAATTTACAATAATGTTGCACTACCTACCGTTGCATCCATTCATAATAATTACTATATTACTTAATTTTATTCAATAACTCCTGTAAATTATTCTTACATCCTTGAACATGAATGTAGAGATTAGCATAGATATGCATAGATTTGCATAGATATGAATAAATTTGCATATAATTATGTATATGCATTAAATGTGCATAATGTCGGACCGTGACAATTCATAATAGTGCTTGCTTATTGCTGTTTGATTTAACTAATTCTGTATTTGTAACGTTTTCTGTAGTAATATCATCATTATCATCAAATGAGACTTGAGTGGATACAATCTCTTTGGCATTTTTATAGTTTATCAATCACTTCCTGGGCTCTTGTCGTTTCATACCGCAAGCTGTTTCATACCACGGTATGAATCGCCCAAGGGCTTTTGATCGACTTACCCGACTGCGTAACGTAAAGGAGTGTAATGTGTGTATGTTCCTTTGTCCCACTATACAGACCAAACGCCTGGGCCGATTTCTATGATTCACACGTCAATCGATTAATCTTAGTGCGGCGGGTGTCACTAAAGACATGACGTTTGTGAAAATTCAACATGGCGCTGACTGGACGCCATTTTGTAAAAAAATAAATAAAGTCAACTAACTATGTATTGTGGGGTATCGTTGAATAGGTATTTAAAAATCATTTATAGTTTTCTTTCGACATTTTCTGATCTGATAGACGGTTTTTTATGTATATCCAAAATTTTTGGTTTTTGATTTATGTATAAATAGCGAAACAACCAGTCTCACACAGGGTTAAAGACTGTAAAAATTGCCAAAAAAATTAAGTCACAGACGGGCCATATTTTTTCCTTGTTTCAGCTTGTTTAGAATAACCTCAAGTCAATTTATCAACCTATATTGTTAACCATGCAGCCTTGAAATTCACTAGCAATCATTATAATGGGGTAATTTGATCAATTTTATTTCCCTTCAATCATTCATACTTATAGCTTTGGCAAACCTACGCGTCAGCAACGCGGGAAGCGCTGCGACGCAAGAGCGTCTGGTAACTGAATTTCTTTAAAGCCTGGGTTACTAGGCACCAGATCACACTTCGGGGAATTCACAATGTGTACTTTACTTTGTTGGAGGAACAGTCTAAATACATATTTTTTACAGAAACCTTACAACCATGTGTACTTATTTCACAAATTCTAAGTAAACTCATATTATTAAACGTTACTGCTCTCTCTTGTTAACTGTATTGTTTCAAATAAAAGATGATAATGAGGATACACGCCTTTTATTCTTCTTAGTTCTTAGGTGGTAACACGTTACAATGGTTGATAATATTATTAGTAGCTTCGTGCTCACGAGTGCCGGAAAAAGAGAGGGAAGCATGATGTGACATTGCTTAAATACTACTACTTACTACCATTATTTGTGTTCGGATACAATATACTACAGATATAAGTTTCAGATCCATCTGAAGGTTGCCGGGAAGTGATCGCTATTAGTGATAAGGCCGCTCATTGTGTCACTGTATGTAATATGTATTTAATTTGTATAATCCTTTATTGTGTTGTTGCAATAAAGAATGTTTCTATTGTATTGTAAACTAAGCAATGGTCAGAGGTGGAATTAACAGCAGGCTACTCAGCCTGCTGCTTAGAAATCAAAAACGATTTTTCTATGACTATTTTTTTAAAGAAGTCTGCAACAAATTTTGTCGATGACTTTTCTCTCTCACTTGTCATGGCACTTAAAAATAATGTATGATATGAAAAATTGTTGAGGCAAGGGCGGCAAAAACTATTCAGCCTATACCTTGAAAATTTGCAAATCCGCCACTGGCAATGGTTAGTTTATGTTAGAAGCTATCTCGCTTTGTCACATGTGACTGACCGAAATCGATTTATATATTAACCAGTATCTAATTTTACTCGGACATGGTAAAATAGGTCCTCCCGATTCACAATGTCCGAGTAGACTTATGAAGCTAATCAGTACTTTAAGCTAATCATGCTGTCTCACTCAGACTATTATATATCTGAGGAAGATAGCTCGATATTAACTCACTGATTAACGTAATCGGAACTTTACTCGGAACTTTCGTCGTAGAGCTCTCTACCTACTAGTAAATCCACAGCAAGAAATAGACCTCCCTCGATTTTAAGAAGTACCAACTATTATAAAAGCTATACGTGTAGCGACTACAAACAACAAAACTAGTTGTACTGTCCGTATTGTTGTAATTCCAGTTTTAAGATCAAAGCCAGGGCCGTCCTTGGCAATAGACTAGCGGAAATGTAAGAAAAGAAAGTGTAATGACAACAATGACTCTTAAAAATGATAAAATCTTAAGGTAAATGTCATATTATTAATTTTATTGAGGAAAGTAATAAAGCAATGAATCCGTCAGATTTAATTATTTTTAAGTTTCCCGTTATGTCAACTCAATAAGGTAGGTAAATTAAAATAATAAATTATCCGTCATTGCAATTATAAAAAAAAAATGTACGCTAGTTTTTTATTTTCCTTCCTCTCACTAAATGTACTACGCTTAAGCCTACCATTGTCACCAGTCTCTCACAAAATTGATATAAACATGGGGTTAAATCGATAGGTATTTGGGTCACCAATCTCCCAGCTTTCGTTCATCCGTCGATCGTGTGTCACCGTGTGTAACTGAATTAGCTAATAATTCTAAATTTAAAATTTAAGAAAAACCCCCGATATGTCAATAATTTCCTTAAATGTAAAACAACATAATATTATATAATGTGGACGCGATGCGCTTTCATTTGATACCCCACACTATATAGTATACACTATACAGTATATTTGCAGATTTTCGGTTTTCCTTCCCCACTCTTACCCCCATAACTTTTAAACGGCTTAACCGATTTTCATGAAACATGTCTAAGAACAGCCGGATCAAACTCATTTTTCATACAAAAAAAAACTAATTGATGAAATCGCTCAATCCGTTCGGGAGCTAGACAGACAGACAGACAGACACGTCAAACTAATAACACCCCTCTTTTTTTGTCGGGGGTTAAAAAATTATGCCTTATTTCGCGAATCTTAGAGATAAACTTGGGTGAATTTTTTTTACTATCTATCACTAATACAGGTCTAGGAACAAAATGAATGTTATTTCATTGTAATATAATTTTAAGGGTCGTATAAAAATTCGACATGTAATTATGAATTATTTACCAATAAAATGCCTATCTATCTGGGTAATGCATAAGTCAATGTTATGTTTTGTTATAGATAATAAATGATTTATTATTATTAATTTATTTTATTAAGTAAACTTAATTCTTCAGAGTTTTTTCTCGTAACCGACCAAAACATAAACAAATTGGTGCTTAAATTTTCATAAGAGCTTCACTTGAATGCATGCCGGTCAGTGACACGAGCGTGACGTCACAGCGGCCGCGCAGGAACCTGTTCGCAAATTTAATTTATTAAACTTTTGTACGAATTATGCAATCTTGAAGCTGAAATGTTAACGGATATTTTAACCCCCGACCAAAAAAGAGGGGTGTTATAAGTTTGACGTGTCTGTCTGTCTGTCTGGGACATCATAGCTCCCGAACGGATGGAGCGATTTCAATTTAGTTTTTTTTTGTATGAAAGGTGAGTTTGGCCCGGGTGTTCTTAGACCATCTAAGAATGGTCAGATGATATCTATGCAGAGCTGTGTGCCACCAACTTTCCCAAAACTCCTGAAGGTCGTCTCGCCAACGTTGTCGTGGCCGACCTCGCCTGCGACCTTCTTCCGGGTTCTAAGCTGTTGCAGCAAGTGCCCACCTTTCGGGGTGCATCCGACGAACATGCCCAGCCAAGTAATAGATTGTAGAGTAATAAATGTTCGCTCGCATTGAAATTTGTTATTGTTAAGAATGTTATATGTACCATATTGAAATGCTCTAGATTCGTCTTAGCTCCCCACCAATGTAAAACTTTATAATGGGATTCAGTCATTTTAGTATGGGGCCTAGAATAAGTACTAGTCCGCCATTTTGAAAAAACCTGAGTTTGCAGTACTTATGTGGTGAAACGCATTTCAAATTATAACAAATAAAAGGTATAAACAATTATACCTTAAAGTCATACAGCTTCTGAAATATTTGGGTCAAAAATTTTGTTTAAGGTCAAGGTAAAGTCAAAGTCAAAACGTTTATTTCCTTAGAAGCACATGGCCCCCATTGACAGGTCAACTTAAAATTAATAAAACTAAATTGTTTAAACCAAAAATATCAAGGAAATAACATTGTCTTGACAGTACGCTTCAATGTTTTATACTGAGTTGAGAAGCGAATAGAACAGCTTTCTCAGTTACTTATTTTGTAGCTATAACAATTTTGGAGTTCTTATTTATAGGTAACTATAATTAGTTTTAAATTTTTAATACTTTTTACTCAACACATACTTTTTAAACTTTGCTCACAAACTGTGCAAATTATTGGTTTGTTTCAATAACACTTTTTGTTACATAGCATTCTCCGTCGATTGATATATGTTTCTTATTGGCCGTAGAATCACGTTGTTTCTAAATATCCCAAACCAAATATCTCAGAAACTGTACAAACTCGAGGTTAGGTTCCGTAATACTTTTTGAAAGTTGATATACATTTCAATACTAACCAATCGAGCAGAATCATGTTTTTCTTTTCAAAATGGCGAACTAGTAGGTTTCCCAAAATGTTGGTACTTACATCTTTTGTTAAGAAATCCAATTACGAAAATAATCTGAGTATCATAAATAATGCGATTAAAATCCTTAAGCACACATTGGAACCAAACCCGTTATCTTTGGGAAACTGTGAATTTGCAAATATTTAAGGATTAGGACCATCCAGATAAGATTAAGGTAAATCACGTGAAAGAGATTATGTTTAACCTTCTGGAATGTTTTCTCTAATAATCGATAGTCAAACAGTACGTCATTTTGGTTGTTAACTTTTTGTGATAATTTTTAAAGGCCAATGATTCCATGATTTTTCCAAATCCTATGCGATAGACCTTCTATCAAGCTTCAATCGAGTTAAAATTAATGATGATGATGATACTAATTGCTATAGAAACGTTGCGTGACTATTTTTTTTTCATTAACCTATGTTGTCCCACTGCTGGGCAAAGCCCCCAACTCCCTCCAACAGCTGATTAACTATATAAATAAAAAATTGCAGTTAATCATTTAAAATAACTATTTATTTTTTATTAATGTTATTATTATGACGTATATAAAAAAAACGCAAAACCAGTATGTCGTGATCATGGCGCTTGCAACAGCGTCGAAATATCAGAAAACTCTAAAACTGTCAAATCAATCTATGTTACTCATTTCAAGTTCTATTAAAGTTAAAAGCCATGATAATTAAAAATAGTTATAAGAAAGAAAAAAAAGTTAATAATAAATAAATAATAACAATAATAAATCATTTTTTTCAGGCTTCTCAGGCCCATATAAACATATGCCTTAGAGACTAATATACATACAAATATAAATCTTATATACTTAAATATCCGTCCATGGTATCATCATCTGTTATTAAGATCGCATAGTAGGTACTATTATAATAAACTTATGAAATCAGTTCGAACTGACTTCAACCTCATGCTTCTAGCAGTAAGAGGAAAAGACTTGAACTTGTAAACAATAGAACAATTATATAGATAGGAAACTCCTATAAATTCTCTTCAGCTGTAGAATTACTAACTATGACTTGAACCTCAAATCTTTAGACAATATCATATTGGCTGGTGGATTGGCGAGACACTCATCAGAAAGTTATTATTATTAGTTATTGAGTTACAAGGTAGTAAGCGCTTGTTTTACCATCTCCGAGTAAAATAGTCGATGAATAAAATATTGTGCTAAACTCGCTATTTGTTCGCTCGATGATTTGATGCGGCTTTGGCAAGTGATTCTGATTTACCTAATTGATGCGTAATTACCATGTTTAGTTCAGTTATGAGAATTACAGTATTACAGCACGTGCTCTATCCGGAACAACATCGGTGGTTTGTGGAACAAGGGTGCCTGTTTATCAATTAATTAGCAACATTCCTTAGTCTTCTAGTTAATGCATGAATTACTTCGAGATTTATTTGTTACAGATAACAATTACATGGTTATATTATAAAAATATTTCACAATTATACAACCCAAATCATCATTCGTAAAAAAAAAATTAATAAAATGACTTAATTTACGATTTGTATTATATCCGTACTACAATTTTCTATTTGATTAATTAGGTATCCGTTTGACTGCCTCAATGTCCACATGCTGCGAAAGAGATATCAAAAACGTTTTATAAGTTTAAGATGGAATCATACTACTACTAAAAAAAAATGAACCTGTGTAAAAAGTTGCAAGCTAGATCGGTCACCGTCGCTTAACTTTATAAAAATCACGTTTGTTGCTTGAAAACCCTCCTATACATTTATTTATTATGTCAAAGTATAAACGTTAATTTCCTCAGAAGCACAGGGCATTACAGGTCAACTTAAAATTAATGAAACTAATTTTTTTAACAAAAATGATCAAGGAAATAACAATTGTCTTGACAGTTCGCTTCAATGTTTTATACTGAGTTGAGAAGCGAATAGAAAAACAGCCTTATCAGTTTTTACAATATACATAATAATTATGGGAACACGTAAATCCCAATTTTCTATCTACCCCATTATTCCTTACCCGCCGTTCGTGCTACAATTAATAGCACAGTAATTAGACGCTCGTATGCGTAGGCGCAGGCTAATTTTAGATTTAGTCGCACAAGGGCTATTAGGTTACGTGGGACACATGAGTCCTAATAATAGACTAGACACCTACGTTAATTAGTTATTTTCGAAGAATAAAAGTCGTTAATTCATAAAATACTTAAAGGCTAAAACGGGTAATTCGTCGTTCGGGGATTCGACTTACGATTAGTGGTCATTTGTGCCGTTGTGCCCTCTTAAATTTGCACGCCAGGATTGTCAAAACATATAATAATAATATTGCCGGACAATCCACACAACAACATCCAGCCCCGTGGTAAGCTATAAGCTTGTGTTACGGGTACTAGACATCTGATATACTTAATATAATAGACATACATAGATAGATATTTTTTATTATACATACTAAACACCCATACCAAGGAGAAAATGGTTGCAGGACATACAAACACTTGACCCCTCGGCGGGAATCGAACCCGCTACCTCTTGCACCGCAAGCGGACCTCCGCCCACCGCGCCACTGAGGCAGTCAGAATATAGTTTTAAAACTTACCACCATATATACACTCATGTTTTATGTAAATTAATGATTCTAATTCGGGAAATTGGACGTTGAGTTCCAGAATCGATTTGACAGTTTTTGAGTTTATGCCGTGATCATGGCGCTTGCAACAGTGACGAAATAACGGAAAACTCAATAAATGACAAATCATGGTATATTACCCGTTTTAAGTCTTAAAATCGTTAAAAACCATGATACTTGAAATAAAAAATAACTCCTAGGTATTTATATGTCACACGGATTTTTCGTTGCTAAGTACTTTTATACTGACAGAAAATCTTAGTTCTTGAAATACCTATTCAAAGCTTGTTTTTGTTTTGAATCAGACTGATTTTTATCTTGTTATCAATATATCCAAGAATACTTGCAGAAATAATCTATTTAAATAGATAACAAAAAGAACATTTTCATCTCAGCTCAGCCGTCAGCCAAAATTCTTATTAATTTATTCAAATTAAAAAGGCCAATCTTCACTACGCTTAGCAGGCAGGTTAGCAATATTTGTTGATGAGTTCTAAAGAGTCGCTGATGTATTTAAAAAATGCATTTACGTAGTATATCAGACACCCAACAGCGAAACACACCCATAGTACAAGATCTGCTTAGTTTGGGGTTAGGTGATACTGTGTGATTGGTCCGGAAATATTTAGATAGATAGATAGATAACACTTTATTGCACACCACACAAAACACACAAAGAATAAAAACAAACATAGACTTAATCATAATGTTGGAGTACAATGGGCGGCCTTATCGCTATGAGCGATCTCTTCCAGGCAACCTTTGGATGGACAGGATCAATAGTAACAAAAAAGACCGTGGTGTAATAGGAAGGAAACATATGACTATATAACACACATAAATATATACATATATATTATACATATAGTAATACTGTTTATAAATATACAATACTTACTTGAGAAAGGGACAAATGGTATTGAAAGTAATATAAAGAGATTTTAAACGAATAAACTTAATAAAAAGATTAAATATACATACATAGTGAAACTGCAACTAAGAAGATATAGCATAGTAATCGGAAAGTTTTTTCTTGAATATAGGAAGAGATTTAGCATTTCGAATATCAAGTGGGAGAGCATTCCAGAGGCGGATAGCTTGAACAGTAAAAGATTTTTCATAGAAAGTGGAAGTATGATAGGGTGTTTTTAAAAGTAAAGTTTTAGAAGATCGCAGTGATAGAGCGTGAGAGTCAGAGAGAAACTCAAAGTTCTCTTTAAGATACTGTGGAAAAGGAAGATAGAATAGAATGTTGTACAAGAAGGATAGAATATGAGTATTCCTGCGAAGGCGGATGGGCAACCACTTGAGCTTTTTGCGGTATTCAGAAACGTGATCAAATTTGCGAAGGCCAAAAATGAACCTAACGCAGAAATTCTGGAGCCGCTCAAGTTTATTCAACTGATTTTCAGTGAGGTCCGGATAGCAAACATCGGCGTAATCAATTATAGGTAATAAAAGCGATTGGGCAAGCATAACTTTGGTGGAAGTAGGTAGAAGATTGCGTAAGCGTCGCAGAGAAGCTGCAGATGCGAACATTTTGCGACTAACTTCAGCTAGATGCGGTGCCCAAGTCATTTCTTCGTCTAAAATTAAACCTAAATCCTATATTTATTATTTATTTCCCTTGGCCAGCTCTTACGGCTTGTACCTGGTCATTCTCCTGTCTTTGAAAGTATTTTAAATATATAAATATTCTCCTATACCTACTAACTAATATTATTAAGAGGTGCTTTGTGAAATTATTAGAGACGTTGTAATGGGCGTTGTAATCTTAAAGCCAATTCGATTCCCGCCGATGGGTCAAGTGTTTGAATGTTCTGCAATCACTTGCTCCTTGGTCATAATAAAAATATCTGTATGTATGTATGTGTTTATATGTTTGTCTATTATATTAGGTGTGTAGTACCCGGTATACAAGCTTAGAGCTTACTACGGGGCTAGATGCTATTGTGTGGATTGTCCGGAAATATTTATTTATTTATTCATTATCCAATTCTATAAAGTCTGAGAAAGAACATTGCCTAATTTTTACCGCGGTAATGTATTATGACCACATAAAAAAATAGGTATTCTGTGTAGTTTGTTAGCACATCCAAAAATACTTGACACATTTCGCTGTATCAATTTAATAAGAAAGTGCCAAGATATAGAACATCAAAGTTGGAGGAGTTGGAGGCTTGTGACTGCGAAATTTAGTACAAATCGCGCGAAACCGTTACGTCAAGCGAAACTTCAATGCACTGTATCGACTTGATCTTCGTTTGCAAGAAAAATGAAAAAATACGTGTAATGTTTGTAACCTACCTTAAAAGAGGTGTTATAAGTTTAACGTGTCTGTCTGTCTGGAAGATCATAGCTTCCGAACGGATGTAGCGATTTTAATTTAGTTTTTTTTTTTGTATGAAAGGTGAGTCTGGCGCGAGTTTTCTTAAATATGTTTCATGAGAATCGGTTGTGCCGTTTAAAAGTTATGGGGGTTAGAGTGGGGAAGTAAAACCGAAAATCTGCAAATATGCTCGAGTGGGGTAACATATGAAAGCGCATCGCGTGCACATTACAAAAATTATGGTGTTTACATACGGCGTTGGAATCGGGGGTTTTCCTTAAATTTTTAATTTTGATTTTTTTTACTTATTATCTTTTTAAGTCATCTACCCTATTTTCATTGTAGTTACACAATCAACAAAACCTACAAAATAAATTCATGATGTAAGGATTTATCTGTTAACTCAGAAGAAATGGGTATATTTGATAACATCATGACCCAGACTGGTCACGTGCGCGTAATCCGTCGCTAAACATGCGCCATCTACAAATAATTACATTGTAATGTTAAATAGCTACTGGTTACTGATTATCTAAGCTAATATTAAAATTTATTAGGATTAAAAACCGACCTAAGTAAGCTTAAGAGTTTTAAACACCATCTTTTGGGACCATATTTTTTTGTCTTTATTTTTCTCTTGTTTTCTTAAATTCTTGTTAAATTATAATGTGTCTGTATCTGTTTATTTTGTTTTTCTTTGTTTTTAAATTTTAATGTATATTTACTGTGGTCCGAAATAAATGTGTCTTATTCTTATTCTTATATAAGTAGGATTTATCATCACCCATCATATAGATTATTAACTTGCCCACTGCTGGGACTTCTCTCTTGACGAAAGAGATTAGGCCTTAAATCACCACGCTATCCAAGTGCGTGTTGGTGTCACATGGCTTCAAACTCTTTAAAGTTCAGAACTCAGAACATGCCGGTTTCCTCACGATGTTGCATTCACCGTTAGAGCACATGTTTTTAAGTTCTCATATATTTTAAGAAAAATTCCAGAGGTGCGTGGCGAGGTTTGAACCCACGGCCGGAATCAAAGTCGAGTGTGCTCGCCTTAGAGTATCTAACTAGTGCTCGCACTTAGCCAACACGGCTTTTTAAAGGAGATGTGACCAATAAAAAAAAAGTACATTTACATTAGTATCATTTCGGCAAATTGTGTTTCGCATCGCGTATCAATGGAATATAATACATCTCTCTATAGAATTATTGGACGGCAATCTTTCCAAAAGTCAAATACAAAATAAACTAGAACTCGCTAATTAGTCTTGTAGAGACCTTTTATGGAAATGAATATGTTTAGGGTAGCCAAATGGCAAAAAACGAAACCCTTATAGATTCGTCATGTCTGTCTGTCTGAAAATGTGCCCTCTATCTCATACTTTTCAAGTTTATTAATTTCATTTCTGTCATAGAAATTGATATATCTACCAATGCCTCAGTGGCGCGGTGAGCCACGGCTCGCTTGCGGCGCAAGAAGTAGCAGGTTCGTCGTGGGGTCGTGTTTGTATGTTCTGCTATCACTTTCTCCTTGTTCTGGGTGTTATATTAAGTATATCAGATGTCTAGTACCCGTAACACAAGCTTAGAGCTTACCACGGGGCTGTTGTTGTGTTGATTGTCCAGAAATATTTATTTATTTATCTCCTTCCAGATGTATGGTCGCTACCAGCGCGACCTCAGTGAAGCTGCCCGAGAGGAAGCGAGACGCCTCAGACGGCTGCGAAAGAAGAGGAGAAAAGATGACAGACTGAGGCAGAAGGAGTGGGAGGCGAGCGGGAAACCCCGGCCTAGGGGGAAGTTCTTTAAGGTTTTAGGTAAGGGTATACCTACTCCCGAATTTTCTAGGCAGACCTCGGTAGGGCGGTAACTCCTCTAGTAGGTATTAATTGGCAATAATAATAATAAATCATTTATTTCAGGCATCTAAGGCCCATATAAACATATACCTTATAGACTAACATACATAAAACTATAAATCTTATAAACTAAACTAAAGTGTCAGCATCGTGGATCATCTCTTACGGCGGTGTCGCCTTGCAGTGTAGGCGACCGATGAACCGTCGAAACTTGACCCCTTGCGGCCAAAACTGCTCATTCAGGAACGTCGACAGATGTTGAGTTGGAACCCGCACCATAAATGAACCGAAGCTCACATTTCTGCGAGATTCCAACCTTTCGACGCGAACCAAAAATGCAGTCTTGGTTCGGATTTATTCTACCACAGCCTCGGAGTTCACGGTGTGCGAGACACGTGAGATGCAAGATGCAATGCAAGATGTGACTGGCGCGGTCCATCGGAGTTCCCAGGCACATCGATAACGCTTGTCAGTCGGATCGGGGGTTATTTTAGTAAGTCGCCATTTCTTGGCAAGTCAACATAACCATACTGTACCCTTCATGCAGTATCTGGTAGCAGAATTTTATCCCAGACAACATATAAAACCTACTTTACGAGTCGAGGGTTAACTACTGACTTCTTCCAATAAAGGCACCACTCTACCTATTGCAAAAAGTCGCATGAAGGTCTGTTCAGTAGTTTTTGAGTTTATTGCGAATATAGGGATAGACCGACGCGGAGGGGAACTTTAATCTATAATCTAATATAAAAATGAATCGTAAAATGGTGTTGGTAAGACATACAACATACAACGCCTAGGCTAATTCAACCAATTATTTATACAAATGTTTGTAGAAGTCCAAGATTGGGTAACGACTAGAAAAATTTGAAAAAATTCGGGAAAACATTTTTGAATAATGACCCGTGCAAAGCCGGAGCGGACCGCTAGTTAATAATAAGTATAAATTTCTTGTTAAAAATAATTTATATTCCACGTTAAGAAAGATAAATTAAATCAATCTTAGGATACGTCTGGAGACACACCTTCGCGCGGTTGGGCGAGGACTGGATCTTCCTGGCGCTGCTGGGCATCATCATGGCTGTTCTCAACTTCGCCATGGACCGGGGTATCGCGGTCTGTAATAATGGTAAGTTTTAGACAACTTGAACACGTACATACCTAGAATTTAATAAGACAAACTTACATATACTATAGTCAAATGGTTATTATATTATAAATATTTTCTTCCCTTACAAGCGGCAATTGGTCATGGGATGGTAAGAAATTTATTTAAATCTAGCAGTGATAATGTATTTTTCCGCGGAATTACATTTTCCCACGGTAAAAAATAGCCTATGTCCTGTCCATGTAGGCTATGTGCTTCTAAGGAAATAAACGTTTTGACTTTGACTTTGACTTTTTCTCTGTCCAGATTCTAGAAAATCAGTGAACCAAATTTATTTAAATCGGTTCAGTAGTTTTTGCGTGAGTGAGGAAAATACGGACTGAGCAACTTTCGCATTAATAATATTAGTATCGATTAAATATCAAAACAAACCTTTACTGGTCCTCGAAGGGAAACTAATGGGATTTTCGGACTAAAATAGTTATAATCACGAGATGCTCGGATAGAATTTTAGAATGAGCCCTTCAATTAATTATTCCACATTGTGGCAAACTAATATTAGAAAATATTTGAATGCATATAAGTTTGTTATCAATAATAAAGAAATGTATCTTTTCAATAAAATTAGATATATAACTAGAGTATTTCGTGGTTTCTCCCCAGTACCCAAAGATTCCACCCTGTTTATATCTAAAACCTACTTGTGTTATTTCAGCTCGCATGTGGATGTACGGCGACTTAGCCACATCCACGTTCAGCCAGTACGTAGCCTGGGTGTCCCTGCCCGTGTGCTTGATACTGTTTGCAGCCGGCTTCGTCCACATCGTGGCTGCTCAGAGCATCGGTGAGTAACAGTAAGAGTAGCTGGATAAAAGTTACATCCACGTTCAGCCAATATTTAGCCTGGGTGTCTCTGCCCTTGTGCTTATTACTGTTTAATACATCATCATCCTATTAACGTTCCCACTGCTGGGACAGAGGGATTTCTCTCTTGGCGAGAGAGATTAGGTCTTAATTCACCACGCTGGCCAAGTCCGGGTTGGTTGAATGTCACACATGTCCTCCAATCTCTAAAATTCTCAGAAAATCTCGAGTTCCCTCACGATAAATAAGAATAAGAATATTTTAAGTAAGTTTGCAGCCGCCATAAGTTCTTATCTGCATCTGTTCATTAAATCTCGTAAAGAATCTCTGAGTATAGTTATCCAAAGCTACTTTGTGAGACTTCTTCATAAGACACAAATTAAATTAAAAAAAAGTCTTCAATTCAGTTAAGTTTACGAAAATTCAATACAATGAAGATATTGTGTATTGAATTTTTTAAATTTAAAATATTGAATCACCATCACCATGTCTCGAAGCCGTTAGTAATATTGTTTAGCAACCAACACTGTTTGCTCATAATTAAGGTGCGGTAGCACACCAGTAGCATAGTTTTACTGAGCGCTTTTGCTTTTGTTTTTAAGATAATAACGTTTGGTGTCAAGTACACACCTGCATTCAACCTAGATTTTGCCTCAGACACAGCTCGGTTTTGTGCCCTGAGTTTTTGTGCCCAAAATATTGCAATTGTATGAAAAGAGTATGAGTATGAGAGTATTTCTCTTTACTCGTAAGTCCAATGATAGAGTAGCGGAAGGCCGAATTTCGCTCTCTGCCAACATTTTCAGTATTCGATACAAGTATTGGCGGAGTGCCGCCTTTTCAAAATTTCTTAACATGTTAAAATTTATCTTCATTCATTCATTTCCATGTCCAGGGTCTGGCATACCGGAGATGAAGACGATCCTGAGAGGGGTGCACCTGAAGGAATACCTAACGTACCGCGCCATGATCTCCAAGGTCATCGGACTGACTGCCACTCTGGGTTCCGGTCTGCCCCTGGGGAAAGAGGTAAGGATAACTCTTTGATTCTTATAAAATTTTGGAGATTTTAAATGGCAGCAAAATGCAATGCAAAACACTTTTGTTATTACTCATTTAATATTAAATTGAAACCAACCTCGTTATGCATAATTGGCACTAAAGCTTCGGCTTCATTTGTCCTGTTCGATCACTTCGAAATTTGTGTTTGATAGAAAGAGACAAAAAGACATTTTTTACCCGTGCGACGCGGGCGGGCCGCTAGTGTTTTATGAAAATTTATCCAAAACTCTATATTCCAGGGTCCATCCGTCCACATAGCGTCAATGGTGGCCTCCCTCCTCTCAAAGCTAGTCACGACCTTCCAAGGCATCTACACGAACGAGTCCCGCACCAGCGAGATGCTGGCGGCCGCCTGCGCGGTCGGCGTGGCCTCTTGCTTCGCCGCGCCCGTCGGAGGTATCTCATTAATCATCATCATCCTGCCCTTGTCCCACACTATGTGGGGTCGATGTATTTTTCTTCCATTTTCCTCTATCACCCGTCATCTCAACACTCACTCCTTTCTTACACATACCTTCTTTCACACAGTCCATCCATCTTTTCTTTGGCCTCCCTCTTCCCACGTATCCATCCACATTCATATCTAAATAAAAAAGGAGGTATCTCATAAATATATAAAATAAATATTTTCGGACAATCCACACAACAACATCTAGCCCTAGTAAGCTCTAAGCTTGTGTTACGGGTACTAGTCATCTGAAATACTTAATATAATAGACATACATAATAGATATTTTAATTATACATATTAAACTCCATCTCGGTTCTGGCCGGAAGGGGTCAAGTTTCGATGGTTCATCGGTCGCCTACACTGCGAGGGACACCGTCGTAACAATGATACCGTGATACGGACACGATGGATATTTTAGTCTATAAGATTCATATGTGTGTGTATGTTAGTCTGTAAGGGGTGTTTTTTATAGGCCTGAGATGCCTGCAATAAATGATTTATTATTATTAAACACCCCGAACAAGGAGAAAAGTGCTTGAGAAACATACAACACTTTTTCACAAAAAAAAATAAAATAAAATAAATTGGTTATCGGTTAAAAAAGGTCAATCAGTCAAAGTTATCGGGATTTACACATTTAATGAACTATAGTCTGGCCGCTCTTAGATTGCGTTCCTGACAGCTGTCATTAAAATCACGCCTACCAAGTCCTGAATTTCTTAATAGTACAGACGATAGCTGTCATTGTAATACTTAATGGGCCTGATGACCTATCTAGTGATGAAAGATGTATCATCGTGCATGGTTTATAAACTGGTATTTAACAAAACGTATTTTATTGCATAGTGTTAAACTAAAATGTAGGTTTAAAACAATATTTACAGGCACACTAAATCTAAAATAATAGTAAGTACCTAAATTGAGTCCAATCTAGTCTGGCTTCTTAGATCTTAGAGAGGGCCGCTGCGGGGGAGGCCGTACGGGGGCATTGCACTCATGTGGCGATCCAGCTTATTCAGCAAAGCAGAAATAGTGCCGTGTGATAGCGACCGAATGGTAGCAGTACGTTTAGTGCAACGTGATCGAAGCCTGCTAGTAATATGCGTGTATATGCCGACAGATTGTGAAGAGAATCTGCCAGAATATGCTCAGTGTCTTGCGTTAATAAGTGCCGTTATAGAAAGCTCCGAAACGGAATGTGTTGTTATCCTGGGTGATTTTAACGCACATCCGAGCACTCTTTTTGGAAAAGAGCTGGTGGATTTTTGTGATGAACAATCACTGCATTGCTTGGACCTAGAAAGGCTCGAACCTTGCACGTTCACCTACGTAAGTGAAGCACATGGTACGTGTCGTTGGCTGGACTTGGTTGTGTGTGCGTGTCGCTGGTTGGCTTAGCCGTAGTGACGCAGTGGCGTCACTACGGCTGCAGCGGCAAGCGTCGTGACGGATTTGCATGTGATGTATGATTCCTACTGGTCGGATCATTTTCCTCTAGTCATAAAACTTAAAATGGATTTAATTATACCTAAAGAAACGTACTGTGATAGATATACAATTAGTGATAAATATACATGGGGGAGTAGAGAGAGGGAACAGATAAATAAGTATCGTGAGCTGTGTAACATTGAATTATATAAGGTGAATAATAAGTTTTTAAATATCGAATGTGAAAATTTTAAAACAATTTGTAAAGAGAGTGAACATTTTAAATGCATAGATAGCTTATATTCAGATATTATCGTGGCGCTACAATTGGCGGCCGAGCAGACTAATAATGTTATTAAGAGAAAAAAAGGCAATAAAATAATAGGGTGGAACTTTCACGTCAAGCGTTTGCACACTGCAGCCAGAGAGCATTTTTTAGTGTGGGTTCAATGTGGTAGGCCATGCTCGGGTTACTACTATAATAAAATGTCTGTTTCACGTAGAGAGTTTAAAGCCGCGCTAAGGTATGTACAAAACAACCAAGATAAGATAAAAATGGATATACTGGCCAGACATCATAGTGCTGGTAAATTTCAAGATTTTTGGAGAGAAACTAAAAAATTAAGCCGAAAAAATAACATACCGACTAGCATTCAAGGAGAGAGAAACAAAAAGAATATAGCTAATTTATTTAAGAACCATTTTAATGTATTTTCGACCAAACAAAATAGAGCAACTGAAAATGCCCAGGCAAGCCGGGTCGCGGAGAACCAACACGTTGTTACTATTACACCTAAGCAGGTTGAAACTATTTTGAGGAAAATGAAACGTGGTAAGTCTCCGGGACACGACGGACTGAGCATTGATCATTTGTTGAATGCTGGCCAGCATATCTGTTCGGTACTAGCGCGGCTTTTTAATCTATGTGTGAGACATTGTTACTTACCTCAAGATCTAACCCGAACGCTGGTGGTACCTATCACCAAAAATAAGACCGGTGATATATCGAGCCTGTCTAACTATAGGCCTATCTCACTAGCAACGATTGTAGCCAAGTTATTTGAGAGAGTTATTCAACCGCACCTCAATCAAAGTCACATTGACGATGGTCAGTTTGGGTTCCGCCCTCAGGTTTCCACGGATATGGCCATTTTCTCTTTAAAACAGGTTGTCGGCTACTATAAGCAGGGGCTGACTTCAGTGTACGCGTGTTTTCTAGATTTGAGCCGGGCTTTCGACACACTCAATCACGACCTACTCTGGAGAAAGCTGCAAGTTGGTGACACTGGTACTCCTCCTGAGATTGTTAAACTCCTTGCTTATTGGTATCACACCCAGACGAACAGGGTCAGGTGGGGCTCGGAACTATCTGAAAGCTTTCAGCTCTCTTGTGGCGTGAGACAGGGAGGATTGACTTCTCCGGACCTGTTTAACACTTATGTAAATGAACTGATCGTGGAGCTGAGCAGCACTCCGGTAGGACTTAGGTTGGATAACAGATATGTTAACAATCTGAGCTATGCCGATGATATGGTGCTGCTCAGCCCCTCGATTAAAGGACTGAATGAACTTATAAAGATTTGCGAAAGGTACGCCGAAAAACATGAGCTGATTTATAACACAAAAAAAACTGAAATGATGATATTCAGGTCCGGAAAAGGTCCGGAAAGGATACCTGAAGTTTGTCTTAACCGACAACCTATAAAAATAGTGGAGTCTTTCAAGTACCTTGGACACATTATTACATCGAATCTGAAGGATGACGAAGATGTAGAACGACAACGTAGATCTCTCTGTAGTGTAGGTAACATGATCGCACGAAAGTTTTATAGGTCCTCGCATGACGTGAAAGTGACACTATTTAGGTCCTTCTGCCAGACCTTCTATACGTGTCAACTCTGGACCAATTACACCAAAAAGGCGCATGATAGGATACGCGTGGCCTATAACAACATTTTCAGGCAAATGATGGGACTGAAGCCCTTCTGCAGCGCTTCAGAAATGCTGACCGAAGCACGCGTAGACTCTTTTAACGCAATCCAGCGGAAGAGGATTGCGTCTTTTATGTCCAGAGTCGACACGTGTAGGAACTCCATTATTAAGAGTCTGGCTGAAAGACTTATCCACACGACAACTTTTAGACGTTGGGTAGACATTGCTACCTAAAATTTGTATTTACATATATTCTATAGTTTTATTGACTGCTGTACTATTGTACTATTTTTAATTGGAAATAATTTTAAGAACAATATGGATCATGTGTCTGCAATAAAGATTTATTATTATTATTATTATTATTATATTATTAGATTGTGTTTTTGACTGGTCGTGATCGAATGGGTAGTGTAACTTCCAACTGTCGTTTAATTTACTAACTTTAATAAATATATAACTTTTTAATTATCATGGTTTTTTAACAATATTATGACTTAAAAACCGTCAAATCAGGGTATGTTTAAAAAATATGCCTAATGAATGCAATGTTACAACGTAAGTAAATCTTATTAATAACGTTAATAAATGTTATCTGAGGTACACCACTAGTCATGGCAAATGGACAAGTGTCAAAAACGCATTCTCTCATTGGCCATACTATAGAGTTGATAAACATTCCCGCTTTTTACAATGAATACAAACACTTGACCCCTCTCAATATCAACTCTAGTTCAAAAATTGAACCCGCTATCCTTCGCAGCAAGCGGACCTGGGCCCACCGCGCCACTAATGCAACTCATAGTATATTACAGTTCGGCCTCTCTGCTCTCAGTCAATTTGTGGATAACTTTTAAATAAATAAATGATTTCGCACTCCGCAGGCTTTCAGAAAATCACGTCTCTTATTTGCTGAACATTATCGCAAAATTTAATAGCTTACTCTAGGTACGGGAGTAGTGTTGCATTAGTATAAGAATGTTATTTGTAGAGAACTGCCATTCTAGTAATATGGTTAAAATATCAAACATGACATTATTATAAATTAGGAAAAGAAAAGGTCCATGGATGCTTCTCTGTGGTAAGCCTTTATAATTTGACTGTAGATCTAACATAATCTTTTTCGTTTACTGATTTTAACCCCCGACCAAAAAAGAGGAGCGTTTTCAATTTAGTTTTTTTTTGTATGAAAGATGAGTTTGGCGCGAGTGTTATAAGACATGTTTCATGATAATCGGTTGTGCCGTTTAGAAGTTATGGGGGTGAGAGTGGGGAAGGAAAACCGAAAATCTGCAAATATACTCGAGTGGGGTGTCAAATGAAAGCGCATCGCGTGCACATTACAAAATATTATCGTGTTTTACTTATAAGGAAATCAAAACATTGGAATGTGGGGATTTTCTTAAATTTTAAATTTAGATTTATTTTACATAAGTACAACATAATAATTACTTTTAATGACTCAAAGTATTATTATGTTAACTCGCCTCGTCATTTATTATTATATAATTAAATAAAGCATACGTCTCTCTTTTTTGTATAAGGATATTGTGGTCAACAAAATCGAAAGCCTTCGACATATCTAGAAATTAAACCGTTCAGCAAATTGTAATAATACGTAGAATATCTATCATCTTATGTTCCTGTAGAGTTGACGGCTGATAGAACAAATTGATAGAAGAATACAGTGGCCCACTTCAAGTTTGTGAGAAATAAACTAGAAGACTTTAGCTATATATAAATGTAATATTTTCAGGTGTGCTGTTCTCAATAGAAGTAACGACAACGTATTTCGCCGTTAGAAACTACTGGAGGGGGTTTTTTGCTGCCTGTTGCAGTGCTATTGTGAGTTACTTGAGATAAGCTTCCGTGCGCCTTTGCTAGTAATTTTATGGATTTTGGAGTAAACAGTAATCTGACTCAGTTAATGTGATTTTAAGATTTTTTTCTATAAATGGTATTATAATTTTTTCGGTAAAGTGATATTTCTGTAGCCTAATGTCAAAAAAACGGAACCCATATGGATTTATATCGTCTGTCTGTCTGTCCGTCTGTTCGTCCGTATCTAGATTAAGATTCTGTGAACCGCATTAAGACTTTCGTCCAAACCAAAAAAACAAGAATAATTTTTATGGTTCCCAAACTTAGAACCAAAGTATATTTTTTTTTATCATAGTCATATTTGTATGAGGTGTCTATGAGATAAAACGAATATATTGAGGTTTCTAACATATTTTTTTTTCTAAACTGAATAGCTAAATAAAAATAATTAAAGATACCAAAGTGGTAACCAATTTGGTATCTTTAATTTTTTTTATTTATTTGCTTGTATTATATACTTCGTTATTAGATGTTTCGTCTGCTGTCCGTGTGGTCGGGCGCCACCCCCACCGTGAAGCCTCTCTACCCCACCAACCTGCCTCAGGACTTCCCCTTCGACCCCCAGGAGTTTGCAGTGTTTGTCCTACTCGGGTATGTCCAATAAATCGTAATAACTCTTTCAGGTGTCAAAAAAATTTAATCAAACAATGAGGCTAAACATGTCTTAGATATTCGATTGGACTTAGGGGCTATTTCTCGAATAAATACTTTATGGTGTACAATATTAAATATAACAATATCATTATCATACAAATCTTATATATAAAATTCACCTGTCACAGTCTTAGTTACCATACTCCTCCGAAACGGCTATACCGATTTTTACCAAATTTTATATCCGTATTCAGTAGGTCTGAGAATCGGCTACTATCTATTTTTCATTTAGCAAAACAACGTTTGCTGGGGTCAGCTAGTATCTACATAAAAATATAGTATAGACATATGGGATGTAAGAAAGGAGTGAGTGTTGAGATGACGAGCGACAGAGGAAAATGGAAGGAAAAAACATGTTGTGCCGACCACACGTAATGTGGGATAAGGGCAGGAGAATGATGATAGACATATGGGATTTATTTATTTATGTGTTTCTTGCAGAATCGTGTGCGGCTTGCTGGCGGCGCTGTGGGTGTACCTGCACAGGCGCTATGTCCTGTTTATGCGGAACAGCAAAGCGCTCAGCAGCTTCCTGCAGAAGAAGTGAGTTCACAACTTGAAATTATGATTTTTTTTATTCCACAATCAGATAATTAACTGCCAGGCTGTGCTGCCATGAACCAAAAAACGGAGGTTTTGTCTGTGCACGTCCGTAAGTGGTAACCCTCTGAATCCTTACACGTGACCTCCGGGTGGTGCTTAGAACAGTCTCTGGTGGTAGGCTTCGGCCGCGGCTTGTCACCACCCTCCGGGCTGGGCCAGTGCGTGAAGCGATTTTTTCGTGTTTCGTAATGTTGTCCGGAGAAGCCATCTACCTTCTAGGTCTTCATGCCCCATCTTAGACCACATCGTCACTTTACATCAGGTGAGATTGTGGTCAAATGTATAACTTAATCTACTTAATTATTATGTACTTGGAAGAGCGAGGTTTTCCTAACACAGGTATTTCTTTACTTAAAAGGGAACCTCAAACACTGTTAATCAAATGTTAAATTAAGTTATGAAATAAAGATTTTGTATTTATGTATTTGTAAATGAAGGCTTATCTAACATAAAAAAAAGTCGTGGGAGGAATCGGAGCAACGCTGGTTTTCAGACTGCTCCTGATTGGATGACGTCACTGTCTGTAGTTTATAATTTAAAACAATAAACATATATTTAAAATGCATAACAGATTAGTACTCTAGAAAAAAGAGGAATGGTAAATTTATGATGATA
The DNA here is from genome assembly GCA_929108375.1 of Gymnoscelis rufifasciata. Lineage (NCBI taxonomy): Eukaryota > Metazoa > Arthropoda > Insecta > Lepidoptera > Geometridae > Gymnoscelis > Gymnoscelis rufifasciata. The sequence continues at coordinate 9,611,824 of OV815327.1, read as the reverse complement.
GTACAGAAAAATAATGTATTTTACATATTAAATATGTGGGCATTTATAAGTATGCAGTTTTTTGTTGTGTAGTTTTAAAAGGAATTATTTTGTTATCATCCGCTTTTTTTAACGCATGGTGCATTCAGAATTAACCCATGCTTTGAGAGTCTATTATTTGTCTCCAACAGTCCATATTATGTAGACTTGTAAAATTCTACTTTTTGTATTACTAAATGACATTATTATGATGAATGAATGATTGAAGATTTATTGAACATAAAACCACACACAAAAAAAGCAAAAGAGTCAGCAAAAAAAATTTACTATAATCCAAAAACCAAAATGACATAATTCAATTTCAATTTATTTATTTCACCATCATTATAACACAGGGCGTTATACAAGGTAAGTCAATTTTTACAATTCAGAATCAATATAAACAATGATTATTTAACACAATATCTCATACCTATACAAATAATAATAAAAAATAATAATTACAAATTATAGAGTCAGGAAGTATAAATTCAATGTCATCAATTTCAATTTCAATTTATTTATTTACCATAACGTTATATTACATAACAGGCAAGTCAAAACATACAACATAAAAACATTTATACTAACATTAGTTATACATAGGTACTTATATTTAAACACAATGATTGGCTAAGAATTTGAAAATGAACAACTCATGTATTCTGCAACGCTATAAAAAGGATGTGACTGAAAAAATATTTTTAATTTATGTTTAAATGTTTGTAAGGGAAGTTGAATAATTTCAAATGGCAACTTGTTGTACATAGCTAGTTTTAAAGGTTTACCTTGTTTATAACTTTTTGCGAGTCTTGTATTAGGTATGTTAAGTTTCCATTTATTTCTGGTATTGTACTTATGTAATTGCATTTTCATAGGAAAGTCACTTTTATCTTGGTGTATTTCAATAAGAGAATTCATTATAAAAACTGATATTACTGTTAGTATCTTTGACTTTTTAAAATATGCTCTTACAGATGTCAATCTTCGCAGATTATAAATAACCCTGACCGACCTTTTTTGGCAAACAAGCACTTTATTAATTTCAGAGGCATTTCCCCATACTGTGATCGCGTAGCTAATAATAGAGTGGCAGTATGCGTAGTAGACAGATACGAGCGTGTTTCTGTTGACTATTTGTCTAAGTTTGAATAGGGCATAATTTGCACTAGTTAATCTTTTGCATATTTTTTCTATATGACCTTTGAAACATAAAGTTGAGTCAAGAATGCACCCTAAAAATGTTGTCTCCTTAATTTCATCAGTTTTTTTATTACGTCTTACAGTATAATTTAAAATTGTACTTTTATCTGCATTAAGAATAATTCCGTTATCTTCAAACCATTTTTTTAATTTTAATACGACTGAATTGGTTCGTTCTTCAACTATTTCACTTCTATTATTTTTTATACCTACATGAGTATCATCAGCAAATAAAGTTACAAATGCCCAATCCGGTAGGCAGTTTGTTAAATCGTTAACATATATTAAGAACAATAGTGGGCCTAATATTGATCCTTGCGGTACACCAATGTAACTGTGCTCTATATTTGACTGTGTATCCGCTATCTTTACAATCTGGCTTCGACCCTTGAGATACGATTTAAGAATTTCAATTGCATTATCCCTAAAGCCGTAAAATAAAAGTTTCTGGATTAAGATATCGTGTCGTAAGCAATCAAACGCTTTTGACAAGTCGCAAAATATACTGGCTACTTTTTGCGACTGGTCCATGGCCTCCAGTATGAAATAGACGGTTTTTCTAATAGCCATTTCTGTTGATTTGTTTCTCCTAAATCCAAATTGACTATCTGAAAATAAATTTCCGGATTCAAAGTACGTCATTATCCTAGACTTTATAGCGGTTTCTAGTAACTTCGATAGAACAGGTAAGACGCATATTGGTCGGTAGTTTCCTATTTCGAGAATTTCCCCTTTTTTATAAAGTGGGATGATTTTTCCCACTTTTAAACAATCAGGGAAAGCTCCTTGCAAAATACATTCATTGATTACTTTAAGAGATATGTCAAAGAAATATTTATTACCTAGCATAAGATCTTTTATAGTTTTAGTGTTCATGTCATAGATGTCCTTTGTTGATTTACTTTTAATGTTTTTAATGATTGTAGCAAATTCAATATTTGATATTTCTGAAAAAATTATAACACTGTCTGGTCGTTTTCCTAAATAAGTTGCACAGTCGTCTACATTTATTTCCATTTTTTTGGTCAAAGTCGAAGCAATATTGTTGAAAAATGTATTGAAGTTGTCAGCTATATGTTTACTATCACTAATAATATGTCCATCAGTATTACGAATTTTATTAATTTTACTATTTATTTTTATGTGCGTTTTCTTGTCTAAACTTTTAATAATTTTCCAAGTTGTTTTAATTTTGTTTGTGGATTTGTTTATTATTGAGGAAGTGTTCAATTTTTTTGCAGTTATCAAAATTTTTTTAAATGTTTTTTTGTATATATTTAGCTTATTTTTTCTAGTCGGGCTGGGATTAATACTTTGTAGTAATTCTAAATTATTTAAATGTTTACTTGATATTTCAATACCTTTTGTTGTCAGTTTTAACTTGTTATTTAAACCAATTTTAATATTTTTCGTAGGGAATGCTGTGTAGTAACAATATTTAATATGTTCTAATAAGATGTTCATTTTCTCATTCGCAAGCTGAGTTGTATCAACTAGCTGATTTACATTGTCAATATGTTTATTAAATAGATAGTGAAAATAATCTTTATTAATTTCGTTTATAATTCTGATTTCTCTCGTTTCGTTTTTTATTATATTTTTACAATACTTGATTTTATAATCTAATTTAATAGCATTGTGATCTGATAGTTTTACATTTAAAACCTCAGCATGATAATTTATATCACTGATATTATTTATAATAAAGTTATCAATACATGTAGCTGATTCTTTTATAATCCGCGTAGGTTCGCATAAAGTAGTTTTGCAGTCAAATTCATATAGAACATTCAAAAATTGTTCTACGTGTCTCTTATTATATCTATTATCTTTCATAACATTCAAATTAAAATCTCCTGCAATTTCCAGTCTTTTGTTCTCTTTACAAGCTCGTTCTAGAATTTTAATTAATACATCTTCAAAGATCTTATAATCATAATTTGGTCTATAAAGGCATACTATTATTAATTTATACAATTTAATTTCAATCGATGAAACTTCGCAATTCATTTCAAAGCTTAGTTTATTTATATCGCGTCGAAACTTAAAGTCTAATCCCTGTTTAATGTAAATGGCTGTACCTCCATGTTCAAATATTACTCTATTGTAATATGAGGTAAGAGTATAACCTTCTATAATCATTGAATCTATTTTAAGCTCGTTTGCCCATGTTTCAGAGAGACATAGAACGTCACAGTTTGTATATTCTGTTAGTAACTCTAATTCTAATAATTTATTACCTAGGCTCTGTATATTAGCATGCACAATAGTTAACCATTCTTCTCCTTCTTGGCGGCTTTCGTAAAATTCGTATCGGAACTTGGTGAAGTTTAACAAATTGCAGGTTTGAAGAACTCTTGAAATTTTGAGCTGCTTTAATGATTTCTTCAGTAATGTTGATTTTAGATCTTCTGTGAATCGTATTGTTCAGGTCTATATATTTTATATTTTCAGACATTCTTGCTAGCCGGGCGAGTTCTAAGTTTATTTTGTAAATTTCAAAGTTGTTTCTATTATCATAAATAAGACTGCCCAATAGAATATTGAATTTTCTATCATGTTTCACAATTTCCTTTAATGTATCGATGTAGTTTAATGAATCATTTCCATTAATATAGTGTCCAATCATAATAACTGATAAATCATTTTCCATAAGATCTCTTGTGTGTTCATAGAAATTACTTAATATGTGGCTACTAGTTGCTCCAGGTTTGCAATGATTAATAACCTGAGTAGAATCTATGCTTTTTAGTAATTTACTTGCTACGCCCTTTCCTATGTCATCCGAGAAAATCTTTATACGGGTTTTAGCAGCATTTTGTCTGTGGGTCAATTCATGTTGTATTTTTGGCTTTTGTATTTCGGTTAAACGTTTATTTTCATTTATTCTATGTTGTATTTTTTGCTTATCGCTTTTTACTTTTTCTAGGTCTCTTTGCATAACAATTATTTTTTTCTTCAGGGTTCTCAATTTTCGTAACAAATTTTTGTTTAAATGTTTTGTTTTATTATGTACAGTCAATTTAACTTTCTTGTTTCGTTTCTTACTAAGTTTCTTGAATGTGGGGGGGTCATTTACGGTTTGAACTGCTGCTTCACAGAATAATTTAGTCGGTATGGGAAACAATGGAGAACATTTCTCGCTGTACAAGAGCTTTGAAGAGCATACTCTTTTTCTTTCCGTCACAGGACTTCGCAGGCACTTGAGTGATTTGATTATTAAATTACATTTTTCAACATCTTTTTTGAGACAGGTATTTTCATGGGTTAAATTATCAACTTCATGATTCGCAGTTGCTAAAGTCTGTAAAGCTTGCTCCAATTGCATTTCTAAGTCAATTATACGCGTACTGTTGCTTATCGAAATATCTGGTAGGCTGAGCATGGACTCGTCATAAATAATACGGGAAGTATTTTCTATGGAATTATTTTCTGCCATGGTACTATTTAATTGGGTCACATCATTTTCAGAATTGAATCTTCGTAATCGCCTAGTTGTAACGTTGCTATTCATTTTGTTTTGTCCGTACTGTTATAAAACATATAATTATAATTGTCTAAAAATGTTCAATAGGTTTGCCCTGTTTAGTAGAATGTACATTTAGTTGGTAACATTTCTTGTTTTGATCACCTCCATTCCTGTCAGCATTTATGACAACGTCAAGCTGTCAGTACTGTCAAATGTCAGCTGATTCAATCTCGTGTTTTATTTATTTCCGTGGTGCAGGTATCAGAAATAATTCAAAATGCTGTTATTCGCTATTTCAAAATCCAAAAACGTACAATGTCTTTGTGTGTGTGACTAAACCAAAAAAATTCTGAGTTTTTACGAGGTTTTGTGTAAAAGTTATGACTTGCCGGTGATATTGATGAGTTGCAGGTTATGTTGCAGCCGATGATCTTCAAGTTGCGCAGGTTTTTACGTGATATTATTGGAATTTAACTTATTTAGGGATTATTTTCTCAAGAGCAGCGTAACGGACTTGTTTACTCTAAGAGCACACACTCACTACTCATCATAATTAATTAAAAAAATGTCAATGTCCATTAATACAATTGGGAAAATTTATTAGATCTGTTCTCATAGATTCATAAATACTATAAAACGCATGGCTTTTAAAAAAATCTTTGATAGTATTTTTAAATGTACTAAAATTATCAATTTGTGTTATATTTAAAGGTAATTTATTATAAAACTCTAATTTAGCACTTTCTCCCTGCTTTCGCACTTTAGACAGATGTACTTGTGGTAAGACTAATTTCTCTTTGTTTCTTAAATTGTAATGATGTGTATCTTTCTTTTTCAAGTATGTGGCTTTGTTATTGTGTATTTCTAGGAGACTTTTATAAATATAGAGTGATACCACTGTCATTATTTTATGTTTTTCAAAGGAACTTTTGACAGATGTTCTTTGGTGTATTCCACAGATTATTCTCAATGCTCTTTTTTGACATATAAGTACTTTGCTTATTGCAGCACTGTTACCCCAAACTGTAATGGCATAACTGATTATGGAGTGTATGTATGCATAATATACTGTTAATAAAGTTTTTTTTGACACTACCGATTTTAGTTTTAGTAATGCGTAGTTCGCACTAGCTAATTTCTTGCACATCTTTTCAATATGAGCTACATGGCTTATTGTGTTATCTATTGTATAGCCTAAGAAAACATGGGACAATACATCTTCAGAGCGTTTTGTCTTTTTAACTTTATATCGCAGTACTACGCTCTTATTAGCATTTAATATTATACCGTTGGACTCGAACCACTTTGTCACTGTGTCAACGGAATCACTAATTTTTTCTTCTAATTTAATTTCATTCCTATCTTTCACCCCTACGTGTGTGTCATCCGCGAAAAGATTGATGAAAGCCCATTCGGGTAGACATCTAGGGAGATCATTAACATAAATGAGAAATAAGACTGGTCCCAAGATTGAACCTGAGGTACACCTACATTTATAAGTCCTAAATTCGAATTTTTACCATCAATGTTTACAATCTGTGTTCGATTACTTAAATAGTTAGTCATCATATATAATTCTTTATTGTCAAATCCATAAAATTTTAATTTTTCTATTAATATGTTATGTTAAACAGTCAAACGCCTTGGATAGGTCGCAGAAAACGCTAGCACATTTATAAGCTTTGTCTAAAGCGCTAAGTACAAAGTAGCTTACGTTTCTGATAGCGGATTCTGTTGACTTATTTTGCCTAAAACCATATTGAGCTACAGTAAATAAATTATTATTCTCAAAGTACCCGACAATTCTATTTTTTATTACCGACTCCATTAATTTTGATACAGTTGGAAGTATACACACGGGTCGGTAGTTATTCAACTCTTCTTGTTTCCCCTTTTTAAATAATGGTACTACCCTCCCATATTTGAGTTCATCTGGGAAAACCCCCTGTGTTAGGCAGTCATTTATAATATCACATATTAATTTAAGTAATTGGTAATTCTTTAATAATAATTTGTCGTAATATTTTCGTATTCATGTCATAAATATCAACTGATGTCTTACTTTTCATATTTTTTATTAATAATCTTAGTTCTGAATATGTTACTAGGTCAAAATTTATTTTAGTTTTTGGTTTTTCTATGTTATTTAAATATCTTATGCAATTTTCAATGTCAATTTTACAATGACCTGTCAAATTTTTAGTAATGTTTATGAAAAAGTCATTAAAAGCGTTTGCTATAGCTATGGGTTCTGATATAATCTGATTTGACTCATTTTTGATCTTTCTAATATTATGTCCAATTAATTTCCTATTAGTTTGTTCATTTATTATTTTCCATGTTTCTCTTATTCTATTTTGTGATTTGATTATTCTGTGCGTATATCTTAGTTTATTTGCCGTTTTGAATACTTTCCTTAATACTTTTTTATATTTTTTTATTTTTATTCTTAGATTGAAATCTGGTTGTATTTCTTCCAGCATTTCCATTTTTTCAAGTGTTTGTTTGGAGATCTGTATTCCTGGTGTTGACCATTTTTTAACGACAGGCTTGGAGTAACGTTGTACCTTCTTTGGAAAAGCAATATTATAATAATGTGTTAGAGCGTTCATTAGCAAACACATCTTTCGGTTTCCATCTGATGTGATATTGATTTCGTTTTTTAAGGTTAAGTAATCCTGGTAAAATAAAAAATTGAAGTAATTCATATTTTCTTGCGTAAATTTTCTAATACTTCTGTAATTTGTTATTGCTACCTGTTTCTTTTTTTTGTCGATTTTAACTGATAATTTTATTACGTTATGATCAGAAATTTTATTATCTAGTACCCTCCCCATAGCATCATCAAAGTTAACTATAAAATTATCAATACATGTTGAGCTAGTTCCTATTTTATTAGTTATAGTCCTTGTTGGTTTATTTATAACAAACGCACACTGAAAATTATCTAGTATATGTCTAAATTTGTTGGTCAGAGATGTTTCTTTCATGATATCTATATTAAAATCGCCTGCTATTATCGCATTCTTACCTTCCCTACACAACCTGTGTAGTAATTTAGTCATAGTATCAAAAAATATAATTGTATCTCGTCCTGCTCTATAAACGCATACTACTATAGTTTTATACAAGTTTAATTCTATTGCCGAAATTTCACAGTTCATTTCTATTGATAATCTATTTAAGTCTTTTCTAACTTTGAAATCTAATCCCTGCCTTGTAAATATAGCAGTCCCACCATGTGCAAATATTTTCCTATTGAAATATGTAGCAAGCTCAAAACCCTCGATATGCATGCTCTGAGCCTGATAGTCGTATGCCCATGTTTCCGTTAGGCACAATATGTCACAATTACTATCTCCTACCAGACACTCTAATTCTAGATACTTATTGTGGATGCTTTGTACATTTGAGTGTATAATAGTTATTACCGCGTGACTAGCTGTGTCTGAATTTGGGAAAAATTTGACAGAATGTGCTCTGATTTCCTACAAGAACTTATGGTATCATCTACACTTACAAAAGTCAGTGCTGAAAACTTTTTAAAATTAGATTCACCCTTTATGTAACTAACTTATATACCTACCTACATAATTTTAAATTTTTTATGCGGGAAAAATTAAGACACATCGGTAACCTTCGCGCACAGGATACGGATACGGATAGGTTACGGATATGTCTTAATTTTTTCTGCATAAAAATTAAAAAAAAGTTTAACCTGTAAAGTGAGGTTTTCACTTATTAAAAACATTAAAATTTATATACCTACATAAACCTAAATACTGTATATAATAATTCATTACTTTTGCAGTCGCTTCATCTACCCGGGATTCATAACCTTAGCGGTAATGTCGATTCTCTTCCCTCCCGGCATCGGCAAGTACATGGCCGCGGATCTAGGAAACCAAGAGCAGGTAAACACTACATTAGCACAATATGCATATAAAAAAACACAAGAAATATTTATTTACCAACTAGCGGCCCGCCCCGGCGTCGCACGGGTAAAAAACGTTCCCGGCAATTATTCGATTTTTTCTCGCCTTTTAAACCTTCCCTAGACCTCCACGAACATTTCAAGACTAAGATAAGATAAATCCGTTCTCGAGCTTTAATCAGACTAACGAACAACAATTCATTTTTATTTATAAAGATACACACGTTAGAATTTCACTAAGCAGCGGTCCCCCCCCCAGGCAGGTATAACCGGGTACAGGAAACAGTGCATGAAAACAAAGGAAGTGACAAAATTGGACAAATAATAAAATTACATAAGATTACATTTTGCGATAACATCAAGACATTTTTAATAAAAAAAAATATTTATGAGAAACACTCAATACTCACTCGTGTTTCTTTATGTGGCCCGGAGAAGCCATCTCCCTTCTAGGTCTTCATGCCCCATCTTAGACCACATCGTCACTTTACATCAGGTGAGATTGTGGTCAAATGAAAGCTTATTGATCAAAAAATAATAATAAGGGGATTTAAAATAAAAGAATAATATATTTTTAATCTGTTTTGTATTAAGCATCTAAGGATGCTTAAAACATTTTACGGTGGAGTCGTAATCTAGAGTGAGATGCCATTTTCTGATCTTTTATTTAGCTTTGCACCACGGCGTTGCCCGTTTTTTTGTATTTCCCCACGGGAACAACGACTATAGCCTTCCTCGATTTATGGCGCATCTGACCCTGTAAGAATTTTCCAAATCGAACCATACATACAGGTACCTTCTAGATCTTTGTGATCCATTCTCGTCCACATCGACACTTACCATCAGGTGAGTTTGTGGACACACAAAGAAAAAATATATATCTTATACAAGGTGTTTCCTTTATGGTATATACTGCGGAAAAGGGGTGAAAACATGTTCGCCTGGTGCAAACCCTTCACCCTCTTTCCGCAGTATATACCATAGAGGAAACACCTTGTATATAAAATTCATCTGTCACAATGTTAATTACCAAACTCCTCCGAAACGGCTTAACCGATTATTATGAAATTTTATATGCATTATGTAGGTCTGAGAATCGGCTACTATCTATTTTTCATCTTGCAAAACAACGTTTGCTGGGGTCAGCTAGAATATATAATCTTCTTTATATATATATAATTCTTCTGTGAGTGTGTATGTCACTGAACTCCTCCTAAACGGCAGGACCGATTTTGATGAAATTTGTTGTGTGTGTTTAAGTGGGTTCGAGAATGGTTTAGATTCACAATACGGTCAACTAGATATTGTTTTTTGAGACGTGGGACAGGACAGAGTCTGTCGGGTCGACTAGTTTATTTATATAATAAATGTACTATGATAAGAATAAGAATCATTTATTTTGTCATAATCACTATAAAATACAACAAAAACATAAATGAACATAACTAATTTACACTTGTGTTTTATAGGTTCTATCAATGTTCTCCAACTTCACGTGGTCGGACTCCCTGAGCGCGGAGCAGGCCGCCGTGGTGGGCCACTGGACCACGCCGGAGGTGGACCACTTCGGGTGTCTCGTTATATACTTCCTCTCTATTGTAAGTACCTTAAAAACATAAGCTAATAATACTAATGTGGCCCGGGGAAGCCATCTACCTTCTAGGTCTTCATGCTCCATCTTAGACCACATCGTCACTTGACATCAGGTGAGATTGTGGTCAAATGAAGGCCTATTTCGTTTATAAATAAATAATTAATAATAATAATAAAATAACCATGATCAAGCATGTGGCGTTTGAAAAAAGTTAGTATTATTCCAATAGTAATATCATCTACAGGAGTTATTCCAAAACAACTATTCCAATCAATAGAACTATTAAGCCTGCCTAAAAACTTATATGTCCTACTACAGAAAGCTGTCATCTTAAACACATGTCATGTAGGATAGTCAGAAAATTTCTTCAATCTGAGCCTTCATCTTAAAACTAGAGCAAACTTGGCTTAGGCCCGTTTGTTTCTGGTCAAATCCGGGTTTCTTGGAAAATCGAGTAGGATAAACCTAAAAAAGTAAATAATAATAATAAGCTCTATGAGGCGAAAATATATATACAGGGTGTCCGGTAATGAATGGATACACTTGAAATGGGTCACAGCTCATGACCGTACAGAAAAAAGTATTAAAAAATCTAAGTAGATAGGTTATAGCGTTTTTTAAATAACCTAAAAATTATGAAATGAGTTTCAGTGCGCACTTTAGGCACCCTACAGTTTTTTTATCTGATAATCAGAGATAGTTCGATCCTAGCTGCGACTTCGATTACGGGAGGGATCATTATTATTGTTCCACACAAATTTAAGTTTGAAAATCTTTATTTCTCATTAAGACTTTACAATAATTCGCTTACATGAGAAACCAACTTATAGCTATATATTTTTACGTACAGTAGCGTGTAGATTAATGTCAAAAGTCAGAAATCATGTAACGAGAAGAGCGTTAGATATGAATGTCGATGGATGTGTGAGAAGAGGTAGGCCGAAGAAAAGATGGATGGACTGTGTGAAAGATGATATGTGTAAGAAAGAGGTGAGTGTTGAGATGAGGACGGGTGTGATAGAAGGAAATGGAAGGAGAAAACATGTTGTGCCGACCCCACGTAATGGAGGCTTCCGTCGATTGGGACCGGTAGGTATAGGGACCGCGGTCCCTTTCGCCGGATTGCTTTAATTTTATTATTTTTCTTCCGGCGAAAGGGACCGCAAACCATGCAACGTAAATTGTACAGTCGTCGAAGATACAGATCCGAAATAAATACGACAATGTTTATGTAAGTAGTATCTAGTTCATAATATAATTCGTAAGTTAGTGTTATTTTATTATTAGAAAAAGACATTGAACTTATTTAGCTCTATATTGCACGTGCAAAATTCTGAGATGATGTTTTGGGGAAAAAAAGCATTGTATAATTCTACTTAAATAAAAGCGGTTCGAAATGTTTTCCCAGGTGTGAAAATAGTAGGCTGTTACTTTCATTTCAGTCGAAGTCTGTGGCGTAATGCCAAGGAAATTGGAGTCAGCAAAACTCGTCTAGGAAAAGAACACGTTAAGCTTTGTGCGGCTCTTTCTTATATCCCATCGGATTTAATCGATGATGGCTGGTTGTATGTCATGGAAGAGCCACCCAATAGTGCAGAAGTGACAAAATTTAATGACTACTTTGTCAAAACATGGCTAGAAAACACAATACTCGCAAATACATTCACCACCTATGGTGAACCACATAAAACAAATAAGTAATGCTGTCGAGCAATGGAACAGTCACATTAGAAAGTATATAAAACCAAAGCCAAATATTGCCCAATTGTTGGAAGGACTCCAAAAAGATGTCAAATATTATTCCGAATTATTAAAAAATCCTGACGGCATCCAAATATCAAAGAGAAAACGTTCAACAATTGCCCAGTTGAAAAAAATTGAGACTGCTGTAAGTGATTTACTTAGCCGTAAAATAAGTATTGGCCATTGTTTAGAGAAATTACGATGAACAGTGACTAATTGTGATTGTTGACTGTGATTGTTGTAATAATAGTACCTAAGTATGATTTACATCTACAATTTTATTATATTTTAAAAAACAAAGACGATAACTAAAATTCAGTGAAATAACGATGAGCACTTTAACGAATTGTGATTGTTTACTGTGATTATTGTACATAGTTTCTTGATTATTTTTATAGAGCCTAGGAGTGATTTATAATTTTATTTTTTAGTATGTTGATTATATTTATAGTAGGTACGATTATTATGTATATTGTTACTACATTTAAAATGCAAACAAAGACCATAATTAATATAAGTAAAATGTGTTAAGACTGATTTTTTAAATTGTTTGTTTGTAATTTGTTGATTATTTGTAGTATTATTTTATGTAGGAATATATATTTGTAGTTGTTGATAATTTGTTCTTTTTTGAAATAAATAATGTCTACAATCAAAGAGTTTTGTTCTATAATATTACTTGCTATCTACTTTTTCCTTTGACTGTGCTTTTCTTCCGGACAATAGATTTTTTCGATCATTTCGAGAGCGGTCCCTTTCGCCGGAAGAAAAATAATAAAATTAAAGCAATCCGGCGAAAGGGACCGCGGTCCCTTTACCTACCGGTCCCAATCGACGGAAGCCTCCGTAATGTGGGATAAGGTCAGGAAGATGATGAGTAGCGTGTAGATTTAATTTAAGTGATCATCAACATAATGTAAAGTATGTTGTTTATAAATATTATAAATGACAACAACAGTTTAAAAAACAATTTAAAATGATAAACATAATGTTTGTCCCCAGTTCTTCCTGAGCATGGTGTCGTGCACACTCCCCGTCCCCGCTGGTATCTTCGTCCCCGCGTTCAAGATGGGCGCCTCGCTGGGACGGCTCACGGGGGAACTAATGCACTATTTCTGCCCCCTCGGCGTGGCCTACGGGGGGCACATACAGAAGATCCTACCCGGTAAGTTCCCTCTGAATCCTTACACGTGACCTCCGGGTGGTGCTGAGAACAGTCTCTGGTGGTAGGCTTCGGCCGCGGCTTGTCACCACCCTCCGGGCTGGGCCAGTGCGTGAAGCGATTTTTTCGTGTTTCGTAATGTGGCCCGGAGAAGCCATCTACCTTCTAGGTCTTCATGTCCCATCTTACACCACATCGTTACTTTACATCAGGTGAGATTGTGGTCAAATTAAGTGTACTATAAGTGGTGTATATCAAATGGTATGTGTACCACTTGTGGTGCATGAGTGATGGTGAGTGTACCATAAGTGGTACATACACCGGCGTTCAAGAACGGATAGGAAATTATTCAGTCAAACAAATTCGGTTCAAATTTATTATACAGATAGATCGTGTTCCGTGAAAGAAGGTTAAATATATTTTATCAATTTTAATAATAATAATTCCCTTTTCAAACTTTTAAAGAATATAATAATCACAGAGCAATTGAGCCTAACGATTTGAATAAAAAATGTAAAAAATAGGCACATGTAGTGGGGGAATCGCAGATGTCTATAGCACTGGCTTTTCTAGACCACTTTTATAGAGATCTACCTAGTTGGACGGTCCTAGGTTAAAAACGCAAAGGTATCAAAGGGCTTTTTAAGAACCTCTTACATAAAGATTTAACAAATATTAAATAAATAAAATATTAAAATATTTCCGGACTACTCACACATCATCACCTAACCCCAAACTAAGCAGAGCTTGTACTATGGGTGTTAGGTGACTGATATACTACATAGATACATTTTTTTTTGTAAATAAATACATACATATGATACATAGAAAACACCCAGACCCGAAACCAGAAATTGTAGATCGTACAAAATCTGGTATCCCCGGCGGGAATCGAACCAGAAGCCTCCTGCGCCTCAGGCGGACGTTCGCCCACCGAGCCAGAGAGGTAATATTTAAAACTAACTGTATAATTTGAGAACATGTTAGACATAGAAACAATATTTCAGTTCTAGTTTGACGTTACGTGTTTTCTCCAGGGGGATACGCCGTGGTGGGCGCGGCCGCGTTCACGGGCGCCGTCACGCACACCGTGTCCACCATCGTCATCGTCAGCGAGATGACCGGCCAGGTCGGTACTGGTGCTAACCTGATTCATTTCGACTTGGAGGGGACGCAAAGTGGCGTTCAACTGATTAACACCTTTTACCCCGACCAAAAAAGAGGGGTGTTATAAGTTTGACGTGTCTGTCTGTCTGTTTGTATGTCTGTGGCATCATAGCTCCCGAACGGATGGAGCAATTTCAATTTAGTTTTTTTTTTGTATGAAAGGTGAGTCTGGCGCGAGTGTTCTTAGACATGTTTCATGAAAATCGGTTGTGCCGTTTAAAAGTTATGGGGGTGAGAGTCGCATCACGTACACATTACATAATATTATGTTGTTTTACGTTTAAGGAAATTAAGGCATTGAAATCGGGGGTTTTTCTTAAATTTTGAATTTAGGTTTATTTACTTTAAAATATTATTTAACTCGACACTGGCAAATTGTCGCTTCAAGCGCAGAGTCCAATTATAAGAAACTGAACTGAACTTATTTTAAGTTGACAATGATAGAAGAGGCTATTATCCAGTGGGTGTAAAACATAGATAAATGCTGCTCGTGCAATCAACGGAAATACATCACCCATCAACTTTCTATCTATAATGGTTGCTCGGATACATACTGGTGACAGACGGTCAACGACTATCTTTGTAATAGGGTCATGATAGGTCCCGATATGGGACCTGCACTAGCAGTTATCAATACGAATGAAAATATAATTATGTACGAGTGTTTGTGTACACTATTCGGATATATTGAACAGTACCTTGCCGTAACACAGTTTTAAACTATAAATCAAAATTAAAAATTTAAGAAAAACCCCCGATTCCAATGCCTTAATTTCCTTATAACACCATAATATTTAGTAGTTAGGGCACGCGATGCTCTTTCATTTGACTTTATCCCACTCGAGTGTATTTGCAGATTTTCGATCCTTCCCTATTCTCACCCCCATAACTTTTGAACGGCTCAACCGATTTTCTTGAAACATGTCTAAGAACACACGTGTCAAACTCACCTTTCATAAAAAAAAACTAAATTGAAATCGCTCTATCCGATCGGGAGCTATGACAGACAGACAGACAGACACGTCAAACTTAAAACACCCCTCTTTTTTGGTCGGGGGTTAAAAACGGAAGGTATGACTCATTGCATCAGGCCTTAGAGACTAAGTCTTAACACTGTTAATAAGTCATCTAAGGTGTAAATATTGTATTTTTTTTTTAAATAAACTTTATTTTATTTGATTTTATTTTATTTATTGAAATGAAACTGGTATTGAAAATGCATTGGAAAGCAGTTATCGGTATTGAATAGCAGCTACTTTTACGGTATTGGCAAACCTGTTATCACCGCTAATATTTGAAAGTACTGTCTCCCCAGGTGACCCATCTCCTGCCGATAATGGCGGCGGTGCTGGCGGCGAACGCGGTGGCCTCTCTGCTGCAGCCATCCTGCTTCGACAGCATCATCCTCATCAAGAAGCTGCCGTACCTGCCTGATCTGCTCTCCTCAGCCAGCCGTGAGCACCTACAGCTTCCCTCATCATTAATAGAATTGCGTTTAAAGACAAAATCAAAGTCAAAGTCAAAACGTTTATTTCCTTAGAAGCCTATGCTTACATGGACAGGTCAACTTAAATCTAATTTAAATAAAAACTAAGAATAATCAAGGAAAAACATCAACAAGAAAGGACAAGGCGTAAAGACTTAAATCAACCAAACAGCACTAGGTTAAGGGTATCAAAACATGGCTCACGATATCAAGCAATTAAACTTTTCAATTCTCCGCCTACTGACTGGAAAAAAATTGATAGACCTACTATTTTTAAATCTAAACTCAAAAAAATGTTATTTAAAGGATGTTTTTATTCTGTTGAGGATTTTTTGACGTATAATTATGATGTGTCTATTCGATTATTGTGACATTTTCCTATTTATTAATTTTATTTGACATTCTCTTTTTTTATTGTTTGTTTTCATTTACTTATATAGGCCATAGAATAATAAATTAGTATAGGCTAAGGAGTTTTATTATTTTTCATTCATACACGATTGTGAAATTGTGACTGAATAAATGAATTGAATTGAAATTGAATTGAATTGAAATTGAAATTGAAATTGAATTGAATTGAATTGAAATTGAATTGAATTGAATAGAATAGAATAGAAAATACTTTATTACACACCAGATAAACAATACAATAAGAAATTAAAACTAAACATAATAATCACGCACACTCACGCATCGCTAGTTACCACCGCGCCGTTGACGACAGGCGCTCGCATCAATATGACAGTCAATAGCTTACTCTGAATCCTAATACATGGAAGTAATAATAGTCATAATAGTCATTTATTGATAATATTGATAGTATGAGTTCAACTCGCATTATTAGAATGACAGTCTAGGATAAGCTTAACAGAAGCCTATTTAGATGGTGGTATGCGTTATGGGCGGTATTATTGCTAAAAGAAATTTCTTCCAGACAACCGTGGATGGAGAGAAAAAATATCTAAAGTTAAACCTAAAACTAGCCTATACTTAATTAAATTTATCCTTATGCTAATATAGATGAATTACCAAAATTTTTATGATTTTTTATTAAAATAAAATGGTTTTATGCTATTCCGAAAAGAGTTGAGTGATGGAGCATTTCTAATATCCTTAGGCAATTGGTTCCACAACCGAATTGGCTGAACAGTAAAGGAATAGGGTTTTGATGATGCAAAATGAGCAATGCTTTTTTTTTTGTATCAGGCATGTACGACATCTGCGTGGAAGACTTCATGGTTCGCGACGTGAAGTACATCTGGAACAGGATGACCTTCCAGCAGCTCAAGGATCTACTCAAGGAGAACAAGGTATGCTTAATATAAGTTATTTAGATCAAACTATTTATGCATGTCCGTTTGCAGAATGAGCAATGTTTTTTTTTATTATTATTATTATTAATACTTTATTGCACAAAAGAAAATAAGAAAAATTTTGTACAAAAGGTGGGCTTAATGCTAAAGCATTTTCTACCTGCCAACCTCAGAAAGTTTTAAACAAGAAGTTGGCGTGCGAAAATTTACAAACAAAAATAAATATTAATTCTAAAAGTTATAATCTTAAACCTAATATTTGGTATATAATATTAATACACAAATAACATACATATAAACATATATAAAATATTACTTTTTATACACATATATATATACATATATATATATAGATATATTTATTATAGCCTTTATTGCAGTTTTATGCAAAATAGATGGCAAATGTTTTTAAGTGTTGTCTCCTTCTAACAAACAGAAATGTCCGAAGTGATCGACAAGGACAAACGAATGTTTGTAGCATTCTATTTAAATTCGGCGATCCATTTCTATTTTATAGCTTTACTGCAAGCGAGGCGTTGCCCGCGTTTATGGCTTTTCCCGCGGGAGCAACGTATTTCCAGCGGTCCAAAAGTTGCCAAAAGCCTCAAAAAATGGGCTATCTAAAATTGAAAGTTTATTTTTTCAAATCGGCCCAGTTTATCGCGTTCAAACAAACAGTCAAACTCTTTAGCTTTATAATATTAGTATAGAAAGATAATTGTATCCCACAGGCTATAAAGAGCTTCCCACTGGTGGACAGTCCAGCGTCCATGGTCCTCCTCGGCTCCATCCACCGCTGGGAGCTGGTGAAGGTCATAGAACAGCAGGTTGGACGAGAAAGGAGGTTGCAGGTAAATATTGAAGAGTAAACGTGGTTATACTAATATAATCTAGCAGTTATAGTTATTATGCAGAAGAATTTCGACCTATCACGTAATGGCACGTTGGTGTAATTGGTAGCGCGCTGTGGCGTTATCACAGAGATGCAGGTTCGAATCCTGTGCGTGCGAAAGTTACGGTTGTGTCTAATTCTTTTTCTGCATAAAATTTATAAATATTATGCTACTGTTATATAACCAAGGGTCTTTAAGAACGAGAACCTTTTTTAACCCCAGACAAAAAGTCCTCGTGTTATAAGTTTGACGTGTCTGTCTGTCTGTCTGTCTGTCGGTCTGTCTGTCTACGTCTGTCTGTCTGTGACATCATAGCTCCCGAACGGATGGATTGATTTTAATTTAGTTTTTATTTGTATGAAAGGTGAGTCTGGCGCGAGTGTTCTTAGACATGTTTCATGAAAATCGGTTGTGTCGTTTAAAAGTTATGGGGGTTAGAGTGGGGAAGGAAAACCGAAAATATCCAAATAGACTCGAGTGTGGTATCAAATGAAAGCGCACATTACACATTATTATGGTGTTTTACTTTTAAGGAAATTAAGGCAATGAAATCGGGGGTTTTTCTTAAATTTAAAATTTAGATTTATTACATCATTATCACACAAGAATAGGCATTATGACTAAAAGATGGTATTATTTAAGTCCTACTGTTAGCCCGTCCAAAAATACGGGTCTCCATTTTTTTGTTTTATCAATTTAATAAGAAAACGCAAAGATATAGATAGAGCATTAAAGTCCCATAGTCGGGGCTTGAAACTGCGAAATTTAGTAAAAATTGCACGAAAACTTAACGTCACGCGAAATTTCTATACATTACAACGTCTTGATTTTTCCGTTTGGAAGAATAAGAAATACGGGTACAGTTTTTTTAATAATCTAAATAATAGATTATATACACTACTCAACAAAGTCTAGGGAACAAGGATATTTTAGTGTATACTTTTGATTCAACTTTTTTTTGTCCCAGATGTTATACATCAAAAGAAGCGAAATTTATTCTTGTTTTCAGTTATGCAATTAAATAAAAAGCGTTCATGTAAAAAAATAAAGTTTCATTAAAAAAACTCAGAAAGTGCGTAAACCAAAAAAATAATAATCTTCAAATAACAAAAACATATGACGCTTACGTGGAAATTAAATGAACAAACATTATTTGCAGCTGTTTAATAATCCGTTGTACCCCCCAAGGCATTAGCCACGGCTCTACATCGGCGTGGCATGCTGAGTATCAAGTTATCAATTGTCGCCTGTGGAATAAGGTTCCATATTCTGGAGAGATGCGAAAAAAGTTCTTCTCCCTTGTTAAAATTTTGAGGAAAATCACTGAAAGCTCTTCTTCGGACTAAATCCCATGCATGCTCAATTGGATTGAGATCGGCGGACTGAGCAGGCCACTCTAATACTGTGATATTGTGCTCGCTGAACACATTCATCACCTGTCTTGCGGTGTGTGGACGTGCATTATCCTGCATGAACACGAAATCTTGGCCAAACTGCTGGTGGTGGGGGATGACCATAGGATACACTACCTGTTCAATGTATTGCTCTGCGTTCAAATTGCCTCGTATGCAAACGAGATCAGTTCTCCCACCCAGGCGAATTCCAGCCCACACCATGATCGTTCCGCCTTGATAAGGATGAACTTCCTGAGGATTTCGAAGTCTACTTTGGCGACCAGGAACACGCCAAACACGCACTCTCTTTGAATCAGGATGAAATCCGAAGCGAGACTCATCTTAAAAGAGAACACGTGCCCACTGATTGTCGGTCCATCGCAAATGTGCATTAGCCCACAATAAACGACGCCCTCGATTTCCATGTCGCAAAGCTGGAACTCTTAATGGTCTGCGAGCGCGAGGATTGACTTCATGTAATCTTCTCCTGGCAGTTTGGTCACTGATAACCACTTGGTGCTAGGACTCGAGTCTTCCTACCAACTGGCGAGCTGTAATCTGGGGCTGCCTTCTTGCAGCATTTTGCAGAAATCGATCTTGTCTCTGGGTAGTATGGATGTCTATGGGTGTATCATCCACGGTGACGTTCGGCTACATCTCCAGTAGCCCTGTAGCGTGCCCATAACCGGCAAATTACACTTGGCTGAGTGTGAACAGCGGCCGCGATATCGCGTTGACTGCGTCTAGCTTCCAACATACCCACAGCCCTAAGCATATCTTCCCGCGGTAAATGACGACGTGACATAACGCTTAGAGTTTCAAAAATATTGAAAAAGTTGGCGGTTATGGTTTTTCACAAGAAAAAAAATCGATACACGACAAAAATCACAACAACTTTATGCTAGCAGACCCCTTACTCTGCGACCAAGTTCGGTTTTTCCTTCTTATTTTGAAAGTTTTCGCGCTTTTGTCTAAATTTTTTTTGAATTTCGAACAAATGATTTATTCCTCTTCCAGCCTTAATTTATAAATTTTAGTGACCTGTACTTTTTTACGAGTTTTCACACAAAAATTGAAGTATTATTGCTTGTTCCCTAGACTTTGTTGAGTAGTGTATATTATGATTTAAAACGGGTAACATACCATGATTTGACGGTTTTTGAGTTTTCCGATATTTCGAAGCTGTTGCAAGCGAAATGATCACGGAAACAACTAATACTACCTACTACTAATAGACATTTTTTTTTAATTATCTGCCCTATTAAAGTAACATACATATAAAGTTACATACATTAATTAATCTACATCTTCTAGTTACAAAGTAGTTTTGGCGTGATAGCGCTGATAGAAAACAGAGTTACTTTCGCATTTTGATTGCTCCATGAGCAACTTTACACTGAGCTGTGGCCTTTTTGTTTTACTGCAACGCACCCACTTATCATGTTAACTTATATCTATATTTAAGTTAATAATGTATCCTGTTGTTTTTGCCCGATTATTGTATGTGTGTGATTGTAGTAGTTACAAATAAACGCTTCATCTATCATCTATCTATCATTTTTAATATTAGTGAACACGAAATATGTTAGATTTTGTAGTCGATCGTATCATGTAGTGAATTTCCACTAATAAAAAAAGTGTGTGCGATTCACACACGGTAGAAGTGAAACTTCAGTAAATCGACAAAAGAATGAGAATAATAAAAAAAAAGAAAGGTGTGTGTGCGATTCACACACGATAGAAGTGAAACTTCAGTAAATCGACAAAAGAATGAGAATAATAAAAAAAAAGGAAAGGTGTGTGTGCGATTCACACACGGTAGAAGTGAAACTTCAGTAAATCGACAAAAGAATGAGAATAATAAAAAAAAGGAAAGGTGTGTGTGCGATTCACACACGATAGAAGTGAAACTTCAGTAAATCGACAAAAGAATGAGAATAATAAAAAAAAGGAAAGGTGTGTGTGCGATTCACACACGATAGAAGTGAAACTTCAGTAAATCGACAAAAGAATGAGAATAATAAAAAAAAAGGAAAGGTGTGTGTGCGATTCACACACGATAGAAGTGAAACTTCAGTAAATCGACAAAAGAATGAGAATAATAAAAAAAAAGAAAGGTGTGTGTGCGATTCACACACGATAGAAGTGAAACTTCAGTAAATCGACAAAAGAATGAGAATAATAAAAAAAAAGAAAGGTGTGTGTGCGATTCACACACGATAGAAGTGAAACTTCAGTAAATCGACAAAAGAATGAGAATAATAAAAAAAAAGAAAGGTGTGTGTGCGATTCACACACGGTAGAAGTGAAACTTCAGTAAATCGACAAAAGAATGAGAAATCACAACGATTCTAAAGAAGTTTCACTTCAAAAAGCTGAGTTTAGTGAAATATAATGTTTTTATTATTATTATTATGTTTTTGTTCT
The DNA here is from genome assembly GCA_929108375.1 of Gymnoscelis rufifasciata. Lineage (NCBI taxonomy): Eukaryota > Metazoa > Arthropoda > Insecta > Lepidoptera > Geometridae > Gymnoscelis > Gymnoscelis rufifasciata. The sequence goes on along the minus strand of OV815327.1, from coordinate 9,590,021 downwards.
AGGTGGCAGCACTGTGGCACCGCGAGGCTGAAGAACGGCGCCGGGAACGGACGAGACGACCTTCTAGATTCGAGGTAAATATGTATATATTCTTCAACTAGATAGTAGTAGGACTAGCCCACGGCTTTGACCGTGTTATAAATGTAATTTTTGTCCCTTACTGGGAAAACGGCTATGTCCAAATTTGACTCAAATCGGGCTTTGCTCGCAATAATTGTATTTTCCCGGGAAAACGGTATTTTACCGCGGTAAAAAGTAGCTTATGTGTTATTCTGATGTGAAAGCTATATTATTGTTGAGTTTTATCAAAATCCATCCAGATTCAAATCCTGCCCCACGAAACTCTGGATTTTCTTAAATATTTGGGCTTTAAAATAATGATGTGTTTGATAAAGACATGTGACATTTACCAACCCGCACTTGGCCAGCGTGGTGAATTAAGGCCTAATCTCTTTCGTCAAGAGAGAAGTCCCTGTGTCCCAGCAGTGGGAACGTATATACGGGTGCTTATGATGATTGATATGAAGTATCATCATGAGACTTCATTCCGAAAAATAAAAATAAAATGTATTCACCTTTTGATCCCTTAGTTAAATTAAGTTATACAGGTCTTATTTGATTCCAAACATGTGGTATAAAAAAGATAAAGATAAAAGATATTTATTTTTCTACTAAACAATAATACAACCAGTAATACTAATAAATACACAGAAATTTAAATATTATTTAGCAGAAAAACTATATATATCTACATTTATGTATTTGTATTCAAGGTGACACCCGCACCGGACATGTTAGCCCCGCCGCCGGGGGCTCTGGTCCGGGGCACTTCTCTCACCACGAAGGACCGAGGAGGCCTACTACCTTGTAAGTATTTAATAAATAAATAAATATATCCGGACAATCCACACAACAACATTTAGCCCCGTGGTAAGCTCTTAGCTTGTGTAACGGGTACTATACATCTGTTATACTTAATATAATATACATACATAAATAGATATTTTTTATTATACATATTAAACACCCAGACCAAGGAGAAAGTGCTTGCAGAACATACAAACACTTGAACCCTCGGCGGAAACTAATAACTCTTATTAATTTGTTTGACTTTCCGCCTAGATTTAAATTTACTCAAATAATTTTAATTTAGTTGTCAGCGATAAATAAAGTCATTCTCTAATAAAAGGGGTCCGACATATTTGTTATATGTTGTCCTGGCACACCTACAAGTCCGCCATTGAAAAAAAAAACTTGATTTTGCAGCCTGTGCTGACACGCCTGTCAATCAACAGAGTAAATGTGTACAAATTAATATAATCTGAATTTTAAATTAAAATAAACTCCCGATGCCAGAACTTGAGCTAACATAAACCTAAATTTAAAATTTAAGAAAAACCCCCGATTCCAATGCTTTCATTTCCTTATATGTAAAACAACATAATATTATGTAATGTGGACGCCATGCGCTTTCATTTGATACCCCACACTAGTATATTTGCAAATTTTCTGTTTTCCTTCCCCACTTTCACCCCCATAACTTTTATTCTAAGAACACCCGGGCCAAACTCACCTTTCATACAACAAAAAAAAAAAAATTGGAATCGCTTCGTCCGTTCAGGAGCTATGATGTAACAGACAGACACGTCAAACTTATAACACCCCTCTTTTTTGTTCGGGGGTTAATAAAAGTAAAAAGTCGTAATATTTTGTTACGTGCATGTGCGCTTTAATTTGAGACCCCACGTGAACTGAAGCGGCGCGCCGCGCCCGTTTGTCTGGGGGACATCATAGCTCCCGAACCGATAGAAAATCTGCAAAAATACTCGAGTGGGATCTCAAATGAAAGCGCATCACGTGTACATTACAAAATAGTATGACTATTAACTTTTAGGTAACCTCTTTTACTTAGAACTTTTAGGTAACTTTTAGGTAACCTTATTTTTTTTGTTTTTAATTTTGATTATTATTATGAGTAATGTTTGTTCACAGCACCAGGAGCTCTATTCCGTCCGAAATCCATCCTGAAGAAAACGAACTCGTTCACGCTGACCCGCGGCCTCGCGACCTCCCCCGCCACCCCCGCGTCCCCCGCGCCGCCCCCCGTCTACTGCACCGTCACCGGCGCCGAGACCAGGTACGTCCCCCGCGCCCCCCGCGCCGCCCCCCGTCTACTGCACCGTCACCGGCGCCGAGACCAGGTACGTCCCCCGCGTCCCCCGCGCCGCCCCCCGTCTACTGCACCGTCACCGGCGCCGAGACCAGGTACGTCCCCCGCGTCCCCCGCGCCGCCCCCCGTCTACTGCACCGTCACCGGCGCCGAGACCAGGTACGTCCCCCGCGTCCCCCGCGCCGCCCCCCGTCTACTGCACCGTCACCGGCGCCGAGACCAGGTACGTCCCCCGCGTCCCCCGCGCCGCCCCCCGTCTACTGCACCGTCACCGGCGCCGAGACCAGGTACGTCCCCCGCGTCCCCCGCGCCGCCCCCCGTCTACTGCACCGTCACCGGCGCCGAGACCAGGTACGTCCCCCGCGTCCCCCGCGCCGCCCCCCGTCTACTGCACCGTCACCGGCGCCGAGACCAGGTACGTCCCCCGCGTCCCCCGCGCCGCCCCCCGTCTACTGCACCGTCACCGGCGCCGAGACCAGGTACGTCCCCCGCGCCGCCCCCCGTCTACTGCACCGTCACCGGCGCCGAGACCAGGTACGTCCCCCGCGTCCCCCGCCCCGCCCCCCGTCTACTGCACCGTCACCGGCGCCGAGACCAGGTACGTCCCCCGCGTCCCCCGCGCCGCCCCCCGTCTACTGCACCGTCACCGGCGCCGAGACCAGGTACGTCCCCCGCGTCCCCCGCGCCGCCCCCCGTCTACTGCACCGTCACCGGCGCCGAGACCAGGTACGTCCCCCGCGCCCCCCGCGCCCCCCCACGAACACGAGCTTTAACGGCGCAAGCGCACATCGTGAGGAAACCGGCATGCTCTGAGAACTTTATAGAGTTTGAAGGACATGTGACATTCACGAACCCGCACTTGGCCAGCGTGGTGAATAAGGCCTAAAGTGTCAGCATCGTGGATCATCTGTCACGGCGGTGTCGCCTGCAGTGTAGGCGACCGATGAACCGTCGTAACTTGACCCCTTGCGTCCAAAACTGCTCATTCAAAAGTGACCCTCAAATTCTCAAACCTCACAACCCACAATAACTCCAGAATCCGCGCGGCGTTCGAGGCGATCTTCAAGCGGTCGAGCCTGCTGCAGGACGTGGAGGGAGGCCTGGAGCTCCCGCGCAGCCCCAGCGTCAGCAAGAAGGTGCAGCTGCCGCGCGAGCGCGTGTGCGACATGTCGCCCGAGGACCAGCGCGCCTGGGAGCTGCTCGAGATGGCCCGGGAGGTGGACTTCGACAGGATGCTGATGGTCGCGAGGCACAGGGAGTTGGTATGTACTACATCATATACATTTAAGAAAAACCCTCGATTCCAATGCCTTATTTTACTTATTATTTAATTTTACTTATATGGTAAAACACCATAATATTATGTAATGTGGACGCGATGCGATTTCATTTGATACCCCACACTAGTATATTTGCAGATTTTCGGTTTTCCTTACCCACTCTCACCCCCATAACTATTAAACGGCACCGTTTTAAAGTTATGGGGGTGGTTGTTTTACGTTTAAGGAAATTATGGCATTGGAATCGGAGGTTTTTCTTAAATTTTAAATTCAGATTGAAGTGAAACTTCTTTGGAATCGTTGTGATTTCAAACCGGATGCAACGGAAAAAACAACAGGTAAGCCATTCTTAAACGCTAACAAGGTTAAGCAACTTTGCGCGACGCCAGCACTTGGATGGGTGACCGCCCGAACAAAATCTTTTTGCACAGATTTTTTTTTTATTTATCTCATTCTTTTGTCGATTTACTGAAGTTTCACTTCTGTCGTGTGTGAATCGCACACACACCTTTTTTTATATACATACACATGTAATCATACATATTATCATATCTTGACAGCATCCTCACGAATTGGACTTGGATGAAGAGCATCTGTACACTTGCCACATCGACCCGGCGCCCTTCCAACTGGTCGAGAGGACTTCGCTGCTTAAGGTACTCATTGTGTACCCTTGGGGGTATAGTCAGTACTCAGGTGTACCCTTGGGGGTTAAAATGAAATCAATGGAATATTTCATTCCATATAAATTTCCAGTATATTTCTTTAAATAAACTTATGTTATTATAAATGGCAAAAATTATTAAGTTTCTATTTAGTTGTATGTTTGTACTTGATGAATATATGCTAATATTATAAAGATGAGAACTTGTTTGTTTGCGCGCTAATCTCAGGAACTATTGGTCTGATTTGAATAATTATTTCACTGTTAGATAGCCTGTAGCGGAAAGCTATCTGCTATCTTTACAGTCGTTCCCGCGGGAAACCAGCCACATTATAATAAATAACTTTAATACATAATTTAAATTTGATATAAATTGATAAGATAGTTTATTTAAGTTTCTTACCAACTGTTCCTATTAATAAGATATGTAGTTTATTTAAGTAAATATAGTAAAGGATACATCTTAAGTTAAGTTGAAGTTGTAATGCCCCAACGGGGCTCATGTCATGGAATTTAGTATGTTAACACCTATAATGTAACCACATGATGCAACAAATAAATAAAATAAATAAATAAACCCTTAAACACAGACATTTAAAGTATGTATCAGTATTTTTAATTTATGACAAAATTTCAATCATTATTATTGATTTTTGTCGTATATTTGTTTAGTGTTTTGAGTTCCCGATGTTAGTAAACTTGTTCGTAAAGAAGTTTCCAGTTTGTTATCTCATTAAAGTTAAGATAATGTATATATAATTGTTTATTGCGTTCACCCAGGTTCACTCGCTGTTTTCGACGCTGGGCGTGAGTCGCGCGTACGTCACTGCGATCGGCCGACTTATCGGCGTTGTGTCGCTAAAGGAGGTAAGACTATTTACTATTTTCTTGACAAAAGCCGTTTTGGCTTAGTGGGAGCACATTCGACTTTCATTCCTAAGGTCGTGGGTTGAAACTCCGTCAAAACCTTCTGTATTTTACTTCTTGCTAAAATGTGCGCTATAAATCAATTTCAATTTCATTTATTACCCATAATAATACAACTGGGCGTTATGCTTGGCCATCATTATACGTATAAATCATAATATAATTTATTATTATTATTATTTAACGGTGAAGGCAAATATCGTGAGGAACCCGGCATGTTCTGTGACCTTTGAAGAGTTTGTGAAATTCACCAGCCCGCACTTGGCCAGCGTGGTGAATCAAGTCCTAATCTCTCTCGTCAAGAGGGAAGACACTTGTGTCCCAGCTAGGCAGCTGTGGGAACGTAAATACCCCTATTTACGCCTATTGTATCTTTATGTGAAAGTAGATACTATCTACTAAGGCGGATTCTCGTTTATAACAACGCCTGGGTACAATAATTTCAATAATAAAATAAAGTGAACAGAACTACTGTATACTCTTCAAATATTTCTAAACAAGAAGAACTAATTTGTTTTCGACATTTTTGTATCGCGCCTCATACCTATTTGTCCGCCATTTTGGAAAATCGTGATTTTTGAGGCCAGTGATAATACACATGCCAATCGACAGAGTAAATCTTACAAACAAAAAGTGTTATGGAACCAAATAATTTAACAAAATTCGGTTTCTGAGATATTCGGGTCTTGGCACTTCCTTATAAACTATTAGAGCAAAATATAAGTGTCTATTTCAATATCTTTGGACGGATTAAACAGAATACCAATTTTTCATGTACTCATAATGCCTACTGATTGCGATATGTGTATCAAATGCAATTTAATTGCATTCTTTTGTTTAAAATACTATGTGAAATAATCAAAATATACTAATAAAAAAGAAACCAGAACTTTAGTTTCTTACCATAGATAGATACTCTAAGTTTAGTCCCCTTAAAAGTAAAAAGTCAGACAGACGGACACGTCAAACTTATAACACCCCTCTCTTTTGTTGGGAGTAAAAAATGCTTTTTTTTCTCCTCAGCTCCGCAAAGCCATAGAAGACGTGAACTCCGGCGCCCTCACGGTGGCCACCCGCCCCCCGCCCCCCTCGCCCCCCTCGCCGCTCTCCGCCCCCGTCCTCATCAAGGCGGCCGGCACCGAACCCGCGCCTCCCTCCGACTGCGAGACCGCCAAGCTGACCACTACGCCGGACAACTGAGCTACACACAAGTACCTGATAATATGGTAGATGGCTTAAAAAAAATTGTCTGTCGTTTAGATTATTTAAAATAATTGTACCTACCCGTATTTTTCTTTTTTCTTCCAAACGAAAGTTAAAACATTTATTTCCTTAGAATCACAGGGCATACGTGGACAGGTCAGCTGAAATGAATAAAACTAAATTGTTTAAACAAAAATGATCAAGGAAATAACATTGTCTTGACAGCTCGCTTCAATGTTTTATACTATACGATACAGTGCATTGAAGTTTCGCGTGACGTAACGCTTTCGTGACATTTATACTAAATTTCGCAGTCACATGTCACTCCGGAACTTTGACGCTGTATATCTTTGCACTTTCTCATTAAATTGATAAAGCGAAAAATACGTGTTTAGTAATTTTGGCCGGACTAAACAGATTATTTTTAATTATAATTAGTCATCATGTCTATGATGAGGTTCGTGAACGAAAAAGAAATCAGAAGAAGAAAGCTTGAGAAATTGTCACTTTAACACAATTAAATTTATAACGGGATATTTTACCATGATTAACTGTTTTATGAGTTTCCCGATAGTTCGGCATTTCGAATATAGTTAATTACGCGGTAAGAAAAGACATATAATAAGCGGTAAGAGTAGCCTATGTGTTATTCTGATATGTAAACTATATCAATGTGTTGTATCATCAAAATCCATTCAGTAGTCTGTGTGACAGAGCATCAAACACACATCAAACACTCGCAAACTTTCGCGTTATACTATTAGGACACATTTGCTGTAGTCGTGCATTTAATAAAAATCGCTAAATTATCTAAAACTAACCTAAATGTACCAGTTTTTAACTATTTTCTTACATCTCTTTTACAATACTGAAAAATACGCGTATTCGTGAAATATAGCTTTAAAACGTAATCTTAATAGGTCCTAAGTTCTTAGGGTAATATTAATTCGATTAATTATTAATTCTAGGGTTAATACCTTAAGAACTTAGGACAGACAGGCTTTCGTTATTATATATAATACAAGTGATTTAAACCTAAAAGAACAGACTCCAAACGTTGTTCGATTTGGAAGTCCATTTGGCGAAAAAAATCTTTAATCTTGTGAGTGAGACAGCGTTAAACTATTAGTTTATAATTAAATTGGATATTGAGAGGTCAATTAAATTAAACCTCTCTTATTTTGTATCATTACAATAAATACTAATAAAACAGTGGCTAAGATTTTATTTATGTAACTTTTTTAAATTTGACCAGGGGTTAAAAAATCAACATAATTATATGAGGCTAAACACGAGCTAGAAATTAGATTAGGTTAAAAAAGGTAAAAATAAGACGCCTTCCGAGAAAAATTACTCCAAATCGAAAATTTGTTCTTAAATTGCAAAAAGATGCAGCCAGAGCGGTCACCCATCCAAGTACTGGCCTCGCGCAAAGTTCCTTAACTTTTGAAAATCGCGTTTGCATTGGGGTCCCTTAAATATTTATTTATTGTACCTATGTTTTAAATATTTGTTGTTATAGCGGCATTCTCAACTGTCTAGCTGTCACGGTTCTTGAAAAGTCTCAGCAATAAGGCCCCTTTTTACCCATATTAGCTACCAAAGTGACCACAAACTAAACTCTCAAATAAGCTCGGTCGTATATACCTGTGTTAAGGATATTAATATAACTCTATAATACACACCAGGATAAAACAATACAAAAGCGGACTTTATGCTAAATACAAAATGCATAATAGGCGGCCTTATAGCTTTAAGCAATTTCATACAGACAGCCTTTGGATGGAGAGGAAAATGCACAGCAAATAACTGGACTGTGCGGTGACATAATAATAGTAATACAAGATATTATGACATATGTTTTTTCACAGGTAAAGTTTATGTAAAGATAAAAATCGCATCTGTTATAAAATAACGTAGGTCTGTCTGAAATGTCTCAAACTCTTTATCTATATAAATACATATTCTATGATTTTTATTTATTACATTCGTAGAAAGCCCAAGACTAAGTCACAAAATCTTAGCCATATTTATTGAATAATTTATATCAAATGGGTATCTTAATTTACCCATGTCGATGGCTGCAGACAAAAGTTAAGCTATTTAAGCTTTAATAATTACTATTATGAGATTAAGGGCTTATTTCACGAAATCCGAGTAAACTAAGCAATGGTTAGTTATCTAAATAAATAAATATATCCGGACAATCCACACAACAACATCTAGCCCCGTGGTAAGCTCTAAGCTTGTGTTACGGGTACTAGACATCTGATATACTTAATATAATAGACATACACATATAGATTATTACTAACTATTAATTTATACATGTCAATGATTAGTTATGACAAGAAATAGCCCCTGTATTTTATCCATTGTGTCATTTTACTCGGAGGTGAAATAGTCCAAACACACAAATTGTATGGAATGATAGATTTTAAATAATTAACCCATTTACCTGTTTGCTAATTATATAATATTTTAATAGTCAAAATAACTACTAGAATTTGCTTAGCTTTTCGTTTTCCACCATCATAAGGCTACACACATACCATAGACTTTTATTAAATTTTTGTAAACCGTATTCATAAATATATGAAATTTCTGTTATCTGTTAAATGGTATGATTTAAATTACTTACTTGCTGTTGACTGTACTACATATTAAAAAAAACATCGACATCTGTTTTTTGAGGGGATTTAAGTTAACCTAATTAGCTGTGACTCAAACCTCAAACCTGCAATCATTAAAATGTGTAAAAAAACTGCAAGAATATTTTATTTATTTATTTTATTATATTCGGAAAACAAACAGTTTAATTACTTCTCTAAATACACATTCATATTAATAGCTACAAACGATTTATATAAGAATGTTGTTGATAAAAAGTGTGTGTGCAGCCTAATAATTATGTTAAAATAATAATTTACACTTGTCAATTTGACATAAAGTGATAACTCAAACGTCACAATTGTGTTATTTTTTTTGTGTATGATATTTTGACATTAAGTGGACGGTATATACTTGGTGCTTTTGCAGATATTAATGGATTTAGGGCTTGTTTCACAAAGTTCGCGTAACCTTAAAAATGGTTAGTTATGATAAGAAGAGATTATGTCTTGAAATGTGACTGACCGAAACAGTTCTATATTTTAACCATTTTCTAATGTTACTCGGAGATGGTGAAACAGGCCCTCAAAGTAATCACTTACTTATTGTAAGTATTTATAAATTTAATACGAGAAGGCTTGTGATCGTTCAAATCATTCCAAGAGTGTTGTTATAGTATAAGATAATGTTTAAGTAAAATTGTTATAAGATTTTCTAAAAATTGTGAAATTGTGACCAAAAACATATTCTAAATTATTATATTTTCTCATTGTTAAAGCTTGGCGGTATTCCGTCCGTAAAGTTTATAAAAGACATTAAAAATATAGAAAAAATCGTAACCTTGTGATGGAACTAAATCGTTTTGGACACAATATTAGTCATTTTGAAAGTATTATAAATTCTTTTACACGTAAGTTATAGTTTTAACTATTTATAAGTAGGTATATGTTGTCTCAAATCTTTAAATTTTGGCAATAACCCGAATAGTTATCAAAGTATTTAAAGTGTATAAAGCGCAATAGTAAATTTAGATTGTACATTATAAATGTCCATTATAAGTCCAAAAAATCTTAATCATGGTAATAAAAATATGTACCTAGGCTAGGTTTGTATAAATATGTAAAACACGCAGTAGGCGTTTTGTTATAACAGAAAATCTCTTCTTCAGAGATTCACTAAAAGTTTTAACTGATTAAAAGCCTTTTTCACAATCTCCGGCCAATGGTTTGAATATAGATCTGACTCAAACTGACAACTGTCAGTGACTGACTGACAGATTGCTCTATATATAAACCTTCAACTATTTAACTCGAAGATGGTGAAACAAGCCCTAGAGTTTCCAACTAGTCACAAGTTAGTATTAACTCCTCAGAAGTAGTTTTGACTATTTCCATTAATAGAATTTCCTACGCAGTGCTATTTTGCCATTATTAATCTTCTTATTTAGAATTTCGGGTTATAATCAAAATTAAGTTTATTTATTTGGAATGTAAATATTCCTCGAAGTAATTGTAAGCTGAAATACATTTATACGTATTAGTGAGTTAGTTGTGAAATTATGTGAATTGACGGTAGTTGCATTTTTATTGTGATCTGTTGCTTTTTGATTAGTAAAAGATGTTTTGTGTCGTTGGATTTTTGCTGTTTTATTGAATTCAACTCGACTTACATAAATCTTTTAATAGGTAATAATGAAAAACTCCAAAAAAATAAACACGATAGGTATGCCTTAGTATAATAATCTTAGGTAATTTAAAATATAAAAATACCCCCGATTCCAGAACTTTTGTTCTCTAAGTAAAAAGTCATACTATTTTGTAATGTGCATGTGATGGGCTCATTTAAGTCCCCACTCGAGTATATTTGCAGATTTTTGGTATTGCTTCCCCACTTTTACCATCATAACTTTTAAACGAGTCAATCGATTTTCATCAAACATGTCTAAGAACACTTGCGCAAAACTCAACTTTCATATAAAACAAACTGGGTATTAGTGTTTATTAGAAAGAGACACCATTATGCTAACTTTAAAACATTTGCTATCTATTTTGCATGGATTTAAATAAATAGTTTGATTTGGCTTTTTTGGAGGTTTTGTCTGTTCACGTCCGTAAGTGGTAACCCTCTGAATCCTTACACGTGACCTCCGGGTGGTGCTAAGAACAGTCTCTGGTGGTAGGCTTCGGCCGCGGCTTGTCACCCCCCTCCGGGCTGGGCCAGTGCGTGAAGCGATTTTTTCGTGTTTCGTAATGTGGCCCGGAGAAGCCACCTTCTAGGTCTTCATGTCCCATCTTAGACCACATCGTCACTTTACATCAGGTGAGATTGTGGTCAAATGAAGGCTAATATCGATCATAAAAAAAAAAAAAAAAAAGAATGGTCTTAGGTCTCAAGCGCATAAACAAGAAGACAGGCAAAGCGTTAGCATCTTCTTTGATAAAAGCCTACCTACCGAGAAGCTAGTTTCATTCGATTGCAGTTGTTATTGTTCCTTACAGACATTATTAAAAGGAGTTTTAATTTAATCAATATAAGACAATCTGTTCAAACATTCAGTAATTGTTCTTTTATGTGGAGGAAGGTGACTTCTGATTTGACGTAAAAAGAGTATAAGTTAGGTATAATAACCTTTATAAGTTAAACCGTTATGGATACATAAATAGAAATTACCTTATGTACAAGCTGAACTAAAAACAATGCTAAAATTACTGGCAATTAATGTTGGCTAAGAAAAGAGTTGTGTTGGCTAAGAGAAAGCACACTCGACTTGGCCAGCGTGGTGTATTAAAACCGGATCTCTCTCGCCAAGGGAGATCCCTGTGTCCCAGCAGTGGGACCGTAATTAGGGTGATGATAAATAAAATAAATTTAAATTAAAAATTTAAGAAAAACCCCCGATACCAATGCCTTCATTTCCTTTAATGTAAAACAACATAATATTATGTAATTTGTACGCGATGCGCTTTCATTTGATATCCCACTCGAGTATATTTGCAGATTTTCTGTTTTCCTTCCCCACTCTCACCCTCATAACTTTTAAACGGCTCAACCGATTTTGATGAAACATGTCTAAGAACACCCGGGCCAAACTCGCCTTTCATACAAAAAAAACTAAATTGAAATCGCTCCATCCGTTGGGGAGCTATGATGGAACAGACAGACAGACAGACAGACACGTCAAACTTATAACACCCCTCTTTTTTGGTCGGGGGTTAAAAATACTGAAATTGAACCTAGAACGCGAAATGCAGTGTGTTGGTCTAATAATTTCTTCAAGACAACTGAGGAATGAAGATGATACATTACAACGCTAACGGCCCTAAACGTAAACATTTTTAACCCCCAACCAAAAAAGAGGGGTGTTATAAGTTTGACGTGTCTGTCTGTCTGTCTGTGTGTCTGTCTGTCTGTCTGTGGCACCATAGCTCCCGAACGGTTGGAGCGATTTCAATTTAGTTTTTTTTTGTATGAAAGGTGTGTATGGCGCGAGTGTTCTTAGACATGTTTCATGAAAATCGGTTGTGCCGTTTAAAAGTTATGGGGGTGAGAGTGGGTAAGGAAAACGAAAATCTGCAAATATACTAGTGTGGGGTATCAAATGAAATCGCATCGCGTCCACATTACAAAATATTATGTTGTTTTACGTTTAAGGAAATTAAGGCATGGGAATCGGGGGTTTTTCTTAAATTTTAAATTTAGATTTATTATTATTAATATTTTATTTTTATTATATTGTATTGATACATTTCCTAATAAATTGATCAACCAACGGAAAATCATCAAAAGCTGTTGAAATTTATTATTTAACGCTTAATAGATAAAATAAAATAAAAATGGTTATTGCTTTCACAATAATTGCCAAAATACATTATCTAACAATTTAAACCTCCTTTTAAGTTAATTACTTGTATTAGGAGGAATCTCTCTTCCAAATTGCAATAACATTTAAAATTAAGTTTAAATTTCAAGTACATAATTGATCTTTTTACGACGTCTTTCCTAAAAATCATCAAGGGACGCTGATTTGTTGAATTACAGGGCGAAGATGTAGGTTTGGCTGTTTGTATATGAAAATTAACGCGCGAGGCGAGCGTGAATGTCCAAATACATAACAACATTTTGTCAAAAAGCCTAGTCAAAGACTTAATTGTAAAAATTCATTTCAAATTTAGCCTCATCTAACTGAAGGAACAATCATTAATTAACCTCTGTGTAATAGTATCAAGTATACTATAGTTGTTCTACGTGGGAAGTTCAATAATGAATAAATATGAACGTAGGTCAATGACACAGCCACATAGCTATGCGGATTAGCTTAGTGAAGTAGTAATGGGCAGGCTATTATAACCCGTACAGCAGACGGTCGTTGGAGCCGATCAGTTATCGAATGGGGACCACGGATCGGAAGTGCAGAACGTCCACCAACTAGATGGACAGAGACGATTTGTATAGGACATAGGTACAAAAGATTGCATCCTTTGTGCCTACGGCTTATACCAAATCGAAATAACTGAAAGACTTAGACGTCTTACATCTGATAATAATGAATAAAATATTTAATATTTTAATATTTATTTTTTAATTTTAATCATAATACCTATGAATATATATATAAATAAAAATGAATTGTTGTTCGTTAGTCTGATTAAAACTCGAGAACGGCTGAACGGATTTATCTTATCATAGTCTTGAAATGTTCGTGGAGGTCTAGGGAAGGTTTAAAAGGCGAGATATATATTTTTTTTTTTATTATTGATAAGCCTTCATTTGACCACAATCTCACCTGATGTAAAGTGACGATGTGGTCTAAGATGGAGCATGAAGGCCTAGAAGATGGCTTCTCCGGACCACATTACGAAACACGAAAAAATCGCTTCACGCACTGGCCCAGCCCGGAGGGTGGTGACAAGCCGCGGCCGAAGCCTACCACCAGAGGCCAACCAATCCAACCACCACCAACCATCGATTTTGGAGGTACCAAAATAGAATAATTAAAAATTGATTAAAAACCCGTGCGAAGCCGGGGCGGGCCGCTAGTAAGAAATAATAAAAACTCCCTGGCGTTTCAATAACAACCGAAGGAACACAAGAGCAACATTATATATGGCTTAGTTCTCAGTGATGTAAGTCATTCGCTGTACGTACAATGCTGTTGTTACCGCTGTTACTGCTTGCGACAGCTCAAGCCCAGCTGTGGGATAACTTGCAGTCGGAAATCAAGCAAGCTGTACCAACCAAGGTGAGTCTACTTAATAAATAACAGCTTAAATCCACACCATTTCTTACGATCTAATTTCCAAAAAAAAACAGTGTAACGCAGCTAGTGAAGATCTCAGTGGCTCGGTGGGCGATGGTCTGCCTGAGGCGCGGGATGTTGCGGGTTCGATTCCCGCCTCAGGAGCAGATTTTGTATGATCTACAATTTCTAGTTTCGTGTCTGGGTGTTTCTTATGTATTACTAGCTTACCCCTGCAAACGTTGTTTTGTAAAATGAGAAATAGACTACACTACACTACTATTACTATATTATACACATTATTATCAAATAAATCACAAATCAATAAATAAAATCAAATAGATAATTGTACATTATAATTATAAATTAAAAAATATCTATCCGCATCGTTCCCGGGACGATTATTCATGAGTATTGATTTTGCAATTTCCAATTCGGTTCATTAGTTTTTGCGTGAAAGCCAGACAGAGGTACTTTCGCATATAGGTATGTATATTATTTATAATGGATTAATTATTATATTTGATCCCTACGAAAAATAGGATCGATTGGATTAAAAGCAATATGTTTTTATAGTTTAACATTTTTTCCCTACATTTGAAAATGTTTAATGCTGTAAAGAATATCATTGTAAAATATGGAAAAGTTGTAACTATTATTGTACCTGCTATATTATGGTACCGTATCAAAAATCCACCTTGTATTTTTGTGTTTAAAATATACAAAATCTTGTAAAAATCTATACTAATATTATAAAGCTGAAGAGTTTGTTTGTTTGTTTGTTTGTTTGAACGCGCTAATCTCAGAAACTACTGGTTCGAATTGAATAATTCTTTTTGTGTTGGATAGTCCAGTTATCGAGGAAGGCTATAGGCTATATAACATCACGCTACGATCAATAGGAGCAAAGATATAGTAGTAAATGTGTAAAAAACGGGAGAAATTGTTCATCTTTGAAGCCTTCCGTTGCGTGCGCCGTGAAAACGGTTCAAGATACACAAAAAATATGTGTTAAAGAATAATAGCTCTTTTAATGATCTAAAAAACAGTCCGCGATAGTATATGTCTATCTTTTAAGATTAACTCACAAAAACCGTTTTTATGGTACCTAATTTGGTCGAAATAATTTGTTTAAGTTGTATCAACATAATAATATTAATCTTTATTCAAATAAATATGTTGTTGGTTAAGAGTACTTCATCCATTATAACGCGGGTAGCACCGCAGGGCACAGCTAGTGTTTTATAAACCTTTTTATTGTATTGATATTATATTTGCAGAATGGAGTGATTGATTACGAAGCTATATTCGGGCCAGATCCTCGCGCCTACCTAGACTTCATCGAAACCGTGGATTATGACAAAGCACAGGGGATTCATGTAAGTAATTAACCTAAATGATTCTAAAGAAAGTTGCAATATAAATAAATAAAATAAAATAATATGTACCTATTTATTTCAAGCTAACTACTCATAAATGACAAATAATACCTTAAGATCTAAAAAGCATTGCTGGGATAAATCTGTAAATAAAATCTATAAATAAAAATGAACGTTAGTCTGATTAAAACTCGAGAACGGATGGGCCGATTGAGCTGATTTTTGTTTTAAAATGTTTGTCGTAGTCCAGGGTAGGTCTAAACGGTGAGCAAATAAGGAAAAATTGCCGGGAACTTTTTTTACCCGTGCGACGCCGGGGCGGGCCGCTAGTTATAAATATAATGACTCGGTGCCAAACGGGCCAGGCACATAAACCCGAATATTTCCCGAACTATGTAGGTATGCTATCTTAATGAAACGAAGACTGTATGTTCTATTGAGAATTGAATTACAAAGATAAAAAGTACTTAACAAAAAGTAATAAATCTAAATTTAAAATTTAAGAAAAACCCCCGTTTATTTCCTTTTTTTTCCTTAAAAGTAAAACACCATAATATTATTTAGTAATGTGTACGCGATGCGCTTTCATTTGATACCCCACTCGAGTATATTTGCAGATTTTCGGTTTTCCTTCCACACTCCCCTAACTTTTGAACGGCTCAACCGTCTTTCATGAAACATGTCTAAGAACACCCGCGCCAAAACTGATTTGGTTGATAAGAAAGTTGGTGGAGGAATGGGAAGGTATTCCTCAGCACCAGCACCACCGGCTCCGAAATATGGTTAATAGCATGCCCAATCCCCTGGACGCTGTCAAAAGAGCTCGTGGAGGCAATTCAAAGTGTTATAATGACGAAAGTGATCAAAAACACAATCATAAAACGCTGATTATATTTTAAATTTGTGCTCATTTGTTTTATTTTTAACCCCCGACCAAAAAAGAGGGGTGTTATAAGTTTGACGTGTCTGTCTGTCTGTCCCGTGTAAAAGTTATTCTATATTTACGTACTAGCAGTGCCTCGCGGTGTTACGGTGATTTTCTTAGATTTCTATTTTAACCGTTTTTTGTAGATAAACGGCGCGATCCGACATTATGTGCCGACTGAAGACGGCTACGTAGTGAGTGTGTTTGAACTGGTCCCACTGGCCGAGTGCGAGTCTAACGACAAGGGACCCCTTATCTGGTGGCACGGGGTGTTACTTGGAGGTATAGTATACATATATACATACATCGTACTGGAGAAAATGGCTAGGGCAGGTTCACATTAAGCTGCTTACTTTTTTGGCAAGTTATCTCAGTCATCACATCATCATCTGCCTCGGTGGCGCGGTGGGCGAATGTCCGCTTGCAGAGCAAGAGGTAGCGGGTTCGATTCCCGCCGAGGGTAAAATTGTTTGTATGTTCTGCAAGCACTTTTCTCCTTGGTCTGGGTGTTTAATATGTATAATAAAAATATCTATATATGTATGTATATTATATTAAGTACATCAGTTATCTAGTACCCGTAACACAAGCTTAGAGCTTACCACGGGGCTAGATGTTGTTGTGTAGATTGTCCGGAAATATTTATTTTATTTATATTTATCATCACTCTGTTAACGTTCCCACTACTGGGGCACAGGGACTTTTCTCTTGGCGAGAGAAATTCAGCCTTAATTCACCGCGCTGGCCAAGTGCTGGTTGGTGAATGTCACATGTCGTATCCTGTATCTGAGAACTTTAAAGTTATCTCAGTAATCGTACTCAATTCGTGTGTGTCATGACAACATGAGAGGTCATGTGACAAAAAAGTACTCACTTTGGGAAGCAAAGTGGAAGCACTTTGGGTCCGACATTATTTTTGGTTGTGATTTATTAACCTTATTTTTGACCTTCCGCAAGCAGTCAGAGAATCTCGATGCCTTATGTTTGCAGATGATCTTCACTTCAGTTATTTAGGACCGTAGGTAAAGTAGACGATACTAGTCCCTTCAACGGGATATTGATCGCCTATAGTCTACAACTACCAACTCATGGACTCCTCTTTTGAGCGTGTCCTTTCTATTCGTGACTTAGGACTCACTCTTGACCCCAAACTAGACTCTAATATCCACCTAACTGAAATATGTACCTAAACTAGTTTGCAAATTGCTCGGTTTGCCGGCACAAATTATGTACACAGCATATGTACATACGTATGCAGTCATCTCGAGTTTGAAGCTATTGTTTGGCATCCTCATGAGTCATTATAGTCTTACTGACATAATATATGTAATATAGTTCGACTGCCTCACTGGCGCGGTGGGCGAGGGTCCGCTTGCGGCGTAAGAGGTAGCGGGTTCGATTCTCGCCGAGGGGACAAGTGTTTGTATGTTGTGCAAGCACTTTCCTTGGTCCGGGTGTTTAATATGTATAATAAAATATATATATGTATGTATGTCTATTACATTAAGTATATCATATGTCTAGTAGCTTACCGCGGATCTAGATGTTGTTGTGTGGATTATACGGAAATATTTATTTATTTATGCTAAAAAGAGTGCAACGTAAATACGTTCGTTTTAAACAAGAGTATATACAGATATTACCCATATTTATATCCTTCCCTGTTTGATTATGGTATGTCCGGGTTAGACTCACTCCTAATAAGACGAAAGTGGTTCATTACATTACATGAGGCTACTTCATGGCGATTGCATACCCAGCTGTAATTGAAGATATAGGTTTTGCAATCGGGGGTTTTGTTTTTTAATTTTAATTGGGATTATTATTATATTGTATGAGCTTTTCAATGTGTTGGGCCCTAGTCTGTAACTTCAATGGTGTGTAAATAAAAATAAATGAATAAATCACATTGATACCGACATATACGTGTATAAAACTATAATAAGTTTCTTAATTTCAATCAACATTACAATAATTTAAGGACCTGTGTACAGGGCATAGCAATATTTACTTACATACTAAGTTATAAGTGGGAAACGGCCGAACTCATTTTAATAGTTTTGATTTGTTCCCCATTCCCCATACAATTGGAGAAATGTTTAACCAAAGTCAAAGTCAAAACGTTTATTTCTTTAGAAGCCTATGCTTACATGGACAGGTCAACTTAAATGTAATTTAAATAAACACTAAGAATAATCAAGGAAATAACATAGTAACATAACATAACCCTTAACATGTTCCCAAAAATAAAAAATATACAAAAATATTTATTTACCAATAAGTACCTACATACATCACAATTTCACTTAGCAGCGGTCCCGCACGAGACAAGCCTGTTTTACGGGAGACCTGTTACAATCAGTTTTAACCACCTATATAGTTAGTTTAAGCAGCTCTTATAGATAGATAGTATCTTTATTGCACACCAATGCTTACAGACAATCTTCATAAAATCTATTTGTTCCAGCTAACTCAGCCATAATACTCGGAGACGACTCTCAAGTGTACGCTTACGCCCGGCAGTGCATCAGAGTGTTCGTGCCGGAGTCTCGAGGCTCCAGGCACAGCCAGCAGCACGCGCACCTGGACCCCGACGAGGACCCGGAGTTCTGGGAATATGAACTGGAAGATATGTCGCTGGATGCCAAAGCTGTCATTGACTTTGTTCTAGACGTAAGCACCTATCGTATTTAAGCCATAGTACGTCCAGTACAAACGTTTCCATACTCCAAGAACTCAACATCAAGCAGCGTCTATCCTCCATCGTCCAAGCCCGTATTCTCACCTTCTTCGGGCACGTTTCTCGGCGTGGGGATATGTCCATAGAGCGTCTGGTGGTGCAGGGTAGGGTTGAAGGTACCCGTGCGCGAGGCAGGTCGCCCATGAGGTGGACAGATCAAATAAAGGCAGCAATGGACGACCCCTTATACGAATGCGCCAGTCGAGCAGCTGTTAGGGAGGAATGGAGACGAGCCGTGAAGCGTGTCACAAGTGGAAACTTCCAGTGATGACCACGACCACTCTGGCAAGAGTGTACCGATTAAGAAGAAGACGTCTAGTACAGACTTATCCAGGTCCACTTCCTGTGTGGCGGCTTCTGGAAGACATAATTCCTGAAGGGAAATCGGCCAGCCTTTGTCTTTTACGGTTCCGTTGCCTGTAGGCAACCCCCCTTGGGATTGTAACCCCATTTCCCGCTGCAATTCGGTATTGTACGGGCTAAAAGTAGCCTCGTTACGTTCTGTAATATCAGCTATCTATCTATCGGTTTCGTAACTTCAGAAATTGTCCGGACCTGACGCGCAACCAGTCAAAATTGCTTGTGTTCAGCTGCTTACAATATTTTTATTTTGCTAGAGAACAAAATCCAGTACTGTGGTGTACGTCGGCCACGGACAGGGCTGCACCTTGCTCCTCATCCTGATATCTCGCGACCCCAGCTACAACGGCAAGATCGAGATGGCTTTCTGTGAATCGTCCATGGCTTGGCTCGGCCATTCCAGGAGTCTGCTGCTGACCGCTGATGCTGTAGCGTCTCCAGGTTAGAACTAGTAGTTTAATTTAGAAAATTCCGCATTTTTTTAATTTTTATGTAAAAAGCCCATATTATTAACTTGGATCGTAAATCTGAATGCTCCAAAGTTCTATAAACAATGAACAGTCAACGGTAGTACTTAATTTTCTTCACGACTGAAATTTGGAGTGCAATAAGGAATAGGCACGTATTTTTAAATTTCATTACCATTACCAAAAATATACTATAACACATCCAAAATATAAACCAATAAGATAGACAAGATGAATTTTCGAATAAATATAACCCGACTCAATCTTTTTTTTTTTTGGGATTTTTTAGTGTCTATAATATGCCTTTTATGTGAGAATGGTTTTTGCGTAACTTTATATCGACGTATAGATCCTTAACGGTCAGTCAAATCGAAAAATGTTGAAAGAAAACTATCAATGATATTTAAATACCTATTTAACGATACTCCACTTGACATTGTTTGTTAACAGTTTTTTTTATTATACAAAATGTTGAATTTTTTCTGTCTTTAGTGTGAATCAAAGAAATCTGCCTCGGCTTATGGTCTGTGTAGTGGGACAAAGGAACACACATACTTACACACATACATACATAGACTGTTAAACACATTATTTACTAAAAAAATATTTAATGTTTATTAAAATCACTATCCTCTTCGGGCGACTTAAACGCGCCCATTTCGAGCGTGGCACGTGACGAAACGAACATCAGTAACGAAGTGTTGATTTCACAAACATACTGAAAGTTTTGTAAAATCAGTTTATTACCATGGAAACCATTAATAGACACATTTTATTTTGGCCAAGCGATGCGTTTTGGAATTTACTGGGGAACATAAAAATAGTCACTTTATGATGATTAAGTTTCACTAAGACATTACGATAAATAAAAAAAAATATGGTATATTATAATAAGAAACAGTCCATTTCAAAGTATCGTGCATATTCCCTATTGCAGAAGTTTGTTTCGCCGTTAAAGTCGACTGCTAACGTGTTGTTTACTAGATAACGGGGGTGATACACATGCCAGTAGCTTGCGCACTTACATGCCAGCTCGCAGCATGTATACCTTTATAGAAGAGTACGCCAAATGCCAGGCACAAAATACTCCATCGAGAGAAATAGCATTTTCTCTGAATTTTCGCATTATGTTTCTGTATTGCGCGATAACTCACATACTTACTTTTCTCTACCTGATTTTAGCGATTTTCTCACACTTATGATGTTTCCAGGTGTATCCGTCCTGGGAAAACTAGGATACCACGGGGACACCTTTGGACTCTTTAGTTACCGCGGAATCACATCAGATGCAGCTACCGTTGTCTGCACTCTTTCCACCCTTCCCTACCCCGCCTGTTTAGTCTTCCCATACGTTTTTTTTGGCTATGATGGTGTAGAAATCTCCCAACACGCCATGAGTAGCCTCGTCGGCAAAGAACCTTCTGGGATTGGTTCAAGCTTGTTCGTAGAGTACGGGAAGACACAATTCCATGGATTCAAAGACAAGAATGGGAAAGATTACCCGCTCAGTGAAATAAAAGGGAAATGGAGGTTTTTGGCCAGTTCTAACGATTATATTGCGGGCGTGGAAGATGTAGAGACCTTGTTGGAGAATTTACCGAATGCTGAGTATGAAGTTTGCTTCTTGGATGATAAGAGGTTTACGTATTTGGATCATGTCGTTGGAGAACACTCGAAGGAGTATGATACTAACTGGGTGTTGGCTAATTTGGGTTTAATGCCTGGGAATGGGTGTCAGGGCACTATTATCAAGGCACCGAATACAGAGTTACCTGATAATTAGATTTTAATAATTTAGAAATGTAAACAATACATCAATTCAATACTTGTAAAAAACGTGAATTTTATTTTAATATTAATTGATGATGGCAATTAATCATATTTGAAAAAAGCATTTTTGTATAGCACCAGGCATTCCAACTCGTACGCCATTAAAAAAAAAACGAGAAAAGCCCAGTAAAATATTTACTGTGGGAACCGACGATTTCCCTTTACATATGAAGACTGGATCCCAACACTACATATGATGAGATCTTAAAATTTCTTTAAAACGTTTCTAAGATTTGCAAAATCAAACAATGGAAATAAATTATCTTGTATTTTGAAATATTTGAAGAAGAGATCCCGGTATTTGACGAAAGACACTTCGTATCAACTACAACCCGTCGAAGACAAGGGACACTGGATTGGAGTCCTTTGTGCTTAGAGTTCCAGCCAAGCACAGGACATGCTCCTCGCTCCCGATTTCTGGCCTGCAGGAGCTTAATATCGACTCTTTAGGGATGCATGCGTGAAGCAGAACCCTTAGTTTATAAATAAATGTATATATTATATTGTATGCAGATCTTTATTGATTAATGTTTGTTAAATTTATCGAATTGTAATTTTCGACTTATTAACTTTAAGTTTACGTATGCCCTGCGCTGCTAAGGAAACAAACGTTTTGACTTTGACTTTACACACTCTGCCTCGTTGTAGAAAGAAATTGTTTTGAGCAATAAGACTGCCCATTACGCATTCTAGGTTAAGTTTCTATTATCTTATTGTATTGTTTTTTTGTCTGGTGTGTGTAATAAAGTATGTTCCATCTAAATAATAAATTAAATAAAAATTGTATCTATTTATTCCCAAAAAAATTAGGTACTAGAATGCATGAAATAATGCTTTTAAAAGTTATACTTTTAAAAGCCTAATTTAGTTTAAAAGTTCTTAAGTATTTAAACACTTTAACATAATACACATATATCTATCTATCAAACGACTCACAGTGTCAACAGTTACACTGGTCATTCAGAGGTATGTACATCATTAAAACTAAATACATACTTAAAGCCGTGTTGGCTAAAAATTAGCACTCTCGGATATTTATTCCAAAGGTCGTGGGTTCAAACCCCACCTCGTATCTCTGGATTATCATCATCATTTTTTCTAAATTATTAATATTGTTTTACAGTCTCGGTGTCGACAATATGTCCATGAAGGCGCAAACTTAGAGGATGCCTTCTTAGTAGCCGAAATCGGTTAGGTGTATAAAATTATATACTTAAGTATAGATGACTAGAGGAATAAAGTTAAATAGCGCAGTGGAGGGAATTATATGCGTTACAATATATTCTTATTAATAAGAAAAGGTGTGTGTGCGATTCACACACGATGGAAGTGAAACTTCAGTAAATCGACAAAAGAATAAGATGAATAAAAAAACACAAAACAAATACTGTGCGAAAAGATTCTATTCGGGCGGTCACCCATCCAAGTGCTGGCGTCGCGCAACGTTGCTTAACCTTGTTAGCGTTAAAGATTGCCTTATCTAATCACAAAAATCATTAAAAAAAATAAACAAAAAACTTAATTGAACATAGAACATATACATAATACTCGTAAATATAGACCTTATAAAACAGTATTCAGCTATGACTTTATTCAAACCGGTTCTTCGTAGAATGCGATTATTCCTAGTTAGAACTACAAATTACCTACGTAGTTTTACTACATTCATAGACATAGACATCGTTTATTTGATACAAAGACATACAAAAAAACACAAATACACAGCTAAGCGGTAAATTAATTGTACATACAAAACACATCAATTATACAAACAAAAATACACAAATTCATGTCTTTATTTGTTGATAACTCTTAATAAAAATCTGTTAATACCTACTTATTTTATGTTTTGTTTGAGTTATATCACAATCACAACCAAGCTGTTTTTATAAATAAAACTCTAAATTTACATTTCTACCAAAATTATTCCATATACTTTGAATTTATCCATCAACAGATAATAAACTTTACGAAACCAGATCTGTATCAGGCGCAACCACAGTCCTCCCCACGCAGCCATCGCTGGTCCCCTCGTCCACATACGTCAGAACCCAATTGGCGTCATACACAGTAGAGTGAACTCCAGCCACGTGGTCCAAATGCCCGAATTTCTTATCACTCAGAACACACACTTCATAACGGCAATTCTTTAAATGCTGCAAAAGGATCTGTACATCTTTCAAATCAGCCACATTATCATTAGGACTGGTCACCAACCTCAGCTCAAAAGTCACGTTTTCAAATGGCCACTCATTCCCGTTCTTATCTTTAAACCCTTTATTCTTGATGACCCCCCATTCCGTGTATAGGCTAACGCTAGTGCCGGAGGGCTCTTTGCCGATGGTGTCTCTTAGAGCGTCGTTGGTGATTTCGGCTCCGTTGTAGCCGAAGATAGCGTAGACGAAGCAGATACAGACGGGGTATGAGAGAGAAGTGCTCGCGCAGAGAAGCTTAGCCAGGTTTGACAGCAGTCCACGGTATGGGAAGATTTCACCGTTGTATCCGAATGCTTGTACAACGGTCAGACCTGGAAATATGTGGATGAAATTATGTAAAGCAGATAGATTTAAAGGGTATAATGGCATTTTAACTTCCGTGATGGTTTGGTTGTTGAGCTTAAAAGATAGTCAGGTAGTTGTTTATGGCAAAAAATCATATTACATGTCAATTATTGATACTATAATCACTTAAAATATACAATAATTTGGTATAATATTAAAAAATCTAACTTATTACAATATAAAACATCAAATGTACCTCATGTGTACATAAAGTATTAATGGTCAATAGTAATCATTGCTTAGTTAGGTTGACAGGTTGTTTTGTTCTTCTGGAGTTTTTTCACCGAAAAAGGTACGTGCATTTAAGAACCTAATGAACTGTAAAGAGATTTGTTGAGAATAACTTGCTTCTTAACGTATTAAAAAATGCTGCTGTGACCTTATTAATACGCTGAGAGTCTCTAACCTATTAATTACCTACGCTGCGTGTATATTGTGTATGTAATATGCCTGTGTCGGTTTAATATGCCTTTTTTATATTGGATAGTCCACCAACATAAAAACAAACAAGAACTCATTAGAAATTAGATGGAGGAAGAGAGCAAATCGTGCGAAATGTAGACCTTAATAATTTCAAACTATTCAAAAATGCGCAACGATAATGTGTTAACACAGTAAATTTTGCTATGCACTATACACAGGGTCCTTAAATGTTTATTGTAATAAAGAAACTGAAACTGAAAATCTGCCGGTACTCCCCTCCCATTGTGCAATCTATTATTTTTACTGAGCTTAAACAAACCTGGTGCCAATAATCCCTCGGCAAAGAGCACTGGTGTCGTGGAGTTTCCCAGCCAGAAGGTCGGCGACTGCCCGAAAGCGATGCGGATCTTGGCGTTATATTCAGGCTTTATCGCACAGCCGATCACCAGAATAGTGATGCCCTGGGAATGGCTCGCGTAAACCACCTGAGTGGCACCTGACTCCTGGAAAATAAATGGATTTTTGTCAACATTTGGTTTGGAAGCGACTTCAAAAGGAATTTCTCATTTGAACGCGTATGTTTTTTATATATATCGCTGTACTTTTCAGATTATTGATGCTTATTACTAAAGCTTTTGCGTCTAATAGAACTACTGGACAGACTCCTGAAACAGTAGTTCCCGAGTTATCTTAAATCTATTCTATACTAATACTAGTGGCCCGCCCCGGCTTCGCACGGGATTTTATTCAATTTTTTTTCAAAAATTTTATTCAAAATTGTGAATCTAAACCATTCCCAGATCCCCTTGAACACACACAAAAAATTTCATCAAAATCGGTCCAGTCGTTTGAGAGAAATTCAGTGACATACACACTCACAGAAGAATAATATATATAAAGATTATAAAGCTGGAGTTTGTTTCAATAAAAAAAGTTGACAATCAAATTGTTTGTATGTTTGAACGGGCTTATCTCTGGAACTGCTGCTCCGATGTGAAAAGTGCTTTTAGTGTTAGATAGGCCATTTATCGAGGAAGGCTTTAACCTTATACCCGGAAAAAAAACACTGGCAGCGCCGCGGCATGTTAATCTAGTAATTAATATTTTACACCAGAATTCGGTCGAAAATCACCAGAAATCTAGATAAAATCAAATACTACGCTTGCCAACCCCTCTGTGAAATTGGTGATATGTCAAAAAACGATAAATGAGTCTATAATGAAGGCGCAAGTCCTGCTCCTAAATATACCAACCTGCAAAACATAATCTATCACAGCCGTCACATCATACTTCGCCATCTCTTCCAGCCCGAAGTCCCAGAACGGGCTGTCGACCGCGTCAGGGTTCAGGGTGGTGTGGTTCCTGCTGTACTGGTTCCCCCTGTTGTTGGGCACGTACACGTCGTAGCAAGCTTGAAGGTACACGTAGCATTGGCAGCCTTCGCCCAGGATGATGCAGGTGTTGGCTGGAAACACGAAGGATCGTACCAAGAACACTAACACTGAGAAGTCATCCGCTATTTCAGAAGCAGCAGGCAGGATAGAAACGTCATCAGCTATTATCAGCCTTTGGTCGTCCACTGCTGGGCTAAGACCTCGATTGGAAACATATTGAGAGGGTTTGCTACTAATTCGTTCGATAATCGCTTGGCAGGCGGGATGAGCGAGTGAAGAGAAGATGGTCAGCGTGTCTCTAGTCTAGACCCGACCACCAACCACTATACTGCCCTAGCAACCACGCAACGTCTCAATATGATGCAAGTCTATTGTTTTCATCTATTGGTATTTATTCATTTATTTCGTCTTTGTTGTTTATGAAACCTATACTTAAAATAATAAGTGTGATTGATTTTTTAGTCGTGCTAATTAATTGAATTGAATAAGTCTATAATCCGAAGTCGAAGAGAGAAAGTAAGAGATTTACCACTCAGAAACAGCCCATGCCACCAAATGAGTGGTCCCTTCGACTTCCCCTCACACTCCGGCAGCGGCTCCAGTTGGAACACCCTCAGGATGTATCCATCTTCTGTCGTCACGAAATGTTCTTTCACACCATTTACCTAGGAACAGACTATAACATCATTTTGCTGTTGGACAACAAAAGAACATTGTTTCTTTAATTTTAAATTATTTGAGCGTGCGAGAAGGTCTTTCGCTCGGCACGGGCTCGCCATCAGAGAGTATATAATCACTACGTTTTACTCGCCATAATGATTCGCCCGGATTCAAAATGTTGTCGCTCGCTGCGATATCATCGTCGTGTAGAGACCAATGCTAAGAGAATGTATACGTGGCACGACGATGACGAGAGACGGTCCCTTTATTTTGATAACACAACAAGTAGGCTATTTTCTCCCGTGAGTGCAGTCGAACTATTTTTAGATTGTCCCTTTTCCAGAATAATCCTAATTGGTCGGTCCACCAACCGAAATATATTGTCACTTGATATTTCAGATATTATAAATGTTTTTTTATAATGATAACTCGAGTTTGTTTTGAAAGTAAAACCCCTGTTTTGAAAAATTAAATGTGTTTAAATTGTTACGGTTGTTAAAGACATTCGCCCCAATGTCTTTGGTGCACAAATATAATTGATAGGACGTTCTCAAGGTGTCCTTATAAGGACATACCCTGCAGCTGTCAATGTGTGTCTAATAAGCCGGCAAGGGCTTGTCAGGCCATCAGAATATAAATTGTGTTATAAAATAATAATAATCTCTGGGTACTCTGTAGGTTATAATAAGTGAACGAAAATTTGTTTTCTTGAGCGCTGATTTCTCAAACGCGATACAGTCGCGCTTCTGTCTCGATGTATATAAAGGCTTACTGCACGCATTACTTTTACTTTAATTGTGTATACTACAAACTGAGTGGAATGTCTAAGACTCCGACCTAAGCAACGTTTTGAAATCAGGTAGGTAGAATAAAATCAGTTTCTAAACCTGGCTCAAAATCGGAGAGTACCTACCTACTTTTTTTTTGTCAATTCAAGTTGGTGTGGCATAAACCCTTTTCATTCCGTTTTTTGAAATGGTGAGGGTGTCTAATTAATTTGATATTTTCTATTTCAAGGAACGGTGTGCATTAATTTGAGTCCTCTGTAAAACACTTGCTCCTAGAAAACGTTATTTGTTATACAAGAGCGCAAAGTTGCTTTTTAACTAAATTTTGATGACCGACCAAGCAAAGAATTCTAAATTAGTACAAAGTGAAAAAAAAATTGCGCTCTAGGTGCAATACGTATCTAATAAATTTCACATCCTATCTTAAGGGAGGGAGATGGAATCACTTAATTTCAGTTCAATAACGTTGCAAAATTTCAGCTCCATCAGAAATTGTAGGTGTGTCAAATATTGGCGATGCAAAGATTATCCGCACGCCTCTAGCGGCGAAATTAAGAAACTGTCTAAGAACGACACTTTGTTTGTTTTAATCTGTTTTTCCCTGACGTTAATTGTAACGAAAACTGTCAAAGTGTCGTTCTTAGACAGCTTCACAATTTTGACACTAGAGGCGCTAGTTAGAATCTTTGCATCGCCAATAACTTGCAAGATTTTTTTTAAGAACTTTAGATCAAGAAACTCGTTTACATAATCTATGGTTACATAAAGGAGGTTTCAAATCTGATGTTTAATCAAAACAAAAATGTTGCATGATAAATTCGGAACCATAGAGATAGTTTAATGATGTTTTGAAATCACAAACTTCGTGCAAACTATGTCCTAATATCAAATTTACTTTGACTTTTAAAGAATAAATACATCTTTTGCGCTCATAAATATCAGAACAAAAACATTATTTTAAAGATGGGATGAATGTCATTAAGTAGAAATAGACTAGATAAGTAAATGTACTCACGTTTATGCCTTGTTTCTTGTCATAATCCACTGTGTTTATGAAGTCGAGATACATTCGTTCCCTCTCTCCGAAGATAGCCTCAAAGTCCACATGGCCTTCCTGAAACATTTAAAGAGCGCACATTTTTTCTATTATTTAACGTATTTTATAGATCTGTTCGGTATTAGCCCCTTATAAATTTTTAACCAATGATGAATTTATTACCCCTTTATCCTATAAGTTACAATTCTGCCAACCACGCTGTGCACGGGAAAATCCAAAATGGGTGTGTAGGTACATAATAAATTTGTAAACCTTAGATGGAATTATCGCCGGAAAGAAGACATCAGCTGTCACTGAAGACAGAAGCAACAACTGCAAGCTAATTGGCACCATCTTGATGTGTTCCTCAGATGTTTCACACGTCTACGCGTCTATATCTACACGTTTAGTGGCGGAAAGTTGTTTTAGTTGAAGTTATATTTCATGTTTTTGGGTTCCGCTGTTAGATATGAAATTATTTAATTGAAATGTTTTTAGTGACTTGCATTCAGTTTTTAATGCTGGACAAGCCTTCATTTGACCACAATCTCATCTGATGTAAAGTGACGATGTGGTCTAAGATGGTGCATGAAGTCCTAGAAGGTAAATGGCTTCTCCGGACCACATTACGAAACACGAAAAAATCGTTTCACGCACTAGCTCAGCCCGGAGGGTGGTGACAAGCCGCGGCCGAAGCCTCCCACCAGAGACTGTTCTTAGCACCACCTAGGTCACGTGTAAGGATTTAGAGGTTTACCACTTACGGACGTGGACAGACAAAACCTCCAAAAACCTCCAGTGCGGTATTGGCTGCATTTTGTGGATATCAATCAAGCTCCTTCAATCTACACTAATATTATAAACTGAAGAGTTTGTTTGTTTAAACGAGCTTATCTCAGGAACTACTCGTTTGATTTGAATAATTATTTTATTTGTTGCATAGTTGATTTATGTAGAAATTCTACATTGTACGTGCGGAGCTGAAGAGATTATGTCCAACGGCCTTTTCTAGGTGTACATGCAAAATGGCGTACCCACTGCCACTTCAATGAGCAATACATTACCACAGCCGTTGAAGATTTTCCATAAGTTGATCAATCTACTAGCAAATTGATCAATTTACGATACTTAGCAATATCCCCACATTTTCCTTTCAGTTTACTAAAGTACCGTGTTTTGAGAAAATGACTCACTCTTGTTATGTTTCAGTTATTTTTATAAATATGAATTCGTTAACCTAAGATAACACGCGAAGGGTAAAAAAACATAGAGTACATTAGCCAAAAGAGGTAGATAATGTGTATTTGTCTCGTTGCAGTAATTCCTTATACAAAAGTGTTTTGTATAAGGAATTACTGCAAAGTATTTGTTCCTATACAAAAGTGTTAAGCTCTACAGTTTGTTTTTTATGCGACTTCAAAAAGTTACTTTCTTAAGTTTTTTTCGGATCCTGATTATATTTATTTCGAGATGTATCTACCATTTGTATTATTCGAAAGCTTGTTTATTGTTTTCCAAGCCATTAATCATCCCCATAAGTTACTCACTCACCTAGAACATTCGCATGTAATTTAACAATTTAGATTCGACTATAAACATTACATTACAATACTGCCCTCCTAAAGCCGTGTTGGCTAAGTGGGAGGACACTCGACTTTCATTCCGATGGTCGTGGGTTCAAACCCCGCCACGCACCTCTGGATTTTTCTTCTTGAGAAATTTATGTGCGCTTTAAACACGTGCTTTAACGGTGAAGGCAAACATCGTGAGGAAACCGGCATGTTCTGAGAACTTTAAAAGAGTTTGAAGGGCATGTGACATTCACCAACCCGCACTTGGCCAGCGTGGTGAATTAAGGCCTAATCTCTCTCGTCAAGAGAGAAGTCCCCGTGTCCCAGCAGTGGGAACGTTAATAGGGTGATGATGACTGCCTCCCTGACTGACGAGCGTTCGCGTGTAATGCAACATACCTACTCGTAATATATAAGACTTAGGTATAATTTAACGTTACCATTACAAAGAGAATGCTTCCGGGTGCACCTCAATACCAGCAACTTTTGGTATTCAACTTCGTTTCTTTAATTCTCTTTAAGGAAATTAAAAAAAACTATTACCATTAATCAAACATCAGTATAAACCAAAACAGATACAGATACTGTCTTGGCTCGTGCATGAGTTATCTACTAATCTGAACAACAAGTGCCAACACTGTCTTAAGATAATAATAATATATAATAATATTTCCGGACAATCCGCAAAACAACATCTAGCCCCGTGGTAAGCTCTTAGCTTGTGTTACGGGTACTTAGACATCGGATATACTTAATATAATATACACATACATACATAGATATTTTTGATTATACATATTAAACACCCAGACCAAGGAGAAAGTGCTTGCAGAACATACAAACACTTGACCCCTCGGCGGGAATCGAACCCGCTACCTCTTGCGCCGCAAGCGGACTCTCGCCCACCGCGCCACTGAGGCAGTCGTAATATATTTATTGCATTCTTCCCCGAACCCAGATGTCATATAATTTAAACATAATATTTGATCTAGGGATCTATCTACTCCCACCACATTTTATGCGGTTTTTGTTCTTACTTAAAGTTTCTGCGGTTTTTATTAATACTGCTGAGCTTTTCTCGGAATCTATTTTACAAGCAGGTTACCACACTCGGTTCCAAAAATACTGGTCAGTCTCATAAACCTGTATATCCCCCGAACTATTTATTCTATCTTATTGAAACGAAGTCTGTTCATTTGAGGATTTAATTATAAAGATAAAAAGTGAAAATACATACATCAATTAAATATTATTTTTATAATTTTATGATGAATTTGTAATATAATATAATAATAATATAATGTAAATATTGGATTTTATTAGAATTATTTCTATTAAACATAGTTTTAGTTAACAATGCCACTACTCATCGGCAGCTCAATTATTATGTTACATCTCATATTGAACGTCTTGTCTGTGTCTTTTGCTGTATTTTCTGTGTGTGATTTTAATAATTATTAGAACTTAACGAAATTAAGTGTACAATGTTGCCTATGATGAATAAACTACTATTAAACTATGTGCATAGTCCCGAAATTCGCCATGAACAAAGCTAAATTTAAGAAGCTGAATGAATAACCAATAACGAATATAATATGAATGAATAACCTTCTGTTATGACGCGGTAAAAAAAAACAAAGTGGTCAAAGGAGATTTTTTTATATTTATGCCTTTTTTTAATCATTATAGTACTTAGTAGCCTCCACGAGCTCTTCTGACAGCTTCCAGTCGATTAGGCGTTATATATAAATATTATGAAGCCCCTGTGTCCCACTCCTGGCAAAGGCCTGCCCCTATTTTTCCACAATTCCCTAACCGGCCAGTTCTCACCAGTCAGCTCGTCCCGCCATCATCACCGAGGTCTACCGAAGGCGAGGACTTCTCGCTGGGTGTAGTGAGCAAGATAGGTTATCTTGCTCACAGCTCTTCTGGCATACGGCAGACGTGACCAGCCCAGTCCCACTTCAACTTGGCGGCTATTTGAGTCTGCGATATGTGTCATGGAGCGCAGGTCGGTGCTTCGGACTCTGCCCGTGCCTACGTTTGACACCCAATATGAAAATGATAAAGCTGTGTTGTTCTAATCGCTTCTCAACTCAGTGTAAAAAATTGGAGCGAACTAGCAAGACAACGTTATTTCCTTGATATATATTTTTTTTTAATATTTTTTATACCTCTTTAAATTTTAAGTTGATCTGTATGCCCTGTGCTTCTAAGGAAATAAAGGTTTTGAATTTTGACTATAGGCTGCGCTCTATCGCACGACGGATAGGACTTGATTGTATATAAAGATACCTATATAGGTAACAAACAGTTTATAAGCAGGTTTTTTTTCCTACTTTTTATCATTATAAATTGTTAGCTGACCGTAAACGTTATAATTTACAAAGATAAAGCTAGGGGGTCAATTTTTATGTGTTTTATCGAAGCACACAGGTCATTGTGTCCATTTTCTTAATTGGAACTTATTAACGACCGACGCAATATCTAAATGGTATTTCATCATATTTAGAAGTATATGTAGTGCAAAAAAAAATTTACGATTTCACTGAAATAACAAGCTTAAGAAAATCATTCCGTCCGAATTGGACTAAACCAGATCGTCAACTATTTTCTGCAACCTTTAGTTTTAGCGAAAAACTTGATAAATAAATCTGATGTATAAAATAGACCTACACCTGGGGTTCCGTGGACAGTTTATACACATGTTGCATTAAAAAAAAAAGTAAAAAAAATACGTGTATTAATAGGGTACGTGTACCCTTTTTTACCCTTTTGGTCGGAACCCTTAAAACGGTATAGTAAGTGGGAGTTGAACTTGAGCACGAAGGGTTCTCTCCATAGTAGTCGACATTAAATCAACTACCCAAAAAAATACTAACATAATTTGATTATATTACCTACTTTGAATGCTAAAAAAAATAAACAACGTTATTACGATTAGTCAATATTTTTTATTCTATATTTTGTAAACTTATTTTATATTAATACTTAGACACTGACGAATATACAACTACGGTTTTAACAAAATATTAAGTACATAATATAGAAAACTACTAGCAGTTATGTAAAAAACAGCGCCTTTTGTCAATATATATAAGTAGAAAAATAAGTAGCCGACATATAAGTACATATATCAAATGATAACCAAAATATTAAAAGAAGAAAGAAGTAATGACCATAATACGTCATTACTTCTTTCTTCTTTTAATATTTAATTACAGAAGTTATCTAAATAAGTTAATAATAAGTTTTCCAAAAATTATAAACTTGTATTAATAAATTGGAATTCGTTGACAGATTTTTAATTATTTTCTATAAAATAAATATCATAGAATAATCTACATTATTAGAAAAAAAATTGTTTGGAATTTATCCTTGACAACGAGTCGTTCAAACGTAATATATTTTTTGCAACAATGGTTCATGTGAAACTACATATAGTTGATAAGAATTACAATAGATTAGTTATAATTCACAGTGAATTTAATAATACATTTATATAAGTAGTTATTTATTATAAACTCGTATAATATGTCAAATCTATAAAAGCAAGTATTTACTTATTTCAAGTTATTGTCATCCTGAAAGCAGTAAATATACTTATTTGTTAATACCTATTATGTTTTGAAAAAAATAAATTACGTAGATAATTTTTCTTCAATTGTGTTAATAGATTTCATTATAACACGAGAACAATGCGTTTGTTATTTATTTATCTAACAAATAAATAAAAAAAAATAGAAACCGTTCCGGTTTCCTCCTTTAATGTCATAAAATTTAACTAAACTTAATTAATATCACCACTTAATTAATTTCTGATAATTTATCATACTAAAATTTACAATTTATATGTAAATAATGTGACATGAATTCCAATATACATTTTGAATGAAGGGAAGAAATATTCCTACAAAACATTATAACGCTACAATCCAAATTTTAAGTACAAATCCCTTCATTGTGTATGTATATTAAAATTTACAACTTAAAACTTAACAAATACTTATAAATGCCAAGTTCGGATTTTGTTAAACCTATTCGTTCCAATAATTTATTTTATATAAATTTACCTACTTTAAACATAGAGTCATGACGAAGTAATTTGTCATTAAAAAAGTCTAATGATTCTAAAATATACTATTTAATTATATCTATCACACCTCAATTATTCGTACTTAAACATTTTAAATAAAGGTGCTTCAGTCATCTCAACTAGCGAACATAACTTCGTTTAAAAAAAATGTTAATTAAAATTATCTACTTAACTACAAACAGAGATAACACCAAACTACTTTTTAATTAAGATTTGTTTCTCAGAATACCTAAAACAATTTTGCCTAGAAACAGTATAACATACCTAGGTATTTTTATATCTAGGTATAAGTAAAGCCTACAAGTGCACCTAATCTAGGGTTACAGTAATTAAAATTTTGGAATTTTAAAAAATAATAATGTTTGTAAAGTGATTTCAGTAATATTGTTATAGTTATAATTTGCGCCTTAATAACGATTCGGTTTCTGACAATTAAGTATGTTTTTTTTATATATTTAGTATCTGCTTTATCGATAAGTACAATGAATATTCAATTACTTGAGCTTTCGGTGAAAAATCTCTCTTCTGGGAAATAACATTTTATGAATAGTGTTTCGGAATGACGTCGGTAACCCATTGTAACTTAGACTAACGAATATTTTGTTTCAGATGTAACTACATAATTATCTACTTTTACATAAAACTGTGAGTATTCTTATTTTGAGCATTTGTAAGAACTTGTCTCACAGACGTATGGAACTTAATCTAACATCTCGTTTACAACTTTACGACAAGGAGTCTGTTGTCGTGTTTCTAATTTTTTTTATTTTACCGACGTTAAATTGTAATAACTGATAAAGCTGTGTTGTTCTATTCGCTTCTCAACTCAGTATAAAACATTGGAAGCGAACTGTCAAGACAATTTTATTTCCTTGATATTTTTTGTTTAGAAAATTTAGTTTTATTAATTTTTAGTTGACCTGTCCATGTAGGCTATGGAAATAAAAATAGCTTTTAAGGAAATACATTTTGAAGTTTTTAAAAGTCTATTAAGTAGACTATATATATTTAGTTCCTGATATTACCCCCAACAACCTTACAAACTCACAATAGGCAAGAGGTTGTTTATTCCATCCGTCTGTTGGACTGACCAAAAATACTGGACACCTATTTTTTGCTTTATTAATTTACTAAAAAAGTGCAAAGATTGCTTGTGACCTATACATTTTGCTCGAAAGCATTACGGCACGCGAATCTTCAATACACAGTAACGACTAAATTTTTCTAATTCAAGAAAAATTCAAATATTCATTCAATGTTTTTAAGTAATCTTATTAACGGACTAATTCTATTTTTTAGTCATCTACCCTCAAACTGTACCTTATTATTACAGAAGTATAATTCAGTAATGCTCTTCTTGATTGGTCTACTGGTCTTCTTGAGACCTTCACATGCAGCCGCAGGACTCCACGACCATGTTGGGCAGGGTCTTCTGCGTGACGGTGTTGGTGGAGTCCAGGTACAGGAGCTGGAGCGAGCTGAAGGTAGTCGGGGCGCAGCAGGGTTTCAGCTCTGCTTTCTTATCCGATACCGAGTAGAAATATTTCTGTGGACAATGGAGATATTGTTTAATTTCTCGGGTTTTGTGGAAATTATGATACTTTTCTTAGTTTATTTTGGGAAATAAAGGGCAGATATAGCCAGGAATTTGGAAAATCGCTAAAAGAGCATTCTACTGACAAACTTTAATCTCAAAATGTTTTCACACTCCACATCAATATATCAAATTTTATAATTTAGGGCCGATCTTTCAATTATCGCCTTTTTCGAATCCAGTTTATTTTGAGATTATTCCAACAAACATATACCTCCATCATTACCTTAGCATATGAGATTGATATAATAACTCACGAAACTGTAAGCCTCACGCAAATAGAAAATAAACTTACCCGTATAATATTATGATGATAATTCGCGTTCACCACCGCACTGATCGGCGCACAGTTGCCTTTACAGAAGTAGGCATGGTACCCCTCCGGTCTGATGATCCAGTCGTCCCAGCCCAGCTCTTTGAAGCTGACGTACAGTGGTTCCCTGCAGCATTCCGTGGTGGTGGCGCTGCAGTCCAATGCTCTTCCATGGCGACGTTTCCCGGCATATTTGGTGTACAGCACCAGGAAGGGTCGGTGCTTCTCGTGGAAGGACAGTGGGGATTTGCGCAGCTGTGGACGTAAATAAAGATTACGTTCGTTGCTTGATGACAAACTCAATAATATAGATCAAATTAGCACTTTTAGGTCTCGTTTGATTTACAATTTATGATACCTAGATTGTTTTACTCAGAATCACATAATTTAGTCTTAGAGTACCTACTATATTCAGTATTCTTGTCAGAAACTTTCAGTTTTATTCATATTTCTCCTTCCAATATAAGTACTTAATATCAAAAACTATCATTATTATATTTACTTCTTTTTAAAGTCATGTAAACTCAATTATATTCGCAAAAAGACTCAACACAACATAATTAAGCTATATTATTTTAATTATTTTAGCTTGAGACAAGCCAAAAGCTGGTTTCCTACAGAAACAAATGGAGATCTTTGAGATCGAACGATAAGTTGCTCCTACTCCTAAAATTCTGATACAAATATTTAAAATTGGAAGAGGTTTGTTTTCATACAATCTAAATAATGACTCCAGCAGTAAAACCTTAAGATATAATTCTAAACATGCCTAATACAGCATCGATGAAAGTCCAAATTACCTGACAAGTCCTGCAAGCCACGTGGAGCGTGTGAAGCCTCTCTCTGCCCTCCAGCCACACCCTGACTGCCCAGGCCAGCTCCACCCGCACCCAGCCCTCGCCGGTGTCCGTCTCCTTGATGGCGATGGGCTTCGTCTTCTTGAACTGCTGCTGGCTGTCCCAGTGGGCGGCTTCTGATATCACGAAGGTTTGGTTGTATTCGTCCATTGGGTCGCGCTCCTGGAAATTGAAATAGTGATTTAAGTGGATAAGCCAAAACAGTTTGTTTTATTACGAATAGATGGCATTAATATCTTATTCTCAAGAAGTATTAGGAGGCAATAATATTAGTTTAGGGAGTTATTCGTTAGTTAGTAAACAAGTTATTACTGGTTATTCTAGGCCACGTAAATTTTCAGTTAAAATCTAAATTGCTTATAACTGAAGGGGGAAGAATTAAAAATAAGTCTATTCCTGTAGAAACAAATCAATATTTGGTGTCTTGCGTGTTTTGGCGACGGCAAAAAGCTTCAATCAAAATATCAAAGAGTTAAGGACGACTGGAGTTTAACCCCTTTTGGGTGTGAAATTATTCAGAAAAGAGGCTACATACTTTCAATTAATCCTTATCTATGTACATTTCGCTATCATAGACGTCTGCACCCTACGAATGTTATCGGGGTACTGACAGAATAGTGTGCAACAAAGCAGACACCCGAGTAGCTTATCGGGTGACCAATCAGCAGGGTTTAAAGTTTGATTTTAGAATTCTGCGTGGAATGTTATGTTTTGCTTTGGTTGGCTAATGGATTAAATTCTTAAGCTCTTTTACGGCCTTCGGAAACGGAATAGTAAGCTTCTTTCGTGACAAATTGAGTAGACCTTAGGACCTTAGGATGGTTACCTTATAAAACCAGAGCTCCACAACATTGACTTCCTCCGGCTGCATGTCTGGAGGCAGCTCGAACTGCAGACACTTGAACGGGTACCGGCCTGACGTCAGACATTCTCCTGCAAACAAATATACATGTCATGCTAACTTCAAAATGATATACAATGGTTAGGTTTAGTTAGGACGTGTTAGGAGAAAAAAATTCTGTAGTATATTTGTTTTAATTTGTGATTACTAAAATTTAGGTTTGTGCTTGAATACGTTAATCAGTTTATACATACATATTTAGCATATAAAAACAAAAATGTTTGCTTATTTTTGTGTTTTGATTGCAAAATTACACATTTTTTTAAACTGAAAGCTACCTACTTAAATGATTCAGTGATTGAATTTATCGGATCAATAGTTTTAAGTTATCATCAATAATCAAGGTTCACGGACGATGCAGTCCGCTTCCAACGGAAGTAATTGTAAATCTCACCGGACTTCACTTTAATGCTCACATTAACCAAATTGTTAATAAGGCATACCAAATGTTTGGACTTGTTATGCGCACTTCTGTTCCATTTCGAAAGCACCAGTCATATATCTTATTATATACATCACTCGTTAGGTCTCAACTGGAATATGCTACTCCTGTGTGGAATCCATTATACAAAAAATACCACAACCAAATTGAAGACGTTCAACGTAAGTTTCTTCGTACTAAAAATTACCGTTGTTATCGTTCAAAATCTTCGTACGAATCGCTATTGTGTAAATTATCTCTTCCAACGCTTAGAGTTAGAAGGCTTCTTTTAGACCAACTACTTCTTTATAATATCTGTCATAACAAATTCGATTGTTGTAAATTAGTTAACCAAATTTGTATTCGTGTACCCTTCGTGCATACAGAGTTCGAGAGACACGTAATCTGAATCTATTTGTACCACCTGCTTGTAAGACTAACGCTGGTAAGCGTGCTCCGTTCCATAGACTTACTAAAGAATGCAATGATTATTTTTTTAATGCAGACATTTTTGCTGCCACACCTTTTTCTTTCAAGAAATCGATCATACAGACTATTATCTCTGAGTCTTTTGTAACTACAACATAAATATTAGCAAGAAATTTATTTGTATAACTTCATACCTACAATAATAATGTATCTATATAGAATTAAAATTAAAATTTTGTAGTTGTTAATTAGTGTTAAAATTTTTGTACTTAGCATAAATGTAATTTTTGTATTACTTACAATAGCTACGCCGATATTCGCATATAGTAATCTACGGTGCTGGTTATGCTTAGAGTATAAGGATGTTAGTTTA
Organism: Gymnoscelis rufifasciata; assembly: GCA_929108375.1. Classification (NCBI taxonomy): domain Eukaryota; kingdom Metazoa; phylum Arthropoda; class Insecta; order Lepidoptera; family Geometridae; genus Gymnoscelis; species Gymnoscelis rufifasciata. The sequence continues at coordinate 9,550,813 of OV815327.1, read as the reverse complement.
AGATTATTTAACTAGTCTAGAGTATAATTTTTTGTTGCTCCGAATAAAGAAAAATAAATAAATAAAATCTATGACTCCTATGTCCAGCAGTGGGAGTTCTAGAAATAATGATTCTGCCTGTACTTTGCCTATAGAACATCGCATTATAAGGCTAATCTTTCCGACTCTATTTTCAGTATGTATTATACCTATCATCATTTATTTAACACTTAAGCAGTCGCTAAAGGGTCTATCAGACCCAGTCGCCCATTGTTTGCATGGTAACTATTGAATCTTAAGGATTGCAACATTGCCGCTCTTAGTACCTTCCGACGTTGGATTGAGACAGCGAATAAAAGTCGCAGCAGTCAGTTGACGCGCTGTGCTCGAGTGTTATGGACTTAAAAGGTGCTTATGGGTTCTTTGGACCCGGTAGCGACTATATACGTAAGTGATTTTTCATAACTTTATAACCCTTATTAATTATTTAAAATTTGTTTTTATTATAAAAAAATGGACACCAATTGGCCCTTAAGGTTATGGGATATTGAAGAATGCTTGAACGAAGCAATAGATAATGAAGAATGCTCAGAAACAGAAATAAATTACCATGAAACAGCTTCCGAACAAGATGGCGACGAAGAAATGCAAAATACAGAGGGACCTGAAGAAACTAGCTCCTCAAGGAGTCAAGTTGTGCAGTAAATTGAAAATTCACTAAAGCAATATGTGTGAACTGCAATAACAATATTAATAACAATATTTGACTTGCATAGTGACAAAATAAGGTATTTTTAGACTGTGATTTTTAGAGAAGTTTTTTAGTTTTTTTTACCAAATAATGATGGGTCTCTTATTGTGATTTGGAATAAGTACATTATAGTAGTATTAGAAAAATAAAGAAACTTAATGTTATTTTCGTTATTTACTAAGATATATGATAATGTTTAAAATGTGTCGTTAAAGTTAGTTGAATTTTAGTATGTTTTTAGATTGCGTTTTTTTATGAATAAAAGTAATAAATATAAATGTTTAATACCATTTGTAATTTTATTTTATAAAATAATTACCATTAGGAAATACACAATAACATTAAATTCAGTAATTATAGAAAAATCCAGCAATATTAAACTGGGTCCGGTGGACACGGTAGCGACTCCTAGCGTATCAAAACAGGGCGCGACTGCCCAAGTGTTAATAAAGAGTATTTATTGCATTATTTAGCTTAAACTTCTATGTCTCCCAAAGCTACCACACGCACTTTGCACCATTAAATCACGTCAAGGATGAATCTGAGGTACAGAGGTACCCCTAATCAGCTGACGACCCCAAGTTAATTGGACCAAGGAATGACCCCAGATAATGGTTTACTACAAGTTATCTTACACACGCCGACTGCTACGTGTATTGCCTTGGAGAATACATTTGTATTTTAAACTGCTTGCCGAGATTGAACCAGCTTTTCATACCACTTAAGGGTATAAGGGTAGAAATATACCTGACAAGTCCTGCCGGAGTATGAGAAATTAGGGTCGGAAATACCTTCACAGTTGACAAAATGTTATATTTTTGATCTAAAACCCCTTGAAAAGGATGCTTTATTTCTTAACTTAATTCATTTGCTACCAAAAGGATACTCAAAAAATATATATTATGAATGACACAAAAAAAATAAGCGCTATTTTTTTATTGAAATATATAACGCCTCAGATATGTAGAGTTTAATAACATATCGTTATTTATATATACCTACTATTACTATTTTGAAAGCCCTAGGAGTAAGTAGTATGTGTCTCAAAACATATATGTACTTTACTTAGATAAAAAAAACGAAAATCACGTTTATACACGTGCTTAATCGGTGAAGGCAACCGCCGTGAGGATTCCGGCATGTTCTGAGTACTTTGAAGAGTTATAAGGATATGTGACATTCACCAACCCGCATTTACCCAGCGTGGTGAATAAAGGCCGAATGTCTCTCGTCAAGAGAGAAGTCCCTGTGTCCCAGCGGTGGGAATGTAAAAATGGGCGCTTATGAGGTAACAAACACGGGGCGTTTCCAAAAAAAAAGGAAATTAGTGCTGGCCTTTTGAGTTTCACAGAGAAACTAACGCCATTATGTCTCAAATCGAACTACTTATTAGATTCTTGTTTATGGAAAGAGACTCGATTGATTAAAGCACAATAAATTCCTACGTAAACTTTATCTCTTTGCCAACTCACATTTCCTTGTTTATAAAACATTTTCTGATTCTTTGCCGTTGTAAATATTATTCAGAATTGTTTAATTTATCTTATACTCGTATATACGATAAGTGAATTAGGTACATATTTTAACCTCTTCGTTAACTGCGCATCGAGTGCGATTTTAATTAAAAATAATTAATCGTCACTCTATAGATAAAATGATTTTCATGACACAGGTAGGTTATCAACTGCATTCTTAAATGATAAAATATACGTAAAAATCCGTTTGCACTTTTAATTTTTTGGTGATTCATTGACATATATTATTAATATATTGATTTATTTTTAACCGACTTTTAACGAAAAAAGGAGGTTTTTGGAATCACCTCCCAATTAAAACCTAGCAAAATATAGGTACTATACCTACGATGGACATCTTATCAAGAATCGATCATCATTATAATATTTATTTCCTTTAATTACTCCCCCTAACGAAGATAAACAAAAGGTGTTTTTTAATGCACAATAGCTTGTCCACAATCTCACCTAATACTAATAAATAAATGATTTTTCTTAAACTTTAGAATAAGCCTCGTTGATAAACGGCATTTGGCAGCAGTATCTTTTGAATTGTAATATAATAAAATAATATTTGGTAGGTTTATGAGCCATTCACCAACCCACACTTGGCCAGCGTGGTGAATTAAGGCCTAATCTCTCTTGTCAAGAGAGAAGTCCCTGTGTCCCAGCAGTGGGAACGTTAAAAGGGTGATCATGATGAGGATTTTTAGATGTTCGATTTCTGCCGGGCTCAAGTGTTTATATATTTTGCAAGCATTTTCTCCTTGGTATGGGTGTTTAATACGTGTAATAAAATATCTTTTCGTATGTATGTCTATTATATAGATGTCTAGTACCCAAATCAAGCTTAGAGCTTACTTCGAGGCTAAGAAATGTATATGTGAATTGTCCAGCCGTAAATAATTCTTTTAGTGATGAAGTGAGTCAAATAATCAATTCTACAGTTGCCGAGATCTAATTTGCATTATTTTTTATATATAAAGTGTTCGTAGATTCTCATTGCTCAAGTATTGCCCGAGACAGTCGTTATCCGCAGCACGCCGGGCCAGCGTGCTCGCCGGGGTATCGTGACACCAATAAATAATAATAAGCTTCTTGTAACTTGTACTTAGATACAGAAATAAGAAACAATAGCGCGATTACAAACTGATTCAAGACATGTTGTTAAACATATATTCCTGCCGGCTTAGCACGGGGATTGTTGTCTTAGGTAGAGAAGAAACGCTGTCTAGGTCGAAAAGACTTCTTGTATAGATAGAAACGCCGTGTTGGCTAAGTGGGAGCACACTCGACTTTAATTCCGAAGGTCGTGGGTTCAAACTACTGTCGGGCACTTCTGAATTCAACTTATAGAAGGTGGAGGTAAACATTGTGAGGAAACCGGCATGTTCTGAGAACTTTGAAGACTTTTTTTTTATGGGAGATAGATCTATGTTTGTCCACAATCTCACCTGATGGAAAGTGTCGATGTGGACGAAGATGGAACACATAGATCTAGAAGGTACCTATTCACTCCTGTCTTGAAGACAGTCAGGTTGTAGTAATTAGGAAATACAGCAGCAGGGAGCGAATTCCAGACCTTTGCCGTGCGAATTATGAAGGTGGATGAGAATCGTTACGACATGTAACATTCATCAACCCGCACTTGACCAGCTGGTGATAAGGCCTAACCTCTCTCGTCAAGAGAGCAGTGCTTATGTCCCAGCAGTTGGAACGTAAATAGGGGTGCTTATGTTGTGACTTGGTAGGCGAAATTTGTTTTTATTTCATTACTAAAGAAGGTTTAGACTAACTACCTGCAAACGTTTCTAGAATTAAATAAAATATATATTTTTTATTAAATTACTCTAATGTATAATATAATATACATATATGATGAAAAGTAACACAAAAAATGCGTAATGGGCGGTCTTAATGCTTAAAGTAATTTTATCCACTATTCATACTATTACACAACTATTATACTTCTTTATGTTATTATATATATACTAAACCAAACAGTGGTTAAATTTAATGATGGATAACACTTTCAGTAGATTGTTTAATTATTAACAAAATCACGTTATTACGTAACATCACACAATGGGTGTGAGAGTGATTTTAAATATTTATCTTATTTCCGTGTTTAGAAAACTTTTGAACTTAGATAATATTATTATAGCAGAGTTGCAGATCTTAGGTATTAAACATAACTTGAATTATATTGCCTACCTTATAACGTAAAGTTGTAAAGATAATTATTCAGTTTTTGTTGTTTTTCATTGATATCTTTTTTATCACACAAAAATTTGGTTAATCACTTTAATTTAAAACTATTTTGGTTGTAGTCCGCAATCCTTTCTTAACGAAACACTTGCGTTTATTTATTTAAAAAACTCCGCTATTGGCAACTCAATTTCGCACGGTTTTCTCGCGTTTTTCTTTGTAAAATAAAAACTCATTGAACTAATCAGGATCCAAAGTTAATAATTAAATCATCACGAAACTGAAGCCTTTGATGTTCTGATATCATATCAGCAATTAGTTACGGGTCAAATAATGACCCCACTTCACACGCCCCAAATAGATAAGCCTAACTTAGTTCCGTGTCTAAAAACTATACTAGATAAATGAATAAAGAATCACTATGATTGTGTACCTAGACGTCAAGTTGTACCATTTCCGTAAAAAAACATTCCAGTGTGGTGTTGGTAAAGCCGTGTTGGCTAAAGTGGACTTTCATTCCGAAGGTCGTGGGTTCAAACCCAGCCTTTGGATTTTTCTTCTTCTAATGTATGTGCGCTTTAAAACACGTGCTCTGACGTGAAAAGGGGTGGAATGTTTGTAGGTAGAATAATTAAGAAAGCAAATGTTTTAAATTAGTTTGACGCGCTAGTTAAAAAGTTACTGAGTTAATTTGAAATATATTTGTCTATTTGATAGTTCATTCATCAAAAAGGCAACACACAGGCATAACATATAGTGGGTTGGAGGTCGCATCATGGATCGCTCTAGCACTTTTGGTCTACCAATGCTTGCATTTCTACAGACAGACACTGGTCTCTCGGTAATCGAACCCGCTATCCCGTGCGCCGTGAATTAACGTTCGTTCACTTCGCGCTACTGAGGACCTCATCTACTGAGGAGATGATAGAGAACCGGAAGTAATATCGTTCCGGATATTCACCGTTTATTTTGAAACAGAGAGAGAGTGAGTTTCTTTACGGTTTCCGTTATAACGCATTCGTGGATCAATACTTCTATTTCGGATTAGGTACATATATTTGTTATATTAAATACTTCATCATTATTATTTCAGCTTCTCTCGTCAAGGGAGAAGTCCCCCTGTCCCAGCAGTGGGAACGTTAATAGGGTGATGATGATGTATGACGTCCATAGCAGGACAACTCCTCCCTCAAAGTCAAAGTCAAAGTCAAAACGTTTATTTCCTTAGAAGCCTATGCTAACATGGACAGATATGTCTAGCCGTTTCTGTTGGAATCGACCTGCCCTAACGAAGTTCTATATCTAAGTAGTTGTCGCGTAAAATACTTAACTTTAAGCTTGTAAAGAAAACTTAACATAAAGAGCCTCTTTCACCATCTCCGAGTAAAGTTAAGCAATGGTTAAACTGAAGCGCGCTATTTGGCTCAGTCACATGTGACAAAGCCTAAAAATATAGTTGCTGCTATTGACACAACTGACCGTTGAGACGTTATGTTTGACACAACTAATCATTGCTCGTACTCGGATTTTGTGAAACAAAAGTTTGCAACGTCAAATTATCGGAAAACTTAAAAACCGTCAAATTATCTATATACTTAAAAATGAATTGTTGTTCGTTAGTCTGATTAAAACTCGGGAACGGCTGGGCCGATTGAGCTGATTTTGGTTTTAAAATGTTTGTCGTAGTCCAGTGTAGGTCTAAACGGTGAGCAAATAAGGAAAAATTGCCGGGAACATATTTTACCCGTGCGACGCCGGAGCGGGCCGCTAGTTTGTGATAAAAATCCTAAATTTACATTAACGAGGAAAATTTTAGAGCAATTCACTGTTCAATGCACTATGACATTTCTTGCAACTATTTCATCATACTCAGGTTTTAAATCTAGGTTAGTTTAGGATCTAGGTAATCTAGGTTGTATCTCAGTCTAAAGTCCACACCTGTACGCATAAAATACCTATAAACATGTGAGTACTTACTAACCGGAAGATCGTAGTAGTAAAATCAACGATACTATAAATAACTTAAGGTGCGAAGTTCATAATATAACTTTATCAGCAGTTTACAGATTCCACAATTTCTGATTTTGCCGAAAATTTTGTTGATTGTTAGAATAACGTACACTTACGATGTTTTTATAATTGAAAAGAAAAAAGAATAACAATTTTGAGTAAACCAAAAAGTATTTAATCAGTGTACCTAATCATAATCTAAAAACTCTTTGGTAAGTAAAGGTTTAAACGTCAGCGTTACATATTATCAAAATCCTACTACATATTATAAATGCGTACGTTTGTAAGGATGTGTGTTTTTTGTGTGAAAGTCAAAGTCAAAACGTTTATTGCATTAGAAGTACGGGCATAATAAAATTAAAATTATTAAAACTAATTTATTTATTTATTTAAGTACTAGCTGACCCCAGCAAACGTTGTTTTGCAAAATGAAAAATTGATAGTAGCTGATTCTCCAGACCTACTGTATACGCATATAAAATATGGTAAAAATCGGTAAAGCAGTTTCGGAGGATTACGGTAACTAACATTGTGACATGAAAATTTTATATACTTTTGATAGATAATATGATCTTTGACGTTAGGAACACACCTACATTGCTTAGACAACAGTGAGTGCTTGTAATTTAATATGAACTTTATACCATAGCAATAAAGCTCAAATTGACTACGTTTTAGTTACAAATCATTTGTATGGGAAAAAGAAAAGGGCTATTTTTAGGGTTTTTCCAGCAATAATTCTAATTTTTCTCGCCGTAAAAACCATCCTTGAACTTCAACGAACATTTAAAAAAAAGATTTGGCCAAATTGGTCCAGGCGTTGTTGAGTTATGCGCTTACCAACACATTTTGCGATTCATTTTTATATTATAGATACTAACACGATTACGAAACCAATTACATTAGTACACAAAATAACAATATAATGATACATAAAAATAAGTAGGTAACAAGTTATAAAATAAAATCAAATAGAATTAATTATTATTATTTCAAAGATTTGGTACATTAGTTAGAATTGAAATTTTAAATAATATTGTTTAAACAAAAAATATCAAGGAAATAACATTGGCTTGAAAAGCAACACAACAATTAATGAAGAAACTTTGATGAAACTTCACAATAATGTAGCTTTCATATCAGAGAACATAGGCTTCTTATCAACGCCGCGCGCCGTTAAATAACAGTTTCTGGGAAATCAATTTTAGCGAGTCAGCCCTATCTGGATCAAAATTGGCACGAACATAGCGGTTTTCCCAGTAAATTAAGATTTAGCTCGGAAAAACTAGCAAAGCAGATCAGGACAGCTAGTAATAAATAATGACAAAATACGGAACTTTTGACGAAAGACGTAAGTAATATAATTTTTCGTGCTTGGCTCAATTTTTAGGGCGTTTGTATAAATTGACAATTTGTATTTGATTGTGAGACGCAGCGGAGAGCTTAAAATGAGTGTTGTCTTTGATACATGCTCGTTATTTACGTTGACTTTGGAAAGGCTATTAAAATAAACTTAGCTACTAGAACCAAATCTAATCTTTCTTGTTAAGCTAAATCTAAATACAAAACTATGTATTCGTATAATTTAATAAAATGGCCACTATAACAGTTAGCATGAAAAATTTATTACTTTAAATAAAAAAAAAAGGCTAGATTTAATAAAATTAAACAAAATATATATTTTATTGTTTAACGCGGTATTTTTAAGTGCTAACATGATACAAATTTTACAATTTATTTATTTATTGTGGGATAGCAGATTTGTGTAGGGATAGGGTCGATACGTTATTTTTTTTAAATGACCGGGTCTTGATTCTTTTACTAGTTTTGTTTTAGTAAGCTGAGAATTTAAACAATAACAGTTTATAAAATTATGAGTGAAACGTTAATAGACATTATGAATATTGAAGGCAATGATTATAAAGGATTTTATAACTGTCGGTGTAGTAATACAAAAAAAAACCGACCCTCTTGAGCTAAACATCACCGAATTTAAGAAAGTTTTCAGTACTATCTCATTTCGATATAGAAAAGAGATACTTTTCACCTGTACTTATAATTGTATCATCAATCCCTATACAGGAAAATTGTATACTAATGCCATAACTTAATGAAAGAAACTCACCTTCAGTTGGAAAGATAATCTTCTGCTCCGTCCTCCCATAGTAATCATCAAACTCGGAGGGTTTATCCGTGCCCTCGCTTAGGGTCTGCCCCTGCGCCACCGGCATCGGCAGGCTCTGGACGGGCAGCGCCACCGACGGCTTCTTGCTCATCCTCAGCTTCTTCAAGATCTGCTGCTTCACAAACTCTATCCTCGCCTCCGTCAGCTCCTCCACACTCAGGTCACCGTTCGCGCAGTTACCACACGTCCCCAACAACTGACCAAAACTATAACTACTGACTAGAATAAACACGGATAATTGAAGTAGAATCATCTTATGTCGTTACGACGGCGAAGGCAGTTGAAATAAGATAGGAGGTCGAGCATGCGTGCGTTTACGACGGATGCTGGGCGAGACTGGCGCGAGAGGAGGCTCGCGATCATTTATGTGGATTCTGGGTGAGGTTTACTATGTTTACGTGAATGGCCGTTGGTCTTGGGGCTTGGAGTCAGGACTTGCAAGTCAGCGAGATGGTGCATCTGAAACACAGATTCTTCCCAGTTGCAGTTGAAGCGAAGATGTTTAACCTGGTCGCACGCAACACTCCTGTTGAAGAAATAGGAGCTTCCTTTTTGTTCAGCTTAATTCTCCATCCTTACGTCCTCCTTAAATCTTATCTAATTAAAGATATACGATATACGTTACGCGAGATTTTGAAAACCACGTTAAAGTTTTTCTTAGATGTACAAAAAATGCAAAAAAAAAAACATTTAGAAATTAATAGATAATTATGAGCAGTATACTTTATCTGTTCTACGTGAGATTTAATGAATGTGAAATGGTATTAATTAGTGGATATATGTATGTTCATATTTTTTTCAAGAATAGATTGAGTGACCTTTTTCGGAGCTAATCTTGTAGGTACATATATATGTGTATACTAGGTAAGTAAGTAAAATTCGTTAAAAGCGATAGTGTAACATGATGATGAAATTCGTTGTTCTTTTGCGTACATTTATAACAGAAAAATGATACAACCATTATTTTCTATGTCTAAGCAGAATTGCATAATCTACATTAAGATAATTTTTTATTTGATATATTATTTATAAACATGGTTAAAAGAATGAGGCAAATAGAATTTGCTTGTTTTAATTTTTGTTTCCTGAAAAGCTCCTAAATTCTTATTATACCAAATTTATATTTAAAGTATTATCAGTGTAAGTCAGGTATTGTACGACCTATGTTCGGTATAAGGCAGATTCTGATTTGGACAGATTCTTTAGTCGTCAGAGAGAAAGCTAATCTATAAATATAATATAAATACAGCTTTAAATTTCATATTTATTTTTATTAAAGAATACATTTACATGGAATACTTACAGAATACAATAACAGTAAGAAAACATACCAAAAGTGACTTTTATTTACTTAAATTAGATTTTAAAAATCACAATAAAATACCCAAAATAATTAATGATGGTATTAATTTATTAATGATAGTCATTAATGAAAAATAAATTAATCATATTACTTAATTTAAAAAATAATTCAGCTTTCAGTGGGAAATACTTAAATGGCCTGCTCCTAGCAAATAATGTGGGTGACTAACCATCGGAAATAGGAGAAATTATGTGAAGTTCAGCGCAGATGGCGCCACTCGCACCTTTCCTTTTAGGGCTTATGGAGTAACATATAATCTCTATGATCAAAAAACCTTTTCTCGTAACTTCATGTCCTTTGGACTCGTCATTAATAAAACTGCTGTATGCGCTAGTTCTGCTCTCTAGAGCGAGCATATACCAGTTATTTCCCTATAGATTTATTTTAACTACTATTCCAAGTATTCCACATAATGTTCAACGTACACTTCCTTGGAATAAGTCGTAAATTTTATAGCTGGGAATTTAAGACGATAAATAAATCATTTCGAGTTACTGGTTAATTAAGAAGCAATAGATTACCGTGATAATGAAATAAATTAATAAAATAAATAAATATGGCTGGAGAGCCATATAACAACATCTAGGCCATAGGTGAGGTCTAAGATTGTTGGAGCGCTAAAATCATCATGAAATACGCGATGTTTTTGTCTACATTAGCGGTTTTTATAAAATAATTTATAATATTAAAAATTAAAATAAAAAAGAAATTAATCAATTAATTGGTATTCGTGTTGTGTTGCGTGCTACAAGATACCGAAGTGACGTAATTGTAGCCACGCCCACTCTAAATATCTCCTCCCGAATACTTCGCGTTGCATTTTTATGCCTTTGTAAGGTATTTGATAGTATACGTGGTGTGAGGGTCACCTTGCTGTAAAACAGTTTCTAACTTGCTCAGGAGATAAAGTCCTAAATACAGCGTAGATTATGTAATTACTCTCCTTGTTTTTTAATAAATTATGATGATGATGATTTACAGGACGGCCTAGCCTAGGATTACCCAAACTTTAATATACCTAAACAAGATAATCTTTATATATATAATTCTTCTGTGAGTGTGTATGTTACTGAAATTCTCTCAAACGACTGGACCGATTTTGATGAAATTTTTTGTGTGTGTTCAAGGGGATCTGGGAATGGTTTAGATTCACAATACGGTCAACTGGATATTGTTTTTTGAGACGTGGGACAGGACAACGTCTGTCGGGTCGACTAGTAATAATATATACCCATATAATGTTCCTGATAAAAAATAGGTACCTCGACATTATAAAAACTTTTTCTAACGTCAGCTGTGTAGGTTTTTCATAACCGTTGTTTAAAAAAAGGGGTCTTTAAATTTTCGCTCTGAATATACGAGAAAGTAAAACAGATAAGTGTGGTATGGACTTATTAGCACAGCATTCTATCTAATTAAAATAAACAAACTTTATTATAATAATAATAAGAAGATGCGGTCTATCAAGTCAGCGTTGAATAGACTCACGGAGGGTCGTTTAACAGCAGTATTCTATGTTTTTGTAGCACTTGTCCTTTTAGAACAGCTTTTGAAATACAGCATGGTGATAGTAGACCTATGCAATAAACAGACCCATTTGCATACTTGTAAAAAAAAGCTCGACATAAATGTATGTCGACCTTTTCCTAAGTGACCCTAAAAAGGCCGTCGTGAGTATCATGTTACATAGATCCTCAAAACTCATCTCATAAGTGTACTATGCACTCGCCATGTGTAGTGCAATGCACAATAGCACATGTGGGGGCAAAGTCCAGCACCATCGCTTGGACCCTGCAGGGCCTTAATGAGGACTGAGCCGCAGGGGCTAAGTCGCATGCCACACATGCCAAACAAACTATACTGCAAAGGGCTACCAGTTATGTACCCGCAGGTCTATTACGTAAAAATTTGCAGTAAGTGCAACAGCAAAGAGACAGCGACCGCTACGCGATTGGTTGCAAATTGTTTTTAGCCTGTTTCTGATCTGTTTCAACCAATCGCGTAGGAAAGACTGTCGTTTTGCATTAAATATAAAATTGATTTATTTGTTCTTGGCATGTGTAACATTATTTTGTCTTCTCCATTGTCGTAGGAAGCAATTAATTATGTTAAAATTAGTTAAATTAGGGATTAAACGTAGATAGATAGTGTATAGTATATGTAAGCATAATGTCGAGGGTAACATAATCATGTTGATTAAACCCTCTATAAATAAATAAAGAATAATAAAAAAAAAAAACAATCGCTTAGCTGCCGCTTTGCTGTTGCTGTTGCTACTGCAATGTTTTACGTAATAGACCTACCGTTGCTCGTCTGGCAATGGCTCGTCACCGCCACCACCGTTAGCGCCTACCCTGCATTGCAAATTTATTATTATTTATTTTAATAACTTACAGTGTTACATTTTTACATTAAAAGCTCACTCACAATAATATAAATTAACGTACGCTCCCGCAATCATATTTAGCCAAGTTTTGTTATTTTATTTGTTTGATTTCTGCTAAAAATTATTTATGTGACGAAATGTCTTTAGGATAAAGTAATTTCTTTACAATGTTTGTAAAATCAAATTACACTAGTTATTTATGTTTATTTAAACTATTAATTAGCACGACTTAAAAATAAATTACACTAATTCATATAATTCTACATAAACAACAAAGATGAAATAAATTAATACCTAAAGATAAAATAAAATTCTTGAAAATTAAATTAAATAACATAATTACAATAAATAAGTGATTAAGTTATGTTTCGATGAAGATATTTCAAAAACAAAACAAAGAATACCCGCTCATGTGTGTACCAAATGTGCTTAGTTACTTCTATATTATGTCGTATTGCTTTTTTTTATAATTTTTCAGTATCGGCTTGTGTAGATTTTTTATTTTTTTATTTTTGTCCCGGACAGTAGATTTCATTTAGGTTGTGTTCTTTTATTTGCACCAGGAACTCTGGCAACGCGATTGATTTTGTGTATAGAGAACTTTGTAAAGTTCAGCTAGTATATTATATATTAGAACACCCAGACCCAGGAGAAATATGATTATTTTGATAAATAAATAAATGGATATGAATATAAATTGCACGTACAAAGTCTCGTCAAGAATTTGTCTATCGAGTCCATTGGTCTGTTAACTATTTAGCCCCCGGCCGGCGTGTCCCTGGGGCCGGCCGCCACGCGCCGCGCACGTGGGGCGCACGCGCAGGTCACGTGATGACATCTGGTGGATAACTGAAAAAATGCGATAAATACTGGACTTTGCTTTCTTTCACACGTGGTGGCTTGCGATGAGTTTTTAAATGTCATGGCAAAAAATGTGTTCGATTTTATAATTTTTATAGTGACATAGCAGCTGTGACTGTGACTTGTTTGAACAAAATTTTGTATGGATGAAAATCATACTAATATTTTTAATTTTTTAAAAACTTTAGAAATTTCATCGTACATATAGACCCAGGAAGAAGATACGGATACACCGATTAGACGGAACGGTTCGTCTTCAAAAGTTGAAAAAAAAACAACATAAAAAAGTCAAATACGCCAAAATGTTGGTTAGTCAGGCCGGCGACGCGACGGCAATGGCAGTAATAAAGCTGCGCAAATCTCACCTGATGTAAAGTGACGATGTGGTCTAAGATGGGACATGAAGAACTAGAAGGTAGATAGATGGCTTCTCCGGGTCACAATACGGAACACGAAAAAACCGCTTCACGCACTGGCCTAGCCCGGAGGATTACAAGCCGCGGCCGAAGCCTCCCACCAGAGACTGTTCTTAGCACCACCCGGAGGTCACGTGTAAGGATTTAGTAGGGTTACCACTTACGGAAGTGAACAGACAAAACCTCCAAATTGTAAGCTAAGTGGTAGCACACTCGACTTTCATTCCGAAGGTCGTGGCTTAAACCCCGCCCATAAATGTGCGCTTAACACTTAACACGTGGTTTAACAAACGGAGTTTAAAGGATAATCATCAACCCGCACTTAGCCAACGTGGTAACTTGAGTCCTAATGTCCTTCGTCAAAGATAAGTCGCTGTGTCCCATCAGTAGGAACGTAAGAAGGGGTGTTTATGTAATTTAAATATCACTTAGGTAAGTACTTATATCAAAAACCGGGAAGATTGAGAATTTCAATCGAAAAACTTTAAGTAGTCTCTAGAATAAAGGTGTTCAATTAATCAAATGGGGCTCCGACATTTTAGTGTGGAGCCTTACCTACTTGTCTGCCATTTTGAAAGAACTGTAATGTTGCGGCCAGTGATGTAGGGCCAGTGAAGTAAAGTATGTCATAATGTAGGAACCCCTTTAGCATTACAATAATTAAAATCTACATTTCAGTAGAATGTCAGATGATCACTGCTAGACATAACCAGTGATTAAACAAGTTTACATTAAAGCTTCATCAGGTAGGTACAGTCAGCGTTATATTGATGCTTATGTCGTTAAGTTGAATAAGCAGTTAGAATCATCATAATTTCTCTCTTTTATTTCTTTACTGTATGTTTAGATTGTAAGTATTTAATATTAACCTCAGGTAACTTAGTCGAGGTAGAGATGCCCTCGTGACTATATTACAAGTCTAGAACTTAGTTTAGGACGAGGTGTCGAACCAAATGTCTGGTTGGCCAAGGTCATTGCATAATTAGAATTAATCAACTTAGAATTAAACTAATAAGTACCTATTATAAATATTGTAAGACACTTTTTGGAAATAAAACTTTATTATTAATATTTTGGGCGCCCAAAGTTGTCAAAATATAGATAGGTATGTTTATGAAACGTTTATTTGTAACTCCAATCACATACAATAATCTAGCAAAAATATCATCATCATCATCTCAGCCGTAAGACGTCCACTGCTGGACATAGGCCTCCCTCATAGATCTCCAGTAGTTTCACCGTGATCACCGTGAGCCCGCAGCCTTCACCAGATCGTCCGTCCATCTAGTTGGTGGGCGAGCAAATACATAAGAACAGATTATTAACTTTTAATTAGATAAAGGTTAACATGATTAGCACATCTGCAAATTGCAATCGTGCAAATATCTCACTTAAATTGGTTCATGCTATTATTATAATAAACGCGAAAGTTTGTGAGGCTGTTATTGTGTAAGTAAAACAGTGTGTTTGTTGCTCTTCACGCAAAAACTACCGAACCGATTTTTATGAAATTACACAATAATATAGCTCACATATTAAAATAGCGCATAGGATACTTTTAACCGCGGTAAATAACCGCTTTTCGCTGGAAAATACAATTATTGCGAGCAAAGCCCGATTTGGGTCAAATTTGGTACGGGCATAGCTGTTTTCCTAATAAGGGACAAAAGCTACTTTTTACCGAAAGAAAAAGTTTAATTACGCGGCCAAAGCTGCGGGCGTGCGGCTTGTATTTATATAAGCTGACTAGGTGCTCAAAAAGTGTACAGCTTTAAAATTTGTAGTTATAAAATGTTATGTCATAGTCATAATATATGACTGTGTAGTCATATCATAACCTTTTATAGCTTTGTTTGCACACTTTGCACTGATGATTTTGTACACCTTATTAGCTTATATAGAACTAGCGGCACGCCCCGGCTTTGCACGGGTAATTATTCAAAATCGAATTTTTCTCTCCGTAAAAACCATCCTTAAACTCCAATAAACATTTAAAAAAACAAATTGGCTAAATTGGTATAGAGGCGTTATTGAGTTATGCGCTTAGCAACACATTTTGCGATTAATTTTTAGCCCCCGACAAAAAAAGAGGGGTGTCATTATGTTAGACGTGTCTATCTGTCTGGGACATCATAGCTCCCGAACGGATGAAGCGATTTCAACTTAGTTTGTTTAAAAGGTGAGTCTGGCGCGAGTGCTTTCAGACATGTTTCATGAAAATCGGTTGTGCCGTTTAAAAATTGTGGGGGCTAGAGTGGGGAAGGAAAACCGAAAATCTGCAAAAATCTCGAGTGGGGGTATCAAATGAAAGCGCATTGCGTGCACCATACACATTATTATGGTGTTTTACTTTTAAGGAAAATGAAGGATTCGAATCGGGGGTTTTTCTTATACCTATTTTAAATTTAGATTTATTATTTTTAAGAAGATTAAGGTAAGAGAAAACTATACTATTGATTGCAATGCTCAAATTGGTGTAACCGACAACAAACATAAACTTGGGTCGGGTCAATTGGTGTAACGTTAGTTTTTTGAAGAAAGTTGGTTTTATATTGGTGTATGTGTGGTTATAATTTTTCGTTCAAGCTAAGAATTAGTGTAAGAGCAATGCTGGTTTGCCAAGATACATACACCAACCAACCTACACCAACTTCTTTGGTCATAGGATAGGAATACAACAATTCGACTTATGTAAATGGATCACATACCTACTCAGTTACAACATAATTTCGACGGAAGTCTGCAAATTCACAGTTAAAATGTGTAGCATAAATGTATTTTTTTAAAGCTAGAATTCTATTTTTATGCTATACGAAAAAAAAACTGTATACTCAACTTATTTTACGTGTTTTGGTGGTTAACCCAATTGAACCTGCAACCGACGATAATGTACCTACAATATCTAAGCTATATGCTAGGGTTTCGTTCTGAAAATAACTTTTTAAATGGGATTAGTTACCTGTTAACGAATTATTCACTACTTACTAAGCGACAAAATATTATCAAGCGACAATTTTTTTATTTCCGCATACGACCATTCAGTAGGGAGCCGACCCCGCGCGGCAGATTATTTCGTGATCTTATTCGTATTCGTTAGCTTATTGTCACAAAACTATAATAGTTAGAGATATGATAGAACGACGTTTTTTGTAGATAATGATAAGTTCTACAACGTTGTAATACGTCACTTTGTTATATGTATATTGAAAATAGTTTTCGCAGCATTCGCGATTTAAGAAAGATTTTAGGTTTATTTTTTCAAAAAAATCGCTTATTGTCACAAAACTATAATAGTTAGAGATATGATGTGACGACGTTTTTTGTAGATAATGATAAGTTCTACAAAGTTGTAATATATCACTTTGTTATATATTCAATAGTTTTCGCAGCATTTGCGATTAAAGAAAGATTTTAGGTTTATTTTTCAAAAAAATCACTTATTGTCACAAAACTATAATAGTTAGAGATATTATGTAACGACGTTTTTTGTAGATAATGATAAGTTCTACAAAGTTGTACTACATCACTTTGTTATATATTCAATAGTTTTCGCAGCATTCGCGATTAAAGATAGATTTTAGGTTCTTTTTTTTCACCATGGGTTACATTATCGGAGTTTGGTAAGAAATTATATTATTTTTGAAAACTAAATTATAGCCTATGTCACTCAGGGATAGTGTAGCTTTCGAATGGTGAAATAATTTTTAAAATCGGTGCAGTAGTTTCAGAGCCTATTCGAGACAAACAAACAAACAAAAAATCAAACCTTTCCTCTTTATAATATTAGTATAGATATTTTGACTCTCGACTCAATTCAATTCAATTTCTTTTAATTGGACTCTGCGCTAGAAGCGTCATCAGTTTGCCAGTGTCGAGTTAAATAAAATTGTAAAGTGAAAAATATGTTACTCAGTTTAACGCCATTTTGCGTCCCAACTCTCGGCTCTTTTTATGTACCATCAATTTGACACTGTTGCTTAGTTATCATTTGTTTGATGCCGGAAGTAGGTTACTTTTTAACGGACTTTCAACTAAAAACGGAAGATCTAAATTCAACGCGTATGTTTATTTTTTATTTATTTTTTATGTTTTTGAAGTGAAACTTCTTTAGAATCGTTGTGATTTTATTTATTTATTTATATTCACACTGTTTAATACTTGCTTGTATTTGAGCATTTAACGTGTGTAAGTGTATGTGAAAACTACGTGAGCTAATACTACTGTACACTGTATGCGGCTGCGTATTACAGCTTCTAAGATGTCAGCGTGGTGTGTTATTATCTAACTGTGTGTTTGTGACAATTTAATATCTTGTTGTGCTAAATAATAAATTTTATAAGATGCCGAAAACGAATGCCGAAATATGTCGTCAATATCGACGCAAAAAAAATGAAAATAATAATAAAATGTAAAAAAAAACAGAAACTGAAAATATGGAACTTGGGAAAAAATATCTTTTAAAATTAATCAAAATATTTCATTTTTAAACTATTAAAATTTGTAATTATCCTACCCTTGTTATAGGTATATTCATCTAATTATTTTGTCGATTTATTGAAGTTTCACTTCTAACGTGTGTGAATTGCACACACACCTTATTTTCTTGAGAAATTTGTGCTCCGTGAACAGATTTGGATGATTATTTTTTTAAATGAAAGTTGATGCTTTTAAGTTTGTGCCATTTAAATTTTATTACAATCGGTAAAGTAGTTCTCGAGTTAAATAAAACATGTCTTGATTGTTTCAATTTAACGAAGTTTGAAGTGTTATTTTTAGTTAAAAAGGAGAAGGTTCGCGATCTTTGTGAATTTTTAACCAACTTTCAACGAAAAGAGGATTTTTTTCCTCTTAACAAATATATTTTTTTATACAACGCTTCTTTAGCAACAATAATACAAAACACCTGTTTATATAACAAGTCAGATAATCCCGTGGGAAAATACATTTTAATATAAATACTATAACGTATATTGTAGTAAAAAGTTGTCAAACCCAAGTTTCTCTTTCAAATAAAAAATCTCTTTTATACTACTTACCGTTTTCAAACAAACGGATTTAACTGAAAGCTGACGAATCCACAAACGATATAATCACTATAGCGAAACTTTTTCTCGAGCAAAGTTCAGATCCGTGGTCGGGTCAAATTTGTCACGCGCGGTGCCTTCGCTGGGTCTAATCTTATCTATAAGAATAAGAACGTTTCGGTTCGTGGCTGCGAAATAAACAGCTGATAAGGGGCACGTGGTGAGCACGGCTTGGAGCCCTGCTGGGATTCGGGAGGCCTAAGCCTCCCCCATCCCCCTTCCAACAGCCGTGTTGGCTAAGGCACACACGACTTTCATACCTAAGGTCACCGCTGGAATTTTCTTCTAGAAAAATGTATGTGCGCTTTTAAACACGTGCTTTAACGGTGAGAGCAAACATCGTGAGGAAACTGGCATGTTCTCAGAACTTAGAAGTTTAAAGGACATGTGACATTGGCCAGCTTGGTGAATTAAGGCCTAATTTCTCTCAAGAGAAAAGTCCCTGTGTCCCAGCAGTGGGAACGTTAACAGGGTGCTGAGGATGATATGCCTTCCCCATCTGTATCGCGTTATTCGCGATATGACAAGCATATTTTAGTAAGTGTTAAATTAATAAATATGTACCTATATGTATAAGAACACCAAAATTGTAATAATTATTACGAAATTAAAAACTGATAAAGCTGTGTTGCTATATTTGCTTCTCAACTCATTGTAAAAAATAAAAGTGAACTGTTATTTTTTTTAGTTTAATGCACGCTCTTTTTTAAAGCACCTATGATTTTTTTTTTTGTATTTTTTTTGTTGACGTTTCTAAGATTTTTAAAACCAAACATTGGACATAAATGATTTTATATCTTGTATATCGCTTTATCAATTTAATAAGAAAGTGCCAAGATTCAGACCATCAAAATTCCGGAGTGGGGCTTGCGCCGCGCCGGCGCCGTACAAATCCAGTACAAACATAGACTAATTACCTCTAGACTGCCAATCTCATACAAGAAAACGTGCATCGATAAAGTTTGCCTAAAATTACGCTAGATGTCGATGAGTTTACACTCTAGTTACCTAGAGGTAGTCTATGGTACAAATCACACGAAACTTTAAAGCACTGGTATCATTTTGATTTCTCGTCTATATAAATAAAAATGAATTGTTTGTTGTTCGTTAGTCTGATTAAAACTCGAGAACGGCTGAACGGATTTATCTTATCATAGTCTTGAAATGTTCGTGGAGGTCTAGGGAAGGTTTAAAAGGCGAGAAAAAATCTAATAATAGCCGGCAAAAAAAAATTGAATAAAAACCCGTGCAAGCCGGGGCGGGCCACTAGTTTGCAATAAAAAATACGGGCACAATATTTTTAAATATTCTAAATGATGGACTAACTAATATTATTTATTCACCTTCCCCTATATCTATTGGCTATGTATTTACTGCCGTGGTCCACTCTTGCGCATTGATAAAGGTGCGCAACAACAAACAACTGTTTTCGCTCAGAGGTCAAACAGGTAAAGGTAAACAAACTGCGATATCGCTGTTCGAAGGTAAAGGACGAACCTTAGTAACCCTTTCACGGAGTGAATAGAACTTAGATAAGGATTTTCTCTAAGGAATGAAACTCAATATTATTTCGAATTGACTAACTTGTATATAGGCCATCACGGTATATCATTGTTTGTTTGAAGTTGTAGTTTGCAACAAACCGTCGTTAGCCGTTATAAGTTTGGCGAAAATCGTTATTGTAACGTTAAAATATCAGTCACAATCACAAATCACAGTCTTTGGTGGTAGGCTTCGGCCGCGGCTTGTCACCACCCCCCGGGCTGGGCCAGTGCGTGAAGCGATTTTTTCGTGTTCCGTAATGTGGTCCGGAGAAGCCATCTACCTTCTAGGTCTTCATGCCCCATCTTAGACCACATCGTCACTACATCAGGTGAGATAGGTGGTCAAATAAAGGTTTATCTTGCAATGGATTCAATAGTGCTCCAATTTTCACGAAAATTTGTGAGTGTAAAAAATTATTTATTTTATTTATATACAATTCAATAAAACATCTTTACAGGTTATATTTATTACAAACACAACAAAACATATTTTTATAATAATTTAAATAGATTAGTATAATAATAATTACAATAAATCAACGAAAATATGAATAAATAATAACCAATACAAATCAACGATAATTAAAAATCAATTCAGAAATTCATAATTAATGCAAACAATAATTTTAAATACATAACTAGTGGTAGGTACATTTAGTTTCAATACCACCTGTGCCATTTGTAAAAGTTTCGGCAGGCTATTGGTCCTGCATGTTGGGACCTCTAGCATGGCGGGGCGGCGGCGCAGGCCTACATAGTTGTCGGGGGCGCACAGCCGAAGAGCTGCTAGAGCGGCCGGGTCGTGCAGCTCCCCGCGCAGCACGCGCACCGCGTACTTCACGAGGGCCACGTCTCTCCGCACGGACAGTCTGCTGTACCCCACCATACCCATGACAAACAGGCTCGGGTACATCAGAGGGTAATTAATTATTCGAAAACAAGTAAAAAATGTCAATGCAAAATGTTGTGTGTTTAACGTTTAGTAGGTTCTTTTTTTTCCAACAAAAACTTTTTATTAAGTTTCATTCAGGTACTAAAAATTACATAACTTGATAATCTTAATATGTATATAAAATCTCGTGTCACAATGTTTGTCCTCAATGGACTCCTAAACCACTTAACCGATTACAATAAAATTAGCACACCATGTGTAGTTCGATCCAACTTGAGAGATAGGATGGTTTGTACGGCGAGAAAAATTCGAATAATTTCCGGGAAAATTTTATACCCGTGCGACGCCGGGGCGGGCCGCTAGTTCTTTAATAATTTTATTTTAAAAGTTGGTATTAGATATACTATTTACATTGTATTATTATAGTATTTCCCTACTTATTTATATCAAAACTCGCTGGTTGCATACGCCAACGCTTTCGTAGCCATCATCTTAAAACACTCACATAATTTTGGAAGAAAACAATGCCTATGCATATAAGCTTTATACGTTATTGTTCCAAAGTTATTTTTAGATAGCAAACAGCATTAAACTTAAAAAACCAGGATCTTATTGTGAACTGTGAACCTGCTGCTTAAGTTTTATCTTAGTTCATTGCACGATAATGGGTTAAGTAGGCCGGTTTTTCAGTTAGCTGTCAGTCACCCCGCTACGGAGAGCCATGTTGCCTCCGCGTGATATCTATCTATGAGTAATATAATATAGTGTATACTTACTAATTAAGAAACTATTACTGACCTGCCGCACTTTCTGCCTACGACAGGGCGGATCAGGGATTCCTAAAGATATTGGTCATCGGCCCACTGCCCCCAGCTGACCTGTGCCCCTAGCCTGTGATCCAACTAGTTGGACTGAACAGTTGGACCACTACCTCTAACCTGTGGCTAACTAGTTGGACAGAGCAGTTGGACCAATGCTCCGTAGGTACTCATGTTTACGTCTCTACAGCTCTCTCTCGCTATCTAAAGGTTCCGTGTCTTACAACAGTGTATACAGTGTTTATTGTAATAAAAAGAAAGACTAAGTAGGAAAATTTGTACAAAAATAGTTGGAGTCAGAGCGGTCACCCTTCCAAATACTCATGACGGTAAACGTTGCTTAGCTAAAATTGCGATGTATGACGTATTAAAATAAACTAATTACTAGATTGCCGAATGAGCTGTTCAGCGGGGGGTTCAGAACTACACGTTCTCTGAAAACTGAAAACTGTTTACAAGCTAGTCAGCATGTCAAATGTATTAAACAGTATTTCATCATTAGGTAATCAATAAAATTATATTTTAATTATTAAATACATAATCAAATTCATAAAATTAATTTATTTATTTATTGAGATAAATTTATTTTTTTATATTTTATAGGACCTTTATTTATTTGTTTTATGTCAAGTCATGATAGGTGTTCAATCTCTGTTGCCCAGTCTCTTTAGAGAGTAGTGTCCTCAGAAGACAAATTTAATTTATTATTATTGTACCAATTTATTTATTATATTTTGTGATATATTCCCGCAAAGTCTTGTGACTATTGTGGTTGCGGCAGAATACCAGCGCTCACTGTCAACACCAGTGGACATAGAGCTGAGCCGTTGCCCTTTTACTGCTGTAGCACACACGTACCTGCTCACTCTGTGTTTTTATATATACCTACTTAGAAATGTTTCGTAATTTAAAAATGTATGTTGATTCTGAGTCTGTATTATTTTTGTGTGTGTTTCTGTAGTAAATAAAATTATGTCTATGTCTAAAACAGTAGATACCTATATGATATAGTGTCAGCAGTTGGGTCAGTTCAGCTCGCGAGGAGGCGAGGAGGATGCTTGAAGAGCCGAAAGACTATTCACTGCGCCTCTCGTCGCGCTGTTTTCGACGTCAAGTGTTGACGAGAGACGCGGCGCCGGCCGGCCTCCTGGGCTTTTTGAATGCTTGCAATTAAAAGTGTATCTTCTTGTGTAGTAAATAAAGTTAAATTTTGCTTTCTAACAATACGGTAACGTTCACTACAGAATTTAATTTATTTTCATGTTTTTTAATTTAAGTTTTGTAAAAAAAAATATGTGTCTAGTATTTTAAGACGGTCTGCAGAGTGTCTAAGTAGAATACCTATTTTTGTATGCAGTCATCTTGCCTAATGTGCTACGTCACTTGCCCGTAGCACAACTGAATGAACACGCGTCGACGGCCACGCAACGTAACGCAACGCTGACGCTTAAGAAATTTAAGAAAAACCCCCCGATTCCAATGCTTGAATTTCCTTAAAAGTAAGACAACATAATATTTTGTAAAGGGCACGCGATGCGCTTTCCTTTGATACCCCACACGTGTTTATTTGCAGATTTTCGGTTATCCTTCCCCACTCTCACCCCCATAACTTTTAAACGGCACAACCGATTTTAATGAAACATGAACACTTGAAACTCACTCTTTGTGGCAACAAAAAAAAAACTAAATTGAAATTGCTCCATCCGTTCGGGAGCTATGATGTCCCAGACAGACAGTCAGACACGTCAAACTTATAACACCCCTCTTTTTTGGTCGGGGGTTAATAAAATGGCGTATCTAATATGGCGCTAACGAAATGACACGTACAATTTACCGATAACCTTAAAAAAATGTTACATTGTAAAATAACCAGCTGATAATATTACATACCTATAGTATAAGTAAGCATGACTATTTATATTCACTATATTCAGCACAAATGCTGTGTGCCATCATAATCACGCTGCTACTTATCACACTAATTAAAATTAATTTGGTGTTAAAACTGTATTCTCGAATTTTTAAGGTTAATTGCATCAGTTATCTCATAAACAACGCAGGTCCATGTGCTAAACATTTTTTTTTTTTTTTCATGACTTAAGTACTTATTTTAAGTTGTATAATTTTATGCTAATTTAATATATTTTAGCTGCAAATAAATGATTTAATAGCTTACCTTATCAACACAGTTTTTTTAGGGTTCCGTACTTCAAAAGGTATAAAGAGAACCCTTATAGTATGTCGTTGTTGTCTGTCTGTCAAGCAAGAGCCTTTTTCTGCTGAAGCTTTTGAGCTGAAATTCATTCCAAATATTTAAATTTGCTGTCCCATGTAAACTCCAATGCTCTGTATCATCTTGATTTTTCGTTTGAAATAAAGAAGGAAAATAAGGGCACACTTTTTGTAGGTACTCTTAATGACGGAATAATGATTATTTTTTAGTATCTACAGTATTCTTCAATGACAATGAACAGGGCGATAACGGGTCCTAAAAGGCATCCTTGCGACCCAAGCCAAGTGTGCTAGCCCGTGGTACAGTCAACAGCAAAATAAACTGGTAAAATAGAATCAAAAAATAATCTAGAAAATAAATTAAGTAAAAAAATACTGACTATTGAACCTAATTGGAAGTAAAGGAATAAATAACGTATCATAAATAAGTGCATTACGTTTATTTCGAACCTTGGTTTTATTATTATCATTTACTTTTCAATTATATTATAAGTATAGTAAGAATTTGTTGTATTATGTTGTGATTGTGAAAAAATAAATCATTCTTATTCTTATTTAGAACTGACACTTGGTAAAAGTTGTAACATCTGGCTCGTCACGCTAGGAGATGTTTTGAAACGTTGATTTTGATCACCTACTTTTTCTGTTGACTGTACGACCGAGGACACACCCAGTAGGTACTCGCGTTGAAACAGCGTAGTGGGCTGTGGTTAGTAGCCCATTTAATATTAAAACCTATAACGACGATGAATTACGTACTACTTTTTAGGTTTGCCTTCAGAAAGAGGAAAAACGCTCGTAAGGTTGTGGTGTTGGTGAACGATGCTTGAAACCTATTCATCATTTCAGCCATAAGACGACAACTGCTGGACATAAACCTCCCTCAAAGGCGACCAATTATTCCGATCGGTCGCTACTTTCATCCACCGTGAGCCAGCAAGTTTGACCAAGTCCATCTTGTTGGTGCTCTTGTCCGCTGCGCTTACCGATCCGCGGCCTCCATTTGAGAACTTGCCCCAACGGCCATCCGTTCTACGCGCTATGTGGCTTGGCCACTGCCACTTCAAAAGCTCATACGATTGGCTATGTCGGTTACCCGCGTTCTTCTATGGATCTTCTCATTCGATCCCGTAGAGAAACCCCGAGCATAGCCCTTTCCATAGTTCTTTGAGCGACTCTGAGCCTATTCATAAGGTCAATATTGAAGCACCATGTTTCGGATCCGTAAGTCATCACTAGCAACACACTTATTGAAGACTTTTGTCTTGAAACCTCTTGAATGAACTTTTATTAAATAACTAGGTTTATCCCCCCTTCCCGTCTTTGCCCCTGTTTTGGCTTATTCCTGCGGGAACAAAGTATTTTCCTGCGGTAAAAAGTAGCCTGTAGCCTTCCATAATAAATGAGAAATCTAACACTAAAATATTTTTTATTATCTGACCAGAAGTTCTATAATATTAGCGCGTTCAAACAAAAACAAATCCTTACAAAACACTTGTTCTTCCATCTTCCTGAATTCCACGAAGAAATCGATGTCTTAATATTCTAACTACAGTCTGTCATTATTTCCTTGTTCATTTTAAGTTGTGGTGTTGCCACCCTCACGGGCCCTGGCTGAAAACCAGCGCTCTGTCATAGTGCTCCTACGGACAGATGCATTATGCTGAGCCAGGGACCATTTATTACACAATGTTTTAATTTCACGTAGGTTTAAGGTATTTTCAATTATTATTTGTTTTAGATATTGTTTTTTATAAATGTTTTTAATTGTAAGTTTTTGTGTAGTAATAAATATTTTTCTTTCCTTACTTTCTTCTCCTTGAACGACTGAAGATTCCCCTATGTTTGTGTTTCAAGCGGCACACCTCATGACACGTGCGGCTTGCAGTTACGCTTGTCCTCGTACGCGGCCTAAGTATATAATCTTTCCATATCTTAAAAGTTATCCATCCAAGTTCCTTAGCACAGTTCTTTAGTTCAATTACTATGTACATGTTTTGACCTTCTAAGAACATCGAACTTATTAGGTATTCCTAGTAACAATTGTAGCAATCGCAGCATAACAACAACAACTCATTAATCTATAATAATAACGAAAGAACAATAATATAATTACCTAGGTTAGTACCTATCGTGAAATGGTTTGATTCCCATTTGATGCCACCGATGGACTGGAGTTTATACTGAATTTTTTACTGTAAACTGTGGTACAAAAGGTTTTATAGCTTAAGGGTACAAGAAGGTTTTCTACTGGGTGTTTTCTATGTATTTTAAGATGGTATATGAAATTGTGTTTATTGTGGGAGTACATTATTAAGTATAACCTATATCAGATGGCAAGTAGGTACAGTCAAGAGCAAATGAAACTGATGAAATAGTGTCCCAAAATAATAGAGAGTAAATTATGTGAAAATTTACTGACTATTTTAGAATTATAGTTTGGTAGAAGTATTGGAGCAAATAACAAGTCATAGGTTCCTAATAGTATAGGAGCTAGCTACGTTTTCGAGAAAGAATTTCAGGTCAGCTGATTATGTGATATTATGTCATCATTCTTGCTCTTTCGGTTAGAGTCTGGGCTATCTGGCTGGCGGTAGCGGTTGCGTTCATTAGTGCGCATCCTTTTCATGAGTTTTTTATTTTAATTCAAGGTTTACCGATCAAAATAATGTCTGTATAAAATTCTTAGAATTCTTTATAAAAAAAGAAGAAAATGTCGCGTATGGCACATAATTAGCATTGTCGAAAATGTCTGGCATTAAAAGAAGTATGTAACGTAGACTTATTTAAAAACAAAAAAATAAAAATTACGCCTCTTAAAACATTTAAAATATCAAGATAATCGATCTATATATTATAATCTAGTTAGAGAAACAGACACACAGCGGAAGTGTCTTATTTTATACTTACTATGTATGTTTGTAAGATTTTGTAGAAAGACATATGATTATTTAACAAAATATCAGGTTATTCCAACATGCTTTAGATATAATTAAGTATAATTAAAGACACATGATCATAGAATGTCATTTTTCAAACTAATTAAAGAATATTCAAAACTTATCGAAGCTCCCGTTAATTAAGTAGTTTATTAATGATAGTGATAGAACCTTTTGATCCCGGTAACTGCCGGAATGCTGTGTGCCTCTCGATAACTCTGATATTAGCCATATTGTATAAATTATGGTAAAAATTCGAATTAATTTAATAACGTGTAAAAAATTTAAGTGAACTGTCAAGACAATGTTATTTTCTTGAAATTTTTAGTTTATATTTAAATTAACGATAATTTGACCTGTCCATGTGCTTCTATGAAATGAATTTATTTTTATTTATTTAAAACACTTTATTTGCACAACGCTGAATTGTGTACAAAAAGGTGGGCTTAATGCCTAGGCATTTTCTACCTGCCAACCTGTGATGGTTGTTAACAATGTTTCCGTGCGCGTTAAATCTTAAAACTACATAATGTTATTTGTTAAAATTAAAATTATACAAATACAGTACAAATATGTGACATCAATTAAAGAAAAAAAAAATTAATCCCGAAATAATATAAGGATAGAACTAGATGTGGAAAAGATAATAAAATAAAATAATGTTAATAATAATGAAATGTGATAAGTTATTGATACAATCGCTTCAGAAAGTGTTCCCTTATGGAGCGCTTAAAAGTATCTTTGGATTCTATCTTTCGCAGATCTATAGGTCAGTCGTTCCATAAGCGAACTGCTTCCACAGAGTGAATGTTTTGACTTTGACTAAATTCTGCCCTCTATAAAGTTTTGTATTCCTGTATTTCTGTATTCTGCGTTCTATAGAGTGCGGAACCAAGCTATTTTTGATTAGAATAAATCTAAATTTAAAATCTAAGAAAAACCCCCGATTCCAATGCCTTAATTTCCTTATAAGTAAAACACTCCTTCATTTGATACCCCACTCCAGTATATTTGCAGATTTTCGGTTTTCCTTTCCCACTCTCACCCTCATAACTTTTGAACGGCTCAACCGATTTTCATAAAACATATCTAAGAACACCCGGGCCAAACTCACCTTTCATACAAAAAAAACTAAATTTAAATAGCTCCAACCGATCGGGAGCTATGATGCCACACACAGACAGACACGTCAAACTTATAATACCCCTCTTTTTTCGGGTATTATAAGTTTGACGTGTCGGGGGTCGGGGGTTAATTAAAATTAAAAAACTTGCATATTAATTTTGGATTAGAAAATTGGCACTTCTTTTTATCAGGTTTTAGGGTACCATCCCCAATGGATAAAAACTGTCTGTCCGACTGTCACCAGACTGTATCACAAGAACCGTTATAGATAGAAACTTGAAATTTTAAGGGATGATGTTTTTCTGTTGCGATGTAGGAACATATATCTACTAGAAACACACCCATACCCATGCTAATATTATAAATGCGAAACTGCGAAAGTAACTATAAGTCCGTCTGCTCCATTTTTACGCAAAAACTACTAAACTGATTTAAATTAAATTTGGCACACAGATACTCTAGAGCCTGAGGACATAATAAAAAATCTACATTTAAAATTTAAGAAAAACCCCTGATCCCAATGCCTTAATTTCCTTAAACTTTAAACAACAAAATATTATGTAATGTGGACGCGATGCGATTTCATTTGATACCCCACACTAGTATATTTGCAGATTTTCGGATTTCCTTACCCACTCTCACCCCCATAACTTTTAAACGGCACAACCGATTTTCATGAAAAATGTCTAAGAACACTCGCGCCAGACTCACCTTTCATACAAAAACAAACTAAATTGAAATCGCTCCATCCGTTCGGGAGCAATGGTGCCACAGACAGACAGACAGACACGTCAAACTAACACCCCTCTTTTTTGGTCGGGGGTTAAAAATAGGAATAAAGGACATAGTATTGTTTACCGCGGGAAAATGTAATTCCTCGGGAAGATCCATTACAAAGCGAGTAACACCGCGGGGCACTACTAGTAATAAATAAATATATTAGGAAGCTCCCATAAAACAAACGTTATTTTTACAGTTAAAGTTAAGCAAAGTTGCGCCAGATCAACTTGGATAGCTGACCGCGCTAACTGCATCTTTTACCACATACATGAATATATATTTTACTTATTCTTGTGTTATTAAGTTATAATAATACCTAGGTAATAAGGACGAAAAGCGTTGAAGAGTTTCCTAATTTAAAAAGACTGATGAAATCCGTTAAACAGTTTGCGATAGAAGCGACTCTGGTCTCTTTGTCTGTAATCAAATTTTGCAAATTAAGTCACACTTTCCGGTTTCAAAACAAAAAGAAACACGTCTATTACATAATAAACAGTAAAATTTAACAACACTGGTTAGACTTAAACTTGTGTAAGTAGAAACTTTAAAAAATAATATATTCTTAAGAAATAAATAAATATTTAATGTTTATTGTACAATATTCTCTAATCACAAAATAGGAAATTTTACAACTTACGTTATCCATACCCTGGTATGCAGGTGTACCCCACACTCATTATTCCACGCCATAATCATATGGCGTGGAATAATGAGTGAACGGCCCAGCTGATGCTGGGCCGTTCTACATAGGTTTCAAATCTAAATGCGTATGATTTATTGATTCAAAAATTTACTTTAATTTACTAAAGTCTATAAGGAGAACCCAAGACTACTAAGTCAAAGTCAAAAGGTTTTTTCGTTAGAATCACAGTGACAGGAAGGAGATAAATTAGAAGTCAGAATCACTAACACTCAATTATCATCATCATCCTGCCCTTGTCCCACACTATGTGGGTCAGCACACCATGTGTTTTTCTTCCATTTCCCTCTATCACCCGTCATCTCAGCACTCTTACACATATCTTCTTTCACACAGGCCATCCATCTTTTCTTTGGCCTCCCTCTTCTCACATATCCATCCACTTTC
This sequence comes from Gymnoscelis rufifasciata, assembly GCA_929108375.1. Lineage (NCBI taxonomy): Eukaryota > Metazoa > Arthropoda > Insecta > Lepidoptera > Geometridae > Gymnoscelis > Gymnoscelis rufifasciata. Next base: position 9,520,639 of record OV815327.1, on the reverse strand, counting down.
ATATCTAACTCTCTTCTTGTAACATGACGTTCGTTAACTAAATTAATCACTAACACTCCAAACTTCAAAAATATTTATTGCATACATTATTTATATCGCATTTGGTTGGTTTCCAGCATACCTACACTCTGTTAGGGTAAGGCAATGCAAATATTCCCGAAACTTTTATCCAATTTTCGGGATACATTTCAAGGTCTGGTTGCATCAGAAGCAGAATATGATGTAATTTGTTAGCTACATTGAGATTTTGTGTTACAAGAAATGTTATCTTTTTTAATAATTATCAAAACAACCTATTAGTTCGGGGTTATGAAGGAAATTATGAATTATGTTGCATTATCCTGGCCTGGTCCAATGCGGGTTGGTTGGCGACTGTGCCAGAGCCAACAGAAGACACCTCAGGCCGGTGAGATTGGCTTGAGACTTGTTTGAAACTCTTTACCCCTCTCTTTTGACTGTAGCCGTTTACGTTTTAAAATTTATTTTCTCTAGGATTTTAATTCCCGTTCTATTCTCAACATTCTGATATTAATCCATTTCTTTTTGGCCCCATTCTTATAAGTTCAATAGATTTTTTCTCTAAACGATATTTTCACCAGTTCATTAAAATGCCAGATGATTTTCTCGTCATAGGTTCTTACTTGTACTCAAAAATTAAAATACATCGTATGAGTGAAATAGTATTTCATTATTTTGTATAATATACTGAAATTAAAAAACTTCGGAGTAATTTGTTGGCCTCCATTAAACATCTATTGTTATTTCCAGTCTCTAGACTAAACGGATGACCCATTTAGTAGACGAAAAGATGTTCCTAATTTTCCCAAACGCTGTCCATCCAAGTTGGATTTGGCGATTCACCTCTTCTCAAAACTTTACCAACCTAATTGGACAGTCTGCTTCTTCTGTTGGTTGATGTGAACGGTGAAGTCAATCATCGTGAAGAAACCGGCATGTTCTGAAAACCTTAAAAAAAAAAGAGTTTGAAGGAAATGTGACATTCACCAACCCGCACTTGGCCAGCGTGGTGATTTAAGGCCTTATTTATCTCGCCAAGACAGAAGTCCCTGAGTCCCAGCAGTGGCAACGTTAATCGGGTGATGACTGAATTGGACTGTATGTGTAAGGTACATACGCGTCAACAACTTTAGAGGTATGGTATATAAGATGGGTTATGTTATTGCAGAATAAAATAATAATGTTTCTAATATATGTTTTTTAACAAAACATTATAGATAACTCTAAATAATGATATCGTTTGGAGAAAAAATCGTCTATGAACAAATAAGAATGGGGTCAAAAAGTAATGGGTAAATATCAGAATGATGAAAATAAAAAATGGGGAAAAAATAGAACGGGAATTAAAATACTAGAGAATACAAATTTTGGGGGTAAACGGCTAGAGTCGGCTTTATGCCCTAAGATATTATTTTCTATAATATGATACTCTTTTTATAACCAACCCGCTCCGTTTGCAAATTATACATTTAATCCTTCCTTCTATATCAAAGAGATGTATTTCTGAAAACAGAATTAAAAATTTGTTTCAATTGTTTAATAGATCTACGCGATTTGGCAGTGTAAATGACTTAATTATTTCTATTTTTTTAATATTTAAAATTTGTCAAACAGAGCCTAAAATATATTAATTAAAGTTTAACTTTAGAACCTAATTAATATATTTTAATCTTAATCTTAATAGGAAGGTCTAAGGCAGGAATAGATAGATATAAAACTCTCATCCGTATGTAAAAACCCATTTATTTTTGTTCCCATGGGAATCCATTATATTTACAAATCATCACCAATCATCATCATCATTGTTAAGGTTCTATAAACCTCAAAGAACCATATTCATGTATAATTTATAACTAACATATTATAAAGTATTCAACATGGTTTAAGTGTATATATCCCAAAAATATGTATACACAGAAATATGCCAAAAATAACTTTGTGAATACTTATTTTTAGAGTTTTAGTAAAATAAAATGAAAAACCAACCGAATTTTTAAAATACCTCCTTTTTGAAGTCGGTTAGAAACAGAAATCTCTCAAAATCTCACTTAAAAAAAGTTATTCTGCCATCTTAATGTATACATATTTTTTTCATTCTACAACATGAACAAAATGTTATTTAATCACACATAACATGGAATAATTAAATTCACAAAATAACTGTAATAGGCGTAAAAATAATTAATGTGTCAGTTATAAACTGTACCAAGATACATAGCGATATAAAAATCTATGGGTGCCTTATTTATAATTTATAAAACAAATAAATCTCGTTATAAAATAACTATTATTATCTTAATAATCTTTTCATACACCCCTTTAATAAGCAAAATTTTAATGAACCTAGAATCATTATTACAATTTAATATTTAGGCCTTATGTTAACTGGAAATGACAAAATGTAATTTAAGTCTGTGTTATTGGATTTATTATTAATTTATTACAGACATGATACTTGTTTTTTTTTATTATCAACTCTAAAGATCGTGTCTACACTTCACCCGTCAGTACAATTAATATAACGAGAAACTCGGCGCAGATGGCACCACTAGTACAGACAGTAAACATATCCTCTTTTTAGGGTTTATGGTATTTGTGACCTCTATGATGATGAAACCAGCAAAATATCTAAACTTCGTTATTAATTATTTATTTTTAGAAATCTTAAAATTCTTATCTTACTATGAAGTGATATTTTGTGAGCAATTTGTTTATATATACGTTTCCTTTCTAAATGGTTTCTATATACTAAAGGTCCTTAATTTCACTAATTTGAATACCTAATGTTTACATAATTGAAAATACATTACAACAGCCATATTGATAATCTCATACAATACTAATTCTTAATTTGTAAATACTTTGCAATTATAAAAAAAAACCATTTTGTATTTTTTTTATATTATTGTAGGATAACATTATTTTACTTGACAGAAGAGTAATTTCTTTTAATCCTTTATGAAATTTCCTCAAATTCGAATATAGATTTTTTTTAATCTATTTTATATTTAATTCTGTGCCGGTGATTAAATCTACTTGTTTAAAGAAATGATAATAATCTATATACAAAAGCAACAGGTAGAAATAATTAAATACATAATATACACAGCATATAATTATTAAATCACTGGATTTTTTTTTATTTTGTAGTAAAATTAAACAGACTTATGTCTAGGTATATCTCTTCTATGGTCATGCGAGTTAATTTAGTAATTTGACATTTCAGACTATACGCTACACTAGCGCCCCTAGCGGAGATTTTAGTCGCCATGGTAATATTTTCAAATATTATTTTATACATTGATCGGTAAACCCAATTTTCGCTAGTACGTAGCTACGTTACTTTTTCTTATTTTTTTCTACACAAATTTAGAATATTACTCCGAATAGTAGTTTGAGTAAATCTTTATACATAATATATAAAATTAAATAAATATTTCCGGACTGTCATGTTATAGTCTGTGGAACTATTCTACTTTGTTAGTGACATAAAGTGGATTTATGTGGGAAGACTGTGTAACAAGTTCAGACATGTCATCTTGCGCTACCTAGCTGCAATACAACAGATCTAACTCACAACAATGTGTTTTATTTAATATTCTGGACATAATACGGACAATCCACGCAACAAAATCTAGCCCCGTGGTAAGCTCTAAGCTTGTGTTACGGGTACTAGACATCTGATATACTTAATATAATAGACATACATACATAGATATTTTTTATTATACATATTAAACACCCAGACCAAGGAGAAAGTGCTTGCAGAACATACAAACACTTGACCCCTCGATAATAATCGTAGTTTGATGCCAGATCAAACTTTTCAAGGTTCTTAAACCTTAAAATCTCCGTTATTATAACTCTCCGTTAACTTCTTTATCGTTAGTATTACTTATACTAGTGCTAGTATTAGTAGTAGCGCTATTACTAGTAGGAGTGGCCTGGGGTAGGGTCTGGGAGACCGCGGGCACATCTTTGTCTAGGGGCCGGAAGGACCAGGCGCCGCAGCCGTCGAACTCGAGAACGTGTGTGTGGTATTTCCTGGGGGAAAAGTGTTGGAGTTAGTTATCAGTATTTTTACAGTATCTATCACTATAATATATACTATATTATATATCACAGTATATGATAATCAGTAAGGTATTTATTTATATGCCTTTGTAAGGTATTTTGTATGTATAGATAGGTTTTCGGGGCCTTACCTTGCTATAACGCATTTTATAGCATTTTTAATATATAATTAGTTTATAATAGATACCTTAATTTAAGAAAAAAAATTTGTAATAACTAAAATTGACCAAGCTGTGTTGTTGTATTCGCTTCTAAACTCAGTATTAAAAAAATTTAAACCAATTGTCTAGACAATGTTATTTCCTTGATAATTGTTAGTTTTAAAATTTATTTTTATTCATTTCAAGTTGAGTTGAGAGTCTGTGTATGTTCTGTGCTTCTTAGGAAATAAACATTTTGACTTTAACTTTGACTTCTAACTAGCACAGAAAGTATATTGAATATATTGCAGCGAACTGTCAAGATAATTTTATTTCCTTAATTATTCTTAGTTTTTATTTAAATCAGCTTTAAGTTGACCTGTCCGTGTATGCATAAGCGTCTAAAGAAATAAACGTTTTGACTTCTACTTTGGATATAGTTCCAAAGACTCCGTTAATTTTTTTTTCCGGTTTTTGGAGTTTTAACTCTTTAGGAAACTATTTGAGTTATAAGGCCCGGTACGGAAATTTTATGAGGAGTAAAATCAAAAGTGTAGCACGAAAAGTGAGGCGTTACGTAGAAAGAGACAAACATATACAGGGCGTCCCAAACTTATGGGACATGAAGGGGAACCTTTAATATCGTAGATAGGGTATTTTGCTGAAAAGACTTTATGTTAATTTTAAAAGTTAGTATTTCTGCATTCATAGATTTTCTAAAAAATACTTGCCTCGTCTGGGAATCGAACCGACTTAAATGTCAAAAAAAAATCATCCTACTTCTATGATGCCAATCGAAAGAATAGCTAAAAAATAATAACTTTGCTGAACTAACATAGTATTTTTAAAAAAGGAACATCATGTAATAACAATTTTAATCAAATTAAAAACATACATGAAAGTGTTGTAGTCAATTAAGTAAGTATTTTTGTAAATTAATTAATTAAATGCTCAAAATGTGATCCCTCTTGCCTTACGCAAATCGCCAATCTTTTGATTTTCTTATCATTTTATGGTGAACACTCGATGTGATATGGATCAATTCTGTTTGCACCTACGATATTTAAGGTACTTCCCCTTCATGTCCCATAAGTTTGGGACGCCCTGTATATCTGTAGGATTGAACGTGTAAAAGAATGAGATGGAATACATTACACAGCGTATCTCATTCTCGGGGTCTCCTCTTTGCGCGATACTTCGTAGTCTCACTGTATTTTATTTATATTATTTTGTAACATACTTTATGTAATACGCTTTATTGAAGTAATATAAAGAATCCGAATAATTACAGATATATGTTTGTTTCTCTTATCATTTTAGCAGATGCGTTCATTTACCCTTTTTTTCTATTAGATATATATCATAATTATCGTTCGTAAGGAGTAAACTCCAATCGTGCGTCGTAGCTGACACACACACACTTTTTTTTTAATATATGATAGTTTAAAATAAGTTAGCGTGTGATCTCACCAGACGCTGGGGCGGTGCGTGATGGAGAGGAGGGTGATGCCCTCCTTCACAGCCTCCGAGTACATCACCACCTCGGTCTCCATGGAGACGGCGCTCGTGCACTCGTCCAGCAGGGCGTACACTGGCCTGGATGGACAAAAAATATTTGGTTAACAAGCTGAAATCTATATAAATAAAAATGAATTGTTGTTCGTTAGTCTGATTAAAACTCTAGAACGGCTCGTCCGATTGAGCTGATTTTGGTTTTAAAATGTTAGTCGTAGTCCAGGGTAGGTCTAAACGGTGAGCAAATAAGGAAAAATTGCCGGGAACTTTTTTTACCCGTGCGACGCCGGGGCGGGCCGCTAGTTAAGAATAAATATAACCAATTTTACAGTCTAGAAGACTATGTGAGAATGGTTGTTATCTAATTTTTTTCGTTATAGATTCTAACCAGTTAGAGATAGATTCTAAACGAAAAATGTTAAAAGAAAACTAACAATGGTTAAATGCCTATTTAACGATAATTGTCAACATACTCAATTCATTTATTGCTGTTTTCCTTCCTCACTCTCATCCCCATAACTTTTAAACGGCGTCACCGATTTTCATGAAACATGTCTAAGAACACCAGCAAACTCACCTTTCAAACAAAAAAACTAAATTGGAATAGACAGACAGATAGACACGTCAAACTTATAAATAAGTAATTCCGGACTAATCACACAGCATCGCCTAACGCCAAACGAAGCAGAGCTTGTACTGTGAGTGTTAGGTGACTGATATACTACATAGATATTTTTATATCGTAAATACATACTACATACCTATGATACATAGAAAAACACCCAGACCCGAAACCAGAAATTGTAGATCATACAAAATCTGGTCTCCCGGCGGGAATCGAACCCGCAACCTCCTGCGCCTCAGGCGGACCTTCGCCCACCGCCTGTTTTGGCCTGTTTTCTGGATCTCTCCAAAGCATTAGATCTTGTATTTTATGACTTGCTCTGGAGAAAGCTAGGAGACAGGGGTATACCGGTTGTCAAGTCAAGTCCTAAACCTGATTAAATATTGGTATATATTACTATAAATCTTACTTAGGACAATCTGGGAAGAGCATTAATGCCTAGCACAAGTGTTCCTTTACACCTAAAAGGTTGTTCATCACTATGTACCTATAATAACTGAATAAAAACATTTTAATTTTTTGAAGTGAAACTTCTTTAGAATCGTTGTGATTTGAAACCGGATGCAACGGAAATAGAAATAAGATTGGCTTACCTGTCGGGTAAGCCAATCTTAAACGCTAACAAGGTTAAGCAACTCTGCGCGACGCCAGTACTTGGATGGGTGACCGCCCGAACAAAATCTTTTTGCATAGTATTTTTTTTTTTATTCTTCTTATTCTTTTGTCGATTTACTGAAGTTTCACTTCTATCGTGTGTGAATCGCACACACACCTTTTTTTTTAATGCAGTTATCTTGCTCAGCTGTACCTGTGGTAGAACATCCTGGCCATGGCCATGCGCTGCTTCTCCCCGCCGCTGAGCGTGGCGCGCCAGTCGCGCACCGCCGCCAGCCCGCCGTGCCGCGCCGCGCACGCGTCCAGCCGCACTGCCGGGACATACACGTACCTGTGGTAGAACATCCTGGCCATGGCCATGCGCTGCTTCTCCCCGCCCCTGAGCGTGGCGCGCCAGTCGCGCACCGCTGCCAGCCCGCCGTGCCGCGCCGCGCACGCGTCCAGCCGCACTGCCGGGACATACACGTACCTGTGGTAGAACATCCTGGCCATGGCCATGCGCTGCTTCTCCCCGCCGCTGAGCGTGGCGCGCCAGTCGCGCACCGCCGCCAGCCCGCCGTGCCGCGCCGCGCACGCGTCCAGCCGCACTGCCGGGACATACACGTACCTGTGGTAGAACATCCTGGCCATGGCCATGCGCTGCTTCTCCCCGCCGCTGAGCGTGGCGCGCCAGTCGCGCACCGCCGCCAGCCCGCCGTGCCGCGCCGCGCACGCGTCCAGCCGCACTGCCGGGACATACACGTACCTGTGGTAGAACATCCTGGCCATGGCCATGCGCTGCTTCTCCCCGCCGCTGAGCGTGGCGCGCCAGTCGCGCACCGCCGCCAGCCCGCCGTGCCGCGCCGCGCACGCGTCCAGCCGCACTGCCGGGACATACACGTACCTGTGGTAGAACATCCTGGCCATGGCCATGCGCTGCTTCTCCCCGCCGCTGAGCGTGGCGCGCCAGTCGCGCACCGCCGCCAGCCCGCCGTGCCGCGCCGCGCACGCGTCCAGCCGCACTGCCGGGACATACACGTACCTGTGGTAGAACATCCTGGCCATGGCCATGCGCTGCTTCTCCCCGCCGCTGAGCGTGGCGCGCCAGTCGCGCACCGCCGCCAGCCCGCCGTGCCGCGCCGCGCACGCGTCCAGCCGCACTGCCGGGACATACACGTACCTGTGGTAGAACATCCTGGCCATGGCCATGCGCTGCTTCTCCCCGCCGCTGAGCGTGGCGCGCCAGTCGCGCACCGCCGCCAGCCCGCCGTGCCGCGCCGCGCACGCGTCCAGCCGCACTGCCGGGACATACACGTACCTGTGGTAGAACATCCTGGCCATGGCCATGCGCTGCTTCTCCCCGCCGCTGAGCGTGGCGCGCCAGTCGCGCACCGCCGCCAGCCCGCCGTGCCGCGCCGCGCACGCGTCCAGCCGCACTGCCGGGACATACACGTACCTGTGGTAGAACATCCTGGCCATGGCCATGCGCTGCTTCTCCCCGCCGCTGAGCGTGGCGCGCCAGTCGCGCACCGCCGCCAGCCCGCCGTGCCGCGCCGCGCACGCGTCCAGCCGCACTGCCGGGACATACACGTACCTGTGGTAGAACATCCTGGCCATGGCCATGCGCTGCTTCTCCCCGCCGCTGAGCGTGGCGCGCCAGTCGCGCACCGCCGCCAGCCCGCCGTGCCGCGCCGCGCACGCGTCCAGCCGCACTGCCGGGACATACACGTACCTGTGGTAGAACATCCTGGCCATGGCCATGCGCTGCTTCTCCCCGCCGCTGAGCGTGGCGCGCCAGTCGCGCACCGCCGCCAGCCCGCCGTGCCGCGCCGCGCACGCGTCCAGCCGCACTGCCGGGACATACACGTACCTGTGGTAGAACATCCTGGCCATGGCCATGCGCTGCTTCTCCCCGCCGCTGAGCGTGGCGCGCCAGTCGCGCACCGCCGCCAGCCCGCCGTGCCGCGCCGCGCACGCGTCCAGCCGCACTGCCGGGACATACACGTACCTGTGGTAGAACATCCTGGCCATGGCCATGCGCTGCTTCTCCCCGCCGCTGAGCGTGGCGCGCCAGTCGCGCACCGCCGCCAGCCCGCCGTGCCGCGCCGCGCACGCGTCCAGCCGCACTGCCGGGACATACACGTACCTGTGGTAGAACATCCTGGCCATGGCCATGCGCTGCTTCTCCCCGCCGCTGAGCGTGGCGCGCCAGTCGCGCACCGCCGCCAGCCCGCCGTGCCGCGCCGCGCACGCGTCCAGCCGCACTGCCGGGACATACACGTACCTGTGGTAGAACATCCTGGCCATGGCCATGCGCTGCTTCTCCCCGCCGCTGAGCGTGGCGCGCCAGTCGCGCACCGCCGCCAGCCCGCCGTGCCGCGCCGCGCACGCGTCCAGCCGCACTGCCGGGACATACACGTACCTGTGGTAGAACATCCTGGCCATGGCCATGCGCTGCTTCTCCCCGCCGCTGAGCGTGGCGCGCCAGTCGCGCACCGCCGCCAGCCCGCCGTGCCGCGCCGCGCACGCGTCCAGCCGCACTGCCGGGACATACACGTACCTGTGGTAGAACATCCTGGCCATGGCCATGCGCTGCTTCTCCCCGCCGCTGAGCGTGGCGCGCCAGTCGCGCACCGCCGCCAGCCCGCCGTGCCGCGCCGCGCACGCGTCCAGCCGCACTGCCGGGACATACACGTACCTGTGGTAGAACATCCTGGCCATGGCCATGCGCTGCTTCTCCCCGCCGCTGAGCGTGGCGCGCCAGTCGCGCACCGCCGCCAGCCCACCGTGCCGCGCCGCGCACGCGTCCAGCCGCACTGCCGGGACATACACGTACCTGTGGTAGAACATCCTGGCCATGGCCATGCGCTGCTTCTCCCCGCCGCTGAGCGTGGCGCGCCAGTCGCGCACCGCCGCCAGCCCGCCGTGCCGCGCCGCGCACGCGTCCAGCCGCACTGCCGGGACATACACGTACCTGTGGTAGAACATCCTGGCCATGGCCATGCGCTGCTTCTCCCCGCCGCTGAGCGTGGCGCGCCAGTCGCGCACCGCCGCCAGCCCGCCGTGCCGCGCCGCGCACGCGTCCAGCCGCACTGCCGGGACATACACGTACCTGTGGTAGAACATCCTGGCCATGGCCATGCGCTGCTTCTCCCCGCCGCTGAGCGTGGCGCGCCAGTCGCGCACCGCCGCCAGCCCGCCGTGCCGCGCCGCGCACGCGTCCAGCCGCACTGCCGGGACATACACGTACCTGTGGTAGAACATCCTGGCCATGGCCATGCGCTGCTTCTCCCCGCCGCTGAGCGTGGCGCGCCAGTCGCGCACCGCCGCCAGCCCGCCGTGCCGCGCCGCGCACGCGTCCAGCCGCACTGCCGGGACATACACGTACCTGTGGTAGAACATCCTGGCCATGGCCATGCGCTGCTTCTCCCCGCCGCTGAGCGTGGCGCGCCAGTCGCGCACCGCCGCCAGCCCGCCGTGCCGCGCCGCGCACGCGTCCAGCCGCACTGCCGGGACATACACAACATCATCATTTAAAATAAATAAATAAAATAAAAATCTTTTATAACACAACAAATAATCGAAATGTAACGTTACTACTAAATTTATTGAAGTGAAACTTCTTTAGAATCGTTGTGATTTCAAACCGGATGCAACGTAAATGCGACAGGTAAGCCAATCCTTAACGCTAACAAGGTTAAGCAACTTTGCGCGACGCCAGTACTTGGATGGCTGACCGCCCGAACAAAATCTTTTTGCACAGTATTTTTTTTGTTTTTTTTATTCATCTCATTCTTTTGTCGATTTACTGAAGTTTCACTGATATCGTGTGTGAATTGCACACACACATTTTTTTTTATTTGTTTTTTTTATTTATTTAAATATATAATTATATATATACGTCTACTTATTTACTTATGAACTATATGTTTATGTAGATATCAGTATGATAATAATAATATTTAGATGATATTGTTATATTTTTAATATTGTACACCCTTGCCTCCTTTCCATTTTAAGTACAGTATTTTCCATCCTTCGGTTGCCTGGAAGAGATAGCTTTGTAGCGATAAGGCCGCCCATTTTATTGATTTTATTTATCTTTACTTATTAATATTAATTACGAGCAGACACAGCGAACATTGTTTTGCCCGTTACGTTAAGCCAATCCCACCCCTATTTCGACTCACACTCCTACTATCAAAACATTTATCAATTAGTCATTTAAAATCCTTAACGGACGCAAATATTTTTCACAGACCTTAAATTCTCATTCAGTTACGCTCAGTTTTTTTTATGTTAGATAAGCCTTTATTTCACAATCTCACCTGATGTAAAGTGACGATGTGGTCTAAGATGGGGCATGATGACCTATATATTATAGAAGGTAGATGGCTTCTCCGGACCACATTACGAAACACGAAATCGCTTGACGCACTGGCCCAGCCCGGAGGGTGGTGACAAGCCGCGGCCGAAGCCTCCCACCAGAGACTGTTCTTAGCACCACCCGGAGGTCACGTGTAAGGATTCAGAGGGTTACCACTTACGGACGTGAACAGACAAAACCTCCAAAGTTTCTCTGTAGAGCTCTGCGCGTGATAAAACCTTTTTCAACTGATACTTATTCTATTACACTTATGTGATATGATTGAAGTTCGACATTTGTACTACAAAAGTTGAGTATTTTAATATAAATATAATTTTTAAGTTAATTTTTCGATATTTTTATAGTTATTCCCCTTGTTTCGTTTCCATAAAATAGTAGTTCTAAATTCAAATTTCCCACTCTCAATTATTTTGGTTCATTCATCGTGTATCGACAAATCAGGCATCGAAACGTCATGAACGACGTGCACAGGTTATATATGTCAAGAGACAGGAGCGCGCTAGCAGCGACACCAAGAGGTAGAAGAAAGAACTAGATCGATCTCACACGAGCGCGCGCGCGCACCGCAAAATCTATAATCCTATCATAATCCAATACAAATCAGCCTGGCCAGATTGTGAAAAGTATCGTGTGTGTTGTGCTAACAAAGGACAGTGTTGTCAATGCAAGGCGGAGTAGGCAGTCCTGGATATTTAACCTGTGAGTATCTTTGTCTGTATGCTCGCCTCACGTGTTATGAACCAAACCTTTCCTAAACCATCGTAGACCAGAACCTGGTCCCCCAAAGTGTTGCTGTGCCTATTTTATTGGAATGCAACACCCCCTATACATTTTCTGTGGTATAATTAATATGTTCTATCTCTTACCGAGTTTGAGGATGTGCTGCGCGCGCGCATACGCGTCGGCGGCGGCGGCCGGGTCGGCGCCGACGCGGGACGGGTACGTCACCTGCTCCAGCAGGGACCCCACCGACATGTACGGCCTGCGAACGAAACATTCATTCATTTCATTCAAATTTCGCCAGCTAAAATATTGCAAACAAAGTCGAGTTCCTTTATAGCCTCATTTAGTTTTTGAAGTGAAACTTCTTTAGAATCGTTGTGATTTCAAACCGGATGCAACGGAAAAAACGACAGGTAAGAGACAAATACAATAGCCGCCTGTAATTAGTGAGCCAGAGCGAGAGAGCAGATGTCAGTGTGTATGTATATTCACACTGTTTAATACTTGCTTGTATTTGAGCATTTAACGTGTGTTAGTGTATGTGAAAACTACGTGAGCTAATACTACTGTACACTGTATGCGGCTGCGTATTACAGCTTTTTAGTAAGATGTCAGCGTGGTGTGTTATTATGACTATTTTTATATCTTGTTGTGCTTAATAATAAATTTTATAAGATGCCGAAAACTAATGCTGAAATGTGTCGTCAATTTAGACGCAAAAAAACGAAAAAAAAAAGTTAAAAAAAAACCATAAACTGAAAATATGGAACTTGAGCAATAGATTATGTAAATAAAATAGAAATATCTTTTAAAATTAATCATAATACTTTCATTTTTAAACAATTAAACTTTGTAATTATCCAACCCTTGTTATATATAATTCATCTCATTATTTTGTCGATTTACTGTTTCACTTCTATCGTGTGTGAATCGCACATACGCCTTTTTTTTTAATTATAACGTTCCATGATTTGACGATTATTTGAGTTTTCAAATGTTTGATGCTGTTGCAAGCGCCATGATCGCGGCGTTAACTCAGTATAAGTTAGTGTTTAGGCATTAATATCCCTCATTATGTACAGTAGCATAATATAGTATTAATCCAAGATTTGATTCCCTCTGTAGTACGGTAGGCGAAGGTCTGATTGCGGCGCAAGAGGTAGCAGGTTCGATTCCCGTCGAGGGGTCTGTGTTTGTACGTAAGGCAAGCACTTATCCCTTGGTGCTGGTTTTATTTAAGTTTAATAGGAAAACATCTTTACATGTATGTGTATAATATCGAGTTCATCAGATGTCTAGTACCCGGACAACAAGCTTAGAGCTTACCACGGGGCGAAATGTTGTCGAGTAGATTGTCCGGAAATAATTATTTTTCTGATATTTCCACCGGTGTGACTATAAAAACATGTATATAGATTGGGCTTTTTAGCGATAAGGCCGCCCACTGTACATTTGTTTAACGTGCTGTTGCATTATATTTCCTTGTGTGTACAATAAAGTGTTTTTGTATGGTATTGTACTCGTATGTGCGACTCCAAAGAAAATCCTTCGGTTCCTAACAGCCTTAAGGATAAGTGGCGAATTGTAACGCTACTACTTTGAGGAGAACCGAGAACAAGTGGCGATCACAATAGGCCTTTTAGGCCGCAGTGAAACAATTGGCGATGCAAAGATTCTAACTAGCGCCTCCAGTGTCAAAATTGAGAAGCTGTCTTAGAACGAAACTTCGACAGTTTTCGTTAAAATTAACGTCAGGGAAAAACCTAAATAATAAACACAAATCAGATATTATACAAAGTGTCGTCCTTAGACAGTTTCTAAATTTCGCCGCTAGAGGCGTGCGGATAATCTTTGCATCGCCAATAGCCATAATAATAATATAAAAAAAAGTGTGTGTGTGTCAGCTACGACGCACGATTGGAGTTTACTCGTTACGAACGATAATTATGATATATATCGAATAGAAAAAAAGGGTAAATTAACGCATCTGCTAAAATGATAAGAGAAACAAACATATATCTCTAATTATTCGGATTATTTATATTACTTCAATAAAGCGTATCAAAATAATATAAATAAAATACAGTTAGACTACGAAGTATCGCGCAAAGAGGATACCCCGAGAATGAGATACGCTGTGTAATGTATTCCATCTCATTCTATATATCTCTCATTCGATATATATGTTTGTCTCTTTCTACGTAACGCCTCAACTTTTCGTGTTACACTTGATTTGATTTTACTCCTCATAAAATTTCCGTACCGGGCCTTATAACTCAAATCGTTTCTTATGGAGTAAACTCCAAAAGTAAAAGCGCGCGACTGACCGCTGCGGTATGTAGAACATGATGGGCCTGGCGCGGCACGGCGCCACGTCGCGCGGCGCGTCGTCGGCGCAGTGCGCGCAGCCGCACGGCCGCGGCACGTGCAGCGCGCCGCCGAACACCGGCCACAGCCCCGAGATTATACTGACCGCTGCGGTATGTAGAACATGATGGGCCTGGCGCGGCACGGCGCCACGTCGCGCGGCGCGTCGTCGGCGCAGTGCGCGCAGCCGCACGGCCGCGGCACGTGCAGCGCGCCGCCGAACACCGGCCACAGCCCCGAGATTATACTGACCGCTGCGGTATGTAGAACATGATGGGCCTGGCGCGGCACGGCGCCACGTCGCGCGGCGCGTCGTCGGCGCAGTGCGCGCAGCCGCACGGCCGCGGCACGTGCAGCGCGCCGCCGAACACCGGCCACAGCCCCGAGATTATACTGACCGCTGCGATATGTAGAACATGATGGGCCTGGCGCGGCACGGCGCCACGTCGCGCGGCGCGTCGTCGGCGCAGTGCGCGCAGCCGCACGGCCGCGGCACGTGCAGCGCGCCGCCGAACACCGGCCACAGCCCCGAGATTATACTGACCGCTGCGATATGTAGAACATGATGGGCCTGGCGCGGCACGGCGCCACGTCGCGCGGCGCGTCGTCGGCGCAGTGCGCGCAGCCGCACGGCCGCGGCACGTGCAGCGCGCCGCCGAACACCGGCCACAGCCCCGAGATTATACTGACCGCTGCGGTATGTAGAACATGATGGGCCTGGCGCGGCACGGCGCCACGTCGCGCGGCGCGTCGTCGGCGCAGTGCGCGCAGCCGCACGGCCGCGGCACGTGCAGCGCGCCGCCGAACACCGGCCACAGCCCCGAGATTATACTGACCGCTGCGGTATGTAGAACATGATGGGCCTGGCGCGGCACGGCGCCACGTCGCGCGGCGCGTCGTCGGCGCAGTGCGCGCAGCCGCACGGCCGCGGCACGTGCAGCGCGCCGCCGAACACCGGCCACAGGCCCGAGATTATCCGGAACAAGCTGCAACGAAACTTACATTAATATATATCTAAATTTAATTTATTCTTATTCTTATATCGAATAGAAAAAAAGGGTAAATGAACGCATCTGCTAAAATGATAAGAGAAACACACATATTATATCTGTAATTATTCGGATTATTTATATTACTTCTATAAAGCGTATTACATAAAGTATGTTACAAAATAATATAAATAAAATACAGCAATACCTCTTTGCGCGATACTTCGTAGTCTCAACTACGAAGTATCACGCAAAGAGGAGACCCCGAGAATGAGATACGCTGTGTAATGTATTCCATCTTATTCTTTTACACGTTCAATCCTACAGATATATAATGTTTGTCTCTTTCTACGTAACGCCTCAACTTTTCGTGTGACACTTTTTGATTTTACTCCTCATAAAATTTCCGTACCGGGCCTTATAACTCGAATCGTTTCTTAAGGAGTAAACTCCAAAAATAAAAGTAAGGTATAGTACCTGGACTTGCCGCAGCCGTTGGGCCCCACGATGAGCAGGTGCGTGCCGGGCCGGATGCGCAGCGTCACGTCGCTGGCCACCACGTCGCACGCCGGCGTCACGATGGGCACGTTGTACAGGTGGATGCTCTGGTCGTCCGTGTACATTACTTTACCTGGGAATAACGACCTAATTAGTCATTTTGAAGGGTTCTTATAGGGACGTCATAGAGGACTGGACGAAGTATGATGGTTTTTTGAGAGCCTTTGCGATTAGATTTTGCGATAGATTTTGTGATGTTATACGACAAAATATGGTGGACCGCGGTTGGGTGAGACTAGACGTCTGTTCGATTCGATGGTCAGGAAAAGGGCCGAAAGTGACCGCCGTGTCCGTCTCACAGCTGTGACGTCGGGCTGTCTCGTAGCCAGCTAAAGTAATATATATACAGTGTACCTTGCGGCACGGGCGTGTTGTCCTGGAAGGTGACCTGGAAGGCGGCGCCGAGGGGCTGGTGGTGCACGCTGCGCACGCACCGGCCGCGCGCCACCTCCTCGAACACCTGCAGCATGTCGGACACGCGGGTCGCTAATGTCACTATACAGTGTACCTTGCGGCACGGGCGTGTTGTCCTGGAAGGTGACCTGGAAGGCGGCGCCGAGGGGCTGGTGGTGCACGCTGCGCACGCACCGGCCGCGCGCCACCTCCTCGAACACCTGCAGCATGTCGGACACGCGGGTCGCTAATGTCACTATACAGTGTACCTTGCGGCACGGGCGTGTTGTCCTGGAAGGTGACCTGGAAGGCGGCGCCGAGGGGCTGGTGGTGCACGCTGCGCACGCACCGGCCGCGCGCCACCTCCTCGAACACCTGCAGCATGTCGGACACGCGGGTCGCTAATGTCACTATACAGTGTACCTTGCGGCACGGGCGTGTTGTCCTGGAAGGTGACCTGGAAGGCGGCGCCGAGGGGCTGGTGGTGCACGCTGCGCACGCACCGGCCGCGCGCCACCTCCTCGAACACCTGCAGCATGTCGGACACGCGGGTCGCTAATGTCACTATACAGTGTACCTTGCGGCACGGGCGTGTTGTCCTGGAAGGTGACCTGGAAGGCGGCGCCGAGGGGCTGGTGGTGCACGCTGCGCACGCACCGGCCGCGCGCCACCTCCTCGAACACCTGCAGCATGTCGGACACGCGGGTCGCTAATGTCACTATACAGTGTACCTTGCGGCACGGGCGTGTTGTCCTGGAAGGTGACCTGGAAGGCGGCGCCGAGGGGCTGGTGGTGCACGCTGCGCACGCACCGGCCGCGCGCCACCTCCTCGAACACCTGCAGCATGTCGGACACGCGGGTCGCTAATGTCACTATACAGTGTACCTTGCGGCACGGGCGTGTTGTCCTGGAAGGTGACCTGGAAGGCGGCGCCGAGGGGCTGGTGGTGCACGCTGCGCACGCACCGGCCGCGCGCCACCTCCTCGAACACCTGCAGCATGTCGGACACGCGGGTCGCTAATGTCACTATACAGTGTACCTTGCGGCACGGGCGTGTTGTCCTGGAAGGTGACCTGGAAGGCGGCGCCGAGGGGCTGGTGGTGCACGCTGCGCACGCACCGGCCGCGCGCCACCTCCTCGAACACCTGCAGCATGTCGGACACGCGGGTCGCTAATGTCACTATACAGTGTACCTTGCGGCACGGGCGTGTTGTCCTGGAAGGTGACCTGGAAGGCGGCGCCGAGGGGCTGGTGGTGCACGCTGCGCACGCACCGGCCGCGCGCCACCTCCTCGAACACCTGCAGCATGTCGGACACGCGGGTCGCGTACCCGGCTAGGGTCACTATCTCCTGTGGAGGATAACTCCATTTAAGTCGCGGACATATCCATCAAATCATATAAAAAAGAAACTTATATTTCAGACACAGGTCCTTAAATTAAATTAATGTGATCAAAAATAACAAAATAACTTAAAAAATCTTGAGAGGTGTCAAGGGACACCCGGATGGAACGAAGTTCACAACGAACGAACGAAGAAACACTGTCAGGATTCATTATTTTTATTATTATTATTAATTATTTACAAAAAAACTGTATACGCTCAACAAAAATAATCGTCGCGACACCTCACTGTTCAATGCGAAATAGAAATGAAAATATCTGGCTTGCTTTCTATAAGAGAGAGAGAGACAGACAGTGAAACATGCGACGCCGCACAGCTTACAATAGCTTACTATAGCAAAAAGTGTCGTGACAACTTTTCGTAAGAATGTTTTCCGTCTAGCCCCCACACAACGCGCGAAAAGGAACTTCGTTCCAATTATAGACAAAACAAACATAAATAACATAAACTTAGACAGATACTGTCCCGTGCAGAGAGCGATCGATCTAGGAAAAAGGTTCCTTCAGTTATCACTCTCTGCACAAGAGACCTCCATAGTGGTGTTAAGCTTATTCACCCTATTAACGTTCCCACTGCTGGGACACAGGGACTTCTCTCTTGACGAGAGAGATTAGGCCTTAATTCACCACGCTGGCCAAGTGCGGGTTGGTGAATGTCACATGTCCTTCAAACTCTTTTTAAAGTTCTCAGAACATGCCGGTTTCCTCACGATGTTGCCTTCACCGTTAAAGCACGTGTTTAAAGCGCACATAAATTTCTCAAGAAGAAAAATCCAGAGTGGCGTGGCGGGGTTTGAACCCACGACCTTCGGAATGAAAGTCGAGTGTCCTCCCACTTAGCCAACACGGCTACTGGCTACTTCGAAGTAGTGCAATGCAGGTAAATTACCTTGTAACTGGACATAAGTCGCTCTATCGCATCAGCGGCAGAGTTAAGCAGGTTTCGCGATGTGGTCATGTATTCCGTGCGCTGGCTAATGTTCTCAGCGGCGGAGCCTGTAACAAATACAATAAAATATATTAATATTGGACAATTGTAACCATACTAATATTATTAATGCGAATGTAAGTGTGTTTGTTACGCTTTCACGCAAAAACTACTAAACCGATTTAAATGAAATTTGGTACACAGAATCCCTAGAGCCTGAAAAATAACATAGGCTACTTTTTACCGCGGGAAAACGTAATTCCGCGGGAAAATCCACTATAACGCGGGTAAAACCTCGGGGTAAAGTAGCACCAGTTACGGATAAGTTGAGAGGTAATAGATTAGCGTGGTATGGACATGGCATGAGAAGGGATGAAAGTCATGTGACTAGAAGAGCGTTAGATATGAATGTAGATGGATATGTGAGAAGAGGTAGGCCGCAGAAAATATGGATGGACTGTGCGAAAGATGACATGTGTAAGAAAGAGGTAAATGTTGAGATGACGGGTGATAGAGGGAAATGGAAGCAGAAAACATGTTGTGCCGACCCCACGTAATGTACGATAAGGTCCAGAAGATGATGATGAATTGTAATAGTTGATAAGTATGATGGATTATTCTAATCTTATTGAGTCGCTTTGAAAATTCATAAGGTCGAGCTGTACAAGCCACGGCGGTGCCGTGTTTATGGATTTTCACGCGGGATAGACGATTTTTTTTCAAAAGTAGCCTATATATTTATAATAAAAAATATGTAGTACCCGTAACACAAGCTTATAGCTTACCACGGGGCTAGATGTTGTTGTGTGCATTGTCTGGAAATATTTATTTATATCCTTTGTGGATCCAAATAGGACTATTAGTTTTTGAGATTAACGCGTTCAAACGAACAAACTCTTCAGTTTTATAATCTAATATATAAAATTTCCATGTCACAATGTTAGTTACCGTACACCTCCGAAACAGCTTTATCAATTCTTACCGAACTTTATATGCGTATTCAGTAGGTCTGAAAATCGGCTACTATCTGTTTTTCATTTTGCAAAACAACGTTTGCTGGGGTCATCTAGTATAAGTATATAATTATTGTGTTTACTAGCCTATTTTGGTAGTGTTTTTTTTAAGGGTGTCTGTATAGTATACAGACACCCTTGTTTTTTATGTAAGTTGACAGATAAATATAGCAGCTGTACAGGGGTACAGCTGCTATATTTATTAATTATTGATTTTTTTTTGTGTTTAATTTAATTTATTAATTTATTTAATGATTATTTTTGTTTCTTTTTTAAATTGGGTAATTTGACGAAACTAAGTGTACAACAATGTTCCAAAAGTTAATAAAGATTTGAATTTGAATTTGAATTTCAAAATGTATTTGTTGACAGTTCTCACCGTGACTGGTGGCGGTGAGGATCGGCAGCGCCAGCATCACCATGCCGGTGCCGGACCACACGTACTTCATGCAGAACTGCTCCAGCATCACGTACCACAGCTTCTTGTTGAACACGGAAGTCATCTGGGCGACCAGCTGCTGGTAGGCGGACTGCAGCTGGCCTAGCTCCACCTGGGGTACAACGAGAAAGGTTAAGTGTATTGTAAGCTATCAATAAATCTAAATTTAAAATTTAAGAAAAACCCCCGATTCCAATGCCTTAATTTCCTTAAACATAAAACAAGATAATATTTTGTTATGTGGACGCGATGCGATTTCATTTGATACCCCACACTAGTATATTTGCAGATTTTCGGTTTTCCTTACCCACTCTCCTCTCCATAACTTTTAAACGGCACAACCTATTTTCATGAAACATGTCTAAGAACACTCGCGCTAGACTCACCTTTCATACAAAAAAAACTAGATTGAAATCGCTCCATCCGATCGGGAGCTATGGTGCCACAGACAGACAGACACACAGACAGACAGACACGTCAAACTTATAACACCCCTCTTTTGGGTTAAAAAACTAACCTCAAACATAAATCAGCGAAGAACTACAGTTGCGAGGGACAATCCGGTCTGGGTGTTTAATAATAAAATAAAATGTTTATTTCACACAAATATGTTACAGTAATTAACGGATAATAATGTGGAAAATTATAAAAAAACCCCCGGTTTCAAAACTATAGTTCCCTTAAAAATAAAAAGACATACTATTTTGTAATGTGCACGTGATGATTTTCGGTTTTCCTTCCTCACTTCTCATAACTTTTAAACGGGTCAACGGATTTTCATCACACATGACTTAGAACACTCGCACGAAACACACCTTTCATACAAAAGAAACTAAAATGCAATCGCTCCATCCGTTCGGAAGCCATGACGTCCCAGACAGACAGACACGTAAAACCTATCCCCTCTTTTTTGTGGGGAGGGCCTAACAGGGTACCTTATGTCCCCGGTAGAAGGCGACCTCCTCGGCGTGCGCGATGAGGCGCGCGTGCGCGTGGCGCAGCTCGTACCTTATGTCCCCGGTAGAAGGCGACCTCCTCGGCGTGCGCGATGAGGCGCACGTGCGCGTGGCGCAGCTCGTACCTTATGTCCCCGGTAGAAGGCGACCTCCTCGGCGTGCGCGATGAGGCGCGCGTGCGCGTGGCGCAGCTCGTACCTTATGTCCCCGGTAGAAGGCGACCTCCTCGGCGTGCGCGATGAGGCGCGCGTGCGCGTGGCGCAGCTCGTACCTTATGTCCCCGGTAGAAGGCGACCTCCTCGGCGTGCGCGATGAGGCGCGCGTGCGCGTGGCGCAGCTCGTACCTTATGTCCCCGGTAGAAGGCGACCTCCTCGGCGTGCGCGATGAGGCGCGCGTGCGCGTGGCGCAGCTCGTACCTTATGTCCCCGGTAGAAGGCGACCTCCTCGGCGTGCGCGATGAGGCGCGCGTGCGCGTGGCGCAGCTCGTACCTTATGTCCCCGGTAGAAGGCGACCTCCTCGGCGTGCGCGATGAGGCGCGCGTGCGCGTGGCGCAGCTCGTACCTTATGTCCCCGGTAGAAGGCGACCTCCTCGGCGTGCGCGATGAGGCGCGCGTGCGCGTGGCGCAGCTCGTACCTTATGTCCCCGGTAGAAGGCGACCTCCTCGGCGTGCGCGATGAGGCGCGCGTGCGCGTGGCGCAGCTCGTACCTTATGTCCCCGGTAGAAGGCGACCTCCTCGGCGTGCGCGATGAGGCGCGCGTGCGCGTGGCGCAGCTCGTACCTTATGTCCCCGGTAGAAGGCGACCTCCTCGGCGTGCGCGATGAGGCGCACGTGCGCGTGGCGCAGCTCGTACCTTATGTCCCCGGTAGAAGGCGACCTCCTCGGCGTGCGCGATGAGGCGCGCGTGCGCGTGGCGCAGCTCGGCCTTCATGCGCGCCTCCTCGCCCGCCAGCGCGCCGAACCGCGGGCTGAGCAGCCGCAGCAGCTGCCCCGTCGCGCAGATCACTACGCTGGCGAAGCCGGGACCTGCAATGTATTTAATTATTATATTATTTTGGGAAAACTAACAGCTAGGCTACTGTCTATGTCGTTCTATTTCTTTCCTGTCCATCCAAAGGTTGCCTGGATCGCTCACAGCGATAAGGCCGCCCTTTGTACTCCAATGTATTGTCTTGTTAATGTTTGCAGTTTGTATTTTATTTGTGGTGTACAATAAAGAGTTATCTATCTAGGTAACTAAATACTAAACACAGTGTGTAACTAACGGCTAATTATAAGTTTCCACAGATATATGAAAAAAATACTAGTTATATGCAACAGTCGAATAAGAAAAAAAACAGCACATGAGACATTTTTTTGAAGTGAAACTTCTTTAGAATCGTTGTGATTTCAGACCGGATGCAAAGGAAATACGTCAGGTAAGCCAATCTTAACCCCAACAAGGTTAAGCAACTTTCCGGAACGCCAGTACTTGGATGGGTGACCGCCCGAACAAAATCTTTTTGCACAGTATTTTTTTTTATTCATCTCATTCTTTTGTCGATTTACTGAAGTTTCACTTCTACCGTGTGTGAATCGCACTCTCACCTTTTTTTATTTATTTTATTTTATAATTTTGGGAAACCTAACAGCTAGGTAACTAAATACTAAACACAGTGTGTAACTAACGGCTAATTATAAGTTTCCACTGATATAAGAAATAAATACTAGTCATATACAACAGTCGAATAAGAAAAAAGACAGCACATGAGACAATTTTTGAAGTGAAACTTCTATAGAATCGTAGTGATTTCAAACCGGATGCAAAAAGATGAAACGGAAATGATGTAAGAGACACAAATATAATGCTTTATTTAAATTTCGACGAATTACGAAGTATCGCGCAAAGGGGTATTGCTGTATTTTATTTATATTATTTTGTAACATACTTTATGTAATACGCTTTATTGAAGTAATATAAATAATCCGAATAATTACAGATATAATATGTTTGTTTCTCTTAACATTTTAGTAGATGCGTTCATTTACCCTTTTTTTCTATTCGATATATATCATAATTATAGTTCATAAGTAGTAGACTCCAATCGTGCGTCGTAGCTGACACACACACACACTCTTTTTTTATTCTTCTTATTATTCTTTCGTCGATTTACTGAAGTTTCACTTCTATCGTGTGTGAATCGCACACACACCTTTTTTTTTATATTTTTTCACTATTTAAATTCATATAAATGAAATGAAAAACATTTTTATTTTGGTCCATAAACAATAAACAGCACACTAGACAGCATAAGCAAACAGACACAAGAAAAAAAAACACAAACAGAAAATTAGCTGGCAGGCTGTGCTGCCATGTACCAAAAATGGAGCAGTCTCAGCTTAATGCCACAGAGAGGGATCGGAGCAACGCTGGTTTCCAGACTGCTCCTGATTGGATGACATCACTGTCTGTAGATTATAATTGGATACAATACTACAATATACACAATTTTATAATTAACATACAAATATAAAGTACATAACAGATCAATACTCTATAAAAAAATATATATATTCTTTTGTTGCTTAGTTTCAAGTTGACAGGCTCTAATAATTCCGGTTGACCAGTACTGATATGCTCATTGTATAATAGCTACCTTATATGACGAGCATTTTTTTTTTATTGTAAATGTTAAACTAATAATAGTTACCTACCTATAAATAAGAACTCCAAAATTGTAATAACTGATAAAACTGTGTTGTTCTATTAGCTACCTATTGACAAGCATTTGTTTGTAAATGTTAAATGTAACCATATTGTACACCAATATTGTTATAATAACAACATAAGAGATTAAAGCTGAGTTGTTCTATTCGCTTCTCAACTCAGTGTAAAAAATTGAAGCGAACTGTCAAGACAATGTTATTTCCTTGATTATTCTTAGTTTTTATTTAAATTAGCTTTAAGTTGACCTGTCCGTGTAAGCATATGCTTGGAAATAAACGTTTTGACTTTGACTTTGATTCGCTTCTCAACTCAGTATAAAACATTGAAGAGAACTGTCAAGTCAATGTCACTACCTACTAGATATTTTTTTGATTGTCAAAATGGCGTTTAGCTAAATAACATCTTTATCACTTTATAATTTTATTTAACTCGACACTGACAAACTGTCGCTTCAAGCGCAGAGTCCAATTATGAGAAATTGAATTGAATTGATATTTTTTGTTTAAACAATTTAGTTTTATTAATGACAATCTACAATTTCTGGTTTCAGGTCTGGGTGTTTTCTATGTATCATATGTATGTATTTACGAAAAAAAATGTATCTATGTAGTATATCAGTCACCTAACACCCATTGTTCAAGCTCTGCTTAGTTTGGGGTTAGTTGATGCTGTCTGATAAGTCCGGAAATATTTATTTATTAAAAATTTTAAGTTGACCTGTCCATGTAGTTTTGGGTTAGGTGATGCTGTGTGAGTAGTCCGTAAATATAAATCTATATGTTTTAAAATGGCTCCTCGTTTTACGGAGCTGCAGAACAGCTGTTGTCTCACCCAGGAATATGTTGCCCTTCATCTTGCTGGCGGAGCTGGCCAGCGTGAGCACGATGAGCAGCAGGTCGAAGCACGGCTTCGTGAGCGACGAGTACAGGTGCGCCACGGACTGCGCGAACACCGACACGTCCTCAGTCAGTCTGGAAAACGAGCGGCCGTTATGACCTAAGGTATCCAGGCTTTTTTAATGGGCTAGATGTTTTTTTTATACTCGATAAGCCTTCATTTTACCACAATCTCACCTGATGTAATGTGACGATTCGGACCACATTACGAAACACGAAAAATTCGCTTCACGCACTGGCCCAGCCCGGAGGGTGGTGACAAGCCGCGGCCGAAGCCTACCACCAGAGACTGTTCTTAGCACCACCCGGAGGTCACGTGTAAGGATTCAGAGGGTTACCACTTACGGACGTGAACAGACAAAACCTCCAGTACTGTCTAAGTTTTGTAAAACCAAACTATGGAAATAAATAATTTTGTATCTTGTATCCATGATAGGGTTTCTCTACGTGATCGAATCAGAAATGAGGGGATCCGTAGAAGAACGAGGGTCACCGACATAGCCAAACGGATTAGCTCTTTGATGTGGCAGTGGGCAGGCCACATAGCACGTAGAACAGATGGCCGTTGGGGCCGCAAAAGTTCTCGAATGGAGGCCGCGGATCGGCAAGCGCAGCGTCGGACGACCACCAACAAGATGGACAGATGACTTGGTCAAACTTGCTGGCTCACGGTGGATGCTAGTAGAGACCGATCGGAATGATTGGTCGTCTTTGAGGGAGGCTTATGTCCAGCAGAGGGCGTCTAATGGACTACGTATAAGACTTAGATCAAACCTACATGTGCAAGCGGGATTTTAGTGGATTTTAGAGATTTTAGTGGCGTTCACAACAATGCCAAGTGTAGGGGCAGTCCATCCTCCCAGCTATCATTACTAGAACGGTATAGGAGCTCGCAACCTGCGCACCAGGGAGACGGCGCGTTTGCGCATGGTGGTTTTTGGCAATCAACTACATTATAAGCAACATAGAAAAACTACAAAAGTCCATGGAAGTCATGCTAATCAAGAAATTATCAATAAAATGAATAACTTAAAGTTATTTGCGAATTAATGGAAATAATCTAAATTTAGAATTTAAGAAAAAACCCCGTTTCCAATGCCGTTATTTCCTTAAATGTAAAACAACGTAATGTGGACGCGATGCGCTTTCATTTGATACCCCACACTAGTATATTTGCAGATTTTCTGTTTTCCTTCCCCACTCTCACCCCCATAACTTTTAAACGGCTCAACCGATTTTCATGAAACATGTCTAAGAACAGCCGGGCCAAACTCACCTTTCATACAAAAAAAAACTAAATTGAAATCGCTCCATCCGTTCGGGAGCTATGATGTGACAAACTTATAACACCCCTCTTTTTCGGTCGGGGGTAACCCCTCACCTGTGATCGGCGTTCTCGATCCTGGCGTCGAGGTTGGCCACTCGGTAGTACGTCTGGTTCTTGAAGTACAGCTCGTACGCGTGGTTCACGAGCCGCGTGCGGAACGCTAACGCTAAACGGCTCTCTAGGTATCTGGAATAATATACTATTATTAGACCAATCTTGTCCACACGATGACCAATGACTAAACACCAATTTAACCATTTTAAGCTACAAATAGAGTTTTATTGTTCAACCATTCATCATCATCACCCTATTAACGTTCCCACTGCTGGGACACAGGCACTTCTCTCTTGACGAGAGAGATTAGGCCTTAATTCACCACGCTGGCCTAGTGATAAGATAAGATAGATAAGATAAATATTCTTTATTGCACACATAATTAAAAACACAAAACTAAAAATAAGCACTTAAGACTATGCGACAGATGGCTGTCTTATCGCTAAAGAGCGATCTACCAGACAACCTTGAATGGATAGGATTATTGGGGAAAAGAAGCGCGGGTTGGTGAATGTCACATGTCCTTAAAACTCTTTAAAGTTCTCATAGCATGCCGGGTTCCTCACGATGTTGCCTTCACCGTTGAAGCACGTGTTTAAAGCGCACATACATTTTTCAAGCAGAAAAATCCAGAGGTGCGTGGTGGAAAACCATTGGAAGATTACAATTTAATGTCAAATTGATCTCAGTTAGGCGGCAATACTTTAGCTTGATCAAATCGCGCTCATAGCAAATGGTGAAATTGAGGCTTAATGTGATGGAAGGTCACGGTCAAGGGTAGCGGATTCGTTTTTTCATTGACAAATATCTCATATTATCTAATTTCGTCACGGCGTTGTCTGTGTTTCATGTATTTTCCCTATGTAAGTTGTAGCCTATAGCCTTTTTCACTTTTTTTTATGCTAGATAAGCCTTGATTTGACTACAATCTCACCTGAAGTAAAGTGACGATGTGGTCTAAGATGGGGCATGAAGACCTAGAAGATGGCTTTTCTGGACCATAATACGAAACAAGAGAAAATCGAATAATCGCAATAGAATCGAATTTATACTGATTTTTTTTTCAAATCGAACCAGCAGTTCCATGATCTCGTTCAAGAAAACATAAAACCAAACTCCTTAGCTTTATAATATTAGTATACATGTATATGTTAGATAAATAAACACAAGAGCAAAATGATCACTGGGGTACACTTGTCGATACCGAATGCACTCGATCGAGCCTTTCACCTCAGCGCGTGACGCAACAGAACCACTCACAATCTTAAAAAAAATCAGTGTGTGGTATTCATAAGGAGGTCTACCTTCAATATTCTAAACTGTACTTCCTAGATTTTATTTTAAAACTTCAAAAATTTGTTTTCTTTCTTGATAAGGAGACGGGTTAAAATGGTTGTATTACCTGATCATCGAGTTGATGAACGTGGCTGGAACAGCTATGCTGAACCACTGCAGCAGCAGCTTCGAAAAGCGGTGCATGTCCTTCTGGACTATGTGCTTCACTGCGGACAAAAAAAGAGTCATATTAAATCTTAAATAAAATAAATAAATAAAATAAGCCTTTATTGCAGTGAAACTTAATCTACATTTACATTATTATTTCATATTGTTTCCTTTCACAGCTTGTCTTTCGACAAAGGCCTCCTCTAGAGCCTTCCATTTTTCTCTGTCCTTTGCTAATCTTAACCATTCTGGGCCGGCTATTTTCTTGAAATCGTCCTCCCATCTTTTGATTTTTCTGCCTTTTTTCCTTTTACTATCTCTTGGATACCACTCTGTTATTGTTTTGGTCCATTTCTCATTCTTCTCCCTTAACATTATGTCCTGTCCAGCGCCATTTAAGTTCTTTGTACACAATTTCAATATTTCTAAATTTGGTTTTGCTCCTTATCGTTTGTAATCTAATTTTGTCTCTTCTCTTAACTCCAACCACACTCCTTTCCATTCCATTTTGACACACTTTTATTTTTTTTAGTTGCTGTTCGTTTAGTGCCCATGTTTGACATCCGTAGGATAAGCACGGTAGGATGCAGGTGTTAAAGACCTTCCTCTTTTCTTTCATTGGCATATCTCTGCTCTTCATAACTTCGCTGAGTGACCAAAATCTTTTCCATGTGTTCGTTATTCTTCTTTCTAATTCCTTTTGCATTGTATCTTTAGTGGAAATAAGTTGACCCAAGTATATATACTCTTTAACATATTCTATTTGGCCTCCATTTACTGTTATTTCTGATTCTTCCGCATTGGTCATTATCTTAGTTTTATCTATGTTCATCGATAAGCCTGCCTTAATACTTTCATCAGCTAGGTTTTGGAGCATTTGTTCTAGGCTCTCGGCGTTTTCTGAAAACAGGATAAGGTCATCGGCAAAGCGTAGGTGGCTAAGTGTTTCCCCATTTATTTTTATGCCATGATTTTCCCAGTCTACCTTTCTAAATATCATTTCAAGCACTGCTGAGAATAACTTCGGTGAGATTGGGTCTCCTTGCCTAACTCCTCTTTGTATTGGAAATTCTTCCCCTGTTCTTTCTAATCTCACTTGGGCGGTACTCTGTGAATATATGGTTTGTAGTATTCGTATGTATTTACTTTCGATACCTTGGCTTTCGAGTGCTGCCCAGATAGCATTAACAAAGCATTCGACTCTCATATTAAATCTTAATGATTTCTAAATTTTTTAAGTAGCTTAATTTTTTATGCAGATAAAGAAGGGGGCGCTTTCACGGAGGTTCAGGTTCGAATCCTGTGTGCGAAGGTTACTGATACGTCTTAATTTTTTTTCTGCATAAAAATATAAGAATCTTGTGTTTGTATGTGGTATTTAAAATTAATTGTCTTCGTCGCGGTATTGGAACGTTCATTTCTTTTTTAATCGTCTTAAAAACCCAAGCCTATCTCACCGAACCGTGGTATGCTAAAAACCGTGCTGCAAAACTGCTCTCATGTTTATTAATTATTTTATTAATTATTATGTTTTCTCGCAAATGAGCAATTTCATTTAATGCGCTCGCCAACCCGCCTGCCAAGCGTGGCATGAGTATTATGATATCAAGACTAGAAGGGAGGATCAAGTCCAGTAGTCGACCTTCTAAGGCTGAAGAGAGCATTAAAATTAACCATTTTAAACTCACCGATAGACCCCTCCAGCGATGCCACGTATATAGACAGGAAGGTTCTAGAGAAGAGGCACAGTGTGTGCGCAGACAGTAGGGCAACTTCGTGGCTTCGGAAGCCAGGTACCATGATCCGCGCCAGGCTGATGAGCTGGCGAAGGAACTCCAGGTTTAGACCTGGTACATGCTTGGTCTGAGGTTCTGGTGTGGCGTCGTCGGCGTCTTCCTGTAAGCAAAAAAAAACATTTGTATGAGACAGACTGTTATATTAGTTAGATTTATAACGGGATATTTACCATGATTGATTGTCTTGTATATATATTTAAGGGAACTAAGGTTCTGGAATCGGGGGTTTTTTAAATTGTAAATTTAGATTATATTTGTATACATCGTACATAGTTCGGCGGTTATAATTGTTGTTATGGGCCTTACGGGGTGTAAAAAAGTACTTTAAAAGTTAAAAAAAAACTCGTTTTTTGTGTACGTAAGGTTTTTTGAATACTGCGCGCCAGCCCTTATCACACTGTCACGCTTGCCTCGCTTGCTTTTGTATGGTGCTCGCGTGCTTGGCGTAAAGGCTCATAAATTACCAGTTATTAAATTAATTCACAAAAAAATAGATGGCTTTCTGTTTCTTTGCTCAGTGGTGTCCCTCAGGGACTGTTCCTGGGTCCTCTTCTATTATTAATGTATGCTGGCGATCGTGAAACTTACAATGTTCTGTTTGTTGTCCGTATCCGCGAGCCCCCGGCAGAGGGCGCACTGCTCCGCCCCGCACCCCCCGCACGCCTCCTTCTTCCCCTCCGCGCCGACGGTCGCGAGCTTGCCATTCTTTGTCACCTGAAATGTGTAGACAAATTGTTAAATACGAGTCGAAGGTCGATGGGGTGATGTTCTATGACCAACTTATAGCTCTCACATCCATGAGATTAGTTATATTAACTATTATGGCATTCTCATGTATTTGTCATAATTATTCGCGCAAAAATCATCTACAAATTCCGTTATTGGAAAGTGTGTTAAATCTAACATGAAATATTTTATTTTAGACCTATGTCGTTTGGGAGCTATATTTTAATTGTTTATTTTCTTTTCATAATTTATCTTCCCAAACAATCGTCGTTGCAAATCTACATCTACAACACAGTTTCCTCAGTTATTACAATTTTGGAGTTCTTACTTATAGGTACCTAACTATTATCAGTTTACATTTACAATAAAAAAAAATTGTCATTAAGGTAGCTATTATAACATGTGCATATCAGTCCCGGTCAACCAGAATTATTAGAGCCTGTCAAAGTGGAACTAAGCAAGATCTATCCAATCAGCATCATCCTCTATATAATCATTTATAGAGTAATACGCTTTTTTCATTAGACTGAAATGAAATGAAATGAAATGAAATGAAATGAAATGAAATGAAATGAAATGATATTTATTTGCCAGAATATAGGTTGTACAGGTTCTTGAGTTTAAAGTAATGATCTCTATATTCGACTAGGTAAGTCGTGCAAATGTTTTAGTTAATTAATAGGTATGTGTCTATTTGATTCAAAATTAAAATTAAGCTAACATGTCACAATATGTCATAAATGTAGTCAAATTAAAGTAAATAGCAATACATTCATAAAAAATAATAAATAATAATAAGTCAAATCATAATTAATTATTCATATATCAACGAATTACATGCAAATTTGTATTTAAAATATTCTTCCATGCAATAAAAACATGAGTCACATAGAAAATTATACATTTTGATATTAAATTCAGTATCGTGAAGTTGCCTAAGTTTATTTGGTAGCTTATTATATATCTTAACTGCCATCGCGTAACAGTTCTTTTTTGGCAGTTTTAACTTGTAATATGGAACTACTAGCGGTTTTTGAACCAAATTTCTCTTAAATTTAGATTTTTCGTCAATTTCAAATAAGTACATATGTTTCCTAACAAATTTCAACATTTCAAAAATATATAAGGATGTCAACGTTAAGAGTTTTTGCTCTTTAAATATAGGTTTACATGAATCCCTTCTCTTTAGTCCAAATATAGCACGGATACATTTTTTCTGTGTTATAAATGCTCTCGTTATGTCAGTTGAATTACCCCATATTATAATACCATATCGTAATACGGAGCAGACATGACTATGATAAACCATTAATGCTGTTTCAATGTTCGTAAGTGATTTTATTCTTTTCAATGCAAATATAAATTTATTTATTTTGATGCAGACATTTTCGATATGTTTTTTCCAATTTAAATGGCGGTCAACGGTAATTCCCAAAAATTTAAATTCGTTAAGTTCG
Organism: Gymnoscelis rufifasciata; assembly: GCA_929108375.1. Taxonomy (NCBI): domain Eukaryota; kingdom Metazoa; phylum Arthropoda; class Insecta; order Lepidoptera; family Geometridae; genus Gymnoscelis; species Gymnoscelis rufifasciata. Next base: position 9,489,110 of record OV815327.1, on the reverse strand, counting down.
ATAATGTCGTTATATTCGTAATGAATGTCAATTTTAGTTTTCAAATATTTATTATGGTATGTCAAAAATCTCATAAAATTAGTCTTTGTGGTATTAATATTCAAATTATTACTATCAAGCCATTCAATTATGTCATGTATCGCTTTATTAGATATCTCTATTACATTTGGAATTGTTTGTTGCCTTGTCAGAATTGTAGTATCATCCGCAAACATGATCACATACTGATTTGTAACTCTAGGCAATTCATTAATATAAATAATAAATAATATTGGGCCGAGTACACTACCCTGTGGTACACCGTATTTAACTATAGAGTACTCTGAACGGTAAACTTGCTGAGTGTATGTTTCATTGCACATTTTTTTTTATTTCAGTACATTGTTTACGTCCTCTAAGATAGCTTTCAAACCAAGTATATGCAGGACCTCTTACTCCATAGCACTCTAGTTTATGGAGCAATCGGTCATGACACACAGTGTCGAAAGCTTTGCTCATGTCCAAAAATATAGCTACAGGAATTTCTTTTTGGTCAACAGATTTAACTATTTCTTTAATTAATTTGAAACAAGCAAGAGTTGTGGATCTTTGACTAATGAACCCATTTTGTTCGTCACACAGCACTTGATACCTCTCTAGAAAAGATAATACCTTTATACTCATAACTTTTTCAAATATCTTTGACAGAATTGGTACTAATGTTATAGGCCTGTAATTGCTCATGTCCGATTTAGTACCTTTTTTATAGAGAGGTTTTACAACAGATGATTTTAGTTTTTCAGGAAATATACCGTTCTGCAATGATAAGTTTATAACATGTGTCAATGGTTCAAGTATAGGGTTGATATTTTCTTTTAGTAATTTAGTTGTAATTTCGTCATAGCCAGCAGAATTTGTATTACGCAAATGCATTGTTATTTTTAAAACATCATTTAAACTAACGGGGTCAAGAAATATTGATTTGCTCAATCTCCTTTCATTAGTAACGTTCTTGCTTTTAGATTTGTCATTCTTATTTGCAACATTAACAAAATAATTATTAAAACCTAATGCTATTTCATGACCTGTTTTTAATATTTCATTACCATTTACTATTTCTTGAATGTCATTATTTGCAGTTTTATTTTTTAATCGTTTATTTATTATTCGCCACGTAGTTTTGCATTTATTAGAAGCATTAGCAATTGTTCTTTTATTTTTTTCCCTTTGCAATTCAATGGTACACTTTTTAAGTAATTTACTATATATTAAATATTTTTTTTTATTGATTTTAGATTTGGTTTTGTAAAAAATAAATTGTAATTTCCTTTTAGTTTCAAAAGAACGTTTCAAACCCTTTGTGATCCATTTTGGATTACTAGAATTATTGTTGAGTTTTACTTTTATGAGTGGGAAACAAAGTTTATAGGATAAACAGATCCAGTCATGAAGTTTCGAAAAAGCTTCATTCACATCTGTTTCAGTTAAAACATCGACATAAGATACACTACCTATGCAATATTGAAACTTTTTTATGTTTTCAAGGCACATGTCTCTCCTGTAAGCGAACCATTGTGTATTTGTACCCGTATTGTTTGTGTTTATTGTCAATGTCTGCGCTGTATTATGGTCTGATAACCCCAGCTCATGTGTTTCACCTATTACATTACTAATATTGCTAAATATATTATCGATGCATGTATTTTGCCTAGTTGGTAAGTTAATATGTAGTTTCATTTGATAATTGTACAATGTATTTATGAATTCATTACTTATTTTACTGTTATTCAAAATGTCAATATTAAAGTCACCACAATATATATTAGAATAATTTTTTTGTATGTCAGATTTATCTAATAAAATTTTCAATTGTCTAAAAAATATGTCTAAATCAGAATTTGGCGTGCGATATATACAAAACACATTTAATTTAAGTTTTCTAATTACTACTCCGCATATTTCAAAATGCTTCTCTATTGCAATCTTATTCAGCCACTCAATTGGTTCACAATCATAATCACTATTTTGTCTTACTAATATACAAACTCCTCCGCGACGTTGATTTTTTCGTGTGTAGCTATTCGCCAATTCGTAAGAAGATAATTTAAGAACTAGCTATTCGCCAATTCGTAAGAAGATAATTGAAGACTTCTCTTAATAAATGATTTAAATTTTCTAGTAGGAAGCTCTGTTACATGATGAGGAAGCTTATGAAGCATGGGCTATCCCTCATCACAAAGACCCTATTCCCGTGGAATTTACTACGGTAAACGACATATTTTAAAATCAATAATAGTTAACAATACAGGACTTTTTTTATTTATTACTTACTTACTCGGATAGTTTAAGGTTTACGAATTGTATAATCATAAAGATAATAGGGACACATGTTACATTCCCACCGAGACATGACTTTTTTAATAGTTAATAACACAAGGTAAAGGGAATAGTTTATTTAGCTTATATAGGAAAATTTTAACTACATTTTATATCAACGTTTCAGTTATTTGACAGAAATAATAGCGTGTACGACACGGTAAAATAATAATTACAATACACAATACAAAGTACTCTTTATTGAAAACTAATAAACATGACAGAGAAGTTCAAAATCAGCGAATCAATCGGTTACTGTTTCTACTTTTCTTACGAATACCTCGTCGCCATCATCATCATCATTAGTCGTAGGTTGAAACTTATCATTATTATACAACATAGATCTCTCAAATAAATTGAGGGTTATCTAATATATTGGTATAAGGTAAACATAATATGTAATAAACTAATATTAGGTAATATAATTGTTCATATTATGTTACGAGTATTCAGTGATAGTCGAATAATAGTTTCTATGGGCGTTTCCCGTAGTAACATATATTACTTTATTATGGGCGATTCCTTAACCATCCGCCAACGTTGGCAGTACCACTCACCTTATAATTATTATTATTGTTGCAAGCCGGTGCTTGGTTCTTCTCCCTCGCACCGTAGACGGCGCAGGCTGCCAACGCGACGCCCAGGCCAACGCCGACCGCCAACGTTGGCAGTACCACTCACCTTATAATTATTATTATTGTTGCAAGCCGGTGCTTGGTTCTTCTCCCTCGCACCGTAGACGGCGCAGGCTGCCAACGCGACGCCCAGGCCAACGCCGACCGCCAACGTTGGCAGTACCACTCACCTTATAATTATTATTATTGTTGCAAGCCGGTGCTTGGTTCTTCTCCCTCGCACCGTAGACGGCGCAGGCTGCCAACGCGACGCCCAGGCCAACGCCGACCGCCAACGTTGGCAGTACCACTCACCTTATAATTATTATTATTGTTGCAAGCCGGTGCTTGGTTCTTCTCCCTCGCACCGTAGACGGCGCAGGCTGCCAACGCGACGCCCAGGCCAACGCCGACCGCCAACGTTGGCAGTACCACTCACCTTATAATTATTATTATTGTTGCAAGCCGGTGCTTGGTTCTTCTCCCTCGCACCGTAGACGGCGCAGGCTGCCAACGCGACGCCCAGGCCAACGCCGACCGCCAACGTTGGCAGTACCACTCACCTTATAATTATTATTATTGTTGCAAGCCGGTGCTTGGTTCTTCTCCCTCGCACCGTAGACGGCGCAGGCTGCCAACGCGACGCCCAGGCCAACGCCGACCGCCAACGTTGGCAGTACCACTCACCTTATAATTATTATTATTGTTGCAAGCCGGTGCTTGGTTCTTCTCCCTCGCACCGTAGACGGCGCAGGCCGCCAACGCGACGCCCAGGCCAACGCCGACCGCCAACGTTGGCTGGACGCGCGACGCCTGCTCGCGGATCTTCGTGAGGATGGCTGGCATGGTGCTGCTGGTGGACTAGTGTTCAGAGTTCGTCCATTTTCCTATAACAAAAAGATAGTTCATTGAAAAATTATTAAAGTATAAGAATAAGAATAAGACTCATTTATTTCGGACCACAGTAAATATAAAGTCAAAGTCAAAACGTTTATTTCCTTAGAAGCATATGCTTACATGGACAGGTCAACTTAAATCTAATTTAAATAAAAACTAAGAATAATCAAGGAAATAACATAGTCTTGACAGTTCGCTTCAATTTTTTACACTGAGTTGAGAAGCGAATAGAACAACTCAGCTTCCATCTCTTATGTTGTTATTAGAACAATATTGGTGTACAACATGACATAATACATTTAAAAACAAAATAAACAAATACAGACACATTATAATTAAACAAACATTTAATAAAATAAGACAAACATAAAAACAGTGGTTCGAAAAAGGTCGTCACTCAACATTTGCTATAACTACATAAAAATGTTGTTATAGCGCTGGTCTTCCGTGACGTTTGTTGTGAGTTTCAAAGAAAAAGGTCGTCACTCAACATTTGCTATAACTACATAAAAATGTTGTTATAGCGCTGGTCTTCCGTGACGTTTGTTGTGAGTTTCAAAGAAAAAGGTCGTCACTCAACATTTGCTATAACTACATAAAAATGTTGTTATAGCGCTGGTCTTCCGTGACGTTTGTTGTGAGTTTCAAAGCAAAAGTATAATTCCATGCGCTGTAGGCTTTTTTCTCAGTGAAATAAGTAAGATGTTTTTTTTTTAAGCCAGCAGAAGACGTCCTGTGGCCTAAATGATGATGATGATTACTGTTCATTTATAGGTCCATGTTTTTTTTTTTTTTAAATCTTGATAAGCCTTCATTTGACCACAATCTCAACTGATGCAACGTGACGATGTGGTCTAAGATGGAGCATGAAGGCCTATAAGATGGCTTCTCCGGACCACATTACGAAACACGAAAAAATCGCTTCACGCACCCAGCCCGGAGGGTGGTGACAAGCCGCGGCCGAAGTCTACCACCAGAGACTGTTCTCAGCACGTCACTGGTCACGTGCAAGGATTCAGAGGGTTACCACTTACGGACGTGAACAGACAAAACCTCCAAAAATTTTTGGGCAAAGGCCACCCCCATATCTCTCCAAGTGTGTATGGTTATATTGCAACATAGATCTTAGGTTTAGATTTATATAGTTTAGTCGTGAATATTGTAATGTGTTATGTGTGTCTAATAAATAAATAAGTAATTAGTTATAATATGTTAGGTTAAGATATTTAAAATTGGCGTCTCACAGTTAAAAAGCTATTTCACACAAATAATTATATTCTATCCTGTTCTACAACATAATTAGGTTAAAGATTTCTTCTTTAATGGTCCTACAGCCCTGTTATTAGCGAGGTCGCGGTACAGGCCGGAATTAACTTATTTTAATTATGAAAAGTACACGGAAATTAGACCACAATGAGTTATGGTGCAAATGTCAAGGCTTAAATCCTTTACGACCTGAAAAGATTGCTTTGACACTTGAACTTGAAGTCAGCGGCTAAGACGGAACATTATTCTATTTCTTAGCACATAATCATTAATGACCTGAACTAAAATAAATCTTATATATAAAATTCTTGTGTAACAATGTTCGTTCCCGTACTCCTCCGACACGGCTTGACCGATTCTCATGAAATTTTGTGAGCATATCCAGTAGGTCTAGAATTGGTCAACATCTATTTTTCATTGTAATTTTTAAGTGTATATATTTAAAAAAATAATAATCTTATAATTTTAAAAAACAAGCTGCGCCCTGTGTTATAAATGGCCTATGTCCATGTTATAATCTATCACCATTTAAAATTTCAGGCAAATCGGTTCAGCCATTTTGTCTTGAAAGATGGACAAACAAACAGACACTCAAAACTCTTTCCCGTTTATTTTATTAGTACAGATATTTAAAGCTAGGTACATTATTTTAAAAACCTATTTTATTACCTGGAAATGTTTGACATAGTATACAATTTTCTAGGCACTCACTTTAATGTTATTAGAATGGCTAGCTGTGACTCTTGTTTTCAGTGGCGGATTTACAAATTTACAAGGGCTAGGCTGAATAGTTTTTGCCGCGTTGCCGCCCTTGCCTCAACAATTGTCATATCATACATTATTTTTACAATGCAACAATTTCGTTGAAATTGCATATTTTTGAGCTAATCGAAGCTCAAACATCATGTATGGGCGGGGTAATGTATGCAATTTACACAATAATTAAACGTAAACGTAAAAAATCTTTTTGATTTCTATGAGGTGTAAAAAATCTTTTTGATTTCTATGAGGTAAAAAAAAATCGTTCTCCAAATTTGCCGCCCCCAAAATCTGCCGCCCTAGGCTGGAGCCTACTCAGCCTGCTGGTAAATCCGCCACTGCTTGTTTTAAAAGTAAGTAAAAGTCTTGCGAAATATTAAGGTCTATCCTAATAGCCTAATATTGCTTAATAAATTGACGTCTAAGCTAAAGTGCTTTTAAAGTAAGTAGCTTATATTTAAAAGTAAACAAAAAATTGATAGACAATTCGCGAAGGAAAATCTAGGTAGGCGCGGTAGGCTGGAATTTAGTATTAAGACACTGCACATCTGATAAACACCTTTTGAAACTATCATGGTTATCAATACTATTTAGATTTATAACGGGATATTTACCATGATTGATTGTCTTTCGAGTTTCCCGATATTTCATTCATCATGGTAAATATCCCGTTATAAATCTAAATAGTATCAGATATACACCCATCATCATCATCATCATTAACTCCCCTATTTACGTTCCCACTGTCGAACATCTCTCTTGACGAGAGAGATGAGATTTAAGGCCATTCATATTACCAAGCTGGCCAACAACAGTTAATTTCAGATTTTTAGTCAATTATTCTTCAAAACGGCCACATCTCCTAAAATGCCGATTTTTTTATTGCAAAATTTGAATTCACGGCAATGGTTTTATATAATATAATAGCGACCTGCCCCGGCTTCAGGTGTAATTTAATTTCATTTGTTTCGTGTCGGAAAATCGTACTTAAATTAGAACACATTCAAGATAGATGTTAATCAAAAATTTAATTACACAAAACAATTATTCCTACATAATCACAAGGACATAAAAAATAATAATTGTAACAAAATAGTTAGGTATACCTTACAACATAACGTGTATAAACACAACTGTCACAGTATTTTCGACACTAGCAATAATTGACAATAGAAAGATGGTTTAAAGAATAAGACGTATGCCGTATAGGTAGCCTAAGATAGCCGAACAAAGAGAAACCCACACAAAGGCTCACATGTGAACAAACTTCGCAAGCAGTGGGTCAACCAACCGACCGGCGTGAGTCACGCCTTTCATTTGCATGATATACATATAATTATATAATATATTCATCGTTTGTAAACACCGCCTCAGCCCCGATTTCACCATTAAGTATAAACGTGATCAGATGCGATGGGATCTGGCTAAACTCTTTTTAGCTCCTCACTGAGATCAAATTTACATTTCATTGGCATTTGTCAATGGTTGAACTAAACGTTTGGTTTTTGAATGGTTCCGCAACACTCGATTTGTAGCATTAAATGAGGCTTAGTCACACAGATCACACAGTCTCTTACGATAACTCTCTATACAAAAACTATATCTAATAAATAAAATATTCCCGGACAATCCACGCAACAACATCTAGCTCCGTGGTAAGCTCTAAGTTACGGTTAAGTTAAGTTGTTACGGGTACTAGACACTTATAGTTATAGAATTAAACACAGGAAAGATAATATCAGCATTTCAGTAAATTTATCCTTATCGTTCCTTAAATTCAAAACGGCCAAATCTCCTAAAGTCACGAAATTGCATAAATTATATTATATACGTCATTGGTTTTAAGATATACTAACCTGCCTGCCTGGCCCAATGTGCAATGCTCATACTAAATTTACCTACAACAGAACGTCTATCCAGGCTCGAACAATAATACCTCGATTATAAATTCAAAAAAATATCCGTGCGTTTTGATTATGAGCTATAAAAACTCCTGTTACGAGTATTACGCGAAAGCTTACGCATCCAAATCATATAACAAGAAATAGATTACCATACAATTTTACTTTCATTTCGTTGTATAACTGATTAATTCACAATACCTACATTTCGCAATCTAAGTTAAATAAATAAGAAAAATTCGTCCCGAGAAGTGTGTTTTTGAGAAAACTCCTACCAAATCAAAATTATTGTTTAGTATTGTTCTCCGATGGGTTTTATAATGAATTTAAATGCGGTATATCTTACAAGCCAAACGGATGAGCTCTTGAAAGTGGCATAGGGCTGGCCATATAGCACGCAGAACCGATGGTCGGTGGTGCCGAAAAGTTCTAGAATCGGCAAGTGCAGCGTTGGACGTCCACCAACTAGATGGACAAACTACCTGGTGATATAGGCCGCTGCCAACCGAGATTACAGGAAATATTTGAGGGAGGCCTATGTCCAGCTGTGGACGTCCTGCGGCTGAAATGATGATGATGATGATCTTACAAAGTATACAAGGTTTTAGACTACCTCTGTCTAAAACATAGAAGTACATTCGCATTAGTACGAAATGAACGACAGGATATATCGACCTTCGAGCATCTATGTATAATATTCTAGAAGTTTCGCTAGTTTAGTAAATTATCATAACTGTGTTAATTAAAAAAATGTAGGCGTGAATTTTACAAATATGAGTATCAGAAATATTATTTATTATAGGCAAGATGACTACATAATAAATAGGTTTTCAGTTTAGCCCGTCGTAAATACTGGATTAGGTAGGATAGGTATCCAGTATTTTTTTAGCTTTATAAATTCAATAACTTTTTATTTACAACCCTATTTGGGTTACCTTACCTTAAATACGAGTAATACATTTTCTGGCCCTTGCCTACAATACTAGGCAATCTTTGAAACGGCAGAATCAAGTTTAATAATAAATGGTTAAAACACACACAGCAATCAATATCTGAATCATTCATAGATAAATGATGATGACACAGACCCACACAACGGTGTGTCTTTTTAGCGTTGGTGGTTAAATATAAGTGAGTGTTCTTTGTTTTAGATTTAAGATGAATTGCACTTATCGCTCAATGTTATACACGACCACTGACTATATATACCATTGTAAACATTTTCCTATATCAATATCAAATTCTTTTGTTTGCTGTTATAGGTTTCTCGTGTCGTGATTATTTTATCATTGTTTTACAAATGTATTTATTTTACAATGTAAACATCTGGTGCGTTTATATTTGCTTTGCCTGCGACCCCTTGGGCAAAATTTTGTACACTTGGAAATTATAAAGTAAACACACCATGTTGAATGACATTCGACACGGAAATCAAGTAAGGTCATACTAGTAGGCTATATCCAAGATTAGATAATCTTAAAACCACCATAACTACATAAATAATTTAAGCACATTCTTATGAGCCGCAAGACGGTCATAACCATTTATTATTAAGTTCATGGACGTTCAAGTAATTTGCTGTCAAGTTGACTAATGATAGAGAAGCCACCATTTTTGATGACAAATTAGAGTTCAGTATAGCAGCAACTACTTATTTGGAACAACGACCACTGCTTATTATAATGTTTTTTTTTTATAATAAAGTCTGAAGAACGGTGTAGTCGAAAATGCAATGCATGTTATGTATGCATGTTAATATCGTCATCATCATGTTAGCCATGAATCTATGTAAATTTAAACTTGTTTATTTTAAAATAGATGACTTTTTGTAGGGAAAATCTTAATGCACATAAAGTTGTAAATGTAGTACAGTCTTCTAGGTCTTCATGCCCCATCTTAGACCACATCGTCACTTTACATCAGGTGAGATTGTGTTCAAAAAAATCTCTAGGTATTATAACGACCATAATGGTTGTTGATAAACAAATGGTTTCTGGGAAGCAAAAGGCCTTAAGAAAATTGTAAGTAATTTGTAACTGTGAGATCATCAGACGAAACCCAAACAACACTGCACCTGACAAGCGATGAAGAAACATTTTAAAGACTCATTTCATACAAAACCTAATTTTTTTCTTAGGAAAATAACGTAATAGCCTAGCCGGAATAAATCTGCATGCACATAACGACATAAGCATGCCGTAATATCATGCAATTACCCTATCATTACTTCTCTTCATTGTCCACACGACAGTATCACGTGACTGGTAACACAGTGACTCATCTTAAGTTTATTTGTACTAGAAAACTGTTACAGACTCAAGAGTGTTAATGTTTTATTTGCCCCTATACAACACAATTAAAATATTAAGTTAAGATAGGTTAGTTATTCCATTTATTATTAAACAGTGCGATGCGGTTCGTGATATGTTTTATTCATGATATAAACTTTTTACAAGAGCGCATAAATCACCACAAGGCATAACAATATCACCAATGAGAATGCAATTGATATGAAGGGAATAACAAAGTACCTAAATACGATCCCTAAGCAAGTCCTCAAGTACACTCATACCACAAGTTGTTTACAAGCGGAACCTTGAACCTCATGACTCACTACAATACTTGGCGTCTACCCAACCTCTAAACTCCAAAGGAAAACTATGAAATAATCACAGGACAACGTGATGTACATGATCAAACGCATTCGTTGAATCGGAAAAGTTAACTAGTCACGTATAGTTGGTTTTTCTTCACAAGGTCAACTGAAACAGTCATTAAAAACCGGTGATTTATGATTGTTTAAAATAGTTTTATTCAACTAGATTATACATGCATTCGACTTTGATCACGCCAAGGTCTTGTATTTATTCATTTTTTAACTAAATGTTTTCTGTGTTATCAATCTTATATTTTAATGCCTTTGTTTCTATTGTGTTTTGGAAGTGTGTGAATTTTCGTGCTATGTGTTATTGTATGTTTTACCAAATTACGCATATTCAATTACTTACATTACAATATGCCCTTGATAATTTAAGCAGTAAATAATAACAAGCAGGAGAAACAAAGGTTTGCGAGTAGTCCCTGATTTACAAAAATTGGATATTATTATACTTTGCATGTGTTAAAAGTTATCCATATCTCTCACATACAAGTGTATGTATATATATCATGTATACTATCAATATTAATAGAAAAATGATATCTGGTGAAATAATATTTTGTTACTTTGTAGAAGTTTTTATGCATTCGACAAAAGCCTTTTACATAATAAAGGTATATCTTAATTTTCCTGTTTTATTTTACTATTTGGAAGGTTTGATTTTCGGTTCAGACAAACCATTTTTTATAGATCTTTGAATGCTGTTTCAATTGATTTTAAATCAAAGTTAAGTCTTCCTTCAGTAAAATTGTCTATATTCAATATTTAAGGATCCTCCTCCACGTGGCAGACCGTGGGACACCCTGTATATCCCTCTGAATTATAATTATGGCTACTGTTTGAACTCTGCACTCATTACACGTGAAGTGATGTTATGATAACATCCATTATATTCACATTTATGTTAGTCTACGGTTTATATAAGCTTCTACCATCGGTTTAAGATTCTAGAAATCGTTTATTTAAAGAGCTGTATTTACGTAGGTTATTTGAACGTTGCCTATACTTTTGTGGTAATGGTAACGTTCAAACGTTGGTTATTTTAATGGCGGCACAACTTTCTCTTAAAGCTAAGTTTCTATATTTCAATATCCTGATTTTGAATCTGCTGTTTCTCGTTTGTTTGTTATTTAATCTTTATGAAATTAGTCATAAAAGAAAGTCTTCCAACGCGTCTGTCTGTACGTAGTAAATTATTAATATACCAGAAAGTTATAAATAGAGCTACTTTTTCAAAAATCAATGTAGTACTTTAATATCAGTCACATAACAGCCATAGTACCAGCTCTGCTTAGTTTTGGGTTAGGTGAAGCTGTGTGATTAGTCCGGAAATATTTATTTATTTTATATTTATTTGATTTGAAAACTAACCCACTAAATACGTTCCCACTTTCAGGGACACAGGGACTTCACTCAAGTCAAATAATGCCGCAATTGTGTTTTCAACTTTATTGAAGGTTTATTTTTATTTTTAGTTAAGTAAATTTCTTCTTAGCCACCCTTAGAAAATGTAATAGGTAGGTGGTTCATGAGAAATATGCCACTCCAGCATGCTAATTTTCAGTGCTATGATGGAGACTTTAGTTCTCTAACAAATAACTGTATTTCGAATTGTATCCCTCAAATCCCAAGCATTGCGGGGGTTCTTTTGTTCCATAGTGATGTTGCCGAATTAGAAGGTGAAACAATGTGGGTGAAACAATGCGGTGTAACATAAGAACCGACGCCACACCCAGAATTTTACGGCATATCGTCTTACCATAGATACATTGTGTGCGTATAGATAGAGGATGCGTACAAAGCATATCTCTGAAGACTTAACCGACTCGAGATTAATTCAACGAGTCATCATCATCATCATCATCCTGCCCTTGTCCCACACTACGTGGGGTCGGCACAACATGTGTTTTTCTTCCATTTCCCTCTATCACCCGTCATCTCAACACTCACTCCTTTCTTACTCATATCTTCCTTTCTTACACATATCTTCTTTCACACAGTCCATCCATCTTTTCTTTGGTTAATTCAACGAGTATTTTCTATATTTTATTCCTCAGATCCTTTTTAAACCCAGACGCAAAAAGAGGTGTTATAAGTTTGATGTGTATGTCTGTCTGTCCGTAGCATCATAAAACCCGAACGGATGAATCTATTTCAGTTTCGTGTTTTTTTTGTGTGAAAGGAATGTTTCGCGCGAGTGTTCTTAGACATGTTTTGTAAAAAATCATACCTTAAGAGGCTTTTTAATTTCCAGCTATTAAGTCGACACTTAACATCTACCTCTGAAAGCTTTCCTGGCATTTACAAACAAAATTTTGAAACTAGCATACATGATTCAAATCGTTCGGCGCTTTGCAATCCAATGACAAGTGTTTGAAGAAGGCTGACTTGACATTAGCGATTACCCAATGAACCTGCTAAGCCGTCGCCTTCGTGTCACGAATGCTTTCAATTCTCTAACAAGTAAATAAATAAATATTGTTGGACAACCCACACAACAACATCTAGCCCCGTGGAAAGCTCTAAGCTTGAATAACGGGTACTAGACATCTGATATACTTAATATCATTCACTTACATATATAGACATTCATAGACTATCTTATTACTAGTATCTTCGTAATTATAAAATAACTAAATCTAAATACAGCACGAAATAAATATTAAGGTGAAACAAAACAAAAAAAAACAAATGATGGTTACAGAAACATAAAGATAATTAAAACATTTAACTTCAGTACGAATAATAAAATATTATAATCATGTTTATCCAGGTGGGTCTCTCGCAAAACACTTGTGTACCTACTCTTTGATGAATTTAATTTTTTATACAATACAATACTATCTCTTAATTGAAACACAAATATTATAATAATAATAATCATTTATTGCATGAAATATGGTACATCATAATAAGATATTAAATTTAAATTAGTTTCACATACTTCACCAAAAACATTAACATGCAAAAATTTTGTACATTAAAATATAATAAGTGAAGATTAAATTAAATGTCAATTACAGCTACTCAATCATGGTTCATTCATCAAAATCATAAATGTCAACAAGATTTAAATTCTAAATAGTCCTTGACACCGTAGAAAGCATTATGTTATGTGTTAACCATAACTTTCACTTTTTCACAAATCAATTATATGGTAAATCTTTTATTTTGTTTGGTAGTTTATTATAAATAATGAATGCCGCACATAGCGTGACAATTTTTTTATATAAGGCTGTCCTCGGTGTTCTAGAAAAAAACAATTCTTTCTAGATTTCGGACTCATCTAGAGTATATATCTTTGGCTCTAGTAAATAGATTCGAGTGTAACTTTACAAATTTTGCAATCTCAAGAATGTACATACTGGGCAATGTTAATAGTAAATCTAAATTTTAAATTTAAGAAAAACCCCAGATTCCAATGCCTTAATTTCCTTAAATGTAAAACAACATAATATTATGTAATGTGGACGCGATGCACTTTCATTTGATACCCCACACTAGTATGTTTGCAAATTTTCTGTTTTCCTTCCCCACTCTCACACCCATAACTTTAAAAAACATGTATAAATTAATTGAATAAATTAATAAAAAAAAAAACTAAATTGAAATCGCTCCATCCGTTCGGGAGCTATGATGGGAACAGACAGATAGACACGTCAAACTTATAACACCCCTCTTTTTTGGTCGGGGGTTAAGAATAGGTTTGCAACATTCCCAAGGTGGAATCCCGACAATAGCACGCACACATAATAAATAAATAAATAGCCCCGGACGATCCACACAACAGCATCTAGCCCCGTGATAAGCTTATGCTTATGTTACGGGTATTAGACATTTGATGTATACTTAATATAACAGACACTTGACCCCTCGGCGGAAATCTGTTAATAATAATTGTTTTCGAGATAATTATCGAGATATAATAATCGTTTTGGTAGCAAACAGGCGATACAATAAATAAATACCTACAGCCGGACAATGCACTCTAGCCAGATAAGATCTATTCTTGTGCTACTATTCTGGTAGTTTGATAGTAGATGCATTAGGATTCCGTAGCTGTACGGCAAAAAATGTATCCCTTATGGATTCGTCATGTCAGTCCGGCTGTCTGGCCGTATTTCACAGCCTCTTTATTATGAAAATATAAGAACTATTATGTTGAAACGTGAGATGTATTCTGTGAATCTCATCGAGATTTTTACACTAAAATAGGAAAAAAAACTTAGAAATGTAACTCGTAAATGTTTTCCATCAAACCCTGGAAACCATCATACTGGTGGAGTAATATATGGAAATAGTTCTTGAAGAATTGTATTGTTGTTTATAATTTTTCTTTCTAAACTGAACAGTTTGCACGAAAGACACTTCCAGAGTGGTAAAATGTTGGTACCTACATTGTTGTTGAACATAATGTCTCATAATTTAATAAAAAGTGTTTGTAACATCTTAGATTCTTTAAAGCCCTCCTCCAACTCCCTCCAACAATCTCTATCTAGAGCTGTTTGCCACCAGCTTTCCCAAAAGTCCTGAATAATGATGATTTTAATAAGTGACAAATCTCACCTATAACTTTAAACTATTTAATTTTTTTATGCAGAAAAAGATTAAGACGCCTCGAAAATGTTTGTAACATGTTCGAATTGGTGTGGTCTTTTCATAAGAATAAGAATATTTTTATTGTAAAATTGTGTGCATTTACATTTGTGTCTTAAAATGTAACATAAGTTCCAACAATTGTATCCATTTCGGACATACAATATAAATAAAAAACTATAGTACAGGTACCAGGTACTAAAAAGTTAACAAAATAGACATAATTATATATATGAGTCTGCACTCAAAATAATCGTTTAAATTATAATGGTTGCAGGTTGCAAGCCACTTTTTTAATTTAATTTTAAATATGTTACCATTTAACTTTTTCAATTCTGATGAAAGATGATTGTATACTTTAATTGCAGTTATATATTATGTGCTTCTAATAAATAAATACCATATAATGCATAGGAAACACCTATACTCCGTCCAACCAGCATAGAGCATATTTACTAACAAACCATCTGACAGTTCAATCAGCTGATGCAGGGGTAAAAAACATTTTATTATAATTATTTTGATTGAATCAATGCCTTTATGTTGTTTATGTTTTAATTTGCATAATGTCATATTAATTACTGTAACTGGTGTAAGCCGTGGTGATTAAATAAATAAATAAATTATTGAGGTTAGTTCTTGCCTGCGGATTCGTTTGCGGCCTACGGCTATACGTAATTTATTGTCCTTATTCAATTTTATTGAACCAAACATTATAAAACTTGACTGCAACAAACAAATTAGTACCTGCATAACCTATCAAGATATATGGCTACTATCTTGAGCTTTGATGGGTGTGTCTCTGGGCTATGCTAGATATTTGATGTAAATTTATGTGGCACAATTAAACAAGACAGTCTAGTGAAATCAGCCTACTGGCAATTTTTAATCGTTACCTATTCTTAAAGAATGTAATACAAGCTAAAGGAAGATGAAATAACTATAAATGGAAATTAAAGGAAATATTTATATATGGATCATTCATTACATTAGACTTCATTTTATTTTTTCAATACATGTGTCTCTCTTCTGGGACAATCTACTCATCATCACTGTTACTATAAAAAGTGATAAAAAAATAAAAGGATGTCTTACAAATGTAAGACATCCTTTTATTTTTCAAAACATTTCTCTCTCCTATCTAACACCACTAAATAGGGTAAGCTGAAACCAGCTAGCAACACTTGCTCTTCGTTCCTTTCGTTCCAAGATAATCCTACATCAATTACATCATTACATCAAATATCTAGCATAGCCCAGAGACACACCCATCAAAGCTCAAGATAATAGCCACTACATGGTATATCTTGATAGGTTATGCAAGTACTAATTTGTTTGTTGCAGTCAAGTTTTATAATGTTTGGTTCAATAAAATTGAATAAGGACAATAAATTACGTATAGCCGTAGGCCGCAAACGAATCCGCAGGCAAGAGCTAACCTCAATAATTTATTTATTTATATAATCACCACGGCTTACACCAGTTACAGTAATTAATAAGACATTATACAAATTAAAACATAAACACCATAAAGGCATTGATTCAATCAAAATAATTATAATAAAATGTTATTTACCCCTGCATCACCTGATTGAACTGTCAGCTGTCAGATGGTTTGTTAGTAAATATGCTCTATGCTGGTTGGACGGAGTATAGATCAAGAATCCGATAATAAATTCAGAGAGGCATTCCGGATGTACATTGAGGCCAAGAGTAAGTTGCACATAGATATTATCAGTATAAAATATTATTTTTAGTTTTTTTTCTTAACTGTCATGAGCTGTGATATTACCTACCAATTAACCCCCGTATTCATAAAAGCTATTCCCTTGTTTATCTCTATAATAGTCGCAAATTAATGCATAAATAGACTTATTGTGTGTTTTAGCAAATTCAGTTATAGCCAGAAATAGCAGTTTTTATAAATTCGGGGCTTAAAGGTTATCCATGCATTACCGGACATCCTGTATATAGTCCAAGAACAGTTTTACAACCAACATGTCATGAGAATGACGTGTGAATGTCAGAAGAGATCATTGCATGTACATTACACAAGAGCGCGCAGGGATTTGTTAAGATCCATATTGAGAAATTGCGTACTAAGCATGCGCAATACACTGTACCTATAGGGCCTTTACAGTTAAGAGACCATGAGGCAAAATCCATGCTAATATTAGAAATGCGAAAGTGACTCAAAAAGTACTCTGAACTGATTTAAATGAAATTTAGTAAACAGATTCTGTAGAGTCTGCGAAAGTCTTAAAAGCAAAATTATCGAGGAAATAACATTGTCTTGACAGTTCGCTTAATTTTTTTATCCAGAGTTGCTTGTCATTAGTCATTACGCTTAGAGCTGCTTGTCTTTACGCTAACCAAAACGCGGTACCTTTACCCAGAACTTTTTTATTTTATTTTATTTATTTGGGAAACAAAAAGCTTATAACTAAGATAATTATTATGGATAAAGTGACTTGACTAAAGCTAGAAAAAGCCCGACGGCCATCGGTTCTTCGGCAAATATGCCACTCCAGCATGCTAATTTTCAGTGCTATGGTGGAGACTTTAGTTCTCTAACAAATAACTGTATTTCGAATTGTATCCCTCAAATCCCAAGCATTGCGGGCTCCAACGACTATTAGCTAGTGGACAAGTCAGCGTCTACGTCTCAGTCACCACTAGACACTAGTTTTATAGGACTAGTTTTGTAGTGGACTTCTTCTGTCGTTTCACTCTTGATAGAGCCGTCGTGGTCACGTTGAATCATCATCGTTCTGCCGCAGCTTATGCTGAATGGTTACCTTTTTTGTCGCAAAATTGTTCTAACCTTATGTTAATTTATGTATTTCATTGTGATTGTGACAAAATAAATGATTCTTATTCTTATTTGGTGTTAGAGACGGACACAGCTCTCTCACCGATCGCCCGCCATCTTTCTCTGCTTGCATCACTGGACACATTAGTTAAAAACCTTGATAGTGGAAAAATATTTGAATCAACGTGAATATCACGTGTTTCATCAAAATAATAACATTCTCTTCGGAGTATAACCCAAAACAACATTAAATAATTTAAATTTTATGCAATAGATGATGTCGTAACACAAATTTTGAACCGGAGCTTAATATTATAATGTCATATTAAAGTTTCGGATATTGCGTAACTTATATTATAGGATTATTAGAAAACCGGATAAACTTGATACTCAAAGCGTAAGGATACGTTGAGTTTTTAATTTATAACTTATTAAATAAATTAAGTCACCTCTGCAGATAGATACATCCTTTTGTAAATCTTAGGTACAGATCTGTGGGTATATGTCGTAGACATAAATAAATATTTCCGGACTAATTAAACAGGATCTCCTAACCCCAAACTAAGCAGAGCTTGTACTATGGGTGTTAGGTAACTGATATAATAAGTACACAAGATTCACTTTACTCATGAATACATTTCGTTACTCGCATCTTTCGTACTATTGGTATCTACATTGTATCAGAACGAAACGTTACTCTCGACTCGAATGCATTACGTTCCCGTACGTATTCTACGCTATATATTCGTATCGTTGAGGCATCAGCAACGGCTGTTGCGTGTGTTGCGTCCAATGAAACGTAGTATGCTGTCTGACTGACTGAAATATGTTCTCACACCTATGTGATTTTTATTTTAGTATTATAAGTTAATGTAACAGTAAACTGAGTCTAATTTTTTCTTTCTTTAATATTTTATTTTTTATAAGCAAATTAACAGATTTAAGCAACCGTTAAATTATAATTCTAAACCTTTGCCTATCATGCAAATTACATATGCAATCAAACTTTCTTGATTTTATTAAAATTAACTAGAATTTAATAAAAACGTAAATCTAATGCGGAAAAGTAAAAAAAAAGCATCAGCAGCTTGGTGGTATATAATTTTGTATGTACTGTAACGTGTACATATACCGAATGTTACGAAGTGAGGACCGACGACGCCGCGACTGCATACTGCATACAGTACAAGCACGCCATGCCAGTACGCAATACGTTGATACGAAAGTAGCAATACGATAGTAACGATTACTCATTGTTGAAGAAACGAATTCATACGGGTACACTAGTTCTCATTACTTCTACACCTCTATTACTATTCCTCATTTACGTAAAACAGAGGTCAACGATATTTCTACCTACCAAATTTCATTTAATTCGGTTCAGAAGTTTTTCAATTGTTGTACGGTATGGTATGGAATCCCCATACCGTATAACATGTATGGATTTTAATTAATCAAGTAAGTGTTCAACCAGCAAAGCTTGAACATCCCCTCAAAAAACATTAAAAGGTAGGCCTTTACCCAACAATAGTGGGATTAAGGTACGAACCCCGCGAAACTCGAACCCATCTGAGGGAGTTACGCTTCGATAGCGCGTTCTAATTTTTCCAGTAGCGACATCTAGTTTGTAATGGGTGCAACCAAACAGCAAAATAACTTCCAAGGAACTGTTTTGATTATAATAATGTTGTAAGAGCTTTACAGTTTGTATAGAATTTATAAAAATAAAAACACCATTTTCAATATGTTTATCATTCGATTATGGAGTTAAATAAAATGAGCAATATACAAAAAATACGTTTACAATTGAGTATTGGATCTATTAATATTCACTACCATCACGGTTTTTTATTTTATTCATGTATTTTATTTTAAGATTTTAGGATAACTAACAGCAAGCTAGCATGTAATAAATAATATAAATACACTTATGAGCACACTGAAGGCCATTTAAAAGTTTTCACATACATACATACATACACGTTATAAGGAAATAAAAATAAAAACAAGGAAAAGAAAATGGACAACAAAAGTTAGCAAATCATAAAACACACTAATTAAATACTTTCTATACAAATAACAAATAAAAACGAAAAATACTGTATCTAGTTACCAACGGAAGAAAAAACTATAAGAGTATTCTTAAGCTAAAACACTGGCGTAATATAAATATCGATGTTAACATGCAATGCATTTTTGATTTTATTAAATAATTTTTACCTTAAAGATAAAATATAATATCCACACGTAATTAATAGACCTCTAGCATAGAATAATAAATTACTACGCCTCTAGTAAATGAACAAAGACAAACACTTCGAACTAAGTGACAGCGTTAGCATTAATTTATTATAAAATAAACTAAAATATATCAACATAATAATTCAACAGCACAAAAGCCTTTTAAAATAAAAAAACAGTGACACGATTTAGTGTTAGTGTTGCTGTACAAACACTAATTACCACTATTACTGCTCAAAGCAACACACGACTGCAACCTCTTTTGTTTCGGTCGGTTGAAAAGCTATTACGACCGAATAAGAAATTAGGATACAGGTACGGTATTGAAAATGGCAATTATTGTAATTTTAGAGTTGTCTGTAAATGCTTAAAATGTCAAAGATAATTTGTGTATAATAACGTGCTGCGACTGAGTTTTTGTTATGTCATATTTTGGTGTAAGGACAATTAGGATGCATACCATCTGTAATATACAGGGATGTATGAAAATTTGTCTGTATGAGAAAGTCTGATACCATTAAGTCATACATAAATTTGTTGCGGATAAAAGTTGCATATTCGCATAATCTGCTTTTTCGTCGTTGTCTTTTTAGCCCCCGACCAAAAAAGAGGGGTGTTATAAGTACGTGTCTGTGTGTATGTCTGTCTGTCTGGGACATCATATAGCTCCCGAACGGATGGAGCGATTTCAATTTAGTTTTTTTTTTGTATGAATGGTGAGTTTGGTCCGGGTTTTCTTAGACATGTTTCATGAAAATCGGTTGAGCCGTTTAGAAGTTATGAGGGTAAAAGTGGGGAAGGAAAACCGAAATCTGCAATTATACATACTCTAGTTTGGTCTCAAATGAAAGCGCATCAGATGTACAAAATAGTAAAACTTTTTACTTATAATAAGGGAACCAAAGTTCTGGAATCGAAGGTTATTTGAAATTTAAATTATTTATATGAATATCAAATCGGCGTTATAACGCCTATATTAGCACAACACACATCGCAATCTTGACGAGATCTTAAGCTTAAAATTTAAAAAAAGCAGGTATTTCCGCGGAATCCTTTTTAAGTCGGGCAATATAATGTTGCATAGGCTTAGTCCAAGTGACATCTAACATACGTGGTGTAAAGAATTTTAAGAGTTTTAATATAATTGAACAAGCGATAGATATAGATAGAAATAAGAAAAATGTATTCAAAGCGCTTTTTTTTCATATTATCGAGCACAATCTATTTGCATTTCTTTTACAACGTAACTGTTACTCAAACACTTTACAAGTCACAATAGAATAGCGCATGCCTTTCTCTTGCACATGAAACGGTTTACCGCGCGAGCCGGGGCGAATCGCTAGTTAGCTACAACAACTGTTTCTGATAATTACACGGTCTCCCTTGACCCCATCACGTAACCGACTAAACATAACCGATCAATTACCATTGAATATAATTATTGTTTAATTAAACAAGCACATTTTTAATGATAATTGGTGTCAGAGGTCATGTGGTCTAGCTGAGGCGTAGAAAGAGTTCAATTCCCGCTCTGTCGGAGAACAAGATTTTTTTTTTATAATTTCCATGTTTTTCAGTGTTTTTTTTTGTATTCTATCTTGATGGTATGCATTTTATAAACGATTAGAGATTTAACAAAAATAGTTTAAACTCGGGCCGCCGGCATCGGCATAGGAATGTCGCCCTCACCCGAGGATGCAAGCATTTCCAAACATTTTCGATATAAATTAATTGATGATAATCGAATTATATTCAATGAATTCATAGCGCACTGTATATACACACCAAATTCAGAACCTCATGCTATATTTGAAGTCGATTTAAATATAAATACTATTTTAAGTCAGGTCTAAAGAGGAACGAATTTTACTGATTACTAGTTTTTCACGCCCGGCGTTGCCCGTCTTTTATGGATTTGCCCGCGGTAAAAAGTAACATATAGCCTTCCTCGATAAATGGCTACCTAACATTAAAATATTTTTTCAAATCAGACCAGTACTTCCTGAGATTAGCGCGTTGAAACAAACAAAAAAACTTTATCTTTAAAATATTATTACATACAGAAGTATATACGATTAATAACATCACTTGTATTGTATGTAATTCTAGTAAACAATTAAGGGCAAGGTGGGGCAAGGCTAAGTCAAGGTTTAACTTAAACTCTGGTTAATCTGATGCCGCGGAAACAAAGGTCGAGATATTAATAGTTACTTTATATTTTTACATTTTTAAAGCCGTTTTGGCTAAGTGGAATAGGAGTACACTCGACTTTAATTCCGAAAGTCGTCGGTTCAAATCCCACGCACCTCTGGATTTTTCTTCTTTAAAAAAATTATGTGCGCTTTAAACACCTGCTTTAACGGTGAAGGCATCGTGAGGAAAACGGCATGTTCTAATAACTTTAAAAGAGTCTGAAGGACATGTGTCATTCACCAACCCGCACTTGGCCAGCGTGGTGAATTGAGGCCTAATCTCTCTCGTCAGGAGAGAAGTCCCTGTGTCCCAGAAGTGGGAACGTTAATAGGGTGATGATGACGACTTTATAAATAAAAATGGGTAAAAGAGCCCGTGGTCGGTCTCCAACCAGATGGTCCGACCAAGTGAAGGCCTCTTCCTCATCTAAATTCTGCTCGGTTGTCCGTGACGCCATGGATAGGCACGGTTGGCGGCAGATTATTAAATCCAGGTGCACCACAGCACCGTTGTCCACAACCTATGATGACCACCATCCTCAGCCATGAGAGAACGACCCCAGAAGAGGATTCTCGCGAGAATATGGTAAAAGTATAGTTCGAGGTATAACGTAACCTTACGAATACGCATAATCCTACTACTATTATAAAGGCGAAAGTTTGTAAGTATGGATGTATGGATGTTTGTTACTCTTTCACGTAAAGACTACATAAAACCATAGGTATTCTGTATAGAACGACTGATAGCCCGTTCAAAAATACTGGCCACCTATTATATCAATTTAATAAGAAAGTGTCAGGATATAAATTATCAAAGTTGCAGAGTGGAGGCTTGCGACGCACAAATTTAGTACAGATCGCACGAAAGCGTTACGTCACAGCGCTAAACTTGAATGCAGTGCATAGAAGTTTCGCGTGACGTGACTTTCGTCTTCTTAATTGTTCGTTTGCAGAAGAAAAGAAGAATATTTGTACAATATTTGTAAATAATCTAAATGACAGGACGGACTAATTATATTTTTAGTAATCTACCCTACCTATTGTACAGATTGGTCAATTTTTTTTTTTATAGATAGATAAGCCTTTATTTGACCACAATCTCACCTGATGTAAAGTGACGATGTGGTCTAAGATGGAGCATGAAGACCTAGAAGGTAGATGGCTTCTCCGGACCCCATTACGAAACACGAAAAAATCGCCAACATCTTTAGTTCATAAATTTTTTGTTTACCATCGTTGATTACCGAACCAGTTTTACTAACAAACCGACTAATAACTCAGGCATCTCAGGCCCATGTAAACATATGCATACCTTACAGACTAACATACATACAAATATAAATTTTATATTCAAAAATATCCATTGTGTCCGTATCATGGTATCATCTGTAATAATTGCTAAATATTCTTTATTGCATTATTCAAAACAACTTCGCACCTCTGTATTTGCAATGCTCTAAACTTTTAGTAAGACGCGAATGACACATTTACCGGTAATATAATATAGCGAAGTGCTAAAGTTAATTAGTAACTTCATTATGTTTACCTAAACTCATTAGAATATGCTACCTAATGGCGTACAAGTCCTAAACATGTTGCCCAACCACAAGGAGGTTGAGGTCAATCGCCGAATCCAAAGTCAAAATTCAAAGTCAAAACGTTTATTTCCTTAGGGCATACATGGACAGCGACCAGCTGGGATAGGCAGCGTTCAGGAAACTTTGAAACGTCTTCTGAGCGAAATACCTCAGGCTAGCTATGAAGACCAAAACGTAGGTACTGTATTGGTCTAGAAAGGCATAGCTAGGCGGGGTATCTCTACGAGATACAATATGGAAGTATGACGAGGCTTTCATTTACGTTCCCACTGCTGGGATAAAGAGACTTCTCTCTTGCCTTGTCTTGAGAGCGACTTAGAGGAAATAGTGGTAAGCCCTTAGCTTGTGTACGTGTTAGATATTTTTAATATAGTACACATTTTTATATAGATATTTATTTTAAGTGCGTGCAGAACATAGATACACTCGACGCCAGGGAGAATCGAACTAGTGCCTCTTTTGTCGCAAGCGTCACCATCGCCCACCGCGCCACTGGGGCTGGCTAAATAATATTGTTCTCGTGTTCTCTTCATTAATCCATATTTTTGATACTTTGAATTTTGTAAAAATGTATATGATGTACATATACATTTTAGTTCAGTAGATATAGATACATTTATTCGCGTTTTATCAAATCGATTCCTTAATGTAGCTTTACAAGAATAACCCTTTTTGCTTCAAACGCGATTTAAAATATATTCAAAATTACATGGCAACCGGTTCATCACTCATTAACTACTCGTATAATATAAGAGATACATTTATTCGCGTACTATCAAATCGATCAATGTACAATAATATGCTTTTTGCTTCAAGCACGATTAAAACACAAGTCAAAATTACATGGCAACCGGTTCATCACTGATTAATCACTCATACAATATATTCTACCAAAACTTGTTTTAATCATATAACTATACATACAAAAGTGTGTCAGAGTATGTTTGTTTCTTACCTGTCCGTAAAGACTTATGGAGCGGCTAGATCAGCAGACTAAGGCGAATGTTCGCGTCAACACGAAGTGTGTGGCCGGGTGCATCGTTGCAACACGAAGTTTTCCTAGACGACGTTCGGCGTGGGCATGGCTACAATTATGTCACTTCAGTATCTTGCAGCGCGCAACGCGACACAAATCTGTCTCCGCTAATGTAGACAAGAACATCGCGTATACCCGATCGTTCACGATGATCGATAAGTCTTCATTTGACCACAATCTCACCTGATGTAAAGTGACTGTAAGCGACGCGTAGTGTTTTCATAGTTTAAGTTTTAATTTGATTTTTATTTCTTTAGTTTATGTTAAAAAACAAACCTTATATTTTTGATCTGTTATTTAAAAAAAGTAAATAAAGATATATGCTGTGGCGCGCGGGGCGACGATCGGTGAGGTACGCGGGAGGGGAAGTCAGTGTGCATGACGACGGCTCGCGCGAACGTTCGTTTTCTCGCTCGCTATTGCTTTTTGGTACAAAACCCATGTTTTATTGATACAACACCTACAGTGACGATGTGGTCTCAGATGGGACTCTAGCGCTCCAACGCGATAAAATTATAGTACATTTCAATTCGAATCTTACTTCCTAATAACCAATGGTTTATTGACTATCATAAATCAACCAAGCTACTTCTATACTTAAATTTATAAAAAAATATATCCTGCAAGTTCCTTATTGCGATGATGATATTCGGTATTGAAATCAAATATCATCATTGCAATTTTTCTATGATATCAAATATATTGATATTTCTATTGTGAATACTTTAAAACAACATTAATTTGTGGGCGCCTAATTATTATACCAAAAGAAAGATTCAGTACACTTCTATTTGAATTTTACCGTTAGCGAAATATTCAACTTAACCTATATTTAGATAAAATGTCGTTAGAATTCGTTTGTCCTTGTCACTTTGACATTTGCGTATGTAAGAAAGAGACGAAACTCATGCAAACTTAAACAGCTTTGCTATTTATTTTGCATTAGAAGGTTAGGAGCTTATTTTTACTCCCGTCGCATAAAGAGGGATATCTATTTTACACCGAATAAGCTCCAGAATCTGTTCTTAAAATACTAAATTCCCGCGGATAAATAAAATAAATTACATAATAGTACAAGCTCTGCACAGTTTGGGGCTCGGTGATGCAGTGTAAAAAAAATGCGGATGGAGTCGCACGAAACGCTAGCTTATTTTATGAGTAATGGTTTAAGTTAAGCAATAGAAATATCCAAAACTTAGCCATACCGGTTTTTATTAAACATGTTTTCCGTTGCAGACAAATACATACCGAATAAGCGAGATTAATTGCCACTTCGTAATTCAGAAAGCAATAAACCAAAAATGACAGGTCATATTTTACAATTACATAAAACCCATTTGGTTACATAAGTTTTATAAAAATGGTAATAGGTACGTTAGATGTATTAATCCCATTCGTCAAACTTTGTTGCACCTCAAGAGTTACACCGAGACAAATAAGGTAGGAGGTTCTCATTTAGAAATGGCTCAGCTTTAGCCTCCGTGCACAGGATGCCGATAAATACCTTACCATAAAATATTACTTTTCGCAAGGGCAAAATTTAAAATTTATAAAAACCCCAGTACTTTAGTTAAAGTCAAAATGTTTTGTAATGTGCACGCGATTCGCTTTCATTTGATACCCCACTCGAGTATACATATGTATTTGCAGATTATCGGTTTTCCTTCCCCACTCTCACCCCCATAACTTTTAAACGGCACAACCGATTTTCGTAAAACATGTCTAAGAACACTCGCGCCAAACTCACCTTTCATACAAAAAAAAACTAAATTTAAATCGCTCCATCCCGGAGCTATGATGTCCCAGCAGTCAGACAGATAGACACAGCAAACTTATAACACCCCTCTTTTTTGGTCGGGGGTTAAGAATAACTAAGTACTCACATAAAGTAGCTTATAAATTTAACAAAGATGGCCTCTAACAGTTCTTCAATAATCTTAAATATACGCATTTGGCAGACGGTTGTGTAAAAACCTCACTTGTACCCGATAAAAATAAAGTTTATATAAAAAATGATGGCGGCTTTCACCGCTCTATCGAGGCTATGTAGAAAGTACTGTAATTGAAATAAATGAGGTCGGCGAGATGGTTTCACCGAGATGTTACAATCTTAGTAAGTGCCTATGTTTAACATTCTACATTATGTATCTAATGTCATCATAACTCAGTTTTTTTATGATAGATCTTGTCCACAATCTCACCTGATGATAGGTGCCGATGTGGACGAAGATACATCACATATGTTACAATCTTAGTAAGTGCCTATGTTTAACATTCTACATTATGTATCTAATGTCATCATAACTCAGTTTTTTTATGATAGATCTTGTCCACAATCTCACCTGATGATAGGTGCCGATGTGGACGAAGATACATCACATATGTTACAATCTTAGTAAGTGCCTATGTTTAACATTCTACATTATGTATCTAATGTCATCATAACTCAGTTTTTTTATGATAGATCTTGTCCACAATCTCACCTGATGATAGGTGCCGATGTGGACGAAGATACATCACATATGTTACAATCTTAGTAAGTGCCTATGTTTAACATTCTACATTATGTATCTAATGTCATCATAACTCAGTTTTTTTATGATAGATCTTGTCCACAATCTCACCTGATGATAGGTGCCGATGTGGACGAAGATACATCACATATACTCGTATCTAGAAGATTATAGTTTAGGGAGCGAATTCCAAACCTTTGGCCTTGCTAATTATAAAGGTGGATGAGAATCGCTTAGTGCGAGTGGAGGGAGTATCCACTAAATAAGGATTAAGGATATCAATTCGCTGTACGTCTGCTTGTCTTGGAGTTAGTGATTGTAGCGCGAAAGGGTTTCAACGGAAGATCAGCGTTGTTATATTTATTTATTTCAAACTCATGGAGCTCTATCATTACAGGTTTTACCTAATTATAAAATAAAATAAAAATAAATTTATTCGATATGTATAGCTTACATGCTGAATTATTACTAAAACAATACAGTTAAGTATGTAAACTAAACACAGAGAAATGTCTAGTAACCAACGCTGATCTTCCATCAGCTCCATTTTCTGACAACGACAGTGAGCTTATTCAATTGAGCTCATTAAAGCTGTCATGTGCAAAATAACAAATGCTGCGTTTAGGGCCTTTTTTGGGACGCTATCAGTGTCTTCAGGTAAGTATTTTTGTTATTCTCTCTTTGTTATTTAATTAAAAACACGTCAACAACATATTATTTACAATTCATATAACATACAATAAATCTAAATTTAAAATTTAAGAAAAACCCCCGATTCTAATGCCTTTATATCTATAAAAGTAAAACACCATAATATTTAGTAATGTGCACGCGATGCGCTTTCCTTTGATACCCCACTCGAGTATATTTGCCGATTTTCGGTTTTCCTTCCCCACTCTAACTCCTATAACTTTCAAACGGCACAACCGATTTTCATGAAACATATCTAAGAACACTCGCGCTAGACT
Organism: Gymnoscelis rufifasciata; assembly: GCA_929108375.1. Lineage (NCBI taxonomy): Eukaryota > Metazoa > Arthropoda > Insecta > Lepidoptera > Geometridae > Gymnoscelis > Gymnoscelis rufifasciata. The sequence goes on along the minus strand of OV815327.1, from coordinate 9,460,703 downwards.
CATCTTTCATAAAAAAAACTAAATTAAAATCGCTCCATCCGTTCGGGAGCTATGATGTCCCAGACTGAAAGACAGACACGTCAAACTTATAACACCCCTCTTTTTGGTCGGGGGTTAAATATACATACTGTACAAAACAAATCACAACGGAAAATCACCGTGCAAGTGAGTTGCGATTGAAGCTTCTGCCAAAACTGCGCGACCAAAGCGATTGCGAAGCGGGAGCGTCTGCCGAGCGGCGGACGCCACTCATGCTTAATCCGGCCCTTTGCACCTAGACAGGAGATTGACAGGCTAAATGTTCCCGCGTTGCAGACGCGTAGGTTTAACGCGTAGGTTTTTTTTAGTGTTAGTAAGCCTTGATTCGGTTTTGGACACCATGTATAAATATGTGAGTTCCTACCCAATTATAAGATTCGCGTTCTCAAGAAGTCGTCAAACTTCAAAATAGACGTTTCCATAGAAACACTCAAGTATTATGTATCATGTTTCATTTATTTTACTCAAATACATCTGAAAACCAGTTTTCCAATAATAGAACTACATTTGATTTGGTCTAGTGGCATTTAAGCTCTTAATAAAAATAAAAAGCTATTCGCTTCTCAACTCAGTATAAATAATCAAAGCGACCTGTCAAGACCATGTTATTTCCTTGATATTTTTAATTGAAAATAAAAATTGTTTTTGTAATTTTAATTTGACCCGTCCAAGTGTGCCCTGTGCTTCTAAGGAAATAAACGTTTAAAAGTCAAAGTCATAACTTTGCTATGTATGTGTCTATAGTTTTTTATATCATAGCAGATACATAACTATAGGTATTAATACTAGCTGACCCCAGCAAACGTTGTTTTGCAAAATGAATAAATCTAAATTTAAAATTTAAGAAAAACCCCCGATTCCAATCCCTTAATTTCCTTAAACCCAAAACAACATAATATTATGTAATGTGGACGCGATGCGATTTTAATTTGATACCCCACACTAGTATATTTGCAGTTTTTCGGTTTTCCTTACCCACTCTCACCCCCATAACTTTTAAACTCGGACTCCGGACCACATTACGTTTCGTAATGTGGTCCGGAGAAGCCATCTTCTAGGCCTTCATGCTCCATCTTAGACCACATCTTCACTTTACATCGGGTGAGATTGTGGTCAAATGAAGGCTTACCAATAATAAAAAAAAAAGGCTTTTCGGAGGAGTACGTTAGGTAACTAACATTGTGACATGGACATATATTAGATTATAAAACATAATATTTTAGTGTTATATGCCAATTTATTGAGAAAGACTATAGGCTACTTTTAAGCTAATACAACTTAAACATATGTTTAATAATAAATCCGAAAATAATAATCCACTAAGCTCCGATAGCGAATTGATAATGAAATAAATACCTTCACTTATTTATCTTTTCTGTATTGGAATTCAAATTCTTTGATAAATCAAGATCGAATCCACGTGACAATGGAATATAATTACTAGCGGGCCGCCCCGGCTTCGCACAGGTAATTATAAAAAAAAACCGGCACTTATTAGATTTTTTCTCGCCTTTTAAACCTTCCCTAGACCTCCACGAACATTTCACGACTAAGAAAAGATAAATCCGTCAGCCGTTCTCAAGTTTTAGTGAGACTAACGAACAGCAATTCATTTTTATATTTATAGATATCACATAATACTTAGCTTTTATCTTTAAGTCATATCCTCGTTGAGATATTTTTTTAAAGCAAATTCTCAGCATAAGCACTCCTATTTCAGTCCCTGAGATCCAGTATCCCACTGCTGGGTGTTAGGGCATTTTCTCTTAATACAAGAGGTTAGACCTCAAATCACCACCATAATATCACCATTATTATCTATGTATGTGTGTATTATGATAAGTATATCGGATATCTAGTACCCGTAACACAAGCTTAGAGCTTACCACTTGGCTTATAGATTTTGCTGTGTGGATTGTCCAGAAATAATTACCTATCTATTTATTATCTGATGAAATATCTTTTGATATTAACTTGTATAATAAATCAATTATACATTGCAAATACATATATGTATATAAGTATTTCATATGAACGGAACTATACAACCTTATCGAATTTAAAAACACTTTCCGCATCAAATTAGAACAAATCAACAAAAAACTCAGCAGTCAATAATGTTTATGAAAAACCGTTAAATATTCGTGTACCGGTTAACACCTCTTTCACTTGTCAATGTTTGTATGAATTTGACATACAAACATACACCTTTCATACAGAGAAAGGCCTCGTCTACGAAACCACCAACTATTTAAACAGTTAACTTGAAGATGAAATCAACAGTCTTGTTGTAACGGTGACTTGTTAAGAGTTTTTTTCTAATGGATTTGTATAATAATCTTAATTAAAAATCATTCCGATTCCAATTCCTTAGTTGCCATAGGGAATAAGTGATACTACTTTGTAATGAGCTTGTGGTGGGCTTTCATTTGAGACTCCGCTCCAGTATATTTCCAGATTTTCGGTATTTCTTCCCCACTTTCACCCTCATAACTTTAAACGGGTCAACCGATCTTCATCAAACATGTCCTAAAACACTCGCGCGAAACTTATTTTAAACAAAACTAAATTGAAATCGCTTCAGCCGTTCGGGTGCTATAACGCCACAGACAGACAGACACGTCGAACTTATAACAACCCTCTTTATGCGTCGGGGGTTAAAAAGGCATCGAATCTCAACTTCAAATATCAGATCTTAAGAAACAAAATTGTGTTTTTTTTTTATCTCACACTAAAAACAAAGGGCAGAAATTGTGAATACAACTTCATCGTAGGGGGTTCAGTAAACTTAATTAGGTCAAAAGTCTATAGGTCTATAAGCCCTATAAGAATTTGATTAAGCCATTAAAATCCACATCCACACGTGATAAAGATGAAATTCATAAAATTATTAGATAAATAATCAGTAATTATTAAAAATGTTAATGCTGCATTCACACTTAAACCAATGTTACCTGCAAACATTCGCATTTTATTACTATTATAACCTTGGGACTAAGATACGTTAAAATATAAAATATTTCAAGGAATGCGATGTACTCAAATATTCAGCAAAAGCGGAAAAAAATATAGAAATACTCACAGTTTCCGTAACGAAGTTGTTTAAATTGCAAATATCATAAATAGTTCGCGGGCAAAGGAATTTCCTGTCCGTATAATCATGCTGATAATAAAATTAATTAAATTTAAAAGCTTAAAAAACTGACCTACAGATATTCACGCTATATTTTAAAGTCAAAGTCAAGGTAAAATAATAAATTATTAGGTAAGTACATTTAAAATTATTAATCTATACGAATTATTAGTAGGTATAGATTAATATAAAACTGCAACATTTGTTAGTTTGATCGTGCTCTCAGAAACTGTCCGGTTTAAATAATTTACTGTTAGAAAGCCTATTTATCTTCGTTCCCGCGGGAAAATCCATAAAACAAAGGAACGCGCCGTGGCTTAAAAAGCTATTAAGAAAAATATAAGGGTTCCGTTTTTGCCATTTGGCTACGGAACTCCAAAAACAGAGCAACCTAAGGGTTTTGACAAGATCAGAATATTGTTTATTTTAAACAATGTTGTTGTTTTTTAATTTACATTTTCTTGCGAATGCTAACATGAGGTCATTAAGACCTTCGTTACGTAAGTTTAAAATCGAGTTAAAATCAAGGTAAATATCAAGTTAACCCTCAAGTTTCGACCACAATAAAAAAAAATCATATATCTTAAAGTTATGAAATGACAATCGAGATTAATATAATTATGACATGTTAGAATTAAAGCTCAAGAATTAATATCCTTCTAATGTTATATACGCGAAGGTTTGTGAGTATGTTGCTTTTTCACGCGAAACGATCGAACGAACGAACCTCATGAGCATTAATTTAATTTTTAATATAGCAGACCTAGAAAAATTGTTCTGAGAAGTTCCTGAAGTTCCTTTTCTCATTTCCCATAAAAACATTTTTTACGCAAAAACGTTTTTTACGTTTTTCAAATTTTAAATTTTTCTAGACCATTATCATCCCAATCCCCAGTAATCGCATGAAATCATCACCATAACGATTGTATATGCATAGCCTAACTAAGTCACGTACCAATTATTAAAATAATAGTAAGGGCCAAAGTCACTTGCATATAACTATTGAAACTATCATGGTTATCAATGCTATTTAGATTTATAACGGGATATTAACCATGATTGATTGTCTTTCGAGCTCCTCGATATTTCGACACGATCACGGTTGAACTAAGCTCACTTGCATAAGATAAAAGAAAGCCAGAACTGTCAAAATAAAACTTTCAACAATTAATTTTAAAAATGACTAGTTTTAAATAGTATAAACAAATGGCTTCTTCAACTCTTACGCGAATCTGACATATAACAAAATTATCTCATCTAAGGAAAAACACAAACCTCCACCCAAGACATTGAAGCCAAAACAAACCTTACCGGAAACAAAAACAACTTAGATCACAGCGCAATCCATAAATCACTAACACTATAACTGGGCGCGACACGTCCGAACCGCACGAAGGTCGGTGTTAAATAGGGATAGTCGTTGAATGAACGAACAGTTTATTTAGACTGTTTATTTGCCGTCGACTGATAAACCGGTTTACAGTCCACCGATAAACTAGTTTACTCGTAATACATTTGCATCGTCCAGTCCATTGGTCGAGCGTTGCCGAACGAAACTGTTTCTCTAGCCAGCTAGCTGCCACTGTCTATCAAGCATTCCGTTCTCTTCACACTTGCACGTTACGCTAATATGGCTATCTCTCTTTCGCCATGCTCTCAACTTCTACAGAGTTATAATAGCGGTGCGCGGGTGCGGCGTCAGGGTGTTGTGTAAAAATAAACTATATTGCAATGCATGACAATGTATTATTGTTAGTAGGAAAGCAGGTTTTTGAATTTTGTTTGCTTACATTATTATTTTGTACCTACTACAAAATTTCTTATTTAAAATAACTTTATTATGAAGCCTGCCAGTCCTATGCCTGGAAAAAGTATGAAGGGAAGTTCATTTTATTCGAACTAAATCAAGAAAACTAAATCATAAAAAAAAACCGCATCAAAATTGGACCTTTTGTCACGCCACAGGCACTTACACAGATATATCTTATATAATATAAACAGTTTAATCTAGTCGTCGTTTACCAACCAATCAGTGAATCGACGTTCACCGTTCAACGATCGTTCATGTCCTAAACGAATAAAGGCAATAAACCAGTCGAAAATTAGACTGTTTTATAAACAGTTTATCGTGAACGATAAACTGGTCTCGTTTCGTCGACTGAAAAGAAGTCGACGACTCATCCTTAGTGTTAAACTGACGGTTTTCGCTTAGGTTCTTCTATAGGTAGTATAGAAACTGCTTGCTATTCTGTGTACGCACAACCTCAAAGAAAATGACAAGGTCCGTTCTGTATGTTTAATATTAATATGTTATATCTTTATTAAAGTAAATTTTTATAATAAAATATCGCACGATACGATGTTTAAGTTAAACGGAATCGCACAGAATAATGGGGCTTTTTAATAATATATACAATTAAATTTAGAGTGTTATTGGTTGACAGGAAGATTAAATACTTTTTTTTCCGAAATTTAAAAGAATGAAAAAGTCAGTTTGTTACTAGATAACCTGGAAGAAATTAAATCAATAAAGCTACTGACTTCATGACATTGTTTGTTGATTGTTTTGATTTTAAAAACTTATTCTGGTTTGGATAACTATCGAGGTAGGCTTATTATAAAAAAAAAATTAGGTTTACGTAAGTTCAGTGGCGCAGTGGGCGAAGGTCAGGTTTTGACGCAAGGGTAGTGGTATCGATTCCAGCTGAGGTGCCAGTTCTTATACATATTGGTAGCCTTGGTCTATACTAACGAACAAACAAATTTTAGTTTATTTCTATATTTTCACGCCACGGCTTTGGTCGTGTTTTATGAAACAAATAAATAAAGTATAATATTTGTTTATTTAATACAACATTTTTGGAAAACTAACAACTAGTATTAATTCGTAAATAAATCTTAATATATATAAATTTTGTGTCACAATGTTTGTCCTCAATGGACTCCTAAACCACTAAACCGATTATAATAAAATTCGCTCACCATGTGCAGTTCGATCAAACTTGAGAGATAGGATGGTTTTTACGACGAGAAAAATTCGAATAATTTCCGGGAAAATTGTATACCCGTGCGACGCCGGGGCGGGCCGCTAGTATTATATATAAATGCTTGCAACTGTAACTTAAACAGTCACTTGCAAACACAGAGTTGGCCAATAATAAGTTTTCACTTATAGGTAAAGTATAAAACAATATAACTAAACCTATCAAGAGAAAATAGTACTAACATATATAAGTATAAATAGTGATACATATCTAGTACCCGTAACACAAGCCACGGGGCTATATGTTGTGTGGATTGTCCGGAAATATTGATTTATTTATAATGGATCCTTACTCGCAGGTTAATCATATAAAGTAACAAGGGACGTCCAAATGTCACAAACAGACTCCAGCTAAACGTGCACGGGTCAGGCTAGAACCGATCCTTTGACGTCAATAGATATTTTATCACCTACGATAACTCCCACAGATTGTTAAGTAGCACGTGCACTGAATAACAACTACGATAGAGCAGATTCATGGACGTTGTGGAGTCGAAAACGTTTTGGTTGGGATTTGACACCTGGAGTAGTAAATCTCATTTTTATTTTAAAAAACCTACAGCTTACAAAAAGTTCAAATTACACGACAATGACGAATTTTTATAGCATTGCTGAATACATGAGTTGTTCATTTTCCAATTCCTAGGCAATCATGTTTAAATAATGTAAGTATTAATAATAATAATAGTGTATTCATCATATTAAGGTTTACAAAGCACAAAAATTACACAACAGATAAAGAACAAAGAAATATCCTAGGTGAAGAAATTATCACTAATCTATATCAACATTTGCTAGTGTGTAGTGTATCAGATGTCTAGTTCCCGTAACACAAGCTAAGAGGCTAGATATTGTTGTGTGGATAGTCCGGAAATATCTATTTATTAGCTAGTATTTAGCATAATGCCAAAAAACGTACACTGCCTCTCTGTATTCTGTTATATTTCATTGTACAAGTTAAACAACCTCCTTTTAAACGTCGGTTAGAAACTGTTACGCGTAATGGTTGTGCCACATTATAAAGTTACAAAGCTTCTGTCGTTATTCGGCACAAAAACCTCGACCGGCCAGCCACTGTGCCGTTAACGAAATTTGTGCCGGCTCGGAAATTACTCTACTGAATCTGCTTCGGGATTCACTTTTTGTAAGGTTAAATAAATTTGATAAGTGTGCATCTCACACTCGTACTACACCGAGGGTTCCAGGTGAAATATTTATACACGTTTCAAACTATATCGGGTTCTGGGGATCCTAAAACGTTGCCTCAGACTCACGAGTAGCCGATCACCCGTGTTTGGTTCTATGATTAAGTGTTTGAAGTATTCCCGTTTGAAGCACCTATTTTTTGGGCACCTATGCATTGTACAAAGAGTGATTCAAGAGGAAGGTTTGACTGTACAGTTTGCAAAACTGCAATATTGCGGCGGATCTTTTTTTTATGTTCGATAAGCCTTCATTTGACCACAATCTCACCTGATGTAAAGTGACGATGTGGTCTAAGATGGGACATGAAGACCTAGAAGGCTTTTCCGGACCACATTACGAAACACGATAAACGCGCTGGCCCAGCCCGGAGGGTGGTAACAAGCCGCGGCCGAAGCCTACCACCAGAGACTGTTCTTAGCACCAGGATTAAGGATCCAGAGGGTTACCACTACTGCGCCGCCACCGCGCCTTCAAGCCAAGTTTTCTTTTTATGGGAGATATATCGAAGTTTGTCCACAACGATATGATAAGTATCGGAGTAGACGAAGATGGATCGCATAGATCTAGGAGGTACCTATTCACTATTGTCTTGGAGATACTCAGGTTGTCGTAATTAGGAAAAACAGTTCAGTTACAGACCTTTGCCGTGGAAATTATAAAGTCAAGTCAAACAGTCAAGAGCAGCGCGGTGGCGGCGGGGCCGCAGCATCGTTCACAGGAGCGCTTATACTTCGAATTAAAGCGAGCCCGCAAGATGCACTCGTTAGAGGTCCATTAACATACCTCATCATCATCATCATTTCAGCCGTAGGACGTCCACTGCTGGACATAGGCCTCCCTCAAAGACTTCCAGTGACTTCGGTCGGTAGCAGCTTGTGACCACCGCGATTAACGTACCTAATTGTTTGGTATATTCGTGGACGATTTAGCTTTGAAGAGGTCACACTTGTGGTTTAGTTCCAGTCTTCTTTTACCTTCGAACAAATATAGTATACCTCGCCGTCTCCACGGCGTAATTATAGTGCATAATTACTTTAATGTCACTCTTAGAACTGTTATCCGTTTACGTCACAGTTCAAGCACGCAGCTGGTTTGGGCCACAGACATACATACATCTACCTAGATAACACAAATGCATGTACTTCGCGTGTCCGAACCCCGACCAAGCGTCGTGGTTGGTCGCCGCTAAGTTCAGACCACCCGCACCGCGTCCGTTGTTGCAACCAAACCGGACAGACGCAAAAATTAAATTATTAAATAACTATTATTATTACTACTACTACTATTATTATTTGACTGCCTCAGTGGCGCGGTGGGCGAGGGTTCGTTTGCGGCGCAAGAATTAGCGGGTTCGATTCCCGCCGAGGGTGAAAGTGTTTGTATGTTCTGCAAGTACTCCCTCCTTGGTCTGGGTATTTAATATGTATAATAAAAAATATCTATGTATGTATGTCTATTATATTAAGTATATCAGATGTCTAGTACCCGTAACACAAGCTAAGAGCTAACTACGAGGCTAGATGTTGTTGTGTGGATTGTCCGGAAATATTTATTTATTTATTTTATTTATTTTCCATAAGATACAGAACCGACGAAAACTTTGTTCTAGAAAATATTCCTAAGCAGTCGAGAAAATCATGTTTTCGTTTCATTATCCTACTTGACAATAATTAATTATTCACGATAATTCTAGATAATGGTTTATCAAGTCGTTCGAAGTCCGTCGTTGTACTCTGTATCCTTGTTTATATCTCATACAAACACATTAACATACATACATATTTGTATGTTTTGTGTGGTTCTGAATGCGCAACTCAAAGAAAGTAAGTCTGGCTTCGTTTCATAATTCTGTAGGGATGGGAGCATGTGTCGATAGATTACGATTTTTTGATAAACTTTTTAATTTTAATATGATCAGAGGTATCACAAGTGCGTATTCAAGTATATACCTGTATAAGAAAATGAGAATTGGGTACCTCTTCGAAAACTTGAATCACTGCAGTAAGTACTGCATTGAGAAAAAAATATTTGAGAAAATTTGTCTATTAACTCCTTGCAAGCGAACAGACAGCGGAGGCGACCTCTTATTTTTCGCTAAATAAGTTAAATTGATTATCTTATAGAATAGAATAGAATAGAATATATTTATTGCATGAAATACATGTGGTTACATTGTTGTTACATGTTCAGAGTTTCAATGTATTCTGCCCTCATGAGCGTGCAATATTATTAGTTACATTTGTCAAAATTAAAATAATTAAATGACACAAAAAAATAAATTAGGAATAAATAAATTAAATAAATTAAATTATTATATATATATTTTTTGTAAAAAATAAATCGCTTTCGGTCGCTTTTTGACCCGCTGTTATAGAAAGACTGTCAAATGTATGACAACAACGTCCAATAGAGCCTAACTGCCAAGAAAATAATTGACACGTAGTTTAATTTGTAGATAATTAAGTAAACATTAGTAGTATACATTCAACCATTACGATAATGGGATAATTTCTGCGTAAAAACTAATCCGAATTGGAAATACTAATCAAGAGATAATATGTATTATCTTACAAATTATGATTATATAATATTAATACCACATGCAAGGATATTTCCTGGCCTGGTGATGCAATCTTCATTTGCGTGGAAGATATAATAATTAAATGTGTCACTATGATTTTTGGTTGAATTATAAATAATATAAATATATTCTAAGGTTATGAAGCTAACAGAAGTTTTTTTTGAACGTGCTAATACAGATTTGAGTAAATCTCTAATTGTGTAGCCTCCTTATCTATGGAGTCTATTTTACCGCGATAAAATATAGGATCTTAGAAATTCTGCAACGAGATGAGTATTTAGAGCCGTTTATGCAATAAATTATTTGTACGTTATCAAACGTTGATAAACTAAACAAGCCTCATATAACTCATAAACATTAAATAATTAAAAATACTCCTTATAAACATTAAATTATTTACGGAGGTGAACTAGTGGACGTTATTAAGCCATAAACTTTGCACGCAGTCTGAGAAAAATTGCAACATTATTCATTATCAGTTTGGATATACATAAGCTTTATTAATGTTTCCTTTTATTAAAATGGATGAATACTTATGGACTACTCACATCGCATCACCTTAGCTGAAAGACATTGCTTGTACTGATGTTTATTGTTTTTTTGTAAATACATACACATAAAATTCCCAGATCTGTAACCAGAAATTGTAGATGGTACAAAATCTGGTCTCCCGGCGAGAATGAAATCTACAACTTCCTGAGTGTTACCGCCGAGCCATTGACGTCAAAGAGATAATAATGCAATTCAGGTCATATTTGACATTTGAATTATCTACGATTTGTATATATTTGAATGTACGCCAATAAAACACAGTAGTTTATCACTCAAGATTTACGATTAGAGAATATTATCGATTTACAAAAATATCTTTAGCTACGTGATTAGCGAACAAATCAACTATAAAGGTGACTTCAATACTGATTGAGTGGATTATCATAAAGCGACGCTTAGAAACAGATAACGTAAATTGTAATGAAGATTATTATTTAACTTGTTACCTGCCTTACGGTTTTGCCCGTTATATTTGAATTTTCCAGTAGATAGTTTCGAAATACACCAATATAGCCATCAATAATAATATTTATAAATAAGAAAGTAAGTATGTTTGTTTTAAACGTACAATGACTATATTAACTACTCAGCCAAGTTTTTTTTTTATTTTGTATACTAAATAGTAGAAAGTACGGAGAAGAACATAGTCTTTTCATCTCTATGAAACCTACAAATTCAGTAACTATACAATAAACACAAGCTTAGAGCTTACCACGGGGCTTGATGTTGTCTGAAATATTTATTTATTTATTTATAATAAATGAATAAACACTACAATTTTTATGGATATTTACGTGGGTCAAGTTACAGGTAAAATCTATAACAAAAAATATAATTGGCAACACAAAACATCAAAAAATATTATCGATATCAGCGCATCACTATGTAGGTCAGTGACTAAGGAAAGCTCGGTGCATTGTGCGGCACACTGGTCTATACGCTAATGGCGCGGAGAGTACCTTATGTTACACGTTATATAATGGTGAGCAAAATCATCGATAACATTGCACATCACTATGTAGGTCAAAGACTGCGTAGAGCTTGCTGCAGTGCGACACACTGGCCTATACAGCTGGTGGAGAATGGCCTTATGTGACTCGTTATATAACTAAATGCAGAGCAATTTCGGATAGCAACGGTTACTGTTGTTGCTTGGTCGGTAGGCTAGGCCTAGATTATTTATGTATTCATCATGGTTAGAACTAGTACTTCGATAAGACCAGCGTCGTTTTGAGAAAGTCCAATAGGCCACTTCCAAAATCATAATAATGGTTCCAAGTCTGAGTCGTGGAAGAAATTAACTACATACCGCTAACGACTGGAACAAATTGCCTGCATCTGTCTTTCCTTTAGATTACAACCTGGGTATCTTCAAATAAAGAGTAAATAGGTACCTTCTAGATCTTCATCTCCCATCTTAGATCACAGTCCATTGAAGTTTTGCGTGACGTAACGCTTTCGTGCTATCTGTACGAAATTTCGCAATCCCAAGAAACTCCGAAACTTTAAAGCTTTATCTTTGCACTTTCTGTTTAAATTATAAATACAATACAATACTCTTTATTGTAACACAAATATTGTAATACAACAGAACAATGCTTAAGAACCAAAATACATGTATTAGTATAATACATACGTTGTAATATTTTATGTGTACATTTCAATACCTACTATTGTATGTCCGCGACGGATAAAATTGTTGATACCTACCTAGTCATTGTTAACATCAGCTCATAGCATACACAATTTTTACAATAAAGATTTTCTTTCTTTCTTTACAAATAGTTTTCTCGTATTTTTGGTCGGGCCTACAGACGAAATAACAGAATTCAATTTTTTATTCATCTTGTTTATCAGTTTGTTTTAGGTGGCAGGGATCTCTGAGAGGAAGATTGGGAGACAAAGGGATACCACAGATTCTTAAAAATCCCCATTTCTTTAACCGTTGAGCATTGTCCAAGGTCGTTTTTAAAGGGTTGTGACCAGATCTTTTGTTGCTCGTTAATATCGTAATTAGGTTAGTCATTAACGATAATTGATACGTTAAATAATAACACAAGTGGGTATTAATTGAAACCAAGAATTTTTTTGTTAAATAAGCCATTATGTCAACAATAACTATGACTAATGAATGTTTGTAAAGATGGAGTTCAAAATGTAAATTAGTTTAAGAATCTAATTTTAACAATAAAAACGCTTATAAATTGGTTTATTATAACCTACTCAAAATTTGTAGCTCAGTTAAATAAATATTTAAGGAGTATTCACACTGTGCCAACCAAGCTCAAACTTAGCATAGCTTGTACTACGGGTGTTAGTTGATTACATCATCATCATCATTCGCAGCCTATTTTTGGCACTACTGGGCATAGGTCTCCCAAATTTCGTGTCATCCACTACGGTCCAGTCCTTATTTCTTCCACTGACGACCCGCGACGCGTACTATGTCAAAATATAAAAAAATAAAAAGATTGTGTGATTTGTATCAAGACAGACAGGCAGATTAATTTCGTATTTATAATATTAGTTAAGAATTAATTCTATCGATAACAAAAGCAACCCAGCGCAACACTATAGGGGTCATGGAGTGAAGACGGCTTTGTTCCTTGTAGACACCGTGCCCTAGAAGAATGGTAGGTGAGAGTATTATGATATTACTACATATCAAACTATACTACAGCTGGTATTAATAATACGAGTCTATAGATATTGGATTGGGTCGAGACAGTCTCTATGAAAATCTAAGAATAAAGATAAAATAAAATCTCACGAGCACATGTTGAGTAAAATTATTTATCAATTACATAAAGGATACGTGGGGTATTAACGTTCCCACTGCTGGGATACAGGGACTTCTCTTTAGACGAGAGAGATTTGGCATTAATTCGCGACACTGGCCAAGTGCGGGTTTGGTCACATATCCTCTTCAAAGTTTTCAGAATATGCCGGTTTTCTCGCGGTGTTTGCCTTCACGTTAAAGCGCACATAAATTATTCAAGAAGAAAATTAAAGAGGTTCCTGGCGGTTTTCAACCCAAGACCTTCGGTGTGAAAGTCGAGTGTGCTCCCACTCAGCCAACACGGCATTCATCGAATGTTCCATCGATAAATCGAAATCGAAATCGTGAAATCGAGCACAACACTATAAGCAGGTCATAGACTGCAGAGATCTAAGTGCATTGTGGACACAGTGCCCTACAAGAGTCAGTGAGAGTATTACCGCTATAGTATTACATCATATCTAATAGGTATATTGTAGGCACTAGTCGTTACATAGCCTTGTGCCTCTTTGCATATCTGTATTCTTTGGTTACACATCAAATTGTTGTATGTTTTTGAAGTCAAACTTCTATAGAATCGTTGTGATTTGAAACCGGATGAAACGGAAATGGAAATAAGATTGGCTTACCTGTCGGGTTAGCCAATCTTAAACGCTAACAAGGTTAAGCAGCCTGTGCGCGACGCCAGTACTTGGATGGGTGACCGCCCGAACAAAATCTTTTTGCATAGTTGTATTTTTTTTGTTTTTTTTTTCTTATTCTTTTGTCGATTAACTGAAGTTTCACTTCTCTCGTATGTGAATCGCACACACAACTTTTTTTTTATTTTTCTTTTTATTGGCTGATTTTGTTATAAAATATATGTTAACTAGCTTTTAGCCCGCGGCTTTTCTTATTCCTTTCTTTATTCCGTTTTGTTATTGTAATTTTTTTTTGTTTGACATAAAACGTCGCTCGTGATGTTGATGTCTCGTGTGAAAATCAGCGGACCTTCCGCGCTCTAACGAACGGATGAAGCGATTTTAATTTTGTTTTTTTTTGTATGAAGTGAGAAGGTGAGTTTGGCGCGAGTGTTCTTAGACATGTTTTTTGAAAATCGGTTGTGCCGTTTAAAAGTTATGGGGGTGAGAGTGGGGAACGAAAACCGAGAATCTGCAAATATACTCGAGTGGGGGCATCGCGTCCACATTACAAAATATTATGGTGTTTTACTTTTAAGGAAATCAAGGCATAGGAATCGGGGGTCTTTCGTAAAATTTTTAAATTTAGATTCATGTTATAGTATAACGATATTAACATTTTGTATTGAAGTAATATATGAATATGATAATTATAATATCATGAATACTTATATATATATGTATATTATGAATTATTATAAAGTAAATATAAAGAAAGGAAAGTTTTGTTACTCCTTTACGCCAAAACAGCAAATTTCGTTCCCACAGCTGGGACACAGCTACTCACTCTCTTGACGAGAGAGATTTGGCCTTTATTCGCCAAGCTGGCTAGTGCGGGTTGGTGAATGTGACATGTTCTTTAAACTTTTCCAAGCTCTCAGAGCATGCCGGTCTCCTCACGATGTTTGCCCATTTAAATCGATAAGAATCCATACATACTTATGTTTACACTAGCTGTGCCCTGCGGTGCTACCCGCGTTATTAATGGATGAAGTACTCTTAACCAACAACATATTTATTTGAATAAAGAATAATATTATTATGTTGATACAACTCAAACAAATTATTTCGACCAAATTAGGTACCATAAAAACGGTTTTTGTGAGTTAATCTTAAAAGATAGACATATATTAAAAGAGCTATTATTCTTTAATACATATTTTTTGTGTATCTTGAACCGTTTTCACGGCGCACGCAACGGAAGGCTTCAAAGATGAACAATTTCTCCCGTTTTTTACACATTTACCACTATATCTTTGCTCCTATTGGTCGTAGCGTGATGTTATACATATAGCCTATAATAGCCTTCCTCGATAACTGGACTATCCAACACAAAAAGAATTATTCAATTCGAACCAGTAGTTTCGGAGATTAGCGCGTTCAAACAAACAAACAAACAAACTCTTCAGCTTTATAATATTAGTATAGATAGTGAATTAGAAGACCGAAGACAATTAATTATGTTAAATTTTTACTTATCGATAATAACAATTAGGATAGGTATCCCTCACTCATAATTTGAGATCCGAACGAAGAATTTTCAATAAGTTATGATAATTCGCATTTGTTGTAATGTTATACTCTAAGAAATTACATAATCTTATGTTAATGAATCTAAAGGAAAACTTGTAAGCCACGCCGGGTCAAGCCACAAAATCACACAATGGTACTAAAAAAATCACAAGAAGCGTTAAATGACGTCAATGAAAAGATTATTTCTCTGAAATACTGAAGGACGAAGTCAGCCGTAACGACTTGTATAAATTACTCAAATTATTCTTAACAGAACAGAGAAAAATCCGTGTTGGCTTAGTGGGAGCACACTCGACTTTCATTTATTTATTTATTTATTTATTTATTTATTTAATCACCACGGCTTACACCAGTTACAGTAATTAATAAGACACAATTATACAAATTAAAACAAACACCATAAAGGCATTGATTCAAACAAAATAACTATTTTCTAATAAATAACAATAAATTATTTAAAACGTAATAAGATCTAAATAAAAAATAATAATAATAATAGTTAAGTATTACAATAATGTCACTTTAAAAAAAAACAATAGTTAAACAATACATTATTATGTCAATCATGGTTTTACGAAAATTTTACAAGTGGTAGTAGCACTAGTGAGTGTATACCAAAGGTCGTGGGTTCAAACACCGCCGCGCACTTCTGGATGTTTCTTCTTGAAAAATATGTAAGTTTTAAACACGTGCTTAACGGTGAAGGCAAACATCGTGAGGAAACCGGCATGTTCTGAGAACTTAAAAGAGTTTGAAGGACATGTGACATTGAGCAACCCACACTTGGCCAGCGTGGTGAATTAAGACCTAATCTTTTCTCGTCAATTGGGAAGTCCTGGTGTCCCAGCAGTGGGAACTAGGGTGATGATGATGAACAGAGACATTATTCCTTGCTTTTGAATACACAAAGGACCAGTACGTAATTACTACACTCGGTTCCAAAAATAATCACATTAACCCGAATATATCCCGAACTACGAGTACTATCCCAATTAAACGAAGCTTGTTCAGTGTTCAATATACTACAGACTTGTTGGTATATACCTATTATTTATATATTTTGTAAGATCTACAATTTCTGGTTTCGTGTCTATTATAATATGTCAGTATTTACAATAACTGTTATGAAAATTTAAAATTTAAGAAAAACCCCCGATTCCATTGCCTTAATTTCCTTAATAGTTCAACCGATTTTCATGAAACATGTCTAATAACACTCCCGCTAAACTCACCTTTCATACAAAAAAAAAACTAAATTGAAATGGCCCCATCCGTTCGGGAGCTATGATGTCCCAGACAGACAGACAGACAGACACGTCAAACTTATAACACCCTATTTTTTGTTCGGGGGTTAAAAACAAAATGTTCCATGTAGTATATCAGTTCGTAGTTGTGTAGTATATCGGTTGTCCGTGACGCCATGGATAGGCACCGTTGGAGGCAGATTATTAAATCCAGGTGCACCACAGCACCGTTGTCCACAACCTATGATGACCACGATCCTCAGCCATGAGGGAACGACCCCAGAGAGAGAGAGTATATCAGTTACCTAACACAGCACAAGCTCTGCTTAGTTTGGGGTTAGGTGATGCTGTGTGATTATGATTAGTCAGGAAATATTTATTACCTAACTAACAAATGAATATTAGTTAATGTTTAAAAGCGCACTTTCTAATATTGTCCAAAGTTTAGTGTTAGCGAAGGCGGTGATAAACTAAGTCCTAAACATAAACATTACTTCTGAAACAACAACAAACAACGGTGATTTTCTTAACACTAAAAACTTACTGCTTCGAAAGTTTATGTTAAATTTATTTCGACACTTTCTCACGGTGAAATTAAACAGCTAGGCTAGCAGTTATGTATACGGTCTAAACACTTGTTGCAATAAAATTACAACTTATTTATTTATCAATATTAATTAAAACGGTTTGATACCAATTACATTAATTAATTAATTAAATAATAGATTAGTACATAAATTCATTAATATCATAATCAAATAATAATAATAATATTTCCGGACTACTCACACAGCATCACCTAACCCCAAACTAAGTAGAGCTTGTACTATGGGTGTTAGGTGACTGGTATACTACATAGATTACATTTTTTTTTTGTAAATACATACATATGATACATAGAAAACACCCAGACCCGAAACCAAAGATTGTAGATCGTACAAAATCTGGTCCCCCGGCGGGAGTCGAACCCACAACCTCCTGCGCCTCAGGCCGACGTTCGCCCACCGAGCCACAGAGTCGTAAATAATTATTATAGAAGAGAAAAATGATATAATACTAGATACATTTACAACAAAGTTAGGACATTTATATTTTTTAGTGCAAAAAGATGCAATCATTCTAGTACTGGCCTTCAACTATCTATCTATCTATATATCTTTCTATCAGTTCTTTAGATACAGCCTGGTGACAGACGGAAAGACAAACAGACCCCGAAGTGTCAGTTATAGGGTCCCGTCTTACCCTATGCGTAGGGAACCCTACATTTTATTAGAGATCATAAAATGATATAATACTTACGGGATAATGTTCGATGACGTATACCTGGAACATAAAACAATTTGATAAGTACATAGAAATAATGTTATTTGTTGTTTTTTATTTGTTAAATAATGTTATTTGATTAAGTAACCAAATAAAAT
Organism: Gymnoscelis rufifasciata; assembly: GCA_929108375.1. Taxonomy (NCBI): domain Eukaryota; kingdom Metazoa; phylum Arthropoda; class Insecta; order Lepidoptera; family Geometridae; genus Gymnoscelis; species Gymnoscelis rufifasciata. The sequence goes on along the minus strand of OV815327.1, from coordinate 9,442,492 downwards.
TTGCTAAGAAACGTTTTTTTTAAATACTCCAACTTTCTTTTAGTCGTCACGTCTTTTGAGCTGCTCATCATTGATTTTTTTTTTTTAATCGGTAAAGTACTATTTGATTAGCGTTTCACAACATATACAAAAACACTTCATTGTAGGAAGAAACACACAGAATAATACAAATACAACAACACTTAAAAAAACAAATGTAAAATGAACTGCCTTTTTTTTATTAAAATTTTACAATCTGTTTGTGTCGTTTGAATACAGTAAACAAACAAAAAATAACTTAAACTAAACTTTACTTCTATGAAAAATAACAATAACAAATAGGCGTCCTTATCGCTACAAAGCGATCCCTTCGTTTTCTCTCGACATCTACCAACGGTAAAACACTTCAAATGGCTGAAGTTTCAAGTTTCAAAGCTAATTTTGAGTACAATATAATTTACCTTATATTTATTTATTTTTTTATGCTCGATAAGCCTTCATTTGACCACAATCTCACCTGATGTAAAGTGACGATGTGGTCTAAGATGGGACATGAAGACCTAGAAAGTAGATGGCTTCTCCGGACCACATTACGAATCACGAAAAAATCGCTTCACGCACTGGCCCAGCCCGGAGGGTGGTGACAAGCCGCGGCCGAAGCCTACCACCAGAGACTGTTCTTAGCACCACCCGGAGGTCACGTGTAAGGATTCAGAGGGTTGCAACTTACGGACGTGAACAGACAAATCCTCCAACATTTATTTTATTATGGATAATAATGAAATAACACACGTACGCAAGGTTGTCCAAGATAAACAAGGCCTTCAATACCTCAATGCCCACCGCTGAACAAAGAAGCTCTTTGTTACAGACGACCCGGAAGGTTGTAAAGGTACGGTGGGTGCACAGAGAGTTCATCGCACTTTCTTTAAGGGCAACTGCTTTTTACAAAATATAAAAAGTTCAAGATTAATGCTTTCTACGAAATTTTACGTTAAATGTCCTTTATTGCTCGTTAAATAAATAAAATAAAATTCGTTTATTTTAAGTATAACCCATATCACAAAGAGAAGAGGCAATGTACAAAATACAATGAGAAGAAACTTCAAATGAAATCATCATCATCATCCTGCACATGTCCCACACTATGTGGGGTCGGCACAACATGTGTTTTTCCTCCATTTCCCTCTATCACCCGTCATCTCAACACTCACTCCTTTCTTACACATGTTATCTTCTTTCACACAGTCCATCCATCTTTTCTTTGGCCTCCCTCTTCCTACATATCCATCAATTCCACTATCCCCAACAATATATATAGATTTTATAGTATAGTATGATAATAAGTAATAATAAGCTAAGGATCATATTAAGAATAGGTGTTGTCTGTTAACTAGCGACCCGCTCTGACTTTACACGTGGGTATATTATGCAACAAGCTGAAATTAAGAAAAGATGTAACCCTTTACTTACTTTTTTGGGAATTATTACAGTCTATAATAAGCCTATTAAGTGAGAATGGTTATTACGCAATTTTAATTCAATATAGATCCTAAACAGTCAGGCCGATCTAAAATGTTGGAAGGAAACTAACAATGATTTTGAAATACCTATTCAACGATACCCCACTTGATATAGTTAATTGACTTTAATTTGTTTTATTTTTGTTAAAAGACGACCCGGAAGGCAGGTAGGTAAGTAATAGTCATCGCACTTTCTACGTATAAGGGCAAGAACTGCTTTTTACGAATATGTATTTATAAAAATTTCAAGATTACTTAATACTTTCTACGAAATTTTAAGTTTAATGTCATTTTTGCGGAAATGAACACCTTTTGTTGCTCGTAAGGATACCTCGTAAAGGATGATTAAGAAAAAGAGTTGTCTGTTTACTAGCGACCCGCTCTGACTTCACACGTGTGTATGTGTAAGAAAGCCTTACTCTTGAAACGCATAAATCAGAAAATCGCATTAATAATTCTTTTTATAGTATTTATGCGAAAAATACTTTGTAAAAAGTATCAAGGTAGCGGAAGCGAAGCATTTTATTGCACAGAATATGGTTTTTGTATTTTAAAGACTAACCCCCCTATGCGAAACAGTTAACCAAACCAATTTTAGGATAACATGCCGCTAGCATTTGTTTGTCCTTGACGATCACATTGACATTTGTGTTGGTTAGAAAGAGACAAAATTCATGCTAAATAGAATAGGTTTACTATCCATTTTGCACAAGAAGGTAAACTTACAAAATGATTACTGTTATCACAATTTTCTTTGGATTTAAACAAACTTCCGGACTTTCTCTTTCGTTGCAACTTCTAGCAACGCTATAAATAATACTCAATACGTATTATGTTTAAGTACAGGATGCAATATATATTTTTCAACATATACAGTCGTGGTCAACTAATTAGGGACATGCAAGATAGTGAAGAACAATAACCGGTTATGTACATACAAATATAAAACCCTATTGATTTCTCAGTAACTATTATTTGCATAATTTGGTCCGATTATTATGCTTTAAATGGCTGTAAATAAAAGAATCATCATCATCATCAGCACCCTATTAAAGTTCCCACTGCTGGGACACAAGGACTTCTCCCTTGACGAGAGAGATTAGGCCTTAATTCACCACGCTGGCCAAGTGCGGGTTGGTGAATGTCACATGTCCTTCAAGCTCTTTTAAAGTTCTCAGAACATGACGGTTTCCTCACGATGTTTGCCTTCACCGTTAAAGCACGTGTTTAAAAAGCGCACATAAATTTCTCAAGAAGAAAAATCCAGAGGTGCGTGGCGGGGTTTGAACCCACGACCTTCGGATTGAAAGTCGAGTGTCCTCCCACTTAGCCAACACGGCTTTTTTAAATAAAAGAATAAATAAATAGAAAAAAGTATTTAATATCAAAGGTTGACCATGTATTCAATTTTAAGGTATAATTCTGTAGCTGGACATTTAATTAAGGACAGTAAACTATAATGAAAAATAGAGTTAAACAAAACTAATAATCTGCAGTATTATAATATCTTTAACAGCTCCATTTTATTACGTGTAAAATCAGTACCCAGTAGCAAAACCTTTGTTAGTAATTACCGCTTGACACCGATGTGGCATAGACATTATCAGTTTCTGGCATGTTTCGACAGGAATGTTTGCCCATGCCTCACAAAAAGCTTCATTAAGTTCATCTAAAGTTGTGGTACGATAAGTGGCTACTTTTTTCTTGATTTCGTACCAAAGGTGCTCGATTGGGTTAAGGTCCGGGCTATTTGCTGGCCAATCTAGCACCGATACTGACTGACTGGTAAGAAACGATTTGACTGAACGGGCGGTATGTTTCGGGTCGTTATCATGCTGAAACGTCCATATAATAGGGAGATGCTCCTCAGCATAGGGAAGCATCGTTTCCTCTAATATTGCCTTGTATTGATGTTGGTCTAAGTTACCCTGAACTTTCCTCACAGGTCCCACTCCACGTCCAGAAAATGAACCCCACATTTTAATGTTTCCACCGCCATGTTTCACCTGCTTTTTTGTGAATCTTGGATTCATTTCCGCTTTTACTGGACGCCGTACGTATTGCCTTCCATCTGAAGAAATCAAATTAACCTTGGTCTCATCAGAGAATAATACATGTTGCCATTGGGCGTAGGTCCAATGTCCATATTTACGTGCAAACGCCAAACGAGCATTTCTATGTTCTTTCTTCAACAACGGTACTTTGCGAGCCACTCTTCCGAACAACCCTGCTTCTACCAGACGTCGTCGAACGGTTCTCGCTGAGACACCAGCTCTTTCGTCTGTCCCAAACACTTCGTGTTTAATTAAAATAGAGCCTAGAAACGGATCTTTCTTAGCTAACCTGGTTATCATTCTATCTTCTTGCGGAGTTGTTTTTCTCGATCTTTTTGTTCTGGGCACATTTAAATCTGTGTTATTGCGTCTGACATGTTGCACTGCATTGTATACCATAGTTTTTGAACAATTTAAATGTTCTGCTATCCTTCGGTATGGCCAACCATGCTCGACAACAAACTTCATGATAATTTTTCGTAGTGTTGGATCGCAACTTTTATTTTTACCCATTTTTCTTCAAAATATTTTTCAAAACTTAAAATAAATATCGGGATTGCCGCCAAAACTACCACGAAACAATAAGAGAAGAAGTAAAAAAGTATTGAGATTCAAATTTTGGAAATAGAACGCAATATCTCAGTGTCCCTAATTAAATGGCCAGCCAGCATTATTTGAACAAATAGCACTACGATAATCTATCAGCTATACTGTAAAGAGGTTTAATGTTTAAGAAGTTGTTATTGTTTGTATAATCGGGCACATAAATTTACTAATTATACTTACATGTAAGAGATATGGAATATGCTTTAGACTCGTTGGAAAATAAAAAATAAATTCACAATTGTGTCCCTAATTAGTTGACCACGACTGTATGATAACACTTATCAATTAATCATTCATTTTTTATTTTATTTTAGATAAGCCTTCATTTGACCACAATATCACCTGACGATGTGGTCTAAGATCGGGCATGAAGACCTAGAATGTAATTAATTGGCTTCTCCGGACCACATTACGAAACACGAAAAAATCGCTTCACGCACTGGCCCAGCCCGGAGGGTGGTGACAAGCCGCGGCCGAAGGCTATCTACCACCAGAGACTGTTCATTCAGAGGGTTACTACTTACGGACGTGAACAGACAAAACCTCCAAAAATTAAAAACAAAGAAAGTATTACATAATTAACTTACGAGTGCGCCTTGGACCACAGAGATAAATAGACGCCTCATGAGAATGCGTTGATAACACGTTTGACTAATAAATCATACCTTAGACATCGACTGCGGTATTTGTTATATAATTTGTTTTTTTTTAAACATTGCGTATGTGATATATAAATAATATTTATTCAGGGTTCAAGTGTAGTTGTAGTCAAAGGCGTTCGCTATTAGATTCGATTACCTAAAGACAAACATCGAGACAAGTGAAAAATAAGTATGTAAAATCATGTAAAAAGTGTCCACTGTGAGAGTATCTACTCGTTATTTATCAAACTAAGAATAAATGGCGAAAATACGAAATATCACTTTTTAAATGGCTATCAATACTTTCTAGGTCTTCATGCCCCATCTTAGACCACATCGTCACTTTACATCAGGTGAGATTGTGGCCAAATGAAGGTATCAAGAAAAGAAAAAATGGTTATCAATACTATTTAGTGATGCATCGGCTCGTAATAAAAGATTGAGAAGGAGGAGAGGGTAGACCGATCTGTCTTCGAATAAAACTGTTACTTCAATCGCTGCAGCTTAAGGTCAACCGTGAACATGGCCCATGTAACTGTGCCGGAATATCGGGAAAATCGAAAGACAATCAATCATGATTAAATATCCCGTTATAAATCTAAATACTATTCGAAATACCTCTTAAACCTAAACCTTCAATGTCCTACAGAAAACAAATTTCGCAAAGCACCGTTTATCTAAATCCACCGTTCAAATGATAATCCCTGTTTCGACATCGCCTTCGGAAGTCCTAGGGCCGAGAGCGAGGGCCTGTCGCAACCTAACCGGTCGCAGTACATCGCAGTAAATAGTTGTACTGTGGCGCAACTGAGAAAAATCCGTACGAAAGGCTCGTTCTAGAAGGTACCGTAACTCGTTTGAATAAATCAATCAATCTATATTAAAAACCAGAGAAAGTATAACCTGAGTGTTTAATATGCATTATAAAAAAATATCTAAATGTGTATGTCTATTATTATGTGTATCAGATGTCTAGTACCCGAAACACGAGCTAAGAGCTTACCACGGGGCTAGCTGTTGTTGTGTGGATTGTCTGAAAAGATTTATTTATTCAATTAATTAAGTGAATAAATATTGTCATAACAGTATTATTGATGAAAAATTTTTTTTGACAACAAAAGAACAAGTTTTTCATGCAACATTTTCATAGAGGTATTTCAAATATTAAAAAAACATAGTTGTATTTATGCGTATAATATAAATGGCAGAGAAAAGTTCGAAGTTCCTCAGTTCAATCACAGTATACAGATTTAGCAATACGAAATCTCGTTTCACTAGCATAATATTTCATTAGCTACATCAATGTATCTCCCTTATGCAAGATAAATCAGTACAAATACTTATATACCAATATATAGCTATTGTAGAGGAGGAGCTTAAGGAATTTTAGTATGCAAAATGTGAGGACTGACCGCTCTGGACTTGCAATAATAAATTAGAGAACTAAGCACGGAATAAAATTCTAAATTAAAAATTATAAATGCATACATTTTAAAATAAAGAGTAAATGTAAAATATAGCGCGTACAAAAATACCAATAAGTATCTATACATATAAATTAAGGTACGCCTCCGCGGCTGTCTGTCTTCCTGTCTTTCAAATTGTCATAGAGTCAAATGTAACATGACCTCTATTCGGTCATTAGTCGTTTTGGTGTTTTAAAAAGTCATTAAAATCACACCTTTTCAAATTAAATGTATAATTAAGTCCGTCTTTGATTTTGAGTACTCCTTATCTATCTAGAGGTATATATATATATATACATATATATAAATAAAAATGAATTGTTGTTCGTTAGTCTGATTAAAACTCGAGAACGGCTGAACGGATTTATCTTATCATAGTCTTGAAATGTTCGTGGAGGTCTAGGGAAGGTTTAAAAGGCGAGAAAAAATCGAATAATTGCCGGGAAAAAAATTGAATAAAAACCCGTGCGAAGCCGGGGCGGGCCACTAGTTTATGTATAAATGTCCCCCGCCACGTCTGTCAGTATGTTCGGGATAAACTCAAAACTACTGAACTAGTGCTATTTTGTTTGATTTATATTTTTATTTGACCGTTTGTTAAATTTTTATGTCATTGAAATTCTTTTAAAACAAATAAACTATTTGATTTGATTTTTGGACGGATCTTTAAGCGGTTTTCTACAATACGTAGAGAGAGAGTAAGGTTCTTGCATCCGAGCAAAGCCGAAACGTGTCAAATAAGAACCAAATTAGATCCTACTACTATTATAAAGGCGAAAGTTTGTAAGTATGGATGTATGGATGTTTGTTACTCTTTCACGCGAAAACTACTGAACCGATTTAAATGAAATTTGGTACACAGAATCTCTAGAGCCTGAAAAATAACATAGGCTTTTTATTTACTTTTTACCGCGGGAAAACGTCATTCCGCAGGAAAATACATTATAACGCGGGTAACACCGCGGGGCACAGCTAGTTTAAATATAATTCAGTGCCGCACATCATTGAGATGGATGGAAAGTTTTAAGATTGTTTAAAACGTCATTGACCATTTTATATTTTTATGGATTTATGATACCAGACCAGTATTTCAACCAATAGGACGAGTATTTTTCGCGACAGATGAAGCCATAAATATTAAAAGTTTTTCATATATGTATACCTATTAACCTGCCCATGTTTTTAAATGTCAATATCGCATTAGGTCATACATATGTAAAGTCCAGCCAAGTGGTTAATTTCGTGGATTTATTCTATAAATAAATCAATGTTGTTGTTATTATATTTTAGAGGAATTATAATAGATGACTAAAATAAATAGATAGTCCGTTATTTAGATAAAAATAATTGTACAGGTATTTTTTTTCCTTTTTTCTTGCAAACGAAATACCAACACACGACACGACACCATCAGTGTGACACTGATGGTGTCGTAACGGTTTTGTGCGATTGATAGAAGTTTTGAAATTATGGAACTTTGATTCTCTGTATCTTTGTATTTTCTTATGAAATTGATAAAGAAATAATATGTGTCCAGTGGTTTTGGACGGGCCAACAGACAGACTAAAGCGAATTCAATTTTAACCAAAAAAGAGGGGTGTTATAAATTTGACGTGTCTGTCTGTCTGTCTGTCTGGGACATCATAGCTCCCGAACGGATGGAGCGATTTCAATTTAGTTTTTTTTGTATGAAAGGTGAGTTTGGCCGGGTGTTCTTAGACATGTTTCATGAAAATCGGTTGAGCCGTTTGAAGTTATGAGGGGGTGAGAGTGGGGAAGGAAAACCGAAAATCTGCAAATATAAAAAAAACTATGTATGTCTATTATATTAAGTAAATCAGATGTCTAGTACCCGTAACACAAGCTTAGAGCTTACCACGGGGTTGGATGTCGTTGTGTGGATAGTCCGGAAATATTTATTTATATAATTTTTAAATCTTTGTTTCGCAGAATATAAATAACTAGCAGCACGCCCCGGCTTTGCACGGGTAATTATTCAAAATTGTTTCAAAATTATTCGATTTTTTCTCGCCGTAAAATCCATCCTTAAACTACAACGAAAATTTAATAAAATAAATTGGCTAAATTGGTATAGGCGTTATTGAGTTATGCGCTTAGCAACACATTTTGCGATTCATTTTTAACCCCCGACAAAAACAGAGGGGTGTCATATGTTTGACGTGTCTATCAGTCTGGGACATCATAGCTCCCGAACGGATGAAGCGATTTCAACTTAGTTTTTTTTGTTTAAAAGGTGAGTTTGGCGCGAGTGCTCTTAGACATGTTTCATGAAAATCGGTTGTGCCGTTTAATAATTGTGGGGGTTAGAGTGGGGAAGGAAAACCGAAAATCTGCAAAAATCTCGAGTGGGGTATCAAATAAAAGCGCATTGCGTGAACATTACACATTATTATGGTGTTTTACTTTTAAGGAAATTGAAGGATTCGAATCGGGGGTTTTTCTTATATTTTAAATTTAGATTTATTATTTATAAGAAGATTAAGGTAAGAGAAAACATACTATTGATTGCAATGCTCAAATTGGTGTAACCGACAACAAACATAAACTTGGTTCGGGTCAATTGGTGTAACGTTAGTTTTTTGAAGATTGTTTTTTTTATATTAGTGTATGTGTTGTTATAATTTTTCGTTCAAGCTAAGAATTAGTGTAAGAGCAATGCTGGTTTGCCAAGATACATACACCAACTTAACCTTCTACGGTCATAGGAATACAACAATTCGACTTATGTAAATGGATCACATACCTACTCAGTTACAACATAATTTCGACGGAAGTCTGCAAAATTCACAGTTAAAATTTGTAGCGTAACTGTATTTTTTTAAAGCAAGATTTCTATTATTATGCTATTCAAAAGAGCAAAAAAACAAAAAAACTGTAGTTTACGTGTTTTGGTGGTTAACCCAATTGAACCTGCAACCGACGATATGTACAATATCTATGCTATATGCTAGGGTTTAGTTCTGAAAATAACTTTTTGAATGGGATTAGTTACCTGTTAACGAATTATTAACTACTAATTAAGCGACAAAATATTATCAAGCGACAATTTTTTTATATTTGCACACGACCATTCAGTAGGGAGCCGACCCCGCGCGGTAGATTATTTCGTGATCTTAACCCCGCTTATTGTCACAAAACTATAATAGTTAGAGATATGATGTTGGGACGTTTTTTGTAGATAATGATAAGTTCTACAAAGTTGTAATACATCACTTTGTTATTTATTCAATAGTTTTCGCAGCATTCGCGATTAAAGAAAGATTTAAGGTTAAATTTTTCAAAAAAATCGCTTATTGTCACAAAACTATAATAGTTAGAGATATAATGTAACGACGTTTTTTGTAGATAATGATAAGTTCTACAAAGTTGTAATACATCACTTTGATATTCAATAGTTTTCGCAGCATTCGCGATTAAAGAAAGATTTTAGGTTCTTTTTTTTCACCTTGGGTTACATTATCGGAGTTTGGTAAGGAATCATATTATTTTTGAAAACTAAATATAGCCTATGTCACTCAGGGATAGTGTAGCTTTCGAAAGGTGAAAGAATTTTTTAAATCGGTGCAGTAGTTTCAGAGCCTATTCGAGACAAACAAACAAACAAACAAACAAACAAACAAAAAATCAAACCTTTCCTCTTTATAATATTAGTATAGATTTCTTAAGCAAACAAGTAACTAAGTTAAAAGTAAAAGCGGAACCAGATTAAGCATAAACACTTCGCGCACTTCGCAGGCTAATTTCTAGAAAGCCAAGCCGGTTTCCGACCTTGGTTTAAGTAGCTGTATTAAAAATATTGTTTTTAACAGCGCATTATTTACTCGTTTTACTAGAAAGCCCGGCCGCGGGTTTGCACCTTTTATTTGGATTTTTCGCGGTAAACGATAATACATGAGAGATAGAGAGAAAACATTAATGTACACAACACACACATATAAAAAGAAAAAAATCAATTAAATACAAATTAAAATTAAATCGAATACTATATTATTCAAATTATGTTTAAATAGTATTTAGTAATAATAAAAAAAATATTGAATGTAGTGTGCCAAAAGGTTCGCCTCGGTACATACAGATCATGAACAGCCTTCCAGGATAAACAAATAACTGAAGTACTTAATCGTTAGATTATAATTGATTATAACTGAACTTAAATCACACACAGTCAAAAAAAGACATAAAAAATCTTTAACTGCCGAAAAACTGAAAAGTTTAACATTATGAAGTTGTATTTTAAACCATCCTTCCAGTAGTGTTTGCGTGGAAGAGCAATAAACAGACTTACCCCCACATGACTTTACCCATTAACATCGTCGCAAGCTTTCGCGTTTCTAATAATGTGACATGGAGGGAGAGGCCTTTGCCCAGCAGTGAGACAACATATGCTAAAGAAACAAAAATGACATGAAAAATCCTTGACCGGCCCATTTCATCACGCCGCGACGTACAAAAAGCGATGCTATCACATTAATAGCTTCAATATAACTGACATGACATAAGGTACAGTTATTTATCATTCAGGCCATCTTAATATAAATGATAATCTGACAACTGCTGTCCTTTATTCTAATCTAGGTTTATTATGGATGCTCCCGCGGTACTAACGTTCCTACCAAGTTTTTTCGTAGTTAAATATGAGAGTAATTAAACTGTTCATAAAAAAGGTGTGTGTGCGATTCACACACGATAGAAGTGAAACTTCAGTAAATCGACAAAAGAAGAAGCCAATCTTATTTCCACTTCCGTTGCATCCGGTTTCAAATCACGATCAAACGATTCTAAAGAAGTTTCACTTCAAAAATGGATTAAAGTTGATCAATTAACGCATTGAGCGCCCGTTTAATAATAAGAATAATTATTATTTATTTTATTATTTTATTTTATGATAGATAAGCCTTCATTTGACCACAATACAATGATGTAAAGTGATGATGTGGTCTAAGATGGAGCATGAAGACCTAGAAGGTAAACCAAAAGAAGCTAGGTTCCCAAAAAACATGTGTATACGGGATATTATCACTTATTTAATACAGTTTCAACATGTTTCACCAGTTGGTATGCAAAGTTAGTTTAGTTACAAAACAGTCAGTATTTTCATTATTATTTGTCCAGGGAATTCACTTGAGAATCTGATAACCTATCCATATTAAACGACATCTAAAATAAATTTGATAAGTATGCGATGTACTACACCTAAGGTTCTAGGTTTTTCAATAAAAAACTCAAAACAAAAAGTAATAATCAAGTTTATTTTTATGCAAGATAAGCCTTCATTTGACCACAATCTCACCTGATGTAAAGTGACAATGTTTTATGTTTTTTACAAAGTGATAAACCCCACTTAAAAGTATAAACCTTTTATAATGTGACCTATAAGCAATAGCGTCATCAATTTCCATTGAATCTGAATTGAAATATCAGCTATGGAAGTAGAATAGTTCTAGGATGTTCTACTAGATGTCGCTAGTACGAGGCGTAACTCGTAGTTGCAAGTGTAGAAGAAATTGAAGCGATGACGTAGTGGCGAGTTTAGTTTAGTTGGTCAGAACATCCATGCGTATAATGGAAGACGTGGGTTCGAGTCAATCATCTCGCTCTAGCAAGCTACGTTACTTCGTCTTAATTTTTTCTGCACAACTTTAGAATATTAAGTGACAATGTGGTCTAAGATGGGGCATGAAGACCTAGAAGGTAGATGGCTTCTCCGGGCCACATTACGAAACACGAAAAAATCATTTCACGTACTGGCCCAGCCCGGAGGGTGGCATGGCAAGCCGCGGCCGAAGCCGACCACGAGAGACTGTTTTTTTAATTTATCTGCCAGTTTGAGTACTCAATGTAAGTAATAAATCAATAAATTCGTGATTTTTGTCAAAATACATTTAAGGAGCAAGCGATAAGCATCAATACTAACTAGCTTAGCCAGGTAGCATTTATTGCATATTCGCAATGTATGACGAAAGCTTCCTACCGCCACTCAGAAGTACATCCGGCACTTAGCGCAATTTTACAACATAGGCTTCCATGACCTAGATAGACCTAGACTTACTTTGTCACCTTCCTGTCTACGTTTTACCAATTTGTACATACACGTAAATAAAAATTGGAGAGCTCATTTTTGTAATAAAAATATACATAATATTACATGATAAGCCTTCATTTGACCACAATCTCACCTGATGTAAAGTGACGATGTGGTCTAAGATGGGACATGAAGACCTAGAAGGTAGATGGCTTCTCCGTGCCACATTACGAAACACGAATAAATCGCTTCACGCACTGGCCCAGCCCGGAGGGTGGTGACATCCGCGGCCGAAGCCTCCCACCGGAGACTGTTCTTAGCACAACCCGGAGGTCACGTGTAAGGATTCAGAGGGTTACCACTTACGGACGTGAACAGACAAAACCTCCAAAAACTTTGTCATGTGGGGTATCGTTGAATAGGTATTTAAAAAGTAGCAGTCGGGTTATTATTTTTTTAATTTCAGATTGTTTACAAATGTAGTTATTACTCGGGGTATGGTGTAAACAACTATATTTATCATTTCGGTAGGTTGTCCACTGCTGGGCATAGGCCTTCCACGTATGTACTTTTTAAATACCTATTCAACGATACCCCACATGGCAAAGTTTGTTGACTTACTTTTTTTTTATTTTCACAAAATGGCGGGATTTTGCCAATCACCGCACCACTACCCACAAACGGGTCGCCAAGCTCAGTGTTAGGTCATAACGTTAAGCTAAACTCTCAATAAATTGGCTATTTTAAAATCGTTCTAGATATTCCAGTGATTTTTAGTGTGTCAAGCAAACAAACAAAATATTAACAAAAATTACGGTAGCACAAATAAATAACGTTTATTTTATGTAAATACAGAGGTAAAAATAAATAATTACACATGAAACTAAAATTTACATACATAAACTCAAAAAAAAAATGTAATCAATTTCCAGAAGACAGTTGAAGCAGTAATTTTATTTTCAACAAAGGTATTTTTAGGGTTCCGTTCCTGAAGTGTAAAACGGGACCGTATTACTGAGACTTCGTCCTTTGTCTGTCTGTCTGTCACCAGGCTGTATCTCAAGAACCGTGATAGATAGAGTCGAAATTTTAAGGAATGATGTATTTCTGCTGTAGCTATAACAAAAAACAATAAATAAATATATAAGGGGGCTCCCATACAAAAAACGTGACTTTTCAGAGTTAAGCAACGTTGCGCCAGGTCAATACTTGGATATGTGACAGCTCTGACTGCATCTTAATGGACTTTAAAAAAGAAATTATCTATACTTATTTTTGTATGTTTTACCCCCGATCAAAAAAGAGGGGTGTTATAAGTTTGACGTGTCTGTATGTCTGTCTGTCTGGGACATCATAGCTCCCGAACGGATGGAGCGATTTCTATTTAGTTTTTTTTGTATGATAGGTGAGTTTGGCCCGGGTGTTCTTAGACATGTTTCATGAAAATCGGTTGAGCCGTTTGAAGTTATGAGGGGGTGAGAGTGGGTAAGGAAAACCGAAAATCTGCAAATATACTAGTGTGGGGTATCAAATGAAAGCGCATCGCGTCCACCTTGCATAATATTATGTTGTTTTACATTTAAGGACATTAAGGCATTGGAATCGGGGGTTTTACTTAAATTTTAAATTTAGATTTATTATTGCAAAATGTGAATAAACTGTAAACGGAAGGTACGGAACCCTAGATGTAGTAGTATGCGTCTCATACTTATCAAATTTATTTAAGTAACTACCTACATTTAAAAGTACCTAACCCTTTTCGGAAACCGAATGAGCAAAAAATGCCTCGCCTTTAAATACAATATTTTCAAGACAGGGCAGAATAAACTGAATCCTCATAATGTATATATAATAAATCAACTAAATATTTTATTAAGTAAGCACCTTCTTACGTAGAAGGGTACATGACCACTCGAAAACTAACTTCAAGGCTAACATGTGACTAAGAGCCTGATACACCATCCCCAAGTAAAGTTAGACAGTGGTTAAGATCTATATCTTATAATATCTCTATAGATATTTCTAGCGAACTAACCTTTGACACGTCATAAGAGTTTTCTATTATATTAAGTATACCAGTTGCCAGTCTCTTTAGAGACTACCATATTGTACCTATTTATTTATTATATTTTGTAATTTATTCCCGCAAAGTCTTAAACAAAGATATAGTCCCATAGGCTCCCAAACTAGTAAAAAACTGTATTTCACACAAAAACCTTAACCTAAGCTTATCGAAACATGTAGGTTATATTATAGGTAATGTTTATATAAAAATATATATGCGAGACAAGCATTGCACTCAAGGCTTCGCCAAACCTACGCGTCAGTGGGAAGCGACTATAACGTACCGCTTCGTGGCCTCGTCGGTTTGCTGGACATAATAAATCAAAATTTAAAATTTAAGAAAAACCCCCGATTCCAATTCCTTAATTTCCTTAAAAGTAAAACACCATAATATTAAGTAATGTGCACGTGATGCGCTTTCATTTGATACCCCACTCGATTATATTTGCAGATTTTCGGTTTTCCTTCCCCCACTCTCGGCCCATAACTTATAACGGCTCAACCGATTTTCATAAAACATATCTAAGAAAACCCGCGCCAAACTCGCCTTATTTTAATTAAAAGAGTATCTCAACCATTTTTGTAATTATGTAACTTAAGTTTTTTTTTTTAATAATTAATTTATTTAAAAAGGGTTTTGTAAAAAATTAAGTTGTTAAATAAACATTCTTATATTAAGTATGTACTAGGGTCCAGTTTTTGACCCTTTAAGTTACGGAGCCCTAAAAATAAAAAAATTATATCATAGATACTTGCTTAGTTATTAATGAACAATGGCCGACAACCCAATTAACTAAATTTGTACGTCATTAATTACTAATCAGGTTGACCCACAAAATTATCTTAATATTAGTAATACGAGTATTCTCACGATAACAATGTCATGTCATCGACCTAATAAGTTTCGATATTTGTTTTTATAATAGGTGTTTTTCAAAGAACAGATAATCATAATGTAAAATTTAAAATTTATTTATTTATTGTAAAATTCGATTTTTTTCAGCACTTTTAGCCCATTTAAACGGCTCAAACGATTTTTATTATCAAACATGTTTAAGAACACTGGCATGAACTCACATTTCATACAAAAAAACTAAATTAAAATCTCTTCACCCGTTCGGGAGGTATGATGCCTCAGACAGACAGACTCGTCAAACTTAATGACCCTTTTTTTGGAATGGAGGGTAAAAATAAGGTTATTTACATCATTACCTTGTCTACACAGTTTTTAACTAGCACAGGAGATAAATAAAAAAGCCGTGTTGGCTAAGTGGGAGGACACTCGACTTTCATTCCGAAGGTCGTGGGTTCAAACCCCGCCACGCACCTCTGGATTTTTCTTCTTGAGAGATTTATGTGCGCTTTAAACACGTGCTTTAACGGTGAAGGCAAACATCGTGAGGAAACCGGCATGTTCTGAGAACTTTAAAAGAGTTTGAAGGACATGTGACATTCACCAACCCGCACTTGGCCAGCGTGGTGAATTAAGGCCTAATCTCTCTCGTCAAGAGAGAAGTCCCTGTGTCCCAGCAGTGGGAACGTTAATAGGGTGATGATGATGACAGGAGATAAAGTCCTAGGGACTGTAAATAAATATGTAATTCTCTCTTTAGTTTAAAATAAATTATTCATTGATTTAAATGTTGTCGTTTTTTTTTTATTTTAAAGCTTTTGCCTCAGTGCCTCTTGCAGTAGACCTCAATTAACTAAAATTTTCCAAGTAGTTCTTGATTTATAATACAATTATTTTTTTATATAAGAACCATATTTCAAGTTAAGTTATAAACTTGGTGGTGTTATAATTTTTGAGATTAGGGGATTAATCAGTGTGTGGAGAAAAAGTGGTTTCGCTTTTATTAATATAGATAAACAAGTATACCAGTAAAGGCGTACTTAGTATTAATACCTATAAATATTAATGGACTAGTCACACAGCATGTAACTCAAAACAAAGTCGAATTCATAAATATTTGAGCAATGCCAAAACTTCAAACATGAAAGGGATCTTAATATACTCGCACCTACCTGAGCAGATTGGCAGGGGATCAAGTCTATAATATGTATGTACCTGCTTAGATACCCAAGTTATATTTAGGTAAACCTACTAATCTATACTAATATTATAAAGCTGAAGAGTTTGTTTGTTTGTTTGAACGCGCTAATCTCCGAAACTACTGGTTCAAATTGAATAATTATTTTTGTGTTGGATAGTCCAGTTATCGAGGAAGGCTTTAGGCTATATAACATCACGCTACGACCAATAGGAGCAAAGATAATAAAATATAGTGGTAAATGTGTACAAAACGGGAGAAATTGTTCATCTTTGAAGCCTTCCGTTGCGTGCGCCGTGAAAACGGTTCAAGATACACAAAAAATATGTATTAAAGAATAATAGCTCTTTTAATGATCTAAGAAACAGTCCGCGATAGTATATGTCTATCTTTTAAGATTAACTCAAAAAAACCGTTTTTATGGTACCTAATTTGGTCGAAATAATTTGTTTAAGTTGTATCAACATAATAATATTAAACTTTATTCAAATAAATATGCTGTTGGTTAAGAGTACTTCATTGTGAATAAAATTGTCTTTGACATAACTTAATTTCAACAAAAAACTTTAAAAATTACCGCGATTCTTTTTTTACCCGTGCGACGCCGGGGCGGGCTGCTAGTATTATATAAATTTATACTTATAGGCTACATTTATCGCGGTGAAATATCGCGGGAAAATACAATTATTGCGAGCAAAGCCCAATTTGAGTCAAATTTGGCATAGACATGGCTGTTAAAATTGCCTGTCCAGTGACGCAGTCGCCATGGCTGCAATCGCCTATTATAATATATTTGCATATAAATTTCTGTAATTCACAGTAAACATAAATACAACCAGTTGTCTTAACCTAAGACCTAAGTCGTGCATTTGTGAGTTGAAAGTGAATGGCATCACCTGCCAAGGCCCCGTGAATCTCTAAAGGCTAGGCTAATAATTATAATGTATCTACTGAAAGATGTTGCAACGAGAAAGGTCGAGATATCCGACTAGCAGATTTGTTTATGAGGTGCAAATGCTGCCTACGATAGTGCGCAGTTTCGAAATCAGTTAAATAAAATAAATAAATAAATATTTCCGGACTACTCACACAGCATCACCTAACCCCAAACTAAGCAGAGCTTGTACTATGGGTGTTAGGTGACTGATATACTACATAGATACATATTTTTTTTTGTAAATACATACATAAGATACATAGAAAACACCCAGACCCGAAACCAGAAATTGTAGATCGTACAAAATCTGGTCCCCCGGCGGGAATCGAACCCGCAACCTCCTGCGCCTCAAGCGGACGTTCGCCCACCGAGCCACAGAGGTCGTCAATAGATAGAGTTTGATAAGAAATCAATCTGCATTTATTGTTTCAATTTCTATCTAAACAAATATAACAGTTAAAGTCAAAACGCTTATTTCCTTAGATGCTTCTAAGGTCAAACATACATGGACAGGTCAACTTAAATTCATAAATTCTTTTGTACACATAATTTATATAATGAGGGTTTTGTTACAATGGCGAGCTTAACCCTTTAAGAGTTTTCTTACAGCAAACCTGTGGTTATGAAGAAATGTAATTGAACCAAATATTCTAAGATAAAATATTCAAGAAAATAACATTGACTTGACAGTTCGCTTCAATGTTTTATACTGGGTTGAGAAGCGAATGGAACAACACAGCTTTATCAGGTCATCATCATCATCATCACCCTATTAACGTTCCCACTGCTGGGACACAGGGACTTCTCTCTTGACGAGAGAGATTAGGCCTTAATTCACCACGCTGGCCAATTGCGGGTTGGTGAATGTCACATGTCCTTCAAACTCTTTTAAAGTTCTCAGAACATGCCGGTTTCCTCACGATGTTTGCCTTCACCGTTAAAGCACGTGTTTAAAGCGCACATAAATCTCTCAAGAAGAAAAATCCAGAGGTGCGTAGCGGGGTTTGAACCCACGACCTTCGGAATGAAAGTCGAGTGTCCTCCCACTTAGCCAACACGGCTTTTTCTTTATCAGGTATTGTACTTATAATATTGAGGTGTCGGTTTTTTACATTAAAACTACCCATGTTTTGCCTTACGAAGTTAATGCTTGATTTTTTCCCGACTCCTTCAATAATTATCATCATAGTTCAATTAATTCTCACACATCCTTAACAAATTATACGTAAAAACCTTCCTCTTTCTCTACTTATTCCTGAAAACTGCATGAAGATCAGTTTTGTAGCTTTTGATTAAATCCTACGCATTAAGACACACACACGCGGCGGGACATTTTAATGTATAATATGTATAGATAACAGCTTTACTCGATGTATATGGATGTAACTGATTTTCAATTTTTGCCAATATAACGGTTGGACCGACTTTGATAAAAGATAAATAAATATTTTCGGACTATCCACACAACAACATCTGGCCTCGCTCGTGGTAAGCTCTAAGCTTGTGTTACGGGTACTAGATATCTGACAAACTTAATATAATAGACATACATTTATTGATATTTTTTATTATACATATAAAATGAAACGTCTTAAGTTTCGTTTTAATGACGCAAGTTTTAACGAAATTCTCGACAAATCATAATCATAAGCGCAGAAGGGTTTTATATTTAACTTTCTTTTTATGCTAATTTTAATCTACACTAGCGATGCCGATGCCGAGTAAAAGCACAAGAATTAATATTATACAACAGAAACAAGTTAGGTAATGAATGAGTAACGCATATAAAATTAAGTTTTACAAATTTGTTAGTATGTCTTAAGAATTCTTAATTCGTCTTAATCTAACATGTACGCATAATGTGTTATAATTATTAATGTAGCGCGATAAATAGGAACAGGTGGTACAAAATTAACACATAGACAAGACAAGTAGTTTTTTATAGTCTGTACTAGTTAAGCAAGTGAGTATCACGGTTGCAAGACGCATTGCGCGTATCGATTGCATACTTTACATCTGCAATTAAAAAGTTATACTTAACTACATATTTCATCATCAATCTTTTATTAAAAACAAAAGAAAGTATTACATAAATGATGCAGTCTTTAGGCCTCTACCTCTTCCGCTAGTTAGAAGCCATGATTTATTAAGTAGGTATATTTTTTAAATGACTAATAATAACTCTGAAGATTATTATCTAATCTAAATCTATACTAATATTATAAAGCTGAAGAGTTTGTTTGTTTGTTTGTTTGAACGCGCTAATCTCCGAAACTACTGATGCGAATTGAATAATTCTTTTTGTGTTGCATAGTCCAGTTATCGAGGAAGGCTATAGGCTATATAACATCACGCTACGACCAATAGGAGCAAAGATAGTGGTAAATGTGTAAAAAACGGGAGAAAGTGTTCATCTTTGAAGCCTTCCGTTGCGTGCGCCGTGAAAACGGTTCAAGATTAACGAACATTCATACCTATTACGGAAAACACTGACGTTTTTGCAGGCGCCCTTTCACTTTTAGTACGGTTGTAACTAGATTTTTTGTGGAAATTCGTTTTTCAAATCGCCCTAACACAAAAAATATGTATTAAAGAATAATAGCTCTTTTAATGATCTAAAAAACAGTCCGCAATAGTATATGTCTATCTTTTAAGATTAACTCACAAAAACCGTTTTTATGGTACCTAATTTGGTCAAAATAATTTGTTTAAGTTGTATCAACATAATAATATTAATCTTTATTCAAATAAATATCTGTTGTTGGTTAAGAGTACTTCATCCATTATAACGCGGGTAGCACCGCAGGGCACAGCTAGTATATTAAATATTTTATCAAAGGCTTTGACTATGTTAAAATTTTAAGAGTACTTAGTTCAAAGTAAATACCATTTCTAAGATTTATAAAACCAAACTATGGAAATAAATGACTTTGTATCTCATATTTATGGGAAAAGATCGTTTTCTCGGTTCAATAACCCCTCGAAAACCTCATACCATTTTTGTATTTTATTGTATTGTATTTACAACAGTTGCTTGTTGTAAGACTTTTACTGCGGAAAAATATATTATAACTAAATAAAAAACAGGATGCCACTAAAGTATATTGAGGAACTTTAATTATTTTTATAGTGATCTTAATAGTAATATAAAATTGCTTATTTAAGAATAATTATTTATTCCTTATATTAATTTATTTAATAAATACTAAATAGTTCAGCTGTGTAACACTCAAAACTAAAGACTGATAAAGTTAATTATACCATAATATTTCATGAATATTCAAGAAAATATTTTTTGTTTTAAATAGGCTACTAATTAAGAAGGGACATAGAATACTTTCACAAAGGAAAATGTGTCAAATTATTGCAGGAAAATCCACAGAATGTGAGTAATGCTGTCGGATAGCTTTATCAAAGGACCAGGTGGGGACCAAGCTTTGCCTGAGCAGAGGATGCTGCATCAAAAACTTATTTAAGAGGCATAAGTTTCTTTATTTATAACTAACTAGACTAATAATGACTTAGTACTTTAGTAGTAATTATAAATTACCTTAGTACAAATTACTATTCTGCTAATATTCTATATACCAAAGTATGTGAGATTTTATTTAAGTATGTTCATTGGCCTTTCTCGCCAAAACTACACAATAGATCTTAATAAAAATTCACAATAATATAGCTTGCATATTTAATAAAGACAAAGGCTAAAATTCATATGGAAATTTATTGTATACTAGCTGCTGTTTCGCGGATTCGGGTGCCGGTGAAACCGCGGGGCACAGCCAGTATCAAATCAAATCATTTAGTATTAAGTATTCAATAAAAGGGTTGAATTATTAATTATATAGAAAATTTTCGTCAATAATTATAGTCCTATACAAAGATAAGCATCTCCGCACTCTTACCTTTAAATTTGTTATTTACGAATCGAACTCTATGCGTCATTTATCCTACAAAATCGCTACACTTATCGAAGAAATAATTTATTATATAAAATGCTTACGAACAAGGACAACTACTAACTACAAGAACGTTGTGATCTAAACATTGATTGCGACACGACAGGCAATAACAGCCATAGTTAGAAACAAATTCTAATAAGATTCTAACAAGTTCTAAAACAAAGATAATTTTGTAGCAACAAAACAAAACTTACCAGTTAAATCAGCAAATCCTATGTATGTGGTTTTTTTTGTGTCGAATACGCAAATAAACTGTTCACTGATTTCACACCACTGAATTACGACTACTTTAAATTTATTTCAAATAAAAATAAGTACGCAACACACACAGTACGACCGACCGATGGGTAATCATAACAAATCTGATCTGACTTGACGACTTGACGAGACAATGACTGACATTTCGATATTTTTACATTCTAAAAAGTTGACGCTTGACAACTGACATATTTGACAGAAAAACAGCTGACTGAATGAGTATTACACAATGACACAGATAAAATGCAATGGCCTTAAAAATTACATTTACCTGGGTTCTGCAGAAGTTACATGACAGACATAATAAACTTATATAAGCACCCTTTTTACGTTTTCCACTGCTAAGACAAAAATACTTATCTCGACATGAGAGATATTTGGCTTTAAACCGGCTTAGTAATATTTTGTAATAAATAAAATAATCAAACACTTGTCCTTTAAACTCTTTCAAGCAAACAGAATATGCCGTTGTCTTTATGATGTTCGCCTGCATAACTAAGAACTACCTTCGGAATTAAAATCGAGTTCCCCCTTAGCCCACACGGCATAAATGCAACTGGTTACTGTGTCATTATAAACAATATACTTTAATTTACGTAATTTTCAGCCAACGAAAAAGGAGGTTTTCAACTCAAAGCGCATGATTTATTTTATAGGTGACATAAAATCAATTTTTATTATTATTATTAGTTGGTTGCATTATAATTTATATAGTTTTAGCGTTATAATTAATTACCTTATTTGATAGGACCTAGGTTAAAGTCTCAGCAATGTACTTAGTAAGTAAGTAGATATTTCTCGTGATTGGATTATTAAAAAAAAATGGTGTGTGTGCGAATCACACACGATAGAAGTGGAACTTTAGTAAATCAACAAAATAATGAGATGAATAAAAAAAACAAAAAAAGAAAACTGCAAAAAGATTCGCGCAACGTTGCTTAACCTTGTTAGAGTTTAAGATTGGCTTACCTGTCGTTTTTTCCATTGCATACGGATTGAAATCACAACGATTCTAAAGAAGTTTCAATAAATATTGATTTAGCGTATCATGTGAAGTTGTGACATATTAAGAAGTTGTGAAGATATTACCACTATAACATGAGTCCCTTTTGTACAGGCAATTTGCTTTTATTTTTTTAAATAAAATAAATAAATATTTCCGGACAATCCACACAACAACATCTAGCCCCGTGGTAAGCTTAGCTTGTGTTACGGGTACTAGACATCTGATATACTTAATATAATATACATACATACATAGATATTTTTTATTATACATATTAAACACCCAGACCAAGGAGAAAGTGCTTGCAGAACATACAAACACTTGACCCCTCGGCGAGAATCGAACCCGCTACCTCTTGCGCTGCAAGCGGACTCTCGCCCACCGCGCCACTGAGGCAGTTTTACAGAATGATAAATCTCACTTAAAAGCCGTGTTGGCTAAGTGGGAGGAAACTCGACTAGCATTCCAAAGGTCGTGGGTTCAAACCCCGCCACGCACCTCTGGATTTTTCTTCTTGAGAAATGGATGTGCCCTTTAAACAGGTGCTTTATCGGTGAAGGCAAAATCGTGAGGAAACCGGCATGTTCTGAGAACTTTAGAGAGTTTGAAGGACATGTGACATTCATCAACCCGTACTTGGCCAGCGTGGTGAATTAAGGAAGTCCCTATGTCCCAGCAGTGGGAACGTTAATAATGAAACCCCACTTTAGGTAGAAATTAATATTCTAAATATAAATCCATGCTTATCATGGAAAATGTGGGCTAAGCTACGTTACTTCGACTTATTTTTTTCTACACAAATTAAGAATATTATGTTAAGTACGTACTATTTATTCTGTTTTCAGTGTTTTTATATTTTTCGTGTGAACCCTAGTAAATGAATGAATTTGATTGTGGCAGTCTCGGTCCGAATGAACGTATTGCACCATTATAAGTTACATTTACATAGTTTTGAGATAGATGTCGCTATTTCGTAAATGAAATAAATACAAATAGCATTTTTTGCTGGAGTACTTGATGATTTGAAACATTTTTATATTTGATTATAGTATTCTTGAAAACCAGAGCTTTTATTATATTTGTGGCAGACACCAAAATGTAAATATAGCTTAAAACTTAAGAATGGAGCGTAAATAATAAGAATTGTTATATATTTTTTGAAAGGTATTAATCATGCTATGACCAATATGATATTATTCGTGTAAATTCTGAAACCTTGCAACATAGCGCTCTATTTTGATTCAAAACAACCCCAAATAAATAACCTTGTTCTTCATTCTGTTCAAGCCTACATCTTTTTATAATATCGCGTCAAACGGAATGTATAAATATATTATACTTAAATCTTCTTTTAGAATTAAAGTTATATTAAAATTTTGCTCATTTGTATACAACTATTTTTAATGTACGTATAGTATATTACACTCATAAACTAAAAAAAATAAAAGATAAGAAGAACAGATTATTTTATTTTAAATCTCCCGGCTTTTCTATCTCACGCCCAGTTTGACGTCACAGCACGGGGTTCTCGAAGGAAACGTACCGCACCCTAGAATATCCGTACCAAAAAGTATTATGTGCTCATATTAAAGTTTCAGTAGCCTTTGTTACAGTTTAGCAGAGTCTATTTTGATACGGCAAAACTTTTAGTTAAATTATTTGCCAATAGATGGCGGTTGGATTTTGAAGACTAGTAGCGCAGAATAGACCAATCACATTCCAGGAACTTTGACGCAATTTGCAAATGGCCGTGAAAAGGACTGAGCTCGAGGGTGTATGATAGCTAATGGTGAATTGTGCCGTGATAAAATTAGTGAATAATATTTGAGACAGTGTGTGGTGCCGTTTGGAATATACAAAATGTGCCAAAGAATGAGAATCCAGTCTTAGTGGTGTTATAGTTAGCGCCCGCAATTATTTGGAGCGACGATCGAAGGGACATTGCTGACAGAAGGGTAAGATTTTATCTCTTTACAAGGCAATCCTGTACTTTTTCGTGACTTTATCATTGTTTACCTTGATTAATATCGAGTAAAAATCGTGTTAATAGTCTGCAAAATGCATAAAATGCTGGTAAAGAGTACTGAAGTCGTTTCATTTAATGGCAGGTGAATAGACGAGACCGGCGGTCGTGATCGCTAACATGAATCGCGTATTCCGCCTGATAGGGCCATGTTCATGAGCTATTAGGGTCACATACTCAGTTCGAGCAATAAGCAGATCCTTTCCGGGCCTACCGGATGCAAGGATATTGGAAAATAACGGGAAAACAGACTATGATTATGTACATGTACCTATAGATGAGAGTGAAGCCGCCCTGTAGGAAATTACATCGATTCGCACATTTTATCAGTACTGGGTGATAATTTCGCACTTTTAGAGCATAGATTCAGTGAAAATATGGTTTTGTAGTTATTATTTTCGTGGAAAATTCATTTTGTGCCAGTGACTTTGCTTTGAGCATTACATTTAATTACTTAGCCATGATATCACTGATATTAGCTATGAGTTTTACGAAACGGGTTTCTGTACCCATTTTGTTCTGAAAAATATGAGCAGTATGTTCTGGTATCTGAATTCATATTGAATGAAATAGCTTTTCAGTTATTAGAGTAGATGATAAAGTTTGATGTTTTAGCAAAAGATTTTTGATCTTCCTTTTAATATTGATTAGTACATTTTGTGTATACAGTTTAATAAATGCAGAAAAGCAGCTGTTTTACATACAGCTGTGGAGTCATTTCTTCATACTAAAAGGAAAAAAATCTTGAAACAGTCATCAATTAATTACCTACCTATAGGCAAACAAAATCTGTACCTAACCTACTAATGATGCATGTATAGGAAAACCCCGATATAGTTACATTCACCAGCCTTGATTATGTTCTTTTAATTTACTATCACACTCCAGATACCTAATTTTTTAAGATCATTTTTCTACCAGACCCAAAATGACTAATGAACTATGACTAATGACCCGTAGGTGTCTAATTTGCAAAATATGTCAGATCTTATTGACCAGGCACTAAATTTAAGGTCATTGTCATATTCACTTTCAAATTAAGTTCATATCTTGTTTTAGGAAGTAGGTATATTAAATCATCATCATAAACATCCCCATTTACATTTCCACTGCTGGGACACAGGGACTACACTCTGGAGAAGATATTACATACAAAGGGAATATCATTATATTTGCTTATGATGTAATTGGGGCTCTATTTGTCATCTAGGATCAGTCAAAAGTTGGCTAAAAGGAATAAATTTTAGCCCATCGGTTTATTCAAACTATTTCTTAATATTTTTTAACTCCTTGACCCTCACCTCAGGTAATAAGGTCAGGTAAGCGGTAACCGGTTACCGCTTGGGGATTAACGAGTTAAATCTTGTATCAGCCACCATTTATATTATCATAATCAACCTTCAGCATGTTTTTGACATAGCTATGTGTTCTCTGTGACATCCAATAATAGTGGATTAAATATAAATGCTTCACTTTAAGGCAGAAAGCTATAGAAATCCACACAGTGCAATAGCATAATATGATCAGGTCTATTAACTTGAAGTATACTAGCTAGTGAACTAAGTACTTAGTATTGATCTGGGATTCCCGAGCTATGCCTGTTAGCTTTCCATGTACCTATGCCTTGTAATTTATGGGGTTTGGGGTGAGCAGCTTGATTGAGTGGACACTGGGCTGGTATGAGCTTTTGGTCAAACTACCTTCAGTGTATATAACCTCATAAACTTGATAAACTAATAGATATACAATATTTATTCACCTATGTTTCACTAAAATACACAACTAATTAAACTGAAATTGGTTTCTACCTAGAGTATGTTTTGTTTTATATATTTCATAGGTTGCCTTGTGAGGAAACTCGCAAACATAAAAACATGACTCAGCTAATAATAGCTTTATTACTCTACACTTGCATTAAATTTTGAAATAATTGTCTGATCTGTATTTCAGTTTACTGTGTGTCTGTGTATGATTTTAAATGTTGAATATTCCGTCATATCTGTAAAATTTTAATTTATTTATTTATTTATAAAGCCTTTATTGACTGATTTTAAACAATACACAATAAACTAAGATAGATTTTGTTCTACAGTTTGCCCTTTGGCATAGGCTTTCACCATCTCTTCACGCATGCTCCTGTTTTTGGCTGCTCTCTGCCATATATATCTGTTGAATACATTTAATCAAATCCTAGAGTATTCCTACTGTTACTATTATCAGATGATCAAAAAATCAACCTAAGGTGTATGAAATTGTTTTTGCTTATATTTATTTATTTATTTATCAGACACACAAAACACATTTCAACATTTACAACTAAACTATTTATATCTAAACCTAAGATCTATGTTGCAACATAACTATAAGTGTGCACTACAAAAAATGAATATGAACAATGGTAAACAAACTTAATAGACTAATAAAAAAGAAGACTAAATATTATTGAATAAAAAAGAGGACTTAATATTATTGAGGGTGAGCGTGTGTGATGGAACGGTCATTGAAGAGGAGAGATGCTTTAATCTTGCATATAAAATGAGATAGATTATAAGTAAATATATCTAGCTCGGTATTGTTTCTGGACAATTCATTATAAAGCCGCATTTATAATGAAATGAGATTATTTGAATAGACTTGCAAGAGTGCTAGGGTTCAACAATGAGTCACATTTAGCTCATCAATCTGCTATTGTCCCATAAATGTCTAAGTTATTTGTATTGATGATTTTATTAATAAGTTTTAATACAATTTGTATGTACAAAACCTGTTTGACACTCATGACTTACGACTTGAGTTTTGCTTTATTTTGTGCCCAGTCCCGGCGTCACATGCATGCAATTGAAATAAATAAACAAAAAAATAAATAAACATTTCTCTAGAATCACACTATCTCTTGCTGAAATTGCTCATGAAATCTTTATAATTTCTTTATAACTTAATAATTTCAAGACAGTGAAAGAATTATGTATATAATATGGTAATACATACTTAATAATAATAATATAGCCTTTTATTCAGATCATTCCTAATACAATATTTTCTTAAAATGTTAGAATCAAACCTAAAAACTAAAACTTAAATATAATATGTTATGTGATATACATCCTACTACTATTATAAAGGCGAAAGTTTGTAAGTATGGATGTATGGATGTTTGTTACTCTTTCACGTAAAAACTACTGAATGGATTTGAATGAAACTTTGCCACAATATAGCTTATACATCAGAATAACATATAGGCTACTTTTTACCGCGGTAAAATATCAGTTTTCGCGGGAAAATCAATTATTGCAAGTGAAGCCCGATTTAGATTAAATTTGGCACGAACATAGCTGCTTTCCCAGTAAATTACAAAGCTGTTTTTTACCGAGACAAAATCCCTTATTACGCGGTTAAAGCAAGTAATAATATAAACTTAAGATGAATCCTATATAAATGTGAATGTTAGTTTGTTTGTGACGCTTTCACGCGAAAACTACTCAACCGATCATCATGAAACTTTGTACACATATTCTTGGAGGTATTAGAAGTAACATAGGATACTTTTTATCCCGGGAAAATATGTAATTCCGCGGGACAATACATTTAAACGCGGGTAACACCGCGGGGCACTACTAGTATATTCATACAGTTTTATTGTAAGTATGTATCTCTACATATGCAATGATGGCTGGGTATATTATATAACCTACCTTTATGAATCTAGGTAGGTACTTATCTATTTGATGCGAAGCAATCATCATCATAAAACGCAATAATCTTAATTTTGTGTTTTACCTTGTTAAATTGCTACAAATGCATAAAGTATCTTTAAACATTCTCTATTTAACCCCCGACCAAAAAAGAGGCGTGTTATAAGTTTGACGTGTCTGTCTGTCTGTGTGTCTGTCTGTCTGTCTGTGGCACCATAGCTCCCGAACGGATGGAGCGATTTTAATTTAATTTTTTTGTATGAAAGTCGTCTGGCGCGAGTGTTCTTAGACATGTTTCATGAAAATCGGTTGTACTGTTCAAAAGTTATGGGGGTGAGAGTGGGCAAGGAAAACCGAAAATCTGCAAATATACTAGTGTGGGGTATCAAATGAAATCGCATCGCGTCCACATTACATAATATTATGTTGTTTTACGTTTAAGGAAATTATGACATTGGAATCGGGGGTTTTTCTTAAATTTTAAATTTAGATTTATTGATTTAATTCTATTTAAGTTCTGAGAACTGAAATGAGTTTGAAGGGCATGTGACATTCATTAATCTCTCTCGCCAAGAGAGAAGTCCCTGTGTCTCAGTAGTGGGAAAGTATAAAGGGTTATGATGATGATAGATTATTAAAAAAATATATTTTTAGTATTACTTAAAAGAAGTCAAAATTGTTAATTTCAGTAACTTAATCCAAGTATAGTTACAGTGAATAGTGAATTACAGCATCTGGTGATATAGAACAGATTAGACTTATGTTTACATAACCAGCAAGGTCATTCACCTTTTACTATTTCAATCTGGTTTCAACTAAGTACCAATACCTACCTAACTAGGCGCTTTGTTATATCACAGTATAATATCACCTATGGATTAGAAACCTGAATCTCACAATAGGTACAGATTTCCCAGATGCCTGATAGCTTCTAACTGACTTTATTTCTGAGTCTTTATCAGACATAGATCAGAAGGTTCATAAATCTATACAATCTACTAATTATTGTCAAAGAGTTTTAAAGCTAGGGTGAATAATTTTACAGGTTATTATCAATATTTACTATTTATTAATAAATGGCTCGGTCCTAACCACACATTAAATATGTCTGAACATTTTATCACGAAGATTATTGCCGTTTTCCTTTCTATAAGTTATGGTGATTGTGACAGGCTATTTCGCCGTGAAATGTGAGGTGTTGCGTTGTAGGCACTTTGTAAATAACCTGAATATTTTTAATCGTTTTAATTTCGTTTTATTTACGTCTCGATGAGTATGAGTTGGTGTATACCAAGGGTTCCGTGTATTTCAACAGTTTATGCAATTATTTTAATAAAAATAAACATTACAATAAATAAAGAAACAAACAAAAAAATTGTCCATAAAAAAGCTTTCAGAATGGTCACCCATCCAAGTTTACCATGCTGAACGTCAAAAAACCTGTCATGTTCAAGTCCTGAACCTGTCAAAGTAGAGCTAAGCGTTACCTGAGTGTTAAAACTTCACCGTGTATAGAGAGCATCTAAAAGTAGTTGGCGCAAAATTTACTTCTCTGAAATCACTTTGCAATTTTGATATTGCTAAGAAAAAAACATGTCTACATTTCTATTTCTGGAGAGTGATCTTGAGAGAGAACTATCGTAGTACTAATAATTTTAAATCTGTAGCTTCGAGGACTTACGTTTTAATTATACAATTCGAATTGGTTTTCTAGACCAGACAACAGCTTTCACATTTACCTAGTAAAATAGATTAGCCTTGTATATACATAATGTATAGTGAATGCATAATAATTTTATAGATTTGTTTCTAACCTGCTACTATGCTCCTACGTTTTCTTTTCAAGAGTAACTATATAGTTTACTATATATAAAACAAATGTCAATGTTAAAAAAATTATGACTTCATGTTTTGTACCGCGAATAGAATATTATTCTCATATTATTTCCTCGCGTTTTCCGGCAATCCAAAAATCATAATTATTACAATACTTTTTGATTTTAACACAAATTTAGACTCCTAAGCAGTCAATTCGAAATAAAGAATCAAAGGCAATTAAATAAATAAATAATAAATAAATATTGCCGGACAATCCAAACAACAACATCTAGCCCCGTCGTAAGCTCTTTAAGTCGTTGTCGTAAGCAATTTGGTTCATTTTATACACACATGTCTTGTATGTTCTTAAAATTTCACGTTAAGATAGTTTTATGATTTTTTATGTGTTCGCGTATTACTCCATGGTTTATGATATGATTCTGATGTCTTTTTTTGCTGTAAAGGTAATATTCCAAGATTGGTCTCATGATAAGAAAAACAGTGTCTGTTAAAGGCATCCCAGTGAAAACCGCGAACCAAACACCGCTATCGAAAATCTTACGATGCTTTCAAATTAGGCTTTTCGAGACGTCGCGTCGTCTGCGGCGCGGCATGCGCAGCGTTTGACGTACGTCAAGCTACGTACTAAGGTAAACTCCTTCAAATTGGTCTCATTTCAGTTTAACAAGTATCGGCCCAGTGGTTATCTTCATTTTAAGGCGGTCGTGTTTTTGCAAATATTATCTTGTCTTACTTTCGAGACGTTACAATATCCGACTACAAAGACAAACTAAAGGTCAATTGTTAATCTACAACTAGACTAACACAACATTGCAAGGCTGCCTTGACATTACAAGGTTCTGCTTTCAGCATAAATCCACCTGCCCAGGGCGTTGGGCTCCTCAGGGTCGAAGCCACACCTGCTGATTCATCCAGCGAAGGAACTTGGAATCTATTAGTTTTGAATAGAGGTCTAAATGGCTAGGACCGGTTTCTATCAGCTGTTCATGAATTGTCCTACCTGGCTTTTCCATAATGTTAATTGTTATTTGCTGAGTGTGAAGTATAGACTGATTGTTAATTTTATCGTAAGAGGTTATTAAATGTATGTATATTTTTAGAATCTATACGTATTATAAAATAAGCCACCCACCGCGTCTGTCTGACTTTATGTTCGGGAAATACTCAAATCTCAAAAACTGATCTTCATTCAGTATTATAGCAAAAGGTTGAGTCAAGATGACGGTTTTGGTGTATATATTTTTTTCAGATATGTGATAATTAGTAGAATTATGATGATAAAATTGTTGAACGAGTCTGGAAAATCAATCATTTGAATTTTTTGTTTATTTATAGGTATTTATGGTAGACAGTAGCAGTCAGATTGCTCAAAAAAACTCCTGGAAAATAATGAAAATATACTTACATATATATATGTGACAAATAGGTTACAGCTTACGGCCTAGAATCTAAGCGCTGATCTTCCATGGTCGCCTAAGGTTCGTTGTTCTCTATATTAAAATTAACTTGAAAAGTATGAGATGGTCTCATGTCAAGGGTTCCTTGCGCCTTGGCAGAGCGGTCACCCATCCAAGTACTGACCTCACTGAGGGTAGCTTAACTTTATAGGTGAAAACGTTAATTGCTGTTTATGACGTATTAAAAAGAACTACTTATTAGATCTCGTTCAAACCAATTTTCGTAGGTGGTTTTCCAGTTGGTAGTTGGTAGTTTTCCAATGTACATATATTTTTTCCAGATTTATCATTATTTTATTATAGAAGGTATTCTCTTGCCCAAACTATTCAGTTTAGAAAAAAATTATTAAGAAACCTTGATAACTTTGAAGACTTCAGCTTCACAGAATACACCTAACCAAGTTTTAACAATAAATCTATAAGGGTTCTGTTTTTTGGCATTTGGGTACGCAACCCTAAAAAGGTAAACCATTGATAGGTATTATCACATCAGAATGCCCTACGACTCTCACGTTGGTATTGGTACCCGTTAGCTGTTGATAAGATTGATAAGCGTCTGTCTATGTTGCAATGTTTATTGTCATGTGGCATGTAGCGTGTTTTTTTTTGGACTTATTATTATGAAACGTATGTCATAAAATTTATAATTTTCATCTTCAATTCAATTTCTTATAAATGGACTCTGCGCTTGAAGCCTCAGTTTGCCAGTGTCAAGTTAAGAAAATATTTATTTTCATCAGGTGAGATTGTGGACAAACCTAGACCTAACTCCAATAAAAAAAAAATTAAAAAAAAATTATAATCCCTGCTGCTGTGTTTCCTAACACCTACAACCTGAGTATCTTCAAGTCAAGAGTGAATAGGTACCTTCTGGATCTTTGTGATCCATCCTCGTCCACATCGACATTTACCATCAGGTGAGATTGTGGACAAACAAAGATCTATCGTCCATAAAAAAAAATTAATAATAATAATGTCGAAAAGATGTTACTCAGTTGAACGCCTTTTGCGTCTCTAATATTCAGCTTGCGTAAATATAAGATGACACAGGTAAAATACTCTAACGATGCTGTTTTCCTTTAAGTTGACTTGCAGTTAGTATTCAACTTCTATATTCTGGCTGGAGCAGCGGCGGAAAATCCGAAAGGCACTCTTGAAAATTAAAATTTGTATTAGTAAGTAATCACCTACATACCTGCTACTCACATAATATAAACTGTACTTTTATCAACCGTAATTTGCTTCATTTTAAAACAAATCATAATGAAGGGTCGTTTTATTTTCCAACAATTTTTTTTGCACACAATGTTTAATCCGCCTCAGGGCTGGAGTCTACTTACAACGGACATCTAAATAATATAATTAGACTTAAAACGACCGCGTCACGGTTGATTACGTCAATATTATGGTCGTTAAGTTGTTAAGTTTTTGTTCTAATCATTTTAGTACAGCTTATTAAGGTGCACGCCAAGAGTTGAGGCCTCGCGAGGCTTAGCTCATGTAATTTATTTGATAATTTTTTTTAAATAGATTACAATAAAAAAACGCTTTCTTGAACACAAAGGAACACAAACACGTAAAACAATAAACAAAATGAGTGGTACAATGGGCGGCCTTATCGCTTTTTTTATGCTGGATAAGCCTTCATTTGACCACAATCTCACCTGATGTGAAGTGACGATGTGGTCTAAGATGGGACATGAAGGCATAGGAAGGTAGATGGCTTCTCAGGACCACATTACGAAGCACGAAAAAAATCGCTTTACGCACTGGCCCAGCCCGGAGGGTTGTGACAAGCCGCGGCCGAAGCCTATAACACCAGAGACTGTTTCTAGCACCACCCGGAGGTCACGTGTAAGGATACAGAGGGTTAACTTACGGACGTGAACAGACAAAAACATCCAAAAAATACGATCGTTGACAAAACGCTGTTTTTGTTAGTTTATGAAAATCGAAAATAGTAATGACCAACAAGATGTATTTAAAACATATAACACTTAAATTATGTCTAGGGTTATCCAATTAAATATAAAATTTCATTAAAAAAATATAAAAAAAAATAGAATACCTTAATTCCCTCATAAGAAAAAAAAAATTGTAATTTGCGATGCACTTTAATTTGAGAATCCACTCGATTATTTTTTGACACATTTGGTTATTCTTCCCCACTTTCACACCGAGAACTTTTAGACGGTTCGAACGATTTTCATCATATAGTAAATACACGCGCGTAAGTAAAATAAATAAATATTTCCGGACTACTCACACAGCATCACATAACCCCAAACTAAGCAGAGCTTGTACTATGGGTGTTAGGTGACTGATATACTACATAGATACATTTTTATATTGTAAATATAAACATTATGTATGTGTATTATGTATACATAGAAAACACCCAGATCCGAAACCAGAAATTGTATATCGTAGAAAATCCGAGCCACAGAGGTCGTCTTTAATACAAAAAAAACTAAATTGAAATCGCTTCATAGATTCGGGAATTATGATGCCACTATTAGTAAATTTCAGATCCATCCAAAGGTCGCCTGGATGAGATCGCTATTAGTGATTAGGGTGCCCATTGTGTCACTGTATGTAGTATGTATCCTACTATGTATGTTAATATGTTGTGGTGTTACAATATAATTTTTGTATTTTATTGTAAGGCTCGTTTGAATTCTCTGGGAACCTTTGAGTCTCAAGATTTATGACAACCTTGTCAAACAATGTGATCTAAAGAAATATTCAAAATCTCGACGTTAACAGGAAAACGTTGATAGCTTGTTGTTATTTCGTGTCTGTGTGTTGCGTCAAGTCTACTTTTGGTAGTCCACAACGCTATGGCACTGAGGTTTATCGCAGTAGCTTTAACTCGTATTATCTGACGATAAGTTATCACTTTTTCCGAAAGCAAATTTAATACGGATATGCATTTGAAACCTTTCTTGAATTAATTAACTTTATTTATTATATAATTATACTACACGGGCTCTGTGTACATTTTGCAACGAAAAAACAAAGGGTAATGAGGTTAAGCGACATTCACCGATCCGCACTTGGCCAGCGTGGTGAATTAAGGCCTAATCTCTCTCGCCAAGAGACAAATCCCTGTGTCCCGTGTTATGTGGGTGATGATGATGACCACTCCTTTGCGTCGCGCAGTCAGGTAAAAAGACTTGTTATTATGCTGATATTATAAAGTAACTCATGTAGATATTATTACATAACATTAATATAAATAATTTTAATATTCAATCTTACTAATATTATAAACGTGAAAGTTCGTGAGGATCTAAGTCATTCATACAAAACCTACTGAAATTTAAAACTAAAGGGATTTTGATGAAAGTTCGCGGGTTAGTCTAATATGGCGATCGTAGCCCAATTTCAATAAAAGCTACTTATTACCGGGGGATTTTATTTTATTACGCGAACTTTTAATGACTTATTTAATAACCAATATTTAATGTTATGTCCATTTTATTTGTTATTTTATTGAAAAACGTATATATAAATGAAACTATGTACCTTTCTACAAACCTGACCTGTAACCTATGTTATCAATAAAGAATCTTGAATCTTTCTTTCAATCGTATATAAACCTAGCGCCCTTCTTCTGTTGTTCCGAGATTATATAAATAACTAGCTGAGCCCAGCAAACGTTGTTTTGCAAAATGAAAAATAGATAGTAGCCGATTCTCAGTCCAACTGAATACGCATATAAAATTTCATAATAATCGGTAAAGCCATTTCGGAGGAGTAGGTACGGTTACTAACATTGTGTGACATGGAAATTTTATATATTAAAAGATATTCAGCCAAATGCGTTTCATCATGTAGGAGGAACAAACAGATAAACTTCCGCTTTTATAATAACAATGTATCAGTTGTGAGTCGTGATTCCAACGGGCTCTGTTTTTATTACTCGTATTTTTTAGGGTTCCGTGATTTTGTATGAAATACTAATTGACTAAGCTTGTCAAAGTTCGCTTATACCTATTACGGGTTAAATCTGATTCGCCAGAAATATATAACCTAGTCGAGTATTACAACAAATACTCCTTACGTATAAGGTAACCCAACAGTTTCAATTTTACGATTACGATAATTTTATGAAATTATCCATATGATGAAGTTATATTGTTTACTTCTAATTTGTAAAGTCATGTGACTTTACAGAGCGTTAGATATGAATGTAGAAGGATATGTTAGAAGAGGTACGCCGAAGAAAAGATGGATGGACTGTGTGAAAGATGACATGTGTAAGAAAGAGGTGAGTGTCGAGATGACGGGTGATAGAGGGATATGGAAGCAGAAAACATGTTGTGCCGACCCCACGTAATGTGGGATAAGGCCAGGAAGATGATGATGACTTAGAATTTGTGAATATGATTATTCAATAAAATTTGTTATTTTTATAGCTGATTTGCCATCGATAATGCAACTTTAACACGTATATTTAATACGTTCCATTTTTAGTAACATTTATAATTTTAATAATAACTATTATTCATTTATATCCTAACCCAACAGTTTTCAATTTTACGATAACTATAAAATTTAATGAATCTTCTCATATTCATGAATTTACTAATATTCGAGTTCCCCATATCAGCGTATCGTCAGCATCGCGCCCGGGGTCTAATCTGTTGATAGCAGGCGAGGCAGTAGCACGGGACACGCCCACAACTGCGCACGCATCGGTTAAACACCCAGTCGATACCCCGGGCGGTTTCCAGGGAGAGTAGAACCTCTTTGGTTTATAGCATGGGATGGGAATTATCCTCATTTGTGTTAGCCTGTCTCGTAGATTGTCTATGTCCACTACTGGGCTCACAATCAATGAAGCTCACATAGACTTAAGTTAATGGGGCGTTGTCGTTTAGTAGGTTTCGTAGGTATGTGAAACAAGCTTAGGGCGAAATGTTTTGAGTTTTAAGTCCTTATAAAATATTGTTCTTCAGATTAATTCAATAATAAAATATATTAGGATTTTTTTAACTACACGAGACGCATCTATAAAATAGTTAATTGAGTTTATGAATTCATACGTGTAAAATGAGTACACAATAAATTAATTCTTCCGCCGCGTCCGTCTGTCTGTATGTTCAAGATACATAGTTTCAAACTCTGAACGGATTATTCGTGGGTTTGAGCAAGTTAAGTAATTAGTGAAAGGTTATAATAATTGCCATTGGTCAACCGGGTGGATATTTCAGGTAAAACTATTCATTTTCAATAAAAAGGTACTTGCACACATAAATATATATATTTTATATTATTATTTGAGAAGGGTAACAATATCATGATTTGTCTGTTTTTAAATGACTGTCTACTTACTCGCAAAGTCGCCAGT
The DNA here is from genome assembly GCA_929108375.1 of Gymnoscelis rufifasciata. NCBI lineage: Eukaryota > Metazoa > Arthropoda > Insecta > Lepidoptera > Geometridae > Gymnoscelis > Gymnoscelis rufifasciata. Next base: position 9,405,535 of record OV815327.1, on the reverse strand, counting down.
GTATGCCGAGATCGAGGCGCTAGCAACAGCGTCGCAATATCGTAAAACTCGATTACGGTCACATCATAATATGTAACCCGTATCAAGTTAAACAATTAAACAAAATATCTACGGTTCAAATACCAACTCGGATTAGTCATCCTTGCACCATCGACTCATCATCATATCAAGTCATAACATATTACATACTGCGTATTCATTGCATCAATCCTAAAAAAGTTGCAAATTAAATGGCTTTCCACCCGACAACCAACCATAAACATAGCAATTAATAAAAATAATAAATATCTCCGGACTAATCACACAGCATCACCTAACCCCAAACTATGGGTGTTAGGTGACTGATATACTACATAGATACATTTTTATATTGTAAATATACACATAATGATACATAGAAAACACCCAGATCCGAAACCAGTAATTGTAGATTGTAGAAAATCTGGTCCTCCGGTGGGAATCGAACCCGCAACTTCTTGAGTGTCAGGCCACCTAGCTACAAAGTTCGTCGAAGTAATATAAATTACAGTAAAAAACTAACAACTCCATGAAATGGAACGAAATCTCAGTTACTTTGTTTTGCCACGTTCTAAAAATACAGTGGTAATGTTATTGTTATGAAACCGCGCGATCGATACGATACATTTTTATGAAGGACACCATTCGATACTGGGTTTCTTTAATTTTATTTTAGAGTAGTTATTATGGACTTTGGCAACGTTTGTGGCTCGTATTTATGCTTCGAAAGATTAAAACTGTTTCTCTGCATTATGTACAGAAAAGTTAGTTTAGTTAATTCCCTTATTCAATAATATACTGAAAATCAAAGAAAGTATTTTTTTTTTTTTTTTTATGATCGATAAGCCTTCATTTGACCACAATCTCACCTGATGTAAAGTGACGATGTGGTCTAAGATGGGACATGAAGACCTAGAAGGTGGCTTCTCCGGGCCACATTACGAAACACGAAAAAATCGCTTCACGCACTGGCCCAGCCCGGAGGGTGGTGACAAGCCGCGGCCGAAGCCTCCCACCAGAGACTGTTCTTAGCACCACCCGGAGGTCACGTGTAAGGATTCAGAGGGTTACCACTTACGGACGTGAACAGACAAAACCTCCAAAAAGAAAGTATTACATAAATAACTTAGCCTTTAGGACTTTCCCTCCTGTGCTAGTTAGAAACTGTGTTACATGTAACATACCTTACAAAGGCAAATAAATAAATACATTCCAAACTAACATTACTATGATATTAACCACAGGAACCCGACTTTAATGTGGTAGAATAGAATAGAAATTGCCTATTTGCGTACTAAAAAGTTACGAAAATACGTCATTTAGCATACAACATTTGAATACAAATTGGATTTTACATTATGAAACACAAAATAGGTCACCAGCTGAGTATGAAAGCTGTACTAGTGGATACAACCCTGATTTACAATAGTGCCTGTAGAAATTCAACACTGCTTACTACATAATGTACTACATAGGTAATTTAACAGACAAAAATACAAGAATACTATTTTTAACCCCGACGAAAAAAGAGGGGTGTTATAGGTTTGACGTGTCTGTCTGTCTGTCTGTGGCATCATAGCTGCCGAACGGATGGAGCGATTTCAATTTAGTTTTTTTTGTATGAAGGTGAGTTTGGCTCGGGTTTGGCATGTTTCATAAAAACCGGTTGAGCCGTTTAAAAGTTATGGGGGTGAGAGTGGGGAAGGAAAACCGAAAATCTACAAATATACTCCAGTGGGGTATCAAATGAAAGAGCATCACATGCACATTACTAAATATTATAGTGTTTTTTTTTTTAAGGAAATTAAGACATTGTAATCGGGGGGTTTTCTAAAATTTTTAATTAGGATTCATTTTAAATATTTTGTTGTTTTTGTTGGTTCGTTCCGGTTTTGCCTGGATTCTAAAACTTTCTTTTTAAATCACCTTACCTATCGCAGACATCCGCAAAAAATATCCGTTCTGTAGTTTTTGAGTTTATCCCGAACATAAAGACAGGCAGCTGGGTCGGGGGACTTCAATTTATAATTTTAATATAGATACTCAATTAAAGACTTAAAACGGCATATTTATACATAAATTTTATTTGTAAGAGCCGTGTTATTATTATTAGACTTATTAATGACTTTTTCAAACACCAAAGATACTAATGACGAAATAGAGGAGGTTGACTCCACGTGAAAATGAAACCGTTACAACGCAAGCTCAATTTAACTGATAAATCTTCTCTTTCACTGGTTTTAATTAATCTTTTTCGGTTATATTAGGTCCTTACATATGAAATTGGCGTTTTGTATGGGAGGAACAAAAAGTCGAATATTTTTTAATATAATATATTTAATTAATCAAAGTATGAACCATTATTTTCTATGCACTTTTGCCATCTTATAGGTAGTTCATTGATCCCTTTACTAAAAAAACCAGTCGGACGGGAATCAATAAAATCTTTGAAGGCGATTTGGACTGCCCCATCGGAGTTGAATTTTTTCCCTTGCAAGAAGTTATCCAAATTTCGAAAAAAATGGTAATCTGTTGGAGCAAGGTCCGGGGAGTACGGAGGATGTCTTAGACTTTCCAATTGAAGCTCTTCTAATTTAGTAGCCGTCTGTTGCGCAGTGTGTGGTCTAGCGTTGTCGTGAAGCAGCAGTGGCGTGGAGCGATTGACCAGCCTAGGTTGTTTAGCCGCTAGCTTTTCCATCATGGTTTGCAATTGCTGACAATAGACATCAGCCGTAATAGTCTGGCCAGATTTGAGAAAACTGTAATGAACAATACCGGCACTAGTCCACCAAACGCTTACAAGTAACTTTTTTGGGGTTAATTTTCGCTTGGGGCAGGATTTGGCTGGCTGGCCAGGATCCAACCATTGCGCTGAGCGCTTCCGATTATCGTAAAGAACCCATTTTTCATCACAGGTAATGATTCGGTTTAAAATACCTTCATTATTGTGCCGGTTTAGTAATGTAACGCAGCAGTCGACGCGCGTTTGCCGGTTTGCTTCAGTCAATTCGTGAGGTACCCACCTTTCAAGCTTTTTAATCTTCCCAATTTGCTTCAAGTGAATTAAAACAGTTTTATCACTAACACCGCAGCCTGCAGCTAACTCGGACGTGGTTTGCGATGGATCCGCTTCCACAATAGCCTTCAACTCTTCATTATCAACTTGAGTCTCAGGCCGTCCACGGGGCTTGTTCTGCAAGTCGAAATTTCCAGAACGAAAACGTTGGAACCAAAAACGAACTGTGTTTTCTTTTGCAACACGACCGCCATACACATCATTCACCCTTCGAGTTGTTTCCGCAGCACTAGTGCCACGGCGGAACTCGTACTCGTAAATAATGCGATATTTTAAGTTTTCCATTTTGTAAAATGAGTGACGCAAACAGAAAAAAACAGAAGAAAAAAAACAAATGAATGACGATCATCGAAGCACAAATACATGAGTCTATAGCTGTACAAATTTGAATTTGGAATTCCTTACCAAAGAGGAGAAATTTGTGATTAAAGTGGCCAGTACGAAAAACGCCAATTTCATATGTAAGGACCTAATAATAGTTTAATCATAATGTATCTAAATTACCCAGAACGATGATAGGGAATCTGGTTAACGATGTGCGTACGTATATTTTACATTGCGGTTCATTGAACTGCAGAGCCAAATAAAAAAATTGTTTCCGGTTTCCTTCAGGCCACCATTCAACCATGTCAGGTTGTTGCAACTTTGTTAAAACTCGATTGATTTCGACGCAACAAATAATTGCGTATTGAAACCGGCCTAATGTCGTAATTTCTTAGTTACTTACCCTTAATCACAGGTTACAAGAATTAATAGCTTTCCTTGTCGCGGCTATGGAGAAAAAAAAATTTAACCGACTGCGCAACGCAAATGATGCTAATTTGTTTAACAGTCTATGTATGTTCCTTTATCCTACTGTACAGACCACCAAAGGCCTGGGCCGATTTCTATGATTCATACGTCAATCGTTTCCTCTTAATTTCCTTCGGAACATTCGACATTGGACTGGCATTAAACCGTGGAACAGCTGTTCAGGATCGCCATGAACAAAGAAAAATTTAAGGAGCTGACTGCCAACCTTCAGTAATGAAGTGGCACCTTAAGAAGAAGAAGTACGGTGTCACTAAAGACATGAAGTTTGTGAAAATTCAACATGGCGAATACTAGACGCCATTTTGTAAAAATAAAAAAATATTGTCAACATACTATGTCATGGTGGGGTATCGTGACGATTTAAAGTTGCGTAACAACCATTCCCACTTAAAATTGTTATAGATAGTAAAAAACAACATTAAAAGTTTAGTCGCAGGCGGGTTTATAGTATTCTTCTTAATATCAGTCTAGTCTTTGCAAGGGCCTCTGGAAACCACTGGAACTCTCTTTAGTAAGCAACACAAACAAAAAGTTTGTCATCGTACGTACCCTATGCTTGACACAGATTGATTGATCTAACCCATCAATAGTTTATTTATCAGTTGTCAGACAATTACAGCAGTTGCACTACAGAAAATAGCCGAGGTGCTTATTAAATTGCTTGCGTATCCGTGACGTGACCGAGCCGATTACCGAGGAACAATAGAAGTGATTTGTTTCCTTGGAGAAAATTGTGTTTTGATTAGCAGTGCTCAAGTTTTCCATCGGTTCAGTTGTAATTTTAACCTTATTTAATCTTATTGTATTAAATGAAATAATACTCGTAGTAATGTTTTCACAAGATAACGGTTTAAAATCTTGATTTTGTGCGTCAAATGTTATTGTTTTCTACTGCTGAATGTATCATATAAGCGGAACCAGCTACTGTATACAAAACTGTGTACATTGTCTCTTGACGGTGTTAAAACCAGATAATAACTCAATGAACCCTTAAGAAGAAAAAAAACAGCTACTAGAAGGTTCGATGAGGCTTCATTGTTCCCCATACCCAACGATTTCCAAATCGGAATCGCTACAGTTCTCTTAGATTCACTGTCATTTATAGCTATTGACCAAAAGGTTTACTTAATTCTCAGCAATGTTAAACTAGAACGGCCCCTATGTAGGTTGATATACAAAAGTCTTTACTAATGCAAATTACTCTACACAATACGTATTGTCTGTCAACGCCGTTTTAACAGCAAAGCCTCCGGTGACGACAGCAAAGTTACAAGGACTAAAATGTTAATATTTGAATGCGCTAACATATTATTTAGCGTACACTGTTTCACTGTAGGGTAGCAGGCTTCCCGTCCTTTTTAGACCATTCGCGATTCAGCGCGGTATCATAATGATCAGGTGAGTCTAGCTCGGCCCAACATTCCATCTTGAAACTTCCACTGGGTCGTCATGTCTATAGAGTCGAATCAGCGGTTATTTTGCCTATAATGTCATCACCAGAAATACAAGTCGTGTGCAGATGCACAATTTCTTCAGGATTTGCACAAGCCATCAAGTAAAATTAAAATCTGGTGTTATTATTAGATAAGAAAACCTCACCATCAGTAAGCTGTCACGATTATGTAAACTCCAAAAGTCCTACTCCAGTATATCAAGGAGTTGAGCTGGTTAGGGCCTGGCTAGGCATGGGGGTAATGCACAATACTCTCCAAACCGACTCTTATGTGCAGTCCTTAAACCTCCCAACCAAGAGTTTGAAATATAATAGTTCTATAATTTTTATAATCGGGGAGTAGGAATGCCTATAAGTCCCGCTAAACACCCATTTCTGTATGTTACGATTCCGGCGCGACTCATCAAACGCACAGTGACGCAGTCAAAGGCGAGTTTAGTAGAAAGCGGCGTCATCGACCGCTGTATTTGTTCTCATAATCACAACACATACCGTGACGCGTGCGCAGCATTTCCGCTAAATATTTCCGTTGCATGCTCAACCCGAGCTGATGGAGTGGAAAAATGTTAATAATTGCTGTCAGTGCTTATTAATGCACAAATTGAGAAGCCTGTTTAGTTTGTTAATTTATTAAACTGACTGACTGAGAACTTCTACAATTTTGGTTAATATTTTGATAGCAATTCCAAGAGCTATTCTTGGTGCATCGTTCAACCACCATTCTTCTGAACTTAGCTTAGTATGTTAACCTTAGGATAAGGATTATTAGATAAGGATATAAGGCGCTTTCAATTTGAGCGTTTCGTGACGTACGTTTGCGGCGCGCCAACTGGAATATTTGCCATGCGTCGGCTCACCGTGCCCTTTGTATGAAAACAATCGTACTTACGTCAGACGTTTCGAAACGCCTAATTTGAAAGCACCGTTACTTCTTACTCAGACAGTAAACATAGGGGTATCCACTGGATTCATGACAATAACCAAGTTGCCTGCATGATACCAATCCAGAAGCAGTTCATCCCATTATTATTCTGATTCATGGACAAGTACTCGTCACCATCAACGGTCAAATACAATATCAAACAATTAACCTTACCTATTCAGTTGGAGTTCTTAGAAAACAAACCAATGTTATTGTAAATGTTATTAACTATTGGTGACATCAGAGGAAGTGATGTTTACTGAGTCACCTAACTGAATTTGAGTAGGATACCATCTTTCCTTATTTCTTGAACCAAACCTGTACAGAAATGTCACCATTAAAGGACTGATATTGAAGCTGGTTAGAAGATTGGGTGTAATAATTTGACATGGAGTAAGATTATGGTAAATTTCAGACGCTTTTTATAAAAATATATATAAACTATATGCCTTGTGCACCTGTTTACACGATGAACCTGGTTGGTTGAAATGGGTGCTGTTTTCCTACTTGTATACACCATTATACTATTACCTAACGGTTACTTTAAAGCGTTATGACCTAATGCATGTTTTCAAGAGAAACATCTTCATGTTATCGTTTGGAAAGAATGCTAAATACGATTGTCCAACCAGAAATCATCGCCGTGAAAGTTTTCAATCAAACGGCGCGCATAAATATACAAACTACGTGTTCAACGCGTGTGTTCTGGATAAATCGTAAAATTTACTTACGAAAAAGTGGCCGATTCCATTAAATTGTAGAAGGAAAATGCGTACGCGAACGGAAATAGTATAGTTATTGAAACAGTCGATGCTCGATACTAAACAACTCTTGAGGAAACTTGGAGAATCCAATTTTATCAATGAACCTGCTGACTTGACTTTGAAGCGTAGCTTTTAATTGAAGATTGATTGGTTCCTAACGATTAGCTTTATTATTTTTCTGAAGGATTTTAATTTTGATTCCATTTCGTCATCTTCATTATTTCAGCAGACGGAAGATAACTACTGAACATAGATAGATATCTCCCTCATTGATTTTATATCTCATAATTTAATCATTGCATTCGGCCACGTTTAATTAAATTAGATTTTGAGAATTTTAAAAACCTTGTGGAAAAAACGTAGAACTTTACTCACACAAATACTTTTCGATCTCTTTTCTTCTCATACCTATTTTATAGCAAAGTATGAGATCTGATTTCTATGAAGCTGTCTATTTATGTAATTTAATGTACAGCCGTGATTCGAAGAAATTCCCATATACATAGAAGCCACCAGTGCGTTCATGATTCAGGAATCAACGGTCTGCGATGAAGGTCGCTTTATGTTTGTTGTTCTTCCGTTATCTTGAAAGAGATTTCTTAATTCTGTGAAATTCATTTTTATTTGCAACAATTTCTTGATATGATGTGTCTATTCGATTTGTGAGATTCAGGATGGTGCTTGATGGTTGATGGCGGACTTTTTAAGATTGTTTCTGTCCCAAGCTTTCACCCGTTTAAATACTTCCCCCGGGAATAAGTTAAAAGTAGTCGTGATTTAATGAGTTTCGAGTTGACGCAAACAACTATTGGAATTTAATTAGCAACTTGAAGTATAGTAGATAGATATAACTAAAATGTGTTTACGTTTTGCGTTATTAAAGAATAAAAATAGAGCACCTATTTTAAATATCACAGCACTTTCTACTTTTAGGATTCCGTATTTAAAGGGTAAAACGGGACACTATTACTAAGATTTCGTCGCTTGTCTGTTTGTCACCAGACTGTATCTCAAGAACCCTGATAGATAGAGAATTATTAAAATGTGGAGGATCATGTATTTCTATTGCCGCTATTACAACAAATACAAAATGAATATAAAAAAGGTCCCATAGAACAAACGTGTTTTGCATCAAGATTAGCGCCGTTACGAGTGGCCAGTACTTGGATGGGTGATCGATCTAACATCTTGAAACTTAAACTGTACACTGAATCCTCTTTGTAGTATGGGATTATCTCATAATTATGAAATTAATTTGACTAATAGGTTTAGTCCTACCTATTCTATTTCTAGCTCATAGAGAAACCGTCTCACGTCAGGAACGGATTATGCACTAATGCGCTAGCCTAGAATTATTCATAAACCACCCACGTTGGCTCGTGAAATGCATCTATTAGTCCTAGTAAAGGCATACATTGGATTACTGCTTTCGCTTTTACGCAACTAAAACTATTGGCTAGGTTTCTATTTAAAGAGATTATATACAGCCACCTTCCTTATTAGAAAGCATTTAGGCCGAAATCTTAGTACGTTTGATAATGTACATACAGTCAGCAAAAACGTTGGTGGCCTTACCAAAAACATAAACACGTGTTTAACAGTTGTTTAGCAAAAGTATCCATAGAAAATATTGCTTAGCAACTGCTGAACTAGTTTCTAAGTCGTGTTTTTGTTTTTTTGTGGTAAGGCGTTCAGTATTCTCAAAACATTTTTAATTATAATATTTAAATAGTTATTTTATAGAATGAAAGATAAATCCTAAAGAATATTTTCTTTCATTAAGGAAGAATAATTTGAACTTTTTGAATTCCGCGAAAAACAGACGATATAGGTAATACTCGTATAAATGAATATCAATAAAGGCGACCGAGATTTAAATAAATGCTGCATTATTTAAATCTCGGGTTGAATAAAATTACAATTTATCTACTTGGCTTAGTTATAAAAGCTACGATTTTGTCTAAATTGAGATGTGTGAAGATGCAAACCGCCCTACGGCCAAGAAGTCTGTTGAGATGCGTGTTCAGAGTGTTCAATAATCAACGAGACTCCATAATTAAGTTAATAAATCTAAATTTAAACTTTAAGAAAAACCCCCGAAACCAATGCCTTAATTTCCTTAAAAGTAAAACACCATAATATTTAGTAATGTGTACGCGATACTCTTCCATTTAATACCCCGCTCGAGTATATTTGCAGATTTTCGGTTTTCCTTCCCCATTCTCATATACATATACATAACTTGTAAACGGCTCACCCGATTTTCATTAAACACGTCTTAGTAAGAACACCAGGGCCAAACTCACCTTTCATACAAAAAAACTAAATTGAAATCGCTCCATCCGATCGGGAGCTATGATGTCCCAGACAGACAGACAGCCACACTTATAACACCCCTATTTTTTCGTCGGGGGTTAAAAAGCCCAGGCTCTTACCCCACCCTGCGCCCCCAACCGAGGATCAGATGGCAACCTGCTGCCAAAGCACTTTCAGTATTCATTTATTTAATTATTTTGTTTGCATACACAAACCTAAGACAAACTATAAAGTAATTAGTAGGTACATTCATTGGTATTCATTAATAATGAGGAAACACCACATTGTTCAATTATTACTTACAGAAACAGACAGATAAACAATACTTAACTGTTTCTATATACTTAATTACATTTTGTCAGAAGTCACTGTAAATTATATTCTGTAGCTGCCGCTAAAAGTCTTGTTCAAGACGCGCACTGCTCAAAATTAATTAATCTTATTTTAACATTGTATGTTACATATAAGTATTGTGTACAAAAAACTTAATGATAATTAAAATGATGCAAACGTATTTCGAACCACCTGAATATAGCGGCGAGGCGCACTTTCGCGGGCAACCCCGAGCGCGCCTCGCTTCACGTCATGATCGATCTGACACTTGTCGACCGGCTCGCTCGCTGCCATATTCCGTCAATATTCGAACTCTGTTGTATTCTAACATAAAAACCCTCTTCTACTCGTTTCTTCAACAAGTCTGCTGATACCATACTGCATACGGGTTAAATACTCTATATAATCCTTAAGTTCTTGACATGTTTGAAAAATTGTATTCTGCATATAAACACTTGATTTGATATATAATCTTTTCTAGTCTATTGATAAATAATTCTTCCCAGCGCTATACGCCCTCAATACATTATCTCATGACTATTAGGGTTTAATTCCATTGCACACTTATCTAAAACTCGCCGTTTTGTCCACAGGTGCGTTGCGCGAGGGCAGTGCACGCGGCGCGCTAATTTCGACCGTATCGACGTACTGAACTCACACAGACATGAATGAACTAGACAGCCTGCGCCAGGAGGCGGAGACCCTCAAGAATGCCATCAGAGTAAGTACATCATCAGCGCCAGATATCTGCAATCATCAATTTTTGTTCGTCATTTAGGTCAAGGTATTTTTTCTTGCAAACGAAAAATCAACAGTCCATTGAAGTTTCGCGTGATGTAACGCTTTCGTGCGATTTTTACAAAAATATACATTTTTTATGATATTTAAGCCTTCATTTGACCACAATCTCACCTGATGTATGGTGACGATGGGGCATGAAGACCTAGAAGGTAGATGGCTTCTCCGGACCACATTACTTATCCTATAGAAGTCATGACAACACCCTTTTTCTTGTTTAAAGTTATGTGATACAACATAAGTTTATCATCGGCTTATTTCACAAAATCTGAGTAAGTTAAGCAATGGTTAGTTATGAGTTATGACACTAATACTTGTCAATGGTTTGTTATGTGAAGAGCTATCTCGCTTTGTCACATGTGACAGAGCGAAAAAACTCTATATTTTAACCATTCTTTAATTTTACTCGGAGATGGTGAAACTAGAACTTTTTAGTAAGTTTACTTGATTGAAACCACGTCTACAAATCAAGCACTTCGCTAGCCCATAGACAAATAGCCAAAATAGAGAATTCTATTCCAAGCTATTGAGCCCACCATATGCACAGTGACGATATGTTTATGTTTGTACGCGTGATTATCACTTGTGCGCGCGCGCAGGATTTTACGTGGCCTCGTTCAGGTTTCACAAAGACTGACATTATTGAAATCTTTTATGTTGAGGATCAATTTTATTTTTGACAAAAGACTAACTTTTAACAAGTTTTTAACATATTCCAAGGTTTCTGGAATGGGATATACCCCTGTCCTCCTTAGAACCTATCCAAGAGTTACCTCCAGAAGATAAACAGCTGCGTCCTCTAAATACAAAACTTACTGCGCTCGGCAACCCGCCTGCCAAGTGTGCTGAGTATGATCTCCCTAGCAATAGAAGTCTTATAAACGACTAGTTTTAATACACGGCACGGTGTTGCCCGCGGGAACGTGTTCTCCCACGGTAAAAAGTAGCTGTAGTAGTATGTACTTGATAAATGGGCTATGTAACATTGTAAAAGTGTTTCACATCCGACCAGTTCTAGAGATTAGATAGATAGAAAATACTTTATTACACACCAAACTAAGAAACAATACAATAAGAAATCAAAACTAAACCTAGAATGCGTAATGGGCGGTCATATTATTGCTTAAAGCAATTTCTTCCAGACAACCGTAATTAGCGCGTTTAAACAAACAATCAAACAAACTTTTCAGCGTTATAATATTAGTAAAGATGGCTACTTATTCAATGATTGAGATATAATTATTTTGTAATACTTATTGTTATATAATAATAAATAAATAAGAATCCACAGTTAAAATAAAAATACCAACCAATTCCCAAAGCTTGCTAATTTAAATATCCCGGACCCATAGCATAACGATAACTACCAAACGGAAGTTTTACCATAATAACCTCTCAAATATTCAAAGATTATTTTAATTTGGCTATTTCCTTATCACAAGCGATTACAACAATTATAATCATATGATAAGGGAAACACACGAGTATCGTCAAGGTGTCTGTGTTTTGAGTTGACTTTAACGAGTCTCAAAACATATGCTCATGATGTTTGATCAACTAACTGGATCTTCGTGCAGTTTAACAATCATTTTATACTTCGTTGTTGTCCCTGACTAAGTTTATTATAAATAAACATTCAAACCGCAAAAATAATCTTAATCTAGATAAATCTCGTGTCACAATGTTTGTCCTCAATGGACTCCTAAACCACTTAACCGGTTATAATAAAATTCGCACACCATGTGCAGTTCGATTCAACTTGAGAGATAGGATGGTTTTTACGGCGAGAAAAATTCGAATAATTTCCGGGAAAATTTTATACCCGTGCGACGCCGGGGCGGGCCGCTAGTAATATTATAAGTTTGTTCGTTTGAAGTTGATACTTATAATTAAACATTTAAATTGCTCTAGTTCTAGTCTTTATTGACTGTCAAACATTATTGCGTGCGTTCTCATTTCAAATTACTTATTGAAAACAAGTCCAGACCACTCATTTGAACACAGAACTTTATATATTACTTATGCTAAAGCAACTTCTTATTGTTTCAATCATATTAAGGGGGGTTATATTCGTCACGCTTGAAGCAGAATTAGATATATTGTCTTCTAAGAATACGCTGCTACCTTTCTAGTAAAGCTAGCTTCCTGGGGAAATCTAAGACTTTATATCCGGCTACCTAGGTATCCCTGTAAGACCTGGCTACCCCTAGGTAGCAACATTCTCTCGCTGCCTACGGCGACGCCTTAGATATGTAACCATTATATTAGGTCCTTACATATGAAATTGGCGTTTTTCGTACTGGCCACTTTAATCACAAATTTCTCCTCTTTGGTAAGGAATTCCAAATTCAAATTTGTACAGCTATAGACTCATGTATTTGTGCTTCGATGATCGTCATTCATTTGTTTTTTTTCTTCTGTTTTTTTCTGTTTGCGTCACTCATTTTACAAAATGGAAAACTTAAAATATCGCATTATTTACGAGTACGAGTTCCGCCGTGGCACTAGTGCTGCGGAAACAACTCGAAGGGTGAATGATGTGTATGGCGGTCGTGTTGCAAAAGAAAACACAGTTCGTTTTTGGTTCCAACGTTTTCGTTCTGGAAATTTCGACTTGCAGAACAAGCCCCGTGGACGGCCTGAGACTCAAGTTGATAATGAAGAGTTGAAGGCTATTGTGGAAGCGGATCCATCGCAAACCACGTCCGAGTTAGCTGCAGGCTGCGGTGTTAGTGATAAAACTGTTTTAATTCACTTGAAGCAAATTGGGAAGATTAAAAAGCTTGAAAGGTGGGTACCTCACGAATTGACTGAAGCAAACCGGCAAACGCGCGTCGACTGCTGCGTTACATTACTAAACCGGCACAATAATGAAGGTATTTTAAACCGAATCATTACCTGTGATGAAAAATGGGTTCTTTACGATAATCGGAAGCGCTCAGCGCAATGGTTGGATCCTGGCCAGCCAGCCAAATCCTGCCCCAAGCGAAAATTAACCCCAAAAAAGTTACTTGTAAGCGTTTGGTGGACTAGTGCCGGTATTGTTCATTACAGTTTTCTCAAATCTGGCCAGACTATTACGGCTGATGTCTATTGTCAGCAATTGCAAACCATGATGGAAAAGCTAGCGGCTAAACAACCTAGGCTGGTCAATCGCTCCACGCCACTGCTGCTTCACGACAACGCTAGACCACACACTGCGCAACAGACGGCTACTAAATTAGAAGAGCTTCAATTGGAAAGTCTAAGACATCCTCCGTACTCCCCGGACCTTGCTCCAACAGATTACCATTTTTTTCGAAATTTGGATAACTTCTTGCAAGGGAAAAAATTCAACTCCGATGGGGCAGTCCAAATCGCCTTCAAAGATTTTATTGATTCCCGTCCGACTGGTTTTTTTAGTAAAGGGATCAATGAACTACCTATAAGATGGCAAAAGTGCATAGAAAATAATGGTTCATACTTTGATTAATTAAATATATTATATTAAAAAATATTCGACTTTTTGTTCCTCCCATACAAAACGCCAATTTCATATGTAAGGACCTAATATATTTAGGCTAAGCTGTTTCATCTTTGTTCCAGGATGCTCGTAAATCGGCGTGCGACACGTCGCTCGCGCAGGCCACGGCCAACCTGGAGCCGATCGGCCGCATTCAGATGCGCACGCGGCGCACGCTGCGCGGACATCTCGCCAAGATCTACGCCATGCACTGGGGTAGCGACTCTAGGTATACAAGCACTTTCCTGTTAATAATAATAATAAAAACATTTATTTGTGACTACAGACACACAAAGATACAGAAAAACAAAGAAATACAAAATAATACAGTTACAATATAATACAGAGAATATATGTTGCAAAAGAATGGACAGTTGCACATTGTGTGTGCTGCAGTACGTCAAATGGTCGAGGCGAAATGTTAGATAACAGAACACACAATTTTAACTTATATTAGAGGCTGCTTGGAAGAAGATACAGTGGTGATTTACCTGTAATTATTGACTGCTCAGCTATAGAAGAGTCTAAGTAAAATGCCGTGTTGGCTAAGCACATTCGACTTTCATTCCGAAGGTCGTAGTTTCAAACTTCGTCTCATACCTCTGGATATTTATTCTTGAGAATGTATGTGCGCTTTAACTATAACGGTAAAAGGAAACATCGTGAGGAAATCGGCATAAGAACTTTGAACACCTTGAAGGACATTCAACCAACTCGCACTTGGCCAGCGTTGTGAATTAAGGACTCATCTCTCTCGTCAAGAGAGGAGTCCCTGTGTCCCAGCAGTGGGAAAGTAAATAGGGGTGCTTAGGTGTGCTGGTCTCAAAATTTAGGAGTGTGTACATATGAAAATATCGGCTACGGCCTAAAATGTTGTCCATTGCGCAAACATGAAGTTATACATTGTCCATTTTCCTTGACTCACTCGTACAATCGACTCCACAAGTTTTGTTCAATGCCTTCTTCTATTTTCGGACAGTCAGTGACATTATTATTATTCAAATGACGACACATTGACTTATTTGTTTGCTAGGGAAACAGCTTTTCCTCATGCAATGGTCCGTTCAAATTCAGAGTTCAATCTATACTAATACTTCAGCGTAAAAAAAAACATCAAGCCTACGTTTTTACAAGGAACAGAGGACTACATCATAACTGGGCGTTGAAAATCGCCACAGTTGGCAGCAGGCTTGTGTCCCAAGTTGACGATCTGGAGAACTTATGATGGCCGAGTCCATCAGCGTCCACTGGAGGAGATAGGAACTAAAAACGTAAATCTTCTTCAGCAGCATGTATCAGCCCACAGCAGGGCATATGCCTCTCTAACTTGACTCCATACCCTTCTGTCGTCCGTCTTCCTGAACCACGTTGCAGTAGAAAACGTAACTAGCCAACACTGGAAGCGCGATACTCCCCTGTCTCAAGTATTTCGGTTGCTAAAAAGGGGGGTCTTATTGTAATAAATAAATCAACATACATCCTAATCAATTCTATGAAAGACTGTTGCCAATGGTAGGCTAAAAAGCTATGCTACTGGTCACCAGGTCCCACTCCACGGATTTACATTGTGCGTGTAATGAATACTGTGTGGTTGTAGTTAACTATGTTACTGAAATGTAATTATTTTTTCCACAGGAATCTGGTATCGGCGAGTCAGGACGGCAAGTTAATCGTATGGGACAGTCACACGACCAATAAAGTGCATGCCATCCCACTGCGCTCGTCCTGGGTCATGACCTGCGCGTACGCACCTTCCGGCTCGTACGTCGCTTGCGGCGGTCTTGACAACATCTGTTCCATCTACAGGTATCATTATATTCACTAAATAGGGGCGAAACTAGAATTACAATAGGGATCCATTAGATTTAAATTCTATTTTAATTTCTTCAATCAAAAAATCAAAAATCTTTTATTTCAGACACAGGTCCATAAATTAAATTAATGTGATCAGAAAATTACAAAATTAAAGAAAAAATAAACATAAATAATATAAAACTTAGACAGAATACTGTCCCGTGCAGAGAGCGATTAATCTAGGAAAAAGGTTCCTTCAGTTATCAATCACTCTCTGCACAAGAGACCTCCATAGTGGAGAGTAAATGTCTGTGTAATACAGATGATAAAATATATAAATATATGTCATTTACTACACCTTACGCAGCATTTTATTCTGTGCTGCACCTAGGTAACAGGTAGTGTGGCCTTTTTTGATGTGCTGAACCCTTACCGATAAAAAGCTACACAGCAAAAAAAATCCAGGCCCTTATTTCACCACAACAACCATTAATAACTAATAAATAATAAAAGTCAAGGGACAGGTGATATATATTACAATTTTATAAAATACTAGCTGACCCCAGCAAACTTTGTTTTGCAATATGAAAAACAGATAGTAGCCGATTCTCAGACCTACTCAATATGCTCACAAAAATTCATGAGTATCGGTCAAGCCGTTTCGGACGAGTACGGGAACGAAAACTGTGACACGAGAATTTTATATATAAGATTATCTATAGAAAGACTGACAACATGAATTCCAATTTGTGACAATTGTATGTATGACAATTATTTGTAGAATTGTCGTTAAATCTTGATGTGAGATTGAAGCTGTGTCGAATTTTCATGACAATTGTAGTATTTAATAATGCACATAGGATTACTTAAAAGCGGCTAGCCGAGCGAGGCTGATAAATATAACAAGATTCATAGATTCATATCAAATTATTATTAATAATAAAAATAATATAATTAATTTATTCAGACAACAGACATCCGTAATACATACACATTAAAAATACACAATACACAATGATAAATAATGTGGAATGCAACTGACCCTTCTTTCGCTTTCCAGTCTGAAGACACGCGAGGGCAACGTGCGCGTGTCCCGCGAGCTGCCCGGCCACTCCGGGTACCTGTCCTGCTGCCGGTTCCTGGACGACAACCAGATCCTCACCTCCTCCGGGGACATGACCTGGTAAGTAGCAAGATATTTGCCTGCGAAGAGTACTTGAGCTCTTCGGCCACATCGCCAGGAAAGAAGGGCACAACCTCGAACAACTTGTGGTTACTGGGAAGGTTGATGGCAAACGACCACGAGGACGTAGCCCCGTTAGGTGGACGGACCAGGTCCGAGCAACCTTGCCCACCAATCTACATAATGCCCTTCACTCAGCCAAGGAGAGGAACAAGTGGCGAGCTACAGTCCGAATGAAGATCATGCCACAAATAGAGTGTCACGACCCTCAGTAATGAGGAAATCGACGCGCGGAGGAGGTAGCAGGATATTATATGGAACAACCCGTCATCAGTCATTCATCAGTCATCTCCATGGGGCGTCCAATCAGTCACAGATCTTGAGATTGATCAGTCTGTGTTATATCATATCATATGTCTGTGTTATATGCTTCAGTGGCGCGGTGGGCGAGGGTCCGCTTGCGGCGCAAGAGGTAGCGGGTTCGATTCCCGCCGAGGGTGAAAGTGTTTGTATGTTCTACAAGCATGATCTCCTTGGTCTGGGTGTTTAATTTAATATGTATAATAAAAAATATCTATATATGTATGACTATTATATTAAGTATATCAGATATCTAGTACCCGTAACACAAGCTTAGAGCTTACCACGGGGCTAGATGTTGTTGTGTGAAATGTCTGGAAATATTTATTTATTTTATATTATATCATATCATGTCTGTGTTATTCTTAGAGTTCCGTGCCCAATGAGTAAAAGCGAACCCTATTACTGAGAATTTGTTGTCTGTCTGTCACCAGTATGTATCCCAAGAACCCTGATAGATAGACTAGATGCAATTTTGAGGGATTGATGTATTTATGTTGCCGCTATTACAAAATACTTAAAACACATAAGACGTTGAGCCAGGCCAGTCACATGGATGGATGACCGTACTGACTGCATCTTTTTGCACTTCAAATTTTTATGTTTCTTTGCATTATCTTTTTTATTGCAAAATTTGTATAAACTATACATGCAACCCTTAGTGTAGTATGAGTATGTCATACTTATCGAATTTGTTTATTATTGCAAGTCCTAAATTACAAATTAAGTACTTATTTCGCTGTGTTAGCTGTAGGCCTTCCTTAATAAATATATTCAAACCAAAACAAGTAAACTAAACACTTCACATTTTAATAATTATCCATACTAAAAGGAATAAAGCTCAGCATTATGCTCACTATAAAAGACAGTGGCAATACTTTTCTCCTTTAACTAATATGAATAAAAATCTATCTACAAAGGTTGTCTGGAAGAAATTGCTTTAAGCAATAAGACCGTACGTTATTCATGCAAGGTTTAATTTCACTAATAATAATTTTGTATTTTTGTTTATTGGTGTGTGTTATAAAGATTTTTCTATTCTATTCTATTGGCGATGCAAAGATTCCAACTAGCGCCTCTAGTGTCAAAATGTGAAGCTGTCTAAGAACGACACTTAGACAGTTTCCGTTACAATTAACGTCAGGGAAAAACATAAATAATAAATACAAATCATTTATATTATAAATACAAATCAATTTTATCGAATCAACAATGTCCAACAAAACATACGGACATTGGCTGTTGACGGCCATATAGCCAGTCACGGACGCCATCTAATAAAAGAAGAAGAAGAAATACAAATCAGATAAAAACAAGCAAAGAGTCGTGCTTAGACAGTTTCTAAATATCGCCGCTAGAGGCGTGCGGATGATCTTTGCATCGCCAATATGTCTGTACGCTTCCAGCGCCCTGTGGGACATCGAGACCGGGCAGCAGTGCGGCCAGTTCACCGGGCACACGGGCGACGTGATGTCCCTGTCCCTGGCGCCGGACCAGCGCACGTTCGTGTCCGGCGCCTGCGACGCGTCCGCCAAGCTGTGGGACATCCGCGACGCCGCCTGCAAGCAGACCTTCCCGGGCCACGAGAGCGACATCAACGCGGTCACGGTCAGTAGACTATTCATAAACATTACAGAGATACGGAAAACTTTAATGTTTTTGAAGGTTTTGTCTGTTCACGTCCGTAAGTGGTAATGGTAACCCTCTGAATCCTTGCACGTGACCTCCGGGTGGTGCTGAGAACAGTCTCTGGTGGTAGGCTTCGGCCGCGGCTTGTCACCACCCTCCGGGCTGGGCCAGTGCGTGAAGCGATTTTTTCGTGTTTCGTAATGTGGTCCGGAGAAGCCATCTTCTAGGCCTTCATGCTCCATCATAGACCACATCGTCACTTTACATCAGGGAAGATTGTGGTCAAATAAAGGCATATCAAGCATAAAAGTACTATAAAAGACTATTGTCTAATAGTTTACTAAGTAGCTATATATACTTATCGTTGACTAAGTACTATAAAAGAGTATTGTCCACAGTTCTTCCCGAGCGGGTTCGCGTTCGCGACCGGGTCGGACGACGCGACGTGCCGCATGTTCGACATCCGCGCCGACCAGGAGCTGGCCATGTACTCGCACGACAACATCATCTGCGGCATCACGTCCGTGGCCTTCAGCCGGTCCGGCCGCCTGCTGCTCGCCGGCTACGACGACTTCAACTGCAACGTGTGGGACTCCATGAAGAGCGAGCGCGCCGGTATGTATATGACGGCGTGACGTCCTGGTTCTTCATTGTAGTGCGTTTGTAGTAGCATAGAATCAACTTAAAATGTCCGATGGCGTGAGCAGGCGCTCACGCCACTCGATCGCGCGATGATTACCTGCGGCCGGTACCGGTCTGTGCCAGCCGACCGGTCTAACAGCCAATCGGGTGGCCGCAGGTAGAGGGGTTGTTTACGAGTTGCACTGCTATTTAAAGTACAGTTCCAATAGTCCAGGAGACATTCTTTCTTTGGCTTCTGCTCTGTGCAAACGCTCTCGGAATTACTAGTTGACTTTATCTATATCTTTGTTAAACTGAGCCTCAGATTATTTGTGTGATTGATACTGTTCGATTAATCCCGTAATGAATTACTATTCAATGATATAATCTGTTTAAATCACTATGTCAAAACCTTTCACCTACATATACTATATTTATTTCCCTCTGTTCCAGGTATCCTCGCCGGGCACGACAACCGCGTCTCCTGCCTCGGCGTCACCGAGAACGGCATGGCGGTCGCCACCGGCTCCTGGGACTCCTTCCTGCGCATCTGGAACTAAATCTGACACACACGGGCTAGGGCTGTCAACACACACACGCACACACACACACACTGACATGATATCTACTCAACACTAACGCAGCTGTTTAGATCTAGAGCGCTACTGTGGCCTATGGTCTGAGATATTTTACCACAATATCAATAAATCATTTATTAAAAACACAGTCTTTAGGACTAAATATACTTTACATATTTATAGCTACTTTTTGATGCTTAAAAATATGTTTAGGAAATAATAAGACGTATGCCGTATTTACTTATGGCATTTAAGCCAAACACAGGGTAGTTAGGGGATGCGTCTCATTATTTTCTTCACATATTTTAATGAATGTCAGTTGAAAGTGTTTATGAAGCAAATCGTGGTAAAATAATTCTTACATCAGTTCAGTTTCTTGTAATTGGACCTTGCGCTTGAAGCGACAATTTGCCAGTGTCGAGTTAAATAAAATTATAAAGTGAAAAAGATGTTAATTACTCCAATTCTTACATCATTATGTATATTCGTATTATGACATTGACAGAAATCTGGCTAATTTAAAACTGACATAATTAATAAAAAGGTTTCTTTAATTCTTCATGGATTAAGAAAACTATTAAGGCCATATGCCTCAGTAGCGTCCTCTAGTCCAAACTAAGCGTTACATTTCAAACGATAAAATCCAGATTTAAATTAAATATCTGCAGAAATAAGATAATTAATGAACGAAAGAATTGAAAGTGAGTGGGAGTGCGCATTTCCAGAGATGGCCCGACCACCATCAGCCCGTCCTAGTCTTTTATAATTTTATATGTATATCTTGTGTGTTAGTGTTCCCGAATATATTAGCGCCTAGGAACCTCTTTCGAACTTGAAGCGACAGTGTCACTCCTCCTTGCTACGAATGTTGCCAGCTCTGACGTAACACGCTAGATCTGTCCGATATTAAAGCGAATGTCCTTGATCAAGCACAAACTGTTTATACGGCAACGTTGGTCACCCTTTCTTATTTCAATGACGAAGCATATTGTGACGACGTTTAGCCGACAGTACAGCACAATTGCTTTATTTATTTAAAAAAAACTATTCTTAGAATATTTCCGAATACGGAAGCATTTAAGCGTATAGGGGATATTTAGTTGATGTATGCGTGAGTCTCGTTTGTATGTGTGAGAGCTACTTTGTATGGGATGGCTTTACCTAACACATCACAATAACGCTGCGGACACGCTCAAGTTCATACAAAAATAGTTTACATACATTTTTGTATGGAAGTGAGTTTCATACACACATTTTACACTACAGTGAGGAACGTACGAGCTGCTAGGCCATCCCGACACAGTTCAAGATTCGTTGTTCACATTATACATACTGTTTATATCTATATATAATTATGTAACTATATTATAGCATAGCACCTTTTTATAGGGGACACTGCTGGACTAGATTTCTGTTTACTGGTGAGTTTCATTTTATTTCTCATTAACTCATAACATAAATATTATTTTAAAATCTGGTGTTACTTAAAGTCGAAAAATAAAACTTTATTATTTACCCTGATGACAACTGATGTTAAACTTAAATGGAAAAAACAATGTTGGATGTGAAAAAACTTAATAAGGGGTTGTTTCATACGATTGCCAATGTTATATATAGCTTTCAGTAATTTTAAGCAAACTTAGTTAATCAATTATAATTATATATTTATTTATTTAAAGGAAACCCAAAAACAAATCAATACAACACCATAAAGCTTAATTAAGGTTTTCACGGATATTATCATGAAATATAAGTTACAATCGGTTTCTCAGTACAAATTATCAAATGGACATCTCCAAAAAAATTGCTTGATATTGGAAAAGAAAACTATCCCTATAAATAAAAATACACTTCACATATAATAATATGATTGTGTCCATTTGTGTTATTAATATAGACAAAATAACATGTCGTTTTTGTTTTCCAGGTGTTTCGCCAAGGCACAACAGATGTGTACAACACTTAAAATCATATTATTTAATGTACCAAATATTATTAATAGCGCATCTATTCCTAACTTATTGTGAATTTCAATGTTTTATGTCTTCATTTTAATCTAGAACTAATTTATGATTTTATTGTATGTTAAGTATTTCACAATCTGTTACGAGATTACAATTTCTTATTGTATAGCGCACCCTCTTCATATCCGCTTCTGTTTAAAGATCTCTGACAGACTTCCGGAATTGTGTATTCTTTTAGGGTTAAGTATACAGTGAATTATTATTTGACATTTGCAATATAATTACTTGGAAACTATGTATGTTCGTATCACTACTAAGGCTTAAGGTGCTGGAAGTCTAAAATCAACGAATTAGAATAACAACAAGAAGAAATAAAGAAAAAAAACACCGTATTTAACGATCACTGTAAATCTTCTTTCTATCATCTAAAGCATTGCTTCTAGACTTTGGTATCTGAGAATCATGTACCAAATTAATTATCAGGACGTTAGCCTGATGCATTTTAAACCATTCCTAACAGTAAATTTTTCTATTGCTAAATTAAGACGCACTAAGCCCGAGGCGAACGCCCGCGGACCAAGTGTCACTTTTGTACCTTTTATACCAGCACGCGTCGTTCACTAATTTACAATTTCCTAATCATTTTCTATATCCTATTTCTAAGATCAGTCTGGTCTCGCAACTCCTAACGCGTAATTTAAGATCTTTTATCCAAAAATAAACACATTTTAATTTATTAACCGGGGCAACATCTCCCGTTCATTCTTAGACTAAGCTAGTATAGATACGTAAGGGTATTTGTAGGCATTACTCGGAGCGTTACGTTGCTGATTGAATACAGATTTCATTGGTACATTGAGGCTGGTTTCCTTTGGGAAGGAGCGGACCTAGCGGAAGACTTTACCTCAGCTCAAAACGAAAACTGCGTAACTTTAAATAACTTGGTAATCGATTAGAGAATTTACTTGTAACATAGCAACGATTCGCTCGATGTTTTGTTACAGTTGGCATTTCAATGAAGATTTATCGCAAGGTACAGAGAAACGTTACGGGTAAATGGTACGCCGAGTCTTCGCAGCAAAATCGGAGTAGCAGGCTCGAATTCTGCGTGCGAATGTAACGAATGCGTCTTAATCTTTTTCTGCATAAATTAAAAATAGCTTAACCCTAAAAGTGAGGTTTATCTTATTGAGATTACAAAGTTACAGCGAGGTAAAATAGTCTTGAACGGGTCTGCTCCTAAGACGGGCATCAGTCTTAACCCTAGAATAATTAATTTTGCAGTATTTTATGTCGACTTTTAATTTGATTATTGTCGACGGTCGCTGTTGAGTTAAGCCTTTCATATTAGATAGGATGTGTAGATGTTCTAATGTTAAGCACTACGCGTATTGTGGACGTCGACCTTTATTTTAATAAGCTCAATAGCACAATGCTTTATCCATATCAATATCTGGCATTCGCGCAAATATTCGATCCGTTACGTAAGTTTTCTCAGCATAACCTTAAATAACCATAGAGTAAGGGAGAATGTTTTAATGTATTGTCAAGTCCAATGAGCGGCGTGGCTATGTATTATCGGCATATGGTTATACCAAGCATAAGTTTGTTTCTTGTCTGCTAAAGTTAGTGTAGTTTATAATACTTTTTTTAAAAGTAAAGTTCGTTTTTTTAGCTTTCTTTATGTCGGTGTTATGTAGTTATTATTTGTTCAGACCAATTTATCTGAGCATTTATTGAATCTACTGCCATTTACTTACTCTAACTTCAAAAAGGTGTCCTCGCTAGAATTCCTTTTTGATAGAGGTTTTAGCAGAGTATTTGAGAATCACTTTCAGTTCTATTGACACAATATTTCTATGGATTTGTATAATTTTATTTTATTTGCTAGTCCACAATCTTGATTATGTTTAAATAAATATTCTTAGTGGTGTAATACTAATTATAATGTATTGTAAAGATTTTTTTAGTTATATCAATAAATTAAAATTTGTTTATTTTATGGTTGGTTTTATTTATTTTCCCTTTCTTTACATTTGACGGTTAGGTTTTAAAATAAGTTTAAAGATAGATCGGCTTAAAAGGAGTTCCAACATTGTGACATAAGAACCAATTAGTCCGCCATTTTGAAAAAAAAACATGAAATTCCAACCATTGACAAAATGGCGTTCAACTGAATAACATCTTTTCACTTTAGAATTTTATTTAACTCGACACTGGCAAATTGTCGCTTCAAGCGCGAAGTCCAATTACAAGAAACTGAACTGAACTGAAACGTCTGTGAATTGTTATATTGAATGCGTAGGAATCAAATAACTAAGCCATACCTACGGTTTCTGATATACTTATTTGGATATAAAAACAGGGATAAATCAGCTCCTACAAACTTGATATAAAAAACATGATTCTACGGCGAGTGATGAAACATGTCACTAACAAATTAATTTATGTATGCTGTATACTCTGTCGATTAATATGTGTTCCAATACTGGACGCAAACGTTTTTTTTTTCTAAATTATCTAGTGCGTATTCCAGGTTCCCTGTAAAAACGTCGGAACCTCTACAATACAGTAAACAATATTGAATAACACCAAAGTTTTAGTTCCGTGGAAACATCGAATATATGCTCGCGCGGCACCCTCGCGAGTTCGAATAGCAGCTTATAACTAACTGAACAATCTAAACTTAAAATTGAAAAAAAAACGATTTCAGAACCTTAGTTCCCCTTAAAGTAAAAAGTCATACTAAGAGCTTACCACGGGCGCAGATGTTGTGTGAATTGTCCGGAAATATTTATTTATTTATTTTGTAATGTGCACGTGATGCGCTTACATTTGAGATCCGACTCGAGTGCAGTTTTTTGATTTTCCTTTTCTACTTTTACCCTCAACTTTTAAACGGATCAACCGATTTTCATCAAACATGTCTAAGAACACTAGCGCGAAACTCATCTTTTATGCAAATTCCTCCTCCAATTTCCTCTTTTTTGTCGGGGGTTAAATATATCAAATTATCAACGCGTGTAGACAAAGTTCAAATAATGCATTAACTTTGAATATATAATTTCACAAACTTGGCACCAGTTCCATGACGTTTCGGTCGCATCTGGACGCGTTGCATCTGTCTGGACGTGTTAGCTATAAAATAAAAAATAAAAATAAAAATCGTTTATTTCAGACACAGGTCCATAAATTAAATTAATGTGATCATAAACATTACAAAATTAAAGAAAGATAAACATAAATAATATAAAACTTAGACAGTGCAGAGAGCGATCAATCTAGGAAAAAGGTTCCTTCAGTGATCACTCTCTGCACAAGAGACTTCCATAGTGGAGAGTAAATGTCATCTCCGACGGTTTTTAAGATATTGTTTCGACTGCCCCGGACTCTGCGCATCAGGGACGCGGTTTTTATTCGCATAATGGCATGAAAACCATTCGTGCGGTGTAGCGCAAACATGCCCGATGCACTACAAAACCGTGGTAGTCGCAACAACATCCTAAAAATATTATTATATTGCACCCGTAGGGCGTCTATAGATTTTTTGCTATGCCGGATCCACAGACTTCCCGTGTAAAAACTCTGACAGTAAGCTTTGAAGAGCGTAATTTTTACTTCGTCGCTACAACGGGAAAATCTGCGGGCCAGCATGTTGCCTCGAATCGATAGAGCCCTACGCTCTCTTTCAACATCAACATCGTCCTTAAGGTCGTCAGTAATAAAATGTCCAAGGTATTTAAATATTGTTACACGATTGATGTTCAAGCCATTTAGGGTTATACTTAAGCTATTATCTGGACATTTCCCGGCGGCCTTAAAGACCATGTATTCTGACTTATTGACATTATAAATAAGGCCATGTTTGATCGCAAACTTCTCACAAACTTTTAACAATTTCCTGAGGCCACCAACGGTCGGACTCAGCAGCACCATGTCGTCAGCATAGCTGATGTTATTGATGCTAACGCCGTTCATTCGACAGCCGACACGCATGCTGCTAAGCTCACCGATGAGGTCGTCGACGTACAAGTTAAAAAGCTTAGGTGACGTCATCCCTCCTTGTCTCACCCCGCACTCCAACCTGTACGGCTCCGATAGAGCACTACCCCACCTTACAAAATTGATTTGTTTGCTATACCAATATTTGAGCATGTTTAAGACTTCAACCGGTATACCCCTGTCCCCTAGCTTTCTCCAGAGCAAGTCATACGATACAAGATCAAAAGCTTTGGAGAGATCCAGAAAACAGGCGTACACCGGCGTCCGGCGGTTTGTGTAGTACTGAATGGTGTGCTTAAGACTCACGATTGCGCTTTCAGTAGACAGTCCTGGCCGAAACCCGAACTGAGCGTCATTGAGGTCTAAATATGAATCTAGGTAAGAGTTAAGCAAACCATCCAGCACTTTAGCAATGATGGTAGCCAGGGAAATAGGCCGATAATTCTTAAGGTCCGATACATCCCCAGTTCTATTTTTCACAATTGGCACCACTACAGTTTTCATTAAATTCAAAGGTAAGTGAGAGTGACTCATGCACATTGTGAAAAACATAGCGAGGACGTTCGGAAGGTGCACACCCGCATGCCGCAAGTGCTCTACACTGAGCCCGTCATGTCCAGGAGACTTTCCACCACTCATTTTACTCAAGACTCTCCTCACCTGTCCAGCAGTAAAACGAGCAGATGTTTCGCCCTCGTAGACGACGGGCCCAGAGTTCAACGTAGATGCTGAACCGAGCGGAGACCGTACCTTAAAATGCTCTCTAAAGAGGTTGGCGATTTCAGCTACATCACTAGCACCGCCAACGCTCACCGGGAGACCAGACCTAGTATCCAACTTACTTGTAGCCTTCCAGAAACTTCCAAAATCTTTATTTGACCTATGCTTGTCAAGAACATTCATTTTCAGTTGGTCTTGGTTCTTTTGACACCAACTAAGCTTATTTTTGAAAGTTTTACGAGTTTCATACATTTCATCATAAGCCGGTCCATAGGTAGGTCGATTACAAAGCACCCAAGTCTGAAAACTAAGCCTGGCCTTACGATGAGCTTCCCGTACATGTTTATTCCAGCCACATAGTTGGTTAAATTTAGATTTATTTCGTTTGTTACCTAATTTACCCTTAGAGCTTACAGCTGACCTACTCATAATGTTTACAATGTTTTCATACATGTCATCCAGTACTAACCTATGACTTTCCAAATCACACGATCCACGACCACACCCTATAAAATCTGTAGGAAAAACGATGTCACGGAGATCGTTATGACACAAGCCCAGGTATTTATTTATTTGAGATTCATTTCGTTCTCCCCATAATACTGAGCTACGGGGTAGGTCGTGCGCCGCTTGCTTAGGAATTACAAGATCTAGGTTACAAATCTATAAATGGATGTTAGATTTATAAGAACTGAAGCGGGAATTATTAGTTCGAGTGACAGAAACGTGGGTGTAGTTACTGAACGCCTCATGTCATCTGAACAGCGTCTCATCTATTGCTAATAAACTAAGATCCGGCTCATAGCCTACAGGGATCAAACCACAATTTTTGGCATTTATAGAATTAGGAGAATAAACATCTACCAGGTTGCCAAATCAAATGTGGCAAGTATTTAAAAAAAATACTTTATTTAGACTTAACACGCATTCTTTTTTTTAAATACCCAATTAATGACAATATAGGTACCAACTTACCTCGGAAAAATCATATCTAAATTAAAAAAAATATTTCATTTATCTTTGTTTAATTAATTTGCATGTATGCCCTGTGCTTCGAAGGAAATAAACGTGTCCGTCAGGATGGCGTGTCTCATGTCTGAATAGTCACAGGTTATGGACCAAATAACTGTACCTAAACTGTACTAAACTGTACCTATATTAAAAAAAACTGTACCTCAAGCAATTAGATATAAAATCAATTGTGATATGGACACGCCATTCTGACGTCAGGTTGGCGCGCATAATCGTGTATCTCCCCAACGTGTGGGAACTATGCTCTGGAACATATATCAATAAACTGTACCTAAACTGTACCTAATAAAACTGCCAACAAAAAAATTGTATTCACACGCGATATCTGTCAAATCAAGAAAGAATTTTTCTGCTCATTTATTTGATTTAATGGCATGACGCAATCATGTTTGCCGATCAATTTGCAGCAGGCGCTTGTTGTTGCGTAATAATTACATATAATATTATTAGAATATAACATTAAATTCACATATACCTACATAAGAAGGAAAACTATAACTTATTTTTAATTAATAGAAGGATATATACTTAATTTTTCATTAATTTCAAATCAAACTCATTTTTAGGGTTCCGTACCTCATTTGGAAAAAATGGAACCCTTATAAGATCACTCAGTTGTCTGTCTGTCTGTCTGTCCGTCTGTCTGTCTGTATTGGGAAATTTGGTGATAAGCAAGGTTTTATAGTACAAGAATTTTATAGTAAAGGGATAATTATCAAAATAAAAAATAATTGGTTATTAGTAATTTTGGTTATTAGTTACGACCGTAGTATTTAATTTAAATCCGTCAGCACAACCTACTGCAATAATGTAAGCCGTTGAATCGAACGCACAAGTGTTGGATACCATAGTTTGTATTTTTCCCGTTCTCGTTACTGTGCCATTTACTAATAAAGTTATTTTCTTCATGTTTTTAAAGGTATTCCGATTTCGTTTCTTTGTTTTTCCCAAACCGAAACTCATTAAATATCGATTCATCTGTATAATCTGTTTTTTTTAATAATATTTGGTTTTTTAGTCTAATACTATATTACTTAAAATAAAATGATGATATGAGGTATATAATTCTGATAATGAAGTGCCATCCTCTTCAAATGTAGAGAGTAGCTTTAGAAATATCAAACGCTACCTCTTAAATATTTGTACTAAAAATCAGAGAATGAGAGTAGATGACTTTGTTAAAACGCATACACAATTCTTATCTGGCGAAATCAAAACAGCCATTAATGCAGAAAACAGTGAACCCAAAAAAATTAGCACTACAACCAGAATCAGGACTGCTAAAAAACCAAATATTATTAAAAAAAACAGATTATACAGATGAATCGATATTTAATGAGTTTCGGTTTGGGAAAAACAAAGAAACGAAATCGGAATACCTTTAAAAACATGAAGAAAATAACTTTATTAGTAAATGGCTCAGTAACGAGAACGGGAAAAATACAAACTATGGTATCCAACACTTGTGCGTTCGATTCAACGGCTTACATTATTGCAGTAGGTTGTGCTGACGGATTTAAATTAAATACTACGGTCGTAACTAATAACCAAAATTACTAATAACCAATTATTTTTTTATTTTGATAATTATCCCTTTACTATAAAATTCTTGTACTATAAAACCTTGCTTATCACCAAATTTCCCAATACAGACAGACAGACAGACAGACGGACAGACAGACAGACAGACAACTGAGTGATCTTATAAGGGTTCCATTTTTTCCAAATGAGGTACGGAACCCTAAAAATGAGTTTGATTTGAAATTAATGAAAAATTAAGTATATATCCTTCTATTAATTAAAAATAAGTTTTAGTTTTCCTTCTTATGTAGGTATATGTGAATTTAATGTTATATTCTAATAATATTATATGTAATTATTACGCAACAACAAGCGCCTGCTGCAAATTGATCGGCAAACATGATTGCGTCATGCCATTAAATCAAATAAATGAGCAGAAAAATTCTTTCTTGATTTGACAGATATCGCGTGTGAATACAATTTTTTTGTTGGCAGTTTTATTAGGTACAGTTTAGGTACAGTTTATTGATATATCGCTGGTTAAATGCTAAACTACCACATTCCAAAATTTTACTTTTTTCACTAGAGACATTCAAAGTTTTCAAAAGTGTTTTTTTTTATTTTTGAGCAAGTCTTTCTTATCATATTTATGTTTCACCTATCAATCGACGCGTAATTTTAATTAGAATTAAAATGCATTTTTAGTTTTTCCGTAACTTTAACCCAATGTCTTATAAAACCAGATAAGTGACTTTAGCATATAAAAATTGATGTGTTTATTGCTAAAAAATATCATTAAAAGACCACATTTCATAAAAAAATAAGGTTAATTAGACAGTTTTCAGTACCAAGTAGTATAATTCTATACCAAATTGTTTATTATTCAGTCTATCAATCATTATTAATAAAACTCTCTACTGAAAATATAAAATAGAAATGTTAAACAGTCCCAAAAGTTAAAATTTCTACCGAAACAAAAAAAAAAGTTATAAATTCTTAAAAAACACACACTTTAATGCATAGAATACATACGAAAAAATATTAAAACAAATGATATTTCTATCAAAATAAATGCTTCTTAGAACCATTAACACACTTTATACCATACTCTAACTGATATATGGATAGACGAGACCAACATTTTGACCACTAATTACCTAAAATTAACTCGTGCATTATTGAAAACATTCTAAATGTAGGAAATCAGTCTGTATCTTTGATACCTAAAAACAAGACTAATCCTTAAAGGTTAATATAAAATAATTCGTAATATTTTGGTATTACATTATTTTGAATCAGCTTTAAAATACCTTCTGTCTTTGCTCTCTCTCTTGTCTTTGACTCAAAGTCCGGCAGACTTTGAGTTTTTGGGCATATAATTTCCTCACTATACAATCACCTACTACAATTTCAGACCCAGACTTTGTTTGCCTCTTTGTTAACGTAGAGACTGATCTTCCTGTTCGTTGGAAGTCTTGAATAAAAAAAAAATGTTTCTGTTTTCTTAACCGCTCTCATAATCTTAATGTCCGCCCATTTCACTTTAGTTCCGTTGGTGTCGGTGGAATAGTTGTCTACAGCCAATGATTTCAGGTCAACAAAGATTTCATGCGTAAGCTCTTTTACAATGTAAGGGGTGCCCTTTTTTTGAGGGGTGTTATAAGTTTGACGTGTCTGTCTGAGACATCATAGCTCCCGAACTGATGGAGCAATTTCAATTTAGTTTTGGTAATATAAAAGGGTGTATAGCGCGGATGTTCTTAGACAAGTTTCATGAAAATCGGTTGAGCCGCTTAAAAGAAATGGGTGTGAGAGTGGGGAAGGAAAACCGAAAATCTGCAAGAATAATACTCGAGTGGGGTATCAAATGAAAGCGCATCGCGTGCACATTTCTAAATATTATGGTGTTTTACTTTTAAGGAAATGAAGACATTAAAAACTGGGGTTTTTCTTAAATTTTTTAAATATTGATTTATTGCTGTTTTAATCAATGTCATGTACAGATCAGGGACAAAAATGGGCAAAGACCTGAAAGCTCGAGTAATCATTCTCTAAATAGTGGAGTGAATAGATTCCCCTTCATTTTGTGTGTGTCCCTTAACCAAAAAGTTGAAAAGTTGATGAAGTTCACGTAAAAGTTGTGTGCAAAACAAACGCATTAAAAAAAATAACACTTTTGAACATACACACAATGTCATAACAACAAAATTTCTAGAGCTAAGGTACCATATTTCAGAATGTGTTACCTTTCCACTAAAAATAATGGTTGTATCTTGACTTCGATTTATAAGCAAAGGTACCATATTCCGAAATATGGTACTTTTGCATAAAAATTTTAGTTAAAATACACTTATTATTTTGAGATACGGTCCTTTGGCATATAACTTTCGAGCGCTTCCGCAGGACACTCCAACCACAACTGACAATATGGCTGCTTGGCTTTGAAATTTGGCGCCAAAGTCTAATAATGCTAAACAGCCATATCTGTTTTTTGGTTGTTTTTAATGTGAAAACGAAAAGTGTCTTTAACTCATACTATAAAATAACTATTTTAAATCACATTTTTGCAATAAAAACGATTTTCACGATTTTTGAAATATGGTACTTTAGCATTTAACCAGCGATATGTTCCAGAGCATAGTTCCCACACGTTGGGGAGATACACGATTATGCGCGCCAACCTGACGTCAGAATGGCGTGTCCATATCACAATTGATTTTATATCTAATTGCTTGAGGTACAGTTTTTTTTAATATAGGTACAGTTTAGTACAGTTTAGGTACAGTTATTTGGTCCATAACCTGTGACTATTCAGACATGAGACACGCCATCCTGACGGACACAAATAAACGTTTTGACTTGACTTATTGACTGACGAATTGACTTTTTGTTAGTATATTGATATAAACTTTATAAAATAATGCTTTATATTATAAAGCATTATTTTATTGTACTTTCAGTAATCTGCAACGGGGGGAAACAGAGTAGGTTAAATAAACATTCCCGGACAAAGAACACAGTAACATCCAAACAAAACTCAAGCTTTTGTTTTTGAGAATCCTAGAATAAAGGTACCTACTATAAACTTAACCGTCTGGGTTCCGTCGTAAAATATCAAATATTGTTAACATTGCATCAATAATTGTCCGTCCGTTCGGATGGCGAAACTGCGCGCGCGCATGACGGAATTAGATCTGGCAATGCTCGCCTTCGGGTGGGATAGACATGAAATATGGAACTTTCAGGATATTTTTGATAACTTGTAAAGACTGAGAGAAGTAAGTAAGTTGGTACACCTCATACGGTTACTGAGTGGTATAATTCTTGGTGGTGTGTGGGTTCGATTCCCACCGGGGATCTGTTTTTGTGCGATCTACAATTTATGGTTTCGGGTCTGGTTGTATTCTATGTATCATTATGTATGTATTTACAAAAATATCTATGTAGTAGGTATAACCGTCAACTAACGCCCATATTACAGGCTCTGCTTAGTTTGTAGTTAGGTGATGCTGTGTGATTAGTCCGGATTTTTTAATTTAAATTACGTTGATCAACAAAACAATTAACAAATTCGTATTGTTATTGTCCTAATAATATTACTTTTACAGAAGGTAATTTCTGATCCGAATAGAGACCACCGAAATAGAGGTACCTACGAGTATTATAAATTTATTCAATTGCAATAGATAAATACTATAATAGTTTTTTTTTATTTTGGATGAAAGGTGAGTTTGGCGCGAGTGTTCTTAGATATGTTGCATGAATATCGGTTGTGCCGTTTAAAAGTTATGGGGGTGAGAGTGGGAAAGGAAAACCGAAAATCTGCAAAAAATACTCGTTTGGGGTATCAAATGAAAGCGCATCGCGTGCACATTACAAAATATTATGGTGTTTTACTTCTAAGGAAATTAAGGTATTGGAATCGGGGGTTTTTCTTAAATTTTAAATTTAGATTTGTTATAGCATGCATACCGAATCGCGTAGGTATGCAATTATTTGTAATTATGAAGATTTTAGGTAGGTAAGTAGATACTTCTTCCACGCGAAGGCTAAGCAAGAATAACAAAACTTTGGCATTGACAGAATTGACAGAACATTATTCGAAAAAGCATTCGTAGAACAAAGGGTTTCAAGAATCATAGCTTTACGTACCTAATAATTAGAAATTTTATCAATGCAAATATTTTGTGTTTTTTTTTATTATAATTACTAGTCCATGTAAATCCCTAAAACCATGGCCACCGCGCAACAGCCGAAGCTTTTCTACGTATTATGCAATGGCGTTTCAGAACTTATTTTTGTTAGTACGAAAACCGCTCGCGTCCGTATCACGCCGAAAACGCGCCGTATAGCGTCCATTAAAATTATAATTAAAAGTGTAATTGGCAATTGCAGTGAATTTTCGTATACGTGTATAAATATTAGATATAAAAAATCCTCGAATTAGCAGGTGGATTTAAACGCCCACCATTTGATTTTTTTTTGTTTATTTGTTTTCATGAGGGTAGGCGTCGATGACTAATATGCCTATTTGTCATTACGTTTTGGCTGCATCGACTTTGTTCAAACGTCTTC
Source organism: Gymnoscelis rufifasciata (assembly GCA_929108375.1). Lineage (NCBI taxonomy): Eukaryota > Metazoa > Arthropoda > Insecta > Lepidoptera > Geometridae > Gymnoscelis > Gymnoscelis rufifasciata. The sequence continues at coordinate 9,371,561 of OV815327.1, read as the reverse complement.
CTGTTATAAAACTGAATAATTTTTGACTAGATTTCGTCGTAAATTTGTATCGTAACATAACATTTATTTATGTTAACACGCCACGTTGTTGATTTAAACAAATAAGATTGTGAACATATATTTGTTCCTATTGTTTTTGCATTCCAAACATAACACAAAAAGGGTCTAATTACCTATTATTTTGTTGCAAACATTTTACAAATTTGAATACAGCATTGTTGTTAAATTTATTTAATTTTCATTCAACATTTAAATAAATATATATATTGTTACGAAACAATTACTTACCTACCTAAAATATAATTTTTTGTTGGGTGTTGTGATCTAATTCCTCGTTTACAGTCATTGTAACATAAATATTAATGCATAGGTGAAGGTTATGATGAAGCTAACGTAAAATCAAGATGTTTTTACAAGTACAGTACAGTTCGAGGGATAAATATAACGAGCTAAAATTTAACAAGCTCACCTACAAAAGAGTTTTGAACACGTAAACAAATGTAGGTGTATCACACCAGCTGGTCTAGTTTATTTCGGAAAGCTACATTAAGTGCCAGTTAACTGCAGACGTATCGTTGCGAGTATTACTTTTACGGTCTGGCTACATTAGCGGCCTACGGCGAATATGTGTGGCGTACATTAACGCGATGTGTGTGGACGGATACATTGTTGCAACGAAGTATTCGGGCGAAGACGAAGTTTAACGTAGGCTTGGTTACAATTACGTCATTTTCATATCTTGTATCGAGCGACGCGACCAAATCTTTGTCCGCTAATGTATCTGGACAAGAACTGCGAATTACCGTGTACACGATGTTTTAATCGCGCCAAGCCGCCAACGCGACACGAATATTAGCCTGTTAATGTAACCGAACCTTTAGCTACAAGAAGAAACTGGAATTCATTATATAACTATTCTACATTATACGAAATTATATTAAACTTAGATAGGTACTCGATAATAACGCGAACCTTTGGTATTCATTTTAAAATGCGTAAAACTCACGTAAATTGTGGCGTTTTTATCCGACGTTTCTGAAAAATATTGTACCTAACTCGCGTTAGTTTTGAAAGTGAAACTTATTTGTCAATTTTTGAATGTTTAAGAGAGAAGAAAGTTTTTATATCAATTAAGCGCTCTGAGGAGATTAGTAGAGGCTTTAACTTGTAGTTATCAGAGTATTTACTTATTGTTGGATCTTGAGTAAAACCGAAATAAAAAGATAGAATCGATTTATCACATAACAATTGAAAAATCTACAATCGTAAAGTATTTCTTGTATCGCCAGAAACCTTGATCGGAACATGCGTCATGCAATGTGACCTTATGAGCTATGTTCTAAAATAGACCAACTTTCATGCGCTATATGCTTTGTGATTCTGAGAAAGTCTAAAAACCTCTTGTTTGAATGTTAACTCTCACAAATGCATAATTGATATATATACTATCAGTAATTAAGCCTTTTATATTACAGTACCTATCTGTCTAACAAAAATCTTTTTATCACTCTCAAGAATTTGACAAAAGTTTTTGTCGTAATTTATTGAACAGCCTATGTACTATGTGATCTGGATAGCCTTTAATTATTGTATACATATTTGGAAAAATCATCTAAATTCTCATTATTTTCTACATCGTGTCTCCCAATTTCAGTAACCATTCACGGCCAAACAAAACGATTGTGTCTGTGGTCTTACTTTATGGTGAATTGAATAATAAATGGACACAGATAAATATCATTTGATTAGCGAGTTAGATAAAGGTACATAAGTACCTACTAAATGGAATTTAATATTATTGTTGTGAAGTAATGTTTTTTAGTTTAGTTAAACCTACTTTACAAGTTAAAACGCTTGTTCTTGTTATGAGAATTTTTGGCGAATGGCTGTCCATTACTGCCAACTTTCTGCGTGATACTCTAAATAACTCTAAACAGTCACTTAGTCATATTTCTCGCAATCAACTTGTTTAAACACTATCCCTACGGTAATACCAGGAACCACACGTCATAGACCTACTTACGAGAGACGCCGTTGATTCATCCGCAGAGAAAACACAAACATTTCAGTTCTCAAAAACATTTCATTGGGTTCACAGCATACGGCGAAAATAATCGAGCAATTCGGTAAAAAACAGATTACCGGTAATCTAATCGAAAAGTATCAAAATCTTGATTGAAAATAAACAAGATAGCAAAAAACCGCGATTATCTGAAGAACGGAAGCGTACCTACTGATAAATTACGAGTATTGTAAATTGCATCGCAAAATAATCGAAAAAACGTAAAACCTAGCAAAAATAAAACACGCTGAGTAACAAACGGCTAATTCAAAAATGTTTTTTTTCTAGATAGAGAAAACGATTCGATAAATATTGGCATCAATACAAATCAGGGGTAAAAAGGGGTTAAAGTGCGTTTGAAACAGGGTTAAAAGTGCAAAAATGATGACGATAAGCGAAAGCAACTACTCGTCCAACAAGATGTCGAGTATACACAAAATCAACGACAGGGTTGTCCACCGAGACAACTACGACGACACCAAAAGCACCTCGTCGTTCAACAGCGCCCTGGTCACCAAAAGGGGGTTCAAACCATCGGACATGTTCGACCCCCAAAAGAAGGAGTTCTTGACGAACCTCAGTTATAAGTTGTTCCCTGTAAGTTGGGTAAGTTACGGATTAAGTGTACGTTATGGAGCTTCTAACATGGATTATGCTTGGTATTTATTTATTGTATTGATATGCGCAGGATTTGGTGCATTAGAGAATTTATAGATGAAATGAAATGTTTTTTTTGGTCGGTGCTTTCAAATTGGGGGTGTCGAGACGTACCTACCTACGTCTACGAGGCTGCAATCGGAGTATTTGACGTAGCTACTTAGTAGTACGTAGTTGTACTGCTGCGTGCTGTCTGAAAATAATCGCACGTAGGTTCGTGCAACGTACGTCAAATGCTGCACTGGCCATGTCGCAGACTTAGGGGAAATGTAGGCAATGGGAGTCAGTAGGCAATGGTGATCACCTCAAAATAACAAAAACCGAACGCGACTGACCGATTCAAACATAAGTACACGCTAGCATGACGTCACACCCGTGCGCGAGCGGTGATTGGCTCAGTTCGGCCGATGCGTTGGCGAGTAATGGGTGTTTGAAGATTTCGCGCCATTTACATCTAATTTTTCGAGTTAAGAAATTCGAAGGTAAGTTACAAAATTACAAATATTTATTTCTGTACTCGTAATGTGTAATAGTCGTAGCATTTGAGCATGCAATCATGCAGCCATATTGTTATTATTACCTATAATTTCTCGGCAATTTTTTTTTTTTCGTTTTATTGCCTATGTAGGTAATTGGAGTCGGGCGATCTCAATTACCTACATAGTGATCCCCATTGTCCACACTACCTTATCTCGGTAAAACAGTTTTTTTTTTGTAGATGCCGAAAGTTCGTGCTAGAAAGACTAATATAACTAACTGGACTATGGACCACCATAAAAATGCTGTAAAACTTATCGATGAACAAAATTTTTCTATAAGAAAAGCCGCGAAGACCATGAACATTCCATTTGCCAGTCTTCACAAGAGATACAAAAAAAATATAACAAGAGATACAAAAAAAATATAGATAAGGCATCGCCTTGGCCGTAATACTGTCTTCAGTGCCGAGATGGAAAAAGAATTAGCTGAAATAATAAAAAAAATGAATCGATTATTTCCTATAAATCCAAATGTTTTTTCCGATGAAGACTTTATAGCAGCTGAAGTCCTTCAATCAGAGCCGATTGTTGTTCAAGAAGTTGCTGACTCTATTTTTGAATCGACTTCTGCTAGTGCTGTTGTCCCTTACGCCTACTTTTGAGCTAGAACGAAATATTCCTATTCCAAGTACATCCACATTCTTTCCCACTACTTCTGGACCAGCGACTGCATCTTTGTCTCAAATTTATATACCATCAACATCTAAGCTGCCAAGTATTCAAAATTTCATTCAGATGCCTAAGAAGGTAGCTGTTGTCAAGGCAAGACAAGTCAATGAAAAAACAGCATGCAACGATTCTAACATCCACACCGATCAAAGACGCCCTAGTTGAAAAAGAAAATAAAAGGAAGGCCAAAGCTGTGAAAAACGAAGGAAAAAGAACAGGAAAGACAATCATGCCACAGAAGAGTAGCCGTGACAAGGTAAAGAAGAAAATTCTGCAGGACTCCAATAATACTTCGACGTCAGACGGGAACAAGGATGTGTTATGCCAAGAAAATGACGACGCAGAAGATGCAAGCAGCTTGTGTATGTGGTGAATTCGGCCGAAACAATGAAACATGGTACCGGTGCACTTCTTGTGGGCTCTGGGCTCATGCCGACTGTACTGGATGGGATACTACCCACAATTATGTTTGCGATATGTGTTGATCACCATTGCCCACATACTGATCACCATTGCCAACCCAAGTTGACAATCGGGATCAAAGTTATATTTTTTTTAATATTCTATTGTACCAAAAGTAATAAACCGAAGTGATTAAAATTGATCTCAATCGATAGTTAGTAAAGTAAAGTTTATAATAAGAACATAGTTATAAATAGTTGATTCATAGATTTGCTTTTTTTTTCATTTTCGCTTAAGTGATCCCCATTACCTACATTTACCCTACGTCTTGAAACGCCTAATTTGAAAGTGCCTACGACCAATTCTTCACTCCTCAGATAGGTTATGTCGGACTTACAGTCACTTAGACATTATGAGAGGATGGAAAAATCTACCCCTTAGTAATTGTACCAATTTCTTTTTTCATTATACAAGGTGTCCCAAAAGTAGTAGTACAGAACTTTGTGTTTTGTTATGGTTAAAATTATTTCATTTCATCTACTCGCAATTAAATTGTTTGAATAATGGAATTTAATATGATTCTTCTCCCTATCGTCCATTTTCCAAACAATTATTAATAATGTTTTTTGTAGTTAGATTTACTTACAAAAATAATAGATATAATGAATATTAATCTTTAGGAATGAAGAATTATCGCCTAAACGAATTATAATTATAAATCGATTTAATTAAAATATATATATGCCTATATAACTTATTTATTAGGTATATAATTTAGTTATAATTAATGTAAGTAGGTACTTACGAGCAGTTGGTAGCACGGTTATGGTTGGTGGTCATTATTTAATCATGGATTAAGAATAGGTATTAGGCTAAACTGTTAATAAAGTCTTGAATTGACGAATTTTACGTTTTAAATATTTTGATGCACAAATAAATATGTATTACAAAATATGGTACCTGTTTATATGCCCTGTTTCACCATATCCGAGTAAAGTTAGTCATTGGTAAAAATATAGACTGATGACGCAGTCATATATAACAGAGCGAGATAGCTTTATATTTTAACCATTGTTTTACATTACTTGGAGATGGAGAAACAGGTTATTCAATATATTTGACTTGTCAGTGGTACTTGCTTACTTTTACTTTTTGCTAAACGATGATTGTGATTATTCCTAAGACGAAGATCTATATTTAACAGACAGATAAATATTAACGTTCCCAATGGGAGGATAATTTTGCGACAAAGTAAGAAAGTTATGAAGTACCTATATTAAATATTTTTTTATACACTTTGTTGTTAGTGCGCAAAAAAAAAAGAAATTAAAAGTACTAGATTAATTACTTTATCTGTCTGACTTAGGCTTATAAGAAACAGCTATCTCGTTTCTAAAATCTAGGCTACACGGACCTAATAACCTAATAATAGTAGGTCCTCATAATATGCCTAATATAATAACTTAAGAACGGACCTAATAGTTTCCGATAGAATAGATAGAGTTATTAGGCGAATTTTTAACAATGCGTCATTGAACAATTAAAACTTAAGAACCACTGGATTGAACAAAGCAATGACATTTTAGGGTATAAAAACACATTCAGGGCTTGTTTCACATAATCCCAGTAAACTAAGCAATGTTTAGTTATGTCAATAATACGTGCCAATGGTTAGTTATATCAAGCTATCTTGTTTTGTCATGGAACTGAGTGAAATTGCTCTATATTTTCTGAGATCATCTGTCAGATTTGGTGAACAGGCCTTACCTATTTTAACCGACTTTCAACGAAAAAAAGAGGTTCACAATTTGTCTCGTATGTTTTTTTTTGTAGTTGGTTAGTGACAATGATTTTCTACATAGTTAGTCATTCTATGGGCAACTCGACCCACCGAAAATCCACACCGCAATAAACTAACAAAAAATAATACGATAACAAAAAAAATATTAGTGCGTCATTCAGAGTAAGTATATACAAAAATTGTTAATTTACTTGCAAATAAAAAAACAAGATGATCCAGTACTAAATTGTACTAAATTTGTACGGCGCATTTCACTACTTCGGCACTTTGATACTCTGTATCTTGGCAGTTTCTAATTAAATTGATAAAGCAAAAAATAAGCGTCCAGTAAGATGGACCGGGCTAACAGACGGAAATAACACAATACTTAGCTATTTTTATGAAGTTCATCTTTTCGTCCCCATTTCATCATCAGAATTTTGCTAAAATAGATTTTCGCCTGGACCTACCTCTTATAGCTCCTTTTTTTGTTTTTTTTTAACCCCCGACCAAAAAAGAGGGGTGTTATAAGTTTGACGTGTCTGTCTGTGTGTCTGTCTGTCTGGGACATCATAGCTCCCGAACGGATGGAGCGATTTTATTTTTTTTGTATGAAAGGTGAGTCCAGCTCGAGTGTTCTTATACATGTTTCATAAAAATCGGTTTTGCCGTTTAAAAGATATGGGAGTGAGAGTGGGGAAGGAAAACCGAAAATCTGCAAATATACTCGTATGGGGTATCAAATGAAAGAACATCGCGTGCACATTGCAAAATATTATGGTGTTTTACTTTTAAGGAAATTAAAGCAATGGAATCGGGGGTTTGACTTAAATTTTAAATTTAGATTTATTTCATTAAAAGCTAGTTAACTATAACCATGGAATAACAAAAACGTCGGCACAATGACATGGTGACGTCGAAGGCTACCTAAAATCTTGGAATTTAATTAATCTGGCAAGAAGCCAACCACAATTATTCTTGCGACATTTTGAATTAAATATTAGCTATGTCGACACAATTAAACCATAAGGTTGAATTATAAACTAAAAACATTTAGCTGTTATTTTAACTGTTGAACTAACTAATTGAATTATTTTCAAGAGTTCCGTACCCAAAGGGTATAACGGGAATCTATTAGGTACTTATTTTTTATTGCAAAATTTTTATAAAGTGTACACGGAACCCTCAAATTTATTAATTTATATACAAACTTAAAAAATACCGAACTCTATGTTATTATTGTTGCGTAACATTAATTGAATTTGAACTTATAATAGAGTAACTTTGTACCTAAATAATCCCGGTTTTATTGAAATAGGAAACATAGCGACCATGGCGCTTGCAACAGCGTCGAAATATCGGAATACTCAAAAATCGTTAGCTCGTGATATCTAAGCCGTTCCAATAGTATTATAGAGGTACAAATACTATACACAGCCTATAACAATAATACCAAGAAACAAATATTGAATCAAGAAAACTAAAATTTAAATTAGCACAGTTGATTCTGTTAAAATAACAGTTTATATTAAACGTGTCAGCTCTAATCCTTCTCTAAATCCACGCCAAAGCCAAACAGCGCTGCGGACAGACAGACAAACAGATTAACCTATATTGGTTACCCAATGCAGCTAATTATAAGTTTTTTAACTAGAGAGAAAAGAAAAAAAAGTGACGAATAAGTCAGTCAGTCTGTAACTGATAAAACGTAGGAATTTCCAAAAAATAGCATATTGCAATTAAATCTCTCACGTAACTTAAGTACCACGAATCGTAGATTTTCTCTCCCTCCTTTTTAACCGACGAAAAAAGGAGGGAGAGGTTCTCAATTCGATATATTTATTAAAATAATAACAAGTATTGTAATCACGTCGATTTGTGAAAATTATTATATTTTGAGGTAATTGAATACCACCGATCTCCTAATATTTATGTAAAAGGTGCCACAAACAAGGTAGCATAAGCGAAAGCTTTCGGCTCTCTAGTACTATTAAAAAAAGCTAAATTTTCAAATAGTTATTGAAATATAAGTATCGATAAATTATTTTCTACAAAATTAGATTGGATTTGGTCTCATGATGTCATGATGCATTAGTGGCTTGTTTTAAATGTAACGTTATGAAGGTCTCGTTATAAAAATAGGTTTGTTAGGCAACATTATTAATTTACACATTAATTATGTTAGGTAAAATATTAATTAGTAAATGACTTTATTTCTTGTTTACACCTTGCTAGTCTTACAAACAAGTTGCCTTTTGAAACCCTTACTTTCTTGAAAATGCAAATAAATTTTTGCCAAAAATATTTACATTGGTGTCCAATGTCGTCGAAATTTTATTTGAGAGTGATTTTTAAAACTAGTCTCTAAGTCAGTCAGTCTTTGTACCCTGTTTTTAATTAGTTAAGGTTTTTGTAAAGTTTATTATTAATTTGTGTGGTGTACAATATAGTGTTTTCTATTCTATTCTAAGTCAACTCCTAATTACACGGCATATTTTCAAAGTACTTACAAAAATTTTCTCCCTATTTAGTTCGATGACCGATATTCCCTGCCAATAATGGCGAGACGTGAACGATCTCCCTTCATCTCGTTAATATATATATATATATAACAGTTTTAGATAACATGTCCAGACCGACTGACCTCGATGAGTTTCATCTCACAGCTTCCGTGCTTATTTTACCAAACGTTCCCTAATATATGGGATGTCTGATTTTTTCGGGAATCTTTTACGGACAGCAAAAAAATCCATTACATGTTAGTAACACGAAAATCTTACTAAACATTGTGTCATTAGAAAAATCTTATACCCAGACATAATTTGAATATGAATTCAATGATTACTTACTTTAGAGGTATATTAATTACTAATGAAAGAATATTGTTAAGCGACCAATTCTTATCCAGAATAGATATAGGATAGAGATTAAAATAATTAAAAAATGTTAAAAAAAAATGTTTAGTTCACTTACAATGAGATACATACACATGTTTTACATTTGATTAATTTATAGTTCCTCTAGGCGTTAGTATGTAAGTACAATCTTAACTTATAAACAATTCAACGAGTATTGGATAATTATAGAAACAAGTGATCAATTGCATTAAAGTAAAAAAATGTGATACAGCAGAATAGGATAGTTTGTTAATTGTGGAAACACACAACTTTGGTGTCAGTTGAGTTTGGTGTGTGGTGCAAGTTACCGGTACAAAGTAAATAAATAAATAAAATAAATATTTCCGGACAATCCACACAACAACATCTAGCCCCGTGGTAAGCTCTAAGCTTGTGTTACGGGTACTAGTTAACTGATATACTTAATATAATATACAAACATAAATAGATATTTTTATTATACATATTAAAGTATTATTCACTGTCGTGTTTAGTCGCTAGTTACCCGACTGCGCAACGCAAAGGAGTGGTTAGTGTGTTTAACAGTCTATGTATGTTCATTTTTCCCACTATACAGACCAAACATCTGGGCCGATTTCCATGCTTCCTCTTAGTACGGCGGACGGCGAGTGTCTCTAAAGACATGACTTTAGTGAAAATTCAACATGGCGATTACTGGACGCCATTTTGTAAAAAATAAGTCAACAAACTATGTGATATGGGGTATCGTTGAATAGGTATTTAAAAAACATTTTTAGTTTTCTTTTGACACGTTTCGATCTGGCTGACGGTTTAGGATCTATAACCATTCAAAGTTGCGAAATAACCATTCTCACTTATGCTTATAGACTGTAAACATTCCCAAAATGAACTGTTTTACGGTAGTCGGGTTATACTATTATATTCTAACAGCCCATTTATACCCACTGCTGAGTAAAGGACTCCTCTTCATCACGCCAAATTCTAGGGTCCTGTGCGAGCATCCAACAGTCCCTTCCTACTAGCCCCACGATGTCGTCGTCCCATCGGGTAGGTGGTGGTACGACGGTTGGCTCCCAATGGCCACCATTCTGTTATTGCCCTGGTCCATCGGTCGGGTTATCTAATAATAATCGCAAAGGGGCCGACGAACGTTCACCTATGTTCTTGGCCTGTATTTGGGGCAAGCTTGGCAACGGCTGCATATCTCGAATTTGAGAGTTGGATTCAGTTCGTGCACTACATTCATTGAGCGCCGATGCCTACGTCACGCTCTTCTAGTCCATTGCTAGGCATTGGCCTCTTAAGCGCCATTAATCTATCTATAACTCGATTGCTTTTTGTTAAGAAGGGTAAAGTGTATTCAGTTGGTTAGAATTATAATATTTACTAGGCACTATATGATTTTGAGTATTTAGGTACGTCCCTAATTAAAAAAAAACAAAGTAGTTTCTCAATTAGCCTCGGTTTGTCTGATAGGATTTTTTTTGTACTTTTAATTAAAATTAGTATTATATTTTTCGTATAACATTTATCATTAGAAAGATTCAGGTTTTTTTATGTAGAACTATAAGTAATAATATTATATAATCTGTGGTAGAACTAAGAATTCCGTCAGCAAATAATATTTAAGTAAATTTGTCCCTATCGCCACATTACTTGACGTCGACAAGAAAATGTTGTTTAATATTATTAAAAAGGAAAAGAATCGCTTCAATAATAAATGAATAGAATTATTGTTGTTTATTTTTATTTTCAACAGTACAAATTTACGTAAGCACAACCACGTTGACTGACGAGAGCTGTCACTTTACAATCCCACATAATGAACTTTTGCCCAAACAGCTATTGAGATCGTCAAAAAGCGATGCTTTGGCCTGAATTTGAGAATATAAAATATTTCCGTCTGCGCCTTGGGATTTAGCCAACAATGGTCGCCCGAACCTGTCATGTCTAAAATTTACTAATAACAACAACAATCGTTTACAAAATTAATTACTGTTGCAGCCGACCACCAGCCGTGTACCTAATTATTATTATATAATAATAACTGCTCGACCTCATTAAACTGCAACATACGTACATGATTTTTATTTATTTAATTGCTGCTTTATTTGCTGCAATCTAAGAATAAATATAATAATATGTGGTCCGTTTCTACATTTATATTAAAGGTTAAGAACGAATGAAAAAATCTAATTTGTATATTAATAACAGATAACAGCGTCAAATAAGTAATTACCTAAATATTACATCATATTATACATCTAATCAACACCATATTTTAATTTAATGAGGTACTTGTAATATTATAAATAGGTATTTATAACTGATTTATAAACAATCGCAGAACGACAGCGAGCCAATCCGGGACGCGGTGATTTTGGCGCCCCCTGACGTCCAGCCTGTAAGACATGTTCACACTGTCAATCACAACATGACACGTCAAAAGTTTCATGACACTGTCATTATAACATGACATGTCATTTTCATGACATTGTCAATAATTTCGCTGACATAAACGTCAATGTATAATAATGACACTGTTTTTATTATTACCTAAATGTGGAATGTTTCACAGCAACATGTCATAATTCATGACACAGCCTTAGACACAGGACACAAGAAAATGGACATGTTTTTTGATACCATGCACCAGACTAAATTTGTGTTGTTTCAAACTTCTAATTTTGTAAATTATTGTCAACTATACAAGGCAATATGACAATTATATAATAATGGCATTGCTATCACTATCACACCGGGGAATGTTTCACAACATGTCATAATTATATTTCATGACAGACAAGACAGTTTCAGGACTCAAACATAAAACACCTTGTGTATAATATTCGATACCATGCACAAAACACTAATTTGTGGTTGTTTTTGTTGACTTCTTACTGTCATTAATTTTACGGCAACATGACAATATCTTCATTACACTTTTACAGTTCATAATTAACACGACATGTGGAGGGTTTCACAACAACATATTTTTTGTAACATGACTTCATGATAGACTACTTTCAGGACACAAGAACATGAAACACCTTGTATATTTTTCGATACCATGCACAAGACAACCATGTGTTTGTTTTAAAATTACTTCTTTGATTGTAAAAACATTGATAAAGTTCATTAGAAGTTATAGTTACTTTATAGAAGGGGAACTTGCAATACTAATAAATTGTCATTTACAATTATGTATATTATTTCTCAACTGTGTCACACTTGGCTAAATCATGTTTTTTTTTTTAATTGTTCAGTAAGAACTGGAGACGTGAGGTGATTTATGTATTCTGATACGTTTAAGTTTAGAAAAAAAGGACACAATTAGAAAACGTGAATAACATACGCATTTGGAAAATAAAATATTAACTGAACATGTTACGAAATTTATTCAAAAAAATCCAGTTTCGGCATCTAAGACGATTATAACTGTACTTTTTGTCTTTTTTGCCTATGCGAGTAATTCATGGTATTACTCAACTAAATAGTTATCTCCAAAATCTTTATCAGACACGCTCGAGAAAATCCACATACATTTTCGAGATACTTTTAATAATAAAAAGTATAATATTAATAGAACACTTTTTATGCTTTTACGGATTAACATTGTAAGTTCCCCGATATACATAACCACATAATAACATAACATAATATGATTTGCATAATTTGACTATGTGTTTGTGTTTTTGAAATGTTGCTTTCGCATCTTCGTCCGCTATGTCTTTTACTAATAAAAGCTGCATTGTATCATATTTTATTTACGTAGATAAAATAAAAATATGTTTTTTCACTAATTTTCTATTAATTTAGTTATAGCTAGATACGTAGATTTTGTAAATAAGCCTGTATATTTAAGAAACTATGAGTAATTTTGCTATAAGTATGTATTATTTGTATTTACTTTTCTGAGTATTAGATGATTGTATAATTTGTTTTTTATTATGCGTTTTATTGTAAATTGTGATTAAAACTATTTAGATTTATAAAACCGTGATCACATCGAAATATCGTGAAACTCGAAAGACCAATCAATCATGGTAAATATCCCGTTATAAATCTATTGAATAGTATTGATAACCATGATAGTTTCAAAAGTTTTATTGTGACTAAATATTATTCTGTTTTGTTTGGAATTAACAGGTTTACTTAGTTGAAAAAATAAACACCCTCTAATAGTTTTACTCATAATTAAATAAAATGGCGAAAAGTCTCTAGTAGCTAGAGAGGTATGTTTTTTAAATGGCGTGCCAAATAAAGCTATTAGTGGGAGGAAACAGAAATACTGTAAACTTAACATGAAAAACGAACAAAAATTAAAAAAAAAATCATTTCCTTTAAGAATGCATATTTCACCCATTATTTACATATACTGTATTGACACAGAAAAAAACTAAATATACACCTAATGTAGATAACCTGTCCGGATGTTATAGGAGGACCTGGAGAACAAGCCCATTATCGTCGGCGAGAAGGAAGTGGACCTGAACAAGATCTTCACCCCCGCGCCTGATGCTGAAGAGCATATCATAAAGAAGGACAATAAGTTCGGTAAGCAGTATTTGTTTAATGCATGGAGATTTTCACCAACGTCGGAATGAAAGAGGAGGATTCTTAAAGGAGAGATTGTCGTGAGAAATGTTATACAACTGGTAAATGTAATTAAATAATAATTAATTCATGACATTCGTAATCATTAGTAATGATAATTATGATAAATTGACATTATTTATATTTTTTGTACGTAGTTAAGTTATAAATGAGACATTATTTTAATTGTTAATATGAATGTATTTCAGATTTTGACATTTAAATTAAATGTGATATTAGTTATTATTATACTAGCGGCCCGCCCCGGCGTCGCACGGGTATAAAATTTTCCCGGAAATTATTCGAATTTTTCTCGCCGTAAAAACCTTCCTATCTGTCAAGTTGGATCGAACTGCACATGGTGTGCGAATTTTATTATAATCGGTTAAGTGGTTTAGGAGTCCATTGAGGACAAACATTGTGACACGAGATTTATATATATTAAGATTTTGAAAAAGTTGTGGGATTGGGCGACCACGCTAAAACCCATATTGTGACTATAATTATTAATAAATAACTGTTATGACTATTAAAATGTAGACTATTCATAGTCTTCCTTGATAAAATAAATGGGCTATCTACTCGTAACACTGAAATATCTATTTTATTGGATGAGTAATTCCTGTGATTAGTGCGTTTAGGAAAACAGACAAACAAACAAAAAAAACTATTCAGCTTTAAGTATAACATTAGTAGACACTTGTTCGGTTATACGCCTGTTCTGTGACACCTTGTATGTCACACTCATAACATAGCATTGACTAGTCACCAGCTAATATCCGGAAGTACTGGTCCGATTTTTATCAGTTTTACCGATTTTTACTTTAATAAATCTAAAATTAAAATTTCAGAAAAACCCCCGATTCCAATAACTTAATTTCCTTAAAGTAAAACACCATAATATTTTGTAATGTGCACGCGATGCACTTTCATTTGATACCCCACTCGAGTATATTTGCAGATTTTCGGTTTTCCTTCCACACTCCCACCCCCATGCGACTTTTAAACGGCACAACCGATTTTCATGAAACATGTCTAACTCTAACTAAACTAATAACACGCCTCTTTTTTGGTCGGGGGTTAAAAAGGGTTTTGTTTCTATGTCACCCTTAATAGTCGTGATAAACTTTAAGTATAAAAAAAATTCACTGTTAAATAGCTTATTTATTGAGAAAGGTTATTTAACTGCAGGAGAATATGTTGTTACAAAGTGAGAATCCGTAAAACCGGGGCAACCAACCAACGCCTTGTTTTGACGTGTCTCATCATCATCATCTCAGCCGTAAGACGTCCACTGCTGGACATAGGCCTCCCTCAAAGATCTCCAGTGGTTTCAGCTGGCAGCGGCCTCATCCACCGTGAGCCCGCAGCCTTCACCAGATCGTCCGTCCATCTAGTTGGTGGACGTCATACGCTGCGCTTGCCGATCCGTGGTCTCCATTCTAGAACTTTTCGGCCCCAACGACCATCTGTTCTGCGTGCTATATGGCCTGCCCACTGCCACTTCAAAAAGCTAATCCATGGCTATGTCGGTGACCCGCGTTCTTCTACGAATCTCCTCATTTCTGATTCGATCTCGTAGAGAAACCCCGAGCATAGCCCTCTCCATAGCTCTTTGAGCGACTCTGAGCCTGTTGATGAGACCAATAGTGAAGCACCACGTTTCGGATCCGTATGTCATCACTGGCAACACACATTGATTAAAGACTTTCGTCTTGAGGCACTGCGGTATATTCGATGAAAAGACGTGTCTTAGTTTCCCGAACGCTGCCCATCCGAGTTGGATTTGGCGACTGACCTCTTTATCGAAATTGGACCTACCTAATTGGACGTGTCTAGGTTTTGCAAAACCAAACAATGGAAACAAATGATTTTGTATCTTGACGTAAAAAGTTGTTCATACAATACTAAACAAAAATTCTTTATTGCAATACCACAATATAGGAAAATACATAGGAGATACATATTACATACATACCTTATCATTATCACTAATAACGATTTCTTCTAGGCAACCTTTGCCAAACCCTGCGTTTGCCTTATTTTTAGCTTCATAGTAATAATAAATGTGTATTTGCCTCATCGTTCCAGAGAAAACCTTCGCATCATCAGCGTTCTACGTGCCAGGCGTGCACCCCACGGTGAAGGAACAGATGGACCTGGCGCGCTCCATCTCCAAGAGCCTGAGCGACCAGAGCAACCACATGAGCCGCGGGCAGAGCATGTACGTCAACCGGAAGAAGCGCTCTGTCAAGTGGGTGCATGAGGGAAGAGGTAAGAAAAAAACACTAAAAACGTGTGCGTCTCGGGCGAGACGCGTGAAAGAAGTGGCAACTTAGCGGAATGTTCTGCAACATCTATGTTGATTTAGTACTCAATTACGTAGTACTAATGTCTATTCATAGATGGCGCTAGTAAATTCGTGCGAGCTCTAGAGCGTGCTAACGAACATTTTAATGTACCGGGCCGGGGATAAGAAATCATCATCATCACCCTATTAACGTTCCCACTGCTGAGACTCAGGGCCTTCTCTCTTGACGAGAGGGGTTAGGCCTTCATTTTGCATTCACATTGTGGGTTGGTTTGAACCCTCGACCTTCGGAATGAAAGTCGAGTGTGCTCCCAAATCACATCAACAAGCTGAAATTAAGGAAAAATTAAACCCAATTGCGTCTTAACTTTTTTGGGAATTGTCACTGTCTATAAGCCTATTAAGTGAGAATGGTTCGATATAGATCCTAAACAATCAGTCGAATCGAAAAATGTTGAAAGAAAACTAAAAATGATTTTAAAATACCTATTCAACGATACACCTGACGTAGTTTGTTGACTCTAATTTCTATTAGTTTTACAAAATGGCGTCCAGTACTCGCCTTACTTATGCTGATAGAGTTGTTCGGCAGGCAATCACAGCCCGTTGAGATTAATTTGGGTCTATAAACCCCATAAGATGGTGTATAAACCCCTTTTTTCGAAAATAAAAAGTAAAGAAAGATAAAAAAAAATTATCTGCTGGCAGGAGCCCGCCAAGACACGTACGTACGGTCACTACCCACCTTTTCTCGAAACATAAGCCCTCATTATTCGTTATTATCATTCGGTTTGGATTCACAGGCTATGATGTTTACGGGGGGCTTATTAAAAATATATAGTTTAAATTGCATAGCTCTTATCGTTTAGTTTATATCGAAATCGGTCGATTTCGTCACTTACTACAAGTAAGTATACTTTGATCATCAAAACTTTTTGGGTTCTTTCTGAAGTAAGATGCGTGTGTGTTTGTTTGTTGCTCTTTATCGCAAAAACTTTAGAATGTTTTTTTCGTATCTTGCTGTAAAATACCACTTTTCGCGGGAAATTCAACTATTACTTAGCTGTAGCTGTAGCCAAGTAGAGGAAATCTATCACTCCGCAGGCAAAGCCGCGGAAAGCAAGCTAGTTTTCCATACTCCTTAAGCGTCTCCTCGGACTTTAATCAACCAATAATTAGATAAAACGGTCTATGTATTGAATCCAATCACAGCTTTTTAAATCAATATACCTACCACGAGACCATTAGAATGTACTTCTCGAATCACATAACTGTTGATTCCGCAATACGAGTAACCCACATTTCGTCGGCTTACTGCAAGAAGTCATTAGTCGCAAGAAGTCACTAACTGCGTTAGATACACCAATGAGTTCGTCTCGATGAGCTCTACATTTTGGTAAAACTCACTAATTTGTAGCTCTTCAAACTTAGAAGTTATGGCTTGGTAATAAAGTCAATAACTGCATTTTTGGTCAATCTGGTTTCATAAAATTCATTAACTTACATTAATATATTTTACCAAAAGAAAACAAAACACAATTGTCATTTTTATTTTCATACATAATTCATTTATGTGACATATCAACATTTTAAAAATGCTTTTACGTTTACAAACCGTGGATTAAGTTTTGCTTGAATTCATTATTTGCACTTAACTAGTTTTGACGTATCATACTATTTGGGAAAAAAAATACTAACGGTTTTTAATGATTTCTATCAAAACGAGTAACGTTTTTATAGAATTCATTAAATACACATTAATTACTTTTGCCGAAACATGGCAAACCACTTAATACAAGACTGAAATCGCCTGAATGATGTATTGTTTTATTAGTGATTTTTGTTATTGTAAAATTATACAGGAAAATGCATGTAATGACTTTTACACACATACATTTAAGCCAACATGTAATGCTTGTTTACTTATAAGTTGCCGGCGAGTTTTATGAGATACAAGATACAAAATCATTTATTTCCATAGTTTGGTTTTACAAAACTTAGACACTTATGATTTTAGAGCTATGAGATGCAATTCAAAACTGGTAGTAATAATTACATTGAATATTGGTTTCTCATTAATAGATGATTATTACATAAAATAATGTACATACCTAGGTTACTACCCAGTTAGGTAGGTACCTATTTAAAGTTTCAATACCAACTTGTTTAATTCGTTACAATTTGAGAAATGAGCTAATCTATCTTGGTTTCAAATTCTACATTAAATAGTTAAGTAGGTATTTCTATTTTTATTAATACGAATATTAACGATAAAGCAATCGAAGATTTATGTTGTTTACGTGTTGCAAAAAAGTTGAACAACCACCCAAGGCTCCTAAACCTAGCGAACCTACCTGTGGTCTGAAGTTGATGGGTAAAAAGGAAGCGATGAGGTGACAGTTACCGAAATATCAATATTTCCTGATTGATTGATTTCTGTGGCCATTTTAGTTATTTTATTAAGTTTTTATGAACAAACAAGGTAATTCCTTAAGTTTTTAGTAATAAAAGACGTTATTTTAAGATTATTTTGTCTTTTATTACTTGAAAGAGGCCACTAATAACTTTGTTGCAGAAATACTTAACTCCAGTTTAGTCAAAACTTTTTATCGCAAGAAATCATTATCTTTGCATTTTTAGCTTTTAATTTAGATTTAGATTTAGACTGATTTCAGCTGTTTATATAATAATTAAATATCACTATATATTGGCGTTTAAATTATATTGATAACTGCCGTAGTTTTGATGATATGGGCTCTTAAAGTCATAAAAAGTTTAAAACTGATTTTGCCACACTTTTGGATTTGTCGGTTAATGACTTCTTGCAATAAGCCGACGATTTGGTCTAAGTAGCCTCGTTGCAAATGCCATTGGAGTTCCACGGTAACCTGGCGCCTTAGACATGATAGTGCCTTTTAGTCTAAAAATTTATCTGTTACACAAATACCTATAAGTACCTACATACTACATATATATTGACGGACGCAAAGGTTCGTTCCCAGTAGATCCACTGATCAGATATATCATAACTTATTGCATTGCCATCATACTTAAATGAGATATAGTCTGAAATGCTGTATCAAATGCCGTCCTTGAAAAGCAAGTTGTTGCGAAAAACATTTGAACGCCCTTTTAAAAGGACTTTATAAGATCAAATAAAACACGGATTAAAACATGGATCTTGTTAAGTAACTAGTTACGTACATATATACAAACACAGTCTCTAAACTATGCAGAGCTAATTACAATGTATATTTACCAAATAAATGTAGTTAATTACAGACCTCAAAACCAGACATAGTGGGATTCTATATCTGTGCAATTAAAAAAATATAATTAACACTTCATTATATTTTTTTTATTTAAACGAAATACGTAATACGTGAGTTATTTAGGCTTGTATGCAAGTTACAGTAAAATATGCTATGGGAGTTTTAAGTGATAAAAAAAAACGATGTTATTCGGTCAAAACTGTCAATGACCTCTCCAGTAGGTACTCATAATATGATGACATTGACGTCAGATCCACGAATACTTTTACCGGATTCAATTATGTATTCGAAGTTCATATTTCATTAAATATGATGCTGCCGGCATTAACTTCACTCTACAAACTTTGACCGTCGTATATTCCTAGGTAAATATAATTATGTGTGTTCATTAATAAATATTTTAGAGCTGACAAAGTTGTCTAAGGGACTGACCATAAAAAAAAAACTAAAAGAATACACTAACTAATAAGATATTATAACGAGGATACAATTACAATGCGCGAGGAGAAAAAATGACACATGCGGCAAAAATGTTGATTATTAATCAACAGTTTTGCCACATTGGCCATTTTTTGTGAACGTTGCCTTTAAAACGCATATTATGTGGTTTAAATACTTAATTTTTCAATTTATTTCTTTTTTTTCAGGCCGCAACACTTCAAATACTTGCTCAACCCCGACGCCAGTAGCCAATCACGACACACCGTACCGCCCGCCATCTAGCCAACGCAACACGAAAACTTATCCCAAATCCGCGCTCAAACAATCTTACATCCCAAAAATGGAACCCTTCCCCCTCTCCCCTACCATACCAGTCCAAAATATAGACATCCCGCTCGCACCTACTAAATTAAACGACGTTTTCGCCGCTCCCAAAAGTCCGAGGTTACCTCTCGTCTCAGGACCCAACTTCAATGTGGCGCCACGAGGTTGGGGAGAGATGAAGGATTATTACCGCCCTGTGACACTAGATGGCACTGGTCACGGATACTCCGACTTTTAAAGTTGCCCTCCCTCACCAAGATGGCGGATAAACTAGGAACTATAGACGCTAGCTTAGAACGGACCGAATTGTTGATTTTATACGACAGATGGTGTTATAATTAGGCTGAGTTTTGGTCATATTCATATATCATACTTCATACGCAAAGTGAAAAGTGACTTTTTGACACAAGATTTTACGAGATTAGGTGTTGACAAAATTAAAACGAAATTTTATACTTAGATTATCATGATTTCGAAAAAAGTTAATTCAAACGGGAGGCTACACTAGTCAGAATAGTTGTTTTTATTTCTAAGGCGTAACCTACATAATATTCACAGATAAGGTATTGCAATAAGTAAATGTAAAACTTAATTAATTTTTAAGTTCCCTACTTACATATTAGTTAAATACCTACCAACTACTTAACAATCTTAATATATTTATATAACGTTAGTTATAGCATTTTAATATAGGAAAACTTTTGCATACAACTAAATAGAGAGGATAATTTTATACATTTGTCTTTAAATAAGTACCTACCTAAATTATATTTTTACAAAACTAGTCATAGATGTGTAGCTTTTGTTGTTGTTGATTTATTTTAATAAATTAGTGAATAATTTAATAATCTTATATTCTACATTCTTTCTTATTATACATATAAAAGTAACATACATACATATTCACTAATGTAATTTTTTTTAAATGTAGTCAAGGTTGTTTATGTTGTAAATTTAAATTAACAAAAAAAAATGTAGTAAGGTTTATAAATGTTAATTGTCTTTATATAAAAATCTTTATTTTAATTTATTATGTAATAAGTTATTGTGATCGTGAATGTTACGCGAAATAAATAATATGAAAATATTGTTTGGTTTTATTTATATTCATATTTTTAGGAAAAATTATAAATCATTTATGTTATGAATAAATGCGATTTCTTAAGCTTACGAAAGTACATAGACAAATATTTTAGATTTTTATTTTTATTTATTTAAAGAATTTTGATTTCAGTGGACCGATTACGGTGATTCTTTTTTAAATGAGAGCTGTTGCGTGTCCTATTTAAATTTAATTACACTGAGTTGAGAAGCGAATAGAAAAACTTTCATCTCTTTTGTTGTGTGTGATTAGAATAATATATTCCTATTTTAGTTCGCCCCCAAACTGAGCATTAGAGAACGGGGTATAAATACATGTACAAATTACCACATAATATACTTACTCAATTTAAACAGTTGTTTTTATTTCTTTGCGACATTTCACCCGTGTGATTCAATGCTAACATTCAAAGGAACTTGATTTTAGGGTTCTTTGGTGAGTTAAATTAACCCGTAGGTACTAGGCCCTCTACTAAGATTGATGTAATGTTATTAAATTACTGGATTGGTTTTAAACAGGTAAAGTTTTGTACTATAAATCAACTACTTTACTCCAGTGGAAATGTAGATGATTGAAGATGATTTAATTAGATTATTATGATTTTTTTTCAAATAATGTCTTGTTTTTAAATAACATGAACAAAAGAGGATACGATAAAAAAAATTCGTTAAACAGCATTTGATTGACGAACTGTGGAGCTGAATCCAATAGAACTGTAGTTTTAGATAACATTTGTGATATTTTATAGCAAAACCGTGGACTTACCCGCCGTAAGTCAAATTCATAAAAAGTAGCCGATAACCTTCCTGGACAAATGGGCTACCTACCACTATAATAATTTTACAAAATGGATGGACCAGTAATTCCTGAGATTATCGCGTTAAAAAAAAACAAATAATCTCCTCAGCCTCATTATAGTATAGATTAAGGTAAACTATGTTTTACTATAAGGTGTTATAAGCTTGACGTGTCTGTCTGTGTGTCTGTCTGGGACATCATAGCTCCCGACGGGATGGACCGATTTCAATTTAGTTTTTTTTGGTGAGTTTAGCGCGAGTGTTCTTAGACATGATTCATGAAAATCGGTTGTGCCGTTTAAAGTTATGGGGGTGAGAGTGGGCAAGGAAACCTTAAATCTGCAAATGTACTCGAGTGGGGTATCAAATGAAAACGCATCGCGTGCACATTACAAAATATTAATGTGTTTTACTTTTAAGGAAATAAAGCATTGGAATCAGGGGTTTTTCTTAAATTCTAAATTTAGATTCATATTCATTTATTTCTTAACAATTATTTTACAAATCGTGTTGTAAATTATTCTTATTTCTAAGTCTTAATCTTAAAATTAAAATAAAAAAGTGTGTGTGTGTCAGCGACGACGCACGATTGGAGTTTACTCCTTACGAACGATAATTATGATATATATCGAATAGAAAAAACAGGGTAAATGAACGCATCTGTTAAAATGATAAGAGAAACAAACATATATTTGTAATTATTCGGATTATTTATATTACTTCAATAAAGCGTATTACATAAAGTATGTTACAAAATAATATAGATAAAATACATCGAGACTACGAAGTATCGCGCAAAGAGGAGACCCCGAGAATGAGATACGCTGTGTTATGTATTCCATCTCATTCTTTTACACGTTCAATCCTACAGATATATATGATTGTCTCTTTCTACGTAACGCCCCAACTTTTCGTGTTACACTTGATTTTACACCTCATAAAATTTCCGTACCGGGCCTTATTATAACTCAAATCGTTTCAAAATAAAATAATAATTATAAGCATGTAAAAATAATAAATAACAATAGTAATAATAGCACATATTTAAAGGAAGTTCTCAGCCTCATATTCATCTATGGTATAGTAGCAACCTCGCAACAAAACATGCTTCAGTTTATTTTTGAAGATGTATGGACTATCAATGCATTTTAAATCTCTGGGTAGCTTGTAGCATTCATTTTTGTATTCAGATTATAATTTTATTTTTTGTTTATTATTTAATTTATTCTTTATTTTGTAGCTTTATAACATTGACATTTGATAATATTTGCATACCTGCTTGCGGGTTGAATACAACTACATATATCTAGTCCTTAAGCTCTTGACATGTTTGAAAAATTGTATTCTGCAAATAAACATTTGATTTGATTTGATTTGTTGAGAAGTTTCACGGCCTGATAGCGACAGTCACGCTTACCTATATGTAACCGGGGACAAGTTACAATAGCAGCTATGTTTTTTGTCCTAGTCGTTAGCCGATGTCTACGCTCTTCATGTCGCATTCGATCTATGCGATACAAATGATTTCTAGTCCAGGAATCACTAAAATAAGTATGTACATAATAATGTAGTTGCTATATGTACATTCAAGGACGCCCCTAACCGAGCGAGTGACTGGTTGAGTCATAATGTGCCCATCTGATACCCAACATGTGAATGGGTTAAATTTTAGGTTAGGTAAAAACTTCTACGGTTAACTATAATAAAATTTCAAGATACAAGATACAAAATCATTTATTTCTATTGTTTGGATTTACAAAACTTAGACACGTCACAAATAAAATTTATTTGCTTTTACAAAAAACAATAAAAATAAACATAGGTGCTTAAAGATAAATAGGACATAAATTTATCGTATCTGGTATTTGAGAGATAACAATTTTTTGAATTTTTTCTTTTAATTTAGGGTATTTTTAAAAGTACATGTTAGTACTTAAAATTTCGTTTATTTGAACATTTAATGATAAACAAATATATTTCTTTTTTCATAAAAAAGGTTGGTTTATTACTGAATTTACTTAAACCAACATTGTTTATGGATGTACACTGATAAATAGTCTTCATCACGTATTTATGAATAGATTAAATATAAAAAAAAAACCGTGTTGGCTGGGAAGGAGCACACTCGACTATCATTGCGAAGGTTATGGGATTAAACGCAACCTCGTCATGGATCAACTTACCTCTGATCTTTTCTTTAAAAAATATCTCAGCTTTAAACACGTGCTTTAACGGTGAAGGGACAATGCACAAAACACTCCTAGGCGAGATGTCAGTGCAGATCTCAGTTCCTCCACTTAGAATTAGGTGAAGATAACCGGCCTGTTCTGAGAACTTGGAAGAGTGAAGGACTTGTGTCATCCACCAACCCGCACTTGACCAGCGTGGTGATTGGGTTAAACTCTCTCGTCAAGAGAGAAGTCCCTGCGTTTTAGCAGTGGGAACGTTAATGGAGAAGACTATGTATTTAAATTATTCTTAAAAAATAATCCCAAAGATAAAATCATACTGAACCCTCTGACATCAAGATAACCCCTACTTGACATTTAACCATTCACGTAACAATTCGAAACCAAACCGGTTTCATTGCACGGCGCGAACTCGCCTCTCGTACACGTGACAGTCCATACAAACCCATACAAACTCATACATTTCGCAAATTACATGCGTGAAATAAATTTGCATGTATTCATAGTGATGTGATTATGTGAAGTTTGAGAAGCGGTTTTTTTCGGTATGTATTTAATTTGTATGAGTTGTATGGATTAGAATTTTAATGTTTTTATAGTAGTGACAAGTTAAGGTTAATTATATGAATTTCACAGAAGCCACTTTAATTAACTGTTTTATAAAGTTAGATCATTTTTATTAACCCCCGACCAAAAAAGGGGTGTTATAAGTTTGTGTAAATCAAGGTATGTTAATATTTTGAGTATTTTATTTTATATAGAATATGTAAAATACATTATGAATAATTAAAAATAAATGAACTTTTCATGATATATCACCAGTTTTTATTGTCTGCAATAATATTATAAAGCTGAATAGTGTGTTTGTCGGATTGTATGCATGACCGCGCTAATCTCAGGAAATACTCGTCCGATTTACATAAATATTTAACTGTTAGATAGCCTGTTAATCGAGGAAGGCTATGTAATAGCAAGGACGTATCTACCGCCTGTAGATATTACTATGTACCTACTTAAATAAGTTCCCACGGGATAATCTACAAAAATACTAGCTAAAAATGAATTGTTGTTCGTTAGTCTGATTAAAACTCGAGAACGGCTGAACGGATTTATCTTATCATAGTCTTGAAATGTTCGTGGAGGTCTAGGAAGGTTTAAAAGGCGAGAAAAAATCGAATAATTTCCGGGGAAAAAATTGCATAAAAACCTGTGCGAAGCCGGGGCGGGCCACTAGTTAAAAACAGATAGTAGTCGATTCTCAGACCTTGTGTGCTTAGCTCTTTCAAGCAAAAACTACAGAATGGATTTTGATGAAACTTCACAATAATATAGCTTACATATCAGAATAAAACATAGGCTACTTTTTACCGTGGTAAAATACCACTTTACCTCGGGAAAATCAATTATTTTGAGCAAAGTCCGATTTGGATTTATTAGGCACGGATATAGGATGTATTCCCAGAAAAGGATCACAGCTATATATATACATTTAAATATATTTATATACTTTTTACAAAATATATTTATATACTTTTTACAAAATATATTTATATGTGTCTAAATAAAATGTTTACGGCGCGGCTGGTAATGATGTGTAATTATTCAATTCAGCTGAATTATTGAATTTGTATTTTATTCGTTTATTTAACTGTCTTCAGTTATCTGTGTAAATAAATGACGTTAGCTAGTTTACGGAAAATCAATAAATTTAAAATCTATTCAGTGGTTCTTGAGTAAACCATGCCACATCAAGACACTTCTGTACAAAAAAAAATGTTGTTTAAAACTCGAGAAATACTAAAACAATTCATAAAAAAGTTTAATTGGGAACATCTTCAAAGTAACTTTTTAAGTAAAAGTTTTTGGTTTTAAAAATCCATCTACTGAATAAAAATTCTAAGGCAACAAACATAAAATAACGCATTTAATTGTGGTGCAATTTATTTTATTTTATTCAACTGGTATCTGGCATTTCAATGGACTGGTGAAAATATCATTTAGAGAGATGATGGATAATGAATGAACTTATAAGAGTGGGACCAAAAAGTAATTACCAATTACTTTTTCAAAATATCTGAATGGGGAAAATAAAACATGGGGAAAAAGTGAAACGGGAATTAAATAAGAAAGTTTGTTGAGTGAACGGCTACAGCCTTTTTGATATGTATTTAAAAGTCGCAGGAATATATTTCTTCCCGAGCTCTCACGTTTCTCGTCTCGTCTCTTACTCGTTATTATTATAATAATAATAAACCATTTATTTCAGGCATCTAAGGCCCCGTATAAACATATACCTTATAGACTAACATACATAAAAATATAAATCTTATAAACTAAAGTGTCAGCATCGTGGATCATCTGTTACGGCGGTGTCGCCTCGCAGTGTAGGCGACCGATGAACCGTCGAAATTTGACCCCTTCCGGCCAAAACTGCTCATTCAGGAACGTCGACAGTTGTTGAGTTGGAACCCGCACCATAAATTACCGAAGCTCACATTATTCCGAGATTCCAACCTTTCGACGCGAACCAAAAATGCAGTCTTGTTTCGGATGTATTCCACCACAGCCTCGGAGTTCACGGTGTGCGAGATGCGCGAGATGTAGATTTGCGTAGTATGTACTTCCGCTGGGACCCCGAGTTTCGGTCCGAGGGCCCAGTGCCGCACTGATTGCGGCCGTTAGGTTTACGGCACTTGCGAACTACCACGGTATAGCCCTCCGCATCACTTGGCGGCTTCCCAAACCCGGCGCAGCATCACGTGGTAGCTTGTTAGTCATAGTTATTATTTAAAAAAAAACGTTGCGCATGTAAATCGACATAATAAATGCTTACAAAGGAAAAGTGTTCATATGCTTTTAGTTAAAAAAAACGATATTATAATTTACTTCAATGTAGCTTAACGTAACTTTGCTGTCATTTAATATAAATTCAGTCATACATGGACCTGTGTCTGAAATATACGATTTTTATTATTGTCGTGTTTTTGGATTTACCTGCGTCCTTCTTCGATAAATATTTATTAAAGAACTGAAGAACTTTGAAAGATTTTTTGAGATCGGACCAGTATTAGTTCCTAAGATAAGCGCGTTCAAACAATAAAATAAACTCTTAAAATCTAATATTCATCGTCATCATCACCCTATAAACGAGAGAGATTAGGCCTTAATTCACCACGCTGGCCAAGTGCGGGTTGGTGAATGTCACATGTCCTTCAAACTCTTTAAAGTTCTCAGAACGTTCTCACGATGTTTGCCTTCACCGTTAAAGCACGTATTTAAAGCGCACATAAATGACTCAAGAAAACTCCAGAGGTGCGTGACAGGGTTTGAACTCGCGACCTTCGGAATGAAAGTCGAGTGTCCTCCCACTTAGCCAACACGGCTTTTCTCTAATCTAATATTAGTTTAGATATTTTTATATAAGATCTATATAACACACGTATACTTAACACAGATCTAGATTATATAGATAATATAATCTAGATCTAGATTAAGTTACCTTATACGTTTATGATAATGTTAAATGAAATGATATAAGTATTATGCCTTTTGGTATCTCTTGAGGAAAACCTTAAGGAAAATCTGTAGACTAGTGATGGCCTGTGTTGCCAGTAGACTGCTGCTCGACTGGTTTGTCGACTAGCCTCAGCACCGGTAGCTTATTAAAGATGCAATTGGGATAAGATTTTCCTGTACAGTTCCAATTATTCACTTTTTTTTTACAATATATACGAACTTTAATTACTCGATAAAATTAACCCCCAACCAAAAATGAGGGGTTTTATAAGTTTGACGTGTCTGTCTATCTGTCTGGGACATCATAGCTCCCGAACGGATGGAGCGATTTGAATTTAGTTTTTTTTTTATGAAAGGTGAGTAAGGCGCGAGGGTTCGTATGCATGTTTCATGAAAATCAGTTGTTCTGTTTAAAAGTTATGGGGGTGAGAGTGGGGAAGGAAAACCGAAAATCTGCAAATATACTCGAGTGGGGTATCAAATGAAAGCGCATCGCGTGCTCATAACAAAATATTATATGGTGTTTAACTTTAAAGTAAAATTAAGGCATTGGAATCGAGGGTGTTAATTAAATTTTAAATTTAGATATATTTTATGACATGTTTAAAATAAGTAATTTCGATGAGTTTAATTTGTATTGACTTATTTTAATATTACATCAAAATCATCATTTAATATTACAAATTATGTAATTAAATTATTTATTTACAGGTATATTACAGCTTGTCCGTTGGAATAGCCATACTCAAGATGACGCAACTGGTCTCACCGTTTCTTAGACAGGTGGGTAAGCGACTTTGGTCTAGCCATTTTTTAAATGACTTTTTTCTTTTAAAAGAACAAAAATTGTGCAGCTGAACTTAAGATAAATCTATACTATTACTAGCTGACCCCAGCAAACGTTGTTTTGCAAAATGAAAAATAGCTAATATTGGATTCTCAGACCTACTGAATAAGCATATAAAATATGGTAAACATCGGTTAAGCCGTTTCAGAGGAGTACGGTTACGCACCCCGTGACACGAGAATTTTATATATTAGATTATAAAGAGGTAAACTTTGTGAGACTCTGAGACTGTTTGTGACGTTGTAGGGGGTAATCTCTGGTTCTTCTGGACCAATTTGAAAGAAATTTGGTCACTGGCACTAAGGCTTGAGAAGTGACATAGGACTTTTTATGAAAATATTTGATAGGTACCCCGGGAAAGTCCACTAAGCGCGGTTAACATCGCGGGGTAATTCCAATAACCTTTTTTATTTTTGCTTTATCAAATTTTAACTTGACAATTCGTTTTAAAATTATCCTAAAGAGAGAGTGCTGCTGCTCGTTAACCCATATTCATATCAGAAAAGTAAACTCATATTATAAATATATACGGCCAAAACCAATTTTCAAATAAAAAAAAATTGCAGCACAGTTTTTGACCGAAACGTCGCTTTGACGCATAAACACCAATGTCATGGTTTCCTCAGATGGTGGCAGTCAGCGGAGTGGTGATGTACATGATCGGCACAGGAGCCAACATCGCCTTCCCAGGAGTTCTGCTGCAGCAGCTCAGGCAGCCTGGCTCCACCGTGACCCTCACTGCGGAGCACGAGTCGTGGATTGGTGAGTAGACAAGATTAGACCAGAACACAGTAGCCAACATAAACCTCCCAGGAGTTATGCTGCTCACTTAAGCAGCCTGACTCCACCGTAACCCTCAGGGTTTTAGTTCCCTTAAAAGTTAAAAGTCATACTATTTTGTAATGTGCACGTGATGCGCTTTCATTTGATACCCCACTCGAGTATATTTGCAGATTTTCGGTTTTCCTTCCCCACTCTCACCCCCATAACTTTTAAACAGAACAACTGATTTTCATGAAACATGTCTAAGAACACTCGCGCCTAACTCACCTTTCATACAAAAAAAACTAAATTCAAATCGCTCCATCCGTTCGGGAGCTATTTTCGGTTTTCCTTCGGCGACGATGTACCCGGCTACAAACATCGTGTTGACACGAATTTTCGCCATAGGCAGCATATGTAAATAAATAAATAAATAATAAATATTTCCAGACAATGCACACAACAACATCTAGCCCCGTGGTAAGCTCTAAGCTTGTGTTACGGGTACTAGATATCTGATATACTTAATATAATAGTCATACATATATAGATATTTTTTATTATGCATATTAAACACCCAGACCAAGGAGAAAGTGCTTGCAGAACATACAAACACTTTCACCCTCGGCGGGAATCGAACCCGCTATCTCTTGCGCCGCAAGCGGACCCTCGCCCACCGCGCCACTGAAGCAGTCAACCATGTAGCACCATTATTGTTACCCATCCTCATACAAATCCTTTATATGCTTACCACTCAAGTCGAAGCGTAGCGTGCCAACTCTATTAAGACTGGAAGAAATTGCTTTTAGCGATAAGGCCGATTATACACTTGTAATGATTACTGTTATTTTTTTTCAATATAGACCGTAAGAAATGGTGTGCTATAAACATAGTTGTTATCTATTGATACATCTTCAGAGTCTATAACAATAATAATTCATTTATATGCGAGAATGTTTGTACAATATGAGTTAATTAGTTTTAGAACCTATAATGGATAATTCTCTAAGCTATAACACACACAATACATACAAACACATAATGACAATAAATAGGTTATTATCTAGATTGGAGACAAAATTGGAAAATTATAGTAATTCGTCATGGTTGTTCTGTTTCAAATAATGAAGTCTATATTTATGCTATGATTATGTATGACTTTGATAAATTTGCTTTCCGTGACTGCAATGTTTTGTTTGCACTCATCTGTCATATGTTTTATTA
Organism: Gymnoscelis rufifasciata; assembly: GCA_929108375.1. Taxonomy (NCBI): domain Eukaryota; kingdom Metazoa; phylum Arthropoda; class Insecta; order Lepidoptera; family Geometridae; genus Gymnoscelis; species Gymnoscelis rufifasciata. The sequence goes on along the minus strand of OV815327.1, from coordinate 9,341,192 downwards.
TGCAATAATGTATAACATATGTATAAATTGTGAATATGGCAAAGTAATGCCAACTTAAACTAACCTATCAAATAACTGATCCGAAATTACGCGTTCCTGAATGCTGTGAAGTTAAATAGCATTTCAGGTACGGGTTAAGGGGTTTCAAACACCATCCTAGAGACCTAAGCCTTCACCTAACCCCCATTTTCGTAAGTTCAACGTACTTCCAAACACCCTATACACTGAGAAGATGAACAAAATTGTAAAACATTATAAAGCTGTGTTTGTTCTATCTTAATTAACAATTAAAAAAAATCCCCGATTCCTGAATCCAAGTTAAAATCCATACTATTTTGTAATGTGCACGTGATGCGCTTTCATTTGAGACCCCGCTCGAGTATATTTGCAGATTTTCTGTTTTCCTTCCCCTCTTTTATTTTACCCTCATAACTTTTAAACGGGTCAAGCGATTTTCATCAAACATGTCTAAGAACACTCGCGCGAAATTTACCTTACATACAAAAAAAAACTAAATTGAAATCGCTTCATCCGTTTGGCATAGCTCCCAAACGGATGAAGCGATTTCATTAGGGTGAGAGTGGGAAAGGAGAACCGAAAATGTGCAAATATACTCCAGTGGTTCAAATGAAAGCGAAGATTCTGGTCGATAATGGTCTGGTTTAATAAACTTTATTGTCTTTTAAGAATTAACAATTAACTTATAATTATAACTGAGACTTAAATACTAACTTAAATACCTACTACACTATTTTGTGTAAGACAAAAGTGCCTTTGCCTTTGCCATGGTCAATAATGTTATTAATTATAACCATATCATCTTCCAGCCTCTCTTCTCGGCCTATCCCTGATCCTGGGCATCCTGTCAGCACCAGTGTGTCTTCAGAAGCTCGGCCGCCGGTTCACCAACCAGATCAGCACTCTGCCAGCGCTGGCGGGCTGGGCCATGCTTGTCGCCGCCAATGGACCCACCACCTTGCTGGCCAGCAGAGTCCTGCAGGTAACCCTACCAGTCCTTCTTATCTAAAAGGCTGCTAATAATGTTTTCACTGCTAGATTCTGACCTCCAGTTATCTTGGCTCCAATAATTTCCTTCGAAACCTACCTTTAACGGTGAACTACCACCTAATTACTAACCCTATTATGCAAAACTGGCAATCCAAGTGGCCTCGCGCAACGTCGCTAATCTTTATAAAAATCGCGTTTATTTTTTATTGTGAGTAACCGTTTACATATGTACATATTTATACATTACTAGCTGATCCCAGCAAACGTTGTTTTGTAAATGAAAAATAGATGTTGGCCGATTCTCAGACCTACTTACTCAATATGCTCACAAAATTCCATGAGAATCGGTCTAGCCGTTTCGGAGGAATATGACAACGAAAACTGTGACACGAGAATTTTATAATATAAGATATGTTGTTATAACGGCAAGAAAATATAAAAATACTCCATCCCTCATAATTTCAATTCTCTTTCTCCGTGATAGATAGAGAATTGAAATTATGAGGGATGGAGTTGACTTGAGATAAAGCCTCATGACAGACAGACAGACGTCGAAGTCTATAGGGAAATAGGGTCTCATTTTACCCTTTATGTACGGCACCCTACAAATTAGACATGTTTTATTGTAAGTTGCCGTTCAATAGAATAAAGTTTACATCCTCCTTCGCGCGTCGATTTCCTCATTACTGAGGGTCGAGATACCCTATTTGTGGCATGATCTTCTTTCGGACCGTAGCTCGCCACTGGTTCCTCTCCTTGGCTGAGTGAAGGGCAGTAATGTGAGCTTCGGTTCATTTATGGTACGGGTTCCAACTCAACATCTGTCGACGTTCCTGAATGAGCAGTTTTGGCCGCAAGGAGTCAAGTTTCGACAGTTCATCGGTCGCCTACACTGCAAGGCGACACCGCCGTAACAGATGATCCACGATGCTGACACTTTAGTTTATAAGATTTATATTTTTTATGTATGTTAGTCTATAAGGTATATATGGGCCTTAAATGCCTAATATAAATGATTTATTATTATTATGTAGATTGGTGGACCTGGTCCGTCCACCTAACGCGGCTACGTCCTCTTGGTCGTTTGCCGTCAACCTTCCCAGTAACCACAAGTTGTTCGAGGTTGTGCCCTTCTTTCCTGGCGATGTGACCAAAGAACTCAAGTACTCTTCGCAGGCAAACAGAAGAGTTTACATAGTGAGATGTTAATTGTGTAAACTTACATAATAAGATTGTTATTGTTTGTTCATTGTTATGCAATTGTCTTTTAACCAAAGTGAAATGAAGTCAAACAGAAAACACGTAACTTATTATTAATTACCAACTACACTGATATTTAGGTACATTTAACTAACTACATCATCATCACCCCAATAACGTTCCCACTGCTGGGACACAGGGACTTCTCTCTTGGCGAGAGAGTTTAGGCCTTAATTCCCCACGCTGGCCAAGTGCGGGTTGTTGAATGTCTCATGTCCTTCAAACTCTTTTAAAGTTCTCAGAACATGCCTAATCTCTCTCGTCAAGAGAGAAGTCCCTGTGTCCCAGCAGAGGGAACGTTGAAAGGGTGATGATGATGAAGGCACAAATAATTAAGGTAATAAACGAGTAACTACCTAATTATTATTTATAATATACGTGCAAATATTTAATAAGCTCTCTCTAATTGTACTAGAATTTTAATGTCCAGCTATTGATTTTCCAATAAATAAACTATTAAATATTTGCTTCCATAATCGTACAAACCTACGCGTCAGCAACGCGAACATTTTTCGCCTGTAAAGCTCCCGCTTCGCAGTCGCTTTGGTCGCGCAGGTTTGGCCGAAACTTAAGTATTTTGAATGGATTTCCGCAAAGTAACGCCGGAATCTTTTAAATATTTCTGTACATTGTTGAAATTCTGCGAGTTATAACTTAGTATTAATAGAATCTTAACAATTGGTCCAAAACTACCTGTATAAATACATACCTACTTATATCATTGTTTTGCAAACAAGAATACAACAATACAAAAAAAAAACAAATGAAGGTTCCTGCTTTTTTTCCCAAGACAATTTTTAATTGTCATTATTTTCGCAGTCGTAAAAAAAAACAAAAGAAGACAAATTAGATCTTTTTTACATCGCGAACACGAAACGAGGAAGAGACGAGTTTTTATAGATGTTATAATGTTGACAGACACCAGCGGCGCAAAGGAAAAAAAACTGGGGCTGAGCTGGTAAGGTTTCACATGGAATAACTAAGAAAATTTCTCATTTTCTTGTAAAATAAATAAATACATATGTAGGTTAATCCACTCTGCAAGTGAAAGTCGGTCCAGGCGTACCGGAGATTAGCCTTTTTAGGACACTATTTAATAAATTAATTTTCTTTTAATTTTTTTATTTCATTTAACCGAAACATACACAGAGAAACTGATACAAAAATTGTAAAAAACCTAACCTAAAAATCAATTACTTAAATATAGTAAATCGAAAAATCTTCGAACTACGAATTAACCTAACCTTCTGTTTCAATGTCTCCATCTATTGATAAAACCCGGATGAAAATCCGTTTAAGAAAGACAGCTGATACGTCTTTGTTTTATACTATGTAGATATGTAGCGATAAGATTTCATTGATTGGTCACGTGAGTTGGCAATAACTGGGGTTAATTGAGAACTCAAACAAGGCACTTTGATTACTCGCAATGTTGATACCTACATCAATGGGTACCAATCCCTGATTAAAGATCAAGAACCACTGGAAAATCCTATCTTTATATATATATATATAATTCTTCTGTGAGTGTGTATGTCACTGAACTTCTCTCAAACGACTAGACCGATTTTGAAGAAATTTTTTGTGTGTGTTCACGGGGATCTGGGAATGGTTTAGATTCACAATACGGTCAACTGGATATTGTTTTTTGAGACGTGGGACAGAACAACGTCTGTCGGGTCGACTAGTACTGTTATAAATGTGAATGTAAGTTTGTTTGTTACGCTTTCACGCGAAAACTACTCAACCGATCATCATGAAACTTTGTTCACATATTCTTGGAGGTATTAAAAGTAACATAGGATACTTTTTATCCCGGGAAAATATGTGATTCCGCGGGACAATACATTTAAACGCGGGTAACACCGCAGGTCTCAGCTAGTATGAAAATAAAATTAAAATGAAAAAAAATCCAGAAACGGAAAATATGGAACTTGAGAAAATAGATTATGTAACATAATGTTAAATAAAATATAAAATATCTTTTAAAATTAATCAAAATACTTTCATTTTTAAACAATTAAACTTAGTAATTATCCTACCCTTGTTATACATTTAATATTCATCTCATTCTTTTGTCGATTTACTGAAGTTTTACTTCTATCGTGTGTGAATCGCACACACACCTTTTTTTATAGATGTTATAATGTTGCCAGAAACCAGTGGCGCAAAGGAAAAAAAATTGGGGCCCTGAATTATACATACATGTACATATAGATGTACTAGTGGAGCCAAGCAGCGTCGTATTTTTGGGACGCCCTTTATGTGCCTTTACTAATTAATTTTAAGATCAATAACCACTGGATCCATTCTCATAATATAATGAAACTAATTTGAAGGCTTTTGGAAATTTTAAAGTCAACTCAATTCATTTATTTAACTTTTGTACGTACGTATGTAAATTAATACATTCATACATTATTATTTGAAAACTAATTAAAATAATGAATTAATAGTGCAGCTGAACAGTCGCTTTGTTAAAGCATTAAGCAGCAGTTACTATACCTACAACTTTTCATTTAGTAATTTAGAAACTTGTGCTGAAAAAGTATGTTTAGGTTGTTCTCAAGAACCTAATCATATGTCTGCAATTCTCATTTACACCGTGTTAGCTCTCTATATCCGTGTTAGCTCATAAATGTTTGACAAATGTCCGTGAGCATCTTTTATGAAGCTATAAGTGGATTTATCAAAATCAAGGTCAATTCTGATAACAAGATTTTAAATTGATCTTAAAATTATCCTGTCAGCCGAAGTTTCAAGTGGTTAGAATAAATTAGAATTTTAGGCGTAGTTATTCCCAATTTCTCCTTGGTCTGGGTGTTTAATATGTATAATAAAAAATATGTATGCATTTATGTATATTATATTAAGTATATCAGATGTCTAGTACCCGTAACACAAGCTAAGAGCTTACCACGGGGCTAAATGTTGTTGTGTGGATTGTCCGGAAATATTTATTTTATTTTAATTTTCACTCTGTCGCCTAGCCCCTATTGTTCAGAAATATCCACGGACAGATCTATCGTTATAAAGAACTTCTCTTAATATGAATGAATAGAAACAATGATACATCTCCATGCATCTTTATAAACCTTAATCAATTTTCGTCTGTTCCAGGGCTTCGGCATGGGTCTCCAAGCGGCCGCAGCACCTATAACCATAGCGGAATACTCCGCGCCCAAGCACCGCGGCGCCTTCCTGGCCACCATCGCCTTTTCCTTCGCCACCGGCATGCTGCTGGCCCACGTCTTCGGCACCCTGCTGTACTGGAGAACCGCTGGCATCGGCTGCGGCAGCTTCTACGCCGTCTCCCTCATCCTCCTCTCACTCTCACCAGAAACACCACCCTACCTCGCCTCCAAGGGACGGCAAACCCAATGCAGGCGCTCCTTCAGATGGTTCCGAGGAAACTCAGACGAATCCGAAAAGGAACTCGAAATCATGATAAACAGCCAAAAAGCCCAAATCGTTAACTCGTTAACACCAGAAGTGAGCTTTACAAGCAAGTTGTTGGACATGGTCAAAAAACCAGAGTTTTACAAACCTACGCTTATTATGGTGTTCATGTTTGTGCTCTTCCAAATATCAGGGATGACTGTGATTCCGTCGTACACTGTCATGATCATGGACGCTGTGACGAACGAGAGCATAGACCCTAATGTCAGCATGCTTATGGTAGACATAGTCAGATTCGTAACAGCAATCCTAGCTTGCGTCGTAGTAAACAAGCTGAACAGAAGAACTGTTTTATTTTTCGGAGTTATCATCAGCAGCCTAGCCCTTCTAGTAACGTCTTTGATGATGTATTTGAGAGATTCTGGGCACATAACGAAGGAATACGAATGGACCCCAGTTATACCAGCTTTAGTCTACATATTCGGAAAGACTTTAGGAATCCTGCCGATTCCATGGGCGATAGCTGGAGAGATCTTCCCACTTGCCTACAGGAGCATCGGCAGTGGAATCTCGGGCATGATCCTATCTATAATGTTTTTTGTTGTCGTCAAAACTGCACCAGATACCTTCAACAGTATCGGTGTGGAGGGCACCTTTGTTGTTTACGCTGTTTCTATCGCTCTGTGTGGTCTTTTCCTGTTTTTCCTCTTGCCAGAGACTAGAGGGAAGACGCTGTATGAGATAGAGTGCCACTTTAGAGGAGAAAAGGGAGATCTAGTGACAGCTGAACAAGGAAGAATGTTGGAGTTGATGCGGGTGGAAGGGGGATGACAGACGAGAGAAAATGATAGGATACCCTTAGACAGCTACAAACAGCTGGTCCTCGTATAGGAGAACTGATGCTTAGATGTAACCGAATAAATAAATAATGCGAAAAGCTTTGAGAATTGTATTTATTGATAAAATCCAATATCCTTATGAGTTAGTGGATGTTTTAGTAAATAAATAGCAGACCACAGTATGGGTCATGACCTAACACTTTTATACAAAGTATAAAATCCCATCTTAAACTAGTACATAATTACTGAGCTACATCTTCGCATCGTGCCATTTTCACCATTCAAAGGCTGTGAGCTCCTTATATCCTCAGGTGATCTTCCCTTAAATATCTCCGCGATGTCTTGAAGAGTTCTATCTTTTGTTTCTGGTAACATAAACCAAACTATAACCAGACAGACAGTAACAATGCTGGCGTACATAACATAAGTTAACGGTAACCCTATAATGCCGTTCAACACGGGGAAACACTTTACAGCTACGAAAAAGTTCAAAGACAAACCTAAGATACTGATACCCGATCCTAAACTTTTGTATTCGTAAGGGAATAGCTCACCTGATAACGCGAAAGGAATAGAAGATATACCGACAGTGAGAGAGAACATATACAAGCCTAGCAGCGCCAGAGGTATCCACGGTTTATCGTAAGGAAGCTTCCCGCTCTCTTTGAGATAGACGTACGCCGCCTTTCCTACATAGGCCAGCACGCAGACGAATCCTGTGCTGAAGAGCAAAGTCCGTCTCTTCAAGGTCTTCATGAGATACACAGCTAGCAGATTACAAATGAACCTTTCGATATCAATAGCCACCATCAGGAAGTTGGCGTTTGCGTCCGGGCCGACGACTTGCGTGATGATGTCCGTCGCGTAGGAAGCTATCACGTTAATGCCCGCGAACTGGAACATTGTATACAACAGCATCATGATAAGTGTAGGTTTGTAGAACTCCGGTTTCCTGCAAGTCACGCTGAAGTACCGGAAGCCGCGCTTGATCTTTACCGACAGTGGTATCTCCATGCCAGCCACGCTCGACTTCCTCATCATTTTCTGCGCTGTGATCAACTTATCCAGCTCTTCGCTCTGTACTTCATCAGATCCACGCAGCCAGTTCCAGACTTCAGTCGCTTCCGCGTACCTTCCTTTGTGCAACAACCAGACGGGAGACTCGGGAGTATACATCACTAACAGGAAGCTTATGAACGGTATAAACGCGCAGACTAAGCCACACCGCTGCCAAGTGACGTAAGATCCAAGGGTGTGGCTGAACAGGACCCCGATAGTAAGAGACAGTGAGACGCAAGTCAAGAACATCCCTCGGTTTCTAGGGTCAGTCATTTCGGCGATGATGATGGAGCCGATGATGCCCATCATGCCCATGGCGACGCCGTGCAGGAACCGCGCGATGATGAGGCCGGCCACGCTCTTCACCAGGATTATCATGAACCAGCCCACCAGCGCGGGCGCGAAGGTCAGGAGGTGCGACTTCTTCCGGCCGAGGGAATCCATGGTGCCGGTGATGATGAAGTTGCCGCAGATTAGGGCGAAGCCGATGATGGAAGCTGGAATAGAGAATATCATGATGAAAGAAGAAAAGTGTCTCGTTAATTTCAAATTCATAAATATACGATTATTTTTACACAAAGTAATTAAAGTTGCCTTAAAGTTTTGTTGGGGAAATATTGTATTAAATTCGTATACTGTAACAATACATTACAAATTTTATAACGAGAACTTAGTTTTATTTTTTACTAGCGGCCCGCCCCGGCGTCGCACGGGAAAAAAAGTTCTCGACAATTTTTTTGTTTTTTATGCTCGATAAGCGTTCATTTGACCACAATCTCACCTGATGTAAAGTGACGATGTGGTCTAAGATGGAGCATGAAGACCTAGAAGGAAGGCTTCTCCGGACCACATTACGAAACACGAAAAAATCGCTTAACGTACTGGTGGCAAGCCGCGGCCGAAGCCTACCACCTGACATTATTACGAATAAATTTGTATATCATTAAAATTCATTTTCATTTTTCGCATGCCTGGACGAGGCAGTTTGTATCTCATCATTTTAAGACCTCATTTGTACATCCATACCTGCGAACAAATGATTTTTGAAGACTAGGTGCGTTAGTCTTAGAAACAACAAGGTAGCTTACCGATCCATGACTCTTCAGCAGCGGTGGCGTGGATGTGGGACTCGGGCAGCCGCAGGCTGGGCACCAGGATAGCGGAGAAGCCGATGGCCGCTCCATGCCCCACGATGTTCAGCGACACTGCCGCGGTCAGGAAACACTGGAATTAATGCCACCAATTAAAACTGAAAAAAAATGCCAGCAAAAAAATTGTATACAATTTTTTTGCTGGCATTTTTATGAGGTACAGTTTATTGATATATGTTCCAGAGCATAGTTCCCACACGTTGGGGAGATACACGATTATGCGCGCCAACCTGACGTCAGAATGGCGTGTCCATATCACAATTTATTTTATATCAAATTGCTTGAGGTACAGTTTTTTTTCATAAAGGTACAGTTAAGTACAGTTTAGGTACAGTTATTTGGTGCATAACCTGTGACTATTCAGACATGAGACACGCCATCCTGACACACACAATATATTTTGTTCTAAAACTTTTCAAGAGAAGTGAAACGTTTTATGTGTTTTACGAAGTGATAAATAAACCACACTTATAGTTTGAAACTAATATACGAGTACAAGGCGTAACTCGTAGTTGCAAGTGTAGAAGAAATTGAAGCGATGACGTAGTGGCGAGTTTAGTTTAGCGGTCGCACGTCCATGCGTATAGTGAAAGTGAAAGACGTAGATTCGAGTCCCGCATCTCCCTGGTAAGCTACATTACTTCGTCTTAATTTTTTCTACATCATCATTACCCTATTAACGTTCCCACTGCTGGGACACAGGGACTACTCTCTTGACGAGAGAGATTTAAGCCTTAATTCACCACGCTGGCCAAGTGCGGGTTGGTGAATGTCACATGTCCTTCAAACTCTTTAAAGTTCTCAGAACATGCCGGTTTCCTCGCGATGTTTGCCTTCACCGTTAAAGCACGTGTTATTGCGCACATACATATTATAAAGCACATACATGCGTGGCGGGGTTTGAACCCACGACCTTCAGAATGAAAGTCAAGTGTGGTCCCACTTAGCCAACACGGCGGCATTTTTTTCTACACAAATTAAGAATATTAGCAAACTTAAAGCGTCATCTCATGCATTTAACGTACAAAATAGTACTTTTCAATCATTAAAAAGTACACAATAAGTTTTTGAAAATGATAAACTTGTAGGAAATTTTTGTGGCTATATAGTTGAGAAAATAATTCGATTTATACCCCCGTATTCATAAAATATTTCACTTTCTATACCTATCAGACTTGTAGGAGGTTAATCCGGTTATAATACCTAGGTTGTTTGTAAAAAAACTTATGTTTAAACCTAAATTAGTGCTAAATCTGTTTTATTACAGTTCAATAAATGCTTTTCACACTTGTTTATCTCTATAAAGTCGCAAAATAAGGCATAGTGTGTGTTTTAGCCAATTCAGTTATATTAGCCAGAATAGAGATAGTATTTGTGCGTTCAATAAAGATAAGCTCTGCGGTTAATACCTAGGTTGTTTGTAAAAAAAACTTATGTTTAAACCTAAATTAGTGCTAAATCTGTTTTATTACAGTTCAATAAATGCTTTTCACACTTGTTTATCTCTATAAAGTCGCAAAATAAGGCATAGTGTGTGTTTTAGCCAATTCAGTTATATTAGCCAGAATAGAGATAGTATTTGTGCGTTCAATAAAGATAAGCTCTGCGAGTTTTTCTTAATTTTCCTCTTAGCATCTGTTCCGCAATAATCGTCTGAAAATACAGATAAAGCTAAGGAAAAAAAAATATCATCAATAGATTAGAACCTTGGGAAATTAAGAATATTTATTTATAAATAGTAAAATATTTATAATTATATTATAAGTATTTAAGTATTGTAAGTATTATTTCACAGGCATTATAATTAATTTTTGCTTTACAATATAGATCTACTAGCAAATGACGAACTCTTTCTTTTGATATAACTTTTATATGATTTGAAGTTGAAACCTCTTAGTAAAGTTGGTTTGAAAATCAATTTAGTGTCATCTTTAACACATTTTATCAATATGAATCACGGTAATCCGTGATTTATATTTTTTACATTTTTATCTTTAACATGATATGTATATAACATGTATCTGTAACGTTTAAAAAAAACCGTGCAAATTATTCATATTTACAGATAAAATCGTTAGAAATTTGATAATTCCAACCGGATCTAGCTTAGGCAATATTTTTTTACTTTCTTGACGTTATTTCCGCTTTGCAGCCCCGCTACGTAGGTAACTTATTTCTTTCCATAATTTTCAATTAGTAGCCATCGAAATGTTAGTAATTCTTACTTACTTACTGAGATTTTCCTATATTGCTTTTCAATGTTTAGTATAGAGTAAAGGAAGCTCAACAGAAAAGAACCATAAAACAGCTCGTTTGGTAATGATGCCGTAAAATCAATATTAACTCAAAGGCAGATATTATAGTTTCTAAAGTAGCTCGTTTGTCAATTTGAACTTGAGTTTAGAAAAACGTTAGTTTTTTTTTATTGCCGATCAGGTTGTGAGCTATCATAGATTATAAGCGGTTAGCGTTGTGCTGCAACGTGTGTATGTATGATACTCTTGTCGTCGGATTTTTTTTTGCGAAAATGAGTTTTACCTGAATTTCGTGCCAGATGGATGGTTGTGTGGAATAGAAATCATAGCATTAGTGGTGATACTTGATGAAATAAGGCTGGTAGGGAAATACGCATAACAACAGTCAGCGACACACCTTGCATCAACTACTGTAGTACGTCCCAGACCCAAGAAAGTTGAAAACATCGCCGGAAATATCATAAATAAGAACTGACGCAAGGCAAGATGAATTAAAACTTCAAATTAAAAAAAATTAAATATTGTAAGAATTTTATTTTATTTTTGAATTTTCCTTTTTTTTCAAAGCTGAGGCTAGAGGGCCCCCTGAGCTCGAGGGCCCTTGTGCACTGCACAACCTGGCCCTATGATAGCAACGCCACTGTAATGTATATAAGTATTTACATAAGCGGGTTCGATTCCCGCCGCCGACTGGTCAAGGGTTGTATGTTCTGAAATCAGATTGTCTCCTTGGTCTGGGTGTTAATTACGTATAATAAAATATATCTACATATATATGTCTATTATTTTAGGTTTATCAGATGTTTAGTAACCGTAACACAAGCTTAGAGCTTACCAAGGGGCTAGATGATGTTGTGTGGATTGTCTGGAAATATTTATTTATTTATTATGTAATACAATACAATACAAAACACTTTATTGCACACACAGGGAAACAAAAAACAACAACACGTAGGAAACAAAATGTACAATGGACGGCCTTATCGCTAAAAAGCGATCTCTTCCAGGCAACCCTTAATCTCGTAATCTCTTAATCGTTAATCTGTGGTATTATTCAACATATTTGTAATAGAAAGTGTTTTTCACCATTTTACCTCCATTATTTTAATATAATAATTGTCTCACATATTCCTGAACAATTATTATTTTCTTTATTGTCATAATTTAATTAAACCTACCACTACTTTTCAAACCATCACGCTTGATTTTGTATGGAAACTCTTAGACGCTCTTAGAAAGAACAAATAACTATCACTATGTACACAAACCCCCTGCTAAAACTAGAAATAAACGATTTAATTTCAAATTAAATATGTAATTATTCTCATAATCAGTCCATAACAACTACATTCGCGATACTCATTAATAATTGATAATGAAGTGCTGACTATCTGTGCAGTGAAATCTGACATTGGAGGCGATTAGATTATAATAACAAGAACATGTGTGTACAATTAAGATTGATTGGTCGTAAATATGTCTAATATAGTGGACGAGCAGGCTTATAGATCGTGGAGTTATTAATGTATTTGTAATAGGGGAATTATTAAAGATATCTTTAGGGGTTTATGTCTTATGTCCAGCTCTGGACGTCTTTAACATATTGAATTAAGGATTTTTTTAAAGGGAGGCCTATGTTCAGCAATGATGTCTGAAATTATGTTGCGTATAGGGAAATTAATACGAAATACTTTTAAAAAGCCCAAATATGGGTTAATACATGTACAAAAAATATTTTTGGTCAATCCACACAACATTATGACTTAGGAAACGATTCACGTGTTAAGCTCGAAGCTTGTGTTACGGGTACTAGACATCTGATACACTTAGTATTATGTATTTTCAGTATTCAGTATACATTTATTTTATCCTGTTGTAGGCATAGACAAAACTTAGACAAGTCAAAACACACTATAATAAAGTGGTAACATTCATTAATAAAGCAAACACCATAGGGGGCATGATCAATTATTAACCCCCCACCAAAAAAGCAAAGTCCGTCTCTTCATTGGAATCAGGTTTTTTTTTAATTTTAAATTTAGAATTATTACTTACAGAAACAGACAGATAAACAATACTTAACTTCTTCTATATACTGAATTACATTTCGTCAAAAGTTAATAACAATAGCAGTAGCTGCTGTAAAGGGGCATTGTCAAACAAATACAAGTAATAAATAAAGTCAATTTATTAAGAGGGAGAATTAATATACATACATACATTTGACTGCTTCAGCGGCGCGGTGGCGAGGGTCCGCTTGCGGCGCATGAGGTATCGGGTTCGATTCCCGCCGAGGATTGAAAGTGTTTGTATGTTCTGAGAGCACTTTCTCCTTGGTCTGGGTGTTTAATGTGTATAATAAAAGGTATCTATATACATATGTATGTATGCTTACCACGGAGCTAGATGTTGTGGTTAGAATTGTCTGGAAATATTTATACATATAATAAACTGCGCTCGCTTCCCTTCCTAGTTTTAAACTATTGAAAAGTGTAGGTATATAATAATAGCAATCTTTCCTAATACATAGATAGACCTAACACGACCAATTCCTAACACATGAATCGCCGCTAAGGAAAAACGTAGTAATTATATACTCTCTGGCTAAGGAGTGGAATTCTCTCCTGTCTGTTTTTCCGATTACAGACCAGAATGAATAGCCTTTTTCTGGGAAATCTTGTTCCATCGTTGACCTCGTCTCTGCCTTCTTGCTAGACTGTAGTCAAAAGTAAGCCCATAAAATAATAAAAAAAAAACATAGACCCATAGATAGATAGATCCATAGATACATAGACGAGGCACAATCTGACCTATTTTCTTAAAGATTAATTAATCCAAACGAGTGTTTTTTGTTTGGTTTCTTGAACAATGCTGGTTGATAAGGGAAAGTGCCTCTTGTAAAACTGGGATATATCATTCTCAGTGCCATAAACATGAGTACTGATAACTAGCTCTAATAATCCTATGAATTTAATATTTTTTGGATAAAAACCCATAAGAACCCCTTTTAACGTTCCCACTGCTGGGACACAGGGACTTCTTTCTTGAAGAGAGGGATATAGATCGGAGTCATATTAAACTGTAAATGAAATGAAATCGTAATAAAAAGAAGGATTAATATTGCTGAACAATAGGGTACATAAACAAATTAAATTAGCTAACAGACAGACGGTCTAAACATAATGCCTTTTTCCATGTTGTCAGCATGCCTATTACTGATAGTCAGAAGTTCTCTTAGTAAATATATTAACTGGTTATAAGCAAGTCATTCAAAACATGTTACGAATCATTTATAATGTCGGCAAAGCTTGAAAATAAAAAAACATATATATTTTTTTAAATTTTCGGACAATCTGAATTATTTACCAAGATTTTAAACTTTAAGCGAACAGACAACGGAAGCGATTTCATTTTATAAGAAGCGTTTTAGCGAAAAATATTTCACCTCGACTGGGATAAGCCACCGACATCCATAAAAAATAAAGAGCACAATATATGGAGTTGCATATATTGTGCTGATTTGTGCTGTTGTCATAATAAATAGGAAAAGTACATTTACAAAAAAAACGAGTGTTTATTGTTAACAAACAAGTCGGCTGATCGTTCGTCACTTTAGCACAGTCGCGACTACCTGTATACCTCGGGTAACCTTCGATCGATGCGCGTAGGTACAGTCCGCGTCTCGACATTTTGTATGCAGTTCGAATACTGTATATACAGTGATTAAACTGAGTATAAACCAAAGTACAGTGGGCAGATAAAATTGATAGGATGATTCATACTATTAAAGACGTCAATATTTATTTATGAAATCATCAACGCATCATCAAAGAGATAAATAATTCCTACCTAAATATCATAATCATAATCATAATAATCATTTATTGCATGAAATATGTAATGGTACATGATATTACATTTCAATTCGTTTCACATACTTCGCCAAAAACATTGGCATGCATAAATTTTGTACATTAAAATATAATAAGTCAAGTGTACGATTTATGTATAAACCGCACATCAAGATTAAATTAAATGTCAATTACAGCTACTCAATCATGGTTCATTCCATCAAAATTATAAATGTCAATAAATCTTATATCTTTGCTTAAGAAAATGGCAAGAATCAAGGATTTCTATTTCTGATTTCTTTATAAATCTATTAAAAATATATATTTATGTCAGTCTATTATATTAATTTTATACCAACTCAACTTCTTGTTCAGATGTCTAGTACCCGTAACAAAAGCTTAGAGCTCACCACATGTTGTTGTGTGGATTCTCTGGAAATATTTATTTATTTATTCTACTTACAATATACCCGCGTTTGGATAGTTTTTCCGCGGTATGACATTTTACATATTTTATTTTGACTTTAATAAGATACCCAAATATAAAAAAATCTCAATGCTTAGTGCAAAAATGTAATATGAAATACGTGACTTTTTAAAAGATTTATTTTAATTTTCTATTTCGAATGTAGAATTTATAAGGAATATTATTTATTTAATGTTTTATTATAAATAAATTGAATCATATTTGTTTTTCTTTGTATCATTTAAACATTTTTGACATATAATAATGGATTTTTGCATGCTAATAAGTAGAACATAATTGAGACTCATTTAATATTAAGATCGTTTTGTAAACTATATTATGTTGAAGCAAATAAATGATGATTATGATTATGAAAAGTAAAAGTACCCTATCTTTCTCAGGTCCTAAAGAATATGTGTACCTACCAAGTTTTATTGCCCTGTGGTGTTTCTCGCGGCATCACATATTTCCCCTCGGTAAAGAGAATTCATACCAAATTTCATTTAAATCTTGTTTGTAAATACAAAGATTATCCCTTACAACTTCACAAACACTCCATGTCACAAAACTTACCTCTTTATATTATTAGTAGGTACATAGAAAACACCCAGTCCCGAAACCAGAAATTGAAGATCGTACAAAATCTGGGCCGACCGACGCGACGCGACGCGACGGCGCAAATCAAATTAATTTTTAACCCCCGACCAAAAAAGAAGGGTGTTATAAGTTTGACGTGTCTGTCTGTCTGTGTCACCATAGCTCCCGAACGGATGGAGCGATTTCAATTTAGTTTTTTTTGTATGAAAGGTGAGTCTTGCGCGAGTGTTCTTAGACATGTTTCATGAAAATCGGTTGGGCCGTTTAAAAGTTATGGGGGTGAGAGTGGGGAAGCAAAACCGAAAATCTGCAAAATACTAGTGTGGGGTATCAAATGAAAACGCATCGCGTCCACATTACATAATTATGTTGTTTTACATTTAAGGAAATTAAGGCATTGGAATCGGGGGTTTTTCTTAAATTTTAAATTTAGATTTATGGTATTTATTGACAACCTACAAAATTTTGTCTCAATATATCATGATATTTTGTTGTAAAGCTTCTTTCTATCAAGACACAAGATACAAAATCATTTATTCATCATCATCATCATCATCACCCTCGATCATTCAATCATTTATTTCCATTGTTTGATTTTACAAATCTTAGAATAATCTTTAATTGAGGGAGGACTTGGCCTTCAACTACTTGTTAAGTTAAATATTTTAAGTGAGGTGTATTATTTGTGGGATTATTAATTAAATAAATATTGAAACGTGTACGGGATGCAATTCAAAAGCGAAACTGTTTTTTTTTTTGTTAGATTTTTGGTAAATCTGTCATTTCTGTATTAAATACATCCAATACATAATTTAAAATATCTATCGTATTTACAGATTATTATAATTACAGATATTAGACTAGCCTAGGTTTCACACAATTTTTACATTTCTCCACTACCTATTGCTGAAAACCACATAAAAATCCGTTCAGTAATTTTTGAAATTATCACGAATATCCAGTCCAGGACGCGGAAGAAGACTTTTATTAACAACATTTAGTTTTAAGACAAGAATAGAATATCTGATCTATAATTCATATCATTAGTTTTTCTTAAATCCACTAATTAATGACAATTTAGTGAAATTAAAAAAGTTTTTCGGTTGGTTGCATTTAAAAATTATATTTTACTAGCTGACCCCAGCAAACGTTGTTTGGAAAATAAAAATTAAATAGTAGCCTATTCTCAGACCTACTGAATACGCATAGGTATAAAATTTGGTAAAAATCGGTAAAGCCGTTTCGGAGGAGTACTATAACTAACATTGTGACATGGAAATTTTATATATTACTAGCTGATCCGGCAAACGTTGTTTTGCCATACTAAAATGGCTATTAAAAAATAAGGGTTGATCGTAGAAGGGTGAAAATTGAGGATTGTATGTATTTTTGTATGTTGTGTCATAAAAAAAAAAAATTCTGTCAAAAAAATTAAAAAAAAAATTTAGGGGTGGACTACCTACCCCTAACATTTAGGGGGATGAAAAATAGATGTTGGCCGATTCTCGGACCTACTCAATATGCTCACAAAATTTCATGAGGATCGGTCAAGCCGTTTCGGAGGAGTTCGATTACGCACCCCGTGACACGAGAATTTTATATATTAGATATTAGATTTATTTGTAAAATTAAGTTCCTGACAAATATCCAGATAACTATAAATACTTACTAAGTACTACTAACCTAACTTATTAAGAAAATGATTAAACATTTACGAATCAACAATTTTAGCAAGCCATGCACAAAATCATGTTTACAACGTGTGCTTTTTAATTATTATCTCACAACCATCGATAAAAAATAGTAATACTCAATTAGCAATATCAGCATTTAACAGCATTAAAAAAAAGTAATTATTAACCTACTTAGTTAACAATTAAGTCTATTAAAAGTCCAAACATCTAACATTACCTACTAGAAAAAAAAACTTACTTGTCGTAACAACGGCACATATTTTCTGTCACTCATTTTTGCAAATTCACAATTTCACATTTATTATTCCATATTCCACGTATGTATTGCTTGACAATGTTCATAATCTATAAGAACTTAGGCTAATCAAAACACGATAATATACATAGCGATTAGATT
Source organism: Gymnoscelis rufifasciata (assembly GCA_929108375.1). NCBI lineage: Eukaryota > Metazoa > Arthropoda > Insecta > Lepidoptera > Geometridae > Gymnoscelis > Gymnoscelis rufifasciata. The sequence goes on along the minus strand of OV815327.1, from coordinate 9,323,216 downwards.
ATCTGTGACGTCCTGTGTCCACAGAGTAAAAAGAAGAGATGAACGATTCTTAATCTGTTTACTGCCATAGAACATCTTTGGATGAATGGAGATTATCAAATTTCTTTTTAGTTTTTTTTTTTCATGTGACGGTACTTGAGGAAAGTCGCGCCTGGATATATTTATTGTTGATTATTGTAGGAAGAAGCTGTTAGGTTTGCTATGATGAATTGCAAAGGAGCGTGCGAAAAAAAATACGAACAAAGATTTACGTAGTAATTTATTATTCTACTAGCTGTGCCCTGCGGTGCTACCCGCGTTATAATGGATGAAGTACTCTTAACCAACAACATATTTATTTGAATAAAGATTAATATTATTATGTTGATACAACTTAAACAAATTATTTCGACCAAATTAGGTACCATAAAAACGGTTTTTGTGAGTTAATCTTAAAAGATAGACATATACTATCGCGGACTGTTTTTTAGATCATTAAAAGAGCTATTATTCTTTAATACATATTTTTTGTGTATCTTGAACCGTTTTCACGGCGCACGCAACGGAAGGCTTCAAAGATGAACAATTTCTCCTGTTTTTTACACATTTACCACTATAACTTTGCTCCTATTGGTCGTAGCGTGATGTTATATAGCCTATAGCGTTCCTCGATAACTGGACTATCCAACACAAAAATAATTATTCAATTTGAACCAGTAGTTTCGGAGATTAGCGCGTTCAAAAAAACAAACAAACTCTTCAGCTTTATAATATTAGTATACTTCATCATCATCACCCTATTAACGTTCCCACTGCTGGGACACAGGGACTTCTCTCTTGACGAGAGAGATTAGGCCTTAATTCACCACGCTGGCCAAGTGCGGGTTGGTGAATGACACATGTCCTTCAAACTCTTTTAAAGTTCTCAGAACATGCCGGTTTCCTCACGATGTTTGCCTTCACCGTTAAAGCACGTGTTTAAAGCGCACATAAATTTCTCAAGAAGAAAAATCCAGAGGTGCGTGGCGGGGTTTGAACCCACGACCTTCGGAATGAAAGTCGAGTGTCCTCCCACTTAGCCAACACGGCTTTTAGTATACTTAGATGTTAAAGATAAAGAAAACTTCATTGTAAAATTGTGTAGGTACAAAAAGTTGTTCAAAATATTTACAACCCTAAATTTTCACCCCTCTACGATTAACCCCTATTTTTCGAACGAAGTTCACCGGTCAGCTAGTTGTACCTATTATAAAACATAACTTAATCCTTACTATTATAATATTAATATTACTTTGGGGTTTGCATGCTACATTTAATTTAAGTTATTTAATGCATTGCATGTTAGTGTGTTATGTAAATCTCTTACTCTTTTAGAGATAAACGTTACGTATACATTTATTGTTAATTATTTTTAATATTATAAAAGTCAAAAAATGTACAGACCCTCATGTCTGTAGTGTTGTTATATTCTAATTAATAATAGTGTATTAGATGTCTAGTACCTACCCGTAACACAAGCATTAAGCTTACCACGGGGCTAAGACCGCTTCTCAACTCAGAGTAAAATAATTAAGCGAACTGTCAAGACAATAGTTTCATAGTTTCATAGTTTCATAGTTCTTTATTCATCATAGGCAACATTGTACACTTGATTTCGTTAAAAATTTCTAATTATTATTATAAACACACACAGAACATACAGCAAAAGACACAGACAAGACGTTCAATTTCAGATGTAACTTAATAATAGAGCTGCCGAGTAGTGGCATTGTCAACTAAAACAATGTTCTATTAAAATCCAATATAAATCCAATACAAATTCATCATAAAATAATAGGAAACATCATTAATTGTTACTGCTGTATAGTGGCATTGTCAAATTAAAAACTACTAAAATTAGGAATAGGTATTAAATAATTAAATTGAAAGACATGTCATAATGTACAAAAACAATGTTATAACACCTAGATAATTTTTAGTTTTTATTTAAATTAACTTTCAGGTAACCTGTCCATATATGCCCTGTGCTTCTAAGGAAATAAACGTTTTGACTTTGACTTTGAATGCCATAACGTGAACTCTCTACCAAAGAGAATATAACTCGCTACGTTACTACTAGCGCTATCTATGACATCAACACTAAATTAAACAGTTTCAGCCTGAAATAAATTCTTCAGGTTCACGCTCACATCACATTATCACTATTTTAAAATCTGAAAATAGATGGCGCTTTTAGAAATGATATTAACTAACCTCAGGAATTATGGAAGGATTTTATACTTCTTGGCAACGGAGAGACTTGTTGGCCTCCAGACCGAAACGTTACATGGTCATGGTATGTTCTGAGTCATACGAGAAAATCAGCTTTGATTGGTGACCAAAAATGGCCACTGGTATCTAAAATCGCCCGTTATGATGTAGGTGAAATGACGCATATTTTGTGCTGTTATAAATAAAAGCTTTCGCGTAGGAGTTTTGATAAATCTAGAGAGATGATTCACTTTTGAGTATTTTGAAATCGGTAATTTAATGATCAACAATTTAAAATTAGTACGTATTCGTATCGTAAAAGAAGAGTTCCTTCATCTGAGCTAACAATAGTATTTAGTAATTGTTTTTGGACAAATGCAACCTCGACCTTTTTGTCTATGCCCTAGGAAAATATTCTAGACTTTGAATACCTACCCATAAAAGTACTCAACCTTGTAGCTACAACCTAATCTCATGCCTTTCTATGGATTTAGTCATATGTGTTAAGGTGTTATATTACGTTATATGGGTAAATAATAAAGAAAACAGTTTATAACTTAAAATTAAATTTATTTAAGTTTCCGACAATGATCAAAATATCAATGTTTACAAATAAATTAAATCAGTCTTTCAAATCAATACAATGGTAATCACAAATTATAGTTTAATCGACTTCCTCGACGGTGGGTCCTTGTCCTTGGGCGCCTGGGGCGGGCTTAGCGCCGGCGCCGTGCATTTTCGACATGATGGGGGAGCAGACGGATTGGAGGTCCTTCAGGCGGTGCTCGTACTCTTCGCGCTCAGCTAGCGAGTTGTTGTCGAGCCAGCGGAGCGCCTCGTCGCAGGAAGATCGCGCTGATGACTTGTCGCTCTCCGAAAGCTTGTCCCCAGCCTCGTCCAAAGCCGCTTTCACGCTGAAGACGTAAGATTCTAGAGCATTCCGAGCAGAAACCCGCTCACGCTGGCGATCATCTTCCTCCTTGTATTTCTCAGCCTCCGCCAACATACGATCAATCTCAGCCTGCGACAGACGTCCGCGGTCGTTCTTGATCACGATGTTCTTGGAGCGACCCGTGCTGTTCTCCTTGGCGCTCACGTTTAGGATTCCGTTGGCGTCCATGTCGAAAGTGACGTCGATTTTGGGGACTCCACGCGGCGCTGGCGGGATGCCTGTGAGATCGAAAGTTCCCAGTAGATTGTTGTCCTTGGTCATGGCGCGCTCGCCTTCATAGACCTGGATGGTGACGGCCGGCTGGTTGTCAGCGTAGGTGGTGAATGTCTGCGCTTGTTTGCAGGGGATCTTCGAGTTGCGTTCTACGATCTTAGTCATGACGCCGCCGGCGGTTTCGATTCCGAGGGACAATGGCGCCACGTCCACGAGAAGCACGTCCTGGATCTTGGAGTGGGATTCGCCGCTGAGGATGGCAGCTTGCACGGCCGCGCCGTAAGCTACCGCTTCGTCAGGGTTGATGGAGAGGTTCAGCTGCTTGCCGCAGAAGAAGTTCTGCAGTAGAGCTTGGACTTTAGGGATGCGTGTAGAGCCTCCGACGAGGACAACATCGTGGATCTGGCTCTTGTCCATTTTGGCGTCTTTCAGAGCCTTCTCGACGGGGTCCAGGGTGCCGCGGAACAGGTCGGAGCAGAGCTCTTCAAAGCGCGCGCGGGACACACGAGTGTAGAAGTCCACGCCCTCGTAGAGCGCATCGATCTCGATGGAGGCTTCGGAGCTGGAGGAGAGGGTGCGCTTGGCGCGCTCCGCGGCCGTCCTCAGACGGCGCAGCGCGCGAGGGTTTCCACGCAGATCCTTCTTGTATTTTCTATTGAATTCCGCCGCGAGGTGGTTCACGAGACGGTTATCGAAGTCCTCACCGCCGAGATGTGTGTCACCGGCGGTTGCCTTCACCTCAAAGAGAGATCCTTCATCGATAGACAGGATGGAGACGTCAAAGGTGCCTCCGCCAAGATCGAAAATAAGCACGTTCCTCTCGCCTTTGAGATTCTTGTCGAGGCCGTAAGCGAGCGCGGCTGCGGTGGGTTCATTGATGATGCGGAGTACGTTTAGACCAGCGATGGCCCCCGCGTCCTTAGTGGCCTGTCGTTGAGAGTCGTTGAAGTACGCAGGGACGGTGACGACGGCATCGCGCACAGATGTTCCAAGGTACGCTTCTGCAGTTTCCTTCATCTTGGTGAGGACCATGCTGCTGATCTCCTCAGGAGCAAACCGCTTGGTTTCCCCCTTGAATTCCACTTGTATCTTGGGTTTTCCTCCGTCGCTGATGAGCTTGAAGGGCCAGTGCTTCATGTCCGCTTGGATCTTCGGGTCATCAAACTTCCTACCGATGAGACGCTTGGCATCAAACACGGTGTTGGAAGGATTGAGGGCCACCTGGTTCTTGGCTGCGTCTCCGATGAGCCGCTCGGAGTCCGTAAAGGCGACATAGGAAGGCGTGGTGCGGTTGCCCTGGTCGTTGGCTATGATCTCAACGTTCCCGTGCTGCCACACACCGACGCACGAGTACGTGGTTCCCAGATCAATTCCGATGGCTGGCATTTTCTGTAGGTATTTTATTCTTCACTTGTAGAAAAAACTTCGATTTAAACTTGAAAACTTCGCTTGTCTAACTGAATAGAGTTGTTTATTTCACTTTACTTCGCAAGATTTTGCTCGTAGAGAACTGGAGCTGACTTGTTGTTGCTTTCGTGTTTCAAATTATTCTGGTTTCCCGCCGACCGCGCGGAGTTTATATATTGAGCAAATAGAATTCGAGAATTTTCTAGACCATACTGGGCTCGACCAACCAGAGCGCTCGGTTCATGGAACGTTCTCGAATAGAACTCGAGGCCGACCAATGGGGGAGCAGGTAGCGTGAAAGAGAAAGAACATTTTTCTTGTCTCGCTCGCGCAATTTGTGCGACTGCTTCATCAGTTTTCCCCAATAATTAGGGATTTTTTTTACAAAATGTTTATACGGCATTAACATTTACAAGCATAAATATTTTTTATTTTACGATAAATAAAACATAATATTTATTTTTTTATAAACTGCAATAGCCATATTATAATAGTTTGTTTACGTATCTTTATTTGTAAATATAAAATAAATATGTTTTATTATTATAAGAGGTTCCTTGTTATGGAATATCGTGATATTTACTAGCGATAAGTACTATGATTATTACTATAAAACAATAAAAAAAGACAATGTAGAACGGTCAAATAGTAAGTCTGCAGATTTCATCTTTGACAAGGCCTCTTTACAGCTGCTATTATTATTATGTAAGTTGACAAAGCCCCTGTACAGCTGCAATATTTATTAATTATATTTATTATTTATTATAGATTTTTTTTGTGTTTAATTTAATTTATTAATTTATTTAATAATTATTTTTGTTTTTTTTTAATTGGGTATTTTGACGAAACTAAGTGTACAACATTGTTCCAAAAGTGAATAAAGATTTTAATTTAAATTTTAATTTAAACGATTAGTGGTTACGATTACGAGTAAGTGACCCATACTGTGTAAAAAAAATATTTCCGGAGAAATTCACACACAATAGTATAATGAATATACCTGGGCAATAACACCGATACAATTATAATTTTAGGAAATAATGTAAGGGTAGATTATAAAATATTTGGGTAATATTTTTCGTTCACATGGCAACATTTACCGTGGGCAGTTCTGGAACAAAACATGCACACAATCAACAAGTGTAACAGAGATGTAACATAGCGTAACACCTTGTGTAAGAAAGAGACAGAAGCTGTCAGCTGTGATGACGCACGGGGTGAAAATTACATGTCGAGCTTTCTGGTATACGAACAAATGCAGAGAAGGGTGAATGTTTCTGGAAATAAACTCAAGGACGGGGTGGAATTTTCTAGAATTTATCATTTTGTTTCTTTTCTAAACTCGACTGTTTATATCTGTGAACCTACCTATAGATAGTTTTATAGGAATAATTGCCATACGAATAGAGAATTCAAACCTCATACGCTCAAATAGGTAGCAATTTGCATGCTTATGTAAGGCTTATTCATTAGAATATGTATAATGTACCTATAGGCATCATGGATCTAAGGTAAATAGGTAGGTACCTAGTAACTTTATAATTATTTTTACAATTTACTAACAAATTCAACTATTTAAGTGGCCAATCGATTTATTAGATTATTTAGGCAGTATCGCATTCAGAAATAAAGTTTTATTGAGTTTCTTTCGTCAAATGTTAGTCTATCATCAACACCCTCCTAACGTTCCCACTGCTGGGAAGGGGCTTCTCTCATGACGATAGAGATTAGGCCTTCGCACCAAGTGGTCAAATTTTAATAAATAAATAGGTAATTAAAAGTTTCCATGCGAACAGAGAGATCGATTAACACCTACTTATTTAATTAGGTAGGTACTAAATTGTTTCTAAGTTTTTATTTAAAAAAGTTATATTAAGGCATATTAAGGTAATTAGTTAGGTAGATAGGTTATCTAGATACGAATGAAGAGTACTTTTTATAAGTAGGGTCAACCGGGGTTATTATGAGACGAAAACAACAACTTTTGCAATTTCAGGCTTTGAAAAACAGTTTTTATTATGACTGAAAATTTGATACTATATAATGGCAAGTTATCTACTCTGTATTACTATCAATTCTCTACTAAAGATTCAAAATAATTTACTTTTGACATAAAATATGTGTCTCATATTTTACCACCTCTATGGGGTAAATATGAAACATCGTTGTCCAAATATAATACTGCATACAATTTCTACAGTTTACGACTTATTTTACCGCTCGAGTTATCTTAAGACAGAGAGGGGTAAAAATTATACAAATCAGTTTTGACAGTCTAAAAAAACTCATTATTTTTATTTTTAATATTAGTAAAATCAACGTTCTATAATTCTTAGCTTATTTTCTATGTCTTTGTAATGTTATTACTAGGTAAACAAGTACTTAGTTCAAAATGAAATCACTTAATACTACCTACTTGACTATTGAGGTCTCAATTAGAACACTTATACAAATACAACGACGCTACTAAGTTAAAATTTAAGTACAAAAATGAATAAGGGGTAAATATGAGACAATTTCAAGTTAGTTAATAGGATACTTTTCTAGGTCAACATCAAACATAAGTGCCCCTCTTTTATTATTTTGATTTGAATTTGGCAGTTTAATGACAATTCAGTTTTTGTGGATCAAATAAATTATTTTAGTAGCAGGATATGTGAAGAAAATCTTATTTGTTCGTTTTAGGTAGGTAAATCACTGTTTAATTGTCGCTATCATTCAATTTTAGCTAATTAATACTTCTTTGCATTTCTTTGCTTTTGCTAAAGCATCTTGTAAATTTTTCTTACTATATTTCTTTGGTTTCGGTACGTAATTTTATTATTTATTTATTTTTATATTTTCCCGAAAGCGTGTCTCATATTTTCCCTAAATAAGAATTCGTCGTCACTGTTTACTTGCGAAAGATAGACGAAAATGGCGTACAGCCCGAGCAAGGGCATCCCAAGCAGCGCTGGGGAGCGGGAGCCCGTGCGCGTGCGGGCTACAAGCGAGCGACAGTAAACAAAGTTTGTCAACACTGAAGTAAAGTTTTCGCGCCAAATTCATTGATCAGAAATACTAAATTAAATAATTCTTAAACACTATTTGTAAGGATGACCAAAAATACATAACTTAATAAATACATTTTAAGGTTCATTTTAAACTGAATTTTGGCTAATAAATTAAGTTTTTTTGAGGTCTTTCGTCTAAGTCTTATTTTTAACCCCCGACAAAAAAAGAGGGGTGTTATAAGTTTGACGTGTCTGTCTGTCTGTCTGTCTGTCTGTCTGTCTGTCTGTGTCACCATAGCTCCCGAACGGATGGAGCGATTTCAATTTAGTTTTTTTTGTATGAAAGGTGAGTCTTGCGCGAGTGTTCTTAGACATGTTTCATGAAAATCGGTTGGGCCGTTTTAAAGTTATGGGGGTGAGAGTGGGGAAGCAAAACCGAAAATCTGCAAATATACTAGTGTGGGGTATCAAATGAAAACGCATCGCGTCCACATTACATAATATTATGTTGTTTTACATTTAAGGAAATTAAGGCATTGGAATCGGGGGTTTTTCTTAAATTTTAAATTTAGATTTTAATAAATAAAAATAAAAGGCGTATTAAATGTTCTCACGAATAAAAACATAATATACCAATATAAATTATCTCACACTACCAATGTGAATAGTTAAAAACAAAATAAATTAACAATAAAAATATGTGCTCAGCCGCCGGCCGCCTGGCCGTACTCGCACTTGAACAGAATTTGTATAAATCAAACTATTCACACATATTATTAAATCTACTGCCTGCTCGCGACAAAAATAATTTTATTGGTAATCCGTACCAGCTTATTAAACAATTTAATCTAGTCGCTTTATGGGGAACATAGATTTTATCTTTTGCAGTAAATTGGGAGAGTTTAAATAGTTTGCAGGGACAACGATTTCCTTACGATTCGAATGAGAAACGATATGGAATTCTTTTTTACATAGCTCAAGATAACAAGTTGAGATGTATGGGATTTTAAGTTAGAGACAAAGGTTTACTTAATAAACCATCAGATGGATTTCCTACTTTTCATCACCCAATCAAGACTTCGGTGGTAGTTTTGCTCGTAATGTCGTGCATCGAAGTATTTATAACGAGACAGCACGTATTTTTTTGTAATAAACTTCCTTCGTAACAGTTTTAGATCAATTTTATTATACCTAAGTATTTATTTATATAAATATCTTGACTAATCTTAATATATATAAATCTCGTGTCACAATGTTTGTCCTCAATGGACTCCTAAACCACTTAACCGATTATAATAAAATTCCCACACCATGTGCAGTTCGATCCAACTTGACAGATAGGATAGTTTAAATCTCAAATTATAGTCGCCATTTAAATTTATTGCTAATTATTTGTCTGTTATTATCTACAGGTTAACAAAAGTGTAAAATAAATGTCTTTCTAAAGGTTGTCTATGATTTTTCTTGATAAGCTATTCATACGTGGTGGTAATATACTCTTTGAGCTATTGTCTATGTCTCGAAAGTTCAATATTCAACATAGTTTTTAATCATTTTATTTCTGACATGAGTTTGAAGTACTCAATTATTATTTTTATTTTTTTTGTTAAAAGCGTCCGTGAAATAGCGGATATTATCTATATTCTATATATAAATAAAAATGAATTGTTGTTCGTTAGTCTGATTAAAACTCGAGAACGGCTGGAACGATTGAACTGATTTTGGTTTTAAAATGTTTGTCGTAGTCCAGGGTAGGTCTAAACGGTGAGCAAATAAGGAAAAATTGCCGGGAACTTTTTTTACCCGTGCGACGCCGGGGCGGGCCGTCAGTAGGTATATATTATTTTAGCCTAAATACGAAATCTATATGATGATCTCTGACTTGCTTCTCGCTTAAGGTATGGTCTAATAGTCTTAAAGCACCAAAACTATGTATACCTACGATCAATGTTTAATCTTAAGATTACAGATACAGACAAACCCTATTTTATAGAATATTATATCTGCTAGTCAAAGACAATCTTTGCTTATTCGTTCAACTGTCAGACGTTGTTGAAAGAAACAGACGAGACAAAAATAAAATCTACGTGCCTAACACTAAAACTGATTTTATGGGCAAAAGCATTTTTCGAATGGCGCCTGCTATTCTGAAATCTCTTGAATAATCTAATCTTTACCTTCCTTGTCGGGTGTTTCAGAAGATTTTAATGACATTGCTTATTAAAATGTTTTACTAAAGTAAACATGATTTCATGACTGACAAAAATGTCTGTAAGATAATGACTTTTTAAATTGGTTACTAATTATTTTTATGACTTAGATTTTTTTTTCTTACTATGATGATTACTGATGTGCCATAACTGTTTAATGAAATTAATTTAATGTTACATTTATTTAATACAGTTTTTTAGTTGGTTTTTTTTTTATTATTTTTTTTTAAATTCAATAATGTAATTCTAATTTTATAATTGCATGCCTGGACAGATAAAATACATTGATCCATGTACGATTTAAGCCATAACATCGCTGTAACATGTCCTTCATACCCTAAGGTTTGTTGTAAGTAAACTCTAATAAGGTTAAGCTCGTCTTTGTACATATCCTATGTTACTACCTAAGATTTGTATTTGTTTCTGTTTACAAAAAAATAAATTATGAATTTATTTATGAAACTTTAGCATTTTAGGGAATCAAATAGAAGTTCGAATGCGTTGTAATGTTTTTCTAAACCAAAGTGATAAAATCATCGTGGCAAGCCTTCAGTGCCAAACCTTCCTGGAAATTCCGAAACATGTTGAGTTTTCAGTCCACCTGGACGTATGGTATTCTCATCGATTTCAAATCCTTGTGTCTGATTATGCGCCGGCTCTGACAACGTGATCGTTGACGGCTACCACCTCGTATTGTCCTCGTCGCTCAGAATCACGTCCGGGCTTCCTCCGCAGAGGTGGTGTTTCATGCTTTCGTTCATTATGATCACCTCCGTCACCCATCTCCTGAAACTTGAGACAATGCCCACGATGTATTTGGTCTAGGTATCATAGATTTACCTGAGGTACCGACAACTATTGTACCGATATAAAATGCGGTTGCTTTTACAACAAGGATGATCATCGTTTTCACAAATTGACAAATTGATTTGATTTTATATATCAAATTCACCTATCACAGTGTTAGTTACCACATTCCTCCGAAGCGGCTTAACCGATTATTATGAAATTTTATATGCATATTCAGTAGGTCTAAGAATCGGCTACTATGTATCTATTTTTCATTTATATTAATTTTACAACAAAATCCTTTTATAAAGTGGGGTGTTCAAAAAAGTTAGTATGAAATTTTGCCGTTTTTTTTTGTTATTGGAATTAAACTCAGCTTGAATATCAATAAAATAATGAAATACGTGTTAAATATTATTTTCAGAAATCGCCCTCTAAGGTACACCGGGGTTAGAAGTGAAATACCTATTTTTAATTTAAAAATGTCAAATTTGGCAGTTCGATTTTATCTATAGCGGGTAAAAATTAGCCAAAACTGATTTTACGAAAATGCACACCTATAGGGGTCAAACCGGGGTTGGAATTTTTATGAAAGTCCTATGTTTTAAGTTAGACACTTGAAATATAAAATGTATGCTCTGTAGATGGTGTAAAGGTGAGCTTCTAATGTATCTTTAGAAATCCCTTTTGGGTTTAAAACAAAGGTTCGAAGTTTGTTTTAAAAACCTATGTGTTCTACTAATACATGTCATGTGCAAATAACTCACTCTAAGCGTACAAAGTCGCGGCCGCCTGCTAGTTAAGTATATTTTTCACTATCTCATTTAAATCTACTTTCATCCCTTTTTTGAGTCATTATAATCGCATGAAACTCATAAATACCATTATGTTGTACCATTGCCATTTGCGTATAATACCTCCTTTATTTTAGACAAATGTTTTTTTCTTGGGCCTTTTAACATACTTATTGTTCGTAATAATAAACAACAAATCTATTAACATCCTAGCTGTAAGGGATATTACCCTAAACCATTATTAATTACATAACATCTCACTCTAAATGTATTGACATATATGTGAATTATTAAGAGAAATAATCACACTGACGACAAGAAAACTAACCATCTTATCTGCCCTCGTTAGTGCTTATGAATTGAACAAAAGCTATATTTTCTCAGATACTGTATCTTCTAATAAACATTTATACATATAACAGTAAAAGTACAGAAACATTTATATTTATATGTTGAACTATACAGATGGAACAATGGTTGAACAAAGAAACAAAGTTCTAACGTTCATATCTCTGATCAAAGGATATTATCACGAGTTTATCCAGGATTCAACGACTGTATTCAATGACGCTTTATTTCTTTTCATAATCTTCTCAGGCTCAATCTATCGTTTTTAGTTTCTATGAATGATGGGAAAAAAAAATTACATCACCTGTAGCTTTGGTATCCGATGATCCTGGGCGTTACAAAAACAATATATTTTTGCTGTAATCCCACTTCTGAACTATAAAATCCTTTATTCTTGTACTGATATTTGCGATATTTGCATTAAAAATCCAATTTTAGAATTAACGTAAATTTATTTTCTTTGTCTGTTACACTCAAGCGCCGAACAGAAAGTGAGTCATTCGAATGGCCGTCCGTAGCGGGTACAACCAAATACAAAGTAGCTCTGCGTTCCGTGCTACGTTTATCCACAGACTGGTTCCCAACATACTATAGATGCTTGCTATTTATTGTTAATATAGTTATATTTACATGATGAGCGTTACATATATCTGTAGGATTGAACGTGTAAAAGAATGAGATGGAATACATTACACAGCGTATCTCATTCTCGGGGTCTCCTACGGTAGACTACGAAGTATCGCGCAAAGAGGTATTGCTGTATTTTAGCAGATGCGTTCATTTACCCTTTTTTTCTATTCGATGTACCTGATGTAAAGTGACATTGCGGTCTAAGATGGGGCATGAAGACCTAGAAGGTACATGGCTGCTCCGGACCACATTACGAAACACGAAAAAATCGTTTCACGCACTGGCCCAGCACGGAGGGTGGTGACAAGCCGCGGCCGAAGCCTACCACCAGGTAAATAATACAAATTATAAGTCACATAGTCATATGGTTTTCAACGAAGTTTCCCAATGCCACAAATTCTTCAAAATTAAAATAATTAATAGCAGCACAAGCGTGTGTCAACCTCGCAATAAAAGACTCAGAAAGAGGGTAGACCGTTTCGTTTATGAATAACCGTCTGCCCAAATCGCAAAGACAAAGACAATTTGTTTGTCTGGAGTCGCGAATCGTTAAAGTTAGGTTAGGTTTGACAACCGGAAACGACTCAGTACTACAGCTAACAATTTACGTTGTTTTAATAAATTTAGCGATTCATTTAAAAATTTATTAACTATTGTATATATAATAACAAACATTCTGAATATTTATGGTTAATTTTATTGCAACAAAATCTTTCTAACTTAATTTATTTTTAAATGGTATCGTTTTTAAACTATTTATAAATGATACATTATCGGAAAAAAATAACTTAGTACAATGGATTAATTATAAATTCTGTACATAATTAATAGTTATCCTTACACTAATGTTTTAAATGAATCTTACTCGTAAATGTCAATATCGATTATTCATAAATTAATAATTCATATGAAGAATTAAATAATGTCTACTTTTATAACTACACGAAAATATAAATTAAGTCAATTTATCATAATTATCATTAAGAACAGTTACGAATGTCAAAAATTCAAAATACCGCCTTATTCATAAACATATTTCGAGTATTATGCATTAAATATGTATTTCTTATGAAAAGTTTGTTTTTATCATAACAATATTATAACCAAGAAAACATTTTTTATGTTTCACTAATGCCGGTTCTATTGGTGACTAGCGGCCCGCCGGCAATTTTTCCTTATTTGCTCACCGTTTAGACCTACCCTGGACTACGACAAACATTTTAAAACCAAAATCAGCTCAATCGTCCCAGCCGTTCTCGAGTTTTAATCAGACTAACGAACAGAAATTCATTTTTATTTATATAGATAGATTTAACTAAAAAATCTATACTTTTAGGTATGTTAATATTCTATAGCTAAAGAGTTTCTTTGTTTGTTTAAAAGAGCTAATGTCAGAAAAAATAATTCATTGTTAGATAGCCTTTTACAGGCTACCTACTTTGTTTCCGCGGGAAATCTAAAAACACGGTACCTAATAATCAGTAATCAGTAATAATCATTTATTGTTTGTAAATCAATAACAAGGTACATGCAGTCAGTTATTAAGACTTAGATCGAAAAATTGATTCCGCTACCAGAGCATACAAACATTATTAACAGTAAATTAAATTGGTGCATAATAAAATAAAATGTCAATGTAATAAAACAAATTAGGAAAAAAAAACAACGATCACATAATAATAATAATGTCAGAAAATCAATCAAATAATTTATAACGACACTTAATCAGATTCCATCACGGGCCACGAGCGTGTAACAGTCATCATCATCATCGCCCTATTACCGTTCCCACTGCTGGGACTTCTCTCTTGGCGAGAGAGATTAGGCCTTAATTCATCACGCTGGCTAAGTGCGGGTTGGTGAATGTCACATGTCCCTCAAACTCTTAAAAGTTCTAAAAACCTTCACCGTTAAAGCACGTGTTTTCAAGAAGAAAAATCCAGAGGTGCGTGGCGGGGTTTGAAACCACGACCTTCGGGATGAAAGTTGAGTGCTTTCTCTTAGCCAACACGCTTTGGGTGTACCAGTATAACTATAGAATACCTGATAATCTATCTCCCATGGCTCTCTTAAGAACAGGTCTCCCTCCACGCCCTGGTCGTTAGTTCCACTGGAGTCACCTGTCACATTGCCTATCACGGTTTTCTGAAAGGAAATAAAGTGATTTTTAATTAGTTTTTAAGACTTTAAAATATGCGTAAAATTGAGAGAGAGAGAGAGAGAGAGAGAGAAAAATGTGTGTTTCAAGTGTGATTCATACACGTATGTATATCATACTGTTGTAATTCCATGTTAGTGTCCCATAAGTGGCAAGAATTTTTTGTCTAATCAGGAGAACTATTTTGTACCTTTCATGAGATCATTGGAGCCGAAACCAATGAGAGCTTTTTTAACCCCCGACCAAAAAAGAGGGGTGTTATAAGTTTGACGTGTCTGTCTGTCTGTCTGTGGCACCATAGCTCCCGAACGGATGGAGCGATTTCAATTTAGTTTAGAGTCTGGCGCGAGTGTTCTTTGACATGTTTCATGAAAATCGGTTGTGCCGTTTAAAAGTTATGGGGGTGAGAGTGGGTAAGGAAAACCGAAAATCTGCAAATATACTAGTGTAAGGTATCAAATGAAATCACATCGCGTCCACATTACATAATATTATGTTGTTTTACGTTTAAGGAAATTATGGCATTGGAATCGGGGGTTTTTCTTAAATTTTAAATTTAGATTTATTACCCGAAATATTGGATGTCTTATAATAACCCCGGTTGACCCTACTTAATTGGTCCTTTGTCAAATTAAGCCAAAAAGCAGCGTCGGTCGCTTCTAACTGTAAGACTGATTTGCCTTTGCTATGACTAGGCGTTTCACGACTGCCATAATAAATGATGGAATTCTCTCTCTAAAATTGTTTACTTGAAAATTACCGATTACCTTCGTGAAAAAAGTCCTAAATTAATTTTCATTTATAAACTTTTCAAACTCCAAATATATTTATTGCATACCTAGGTGTTTTTTTATACAGGTTTTAGAGTTTTTACTTTCGGTTGGTTTTAAACATGCACCCAGTCGGGCTAAGGCAATACAAAAATAAGTACAATACAATCTTTATTGAAACACCAATATTACAAAACGATGCTTAAGAACTGAAATACATGCATAAGTACACCTACAAATAAACAATAAATTTTCTATAACAAATGTATCAACAACACCCTCGTGACCTGACCTACATTAACAAAATCTTTCTAGAATAATGGGAAACGAATATTGGTCGTCTATAACCTCATCTAGAACTTTCTACAGCACCATCTTTACAAGAGATTGAAACTAAAGTTGTAATTCTACTCACCACTAGATGGCGCTCACGCAAATAATTCAGTCAAGCTACATAGAATAGTCAGTAGTAAGTAAGGTATTGATTTTGTAGGGATGAATGCTCCCTCTTCGATAGTTCTAGAATTTCTTATAAGGAGATATAGTTAACTAGCTGAGCCCCGCGGTGTTACCCGCGTTATAATGGATTTTCCCGCGGAATGACGTTTTCCCGCGGTAAAAAGTAGCCTTTGTTATTTTTCAGGCTCTAGAGATTCTGTGTACCAAATTTCATTTAAATCGGTTCAGTAGTTTTCGCGTGAAAGAGTAACAAACATCCATACATACAAACTTTCGCCTTTATAATAGTAGTAGGATTGTAACCTAAATATTCCATCAGTAAACTCTCAAACCTCAAATAACTTCCAACATCAAATAAGTAGGTACTTATGTACCTTCATCTCTAAATTACTAAATATTTCTCAGGACAATCTTAATTTAGCAATAAATAAGTAATTAGAATATATTAATTTACCACAATTAGAAATTAAAAATATATTCATTTACCACAATAACAAATAAAATATAACATGAGCTTTATTATTAGTATAACATTAAGCTTAACATTAGCCTCCATACTAGGCGATGCTGTATCTGTATCGTGGATACCAAATACCTAGTTATTAAAATAATTATAAAATACCTGTGTCTGTGTACAATAAAGTAAATAAAAAAATTATAAAAAAAACCTCGGTTCCTGAATTTTAGTTCCCATATAAGTAAAAAGTCATACTATTTTGTAATGTGCACGTGATGCTCTCTCATTTGAGACCCCATCACTCGAGCATATTTGCTCGAGTTTTCGGTTTTCTTTCCCCACTTTTACCCTCATAACTTTTAAACGTGTCAACCGATTTTCATCAAACATGTCTAAGAATACTCGCTCAAAACTCACCTTTCATCCAACACTCAATTGAAATCGCTCCATCTGTTCGGGAGCTATAATAGGTATCCCAGACAATAAGACAGACACGTAAAACTAATAACTCCCCTCTTTTTTATCGGGGTGTAAAAAGTAAATTAAAAAAGATGGACACTCAAGAACAATTGAATTACATTATGATTTAATTATATTATAAGTACATAACTTTTCTTTAACTTCAAACTACAAAATGTTTAGTTTATATTGTCTATAGCAAATCCATTTTTTTATGATTATACCTATTTTTATATTTCTTTATCCTAACAAGCATGTTTGATATAAACTTTTTAGCTTTTTATTTACTTATTTTGCTAAAACATACATTTACACAGCTTAGGTCTTATTTCAACATGTCCTTGCACCCCTTTGGGGCACTGCAAAGAGTTGGAGTCTACTTGAATCTGTAGGTAGGTATGTCAATAATTATCAATTAAAATTATATCTTAGGTGATGTCGAACGCTACGCCTTAACCCCTGCAAAATGTTTCATAGCAACCTTGAATGTGTCAGCTTCCCTAATGTATTAAGTTTATCCACTTTTTGACATTAAAATCGGCGACTTAATTATTAAAATAATAACCATAAAGTGCAAATAGAAGAAAGCTGTACTGACCGATCCAAGTACTGACTGCGCGCATCATTGATTACTTTATTAAACCATGTTTGTTGTATCGCCCTTAAATATTTATTAAATTTAATAAGTGTTTGTTGTTATAGCGACAACAGAAATAAATGTTTTCTCAGTATTTCAGCTCTATCTTGAGATACAGCCCGTTGACAGATGGAGGTTTTGTCTGTTCACGTCCGTAAGATTTAACCCTCTGAATCCTTACACGTGACCAACATGCTAAGAACAGTCTCCGTGGGAGGCGCCACCCTCCGGGCTGGGCCATTGCGTGAGGCGATTTTTTCCTGTTTCGTAATGTGGTCCGGAGAAGCCATCAACCTTCTAGGTCTTCATGCTCCATCTTAGACCACATCGTCACTTTACATCAGGTGAGATTGTGGTCAAATAAAAGCTTATCCAGCATAAAAATAACTAAGATGGACAGATAGACAGACCGACGACAGTCATACAGTCATAGTGTTATGGTCCCGTTTTATCCCTTGGGTATAGAACACAAAAAGTAAAGACCTAAACCTTAAACCCCTGTAAGTTTTCTATTTGAAAATGTCTGAAGAAGCAAACAGATAGCGAAGTCTAACGCGTCGAAGGCGACATCATTTAATACCTACCTACTTTAGATTTTTCTAGATTTTAGACGTAAGACACCTCGTGCCAGATTCTCCTGAAGCAGCTTGACTCGATGAAGCCCAGGGGCTCTAACTTCAAGTTCTTATGCTGAGATTTCCAGCCAAGGAAAAGGACATGTCCTCGCTCCCGACTTTTGGCCTGTAGGAGTCGTATACCGACGGTTTATGCGATGTTTATGGATGCGTTTACGAATAAAAACCCTTTTATAGTTTTAAGTTATTACATCAGAGTATATTTTTGTCTGTATGTATTTGTATGTAAAGGTAATCTTAGAAAAATGAAATTATTTAGTATGGGTCAGTCTATTGAAGAAATGCGTATTTATACTAATATTATAAAGCTGAAGAGTTTGTTTGTTTGATTGTTTGTTTGTTTGTTTGTTTGAACGCGCTAATCTCAGAAACTACTGGTTCGAATTGAATAATTCTTTTTGTGTTGGATAGTCGAGTTATCGAGGAAGGCTATAGGCTATATAACATCACGCTACGACCAATAGGAGCAAAGATATAGTGGTAAATGTGTAAAAAACGGGAGAAATTGTTCATCTTTGAAGCCTTCCGTTGCGTGCGCCGTGAAAACGGTTCAAGATACACAAAAAATATGTATTAAAGAATAATAGCTCTTTTAATGATCTAAAAAACAGTCCGCGATAGTATATGTATATCTTTTAAGATTAACTCACAAAAACCGTTTTTATGGTACCTAATTTGGTCGAAATAATTTATTTAAGTCGTATCAACATAATAATATTAATCTTTATTCAAATAAATATGTTGTTGGTTAAGAGTACTTCATCCATTATAACGCGGGTAGCACCGCAAGGCACAGCTAGTTACTCTATAAATGATGACGCTGCTTGGAGAGATTTCGCTTAGTTCCACTTTGACAGGCTCTAATAATTCTGTTTGACCAGGACTGATATGCTCATGTTATAATAGTTCCCTGATATGTCTAGCATTTATAGTAGAATTTAAATTTATAATAGGCTTTTATATAAAAGTAATTATTAACTAACGCCAAAATTGTACAAACTGATAAAGCATTGTTGTTCTATTTGCTTCTCAACCCAGTACCTAATTAAAGCGAACTGGCAAGACAATGTTTTTGCCTTGCAAGTTTTTATTTTAATATTTAGTGTATTAATTATAAGTAGCTTTGTGCTTTTAAGGAAATAAATGTTTTGACTTTGTCATTTATTTATGTTTTTAAAACCACCAGCTGAAATTATACTTTTATGTATGTATAACAATGTAATGCTATTTTAGTTATTCCTAATTATTTTATTGAAGATCAATAGAACAGAATCACCAAGTTTTTTATATTATACCTAGGTACTACATAATATGCCGAATGCAAATTTCGAAGTGACAATCAGAGAGTATAATTATTATAATCATAATCACTACGTTTGTGACAATATTTATACTTCGTGTGGTAACCACACGAAGTAACGAATAAATACTGGGTTGAGAAGCAAATAGAACAACAATGCTTTATCAGTTTGTACAATTTTGGCGTTAGTTAATAATTACTTTTATATAAAAGCCTATTATAAATTTAAATTCTACTATAAATGCTAGACATATCAGGGAACTATTATAACATGAGCATATCAGTCCTGGTCAAACAGAATTATTAGAGCCTGTCAAAGTGGAACTAAGCGAAATCTCTCCAAGCAGCGTCATCATTTATAGAGTAATACGCATTTCTTCAATAGACTGACCCATACTAAATAATTTAATTTTTCTAAGATTACCTTTAATATAAAGGTTGGTTGGTTAAAATAATAGATTCCCTGACATGAGCCCGTTGGTGTATTACAACTTTAATGTCAAATCTATAGATAAATGTTTTATCTATGTCCAGTTTTTTACGATAAATGTTCTTCTTCTTCTTCATACTATGAACTTCTTAAATAGGTACCTAGTTTTAATAAATAAGGCGAGGTATTATGTACACACACATGTAACTACCTACTTCTAAGGACTTCTCTCCTTTATTTCAATATGCAAATTGAGTGCATGACATATCGCTATGTAGACCAACTGAGACTTAGTCAAATCGAGTCACTTTGCTTTTTAGTTGCATCAAGATTTAGCCTAACTGCAACTTAGTCTAATCGAGACCTACCTAGTCTTATCAAGATGTCGTTTTAAATCTTCTAACCCCACGCGAATGCTGCCGGTGATAGAACACCTTTACACAAAATCCTAATAATTTGGACTATTTACTAGAAACATTCTGTCATTAAATGTTAACCATGTAGGATAGGAATGCTATGTTTAAAATTGCAATAAAGAACAAACTAAAATACTAAGAAAAATTAGTATGTAGGTACTCATTTTACTTAAAAAATAATTTAATAGGTATCTTTAAAAAAAAGTTTGAATTATTATAGGAACAATGAATGCCACCACCTGCATTTTAGCTAAAATGCCTATTTATATTTATGCTTTTATTTATATTTTTGAGTTTAACTTTTATAAATTTTATCTATCTACCGACTAACTAATTTTATGATGTATGTTAGATAGGTACATACCAATTGAATGAATGTGAAGGTAGGTACTGGTTGTTGGTGGTAGCAAAAGTAAAATTAGAAAACAAAATTCAGGAATTTTAGCAGGATTCTAATATTTAATGAAATCAAAGGTCTATCTACCGACTAACTAATTTTATGATGTATGTTAGATAGGTACATACCAATTGAATGAATGTGAAGGTAGGTACCTACTGGTTGTTGGTGGTAGCAAAAGTAAAATTAGAAAACAAAATTCAGGAATTTTAGCAGGATTCTAATAGGTATTTAATGAAATCAAAGGTTACCCATTCAGTTCAGTATTCATTACTAGCTGTGCCCCGCGGTGTTACCCGCGTTATAATGGATTTTCCCGCGGTAAAAAGTAGCCTATGTTATTTTTCAGGCTCTTGAGATTTTGTGTACCAAATTTCATTTAAATCGGTTCAGTAGTTTTTACGTGAAAGAGTAACAAACATCCATACATCCATACTTACAAACTTTCGCCTTTATAATAGTAGTAGGATTATAACAAATTTTTATATAAGTTAACAGTAAAATGAATTCAAAATTTAACTTTTATTAAAATCAAGCTCCCTACCTAAACCACCTATCATTATTTCATGAAAATTTTAAATTACCTACCTATTATAGGGTATGAAGGAAACAACCAAATAATTTGTTAGGATTAGAATTGTTTATTCATGGAATTCTTTGAACTAAATCAGTCTTTGGCTGTACACCAGCAAACAAACTTCACTTTTCATACCATTACAACATGGCTATAGCCTAGGCGGACACTTTGAAACTCAAGAGATTAATCTACTTCCTCCATGCGCGACGCATCATCATCAGCACCCTCCAGTGGAGGCACATCCTCCGCTGAAGCCTCCTCAACCTGCACCGGCTCATCCTCATCGATGCCAAGACCCAGCTTGATCATACGGTAGATGCGGGAAGCATGTACTTGGGGCTCATCCAGAGCGAAGCCTGAAGACAGAAGAGCAGTCTCATATAGAAGGACAACCAAGTCCTTAACAGCCTTGTCGTTCTTGTCAGCATCTGCCTTTGAGCGGAGGGTCTCAACAATGGAATGGTCAGG
This sequence comes from Gymnoscelis rufifasciata, assembly GCA_929108375.1. Taxonomy (NCBI): domain Eukaryota; kingdom Metazoa; phylum Arthropoda; class Insecta; order Lepidoptera; family Geometridae; genus Gymnoscelis; species Gymnoscelis rufifasciata. The sequence continues at coordinate 9,301,488 of OV815327.1, read as the reverse complement.
GTTGATCTCAAGATGCTTCTTGGCTGCCATGTAGCCCATGGTGGAGGTGTCACGGAGGGCCTGGGCCTTCATGATACGCTCCATGTTAGCGGACCAACCATACTGAGCTGTGACAATGCAGCATGGGGACTCAACCAGCCGGTTTGAGACAACAACCTTCTCGACTTTGCTGTCCAGAATGTTCTTCATGACTTTGCAGAGGCCTTCGAACTTGACCTTGTCCTCCTCGCGCTTCTTCTTCTCCTCCTCATCCTCAGGCAGGTCCAGACCCTCCTTGGTGACTGAGACCAGGGAGTTTCCATCATACTCCTTCATCTGCTGTACTACATACTCATCAATGGGCTCGGTCATGTAGACTACCTCGAAGCCACGTTTCTTGACGCGCTCCACGAATGAGGAGTTAGAGACTTGGTCTCGGTTCTCTCCGGTGATGTAGTAAATGTGCTTCTGGTTCTCCTTCATTCTGGAAACATATTCTTTGAGGGAGCAGACCTCGTCACCGGAGGCAGATGTGTGGTAGCGGAGCAAGTCAGCCAGCTTGTTCCTGTTCTGGGTGTCCTCGTGGATGCCCAGCTTCAAGTTCTTGCAGAACTGTTCATAATACTTCTTGTAATTTTCTTTGTCTTCAGCGAGCTCCTCGAAAAGCTCCAAGCACTTCTTGACTAGATTCTTGCGGATGACCTTAAGGATTTTGTTCTGTTGGAGCATCTCACGGGAGATGTTGAGGGGCAGATCCTCGGAGTCGACGACACCACGGATGAAGTTGAGGTACTCTGGGATGAGGTCCTCGCAGTTGTCCATGATGAACACACGGCGGACGTACAGCTTGATGTTGTTCTTCCTCTTCTTGTTCTCGAAGAGGTCGAAAGGCGCGCGGCGCGGCACGAACAGCAGAGCGCGGAACTCCAGCTGACCTTCGACGGAGAAGTGCTTGACGGCGAGGTGGTCCTCCCAGTCGTTGGTGAGGGACTTGTAGAAGTCACCGTACTCCTCCTGTGTGATATCGTCGGCGTTTCTGGTCCAGATGGGCTTGGTCTTGTTCAGCTCCTCGTCCTCGGTGTACTTCTCCTTGATGGTCTTCTTCTTCTTCTTGTCCTTGTTCTTGTCTTCGTCCTCATCCTCGCCGACATCCTCGATCTTGGGCTTCTCGTCGTCGTCCTTCTTCTCCTCCTCGGCCTCGTCGTCGGAGAGCTCCTTCTCGCGCTCCTTCTCGACGACGAGCTTGATGGGGTAGCCGATGAACTGCGAGTGCTTCTTGACGACCTCCTTGATCTTGGACTCCTCCATGAAGTCGGCCAAGTCCTCCTTGACGTGCAGCACGATCTTGGTACCGCGGCCGAGGGGCTCGCCGGGGTCGGAGCGCACGGTGAAGGAGCCACCGGCGGCGGACTCCCAGACGTACTGCTCGTCATCGTTGTGTTTCGAGTGGACGGTGACGCGGTCGGCCACGAGGTAGCACGAGTAGAAACCCACACCGAACTGACCGATCATGCTGATGTCAGCGCCGGCCTGCAGAGCCTCCATGAAAGCCTTCGTACCTGACTTGGCGATGGTTCCCAGGTTGTTAACGAGGTCAGCCTTTGTCATACCGATACCGGTATCGATGATGGTGAGTGTGCCCTCGCTCTTGTTGGGGATGATCTTGATGTACAGCTCCTTTCCGCTGTCCAGCTTCGACGGGTCCGTGAGAGATTCATAGCGGATCTTATCCAGAGCGTCGGAGGAGTTGGAAATCAACTCTCGAAGGAAGATCTCTTTGTTAGAGTAGAATGTGTTGATGATCAATGACATGAGCTGGGCGATCTCCGCCTGGAAGGCGAAGGTCTCGACCTCCCCCGATTGTGTCTCCATACCTTCCGGCATTTTGTTCACTTGAATTCACAGAAACTGCTTGGAAATTACTTGTACTTTTTCAGTTAGCGCGGAACACGTGTTATATTCACGTTCGAGTAGCAGTTTAGCGCAACTTTTCTCTTGAAATAACGCGGTGGGGAAGTGTCAAATTGTTTATATACTGTCTGTGCGGTGCGACATCTGTGAATGGGTAGAAAATTCTAGATTCGAGACGCTACTCGCCAGAGGTGCGCACCTTTGGACCAACAGTTTGGCATGACGTGTCCCTATTTAACCGACTGTAAAGAGAGAAGTAATGATACAGTTTTAAACTTTACCTACCATTATTTTCATTTTAGGAACGTGGTTTTTTTTTTGCAATATTTTATATATATGTAAATACCAACGGGAACCTAAAATAAAGTAACATACCGTCAAGTGAGAATGAGATAAAATCTTCTGTTACACAATTTAGAAATATTTTTATAAGATATACTATATATATATATGTGTACCTACTAATATTATAAAGCTAAAGAGTTTGTATGCTTGGACGCGCTCATGTAAGGATAATTTCAGTGTTAGACAGCCCATTTATCAAGGAAGGCTACTTTTAACCGCGGTAAAGTCGTTGATCCCGCGGGAAAGTCCAACTTCGTTCCAACAACAGGGGCGTGGAAAACTAGTATATTATAATTTGTGATGTATTTGTGATTTAAATATAACAGTGCCTCATAATTTATCATAAACGTCTATGTTATTCATATAAAAATTTAGTTATGACAATCCATAAAAAAATGTTTATGGTGGTGAAAATAAATAGGAAACCTTAAAATATATAAATAAAATATGTTTCATTGGCATGATTCTGCATTGATAAATAAAGAAAACGAGTTATTAATTAAATTTTATATATAATTATTTTTTTTAAGTTAACTTCATTGATAAGATTTTTATTATGATTGTTTTCATGGTACATTTACTGAAAGAAGTAGGAAATATAGGTGTCCCGTATATCCTTCTTCTGTATTTAACACATCACCATTTTCCGTGCATTAACAAATACATAATTTTATCTGGTAATTTAACTTTGGTAGTATAGTAGTTATAGATAATTATATGTTATATTTTTCACAATATAATGGATCATATCTAAATGTTTAGAACACCTCTTCGCCGATGACAGTTCGGCCACTCAATAAGAGATGGCGCTTCGCGCAGTTTTCGGAATTTGACAGAATTGTTCTAGAAGCTTCGAGTTCCTTCCAGAAATATCGCTGAAACTAGAGAATTCTGAATAAAACTGCAATATTTTAAGACACATATTTATACATTTAACTAAAATAATATATAATGATACATAAAAAAATTATTATTCTTTGTAAAATCATGTAAATTAAATTTCTTAAAAGTTCGTACTAGAACATTCGACTCATATCCGGTTTTTAATGCCGCTACTTGCCGCTTTGGCGCTAGTTGTATCCGGTAGTCTGGTTCTTTTAAATTTCTGTAATTTTAATGTTGCCAGACTAAGAATAGTTCCATATTTTTTGGAAATCAATTACGATGAAATGTATATTTCTGAATTTCTACAACTTTCCACAGCAAAACCGATAAACTGAATGGAATACTAGTTTAGATAGATTGATGGAAACTTGAACATAAACTTATTTTTGAAATCTTAAATCTTCAATATTTTTTGCATTCTATCCACGACTTCTAGTTATTTTTAAACTCCAAATAAACAATGAATCATTCACTAACACTCTAATTCAACATTTGGTTGTTCGGTTCATTGTTGTTATATTTTAACGGTAGGTAATTGAATATTACCGTGTTAAAGGGTCAAAAGTATAGCGATTACCAATCATTTTCAATTCAACTGATAAAAACAAAGCGTTAAAATAAATAAATAATAGGTTAAATACTTTGGGCTCTGGTTAGAAATAAATTAATAATTACTAAGCGTGGGCTACATAACCCAAAAATTTTTAGATGTAAATAAGGAAATACCCATTGACCTGTTTACATCATAGTGGTTATAAAAGTGCCAATTAAATACCAGCACTATTCTAATAAGCTAGTAAATAAATCATTACTTTCATATTGCGTCATAATATTATTATATTTTCGGCCGACTGGATGTCGGTTGCTATGGAAAGAAATGTCTAGAGAGAATGGGGGGGGGGGTGTCCTTTGCCCAGCAGTGGGATGATACTGGCTCATAATAATAATAATAAATAATAACTTTAATATTCAGTTGTTGTACGGCCTACAGCCGTCATCTTAATAATTTATTTATTTGTGTATACTCTGTGCACAAAAAATTGTACAGAGGAGGACCTAATGCTAGAAGCAATCTCAACCAGGCATCCTGGGCGTGTAAGAAAATAAATTTAGCACTACCAATATGAAACTTAAATAATGTGGTAAAATTTATGAACCCTGGCAACACTGGCTGGGTAATATCGATTTTGACAATTTCTGCACCTGCCCTGCCTGCCCGCGACCGGTGAATGATCTAGCAATAATGCAATGTAATGCATCATTGTCTAACGAAGTATTTATGTACCTACGCTATGATACTTAATTCCATGAATTAAACTCTATTTTGAAAACAACCTTTTATGGTACTACCTACCTACTTACTGGTCAAAGTATGTAAATTTTAAGCAATTATTGGATATTTGGATCGCTTTGATTGTAGCTGTTGGAAGAAATTTTTAGTAAATGTTATGTTAGGAACACCAAAATTAATGAAGCTGTGTTGTTCTATTCGCTTCTTAACTCATTGTAAAAACTGAAGCAAACTGTCAAGACGAAATCAATGTTATTTATTAAATATTATTTTAAGTTTAATAACTACCTATGTAATTTTAAGTTGACCTGTCCATGTATGCCTTGTGCTTTTAATATAATTAACCTAATTTAACGTTTTTACTTTGATTTTTGAGTACACCTACTTACGAACCTAGATATTTCCAGAAAATGATTTTTAATAAGTGATAAATAAACCTCAGTACCTACCTATTTAGTTTAAACTATTTTAAATTTAGAAGGAGTTGCAGGTTCGAAACCTGTGTGCGAAGGTTACGGATTTGTCTAAATCTTTTTCTGTAAGAAAAAAAACTGTTTCTAAATCCAAACACACAGAAGCGATTTTAAGTAGGTAGGTATTAATTTGATTCTTTATGTGTATGTAGGTTCCTATATTTTTTAATGAATAGGTATACGGACAATCTTAAAACCTTTGTTGGTTTGTCTTTTAGTACCTATGTGAATTGCTAAAATTAAAGAAATCTATTTAGGTAGGTACTCATTTGCTGCAAAGTAGGTACCTACCTATGCACCTTATCCTGTGAAATTAAAAGAAACCGTGTCTATCAAAGTGCCACTTGACTGGGTAGGTAGGTTAGGTATGTACCTACCTAAGTAGGTAGGTTAAGTAACCTGCCTACCTCTTTAAACCCCAAAACCTTTTTCACAGTTCATTTTTCAACCGACTGTAAAATATGTCCACGAGGTTCCGTGTTATCTAACAGTTTATCTGAAGTTTCTATAAAAACAAACAAACACTTCTTACCACCCCTATTAATGAATAAATGAAAGGTAAACATTTCTTGCTTCTTTAGTCTCTGTGAGTCTGTTTGCCATTTGGCAAAGGCCTCCTCCGATGTTTAGGTATAGGTACTAATTTTAGTACTTACACCCTTTCAAAAAATCATAGATACCTACTACCTTCTTAGGGTGTTTTAATTTTTAATGAGTCACCCACTCACCCATTATCCCAGTCAATCTAGTCATGTCACGCCGTCATAGTATTACAAGATTACAACCTCTTTTGCATCATTCAAGATTATCTTGTAGTTCATGGAAAAAGCGCGGCAAACGCATGCCTACCACGCCTCAATTTTTAGGTTACTAAGAACGACACGCACGGTTATCGAACTCTGTATTCTATAGTAACTATGTAAGTAGATATATTAGCGAAGGCGATTTTTAGCTTGTTTCTAGACAGAGATTTAATATCTTAGTTGTAGGTTTTATCTACCTAACTCGATAACTTCTTCATATTTGACTATCTGAAAATGCTTATGCCCTAGCTAAGAAGCCTTAGGCTTATTAAGACCCTAATGCGTACCTACAGTAGATTTTAAATTCGAATTGTTTGACTAAGTTTACTTATTTATAAATTACCTTCGATGTCTATTGTAAATAATTATGGTAAGGTGCTTCCTGGGTTTAAAAATGTAACAATGCTATTTTCCGGACTACAATAAATAAGGTACTTAACGTCATTAATTTAAATTGTAAATATTGCTGGAAACTTATTAGTTAAGTACCTAGGTAATTAAATTAGATAGGTAGGTACATAAGTAGGAACTCTTAAGCATTTTTTTATGCTTGCTGTGGTAGGTTTGGTAAGCACTTGGTAAGCAGTGCAAATTTATTTATTATTATATACTACAGGCTACAGGGAAATTTGGTAAGACTTTTTGACTTAGTTATTTTGTGCATCAGGTCATGACATTGCTATAAGCCACAGGCAAAGTAAATGTTCTACCAAACCTAATAAAAAGGCAATGCACCAGTAAATTAGGTCAAGGAGTGCTGGAATATTCTATGGTCATCATTAGCGAACCTCGCGGCTAGTAGTGAAACTAAATTGAAAACCAGAAATAGCGACATCTAGCGGCCTACGTTAGTACTAAATAACAAACATCACAACAACCTCACAAAATCTTAATAAGTTCTGCCACTCGATACTAGACAGCGCTGCCACAGCTTTCTAGACGCGTTGAGTATATTCGCGGCCAACGTTCCCGATTGTTCGAGAAAGCGCTTTGTTCAAGCGGCCGCTTGCAGCGTTCAATATAAAAGCGGTTTGAAGCGAAGACGCGGCAGATTCAATTCAGACAAGCAAGTGATAACAAAGTGATCTCAAGCGACTTTCGCTCGAGGATTTCGATTTGAACCAAATCCAAACTAATCAAAGGAAGATTTTCACTACCTACCCGTATTGCATTACGAGGATTTTTAAAGTAAACACTACGAAAATGTCTCTACTACCGTACCTTTTCGAGGAGCTGCGCCCAGTGGGCCGGCAACGACTTCGCGACCAACTCTTCGGCTTGGATTTAACCCCTGACAACATCCTGGAAGCTTTCGACCGACCAGTTACCCAAATCCGCCGCTACCTTCGCCCTTGGAGAAACCTAGCCTGCAGGGACGTCGGATCCACCATCAAAACCGACAAGGACAAATTCGAAGTCAACTTAGATGTGCAGCACTTCGACCCTGAGGACATATCAGTGAAGACCTCCGATGGCTTCGTGGTGATTGAAGGAAAACATGAGGAACGCAAGGATGAGCATGGATTTATTTCCCGACAGTTCAAGCGGAGGTATACGTTACCTGAAGGGTGTAATCCTGAGACGGTGGAGTCTAGACTGTCTTCTGATGGCGTGTTGACGGTGACGGCTCCGAGGATCAGCGGTTCTGATGAGAGAGCTGTTCCGGTCACCCAAACCGGGCCTGTCAGGAGGAAGGCGCATGATGAAGAAATAGAAATCGAGGAAAAAACCCCGAAAAAGAAATCTAAGAGCAAGGAGTAATTATTAAGGATTTTAAATAAGTGATAAAATTTCTTCACCTTTTTTTAGGTGAATAAGAATAATAATTCCTTACATGATTTAGATTTAAGGTAAACTTAAGTTTCGTTTATTCTCTTTTGTAAGACTGATTTAATGTAATCAATAAAGTTCCAGTAAAATATGTACTTTGTTGTTTTTTTTACCAGATAAAAAGTAAATACATGTACAAAACAGTATTTAGTGAACAATAGGTAGGCAGGAATAAAATAATCATTTTTGTGTCGGTGTCAGAAATAATATTAGGTTAATTATTTACGGAAATTTACAGAATTACCGGCGCTATATTATAGTTTTTCCCGCGATAAAGTAGCCTGTGTCTTTTCTGAGGATTTAGAGAAACCTTGTACATACAGACAGAACTGCATCCGCATATACTATATTTGTATGGATTTATAAGTTAATATAGTTTATAAAGAAGCGCTGTTTGTAATTTTTTCCAGTTATGATCGCGCCTACATTATTAAACACAGCGATCGTTTTATAAATTGCTCGCAAATATAAATAGGCGCTTTTATAATGCGAAGTCATACCTAAATAAAATTACTACCAAATAATGAAATAATTTAATGGACTCAAAATATGTTTCTTGTTTTCGACACATCTCAACAACAATCAATTGGAACAGAAAATATAAATGAGGCGCCCGTCACAAATATTATTAATTGGTCATTTTGTATATTCTACATAATTTATTAATGATAGATCTAATTAGCCGCAGAGTATTCAAGCTGCCAAAACCATCTGTCAAAAGAAAATTTACGAAACGGCTTGGTTGTTTTCTTAAAATTCATATTTACAACCATGTTATCAAGAACTGTGACATAAAGAATATTTCAGTTAAAGAAGCTAGACATTTAATTCTAAAATGGCTATTAACTCTCACATATAATGATACAGAAAATATTTTAAAAACTGTATGTTGATATGTTTGGTAATTATTTCTTAAATTTTTTATATATTTTTACTTATACATTTAAAAAGTTTTTGAATAATATGAAAATGTTTTTTGTTATTAATATATACCTACACATTATACCTACTAATATATAAATAATTAAAATATTTATTTATTAATTTTACATATGTAAGTACGTTTTATATAATATATATTTATCAATTTATTTATTTATTTTATTTAGTGGACTAAATAATAGCACTTTACCTTCATTAGATGCTTAGAGAGCATACAACTCATTTCCATAAATTAATTTCGTAAAAAAGTTTCCTCGATACAGGCTTAGCCTAGTGAGGAAACTGACAGATAATTTCTTTAATATATGTTAAACTGCTCTACGATCAGATGTATTTGTAGTATATTTAAGTTTTTTAAGAAATAATTGTATCTTTTCGTAGTAATAAATATATTTTCATTTTCATTTTTTAATGATATCAATATTTCAAACTGCCTATCAAAAACAGGGCTCCAAGTAACACAGCCTTTTCCTCCTCCCTCGCTTCATCACGGAACGAAATCCCATAATTCTTGTCACTTTGAACTGCTGCAAAACCCCAGTTATTCTTCAAGACACCCACTTCATCATCACCTGAGAGGATGCTGTACACAAACCGGTTAAAACCTTCCGCTTTGATCTTCAAAACGATTGCCCCACTTTTGTTCTTTACATGGTATGTGTTTATACATTTGCGTACTTCTTTCACACAACCCACATAGTTTCCTGGTGGTGCCCAAACGAAAGCTTCGTTCAAGCACAGCTTCCAAGGTTTTTGGACTTGAATAACTTCGTTTCCGTAGCTGTTGTAGATTTTGACTTTGAATTTATTGCATCTTTGCTCTCTTACTGCAAGGAAAACCTTTTGTCCATCGTTGTTGAAGATGGTGTAGGCGGTTCCTTGAGTACCTATGATGTTATGGAGCGAGTCTCTTGTTTCTACGATGATTAGTTCTTGGAGTGTGCTTATGTAGGCGAGTCCAGGGTATTCTGAGATGGTTTTGGGGCATTGCATCCATTGTGACTTCTCTGGAGTAGCTATGGCAGCTTCTGGTTGAACCGATGGGCTCACGCAGGTTATCATGAGTCTACGGTGGCTATCAGCATTTTTAAGGATATTGGTAATAGAACAGGTTTTAGGATATATGTTTTTGTAAATTCAACATAGTAACAGGTCTTTGGTAAAAAGACGAGGGGATATGTCACTTTCAGTGTATTCGGAATGTGACAGTGAGTTTCACAGTGTCAACATTTTTTGACAGAATCTACTTAAGTATTTCTTCATGCTGAAAAATAGGTTTTTAAAATTTAATTTTGCCTTAGATTATAAATAGTCTGAAGAGCCATCTACACTATAAAATGTGAAGCAGCTTGTCTAGTAGAATAGTAACCTCTTCGTCTTCAAGAACCTTTGGGTTCAATCTAAGCTTCCGTCTCAAGATTGCTGAAATCGACTATAGATGTCACTAATCCCAATATTTAAATATAAACTGTAGACTTGAAACACAAGCCGACTTTGAACGCATATGAAACTATTGCTGAAAACTGCCTCAGCCTGAGGCATACGATAGAATTATCTATGATACCTAAACGACTAATATCAAGCAAAAAACACCCATAAACGAAATCACTGACTGAGAGAGCGAAAGTTTACAGCTTATGCAACGAAACATGCGAGACAAACCATTCGGAACGCATGCCTAGCCGGCTGCTTTAAAGTATTCTAGTGATCGAATTTCTCTCTCTTATTGTAACAGGATAACGGACGAGTCTATGACTTGTTACAGCCACAAACGAGCGAACGTGTAACAATTCGTCGAACCTTTGCGCGAGCGTGGGCGGCCCGCATAGGTCTGACATTTAAGACCTGACGCTGCGTTAAACGGGCGCGTTTTTATGTCAAACGCGTACTAAAGTGATTAGACGCGCGACATAGAACATTTCTACTAACACGCGTCAGGCTTAAGTGTGGTTTTACAGCGACGGAACCACCAGTGCGAATGATAAGCGTCGTGGGCAAGGAGATCCGCGTCCCTTGGTTCATTACATATAGAGATTAAGATTAAAATATGTTTATTATACCAGACTATAACTTAATATTGCTGTTCGCTCCCGCCAACATTGTTTAACCTGCGATAAACGCCTCACTGTAAAACCAGCCTAAACAATGAGTGAAGAAAAAACAATAAAATGTTATGGGTAATATGTTATTTTTTTGGCATTTAGGTGATTAAGATTATAATATAATATGTTATAAATGTTGTCGCAATTAACAGCGACAGTTTCTAAATATATTATAAAAAATTAGAAAATACTCACACGCGGTGAGCATTCGCAAGAATGTCATAATACTTATCGCTATGAATAATGATTATTATAACGCTTCTAGTGGTACAATCTCCGACCTTATCGCAAAAAACGATTTCTTCCAGGTAACCTCTAGAGGGATAGGATCTGAATGACGATGCACACAAGTTAATGAATTTATAATAATATAAATTCAATATTATATTCAAGTTATTATATTGCCGACCCCACGTAATGTGGGATAAGGGCAGGAGAATGATGATGATGATGATTCAAGTTATTAGATATTTATATTATGTAGGTTTATTGCTACCCAACTTAACTTCAACTGTTATGATTTTTCGCAGACACCGTGCAAGCCACATCGAAAATGACCCATTTTCGAAAGTTTAAATAGTTTAGTAATAATATCGTATAAACAAGTTTCTATGGCTACCTTAAACTCGCACAAAAAGTGTAAAAAAAATATACCCTATAGAGGAGCACAGACATATAACAATATTCCCTTATACAATCTAATTAGATTCTGTACGAACCTTCCTTCTCAGATATAGAATATAAACGCATTCGAAGCGTTTAACACAAGTCTATCTATAGAGGTACATACATACATATATTTTAATCAATCATAGTCTACTAGAAAAATAAACGAGTTGGAGTATAGACGTTTATACAACGATCAAATAAATTATTTTGTATATAGCTATTCACATGTAAGTGACATAATATATTCGTGTATTTGGAAATAAATAATATTTAACATAAAATAAGTGATTTTTGAGTGCCCATTATGTACAGATTCGACATTTGCAATTCATTTACCTACCAAAAACGCGATCATAAATTTTAAGCCAGTACAATGAATGAACAATCCTTATAACCTGTGGGCCCACCCTTAAGGTTAGAATTATTTAAATTTTTAAAAATTTTTATGGGACTATACCATTACCATTTCCGATAAAATAATTATCAAAATTGGACTACTCAGAAAAAAAGTAATGCATGGGCAAACATGAATAAATATAATCTGCTCCTTTTTTCCAATTTTTAGTATTAATGAGACAGCTTAGAATCGAATTCGCAACCACCTATTCGCCAAACAACCTCTCCAACTGTTGACGTCATACCGCCTATCCAATTCCATGAATAAATAAATTAAACAACCATTTTGCTCAACAATAAAACCGATCAAAATAATAACGTATTACGGAAATAATATTCCTTATTAAGGAAAAAATCTTTAATTGAGTCTCCCTACACAAGAACAGTGGCGGAAAGATACACATATATAATAGTGTATATAGCAATAAAGTATAAATGATGGAAGCAACATATAGGAAAATATAATATATTTGTTCGCACAGCCGAGTTGAACTATATGTATTACGGGTTGATGGATTATTGCGGGCGTAGAGAGGCCATCTTGTTTTTGTTTATAAGAATTATAATATGGCGTAGTTCTAATTTATTGACAGATAATCCATAGCAAAAGATAGATAGATAAATCTTTACTGTACAACACAAAAACTGACAGTTCTCATTGACTAAAACAATACATTGGAGAACAAAAAGCGGCCTTATAACCTTATTTCTACTTGTAAACAACAATATACTATACGTGTCGTAGACTATTGCTACGCTGTAGACTATAGCTACGCTGCAGACACTTGCTACGTGTCGTAGACCATTGCTACGCTGTAGACTATAGCTACGCTGCGTAGACACTTGCTACGTGTCGTAGACCATTGCTACGCTGTAGACTATAGCTACGCTGCAGACACTTGCTACGTGTCGTAGACCATTGCTACGCTGTAGACTATAGCTACGCAGCGTGGATACTTGCTACACAGCGTAGGCTCCGCTACGCCGTGTTGACCATTAGCCCTACCACGAGTTGCCTCTAACGAATGTTGGAACTATTTTATCTTCATCTGTAAAGCTACATGTCAACATGTACATGCACCCAGTAGGAGCAATGCATAAGGGTTTACGTCATTAATAATTGTGAAATGTATAAAGAAGAAGATATATGACTATGAGATGAGTGAATTTACAAATACAAGTCAAGATAATCATAATCATACAAGTCAAATATAAAAAAGACACTTATAACCTAACTGGCTAACTGGCATAACGAAATAGCAAGGGATCGAGAGCAGTGCACATCTTTCGAGGAGGCCTTTACCCAAAACGGGGTACCTACAGAACCAACCACATAGTTTTAAAAAACAAGTTGTTAATTATGTAGGAAATAAAGGCTTTTATTATTTATGTATGTCGTATGTAGCTTCGCTTAACGTGTGTAATTTGCGTGGTTGTTAATTCCGCTTGTAACTCAGAGGTTTGGTTTGACGGCCCAGTACCGCACTGATTGCGTCTGTTGAGCTTAATAATATTTTTAATAATATAACTCTTTATTAAACCAAGATTTAAAACAATAGAAAAGGGACTTAATGCTAAATACAATATTGCTTAAAGCAATTTCTTTCAGAAAACTTTAGGATGCCCTTGCCTAACCTTTACCTTAGGAGCTTACGGCACTTGCGAACCACAGGTTACGCAACATCTTTATATTGCTACAATGCGTAGCAACGGAATGATAACGCTAATTATAAGGTATATTATTAACTAATTAAGTTAAGTAGGGTTTGTGTATATTCATATTTTAAACTATCTATCACTATTCTGCTTAAGCTCTCCTATTTACGTTCCCACTGCTGAGACACAAGGACTTCAATCTTGGCGAGAGATTAGGCCTTAATTTACCACGCTGGCCAAGTCCGGGTTGATGAATGTCACATGTCCTCCAAACTCTAAGTTCTCATAACATGCCGGTTTCCTCACCATGTTTGCCTACACCGTTAAAGCCTGTGTTGAAAGCGCTCATAAATTTCCCAAGAAGAAAAATTCAGAGCGTGGCGAGATTTTAACACACGACCTACGGAATGAAAGTCAAGAGTTCTCCCACTAAGCCAACACGGCTTTTCGGTGTAAGTTAGATAGCACATTTATTAAGGAAGACTACTTAAGAAAACTACTTTTTACCATGAGGCAATAAAAAAACTCGAGCAACGCTATGGCGTCAAAAGCTACTATACAATAAAGATAGAAGCAATTATTTTAGCACAATCTCGGCTCCACACCAGCCACTGTTCTGAACACACATACGAAGCCACGCTACGTCTTAAGGACGACATATGAAGTAATTTTTTTCCAACTTCCCCCCAATCCAAGATAGACCTTACCGCCTCGCAATACGACACCAAATTACAACAACCGCGAAATATTTTTTCCATTTCATATTTACGAATATGCCCCAAATTCCCCAAAAATTAGAACCGTGAAGGGGGGAGGGGGGAACCCCCCACGTGTAGACACACACGCGGACATAGGCATCCCTCACACACGTGTAGGGGGGTGGATAGATAGTTTTAGAAGAAGAAATATTATGTTGTTGGAATAAATCCCGGCGAGTCTTATTGCTGCGATTTTTAATTGAATTTTCTGATAAAACGCTGGAGATAGCTTTGTTTTTTGTTTTTACCAGAGACGGTGTTTTTAGGGGTTGTGGCAATAAGGAAAGCTATTGTTCTGATTTTATTTATTTTAGATGTTTCTTACAGCGTCTAGGAAGCCCTTGCCTGACGCGTAACGGTATCAATATCTATAGGTCCTTAAATTGCCGCCGTTAAAAAGAGACTGCCCTTTCTCAAATCCTAGACAAGATGTGTATGTACCTTTAACTAATACCCTACGGTTCAGTAGTTTGAGCGACGTTAGCGCGACATGCAGACAGAGTAACATTATCATTTATAATTTTAGTAAGATTTTGATGAGTATAATATAATCCGCAAGTTTATTATTTATAGTTCAATAAAAATTTTAATCGATTTTCTTTAATGGGTTTGTAAACGCAGCGATGACAAATGGATTCGAATCGTGGTGCTGCACTATAGGCCTTATAGGTTAAGTCGACGTATCGGAGTGCCAAAGGGTTTCTCCACGGGCTCGAATAAGAAATAAGGAAATATAATGATTGTGGGGTCAAGCGTAATAGCTTGTTATGGTGGCAGTAGGTAGGTCATGTTACACTTAGATGGTTGTTGTAGCCGAAAAGTTAAACAGTATAAACAGATGATATGGTTGAGACTGGTTTTAGCTGGTACCTTCCGGTTTTTTATAAAAAAAAATTTGTAAGGTGTCCAATGTCCAGTTCTGAAATGATGATAGATAACACAATCTTCATCTAGGTAACATATGTGCATATCTATTATATTAAGTATATCAGATGTATATTACCCGTAACACAAGCTTAGAGATTACCACGGGGCTAGATGTTGTTGTGTGGATTGTCCGAAAATATTTATTATTAATATTAAGACATAATTTCACGGTGAATGCAGCTTTTATCAAAAATAAATGGGAATCCATTAAACTTATGTCTAGCAGTGGACGTCTTATGCCTGAAATGATAATGAATGAGTATACAGTTATATAGATTTTTAATATACATTATTTACATAGGAACTTATTGCTGTATATTCCTTGGAACTTATTCATTCGCAAGACACAATGTACTGACGAAATAAAAAGGCTGGTTTTCAATTTATCGGGTATCTTTTCAGGGTATTGTACGCGGAGGGTAAAAACGAAACCTAATTACAATGCCTTCAGAAATCAGGCAGATAAATATATTTAGAGAACATTATCATTCTTTAAAATCACTTAAAGTTTTGGCGTCCTCATTTCATTAAAACTCCCAACAAGATATACTTTATAAATTTAATATCTGATAGGAATACAAGTTATTATGTTCTAGTGGTTTTTTAATCACGGGTACTAGCAAGGTACAAGCTACAAGCGTATAATACTTATACAACTCAACTAATTATTTCTAAGAAATCTATACCTAGTGTTATTATCTATATAAATAAAAATGAATTGTTGTTCGTTAGTCTGATTAAAACTCGAGAACGGCTCGGAAGATTGAGCTGATTTTGGTTTTAAAATGTTTGTCGTAGTCCAGGGTAGGTGTAAACGGTGAGCAAATAAGGAAAAATTGCCGGGAACTTTTTTTACCCGTGCGACGCCGGGGCGGGCCGCTAGTAAAAAATATACATACGTTATGTTATAATAATAATACTTATTAGTTATAGAAAAAATTGTAAAAGACGGTTTAGCATAAAAGTAGGAATTCGCTTCTAATCATGTTATTCTTCTTCGTTCGTTGGTGCTATACAAAATAATCTAGATAAAATTCCCGATTCCAAAAGCTTTGTCCCCATTAAAGCGATCATTTTGGAATGTCGACGAGATGCGCTTCAATTTGAGACACCACTCGAGTATATTTATCGACATTCGGTAATTTATATAAGATAAGATAATATGTATATGTAATTAAAACACAAAACAATACAAAAGAACTTAAGACTATATAACAAATGCCGGTTTTAGCGTTAAGGAGCGATCTCTACCAGACAACCGATTATTTCCCACTTTCACCCGCTCACAACTTTCAACGGCTTAATTTTCTTTCATAAAACATGTCTAAGACGCATGAAAGACACCGTTATTACAAAAACAAAGTAAATTGAAATCGCTTCATCGATTCGGGAGCTAGGTGCGCAGTCTCTCACCTCTCGATTTTTCGTTACCAAAAAATATGTGCGCTTTAAGCACGTTCTTTAACGATGAACGCAAACATCGTGAGGAAACTGGCATGTTCTGAGACTTTTTAAGAGTTTGAAGAACATGTGAAATTCACAAATCCGCAGATTGCCAGCGAGGTGAATTAAGGCCTTATCTCTTCTAAGTGAAGTATCTCTGTCCCAGCAGTGGGAACGTAAATGCGGGGTGTAATAACGGGTTGCGGAAATATTTATTTATTTATTTATTTTATATATATGAGGGTTATAGTCAAAACGTTTATTTCCGTAGAAGCATATGCATACATTGACAGGTCAACTTAATTTAAGTCTAAGTAGATATATCTTAAGCCTGTCTTAAAGTAACCATGAGTCTATTCAGTATTTATGCTCAATAATATCATACTGGCAACATACACTAACATCTTTAGGCTGAATAAATATAAAAAATAGGTATTCTATTTAGTCTGTTAACTCGTCTAAAAATATTGGACACATATTTTTCGCTTTTTTAATTTTAATAAGAAAGTGCTAAGACATAGTGCATCAAAGTTTCGGATACGTTCCTTGTGACTTCAAAATTACAATTTTTAGTACAATGCAAGAAAGAGCTGTCTCGCAAAACTTTACAACACTGTAAAAAATTTTTGCATGCCAATGTTTTTGGGTGACGTATGTGAAACTCATTTAAATTTAATATGTTATATGTACATACCTATTTCATGCAGTAAAAGATTATTATTCTTGATTTTTCGTTTACAAGAAAAAAGCAAAAAATATGTGTACAATGTTTTTTGAGTTATCTAAATAATGGACTTATTTTTTTTGTCATCTACCCTATTTACACTTTCGTCTTTATGCTGAATTATTTTCATGGGAATGTTCCTTATTCATATATGAAGTTACATTCGCATCTATAGAGGAAGAAAGGGAATATTTTAGAGAAAAACTTAACAAACTACGTTCTACAATCTATCCCAATTTGTATCTTATATTCAATAACTCACGGTGTTTTTTCCTTCCAAATGTATATCAAATCTGTAAACGCTTGCTCAAGTTTCCTCATAAGGGATGGTATAGATAAAATAAACCTTATATTGTGGAACTTAGAGTTAAAATTTCATTTGTATTTGAAATATCTTCGATTTGAAATTGTCGAGACTTGGCGGAGTCTAAAATATTTCCACACATAAAAAAGTTGATACTGTGTTATTCCTTTTTGTAACACATCAGTCAGATTTATATAGATAGATAGAAAATAATTTATTACACACTCCAAACAATGAAACAATACAATATGAAAATAAAAACTGAACCTAGATAGTGTAATGGGCGGTCTTAACGCTTAAAGCAATTTTTGTAGAGAAAAATTACAAAACGTAATGATTTGTGCTACTGAAAGGTTCTCGAACAAAAATTGTGGATTAACTAACAGTTATCTGCTGTGCATTTTCCTCTCCATCCAAAGGTTGTCTGGAAGAAATTGCTTTAAGCAATAAGGCCGCCCATTACGCATTTTGTATTTAGCATTAAGTCCATTTTTGTATTGTTTTATCTTGGTGTGTAAAAAAGAGTTATATTATTATTATTATATTATTAATATAAAAAAACCCGATTGCAAATCCATCATCAGTCTGTTAACGCCCACTGCTGAGCATAGGCTGCCTCCATAGTCCGCCAATCATTTCGGTCCCCCACTAATTTCACTATTAACTATTGTTCCTGATATCCCTTAGAGTAAAAACTAAAAAGTCATACTATTTTGTAATGTGCACGCGATGCGCTTTCATTTGAGACCCCACTCGAGTATATTTGCAGACATTCGGTTTTTCTTCCTCACTTACACCCCCATAACTTTTAAACGGGTCAATCGATTTTCATCAAACATGACTTAGAACACTCGCACGTAATTCACCTTTAATACAAAGAAACCTACATTGAACTCGCTTCATCCATTCGGCAGTTATGATGCTACAGACTGAGAGAAAGCCACGTCAAAGTTATAACACCCCTCTTTTTGCGTCGGGGGTTAAAAATGTAATCCCGTGCACTGAATAATAAATAACTGATGGCAAGTTGATAGCAGTGAGTGGAAATTAATGAGAGAAGTAAAATTTTAGCAGTGGACGTCGTGCGGCTGTAATTGTGAATTATAAACAAATATTACCGGACAATCTACACAGCAACATCTAGAATAGAATAGAATATACTTTATTACACACCAAATGAACAATACAATATGAAATTAAAACTAAACCTGAAACGCGTAATGGGAGGTCTTAATGCTAAAAGCAATTTCTTCCAGACAACCTAGCCCCGTGGTAAGCTCTAAGCTGGTGTTACGGGTACTAGACATCTGATATCTTACTACTATTATAAAGGCGAAAGTTTGTAAGTATGTTACTCTTTCACGTAAAAACTACTGAACCGATTTAAATGAAATTTGGTACACAGAATCTCTAGAGCCTGAAAAATAACATAGGATACTTTTTACCGCGGGAAAACGTCATTCCGCGGGAAAATCCATTATAACGCGGGTAACACCGCGGGGCACAGCTTGTAGTTAATATAATAGGCATGTATAGAGGTATATAGATATTTTTTATTTTAATATTAAACATTTAGACCAAGGAGAAAGTGCTTGCAGAGCATACAAACTTTAGACCCCTCGGCGGGAATCGAAACCACTGAGCCAGTCTTGACGACCAGTCCACAAAGCTTATAGGGCTTGTTAGAGTCTATCGAGAGTCTATTTATTTGCTTGTTAAACTTAGCATCCCATTAAAGGCTACATTTTTACCGAATTCTCGTGGGAAAATCCATAAAAAACGGTCAAATCTCGTCGTTACTAGCTAGTTACGTTAAACTTTCAACATAACGAATAATTTCAATAACAATCTTACATCCATGCAAAGAATGGCTAACCTACTTTAGAGTACGCGAGCAAAATATATTATATTTTTAATATTCCTTTAAAGGGAGAAATTCGAATTCAAATAAAGGCCTTTGGGGTAAAAAAGGGGTGCATTTTATAGGGCAACGTGCGCGGCCACGAGACGCGAGGGATTCATGTCAGTGTTCTTTGGGGCCACTAAGTTAGATATCTTTATAAACTTTTTAATGATACGCGTACAAATTCCAAAACGATTGTAATTTTTTAGGAAGTTATTCGTTTAGCTAAAACTCATGTAACATTTTTTGTTTATCTTTTAAACTAGCGCCACGCCCCGGCTTTGCACGGGTAATTATTCAAAATTGTTTCAAAATTATTCGATTTTTTCTCTCCTTAAAAACCATCCTTAAACTCCAACAAACATTTAAAAAAATAAATTGGCTAAATTGGTATAGGCGTTGTTGAGTTATGCGCTAAGCAACACATTTAGCGATTCATTTTTAACCCCCGACAAAAAAGAGGGGTGTCATATGTTTGATGTGTATCTGTCTGGGACATCATAGCTCCCGAACGGATGAAGCGATTTCAACTTAGTTTTTTTTTGTTTAAAAGGTGAGTCTGGCGCGAGTGCTCTTAGACATGTCTCATGAAAATCGGTTGTGCCGTTTAAAAATTGTGGGGGTTAGAGTGGGGAAGGAAAACCGAAAATCTGTAAAAATCTCGAGTGGGGTATCAAAGGAAATTGAAGGATTCGAATCGGGGGTTTTTGTTATATTTAAAGTTTAGATTTATTATTTCTAAGAAGATTAAGGTAAGAGAAAACATACTATGGATTGCAATGCTCAAATTGATGTAACCGACAACAAACATAAACTTGGTTCGGGTCAATTGGTGTAACGTTAGTTTTTTAAAGAAAGTTGGTTTTATATTGGTGTATGTGTGGTTATAATTTTTCGTTCAAGCTAAGAATTAGTGTAAGAGCAATGCTGGCTTGCCAAGATACATACACAAACTTAACCTTCTTTGGTCAAACGATAGGAATACAACAATTCGACTTATGTAAATGGATCACATACCTACTCAGTTACAACATAATTTCGACAGAAGTCTGCAAATTCACAGTTAAAATGTGTAGCGTAACTGTATTTTTTTAAAGCTAGTATTCTATTATTATGCTATTCGAAAGAGCAGAAAAAAACTTAAAAAAACTGTACTGTTTTGGTGGTTAACCCAATTGAACGTTCATGTTGTAAGCGCTAATTAATTTTAAGACCAAAATTGTACACATGAATGCAATAAACGATTTTGAATTTGAATTTGAACCTGCAACCGACGATAATGTACAATATCTATGCTATGCTAGGGTTTAGTTCTGAAAATAACTTTTTGAATGGGATTAGTTACCTGTTAACGAATTATTAACTACTAACTAAGCGACAAAATATTATCAAGCGACAATTTTTTTATTTCCGCACACGACCATTCAGTAGAGAGCCGACCGACCGCCGCCGCGGTAATTTAAAAAAAAATTTACTCGTGATATCTTTTGAATGGAATGTCAGAATCTAATAATTCAAAAAGTTATATAAAGGTTTTAAAGCAATCTTACATAATAAATTATTTTGTTAAGGATTAATACCTAGATACAAATAAAGAGCCTTTTTAAACAGTGGTATTATAATTTTTAATATAAAAAATCGCTTATTGTCACAAAACTATAATAGTTAGAGATATGATGTAAAGACGTTTTTTGTAGATAATGATAAGTTCTATAAAGTTGTAATACATCACTTTGTTATATATTCAATAGTTTTCGCAGCATTCGCGATTAACGAAAAATTTAGGTTTATTTAAAAAAAAAAATCGCTTATTATCACAAAACTATAATAGTTAGAGATATTATGTTATGACGTTTTTTGTAGATAATGATAAGTTCTACAAAGTTGTGATACATCACTTTGTTATATATTCAATAGTTTTCGCAGCATTCGCGATTAAAGAAAGATTTTGGGTTCTTTTTTTTCACCATGGGTTACATTATCGGAGTTTGGTAAGAAATCATATTATTTTAGTAAACTAAATATAGCCTATGTCACTCAGGGATAGTGTAGCTTTCGAATGGTGAAAGAATTTTTTAAATCGGTGCAGTAGTTTCAGAGCCTATTCGAGACAAACAAACAAACAAACAAACAAACAAAAAATCAAACCTTTCCTCTTTATAATATTAGTATAGATGTTACCTTATTTCTACTTGTATCCATAATCATTAAGGTTTTTGTGTGAGGAAATATTTTTTTTTTTATAATATTATTTATATAAATTTTCCATGTCATAATGTTATCTACCGTATTCCTCCGAAACAACTTTACCGGTTTTTACCAAATATTATATGCGTATTCAGTAGATCAACTGATAATCGGCTACAACGTTTGCTGGGGTCAGCTTGTACATATAAGTACATATAAATTGAATTGATTTGTATATATATGTAAAAAAGTCTGTGAAGTAGTTTTTGAATTTATAGCGAACATAAAGATAGACAGACCTGGTGGGGGACTTAATTTATAATTATTTACAATACTATCCCTACATTTAATCCGACTAAAGGAAGGAGAAGGTTCTTAGTTCGACTGTATATTTTTTATGTTTGGTCACCGATTTAATGGTCCATCCTGGATCATCAGTCATCTCTATGTCATCGTATAATTGAAGGCTCCGGTCTAATCTACGCGTCGACAACGCGGGAAGCGACTGCGACGCGGACTTTTAGCCCAGAAACATCCCGTTTGTAGGCGAGTAAAAAGCCATAGAAAAGCATGGTCGCCCAGGTAATGCCGAAGCTTTATTGTAGATAGAAATAAATAAAATTTCTGTTTGTTGTTTCGATTGTCTCTAGAATTTTAGCACTCTTTATAGGGTTAATTTCGTCAGTAATATTTTATTCAATCCTCTAATATACTTTAATTGTTGGGAAATGGTCCTAAAATATTGACAGTCTATTTGACAGTTGAAAAATCAGACCAAAATGTCATTATGCCCTCTAAGTATTTTGAAATTTGTATGGAAACCCCTTATTAAAAGCCTTATCCATCAAACTCCATTTCCTATTACGATATATATATGACCTAGGCCTTAAAAAGAAAGATTTAGTTAGTTATATTTATTGATAAGAGTTTTATCTTCAATAATACAATTTTAAATGGAATCCAAATTACTGTCAAAAACATCATGTACTTTATAGCCGGTATTAAAGAATACTCTGTGCACTACAGCGTACCGACACTAATATTATGATGACATGAACTGTCAATGTCAGAATTGGAAAGTCACAACGAACAATAAAGTTCATTTTCAGAGACGCAAAATGGCGTTTAACTGAGTTACATCTTTTTCACTTTATATTTTTTTAACTAAAATCTATCATACTGAAGTTTTAAGCGCAGAGTCCAATTATAATAAATTCAATTGGAAGGGTTTTTTTTTTAAGCACCGTTATTCAATATCAAAATAAATCCAGTACTTCGCATGTAAACAACAGCATAGTACTTTAGTTCACAATTTCAATTCCTCAACTTTTAAAATTCGCAATAAGCCTCCTTCGAGCATTAATCTTCATCATTTTAAAACAAAAAAAAAACCTCCTCCTACAGGGTGGTTTAAAAATCGAATCAGCTCCCGGCCTTGGGCGCGCTGCCGTCAACACATAAATCATATTTCTCGAGAATTTTTAAAAGTCCTATTGCTTTCGCGTATTTGCCATGTACTCCCCTCGGGGAGGCGTGTGTACTTACCCCCCCGTTTCCTAGTTCTACAGGCTACAGGGTGCGCGCACTGGCGCGGCCTTGAGTTTCCGATTTAGTATGATGGAACCTTTTTGGTTGTAATAAATGAATAAATAATTCCGAACGTTCTGCAAGCACTTTCTCCTTGGTCTAGGTGTTTAATATGTACAGTAAAAAAATATATCTATCTATGTGTGTCTTTTATATTAAGTATATCAGATGTTTAGTACCCGTAATACAAGCTTAGAGCTTACCACGGGTTTCGTAGTAATTTATTATTTCATGGGGCTAGATGTTGTCAAAGTCAAAGTCAAAACGTTTATTTCCATAGACGCACAAAGCATACATGGACATGTTAACTTTAAGCTGATTTAAATAAAAACTAAGAATAATCAAGGAATTAACATTGTCTTGCATCTGCAAGCATTATGATCTTTGTTATAGCCTTCTGTAGAATAATAAGCTATTATCAGAAGACTTTTTAAATTAAAATCTTAAACTTTCGAATGGGAAGGTCAGTTATAAACTGCGGTAGCTTATTATAAAAACGGACACAAAATTTAAAAGATTGTTGTAACATAAAAGGTTGTGTGGATTGTCCGGAAATATTTATTTATTTTAAATGTCCAATGACACAACTGAATAATATTTCAGAAATATTATTGAAAAACATATTTATATTTATTTTTAATCAAAATATTCACATTAATTCCTTTACATAAATTTTACTCTCATTTTCTTTAAAATAAACATTTAATCAAGACGAATGTTTGCAACAACAAATTAAAAACAAAACTAACAAATTGTAAAGTTATAAAGAACAAAAATAAGCTGAGTTTCCAATCTCCTCTTTGCTCTAGTGTAAAAAAAAAACTAAATCGAAATAGTTCTATCCGTTCGTGAGCTATGATGCCACAGACAGACAGACACGTCAAACTTATACCCCTCTTTTATGTCAGGGGTTAGCGACCAGATACGAAAAATGAATTTCCTATTTATCTTTTAATACCTATGTTCAATTTGTTTATGTATTTTGTATGTTATTTTTGATGTTTCTAAGATTTGTAAGACCAATGGGATTAAATTATTTTGTATCTTGATTGACTTTATCTGAATTGTCTCCATTCTATCATCGGTCGCTCAGACGTACGGCTGGTTACATATTCACTTAGTGGACCTAAGATCAACACGCACGAAACGCTCGAATTCTTTTATAGTGCGCACCGCTAAGGAGTGGAATTGTCTCCCGAAGTCTGTTTTTCCGATTACAAACCCGACCACTTATAAGGAAGAATGAATGGGGTCATTCTGGGTAAAACTTGTTCCATCGTTGACCTCGTCTCTCGCCTTCAGGCTAGACAGTAGTCGAAAGTAAGACCATTTTATAATAAAATAAAACTGGACACCTTTGTTTTCGCTTTATCAATTTAATATAGAGCGAAATTAGCTGGAGAGCTAGTGAACCCTGGGAGTAACGGTCTCCCTGTAAGGTTAGAAATTTGTATACTGACGATTTATGGCATGCTGAGAGCAATAGCCATGACCTGGCAGGCGTCAGCCCTGCACGTCATTAACCCCTTTATTTTTCAAACTGTTAAGTAAATGGGATTTTAAAACATGTTTCTGTAAGTTTGAAAATTTAATAGAATAAAGTTTACTTATTGTACATCTTAAAAAAAAATTGACAGGCGATTACAATAAGCAGAAGTATATGACAGGTCAATTAGAAAACGCACAGTTGATGAGGTAAAATAAACTTTATCCTGTATACTTGAAATTTTTATATGTTTTCAAATAAACGTCTCAGAGTAAGTATGTACAATGCCAGGCGGTTTTGAACAGCATAAGACCTTGCCAGGCGAGGGGACAGCTGCTAAGGGCGTGCAAAAAAGAAGTGTTACATGAACGCATACAGTAAATGTAATGTATTTTATTGGGTTTTATGCAATGTAGGTACATTATTTTTAACACTCATTTTCTTCAGCATCATCCGAAATTTCGCTATCACTGTTTTCATCATCATCTGATTCTTCAACAGTGTTTAAAAAAAAAAACAGTTAAAAAAATAAAAATTATAAAACATCACCTTTTTACTCGTTTAAACCATAAAAAAATAATTTATTTATTGATTTTTTTTTATGTTTTAAACTAGTAAAAAGGCGATAACAACCTCTTCACTCGTCAAAAAAAAACCTGAAAATAACAGTTGGAACTTAATTGATAATCGTTACGATTTAATTGGTTTGATGGGAATACGGTTCCATCTTTCCATCTTCTATATACAACATAGTTTTACAAGGACCTGCAGATCAGATACTGAATCGACTGAAACTGAGGAATGCATTTCAGGTACTTTACAACTATTTTTTGCCGACTTCAAAAAAGGAGGAGGTATATATATATATTATGTATGTCCGCGGATAACTTCGTCGTTTATGAACCTATTTTGATTTTTTTTTTCTTGGAAAGGGAGTTCCCAGTGGTGGTCCCATGGTAAGGAAACTAGAATCTGGGGAATCCTGAAGAAATTGAGGGAAACTCTTGAAAAAATTGTCTTTCCGACTTGTGTGTTTCTTAATATTATTCAATATAAAGAATTTTAAAGCCCTATTATTAATGAGGGTCTGGTGTTGATCTGATGATGGAGGGAAAGGCAGTTGAGAGAACTTCTCAATGTTTTACAGCAAGTACTTTGTTTTTGGCCTTAATTAACTTACTGAGACCGTTCATCTAAATGGGTTTTGACTGATATAAGGGGTCTGATGATGAAAATAAAGGATAGTGAAAGGAACTCTATAAGGAATATTTTAGAAGATTAAGGTAGCATCCTTTCTTAGCCCACCCATCACTAAAAATCGTGAAATTTTTTTTTGCCAAAAATGAACCAACTTCAAAACTAAAAACAAAAAATAAATTAATTTCTACAAATAATTTCGTCTATAAAAGTGATTGAGCTTGATATTTAATTCTTGACAACCTTAGGTATTGATTCATTAATTTTTTTTACTATTTTAAGATGAGGGAAACATTGTTGAAGAATCAGATTATGATGAAAACAGTGATAGCGAAATTTCGGATGATGCTGAAGAAAATGAGCGTTACTAAATCTAAATTTAAAATTTAAGAAAAATCCCTGATTGCTGAATCCAATG
Organism: Gymnoscelis rufifasciata; assembly: GCA_929108375.1. Taxonomy (NCBI): domain Eukaryota; kingdom Metazoa; phylum Arthropoda; class Insecta; order Lepidoptera; family Geometridae; genus Gymnoscelis; species Gymnoscelis rufifasciata. The sequence continues at coordinate 9,275,272 of OV815327.1, read as the reverse complement.
CTTTAATTTCCTTAAATGTAAAACACCATATCTAATATTTAATAATAGGCACGCGATGCTCTTTCATTTGATACCCCACTGCAGTATATTTGCAGATTTTCGGTTTTCCTTCCCCACTCTCACTCCCCATAACTTTTAAACGGCTCAACCGATTTTCATGAAACATGTCTAAAACACCCGGGCCTAACTCACCTTTCATACAACTAACTAATACTAAATTGAAACCGCTCCATCCGTTCGGGAGCTATGATGTCCCAGACAAACAGACAGACAGACACGTCAAACTTATAACACCCCTCTTTTTTGGTCGGGGGTTCAAAATAATGTAACTACATTGCATAAAACCCAATAAAATACATTACATTTACTATATGCGTTCATGTAACATTTATTTTTTGCACGCCCTTAGCAGCTGTCCCCTCGCCTGTCAAGGTCTTATGCTGTTCAAACCCGCCTGGCATTGTACATACTTACTCTGAGAAACCTATTTAAAAACATATATAAATTTCAAGTATACAGGATAAAGTTTATTTTACCTCATCAACTGTGCGTTTTCTAATTGACCTGTCATATACTTCTGCTTATTGTAATCGCCTGTCAATTTTTTTTTAAGATGTACAATAAATAATCTTTATTCTATTAAATTTTCAAACTTACAGAAACAAGTTTTAAAATCCCATTTACTTAACAGTTTGAAAAATAAAGGGGTTAATGACGTGCAGGGCTGACGCCTGCCAGGTCATGGCTATTGCTCTCAGCATGCCATAAATCGTCAGTATACAAATTTCTAACCTTACAGGGAGACCGTTACTCCCAGGGTTCACTAGCTCTTGGACTAAATATAGAGCATCAAAGTGCCGAAGTTTGAAGCATACATTTTGTACAAAAATGTGTTACGTCAAACAAAACTTCAATGCACTGTATCATTTCGATTTTTTGTTTGCAAGAGAAATAAAAAATTAATAATATTTTTTCTTTTAAATCTAATTATATGAATATTTCCGGACAATCCACACAACAACATCTAGCCCCGTAGTAAGCTCTAAGCTTGTGTTACTGATATACTTAATATAACAGACATAATGTACATTATGTATATAGATTTTTTTTAATTAATCATATTAAACACCCAAAAGCCGTGTTGGCTAAGTGGGAGGACACTCGACTTTCATTCCGAAGGTCGTGAGTTCAAACCCCGCCACGCACCTCTGGATTTTTCTTCTTGAGAAATTTATGTGCGCTTTAAACACGTGCTTTAACGGTGAAGGCAAACATCGTCAGGAAACCGGCATGTTCTGAGAACTTTAAAAGAGTTTGAAGGACATGTGACATTCACCAACCCGCACTTGGCGAGGGTGGTGAATTAAGGCCTAATCTCTATCGTCAAGAGAGAAGGCCCTGTGTCCCAGCAGTGGGAACGTTAATAGGGTCATGATGATGATGATGATTAAACACCCAGACCAAGGAGAAAGGCTCGATCTGTCACCCTCGGCGGGAATCGAACCCTCTAGCGCCGCAAACAGACCCACGCCCACCGCGCCACTGAGGCAGTCAAAAATGGCGGACTTCATATTTTTTTACTTATCTTCCCTATTGAAAAAGCCCTTTTTCCAGCAGTACACTTCCTAAATGAATGACTGAATGAGCTGTATGCTGAAACTATTTTTAAATTATATTATTGTTATTTTCATGAATTATTAATTTGTAAAATATGACGTTCCACGAATAACACTCACTAAATGTAAATAATTAGTTTAAGATATAATGTACTGAGTTGTAATTTTTGTATGATGTGGTTAAAAATAAACATATTTCTTTCTTTCTTTCTTACTTAATAAATAAAAAAATTGTATAAATATAATATTTGTGAGTAAAACGGAAACAAAACTTAGAACAAAATCACGCTGTATATTCTCAAGGCGCCGTTGTAGAGCGAGGGCGGGCGGCGCGCCTTGTACAGTATAACCAATTTGCAGACAACGCGCGAGTATTTTTGACATTCACTTTTACTTTATTTGAAATTATAAAAATAATATAGGAACTTCTGAGTTGTAAGCAGACTGGATTATGTTTAAATACATTGTATTTATTTTTTCTCAAAATGTTTAATTATTAGCTACTGTGTTTAGATATGATTTGAGTATATCTACTAGATTCATTAAAACTCTATAATAACCTAAACATATTAGCATATTGTATATAATTTTTGTGTAGGTACACGTGTAAAGAATATCTATAAAGTATTTTAATTAAGGGCTGTGGATTTTGTTAAATAAATAAAAACTTAACACCATCATCGTTTAAGCTATAGCAGTAATACTCCAGCTTATGTAGCGAATTCCTCAGGAAAACAATATGGCTTATATAAAATCACGGTAAAGAAATATGGTATTTTTTTTATATACATTAAAAATATGTTGCAGTTTCACTTTCAAAGTTATCGAGAGTTACACTATTCATTTTACATTATTACTTAAGTATATATGTTGAAGTTGGCTAGATTTGTTAATAAATTAAACCAGAGACAGCCAATTCATAATAATTTTGCAAACAGTTAATTATAAATAAATAATATAAAATGACTATTGAAGCACAATCTACATATCAACATAAATTTTTATTTATATATAAACGGGAATAACCAAAAGATCTCTTGTATACAATAAAATAAACTGTTAATAGTTCAAGCACGTATTACAAATTCAAACCGGAAATGTTCTGCAACATCTGAAACCTACAGCTCTACTATACCCGCACACATGTGGTGGGTACTAGGAAGAAAGCCGAAGAAAAAATGAGGGAGAAACGAAAAACTAGAGCGGGACGGAAAAGTGGGCGAAAAACGAAAAATTTCGCCTCCCCCCTCCCGTTCCCCCTACCCCTCACACGCACACGCAGGGGGAGGGATCGAGCTGTCTTGGTACTTGGGAAATTTGGCGCTTTCACTTTTTTGAAGGAAATTTTGGCATTAGTATACATTTATGGTATTTTTTAAAATAAGATTGAAGAGGAAATAGATTTTGTATATAAATAGTTGAAGATTAAACGATTACACGAGGTTCTCTGGAATAGTAGTTTATTATGAAGACTTTTCTGTATTCAAACAGCATATGAAAATAGGTTGGTACAAAATTGCAGTGTCATATATAATATTTACCTATTTTACATTGATAAGATATTGTATAACATTTGTGTGATCAAGCAGAGTTATAGAACAAAAAACGCTTTCTCAAAATAAAAAAAACTAAGGTTAAGTCATCATTAATTAAAGAAAGCATTCTGGTTATTCATTTTTAATATTGCTAGCATATGTATTGGTGCTAAAAACTGGTCTGAGAAGTCAAAGTCTAAATACAACTCGTACACACATTTCGTGTATATCACTTAAAATTTAAAACTAAACCCAAAAACTTTAAATTTAAGATTTTTCCCATATTTAGGACATGACATTTAAGCTAACGGCATAGAGCCCAAAATACATCGCACATAAATCAATATAAGTTTTCCTGGTGCGTGTCCCGCAAGTACCAAGACGCGTCGGTCCCGCGGGAGGCCATTGTAGCATGTTTTTATACCCAAAAATTTTAACTCAGTAGGCGCCGTGACTCAGAAGCGCTGACACGCTTTATTATTAATATATATTTATATTTCGTTTAATTTACAAGTTTTCCATTAATAATTTTAATATTTTTATAACGTTTTTATACAACCAGTGTTTTAGATAGTAAACTTTAAAAATTTAAAAAGTTAAGTTTGTCAGTTGCAAGTTTGACAGTTCGCGGACTGGATTTTAAAATTGACGTTTGAAATTCAACATGGCGGTTTGTGTGTTCGTATGTTTTGCCGGGTGCGTCGACCTCTAGGATGCTCAACGTTCCAAATATTTGACAACTAATCTATCCGTAAGTACCTGCATATAAATTAAAATTTATGAAATACAATACATATGTCCATCAGAGCGCCAAAACAGAGATCGCGCGATCAAATCCAATTTCAAATTTAAATGTCAACGTCATTTTAAATTTAAATTCCAACATGGCGGTTTGAATTACGTTCCGTTTCACGTTTTCATCAGAATTTAAAATTGGATTGTATCGCAATTGGTCTGATTATGACATGTGGTTTTGTGAAGCCTCACGAATGCTTGGCTGTGCGTGTGACGCACACGGCTATATTGTTTTATCGCTACTAAATTAGGGAAGGCGATAGCGATACCAACTATTGTGGTATTGATTTTTTTTTCCTTCATTCGGTTAAATTTCATTTATTGGGGGAGAGGCCGGTGACCGCTCGAATTAATGCAACGTGGACGAAAGTTGGAACTTATATTTTCTACTTGATTTTAGGACAAATTAAAACAATGATTATGTTAAACTAAAGAAAATGCATGGAATAACTGACATGCCAATGTTATTGTGTAACTTTCTGGTGCAATAAATGAATTTAAATATATTGTCTTGTTCTAGAATTGAACGAATTGGATAAATGATTGGTTATTAATAAAAAAATATGTTGCCTTATAAGTCAATCATTTATTTATTGACCTTTTTAAATAATATCGAGGATTTTTGGTATCTACGATATACAATACGATATTATATATTGAAACACCAACAACATGGAACATATTACAGAGAAATGTGCATAGCATTAAGAGAAACAATGGGCGGCCTTATCACTAAAAGCGATCTCTTCCAGACAACTTTTGATAATGTATTAATGTAGATATATAAAAATCTCTGTATTCCGTCGTTACGTCATTTAAATTGACTTAAAGGTCAAGCCAACGCGCCTGTCAAGCATGGCGAGTATCGGCAGACCCTCATGTGAAATACAAATAATTATAATTATATTAATATTTAATTATTGTTTGTGATTAAGGGAGGTCTGTGTCCTGCAGTGGACTTCCTACGGCCGAAACGACGAAAGGTCAATGTACAAGTATCTTAGTAATGTTTTATAGAACGGTAACATAGTGATTCACTATAAACATATACCTCTAGGCCAGACTTCGCATGGGAGCGAATCCATACTAATATCATAAATGCGGAAGTAACTCTGTCTGTTCCTCTTTCACGCGAAAACTACTGAACCGATTTAAAATAAATTTGGTACAACGATTTTATAGAGCCTGAGAAAGGACTGAGGTACTTTTTACCGCGGGAAAAAACCATTATAACGCGGGTAACACTATTTCTAAAAACTACATTAAAATCAGTTGATTCGTTTTAGAGATCTACGCGAACAGTAGCGGAAGTGACTTTATTTTATACTAGGTATGTCAAAATAAGCTCAAGGTTGCACTAAGGACTATGGAGAAGTCATGAGGTTTCTCTACGGCATCGAATAACGAGATGAGAAGATGACGTATCTGACGAGGGTCGCCGACCGGTGTAGTCAAGTGAAATATCTTGTGGAAGCGTCAAAGGCAGTTCAAACGGTAGGCCATTTGAATGTTACTTGAAATGGTCCCTTAGTTATCGAGTTATTCTACAATCGATATACTATAAATCGATATATAGAACAGTATCTGGTGGTAGGCTTCGGCCGCGGCTTGTCACCACCCTCCGGGCTGGGCCAGTGCGTGAAGCGATTTTTTCGTGTTTCGTAATGTGGTCCGGAGAAGCCATCTTCTAGGTCTTCATGCCCCATCTTAGACCACATCGTCACTTTACATCAGGTGAAATTGTGGTCAAATGAAGGCTTATCCATGATAAAAAAAAAAAAAAAACTATACCTACTACAAGGTTGAAAATTCTACTTGTTTGAATATAATACTCATTACAATTTTTTCAGCTATCTATACAACTTGGTTCTACAGCTTCGATTTCACCATTGGCTATCAACGCGATCATGTCAGGCTAAACTCGTTTTACCGCATAACTGCTATCAAATTGACAGTAAACTGTAATTTTTCTGTGGTGATCTTGAATCAATCATGTCAGGCTAAACTCGTTTTACCGCTCGAGATCATTTTCTATGTAAGAATTTACAAAAAAAAATGTATATTATGTAGTAAATCAGTCACCTAACACCCATAGTACAAGCTCTGCTTAGTTTGGGGTTAGGTGATGCTGTGTGATTAGTCCGGAAATATTTATTTTATTTTATTTATTTATATTCTATCGTTGATGTTGGTTAAAAAAACTCGATTTGTAGCATAAATACTGAGATTGGGTCTTAGTTCCAGCGATATATTTAAGCTTTACTTAAACCTGGTCTATCTATATTTATAAACAACCAGTTCGTATGACATGTCGATGCAGACCTATTTGGCTTATCCGATCGCAAGAGGATTAGGATTTAAGAACAAGCGAAATGTTTTATCGGGATTGTTGGCAATATTGTTGGTGGCAACATTTTTGCTGTTGCACGTCAACTGCTGGATTAGGTGTCGTAGATTTTAGCTGGAGGACGTCCACTGCTGAATATAGGCGTCGTACATTTTCAGTGGTTTCTGTTGAAATGTGAACCTGGTTCTTTGAAGAAGTCTAGCTTCCATCTTGTTTGTCCTTCACTTGACGATCCGTGGTATCCATTCGTGATTTTTTCTGCCCCAACGGCAACGGCCATCAGTTCCGACGTGCCGCCAAGCCCAGATCCTTTCTAAGGGGATAGTTCTCATCTAGGTAATAGGGCATCTTTTCGAAACATAGATATTTGTAACGAATTTTTCCAAATAGTAAAAAAGTCGTTAATGGTAAGAAGTTTTGACCATAGATTTAATACTCAATATTAAATTCTTTTATTATTAATGTATCTTAATTATTCAGACATTGTTTAAGAAATTTTTGACAAGGCTTATTTACAGCCATGATTATATAAGTTGACAGCTGCTATTTATTAATTAAACATTTTTTCCCATCAATTTATTGACTAATTATTGTTGACATGTATATTTATATTTTAATAAAAAATATATAGGTATTTTCGAACAATCGACACAACAACATTTAGCCCCGTGGTAAGTTCTAAGCTTGTGTTACGGGTACTAGGCATCTGATATATTTAATATAATAAACATACATATATAGATATTTGTAATTGAAATAATTTTAATTGACGCAACGTGTTCAGCCATGTTTCAAAAGTAATTAAAAGATTAAAATTTGAGACCACCTTTTGTGTTTGTTTTTTGATATTGACAGTAATTTGACAGTTATATATAATAGATCTGTCAATCAATTTGTTTTTTTTTAAATATAGGACATTGGCTGTTGGCGGTGATATAGCCGGTCACGGACGCCATCGAAATAGAAGAAGATATATGATAAGATAATGTAGAGAACTAGAGTTGTATCTTTCGACGTTTCGGCTATAAGTCAAGAGAAGTCTTCATCGGGGTTTCTCTCAACTGCGCGTGCTAATGGAAAGAGGCAGAGTCCACACGAATACTTGTCTTGATACAAGTTCGAAACTTTAAAAGTTCGGGCATTTGCAAAAATTGGACATTACATGGAAATGCTGTAAAGAGAGCCGTGTAGCCGTGTTGGCTAAGTGGGAGCACACTTGACTTCCATTCCGAAGGCCGTGGATTCAAACCTCCTCCGCCGCGCACTTCTAAAATGATGAGCGCTTCAAACGGTGAAGGCATACATCGTGAGGAAACCGGCATGTCCTGAGAACTTTAAAGAGTTTGAATGACGTGTGAAATTCACCAACCCACACTTGGCCAGCCAGCGTGGTGAATGAAGGGCTTATCTCTCTCGTCAAGAGGTAAGTCCCTGTGTCCCAGCAGTGGGAACGTATACAGGGTTGCTTATGCCATGTTTATGCTCAAAGTTCTAGTATCTCAAATTCTATGTCTAATAGGTCTTAATGTTATCATAAATATTCTGTACCTTAATTTTAAGCTATTTTAGTGTATTTTCTTGTTGGTGGTCCTAATAAACAAATAAATAAATAAATAAATGTCTAATAAGTTCTAAAACTCAAATGTTCTAGTATCTACAAGGTTCCCCACAGAGGAAACACGTCGCGGAGATTTCGTTACGATAACGTGAGTCACAATTTAATATTCATAATCACACCAATCAGATATCTACGGTATGAATTTTAGTGGGATTAATGTAATTCCAAGTATTTCATTAGTCATAACTAAAACGACATACCACAAAGCTTTTTGGTTTTGACTTATTTGTTAATAATGTTTTCTTTTTTACTTTTTGACATTTATTATTAGTTATTCATCGGTGGCGATGGATGGAGGAGGCCTTTACCTGGGTATCCAAATAATGAACATTGACTGCACGCGCGACTAAAATGAGTGAAGTGATATGTTTTGTTTGGAAAGGAAGGGATGAAAGTAATGTGACGAGAATAGCTTTAGATAAGAATGTAGATGATGATAGATATATGGATATGTGAGAAGAGGTAGGCCGAAGAAAAGATGGATGGACTGTGTGAAAGATGACATGTGTAAGAAAGAGGTGAGTGTCGAGATGACGGGTGATAGAGGGAAGAGGAAGCAGAAAACATGTTGTGCCTACCCCACGTAATGTGGGATAAGTTCAGGAAGAAGAAGTTATGTTTTGTTTGTGATTGTGACATTTGATATATTATATTAACAAACAACTTACTCAGAATTGTAATTGTGGAATGCAAAATGGCGTTCAACTGAGTAATATCTTTTCCACTTTATAATTTTATTTAACTCGACACCGGCAAATTGTCGCTTCAAGCGCAGAGTCCAATTACAAAAAACTGAACTGAACTGAACTCAGAATTGTAATTTGATAAAATATTTAGAAATAAATGGCTTAAATAAATAAATATTTATTCACATAATCACCTAGCCGATCTCGGCTCAGTACACATTTTTCTAGCTCTGTCAAAACGAGTGTTTGGATCGCATGTGGCATATGTATCCAATTATACACACGACAAATTTATTAATTATTAAATAATTATATGATATTGATGATTTTAATATAATATGCCCTATCATAAAAATAAACTTGTCGTAAACAAAAATTTACTAGTGGACAGAAAACCATAATATATGTATGTACGTACAGTATGCGTCCTTTAGTCCCACCACGAGTTGCCACTTACGACTGTTGGAGATTACAACATGTTGTAATCCCATACATTTAACAGATAAAGACAAAATTTTAGTTTTGGATAACCCCCTTGGCGTAGTGGTTTAGTTAGTACTTTAGTTAGCGAAGCACACTGCACATAAAATTATCCTTACCTCAATCTATATAAGATTCATACTACCTAAATGATTATAAAATCAAGGCTACAGATTATGTCTACTCTAAGTAATGCAACGATAAAAAAATATTAGCTATATAAAATAAATGGCGTTGTCCTCACATAAACCAGTTACAGGTCTACGTTTAAAGGTCTTATCACATATGTATCTAGTGACTTGGTTCGCGCCACTTATTGTCAAAGGCATAAGAGGTTTGAATCCCCTCGGGGTTACACATTTGGTATCTACAATTGCATGTAATTTTCCATTATCGAAGAGAGGAGCTTCCACATAGAAAAAACTGTGTTTCTTGATAATTTTAGACTTGAAACTGAAGGTATTCTGCGAAATTATACAAATGTCATTTATTTAAATAAAACATGAAAGGTTATTACATGATTAGCGCAGATTTAAGACCTTACATTTGCAAGGAAGGAAAAGTCCTAAAAACTAGAAACCTCGAAACTGGTGGTTACAGCAAGGCCCTGGAAACCACGCTTAATATAAAATACCTTACAATGGCTATAAATAAATACCTGTTAGACTAACATAAAACCTATGATACAAAATATAAAAATTATCGTAAAATGACGATTATTTAATGAAATTAAATAACTATTCATAACACTTATATTTCATTATGTATACTTTTTTGCGTTAAAATTGTAATGTGTAATGATGTTAATTAACTACATAAACATTAGTTATATTTCATATTTATCATTAGTTATATGTCAGGGAATGTTATGTCACACTTTTATTGTAACCACATGAAGCAACGAATAAAGTAATATTAATATTCGAGATATTTCGTCTTTAAGTATCGTAGTCATATAATTAATTTATTCATAAATTTTGGCTTGTTAAAAAGGTCTTAAATTAATAACTGAGCTAGCAAAACTTGTAGGAAAGTATAACAGAAGCGCCCGAGTAAGATGCCGTGTGACCTTAAGCGGCAAACCCGTTACAAAATTAATTCGTGTCATGTTATACTTATCTAACCCGTATGTAAAAGTAATATGGTATTGTTGTTCTGTCTGTCTGTTAAATGTTCTACTTCATAGAAATAAAATAAATCATTAGAGGCATTCCTGACTAATCAGTAATCACACAGCATGAGCGAACCCCAAACTAAGCAGAGCTTGTGCTACGGGTGTTAAGTGGCGATTTACAAAATATGTAGATATTTTTTTTTGTAAATATATACATATGATACATAGAAAACACCCAGACCAGAAACCAGAAATTGTAGATCGTGAAAATCTGGTCCCCAGGCGGGAATCGAACCCTTGCGCCTCAGGCGCCTTTGCCCACTGAAGTCAAAGTCAAAGTCAAAACGTTTATTTCATTAGAAGCACATAGCCATGGACAGGTCAACTTAAAATTAATAAAACTAAATTGCTTAAATAACAAATATCAAGGAAATAACATTGTCTTGACAGTTCGCTTCAATGTTTTTGAGTTGAGAAGCGAATAGAACAACACAGCTTTATCAGTTATTAGCCTGAGCCACAGAGATCGTCGATAATAATATTCTAACCTGCATACGACAATAAAACACAAGAATCCGACAACAGACAGTATAAAATCGACGCGTGCGCACTATGTGTAGCGCAAAAGGAAAAACATTTAATATATCACAAACCGGTTCGTAATAAGGACATTTTGTATTAGATGGATATTCCTATATAACTGGGATTTTGGGTTCTGATTACAAAATAGTTTTTTTTTTGGCATGCGTCACGCTAATTGTGATTGTAATTTTAAATGTGGCTTTACCATTAATCAAATAAATAAAAAAGGTTTTATTTCCTACAAAATAACTACTACAAATAACAACTTGTGTTTTAAAACTATGTGGTTGGTCTGTAGGAACCCCGATTTGGGTAGGGGGACAACTGGGTCATCGAAAAACACAACATCCCAGTTGTCCCCTCTGAGTAACCGGTAAAGGGACAACGCTAATACGATGTCCCAGTAGTCCCCTCTATACGGTCCGAAGGATAGAATAGAATAGAATAGAAATATAAGTTTAAAATATATTTTCTAGATCGAGGGTGCAGCGATAATACCCGATAAGTGTGCTAATTAGTTTACGTGAACTGTAAACATCACTAGAAAGAGCAATAAAATCTGATTCTAGTAGGCTCCGGGCTGGGCCAGTGCGTGAAACGATTTTTTCGTGTTTTGTAATGTGGCCCGGAGAAGACTTATCTACCTTCTAGGTCTTCATGCTCCATCTTAGACCACATCGTTACTTTACATCAGGTGAGATTGTAGTCAAATGAAAGCACAAAAAAGGGTCTTAAAACGAATTTAGGATTTATTTGCATTTATCGGGTTTTAACACTGCACCATCGATATATCCATTTAATATATATAATAATAATTTAATATTTTAATATGTTTATATTTAGGATTTAGGAAAGACAGACAGACAATAATAAAGTTACTATAAGATTTATATTATAAACCTGGCGTCCCGCCTCGGCTTCGCACGGGTATTTTTTTGGATTTTCCCGGCAATTATTTTTATTACCGTAAAACCATCCTACAAACATTAAAAAAAATTGTCCAGGCGTTGTTGAGTTATGCGCTTTCCAATGCATTTTACGATTATTTTTTTATTATACCTACTTAGATTAGTAGAGATGCGTTGAAATAAAAATTAATAGGTATTTTTTAAGGTAATTTAATGAATAACTTAAATCTTAAATTTTATTGACTAAAGTACATACATTTACTACAGTAAATAACATACTTATATGTCGTTTTTTTAGCTAATTAAATTTTATATTTAATGATGACTTATAACTATATTATTATAGAGCATTATATTCTTTAATCCTTAAAAACTCTCTTATGTTATTAAATAAATATTCTTTGGTTATTTCGAGAACTATGATAATTTACCAAAATGCTTATACTTGAACTGGGTAATTTTTGGATAACTTTTAATAATAAATTATTTTACTCCTTTTCTATAGAAATAGAAAAGGAGGAGAAAAGGATAGTACTACACAAAGAAATTAGTAGGTAAAGTAAAAAAATAAAAAAAAATGAATGGAAGTATGTAACTTGTAGGTATTTTTATAATAAAAAAATAAAGTAAACTTCTTGCAAATTCAAAATAAATTCCACTTGTGAAAACGAAGACAAGAAATTAAGACTTCGTTCAAACTCACGCGTCAGCAACGCGGGAAGAGACTACGACTCGGGAGTGCCTTTAACGCGGGAAATTTTCTGAGTATGCAAAGGCACAAGGGCCATAGTAAAGTATGCGACGCGTCCACCGCGCGGCAGACACTAACGCTTCGCAGTCGCTTTAAAACTGAGTAAAAAAAAACCGCATTCACTTTACAAAAAAAGCACACAATATCACTTAACTTGTACTGCCCTTCCGATCACAACCACGCAATCTTCATAACCTTACTAATAATCACCATCAAATATATCAACGCAAAGGCCGGCGTATCGGTACTTCCCCTCAGGACATAAGACATCAAATCTTGGATGGATGTACCTCTTCTCGATTTCCGGTTTCTCCCCATTCCCTCCACCGGTTTGGACCTCCTCTGGAGTCTCCACAGCAATAGCAGGTGTGATTTTCCGCTTTCGTCTCATCTTCTCCTCGCAGTCACAACTATACTCACTCAGGAGTCCAGGGTACACGGAGTACATCTGTCTGTCTTTCTCGTCCATATCTCCGGATAATTTCTCCAGTAAATCGTCAAGGAGTTTTCTCTCAGTTTCGTTGTCATCGCAAGGACATAGTCCGTTCGTCTTGGCTATAGCTATTTCGACGGAGAGAGCAAGGAGGACGAGTGCCAACAGTTTTCCAGTCATGTTGCCTCTTTGGTGGTTTGTCTTTGAATGGCGGCGTTTGATTCTACAGTTGTTTTTATATTGTTAGATGGTGTTCTGTTTTTCCTTCTGTTGCTTTGTTTCTTTATAAGGTATTATTTAGTCATTTTGTTTCGGATAGTGATGGCCGCAGTATAGTCAACAGCAAAAGTAGGTGATCAAAATCGACATCTTTTAGGGTTACTTTTTACTTAATTTTGTGTTCATTTTTTTGGGACTAAAAAGGGTCCTAAAATACGTCTTAATATTTCTGTTAACAGCAAAAGATATTGCTGTTAACAGAAATATTAAGCCTTGTAATAGCTTTAAGCTTGTCTTTCGTGTATCATCTAAAATGATAGTTTTATAATTATTTTATCGTAAAATTAAGTAGGGTCAAATGTTAGTGGGGGAAGAACCAAGTTCAACAGTCAACAGTACAATTTTAGAAAAAAAAAATTTAAGGAAATATTTTATAATTTCTCTAAATTATTTCGATGCCACCAGATTGCGCTAATTAGCTTGCTGCTAAAAATATTTATTTATTTGTAAGAAAACTTTATGACTAGGGTAAAATCATTAAAGCTATCGAGGTTTGGCCAGCTTCAATATTTTATTGTTTTCATAATATAAATAAATAAACGATGAATAAGATGGATAATGGCCTCGGCATGGTTACCTATATGGCTCAATTTGGTATTCCTTAGAGATATATAATATAACTAGTGCACGCCCACCACTTCGTACGTGGAGTTTGTTATTTAGCTAAATAGTATCCGATGAAAACACATAGGTAAAACAGGTAACAAATAATTATTTGTTAAGGTATATTACATTTCAAGTCGCTTATTTCAAATCTTATGTGACTTTTATACTAACTTTCAGCCCCCGTTTCTCTTAAATATATATATTATCTATTTCAAACAACAATGAATTCATATTTTTTTAGGAAACTTAATGACTAGGGTAAGTAAAATCTAATAGCATAAAGGATTAAATTTAATAATAAATCAAACAAAGTTGTGGTTAAAGGTGGCGTTTCGTAAAATCCGTTTAAAGCGTATGTTTAGATCCAAAAAGAAAACCTACCTACCAAACTTTATGTATCTTACTTCAAAAACCTAGTTCTTTCATACAAGTCAATCTGGGGAAAGACTGAATAAAAGTCATTATGCCTTTGACTGTAACATAAATTATGATAACTCGATTACCAACAAATACGATTGATATAATCGAGTAAGGATTATATAACGAGAAGTAAAAGTTAGGTCCTCAGATCAGACAGAGAAAGGAACATAGATCAAGACTTTCTAAATTAGAAGAATCATCAAAATCGAAAAAAAAACAAATCCATGAAACGGACTCGCAATACGACTGCAACAAATTTCAAACAGACACTCGTTACACAAAACTTTTATTGTAATAATAACAGTACCAAGCTAGAACGAGTCTTTACTTTAGTCGTTTCGCACCACACGTGGTTTGAATCGCCCAAGGAATATTTAGAATGTGTCGATTAGTTGTGTTCTCTTTGCTTTTAAAAAGCTTTTAGCTTACTGTCAAGACATTATCATGACCTAGAAAAATTTTAAAATGCTTTTTTTTTTAATTTGTATATAACATTAATTAAATAGGGGAGTACGGAGGCTTTTGTCTTGCAGTGGGACATCACAGGCTCATAAAAAAAGTAAGTAAAATTCTGAGATTCAATGGAAAAAAAATGTTTCGGCCTACTCATCATGAAAGATCTATATTGTCAAGGGTGTCTGGTAGGGATCACTCTTCAGCAAAAAGACCGCCAATTGTCATACTTAGCCTTAAAAATATTTAAGGCTCTTAGAGAATCTGTGTACGAAATTTTATTTGAATCGGTTCAGTAGTTTTGTGAAAGAGGAACTTCGCATTTATTATATTAGTATGGATCATTGTCATTTCGACAAACATAACCTTTAAAGTCTTCGTAAGAATTTATACAACAGGCCGATGATGATGATGATGTGTTGTAAGAAAATTGAATCATAATAATAATAATTATTAATAATTGCCTGAATCATCCTGTTTGCTTATTAATTAAATGGATCATTTACGTAAGCTGTGGACGTAGGCTTAGATAGTTGAAATCTGAATTGTTATTAATGTAAGGAGGAAAATAGTACCTACGCGATTGGTCATACAATAGTCAATAGACAAGGGTCAGTCACATAAACCCGAATATCTCCCGAACTACTTACATATGCTATTGAGAATTAAATTAGTAAATATATAACTTATGTGCACAATCTCGAAATAAAAAAAAACGTAATATTTAAAATTACTTAATTTTTTTTTTAGCCTGATTTAAAAATATGTGGATTATTCCAGAACAATACCTACGAATATTTTTTATTAGCTGTGCCACGGTACCTATAACCTTCGCTACAATTCGTTTTCTAGCAGAATTACATATTTTTCCGAGGTAAAATTTATCACACAGGCTCTATCAGTGTACCAAATTTCATTTAAATTGGTTCGGATTTTATTGCGTGAAAGCGCGATAGGATAGACAGACAGAGTTAGTTTCACATTCATAATATTAGTTGGGAGCGACAGCTTATAAACAAATAGAAGCGATTAACAAAATACCACATAGTATTATAAAAAAAATTGTACACTTGTATGGCTAATATCAAATAAAATGGCAAACACTAGTCTCATGTTACAAGGGTCCTTATCTGCAAATCCCTAAATCTGATTAAGTTTTGAGGGAATAAACAAAAGAATACGCGTCTAATTGAGAACCTTCTCCTTTTTTGAAAGTCGGTTGAAAATAATCTTGTGATAAATCAGACAATGGAATTTTAAAACCGAATTAATGATTTAACAGAAACATAAAAGGCCGTGTTGGATAAGGAGGGCACTCGACTTTCATTCCGAAGGTCGTGGGTTCAAACCTATATTATGAATTAAGGCCTAATCTCTCTAGTTAAGAGAAAGTACCTGTGTCCCAGCAGTGGGAACGTAAATATGCCAATACTTATTATGATTTATGATAACTATTGAACACTACATTGACGTTTTTTGAAGACATATATATGTATGTAAAATTGTAAATACATAGTTTCTTTATCAACGGCACTCTCGTCAAACAAGCGACATAAAGTAACACAACATTCTCTGTTTGTCACATCACAACAATACCTTCAACAAAATCTACCCCAAAAGGTCATAGAACGAAATATAAAACAGAAAACTAAACTCAAATGACCCACCAATGCCTTTCCGATACGCACACACGCGAGAAATCCATATAACTTAGAGATCGTATGTGTTTGTTGAAAGCCCCCCCCCCCCCCCTCCCCACCCCTGGGGGGATTGTTAAACTAATTATTGTGAGCTGCCCTAAGGGGGAATCGCAAGATTTTTCTACTGCTAAGATATGTGTGTGGGTGAGCCATGCTATTGTGTGATTAGATTAATATTTTCGTAGGTTTTCGTATACTTTGAAGCTAAGGTTTGTGAAACAGCATATATGTATATGATTTTAATTGTATTCCACGTGATCTGAGATTAAGCTGTTAGTAGTTTTGTTCTATAAGCGATTGAATTCATAATTCATTAATAATTATTCAGAAATTTTGTAGTTTTTAATTACATAGGTCTTAAAATTATCTAATCTTATTTAATAAATCATGGGCTTAAGGTGTGTTTAAGCCTCAGAAATGTAAGATTTCTTATTACCCGCCTATTAATATTCTTTAATACAGTTACAAAATTGGTGTATAAAAATTTAAAATTCAAGAATTTGTATTCCATGAAATCTTAGGGGTCCTCTGCCTAAGTCAGATGATGATTAAAAATAGATTTAAAGAAGGTATAAAATATACTAAAAATTTGCTTAAATCTAGTCAAAAGCTTTCCGTTTATTTTTCTTTGGCTTTCCATTTGAGTAAATTTTTAGTTTGGGAACGAAAGAAATCTGTTCCTGAACATTTTTGAACACACTTTGATTGCCTGTGATGCAACTCATGTCAACCGATGAAATAGCCACTAACCATAAAAGGAGGAAGACATTGTTTCACAAAAGAACGCAATTTTTTTCTCACATCTAAACCTGTGACTTCATGTTGTGTAGTGTTGCCTGCAAAATTGCTAGTTAATTAAACATTCAACGAAATATTTAAAAACAAAAAATTAAGAAGAGTTGGCATTCGTTGTTTTGAAAAAGGAACCAACCTGTGTAGTTTGAATCCAAGAGGTTCCTATTCTAAATAGAACTGTTGATGTTCTCGTATTTCGATATTAATTAATGATACTTTGATACATAAATTAAATTGATTGTGCTATATTTATCGCATTCGGCGATGTCGTCCAAATGACGTAGTGTCAATTTCCTTGGGCACGTCCATGGTGGTTTTATTGTTTTATCGTGCTCCTAATAATATTTCTAGTTAACTTTATTGCCTCTAATTTGACGAATGGTGGGCGGAGTTGTTTGTTTAATTTTTACTTTATAGATTACCTGAAGTTATGACCCACCCTGTGTAGTATTTTTTTATTAGGTAGTTTAATTATGCTTTGGTCAAAAGTGTGTCACCTACAAAACGCGAGTTTACTATTCATTATCAAATTCAATCAAAATCAAAATCAAATTATTATAATTACTTACCCATTGTGACGGTATTATGGATAGCCGACGTATTGCCCATTGCAGAAAAAACCGTTATCAGGTAATCGGTGGAGCCTTGCCTGGTAGACGAGCTGCTCAGTTTGTCTGGTTTCAAAATAAAAAAAAATATGATAAAGTAAATTTTACGTCAAATTGAGGCGTAATTGTCCCTGGGTGACGAAAATTTGCCTTCATCTATATTAAAATAAAATAAAGTCGCTTACGCTACGTGTTTGGTTTGAATAAACGACTTTTAATGCTTTTTATGCAGTTTTCAGCAATAAATAAAGTGGTTCAAAATATAGGTTCACATGTATGATATGTACCCGTGTGAAATCTGATCGAGTCACTAGTTTAAATTAACATGCCTCGCATTTAGATTTATTATTAATGTCATCGAGGCGTGAATCGCCCTCCCAAGCAACTAAGCAGCTATTATTGAATATTATAATATATACTATTACTATTAAGTACATTATTTTGACTGCATCTTCACATAAGGTGAGATTGTGGACAAACATAGATCTTATCTATAAAAAAAAAGATTTTTTGTTATACATTTAAGTTAGAACAAGATAGATAGACATCTGCTGATTAACTGTAAGTAAAATGTAGATTAATACATTGCATATTACATAAATAATCATAATCATTTATTTGTTTTTTCATGTGGTTACGAAAAGGTCTTACATTAATTTACATAATACCATAGACCATTAATACTTAGGTACCCACTCTAAATATTGCCATGCCCTGTCTGCACTAAATTCAGATAACATTTTGTACACATGAATGCAAAAAAAAATATCAATTTTATCAGCTACACATTTGGTATTTCCAAGTAATGCCAATCCTGTTTGAGTTAAAAGTGGCACGTAAAAACCACTGAGCCAATTTTGATGCTATTGCTCATCAACTGCAATCACAGATGTCTGGGACAAAATGTTTCATAACACATTAAATACGACCTGCTTAAATTTGCACAAGTAAATTTTTACGTCGTGGTTTTCTAAAAAATATTTATAATTTTTATAAAAAAATTAAGAAATGGCTTATTGACAAATCGTATTACAATGTAAAAGATCATTTAATTACTAGACATTAGATATCATATTAAATTGTAATTTGAATTAACTTCCTAAATATTTGACATTCTATTATTTATATATTATTTTTTTCTTTAATTATAATTGAAATATTGCATGACAAATCTGAATTGACGAAGTAAGTAGAACTGTATAAATAACCTGACCTATGTAAACCATATTTCAAGCGATAAACAAATTTCATTTCATTTCATTACAAGGATTTATATTCATAGAAAAATTAAAAACAGCGAGAGTCGAAAAAATATTTATTCACCAATATTAATGTTTTTAGAACTTAATTATATTTTGTAGGTGTTTGTCTCTGTAGGGTTTCGTACACGGTTACGTAGTATGAAGAATTATCAACCTTTTTTACGTTTGTTTTTGCTAAGTAAGCGGCGGTCAAGCGTTACAATGTTCCAATAAATAGACTGTAACCTTTTTGATTTTAGTTTTTCAAAATCGCTTGGCTATTTTTGTCTTATTCCTCCCAAATTTTCATGGAAATGAGAGGCAGAAACGACATAAGCTAATTATATATTTTTTAATTAGCTTGCTTTACCTGCCGCTGAGTACGTGGAAGATTGCGCAAGCGAGCCCGATAGCTTAGCAAAGGCTTCTGTATGGAAACACAGCGGTGGGTTAAGCTGGCTCTGAACAAATGAATCTTCATTTTTGGTTGAAAGTCGGTTAAAAAGGTATGTTGACCTATCCAAGCATGCCCTATGCCCCAATGGCAACAAATACTTCAACATTTACTTTAGACATACATACAGGCAAATCCATCCATCTTTTCTCCGTTCTATAGTAATGTTTGTCTTGAGAAATTAACAAGCTAACAGGCGTATCGATTGATCTTCGTTTTAGGTCCCCGCTGGCTCATAAATATGTAGTGTACGGAACCCCCGCTAAATGGCCGGCGGGATTTATTTGCAAACTGACTTTCTATGAAGAGGATTGCGGTTTCTTTGTCTAGGTATTCGTTACAACTTTACCTGGAAGAGATCGCTCACAGCGATAAAGCCGCCCTTAGTACTCCGATGTATTGTTACTGTTTACTGTTTGTTTTATATTTGTGGTTAACAATAAAGAGTTAAGTCATGTTACGAGAAGACCGCTAGATATGAATGTGAATGGATATGTGGGAAGAGGGAGGCCAAAGAAAAGATGTGTGTAAGAAAGGAGTGAGTGTTGAGATGACGGGTGATAGAGGGAAATGGAAGAAAAACACATGTTGTGCCGACCCCACGTAGTGTGGGACAAGGGCAGGATAATAATGATGAATAAAGAGTTATATCTATATATCTATCTTTACTCGCTTTTCTCCTTAACTTCATATGTAAGAGTAACCGATTTGTCACGTAACGCGTTACCGCGGCAGTCTGTCTGGCATCCCTTTCTCTCACGTATACGGGAGCGGTAGGTAGGCCTCCTCTTCTCTCACTTTAGTCCACATCGCTAGCCAAATTTGAAGTTATCACGTCAGTCAGGCCCCATTATTGTCCCACTGTAGGGCCAAAACCCCCCCTCCAAGTCTACCGCGTTAGCTGTATTATAAAACTTAACGCTAGACCTACTTATAATTTTTTTTTTTTACAAATTTTTGTTAAGGTTTTGCGTGCCAAATGAATGTGGTAGAACATAATGCATCTATAACTATTCTAAGACCTTACTTTTTTTTTACTTATGTTCGTGCAAATAAAGAAATTTAAAATTGAATTTGAAAATTTGACCTTACGAAAACACAGAGTCGCATAGAAACTATGGGAATGTCAGGGTTACTATACGGGATCGAATCAGAATCAGAAATAAGAAGATCTGTAAACGAGGGTCACCGACATAGCCACTCAAAATATGAGCTTGTTAGCAGTCGGTCAACTCCCAAACCGTTTGACAGATTGTCTTCAAACAAGAATCAATTTAGTTGTGTTGGATTTTAAAAGATCTGATTCTTATTAGAATTAAAAAACATAAATGAGTCTCTAGACTAGTTTTACTCATAAATTTTGCCCCCACATTCACCCGTGGGCCCCTAAGTACTCGGCCAAGAATATTTTATTGGAAGACACTTATAAATAAATATTTCAGGACAATCCACACAACAACATCTAGCCCCGTGGTAAGCTCTTAGCTTGTGCTACGGGTACTAGACATCTGTGATATATTTAATTTAATAGTCATACATACATCTTTTTTTTTTACTATACAGTACTTTTTTTATTGCTTATCCTTGAAATGATGATGAATGACGTAGGTAGATACTTATTGTCACCAAACCCAAGACAATGTAGCAAGCAAAAGTATCAATTAGGGCGTGTTTGTCCTCATAGGTGTCCGTTTAAGTGACGTGACGTTTGACATCTGTTGTCAATGTCAATTTGACAGCTCCTAGAGTTACGATACGTTGACCTCCACCTCCTCTTGTTACCACAGTAACAAGGACTCCCTGAAACTTATACAAAAGAAAGGGGTATACAAAAATTATGTGTAGAAAAAGGGATATTGGTGTGCAGATTTTTAGGAAATTATATAAATATAGAATTGTATGAGATTATTCTGCTTATATTAGTATTATATCGATGAAATTCTATATTTTAGAAATTATAACAGAAGAATATAGGTTAAAAAATAAATCAGTCAAAGTGAAATATAGGTCTTTGTTTCTTACAAATATAAGGATATTGTTCTTTTTATTAGCTGTCCCCCACATTGGGATTTTATGCGTGGATATAGATATTTTTATTTTACCTTGTAGATATTTTATGTCTATTCTTAAGACATCTTAATTATCACTCGTTAGCACCCTTAGCCTCTTTTCTTTCTTTTCTCTTTCAGTTCTCCTGATGCTTCGATACAATTTTTGTATGAATTGAAATTAAATTTATGTGGGCGAAGTCTAAATGCACATTTTCTTATAAGTCATACAACATTCGTACCTATGAATGTTTGTACATGTCATACACATCGGCGAAGCTTCAATTTGTTAATTAAGGCATTTCCGTCATTCATTGCCATCTTAATTCGTTCCATAAATTACATAATCCAATTTTTCCACAAGGAAAGACATTTTTCATCGTCGCTCCCTCACGGAAACTATCCACGCCAGACAGGGACAGCGATATATCTCTCGACCTTTCAATTTTCGTCCGTTTCTTATTTAGTTTCTCGCAAATTATCTCCAATTCTTCATATTATTAAACATCCAGGGGGGAACTAGCCCCCTTGGGGGTGAAAGGGGGTCTTAATGACAGGGAGCGGTCAACGGCCCCCCCTTCCGTCCGGCGCACTTGTTTCTTCTAAAAATTTTTCCCCAATCTTTATTTTCTGCGTAGACGTATATAATTAGAGTTTTATGCGTGTGTGCGTGTGAGAAGTGTGTGTGATGTAGTGTGCGTGAGGGGGTGTAAGTCCAGTTATTAGTTTTCTTGCGAGACGGGGATGCTTTTGTTAGATTTCTATAATTTAGCGATGGCCACTGGGTATGGGGAGAAAAATCGATAGCTGTACAATGTGTAGGTTTGAGAACTCTTAATTAATACATTTTCTTATGAAGTTCTCGGTAAGGCGTTTGGTGGCTCATGTTGGCTCTTTCGCGTATCACGATCAATATTGAATCAAACGTTGAATCATAATCATATGATAAAGATAGAGATAAAGATTTTCAAAGTAAATGTTAAAATCATAGTTTCTGCGATAGACATTTTTATGATTGTCTACTATTGTGTTAACGACTTTACATACAACATTTTATGACATTTCTTGTCAAAAAGCTCGTCTCACATAGCATAAAAAGAGGTCGCTTCCGCCTATTGGCTCTCGATTTCTGTACTACTAAAAGCTTCCAACAATAAGCCCAGTGATGACAGTCAAGAGACATCTTATCTATAATATTAATAAGTATAATTATAATTATAAAGAAATAAAGTTTGTGACGTCTTAGAGGGTAGTCTATGGATCTACAGAACTGATCCGAATGAAATTTGGTACACTGATTTTATCTAAAGCTTGAGAAGTGACATAGGCTATTTTTTACTGCGGGAAAATATTTACTATCACGGGAAATCTATTAAACGCGGGTACTGCTAGTGTTTAAGTATAACTTGAACCCCCGAAGTAATAGGTCACGTAAAATATATTTTAAAACCCATGACCCACTTTCAAACAATCCCCAATTTGAAGTGCATCTTATATCAACAGGTTAATTCTGTAATTTCTATAAATTCATAGACATTTTAATGATCCAGCCGTGATCGAGGGTTGCACCCCACGTTTCAATCAATGTCTCCTACCCTCATGTCTTATCGCAAATAATGTTATTTCTCATATTGATTTTTGGTGGAATATTTGTAGAATCACGTCGGCACATTCGCTTTGGGAGTTTATCGCCAGTTTTTGTGAGTATGTTGTATCATGTTATTACAATTATTTCGAATCTAGCCCCAATTTCTCAACGTTATACTTCAATTTAGCCCCAATTTCACAAATCGAGTTTTATTGAACCAAGTACAAACATTCAAAAATGAAAATTTGATCTCAGTTAGGTTTAGCCTGGTCTGATCTCGTATTTAGCGCATAGAATGGTGAAATAGGAGCAAAGTTAAAGTTAGGCCAACGAAAATGTCATTTATAATTTTTATATTATTATTAAGATGTCATGAGGGAGATATTTCTAAATAAAGACGATTTTCGGCTGATATTATGATGATAGAATAGAATAGAAATAGAATAGAAATCATTTATTTGCAGCTAAACACAAATTAAATTAACTTAACACATTATAAAACTAAACATTTTAAGTAAGCCATTGTTAAACAAATAATTTTTAATGATGAAGAACCTTTTAGGCCTTCATGGTCGATAAAACACACCATTTCTAAACATCAAAATGGTGATCATCATCATCATCATCACCCTAAAAACGTTCCCACAGCTGGGACACAGGGACTTCTCTCTAAGCGAGAGAGATTAGGCCTTAATTCACCACGCTGGCCTGCGGGTTGGTGAATGTCACATGTCATGTGTGTAAATTGTGATACAAAGGTTAATAAAAAGAATATAAATCTGAATTTAAAATTAAAAAAAAACCCCCGATTCCAATGCCTTAATTTCCTTATAAGTAAAACACCATAATATTTAGTAGTTAGGGCACGCGATGCTCTTTCATTTGATACCCCACACTAGTATATTTGCAGATTTTCGGTTTTCCTTCCCCACTCTCAACCCCATAACTTTTAAACGTCTCAACCGAATCTCATTTTCATGAAACATGTCTAAGAACACCCGGGCCAAACTCACCTTTCATAAAAAAAAATCTAAATTGAAATCGCTCCATCCGTTCGGGAGCTATGATGTCCCAGACAGACAGACTTGTGTCAAACTTGTAACACCCCTCATTTTTGGTCGGGGTTAAAAAATACATACCTAGTTTTTTCTTAATCAATTTAATAAGAAATTGCAAAGGTAAGAGCATAATAGTTCCGGAGTGGGCTTGTGACCGAGAAATGTGTTCAAATCGCACGAAACCGTTACGTCACGCAAAACATCAATTACAGTGAATTGAAGTTTCTCCTTAATTTTTAGTTAGCAAGCATAAAGAAAAAAATACGGATAGGTTATTTTTTTACCTTATATAACGAACTAAGTATTTTCTTTTGTCATTTATCCTATTGCTTAAACTAATAGTGACTAAGGTGATTTTTTGCGTTTTCTTCTACCTATATTTCTGCACTATATGTGGATATTTCCGCGGAAATAGTTATCAATAACACAGACTTACTACCACGATAAACTAGCTCAGCTTAATACAGAGTTTAATAAAATTATAAAGTGACAACAATGTTACTCAATTGAACGCCATTTTGTGTTAAATCGGTCGAGTAGTTTTGAACAAATCCTTCAATTTTAGAATACCGTTAAAAATGACGATTCCCGCGAGATTATCCACCTCATACGAAACCGCGGGCAGGAACGCTTTATAAAAAGCTTACTTCACAGTAATAAATATAATTGGCATAGAATAGTGACGTCACTTCCGCAATCTATCAAACTCTTTGTTTGTATTTCCTCTCTCGTTCGTTATAACGACCAGTGTTACGACTAAGTTTTATAAAAGTCTAATAAGAATTAAAAAGGGCAGTCCTGTCTGGTTGGTCAAATAAATGTGGCTACGATAGATGGGTGAGGGCGGGCCGCTGGGGTGACTATGAGTTTGGGGTTTTTGAGACTTTCCTTATAAAAGTAGGCTCATCAAAATTAGGTTTGTTGATTTCGCTGGAACTTGCATTATCTTGTGAAGCCGTACATTGTAAGCTAATGAGATTTTATAAAATGTTTAGGCTTATTAAAATCATTTTTTTGCACTGGACTCATTTCGTTCATAATATAATTATTTCTTGTCGCATAGATTTTTCATTCGCCTGTCATTCGTTTACTGTGAACGAAAAAAAGCTGTGGACCTCCACTTCTCGTTCCTTCTGGAATACATAGATCGCACTTATTGTAAAGTCGTTTACATTACAGTGCTTCACGCGCCTGCGATGATAGTAACGTAAACATATGATGGTAGAATTATTTTGTATATTTTGTGTGGTGAGCAATAAAGTGTTGTCAAATCAATTAAAACTATGTAACAACTACGTAAGAAAAATGTAGAACATAGTTATTATAAGCATATTACGTTTTTTACAAGTGTAGCCTTTTTTAAGTGTACTTTGTATATCCAAGCGTATAATAGAAGACGTAGGTTCGAGTCCCGCATCTCGCTGGTAAGCTACGTTACTTCGTCTTCATAATTTCTGCACAAATTAAGTATATTAATTAGTAATTATATTTTGAATAAATTGCGGCATTAAGGAACCACGTTAAAAAACCAAATTGTGACTTATCATTTATATTATCAATATATGACTATTATTAAGTTATATACGCAAACCCCGTACAGTAAAATACAGTCACATTCTCCATAATCTAAATTTAAAATAAAAAAACCCTATTCCAGAAATTTAGTTCCCTGAAAAGTAAAAAGTCATACTATTTTGTAATTTTCGGTTTCCCCACTTTCCATACCCTCATAACTTTTAAACGGGTCTTCCAACTTGTATAAAATGTCAAATGTCAAAAAACATGCGAACCTACCTTTCATACAAAAAAGCTGAAATCGCACCATCCGTTCGGGAGCTATGATGTCCCAGGCAGACAGATAGACAGACTTCTTCTTCTTTAGGTGCCACTTCACTAATGAAGGTTGGCTGTCTGCTCCTTAAATTAAGTTTTTTGTACAGCTGTTCCACAGTTTTAATAATAAAATTAATTTATATCAGGCATCGAAGGCCCATATAGACATAAACCTTAAAGACTAACATATATAAAAATATAAATCTTCTAAACCAAAGTGTCAGCATAGTGGATCATCTGTTACGGCGGTGTCGCCTTGCAGTGTAGGCGACCGATGAACCGTCGAAACTTGACCCCATGCGGCCAAAACTGCTCATTCAGGAACAATGTCAAATAACAGACAACAGACAGACAGGTATTGTTTGACAGACAAGTCAAACTTATAACACCCATCTTTATTGTCAGGGGGTGAAAATAGGAGC
Source organism: Gymnoscelis rufifasciata (assembly GCA_929108375.1). Lineage (NCBI taxonomy): Eukaryota > Metazoa > Arthropoda > Insecta > Lepidoptera > Geometridae > Gymnoscelis > Gymnoscelis rufifasciata. The sequence goes on along the minus strand of OV815327.1, from coordinate 9,248,902 downwards.
TCGTACATCGTTTTCCAACTTTGTCCTAAAAAATCTTAACCCCTGGCCACACCCCTCACCCCGAGGACAATAGTACACGGATGTTAACAACACTCTATGATCGGACATTGCCTTTTTATATCTTTTATACCTCGCCGCTTTGTAAAACATTGTGTTCCAATGTAGGAAGTTATTTTTACAAGGTGCGTTACTATTTTGTAGTACATGGAGAAATAAAGATAAGCACTTGTGATTTTTGCACTGGTTTTCGTATATCTATAGGCATTATAAATTGACGTTTTCCATCGCGTCTGTCTGTCTTTATGATCGGGATAAACTTAAAAGCTACTGAACGGATCTTAATGCGGTTTTTTGTGATGGGTAGAGTGATTTTAGTATTTGAGGCAGCTGGTGAATAGTAATTAGTTTCATCATTATTACTATTTCAGCCCTAGGACGTCGACTGCTGGACATAGGCCTATTTCAAAGACTTTCAGTAACCTCGGTCGGTAGCAGCCACCGTGAGCCCTTTACCGTCAACTGCCAATCTAGTTGGTGTTGTAGATTTGTGGTCTCCATCTTACCGGTTACAACGGCCATCTCTTCTACGTGCTAGATAGCCTGCCCATTTCCACTTTAGTGAGCTAATAAATTAGTTTAGAATGTTTTAATATTTTTGGCAATATTTATAACATTTCAGAATAACACATTGGCAATAAAAAAGTGAACAAACTCTTTATAATATTAGTATATGTAGTTATAATAATTCGTCCCACATGGTCACCCTACGGGACGAACAGACAGCGTGTTTACATGTATGGGACGACCTCCTCCCGTTTGTAACATGTATATGTACAACCCTTCCTTTTATTGTTTCGTACCTGGGTAATGAAATCTTGACAACGGTTAAGATCATCTCTAGGGGTTAAACTCTTGTTTAACACTCGCCGTACGGTGAAACCCGTTGATTCTTGTAAAAAGGTTGATAGATAAAGATTTATGGTAAATATTCTAACATTTGTGTAGAAAAAATTAAGACGACGCGACGTAGCTTACCAGCGAGACGCGGGACTCGAAGCCACGTCTTCCATTATACGCATGGATTAATTATATCATCACTTTGTAATAAACATAAAAAGATTTATTTATTTATCTCTTCTTAATCGGTACACTCTAGCCAGAGTGGTCGTGGTCATCACTGGAAGTTTCCACTTGTGACACGCTTCACGGCTCGTCTCCATTCCTCCCTAACAGCTGCTCGACTGGCGCATTCGTATAAGGGGTCGTCCATTGCTGCCTTTGTTTGATCTGTCCACCTCACGGGCGACCTGCCTCGCGCACGGGTACCTTCAACCCTACCCTGCACCACCAGACGCTCTATGGACATATCCCCACGCCGAGAAACGTGCCCGAAGAAGGTGAGAATACGGGCTTGGACGATGGAGGATAGACGCTGCTTGATGTTGATATATTTATTTATAAGCGTGGTGAATTAAGACCTAATCTCTCTCGCCAAGAGAGAAGTCCTTGTGTCCCAGCAGTGGGAACTTAAATAGGAGTACTTATGAACATCTTTAAGGTATTTATGAACATAAATTAATAAACATAGTCATAAAAGTATATATTAGAGAGTTATAAGAACACGGTTTTCATAATTACTCGCTCAAGGGCGTAATTGATTAGATTATACGTACTTAAAACGACCCATTTTAAATTTGTTAAAAATATATTATGTTTCATTCTATTATCGGCTCGGTTAACGGTTATGTAGGATCGGATCAGACTAATAGTCAAATTTTCAAAATCTGACTGATCAAAAGATGGCAAAATGGTATTGTGCTTCCTTTTTCAATACATTAATGTATCTCTCATAATGTCATAACTCATAACATAACGCACTTTTGTCAGTCAATTCACATTTCTTTTTAAGGAAAAGCCTTTGATTATTTTACAGATAAATAATTCAAAGGGAAAAGCCTCTGTTTATTGGATTTTCGTATAGAAATATCAGTTCCGGGTTTATGCTCTTTAACTACTCATAGAACTAAATCTTTAAACTTTTGAAAAGGCATTGTTCATAAAAATTGCCTACAGTTAGAATAAGCCGTTCACTAGCAACAACAAATCAAACAAAATATCCCCCAAAAACTAATCCACACACATTGCGTCATCCACAACGAACGCCTTCAGCGAAAATATAATAAAACTGAAAATAGTACGTACACATAGTACGTCAAGGAATAAAATAGTACGTACCCATAGTACGTCGAGAAATAAAATAAAGTAAAATGAAATAAAAAGGCATACGAGCAAAATACGCGTCCCCATTCCTCGCGCACTCCAATTTATAATATTGTTTTCCTTAGGATATATTTTTTCACTAGGAGGGTGAGGGCGAAGACGCCCCCACCCAGATATTATTAAAGACACTCACACATTCTTATGCGAGTGTGATTAGATTAATATAGCGTGTATTCCGTACTGTTTGTTGGTCTGTTCTGTCGGATACAATATAGGATACTTGCGGTTCTGATCAATTTTATTTCTGATTGAGGATGCCGAAGGATTCCGTTGTTTTTGCCAATTTTTTTGGGAAGTGATGTTTTTGCACATGAATTCGATTGACCTACATTGTTTTAAGTTGGAGTGAAAAATTGGAAGGTCTGTTCGGTCTATTTCATTGTGAGTGCTGACTGGTTGGTGGATTGGCTTAGGGGCGAGTGGAGTGGCTTACTTTCTCATAGAACGTAAAGAGACTTCAAACTAGGTATGAGATTGCGTCAGTTCTTGAAAAACTTTGATACAGAATTTGTATTTGTATAATACCGGATGTTCCCAGTTTATGCAGTCAAAAGCGGTTACGGAATTAAGCATATGTATTACATTTCTTGTACAGTAGAATAGAATTGAAAAATTCTTTATTACACAAACCAAAGAACATTAATAAGAAAATAATGAAAAGTAAGGTAACACTTAAACCTAACTTGCGTAATGGGCGGTCTTATTGCTTAAAGCAATTTCTGCCAGACAAACTTGGAATGGAGAACAATTTGGAAGGCTGTGGACTTGTACAGGATTACAATATCTTATAATACAAAATTCTCTTCTCTGGTCTTTTTATAACTGAAACTATTAACCAAATAATAAATAAAACCATTGTTAATTTCTCACACTCTATTGAATCCACAAATAAGAAATGGGTTTTAACATTTTCTGTCTCCTCAAAAAATAATCTTGTTCCATTAAAAGAGCTTTATCATCAGTATTCTAGCAAGATTTAACATAGAAAATATTACTTTCTCCGCGTTATATGAAATTACATAAATATCTAGAGGTCGTTGACTCGTTATTGAAAGTGATCTGTTACATTGGGGAAATGAAAATCATTCTTGAACTTTCATCTGAAAACAATTCCTCTTGATTCTAATAATACCGATTCTAATAAGACAGATTCTAAATAGATATTATATAATTTTCTACTGAAATAAATTGTATGGTGTGTGTTTGAACAGAAATGTATGCCAAAACACTTTAAATAATTACGATATTTTCACTTTGCAATGAAGTTTATGATGTAAAAATAAATGACTACCAAAGATTGAAAAAAACTTTGTTTTTAAACACCTCATTATAATCGATTTTGAGCGATTATTTGTATTCTAGGCTAGTGGCCCGCACGGGTTTTTATTCAATTTTTTTTCCCGGCAATTACTCGATTTTTTCTCGCCTTTTAAACCTTCCCTAGACCTCCACGAACATTTCAAGACTATAATAAGATAAATACGATATTTTATGTATAACCGACGATTCCGTTCCATTCAAGAAGGAATCATCATGCACCCTCATCAAATTATAATCAAATAATTACGTATGTTATACTTTCTTTGGTTTTTAATAGTCACAAAAGACATGAGTAGGTAATACCCGTTTTCAAAATGCATAGTGTAACGTTAGTTTTAAAAATAAGTTATGACTTAATAAATAAAAAAACCGCCTTCAACAACTACTATATAAAGATATGGACTTATTCATCAAGGGAGTATTTCAACAGTTAAATCACTTATTGTAAAAATTAATTTGAAACAAAATATATTTAACTAGCGGCCCGCCCCGGCGTCGCACGGGTAAAAAAAGTTCCCGGCAATTTTTCCTTATTTGCACACCGTTTAGACCTACCCTGTACTACGACAAACATTTTAAAACCAAAATCAGCTGAATCGGCCCAGCCGTTCTCGAGTTTTAATCGAACTAACGAACAACAATTCATTTTAATTTATATAGATAGATAGATAGAAATCATCGTCTTTAACAGGACCACTCATACTTAATTATAAATACGAAAGTTACTCTGCCTCCTTCCTCTTCCACACAAATACTACTGTACCGATTTAAAAGATTTTTTTGCCTTCATATTACCACAATTTCACCTGATGTAAAGTGACGATGTGGTCTAAGATGGAGCATGAAGACCTAGAAGGTAGCTTTTCCGGACCACATTACGAAACACGAAAAAATCGCTTCACGCACTGGCCCAGCCCGGAGGGCGGTGGCAAGCCGCGGCCGAAGCCTACCACCAGAGACTGTTCAGTACGCAGTTTCTTTAGAACCTGAAAAAGGACATAGGCTAGGACATTCTTTTACCGGAAAATGTCATTCGCGGGAAAATCCATTATAAAGCGGGTAAAACCGCGAGGTGATACTAGTAATTGTAGTAATACTATCATAACGCGAACAAAAATATCGCCAGTAAGGTCGTCACAACAAAAACCCCAAACTTCCCAAGCAAAGATAACAGGATCGATATTATGATTTACTACATTTTTAATTTCCCTTATCGAGTATATTATCTTTAAACTCATGTGGGCGATAAAAATAAATTTTTTCGACGTAAAATCAATACTTTTGGTGGAGGCATACATGCTGGCGCGGGCTACGCGACCGGCACGTATGTGATAAAAGTCAATTTTGCGAGCCTATAAGCTGGTAGCTTTTAAATACTCATGGATTTTATTTTCAGTTTTAGCAGGCAGAAAAAATTTGGTTTGATTTTGGTCAAAAAAATATATCTAAAGGTTTTTTTTAAATATCATCAAATCAACGGTACGGACGGACTCTGAAAAATGTTGTCTTCCATTGAGCACTTGCAAGCCTTTTACTTTATGTAAAATAAGTGCAATACAATACAAAATTCTTTGTTGAAACAAAAAATATTATAATACAACAGAACAATGCTTAAGAACTAAAATATATCTAAATAATATTGTAACAATGGGCGACCTTATCACTAAAAGTGATCTCTTCCAGGCAACCTTTGGATGGACTGGAGAAAAATTAAAAACGTCAGATATTGTGAAGTCATGCAATATTAAAACATTTTGTAGATTTCCCAAATAACTGTGAATATTTTGGAAGAAAAACCTCTTACACGGCACTTACAACATCACACCGACAAACCCTTAAAATCACGTATCAAGTTATCGTTTATTTCTTCAAGGCCTTCGACTTATATCTGCGTAGTTACGTAAATATATATATAACGACGACCTCTGTGGCTCGGTGGGCGGAGGTCCGCATGAGGCGCAAGAGGTTACGGGTTCGGTATTGTACAATGAAGATAAGTTGTTGCGGTGAATGCAACTCTAATTAACTAAAATTAGTTCCAAAAATTTTAACAAGATGTCGCTAGTAAAAACGGTCAAAAACTAGATCGCGCTATCTGGGTGGTAACATGGCTGGGTATATCTGTGTTTAAGGAATAAATTAGCTATTGATCGTTTTATTACGAATCCCATACTAATCGATTTGGTACTTATTCAGGTATTTTGTACAAACCTCGCTGCGACATCCTCTGGATTATTCTTCTATAAAAAAATATGTGCGCTTTAAACACGTGCTTTAACCGTGAAGGCAAACGTTGTGTGGAAACCGGCATGTTCTGAGAACTTTGAAGAGTTTGAAGGACATGTGACATACATCAACCCGCACTTGGCCAGCGTTGTGAATTAAGGCCTAATCTCACTCGTCAAGAGAGAAGTCCCTGTGTCCCAGCAGTGGGGACGTAAATAGGTTTATGTATACAATGTTCGGAAATAGTTTTTGAAAGAGAGCGTCATTATTCCGTGACTGAAGAACACAAAGGCTGAATTAGTTAAGTAAAACACAACGGACCAACGATTTAATTTACTAAAAAGCTTTCAATAACTATAATAATTTACAAACATCGCTGCGTAGTGAGAGCCAATAAACTGTTTATGTAGGTCGCGCAAAATGATAATGACGATGCTATGAAATTCTCTCTCTGGTGCTGTTTTTCCTGGTTACTTCCAAAAAAAACATAAATAAAACTAAGACATGTGTTTAACTGTTGTTTAATAAAATAGGTATCACTTTTGCTAAGCAACTGTTGAGCGCGTGTCTAAGCCGTGTTTATGTTTTTGTGGTTAGGCAGTACTTAAGTCTATAAAGGGGAAGTGTGAAACAGTGCAGTCAACAACAAAAGAAACTGATGAAAAAGTGTCCAAAAATAATATAACTAGCACAGTACCCCACATTGTTATGAAAAAAAAATACATTTAAACATAGCACGAAAGCGTTACGTCACGCAAAACTTCAATCCACTTCATCGACTGGATTTTTCTTTGCAAAAAAAAACTTGTACAATGTTTTTGTAATTTAAATAACAAACACTTTTTGTTACCAAATGGACAAAGACGTTAAAAAAAGAGCTTTGGATACTTATGAAAAACTTATTACAAAATAATAAATACCGGTGGAATTTACGACAAACTCTGCAAATTCCCGCTGGTGAAATCTCCTTACTGCATTAGGCAAACAAATATTTTAAAAAATAATATTTGGCAACAAATAAGTACATTATTGATGTAGTTCTAAGTTAACCCTTAACGACTTTAAAATGCAGTCGATCGGTCAACGTGTCGATTGCGGTGACACCTGGTGGGCGGGTGTGGGTTCGAGTCCTGTCACATGTGGACAGGAAAGGTGTGGAGACGTATTGGAGTAAAGAAATACCCCAATCAGCTGAAATAAAGAAAATTATATAACCCGACTTTGATTATTAGGAATTTATACTGTCTTTAAGCCTTTCACTTTAATAATGTGAGAATAATGAATCTTCACAGATGGTTACAAATTACACATCAAAAAGTGAACACACCTCGATGGACACGATGAACATTACAATAACATACAAAATATAACATACAAAAAAACAAAAATCTATATAACTACCTATTTACTAACAATAAAATAACTACATTAACTACGAAGTAACTGTTTCATCCATTGCTGCCTTGGATCTGTATCCAAGGCAGCAATGGATGGATCAGGATGCCTGCATAGCTTATTAAAAGCAAATTTATTAGCTATTTTCATTTTACAAAACAACGTTCGCTGGGGTCAGCTAGAATTGATATATTAACTACTTTTAATAGGAGCTTATTTCACGAAATACGTGTTAGTTATGCACTGGTTAGATATTAGGTCAATGGTTAGTTATGACAAGATCTATCTCACTTTGTCACATGTGACTGAGGGAAATAGCAAATTTTAACCATTGTCAATTGAGTCAGTGGTTTGGTTTCTGAAACAGTGCAACATATGTTGCATATGTGCTATCTACACACTTACCCACATTTTAATTTTTGCACACTTAGCTGCATAGCATGTTTTACTTTAGACATAATTTTTGATAAAGTAATACTACTTTTAAATTAGTTTTTTTATTAAGCCATGTATTGTTCATGTCTTTAACTTTAAGCCTGAGATACAGGGTTACCCTAGTTTAGGCTCATGTATTCCATACCAGTTTAAAATATTTCAACACCTATTGTTATAAACTTATAAGTGAATTTTGTATATACTTTAATAATATTTTTTTTATGCTATTATAAGCCTTCATTTGACCACAATCTCACCTGATGTTAAGTGACGATGTGGTCTAAGATGGAGCACGAAGACCTAGAAGGTAGATGGACTATTTATTGTCTATCTTTACTCGGAGATGGTGAACCGGGTCTTGCAGTGCCTTAGCCCGAAAGCCAACCCCAACTCCCAACTCGCGTAAAATTCGGCCTTCATACAAAAAATTGTTTGACATTTCTACTCCGCGCCACCACGGCGCCCGCATGTCATTTCGACGTCCATTATAAAATGTCGGCCGTAATCTGCCCTTATTTTTATTTTATTTGCCAACCCCCTAAAAGGGGGTGGCGGGGTGGGGGCGCCGATATTTCAAAGTTAACGACTCCAGTAAAATTATAGCACTCGAAAAAACTGAATGAATATTGAGTTTGTTGGTTTGTATTCGGTTATTAATTTCGATTCGGGTTATGGTGATAATACTGGAATTTGCATTTCGGGTATCAATTTTGTATTAATACTGATGCTTCACTTTACGAGTATTATCATCGATATACTGCCTTTATTTCTTTTTTATTTAAAGATCTTAAAACTCGAAGATAATACATTAATGAATAGTATTCGTTGGCACAAATACTTAATAATATAGAATTTCCTTAATAATTTTAATAATTATTTTAATTTGTCGTGGGACATTCGCTGCTGAAATTATGCATTCCTCACATATATCTCATTATATTATTGGAAGCTTCCTGAGTCTACCGCGAACGCGGTAAGAGAAAGCAACGCTTATACATTACTAATAACGGCCCGTTATTATTGTAACAAGGCGTTATAGATCCATGCCTTGTAGACCATATAGCATGTAGAACAGATGGCCGTTGGGGTCTGAAAGCTCTCGAATGGAGACCACGAATTGGCAAACGCAGAGTAGGACGTCCACTAACTAGATGGACTGGTGAAGGTAGTGGGCTCGCGGTTGTTACAAGCGGCTACCGACCGAAGCTACTAGAAGTCTTTGAGGGGGGCCTATGTCCAGCAGTGGACGTCCCACGGCTGTAATGATGATGATGATTATAGATCCAAAACATTATGCTTCAATGGCCTTTTGAATTTAAAATGAATTATAAAAAAGTAAGGAAACTCAATCAAAAACTTTAAAAAATAAAAACATTTCGCAGAGGGAGTTAAAAATTTAGAATAACAGTTTTAATAAGGCAAATTGATGTCTGCGCTTTCAGTAATTAAAGTTGTTTTTCCAGTTTTTAATATAAAACTTTTTACCCCCGCAAAAAATTATAGGAACACTCTAGGGTTGGGACATAGGGGCTGAGAATAGCCGGTTGAGGAACAATAGTCGGATACTTTATATAAGCTTAACTCTAGCGACACGCCCTGACTTCACCAAGTACAAGGTACAACTCATACAAAATATTTATTTTTTATGAATCAGTCTATCTATTGTTGTAAACTGCTTTAAAGTCCGATCAGTTGTTTAAAATATCTAAGTGAAACGACAGCGAAAGCGACCACGCGATCTATCTACGTTCTATCTATCTATATACGACTTAAATTCTATGGAATTTATCTATACTAATACCATATTGTCCTTATATTGTCATCGGCCGTTCATATAATATTAATAAATAAACTAAATTTAATGAAAACCACGATTCCAAAACCTTCCTAAGTTAAAAAAATCATAATATTTTGTAACGTGCACGTGATGCGCTTTCATTTGAGACCCCACTCCAGTATATTTGCAGATATTCAGTTTTTCGTCCCTCACTTTCACCCTCCATAACTTTTTAACTAAGAACAGTCGCGCAAAAATCACATTATATACAAAAAAATAATGTTTTTAGCTTCATCCGTTAGGGAACTATGATGAAAGACAGACACGTCAAACTAATACCACCTCACTCTTTCGGTCGGGGGTAAAAAATATAGGAGCTGATACAGAAAAAATGTTGTTTGTTTTATTGTATGACGCGAATACTAGGTTTAAAAGATACCTAGCTCCAAGTTTTTTTTTCTAAGGGTCTTATATCCGGCTAAAAGTCTTTGGGACTAAAAAAAAAAAAATCCCCCCATCCCCAGCGTAGCACCACAGTTGTTTATCAAATAATACTTGCCTCAACTTTTCCGGAGTTTTTTAAAATAACAGGGGGTGATTTTGTTTTATGATACTTACCCGCTTTAAGGTTAGGACCTTCGAGATTTTGGCAGTTTTTGGCCCTTGGCTGCTCATCACATCTTAAGTTGTAGATAAAACTTATTTTTAATTTTTAAACTGTCATAATTTCAGCCATTATACGCCCACAGCTGGACATAAACCTCCCTCAAAGACGACCATCATTCAGATCGGTGCCACTTGCATCCACCGTGAGCCAGCAAGTTTGACCAAGTTATCTGTCCATCTTGTTGGTGTCTTGGTTTTAAGCTGTCAGTTATTGTGAATTGTACAGACTTTTAAAAAAGTGATAGGGTTCACAGTTCAGTTCGTATTTTTAATTAATGTTTACCTCTTAAATAGTTTACGCTGGATAATTTTTTTTATGTTGGATAAGCCTTCATTTGACCACAATGTCACCTGAGGTAAAGTGACGATGTGGTGTTTGATGGGGCATGAAGACCTAGAAGGTAGATGGCTTCTCCGGACCACATTACGAAACACGAAAAAATCGCTCACGCACTGGCCCAGCCCGGAGGGTGGTGACAAGCCGCGGCCGAAGCCTACCACCAGACACTTGATTGCCAATTGCCTTCACATTTTACCGCGGTAAATAGTGTACTTTCTCAGGTTCTGAATAATCTGTGTACTAAATTTAATTTAAATCGGGTCAGTAGTTCTTTCGTGAAAGTGGAACGAACAGACGGACTTACTTTAGCATTTTTAATATTAGTATGGAAAATTCTTATTTTACAAATAAAAGTGTATTTTTTATTAAAAGAATACAGGTTTCCGTTAGCGTTTAAAATATCTAGTTTTTATTATTTTTGTTGCTCTGTGTGGCTTGTCCAGCAGAATTGATTTTATTTATTCACAAACAATTTTAAATTGTGTACCTAGGTAATTCGATGTACAACTACATAGATAGGAAAAATCCGATAATTGAACCGATAATTCCAAACTAACATTTAATTAATATTTTTTTATATATAAAATTAACAAAATTATCGGTATTATTATCACAAAACGTTATAATAGCTTTTTCATTGATTATATCTAAATAGAATTTAGAAACAAAGAACTTCCGTTGTCCATTCCAAACTTGTGTCAATCTTTCAAATGTGGAATTTATCGACTATAACTCATAATCACGGGGAAGAAAGAGATGTCAATATAGAGCGGAAGAGAGCATAGGGCTATGCTGATGGGGGAAAGAGATGGTGGTGTTTACAATGAGACGCCCTCATGATAGTGTTTCCAAATTTTGGGAAAGATTGTTTGATAGGGCTGAGTTACATGGTGCGCTTTTATATTAATAATTGTATCGAGTTGATTAAAAATATTGGTCATGTCATGACATTTGATCAGCACTAATAGAGAACAACCGATTTGTAATTTTATTATGGATTTACGGTTATCAAAAAAATATGTTGATATTTTATTAATTTCAAAAACAAATGTTATACGTTACAAATATATAATCACTAAATCTATACGGTGTATATGATAAAGCTGGGTTATTTAAGCGAGATTTATTTAAAATAAAAAAAAATTAAGTTGATGAACAACTTAAAGTTTTTTTTATTACTTTAACTAATGTCGTAGCGACGTCTGACGCGACATCTAGACAATTAATCTAAATGTAATCTTGACCTTGATTTTCATCGGATTACTTACCATTTACAGGATAAACCCCAAACTATGAAGAGTGTCAAAAGCTTAATGTAAATAAATAATGTTTTTTCTAATTGCATTTTTATGATTCCATAAAAAAAAACTTTACTTCTATTTTTTTAGTGTAAAATTACTTAATATTTGAGATTTATGGTATATATGGTGGGCACGATAATATGACTAAAAACTAAGCAGAAAGTTTTGTAGCTTAAATAAAATAAATACCTTCACAGCTACAGCGCCATGTAAGCCGACCCTAACCTTGCACCGGCCCCCTGTCAATAATTCACCCTCGTTCACAGGGGATACCAATTTTTGCTATTTTCCACAAAAAATAAAAATAGGCACGCGTTTTACTTAAAAACACCAGTTTTAGTCGCACGCGCAAGCTGAGCACGCGCCATACTGCTCCAAATTCAAATGTGACGTTTAAAATGACGTAAAGAAGTCAATTGAGAAACTTTGTATCGATATTAAAAGTTGTCAAAATGTGATGTCTAAATATTGAGTGCGTGTCTAATAAAATTAAAAATGTTTTTTTATAAATATGGGTTACTTATACGAATAGTAAAATAGAACTATTTGATATATTATTTAAATGTGTATCTCTAAAAACTATGTACCGTGATATACTCAATAATTATGACAAGGACTACAAACAAATATTTTATAAGAAATGAGTGAAGGAACACTGGATTTAAGTGTTAATAGGTAAAGTTTATTTTTATTAACTGCATGTTTGACCAATTAGAATCTTTTAGTACTTTCATAACTAAAAAAAAGTTTTTTACAATATACATAGAAAGTAAAAATAAATATTAAAAATCTGTGTAAAAACATAATTTTTGTTATATCCATATTTATATATTACTCGCGGCCCGCCCCGGCGTCGCACGGGTAAAAAAGTTCCCGGCAATTTTTCCTTATTTGCTCACCGTTTAGACCTACCCTGGACTACGACAAACATTTTAAAACCAAAATCAGCTCAATCGGCCCAGCCGTTCTCGAGTTTTAATCAGACTAACGAACAACAATTCATTTTTATTTATAAAGATTTGATTTGATGGAACTAATATTTTTTTTTTTATATTTTTTATAATAGGGTAGATTCACTTTACTAGTGTACTTAAAATATTGACTGCCTCAGTCAGTACCACTTGCGGCGCAAGAGATAGCGGGTTCGATTCCCGCCGAGGGGTCAAGCGTTTGTAGGTTCTGCTATCACGTTCTCCTTGGTCTGTGTTTAATATGTATAGTAAAATATCTTATAAATCACTATCAATACCCTATTAACGTTCCCACAGCTGGGACACAGGGACTTCTCTCTTGACGAGAGAGATTTAGGCCTTAATTTACCGAGCTGGCCAAGTGCGGGTCAATGTCACATGTCTTTTAAACGAATGTTCTCAGAACATGCCGGTTTTCTCACGATGTTTTCCTTCACCGTAAAAGGACCGTTTTTCTAAAAGAAAATCCAGGGGTGCACTGCGAGCTTTGAAACCAGGACCTTCGGAATGAAAGTCGAGTGTACTCCCACTAAGCCAACACGGCGTTTGAATTAAGCAGTTAATTATGATCGTGAATTAAATGTGTCACCCCTTTGATTGTGTTATTATGGTCAAATTATCTAAGTGACCTAAACCATAAAAAACAATAAATCACTCCTCACAAATAAAATTATTAATTATTATTGTCCTGTTTACTCACAGTAGCAAGTTACATCCATTTAAATTATATAAGCTACTAGGTTTGAGCAAGCAGGCCTAACAATAAGCCTAAGTTATAAGTTTATACTTATGGAGGAAAACAATATTTTATGTAAACAGGTGAATCATACAAAATGCATAGGTACGAAGAATTTGATGTCTTAGGATTTATAATTTAAAATTAAGTTTAACAGAATAACCACAATCTTATTGACAGAAATTCAAATTACGTTGAAATTTTAGTTAGAAAAGTATGTTTTTATTCGCCGTTGATTTATTTCACAAGATATATCGAAGAGTACTTGACAAATAAAATAGTATAATTTGGTTTGTTCGGCCCGGACTAGTACTATAGAAATCGAGCAATATATATATTTTTTTACATTTTACGCGAATATGTACCTACTGCATTGTCAAAACTTTGCTGTATATGTAATGTATGGTGGGACATTCGTCCAAAAGCTAAGTAACTAACCTGGCAATTTGTCCGGTTCCAGATGCGGCGGTGACGCGATGTCAGTCGCGCCGGCGGTGAAGCGCGAGCTGGAGCTGGAGGGCGGCGGCGGCGGCAGCCCGGGCCGCAAGCGCCGCAAGCAGGCGGCGCCCACGCGCGCGCCGCCGCCGCACGCGCCGCCGCCGCCGCTCGACCTGCAGGCCAAGATGGCCGACATCTACAAGAGCGCGCTCGCCTTCGGGGAGCTCTCCCTGCCGCCCTTCGACCCCCTCGCGGCCTTCCGCCTGCTGCCGCGCCACGAGCCCCCGCGCATCTTCAACCCCGAGGCCTACTGCGACCTCTGCTGCAAGGAGTTCTGCAACAAGTACTTCCTCAAGACCCACCGCGCGAACAAGCACGGCATCTACGACGGCGGAGAGCCCCAGCCCGTCCCGCCGCCCGGCGGCCTGTCGCCCCCGCGCCGCGCCTCCGACGAGGAGTCCGGCGGCACCCCGCGCCGCCTGTCGCCCGACTCGGCGCGGCGCGCGCGCGACGCGGCCTTCCAGCCGGACGCGCTGCGCCGCCTCGGCGTCCTCAACCCGGAGGCCTTCTGCGAGATCTGCTGCAAGGAGTACTGCAACAAGTACTTCCTGCGGACGCACCGCGAGCGCCGCCACGGCGCGCCGCCGCCGCAGCCCTCGCCCAAATCTGAGCGGCTCAGCCCCGGCATGATGCCGCTGCTGCCGCCGGCGTCGCTGTCGGCGCCGCTCGCGGGCGCGCTCGGCACGCCGCCGGCGCCGCCGCCGGACACGCCGCTGTCGCTGCCGGCGTACGACGCGGAGGAGCTGCCCGAGGTGAAGCGCGAGGTGACGGACGAGCTGGAGGCGGCGCTGGCGGCGCGCGACGGCCAGACCAGCCCGCTCAACCTGATCGTGGAGGAGCGCGGCGGCTCGCCCGCCTCCGCCTCCGAGGAGCTGCGCAAGCTGCAGACGATGATCTCGCAGCTGAACGAGCTCGCGGCGGAGCGCCTGTCGGAGGAGGAGCCGCCGCGCGCGCCGTCCGCCTCGCCGCCCGCGCCGGACGAGCGCCGCGCCGCCTCCGGGGGCTCCTCCTTCTGCGAGATCTGCAACAAGGAGCTCTGCAACAAGTACTTCATGCGCACGCACATGCAGCGCATGCACGGCATCTCGCTCGAGTCCGGCGCCGCGCTCGGCGGCGTCACGTGCGACATCTGCCACAAGGAGCTCTGCAGCAAGTACTTCCTGCGCGTGCACAAGCACAACACGCACGGCGTGCCCGCGCCGCCCGCGCCGGCGCCGCCCGCGCCCGCCGAGCCGTGCCCGCTGTGCGCGCGGCGCTTCCGCGGGCCGCGGGCGCTGCGCGCGCACCTGCTGGCCGAGCACGCGCCGCCCGCGCGCCCGCCGCCGCCGCCGCCGCGCCTCGACCTGCTGGCGCGCGACAAGCCCTACGCCTGCTCCTACTGCCCCTTCACCACGGACGTGCTCGCGTTCCTGTTCGCGCACGAGCGCGCGCACGCGCAGCAGGCGCAGGCGCCGCCCGAGGCGGAGGAGGCGGAGGGCCCGGAGGAGCGCGAGCCGTGCGAGGGCGCGAACGGCGCGCCGGCGTCGGGCGACGAGAGCGGCGCGGAGGGCGAGCCGGTGTACTCGTGCTCGCGCTGCGCCTTCCGCGCGGAAGGGTTCGCGGCGCTGGAGGCGCACCTGCGCGCGGCGCACGGCGGCGCGGGCGCGCTGCTGGCCGTGCCGCGCGCGCCGCAGGCCCCGCTGACGATGCAGCCGTTCGTGGTGGAGGAGGCGGGCGGCGCGCTGAGCCTGGTGCCGGCGCTGGTGTTCCTGCCGGTGCGCCGCCGCGCGACGCGCCGCGCCACGGTCACGCTGACGCTGACGCCGGCCTAGCGCCGCGCCGCGCCGCGCCGTCGCGCCGTCCGCGCCCGCCCGGAGACCACATCGGCGGGCGCGCTCGGACCGCCGACTCCATGACTACATTTAACGCTGTGTGCCTTCAAGCGATTGCTAATATTATGTCGTCGTATTATTAAGAGGGGTCCGCCGCCCGAGGCCACACCGCCGGCGGCCCGCCCTCGACCGCTAGAGTCTGACTTCATGTATTGAGAATTATATTCGGGTGATATGTGAAACGTTGCCGCTTATGAAACATTTTATTCGTTATTATCTCCGCGATGTTCCGTCGGGTCGGTCCGAGACGAGTTTTTGAAACGTCGATTTCGATCGGGAGAAGAAATACACCCTAGTAGTAAATAATGATTATTTAACGTAAATGTGTATCTGTGAGTGTGCGCTCGCGTAGCGCCGTAGTCGCGATGTTGATCACTGGCGCCGCGCCGCCGCCGCGCCGCGCCGCCGCGACCGCTCTACCTCATTACTATAGGTTTTATATTAGCTGTTATTGTATAAAATATATTTTGGAGTTACAATAAGTACAACGGATAGTAACCGCGTTACAGGCCGGACGGAGCCCGGCGCATAGCCACTCGGTATATTGTTGTTGTCAGCGAGTGACGAAAAGCACAAAGATACGTACTATTGGGCAGTGATCAACATTAACGTAATTTTAGTATTAAATTTGATTAGATTGTGCGCGGAGGCGGTGTGTTGAGTTGTGTTACACTTCATACGGGTCATTGTTTGGGCGGGCGGGCGCAGTCCGCCGCGCCCCCGCCTCCGCCCCTCGTTCGTATCGTGCCGTGTTACTGCGACGTCTCCGCCGTGTCCCACTCCGCGTCGCCCTGACGATGACGTCCAACCGACTAACTACCTCATACACTAAGCGTAATGCATTTTGATATAATATTACCTATTTATAAATACTTTAAGCATCGATGAGCACGATGGATTATATTCAATTAGTTTATATACGCTGGAGTGGAACAGGGCGGTAGGTGCACACGTCAAATATTATTATCTTGTTAATCAAGACTTATTTGATGGGTAATTGGTAACTTTGTTTAACTTATTCATTATTCGGTAGATCAGTGTGGAGGTTAGCTTGTACAAACCATGCAGCTTCTAAAGAAAGTTCCTATGTATGTACGTAAGTTGTAATTTAAATTTAAAAATATTAGAGGTCGCTTTGGGCTCGGCCCTGGACGGGGTACGAGGCGAAACCTGATTTATAAAATAAAATGTGATTGCGAATCAGGGTACCCTTGTTACTGACATGTGGGGTCTCGACGAGACGCCTGTTGTTGCTGATGTAATGTTTGTTCCTTAGTTTTATTTGTTAACTGAAAGTTCCTATGACTACTTCCTAACGATTCGAAGGTGAATGGGAAATAACCATCTTCCTAGTCGTTGTCTTCCTCCAGTCGCAGCCAAATCACCGACACCGTCCAGCGCCGCGCCCACGGCGCGCGATACAACAAATTATATTAATAATGTTTTAAAATAATAAACAAAAATAATAAAAATGTACGTGGAAACTTCGCGCGTTGCTGCCCAAGTTCTCGTTTAAGGAGGGGCATATTGCACCGTAGTTAGGAGAAATGCTGTTAAATTTTTACTATATCGGAATTTGGGCATGAACTATCCGGGGTTTCATAAGTAGTGAAAATGTATTAAGAGAATTGTGTTCAGAGTTGAGTTCGCTAGCTTTGTACCTGGGCTGGATATAGACCAATAATGTAACTCAATAGTACAAATATATACCAAAGAATGTATGGCTTCGGTGTTTGGTATGACAATTAAAACAGTACAAATTAATTATTAAGTGTAGCGAATGTATTTCAGAATGAATATCTTCAATTCTTTTTATGTGTAAGTGCAGTTCACTCGGGTACACTGCTTATAGTCTGCCAGTACACAGTCGCACCGTTATTATGAAATATTATGAATTAAATTTTTGTTTAAGAAATCACAATATTTGTACATTTGTGCAACTATTTTGCGGGAGACGAATAACTGTGTATCTGTCACATATATTATATTGAAAGTATCTATGAAATATAAAATGCTTTATCTACTTTTAAGTATCAGATTTTTTTTCGGATTTAGTTTTAAGTTACGTCATAAATACATATGCTTAGTACCTATGATCTCAAAAAGTTCCTTTTCATTCCAAACCTAGTCTAATTTTTGTCTATTAGTATCAAAAGTGCGACTGTAGTATAATTGATGTAATTTTATCAAGTTGTATTTATATGTGTTGATCTAGTCAAATTATTTTATGTTTTATCAATGTGGAAAATCGGAATAACTTAATATAATAATATATTATACTACTATAATGATTCGTCAAATATTGAGAGAATATAAGTTAATTTATTCGGGAGTACCTTTATATTATATATATATAGCACTATTTATAATATTTATGGCTTTTGTTCCTAGTTACACAATAATAAATTGGTACTAATGATGGTCCACATTGATAAAAAGTTTAAAAATTAATATAAAGAATTATAAATGGCTTAGGAGAAAGCCAAATATGATGTCGCTAGTACAACACTTATTGCTAAAGATTCGTTAAATTAATTAATGCCTTTATCTTTATTGTTGTTAACCAAGAAGGATAGGAAAATTTATTAAGGGACGATACTTGAAACGATGATTGCTACCTACAATGAAATATAAGTCACTTACTTCTGAAAAGCTTATCAGACCATTTAACTTAATTATTTTTTATGACCATTTAACTTAAAAAAAAATTTAAAATATTGTATTAAATCAATTTGAAATTTATCTGTAATATTCAGTGCTATATCCATTTCCTTCCATAAAATACTTTGATAATTTTTATATCTTAAAATTGATTAATTTTGTACTTTTTTTTATAAAAAGTTCCTAAGGAAGGTGTTATCTCAATTATTAATTATCATATTGGCTTTAATATTCAAAAAGTTGGAGTATGTAGGTTAGTACAGAAGTCTATACTAAAAATAACCAAACCTAAAAATAATTAAAAAAATCTCCCAATTATAAATTAACGAGCACCTCTCAAAACAAATAGCAGGAAAAATATAGTCTGTTTCTATGTAATAATACTGAATAAATAAATAATCATTAAAGGAAAGTTTTGGCAATTTATCTATATGTAATAAGTGTTGTACTGGCGGTCGGTATATGTTCCTATCTCCGTACATTGTTTATATTTATTTTCCATTATAATAACGAACATTTCTACCGTATTCAATAAATTAAATATACAAATATCTTGCTGTTTTCCTTGTATTCCCTTTTCCTCATAAATTATATTTGTTTATGGAAATAATTATAGGATTTTGAAGAAGCTGGGTCAGAATTCATACTCATATAATAAAATTATAAATTTACGTTAGCATGTGCTTTAACGGTGAAGTCAAACATCGTGAGGAAACCGGAATGTTCTGAGAACTTTGAAGAGTTTTACGGACATGTGACATTCACCAACCCGCACTTGGCCAGAGTGGTGAATAAGGCTTTATCTTTCTCATCAAGAGAGAAGTCCCTGTGTCCCAGCAGTGGCATTGTTAATAGAGTAATAATGGTGAATAAATGTATGTAATTTCAATGTGAAGATGATTATGAGAATTCTTCTTTAGAAAAATGTTTCAATTTTAATGCTCAATAGTCTAAAAGTAAAATAGTTTCATTTAAATGGCCAAATAGTTTAAGACAAAATTAACGAGACCCATAAGGTGGTCTATTATACCCAGCAGTTAACTTCACCCAAGTTAGGCTATGGTAGGTAGAAATTAGAAAACTTGACAGCCATGATCTATGTAATAATTATCATGAAAATACGATTTTCACTTCTTTGTAAAAAGCACCAGAATAATTAACTCGGTCTATGTCTTGAAAAATATTATAAGAAAGATCCCTCCAACAGAATATATTTTGCGATCAAAGGGTTTCAGCAACTTGCCTCAGCTCAGGGTGAACAGATAACCATCGCCTGGTTTTCAGTCAGGACCTGAGATGAGCAGAGCCAGTTTTTCTACCAAATAATTTTATCTTAATCTTATCTTATCAGTGTCTTCTTGGAACATAAGTTACCTACCTATTGACAAACCACCTCATTGGACGATGAGAAATATGAGCTCCAGTGCCCGGCAGACCTGGCAGCCCTAGTCCTGAATACGGTAGTGGCCAGAGATACGGTGCTGAGATAGAAAGACGTTGAAAGATTTTGAAAGACGTTCAGTTTCAAATCTTACTCAAAGAAATTGTTCCTATTATTAAGATAGTTTACTTAAGTATTGTAATATTAAGTACCATGCCTATTTTTAAAAGCAAACTAAGAAAGTGGCTCACTGATATGGTATTGTATGACATCAGTGATTTTTTAAGTTTACCACTTACATAAAATTTTTATGTGTAATATTTGTAATTATATAATTTAACTACACACATATTTAATTTATTAATTTCTGACATGTAATAATGGTATTATGAATAAATTCTGTATTTCTGTATATAGAGAAGGACACGATAACCCTGAAATCTGGTAACATAAAGTCTGGTATTGTACTATCGTAAATCAAACTCAAAGTCAAAACGTTTATTTCCGTAGAAGCACAGGGCATACATGGCCAGGGTAACTTTAAGTTAATTTAAATATTCACTGAGTTGAGAAGCGAATCGACCAACCCAGCTTTCATCTCTTTTGTTGTTATTATAACAATACCTATTAGTGTTCTTAACGTAAATAGACAAAATATTAGGTGTCATTTATTTAGTTCGTTTAATCTCATAGTTGATTGTCGACGAGAAAGACCTTTAGAATCCACCCTCCTGAATAGGTATTCTCATTTCTCGAAGATACCTTCTTAAATTGTAGTTATCAATATCATTATACTGAAGGTGGATCAGAACCGCTGAGTGCGAGAAATAGGACCTCCACTAAAAAGGGTTGGGAATGCGCTGCTCCTCTGCTTGATCAGGAATGGGAGGGAAATGGATCCCACCATCTCCCTCCCATTCCACGCGAAAACTACTATTGACAGTGTCTAGAAAGAGACAAGCACAAAATTTCAATATCAATTTCAACGGATTTTCAAATAGACCCTTTGAAGAGCAAATCTGCGCAAATGAACACCTACTAAAGCAGTAATATTCCCCTAAAAATCAATTTAATCAGAGACAACAATGGATCGCAAAATCCCTCCAAACACTCTTAATTAAAGATTATTTCGCGTCAACTGTCAGATTAAAAAAAACTTGCAAAAAAACTGTTTTTTAACAATAAAACGACAACCATTAAAAATAGCAAGGGTTCCGAGTTGTCGCATCTGTCAAACACATTTAGGGGAAATTTAGTGAAATTGTTGAAAATGGGTTAGTTTAGAAAAAAACGCATAGGGGTTAAGTTTGGGACAACATTACACGGTTTAACCCAAGAGTCGTCACGGTGACTTGCCGTTTGAACTTTTGGAAATTGCTGTAATATTTTTCTATTAATATATCGTAAATGTTTTTATTTAGTATAATAATAATAAAGCCATTTATTCCATTATTCAAACTTAAAAACATAAGTTGAAACATATTTTTTGCAATTAAATTCTTATGCTCAAATGAGATACAAATCAAATTATCCATGCATTATTACTGTCCCTTCATTAATTGGAAACCCATTTTTGGGTGAAGGCTAGTCTAGTCCATCTATCTCCGGACTGGGCCAGTGCGTGAAGCGATTTTTTCGTGTTTCGTAATGTGGTCCGGAGAAGCCATCTACCTTCTAGGTCTTCATGTCCCATCTTAGACCACATCGTCACTTTACATCAGGTGAGACTGTGGTCAAATGAAGGCTTATTCAGAATAAAAAAAAAAAAAATCTATATTTAGTATACATTCAGTCAAAAAAGTATCGGGAATAGATAATTTGTCTATGGTTCCCAATTACATTTTTAGTTTATTTTTTTGCTGTTTGATTGGCACAACTGTTTTCCATTTTGGCGCGGATTTTGAGTTGCATCTGTTGTTTAAATTTATTAGAGTGCTGTTTTTAGTTAGATCATAATAGATATTATCTAGTGTGTACTGCGAATTTCACTATGGACAAAAATATCGAACAAAGAGTTTGTCTTAAATTTTGCATCGCCAACGGAATTTCGTATTCGGAGTCTCTAAAAATGTTACAGAAGGCTTACGGTGAATCAAATTTATCAAAAACACGTGCTAATGAGTGGTACATAACGTTTAAAAGCGGTCGAGATGTGATAGAAGATTTGCCTCGCTCTGGTAGGCCATTAACATCTTCAACTGAAGTTAAGTTCGCTTGTTGTTGACTTTCGAGGTGTTGTGCACTCGGAATTCATGCCGGAAGGTGAAACGGTAAATAAAGAATATTATTTGAGCGTTATGCGGCGTTTAAGAGAGCAAATTCGGCGAAAAAAAACAGATTTGTGGAAAGAAAATTCTTGGATTTTGCATCACGATAATGCGCATTTGCACAAGGCCATAATTGTAAACGAATTTTTGACCAAAAACTCAACAAATGCTATAGAGCAATCACCTTATTCACCAGATATGACTCCAGCCGACTTCTTCCTTTATCCTAAACTCAAATTAGGTACTACTTTGTAGCACACGTTTTCATTCGGTAGAAGACATAAAGGAGAATTCGCGACGAGAACTGAACTCAATTCGGGAAAAAGCGTTTAAAAAATGTTTTGATGATTGGAATATGCGTTGGCATAAGTGTATCGTTTCTCAAGGAGCATACTTTGCAGGCGATAAAATACATTTAGTTGAATAACTAACATTGTGTGTATTATTGATCTTTTCCCGGTACTTTCTTGACAGAGTAGTACAAATGTAAAGAAAAACTTTAAACACGTGCTTAACGGTGAAGGCAAACATCGTGAGAAAACCGGCATGTTTTGAAAACTTCGAAGAGTTTGAAGGACATGTGAGATTCACCAACCCAGCTTGGCGTGCTAAATTAAGGCTTAATCTCTCTCATCAAGACAGAAGTTCCTGTGTCCCAGCAGTGGGAACGTAAATCGGGTGCTTATGATGATAAAATTATTTGTTTCTTGCAAGGAGTTTTCGCTTCAAAGGTTCTGGCTTCGGTTCAAGCAGGTAGGTGTGAATTTCGTAGACTTGTGATTTCGGAAGGCAGCGATTCAGGCGACTTTCATGTGAAACTCTTATCTGGAAAACTATGCTGCAGAAGTGACGTAATACGGTTAATATTCATTATTGGATCATCATCATCATCTTCCAGACCTTATCCCACATTACGTGGGGTCGGCACAACATGTTTTCTCCTTCCATTTCCATTCCTATTGGATAAATATTCATATTTTCGTATATTCCATGCAAGTAGGTATAAAATTTGAAGATTGTTAATAAAAAGACAGATTTTTTTTATAAAAATAAAAACTTCATTCAGTTATAAAGTAATAAAAATCACTGAATTCCCCGCGATCATACAACAATGACTAATCAATCACCGAAAAAAATACCATCTTGACACACATTCCCCGTTTTTGTTAAAAATTACATTCTCTTTTTCTAAAAAAAGTGGAATTTCGCAAATCCCTGAAAATACTCACTAAATCATTTTATAACAGCCATTGTTATTTTTAAACCCTTCCTTATAAAAAGCTCGACACGAGTTCGCCACGCTTTTATTACAAAAATAGTAAAAAAAACTTTAATTCACTAAGTACACCCACTGACCTACATTACAACCCCGACTTTTACAGAAATGTGTAAAAACCACCCCTTCATTAAACTTTTTTTCGTTAATTCGACTCAATCCTTTGGAAAAGGGTTCAATAAAGTTGAATATTGTTTTTTTATCTGTCAATGTCAGATCGCGCGCCAATATTATACGTTCTGTCAAAATTTCGCGCCATTACTCCGGCCATCTGCCCGGAGTTCCCAAAAAAACAAGCACAATGTAAATAAAATAGGGGAAGCATGCAAGACATTAATTTTTAGGGGAAAACGATATTTTTACACAAAAATGCATTTAAAGTATAACGTAATGTCCCCTCATTTCAATATTAAATGTCCGTGGATTTTTGGAGTTTATTCATATTGCTTTGGTAATTAAAGTTGGAATCGCGTGCGGAGCGTGTATTTTAATGGGTTTTATCGATTGCATGGCTTTATGGTCAGATATTTGTATGGAATATGGGATTTTGCATAAATGATAGAGCGTTTGGACATTAAGTATGTTATTTTCATCCAAAAGATTTAAACGCGAGGGAGAAATAATGAAATTCTATGAAATTAACTAGTACTTGGAAGTAAGTACTAGATATTATAGACTGTATTTCAATAAGATATCTGCTATAGATATTCCGTTATATTCAGGAATGACGGGTCGAGGAATACGGAAATAAGAACCGTAAAACAAGTTATGAGCTTACCACGGGGTATTGGTGTGTGGATTGTCCGAAAATATTTTTTTATTTAAATTAAAAATCAAGCTAATATTTTGAAGTTTAGCGCGATTTGCACTAAATCTTTATATAATTCTTTTTTACGTGTGTTAGTCATTGAACTCCTTTTAAACGGCTGGGCCGAATTTGATGTCATTTTTTGTGTGTGTTTGAGTTAGTTCGAGAATGGTTTATATTCACAATACGGTCAACTAGGTACGAAGCGGGGGCGGACCGCTAGTATAATATATTACGTCAATATCCCCGACTCCGAAGCTTTAATGCTCTTTATCTTGGTACTTACATAATCAATTGATAAAGCGAAAAATAGGCGTATAGAATTTTATGCTAAGTTAAGGGGATAAAAAAATACAGTTTATTATGTCTATAGAGGTACATAGTGTGTATTTATGCATCATAGTACATGTAATCTAGGAGCAGCGTAGTGGCAAGCAGCAGCCCTTTCTCCTCAGAGCTCAGGTCCATCTCGAACGCCACACCGAACCTGCATTTAATATCTTTGTAATGGTAATGTTTGAGGCATAAAGATGTTTTTCTATTTGTAATTTGGAGGTTTTGTCTGTTCACGTTCGTAAGTGGTAACCCTCTGAATCCTTACACGTGACCTCCGGGTGGTGCTAAGAACAGTCTCTGGTGGTAGGCTTCGGCCGCGGCTTGTCACCACCCTCCGGGCTGGGCCAGTGCGTGAAGCGATTTTTTCGTGTTTCGTAATGTGGTCCGGAGAAGCCATCTACCTTCTAGGTCTTCATGCTCCATCTTAGACCACATCGTCACTTTACATCAGGTGAGATTGTAGTCAAATAAAGGCCTGTCTAACATAAAAAAAAAAAACTTTTTTTTTTACTATCGTTGGTGCCCGCGGCAATTTTTATCTAGTTCCTTTGTAGCATTATACAGACCAAACGTCTGGGCCGATTTTTATGATTCACCGCCGATCGGTTTCTGCTTATTCCGGCGAGTGTCAATAAAACTATGACGTCAGTGGAAATCAAATATGGAGACTTCAGGACGCCATTTTGTTTAAATAAAAAAAATAAAGTGAACAAACTGTGTCACGTGGAATATAGTTGAATAGGTATTTAAAAATATTTTATCGATCATTTTCGAAACTATAATTCGCTCTATATCGAATAAAAGTTACTTACAAAAATTCTCACTTATAGACTGTAAAAATTGCCAAAAAAGTGCGACTGTACTTTTTTTTGTACATATTTTTTCTTCTTCTTCTGTTTTTACTTGATGCCGTCCGTGACTATAATTTTTCTTTATTTCAGCTTGTTGGTATACTCATTCAAAGTTAACTAGTCAATGTCAAATACCTGTCGGTAACGGGCGCGAAGAACAGCGCATGCATCAGGCCCTGCCAGCGCTTGCAGGTGCCTCCCACGTGGGTGCCGTCGGCCCGCGTGATGCTGAACCGGATATCGCTGTAGCAGCTGATCGTGATCGCTGGACCTAAATAAAATATATTAATATTTCCAGACAATCGACACAACAACATCTAGCCCCGTGTCTCTTAAGCTTGTGTTACGGGTACTAGACATCTGATATACTTTTTTTTTTAATTCTTTATATAGAATTTTAATTATTTGTAAGGAATCTGATATACTTAACTCCTTGACCCTCAATACAGGTAATAAGGTCAGGTAAGCGGTAACCGGCTACCGCTTGGGGATTAACGAGTTAATATAATATATAAATATGATTATTATTTTTTTCATATTAGATCATATTACTTATAATAATATATTTTTTCATATTACTTAATATGAAAAAATATATACTACTTATATGTTTGAAGAACATACAAACAGTTGAAGCCTTGGCGGGAATCGAACTCGCTACCTCGTGTGCCGCAAGCGGGATTTCGCCCACCGCGCCACTGAGGCAGTCAAAACTACAATATTTAAACCACGATTGAATATTAATGCAAACATAATAATTATGCTGTTTCGCATGGCATTAGCCCAAGTATATGATGTTTTACGACTGTTATTGTTTCATAAAACTTTTATTGTTTTTTAGTTTCAATTCTAATGTGCTTGATTTTATGTTACATTGCAGAAAATTGCGTGTGGAGTAGAGAACACGCAAGGAGGTGGTCCGTAGTAGCAACATACATATTTCTTAATTCTTAAGCAAAACTCTTAAGCAAAAAGTATATTGTTCTGAAATTTATGAAAGGAAGAGATGTGTAAAAAATTATCTGCTCTCATCAATACTCATGTTATCAATGGTGTGTTTGTTCAATTGAATGCGCTTATCTTAAAACTAGAAAAAAAAACAAGTAAAAACTAAAAAAAACCGTTCATTTGATAGCCCATTTATCAAAGAAGGCTGAAATTAAAGACAGCAAGGAAATACAATTCTTTTCTTTTATTTTTCTATCACTAAATTTAACAAAATTTAAAGAACAATAATCAAAATTAAGAATATTCTTAAGAAAATACTTTACTATCGCGAGGATATTCATAAAAAACTCGCAACGCTAGTCTAATTAGCCCTTACCTGACTATTAGTCCCATAAGTACTCATAAAAATCTTGCAAAACGGCATTCGTTTGAAAACTTGAAACGGATCATACAAAATTAGACTGTTTTTGAGTTTTCCGATATTTCGCCGCAGTTACAAGCGCCATGATCGCGGAATAAACTGATTGTCTTTGCGGTAAGGGAGACGGTTATTCACTAACGAACCGGTCTACCCCCTTTCTGAGTCGTTTATCGCGAGGTAGACAAACACTAGCGTTGTTACTACTTGTATCAATCTTGAACGCAACTCGGTTACGACTCACACTAATAATGGTATCAAGTTTTAATATTGTTTAATAGATATAACAGTATTAGTTTTCTGTATCTCAAGCATTATCAACTCTATTTTTCGACTGAAAACTTCTTGTATTTCTAATATAAAAACAGCCTGAATACAAAAAAAGTTTGTGTACTTATTTTATCAATAATTACATTATTATTACAGCTATATATGCACACAACGTTTTACTAGCGTACCATTTAATTTATTTATTTACTAACCCTATTGCCCATGTTAGTCAGTTACCATTGCATAACTCCTATATACACCTGTTTAGTTGCAGCAGCTAAAACTCCTGGGGCATACAAATCCAGTGCCCTGCCCCTATGCTCATTTCCGACACTTGTATCATCAGCTGGTGGTGAGAACTCACCATGTATCCAGAAGACCAGCTCCCTAGCCCTGTTCTTGACGGCATACAGCGGCTTCAGCGGCGTCCACTGCTGTTCCACCGTACCCAGCAGGTTGTCAGGCGGAGAGTACACTATACACCTGTAATGTAAAAGGGTGAACTTCTGGGTGAGATCGTGGGTTCAACCCCTGCCACGCACATCCGGATATTTCTTGAGAAAATAACTGCTAATTCAAAACACGTTCTTCAACGGTGAAAGCCAACATAAAATCAAATATTTATGAAGAATACATTATTACAAACATATAAAGATCTTATAAACTAGTGGTGTCAAATCTATGTCTATATTCAACCCGCAAGCAAATAGCATTCAATGTTAATAATATGCAAAATAATTAGAGTCAAAATTATACATTTAAATAAAAATAAAGATAAAATAAAAATTGGTTAAGTAAATTAACCGTGAGAAAACCGACATGTTTTTAGAACTACGACTAGTTTGAAGGTCATGTGACATTATCCCACCCGCACTTGGCCAGCGTGTTGAATAATCCTACATTTCATGGGTCAAAGGACTGCTCTCTCATCCAGGGAGCAGTCCTTTGTCCCAGCAGTGGGAACGTAAATGGGGAGGGTGCTAGTGGTATCTCGAAGGAGCTGATGGAACTCACTTCTGCAGATAGCAAGGCACGACCCGCATGGTACAGGCGTAGGGGCGCACTATCCTCATCACCTCCTGACCCTCGCTGTTGCTGACGCTGAGCTGCAGCGGTCGCAGGCCGTAGAAGAAGTAGCCGGCCCACCATCTAAGTTAATTTATGCTAATTATACAAGGTTAACGGCAATTTAGTTGCAAGAAAATTAAGGAAAAATTAAGAACGTAATTGAGGTGCAAGTTTTACATCCATATTTCCCTATATTTATCGTAACCTGGCCTGCCACATACAACTTTCATAAATAAATAAATAAATATTTCCGAACTAATCACACAGCATCACCTAGCCCTAAACTAAACAAAGCTTGTACTATGGGTGTTAAGGTGACTGATTTACTACAAATATATATTTTTTTTGTAAACTCATGCATAAAATACATTGAACACACCACTACTACATGTAAACACTCAGACCCGAAACCAGAAATTGTAGATCGAATAAAATCTGATTCCACGGTGGGAATCTCGGCACCTCGGCAGATCTTCGCCCTCCGAGTCACAAAAGTCGTCGATTAATTTATGTTATCATGGAAACACTAACACACCGTCTACTAGATAAATATATTGACAAACGTGGCTTCTCAAACGCTTTGCTCATTAGATGTAATTGTTTTTATCAATGGCAATCTTACAACAACCATTGTTTCAACTCTAGAATTATAGAATACACCATTGCTTCACCTGTTCTCCTCATCAATAGTATACACCAGTTTCTGATCGCTTGAGCGCACGAAGAACCTGTTCTTCTTCCCCCGGAGGCTGAGGACGCTCTTCATCCGCAGCTTCTTGGTGATGTGCAATCGGTCCACCTGCGTCAGGTCGCTGAGGATGGAGGGGAGGGGTACCGGCGGTGGAGGAGGTGTGGCTGTCTGAGAGGAAATTAAGGTATTTTTAAGAGAGAATTGGTAAAACTATTTAATGCGGGAACATGAGAGTCCATCTATGAGATTTTTCCAATTTAATAATGGTTACTCAAGTAAAATAGAGTTGATAAACCTTGGACGTTTCGGACTTTATTAAAATAATATATTATTTTGCTATTTTCGAATTATATGAACCTTGTTTTTTCTCCAATTTCTCAAGTAATCGGCTCAGAAAATAATGTTTAAAGTACCTAATGTATTAGTATTATATAGCATTGATATATTCAATATAGTTCATATATAGTTCAGTTAATAATTTAAGTAGAATAAGAATAGGAATAAATTTTATTGGTCTAAAAAGTACATACATAGTTTCTTAGATCTAGGCCTCCAAACTACGCATTAACATTGGCATTAGTTAATAATGTAAATATACGTATTTTTTTGGTCTCATCTCTGAACTATGTGATTATGTATATTTTACTTCTATGATAAACTCCAACGTGAGTTGACAGAGCCCCTAGTCCGCTCAATCAAGAATAAATACTTCTAACACGACGAAGTCTACCTTCGGTTGCTTCGGCTGGACTGTCACCACTTCAATGGGCGGGGCTTTGATCACGTCATGCGTAGGCGCAGGTAATTTGGGAATAGGTAACGGGCTGCAGAGCATTTCCATAATACGACAATACACACTTTAAAAATAATTCATTCTTTCCCTCACGAAGAGAATTTAAAAGTTTTTAGTAAATTTAAATCGAAGATAAAGGTACGAAAACACTGGATTAAAAATAAACAAACAAAAACTATGATGGAAAGAAAACACGAAAACTGTTGACAGAATTTTGTTGTCAAAGAAAAAGAATAGACAAAGGTTACCAACCCTGAAACTCAAAGTAAAAAACTCAGAGATATAAAAAAATTCAGTATTTCAGTATATAGTCATAAGCTATGACCACAGAATTTAAAAGTTATCTTTTTTTTGTGGATAAAGTCAAGGTCCTGCGTGAGGCTAGCATAGAGTCTGAGAGCAACACCAATTCTTGGGAAGGCATTTTATTTGTAATTTTTGTATATTGTAGTTTAATGTTAAATGAGTAGATACAGTGTTTTAATTTACTAATCCTCTCCTCTAATTGTTTTGGCATGCATGCTCCAAAATTCCACAAAGCATACCACAACGCAAATCGCCATAAAACAGTAATTATTTAGTACAACGATATACGAGTGATTTTTTTAATTAAGTTTCTTATATGTACTATAAACATATTTCGAATTCGTTACTATATCATGGTTCTATGTCTGTTCTATGCCTTTCAGGTCTTGCCTCAACTGAAAATATTTGTATTTGTAAAACATTAAGCTCACTGGGATTACAGTCCACAATTCTGACCCCAGTCGTGTCCAACCATATCGTATTAACGAGATCGGATGCAGATCTCGACTATCATTACTTAGGGGACTTCATTTAAATTTGTGGAAAAAATGCAAAAACTGTATCGGTTTTATCAATTGAATGCAACAATGTAAATGGACACAAAAGATTTTAGGGGGTCCATGCTTACGCAGATTTTAAGATTACTATGTACAACAAATAAGCTTGTTATATCTTTTTAACAACAGAGAGTACTTTTCAATACCGGAAACATGTTAATTACAACAATCAAACACACAATATCCCAAGGTTGCCTGGAAGAGATCGCCACAGCGATAAGGTCGCCCATTGATTCACAATTTTTGTACATATTTATATATTTTTTTTGTGTGTTATTATTTTGTGTTCAATAAAGAGTATTGTATTGTATAATATATATTTTTTATGATCTATATTATTATAGTCCCTGTAGTGTTTCTCTGACGGGCAAATGTGTCCCTACCTTCCGTTAAAACAATCAAGTCCTTGAGGTAGGCATAGAGCTTCTTCGAATATTTTACATATTATGATTTAATTTATATTATCTTACAAATGATTCTAATGAATAACCAAGTTTAAGAAAGCCTGGTCACTCTACTCAGTAATAGCGCACGCGCCGCCTGCCACTGCATTTTATGCAAAAACGCAAATTTTGTCGAAATTTGAAACGGTCCATTGTATCCCCAAAGAATGCATAAAAATAATGGCTGCGACTTTATTTTTGGGGGAAAAGTTTTATATTTAGGAGTGTGCCGAATAAAATTAACGACAATTTTTATGCAAGCGATTGAATTAATAATTTTTGCTATGCATGGTCAGATGTTGATATTGTTAGGGGAAACTGGGGCTCGAATAAATTATTTTAAATTTAGGTCGGAGAACTAATATGTCCGCGATGATAGAAAATTATGTTTGGATGGTAAACCCAAATTTACTTCACTAAAAATTAAACTAATGTCTTTATAACTGTTGTTTTGCTATTTATCCAAAATAACTCCTCAAAGTTTTCAATAAGTTTGTCGCTTTTTAGTGATTCACTTTAGCTTTTATGGGCATATTATTTGGTACACAAAGTCTTTAAAGCTTTAAAAAAGGACTTAGGCTGCTTTTTACCACATGCCACAAAACATTATAATTTCACGGAAAAATCCATCGCGGGCACTACTAGTACATTATAAAGAACAATTTAACAACAGCACAATATACTAGGTTGATCCATAAATAAATACAGGTTTTTGATAAAAATCAAACGAAATTTACTAGGTTAACATTAAAAACGTTGTTATTTTATCTAAGTTATTATTAGGTAGGATTTAACCAACCCCCACAACACCAACAACAAACAGTAATAAGCAAATGCTTTTAATTCTACTCTATTTAATCAGTTTTAATAACTATTATAATTAATTACGAATATTTTATTTAACAAGTGTCAATGGTACATACATATAACTAGAAAGTAGCTAGGCGGGTTAATTCTATAAAAAAAACCTACAAAGTCAAAAGGCAGCTAAGTCATAACATTTTTATTTTTAAGTCTCGTACTTAAGTATAATTTATAAACTCAAACTCGGCTGCATATTCATTTATCTCTATGAAGGAATTGCAAACTGACCTATACAAATAAAAATCTATAGAAACGCCCCAAGCCAAGACTCCAGACCCAAGACTGGACACAAAAGGTACAATAAAAGACCAATGTTATTATCATAAAATCACTTGTATTCAATTTTTTGTACTTTAATCTCATACAATTTTAAATAACAATCACACAGTGTTTTTGCTCGATAAAGGTTCATTTGTTATAAAATAAATACATTTGATATTTTTATTTAAACATACATTTCATATTGATTTGAAGTATTAAACTGAATTAAATAAAAATAGTAATTTATTTTCTAAATGCAAGTCAATAATTTCATACATCTGTTTATGTTTCTTCATAAGTTATACATTCCTTAACAAATTATGGAGATCCAGTACAGTATTTTAATACATTTATTATTTGAAATATCGAGCGTATATGACAACATTCAATTACATTTTCTCAATAGAAATAACAAAAAAAACGATTCTAATATCTATTTATAATTGAAAAATATTGCTACACTCACGATTCGCAGTTTTTTCTTAAATTAATAATAACAACACTTTGTTCGAAGTCATTAACTATTAATTACACGCTTGTGTTTTTTTTCTTTTAATTTGTAAAAAAAAATACTACGTGATTAAAGTGATTGAGCTAGTTTCGCTTACAATCAAAATATCATTTTTCTATTCCATTAGTTCCTCTCATTTAGAATAAAGAAGACAAATGAATATGAAAATTTGTGACTTAAGTATTTTGTAACAAGGGTTTTTTTTACAATTTATCATATTTATTAGGACTCGCAACTGCAACAATTTATTATTTGGACCGACAATTCTTATTGTCTGAGAACGACAGAAGATATTTTCCTACCTATATTTAAGGATAACATTTAATTGTTCAAATAATAAATTCATCTTGGACTTTCGAGTGCGTGTTAACCTTCTAACAAACGTAACATAAGCATTTCCTAATACTCTAAAAGCAAGGCACTTCTTGGTAAAACAAACGGGTTTGATCCCTGTTAAAACTACAATAAATATAATCTAAAAATATATTTTATCACATGGCTTTACTGTACATTCGTGGTCCATAATTAGCTTGTAAATTATACTATAAAGTTTATATAAAAATACTTTTATTTTTCATACTGGAATATCAAATAATATCTATATAAAACGCGCGACGCGTTTTAGAATCTCTTTATAAAATCATTATTTAACAAAATAGTAACTGTGCGTATTTAAAATACTTCAAATAATTGACATTCGCTTAAAATATGAAAACGGTTCAAAAACAGCACCAGTTTCTAAGACTAAAGCACGGTATCATTCAATTTATATTGAGTGGATTTTTGAGACGTGAAAATACATACATACATTATATATACGTCTATTTTAGATTTTTCTCATCAAATACCTCATAATAAACTAGCAAAAATAAAAGCCGTGTTGGCTAAGTGGGAGGACACTCGACTTTCATTCCGAAGGTCGTGGGTTCAAACCCCGCCACGCACCTCTGGATTTTTCTTCTTGAGATATTTATGTGCGCTTTAAACACGTGCTTTAACGGTGAAGGAAACATCGTGAGGAAACCGGCATGTTCTGAGAACTTTAAACAGTTTGAAGGACATGTGACATTCACCAACCCGCAGTTGGCCAGCGTGGTGGATTAAGGCCTAATCTCTCTCGTCAAGAGAGAAGTCCCTGTGTCCCAGCAGTGGGAACGTTAATAGGGTGATAATGATGAAAATACATACATACATATATTTTATATACGTCTATTTTAGATTTTTCTCATCAAATACCTCATAATAAACTAGCATAAAACCGTAGGCAACAGTATATGCTTAAAATGAGGTAAAATAGAAGAATTAGGGCCTGTTTAATAATCTGCAGGTAAAATTAGTCAATTCAATTGAATTTCTTTTATTTGGACTCTGCGCTTGAAGTGACAATTTGCCAGTGTCGAGTTAAATAAAATTATAAAGTGAAAAAGATGTTTCACAGTTGAACGCCATTTTGCGTCCCCGTGTCAAGTTAAATACAATTATAAAGTGAAATAGATGTTACTCAGTTGAAACACATTTTGCATCACGTTAAATCAGACAATGGTTAAGATAAAGATTTGTGGTGTGTGTCGAGATAGAAAATTACCTGGCAACATCGTCCGCTCGGTCGTTCTACAAGTCAAGACATGTTTGAACTGCGTGAGAACCCCACGCGAGGCGCAACACCGCTCGAGCGCTCGACCGGCCGGCTCCTCAGTGCAAATGCGACACAAGGCCGAACGCACGCCGCTCTACGCCTTGCTCCGATAAACACGCGGACACGTGCATAAGTTATTATTGTGAAAACAAGTGAACTTTCATCATTCCTTACAATTTCCCTTTTCCAGAACTTTCCTTTGCATTATCAAATATTATTCATTAACCTTCCTTACCTTCTGTGTGTGAAAGTGAAATAAATTACTGGCAGAGCTGGCAGATAACCGTGAGTACAGAATACATTTGCTAAACTGGTGACCCCTCTGAAAAATACACGATGACTTCTGAAAAAGAGCATGTAGAACAGCAAAAACAGCCCGCTGAATTGTTTCGTGTCGGAATAAGAGTTCCGCCATTTTGGCCTGACGAACCGGAAATTTGGTTCGCGCAAGTGGAAGGCCAATTTGCAATCTCCGGAATTACATCTGACACCACGAAATTTAACTACGTTATAGGCCAGCTAGATCATCAATTCTCTAAAGAAGTAAAAGATATTATTATTTCTCCACCCGCCACAGAAAAATACGAAAAGTTAAAATCTGAGCTTATAAAAAGATTGAGCGCGTCGCATGAAAAGAAAGTTAAACAACTTTTAATGCACGAGGAGTTAGGCGAGCGTAGACCATCCCAATTTCTCCGCCATCTGCAGAGTCTGGCTGGACCCAGTGTGCCCGAAGAGTTCGTTAAGACAATCTGGACCAGCCGCTTGCCGCGCAGCATTCAAACGGTGATCGCCGCTCAACCTACGTCATCACTAGAGGTACTTGCAGATTTAGCGGACAAAATTCAAGATATTGCGACACCAACACCTCAAGTGTCGGCGGCTCAATCGGAACCAGGATCGACCATGGACGGAATGTCACGAGAAATCGCCGAGTTACGTAAGCAACTGCAAAATTTATCTTCGCAGCTAAATGACCAAGGCCGACATTCTCGTTTTTCTCAACAGCGCCAGCGTCGCGATCGAAGCCGTTCAAGAACGAGATCCGCATCGAACTACCGTAATTTCCCGGAATGCTGGTACCATTCAAATTATGGTAATGATGCTAGAAATTGCATTAAACCCTGTGACTTTAAGTCGTCATCCCGGGATAACAGTCCACAAAATTATCCGGGATTCCGAAAATCCCGGGATTCCGGAAAAAGTTCGGAAAACTACAAGGGTGGTCAGTGATGGCGACAAATGACTGCCCCCGCTCAGCTGGTCGCCTGTTTGTGACGGATCGTCAAACTAAGGTACAATTCCTTGTTGATACTGGAAGTGACGTATGTGTCTACCCACGGTCCGCTCTTTCACAGCGACGTCCAAAATCGGATTTTCTTTTATCTGCTGCTAATGGCAGTCCCATCAACACGTATGGCTACGAAAATTTAAATTTAAACTTGGGATTGCGACGAGATTTTCCATGGCGCTTTATTGTTGGAGATGTAACTAGGGCTATCATCGGGGCCGATTTTTTAAAACACTATGGCCTTATTGTCGACATTCGAAATCAACGACTTCTGGACAGCATGACGACACTCTACGCTATAGGTACACCAGTAAATTCATCAACTACGATATCCTCAATAAAGATACCACTCGACGAGTCAAGGTACCACAAGCTTTTACGTGAATTTCCGGAAATCACCCACCCCTCTGGCTGCCGCAGAGAGCAGAAACACAATACCGTTCACTATATTAGGACAACACCAGGCCCGCCAGTATCATCCTCCCCCCGCCGACTAGCACCAGATAAACTCAAGATAGCAAAAGCAGAGTTCGAGTCCATGCTGAAAGCAGGTATTGCCCAACCATCAGAAAGCCCTTGGGCGTCTCCGCTACATTTAGCTCCAAAGAAAAACAATGAGTGGAGGCCTTGCGGTGACTATCGGATGTTAAATGCCAGAACAATTCCCGATAAATACCCAATCCGACACGTACACGATTTTACCCACAGTATCGCCGGATGTAAAGTGTTTTCGACCATAGATTTGGTGAAGGCATTTAATCAAATACCTATATATCATGACGATATACCGAAGAGCGCTATCACGACTCCTTTCGGTATGTATGAATTCCCTTTTATGACCTTCGGACTGCGCAACGCATGCCAAACGTTTCAGAGATTTGTGGACGAAATGACACGTGGTCTAGATTTTGTATTTCCGTACATAGACGATTTCCTTTGCTTTTCTAAGAACGAATTGGAACATGAATATCACCTTCGTCAGCTATTCGGAAGGCTCAGGGATTACGGCGTCATCATCAACACTGCCAAATGCCACTTTGGACAAGCAGAAGTCACTTTTCTAGGATATACCATTTCATCTGCGGGAGTTAAACCGCTTGAGACTAAAGTAGAAGCCATTAAAACATTTCCGGAGCCAAAAACAGTAAGAGAGCTTCGTAGATTCTTAGGAATGATAAATTTTTATCGAAGGTTCATACCGGACGCGGCAAAATGTCAAACTCCACTAAATGCGCTCCTGATGGGATCCGTCAAAGGTTCTCATCCAGTACATCTTTCCGGTGATACCCTAAAAGCTTTTGAAGAATGTAAAGACAGCCTTTGCCGCGCCACACTGCTTGCTCATCCTGACAGTCAATGCAGACTCGCACTAGTCACCGATGCATCAGACACAGCTATGGGAGCGGCGTTACAACAGTATAATGAAGGCGGTTGGCAACCACTAGCGTTTTTCTCCCGGAAACTGTCAACAACTCAATCGAAATATTCGCCTTATGACAGGGAGCTTTTAGCTATCTACGAAGCAGTAAAATACTTTAGGTACATGATCGAAGGCAAAGATTTTACCATCTTTACAGATCACAAACCATTGTGCTTTGCTTTCCATACACGCAAGGACAAATGCTCTCCGAGACAATTCCGTCACTTGGATCTTATATCCCAATTTACAACGGATATTCAGCATATTTCAGGAAAAGAAAATGTTGTAGCTGATACACTCTCCCGAGTAGAGGAAGTAGAATTTTCCCTTGATTTTGGTAATCTTGCCAAATCCCAGGAATCAGACCCAGAATTGAAGGTTCTTTTGGAAAGCGGAACATCACTGCGCTTGGAGAAGGTAAAGGTACCAGGAAGTGAAATTGAAGTCTACTGCGACACTAGCATACCCAGTCCTAGGCCCTACGTCACACCCATCCTACGAAAGCGAGTCTTCGAGAACCTGCATGGACTAAGTCATCCTGGCACTAACGCCACAATTAAATTGGTAACAGAAAGATTTATCTGGCCAGGGATCAAGAGAGACTGCAGAGAATGGACTCGTACTTGTCTTCCATGTCAACGATCTAAAATACACAGACACGTTTCTTCTCCTCTCGGTACTTACCAGCTACCACGCGCACGATTTACAGACGTACATATAGATCTCATTGGTCCCTTACCAGTATGCGGCGGAAATCGCTATTGTCTAACAGCAATTGATCGCTTTACAAGATGGCCCGAGGTAATTCCGATTCCCGATGCGACTGCTGAAACTGTAGCTAAAGCTCTATTATCTGGATGGATATCTCGATTTGGCTGTCCCAATTCCATTGTCACGGACCGCGGTCGTCAATTTGAGTCAGCACTCTTCAAGACCTTGTCAAAATCTATAGGCTTCCAACATAAATCAACAACAGCATATCATCCGCAATGTAACGGTGCCATAGAAAGATTTCACCGGCAACTGAAAGCGTCAATTGTATGTCACAGTAATGAAAATTGGTTGGAAGTACTACCATTGGTTTTACTGGGAATTAGATGCGCCTACAAAGATGATCTTAAAACCAGTGCTGCAGAGTTAGTCTATGGTGAGCCACTGCGAGTACCTGGAGAATTTTTCAACCCCAGTACAACAACAGTAACAGACGTGACTGAATTTACCGCTCGACTCAGACAAATAACCAATAATCTAAAACCAACACCAGCTTCAAGACATACAAGGCAGTCAACATTCGTATTTAAGGATTTAGCTTCTGCCAGCCATGTTTTTATGCGAGAAGATGCAGTAAAAGCTCCATTACAGCCAGCATATACAGGACCACATTCGGTACTAGAAAGGAATGAAAAATATTTCAAGCTAAGCATCAAAGGCAAACCTGTTACAGTAACAATCGATCGTCTCAAGCCCGCCTATTTTCTTCAAGAAAGAAGAGCAGTAAGATTTCCCGAACATCTACGGGATTTCGAAACTTATTAACTCCGGGATTATATTTAACCCCGGGATTTTTATTTTTTTTTTATTTTCTAATTTTGTTATTCTTCATTTAAACTGATTATATTTTTATTATCTTATCGCCCTTGGAACCCGGTCTCTGGAGGGGGGTAATGTGGTGTGTGTCGAGATAGAAAATTACCTGGCAACATCGTCCGCTCGGTCGTTCTACAAGTCAAGACATGTTTGAACTGCGTGAGAACCCCACGCGAGGCGCAACACCGCTCGAGCGCTCGACCGGCCGGCTCCTCAGTGCAAATGCGACACAAGGCCGAACGCACGCCGCTCTACGCCTTGCTCCGATAAACACGCGGACACGTGCATAAGTTATTATTGTGAAAACAAGTGAACTTTCATCATTCCTTACAATTTCCCTTTTCCAGAACTTTCCTTTGCATTATCAAATATTATTCATTAACCTTCCTTACCTTCTGTGTGTGAAAGTGAAATAAATTACTGGCAGAGCTGGCAGATAACCGTGAGTACAGAATACATTTGCTAAAGATTTATTAATCCAACTGACAACTATCAGTGTCTGATTGTCCAAGATTGCTCTAAATTTTAACCATTGTTTTTACTTGGATATGGTGAATTAGGCCTTTAATATATTATATTGCTCTTATATCTGCATTGCTTTACTATAAGGTCTCAAAAATCCTCCCAGCCTGAATATACATATAATATACATATTTAGACTAACCATGTTATATGCAAAATATAAAATTTAGCTGCT
The DNA here is from genome assembly GCA_929108375.1 of Gymnoscelis rufifasciata. Taxonomy (NCBI): domain Eukaryota; kingdom Metazoa; phylum Arthropoda; class Insecta; order Lepidoptera; family Geometridae; genus Gymnoscelis; species Gymnoscelis rufifasciata. Next base: position 9,209,745 of record OV815327.1, on the reverse strand, counting down.
ATATGTATAAAACTTTAAAAACATCACAAGTTTCAGCGTACTTAACATACTCGTATCAAACACATTTATTTAGTAAATACCAGACTGTTTCTAATTTATATATTGTGCTACCAATATTCATTTAAGTCGAGAATTAAAAAAAAAAACATTTATATTATTAGATAACATCTTAGGGGTTTTACTGGTTTCTAAACTCTTTGATGACAACTATTTATTTATATTAAAAAAAAGAAATGTTAATATTTTTTCTTAATATAAAAAAAAAAACATAGTTTTCTTTTAAAGCAGCACAAGGTGACGTATGAATATTAATTGAACGTAATATTCGTTTGGAAATCGTTATAAAAATTGTAAAGGGTTTTCAAACAACTAAATTATGTATATAAACTAGCTGACCCCAGCAAACGTTGTTTTGCAAAATGAAAAATAGATAGTAGCCGATTCTCAGACCTACTGAATACGCATATAAAATTTGGTAAAAATCCGTAAAGTTGTTTCGGAGGAGTACGGTAACTAACATTGTGACATGGAATTTTATATATAATAGATGTATAAAGTATGTCCGATGTCTAAGTACCCGTAACTCAAGCTCAGAGCTTACCACTATTTATTTATTATTTAAAACCCCAGATTTCTGTTTTGTTTTGAATTTTGCCCTAGAGAGAATTGCACATAGTTTAGGTCAGACGCCATTTTGATTAATTTTTGTAATTTTTTAGTAGAAACGGTTTCTACATGATTCGAGACCAAGACAAACTACGTAGATTTCGAGCAACGCCAAGAGATCAATTGTACTAGTATCTCTTTCCAGCAAAGGCAAAAGGCGAATCCTTTGTCCTTGTCTTTTTCAGGGTGGAGGAGAAAGAAATCGCCGTGCTAGGCCGGCAGGTGGAATACGGTGTAATGAAGAGTCTAGATGTAAATTTCTAAAACAATCGTGTATCTCAGGTCCCAAATATCCAGCTGTATCCCAGATGTTGTACTAGAAGACTCCAGATGTCCAAATGTAAAGCCACAGATGCTGTATCACTTGGCCTACGTCTATCCAGCTCCAGTCCAAGGCTCCAGGTCTAGATGTTATGTTAAGTTTAGGTGATTATCCCCCAGGTGTTAGCACCATCCCGCCATTTTATATTTTTGTTTCATGTTTCCAGGTGTATTAAAGGCTTCATATATGAAGGTGTTTTAAAGTGTCATGAAGAGTCCAGGTGTTAAGCTTCCAGGTTTATCGATACTCATGCATTTTCGCTAATCCAGTCCAATGCTCTAGGTATGCAGATGTTGTACCAGTTTGATGAAGAATCCAGGTGTCTATATGTATGTATTGCTGTTTCTCATACACATACGCTTATCCAGTCCAACGCTCCAGGTATCTAGATGTAGTGCCAGTAAGATGATGAATCCAGGTGTTAACCGTTAACCCCTTTCTATTTCTGTTGTGTCCAGATGTTGCCAGCTAAGCTCCCAGGTCCATGTCGAAGCAGTGTTGCCGAGGATGGTTGTGCGCGGAGTGAGGAGCGTGATGGGCCCCGAGTAGCAGACCTGGGAGGCAGCTGCTCAGCATACCGCCTTCGGAGATCAGACCACCTGCTGGAGATAAGTGATCATTGGTTTGTGACAACTGGCTGAGATACCACTGAAGGAAATCAGTAAAGTGATACTGGTAAAGGAACTATGAGCCGTTTGAAGATCTATAAGGGATCTGTCCAACAGAACTCTGTTTTTAAGTTTTAATTTAACACTGAACTTATAGTTTAAAGTATTTATTATTAGTTACCTGTGCCATATTATAACACCTTGGATGAAAATTTCTGTATCGTTATGTATGTTGTAAATAAATAAATAAATAGAGTCGAGTTTGTACTAACTCTAAAAATGATTAAATTTATTTTATTATTTTTTTAGTATTAAATACGTGTAACAATTCATAACGCCGAACAGAGCGCAGAGCGTTTACAAAAACGTTACATTACTTATAAAATATAGAAATGCTTGAGCTCGAGAAAATGCTACAAAGGGGCTCCGACATTTTAGTTTGCAGCCTGGAAACCTACTGGTCCGCCATTTTGAAAAAAAAAAAACGTTATTTTGACAGGTATTCAGGTATGCCAAAATTTTGGAACCCAAGTGTTATCTGTGTAGCGGCACCGTCGCGTCTGTGTGGTAGTTATAAATAAAATAAATAAAAATAAATAAATACTAATAATATAATAATAGTTACCTGCGTTATGCGAGTAGTTTGAGTCTTGTAGCATGGACATGGTCCTGTCCGCGGCTTCGGCCACCACGTCGCTGAGGCACAGCTGGGAGGTGGGAGACGAGCACAGCATCGGATCACCTGGAATAAACACCTTCAGTTACGTACCAGGTTTAGGTGCCAGGAATAGGTTTGAATCGGGAGCCAGTATAAGATACAAGATACTAAATCATTTTGTTCCGTTATTTGATTTAATAAATCTAAGAAATAGTATTCAATATACTTATAGATAAATGGGAAATAAATATATCGCATCTGGTTGCTTCGCTTTTTTACACTAGAGCAAAACAGCGATAAGAAACACTAGCTAATTATTTTTCTCAATTTTTACAATTATGATTTCGCCGGTCATTTACTTACATCAAACGAATAATTAGCAGAAAACTATGTCGCATAATCGAAATGGACAACATGCTATGGATCTATTGACATCATAAAAACATTTTTCTGCACTTGGACTTAAAAAATAGGTTAAAAATAAAACGATAAGAATTAGTGTATCTATCAATCTATGTTATTTTTAACCCCCGACCAAAAAAGAGGGGTGTTATATAGCAAAATATTAATACGGTGTTGGAGTAAGTAAAGTGTGGTCTATGATAGAGCAGAACGCTTAGAAGTGAAACTTTTCTTTAACCAGCAGTGTCTTTTATTTATTTATTTATATGTGTCTTAATGCAGACTTTCTTATACGTTCTACAAAATAATGTTATTTTTTTATTTTTTAAGAAGATTCAACAGCTACATTAAACAAAAAAACATTTACGTCATAATGTACCATAGTGATTCAATTAAAGGTTTCCACGAATAGACAACAATAATGAGTAACAGACAAAACTAATATATTAAATAATTAAATAAAACCCCTCATAGCAAAACTTTAGTTCCCTTAAAAGTAAAAAGTCATAATTATTTTGTAATGTGCACGGGATGCGCTTTCATTTATGAACTCACTCTAGTATATTTGTAGGTATTCGGTTTTACCTTCACCCGTCACAAGTTTCAAATGGGTCAACCTATTTTCACCAATTCGTAGATTGGTGAAAATAGGTTGACTACATTAAACTATAATACCCCTCTTCTTGCGTCGGGGGTTAAAAAACGTTTGCAAATGGTCCGTTCATCTAAGTTTGAATACCATAAATTTATTTCCTACTTATCTTTAAGCACCTATGATTATTTTTTTTTGTTTTTTTTGTAATTTATTTTGTCGTGTCTAAGTTTTGTAAAACCAAACTATGGAAATAAATGATGTTGTATCTTGTATCTTGAATGAGTTAACATCGCCACGCCATTGTGGATTGGACTTTAACGTAGTTCGTCGCGTCGCTAATAGATGGCGCTAAGATCGGACTTTAGTAACTTGGCGAGTTAATTCTTATAACAAAATAACTATATGCAAAAAGTGATATTTTTTTAAAGAATTTGATTAATAAGTATTGTTTTTACAATATAATAAGTAAAAAAGATAAATAAAGCTTAAGCTTTTTATAATGTTAAAACATGTGCTAGATCGCGCAAGCAATGTTTTATCTGCTAGTTAGTTTATATACAGTTTCGAATTCGATACAAATGTACTTGCTTCGGCAGTACATATACTAAAATTGGAACGATACAGAGAAGATTAGCATGGCCCCTGCGCAAGGATGACACGCAAAATCGTGAAGCGTTCCACATTTTTTGAACACTTCAAATTTGATTCCTGTTTATGATGAACAAGTGTTTTTACAGCAATCTTTCATAATCTATTAGAATATAATCGCATAACACCACGCGAAAGTTCAATGTTTTGATTTTTCATTTGCAAGAAAAAAGCAAACCAGTACCCTAAAAAATGTGGGACTTATTTTTTTAATTAATCCAAATGATGGACTAAAATTGACATAATATTTTTTTTTGACATCTATCCTATTGTGCCGCGCGCGAGGAATCGTGTATACAAATATAGCACGTGGAGTGTTCATTGACAAATAGACCACTTCTTTCGTACATACTTTTTTTATTTTATCAAATAATACAGGAAATAAAGAGACGCGCCTTACTTCTATAAGACATGCGCTTGGCGAAATAGATTCTAAGTAAAGTACCAATAGGTTGTAATTTTTCTGTGTACATATTTTAATAAAAATTTAGTTTATCTTTAATTTTTGTATACCTTTATGGTAAAGAGGAATGAAATCATCATTCCTAACAAACCTAAGAGTTTACAGAATGTTTTAATTTAAGATGTACCTATATGTGCGAACTTAACACTCGTAATAAAATTATTATTATTATTGTGAGCCCTCAGTGTCCCAGCGTAATAAAATAAAATAAATATAATACTAGAGAAGTATATAGGTACCTTGCGTGACAGGATTGTGCGCATCGTCATCCATGAGGTCCTCGATCTGCGCAAGATTCAACGCTGCGCCGTCGTCCATCAAGCCGCGGCTCGGCGTCAGGCGCATCTGCTGACAAAACTCATATATAAGAAACAAAGGATCGCGAAAGGAAACACGGATCGGCAAGCGCAGCGTAGGACGTCCAAATCTATAATGGACTAAATGGACGGACGATCTGGTGGAGGCTGCGGGCTCACGGTGGATGCAGGCCGCTGCCAGCCGAAACTACTGGAGATCTTTGAGTCTTACGGCTGAGATGATAATGATGGTGATGAAGAAACAAAGAACATGAAATGAAATTAAAATATAAAAGGAGTCGAGGCTTGTGACGTATAACATTTAATACATTTTCTCGTTTTGATTTTTCGTTTGTAAGAAAACATAAAGGGTACAATTTTATTAAGTTTTCTTTATGACGAACTAATTATTTTTAGCCATCTACTTATATAATTATTTATAAGTTTCTGTATCAAAATACTTATAATGAGAAGCCTAAAAGCCGCGAGGCAAACATAATACTTCACATTCTTATAAGCACTATAACAGAGTAGTGACACAGAAAAATCTAATAAGCGCAACAATCTTATACGACTAAATGGTTAGACACATACTGTAGCTAGAAAGACAATATATACACAAAGATAACAATAAATTTAAGAGAACATTCAAAGACGCAGCCGAAACAGCTATTACAACTTTAGTAGTAGAATTTCTAGAAGCTTATAAGGTTAAAAACAAACTAGAAGAACATACTGATAAATAGCTGAAAATGTTATATACAAGAAACACAAATTAATAAAACTACACTAAATAACATAGAGCTCTATTCTAAATAGCCAGGATTCACCGAATACTATACAGAGAAGAACAAAGAGTCAAGCATGTAGCATAGGAGTTTGAACCTTATCGTCTTTATGGAAGGCATCAGCTGGATCCATGCATAGGTCTTCGATGAGGCCAAGGGACAGGCCCTCGTCAGGCCGCGCTGGCGACGACATTTCTTTTAGTGGCTGCATGCAAAAATATGTCAAATGTTATGGCAAATGTCAAGAGATAACAAAATGTAAAGTTATAGCGAACAATAAATTCGCAAAGACGGTTAGTGACAATAAGGTGTGTGAAATTATTATATTTCGTAGATTGTTATTGAAGTAACTATTTATATCACAGAAGACTTGTATAGAAAACAGATAGAAAAGCCTTGGCTAACTTAACATTTTTGATGAGGATTTTATAATTAAAGATAAGAGAAACAGATTTCGAGGTCTTCATGACATTAGGGAGTGATCAATATACGAGTATTTAAGGAATTTCAACAGAATACAAAACAATTAAAGACAGTTACAAAGATTTATTGACAAAGTGATAAGAAAGTTCTATTCATTAAAAAATTTATGCAAAAAATGTGTTTAAGGAGAGTTAAACAGGATTTGACCAATATATCCAGAACAGATTATGGACATGGATTGAAGATTCTTCAAAACATTATTAAAATGAGCAATTTAACTCTTAAGAAGAACTATAACATGATTTGACAAAGATATCCAGAACAGATGGCCAAAAACTTATGAAGAAGAACACAAGAACAGACAATTCGAAAGAATCAGCATAAAACAACAATATATTTAGGCTGGAAACAGTGCTCGACCGACCTTCAGCGCTGACCAAAGACTTGTAAAAGTCAAAGTCATAACTTTTATTCCATTAGCACAGGGCATACATGGACAGGTCAACTTAAAGTTAATTGAACTAAAATATTAAGGAAATAACATTGTCTTTACAGTTCGCTTAAATTTTTCACACTGAGTTGAGAAGCGAATTGAGCAACACAGCTATATCAAATTCTACAATTTTGTAGTTATTACAATTTTGGTGTTCTTATACATATTGGCACCTATTCTTTTTCATTATTTTGACTGCCTCAGTGGCGCGGTGGGCGGAGGTCTGCTTGCGATTCCCGTCGAGGGTTCAAGTGTTTGTATATTTTGCAAGCATTTTCTCCTTGGTCCGGGTGTTTAATATGTATATTAGAAAAATCTATATGTATGTCTATTATATTAAGTATATCGGATCTCTTGTACCCGTTACACAAGCTTAGAGCTTACCACGGGACTATTTGTTGTTGTGTGGATTGTCCGGCAATATTTATTTTTATTAACTTGCATTAATATAACTATGTCCGACGGTCAGCGCCGACGGTCGGACGACCACTGTTTCCGGCCTTAAACGCGATGTTTACCTTACTATCTAAATGGTCAAAGCTGTCATGAGAACTATCCAGGAAGAAGTCGGGGTCCGGCTCCAGATCTAGGTTCATGCTTCTACTGAGCCTGAGTTCTAGCTTCACTTTGGTGCGCTGCATGCAAAATAATAATGTACAGTACACACGAAGATATCATGCTGGGTGGTAATGGGGATGGTGATAATGATGATGTTGATGAAAAGGCTATACATATATGAAGGTAATAAACTAACTTAAAAAAGAACCGCCGATTCCAGAATTTTAGTTCCCTTAAAAGTAAAAAGTCATACTATTTTGTTATGTACACGTGATGCGCTTTCATTTAAGACCCCACTCGAGTATTTTTGCAGATTTTCGGTTTTCCTTCCCCACTTTTACCCTCATAACTTTAAACGGGTCAACCGATTTTTATCAAACGTGACTGTTTAAGAACACTCGAGCGAAACTCACCTCTCATACAAAAGAAAAAACTAAATTGAAATCGCTTTATTCGGAGCTATGATGTCCCAGACAGACAGACACTACAAACACCCCTCTTTTTTGGCCGAGGTTAAAAATGCATATTACCGTCAATAGCTAAATTTTTTAACTATAAAACCAAAAAATTGAAGTTTCTAATTATAAAAAAAAAAAGTGGTAAAATGTGTGCGGTCTAGTAATACGGTTTTTTTTAATACGTCATAAATCGAAAATTTACCTTTCATTTACAAAGTAAAGCAACCTTGGTTGAGATTTATTATTCTATGGTTGAGGTTAGTACTGGGATGGGTGAGCGCTCTGTTTGCAACTTTTAGCACTATTTATTTCTGTTTTTTTTTTAATTTAAATGTTTTTATTATAACAATATGTGTATAAACTGACGAAATACACGAATATCCCTAGGCGTAGGAGTCCACCTCATCCTTATCTATTTTTTTTTTCTAAATCAATAATGTAATTAAATTACGACTGACTAGCCGTAACGATTGTTGCACGACGTATGAATGACATGAATAGGTATCGTTGCAATATATTTATATTTATAATACCTTTATATCTTTATGGTCGAAGATATCGTCTGGCACGTTCTCGAGACTCAGTTCGGGCTCCATGCAGGACAGGGAGAGCCCTGGCGAGAGTCCCTCTTCCCTGCTTATTGGCCCTTTTAACCGCTGTGGGGGAAGGGTTGGTTAATATTGGCGATGCGAAGATTATCCGCACGCCTCTCGCGGCGAAACTTAGAAACTGTCTAAAAACGACACTTTGTTTATTTGTTAAGTTATATCAGTTCTTGTAATTGGACTTTGCGCTTGAAGACAATTTGCCAGTGTCGAGTTAAATAAAATTATAAAGTGAAAAAAATTGTAATAATAATAATTTAATTTGACAATAATGATTTGTATTTATTATTTATGTTTTTCCCTGACGTTATTGTAACGAAAACTGTCAAAGTGTCGTTCTTAGACAGCTTAACAATTTTGACACTTGAGGCGCTAGTTAGAATCTTTGCATCGCCAATAGGTGTGGCGGAACAGTAGTAGAGAATATTTTGTTTTAACAATTTTGGTAAAAATATGTTTCCTGACAATTGGAAGCCATCTTCACGATTGAAGTTCCTATATTAAGTAATTTCAATAGCCTCCCGAACCAATCTAGGTATATACAGCCGCTCTGTTGAAATTACCCGTGGGTTATACAACTCAATCAACCCAGAGATTGGAAACAAACTCCGATAAATGTTGTGCAAATGCAGACTTATGGACATCTGCGTTCTTGACTGCCGCTTTCGCAGCTACAATCCACTTAATAAACACCTGGTCTTAATGGAAAATTATCCTTCGGCGTTCGCAAGTAGTTTGCGATTTTCTTATCCGTACCCGCTTCTCGTTTAGATATTTTGCAATGCAACGGATGAAAATGCAGTTTTCAGACCGACAATAGTTTATTTCATTTGCATATACAAGGTGTTTGGATATGGTATATAAAGCGAAGAGGGTTTGAATGGCACACACTAGGCATGCATATTTTTAAACCCCGACCAAAAAAGAGGGGTGTTATAAGTTTGAAGTGTCTGTCTGTCTGTCTGGGACATCCGAACGGATGGAGCGATTTCTGTATGAAAGGTGAGTTTGGCCCGGGTGTTCTTAGACATGTTTAATGAAAATCGGTTGAGCCGTTTAAAAGTTACGGGGGTGAGAGTGGGGAAGGAAAATATACTCGAGTGGGGTATCAAATGCAAGAGCATCGCGTGCACATTACTAAATATTATGGTGTTTTACTTTTAAGGAAATCAAACCATTGGAATCGGGGGAATTTCTTATATTTAAAAATTTAGATTTATTTCAACTAATATGAGGCTAAACATGACCTAGAGATTAGATTAGGCTTAAAAAAGGAGGCCTTCTTTCTGAAAAATAGGGTCCAAATAGAAATATTGTAGAACAAAATATGTTTATATAACATTATCCAAAACACCTTGTATAATTATTAGTCAGAACGGGTCAGTATTTTTATTTTATTTTGAAACGTGCATGCAAATTGAACCCCTACCTTAATATCCTTATGGTCGAAGATGTCATGCGGCGGGTCCAAGAGCTCGTGATCGATGAGACCGAGCGAAAGCCCCTCGTCCCTCAGCGGCGAGTCGGAAGGCTACAAGTACATGCTGTTAATGCTATGCTTAACATGCTATTTGGTTTTTTACATGCTATTTCGTTTATTTCATGCTACCTTGTTTATGTTATTCGCGAAATAATATAATGCATATAAAGCATGTAATACATATTTACATGCTACTTAATTAACGTGCAAGGGATGCAACGTAAATGAAGTAGCATTTTTTACGCTTTTTGGTTTATATTACATTCTACTTTGACATTTTATTATACAATACAATTTGACAATAAAAAAAATACTATTTATATTTCATGCTATTTGGTTGTATGTTGCATGCTAATTGATGTGGTTTCCATGCTATTTGATTTTCATTACTGAAGTAAGCTTTGTATTTGAATGCCGTGTAAGATACTATGTATACATACCTTGATATCTTTATGAGTGAATAAGGCGTCGGGCGCAGGTTCGAGGCACAAGTCGGGCTCCAGGCAGCCCAGCGATAAGCCCGACTCGCGGCTTAGAGGGGAACAGGAACCGAGTTTGAGACCGTCTGAAAATATATAAGATTACAAACTTTTTTTAACCCCCGAACCAAAAAAAGAGGGTTGTTATAAGTTTGACGTGTCCGTCTGTCTGTCTGTTACATTAGCTCCCGAACGGATGGAGCTATTTTAATTTAGTTTTATTTGTATGAAAGGTGAGAGAGGCCCGGGTGTTCATGAAAATCGGTTGAGCCGTTTAAGTTTTCCCCACTCTCACCCCCTTAAGTTAAGGGGGTGAGAGTGGGGAAGGAAACAGAAAATCTGCAAATATACTCGTGTGGGGTATCAAATGAAAGCGCATCGCGTCCACATTACATAATACTATGTTGTTTTACATTTAAGGAAATGAAGGCATTAGAATCGGGGGTTTTTCTTAAATTTTAAATTTAGATTTATTAAGATAGATAAGTCTTCATTTGACCACAATCTCACCTGATGTACAGTGACGATGTGGTCTAAGATGGGACATGAAGACCTAGAAGGTAGATGGCTTCTCCGGGCCACATTACGAAACACGAAAAAATCACTTCACGCACTGGCCCAGCCCGGAGGGTGGTGACAAGCCGCGGCCGAAGCCTACCACCAGAGACTGTTCTTAGCACCACCCGGAGGATAACCCGGATAACTATTTCGTCTCCACGATACAGGAATCGCCTAGTGTGGAGGCCTAATATTAAGCTTACTTTTACTGAGATGTAAATAAATATAGTTTTCTTTCTTTTCTTTTTCTTTCAAAACTTGAAACGGGTTACAAAATACCGTTTTAAATTATCATGGTTTATAACTTAGTTATATGTATAATAAAGATAAAGATAAAGAAAAGTTTATTATGAAACATCTGCATTACAAAACTATGTTAAAAATACTAAATTAAAAATAAAAACACAGATGAACACAAAAGGGTCGTCGACTCAGCATTCGCTGCGACTGCTCTGGAGCAGGCACAGCGCTGGTTTTCAGCGACGCCCGTGTGCTGAGCACTGCACTCTAAACACTCAATTTAACAACAATCATTAATATTTAAAATAAAGCTACAAAACTATTTAGTACTAACAATGAAATGGTAAAAACAGTTGAGAAACATCTATAACTATATAACATATGTATTTTGTAGTTAACAAAAAAAAAAAATACTATTTATATATCAAATCTAACAAAATAAAAATTTTACGGTAACAAGTTATTATGTTTATTCATAATAATATAATATATAATAATATAATCATAATAATAGGCATCATGACTACATACAAATAGGTATTTGGTTAAGTCCGTCCGTTAGCCGTCCTAAAATACTGGACATCTATTTTTAGCTTTATCAATTTCATAAGTAAATGCCAATATTTGGTTTTAAGTTCTGGAGTGTCTTGTGATGTTCAAATTCAGTACAAATCGCACGAAAGCGTTACGACACAAACTTCAATGCACTGTATCAATATATTTTTCGTTTTTGGCAAAAGGAAAAAATAGGTGCTAATTTTATTAATAATCTAAATGAAAAACAAAATCGTTTTTAGTCATCTACCTTAATTACTACTGTATTTAACGAGTTGTCGATTGTTTTTTTGTTCTGCAAGCACATTCTCCTTGGTATGGGTGTTTAATTATAATAATAAAAAAAGATATACTTATATATTTATATATATTATGTATGTCTATTATATTAGTACTAGTAGTGCCCCGCAGTGTCACCCGCCATATAATGTATTTTCCCGCGGTGAAAAGTAGCCTATATCCTTACTCAAGCTCTAGAGAATTTGTGTACCAAATTTCATTTAAATCGGTTCATTAGTTTTTGCTTGAAAGAGGAACATACAGACAGAGTTACTTTCGTATTTATAATATTAGTATGGATATCAGATGTCTAGTACCGTAACACAAGCTTAGAGCTTACCACGAGGTTAGATGTTATTGTGTGGATTGTCCGGAGGTATTGACATATTGGGCAGCGTTCGGAAAACTAAGACACGTCTTTTCATCGAATATACCGCAGTGCCTCAAGACGAAAGTCTTCAATCAATGTGTGTTGCCAGTGATGACATACGGATCCGAAACGTGGTGCTTCACTATTGGTCTCATAAACAGGCTCAGAGTCGCTCAAAGAGCTATGGAGAGGGCTATGCTCGGGGTTTCTCTACGGGATCGAATCAGAAATGAGGAGATTCGTAGAAGAACGCGGGTCACCGACATAGCCAAACGGATTAGTTCTTTGAAGTGGCAGTGGGCAGGCCATATAGCACGAAGAACAGATGGTCGTTGGGGCCGAAAGGTTCTCGAATGGAGACCACGGATCGGCAAGCGCAGCGTAGGACGTCCACCAACTAGATGGACGGACGATCTGGTGAAGGCTGCTGGCTCACGGTGGATGCAGGCCGCTGCCAGCCGAAACCACTGGAGATCTTTGAGGGAGGCCTATGTCCAGCAGTGGACGTCTTATGGCTGAGATGATGATGATGATTGACATATTAATTAGACATACCTAAAGCATCTAACGCTGAGAGGCACTCCGTGGAAGGCATGTCCCTCAGGAGGTCCGGAGGCTGGTCCCCAATCTCCATCAATGCTGCCGGCTCCTGCTTCGGTAATATCACCTCCTGTAAATAGATCCGTGCTGATAAACACGTGCTTTAACGGTGAAGGCAAACATCGTGAGGAAACCGGCATGTTCCGAGAACTTTAAAAGAGTTTGAAGGGCATGTGACATTCACCAACCCGCACTTGGCCAGCGTGGTGAATTAAGGCCTAATCTCTCTCGTCAAGAGAGAAGTCCCTGTGTCCCAGCAGTGGGAACGTTAATAGGGTGATGATAAAATAGATCCTATGTAAATACTATTGGTAAAGAACCATTTTGACGATTACAATACTAATAGATACAAAAAGTAGGTAAGTAGGAAAGTAATTAAGCTTAACTTATAAACAATTCAACAAGTAATGGATATAATAATATGTAGAAACAAGTGTTACAAATAAATTAACAAACACGATAGTAATTTCTTCGCTGTAAGATGGTTTTATAATTACTGAGGTACTATTATCAGATCCTGGCTGCCTTATTATCTTAATATATATAAATCTCGTGTCACAATGTTTGTCCTCAATGGACTCCTAAACCACTTAACCGATTATAATAAAATTCGCACACCATGTGCAGTTCGATCCAACTTGAGAGATAGGATGGTTTTTACGGCGGTTATATTCGAATAATTTCCGGGAAAATTTTATACCCGTGCGACGCCGGGGCGGGCCGCTAGTAAATAAATAAAATCTGGAGAAGATATCCCAATAAAAATAAGTAGTTAGATCTACATACCGGCAGAGGCGCGTGCGCGGGCGCAGGTTCGGGCGCGGACTCGACGCCGGAGTCCTCCTGCGAGGGAGAGCCCCAACCGCCACCTTCTGCAGATAGTGGCAGACCGTGCACTCGTGCTAGCCTCTCCAACTCCTGAAATCCATAGTTATATTTTAATTTAAAGTTTTTTGCCTGAATACGTCCCGCAGCATCCACCGCGCGGCTGACGCTCCCGCTTAGCAGTCGCTTTGGTCACACAGGTTTGGCCGAAGCTTAAGATGATGTTGGAGGTTGGTTGTGTCTGTTCACGTCCGTAAGTGGTAGCCCTCTGAATCCTTACACGTGACCTCCGGGCGGTGCTAAGAACAGTCTCTGGTGGGAGGCTTCGGCCGCGGCTTGTCACCACCCTCCGGGCTGGGCCAGTGCGTGAAGCGATTTTTTCGTGTTTCGTAATGTGGCCCGGAGAAGCCATCTACCTTCTAGGTCTTCATGTCCCATCTTAGACCACATCGTCACTTTACATCAGGTGAGATTGTGGTCAAATGAAGACTTATCGAGCATAAAAAAAAAATGATCAATCAAATAAATAAATAAAATAATACTGAACGATACACATAACATCTGGCCCCGCGGTCAGCTCTAAGCTTGTGTTACGAGTACTAGACATCTGTTATACTTAATATAATAGATATACATGCTTAGATATTTTCTATTAATCATATTAAACACCTTGACCAAGGAGAAAGTGCTTGTAGAACATACAAACGCTTGACCCATGGGGAAACGAAGTCGCTACCTCTTAGCCCTCGCCCAATGCGTCACTGAGGCAGTCAATAAAAATATTCTAATACAATAATAATCTCACCTGTATCCTTAACATTAGTTTCCTATTATGTATTTCCATCTGTTTACGTCTCTGTTCACTTTGCTTGAGCCTATTAACTTCGTCGCGCAAACACTTAATGTAGTCCACTGAGCTTTTAAGTATAGTTCCTTTGTTAGGTCTAACGTCGCGGATGACCTCGTAAAACGGGTCGTTCGTCTTAGGCAGTAATGTCCCTAATTCCTTGATGCGGTCGTTGATGTTGAAGCGGCGTCTGCGTTCAACTGGAAAAGAAAAGTTATTTAAATAAGACAAAGTAGTATATTACAGTAAATCGTGAATAGCATGGGACACAAAAGATACCCTTGTCCAACACCTAAATAAATTATTTAAATATTTTGTTATCGAACTTTAGTTAAGAAACTTAAAGTACAAATAATTATTGTTATATCAGGTACTCTTACTTTACACGCCAAAGCGTAGCCCGTGTTTTTTTTTTCCTGTGATAACAACGTTTTTTCGCGGTATAGGTAGCCTATAGTCTTTTTCGATAAATGGTATATATCTAATATTGATGAAATGAAATTTGAATCGGACCAGTAGTTAGGACCTGAGATAAGAACTACCAAACAAACAAACAAACTCTTCAGCTTTATAGTATTAGTATATATAACGTTTGACGACCTCTGTGGCTCGGTGGGCGAACGTCCGCTTGAGGCGCAGGAGGTTGCGGGTTCGATTCCCGCTGGGGGACCAGATTTTGTACGATCTACAATTTCTGGTTTCGGGTCTGGGTGTTTTCTATATATCATATGTATATACATATTTACAAAAAAAAAAAATGTATCTATGTAGTATATCAGTCACCTATCACCCATAGTACAAGCTCTGCTTAGTTTGGGGTTAGGTGATGCTGTGTGAGTAGTCCGGAAATATTTAAATATTATATTATATATTTCTGATACATATTTATTGCATCAAAACTTTACTAAACTTTACTATTTGAACAACTAAGGAAATTTAAGTCACAAAATCGATTCCCTCTTCTTCTTTCATCATTGTGGTCCTTCAGGTGAGATAGTGTAAATACGAAGATCTATCGTCCATAAAAAAAAGTACTGTTGAACATAGGCTTTCCCCAAAAAATTAGGGGATCAGACCATATCCACCACGCTAGTCCTATGCGGGTTGGTGGTTGGTGGACCAAATCCACGTTCGTTGAACGCTAGGGGATACCACGGGCCGGTATAAGCCAAAGACTAAGTTTTCTATAAATTCACCGGGTATGCTCAGAAAGGTGAGCATGGCTTGGGCATCTAAGATGGTATTTAAGCCAAGGGGGCTTAAAGGCCTCTAAGATACGAGGGTTAGAGAAGTATACTCACTCATATTATGATTGTCTTTCTTCTGGCGGTCTTTAGCGAGTGCGTGGATATCTGACTCGTGAAGGCCGCAGTCCCCCGCGATGGAGGAGGCCGCGGAGGGGGGACCAGAGGAGGAGAGGGGACCCGCCCCGCTGTCTAACGATAGGATGTCGTCTAGGAACTCATCAGCCTGGAAGGTAAAGTAACGTTGTATTATACAAAGATCATAAAGTTTAAAAATAGTTTAAACTACAAAATGAGGTTTATCACTTATTAAAAACATTAAAATTTAAATTTCATAATAATGGTTTAAATTTTTGGATTTGAACAGGTAACTGATAAGCCGCTGATCAGAATTCACATGTAAAACCTCTAACGAAACCAATTGTACTATTAGTTCCTAAGGTGGATGAATAAATGAATTACAGAACTAAATGTGACACAGAGTGCCACAGAAAGTCTTACGTTTTCCTATCGAAAGGATACCGCTGAGGGTTCACAGAAAACTTGTAAAACTTCGTCTCTTAAGAACCTCGAAATAATTGACATATAATTAAGGGACACTAAAGATTTATTAACACAAGAGATAAGAATCCAGAGGAAGCAAAGTAATATTTATGCCACTGTTTCCTCTAAAAGATGCTTCCTACGGTCTGCAAACGGGTAGATGACTTAAAAAAATAATTATTATTCCGTTATTAAGATTTTTTCAAAAAAATGTATCCGTATTTATTTTTATTTAACTCGCAAACGAAAAAACATTACGTTATAGTTTAAGGAAGTTTTGCGTGCCGTAACGGCTCGTATTTATACTAAACTAGTTGACCCCAGAAAACATTGTTTTGCTAAATGAAAAATAAATAGCAGCCAATTCCAAAATTACAAATCTTAGAAACGCCAAAAAAGATAAATAGGAAATAAATGTATAGTAGCTGGCCCTTCGCTATTTTTACAATAGAGCACAGAAACGATAATTAAATTATTTGTTAGTCTCGTTTTTGATTGATTGTTGCTATTTATCATTGCACTTTCTCATTCATTTCACACAAAAAAGCAAAATGAAGTATCCAGTATTTTTGGACAGTCTAACTAGACAGAATACAAGTTTATTAACCCCCGACCAAAAAAGAGGGGTGTTATAAGTTTGACGTGTCTGTCTGTCTGTCTGTCTGTGTGTCTGTCTGTCTGTCTGTCTGTGGCACCATAGCTCCCGAACGGATGGAGCGATTTAAATTTAGTTTTTTTTTGTATGAAAGGTGAGTCTGGCGCGAGTGTTCTTAGACATGTTTCATGAAAACCGGTTGTGCCGTTTAAAAGTTATGGGGGTGAGAGTGGGTAAGGAAAACCGAAAATCTGCAAATATACTAGTGTGGGGTATCAAATGAAATCGCATCGCGTCCACATTACATAATATTATGTTGTTTTATGTTTAAAGAAATTATGGCATTGGATTCGGGGATTTTTCTTAAATTTTAAATTTAGATTTATTTTATGTAGTCGGCAGGCCTTTTATCACGTACCTCGGAGTTGTTGGTACCGACCGAGCACAGCCCGGGGCTGAGCAGACTGGAGGACGAGGCCCGGTCGGGGGACGCCGGGGCCCCAAGTTCGGGCGCCGACGCGACGGCAGCGCTGCGATTCGCAGACACCTGGTAACATAAACATCTCATTATTCTTGATTTATTGATTCTTGACGCGACAATCAGTCCATCGAACGTCTTGTTGTTCAAGGAAAGGTAGAGGGCACAAGGCCGCGTGGAAGGTCTCCCATACGATGGACAGACCAAATAAAAACTACCGTAGGGGGACTGTTAAACGATTGCAGCAGGATGACCTCCAACAGAGAAAAGTGGGGCGCTGTCGTGAGGCGAATATCATCTGCCCACACCGCCGACACATGACGACCACGACCGCTCTGTCAAGAGCGTTACGGAAAAGAAGTAGAAGTATTCTTGATAACTTCAAGGGTCAACTGATTATAGTGATACGGTACAAGTCGGTCTGGCTTCCATTACTGTATCTGCAATTCTGCATCTACCTTTATGCTATAGATACAGACATCAGAGATTTTTGTGATGATATGCAAATTAAGTATGACATATTCGCAAATTTAGAGTACCACCACTCTTGTTAGCGAGTCACTTAAGGCCTTCTTTAATTGATCGACAATGACATCTGGCGTAGAACCGTATTGTACATTATATCCTTGCCTTACTAGCTAGGTCCTAGCCAACCCAATTTTGTTGTAGCTACGACTTCTAGACCTGAGAGGAATGAATGTGACTATCACTTCAGGACCTAAGAGGAATGCCTGTGTCTTTTGAATAGATATTTCTTTGTCAAATTAAATAGGTAAGTCGTATACTGACCTGCGTTTGCGGTTGAAACGATTCACTGAGGTACTGTCGGACCTGGCTCTTCTGTTTCTGGATCACGTGATACCTGGTGGGGTTTTCCAGAACTGTGCGGACCTGGAAATGTTACAGAGCAAATTGTATCATAGTTTATGTCATGAGCTAATAATTTATCGACATATCGTCAGATTCGTCAGGGGTAAGTTCGTTTTATTTTGGAAAATTAAGTTAAGTTTAAGTTAAAGTGTTGCAAAATTATTTCGATTGATTTTTAGAGTTATAAATGCGGGATTTTTATATTATATAATTACAGACTGTAATTAATTATAATTACCTCAACAGAAAGGAAAAAGTATACATGCAATTATGTTGATTTTATTTTTTATCGCTTTTTTTTTAAATTACGCTTCTGTATTGTTGACGATAGGTCGCAAAAATAGTCGAAGAAAATGTATTAAAATAAAAAGATTTAATTGGTAAACATAAATAGTTCTTCCAAAATTGGTGGATTTACGGTGCATTTATTTTTAGAAAAGTGTGACAGTGTATTTCCCGCGCGGTACTTTCTATCTTATCTCGCTCTATCCTAACACAAAAACAGGGAGGAAGACAGAGATGCAAGTATATCTCACCTGTAAGACCTGTGGCGGTAGTTCGACGTGGGGAGTAATCCTAGGCACCTCCGCCGCGGCGGATTTCTTCTTCTCATCATTCTTAGCCTGACCAGCCTGCTGGGCCTGGAAATGACAAACCTGTAGCATTAGTAATCAATAAAATACTATTAATTATAAGAATATAAGAATCATATTACTTAAATGGCGAACGGAAGATAAGGAGTTTTAAAGACCATACAAAGTGGGTTCAAACCCCGCCACGCACCTCTGGATTTTTATTCTTGAGAGATGTATGTGCGCTTTAAACACGTGCTTTAATGGTGAAGGCAAACATCGTGAGGAAACCGGCATGTTCTGAGAACTTTAAAAGAGTTTGAAGGACATGTGATATTCACCAACCCGCTCTTGGCCAGCGTGGTGAATAAAGGCCTAATCTCTCTCGTCAAGAGAGAAGTCCCTGTGTCCCAGCAGTGGGAACGTTAATAGGGTGATGATGATGAAAGACCATACAATCAGAGACCCAAGCCTACCAGGACACTGGACCCTGCTGAAAGGGGCTGTAGCACATCTCGTGGTATGTATGTATACCTAGTGTCCCAATTTCCAGCAGTGGATGTCCTTTGCTCGAAATTATGATGATATGTAAGCCACGCCCTGGGCCTTGTTTAGAATGACCAATCGGGCGTATTCTCGAATTTGCGCACGCAATTTGCTTACTAACTAATAAGTAAATACGAAAGTTTGTTTATTTCCTAAAGGCTTTATACTTCAGGCTACTAATAGATAACCTTTTAAATTATCATGTTTTTTTACAATATTATAACCTAAAACGGGTAAAATATCGACGTTGCGCGTTGTCGAAATATCGGAAAACTCAAAAACCGTCAAATCATGGTATCTACTCCAGTCCTCTTCTTAAATTTTGCATACACATAGTTGGGATGACGAGGTACGATTAAGGGTACCATTAATTTAAAAAAAAACGTACTTTTTACCGAGAGCGTACCAGAGATATTTATGAAAAACGACTCCACTAGATTATGCATCCTGTACCGTTTTAGATGAAATTCATGTTTATTGGAGATGGTAGGATAGATTAGTAAGGGGTTCTTAAAAGCGAATATTACAATATTCTCGCACCGAATTCGAAATGCCTTATAATACTATCAAAACCCAAAGCGCATATAAAGGTACCAGTCTAAAATAACTTACTGTATAGATATACAGTCACCATCATAATAAACCCTGCAACTTACCACCACATTATGCCTTCAAGAACCCATTCAAAGCAATGTTTATTGAATTGTGCAATAAAATCTAAAGCCATACACATACGTTGTTTGTTGATTCCATCAAAAGACGTGTATGTTGGTATGGTTCCAAGGCTGATGCAGTCGGGATAATATCGTTATCGAGGTAATACTAATCGACCAGATAAATGTATGATGATTTGTATCAATATTTTTAATATATCTTTGCGATGTGACGATGTAATCGAATCAATATTATCATCATTATCATCATCATCATTACCCTATTAACGTCCCAACTGCTGGGACACAGGGACTTCTCTACTGGCGAGAGAGATAAGGCCTTAATTCACCACGCTGACCAAGTAGGGGTTGGTGAAAGTCACATGTTCTTCAAACTCTTAAAAGTTCTTAGAACATGCCGGTTTCCTCACGATGTTTGCCTTTACCGTTAAAGCACGTGTGTTAAAGTTAAAGCGCACATATATTTTTCAAGAGGAAAAATCTAGAGGTGCGTGGCGGGGAGTAATCAATATTATGCACTTCGTTTATTCCATTAGAAATAATTTTAAGTCTAATTTGTAAGCATCTATGGAAGAAAATAACGTTACCCTCTCGATAGCGCCAAATCGTCAAAGACTTAGTAAATAATATAACCAAATATGTCGTGATTATTATATTTTGAACCCCCGACCTGTCTGTCTACCCGATTGATCCCGATTTTGAGGATACAGGCGACTGGGCCCACTACAATCCTAGTACTTCTAACATTTAAAAAAATAAATGTTTAAATTGGTCCAGGCGTTGTTCAGTTGTGCGCTTAAAAACACATTTTGCGATTCATTTTAAAATATTAGATATTGTAGCGCGAAGACCTTCCCTTAACCATAAACTGGAGGTTTTGTCTGTTCACGTCCGTAAGTGGTAACCCTCTGAATCCTTACACGTGACCTCCGGGTGGTGCTAAGAACAGTCTCTGGTGGCAGGCTTCGGCCGCGGCTTGTCACCACCCTCCGGGCTGGGCCAGTGCGTGAAGCGATTTTTTCGTGTTTCGTAAAATGTGGTCCGGAGAAGCCATCTTCTAAGCCTTCATGCTCCATCTTAGACCACATCGTCACTTTACATCAGGTGAGATTGTGGTCAAATGAAGGCTTATCAATAATAATAAAAAAAAAAACTGGAAATGCGTTCTTAAGGTGCTCCATAGGTGAGTGGATCGCGCGCTCGCCTCGCGCGGCTAGGAGAATGCGCTAAAAGTACTCACTTGTAGAGACTCTCTGCGTAGCTGCTCCTGCGCATGTTCGCGCATCAACTGCTGCTTCAGCTGCGTGCGCGACGTCGGCGTGAGAGTCTTGAAGGTAGGCGGGCTGGAACAAACAGACAAACTCGATTAGTTATTTAGTACTATACTTGTCTTCTAAAATGGTTCCATTCAAATATCGTAAAAAATTGCTTGAGTAGTTCTTATTTTATATTCAATGGGGTAGATGACTTACAAGAACAATAAGTTACTTCCTGCAAACAAAAAAACGCGTATTTATGTTAAAATCGTACAAAAGTGATTCTGATTACATACATATGTATTGTATGGCCACTCGCCCGCTCCCGCGTAAGGAAACGTCAGGCCTTAGGACCTTAGATATTAGAGATCAGATAATCAAAAGCCGTTTAAGAAGATAAAGTTCAGAGGATACTAAGATAATAATAATCTTTTTTTATCAAAAGTGCCGAATTTAAAATTTTCAAATTTCTGCCTGATCTTAGGAATTCAGTTAAAATTTCGTTAAAGACAATGGACTGCCTCAGTGGCGCGGTGGGCGATGGTCCGCTTGCGGCGCAAGATGTAGCGGGTTCGATTCCCGCCGTGGGGGCAAGGGTTAGTATGTTCTGCAAGCACTTTCTCCTTGGTCTGGGTGTTAAAAATGTATAATAAAAAGTATTTATGTCTATTATATTGAGTATATCAGATGTCTAGTACTGTAACAGAAGCTTAGAGCGTGTGTATAGCGTGTGAACAGTCCGGAAATATTTATTTTATTTACAATGTCGAGAAAGAGATTCGTTTTAGTTGGTTTTAATGGAAGGATTTTATTTCTTCCCAGCAGTGGGACTTATGATGATGATGATTTTGTTTCCCAACTTTACAGTTACATCAACGCTGGCATCAAATTTTAGTTACGAAACAGGAAAGTTCTTTTTATTTACGTTCATCCGTATCAAAATGTCGTCGTCACCGATTCGCGAATAAAAGTGTTCAAATTAGTATGCGCAGCGCATCTCCGAGAGCAATACTGTTACGCGCTATTGTTAGACAAACAACAGATGGGAGAGATCTGAGCAATAAAATATACGTACATGTGCACAAAAACACGACAATATTTAGATTTGTAATAAGTGAAATTTGGATGATAGACTACTAAAATTGAAGAAGCTATGTAAGCACAGCGTAGGGTGTCCACAAACGAGATGGACGGATGATTTTAAAAGATCGCAGTTCTCGGCGAATGCAGGTCGCAGGTCGTATAAGCGAAAAAATTCAACAGTTCAATGATGGAGGCCTATAACCAGCATTGGATGTCTTGCAGCTGATACGATGATGATGAAATCATCATATCAGCTTGATATGATGATGATGATATCATCATATCAGCTTGCATACCCACCGTCATTTACTTTTTATGAGTCGCTTTAAGAGCCTATACTAACTGCACTTTTATGAGACATCAACAGTCATCCATATACCTAATCAAAATATTTTAATACCGTGAATAAGTATAATCAATTACAGTAGATATGTAATCATAAATAAATATTTTTGGACTAATCAATCACGCAGCATCATCTAACCCCAAACTAAGCAGAGCTTCTACTATGGCTGTTAAGTGACTTATATACTACATGATACATTTTTGTAAATACATACTTATGATACATAGAAAACACCCAGACCCGAAACCAGAAATTGTATGAGTAGATCGTACAAAATCTGCCCCCAGCGAGAATCGAACCCTCTTGCGCCTAAGGCGGACCTTCGCCCACCGAGCCACAGAGGTCGTCTCATATAAACCTTAGAACAAGTACCATGCGTATGAGTGTTCTAATAGTCTAACACGATCGCGACACGAAGGCCTTGACCGTTAATAAAGTCGTTATGAACCCGCTGTGCCAAGCGACTGATCGTGAGCATATGATCTGTCGACACGATATTATTCCAACTGAATTGCTGAAAGATTTTCGAGAGCTTAGAGAAAGTTTACAGAGTTCTTGTAGAGGCAGGAAGCGGCGGTAGTTCAAGACAACATGAATTTAAGAAACCAATACATTATATAGATAACTAGCTTGCTGCCTGCGGCTTTTCCCGCGTAATAATACATTTTCCGCGGTAAAAAAGCAGCTTTTGTCCATTACTGGGAAAACAGCTATGTCCATGTCAAATTTGACGGTTTTTATTCATCAAAATCGTAGTTTTTACGTGTAAGTGTAACAAACACACACGCTTACTTACTTACATCTAAAAAATTAGATTCACAGCACAGCCAAAAGACGCCAAAAGAGTGGGGTTTAGGCGCCTCATGGATGGAGTGGCCCTGTCCATACCTCGGACCTCAGAAACGACTCTATTAAGCACTGAAAGTCGTTGATGAAGAAGTTGGGCTAATTAGAACCTCGTTAGGCAGACAGGGGGCAGGGCACAATATACTCCAAGCGAGATGGCAGCGCAGATTAAAATTTATCTTACCAGAATTAGAAATAAACAGAAACGGATTCTAGTAGACTAGCGATATCCGCTAGATAATAGTGTTGATTAAAAAGTGCAAGTAAAAAAACCGTGCGGAGTGCTTAGTTAGATAAGCTTGCATTATGTAGAATAATTAAGTTTAGCTAATAAATGTTAAATAAGTATGAAATAAATTCTTTATTTTTAAAACCAATTGTTGAGTAGAACCCTAATCGCATCATACTCCTTTGCAACTGCGGCTGGGGACTGGATGTTTGAAGGTCTAGTCAGCAGTCGGCATATTTCTACACAAACTACAATTGAATTCCCATGCAAAAAAATATTCGAAGCACTTTCATAATCATATTTACGGCCCCACTTCAGGGACACAGGGACTTATATCTTGACGAGAGAGATTAGGCCTTAATTCACCATGTTCGCCAAGTACGGGTAGATATTAAAGCCCTTTACTTATCCAAAAAGCATACATGCAAACTTTCGTCCTCAATACAATTCGCCAGTTCGCGATTCTGCGCACGAGTGCGATTTCGACCGTACGCGTCCCAAATACGATATTAATTGACGAAATACCGCCGAGGTTATGGCGCTTGGTTTATTTATCCTGTTGTTCTGACGCGTTGAATGTCCTACCAGTACTGGGAATGGTTAAAACATGGGTTAAACTTAGTTAGTTGTGATGTCTCCCAGGCCGATTTTCGGCCACGGCGAAAAGTTATACTGAAATAGAGCCATGCTGATGAGTTCTCACTATGTTAAACTTAGTTTATTTCACAGTGGAAATACATATGATAACGAGGTATACAAAAACTTATGGGTTTTATTTTTATAGGCACGTAATGTGGGACAAGGGCAAGATAATGATGACGATGGTTATATTTTATTGTTTATACATATAGAATTAAATAAGAAGATAAGGGTACAAACTATGCAAATGAGTTAGGATTGTTTATTCTGAGGCCACTGCTAGACATAAGTGTATCTAAATGAGTGAGTCATTGATTCTAATCATATTTTTTAAAATATCAGCCTGAAAGTAAGAATGTTATCATTCTTTATAGCTTAAAAGCTTAACGACCATCAATTCTAATTATCCCACGAACCTCAGAATCCTAAAACGTGGATCATGTAGCTTTTAGCCAACTGATATTCAAAAATATTTCCCGACATTCAAAACGAGCAACCACGATTATTTTGAAAGTGAAACAAACCTAGTAGGTTGTATAACATACTATACTTGTGTATACAAGTAAAGTACTGAAAAACGTGATTTCTAACTCAAATAGTATCAAAATCTGTGTCCACATTGCAGTTATTTACATGGCCCAGTATTTGACGTTTCCATAAGTTCTCGTGACGGTTCTGTTAGCGGTGGACGAGGATCTCGCGTTACCAAACCTTTGGTTGATAAGTTTAAACTGAGTTTTAGAATAATGATGTAACTAAGCGCTTTAGATATGAATGTGGATGGATATGTGGGAAGATTTGGTAATGTGGTCCGGAGAAGCCATCTTCTAGGCCTTCATGCTCCATCTTAGACCACATCGTCACTTTACATCAGGTGAGATTGTGGTCAAATGAAGGCTTATCAATAATAAAAAAAAAATGTTAGGTCAAATCAAAGATAGACTGAGTGGAAGATGACATGTTAAAAAAGAAATGTTCAGGCGACGGAGACTGACGAAAAATTAAGCAAAAAATATATTCTGCCGCCCCCTCGTAATGTGAGATAAGGGTAGGCAGTTGACGATGATGTTGTGAGTGTCCATTTGTCCTGGCCTGCCTCAAACTACTATCATTTCCCTTCAACGGTAACACTGACTGTAGCGATTTAGTTAGTACCTGGATCATATGAAATCAATAAATGTATCCCAAAAAAAAAACCTGCTAATACTATAAAGGTAGTTCTACAATAAAGGATGTATAGAAAAAGCTGTTTTTTAATCAATATAACACTGCGCTGAGCGACGCAAACAAAAATAAGAGATATTATTGCTTCTTAAAAACCATTCCCGAAAAATCTAGTGCAAACTGGTTTAGAACAGCTCATGTTGTTGGCAAACAAATAAAAACAAGAAAGCCAGAGTTTTCCTAGGTGTTTATGGAAATAAATGTCTTCAATTTTTTTTTTTTATATATGACTGCCAGCATAATGCCCAGTGGATAATGCAGCCCTTCACACGGTCATCACATCGGTGTCGGCTGATGACATGCCAGTCAGTGGAAGACGTGGTTTCCTGTCATTAGCTTAATGGACACGTGCCGTGACGTCACGGATGCACGCGAACTCATTGTATCTGCATATCGCTTACTGCTGATATTAATGGCTTTAATAGCACATGTTATATTGATAGAAAACGCCGCGGGCACTAAAATGCTCCCTCCTGTTCTTTTGTGTTCCTCATAGAACATAATAGCTGTAGAATCTTATAAGTTCGAGTATATACAGGGTGTAACAAAAGCTTCGGCCAGTAGGGGAAGGTCTAAAAATATAAGACATACGAAGATTGTTGTTCTTAGGAACCATGCCATCGATTTGAACACACATTAAAACAAAACTTATACTTTGGTTGGAATTGAACCCGGATAAATAAAAAACAACATTATTTCTATTTAGATATGATTAAATGCTATAAAAATCCCCTCTCAACTCTTCTGTCTTGTGCTTAATTAATAGAGCCTGGTGGTAGGAATTTCGAGTGAGGTACCAAAAACCGTGATCGCCAACCTGACACCCAACTTTGAAGTGTGTTACATAACCCCTTCAAATATTGATATCACGCGTCTAACTGACGGCGTTCTGCCTAAATAACTAATAAATTTGTCGACTCAGTTATAATTTGTAATCATTAACGTTTGTAAATAATTTGCAAAAAATTGCCTATTTAGACGAAAGCATTTCGAAGATAGGTTACAACGTTCTTTATAAACTTTGATAGTCAATCGAGTCTTGCACATACGGTTTAAGACTCCTCAGAGGAAGCAATTGAATCCTTCGGTCAATCCCGGTGCACGCCGAAAATCCTTCAGCATATGCACCATTAACAGTCTGATAAACAAGGTACATTCCACCCTCCGGGATGGGCCAGTGCGTGAAGCGATTTTTTCGTGTTTCGTAATGTGGTCCGAATAAGCCATCTACCTTCTAGGTCTTCATGCCCCATCTTAGACCACATCGTCACTTTACATCAATTGAGATTGTGATCAACTGAAGGCTTATCGAGCATAAAAAAAAATCTTACATCTCACAATTATTCTTGATGAAACAAGCCATGCAAAGATGGAAAACGTCATACAGGTCATCTTTCCTCTTTTCCAATGCCAGTGCAAGGTTGCCATGACGACAGTAAATTGCCGAGCACCCATAATAACCTTATTTCCCACACACCACATATCAGTTAGGTACTTAGTACGAGTACCTAATGTTGTGGTTGTAGTAATAGTTGTGATAAGGCCTGAGTCAGATCGGACGAAGGTAAAGAGATCACTATATGATAACTAAGAGAAGTTTGATTGACGTTTTGTAAAAAAATATTTTGATTTAGTAATAAGGAAGAGCGAGATCTCCTAGCACAGGTATATTATTGACTTAAAAGGAGTCTCAATAAACCTAAGCTTTAGTATTAAGATTATGAAAAAAAAAACATTTTCATTGAGAATAAGATAGAAACAAATAGGTTCATTATGATTTTCACAAAGTGATATACTGCACTTTTAGGCTGAAACGAATATTCTACGTATTCTAATAATTCGTAGTTTATTAGCTACTTCGTCTTAATTTTGTCTACCCAAATTAAACATGTTTATATTGGAAAAAGATTCTCTCTTTTAAATGGATTTTTCCACAGAAATATGGTGCCAAAATAATTCCCGGTAAAACATTTCTTGATAAATGGCTTATTCAACACCTATTTAAAGTTTCAAATCGGACTTTAACGGAATTTCCTGAGATTAGCGCGATCAAGAAAGTTCAGCATGGTTCAGCGAAACAAATAAAATCTTCAAGCTTACCATAGGTTTAAGCAACCAGCGATTTTTAAGACGGTTTATCTAACACTTATCACTAAGAAAATAGGTTTCAATTGAAAGATTTTCATTATTTCAAGGAAGATATTCTGTATATTACAGACAAACAATTGTAACAACAACATTTTATTGGAGATTTCAATACATTTCATAAGCTTTCTGCTAGCGTAACTAGCAGAAAGCTAATGCAAACAGTAAGGCATTAATTTATTTACATAAAATAAATAATTAAAACAAATATTTCCGGACAATCCACACAACAACACCTATTCCCGTGGTAAGCTCTTAAATAAATAAATAAATATTGCCGAACAATTCACACAACAACACCTAGCCCCGTGGTAAGCTATAAGCTTGTGTTACGGGTACTAGGCATCTGATATACTTAATATAATAGACATACATAGATAGATATTTTTTATAATACATACTAAACACCCAGACCAAGGAGAAAATGCTTGCAGAACATACAAACATTTGACCCCTCGGCGGGAATCGAACCCGCTACCTCTTGCACCGCAAGCGGACCTCCGCCCACCGCGCCACTGAGGAAGTCTTAGCTTTGTGTTACGGGTACCAGACATCTGATATACACCCAGACCAAGGAGAAAGTGCTTGCAGAACATACAAACACTTGACCCGTCGGCGGGATTCGAATCCGCTACCTCTTGCGCCGCAAGCGGAACCTCGCCCACCGCGCCACAGAGGCAGTCACATTAATAGGTTTTTATATCATGAGACATTACATACGCATTATTTTTCTATTTTAAGATAAAGTAAAATATTTTCTATGTATCTGAAAATAGCACACAATATGCTTATCTTTTCATAATATAACGCTTCAATGTGTAAAATAAAATCTCACGTCAATGCAGGCACATGCTGGCTATAAGGTTATATGCATTTTGCCGACCTTGATACAAACTAGTACAGTCAACGACAAAAGGAACTGATGAAATAGAGCCCCAAAATAATATAAACAGTAAACTAAGTCAAAAGTTACGGACTACTGTAGTTTGTTACAAGTAAAGGAACAATTAACGTGTTTTAAGAAACTGTTCACATTTAGTTCGACCCTCGGTGTTAGTATGATAGTTTTCTTTTAACCAATTAAGACTTCATTTCAATTAGACTCTTCCGTATAACTTGTTACATCTGGCACGTCACACTAGAAGATATTTTGAAACGTTAATTTTGAGCACTTACTGTTGCTGTTGTCTGTACCTTGTGTAATAGAGTAAGAGATACGTTTTCAAATCAATGCTACGTTATCGTAGTTAAACATAGTAAAGACGACATACGGATCCGAGACGTGGTACTTCGCAAAAGGCCTAATTAATAGGCTTAGAATCAGCTCGTGAGTAAAAGGGAGGGCTATTTATTGGGGTTTCGTAACGGGGTCGAATCAGGAATGAAGAGATAAGGACCGGTTTACTTTATTCATCTAAGTTTATTCAACCAGGTGCATAACGTACACTTTTAGTAGATTTGATTCACCCAGGTGTCTTCGGGTGCATTAAGTCCACTTTTTAGTGGAGTTTGTTCACCCAGGTGTTTCCCGCTGAATCAATTACACTACTAAAAGGTGAATAAAGCGAATAATTTCGAGTACAATATTTAATTTTTCTTTATATTTATATCAACAGGTACCAGGATAGCAGAAGCAATGAAGAGATACATAGATTCATAAAGAGTCAGGATTGCGTGTCGCGTCTTTTCTTAGTTTATGCATTCCTGGTATTAAAGTTGCATTGACAGGTCAAATAAAGCTGTTGGCCGTTGGAGCCGAAGAGTTTTCAAATGTAGACTTCGGACCGGCAAGCGCAGCGTAGGACGACCACGTCCAAGGACGAAGCTCTATGTCCGGCAGTCTATACGTTGTCTCACATCTTATAATCGACTAGAATTAACGCGGAAGCTTCAGTGACGCGTGTAATGTTCAGCCACTCTCACGCGATTAACCGCGTCCTTGAGCTTCGTCATTTCCACCACAAGCGATCATGGTGGTCATCAAAGGTGGTCTAAGTTATGAACACTATGGTATAATACTGATTTAAATTAAACATAGCCACATAAAGGGGTTTCAAACACAGTCTAAGAGACTCAAGCCAACCTTATCTGTCTTGATATCCCCTGCGGAACTAAGAAAGAGGCTCTGGCATACCCACCATACAGAATTGGACCAGCGTAGTTAGGTTATTAATTATTAATATAATTAATAACCTTTATTATTATTAATATTATTATTAGTCCCCCTTATTTTACTAGCTACCTGCCCGCCACTTTCACCCGTACTAATAAACTTAAAATCGCGGTAAAAAGTATTTTTTGGCCTTTACTGGGAAAACAACTATGACCATGCCAAATTTGAAATGAGAAATGACTTTATAATTGTGTTTTCCCGCGAGAAGTAGTATTTTATAGCGGTAAAAAATAGCCTATGTGTTATTCTGACATGCAATCTAGAGGTACATCTGAGATATAATATATTATGTGAAGTTATTGTGAATTTACATCAAAGCCCGACCAGTAGTTTTTTCGTGAAATAGCATCAAACACACTTATACTGAAACTGACTTTGACAATAATAGAAAATGCAATATTTAACACGGAAATG
Source organism: Gymnoscelis rufifasciata (assembly GCA_929108375.1). Taxonomy (NCBI): domain Eukaryota; kingdom Metazoa; phylum Arthropoda; class Insecta; order Lepidoptera; family Geometridae; genus Gymnoscelis; species Gymnoscelis rufifasciata. The sequence goes on along the minus strand of OV815327.1, from coordinate 9,179,652 downwards.
AAAAACCGGTTCAGTGGAATGCTAGTGTTTTCAATAGACGGTGTTTGTTTTCTTTCTGAGAAGTCTGAAACATCTGCAGGAGTTGGCGAAGCACCATGTGCGGGCTGTCTCCGAGAATATTGGCACAGCTTCAAAATCTACTTCGGAACGCATCTACTCTCAATAGATATAGATATAATAAATATATGCAACACCAACAAATGAATAATAGTCTAAGAATGTTAATCAGGATATCTCCATTAAGTAAGAAGCATAGTTTAAATTGTTTCAATAAACATTTTAACCATAAACGGGAAGGAATGTTAATCTTAGTTTATGTAAACAAAAAAGTGAGGGTGTTTTCTATGTATCATATGTATGTATTTACAAAAAAAAATGTATCTATGTAGTATATCAGTCACCTAACACCCATAGTACAAGCTCTGCTTAGTTTGGGGTTAGGTGATGCTATGTGAGTTGTCCGGAAATATTTATTTATATTTATTTATTTATTGATTGTTATTTTTAATCTGTAAGCATTGGTGTGCAATAAAGAATGTATCCATCAATCTATTAACATCCAGCACCATTGTAAGCTCTAAGCTTGCGAGCGTGTCACGGGTATAAGCCAATAGACATATTTAATTCCGTTTATTTTCATTATTTTATTAAGAAACATTAAAACTACTGACAAGGGAGTCCGTACTCGTTTTTGCTTACTTAATACAAAATTAATTAAGTTATCGCAATACATTTTTTTACAACACGTACGTAGCGCCGTACCAAAAGAGTAAGGAAACATTTACAAATATCCTCACACTTAATTCAGTTTCAATGATTACCATCATTCAGTGTGGATGAGGATAGATCACAAAGTTCTAGAAGAGAGTGAATAAACCCTATTCGAGTCTTGAAGATACACAGATTGTATTTGTCAGGAATCACACCAGAAAACCTTTGCAATACACACGCACAAATCACATTTAACTGTAAGATAAGAACAAGTTCGAGAAAAATTCGGATACTACTCATACGGAGAGGGCGTTAATATACGCGACACAGTTATAATAACTAAATGCGTATATTTTCGTTTTATTTGTACCTTGTTTCATATGTTTAAGTTTTCCAAATAAATACATTTTTAATTATTTAATAGGAATGATGACCATCCACCGATGAGAACCGTAAGAGCCGCCGGCACAGACCAAGGAAACGTGCTTACAAAACAGAAGTAACAATCAATTATGCTTAGTATCTTCTGACACATCAAGATCCCCACAAAACGACACTGAACTTCAACTAGCAAACCATTGAATCATCTCTTATAACAATGCGTCTGTTACTAACCGAAAATTACCCCAACATAAGACGTAACAAGATAAAACAATCCTTATTACGGCGGAGCAAAGTTCAAAACGCGGTCCGCTTGCGTTTGTACCATGCTTAATTAAAGGGTCAATTTGACATAACCTATCTGTGGGAACGGTAATTTTACACTCGCATACCATAACACTGGCTAATGAGGAACCACCGTTTTATTTAACCATTATGCCCATTTAAAAACCATAAATTTTCAACTGCACGAAACGGTTAAGCGCCGAAATATTCAAAATTATCACTCTGAAGAATATCCTGCCCAACTACTACTTTTAGTTAACGAGTGCTTTTTAAAGGCAACAAAAACAACCGAAAAGGGGCTCCCATACAAGAAACGTTTTTTTATAAAGCTAAGTGACGTTACTGCACCGTTTTGAACTTTAAAAACAAATTATTTTTGTGTTTTTTATTGCAAAATGTGTATATACTGTACAAGGAACACTATGTGTGGTATGAGTCCATCTAATACTTATCATATTAATTTGTCATGTGGAATCCATAATGCTGGTGGATTTTAAACGCGACTCTTTCTATCTGCGAGAAATATTTCCCCAATCCAATTTCAACTGTCCAGCGTGTGCAGTCTACATCATTATTATCATGGTCATTTGAGCCAAGGATGTCCACGATCTATCTGATAATACTGGAAATATTAGAGGGAAGACCTCTAATATTTCCAGTATTATCTAGCAAGGAAGCGACTTGCATCCACCGTGAACCGAAGCCTAATATAGTAACTACCAATTAAAACACAACCACCGCGCATCACACAAAGGTCAGCAATACAGGAAAGAAACATAACATAAAATTACAATCGTAACCATAAATATAATTACTTATAAAAAACCACGAAGAACAGATTTATCTGTTGTTGAGACGATTACCAACCGGAATACTACACTCAAAGTCTCAATGAGTGAGTGCTTCATGAATGGACGTTCTACCTCGTATTCTATGCAAATCCATTATCGCAACGTAAAATCGACTTAATTGCGTGCCGTAATAGGTGCAAAATGGCCCGTATCCGGTGACGAGACAGCAATAGCGTTTAATTGATTTTTTACCTGGCTCTAACTAGGTCCATGAGACCTTCTGGCCGGTTTGTAGATCTTGGAAAATTACTGGAACTTTTATTGTCATTACCCGACTTCGCAACGCAAAGGAGTGGTATTATGTTTGACAGTCTATGATTGCATCTTCCTTTGTCCCTAAAGACATGATATTAATGAAAATTTTACACGCATTATAAACGCCATTTTGTAAAATAAAAAAAAATAATGTTAATAAACTATGTCTTGTGGGATATCGTTGAATAGTTATTTAAAAATCTATTTTTGTGGTAAGACCGTCAAAGTTTTAACAATTAAATCGGTATGTACTAACTTATGGATAGTAAGTTATAGGGTCGACTTTTCAACTATCAAAGAGACTTTATCTGACATCATAGACAATAGCAGAGTTTTTTTTATGATAAATCATTGGTTTTTTACCAAAATCTGGCCTGAGTACCTTCCAAATCTATGCGATCCGTGTTCGTCCACATAAACACTTACCAACAGGGGAGATTGTGGACAGACATAGATCTATGAAAAACTAGATTTCTCTCGCCTGATGGTAAGTTTCGATGTCGACGAGGATGGGTCACAAAGATCTAGAAGCTTCACTCATTCATTCACTCATATAAAAAAAAAAGATGTCTCCAAATTACCATGAGGTATATATTGTCTTGAAAAATCGGCCCTATCCCTCGATACCCGGTAAAATAAACAAAACGAAACTTACATCTAATACTCACTCTTTCTTATTGTTGACTACTATGACTAGCTTCACTTTCCTAGGGCCCTTAGTCATTTTGCAAATCTCCTTGCCGTTGTCCGAAGGGCCCTGGGTCAATATTTTTAGCAGGGGAATGTTTCTGTATTTTAACCACAAAGACCGCAACGGCGGCCCTTCGTCACCTCACCGGCTTCTCCATGGGATCGACTGTTAACTGAGCCCGTTGCTTCCGCTCATTGTCACTGTCACTGTCACTTGTCACTGGCGTCTGTCACTTCACTGATTCCTGTTTGGGTAGGGGTGTCAGTAACCAGGTCGATTTTGTTGATTTCACGTAGTTTTGATGCTTGTGAAGATTCTATTTAATTATTTTATAATTATGTGTTAATTTTAATATTTTAGAAATACAGATTATTGGTGTTTAAGAAAAGGCAGATATTTATAACGAAATCACTGGCTTAAATTTTGCCAAACAATTACATGTTTTGCTGGTATCTGCACACATTCATAACACATCCGATAATATTATTATTTAATACTGTGACGTGTACAGAATTTAAAGATATATCCATTACGATAGACACTAATCGTTACAATCGCTTAAATACCCAAGATTAAGACACACCTAAGCCTGAAATGTACGTAGAAACCTAAAATCTAAGCCCTAAGGCTAGTTATGTAACAGTTACATAACCTAGATTAAATGGAGGTACTAGGTAAAACTCAGCTGACAGCTGTTATCAGTGCCAACACAGAATCACTTCGCTCCGTCAAGATTCGTGATGATGAATGATGATAGTGTGATAGTGCTGCGTCCCAGATTGTTACTGATAATGCTACTCACAATTCTGAAAATTTTGTGAAAACTTTGATTATAATGAATAAACTTAAGGAATAGGGTAGGAAAGGAATGGCAGAAATATCATTTATGTCCAAATTTAAATCCAAGTATTAAATTATAAATTTGTCCATCAAAGACATGATTATAATGTAGGACGAATAATATATTTTTTATTAGTTTAGGACGACAATCCGGGAATAGTACGGCATAAATCCTAATATTACAACCGTGACCACCCAGGCTTTGCACGGATAAAAATAATAATGCTTTAACTTTTCTCTTGAATCTATATTTTATCTAGGTTATATGTAACAGTAAATGTTTTTTTTTTGTAAACCGAGCTAAGGAGCATAAAAATTTGTATCGGAATTTCTTCATAATTGACTTTGCATGTCAAATCTAATTTGACGAAATATGTAAAACAGTATGAATAACCTGTCACCTATGTATACCATATTTCAAGCAATAAAATTATTTCATTTCATTAAGGGGAACACACATAGTTCTATAGAAACTCGCACAAACTCGAACAAGTGACGTTACGTACAAAGTAGAGTATTCGTGTCTCAGAAACATAACCGAAGGTCTCTCTCATTGTTGCTAATCTGTTTCCAAGGCTGCCATTTTTACATAAGAAAACTGTCATTGTATAACATGGTAACAGAGTTGTTTTAAAAGGATTTAAGTGATGATACTGTTTTTATTGCAAACACACTGCGGGCATTGTACAAACTTTGCGGAAATACCTTTTTACGTGACGGCAATGTGACGAAGGTAAATAATCTTCGTCATTAGAGTAATATTAACTCACGGATAAAGTTTGCGAGTGCCTAAACCTATTTTTGTGATATCTTCAAATATTGTTTAGTAACTTCTGGGAATTTTTGTAGTTTATTATTTTTCAAATTTCCCTCCAAATTAGTGTGTCATTTACAAACAACCATCTATGTACAAAAGCTGTGTTGGCTAAATGGAGCACACTCGGCTTTAATTCCGAAGGTCGTGGATACAAACCCATCCACGCACCACCGGATTTTTTTTTCTTCTTGAGTAATGTATGTGCGCTTTGAAACACGTGCTTTAACGGTGAAGGCAAACATCGTGCGTTAACCGGCATGTTCTTCATTGAAAACTTTGAAGAGTTTGAAAGACATGTGTCATTCGCCAACCCGCACTTGGCCAACGTGGTGAATTAAGGCCTAATTTCCCGTATCACTAGTCAAGAGAGAAACCCCTGCGTCCAAGCAGTGGGAACGTAAACAGGGTGTTGATGATCTTTTTATCAACCATTATAATCACATGGTATTTAAGAACCTAAACAATGCGTACTCAGTAATGCGACAAACTTAAGTATTCAATGATTAATCATCATTAACCAACATGATTTTTTACCTACGGTTGTCAAAAGGAAACAGTGATAACGCCTCAAAAATGGAAATATTTTATCTAAAAGCGGATTCAGAGGATATAAAGGATTAAGATAATTTAATAGACAGATTTAAGTACACGAACTGAGATACGTTGATAGACGAAGCTACTTTTTACGTCGTAATAGCAATCACTGAAATAGAGAAATAATTTATATGTTCTGTGTTTAAATAAATTAATATTAACAGACAATCCACTCAACAATATCTAGCCCCGCGGTAAGCTCTAGGCTTGTGTTACGAGTATTAGAGGCATCTGATATACTTAATATAAATAAACTTTATGATTTTAAAATAAGAGATCTACTTTACAATGTCATCACATCATATACCACTTCTCATGTTAAATGTACTTTATCCTGATTACTACTTTTAGGGCGTATTCATCCATCTCCGAGTAAAGTTGGACAATGGTTAAATTATAGAGCTATTTCGCTCTGTCACATGTGACAAAGCGTGATGGCTCTTAACATAACCAACCATTGACACGCATTATTGATATAACTAACCATTGCTTAGTTTACTCGGATTTTATGATATAAGATTTAGCTATATTACAAATTGGCGAAAAACTTTTTCTATATATATTTTTTGTGAAAATTCATCAGCTGAGAAGAAAACTTAATGACTAATCAAAATCTTATTATTTCGTCTCACTATATTTATTTCCCCAGATTAATACAGCCTTCACAACATCTGAGCGGTAATATAAAAACTTTTTTGGTCAAACTCCTTCGATAGCTTCTTTATTCTGCACTCAAGAGCCAAAAAAAAAAACAATAGTAAAAAAGGCTAGATATATAAGTACCTACTTAAGATTCACGTGATAACCACGTGTGTCATTAAATAACATTGAGGTAAGCGATATCATACATTATCTTTGATAATGTCCTGGAGTTTTTTACTTTTACTTTATACGTAATAAAATTCTGATTGAAATCAGTTAGATTTTTTTTTATAATGCGACCTGGATTTGCATTGTTTTTCCATTTTTATATTTTTTCTTCCACGCATATATTCAGTAAGTGCATTTTATTAGAAAGCTAATAGCTATTAGCAAAGAATCAGCATCAGTTATTTAGAAACCTATAGTTATCTTTAGGTTTTTAGTCGAGCTCATATAGTTTTAAGCAACTAAATGAGCTCGATCGAATGTATTGTAAACTTTTTTTTAATCTTTTCTATCTTTGCTCACCTTAATGTTCTAATATCTAACATAAGATAAATGTTGTGGCCATTGCTTTTATTTATATAACTATTCCAACCAAATGTCGTCTGAAGGATATCATATAGATAAGGTCCATTACACAATATATGTATATTTTTAATTTTATAAATGTTGGTGGGTATATTTTATTTCCATCTCATCTCACTCGTGGTATGAAGGGAAGTAACTTTAAAATTAATTATCACGGTAATCAAAATTAGTTATTTTAACAAAACATCTTTTTTATAACGCATGAAATTGTACTGAAATAACTGAATATATCGGTAGACTCAAAAACTAACTTAGTTAATTTAAAATGAAACGGAATCCGTTTATTTCGACAAGCAACCGGTGTAGATGAACTATGTTATTGAGATAGTTCGTGTCATTCATTTAATGCACTAGGTACTTTTGCGTTTGTGTAAAATTACACTATCAAAGGCCAAGATTGCTACAGAGCCCCAGGCATGCTTGGATAGGTAGATACTCATAGCCAATATAACAAATTTTTTTTAAGTATAAGCACATAGAATAATTTAAAATAAACTATCACTGACAGAACCACGCGATGGAAACTTTTCAGACATAAAAGAACTAATACCGTTTAAGGCTGGTAGGAGCAACATAGATTAAATCACTTACATCAAAACAGGCGCCATCGTAATCAACATTATCAAATATCATATTAATAAAGATTAGATTATTACACCGAATACAGTTACGTTATAGAGAAACTACTAACTACGGACAAGAGGGGCAAAAATTCGCCAAGACAATCATCCAAACACAACATACATAGGTAAATATATTTATCTTCATTAGCCTCATATCAAAGTACTTAATTACTTCATCAGTAACAGATAAAAATTATCGTAAGGGGATTATGACGGCTATCGCTTTTTATGCAATTTTACACAGTAAATAATGTTTGGTGATATTGATTTAACTTTTTTTTTATTGACGTTATTGCCGTGATCATGAGGCTTGCAACAACGTCGTAATATCGAAAAAATCAAACACGTCAAATCATGGTTTTTCACCCGTTTTTTGTCACACTGTATTGTATTCATTTAATTAATGATTTGGCATCAGATAGAAATTCTGGTTTAACAAAAAATATTACAGCTCTGTTGTTCTTCATTTTTAAGACGTGTCAATAAGATCCCAAAATAAAAAAAAAATCTGACTTAAGTTTTCGAGCGTCTATCACGTTTCTTGAGTTACATCCTAGCGACAGAAAAACAGACGACGAAGTATCCGTAATAGGGTCTCGTTTTACCTTTTGGGTACGGAACCCTAAAAACTATATAAATACTAGCGGCCCGCCCCGGCGTCGCACGGGTATAAAATTTTCCCGGAAATTATTCGAATTGTTCTCGCCGTAAAAAACATCATATCTCTCAAGTTGGATCGAACTGCACATGGTGTGCAAATTTTATTATAATCGGTTAAGTGGTTTAGGAGTCCATTGAGGACAAACATTGTGACACGAGATTTATATATATTAAGTTATTCAATGAAATTAAATAACTCGGTTCACTCAGAAATTAAAAAGAAACCATTCAAACTGATCCACAATTCCAAAGCTCCAACTCACCGAGAAGCAAACATAAAACATACATAAAAACGTAACAAATGAAGCAAGAGAAATGCGCTAAGCAAATATGTAAGTAACCCGATAATGTAATTACAAACAGTCCCACTTGATTGAGTGTGATAAGATAGACTGCGAACATGGTACCCACAGCGCCAACACATACGACAGTATCAGTTTTTCGAAACATGCTAGTAAGAATTTAAAGAAACCTGTAAAGAATATGATGATTTTAATACAATCTACAAATAAATATTTCTGGACTGATCTCACGGCATCACCTAACCCCAAACAAAGCAGAGGTAATACTTATGGGTGTTAGGTGACTGGTGTACTACATAGTTTTTTTTATGATACGTAGAAAACCGTCAGACACGAAACCAGAAATTGAAATTGTAGAGCAAAATCAGGTCCACCGGTGGAATAGAATTGAAATTGAGGTCATGGTGACCAAGCATACTAGACAACTAAAATACAGATGGATGAGACTAATACCTCAGAAAAAGTTTAACAGATTTTAAATTTTCGTCCCGTTACATTGGCAAACAAACCCGTGTCATGTTTAATCATTGGTGGCTGTGGCGGTGGAAATGAAATAAGCCCTAAGGTGCCAATACCAACAACTGAATAAAAGAAAAAACATTAATATAATTAAGGCAAAAAAAAGACTACTTACATCTTAATAAAAATATTTCGACCATGTAAATTCGTCATTTATGAACAATGCCAAAGCAAACCTCGATTTTATCTAATCACATTTAAGAAGTTGCTACAGGAGGAATTGCGCTGAACAATTTACATGATTCACTAAGCAACTCTGTATAAGCACTTGAAACGTTTGACGGCTTATTGTTTGTGTAGTAATTGTGAAGAGTGGCCTAGTTATCTGAATCAATAATGAGTCAATCAAAATGGTAACACAATCTCGAAAATATACTAGATCAACACGTGTTCATGTGCTTATATTAAGTGGTGTGTATTGTAGAATTTTTTCATGTTTAAAGTAATGCTTTTGCCGAATAACGTGTGTGTGTGTGTGTGTATCCGCCAGCTTATATTCCTTGCCGCACTCGCATGTGACTTATATAGCCTATTTCTTTGAAAATACCCTCAAACACTGTGGACATGTGAGTACATAGTTCACATAATTATTCCAAATAATAAATTTATATCAAAACTAGCTGAGCCCAGCAAACGATGTTATGAATTTTTTTTTTTTTTTAAATGAAAAATAGTTGTTGGCCGATTCGCAGACCTACTGAATATGCTCACAAAATTTCATGAGAAAAATCGGTCAAGCCGTTTCGGAGGAGTTCGATTACGCACCCCGTGACACGAGAATTTTATATATTAGAAGTATTCTGGCTTCTGAAATAAAAGATTTTATACCCTTTTTATAAGATAAAAAAACCTTAATAAAATGTAATCTTGCCTCCATTGATAAAATTACGATTTCATTTTGCACAATTATTTTTCGTATCAGGTGAAAATTGAATCGCAAAGAAATACGAAAAATCTTACGATTTCTAAAATCACAATTTGTGCTATCTGATAACTTAGAAATCTGCAGGACTCCTGCCACGATAAGATTTGATTATTTTTGATTTATCGCCTGAATGGCCTCGTGACGCTGTGATAACGTATCAACCTGTCCCACTGCTGGGCTTATGATGGATGTTATTGGCAAGAACATATGCAGTTTGGGTTCAAGACCCAAGTTTGGATGCTTTTCTTGACTAAAAACTCCGTTTTCATTTATTTATTTATTAACAACATCATGAAAATGATATGTCTTTACTAAATTTATTGGTGAATTTGAAAAAGAAAAAGCATTTCAACAAGAAGAAAGTGTTCGTTACAAAATTGTAGAATTTGAAACTGTTCAGTTTCAATTGAATATTATACAAGTTCATATAAAAAAGTACGGTACCTATTCAAATTATGCGTATACATATAATGTCGGTTACTACGAAAACTACTAGATTACTAGATAAACATAACTGTCGGTGCGTCTTTCGTCTTCGCGTTATCTAATAGTTTTCGTGCGGGATTATGTGCTGCTATGGAATTTTCTGTTTTGTTTTTATCAGTACTATCACACTATCAATCATTTTGTACATACATGTCGACAGTTTCAAGTCTGGGGACGTCTACATTAAATTCTTTAGCACCTTAACTGGATCTAACTTGATTTTGAATTCTGGTTTTCCTGTGGCTGTTGATTTCTGAAGGCTATTTCAATTTTTACCAAAGCAATGTTTTTGTTTCCATTATAATTACTATTAATAATTTTGTATTTTTGTATAATAGTGTGTGTATTAAAGAATTTTCTATTCTATTCCATTCTATAATTTTAGTTGAGAAACCGAAATAAACAAATAATGATGATCATTATAGATTATATTTGGTAATGAAAAATTAAATGAAATTTAGCATTGTGCATTGTTTATATCAGTAAAATATGATTGAGTTTTAACTTATTTTTTGTAATTTTACGGATGATTTTTCTTGTTATATTGGTTTTAAAACACAGGCAAAGCTAGATCAGATCGTTAGTTCAATGGAAGAAACACTTTTTATCGGATATTACATTATACACACTGACCTTGATACTCGTACCTATTTTACTTGTTTTATCAATTCAAGTCATATTTATATCTTCATTACTTAAACAATAAGTGATAACGTAAAAATACACAAATCCGCCTTCTAAAAAAAATTTAGACCATTCAAATGCCTAAGCGCCACGTTGGCATACATTATTGTTGCGTGTACTGTCTTTTAAGGCTTTAAACCTTTTTTTTGTTATTTTAAAAGAAAATGGCTGCTTTGAGGTTACGCTTTATGTAAAACAGGCTGCCCATGCGCTTGTGAAACCACAAGGATGTTCACTTTGCTCACAAGAAATTTGTAATGGTTGATCTACATTTGAAATGGTTAATTGACTTACATGAGTTTTTCTAAGAACTAGTCATGTTTTTACAATTTGTTGGATAGTGATATTTTGCAATACGATTTGATACATAATATGTATAGTATCTATACTAATATATAAAGCTGAAGAGTTTGTTTGTTTGTTTGTTTGAACGCGCTAATCTCCGAAACTACTGGTTCGAATTGAATAATTATTTTTGTGTTGGATAGTCCAGTTATCGAGGAAGGCTATAGGCTATATAACATCACGCTACGACCAATAGGAGCAAAGATATAGTGGTAAATGTGTAAAAAACGGGAGAAATTGTTCATCTTTGAAGCCTTCCGTTGCGTGCGCCGTGAAAACGGTTCAAGATACACAAAAAATATGTATTAAAGAATAATAGCTCTTTTAATGATCTAAAAAACAGTCCGCGATAGTATATGTCTATCTTTTAAGATTAACTCACAAAAACCGTTTCTATGGTACTTAATTTGGTCAAAATAATTTGTTTAAGTTGTATCAACATAGTAATATTAATATTTATTCAAATAAATATGTTGTTGGTTAAGAGTACTTCATCCATTATAACGCGGGTAGCACCGCAGGGCACAGCTAGTATAATATAAATTTCCTTCAATTAATGTATCTGCATAAAATTTAAAAATAGTTTAACCTGAAAAGTGAGGTTTATCACTTATTAAAAATCATTAAAACATAATATGTCTCTAAATATCTTCCTTTTTTTTGTAGAACGACATTTAAAGATAAAAACATTGTTAACTCGGTTATTTTGATTATTTGGTAATACAGGTATTATTTTTAAGTAAAGTTAATGATAAAAAGTACTAAAATAATATCACTTTCAATCAACCCGTGAAATTTTTATACAAGGTGCAACAAAACTAAGTTACAAAACTTTCAGGCTCTGTTCCGATTCCAGTAACATGCAATGCAGTAGCATTGGTATATACAACAATATACATAACAAAGTGGTCTTAGTACTTAAGTAAATGCTCGCGTGACTAGCGACTACCTAGGCATGAAGTTTTCAATAGTCTGACCAGATTGAGTCAACAAATTAACTTTCAAGGTTATAGACTTTCCAAGAGACATACATATTTACTACCGAGTTTTATATTACTAACTAATTTTACTCGCCACGGTGCTGCTCTTGTTTTATGGATTTTATCGCGGTAAAAAATAGCCTATAGCCTTCCTAGATGAGGGGGCTAAGTAACCGTTAAGTGGAACTTAAGAATGATTCAAATCGGATCAGTTGCTGGTATTAGCGCGTTTAAACAATTAATCAAACTTTTCAGCTTCATAAAATTAGTATAGATCATTAGTAAATTTTATTGCTTAATTTTATGTAAGGATTCTAGGACAGACGTTCGATAAACCATAAAAATACATTGTGGATAAATTTTTACCTAACACATCCATAACATGTAGATAACATTTAAAACTAACGCTTAGGTATAGGAAGTGTTCGTTTCTATTCATTCCTCTTTCTATTTTATGTCATACTAGCTGTGCCCTGCGGTGCTACCCGCGTTATAATGAATGAAGTACTCTTAACCAACAACATATTTATTTGAATAAAGATTAATATTATTATGTTGATACAACTTAAACAAATTATTTCGACCAAATTAGGTATAGATTAAATATGCGAGTGGGAGTCGGAAATCACAAATCACTCAGAACACTAATTTAATTTACTTCACAGTAAATGGTTTAATGACTTCTCATTAAAATATATAAATCTAAATTTAAAATTTAAGAAAAACCTCCGATTTCAATGCCTTAATTTCCTTAAACGTAAAACAACATAATATTATGTAATGTGGATGTCACCTTTCATACAAAAAAAACTAAATTGAAATCGCTCCATCCGTTTGGGAGCTATGGTGCCACAGACAGACAGACAGACAGACACACAGACAGACACGTCAAACTTATAACACCCCTCTTTTTAGGTCGGGGGTTAAAAAAATTGATTGAACACGTGAAACACTGAAAGGGTTTCTTTTAATAAATATCATCATCCTCTCCGCTTCAGGGCGTCCAGTCTAGACATAGGCCTCCCTTAATACCTTCCAGTTATACCGGTCAGAAGCGACAACCACCACAAAAATATATATTAAACCTAGCTAACCCCAGCAAACGTTGTTTTGCAATATGAACAATAGATTGTAGCCAATTCTCAGACCTACTCAATAGGCTCACAAAATTTGATGAGAATCGGTCAAGCCGTTTCGGAGGAGTACGCGAACGAACATTGCGACGCGAGAATTTTATATATAAGATTATTAGTTATAACCAATAGTGACTCAAGTCATAATTATATTCACGGGTAAGAACCTTATTTTACGTAAACTGTACAGTTATCATAAATATGTACTCATTTAATTTATGCAGTATTTATCAATGAAACCTGTTTTCCATTTCGACAATTCGGCCCGTTCAACAACATTTCTTTTTCTTACACATGTTTATTAATTATACATCCTTTAATTTCGATTAAGCATCCTAGTTCTATTTCACACCAACTTTCACATAATAATCGCTAGGTTAGGTTAACAACCCGCACTTGCCAGATTGGTGAATTGAGGCCTAATCGCTCTCGTCAAGAGAGAAGTCCCTGTGTCCCAGCAGTGGGAACGTAAATAGGGATGACCAGAACATATTTTCGAGATTTTCCTCTACAGGTCTTATTGGTTTGTGTATGAAAAAATGCCACTAATATAATTAAGTTTTCTGAGAAAAAACACCGGTTCGCAAAATTAGACTTCATAGGTAGTAAAATCTCGCACCAATCGAAGATATTGATCGAACATAAAGAATATATTTATTAGTTTTATAGTAATTCATTTGGGTATAAAATGATCTATTTTTCGCCTAGTTACCGGTTTTTAGGAAAGCTTTAACTAAATATCACGGACTTAACCGAACTGTAGAACTTGTTTAATGTTGAAAACTTTTAAATTTAGCTATTTCTCTATCAAAAAGTAACTTAAAGTAATCTTAAGTAATTTTAACTGAAAAATACTTTATCTGCGAGAAAATAAGTACTCTCCAGTACTCTCTCGATAACATCGAAAATCTTATAAACAGTTTCCGAAGCATATCTTTCTTTTTTTCTATATTACTTACGAAAAATCAACAAAATCAAACAGTTCCCAAACTTTCACGCACAAAACCGTAATTTTACTTTCGGCACGTCAAACCGTAGCGGCGGAGTACGCGAGACTAAAAACTATTATCGTAAACACAAATACCTAGTCGTATACCTATTAATTCGGTCCGTGATAACAGCACTCGTCTGTCGTCTGTGCGCACAGACAGACGTGTTATCTGTAGATATGGCTGGATGTTGGATGAAGTGAAATAGGTTACATGCAACACTGAAAATCAGTGTTACACCTATCACCTATATAAGTTACATTTCAGCTACGAGTAAATTGGTGTCCCATTTGTGTTCAAAATAGGTTAAGTTCGTTTTGAGTTTGTACGTATGTATATAATATTGTAACTGTTTGTTAACCAAATAAAGTATTTTCTTTTTCTATGTTCTGATTAAATCTTATCTTTGTAATAATTAGAGTCGCTTCCTCTAATTTTTGAGGTTTCTTAAATTTTTTTTCAGAAGGCATAGACGAGGTCAATGATGTATCTCTGACGGTCTGTATTTTCATGTAGTTATTTCAGGCTACTCAGCGGATTTTAATGCAGTTTTCAGAGAAAGATAGTGATTAGAGAGGGAGGTATATATGTCAAATTTGTGAAATTGGGGCTGTTCGCTGGTAATATAATATTAAGTCTTGTCTTAGTAGATGGAGTTTTGCGTAACATATAATGAATAAGGCTGTTTTTATCAGTTTTTTTAGGATGAAATTAATAATACCTACAAAATGCCTAAAGCTAAAAACATTAAAGGGATTACTTAATAATAATGTACATATCTATGTCGAATACATTAGGACAGGATTGTAAAAACACTAACAAGTCTTGGTCAATGTCTGCTTTCAAAAACGTAAAAATGCATCTAGAAATTTCTAATGACAGTGAATACTTTAATATCTATTTATTTTTGTTTGTTTGGCCTTGAGTGTAAGCGTCTTAGTTACGAGTAAAATATCGAACTATCCACCGATAGAAGCAGAACGTCTGCGTCATAATCACGAAATACTACGCCCATTGTAGTAATCGAACTCGCGAATCGTGACCTTGAATCGATTAGTGCGAGTCTGGGCTGTGGTCACACTTGCTGAATCGCACTTCGACATAAAACAGAATGACTATCGTATTGATTCGACGCATGGCATATCATACCAATCTTTTATGCTACTGTAAAGTGAAAAGAGTCTAAAATTTAGATTGAACATGGCCTTACGATTATAAACAAGTATTCTTATATAATATTTATCTGTACCAACCTCAACCAACCTTTTTTACTCGGTTTTGAAAGGTAAGATAATAGGATTATAGATAATGTTTATTAAATTGTAAATATTGGAGGTTTACTAGTTTAATAAACACATCTATGGTTTATTCGCTTAAGCTAATAAAACGGGTTTGTTGTTTTTTATTAACAACATATTTTGTTATTTCAAAAGGGTAAGGTCTTCTTAGTCTATAAAAACGTTAATGGAGACGCTAAATGGCGTTCAACTGAGTAACATATTTTTCACTTTATAATTTTATTTAACTCGACACTGGCAAATTGTCGCTTCAAGCGCAGATTCCAATTACATACAAGAATCTAAACTGAAAAACGTTAATATTACCACCAATACATGTGAAGGTTAAACGAAACGCAGAACGTCAAAAACAGCACGTAAAGCGTTTTGCTACAGTGCCAATGTGAACGCAGCTTTATGAGTAAACGAGAGTTCCTTGAATTACGGCGGATTATGTTATTCTGTTAGATAATTGTACGTAACACGTGGACGTGATGCGCCGGTGCACGTTTTTGAGAACAAATTATATTTGACTTTACCAGTCCCTAACAACTGATAAATATAGTGTTCCCTATGTTTAAATGTTGTGTATAAATAACAATTTTGAATGTGTAAATTTTTTAAAAACAGAACAACAAACAGGAACCTAAGAACTCAAGAAACGAATGAAATGAGATGCAGGGATTAACCTGGGAAAAGAGACCTTCGCCGATTGTACAACTTATGCTGATTTTTGGGTCGCTTATTTGTGCATAGCAATAGCTACGCGCTAAGCTGTCAGCGCTGATGATCAGCGTGATAGAAAAATCAGCCTTGTGCTTTAACTACTAACGTGGTCAACATGAGTTACACCATTCATTTTTAAAAACAGTTTTCGGCAGCAGATAATTTATTCCATCTTGAGAGGAACAGAAACGTCGGTGGATACACATAATATCGTGACAGTTTACGTGAGTAAAATACGTTTTTTGAAAATGAATAAGCGCAATCCAGCCGGTCTCCCTTTTCGCCACGCCAGTCATCCATAAACATCTTCATGAATTCTGCATGAGGTCGACAATATAAGACGCCTGCGTGTAGCCTTCAACTAGCGCATTAGGTCGCGTTAACACGATAGATCATGATGGGAATGCATTGCATAGCTCATGTATTTCAAGGCTCTGCTGGTAATGGTATTGGTACATCCTGAAAGAGGTTCAGATTTAAGGACGGAGCCTGGCATACCAACTTGTCCGCCATTTTGATGAACGAGATGTTGCGGCCAATGATGAAACGCATGACAATCGACAGAGTAAATTCTAACGAACAAAAAGTGTAAAGGAACCAAACTTCTAAGAATTAATGATCTTTTGAAATGTACTTTTTTAATAGCAACGACAGTGTGTGTGGATTTCAACTATTTATTTATTAGTAGATAAAAATGGCCATCAGAGAAGAGTGGCGGCGTGTTGTGAAGCTCGCCACCAACACCTGAAATGACCACGACCACTCTGTCAAGAGTGTAACCGACGAAGAAGAGACATGGAACATTTGGGTGCATCATAAAACACTTATTCACAAGGGAATCACAAAAATTGACAAGTCAACTAAACGTCATAATTATTGCCAGCATAGAAAAAATATAATAACATGTGTCAGTGTGGCAATACTAATGAAATAATTTATGTGAATTAATTAAACCGTACTGTTTCTGAAATAATTAGATTTTTTTAACCTAACCCTTGGTGGGAAAAAAAAGTAGTATAAATCTTATACATATCAAATTTATATTTACTGGGCAATTGGTGAAATTTCAGTGCGTCAATGATACAAATGCTCATGTCATGAAAAACGTGACAGTGTCGGTTAGGCGGTTAGCAGTATTGTCGTGGGCACCCAATTTGGGTGTGACGCTACGTCAAGGATCCATCGACGATTTTTGTTTTTACAGCATTTAAATTTTCACACACACTAATTATGTACCATCTAGGCCTGCTGACACAATTATTTTAAAGTGATAACTAAAGGGAAATAACAGGTTTGTCACGCACTTGCGTTTTCGTCAAAGCGAATTTGAGCTTCGCATTTAGGCACATTTTTACCAGATTTAGACATTTGAATTAGGTCTTAGACAATCCGCAAAGTTATTACTTCTGTCGCTCGTCCCGAGACGCGCACGTATTATTTTCAATTGCTAATGATATCATGGCTCGCGTCGAGGTAGAAATGTTTAATTCTTACGCGTTATTCTGGATCGCAATCCACCTAGCAAACTAGGTTCAGTTTCATACATTATCTAGCTCTTGAGAACTAGAAATTTACATAATACATACATGCCTCAGTGGCGCGGTGGGCGAAAGTTCGCTTGCGGCGCAGGAGGCAGCGGTAGAGGGTTCTATTCCACCCTCGGCTGGACGTGGTCAAGTGTTTCTATGTTCTGAAAGCACTTTCTCCTTGTTGTTTAATATCATCATCATCATCATCCTGCCCTTGTCCCACACTATGTGGGGTCGGCACCACATGTGTTTTTCTTCCATTTCCCTCTATCACCCGTCATCTCAGCACTCACTCCTTTCTTACACATATCATCTTTCACACAGTCCATCCATCTTTTCTTTGTTGTTGAATATGTATACTCAAAATGTCTTTGTATGTCTATTATTAATAAGAATATCAAATGCCTTGTACCCGTAAAACAAGTTTACAGTTTACCACGGGGCTAGATGTTGTTGCGTGGATTGGCCAGCAATATTTATTTATTTATATGATTTATCCAGTCCAGATAAACAGATTGTTGAAGATTGCCACATACGTTATTTATTCTTGAGAATTGTGATGTGTTGCATATAGTATTCACCTGAATGCGGTTATGGTGCAATAAATGGAAGAATTGTAGAGATTTTCCTTAGTCATAACTCCAGGTATATTACTGAGTGTATGGTGTGCAGAAGAGTTAAATAAATTTGATAACAAATTTTAAAAACAATTCTTGAGTTTCAGTTTTAAGTATGGGGGAAAATATATTGGTTTATTTTTTAATATTTTTGTGTGAAAATCTAAATACAGTTCATAGATAAATCTACTTACCAAGTTACAACACAATAAAAGTTTATAGTATAAAAAGTGGCTGTGAAATAGGGACGACATAACGAATAGATAATGGTTCCGTTTTTTGGCATTTGGCTACAGACCCCTAAAAAGTCTAGGTAAGCACGGCAAATTAATGAATATATTCACATTGCTTTGCGGAAATTCATTCTTTTAATTAATGAGAGATACCTGCAACTAATTATCTAAAAACATCATGTTTTTTTTAATAAAAAAATTGGACACGCTTTGCGGTCGTAATATTTGATATTTCGTTAATTAGTTCGTTTTTTGATTTTGCATTTATTTAAGTATTTATGGTACTTAATAAGTTTTCGATATGTTTTGTAAGAAGATATGTCAAGAGAGCAGTTCCTGTTTCCCATCTGTGAGAACGTACATAATATGTTATGTATGTTTTGCTAACGCTTCATATATCTATTTAAAAATTCGTTAGTTTGGATAGATTCGATAGCAGGGGCTAATAAGAGCTAAAGGAAAACGTGCATCGGAAATCGCATCAATTTCTATAGGCCTACAACAAATTGGATTAAGAGAAAAAAAAAAAAAAACATTATTTATAAGCCTTCATTTGACCACAATCTCACCTGATGTAAAGTAACGATGTGGTCTAAGATGGAGCATGAAGGCCTAGAAAATGGCTTCTCCGGACCACATTACGAAACACGAAAAAATCGCTTCCCGCACTGGCCCAGCCCGGAGGGTGGTGACAAGCCGCGGCCGAAGCCTACCACCGGAGACTGTTCTTTACCACTTACGGACGTGTACAGACAAAACCTATAATATTAGGTTGAGGTAGGTCCACGTCCAGCATTTGACGTCCTACTGAAATGATGACGATGATACAACAAAGATGCCATGCGCAACTTGCACCTTGAACGTAACTAGAACAAGAACAATGCCACAAGATCTCAAACACACAAACAAACCTATTTTATGTTATCTCGGATACACCATAATTTACAATGCTGATAATTCAGTACGCAAATAACACATATGACATAACATATAAACATATGTAATATGTCCAATGTTTATATTGATAGAAAATACTTTTTGAATAAGTCACGTTCGGTTAGATTATGCAAAATGGCGGATCACGATTCTTTTGAGTCTGCGGTCTGTTATTTAAAATGTGGCATAGTGCTGTAAATTAACCTCAATATATAAGTCGCCGCGTTGGGTAGACTAACATGGATATACTGTGCCGGGTTATTAACAATTACTAACAAATATGTATTGTAGGATAGGAGGTATATATATGGTGGGATGAGATGGCGATACGAGCTCGACGCCCATCTATCATCTTGGCCTGAAGGAGAGAGGAATGTAAAGAAAATAGGGAGGCCTAGTTTGTCCTTCAGCGGGACCATACAGCTAATTGGATGTTAAATAGAACTTAACTAAAAAGGTTTTTATAGATTACTAGCTGACCCGGCCAAACGTTGTTTTGCCATATTAAGTTTTCGACCGGAGAGGAAAAATGATTAAATTACTAAAATGGCTATTAAAAAATAAGGGTTGACCGTAGAAGGGTGAAAATTGAGGATTGTATGTATTTTTGTATGTTGTATCATAAAAAAATAGAAATTAAAAATTTTGTCTAATAAATAAAAATAAAAATTTAGGGGTGGACTACCCCTAACATTTAGGGGGATGAAAAATAGATGTTGGCCGATTCTCATAGATACCGGATAAGCACAAAAAATTTCATTACAATCGGTCAAGCCGTTTCGGAGGAGTATGGCAACGAAAACTGTGACACGAGAATTTTATATATAAGATTTTTAGCGTTATTGTAACGTAGCTGAAAATATACTGTAAGTAGAACGTGTTTATTTATTTATTTAATAGGACCACCAACAAGAAAATACACTTTCAAATACATTTATATTATACACTAAATTATATACTAGTGCTTCCTAAATTACAGATAGTCACAGCAAGCGCAAAGTTTGACCTTCGGAATGAAAGTCCAGTGAGCTCTTACTTAGCCGACACTGACTGCTTCAGTGGCGCGGTGGGCGAGGGTCCACTTGCGGCGCAAGAGGTAGCGGGTTCGATTCCCGCCGAGGGTGAAAGTGTTTGTATGTTCTGCAAGCACGATCTCCTTGGTCTGGGTGTTTAATATGTATAATAAAAAATATCTATATATGTATGACTATTATATTAAGTATATCAGATATCTAGTACCCGTAACACAAGCTTAGAGCTTACCACGGGGCTAGATGTTGTTGTGTGAAAAAAAAAATAATAAAAAAAAAAACACGACTTCTCCCTACTCTGATAAAATCTCAACTTTAGGTAAGTAGAGCATCAAAAGATTATAGGCAGTTTTTGCCATGGCGAGGAGGAAATATTGGTCAAGTGATGCCGGTCAATGCCAATTATTTTGCAAGCCAACCTTGTGCCTCCAATGATTTTGTTACAATTATCTTCGATCTCAATAGCGTCATCATCATCATCATCATCATCACCCTATTAACGTTCCCACTGCTGGGACACAGGGACTTCTCTCTAGGCGAGAGAGATTAGGCCTTAATTCACCACGCTGGCCAAGTGCGGGTTGGTGAATGTCACATGTCCTTCAAACTCTTTAAAGTTCTCAGAACACGCCGGTTTCCTCACGATGTTTGCCTTCACCGTTAAAGCACGTGTTTAAAGCGCACATAAATGTCTCAAGAAGAAAAATCCATAGGGGTTTGAACCCACGACCTTCGGAATGAAAGTCGAGTGTCCTCCCACTTAGCCAACACGGCTTCATCAATATCATTAAAATAAATTTGATGTAATTTTAGCCGAGGGCTGAATTGGACACAATCGGTTGACAATCTCATTTGGTTAGAGGGCATTCGCCAATAGAATAGAGAAACTCCGATACATTTATTTCTCAACTAGCAGTACCTCACGGTGTTACCCACGTTTAATGGATTTTTCCGCGGTATCACATATTTTCCCGCTGTAAAAAGCCATGTCACTTCTCAAGCTATAGAGAATCTGTGTACCAAATTTCATTCAAATCGGTTTAGTCGATCCAGAGATTTACCCCTACAACGACCCTAAACAAATAAATGAATGAGAAAAAAATATTTAAATTGAACAACAACAGTTTGAGCGATAGTAAAATTTAATGCTGATTTAGCCGCGTGTCAAAATGGCCGAACAGCGTAACAAAATGGCGCCGGCAAGTTTACTTTTAAAATAGCTGTCAACGTCACAGTCCTTGTAAATGATGGATGATTCTCAGCCTCCGATAACATTATCTCGGCACTTGACAAACTGAAATACATACTATTATTACACTCACTTGGGATATTTTCAGATATCACTTTTGCTACTACTAACGTACTTAATTTAATAAATGTTTCTATTGTAATAAATAAATAAATATTTCCGGACAATAAACACAACAACATCTAGCCCTGTGGTAAGCTCTAAAACGTGTGTTACGGGTACTTGTCATCTGATATACTTAATATTTTATAGACGTACATATATAGAAATGTTTATTAAATTTCTATAATACACCCAGACCCAGGAAAAAGTGCTTGCAGAATATACAAACACTTGATCCCTCGGCGGGATGCGAACCCACTACCTCTTGCGCCGGAAGCGTCTCTTCGCCCACCGCGCCACTGAGGCATTCGTAATAATAGCACTATTTTAAATATTTAGGTAATTTATATGCTGAGCAGTGACTAAGTATTGAATTAAATTGTATTATTATTATTGTAACTATCAAATAATTGTCACTGTAGCGCTTCACCTACGATACAAGTCTAACCACTTAGTGTAGGTGTTGCAATCCAAAAAAAATTAACAAGCCGTTACATTTAAATACTACCTAAAATTTGTATTTTTAAGATGATTTAATGATTCTGTAGGCGCTTCAATGGAAATAAATAAATGAATTAGAATATTGTTACAGCCAAATAATCTATTGTTTAACTATGGCAAAGCGATGCTTTAATTTAAAAAAAAGGACTTATTTTTACCGCGGTAAAGTTCGCTACGTCACCGTGGGATTCTCCATTAGATTTTTGGCGAAATGGTTCAATATCATAAGCCAAAAATCCCCGAGTTTAAAACGATATACGCAGTTTCACGCACCATATATTATATATGTTACGATATATTAGTGACTTTAAAATTACATGTGTTGTATTGTAAATTATTTGTATTGATTATTATTTTATTTTAACTGTGACATTTTTTATTTTCAATATTTTTTTTTAGTATAGTTAACTAGGTACTAAATTTAAGTCTGTATAATTTGTTATTATATAATTTGAAAAATGACTTGTAAACATGATTTTTACCAATAAATTGACTATCTGACTATCTGAGATTTTGTGCGAATACTTTCTGCACGACTCATACGAAATCATTACTAGAAATAATTCTAAGATCGATACAGAAAACATTTACTATCGCCGGATATTATCATTATCGCCGTTTCATCTCCGAACGACACAAGTGTTCAAATGATTTATCGAGTATTGTACATCGGCCTTGGATCTGGTCGAGTAAAATCGATAGTTTATTGATGAGGTGAGGTGACTACCGTGGTAGCTCGATTGTCTTCCTGCTATATATCGAGTGATGGACGTATTATATAGTGTTGCTAGTTGCGGTGGTCATTAAATTAAATATCAATGGGTAAATATAAATAATTTTTAGACAATCCACACCCATCGTACTTCGTGTTTCGTAATGTGGTCCGGAGAAGCCATCTTCTAGGCCTTCATGCTCCATCTTAGACCACATCGTCACTTTACATCAGGTGAGATTGTGGTCAAATGAAGGATTATCATAATAAAAAAATAAAATAAAAAACCTACACTTACCAAGTTCGAAACGGGATATACTCATGTATAACTAGAGTTTATTTATTTTAACCCCCCGACAAAATAAGAAGGGTGCTGTATCATCCATAGCTCTCGAACAGATGAAGCGATTATTATTTTTTAATTTTTTTATCAAAGGTGATTTTTGCGCGACTGGTCATATTAGTTGATAGTTAATTTAGCTTTATAAAATGAAACTTGGATAAGGTCTTTGTATCTCTATTAGACATAATAACTCAGTGTAACTTATTGGAGAAGCCTAGGCTCCTGTAATACAGCTGTATTCCTGCTGTGTTTGTATGTATTATTCCGGACTAGTCGCAGCTGCGACTAGTCCGGAATAATACATGGGGTATTCATTTGTAACTTGTGTAATTTTATTGTGTCAAATAAAAATGATTGATTGATTAATTGATGAAAATCGGTTGACCCGTTGAAAGTTATGAGGGGTGAAAGTGGGGAAGAAAAATCGAATATCTTCAAATATACTCGAGTAGGGACTCAATGATAAAATCTTTGTAGAAGGGCTGCAGGCTACCGCGGCCAAATACGTTGTAAAGTTAAACTAGCACTAGTTTTACATATCAAGCTCCTATTTAAAACTAAAACACCTCACCCAGTTATCATAACAAATTAGTTAATCCAGCGGAATAATATAACAATTAGCGAAATTAACCGCTTCCGTCGCGAATGGCGTTGCCACGTTTCTGGGCTTACAATGGTTTCTCACACACTAAATACTTAATATCTTGTGTATCCTTGCAGGTAGTAGCATAAGGAAAATCTTGAGTTTTTGTTCTGAACTAGCGACACGCCGCAGCTTCGTACACGCCAGTTTAGACTAGCTTAGATATACTAGCTAACCCGGCGAACTTTGTATCGCCTTATTTTTTCCATTTTTATGTCACCTTGTATTTTTTAAATACCTACCTTGCCCTAACCGAAAATTATCATTGATGTTGTGTCATTTACTCACACACATTTACAAGCACTTAATTAAATCAATTTCAGGATATAAAAACAAAGCATTTTATTTATTTCAGACATTATGTTTCGTAGTAAAATTTTGTGCTTTACACAACCGATGTCAAAATAACTAAAGTGATGTTTTTTATTTTTTTTAGCATTTAAAAGTGGCATTTTTAATAAGTGAGAATGCAATTTTTCGTTTTGCTTAAATTGATGACATGGTTTTAAGAACAAATCTTCCTATGACGTATATTTTCAGACCTTCCCATACTGAACGAAACTTTTGTTACACCCTGTATATATAATGCAACTAGACTCGGAAACTCCAAATATATAAAATACCTTTTAGTTATATTGTTTTATATTTTTTTTTATTCTCAGATTTGTTGTTAATTTAATGTTAGTTTAGTGTTAATTGTAAAAATGTTGTCAAGTTATTGTATGCTCAGATTGGGCAAACTGTTGTCACAATTTTATAACCCACCATCCATCATGTACACAGTTTTTTTACAATAAATGTTCTTCTTCTAAAGTTGTGTGCGCAACGTACCTACTTGACCACGACTGCTTCTGTCAGTTCGTTCAATACTTTTGTAGATCATCACGAACATACATACAGACGCGGCCCTTGTCTATAATTTATAATAAGATAGATAATTTACTCTTGAATCGTTCTATCTATAGCTGCGAACTGCATTAAAATCTGTTGAGTAGTTTAAAATATCTAAGCAAGGTGATGAGGTGTTTTTTTTTGATAATTACTCGTATGTAAAGAAGCGAGCGACTCGTGTTTAATGTATTCGTAATGGATTTCCCAGAAAGATGTATTTTATTTAACTATAAAAGTATTTAATGTATTTATAGAGATAATGAGCGTGAAAAAGAAATAAACATTAATTCACACAGTCTTACAACATTTGGTGTTTTTTTAAATATTAGTAGGATAAGTGACGCAGATCTTAACTACGCTGAACTATGCTGATGATAATTTATGATAAGTTTATATAGACAAAAAATCTATAGATAGAAAAAAATATTCAAATATCTGCTATCAAATGGTTTTAAGTTTCCAGGAAATTAAATTGTATTAGACTTTGAAATCGTTTCTTTTAGTAAAATATTATCTTATAAGTTAAAAACAGACTAAACTAGACTAGAATAAACAGATTTTCAAAGAAGCCTTATAATCTAATTTTAAAAGTTGTTTATCCGTGACACCTACGCAATGTAACCAAAAGATAATCATGACAAGCTCATACAACTGAGACATCCACCGCCTCAAGCATAACAATAATTGACAGACAAACAATGCCAAATTTGTTTCAGCAGAGACCTTGAGAAATACTAAATAGAACGACGAACGCAAAAAGATGAGATTTCTCGTTTCTTGTGGCCGTCTCGAGATGAATTCTAAGTGTTTTATGAAAAACTTTAAGGTCGAGACCTGAATTGGATGAATACAACCATTTTTAGGTCCATTGTGTTTATTGTTTACATATTTCCGGATCCAATGATTTATTATTGAAAAAATATTAACGAATTGACCTTTGTTTAGCCGCTTTATCACCAGAGGCTTTTTTTATGAGAGATAGATCTATTTTTGTCCATAATATCACCTGATGGTGATATATGGCTTCGCGCTGACCCAAAACAAAAATGTGGTGCGACTGACTACTGCCTTACAGAGAAGATGAAGCCGCGCACACTGTCAACGACAGGTTTCTGTTGTTGAGACTATTGTTCTAAAGAGTCTAGACTTCAATGAGCTCGAAGCCTAAGTAAGGTAAGTGTCAATGTAGATAAGTATGGTTCACAAACGGCTAGCTGGGAGGTACGTTATTCACTTTTGTCATGAAGAATCTCAGACTGTATTAATCTAAAAACAGTAACTCTACTATATGTAGGAAACGGCGGAAGACCAGCACTTCGTGTTCTTGATCACAAAGACACGTAGCATTATTCTGAGCCGTATACCAGTTCATAACCTCAATCAGGACCAACCTAATCTGTATATTTTAAAGATATTCTGTAGTTGTGAATATTGTAGGATTGTGGAAAAATTAACATATTTCTTTATACAGCAGTTAACGCATTTTAAGACTTTTCGGTGCGAATAAAATAAATCTATATAAATAAAAATCAATTGTTGTTCGTTAGTCTGATTAAAACTCGAGTACGGCTGAACGGATTTATTTTATCATAGTCTTGAAATGTTCGTAGAGGTCTAGGGAAGGTTTAAAAGGTGAGAAAAAATCGAATAATCGAATCGAAACGAATCGAATAATTGACGAGAACAAAAATTGAATAAAAACCCGTGCGAAGCCGGGGCGGACCACTAGTAAATAATAAATAAATATTTCCAGACTAATGACACAGCATCACTCAACCCCAAACTAATCTTAATTGTGATTGTTGGAAGCCTATGCCCCGTTATACTCTTTAGTCTTTAAGTCTTTCGATATATATTATATATGTGTGAAACTGTCCCTGTTTCACTCTGTCAGTCGCCCATGGCTGTTCAGTAACGCTTTCGACGACCTCGCGCCTGCGTGAACCTGTCCCCGGTGAGTTGCGCAAGCGCAATCAGTCACGCTAATTGTGCCGAATCATGTTTGTAAACATCATAGTGGCATGGGGATCATAGTTTACGAGAGTAAGTTCTTTTTTTTAAATAGATCTGATATTGTAAAATAATGATTATGCTGATAACCAGAAGTAATTGACCGATTCTTTGCAAATTTATTTAGGACAAACTAGCAAAAACAGCTTTAAATTTAAAAGAAAATCTTTTCATGAAGAAAATCTTTCTAAGGTAACAAACACGAAAAATACGGAACATATTCCCGAAGAGAACATTGCTTCTTTTTGAAGCCAGTAAAGAAGGGGTTTGTAGTACAAACTTTACTAAAATAATAAAAATGTAGTATCAGTGTTCCGGAAAATTATCGTATTTCAATTGACGTGAGGGTCCGTATTTTCTAATTAAGTAATTGTTATTAATAAAGAACTTATACATTTACCGCGGTGAATTAAACTGTTACTGGTTTGTTGCTCTTTCTCACTCAAACGGCTGGTGTCTTTCTGATTGTGCTGAAAATGGCATATCATCTGGAGTCTAATAGAAATAACTGGAAACCTTCGATATATGTCCAGCAGTGGACATATTTCGGTTAAAATTATAAGGATGATGAAAATTAGAAGAACACAACAAATTACGCGTAAAACTATATGATAGTGCGGGTAAAACCGCAGGGCGCTTCTAGTGTGACTAATATGACAATTTTAGATTTAAACAATTCGCAAAACGTACCCACACGCTAGTGCAAGCGAAAAACATGACTGAGGTAAAGTCCCCTAGCATAATGCAAAATTAATAAAAAGGAAAACGAGGAAAATATCAACTTTCCTGAGCTGGAAACACAGCGAAACTATGTATTAGCAATTTAAAGATTTTTCAAGGGAAAGTCTTTGACACTAATAGATTAATGTGTTGATTAAGAAAAGCTTAGTATTGTTTATATATTTTTGTCTTTGCAGGTAAGTTTAAGAAGAATCACTCCAGTAGTTTCAAGTTGTATTAAAAGAGTAACAGGGTTTGCGAACCTCTTTTAAGTAAAATAAATATCTGTCTTAGAGGAATATATAGCTTTCCCAAAAATAATAACATGTATAGTCAACTATGTTTAACTAACAATTTAAAAAAAAAATGCGATTGTGAAGGTATGCCGATATAATAGACAGTGATATTATAGCTTTTAAAAATTAAAGTTAAATCATAGTATGTTACAATTCAATCTAATCGTACCCAATTCCAGTCATAATATTGTTAAAAACTTTTAAACGTGACAGAACGATAAATTCTCTAAACAATATCGTACCGTAAACTTCGCGCACAGGATTACGGATTACAGATTACGGATGTGTCTTAATTTATTCTGCATAAAAAATTAAAAATAGTTTAACCTGCAAAGTGAGGTTTATCACTTATTAAAAACATTAAAAAAAATATCGTACCGTACCCGACAACGGATACAGAGACAACTGCCCCGTTTTCTTAAGGTGAAGGTTCAGCGGAGCTTATAAATAACGCTGCAAGCTCTTACGTCATACGAGCGAAACGAGATCATGTACTTGCAGCTTGCATCGGCTTAGCGGACGCTGCTTTCAAGCAAGTTGCAGGTTCTTATCAAGACAATTTAATTATTTGAACATGCTGAATTAGGAAGTAATTTGAAAATTGTGGAGAGTAATTTTAAACAGTGCGTGTAAAATAAATTTTGTGACATCAGTATTGGGTCGTCTGTAGTGTCAGATAAAAGAAGTCTAGAAGAACAACACGAAAAGGAACTTGACCGAAATAGTAGATTTGGTAATAAATCTGAAGATTTTATCAAAAAAATATTCAAATAAGCTAAATAGTAACGGATTTATTTTGAAAACGGTTTTTACTCACGTAAACTGTGACTATCTTTATATATATAATTCTTCTGTGAGTGTGTATGTCACTGAACTTCTCGCAAACGACTGGACCGATTTTGATGAAATTTTTTGTGTGTGTTCAAGGGGATCTGGGAATGGTTTAGAGTCAAAATTTTGAAAAAAAAATGGAATAAAAACCCGTGCGAAGCCGGGGCGGGCCACTAGTATTATATATATCCTCCGACGTTTCTATTCCCCTCAAGAAGGAATTTACATCCGGGAAGCGGGAGTGCCTCATAATAGTAACGGAATTTAAAATAGAAAAAAAAAAAACTACTAAGCCGCTGGACTCATCAAACAATTTGATATATTATATAGGTTACCTTACAAATATTTCAGTATTTCAACAATAACACAATTAAATTAATTTATTAAATACTTTCATCCAGATTTGAGCTGATAAAATTTAATTATCTCTTACGCAGTTTGTACGACATTCACAATAATGACGTGGAGATAACATTGTTGCGATGGCGCACTGCATGCGTAAATAGGTACCAGTTACCTTTGAGGTAGTAATTACCAAAGGCAGTGTTAGGCTGACTTTAGTGTTAGGCAGACCATCGGCGCTGAAAACGCGGCGCGCAGCTGTATGGACGCTATAGAAACCTTTTAGAATAACGCCGATAAGAAAAAGGTTTTGTTTTATTCTAAAGAAGTAGAAGACGTACAAGTCTTATGAAATTTAAAAAGAACCAATTCTGAAATACCAGCTTTCGGTTCGATCAAAATCCCATCACAGTGAAAGAGTTCTAAGGAAACAATATTAAAAATAAACACGCCGTATTAAGAAAAGAAGCACATTTTTTTTAGATTTTCGTACGCAAAGGCTAATACGGACCCTATTACTAAAACCTTGAGAATCTGTCACCAGGCTGTAACCCAAGAACCGAGATAGATAGAGAGCTGCAGACGCATTCTGTAAAAAATCGAATCCGAACTCGAAATCACTCAAGTGACCGAGCTCACTTCGAACGCTCGTCACTGAGGCGCTACAGGCGCTATCGAGTTTTACAGAATACAAAACTTTAAACTCACCGCGGATTCAGCTTAGTAAGGATCGAAATGAGTTTACAGAATGCGTCTACTGATATGTTGAGGGAGATGCTGTTGCCGCTAGAACAACTCAAACTTAAAACATAAATCATAAATATTAAAAGGGGCTCCCATACAACAAACTCGTGTCTTTATAAAGTTACGTAGCGCTCAGTCTGTACTAGGATGGGTGACCGCTGTCTGTTTTCTTTGGATTTTTTCGTTTTGCACTATTTTTTTATAATGTGTTTTCAATGAAAAAACTGTGTTAAAACTTTTAAATTACACGGAACCCTCGGTGTACAGGACCATCTCATCTCATACTTATTGAATTCATATAAAATAGTTTTCCGTTTAATAATAAATAATAAATCTTAGGAAACCCCACGTTATTATTAACACAACGTAATCATCTACGGTACAGTTTAACCATTGAACTTAAAACCATTTATCATGAGCCTAGTAAAAATAAATATTTTGTATCTGATGCAAGAGAAAAACCAGATGTGCAGATAATTGTTTGTGGAAATTTACAAATGAATGAAAACACTTATGAAATGCAATTTTAAATACCTACTTAGCCAAGCCAGCTGTTTTAAGGTTATTTTGTAAGCAACCAGCCATCTTCCTTCTAGGTCTTCATGCCCCATCTTAGACCACATCGTCACTTTATATCAGGTGAGATTGTAGTCAAATGAAGACTTATCATCATAAAAAAACACCTATATCCATCAATGTAAGCTATGTCAAATACTACAAAATACTCTTTAGGTAAGTATATATGCATGGCAAAATATAACATTGAAGATGAAGTCAAACCATATATTCTGGGGAACACCTTAATAAACTTGAAATAACTGAGTCACATAATCCAATGCTATCGTAAAATCAAAACAAAACTTAATAATTTAATTACCTAACTAGTAAACGCAGATATAGAACTTAGTATGCGCGCACTCACTCAATTGCGTCGTGCAAAACATTTGCAATTTCGCATCTCGTTACCCGTGACCTAAATATAAATAGAAGGAAAAATAACAAAACAAACTTTATATAATAAACTATTAACAGGTTTTCTTTTTATTACAAGATTTTCAAGTATTTCGTGATGTTGCTTCATTGCATTTTTTGTTACTGATCTGAACTATGAGGTTTTTACTTTGACGATGCATGCAGCATGGCATTAAGAACGTAAAAATGATTACTATCATGTTTTACAGATACCTTATTCATACAGACATATAGACATCAGATATTGAGAGTTTGATTTTTGTTTATGAATTATTTAGATACCTAATGCACATATTTGAACATTTTTGATTACCTGTTTACATTTCAATCATTAAAAATGTGGTTCTCAGACACGATCACAATCGACCGATTAGTCACCAGGCAAAGGTTAATTCTTAATGGCGACCCACAAAAACCGAAACAAAAGTGACGCCGAAGGTTTCACAAAAACAAGGGATAATTCATTACTCAATCAACGTGTACCTTTTGGAGGTCAGCTGACAAAAAATATATTACTTTCCAATCCGCTAACAAGTCTAGACGGATTTACTAATCGCAAAACCGTATTGTATAAATTAAAAACTAATGTTAACATTGGGGCAATCGATTTTGGCAACACAGTAATAAAACTATTATTATATTTAAATTGATTTTGTTAAGGATCAATTACCTCAATTATAGATTCGATTTATCAAATAGAAATTGATCGAGGAGTCCATTAGTCCATCAATTCCAAAAACAGATCTCAAACAAACAATGAACTTTGAGTTGTTAATTGTTATTATGCTTTAAACAATATTTTGATCGAAGTCCATTATACAGGCAACGCAGTGCGTAATTTCTTGGTATGTATGTCTACAGCAGGGATTTCCGTTTTTACGATTCTGACAACTGCTATATTTGTCTACCGCGGTTTGATATTAATAAGGTAGCTCGGGATTTCATTCAAGAAACAATTGTAACGCTCATCATGTAAATATAACTATATTAACAATAAATAGCAAGCATCTATAGTATGTTGGGAACCAGTCTGTGGATAAACGTAGCACGGAACGCAGAGCTACTTTGTATTTGGTTGTACCCGCTACGGACGGCCATTCGAATGACTCACTTTCTGTTCGGCGCTTGAGTGTAACAGACAAAGAAAATAAATTTACGTTAATTCTAAAATTGGATTTTTAATGCAAATATCGCAAATATCAGTACAAGAATAAAGGATTTTATAGTTCAGAAGTGGTATTACAGCAAAAATATATTGTTTTTGTAACGCCCAGGATCATCGGATACCAAAGCTACAGGTGATGTAATTTTTTTTTCCCATTATTCATAGAAACTAAAAACGATAGATTGAGCCTGAGAAGATTATGAAAAGAAATAAAGCGTCATTGAATACAGTCGTTGAATCCTGGATAAACTCGTGATAATATCATTTGATCAGAGATATGAACGTTAGAACTTTGTTTCTTTGTTCAACCATTGTTCCATCTGTATAGTTCAACATATAAATATAAATGTTTCTGTACTTTTACTGTTATATGTATAAATGTTTATTAGAAGATACAGTATCTGAGAAAATATAGCTTTTGTTCAATTCATAAGCACTAACGAGGGCAGATAAGATGGTTAGTTTTCTTGTCGTCAGTGTGATTATTTCTCTTAATAATTCACATATATGTCAATACATTTAGAGTGAGATGTTATGTAATTAATAATGGTTTTGGGTAATATCCCTTACAGCTAGGATGTTAATAGATTTGTTGTTTATTATTACGAACAATAAGTATGTTAAAAGGCCCAAGAAAAAAACATTTGTCTAAAATAAAGGAGGTATTATACGCAAATGGCAATGGTACAACATAATGGTATTTATGAGTTTCATGCGATTATAATGACTCAAAAAAAGGGATGAAAGTAGATTTAAATGAGATAGTGAAAAATATACTTAACTAGCAGGCGGCCGCGACTTTGTACGCTTAGAGTGAGTTATTTGCACATGACATGTATTAGTAGAACACATAGGTTTTTAAAACAAACTTCGAACCTTTGTTATAAACCCAAAAGGGATTTCTAAAGATACATTAGAAGCTCACCTTTACACCATCTACAGAGCATACATTTTATATTTCAAGTGTCTAACTTAAAACATAGGACTTTCATAAAAATTCCAACCCCGGTTTGACCCCTATAGGTGTGCATTTTCGTAAAATCAGTTTTGGCTAATTTTTACCCGCTATAGATAAAATCGAACTGCCAAAATTGACATTTTTAAATTAAAAATAGGTATTTCACTTCTAACCCCGGTGTACCTTAGAGAGCGATTTCTGAAAATAATATTTAACACGTATTTCATTATTTTATTGATATTCAAGCTGAGTTTAATTCCAATAACACAAAAAAAACGGCAAAATTTCATACTAACTTTTTTGAACACCCCACTTTATAAAAGGATTTTGTTGTAAAATTAATATAAATGAAAAATAGATACATAGTAGCCGATTCTTAGACCTACCGAATATGCATATAAAATTTCATAATAATCGGTTAAGCCGCTTCGGAGGAATGAGGTAACTAACACTGTGATAGGTGAATTTGATATATAAAATCAAATCAATTTGTCAATTTGTGAAAACGATGATCATCCTTGTTGTAATAGCAACCGCATTCTATATCGGTACAATAGTTGTCGGTACCTCAGGAAAATCTATGATACCTAGACCAAATACATCGTGGGCATTGTCTCAAGTTTCAGGAGATGGGTGACGGAGGTGATCATAATGAACGAAAGCATGAAACACCACCTCTGCGGAGGAAGCCCGGACGTGATTCTGAGCGACGAGGACAATACGAGGTGGTAGCCGTCAACGATCACGTTGTCAGAGCCGGCGCGTAATCAGACACAAGGATTTGAAATCGATGAGAATACTATACGTCCAGGTGGACTGAAAACTCAACATGTTTCGGA
Source organism: Gymnoscelis rufifasciata (assembly GCA_929108375.1). Taxonomy (NCBI): domain Eukaryota; kingdom Metazoa; phylum Arthropoda; class Insecta; order Lepidoptera; family Geometridae; genus Gymnoscelis; species Gymnoscelis rufifasciata. The sequence goes on along the minus strand of OV815327.1, from coordinate 9,145,681 downwards.
ATTTCCAGGAAGGTTTGGCACTGAAGGCTTGCCACGATGATTTTATCACTTTGGTTTAGAAAAACATTACAACGCATTCGAACTTCTATTTGATTCCCTAAAATGCTAAAGTTTCATAAATAAATTCATAATTTATTTTTTTGTAAACAGAAACAAATACAAATCTTAGGTAGTAACATAGGATATGTACAAAGACGAGCTTAACCTTATTAGAGTTTACTTACAACAAACCTTAGGGTATGAAGGACATGTTACAGCGATGTTATGGCTTAAATCGTACATGTATCAATGTATTTTATCTGTCCAGGCATGCAATTATAAAATTAGAATTACATTATTGAATTAAAAAAAAATAATAATAAAAAAAAAACCAACAAAAAAAACTGTATTAAATAAATGTAACATTAAATTAATTTCATTAAACAGTTATGGCATCAGTAATCATCATAGTAAGAAAAAAAATCTAAGTCATAAAAATAATTAGTAACCAATTTAAAAAGTCATTATCTTACAGACATTTTTGTCAGTCATGAAATCATGTTTACTTTAGTAAAACATTTTATTACGCAATGTCATTAAAATCTTCTGAAACACCCGACAAGGAAGGTAAAGATTAGATTATTCAAGAGATTTCAGAATAGCAGGCGCCATTCGAAAAATGCTCTTGCCCATAAAATCAGTTTTAGTGTTAGGCACGTAGATTTTATTTTTGTCTCGTCTGTTTCTTTCAACAACGTCTGACAGTTGAACGAATAAGCAAAGATTGTTTTTGACTAGCAGATATAATATTCTATAAAATAGGGTTTGTCTGTATCTGTAATCTTAAGATTAAACATTGATCGTAGGTATACATAGTTTTGGTGCTTTAAGACTATTAGACCATACCTTAAGCGAGAAGCAAGTCAGAGATCATCATATAGATTTCGTATTTAGGCTAAAATAATATATACCTACTGACGGCCCGCCCCGGCGTCGCACGGGTAAAAAAAAGTTCCCGGCAATTTTTCCTTAATTGCTCACCGTTTAGACCTACCCTGGACTACGACAAACATTTTAAAACCAAAATCAGCTCAATCGTTCCAGCCGTTCTCGAGTTTTAATCAGACTAACGAACAACAATTGATTTTTATTTATATATAGAATATAGATAATATCCGCTATTTCACGGACGCTTTTAACAAAAAAAAATAAAAATAATAATTGAGTACTTCAAACTCATGTCAGAAATAAAATGATTAAAAACTATGTTGAATATTGAACTTTCGAGACATAGACAATAGCTCAAAGATTATATAACCACCACGTATGAATAGTTTATCAAGAAAAATCATAGACAACCTATAAAATGAATATTGAACTTTCGAGACATAGACAATAGCTCAAAGAGTATATTACCACCACGTATGAATAGCTTATCAAGAAAAATCATAGGCAACCTTTAGAAAGACATTTATTTTACACTTTTGTTAACCTGTAGATAATAACAGACAAATAATTAGCAATAAATTAAAATGGCGACTATAATTTGAGATTTAAACTATCCTATCTGTCAAGTTGGATCGAACTGCACATGGTGTGGGAATTTTATTATAATCGGTTAAGTGGTTTAGGAGTCCATTGAGGACAAACATTGTGACACGAGATTTATATATATTAAGATTAGTCAAGATATATATATCTATAAATAAATACTTAGGTATAATAAAATTGATCTAAAACTGTTACGAAGGAAGTTTATTACAAAAAAATACGTGCTGTCTCGTTATAAATACTTCGATGCACGACATTACGAGCAAAACTACCACCGAAGTCTTGATTGGGTGATGAAAAGTAGGAAATCCATCTGATGGTTTATTAAGTAAACCTTTGTCTCTAACTTAAAATCCCATACATCTCAACTTGTTATCTTGAGCTATGTAAAAAAGAATTCCATATCGTTTCTCATTCGAATCGTAAGGAAATCGTTGTCCCTGCAAACTATTTAAACTCTCCCAATTTACTGCAAAAGATAAAATCTATGTTCCCCCCATAAAGCGACTAGATTAAATTGTTTAATAAGCTGGTACGGATTACCAATAAAATTATTTTTGTCGCGAGCAGGCAGTAGATTTAATATAAGTGTGAATAGTTTGATTTATACAAATTCTGTTCAAGTGCGAGTACGGCCAGGCGGCCGGCGGCTGAGCACATATTTTTATTGTTAATTTATTTTGTTTTTAACTATTCACATTGGTAGTGTGAGATAATTTATATTGGTATATTATGTTTTTATTCGTGAGAACATTTAATACGCCTTTTATTTTTATTTATTAAAATAGGCTACACCAACAGAATATACACATAATAATCACTTTACAACAATCAATACATACCTACATTATTACACTATGATACATATTCTAATGAAAGGTATGTTTTTCAGATAGTCCACTTATAGGGTGAAACAAAAAAATTCTAAATTTAAAATAGTCCTAGGATGTTCTAATAGATGTCGTTAGTACGAGGCGTAACTCGTAGTTGCAAGTGTAGAAGAAATTGAAGCGAAGACGCCGTGGCGAGGTTAGTTTAGATGGTTAGAATTTCGATGCGAATAATAACGATAAAAAAAAAAAATTATGTATTCGTTACTGTACCATTTAATACTCTTTACTGTACCATTTAATACTCGTTACTTTCATATCGGTACGTTACTGGTTACTTTTGATACAGCATTATGTTCGAGTAACGAATCACATCGTATCGCGTTCACGTACAGATATAATTTGTAATTTGTGAAAACATTATTTACCTATCTATTACATAATTAAATGCGTAATGTTTTTTATATTCCCATATTTTCACCTAATTATGTTCAGTTATTCTAAATTTAGTTTGATTTAAAAAGTACAATGTTTGTAAAATGTTTACGAACCTAAATTTGCAATTGATTTACTATTTTGAAAATGACTAAGTTAATTTAAATATTTAACATTAACAACTCAAGTCATGATGTGTCAATGTATTATTTGATACCGCATCAAGGATACAAGCGCATACTAAAACAGTGTTGTTGGTACCGATTTATTACGAAAACTGCGAGTAACGTTATGTATTCGTAACAGTAAGGATTCGTTACTCGGTACTGGTCGGAGTACCTCCCCGTTACACAGTGCCGTAGTTATACACATATGATACGGGTTGCTACAGCGAAGAGAATCTTTGCTTGAATTTTTAACGCACCTGCTAGTTCTTTCAGCGATGATAGTGATAACAATGATTAAAACTATATATACATTGACATAAACTATTATTTAAGATCTGACATTGTATGAATAATTATTATGTATTCTCGCAAAATAAACAATTTCATTTAATTTCATGTCAAACATATTAATAATGCCTAAAAGTAGATGACACATACATATTAGTAAAAAAATTAACATTTTTATATAATTTTATACGAAATGAGATTATTCAATAATTTGGTATTTTTCGTTATTAATTTTAAGTTGAACGTATATTTGAATACCTATAACTATAGGTAATTAGAATGACTCATGTGAGTGAGGGAACAGTATATGATTTTAATTGTAAATACCAACAATTTAATGTGATTATATTGACTATATATATACCTATGTATAATAATACTGATAAATAAGATGTGAATTGAATACGTTATAAAAGATGAGCCGAGGTTCTTTTTTTTATGTGACAAAATGACTCGTAGGGTAGGTAGGTACCCATGTAATACATGAGCTTGGTCTGGCATGAGTGTTATGTGAGGTTCAAAGCCAAGACCAGAAAGTAGTGAATGGACTCGAAGAACCTCTTTCTGTCTAGCTTTGGGTGCCCATATAATACATGAGCTTGTACCAGCATGAGTGTTATGTGAGGTGCAAATTCAATGAACTCGAAGGAACTCTTTCTATCTAGCTAGTTATGAAATCAGTATCACAAATTATGAAAATTGTTATAAAAGATGAACTGAGGAATTTTGTTATGCGACTCTTGTAATCACTCGTAGGGTACCCATATAATACATGAGCTTGGTCTGGCATGAGTGTTATGTGAGGTTCAAAGCCAAGACCAGAAAGTAGTGAATGGACCCGAAGAACCTCTTTCTGTCTAGCTTTGGGTGCCCATATAATACATGAGCTTGTACCAGCATGAGTGTTATGTGAGGTGCAAATTCAATGAACTCGAAGGAACTCTTTCTATTTAGCTAGTTATGAAATCAGTATCACAAATTATGAAAATTGTTATAAAAGATGAACTGAGGAATTTTGTTATGCGACTCTTGTAATCACTCGTAGGGTACCCATATAATACATGAGCTTGGTCTGGCATGAGTGTTATGTGAGGTTCAAAGCCAAGACCAGAAAGTAGTGAATGGACCCGAAGAACCTCTTTCTGTCTAGCTTTGGGTGCCCATATAATACATGAGCTTGTACCAGCATGAGTGTTATGTGAGGTGCAAATTCAATGAACTCGAAGTAGCTCTTTCTATCTAGCTAGACATTATTAATTGTATTTTTTTTGTTAACATTGTAGTGTAGGTATCTACAGAATGTACACTTACATTATTAGGTAAATCTAAGCAATATTATGTGTGTAATAAGGAGATTTAACAAATTTTTTTTCTATACATACTTACATATTTCGTTTTGTACCTATTGATGTAACGAAGGGACTCGTTAATTGTTACGGATGGCCGACTGTAACGCTCATCATGTAAATATAACTATATTAACAATAAATAGCAAGCATCTATAGTATGTTGGGAACCAGTCTGTGGATAAACGTAGCACGGAACGCAGAGCTACTTTGTATTTGGTTGTACCCGCTACGGACGGCCATTCGAATGACTCACTTTCTGTTCGGCGCTTGAGTGTAACAGACAAAGAAAATAAATTTACGTTAATTCTAAAATTGGATTTTTAATGCAAATATCGCAAATATCAGTACAAGAATAAAGGATTTTATACAATATTATCAACTATTTGATTGATATTTAATGCATTTGATTGTTTTTTTATTAGAACTTCATTCATATCAATTAATTCTGTGATCATATTACTCGTATATGTACATTATTAATGCTCAATCAATTCGCAAGCAAATCAGCTTATTGGGCAGTTTAATAATGCAGATGACGATGATAACCTGCCTGCCATTCACAGCGGTAAATTATGTTAAAGTTAAATACATCTATAAAAAAGTCATTACAATATAAAATACTATTGCGCTAACTGAAGTTAAAGTAAAGCAAACAGGTTTAGATCATTATTTCCTTCCACGGTCCGTCCTTGACAGACGCCGGTAAAATTTACTTAATTGGTTATTCAATGCGAAAATCACGATAGATGCTAAGGCTTGAGAAGAAGCCAATGATGAAGAGACTCTTAATTAAGATCTAAGCGATAAATGTTTAATTTTAAGTACAATATTGTGATAGTAAAGTTGACACAAAAAATATTTAGTATAAAAAAAAGGTAAACAGAAATTGAAATCTGAAACAGGTATTTAACATTTATTTCGATGATGTGCCAAAGAGAGATTTGATAAACATTCTAGATCAAGATATGTAATCGAATTCAATATTTTAAAATATCCGAACAAAACACCCAAAGAACTGTCAAGAGCCTTCAACATATTCAAATCGGGGACGATAATACCTAAACAAACGGGTTCAAAGAACTGAGCCATGTTTACGTATACAAATTCTGTAGATATAGTATTTGAAATAGTTAAGACTGTCGTGTCCTATCTGCTATTTAGTTTTTTTTTTACGTACAGCTAATAACGGTTGTCAAACTGACAGATTATAATTATAAGTCAAGTCAATGAATTACATCTGACAGAACATATTTATCTAATTTGGGATTTGCATAGTTCGGTATCTTTATGAAGTCGCTAAATACTTGAACTGTTATTAAACAGATTTGTCACTAATTTAGGTTTATGGTAACATTTTTTATCAAATGTTCTATTAACCGCCGATAAGTCTGACATAGAAAATAAATTATTTTTATAAATACGTGGGATTAACATTACATTACATGTTTCAGTAAACATCACTATGGAATATATCCACAGAGAACATTTATATGATGTCTTCTTCACTAATCAGAAGTTATTAGGTACTTACCCAGATGATTCCATATAATTATAACAAATGATTTTCCTTGGTGAGAATCACATAACAGACAACGTTTGTTGACGGACAATTCCACTGATCACGAACGAACTCATAAACATCAGCATACACGGCATAATGCATATATAGCATAGTTATACAGCTATACAAGGTGTTTCGAAATAGGTATATAAAGCGGAAAGGATGTGAATGGCAAGGACCAGGTAACCAAGCGAAAATACTTTATTCTACTAAATTTCGAATCGGAGCTTTTTGCCGAAAAACGATAATCATTTTTCTAATATCTAGGTCATATATCAGTTTATTTATTTTTTTAAACCCTGTATGAAGTTAAACACCTATAAGGACTATTTAGAATTTAAATCTTGACTATGTTTATTAATTGACATTTATAATTTTTAATTTACAACATTTTTGCATGCCAATGTTTTTTGGTGAAGTATGTGAACCTAATTGCAATTTAATATCTTATGTCTTATGTACCATATTTCATGCAATAAATGATTATTATTATTATTAAAAATAAATTCAATCTTCAACCACTGTTTATTAGTGATTATTATTATGATACTAAATGAGATAAGTTTTATTTTAAATGCTACCCCACAAGGTATCCAATAAAAATAAAGGCACTTAGTAGAAAATTGCATTTACACTTTAAAAGATTTTATCGACAAATGGGCTTCCAAACTCAAAAAAACACAGATCAAAATATTTCCAACTGCGTTTCACATTCACACCTTCCGCTTAATATACCAATTTTGAAACCCCTTGTATAGCTATGTGACCACTACTAGAACCACGGGTTAAATACTTACAGATGATGTAACAAATACGATAGTTAAACCAGTATCAGTAACGAAAGCTAAATCAAGGGCATGCCACGCGTGAGCATGTGATGCTGGACGAAATTTTGCAAGCGAATCTAGTAAAGGCAATAAAGAGATTGAAACCGGACTGACAGGTGTCAGGTATTCAAGTTTATGTACAAGGTAAAGATTTTTATTTACTTTTATCATGTGATACCTTAGAATTGGTCTTAGCCATATTATTACCCGACTGGAGTCGCAAAGGAGTGGTAATGGGTTTAACAGTCTATGTATATATGTATGTTCCTTTATGCCACTATGCAGACCAAAGGCCTGGGCCGATTTCTATGATTCACACGTCAATCGATTCCTCTTAGTGCGGCGAGTGTCACTAAGACATGACGTTAGTAAAAATTCAACATGGCTACTAGTAAAAATAAAAAAAATTAACAAACTATGCCATATGGGGTATCGTTGAATATGTATTAAAAATCATAGATAGTTTATTTTACGCTTCTATATTTTATTCATTTCACATGTTTATTTAAAATTGCGTAACAAACATTCCCACTTAAAAGTTTTATATACAAGGTGTTTCCTTTATGGTATACACTGCGGAAAGGGTGTGAATGGCCCGCATCAGGCGAACATATTTAGTTCTACAACTTTTCGATTTGGAGGCCTTTTTTTTTCGGAAAAAGGTCTCTTATAGTAAAAAAATGCCATAAATGTTAAGTCGCAGTCGGGTTTTATGATTTTTTTATTTCAGCTTGCTTTGATAAGGTTCCACACGCCACCTCCAACAGAAATAACTGCGTATGCTGAATCGACGATCATTTTATGTTAATCTGTGTTTTTATTTTAAATAAGTATTTTAGCGTAGTTTTGTAATGCTGATGTACCACGAATAAAACTTTCTTTATCTTTAAAACTATCTTTAACTGGACTTAGATACTCAATGGCTTAGGTGGGCTGCATAGGATGTCTTGATAGCTGAAATTATGATGATGATAGCCATAATTGCAATGATGAGGTAGCAGTTATAGTTAACAGTGGCTTTGGTTTTAATTATGAAGGACACGCAATGAGAATAATTAGAAATGGCGTTCCACCTGTACAAGCCGAAATTCGACGCGCCCAGTAAATGGCACGCTACCTGTGTCTAACCCGAAATCCACCCTGATTTAGATTTTAGTTTTGCGTGTGTCTGGTATCATTTATTCTACAATCAGAAACATATAGTATTAAAATAAATTATTCTTATATATTCAACAATTGACAAATTTGACAACGTCTTTACTGCCGCTGCAAATGCTTTGACAAATCGACTGTTCAGCTGCACTATTAATTAATTATTTTTATTAGTTTTTAAATAATAATGTATTGTATGACGGCAAAAATCAACAGTCGAATCTGGCGAGTTACGAGCAACCATTTATTTTCTGAGAAATTAACATCCAAGCAATAATTATATTTCACTCAGCATTTCAACAACTCAGAGATTAAAATCTCGCCCCTCAGAACCAATAAATCATTAGATAACCAGGCCTCTAGATCTAATTCATCGATTGCATATACGATCACATAATTGACATTTCAGACCCGCAAGGTCTTTTATCCAGTGTGTAGTGTAGTGTGCTATTCAATGCTGTCACGATTATGACAGTGATTATCCTCAAACACATGCCACGCTTAGAAAACGTTGGAAATGACCTACATAAAGGACGCAGTGTGTCATTTGATCACACCGACTATGTGAATGAAAATCCATTGACCATTGTTGACATTTTAAATTACAGAGCTGTCAAAAAGTTATGAATCCCACGGTAATTGGTCGCCTCTGGTCGTGTTTAGAGCATGGGGCCCAGAAAACTGTGGCCTGTAATTATTAAAAATTTACTGAATGGATTGCTCTTTGACATTTTTAATGTGCTAGTTCATTGTTGAGAAATAAATCAATATTCGTGGAACAAGTTAAATGTTCTAAAATGGTTATATCGTGTTTTGTACGTATTGCTATTTATTAGGTCCTTACATATGAAATTGGCGTTTTGTATGGGAGGAACAAAAAGTCGAATATTTTTTAATATAATATATTTAATTAATCAAAGTATGAACCATTATTTTCTATGCACTTTTGCCATCTTATAGGTAGTTCATTGATCCCTTTACTAAAAAAACCAGTCGGACGGGAATCAATAAAATCTTTGAAGGCGATTTGGACTGCCCCATCGGAGTTGAATTTTTTCCCTTGCAAGAAGTTATCCAAATTTCGAAAAAAATGGTAATCTGTTGGAGCAAGGTCCGGGGAGTACGGAGGATGTCTTAGACTTTCCAATTGAAGCTCTTCTAATTTAGTAGCCGTCTGTTGCGCAGTGTGTGGTCTAGCGTTGTCGTGAAGCAGCAGTGGCGTGGAGCGATTGACCAGCCTAGGTTGTTTAGCCGCTAGCTTTTCCATCATGGTTTGCAATTGCTGACAATAGACATCAGCCGTAATAGTCTGGCCAGATTTGAGAAAACTGTAATGAACAATACCGGCACTAGTCCACCAAACGCTTACAAGTAACTTTTTTGGGGTTAATTTTCGCTTGGGGCAGGATTTGGCTGGCTGGCCAGGATCCAACCATTGCACTGAGCGCTTCCGATTATCGTAAAGAACCCATTTTTCATCACAGGTAATGATTCGGTTTAAAATACCTTCATTATTGTGCCGGTTTAGTAATGTAACGCAGCAGTCGACGCGCGTTTGCCGGTTTGCTTCAGTCAATTCGTGAGGTACCCACCTTTCAAGCTTTTTAATCTTCCCAATTTGCTTCAAGTGAATTAAAACAGTTTTATCACTAACACCGCAGCCTGCAGCTAACTCGGACGTGGTTTGCGATGGATCCGCTTCCACAATAGCCTTCAACTCTTCATTATCAACTTGAGTCTCAGGCCGTCCACGGGGCTTGTTCTGCAAGTCGAAATTTCCAGAACGAAAACGTTGGAACCAAAAACGAACTGTGTTTTCTTTTGCAACACGACCGCCATACACATCATTCACCCTTCGAGTTGTTTCCGCAGCACTAGTGCCACGGCGGAACTCGTACTCGTAAATAATGCGATATTTTAAGTTTTCCATTTTGTAAAATGAGTGACGCAAACAGAAAAAAACAGAAGAAAAAAAACAAATGAATGACGATCATCGAAGCACAAATACATGAGTCTATAGCTGTACAAATTTGAATTTGGAATTCCTTACCAAAGAGGAGAAATTTGTGATTAAAGTGGCCAGTACGAAAAACGCCAATTTCATATGTAAGGACCTAATATTATATACTAGTGGCCCGCCCCGGCTTCGCACGGGCTTTATTCAATTTTTTTCCCGGCATTTATTCGATTTTTTCTCGCCTTTTAATTTCCTAGAACTCCACGAACATTTCAAGACTACGATAAGATAAATCCGTTCAGCCGTTCTCGAGTTTTAATCAGACTAACGAACAACAATTCATTTTTATTTATATATAGATATACTAGCTAACCCCAGCAAACGTTGTTTTGCAAAATGAAAATTAGATAGTAGCCGATTCTCAGACCTACTGAATACGCATATAAAATTTGTTAAAAATCGGTAAAGCTGTTTCGGAGGAGTACGGTAACTAACATTGTGACATGGAAATTAGATTACCTAATCTAAAATTTATACATGCCTATTTTATTTATAATCTCTCCGTATCCATAATGTATGCTTATGTTGTTTCTATTTAAATTATACCTGATCTGTCTATTTTTAGGTCAATACTGGTTTATGCATGTCAATAGTAAAAAGTAGATATACAAATATCTACTCTTTACTATTGAGGTGCTAGGAAGCGGGTTTGATTCCCTTTGAGGGATCAAGTGTTTCTATGTCAGCAAGGACTTTCTCCTTGGTCTGGGTATTTACAGTGTATAAAAAAAACGATGCGCGATGTGTGTATGTTATATTATATTAAGTATATCAGATGTCTAGTACCCGTAACACAAGCTTAGAGCTTACCACGGGTTGTTGTGGGGATTGACCGCAATTATTTATTTTTATTCATTTATGTAATACTCGTATTCCTCTCAGAATTCCGTCCAACTCAGCTAAACCAATAAATTATACACCAGCTATAAATACACCAAGCCTTTGACAGTTCGTCGCCAACGGAAGCGTTATGGGAAGTGATTTCGCGGGATTTCATAATGAGCACGCGAGTGATTTTAGGCGTCTTGAATGAATTCGACCTTGCCACCTCTGACTACGTTTTAATTCAACTAACCATTCATTGTCGTAGTCACAAACAATTCTAGATAATAATCATAGCTGAAGAGCATGTTCTGCATATTTATTTGAGAACTTAACCTACGGATTTAATATGGTTATTACAGTTTTTGCTAAAGTCGTGTTGGCTAAAGTGGGAGGACACTCGACTTTCATTCCGAAGGTCGTGGGTTCAAACCCCGCCACGCACCTCTGGATTTTTCTTCTTGAGAAATTTATGTGCGCTTAAAACACGTGCTTTAACGGTGAAGGCAAACATCGTGAGGAAACCGGCATGTTCTGAGAACTTTAAAAGAGGTTGAAGGGCATGTGACATTCGCAAACCCGCACTTGGCCAGCGTGGTGAATTAAGGCCAAATCTCTCTCGTCAAGAGAGTAGTCCCTGTGTCCCAGCAGTGGGAACTTTAATAGGGTGATGATGATGATGATTTTTTGCTAATGCTAAATGGTTGAATTAAAAGAGACAAAGCACTTTTCAGACCATCATTCATACTCGTATCAATGTTTAATGTAGTCATAGTAAAAGATTTTTATATTAAAATTAGCCAAAAAAAGATGGGACGAAATAGTGCTCACTAGCTTCAGCTTATGCCCAGCAGTGGACCATTATATAATTATGATGATGATAACGCTTATATAAAACGCAAACCCTAAAGATAGCGTTGGTATTTGGACGACTAAAACAAATTAGTTGCAAATTAAAGTAGGTAGTTTTAAGTAGTAGGTTAAATAAAACTCATACACGAAGTCAGTGATAAAGGACATTGTAGTAACTGACTAATAATTCTTGTTGTTATGATCAGTCCAACAGTATTGAATGTGAATCATCTAAATCTGAACAAAAGGTTACTATGAAAACATGAGTTCAATTTATTATCCTGTTTTCCCAGGACATGTCCTGGTTTTTTAGGGTGCCTTGGGCTGTCCTGGATAGTTTATAATAATGCCCACCAATGTGTGGAAAACTGAAATTTTTAAAAGTGGTCGGCGAAGTGTTCTAAGGATTAGACTTTTATTTTTTTTGTAGTAGCGCATAAACGCCTTCCCCACACATTCGCGTTTAGTCATCATCTAGCCTTTCTGGGAAACACTGTTGTCCTGTTTTTTTTTGGGTTTTCTTTATTTAAATACTTATAATTCAAGGATTGTAGATGGTAACCCTAGTTCAATTGCAAGCATGTGACGAGATTGATAGTCTAGAATGGAGACACATGATTACAATACGGAGAACCATAGGGTTCCGTAATGTGAATATACATAGTAGGTATATATATACAACGAGGCACATAAGAGTGTGTCAATAAATGACAAATCGTTTATTTAATGTTTTCAGTAGATGGACTGACGGTGTCATATGATTGAATCTGAAAAATTTGTTAAAGCAAGGAGTAAATATACAAATTGAAGGATTTTTTAAATTAACAAATAATATGAAACTCTTGGAAGCGTCACTCACAATGGCCAAAAAGTGTCAATTTCCAGCTAAAATATTCTCCTCCCCTCCAAGAAGAGATTTCATTTAAACTATCTATTAAAAGCCACAAAGTATAAATAAAACAGATAAACTAAATTATTGCAACAGATATATAAATAGGGGTTTCTTCACCAAGCAAATTGATTGGAATTTTTCATACATCAAATTGATGTAGGTAAATTGAGTAAAATAAGGTAAATCCAGATGGTACCTTTGGTTACATGACTTATCCTCAAATCAAAAACTGGTTAATTCATTAAAATACAAACTCTTCATTGACTCACTTACACAATAAGAGGAAAATTACAAGTTCTAATCCGAACAGGGATCAACAGCGACGTTTGAACAAAACATAATGTGTAATTATTATTGAAATAAATGTCATAAAATTTGCTATGGTCTGTAGGACATTTTTTTTTTATAGCATATCTCGTCACGAGAGAAGGCCGTGTGCCATTACATAAAAAAACCAAACACATTTCTACTTAACGACTAACGATGATAAAAATGTTAAAGCGGCAAAACTAGTTTATCCTACAGTGTATGTATTATTATTATTACTTTTACTGCCTAAATATAATTATTAAGGTATACTGAATATAATATATTCATATCATATTTAGGGTAACTTATGAGCAAAAAATTTATATAACAAATTATTTCCCGATTGGACAAGAAAATAAGATATAATCATAATTTAATTTTCAAAATCTTTGACTTGCATACAATGATTTTTTTATAAAAATGCAATACTTAGAACGTTTAACAAAAATTGGATTGTTACTAGTTTAGTTATCACCAGACACGTCAGTGAATCCTCCCAGCTGTGATTCATATCCGACCATATGATATCGGTTCCGACTCGATATTATGTACATACAAACTTGGGATATTTAATATGACCAGTCATTGTTATAACTTGGCAATAGAAAACACAATATGCAGGCGAACAAAATCAATGGTCATTGCAGGGTTGCTTCATGCTTAAAACCTTAATGAGCTCGTTGTCCTAAATGGAAATAGATCTAATTCGAAATCGAAATCGAAACTTGCTTGCACACCAATATTAAATTGATAATTAAATGTTCAAGTACTGATTACATGTTGTTTTGATAATTAGTTGAATGAATGCAGTTTCAATGAACTGACCTATCTGAAGGATTTATAGTAGTTTTTCAGCATTGTCCAAAATTTTATTGCAATCTGTGTACTTTATGCACGCTACTACAACTGTTGGAGACCTTTACTGATAACAAATGGTACATAGAAAAACATCCAAAACGGAATCAGATTTCAAAGAGCATATTATGAGTCCCTAGATTAGTATATATGTGTTTAATTTGTTAACAATAAATGTCTTACTTTATTATCTAAAAAAAAGTAAAGATATATGTTTATTTTTTACCACAATGATACAAAAATTACAACTCAGTACATCATATCTTAAACTAACAATACAGATTAGGTTCATATGATACTGATTGAGGTTAAGAACTAGGATACTCTTCTCTTTCTTCCCTTCCCTAATTTAACTTTTATATCTCTAAATCATTCATTTAATTTTCTCTGTCTCATATCCCTCGCGACGCATCAAGGCTGTCCATAATGCGGTAACAACAGGTAACAGATTGTACATACAAGATGCCGGGCCGTCACCGCGTGCTGTCAGAAGCTATTACCCCATATGTGCAAGGTTATCTACTCGTTTACTGTCACTAGTGTGTACATTAATCGCAAGGAGTTTAATGCCGATAAGAGGGAAAGGGAAGCTGGATATAGTTGCGTTTATCTTAAAACTAGCAGTGGCCCGCTGTGTTATCCGCGTGTTAATGGACTTTCTCACGGAGTTAAATGTTTTCCTGTAAAAAGAGCTTTACTGAATATGTCACCAAATTTTAATTACCTGCTGTGGTCCGATTAATTGATGAACCCGCGGAATCACATATTTTGCCGCGCTAAAAAGAAGCCTAGGTCACTTCTCAGGCTTTGGGGAATCCAGATATTACCCCCTACAACGCAACATCACAAACTAACAAACTGTACCGCGTTATAATATTAGTATAGATAGTTAAGATCAGATTTGACAAGTAATTGAGTAGATGATAAAATGAAAAAATATATATATACTATAGCAATACCAATCCGCCAAATCCATGACTGGCACCGAAAATCCCTTACGTGACAAACCGATTTACCCTTCCATAAGAAGTTATCCCATAACATAATTATGAAACAACAGTTGGCCGGTATTCTGCGTACATTGGTTGGTTCTATAAGAACAACGTCAAAAATGTTTATGAAGGGATTAAATAAACTGGACTGAACTGAACTGTCTGCCTCTTCACGAAACCCAAAGACAACTGTTGTACCCCTCAACGCAATGTAAGCCACCGTAGTTCTGCTGGTGGACGTCCGGCACACCCGCCAAACCAAATTGAACCATGTGGTGGGCTATGTATGGTCTAACCCCCTTCCTCTCTCATTTTTAGAGGAAGATTGGATGTCCTATGGCCAAAATGCAGTAGTTCAAAATGCTAAGTACTCGTGCACTTAGTCAAGCCCGCTTTTTTATGCTGGTAAGCCTTCATTTGACCACAATCTCACCTGATGTAAAGTGACGATGTGGTCTAAAATTGGCATGAAGATCTAGAAGGAAATCGTTTCACGCACTGACCCAGCCCGGAGGGTGTTGACAAGCCACGGCCGAAGCCTTCCACCAGAGACTGTTCTTAGCACCACCCGGAGGTCGTAAGTGTGTGTAGGTCCAGTTAAGTCAGGTGTTTGTCTGACACAACCACCATGAATGTCAGATAGTATCTGTCGGTCGTCAGGTTGTGATTTGATTTCAAAGTACAGGTCAAGGCGTAGCAGAGGTCGTGTGTTACTTGTTTACAAACATAGTCTCGAATGTTATTACAATTAAGTGTTTTGTAAATTAGAACATCCGGTAAAATAATTTTAGACTTTTAGATACTAGCTTAGTCTAGTTATTGCGGCTTCTTGTGCAACGATGTTATGAATGGTATATGGATTTGAACAATCGGCCTTGTAAATCGACTCAGAATCGTTCACAGATATTACTTCCAGTCACTGCTAGATTTCATATGATTTACAGCGCCTTTAGTACCTGCCGTAATTATATTAATTCAATTTAAAAAATATAATATTTGATACAGATCAAAACTGTGTATCTCACCGGTTATCTATTTCTTAATCTAGGTCAAAGTCTCTGTCTTCCATCGCTATCTTGAGATATTCTATGATTTTATTGTAAAAAGTGTCTTATCGCACGGGTTGTTGTGTAGTTATCAAATCCGTACAGACTACGGCTGATTTAAGGATCAGGGTTAGGTCCAGAAAATATAAATACAATCAAGCTGTGACCATTTTGAAAGCACCTTTCTAATAAGAGTTCTTAAAATCTGTTCTTGGATCTAACCTATAACAAACATAATAATTACCGTTAAAATGAGAACCTCCTCATTTTTAGGTCAGTTAAAACACCAACCAGCTTATTCCTGGCATCTGCACTGCCGTCCGGGGTCCATACTGATTTCTCTGTTGAACATTTTGGCAAGAAGACTTGCAAATAATTTACCGATAACAATTCATTGTAAATGTGTGTTGTCTGTTTAATATTCTGCGGGTCGCTTTATTATCTTGTTTGAATGCCAATACGAAAATTTTGAGTCTTTAAATGCATTTTAAAAAACAGTATCGTTCTTGATCCACATATATCATTTACGATTATCTCAAAATCATATGGGTACCAAATAGGATTTTATTTGATTAAAAAAAACTTGTAAACGTTCAAAGAGGTTTCCCTTGGTTGTGTTCGAAGAAGGTTAGTCAGCTTAGTCTTCAAACTATTTGAATGCACCTTGTAATACTATCTTGGAGATCATTGAGGGAAGCCTATGTCCAGCCGTGTACATCCTACAGCTGAAATGATGATGATTATAATACTGTAAACTTTGAGACAGTCGAAATTGCACTCGTGTAAGGCTATCCATAATGTGGCAGCTATAAAACAAATATTTAACAATTAAATTATTCATAGATTTTAGCATCTGTTCTCACAATTTACATCAACAGTATAATGTCATTTAAAAGTATATAATGCAAATGTACAATTGAGGACACAATTTGATCAAACATCTTATGTATTAAATTTCGATGTCACAATGATAGTTCCCGTACTCTTCCGAAACGGCTTTACCGATTATTAAGAAATTTTATATGCGTATTCAGTAGGTCTGAGAATCGGCTACTATCTTTTTTTCATTTTGCAAAACAACGTTTGCTGGGGTCAGCTAGTATATGTATGTATATAACTAAGGATATATTAGTCCTACTCAGAAGTATGACATCATAGCGCTATGATTTTGGTTCGATAAATATTTATCTGTCTACCAAAAGTTAGCGTAAGGAAATATAAATGGCCGCTTTCACAACATTATCTTTCCAAATTTTATGGAGTATGTTTCTCCTCTTTGAGCAGATATTTTGAAAGTTCCGAGTTATAAAGATTAGGCCATGAATTTGGTTGTAGCATAATATATTATAATATATTTAATACTTAGCTGCATTATTTTCGGTTAAGTATATTTATTTGTATGTAGACTTGCCTTAGACTACATAATATGTAGTTTACATATTATGTAAACTGATACTATAAAGCTGGAGAGGTTTTGTTAATTGTTTCTTTGATAAAATATTAGTAATATAATAGCATTTTTATCGCGGAAGGCTATAAGGCTATTTTATACGACTTAGGTGACGAATTATCCGTATTTTTTCATCTCCGAAGATGAAGCGACACCATTTCAAATTGGTAGGCTTCGACCCATGACCCAACCACTAAATATATAATCTTCGGAACACCACCGTTGGAATAAAAAGTTCCCGCGGGAAAATACAAAAACTGTGGCGTGTAAAGGTAGTTTATTAATATGCTTTAGATGAGCAATTTTTCATCAGCATTTTAAGGGTGTCTAGAATGTCATGTAAATTTGTTAGCTTCAGTAAAATGTGTTTCGTTAACATCATTCCACGAAGCGAAATAATATGATTCGCTCTAATTTTGTTTTCATTCATCAAGGTCTGAAGCTCTGAACAGCGTTCCGCATGTTTAGGTCATTTGCGTGAATGAAACGACATTCATTAAATAATAATAAATAAATAAAATTCGTTTATTTCCTCACACAAACCTTAATGATTATTGATACAAGTAGGAATAAGGTAACATTTAGTATAGGTTTGTGGGAGACTGGTGCCTGAGGTAGGTATATCAACCTGTATTACAGGTCACCAGGATCTCTCACTCGCCAATAAAAGTTGGACCTTCTATTTTACACGTATCATTTAAAGTTTAGATTAATGGAACTTAACTAATTTTACCTACTACATAAAACTAAAACTAATCAAAAAACTATTATTAGACTACTCTGACAACTGATGTGTGTGTGAGTGTGTGTGTGTGTGTGTGTGTGTGTGTGTGTGTGTGTGTACGTGCCGGGCATGTGTGCTAAAAACAATTCTAGATAATTGGGGATAATAAAGTTTCCGTCTCCTGGTATGTGAGCTTTTTGAGCCACTTAGTAACTTTAATTTTGCATTCATGTTTTGATAATGGGTATATATTTAAATCGGAATTTAACTTATTGTAGATGAAAGGGCCGAGATAGCCTAGGAATTTAGTGGCAAGGCTCGTGTGGTACGGATGAGCTGAAATGACCCTGCCTCTTCTCCGTTTGTCTTTCCCAAGAGTTGGGTTATAATTTTGGCTGCAGTGGGTGCGAAGCACTGCTTGAAGCAAGAAAAGCTGTCTAACTGAAAGTACGTCCCATCTCAAGTAAAGTTCGGCGGTCGGGAAACGATATGGGAGTCTAGCGCTGACCTTTAAAATGGCACGCTGCGCCCTTTCAACATCAATGAGATGGGTCTTAGCAGCTCCGCCCCAAGACGTTATGCAGTACCCCAAGATGCTTTGACAGAGTGCTTTGTAGACCAATATCGATGTATTTCTGTCTCCTACTCGACTGAGGTTCTTAAATATATATATTAGTTTGCGAAGTCTGCTTACAAGCATGTCGATGTGTACCTTAAAGGTCATAGTTTGATCTATGTAAACCCCCAGATATTTGGTGTTGTTCGTTCTCTTGAGCTGAGGACATGAACAGAGAGGTGTTAGAAGAGAACAGGTGTGGATCAACAGTGACTTGCTCAGGGGTGGAAGAAGATTAGCTTTGTGAGCAAAAACAACGTAATTTGACTTTGAGATATTCAGAGTAAGAATATTCTGTTTAAGCCAAGCGCACACTCTAGACAGACCATCTTGAGCCACTCGGAATAAGTCATTCCAGTCATCACTGTAAAAGAAAAGGGCTGTGTCGTCCGCAAAGGTAAGTATTTCACCACTTCCAAGGTTCATATTGCAAAGGTCGTTAATATATACCAAGAACAGCGATGGTCCAAGAATACTTCCCTGTGGGACTCCATAGGTTATAGGCAAGTCATCGCTATACCAATCGTTTATTTTTACTCTTTGCTTTCTGTTACTTAGGTAGTCGGTGAACAGCTGTAGCGGCAATCCTCTTACACCGATAAACTCTAGCTTTTTGAGGAGGATTGGCACCGTAACCGTATCAAATGCCTTTGCCAAATCTAGGAAAACCGCGAGGCATTTCTTTCGATTGTCAAGCTTAGATATTATTTGATCGGTTAGGCGGTGTACAGCATCACTGGTGGAACGAGCGGCGCGAAAGCCGTATTGAGAAGGAGAGAGCAAACTGTTGGTTTCCAGGAATTTCGTCAATCTGACATTCATTAGCTTCTCTAAAATCTTGGACAGCGATGGTAATAGAGAGATCGGTCTAAAGTTCTCAACACATGATCGGTCGCCAGCCTTATGTATGGGCTTAATAAGGGCAGTCTTGAAAGCATCAGGAAATTTTCCGTTCTTAAATGACAGATTGCAGATGTGCGCAATAGGTACAGACAGCAGATGAGCATATCTTTTAATTAGTGCACTAGATATTTGGTCTACACCCATAGCACAGGAATCTTTGAGACCCATAATAATGTAGCGGACCTCTTGTTCGTCAGTTGGAAGGAGAACAAAAGAATAGTTAGGAGCTTGAGCAAATAGGTTTTTGTCACAGTGGGTAGCATTGTGTTGTCCTTTATTATGGATATCTTCAGCTAGGTTTTTACCAACATTAGCAAAATAATAATTGATGTCATTTAGACTTTTCTTTGTGTTAATATTTGATATTAGATTACTAGAATGATCAATCGGCTTAGTAATACCAGTTACGTCCTTGATTACCTTCCACAACTCTTTTTTGTTATGGGCTGCGTTTTCCAGTTCTTGTTTCTCATAGCAAGTCTTGGCCTTTTTCAGAAGGGAGCGGCAGTAGTTCCTGTACCTAGTATATGTAAGCTTTAGAACCTCGTTTTGTGGGTCCCTGATAACCTTTTTATAGAGATTATCTCTATTTCTCATACAACGTAGTAGCCCCCTGTTCATCCATGGTTTATAGATTCTCCGTCTTCTTGGGACTTTTAGTGAAGAGGTATTTTGCTGAACGGCAGTTTGTAGCTTATTTACTAGGTACTCAGTAGCAATATTGACGTCGTCTTTATCCAATATGAGTTGGAAGTCTGTATTTTCCATAGACTTGTCGAGGTTTATATAATCAGTGCGTGCGATAAAAGTCTTTGATTGATCAGTATTATTTTTGAGCAGGACATTTAGTGCTATCGTGTCATGATCAGTGATGGAAGATTCAATCTTGAAGCAAGTACCCCTTAGCTTAGTTTTTACCATCATATGATCAAGACATGTTATGCCTTGGCGAGTTGGTAGATTATGACCAGAGAGGATGGAATGACTTGAAAGCATATCCAGGTAATCATTAGCACGTCTGTCAGCCATAGGGATAGAAATATCTATGTTAATATCGCCGCAAACGAAGATATTTTTGTAGCTACTAACGCTGGTCAATAGCATGTCAAGACTATTAATAAAAGCTGTGGTATCATTTTGCGCGGGAGATCTGTAAATGCCTATTATGCAGGTTTCTTGGTTAAGTTTCAATACTAAACAATTAGCATCACTTAGCGGAGGCTCATAATAAGAGACGTTGAGATTATTACTATAGTAAATTACAACGCCTTCATTTTGTGTTTTGTTTGCTTGTGTGTGAATGCCTGTATACCCCTTTAAAACTGGAACATGTTTGTTAGATAGTAACCAACATTCACTCAGAACTAAAATGTCCCAATGAAGTTTAGATCGCATGATAAAAGTGATGAAATTATCTAAATTACAATTTAAACTTCGAATATTTTGACTAATTAGATTAAGATTATGTCGGTTATTATTATCAATGTACTCATTAAGGTTCTCTATATCACACGTAATTGTACCTACTACCGAAAAATCGTCCAAGCCTAAGTTAATACTTTCAGTTGTATCAGAGATTATCATAAGTAAAGGATTATAATAATCATCCCTACTATAAGGGAAATTGTTAGACATGTTAAATTTAAGCCTAGGCTTCGGTTGATATATTTCGGCAATATATAGGCACTTAGTGATACGGATCGAATTAATGTGTTGTATTGTGTGTTTATGCATGTGCTGCTGTGTATATGTGTGTAAATAATGGAATAAGTGTGGTTGTTTTTGTATTTGGGTGTGAATGGAGCTGTCAGATTAGAATTATGAACGCGGTAACAAGGAAAGAAAGTAATTGTAATAGTAATATAGCAAATGGCATGCAATTGTTTATAATGTAGAAGTAGATTAGAGATATTTAAAAGTCATAGCAGGTGAGAAAGGTCCTCTTCAGTGTTGATCTCCGATGGGGTGGAATTCTCATTTTTCTTCACTAAGACCTTTCCGTGGGACGTCCATGTAGCTACCAGTTTTTTGTTTTTCACTGCTTGTCTGGCTTCATAGAATAAGTGTCGTGCCTTATGGGTAAGTAATTCAGATATATATACAGTACGTGACGGACCGGGTAGCTGAAGCTGAACTGTGTTTAATTGGGGTTCTTTCTTCTGTCTAAGGCACTTGTTATATCTACGACATTCCGATAGAAAGTCTTCTTTTCGGATACAGGAAGTGAAGTCGGCGACAATCGAGTGTGTTTTAGTGCGATAGATATTTTTAATGTCAGTATCAAGTACTGGCGAATTAAGGCTTATGGACGACCCAATCATTTTGACAATGTTGATAAGCATATTTTTGTTTTCTGACTCCAGCTTTGGAACATTCCTAATTTCTATTGAAGTATTCTTGATTTGCTTTTCGAGAAACTCAACCTTTTCTTCGAGCCCTGAAATCCGGGCTTTGTAACCTTGGTTTTCAGAGGTCAGGCTATTCATTCTCAAGAGAAGGTCTTCGTACTGAGTATTCATTCGTGCAACTGACGTCTGGATCTCTTGGTTTTGCGAAATTATTAGTGACATCGCACTATTTAGGGCCTCATACTTGTCCTCGGTCTGTGATTTAATTTCTGAAAACATGGCTTTAATTTCTTCCAGATCGCCAGCTGATCGTTCAGTAAAATCAGTAAAGTTCCTCTTGTGACGTTTAGTTATATTATTTGCAGTGTAGGAATCTTCATTTTGCGTCGAACGGACATTGAGGGCTGAGTCGGACCCGTAGTGTATCATGGGAGGGGTTTTCAATGAATTTTCACAGTTTGGAGGTGTTCTTGAGACTGACATGATAGTAATGAGACCAAACCACCGCTTGAAAATTTAGTCGAGTAAAATGTTTCTAACTAGCAAACTTTATGTTCACTAATGATGATAATGATGGTGCAATAATTTACGTCAGTGCTTGTTTGAGTTGTAACTGAAGCAGTAGCGTGGAATGGAACGTAATTTATTGTTGATCTGAGAATGCCAGTGAGCTGTCAGTGTCACTGTCTGTGTCTGTCAGAAATGACTTGAATGTTGTTTACAAGTCAACTGTTGATTTTCTGAGATGTAGCAGATTTAATTCTTGAGTCTACCTCAGAAATTAGTTAGTAAATGCTGTTAAATGAGTTTTAGCATTAGAAAGGGATACGTGCAGAGTTTTTGCCAGGTGTTGTGACTTCTAACGGCTATTTGAGTTTCTCTTAGGCCGATTATTTGGTTTTGTGGTCTCACCAAAGTTTCGTGGATGATTCTTCTGTATGCTTTCACTGTCCGTGCACGAATTGGGCCGATGTAAGTAGCTTGAAACTCACTAATACAATAAAACTTCAATAAAAACAGTGCACCCATTCACAAGTAATGTTTTCAAGTCAAGAGCGAGAGAGAGAGATCAATCATTAGTTTGTTAATTCAGCTAGTTTAGATGATTATCTGTTTGTTTGCGTTCTTCTAGCAAATTAGTTGTGTTGTCTCTCACGGTCTTTCTGATCACTTATCTTTGGTATTTAGCAGTTGTTTAATTATTAAAGACTAGCTGTGCCCCGCGGTGTTACCCGCGTTATAATGGATTTTCCCGCGGAATGACGTTTTCCCGCGATAAAAAGCAGCTGAAAGATATAAAACACTTACGGGTGGGTTTTCAGGGATTCTGGACACTGGGAGAACACCTTTTTATAATTAATTTGATTTTTTATTGCAAGAGCAGTGATGTCGTTTAGAATCGTAGAAAGGAAGAGAAAGGGGTGAGGGGGCGGAAATAGGTTAGTGATGGATTGAACGAGGATCGGAATAGTGTTGTGCTAATATCCTCATTAATCATTCACACCGGTTTCTTACTTTTAGTGATTTTGACTTTGACATTTCATCCTATTTCTATTAGTGAATACGAAACATGGCCCCCCACAAAAAAGGGTTTCCCTTTTTTAACAAATACATGTGAAATATATCCAACCTTATCGATATACCTAGTGCTTACTAGAAGCTCAAAAGTGGACTGTATCAATCTTAAATTACTTATATTAATTACAACTACTGATTTAACTTTAACAAAACTATAATAATACTAATCTTCATTACAAGGCAAAGGTACAAGTTTTGCTAGAGATCTTACAAATAGTCCTTTAGCAGTCTTAAGTTCTACAACGCGAACGATTGAATCCCGTCCGGGAAAAAGCTTTATCACCCTACCGCGTGCCCAATGCAACGATGGAAGACCGTCCTCTTTTAAAAGAACTAAATCACCGACTTTAACATTATACTGAGTTATGTGCCATTTGGAACGTTGCTGTAGAGTATGAAGATAATCATGGTTCCAACGTTTCCATACATCAGCAACCATTTGTTTGACAAGTTGCCACCGAGCAAGTTGGTTTACATGTTTGGTTTCCACGGGCATAGGTTCAGGTACGGAAACTAATGATGAGCCAATTAAGAAGTGACTCGGAGTTAAGACTGCTAAATCATTAGGATCACTAGATAGAGGGCATAATGGCCTAGAATTTAAAATAGCCTCTATCTGAGTAAATATGGTACTAAGTTCTTCAAATGTCAAGGGTTTGTCACCAATGACACGCTTTAAATGTGATTTACTTGACTTAACGGCTGCTTCAGCCAATCCGTTAAATGATGGACTGAGTGGAGGTGAAAATCGCCATTTAATAAAATGTTCCGCAAAAAAGTTTAGTACGTTAGGGTGCTTTTGAAAACTTTCTAATAAATTGAATGCCCCTTTAAAATTGGTGCCTGAATCAGACCAAATCTCTCGCGGCAACCCGCGCCTCGCAACAAATCGCTTGAAGGCCGCTAAGAATGCATCCGTGGTTAAGTCGCTAGCGACCTCTAGGTGTACAGCTTTGGTAGTAAAACAGACGAATACGCAAAGATAAGATTTAACCAACTTAGCATTTCTTAACGCACTAGTCTTACATTGAAAATGACCCGCGTAGTCGATGGCCACCGATACGAAAGGCCTTTGCGATTCGGTAACACGACTTGTCGGTAAATCTCCCATAAGGGTTTGAGGGGGTTGACACTTTAATCTAAAACAATTTAAGCACTTGTGAATTCTACTACGTATGACGCGTCGAGCAGACAATATCCAATATTTTTCACGAATAAGTGACATCAAAGCATTAGGACCCGCGTGCAAGTACTTAACATGAAAATAATCTACCACGAGATTCGTAAAGTGATTGGAATGAGGCAAAATTATCGGATGCTTAGCTGAGTAGCTAAGCGTAGAATTTACTAATCGACCTCCTACTCTAATAATGCCGTTCTCGTCTAAAAATGGCTTTAAACGTGACATCCCGGTACTACAAGGTTTATCCTTTTTTAAATTCCGCATGTCTTCATAAAAACTTTGGGATTGTACACTTTTAATAAGCGCAACTTGTGCACGTTGCAATTCCTCACTTGATAAAAAATTGCTTATCTTATTTACATTATTTAACTTCTGTCTAGACTTTAAGGCATTGTGCGCGAACCTAAAACACCATGCTGTAATGCGCACAAGTTTGGAATAAGAACTAAATCTATCGATAATATCAATGTCTAAACGATCGTCAGTAGCGGCCGCGACTACCGGAGTAGTTTTCTTAACGCCAGGTAACGAAGAGCACTCGAGCTGTTCGCATGGCGGTGGCCACAATTCGGGAGACTGAGTAAGCCACATAGGACCCCACCACAGCGGATGATTTACTAATTCCTGCGGCGCGATGCCTCTAGAAGCGGCGTCGGCTGGGTTCATGTGCGTAGGTACGTACCGCCACTGCTCGGGAGATAACAAATCCTGAATTTGACTAACACGGTTCGACTCAAACACCTTGAGGAGGTGTGGCTGTGTGCGTAACCAACATAATACAATACTTGAGTCACTCCAAGCGTAAGTATTTCTATGCAAGTCTGTTCTCAGCTTAAGGCTCTCGGTAACGCGTAACAATAATTTAGCGAGTAGATGAGCACCGGATAACTCCAATTTCGGAACGGTAAGCCTTTGCTTGATTGGAGCGACACGAGTTTTTGAAATTAGAAGGTGAACTGTCACGCTATTGTCATGATGGACGCACCGAATGTAGACAACTCCCGAAAATGCGAGCTCTGAAGCATCGCTAAAACCATGCAAATCGAAGTACTGAACCGTTTTTGATAAAACTTGTCTATTGATAGAAATTTTCTGCAAATGATGTAAATCCCCACAGAAGCGTTGCCAATCATCAATTATATCGTGAGGGGGTATCTGATCCCAATCTAGACCTATCGTCCATAATCGTTGCATAAGTATCTTCGCGAAAATGACGCAAGGTGCTAACCAACCGTTTGGATCATAAATTGAGCTAACCCTCGACAATATGATACGCTTCGTACATTCATTGCTGTCTAGAGACACCTGATAAGAAAATGTGTCTGTATTTGGACTATATTTAAAACCTAATATTTTAAGAGACAGGTCCGCGTCCTCTCTAAACTTTAATTCGCAGTGCTCAGTTGGTAAATCGGTTAGCAACTGCGGATCGTTACTCATCCATTTACGAAGTTCGAATTCGCCTTTGCTCAATAAATCTATTAATTCTGTTTTAGTACTTTGAGCTTCGTGAATGGAGGAGCAACCCGTTACAATATCGTCGACAAAAATGTCGTTGAGCAAAATTCGTGAAGCGCGCGGATGTGTAGTTTTGCCTTCGTAGGCCAATTCGTGTAAACAACGCATCGCGAGAAACGCGGCTGTAGTAACACCATAACTAAGCGTGTTGAGCTGAAATTGCTGAATTTCAGGCTTAAAATGATCGTCATAACTCTGTGAGGTTCGATCGCCACCCGAATTGTGATCGCGCCATACGATCAGCTGATATTGACGATCGAGAGGATTAACTAAAACTTGACGATACATTTGTCGTATGTCGGCGGAAAAGACAACCTCGTGCAATCTAAAGTGGAGAATAATGTCTACTATATCCTTCTGCAATTTGGGTCCAGCTAATAACTCATCATTTAACGACTTCCCACCCGGGCCTTTGGATGAAGCATTGAATACACACCTGATCTTATCCGTACCCTTCTTATATACCGCGTGATGAGGTATGAAATATTGTGGCAAGCGTTGTGCAATCGAGTGTTCGATTGGCTGCATGTGGCCCAGTTCGATATATTCTCGCATGAAGTCTTTATACCGCGCTTCTAAAACCTTATCTCTGTTGAATTTATTTTCTAATGATACAAGCCGACGGATGGCTATGTGCAAAGTATTCCCAAATTTTATCCCAATATCATGGTCACCCTGGCGAAAGGGCAAACGCACCACAAAACGTCCCGATTGAGTACGCGTATGTGTCTTCTTAAAGTAATCTTCGCACCTAACGTCATCCGGATCTGGCTGCTTTACCCTACTTATTTCCTCTACTTCCCAAAATTTACGTAATGTTTCATCTATGGATGTCACGCAGTGAAATGATTGTGTCTGTGATTGACGTTCCGCAACGTCACCCATTAAAACCCAACCAAATATTGTCCCGAAAGCAACCGGCAATTCTTTTCCCATCTCTAGTTTCGGTCCATTAAAAATCTGAGCGCACGCGCCTGCACCTAACAACAAGTCGATCTTGGATGTCTCGAAAAATCTCGGGTCGGCCAACTGAAGATGACTATATTTGACCAATATCGTGGGATCAAGATTCGACGAAGGAAGTGGCGCCGTGATTTTTGAAAGAACTAATGTATCTATACAGAGTGGTTCGCCTAATTTATTTTCTAAGAAAATATGCAATTCGCCTTTCGGTTGTATTTTGCTGGATTCACCTACTCCTGAAATAATGACGTTTGTCTTATGATAGCGCATCCCTAATCGTTGTAAACAAGACGAAGTCACGAAATTCGCCATGCTTCCTGGGTCTAATAGCGCGCGAATCGGGTAGTAATCACCGTCCCTCGAACACGAAACCATGACTACTGCTGTTGCTAGCAATGAATGACGCGTTACTACCTGCTGT
Organism: Gymnoscelis rufifasciata; assembly: GCA_929108375.1. NCBI lineage: Eukaryota > Metazoa > Arthropoda > Insecta > Lepidoptera > Geometridae > Gymnoscelis > Gymnoscelis rufifasciata. Next base: position 9,118,053 of record OV815327.1, on the reverse strand, counting down.
TGTCTAGAACGCGTACCGCACGAGTGGGAAAGAGACGGCAACCAATCACTCGCGGGCGACCCCGCGTCTAACTCGGGAGCGGAACTTGAACAGTGAGCGACTTGCTTATTTACGTCAATTGATTGTTGTTGCAATTGATTATTACTATTATGATTTAATGTTGTTTTCTTGTTCGAGCACAATAACGTATTATGTTTGCGTGAGCAATTTTGACATCGAAATTTAGAACGGCAATATGCTACTCTATGAGGGCGAAAACAATTGAAGCAGAGGCTTTTTGATTTTACAAAATCATATCGTGATGACAACTCCATCACGATGAATCTAGGGCACTTCATCATAGTGTGTGTTTTACCACACACGGGACACAGCACTTGTTTATGCTCTTCGGAACTTAAATCTGAATCTACAACATCCATACTCGACGCGTAAGCCTGTTTCCTATTACTATTACCACTGGGCGCAGCGCTTTGCGGCCGGCCGCTACTCAACTGACTTACTACGCCGGTAGTTTCCATTGTCTTGCAATAACTACCTAAAAATGCGAGAAGGTTATCGAACGTAGGTATTTTCTCGTGTTGGTAAGTTAATTCAAATCTAGCGCGTAAATCGTTATCTAATTTTCTCGTAAAAATGTGTAATAACAACATTGACCATTCTGTTACCGGGAAACCTAAACTAGCTAGCCCACTCGTGTTCTCATGCAAAATGTTCACGAATGTACGTAAGTGAGATGCATTCTTGACGGAAATGGTAGGTAACGCGAGTATGGCGGCAATGTGCGCGTCCGCAATCAACCTCTTGTCGTCGTACCTATCCAAAAGCAGTCTACGAGCCACTTCGTAATTGTCAGGGATATTCGATAAATGTTTGATCAAATTGGCGGGCTCGCCAGATAAACAACTCGTCAAATAATGTTTCTTTTGTACTGAATTCAATCGCTCGTTGTTGTGAACCAATGCATTAAACATGTTAATAAAACTAGGAAAATCCTGATAATTTCCCGTGAAGCGGGGCAAACTTATGTCCGGTAATTTATAGTTACACTCATTTATTTTGTTTGAAGAACAATAATCGGGCAAATCTTTGTGAATAACTTGTCTGAAATCGAGTTGCGCCTTTGACGACACACTCGTGCTAATTATGTATTTTACGTCAAGTAATTGCTCCTCCAACAAAACAAACTTATTCTTATAAGATTCTATTTGTTCATCTTTTAAATTCGAAGCACTTAAATTAAGATAACATTCTTCTGCCTCCACGCGCAACGAGTCTATGTCTGCACAACGAATTTTAAACTTACCTACTTCTAATTCATTCTTAAAATCTAATTTCTTCGCACAAACACTAAGTGAATTAACTTTTTCACAAAGAAATTCAAATTTTAGAATAAGCAATTGACTTCTCGACATGATTTTATAAGTTTTTACAAATGACTAAACACGAGGTAAAATGGCGTCCTTGACACGAAAACTTTCCCCAGAACAAACTTTTATGAAATGTCGCAAAATCACTAAAAACTAGTATTATATCCGGTCGAAGGATCATGAAAGATATAAAACACTTACGGGTGGGTTTTCAGGGATTCTGGACACTGGGAGAACACCTTTTTATAATTAATTTGATTTTTTATTGCAAGAGCAGTGATGTCGTTTAGAATCGTAGAAAGGAAGAGAAAGGGGTGAGGGGGCGGAAATAGGTTAGTGATGGATTGAACGAGGATCGGAATAGTGTTGTGCTAATATCCTCATTAATCATTCACACCGGTTTCTTACTTTTAGTGATTTTGACTTTGACATTTCATCCTATTTCTATTAGTGAATACGAAACAGCAGCCTATGTTATTTTTCAGGCTCTAGAGATTCTGCGTACCAAATTTCATTTAAATCGGTTCAGTAGTTTTTACGTGAAGAAGAGTAACAAACATCCATACATCCATACTTACAAACTTTCGCCTTTATAATAGTAGTAGGATTTGAGTAGGTATACTTTGAACCCGCTTCATCAATAATCTTCTGTTTACATAGGTTTTTTTAATGTTAGATAAGCCTTCATTTGACCACTATCTCACCTGATGTAAAGTGACGATGTGGTCTAAGATGGGGCATGAAGACCTAGAAGGTGGCTTCTCCGGGCCACATTACGAAACACGAAAGAATCGTTTCACGCACTGTGAAGCTTTCGTAACATTACACAGTACTTAGGTTGTCAAAAACCTAAGTACCTAGTACAAAAACAATTTACAACAACACGTAGAAAAACTAATGTACAATCACCGGCCTAGTAGTAGCTAAAAAGCGATCTCTCTTCCAAGCATCCTTTGGATGGCAAAGAACTTAGATGAAATAATTAGTAAGCAAGTGTACAATATTATATAACACAATTTAGATTATAATTTCTCCACATGACAAAATTCATCTCATTCACAATCCCATTTCATCTATTTAAGTTATTACACTTTCAAAAAAGCTTAAGTAATACTATTAATTTTAAAAACATTATATATTATGTATGTATGTATATCGTCCTTTACGTAAGTGATTCCCATTTATAAATCTAATTAATGGTTTAGTTCATCTAGCTTTTAGGCTTCGGCTGAATCTGCACAATCAAAGCTGCGAAGCCGGAGCGTCTGCCGCGCGGCGGACGCTGGCCATACTTTACTATGGCTCTTTTCACACCTACGCTACCACAAAGCGTCCCGCTACCCGCGTTACTGACGCGTAGGTTTCACTATTTTGTGGCGATAAAGTAGATGTTTTATCTACAAGTAGATTTACTATGGTATACGATATGATATTACGTCTCTGAGGGAAGAACGAGATCACTATTGGTCATTGGAGATTTACAATCTTTGAAAGGGGTGACGATATAGGACAGGTCACATGCCCTCCTAAAACTGATGACTTAATTTTAAAAAACGAATAAAGTTGAGTCTTTAAACTTTATTCGTACAAGGCAAAAACATATGACCATCAGGAAAATTTTGATCTTCAATTACTTACTCACTATGATTCAAAAAAACAAATACACTTGGTAATAAACATGGCACAATTGGAATGCTTGTGTTATGTACCTCTACCTATATCAATATATAACGTACTCGTACAAGTGACTAATAACGTAGTCAGGCATGGCCAATGAACCAATAGCTACATTAATCCAATCAACATTATCAATAAACTTAGGAGCATTGGCAGAAAAATCTAAACGATACGCCCAGAAAATAAATAACACACAACTCTATTGACAAAGCGATAAGTACAGATATCGCAGTTACATTATTCTATTTAACGCTGATTGAAAGTTTCCAAGCTACACATGGTCGCTGATTATTGTTATTGAAGGCAATTGCCTTAAGTACCAGCTACTACAGACGTACTAGGTATTTAGTCGGTCAAAAAGGAGAATTGAACGCGGCGAAAAAAATAACACACATCTTTAGATATCAGTGAAAAACAGAATCGACTGGTTGAACTGACCGTGTGATATGTGTTTGTGTATCCTAGGTATCTGGCAATCCAATTCACAGCACTATAGATGTAGCTCGCGTTATTTACTCACAAACGCACGTGTGTGCGGCGCAACGTGGGTACGACGCGTGCGCTCTCTGCTGCGGTCGCAGTAACACTGGCCGGTTTTTGATTACAGCTCGGCGCCTGCGCTTTATCAATCGCAGCAGGTAAATTGCATCTGAAAACATCAACTATAGTGACTATAGCCTGATGATGTAAACGCTCACCTTCCGAGAAGATCGGCGAAGTCGACGGAATTTTGTACTTTTGTTTAGTTTTGCTTGGCTGCGTGGATCTTGATGTGTTGGTATTTTGGCCATGCATGCCGAATTCTGAAATGAAGGCTGGTTTTGACGGTTCCAGTGGATTAAGCGATTCTGCCGTCATGCCGAATGGTTGCGTATTCAATTGTTTCCTGTTTTCGAGAAGATTCTATCAACTATTTAGTCGATTGCAAACTATAATAGTCTCTTTCTTCAATTGTATACTTTAAGGTAAGTTTATGCCGTGATCTTGGCGCTCGAAACAGCGTCGAAATATCAGACCATTCAAAAACCGACAAATCGTGGTATGTTACCAGTTTCAAGTTTTAATAAAAAGGCTTTATCCTTTTATTGTTTATTTGTAAAAAAAAAGTAAGGTACATACGTTCGATCGTCCAGGAGCGAAGTGGGCTGTTTACATCAAAGAATGCAATTGGCACAGGAATGTAGGTAGCTAGTAATAGCGGATATAAGACCATACCTAAGATTAAAAAACCCAAGTGCCCAAAATACAAATCTATATAAATAAAATGAATTGTTGTTGTTTGTCTGATTAAAACTCGAGAACGGCTGAACGGATTTATCTTATCATAGTCTTGAAATGTTCGTGGAGGTCTAGGAAAGGTTTAAAAGGCGAGAAAAAATCGAATAATTGCCGGGAAAAAAATTTGAATAAAAACCCGTGCGAAGCCGGGGCGGGCGACTAGTACAAAATAAATTACAAATAAATGAATGAAATATAGATAGATAGATAATATTTTTTATGCACGCCGATGCTTACAGACTAACTTAAAAATAACAATCAATAGCCACATTTGTTATACAATCGGCGGCCTTATCGCTTAAAGCAATCTCATCCAGGCAAAAAATGAATGAATCATTAATGAATTATTTTGACGAGCGACGCGTATACTCAGCAGTAGTTTGACGATAGGAAGACGATGATGTTGATTAAATAATAATAAATAAATAAATATTTCCGTGCTACTCACACAGCAATCACCTAACCCCAAACTAAGCAGAGCTTGTACTATAGGTGTTAGGTGACTGATATACTACATAGATACTTTTTTTTTTGTAAATACATACATAATGCTTTAATTTAGCTTTAAGTCCCTTTTTGTATTGTGATATCCTGGTGTGTAATAAAGAGTTTTTATTATTATTAATGATACATAAAAAACACCCAGACCCGAAACCAGAAATTGTAAATCGTACAAAATCTGGTCCCCGGCGGGAATCGAACCCTGCAACCTCCTGCGCCTCAGGCGGACGTTCGCCCACCGAGCCACAGCGTTCGATTTTGTATTTAATGTTTCTGTCTTATCCTTTTTGATTCTTTATTAAGTCAGTTAAGTAGTTTTTATGCCCTTGTTGTACCTCTATTATCTTATTGTATTTCACAATATTGCTTGAAGTAGGTGCTCGAGTGGAGTATCTGATTTACCTACATACGTTACTTTTAACACTTAGCGAGGTTTAACTTTTCCTTTTTGATTTTCCTCATATTTTGCAATAATTTTCATTGATATACCTTTTATTTTGTTTTACCTTAATGTAAAATTGGTAGTTCTTTATAAACACAAAAATTAATTATAAATATGGATTTTTGAAAAGGACTTAATTTTTCAAAAATTCTTCTTTTTACTTATATCACAGACGTTTAAAAAGGTCAAAAAAATAGGGTAACTCCTTATTTTGGCCGAGACTTCGTTATCTGTCCATCTATCACCAGACTGTATCTCAAGAACTGTTCTAAACATGGACTTAAAATTTTGAGAGATGATGTATTTCCTTTGCCGCTACAAAAACACACAACAAATGTATATTATATAACAATGGATATATAACAAACAAGATTTTTATCAAGCAAGAGGAGCTTTGCGCGAGGCGAGTAGGTATTTGGATGGTTGACCGCTCTGACTGCACCTTTTTAACCCCCGACCAAAAAAGAGGGGTGTTATAAGTTTGACGTGTCTGTCTGTCTGTTTTGTATGAAAGGTGAGTCTGGCGCGAGTGTTCTTAGTCATGTTTCAAGAAAATCAGTTGTGCCGTTTAAAAGTTATGGGGGTTAGAGTGGGGAAGGAAAACCGAAAATCTGCAAATATACTCGAGTGGGGTATCAAATGAAAGCGCATCGCGTGCACATTACAAAATATTATGATGTTTTACTTTTAAGGAAATTAAGGCATTGGAATCGGGAGATTTTCTTAAATATATTTACTTTTTTATGTATCTCCGCGGATAACTTTGTCGTGTATGAACCGATTTTGATTATTCTTTTTTTTAACCGACTTCAAAAAAAAGGAGGTTTCTCAATTCGACGGTATATATTGTTTTTTTGTGTTTTCTTATTGCATTATGTGTAAACTGTGCACGGAATACAAATACATAGTAGTATAAGTCTATCTCATACTCATATTATTTTTTTTGTAAGAGTGCGGTCGTTTTTTTTTTGTCAGAGTGCCCCAGGTCAGCTTCAGTGTGTAAAGCACTTGGCTTGAGTTTTATGTAACACTCCGGAGACCATGACTCCTTTTTAAACCGGCCCGAACTGTGAAAGTAGGCCCGTTGTTGTGTGATTTACGCAGCGTCAACGGTCACTACAGTAAGTAATTGTTTTTTATAACTTTGACATTTGTTTTCCATCTAACTACCTTAGTAACGCGTTGGGTGAAGGTTCGCTTGCGGCGCAAGATGAGCGGGTTCGATTCCCGCCTATTTATTTAAGTAAAACCTATTTTAACGGCTGAATGACAATATTTTTTGTGACATTAATTAATTATTTTGACATTTATCCTGGATTTGATTAATTATTGCTAGATTTTAGTGAAATATGTGGCCTTTATATGTTATTATTATTTAAAGGTGTTACCATGTTTGGAGCAAAAAAGACATTCTGTTCTATTGTATTCTTTTCATTAGGGAACGACCGCAGAGAGACATGTTCGTAACTAGAGTTGATAAACTGTCAACGTTACGGATTTCAAAGCCAAAAATAATCCTTCAAGGGGCGAGTGAGCATTAGCGGCACGAGTTCTATCTCATTCAATTACGCGTGCGAGTTTTTCGCGCACTTTTTTTAATCTGAAAAACATATCCATGTATAACCGACTCAAACAAGGAAGTTCTCATTGCAACGCAACTTTTTTACGTATAACCTCATATATTTTCATTATTACGTTTCCTTTTTTTTATGTTACACATATATGGACACATTATATGGAGCTTATAATAATAAGGATTGGTACGGTCGTGCTTGAGTTTCCTCAAATCCATACTAATATTATAAGTGCGAAAGACACTCTGTCTGTCAGTCTGTAACTCTTTCAGGCAAAACCTACTGAACCGATTTTAATGAAAACTGAACCGAAACAATGAGTACATAACCCCAACCCCACATAGTAAGGTTCAAGCACCTAACAAACCTACATTCCGCCATTCTTGTGCAGTTGTGTAACTGATAGCCCAACACTGATTCTTCTGATATCGCATTTCTTAATTTGCAACAATCAGAGTTCATTGACAAGTGCAAGGCGTTATGTTACAATAGCGATGATTAATTGTACCACACGTGGGCTAGTCATTCGAGTTCTCAGAGATTGCACAGAACTCGAATTTTATAATATAAAGATGAATCTCAAAATGTGTTGCCAAGCGCAAAACGCAACAACGCCGGGACCAAATTGGCTGATTATTTTTTTTCATTTTCGTAGAAGTTTACGGATTGTTTTTACGGCGAGAAAAAACGAATAATTGCTGGGAAAACAATTTTGAATGATTAGTCGTGCGAAGCCGAGGCGAGCTGCTAGCATTTTATAAATTTACGAACGTGTCAGCTGAAGCAACTGGAAAGGAAATTTTAAAGAATAACTTATAGCAATAATTAAACAAAACACTTAGTTTGTCTTTGAGTGTGAAATGTATCTATTCTGCAAAAAAAACTTAACGAATCAAATCAAAATCAAAATTATTCCATTTCATTAAAAGTTCTATATGGGCGAACCGGGCTCTTTCTGCGGGCTTATTCTACAATAGGGTATATGACTTATTAATTTTTAATAAATCCGGTATTCAAATGATTTAAAAAAAGAAGCTCCCGTACCTTTTCTTTTTTCTTGCAAACGAGAAATCAACACATTACAGTGCATTGAAGTTTTAACAAACAGTTTAGTTTTTGTTTGTTTTTTAGTTTGTTTTTTTTTGTTTACATAACGCTTTCGCGCGATTTGCACTAAATTTTGAAGTCAAAAGCATCCACAACTTTTATAGAACACAAGAACATAGTGCCTTCCCCTTAAATAGAGACAATAAGCAAAGTGTTAATGGACACATTCTTTATTTTACTCTACGTAGCAATTTAAGTCATATGTAAAATTACTAATTAGCCTTTATAATGGCTAGATCGTAATAGTGTTGTAGCATCTTTATTGAGAAGCTGCATAAAAAGAAAAAAAAGGAAAAAAAAAACAAGCCTCCACAACGGAACTTTGATCTTTGCACTCTTATTAAATTGATAAAGCCAAAAACAGGTGTCCAGTATTTTTTAACTGGCTTACAGAATACCATTTTTTTGTTATCATCAAGCGTATGCATCATCAATTCACCACACAATAAAGATTACAATAAAAAAGATTTCAAAGATAAGACACGATAAATCGGAAAACTAAATGTGTCACCCATTATCTTACAGTAGAACTTGTAAAACGATAACAAAAAATATAACAATAAAAATAAAGCACTTTAAAACTACGTGGATCAACTTATTTTAGTGTGTTACATCACATGTTGATGTTGAAATGTGGTTTCTGAATTCTCTTATCGCAGATAGTATGAGATATGAAATACCCAGATAGGTATAACATCTCGGGGTTACCAGGCAAACAAATGATACTGTTTTTTTCCCAAAATAACATAGATTCCCCTCAGCTACTGGAAAAAAATAGACTTAAAATCCCGATTAAACCAGGAAGACACCCCATTTGCTTAGACACACGTAGTCACACTTACTATAGACACAACTCATTTTTCTGTAGAGCTTTGTCATCTTCTTACAATGCTCTGGCCGATATTTCAGACCTAGACTTAAATATGTAGTTTAGCTAGGCTGATTGTTAAGAGCGATTTCTCCTAACACAAGCAAACCTTATTGATTAAAAGGGGAAATCAACCCTGTACCTTCTACATAAGAATAAGAAACGCAATAAATTTTTTATTATTTTTTATTATTATTATTAGACTAAACTTGTTAAACACAAAGCCTCACGAGGTAAAGAATGTTTTGGCCAGTCGTTGGTTTTAATTCTTTCTTTTTTAGTTTATATAATGTACACGTAACAAAATTCAATCTCCATTTATTTCATTTTAAATATTTTGTTGTCTTTGTGTTTTATTATAGGAATTGTTAAGTTAAAGTTATTGTTAATTTAGGATTGTGTTATTTAGGTTCAATAAGCGAAAACATAGAAATGGTTTGTAGTTTATATGTGTTTTAGATAAGTTACGAATACATTTTTTTTTTTTAAGATCGACATCATGGGATATACTTATCCACATTTGACACATAATCATTTCAGACAAATGATCATAAGCCAACCTCACCGGCCGTGGTATCCCAAACCATTTGTAGAAAATTCGTCGAGAACAATTCGTCGAAAACGAAATTCGCCGAAAACACAATTTAACTTCACCGCACGCTTTGTGACGCTTCGACGGTTGTTTTGTTTGCATGGTATTTTGCTAAGACCAAAGTATTTACATAAAATAATGTATTGAGTTTGGTCTTGGGATAAACGTTATTACTGCAGAATGACAAGTATATATTTCCATCCACCGCCATAAGGTAAAAGTTGGGGAATTTAAAAGCTCTTTACTTAGGAACCATGTTAATTGTACAATCGCTAACTGGTAACCCCTTCTGTATAAAAACCACCTATAATAGTAATAATGATCATGTAATGATTAAAATTAAAATCAAGAAATTATAATATAAATAAAGATTAAGAAACATTTAATTGCATAAAACATGAGTGTATACACGGTGGTAAGTTTAAAAAAGTGTTCTACATTTATTGCATGCAAATTTGAGAGAGCACAATGCATTTGGTCACAATTGTTATTATTATTTCGTTAACATACTTCACCAAAACACATTGGCATGCAATAATGTTGTACAATGAAACAAAATATAATAAGTCAATAGATTTAGTCATAATACAAGGGGATTATCTGTTAGCGACGTATACTGTACAAGAATATAGGTATATAATCCTACTTCCTACTAATATTATAAATAAATTACTAAATATTTCCGGGCAATCCACACAACAACATCTAGCCCCGTGGTAAGCACTATGCTTGTGTTACGGGTACTAGACATCTGATATATATGTACTTAATTTAATAGACATACACATTTAGATATTTTGATTATACATATTAAACACCCAGACCAAGGAGAAAGTGCTTGCAGAACATACAAACACTTGACCACTCGGCGGCGACCGAGCCCGCTACCTCTTAACAATAAACGCGAAAGTTTGTGAGGATATAAGTGTGTGTTGGTTGCTCGTACACGCAAAAACTACTAAATGGATTTTAATAAGACTTTACTATAAAATAGCTTACTTATCAGAATAATACCTAGGCTAATTTTTACCGAGGTAAATAATCTGAAACAGACTTGGACATCTGTAAATCAGTTCAGTGTCGAGTTCAATAAAATTATAAAGTGAAAAAAATGTTACTTAGTTGAACGCCATTTTGCGTCCCATCTGTAAATCAACGCATTCATCACTGTGACTCCTCATTTTGGACATTTCATAACAATTGCTAAATTGAAAATTACAGCTGCTGATTTAGTTTTAAGTGTTGGGAGGATACTATGAAACTTTGCTGTGGACAATCGACATTATAAGCTTACAAATTACTATTGCAACTCGCGTATTACAGTTTTCTATGTTGCATTTAAATAAAACATATTCTATGTACAAAGATACATAATTTATGCCTAAGCGCAGAGAAGGCGAGACTTTACATATTAAAATTAAGAAATAAAACTTTTTTGCCAAAAATTAAACCACCTTCAAACGAGAAACTGAAAAGTACATAATAAATTAACTTTACAAATCATTTCGACATTATAAGTGATAATTAAAAGAAACATAAACAATTAAATAATTAAATATTTAATAATTTTGAAGTCAAAAAATATATATATATATATATACGGTCGAATTGAGAAACCTCCTTTTTTTGAAGTCGGTTAAAAAGATTACATAATAGTTTGGAACAAGCTCACATACAGCAACATGTAAGTTTTAAGCTTGTATAACGGGTATTAAACATAAATACAAATATTTCATTTAAATTACATAACTAAATTATCAATTTGTTACCTTAGTCACCCATCCATAGTTCACATACTTTCGGTCAGTATGATATGATATACATGATCAATAAATATGAATCGACTCCAAATCACGTATCATTTCTAAGAACCCCGTCGGTGGTAAATTTTTAGAAGTCGCAATATGTTAAAAGTTCGCAGTAATTAAAAGTTTATTAAGTTATATTTATAAAGTTTGTAACATTAGCCAGGGCACAATAATTATACTTTTGTTGTGTCCAATTAGGTTAGGAAGTCATCTTTAAACTCTAGTGAGCCAAATACTACAAAAAAAATATAAGCCCGACGATTAGATTATCTAAAATAATGTTTTTTTGAACGGACCAACAGACGGACTAAACCGAATACATATTTTTATATGTAATGAAATGAAATGTATTTATTTATTATAGTTTCATATAAGGTCAGTATCATTGTAGTCATCATGCCTATTGAGAACCTCTTACTTTTTTTTCGTCGGTTATTGAAAAGGAACCTTTTTTATGCTGTCCTAAGTAAAAAGAGAGATAGCTGAAAGGTGGCAAGCAATAAAGATATCCTGTCAGAATAAACAGATTTTTTAATAATGAATAGCACTTCTGGATATACACAACAAAACGAAGCACAGATATTATCAGAAATCATAATGTCCGTAGAAAAAGTAGGTACTATAATCAAACGACCCAACAGCGAAACGAATGAGATGGCAAATCGAAATTGCAGTGTGTAATACCTTCCTGGTTACAGGACCTTGGCTATAAATGAGAGTTAGTTGGCTTTTCATAATCACTGTATCAACTTCCACTTGTAACTAGAATTATATATTACATCATCATCATCATCATCATCATCCTGCCCTTGTCCCTCACTATGTTGGGTCGGCAAAGTATGTGTTTTTCTTCCATTTCCCTCTATCACCCGTCATCTCAACACTCACTCATTTCTTACACATATCCTCTTTCACACAGTCCATCGACCTTTTCTTTGGCCTCCCTCTTCTCACATATCCATCCACATTGATATCTAACGCTCTTCTCGTAACATGACTTTCGTTCATTCTCCTCTCAACTTATCCGTAACTGGTGCCATTTTCAACTTGTTACACGAAATAATATTGTAGCTTCCTTGTTTCGTCTGTCTGTATATCTATGTTTAGAACTTGGACTTGGGGCCGAACAGTTCTCGAATGGAGACCGAGGACTCTAACTAGGCAAGCGCAGCGTAGGACCCAACTAGATGGACGGTCTGGTGAAGGCTGCGGGCTCACGGTGGATGCAGGCCGCTGCCAGCCGAAACAACTGGAGATGTTTGAGGGAGGCCTGTTTCCAGCAGTGGACGTCTTACGGCTGAGATGATGATGAATTTGGACTTTCTCAACATACGTTTTCATATTTTGGCAAATTAATAATAAAATTGTATTTTTTCTTGCAAACGAATAATCATGACGATACAGTGCATTGAAGTTCGCGTGACGTCATGCATTCGAGCAAAATGTACTAAATGTATACGTCACAAGCCCCCTCTTGCCCTATCTTGGCACTTTCTTATTTAATTGCTAAACCAAAAAATTGGTTTCCATTATTTTTGGACGGGCAAACAGACGGACTTAACATAAAAACCATATTTTATGTAGTCTTCATGCCAATTCTCAAGTCTGTACAAAGCTCATTACATTTTGTTATGATAAGACCACAACAATGACTTAAATTATTCGGCTATTGCGAGAATATTTTATTTTTTTGGTTTAACTGAAACTCATGACATAGTGTGTTTGACAAACAATAGTTGAAGTAGTTTTTTGGAATTTCCGGATTTACCTATCAATCTTTACGTACAGGACACATTTAAGCTAAGAACACGATAAATTTGATAAGACGACGCCATTTATCTTATCGGAAATCAATCGAAATATTTTAAATGACATTGTGATAAACAGATCCAATCTCAAAAATGTATATCTAATGTATGTAATGAATTTATCTACTGTAAATATATGTCTTTAATAGCCGAAAGGATGTCGTAAGAACACCGTAAATTTGGCTAACAGAGTAAGTAGCAAAAGACGTCCACCAAATGAAACAACTGGAAAACTATAAGTGAGGCCTATATCCAGCAATGGATGTCCTACGACTGAAATGATAATAATGACAAACAATTTCACATGTCTAATATATTCTGTATCATTTTATAATACCTTAAGCATTTTAAGGTTCCGTACCCAAAGAGTAAAACGGGACCCTATTACTGAGACTGTCTGTCTGTCACCAGGCTGTAGGTACCTCCAGAACCGTGATAGATAGAGAGATTAATTTTTTAGGGATGACAACAAATACTTTAAACGCATAATAAATAAAAAATTTAAGCGGTCAACCAACTAAGCACTAAGTTAGTTGACCGCTTTAAAAGCAACTTTTTGCACTAAATTAACACAAAAATCTATATTTATTGGATTTTTTATTGCATAATGTATAAACTATACACGCAACCCCAGGGTAGTATGAGTATGAAGTAGTATGAAGTAGTATGAAGTAGTATGAAGTAGTATGAAGTAGTATGAAGTAGTATGAAGTAGTATGAGTCTATCTCGTACTTATCAAATTTGCTTCCATTCACAATATACATAACCCCTTCAAATTCAAAATACAACATCCATCACGGATACCAAAACTGCTAATAAATCCAGTCAAATTGAACAAACGACTGAGCCGTCAGTCGACACGTCATTGAGAGCCATTGCTAACACTGAACAGATGGTTTTAAATATATACGGAACGGAGTAATCAGGGAACGGAATGGAATCTGGGTGATGATGCATCAGAGATAGATAGTGGTCCAGAGACAGAAATTTAAAGTTAGACAGTCTGGATCATGAAGTTTGTTTAAGGTTTGATCTCGGTGGATGCAGGCCGCTTCCAACCAGAACTCGTGTACGTTATATTCCCTCCTAATTAAAAATTATTACCACAGCAGTTGTGAATGAGACAAATAAACCTTCCTTTTTAATCACTCTATCTTTTTCACTTTATGGATAAAACTGAACTTTGGATAGTTATCAACAACAAAAAAAAACAACAAAAAAATCTAAATAAATAACAAATATCAACTGACCGAGATTGCTCTATATTTTAACCATTGACTAATTTACCTCGGAGATGGTGAAATAATCCCTTTAAAATAATCACTCGTGCGCAGAATCAGACATTCTACAGACAAAGGCCAAACATATTTTACACTTTTAACCGCGAAGACATAACTAAACCATGATTACATTCACACGATCGCTAACAAAAACTATTTAAATCACAATTTATACTTTTGTATGTAATACGTTACAAAGTTTCTATAATATTCCAAGACTGTGTCAACATTAATAGTATCCGTTGAACACAAAAATAAAATTCCGCAAGGGGTTCATTTTCAGTCCAAATTCAGAAGATAACTGTGGACTTATTAAAGGACTTGCCTCAGTAAAACCTTGACCTAAAACCAGCTAAAACTCACGTCTGGAACGACCTCCGCCATTCCCAAAGTTCACATCTGCAGACCAAAACAACGCGCAAAATCAAAACAAAACCGACACTGCTTCCGAAACTGCAACCTAAACACACAAAATTTAAGGACACTTTTCACTCATCACAATTATCATCAAAATTTAACCATCAGTTAATTTTTATAGTGGTTAATAGCAAAGTTTATTCGTATTATACCGGTTTAAGGCCACCTTGTTTCGAAGATTTAGGCATTTTACTCGCCCAGTCGACTTGCATGCGCGTTACGCGGGAGCCGACTTGATATGAACTCCGGCGAACTTTGTCGGCAGCAAGAACGCCACAATACAGCCTATTGCAGTAGCTACGGTGATTTTAATTTTATTGACTGTATTTTTTTAGTATATTGATTATTTTATTGACTATATTCTTTTATTTGATAGAAATGAAAGTTTATTGTAGTAGGTATGTAGGTATTGAATGTAAACATAATTTTTCTTACTAAACTTTTTGAATTAGTGAGGTGATAATTATGATTGAAGAATTTGTGGTAAAGAATACAAACAACAAAATGAAAACAAACATAATTATTATGTACAATATTTATTCTCATTTATAAAAAAAAATACATTTTATATGAGGAATAAAATGCTTTTTTATTTCATTGTAATTTAGAGTTCTAGTGCTAGGTCCTGATTGCAATTTAATAATGTTTTGCGATAAAAAAATCTCTTTTTCTTTATTTTCGGATTTTGATTTTGCGAATCCACCGGGATTCGCATTCAAGTGTCAGATTCCGTATAGAGCAGGGATGTAACGGAGGTAGTTTTATCGGAACCGAAATCGGAATCGGAGTTTTCAAATTTGATTTATCGGAATCGGAATCGAAATCGGAATCGGAATCGGAGGCAGGGTCAGTTTGTTTTAGGACAATTAAAACATGATTTATATCAATCTTTTTTAATTTTTATTAAGTATAAAATAAAAAACAACTGAAAATATTGGCATAATTCCAAATAAACAAAAGTTAAAATTAATGAATTTAAAGTTTAATTAAAATTAAAACTTAAAACCCAAAGTAGCGTGTTACATTTGGTTACATTACAATAAATGAACAAAAGCTAAAACAAATTAAATCAAAATTGACTCCAAAAAAAATGTAGAAAGTAAATTTTTAATTTCTTTGAAAAGTAATGTATTGTACTTTAAGAACAAAAGCTTTGATGCTTTGTCCCCATCCAATCTATTTCTTAAAGAGTCGTAAATTAGGCCACCACCACTAAAAAGTTGTTCGCTAGCTACCGAGCCCGGTGGACTTGACAAATATTGCCGGGCAATTGATTGTAGGGGTATTTTGTATTTCCATTTACTTTCCACCACAATAACGGATCATCACTAATACTTATACGTTTTTCTTTATTGTACTCATTTAGCATACTTTTCATTACAGCAAATTTGTCAAAAACTGCATCCAGATCCAGATATATCTTCCAGATGTTGTATCATCATCGTCTTCATCACTACTTAACAATATATTCGACAAAACTGTTTGGACATTACTATGGCTAGCTTCTGCTGGTAATTCCATTCTTGCCCGTTTGTTGTCTTGTTCGTTCGACCTCCGATTAACATCCGATGCAAAAGTATCGGAACCGAAGTCGGAACCGAAAGTGTATTAATAACCGAAAGTTCCGACTTAACGGAACCGGAATCGAAGCTCCGTTACATCTCTAGTATAGAGGCAACCAAGAGTGTGTCTGGGGTTGACGATTTCTGGCAGCAGACATTTTGACAGGTGGTGAAAGTGTGATAATTTTGATTCCATCTTTGATTTCCAAAATTCATCATCTTTTTCGATTCTTTCGATATGTACTGTTATTATACAATGTTATTATACAGTTGCCGAATATTTAAATGACAAAACCATTGGTAAATAAATGTAATGTGTAATTATTTTTAATCATTAACTAATATTTTATTTTATTTAATCTGATTTATAAAATTATTGACATGTTTATTTTTTAATTATATACAATTATTATTTAAAATTTCTTATTATTAAATTGTTGTTAATCAAAATGTCCAATGGGCAAATTACATTGATACAAAACCTTATATAATACCTACCATTTAAACTACATGTAATAATGCAATAAAGATACTTTGACTTTGACTGGTTCTTTTTCCCCGGCCCAAATACCAAATCGACATTGCCGTCGCGACAGCAATGTCGCGCAGTTGTCCTTGTAAAACCAATTACGGTTTTTATTAATTGTTGTAGTTTCACTTCTGTCGTGTGTGAATCGCACACACACCTTTTTTTTTCACGTCGCACGTCGCTCGTCGGGCGGGAAGAGCACTGGCATAGGTCCGTCGTCGGTAAGCGCCACCGCGCGACTGACGAAGCCCGCGGGCGTCGCGTCGCTCGCGGGTTTGTAGGTATTTAGGCATAATTAATAGGAAAATAACACTACAACACACACCTCAGCGATTTGCACTAGAAAAATGATTTATCTAAAGATTGGTGTAAAAATAAGGTCAATAAATTTATTATTTTAGCCACAGTATTGAAAATGTTTTTTAAAAAGAGGCAACTTTGGTATTTTTTTCTATCGAGCGAAGTTCATCTTATTGTGTAAATGTAAGCGAATTGCACTCTGTAAGATCCTCAACTGAAACATATATTTTTTTCAAAATTTTACGTTAATTTTTGACTGATTCATATTGATTTTAAAAACAGCATTTGCGGTATAAGGGGCCCTTAAATAGGCGGTCGCGACGGTAGTCAGTCGCACGCGCGCGTCCTCACGGTTCTAAAATAGACGTAATTGGTTTCGCCGCCAGACAGGGATGATGCTAAAATTACAGCGCTGAGCTGATACCATCAGGAACCTTGGAGGTTGGGTCCTTGCGTACACAGTGGGCATAGAGGTCACTAACCTTTGTTATCATTTTAGCTACAGGACATCCATTACAGGACTCCTGCCTTCTTCATAATTTTCTGGTTAACATTATTTCGGTTGGAAGCAGCATGCGTCAATTTTGAGCCAGTGGACTTTAGCAAATAATTTGTTCGTGAAAATTCAAGACAAAACGAAGCAAACGCGTCGCAGCGACAACGAAACACTTGGTTGGGCGTATTTTTGTATACATAATGAATAAGACTATTCACACGTACCACTTTTTGCCGTAGTTATCAACAGACAGACTACTGAGTTGACCCTGACTTTGTGGCTGCGACATCGATGTCGGTGCGTTGTCGTTGCGATATGGTTTCGTTATTTTTCTCGTGAGGTTGTACACGCGTTTTTCCACTTATCTCTCCGTCCTGAGTCAATCTCAGTATCCTTTATATAAGCGTCGATCCCTATTTACGAAACCTTTTTTCGGATACCAGGTTAATATACTCTAATGCACCGGAAAGATGCGCCCCCAAAATGATTACTTATCTCGAATGACTCAGTTGATTAAAATCGTGTACCAATGTATGTATCTGACCCAGACACCTACATCTGCAAAACAAAACACAACACGAGTGCACTTGTAGATAACACAGAATATACCTACTCGTAAGTACTAATAACGCCATCTTTGAAAACTCGACCAGCTTGTGAATCACTATCTGTCCGGGTACACTCTTATTCTTGCACTAAATCCAATACGTCAAGGTGTTCATGTCGAATTCTAGACAGGACTGACCACATTAAATATCTTGGTGTTATCCTTGATGGCACACTCTCCTGGTTTCCTCACATAAATGCAACTGTTTCTAGAGTCCGTCGCCTTATTTTTGTTTTCAAACAGTTGAGAGATGTGGCAGATATTAACTGTTTGAAAATAGTGTACTTTTCTCTTGCGCAATCAGTAATCGCTTATTGCAACACTACTTGGGGTGGAGCAATAAAAACTCAGATCCTAAGAGTAGAACGAGCGCAAAGAGCAATTCTAAAGGTAATGTTGTCTAAGCCTCGTAGATTCTCGACTACGACCCTTTATTCCGAGTGTAATGTCCTAACAGTTAGACAATTATTTATTTTATCAACAATCCTACGTAAACACTCAGAAATTAAATATGATCATAGTATTCAGCTCACCAGACGTCGATCTGATCTAGTATGTCGAACTGAATCGAGAAACACAGCCATTGCTAGGCGTCACTATTTTTATTTGAGTTCTTCACTGTACAATAGAGTCAATAAGATCCTGCAAATTTATTCCTTAACGTCGTTTAAACTTAAACAAGTATGTACCCAATGGCTTTTGACTCTTACCTACGAGGAAACGGAAGACCTATTGAAGCTCCCTGCGTAATTTTTGATAATTATTTATATTTTTATTCACAACACCCATTAATCACATACATACACACACAAACACACACACACACACACACATACACACATACATACAAACATAAACACACACCCAACTCACTCACGCGCACACTAACATCACTCCTGCATAGATTTTGTTGCTCAGATTCTCAAGAACCTGATGTCATCAATTATCTACGCGTGATGTGCGTCAAACACTTACTTAATATAAAAGCAATAATACTGATTGAACATAATAGAACCAAATTTTATTTTATTTTTAGCTAATTTTATTTAATCTAATTTATTACAATTATTAATTACTTAAATAAGTAATCTTTGTATAAAATTGCATGTTAGTTTAAGCACCTATCAATAGAATCAATAGAATATAAACTTGAAATATTGTTAAACTTTTATTTAGATTTAAACTAGATTAATATGTATTTATTTATAGAGCCTGGAGGAGGGCGATGAGGATACTCCACAGTTATTAACTTTTGTAGCCTCATCGTACTACCAATAACTATGTATTATTGTACTTTTGTTAAATAAATTACTTTTTACTTTACTTTAATGCAACGACAAATAGAATTTCGGGCCCTCAACAGAAAAATTATTATTATTGTATACTTATATCTAATATCAGGCGGTAATGCTATTTCTTATCCTGAGTCACTGATCTCGACTCTGAGGTTAAGCTAAATGTCAGTTTTGACTACGCAATGTCTATCAATAAAAGGTGACACGTAACATTGATAAAGATTATTAGACGGTATATAACTTTCTCCAGAAGATAACAATTAAAAGTAAGATTGGGTGTTATCTACAATATTAAGTAAAGACGAGACCCCTAAACCTAGAAAGATGAAATCTATATATATATTAAACGAAGTTTATATGCACTTTGAAAACCACGGGAAACCAAATTACTACACAATATCATGGTAAATATCAGAATCGTTCGTGATATACCAAAACGTTCCTCTCTGTTGCTTCATATTAAAATAAGCAGAAAATTCATATAAAATTTGCTTCAGAACGAATTAAGAACAATGTCTGAAGTAAATATTTGTAAACATACCACGGATAAGGTAAATCTGCGTATAACAGTAACAATAAATTTTAATAATCTCTTGTGTGTGACTGAGAAAAGTAAAAATAATGATCGTAATGTAAACAATATACTGTGTAAGGAAACCGACATGAATATATTTTTTAAAAACACACATAAACATTAATTTTCATTGCACCAAAAAGATTATGCCACTTCGCGGAAAGTCACACTGTTGAGAAAAACTGGATTAACAGAATAATTTCTGGGATGATGTGGATTGCGATTGTCAGAATCAACGTGGATTTCTTTGGAGGCATTAAAGCTTCACAAATCATACAAATACTGTTGACAGAAGGCATGGATTGTTTTATTAATTTTAAGTTGACCTCTCCTTTATTTCCAAAGAAGAGCATATGTATGCTCTTAACGTTTTGACTTCGACTTTCAATTAGAGGATGTAGATGATCGGCAAAAAGTATACTACTCGTATATCCCTTCGAAGGGTCTTTTCGCTTTTCAGCATAAAAGACTTACTCAATATTACAATAATTGTTATTGGTAGTTCCATAAACCTTCAGCAACACACGATACTTTGTATGACAAATCAGAAACCACAACTTAAACTGGTAATAAACGAGAAAAATGCAAATGCGCATATGAATAGAAAGATAATCTTGCCGTGAACGACCTTCGAGCAAATCTCACGCTGAAATGAAGGTTAGAATAAGGCGCTGCTGCAATTAATATTTTATTGCAATCGATTTAAATAGTAAAATTTATACAATACACATCCGTACAGAAGTACCTATGTTTAATTTGTTTATGCTTTTTGTATTTTATTCTTGACGTTTCTAAGATTTGTAAAATAAAACAATAGAAATAAATGATTTTGTATCTCGTATCGTATTCCTCGGGTCCCCACCCAAACCTGGATATAAAATAAATAAATCTGAGAAACAACTTTGGTGCGGTTCGAGGAATACCTATGTGTAGCTTTTTAGTTTGATGTTATAATAGAGCAAAAAAATTAGTCAAATTTGGCATGGGCATAGCTGTTTTCCCAGTAACATACAAAAGCTTTGCCGCGGGAAAAGCCGCAGGGGGCAGCTAGTTTATTATGGTAAGTCTGTTTTTTCGCGATAAACTTGAAAACTACTAAACGTATTATGCCTTTTCTTCAATACCTATTTATTTATTTATTTATTTGTAAGGAAAATGAACAGCCAAGATTATCACTATAACTAACCTTGTAGTAACAGAAAGCTAATTACAGATCTTCACGGATGGTCACATATTAAACATTAAAAAAAAAAGTGAACACACCTAGATGGACACAATGAACATTACAAAATTATAACATAGAAAATAATAACAAAAACCTATAAAACTACCTATATACTATCAATAAAATAACTATTAGCTAGTCGCTGCCTGATCGAGTTGACTCCCGAAGTAAACAGATCCAATCCATTAATGGACGGATCAGGATGCCTGCATAGCTTATTAAAAGCGTCACTAGTTCGCCATAAAAATGCATTTTGCCTATAGTTCGTACCGACAACAGGGGTGTGAAGAATAATATTTTGCCTAGTTACCTTGGATGGAGCATGAATGAGAATCTTACTAAGTAGTTCCGGACAGTCAATTAAATTCGAGGTTATTTTATGTAGAAAAGTTATATCAGCAATTTCGCGGCGTTTAAAAAGTGATTCTATTCAAGAAGAAGATTTTTACATCCGTGCGAAGCCAAAACGGGCCAGCCGGTTTAAGATGTTTTAGAGTTTTCTTTATCTGCATCGAAACAACATACCCTATCAGCTGGGACATCTGCCAGTGATTGTTGACTCTGTCTCGGAATAACCAGCGTTTGAAATAGCAGAAAGCTCCGGCAAAGGGGGACGCTCCTACGTCAGAAGTAGGTACGCGATTGGCACTCGTGGTGTGCGAATTTAGATGGTGACGTGGCGGCGCGTCATAACCTTGGAGTTTGGGTTTAGGCCTGGTGTGGTGCAGCCAATCTTGATGATAAATTGATCCTTAGCGTGGAATGGGGTATAAGGGGTTTCAAACACAATAAGATCAAACATAAATACAGACTCACCAACGATAACGAGATCTACCAACCCGCTTTGTACTAACGTAAATAATTGTTTTCTATTGCAACACTACGCTTAAAATAATAAAACTATGTGAATCTGTCCCATTGATTGGCTCCAACAGAATTCCAGCGCCGGTTGCAAAACCTGAGCATTTCAATCTTATTTTATTTATTTATTATTATTTATTTTTATGTGACATTTTGCTATTTCTTGACTTATTGTTTGGTTGATTATTATTTGTCCGTTTATTGAATATGTATGACATTGAAATTTTTTGTTACTAAACTTTTAGATTGATTAGATTTGATTTTAACGTTATGCGCTCTTGATGGGCAAGAAAATTAAAGGGTGGATTTTTGAAGTTGTACGTACAATAATTTCGGCATGTTTTACTGTATTTTCCTAAATGTGGTTTTCTTTGAGTTTTTCTGCTGGACGCTGCTACCTAGTACTGTATGAAGGTACCGGCAGGATATCAGAGCTTCGAGTACTTGGCCACAATGACTCAGTCATTTCTATCCTAGTTTTCAACTTAGCTTTAGCTGTAAATATTTTGTATGATTGTAGTTAAAAAATATATATACCTTGGTGTCTAGGTATTTTCAAGCAGTATTTAATGGAGAAATTAAATGTTTCTATGTGGAAAGTTAGTTAGTTCCTAAAATAATCTTTGGAAAACCGGTAGTCTCTAGCTAGAACTGACTCATACTGGACAAAGCCGGTTAGAACTAGAATCTAATGCTGGCTTGCGTGAATCGTATGTAGACTGAAAATCTATTATGACGTAGCGGATGACGAAATAGAAGTAAGATAATATTAGATTTTTATATTGAGATGTTGTGACGGGGAATTTATAAATATCACAGCATCATCGTCTCATAATATAGAGCATCTTGTCATTAAATCCATTAAAACGCGAGCAAAACCGCAAGTCGAATGCTAGTGTATACAAATAAATTAAATTGGAATATTTGGAATGTCTGATCGTTATATTAAAATAGCGACTTTCAGTAAATAAATAAATATAACATTTTAGTTGGGTTACGAACCCAACTAGGTCCCGGTGTGTGAAGCCGAGGTATTCCACATAGCGCACCAAGATGATGCGCTATGTAGAAGTACGTTGGTGCGCATCATCTGGGTGCGCATCATCTTGGTGCGCCCTGAGGAATACCTCGTGAAGACACCCGATTTCGTTTTAGTGCGATAAAAAGTATTAGTTGAATATTTTACAAAGTTGAGAATATAAGCAAATCAGACATGTAATATGTACGTTCTCCCACCTTATTGAAAATAATATGTTTAGTCCTACGAAGGAATTGGACTTGCTATTTAAAGATGACATGGCTAAACTTTCTTATCAGCATCAATTTGACGAGGGACGTGCCTCGTCAATTCTATTACCTATTATCATTTTATATGGGTCGATTGAGCTGATTTTGGTTTTAAAATGTTTGTCGTAGTCCAGGGTAGGTCTAAACGGTGAGCAAATAAGGAAAAATTGCCGGGAACTTTATAACCCATGCGACGCCGGGGCGGGCCGCTAGTTTATAATACTATTTAGATTTATAACGGGATATTTACCATGATTGATTGTCTTTCGTGTTTCCCGATATTTCGGCACAGTTACATGCGCCCTTTTTTTATTATTGATAAGCCTTCATTTGACCACAATCTCACCTGATGTAAAGTGACGATGTGGTCTAAGATGGAGCATGAAGGCCTAGAAGATGGCTTCTCCGGGCCACATTACGAAACACGAAAAAATCTCTTCACGCACTGGCCCAGCCCGGAGGGTGGTGACAAGCCGCGGCCGAAGCCTACCACCAGAGACTGTTCTTAGCACCACCCGGAGGTCACGTGTAAGGATTCAGAGGGTTACCACTTACGGACGTGAACAGACAAAACCTCCTGATCACTGTTGAACTGAAGCTGCAGCGATTGGAGTAACAGTTGTATCGGGAAACTCGAAAGACAATCAATCATGGTAAATATCCCATTATAAATCTAAATAGTAAAGAATTAAATAGGTTTTTTATCTTATCTTATCATTATCTTTAAGAAGTAGTGCCCCGCGGTATTTCCCGCGTTATAATGGATTTTCCCCCGGAATGACATTTTCCCGTTAAAAAGAAGCCTTAGTCCTTTCTCAGGCTGTAGGAAACCTGTGTACCAAATTTAATGATAAATCTAAATTTAAAATTTAAGAAAAACCCCCGATTCCAATGCCTTAATTTCCTTAAATATAAAACAACATAATATTATGTACCTAATGTGGACGCGATGCGTTTTCATTTTGATACCCCACACTAGTATATTTGCAGATTTTTGGTTTGGCTTCCCCACTCTCACCCCCATAACTTTTAAACGGCCCAACCGATTTTCATGAAACTTGTCTAGGAACACTCGCGCAAGACTCACCTTTCATACAAAAAAAAAACTAAATTGAAATCGCTCCATCCGTTCGGGAGCTATGGTGACACAGACAGACAAACAGACAGACACACAGACAGACAGACAGACAGACACGTCAAACTTATAACACCCCTCTTTTTTGGTCGGGGGTTAAAAATAATTTCAGATGTTTTTGCGTGAAAAAGGAACATACAGAGTTACTTTCGCATTTATAATATTACTAGTGGCCCGCCCCGGCTTCGCACGGGTTTTTATTCAATTTTTTTTCCAAAATTGTGAATCTAAACCATTCCCAGGTCCCCTTGAACACACACAAAAAATTTCATCAAAATCGGTCCAGTAGTTTGAGAGAAGTTCAGTGACATACACACTCACAGAAGAATTATATATATAAAGATTAGTATGGATGGTATAGACATAGAATTAAGACATTTTCAACACGATTTGAAAAATACTTGTTATGAAATTAATATATATGAATATTGTTTCTGTGTAAGATTCTAGTGGCATCAGAGTAGGTCCCAGATGAGTTAACTAATTCCCACCAATTGTTCGTTTTAACCCCATTAAAAACATCGAGGGCACTCCCATCAGAACATAAGCGACCCTGGATATCTGGGAGTATCTGGCTCGAACCGGCTGCCAATTGACGAGCTGGTGGGTGACTAACTTATTGATAACGTCATGACATGATTATTTTAATCAGTAATGATCAGTATCTATGGTTTGGAAATAACTCATAGTATAGTCAACAGCAAAAGTAAGTGATCAAAATTAACGTTTCAAAACATCTTCTTGTGCGACGGGCCAGATGTAACAGGTTATACAAAATCTAAATTTTAAATTTAAGAATAACCCCTGATTCCATTGCCTGGATTTTCTTAAAAGGAAAACACCATAATATTTTGTAATGTGCACGCGATGCGCTTTCATTTGATACCCCACTCGAGTATATTTGCAGATTTTCGGTTTTCCTTCCCCACTCTAACCCCCATAACTTTTAAACGGCTAGACCGATCTTTATAAAACATGTCTAAGAACACTCACGCCAAACTCACCTTTAATAAAAAAAAACTAAATTGAAATCGCTCGATCCGTTTGGGAGCTATGATGTCCCAGACAGACAGACACACAGACAGACAGACAGAAAGACACGTCAAACTTATAACACCCCTCTTTTTTGGTCGTTATATCTTCTAGTGCGACGTGGCAGATGTAACAAGTTATACCAAAGCTTCAATTTCAAAAGAAGTTTTATGTGGTCGAATGATAATGATCGTAATTATACCGAGGATTGGACTAAATGTGATCACTTATTTATTAGACGTTATTTGTTCCTTTACTTCTAACAAACTACAAAAGTCCGTAACTTTTGACTTGGTTTACTGTATATATTATTTTAGTTTCTTTTGCTGTTAACTGTACAATTAAATGTTTAATTTTATTTTTTAAAGTTTTTACTCAGAACTATGATTAGATAGATATTGGATAGATAGATAGATAACACCTTTATTGTAAACCATTAATTACAAACTATTAAAAAAAAAACAGACTAACAATACTAGTGGTACAATTAGAGACCTTATCGCTAAAGCGATTATTTCCAGGCAACCTTTGGATGGTTTGTGCAAGTTAATAAATAGTCATTAATATCAAATTTATATATTATAAACATTAAATATTTTACATACGTTAAATTTTGTATTTAATACCTAATACAATACTTAAGATTATATGAGTAAATAATTAATAAAAGCTCACAAACATACATATAATACATAAAAAACACCCAGACCAGAAACCAGAAATTGTAGATTGAATATTTTGAATAGTACATATTTTTTTTATTATTGAAGTGAAACTTCTTCAGAATCGTTGTGATTTCAGACCGGATGCAACGGAAATACGTTAGGTAAGCCAATCTTAAACGCTAACAAGGTTAAGAAACTTTCCGGAACGCTAGTACTTGGATGGGTGACCGCCCGAACAAAATCTTTTTGCACAGTATTTTTTTTTATTCATCTCATTCTTTCTATATTACACAATAGAGCAGCTAAAATTTACAAATGTTATAGTAGGTAATGTGCTTAGGAATAAATATTTAAATTTAGGTTTATTAAATAATATGATAAGACATGCATGCCAATATTTTGATAATTCCGAATATGTGTTATTAAACGACCGAGAAATGTACGAATGGAACAAGGAAAAAGCATGTAAATTGTTACACAGGGAAATATTGCGAGTTTCGTATCGTAATAATTATTTAAATTTTAAAAGTAAGCCTAGAAATAACTCTGTTGTGAAACAAGTGACTGCCGAGAAAGCATCCCAAACAGAAGTAGTAAATGGTTTACCTTGCTCCCATCAAGGCACGCAAATTAACGAAGACCTTCAGTCTGACCATGCTGGATGTAAAATAAATAATGACAATAATGATAATCATCTTTTTCGTGTTCAAACATCTTAATGTAATGCATCAAAATATTGACGGGCTTATTGGTAAATCAGATCAGTTAATGGTAGTTCTAGATAACCTCAAAACAGAAGGCCAGAATATTGACGTTGTATGTATAACCCAACATAACATGTTGAGGGATGATATTGTACGGGTCAATGTATCCAATTTTAGAGTAGCTTCTGCCTATTGCAGAGATTCAAGGCATGGAGGCTCATGTATTCTAGTTGGAGAAGAACATGACTATGAAAACACACAGGCTATTGTCGATCTGTCTATACAGGGCATAATTGAGTGCTCAGCTATTAAATTAGTTAGACATAAACTTTATATATTACTAGCGGCACGCCCCGGCTTTGCACGGGTAATTATTCAAAATTATTCAAATTTTTCTCTCCGTAATAACCATCCTTATACTCCAACAAACATTTAAAAAAATAAATTGGCTAAATTGGTATAGGCGTGGTTGAGTTATGCGCCTAGCAACACATTTTGCGATTCATTTTTAACCCCCGACAAAAAAGAGGGGTGTCATATGTTTGACGTGTCTATCTGTCTGGGACATCATACCTCCCGAACGGAAGAAGCGATTTCAACTTAGTTTTTTTTGTTTAAAAGGTGAGTCTGGCGCGAGTGCTCTTAGACATGTTTCATGAAAATCGGTTGTGCCGTTTAAAAATTGTGGGGGTTAGAGTGGGGAAGGAAAACCGAAAATCTGCAAAAATCTCGAGTGGGGTATCAAATGAAAGCGCATTGCGTGCACATTACACATTATAATGGTGTTTTACTTTTAAGAGAATTGAAGGATTCGAATCGGGGGTTTTTCTTATATTTTAAATTTAGATTTATTATTTTTAAGAAGATCAAGCTCAAATTGGTGTAACCGACAACAAACATAAACTTGGTTCGGGTCAATTGGTGTAACGTTAGTTTTTTGTGATATCTTTTGAATGGAATGCCAGAATCTAATAATTCAAAAAGTTATATAAAGGTTTTAAAGCAATCTTACATAATAAATTATTTATTTTGTTAAGGATTAATACCAAGATACAAATAAAGAGCCTTTTCAAACAGTGGTATTTTAATTTTTTTACATAAAAAATCGCTAATTGTCTAAAAACTATAATAGTTAGAGATATGATGTAACGACGTTTTTTGTAGATAATGATAAGTTCTACAAAGTTGTAATACATCACTTTGTTATATATTCAATAGTTTTCCCAGCATTCGCGATTAAAGAAAGATTTTAGGTTTATTTTTTCAAAGAAATCGCTTGTTGTTACAAAACTATAATAGTTAGAGATATTATGTAACAACGTTTTTTGTAGATAATGATAAGTTCTACAAAGTTGTAATACATCACTTTGTTATATATTCAATAGTTTTCGCAGCATTCGCGATTAAAGAAAGATTTTAGGTTCTTTTTTTTCACCATGGGTTGCATTATCGGAGTTTGGTAAGAAATCATATTATTTTTGAAAACAAAATATAGCCTATGTCACTCAGGGATAGTGTAGCTTTCGAATGGTGAAAGAATTTTTTAAATCGGTGCAGTAGTTTCAGAGCCTATTCGAGACAAACAAACAAACAAAAAATCAAACCTTTCCTCTTTATAATATTAGTATAGATGTATTTATAGACCCCCCCGAGTCAAAGCACAAAGTTTAAAAATGTTTTTTGATCAATTTCATTTAATTTTAGAAAAAAATATGCTGTAGGAATAGTTACAAAATAGTTATCTGTGGTGATTTCAACATTGATATCCTTAAATGCAATTCACATTCTACCATGTTTCGACACTTTGTCACTGGATACAATTTAAAATTTCAATTTTCTCAAGCTACTAGACTGTGCAGCAATACGAGCATAGACAATGTGTTGCATAACGTTAAGGGTACGGTAGGAGAATTATCAGATTTTGCATTGTCGGATCATACTGCGCAAATATGCAAGATACCAGTGACAAAATTCTGCAAACTTAAATACTGGTTTGTGGAGGTTAGAGACTATAGCCGTGACAATATACGTAAGTTTCAGGAAGCAATGGTAGCTTTATCTTTTGACTCTTGTTTTAAAAGTAATGACCCCAACCTAGCTTTTAATAATTTCCATGACATTTTCTTGTTATTTTATAATTTATGCTTTCCATACTACAAAATTAAAGTAAACGCCTACAAAAAGCCTAAGTGGATAACTAAAGGTATTAAGAAATGTAGTAAAATAAAAAGAAATTTACTGTGGCAGTACAGACACACGAGCACCGCAGAATGTAAAGCTAAATTTAAAAAATACTCTGCACAATATAAAAGAATTATAAGACTAACTCAAAAAGCCCAAAATGATTATTTAATAAAACATTCTGATAATAAAAGTAAAATGACATGGAATATAATTAACAAACTCAGTCACAACGAACCTAAAGAGGGGATCACAAAACTAGTGATAGGCGATAAAATAATTTCTAACCCTCACCAACTAGCGAATTTTTTTAATGACCATTTTATTAACATAGTAAAGACACAGAGTGACCATAGAACTGACAATAAAAATAGCAATACTGACATTATTTTTAAAACACATGGTAAAATGCATGACATATTGGATAATAATACTAATAATATTGACATTGATAATACTAATTTGGACATGGATCTTAATGACATTAATATTAATAATCACAAACACAACACAGACATACCAGTTTATAATAAGTCATTGTTTTTGACTCCGGTAACGTCATTTGACATACATAAGACAATAATGTCCTTAAAAAACACAAACAGTGTAGGGTTTGATGGAATATCTACCAAAATGTTAAAAGAAGTTGCTGGCATTGTAGCACCTGTCCTGAGCTTTATTTTAAATAGTTGCATGGAGAATGGTATTTTCCCAGATAAACTGAAACTCTCAATAGTCAGACCTCTATTTAAAAAAGGCGATAAAAGTGAAGTAAATAACTATCGACCCGTAGCACTTATTCCAATTATTTCAAAAGTTTTTGAGAGAATAATTTACTATAAACTTAATAGTTTTTTTGAATGTAACAAGTTGTTTACAGAGCGTCAATATGGTTTCCGAAAAGATAAAACCATAAACATGGCTATATTCGATTTTCTACATAAAGTAATTGAAGCAGTTGATAAGAGACACACGGCTATTGCTATGTATATGGATATGACCAAAGCTTTCGATCATGTTAATCATAAGCTACTTATTGATAAACTTGAGAGATACGGTGTAAGAGGCAATGTTCAGGATCTCATTATGTCTTACCTAAGTGACAGACAACAAATTACTCAAATAAAAAGACTATGTCCTGTTACACGATGCGAGACTACGTATACTTCCTCATTAAGAGCTGTACTACATGGTGTGCCCCAAGGAAGTGTGCTAGGACCATTGCTATTCCTAATATATATTAATGATTTGCCCCTAATAACTAATAACTATATGACCTTATTCGCTGATGATAGCACAATACTATTTACTAATGACATATCTAATAATAATCTATTAATTGACATTAATAATACACTGACATCAATAATCAATTGGCTAGAACATAATAATTTACAAATTAATATAACTAAAACATACTTAATGAATTTTAAACCAAAAATGACTATATCATCGCCAATGGACATAAAATATCAGAATCAACAAATACAATTTATCGAATATACGAAGTTTTTAGGATTACAGATAGATAACAAGTTAGACTGGAAAGCTCATACAGAAATACTATGCAATCGTATACATCAATATTCCTACGCACTATATAAACTAAGTAAAATAGCAAACACCACAACTTTACTTGCAGCATATTATGGGCATGCTGCATCTATACTGAGATACGGCATAATATTCTGGGGAAATTCATCAAATAAATTAAAAATATTTAGAGCTCAGAAGAGATGCATAAGAGCAATGTTTGGTATGAGACAGACTGACACATGCAGGGGTGTTTTCAAAAAGTGGAAAATTCTGACGCTGGCTTCCCTGTATATATTCGAAGTGGCGTATTTTGTCCGAACTAATCTTAGTCGCTTTGATTTGTTTGAGACTGGATCACGCCGGGAGGGAACCTTACGTATTCATCCATCTAGAACTGCCTTATGTAGAAAAAGTGTTTTTGGAATGGCACCTAAAATATATAATAAAATTCCAAAGTCGATACGTTCGGACGATAATTTGACTGCATTTAAAAATAAACTTATTAAATTCTTGGAAGAAAAGGAATATTATTCTATTGTTGATTTTTTAAATGATAAATTAAATATATATTGACATTGCATGACTGACATTAATTAAATATGAATAAATTATTACTTACCTAACACTTTAGATGCATGATAATGCTGTAAGCCCGAAAGGC
Source organism: Gymnoscelis rufifasciata (assembly GCA_929108375.1). Lineage (NCBI taxonomy): Eukaryota > Metazoa > Arthropoda > Insecta > Lepidoptera > Geometridae > Gymnoscelis > Gymnoscelis rufifasciata. The sequence goes on along the minus strand of OV815327.1, from coordinate 9,086,683 downwards.
AGACTAGAGACACATAACAATAGATATAAGACCAATGTATACATTAGCACCTAGTTAACAGCAATAAATATTTCATTTCATTTCATTTCATTTCATTTCATTTCATTTCATTTCATTTCATTTCATTTCATTTCATTTCATTTCATTTCTTTTGTCGATTTTCTGAAGTTTCACTTCTACCGTGTGTGAATCGCACACACACCTTTTTTAATCCCATAAGTGTTCAAACTTAGCAGTAAAATAGTTAAAAAAACATGTTTCAGGGTTTCTAGTTATTGTCAAGCGACCTGAGATTCAGCCCCAATACCCCTTCTAAAAAAAATATAAATCCCCATCTATTTGGCGAGATCAGTTAAGGTGGTTGTATGGGCTAACGCGACTTTTTCAAATTGATATATCTACTTTATGAGTGAATAAATATGTATAAAAAAAATATATGTTGCAAAATAGATATTAAACTACAACTTGAACGTTTGAAATTATTGTATCTTCATTATTACTTAATAAAAAAAATATTCAAAGTAAGGCATTTTTTATCCGAAATTTGGATATATCTTTTAAACGGTATTGAGTTTGAGTATTTTTCTTTAACTTAAATATTTGTCAAAGTATTCCACACAAACTGTACGTTTGAAAATTAAAACAAATGATTTATACGACTACAAATAATTATTTTATGTTTTCGGTATGAAATGGAACGACCGGGTCTGTGCGGGGGCGACGGGCGGCAGTGTGGCTCAGACTATCGGACGGGGAGGTTGTGTCGCGCGTCTTCGTCATCGGTCCAAATGCATTTTTCGATTTAACCGTATAACGATTATTGTTTGCGCATGGACGCTGTTGTTTAGTTTTATATTTTAGAAATAGGTATTTGAGCTCGGACTTTTGTATATTCGTTGGACAAGTTCAGTAAGCAATTAGCAGGAATAAAAGTTAGTAATAAATAAGTAATGATTATACTTACTACCTACCAACTAGTGAATTAAGTACCAAGCTAATATAATAAGTACCTACCTATTAATATTTATAAACAAAAAAAAACACTTATGAAAAAGTTGTTTTATTTTTTATAAGGGTTACCTAGTTAACTAACTCTGACTCTGAGTGCCTCGTAGGCGCGGTGTGCGAATGTCCGCTTGCAGAGCAAAAGGTAGCGGGTTCGATTCCCGCCGAGGGTAAAAGTGTTTGTATGTTCTGCAAGCACTTTTCTCCTTGGTCTGGGTATTTAATATGTATAATAAAAAATATCTTTAAATGTAGGTATGTATATTATTATTAAGTATATCAAATATCTAGTACCTACCCGTAACACAAGCTTAGAGCTTACCACGGGACTAAAATGTTGTTGCGTGAATTGTCTGGAAATATTATTTATTTATAACTAGCACAGACTATTATAAATATAATTAAAAATTAAATAATTAATTAATTGATATATATATTTTATGTCACCGCACCGTCCAGTTATTTGCTGTGCATTATCCTCTCCATCCTAAGGTTGTCTGGAAGAAACTGCTCTAAGCAATAAGGCCGCCAATTACGCATTTTTGTATTTAGCTTTAAGTCCCTTTTTGTATTGTGATATGGTGTGTAATAAAGAGTTTTATTATTATTATTATTACTAGGTAGATGATACAAACAAAACATATACAATGTGCATTTTCGAACCTTGATCAAACTAAATGCGGATACACGACATAAATTTATCGATAAATATAGGATAAAAAAATTATATGTTGGCTATTTAAAAAAAGCCAATATTTTTTTTATGAAAACTACTTCGTATGGTTTTTTATTCGTTTCTGTTTGAGTAAATGGTGTATTTTATTCAAAGTAGGCTCATTTAAAAGCTAGATAGTTTACATCATCATCATCATCAGCCCTTATCCCATATTACGTGGGGTCGACGCAACATCTTTCTTCCTTCCATTTTCCATTGTCACTCGTCATCTCAACACTCATTCCTTCCTTCAAAGTTCAAAATTAATTTATTGCGTAAATACATGTTACAGCGTTGTTATGGCTTAAATTTTACAAGGATCAATGTATTTTACCTGTCCAGGCATGCAATTATAAAATTGGCATTACATTATTGAATAAACTAAAATAATAAAAATCTAACAAAATACAGTACTAAATAAATTTTTATAATTATTAACTTTAAATTAATTTCATTAAACATTTATAACATCAGTAATCATCATAGTAAGCAAAAATTCAAAGTCATAAAACTAATTATTGTACAATTTAAAAAGTCATTATCTTAGAAACATTTTTGTCAGTCATTTTTGTTCTTACGCATGCCATCCTTCAAACAGTCCATCAATATTTTCTTTGACCTACCTCTTCCCACATATCCATCAACACACATATATAACACTCTAAGCTAGATAGTTTACATAATTAAGAAAATTCAAAACAAAATACAATTTTGGTACAAGAGTCCGCAAATTTTTTTTTTGTAGAAATTTACCAAACAATTTTTTTTTATTTTGTTGTTGATCTATAATTTTTAAACTTTTTTGCATTATTTATTAAACTTCATAATATTTTTCAAAGGTTGTCTGGAAGAAATTGCTTTAAGCAATATGGCCGCCCATTATGCATTTTGTATTTTGCAAGTCCATTTTTGTATTGTTTTATCTTGGTTTGTAATAAAGAGTTATATTATTATTATTCTACAAATTCTACAGAGTCTACAACGAAAAAAGGTCTACCTTTTTTCGTTGTCATGTTAGTAGCCATTTTAATTAGGTACTTTCTGCCTTGTAGTGCCAAATATCAACAGACAACAAATTATGTATCTTAAGTTGCATTAAAATGATCACGCACGATTGTGGTGAAGTGAGCTGGAGCGTCACCATGAATCACGCCAGCGAATCAAATAAGAAACGATCGCGATGTACTAAAAAGAACTTGTGAACTGAACGTGGGTTTACTTGCAACGATATGCATTGAGGAAAATGGTTGGCATTTTGAACAATCAATAAATTAATTGATAGTAATAACTTAAAGTGTTGTATTACTTAATCTTATCATTATCCACCGTTAATATCCCACTTTTGGGCAAAGGCTTCGTTCCGTTTCATCTTATCTTGCCTTGTTTCATTACATAATTTGCTGTCTGTTGATCTCTGTACAAGGCAGAAAGTACCTAATTCGAATGGCTAATAACATGACAGCAAAAAGAGTTTAATTAACCTTTTTGGTACGTGGGCTACCCACCAACCTTAGAGTATCTATGGATACCAACAGTGTCAGTCGCGTAGCATTTCAAATAATTTTATACTCTCTACCTGAAACTTAAAAGGAAAAGACATTATGAATATTGCAGATACTACCTAGATTCTATCAGACGATTGGCCTTCAAGCAAAAACCAGACATTATTCATAAAATTAAAACCCTTACTTTTTAGAAAAGATTTGTAGTATAAATTATGAAGTTTAATATGACATGCAAAAAAGTATACCTCAATAATCCAGTGTAAAAGTTACAGATTAAAAATAAAATAAATATCTATTTTTTTTGTTAAATTTCTACAAAAAAAAAGTTTTAATAGGCTTTTGTACCGAAATTGTATTTTCTTTTAATTTTCATAGCTAGGTAAACTATCTAGCTTTTTAATGAGCCTACTTTGAATAAAATACACCGTTTACTCAAACAGAAACGAAGAAAACACCAGATGAAGTACCTAGTTCTCATAAAAAAATATTAAATCGACTTTTTTTAATAGTTTACATAAAAAAAATCTGATATTTATCGATTAATTTTTGTCATGTCTCCGCAAATTGCGTTTGATCAAGCTTCGAAAATACACATTGTATAGGTAACTAGCCTACCCTGGCAGGATTGGCTTAGGATCTTATTATTAGGTTGGTACTTAGTAAGTAAAGAAAACCTAGTTAAAAAAACATACTTATTATTTATTTATTTATTTGTTATATTAGAACCACCAACAAGAAAATACACTTAAATAGTTTAAAAATTAAGATTCATTAATATCTAATAATAATATATAATTAATTTTAACAATACATTTAAATTAAAAAATAAATAAAAAGAAAATAACATAAGCACAAACGCATAAATCTCTAGGTAGAATAGTTTTAGCGTAATAATGATGTAGTTGGAAAGTCCTTATTTACGGCGTCGCGACTCGCGAGGACCCGGCACGCGTGACCGCTTGCCGAGAGCGCAGGCCGCGCTCTGCGTCGTAAAAATGTAGCGGGGAGTGTGCTGTTGGCGCGGGGAATAATTTTGACTCCGCCCGAATCCTCAAGGCCGTTGGCCCATACAGGCGCCTTAACAAAACGCGGCCTGCTGATAACAGTGATAAGTGTTAGCTGTGACAGGTGATAACGCTGACAAGATCAAAACAACGCACGTCGCGCCTGCGTGCGTTACGGCTTGTTGACAGTGGCTCACCAGTTGGCGCCACGAGCTAGATAGACACAGTCAACAGCAAAAGAAGCTGATTAAATAGGGTCCCAAAATAAAATATACTGTAAATTAATAAAAAAATATACATATATTTTCGGACAATCCACACAACATCTAGCCCCGTGGTAAGCTCTTAATAGCTTGTTACTAATTGTACATATTTCCGGACAATCCACACAACATCTAGCCCCGTGGTAAGCCCTAAGCTTGTGTTACGGGTACTTCAATTGATATACTTAAAGAATAGAAATAAATAAATAGATAATTATATTATACATATTAAAACATTTGGCCCCTTGGCGGGAATCGAACTTTCCACCACCCCGCCAGTAACGCAAGTAGGCATAGCTTTAAGCTACGGATATTGTGCCGCAAAGTTTTCTAAATTCGTCTATTAATTTAGAGTTTGAACGGAGTTTACACCAAAAATTGCATAACGCTAGATGGCTTAGCATAACCCTTGAAAAAAACGATACCTACCTATACTATTTGCTAAGAGAAAAAATCTTCTATCTCCCAAAATAATACTCATATTATCTTGTCTAGATTTTAAAGCCGCAAAACACGGTTTACATAATTTTTATTTATTTCTTTATCAGTTTAAACTTTAAACTGGAGCTCACGTGGTTGTTTTCAGATAAAACATAAGACGATATTATTTACTGGGGAGTCTTATGATTGTGAGTAGTAAAAACCAAATATAAACATTATGTGCTTAATGTATTCTAAACATTTAAGACAAAGGCTCGCCATACACAGTCTGCTTGAAGATGCGACCGCATATTTTTTTGTTTGATAAGCCTTTATTGGACCACAATCTCACCTGATGTAAAGTAACGATGTGGTCTAAGATGGAGCATGAAGGCCTAGAAGATGGCTTCTCCGGGCCACATTACGAAACACGAAAAAATCGCTTCACGCACTGGCCCAGCCCGGAGGTATAGTAAATTACTGACTTCTACGTACGTACACGGACGGCTAAGGCAGGTGCAACTGCTTCGGGCAGCTGGCAGCACGGTGAAATTTCAAGCTGTTGATCTTGACTGCAAGAGCGGTCCATGTATGATAAATAAATAAATATTTCCGAACAATCCACACATCAACATTTAGACCCGTGGTAAGCTCCAAGCTTGTGTTACGGGTACGAGACATCTGATATACTTAATATAATAGACATACATATAGATATTATTACTATACATATTAAATACCCAGACTACAGAATACATAATTGCCCAGACCAAGAAGAAAGTGCTTGCAAAACAAACAAACACTTTGCACCTCGACGGGAATCGAACCCGCTACCTCTTGCACCGCAAGCGACTTTACCGAGGCAGTCAGCTATCACTAGTTAACTGCTCGAGCAGCAAATGTATGTCGGGCCTAAGAATTATGACTGTAAATATACATAAAGTCAAAAGATAATTGACTATTAGTCAATATATAACTTAAATAAATCTACATTTTAAATTTAAGAAAAACCCCCGAATCCAATGCCTTAATTTCCTTAAAAGTAAAACACCTTAATATTTTGTAATGTGCACGCAATGCGCTTTCATTTGATACCCCACATTTTGTAATGTGTACGAAATGCGCTTTCATTTGATACCCCACTCGAGTATGTTTGCAGATTTTCGGTTTTCCTTCCCCACTCTCACCCTACATAACTTTTAAACGACACAACCGATTTTCATGAATCATGTCTAAGAACACTCGCGCCAAACTCAATTTTACAAATACAAAAACTAAATTAAAATCGCTCCATCCGTTCGGGAGCTATGATGCCCCAGACAGACAGACACGTCAAACTTATAACCCCTCTTTTTTGGTTGGGGGTTAAAAAAATGTTATAGTTCAACTACACTGTGAGGACGAAGAAACTCGAAGCCCGAAGAAAGGTGATAGTCAAATCTGTATTTAGGGTGACATTATCGCACTTAAATTTTGACAGTCTCAAGACATACCTACAATGAGACGCGCTGTCACTTCTTCTATTGGTGTTAGACAGCTTACCTGCAACAAGAAAATGAAGATAAATAACCCTGCATAAAAGAAAGCATAAAGAAAAAGCCGTGTTGGCTAAGTGGGAGGACACTCGACTTTCATTCCGAAGGTCGTGGGTTCAAACCCCGCCACGCACCTCTGGATTTTTCTTCTTGAGAAATTTATGTGCGCTTTAAAACACGTGCTTTAACGGTGATGGCAAACATCGTGAGGAAACTGGCATGTTCTAAGAACTTTAAAAGAGTCTGAAGGACATGTGACATTCACCAACCCGCACTTGGCCAGCGTGGTGAATTAAGGCCCAATCTCTCTCGTCAAGAGAGAAGTCCCTGTGTCCCAGCAGTGGGAACGTTAATAGGGTGATGATGATGAACCCTGCATAAGAAACTGTGTTACAATACTACAAATACATACTTATATGGTATGGTGTTTTAACACAAGCTTAGAGCTTACCGCGGGACTAGATGATGCTGTGTGGATTGTCGGGATATATTTTATTTATTTAAAGGTGTTTTTAGACCACGAAACTGGACACCGAACGAGTTTCTCTGATTGAAAAACAGAGACACTGATCGCTATACAGATACACCTTGATGTATGCAGAGTGTTCGGTGACCAGTGCCGTAGTCTAATGCTACCTTTAGAAAGAGAAAGAAAGAAAGAGAAACATTTATTGACACATCACAACACAAAATACAATAAAACAAAGAAACACAACAAATAACAGCAACATTTTGTGAAATGTGCCAAAAGGCCCCGCCTCAGCATAATGCAACCCTACACTTGGAGCACGGAGGTGCGCTGATTTTCAGACGAGACCTTAGAACACAGACATCACGAGCGACTTTAGGATAAAATTATGGTGAATTTTGAACGCTAGGTCATCTGTTAACTAGATGGTCTATATAGAGATGAGTATGAAAGGTCTGTAGGTCCTCGATGGATGCAGGCAGGTCCCGACCGAAATAACTAGGAAGGAATCTTCGTCCAGCAGCGGAAATGTTTCGCCTGCGGTTTAAACGGTCAAAACGTTTATTTTCTTAGAAGCACAGGGCATACATGGAGATTTCAACATACCCTCTAATGCATAATAGATAGCAAAGATGAGCAATCTAGCATGAATGTTGCCTCTTTCTAACATACACAAATGCCAAAGTGAGTGAAAAGAGCAAACGAATGCTAACGGCATTTTATCTAACATAGGTTTAGTCGACATAAGGGGTTTTCGTATAAGGGGGTTAGTGTTTATTAAACAATTTTTTGAAGTGAAACTTCTTTAGAATCGTTGTGATTTCATACCGGATGCAACGGAAAAAACGAAGGGTAAGCCAATCTTAAACGCTAACAAGGTTAAGCAACGTTGCGCAACGCCAGTACTTGGATGGGTGACCGCCCGAACAAAATCTTTTTGCACAACATTTTTTTTTTTTATTCATCTCATTCTTTTGTCGATTTACTGAAGTTTCACTTCTATCGTGTGTAAATCGCACAAACACATTTTTTTTAAATAAATAATATTATCTTGAAAGTTCTTTACGGCCTTACATAATAACCTTTTTATCATGGAAAATAGATAGGTATGTATAGAAACTGAAAGGGTTGATTTAATTTAATCAAGCTAATTTCTAGCTTTGCGGTGCAATGAGAGATCCCTATTTTAACAATAATTTATGAATCAAATGATTAGAAACTAGATTTATCAAAAGTAACAGTTCAAAATATTGTTCGTTTGCAAAAATATGAAGCCAAGTTGGATAAATGGGAGCATAATCGACTTTCATTCCGAAGGTCGTGGGTTCAAACTCCGCCACGCACCTCTCGATTTTTCTCATTGACAATGTGTGTGCGCTTTAAAAGCACGTGCTTTAACGGTGAAGGCAAGTCATCGTGAGGTAACCGGCATGTTCTGAGAACTTTGAAGAGTCTGAAGGACATGTGACATTCACCAACGGAAAGTTTATAGGGTGATGATGATGATGATCTATATGATTTGTATAATTTATTTTCCAACAGAAAGACATATTTTCCCACGAGAAAAAGTAGCATTTACAAGGTGTTTTGTATATGGTATATAAAGCGAAAAGGATGTGGAAATAGCACGCACCAAACTATCGTATGAATACCGGTCAAGACAAAGATAATACGAGTAAATCAAGGTTAATGTATCAATCAAAGGGCAATGTATACGCTTCTACAACTACATTCCCAAAGAATCTCAACAGTTGTCAATTACTAAATTTAAGAATATTGTAAAAAACCATCTTTGTAAAAAAGCTTATTATAAAATATCGGATTACCTTGAGGACAAAACTGCTTGACAAAACGGACAAAACGGGATCTGCTCCAACACAAAATCAAAACAAGACTAACAAATAATGATTGTAAAGTTTCAATACAAAAATGAGCTAGAGTTTCAAATCGCTTCTTTGCTCTAGTGTAAAAAAAATCGAAGCGACCAGATACAAAAAAATTATTTCCTATTTATCTTTAAGAACCTATGATTTTTTTGGAGTTTACTCCATAAGAAACGATTTGAGTTATAAGGCCCGGTACGGAAATTTTATGAGGAGTAAAATCAAGTGTAACACGAAAAGTTGAGGCGTTACGTAGAAAGAGACAAACATATATTAGGATTGAACGTGTAAAAGAATGAGATGGAATACATTACACAGCGTATCTCATTCTCGGGGTCTCCTCTTTGCGCGATACTTCTTGTATCTTACTGTATTTTACTTATATTATTTTGTAACATACTTTATGTAATACGCTTTATTGAAGTAATATAAATAATCCGAACAATTACAGATATAGGTTTGTTTCTCTTATCATTTTAGCAGATGCGTTCATTTACCCTTTTTTTCTATTCGATATTATATGACCTCCGGGTGGTGCTAAGAACAGTCTCTGGTGGGAGGCTTCGGCCGCGGCTTGTCACCACCCTCCGGGCTGGGCCAGTGCGTGAAGCGATTTTTTCGTGTTTCGTAATGTGGCCCGGAGAAGCCATCTTCTAGGCCTTCATGCTCCATCTTAGACCACATCGTCACTTTACATCAGGTGAGATTGTGGTCAAATGAAGGCTTATCAAATATAAAAAAAAAAAAAAAATATATATATCATAATTATCGTTCGTAAGGAGTAAACTCCAATCGTGCGTCGTAGCTGACACACACACACTTTTTTTGTTTTTGTATTTTATTTTGACGTGTCTAAGTTTTGTAAAACCAAACAATGGAAATAAATGATTTTGAATCTTGTATCTAGTACATTATAAGTCGGTACCACGTACCATAAATCACGCACCGGTTCTAGATTGTTCGATTCACGGCTAAGGACGGAACAACCGGGTCAAGTTAGTGCCTATGTCCTTTCTAGATCGGTCTGAGAACTTAGTGCAAGTTCGACATGAGTGCAACTTTAATTGAAAGAAAGAAAGAAATAGAATTATGTTTATTTTAGAGTGATATATTATAGTGGTATATTATAGTTTTTAATTTTTCCTGAGACTGTTAATTGTTAAAGTAAGGCTAAAATTATATTTCTTTAATTTGTTGCTCAATAATTTAAGTTTATAAATTATAATAAGATACCTAGTTCGTACCTAAGACCTATTATTGTACATTATTTCGAGGATAAGCTGTAGAAACTTGTACCCTTTAGTTATAAAACCTTTTTGTACAACAGTTATCAATAAAAAATTCAGTATTTCAGATTTTAAACCACAATAATACAAAAATTACAACAATTTAGTACATAATATCTTAAACATAATAACTTAATTGTAGAAAATCCTAAGCTGTTCAGAGCGGCAATTTTTCCTGTTTTTTCAGCTTTATGTTTAAATTGCAACAATTCCTGTTTTTAGCCCCCGACCAAAAAAGAGGGGTGTTATAAGTTTGACGTGTCTGGCTGTCTGTCTGGGACATCATAGCTCCCCAACGGATGGAGCGATTTCAATTTAGTTTTATTTTTGTTTGAAAGGTGAGTTCGGCGCGGGTTTTCTTAGTGATGTTTCATGAAAATCGGTTAAGCCGTTTAAAAATTATGGGGGTGATAGTGTGGAAGGAAAACCGAAAATCTGCAAATATACTCGAGTGGGGTATCAAATGAAAGCGCATCGCGTGCACATTACTAAATATTAAGGTGTTTTACTTTTAAGGAAATTACGCCATTGGAATCGGGGGTTTTTCTTAAATTTAGATGTATTAGTATTTTGTGTTCCTAAGATACAGGCTGCGACGCGACGAAGTCTCAGTAACAGGTGGGCCTAGACAATGTAACAATCGATTAGCGAAAGCGATAGTAGAAAAGTCCAAAAATGTATGGGATTGACATAAGCCTTAGATATCTCACGTGATCTGTTTCTAACGTAACGAATATTGGAAGACAATGTACATACATTTCGATTCCACCAAACGAATCGACAACATCGAACGGTTATTTCTATACAAATGCGTAGCCAAGTTACAAGTAACCGGGATTTTTTCTTAAATTTTAAATTTAGTTTTATAATTATAGTTAATTATGGAAAAATAAAAATCTTTTTTCATTTTATATACTTATTTATATTGATAAAAATACATATTTCGAAAAAAATTTGAAAAAAATTCTATAATTTTATTTTTATCATTGATTGATAATCTAACTATAGCTTTTCAAAAAGCTACCAATAGAAATGAAAGCAATTGACATCATCACCATCATCATCGTTTCAGCCGTAGGACGTCCACTGCTGGACATTGGCCTCCCTCAAAATCTACAGTTATTTTGGTTGGAAGCATCCTGCATCCACGTTGACCCCGCAGACTTCACCAAATCATCCGTCCATCTTCTAGGCGGACGTCATACGATGCGCTTGCCGATTCGTGGTCGTCGAGAACTTTTCGGGCCCAACGGCCATCCGTTCTACGCGCTATATGGCATGACAACTGCCATTTTAGCAAACTAATACGCATGGCCATATCGGTGATCAATTGAAACGCTAAACATTTTTATAAATAAAATTAAAAAGTTATATTGCAGATTACGCCGTAGTGCCTAAAGTGTTAAGGGCTTCGACACACTTAGCGCAAAATGCAGATCAACGCCATTTGTAAGACAAGAAACTATGAACTATATTTTGTCTGTACTGCGTCGCAATAAATTTGGCAGCTGCGGAGTCAAACTGTTCTGGGCAATTCGGTGTGAAAAGATCAAAAAGAGTACATAACATAGACTAGATAGATAAAATATTATGTTCTATATAATATAATATTTTATTTTTTGACTGCTTCAGTGGCGCGGTGGGCGAGGGTCCGCTTGCGGCGCAATTGGTAGCGGGTTCGATTCCCGCCGAGGGTGAAAGTGTTTGTATGTTCTGCAAGCATTTTCTCCTTGGTCTGGGTGTTTAATATGTATAATAAAAAATATCTATATATGTATGCCTTTTATATTAATTATATCAGATATCTAGTACCCGTAACACAAGCTCAGAGCTTACCACGGGGCTAGATGTTGTTGTGTGAATTGTCTGGAAATATTTATTTTTATTTTTTTAACAATGCGGCTTGTAAACGTGTCTGGTATTATACAATACAATACAAAATCAGTCATTCAGATTTAAATCCATATAATCCATATAAACGGGTCCATCTGACAAAACCTACTTAGCAAAATGACTAGCTAGCAATACATCAACACTTCATCTTCTCTTCATAGCATTTGAACGACATCGCTAAATTGACTTGGTAGCAAAAAGACTACTTTTTCAAAAGTACTGTTAGTAACAAAAACATTTTATTTAGAAAAAATATGTTTAATAACCAACAAAAAGAAAAAAAAAATTTAATCGGCTTACTAAAATTTAAAAAAATATGTTTCTAATGGTTCTGATGAAGAATTTGCTTTTTAATTTCAAAAATGTTTTCTAAGAACTGCATCTCATTGATGTGTCCATGTTTCAGTGATGTAATTTCATTTTTGAGCATTTTATCAAATTGTATGTGGCGACGCAACCGTCGTGATTTGTTAAAATAGTGCTGCTTGATAGCAATATCTTTCAAGCGTGCTTCTTTTCGCAGGATATACAAAAATTAAAGCAACGTGGCCGTATGTGGGATCCGGACGTTAAGGCGTCTGTGCCAGCTCTCCATGCCATTGTTCGTTCTATGCCTTTCAGTACCACAACAAATGAGTGAAAATGATTTTTCCCATTGCCGTTTGAAGTATTTAATGAACTTGTCATTACGTGCGGTTTTTGGAGCTCGATTCATTATTGCTCTCCAGCCAGCGTCTATATATTTAAATGTAAGTATGTCTAATAATTTCATTTTTAACCTTAAGTTCGCGGCCCTTTTTCCAAACTGCTCGATTGTAGTGGTAAAAACAGCCCGTAACAACTGCCCTTGGAAACACTGCTTCATAGTCGCATTTGAAATTGCGAATATCAATATTGAGTACATCTCGTATGAGTGTAAAAAGCCTTATGTACGTGACTTCCGTCTTGTTAGGGAGCAAGGCGTATATAACGGGCAATATATTAGTGTACTCACTAGAACTATTCAAATCCACATGTATCGAAAAAAATTGAAAAAATGGTTTCGGACACCTTTTAAATGTTCCGTCGCCGAAGAAATATTGATTACGTAATACTTTCAAAGTTTTTTTGGCTATCTTGGAGCAAAACAACAATATTTTGTCATCTCCGCCATCATCTGTTACCAAAAAATCAGACGCCATAATTTTGGGTATGACTACTTCTTGTATTTTCTTGAATTCCGTTCTTTTCACATTCAAAGTTTTCTTCCGGGCTCTATATAGGTTATCTTTCACTTCCGAGTAAGATGGCATTATTAAATTTTCGGACCCTTTTATTGACGACTGTATGAGAACATGTCTTTCAAATATTTTCTTAACCGGTTCCATTTTACTACAAACTTCTTGACGGCACAAATCCATCATCAACGCTCTCTTAATTGTCGTCTGGATGAGGTGCACAACAGTGAGAACTTTTTCGTACTTTCTTATCTTTAGTGTCATTTAAAGTCACTGAAGCGGAACATTCACCTTTATTTACGCACCTCCACAAGCTTCCATTTTTATTGTTTTTAGCAAAATTATATCTATGGCTGTTATGAAGAAGTGCTTGTTTTCCTTTTTGATTTGTAATAAATTTAAGGTTATCCGGCATTTTCTTGGCTTTCACTGCTTACGCTTCTATTACAACCAAATGAATCAATAACAATGAAACAATATTCGATGTTATCTTTCAAGCATACTTCAACATGACAGCTTCCTTCTTAATTTATAATTGACCAGTCTTGTTTTCAAACTACGAAGTTTGAAACCATGAAGTATTAACACCGTTGTAGCCGATTTCGTATTTTTTGTTCAAAAAGTACAAGTTAGCAACATGATTTTCTAAGAGGTAATAGTTAATGTCTATATACTTACTTGAAATTATATTTAGTTTAGCGTACATAAAGGAAAGCTAATAATTACCTTTTTGAAACTTCTGTAACCCTAGTACTTTTCAGAAACCGAATCAGGATGCAACATTATAATATATATGATATTTAAACCAAAACCACTGCTCATTCTAACAAGTCTTAAAATTTCAGTATTTAGTAAACACGACATGATTAGGATTTCAACTTTTTGTAAATGACTGTACCTGTTTTGAAAAAGTAGTCTTTTTGCTACCAAGTCAATTTAGCGATGTCGTTCAAATGCTATGAAGAGAAGATGAAGTGTTGATGTATTGCTAGCTAGTCATTTTGCTAAGTAGGTTTTGTCAGATGGACCCCCAAAAAAGGGTGTCGTGGGTACCACCGTGAGCAGGAGCGCTGACAGTTACAATATAATCAATAATCAATCAATAATCAATATTTCCAGACAATTCACACAACAATACAATAGGTAAGGAATATTATTAGAATCATATTATAATTATATATGTGGCGGCTTTTTATTAGATACTTAGTAATAATTCATTATAAATTGAAAAATTAACAAAAGTGCTTTCGTTCTTTACTGGGAAAACAGGGCCATGCCAAATTTGACTCAAATAGGGCTTTTCACGCAATAATTGTATTGTAAAATCCATTTAGAAGTACTTCGGCAGTAACATAAAACCTTTTACGCCCTTATGCGAAATAGCTAACTAAACCTATTGTAAGATAACAGGCCACTAGCATTCGTGTTTGTTAGTTAGCTAGAATAGAATAGGTTTGCTATCTATTTCACTCAAGAAGGTTATATTATATTAAAATTAGAAAGACACAAAGTCAGGTAGTAGTCGAGTGTATTACCAACAATGTTCTTCGGAATTTCCATAAACATTCTATTTCGTCCTTTCCATAGGTCCTCGTAGTAGATGCTATTGACAATAAGTGTCCGCCGTGACCTAATAAAGCTGATGATTTTAATTAGGCTTAATCTGTTCATTTGTGACACGCGATGTGAAAAACATTCTGATACACTTGAATTAAATGAGTAAATAGGTGAATGAAGCAACTTTTTTCGTATTTATTGCCCACTAGTGGCCCGCCCCGGCTTCGCACGGGTTCTTATTCGATTTTTTCTCGCCTTTTAAACCTTCCCTAGACCTCCACGAACATTTCAAGACTAAGATAAGATAAATCTGTTCAGCCGTTCTTGAGTTTTAATCAGACTAACGAATTACAATTTATTTTTATTTATATAGATTTCTACATTATGTAGTAACAAAATGTTTTACGTCAAAAGTTCCTATAAGTCGACAACCTCTATGGCTTAGTAGACTGCCGAAGGTGCTAAGGTGCAAGTTCGATTTGTATACTTCTTTTAAAATTATTTCTAAGACTTGTAAAATAAAACAATGAAGAAATATATATTGCATCCTGAATGAAGTTTATGTTTAAATATCTGTTGATTTCGAAACTGTTTGTATATCAGATCAGATCCATCACTCGCTCGAAATCGCTTCGTCCGTTCGGGACCTACGATGTCCCAGACAGAAATTTCAGTATTTCGGACAGACAGACAGACACGGCAAACTTATAACACCCCTCTTTTTTGGTCGGGGGTTAAAAGAACAAAATTATTAAAAAATAGACATTCTTAATAGCGACATCTACCGTAAAATCACAGAACTCATTGTTACGAGTGAGTATGTGACTAACTCAAATGTTACCGCACGTAGACACTAGATGGAGTTATAAGTTCTTAACTGATATGCACGAATCGAATGTTATGTGGTAACTTTCACTTATAATTTGCATTTCCTAGTAAAAATAGTCTCTACGCCATAGAAAATATAATATTTAATGATATTTAGGTGATAATAACGACAACCTCTTCGCTGCCAAAATAATCTAAATCAGTAAGTTTATTTATTTTACAAATTGCTTACTTACGTACGATAAACATTAACTCAGTCAAAGAAATGTAAAAACTAGGTTAATTATACATAAACACAAATTCCACCATCCACATAACAAATATTTAGGTAGATGCAAAATGAAAAACAACATAAGATTAAAAAATATTTTTATATGTAGGTGCTAAGAATTAGTTAGTTATTAGAAACCCTTGTTTCATAAAACTTAGCATGCACATTTAAGTTTTTATTAATTTTGCCACTTTCTGACAAAAACAAAATTTTAATTTTGTTGAGAACAAACTACCTACTAGCAGATTTTTAACTAAAATTAGAAAGACTTATTTGAAAGTTTCTATTAAAACGACGACCTCAAAAAAGAACGAGTTATGAGATTGATGTTTTCGATTCAAAGTATTTTTTGTTCTTTATTGACTCCTTGGACGGTTATTGAAGATAATTTAGCAAAGTGGAAAAACATGATTCAAAGAAGTCAGAGCGATCACCCATCCAAGTACTGAGCTGTTGCATCATTGTTTTACTTCATAAAAATCACGTTTGTGGTGTGGGGTCCGCCTCATATATTTATTTTGGAGGTTTTGTCTGTTTACGTCCGTAAGTGGTAACCCTCTGAATCCTTACACGTGACCTCCGGGTGGTGCTAAGAACAGTCTCTGGTGGTAGGCTTCGGCCGCGGCTTGTCACCACCCTCCGGGCTGGGCCAGTGCGTGAAGCGATCTTTTCGTGTTTCGTAATGTGGCCCGGAGAAGCCATCTTCTAGGCCTTCATGCTCCATCTTAGACCACATCGTCACTTTACATCAGGTGAGATTGTGGTCAAATGAAGGCTTATAAATAATAAAAAAAATTGGTTTTGTTTGAATCGAATCTTATTATTGCATGTGGTGAATTAAGGCCTAATCTCTCTCGTCAAGAGAGAAGTCCCTGTGTCCCAGCAGTGGGAACGTAAATAGGGTGATGATGATGAATCTTATTGCTATTGACATAGTGTTGATATCACTTGGTTGTGTTCTTAGTTTCGTTTTAAGCGCTATGGTGTTGAGGCACTATGTAAATGTTTTAAATCCGTATACATATACATATATAAGATATATTATTAATATTATCTTCGGTCTCTTTACAACCGTACTTACCTTCATAAATAAGATACGGCATATACTACCCATATTAATGTTAATTAATTAGCATAAGTTATATTTATAACTAGCGGCACGCCCCGGCTTTGCACGGGTAATTATTCAAAATTGTTTCAAAATTATTCGAATTTTTCTCGCCGTAAAAACCATCCTTAAACTCCAACGAACATTTAAAAAAATAAATTGGCTAAATTGGTATAGGCGTTGTTGAGTTATGCGCTTAGCAACACATTTTGCGATTCATTTTTAACCCCCGACAAAAAAGAGGGGTGTCATATGTTTGACCTGTCTGTCTGTCTGGGACATCATAGCTCCCGAACGGATGAAGCGATTTCAACTTAGTTTTTTTTGTTTAAAAGGTGAGTCTGGCGCGAGTGCTCTTAGATATGTTTCATGAAAATCGGTTGTGCCGTTTAAAAATTGTGGGGGTTAGAGTGGGTAAGGAAAACCGAAAATCTGCAAAAACTCGAGTATCAAATGAAAGCGCATTGCGTGCACATTACACATTATTATGGTGTTTTACTTTTAAGGAAATTGAAGGATTCGAATCGGGGGTTTTTCTTATATTTTACCTAAATTACTTGCGATCCCGAAAGCAAGAACTAACCTCCTGAGCAAGTCTCCGTTCACACGGGCCCTTCGGACTATTAATATTTTAAGTGCAGAGGAGGATGTTGACATATTCTATATGTCCTTGGCAAAATTCAGGGATGCGGTTCTAAAATTTTTGGATAGAACCCATAGGAATATTAAGTCGTAGTTTGTAGCGTGTAGAATGTTAGTTTTTTTTATTTGTGTTTTTAAGTTTTTTTTTTTGTTTTTTTTTATATTTCTTTGTCACATTGGTGTACAACTGTAAAGACATTGTAAATAGTAAATAAATAAATAAATAAAAAAAAAAAAAAAATTAAATTTAGATTTATTATTTATAAGAAGATGAGATTATGAAGATATAAGGTAAGAGAAAACATACTATTGATTGCAATCTTCAATTTGGTGTAACCGACAACAAACATAAACTTGGTTCGGGTCAATTTGTGTAACGTTAGTTTTTTGAAGAAAGTTGGTTTTATATTGGTGTATAATTTTTCGTTCAAGCTAAGAATTAGTGTAAGAGCAATGCTGGTTTGCCAAGATACATACACCAACTTAACCTTCTTCGATCATAGGAATACAACAATTCGACTTATGTAAATGGATCACATACCTACTCAGTTACAACATAATTTCGACGGAAGTCTGCAAAATTTACAGTTAAAATGTGTAGCGTAACTGTATTTTTTTAAAGTTAGAATTATATTATTATGCTATTCGAAAGAGCAGAAAAAAACTAAAAAAACTGTATACCCAACTTATTTTACGTGTTTTGGTGGTTAACCCAATTGAACTGCCAACCGACGATATGTACAATATCTATGCTATAATGGTAGGGTTTAGTTCTGAAAATAACTTTTTGAATGGGATTAGTTACCTGTTAACGAATTATTAACTACTAACTAAGCGACAAAATATTATCAAGCGACAATTTTTTTATTTCCGCACACGACCATTTAGTAGGGAGCCGATCGCGCGGCAGATTATTTCGTGATCTTAACCCCTCCCGTACCTTCGTGCCCGAGTGACGCCTGCCACTCCACAACGCATAGTGTCACAAAACTATAATAGTTAGAGATATGATGTAACGACGTTTATTGTAGATAATGATAAGGTCTCCAAAGTTGTAATACATCACTTTGTTATATATTCAATAGTTATCGCAGCATTCGCGATTAAAGAAAGATTTTGGGTTCTTTTTTTTCACCATGGGTTACATTATCGGAGTTTGGTAAGGAATCATATTATTTTTGAAAACTAAATATAGCCTATGTCACTCAGGGATAGTGTAGCTTTCGAATGGTGAAAGAATGTTTTAAATCGGTGCAGTAGTTTCAGAGCCTATTCGAGACAAACAAAAAAACAAACAAAAAATCAAACCTTTCCTCTTTATAATATTAGTATAGATGTATAATTTTAGCACGCCATTTTTTCTATTAAGATAAAGATAAGATAAGATAAAAAACTTTTATTTTGCCATTTACAAATTAAAACACATATTACAAACATTTGCGGAAAAATAAAGACTTTAAATGACAAAAACGGCGACCACTCAGCATTTGCTAAGACAGTACTCTATTACTACTCTATGTGCATAGTTTTGCTGATAGATAATGATATAACATTAAGCTTTTTGTTCCATAACTGTGCAATTAGTTTTAAATAAATGAATCAATAATTAAAATATGAATTTATTTTCGACACATAAGTAGAGACAATTAACAAACACAGTAAGTACCCTACCTACATTTAATAACAAATTTAAAAAAAAATGAATTTGTGAAAACAAAACATCGTACACATACAATGCACCCGCGCTTCGCTATCAGGCCTTATAGGGTCCTGTTTTCCTTTAGATACGGAACCCTTAACATGAACACTGCAACGTCTGCAGCTGAATGAGTGACGTGTGTAAAACTAACGTCTTTTGGTTGCTTGCCAATTGTGAATGAAAGCTATCAAAGATCCGGCGAGCGTGTTTCAAAACGTGATTGATTTGAAACACGTTATCACATAAATCTAAATCAACATATAAGAAAAACCCCCGATTCCAGTGCCTTAATTTCCTTAAAAGTAAAACACCATAATATTTAGTAATGTGCACGCGATGCGCTTTCATTTGATACCCCAGTCGAGTATATTTGCAGATTTTCGGTTTTCCTTCCCCACCGATTATCATGAAACATGTCTAAGAACACCCGCGCCAAACTAACCTTTGATACAACAAAAAACTAAATTGAAATTCCATCCGTTCGTGAGCTATGATGTCCCCGACAGACAGACAGGTTAAAAATTTTTTGGTCGATGGTTAAAAATAACCGCTAAATCAAGCAATGTAACCCGTTTCAAGTTAATACGTTATCGCTATCACAAACGGTGTGTACCTTAAATCTACCGAACATAAAAATCCGTCCAGTCGTTCTATTCAATTTATGAAGTTATATTTGATAATTATTATTCCTACTAGAGATTAATTGATTTTTACCGAATTTTTACTAACATTACACAAAGGTGGCACTTTGCCTTATTGATTAATAAAAGAACTAAAGATAAGAAAAAAACCAATACATATCTTCTTATTGCTAAATTTTCGCAACGCCCTTTCAAGGATATCCAAATTTTAATTAATAGATAATAATACATTTGATAAATATAAGATTTTCTTATAACTAACACCAAGGGTTCCGTAAACGATTTATACATATCTAGCAATTAAAAAAAAACAAATTTAAGTAAAAAATATTTAAATAAGCCGTTAGAGCGTTTATCCATTCAAGGCTTCAACGGCAAATCACTTTTGTTGTATGGTCACTATTTTATATATTTTTAACCCCCCACCAAAAAAGAGGGTTGTTATAAGTTTGACGTGCCAGTCTGTCTGTCTGTTCCGGGACATGATAGCTCCCGAACGGATAGAGCGATTTCAATTTAGTTTTTTTTTTGTATAAAAGGTGAGTTTGGCCCGAGTGTTCTTCATGAAAATCGGTTGAGCCGTTTTAAAGTTATGGGGGTGAGAGTGGGGAGGAAAACCGAAAATCTGCAAATATACTCGAGTGGGGTATCAAATGAAAGCGCATCGCGTGCACATTACTAAATAGTATGGTGTTTTACTTTTAAGGAAATTAGGGCATTGGAATCGAGGGTTTTTCTTATATTTTAAATTTAGATTTATTTATTATGTGTTTTAAGTATTAACTGGTATTGCTGCAATAGAAATACATCATCCCTCAAAATTTCAACCCTCAATCTACGGTTCTTTAGACACAGCCTGATAACAGACTGATAAAACAGCTGTGTTGGCTGAGTGGGAGGACACTCGACTTTCATGCCGAAGGTCGTGGGCTTAAACCCCGCCACGCACCACTGGATTTTTCTTCTTAAGAAATTTATGTGAGCTTTAAACAAGTGCTTTAACGGTGAAGGCAAACATCGTGTGGAAACCGGCATGTTCTGAAAACTTTAAAAGAGTTTAAAGGACAGGTGACAATCACCAACCCGCACTTGGCCAGCGTGGTGAATTAAGGCCTAATCTCCCGTATCTCTCGTCAAGAGAGAAGTCCCTGTGTCCCAGCAGTGGGAACGTTACAGGGTGATGATGATGATAATGATGAACAGACTGATAGACGACGAAGTCTCAGTAACTCCAGTTTTACCCTTTGGGTACGGAACCCTACAAAGTATCACGACAGAGCATCATGCGCGCGCGCAGTCAACAATTAAGACGACGCGACGTTGTGGTCCAATCGAATCCAATATAGTCAATTGAGTGCGCAAGTTACCATGAAGGAAAAGAGATGGTTCTTATAGGTTATCTTGTCTAGATTTATCATAGCAATACATATTTCCCTAAATCCATACTAGATTCATCATAGCAAGATCTATCATAACAATATATAGTCTAGATTTATCATAGTCCGGTCAATATAGACCAAAAAATGAGAGTGAAGTTACATAAAGTCCCAACAAGCTGAATATAAGTGAAATTGTTTAAAACATAATTATAAACAATGTCTAGAAGTTCCCCATCATTCCCATGTAAGGAAAATTTTTTATTCAAGGTCAAAGGTTACAATAATGAGTTTATCGCGATTTTCAGCAAAACGGTGAGTTTTATCATAAAAGTACTTGTTGGGACTTTATGTAACTTCGAATGTCTAAATTGACCGGACTATCATAGCAATACCTACATATTTCCCTAAATCAATACTAATCCATATTAATATTATAAATGCGAAAATAACTCTGTTCGTCTAAGTTTTATAAAACCAAATAATGGAAATAAATCATTTTTTATCTGTATCTTATATCTGTTCCTCTTAAACGCAAAAACAACTGAACTGATTTAATTAAATTTAGTAAACAGAGAACCTAGGAAAGGACATAGGCTGCTTTTTACCGCGGAGAATTCCACTATAATGCGGGTAACATCGCAGGGCAATAGTAGCACTTAATAATTTTATAAGTAAATTTGTCTGTCTGTCGCTTTTAAGCTAAAACTACTCAACTGTTTTAATTAAAACTTAGTACACAGACACTTTGTAGTCTGAGAAAGAAGGATATTGGCACAGTATTATTATCTATACAGTATTTCAACTCGGCCGAGTCTTGGTAATGCATACAACCGCGCGCGGTACGTGAACATGCGATAGGGCTGCCCACCTACAGCATTTTAATGACATCTACATAGTTTGAGTTTCCACCTACTTTTGTCATTAATTTTCTATTTATCTACGGCTGAAATTATGCTGATGGTGATGCTCAAACAGCCCTTTGATGTCTGTTCGGATAAGCTATGTGGAAACATGTACCTAAATGGTTGAAAATTAAAAATATTTATTTAATACAATTCTGTGCTTTATGGGCAAGGCTCACGAAATTGTCAATTATAACACAAAAATAATACACCAGCATTTTGTGTTATCGTAACGCGAAAGTCACCCAAAAGTAACACGTTTCATAATGATCAATAAAATTATGAATTAAAAATTAATATTTAATTATTATCATTAGTTTGCTCCAAACCTCTTAAAATAATAATAATAAGTAAGTATAATCAAATCACGTTTATTGTAATTTTTAATGATCCATAGATCTAAATAAACCTTAGATAAATCAAAAGAAAACATAAAAATTTACTTCCAAATGAACATTATCAAATTATATTTTAAGGGCCAATTTATCAATAGTTAGAAAACTACTAGATATCTGGGGAATCAACTGCCAGCTTTTCATTTTAAGCTGTTAGTTTATTACCCAGATAGTAGTATCTGACTATTGAAAATATTATTTTTGTTCTTCGCTGTAATTTGCTGTTTTGCTTTTATATTGCCGTAAACTTCTTTCATTGTTTTTCTTCTTCCGTTCATTAAATTTTTCAGGATTAGTTGATTTCAAAATCTTCCGGTATCTCTTTTGCCTCTTAGCAGCAGTGAATGGCGGCATTTTCTACATATAAAAAAAAGTTTTAGTTGTATGGTGAGGAAATTTATCTAGTGTATATGCTCTCACTAAATGTTTAAGCCTCTATAGACCTAAACGTGCAAATAGACGTATACTTAATATAACACCTAAATAGCAATAGAAAATAAGTATACAGGAGTTTTCTACTAATAGAGCATCATACTGACATAATATTTACTTTTAGAATAATAGTGACTCAAGAATAAGTTATCTAGGTACACATTATTTTATTTTATTTTATCGTATGATTATTATGGATGAGCCTTTATATCATTTTTGTGTTACGTAACACAAATACTTGTGTTATAGTCACACAAAAGTAACGCAAAAGTAACACAAAAGTGTCACAAAAGTAACACGAAAGTACCTAACACTAAAGGTTTTTTTCCACAACTATTTTAGGTTATAACTCGTGTATTTATTGAAATAATTCGGTTCTAAATGCTTTAAAATACACCTAGTATACCGCCGCTAACAAACATAGTTGAATCATATTAAATTATCTATTACTTACCTCATTAAACACATTTATTTAATTAGTTGATGAAAAACACCGCACATGTCGCAAAATATCGACACCTTCTACAGACGAAACAAAATGACTGATTTGTTTTATTTTTGTCTATGGTTGTTAGTGTTGCCATTATCTTTCTGATAATTTCAACTTTTTCTCCAAAAACGCTAGGAAAGTGGCAAAATTGCGTCACACAAAAAAAAAGTAACCCAAAAGAAAGCCATGTTTTTAACAATATCTTTTTACAAAAATACTAAAAATCAAGTATTATTGCATAAATCAAACGTTAACACACGGGCAAAACATTGAAGAGTTATAGTAAAGTCATTCAAGCAATATTTTCTTAGGAAAATCATGAAATATTTTAACTTCACTTTTAAGCGGAAGAAAAATCCAAAAAAGTAACACAAAAAATTGACAATTTCGTGAGCCTTGCCCTTATATTTATCGTTAGTCACCACACAAGGCACACTGCCTGTGTCGTGGAGACCTGAACTGTAACCAATTACAACATGCATCAGCTTGAGCGATTAAAATAATAGATAGATAGAAAATTATTTATTACACACCCCAATAAACATAAATACGAAATAATTTAATAGTAAAATCTTCGGGCGGTCTTATTAAAATAATAAATCTTATTATAATAAACATTAAAATATTAAAACAATGTTCAAAAATACTTAAGTGGTAATTTAGTGAGTATTATAAAAATTGTAAATTAATTAAACATAAGGTTATAAGTTAAGTTTGTATTGTGATTTAGGGGGTACTTGACTCATAGGTCGGCACCCCGGCAACTTTGGAACTGCATAAAGTGACTTTAATTTCATAATGCAATTTTTTTTATTCCTCATTCCTTGTTTATAAAGGATTTTACTACTTCCAATATTTTTTTCCTAAGTGAAAGTATTAATAAATCTAAATTTATAATTTAATGAACACCCCCGATTCCAATGTCTTAAAAAGTAAATCACCATAATAATTTGTTATGACATGTGCACGCGATGCGCTTTCATTTGATGCCCCACTCGAGTACATTTGCAGATTTTCGGAATTCCATCCCCACTCTCACTCTCAGACCTTTAAACGACACAACCATTTTTCATAAAACATGTCTAAGAACACTCGAAATCGAAACTCACCTTTCATACAAAAAAAAAACAGACAAGACAAACTTATAACACCCCTTTTTTTGTAAAATTAGGTTTTGGCACAGTTCCTAGTTATTTACCCATAGTTTGACACTTATGAAGCATCTGTAAAGGTATCGCGTAACAATGTCAAGATCAGAGGTATATTGTTTCATAGGTTTATTTGAAAATAATTAGAATAGCGTCAATTTAGGAGACACATGCCCATGTCTTATCATCAGTGTTTTTAATTTATTTTGGACTATTTTAAATGAAGTATAACAGCGTTTGCGGTGACAGCTGGTGATTTGTTTATCTTGGCTGTTTAGGAATTTGTTCGTTTCAGTCTCTGACTAGTTCATGTTTTTTTCTTATAGAATGGTCGGGTCCGCGCGTTATCATACGTAAAATGATTGATAAAGGGGATCCGACATTTTAGTTTGGAGCATGGCATACCTAGATTTTGACATGCGTTTCATCACTAGCCACAACATCACGGTTTTTTCAAAATGGCGGACTAATCGGTATGCCAAAAAAAAATCGAAACCGCTTTGGACGTAACGAAACCTTAAAAACCTAGTAACGTATACCAAACTTAATGTGAAGTACCAATGTCAATGACGTGGAATAAAAATATCATGTCTTTGTTCCACGAAAAAATTCCAATGAGCTATTATCACAGTCCTCATCTCCCTCCATGTTTAGAGAGACATTAGATGTTGCCCATTTTAGGCGCGAGTCAATGACAATGTCTTCTGAGTATTACTGCGTATGCAATTAACACGATTAGGTACCTGAAGGTTGAATGGTATTTTCATAGCGGATCAAGTGCCTTTGAATCACAGTTAACTAATTATTTCTTGCAAACTAAATATCAAGGCGATACAGTGCATTGAAGTTTCGCGTGCGTAATGCTTTCGAGCATAAATCTAAATTTAAAATTTAAGAAAAACCCCCGATTCCTATGCCTTAATTTCCTTAAAGTAAAACACCATAATATTTTGTAATGTGCACGCGATGCGCTTTCATTTGATACCCCACTCGAGTATATTTGCAGATTTTCGGTTTTCCTTCCCCACTCTAACCCCCATAACTTTTAATCGGCACAACCGATTTTCATATCTAAGAACACTCGCGCCAGACTAACATATATACAAAAAAAAACTTAATTGAAATCGCTCGATCCGTTCGGGAGTTATGATGTCCCAGAAAGACACGTCAAACCTTTAACACCCCTCTTTTTTGGTCGGGGGTTAAAAAACTGTACTAAATGTATACGTCACAAACCCCTACTCTAGAACTTTCATGCTCTATATCTTGGCACGTTCTGATTACAAGATACAAAATAGTTTATTTCCATTGTTTGATTTAACAAATCTTAGACATGCAAAAATTTCAAAAGCAAAAAATAGGTGTCTTGTATTTTTGGACAGGCTAACAGACGGACTTAACAGACTTTTTTTTTATGTTAGATAAGCCTTCATTTGACCACAATCTCACCTGATGTAAAGTGACGATGTGGTCTAAGATAGGGCATTAAGACTTAGCAGGTAGATGGCTTCTCCGGGCCACATTACGAAACACGAAAAAATCGCTTCACGCACTGGCCCAGCCCGGAGGGTGGTGACAAGCCGCGGCCGAAGCCTACCACCAGATACTGTTCTTAGCACCATCCGGAGGTCACGTGTAAGGATTCAGAGTGTTACCATTACCACTTAAGGACGTGAACAGAAAAAACCTCCAAGCTAACTCCAGACTACCTATTTTTTATGTAGTCATCATCATTATCATAAACAGTATCCTGTTAGATTCACATACAACAAACGTGATTTTATACAGTAAGGTTTTTTTTGGTGGTGTACAAGTCCATAAATCTTTGAGTTCACTGACTTATCGGTTTTTTTTAAAGTGCCATTCGAAAACCGAACAGACAATCTGTATGTACATAGGTAATTTTCAAGGTTAAATAAAAGAGCTTTATGAATGTTTGCCCGCAGGTGATTAGAGTTCGTCGTACTCTTCTACGTGAAAGCGTACGTAAAAGCCACGTGCTTTAATAATTATTAAGAACAAAAGTAGATGTTGACATTTCTGAATAAAGCTATGCAATAACTATGGTCTTTACTATAGATATTTGCTTTATTTCGTAATGGCGTCATATGAACACACATACACAGTTACTGTTAATTTTAGTACTATGTAGTAGGGGAGCCCACGATGCTCACTGAGTATTTACTCGAGCGTCATGGAGATTGATTTGGGTTGCGGACTTGCGGAGCTTAAATAACATTGCCATACAATTGAATCAGCAAGGAGACTAAACATGATCGTTTGCATGATGGCGGTGGTAGTATCTACGAAGGGTTCAACACAAGCTGTCAGATTAAATGAACATAAAACAAGTTTATATTCAATAATCTGACGATTTGGATGTGATGCAAACCTGCGGTCGTTAGTTGAGTGTGTAAAAAAATTCGTTATACTAATTACAGAAAGGCGTCAAATTAAGATATTATTATGGTTTATCTTTGTACCTGGACGTGCTGTCTCTTAATCTGACGATTAAATAGAAAGATTGGACAAATCAGATTTATTGGAAAATAAAAAGACCTATTTATAAATTTCCTTTTAAACTTTCGTGGGATTCTGCATGAATAAAGGTGCTCTAGAGATTGGAAGTTATCCCTCACTGTTCTCGAGTTCTTAGCCAAATGCAGTACTCTAAAGATAACTAAATGTAATTATTCATGTTTTTATGTTGTATGTTTTGACTTGCCTCTTATGTAATATAACGAAATGATAACTAAATAAATTGAAATTGATATTGAGTAAATCCTGAAATCCCCTCTTTGGCTCTCCTACTATAAAAGAATGATCAGCTCGCAACATTAGTGAGTTACCACTGAAACACGCTCGGCGCGGCATGCACAGATGTGAGTTTTGGCACACATCCTTATTTACCAACCAGTAAAGCGTTATGTATGTACATATATTCTATCTACAATTTCTTATCTTTGCTACACTGTAAATATGGTCAACGAGAAAAACTGATAACAAAATTTACATTTACAGATGATTTGTGTAGTATTCCCTCTCCTTTTCTCTATAGAACCAGCAGAATGTTAAAACAGTACCATCTCTGTTGAGTATAATATCACTAAATCTCTCACTACTCGAACCAATTGGTTTTGTTTCACGTTTCTTTTGTCCGGTCGACTGTTAATAGGTACCTTCTTGGCCTCCATGGTCCATCAACTACTTTGATAGGTATAAACTGTGAGAACAAATAAGCTTTTAAACGTTTTCACTCATTAATGAACAATCTATAGTAAAATTATAATCTACGCGCCATAGTCTACAAATAGGGGAATTCATTCAATATTTGAGTCATATTATAATATAAGGGTAGCCAAAGGGTTTCAAACACCATCATAGAGCCTTAATGATTTTTTAAAAGTGATAAACCTCACTTTGCATGTTAAACTATTATTAAATTTTATGCAGAAAAAGATTACACATCCGTAACCTTCGCGCACAGGATTCGAACCTGCATCTCCGGGATAGTCGTCACGGGACTCAGGGACCGTCATAATAGACCCAAGGCTATCTTTCTGGCTGGTTTATCTGCAGAACAGCGAACGAGAACTGTCACAACCACCAACCCGCATTCGATCACCGTGATGGGTAAATGTGGCAAATCCCGTGGAACAAACATGGCTATTTCAAACATAATTTACCTTTTTATTAACTAGATACGTTAATAAAACCGGACAATCAACACACCAACATCCAGACCCGAGGTAAGCTCTAAGCTTGTGTAACGGGTACTAGACATCTGATATACTTAATATAATAGACATGCGTGCATAGATATTTTATGATACATATTTTAATACCCAGACCAAGGTGAAAGTGCTTCCAGAACATACAAACACTTGACCCCTCGGCGGGAATCGAATCCGAACCTCTTGCGCCGCAAGCTGAACCTCGCCCACCGCGCCACTGAGGCAGTCGATCAATTTCGTTGGTACCGAAACGATAAATTTGCGGTAACAGCTCGCTGAAGCTTTAATCGACATAATTAATTACAAATAGATTGTTAAATAACAGTTTAGATGCCGTTCGTAAATTTATTAGCCTATTTGGCAGTACGATAAAATTGTTTGCAGACATTTGTAGATAAGATTAAAATGACAAGATATAGATAGATAGAAAATTCTTTATTACACACACCAATAAACAAAAATACAAAATTATTAATAGTAAAATTAAAACTAGCATGCGTAATGGGCGGTCTTATTGCATAAAGTAAATATTATAGACTAGCTGACCTCAGCAAACTTTGTTTTGCAAAAAATAGATAGTAGCCAATTCTCAGACCGCATCTGAATACGCATATAAAATTTTGTAAAAATCGGTAAAGTCGTTTCGGAGGAGTACCGTTACTAACACTGTGACATGTAAATTTCATATATCTTAATACTAGCTGTGCCCTGCGGTGCTACCCGCGTTATAATGGATGAAGTACTCTTAACCAACAACATATTTATTTGAATAAAGATTAATATTATTATGTTGATACAACTTAAACAAATTATTTCGACCAAATTAGGTACCATAAAAACGGTTTTTGTGAGTTAATCTTAACAGATAGACATATACTATCGCGGACTGTTTTTTAGATCATTAAAAGAGCTATTATTCTTTAAATACATATTTTTTGTGTATCTTGAACCGTTTTCACGGCGCACGCAACACAATTTCTCCCGTTTTTTACACATTTACCACTATATCTTTGCTCCTATTGGTCGTAGCGTGATGTTATATAGCCTATAGCCTTCCTCGATAACTGGACTATCCAACACAAAGAATTATTCAATTCGAACCAGTAGTTTCGGAGATTAGCGCGTTCAAACAAACAAACAAACAAACTCTTCAGCTTTATAATAAATATTATAGATATTGCATTGGTTGCGGATTAAAACGGTACCACTTCAAGGCAGCGGCACGGCGCGGCGACGCCGTTGTTTTATGGATTTTCCCGCGGGAACGAAGTATTACTATGTAAAACAGCAGAGGCTTCCTCAATAAAAAGTTGATCTAACACAGTTTTTTTTTCAAAACCTCCATAAATTCCTGAAATTGGCACGTCAAATAAACTTTATTAATATTGATGATGTCCTCCGTGTCGTATCCGACAAAGGCGAACCTGGACTGTTATTATGTTGTCAATTGTGGGTCGATAGTGGCTGGCGAAGCCAAATTAGGTTTTAAAGACTTCGTTGCAGAACGCACAGTGCATGTGGCCACTGCTATCATAGGTGTAATTGTAGGAAGGCTTCGCACAGGTCTTTTTAACCCCGGACAAAAAAGAGGGGTGTTATAAGTTTGACGTGTCTGTCTGTCTGGGACATTATAGCTCCCGAACGGATGAAGCGATTCACATTTTTTTTTGGGAAAAAGGTGAGTTTCACGCGAGTGTTCTTAGACATGTTTGATGAATATCATTTAAATCGGCAGATATACTCGAGAGGGATCTGAAAGCGCATCACGTGCTCATTACAAAATAGTATACTTTTTACTTTTAAGGAAACTAAAGTTCTGGATTCGGGGTTTTTTTTAATTTATATTATTATTAAGGCGTTATAAAGGAAACAAAAGCCGTGTTGGCTAAAGTGGAAGGACACTCGACTTTCATTACGAAGGTCGTGGGTTCAAACCCCGCCACGCACCTCTATATTTTTCTTCTTGAGAAATTTATGTGCGCTTTAAACACTTTAACGGTGAAGGCAAACATCGTGAGGAAACCGGCATGTTCTGAGAACTTTAAAAGAGTTTGAAGGGCATGTGACATTCACGAACCCGCACTTGGCCAGCGTGGTGAATTAAGGCCTAATCTCTCTCGTCAAGAGAGAAGTCCCTGTGTCCCAGCAGTGGGAACGATAAAAGGTGATGATGATGATAAAGGAAACAAATAAGATTTAATATTAGTATAGATATAACAAGTTTAACCACGTTTGTCGATCTGCCAAAGTAAATGCGGCGTCCGGCAGCTTGGCACGCGCTGGGCGGCGCGCCGTGTTTACCGCGTCTATTTCCGCGCAGGCAAGTTCAAGGAGCGCTAGCGCATGTTCCCTTGCGATTATTTAAAGATTTATACGTTTACTAGCGTTTGGGTTATTTATGTATTGCGCAGTTACCGAAATGGGTGATGTTTGTGTGTGCGAAAGTTTATCTTGATTTTACACATTTTTATAAAGACGCTTTTTTTGAACGCCGCGAATTGCTAAGCTTTGGCAGTTAAAAGTATCCCAAGGGCGGTCCCATGGTAAGGAAACCAGGATCTGTTGGTGGAATCCTGAAGGAATTGAGGGAAAACTCTCGAAAAAAATTACTTGCGTTGCGTGTAATATAAAGATATTTAAAGCCCTATTATTAATGAGGGTCTGATGTATGTGATGATGGAAAGGCAGTCGAGAGAACTCCTCCACGATTTACAGCAAGTACTTTGTGTTTAGGCTTGATTAACTTATAATTACTGAGACCGTTCATCTAAATGGGTTTTGACTGATATTAGGGGTCTGATGATGAAAATGAAGGACAATCAAAGGAACTCTATAAGGTATATTTTAGTAGAGTAGGGGTAGAGCATCCTTTCTAGGCCTACCCATCACTAAAATCGTTATTATTTAGTATATTCTTGTTAAATTTCGCAGCAACATGGTACTTTATCGGCCATGACCTGAATACCAGTGTTCTTTCATACTTTGTTGAAAGAAGAGAATGTAATAAGAACGATAAAGTGATGAGTCAGTACGTGCATGATTTTAAGAGGATTGTATGATGTTATAAACTCATTAAAGGAAAAGATATGATTGAATGAGGGATGTATGAAAAAATAATATGTAATAGTCGACGAATAAATTAACGCTTATATACATATACTTAACGATACTTCAGTTAAATTTGTCTGCTTCAGTGGCGCGGTGGGCGAGGGTCCGCTTGCGGCGCAAGAGGTAGCGGGTTCGATTCCCGCCGAGGGTGAAAGTGTTTGTATGTTCTGCAAGCACTTTCTCCTTGGTCTGGGTGTTTAATAATGTATAGTAAACATATCTATTTATGTATGTCTATTATATTCAGTATATCAGATATCTAGTACCCGTTACACAAGTTAAGAGCTTTCCACGGAACTAGATGTTGTTTAAAAAAATTTAAATATTTATGAAAATTAGATTTGTCACAACCGAAAAGTATGAAAAATAAAATTAGAATCATTTCATCACTCGATTTGTTTCAAAGAGATGGGAATGAATTAAAAGAACAACCGAAGGTGTTTCAGAAATTTTGCAAAAACGTGTAAAAACAGAAAGAATTATACTTATGTACTTACCTATTATTTGATGAATGGTCGTTATTTCAACATTCAATGCTCTTCCTGTATTTTTTATTCATTTTTAAGAACATTAAAGAACACTAATTAAGACAGTAAAATTAAATGGATTCATTATAAATACCAACAAAATTTCAATTAAAATAATTGATAATTATAGCAACCCGCTGACCGGGCGGTATACTTAGGTGCATCAAGTGCACTTTTAGTAGACTTTATTCACCCAAGTGTTTCCGGGTGAAAACCAGGGTCTTTATCAAATTATTTCGTAACAGCGATGATATAATCATAGATTCATTATTATTACGAAACTAGCGGCCCGCCCCGGCGTCGCACGGGTAAAAAAAGTTCCCGGCAATTTTTCCTTATTTCCTCACCGTTTAGACCTACCCTGGACTACGACAAACATTTTAAAACCAAAATCAGCTCAATCGGCCAAGCCGTTCTCGAGTTTTAATCAGACTAAGACAACAATTCATTTTTATTTATATAGATACAAAAAAGTAAACGTAGGAAGAGCTTGAATGTCTATCACAAGTGTTCTATAATACTTAAAAGGTTGTTCATTAATATGATTTACGCTGTCCCTCTTTCTTATACCTAACCCACCTGGGTTTATTCACCTAGGTGTGGTTCTAGTAGACTACATTCACCCAGATGTTTCCGGGTGCAATAATTCCAATATTTCAGTTAATTTCAAACATGTCTAACTTTTGGGCAACTTTATCAAAGTTCTACATAGTTCACCAGTCATAAGGACACTTAGATTCTTTCCTTTAGACCTACCACGAGTTTCCACTTACGACTGCTGTAGATTACAACATGTTATCCCATACATTTGACAGTAAAGATAACATTTTATTTGTGAAAAATCTGTAAAATGCAAATTTGACTGTATTTTATTTAGACTTATTGTAATCTCCAGCAGTCGTAACTGGGAACTTGTGGTACTTGCGACAAATATCAGACATCTTCAAGAAACTCGTATTGAGAGTAATTAATAAAATACAAGCCGCGTTGGCTAAAGTGGGAGGACACTCGACTTTCATTCCGAAGGTCGTGGGTTCAAACCTCGCCACGCACCTCTGTATTTTTCTTCTTGAGAAATTTATGTGCGCTTTAAACACGTGCTTTAACGGTGAAGGCA
Source organism: Gymnoscelis rufifasciata (assembly GCA_929108375.1). NCBI lineage: Eukaryota > Metazoa > Arthropoda > Insecta > Lepidoptera > Geometridae > Gymnoscelis > Gymnoscelis rufifasciata. Next base: position 9,053,510 of record OV815327.1, on the reverse strand, counting down.
AACATCGTGAGGAAACCGGCATGTTCTGAGAACTTTAAATGAGTTTGAAGGGCATGTGACATTCACCAACCCGCACTTGGCCAGCGTGGTGAATTAAGGCCTAATCTCTCTCGTCAAGAGAGAAGTCCCTGTGTCCCAGCAGTGGGAACGTTTATAGGGTGATGATGATGATGAATAAAATACAGATATCAGGGGGGAGAGCGCGGCCGGCGGCGCTACCTGGACACGACTAGCCGGAGACAGGAGCCGGTGGCGATGGATGGAGGAGGCCTTCACCCAGAAATGGGTATCCAAATAATGAACATTGACTGCATGGACGATTAAAATGAGTGAAGTGATAAGTTTATTTGCGATTGTGATGTATAGATTTACTCATAATTGTAATTTAAATATATTTGGTAATAAATGGCTTAAATAAATAAATAAATAAAATCTTCAACAGTCGTAAGTGGCCACTTGTGGCACTTGTAACAAATATTACAGACATCGTCAAGATACTCGCATTAGGCTTGACCAGTAATTGGTCTGAAGATGCAAGTTTTAATAGAGTTTTCAGAACACAATGTCGCATTTAATCGCCATTCTTGTGCCTGCAACTTTCAGCGATTTAGAAATCGGGTCAACGGACTGTGAAGGATGCTAATTGCCATTCAGCATTTAATGATTGGGATAACTATTGTCTTAGGTTGAAACTTACATATCTGCATGTACAGTTTGTACAGTTGGTGTTTTTTAGAGGTGGTGCTTACAAAATTATCTTATTTAAACTTAAGGATCAGTTTAGTAATATTTTAATGTTTTATTCGATAGTTTTTGGCTAAATTTTACTTATGAGCTGAGTTGTTGACTATTAGCATTAAATTGTCGTTTGCATTTTAATATCAACAACGTTTTGTAAAATGTTATTATAATTATTATTTTCAGTTCATGTCCTACTGAACTATCGGCAATTATTTGCCTTCCACTGATCGCGTTATAAATAATAATCGATAATCAATACAAAAAAATATCCTGACAATTCACATAACAACATCTAGCCCCGTGGCAAGCTTGTGTTACTCTTGCATAAACGTGCAGAATCAGACTCGCTGGACCAGTGACTTTTTTCTCCCTGCTTGTGTTTTATATTTAACTCAAAAAGAGGGGTTTTATACGTTTACGTGTCTGTCCGTCTATGGCATCATAACCCCCAAATGCATGAGCAATTAGGGAAGAATAACCAAATGTCTGCAAATATGCTCGCTCGGTATCCTAAATGAAAGCGCATCACATGTACATTACAAAATTTAATTTGTTTTTCAACGGGAACTAAGGTTTGAAATCGGGGTTAATTTCTACTTTTAATTTGAGATTATTATGACTTCTGTACTGAGTGGTATTTGCACCATTCAACACCTCTCCTTTCTCATTAGTCATACATATTATTAGTTCGAGTAACGTTCATAACTATGTTTAGCTGTCGAAAAAAAGCTGTAAGCCAATAGAATGAAAATATTTACATGCTTGGACTGGATTTATTCGGGTTAGAACATACTGAATCTATTGCACAATTTCGTTATTGTAATAGCTACCACACTTCAGTAAAATATTTACTTTTGGAAGTGGATATACTCACGGAATTGACTATTCGCCAATCACTTTGAGTCCACTCGTGCGTTCAACGACATAATAGGTTATTTCATTGCTCCGCTAACTCTCCAATGGATGAATAGCATTTCATAGCATTTCAGACAGCCAGATGGCGGTACGTAGGCCACGTATCTCCAAAATAAAATAGCGTTGTCAAAAAAGTGCGTGATCTAAAAACATGAAGGCTAATACTGATTCTTATTCTACGTGAGGGAACTTAGTTCATTATGGCATCTACCCTTGCTAGCTAGGCCGTAACCAGCCGAACTCCTCTACGGGTTAGGACTTTAGGCTTTAGGAGCGCATGCAAAACAAAAAGGTTATTGACTTAACTATTATACCTAGATAATACAGTTTATAATGTTCTGCGATATTATGTTATACATAGACGTACAAACAACAGGTTGTCAGCCAATAATTGCAACCAAGACAGTATGCATGCATATGCATGCCGCTCAAAAATAGAGCCAAAAACAGTCAACTGCGAATACAAAGTCGGTTGATCATTGTGGATAATTTATAGCTTTCAAGAGCTAGAAAATATTCGCATTAAGCATTTTCTATTAATCAGAGAACTGGGACCAATTCTTTTTCGAGTAGGTATTTCAGGTAAGCTGACTTTGTCGGGTAGACTTAAATCACCTGGGTGAATTAAGTGCTACGCACGGTAGACTTATCGTCACATACACGGAGTCGAATCACACTCTGTCGAGTATGTTTTTTGTAGGATCCGGGTCAGTTGCACCAGTATTTCAATGCCAGAGCTCACACGAGCTTGCGGTTTTAAGAAAAAATGTTATTCGACAGAGTAGGACACGACTCAGTGTAAACGCAGCGTAATGCACCTGCGTGACAAAAAGTTGAATTGACAAACACTTAAACTGGATAGCACATATTGATCAAATTTGCATTAAAATAGATAAATTCGTGTATGCAATTAGGAATCTTAGACTGCGCGTATCTATGGAGGCTGCTCTCACAGCGTACCATGGCTACGTCTCATCGATATTGGCCTACGGTCTCATAATGTGGGGAAACTCTGTAGACTTCAACAGAGCTTTAAGAGCTCAAAAAAAAGTCCATCCGCGCTATATGTGGATACTGGAGCACAGACAGCTGTAAGCCATTGTTTAGGAGTTTTAGGATCCTACCACTACCGTGCATGTATATCAGAGATGTATGTGTCTTTGTCAAGAAATATCCTCAGTATTTTAAGCGGCATGCAGATGTTCTGACTAGACATACTCGGCACAAAAATAGGATATACGTTCCACCATGTCGGCTTAAGCTCGTTAAACGTAATTCTTTCTATCATGCCATTACTATCTACAATAAACTACCTGACGCTTTAAAAGATAATTTAAATTTAAATCAATTTAAGATTAAATTAAGAGACTGGCTTTTAGAAAATTGTTTTTATGACATGCATGCATATATGAATTTCAAAAACTGACATATTACCTAATTACCAATTATGATTAAATTTTCAATTAATTAATGTGTATTCGTTATTCTTATTATTAAATTAGTTTTTTTATGTATATTTTAGTGTTATATTATAGATAATAACTTGTAATTATTATAGATTTGCACACCTGTTTAGGTAGAGTGTTAATGGACATTTAATTTAGATTTAAGACCTATTGTACAAACATTCTCGCAAATAAATGAATTATGAATTATGTGAACCAAATAAAAATAACCAATTTCGACCTATGGCTCGCAATCTCTAATTTGCTTCATGTCTCTTGCTATACCCAAACACTGCAGACCTAGCCGTAATTTAAATATTAAACATATCGAAAACCTAGAACCACTATTATAGATAGTATTACCGTGCCAGAACCCTCAACTAAAGCCTTGGATATTTTGCCAACACCATGGTTAACAATATGGTAGATAAGTCACAGTTCTACCGAAAATTATTGAAATACTAGCGGCCCGCCCCGGCGTCGCACGGGTATAAAATTTTCCCGGAAGTTATTCGAATTTTTCTCGTCGTAAAAACCATCCTATCTCTCAAGTTGGAACTGCACATGGTGTGCAAATTTTATTTTAATCGGTTAAGTGGTTTAGGGGTCCATTGAGGATAAACATTGTGACACGAGATTTATATATATGTATTAAGATTTAGAAATACCTAAAATATGCAGTTTCTGGCAACAACTTGGTATGATTATGGGAAATAATGCTTATACATATCGATATGTGAATCAGATTGTAATAAGCATCAATTAACAAAATCGTGAGTGAACGCTAAACGACGGACCACGAACCTACCTGAGACGAGGCGAAAACATCACGAGAGAACAAAGCTAGAACTATAAGTTAAAGGGATTCCAATATGTTAACAAACCTACTCGTCAGCCATTTTGAAAAAAAAAAAACGTGTGATTATTTTTTATTTAAACATTAAAATTGAATAGCAAGAAGTTGCGTGTATTATCCGGAAATATTTATTTATTTAAAATGTTGCTATTATAAAGATTGTTAATTTAAGTTATTAACATACTATAGGCTAAGTCTAAATATAAGTTTAAATGCCCCAACGAGGCTCATGTCAGGGTATCTTAAATGTTACACTTTAATTGTAACCGCATGAAGCAACAAATAAACAAATATGAATAAAATAAATTCTTACAAACATAGTGTAAAAGTTATTTTTTTTATACTTTTTAAACCGAAATCTCAGGGTGACAGTAGAGATTTTAGATTTGAATTTACTCTGTCAATTGACATGCGTTTCATCACTGGCTGCAATTTCATGTTTCATAATAGCGGACTAGTAAATTTTACAGGCACCATGCAAATATGTCGGAACCCTCCCAATGTTCTTGAAAACATCCATCTGTTTAGTAACAAGCTTTCAAAAGGATAGACAGAGTATTTACTTGTAGCAAACCAATGAGCAGCTCGAGGATTGCAAAAAAGAACGAGCAAATGGAAGTTCATTAATCTTGTGAACTTGTTTTAAGCATTTTGAACCCCCCTTTATCCCTTAGTATGTGTGGTTAATTAAATATTTATTTCGTCTCTATTCTATTATACTTAATACCAATAGGAATTAAGGCCTAATCGCTCTCGCCAAGTGAGAAGTCTTTGTGTCCCAGCAGTGGTAACGTTAATAAAGTGATGATGATGATTACGTTAAGTGTACATATTTATTTTATATATAATATATATATCTTACTTACAAAAAACATAAATTATAATTACAAATAAGTAGAACTAAAAACTAAAGCTAACAAATTATTTTTATTATTAACTTACTCTTCGGACCCCAAAATTTTAAACTTACACACAATATGCCGCATCCATAAATTTTACTCCATGTTTTGTATCTCATACACAGTCCGAGTGAACTAATTTGTGTGCCTACCCCCTTGCATTATATAAAAAGATAAAAATTTACTTGTTATTGTAATATTGAAAAATATATAGTTATAAGTTGGTTTCTCATGTAAGCGAATTATTGTAAATTCTTAATGAGAAATAAAGAATTCAAACCAAAAAAAAAAAATAAAAAATTTTTTATACTAAATTAAAAAAATTCCTTAACGGCCTCCACTCAGCATTATCATACAGAGGGACTAGATGTTGCTTTAAGGATTATCTCTGCGGTTTATACCTCTACAAAGCATTTCCATCTGTTATTCAAGATTTAGGCAATTAAGCACATAAACCGCAACAAACACGGAAAATAAACAAAAAAATACGAGGAAAAATATGATGTTTCGCAATGAAAATGTAGTAAGTTATCAAAAATGCAAACAAATCAGCAACACGATCGTGTCGCGTGCGTTACAAAAATTAAAATGTGAATGAATGTTTGTTTCGATTCTAGTTCTATTGTTTTATGAGTATAACGTTCATTTATGTAACTTTTGGAACATTAAAGAACACTTACGACGCCGCGACGGTAAAATAAAGAATTCATACATTACTAGCGGCCCGCCCCGGCGTCGCACGGGTATAAAATTTTCCTGGAAATTATTCGAATTTTTCTCGCCGTAAAAACTATCCTATCTCTCAAGTTGTATCGAACTGCACATGGTGTGCGTATTTTATTATAATCGGTTAAGTGGTTTAGGAGTCCATTAAGGACAAACATTGTGACACGAGATTTATATATATTAAGATTATTTAAAAACTAATTAAATTAGTTCATTAATAGTGCAGCGGAACAGTCGCTTTGTCAAAGCGTTTAAATTTAGTACGATAGGATTAGGTTGACGCGACGCTACACTACGCTACGGCGAACGGCGTGCTGCGTCGACTCAAGGGGGGACCGCTCAGTGAATATTACATCTATCAGTCTTATTACACCCTGTATGGTATGGATTTAACCAATATTTGATTTTGTTCTTCATTTGTCGTTTCAACAGGAGCAGGTTAAGTATTTTGCAGTCCATATCAAGCCAAAAACCGTTATTTCAGTACGGCAGTGGCGCCATGATGTTACACGGTGGCCGGTGCCGCGCCGTAGTCATGGGTCCACGGCGCAAGAGGTAGCGAGATTGATTCCCGCCGAGGGGTCAATTGTATCTTCTGCAATAACTTTCCCTTGGTCTGGATAATTAATATGTATTTTATAATATTTCTATCTAACCATGTCTATTATATTAAGTATATCAGATGTCTAGTACCCGTAACACAAGCTTTGGAGCTTACCACGGTGGAAGATGTTGTTGTGTGGATTGTCCGGAAATATTTATTTATTTATCGATCTTTTCAGCCACGAACGCAAGTGCCAAAGCGATGTTACTTAAATCATCTGTCATAGATGTATAGGCCTACTTCGAAACGTCATGTGTCAGAGACACCTTATAAAGTTAAACTACTGCTATTGAAGTGAAACTTCTATAGAATCGTAGTGATTTCAAACCGGATGCAAAAAGATGAAACGGAAATGATGTAAGAGACACAAATACAATGCTTTATTAAATTTCTTTGCGCGATACTTCGTAGTTTAGACTACGAAGTATCGCGCAAAGAGGTATTGCTGTATTTTATTTATATTATTTTGTAACATACTCTAAGTAATACGCTTTATTGAAGTAATATAAATAATCCGAATAATTACAGATATATGTTTGTTTCTCTTAACATTTTAGCAGATGCGTTCATTTACCCTTTTTTTCTATTCGATATATATCATAATTATAGTTCATAAGTAGTAGACTCCAATCGTGCGTCGTAGCTGACACACACACACTTTTTTTTTATTCTTCTTATTATTCTTTCGTCGATTTACTGAAGTTTCACTTCTATCATGTGTGAATCGCACACACACCTTTTTTTTATTTTTATGTAAACATTTTAATCTACCATGCGGCTGCCGCATCGTTTGTATAATGAGATAGACACTTGTTGATTCAAAGAAAAAATAAGGTTTAAGTGTTATGAATGAATCATTTTCGGCGTAAAACATTAATTAAATTAAATAATGAATGAAATGAAATTAAATACCTACGCATATGTTACATTAAGACTTGGATATATTTCTGGGATTGTAGGATTTTTACTTTTGATTTTTTTAATTAATTAATTGTTCATGAATATTATCTTCATAACTCGTAACGTAGAGATACCTAACATGAGATGTAGTTTGCAGATCTGCGTTCGTTACCTGTGGGCGGCAGGTACCTATTTGAATTAGAATATTTTTATATGGCGAAGCCCAGTTTAGCTTAGCCAAGCGTAGCTTGTAGTAGCTTAATAGCCAATAACCGCCTCAATAAACAGGGTATCTAACGATGACAGACTCATCAAAATCAGACAAGTAGTACCTGAGTAGCGCTTAAAAAAAAACATACAAACTCTTCAATTTTATAATACGAGTAGTAGTATAGATTCGTGTGACCATTCACCGACAGGGAAAATCACCATTGCCGAATCGCACAATGTTGTTCAACAACTATCGCGGTTTTTGTTGTTTGTTTAAACAATTCTTAAGTCCGCTTGTTATCAGCACTGCGACAGCCTTAGAAAGTTTTCAGATAAACTCCTAAACACGGGCTAATAGTGTGTTGAAATCCAAATAACGTCAGCCCTAGAGGAGTGATAAACATGTCAGTTGGAACAGAAACAATGTTGGTAAATTCTGTTAATTGTGACTAATAATACCCGTAACATAAAGTAAATATATACCTTACTAGCGGCCCGCCCCGGCGTCGCACGGGTATAAAATTTTCCCGGAAATTATTCGAATATTTTCCGCCGTAAAAACCATCCTATCTCTCAAGTTGGATCGAACTGCACATGGTGTGCGAATTTTATTCTAATCGGTTAAGTGGTTTAGGAGTCCATTGAGGACAAACATTGTGACACGAGATTTATATATATTAAGATTATTTGTGTGTATAATGTTTGGAGTAGTGTACGATTCTTTTTAGGTTTCCGTAGCCATAGGGTTAAAGGAGACCCTGTTACTGAGACTTCGTCGCGTCGCAGCCTGCATCTTAGGATACTGACAGTGATAGATGAGAGTTCAAATTTTGAGGGATGATGTATTTCTGTTGTCGCTATAACACAAAATACTAATACATCTAAATTTAAGAAAAACCCCCGATTTCAATGCCTTAACTTCCTTAAAAGTAAAACACCATAATATTTTGTAATGTGCACGCGATGCGCTTTTATTTGATACCCCACTCGAGTATATTTGCAGATTTTCGGTTTTCCTTCCCCACTCTAACCCCCATAACTTTTAAACGGCACAACCGATTATCATAAAATCGCACCAAGCTCACATTTCATACAAAAAACTTATAACACCCCTCTTTTTTGGTCGGGGGTCTTATTAGACTAGCTGACCCCAGCAAACGTTGTTTTGCAAAATGAAAAATAGATGTTGGCCGATTCTCAGACCTACTCAATATGCTCACAAAATTTCATGAGAATCGGTCAAGCCGTTTCAGAGGGAACGGGAACGAACATTGTGACACGAGAATTTTATATATAAGATAATAGGTAAGGTACAGAGATATTAAGAGACGCGGCTCATCGCTTAGCAACAGAATCGAAGCAATTAGTGCCGCCATCCGATATGTCAAATATTTGTAAGTTAGTGATGGGTAATTAATGGATAACCTTGAAATTGGTTATTACCACAGACATACTTCTACCTAAATAACGTAAGTATCACGAATTGTATTGAAACCAAGCGTACCGAATTTTGCCTGTATTAAGAAGTGGAACTGCAGACGCATTCTGTAAAAAATCGAATCCGAACTCGAAATCACTCAAGTGACCGAGCTCACTTCGAACGCTCGTCACTGAGGCGCTACAGGCTATATCGAGTTTTACAGAATAGAAAACTTTAAACTCACCGCGGATTCAGCTTAGTAAGGATCGAAATGAGTTTACAGAATGCGTCTACTGATGCGCGACGGGTATGTATCGCTTGTTCCGATATTTACCCACAAAGTGGTCTGAAGTTAGCGCCGACTATCCTCGACGCTTAGTCGGGGTTCGGACACGAGGAGTCCACGATTCTAGGTATATCTGTGTTTAATAAACCCTGAACGGTCGTGGCCTGTGAATAATAATTTAAAATTTAAGAAAAACCCCCGATTCCAATGCCTTAATTTGCTTAAAGGTAAAACACTATTATATTTTGTAATTTAATATGATGTCCCAGACAGACAGACACGTCAAACTTATAACCCCCTCTTTTTGTCGGGGGACAAAAATTGATTATGTATCATTAATAAAAAAAATTATTATTATTTTATTAAAAATTCATCATAGCGATGGTACCATTGCTCGGAAAGCCATTTCTTGAGTTTAATTTTAAACAATTTTTTAGTTGGAGCCAGCTTTATTGAGTCAAGTATCCAATTAATAACCTTTGGACCCATAACATGAGTAAACTTAGACGATTTTTAAGACGTAAGCGTACGCTGCACATACCTCAGTTTGATTCACTATCGTGTAGAAAGTAAATTATGCTCTACTCAGAAGAAAAGAGTATAGGTAGTTTATGTTCGTGGAGGTCTAAGGAAGGTTTAAAGGCGAGAAAAAATCGAAAATTGCCGGGTTTTTTTTTAAATAAAAACCCGTTCGAAGCCGGGGCGGCCCGCTAGTCTTAATATAAAATTCACCTGTCACAATGTTAGTTACCGTACTCATCCGAAACGGCTTAAACGATTATTATGAAATTTTATATGCATATTCAGTAGGTCTGAGAATCGAATACTATCTATTTATTAAAATGATGCAGTAATAAATATATGTAAATCTAAATTTAAAATTTAATATAAACCGCCGATTCCAATGCCTTTAATGTAAAACAACATAATATTAGGTCCTTACATATGAAATTGGCGTTTTGTATGGGAGGAACAAAAAGTCGAATATTTTTTAATATAATATATTTAATTAATCAAAGTATGAACCATTATTTTCTATGCACTTTTGCCATCTTATAGGTAGTTCATTGATCCCTTTACTAAAAAAACCAGTCGGACGGGAATCAATAAAATCTTTGAAGGCGATTTGGACTGCCCCATCGGAGTTGAATTTTTTCCCTTGCAAGAAGTTATCCAAATTTCGAAAAAAATGGTAATCTGTTGGAGCAAGGTCCGGGGAGTACGGAGGATGTCTTAGACTTTCCAATTGAAGCTCTTCTAATTTAGTTTGTTCGCGCGTTTGCCGGTTTGCTTCAGTCAATTCGTGAGGTACCCACCTTTCAAGCTTTTTAATCTTCCCAATTTGCTTCAAGTGAATTAAAACAGTTTTATCACTAACACCGCAGCCTGCAGCTAACTCGGACGTGGTTTGCGATGGATCCGCTTCCACAATAGCCTTCAACTCTTCATTATCAACTTGAGTCTCAGGCCGTCCACGGGGCTTGTTCTGCAAGTCGAAATTTCCAGAACGAAAACGTTGGAACCAAAAACGAACTGTGTTTTCTTTTGCAACACGACCGCCATACACATCATTCACCCTTCGAGTTGTTTCCGCAGCACTAGTGCCACGGCGGAACTCGTACTCGTAAATAATGCGATATTTTAAGTTTTCCATTTTGTAAAATGAGTGACGCAAACAGAAAAAAACAGAAGAAAAAAAACAAATGAATGACGATCATCGAAGCACAAATACATGAGTCTATAGCTGTACAAATTTGAATTTGGAATTCCTTACCAAAGAGGAGAAATTTGTGATTAAAGTGGCCAGTACGAAAAACGCCAATTTCATATGTAAGGACCTAATATTATGTAATGTGGACGCGATGCGCTTTCATTTGATACCCCACACTAGTATATTTGCAGATTTTCTGTTTTCCTTCCCCACTCTCACCCCCATAACTTTTTAACGGCTCAACCGATTTTCATGAAACATGTCTAAGAACACCCGGGCCAAACTCACCTTTCATACAAAAAAAACTAAATTGAAATCGCTCCATCCGTTCGGGAGCTATGGTGGGACAGACATACAGACAGACACACAGACAGACAGACACGTCAAACTTATAACACCCCTCTCAACATTTTTGGTCGGGGGTTAATTATGTTAAACTATACAAGGTGTCTCTGACTCGTAACTATGACGTCTCGATAAGATCCTAGGTTTGTATTTGCCGTCATACTCATAAAACAATAGAACATGAATACGAAACAAACACATTTTTCCATTAACATTTTGTATCACATGACTTATGAATTAGAATAACAATCACTTATTTTAGGTTGCTTCACTTGACTCTAAGCAGTAATTTTGCGCGACTTTAGTTTTTCTGCAAGCGTCGGATGTCCAACAAGATGGACTATTGTCTGTCGTTTCTGACCGAAAGCCCGTCATAATAAATTATATACAGCAACAAAAAAGCCGTGTTTTGTTAACAATAAATAAAAATTGCCTAAATAAAACCAACTTCAAAACGGAAACTAAAAAGTAAAAAATAAATTAACATCTACAAATAATTTAGACTTTATAAGTGATTAAATAAAAGAAACATAAACAATTAAATGATTAAGTTTTTAATAATTTTGAGGTAGCCAAGTAAATACTACAAAAAATATACGGTCGAATTGAGAAACCTCCTCCTTTTTAGAAGTCGGTTAAAAAAGCCGTGTTCTCTAGGTGGGAGCACACTTGATTTGCACCAACCTCTGGTTTCTTCTTCTTGATAAAATGTATGTGCGCTTTAAAACACGTGCTGTAACGGTGAAGGCATCGTGAGGAAATCGGCATTTGACATTCACCAACCCGCACTTGGCCAGTGAAAAGTGAAGTGAGTGGTGAATCAAGGCCTAATCTCTCGTATCTCTCGTCATGAGAGAAGATCCTGTGTCCCAACAGTGGGAACGTTAATAGGGTGATGATGATGAAACGTTTTTGAACACAAAAAAAAACTAAGTTACACAATAACACAAATATGATTAGTAAAGTATCCCTCAAAATTTCTCCCGCAAATCTGTTACCCAGTTTATTTGTTTAATTTATAGTAACAATTCGATTGGCCAGCATGAAACGAAGTACGGGACCACGTGACGTCGGGTCAGACAGACAGGTTAACTGCCTCTGAGCAATCTTAATGTATTTATTTCCTTGAGTCTAGACACACTGAACTGTACTGTACTTATTGATAAAGATTCAATTGAACGTTGTAAATTCAATGAACTATCTTAATTATAAATATTGTTTATTCTATATACAGAAACTTTTTTTTTACCCCCGACCAAAAAAGAGGGGTGTTATAAGTTTGACGTGTCTATCTGTCTGTGTGTCTGTCTGTCTGTGGCATCATAGCTCCCGATCGGATGGAGCGATTTCAATTTTTTTTTTTGTATAATAGGTGAGTTTAGTTCGGGTGTTCTTAGACATGTTTCATGAAAATCGGTTGAGCCGTTCAAAGTTATGGGGGTGAGATGGTATGGTGGGGAAGGAAAACCGAAAATCTGCAAATATACTCGAGTGGGGTATCAAATGAAAGAGCATGGCGTGCGCTAACTACTTAATATTATGGTGTTTTACTTATAAGGAAATTAAGGGGTATTGGAATCGGGAGTTTTTCTTAAATTTTAAATTTAGATTTACTATAGATGTCAGACAATGTGTGTTTTTCTTACTGCTTCAACAATTCAATTTCACAATACTAATACTTAATAGGTACATATTTGTAGATTACAAATACGATTCTACGTGTTTGTAGAGGTATATTAAAAGTGTTGAGGAAAAGTGAATACTGTTAACGGTATACATATACATATGTACACCGTGAACAATTTAGTGGTAGGTAACCGTTTTTAGTGGTCTTTCCTGCGAGAACAAGATATTTTTTTATAAAAAAACTATGCAATGCTTTAATAATTCAAAAAATCAGGACAGTAGTTCCTTACCACAGCTTTGTACTTACAATAAGAAGGAAATAAAATTTATATACCTTGCAAATTTTATTTATTTCCTTATGTTTAAAAAATATTTCTTAAAAAAATTAAAATAAATTTGGATAAAATGCCGTATGCATGTTTCTGTAAAATTAACCGTTTTGGAGCAGAACGCTTAAAAATCGAATACAATGCAATACCGTAAGATATGGTCAACCATACAAAAGGCGCAAAAATTAAAAATACCAAATTCAAAAACATACAATAATGTAAACATACAATAATACAAAAAAATCACAAAAATCCGTTCACAAAGAACAAAAAATAAATAATAATATAAAAAAATGCTATTCCAACTTTCAAAACTCATAAACTTTCTCCTATTTTTTTAAAAGTCGGTTAACAAGCAAATAGGTTTTCTTAATTTACGCTTCGGTGTATGGTAGGACAACACCGTATTTGAGTACATTCTAATTTCTCTCTCAGCGCTCTAATCCAAAAACGGTTTATTTCACAGAAAAATGCGTATGGCATTTTTTGTAGGTAATGTCACCACGACAAACTTTTATAAAGATCTCCGAACAGGTCGCGAGATATTTGATTCAAAACTGTTTTTTCACCTCAATATTTTTTTAGCTGGCACGATATACTTATACTTTTTTTGACATCTTCATCACAACGCCGTTATAAAGGTATATACTAAATTCATCTCAGTCGGAGTTATACTTCAGGTTTGGCTTTGCAATGCCTAAAATTACTGGATAACTATGCCTTAAGTATTTAGAAAGTAAACGTACGATAAGTGTAATGTGTAATGAAGTATTATAGGGCCCAGGTCTCATAAACATTACAAAATTACTAGATGTGCTGAGGAAATACTAAATTATAATCTACTAGCTGGTCCGTTTCGGCTTTGCACGGATACGAGAACCTTCCTCTTTTTAACCCCCGACCAAAAAAGAAGGGGTGTTATAAGTTTGACGTGTATGTCTGTCTGTCTGTGGCATCATAGCTCCCGAACGAATGGAGCGATTTCAATTTAGTTTTTTTTGTATGAAATGTGAGTTTGGCCCGCGTGTTCTTAGACATGTTTCATGAAAATCGATTGAGCCGTTTAAAAGTTATGGGGGTTAGAGTGGGGAAGGAAAACAGAAAATCTGGAAATATACTAGTGTGGGGTATCAAATGAAAGCGCATCGCGTCTACATTACATAATATTATGTTGTTTTACATTTAAGGAAATGAAGGCATTGGAATCTGGGGTTTTTCCTAAATTTTAAATTTAGATTTATTGAATCACTCATTCTATTGCTGAACCGCATAAAGATCCGTTCAGTAGTTTTTAAGTTTATCCCGAACGAAAAGGCAGGCAGACGCGGCGGGGGACGTTAATTTTATATCTATCTATATATCTATATAAATAAAAATGAATTGTTGTTCGTTAGTCTGATTAACGGCTGAACGGATTTATCTTATCTTAGTCTTGAAATGTTCGTGGAGGTCTAGGGAAGGTTTAAAAGGCGAGAAAAAATCGAATAATAGCCGGGATTTTTTTTTACCCGTGCGACGCCGGGGCGGGCCGCTAGTTAAGAATAAGAATCATTTAAGTATTTTCATAAATAGGAGTGTATACATGGTCGTAAGTTGTAAAAAAAGTGTTCCACATGTTTATGTTTTGTTATGTATAGATTAAAATACATAACATTAACCTAAAGAATATATTATAACACCAATATTATGTAATAATTATAAGTAGGTTCATATGGATAAAGTTAGGTTTCTAATATTTCTAGAATTAACAGGTTTTCCTAGTTATACGACTCTGGGCATGTATTTAACCACTCCTTATGAATGACGTAACGGCGAAAGTCTGAATTCCCTGTAGTACATACTACTTTAATAAATGTAATAGTTTGTGTAAATTATTTCTTCTTTACCCTAAAATTCAGTTTATAAAAACTTGTAATCAATCCCATTTGGGTTTTCAACCCATAAAAATATTAGTCTTTCTTCAGATAAACATATTTTTTAATGTTATACGCATTAAATACGATTGGCGAGCAAAGGATGCCCAATACGCAAAAATCTACCTGAACCTTTTTTTTTAGAGAAATTAATTCCCTACAAAGTCTAATTGAAACGTTTTCTCTTTTTTTTATGCTCCATTAGCCTTCATTTGACCTCAATCTCACTTGATGTAAAGTGACGATGTTGTCTAAGATGGGACATAAAGACCTAGAAGGTAGATGGCTTCTCCAGACCACATTACGAAACACGCAAAAATTTAATTGTCTCCCTCGATTGACCACAATCTCACCTGATGGTAAGTGACTGAGGGTCGGACGATGATGGATCACAAAGATCTCGTAAGTAGGTACCTGGTCACTCTTCTCTTGAAGACTAAGTTGAGAGGACAGATCTCGTCCTGCGCTAGCGTAATCCTTTAATAATAGTAATGCGGGGCTCTAGGTTAGCTAAACTCTGTGTTCTAGATTGTCTTGTTTGAATTTCAGTTGGGATATCATAGATCCCGAACGGATGCAGCGATTTCAATTTAGTTTTTTTTGTATGAAAGGTGAGTTTGGATTGGGTAATATTAGACGATGTTTCATGAAAATCGGTTGAGCCGTTTAAAAGTTATGGGGGTGAGAGTGGGGAAGGAAAACCAAAAATCTGCAAATATACTCAAGTGGGGTATCAAATGAAAATATTATGGTGTTTTACTTTTAAGAAAATAAAAGCATTGGAATCGGGGGTTTTTCTTAAATTTTAAATATAGATTTTTAAATATTTTTTTAAACATGATTTGTACATATAAGAAAGGAGCAAGTCTTACAGATAGATAGATCTCTTTATTGTACACCACAAAAATGATACAAACAGTAAACATTAACAAGACATCGGAGTACAAAGGGCGGCCTTATCGCTTAGAGATGTCGGCAGATACAGGAAAATTAACAAGACAATAATACTTGTAGTACCCAGTTGCAAGATACCTATTGTATTTAAGTAAATAAGTTATTACTATGCGATAAAGTATTATTTATGTCGTTAATCTAAGGAACTGACGAATACTTCTTGCACTGGTAGATAGCGTATTTCATTGTTCCATCGGGAAAATCCATAAAACACCGTGGAACCAGGAACAGCGTGGAAAGCAAGTTAAATAAGATTAGATCGTTGGGTAGGTTGTTTTAGGAAAAATTGAAGATTTTATGAGCTAACAATTTGAATGTATTAATGACGGGATATCTTCGTTGAAGTCCCAAGGTAATTACTAAGATAATGAGTGTCAAATAGATGAGCACAATGAATTAGGAATAGTGGTATATTTAATTAATTGTTCTTTGTTTATCAGGAATTCGGGACTTTGGACTCCACATAAGATGTGTTTTGCAGAATGTGGATATCGATACATTTCTCGAGATTTGTAAGTTACTAATAGACAGTTGACACGTAGTTTAACCACGTCCTTAATCTTTTTTCTTTTTAATAGCAAAAGGGCGTTCTGCTGAGTAACATCTTTTTCGCTTTAATTTTTTATTTAACTTGACACTGGCAAACTAATGCTTCAAGCGCAGAGTCCAAGTACAAGAAATTTAATTGAATTAATATTTTTTATAACTGAATTGAATTTAAGTGACTGTTTGAGTCCGACTTTTTCAATGTCGGCGCAAAAAAAGAGTCGTTTATGAAACTGTTGCAGCATAGATCTCAATGTCGCTCAATGTTAAGTCCTTGATTGGCGTCGGCACGTGATATAGCCGCATAAAGCATTTAAGAAATTATTTGGCTGTATTGGCTGATTTTTATCTTAATATATTAATTTAATGTGTTGTTGTGACCACACATTGTGTCGTTGATTTTATTGAGCGCGCTAAAATGAAATTTTTGGTTGCGCTAACCAAAAATTTCTTATTAATTCTTCCGTGTTCAAGCAAACATACCTACAAAAAACACTACAAACAAACACTTTCAACATTTGATTAAATAGGCCATTAGGCTATAAAACACGATAAATAATAATCTAATATAATGTACGATGTTATTACGAAACGCGCCTTGCGGCACGCTCGGAATACAGCTTCAGAGTTTTAGGACCCCCTAAATTATGGAAGTTGCATAATACCACTATAATACTCGTAATATTAAAAAATAAAATTGAACGTCTAATTACTAATGGCAAAAATATATACATAATTTTAATACATATTTGGATTTATTTCTGAGGATGGTGTCAATCAAAACAAAACAACTCGCTCGCTACCAATTATCATCCCCCTTCCCGCGCCCCGCGTAAGTCGGGATAGAACGAGGGAACTTCCGCCATTCCAAAATTAAATAATTGGCGGGAATTTCGATTTATCTACAGTGAAAGTACATTATTCTTCTCCATCTCCATGCTGCCGGGATAACTCCAAAGGTCTAAGAGGTTATCAACCCACGCAGAAATAATGTAAATAAGCAAAACTGAACCATAGAAAATGTTTTTGTAACATGGAATGTCGCTCGAAAATTGCTTTAAGTAGGTACGTGCAAGCATGAAAGAATAGCAATAACTGGGGTCTTTGCCAAGTCCAGCTTTCAGGGTCGCAGCGTTCAATACTTCAGAGAAATTGTTCCTCTATTGTTCTAAAAATAATCAACAATTCACTACGCAACTCTAACTCTCTGTGTTGTTTATTTCTCTTACCTTTCTGTTATCGGCACCGATTTTGACTTCAGCTCGTAGAACATAAAGTCCTGCTGATGCTGCGCTGCGTTCATCTCCTCAAAGATCTTCTGGTCGCTGTAATCGTTCGCTAGGAGAGAGGCCAAGTCGTAGCCCATATCAATTCCGGACTCATCCATTTTCACGAAAACACAAACACTTTCACACTAAAAACGGAGGTTCGTCGAAACACTTCACAGGTCCATATTTACTATCAAAACAGGAGTAAATAATGGGAGATGGGGTAAAGATTCGGACAGCATCCCATCCTCCCAGCTGTCTACTTGTTGATGTGATTGGATTGGTGATAGCGCATAGCATTATTTTAGCACATTTCTACTGATATCTATTGTTCTACAAAATAAAGTGATACGGCAAAACCGAAGTAGTGGTTGAACGCGGTGGTAGTCTGAAATAAGTCGTATTATAGTATTTTCTCAGTGGCAATTTCATAAAAACATTTTTTTACTAAATTTAATATATATGGATTTAGTCTTGCATTACTACAATATAGTTTATCTTGTTAGTACAAAATAATAAATAAATTCTGTAATTTTAATGTACGAAATCAAATAGAAAGTTTTTATATTTTTAAGTGGCAATTTCTAAAACCACCTGAACTAAAATGCGGTCAAAAACTGTGTGGTGCCTCCAATCGTCAATAATATTTGACATTCAATGATTAATATAATTCATTCAAACTAACCCTACTTCTTCTAAAAAATATATTTTATAGAACAAACTCTTTTTATATAAATAAGACTACACAAACTAAATAACTTTTCTTCCGAATATCTGTAAATTTAACTATTTTCTCTAGAATAATGCTCTAGAATAATGAATAATGAAAATCGGAATGTTTTGTAATATTGCCATTACACAAAATGGTAGTAGATCTTACATTTGTGTTACATTTTCTCACAATAAAAAGCTTCCTTTTTTTCCTCGATTGAAAACGATGTTAGCTGTTGATATCTAATGATTCGCTTTTATTATATTCTTTAGATATTAGTATACACATTAATGGGTTATGTGTGTATACATAAAGCTACTAAAAAAATATATAAAATGACATTACAAGGACTTGGCATGACTGTCACTGTCAAATCAAAAAAAAATTTAAAAAAAAGCAAGCAAACCAAGCCGTCGCGACAAGCGTGATAAATTCACCACTGATTTTTTACTGGTTTTAGAGTTTTATTCTGTGATTAAACACCAAATATGTCGAAGGCTCACCCTCCAGAATTGAAAAAGTAAGTTTCTATTGCAAATCTAGCTCGTTAGAAGTATTTATTTATGAGACATCCCGCGTCTTTACTAACCTCGATAAAAATTCAATATTTTTCTTGTAGTGCTCCTCAGTCTACATGTTAAATTATTGCTAGCGTACTTTATTACGTAGATATATTAATATCTTGCATTTGTCATAGGTTCATGGACAAGAAACTTTCTATCAAACTGAACGCCGGTCGTGGCGTTACGGGCGTCCTTCGAGGTTTCGATCCCTTCATGAACTTGGTGCTAGATGAAGCTGTTGAGGAGTGTAAAGATGGCAACCGTAACAACATTGGCATGGTGGTATGTAATTATCTTCTTTCTTCTGCCGTAGAATGACCACTATAGATCTTCTCCCAGACAATTAAACTAATAATGGGGCGTTGCCATGCTCACCATGCTTGGCAGGTGTGCTGGATAGCTCACTAAGTGTTGTCATGCTTCAAGTAGACGCTGATTCCTATTTTATTTGAGTTTCCTTTCACCGGGTTCTTCAGTGCCTGTGGAATGAGATGGGGTACAACATTCTAATGTCAGTGCCCCAAGCTTTATTTTCTATTATTATGCAAAGATGGATATAACTATGATATGTCTTAGACCAGGGCTAAATGTTAACTTATCTCATTTGTTTGATATAGTACCTGGCCAAGAGAAATAAATCTACCTGAAGATAAATTCCTTAAGAATATAACGATGATTCAAAAAAAAAATTAAAGATAAGTTTATCAAGAAGCAATAGAGATGTGATAAATGATGATAAGTCAGTAACTGTAGACTTGGAGAACTAACTTAGTAACTTTTGTTGTAATCATATTAAATGAAAAGTGTACCATATTTAAACATTTATTTTGTTACAGGTAATTAGGGGTAATAGCATCATAATGGTAGAAGCTTTAGACAGACTCTAGCACCATTCCACCTTAGATTAAGTTTATTATAAGAAATTCACATAAAAAACAGGTTTCAGTCAGTCTGTATTGTTTCATCAGTAAGTATGGTGTGGAATTCAATTCTGTAATGTAATTTAAGTTTCTCTTCTTATTTCTTATTAAATAATAAGATAAGTAAATTAAGTGGTTTCATTTTTAATTATAATGGTTTATAGAATAAGTAACTTAACTTGATAGGAAAGATCTGATAATTTAATGAGATGTAGGACCTGCACACTCAAAGGTCATGCAGGTGACACTGTTAGTGGCATAAGTAAACAACAAATAATAATAATTATAACTCTTTATTACACACCAGGATAAAACAATACAAAAAGGGACTTAAATACAAAATGGCATGGTTATGGCAGGAAACAAGACTAGTAAGTGAAAAAAGAAAGTTAATTTTAAAATTATATTTGCTTACAATAAGCCAGATGCTGCTGTAAATTACCTTCCCTACTAAATGTCTTTCTACAATTAAGACAGGGATATGGGTTTTCACTATTATGTATTCTTTTATGCCTACTCAATGAGCTACTTTTATAGAAAGATTTACAACACACATTGCAAGTGTAGGGCCTTTCACCACTGTGAATCCTGACATGAGTTTTCAAGCTATTTTTAGCCTTGAATGTCTTACTGCAAACAAGGCAAGAAAATTGACTCTCCCCTGTGTGTGTTGTTAGATGTGTCTTCAAAGAACTAGACTGTGCAAAGCCTTTTCCACATACTTCACAAGAGAATGGCTTTTCACCAGTGTGAATTCTTCTATGAGTCTTTAAATTTCCACTCTCTGCAAATGTCTTGCCACATAAATCACAACTAAAGGGTTTTTCCTCAGTATGCATTCTTAGATGATGTTTTAAATTCTTTTTTAAAACAAATGTTTTTAAGCAAATGTCACACACATAGGGCTTTTCACCAGTGTGAATTTTCATGTGCTGATTCAAGCCACTTGCATCGTAAAATGTTTTTCCACATCTATCACAAGGGCATGATGATCTTTTATGAATTTTGATGTGGCTTTTCAATTGCTCCTGTTCTGTAAATTTTTTTTCGCAACTATCACAAGCAAATAACTTATTCTCTGTGTGCATTTGTATATGATTATTTAGTATGACTTTAGATCTACATTTTTTTTTGCATTGTTTACAGCAATAACGTTTAACCTTTACCACCTTTACACATACCTTACGGGTCAAATGGATAGTTAAACGGCGTTTATCGCTGAATGTTTTTTTACAGATATCACAAAAAAATGGCTTATTTATGGTATTATCCCCTGTATGAATTTTTAAATGGCTTTTAAGTATATTTTTCTCCTTGAATTTCATCTCGCAATATTGACAAGCATAGCTTAAGTTTGCATGCATTCTACTAAAGTGTCGTTTAAACTGATGCCGCTCACAAAAAGTCTTGTCACACATAGTACATGAATATTCTGTCCCTTCATGAATATTCAAGTGAGATTTTAATTGATAATTTTCGTGAAATTGTTTAGAGCAGATCTTGCATGCATACTTCTTTTCACCAGAATGAGTCCTCTTATGTTTTTTTAAGTCTCCTTTTTCCACAAACGACTTACCACAGCTACAAATATATGGACGTTCACCAGAATGAGTTTTGATATGTTGTTTTAAAACATTTTTATTGATATATGACTTTCTGCATATTGAACATGAATAAGGCTTTTTCTCACTGTGTAATTTTAAGTGTTTGTCCAATTCTAATTTTTCAGCCAATTTATAACCTAATTGATTAGTAACTGCAAAAGGCAAAGATTCCCTTTTACAATTTTTAGAGACTAGTTGACTAGGTATAATTTTATTATTTTCAGTTTCAATTTTTTTTATAGTTTCTGGAACTTTGTATGTTTCAAGAAAGATATCTGTATCTTCATAAATTCCAGAATCTTCACTTTTCACTTCTCCAACCTGTGCTGAAATATATAATTATTAGTTTAAATAATTAAACACCTAAGTTGGGGCCACAGACATTCTTAAGAATATAATATTAATAAATGCTTAACAACAACACAATAAATATAAGAAAGAAGCCTTATGAAACTTCCTAACCTTCCTCGGTAAATATTTTTTTAACTTCAACAGGTTCTAATATTTCATCAACCTCTTCTTTTATGTAACTTATTATATCATCAGAATCATCTGGATATTGATGAATTGCTGCATGATGTATTTCAGCCTTCATGCTACAGAGAGATAAACCTCCATTCAGAAAAGCTACTTCAGCTGGTGTAACCTGCAATATACAAAATATATTAAGCAACAATAGAAATAGAACATTAACTTCATAATTTCTTTATAATTTAAATTATAATCAATAAGTTATTTACCGACAAACTATTTGAGAACAACTTTGTTAATATGTGTTCAGCTTTTCGGGACACAGTCATCAGTTTGTGGGTTTTCTCCAGCTGTGCATGACACATATAGCAAACCATTTCAGGTCTCCTGTCTTTAGTTTTTAGCTAAAATTATACCTTTGTAAATGACTTGACTTTAACTACTACTACACTTTCATGCTTCTAGGAAATAAACAGACATACTACATAATACATTTTTATTGTATATCATAATAGTGGCAATTTACAAAGCATCTTTAGGGCTTACAATAGAGTAATTTTAATTATTATTTGATTGTAATTTAAGTACTTCTTCACTATCTCTATTAAGAACCTGAGTATATGATTTTAATGTATGAATAATAAAAAGTGGTTGCTTCTTTTTATAGAAACTACTAATTTAATTATAATAATTCTCACCTTGTTATTTGAGAGTAGTTCGAATATTTCTTGGAGGCCAATGTTTTTATGGTACATTTTAACATTATTCACTAAACAAATTCTGCATACTGACATTTCTTAAAACGTTTGAACCTGTAAAACTTAATTCAGAGTAGGTAAGTATTTATTTTTTATGTCCACAATAGAAGTTGTATTAGTTACAAATGTATTTTAGAATTATTATGTATTCTGAAATACGCTTTAGCTAAGAACTAGCTAAGACCAGAGAGTATATAATCACTACGTTTGCTAAGACGTTTAAAAAATAAATGAATATGCTGTCATTCTCACTCGGAATAATGGTATTATGTCATTTGAGTGCTGAACTATAGGCTTTTCCCCCCTGTTTTTCATAACATGTAAACAATTTCATTACCTACCTAGTTATGGCATCTGGATCCGTATTTAGCATTGCTTAAAGATCATGCATCGCTCGTTTGGTGACAATCGCCCACGCACGTTTCTCGGGAATCAGAATGCCAGCTAAGGTCTAGACGGTTTCATAGGAAGATCCTGTGATGCTAGAACTCCCAGTTAGTACCTCAGTCGTAATTAAGTCGTCATTGTATTAAGTCAAATATTGAATTAAAAATCAATTTAATTAATTTGAATCTTTTTAAAAATACTTTCCACGCTTTCCCATACAAGTCTGGCGCAGCCTATCGGATTTTCCACGCATTTCCCGTGAATCCGCGACCAACAAAACCCCAAAATCGGTCGAGTGAAGTCGCGAAATTTCGGAACCGTCTTTACGCGGTCGTGGAAACCAAGAACCAAATAAATTCGACTCCCGGTGATCGCGTGTGATTGTGACCTTAGTCGGCTCCTGGAGGACATGTGGACGAGCAGTTTGTGAGTAAACCTTTTCACTTCCTGTGTTATTCCTGTGCCTTTTCCAGCATTTCCCGAACTCTAATCGTCGGGCTTATTAATTGCGTTTATTTGATTTTGTTTGCACTAGAAATCGGCATTCGATTATTCTCGCGATTAATTTGTGTAGTTTTTAATACTTATTTTATTTCGCCCCAAAATAGGCCTACTGATTTACACAGAATCGGTTAATCAGTGTTATTTTATTTAAGTGTTATTTTAAGATTTTTGAATTTTTTTTATAAGAATTTTATTTTGGTGGAATTTTATTTTGTGTTTTCATATAATCAAAGATATAAGTTACGGCATAGCTTTAGTAATTTTTAGAGTATTTAATTGTAGATAAAATGGCTTGTTCTAAGCCTGTACCAAAGGACACTTTGTCCCTTATCCCGAAATACGACGGAGAGGAAAATCATTTAAACCTTTTCCTCTCAAAATGTGATTATGTAATAAACGGTGCTGCTATTGAAGGAAATCAAGAACAAGATTTGTACTTGTTTCATGCTGTGTCGAGCAGACTCACAGGTAGAGCTGCGACTCTACTTAGCGACAATCCAAATGTTAATTCGTATTATGTTCTTAAAGAATTACTTACCCAACATTTCGGCGATCCTCGCTCAGAGGAATGTATAGCAATTGAACTTGAACAATTAAAAATGAAACAAGGTGAAACATATATACAGTTTTGTCATAGAATCCAGAATGTGCGTAGTTCTTTATTTGCAAAAGTGAATAGACTTACCGACGAGGGCATTAAAGCTGCAAAAATGATTGTCTATAATAATACAGCATTAAATACATTTTTATTTAATCTACCAGAGGACATGATACGCATTGTAAGGTTAAAGGGTTGTTCGTCCTTAGAAAATGCCTTAAGCATCGTAACGGAGGAAGTAAACTTCAAATTCCAGTACGATGCAAAAACAAAATTATTAAAACAAACAGGAACACATTTGCCAAACGCACAAATTTCACATAACTTACCAAAAAGTGTACCAGCTCAGACAAATGTCGCAGGGCAGGGTCAAGGGTTTAGATTCAGTAATCAACAAAATAATTTTAGATTTGGGACCCCTCAAAACAACTTTAGATTCGGCGTTCCTCAAACACAGGGTGGGTTTAGGCCAAATTTTGTCCCACAAATGCGATTTGCACCCCTACTCAAGGCTTTCGCTTTGGGGTACCACAGCAGTTACCACAACGCAACTTAGGCCTTCAGCAACGTGCACCCTTCCAATACGGTGGTTACAAATTTGGTATTCCTCAACAAAACCAAAATAGGTTTAGTGCACCCCAACAAGTACAAGCTCCTAGGTTCCAAGATACGGATGTATCGATGCGCACCGCCCCGATTAGACAAAATATGACTACTAACGACCTATATTTTATGGATAGTAATAGATTTGTGAATGACGATTGTTATGAATTAAATATGAATGAGATGTATGATTGTGCAGAGTACCCTGCAGGTGATTATAATTCCATGGAAGCGAATAATCCCGTTGTTCCTGAAAACACATACTATTCAGATAGAAACGATGTAGCTTGTGATGGTTTGGACTCACAGACTCCTGAAAATTTTCAGGAACCGGCCTCGGAGGATATGGTGAAATAATAAATCTAAATTATTGTGATACTATCTTAAAATTACCACATATCGATATCCCTGAAATAGGTTCGAAATTTTTAATTGACACTGGAAGTAGTAGGTCTTTCATAAGTCCTGCTAAAGCTTATGAATTTTTCAAAGATTTCAGATTCTATGAACCGTTTACCGTAGTCAGTACGCATGCTCAAAGTATGCACAATGAGATCATATACATACCTCTCTTAAAGACATTTAGGAGTACGTTTTATCATAAATTTCACATTTATGATGTTGACGGACGATAATGACGGCCTGATAGGATCTGACCTCCTGAAAAAGTTAGGAGCTAACATTGATATGTGCAATCAAATGTTAGTAACACATAATGCGGCAATTCCAATCATTTATAACCCTCCATATGAAATCAATATACCGCCACGCACTGAGACTAGAATAAAAGTTCCCACAAATCTGAAAAACGGTGATGCAATTTTGGAGTTCGTTCAACTTCATGAAGGCGTTCGCATGCCTAGCGCTCTAGTTAGGAGTGAGAACTATTTTGCGGATACAGTCATTCAAAATTTAACAAATAAGAACTTTAAACTCCGCTTTAAAAAACCCATCGAAGTTACAATTTATGAAAATCAAGAATGCCAGATCAATGTCACGAAAGATGAATGCATGATTGACGAAATTCTGAAAGAGAACTTAGGCAGTGGCGTAGCGTGCCATCTCAGTGCCCGGGGCGGAAGACCCATTTTGCCGCCCCCATCCTTAGTTAAAATTAAATTTCACATGCAATGAGGTATCTACAAAAATTGATTTTAAAAGCTTTTTGAAATCAATACTTGTAGCCAATTCTTGTCCAGTCGACATTATAGCCATCATATACATATAAGAGATAATTTTTTATTAGCTTCAACTTCGGATAAAATTTCACACAACTTGCAAGACGCTAAAGCGAAATATTGCCCTTTGAAATACTATATTTGGCACCGAAATCCCGAGATTCACTTTTTGGATGAACTGGAGGAGCTATAGTGGTCTTTTACCCATATCCTCCCCCCCTAACCCCTCCCCCCTGCCCCCAGACCCTTTTTAACATCTTACAGTGCTTGGTTTTACAAATCATAGAAACGTCAAAAATAAAACACAAAAAAAAAGTGTGTGTGTGTCAGCTACGACGCACGATTGGAGTTTACTCCTTACGAACGATAATTATGAAATATATCGAATAGAAAAAAAAGGAATATGAACGCATCTGCTAAAATGATAAGAGAAACAAACATATATCTGTAATTATCGGGCCTTATAACTCAAATCGTTTCTTAAGGAGTAAACTCCAATAAGATAAATAGACAATTTATGATTAACTGATTTTATTATCTGTGCGAATGTCCCTGAGCAACAAATCATGCTTGTTTTATATGATTAAGTACTTAATTTAATAGTTGACTATTGATTTTAATAATATCAGAGTGCTGAACTAAAAATGGCAAGTAAATATAACCGAATGAACTTGCGCACGTCATTTATTAGATTTCCCAGAAGTATTAAGAAGAAATATTGATTAAGTATATTTATAACCGACCATACTCGTAAAATAACGATATTATGCATATGCTCTATGTTTATATATAAATGTTATGGCTATGGAATATTTTTGCATTTCACTTCAGAAATATAACAGTAGATGAATCTTTTATTTTTATTTGTCACTAGCGGCCCGCCCCGGCGTCACACGGGTAAAAAAGTTCCCGGCAATTTTTCCTTATTTGCTCACCGTTTAGACCTACCCTGGACTACGACAAACATTTTAAAACCAAAATCCGCTCAATCGGCCCAGCGTTTCTCGAGTTTTAACTACGACTAACGAACAACAATTCATTTTTATTTATATATATATAGATAAGCAGGCAAAAGTCACTTGACCATAAAGCCAAGTGATATATTATATTGCATACAGCCTCGTGTTCTGTTTTCAAAAAGTGAAAGAACCTTCATCATTTTTAAATATCGTAAGAACAGCATACAACCTTTTTATTTTTAAATGCCGTAGTGGAACCTTTTTACAAGCAATAATTATGAGAAATGAGATACGCTGTGTAATGTATTCCGTCTCATTCTTTTACACGTTCAATCCTACAGATATACATATATCTTTGTCTCTTTCTACGTAACGCCTCAACTTTTCGTGTTACACTTGATTTTGATTTTACTCCTCATAAAATTTCCGTACCGGGCCTTATAACTCAAATCGTTTCTTAAGGAGTAAACTCCAAAAATAAAAATAGGAAGTCAAATTATCGGATCTGGTCGCTTCGCTTTTTTACACTAGAGCAAAGTAACGATTAGAAAATCTAGCTCATTTTTGTTTTGAAACTTTACAATAATTATTTGTTAGAGTTGTTTTTGATTTGCTGTTGGAGCAGATTCCGTTCCAAGCAGTTTTGTCATCAAGGTAATCCGATATTTCAAAATAAGCTTTATCAAAAATATTGTTATTTCAATATTTTTAAATTAAGTAATTGACAACTTTTGCAATTCTTTGGGAATCATGTTGTAGAAGCGTAAACATTGCCCTTCGAAAGACACATTAACCCTAAGCAGCCTATGGTGGGCAAAGCGAGTTTATATTTTTTTCTAGTATTATGTCTTTTTCACTATTTTTTGTAAATGAAATTTATATTCTTATGCGTATACATAATGGCTTCATAAATTTATTGACAAATGACTATGTTTATTTCTTAGAATTTATTACTTAGCGAATCTCGGGGACCCATATGATAGATAGCACGAACAGCCCTTTTCTGCAGTACAATATCAGTTAAAACCCCAATTTTTTGACTGCGAAAGCTGCAGAACTGAGCCTTTTTGACAATTTATCTATGTGAGGGTCCCATTGAAGCTTGCTATCAAAAGTTATACCTAGGAATACAGTATTTTCAACGAGCTCTAAATTGTCGCCCTTTATTTTAATATCTACAGAACTTTGTTTTACATTGGGTAGTGAAAATCGAATATACATGTATTTTGTTTTATTTCATTCAGTAATAGATTATTGGATTCAAACCAATGGACTACTTTAGAAATTGCATTATTTACTTTGTCAAAGTTATTAGTCCGACGATTTAATTTAAATAAAAGAGAAGTATCATCAGCACATAATACTTCATGTTGATACTTTACAAGATGTGGCAAGTCATTAATATATCAAAAAAAGGTAAGATTTGTAGTATGTATACCAGAGGTACACCCATTGAAACTAAGGACCCTGGAGATCGTTTCGATCCAAAGATTTGCCACTAATTCCATAGTGGTTCAATTTTCTGATCAATGTTTCATGGTGTACGCAATCGAATGCCCTAGTGAAGTAAAGTGATCTAATTTTAAATTTACGTAATTAGTATTTAAACTAAATATTTAAAATATTATTAATCGTCATTTTGCCGCCCCCGCGGGCTGCCGCCCGGGGCGGGCCGCCCCCACCGCCCCACCCACGCTACGCCACTGAACTTAGGCAAGTTACGATTAGATCACATGAATAAGGAAGAACACGATAACATTTATAAATTATGCAACGAATATCGCGACATATTTTATAGCGACAAAATACCATTGTCCTTCACTAATCAAGTGACGCATAAAATCAGGACAACCAACGAAGATCCAATTTATATTCGACCATATCGACATCCACCTATTCTTAATCAGGAAATTAACACACAAGTTGATAAATTATTAGCCGACAATGTAATTGTCGATTCGCACTCCCCATGGAGCGCCCCGGTTCATCTAGTTCCGAAGAAATTAGACGGATCTGGAGAAAGAAAATATAGAATGGTTATTGATTATCGTCGTTTAAATGAGATCACAGTCGACGATAAGTACCCCCTGCCTAATATAACTGATCTTCTCGATAAAATAGAGATTAAAGCATATATAAAACAAAATCAGATAAAATTAATTATGCAAATACCGCTTATAGAGACAGATGAATTTAATTACTTTAAATTAATTCCTTTGCCCGTCGATAATAGAGTTACCCATCAGACAGTCCTTATATTACCCAATTATCCTTACATCCTAATGAAAGGGTTGAAAGCAAAGCCGCTCTCCCAGGCATGCCGAGAAATAGATGAAGGTCGTCTCCTGTGCTCTGAGAGCGACGCGCTGCTACTGGCCGCGGACAAGTGCATCGCCGACCTTATGACATTCTCGACCAGCATCTCGAGTTGTCAGGCTGTTCCAATCACCATCAGCGGGATCAAGGCTTACACCGTCCAAGATAATCGGTGGATTATCTACACCAAAACTGAGACCTCATTTACTAAATACTGCGAGAACGAGATAACCCAGGAAAATATCTGTGGAACGTACCTCTTAACATTAGACGACGATTGTGAAATTAAGATGACGAACCTGAACCTGAAAAGACATTTAACTCACGGAAAGGAAGTAGTTTTCACAAAGGTGCCCATCATCAGCTTACCGAGGATATCATCCAGTCCGAATAACACTCAGAAAAATCCTGTAAACCTAAATGGGATTGATCTTACAGATCTTCAATTCCTTAATTTTTTATTGCAGACAGGTGAAAGTGAAAAGTTTAAGTTTAGTGATAGTGAAAGTAGAGATAGTGTTTTAGAATATAAGAGTGCTAGTATAGGAAACGCAGTGTTGAGCGTTATTTTAATTGTTTGTCTTTTATTGTTAGTTTTTAAAAATAGAATTAAGGAAAACTTTTGTAAGACGAGGGAAACTCGAGATAATCCCCAGGATAATCTCGAACTACAGGAGGGAGGAGTTATGGCATCTGGATCCGTATTTAGCATTGCTTAAAGATCATGCATCGCTCGTTTGGTGACAATCGCCCACGCACGTTTCTCGGGAATCAGAATGCCATGCCAGCTAAGGTCTAGACGGTTTCACAGGAAGATCCTGTGATGCTAGAACTCCCAGTTAGTACCTCAGTCGTAATTAAGTCGTCATTGTATTAAGTCAAATATTGAATTAAAAATCAATTTAATTAATTTGAATCTTTTTAAAAATACTTTCCACGCTTTCCCATACAAGTCTACCTTGTTGAATTGAATGAAAATAAATATAGGTACACACTAACACAGTGACTGAATCAATCAATCATTGATTGGTGGGTGGTCTATTTGCTGAAACTATGGTGCTTCCAACTTGAGTCTAGAAAAGTTAAAGAAATTGGTAGAAAATAAAATAATCTTGAAAATAAGATAAAAACTTTTGAGGCATACCTACTCTATTCTACTCTAAAAATATTATGCATTTTAAAACTATTATATTTGCATGAAATTATTCCAACTCGGCTTAGTATCGGAAATAAATGCCTACAGCCGCGCGCAGTTGATTGTTATAGAGCAAGAACCCAGAGCAATCAGGTAGAACTTATTTTCAAAAAAGTGAAACTAGGTTTTCAGTATCTAACGTCTCATGAGCTTTTAATACTTCTTCTTAGCCAGCATTATTGTACAGCCGCGCGCAGTTGATTGTTAGAGAGCAAGATCCCAAAGCAATCAGATAAAAGTTATTTATAAAAAAGTGAAACTAGGTTTTCAGTACCTAGCGTCTCATGAGCTTTTAATACTTGTTTTTTTTCTTTTTTTGTTTTTTTTTGTCTTTAAGGTCATTGCCGTACTTAGCCAGCATTATTGTACTGTGGTATATGCGTGCATCTATTAATAGGTAATATAATAATGGGCTTTTGCATCTTTATCAGATGATTTAAGTAGCATCGCGGCGGCACTTGCGTTCGTGGCTGTAAAGACCAATACGAGAAAGGAGCCCACACACTCTACAAGTGAATGTTCCCTCTGGTGGGCGAGGGTTGGAGGCCTGTTCGTGACGCCTCCGACGTTTGTCTTTTAGTACATCGAACCATGCTTGATCATGGGCGCATTAACCATGGCTGATGAGACGACGCCATTTGGCTCGACCGACAGCCAACTCCTGCCAGCGGTCGCATTATGTTAAATGTGATCATATTGCGCTTGGCCGAGTCCTGGTAGCGTGGTAATGGTCGCCCTACAGATCTTTTTGCATTTGCTACCTCTCCTAATAGGATTTGTCGAGGCAAACGTGTCTGGTCCATACGAAGCACATGTCCAAGCCATTGTTTTCTTCTCTTTTTGAGCATGGCGGTCATACTGGGAAGCTGTAAAAGGAAGAGAACTGTCATGATTCCTATGAACTGGTATTGCAGCTAAACCGCGACTTGCATCAAGAGCTTTCTGAATGTAGAATTAAGTTAGATGAGTTGGAATCCAAAACTTCGGCCCCAGTAACTAGTTTTGATAGTTTAGATTTACATACTCAGTTACAAAACTCTGGGCTTAACTTGTCAATTGTAGATCTGACATCACCTCATTGTACAACTACAACGCCTGTCATAAAAGGTAGTACCTAATAGGATTAAAAAATATGTAAAATTAAGTAACTTCATTAAAAAATCAGAGAAGAAGTTGAAAAAACAGAAGCAAGTTATTAATACAGCTAGATTAAGTAAAGAAAAATGTAACCTTCAAGAAGAACTAAATCAATGTTATAATTTGATAGGAAGAAACTCTACAGAGTTAGATTACATGGAAGAGAAGATAGTTTAGAAAGATCACTTCATGATATAACATCATGTAAATATAAAACGGTTCAAAAGGAAGCTCAGGCTCACTATCAAAAAATTAATAATTATGTTGATATTATAAGTAATGATAGTAGTTATGTACAAGTACAGTGCAATAGCACCCAAACAGACCCACCAATTGCCACTGAAAGCTTTGGTTACATAAATAATGAGAAAAATAAACAGTCTCCGATAAGGCTAAACTCCAGCTGTAAGACCCGGAAAACTGTGATCTATTCAGATGGTATTGGCACTGGAATGGGGTTGCTATTGAATGACCTCCTGACGCAAAATGTTTTAAATAATTGTTATACTGATTGTAGTATCAGTACAATGACAAGCCTTATTAATGGTGATTCTAGTTTGGACAGCAATACAAGCCTTATAGTTCAATTAAGTAATGTGAACATAAAACGGTCTGAAATAATTAAATTAGTTGAAATTTTGCTAAATAAGATGCAATGTGGCCTGGGCAAACTGATTCTTTGTTCTGTTCCGTACTCAAAATCATTGAGTGTAAAACAAAATCAACTGATCTAAAATATCAATTTACTAATGTATAATCTGACATGTCGTCATAGTGACGTTTTATTTTTCGAAACTAATAATTTTATTAGTAATTGCTTTATGACTAAAGATACGATGTACCTTAATAAAAAATGTAAATTAACTCTTGCTAAATTGTTAGCATATAATATTTTTGATCCAGTTATAGAAAGTATAACGAAGTTACCGGACGAGCCTGTACTAGTATGTAGTTAGTAATTTTACTAATGAGGGCGAAGTTATAACCATGTCAGATAATATTAATTTAAACTGACTTCTTCGACAATGGAAAAGCAATTAGAATTACATATAGTACCTACATCAAAACATACAAGGCTTATCCAGCAAAGTTTTAGAATTAGAATTATTTTTAATTTTTTTAAAGTTGATATTACCTAATATGTGCATAACAGAACACTGGATTCTAAATAATCAGCTGCTTTATTTTTATGGTAATTATTGTTGTGCTAGTTGTTATAAAAGGAGCACCGCCATCCGCGGTGGATCATTAATATTTGTCAAAAACAATCTTAAATATAAAGAGCGTAAAGACATAGTTAGGTTAAGTATTGAGAGAAATATTGAACTGTCTTGTGTGGAACTGGAGCGGCATTTAATCTTAAGCGTTTATCGTCCTCCGAGTGTCAACCAGGATATTTTTGAATCTACTATGGAAGAAGTACTTCTTAAAATGTTTACCTGCAATAAGTATCTGATTGTCTGTGGTGATTTCAATAAAGATATCTTACAAAATCCTCTAGCTGATAGACTACTTAATTTATTCAAATGTTTTATTATGCATAACATTTTTAATGAACCAACTAGAGTAACTTCAACTACCGCCACTTGTATAGATAATATTTTCAGTAATAAAGCTCCAATTAGTAAATCAGTAATACAACATTTGAATTCAGATCATTATGGACAAAGTGTTAAGTTCCCTTATACCAATTCTAAAAATAAGTTAGTGGAATTTAGTTACAGGCCTATTACAAAGGAGCGCATCTCAATTTTCCAAAGTAAAATAGCATATAATCTTGTCTCATTACCTTATATTGATGACCCTAATGATCTATTTACTTCGCTTTCCGAAATAATTGCAAGGGCACACGATGAAATATTTAAGATTAAATTTTGTAAGGTTAGAGAAAAAGTTAGTTTCACTGACTGGGCTACGCCAGGCATTTTTTAAAGCAGGAATAAACTATACGAACTCTATTCTGACAGGGGATCGATGTTACATAACGACTCTTTTCTTTCCTACGTAAATAAATATTCGAAGCTGTTTAAACAAGTATGCAATACCGCTAAATCTCGCTTTCTTAGAAACAAAATAACGTGTTCTCCTAATAAACCTAAAACTACCTGGTGGAATATTATAAATAATGAGACTGGAAGGTCAAAGCCACAAAAAAAATATATCATATTAAAAATCAATGACACCGTTTTAACTAAAAATAAAGAGGTAGCGAATGCCTTCGATAAGTTTTTTTGTAACGTTTCTAAGACTGTAACCCAATCATTAAACTCCTCCGCCGAAAAGGCTGTAGATTTATTAGAATTATCTGTTGATAAATGTGTACCGAGTTTCGATTTCAGTTACGTTGACACTGACGATATTGTGAAAACATACAAGTCCCTTAACATAAAAAATACCGAGGACCTTTGGAACATATCAACAAAAATTCTAGGTAACATCATTTACGACATTGCACCATATCTAGCTCATATTTTTAATAAGTGTATTGAGATGGGTATATTTCCAGATCTCATGAAACATGGTAAGCTTGTCCCTCTTTTTAAATCTGGCAGTCATAATGACCCTGCCAATTATAGGCCTATATCAGTGCTTCCTGTCATGAGTAAAATATTTGAAAAAAATATCATAAATCAACTTACTGAACATTTTAATTTTAACAAATTATTACATAATAACCAGTTTGGCTTCACCAAAGGTAGATCAACTAATGATGCAGGTGCATTACTACTAAAACACGTCTTAGGGGCCTGGGATAAATCACAAAATGCTATCGGTGTATTTTGTGATCTCTCCAAGGCTTTTGACTGTGTAAGTCACGTTACGTTATTAAATAAATTAAAACATTACGGCATTTGCAGTAAAGCATTAGACCTTCTCCAGTCATATCTGACAAATAGAATTCAAATAGTACAAGTTGGAACTGAAAGATCCACGGGCTCAAAAATAGAATTAGGCGTGCCGCAAGGATCGATTCTAGGACCGTTCTTATTTTTAGTATATGTAAATGATCTTCCTTTTTATGCCAAGGACCTTTGTGACATAGTTTTATTTGCGGATGACACCTCTCTAATTTTTAAGGTAGATAGAAATAAAGATAACTATGACGACGTAAATAATTCTTTGTCTCGCGTACTGAATTGGTTTACTGTTAATAATCTGTTACTAAACGCGAAAAAAACTAAATGTATTAATTTTAAATTACCAACTGTCAGAGAACGTCGTATAAAAATAATATTAGATACCTAATGAAAAGCTTGATCTTGTTGACTCAACAGTGTTTCTAGGGCTACATATTGACTCAAAACTTCAATGGAAACCTCAAATTAATGCTCTTGCGAGTCGACTTAGTTCAGCAGCTTATGCAGTTCGGACTATGCGGCATATTACTGATGAGGCCACCGCGAGACTTGTTTATTTTAGTTACTTCCATAGTGTCATGTCATACGGTATCTTGCTATGGGGAACGGCAGCTGATATTCAAACTATTTTTGTTCTTCAGAAAAGAGCGGTGCGTTCAATCTATAAAATGAACTCAGACTCGTTTGTTACTCGATCTTTCCATGTGAAGCCCAGTATGCTTCGAAGACAGCGCATATGGAAAGTGTTGAGCCGTCGTTCTTGTTTTGCGTACGTAGTCCAGGATTCAGCTCCGTATAAGAGGGTGCTAAGGACACTGTAATGTAGGTAGATGGTTTTAATGTATAAAATATAGTGGGTAGATCGATATATCTTTCGGATCACCAGTCCAGAATAAATAGTGTACTGTACGCCGTGGTTTTATTCCCAAGCTAAGTTCCCGTGCTTTCCTGGACGTTCAAAGACTTAACAGTGGCGACGATTGCGATTACTACGCGTGCGCGATTATAGGAGTAGTGTTGTTTTGCGAAATTTGTGTTTCGTAGGAAATTCAAAGCGTTCCGTTGCTGTGCAGTGCGGTGCGCAGGAGTGAAGCAAGATGGCCGTTGGACGGATCGGGCCGTTTGACCTTGCCAATGACAATTGGGACACTTACGTGGATCGCTTAGATCAGTATTTTATCGCGAATTCAGTGCAAAGCGATATCAAAGTTGCAATATTAATAACTGTTATCGGCAACGACTCCTACGAGTTGATGGTGAACTTGTGTACGCCGGACAAACCTGCGACGAAAACGTACTC
Source organism: Gymnoscelis rufifasciata (assembly GCA_929108375.1). Taxonomy (NCBI): domain Eukaryota; kingdom Metazoa; phylum Arthropoda; class Insecta; order Lepidoptera; family Geometridae; genus Gymnoscelis; species Gymnoscelis rufifasciata. The sequence goes on along the minus strand of OV815327.1, from coordinate 9,017,753 downwards.
GGAACTTGTGGCGCTTATGAAAGGCCATTTAAATCCTAAACCTAGCTTACTGGCAGAGAGATTTAAATTCAGGCAGCGGACCCAAGGACTAAGGGAAAGTGTATCTACTTATGTGGCAGAACTCAAAAGACTTAGTAGGGATTGTCGTTTCACGGGCGATGGTTTGAAAGAGAACTTACGTGATCAATTTGTGTGTGGTTTGGTAAACGATAATATTCGCCAAAAGTTGTTTACGGAGGATGACAGTATCACGTTCGAGCGAGCTTACAAGCTGGCGGTTGCTATGGAAGCGGCGGAAACCAACGCGGCGTTGGTCGAGGAGAGTACGAGGGGCAAGAGTAACGGCAGTGCTTCCAGTTTTACCACTACGCAAGTACATCGCGTCGGATTTCCTGGTGGGGCTAACGGCGGCGGCGGCGGCAGCGGCAGCGGCGGCGGCGCGAGCGGCGACCGCGCGAGCTGGCAGCACGGCGCGCAGTCGCGCGTCAGTGGGGGTCCACGGATGAGGAGCGGGACGTCCGGTGGAAGACGGCGGAGCGCTCCGGAGTGGAGACGTCCCGAGGCCAAGCGGCAGTGTAAAGTTTGTGGAGGCCAGCACGACCCAGAATCTTGTAGATTCAAGTCGTATGTGTGTCGCATATGCAATCAGGATGGGCATCTGAAGAAGATGTGCCCGAGAGGTTGGAAGGCCAGCGCTACGCACAATATGGTGGAAGTGGAGCATAGAGGAAGTTTAAGCAAGCACGAAAGTGACAGTGACGAGGTAATTATAGACATAAACCGCTTGTCAGTTGGTCAGTGCAAACCTATAGTTATAACCCTTAACGTTCAGGGTCATAATATTGATATGGAACTAGACACAGGGAGTGCTATATCGTGTATCAGTGAGAGTTTGTACAATCAATTGTTCCATAGATTACCTATACAACCTTGTAAGTTGGTTTTAAGATATTATACCGGGGAGCTAGTTAGACCAGTGGGAGTGATAAAACCTTCCGTTAAGTATAAGGGCATGGAAAGTAAATTAGATTTGTACATTATAAGTAATGGAAGTACAGCGTTGTTAGGCCGTCAGTGGTTAAATGAGATGAACATTGTAATAACTCCATTACAGTATAATTTACAGGATACTTTACATTGTAAAATTAAAGATTTGAATTTTAATGAGAGGGAATTTAGTTCCAGATTCTGTAAGGTGTTTGCGGAGGGCCTCGGGCGGTTCACGGGGGGCCCCGTGAGCATCCACCTGCGCGGGGGCGCGCGGCCCGTGTTCCTGCGCGCGCGGCCGCTGGCGTACGCGCTGCGCGAGCCGGTGGAGCGCGCGCTGGAGCAGCTGGTGCGCGACGACATCCTCGAGCCCGTCGACCGCTCCGACTGGGCCACTCCGATTGTGCCGGTAGTTAAGAAAGATGGTTCCATCCGGATTTGTGCTGATTTTAAATCCACTCTTAATAAGGTATTAGAAGTCGACCGTTATCCTTTACCTAAAGTAGATGATTTTGATTTATTAGCTCGGTTGCATGGGGGGGATAGATTTAGTAAAATCGATTTATCACAGGCCTATGCCCAGTTTGAACTCGATGAAACTAGGAAGTACACAGTAATTAACACGCACAAAGGTTTATTTATGTACAAGCGGTTAGTATACGGCTTAGCTTCTAGTCCGGGGGTATTCCAACGCCGACTCGAGCAACTATTCGCCGACTTACCACATGTAGGTGTATTTCTGGACGACATAATTATTACAGGCTTAGGAACTTCTCAACACCTACAAAACTTGTATAAAGTCTTTGAGCGGCTTGAATCAAGCGGTCTCCGGGTGAGAAAGGACAAGTGTGTTTTTATGGCAGAATCACTTAATTATTTGGGCCATGTAATAAGCAAAGAGGGAGTTCACACTTGTCCAGATAAAGTATTAGCGATAACTAGGACTCCGGCGCCGGAGAACGTTTCTGAACTACGGGCGTTTATCGGTATGGTAATGTACTATGGAAAGTTCATAAAAAAGGTTAGCTCTATTTTGTTTCCCTTGTATAATTTACTGCCAACAGGGGTAAAGTTTGTATGGAGTTCAGAGTGCGCGGCGGCCTTCGAGCGCGTAAAGCGCGCGCTTAGTACCAGCGAGGTGCTCGTGCACTACTCGCTGGACCTGCCGCTGGTGCTCACGGCGGCGGACGCCATCAGTGCGCGGGGAATTGGCGCCGTCATTTCCCATATCACGCCGGAAGGGGAGCGGCCCGTAGCTTACGCGTCGCGAACGCTGACCGCCGCGGAACGGTCCTATGCTCAGATCGATCGGGAGGCGCTATCTATCGTGTACGGCGTACGTAAATTCCATCAGTATCTCTACGGCCGGAAATTTTTGTTGAGAACTGATCACAAGCCTTTGACATATATATTTGGGGATAAAATAGGTATTCCGACTATGGCTGCGTCACGATTGCAGAGATGGGCTATATTGCTCTCGGGTTATAGGTACGATATCGAATATGTGGCGTCGGCGAAGAATTGTGCGGATGCTTTATCGCGCCTTCCGCAGACGACAGATGGGGCCGAGTTAGGACGCAATAGGCAGGAGGTTACGTACCTAAATTTCGTCGAGAAATTTTTGCCCGTTACAAACGATGACGTCGGGCTAGCCACAGCTCGTGATATAATTTTAGGCAAAGATTTGATGTACTTGCAGTCGGGCTGGCCAGCTCACTGCACAGATGAGGAATTAAAGCCGTATTTTGTAAGGAAACATGAACTTTACATTGAAAGAGATTGCATAATGTGGGGTTATAGGATTGTGGTGCCCGCGAACTTACGAAATACTATTTTAAAGCAGTTGCATTGTAGTCATATGGGCATAGTGAAGACTAAGTCGCTAGGGCGCAGCTTCGTGTGGTGGCCCAACATTGATAGGGATATTGAGGAGACGTGCCGGCAGTGCGCCACCTGCGCGCTCGAGGCGCCGGCGCCACCGCGCGCGACTCCGCAGCCGTGGCCATACATACCGCAGCCCTGGTCACGTCTGCATATAGATTTTTTAGGTCCATTGTTAGGAAAGACGTTCCTTGTCTTGGTAGATTCTACGTCTAAGTGGATCGAAATTGTAGAAATGACTCAAACAAAAGCCTTTTCGGTAATAAAGGCGCTCAGAACGTTGTTCGCACGATTCGGTCTTCCTGTGGAAGTAGTTTCTGACCAGGGCCCCCCTTTTACTAGCATAGAATTTAGAGAATTTTTAACTTTAAACGGTATAAAACAATCGTTTTCGCCAGTTTATCACCCGGCTTCCAACGGGGCAGCGGAAAATGCAGTCAAACTATGCAAGCGAGCTATTAAAAAAGCTATCAGGGATAAAGTAGATGTAGACACCGCGCTGCAAACGTATCTCCTAGCTTACAGGAATACGGTACATAGCACGACCGGGGAAAGTCCAGCGATGCTGCTACAGCGTCGAACCTTGCGCTCGCGTTGGGACTTGTTGCGGGGCGAGAGCGCGCGGCTCGAGCAGGTGGCGCGCGAGCAGACGCGGCAGGCGGGAGCGTCGGGGACGGCCCCGACTGCGCACCAGACCGGGGACCGAGTGTGGGCTAGGAATTACGGGGCGGGAGACAAATGGGTGAAAGGTATGGTTGTAAGTAGGGAAGGTACACGTAGGTACGTAATTAATAGCGAGGACGGTCGACATCTAACTAGACATACGGATCAAGTTCGGAGGAAATCGCATCGATCTAGTATTATATACCCGGATAGCCCATCGGAGTCGAGCGACGGGGGGAGGGTGGACTCGCAGGTAGCAGCCCCGGAGGTAGCAGCGGGGAGCGAGGCAGTCAGTGAAATAGAAGGGGGAGGTACTGTAGAGAAGGAAATACCCGGATCTACAGAATCTCTGCCCACAGTAGTGCCTCCGCTGCCATCTCCGGCCCGGGAAGGGCCAGTACCCGAGGATCGCCCGAGTAGAGTACGTAAACCACCAAAAAGATATTGTATTGAATTCGATTAGAGTAACAGTATTCTGGCTTGATTGTGTTGTTATTTTGTATAATTAAGTATATTGTTTCCTAGGTTAAGCGATTACTATATAAGTTTTAATGTTAATAGTTATGCCTCTATTTTAGTAGGGAGGTGTAATGTAGGTAGATGGTTTTAATGTATAAAATATAGTGGGTAGATCGATATATCTTTCGGATCACCAGTCCAGAATAAATAGTGTACCTACTGTACGCCGTGGTTTTATTCCCAAGCTAAGTTCCCGTGCTTTCCTGGACATTCAAAGACTTAACAGACACATGCTTGATAAATTTGCATTTTAGTTTTTACAGTTAGGTGTTTGTTGTCCCAGGCCCATTCTCGGAGTCTCCCGAACGTGGTGGCTGCTTTTCCAATACGAGAATCAATCTCGGTATCCAGAGAGAGATTATTTGACATGAGTGATCCAAGATAGCAGAATTAATTGACAACTTCAACTATCTATTAATATGCACAAAATAAAATAGCATTCACTTTATTGAAATAATATAAGTCAGGAAAAAAGGCAAGATGTTTAATTTTTTTAAGGCTAATGTACAGTAGTAGCCTTTAATTAGTACTAAATCTACTAATTAAAGGGTAACATAAAATTAGAACTTATTTAATGTCGTAGATTGAGTTTAAAGTATATTGTAGCTAGCATGTGACCACAGAGTACTTTTTAATACCGGAAATGTGACCATCATAATTTAACTTACTAAAATTATATATAATTTTTTACATCTATATTTAAAACTACCTTGTTTTTAGTAAAATACTAGGTAATTCAATAAGCTGATTCGTTTAATAACTGACTTCAAAAAATCCTCCTTTTTTGAAGGTTTCTCAATTCGACCGTATACCTACTTATATTTTTTTTATGTATGTCCGCGGATGACTTTGTCGTTTATGAACCGATTTTAATTATTATTTTTTTGTTGGAAAGGGAGTATCCCAGTGGTGGTCCCATGGTAAGGAAACCAGGATCTGATGGTGGAATCCTGAAGAAATTGAGGGAAACTCTTGAAAAAATACTACAAAAAACCTAATGGAGTAACAAATATTTTTTTTCCTACACTATACACAATATCAATAGATGTCAAAATAACATGCTAATAATAGCATTTAGGACACAAATATTAATGTGTATATCCTATAACCGCGAATGGGTCGATATTTAGAGTTAATTTCCTACGAATACCTTATGGCTTGAGTGGTGAAAAAGATTGATGTTAGGTACCTATATTATATCTGTTATTGTTTTACTTGGCAGTCTTGGCACCGACTTTAAAATTATGAAATACTTAATTAATTAATTGTTTCTATTAATTAATCACTTCTAAGACGAAATTATTAGTAGAAGTTGATTTATTTTTTACTTTTTAGTTAGGTACCTACTGTTTTGAAGTTGGTTCTTTTATGACAATTTTTTTTTATCAGAACAAAACGAAAAGGTTACATAGGTATGTTTTGAATATAAATATCAAAATGTTATATTTTCTTTCATAAACGGCTGAGTTGTGAATGACCCAAAATTTTTAAGGCTTGGGTGTTGCTTTCAACGACAATAGGTAATATAATTAAAAAACAAATTGACGTGTTACTAATTACTTTAATTCACTATCGCTTACAAAATGTAATATGCTGCTGTAAATAAGCTTTCCTACTAAAAGTTTTATTACACTCGAGACACGTGTATGGGTTTTCACCAGTATGGGTTCGCTTATGTCTGCTTAGCGAACTGCTCTCATAAAACGATTTACTACAAATATTGCAAATGTATGGCTTTTCCCCACTGTGAATCCTCGAATGAATTTTCAAACTATTCTTTGCTGTGAAAGTTTTGTAGCAAACAAGACAAGCAAATTGTCGTTCTCCGGTATGAGTTGTTAGGTGTTTTTTTAACGAGCTGGACTGCGCAAAGCCTCTTCCACAGGCGTCACAGGAAAATGGTTTTTCACCAGTGTGAATTCTTCTATGTGTCTTTAAATTTCCGCTTTCAGCAAATGACTTGTCACATAGATCGCAACTGAAAGGTCTTTCTTCTGTGTGTGTTCGCATATGACGTTTTAAATTACTTTTTATAACGAATGTTTTATGACAAATGTCACATATGTATGGCTTTTCCCCCGTGTGTATTCTCATATGTTTTTTCAAAGCACTGGCGTCGTAGAAAGTTTTACCACAACGGTCACACGCGCATACATTTGTTTCCTTAGTTTTTTCCATATGTGTTTTAAGATGACTTTTCAAATAATCTAGCACAGTAAATGTACGCTCACAACTATCGCATGCAAATAACTTTTCATCCGTGTGTGTTCTTTGATGATTTCTCAAAATAGCATTTGATACGAATTTTTTATCGCAAATGTTGCAGCCATAAGGCTTATCACCCGAATGATACCTCATGTGGATTATTAAACGGCGTTTGTCGTTAAACATTTTTTTACAAGTATTGCATGTAAATGGTTTTTCTCCGGTGTGAATTTTTAAATGAATTTGTAATCTGTTGTTTTCAAAAAATTTCTTATCGCAGTATTCACAAGCATAACGCTTCATGCTAACATGCATTCTACTTATATGGCGTTTTAGTTGATGCCTTTCGGAGAATTCTTTATCACACATTTTGCAATTAAATGCCTTCCCTTCATGAATGCTCATGTGAGATTTCAATAGATAGTTCTCATAAAATGTTTTATGGCATACTTTGCAAGAGAAATTCTTCTCCCCTGAATGGATTCGCATATGTTTTTTAACATCACTGTTTTCTGCGAATGATTTACCGCATACTCTACAGAGACATCCGCGTTCTCCAGAATGAACTTTCATATGCCGTTTCAAAACATATTTGTTGACATATGGTTTGTTACATACTGTACAAACATAGGGCTTATCTCCATCATGTAATCTGACGTGTTTGTCCAGTTCATACTTATCTGACACAATTTTATCACAGAATGTACATGCCAGAGGATTAAGTACTGTTTTAGGTTGTCCGAAATGCTTCCGTTTATGTTTTTTGAGAGCTTCTATTTGGCTAAAGGTTTCTCCACATAAATTACAGTTGCATTGCTTTTCTTTCCAGTGGATATTTACTTTTGCCTTTCTAGAACTTTTCATAAGTAGTTTTGTTTTTTTGACTATTGTTTGTTCATCTTTGATATTATCAGCAGGAAATATTTGTATTTCTTCATTATTTGGAGAATTTTGAATTTTAGAATATTCGGCTTTGATATCTGTAGATGCTGAAAATGAAAAATAAATATATAACTGATTCTGCTAGTTTTCACTTTTAAAACAGGTTAATATCATCATCATCATCATCATGTCAGCCATTAGACGCCCACTGCTGGACATAAGCCCTCAAAGACGACCAATCATTCCGATCGGTCGCCACTTGCATCCACCGAGAGCCAGCAAGTTTGACCAAGTCATCTGTCCATCTTGTTGGTGGTCGTCCGACGCTGCGCTTGCCGATCCGTGGTCTCCATTCGAGAACTTTTCGGCCCCAACGGCCATCTGTTCTACGTGCTATGTGGCCTGCCCACTGCCACTTCAAAGAGCTAATCCGTTTGGCTATGTCGGTGACCCTCGTTCTTCTACGGATCTCCTCATTTCTGATTCGATCCCGTAGAGAAACCCCGAGCAAAGCCCTTTCCATAGCTCTTTGAGCGACTCTGAGCCTATTCATAAGGCCCACAGTAAAGCACCACGTTTCGGATCCATAAGTCATCACTGGCAACACACACATATTGAAGACTTTTGTCTTGAGGCACTGCGGTATTTTTGACGTAAAGACGTGGCGTAGTTTTCCGAACGCTGCCCATCCGAGCTGGATTCGGCGAGTGACCTCTTTCTCGAAGTTGGACCTACCTAATTGTACCGTCTGTCCTAGGTACACATACGCGTCAACAACTTCGAGAACCGAGTTCTCAACCAAGACGGGGGCGGGCACAACATGGACATTTGACATGACCTTCGTCTTGTCCATGTTCATCCTAAGACCCACCCGTTGGGAGACTCGATTGAGGCCTTCGAGCATAGTGCTGAGTTCTTCCATCGTCTTCGCCATGACCACGATATCATCAGCGAATCGAAGGTGAGTGATGTACTCGCCGTTGATGTTGATGCCTAGTCCTTTCCATTCTAAGAGTTTGAAAACGTCCTCTAAAGTGGCTGTAAACAGTTTCGGAGATATCACATCTCCCTGCCTAACTCCTCTTTTCAACGGGATCGCTTTCGAACTCTGTTCTTGTACTCGGACTGACATGGTGGCGTTTTTATACAAGCACTTCAACACTTCGATATATCGATAGTCAATGCGACATCGCTGAAGAGACTCAAGCACCGCCCATATTTCCACCGAATCGAAGGCTTTCTCGTAGTCCACAAACGCTAAACAGAGCGGCAAGTTATACTCTTCGGTCTTCTGTATAACCTGCCGCAGCGTATGTATGTGGTCTACGGTACTAAAGCCTTTTCGAAACCCGGCTTGTTCGGAAGGCTGGAATTCATCAAACCTGCGTTCGAGACGATTGGCGATGATTCTAGAAAACAGCTTATAAACATGGCTCAAAAGCGAAATGGGCCTGTAGTTCTTCAATAAGGTGTTGTCACCTTTCTTAAAGAACAACACCACTTCGCTTTTGTTCCATGCTTCAGGCGTGGTACCTCCGAGCAAGGCGGAATTGAAGAGCTTCTGAAGGACTTTAAGTACCGGTGATCCACCCGCTTTCAGAAGCTCCGATGTGATTCCATCCTCGCCTGGCGCGTTATTGTTTTTAAGCTGCTTTAGTGCCATTCTAATCTCGTACAGGCTGATATCCGGGATATCTTCGGTAAAGTGTCGGGTCAGCTTGGCTCTTGGGTCGTTTGCCGCGCTGGTAACAGGCTTTGTAACCGAATCGTAGAGCTGTCCGTAGAACTTTTCGACTTCCCTTAACACTTCTGCTTTCGTCGACGCTATACTGCCATCATCCCTTTTCAGCTTTGTCATCAGGCTTTGCCCAATAGACATATCTCTTGCGAACACTTTGGAGCCCTGGTTCCGCTCTATCGTATCTTTAATACGAGCAGTATTAAAGTTACGTACATCGTGTCGCAAGGATATTTTAATTCGTCTATTAAGCTGCCTATGGGACTTAGCATCATCGGGAGACTGCAGTCTCAGCGAGCGTCGGTCGTTCAGCCATAAGGTTAAGAGTGTCTTCAGAGAATATCTGAGTTCTACCGGTACCGGCGGGTCTTAAAGAACTGAGACCCGACCGTATGGACAGTTTCTACGAACCTGTTATTTAACTCGTCCACTGAAGCGTCATCATCTAGACAATCAAAACGGTTAATATGCTATTGAATAATTAATTGTAAGAATACAAAACTTTGTAAATTCGTTAACAATGCAAAATACAAAAGCTTTTCTCCAACAACAACATAAGATATCATCAACATTTAACTAAATTACAAAACAAGATAACAAACTGTTTGAAATGAAAACATTTCAAAATATTATGTACCTATTATAGATACTTACTATCATCATCATCAAGGTCATTTTTAATGTCTTCATAAAACAAGACATCATGGATTACAGGATCATCCATCTCTACTTTCACCTGACTTGTTGCATGATCATCATCATTAGGGTATTGGTGGGTTATTAAAGGTTGAATACTAACAGACAAATTCGTGAGGGGAACACCACCATTTAACAAGGTAACTGCTGCTGGGGTTACCTGAAATTTAAAAGAAAAACATATACATATTTTTACATACATATTTTAAGTGGCCTTTTCCCTGCAGTGGGATGGAATGGCTAATAAATAAATAAATAATATTTTGACTTCTAAATAGGTACAAGATAATTTTGTTGGTTTAAAAATTGTTACTGTACAATAGATTAATATACTATATAAAAATGAGATGTGAAAACATAATTATAATGGCTAAAAAGAGATTAATTAGAACCAGCATTTTTCCCATAGATGTTTTTTGTTCTATTGCAAAAATTACCTTTGTATTCATAAGAGAGAGTCTTAGATCATCATTTAAATAATTATAGGATTACATGTTTATTGTTAATAATAACTACATAGGTTCTTTATCATAACAGGTCTATATCTATATGAGAGAAAGAGAGAGATTACCGTCAATCCATTAAAATAAAGCTGTGTTAGTATTTGCTCAGCTTTGCGAGAGGTAACCATTAATTTGTGGCTCTTCTTCAGCTGGGCGTGGCACAGGTAGCAGACAGCTACAGATCTATTATCTACTGTATCGAGCTGAAATAAGTAAAGAAATTAATTACAGAAAAAATTACACCAATGTCACAATTTTGATACTTTTTTATAAATTAATTTAATAATAAATTATCTAGCAGTAAAATATAGCTTTCATAGTTAATTGAAACTACAGCTATGTCCGTGCCAAATTTGATCCAAATCAGGCTTGCTAGATAATCATGATTTTCCTGTGAATAGTGGTATTTTACTGCAGCAAAAGTGGCCAATGTTGTGGCTTGTCACCATCTACCTTCCAAGTCTTCATGCCCCATCTTAGACCACATTGTCACTTTACATCAGGTGAGATTGTGGTCAAATAGAGGCTTATCAAGCTTCAAAAAAAAAGTAAATATGTGTTTTTATTTTACACACTCATTGTTTCTCAAAACATTCAATTTTGGAACTAGGTAGGAACAGAGGTTTCAAAATACTATTTATTATTGTATAGCTGATCTACTGAAGGATAATACAATTTTTAATGCTGAAAACACCTTGGAAAACTTACCTAGTACATAAAACTCACCTTATTGTTTGAGAGCAGTTCAAATAATTCTTGTAATTGAGTGTTTTTAATTGGCAGCATTCTAACATTTTCTAGCAAACACATTCTACACACTGACATCTTGTTACTATTATGAAATATTGTGAATATCTTTGTATTTAAAACCTTTATAGCTATGCTAAAAACATTTGAAGCAGAAGATTCTTACTAGTTTTTATGGGTGACATGTTCACAAAATCCTGTTTAGATAAATAAATGATATAGAAAAAGATTCAAGAAAGTAGTTATGTATATTGTGTATTCTTAGCAAATTTTTAGTGTTTAGAGCCTGGCATCTGTAAATAAATATTAATAAATGAATATTATCCGTGAGTGAGTCAATCAGGACTGTGAAAGATTGTGAAAGAAAATCAAATAATCGAATAGATGCACACACAGGGTACGGTACATTCAGAGAGTAGGTACGTATTTTAATCGATACGTTTAGGATTGGTATAATCAATTCAATTGGACTCTGCGCTTGAACGTCTCAAGTTTGCCAGTGTCGAGTTTATTTTTTACAAAATATAAAGTGAAAAAGATATTACTCAGTTGAAAGCCTTCGATTTGTTTTGTTTTGAATTGAATGAAGTACGCTACGCTACGCTGCATTGCCGAACCAAATCAAACCAATCGAAGTCAATGTCAAAGTTTGTTTTTGTCAGAATAAAATGTTGCTAGGATTAAACTGTGATGATGGGGAAAATTGCCGGAAAGCGCAGAGTTGGTGGACGTAAAATGTCATGGCTTCGGAACATTCGACATTGGACTGGCATTAAATAAAACCGTGGAACAGCTGTTCAGGATCGCCATGAACAAAGACAAATTTAAGGAGCTGACTGCCAACCTTCAGTAATGAAGTGGCACCTAAAGAAGAAGAAGAAGGATTAACAAAAACTTTCAACACATCGGTTAGGATTAGAATAAATCTAATGTCATTGCAGTGGCGGACTAATCGGGTAACGGAAAGGGCGGCGTACCCAGGGCCTCCAGTCTGGGTCCTGGGTCCCCACCGTGTTCCCTTGAACAAAGCCAAAACAAGACTTTGAAAATAGTAGGTAGTAAACACCTACCTACCTACACTCTTCATCCGCCATCTAAAACTATACGCCGAATTAATCATAGAATAAAGAAGTGAAAATTATTCACTCTTGTATTTGTGTCTGTTACATCGAAAAATAGACATTAGCCTCATATAAAATATCTTAAATTTCATTACGTTGTGTACTAGTATTCACAAACTGATATGTTAAGCCTTTATAAAAGACTGCGTAACGCAAAGGAGTGGTAATTTGTTTAACAGCCTATGTAATGCACGATGTCATTTTAAATTTCGCAGATGAGATTTACAAAAAAATTAAGTCGCGCTTGGTATAATTTTTCATTAAGCTTGTTTCAAATTTTAAACAAAAATAAACACGTTTTACCCTGTTCGTCTTTTTATTAATGTTTAATTATTAATTACATCCTGGTCTGGTAACATTATGAGCTAGTATCGTTGACAGCTGATTGAATTCGACTATGACTTGAAGAACGAAGTCAAGTCAATTCAAATCAAAGGCCTGTCACCGTCACCGTTTTTGTGCTGTGTGTACTGTAGTGTAGTGTAGGTATCTATTGTTTTTCTTCGTAAATAAAGTATTGTTACTACGCAAACAGGGCACTGGGTTAGAGAAACTGCTAAAAACTCGTATAACCACCGCTATTCTTTATTACCAATACAATAAATTGAGGAATAAATTATATATCAAGTTTTGAAAAGGAAAACTTACAACACGTAAGTAAAATGTTTACAAACTGTTTGAATACAAAAGGAGTTGGAACCGATACCTTGTGTTGTTACTGATAAGATATCACCATTAGACCATTACATACACCTTTCCGGTTACTTAAATACATAATTATTGTAAAAGTAATTATTAAATATTCGTGTTCTTTTAAAAGATTAGATTATTATCGGTATTTCTTTGTTAGGGAGGTCATCTAGCTAGAATTATTGAGGTCATTCTACATGGTCTAGATGCCGATTAGGCTAAAACAATGACTAAGCTTAGTTGAGTAGGATAGGTGATAAATAATAATTATTCATTAGCTTGGAAATGGAAACTTCATAGTTTGTATAAAACTGTTATTAACTCGTTAATCCCCAAGCGGTAGCCGGTTACCGCTTACCTGACCTTATTACCTGAGGTGAGGGTCAAGGAGTTAAATGTATTTGGTTTGAAATATCTTGTATACTTACCTTTTTCATTCAATAATAACTATAAGATTTTTTAACTAAGATGTAACACACAGAACTTTTGGGTCTATATATTTTTAAATCAATAAGTGTGAGTGCTGAGATGACGGGTGATAGAGGGAAATGGAAGCAAAACACATGTTGCAGACCCCACATAATAAGGTTGGGAAGATTGAATCGGTTATGCATTTTTTTACCACAATTTGTAACTTCGTAATGTAATGACTATGACACCCTATCCTAGAATCAATGGACCACAAGTGGACCTCATGATAAAATTTATATTGTGGTCCACAATTGGTTATATTCAACTAGATAACAGGGGCAGGTTGATTCATTTAATGGTTGTTTGTTATGGCTGATAAGAGTGTGTTTTGTGTAAAAAAATTATAGCATAGACTCCCATCTGGTTCAAATACCTAAAAACGCCCAAATTGATAAGAAGAATTACCCAACTTATATTCAGCCTGCTTCTCATTATAGGTACTACATACATATTGTATCACTGCTATGAATCATACAAAATTATCAACACTAACACTTGACATACATATTTAAATTATTATTTACTTCTTATATTAGTAATTACTTCCTTTTATTGTTTTTTTTTATGAATAAATATTTCCAGACTAATCAGCATCACTTAACATGTGTTAGATGACTGATATACTACATACATTATGTCTTATTTAATACTATGCTACTTAGAAAACCTCTAATTTCTAGCCTAATAATTATAAAGATACATTGCACATTATTATTAATAACAATTTATGCATTATTATTCTAATACATATTACATACATTCTAATTTTTAAATTGAATTTTGCATGAGATTGACTTAAGTATCATATTATTGTACACCACAAAGTTATACAGACACTACATACATGACAAATTATATACGAAATGATTGTAAATGTAAGTTTATTTTGTTTGTAACTTTTCTGAGATTTGTTAAACAAAGTTAATAGAATTAGTTTGGTTATAATAAATCTACATTTACTTTCATAGTAGTTACAGTTTGAGTTTATGAAGGGTGCAACGCAACCATGGCATTATATTTTGTAAAATCATTATTAATATTGTGTCACGCGGCTTTCAATGTATTTACCTGAGTTCACGTTTTCCCCTCATACAAGGATGGTGCATGCTTAATTATCATTTTGGTACTTATTATATCAATAAAACCAATTATCAAAATCATTATCATCGGTATCATTTATAAAAGGTACAGTTACACTATTAAATAAACATGATTTATAATGTTAACCTTAATAATGTTAATTAATTTCAGTGAGGCATCATGACGGAGCCTCTTGACCCGCTGTCTCCGAGCGTGAACTCCCCTCGTCTGCCGGGGCTGCTGCACAAGCTAGGGCTGCGAATGCGGCGCTCCCCTCAAGGCAACAGGCCGCAAGGTGAAGGTAAAACATCCTGATAATCATAAAATCTGTACTAATACTAGCTGACCCCAGCAAACGTTGTTTTGCAAAATGGAAAATAGATAGTAGCCAATTCTCAGACCTGAATACGCATATAAAATTTGGTAAATATCGGTAAAGCCGTTTTGCAGGAGTATAGTAACTAACATTGTGACGTGGAAATTTTATATATTAGATTATAAAGCTAAGCTGAAGAGTGTCTAAGGTACTAAACTTCTGTTCCGATCTGAAATGGGCTAACTAATTGAAATTTTTTTTTTATCGGACCTTTAGTTCCTGAGTTCAGCATGTTTAAGCAAACAATGAAAAAAACTAACACTTTTGTCTTTGGTTTTTATTGTATGCTCTTTTTGTGTACAATAAAGAATTTAATATTATTTACAATATATTTGTGTAGATAAAATTGCACAACCGTATATCACGCCGAGTGAAATCACGTATTTTTCGCTGTATATGTTATATTCTGGGGCTAAATAATAAAAGTTTTATCTAGTTTCAATTATCTGACTGTTTTGAAAAAGATATTAATGCTAGATTTTTTAAGGCAGGTCATATTACTTCAGTTTTCGTTTGTCTACCGTAGTGCATGTATGTTTGTGATAATGGTCGATATGTTCTTAAGCTGTAGCAGGGAGTTTTCTAAAAGTGATTAATATTTTATGATTCTTACATTATTGTGTAAAGGCGCTTGCTGTAGCTAGTTTTATGTTTAATTTGTATTATATAGACAAACAGAATTATATTGTATCTTGATGTTAAGTGTATTTACATTTGTGCCAGATATTAATACATTTTTAAAAGGGTTACGACATTGTAGTATATTGCTGGCACACTTACTAGTCCGCCATTAAAAAAAAACGTGATTTTGCGGCTAGTGATGAAGCTTATGTCAATCTACAGAGAAAATTAAAACAAATAAAAAATGTTAGAGAACAAAATCTCTAAATTGTTCGGATTTTGAGCTAAGTATATCGGTTTCAAAACTATAAAAAATCTGTTACTGTCCAGTTTGAAAAACGTGATTCAACGGCCAGTGTTAAAACTCATGTCAACAGACAGAGTAAATTTACAAACAAAAAGTGTCTTTTTCTATATTATTTACACTTAGCCTTTTCTGGTTGGTTGGTTTTGTTAGTATTAGCTTCTACTTTGTACTTATACTACTAGGCAAACTATTAATAATGTTGTTATTGTTTAAAATTTTGTTCCAGGATATGTGGAGTTCGGTGAATTCCGCGCAGAGAGGCCCGGGATTAAGAAAGTGGGGACTTTTGCTGGGGTTTTCTGCCCCGTAGTACTTTCTATGTTCAGCGCGCTCATCTTCATTCGGATGGGTGAGTTATTTCATACATATTTATTAGCTTTTCACTCTACGGAATTGCCTGTTTTTTATGTTTTTTCCTCGGGGAATAACGCAGTTCCTATAAATAGTTATTTATTATTATTTTAAGTATATCAGATGTCTAGTACCCGTAACACAAGCTAAGAGCTTACCACGGGGATAATATACCTTATGTTGTTGTGTGGATTGTCCGGAAATATTTATTTATTTTATTTATAGTTGCCTATAGCCTTCCTCAATAAATGTGCTATCTAACAGTGAAATAATTTTTTAAATCGGTCTAGACGTCTCTGAGATTATTATTCAAACAAACTCTTCAGCTTAATAATATTAGTTTAGAATTGAAGACATTAAAAGGTTACAATTATGTGTGTAGTGCAAGTTAATAAGTGATATTTTAACAAGACTCAACCTACTTCATTATGTACCAATTACTGTAAGAAGAAGAATTTACTTTAAGATGTCGGTAGTTCTTAAAAATTATGTATTTTTAAGAACAATGGTACCTTATATACCGAAAAAATAACAATAATTTCCTTGGGGATGTATGTAGAATAAAATTATTAGCAAATGTTTATTCTGGATTGTTTTAGTTTGAAACCGCGGGCTTCAACTATTATATAAATAAATAAATATTTCCAGACAATCCACACAACAACATCTTGCCGTGGTAAGCTCTAAGCTTGTGATACGGGTACTAGACATCTAATATACTTAATATAATAGACATACATACATAGATATTTTTTTATTATGCATATAAAACACCCACACCAAGGAGATAGTGCTTGCAGATAACACTTGATCCCTCGGCAGGGATCGAACCCACTTCCTCTTGCACCGCAAGCGGACCCACGCCCACTTCGCCACTGGGGCCGTCAATAAATATTTCCCCACTATTCACATCAACAAGTTACCTCAAACTAAGGCTTCGGCCGCGGCTTGTCACCACCCTCCGGGCTGGGCCAGTGCGTAAAGCGATTTTTTCGTGTTTCGTAATGTGGCCCGGGTCCATCTACCTTCTAGGTCTTCATGCCCCATCTTAGACCACATCGTCACTTTACATCAGGTGAGATTGTGGTCAAATGAAGGCTTATCAATAATAAAAATATATTTTAGTGTTGGATAGCACATTCATTATTCATTATTACTTATAACCGCGGAAAAATGCGTTCTTACCGCGGGTAAAGCTAGTGTAAAATAAATCTTAAATAAATTCCTAACTGAGAAATTACGACGAACAATAGAAATCTAACAATGGCACTAAAATCGCAAATGCCAATTCGAGACAGTATTGCTACTCGTAAATAGATAGCCGACCTTGAGATACAAGGGTCAGTCGAGATAAACTCTGTGTTTGCAAACAATTATTCAACCTCTTTTTGTGTCGACTTAGAATGAAGGTTTTATTACACGAACGAGTTCAATGATGCGTGTTGCTTAGAAATACAATAATACAAAATGTCACGTCTTATTACACAAGTCTTATTCCTCTAATGTAGAAAAAAAAGCCGTGTTGGCTAAGTGGAAGGACACTCGACTTTCAATCCGAAGGTCGTGGGTTCAAACCCCGCCTCGCACCTCTGGATTTTTCTTCTTGAGAAATTTATGTGCGCTTTAAACACGTGCTTTAACGGTGAAGGAAAACATCGTGAGGAAACCGGCATGTTCTGAGAACTTTAAACAGTTTGAAGGACATGTGACATTCACCAACCCGCACTTGGCCAGCGTGGTGAATTAAGGCCTAATCTCTCTCGTCAAGAGAGAAGTCCCTGTGTCCCAGCAGTGGGAACGTTGATAGGGTGATGATGATGATGAGACAAGAACATCGCGAATACCCACAATTTTATTCAACCTCTTTTTGTGTCGACTTAGAATGAAGGTTTTATTACACGAACGAGTTCAATGATGCGTGTTGCTTAGAAATACAAAAATACAAAATGTCACGTCTTATTACACAAGTCTTATTCCTCTAATGTAGACAAGAACATCGCGAATACCCACAATTTTATTCAACCTCTTTTTGTGTCGACTTAGAATGAAGGTTTTATTACACGAACGAGTTCAATGATGCGTGTTGCTTAGAAATACAAAAATACAAAATGTCACGTCTTATTACACAAGTCTTATTCCTCTAATGTAGACAAGAACATCGCGAATACCCACAATTTTATTCAACCTCTTTTTGTGTCGACTTAGAATGAAGGTTTTATTACACGAACGAGTTCAATGATGCGTGTTGCTTAGAAATACAAAAATACAAAATGTCACGTCTTATTACACAAGTCTTATTCCTCTAATGTAGACAAGAACATCGCGAATACCCGTTCACGATGATTTTGACGCGAAACGAATCTTCGCTCGCTGTTGTAGCCGTACCATGACAGTAGATTTAAAATATGTATTTTTTTATTATTAGAACTTTTTATGGGAGAATATACAGCTTCGTTACTTTCACGATTAATCATTAAATAATTAATATTAATTAAAATTAATAATTACTTACTAATATACACAAATAATAAAATTAATTGTGTGCATTGCATGTAATGTGAATAATTATTGCGGTTACACATTGTTATGCTGATTTTAATATCATTAATTGTTTGTCGACGCTTAATTGTTATTATATCGCCGTTTATGTTTATAATAATTTAAATTGAAACACAGAATATTATTAGTTTTATGCTGTGTCAATGGAACAATGGACAAAGGTCGTAAAGATCTTTCCGGCGTATGGAATGCCAGGTTCGATTCCTGGTTAGGGACCAGGGGCATTTTTTAAACTACATGTTTCTTGATCTGGGTGTTTTCTAAGGATTTATTTATTGAAGTCGAAGTGATGAAGTGTGCGCGACAGTATCGCTTGTTCCGACATACATAATGTATATCGTCTCAACGCAATGTGAATATTATTTAATAATGCTTGCGACGTCCGGCTGCAACCACGGACGCGCGCAGTCTGAAGGTATCTGCGACCAGCCTCGACGTTTGGTCGGGGTTCGGACACGCGAAGTACCTACATACGTTATCTAGATAGATGTATTGGAGTGAGAGCCAGCGCCTGCCAGACCTACGTTAAAGTATAAAATCTGAAAAAAAAATCACGTGTTGTCACTGGTGTACCTCTAGAGAACAATGTTTGGGGGTTACGAACCTGGAGTAACGGTGCCTTCAGTAGATAGATAGATAGATAAAGATAGATAATATCTTTATTGCACACCAATGCTTACAGACTAACTTAAAAATAACAATCAATAGCCACATACGTTGTACAATCGGCGGCCTTATCGCTTAAAGCGATCTCTTCCAGGCAACCTTTGGATGGATAGGATATGTTAGGGACACGAAAGACGGTAGGGTATCAGGCAATCAAGGTGTGCAGTACCTAAGCTCTCTCACGTCAAATTATAAAAGCTGAGATTTATACACAATATTACCGCACCGTTACTCCAGGTTCGTAACCCCCAAACGTTGTTCCCTACCAGTGAGAACACGTGAAAAATTTTCAGCTTTTATACTTTAACGTAGGTCTGGCAGGCGCTGGCTCTTAGTCTATATATATGTGGTGTTTACAGAGCCTATGATTTTAATTCCAACCGGGGACGTTCAACGACTGTAGACCTATATTTAATTCTTTCAATTATAATAATTTCCCCCATTTTGCTTGCAGGTTTCCTTGTGGGCAACGCGGGCTTACTAGTGACTCTCGCGCAGTTCGGCCTGGCGTTTTTAATAGTGTTTTTCACTGTGACTTCTATCTGTGCGATCTGTACCAATGGAGCGGTGGAGGGCGGTGGAGTTTATTGTATCCTTTTAAATATACAACTTATTTTAAAGTAAAGAGATAAAAACATTTAAAAATGTATGTGCTCTTTAAAACACGTGCTTTAACGGTGAAGGCAAACATCTTGAGGAAACCGGCATGTTCTGAGAACTTTAATGAGTTTGAAGGTTAAGTGACATTCACCAACCCTCACTTGGCCAGCGTAGTGAATGAAGGCCTAATCTCTCACTCGCCAAGAGAGAAGTCCCTGTGTCCCAGCAGTGGGAACGTTAATAGGGTGATGAAGATGATGATTATGTTAACAAGTCAAATTAAAAAAAGTAGATTAAACACAAACCTGACCAAGTGATAAAGTGACCAAAATAAACTAACCTTATTCTAGTTGAACTTGATAAAAAGTGATAATACGGTTGTCGTGAAAATTCCTACGCCTATTTTTTTATGGTTCCGTTAGTTTAAACGCTTATGGTGAGAAATATAAAGAACAATCAAACTTTTAATAAATCTTTAAAGTAATTTTGCTTTACCACTCCGGGTAGATGTTCATGCATATTATATTACTTAATAATGTGGTCATATTGAATAATTGACGGCATCATGAAATACATGACAAGATGACCACTGAATTTGACAAGATGACCACTGAATTTGACGAGATGCGCAATAGATTACAGAAATCTTATCAAAGTGCCTAAATAAACTCCTTAATCCAAAACCAGTCATGATAAGCAGAACATTGGGTCCAGAATTCGGTGGCGCCATCGGCACGCTGTTCTTCTTCGCGAATGTCGTGTCCAGCGCACTTTGTATATCCGCTTGCACCGAGGCGCTTATCGAGAACTTTGGAACTAAAGGTAAGCTTACAGTTAAGATAGATTAATAAAATAAATAATAAATAAATGTTTCCGGACTACTCACACAGCATCACCTAACCCCAAACTAAGCAGAGCTTGTACTATGGGTGTTAGGTGACTGATATACTACATACATATTTTTTTTTTGTAAATACATACATATGATACATAGAAAACACCCAGACCCGAAACCAAACTAAAAAATAAAGATAACTCTTTATTGAACCCCTTCATGCACCATCTTAGACCACATCGTCACTTTACATTAGGTGAGATTGTGGTCAAATGAAGGCTCATCTAAAATAAAATAAAAATACAAACAGTAACAAGACAATTATTCGGAGTACAACGTTAAGTTAACTAGATTAAGGCCCTGTTACACCATCTCCGTACATAAAATATTTTTCTATGAGAAAAAAATAAATTTCAGGATACCTTTATGTTAACCCTTTAAACATCGGCCAAATCGTCAACCTTTGTTAAATCAAAAACGGTAGAAAATTCTATTTCTATCAGAAAAAAATAAATTTCAGGATACCTTTATGTTGTCATTCTAATTATATTGATTGACTAAGCACGAAAAACAAAATATTAGAAAGCTAGAATGCAATAATTAATTTTTAGACTGGACCATTGACCATTGTAGTCTTGGATACCTTCTTCCATAACTTTTGAAGATATTAAATAACCAGCTGTAATTGTGTAATTTTAATTTTACTATCAATAAATTACTATTCATGACTATTTTGTACTGCATACACAGATTTTGGAAACAGTTAGCTAGAAAAATGCTAAAATAGCAACAATATCTTTATTGAAACATAAAATGGGTAACTAACTAACCATCATTTGACGGTTTTTCTGATTTTTAATTAAGTAATATTTTTATTTATTATTCAGACTAAATAACCTAAAAAAAACATAAAATGTTACCCGTTATAATTATTAATATTGTTCTTAAAATCCTTAAAATAGTGTGTTATATCACAGATTAGATAGAAACAGATGGTCTATGCCTAAAATCATATTTTTATTTCACATCCTCTTTGATAGATGGCGCCTTATGTAGCGATTAGAAAATAAGCTTTGTGAACATAAGCTGATCGACATAGAAGTTGCGCTGAAAATGTTTTAAATAAAATCCTTGGTTAGATAATATTTAATTGTTGCGTTTATCACTTCACATTTAGAATAAATTAAAAAATAAATATTATGTTTAATTGCCTCCTTGTGGTATGTATCAGAACTATTTTGCTAACTCATTTTCATTATAATAATGCTACTGGTTGGTAGATGGCGTATGTATATGTAAGTATTAATTAGGAAATTGTATGCTACTCCCTCATAGATGGCGTTGTTGACCAAACACAATTAGTGCGTTTCATTTTTATAAAAATCTGTAGTAAGTAGGTAATCTTCGGGAGGTATGATAAATTTATGATTTAAATAAATTAATGAAAACATTATTTTTGCTTGTCTTTTTTCATTGTATTAATATTTTTTTAAAATCTAGCCAGTTGGTATATTTCTAAAACTACGAACGAAACGCAACAGCGAAATTTATATTGTTACTAGGGGATACAACACAGATAAAAAACATCAATGCTTCATGAACCTGAAGTTTTAAACGTATAATTTTTAAACAAAAATATTTAAAAAAAATTATTGTATCGATTTTTTTGTATTTGATAATTTACTATTACCTTCCTAGGGGTCCCTAAAAGCTAGATAAAAAACATGACGCATCTAATACGACGGGAACTAACCTTTTTATTATTTACACTCGCCCCTGCGACTTTATATATGAACAAAAATATTTACGAGGACTAGTATCGATCTGAAAATTTATCAAGATCTTCCTCGTGATCTCAATAAGCTATAAAAAAAACATCAAACATGTACAGTGACGGGAACTTCCCCATTTATAAATGACACCCCTTCTTTGAAAATTCAATACTTAAAGGAAACTTATCGATCTGTTAATTCGAGAGAATCGAGAGAATTTTCGAAAATTTCACCCCTACATGGAAGATTCAATATATTATATACTTATAGGACTAGTATAGACAGTGGCGGATTTACAAATTTACAAGGGCTAGGCTGAATAGTTTTTGCCGCGTTGCCGCCCTTGCCTCAACAATTGTCAAATCATACATTATTTTTACAATGCAACAATTTCGTTGAAATTGCATATTTTTGAGCTAATCGAAGCTCAAACATCATGTATTGGCGGGGTAATGTATGCTATTTACACAATAATTAAACGTAAACGTAAAAAATCTTTTTGATTTCTATGAGGTAAAAAAAAATCGTTCTCCAAATTTGCCGCCACCAAAATCTGCCGCCCTAGGCTGGAGCCTACTCAGCCTGCTGGTAAATCCGCCACTGAGTATAGATCTGAAAATTACACTTGGCCAGCATGGTGAGTTTTAAAATTTTCAAAGTAAGGGTGTGAAAAGGGTTGTTCCCGTCTCTGTACATGTTTGATGTTTTTTTTATAGCTTATAGAGATCACAAGGAAGATCCTGATTAATTTTCAGTTCGATACTAGTCCTCGTAAATATTTTTCTTCATATATAATAGTCTCAGGGGCGAGTGTAAATAATAAAAAGGTTAGTTCCCGTCGTATTAGATGCGTCATGTTTTTTATCTAGCTTTTGAGGACCCTCAGGAAGGTAATAGTAAATTATCAAATCGATACAAAAAAAAAGTTTTTAAATATTTTTGTTTAAAAATTAAACGTTTAAAACTTCAGGTTCATAATGCTTCTGGAACTGAATCATTATTTAATATAAAATAAGTTTACGAGCTGTTAATGAACGTGTAATTATATTACGTATGTTTATATGAAATCTTGCAACTAAATTTTGTTTACTTTCATTTTGGATGATAGTAATGCATGACGACGTTATCTTTGAGCGTTTAAATAATAAATAAAATCATTATTCCTGGAAAATCCAAACAACAATATTAAGCCTCGTGGTAAGCTCTAACCTTGTGTTACGGGTACTAGACGAGAGATATACTTAATATAAAAGACATACATATATTATACATTTTATTTAACCAACGTTGACATCCTTAGGGCACCTTATGCTATGTGGATGTTAAGCGTCTACCGATTTTAGCTTATGTTACAAAAATATAAAATATAAGCTTAAAATTTGTCATACTGTATTTTAAAATCTACTTTTATTAGCATAAAGCTGTCTACCACCCCGCGTACCCCACGCTCCGTAGGTACGAGCAGTTTGGGCAAAGGCCACTATAAGCCGACCTCTGTGCTAAACCCGCGTGCTTGTAATGCTCAGCTCTCGATAGGTTGGTACAATAGAACACTATCTTTTTCGGAAATTATTTTATTGTTAACCCCTCACAAAAAGAGGGATGTTATAGGTTTGAAGTGTCTGTCTTTCTGTCTGAGATAAGTAATCAACTTTTTAGTTTTTTTTTTGTATCATAGACATGGTTCATAAAAACTCATATTTTAAGAAAAACGTTCATACTAGAATCCTGATTTTTGACACTAACTTATCTGAATCGTAGCCAGTACTTACGCAATTTTTAACTTTGAGCATCGTGCCATACCTCAGCCAAAATTGTAATTGCGCTTGAGTTCGTCGGCTGGCGGGGCGCGGGGCGCGGGGCGGACGCGGCGAGGCGCGGTGCGCGCGCGGTGGCTCGCCGCGTTAGGCCTCGGTCTCGAATTTAGCGGGCAGCGGGGCGGCGGCGGCGGCGGCGCGGGCGAGGGGCGGGCAACGCATACCTGTTCTCGAAACCAGCGGGCAGATCGCGCGGCACTGTAGCGGTGTAGTGTTGTGTTCGTGGTTGTGTTGTCGACATTCGCAAACGAAATGTCTGAAAATCGGCGACAACATCTTTTTGATTCAAATGTATTCCTAACGCTCGATTTATTGTGGGCAAAAGAAGAAGTGGATCCCTACTATAGGGCAAGGAAAATAAATTCTACCTTCAATATTCAGTTCGTTTTTTATTTCTTCCCATTTCCACCATTGATTAATTATTCTTCTATTTTTATGGTTCACATCTTTGCTGTTCCATATGGGTCTCCTCTCAAAGATTGCCGAAATAATTTGCTCTTGCACGTCCGAGGACATTTTGATACGTCACAAAAATACTACAACACTATACTACAATGCAGACGCGCAAAGCGGGACGGTCACCGCTCGACTGGAGTGCACCGCTCGTTGCCCGCCCCCGCGCCGCTCCCGCGCCGCTGTTTTCGAGAACCGGTCCATTTGACGATACGCATAAGATCCTGCCGCTCCCGCGCCGCCGCCGCTGCCGCCCCGCTGCCCGCTAAATTCGAGACCGAGGCCTTATAATTCGCGCCGTAGTAACTACCTATTTATTAACTGTGTTCGGGAGCAACGCTATTGGGTTCACGCGAAGTCAAAAGAATCTCATTACAATATTTTTTTCTAAAAGCTAGGTACCTAATATAGCTAGTAAAATACTGATACTTGAAATTATCAAATAAATATGAAGGTGGATGCTTTTTAGTAGGTAGTCAAACATTAAATTTTACATTTAAACATTTTTAAAAACATCCCGTTATATTATTTATTACCCTTTTGATTGGTGTATCATACACGTAGATAGGTACCTTCCTAATTCTCAGAACTAGAGTAGGTACATATACATAAACCCAACTTAAGTCCGGTTTCAACAAAGAATTTAAAAAAGTCCTAATTATAAATTAAACATTTTATTAATAATCAAATCGTTTATTATTAAAAATTAAAGTAACTAGTCTATACCACTAATAACTTTTATGATCAGTGTAAATTGAATAAATCTGAAAATACGCCTCAGTCAGACCATATATTTTTTTAGAAGTAAATCCAGAGGCGGGGGCGCGGGATTTCAATAAAGATTTTCTTTCTTTCTTGAACCCACGACCTTCGGAATATAAGTCAAGTGTGCTCGAACTTAGCCAACACGGCTTTTTTTGGTATTTTATGTAGGTATTCATAGACGTAAAATCTGGGATTACATAAGTACATTATCTGTATATACAAACAAACAGTGTTAATCAAAATAATATCATATATTGTAAGCGGCAAGGCTCAATATCCCCGGGCTAGCAGTCCATGGAGTTACTGCATTTTTGAGTCAAGACGTTGAACACGCTAAGTTGTGGCGCTGTGCTACATACATCGCAGGTCAGCTAAGGTACTAAATCAGCAACGTTCCTTCTAAGCAAGCAGTGGATAACATTACAGGCGAAAAATTCGCGGGTTTACAGATCTGTCGAAAATAACGAATACTGTTCTTCCAAAGCGCAAAGTACCCACCTACAATTCGTGAAATAAAAACTACTAGATCAATTTTAATCACATAGGCTATATATTTTATACCCGTGCGAAGCCGGGGCGGGTCGCTAGTATTTTATATATTTAAATTCTTAACAAATATTTTCACTTCATTTTTCATCATCATCATTTCAGCTATAAGACGCCCACGGCTAGTCGGCTGGACATAAGCCTCAAAGACGACCAAACATTACAATCGGTCGCTAATTGCATCCAACCCTGACCATGTCATCTGCTGTCATATTTTAAATAATTTATATCGACCTTTTCATAATTTCTAATAATAATGATTAATATTGACATGATATATTTTCTAATTAACACTATTTGTTTTGTATTATATCTTAAATTGAGTGAGATAGTATAATATAATGTGTAACGTATTTTATTTTTAACCCCCGACCAAAACAGAGGGGTGTTATAAGTTTGGTGAGTCGGTCTGTCTGTCTGTGAGTCTGTCTGCCTGTCTGGGACATCATAGCTCCCGAACGAATGAAGAGATTTCAATTTAGTTTTTGTATGAAAGGTGAATTTGGCGCGAGTGTTCTTATACATATTTCATGAAAATTTGTTGAGCCGTTTGGAAGTTCTAAGGGTGAGAGTGGGGAAGAATAACCGAAAATCTGCAAATATACTAGTGTGGGGTATCAAATGAAAGCGCATCGTGTCCACATTACATAATATATTATGTTGTTTTATATTTAAGGAAAATAAGGGGTTGGAATCGGAATAAATTTTAAATTTAGATTTATTTAAGCTCTAAATATTTTGCATTAATTTTACCAATATTATAAAGCTAAAAAGAGTTTTTTTTTGTTGGTCCGATTTGAAAACTTTCATTATTAGATAGCCCATTTATTTGTCTTATAATAAATTAAGTATATCCGATGTCTAGTACTCGTAACACAAGCTTATAGCTTACCACGGGGCTAGATGCTATGTGGATTGTCCGGAAATATTTACCTCTATATTTATTTATTTTTGCCTTTGATTAGCCGTAACAATTATTCGTTTTTGAATAAATACTGTGTCAGCATGATAAAATTATATAACTCTCTTCTGTAACATTTTGTAATAATTGTCAACTAGTGAAAATTTATTATAAAAATATAGTAGGACATCATAAGTGCGCAGGAGATATTCACCCGACTCACAAAGCCAGTAGCAGCTGCGTACGTGAGTCCATTCATTACGCTCCTCATTCATCCAAAATACTCTGGTCTGGTATGTATTCTGTGGTCTGGTGAATACAAAATACGCCAGGGGTCTACTTAATTTGGACGGAAAGCGCGTTTGTACCAATTTGGAAGCAAGAACCAGTATTGAAAGACCCGTACCCACACAGTGACTGTCGCTCCCGCTACACACCGCCTACTCCCTCGAGCTTCTGCTTGCCTAGTATTTAGTGCTTTGCAACGCAATGCCGTTTAAGCGCACACCGCCTCTGTCGCCCCACGCGCACCTATTGTCTGCGCAGGCGCCCGTCACAGCTTACAGCAGCAGCGCCTAGCCTATTGGCTGGTTTATAGTTCTAGGATCTCAGCCACTGCATGCTTGCTCTTGAGAGCCTTATTTAACAATAAAAAATAGATCTACCAGTAGTTACTGTAAAAGGAAGCGCGATGATGAATTCCTCGAATTCGTAGCGGAAATGCGAACCTAATGCTAAATGACGAAACTTGATGTTATTATTTTCCAATAAATGTATTTTTTTTTTATCTGTTCACAACTACTACTACTATTCAAGTCACTTCTGCTATTTATTCTTCGCTCTTCGGGGTATTTTCACTTGTTCACTTTCGTTTCCAAATACTCGAGACACATCCCGCGTATTTATGTCAATATTCAAAAAGGCTCTAGAAAGCTATAGCCTTTTTATAAAACGTAAGCAAATAATATTATAACTTATTCTGTGCCTATTCCCGAATAATCTATAAATAGAACGCGTAAAATATTACCTAATCACAACAATGCACATGCATTTATACGTAGAGATACGTATAAATACCTACTACATCTTATTCTATACATAAAGTCTTCGTCGCTAACAAGTATAAAATGTTGGAACAATTGATTATCAAAATAGAAATAGTGTAAGTTTCATTTTTCAAAAAGACCGGGTTATATTTCCCAACTGAGTACCTACCAGTAACCAGTAATGTTTCATACATTTATGCCATTTTTAACCTCCAACCAAAAAAGAGGGGTATTATAAGTTTGACGTGTTTGTCTGTCTGTCTGTGGCACCATAGCTCCCGAACGGATGGAGCGATTTCAATTTAGTTTTTTTTGTATGAAAGGTGAGTCTGGCGCGAGTGTTCTTAGATATGTTTCATGAAAATCGGTTGTCCCGTTTAAAAGTTATGGGGGTGAGAGTGGGTAAGGAAAACCGAAAATCTGCAAATATACTAGTGTGGGGTATCAAATGAAATCGCATCGCGTCCACATTACATAATATTATGTTGTTTTACGTTTAAGGAAATTATGGCATTGTAATCGGGGGTAAAATTTAAGAAAATTAAATTTTAAATTTAGATTTATTATGTTAGGTACCTACTAAAATCGATGACATGGTTCCTAACAATAAATCTTTGCATGACTCATAGTTTCAGATTTTCCAAAGTCATATTACATCATGTACCTTAGTAAATTTAGATTATAGCACAGATTTGATTATAGATAGATCCAGGTCTATATTTGAAATTTATTGCCATAAATGCGAACATACTGCGACAACTATAAGACGCAGCAAGAGAAAGGCCTACGTGTAAGAAGAGGACAGCAACATTAGGTAAATAACAAGGGAGCTGGATTGAGCTGAATTCCACTTAATTCCGTTCCGTTACATTATGGGTTATTTTTTTATATAGAGACGCGCTTGACCTTGAAAGAACTGTTGTATAACGTAAAGTTGCATAAAGATGACAAGTACCTGTTTCTCAATTTCCGAATTAAATTGTCAATATTTAATATATAGAGACCGTTACCGGTTGCATGACTGAGCTTACTCGGAGGTTGTGAAACAAACCGATGTAATGATGTAAACCTGCCTCTTCAAATGCTCTTTAACAAGTACCTAGCGATAGACTAGATATTTATGTAGATAAAGTAGATCTAAACAGCATCTGTTGTTAATAAATATACGAACGGGCATTATACTTATTATTATAAATGCGGAACTACTGAAGCACTTAAAAAGAAACTTGGTTTCTACACAGATTTTAAAGTACCAGAGAAAGACGCGGAAAATACAAAGGTATGTCTGCGGGAAAATTCATTATAACGCCGGTAACACCGCGAGGCACTGCTAGTATCTAGTAGCAAATAAAATAATAGTAATTCCTTGTAAACAAGCTTAAACTGCTTGAACCTTAATAGGGTAGGACGTAGGCATAAGTCCATATAAATATTAAAGGTAAGTATATTTTTGTGTATTATAGTGAATACCTACAATCTGAAACATTCAAGAAACTAGTCTCTAACACCATTACCTTTTATGATCAGTGTAAATTGAATAAATCTGAAAATAATGATTGTGAACAAATGATTGTGCATATCCAAATGTGCGAAAGAGACGCATAGACCCATCCTTCTTTTTAAATTGCGCGAGCACGCTTTGAATAGACATTTAGCGACATCTTGTAGTGAGTGGAGGAATTATTACGCTGGTGAAATCGAACCCAAAACTTGGGTTCTAGTCTTGTGCAAACATTGAACCATTCTCGGGCACAGAATACATAATAGTACCCTCGGGTGCCCGAAACTATTCGAGAATTAGTACGGACCATGGCGTCATTTGGCATGGAGTTTCTATATGTATCTAATCTGTGGTTATATTAATTATCAATGGGTTATATTATTAAGATTCTTCCTTCGTTTCTAAGATTTGTAAAACCAAACAATGTTACAATTCACCCAGAAATGGGTATCCAAATAATTAACATTGACTGCATGGACGATTAAAATGAGTGAAGTGTTAAGTTTATTATTTTTTTATTTGTGATTATATAGATTTACTCATAATTGTGATTTTGTTAAATATATTTGGAAATAATGACTTAAATAAATAAAATAAATAGTAATGTTACAAAATAATGCTTGTTTGTTTCCAGGCTACCTGGTGAGCGAAGGAGTGGAGGGTATACCTGATGGCTGGTGGTACCGGTTCCTGTACCGGTCCTGCCTCAACTTCCTGGGGCTTGGAGTGTCGCTAGCAGGTAATTAATACGAAGAGCTGACGACAGACAAAAGAATCTTAATTAAACAATTGAAAGTAGGAAAGAATAACCGAAAGTGCAAATATACTCGATTGGGGTATCAAATGAAAGCGCGTGACGTGACGCGACATTACAAAATAGTTCAATTTTTTACTTTTAATGAAGAAAACCTTTTGAAATATAAGTTTTTTTTTAAGTGAAACTTCTTTAGAATCGTTGTGATTTGAAACCGGATGCAACGGAAATGGAAATAAGATTGGCTCACCTGTCGAGTAAGCCAATCTTAAACGCTAACAAGGTTAAGCAACTTTGCGCGACGCCAGTACTTGGATGGGTGACCGCCCGAACAAAATCTTTTTGCATTTTTTTTTTGTTTTTTTTTATTCTTATTCTTTTGTCGATTTACTGAAGTTTCACTTCTATCGTGTGTGAATCGCACACACACCTTTTTTGGTTTGATAATAATTTATTATTTTATTATACATATTAAACAACACCCAGACAAAGCAGAAAGCGATTGTAGAACATATAAACACAAACATATGAATACATGATTGATTGATTGAAACTCTTTATTGATTGATTGAAATAATTGGATTATTGTTCTCTTTAATTAATTACACGTCAAAATATATATTTTACATTAGATTACATAAAAAATCATATAAAACTACCTACTGTAAAAAATATATCAAAACGGAGAATCACCGGTCGCGAAGCTAGGCTCAAGCGACCGGTGACTAGGGCTGTAGAGAGAGGAACTTCCTGACGATACGCGCCGAGTCCAGGAGTACTGCCTTCTGAATCTGACCCTTGATCCAACTTCCCAGCGAGAGCGTCTGAAGTGTTGTTGTTATTAGAAACATAGAAAGAAATATGTTTATTTTTAACCACAATCATACAAAAACTGCAACAACTTAATACATAATATCTTAAACTAATAATTCAGATTACATTGGTAATGATTGAGGTTAAAGAACTAGGATACGGCTCAGCATATTGCTACGTAACCCTCTGAATCCTTACACGTGACCTTCGGGTGGTGGCAAGAACAGTCTCTGGTGGGAGGCTTCGGCCGCGGCTTGTCACCACCCTCCGGGCTGGGCCAGTGCGTGAAGCGATTTTTTCGTGTTTCGTAATGTGGTCCGGAGAAGCCATCTACCTTCTAGTTCTTCATATCCCATTTTAGACCACATCGTCACTTTACATCAGGTGAGATTGTGGTCAAATTCAGGCTTATCCAGCATAAAAAAAAAACCTGTCTTTGAGGTCAAGGACACGAAGCGCTGGTCTTCCGCCGGTTCCTACATACAGTACAGGCATGGACTAAAAACAAAAATGAAACGACTCCTATGCATTTACCGAGTTTAATGGAGGATAAAAACGGTTTTCGGGTTATGGGTTGGTGGGTATACGGGTTTAACGCAATTTTGTATGGGCATTGGCTATCTATTGTTTACTTCATCTATGGTACAGGGTAGAACAAGGCAAACAATTGGGTGGAAAACAATTTTATTACGACATATTCGACTGTGCATATATTTTTGTCTCAGGCGCGTCTCTGTTCGCCCGCACCAGCCTGGCCATCTGGGTGACGGTGCTGGTCTGCTTGGGCAGCGCTTTCCTCAGCTTCTTCGTGACGCCGCCATCCTCGGTGAGACTTTATAAATAAATAAATATTTCTGGAAAATCCACACAACAATATCAATAATGTAATATCAGAAAAATAAATTAATAGTGCCGTGTCCCAGTACATATATCAAATAAACAGAGTCAATTAGAATTGAACAATATATTTGAAAATATGTAATTTAATTTATATGTACCTATTATTTTCCATTGTCGCATTAGTTTTGTACTGTAATGGCAATGTAAAAGTGTAAACAAATAAAACAACATCTAGCCCCGTGGTTAGCTCTAAGCTTGTGTTACGGGTACTAGATATCTGATATACTTAATATAATATACATACATATTTAGATATTTTTATTATACATATTAAACACCCAGACCAAGGAGAAAAGTGCTTGCAGAACATAAAAACAATTTTACCCTCGGCGGGAATCGAACCCGCTACCTCTTGCGCCGCAAGCAGACTCTCGCCCACCGCGCCACTGAAGCAGTCATAGAATCTAGTTTAGTTTATTTATTTATTTACAAGCGGCCCGTCCCGGCTTCGCACGGGGAATTATTCATAAATGTTTTTTTTTCCCTGCAATTATTTGATCTTTTCCCGGAACAGCAAAATTGCCGCGGTACAAAGTAGCCAATAGCCTAATTGGCCTTATGAAACAATTGCCGGGAAAAAAAAACCAAACAAAACTTTTCAGCTTTATAATAATCATCATCATCATCACCCTATTAACGTTCCCACTGCTGGCACACAGGGACTTCTCTCTTGACGAGAGAGATTAGGCCTTAATTCACCACGCTGGCCAAGTGCGGGCTGGTGAATGTCACATGTCCTTCAAACTCTTTTAAAGTTTTCAGAACATGCCGGTTTTCTCACGATATTTGCCTTCACCGTTAAAACAGGTGTTGAAAGCATTTCTCAAGAAGAAAAATCCAGAGGTGCGTGGCGGGGTTAGAACCCACGACCTTCGAACTGAAAGTCGAGTGTCCTCCCACTTAGCCAACACGGCATTTTTTTGTGCTTTATAATATTAGTATAGTTATATATTACTAACTAGTTAATGAAACTATCCACAGATCCCGAAACCGGACTCGAACACACTAGACAACACAACAACAGCGTTTAACTACACGGGGTTCAGCCGCGAGACTTTCTACGAGAACTTGTACCCACAGTATTCTATGGACTACACACCAGGTAATTCCTTAGGGTTCCGTAACCAAACAATAAGAATAAGAATGATTTATTTTGTCACAATCACAACATATAATACAACAAATACATAAATCTTAATTTAAAATTTAAGAAAGACCTCCGATTTCAATGCCTTCATTTCCTTAAATGTAAAACAACGTAATATTATGTAATGTGGACGTGATGCGCTTTCATTTGTTACCCCACACTAGTATATTTGCAGATTTTCTGTTTTCCTTCCCCACTTTCACCCCCATAACTTAAACGGCTTAACCGATTTTCATGAAACATGTCTAAGAAAACTCGGGCCAAACTCACCTTTCATAAAAAAAAATACTAAATTGAAATCGCTTCATCCGATCGGGAGCTATGATGTAACATGCTATGTATGATGTAACTCACTATATTTCCGGACTACTCACACAGCATCACCTAACCCCAAACTAAGCAGAGCCTGTACTATGGGTGTTAGGTGACTGATATACTACATAGATACATTTTTTTTTTTGCAAATACATGCATATGATACGTAGTACGCGCATCGCGTGCACATTACGAAATAACATGGTGTTTTACTTTTAAGGAAATAAAGGCATTGGAATCGGCGGTTTTCTTAAATTTTAAATTTAGATTTTTACAAAATTAAGCTTAGTTCCGTGAGGCTAGCACTTGCAAGGGTGACCGCTCTTACTACATCTTTTTACTAACGGACAGACATCCTGATAAAGGTAGCGGTTACAGTCTACCGACCGGAGTTACTGGAGGCCTTCGCGGAGGCCTGTGCTCTGCAGTCGAAGTCCTACGGTTGAAATGATTATGATGATGATGATTTAGTAATACAGTCAATTTTTTTTTGTAATCTGCTTATTGGCTATCTGATCTTTTGGTTCAATAATCCAATCTTCTGGTTTGTCAATGTGTTATTTCGAGTGTTTGTAAGAGAGTCAGGTCCAGTGACCCAGCTCTCAGTCCTTCTGAGTGTATCTCGTTCCTAGGTTGGAGATACCGTGTCGCTTCAATCTGGAGAAGAGGATGCTGCCGGATCCCATAAGCTGGGCAGCAAGCTCATTCTTATGTCCGTCCAGACAGTCGTAGTTTTAGAACAACTAGCTCAAGGTGATCATGGAAGAACAGCGCTGTGATTTGACTCGCTCAATCACAGCGTAACGCTGAATGATCACCTTTTTGTCACATTCTTTATTGTTTTTGAAGTGAAACTTCTATAGAATCGTAGTGATTTCAAACCGGATGCAAAAAGATGAAACGGAAATGATGTAAGAGACTCAAATACAATGCTTTATTTAAATTTCTTTGCGCGATACTTCGTAGTTGAGACTACGAAGTATCGCGCAATGAGGTATTGCTGTATTTTATTTATATTATTTTGTAACATACTTTATGTAATACGCTTTATTGAAGTAATATAAATAATCCGAATAATTACAGATATATGTTTCTTTCTCTTAACATTTTAGCAGATGCGTTCATTTACCCTTTTTTCTATTCGATATCCTACTATACTATTATAAAGGCGAAAGTTTGTAAGTATGGATGTATGGATGTTTGTTACTCTTTCACGTAAAAACTACTGAACCGATTTAAATGAAATTTGGTACACAGAATCTCTAGAGCCTGAAAAATAACATAGGCTACTTTTTACCGCGGGAAAACGTCATTCCGCGGGAAAATACATTATAACGCGGGTAACACCGCGGGGCACAGCTAGTATATCATAATTATAGTTCATAAGTAGTAGACTCCAATCGTGCGTCGTAGCTGACACACACACACTTTTTTTTTATTCTTCTTATTATTCTTTCGTCGATTTACTGAAGTTTCACTTCTATCGTGTGTGAATCGCACACACACCTTTTTTTTTTGTTTATTTTATGTTATATTTGGTTTTTGATTATGTGACAAATAAAAGTTTCTCTCTTCTTTCTTTCTTTCTTTCAGTCTCTGTTGATATCTCTTGCTTAAGTTTTCCAATTCTTCTTTCACCGTTGGTACTTTTATGTCCATGTACATGTATTTGTTGCTCGCGTGGCGTGGTATACCCAACATTAACCCAGTATAAGCGTCTAAGGAAATAAAAGTTTTGACTTTGACTTTGAATATTTGCAGGTGGTCAAATGGTGGACTTCGCAGCGGTATTTGGGGTTCTTTTCACCGGAGTGACGGGTGTCATGGCGGGGGCCAACATGAGCGGTAACTACAACTGATCTATACCAATATTAAACTACAATACAATACAATACTCTTTATCGAACACAAAATAAGAACACACACAAAAAGTTAAAGATGTACAGAAATTGTGAATCAATGGGCGGCCTTATCGCTGATAGCGATCTCTTCCAGGCAACCTTGGGATGGACACAAATCAAGAAGCACGAATAAAACGGGAGTAGCAAAATAAAATGGAGATACGAGTATTAATAAATTAAATACAGATTAAATACAATATTACAGGATTTTAGCTATTATGATACATACATGAAAACTATAAATAAATATAAAACACTTTTAATTACATACATATCATAAAATGAACATATCATAAACTAATGTGAATGAGTTTGTTAATTAGGTTAAAAGCGCTTAATATCAGGAAAAACAGTAATTTTTTTTTGTGAAAGTTAGTCATAAATCATCATCATCCTGCCCTTGTCCCACACTACGTGGGGTCGGCACAACATGTGTTTTTCCTCCATTTCCCTCTTTCACCCGTCATCTCAACACTCACTCCTTTCTTACACATGTCATCTTTCACACAGTCCATCCATCTTTTCTTTGGCCTCCCTCTTCCCACATATCCTATGTTAGTCATAAAACGAACGAATTTTCTTTGATAACATTATGCTATAATAGATATAAATGGTGAATTGAGGCTTATCTCTCTCGCCAAGAGAGAAGTCCCTGTGTCCCAGCAGTGGGAACGATAATAGGGTGTTGATGATGATGATGATGAGATTTAAATATGTAGATACATTTATATAACACACACACACACACTACTGTACATTGTTGTGAAGCCTGTAAAAATTGTTGTAATTATTGGAAATAAATATATAAAGAGAAGTCTATGCATTGTGTAACAAAAGTTTCGATCAGTATGGAAAGGTCTCAAAATATAAGACATAGGAAGATTTTGATCTTAGGTACCATGAAAAATTGCATTCATAGTTCAACTTGTACTGTGATTGGAGTCGAATCCGGAGTTAATATAAAAACAACACAAATTTTATTTAGATATCGATTGTGTAGGTCATCCGCACAAAAATTGACTAAGAAACATGATGTCTGAAATAAATAAAATGCCTTGATTCTACTTTGAATTGAATTTTGAAATTTTGAATTGCTTGAAAAAATTTTTTTTTTTAGAGTTAGGCCTGACTTCTAACAGCAAAGTCATGTCAATGCCGTTGTCAAACTATCGCGTAAAGTCGTGGCTAAACCTACGGTTAACGTTAACTTTAGCATAATTCATGCTATTTCTTGTTAGTGTGACCCCAGCATAATAAATAATTGTCTCCCTTTTCCAGGTGAACTCAAAAACCCCTCGAGAAGCATACCCTTCGGAACCCTGGCAGCGTTGGTCTTCACCGCCGTATCCTACGTAGCGCTGAGCGCCCTTACCGCCGCGACTTGCTCCAGGCAACTGCTGCAGAACAATTACGTATACCTACTGCCAATCAATGTGTGGAAGCCATTTATTGCTGTTGGTGAGTTAATGTCTTATCCACAGATAACTACCTAGATAACGCAAACATCATGATTATTGTATAATCTAACTCACTCAATCTGACTGCCTCAGTGGCGCGGTGGGCGGAGGTCCGCTTGCGGTGCAAGAGGGTGTTTAAAGCGGGTTCGATTCTCGCCGAGGGTCAAGTGTTTGTATGTTCTGCAAGCATTTTCTCATTGGTCCGGGTGTTTAATATGTATATAATAAAAATATCTATGTATGTCTATTTTATTAAGTATATCAGATGTCTAGTACCCGTAACACAAGCATAAAGCTTACCACGGGGCTAGATGTTGTTGTGTTGATTGTCCGGCAATATTTATTTATTTATTTAATCTGGTGGGAGGCTTCGACCGTGGCTTGTCACCACCCTCCAGACTGGGCCAGTGCGTGAAGCGATTTTTTCGTGTTTCGTAATGTGGGCCGACTTTTGTCTGTACTATGAAGTAGAAGTGATGCGCGACAGTATCGCTTCTTCCGATATTTATCGTCTCCTTACACGCAAAGTCAGGTCAAACGTCCAAAGCAAACGCGGCAACGTAATGTGAATGTTTTTTAATAATTTTAGCGGCGACCAACCTCGACGTTTCGTCGGGGTTCGGACACGCTAAGATACCTAGATAACGTAGATGTCTGTGGACTTGACGCTTTATGACCGATTCACATTAATCGAGTCCAGTAATCCAAATTGCAGTCGAGTACTCAAAATCTATGTTTTTCTTTATTTTTTTTTGTTTATGCTCGATAAGTCTTCATTTGACCACAATCTCACCTGATGTAAAGTGACGATGTGGTCTAAAATGCGACATGAAGACCTAGAAGGTAGATGGCTTCTCCGGACCACATCACGTAACACGAAAAAATCGCTTCACGCACTGGCCCAGACCGGAGGGTGGTGACAAGCCGCGGCCGAAGCCTACCACCAGAGACTGTCCTATCTATAACCACTCAAACGTCCAGGTGACTATTTCAGCCTAAGAAAATGATGCGTGAAACGTCCAAGCTACTAGAGCAGCCTAGCTCCACCTATAGACTTTTACGTTTCTTTCTCGGTTGAAATACGTTAGAGTTGCCCAAAATTGTTACTAGATAGAGCTTAAATAAATTTTGCAACTATTCCGATCCAAGAAAACCGTACCTGACAACAAAAACTTTAAAAAAATAATTTGTTATCTTTGGATTTGTTTGTTTACATTGTGAGTCGCGCGCGTGTGTTTTAGAATGTAATTATTATTGTTGTATTTGCCCTATTTACTTAGTGTAATATATCTCAAAGTAATCCTCAATAATCATTCTTTAAGAATATTTACGAT
This sequence comes from Gymnoscelis rufifasciata, assembly GCA_929108375.1. Lineage (NCBI taxonomy): Eukaryota > Metazoa > Arthropoda > Insecta > Lepidoptera > Geometridae > Gymnoscelis > Gymnoscelis rufifasciata. Next base: position 8,979,833 of record OV815327.1, on the reverse strand, counting down.
TATACTTTCCCCGATAAAATAATAATTACGAAAAAAATGTTTTGGACATCAATGACAATGGTATTGTTGCATGCCGGGTTTATAATCATGTTTTTGAAGTGATTCAGTGAATTCTCAAGACTCCATTAGAAGTAATTATTTACTTCTAATGGAGACAAAGTGACGTTTGAGTGGTTATGAATAAATAAAATTGAATAATTATCGTGTATTGTTATCTAATATTAGGTAACTATACTCGTATTATTTATATATATCACCGAAAATAACAATAATAGTTATCAATAACGAGAGACGAATTGTATTATTTTACAATATTTTAAAATGAATAGTGTAACCAACGATTACTATAAAATTGAAAGTTATCCCTCAAAATGTCAACTCTCTATCTATCACGGGTCTTGAGATACAGCCTGTTGACAGACGGACAGACAGACATACGACGAAGCCTCAGTAATTGGGTGCGGAACCCTAAAAATTATGTGCAAGTCTTTTAATAGAATAGAATAGAATATACTTTATTACACCCCAAATGAACAATACAATATGAAATTAAAACTAAACCTAGAATGCGTAATGGGCGGTCTTATTGCTAAAAGCAATTTCTTCCAGACAACCGTGGATGGAGAGAAAAAAGATTACATATTTTATGGACGGTGGCTTAAACAATATAAACACCTAATATCTAATGCTAAACCTAAAACTAGCCTATACTAAATTAAATATATCCTTATGCTAACATAGATAAATTACCAAAATTTTAATGTTTTTTTATTAAACTAAAATTGTTTAATGCTATTCCGAAAAGAGTTAAATGATGGAGCATTTCTAATATCCTTAGGCAATTGGTTCCACAACCGAATTGCCTGAACAGTAAAGGATTTTGTGTAAAAATCTGTGCTGTGAGTAGGTACCTTAAGCGTTTTATGAATAGAATAGAATAATAATATATTTTACCTTAAGCGTTTTATGAATAGAATAGAATAATAATATATTTATTGCATGAAATACATGTGGTTACATTGTTGTTACATATTCAGAGTTTTGTATTCTGCTCTCATGAGCGTGATTATTAGTTACATTTGTCAAAATTAAAATAATTAAATGGAATGTCACAAGAAATAATAATTGGGAATAATAACAACAATAAAAAATTCAACAATGGAAATAATTTAAAACTATTAAAACATTAACATGGACCATTATGTAGGTCAGTATTAAAATTTATCACTCGAAAATTCATTAAAGGTATAGTAACATTTCTTAGTCAAAAGTTCATTCACTTTCTTCCGAAACATCGAACAATAGATTTAGGCAATTTGTTGTAGGTAGATGGTGCTGAGCAGAATATACTCCGACGCATTAATATTATTTATGTATTATTCTGTTATAGGTATGCTAACTGCGACGTTCTCCGCTGGATTGTCCAACTTGATCGGGGCATCGAGAGTCCTAGAAGCTTTGGCCAAAGATAATATTTATGGTAAATATGGCATCCTTTTATGGTTAGGCCTATACACCTGGCCAAGTGCGGGTAGCTGAATGTCACATGTCCTTCAAACTCCTCAAAGTTTTCAGAACACGCCGGCTTCCTCACGATCTTCCTTCTTCACCGTTAAACAAAGTGTTTAAAGCGCGCAAACATTTTTAAAGAAGAATAATCTAGAGGTGCGTGGCTAGGTTTGAAACCACGATCTTAGGAGCGAAAGTCGAGTGTTTAAGCGACTTAGCCAACACGACAACAGCTTTGTACCAGCAGATTATGGTTTAACACACACTACATTATTCGCACAACCCCCTTGTTTTTTTTTGCTGGATAAGCCTTCATTTTTTGACGACCTCTGTGGCTCGGTGGGCGAAAGCCCGCCTGAGGCGCAGGAGGTTGCAGGTTCGATGCCGCGGGACCAGATTTTGTACGATCTGCAATTTCTGGTTTCGGGTCTGTATGTTGTATATCAGTCACCTAACACCCATAGTACAAGCTCTGCTTAGTTTGGGGTTAGGTGATGCTGTGTGAGTAGTCCGGAAATATTTATTTATTTGCCTCAATCTCACCTGATGTAAAGTGACGATGTGGTCTAAGATGGGACATGAATGCCTAGAAGGTAGGCTTCTCCGGACCTCATTACGAAACACGAAAAATCGCTTCCCGCCCTGGCCCAGCCCGGGGGTGGTGACAAGCCGCGTATTATTATTGAATAAGGAAATTCTTGCAGGTTTTATTCTATCGCCTATGGTGTCCCGGTCGGGCAACCCCGTGCTCGCAGTGGTGACGTCATGGCTGCTCGTACAAATTGGCATTGCGGCCGACTCGCTCAATGCTATCGCTCAGGTATTTATATGGCATACGAGCGGGCCGCCCTGGCATCGCACGGGTTTTTATTCAATTTTTTTCCCTTGGCAATTATTAGATTTTTTCGAGTCGAGTTTTAATCAGAATAACGAACAACAATTCATTTTTATTTATATAGATATATATAAAAATGAATTGATGTTCCTTAGTCTCACTAAAACTCGAGAACGGCTGCACGGATTTATCTTATCTTAGTCTTGAAATGTTCGTAGAGGTCTAGGAAAGGTTTAAAAGGCGAGATAAAATCAAATAATTGCCGGGAAAAAAATTGAATAAAAACCCGTGCGAAGCCTGGGCGGGCCACTAGTAGATTAATATTAGAAGGTACATTATAGAACAGACCGTAAAGGAAGTTGAGTTTGTAAAATATGAGGACCGGCAAATATGCTTAAGTTAGTTTAGCCGAAACACCAGAAAAAAACAATATAAATAAAAATGAATTGTTGTTCGTTAGTCTGATTAAAACTCGCGAACGGATGGGCCGATTGAGCTGATTTTGGTTTTAAAATGTTTGTGGTAGTCCAGGGTAGGTCTAAACGGTAGCAAATAAGGAAAAATTGCCGGGAACTTTTTTTACCCGTGTGAGGCCGGGGCGGGCCGCTAGTAAAAAATTAAAATTATGACAGATTGTCTCGTTTCACTTAGTCATTTATGTTGTATTTGGCTAAGCCCATGCCAAATAAAAGAAAAAAATCCGAACAATTCATACAACAATATCTAGCCCCGTGGTAAGCTCTAAGCTTGTATTACGGGTACTAGACATCTGATATACTTAATATAATAGACATACATATACAGATAATTTTTTTATATGCATATGAAACACCCAGACCAACGAGAAAGTGCTTGCAGAACATACAAACAGTTGTTTTTCACTCACTCACTCACTTAAAAACTTTTCCTTTTGTAATATGAGTAAGTAGTTTGATACAATTCTTTTAACAATTTAACCGTAAACATATAATTATTTGGAAAATTTCGGTTTATTCGATATTTCCTCCCTCCTCCTCCCCTCGTCCTCTTAGCCTACCTTTTATTTAAACGAACTGTTTTTTTCGTCAGGTGAATTCAGTTCTCTTCATGACGAGCTACTTCGCCATCAATCTAGCTTGTCTGGGATTGGAGCTTGCGTCTGCACCTAATTTCCGGTAAGATGTTTAATTATTATATCTATTTAAATACCTATAGTCTTCCACGATATGTCACGTTGAAGAGCGACTTGAGTTGGCCTAAAACCAATATTAAAAAGTACTTGTTCTTAATTATATTATGATTTAAAACGGGAAATATCGGAAAACTCAAAAACCGTCAAATCATGGTATGTTACCCGTTTTAAATCATATATTGTTAAAAAACAAGATAATTTAAAAACCCGTTTTAAATCATAATATTGTTAAAAAACAAGATAATTTAAAAAGTTATACTTGTTCTTTAAGTTATAAGTCAACTCCATCACGATTTCTAAGGTACATACAATTAATACTGAAAAAAAAATGTTGTACAATTACAAATATACTTCAATATAAAATATTTTATAATAATAATAGCGTGCCCAGTACGCTATTATTATTATAACATTGTAATCTGCTACTAGTTCCCTTCAAAAAGGATTTGAATGTACATATAATAATATATAGTTTTGTGATTTTAGTAGAATGCGTACAGATAGTTTGATTTTACAGGTCTTGTTTATGGCATTATGACTTGAAACGAGACATACCGGTAACATACCATGATTTGAAGGTTTTTAGTTTTCCGATATTTCGTCGAAATTTTGTTTTAATGCATATCAAATTAAACAAATATATACGTAGGTACTTACTTATGAAATAAAAATATGTGACACGCACCTTTCGAATTTTTTTTCTTGAAAAATGTATGTGCATTTTCATATATGAATATGCACATACATACATAGTTCAAATATGTGCTTTAACGGTGAACGAAAATATCGTAAGTAAACTGGCATGTTCTGAGAACTTTAAAGAGTTTGAAGGACATGTGATATTCACAAACCCGCACTTGGCCAGCGTGGTGAATAAAGGCCCTATCTCTCTCTCTCTCCTCAAGGTAGAAGTCCCTATGTCCCAGCCGTGGGAACGTTAACAGGGTGATTGATGATGACAGGGCTAGACGTTGCCGCGTAGACTATCCAGCATAATTTCCGTGTGGGTGCAGGCCGTCGTTCAAGCAGTTCTCCTGGCTGAGCTGCCTGCTGGGGCTGACGGGGTGCGCGGGCAGCATGTTCTCGCTGCGGCCGCTGTACGCGTGCGGCGCGGCGCTGGCCTGCTCGTCGCTGGTGCTGGCGCTGCACCTGCTGTCGCCCGCGGCCGCGGAGCCCGGCTGGCCGGGGGGCAGCCTCAGCCAGGCGCTCATCTTCCACCAGGTGACTTCTTCCACTGGCTAATCTCATCTTTATATATATGATTCTTCTGTGTGAACAACGCCAACGTTTGCAGGGGTCAGCTAGTGTGACAGTAAAATAAAGAGACAAGGGACATCCACTGCTGCACGTTTATCCTCTACTCGCATCGAGTAGTTAGATTAGAATAGAATAGAGAACATTTATTTGGTTAAACAAAACAGCAGACAACAGTTTACAGTACGATAACTGTTCGCTCAGAACCCTACTGAGTATATAGGATGTTCTTGGCGTGGATGATAAATAAAAAGGCGCTGATTATGATTGTAACTTGTATTAGGTTAAACAAGGGACGTGAGCTCTGCTCGGGCGCGGGAAGGAATGTGGTTGGGGCCCCGCAAGCGACCGTTGCGATTCACGACACAAGCCGAGGATGCCCGATCGCTTCCGAAGTCCATGGCACCGAGACTAAAGTTGCTGTGACGCAACAATAAAAAACAAACAACAAGCAACAAAAATAGCCTAAAATGTTTCCTTCCACAATGCTTATGATTGAGGGAACTGAACTCGCTGCCTGCATCTGTATATTCGGGAAAATAACCCGAGTCGCTTTAAAACAAGAGTAAATTCAACGGTACCTTCTACATGTACCTTCATGCGACGTCTTAGACCGCATCTTCACTTACTTAAGGTGTGATTGAGGGCAAATTATGGCTTAAAATTGATACTGTATGATAGCTTAGTAAGGCTGATGACAATGTCATCGTGAACCTAATGTCATCATGACATAAGATCAAGAATATAATCCGAAAATCTCGAATAAATGGCGTTCAACTGAGTAACATCTTTTTCACTGTATAATTTTATTTAACTTGACACTGGCAGAGACCAATTATAAGAAATTAAAGTTAAACAACTGGTCGATAACTGGACGTCAATAAAACACATATACACTTTAGTTTATAAGATTTATATTTTTATGTATGTTAGTCTATAAGGTATATGTTTATATGGGCCTTAGATGCTGGAAATAAATGATTTATCATATTATTATTAAAAGGGAAATCTATATCTTGTTATGTAAAACTTGCGGCTGCAATTATTGATGAGAGATTATCTAACCATTTTCATTCAAAATACTTGTTCCAGGTCCGGAAATACCTGCTACTTCTAGACCCTCGCCGAGAACACGTCAAGTTCTGGCGCCCGCAGATGTTGCTGCTGGTCTCATCTCCTCGCCAGGCTGCGCCTCTTATAGACTTCGTTAATGATCAGAAGAAGGTAAGGATTCATTTGGGTTAATATAAATGTTCTAGTTACTAAGTTCACCTTTGTAAAGATGTTGGATGTCCAAATAGAATTAAGGTTTAGAAAACAATAAATACATTCATTCATTCATTTGGGTGTTTACTATGTAGATATAGACATAGTTTATTTGCTACAAAAGCATATATACAAGCAAACACAATTTAAGTAGGTAAATTAAACAATAATATTAATAATTAATAATGGTTCAAAATTAGAATTTTTCGAGGTTTTTTCTGTGTTAACTCTCTTACACGTGACCTCCGGGTGGTGCTAAGAACAGTATCAAAAAAAAAAAACTAAAGGTGGTGGTAGGCTTCGGCCGCGTCTTGTCACCACCCTCCGGGCTGGGCCAGAGCGTGAAACGATTTCGTGTTTCGTTATGTGGTCCGGAGAAGTTTTAAAATATTTTTATGCAGAAAAAAATTAAGACACATCCGTAACCTTCGCGCACCGGATTCGAACCTGCATCTCCAGGATTGCGCCCTGACGTGATAGACCAATTACTCGGGGCTGCACTCGATAATACAAAGTGCAGAGAAATTTCGACCTATCACGTGATGACGCTTTGGTGTCCCATTAACGTACCTATTAACTATGTGTAATTATATTTATAATATTGTGTTGTATTTTCTAATATATAAAAATCTCGTGTCACGGGGTGCGTAATCGAACTCCTCCGAAACGGCTCGTCCGATTCTCATGAAAAATCGGCCAACATATATTTCAAAGGTTTGCCTGGAAGAGATCGCTTTTTAGCGATAAGGCCGCCCATTGTACATTCTGTTTCCTACATGTTGTTGTATTTTTTTTCCCTGTGTGTGCAATAAAGTGTTTTGTATTGTATTGTATATTTTTCATTTTGAAAAAAAAAAAAAATTTTGCAAAACCACGTTTGCTGGGGTCAGCTAGTATTTGTTTAGTAAATGTGTTATGAAAGAATATTTTTGACGTATATAAATGTTTTCTATATCCATTATTCTGTTACAGGGTGGTCTGTTCGTGCTCGGCCACGTCCGAGTGGGTCAGCTAGACGGGAGCGGCGACCCGCTGGCAGTCGAACACAAGTACTGGCTCAAAGTGATCGATCATCTGAAGGTAAGGAATATTATTAACAGACATCCCAGTCCGAATTATAGTCTCATCATCACCCTTATAACGTTCCCACTGCTGGAATTCAGGGACTTCTCTCTTGACGAGAGAGATTAGGCCTTAATTAATTTTTAAAGTGAAATTGTTTGTATGTTCTGCAAGCACTTTTCTCCTTGGTCTGGGTGTATAATATGTATAATAAAAATATCTATATATGTATGTATATTATATTAAGTATATCAGATATCTAGTACCCGTAACACAATCTTAGAGCTTACCACGGGGCTAGGCTAGATGTTGTTGTGTAGATTGTCAGGAAATTTTTATTTATTTATTTATTTTAATGTGATCAAATAACTCATTGCGCAGGTGAAAGCGTTCGTGGAACTATGTCTGGCAGAGTCTGTGCGAAGTGGCGCCGCCCACCTAACGCGACTATCAGGCCTGGGCGCCATGAAACCTGACACGGTTCTACTAGGCTTCCGCGACGACAGCGCGCCAACGGATTGGTTCAGAGAGTAAGTATGAGTGTGTATGGCCTCATAGCTCGATATATTGTGTACACTAGACACAATGTCGGTTAAAAAAACATGAAATTGCACCCCTTCCAAGAAAACTTGAAATCAATAAAATCTTAATAATATATATAAATCTCGTGTCACAATGTTTGTCCTCAATGGACTCCTAAACCACTAAACCGATTATAATAAAATTCGCACACCATGTGCAGTTCGATCCAACTTGAGAGATAGGATGGTTTTTACGGCGAGAAAAATCCGAATAATTTCCGGGCAAATTTTAAACCCGTGCGACGCCGGGGCGGGCCGATAGTATAATATAAATTTGCCAGATTATACGTTGTATAGGTTAGATTAAAGTAATGTTCTCTATATTCGACTATATATAGTTGAGCAAAAATTTTAGTTGGTTTAAGTGACTCCTAACTATTTATTTCAAAATAAAATTAAAGCATACATGTCACAAATGCAGTCATATTAAAGAAAAATAGCAATACATTCACAAACATGAACATTAACTGTGTGTGTGTTGGGAAATATTTTTACACGAATTGCTCTCTCCCTCCGTCTTACGAATTTACGATCAGATCACGTGTGGATCTGACGAGCATTTATATATTTTGCCCATTTCAAAAAGTGCACAACGCCGCTATAGTTATTTTCACTTCAAAAATACATTGAACCCTAGCTTGCCGCCGAGACGCTGCCATAAGAATCCATCCATTTCCGTTGTCAAAAAAAAACAGTGTTTTTTTGTATTTAGGTCAGCGCAATACCACCTCAAAGTGGATTTGCACAAACTGAGGCGGAGACCTTTACGCACAACGCACTCAATAACTTTAGTTAAACTAGTATTTAGTATTATATAAATATTTAATTGTATTTTTCCTTATTAAGTTTGTGTGTTGTGTCAATGTTGGAGGTTTTGTCTGTTCACGTCCGTAAGTGGTGAATCCTTACACGTGACCTCCGGGTGGTGCTAAGAACAGTCTCTGGTGGGAGGCTTCGGCCGCGGCTTGTCACCACCCTCCGGGCTGGGCCAGTGCGTGAAGCGATTTTTTCGTGTTTCGTAATGTGGTCCGGAGAAGCCATCTACCTTCTAGGTCTTCATGTCCCATCTTAGACCACATCGTCACTTTACATCAGGCGAGATTGTGGTCAAATAAAGGCTTATCCAGCATTAAAAAAAACTCTATCCCTTATTTAAATTAACCTTATCAGTAACCCTTTTAATCTGCATCATAAAATACAGCACATTATTTTTTGTCACATTTAACCGGTTCGAGTCCCGACTGAGGCAAGCGTTTTTTCATAAATCCTTAAGGGCCCCTTATACCGCAAATGCTGTTTTTAAAATCAATATGAAACAGTCAAAAATTGACGTAAAATTTTGAAAAAAATATATGTTTCAGTTGAGGATCTTACAGAGTGCAATTCGCTTACATTTACACAATAAGATGAACTTCGCTCGATAGAAAAAAATACCAAAGTTGCCTCTTTTTAAAAAACATTTTCAATACTGTGCCTAAAATAATAAATTTATTGACCTTATTTTTACACCAATCTTTAGATAAATCATTTTTCTAGTGCAAATCGCTGAGGTGCGTGTTGTAGTATTATTTTCCTATTAATTATGCCTAAATACCTACAAACCCGCGAGCGGCGCGACGCCCGCGGGCTTCGTCAGTCGCGCGGTGGCGCTTACCGACGACGGACCTGTGCCAGTGCTCTTTCCGCCCGACGAGCGACGTGCGACGTGAAAAAAAAAGGTGTGTGTGCGATTCACACACGACAGAAGTGAAACTAAAACAATTAATAAAAACCGTAATTGGTTTTACAAGTAAAAGGACAACTGCGCGACATTGCCGTCGCGACGGCAATGTCTATTTGGTATTTGGGCCGGGGAAAAAGAACCAGTCAAAGTCAAAGTATCTTTATTGCATTATTGCATGTAGTTTAAATGGTAGGTATTATATAAGGTTTTGTATCAATATAATTTGCCCATTGGAGCGTGCAACATTTTGATTAACAACAATTTAATAATAAGAAATTTTAAATAATAATTGTATAATAATTAAAAAATAAACATGTCAATAATTTTATAAATCAGATTAAATTAAATTAAATATTAGTTAGTGATTAAAAATAATTACACATTACATTTATTTACCAATGGTTTTGTCATTTAAATATTCGGCAACTGTATAATAACATTGTATAATAACAGTACATATCGAAAGAATCGAAACAGATGATGAATTTTGGAAATCAAAGATGGAATCAAAATTATCACACTTTTACCACCTGTCAAAATGTCTGCTGCCAGAAATCGTCAACCCCAGACACACTCTTGGTTGCCTCTATACGGAATTTGACACTTGAATGCGAATCCCGGTGGATTCGCAAAATCAAAATCCGAAAATAAAGAAAAAGAGATTTACCTAGCACTAGAACTCTAAATTACAATGAAATAAAAAAGCATTTTATTCCTCATATAAAATGTATTTTTTTTTATAAATGAGAATAAATATTGTTCATAACAATTATGTTTGTTTTCATTTTGTTGTTTGTATTCTTTACCACAAATTCAATCATAATTATCACCTCACTAATTAAAAAAGTTTAGTAAGAAAAATTATGTTTACAATCAATACCTACTACTTACAATAAACTTTCATTTCAATCAAATAAAAGAATATAGTCAATAAAATAATCAATATACTAAAAAATTACAGTCAATAAAATTAAAATCACCGTAGCTACTGCATTATGCTGTATTGTGGCGTTCTTGCTGCCGACAAAGTTCGCCGGAGTTCATATCAAGTCGGATCCCGCGTAACGCGCATGCAAGTCGACTGGGCGAGTAAAATGCCTAAATCTTCGAAACAAGGTGGCCTTAAATGCAGTATTTATTGTTTTTAAAAACAAAGGAAAGTCTCCCTTACACAATATGCGCTATTTATAATATTTAAGGTAGTTGCCATCCATGTGGCATTCGATTTTTCCACTCTGTATAGTTTGATGAAAATCGGTTGTCCGGTTTAAAAGTTATGAGGATAAAAGTGGCTAAAGAAAACCGAAAATCTGCAAATATACTCGAGTGGGGTCTCAAATGAAAGAGCATCACGTGTACATTACAAAATAGTTTGTCTTTTTACTTTTAAGGGAACTAAGGTTCTGCAATCAGGGTTTTTTTTTAATTCTAAAGTTAGATTGTTTGTTCCAGTCACAGCTCCCCCTACAAGACGTCCGAGTTCGACCTGGACACGGGCGACGTGTTCCCCCCGCGGCGCGCCGCGCCCCCGCTGCCGTGCGGCGAGTACGCGCGGATCCTGTCCGACGTGCTGTGCGTCAACAAGAACGTGTGCGTCGCGAGGCATTTCAACAAGCTGGATATGCGGGCGTTGGAGCGGTAACTTTCAAACATTTTTCAAACTTTTTTTTTTCCGGTCATTGTTCGATATATTAAGCATATAAGATGTCTAGTAGTTTTGTGTTTTAAAATAAATAATAAAAATCACCGGACAAATCACACAGCATCACTTAACCCTAAAAAAAACCCCAAACTAAGCAGAGCTTGTACTATGGGTGCTAGGTGACTGATATACTACATTGTAAATACCCACACCTATAGAAATAATAAGACACATTTATTTAGGACCACAGTTAATATTAAAACATACATAATAAATTTAAAACAAAGAAATATAAAATAAACAAAAACAGACACATAAATTAAATATTCATTAATTAAATAAACAAACTTTTAAGATAATAAGAGAAAAAAAAACGGTTGTTCGAAAAAGGTCGTCACTCAGCATTTGCTATAACTACCTAAGAAGATTGTTATAGCGCTGGTCTTCAGTTACTTCCTTATTAATGGCTACTGCGCTTGGATTGTCGCAGTTTACCAGCGCTGGTCTTCCGCGACGCTTTCACAAGTGGGTGACAGATGAAGTTGACATAAACAAAAACACAGAGTTACCGACAAACATACAATGAAATAAAATAAACGAACAAATACTGGTACAAAATCTTGTCCCCCCGCCGGGAATCGAACCCGCAACCGGAAATATTTATTGGAACGAAGTTCCTTATCGCGCGTTGTGAAATGGGGCTAGACGGAAAAAAATCTTACGAAAAGTTGTCACGACACTTTTTGCTATAGTAAGCTATTGTAAGCTGTGCGGCGTCGCATGTTTCTCTGTCTCTCTCTCTCTTATAGAAAGCAAGCCAGATATTTTAATTACTATTTCGCATTGAAATAATAATAACTTAAAACTTTATTACAATTCCTTCACTAATTAATCGAAAGGAACTTCGTTTCATCCGGGTGTCCCTTGACACCTCTCAAGTTCTTATTTATCCTTTTAACTCCCAGCAAATGCCCGAGCCTGAAGTACATAGACGTGTGGCTGGTGGAGCTGGCCTCGCCTCACTGCGGCGAGGCCTTCACGGTGGCGGGGCTGTTCACGCTGCAGCTGGGCTGCGTGGTGCGCTCGGCGCGCGGCTGGCGGCACCTGCGCCTGCGCCTGCACGCCGTCAACGAGCCGCGGGACACGCTGCATGTACACGGTGAGCATGTACCATGACCTTCACGGTGGCGGGGCTGTTCACGCTGCAGCTGGGCTGCGTGGTGCGCTCGGCGCGCGGCTGGCGGCACCTGCGCCTGCGCCTGCACGCCGTCAACGAGCCGCGGGACACGCTGCATGTACACGGTGAGCATGTACCATGACCTTCACGGTGGCGGGGCTGTTCACGCTGCAGCTGGGCTGCGTGGTGCGCTCGGCGCGCGGCTGGCGGCACCTGCGCCTGCGCCTGCACGCCGTCAACGAGCCGCGGGACACGCTGCATGTACACGGTGAGCATGTACCATGACCTTCACGGTGGCGGGGCTGTTCACGCTGCAGCTGGGCTGCGTGGTGCGCTCGGCGCGCGGCTGGCGGCACCTGCGCCTGCGCCTGCACGCCGTCAACGAGCCGCGGGACACGCTGCATGTACACGGTGAGCATGTACCATGACCTTCACGGTGGCGGGGCTGTTCACGCTGCAGCTGGGCTGCGTGGTGCGCTCGGCGCGCGGCTGGCGGCACCTGCGCCTGCGCCTGCACGCCGTCAACGAGCCGCGGGACACGCTGCATGTACACGGTGAGCATGTACCATGACCTTCACGGTGGCGGGGCTGTTCACGCTGCAGCTGGGCTGCGTGGTGCGCTCGGCGCGCGGCTGGCGGCACCTGCGCCTGCGCCTGCACGCCGTCAACGAGCCGCGGGACACGCTGCATGTACACGGTGAGCATGTACCATGACCTTCACGGTGGCGGGGCTGTTCACGCTGCAGCTGGGCTGCGTGGTGCGCTCGGCGCGCGGCTGGCGGCACCTGCGCCTGCGCCTGCACGCCGTCAACGAGCCGCGGGACACGCTGCATGTACACGGTGAGCATGTACCATGACCTTCACGGTGGCGGGGCTGTTCACGCTGCAGCTGGGCTGCGTGGTGCGCTCGGCGCGCGGCTGGCGGCACCTGCGCCTGCGCCTGCACGCCGTCAACGAGCCGCGGGACACGCTGCATGTACACGGTGAGCATGTACCATGACCTTCACGGTGGCGGGGCTGTTCACGCTGCAGCTGGGCTGCGTGGTGCGCTCGGCGCGCGGCTGGCGGCACCTGCGCCTGCGCCTGCACGCCGTCAACGAGCCGCGGGACACGCTGCATGTACACGGTGAGCATGTACCATGACCTTCACGGTGGCGGGGCTGTTCACGCTGCAGCTGGGCTGCGTGGTGCGCTCGGCGCGCGGCTGGCGGCACCTGCGCCTGCGCCTGCACGCCGTCAACGAGCCGCGGGACACGCTGCATGTACACGGTGAGCATGTACCATGACCTTCACGGTGGCGGGGCTGTTCACGCTGCAGCTGGGCTGCGTGGTGCGCTCGGCGCGCGGCTGGCGGCACCTGCGCCTGCGCCTGCACGCCGTCAACGAGCCGCGGGACACGCTGCATGTACACGGTGAGCATGTACCATGACCTTCACGGTGGCGGGGCTGTTCACGCTGCAGCTGGGCTGCGTGGTGCGCTCGGCGCGCGGCTGGCGGCACCTGCGCCTGCGCCTGCACGCCGTCAACGAGCCGCGGGACACGCTGCATGTACACGGTGAGCATGTACCATGACCTTCACGGTGGCGGGGCTGTTCACGCTGCAGCTGGGCTGCGTGGTGCGCTCGGCGCGCGGCTGGCGGCACCTGCGCCTGCGCCTGCACGCCGTCAACGAGCCGCGGGACACGCTGCATGTACACGGTGAGCATGTACCATGACCTTCACGGTGGCGGGGCTGTTCACGCTGCAGCTGGGCTGCGTGGTGCGCTCGGCGCGCGGCTGGCGGCACCTGCGCCTGCGCCTGCACGCCGTCAACGAGCCGCGGGACACGCTGCATGTACACGGTGAGCATGTACCATGACCTTCACGGTGGCGGGGCTGTTCACGCTGCAGCTGGGCTGCGTGGTGCGCTCGGCGCGCGGCTGGCGGCACCTGCGCCTGCGCCTGCACGCCGTCAACGAGCCGCGGGACACGCTGCATGTACACGGTGAGCATGTACCATGACCTTCACGGTGGCGGGGCTGTTCACGCTGCAGCTGGGCTGCGTGGTGCGCTCGGCGCGCGGCTGGCGGCACCTGCGCCTGCGCCTGCACGCCGTCAACGAGCCGCGGGACACGCTGCATGTACACGGTGAGCATGTACCATGACCTTCACGGTGGCGGGGCTGTTCACGCTGCAGCTGGGCTGCGTGGTGCGCTCGGCGCGCGGCTGGCGGCACCTGCGCCTGCGCCTGCACGCCGTCAACGAGCCGCGGGACACGCTGCATGTACACGGTGAGCTTGTTCAATTTTTTGGAGTTTATTGAGTTAAACGATTTGAGTTATAAGGCCCGGTACGGAAATTTTATGAGAAGTAAAATCAAGTGTAACACGAAAAGTTGAGGCGTTACGTAGAAAGAGACAAACATATATATCTGTAGGATTGAACGTGTAAAAGAATGAGATGGAATACATTACACAGCGTATCTCATTCTCGGGGTCTCCTCTTTGCGCGATACTTCGTAGTCTCACTGTATTTTATTTATATTATTTTGTAACATACTTTATGTAATACGCTTTATTGAAGTAATATAAATCCCATCAAAAACAATACTTGTCAAAAAAACCAAGTCGCGCAACTCAGTTGTTCTGCGGTAAAAAGTTGTGAGATCCAAGTAAATCCAAGTCTTCAAATTTCGTCTCAAAATTCTTTAATAATTTATATAAATATATTGAGACTTGGCCATCGCACTAAATAATTGAATTTACACGTGTTATCAGGCGATTGAATTAACACGTGTTTTAAGGCGATGGCCAAGTCTTAATATATTTATATAAATCATTAAAGAATTTTGAGACGAAATTTGAAGACTTGGATTTACTTGGATCTCACAACTTTTTACCGCATAACAACTGAGTTGCGCGACTTGGTTTTTTTGACAAGTATTGTTTTTGATGGGATTTATATTTCGCATTGTTATTACTTTAGTACATATTTCGTATGTACGTGGCGTTGCGACAGCGCCCTCTATACCGGTCTTTTCTAGATTTTTTTTTTCCTTGATTCATACACCAAACACTACTTATATTCCAAATTTGAAGCTTCTAGGTCTGCTAGAAGTGCCTTAGAATTTTGATGATCGGTGAGTCAGTCAGTCAGTCAGTCAGTCAGTCAGTGAGTGACAAAATTACGAAATTTGACCCGTTATAATTCTTAAATACTGGTTCAAATTGAGTGAAATTTGAAATATACCGTGTCTTTACAAACCTGCATGGATACTGAAAATTTCAGTCTTCTAGTTTTATCCACAACGAAGTTACAGGGGGTCGAAAATGGCCTGAATTGCTTCGAGAAAAGGATGGTACGGCCGTGCCGCTTTTTTGCTCGACTTGGTGGGGGCACTGCCGTGCCCCCAGATAATCCGAATAATTACAGATATATGTTTGTTTCTCTTATCATTTTAGCAGATGCGTTCATTTTCCCTTTTTTTTCTATTCGATATAATATCATAATTATCGTTTTTAAGGAGTAAACTCCAATCGTGCGTCGTAGCTGACACACACACACTTTTTTTTCTGTTATGTGCATGTTTGACTAGCATTTGTTTGTATATCTGATAACCATGTTGTACACCAATATTGTTATAACAACAACATAAGAGATGAAAGCTAGCTTGGTTCTCAATGATGTTGTTAGAAACCTCATATCCTTCCTTGTTGTTGTTTTATAACGAAGGGTGTTATAAGTTTGAAATGTCGGTCAGTATGTCTGTCTGGGACATCTAATTCAATATTTATTTTGTATGAAAGGTGAGTTTTGCGCGAGTGTTCTTAGACATGTTTGATGGAAATCGTTTAACCCGTTTAAAAATTATGAGGGTAAAAATGGGGAAAGAAAACCGAAAATCTGCAAATATACTCGAGTGGGGTCCCAAATGAAAGCGCATCGCGTGCACATTACAAAAAAATATGTCTTCTAACTTTGA
This sequence comes from Gymnoscelis rufifasciata, assembly GCA_929108375.1. NCBI lineage: Eukaryota > Metazoa > Arthropoda > Insecta > Lepidoptera > Geometridae > Gymnoscelis > Gymnoscelis rufifasciata. The sequence continues at coordinate 8,963,652 of OV815327.1, read as the reverse complement.
AGGGAACTAAAGTTCTGGTATCGGGTTTTTTTTTTAATTGTAAACTTAGATAATAATTCGGTCGGGGTTTCGGCATAGCGTGGGGCTGATGGCTGCTAGCAGTTGAATTTATTTATTTATCTTAATATATATAAATCTTGTGTCACAATGTTTGTCCTCAATGGACTCCTAAACCACTTAACCGATTGTAATAAAATTCGCACACCATGTGCAGTTCGATCCAACTTGAGAGATAGGATGGTTTTTACGGCGAGAAAAATTCGAATAATTTCCGGGAAAATTTTATACCCGTGCGACGCCGGGGCGGGCCGCTAGTTTATTAATATTAATTAACACGGTTTGATACCAATTACATTAATTCAAAGTCAAAGTCAAAGTCAAAACGTTTATTTCCTTAGAAGCCTATGCTTACATGGACAGGTCAACTTAAATCTAATTTAAATAAAAACTAAGAATAATCAAGGAAATAACAAAGTCTTGACAGTTCGCTTCAATTTTTTACACTGAGTTGAGAAGCGAATAGAACAACTCAGCTTCCATCTCTTATGTTGTTATTATAACAATATTGGTGTACAACATGGTTACTTATACATTTAACATTTACAAACAAATGCTAGTCAAACATGCACATAACAGAAAAAAAAAGTAAATTTAGCTATTTTGTCCATCCTAGTGGAACCGAGCTACATCTGACCAAGCATTATCGTCTTTGATATAGTCCTCTGTAGAATAATAGGCTTTTTTCAAAAGACATTTTTTAATTAAAAACTTAAACTTTCGAATGGGTAGGTCAGTTATAAACTGCGGAAGTTTATTATAAAAACGGACACAATTGCCCATAAAAGATTTCCCCACCTTACGTAATCTAAATGTAGGGATATGTAGTTTATTCTTATTTCTAGTATTAACATTATGGAAATCACTCTTTTTAAGAAAATCTTGCTTATTTTTGTGTGTGTACAGCAAATTCTCATAAATATATTGTGAAGCAACAGTCATAATATTTATTTCCTTAAATTTATCTCGTAAGGAGTCGCGTGGTTTCATTTTATAGATTGAACGCACCGCTCTTTTCTGAAGAACAAAGATAGTTTGGATATCAGCTGCCGTTCCCCATAGCAAGATACCGTATGACATGACACTATGGAAGTAACTAAAATAAACAAGTCTCGCGGTGGCCTCATCAGTAATATGCCGCATAGTCCGAACTGCATAAGCTGCTGAACTAAGTCGACTCGCAAGAGCATTAATTTGAGGTTTCCATTGAAGTTTTGAATCAATATGTAGCCCTAGAAACACTGTTGAGTCAACAAGATCAAGCTTTTCATTATCTAATATTATTTTTATAGGACGTTCTCTGACAGTTGGTAATTTAAAATTAATACATTTAGTTTTTTTCGCGTTTAGTAGCAGATTATTAACAGTAAACCAATTCAGTACGCGAGACAAAGAATTATTTACGTCGTCATAGTTATCTTTATTTCTATCTACCTTAAAAATTAGAGAGGTGTCATCCGCAAATAAAACTATGTCACAAAGGTCCTTGGCATAAAAAGGAAGATCATTTACATATACTAAAAATAAGAACGGTCCTAGAATCGATCCTTGCGGCACGCCTAATTCTATTTTTGAGCCCGTGGATCTTTCAGTTCCAACTTGTACTATTTGAATTCTATTTGTCAGATATGACTGGAGAAGGTCTAATGCTTTACTGCAAATACCGTAATGTTTTAATTTATTTAATAACGTAACGTGACTTACACAGTCAAAAGCCTTGGAGAGATCACAAAATACACCGATAGCGTTTTGTGATTTATCCCAGGCCCCTAAGACGTGTTTTAGTAGTAATGCACCTGCATCATTAGTGGATCTACCTTTGGTGAAGCCAAACTGGTTATTATGTAATAATTTGTTAAAATTAAAATGTTCAGTAAGTTGATTTAAGATAATTTTTTCAAATATTTTACTCATGACAGGAAGCACTGATATAGGCCTATAATTGGCAGGGTCATTATGACTGCCAGATTTAAAAAGAGGGACAAGCTTACCATGTTTCATGAGATCAGGAAATAAACCCACCTCAATACACTTATTGAAAATATGAGCTAGATAAGGTGCAATTTCGTTAATGATGTTACCCAGCATTTTTGTTGATATGTTCCAAAGGTCCTCAGTATTTTTTATGTTAAGGGACTTGTATGTTTTTACAATATCGTCAGTGTCAACGTAACTGAAATCGAAACCATCTACACATTTATCAACTGATGATTCTAATAAATCTACAGCCTTTTCGGCGGAGGAGTTTAATGAATGGGTTACAGTTTTAGAAATGTTACAAAAAAACTTATCGAAGGCATTCGCTACCTCTTTATTTTTAGTTAGAACGGTGTCATTGATTTTTAATATAATATCTTTTTTTTGTGGCTTTGACCTTCCAGTCTCATTATTTATAATATTCCAGGTAGCTTTAGGTTTATTAGTAGAACACGTTATTTTGTTTCTAAGAAAGAGAGATTTAGCGGTATTGCATACTTGTTTAAACAGCTTCGAATATGTATTTACGTAGGAAAGAAAAGAATCGTTATGTAACATCGATCCCCTGTCAGAATAGAGTTCGTATAGTTTATTCCTGCTTTTAAAAATGCCTGGCGTAGCCCAGTCAGTGAAACTAACTTTTTCTCTAACCTTACAAAATTTAATCTTAAATATTTCATCGTGTGCCCTTGCAATTATTTCGGAAAGCGAAGTAAATAGATCATTAGGGTCATCAATATAAGGTAATGAGACAAGATTATATGCTATTTTACTTTGGAAAATAGAGATGCGCTCCTTTGTTATAGGCCTGTAACTAAATTCCACTAACTTATTTATAGAATTGGTATAGGGGAACTTAACACTTTGTCCATAATGATCTGAATTCAAATGTTGTATTACTGATTTACTAATTGGAGATTTATTACTGAAAATATTATCTATACAAGTGGCGGTAGTAGAAGTTACTCTAGTTGGTTCATTAAAAATGTTATGCATACTAAAACATTTGAATAAGTTAAGTAGTCTATCAGCTAGAGGATTTTGTAAGATATCTATATTGAAATCACCACAGACAATCAGATACTTGTTGCAGGTAAACATTTTAAGAAGTACTTCTTCCATAGTAGATTCAAAAATTTCCTGGTTTACACTCGGAGGACGATAAACGCATAAGATTAAATGCCGCTCCAGTTCCACACAAGACAGTTCAATATTTCTCTCAATACTTAACCTAACTATGTCTTTACGCTCTTTATATTTAAGATTGTTTTTGACAAATATTAATGATCCACCGCGGATGGCGGTGCTCCTTTTATAACAACTAGCACAACAATAATTACCATAAAAAGGTAGCAGCTGATTATTTAGAATCCAGTGTTCTGTTATGCACATAATGTCAACTTTAAAAAAATTTAAAAATAATTCTAATTCTAAAACTTTGCTGGATAAGCCTTGTATGTTTTGATGTACTATATGTAATTCTAATTGCTTTTCCATTGTCGAAGAAGTCAGTTTAAATTAATATTATCTGACATTGAAATAACTTTGCCCTCATTAGTAAAATTACTAACTACTAGTACAGGCTCGTCCGGTAACTTCGTTATACTTTCTATAACTGGATCAAAAATATTATATGCTAACAATTTAGCAAGAGTTAATTTACATTTTTTACTAAGGTACATAGTATCTTTAGTCATAAAGCAATTAAATAATCGATTAGTACATAAATTCATAAATATCATAATCAAATAATTATTATAGAAGAGAAAAATGATGTAATACTAGATACATTTTATAAGTCAAGTAAAATTAAAATAGAAATTCATCATAATTCTAGATTAAGTTCACAGAAATATATATTATCATCGTCATAGACAAGCTTTTATTATAGTACTCAAACTGTCAGAGAAGATGTCAGTGTCGGGGCTATCTTCCAAAAGGGCGTTGAGAGCCTTTAAAACACGTGGGATCGGTGATCTTGAAGCCGAGGCTCAACCGGTCAGCGATGATGGCCGGTAGAGGCTAGCTTGTGTCTCAATGTTAGTGTTTAATACCTCTTATTCCTCCTTAGTGTTGGTAGTAAATGTTATATTGATCGACATATTACGTTCTAGAAGCTGGTAGAACGGTGTCTGTGAGCGACGGGGGGCACGCGGCGGGCGGCTGCGGGCGCCCGCTGAAGGAGCGGCTGGAGGAACTGGTCAAGCTGCTGAGGATCAACGCGAGCATACATATCGTGAGTATACATCATTCTACAATATGCTTTAGGCAATAAGACCGCCCATTACGCACGAAACACTTAGGAGTCACTGATTTTAAACAGCGAAACTGCTGCTAATGACTTTGGTTCTGATAGGATATTAATGAAAGTACCTACGTCAAAGATTTTATTTTCTTACTAGCAGCCCGCCCCGGCGTCACACGGGTAAAAAATAATCCCGGTAATTTTTAAAGTTTTTTGTTGAAATTAAGTTATGTCAAAGACAATTTTATTCACAATGAAGTTCTCTTAACCAACAGCATATTTATTTGAATAAAGATTAATATTATTATGTTGATACAACTTAAACAAATTATTTCGACCAAATGAGGTACCATAAAAACGGTTTTTGTGAGTTAATCTTAAAAGATAGACATATACTATCGCGGACTGTTTTTTAGCGCGGAGCTATTATTCTTTAATACATATTTTTTGTGTAACTTGATCCGTTTTCACGGCGCACGCAACGGAAGGCTTCAAAGATGAAAGAATTTCTCCCGTTTTTTACACATTTACCACTATATCTTTGCTCCTATTGGTCGTAGCGTGATGTTATATAGCCTATAGCCTTCCTCGATAACTGGACTATCCAACACAAAAATAATTATTCAATTCGAACCAGTAGTTTCGGAGATTAGCGCGTTCAAACAAACAGACAAACAATCAAACAAACAAACTCTTCAGCTTTATAATATTAGTATAGATTCTATTGTTTCTTTGTTTGGTGAGTGTATTAAAGTATTTTCTATCCATCTAGAAGCTGGTAGAGCGATGTCGTAGTATACATCTATTTATTAAATAGTTTAACACGTCACAACGTTGCTCATTTTTATGGTTTTTTTTATTTCCCGTCCAAATAAATAAATATTTAAAAAGTCGATTGACATTTAATCACTGGCCGCGAAAGCAAGTTTTTTTTCAAAATGGCTGACCTACTAGTCCGCCTCATGCCAGGCTCCATACAAAAATATCGGAAAAGATTTTTCGAGTATTTTAATTGAGTTTTAAGTAAAATATGCATGCTTACGGCTATTTATTAACTACTCTATACTTAACCCTTTAATTTATCAAAGTGAAAGTCAAAAGTCAAAACGTTTATTTCCTTAGACGCGTTTGCATACATGGACAGGTCAACTTAAAGCTAATATAAATAAAAATTAAGAATAATCAAGGAAATAACATTGTCTTGACAGTTTGCTTCAATTTTTACACTGAGTCGAGAAGCGAATAGAACAACCCAGCTTTCATCTCTTATGTTGTTATTATAACAATATTGGTGTACAACATGGTTACAATTATACATTTAACATTAACAAACAATATAACTTTTGAAACTATCATGGTTATTAATATTATTAAGATTTATAACGGGATATTTACCATGATTGATTGTCTTCCGAGTTTCCCGATATTTCGGCACAGTTACATGCGCCATGATCACGGTTAAACTGAAGCTGCAGCGATTGGAGTAACAGTTTTATTGGCAGACAAATCGATCTACCCTCTTTCTAACTCTTTTATTACGAGTCGATGTATCACTAGAGCTAAACTAAATATCGGGAAACTCGAAAGACAATCAATCATGGTAAATATCCCGTTATACATCTAAATAATATTAACAAACAATGTTTCACATATTAAATAATAATAATTGATGCACAGGTTAACGATTGGCCCCCCTTCGAAGAGAACAGGAGATGGTCGAGCGATGATGATGGCAGCATATACCAACGTGTGCCGCTTAGTTACTTACAAACGTAAGTGTTTCTGTATTATATTAAACCTCCTTGGTCTGGGCGTTTAATATTGTATAATAAAAAATATATCTGTCTATTATATTAAGTACTAAAGGCCCGCCCCGGCTTCGCACGGGTTTTTTTTATTCTAATTTTTTTCCCGGCAATTATTCGATTTTTTCTCGCCTTTTTAAACGTTCCCTAGACCTCCACGAACATTTCAAGACTATGATAAGATAAATCCGTTCAGCCGTTCTCGAGTTTTAATCAGACTAACGAACAACAATTCATTTTTATTTATATAGATATCAGATGTCTCGTACCCGTAGCACAAGCTTAGAGCTTACCACGGGGCTAGATGTTGTTGTGTGGATTGACCGGATATATTTATGTATTTATGTTAAAGTATTTTTTCACGTCACTGCGTTACCCCTGTTTTTTTATTTTCCCGCGGTAAAGAGTAGCCTATAGCCTTTCTCGATAAATGGACTATGGAACACGGATTTTTTTTAAACGGAGCAGTAGTTTCATACACCAAGGAGAAAGTGTTTGCAGAACAGATGAATTACGTGCGAGTTTTCTTAGACTTTTATAATAAAAATCGGTTGAGCCGTTTAAAAGTTATGGGGGGTGAAAGTGGGGAAGAATAACCGGATGTCTGCAAATATACTCGAGTGGGAAATCAAATGAAAGCACATCACGTGCACATTACAAAATTATATATTACTAGCTGAACCCGGTAAACTTTTTTTTTGCAAAATGAAAAATAGATGTTGGCCGATTCTCAGACCTACTCAATACGCTCACAAAATTTCATGAGAATCGGTCAAGCCGTTTCGGAGGAGTACGGGAACGAAAACTGTGACACGAGAATTTTATATATAAGATTTACTTTAAAATGAACTAAAAGAAAATTTTGGAGTCATGTGATTCTTATTATTTATTTCAAAAACAAAACCCACTGCCCTTAATTAAATTGTTTATACATATTCTGTTATAGCTTAAGGCCAAATAACGGGTTTACATTATACAATTATCTTTTTTTTTTTCATCATCATCATCATCACCCTATTAACGTTCCCACTGCTGGGACACAGGGACTTCTCTCTTGACGAGAGAGATTAGGCCTTAATTCACCACGCTGGCCAAGTGCGGGTTGGTGAATGTCACATGTCCTTCAAACTCTTTTAAAAGTTCTCAGAACATGCCGGTTTCCTCACGATGTTTGCCTTCACCGTTAAAGCACGTGTTTAAAGCGCACATAAATCTCTCAAGAAGAAAAATCCAGAGGTGCGTGGCGGGGTTTGAACCCACGACCTTTTTTTTTTCACACAGTCTCAATTTACTATAAACTTAGGTATACAATTTAGTTATTACACTTCTTATTCATAAAAAAAAATAGATTATTCGACTAGGTGATTTTGTTTTATTTTTCTCATGCATATATTTTACCGTGTCTATAGATATAGTAATAATATTGTTATTGCAGCGTGAACAGTATAATAAAGCAGCGGTCCAGCGAGGGGACCGCGGTCACCTTCCTGCAGCTGCCCGAGCCGCCCAAGATGGCCGCCAGCGACGACTCGCGCGCTCAGCAATACATTAAGGTCAACTTTCAAGTTTCTTTATTTATGACAAATGTTACAGGTCAGCTCAAGAGCGAAAGGATGGGATAGGCGCGCGTATACGCGCTTCATAATAATCAATCAATAAATTCCTTATACTTGGACTCTGCGCTTGTAACGTCAGTTTGCCAGTGTCAAGTTAAACAAAATTATAAAGTGAAAACGATGTTACTCAATTGAAAGCCATTTTGAGATTTTCGCTTTATAACGAATAAGACGACCTCTGTGGCTCGGTCGGCGATGGTCCGCCTGAGGCGCAGGAGGGTTCGATTCCCGCCGAAGGACCAGATTTTGTACGATCTACAATCTCTGGTTTCGGGTCTGGGTGTTTTCTATGTATCATAATAAGCTCATAAACTAAGTTATTTCATAAAATTCAAAAGATTTTTGAATGATTGGTAGAAAAATAAAAGTGATACTAGTTACACCGTCGAAAATAACAGATTTTCGAAACATTTCGTTGGTTTTCATATAAAATATTCAGTAAAGTCGTGTTGGCTAAGTGGGAGCACACTCGACTTTAATTCCGAAGGTCGTGGGTTCAAACACCAGCCGTGCACCTCTAGATTTTTCATCTTAAAAATTACGTGCTTTAACGGTGAAAGCAAAACATCGTGAGAAAACCGGCATGTTCTGACTACTTTCAAGAGTTTGATCCTTCAAACTCTTGAAAGTAGGTGTGACATCCAATCCAATAACCCGCACTTGGCCAGCGTGGTGAATTAAGGCCTAATCTCTTTCGTGAAGAGAGAAGTCCCTGTGTCCCAGCAGTGGGAACGTTAAAAGGGTGATGATGAGGATGAATCTTCAAAAAACTTCTTTTTATATATAGAGATTTTATCTAATGATCTTCTTCTACTAAATGTTATTTCTTATGTAAAGTTAACATGTTTGTTTGTTTGTTTTTAGGTTTTAGACGAATACACAAAGGATTTAGGCCCGACTTTGCTTGTTAGAGGACTCAAGTCAGTCACGTCCACTGCCTTATAGATATACAATTTTAAGTTTTTGACTATTTTACTAACATATGACAATCATATTTTTATATGACCTTGACACTAATATTATTGTTATTGGAATAAGTGTATACAGGTAGTAAATTTTATGTTATTATTATTATTGACAAAAATATGTAATATTGTTTATTTTCGTAGTATGTATAATGACGAGATTTCGAGATGGGCGGTAAAAATCTCGAATGGAGACCACGAATTGGCAAACGCAGCGTAGGACGTCCACCAACTAGATGAGCAGTCGACCTGGTGAAGGTAGCGGGCTCGCTGTGGCTTCAGGCTGCTACCGACCGAAGCTACTGGAAGTCGTTGAGGGAGGCATGTCTAGCAGTGGACGTCCTACCGCTTAAATGGTGAATGGCGAGATTTAAAAAATGCTTCATTATGGTATGAAATCAAAATCTTAGACTAATATCAGGCTATTGTCCATCTTAAAACCCAATAACTATAATTAATAGGTATAAATATTATCTTATTATTAGTATAATAAATTAAATAATATAAATATAAGATTCACTGTCGAGTCGGTCTTATGACTCAAAGCAATCTCTTCCTTGGAACGGACAGGAAACAATGCAAAGTTTCCGGACAGTGGTTTCAAGACTTAAGGCCTATTTCACGATAATTAGTTAATTTAGTAAAATTGGATGTATAGTAGGATCAGTCGTTATTGATGTTAATCAAGACGTAGGCTGTTACCAACGACGGACCGTAGAGTATTGAAACCGGGTATTAAATATAAAAAATAATCGGTTATTTGAGCAATATAATAAAGTGGACCAATATTCTCAATATCATTAATTCCATTTTTAAGAGATTAAGTTATTATCAACAAAGACCAGTATGTGTTTCACATTGCAAAATCGTTATTATGATACTGGCGAAACTTGGATTACCCCCTTATCTAGTAGTAGTTAAATGTATGCCTAAAAACGTTTTGTTTATATTCTTCGTATATTTAGTTATTAGTCTGAGGGCTTGTTTCACAATCTGCGACTTAAATAATATTTATTCAGAAAATCACTTAAAGCTAATGTTGACTAAAATCCTTTAAATTTTAATTAGAATTTTGATGTATAATTAATTATGCCTAAACTAGGAGAATCCTGTTTTTCAGGCATCAATTACCTACAAGTTTATTTAATATTAAAGTGGTTTTAACTAATTTAATGGACATGCTGCTCTAACATAGTCGTACAATTACATATCTTAACCGATAATATTCAATATCAAATATATCTTCTTCTTCTTCTTTTATTTGATGTCGCCGCGTCCGTAACTGGCTATATGGCCGTCAACAGCCAAAGTCCGTATGTTTTGTAGGACATTGGTTGATTCGTTAAGATTTTCAACCATAAAACAATGGGAGTAGAGTTATCATAAACAAAAAAAAAACAAATATATCAATGGTTTAATATATACTAATCATTGACACGTTTTATTGTCATAACTAATCATTGCTTAGTTTACTCGGATTTTGTGAAACAAGCCCTAACAAACGTATATTCGCCCACTGCTCTTATTAATTCTCATTTTGTGTTAAACTCATCTAAAAATAATCTATTCGTACCTAATCCTTAAGTATTATTATTCTTAATTATTTTAAATTTTAGTTACCTTAGATTAATATTATACTTTTTCTTAGTTAAGTTTTAGAATGGAATAAAAATAAAATTAGTCAATTACTATTTGACAGGTCAGATTTTTGAATATTTATATTATGAAGATATGTGATATTTTTCGAATAAAATATTATCTTTACTTTGTGTGGTTTATTAACCCCCGACTAAAAAGAGGGGTGTTATAAGTTTGACGTGTCTGTCTGTGTGTCTGGGACACCAAATCTCCCGAACGGATGGAGCGATTTCAATTTAGATTTTTTTGTATGAAAGGTGAGTTTGGCGCGGGTGTTCTTAGACACATTTCATGAACATCGGTTGTGCCGTTTAAAAGTCAAAAATCTGCAAATAATACTCGAGTGGGGTATCAAATAAAAGCGCATCGCGTGCACATTACTAAATAATATGGTGTTTAACTTTTAAGGAAATTAAGGCACTCGAATCGGGGGTTTTTCTTAAATTTAAAATTTAGATTTATATTTAAATTAACTTTAAGTTGACCTGTCCATGTATGTATGCCCTGTGCCTCTAAGAATATCAACGTTTTGACTCTGAGCAGGCTTTCTGGCGCTTCGGCGGCCGCTCATGCCGTCTTCAGTCTTCGGTGGCAACACCAACACACACTGTATTATAACCTACAACCTAATTACATAATAAAGCCTCAGCACACATCAACTCTTTTTAACACCCGACCAAAAAAGAGGGGTTGTATTAGTTTGACGTATCTGTCAGTCTGTCTGGGACATCGTAGCTCCCGAACGGATGGAGCGATTTAAATTTAGTTTTTTTTGATTTATCATTATCACTTTATAATTTTATTTAACTTGACACTGGCGAACTGACGCATCAAGCGCAGAGTCCAATTTTATGGAATTGAATTGAATTGAACCCAATTCAACTACGCTTCGAATTCTTTATGAATACCCCATTCAATATTATATCGCCCAATTATTATTATTCATTTGAAGAAGTTTGACACTAAGTGACGCTGACCCTACCAGAGTTGTGGCAACCCGACAACAGAGCCACGAGACAAAAAAGAAGAAGATTAATAGTAATACTCTAACTAATTTGTACATCCAAATTGCAAATTATACATATTTAAAACGATTTAACGGGATTTCCAATAATTTCTATAAGCGGCGCTTTCAAATACTTCAAATGCTATAAATTGAAGAATGATAATGTGGGTAGATATGATGATATCAAATTAATGTTAAGGTAGACAGGAATCCGTCTAGACGGCCGAACCCAGCGCGTTTTGATCGAAGGCGGCACGACTACAGAAATACCACTAGGAGGTACAGTCAACAGCAAAAGTATGTGATTAAAATCAATGTTTCAAAACATCTGATAGTGTGACATGCCAGATCTAACAAGTTATACCAAAGTATCAGTTCTGAATGAAGTTATAATTAGTCAAAACTAAATGATTGTAATAACACAGAGGTTTAAAATAAATGTAAATCACTTACTTATGTCACGATATTATGTTCCTCAATATATTTTATTATATTATAATTTTGGGAAAACTTACAGCTATGTAACTAAATACTAAACACAGTGTGTAACTAACGGCTAATTATAAGTTTCCACTGATATAAGAAAAAGATACTAGTTAAATACAACAGTCGAATAAGGAAAACGACGGCACATTTGGTTTAAAATACAAACTATCTTGGAATGGAGCAAACATTTCGGAATAAAAGTGAACCCTTCAAAAACACAGGCGATCACTATTGGTAGCTCGCGAATGATAGCTCGCGTAAATTGGGTTAGTCTTGCGAGTGTTGTATTTGATGGGACTCCTGTAGAACAAAGTCATACTGTGAAAAATTTAGGTGTCCTCTTTGACAGAAACCTGTCGTGGGGACCGCAGATATCTGAAATCAGCCGTAGGATGTTTGCTTCAGCAGGGTCCCTCCGTAGACTTCGTAATTTCTTGCCTATTGCTACTAAAATTTCTCTTGCACTATCTCTTCTTCTTCCTGTGCTTGATTATGCCGATTCTTCCTTTCTTGATCTAACTGAGCAGCAGTTAGATAAACTGGAACGCCTGCAGAATGTCGGGATTAGGTTCATATTTGGCTTGCGTAAGTATGACCATGTCTCGGAGTTTCGCAGGAAGCTCAAGTGGCTACCTATACGGCTTCGCCGCAACTCTCACATTCTGACTCTTCTCTTCAATATACTTTTTGTATCCTCTGCACCCTCCTATCTAAAAGAACGTTTCACTTTTATGCATGTGTCCCATTCTCTATCTCTCTCTACGCTCATCTGAAACTCTTATGCTCCAAGTACCTCTTCAGTTCACTTCCTTCTTCGCTAATTCTTTTACTGTGCGTGCAGTTCAGCTATGGAATGCACTGCCGGTACCGGTACGGCGTGCTAAGTCACTACCTATTTTCAAGAACATGGTCAAGGAACATTATCTGTCCATAAGTTACTGAATGCGAACCACTTTCTCTAGTGTATCTATGTATTAGTATCAATATAATATATATGTATATGTATGTATTTATATTGTATAAACTTTGTAGTTATAGTATTTATGTAGATTTTTATATTTTGGTAAAAGTATTGTTATTATAATACTCCTTATAATACTTTCGTATCTAGCACACAGGTCCCCTTCTTTTTCCCAATAATCCTATCCATTCAAGGTTGTCTGGTAGAGATCGCTCTTTAGCGATAAGACCGCCATTTGTCGCATAGTCTTAAGTGCTTATTTTTAGTTTTGTGATTTTAATTATGTGTGCAATAAAGAATATTTATCTTATCTTATCTTTATCTAAGTTACATTATATACTTAATCAAAGAAAAAACTACTCAACCAGCGTCTAAGACGCTTGGTTGATGTATTAAATAAATCTAAATCTACTTCAATAAACTTATAATAAACTACAAAAGTCAGTAACGTTTGCTTTATTTTATTGTATAAATGATTTTGGGCCCTTATACGCCTTTTCTTAATAGGCATTTTATCTTAAAAATGAAGCACCGACGTAAATTGCACCTTGCGTGTCTCATGTTTGGTGTTGTATTTTTTAAATCTCCTTCCTATCTCTACAATAAGTTGACATAGTTGTCGAGCTCCAGATCTCGTGACTCCCGCCAGTGCTCGAAGCAGCTAGCGACGCAGCGGCACAGCTCTGCCTGTTTTAGAGGCTGCTTTCGCTATGCTGCTTCCAAGTGCTGGAACAACACCCCTCCCCCGATAAGGAACCTGCAAAGCTTATATTCTTTTAGAAAAAAAATAAAGTACTTTTTGCTCGACCATCAGAAGGAGCAGGAAAGTCATAGGCACGACTCTAGCATTTTATAGATATAGTGATAATAAATATTTATAAAAAAAAAAACTCTAATTGTGACAATTTATGTTATTTTATTTCTTTGTTTTAGTTAATTGATGTATGTGTTCACTTCCTCCTTGCTTGTGTATTTATTGTAATTGTGTGCTTGTTATGTTTGTCCGTAACGTCAACAATTGGTTCTGTCGGAAGACCAGCGCTGGTTACTAGCATGCTAGTAATCTGGCACATGCTGAGACAGAACCAGTTTTTCTACTAAATAATATTTAATTTTTGTGTATATTTACAAGTTTTTTTTTGTTTGTATGTATTATTGTATGGTAGAAAAATAAATATCTTTATTTCATCAGTTATTTTTGCTGTTGACTATACTAGGGCCAGTAATTAATTGACTCATACAGATTCCAAACAAGCAAGGTTTCAAAAATATGTTGCTTGGTATATTGTTTAAAAACAGATAGGTACTATAATATTCATGATTGTCTTAGTGACATGAACTTTGCTTGACTTCTTGTCGACATCTTCTTTATAAATAAAAATGAATTGTTGTTCGTTAGTCTGATTAAAACTCGAGAACGGCTGGGCCAATTGAGCTGATTTTGGTTTTAAAATGTTTGTCGTAGTCCATGGCCGCTAGTATTTAATAATATAAGTACCTACTTATATTTTATGTATGGCGCGTATGACCGCGAATGGTGGAATTGCACAAGACCGGGTTACTTAGAGGGATATGGGGAGGCCTCTGTGTCCAGTGGGACAAAGTAAAGTAAAAGTAAAAGTAAATTTATTTAAACCAGTTACATTTTTTTGCATTTATGTTACAATCATGAAAATGGAGAGACAGCAAAAGTTAAAAAACTGCGTTGCCATCTCAACGCTCTCCCCCATGGCTATAACTTATCTTTGTGTTACCTATTATAACTAGTTTGTGAATTTTTGACATACTGACATGTTTTGATAAAAAAGACTTATAACTAAACATATTTAAAAAAAAGATAATAAAGGATAGTTAAATTCTAAAATTGATTAAACAAACTAACTTAACACAAATTAATTAAACTTAGGAATAATAATTTATGCTGCTAAGATATTTTAAAAGGAATGATAGTGTAAAACTAGTGTGTGTGTGTGTGTGTGTTTGTGTGTGTGTGTGTTAGTATGCAAGGGTGTGTGTATGTGTGCTTATGTGTGTGTGTGTGTGTGTGTGTGTGTGTTAGTATGCAAGGGTGTGTGTATGTGTGCTTATGTGTGTGTGTGTGTGTGTGTAAATAAGTGTAAATGATAAAGATATGTGGATAAATTTTGCACATAATTAATAAAATAATAAATAATATTCAGACTTGGTTATGTAATCGTTTTTAGAAGTCCTTCTGTTTCTTCATACGAAAGGGAAGGAAGCCACAATGTTACTACAAGTTTACATTTGTATTGTGTCAGGGAGTAAATATTTAAAATTCTGTTTATTCTATTGTAGAGGGGTGCACTCAGGTAGTAATAATGTCGATCTGCGAGTGCTGTACGCCGAGAGATATGTTTGCAGACCAAATCAGAACGTCGTTTAATATTATTTTGAGCCGGGTCAAACACTGTTTCAGAGTGCTTCCTTAATATGACTGACTTAATAAAAAGTTGCCGTACTGTTAGTAGTTGGCATTCTTCATATAATAGTGATGTAGAGAAGCGTCTTGGTTTGGAGAGCATGACTTTTAACACTGCTCTCTGAGCTCTCTCGACTCTGATTATTTTGGTTTTAATGGCTCCACCCCAGGAAACACTACAATAGGAGATAATAGACTCTGCAAGTGAGTGATATACGATTTTGAGGCACTCAAGACTTGCAACCCCTCTTAAGCGTTTAAATATAAACATCAGTTTCCGCACTCTAGAAACTAAACTATCAATATGGTGAAACCAAGAAAGGGAACTATCTAGATGCACTCCTAGATACTTTATTCTATCTGTGCGCTCTAGTGTCAGGCAGGAACAAATAGGCTCAGAATTGCATGTATGTAACGCTATAGTATGGTGGGGTGGACATTGGGTTCTTACTGAAGGTGAAAAGGTAACATACTTTGACTTCTTAATATTAAGGGTTAGCAGATTTGAAGAAAGCCAGTTGGCGATTATCTTCAGGGTTTCCTCGGCCGCAGACATAACCTCTACCCATGACTTTCCGGTAACGACTAGTGCAGTGTCATCTGCATATGTGTAGATAGAGCAATTTGGGATTTGGAGTTTACACAACTCGTTTATGTAAATCAAGAAGAGTTGAGGACCGAGCACGCTGCCTTGAGGTACTCCGAAACTTAGTTCCTCTTCTTGGCTATAGATGTCATTTATTTTAACTACTTGTTTGCGAGCTGAGAGGTAGGATCTGAAAATGTCACCTGCATTGCCCCTTATACCAATTTGCTCTAGTTTAGTGAGGAGTAAAGGTACAGAGACAGTGTGAAAGGCCTTGGACAGATCTAAAAAGATACCTACACACCGGACACTATATGCTAATGTAATAAGTACCGTGTAGTAAGTATAAGGTTGTAATACTCAACGGAGCTCACGTCATATTCAATCTTTCTATTAGAGTTTATAATTACTCTTAATTCCTATAGTTTCGCAAAAAAATTGGCTGTGACATACTAACGGGCAGAAAGACAGATATGACGAATTAGGGTACAGGTTTTAGCGATTTTAGTAGAGATAAAAATAAAAAGGACCAGTTAGATTTTTAACATTTGAAGTAAGCTAGGTTTCAACTTTTTAAATTATCATGGTTTTAACAGTATTATGATTTAAATCGGGTAACATACCATGATTTACCGGTTTTTGAGTTTTCCGATATTTCGACGCTGTTGCAAGCGCCATAAGGACCACGTTCTGTCCCTAAAGTTCGCAGTTGTACGGTAGAACGAAGACCAGCCTTTCTACCGTACATTAAAGATGTAACAGACAAGATCTGAAAATCTTGAGTAGATGTCTATGAGAACCGTATTTACACCACTCAAGAAAATCGCAAACTACTTGCGAACGCCGAAAGATAACTTTCCATTAGGAAGACCAGGTGTTCATAAAGTGGATTGTAGCTGCGGGAGCTCATATATAGGGCAGACCAAGAGAACTATCGCATGTCGTGTAGGTGAACATATTAAGGCAGTGAAGAACGCAGATGTCCATAAGTCTGCAATTGCACAACATTTACTGGAGTCTGGTTCCAATCACTGGATTGTTGGGTAATATCAACAGAGCGGTACTATATATCTAGATTGGTTCGGGAGGCTATTGAAATTACTAAATATAGGAACTTCAATCGTGAAGATGGTTTCCAATTGTCAGGAGCATGGAATCCTGTAGTGCGGTTATGCAAAACTCAAATATATGTCATCATCACCCTATTAACGTTCCCACTGCTGGGACACAGGGACTTCTCTTTTGTAGAGAGAGATTAGGCCTTAATTCACCACGCTGGCCAAGTGCGGGTTGGTGAATGTCACATGTCCTTCAAACTCTTTTAAAGTTCTCAGAACATGCCGGTTTCCTCACGATGTTTGCCTTCACCGTTAAAGCACGTGTTTAAAGCATACATATGTAACACCGGTTATTCGTCAAGACACGGTCAGTGTAGTGTGTCGTGATCGAGTTGCGTTCGAGAATGAAACAAGTGGTAGTAGCACTAGTGAGTGACAACCTCGCAATAAAAGACTCAGAAAGAGGGTAGACCGGTTCGTTTGTGAATAACCGTCTGCCCAAATCGCAAAGACAATGACAAATTTGTTGTTTCCGTGATCATGGCGCTTGCAACAGCGTCGAAATATCGGAAAACTCAAAAAACCGTCAAATCATGGTATGTTACCCGTTTTAAATCATAATAAGCTAGGTTTCATCCTTATGGGAACTTTATAAATTAACTTTTAATAATCTAAGACCGACTGTATGAGTTAAATGGAATTTAATGACTAATTACGTATGCTTTACCTAAGGGAATAATAATGTACCTATAACTAATTCCAACCGTGACAACTAAAAAACCAAGAGAACCCCCCGATGGCCAAGAATGATTTTCATTGTCCTGCGCGCTTAAGTTACGGATGCGTCTTAATCATTTTCTGCATAAAATTTAAAATCGATTATCCAAAGTGAGGTTTCTGAGAAAATCATTAAAGATAATGATCTTAATGATGAAACATAAATAATCGAATTACAAATTAATCCGCCTGTTCCAATTCAGCTAAATAAGATGGACATTCTCAGCCCAAATATTCGTATTCCGCACAATTCTCAGTCTATATCTCAAGTTATTACTGAAAGGAATTTTTACGAGACAATAGACATTAGGAGGCCGCTCACGTAGCGCCATCTGTTATCTAAAGAGTTAATGTGAGTGCCGATGCCGGGCTGTTTGTGCTATTAAATATGTTTGTGAAATAATGGTTTTGCTAGAAGTACCTCGGTAATCAGTGGTAGTACCTATATTAATATATATAAATCTCGTGTCACAATGTTTGTCCTCAATGGACTCCTAAACCACTTAACCGATTATAATAAAATTCGCACACCATGTGCAGTTCGATCCAACTTGAGAGATAGGATGGTTTTTACGGCGAGAAAAATTCGAATAATTTCCGGGAAAATTTTATACCCGTGCGACGCCGGGGCGGGCCGCTAGTAAAGATATATATTCAAACCCATTTAGTAATTGAAATTACTTGTTATTTTGAAATTACTAAGAGACACTTCTTTTTTATAGATTAAAGGGTGACTTTCTTTTGTCTTTATGTTCGAGCTAAACTCAAAACTTATGTACATTTCTTTAGATTAGATTATATTAGAAAATACTCTATTGTTCACCACACAACTAAAAATAAACCTTATTTTAATTAAAACAGGGTACAAAGGGCGGCCTTATCGTAATGAGATATGTATCGATGCAAAATGTAGAGTGATTTAAAAAGACGGTTGACGGAAATGGTTTGCTTGCAAAGTCGTAATGGGCCAGCTAATTTATAACTAAATATATATATCGGTGTCTGCGGCGCGGCAAGTGGAGCTTTTGCCGTACGTTTCACGTACGTTCGATTCATACAAACTCGACGGTACCTATTCATACAAAAGCGACGGTGCCGCGAACGCACGTCACCTTGAATGGTTGCCGCACCGAGCTCTTTGTATGAAAATAATCCAACGTGCAACATAAAGAATTTATACCCCATCACCCGCAAAAAAATTAAGGAAAATCGGTTTTGACTTTAAATAACAACAAACTTACAAATTCACATTTTATAATATACATGTATGATGAGTTATATATGTATGTATGATGAGTGACTGATACACAAAAAAGTTACACGTGCGTGTCACAAGTGGAAACTTCCAATGATGACCACGACCACTCTGGCAAGAGTGTACCGATTAAGAAGATATGTATGTACGATGAGTGACTGATACACAAAAAAGTTACAATACACTGATGTCACAAGAGACAAGGCAAGCCTGTCTTCTGGAACCCTGTTACGAAGTATGATAGCTTATACTCACAGAAACAGATAAAAGAGAATAGACTAGGTAGGTACATAGTCTAAGGCTGATTTTAGAGTCACGCTGACCATCGGCGCTGTCGGGTCAGGGCGTAGCAATCTGTACGGAAAAACTGTCAGCGCTGACCGCAGTCCGCGCTGACCAGTAATCTAAAAGGCTTCTATAGCGACCATGCAGGTTAATACACGCCGATCCGTCAGCTCCAATGGTCAGCGTAACACGGAAATCAGCTTTGGGAAACCCGAATGAGATTTATGCCCAGCCCAGATATTAAGGACGTAATGTGTCATGGAAACTACACGGAATAAAATTGGTCCTTATGTGTCCACAGTGGTCACTACATAAATTCAAACTGTATGAAAATAAGTACCTAAGCAAAATAAAAATAGGTCCCAATATTAACTCCAATAAGTAAAACCAAAACTCCTACGAAAAATAATGTATTCAAAACGTTCATTTTACTTCGCCCTGACACTATGAAGGCCTGCTAAATGAGTTTGCACCCCCCTTACATACGGGGCGCATTCCGAGGGCGGGAATCAATTACGTTGGGCGGGCGGGCGGTGCTGCCAGCTGAGAGGCTCGCAGATACATTTGGCGTGTTTTGTGATACATGTGGCGTTGTTGTTCTGATATTTAAACAACGTATGTTTTTTTAATTCGTGTTTTGTTTTGTATAATTCTAAACTTAGTAAATTTAATACAGCTTTAATAAAATATCTGATAACGGCTAAAAAGTTAGATAAGATTGCACCAGGGTAGGTAAAGCGAGGGAACGTCACGTAATTATGGAATGAAAAAATAGGATTGCATAATGCACAATTAAAAACCTTTAGAAGAAGATTAGAGAGATAATTAGAGAATTCAACTATTTTAGTTCGTTAGGTATCGCTTATTTTATTGACACATTTGTTAATTCTGTACATAAGGGAACTACAAAATAGTTTAACTTAACCCCAAAGGGTGCGATCAGAGCGTTTTTTATTAGTATCAAAATCAACATGATAATAGTCGTCCCTTTGACTTTGACTTTGAATACCAATAGTGCGAGATTAGCAAGCTAAGTCAATATATGATGCTAGCTTAAAATCAAAACATTATTTGGAGAACATTTTGGAGACCAAATCCAATGTCCGACGCATTTTAATGTTTCAACTTTTTCTGATTGTATTTGAATGCCTCTTATCTGGCAACCCCGAAAACAAGGGCGCCAGAGTTTTTTCAGTAGGTGATGTCATCGGTGTATTTAGAGGGTGGCAATGTACATACCGACGACCTACTTTACTCAGCCTAACTATAGTTTATTTTGCTAAATTTTCCGTTACATCCGTTACAGTTTCAAGGTTTTGCCGGTTGAAGACCTCATTGGCGTCGTTAAAACGTTGGGCGAGAATCGAGAAAGTGTTGTAGTTAGTACGGTAGTAACTACAACTCTCTCGATCGACTTCTCGATTCTCGCCCAACGTTTTAACGACGCCAATGAGGTATTCAACCGGCAAAACGTACTTAATAGTACGTATTGAAGTTTATTACGGTATAAAGACATTAATTATTGTTTTTTTTGTTTACTTTAAGGTATATTTGGTTTTGATTCTGTGACAAACATTTCTTTCTTTCTTCTTTCTAAAGTTTTGTCCTTTAAATAGAAATCAGCTATGTCCATGCCAAATTCTTAAATCGGGCTCGCAATTAGTTGTATTTGCCCGCAAAAAGCAGTCTTAAAGCATCATAAAGTAGCCTATTGTGTTATTCTGATATGTAACCTTAATTATTGTGAAGTTTCATCAAATCCAGCCGGAAGTTTTTGCGTTAAGGGGCAACAAACACACTCACTTAAATCCTCACGAACTATCGCGTTATCTTCTTCTAATAAAATTATGAAATACATTATGACATGGAAAAATAAAATTTCCATGTATATTTCCATGTCTTAATGTTAGTAACCGTACTCCTTCGAAACGGCTTTACCGATTCTTACCAAATTTTATATGCGTATTCAGTAGGTCTGAGAATCTGCTACTATCTATTTTACATTTTGCAAAATAACGTTGGCTGGGGTCAGCTAGTAGTATTATACATTATATAGTTTTGATCTGAGACGTCGACATTCGTATCATCAAACAATTTACGTGAGTATCGTTATACTCGTTTTCAAAATAATATAGTGTAATCTTTATTAAATGAGAAATTAAATGAGAGAGTTTAAATGAGAAATTCGTAGGTTTTGCTATAAAAATTATATTAGCATAATATTGCAAAGGAGCGTTATTATAAGAGATTTAGGAGTGACTCAAGATTCTAAATTACTTTTTATAAACATGTTGATGCCAATGTCTCCAAGGCTTTTGCTATCGTTTAAATTTTTTAAATTACAGTTACCACACCCTTTATATATTACAGTTATGATGACCTATGTAAAATGTTTAACGTTCTTCCACTTTTTCAACGCCGCGAAATTGCTGATATAACTTAAAATAACCTAGAATTTAATTGATTGTCCTGAACTACTTAGTAAGATTCTCATTCATGCCCCATCCAAGGTAATTAATTAGAAAAATGTCATTCTTCATAATCCTGTTGTCGGTAAGAACTATAGGCAATATTCATTTTTATTGCGAACTAGTGACGTATTCAATAAGCTATGCCGGCGTTCTGATCCATCCATTGCTGGCTTGGATCTATTTACTTCAAGAGTCTACTCAGTCAGGTAGCGCCTAGTTTTTTTATTGTTAGTAATTTTTTTAAGGTAGTTTTTTAGGTTTTGGTTTTTTTGTATTATGTTATTATATACTGTATTTATCATTGTGTCCATTGAGTTGTGTTCACTTTTTGTATAATTTGTGACCATCCGTGAAAATCTTTAAATAGCTTTCTGTTGCTACTGGGTTAGTTTATAGTGATAATCCTAGCTGTTGATTTTTCTTTAAATAAATATATAATCAACTGAATTTAGAAGAAAGTTTAAATGAAGGCGGTTTTGAAAACCATACAAAAACTACCGGCCCGATTCGCTTCACAAAAAAAATGTTCTGATGAAAGAAATACGAAACAAAATCTACTAAAAATCTCGTTAGTCTAAGCCAGATATAAAAATATATATCATGTATATATAATTTGATATCAAAAGGTACCTTCTCTTAACAATAAAAAACAAAACGTTTATTACACAACGATATTACAGCATCTGCTCGATGCGCACACGCACGTGCGCCGCACATGCGCAGTTCTGTTTATGAAAGTTATAAATCTGCGATTGAGTGCTGACAGACTGACGGACTGTCACTTGATTGCGTGATTTGTTGTTATGTGATTTTCGATGATTTTAGTGCTGGTTTAGAAGTTTTAGGGAACCACCCACGACTTTAGAATTCCAATACTACTATCTACTTACTGTTGGGTCCAAGATGGCGCGCGTGTGACGTCACTTTTCGGAAATCTGCTGTAGACGGTGTTGGACACACAAGAGTTCGTGTTACTTGACGTAGCTTACGTCACAGGCCGGCAAACCAACGCCATTTTTAACCCCTGACAATGATATAAAAATAATGATATCTTTTAAAAATCCTGCAAAAGTACCAAAACACCAGTTCATAGTTTTAAGAACTGATTAAATATATAATATTATAAGTCTGTTATAAGAGACTTATTTCTGTCTAAATACCTAGTTAGGTAGTGGCTATAGAAGCGTTTTGTGCTTTTTACAATTTTTGTATGTTAATAACTTAAGCTTGTGTCTATTTTGTAAAGTTTTCGCTGTTGAATAAAAATGTGACATTCTGAAAAGATTGCAGATACTAATACAAAAAATCTTATAAAAAATCGTCAATATTTCGATATACTGTGCTAGTTATTATGGTACAAAATAATACTTGCTATAAACCGAGTTCTCAATTTGTTTTATATTTAAACGATAGTCAACTAACTACTCTATTTCAGTCATGCAAGGCTAGGGATAGATGCCTGCCATAATTAAACGATGATAACTCAAAAGAGCAAAGCCGTTGTTGGTAGAGCGCCCCCTCGGCCCTCGTTAAGCAAACAGCGACCCGACACCGGCGATCGATCATCCATCCGATAGCCGCGTCCAGATTACAAATATAAATCGATATCCATAAAACAACAATGAACTCGGCCATTTTAGATTGGAGCTTGTACACATGCCATTTTTAACTGGTAGCTTAGCGGAGGTTTGCAATTTGTCCGAATTTATGGTCAAGCTATACCTAAACGAGAGCCTTGTTGGCTTAGCAGGAGGACACTCTACTTAAATTCTTTAGCTCTTGGTTCAAACCTCTGGATTTTCCTTCTTTAAATATTCAAATGTGTAAAAAACGTGCTTTAAACCGACATGCTCTGAGAACTTTATAGATTTTGAAGGACATGTGATATTCACTGTTTGTGTGTTTTGAATTAATGCCTAATTTCTCTCGCAAAGAGAGAATCCCCTGTGTCGGAGCAGTGGAAACGTAACAAGGGTGCTGATGAATGTACCTGAACTGTGATTAGTTTTTGATTTACATGTTTTACAAGTAAGCCACACTTAAGAAATATTTACTACTACACAGGGAAAAATGCGGTCCACAAATCTAGATAAGACTAATGACTAATTATGGTAAGATACTAATAAATAGCTAAATACTAAATAGTCATGAGACGACCACTGACGAGCAAATTACAGTGCTATGCATAGAGCTAATGTGGTCGGCGTTACAAAGCTAATTGCACCCACAAGGTTGCCCCATTGTTTATTGTACTTCTAATGGTATGCAAATACACTGGTCATTGTGAATGAATGGATTGCGAAAAGGTCCTATGATTTGTATGTCCAGTGAAAATCGTGTTATGACATTTTAACCAACAGTGTTAGATGGTGATGCTTTTTACGGGACACTATTACTGAGTCTTCGTCGCTTTCCGTCTGTCACCAGGCTGACTCAGCTGTGATAGAGAGTTGATGTGTTTTATTTATTCAACAGACGTGATTTTTACAATTTAAGCAACGCTATCCGTGAGGCCAGTACTTGGATGGGTGACAACAAAACATGGTGCATTTTATGCACTTTATATAACAAAATATTTTTGTTTTTTTTTAACGAAGAAACATGGAAACGCTACAGACAAGCTATTGCACAGGGAGTCCGTATTCTTTTTTGCTTACATAATACAAAAATAATTAAGTTATTACAATATTTTTTTAACACGTAGGTACGTTGCGCTCCCTAAAGAGTAAGGAATCATTAACATTCTAACATACATATGTATATTATATATGTTTCATACATCACTCATAAAATATACGAATACACATTTGAGCGAAAGAAGGTTCGGTAGTCGTCGTGAGATGAATCGACGACATACGCGTCACGGGTCCTCAGTGGAAGATTTCAGCAATGGTCCGTGGTTGATGGCACAACTCTTGGAGGCCTATGTCCAGCCAGTATGCCCACTGACCCACCCAAGAGACCTAAAAGAATGTTCATTAAAATGTATTTTTTTAAATATAATTAGGTAACTAAATGGTAGGTCCACGTAGTTATCTTTTTCTTGAATGAGCATTGAAGTTGTATTGTAAAATCTAAAAGTGTATTGTAGTTTCGCGTGACGTGGAGTTTTCGCGTAAGGTACGATACTATACGGTGACGTCACACGCCCTCTCTCCGGAAATTTAAAAGATTTTTGTACTTTTTAATCAAATTGTTAAAAGGAAAAATATGTATTATTCTATCCAGTATTTCCGAGCAGAAAGGCTAGCTAACAGTAAAATAATTATTTAAATTGGACCTGTTGTTACAGAGATTAGCGCGATCAAACAAACGAACAAACAATAAAAAAAACTGTTTAACTTTATTATATTTGTATAGATTTCACATACATCCCTCGTGTAAAATTTTAGTCACTAGTCATAAAGGAGGTATACCTAGAGAGCTTTAGAACTAGAATGAATAGACAACCTAGTTCTAGAAACAATGGAGCTATTGCACACAGCTTGGAACTAGGTATTCCCTGCGGCGCCGGTCGCGTGCACAACAAGTGTTAATAAGCAAAATGTTTTTAGACGGTGTACCGAAAGGGAACTGTCAGTGTAACGAAATGAAATGGCCGTTATGATGAAAACAGTCAAATGAACATTATTTTCTTTTGGATCGAGAGAACATGATGTGTTGTCCTTTCTTTTTAGCTTAATCAGTTTGGTGTTGTAAACAATATCCCAAGTTTTGCTGCATTATGTTCACGATACTATCAAGTAACTGACGACACTGGCAGAATCGTAGCAACCAGCGAACGGTGCAAGCCATAAAACCAAGAAGAAGAAGGATCGAGAGAAATGTTTATTATAATCAGAAATCGTAAAAAAAATGCGACATTACTCGCAATAATATGGACATTTATTTATTTACAATATACGTAGATACATGTAACGTTACAGAAATTTTCATCCAAGATGTTACATATGGCACAGAAATTAAAAACTTGACATGATTCCTTATGTAATTGTTTACATTTTATTCGCTTCATTTATCAAGAATACACAATTTTTAGGGTAGATCATGATAATTTGCTTACTATTTTTTTTTAATTGTAGGTACAACACACGCCTTCTTGATTTGCTACGTGAAGGTGACAGACAGTCCGTTGAGAACCGCCTCGTAACCACACGAATATAACACCAACGCGGGCGCCCGCGGCTGCACTCGCTATCCTTAGCGCAACGTATTATCATACTACGGTCCTAACAGTGTCTTGTTCTGTGTCCCCATATACCAATAGAGAAGAACACTCCAAAACCAGCATCTGTGGAATAACAATGTTAGCCGGAAGCTGATGGTGGGCAAAAAACTGACGAACCTGAAGTCTCGTTTGGACAGGCTGGCGAGCTATCAACTAGGGGACCACCTACAAAACCACTTTTCGCTACAATAAGTAGGTATTGTCTATCTATATAATAGATAGTATGATAATTCATCTTCTTGAAATTTTGCATACGGTACCATGAAGAATAACATTCGCTAATTTACCTCCCAAAAACACTCACCATTCTCGTGCACAAAATATTCTCGCAAACACTGGTCTCTTGGGACTTGAACCCGCTATCATTTGCGCCGCTAGCAGGCTTTGGCCAACTGCACCACAGAGGCAAAATTGTATTAAAAACAACGTGTGTGCCATACGATATTCCGAAATCTATATCCCTATGGGCATATTTAAATAAATATATTCAACTTAGGTAACTACATAATTATTTCCTATTTAACTGTCAGTCTAACTAAATAATACAATACCTTTATAACTGTAATGCTAGCTTAGCGTGCGACTTTATCGGAATGTGTAGCTCTTATCATCATCATCATCTCAGCCGTAAGACGTCCACTGCTGGACATAGGCCTCCCTCAAAGATCTCCAGTAATTTCGGCTGGCAGCGGCCTGCATCCACCGTGCCAGTCCATCTAGTTGGTGGACGTCCTACGCTGCGCTTTCCGATCCGTGGCCTCCATTCAAGATCTTTTCGGCCCTATTATAGTTTATTTTTCATCCCCCCTCACCTTTGTGTGGAAAGTGTGTTTTTGTTACTCGTTATCTGAGCGCAAAAGCTGTTATTATCCTCTAGGGGTAAAGTAAATTTAAATTTGGATCATAGTGAGCACGAAGTTTGCGATAACAAAAACATCATTAAACCTATTTACGTCTACCTCTATGTTGCCGAATTGATCATAGAACTATTTTTAATTTATGAAAGTAAATCTTAGAATTGGAACCTCCTTGTATTGTACGTCAATCGATTCCTCTTGGTGCAGCGAGTTTCACTAAAGGTATGACGTTACTGAAAATTAAACATGGCGACTACTGGAAGCCATTTTGAAAAAAATAGTAAACAAACTATGTTAAGCGGGGTATCGTTGAATAGTGTAATATTTTTTTTTGTTTTCTTTTAATTCGACTGACCGTTAAGGATCTAAGACCTATATTTTTTCTTAATTTCTTTTGTCAATTAGCGCCGTGCCTTTTTTTGTTTTATGTTAAACCGATAGTAGCCGATTCTCGAAATCATAAAAATGTGTGTATGGTAAATAACACTGTGATAGAAGAATTTTATATATTAGAGATTACTTATAAAGTATAATGACTAATAGCAATAATAAGACCAGAAACGGAAACGTGAGAGTTTAGGTGGATGGAGCGTCAACATTATTGAAAACTTAAACTCGTCAAACCATGGTATGTTACCCGGATAAAGACTTAATTTGCCTATGTCTAGCAGCGGACGTCTGTTCTAGCTAGATAGTTATAATGCAGGGTCTCTTTGTCTGCGTAACGATGTATCACACGACTATTAGTGAGGGATTGTTTATGGCCTGCGAATATGCTAATTAGTACGAGGTAGCGTCAGCAACATACGTAAATAACAAGCTGAAATTAAGATAAATCTAAATTTAAAATTAAAGAAAAACCCCCGATTCCAATGCCTTCATTTCCTTAAATGTAAAACAACATAATATTATGTAATGTGGACGCGATGCGCTTTCATTTGATACCCCACAGTAGTATATTTGCAGATTTTCTGATTTCCTTCCCCACTCACCCCCATAACTTTTAAACTGCTCATCCGAGTCTGTCTGTTTGTCTGTCCGTCTGGGACATCATAGCTCCCGAGCGGATGGATCGATTTCAATTTAGTTTTTTTGTACGAAAGGTGAGTTTGGCGCAAGTATTCTTAGACATGTCTCTTGAAAATCGGTTGTGCCGTTTAAAAGGGGGCGAAAATCAGCAAATACACTCGAGTGGGGTATCAAATGAAAACGCATCGCGTGCACATTGCAAAATATTATGGTGTTTTACTTATAAGAAAATTAAGGCATTGGAGTCGGGGGTTTTCTTAAATTTAGATTTATTACCCATTCCTTGTTATACTATCCGTACATAACAACAATGCATGTAGGCACTTGTTGATAGGCCATCACTCTGCCACCCGCCAGCCGCTACCTAGGTCACATACGAACACTAGCTAGGTCATACATCATTCCTAGATATCTAGACTTCGACTCGGCCAGCGACTGTGAAGCGGCGTAGGTTTTTCTACGACCTACACAAGCTTTTTTGTTGATAAACTTAGATTATGATTTTAAGTTTTTATTTTGAATATAAACATAACTAATATTATACCTAATAATATAAAAATGAAGCTTATTTCTACATAGTATGTGCTTAATTATTTTGCTTGTTTCTGTCAGTTTGGAAATGTCTGAAAATATTAGACATACGTAGATTTTTATTCAATAAAAAAAAAATATATATGTACTTAGCTCGATATTCTAACCCGGACTTTTTGGCACCAAAAAAATGAACACCACTATTTACATTTCGATTGTAAATAACACTAAGAACTAACCTTATCTTAGTCGCTTTGATAAGTTCGAGACTGGATCACGCCGTGAGGAACCTAACGTATTCAATTCATCCATCTAGAACTGCCTTATGTAGAAAGAAATCATTTCATTAAAATATGGTATTAGTTTAATTTTAGTCCGAAATTGATTCCCGAGCTAAAAACATACATTTTTTTATGTATGAATTACTATTTTTCATTATGCTAAAATCAAAAACAGATTTTCTTATAGTTTCTTTAACATAACCTAGTGATTTATTTTCCTAGATGTAGCATTGTTCAGGTCTATTACCGAACCGATGTCCATCAGTGATTTGAGCGGACGACAAGAAAACCAATTTTTTTAAGCAAGAAAAGCCTTCATTTGACTACAATCTTATCTGATGTAAAGTGACGATGTGGTCTAAGATGGGGCATGAAGGCGTAGAAGGTTTCTTCGGACCACATTACGAAACATAATATGATATTGAATATCTACAATTTAAACAAAAGTCAAATTTAAAAACTTTGGAAACAACCAAACCACTTTATTTTTTTTAAATTAAACATACTTGTTGATTGAATTAAAGAAATACTATTTAATTTCAGAGTACTTTTGAATGGGTCAACTCTCCCTCGAACCTAAGGCTACCTGGCCTAAGGCCGTATGTTCATAAGCCCTTCTTAATTCCAATATTTAGGGACGCTTATGTCTAGCAATGGATGTTCTACCAAAATGATGATTATCACTGAAACATCGGTGTGAATATTCCTGTACATTCAACGGGCAGAACAAATGATCTTAGACAATTTAGACAAACAAACTCCAAAACAAGTTAACGATACGCCGTAAGTTCGTCCATTGAAAGTAATGCGCGGAAGAATGCGGGATTTATTCATGTTTTTATTATATCGCCGTAATTGGACGCCGCCTGTTTGTTTCATGCAAACCTGGAGAAGTGTACAAATAACCAGGGACGGAGTTAGGGGTGAGCGGGGGCAGCCAAATGTAGTTGAGGGCAGGCATAGGGGTGGCGTTAGGGGCAAATATTACATATATTTAGAAGAAATGAAGTAATTTTTAAAAAGGAGTAAGTATAATAGTGTTTGCAGTTCCTCATGGAACTCTCAAATAATTAAGGAAAATGTAGTTGCCTCGGACATTTGCATGAGTATGTTGCCCCATCTCCTCCCTTGGGTTCGGCAGAAACCGGCCATAAGAATCTTCTCGGAACATAATATCAAATACTGCGCTCGCCAACCCGCTTGCCAAGCGCGTCGTTATGATGTAATTTCTAAAAAGGAGCCTCAAGCTTAGTAGTATATATTCTACGGCTGAAGAGTAGAGTGAGATGGGTCAGGCCTACGATATATATACTAATAAATCGCTAACACAGAAATAGGAAGCAGTATAACTATTAACATATTTTTCACGTAATACGGTGACACACTTATACAATGTTTGATGGAAAAAGAGATAATAATATATTATTTTGTTATCGACCATATCGCGATGAGCGTTTTGGTGTGTTTATTGATCGCATCAACAGAATTTTGATTAGAGTTCCTACGTACATTATAATATCATGTTATTATTTTGAAAATGTGCCTAGAGTCAACTTAGTCAGAGTAGTTTTATTTTATTATTATGGGTGTTTATCGAATCTCTACGCCTGTTTTTTTTTGAAAATTATCAAACTAACGGATATTTGATAAGTGCTTTAGTAATATAGAAAGATATTCAAACGCAGGTCATTAAGCTGATTGTACTTTAATACATAAACAAGAAAAAATAAAAAAGAAGTTTCCTGAAAAAAATAACTGTAATTTACACAAAAAATACGTCCCCAGTTTGTAAAGGACCTTAGACACATTTATAACAAAAAAAAAGTGCCTCAATCTATTGAGTATTATAACAAAAAACTGATATTAATCATCTCTTTATAATTAATTAGCTATTTTATAAATGTAGTATCGTACTGTAGCTTTTCCAGCTTGGTAGAATTTGGCCCTCATCAAGCCTGAGTACGCCCCCATCATGGGGCAGGTATGACAGAAATAGGAATAATTGGACGAGAGGTGCAAATAAGGGTGAAAGGACGCCGTAAGGGCCGAGCCCTCCGTCTAGTATTTAGTGAGACTATAAAAGACGAATTGTTTGTTTACGCTATACCACAATAATTTATGAAAAACTTACGTTATCTTTAAGATTTTGTAATTTTCAGAGATTTATAAAAAAAATTCGTCTATTATCAATTTTTGGCCAAGGGAAGTCCAGTACTGGAAATAAACCTTCCTCAAAATATAAATCGTATGCATTAAATATTTCTCTTTATATCAGACTTTTAGGTTAACAGAACGTTTGATAAAAACGTTATTCATTAACCTAAATTAGTTTCAAACCTGTTTAGTAACAGGTCAATAAAAGTTTTCACCCATGTTTATCTTTAAAATAGTCACAGATTATGGCGTAAACAGACTTATTGTGAGAGTGCTTATGTATTGTTTTGTGTTTAAATTATAATAATGTTTGCAAAAAATAATATTTAGATAATATAAGATAAGAAATAATTTATTTGCAGTTAAACAATAAATTATACACCTTACAATAAGTAAGTCTGGGTTAAGAATAAGAATAAGAATAATTTATTTGCATAAAACATGAGTGTAGTAAGTTTAAAAAAAAGTGTTCTACATGTTCAAAAAAAATAAAAAAATAATTTGTCTTCAGCACTGCAAAATGAACCTTACTCAGCATCAGCGGAAGTATGCAGTACAACCCACGCTGGTCTTCCGTAAGGACCAGTTCTGTGACGGACGTGGTTTATCTTTAGCTAATAAGAATACTTCAATATTGTAGGTATTTGGCCCTCATCAAGCCTAAGTACGTCCGTTGCGGGGCAGGTATGACAGAAATAGGAATAATTGGACGCGAGGTGCAAATAAGGGTGAAAGGACGCCCCGTAAGGGCCGAGCTCTAGTATTTAGTGAGACGGGTGCAAATGTCAAATTGTTTGTTTTCGTTATGCTTTGGGTACTATAGTAAATATAGTTATGTATGCCAAAATTGCCGAAAAACCTGGGTTCTGGGTTATCATATCACTTTAATTTAATAAATATCTGGATAAAGTATGTATGTATGTGGATGCGTAATAATACGACCAATCAGTATTATTTGGCATCCACATGGGTCGGTCCCATAATAATTTGGAAAAAGTCCAAATTTGACTTAAATCGATACTTTGCAATATTTTTTTTTATCAAAAACGGACCACTCTGTCAAATGTGTAAAAAGTATGACCCTACTGAAAAATATAAAAAAAAACTCGAATTGAGAACATCTCCTTTTTCGTAGGTTGAAAATGGATGAAAAATACTTGTTCCCAACAACACTATAAATCCAGCAGAGCCCTATAATTTAACCCTTAGCAGTAAGTTATTCTGTATAATTATAGACTCAAGCGGCGTTGCAAAGGGAATAATCGGTTTTATTCCTCATTATGTTAAAATATTCGCAACAGATTACTTCCTGAATTTTTCATGAACTTTTAATATCTGCGCCAATTCCATTCCTTTGTGTCAAAGCGAGTGTGTTTATAAGAGGTAAGATTTGTTCGTTTGTATTGAATAGGCTCCGAAATTACTGAATGGATCTGAAAAAACTTCTCAAAGTTCTCGAATGCGACCACGACTCGGCCAACGCAGTCCACCAAACTAGATGAACGGACGAACTGGTCAAGGTTGCGGCCGCGGTGGTTACATGCTGTTACCGACCGAAGTTACTGTAACTCTTTGAGGGGGCCTATATGCAGCAGTGGACGTCTTACGGTTGAAATTACGATGATTATTGTGAGGTTCCATTCCAACTAATTCGTCAATTTCGAAGCACATAATTGATTGGTATTTTCGGAACTGAAGTGTTATTGTTGGAATTAATTAGTTTATTTTCAAGGTACCTATGCTTCCTAGAACTAACGAGAATAATCTAATTGAGGCTGACATATTTACATAACATTGTTTTCTAGGTATTAGGTTGCCACTTATCTTAATATATAAATCTCGTGTCACAATGTTTGTCCTCAATGGACTCCTAAACCACTTAACTGATTATAATAAAATTCGCACACTATGTGCAGTTCGATCCAACTTGAGAGATAGGATGGTTTTTACGGCGAGAAAATTCGGATAATTTCCGGGAAAATTTTATACGCGTGCGACGCCGGGGTGGGCCGCTAGTCTTTTATATATATAAAAGTTAATAATTGCTGTTCGTTAGTCTTACTAAAACTCGAGAATGGCTGAATGGATTAATGTAATCTTAGTCTTTAAATGTTCGTGGTGGTCTAGGGAATGTTTCTAAGTCGAGAAAAAAAATCGAATAATTGCCGGGAAAAATAAATATTTCCGGACTACTCACACAGCATCACCTAACACCAAACTAAGCAGAGCTTGCACTATGGGTGTTAGGTGACTGATAAACTAGATAGCTACATTTTTTTTGTAAATAAATATCTACATACGATACATAGAAAACACCCAGACTCGAAACCAGGAATCGTAGATGGTACAAAATCTGGTCCCCCGGTGGGGATCGAACCCAAATAAGTAGGTAGATACTTATAATTATAACTTCAAACCCTTTTAATATTATAAATGCGAAGGTAAGTTTTTTATTTCCCTCATCAAGCTTAATCTACGTAACCAATCTTTTTAATTTCCAAATTTTGCTTACATTTAGTTAAGGGTCCGGCTACATTAGCGGCCTACGGCGAATATTCGTGTCAACGCTATGTGTGTGGCCGGGTACATCGTTGCAACGCATTCAGGCGTACACGATGTTTGGCGTGGGCGGCCTAGTTGACTAATCTTGGAAAACCATTCTATCTGTTTTCTTATTACATTATAAACATACTCGTACCACGTGAATATTTCGGTAAAAAAACAATGCAATAAAATATTAATTAAATAATGACGTTAATATTATGATTTAAAACGGGTAACATACACCATGATTTGACGGTTTTTGATTTTTCCGATATTTCGACGCTGTTGCAAGCGCCATGATCACGGAAACAACTGAAAGTTATAATGACGTTAATATTGGCAAAAATGCACAAATCCTCGTTGCCTCTAAGATGACACGTCACGTACCGGAAATCTGCTATATCTGATATTATATTATTGAGAGAGGAAAAATTTGAAAGATTTTCGTGAAAAATTATCAAAAAATCGAATGGCCAAATAAATAAATTGTCAAATCGAAATTATAAATGTTATAGTCCATATAATGGAAAACTCGCTACAAGATTTTGAAGTGACGTAATAGGACACACAAATACCTTATTTAAGAAATATACGATTTTTGTATCATTATAAATATTGTAAAATTTTCTTGACACATCACGTGCCGGAAATCTGCTATCAGATATAGCAGATTTCCGGCACGTGACGTGTCATCTTAGAGGCAACGAGGATTTGTGCATTTTTGCCAATATTAACGTCATTATAACTTTTTAAATTATCATGGGTTTTAACAATATTATTATTTAAAACGGGTAACATACCATGATTTGACGGTTTTTGAGTTTTCCGATATTTCGACGCTGTTGCAAGCGCCATGATCACGGAAACAACTGTCAGTTGTTTCCGTGATCATGGCAGATCATAGGTAGCAGATAAATCTGCTGTACTGTTATGTGTCGGAAATTCCCGACACATAACAGTACTACTCAGTTACGTCACAGTCCGGCATACCAACGCCATTTTGAAAATTAGCGTTTTGAGTCAAAGACGTGATCAAAGACGAAAATTTTACAATATTTATAATGATACAAAAATCGTATATTTCTTAAATAAAGTATTTGTGTGTCCTATTACGTCACTTCAAAATCTTGTAGCGAGTTTTCCATTATATGGACTATAACATTTATAATTTCGATTTGACAATTTATTTATTTGGCCATTCGATTTTTTGATATTTTTTTACGAAATTCTTACAAATTTTTCCTCCCTCAATATTTAGGCTATCTAACAGTGGAAGAATTATTCAGATCAGGTCAGAAGTTCCTAGGCACGTTCAAACAAACAAATAATATTAATTATAGAGTATAGATACATAAAAAAGGAGAAAGCATTACATAATTAAAGCGGTTTTTAGTACTTTATCTCCCGTTTATTGTACGAGTTTTGATAAAAATTCCCTCTCTCGCTCTTTCTTATTAATTCTTCACATAACCATGCATTCATACATTCCTCACCACTTTTATATTTACAATATTTCATTCACAAGTTGCCATATAGAAAAAAAAAACATAACTTCCTGTTCCGTACTGATACCGCCATCTGTTCTCCACACTCATACATACATACTCAATTACTCATACATACAAGTAATTACCGAATACACGTGCTGAGTGAGAGCGCGCGTGCGATGGATGGATTTACACAGAAAAATATATTAAGTTTTTAAACCGCAGGTTTAATTTTAACGGCCGAGTAAGGGTAATTTATTATTCTATGAGTAAGTTAACTTGAGTCATGAGCGCAGCGAGTGATTTTAAAATCAGTATACAGGTAGGCATTTTTTGCAAAAGTTGTTTATACTGTACGCGAAAACCTAGTGTAGTATTAATCCGTTTAATACTTTTCAAATTTTTTGTATCTTAGCCGAGCCCTCGATCTCGGCAATTACTCTGCAAATGCCCGTTTACCACGAATCCCAGGATTAGTACCTATGTTATTTTAAAAAATATTTGAGTTACATACAGAATAAACCTAATATTTTATTAACCAGGACTGGTATGTTGATAATTTATTCGTCGTAGGTAACATTATATACACTTGACATAGTTTCAATCTATACAACGTGTATTTTCGAACCTTGATCAAACGAAATACACGACATCAATTATTATTTATCGTAAAAATAGGAAAAAAAATTATATGTTGGCTGTTAAAAAAAAAAAAGCCGAATTAATATTTATTTTTATTAAAACTCTCTCTCTCTCTAAAGAACCAAGGTGTGTTAAGTGTACCGGTAAACATTTGACTAAAGACTGCGTAAAACCAGCTGAAATGAAGCCAAAGTGTGTACATTGTGGTGAAGCCCACCCAGCTAGTTACAGAGGTTGTGTTGTAGCCAAAGAACTACAACATTTAAAATATAAAACTACAAAAAAGAACACTGCAGCTCTGTTCGGTTAGCTCGAATAGTTCCCGTGCCATCATGACCCATTCTTTGCAACTCGTCGAGAAGTGGCAAAGATGTAAAAAAATTGTCGAAATAAAAACTGTAGTTACTCTGGGGTAGTTTTGATATCAGATCTAGAACAACTGAGGCACCAACACCTAACTCAGGATGGGTATTACCGGTACTAGCTCCCTGATATAGCTCACCATAAATCAAGTAACCAAGTCGGGTGCAAATTGACCAATTTTTATAGCCAAATCTGATTGGCTTGCCATGAATATGTTGTTTAGTCCCATGTTTCCCATAATAGGGTATCATAGATTCGTCGATGCTCAAATTTTTATCTCCAGGATAATACTTTACCCATCTTTCATTGAGAAGTTTCCAGAATGGACGAACTTTTGCGAATTTATCATTAGGATCAAGATTATTATTGTCTGCAACATGGAAATAACGCAACAAATCTTCAAAACGATTTCTTGGCATAAGAGCTGCTACTGTTGGAAAACTACAGTCGACTTTTTGTTCCCAATACATTCGGTACCTTGATACCTACGCTGTTATACACAGACAATAACAAAATAGCAATAAAATGTTTCATCTCTGTCGTGGTAACCCGAAATGTATGTTTACCTTTCTGGATAGCATTTTTTTCAGTTTCTGAGCGCAGTAATTCAAACACCTCTTCATCAAAAAATAGTTCGAAAAAATGAGTGGGCATTTCAAGGTTTTCTAAGAAATCTGGTTCAATATGCTCCTTCTCAGCTTTTTCTGGAATATCAACAAACCTCCACTTTCGTGTTACTTCAACACGTTTGGCGGTGGCTGCGACCCATTAGTTCCTGACGTAAGCTGCGGTTGCTGCGACCCTGACGACGAGGAGGTAGGCT
The DNA here is from genome assembly GCA_929108375.1 of Gymnoscelis rufifasciata. Lineage (NCBI taxonomy): Eukaryota > Metazoa > Arthropoda > Insecta > Lepidoptera > Geometridae > Gymnoscelis > Gymnoscelis rufifasciata. Next base: position 8,927,085 of record OV815327.1, on the reverse strand, counting down.
GTGGAGGCTGCGACACTGACGACGTGGAAGGTACTGGGACATCTTCTGGTTCATGTCCAACGAGATCATTTACTATCCTCGACTCAGCTTGAGACGATCTAGTGGCTCGGAACTCTGCTTCCGCAAGTAGCTGACGTCTTGACAAGTTATTTATACTTGCGAACTCCTCGTCACCACTGTCTTCATCGCTATTTTCCCAGTTTTGAGGAGGAGTGATGAAAATGTCGGCTGCAAATACATCGTCGTCTTCCTCCAACTGCGAGATTATCTGATTCAAATTCAATCTGCAATAAAATAATATCATAATTATGAGCTTATAATGACGTACGAAACCTAATGTTATAAAACTTACATGTGCGTTTGTTCCTATTGCTCAAATAATGGAACGGTATACAAAATTCACACCAACCAGCAAACTACTAAATTATTTTCTATAATTGTATTATGATATCATATAACAAAAATATAACGTGAATATAAACAATAAATTGTTAATAGTTTCATGTAAAATATCATAATTACTTACGTTTTTCTTTTCGCCATAATTTTCACCAAAAACTTCCTTAACAAATAACTTTTAGTGTAGCAAAAACCCGCGCAAAGTGAAATGACATTTATCAAACTGATAGATAGAAATGTCAGTTATACCAACATTAAAACATAAATCTATGATTGCGTTCATAAACTCGAATAAAATTAAAAAAAAACAACCGCTCCGAAATTGGAACACTAGGATGATATGGGTTAAATAGAGACAATAAGCAAAGTGTTAATGGACACATTCTTTATTTTATCTACGTAGCAATTTAAGTCAAATGTAAAGTTACTAATTAGCCGTAATAATGGCTAGATCGTAATATTCTTGTAGCATCTTTATATAAGAAGCTTCATAAAAAAAAAAAAAAATTAAAACTCTATCTGGTTTTTTCTTCGTTTATGTTTGAGTAAACGTTGTATTTTAATCATAATAGTCATTTATTCCACCACCCTCTGGGCTGGGCCAGGGCGTGAAGCGATTTTTTCGTGTTTCGTAATGTGGTCCGGAGAAGCCATCTTCTAGGCCTTCATTATCCATCTTAAACCACATCTTCACTTTACATCACAGGTGAGATTGTGGTCAAATAAAGGCTTATCAATAATAAATAATAAAAAATAAAAAAAATAATTATGTTTAATAGACTTTTCGTTAATTCATTTGCTCAAATGGACTACCAGTTTTTCGTGTGACTGCGTCGAAGCATGGAAACAGATGTGCGGGTTCGATGCCCGGTTTGGGCTCGTGCTACACAGGGTGTGCCTTTGGAACTATATTACACAATTAAATAAATAATGGACTCTAATAATACGTGTGTAAAATACAATAATAGGGATTCTGTTTTTATAAATACGAATTTCTATTTGGTCGATCGCTTATCGGATCGGATCTAAGGCAAAGGAGTTTTTAATACTTCTAATATGTTGTTTTTTCTTTTTGCTATTCGAGACGGCAAATTCCAACAACCAAAACATTCATTCCTCCAGTCATTTTCGTGTGATACGTAGATGTTATAATATCTTTCAAAGATTAGAATAGACTTTGTTTTTAGGATGTAATATTGCTGCATCTGTTTGATTAGCAATATTTTTTACTCTCATTCTGTTCTAGGTAGATTTCCTACCTATAAAATAATCCCGTGCAACTAATTTAAAGGGTTGATGACTAAAATTATAATTCATTTGTTATTATTTTGATAATAGCAAAAATTTGCATGTTATGTTTTTGTTTTTGGAATGTAGCAACTAATTTAAAAACAATAGAGTTGAATACTAAAAAAAATATTCTATTGTAACTTGATTATTACAAAAAATCACCCATATATAGGTATATTGATAAAGCGAAAAATATATGTCCAGTAGATATTTGTGGGCTAACAGTCAGACTTATTCAAATACCTATTTTTTACGTAGTCATCATGCCTATTAAATAAATATCTCCGGACTCAGCATCACCTAAACCCAAACTATGCAGAGCTTGTACTATGGATATATAGGTGACTGATATACTACATAGATATGTTTATACCTATGTATTTATATTTTTGTAAATACATACATAATTTTGATACAACATAGAAAACACCCAGACCCGAAACCAGAAATTGTAGATAGTAGAAAATCTGGTCCCCCGGCCGGAATCGAACCCGCAACCTCTTGTGTCTTTTTAAAACAGCCTGTTTGTAAAGTGTGTTATATTTACGCGTTAGCCGATTCTTTTGTTCTACGCTCGTACAAGTGCGTATAAGTACGTATGCTTATATCGTAATATCAGAGCACATGGCTCTCGAGATAAAAATACTCGGAATACGGTCAAGAGTGAGTCATGGAAGTATATTTGCGAAACTTTCCGCCCTAGACTGGCCTCATGAAGAAATTACTTTCTGGGATCATGACCTGATTATATTCCCTATGCTTCTTATCTGTTTCTCTCTCTGTAGTCGGTCCCTCATGTCTGAGGATCGTGGTCAGCATCGGAGTTACATCGGGATAATCTGTCTCCATCGGGCTTTGTCCATCGCATATCTGACAGTGTCGTAGAATTTGGAGGACGATGGAACCTTCATTTGATCTGTCCATCGAGTTGGTGAACGTCCTCGGGACGTTTATTTATCTCGTTCGTTTCTTATCTGTTTATTTGAGATTAAAACAAGCAATATGATCAATATGAAAATAAATGTAGAATTTTGAAAAAAGGTAACTCGAGAAACACTGGACTAATTCCAATCTACTTAATTTAAATGGTAAGAAAAAAACTTGTATCGTTTATATACCAAATAGAATCCCCAAAATCTGTTCTCTGAAAAGATAGGTACCTAGATAGATAACCTAATCTTTTAATGGACGAATTACTAATAGTACATAAGCACCCCTATTTACGTTCCCACTGCTGGGACACAGGGACTTCTCTCTTGGCGAGAGAGCTTACATCTTTATTTACCACGCTGGCCAAGTGGGTGTTGGAGAATGTCACATGTCCTTTAAACTCTTAAAGTTTCTCGATGTTTTGCCTTCACCATTAAAACACGTGTTTTTTTAAAGGGCATATGTATTTTTGAAGAAATACAAGAGGTGTTTGTACCCACGACCGATGACCCACCGATGAAAACACGACTATGGAATAGTACCACTTAGACAACACGGTTCTAGCCAAGCCTTTTTTGTGTTATGTAGTAATTAAGCGATTTTAGCCCTAAATGAATGATTAACTTTAGTATAACTATACTCATGCAATTTTACTATTTAAAACAATTTCTCCAAGAATTACACATAACGTATAGCAAAACAAAAAAAAATACAATAATGCTAAGCAAAACAAGTCTATAAATTAAGGTCAAATTCGGCATTTATTACAACGGCTAAACACTTTATTAAATCCCGTGCCCTTTACAAAATGCCACGGGAATGTCAAAAATAGGGCCGTTCGCAGAAATACCAGCCAAATGCTAACAAGGCATTCAGATTAAAGATTGCGAGCACGGTCGGGTGCACACCCTAGTTTAGGGGGAAGGAGTTAGGGTGAATGTATGCAAAATGACCTTATAATGACCTTAAGATTCGCAAAGGTTTATATTTTGGCAAATAGTATGTTAATAGCACGAGATCTGGTTTATTAATTTTTTACTTCTGATATAAAATTTGAATGTCTCAGTGGCGCGGTGGGAGAAGGCCTGCTTACGACGCGACGTAGCGTGTTCGAGTCCCGCCGAGGGGTCAAGTGCTTGTATGTGCTGCAAGATCTCCTTGGTTGGGGTGTTTAATATCTATAAATAAATAAATATCCCATCAAAAACAATACTTGTCAAAAAAACCAAGTCGCGCAACTCAGTTGTTCTGCGGTAAAAAGTTGTGAGATCCAAGTAAATCCAAGTCTTCAAATTTCGTCTCAAAATTCTTTAATGTTTTATATAAATATATTAAGACTTGGCCATCGCCTGAGAACACGTGTTAATTCAATCGCCTGAAAACACGTGTAATTTCAATTTTTAGTGCGATGGCCAAGTCTCAATATATTTATATAAATCATTAAGGAATTTTGAGACGAAATTTGAAGACTTGGATTTACTTGGATCTCACAACTTTTTACCGCAGAACAACTGAGTTGCGCGACTTGGTTTTTTTGACAAGTATTGTTTTTGATGGGATCTCATTTCTTTTTGTATTTTGTAGACAGTTCTACTTTTTTACTTTTCGGTACCTTCTACTTATTGTATATTATGTCCATATAATTTTCTTTTTGCCGGGCTAGATTGGATTTATTTATATTTCGCATTTGTTATTACTTTAGTACATATTTCGTATATACGTGGCGTTGCGACAGCGCCCTCTATACCGGTTTTTCCTTGATTCATACACCAAACACTACTTATATTCCGAATTTGAAGCTTCTAGGTCTGCTAGAAGTGCCTTAGAATTTTGACGATCGGTGAGTCAGTGAGTGACAAAATTAAGAAATTTGACCCGTTATAATTCTTAAAATACTGGTTCAAATTGACTGAAATTTGAAATATACCGTGTCTTTACAATGCCTGCATGGTAACTGAAAATTTCAGTCTTCTAGTTTTATCCACAACGAAGTTACAGGGGGTCGAAAATGGCCTGAATTGCTTCGAGAAAAGGTACGACAGCGCCCTCTATACCGGTTTTTTCTAGTTTTTCCTTGATTCATACACCAAACACTACTTATATTCCAAATTTGAAGCTTCTAGGTCTGCTAGAAGTGCCTTAGAATTTTGATGATCGGTGAGTCAGTCAGTGAGTGACAAAATTACGAAATTAGACCCGTTATAATTCTTAAAATACTGGTTCAAATTGAATTAAATTTGAAATATACCGTGTCTTTACAATCCTGCATGGTTACTGAAAATTTCTATCTTCTAGTTTTATCCACAACGAAGTTACAGGGGGTCGAAAATGGCCTGAATTGCTTCGAGAAAAGGATGGTACGGCCGTGCCGCTTTTTTGCTCGACTTGGTGGGGGCACTGCCGTGCCCCCAGATTTCCGGACTATTCTCACAGCATCACCTAACCCCAAACTAAGCAGAGCTTGTACTATGGGTGTTAAGTGACTGATATTCTACATAGATACCTTTTTTTTTGTAAATACATACATATGATACATAGCAAACACCCAGACCCGAAACCTGAAATTGTAGATCGTACAAAATCTGCCGCCACGCAACTCTGGACTTTTCTGTTCGAGAAACTCATGTGCGCTTTAAACAAGTGCTTTAACGGTGAAGGCAAACATCGTGAGGAAAACGGCATGTTCTGAGAACTTTAAAAGAGTTTGAATGACATGTGTGACATTCAACAACCCGAAATTGGCCATCGTGGTGAATTAAGGCATAATCTCTCTCGCCAAGAAACAAGTCCCTTAGTCCCAGCAGTGGGAACGTTAATAGGGTGATGAAATGAATTACTCGTTCAATGGATATAAGAAGCTATTGTTAGACAACCAACCCAGTAACGATTCGTTAGATGAGTTTCTCAGAAGCGGTATTTTCTTGAAACTAATTTTCTTATTGCCATTATTCATAGTTGCATTTTTTTTCTTTACCAAGTCCTTTCCAACTATTACTCGGTAACGACTTTTATAATGGCGTTTCTTTTTAAATGCATTCTTAACCGACTTTCAACGTAAAAAGGAGGTTTTCAATATAGTTGCGTATGTTTTTTATATTGAATTTAGGTTTTTTTTTTTCATAAATCAATATTCAGATTCATAAAACAATTATTATAACCGTATGAGAAATATTACAATGATATATTAACCTACATATACACTTAAATTGAATTAAAACTTGATTACAGTATCGGAAAAATTACAATATAATCGTAAATAGTAGTTCTATAGTAACAAATACATTACACATTTTAGAATAACTTAATCTCGTATGTATAAATGTTTTCCTGCAAAACTACCCGTTTGGTTGAAAATAAAACAGCGTTTAAACTGGCTAACTAGGCTCAGGGGAGAGCCACTGCACCACTAGTGCTCCAAAATCCATACAAACAGTTACAGTTGTATCAATTTGTCTAAAAATCATGAGTTTTTATTTTTATCTAGGTAAAAACTTTTTAAATTATCTGGTTTTTAACAATATTATGACTTAAAACGGGTGACGTACAATGATTTGATGGTTTTTGAAGTTTGTTCAAAAACTAAGTCATAATAATCTAGGTATCATTTTAAAAACCCCGACCGAAAATAGAATGTAATATGTTTAACGTATCTGTCTTTGGCATCATAGCTCCCGTACGGATGGAGAGATTTCAATTATATTTTTTTGTATGAAAGGTGAGTTTTGCGCGATTGTTGCTGTAGACATGTTTGATAAAAATTGGTTTACTAACTTTAAAGTTATGAGGGTTGAAAGTGGGGAAGAATAACCGAATACCTTAAAATATACTCGAGTGGATTCTCAAATAAAAGCCTATCAAGTGAATATTTCACCTCATTTCATTGTGGTCAAATGAAGGCTTATTAATAATAAAAAAAAAAACATTACAAATTAGTAAGAATTTATACTTTTTATCTTTCTTATCTCTCAGCGGTTGACCACCCGCTTCGTTACGTAACGGCACCAGTCTGTAGCTTCCTTTCTCGCTTTACCGCAGCGGGAGCATTCCGATGCACGCTTACTCTCTCACTCTAACCCACAGGCCTAGAGTATACGTTGACCTGTCCATCTGTCCATGTTTACCCTGTGCTTTTAAGGAAATAAACGTTTTGACTTTGACATTCCGCCGTGTATCGGACAAGCAATTTTACTTTCGTCGGGCATAGATCTAACTTAGGGCACACGAAGTGGTATGTCAAGTAAGTAACATAAATTAAGTAACGTATAAATATTACTATTTAAATCTAATACTTAGAAAAAATAAAAATTTAATTCATTTAGAAAATTCATCATCATCACTATTTTCCTGACTATTTTATTTTATTATGAATTAATTGAAACCAATAAATTATATAAGACAAAAATATATATCTTGTCCACTGTTAAACTCGTTTGTATAGATACCGTCCCACCACACACTAATTGCTGAAATAATTAGAGTTTCATATCAAATTTGTGTCCGACTTAATTATGTTTTCAGTGTAATTGCAAATGTTTCATTTAATGACTTTTGGAGTTAAAATAATCGGGTAATTGGAAGTTAAATGGCGAAAAGCTGAACATTTCGGACAGATGGCTGTTTGGGTTGAAAATACTGCTACATATGCTATATACTGTAGAGCATATTTTTTGGTAAGATTTTATGCTCTGGGCGTTTTACTCGGAGGTATTTAATATTCTGTGTCTTGGAGCAATATTTTGATGCATGTCGCAACGTTCGTGAGGCTTCTTATTTTTTCTAATAAAGGAAATCTGGAAGATTTTATAAAATTTTGATCAGAGATATTTTGTAAAATGCGGACAACGCCTGTCCATATCGGTCTAGTTGTTACAGGGATTAGAAGTAACAAACAGACATAAACATTCTTAAAAATATATATTGGTATGTAAGTATACCATCCAATTATAGCTTGTTATTTTGATATTACATCCAATTATAGCTTGTTATTTTGATATTACAAACAGACGCTCAAATATTATTTACTACATCAATATGTTCTTATTTAAAATAATATATAAATATATTTAGCTATAATTTGCATTAACTCACCACACATGTCATGTGAATTTCGCTTTAGTTTAGTCGCTTTAATGTCGTAAAATAACGAGAACTACGAATCCATAGTTATAATCATAGTTGGTCTAGGGTAGTTGGGATAGACTTCTCATGAAAATTCATCCCTTTTTAAATGTAATTCTAATTACTATCTGAAACCGGCAAGTCCCGATGGAGTTCAGTTCTCGGTAATCACGAGGGGGTCCCAGAACTACCCACACAGAGAGAGACGGACTTCAGTACATATAAGTATAAAAAAAGTGTGTGTGTGTCAGCTACGACGCACGATTGGAGTTTACTCCTTACGAACGATAATTATGATATATATCGAATAGAATAAAAGGTTAAATGAACGCATCTGCTAAAATGATAAGAGAAACAAACATATATCTGTAATTATTCGGATTATTTATATTACCTCAATAAAGCGTATTACATAAAGTATGTTACAAAATAATATAAATAAAATACAGTGAGACTACGAAGTATCGCGAGGAGGAAAGAGGAGACCCCGAGAATGAGATACGCTGTGTAATGTATTCCATCTCATTCTTTTACACGTTCAATCCTACAGTATATATGTTTGTCTCTTTCTACGTAATGTTCAACTTTTCGTGTTACACTTGATTTTACTCCTCATAAAATTTCCGTACCGGGCCTTATAACTCAAATCGTTTCTTAAGGAGTAAACTCCAAAAAAGCAGTGTTGGCTAAGTGGGAGGATACTCGACTTTCATTCGTCGGTTTTAACCCATCCACACAGCTTTTGATATTTCTTCTTGAAAAATGTATGTGCGCTTTAACATTTGTAATTATTATATATTTTATAAGTAACAAGAACTGAGATTATGGAAAAATATGTCAAGACTGCGACTCAACTTTTTTGGGAGTTTTTACAGACTATGTCTATATGAGGCCTATATGATAATGGTTATTTCGCAACTTTAAATCAATATAGCTCCTAAACCGTTATTGGAATAAAAAAAAAAAGGTGTGTGTGCGATTCACACACGATAGAAGTGAAACTTCAGTAAATCGACGAAAGAATAATAAGAAGAATAAAAAAAAGTGTGTGTGTGTCAGCTACGACGCACGATTGGAGTCTACTACTTATGAACTATAATTATGATATATATCGAATAGAAAAAAAGGGTAAATGAACGCATCTGCTAAAATGTTAAGAGAAACAAACATATATCTGTAATTATTCGGATTATTTATATTACTTCAATAAAGCGTATTACATAAAGTATGTTACAAAATAATATAAATAAAATACAGCAATACCTAAAGAAATTTAAATAAAGCATTGTATTTGTGTCTCTTACATCATTTCCGTTTCATCTTTATGCATCCGGTTTGAAATCACTACGATTCTATAGAAGTTTCACTTCAAAAAAGTCGAAAGAAAACTAAACTATTCGCTTCTCAACTCAGTATAAAACATTGAAGCGAACTGTCAAGACAATGTTATTTCCTTGATATTTTTTGTTTAAACAATTTAGTTTTATTAATTTTAAGTTGACCTGTCCATGTAGGCCATGTGCTTCTAAGGAAATAAACGTTTTGACTTTGACTAAATTTTTTTGTTAAATACCTATTCAACGATACCCCACGAGACATAGTTTATTGACTTTGACGTTATAAGTAAAATTTGCTCGTAAATGGCTTTAAAGATGTCGCTAGTAAATTACGATCGGAGGCTAAGTCGCGCTATCGAAGTGTTTCCCAGATTTCAGGATCTAGTTTTGTCTAGGACGACCGATCGGAGGCAAAATCGCGCTATCGAAGTGTTTCCCAGATTTCAGGATCTAGTTTTGTCTAGGACGACCGATCGGAGGCAAAATCGCGCTATCGAAGTGTTTCCTAGATTTCTGGATAAAGTTTTGTTTGAATGCCAATTTGAGCTCGCTTAATAGTTATTCGATAAATAAAGAACCTTTGATAAGTATCATAATTGCCGAAACTAAGTGGGTCCCAAAAGTACGGTCGTGACTGTCGGACCATGTGAGTTTCGAATTAGATATAAACTTAAATATTTATTTATTAATAGATGAAAACTGGCTTGTTCTATTCGCTTCTCAACAGAGTGTAAAACATTTAAGCGAACTGTCAAGACAAGATGTTATTTTGGGGGTTTTGTCTGTTCACGTCCGTAAGTGTTAACCCTCTGAAGCCTTACACGTGACCTCCGGGTGGTGCTAAGAACTAACAGTCTCAGATGGTAGGCTTCGGCCGCGGCTTGTCACCACCCTCCGGGCTGGGCCAGTGCGTGAAGCGATTTCGTGTTTCGTAATGTGGCCCGGAGAAGCCATCTACATATCATCTAGGTCTTCATGCCCCATCTTAGACCACATCGTCACTTTTCACCAAATGAGATTGTGGCCAAATAAAGGCTTATTTAGCATAAAAAAAATCCTTGATTATTCTTACTTAATAATCAAGAAATCAAGAATTCTTAAGAATAATCAAGTTTTTTTTTGTCTATGTATGCCATGTGCGTCAATCAATCGTCAAGGAAAATCAGTCAAGGAAATAAACGTTTTGACTTTGATTTACGCAGATCATTTTTGGATTTATCAGAAATAAATGCTGAAATTTCACAATTTAATTCGACGATTGCTGACGGAAGTTTATTAGAAACTTCAGTAAAAAGTGTACCTGAAGAATCTACGCTGAACATCGACCTAAAACAACAGATTCTTGAACTGCAAAATGAGTTAACAATCGCACATGAGGAAATTGCGAATCTTAGCTCCCAGTGCACAGTATTAAATAGAGAACTTGAAGAGAAATGTAGACAAAATGAATTACTAAAAAAAATTACAACGCAGCAAGTTTCACTCTCGCCGCGTATGTCACCCCGGCCAGGTTCAAGTGGTTCATTAATGAAAAAAATTAATACGATAAGAACAAAAACTCCACGTCTTTCTCCAATTCATCTGAACCACGAAACTGAAATAAGGGAAACGCCTGCAATAAAAAAACATTCGGTTCAGCGATCAAATCTAATGCAACTACAATTATCATCCAGCCCGAGACTAAAAACTCAAACTGCTAGCACTTCAAATCTGTATAGTTTCGTCGCAGGAAAAGCAGAGGGCAGCAGCGCCATTTCAAAGGCGAAGATCCATATCATCGGCGATCAGCAGGCTCGGAACTTGACAACTAAGCTAAGCATGGATCGGAAAAATAAGTGGAATGATATGTACGACATATTTGGTACGGTTAAACCTTCGGCGACAAGTAGTGAATTACTATCTAACTTTAACATTAGTAAAATAAATAAAAATGATATTTTGGTTTTGTTTTTAGGAGCAAATGAAAAAAATCCATTTTCTCTGTTTGCTAACTTATGTAATTTTTTATACTCGCTTAAGGGGCAACTTGTTTTCATTGTTAATGTACAGTTTAATCGCTACTTAAATAAAAACAAATTAAATAACGAGTTGAGGTTACTTGTACGTAATTATAGTAACTGCAGGTTTATTCAGATGGATGATGGCTATGATAGTGAGGTACCTTACATTAGAAAATCAAAATTATTTTTACAAAATTTAAGTTTAAAAATAAACATTGAAATTGACAGTATAAATTACAACAAGCAATTTCTTGACAAAGGCAGATCACTGTGTACATTACGGTCGCATAAAAAGGGTAAACTTGGGAAAAATGTCCCTAAAGTAGGTACTATACCCTACTATTTTCGTACGGCGGCTAAAAACCAAGGTATAAATCCTCCGGGAAATATGGTTAAGGGTCAATCAAATAGTGATACTTTACCTTTTTTTCAAAATGTACCGAGGGCAGCTACTCTTCGATGACAATTTTGCACCAAAATATTGCCGGTGCAATATCTAAAGCAGAGAACTTACAAGTGTCACTATCCGAACTGCGACAAAACGGTACTTCTGTTAATATATTATGTTTAACGGAGACGTTTATATTAAAAGACCACGAGCAATTACTTAAGATAGCTGGATTCAGAATGGCTGCCTCATTCTCGCGTTCCGACTCGAAGCGCGGGGGTGCGTGTATTATGTTAGAGAACGGGTTGCAGTTTAGGGTTCTTCAATCTGTAAGCGATGTAGCTTGTAAATTTTGCTTTGAAAGTACTGGAGTTGAGTTACTAAGTTATAACATAGCTTTGATATGCATCTATCGTACCCCAAATAGTAGCATTTCAATATTTTTTGACAAACTCAATAGCTTACTACATGTATTATCCCGAAAATACAAAAAAGTAATTCTTTGTGGTGACTGGAACATTGATGTACTAAAACATAATAAACATACTAGTGAATTAAGAAGTATTTTTGACAATTTCAACTTAGAATTGCACATCAAATCTCCAACCCGAAATTTAGCTTGCTTGGACCTTTTTGTGAGTAACATTAAAAATGTTACTGGTAAGGTACACTGTTTAGCTCTATCAGATCATGAAATGGGGCAAACAATAGAGATTCCAATGAAGGTCAACATCACAAAATCAGAGTGGACAGAATGTAGAAGGGATTGCAGCCCCGAAAACGAGCAAAAATTCTGTAACTATTTAGCGTCTCTATCATTTTCAGATGTATATGAAAGTAATACTACAAATACGGCTTTTAATAATTTTCATGAACTGTTGACTCTATTCTTTGACTTGTGTTTTCCAATTTACTTAACCAAGAAAAGATTTAGAGGTAAAGGCTGCAGTTGGCTTACAAAAGGTTTAAAGAGATCTAGCATTAAAAAAAGATGTCTCTATATTAGGTTAAAATTGACGAAATCTGACAAAAGAATGGCTAAATATTATAAGCAATATAGTAAAATACTTAAAAATTGTACACATAAATCGCAGCAAATACAAAATTTGAAATATATTAAAAAGAACAGTAACAAGTGTAGAGCAGTATGGAAAATTATAAATGAAAATATTAATGACGTGAATGAAACTAATGACATAAAAGAAATAATTGACATTGAAAATATAATTTATAAGGAACCTCAGGACATATGTGAAAAATTTAATCAACATTTTATTGAAATGACAAAAATTCCAAATCCCAAATTTCAGCTAAACAGCAGCTCTAATAACAACATTAATTCAAACTGTTCCTCAATATTCTTACATCCTACTAATCCGGATGAGGTATTAAAGGTCATTAAGAAATTAAAAAATACAAATTCAGTGGGAATAGATGGTTTAAGTACGAGAGTAATTAAACTATGTGCCAGCTCTATTTCTAGACCACTGAGCCATATAGTAAATATGTCCTTTGAGGAAGGCGTGTTTCCGTCTAATCTAAAAATATCAATTGTGAAACCACTCTTCAAAAAAGGCGAAAAAAATGACATAAATAATTATAGACCAGTGACATTAATACCTATCCTATCAAAAATATTTGAAAAATTAATTTTATCAAGACTTCAGTCATTTACTACAGCTAATGAAATACTAAAGCCTGAACAATTTGGTTTTAGAAAGAACAGCACCACAACACTTGCTTGCTTCAATTTAATCAAGCTTGTTACGGAGGCTTTGAATGACAAAGTCCCTGTAGTGGCGCTGCTCTTAGACATGTCAAAGGCGTTTGATTTTGTTGACCATAGAACGCTTCTTTTTAAATTAGGTAAATATGGTATAAGGGGGAAAGCAAATGAGTGGCTAGAAAGTTACCTAGAGAATAGACAGCAGTGCGTTGAAATATCAAAAATCGTAAATAATAAGAAAACAGTTTTTAGATCTGAACTAAATACAAACAACTTTGGGGTTCCACAAGGGAGCGTACTTGGCCCGTTTCTCTTCCTTATCTACATAAATGACCTTCCTGACATTATAAAGCATAAAACAATATTATTTGCAGATGACACAACGATTATTATTAGAGGACATAATAAATTGACGTTCGAAAGAGAAATAACTGACGCTCTTACTAAGACAATTGAATGGCTGAATCAAAATAATCTTAACATTAACCTGAGTAAAACTAATATAATTCAATTTGGGACATACAAAAATTTAAATGCAAATATTAACATTAATTATGACAAAGCACTTATAGCGGAAGAACAGAATGTAAAATTCTTAGGTATTTTGATTGACAAACACTTAAACTGGAAAGCACATATTGATCAAATTTGCATTAAAATAGATAAATTCGTGTATGCAATTAGGAATCTTAGACTGCGCGTATCTATGGAGGCTGCTCTCACAGCGTACCATGGCTACGTCTCATCGATATTGGCCTACGGTCTCATAATGTGGGGAAACTCTGTAGATTTCAACAGAGCTTTTAGAGCTCAAAAAAAGTCCATCCGCGCTATATGTGGATACTGGAGCACAGACAGCTGTAAGCCATTGTTTAGGAGTTTTAGGATCCTACCACTACCGTGCATGTATATCAGAGATGTATGTGTCTTTGTCAAGCAATATCCTCAGTATTTTAAGCGGCATGCAGATGTTCTGACTAGACATACTCGGCACAAAAATAGGTTATACGTCCCACCATGTCGGCTTAAGCTAGTTAAACGTAATTCTTTCTATCATGCCATTACTATCTACAATAAACTACCTGACGCTTTAAAAGATAATTTAAATTTAAATCAATTTAAGATTAAATTAAGAGACTGGCTTTTAGAAAATTGTTTTTATGACATGCATGAATATATGAATTTCAAAACCTGACATATAACCTAATTACCAATTATGATTAAATTTTCAATTAATTAATGTGTATTCGTTATTCTTATTATTAAATTAGTTTTTTTAATGTATATTTTAGTGTTATATTATAGATAATAACTTGTAATTATTAGAGATTTGCACACCTGTTTAGGTAGAGTGTTAATGGACATTTAATTTAGATTTAAGACCTATTGTACAAACATTCTCGCAAATAAATGAATTATGAATTATGAATTATGAATTATGAATTACCTATTCGTACTTAATACCTTATGGATTTTCCCGTGGAAATATAATATGTATTCTGCAAAGTAGAAGTAACAAGAGCCATTTGATATTATATTGCGATCCAGAAGTCACAAATAAGCAGTCCAGTCGGTTTAGGTATGATATAGTTGGAACCAACAGAAAAAAATAAAAGAGGGTTTTTATGATATTATATAAATTGGCTACGGAGGCCTCTACGGAGTTTACTTCTCTGTGAGTAGGTAAGGTCGAAATAAAAATATGTATGTTTTCAATAGCACCTATGTTTTATTTTTTGTTTTTGTAATTGATTTGTATTATATAAGATTTGTAAAACCAAACAATGGAAATAAATGTTTGAATACCTACTATTACATACCTTACTAACATATTGGACGGATGGCTTGGTTAAGGTTGCTCATTATGGATGCAGGCCGTACCAACCGTAGGAACTCTCTTCTTTTCTGTTTAACTATCTTCGCTAGTGCTGCACTTTTATTATGATCGACGAGGTCCAAAGCGTTTGGCATTTCGGGTATTTTCCTTTGAAAAACCACTCGTAGACACTAAAAACTTTCTGCTTAATAAAATTCTGAATCTCAAAACTAAAATCGTAAAAGAAACCAGAGATTTTACGTTCGAATATAGTTTAGTAGTTAAATTCACCAAATATACCCGAAATGCCAAATTATTGTGGAACTTTCGACTCCAATAAAATAATTCCAATATAGAGGAGACCCTTTGCCAAAACCATTATAATTTCTGTCGCTTTAAGAATAAACATAGGATGAGCTCGGACTATCTGATAAGCTAAATAATTATTAACCACCGACAGAAAAAGAAGGTTGTTATACGTTTGAAGTGTCTGACTGTGGCACCTCAGCTCCCGAATGAATGAAATTTCAATTTAGTTTCGTATTAAAGGTGACTTACGCGCGAGAGAGAGTAGACATGTTTGATGAAGATCAGTCGAGCCGTTTCAAAGTTATGGGGGGTGCAAGTGAGAAAGAATAAACACATTCTATTATTCTGCAAATAATATGTTTTTTACGACAATAACATGAGTTTTGGAATCGAGGATTTCAGGAATTTATATTATCATGCTTTAGCAGCTCAAGATATGTAAGTATTGTAGCCTAATAATGCCTATTTGAATATAGCTACCTATAAATATTCAACTCTCTCAAATATAGCTACCTATAAGACTCAACGACTTCGTACCCTTTTATCTTATTCCCATTTTTGTATATTATGTAGATTTTATTTCATACAAACCTTTACCTAAAATAATAAACACAAAACAGAAAAATATTCAGTGAATTTGATGCAGTAGTTTTGCGCGAATCTACATACATTTCGGAAATCCATACAAAGATATATCAGATTAATTTACTTACGAAAAAAAATAGCTTTCTTATTATGTTGATGCGTTAAATATATCGTTCCAGCAGCTTTTTCGTTATAGTTGAAGCTGGTTGTTCTTTTAGAAACAGTTTCTTTCAATAACGTAGATATTGAGCCATGAACTGTAAAATAGTTACGAGTGTGATTTCGTACCTAACAGAGTCTAAATGCATACCAAAGTCAAAGTCAAAGTCAAAACGTTTATTTCCTTAGAAGCACATAGCCTACATGGACAACTCAACTTAAAATTAATAAAACTAAATTGCTTAAATAACAAATATCAAGAAAATAACATTGTCTTGACAGTTCGCTTCAATGTTTTATGCTGAGTTGAGAAGCGAATAGAACAACACAGCTTTATCAGTTATAACAATTTTGTAGTTATTACAATTTTGGAGTTCTTATTTATAGGTAACTATTATAAGTTTAACATTTACAATAAAAAAATATTTACCAATATTTTCACTTCACTTTTAAGTAATAATTTATTAATCAAAACAACGTACATCTAGGCATACATACTATAAACCTGACCCAAATTTAATACAGTTCGTATTTATAATTATTAGTTAAAACTAATATAATAATCAAGGGCACCACACTATTTTTCGTATATTTTTGCAGATTTTGTAGACTCTAAATCCTATGTTTTCTGTCTTTTGTAATATTTATACATACATATGTATAATTTATATCGTCTTTATATCTACTGGGTAGTATGATGAAGCCTTAATCAGTATTAAGTTTTTTATTGGTAACAACGCAAAAGATTTTCCGAGGTTTTTGGCTCGCGGCGCGTTTCCGAATTATTTTTGTTCTATTTTTAAAATATTCCAGCCGATTTCAATAACGGTAAGTGGCCTGTAGCGCAATCTTAAGGCGAATAGTTCCTTGAGAAATATGAAATTGGGCCAAAGAATTTAGGTGAAAAACCGTGTTGGCTAAGTTCGAGAACACAAGACTTTCATTTCGAAGGCCGTGGGTTCAAACCTCGTCGCGCACCTCAGTTTTGTTATATATATATTATATATATATATATATATATATATATATATTGTCAATTGTGTATTGTTATTGTCGCAAAAACTATAATTATAATTTAAAGTGACAATTCGGAGAATTTATTTGAGTTTATTGTAATCGCTTTACTTAATCATACTTAATCGTAGTATTGTAGAATCTATACTAATATAATATATTTATATTATAAAGCTGAAGAGTTTGTTTGTTTGTTTGTTTGTTTGAACGCGCTAATCTCCGAAACTACTGGTTCGAATTTAATAATTCTTTTTGTGTTGGATAGTCCAGTTATCGAGGAAGGCTATAGGCTATATAACATCACGCTACGACCAATAGGACCAAAGATATAGTGGTAAATGTGTAAAAAACGGGAGAAATTGTTCATCTTTGAAGCCTTCCGTTGCGTGCGCCGTGAAAACAGTTCAAGGTACACAAAAAATATGTATTAAAGAATAATAGCTCTTTTAATGATCTAAAAAACAGTCCGCGATAGTTTAGGTCTATCTTTTAAGATTAACTCACAAAAACCGTTTTTATGGTACCTAATTTGGTCGAAATAATTTGTTTAAGTTGTATCAACATAATAATATTAATCTTTATTCAAATAAATATGTTGTTGGATAAGAGTACTTCATCCATTATAACGCGGGTAGCACCGCAGGGCACAGCTAGTAATGAATATTATACTGAAACTACATATTATAAGTACAAATGAAACAAATGCCAAAAGCAACTATACATATAAATATTTCCACTAACGCTAATAGAGTCGCTAATACCATAGCCGGAATTCGCGCCGCGGAACAATACCCTTCATTATTCAGGATAAGGATTATGCAAAAATGGAACTTATTGGTTATTCCGATGTAGGCCTCCTTTGGGGGCATTATTCATAATATTACCCTAAGCTCTGGTTTCATGACGTTATTAATTTGGAAATTAACTTTTGTTAAGGGAATTGGAAGATAACTTTGAAAGGAGAGTCGATTAAATTATAATCTAAATTGAAAACTAAAAAATCTAAATCTTTTAAATAAAAATGAATCGCAAAATGTGTTGCTAAGCGCATAACTCAACAACGTCTGGATCAATTTGGCAAATTTTTTTTCGTTAGAGTTCTAGGTTGTTTTTTACGACTGGAATAAAAAACAAATTATTGCCGGGAAAATAATTACCCGTGCGAAGCCGGTTAGCTCGGATTCTAGGACTTTAGTTACCCTAAAAGTAAAAAGTCGTACTATTTTGTAATGTGCACGTATATTTTGAAGAAATTCGGTTGTTCTTCCCCACTTTCACCCCCACAACTTTGACTGTCTTAGTGGCGTGGTGGGTAAAGGTCAGCTTACGGCGCAAGAGGTAGCGGGTTCGATTCCCGCCGAGAGGTCAAGTATTTGTATAGTCTGCAAGCACTTTCTCCTTGGTTTAGGTGTTTAATATAAATAGTAAAAAATATATATGTATGTTTGTATATTATATGAAGTAGGTATCAGATGTCTAGTACCCGTAACACAAGCCTTAGAGCTTACCACGGGGCTAGATGTTGTGTGGATTGTCCGGAAAAATAATTAATAAGGAGTTAATAGGTAACATATTCTGTCGAAAACTACTCACTCTAACTCCACTCTCCCCTTAACTCTGTGCTGGAAATAGATCGATCGCCTGCGCACGATCAGACCAATCGATTGATTTATTCGACCAATCCGAGCAGGCCTGCATACTCCACGCGAAAACCAACTCTAACCACCATAGATTATGGAAGTTTTTTCTTTGTTGGTTTGTTGTTGATGCCCAAATT
Organism: Gymnoscelis rufifasciata; assembly: GCA_929108375.1. NCBI lineage: Eukaryota > Metazoa > Arthropoda > Insecta > Lepidoptera > Geometridae > Gymnoscelis > Gymnoscelis rufifasciata. Next base: position 8,908,237 of record OV815327.1, on the reverse strand, counting down.
TTATAGATAGAGACTTTAAAAGATGGCGAAAGAGCACGTGTAGACCAGACGTCTTTCGTAAGTTTAATTTAATTTTAGAGTACTTTGATGAGATTTTAGGCCGCCAGACGTATACGTTACTATTATTATTTATCATCCTAATTTCAGCTGTTGGACGTCTAACGATCCTGCACCTGTACATTTGAAATTAAAAATGTAAATTAATAAAAATAAAATGTTGTGCCCGCCCCCGTTATGGTTGAGAATTCGGTTCTCGAAGTTGTTGACGCATATGTATACCTAGGACAAACAGTCCAATTAGGTAGGTCCAATTTCGAGAAAGAGGTCAGTCGCCGAATCCAACTCGGATGGGCAGCGTTCGGGAAACTAAGACACGTCTTTTCATCTAATATACCGCAGTGCCTCAAGACGAAAGTCTTCAATCAATGTGTGTTGCCAGTGATGACATACGGATCCGAAACGTGGAGCTTCACTATTGGTCTCATAAACAGGCTCAGAGTCGCTCAAAGAGCTATGGAGAGGGCTATGCTCGGGGTTTCTCTACGGGATCGAATCAGAAATGAGGAGATTCGTAGAAGAACGCGGGTCACCGACATAGCCAAACGGATTAGTTCTTTGAAGTGGCAGTGGGCAGGCCACATAGCACGAAGAACAGATGGTCGTTGGGGCCGAAAGGTTCTCGAATGGAGACCACGGATCGGCAAGCGCAGCGTAGGACGTCCACCAACTAGATGGACGGACGATCTGGTGAAGGCTGCGGGCTCACGGTGGATGCAGGCCGCTGCCAGCCGAAACCACTGGAGATCTTTGAGGGAGGCCTATGTCCAGCAGTGGACGTCTTACGGCTGAGATGATGATGATGATGATGAATAAAAATTTTAAATTCAAGAAAAACCCCCTGTTACCATTGCCTTAATTTCCTTAAAAGTAAAACACCATAATATTTTGTGATGCGCTTTCATTTCATGCACCACTCGAGTATGTTTGCAGATTTTCGGTTTTCCTTCCCCACTCTCACCCCCATAACTTTTAAACGGCACAACCGTTTTTAATTAAACATGTCTAAGAATACTCGCGCAAAGCACACCTATATTACAAAAAAACTAAATTGGAATCGCTTCATCCGTTCCGGAGCTACGATGTCCCAGACAGACAGACAGAGAGACACATCAAACTTATAACAGCCCTATATTTTGATCAGGGGTTAAAAAATAGAGATACGTATTGGGGTCGCAGTTGTCTATAACACAGGATACGTTATTTTATTATTACTTTTTTTAAATTTATTTATCGTTTACAAAAATAAAACATTTTTATTTAACACATAAATAGCACAAAAAACCACTAAGGTTTAAACCCGTGCTATTTGAAAACTAAGACGCAGGTTCTCACTAACCTATTTAGTTACACAGATTATTTTGAAATTAGGGAACTATCTAAACTAACATTACCGCGGTATAATCCGTAATTACCGCGGTATAATCCATAACAGGTAACAACGTGACGTAAACGCTAGTTAAGATATAAAAAGCTTTCCAAACAAAGCCACGAGCGAAAGCACGTATACTTGTAAAGTGGAATGACCTACTAAACTCGAGAACAGTGAATACTCGATCAATAGCCTCTCGACGAGGCAATATCGTCCTTATTACTCGGGAATAAAGCACAAATTTATATAGATTATTTACGAGTACGTAACAATGGGTTTTCACTTTAAAATGGGCTTTTATTAAGAGTTTTCTTTATTGTGAATCATTGAGTGAAGTGGAAAGATTCAGGACTTTTATAATAAGGGTACATGTTGTGTACTTTCTTAATATTGTGTAACAATAACTATCTAGGCATTTAATTTTTAAGTATTTATTGTATAAGCTTATTTTTTTATGTTAGATAAGTCTTCATTTGAACACAATCTCACCTGATGCAAAGTGACGATGTGTAAGATGGGGCATTAAAACCTAGAAGGTAGATGGATTCTTTGGACCACATTACGTAACACGAAAAAATCGCTTCACGCACTGGCCCAGCCCGGAGGGTGGATATATGTCAAATGTATGGAATTACAACATGTTGTAATCTCCAACAGTTGTAAGTCACAACTCGTGGCAGGGCTACACTATGTAGAAGAACCACCAGTAGGTACAAGAAGATGGTAGCGATGAGTTGTTAAGGTAAGTTATAGTTTAACTTATTCAAGGTAAAGGAAATAGCATTAATTAGAATATTTGAAAGAAGTCTATTGTTTCACGAGCGGATACCGCGCAAGGAGATTAGTGGGACGCAGACAATAGTACGCAAAAGGTAATCACGGATAGAAACGAATATTCCCTTTTAATTCAAACTATATTTAGAATAACCTAAACATTATCTGGTAGAAAATACGGATATATAAAAACATTACTCTTCGATAGGTCCTCGTGATGGCCCGGAGAATCCCAATCAAATCAAATCAAATCAAGTGTTTATTTGCTGAATTCAATTTTTCAAACATGTCAAGATAGAGTTGTAATCAACCCGCAAGCAGGTATGCAAAAATCAATGTCATTAAGGTACAAAATTAAGAATAAATTAATAAATAATGAGCAAAAATCCAAAAATAAAATTTTGGAATTAGAATATGAATACAAAAAAGAATAGAAAAAGAAATATATAAATTTTAATTTAGATATACACTATAAAACAATTGTCAAGCAGCCAACTATTTAGTTTTGTCTTAAAATATTCCCCTTCAGGTAACTTATTATAGACTACAATAGACATAAAATATATTTTTTTATACATTTTTTTGGTACATTTTGTATAATATTGTACAGTAGACAATTCAATTGAGCTCTTTTCTGTCGAGTGATTAATAGAAAATTAAAATAAAGATATTAATAATATGAATATCCCAGAAATATTTTAATTATTGAATCCCAGTTATGTTGGTTGGTGGTAACCATTTCACGCTTTATCTTATCTTTTTGAAAATTTGCATGCATAAGTAGTTGACTACCTTTCATCCCTAAAAACGTGGTATTCCCGTGGCATCGACGATTTGCGTGAAAACCTGCATTAAAATTCACCTCGCGAAAAATTGGCTTTTTTAAGAACAAGTTATGCTTAAAGGCGTAAATTTATTGTTTTTCCTAAGATACTTTCTTATTCTCAACATCCGAGTAAAATAAACAATGCTTAGTTATGTCAATATGTAATGTAAATTGTAATATGTCAAAAATACACCTGTCCATGTTACTACTTATTGTTGACTAAGAAATAGCTTTAAAAGTCAAAGTCAAAAAGTTTATTTCCACGCACATGGCCAAGATGGACAGGTCAACTTAAAATTAATAAAACTAAATTGTTTAAACAAAAAATATCAAGGAAATAAATTGTCTTGACAGTTCGCTTCAATGTTTTATACTGAGTTGAGAAGCGAATAGAACAACACAGCTTTATCAGTCATTACAATTTTGGAGTTCTTATATTTAACTGATTTTAACCATAATATAATTTTTCACAAAAAAGGTGAAACATACCTTTACTGTAGTTGAATACGTTGTATTATAAGAGTTTCATATCTACCACTAACTAATCCCAACTCGGACACGCGGGTCGTTGACCCGGTCAGGTCACAGGTCAGCGACCCCCATTGTTTCATGGTGTTTTTTAGATTATGGCGCTTACTCCACTTTCGTGGTATATGGATCGTGAATGACTTTATAGTGCTATTTGTTACTAAATATCTGTTTTATACTCTTTGAGTTAGGGCCTGTTTCACCATCTCCGAGTAAAATTAGACAGTGGTTAAAATATAGAGCTATTTTTTGTACGTGTGACATCCACCTTTATAATTCGCACAGCAAAGGTCTGGAATTCGCTCCCTGCTGCTGTATTTCCTAATTACTACAACCTGAGTGTCTTCAAGACAAGAGTGAATAGGTACCTTCTAGATCTATGTGTTCCATCTTCGTCCACATCGACACTTTCATCAGGTGAGAGTGTGGACAAACATACATGAATCTCCCATAAAAAAATAATAAAAAATTGTGACAAAGCGAGATAACTTTTGGTATAACTAACCATTGCATAGTTAACTCGGATTTTTAGTCTCCTATGATAATTATATTTATGTTTAATTAATTTCAATTTGGACTTAAAAATAAATACGTAAATAAAAAATAATCTTTATTTCTGTAACAAATTGATTAATGTGTATATAATGACTTAATTTAAGCTCAATAGCTTATTATGTTCTTAATGCTCTTCTTAATAATTAAAGTAACAAAAGAAACAAAATAAATTTACACCTAATGAATAATAGCTAAATAAATAAAATTAATAAATATTTCCGGACTACTCACACAGCATCACCTAACCCCAAACTAAGCAGAGCTTGTACTATGGGTGTTAAGTGACTGATATACTACATAGATACCTTTTTTTTGTAAATACATACATTATGATGCATAGAAACACCCAGACCCGAAACAGGAAGTTGTAGATCGTACAAAATCTTGTCCCCCGGTGGGAATCGAACCCGCAACCTCCTGCGCCTCAGGCGGACGTTCGCCCACCGAGCCACAGAGGTCGTCAGCTTTCATCATCATCACCCTATTAACGTTCCCACTGCTGGGACACAGGAACTTCTCTCTTGACGAGAGAGATCAGGCCTTAATTCACCACGCTGGCCAAGTGCGGGTTGGTGAATTTCACAAGTCCTTCAAACTGTTTAAAGTTCTCAGAACATGCCGGTTTCATCACGATGTTTTGCCTTCATTTTTAAAGCGCACATACATTTTTCAAGGCGAAAATCCAGAGGTGCGTGGCGGGGTTTGAACCAGCGACCTTCGGAATGAAAGTCGGGTGTGCTCCCACTTAGCCAACACGGCTTTTAAATAAAAGGTAAATTTTAAATCTAGCTAGGAAATTGGGTGTGCACCCAAATTGCTAACACGGCTTTTTATGTTGCAAATTGCAAAAAAAAAAACAAAAGGGACGACTTAGAATCTTGAAACGTCGTGAAGGAAAGAGTTTCAAACAGCATCTTAGCATCATACGCCTCTCTGGCCCGTGGGACCGCCTGGTTAATTATGATGCCTTTTACATGAAAAAAAAAAGTGTGTGTGTGTCAGCTACGACGCACGATTGGAGTTTACTCCTTACGAACGATACTTATGATATATATCGAATAGAAAAAAAGGGTAAATGAACGCATCTGCCAAAATGATAAGAGAAACAAACATATATCTGTAATTATTCGGATTATTTATATTACTTCAATAAAGCGTATTACATAAAGTATGTTACAAAATAATATAAATAAAATACAGTGAGACTACGAAGTATCGCGCAAAAAAGAGGCCCCGAGAATGAGATACGCTGTGTAATGTATTCCATCTCATTCTTTTACACGTTCAATCCTACAGATATTATATATTTGTCTCTTTCTACGTAACGCCTCAACTTTTCGTGTTACTTGATTTTACTCCTCATAAAATTTACGGTACGGAAATTTTAGTTATAACTCAAATCGTATCTTAAGGAGTAAACTCCAAAAAACTATTGAGCCATGGTTCCTAATGAAATAAAAAATAAAATTCATTTATTTCGGATAACATTACAAATTAAAAATTTTATTAAGAGGTCCATATCATATAATTAACAAAACGGAAATATTTTTATTATTACAAAACGGAATAAAGGTAACATAACGGAAATATTAAGCCGAACGAACTCTTAGTGTAATATCTTTTATCAACAACTTCTAAACGCGTCTTTATGTGGTGGTCTGAATTTGGTAGACTCTTTCAAGATAAAGGTTTTCGCACCCTAGCTAAGACGAAATCTGGATTGTAACACATAAGCTACAATTGTATTTACTTCTAGTAACACCTTGGGGTGGCAGTATCCATTCAATCGTAGAATGCTCCCAACTGGACTTGAGGGTGTGGAGATTATTGAGGCCCTTAGGGCAGTCTTTAGGGGTACAGAGTACAGACAACGGTAAATGGTGCTCAATGCCGACCTCCGGTTACGATGACATTTCGTTATTTAAATCAAATTTAAATATCTCCGGACAATCCACACAACAACAACTAGCCCTGTGTTAAGCTCTAAGCTTGTGTTTCGGGTACTAGACATCTGATATACTTAATATAATAGACATATGTACATACATAGATTTTTAATTATACATATTAAACACCCAGACCAAGGAAAAAGTGCTTGCAGAACATACAAACACTTGACACCTTGGCGGGAATCGAACCGACTACCGCGGCATGCGGACCCTCGCCCACCGCGCCACTAAGGCAGTCAAAAATGAAAAGTAAAATAAAATGAAAATGAAAAATGCTCTATATGTCACAAACACACGAATATAAGATATAATATAGTAAACAGAAAAATCTAACTATGCTACAGAACCAAAAAAATAACTAAATGAGAAAAAATATTTTATCAAAAAAATATATTTACGGTCGAATTGAGAAACTTCCTTTTTTATGAAGTCGGTTAAAAAAGAGTCAACTCAGCTCGAGCTAAGTAGATTTTTTATTGATATTTTAATTTATTTATCCATCTTTTGGTAAGGAGCGCTACGTACGTGACAAAAAAATATTGTATAAACTGAATTAGTTTTGTATTATGTAAGCAAAAAAGGGTACTGACTCCCTTTTTTGAGGATTCATATTTTCTTCTTAGAAATATATGTCAAAAAATCGGGTTATGTCTATTAAATATGTAAGAAATTTTATTTTTTATTTTATTTTTTTATTTTTACAATCTTAGGAAAACTTACAGCTAATAAAACAATAATATAAACTATATAATACTTAAAGGCTAATTACAAGTTCCCACAAATAATAAAGAAGAATAACAAAAGAAACAAACATGCGCACTATACTTAACTAAAAATATAATAAAAGTTATTTACTAATTACGTGAATAATAATAATATATGAATACTAATAATTCTAATAGCTTAAATAATTTTAAAATTAACATAAAACATTACCTAAAAATAAATTCAAAAACAAACGTTTAATTGCTCTAGCGGATGTATTGAAAAAATCAACATCTATATCTGCATTATCAGCGACCAAAGAATTGAAACTATTGCTAGTTCTGTAAATAAAAGCATTCTGTCTATAATTAGTTCTCGCTAAAGGAACATGGAGAAGGCTTGGCCTTCTCAGAAAAGCTGTGTTCGTTTTAAGAGAAATCTTCTCTAAAAGCTCCGGACAGTCAACAGTACCATTTGCCACACCCATTAAATAGCACAAATCTGCAACCTTTCTTCTAATTTCTAATGGGAGAAAGTGAAATTTAGAGCACCTTTGGCTATAGTTTGGAAGAAAAATCCCGGCTCTAAACTGAACGTATCGCAAAAACCGTTTCTGAATCCGCTCAATTCTGGATATGTACGTCGTGTAACAAGGGCTCCATACTTGTGAAGCGTATTCCAGATGACTCCGAACGTACGCACAATAAAGTATTTTAAGAGTTTTTATGCTTTGAAACTCTGATGATAGTCTTATTACAAAACAATAGAAAGACAATAGAAAAAAGTCACCTGATCGGATCCTATTGTTCCAAAGCAATGCGCTTTACTAACAAGATTTCGTACACGCTAATATGACCTGTATTTGTATGGGGCGGGAATCATTACTTTGCCGTAACACAGTTTCGACTAGCACGGGAAGTATTGCATCTCTAACCGTTTAGGTACCGTCATTTTAACTTAAATATTGTACAAAATTAAGTTAACATAGTTTTGTTAGATTATTTGAAGAAATATGATTAACTAGTTTAGTTAAAATAAAAGTGTTTACTTATATTAAATGGTAATTAAAAGTTTGCATAATTTTTGTTAACAAGACACTTAATTATATATGTACCTAAGCTATGTTTTGTAAAATGATAAATAAATTATTCTTATTCTTATTCTTATTCTATTCTAAAACCTAGTGCTCTAGATGCCTTGTTTACGATGTCATCAACGTGCCGATCAAACAGAAGTTTGTCGTCAAATGTAACCCCTAAATCACGTATATGACTAATCCTATGCAAATTAGTCCCATTAACAACATAGTTAAAACTCTGAACGATCGGTTTGCGAGTAAAAGAACAAATATAGCATTTAGAAACATTTAGTGCCAATTTGTTCTTTACACAATATTCCTGAAACCTATCCAAGTCACTCTGCAGGTTAGCCGCATCCGTAGCATTTCTTATAGGACACAGAATTTTCATGTCATCAGCGTACAGTAATATATCAGAGTGCTGAAAGCAAAGATTGACATCATTTATGAAAATCGCAAAAAGCAAGGGTGCAAGCAATGAACCTTGTGGAACCCCAGACGGAATACATACTGGCATAGAGCAGTAACCATTTAGAACTACAGTCTGGCACCTGTTACGTACATAGGACGTAAACCACCGATACAAATTACCCCTAATACCAATAAAATGGAGCTTTCTCAATAACATTACATGATCAATCCGGTCAAAACATTTAGTATAATCTGTATAGATTATGTCCACTTGAGAGGGTTCAGACATGTGCCGCGTCAAAATGTCACAGCACAATAAAAGGTTAGAAGTAGTAGACCTGCCTTTAACGAAACCATGCTGATGAACACTCAGATCCTGTTTGATTGCCAGGTAAAGCTGCCTATGTATTATTTTTTCTAGAATTTTAGCAAACAAGCATAATTAATAAATACTATGGCAGTTGGATGCCGGACAAAGCCGGACGTGTTCGTTGTATATAATCCGCTTGATGTAGCAAACAAAACCGATCCCACATCAAATAACCGTTTGAATGGCAAGCTAATCCATTTAGCTAAGCTACGGAGGCCATCTTGGAGAGGCGAGCTCACAACGCTTTCTGGAAAACATGGTTACACAGTAGGGTATTTGTCTGTCAATAAAATTATAGAACAAATTAAAGAAACATAAAGGTTTTCGCACCCTAGCTAAGACGAAATCTGGATTGTAACACAAAAGCTACTTATTTACTTATTATATATTTATATATATTATATATATTACTGACGGGGCCTTTTGACACATCACAAAATTATGTGTTAAGTATTTGTTGTTTTTCTTTGTTTTATTGTATTTTGTGTTGTGATGTGTCAATAAATGTTTCTCTTTCTCTCTCTTTCTCTCTTACTTCTAGTAACACCTTGGGGTGGTAGTATCCATTCAATCGTAGAATGCCCCCAACTGGACTTGAGGATGTGGAGATTATTGAGGCCTTAGGGGCAGTCTTTAGGGGTACAGACAACGGTACATGGTGCTCAACGCCGACCTTCAGTTACAGAATAAATTGGGAGGAATGCTTAGTTAAAATTCCCAAAAAAAGTTAAGTCGCATTTGGGTTATATTTTTTTTCAGTTCAGCTTGTTAAGCAGGAATGACTAACAATGTACCTATTTGGAATGATATGAAATTAAAATTGTTTTTTTTTTTATATTTTATCACGTGGCTAAAACGCTATTTTTCAAAATCGCTTTGGTATAACGGCGAGTACTAAAAGCTATATTATCATGTGTCCTACACGCGCGCCATTTTGAAGGGAAACCTTTTTTCGCGCACTTTTGGCATTTTCAATAAAAAAAAAAATAATATTATATTATATTATTTATACATATTTTTACCAAGTCCATGAGGAAGGTTTATCCAGCAGAATACGATACAGCTGAAGTTATGAGAATGGTGTTGATTATTTTACATATATATATCTAAAAACTAGACTACATTATTGGAAGTGTAGAAGTACCTAGTTATACTCGTCTTCAACTAGTTTACTTGCAACTAAGGCTTCCTGCCTACGATGCCACCACCGCGCCGCCACCGCGCCCCCTGCCCTTTTCAATATCCGTCACTGCTTAGCTATTCCTAACTAGGAATGTAACTTGTAATTTTCTTTGTAACAAGCCTTGTATTACTTACTGACAGCCGTATAGTGAACCTGTATAATAAGGCTTTCACGATGCGGCGGTGGTGGCGCGGCGGAGCGTGTGTACAGTGGAGCGGTGCGGCGGCGACGTGGTGGCGGCAATTTGTACATAAGGGCTAAGTCTGGTAAATAAGTATTATGATTTAACACTTCTCTCCGCACCAGTACCCCACTCCCAGTTGTAACGCTCATCATGTAAATATAACTATATTAACAATAAATAGCAAGCATCTATAGTATGTTGGGAACCAGTCTGTGGATAAACGTAGCACGGAACGCAGAGCTACTTTGTATTTGGTTGTACCCGCTACGGACGGCCATTCGAATGACTCACTTTCTGTTCGGCGCTTGAGTGTAACAGACAAAGAAAATAAATTTACGTTAATTCTAAAATTGGATTTTTAATGCAAATATCGCAAATATCAGTACAAGAATAAAGGATTTTATAGTTCAGAAGTGGGATTACTGCAAAAATATATTGTTTTTGTAACGCCCAAGTATCATCGGATACCAAAGCTACAGGTGATGTAATTTTTTTTTCCCATTATTCATAGAAACTAAAAACGATAGATTGAGCCTGACAAGATTATGAAAAGAAATAAAGCGTCATTGAATACAGTCGTTGAATCCTGGATAAACTCGTGATAACATCATTTGATCAGAGATATGAACGTTAGAACTTTGTTTCTTTGTTCAACCTTTGTTCCATCTGTATAGTTCAACATATAAATATAAATGTTTCTGTACTTTTACTGTTATATGTATAAATGTTTATAAGAAGATACAGTATCTGAGAAAATATAGCTTTTGTTCAATTCATAAGCACTAACGAGGGCAGATAAGATGGTTAGTTTTCTTGTCGTCAGTGTGATTATTTCTCTTAATAATTTACATATAATGTTAGATTCATTTAGAGTGAGATGTTATGTAATTAATAATGGTTTTGGGTAATATCCCTTACAGCTAGGATGTTAATAGATTTGTTGTTTATTATTACGAACAATAAGTATGTTAAAAGGCCCAAGAAAAAAAACATTTGTCTAAAATAAAGGAGGTATTATACGCAAATCATGCGATTATAATGACTCAAAAAGGGATGAAAGTAGATTTAAATGAGATAGTGAAAAATATACTTAACTAGCAGGCGGCCGCGACTTTGTACGCTTAGAGTGAGTTATTTGCACATGACATGTAATAGTAGAACACATAGGTTTTTAAAACAAACTTCGAACCTTTGTTTTAAACCCAAAAGGGATTTCTAAAGATACATTAGAAGCTCACCTTTACACCATCTACAGAGCATACATTTTATATTTCAAGTGTCTAACTTAAAACATAGGACTTTCATAAAAATTCCAACCCCGGTTTGACCCCTATAGGTGTGCATTTTCGTAAAATCAGTTTTGGCTAATTTTTACCCGCTATAGATAAAATCGAACTGCCAAATTTGTCATTTTTAAATTAAAAATAGGTATTTCACTTCTAACCCCGGTGTACCTTAGAGGGCGATTTCTGAAAATAATATTTAACACGTATTTCATTATTTTATTGATATTCAAGCTGAGTTTAATTCCAATAACAAAAAAAAAACGGCAAAATTTCATACTAACTTTTTTGAACACCCCACTTTATAAAAGGATTTTGTTGTAAAATTAATATAAATGAAAAATAGATACATAGTAGCCGATTCTTAGACCTACTGAATATGCATATAAAATTTCATAATAATCGGTTAAGCCGCTTCGGAGGAATGTGGTAACTAACACTGTGATAGGTGAATTTGATATATAAAATCAAATCAATTTGTCAATTTGTGAAAACGATGATCATCCTTGTTGTAATAGCAACCGCATTTTATATCGGTACAATAGTTGTCGGTACCTCAGGTAAATCTATGATACCTAGACCAAATACATCGTGGGCATTGTCTCAAGTTTCAGGAGATGGGTGACGGAGGTGATCATAATGAACGAAAGCATGAAACACCACCTCTGCGGAGGAAGCCCGGACGTGATTCTGAGCGACGAGGACAATACGAGGTGGTAGCCGTCAACGATCACGTTGTCAGAGCCGGCGCGTAATCAGACACAAGGCTTTGAAATCGATGAGAATACTATACGTCCAGGTGGACTGAAAACTCAACATGTTTCGGAATTTCCAGGAAGGTTTGGCACTGAAGGCTTGCCACGATGATTTTATCACTTTGGTTTAGAAAAACATTACAACGCATTCGAACTTCTATTTGATTCCCTAAAATGCTAAAGTTTCATAAATAAATTCATAATTTATTTTTTTGTAAACAGAAACAAATACAAATCTTAGGTAGTAACATAGGATATGTACAAAGACGAGTTTAACCTTATTAGAGTTTACTTACAACAAACCTTAGGGTATGAAGGACATGTTACAGCGATGTTATGGCTTAAATCGTACATGGATCAATGTATTTTATCTGTCCAGGCATGCAATTATAAAATTAAAATCTTCTGAAACACCCGACAAGGAAGGTAAAGATTAGATTATTCAAGAGATTTCAGAATAGCAGGCGCCATTCGAAAAATGCTCTTGCCCATAAAATCAGTTTTAGTGTTAGGCACGTAGATTTTATTTTTGTCTCGTCTGTTTCTTTCAACAACGTCTGACAGTTGAACGAATAAGCAAAGATTGTTTTTGACTAGCAGATATAATATTCTATAAAATAGGGTTTGTCTGTATCTGTAATCTTAAGATTAAACATTGATCGTAGGTATACATAGTTTTGGTGCTTTAAGACTATTAGACCATACCTTAAGCGAGAAGCAAGTCAGAGATCATCATATAGATTTCGTATTTAGGCTAAAATAATATATACCTACTGACGGCCCGCCCCGGCATCGCACGGGTAAAAAAAAAAGGTCCCGGCAATTTTTCCTTATTTGCTCACCGTTTAGACCTACCCTGGACTACGACAAACATTTTAAAACCAAAATCAGCTCAATCGTTCCAGCCGTTCTCGAGTTTTAATCAGACTAACGAACAACAATTCATTTTTATTTATATATAGAATATAGATAATATCCGCTATTTCACGGACGCTTTTAACAAAAAAAATAATTAAGTACTTCAAACTCATGTCAAAAATAAAATGATTAAAAACTATGTTGAATATTGAACTTTCGAGACATAGACAATAGCTCAAAGATTATATAACCACCACGTATGAATAGTTTATCAAGAAAAATCATAGACAACCTATAAAATGAATATTGAACTTTCGAGACATAGACAATAGCTCAAAGAGTATATTACCACCACGTATGAATAGCTTATCAAGAAAAATCATAGACAACCTTTAAAGACATTTATTTTACACTTTTGTTAACCTGTAGATAATAACAGACAAATAATTAGCAATAAATTAAAATGGCGACTATAATTTGAGATTTAAACTATCCTATCTGTCAAGTTGGATCGAACTGCACATGGTGTGGGAATTTTATTATAATCGGTTAAGTGGTTTAGGAGTCCATTGAGGACAAACATTGTGACACGAGATTTATATATATTAAGATTAGTCAAGATATATATATATAAATAAATACTTAGGTATAATAAAATTGATCTAAAACTGTTACGAAGGAAGTTTATTACAAAAAAATACGTGCTGTCTCGTTATAAATACTTCGATGCACGACATTACGAGCAAAACTACCACCGAAGTCTTGATTGGGTGATGAAATGTAGGAAATCCATCTGATGGTTTATTAAGTAAACCTTTGTCTCTAACTTAAAATCCCATACATCTCAACTTGTTATCTTGAGCTATGTAAAAAAGAATTCCATATCGTTTCTCATTCGAATCGTAAGGAAATCGTTGTCCCTGCAAACTATTTAAACTCTCCCAATTTACTGCAAAAGATAAAATCTATGTTCCCCATAAAGCGACTAGATTAAATTGTTTAATAAGCTGGTACTGATTACCAATAAAATTATTTTTGTCGCGAGCAGGCAGTAGATTTAATAATATGTGTGAATAGTTTGATTTATACAAATTCTGTTCAAGTGCGAGTACGGCCAGGCGGCCGGCGGCTGAGCACATATTTTTATTGTTAATTTATTTTGTTTTTAACTATTCACATTGGTAGTGTGAGATAATTTATATTGGTATATTATGTTTTTATTCGTGAGAACATTTAATACGCCTTTTATTTTTATTTATTAAAATAGGCTACACCAACAGAATATACACATAATAATACATACCTACATTATTACACTATGATACATATTCTAATGAAAGGTATGTTTTTCAGATAGTCCACTTATAGGGTGAAACAAAAAAATTCTAAATTTAAAATAGTCCTAGGATGTTCTACTAGATGTCGTTAGTACGAGGCGTAACTCGTAGTTGCAAGTGTAGAAGAAATTGAAGCGAAGACGCCGTGGCGAGGTTAGTTTAGATGGTTAGAATTTCGATGCGAATAATAACGATAAGAAAAATAATTATGTATTCGTTACTGTACCATTTAATACTCTTTACTGTACCATTTAATACTCGTTACTTTCATATCGGTACGTTACTGGTTACTTTTGATACAGCATTATGTTCGAGTAACGAATCACATCGTATCGCGTTCACGTACAGATATAATTTGTAATTTGTGAAAACATTATTTACCTATCTATTACATAATCAAATGCGTAATGTTTTTTATATTCCCATATTTTCACCTAATTATGTTCAGTTATTCTAAATTTAGTTTGATTTAAAAAGTACAATGTTTGTAAAATGTTTACGAACCTAAATTTGCAATGGATTTACTATTTTGAAAATGACTAAGTTAATTTAAATATTTAACATTAACAACTCAAGTCATGATGTGTCAATGTATTATTTGATACCGCATCAAGGATACAAGCGCATACTAAAACAGTGTTGTTGGTACCGATTTATTACGAAAAATGCGAGTAACGTTATGTGTTCGTAAGTGTTCGTTACTCGGTACTGGTCGGAGTACCTACCCGTTACACAGTGCCGTAGTTATACACATACGGGTTGCTACAGCGAAGAGAATCTTTGGTTGAATTTTTAACGCACCTGCTAGTTCTTTCAGCGATGATAGTGATAACAATGATTAAAACTATATATACATTGACATAAACTATTATTTAAGATCTGACATTGTATTAATAATTATTATGTATTCTCGCAAAATAAACAATTTCATTTAATTTCATGTCAAACATATTTAAGGTACTTATTAATAATGCCTAAAAGGAGATGACACATACATATTAGTAAAAAAATTAACAATTTTTATATAATTTTATACGAAATGAGATTATTCAATAATTTGGTATTTTTCGTTATTAATTTTAAGTTGAACGTATATTTGAATACCTATAACTATAGGTAATTAAAATGACTCATGTGAGTGAGGGAACAGTATATGATTTTAATTGTAAATACCAACAATTTAATGTGATAATAATGACTATACTATATACCTATGTATAATAATACTGATAAATAAGATGTGAATTGAATACGTTATAAAAGATGAGCCGAGGTTCTTTTTTTTATGTGACAAAATGACTCGTAGGGTAGGTAGGTACCCATGTAATACATGAGCTTGGTCTGGCATGAGTGTTATGTGAGGTTCAAAGCCAAGACCAGAAAGTAGTGAATGGACTCGAAGAACCTCTTTCTGTCTAGCTTTGGGTGCCCATATAATACATGAGCTTGTACCAGCATGAGTGTTATGTGAGGTGCAAATTCAATGAACTCGAAGTAACTCTTTCTATCTAGCTAGTTATGAAATCAGTATCACAAATTATGAAAATTGTTATAAAAGATGAACTGATGAATTTTGTTATGCGACTCTTGTAATTACTCGTAGGGTACCCATATAATACATGAGCTTGGTCTGGCATGAGTGTTATGTGAGGTTCAAAGCCAAGACCAGAAAGTAGTGAATGGACTCGAAGAACCTCTTTCTGTCTAGCTTTGGGTGCCCATATAATACATGAGCTTGTACCAGCATGAGTGTTATGTGAGGTGCAAATTCAATGAACTCGAAGTAACTCTTTCTATCTAGCTAGTTATGAAATCAGTATCACAAATTATGAAAATTGTTATAAAAGATGAACTGATGAATTTTGTTATGCGACTCTTGTAATTACTCGTAGGGTACCCATATAATACATGAGCTTGGTCTGGCATGAGTGTTATGTGAGGTTCAAAGCCAAGACCAGAAAGTAGTGAATGGACTCGAAGAACCTCTTTCTGTCTAGCTTTGGGTGCCCATATAATACATGAGCTTGTACCAGCATGAGTGTTATGTGAGGTGCAAATTCAATGAACTCGAAGTAACTCTTTCTATCTAGCTAGTTATAAAATCAGTATCACAAATTATGAAAATTGTTATAAAAGATGAACTGATGAATTTTGTTATGTGACTCTTGTAATTACTCGTAGGGTACCCATATAATACATGAGCTTGGTCTGGCATGAGTGTTATGTGAGGTTCAAAGCCAAGACCAGAAAGAGGTGAATGGACTCGAAGAACCTCTTTCTGGCTAGCTTTGGGTACCCATATAATACATGAGCTTGTACCAGCATGAGTGTTATGTGAGGTGCAAATTCAATGAACTCGAAGTAGCTCTTTCTATCTAGCTAGAGACATTATTAATTGTATTTTTTTTGTTAACATTGTAGTGTAGGTATGTACAGAATGTACACTTACATTATTAGCAATATTATGTGTGTAATAAGGAGATTTAACAATTTTTTTTTTTACATACTTACATATTTCGTTTTGTACCTATTGATGTAACGAAGGGACTCGTTATTTGTTACGGATGGCCGACTGTAACGCTCATCATGTAAATATAACTATATTAACAATAAATAGCAAGCATCTATAGTATGTTGGGAACCAGTCTGTGGATAAACGTAGCACGGAACGCAGAGCTACTTTGTATTTGGTTGTACCCGCTACGGACGGCCATTCGAATGACTCACTTTCTGTTCGGCGCTTGAGTGTAACAGACAAAGAAAATAAATTTACGTTAATTCTAAAATTGGATTTTTAATGCAAATATCGCAAATATCAGTACAAGAATAAAGGATTTTATACAGTATTAGCGAGCACTCACACAGCGATCACGTCACTTGTTGCGTCATCGCACGCACACAGCTGCAGAAATAGGTCGCGCTTTATAGAGCTTTCTAGACCGTGTACTTGTAGAGAACCGTATTATCCGGGTTATGATGGATTTTCCGGGGCAAATATGTGTTTCGACGCGGTAATTGTACACTAAGGACCTTTTTCCTAAAGTCTCAAGTCGTCGGGCTATGTGTATTCCTAGTTTCAGTCAGTATTTTCAGTCCTTGGAGAAGCTATTTTAAGGCCGTTTGCTACAAATAATACATTCTCCTTTTCTGGTTTATAATATTAGTAAGAAGTTTATAAAAAGGATTATCTTTCCAGATAACTAATTGCGAACCGGTAAAATCCACCACGTCCGCTTTACCCCGGTCGTGGTGGATTTCTTGGTGGAAAGATGTATTTTCCCGGGGTAATTGAAACATTATAAATAAATAATTACTTGGGTACTGCGGTACAACCCACACAGCAACATGTGCCTCGTGGTAAGCTCTGATATTGAAGTAAAACATTGACAGGTGCCGTAAATGGAATAGGTCAGGTGCGCTTCGTGCAGGCGCCTTTAGGCTGGGTGCTGTAACTAGTAACTAGGAGTACTTCCTTATTTTTATTAGTATTTTTTTTTTTTGTCTTAAATATGATATTAATAATATCAAAAACAGTGTCTGCGAGCGATAGGATGTGTAGCGAATTTCTTACAAGAAAATAATTTAATTTTACACATTGTTCTTACCAAAGAAATCTTAATATAAAGTTACTTTATTAGATATTGGTTCTTACTGTTGGAATATGACACAAGCTCGGCCTTAACTCGGTATAACCTACATCTTTCGATATATTTTTATTCGACTTCTCACAATCCAGCGACCTACTCAAATATAGTAGCATTTAGTTTCATGAAATGTGTCAATGTATTCCATGCGCGTCTAAGACAATAAACGTTTTGACTTTGACTTTGAAACTGTCGAGTATTCCATCATATTGTCTATTCTTTGATAAGAAAAACATAAACCTTTTTAAACTTGTTTGATGATCAATATATCCGGAAAATCCACACAACAACATCTAGCCTCGTGGTAAGCTCTAAGCTAGAGTACTGCGGGAATAGACATCTGATATACTTAATTTAATATACATACATAATATAGTTTTTTAACCCCCGACCAAAAAAGAGGGGTGTTATAAGTTTGATGTGTCTGTCTGTCTGTCTGTGGCACCATAGCTCCCGAACGGATAAAGCGATTTCAATTTAGTTTTTTTTGTATGAAAGGTGAGTCTGGCGCGAGTGTTCTTAGACATGTTTCATGAAAATCGGTTGTGCCGTTTAAAAGTTATGGGGGTGAGAGTGGGTAAGGAAAACCGAAAATCTGCAAATATACTAGTGTGGGGTATCAAATGAAATCGCATCGCGTCCACATTACAAAATATTATGTTGTATTACGTTTAAGGAAATTAAGGCATGGGAATCGGGGGTTTTTCTTAAATTTTAAATTTAGAATTATTTAATACCTACATATTAAACACTCAGAATAATAGACAGTTATATTAATAACATAGAGGTACAACTCCATCACTAGACCTTAATGAGCATTGGCGCTCTTTAAGAAATAACAATACACAACACAGGAACATAAACACTTAAAACAAAATACAAAACAAGTGGTACAATGGGCGGACTTAGTAAAAAGAGCAACGTTCTTTATAATTACAATGTCTTAGCAACTGGCCACGGTCAAACTATTTATTATTCAATAGTTCCGCTGTCTTTGTTCATAAATATTTTAAATGAAAATTATATTTTCCACTGGAAAATACCTACGTCTGGCCTTTGAATTCGAATTTGACATTAACTATCGTGTTCCCTTAGAAATGTAGTAATATAATTATTTAATGTCAGTTGAACAGAATGTATAGATAATATAGAAGATGGGTGAGGAAGGATTATTTCTCATTATTGTGACGATCAGACGAATAGAAATCTTTAACCGATTTCAACAAAAAAAGGAGTTTATCAATTCTTTTGTTTGCTTTTTTTTTGTAGTAGTTAAAATATTTTATTTATCTAAATGTCTTGAAGTAAATAAGCCAAGAACTTTATATAAATACCAGCTGACCCCAGCAAACTTTGTTTTGCAAAATGAAAAATACTTCCTTAGTAGCCGATTCTCAGACCTACTGAATACGCATATAAAATTTCATAATAATCGGTTAAGCCGCTTAGGATGAGTACGGTAACTAACATTGTGACATGGAAATTTTATGTATAAGATATAATGATTAAGAAGAAGCTGGCAAAACGTTATTGCGTTTTCTCAACTCCAAAATTTTTTTTTGTACCGTCTTTCTGTACAATAATTTAATAGAATTTATTATTTTACTTTCGGCCGTTATAAAATATAACCATAGTATAAAAAGTTTAGTTTGCATATTTATATTTTGCTAATATTATTTATTATTGTAGCATTGTTTGACAAATTTGACAAGACTTTTTTACAGCCGCTACTAAATGCTTTGACAAAGCGACTGTTCAGCTGCACTATTAATTAATCATTATTTCAATAATGATGTGTAATTAAGTATTTTAATTGAAGGTTCTTCAATGTACCAAAAGTTTAATAAATGAATTGAACGAAGTGATTGTAACTTTCCGTTTTAATTTTTCTTAATGGACTGAATATTTGTACATATATACCTTTATAACGTCATAATTGGAAATTGATATCGTGGCTAAAAAAGTTATAAGGGTCACAAAAATCAGCTTTTCAAAAAAATATCTCGCGAAAATGTAGCGCCGTGACATTTATGTACAAAGCAACAATGCCATAAAATAATTTCTGAAAGATGTCGATTTTTCTCATTTTAAAAGCCATTATAATGGTGTATACGAAATTCAGACCAGTAGGACTTTTTTCGCAGATGAAACCTCGTCTAATTACATGACTATTCTATTATATATTATATAACTAGCAGCCCGTCCCGGCTTCGCTTGGGTAATTATTCAATTACAATAATCGATTTTTTCTCGAAGTAAAAAACCATCCATCCTTGAACCATCAAGAATTTAATTCAATTCAATTTATTCAGTACAAATTTACAAATCGTATTTTTATGTCTTAAAATTAAATACAATAACATATTGGATAAAGATTTTTATAAATAACTAATATAATATTTATTTAAGCCAAATTGGTCCTGGCGTTGTTGAGTTATGCGCTTACCAACACATTTTGCGATTCATTTTTATATTATACAAGATAGTATAATTTTCTAAATCATCCCTGATTATGTGGATATCGTAGATTGGAGCACTCACTGTGCACACCCTTATTTGCATGTAAATTGCAGTGGTTCATCAAAGCAGATTATTTACATGCATAAAATTAAAATGGCGGGTGTGTCATGGCGCCCAGCGTAGGTACCCACTACCTACAGACGGGAAACGTGTAGCAGGATGCAGTTGAATAAAATATATAGAAATATTATGAATAAATAAATATTTCTCGACATACCGCATAACTCAAACTGAGTTTTTTATCTTTACGGATTTTTTTACTTTATGACACGTTAAGTTACCAACCGCGCCAAATATACAGGGTGGGTCGTTAATAATGGATAATCCATTAAGGGGTAGCCCAGCTATAAAACTACAAAAAAAATATTTTTTATGTAATTTTAACCAACGGTATAAAATTGTTGATTTTTTATTTTTTTTATTTTTGTGTTATTGGCCATACAATCAGCTGCCATTTGACATGTCCTTCAAACTCTTCAAAGTTTTCATGCCGTATCAAGTACATGCCGGTTTTCATGCATGTTTTGCCTTCACCGTTTAAAGCGCAAAAGCATTTTTAAAGATGAAAAATCCAGAGGTGCGCTGCGAGGTTTGACCCCACGACCTTCGGAATGATAGTCGAGTGTGCTCTCACTTAGCCAACACGGCTTTTTTTAAATGCAAAAGGATATTAGTGGATATTTCAACAATGCGACTATGATACCTACAGCCCCTACCTGCCATCAATCAACTTCAGGAAACGTACTAAACGGTTTCCAGTATTCCGAGCCAGTGACTCGCGCCAGTGACTTGCGGTTCACTAATGCGCCTGTTTTGTTGAAGAACCGTTCTGTAATTGGGTCGTTTCAGGTGAGTTGAATTGAGTGTGTCCATTTTGGAATTTGTTATGTAAAAAAGGTTAACATTATGTATGTTACCACGGCCAAGCCGTGTTGGCTAAGGGGGAGGACACTCGTCTTTCATTCCGAAGGTCGTGGGTTCAAACCCCGCCACGCACCTCTGGATTTTTCTTCTTGAGAAATTTATGTGCGCTTTAAACACGTGCTTTAACGGTGTAGGCAAACATCGTGAGGAAACCGGCATGTTCTGAGAACTTTAAAGAGTTTGAAGGACATGTGACATTCACCAACCCGCACTTGGCCAGCGTGGTGAATTAAGGCCTTATCTCTCTCGCCTAGAGAGAAGTTCCTGTGTCCCAGCAGTGGGAACGTTAAAAGGGTGATGATGTTACCACGAATTCTGAGTATTTCTTGTGATTGGAAAATTATAATAATTTTAAGGTTACATAAATACATTTCACGGTTTTTGAGACAAAGCCTGGTGACCGACAGACAGACAGACAGACGACGAAGTCGCAGTAATAGGGTACGGAGCCCTAAATAGCCCTCGACATTACAGAATTGTTATTTATAAACTTCATACATATTTCTGGGCAGCTTATATATAATCATTTATTTTGCCAACATCTTCAATGACGTCATGAGTCAGTGTTCCCATAGACACTGTAAGTGGGAGGGAGACAGCAACAGCTGGTTCCCGCTAATCTATCGTGTAAGAGCGGGATAGATAGCTCTATGCATTTATTGATTGCAGTAGGTGACCTGAGGGAAGAGATTTTGCAGTGAAGGTGATTTGTACCCGATTGTGATTATTATTATAAAGATGACCTATAAGATGACATCCTTACACGTGACCTCCGGGTGGTGCTAAGAACAGTCTCTGGTGGTAGGCTTCGGCCGCGGCTTGTCACCACCCTCCGGGCTGGGCCAGTGCGTGAAGCGATTTTTTCGTGTTTCGTAATGTGGTCCGGAGAAGCTATCTACCTTCTAGGTCTTTATGCTCCATCTTAGACCACATCGTCACTTTACATCAGGTGAGATTGTGGACAAATTAAGTCTTATCGAGTATAAAAAAAAGAAGAGTTTGCTTGTATGAATATGCTAACGTTAGGAACTACTGGTCCTATTTGAAAAAATATATCAGTAGACCATTTATCAAGGAAAGCAATAGGCTTTTTCATCATCATCACCCTATTAACGTTCCCACTGCTGGGACACAGGGACTTCTCTCTTGGATATACTTTATATAATAACACATAAATATATAAATATTTTTTAGGGCGGTATTCTTCATTCACTGGGTCTTTACCCAGGTGTTTCCGGGTGAATTAGTGCAACAAACATAAAGTAAACTTTATTTATACATAATAATCACCCAGACCACGGAGAAAAGTGCTTGCAGAACACACAAGCCCTCAGCGGGACTCGAACCCGCTACGTCTTGCGCCGCAAGCGGACTACCGCGCCACTGAGGCCTTATTTGTGCTCACCAAAGGTATAAAACTTAAGTTAAACAAGGACAGATATACAGGTTTATGTGAGTGAGAGCGAGAGAGGTAGCTCGTTAGTGAGGTCATCAGAAGAGCTCTCGACATTTGACCTTTGGTGGAGAGATGGTGGTTTTCTTATTTCGCAGATTTTCTTTATTTGAGTAATATGACCTGCTTCTTTTGAATTAAAATATAATGAATGTTTTTAAACCCACTACAACCATTAATTATGAAAAAATATTTATTACACACCAAGATAAAACAATACAAAAATTGACTTAATGCTATATACAAAATGCGTAATGGGCGGCCTTATTGCTTAAAGCAATTTCTTCCAGACAACCTTTGGATGGAGAGGAAAATGCACAGTACATACATATATGACAACATAGATCCTAAACGGCCAGTCAAATTGAAAAATGTTGAAAGAAAACTAAAAATGATTTTTAAATACCTATTCAACGATACCCCACTTCAAATAGTTTGTTGACTTTAATTTTTATTTTACAATATTACTTCCAGTAGTCGCCATTTTGAATTTTTCACTAACGTCATGCCTTTAATGACACATGCCGGACTTAGAATATGTTTATATGGGCCTTAAATGCCTGAAATAAATGGTTTATTATTATTATTATAAGAGAAAATTATTGACGTGTGAATCATTAAATCGGCCTAGGCATTTGGTCTGTAAGTGCTTCAAAGGAACACACAAACATGCATACTCTTTTGCTTCGCTAAGTCGGGTAATAGGTTCTCAATTTGACTTGTCATTTTTTATGTTTTGTTACCCCAGGACTTTTTCCTTACTCATAAATACACATAAGCACCCTTATTTACGTGCCCACTGGTGGGGACGTAAATAATGATTCACACGTCAATAATTTTCTCTTATAATAATAATTAATAATAATATAAATTATCTTTATCTCAAAAACCGTGAAAAGAGAAAATTATTGACGTGTGAATCATTAAATCGGCCCAGGCGTTTGGTCTGTAAGTGCTTCAAAGGAACACACAAACATACATACTCTTTTGCTTCGCTAAGTCGGGTAATAGGTTCTCAATTTGACTTGTAATTTTTTATGTTTTGTTACCCCAGGACTTTTTCCTTACTCATAAATACACATAAGCACCTTTATTTACGTGCCCACTGGTGGGGACGTAAATAAGGGACTTGTATCATGACGAGATACAATACAATACAATACTCTTTATTTTGAAACACATAAAAATATATAATACAACAGAACAATGCTTAAGAGAATCTGCTTAAGAGAAGAGAGCTCAAGAGATCAATAAGGCCTTAAGTCACCGCGCTGGCCAAGTACTGGTTGGAGTGTTAGTTGAATCAACCAGAAACATCTGGTAGTAATCGTAATTCGTATTGTTATACGTAATAATTTATTATTATTATTATTATTATTATAAGCCCCCTGTGCCCCACTGCTGGGCAAAGGCCTCCCCCCATTTTTTGCACAACTCCCGATCTCCGGCCACTTCTCGCCAGTCATGCAGAAAACTGTCAAACTCGTCCCGCATCGTCGTCGAGGTCTGCCGCGTCGTTTTCTCGCTGGGTCTGGGTGCCACTCGGTGGCTATCCTTGCCCACAGCTCTTCTGGCATACGGCAGACGTGACCAGCCCAGTCCCACTTCAACAATTAATTCAATTTATTTATTATTTAAAACTTGACATATATGTGTTATTGACTAAGTATTTGCAATTTGACAAATTTATTAAGTAATCGAATTTGATGATTTATTTGTTTTGTCATTATTAGTACTAAAAACCAGTGTAAACAAAATGTAATTGTGACGTATAATAATATTATCAATAAATGACTATTAATGACTACATGAATTACTATTACTCATGCATGATGTTATATAAATATTCTAAGCCCCTTTACAGCTCGTAAATGTTTCAAACAAACATTTCTGTGGACAAATGCATTATTTTTCCCGATCATTAAACAAATTTCAACGACCAATCACTTCCCGCCATCTTGTCAACGCATTGACATTTGACAAATCGTCGCGATGTTAAATTGACAGCTGTCAGTCGGCGGTTTGGCGGGAACACGGCGGCCAATCAGAAGTGGCGACGGATTTGTGTCCGCACGTGTGTTTAGTCTGTAAAAGGTGTAGTTATAATTATTTATCTAGAGAGGCACGTGTTTAAATTATGTTGTATGTAGTAAGAGTAGATTTACGGGAAGAGATAGGAGGAACATTCTAACAAAGCGCCCGTGGTAGCTCAGAGTTTGACAAATAATTTGCTTAGAAAAAGCTAAGCAAAAAAATAGGAACGGTACCTACATGTTTTAAATTACTCTAAATTCTTCCAATACTTGTGTGGACAGGAGACGATCGTGAAGACAAGAGGTTGGAGCTAACTCTGAGCTATGCAAATCAAAATGTTAATTAGGTGTAAAATGTACAAAAAATAATATACCTTAACAAAAGGATGCTTATAGGTTATCTTAATATCGCAGACAATGTTAATGTAACATAACTTGTAAAATAGGAAATATAATATAATAGGGTTGTTTATGTAAGATGAGTGACTTGATACCTTCTATATAAATACATCTATATAATGTATATCTATTATATTAAGTAGGTATATCAGATGTCTAGTACCCGTAACAAAATCTTAGAGCTTACCACGGGACTAGATGTTGTTGTGTGGATTGACCGGAAAATATATATTTATTTATTATATACCTGTGTGAACCATCCTCGTCCACATTTACACTCTCATTTAAATAAATAAATAAAATAAAAATCAATTTATTAGCTTTGCAATGCTTACATGCTAAATTATTACTATAACATTTGAGTAATATTCTACTATTTCACTAATGTTACGAAGGTTTATTCAATAATTTCTTCAATAAAAAGTCTTCTGAATAGATAATTAATTAATTTTATTAATGGGAACGGTATTACGGATTATTTAATTAATTATATAAACATATATTTTTTTTATTATTATTATTGGTAAGCCTTCATTTGACTACAATCTCACCTGATGCAAAGTGACGATGTGGTCTAAGATGGAGAATGAAGGCCTAGAAGATGTCTTCTTCAGTAATTTTTGAGTATATGTGTATACTCTAAGGATGTTATTTTAAGATTATTTAACTAGTCTAGAGTATAATTGTTTGTTGCTCCGAATAAAGAAAAATAAATAAATAAATATACTCAAAAATTACTGGTCAGCAATGCATGGTACCCAATCAGTGAGATTTGCTACAGATCGGAATATCGGCTTAGCTATATACACGGTGTTTCAAAATTGCTATATAAACCGAAAGGGGTATGACTGGCACGCACTAAGCGAAACGTATTTTGTTCCACAGCATTTCAATTTGAAGGCTTTTTTGAGAATGGATTTTTGAGCCTAATCTAATCTCTAGGTCATGTTTTATAAGTGAATATTATTTTGATACTAAATGAGATATATTTTATTTTAATAAAGACTTCTCAAGGTAAGAACAGTCTCTGGTGGTAGGCTTCGGCCGCGGCTTGTCACCACCCTCCGGGCTGGGCCAGTGCGTGAAGCGATTTTTTCGTGTTTCGTAATGTGGTCCGGAGAAGCCATCTTCTAGGTCTTCATGTCCCATCTTAGACCACATCGTCACTTTACATCAGGTGAGATTGTGGTCAAATGAAGGCTTATCGATCATAAAAAAAAAAAAAAAAAAAAAGCAATTAAAATCAATAAATTAAATTATGACAGACTTTAATTTACTCTATTTTTTTTTGTGGGCCAAATTGTAAAATCGTATAACAAAACATATTCGGCATCACCTCACTTTTCGAACCCTTTCGGCTTAATACACCAAATTGAAACAACTTGTATTTAAATATATATTTATTATAGTAATATAATTAGTTCTAGCTCAAAGTTTACCACAAGATCTGTTACATGCAAGCAAAGCCGCACACATACCCTAGTTTCTACTAATTACCACTTACTCGACGAGTGGAGAGTTCTTTTTGTGTTGTTTTCTGTCGCTGTCGCGAAATGATGGATGGATGGAGTTGTGCGGCTTTTTGCGGGCGGTCGATATGTTCTGTTTAATGCCGAACATGTGTTTTTGGAGTTTTAGCTTGTTTTTACTGTTTTTGCGTAGAGCTAGTGATTATTTATGTCATATATTGAAGAATTAGCGGTTCGGTAGCTAAAGCCTTTGGTTACACACTTTGTTACACCGCAGGGAATAAAATGGACAAAGTCCATACATCTTAATATATATAAATCTCGTGTCACAATGTTTGTCCTCAATGGACTCCTAAACCACTTAACCGATTATAATAAAATTCGCACACCATGTGCAGTTCGATCCAACTTGAGAGATAGGATGGTTTTTACGGCGAGAAAAAATCGAATAATTTCCGGGAAAATTTATACCCGTGCGACGCCGGGGCGGGCCGCAAGTATATATCTTATTGATTCTTCCGCGTTAACGACGTATGTATTTACCTCTGTACAAAGTCCTTCCTCAATAAATAGGATATCTTACAGTGAAATGATTATTCAAATCGCTGTCTAACACTGAATAACTGACTGCGCGACACGCAAAGGAGTGGTAGGTAATGTGTTTATCAGTCTATGTATGTTTGTATGTTCCTTTGAAGCACTATGCACACCAGCGCTGTCATAGTCTTACCATACTATTACGCCGAGCGATTCCTTTTAGTTCGGAGAGTGCCACTAAAGACATTACTTTAGCGACAATTCAATACAAAGATCATGTGGACATGTCATTATTATGAATAAAATTAACATGCGACTTCTGGAAGTTTTGTTAAAATAAAAAGTCAACAAACTATGTTATGTGGGGTATCATTGAATAGGTAATTTAAAATCATTTTTTGTTTTCTTTCATCACTTTTAAATTTGACTAACCGTTTAGGATTTATATTGGATTTAAAGTTGCACAACCATTCTCACTTAATAGCCTTATCGATATTAAAAATTCCCAACAAAAGTTAAGGCTTAAATTCAGCTTGTTTTTAAATCGGACCAGTAAGTTCCTGAGATATCAAACAAACAAACTCTTCGCTTAATAGTAGGTATAGATTTGCAGAGACTGACTACTCTTTAAAAACAAACTTTACCCGTGGCTTCGCCTGCGTGAATTCACGTAGTATTTTGTTGTAAATCCTATGAGTCTCATACTATCAGTCGGGATAAACCTATTTCCCAAACTATATATTTGAATAAAAAAGAAGTAGAAATAATATTTATTTGTGTACAAAAATATTGCAGAAAACATTATTATAAAAAGCTTATGAGTCATCATCATCATCTTCTTCTCTCTAGGCGAGAGAGATTAGGCCTTAATTCACCACTCGCCAAGTGCGGGTTGGTGATTGTCACATGCCCTTCAAACTCTTTAAAGTAAGGAAAGTCGAGTGTCCTCCCACTTAGCCAACACGGCTTCCAGCTTATGAGTATAAACTTAGACTATACAAAATGAGTCTTTTTTTTATGTTAGATAAGTCCTCATTTGACCACAATCTCACCTGATGTAAAGTGACGATGTGGTCTAAGACGGGGCATGGAGACCTAGAAGGTACAAGGATACAAGGGTCTGCACTGCACTCAGCATGTGCTGCGTCAGCACGAATGTAGACACAGCGCTGGTTTTCAGTGCCGCCCGTCAATTTGCAAAATATCATGAAGATTTATCAGTACTTAGCGTGAAGAGGTAACAAAAAACCATTCTCGCATATATAATGGTTCCTATACATTTGTCCGTCAGGAATAACCCTGCCCGGAGCGATGGAAGGCATCAAGTTCTACGTGTCGCCGAACATGTCGAAGCTGCTGGAGTCCGAGGTGTGGATAGACGCCGTCACCCAGATCTTCTTCTCGTACGGCCTGGGCCTGGGCACGCTGGTGGTGCTCGGCAGTTACAACAAGTTTACTAATAATGTTTACAAGTTAGTATACATTACTATGATTATGGTGAATATTTTATATAGACTAGCTAATTATTTATTGCTGTGATTCAGTAGGAGGATTACACACTGCCAATCACATCGTATTTACACCACCGCACCATAAAATAAATATATAAATAATAAATATTTCCGGACGATCTACACAACAACATCAAGGCCCGTGGTGAGCTCTAATCTAAACTTGCGTAATTTTATTTAAAAAAGTTATTTATTAAAAAAACGGTATTATTCCTACGAGTACCTATTTATTTAGAATACCTTGGACGGCGAAACACACCAATGCGTCAATTCTGGCAAGACTTGGAATAAAGGTTCGTTTGTCCACCATATGCCGACAGCGAATACTTGCATATTTTGGGCACACAATGCGAAGAGGTGATGAGAGTCTGGAGAAATTGATTATCGTTGGTAACACCGAAGGGAAACGATCCCGAGGACGTTCACCAGCTCGATGGACAGATCAGATGAAGGTTCCATCGTCGTCCAAATTCTACGACACTGTCAGAGATGCGATGGACAGAACCCGATGGAGACAGATTATCCGCTCCCGATGTAACTCCGATGCTGACCACGATCCTCAGACATGAGGGACCGACTACAGAGAGAGACCTATTTATTTAAAATAACTAGCTGATATACTTAATCTTAATATATATAAATCTCGTGTCACAATGTTTGTCCTCAATGGACTCCTAAACCACTTAACCGATTATAATAAAATTCGCACACCATGTGCAGTTCGATCCAACTTGAGAGATAGGATGGTTTTTACGGCGAGAAAGATTCGAATAATTTCCGGGAAAATTTATACCCGTGCGACGCCGGGGCGGGCCGCAAGTATATATCTTATTGATTCTTCCGCGTTAACGACGTATGTATTTACCTCTGTACAAAGTCCTTCCTCAATAAATAGGATATCTTACAGTGAAATGATTATTCAAATCGGACCAGTAGTTCGTGAGATAAGATGAGCATAACATTTATCTCATTAGAAGCACACATACATGGATAGGTCAACTTAAAATTAATAAAAAAAAATTTTTAAACAAAAATTATTAAGGAAATAACATGGTCTTGACAGTTTGCCTCAATTTGTATACTGAGTTGAGAAGCGAATAGAACAACACAATTTTATCAGTTTAAAATTTTGTAGTTATTACAATTTTGAAGTTCTTCCTTACGCTTATACTAGCGGTCCGCCCCCGTTTCGCACCTAGTTGACCGTATTGTGAATCTAACCATTCTCGAACCCACTTAAACACGCACAAAAAATTGCATCAAAATCGTTCCAGCCGTTTAGATGGAGTTCAATGACTAACGCAAGTTCAGAAGATTTATATACATATACTGACCCAAGCAAACGTTGTTTTGCAAAAAATTTTTTTTTTAAATGAAAAATAGATGTTGGCCGATTCTCAGACCTACTGAATATGCTCACAAAATTTCATGAGAATCGGTCAAGCCGTTTCGGAGGAGTTCGATTACGCACCCCGTGACACGAGAATTTTATGCATAAGATAAAGATAGGCACCTGTTTTAAATCAATTTTACATTTACAATCAGTTCATTTACACTCAGTTATGACCCAGGCAGTAAGTAAAATAATTCAGCGCACGTTGTATGCTTTTCTCCGCAAACTAAAAGATTCGTAGTTTTGTGCCGACTTTCACTCTTTGCCGACTTTTTTAGTATTCAATACAGGTTACCCGGAGTGCCGACTTTTGGAAATGGTTCAAAGGTTCATTGAAACTATCGTGTTATACGTATGTGTTGGAAACACACTGTAACAGGTAGGTCGTTAAACATTTGGAATTCTTCCAACACAGATTGTGTTGGTTTTTACATCGAATCAAATGTAATGAATCCAACACGTCCTGATGGAGTGTGTGCGGCATGCAGAAGATCGAAGAAATATTTTTGGTTCTCTTGATCATTTAGATATTGGACAGTGTAATAGCTTATTTTCAAATCCAATAACTGACAAGGCAAAAACGTTGTATAATCTCGTTATTAGGTACTCTCGTAGGGAATAGTTTTCTTTTATTATTATTAGTAGTGTAGGTATGGTTTTGTTTTTATTAAACAATTAATTAATATATAACAATTGTTTAATTTCCTCGGATTGAAAGAAATCATCGTACAACCAAATAAAAAAAAAATACAAATCAATCAGTTAGAGTTACTTGTAATTGGACTTTGCGCTTGAAGCGACAATTTGTCAGTGTCGAGTTAAACAAATCTAAATTTTAAATTTAAGAAAAACCCCCGATTCCAGTCCCCTAATTTCCTTAAATGTAGAACAACATTATATTATGTAATGTGGACGCGATGCGCTTTCATTTGATACTAGACACTAGTATATTTGCAGATTTTCGGTTTTCCTTCCCAATTCTCACCCCGCTAACTTTTAAACGGCTCAACCGATTTTCATGAAACATGTCTAGAACACCCGGGCCAAACTCACCTTTTATACAAAAAATACTTAATTGAAATCGCTCCATCCGTTCGGGAGATATGATGTCCCAGACAGACACACAGACAGGCAGACAGACACGTCAAACTTATAACACCCCTCTATTTTGGTCGGAGGCTAATAACATTATAAAGTAAAAAAAATGTTACTCAGTTGAATGCCATTTCGCGTCTTCACAAGGTAATTTACTATCCAAATCAATCAAACCAACACTAGATTAAATTATGACTTTGACAGCTCGATTTGCTATTGTTGTGCCAACGCCACCTAGTGTCCGACCCCGTAAATAAGAACGCCATTCAGTACCACCCACTGTTGGGCTAGCAGTATTTCTAATTGGCACTGATGACAAACTGTGGCTCACAGCTGGTGGTATATTGTTTACTACGTTGTTATTAATTTAGCTGTGTCTATGGAAAGAAATTCGTTTTAATTACAGGGGTGGGTTGATGTTAGAGCAACTAGTCTCATTGTAAAGGAATTTGTATTCTATAAACCTGCGGCGTTACTCAGTAGATATTAGAAATGGAAAAGCTTCCTCAATTTTGTAACACATAAAAACTTTTCAGAATCTCCAAATTTTACATGTCATGTAATATTTGAACAATCATTAGCATCATTATCACTCTATTAACGTTCCCACTACAGACACAGGGACTTCTCTCGTGGCGAGAGAGATTAGGCCTGGCACACCACGCTGGCGAAGTGCGGGTTGGTGAATGTCACGTGTCCTTCAAACTCTTAAAGTTCTCAGAACATGCTTTCCTCACGATGTTTGCCTTCACCGTTAAAGCATTTGTTTTAAAGCGCACATACATTTTTCAAGAAAAAAAATCCAGAGGTGCTTGGCGGGGTTTGAACCCACGAGCTTCGGAATGAAGGTCGTTTGTGCTCCTCCTTAGCCAACATGGCTTATTAAACAATAAATAAACCAAATTCTAGGATTGTAGTCGTTAACACACAAAAAAATATTATTTTCTCTAGTATTTTAAGTCCCGTTCCATTATTCCCCATTTTTTATTTTCACCATTCTGATATGACGAAATACAATATACTTGTTTGCTTTAATAAAAAATAGGCAATTTGCATCCCTATTAACGTGCCCACTGTTGGGACACAGGGACTTCGACATGAATTTTCAACCAAACATTGTCCGGAAATATTTATTTATTTTAGTTTATAAAAATATAGAATTTCATCTTTCTTTGCAAGGTTTGTTGAAAACATGAGTATCCGATGGTTCCCACTCTAGTAGTAATCAAACAGTTGTCGTTTTGACGAATATTAATTCATCAAAGTTATTCGAGCAGTGATTGCATGTCTTGTCTAATCAACAATGCTATTGTCTCTTGAAAAACTTATAAAAACAAGCGAAAGTACCCTTTAATCCCTGGAAATAAAAACGCGGCGAATCACTGTCCATATTTGTAATCTAATCCATTGTTGTAATATTTGGGGCAGAAACTCAGAAAATAAATTTAACTCTATTTCGTTCTCGGGAAAGTTGGGAGTTGAATAGAAAGTTGGAAGTTTGTTCAAAGACTATAAAATAGAAGATGATTTATTAAGTTTTATGGAACAGATTGTTGTTATAAAAGGTTTTTCACTTGAATAAGGTTGTTTGGAAGGGTGGATGACTAAGAAACCATTAGTGCGTACTTTTAAATTAAGTTTTTTCTTGCAAGCTGTGTTGTTCTATTCGCTTCTCAACTCAGTATAAAACATTGAAGCGAACTGTCAAGACAATGTTATTTCCTTGATATTTGTTATTTAAGCAATTTAGTTTTATTAATTTTAAGTTGATCTGTCCATGTAGGCTATGTGCTTCTAAGGAAATAAACGTTTTGACTTTGACTTTTGACTTTGCAAATGAAAAATCATGATGATTGCATTTAAGTTTCGCGTGACGTAATGCTTTGGTGCGATTTGTACTTATTTTATCATCTTTAACTATGACGTTCTGTAAAAAAATTATTTATTATAAGCTCATATATGAAAATATATCTTAAAATCGAAAAGCTTAATGGGAAAGTGGCGTTCACAACACCGCCTCCTCTTCTATATCATGGCACTTCTTTAAAAAATTAATAAAGCCAAAAGAGGTGTCCAGTATTTTTGGACAAGCTTACAGACGGACTAAGAAGAATGTAAGTTTTTTTATGGAGAAAGAGGCGATACAAAGAAAATCGTCGACAATGCCGACCTAACCAAAAAGCTTAGGACTTAACTTTACTGTATTAAAATAGTTAAATAAATATTTTCGGACTAGTCACACAGCATCACCTAACCCCAAACTAAGCAGAGCTTGTACTATGGGTGTTAGGTGACTGATATACTACACAGATAATTTTTTTTTTGTAAATACATACATATTAGATATAGAAAACACCCGAAACCAGAAATTATAGATCGTACGAAATCTGGTCCTCCGGCGGGAATCGAACACCCAACCTTCTGCGCCTCAGGCGGACTTTCGCCCCACCGAGCCACAGAGGTCGTCAAACATGTCAAACGTCGTATATGTAACCTTATTTAAATTAATAAGAATTATACTAAATTATTATTAGGAATCTTGTTGTTTTAAAAAAAATCCGCATGAATTCTAATTCTATATGATACGATCTTAACATCCACAACAGTCATTATAATCATTATTATAACCCACACACCCCATTTAACGAGGTAATGCGTTTGGCTGTGTCGAAAACCCACGTTCTTCTACATATCTCCTCATTCGATCTCGTAAAGAATCCTTTATCATCGCTCTTCAGATCTCGTTGAGCAACTCAGAACCTATCTATATACCTTAAACATTAAATGACCACGTCTCGGATCTATATTCCATTATTTTTTTGCGAGCGAGCAAACTCTTCAATTTGATATTAAATAAATAAAAATAAATAAATATTTCCGGACTAGTCACACAGCATAACCTAATCCAAACTAAGCATAGCTTGTACTATGGGTGTTACATTTTTTCTTGTAAATACATAGATATTATGATTAGTATAGATTTAATCTTATATTCAAATCCACCGAAATCGATCACTTTTCCAAGTTATCTCGAAAGTCTTACCTTAGAAAAGTTTCAAACCATTTTCAAAGCAAAGCGCTACTAATCAACAAAGGAACTACTAATTTCCATAAAAGCTTCGCCAGTGTTTCCGACGTTCCTGCCGAGCCCTGCCCTGCCCCACCAGCCTCGCCCAGGCACACCCAATATAATTATTGCTTTATTTTTACAACTGACAGCTCAGCGGTTAATAGATATGTGGCAAATGAGATTGAACGTATCATTTTGATCTAAGGACCGGTTTAGATCAAAATGATTCGTTCGATCTCGGTCAAGATAAGTCTTTTGTAAACCACAATACACGTGCTACCAAAAATATCATCACCATCAAAACTTTTATGCTGAAACATCGATATATCTCTCGGGATTAGATCCAATATTTCTATCAGACTAGTCTTTGCGACCACTGGAAGATTTCAGTGTATTATCAATATTTAACTAATATAAACGAAAGCTAGATAGTTTTGTATAGTATTTCGTAAAATATATATTACTTTAAGAAATCGTCATAATGGTTTTGAAAGTGGTTTCATTAAGCTGAATTTTCAAACTGATATAGTCTCCAAGTCAGCTAAATACAGATAAAATATTGCTAAGTATATTTATTTGTCATTTATAAGTTAGTTTACTACAGAATAGTCATCATTTTGTTGCTTTTAATAAAAACAATTTTAAAAATCTGTTCACAGATAGTACTAAAATTACCTCAGAAATGTTAGTTCATTGAAATTATTAACCTTCTTGTGAGTGGTTCACGAGGTGCAAGTTGCCAGGACCCGGGTTGGGATCGATCTAATCGAAATAGACCCAAAAACTATCAGTAGGCACAACTCTAGTTTACAAGTTAATAACTCACGTTCAACGCTTTATACGATGTTTAGTGTTATTGGTGGTGATTTAGTTATGTGCTAGGTAAATTTTCGGGGAATAGTGAGTAAAATAAGACGTGGTTCAAAGAGAACTGAACTGTTTGTAGATCGTAAATCTGTGGTGATTCAGTTGATGATACTGTTATTCAATACCCAACTGATGTACTGGTATTTTAATAAGTTTAAAGTTATTTGAGACCGTTATTACATATAAATACATTTAAAATTAATTATAAAGAAAACACAATCATGTTTTTGAAAGTTATTTTGCTAAGCCGAATGAATAAAGGATTTGGGTTTTCAAGTCGGCTTATTACAGATGCTCTACGAATTCTAATAAAAACCACAATCACAAGCTTGTTAATATAAAAATGACTATAAAATGTTTTCACAGAGAAATAAAGCTCCAAAGTACATTAAAATACTCCTGCAATTTGAGATTACTTAAAGATATGGTTTACGAGGAAAAAATTCAGGTTACCCGAGTTCGGATCCGATCTCTGATCAAAACAGACCGACCCGTTTCCCCAAAAACTACAAGGCACAACTCTAGTTTACACGTTGAACGCTTTATGCGATGTTTAGTGTTATTGGTGGTGATTTAGTTATTTGCTAGGGAAATATCGGGGCATAGGGAATAGGGTGAGACGGATCAAAGGAACTAAACAGTTAGTAGATCGTAAATCTTCTGACTACTCGGAAACACTGTGTGTTGCGGCTTGTCACCACCCTCCGGGCTGGGCCAGTGCGTGATGCGATTTTTTCGTGTTTCGTAATGTAGCCCGGACAAGCCCTTCATGGAAAACTTCTAGGTCTCCATGCCCCATCTTAGACCACATCGCCACTTTGCATCAGATGAGATTGTGGTCAAATAAAAATGATGGCTCATTATGGAGAAATAAAACGAACTTGATGATACCGGTTTTCAATAAACTGAAATTAATATAGGTGTTTTGATAATGCTGCTCGTAAATATGTAGAATCCTATGAATTTTGTCAACGCGAAAGTTTTTGACGCAAAAAAAAAGAAAAAAAAACTACTGCAGGCATTCTTATGTAACTTCACAGTAATATAGCCCACCAATCTAATATCCCTAATGAAAATCATTTAAATAAATAAAGATAAACATTATATCTGAACAATCTACACAGCAACATCTGGAGCGATTTCAATTAGGTTTTTTTTGTATGAAAGATGAGTTTGGCGCGAGTGTTCTTAGACATGTTTCATGAAAATCGGTTGTGCTGTTTAAAAGTAGTAAGTAGTTTAGTTGTGTTGTTTATACCATAGGGTAGATTAGAGAAAGAAAACCGAAAATCTGCAAATATACCTGCTCGAGTGGGGTTTCAAATGAAAGCGCATCGCGTGCACATTACTAAATATTATGGTGTTTTACTTTTAAGGTATTTAAAGCTTTCAAATCGGGGGTTTTCTTAAATTGTAAATTTAGATTTAATTTTATAATATAAATGACGGACAATTTTTTTTAGTCATTTACCCTATTGTCTTCAAATAAATAAAATAAAATAAATATTTTCGGACTATCCACACAACAACATCTATCCCCGTGGTAAGCTCTAAGCTTGTGTTACAGGTACTAGACTTGTGATATCTATACTAAGATAATAAGGCTGAAGAGTTTGTTTATTTGTACGCTCTAATCTCAGAAACTAATGGTCCGATTGACAAGTCTAAATAAAAGCACTCAGAAACCAATCTAATTCTATTTTGATGTAACTTAAATTTAAGTTTTGGATAAGCTTAGAAAATAACCTACACAATAATCCTTTTAAGTGCTTAATATATTTTCTCTAGCATATATATCTGTTTAAAATAAGAAAGACTTAAATGATTCAAATAGATTAGATCACAGGGTGGGACAGACGTGATAATATCAGATAATTAAATAGGAATTGTACTTAGACAATAGTACAGAAGCATCCGTCACGTGGGCGCTGTGTGGGAGTGCCGACCTCCAGGTTCAAGACGATTCACATTACATATGATACTAATCAGGAATACTGGCATGAAACGCTAAAATACAATACTATATTCATAGAAACCGACTATTCTGTGCAATTTAAAAAACACAAAACACAACATACATTAAATCGGCGGCCGGTGGGGCTTAATCATTGGATTGAGCTACACAAACCAAATGTACCTAATCTCAGAAAAAAAACTATTTGGCATTTTAGAAGAGGCTGTTGAGATTACCAAACACAGGAATTCCAACCAAGAAGATGGTTTTCAATATGCATAATAATTAAAAAAAAAGGTTATAATATTAAGGTTATAAGTAGGTATATCAGATATCTAGTACCCGTAACACAAGCTTAGAGCATACCACGGGGCTAGATGTTGTTGTGTGAATTGTCTGGAAATATTATATTATTATTATATAAGGTATTTTCGGAAGTCCACCAGTACGCCCTTTCAAAAATTCTATACACATTTTTTTTGCTTTATAAATATAATAAGGCAGTGCAATGATATAGAGCATTTATGTTTCGGAGTGGGGACTTGTGACTGCGAAATTTAGCACAAATCATTGCACTGCAACGAAGTTTCGTTTATTTTTTCTTGCAAATGAAAAATGACTTGATATTTCACAAAAATACTTGTAGAATAGAAAAAAATTGTTTATCTTATTATAAAAGGCGGCGCGTGTGTATAGTGGAGCGGTGCGGTGTTCAAAATGTAGGTACAACCGCTATTTACCATATAAAAGCTCTAATTAGTTGTCCTAATTTACTGGATCGTTAAAACATAGCATAAGTGTGAGTCATACATTTCATAGCTATTCCCCTCTCTAGGTCAGTAAGTACTGATTCTGACCAATCAAGCATTTAAATGTCAGGCTAAGTGATTATTACTAACTATTTTGTAAAACAAAGATACATACAAAGGGATTCCTTTTAAAACTACTTGCGTTGCGTGTCTGTTAGCTTTTTATTATGACAATTTTATACATAAATCGATTTTAGCGTAAACATCCTATGAATCCTTATGATTTATCCAAAAATAACCATACACTCTAGTAACAACGATTTCTTACCAATTTTGTGTTTTTAAACCAAAATTAGAGAGTGAAAACAAAGTTTATATTCAAAAACTATAAAAATCATAGAACAGGTCAAATAGATGCAAAAAGACTTCTCTCAATACTCAGTTTGTTTAGACATGCTAGTATACTGACAAGAAATTAAGTTTAGTACAAGCACATTACTTGGCTTTATTTCTTAAAAAACATATTTTTGTTAATTCCTTTTTAACGTAGGCGAATCGGGATACTCATCCACAGCGCCCAGCCACAGGGGACGAGGGAGATAAGACCTGAATTCGCCACGATGGCTAAGAGTTGGCGACTGTCACATGTCCTTCGAATTATTAAACTTTAAAAAAAAATAATGATGATGAGTGTCGAACTGAGTATGTAGTAGTGTCAGGCTGTTCTTAGAACAAGCCTGACTTCCTCACGATGTTTGCCATCACCGTTAAAAAGCACATTAATTTCCGAAGAAGAAAAATCTATAGGTACGTGGCGGAGCTTAATCCTACTTGATTCGGAATTTAAGTAGCGTAAGTCGAATCGAAATGATCGAATATCATAATCGGGATATTTAAACACAAATAGCAAACTCTACTTATTCGAACTGTTATCTACCCTCCAAGTTTGATCCACTGTCGGGGGTGAGGGGGTGTTGGGGGGTGTTGGGGGTGTCAGGGGGTGGTCATCTATCACAACCGCCGGGATGGAAGCCCTGCGATAAACTAATCGGTGTCCCATCGACATCTTGTAATTATATTCCCTGCCCTTTATTGCTTGTTAACCTACACTTGTAGAGCTTATCACAACGTAAAACTATTGAAGATGTTAGGTCAATTCTCGCCAGAACCAGCGTAACAATGTTGCCCTTATGCTGAGTGGAAACCGATTTACGTTTAAATATTTTTACTATAGTATTTTTGTTAAACTGCTTTTATGTTAATTTTATTTGTAATTGTATTGTGTGTTTATGACGTAAATAAAACTCTTTCTATTTTTATTCTATTCTTATCTGTTTCTGTGAGAGTGGTAGATCGCGAGGGAAAATCTCCAGAAGATGGACAGTATTAATCAATCCATTTGTTACTGTGATTACCATTCTATAATGTGTTGTTTTTATGTTAATGATATATTAATCATCAATGTTTTTAAATTTATAGATTTGACAAGGCACCTGATAAGCCGCTGATGAAAATTAACATAACCTCTAACGAAACCAAGTGTAATATTAGTCCTTAGGTGGGTGAATAAATTAATTACTGAATTACTGAGTATCGTCGCATAGGAGACTAATAATGAATTCAAGTATCTGTGTGTCTGCCAGTGAGATCATAGCTTCTTAATTGATGAAGCAATTTCTGTATAGTTTTCTTTGTATTAAAGTTGACTTACATGCAAGTGATCTTAGACTCTGTCGATTTTCATCAAAGTTTGATCGTCGAAGAGTCGTTATAGAAATAAAAAAATAAAAAGTTTTTACTTTTAAAGGTTTTGTCTGTTCATGTCCGTAAGTGGTAACCCACTGAAACCTTACACGTGACCTCCGGGTGGTGCTAAGAACAGTCTCTGGTGGTAGGCTTCGGCCGCGGCTTGTCACCACCCCCCGGACTGGGCCAGTGCGTGAAGCGATTTTTTCGTGTTTTGTAATGCTTCATGCTCCATCTTGGACCACATCGTCACTTTACATCAGGTGAGATTTTGTAAACATGAAGGCTGATCTATCATAAAAAATAAAAGTTTTACTAAAGGTACATGTTATCGTTATTTACGATGTCTTACAGACATCATCATTTTAAACATGTGGGTGTCGAAAGTGCAAAAAAAAACGGGTAAACTCATAAAGTAGTATTATTGTTTTTTGTTATAACTTAGATTAGGTAGCTCAACTGTAACTTGATCATCTACTAGTTAATAAATAAATAAGGTGGGGAAGAATAACCGAATATTTACAAATATACACGAGAGGGGTCTCAAATATAAACGCACCACTTTTACTTTATAAGGCAACTTAGGTTATGGAAACGGTTTTTTTTTTAATTATAAATGTATATTTTTTACAAAACATTGTGCACCATTGTTTCATTCGTATCAAAAATTTCTCTAGTGTTTTCCCACATCCTTACAATCTATTCCAGTTTATTATTATTTATGTACTTACGTGGATGAGAAAAGTAAAGTTTTTGTTATTATTCCTAAGTGTTGTAAAGAAACAAAATATAATTCAGATTTTTTAAATAATCTAAGGATCCTTGAATTATTATGAATTGGTCTCACATTTATCGGCAACACATTATGTCAGTTTATTCAGTAAACCTAACGTTAATATAAGGTAGATTACACACCATGAAACATGTTGACCTTTCAAAGCAAAGTTTGCAGACCGTCGCCCTAAACGTCCATAGCCAATATACATATATTTATGTACACTTTAATTAAAACCATCCCTATGTGGCGCAGACTAAAGGCGCAGATAGGACATTGCTTACTTTACTCCGCTATAAGTACATACCGTATTGAAGTGAAACTTCTTTAGAATCGTTGTGATTTCAAACCGGATGCAACGGAAAAAACGACAGGTAAGCCAATCTTAAACCCTAACACGCCAACGGATGGGTGACCCCCCGAACAAAATCTTTTTGCACAGTATTTTTTTTTTGTTTTTTTTATTCATCTCATTCTTTTGTCGATATACTGAAGTTTCACTTCTATCGTGGGTGAATCGCACGCACACCTTTTTTTTAATTTTGGTTTTTAGTCATATAATATTATGTATAAGTTACGCTGTAAGCTATTTATTATGTATACGTGATTTTTTTTCTTATTACAAAACATTAACGCAGACAAGGTAGACATACTTTGCTTACATAATACAAAATGAACTTTTTTTAATTTGTACAGTATGCAGCACTAACTGATAAGCCATGCCGCATACAAACCACTACAGCAAGGGGGTTACCAGTTAACGACGCATACTGTACACAGCGCTCCTTAAAAGAGTACGGAGTAAATTAACATTCTTACATACAAGAATACGTGGTTTGCGGAACCTTTCTGAAACACAGTTTCTAGCACTAGGTCTTGTGATGACAGGAGGTAAAGTCCTAAATACTGTGTTAATTATGTAATACTTTCTTTAGTTTTTAAAAATATTGATTCACTGGATCTATATCTCTATAGATAAAGAGGTATTCCTTGTAGCGCACCCAGATGATGCGCACCCAGATGACGCGCACCAAAGTACTTCCACATAGCGCACCATCTCTGGTGCGCATCATTCAGTAGGTTGCGCACCAATGACAATGTAGGGTCTAGTGATGACTTTATTAAAACTGATTCAGCGGTTAAGGTAACAAACGTAGAAAGGGACAGAGTGGCTTTTAGGCTCAGTGCAAATGGGCCACTGACCACAGGCGACCAGCCAGCCAGCAATATTAGCAGATAACACAAATTTAATACATTATGATAAACCGCGGCGCACACGTGTGGCGGCGGCCGCAAGCTATCGGAAGTACTAATAGTGGCTGGCCGCCGGTGGCTGTGGTCGGTGGTCCATTTGCGCGGGGCCTTACAATTAGTAAGTTGTTCAGTATTAATCATAGATAGGTAATTATTTTATTTATATTATTATCCTACTAATATTATTAACGCGATAGTATGTGTAAGTGTGCTCTGTTATTGCTCTTTCTTGCACAAAATACTGGATGGATTTATATTTAATTCCACATAAATTTCACACTAGCACAAAGGCTCCTTTTAACCGCGATAAAATACCACTTTTTGGGAAAAAAATAAATTATTGCGAAGAAAGCCCCATTTGAGTAAATTTTGCCTGTATCGATTTTCCCAATAAAGATCATAAACTAATATTTATTTAAATTTATGGGGGGAT
The DNA here is from genome assembly GCA_929108375.1 of Gymnoscelis rufifasciata. NCBI lineage: Eukaryota > Metazoa > Arthropoda > Insecta > Lepidoptera > Geometridae > Gymnoscelis > Gymnoscelis rufifasciata. Next base: position 8,866,186 of record OV815327.1, on the reverse strand, counting down.
ACGGGCGAGCAGTTAGTATTGATATACGTACATTAAAAATTATGTTAAAACTAGTAATTTTAAATCCGAAATCCTTGTGGTATCTCCACGGCGTAGCTACTCTTTGTCCGCAAACATGAGGGCCGAGGGGAGAGGAGGATTAATCATCTGTTGTGTCGCCGACATAGTTGGAGTTCGGTTCTTTTCCAGTTTAAAGAGGCGGGTTACGGGAGTTTAATTATCAGGAAATAACTAGGAAAAACGTATCTATTAATTATGAAACGTAAAGACTTTAATTGTATGTTTGAAAAAGCTAATCTCGGGAACTACTCCGATTTGAATAATTCCTTCACTGTTAGGTAGATGTTAGTCGAGATGTAAAAGTAACGATAAAAAAATTGGTTGCCTGTAAAGTCGGTATACGGGCGAAAGTTTTACGTGACAACGACTTTGAGTGGTAAAATAATTTTAATATGCAGGCGCCTAAGCGAAATAGAAGCGCAAGACATGAACCGGTGTGTATGCCTATCTCTCTCACTCTCTCTCTCTCACTCTGTCTCTCTCGCTCTTAGGCGGGCTAACTGTGCTCGAGTGGAAGGGACGCGTGCCTTTCACTTTTTATGTCTGTCTCTCTCGCTCTTAGGCGGGCTAACCATGCCCGAGTGGAAGGGACGCGTGCCTCTCACTCGCTCTCATTGTGAGCGCATAACGTGAGCGGAGCGTAACGCAGTTTCTTGAAGTGTCACCCGGTAAACCAATTTATAAGACGTTGTCACGTCAAAAGCGTAGTCTATATATCCGTTACTATGTACTCGTTACTTTCGTATCGTTACGGTACTCGTTACTTTTGATACCTCATTATGTTCAAGTAACGAATCGTATTGCGTAGACACGTACAGATACTGTATGTCGATGCGGTGTCGCATCATTCGTAATTTGGAAAAACATTACTTACCTATCCATATCATAATTAACTTCGTAATGTGTGTTTGTTTATATTTCCGTATTTCCTACCAGATTATGATTAGGTTACTCTAAATTGAGTTTGAATTAAAAGGTAATAATGTTAGTAAAATTTAGACGGATCTACAAAATTTGCCATGAATTTACTATTTTGAAAATGACTATGATTTAAATTTAATATTAAAAAAAAGGTGTGTGTGCGATTCACACACGATAGAAGTGAAACTTCAGTAAATCGACGAAAGAATAAGAAGAAAAGAATAAAAAAAAGTGTGTGTGTGTCAGCTACGACGCACGATTGGAGTCTACTACTTACAAACTATAATTAAGATATTATATCGAATAAAAAAAAAGGGTAAATTAACGCATCTGCTAAAATGATAAGGAAGCAAACATATATTTGTAATTATTCGGATTATTTAATATTTATATTACTTCAATAAAGCGTATTACATAAAGTATGTTACAAAATAATATAAATAAAATACAGCAATACCTCTTTGCGCGATACTTCGTAGTCTCAACTACGAAGTATCGCGCAAAGAAATTTAAATAAAGCATTGTATTTTGTGTCTCTTACCATTTCCGTTTCATCTTTTTGCATCCGGTTTGAAATCACTACGATTCTATAGAAGTTTCACTTCAAAATTAAATCACAATCCATAATGTATCATATCAATGTATCATTCGATTTCGCATCAATGGTAGGTATTTGTAATTGCGTATATTGAATATACGCAATTATCGTGTCATATCGCACCGTAGAGTTAGTCGCTGAGAAAGCATCGCGTTGTATTGTTATCGAGTCTGGTTTATTTGTACCTGGCGCCATTTGCAAAATAAATTAAAAAAAAGGTATATTCACACAGCATCATCTAACCAATATCAATTTAGAAATGTAGTAAGTAATAGAATTTATGAAGATTGATAGGAATGACAGAATAGTTGGCAAGACCGTGATAGAATTTGTCTGCAATAAGGCTAAATTAAAAGTAAAAAAGCCGTGTTGGCTAAGTGGGAGGACACTCGACTTTCATTTCGAAGGTCGTGGGTTCAAACCCCGCCACGCACCTCTGGATTTTTCTTCTTGAGAAATTTATGTGCGCTTTAAACACGTGCTTAAACGGTGAGGGCAAACATCGTGAGGAAACCGGCATGTTCTGAGAACTTTAAAAGAGTTTGAAGTACATGTGACATTCACCAACCCGCACTTGGCCAGCGTGGTGAATTAAGGCCTAATCTCTCTCCCCTAGAGAGAAGTCCCTGTGTCCCAGCAGTGGGAACGTTAATAGGGTGATGATGATGATATTGAATATACGATGCGTATACGAAAAATGCGAATAACGAAATGTGTTCGTGAGTAACGATTCGTTAACGGTACTGGACGGAGTACCCGTTACTCAGTACCGACTACATACGGTTTGCTACAGCTCTTCTATAAGGTACTTGCTGCGGGAAAATCCACAAAACCAGGGCAACTTTTTTTTATTTTTATTGATAAGCCTTCATTTGATCACAGTCTCACCTGATGCAAAGTGACGATGTGGTCTAAGATGGAGCATGAAGGCCTAGAAGATGGCTTCTCCGGACCACATTACGAAACACGAAAAAATCGCTTCACGCACTGGCCCAGCCCGGAGGGTGGTGGCCGCGGCCGAAGCCTACCACCAGAGACTGTTCTTAGCACCACCCGGAGGTCACGTGTAAGGATTCAGAGGGTTACCACTTACGGACGTGAACAGACAAACAAGGCAACGCTGTGGCGTGAAAACCTAGTTTTATATAAAACTCATAAACAACGATACATGGTCGTTTGGATTTCAATATTATTCAAGCAATAAATTATTAAAAACCAATGATTACCACGGGGCACAATTTTAATTTAATTTAATTTCAAAATAACTTGTTACTTTATTACAGAGTTAGAAACTGTGTTACATGCCAAAAAAACCACGTAGGTACCTTTTATCTTATATTATTTTAGCAATTTGCAACATCTGTCGTTTTTAGTTTTTCTCCAGTCCATCCAAAGGTTGTCTGGAAGAGATCACTTTTAGTGATAAGGCCGCCCATTGTTACACTATTATTTAATGTATTTTAGTTCTTAAGCATTGTTCTGTTGTATTATATTATCTCAATAAAGAGTATTGTATTGTACCTTACAGACTAAAATACATATATCATGTTAAATCTTGAAATTAATAACGGATTTAATTATTAACGCATCCGTAAAGCTAAAATAAAATGTATGTAGATGAGTGAGTCCCAGGAAAGTCTATATATAATAATTATGACAATCTATCCTATAAATATAATAAATAAGTACCAATGTTTGTCTGCTAGGCGCGCTCTCACACAAACACAATGAAACCGATTTTTATTAAATTTGCTACACAGGCTGTCTACAGCCTGAAAAAGATCAAGGGTTGTAAGAAATCGAAAATTTGTATCGTAATTTTGAGACTATTGCTTAGATAATTATAAAGAAATGAGACAAAAATGTAAATTGAAATCGAGGACCTGTGTGGTAGATATATAATAACAATATGGGATAGGATTAATAATTTAAAATGACGATTAAAATCCGATCAAAATTACATCGTAAATCTCTTCTCTCTTACAGAAAAAATAAAACATATTTTATTTTTGTTCCTATTTAAGCGCCACGTTTAAATATTAATTGGCGCTCAATCGGGAACACGGATGAATGGAAATGGATGAATCCTTGTATCTGAAAGCATATATTATAATGAAACTTAGTGTAAAAGTGGTTCCCAGTCTTTATAATATACTTTTCCAAACCAACACTCCCAACTATCTCAAAGAGCGTTTCGAGTATCTTCATCAGTCTCACACCCGCTCTCTGCGATCAGTCGATACTCTCCAACTAAAGACACAATTCATCATTCTTTTCACTCTTAAAACTCTTCCTTTACAGTGCGTGCAATAAAGTTATGGAATTCTCTGCCAATAAATATAAAAAAAACTTAACCTGTAACAATTTTCAAAAATAAGGTTTATAGTCATTTTCTTTCAACTTCACTTAATATTTATCAATAGTATGTTTAATTTGTGTTCATTACTACACACTCCTACTGTGTTTGTTTTCTGTACTACATATACTTACTCATTTTATTTCTATTTATAAATCTGTGTAAACGCCACTGCTCTCTCTTATTATCAAATTTCTGATCCATCCAAAGGATGCCTGGAAGAGATCGCTATTAGTGATAAGGCCGCCCATTGTGTCACTGTATTAAATATGTATCTCCTATGTATGTTCCTATATTGTGGTGTTACAACAAAGAATTTTTGTATTGTATTGTATTGTATTGTGAACTATTTTACTAATTCTTTGTCTATTGTATTTGCTGTTACGGGTGGGGCCACTAGCCAAACATAATTTTAATTAAAGCCTTGTTTGTATCTGATTGACAATTGACCTCTTTCTTAAAGTCTACCTAATTTAACTGTTTGATTCCATAGATAGATAGACAGAAAAATACTTTGTTACACACACCAAACAAAGAAACAATACCTACAATAAGAGAAAAACTTAACCTAGATAATATATTAAGGGGCAGTCTTATTGATATAAACATCATATTATATTACATTGTCTTCACTAATTAATAATTACTCGTTATTTAGATAAGTCTCTTAACAATCTCACCCGCTAAATTTACAATCTAACTCTTTCCCACTACTCGGCAGTTAACTATCTCTCAGTTAATTACTTTATGAGTTTTACCATTTTGTGGTTAATTTAACGCGCTGTAACAATTAAGATTATCTCCCTTTGTTTATTCTGGGTGGTAAACGCTCACAGGTTATTGTGCTCATTTCAAATATAGTTAGACTTAGTTTTAACCCCCGACCAAAAAAGAGGGGTGTTATAAGTTGGACGTGTCTGTCTGTGTGTGTGACTGGGACATCATAGCCCCCAAACGGATGGAGCGATTTTAACTTAGTTTTTTTATGAAAGGTGAGTTTGGCGTGAGTGTTCTTAGACATGTTTCATGAAAATCGGTTGTGCCGTTTAAAAGTTATGGGCGTTAGAGTGGGGAAGGAAAACCGAAAATCTGCAAATATACTCGAGTGGAGTATCAAATGAAAGCGCATCGCGTGCACATTACAAAATATTATGGTGTTTTACTTTTAAGGAAATTAAAGCATTGAATTCGGGGGCTTATCTTAAATTTTATATTTAGATTTCTAGTTAATAATATATCTTTTAGGCGGCCTCTAGACCTACAATAACATTGTACAATACTTTTATTGTACAATAAGATTGAAAGGCGCTTTGATCCAAACGACCAATTATATTGCACAATAATACGAACAGCACAATGTTTTCGCGTTCAGTCGGAGAATAGTATTGATCCCGTGTGCACCGTGCGAAGCAACATGTCCGAACAAGATTTAGCTGCAGCTGTAGTGTTGTTGCTTGTGGCTAAACGTAAACGAACACGTCGCTGGTCGAAAGATTGGTACAAGAAAAGGCAGAAATATACTCACGAAAATCTTTTAAAAGACTTGATGTTAACTGAGGAAGCAGACTTCAACAATTTTGTACGACTGAGCTCTGAACAGTTTCAAAAGCTACTAGGATTGGTCACGCCATTGATTGAGAAAAAAAATACAAACATGAGGGAAGCAATACCACCTTTTCAACGGCTTTCAATAACATTACGGTATCTAGCGACTGGAAATACTCTGGAAGATTTAAAGTTTCACAGTGCTATTTCTCCACAAAGTCTTTCCTTAATAATAATGGAAACATGCGATGCGATAATACATGTTTTGAAGAAATTTATTAAGGTAAATAAAGATTATAATCTTTTCATTTATTTATTAAACTGTATATATTGAGAAAATGTATCTTCGTTCGCGTCATCAGCATCATTTTCCTGTTGAAAATTGTTCATGTTCTGTTGATTATTCTCTTGGAAGTACTGCTGGTTATGTAGCAGCTGCTCAGATGGAAGTTCAGAATTTTATATCGTAACTGTTGGAGTATTTATTTTTACCGAATTGCGGTGTAAAAGCCCTAATTGTCCTTCCATGATAATGGCAGCAATAGCATTTTTAGCAAAGATTTGTTGCATTGGTTCCATTTTCTTTAAATCTGCAGCACAAGACAAAGCCCAATTTTGATATTCGTCTGGTTTCTCTCTAAGACGGTTAGCTGCCAATTCCATAAGGTCATCATCAAGTTTTCTCTTTATTTTTTTAGCTTTAGTCTTCGGAACTGCATATGATGTAGATGATGCTTGATTCGCTCCAACAGTTGTAGTATCTTCCTAAAAAGATAAATAATTTGTTTTTATTTTATTTTCAGTTACCGCAAACAGCCGATGAATGGCAACAAGTTGCCAAAGATTTTGAGAGCCAGTGGAATGCCCCTCATGTAATCGGTGCTATAGATGGCAAACACGTGGAAATAAAGAAACCTCCTGGTTCTGGATCATACTACTACAACTACAAAAAAACATTCAGTATTGTGTTGATGGCGGTTGTAAATGCAAACTACGAGTTCATTATGGTTGATGTTGGGACTAATGGTCATGTATCAGATGGAGGTGTGCTGCAGAATACAGCATTTGGACAGCAATTAAAAAATAATGCTTTAAATATCCCACCTGCATTGTTGCCAGGAAGTTCCCGAAAACTCCCATACTTTTTTGTTGGGGACGATGCTTTTCCAATGTCTCAAAATTTAATGAAACCATATAGCCAAACTGGATTAACAAAAGAGAAAAGAATATGCAACTATCGAATATCGCGAGCTAGAAGAATGGTTGAAAGTGTTTTTGGTATACTAGCTACTCGTTTTGGAGTATTTCAAAGGGCATTTCCTTTTGATCCAATAAAAGTAAGGAAAATTGTTTTGACTTGTTGTTATCTACACAATTTTTTGAGAAAATCGCGTTCGTATTTATCTCCATCATTCATGTTTCGTGAAGATAACGAATCAGGAATAATACACCCGCCATCTCAGGAAGTATTCCAGTTGACAACATTGGAAAATATCAATAAGAAAAATTCGCTGAATATCGCGAAGCAAGCACGGGACGAATACAGTGGATTTTGTAACAACGAAGGTGCAGTTCCCTGGCAAAATAAAATGGTCTCGTAAAACACAATTTTGTATTCATTTAAATTAAATAAATTAAAATTTACCTGTGTGTTAGTATTGTCCAAAGCAGAAGGTTCACTCTCTCCTCCCGGACTACCTATAGTAGACTGAGTATCCATACTAGACTGTGAATCCGATGCGGATTCCAGATCTTTTAAAAATAACATTTCTTTAAAATACCATAAAGTAGGTTCGTAAATGTCGTCTGTACTAGATCCGGATTTCATCGACTGGAGATGTTTCTTGAGCTCCTTCCGGTAGTTAGTTCTTAAAGAATTGAATTTTTTCTTCACATCATCTTTGCTTGCCTGTGAAAACATCTCTTTGTATTTAGACAACAATGTTTCGTAAGCATTGTTTTTTTTATCACGGTCATGATATTCTTTGCACTTGACATTCCACAGAGACGGCAATTCTCTGTACAATTGGATACATTCGCAGATAAACTCCCTTTCCTTAACTTTTAGATTCTCTTTTCCCGCCATTTTGCATGCGCGCGTGTACTCCTCGTGACGACGAACCACAGACTGAAAAATATTGCGCAATACTGACCCTACACGATGCAATGGAAAAACATGGTGCAATAAAAATTAAACTCGCTCAAACTTTCGGCCAATCATTGTGCAATCTTCAATATTAACCCTAAACGGTCAATTAAATTGCACAATTCGCAATATTGTGCAATATAATTGACCGTTTAGAGGCCGAGAATCTCTACTGTACCTATGTATAAGAACACCAAACTTGTAATAACTACAGAATGGTAAAAACTGATAAAGGTGTGATGTTCTAATCGCTTCTCAGCTCCGTGTAAGAAATTGGAGCGAACTGCCAAGACAATGATATTTCCTTGATATTTTTATATTAAAATGTTTAGTTTCTAAACTTTAAGTTGACCTGTCCATGTTTGCCCTGTGCTTCTAAGGAAATAAACGTTTTTGATTTTGTCTTTGACTGGACTCGAACATTTATTAAAGACAACATTATATTGGTACCTACTAAAGACATTGCTAATAAATAAATCTTAAAATAAATCTAGTAACATGGCGTGTACGTATTGGACATGGTCTTAAAATTATAATAACTAATTTTATGTTGTGCGTTTTGCTTTGCATAGGCTAAGGTAAAAATAAATATTTTATTGTATTGTAATTTCCGAGTAGTGGGAAAGAGTCAGATCGTAAATTTACCGGGTGAGATTGTTAATATTATATTGTATTGTATTGTATTATACAGGGTGTATCAAGAGACATGGATCAAAGGTGGTGGTACAAAAAAAAATGTTAAATATCTCCAAAACTATCAGAAATCGCGGAACGACTACATGGGTCTTCAATTGACCTCAATACCTATCCAGGTCTTCAATTGACCTCAATACCTATCCAGGTATTGAGGTCAATTCAAGACCCATGTAGTCGTTCCGCGATTTCTGATAGTTTTGGAGATATTTAACATTTTTTTTAAATCATAACTTGGATTGTAGAAACTGATATTGTAAAAAAACGGATCATAGTAAACTAACATGAGATAAAAACAAATTCTTTTTTTTATTTTTACAATTTCTTTTAATTTTATGACCAAATAAAAAAAAATTGTGAGAGTTTTTGAATGTAAATTAGAGTGCTTTCGGAAAAGTTTAATAATAATAAGTCTTATTTTAAAAAAGCAGATATCTAGGTATTATTAAGACGTACTTTGCTCTTGCACTGAATATTATTATTCGTGATACGCGCGGTTCACACAGCTGCGAGCGAATGCAATGAGTGCGAAACCGCTCATTGTCAACGAGCTCCTGTCGTTTATTCAAAATGCCATTGACACCATGGATGAGGTCAGCATCTTGCAGATCTGCAAGTCCAACTTCAAGGAGGAGGAGACATGCAGCGGCAAGGCGCTACTCTACCGGACGCTCAAAAAGTTAGACCAGATGCCATCTCGTCGTAGGGATGGAGGAGAGAAGAGCTTGCAGGATATCAGCATCATCATCATTATAACTTGAGGCTAGATATATATATATATATATAATTCGGGGTGAAAAGTGTCCTTAATGCACATAAGTGAATAAACCCAGTTGAATTAAGTATCCGGCCCCTAAATATGGATGAGCGTATACTCAAAATCGTTAACTTTACCTGTCTAACATAGTTCGACATTTGTGCCTTCTGTTTTACTCACTATTCTACGACAAAACTATCGCGACTTTCCAACCATTTTCCCTTCCACTTTGTACCTTCCTCAAAAACATTTCTTCGAAACAGTCCGTCCGCAGCCCCAAAAAGGGTTCAATAAATTTGATAAGTATGAGATGGTCTCATACTGCATCTAGGGTTCCGTGTACAGTATATTGTTAAATGTGTATAGACTAAACTTATAACAATATAAAAAAAAGTATAAACAAAAAAAATTAAGTGCAAAAAGATGCAGATCGAGCGGTCACCCATCCAAGTTGGAAATGGCCTCTCGCAACAAGATAACAAAAAAAAAATCCATTGTTTGGTTTACAAACCTTAGAAACGTCAAAAATAAAATACAAAATAACATAAACAAATGGAACATAGTTACTTAAAGATACATTTATGTACAATTTTGCTAAACTTGGTAAAAATCACGTTTATTGTATAATAATAATTAAAGGGGGATCCTTTAATTACTTATTTATTATGTGTGTTTAGTATTTGTTTTAATAGCGGCAACAGAAATACATCATTCCTCAAAATTTCAACACTCTAACCATAACAGTTCTTGAGATGCAGCCTGGTGTCAGACGGACAGAGACGACGAGGTCTCAGTAATAGCGTCCCGTTTTACTCTTTTGTACGTAACCCTAAAAAATACCTACAAGGAGTTTGGGACAATCTACAATCTGGTAGATACAAATCCTCGCCTCGGGGTCAAGGGTCGCCGAGGTCCCATGTGCGCAATATTACAAATGTACCTACTATTGAACTTGGAGAAGTGCCGAAGGGATAAATGCATGGAAGGGAACACAGAATTTTCCTTTATTAGTTTATTGAATTTATTTGAAATACAATTTTATGAAAAATCTTTTCTTTTTTTTTATTATTGATTAGCCTTCATTTGACCACAATCTCACCTGATGTAAAGTGAAGATGTGGTCTAAGATGGAGCATGAAGGCCTAGAAATTGGCTTCTCCGGACCACATTACGAAACACGAAAAAATCGCTTCACGCACTGGCCCAGCCCGGAGGGTGGTGACAAGCCGCGGCCGAAGCCTACCACCAGAGACTGTTCTTAAGACCATCCGGAGGTCACGTGTAAGGATTCAGAGGGTTACCACTTACGGACGTGAACAGACAAAACCTCCACTTACGGACGTGAACAGCCAAAAAATCGATAGGTAAACCGATATTTTTGACGTGCAGATAGGATTTCGATCTATCACGTGACTGACGCGCTTGTGTAATTGGTAGCAGGTCGGGGAAAGCGTTCCAGGAGGTGCAGGATCGAGTCTTGCTTGCGAAGGTTACGGATGCGTCTTAATATATTTCTGCATAAAAAAATGAATTTCTTTGGAGATATGGGAAGCCGTGTTGGCTAAGTGAGAGGACACTCGACTTTCATTCCGAAGGTCGTGGGTTCAAACTTTAAGGCGCAGGAAACATCATGAAGAAACCGGCACGTTCTGAGAACTTTAAGCAGTTTGTAGGACATGTGACATTCACCAACCCGCAATGGGCCAGCGTGGTGAATTAAGGCCTATTCTCTCTCGTCAAGAGAGAAGTTCCTGTGTCCCAGCAGTGGGAACGTTAATAGGGTGATGATGATGATGGGTAGGTATGTAGTTGAACATTGAATTCGCTTCTTAACTCAGTATAAAAATTTAAGCGATCTATCAAGACAACCTTATTTCCTTTTTAATTGTTATTTAAAAAATACTTAATTTTAAGATTTAACTTTGACTTTGCATATGAATACTTATGGAAATATATTTATCAAATTCAAATGGAACCAACTTGCACCTAAGCAACAGCTTGCAACAGCAAAGAAAATATCTGCATAGTTTTTGGAGAAATAAGATTTGAGTTTAAACATATAATACGTATTTTAGTTTTCTGATATTTCGACGCTGTTGCAATCGCTATGATACCTATATGCTCATGGATATTCTGGTGGTATTACAAGTATATTGACAACCAATTTGTATAACTAACAAACCGATATAACTTTATTGTGTAGATTAGGAAGAAAGAAACAAAGAAGATATTTAAGTTAATAAAAACATTATTTCCACAAATAAACCCTATTACAAAACATATTACCTCGTATTATTTCCAATACACATAAATATACTTCCAAACTTATATAAAATACTCTAACCCAAAGCCTCAAAGTTTCGAATATTATTACAACAGCAAATAATAAAGTGGTTGTGGCACGACCGCTCGCCGTGACATCTCGAATGCAAGTGACAGATGAAGTTAGAGATGTGTAACACTGCGCTGCGCCGCGCAATTGCGTTAACTCAGTACTGTGCGCCAGAGATGTCAACGCATTTTTACAAAATGTATGGGCACATCGCCGTACCCAATAACCACATACAGCAGATGGCTTAGTTGACAACTGTGAAGGAATAAATACGTTCCAAATTTCAGTGTCAATAAATCTAAATTTAATATTTAAGAAAAACCCCCGATTCCAATCCCTTAATTTCCTTAAACGTAAAACAACATAATATTGACCGTAATTGTGACCGCAACAAAATAGTGTTACTGCGCTAAAGCAAGGAGTTTCGCTGCGTTACCCATCTCTACTAGAAGTCCGCCATATTGGATTCCCGTCCACCATTGCAGTGACGCAACAGTTCCGTAACTTGCTTGCAATTTTATTGTAAAAGTTAGAGCTTGGTTTTCTATTTGCGGCTTATGGTTTGAACTTTTTGTTCGAGGTTTTGAATTCTGGATTTGAATTGTGCAATTGAAAAAATGTTATGTTGGTACTACATACTTGGTGCTTTATCATAATTATCTTAAGTTTTATATTGTACCTAGCGGCCCGCCCCGGCGTCGCACGGGTATAAAATTTTCCCGGAAATTATTCGAATTTTTCTCGCCGTAAAAACCATCCTATCTCTCAAGTTGGATCGAACTGCACATGGTGTGCGAATTTTATTATAATCGGTTAAGTGGTTTAGGAGTCCATCGAGGACAAACATTGTGACACGAGATTTATATATATTAAGATATTAAATAAATACTAAATCGTCTCCATGGATAGAATTTTGAGGGATAACAAATGAATATGTAATCCTCCCCATACAACAACATGCCAAAATTCATACTTATCCTCAATATTAAAATATAATATGTTAATATACTATACTCGTAATATGTATGTATACCCAGACAATCCACGGCACTACCTAGCCCTTCGTTAGCTACACCACTGCTTATCGGCACAGCTTAGCTTTTGTTATTAGATGAGAGGTTCCAACATTTTGGCATAAACAACTCATTCGCCATTTTGAAAAAAAACGTGATTTGTGTGAAATTTTTATTCAGCGGTTAGTGATGAAACCCATGTCAATTGATTTGATTTAATAGAATAAATGCTTAAAAACAAAAAAGTGTTAAAGAACCAAATCTCTAACGTACCTACGGTACGGTACGGTTTCTGAGATATTTCGGTAAAAATATATTTAGACCAAAGTATCTCAAAAACCGTACGTTGATTCCGTATCAATTTTTGTGTGAAATTTGAGTTTCATCACTCGCCGTGAAATTTAGTCTTATAAAAATGGGCGTGAACAGTTTCTCAAAGATGGACCGGACTGATGACTAAGACGAGAGACCCCGTCTCCACCATTGGCTATAAACGCGATCAGGTCACGCTAACGTCGATTCACCGCCAAAATGAGATTAAAATGTAATTTTTGTATGGCTCATCTTGGTTCAATAAAACTCGATTTGTAGCATAAAAATAGTGAAATTGGGGCTAAAACCGCACGTTCACAGTGGATGAGGCTCCTTCCAACCAAAATAACTTCGCCTCTTATTTTTCAAGAGGTCTATGTCATACGTCCCAAGCCATACCTTAATAAAACCGTTAAAATAGAAAAACCAAGTAAAATAGCAGAGTATGATTTATAGAGACCTCACAAATCATTTGAACGTAAGCTCGATTATAGCTCTCGGTCCCTGGAGGGTAGATTCAATTCTCGGCCGATAGATAACCCTTACCCTTATAGTTCAGGAGTTACATTAAAATTATATTAATAATATATTACGCAACTATTTTGTAAGTAATGTTAATATAATAAATTTAAATATTTCCGGACAACACGCAACAACATCTAGACCCGTGGTAAGCTCTTAGCTTTTGTTACTCAAACGTCCAGGTGACTATTTCAGCCTAAGAAAATGATGCGTGAAACGTCCAGGCTACTAGAGCAGCCTAGCTCCACCTATAGACTTTTACGTTTCTTTCTCGGTTGAAATAAGTTTGAGTTGCCCAAAATTGTTACTAGATGGAGCTTAAATAAATTCTGCAACTATTCCGATCCAAGAAAACCGTACCTGGCAACAAAAACTTTGAAAAAAATATTTGTTATCTTTGGACTTGTTTGTTTACATTGTGAGTCACGCGCGTGTGTTTTAGAATGCAATTATTATTGTTGTATTTGCCCTATTTACTTAGTGTTATATATCAAAGTAATCCTCAAGAATCATTCTATAAGATTGTTTACGATTAAACTTTGTCCGATAAAATAATAACTACGAAAAAATTTTTGTTCGACATCAATGGCCATGTTATTGTTGCATGCCGGGTTGATAATCATGTGTGTGAAGTGATTCAGTGAATTCTAAAGAAATAATTACTTTTAATGGAGACAACATTCATAAAACATATTTTAATTAACTCTTACGATCAAAATATAATGAAACAACCGAGATTTTTAGATTTGTTTGTTGGATTTCGCCGCCGGGCCACCACAGTAGTGACAGCAAGAGGAGGTTTGTCTTGTTTTTTTCTGGTAATTATTGAAAGGGAAGGTAGTGACTAATTGGTATCAATAAATAGCTTGTATCATCTAGTTTAATAATATATATGTATTTTTGGAAGAACTACAAATAAAACCTATGAAATCCAGGAAAAATGAAAAATTTTAGGAATTTCAAGCTTCTTTTTCATGTTTATAATCGTGTTTTTGAAGTTATCCATGAATATTTTCAAGAAGTAATACTTGTAATGGAGACACAATTAATAAAACTTAATTCAATAAACTCCTACAAACAAAATATAATGAAACAACCGAGTATTTTAGATTTGTTTGTTGTGTTTCGCCGCCGAGCCACCACAGTTGTTACGCAAGAGGTGGTTTGTTTTGGTTTATTCTGGTAGTTATTGAAAGGAAAGGTAGTGATTAATTGGTATCAAAACATAGCTTGTATCATCTAGTTTAATAATATATATGCATTTTTAGGAAGAACTACAATTAAAACCAATGAAATCCATTCCAGAAAAAAAATATGAATTTTTAAGCTACTTTTTCAAGATTAGGATTTTTTTTGAGACCCTTATGATTCATTTAATACTTAATTCTATAAATTTATTGATTGCGTATAGTTTTAGCTTTTTTGTGGTATTTTTATTTTGAGCGTAGGTGTAGCAGTTAGGAAGATATGCCCATTTATGTAAAAAATGGGACGCGCTCGCGGCGCCATAAACGTTTACGCGGCGACGCGACGTGGACGTTTGAACGGTGTGTAAGTTTCGCGGCTGGACGTTTGAGTGGAGCTCTTTGAGCGACTCTGAGCCTATTCATAAGGCCGATAGTGAAGGACCACGGTACGAATGTCATCACTGGTACATTGAAGAGGGCAACGCTCGGGGTTTCTCGACGGGATCGAATCAGAAATGTGGAGATCAGTAGAAGAACGAGGGAAGGCCAAGAGAACCTAAGCAGAAGATGGGCTGCAGTGTCTGTTTGGGCAACATCAGAATATACGGCGCTCAATTACTCGCCTGCCAAGCGTGGCGAGTAAAACTATTGGCAAACCTCCTCATTGTGCTGGAGGGAGAAATATATTGTATTTAGTGGAACGATGAGCTGAATATGTATATAGGAGATTCAAGAGATTTTTAACACTATCCCGAAGACCGAGACAGCCTCACCGGCCGGTGGATTATTTGATAAGGATTTTGGCATTAAGCCTAAACCTAAGCCTAAGCCTTTTGTAGAATTCTTTATTTTAGTGTGTAATAAAGTATTCTAAAAAATAATAATATCTCATCAAAAGCCCTTTAAATCTAGTTTTATGATTCTTTAAGCTTCGAACAAACTTGCGGAAACAACAAAGGCCAGTAGGTATTTTAATCTTTTACATTAAAAAAATTGTTTAAGTGATGTTACATCAGTTCATAACTAGCTCCTGCTCTATTTCAGATATACCGGGAGCCAATAACCCCGGATTTGTCAGTCTAGTATATCAATTCAAGAGCTCTACGCTTAATTGAAAAAAAAACCTGAAAAGATAATACATGAACTGTCTATTTTGCTTGCTTTTAGAACAAGATTGCTAGAAAATTGCAATAGAATAGACTTAAAGTAATTAATATTCCACCAATGAGATTATTTAAAAAAAATCTTGAGAGGTGTTAAGGGACACCCGGATGGAACGAAGTATATAATCTCTACTTACTAACTCCATCAGCAATATCCGAAACTTGTGCAGAAACTCTGTCAGAATTCATTATTATTATTATTTTTTATTATTTACAAAAAAACCTGTATACACTCAACAAAAATAATCGTCGCGACACCACACTGTTCAATGCGAAATAGAAATGAAAATATCTGGCTTGCTTTCTATTAGAGAGAGAGAGACAGACAGAGAAACATGCGACGCCGCACAGCTTACAATAGCTTACTATAGCAAAAAGTGTCGTGACAACTTTTCGTACGATTTTTTTCCGTCTAGCCCCCTTTCAACACGCGCGATGGAACTTCGTTCCAAAAACATATACCCATAACCCATACTTTCCTATGGCTCTTTGCACTCCCACGCGACCACTAAGTGGGACGTTTTGAGGCAAAATGTCCCGCGATGCAGACGCTCCATCGCATCTCGCTTCTCGTTTTGGCGGAATCCTAAATGGAAATTGATAAAATTTCCCACTCACAAATAAAAGATTTTACTTTCTTATCCGTAGGTAGTTACAAATTTACAACGCCCTTTGCCCTTCGTAATGTACTAACAATAATGATGCGAGTTCGCTGTGATCTTGAAACGATTTTCTTTTGTTTTTAGTACAAATCGACGATTTATTCGGGTATCCAAATATGAAGTAGGTATATTTACTAGTCTCTGCTAAAATAGGGGTTAGGTACAAGTCATAGATTATTATCAACGCATTTATTATCAACAGGACAACGAGCCAAGCCGAGCCGCTAGATGATTTGATATGGTGCGGCTACATCTCAGCTAGCGAAGAATCGTGTGGCGTTGGCGCGTTAAAATTATCGTGAACGGGTAAACGCGATGTTCGTGTCTACATTAGCGGACATAGATTTATGTCGCGTTGTGCGCTACAAGATTCTGAAATGACGTAATTGTAGCCCGCGCCAAACATCTTCTTCGCCTGAATACTTCGCGTAGCAACGATGTTCCGGCCACACGTCACCTTTCGATTTTGATAAGTAAAGAAAAGATCTCTAATAAATATAAATTAACATAAATATTTCCGGACAATCCACACAAGAATATTTAGCCCTGTGGTAATCAAAGTATTTAGTATCTCTAAGCTTGTGTTACGGGTACTAGACATCTGATTTAATTAATTATACGTACATATATTTTTACTATACACATTAACCACACAGACCAAGGAGAAAAGTGCTGCAATCGAACCGGCTACCGCTGAAAGCGATATTTTAAAGGCAAACTTTCCAACCTATTTAATACTAAAATATTTTTTCATTGTTATGAGATCTTGTGATTATCGCTTGCAAAAAAACGAACTGGTCAGCTTTCTAATATTAGTATATATTCGATTTTTTACAGCAAAAAGTAACAAATAATAATAATGAGCCTTTTTAATCAAGTCCAAGTCCCAAGCAGAAATTTTCATTTTTTTTTATTTTATGATCGATTAGCATTCATTTGACCACAATCTCACCTGATGTAAAGTGACGATGTGGTCTAAGATGGGACATGAAGACCTAGAAGGTGGCTTCTCCGGGCCACATTATGAAACACGAAAAAATCGCTTCACGCACTGGCCCAGCCCGGAGGGTGGTGACAAGCCGCGGCTGAAGCCTACCACCAGAGACTGTTCTTAGCACCACCCGGAGGTCACGTGTAAGGATTCAGAGGGTTACCACTTACAGACGTGAACAGACAAAACCTCCAAAAGATATTTATATATCAATACTTTTAGCGCATGCTGCCTCGTTTAGAGTTAGACTATAAATAACCACGTAAGCGGCAGTGGTGGATTTACCAGCAGGCTGAGTAGGCTCGAGCTAGGCCGGCAGATTTTGGGCAGGCGCAAATTTAAGGAATTTTTTTTCTTTACTTCATAGAAATCAAAAAGATTATTCATTGACGGTTTTCGGGAAGTCTGTAACAAATTTTGTCGATTACTTTTCTCTCACTTCTCATTGCATATTCCGAGAGTAGCAAACTTATACCGATTAGCTCAAAAGTATACCGAAAAATTATTTTACGTGCAATTTCAACGAAATTCTTGCCTGAAAAATAATGTATGATATGACAATTGTTGAGGCAAGGGCGGCAAAAACTATTCAGCCTATACCTTGATAATATCCACCACTGATAAGCGGACTCTTTGGTGTAAGAGGCCAAGCTACGAACGCGATGCCACTACCAACCTAACAAAAAAAACAGTTTTCCGCGCCATCAAATTGATATTGACATAAGAGAGCGCGGGAACCATATTGAATCCCCATTGTTCAGCCTATCAATGACATTGTGCTCAATCGAGGAATAAAAAAGTTTTTACTGAGCCAACTTTTTTGCGAGTCTTTTGATATTCTTAACTTGGAAGATATTTTCTTTGACTTGATTTGTCATTGATTGGTGTAAGGAGTTTTATACAAAGTTAGGACAAGAAAATCCGTGTTTTTTCTTATCGCGTTCTGACAGAAGCTGTGGAAGTATTTTATATTTTGAGGTACATAACGATGATAATAGGGTAGATGACGAAAAAATAATATCATTTAGATTATAAAACAAAATGGTATCGATATATTTTTTCTTTCAAACGACAAATATTTGTAGGTGTCCATAATTAACCCTACAATTATCAGATTATATTAAATACAGCAGCAGGGAGCGCGTTTCATACGTGTCATTAACTCACGCATGTGTTAGTTCCACTAAGGCACTTATTTTATTTATGACTGGTCATACTGTCAATACTAAACGAATAAAAGCACTCCCGTTTTTGCAATAACTTTATTGATTTTCGTATCGAAAACCAACGATCGCATACCTTTTACGTGATCCAAAATACCTTAAAGGATTAAATCCGAAGTTGGCCCAATAATTCAGAACTTTACCAAAACATAAACGTCAAAAGTAATTTGTCAAATAGAATTATGACAGTTCGCCATTTTAACTGCCGAAGTTTGAGTTCCGAACGCGTGTTAATTCCAGATTTTACCGGTTTATTTTGACAAGCGCCTGGCTTTTGGTTTATGTGTTAGCTAAATAAAGACAGTGCAGTTACTAGATATTAGGTCCTTACATATGAAATTGGCGTTTTTCGTACTGGCCACTTTAATCACAAATTTCTCCTCTTTGGTAAGGAATTCCAAATTCAAATTTGTACAGCTATAGACTCATGTATTTGTGCTTCGATGATCGTCATTCATTTGTTTTTTTTCTTCTGTTTTTTTCTGTTTGCGTCACTCATTTTACAAAATGGAAAACTTAAAATATCGCATTATTTACGAGTACGAGTTCCGCCGTGGCACTAGTGCTGCGGAAACAACTCGAAGGGTGAATGATGTGTATGGCGGTCGTGTTGCAAAAGAAAACACAGTTCGTTTTTGGTTCCAACGTTTTCGTTCTGGAAATTTCGACTTGCAGAACAAGCCCCGTGGACGGCCTGAGACTCAAGTTGATAATGAAGAGTTGAAGGCTATTGTGGAAGCGGATCCATCGCAAACCACGTCCGAGTTAGCTGCAGGCTGCGGTGTTAGTGATAAAACTGTTTTAATTCACTTGAAGCAAATTGGGAAGATTAAAAAGCTTGAAAGGTGGGTACCTCACGAATTGACTGAAGCAAACCGGCAAACGCGCGTCGACTGCTGCGTTACATTACTAAACCGGCACAATAATGAAGGTATTTTAAACCGAATCATTACCTGTGATGAAAAATGGGTTCTTTACGATAATCGGAAGCGCTCAGCGCAATGGTTGGATCCTGGCCAGCCAGCCAAATCCTGCCCCAAGCGAAAATTAACCCCAAAAAAGTTACTTGTAAGCGTTTGGTGGACTAGTGCCGGTATTGTTCATTACAGTTTTCTCAAATCTGGCCAGACTATTACGGCTGATGTCTATTGTCAGCAATTGCAAACCATGATGGAAAAGCTAGCGGCTAAACAACCTAGGCTGGTCAATCGCTCCACGCCACTGCTGCTTCACGACAACGCTAGACCACACACTGCGCAACAGACGGCTACTAAATTAGAAGAGCTTCAATTGGAAAGTCTAAGACATCCTCCGTACTCCCCGGACCTTGCTCCAACAGATTACCATTTTTTTCGAAATTTGGATAACTTCTTGCAAGGGAAAAAATTCAACTCCGATGGGGCAGTCCAAATCGCCTTCAAAGATTTTATTGATTCCCGTCCGACTGGTTTTTTTAGTAAAGGGATCAATGAACTACCTATAAGATGGCAAAAGTGCATAGAAAATAATGGTTCATACTTTGATTAATTAAATATATTATATTAAAAAATATTCGACTTTTTGTTCCTCCCATACAAAACGCCAATTTCATATGTAAGGACCTAATATTTTGAACCCCCGATCAAAAAAGTTTGACGTGTCTGTCTGTCTGGGGCATCATAGCTCCCGAACGGATGGAGCCATTTCAATTTAGTTTATTTTGTATGAAAGGTGAGTTTGGGGCGGGTGTTTTTAGACATGTTTCATGAAAATCGGTTGAGCTGTTTAAAAGTTATGAGGGTGAGAGTGGGGAAGGAATACCGAAAATCTGTAAATATACTCGAGTGGGGTATCAAATGAAAGCGCATCGCGTGCACATATATTACTTAATATTATGGGGTTTTACTTTTAAGGAAATTGAGGCTCTGGAATCAGGGGTTTTTCTTAAATTTTAAGTTTAGATTTATGTTTGTACTAGTACTACCCATTCCATATTCTGAGAATATTTCAAGGGTTCTTTATTTAGTAGAAGACACGTAGATAAATGAAACGTTTATTTGTATCTTCAATCACACATACTATACAATAACCGAGCAAAAACCCAAGAGTACAATATAAACCTAAGATTAGTTAAGGTTAAGATGATTTGTGCTTGTGTGCGTTACAGTAAACCAAAAAGGCAAAGGGTAACCGTAAAGTTGCTCATGGAGCAAACCCTGATTTTCAGCTGTCAACATTAAAGACCACCATTAAAGATTGCAAGCTTTTTTTTTGTAGAACAATCTACACAATTAATAAGTTTAGTAGGTATAATATTTTAGTCAAACAATTTTTGTCCTAATTTACTCGTAAGTAGGCATAAAGTTTTTAAGACCAATGATAAATTTACCATAACAACTAAATGCAGAACTGTGTACGCATAATGTTTACTAGCATAATGGTATTATTATCTTATCTTTCGTAATGTAAGAAGGCTAACTTGTATACTTGAGTGGTCAACTACTGGTGCACAGATATAAACTATGTCCACCAGGTAGGGATGTCTACATTTTAACCGAGCGTCGTCGTCACCGATCGATGGAAACTTGAAGACAGATTTGTATCTTTTAGTATACATAATACTCTACAAGGTGACACAAGATAATAAGTTCTTTTGTTTTAAAGTGTGAGGTTTTATGTCTTTGTAGGTTTAAACTTAAAAACTCTACAAACATCACCGGTACAGCTTATAACTGAGTTGTTGATCAATTTGTGTTCGAATTTAATTGAATTCGTTTAATAAATTTGTGTAATACTATGCTGATTATTGTATTCTTATTATAATAGTCATATATGTACACTAGGTCCCAATAAAAACGTTTTAGTCACATAAACCCGAAGATCTCCCGAACTATGTGTATGCAATTAGTTAAAAAATATATATTTTTGTAGGTACATAGATTTTTAATGTTTGTTTTTTTTTTATACCACAAAGGTGGCAGACAAGCATGCGGCCCACCTGATGGGAAGTGGTTACCGCAGCCTATGGACGCCTGCAGCATCAGAGATATTACCTGCGCGCTGCCGACCCCGTAAATGCTTCAAGATACCCTTTTTGAAATAACCCATACTATAGTCCAAGGGGAAAACCTCGGTAGGGAGATCATTCCACAGCCCGAGAGTTCGCGGAAGAAAGTTCCTCTTAAACCTGACCGTCCGCGAACTAAACGGCTCCAAGGTGTGTGGATGAAATCTCTTATCTACTATTATTATTATGAATAAATGAATATTATAACATCCTATTGCAGGAGCAAGAGGAGTTTTATACCTACCTATAGAGGGACAGCTGCCTATAACTTATTTCCAAAACCTGTAAATGTGAATGCAGTTCAAAAAAGCTTTAAAATAATTTCCTTAGACCACTTCCTTGTAACTGTAACGGTTGATGTACCTGCCCTTGCGGTCTCACAAATCCACCCTGTACGTGACGTCAT
This sequence comes from Gymnoscelis rufifasciata, assembly GCA_929108375.1. NCBI lineage: Eukaryota > Metazoa > Arthropoda > Insecta > Lepidoptera > Geometridae > Gymnoscelis > Gymnoscelis rufifasciata. The sequence continues at coordinate 8,844,253 of OV815327.1, read as the reverse complement.
GCTAAGAAAGGACACCCAACACAAAATACAAACATAAAATAAACATAACTAAAAGGATTAAATGCGATGTGTTCTCGTAATAACAATATATATATAAAATACAACTGTTAACTTGATTTTACAAGGTTTTAACATGTTCCGTGGCACCTTGTTTCATCCACACCTATCCCCTAGCAATCTCTCAGCCGAGTGCAACTGCCTTGTATTGCTTTAGAACCGCAGATGTTCTGAGAATAGATGCTGTATAGCAGCTACATATAGTTCCTTCTGTAAATCGCTGCATAGATGCAGCTAGGTGTAAAACCTAGTTTGATTGACATCTAAGTAAAAAAGGTGTGTGAGATAGTGGGTCCCTATATATACTAAAGTTACTTCTGTAAATCGCTGAATAGATTCAAGTCAAAACATTTTATTCCATAAACTCGTGAGGTATGCTCAGAAATGTCAAAAAAGCTCTCAAAAGAGGTGGAAGGCAGTTAAAGAGACTCGGAGAAATGGGACAAGGGGATCACATTTTCTATAACTGCCTATTAGAATCGATCGAGGTCAAGATTATGATGATGGGCGGGACATGTCGCGCGCACGCTGGACTCACTGAAGCAAGCGCGTGCTGCACTGGTACTTATGTGTACTGGACCTACATGGACTAGCCGCCCCAGACAGGCGAACATGGAAACTGATGGAGGAGGCCTTCACCCAAAAATGGGTTTCCAATAAATGAATTTTATACTTAGTTTTAATAAGTAAAGTAAATTATTTGCTATGTCCTTTACATTGGGTCCTTTAATGTTTATATTGCAATAAAGAACCTGAAAGAAAGAAGTGACACTGAAAATTTTATGCATGATTAATAATTTGATCAATATAATTTATTTACAAATGGCTTTATTTATTTAACAGATAAACTAACCAGAATACCTGTTTTTATGTAGTGTTCCATCAATTAATCATTATAAAAACCAAAGCAAGTATTACATAATTAACGCAGTCTATAAGACTGTACCTCCTGTGCTCGTTAGAATCTGTGTTACAGCAACCCAAACCTATTATGATGATAATGATTCTCGCCACACCACACACTCATCGTACACTCTATGAGTGTAAACTACAACAGTATGAGCCATCCCAAATGTTACTAATAGAGGAAGATACTAATGAGGATGCATGTCCGACAATGTGAGCTGTGAGCTACTGGAATTAGAGGTACCTACAACTACAAATTTACGGAGATATTTATGCTTTTGTGAAGTAGTTTATCATGCAGTGTTGACTTTTTAAATTGGTTTGGTTCACAGTACTCTTTAAGATTAATATTATCCGGAAAGGTAGATAGATAATATCATTATTGCACACCAATGATTACAGACTAACTTACCTAAAAATAACAATCAATATCACATGCTGAGACAGAGCCAGTTTTTCAACCAAATAATATTTCAATTTATGTGTATACTAACAATTATTTCTGTTAGTATTATTATATGGTAGGAAAATAGTCAGATAGTCAATTTATTGGTAAAATCATGTTTTCAAGTCACTTTTTAATTATATAATGACAGATTATACAGACTTAAATTTAGTAATTAACTATACTAATAAATAAATATTAAAAATTAAAAAAATGACAAAATTAAAATAAAATAAAAATCAACACAAATAATTTACAATACAATAAATATCTTTTATCTTTTTTTACCTTAGTTTTTTTTTACCGCGTACTGAATGAAAATATTTGTTACAACTACAACTAAATAAATGATAACAAATCTTTACTTATATTATATAGGTAGCTGAAGTTTGTTTGTTTGAACGCGCCTTTTTCTGGGACTACTGGTCAGATTTGATAAATTATTTCACTGTTAGAACTCTAATTGATTAAACAAAAATTGTAAAAGCTGTGTTGTTCTATTCGCTTCTCAACTCAGTATAGAACATTGAAGTGAACTGTCAAGATAATGTTATTTCCTTGATAATTTATGTGTAACCATTTTAGTTTTATTAATTTTAAGCTGACCTGTCTATGAAAATTTTACTTTAGATACTTTATTTATTTAGGAAGGCTACTTTTTCATCCTTTCATAATTATGTTAGATATCCATTATTACATATTTTTCCGGTATAATGTTTTTAACAATTGATATAATGTAGAAACGTGTAAACCGCCCAGGATATACCTAAAGAATCCTTAGGGCCTGTTTCACCATTTCCGAGTAATGTCGCAAGTAGCTAATTAGCTGGTAATAAATATAAAGCTATCTTGCTCAGTTATTTAATAGTCTGAGTGAGACAGCATGCTAAATACTGAATAGATACTGGACACCATTACTTACCAACTCAAAATTCAAATTCAAGAATTTTAATTCCATGTAACTCTAATAAGGACTACTGCATCGGATCAAATCAACAAATAATTTTACTGTAATTTATTTTTTAACGTTGGAACGGAAAATGTAAATTCCGGACATTTTTGTTGGCAGCACTCATAATGACGAACTGTTTAAATATTTGCATTTTCATACAGGAAATATCCGGAAACAATGATACAGGTATATCATCATCATCATCATCCTTTTAACGTTCCCACTGCTGGGTCACAGGGACTTATCTCTTGGCGAGAGAGATTTGGCCTTAATTCACCACGCTGGCCAAGTGCAGGTTGGTATAGGGATATTTTTTTAGTGGGTCGTTTCGACAACCCCACATAATCACACAGCACCCTCAGGTTGTGTGATATATGTTAGCAGATTTTCCAACTCGAAAAAAAAAAAAAAAAAAGGGATATCATAGATAGATAATATTGTACCTACGTAGGTATATTTCTTACCCTTTTACAAAGGCTGTAGTGAATTTTATTTCCACATTAAGATTGAAACGAATTTTTATGGCGAATTTTATGCGAAATAGTAAAAGCTCGGAAACTTGAGGGACATTTTCGCAACATTGTGAAAATAATTCTGTCATAAAAAGATGTTTTGTTGCTGTTATAAAGTGATTTAGTATATAAATGAAATTTGAAGCTTATTACTTATGGTGCGGATACGTTAGCGAACTATGGCGAATATTCGTGTCCACAGGATGACATTCGGGCGAAGACGATGTATGGCGGTGGGCGTGGCTACAATTACTTCACTTCAGTATCTTCACGATAACTTTAGCGACAATGCGACACAAATCTTCGCTCAGTAATGTTGTCGCACCAATACCTACTACTTAAATCTAATCATCATCATTTCATTAGACGCCCACGGCTGGACTTAAGCCTACCTCAAAGACGACCAGTTATTCCGATCTGTCCATCTTGTTGGTGGCTGTCCGACGCTGCGCTTACCGATTCGAGGCCTCCATTCCAGAACTTTTCAGCCATCTTTTTTTTTATGTTAGATAAGCCTTCATTTGACCACAATCTCACCTGATGTAAAGTGACGATGTGGTCTAAGATGGGGCTAGAAGGTAGATGGCTTACCCGGGCCACATTACGAAACACGAAAAAATAATCTGTTCCAATGCCCGTTCATGTGGCCTGCCCACTGTCCATTTAACGAGTTTATACGTTTTCTACTTTAATCTGATTTATTCATATTAGTTTTTATCAAATAAAGTATTTTATAAAAACTCATCAAATAAGGGGTGACAAAAAAAATCACCGCATGTCCTAAATAAAAATCTATTTTAAATGGGCTGTTGTCCAAAGTCTAGCCCGAAAACAGTGACGTGGTATAATCGAAATCTCCCCCTCGACTGAAGGAGTTCGACTGGTTGGGGCCTAGTTAGACAGGGTGGCATAATAACACTCCAACAGATGTCAGTGCTGATCAAAGTTCTTTCAAGAGTTAGAGTTAGATTTACAGCAGTACTTTTTAATTATCAACTCAATGTAAAAAATGTAAGCGAACTAGTAAATAAATATGTTCGGACAATCCACACAACAACATCTAGGCCCGTGGTAAGCTCTGAGCTTGTGGTACGGGTATTAGACATCTGATTTACCTACTTAATATAATAGACATACTTAAATACATGTTTTTTATCATACATATTTAAACACCCAGACCATGGAGAAAGTGATTGCAGAACGTACAAACACTTGACCCCTCGGCGGGAATCGAACCCGCTAAGTCTTGCGCCGCAAGCGGACCGTCGTCGCCCACCGCGCCACTGAGACGGTCAACTCAACCAGTGGCGGATTTACAAATTTACAAGGGCTAGGCTGAATAGTTTTTGTCGCGTTGCCGCCCTTGCCTCAACAATTGTCATATCATACATTATTTTTACAATGCAACAATTTCGTTGAAATTGCATATTTTTGAGCTAATCGAAGCTAAAACATCATGTATGGGCGGGGTAATGTATGCTATTTACAATTGTGTAAATAGCATGAACATTTGGTAAACGAAAAAAATCGTTTTGATTTATATGAGGTAAAAAAAATCGTTCTCCAAATTTACCGCCCCCAGAATCTGCCGCCCTAGGCTCGAGCCTACTCAGCCTGCTGGTAAATCCGCCACTGAACTCAACTGTCAAGACAATGTTATAGATTTTTTTTATTTAATTTACTTGTTGACCTGTCCTTGTATGCCCTGAGCTTCTAAGGAAATAAACGATTTGACTTTGACTTTGAATGGTCAATATAATTCTACGTTTAAATAATAATAAAGTTTAAGCAGGATAAATGATATAACATATTATTCTGAGAGTTTATGAGTTTTCCGATACTTTGACGCGCTGTTGTAAGCTAAGATTACGGCTATTGGGTTTTCCCTAATCATGATCCCGTTAATGAGTAAAATATCGGTAAACTCAAAAATGTTCACATTGTGGTATAAGTCTTATTGTTAGTTAAAATTGTGAGACTTGTAGGCTACTACCGAGTTTAAGCTTAGGGACGCACGCAAACAATCAAATAGGTTTTATAAGGAACAAATAATATGAAAATTAAATTCGTTTTTATTTTGTGTAAAATCTTCTCAAAGTCCGTTGGCTTGAGTCACAGATAAAATAACACTACAACTCAAACCACAGATAAGAAAGACATCGATTGATGGAAAACCTCACGCCCTACCGTGTCACGCAGCCATAAACCTCCAACTTTGTAATATTCCACTCAACTTCTGAAATTGATTAAATAGTGCATTTTACAGGAAGCTAGGCGTGCCGCGGGCGGGGCGCGGGGCAAAATGGCGGCGTTACGTCACTTTCGGCGCTCGCTCGCTCGCAATTAGATCAGTGGCTTGCATGCGACGCGGCAAACGCGCGTCCCTAGAGATGCCCCCACAAAACCGTATAAAATATCGAAAAATCGAACGTGATTCGAAAAAACTCAACCGAATTAATCAACAGTGTTTTTTTAAGTTATGTGCTTTTTGTTTTTTTTTATTCAGCGCTCGGAAGCCGGCTTGGAAAGTAAGTTTCAATCGATTAAAGCTCTGAGCTTTTGCGGTGTAAGACGGGAAGTTTTCGCTCGCGATTTTTATCGCTGGCGTCGTATTTCTGTGGTGTTTCGTTTCCACTTTTAATTGGTTTTAAATTATTAAATTTCATTTAATTTATTTTAATTGCCGCAAAAGCTGAAGAACTTTGAGTTGGATGTTCTTATTATATTAAATGAAAGCTTTTTATTGGTTTGAGAGGTTGAAATGTATGTATGTTTCTTGTACGTAGTATACGATTGAAATGAAATGCGTGTTAATGCTTAATGATCATGAGAACCAACAACTGCTTATGATTATGACGATGACAATAGTATTAGATTTTCAAAAGTGATGTATTCCCACATATTTTATAAATATCGATTTCTTGTTGGAATCTTTTTACACATTAAGTACGTTGAATTTTAGTACATGTATTAATTTTATTTTATTTTACAATGATTATAATCTCTGAATATTACATACGTTACTAAATGGGTATAAAACTAATCAAATAGGTAAGTACCTAAAACTAAAATTGAATATTAATGTGTTGTAATGCGCAATACAATAACGGTTTTACTATAATTTTCTCTGTAGTTCCTTTATGATATCGTTTTAAAAAAATAATGAGTCCAGCCTGTAATATTAAAGCAATGACATACCCTGACAGACCCGTCCCGAATATGACAAATGACAGACGACCAAACATTTGTCACAAAGAGCTCGCTTTTATTTTGTCGCAATTTCATTCGAGATGCAGAGATTTCGTTCCATTGTTCGGTTTCCTTAGCTTTTGACTTGTAAATCTGGTTCGAGATTTAATGCGTGACATATTTTTATGTCTTTATGTCTTTGTTGGAACGAGGTGAAGTTAATAGTAAAACTTCTCCTTGTGGATGAATGGTATGCTCTTTGACTATTCATAACTAGGCATTTGTGTGGGTGGTGTGTAAACTGTACGGAGGTACTTCCTTGCCCTACATGGATTCTCATAAATCCTCCCTATCACGTGAGCCTTTTATTACTTGTTTTAATAGTCGCTATCAGGACTATCAGATTGTTATATTAGATAAGGAATTTATTAAAGCTGTTATGTTGATAATGAATGGAATTATTAAAAAGGGTCTAACAATGAAATGAAACACCATATTTTGCTAGAAGTATTTTTTTAGATTGAAACGATTATGGGTTTTTATTTTCCCGCTATTTTGGCATACCTAATTAAAATAAAATTATTAATATGCTGGTGAATATACTTGAATAAGAAAATCATTTTAGATACTAATTATTTTGATAGTCAATAGTAGAATACCATGATATTTTCAAAAGTTTTTGGTTTGTGATTTCCTTAATTACTTGCGATTAAAAAAATGCCACTAAAATGCGTTAAGATAAAAAACTGTTACAGCAATAACACCAAAATTCAAATAACTTTTTTTCTTTTAATCAATGAACAACACACAGCTCTATAAACATAAAAAGTCGATAAAAATTACAAAATATTAATTATAATTCAAAACTCCAAGCCTTCTGTTTTACATCACTAGTTCAACATTCAAAAAAGAAACATTCTGTTTAGCAATGATTCTGGATTTCGAATAAAGAACATAGGAGCTCGTCGAGGTCAAAACCGCCCAGCTTAGAGTGACCCGTCAGCTTGTACGTGGTGTACTGAATTCGATTGTTGATTAGAGGTAGGGGGGCTCAGGTTAGGCTGGTCCCTGTAGGCGTAACCCACATACTACGTTTAATTGGGATCCATCAGGCGCCTATGGTCTGTGGGCGACTGAGTCTTGCGAAAAACGGTTTTAAAATTCAATCTACAGAAACACAAATCTACAAATCTACGAATTCTCGAACATAAATTCTACTTAATCAAACATTGTGATAGTTTTCAAAATGTAACTAGGTAAGTTTTAGATAATTTTTGTACAAAAACATTATATCAAAACTAATAAAATTATCTGTATCTTATTTACAATTGGTTACAAAATAATGAAACTAAATCTAATATGGATATATCTTTTTACTTTATTTTCACTAAGCCCATTTTTAGTTAGTAAAGGAAGGAGGTCTATAAGATGTTTTTTGTAAGAGTAACAAAAGGCAGACGTATTAACAAATTATCAATTCCAAAAAGAGGTATTTAAAAATAAATTTTGTGTTACGGCGACTAAAATACTCAAACATTTCCCTATTGTCTATTGTACGTTTTTTAGATTTATGTGGACTACAAATTTAATTTTTACAATGAATGTAGTCTATGAATGCACAATCAGCCAGGCCAAAGACAATAATTACCTACATAAAACCTTGGCGAAGTTTGCACTAAGATAGCCTATCTTAATTCTATACGCTTTCTTTTGGCCTCAGCATGTCATAGTTTCACTCCATTCAATGATAATAGACCATAAAACCATTGAGAAACAGTTTAAATTGCTCTGAAGATAATAGACTTTTTGAATATTCAAAATTAGAACCTTTTCAATTGCCTTGAAGATAGGCCTTTTGGTAAATTCAAAATTATAACGTTTTGTTCTTAACATTTGGATTGAAACAATGTGTTTGTATTTTTTTCACTTATTTGTAATTGTATATTTATGAAGACATATCTTATTATCGATGGGTTAAGTGTTTGTATTTTCACTTTCGCACTTTCTCCTTGGTCTGGGTGTTTAATATGTATAAAAAAAGTATATATCTATGTATATATTAAGTATATCAGATGTCTAATACTCGTAACACATGCTTAGAGCTTACCACGAGCTAGATGTTGTTGTGTGGATTGTCCGGAAATATTTATTTATTTTATTACTTTTCTCAAAGGCTATTTTTGGAAGATTAGAGTATACCTTTTCCCAGAAGTGGGACGCAATAGGCTAAACCAAAAATGGTAAGAGTAGGTACCCCCGTTAGTAATTATTTTCTAATGGTATTTTTAAAGCAGTCAAAAGTAGTCGTGAAATGGATTTGTGACGTGATGCGGTTAGAGCGGTCAACCATTCAAGTACTGGCCTTAACTTTTTAAAAATGAGGTTTGTTGTATGGGAGCCCTTTAATAGATTTATTTGTTATGTGTTTTTTGTTATAGCGGCGTGTAAGATCTTCCTGTTTTACATCAACCCTCACAATTTCAACTCTCTATCTATCACGGTTCTTGAGCTACTGCCTAGTGACAGATGACCAGACAATACAGACGATAGTCTCAGTTATAGGGTCTTGTTTTACACTTTTGGTACGAAACCCTTAAAACATAGACGAAAACCATTTTTTTTATAAAATCTATACTCGTACATTTAAACTTATATTTAGAATGGTAGAATTTTCTACGCTTCGAAAACATGAAGTTGTTAGTTCGGTAGAATTCTACGAAATGTTCAAAGGAATACGGAATGAGGAAGTCAAAAGCGTATGAGTGTATGCTTGGAACGTTCTCACAGAACTTTAGTGTACCTACGTTTTTGGTTGGTTTTAATAAAATATAATATTATAGAAGATTCTTTATTACACACACCAATGAACATAAATACAAAATTATGAATAGTAAGGTAACAACAACAAACCTAGCATGCGTAATTGGCGGTCTTATTGTTTAAAGAAATTTCTTCCAGACAACCTTTGTGACACGTTTACTACAGTCATATTATAAATAACAATTGTAAGTTTTTGTAGCTAGTAATGTTAAAATAGTATTTACGTGATAATTTGATGGACTGGTTTTTTTTAAATAATGTTGAAAATTTCAATAAATTCGTTAAATACCTCAAAAGATCTGAGTGAAAATACAGCGGAAGTGTTTTTTTTAAACACAGTAAGGACATGTAAGGATTACAAAACGTGAAATAATGCATAAATGCAACACTTTATAGTAATCAGTTTTAGTTTTTAATGTTTTAAATTATGAATTAAAAAAAAAAACTTATTACCTACTTATAAAAAAACCTGGCTAATTGAATCGATACAATACCAAATTTAATGGGACTACTTGCAATCAGTTCACGGTAAAAACGTTGTGATCCGAGGTAACAAACATTAAAAATGTACGTGATATCAATATAATTAAGTCGGTTAAAAATATGTTCTAATATAGATTTTTCTTAACAAAGCGGATATTTTATTGTAAGGGTTAGGTACAAAGGCCAGCTTAATGTTATAGAATTATTTTCAAATAAAATATAGTTTTTCTATGTCCATATAAATTTATTTAACTAAAATCAAATTATAAACTAGGCGTAACGATGTTTTTTTTATGATCATTATTTTTAGTCTTGGATGTATTAAAATTTGAGTAAATAAGGAAAAAAAAATACATTAAAATGGTAAACGAAATAACAAATTTAGGTATGTACATTACATATTATCTATTATATATTTCATTTATAGATTATATGTTAATTCAATAATTTTTAGCTTAATTTCTTGAAACATAGCTAAAATTTTATTGAAATTTATTGTGTAACTATGTTTCTAAGCGAAAACACAATATTTATCACAATATTACATGCAAAATATTTTACGACCATTCGCGTTCACATCTTTAAATGAACAAAAATATATCATAGTTTAAAAGGGATTTCACTAAAGTTTCCGAGGATCCAGACAGAAAGGTCAGAGGGTTGCATTTTGTAAGTACCTATTTCGTCTGGGGGGGTGCCTATGTCTCTCTTGTACCTTCACAGGCAAATCTGCACTTTATTTCCATCCATATAAAGCTCAAAAACCCAGAGGTCGTATTTAAAACGAAATTTCACAACCCCATCGAAGCATCAAAGAAAAATTAATATTAGTAGAAAAATCTATAACTTTGAGACGAAAACGGTAGAAAAGAAATGTCAAATATGTATAGAACACGTAATTCACGAGGTTAAAAGTTTTAGTCGGCGTTGGAAGGGTTAGTTCTAAATTCAAACTGTGAAGTTGGAATTCCTTTGCGAGCTTTTTGAATTGAATGGAAGCCCGAAAACTAACATTTCATTTTGGGTTCCAAACTTAAATATGCTCTTGTTTTTACGAACTTTGGGCACGGCTCTCGGCATCGGGAAATTCTTGGTACTTGTATGACATTTAGAGCTTTTTTTCTGCTGGAATACAGGGACTTCTCTCTTGGCGAGAGAGATGAGGCTTTAATTCACCACGCTGGCCAAGTGCGGGTTGGTTTAGTCACATGTCCTTCAAACTATATATTTTTTTAAGTTATCAGAGCATGCCGGTTTCCTCACAATGTTTGCCTTCACTGTTAAAGCACGTGTTTAAAGCGCACGTGTTTAAATTTCTCAAGAAGAAAAATCCAGAGGTGCTTGGCGGAGTTTGAACCCACGATCTCAGAATGAAAGTCCATTTTCCTCCCACTTAGCCACACTAAGTATTTTAAATAATTTGTATTATGTACCTACAATTTGAAATAAGAAGAAGACATCCAAAATAAAATACAGAGTTAATTATACCAACATACCATCTACAACTCTCATTCTGTAAGGGTCGTATTAAGAGATCATCGACTTAGTCGCATGACGTCACAGTGGGCTTTTATTCGCTCAGTGCTATATTATCTGTGGCTTACGTTCACTCACTGGTGCATACTCTGTGGCAGGGGTGGGGAACCGATCGATCTCAGCTGGGCTGTCTCGTCGACATCACTCAGACGAAATAATATTACTAGGTTTTAGTTTTCGAACGCGTACATGAAATTCGGAGGAGGTTTTAACCTCCTCGAACAAATCGAATCGAAAGAGTTTTGTTGTCATTTATGTAAAAAAAAACGTAATGTTTTTAATTTTGAAGTTCGAAAAGGTAGGTATGTACTTTAATCTGTAAGGTAGGTATGTACTTTAATATGCTTTTTTATAAAAACTTTTTGTTTTTAATCCTAAGCTAACCCCTAAAATTTTGCTACAGTCCTTTTCCGAGTCATTATCTATTTTCTAGACATTTTTTTATAAAAAAAGACTAGGTTTAAATGCCTTAAGTAGGTATATCAATTTTGTTAGAAATTTACGATGCGTATATTATTTTCCGACATTTCCATAATTAAGGATAAAAACGGGTAAAATACCATGATTGGATGTTTTTGACCACCAGTTAAAGCCATCAGTCATGGCGCTTGCAAGGTTTCGAACCCACGACCTTCAGAATAAAAGTAGAATGTGCTCCCACTAAGCCAACACGGCTATTAAGGTACCGGCCGTTTACGTTTACTTCCAGTTTTGAAATTTTTAGAACAGTTTTCATGTGTTTCCCAAATGGTCCGGATTATATACCTAATTTGAATTCCCTATCTGTACGAAAACAGATTCATTAGGTATCATCATCATCACCCTATTGACATTCCCACTGCTGGGACTAACGTTAAACATAACTCTATCAGTAATTTTCTTGTTTCGTTCGTTTTCGATCAATTTCTTTTAACATGTTTGGAGTCATGGTAATTATAATTATCAGTTTGATGTTTTGACCAGATGGTAGTTATATATGAGTTCGTTAACTTTTAATTTACCTTCTTTCACTCCATAAAAATAGTTAAATATATTAATAAAGAGTTAGGATAGATAGAGTATAGGATCTAGGTAGCTCTAATAAACCACACTCAACCCTGAGTCCGATCTTGAGTGCATGTTTGACAGGAAATACGTCGTATGACATTTACGAGGCGGCCTCAAGATCAAACTAAGGATTGAGTGAGGTTATATTACATTAGAACGAACAGGCATTATAGCAGAAATGTATTCGAATAATGCAAGATCTAAAGTCATACTATTTTGAAATGTGTGTGATGTGCTTTCATTTGAGACCCCACTTGAGTATATTTGTTGATTTTCTTGTGTTTTTGCTTCCCCGCTATTACCCTCATTACTTTTAAACGGGTCAGCTGATTTTCATCAAACACTCACGCGAAACTCACCTTTCATACCAAAAACAAAACTAAATAAAAAACGGATGAAGAGTATAATCGCTTAATTTTTTTTGAGTACTACCCCATACTACATACAGACAGGTACGTCAAACTTATAACACCCCTCTTTTTTCGTCGGATGTGTATATATTGTGTTTTAGCAAACGAAATTGAGGAAGGATTATTTTACCGCGAGAAAATACTGTATTTACCTAACACTGAAATTTCTTTACTTTGTCTAGTAAATTATAAAATAAAGCAGATTTATTTAACCGGCGTCTTATACTTGAGGTTGTGGAGGTAGACAGTTCAATGACCTTTTCTTATCTGTCTCTGAGATTTATCTCAATTTCTTACTTTATTAGAAGTTCGTTGGCTTTTCAAATATTTACTGAATCTGTTGCTATGAAAACATTGAGTAGTTTTTATTCGCTTTAAAATGTTATGTCAGGAATGTTTAAGATTGATAATTTTGCGCACTATTTGTGTTTATGTCTGTCTGTCTGATTGTTGAAAATTAACAGACTAACAAAAAAAAAACCGGACTAATCACATAACCCCAAACTAAGCAGAGCTTGTACTATGGGTATTAGGTGACTGATAAACTACATAGATATTTGTTTTTTGTAAATACATACATATGAAACATAGAAAACACCCAGACCCGAAACCAGAATTGTATATCGTACAAAATCTGGTCCCCGGCGGGAATCGAACCCGCAACCTCTTGCGCCTCAGGCAGACCTTCGCCCACCGAGCCACAGAGGTCGTCAATTGATACAGGCCGCTTACAACTGAAAATCTTTGAGTGACACCCATATCCAGCAATCAGTCCAAACGTCATCTGAAACGATGATAAATCTTATCTTCCATTCATACTAATATTATAAATGCGAAAGTAACTCTATCTGTTCGTATTTCACGCAAAAACTACTAATCCAATTTAAATAAAATAAATATTTCCTTTTTATCCACACAACAACATCTAGCCTCGTGGTTAAGCTTTTTCTGATCTGATATACCTACTAGATATAATAGACATACATAGATATTTTTTTACTACACCAACAAGGACATAGTGCTTGCAGAACATACAAAACTCTCGGCGGGAATCGAACTCGCGACCGAACTCCGTCCACCGGAAAAATAAATGAATTTGTACACAGATTCTCTGCCTGAGAAAGGACATAAGGTTCCTTTCATGTTATGTGTAGATTTTAATCATAATTCAATCTATTTTAATTGTTTTGTATATTTTTAAATAAATTTGATAGGTATTTTTTATTTATATACTACTAGCTGACCCCAGCAAGCGGTTCTCGTCTCTCGATAGTAGCCGATTCTCAGACCTACTGAATACGCATATAGAATTTGGTAAAAATCGTTAAAACCGTTTCGGAGGAGTACGGTAACTAACATTGTGACATGGAATTTTTATATATTTAGAAGATATTATACTTAATTGTAATTTGTTTGTGTTGAATTAAATACTTACATGTTGTTATGTTCACTTAATGTTTTTGATTTTTATTTGAATTTAAATTGTATGCCTTAATTTTAATTAATTTTATCATGGAATTTAGCGGGTAACACCGCACGGCACTATTAGTATGCTATAATTATTATGACTAGTTTCAGAAGAATTTCAAAGGCCCCAGATAACGTCCGCCAACAATGAAGTAACTGCGCAAACAGATTCAATTATGATACGTCTATAATTCTTATTCAAATGTTTAAATAGCTAACGATGGAGTTTGCATACCCGCGTTGTGACGGACAGACAATACCTAATTGGTAACCACGAAACTGCTTATATTTTAAACTAGTTTGTGCCTCGCGGTGTTGCAAGTGTAATAAGAGATTTTAATGCGGAATGTCATTTTCCCGAGATAAAAAGTAGTAAAATGCCCTTTCTCAGACTCTAGAGAAGATTTGTACCAAATTTCATTTAAATCGGTTCAGTAGCTTTTTCTTGAAAGAAGAAAAGACAGACAACGCTACTTTTTTATGTTAGATAAGCCTTCATTTGACCACAATCTCACCTGATGTAAAGTGACGATGTAGTCTAAGATGAGGCATGCAGACCTAGGAGGTAGATGGCTTCTCCGGGCCACATTACGAAACACGAAAAAATCGCTTCACGCACTGGCCCAGCCCGGAGGGTGGTGACAAGCCGCGGCCGAAGCCTACCACCAGAGACTGTTTTTAGCACCACCCGGAGGCCTTTCGTTTTTTTAATATTAGGTATACGAGTAAATTCTGGCGCCCCGCGAGATTGCTCGTCTGTTTTGGAGTTTTGTAGATAAAAAATAGTTGACCCCTGGATCACACGTTGTTTTGCAAAATGAAAAATAGATAGTAGTCGATTCTGAGACCTACTAAATACTCATATAAAATTTCATAATAAACGGTTAAGCCATGGAAATTTTTTATATTAGATATCCTTCTTTATTTATACTTAACACGATATTAGTTATAATTAAGTCTGAGAATTATTAAATAATGACATAAGGTGGTCGGGTTATCGATATAGGTACAAGTTTATCGCTTCCTTTAATTAATAATAAATATTTTTATTTTAAATTTACATCTTTTCCTGTATAAATTGATTGTAAAAGAATGTTTGCACTGTAAATTAGTTTTTCTTATAACAAATTCTTGCAGCACTAAAGACAGTTAGTCCATATTTTTTTACGTTTCGCTTATCTATATACAAGGTGTTTTGTATATGGTACATCAAGCAGAAAGGTTGTGAATGGCAAACATATTTTCGAAGATAATTCGATTTGCAAGCCCATTTCTCGAAAAAAATCTTTAAAGTTTAAATCTGTAAATCCAATCATCATCATCGACACCCTATTAACATTCCCACTGCTGGGTCACAGGGACTTTCTCTTACAACATGCCGGTTTCCTCATGATATTCGCCTTCACCGTTAAAGCACGTGTTTTAAAGCGCTCATACATTTTTCAAGAAGAGAAATCCTGGTGCGTTTCTGGGTTTGAACCCACGACCTTCACACGACTTTTCTTAGCCAACACGGCTTTTCTATCCGTAAATGCAATCGATATAATATAAAGGAGAAGATCTGTACAAAATACAATGATCAACAAAGTCTGCAGCCAACCTCCCAGGGCGACAAGTCACTGCTTCGAATGCGCAGAACGTAACTAATCAATATTCATCGATAGTAATATCCGAGAATGTTTGCGTTATACCTATATTGTTCTATCTAATGCATAGTGTTTGGTACCTAGGATTGAGCATGTATACTAATTAAATAAATATAAATATATCCAGACAATTCACACGACAACAGCCCGTTGTAGGCTGGGGTTACGGGTACTAAACATCTGATATACTTAATATGATACACATTCATATATAGATGTTTTATTTTTATTCAGCATATTAAACACTGACCAAGGAGAAAATGCTTGCAGATTAAACACTTGACCAATCGGCGAGAATCGAAGCCACTATCTTTGCGCCGTGAGAGGCAGCGGTCTTATAAATTGGGCGGTAAATTGGTCTTTGTCTGAAAATTTAAGATTAGACGAGTGTTTTTGTTAATGTTTTTTTTGAACTGTAACTTCACTGTTGTATTATTTATTTTCTAAAATAGATAAAGTTTTATTTTCACAAATATTTCAATAAAGCAAATGCATTTATATATTAAGTTAGTTACATATATAAGGACTTAAAGGACTTTTCCAACCAAATCTCTAACTTGTGCAGTTTCTGAGATATTTAAGTTAATAAGTAAAGAAATGAGTTGCCACTACTAAAAATCTTTACACAAAACATGCATTCTTTTAAATCTTTTATTTATAACCTCTAACATTACAGACACTCCAATATTTATTTCTATAGATAAGTCATAACTTATAAGCATTCTCATTGTCACCCTACATGCGTCATTACTTGAAGCCTCTGTTTGATTATCAGCTGAGTGATAACAGCTCCCCTCTAAGGGCTCCTGCACACCATAACGCCACGGCTACGCCGCGCCGCCGCACCGCTCCACTGCCCACACGCGCCGCGCCTTCTCCGCTCTTCCATATGCTGCTTACTCCCTCGCATTCATAGATCCTATTTCTGGCTTAGATAACTGAATTGAGTTAAACACAATAAGCATAATAATGCAGAAAAAGAATAAGACACATCCGTAACTTTCGCACGCACAGGATTCGAACCTGCATCTCTGGGATAGCGCCCCAGCGAGCTACCAATTACACGCTGGGGCGCTATCCCAGAGATGCAGGTTCGAATCCTGTGCGTGCGAAAGTTACGGATGTGTCTTATTCTTTTTCTGCATCAAATTTATAAATAGTTTCACCTACAAAGTGAGGTTTATCACTTATTAAAAATATTTAAAAGCATAATAATGTATTATAATAGTCGTAGAGAATATTATAGAGATAAACAAGGGTGAAAAGCTTTTATTAAACAGATGTGGCACTAATTTTGTTTCTTATCAAACGTTCTATTAAACTCATCAATGCCTAAAATAAAATATAAAACATTTTTACGCATACGGGGGGATAGCTATTCCTACCTCATCTAACACTTTGTGCCTTTAATAAAAAGGTAATTATTTTTATGAATACGGGGGTTAGCTATTCTGGAAATGTAACTTATAATTTTCTTTACTTTATTTTTTGTACCGGGATGGGCCAGTGCGTGAAGCGATTTTGTGTTTCGTAATGTGGTCAGGAGAAGCCTTCTCTACCTTCTAGGTCTTCATGTCCCATCTTAGACCACATCGTCACTTTACATCAGGTGAGATTGTGGTCAAGTGAAGGCATATCCAGCATAAAAACTATCAGTAAAATTAGGCTTTGACGACGCGTTGCGATGTCGTTGCGTTGTCGTTGCGATGAGTTCGGTATTACACACGTGTGGTATTTGATAACTGCAAAATGTTTGAATGGCCTTCGTCTTCTTTTCTGTTGAGCTCCTGACAGAGCGGTCGTGGTCGTTTTGTGTCGGCGGTGTGGGCAGAAGATATTCGCCTAACGACAGCGCATCACTTTTCTCTGTTTTAGGTCATCCTGCTGCAATCGTTTAAGAGTCCCCCCATGGTTGTTTTTATTGGTCTATCCATCGTATGGAAAACCATCCATACGATTAGATCTATTTTTGAATGGCTTTATTCGTGTCCAATACAAATTATACGCCCGACGTGGTGTGTTTCTGGTTGTCGCGCTGTTGTGATACGTGTGGGTTAAGCCTAAAGTCCCCCTTTAGGCTACGTACGTACGGGAGGGGGGTATCGACCGAGCCCGCATTCAAGACAGTTAAATCGATCGAATCGTTTATTGATAGTTAAATAACGCAGAAAGGGTTAAGTGTTGGAATCTTTAGATTAACCTTTTTAAGTCAGTAAGATGATTCAAGACAAAATAAAGTTTTTAGGTTTCCGTACACAAACTAGTTCGCTTTTATGCTTAGGTGTAAAAAAAGCGAAGTTACCAGATACAATTAAATATCTTTAAGTTACTTACATATGTTCAATTTGTTTGTTTTTGTATTTTATTTTGACGTTTCTAAGATTTGTAAAATTAAACAATGGAAATAAATGATTTATCTTGTATCTTGAAAGGGTAAAACGGGTCCCTATTACCGAGACATCGTCGTCTGTCTGTCTGTCTGAAGAAGAACTGATACCTAAATAAATATTTATTTATTTATTTTATTATTATTATAAAAATATATTAATATTTCGGGACAGCATCACTTCACCCCAAACTAAGCAGAGCTTGTACTATGGGTGCTAGGTGACTGATATACTACATAGATATATATTTTTTGTAAATACATACTAAGGATACAATAGAAAACACCGAGACCCATAACCAAAAATTGTAGATCGTACAAAATCTGGTCTCCCGGCATCGAACCCGCAACCTTTTGTGCCTAAGGCGACAGACTTTCGCCCACCGAGACACAGAAGAAGTCAAAAGTTTTCTGTTTCTCTCTAAATATTGCTATTTCACATTATCTATCATTCTACATAACTTTCAACGCTTTTACTTCGGAATTCAATTTCAAAGGTCCCAGTAAAAACATTAAACCGTAAAATCGACATTTAACACGTCACCTGCCCACTTCCGTTAACACGTCCAACACGCAACGGTGGATAAAGACGTTCCCCATTCGCATCACGCGATGTAGGGCTACACGGTTAACTTTAGGGAAAGTTGATGACCCTATAATAGTAGATAGAAATACGGACTGATTCACTTTGTTTAGATAGATTTAAAGCATAGTTTTAAACATAATTATGAAGTAAGGTAGCTTTTATATGATGACTTGATTTTTTTTATTGTATCGGTGATTGGTTTGATCTACCCAAATATTATCATTTATCGTGCAAAAATGTTTTTTTTTTCTCTAATTTGCAATGGTGCATAAGTTAGCTGAGTGGGACACTCGACTTTCATTAAGAAGGTCGTGGGCTCAAATCTCGACACGTACCTTATTTTTTCTTGAAAGATGTATGTGCGCTCTAAACACGTGATTTAACGGTGTAGGCAAAACATCGTGAGGAAACCGGTATGTTCTGATAACTTTAAAGAGTCTGAAGTTGACATGTGATATTCTCCCGCACTTGGCCAGCGTGGTGAATTATGGCCTAATCTCTATCAAGAGAGAAGTCCCTGTGTCCCAGCAGTGGGAACGTTAATAAATATCATAATTATAAAACACTCGATGATATGGTCGATTGCATCATACATTAGTAGATGAACAGAATTTTTTCAAGTAATTAACAGATAGTTAACTGCTTCAGTGGCGTGGTCGGCGAGGGTCCGTTTACGGCGTAAGAGGTAGCGGGTTCGATTCCCGCCGAGGGTGAACGTGTTTGTATGTTCTTCAAGCACTTTCTCCTTGGTCTGGGTGTTTAATATGTATAATAAAAAATATCTATATATGTATGTCAATTATATTAAGTACATATATCAGATGTCTAGTCCCCTAACACAAGCTTAGAGCTTACCACGGGGCTAGATGAGTTTTTGTGGATTGTACGGTGATATTTATTTATTTAAATTGGACTAGACAGGCCGTAGCTACCAATTCGGTCACTTTAGAATCTTGTAGCGCGCAATGTAGACTAGAACATCGCGTATACCCTGGCTCCTGAAATACAGTTTTTAACTAGTTCGGGAGCCTATGGGACCTTAATTTTGTTACTGTACCTCATTTTATGTCAAATAAAGACTTTTTTACATTTTCCTTTTACTTTAATACCCGTTCACGATGACTTTAGCGACAACGCGATACAAATCTTCACACACCGTGTGAACCGATTTCGAATTCGATGATTCTTGTTTATGAAAGCTGATACATGCAATTGGTTCCGTTTTAATTTATTAAGAATCAGTCAATCTCAAGTTTGGGTGTTTAATGATTGTATTTAAAAAATGAATGTATGTCTTTATATTATTACGTACCTACCTATATCAGATATTGTCTAGTACATAACACAGGCTTAGGAAGATGTTATTGTGTGGATTGCTCAGAAATCTTTATTTTCATATTAGAATTACTTTAAATCTAAATTTAAAATTAAAAAAAAACCCTATTCCAGTGCCTTAATTTCATTAAAAGTAAAACACCATAATATTTTGTAATGTGCACGCGATGCAGTTTCATTTGATACCCCACTCGAGTATATTTGCAGATTTTGCGGTTTTCCATCCCCACTCTCACACCCAAAACTTTAAAATGGCACAACCGATTTGCATGAAACATGTCAAAGAACACTTGCGCCAAACTCACCTTTCATACAAAAAAAACTAAATTTAAATCGCTCCAACCCTTCGGGAGCTATGGTGTCCCAGACAGACAGATACACAGACAGACACGTCAAACTTATAACACCCCTCTTTTTTGGCCGGGGGTTAAAAATAGGTACTATGTTAAAAATTACTGTACGAAAGTGATTTTAAAACGAACTTTGAACGCAAGATCGTACATAATTTAGTATTTAGTCACGCCAACAATACTATGAATCAAAGTTCAAAGTATATTTCAAAGTAGGTATGTACAAATATTTTTTATCAATATCACGTGCGCTTGCATTTTTTGCTAAAATCTGTATTTACGATAACCGTTTGCAGATAACCTGACTACCTTGTAATATATAATCATACTAGCTGTGCCCCGCGGTGTTACCCGCGTTATAATGGATTTTCCCGCGGAGTGACGTTTTCCCGCGGTAAAAAGTAACCTATGTTATTTTTCAGGCTCTAGAGATTCTGTGTACCAAATTTCATTTAAATCCATTCAGTAGTTTTTACGTGAAAGAGTAACAAACATCCATACATCCATACTTACAAACTTTCGCCTTTATAATAGTAGTAGGATATACCACATAATATATGATTATTATATATAAATAAAGCTAAAAAAATAGTTATATATATATTTTTACCATTTGGGCGAAGGTCCGCCTGGCTTGGGAGGCGCAAGAGGTTGCAGGTTCGGTTCCCGCCGGGGGACCAGATTTAGTACTACGTGCAATTCCTGGTTACTTGTCTGAGTGTTTTACTATATATGTAATTACAAAAAAAATGTATCTATGTAGTATATCAGTCACCTAATATTATGTAAGTCGGCGATTTTACTAACATCACAATATAATTAACAAACCAATATACTAATAAACTACACACAATAATCTGTCTGTCCGTTACGCCACCCCTTGAGGATGCGCGTGCGCACGCCATCTGCAATAACAGATGTCAGAGTTACTGTTATCGAGTTAGGCGCTGAGTCACGCGCACCTAAACTGTTACTACTGTTGTAAGTCAAACTGTGCTTAGAGAAAGTCAAAGTCAAAGTCAAACGTTTATTTCCTTAGAAGCCTATGCTTACATGGACAGGTCAACTTAAATCTAATTTAAATAAAAAATATAATTTAAATAAGAAAGTACACAATAATATAAATCGGTATTTATCAAATAGGTTTAAATATGTTATTAATATAACTTATGAAACTAATCATGGTTATTAAAATTATTTAGATTTATAACGGGATATTTAGCTCTAGTGCTACATCGACTCGTAATAAAAGAGTGAGAAAGAGGGTAGATCGATTTGTCTGCCAACAAAACTGTTAACCAATCGCTGCAGCTTCAGTTCAACCGTGATCATGGCGCATGTAACTGTGCCGAAATATCGGGAAACTCGAAAGACAATCAATCATGGTAAATATCCCGTTATAAATCTAAATGTTATTAATATTTTAATGATTTTTAATGAGTGATTAAACCACACTTTGCAGGTTAAACTATTTTTAAATTTTATGCAGAAAAAATCAATAAAATTTCATAATAAGCAAGAGCGGCATCGTTTCCATTTAATTTGAGTTGCAATTTCAGCTATGGAAGTATAGTAAAAAAAAAAATAGTCCTTGGATTTTCTACTAGATGTCGTTACTCGGGGCTTCACTCGATAATACAAAGTGCAGAAGAATTTCGACCTATCACGTAATGGCGCGTTGGTGTAATTGGCTATCACGTCGGTGCGCTACCCCGGAGATGCAGGTTCGAATCCTGTGCGCGAAGGTTACGGATATGTCAAAATTTTATCTGCATAAAATTTTAAAATGTTATTAATAAAAGTTAAAGTCATACTATATTGTAATGTGCACGTGATGCACTTTCATTTGAGACCCCACTCGAGTATATTTTGCAGATTTTCGGTTTTCCTTTCCCACTTTTACCCTCATAACTTTTAAACGGCACCACCGATTTTCATCAAACATGTCTAAGAACACTCGAGCGAAACTTACCTTTCATAAAAAAAGAACTAAACTGAAATCGAATCATCCGCTTGGGAGCTATGATGTCCCTGACAGGCAACAGACACGTTAAACTTATAACACCCCTCTTTATTGTCGGGGGTTAAAAATAGGCGACACCAACAGAATATTTATCAAACACTTTAAAATAATCAATACATACATTAATATACTATGTTACATATATATGCTAATGAAATGTGAGCACAGCATTTACTTCGTAAGGTTTCCATTAAATTATTATTAATTTATATTAAAATAAATAAAAATAAGAATATATTAGAATTAGACACATAGGTCTTACCTGCTATTGGCAGTTCCTATCCAACTAAGCAGGCTCCAACTGAAAAATTGTTTAAAATTAAACTTAAAAATGGCTTATTGAGCAATGTTTCTATCGCTACGATGAATTTTAATTATAACCAAATATTTTTTATCGATGAAATATAATTTATTTTCAAATGTTAATTAAAATTAAATATTGAATTTCTGTTTTGTTATTTTATAAAAACAACGTATTGAATATTGTAAATATGTATGTAAGTATTAAGAACATACCTTTATGCAAACCTGACCTGTAACCTTTGTTATCAATAAAGAATCTCTCGTCAAGAGAGAAGTCCCTGTGTCCTAGCAGTGGGAACATAAATTGGGCGCATAAGGTTATATATCTATATAAATAAAAATGAATTATTGTTCGTTAGTCTGATTAAAACTCGAGAACGGCTGAACGGATTTATCTTATCTTAGTCTTGAAATGTTCGTGGAGGTCTAGGGAAGGTTTAAAAGGCGAGAAAAAATCGAATAATTGCCGGGAACATTTTTTACCCGTGCGACGCCGGGGCAGGCCGCTAGTAAGGTATATTTTTGGATTTTACTCACAACATAACTTTACCTCCAACTAAGTTGAGCTTTTACTGCATATTTGATGATATCACCCGTGTCGAATTTTACCGTGAGATATACATAGGTATTTGAACGCGGTAAAAACTTAACACTGAAAAAAATTTCCACGGAAAAATACCTTGTTTCATTAAACAAGAAAAACGCAACGAATAGTATTAAAAATAATATTGAATCCCAAAATTAATTATTCTACGTTCACATAACTTACTGGCAACCCCAACCACAGATAAAGATAAAGTTACAGATTTATGACGTCACCTCCTGTGTACAATTTCCTAGCAATTTGTTCTAAATGGTTTTGTAAATTGTTTCAGATGTCTTACGTAAGTTTAATTTACATTAAATTACGTGCCGGCGCAGGTTCGGGTATTAGAAGGGCTTAGTTTATGAAGGTAAGGGGAGGCGACCAGAAGACGCGACTTGACGCGACGCGACTCGACGCGATGCGACTATTTTAGGGGTAAGTAGATAGATTTTAATAAGACATTATACGCAAATAAATCATTTTTTTACTTTTTGACTTTGGAAGAAACGTTTTTTTAATCGACTTTAAAGGAGGACTATTTTATAGGTAAGTAGATTGTTAATAAGAAAGATAACAAAACCCGCATAATACGCAAAAAACTATTGAGCTAACTACTTGAACGTCCAATGGCACTTTAGTGCCACAAAATTTTATGCCGACTTACGTCCATGGTACTTTATGGCCACACGAGTTTTTAGCTCTTTTGATTTCGTATTTATTTATTTTCTAATAAGACAAGTTGCTACTGTCAATGTCAGATGTCATTGTCAATAATTATTCTCCTAAATTTTAATTAGAAAAACCCATACCTCGCAACAAAAATTATGAAAAAAAAATATTTTGTCAATAAAGTGAGAGAAATTTTCCGTTATTTTCCTATTTTCCGCAAGTTAATTTCTTTATGATTTACTTGTGATATCTGTATTAAAGTTAAATATGTTATTGAAAAAACTAGACTCCAACCCCGTTAAAACGGTACCAAAATAATAATTAAATGTACAGAGGAAGTATTTTAAATAAATTTATCAAAATAGGTCATTGAAGTATCGCGTGAATTGTACTAAATTTCGCAGTTAAGTCAGTCCAAGTATAGTATGTACCAGTATAGCAGTAGGGACTCCGGAAATATAGTTGGACTTTCTTATTAAATTGATAAAACGAAAAAATTGGTGTCCAGTATTTTTAGCAATTTTTATATGAAGTCATCATGCCTATTATGAGATAGGGCTCGACTTTATTTTCTCCTTATATGTAATTCAATTAGTCTACAAACTCGCTACCTACAAGTATAATATCCAAGCTATTCAAAAACCTTTGTTCTACCATAGATAAAAAAAACCCGCCATATCGCACCACAGATAACCTAATCCTTTAATCCAGCCTGTTTGCGATGACGTCACAGCATGGCGGCCCCGCCTAGATTTATGGTGATTTCATGGGGTTGCTATCGTAAAGATAGCTAAACAGGTCAGGTAGATTTTATAGCTGTAGAATCTATGGCTTAATAGCAAATATAGGCTTAGCTTGGTTATTTTAGCGTTTCTAGAGATATGGACAACATGGCTTTAGCTTGGTAATTTAACCTTTCTTTTTTTAATTGTTTTATTTATACTTTGGGAACAAAAAATAATGTACAGAGGAGGACTTAATGCTAGAAGCATTCTCAACCAGTCATCTTAGCCGTGCAAGAAAATAAATTTAATTAAACAGTACTTTCATATTTAATTTTAGTACTTTTTGCTTGAAGATGGAATTATTTAATTTGATACAATAGGAAAGTCCTTTAATTATTGCGTTTAACAAATTCAAAATCAGCTTTACCGACTCCTAGTTTTAAACATATGGATTTTTTAATATGAGTACATAATTCTAGAATTTTAATGTTTTTAATAAGTGATAAACCTCACTTTGCAGGTTAAACTATTTTTAAATTTTATGCAGAAAAAATTAATCCTGTGTAGTTTATCCTGTGCGCGAAGATTACGGATGTGTCTTAATTTTTTCTGCATAAAATTTAAAAATAATTCGAGAAGTTCTAAACCTATTCTTATCGAATTTAAATGGGACCAACTTGCTAACAGCAGACTGTCATAAAAATACTAGCTAAACATGCCACGGCGTTGCCAGTGTTTTTGGATTTTCCAGCGGGAACCAAGTATTTTTCCTCGGTAAAATATCTTCCTCGATAAATGGGCTATTTGTTCGGACTAGTAGTTCCTGAGCTTAGCGCGTTCGAACAAAAAACTCTTTAGCTTTAATTGTAAAAAAAATATAAGCTAAAATTATATCATTATCCGTTTACGGAGAAAAATGTTCTGTAGTAACATTAAAGAAATGCATAAATTTGAAAACTCCTTATTTTGCCAGTCAGACAGTCTCCATAAGAAAATTTGCAAATTGTATTGTAAGTAGGTTCTTAGGTACGACATTATACAGAAATTATTCCACCCAAATTAGGGAGCTAAAATTCTGTTCTTTTGTTTTAAAGACACTTCTAAAGCGAGGTTAACTTTGAATAGTTTAATATTTATTGTTTTTTGTCCACGAATTACCTACATTTAACCTTATTTAGGAAACACACAATATATACATATTATGAGTTAAAGTATGCAAATGATTATTTCCATTCATTATACAAAGAAAACAAACCCATTCAATCTTCGAAGTCGCGCATTACTGCATAAAAAGAAGACCGTTCATTCATTCCACAATGACTTCATTCAAACAGACAGCATGCGTATAACAACCTTATTTCTATAACTACAAGATCTATTAATCTGCAATGCAGAGGAGTAAGACATTACTAAACTTCATTGAAGCATAATAAACCTGACTCTCAACATTCGACTTTATTGCTAAGAAATAGAATTTAAATTCATTTACGATGGAACAAACCGTCCCGCCATTTCGAGGCATTCAAATTTGGAACATTTTTGACGCACGTGCATCAGATGCCCCAATTCGTTCAGAAATGCTAATACCTTTGTTGTCTGCGTTTCGTCATGATAACGGGTTTCTGGACGAATTGTTTGCAAGGGCTGATGGCTTTCGGATGGGATAAGTTTTTGGTCTTTTAATCACTTTTTGATTGTTTTAAACGATTCGGAAATTATTGGAAATCATGAAATTTGATGTTAATTGCGTTGCTTTATTGGTATTCCTATACAGTGCTTTGTATAATAAAGTTGTTTTTAAGGTTTACTAAACGAACTCAAAATAATTATTTTATGAAAATAAATAGATTTTGTAAAAACTTTCCAAAGCGTTTCAGCATGACTTTCGATCTACGTATATATTTTTAATAAGGTAGTGGTAGTTATAAGGTAATAATTTGTACTAAGGTATTTCGAAATACCTAAAATAGGTGTCTCAAATATTCTACATACATGTCATGTCAATGCCATGTGAAGTATTATTAAAAAATATTAAGAGTTTTAAACTAAACCAGTTTTATTTTTTCCATTGGGCAGAAAAATATTGCAATTTTTATTAAAGCTACCGAGAAAACAAAATGGCGAACCATCTGTGTTACCGCCTTTCTGATGTGCAATCAATCATGTGAACAACTGAAAACCTTTTGAAAATAGAAGCACGGAGCTCTGATTAAATATGGCGCGTGTAAAATAAAAAGGCTGTGAAATAAAAGAAAAGTTATTTATTGAAATATGTCTTTGTAGGTACCTTTATATTATAATGATTATATACCTAGATATTATTCTATAAAGGGATCATTTATTTGTAAAGTCTATGTTCGAGACATTATCATAAAAGAAAACTTTCGAACGTAAAAATTCTATTTTAGTTTTCTTTTGTTCACACTTACTCTATAATGATATCATCGACATTCGAAACTTAAAATTCGTCTTGTCAACATAACCCGCGACCAGCAAACAAAGAAAAATAAATCATGATCTGACCACAATTCTCTGATCCCGAACTCTTCACGTTACAACGCAAAAATGCTCCAAACTTGCCCACACAAAGGAAGTAAAGAGGCCTAGCTACACTGGTCCCATGTTGCTCTACATTCTATGTTCAAAATTCTTTCCTGTCGTTGTAAATTTAAATTTGTAACTTACCGCGTAATGAGAACTCCGTGGTAGTATATCTTTTGAAATCACAACTTTTTGGACCATATTTACGCGGTAATATTTTTTAATTGCAGACAGTGACATATTGCTATTTTGGATAAAATATGGCTGTGTTTTGTCATTATTTCGGTTGTTCTTCTTTGTTTGTGTTGATTAGGTCAGTGGGCCATTCGTGGAGTAGGCGTAGTTGGTACATCTGTGAAATAAGAGCGCTTTGTTTGGTTTTTTGTCGCCATGACAAGATTGTCTAGAATTTGTCTTCGGCCGTGAACCCGACTTTGTTCATTGGCTTCATTGGTTCCGCGCTATTTGGTACTGTCGAGACGGAACCGTTTAGCTATATTTTAGTACTGTTAGAGATCTTTTGGCTCTACATTGAGAAGTATTTATGACCGGTTTCAAATTTCAGCGAATTGTATTCGGCGAGAGCAATGCCTCGTTTTCTATTTACCGATATTGACAAAACATATATTACATCCTTAATTTGACGGTCGGTAGGCTCTACGATCAGTTTTGTTTTATTGCCACTGGTTATATTTGTTGGTATTTAGGGGAATAAGTTAATAATATAGTATGTAATTAATGTTGTCGCAAATTACAGCGACAGTTACTTAATATATTAATAATTATTTTTTTTAGATTATTCAAATACGACCCTTCTTATTACCGTTAAACTATAATTACGGTCAACACATTTTTGACAAATCGAATAGATGTTATAAAACCATTGTTTCTTAATTAAATATATTTTAACCCCGATTTCACCATTGGGTATAAACGCGATCAGATCAGGCTAACCGTTTTAACACCTAAGTGTGCTCTTATTGACATTAAATTTACATTTTGGTATTTTTAACTTGGTTTAATAAAACTCGATATATGGACATTTAGAAAATACCTGGACAATGAATGAAGCTTAAAATAGCGAAATTTGCCTAATTCTTAAAATGGCAACTCTAGCTTTGGAATATCCGTGTTCTGAAACGTTCAAGCGAAACTCACTCACTCAAAAAACTCAGGGGTCAATGAGTCCGTGGGATGTATTTTCTTCGGGTTGAGTTGCCCACAAAATGGAAATTATCATAAAACGGTCTATCTTTCAACCGGGGCATTTATTCGTGTAGTTTCCTTTGAAAATCCAAACAATGTTTATTTCTGTAGAAAACATCTGTGCGTTAACAATAGTTTCAAGGAACGGGTTATTTCAGTTTTATAAACATTGACCGCAACTACATTTCAAATAGAAATGTAGTTGGGGAGTACGTATTAGAATTTATACAAGTAATGTTTTTTAAACACGT
Organism: Gymnoscelis rufifasciata; assembly: GCA_929108375.1. NCBI lineage: Eukaryota > Metazoa > Arthropoda > Insecta > Lepidoptera > Geometridae > Gymnoscelis > Gymnoscelis rufifasciata. Next base: position 8,815,822 of record OV815327.1, on the reverse strand, counting down.
GCTGCAACGGTGAAGGCAAATATCGTGAGGAAACCAGCATGTTCTGAGAACTTAAAAAGAGTTTGAAGGACATGTGACATTCACCAACCCGCACTTGGCCAGCGTGGTGAATTAAGGCCTAATATCTCTCGTCAAGAGATAAGTCCCTGTGTCCCAGCAGTGGGAACGTTAATAGGGTGATGATGATGAATGTTTTAACAAATTATACTCGACTACTATGTAAGAATACCTATATTTAGAAAAAAAAACTCCAAAAACTCCACCAACGATATGACCTAATTGTCATCTCATAACCTACTTTTAAACCGACTTAATAAAGGAGTTTCTCACATTCGGTTCATTTACCTATTTTGCAGTTCTCGAGGTATTTGTGATTGTTTTGTTTGCTCGCGCATTTCGACTTTAATTTCGAATGTCGTGGGATTAAACCACGTAGCGCACCAATGGGTTTTCCTTCTCGAAAAATGTATGTGCGCTTTAAACACGTGCTTCACCGTTAGAAGGAAAACATCGTGAGGAAACTAAGAACATGTGACATCCACCGTTTTGGATTCACCACGCTGGTGAATTCAGGCCTATTCAAGAGGCAGCGGGTTCGATTCCCGCCGAGGCAGAAAGTGTTTGTATGTTCTGCAAGCACTTTCTCCTTGATGCTGGATGTTAAATATGTATAATACAAAATATCCTGTTATGTATGCATAATATCATTTAAAGTTTATCAGATATCTAGTACCCGTACCACAAGCTCAGAGCTTACAACGGGGCTAGATGTTGTTATGTGAATTGTCTGGAAATATTTATTTATTTATTTATCTCTCTCGTCAAGAGAGAAGTCCCTGTGTCCCAGCAGTGGGATCGTTAGGAGTGAGATATAGAGTAAGTATGTATTTTATCCCGTACAATCGCCTTAAACAGTACAGTCAGACTTCAGTAGCCCACACATGCAATGATCACGATAATTTGCTTCATAGCCATGACTCACGCCATATTGAACTAATCATTTACTATGTGTGGGCTAAGTAACAAGCATTTGTGGTTTAAGTATTCCGAAATTAATAAAAATGTACTACGTAGGTAATAGTTCAAGATTATTTAACAACAAACTAAAACAATTTTTGTTACGAAAAAAATAAGAAAATTCGGTTTAAAGTTTTTTTTAACATAAATTCATAAATTCTTTATTGTACACAAAAAGGATACATTAAGGTTTAATAACAATGGTCATGTACAAAGGCGAGCTTAACCCTATAAGAGTTTTCTTACAGCGTGGCTTGTCACCACCCTCCGGGCTGGGCCAGTGCGTGAAGCGATTTTTTCGTGTTTCGTAATGTGGCCCGGAGAAGCCATCTTCTAGGCCTTCATGCTCCATCTTAGACCACATCGTCACTTTACATCAGGTGAGATTGTGGTCAAATGAAGGCTTATCAATAATAAAAAAAAAAAAAAAAAAAAAAAAAAAACCTGTGGTGATTGGTGTTGTAACATTTTGGAATACCGACTTACATTCATTTAATTTCTTAATTATATAAAGTGTTAAGTAATAAAATCCGTCCTCGTTTTATTAGATATCTATTTTGTAAACTTTAAATAATTTTGATTTAGTAAGGAAGGAAGAGCGAGATCTCCTAGCACAGGTATATTGCTTAATTAAAAGGTGACTCAAAACAACTGAATTGTAAACCTTATTATTAAGTTACGATAAAAAACCATTGTTTTATTTCATTTAATATTTTAGTCGGAGTATATTTAATTAGCTCATTAGCCAATTAGCTCACTAAAGTTGCAATGGAAATGGCAATTTCTCAAATGGAGACCACGAACCGGTAAACGCAGCGTAGGACGTCCACCAACTAGATGGACGGAGGTCCTGGTGAAAAAGCGGGCTCGCGGTGGTAACGGCCTGATATCGACCGAAGTTACAGGAGGGTTTTGAGTGAGGCCTGTGTCCAGCCGTGGATGTTCTACGGCTAAGATGATGATGATGAAAGAACTAGCTGCTAGTAAGCATTTATAAAATTCTAATATATAAAATTTCCATGTCACAATAGTTATCGTACTCCTCCGTAAGAGTCGGTTAGCCGTTTGGCTTTACCGACTTTTAACAAATTTTATATGCGTATTCAGTAGGTCTGAGAATCGGCTAATATCTATTTTTCATTTTGCAAAACAACGTTTGATGGGGTCAGCTAGTTTTATATATAAGTTTCTGTAGCTACAAGTACAGTATGCGCCTCTAACTGGTAGCCCTCTTGCAGTAGTAGTTTCTATGCAAAAGGGGTTACCAGCTAGGGACGCATACTGTACATTTCCTACCTTTTTAAATCGTTCATCCGCCCTATGGGAGTCTCTACTTGAGTTTGAATTTAATATTTAAGAGACGCGGTTACGGATTTTAAAAAGCAATTTAGGAAGTTTGCGTGTGAAACGGTACCCGGATTTCGCAGGTTTTTATTTAAATATTACTTTTCTATTACCGCTTTGATGAATACTGGTGATATTTTGAAACAGTTAGGTAAAATATTAACAATATTAATATTAAGAGAGTTTGGTTAAACTTTTTAAATTATCATATTAAAATTTAAAACGGGTAACATACCATGACAGCTTTTGAGTTTGTTTGATGTTTTTTAATTGTAAGCTTTTGAGAAATATTAAATATTTGGCTTCCTTTCTTCTATCTACCTCTATACTCATCGAATTAAGTACCTATATTTTTTTTCTTGGAAGTCTGACGTTGCGTGTTTAAATGAGTTTCTCGCGGGAATTTTCGAGAAAGGTAGCCTTAATGGCCTTTCTGGATAAATGTGCTACATAATTATTTTTTAAACGTGCTCTAGCAGCATTACTGTGGAGGTGGCGTACATCCTCCCAGCTATCATTACTAGAACGGTAATGGCCCCTAACCAGGGAAAGCTATAATATTATTTTTCCTAACAAAATTCACAAGAACAATACTAATCGTATAATAATAAAGTCTTGAATTTCATATAAAATTATAAATAACAAACCACCTTGTGTAATTAATTAGAACTTGTTTCTGTTGACTGCCTCAGTGGCGCGGTGGGCGAGAGTCCGCTTGCGGCGCAAGAGGTAGCGGGTTCGATTCCCGCCAAGGGGTCAGGTGTTTGTAGGTTCTGCAAGCACTTTCTCCTTGGTCTGGGTGTTTAATATGTATAATAAAAAATATCTATGTATGTATGTATATTATATTAAGTATATCAGATGTCTAGTACCCGTAACACAAGCTAAGAGCTTACCACGGGGCTAGATGTTGTTGTGTGGATTGTCCGGAAATATTTATTTAAATATTTATTGTTTCTTGTAACTTAACCCACAGTCAAAACTCAAGTTATTTTAATAAGCGGCGATTGTTCACAGAATGGTCCAGTGTTCGATTCCCCTCGCAGTCCCGATAATAGAATTATTGTTCTTAATGGTTGAAAGGTTATTGTTTATACTACTCATTTTGAGTAACGGCTCTGATTTAAGTTGTTTTTAGTGCTGAGTCACGAGTGGTATTGGTAACTTAAGTTGCTACTTAAAATACCTAAAGATTGATTCTGATTTATCAATAAATTTTATGTATAAACAGACTGACTAATAGTAGTACCTAATAATACAATTTCTGCGAAAACAACTTTGTCAATCGGGTTTGCTAACAATAATTAATAAATGATTTTTTTTTATTTAATTGTATTTTACCGCAGTTAAAAGAAGCCTATGTGTTATTCTGATGTAAGCTGTATTATATAGCTTTTAGAAAACGTTCTTCTTACAACAATAAAAATATGTCTCTGCTAACGTGGTTTTGATGGTTATTTTTGATTTAAAGGCAGCTTTCAAGTTGGGTCTATTTAAATTTAATTAAAATATAACACTATACTTTACTTAATTCATAATTTGAACACTTAAAGTTAAAAATTGACTTGTTCTATATCAATTAAAATAGTTCCACAGGCTTATTAATTTTTAAATCAGTTAGATTATAAATATAAAGCATCTTTAGTATAATAATAATAATAAAATAAATAAATACCTCCGGACTAATCACACAGCATCACCTAACCCCAAACTAAGCAGAGCTTGTACTATGGGTGTTAGGTGACTGATATACTACACAGATACATTTTTTTTGTAAATACATAGAAAACACTCAGACCTAAAACCAGAATCTACAATTTCTGGTTTCAGGTCTCGTACAAAATCTGGGAGGATCAAAATATAAGAATATTTTATAATATCACTATACGAAAACATAGCTTAGGTACTTCTATAATTAAAGTATCTTGTTACAAACAATATATAAACTTTATAATGGGAACACTACTTTAAACTAATTAAGTAAATGTAATTTCACAAATATACAAATATTATAATTCTGTTTGTTTGTTTAGCACACTATTCTCAGGAACAATACTGGTCCGATTTAAGTAATTCTTTCTGTGTTAGATAGCCTTTTTATCGAGGAAAGCTATAGGTTTATTCTTTACCGAAAAATACGTTATTCTTGCGGGAAATACCATAAACACCGGGCAATGCCGTGTCGTTAAAAGCTAGCATAAAAATAAATTTCTATTTAAAAAAACCGTAAAGTTACTATACACACATATATATATAACAAAGGGTTACGCGCCCGGTAAAAAACGATCCCTTAAAATACCCTTAACCTTTTTATTTTGGAATTTCGCGTGACCCATAAATATCTAAATTTGTGAATTAGGTTGCCGCTATTCTTCCAGCTTGTCAGCTCACATATGGGAATTCGTGCTCCAATTTATATTTTAGATTACTTTATTTGGCGCCATATTGTGAGAATGACACTTAAGCACTTTCAGCATTATCACGGTATTTTCCTCCTATTTATTATCATTTATTCGGTGGGATCACAATCTAGTTTCACCAACCAGCCACTGGCCAGCCACTAGCCGTGGTGAATTAAGGCCTAATCTCTCATCTCTCACGTCAAGAGAGAACTCCCTGTCTCTCAGCAGTGTGGAAACGTTAATAGGGTGATAATGAACTCATTCCGAAAGTCGTGGGTTCAAACCCCGCCACGCACCTCCAGATTTTGCTTCTTGAAAAATTTATGTGCGCTTTGAAACACGTGCTTTACAGTGAAGTTAAACATCGTTAGGCAACCGGCATGTTCTGAGAACAGTAAAGAGTTTGAAGGACATGTGACATTCACCAACCTGCACGCGGCCAGCGTGGTGAACTTAAGGTCTAATCTCTGTCGCCAAGAGAGAAGTCCCTGTGTCCCAGCAGTGGGAACGTTAATAGGGTGATGATGATGGTTCATTCGGTATGAGTAAGAAATTATCGGGTAATATTTCATAATATGAGATATCTTTGAATTTTTTTAATATCGGAAAACTCAAAAATTATTATAATTACTTGTTGTACGATCAAGCTAGATTTAGCTCCGTAGTACGCTCTCAGCTCATGTAAGGGAACTTGATAACTAAAGAACGAATAAGTTAGATTATGAATATATTTTTGGTATACAAAGATAGTACCGAGAACAAGGAAAAAGTACTTTAAGAACATACCAACACTAATCCTTTTTCGTTTATATTTTGTACAACGTTTTGAAGTGTTGACTGTGTAGACTTGTCTTTTGGACGTTATGTATTTTAGTAAACATATGATTTCTTACTCTAAGTTTCTCTTAATCTTGCGCCGGAAGTGATTTTGTGCCCTACCACAAAGTACAGCATAGAATGTCTCAATTTGAGTGTTGAATATTTGAATATCAAAAATAATTTCCAAAATGGAATAAAAGAAAGCAAGATAGGAGTCCACCTCCACACCTTTCTTTCATCGAACCATCATCACATAACTCCTCCTTAGTAAATTGCCTTTTACGAAGCCATTTCACTTTATTATTTTATCAGCGTCCAAAACATTAAGCTTTACAATCCCAACAATTGCATCATTCCGTATAACAAGCAAATCGAAATTTTACTGCAAAATAGCCCCAAAATAACCCGCCCAAAGACTTATTAACTGCACTCAACAATCACCATAACAATCACAGAAAAGGGTTACCAACAAAAAGCTTAGGGCTGCCAACAAAAATAAACCTTTACGACCAATTTGTGCTGGCTGATAAATCAGACCCACCCTGGCGCTCCTATGGGTATACCTCCCTAAGGGCGCGGCTATCGGTCACCCATTACTCTATTCCACAGACAAGACGACCTTAAAAATAAACAGATGATCAAACAAACGACCCACCTGCAATATAGTCCCGCCCTTTCTCTAATGAGGACACTTTATGGCATTTAGGTTTATTGTCTCTGCGCGCGCACCCTTTGTCTATGACACTACACCCTTTATAAACGTGACATTGTTGTAGATCAGTCAGTGTCGGTTGGGCGGTGGTCGCGGTCGCGTGTTACACTCTTTTTGAAGTTTCATTTCGTTCGCTAATGAGTGATAATTCGGTTGGTTCCGATGGTTTTAAATTAGTGAGTCAAGTCGCCTACGTCTGTTAATTAAACGGTAGCCTAGAATGGGAATTAACGCTTTTTTAACGTTAAATTATGGCTTGTTAACGATGTTTGAGCGTTGAACCCGTGACTGAAATTATTGAGAGTAGGAATTATGGCTTTTAGTCACAGATAGATGAGGTAGGACTTTTTTGTCAGTCTACATAATATCGCCTGCTTCTAGCATGGTCACTATCTAGTATACTCTGTTGCCCTGGTATTTTAAATAGGGACATCTGAAGTATCACTTTTTATTGGAAATGAAAGTCTATCTGTCTGTCTTTATGTTCACGATAATCTCAATTGAAAGAACATTGCGAGAGAAAGGTTGAGACTGTCTAATAGCGGGTTTGACTCGGTATAAGGTACTTATTTCTCTATAGAAATTTAAGAAGGCTTTTTCCGAAATATTTAGTTTTCCAAAGGTACAATTGTAGCTAGTGAAATCTTATCCTTAGGTATTATTCTTACGTTTTGTGTAGGTATAGTACCAATTTGAAGAATTGTTCGATACCAAGTTGAATCGAATAAAGTGAGAACTGTCATCCCAAAACTGAAGTGTCATGACATGTAGTGCTTGCCTTAGCTCTCAAGGCCTCTTAGAATCTTATACTTTTATGGAATAGCTTGTAATATTTATTAAAATATCTTTAAAGTTTATTTGAATTACAACAGATTATTAGAATATACAGAATTCTCAGAACCATGAGTGGTTCTATTCAAACTGTTGAATCTGTTGACCCATTTAGTTCTAGTGTGCAAATATCTTCTAGTCTATTCTGTTGCCCTGGTATTTTACAAAGATACATCATAAAGTAGTAGTAGTAGAACTTATTGTAATTTTTTGTCTGAATTTCTGTCTGTTTGTAAGTTCGCGTGAATCTCAATTGATTTCGAGAGAAAAGTAAGAAGGTTTGTCTGTGTAATTTGCACTCGTACAAAATCGGGAAGGGTGGTTAATATATCTAGACCGCTATTACAATAATTGCTAGAATTCCGTATCGAAAAATGTAACTCCTGTAAATTCAGAACCGAGTTTCCAATAATTTCCAATCTCCATAGTTATGCATTTATTGATCTGTATCGCAAGGAATCGCATTCGAAACCAATCAGTTTTGCAATTAGGATTGGGTTCAGCATTGTGAAAAAGGAAGAGTTCGTTCACCTCAAGTAAGTGACATTTCACATTTCTTTTAGTAACTGAAACGCCTCTTATATTTAGTCTTTAGTTTGGATTTAAAAATATATATATATTTAACAGATTTGTATACCGGATGTCCCACGGCCATGACACATGGAGAGGAAGTACCTAAAATATTATTAAAAGACTATCTTTACATGCCACGGCGCGGCTTTTCCCGTGTTTTACGTATTTTCTCGCGGTAAAAGCCTATAGTTTTCCTCAATAAATACTCTATCTGGATCTTTTATAATTTTTCAAATCGGACCAGTAGTTTCAGAGATAAGAGCGTTCAAACAAACAAAATAACAAACGACGAGGCTAAAAAAATATATAATTTTATATAAACTTATCTTAAATAAGTTTGATGCGTAGATTGTAAGTTTATATTATGTTAACAATGAGGGTGACATGATCAATCTAATCCAACACTCTTTAATGAATAAAGAAAAAAACTCTCAAGCTTTATATTTTATCCACTTGAACGTCCAATGGGTACACATAGAATTTTTTTCTGGTAGGAGACTTTGTTTTGATTTAAAAAACCAATGAAACTTGCATAAAATGCTTTTTTAAGGATCGTCTGCCTGAACCAGGAATTGAACCCGACGATATGTAAAAAAAATCACACCGATACCAATACCGATTAAAACTAAATAAAAGCTTGTATAAAAATATTTTTCCTAAGAATCACCCAAAGTCTAAAACTGATTGATTACCGTATGTTAATGAAATTATAATAAGACCATGATTGTGGATAAAATAAATGAAAATCATCGTGATAGAAATGAAATGGTCAAAAATAAGAGTTCAATATCACCGTATGATGGCTAAAAACTGATTAAAAACTAAAAACGATATAAAAAAAGCGTTTCGCTAAGTAATTGTTGTAAAACATTGTCCTGTTTGCAGAGTCACGGTGACTCAACTATTCTGTACTACGGTATTGCTGCTTTAAAAAAAACAGTTATTTTTTGCCTATAGCTTTTTCCTGTAATAAAATTTGAGTATTGCACCATGTTTTATAGTTATTGGTGGTCAAAAATTTCTCGCATGTCGTGACTGGTGAATAAGGAACGTACAATATGTAGTTTAGAAATGAGAAGGAAAAATATGACGAGTTAAATATCATCGTATTAATGATTGACGACTTCAGTGGCTCGGTGGGCGAAGGTCTGCCTGAGGCGCGAGAGGTTGCGGGTTCGATCCGGGGACCAGATTTTGTAAAGCCAAATTAAAAAAAAAGTCCATTTTATAATACTAATAAAAATATCTTTCCCGCTGTAGAAATTAGTTTATCCTCACAAACTTTCGTGTTTATAATACTCATATTAGTGGGATAGTAGTAGATTAGTGGGGTGTTTTGTACGAGTTAAAACATTAATTGTAATAACTCAATTAATTTTGTAAGTATTATTATGTAATACTGTAAATTGCAATATGTAAGCAAGAAATGGTACGGACGCCCTTGTCTGTAGTGTTTTAATAATAATAATAATAGGCAGTAGGTACTCCTGGACTCGTCGCGTATCGTTAGAAAGTTCCTCTCTCTACAGCCCCAGCCTTGCTTGAGTTAGCTTCGCGGCCAGTGATTCTCCGTTTTGATATATTTTTTACAGTTGGTAGTTTTATATGACTTTTTTATGTAATCTAATGTAAAAAATATATTTTTGCCGTGTTTAAAATGAAATAAAGAAAATAATAATAATAATTCTTTATTGCGCACACAATTATTGCAGAAACGTAACAAAAATATTCGTAACACTAGGCGACAATTTTAATGTTTCTTTATTTAAATAAATGTTAGTGGGATAATGTTTAACGGTTACTTCAACGTTGTTGCAAACGTCGAGAACACAGATAAACATAAAATCTAATTCACAGTAAATAGAATCGGTAGACTTTCTACAAAATCTCCCGAAAAGCCTTAAATTTCCAGACCAACGCACCCTAAACTACAAGAAAGTCCCAACGAAAGTTCACCCAATTATGTTCGCTGTAACTATCACTAAAAAGATCAGAATCGTCCGTGCGTTTTAAAGGGTCTTTTAAGGAAAGATTTCTGTGATCATTCTACGATAATACCCTTTTATTAGTAATATATCGCTTTACACTTGTTTTAACCCCCGACGCAAGAAGAGGGGTGTCATAAATTGATGTCATAGCTCTCGAATGGATGAAGCGTTTTCAATTTTTTTTTTTTTTTTGCGAGGCCATGTAGTAACAAGTCTATGAATTTTTCGTCTGTGTATAAATAAATTATGTCTAGTATGTACTCATACCTGAAACTCTTTTCAAAAATATTCTTTCCAAAAATCAGGGCATTTTTGGAAAAATATTCCAACCATCCACCTCGCAGAGGATACTCGCAGGGCATTTCTGGAGTAATCTACATAAAACACCCGAGTCATAAAATGCCATTAATACTTATTTAAAACTGGATATTTACCATGATTGAAAGACAATCAATCATTGTAAATATACCGCTATAAATTTAAATAGTATTGATAACCATGATAGTTTCAAAAGTCATATCATACAATGTCGTCCTAAAATTAATACTTGAAACAGGGAACATACCTTGTTTCGATGGTTTTTGAGTTTTCCTATATTTCGACCGTGTTGAAAAAACAGCGTAATAATGTTACCCGTTCCAAGTTTTAATACCCAGTTCAAAATATAATAAAATAAATAGTTAATTATGTCGTCCTACACTCGTCGTCACTCGACTTTCATTCCGAAGGTCGTGGGTTCAAACCCCGCCACGCACCTCTGGATTTTTCTTCTTGAGAAATTTATGTGCGCTTTAAACACGTGCTTTAACGGTGAAGGCAAACATCGTGAGGAAACCGGCATGTTCTGAGAACTTTAAAAGAGTTTGAAGGACATGTGAGAATCACCAACCCGCACTTGGCCAGCGTGGTGAATTAAGGCCTAATCTCTCTCGTCAAGAGAGAAGTCCCTGTGTCCCAGCAGTGGGAACGTTAATAGGGTGATGATGATGATGTCGCCCTAAGCTATAACATACATTTCACTTAAAATTTCCATCACCAATTTACTTCAAAAGTCGCCCAAAGCCTTCGTTCTTCGAATTACGACTACGTAACACACTGCGTAGTTACGTGACGTACTTAAGTTACGTATTTGTCAGGAAACTTTTCCAATTTTCCACTTGGACTGACGGAGTATTCTTGTGCGTAGTTTACTATTTGCGTATAGTTTCAACGATAGGCAATTCCTATCTAATAAGGTCCCGACGATGTCCTAAAGCTATAAGATCGTTACCCGACAGCTAAGGATGTGTTTCTACTGGGTTTCTAAAGTTATGAGAGGGATATAAAACCCAAATCATACATTAAACTGCGTTGGCTAAAGGAGAACCCTCGACTTTACATGTGTAATTTAATCTCTAAAGTATGTTTTCCGTAAACGTAATCAAGTTTCAATGCGATTCAATTTAAGTGTTTAGTTAGGTTAATATATCATTGTAATTATTTCAAATACTATTAGATAATTGTTTTTTGAATAAATGAATATGAATAATCTTAATATATGTATATAAATCTCGTGTCACAATGTTTGTCCTCGATGGACTCTTAAACCACTATACTGATTATAATAAAATTCGCACACCATGTGCAGTTCGATCCAACTTGAGAGATAGGATGGTTTTTACGGCGAGAAAAATTCGAATAATTTCCGGGAAAATTTTATACCCGTGCGACGCCGGGGCGGGTCGCTAGTATAATATATATATGAATACTTTCATTCCGAAGGTCGTAAGCTCGACCTAAATACCACATTTCGCTGGAAAATAAATTATTGCGAGCAATGCTCAAATTCGTTCAAATTTGACAAAGCCATACACCTGTGTTTCAAGGAAGTGAAGGATAAAATCAACTTTTTACGCGTTAAACTTTATAACTACGCGGGCAAAACAGCGGGGCACAATAGCTATATTTCAAAAATTCATCCGGAAATCCCTAGCACCTATCTATTAACCTACCAATTCCTACCAAATTCACTGTGATGCCACTAATTTCCAACTTTGGCAGCTCAGTTCCCAGAAGGCCTGTCGCGGTTTGGAAATATATTAGGACATCCCGAGTGATTCGATTCAGCAAATACGTTTCGTGAGTAAAAACCGGAAAAACAGAACGTACTTTTGTTTAAATTTCCTTTTGTGAGGTATTCCAATTTGGCTTGTTTTTGTGAATTAGTTGGGTAAGCTTTTATTAGCTCAGGGAATATGCACACTTTTTAATTTTTAACCCCGAAAACACTTCTCCCGGGGTTATAATTAAAAAGAGTAGCTAATAGTATTTTTACATATATTACATACACCATTAGCTTCCGCCGCGGTTTCTCAGCGTAGTAATTGATTTTTCCTCGGTAAAAAGAATCCAAATCGGGCTTCGCTGGCAGTAACGGTTATTATTTTATTTATTATTAGTAGTTTTTACGCGAAAAAGCAACAAACAGGCTTACTTACACATCAATACTCATACACATTTACCTCTATATACGAATGGATGTGTGAAAATGTGCGCTTACAGGTATCATAATCCAACTCAAAGGATCATTATTCAGTTACAGATCATTACAGATCATTGTTCAGTTATTTTTCAGCAATGGTTGTAAAATTTAAATTATGTTTTATGTATAATATCAACCATATAAGTTACTGAGGAATGAATTTATCATTCTAAACAAAAACATGAGGGATTTCAGAATGTTTAATTTAAGCTGTATTTGTGTGAAATTTTTAATAAAGGTTTTTTAAGGTTATTTAACCTAACGTGGAGGGTATCCTCGTGGAACCTTAAAAAACCTTTATTAAAGGATTCAGAGGGTTACCACTTACGGACGTGAACAGACAAAACCTCCAAATGAATGATGATGATGACGATGTAAAGTGTCTAAAGACCTGTTTTTTACGTGCCTATAGTTTGTTGTAAACAATCTATTTCTGTGTACGTCTGTTTTCAATCACTGATCAAAGAAACTCTGCTGTTCTTCACGTCAATTTAAAAGTGTACGTTCTAAGTACCGTTTTATTAGATAAAATATACACAAGCAGTCAATGTAAAACAACTGAATAAAAAACATAAAAAAAACTTTTTAAATTAATAAAAAATGGTTGATTGAAGATAGCTCGTTACTACAAAATTGTAATAACTGATACAGCTGTGTTGTTCTATTCGCTTCTCAACTCAGCTTAAAACATTGAAGCGAACTGTCAAGACAATGTTATTTCCTTGATATTTTTTGTATAAACAATTTAGTTTTATTAATTTTAAGTTGACCTGTCCATGTAGGCCATGTGCTTCTAAGGAAATAAACGTTTTGACTTTGACTTTGAACTTAACAGATTTTATAAAATGATTAAAAACAATTAGTTCGCCATATAGATTATTTACAAATTTTTTGGAGTTTACTCCTTAAGAAACGATTTGAGTTATAGGCCCGGGACGGAAATTTTATGAGGAGTAAAATCAAGTGTAACACGAAAAGTTGAGGCGTTACGTAGAAAGAGACAAACATATATATATCTGTAGGAATGAACGTGTAAAAGAATGAGATGCAATACATTACACAGCGTATCTCATTCTCGGGGTCTCCTCTTTGCGCGATACTTCGTAGTCTCACTGTATTTTATTTATATTATTTTGTAACATACTCTAAGTAATACGCTTTATTGAAGTAATATAAATAATCCGATTTTTGGAAGTCGGTTCATAATCTTTACTGTAACTTTGTTCCAAAATATCTGCAGGACTGTAAGACTGGACTGCAGGAAGGTTAGGATATAAACTAAGTAAAGTATTTGAATATTTGACTGTCTCAGTGGCGCGGTGGGCCAGGGCCCGCTTGCGGCGCAAGATGTAGCGAGTTCGATTCCCGCCGAGGGGGTCAAGTGTTTGTATGTTTATCAAGCACTTTCTCCTTGGTCTGGGTGCTTAATATGTATTATAAAAAGTATCTATTTAAGTATGTCTATTATATTAAGTATATCAGATGTCTAGTACCCAAGCTTAGAGTTTATCACGGGGCTAAGATGTTGCGTGGATTGTCCGGAAATATTTATTTATTTATTTCCTTTTCTTAGTTCATAACATAACCATTTCTTTACTTTCGTTATGCACGAGTAATGATAAAAATAAAAACGCACTCCATTCATAAAATTATAATTTTTATAAAAGCCATTCTTTATTTCAGGTATAATGGATTTCGAGGGGCGATTTAAGGGTGGTTATATCTGAAATTGAAGACACGAAGGTTTAATAAAGGTAAGTGGATACACTTAAGGGTTTTCAATAAGGATTTTACAAAAAACCTCTGCTTAAGCATATCACTCGTAAGAGGTCGTTAGGTATGGTTATTTAGATAAATAGATCATATCAATATTGCCAGGTAACCTTAGTTATTTAGTTATCTATTGTACATACAAAAGAAACCTAAATTTAAAATTTAAGAAAAAGCCCCGATTTCTTAATTTCCTTAAAAGAAAATACCATAATATTTTGTAATGTGACGCGATTCGCTTTCATTTGAAACCCCACTCGAGTATATTAAAAAGTATTTTCAGATTCTCGGTTTTCCTTTCCCACTCTCATCCCCATAACTTTTAAACGGCACAACCGATTTTCATGAAACATGTCTTAAACACTCGCGCCAAACTCACCTTTCATACAAAAATAAAACTAAATTGAAATCTCTTCATCCGTTCGGGAGCTATGATGTTCCAGACAGACAGACAGACACACAAAAACACACACAGACAGACACATCAAACTTTTAACACCCCTCTTTTTTGTCGGGGTTTAAAATGACTGGATATAGTTCGTAGGAGAGTTGATGAATTAACACTGATGACATCATCCTGTAGACTTTGATCTGGAATGATCTGATGACGATTGATATGTACTAATAATCTACTAATATAAACGCGAAAGTTTGTGAAAATGTGAGTTTGTTGCTCTTTTACGCAAAATTTACTACATGGATTTTGTTGAAACTTCACAATAAGTTTTAACAATTTTGTATTTATTACAATTTTGGAGTTCTTATTAACTCTAACTGAGGCAGCTTTGCTATCTATTTTTCATAAGGAGTTAAACACTTACTAAATAGACCACACATTGAAATCTTTACGAGTTCGAAGTCTGTCAGTAATAATTTACAGACAATCGTAAAATTAATATAAATATATATTTATATATATACTAGGACACTATCTAGCTCTGTTAAGCTCTGCGCTTGTGTAACGGGTACTAGACATCTGATATACTTAACATAATAGACATACATGTATAGATATTTTTTATTATACATATTAAACATCCAAACCATGGAGAAAGTGCTTGCAGAACAAACAAACACTTGACCCTCGGCGGGAATCGAACCCGCTACCTCTTGCCGCAAGCGGGCGTGGGTAAAATATACACCTAGCAAATACATTATCCCCAAAACTATTTATTACATAAAACCCCTGTAGAATTCTCTTGCTCTATAAATATAAAAAGATATGCCCAGAAGGCGCAATACACAAAATAATCATAAATATAAGAACCTTCCTTCCTCGGCTCCGGACGCGTGCAAAATTGAGATTCTGCCAAAAATATGAATGTTGGCATCCCAGAATAGTTTAATGTAAGATCGATCCGATCCCATCGAGACGCGGCCCGAGGGACAGGCTGTAGCGGGTACCTTTGTTACTGGATTTTTGGAGGTTTTGTCTGTTCACGACCGTAAGTGGTAACCCTCTGAATCCTTACACGTGACCTCCGGGTGGTGCTAAGAACAGTCTCTGGTGGTAGGCTTCGGCCGCGGCTTGTCACCACCCTCCGGGCTGGGCCAGTACGTGAAACGATTTTTTCGTGTTTCGTAATGTGGCCCGGAGAAGCCATCAACCTTCTAGGTCTTCATGTCCCATCTTAGACCACATCGTCACTTTACATCAGGTGAGATTGTGGTCAAATGAAGGCTTATACAGAATATTATTATTATTTATGGCAAATGGCAAAAAATGGAACCTAGATTCTTCATGTCTGTCATGATGTCATGGTTCGCCATACATAAAACGGTTTTTTTTATTATTATAAGACTTATTTATGTTGCTTTTTATTAAAATAAAAAGAGCTAACATGTTTTTATTTGAGCCATCTACCTTCTAGGCCTTCATGCCCCATCTCAGACCACATCGTCACTTTACATCAGGTGAGATTGTGGTCAAATGAAGGCTTATCTAACAATATATATTATATATATATTATTTTAATTTATTTACTAGGTATTCCTTAAACTGTTAATTATGCAATACTTTTTTTCTGTTATATTTTAAATAGATGATTTTAATGAAATTAATGATGATTATTCCAATATCTAAATTCAATTTTAAGTTTAAAATAATAAATAAATAAATATAAATATTTCCGGACAACTCACACAGCATCACCTAGCCCCAAACTAAGCAGTGCTTGTACTATGGGTGTTAGGTGACTGATATACTACATAGATACATTTTTTTTGTAAATACATACATATGATTCATAGAAAACACCCGGACCCGAAACCAGAAATTGTAGATCGTACAAAATCTGGTCCCCCGGCAGGTATCGAACCCGCAACCCGCAGCGCGTCAAGCGGACGTTCGCCCACCGAGCCACAGAGGTCGTCTCGGGAATAAAATTAATGGGAAATAAAATTAATGGCATTCTTTAAATGTACGAATGTTTTTAAATTTTTATGTAAGGTTTATTTTTTTAATACTGTGTTCGCCGAAAGAACTTAGATAAGGTTAAATCCATAAAATTATTTTTAGTAAAAATGCTCGAATCACCTTTCATAATTTCAGCATAATTATGACATACAATATCGAAACTTAGCCCACCCCCCCTAAAAATCAAGCAAATTAATATCTGACATTTTAAATATTGCAAATTTTAAATGTTTTATTTTAATTCTCACTTGAACCAAACAACAAAAGGCAGTCTGGCATCTGTCCGTCAGTCTGTAGATTTATTACTGCAATCCTATTGCCCTAGAAATAAGACCCATTTTCCATTAACCAGCTTTATTATAGATCTAAATAAAACTGATATAAAGTTGACAGCGAGGAATTCAAAGAGAATTCGCAGAAATGATTTTAAGACTGCGAATGTTAGACTTTAATACAATGGGTTAGAGTACAAATTTCCATTGAAATTATCTGTATTTTAAGTCTTATTACGTTAAGAAAAGGTTTCGATTTGTATGAAAAAGGTTCTATTATAACGTAATTGTGAGAAATTCTTTGTTTTATTGCGGATGGGTTGATTAATTTAGCTGAGAATGCAAAATTCTAGGAAGAATTAAGAATACGGATTCAATGGAATCTACGAAACAAATAAAATAACTGAGAATCGACCCATTCTAGAGCCCTGGGGCGATTCATACCTATACATATATACGAATAGGATGACAAGTTAAAAAAAAATGAGACTTGAAAATGTATCGTTTATTTTAAATACCACTACAATATATTTTTTATCTTAAATTGTTATCATATTTGATCAGCACTTTAATCTGTAGTCGGTTAACGGATGGAATTGTTACTTAGTTTAAATTCCAACATTCTCATTTTCTCAATTCGACGGAGTTTCTTAACTTATACATTATAATATATTTATATATGTATGACCACGTCTTTTTTTTCTGATTTGACATATATTGTTTTTTTTGTATGCTAAAAACGCTTTACGCTCTCATTTGATACGACTACATAATAACTTTTAATAGAAAATTAAAAAGTTCTTTGCAATATATTATTTAATTTGATAAATTGAAACACGCGTTCGACCTCTAATAATAATTATGAAAAACTTTAAACAGAATTGAAAAAAAACGTATACTAGCAGCGCCTGTGATGCCGCATAATAATAGATTTTACCGCGAAAAAAAGTCTATATAAATTTATGTATGTATTGACAAAATAAAATGTATCTATGTAGTATATCAGTCACCTAACCATAGTACAAGCTCTGCTTAGTTAGGTGATGCTGCGTGATTAGTCAGGAAATATTTATTTATTTTATTTTATGTCCTTTCTCAGGCTCTAGGGAATATGTGTACCATTTTTCATTTAAATCGGTTCAGTAGTTTTTGCGTGATATCCGGCCAACAGACAGACCGAGTTTCTATCGCATTTATAATTTATAATCTCAATTCCAATTAATGTACTTATCTAATGCACCAAAACTAATCTTAATCTATCTTTACAATTAACTTCAATTAAAATTTATGACTTATTTGATAATTATGTGTATTATTCTATGAAAATTAATATTTGTAACTAAATTGGTGGTATAAATCGCTTTAGTTTTTTTTTATAAATAAATAGTATGGATTGTTTTTAACTTAAAAACAATACTTAAAGACCTGTGACCACAAACTCAAAGGAAAATTAAATATTGTTAAAAAAAATCTATCAAAAATACCAAGTGAACTGATTGACTGAGCGAGATAGCTCTATATTTTAACCGATGACTAAGTTTACTCATTTGTATTTATTACCTATAATTAATTAGTTACCTAATACGCATTATTTAGGGTTAGGTGTAAATAGTTATTATCTGTATTATCAACGGGTTGTGTATTACGAATTTTATGCTGTTTCATAAAAATTGGAGAAACATAAGAAAATGAGAAAAGAATATCGCTAAATAGCACTCGTTTAGCACGCTTATTATAATTACGCAGCAAAAAGCGAATCTGCTAAATAATTAGCACGTCCCAGTTCACAGCTTTTGTACTATAATGGGGAAACGCGATTTTTGAATAAATTTGTTTTTAATTAAATTTCTAAAAAAATTGGATTTCAATATGGTATGTATCAGATTTTTTCTGTTAATAAATTTTGATGTTTATTAAAAACCGAAAAAAATAACTAAGACCACATTTGACTAACCCACCTTAAAAACAAAATAATTAGAAACGGAATCAGTTAATTCGTTTAAAAGGGGGTTCCTCTATCAGTTTCAAAATATACTTTACTGTTTATTTGTCCTTTATTGAAATGGATATAAAATACGAAAAAACGAATTGCTGCGCAAAACGCTGTTAAATTCGTTATGGAATCTATGAAATACCTAGGAGCAATGACCTACAATCAACAAAGTGTCATGTAGCATAGCAAAAATGTCAAAATCAGTTCAATACATGATTCCCGTTTGCCCCCTATCCTACCCAATCCCATCCGCCCCACTTTGTCCCCCACGCCCCACTTCCGTACAATTGCTCGGGTCACGGCGTTCTCTCGTTAATGATAAAAATTGGGTTAATTGTCTATTACCTACTGAGTCATAGACTGCTCATATTCGTAGGAAAACTAGGTCTTACTAATATTCTATGCAGATACAAAAAAATATCAGAGGGCCAGTTTCACCATCCAGGAGTAAAATTAGACAATGACATGACGAATCAAGTCGTATACCGACGCTTTTTATTAGGGATGCGTTCATGAAGAAAAATCCCTAATTAAACCTTCCTTGTTCCTAGTGGTAACCCTCTGAATCCTTACACTTGACCTCCGGGTGGTGCTAAGAACAGTCTCTGGTGGTAGGCTTCGGCCGCGGCTTGTTACCACCCTCCGGGCTGGGCCAGTGCGTGAAGCGATTTTTTCGTGTTTCGTAATGTGGCCCGGAGAAGCCATCTTCTAGGTCTTCATATCCCATCTTAGACCACATCTTCACTTTACATCAGGTGAGATTGTGGTCAAATGAAGGCTTATCCAGCATAAAAAAAAGAAATAGTTTTAAGTTATATTTGTTAGTTAGTATGTTAGTCTGTAAAGAATTTCTTTATATGCCTTTGTAAGGTATTTTATATGTATAGGTGGTTTGCGGGGCATTACCTTGCTTGCTAACATTAAAAAAAAACAACTAGCTATATCGAGTTTCCCATTTAATAGATAAAAATTCGCCATCAATCTCCGAAACGGGTCAAGCAGTGGAAGTTTACCGATATTAATCTAATGGATAGATAGCCTTAAGTGGATGGAATGGATATAGGTAATTCAATTAGTGAAGGCACGCGATGGGAAGTATTGCTTTTAGTCAATTATTTTTATGAAATTGAAGTTAATTCGTGACGCATCCCTCTTTTAAATAGGAGTTCTTTTTCGCATCTTCTTATGGGAGGGTTAACCGGGGTATCACATAGGGCATAACGGCGCTAGTTTGCCATCCCTTTCGGTTACGTATTCGACATGCAGTAGACAGGATCTTCATCTCTCTCTCGCATAGCTAATACTTCTCTCATTAACTAATTTCTCAATTTCGCGTTTCTGCAGTGCATCAGGAATGTTTGCTGACGCACGAGTTGACGGGTTTAAGGCGATAATGCGCGGCAGATCTGCGTCCCTGATGCGCAGTGTTCGCCACAGCTCCAACAACTACCTACAGCTTATTTCTAGAAGGCTGGACACTGACTGTCTTTTTATGATGCACTGGACAGCAATTTGGATGGATTAATTAGTGTGTAATGTATTCTATTATTATTATTATTCTTATTATTATGTACACGTTTTTTAAAAGCTATCTATAAATGCAATTTTTGGGGCTTTTATCTCATTTTGAGATTCTTAAACATAAAAAGCACAGATTAAAAAGCTTATGTTTCATTCATCGAATTAAGCAATGGTTATGTTGAGCGATACCTCGCTCTGTCACATAACGAGTAACGGATCGAATTTATGTGACGCAATATAAATTTTATTTATAATATTATTTACTTGGTCATTAAAAAATACGAAATACCTCAAGAATATATTTATTTTTCATCCTGATATCGTGTGACTGTCAAATATATAAAAATACACCAGCAGATAGAGTTAATGTGTTGGGAAAAATGGTTCCTTACTTAGAACCTTCAGCTTTCAAGTAAACTTCACTCAATCCTGAAATTACCCGACGAATTGAGAAAAGTTTGACACATTCGAAATGAGAAAATGGTATTCTGCTTGAATAAAGTTGATTTACTGCAAATCGCATTTTCTGTGTTATCTAATAAATGTTGTGTCAGCGCAAGGCACAGGCAATTACCGAGTTGTTGTACTATACTTACTTATACTGTGTCAGCGTAATGGGTCGGAAAGAAAAAGAATTAAGTATAACAGGATTTCCGAAAATTATAGAATAAACAAAACATATTAATGTCGTATTTTGTGTTTTCGTAGAGGCAGTTATTGTAAGCACTATGATATTCTACATATCATCGATTATTATATAGTTATCAGTTAATTTCCGTGGAAATATTCCAAATTTATACTCAAACAAAAATGAATGAACGACTGAATGGATTCAATCGTAGATATCCGAGAATTAACGACATGCAGCATGTAATTAACAGTCTTAGACAGGCATAATTACATATTTAATTCGCTACCTGTATTTCCTAATAACTACAACCTGAGTGTCTTCAAGACAAGAGTCAACAGGTACCTTTTAGATCTATGTGATCCATCTTCGTCCACATTGACACTTACCATTATGTGAAATTGTGGACAAACATAGATCTATCTCTCATAAAAAAAATATCTTTTGTGATTAGAAGTAATGCTCACATGATAAATCAAACAAGACTTAGGACCTATTTCGCAATCTCCATGTAAATTATCCAATGGTTAAAATATAGAGCAATAATTGGTACGTCAATCACTGACAGTTGTCAGTTGACTTGATAGCTCTATATTTAAACCATAGACTAATTCCCTCGGAGATGGTGAAACAGGCCCTTAGCAATATTTAATAATCGTAGAGTTAAATTGTAAAGTGAAGGTACGTTTGCGAGAAAATACAAAATGTTGCTTAAACAAGAATAGTTTCTAACATTGGTTTATACTTATACGTAATGTTTCTGTTAGATTATAGTAACAGCTTCCTAGTTTTAATAATCAAACAACAAATATAGAAATGTTTACGTTGGCAACACCGCACGCATTGAAAATGTTGCACGCGGTTGTACCAAGGAGTTTGTTATGGAATAAGCTTTTAAAATGTTACCATACTAGCTTTCCGCTCGCGGGGTTGCTTGCTTTATAATATGTTTTTTCCACGGTAAAATAGTAGCTTTGTCATTTACTAGGGTTATAGCTGAGTCCGTGCCAAATTTGATATTGACTTTTCTCTCGAAAAGTGGTAATTTACCAAGTTAAAAAGTAGCCTAAGTGTAATTCTGATATATAAGCTCATTGTGAAGTTCTGGACCTGGCTTAACGCTGCTTAACTTTATAAAAATTACGTTTGTTGTATGTGAGCCCCTCTATATTATCATGGTTCTTGAGATACAGTCTGGTGACAGACATACAAACGACGGAGTCTCAACAAAGGGACCCTTTGGGTGCGGAACTCTAAAAACTAAGTAGAGAAAATCGCCAAATAGTGAACCAAACTTACGTTTTTTTTTTTTAATTTTTATGCAGAAAAAGATTAAGACACAACCGTATCCTTCGCACACATGATCAGAACCTGCATCTCCAAACTATCGTTTCGCTACATGCTGTATAATTTTCTGAGGAAAACGACCTAACTCAAATATCACCGTAATTGATGACAAAGGAGTGATTTATCAGACCAAAAACCTTTTATTCTCCGAGACAAATGGATCGTGACAAACTAGCTAGAAATAAATAGTTATTTTATTCAATATTATATTCTGTGGGTCAGTTCGAGTAAGATGGCTTTGTCAAAAAGAAAATTTAATTATCGGACTTTGTTCATCATCATCACCCTATTAACGTTCCCACTGCTGGGACACAGGGACTTCTCCCTTGACGAGAAATATTAGTCCTTAATTCACCACGCTTACCAAGTGCGGGTTGGTGAATAGGCCTACCTTTCACATGCCCTGCAAACTCTTCACTGTTCTCGTACATGCCAGTTTCCTCAAGCGCACATAAATTTGTCAAGAAGAAAAATCCATAGGCCCAAAACCGAAAGCCGGTCTTTGGATCGAAATTACTCCCATTTAGCCATCAATACGGCTTCAAACGGCCAACACAGGAAATATTTTATATTGCAAAAGGCATTTTAAAATGATAAAACCACCTATAAATTCTGGGATATGATAATTAAATTACACCCAACTAATTACATGTATTTCAAATTATTATTAAACAGACAATACAATTTAGGTAAAACAAATAAAATAATATATTACGTTGTATGTTAACCCCAAAAAACCCAACGCCTTTTCCAATAAAAAATAAACATGGAATAGTTCGTATGCGAACGTCAGGCCGTCAGCCATTTTAATTGACAACCTGACAGCTGTCAAATCAAGAACTTTCGCGCCATTTTTTCCGTAATGATGTCGATTTTATCTAAAGATAGTGTCTAGTTTGTTTATTGTTCTCTGTTTAAATTGACAAATAGATAGATTTTATTGTTACGTATTTACGAGAAAGCTCTGTACAATTTGTTTTGACCATACATACTTATATAAATTAATACTGTAGAAGCAAAATTATATTTTTTTATACTTATCTAGATATTTTTTGTTTCAGGTTACTCATTTTACAGTGGGCTTTATAGATAAAATGAGTTTTGTTGACTGAATTACTGGATAAACAGACTTCAAAATAGATCGGCTACTATTTGTTATTGGTAAAAGTTACAATTACGTCCTTCTTCTAAAGTAGGTATATCTAATTGCACTATCGGCCCGCCCGACTTCGCTCACCTACAAATAATAGATACATAAGTAAACATGTTGGCGAGACGACCTACAGGACTTTTGGTAAAGTTGGTGGCAAACCAACTCTGGACAGGGATTGTTGGAGGCAGTTGGGGGAGGCTTTTGATCTTTGGGACAACATAAAAAGCTAAAAAAAAAACTGAATTGCTCAATATACATAAATTGTTAAAAAAATTCGAGAACTAATTTAAAGATCTAAGTTTTTCGCTCTATGTCTATAGTAAAAACACTATGTAAACAATGGTTATGTAGTTAATTTCCTTATTTTAAGTTCTAAGTCTAGCTTAGTGATTGTGCATTAGCTATTTTTGGAATTTGAAGGCGTTATTTGCTCATTTGATTGCAAAATGCCAAGGACTATACGTCAGTTGACATTTGACAACTAAGCGCCCCAGCACACGATGCCGCCACAGCGCCGCCCCCGCGCCGCCGCCGCACTGCTTTACTGTAGGTACACACGCGCCGGCCGCAGCCGCCACCGCGCCGTCATAGCCTAATTTTACCGATCCACTATACAGCTATTTGTAATACATTGCTAGTAAAGAAGAACGTTACAAGTTACGACGCTTAGGCAAAAGCATCGGCGGCACGGCGGCGGCGCGGCGGTGGTGCGGTGGCGTCATCGTGTGCTGGAGCGCTAAGGTTTAGTGGGCACAGTCCAAATTAAACTCTTAGATCACATCAATTATTTTCAGAGGTCATAAGGGTTCAGTTACATTATGCTCATTGCTTAGTAGCATGTGAGTAAAAAGCACGCTATTTATATAACACGTGCTTTTTAAGCATAGCATGCTAATTATTGACACTGTTTTTACACTCGTACTATATGTGGCGCTATTGTAGCAATTAAATTAAGTAATTATACTATTAATTATAACTGTAGCTTAATTCTCTTTTTTGTAACGTATACTATTTTTTAAACAATAACTTTCAAAATCACCCCTATTTACGTTCCTGCTGGGCCTTAAATCACCAAGCTGGCCAAGTGTGGGTTAGTGAACGTCACATGTCAATACAATACAAAATCATGTAATCCGAATTAAATACCTATAAACACCATACAGAGAAATATCCAGCCAATTTTGATTACCTCAGTGGAGCGGTGGGTATATCCGCTTGAGGTGCAAGGTGTAGCGGGTTCGATTCCCGCCGAGGGGTCAAGTGTTTATATGTTTTGCAACATTTTCTTCTTGGTCTGGGCGTTTAATATGTATAGTAAAAATATCTATTCGTGTACCTCTATGTCTATTATATTAAGTATATCACAGATGCTTACCACGGGGCTAGATGTTGTTGTGTGGATTGTCTGGAAACATTTATTTATTTTAATGTTCTATTAAAGGTTTAATATCCTTCCAATTCATCTTTTCAGAACATGCCAGTTTCCACACGATGTTTGCATTCACCGTTGAAGGAAATCAAATTTTCAAGGAGCAAAATCTTGAGGGTTAGAACACACGGCCTTCGGAATGAAAGTCGAGTGCCGAGTGTCGAGTGTTGTTGAGTGTTGTAGTGTTTCCAAAGCTTTTCTTAACTTATCTTTCTATAACTTACATAATATAAGAAGAGAGAAGCAAAGAAGACAATTCAGAAGACGTACGGTACACTGATGGGCCTGAATTTCTGCTCGAACCTGTTTTTCACACTAGGTGAGCAAACTTTCAGGTGTGTTAGTGCCTAAAGATCGACTGGAGAAGAGAAGAAGAAAGAAGAGAGATATACTTACTTACAAATAAAATACGTATGTTAACCTCGAACACCTTTTCCTGACCTGATTTCAACATCTCCCTTCCACTTCCAAAATGTATATTAAGGTCAATAAAAATTTGTAAACAATATTATCTACGAAAATGGTCAGTTACATAAATGTATCAGTTCCGTAGCTGAATAATAAGTTAATTGGTAATTAATTGTTTATATATTATTTGCTTCATTGCGAGGGGAAACCTTCCAATATCAAGAATACACAATTTTGAGGGTAGGTCATTATATCTGCTTACTGTTTTTTACAACACGCCTTCTTGATTTGCTACGTAAAGGCGACATATAGTTCGTTGAGCAGCTTCACTAAGCGGTGCTCAACGTACCTATATGTATATATATATATATATATATATATACCTTCAATGTACCTATCATCAAAAAATGTAACTATGTAGTATATCAGTCACCTAACACCCGTAGTACAAGCTCTGCTTAGTTTGGGGTTAAGTGATGCTGTGTGATTAGTCCGGAAATATTTATTTATTTATAACATTCATACTACCGTACTACATATATACTACTTATAAAATAATTATGGATTTGTCACTAGTTTTATGTACGAATTTTAATAAAATAATGAATTTAAAATCATAATCATTGTGGTGTTCCCATTGCAGAACATAGCCACCCTGTTTGATTTCCATTAACCACCGAGAACCAACACACACGACTCGCTATTTTGTGGTCGCTATGAGCAGAACAGTCGCCAATACACGACACTGTCGCGCTACTACGGCTAAAGGATTAATCTGATAATCAGCGTTGCCCTGAACCCGTGACAGGCTCAAAGCAACACACAGAATAGAATAGAATAGAATAGAATATATTTATTGCATGAAATACATGTGGTTACATTGTTGTTACATGTTCAGAGTTTCAATGTATTCTGCCCTCATGAGCGTGCAATATTATTAGTTACATTTGTCAAAATTAAAATAATTAAATGTCACAAAAAAATAAATTAGGAATAATAACAACAAAAAAACTACTTTATGTTGATCTCGTCTATTTCGTATCACAGTATCAGAAAGTTGTTCAAATATTTTAGGGTTGTTTTTAACAAACATAACTGTTTCGAAAATATAGAGCGCTGGAATCGTCAATATTTTATATTTATTAAAGATAGGCTTGCACGAGTCCGTTGGTTTTAAGTTAAACATAGCTCTAATACACCGCTTTTGACTTTTGAAAATCTTCATAATATCCGTCGAATTCCCCCAGAATATAATACCATAACGAATATTTTGAGGAAATAAAGCCATGATAAGCTGTTAACAAGCTTTCTGTGTTAACAATTTTGGATAATTTAAATAGACAATATACTAAATTATTGATTTTCTTACATAAATATTCTATATGAGCTTTCCAATTAAGTTTCATGTCAATTATAAGTCCTAAAAATTTAGTCATGTCAACTTCATTAATTTTGTTACTATCATATTTAATGTCTAGTTTATGATTAGCTGTTATATCACGTTGTCTATAGTTAATGATTTGGGTTTTTGATAAATTTATTTTAAGGTTATTGTTATCCAACCAAGAAATAATAGAGTTTAAGGCTGAGTTGATGTCATTTTCATACGTCATTTTGTTAGTACATTGAATTGTCACTGCGCTGTCGTCTGCAAAAAGTGACATGGGGTGTGTTGTCGACTTTGGCAGATCATTTATATAAATAAGGAAGAGTAAAGGGCCGAGTACACTTCCTTGGGGTACACCATACAAAACTTTGCGTTCATGAGATCTATATACACATTCATGTTTTGTTTTTAAATTTACTCTACATATTTCAGTAATTTGTGTTCTTTTTTCAAGATAAGATTTAATAAGATGCATTGCGTTACCACGGACACCATAAGCCTCTAGTTTTTGGAAGAGTATGTCGTGGCTCACATAATCAAATGCTTGCGTCATATCGCAGAATATAGAGCTCACTGGCTGCCTTTTATCGACGCTACTAGTTACTCTATACAAAAAATCATACAAGGCCATGTTTATGGATTTGTTTTTTCTAAAACCTTTCTGCTCATTACAAAATAAGTTTTTGTATTCAAAATAATTGTAAATAGCATCGTAGAGATAGCGTTCAAATATCTTTGACATTACTGGTATTAATGAAATAGGTCGGTAGTTTTCCATGCTCTCTTTATTCAATTTTTTATACAGAGGCTTTATTATTGAGAGTTTTAATGCGTCTGGATATTTACCGACGCTAAGACACAAATTTAAGATGTAACTTAATGGTTCAGATATATAATTAGCTGAAACTTTAAGTATTTTAGTAGATATTTCATCATATCCAACACTATTCGTATTTTTTAAAGATTTTATGATTTTGATGACATCTTCAGGTAAACATGGTTTAAGAAACATAGAGTCTCTACGAGAAGTTATAAGGGAAGTTATATTTCTACCAGATTGTGCAATAGGAACTATTTTGTCAATGAAAAAATTATTAAAAGCATCTGCAATGTCACTTGGATTTGTAATATTATTATTATTTATTTTAATTGATCTAATTTGATGTCTAGGTATATTTCTTTTAGAGCTATTAATTATTTGCCATGTAGTCTTAGATTTGTTTTTAGATGTTTCAATTTTATGATTATTTTGTGATTTTTTTGTCAATTTTATAATATTTTTAAGGGTCGTTGAATATTTTTTATATTTAGTTTTATTGGCTGCAGAAGGACTTTTTCGAAATTGCCATAAAAGATTTCTTTTTTTTGTACAGCATATTTTAATACCACGAGAAATCCATGGTGTAGGCTTCGTAGTTTTTTTAATTAATATTTTATAAGGAAAACAAAGGTCATAAAACATTTTATAAATTGCTATAAAATTATTATAGGCAACGTTAGGGTCATCTGCGGTATATACTTCCGAAAACAGTATGTTCTTTAAAGCGTTAATAAATTTTTGAATGTTTTCCAATGAGTAATCGCGTCGCTTTATGAACCAGTGTTTCAGGAGCACATTTTTAAGCGGGCACTTGATAATCTGTGCTGTGTGGTCCGATAGAGCTAATTCAATTACTTCAGCAGAGCATCCTTTCTTGAAATTATGTGCAAAATTATCTATACAGGTTTTGCTTGCTAGCCTTGTTGGTTGTCTGAGAGAAAGTTTCAAATTAAAATTCAATAACAAGCATTCAAAGTCAAGAGTTACATTATTACTTTTAAGAATGTCAATATTGAAATCGCCAGCAATTAAAATATTATCATAGCATTTCTTTGTCAATTCATGTAGGATTTTTTGTAAACAATTAAAAAAAATATCAATATTGCTATTATTTGGTACTCTATAAATGCAAACTATTACTATATTAAGGGTTGGTAACTCCACTGCACAACACTCAGTTAAACCCATAATCGAAAGTTCAGATACTTGTTTCAATTCTATCCAATCACGAAGTTCATTGTGAATTAAAATACAAACACCACCTCTCTTTCTTTCCTTACGACTAATGCATGCTGCCAATGTATAGTTATGTAACACTAAAAATTCCTCTTGGCGTTCCATCATAAAATGTTCTGAGATACATAAAACGTTAACACTCTTCTTATATTTTTCTTTCAGGTCTTCCAGGCATACGGTTAATAAGTCCGATTTGTTCAGAAGTCCGGCGATATTTTGATGAAGGACAAGCAACTCATTATTCGAGAAAAAACTGACTCGGTAGCTCATAATTTGTGCAATCGATATTGGTGATTGTCTTGTTGTCTACCGAGTGACTTGTTTTGTTTGCCGTGTTTTGAATTGATTCAATGGTGGAAGCTAAGTCTTGAAAAATGGTCCGAAATCCTGTGTTATTTACTCTACTTGAAGGCTTATGAAACATTGTATAGTTATAATTTAGATGTCCATTCGTGTCTATTAGGTAAGCATAACTCGACGTATTTATGTCATGGCAGAGTATGTTATTAAATTCATATATTTTTTGGTTATAGGTTTCTTCTCCAAACCCATAGTGATAGTTCGGAGTGCATATTATAAAATTTGTGTGCGTAATTTTTTGTAGCGTTTCTCGGATATACTTTATTATTATAAGCGGTGATTTTTCTTCTAAGAAGTCCTCCTCACCAAGCAAGATAATGCAATAATCTTTCATTGAGAAGTCAGAAATTTTCGAATAAAGCCCTTGTAATAGTTTTTTTATGTTTGCATGTGGTGTTACGTAGTGACAGATATTTGAGTTTCTGTTTAAAGTATCTTGGGCAATTGACAAAATATTATTATGATTATTATTACTAATAATACAAATTTTTTGTTTGTAGTCAGAATATGAAGACTTTTTTGAATGACGAGTCTTTCCAATGATAGGTATATTATGTTCAAATTCCTTGTGTGATTTTTTTGTCAAATTAATATTTGTCAAATTTTTCGATGGTTCTATGGCATGGTCCGTTTGAGTCTGTTTCTGTTCTGTTGTATATTTCTCCGTTTGTGTTGTTTTGTGTTCCGTACACAGTTTGGATAGTCTAAGTTGAGATTTGGATATTTCTGTTTGTATATGAGTAGTAGGGGTTTTAATAATATTTACTTTTTTTGACTTATTGCTTGCGGGTGTAAGTGGCTTTGATGGTGTCGGGCTGCTACCAAGTCTTTTGTACATTACATTTCGTTTTGCAAGTTCTTGGTTGTTCTTTTTAAGTTCTCTATTTTCTAAGGATAACTGCTCGATTTCGGAGTGAGCACTATCCAACTGAATCTGGAGCTGACTAATTTTATGTAGTAGGTCTTGTATTTGCTTGCTACACTTATCGATTGACATGTCTGGCAAGCTACTGGTGCTGCCATCTATAGTGTCGTCGATACTCATGTCTGAATCATTTTTAGTATCTTCAAATTCTAATTGCGTTCGAGCACGTCTAATATTAATAATAATTATAATAGTAATATTTTCTAATTGCGACATCTTTGCTTGTTATATGAACAAAAAGACATCCGGTGTGTATAGGGTTCGAACCCGGGGCATTCGCGCTCTATGAGATTTTATTCGCATATAGTGAACGCAGCGCCAATGGTGATTATGAGAAGTGGTCGAAAATTGGTAATCAGGTCTTCCAACTTTCTAAAGTATTTTTAAATAAAGCGTCTTTCTTTGTTCTAAGTTAACGGCTGCACAAAAGTAAATATTTAAAATTGTACTCACTTTTGTCAGCGATTTCGGTGTTTTCTTAGTGTAAGGCTTTTATTTAGATCTTCTAGTATGTTTGTTATTCGTTGTTTTCTGGAATTTCGTTCTCTTTGTGAAGTTCTTAATCTCCTGTACTTTTATATGTTTTTGCGCTAGTTGTTGAGCACTGATAGTAGTTTCCACAATATATGTTATGAGTTATAAGTCACTTGATATAATTATGTACTTGTTTTCACATTTAAGAGCAATTCAATATTTTTAAATAAAATATTTGCGTGGAGCCGATCTTTACTTAGACAGCAACGCCATCTATCCTGCAGCTACAGCTGAGATTAATCCTTTTTTGGTTCACAGCAGCATTTAAGATACGGCCTTAAATGTACCTAATAATAATAATAATATATTTATTTGTCAGACACATGACTAAGTGTGTTTCTTATGCATAAACGTATGTTTTATAGTCTAGAGCTGTTTACATGTCCTGCATTAATTTGTGTTGTCCTTAATTTTTTATAACTTTATGAGTGTGTGTGTTCCTGTATTCAATTTTAATGTATTTTTTGTAATCTGCTGTCGTGTCCGAAATAAATGTTTCCTATTTTTATTTTTATTATTACTAAGACCGCCTTCGCTTAGCGGTTGTCGCTTGCTTCTGACACTTATAAAGTAGTACAGATGTAGTGGAAGCGCGCGACAAACGGTGACTGTAGTCAGTAGCCCGTTTGCGCCGAGCCTTATGTGTACCATAACTTAGTACTATTGGTCGGTACAGAGGAAAACTGTCATGAAATCGCCTAATACCCTAGAAATTCATAGAACCTACTGAATATTCACAATGGCAACCGTTCCGTTAGACGCTTATCATACTCAAATTTAACAGGAACCTATCGTAAAAGGTGCGCATTTTACTGCCTACCCATAAGAAACGGAACGTTATGCGAGTATAAAAAATATGGCCCATTATTAGTGAATGACTTGGGCACGATGGAAATGAGAATTGAAGGAGGTTGTCGGTTTGAAAGGACGTTGTAGGCTTGAAAGGAGGTTGTAGGCTTGAAAGGAGGTTTAAGGCCACGTGGATGACGGAAGAGCCATCTGTCGGTCAAATCATGGGAGTCAAAATCGGCTTAGTATCATTAGTAAATCCCGTTATGTAATGCTCAGTTTGGTGGCAAACTAAAATAGTGAGTTGGCTTCGTTCGATTCATAAAGTTATTGGTAAAGGTAATTTTTTTCGATTTCTTTTATTTGTTGCAGGCGAAAGTCTCCAGACAGGCTCGCCTGTTTCAGACATACTTAGCACTGTAAAATTAATTTATTGCAAATCCTTTTGAGACGTCTTAGGCGAGGTTTTTGTATGTATAGAGACGAAAATTCAAAACTATTTAGTACCGATTAAGTGTGGTTCTCAGCAGGCGACGAGGTATGACTTCATAAAATAAAGAAAACATATCTTTTATTTGTTAACAATGAAACATACTTAAATAAAGTAAACTTAAGTAAACAGGTATCTGTGAAGTTAGAAACAGTTCTTTTAATATGTTTTTCAGTAAGTAAATCAACTTAAGATTAAGATTATCGATAAGTATTGCGACTGCTTCAGTGGCGCGGTGGGCGAGAGTCCGATTGCGCAAGAGGTAGCGGGTTCGATTCCCGCCGAGGGTGAAAGTGTTTGTATGTTCTGCAAGCACTTTCTCCTTGGTCTGGGTGTTTAATATGTATAATAAAAAATATTCATATATGTACGCCTATTATATTAAGTATATCATATATCTAGTACCCGTAACACAAGCTCAGAGCTTACCACGGGGCTAGATGTTGTTGTGTGAATTGTCTGGAAATATTTATTTATTTTTATTTCATTTTAAGTACTGCCCAATCACTTGTCACCAATATGATGTTAGATAACGGGGTATAGTCATTAGTCCCCGTATTAATATTTCCCCTAAAATGATTATTAACTGTAATGGCGATAAACTGAGGGGTACTAACGAGAAAAGTTTTTTTAATAAACCATAAAATTAGACTGAGTTGTTTTTATTTACAGTACTTCGATACCTAGAAATCCTAAACGACTTCAACTTATTTTCATCATTTCAGCCATTAGACGCCCACTGCTGGACATAAGCCTCCCTCAAAGACGACCAATCATTCCGATCGGTCGCCACTTGCATCCACCGTGAGCCAGCAAGTTTGACCATGTCATTAGTCCATCTTGTTTTAATGAAATGTATTAACCAAGTGTTTTTTTTTATTACAGATTAAAAACCCAGACCCTCATATATACCTTCATACAAAGCAGGCAGATTTCCTGCCCTGCAGCGACACGTCCCTCATCATACGCTTGGTGTTTCATACACATAAATAACCTAACACCAACATGCCATAAAAAGTAATAAACTTCAATTTTACAACAAAGTTAGTCGCATTTACAAAAGCTATCTGTATAATTAGTTCCCATAATATGGAAAAAAAGTTCCGACCCCAAGAAACAACTGTCGAACTGACCCGAACTGTCAGTATGAGAAGTAAATAATACAATATTTTTTTATTCATCATTATTATTATTATTATTCGTTTATTTCAGATTACATTCAATCCATATAAAAATTAAAAATACACAAAACTTAAAAATAAAAATAAAAATTAAACATTAAATAGATTATTAAAATTATACGATGTAAATCACCATAAAAATATCACAAAAATTTCAAAATAAATTTAAAATCTATACTTCTATACTAATAATAATATATAATATATATAATAATATTATAATATAATATTATAAAGAGGAAAGGTTTGATTTTTTGTTTGTTTGTTTGTCTCGAATAGGCTCTGAAACTACTGCACCGATTTAAAAAATTATTTCACCATTCGAAAGCTACACTATCCCTGAGTGACATAGGCTATATTTAGTTTTCAAAAATAATATGATTTTTTACCAAACTCCGATAATGTAACCCATGGTGAAAAAAAAGAACCTTAAATCTTTCTTTAATCGCGAATGCTGCGAAAATTATTGAATATATAACAAAGTGATGTATTACAACTTTGTAGAACTTATCATTATCTACAAAAAACGTCGTTGCATCATATCTCTAACTATTATAGTTTTGTAACAATAAGCGATTTTTTATATAAAAAAATTAAAATACCACTGTTTGAAAAGGCTCTTTATTTGTATCTTGGTATTAATCCTTAACAAAATAAATTATTTATTATGTAAGATTGCTTTAAAACCTTGTGACCTTTTAAACAAAAAAAACTAAGTTGAAATCGCTTCATCCGTTCGGGAGCTATGATGTCCAGACAGACGTCAAACATATGACACCCCTCTTTTTTTGTCGGGGGTTAAAAATGAATCGCAAAATGTGTTTCTAAGCGCATAACTCAACAACACCTATACCAATTTAGCCAATTTATCTTTTTAAATGTTTTTTGGAGTTTAAGGATGGTTTTTACGGAGAGAAAAATTCGAATAATTTTGAAACAATTTTGAATAATTACTTGTGCAAAGCCGGGGCGTGCCGCTAGTTGAATAATAAAAATGAAATTATAAGATTAAAAATTAACATCTGATGGAACCCATCCACCTGTTTTGAATTGGGCAGTCTGTCCGTGCAACAATCATCTTCAGGAAGCCGTTTGCCGCTGCCTCGCATTATTTAACCCTAAACTAATTTTATACAATGGGAGTAAGATTAATAATATAAATACAGAAGCTCACTGTTGTCCATAGCCTCCCAAATTGTCCAAATAGCCACTGATCAAGATTAAAATTCATTGCAAGACATTGGCATCCGCGATGACCACCCATAATAACCCCATAAGCAAACCCATTCACACCCCATGTGATGATGAAAAACTCCATAGAGGGTATAAAAAGATATCTCGCGTAGAAATTGGCCATTATTGTTATGGGGTGACATCATAACTTGGCTTGGTTCTTTATAGGGCATGAAAGGGTTGGAGAAAATTTTGTGTTAGTTAATATTTTTATACTTACTAATATGTGGATGGATGTATACCATAGGCATTCCTATTTACATTCCCACTGCTGCGATAAATGGACTTCTCTCTTGTCGAGAGAGATCAGGCCTTAGTCCCTGTGTCCTAGTAGTGGGAACGTTAATAGGGTGATGATGATGAGCGATAAGAGAAGAGAACTAAAATCTATCCCAAGAGAGCTGAAAATGAGTAAGTTTGTATGATACTTTTTTGTTTGTGGTCAGACATAAAATTCGTGATAATTGCTCTTTGACACGACTCATTTAAGTTATATTAAAAAAACATCGATCTTTATTATGGGTTCAAAATGGTCATTTTTTACAAGATACAAAATCATTTGTATCACCTAATACCCATAGTACAAGCTCTGCTTAGTTTGGGGTTAGGTGATGCTGTGTGAGAAGTCCGGAAATATTTATTTATTTATTTATTTCCATTGTTTGTAAAACAAAACTTAGACACATTATACTTTGTATGGGGGAGGATAATAATCTATTTTAAATATAAGTGTTTTTAATTATGCTAAGTTCAAAGCCAGGGGGCCTCCAGGATTTTATGGAAATAAATGTCTTGAATTTAGTTTTTTTTTAGTCAAAACGGCTTGAATTTTGTAAATGTAGTCTATGAAGAAAATAAGTAAAAATGTAGTCTTTGAAGACAAGTGGTTTGCGTATTTTCGTTATTCAACTACTTAAAGTCTACACTAATAAAAAGAATGAATCTTTCTAATTTGCTCTTCAACTTAAACATGAATCCAGCGAACAAATAAAAAAAAATTTGGACAACTGGTACCTTTTATGAGGTAGGTATGCGATAAAAATGATATTTTTTAAATCGACCTCTCTGTTGTCTCTGTCTGTATTGCTTTATGATTATGCCAAAAAGCTGACGTTGTATACAGGGTGGAAAATCGAATACCATATGGATGGAAACTACCTTAAATATTGTAAATAGCACACTAGGTGTAAGGGAGCCGGGGCCTTCCGTTATTCTGATTGTATTTGTTATTTAGAGAAAAATGAACCTTATCAGTAACCCTTTCAATCTGCATCGTAAAATACAGCACATTATTTTTTGTCACATTTGACCGGTTCGAGTCCCGACTGAGGCAAGCGATTTTTCATAAATCCTTAAATGCAGTATTTATTGTTTTTAAAAACAAAGGAAAGTCTCCCTTACACAAAATGTGCTATTTACAATATTTAAGGAAGTTGCCATCCATGTGGCATTCGATTTTTCCACCCTGTATATGTCGCAGTCATCTGGTTGTATCTGCTATTTGATTGTATGACTGGCGCGTTCATTTAATGACGACATTTAATTGAATGACTAGGGCTGAACGTTGATTGAACAAGCGTCACAAAACGTCCAACTAGTAAGCGGATTATAACATAGCTCTTTGAACAGAGCGGACGTAAAATCAGTCAGGTGATTGAAAAATATTTTTTTTATATAATAATATTTTTTTTTTTAATAGCAATTCGTCTATAGGAAGTTTATTGTTGCTATCTTAATAATAATGCTATTATTGGTACTACGTGCAAGTAAAGATTTTATTACATGTAAGAAAGTTGTTATACTTGTTATGTTTTTTTCAGTATTATATTACTTAAATTAATGAAACTGTGTTTTTTTTTACCTTATCCCTCACTTCACAAGGTGACACAGACTTAAGTTAACTTTCTGGAGTCTCAGAGACTACCATAATAATATATTAATAAATAACCTTTGAAACAATATGATATACTCGTATTTTTAGCCTATCTTAAGATTTCAAATACAACATAAAATCATAATAATGGTGTGTCATGCCATGTCCTCATTTTTGTTATCTGAAGTAAGCTACCTTTTAAGTTGCGAACTTATGGTCACCCTAACCAAACATTACAAAGTCAGCTATATCCCATTCAACAACTATGCTAAAAAAGCCGTGTTGGCTAAGTGGAAGGACACTCGACTTTCAATCCGAAGGTCGTGGGTTCAAACCCCGCCACACACCTCTGGATTTTTCTTCTTGAGAAATTTATGTGCGCTTTAAAAACGTGCTTTAACGGTGAAGGAAAACATCGTGAGGAAACCGGCATGTTCTGAGAACTTTAAGCAGTTTGAAGGACATGTGACATTCACCAACCCGCACTTGGCCAGCGTGGTGAATTAAAGCCTAATCTCTCTCGTCAAGAGAGAAGTCCCTGTATCCCAGCAGTGGGAACGTTGATAGGGTGATGATGATGAACTATGCTAAATGACGTTCAGTCAAGACGTTGAACGTTACATTAAACAACTTGACGAGTTGTCCTTCAGTCATTCAATTAAATGTCGTCATTAAATGAACGCGCCAGTCATACAATCAAATAGCAGATACAACCAGATGACTGCGACATATAAGTATAGCATAAAAGTAATTCTGTTGTAATTTAGTATCAATAATTCCACCAGTGCGAAGCTGTGGTGGGCCAAAGAAGGACGAACAAAATAAAAGACGAGATCCCGTTCACATTCGTTCCAGGCGGTTTCTAACCGAAATCATTGGAAATCAAAGAGGGGTCCAGCAGTGCATGTCAACTGATTAAGTAATGCGGAGATTTTTAGACAAACGATGGCGGATATTTGCGAAAGCTAAGCGCAAAATAGCAAAATTTTGCGCCAAAATCGCAAATTTGTATTACGTATCAGCAAAAATCTTGCCGAAACAAATTAATTACAGTGCTGCCGAACAGTCGAAGAAGTAATATTGCATTCCAATCGTTAATTCTCTTCTCTGCTGTCGCTTTTTCGTATGTCTTTTGACAGCAAAGCATTCGGCTGGCGATTTTAACTGTTAAACTGAAAAGCAATAAAAAACAAGCTGAAATAATAAAACCCGACTGCAACTAAACCGTTTTGGATCGATCGCCGTATGAATCATACAAATCGGCCCAGGTGTTTGGTCTGTAAGTGCTACAAAATAACGGATTATGCGATGGACAACACAAACAGGATTCTACCAAATCGTAATTCCCATACAATATAGATTCCACACAATTGCAGTTTACTACATTCGTAATTCTACACAGTCTATATTTTGTCCCAATCGGAATTTATCCTATTTGCATTACATACATACATATACTGATAAACACATAACCAATCCTTTGCGTCGCGGTAAAAATGTGTTTTTTTTTCGATTGGTAAATAAAATTAATAGTAACGAGATGCAGCCATACATACAGTGTGATTAAGACTTGAAAACAAGACTGAATATTGTCTAATTAACATCCTTAACGAGTTCCGGGGTTGCTATTTTTAAAATTTTAATTATAAGTTTCTTCATGATTAAAAACTTGAATGCACTGTCTTAAAAACATAACCTTGATTGATTATATAACGTTCAATATTTGACTGCCACTACTTGTCAGCTCAATTATTATGTTTAATCTCATATTAAATAAATAAATAATGCCCAATCTAGCCCTGTGGTAAGCTATAAGCTTGTGTTACGGGTACCAGCCATCTGATATACTTCATATAATAGACATACATAGATAGATATTTTTTATTATACATATTAAACACCCAAACCAAGGAAAGTAATAGAGCTTAATACTCCTTATTTATTAATTGAAACCAAAATAGAGGTATATCACTGTTAATGATAAAATTGAATAAATATTCCAATTAAATTAAGAAATATATATAAAAATTCATACATTTCGGACATACAATATTATTATTAATTTTAAACATAAAGCTTTCTATATCTTTACCATGACATCAGATATCCATAGAACACCACAAAGAAATGTCAATTTCTTTAAAAAAACCATGAGTGGCTCTCGACCCGAGCTAAATGAAAAATTAAAATAAATCTTTAAGTTAAATTACTTTCGCTTACTTTTTATTTTTCTTTCTTTCGTAAAATTAATTAATTGCAATCCCCGCAGTGTTCTCGAGTTTCCAGATTAAAATTAAATTTAATACAAGAACGCCGTTAAAATGTCTGCGAAGGTGAACTAAAAAGGAGATGGGAATTTCTCTCCTAGTCTTAGGTTTATTGCAAATCCATAATACATTCAATTTTACTGTAGTTGCTTTCAGGGGTGTAAATTCAGCTGTAGTTAAAAGTATGAACATAAACTTATGGCTATACAATACAAAAGCATTTTATTTTAAACACAGGAAAATACAAATACAACAACAATTTTAAAAAAATTTACAAAGGGTTGCCATATCGCTAAAAAGCGATCTCTTAGCGATCACATTATAAATGTTCTAGTTACTAAGTTCACCTTTGTAAAGATGTTGGATACCCAAATATAATTAAGTTTTAGAAAACAATAAATACATTCATTCATATGGCTTTTTGAAGTTTTTTCCTCTTGACTCGATCTGCCGACTCGACTGCACAGTGTTTTCAAGTTCCTTCCAGTACATGCCAGTCCATGCCACTTCCTCCTCGACTGGTGTGACTCCAGGTTTTCCTTGCCACATGAGACGTTTTTTGACGGTCGACGCAAAACATGACCATTTCTTCCAGAGTTCCTCTGCTGCTGGTTTTTGGTTCGGTGATCTCCCATAGCCTTGCATTCGAGATAGAGCCTAGCCATTATACACTAACGATCCGTCGCAGGTATGTATGCCGTACCAAATTGCGTAAATTTTCGTAAAAAGCCGTATCATAGAATTTTATAAGACGCTTAAAACAAATCGTAAAAAGTAAAACAAAGATCTAATAATATGTATAGTAAAAAATATCTTTTTAATGTATGTATTAAGTGCAGATGTCTAGTACCCATAACACAAGCATAGAATAATAAATTACTAACACAAGCTTAGAGCGCACCACGGGTTGTGTGGATTATCAAATATAGAAATTTGAAATATGTATTTATTTATTGACATATGTATCTAATCAACCATCACAACATTTAAATTTCACATCATTTTGAATAAAACTACTTTCGTGCCTTTCAAACAACGCGAGGACAAACGCAACCTGAATTTAAGCTAAAATAGGTTTAGTTTAAATTCAGATAGGTTTAGTTGCCAATAATGAATGAGCTAAAAGTTTTAGAATCGACTGCAAACTTGAACTATGCACACGCAAATAGCTCCACATTATTCGCGCAGAACTGCTTCTGCACAATCGAAATATCTGTGCTCACATCGCATAGTTCATGTCAGTTGTATGGTACATTGACATAGAATAATTTAGGTATTTGACTGCCGATACTCTACATTTTATAATTTTATTTAACTTGACACTGGCAAATTAAATTTAATTGGCGCAAAGTCCAATTAAAAGAAACTGAACTACTGACTGGGTCATTGGCGCGGTGGGCAATGGTCCGCTTGCGGCGCTAGAGGTAGCGGGTTCGACTCCCGCCGAGCGGCAAAGTATTTATTTGTTCTGCAAGCGAAAATCTGCTATAGGCGATGTAGGTACACTCAGTTACGTGACGATCCGGCATACCAACGCCATTAGAATAGAATAGAAATCATTTATTTGCAGCTAAACACAAATTACATCAACATAAAAATTAAACAACTTATAATTATAGTTTAACAAATAATTTGTCTTCAGCACTGCAAAATGGACCTTACTCAGCATAAGCGGGAAGTATGCAGTACATACAACCCACCATTTCTGTGGCGGACGTGATACATAGAAAATATATTATAATCATAACCATACAATTAATACAATTAACAGAAAACAACAAAATTCATAAAATATCTATTCATTTAAATTAAATTGCATACAAGAACATAATTAAATAATATAAAATTAAAATTATTTTGATTACATTAAATTGATTATAATAAAATAATTAACAAGAATTAAATAATATCACACTTGCCATTTTTTAAAAGACACGTTTTGAGGCGCGTGATCGCGGACGAAAATATTAGAAATTTTGATATTGATATCTTAAACAAATCGTCTATATTTTTTATAATATGTTAGTTATTTCGGTTCAAAGGAATGTTTACTATAATTCTAGTAACTATTTGTTTCATACTTTAATGATAATCAACTACCCTATTCAAAATATCTGTGCCTTATCTTAAAGCTATTTTTACTCCGACAAAAGCTATCTGCAAAATGGAAGCACTTCCTTCATTTAGATTTATCTCGGCGCAGATAAAAATAATACCTGGATAAAACTATAATCTTCAAAATGATCTCACGAAAGCTTTTAAATATTAAACAGATTTGAATTCCAAGGAGATATTTCATGAATCTGATTCATAAGGAATGAACGCAAAGTGGTTTATTTTAAGAGAATATTTTTGGTTGAAATTCTATTCTTAGTTAGATTTTCAAGCGATGCTATTTAAATTGACCTCCGGGTGGTGATATGATCTGGTGGTAGGCTTCGGCCGCGGCTTGTCACCCTACGGGCTGGGCCAGTGCGTTAAACGATTTTTTCGTGTTTCGTAATGTGGTCCGGAGAAGCCATCTACCTTAGGGGTGACCTAGAGGTCTTCATGCCCCAACTAAGACCACATCGTCACTTTACATCAGTTGAGATTGTGGTCAAATGAAGGCTTATGTAACATAAAATATGTATATATTATATGTTTTTAGTATCTGTTGTTAGAGCGGCAACCCAATTTTAACTGCTGCTGCATAGCTGGCAACACAGTCGAAAGTAAACAAGTTCAACACGTTTGTGCAGAAAATATTTAATTTGTGTGGTTTAAAGTAAGTACACTTCATTGGAAGTAATATAAAGAGTTCGATAGTTCGTAATTTCAGTGGTGTAACTTCAACTTTAGTACACCTGTCATTACCAGTCACAATATAACTTACACGGACAGTGATCACCTAAACCTCATTCATAACATAAGCACAACTCCAGATGATGTATTTAAACTTATGAGGAAGTTAGACATTACTAAAGGCCCTGGTGATGATGGTTTGCCTCCAATATTCCTGCACAACTGTGCCAAGTCACTAGCTTATCCCATAGCGCTTCTTTTTAATAGATCCTTTTCTGATGGAGTCTTTCCGACATGCTGGAAAAAAGCCCACATAGTTCCTATTCATAAGAAAGGTTCTAAAACAATTATTGAAAATTATAGACCTATTTCAATTCTAAGCGTATTGAGTAAATTAATAGAAAGAACCGTACATACAAATATATATCCTGTTGTATCTTCTTCCATCCCGTCTGAACAACATGGTTTTATGAAAGGGCGCTCTACCACAACTAATTTAGGGGTTTTCATCGATTATGTAGCTACGAATATGGATGGTGGTTACCAAGTTGATACTATTTATACAGATTTCGAGAAGGCCTTTGATCGAGTCGACCACATAATACTTCTTCACAAATTATATACCCTAGGTATTCAGGGAAATCTGCTTAGATGGGTTGAGTCATACTTATTTAAAAGGTCTCAAGCGGTAGTTGTAGGTGGGTCTCGTTCTGATTATATTGAAATAACTTCTGGTGTCCCGCAGGGATCAATTCTTGGACCACTCTTTTATGCGTGTTACCTTTATGATGTCGGAAATTGTTTCAAACACGCTAGATATTTGATGTACGCTGACGACACAAAAATTTTCATGAAAATTAATGATATTTCCGACTGTCTTAAGCTACAGGATGATCTCGATCGTCTAGCAGAATATTATATAGTGAATAGGATAGACGTAAATGTCAGCAAATGTAGCACCTTAACGTTTACAAGAAAAAGACAGCCTATTCAATTTCAATATCAATTATCAAAAATTAATGTTAATAAGGCAGACTTAGCTCGTGATTTGGGTGTTATTCTTGATGTAAAACTCACTTATTCAGATCATATACAATCTATTATAAACAAGTCTTATAGAAATCTAGGTTTTATAAAACGTGCTACCAAACCTTTTTCCGACATAACATGTATTAAACTACTATATTTTTCATATGTTAGAAGTTATCTAGAATTTAATAGTACTACCTGGAACCCACACTATATAACTTATATTAGCTCTTTAGAAAAAGTTCAGAATAAATTTATAAAATATATCAATTATAAAAATGTATGTTACTATAAAAATTATACTGAATCTTGTAATTATTATAATATATTGAGCCTTCAAGATCGTCGATCTCTGTTAGATATGACATTTCTCCATGGTCTGTGCACAGGAAATATAGACTGCCCTGAGCTTACTAGCAGAGTTTTGCGTTTCTCTACACCAAGATATCGTACCAGACATACTCATGCTAAATTGTTTGCAGTATCTCAATCATCGTCAAATTATGCACGTCATTCTATTATAAATAGACTACAGAGAAATTACAACAAGGAGTTTAAGGCATTGGATATCTTTGATAGTAGCAAGGGAGTTTTTAGGAAAAAACTTGTAGAATTAATGCAGGGTGTGGCCCGCATGGGCAATTAGTTATTTCTACTTGTTAACTATTATTAATATATTTTTCTTTCTTTCTTTATATTGGAACTGTGTACTTGAAATGTATAAATATCTTAACTTTATTTTAAGCGTTGAAGTGTTATAACTAAATTGTATACCTAAGTTTATAGTAAATTGAGACTGTGTGAAAAACAAAGAAAATTGTATAATGTAAACCCGTTATTTGGCCTTAAGCTATAACAGAATATGTATTAACAATTTAATTAAGGGCTGTGGGTTTTGTTTTGAAATAAATAAATAAATAAATAAATAAACTCTCTTTCTACCACGGTTCTTGAGATACATACAGCATGGTGACAGACGGACAGATGTCCAAGTCTCAGTTATAATCCCCCAAGAACAAAACTCTGCCCTGGATTGATGGTCAAACTGACATGACGTAATTATGACGTCATCAAACGCAATGCCGTATGTCCTCGGAGCGTTGAAATGGTGTCATATCTATGCAAATAATACTATTGGAGTGTATGTCTGTAAATACGAGTATTATTGAAATAATTGCTTTCTGTTATATAACCATGTATTATATTGTAAGGATTAACAGCGGGATGCTTAGTCTTTTCTATCCTAAGGTTGCCTGGAAGAGATCGCTTTTTAATAACGTGTATAATTTAGTTTCATTTAATTTGTTTGTTTTATTTGCCGTTCTGGCGTGTTTGTCGCTCGTGAGGTTGTTTGTCATTAGGTCTCGTCTGAAAACCAGCGCAAATCCACCTAATGGTGGATCTGCATA
Source organism: Gymnoscelis rufifasciata (assembly GCA_929108375.1). Lineage (NCBI taxonomy): Eukaryota > Metazoa > Arthropoda > Insecta > Lepidoptera > Geometridae > Gymnoscelis > Gymnoscelis rufifasciata. The sequence goes on along the minus strand of OV815327.1, from coordinate 8,772,361 downwards.
CGCTGAGGCGAGACCTCTGAAGAACCTGAAAGTTTATAAAAGGGCGACCGCATGAATTGCATCTTTATGTAATAGGTATAACTCTTTTCAGATAATTATTGGAGATTTTTATTTTAGCACTTTTTATTACTACTTATAGTTTTCCTATTAAATAATGTAACACGTAATAAATTAAATAAATTGTAGTAGTTGCGACATACTTGGCTTACTATTACTATACGGCTGACAAAATTTTTAACATTTAATTACTAAAATATTTCCGGACTACTCACACAGCATCACCTAGCCCCAAACTACGCAAAGCTTATGTATGAGTGTTTGGTGACTGATACTACATAGATACATTTTTTTTTGTAAATACTTACATATGGTACATAGAGAACACCCAGAGCCGAAACCAGAAATTGTAGATCGTACAAAATGTGGGTATCGAACCCGCAACCGAACCTCAGGAGGCTTTTGCCCACCGAAAAATTAGCAGAACTAAAATTGTAAGAAAGCCATAATAACTTTTATTTTCTTGGTCTTTCTTTTATGCCGATTCTATGTTACTTAAATAAAAAATAAAAATAGTTACGATTGAGCTTTTTGATCGTAATCGTGAAACTATGTGTGTTATTTAATTTCGAATTCGGGGGATTCAATTCCCGGTCCATGCCATTTTCCAAAATTCTTTGAAAATAGTAGAAAAAAAAAATAGTTCTATCTTTTAAAACTTTCTCTTTTCAATATTGAAGGTGCCTTCCCTCCTAGGGCATGACTTGGGCCACCCTGTATAAAGATAAATACTCGCTTCTACCAAGGATATACGGTAATGCGTTTGATGACGTCACAATAACGTCATGTTCGTTTGACAACAATGGTTAATTCATGGCAGAATACTCCGCAGTTGCTTACGATTACGTACATTATCCACCACTCCACTTCAATAGCTTGAAGGCGCAAGATGCGGGTTTGAGTCCTACAGGATGACATATCATCTGGAGATAGATGACCTCATCGATTTTCAGAAATTTTCCAAGTCCTACAAAACCGTTTCATTGAACGATTATAATTTTTTCAGGCGTCTCAGTCACTAAGGCTTAGTAAGATATCAATCACTAAATGAAAAAACATTGTAAATACAATCTTTTTGTTTGTTAGAAGCTTATTTTAAAAAATCGGATTATCTTAACGAAATATAAAAAAAAACAGCTTGAGACGGAATCTGCTCTAACAACAAATCATAAAAAGACTAACAACTCAAGATAATTTTCAAAACAAAAATGATCTCGAGTTCCTAATCGCTTCTTTGCTCTAGTTTCACAAAGTGAAGCGACCAGATACTTTCAATTTATTTCCATTTTTATCTTTAAGTAGGAAGGTTCAATGTTTTTTATGTATTACTTTTTTGACGTTGCTAAGATTTGTAAAATCAAACAATGCAAATAAATGATTTTGTATCTTTTAACACAATATAAATAAATATATAAGGGTGCTCTCAAACAACAAACATGGTTTTTATAAATTTAAGCGACGTTAGTTCTTGGATGGGTGGCCGCACTAAGTTTTTTTTTCATATGCAAAATGAGTATAAACTATACAAGGAACCCTAGTTGTAGTAATAAGTCCATCTCTTATCTAATGTATTGTGTTAGTCGTATACAAAATAAATGTTCCTATTCAACAATCTTCTTTCAAAGCTAAAACAGCCGTAAAACGTCCATTCATACACACAAACTAAATTACCAGAGCCATGTTCACCTACATTCGCACATTCAAAGCTAGCTGCGTTTTCAATTTACGTAAATCATCCCAGAGCACGTTGCATAATGGATTCACTACCTAGCTATAGATGTAACCGGTGTTATCATAAGTTGCTGAGCGTCTCGTGTGCAGAGAGTTGATGAATTGAACAGTTATATGAGATTTTTATGCAGAAAAAGATTAAGTCACATCCGTAACACAGGATGCATGACAATTTTTAAATAGTTTAACCTAAAAAGTGAGATTTATCACGTATTAAAAATCGTTATGAGTTATATATATGGGAGTAGAATAAAATTCAGTAATTTAAAAATGATAATCTAAAAAGCAGGATTGGCTAAGTGGAAAAACAAGCGACTTTTCTTCTGCGCTTCTGGATTTTACTTCTTGAAAAATGTATGTAGAGGTTTTTGTCTGTTCACGTCCGCAAGTGATAATAATAACCTGAATCCTGTGGTCCGGAGAAGCCATCTACCTTCTAGGTCTTCATGTCCCATCTTAGAACACATCGTCACTTTACATCAGGTGAGATTGTGATCAAATGAAGGCTTATCTAGCATAAAAAAAAACACTTACGCTTTAAACACATTTGGACATACCTGTTTTCCCAGTAATGTACAAAAGCTATTTACCGCGAGAAAATGTATTATTACGTGGGGAAAGCAGCGGGCGGGCGGCTAGTTATGATTAATTATAATTGTATCCTTAAACAAATAGTTCTAAATGAATGTTCGTCATTAGCATCCATCGAACACAAATAGGGCACTTAGTAATGTTTGAAAATACTTATAAATTGCTATTTATTTTCAAATACCTACTTAGGTAATGAAATTTTTAAAATAATTTTATATTTTATTAGCAACTTGCAAAAAACTTCCACGGGTACAAATTATTCAATTAAATTCAAGAAACTTTAATTTACACTAAAACTAGAAACTTTAAAATCATTCATACATAACTCATCCTTATGTGAAGCAGCATTTACCAACACAGTTTGTTCAGCAACTTCTGCGCTCTCAAACAATACGTCGCGTCCGTTTGATTCAGATCACGGTGGATGATGTCACTATTGTTGGTCACTGCCTATTGAGCGTCACTGCGAAATAGCTCCGAGTTATAATAGACTCTAATGTAAAGGAAAAGAGTTGAATATGTTTATGATATAACGATTTGCATGGAGTAATGAAACTAGACTAATATGAATAAAGAGCCTTGTTGGCTTAGGGGAGCACACTTGACTTTCATTCCAAAGGTCGTGGGTTCAAATTTCGACGAAAACCTCTGGACTTTTCTTCTTGAAAAATGTATGAGCGATTTAAACACGTGCTTTAACGGAGAGGCAAACATCGTGAGTTAACCGTCATGTTCTGAGAACTTTGAAGAGTTTGAAGGATATGTTACATACACCAACCCGTACCTACTTGGGCAGCGTGGCGAATTAAGGCGTAATCTCTCTTGTCAAGAGAGAAGTTCCTGTGTCCCAGCAGTGGGAATGTTAATAGTGAGTTGATGATGATGTCTGTGTATTGTTTGTGAATCAATAAATGTTTTCTTTCTTTCTCTTCTGTGTTGCGGTAGGTATACGGTTTTCATTCAAGAACGGTTATCTGTTAACGTGTTTTATTTCTTGCTCCTATTGCTGGCTGTACACACGCGTCGAGACACCCCGAGACAGGCCGAACGCGCGTGTGTACAGGGCGCTCTCGTCTCGTCTCGCTGTCTCGTTCTCGTCTCGGTCGGTCTCGGTGGCTTGTCGGTTTTTTGCGCCCGAGTCAAAGGGTCTCGTTGGCTCTCGCGAGGTAAACGAGAGCGAGCATGTACACACTCGTTCATTTACTTGCTCGCTGATAGTATTTAATTGTTTTTTAATTTAATTTTAATTTAATTTAATTATATTATTTTTTTTCTTATTTCTTCATGGTTTACGAATTTTATTTTTATAGTAAATGTTAAAAAAATTATAATAGCTCATGGCACAAACACAAATAGCAGCAGCAATTTCTACGTCCATTGTCGCGTGAGTCTTCAGTTCAAATGTTAGAACGCGTGTGTACAGGCATGCTCTCGACGAGACCCCTCTCGGCCGAGACATTCGCCGAGAGGCTCTCGTCGCGTGTGTACAGCCGGCATATCACTTTTTTTTTTATGCTCGATTTGCTTGACCACAATCTCACCTGATGTAAATTGACGATGTGGTCTAAGATGGGGCATGAAGACCTAGAAGGTAGATGGCTTCTCCGGGCCACATTACGAAACACGAAAAGATCGCTTCACGCACTGGCCCAGCCCGGAGGGTGGTGACAAGCCGCGGCCGAAGCCTACCACCAGAGACTGTTCTTAGCACCACCCGGAGGTCACGTGTAAGGATTCAGAGGGTTACCACTTACGGACGTGAACAGACACAACCTGCAAGCCAACCTCCACTTTAGTTTAACGAGATAATCCGTTTAGCTATTGGTATCGTTTTTAAGAATCCCACAGATCTGCCAGAACTTAGTGTGTTTTCTTTTAGCAGCGGTCCCCGCATAAGGCAAACAATAGTACAAATAATAGCATCATCATTTTGGCCATGGAACGACCACTGCTGGACATAGGCACCACCGAAAATATAAAGTAAGTTAGTGTGTCAGAGCCTAGTTCGTCGTTCGATGGTTCTTTGAGGAATACAGAATACAGAATTTATTCATAATACCATTATTACATGTCAGAAATTAATAAATTAAACATAATTGTAGTTACATTATAGTTATAAATATTATACCTCTATAGTAACAATTTCACTGTAGTAACACATAAAAATGTTATATAAATGGTAAACTAAAATAATCACTGATATCATACAGTGCCATATTCAGCGAGCCACTTTCAGTTAAAGAGAAATTTGATACCAACTGCTAGTCCAGACGCGCTAGTCGCGGGGCAGGCATGCCGCCGAGGTCCTGGTGCGACAATGTCGCCAGACCAGACAGAACCGTTAGCTCATTAGGTAAGAAACTCATTAAATAAATAAAAATAAAAGAAATATTTAGAATCTAACAGAATAGAAAACATTTATTTACATCAAAATATTCTTACCTAACACAGTTTTCTATACAAATCAAATACAGCACAATATGTATTATAAATAGTACACACATAGTATTTCCGGACAATCCACATAACAACTAGATGTTGCCCCGTGGGAAGCTCTAAGCTTGTATACTAGAATTATGATACACTTAATATAATTGATTTAAAAATATTAAACACCCAGACCAAGGAGAAAAGTGATTGCAGAACATACAAAGACTTCATCACTCGGCGGGAATCGAACCCACTACCTCTTGCGCCACAAACCGAGCCACTGAGGCAGTCACATGAGGTGAGTAGATTGCAGATTTTCCAAGTGTTTTTATATTGATACTTTTTCAATAAATTTATCAGGCAGAGAGATTTTCAAGACGGAAATTGGAAAAATCCGCGGGCTTACCCATAAATCGGTGTTTTTCTATATTAACACCTCATATCCGTTTAAGTCTCGTAGAAAACCCAATTATGAAGTATGTTATCATCATCATCATCACCCTATTAACGTTCCCACTACTGGGACAGGGACTTCTCTCTTGGCGAGAGAGATTAGGCCTTAATTCACCACGCTGGCCAATTGCCGGTTGGTGAATGTCACATGTCCTTCAAACTCTAAAGTTCTCAGAACACGCCGGTTTCCTCACGATGTTTGCCTTCGTGTATGAAGTATGTATATCATCATAAAACCGCAAACGTAGTGAATACCCGTGTAACTGCTATTAACCTGTGACTAGTTTCGCGGAGCCGGGCATGTTGCGAAGTTCCCGGACCAACAATGGCACTGTTGGACTGTGGCTTGGTTATTGATTGAAATAGTTGAGTACTGGACCATTGAGTGATTTGAATCGTTAGTTTAGTTTGTGGGGAAAATTTCATGGCTCTAGGTCATTTTATCGAAGATATGTCTATTGCAAAACTATACAGATGATTCTTAAAGTGATAAGTTATTAAAGATGGTGGACGCAACAAACTAGATTAAGTTTATATGAAGTTAAATTCATATTTTGCTACATTTTTTTTTAAAAGGTTATATTTTGATGAAACTATCTTGTCGGCTGTAATTATGAATAATGCATCACAGGAAGCCAAAAACCTACTATAAATTTAATACTACAACGGAGCTTACTCTATATAGGTATAGTAATCAGAACATGAAACATCATTAAAGTCGATAAATACATAAAATAAATAAATATTTCCAGACAACTCACACAATGTAAATTGTTACAATAAAGAGCAATTAACAAATTACACATAGCTACAATAAAATTAAAAATTAAATTAAAATTTTTATTAATAAATTTCAGTATGTCACTAAAGTAGTTGGTACTGATTAGAAGTAGTAGAATTGAGAAAGAGAGAGAAAGAAAGAGAAATATTTATTATCACATAACAACACAAAATACAACAAAACAAAGAAAAAACAACAAATAACAACAAAATTTTGTGAGATGTGCCAAAAAGGCATAATTCAACCCCACACCTATGATTTTCAGACGAGACCTTACCACACAAATATCACGAGCAACGACTTAATGTATGGCATAAAAAAAAGATTTTTTTTATACTTGTCATTAAGAATTAAAGCTTCGAAACCCGACAGTAAGATTAAAACTAGCAACATTCCAACTTGCCCTTTTTAACTCTCAACTACAGCCCAATAACACAGTGCTAACCAGAATGAGGTTAATTGTTTTCTTTTATTGTCCGCTCGTCTGTCTTTGTTCGTCTGAATGGGCGCCCTCCGATGGGCTGGAGGACCTTGGTGACACGTAGCATTTATAGTTATTGCAACATTGAAATAACAATGGCGTACCGAGCTATGGAGCCAGAATTGGAATGGATACAGTGTTCTTAAGTTGTTTCAATCGGTTATCCAAAAGGTTTAAATAACGCATAATTTATTTACGTTATTGTTAGACATTTTTTTAAAAGACTTGTTGGATAAGTGGGAGATACTTGACTTAAATTCAGAAGGTCTTGGGTTTCAAGCTTCGCGCATCTCTGGATTTATCTTGAAAAATGTATGCTTTAAACACGTGATTTAACCAGGAAGGCATACATGGAGACATGTTCTGAGAACTTTGAAGAGTTTGAAGGACATGTGACATTCACCAACCCGCATTTGGTTAGCGTGGTGAATTAAGGCCTAATCTCTCACTTCAAGAGAGAAGTCCCCGTGTCCCAGCAGTGGAAACGTTGCTAGGGTGATGATGATGATGAAATAAACAAATAAAGTAGGTATAAGGTATATATGGTGCAAGGTTTAAAAGGTACAACGTGCTTTAAACCATAGCTTCTTAAAGGGAACTTGATTGTACACTGAAAGTAATATTGTCTAAGCAGGTCTAGCCATAAATAACACCATAGACATTCACAAGATAAGATTAGGACTTAAGACTAACAGAAGTGCGCGTGAGCTTAGCCACGACCATGTCACAGTCAACGGTAGCCTTACCAGCGTAGTAATTCATGATATGACACAACAATGCACGAGATTAATACATTATGTACTGCAATAGTACTGCGAATTATAAACCCATTATGTAAAATTAACTTTTTAAATGGTTTACAACAATTTATGACAATTGTAAAAAACTAGACGCTACTACGAATACAAAAAAAAATGTTCACCACCAATCAAGATATACAAAGATACGAAATATATGATTAGTTGAATTATTTAGTTGAATATTTCACAAACAGTAGGCGTATTCGAAATAACCGCTCTTGAAAGATAAATTTCATCGATGACCCCTTTATGTATTTTTTTTGATGCTAGATAAGCCTTAATTTGACCAATGTTACCTGATGTAACGTGACGATGTGGTCTAAGATGGGGCCTAGCCAAAGCCTAGAAGGTAGATGGCTTCTCCGGGCCACATTACGAAACACGAAAAAATAGCTTTAGAAAATAGAAGAAATTATACTAGATAATTGGTAGAGAAGTTTGTTTGTATTTTTTTAGATTACTTTAAATTTTTTTCTATCCGACTTACCGTTTAGGATATTATCTATTTTAAGTTGCGTACTTAGGAGTTCTTAAAGTTAAAGACAGTAAAAAATCCCAAAATAGTTAAGTCATAGTTGGGGTTTTAATTTCTTGGTTTCAGCTTGTTGTATCCCTAAAACTGTGGACATATAAATCTAAATTTAAAATTTAAGAAAAATCCCCGTTTTTAATGCCTTAATTTCCATAAAAGTAAAACAACATAATATTTTATAATGTGGATGCGAAGCGCTTGCATTTGATACCCCACACGATAATATACTCGATATTAGCAGATTCACGGTTTTCCTTCCCAACTCATAACTCACTTCCCATATCTTTTAAACGGCACAACCAATTTTCATGAAACATGTCTAAAAACACTCGCGTCATACAAAAAAAACTAAATTGAAATCGCTCTATCCGTTCGGGAGCTATGATGTCCCAGACAGACAGACACGTCAAACTTATAACACCCCTCTTTTTTTGTCGGGGGTTAATAAACTAGATATATTTATTGTTAATATTCAATGTTTAATGTTGAATTAAGTGAAACAGCAATGTAGGTGGTACTGCGTAGTCCACGAATTATTAATAAAATGTTATAGGCGACTGTGTGCAGGAATTCGGAGTATCTGTTTCAAATTAAAACAATAAAATTGTACAGTCAACTAGAAAAAGAATTAAATTAACGTTCCAAATTATTCCCATAATTAACTCAATTATTAAGCGGACAAAGACGAGGGCGAAAGCTAGTATGATATATTTTGAAAACCCAATTGATATAAAGGTGAAATATATATAATTATAACTTTCATCATAATGACTCTATTAACGTTCCCACAGCTGGGACACAGGGACTTCTCTCTAGGCGAGAGAGATTAGGCCTTAATTAGTGAGGTTGTGGCTTCATTTGACCACAATCTCGCCTGATGTAAAGTGACGTGTGGTCTAAGATGGGGCATGAAGACCTAGAAGGTAGATGGCCAGTATCTTTGATCGTGCTTACAGACGGACTAAAGAGTATACCTATTTTTTTATGTAGTCATAATCCCTATAACGTGAGAAACCAATTTATAGTTTATTCTCATACCTATTTATGTATATTGTTTAATTTCTTAAGACTTTTTTTCTTCTTAACTCAAATGTGTTTTTTAATGAAAATAGGATGTATTTTAAAAGGTTCAGTTTTAGTTTCAGTTTCTGGTAATTGGACTTTGGCTTGAAGCGACAATTTGCCAGTGTCGAGTTAAATTAAATTATAAAGTGAAAAAGGTGTTACTCAGTAAAAAATAATAAGCAAAAAAATCTAAATAAGTATACTTCATTTGCAGAAAGGAACATCATGAAACTTTTATAAAAGGTTCAAAACTACAGTTGTTGTTGACAGTACCACAGATCTGGTACAGGATACAACCAAAAACAATAGACTCGATATCTTCGATGCCATAAATTAATCTATCATTAATAGATCGTTTGTCTTAGTTTAATATTCCAACGTAATATTAACCCAGTTCCGGAAATCGACTTAGTTAATTCTTTGTACTTACGTTGTTTAATACGGTTAATTAATAATAAGACTTCTATAGTAGGCTTCATTCAATCAATACTAATATAGTATTTAAGCTGAAGATTTTGTTTCTCAGGATAAACTGGTCCGATTTGAAAAATAGTTTAATTGTTAGATAGTCAATTTATCGAGGAAGGTATAGGCTACTTATTACCGCGGCAAAATCCAAAGAAATCTCGGCTAAGTATTATATACCTCTATATTAATGGATGATGGATGGATGGAAAAAAGACATTCAATTAAAACAGCTGTAATTTGAGACATCATCACCCTATCAACGTTCCCACTGCTGGGACACAGGAACTTCTCTCTAGGCGACAGAGATTAGACCTCAATTCACCACGCTGGCCAAGTGCTGGTTGGAGAATGACACATGTCCTTTAAACTCTTTAAAGTTCTCAGAACATGACGGTTTCCTCACGATGTTTGCCTTCAACTGTAAAGCGCAGAGGCGGGTGGCAGGGTTTGAGCGCACGAATTTCGTTACTAAATATTATGGTGTTTTACTTTTAAGGATTTTTTTATTAATTAAGGTCCTTAAAAGTAAAACACCATAATATTTAGTATTTGGTAATGCGGGGGTTTTTCTTAAATTTTAAATTTAGATTTTTACTTTCATCCGTTCCTGCAATTTCCTTAAAAAGGGTTCAAAGCTAACGAACAATCATTCATAATTCCCGTATTAATAATATATATAGATTATGTGTCTTTGACATGGATACAGGTTAGATAGATTAAACATCATAAAGCGACTCTTCATTTAAAAGGCAAATGTGTTAACGGCGTTGTAACGTGAAACCACAGTTGTCATATTTAGAAATTATAACTAATACAGTTTGAGTAGGAAAAGGTTTCGCTTTAGAAAAGAATAAGGCTCCGGCCGAACCTACGCGTAAATAATGCGGGAATTGGGAGCCGACACGGGAGCGTCTACAACGCGGGACATTATTGCCTGTAAAATTCCTGCTTTGTGTCGGATAGCTGTGCAAAGTGCCATAGTAAAGTATGGGTAGCGTCCTCGCGCGGTAGACGTTCCCGCTTCGCAGTCGCTTTGGTCGCGCAGGTGTCGCCGAAGCTTCATATTACCTACATACATTTAGGTTCAGCTCAGGTATGTTTGTTAATCAAATCTTTAACTTAAATTTGACTTTTGGAGTACCTATCTGAAATTATGAATACTAGCTTCCGCCCGCGGTCTTGCCCGAAAAACATAGATTTTCCCGCAGTAAAAAATAGTATGTGTTATTCAGATATATTTGTTGCACTTTCCGGCAAAAAATACTGAATGGATTTGGATGAAACTTCGCAAAAATAAAGAAATGTAAAAGGGTTGGTACTTGGGGTCTTGAGAAACAGTAAAACTATTCTTTCTCTTCTGTTATTATAATATTTTTCCATCCAACCACCTCTTCTTCTTTCTATCTCCCACCCCCGCTCCTCTAACCATCGTGTGTCGATGGTTGCCACAGAGTGCCGGATTAATCCCGTAACACTCTTATTATAGCGAAGTTTCACCCAAATCCATTCAGTAGTTTTTGCCGAAAAGAGCAACTAACACTTGGACTTTACTGGATGGATTTAATGAAACTTCACAATAATATACCTACCTTACATACCAAAATAACACATGGACCTATTTTTGCCCGCGGTATAATACCGGTTCTTGTAAGAAAATACAATTATTTCGATCTCTTTTCCAGTAACGGATTAGGCATGGACAAAAGTTGCTTTATACAGAGGAAAAATTAATTATTGCCTCATTCGAGTGCCTTTTAATTACTAATTAATAAGAAAACGTTATGTACCTATACGTTTCTCCGTAGTCAGTAAAGGCTCTGAGTAACATTGTTCAGGAAAATTACGTTAATAAAGAATTTACGGTGCCGTTAACGTGATTCATGTTAATTACGATTTTAACGGCTTTCGTTACGTTATTAGTAGAATCGTCCGTTACCTGTGACATTGTGTTGACGGTGGCTACGTTAATATCAACAAATATTTTTGGACTTGTCATACATACCTACGTCTTCATGCCCCATCTTAGACCACATCGTCACTTTACATCAGGTGAGATTGTGGTCAAATGAAGGCTAGCATAAAAAAAATAATCCAATAAAATAATAAGTACAGTCAGAGTAAAATTTTTATAGCGTGATTTTATGTTTTGTAGATTATTTTTACTACTTTAGACGCTTATATAAATTCGACGCTAACTGTGCCTAATTTCAAAGTCTTCATGCTCCAACAAAGTAAATTGATTATTATTAATTATGATTTTTTTTAACAAAAGAGGCATTTCATGGATGCAGGTTCTAGCCAAACGAAATAACTAATAATATTTGAGGGAAGCCTCCGTTCAGTATGCAGTGGACGTCTTACGACTACGACGACCAACTTACTTTATTTATTTCTTGTTTCGAAGCTAGAGTCATTCCAGACAATTGACTTGGCTGTTCTAGGAAAATGGACATTGAGGGAATGGACGTTCTGGGAAAATGGACATTGTGGGAAATGAGCTTTCTAGGCCATAATCACATAAATACATGGCAATCAAACTTATAACATATTTCCTACTTAAAATTAAACATAGTTGCTGACACAGCACCATCAATCATCATCACCAGTCAGAATCCTGTCACTCACACAAAAAATGGTTATTATCGGAAAAAGTTATGTTAACGTGAAAAAGGTCGTTTAGCGCATTAAAAGAATTGTGCCCTTGGAACTTGAGCCGAGCGAAGCCAGCGAGCTACTAAGAGATTTTATAGTATACAATGTGATATAATTTTTTTTTTTTATGGAAGATGAGCCTTTATTTGACCACAATCTCACCTGATTTAAAGTAACGATGTGGTCTAAGATGGAGCATGAAGACCTAGAAGGTTCTCCGGGCCAAATTACGAAACACGAAAAAATCGCTTCACGCACTGGCCCAGCCCGGGGGGTGGTGACAAGCCGCGGCCGAAGCCTACCACCAGAGACTGTTCGTAGCACCACCCGGAGGTCACGTGTAAGGATTCAGAGGGTTACCACTTACGGTCGTGAACAGACAAAACCACCCATTAAAAAAATATATTTAATTACATAACATTGATGTTTTATTTTTTATTTTTCTTAATTTCAATCATATATTTTGCATTTTGTTTTGTTTTTAAAAGAATTATATTGTTTCTTATTTATTTTACTTTTAGTTCGTATTGTTTTAAGTTTAGCTCCCCTTCTATTTTGCTACTTATTTTGGGAGGTATATTTCCAGTTTGTCCAATACTGTTTTACTCAAGGGCGAAATGGTGATTTATGATAGATTGAAAATAATTATTTAAAAAAGAAATTTAAAAAAATAAAATCTAGTTGACAACCTGCGAACTATGCAAGTCATTTAAATATACATATGAAATTCTTTATTACAATAGGGTAAATGACTAAACAAAAAATAATAAGTCCGTAATTTAGATCATTTACCTACTTTCTTATTAAATTGATGAAACGAAAAATAGGTGTCCAGTATTTTTGAAAGGGCTATCAGAAGGACTAAGTATAATATCTCCCTTTTTTATATGTAGTCATCATGCCTTATCTGGAGACTACATTATACAGATTGTAGGTATGTACGTTGTATGTATTAAGTTCCATTCACCAACCCGCACTTTTCCAGCGCGGTGAAATAAGCCCAAATCTCTCTCGTCAAGAGAGAAGTCCTTGTGTCCCAGCAGAGGGAACGTTAATACACTATTAACGTTGATGATGATTTAGTTCCATTCGCTTCATCATATCCAAAGTCAAAGTCTAAGTCAAAACGTTTATTTCCTAAGAAGCACATGGCCTACATGGACAGGTCAAAGGTTAAAATTAATAAAACTAAATTGTTTAAACAAAAAATATCAAGGAAATAACATTGTCTGGAAAGTTCACTTCAATGTTTTATACTTTTATATCCAAGTTGGATCCAACGATTGAACTGTCCGAATAGGTCCAAGTAGGTCTCTAAATGGAACCTCTGTCCGGGAACGTGAACAAGAGCCTAATTGGACATGAATATTGGACATAATAATTAACTGACCATGTTTCTCAAGAAGACAAGCGTCTTTGTTGTAGGTCTTCTCGAATAACATGCAGTGTATAATTTAGTCTTCTTCTTCTTAGTCGTAGCATCATTTATCTATTTATTGTTTATTTATTTTTTTAATTTGCACGGCTTAGCCTTTTACACAAATTAATAACAATTAAAAATTAATTACAACAATCATGTCTGAGGAACGTGACTATGACGTCTTAAAAGATTTTTCACCACTTCTGTCCACCGACAATCAATTAATGTAATTTAGTCTATTATTCTATAATTTCAATTTACTGCCTCAGCGACGCGCTCGCGAAAATCCGATCGAAGAGGTATCAGGTTAGATTCCCGCCAAGAAACTGTGTTTGTATGTTCTACAAGCACTTTCGCCTTAGTCTGGGTGTTTTAATATGTAAAATAAAAAAATATATATATTTATATATTTGTATGTCTATTAAACTAAGTATATGAGATGTTTAGTACCCGTAACACAAGCTTAGAGCTAACCACGGAGATAGATGTTGTTATTGTATTTAGTTTCTGATACCTATTTGTAAAAATCTCTAATCAAGAAACTTAAAAAAAAAACAAACAAAGAAATAAATAATGTTTAAGTAAATTTTATGCAGAAAAAGAATAAGACACATCCGTAACTTTCGCACGCACATAATGAGCAAGAACGGCATCGTTTTCATTGAATCTGAATTGCAATATCAGCTATGGAAGTAGAATAGTCCTTGGATTTTCTACTAGATGGCGTTACTCGGGGCTTCACTCGATAATACAAAGTAATGGCACGTTGGTGTAATTGGTAGCGCGCTGGGGCGCTATCCCAGAGGTTCCCAGGTTCGAATCCTGTGCGTGCGAAAGTTACGGATGTGTCTTATTCTTTTTCTGCATAAAATTTATAAATAGTTTATTGTAAATAATAATTAAAATAGAAATAATTAATAATAATACATATTTCAGCCCAAACGGAAATTTGCCATCTGCCATCTTTATTTCGTAAATATAGTTTACAGTAGATGTCGGGATTTTAATTATAAAAAGGCAATCAATTTTGTCGATGTACATATTTATGTGAATATGTTGGTATGTGAATTACCATCATCTTTATAACTTTTAAACGGATCAACCGATTTTAATCAAACATGTCTAAAAACACTCGTGCGAAACTCACCTTTTATACACAAAAAACTAAATTGCAATCGCCACATCCGTTCGGAAGCTATGATGCCACAGACATACAGACAGACAGACACGTCGATTTTATAAAACTCTCTTTTTGCGTCAGGGGTTAAAAAATGACTACTCGGAAGCAAAGCAAAAAATTCTCCGAGTTTATCATTCGAACGAATACCTACCGCATCTGTTTTTCTTCCATCCCTGTAAGTTCATACCCTCTTAGGGCGCGGCAGTGTTATAAATAACACCCTTCCTACCCGCTACACCTTCGTATTTGTTACTGTTGTCTGTAGTCTGTTGCTAGATTGACTTCCAATTGACCTGCTTCCAATTGAAATGCTTCCAACTTGATTATAGGGTTTAGAGGGTTACGGAATACAATATGTTTCTGTTTTTACCACAATCAATTTTAAAAGTGTTGTTCTTTTCAATTCTTAACATAAAGTGTTTTAAAATGTGTTACTATGTACCAAGAAACTGTCAAGATAATTATTGTACCATACTTTTGGCAAATAAATACATTTCATTTCAATGATTTTCAGACACTATAGGTTTGATGACCCTTATTTTTATATAATAAGCTTTGTTTTGTTTCAAATTGTGTTTCATAAGCACCCCTATTGACGTTCCCACTGTTGGGAAACGAAAAGAAGTCCCTGTGGACTTTTCCTTTGACGTAAGCGATTAGGCCCTAATTAACCAAGCAAATTGCTGGCAAATTGCTAGTCCGTGATTGTCGCATGTCCTTCAAACTCTTCAAAGTTCCAGGAATATGCCGGTTTCCTCACGATGTTAGCCTTCACCGTTAAACACCTGTTTAAAGCGTACATAAATGTAAAAAATATTAATCCAGAGGTGCCTGGCTTGGTTCGGGAGAGTGTACTCCCACTTAGCCAACACGGCTTACACTGTGTTGTGTAACCTATTGTATTGTGTAAGCTTACACAAATAAGTCACTATAATAACATTATGTCAAATAGACAAACAGCGTCTATAACAAAATGCTGATCTGGAAGCCTTTTAGGGACACTATTTATGTCCCTTTACTAATTAGTACACTTCTGTTTATATGTATTGTGTCTCAAATTAATTATATTCATTTATGTAGATTATACCTACTAGACTAGACTTTGTAATTAATAATGTTTGAAATATTTGTTCTATAATTTAATGTTTTTTCTTTATGTAACTATTGTAATTAATTTAATTTTCTTGTTATTTTCCACTGTCGCATTGGTGTCAAATTGTAATGGCAATGTAAAAGTGTTCTTAAATAAATAAAATAAATAAAAATGTTTATACTAACTTCTCAGTAGACGTAACATTCAATTACATGGTATCACTTTAGTACCAACCCTTATCCTTTAGCCATCAAATGCAGAATTAGCATTTACGATAGGTGACAACTAAGTAGCACTAAATATTTAGTACTTAGCGGTAAAGTGTAGCGTTCCCTGAAGCTATTATGTAGTATATAGCTAACACATTACGCCGGAAGGCGCGGCAGGTACGGGTGTAGCTACAAAAATAGACGCATCCGTTGAAGATGGGGGCAAGGCATCGGCTGTAGCGGTGGAGGAAGCGGGGCGATTAAATCTATACAGGTATTTAAGAATTATTATATTAGGTATTATGAGTTTGTGTGGTTGTAGGGAGCTACAAACGAATTTCAGGATTTTTTTACCTATTTCAAACAATCTTTGAGTGATAAGGCTGGCCATTGAATACGTAAATGTACACTTAAAACAGATTTAGTAAAAAAAGAAAAGGTGTGTGTGCGATTCACACACGGTAGAAGTGAAACTTCAGTAAATCGACAAAAGAATGAGATGAATAAAAAAAAATACTGTGCAAAAAGATTTTGTTCGGGAAGTTGCTTAACCTTGTTAGCGTTTGAGATTGGCTTACCTGATTTATTGGTATTTCCGTTGCATCCGGTCTGAAATCACAACGATTCTAAAGAAGTTTCTCTTCAAAAACACAATTCATATGAAATTTAAAAAAAAAAAACAAATATACCTACACCTACATATTACAAAAAAAAAAATCTAGTGCACGACGCTTCGCGGGCCGAACGACACGTAGGGCTAAATTTGGACGTGTAACATTTTTAGCTTAATATTAATCTGTTTTGCTAAGAAACGGCCTGCATACAACGTAGATCCGAAACCTGAACTAAGTCATTATGCTTATTTCAATGGGTCAATATTCGACAACAAGGCTTTATAAACTTGAAAGATAACATCAAAAACCATTATTATGTTAAATGTTGCCAATACCAGAAAATTTTAATTTCTAAGTATTTGTTTACTTTGTTATTTCTCAGAAAAATATATATTAAACATGATAGCTACATTATAAAATTGGTATTGTGTAAAAAAAACTGGATACATATTTTTTTGCTTTATCAATTTAGAGCATCTTAGTTCCGAGTGGGGGCTTGTGACTGAGAAATTTGGTACAAATCGAACGAAAGCGTTAACTCACGTGAAACTATAAAGCACTGTTACGTCTGGAATATAATTTTTTGCAAAATTAATAAATAATCAATAACCTATAACCTATTGTACACTTTGTATTTTTATATAATCCTAATGAGTCTATGTTTTAAAAAAAGTAGGGAAGTACTGTGCCTAAATAAGCACAGTAATTACCTACTCTTTGTTGTAACCTAATTAAGACAGTGATTAGCGATCGGCGAAACATAAAATATGATTATGTATCTTGAATCTTGAAAATACTGCAATACTTTTTCCAGGTCTAGACGCGATAATGACTCCTTAGAGTGACTTGTCGTGCAAGGGATAGTCGAAGGAATCACCCATGCGCTGGACTGACCAAGTAAAATCCGCAGCGGGAGTACCAGTGTCAGACTGCACCAAACAGGCTACAGGCTACAAAGAGAGAAAGATGGCGGGCGATCGTAAAGAAAGCTGTGTTCGTCTCCAACACCAAATGACGCCTTAGTGACCACGACTGCTCCGTCAAGAGTGAAACGACAGAGAAGAAGATCTCGAATATAACTTATGACTTTCACACACAGGATTTTACGAAAATTTACCTACTTTATTTATAAAATGCTATCAAACTCTCGCAGCTTGCGCCAAGCTGTGTAGACTCCACCCTATGCAAGGTGCGGCAGGCGGCGTGCACACAACCTACCTGTACTAATGGATTGCTTTGTGTATCATTGTACTATCATCGATCAATGAATAGGGATTTATTCTTCCGATAGCAAATATGAGGTATGAGGTTTTGGAGGGTCACGTCCGTAAGTGTTACACCTCTGAATCCTCGTGACTTCGGGTGGTGTCCATAGTCTCCGGTGGTAGGCTTCCGCCGCGGTTTGTCACCACCCTCCGGGCTGGGCCAGTGCGTGAAACGACTTTTTAGTTTATCGTAATGTGGTCCGGAGAACCCTTTAAGTAAGGACATGAAGACCTTCTAGGTCTTCATGTCCCATCTTAGACCACATCGTCACTTTACATCAGGTGAGATTGTGGTCAAATGAAGGCTTAATTAGCCTTTAAAAAAATTAACCCTTTAAGGTAAAGAAATGATATGGAAATCTTACAGCTTCCTCAAACATCGACAGTATAATGTTATGAAAGCCAAATATCACAGTCGCTTTCAGTTGATTCGGTTTTCTGAATCAGGAAACTGGTAAATGCGAAATGTAGAGGAAAATCAACGTCAGTCCAGATCAGGAATAAGACGTGAAACTATTTAATTGAATAATAAATTTATTTCGGGATGAATTAATGGACTGGATGGATCGATAAATTTGCCCATGTCATTATTATTTGATTTTATGATTTATGTTATTAATTTTTTTTTAACCCTAGTCCTGAATGGACATTTTAGATAATTCATTCCGAATTTAAAGATTTTTTTTTCACTTTTATTTGATAATTAAAAAGTTTCACAACTTGCCTTGCTATGTTAGGAAAGCCCTTAACTATTTCATCAAACACAGTTCCAGTGCTTTTTGGATGAAATAAAATGGTAACTAGATTGTTATTGCTACAATAATACGGGTGCCACAGTAGATAAATATCTGGTCTTCCACGAACATTTTTGTTCCATCATTTTCCTGCTTCTACGCCTCATATTATGTTACTGATCGCATTTTATTTGTCTGAATGAAAACCTTTCATGGTTTTTGGCTTCCTTAGAAGGTATTAAATTACAATATAAGCCATTTTTATCTTTATAGAACATAATAGAAAACACTTTATTGTGCCCCACACAAATAAATAATAAACTTTAAAAAACCTTAACTAAATTAAAAGTGAAAGCCGTGTTGGCTAAGTGGGAGGACACTCGACTTTCATTCCGAAGGTCGTGGGTTCAAACCCCGCCACGCACCTCTGGATTTTTCTTCTTGAGAAATTTATGTGCGCTTTAAACACGTGCTTTAACGGTGAAGGCAAACATCGTGAGGAAACCGGCATGTTCTGAGAACTTCAAAAGAGTTTGAAGGACATGTGACATTTACCAACCCGCACTTGGCCAGCGTGGTGAATTAAGGCCTAATCTCTCTCGTCAAGAGAGAAGTCCCTGTGTCCCAGCAGTGGGAACGTTAATAGGGTGATGATGAAATTAAAAGTAGGGTACAAAGGACGGCCTCATCGCTATGAGCGATCACTTTTTTATTTATTTATGTTTTATTATCTTTATAATCCTTCATTTGACCACAATCTCACCTGATGTAAAGTGACGATGTGGTCTAAGATGGAGCATGAAGGCCTAGAAGATGGCGTCTCCGGACCACATTACGTAACACGAAAAAATCGCTTCACGCACTGGCCCAGCCCGGAGGGTGGTGACAAGCCGCGGCCGAAGCCTACCACCAGAGACTGTTCTTAGCACCACCCGGAGATCACGTGTAAGGATTCAGAGGGTTACCACTTACGGACGTGAACAGACAAAACCTCCAAAACTTCCAGGCAACCTTGGGATGTACAGTATATACAAGGAAAAAACAGTGGCGTTAAACAAATATTAGCAGTTAGCGAGTAGTAACGTTCTCGTTAATGATGATGATGATGATGATAATCTTAAATAAATATATATTTTTCAAACTTTATAGTTTCCGAAAACCAAAAGGCATGTCAGATAGATGACTAAAAGCTAATGTTGTCCGTAACATCGAAAGTCGTACAGAAGAAAAAGAAGGGGTCCCAAAATAGCCCCTTGCGTGACACAGCACGTTTAAACGTCTTTATTAGCGACGGCAAGGGAGCATACGGAAATTACTACTGCATATCGTTATGGGAATCGATAAATCTATAAATATACGAGAATGTTTGAGATTGACACGCACGCCAATCGGAATACTTATAACATAAAATGCTCTATACTGCCAAGAGCGATTCAAAGTCATAAGGTGATGTTTCCGTTGAATTAAATTTTAATAAGATCTCATTATTTGTATGTATCTTCTTCATAGGAATATAAATGCGGTTTAAAATGCTGTATCTTTTGATTGCATAGACGTAGAAGTTAGATTTTAATAGCTGCAAAGGACAGTAGATTTCACTATTGGTTATGAATTTCAATTTAATACCACTATGCGTTCACGTAAGCCAACTGTATAAAAACATATTTTAGAATTACGTTAGTAAAAATTTTTATTTTTCGTATTTTTTACTTTATCAGTGAGAAAAACCAAATTGCGTTGTCTTAAATGATTATGTTTTTACAGCTAGAAGGAACAGTGTACCCAAGATAATTTGATTTGAATGCTTGATGATACCTTCAGTCGCTTTTGAGAAAAAGTTCTTGACAAACAGACAGACTAAAGGACAACAAAGGGCACTGATATAGTTTCCATTGCCGTCCTTACGAAACAAAGTGGTACGCGTTATAAGAGTTCAGTTTTCATCTTTGAGGCTCGGAACCCTCAAATTACAAAAATACATTTATTCTTTAAGAACCAAACAAAGGCAATAAATGATTTTTTATCTTGCTAAAAATGGATCCGATTTAATTTTATACCCCTTGAATACGGAATCCTAAACCTAGGCAATTTACCATAATCTTGATGGTGTCCTCAAAATGTCATATGGATTTAGTACCGCGGTATCTCTTCAAAGGCAACATAAAATAGTCATTCGCCTTTACATAAAGGTTGAAACGAACGTAACACAAAAAAACATCATTTACAGAAGCACCTTCTATAAACACTCATACATTGGCATTACTTAGTTTACAATAGTTCGCCTTGTAATTATTAATTAATTCATTAGGAAGGCCTACAGCTAACACAGTAATAAAAGTAGCTAAATTAATTTAGAGAAAGCTATTAATAAAGCCCTTGCAAACAAACTGGACAAAAGACGCATTCCTAACAAATTACGACTTTAAACAAAAACAAACAATACTCGTTACAAAACTACACATAAATACCTAAACAGCATAGTTTACTAACAATAACTTAAATTTACTTCATATATGTACATAAACCAAAAGTATAACTGTTAATAGCCAACCTAAAAATTTAACTATTACTATAAGAAATTCTGGGGCTCGCCTAAGAAATGACTACTCAAAAGCCGACGTGCTTTATTCACACTTGTGCAGAATAAATCAAATGTTTATTTGACTCCTTGATTATATTAAAACTGCTACTTGCATGATGAAGAAATGCATTTCACGTGTAATTGGAATTTACTATTCAATTTAAATATTGAACTATGTCTAACTGACTTGCGGGGAGCATTTAGGTAAGGTTAATCAAGTAAATCAGAAGAAGCTACTTGACCAGAAGCAATTTTAAGTAAAAAAGTAATGTCACTCACATCAGCCTTATATTAAGGGGCAAAAGGTGAAAATGTTTACAAAAAGGAAAGGTAGTGTGATCAGATTTATATGGAATTTGTAGTTAACAAAGGAACTTAACAAATTTAATGTGTATGCGCTCGACTCGTGTGATGTATTATACTGTAACATTGTATTAGAAGAGAAGAGAAGTATATGAACTAAGGTGAATTTGAACGTAAAATAAAATGCGTTGTTGCTTATTTCCTTTAAAGTAACGAAATGTAAAGTTTAATTTGATCCACCATTGAAATAAAATGAATAAAACTCAAGTTCCGTGTGTAGGTACTTTTAATTGTTAAATTAAAGTAAAGTATATATTTATTGCATGAAATACATGTATCTGTTACATAGGTCTTATAATGTAATCAATTTGTATCAATATTACATTAATATAAGTAGTATAAGTAACCGCTCTATCGTAAGGCGTACAATGTCAATTACAATATTTGATATTTCTTACTTACTATATTATTACAGCCGTGTTGGCTAAGTGGGAGGACACTCGACTTTCATTCCGAAGGTCGTGGGTTCAAACCCCGCCACGCACCTCTGGATTTTTCTTCTTGAGAAATGTATGTGCGCTTTAAACACGTGCTTTAACGGTGAAGGCAAACATCGTGAGGAAACCGGCATGTTCTGAGAACTTTAAAGAGATTGAAGGACATGTGACATTCACCAACCCGCATTTGGCCAGCGTGGTGAATTAAGGCCTAATCTCTCTCGCCAAGAGAGAAGTCCCTGTGTCCCAGCAGTGGGAACGTTAATAGGGTGATGATGACTATATTATTATTCAAATACTATACTTATAATAAATGATTAATTAATTATATTATATTACATGATTATATTTAAATTCAAAAAATCCATTAGTTAATTTCCTGCAAACTTCCTGTTTTATTCATTATACCTGTTTCGTGCTACGAACTATTTGATTAAAACGCCCTGAGAACTATCTATACACCTTCAGACTTTTACATATTCTATTAAAATCATTATTAATTATAACTTATTTACTAATAAATATTTGTGTCCCACTGGGCAAAGGCCTTATTCCATTTTATCCACAACTTATTTCAATTTAACATAAAATATTTTACATGACATTTATCCTTTGTCTTGAGTATATTAAATCAGTAATTAGTAATACACCGTGTTGGTTAAGTGGGAGTACGTGGTATCAAACCCGCACCTAATATTATTTTTTCCGAAAAATGTATCTGCACTTTAAACATTTGTTTTGACAGTGAAGGCAAACACCGTAAGGATACCGGCACGATTTGTTCTGTTCTGCAAACATGAGTTTTACAATGTTATGTAATAACATAAGTTATTCAGTAGTTGGTCAGATCTAAACATTTCTTGTTAATAACTTAGAAGAGAAGTCCCTGTGTCCCACCAGTATAAACGTAAAAAGGGGTTTATGCTATGCTTGAGTATAAAAAGATAGGTTAGAATGAAAAATGAGATAAAAAATACAAGAATCTCAAACGATTAGATTTCGTGCCTCACTACAATAGACCACTCCATCAACACCTCAAGGCTACGCCAAACTAATTTCAAAGTTAACTGTATGCACCTGATGTTGCAGTAATCGATTTTAGAACTAGAGTCAAAGTCATCTGACCTGACCTTGGCGTCTCCACCCCAAGGGTAATGACGTCATCACCAACCAATCAGAAAACATCCCGAAACCGCTGCCTAGCAACCGAAATAACAGTTTATTTCACAAGCTCCAATATTCTATATTTCCATTGCATCCAGTCTTTTGAAAACTGTGAAGGGAGATAGATGAATTTGTCCTATACATTAATATTTTGTAAGAAGTTTTTGTGCAAGTTATTGATTTCTATAAGTGGGACGAGTGAATAATTGATAGGTAAGACATTTAATAAAGGTGTCGATCGATATCTCTGATATGTTGCCGGGTCAGTGTTGTTCCGTTTTCATGTGTCACGACAGAAGTTACTAAATTATATTAATATTTTTTCGCCTTTAAAGAGATATAGTAGATGATATTTCAAGAAGGAACTACATAGTTGCTAAATAATTGCACAATGTTGTAACATAGCTACTTCTGTACCTTTGTGAAATTCAAGCATGTCTATTCATATCTTAAAAGTAAAACAAATGGATATAATATTATTTAATTTCATCCAAAGAGGGTTTTGATCTTGGAAATATAGTTTCACCTATTAGGAATGGTAGATTACAGGTACGAGACTTAAGTTACAGTATCTTGTGATAGACGATAAAAACATTAACATTTTTTCGTTATTTAAAGACAACTCATTCCCCAAAAATGTGTTTATGTCCACGTGAATAACCAGAATATCAAAGTTATTAAAGATAGTCTAGCATTTCAGATGTCTAGTACCCGTAACACAAGCTTAGAGCTTACCACGGGGCTAGATGTTGCTGTGTGGATTGTTCCGCAATATTAATTATTATTCATTTATGATCAAACTGGACACTCCCTTCTTAACAAGCGGTTGTATTTAGTTATTTTTTTATGATAGATAAGTTTTCATTTGATCACAATCTCACCTGATGTAAAGTGACGATGTGGTCTAAGATGGAGCATGAAGACAGAAGGTAGATGGCTTCTCCGGTCCACATTACGAAACACGAAAAAATCGCTTCACGCACTGGCCCAGCCCGGAGGGTGGTGACAAGCCGCGGCCGAAGCCTCCCATCAGAGACTGTTCTTAGCACCACCACGGAGGTCACGTGTAAGGATTCAGATGGTGACCACTTACGGACGTGAACAGACAAAACCTCCATAGATGAGAGAATACAAACACACGTGTATAGCAATAAGCCGTGTAGACTAAGTGGAGCACACTCGCTTTCATACCGAAGGTCTAGGTTTGGTAGACGCAACTCAGGATTTTTCGCCGTGAAATGCGCACATTAAACACGTGCTTCAATGCTGAAGGCAAAAATCGTCATCATCATCCACAGTTTTTGCCCACTGCTGGGCATACGCCTCCCCGAGTTCGTGTCATCCACAAGAATCCTGAGCTTAATAAAAGCATTATAAAAGACATTTTTTTATCAACAGTTTTGTAGTCATATTACGAACTCAACAAAGACTTTGCCCATTCCGTCGAAACAAAAACGCAACCCTTTATTTAAAGAATCGGCCATTATTTCAAACGAGAAAACTTTAACCGTTGCAAAAACTTTATCGCAATTGGTTTAGCGATTCCCCAAATTTTATCCGACTCAGCGGAGCGGAAACATTGATAAAATCTACGGCGCGGTTATATTCATATTAGCTTTGATTACAGTTTATTGGAAATTCACCGCTTCCGGTGGACTTTCTTTAATTATTTCGCCAAAATGGAAGTTCATTTGTATGCAGCATTGAATCTGGTTAAATAAGATATTTTTGGTTGGTTCTAAAAAGGGAATATTACGCGAAACTCAGCGCAGATAGAGCCGTTAGTACAGTCCCTAAATATTTATTTAGTGATAAATTAGAAGGAATTCATTTGAAGACAGTTTTTTTACAATGGTCATGTACAAAGGCGAACTTTACCATACTAGTATAAGAGTTTAGGCCAAAGGTAGGGCAGGGTTATGGCTTATGACAAGGGTTTATGGCATTTGTGGCCTCTATAAACAAAGATGATTGACAACTGAAGATCATTGATTAGTTACTCTATGATCAAGAAACTATTTCCTCGTTTCATCATGCTTTGGGACAGGCCCAGATGCGGGAGAACATGGCTAAAGAAATTTTAATACATATTTATAACAGACTTCCTATGGTTACGACTTCGTTGGTTTCCTACCAGCTCTTTTATCAGACCAGCTGTTGTATTGGCATTTAATTAGAGTACCATATTTCAATGGAAACCCGGGAACTGTGTTAAATTCAGAAATTCATTTGAAAGATGTTAATACACCCAAACATCGGGGCTGGTGAATATAATAAAAGCTTAGCACTGTTGGCTAATTAGGAGCACACTCGACTTTCATACCGTAGGTCGTGGCTTCAAACCCCGCCACGTACCTGAGGATTTTACTTCGCATAAACACGTGCTTTAACGGTGAAGGCAAACATCGTGAGGTAACCGGCATGTTTTGTGAACTTTGAAGAGTTTGAAGGACATGTTACATTCTCCAACCCGCAATTAAGGCAAGAGAGATTAGGCCTCAATTCAGCATGCTAGCCGGTGAATTGAGGCCTAATCTCTCTCGTCAAGAGAAAAGTCCCTGTGTCTCAGCATGGGGAATGTTAAGGGGTGCTTATGTTAATATGTGTTAGCCCAGTAAAAAAAAACGCAAGCAACCGATACTAGCTAGCGAGAACAAAGGTTTTTGAAATACTGTCAAATAAACAACGAAATTGAAAGCAATGGTGAATGGCGTGACATTCACGAAAATGATTGTCATTTAATAATTTGGGGTTCTGATGGTAGCATTGTCTTTCATATAATGTTACGGGGCTGTTAAAACCCATGACATTTGTAAGATATGTTGAGGCTTATGGAAGTTCCATTGTAAAACAATGTGAATGCCAGACGTACCTCCTGGGCTCCTGCTGGCTTTTTTATGGATTACAAACATAATAAAAGGGGTTGCGACATTTTCGTATGGAGCGTGACATACCTACCTGTCCGCCATTTTGAAATAAACGGTTAATTTTGCTGCCAGTGATGAAATGCATGTCTACAGAGCAAATGCTTAGAAACGAAGTGTTCAGGATCCAAAGCGGTTTCTGAGGCATTAAAGTCATTTTTGAATTAATTTAAAACCAAAATATCTCATAAACCGTATAACTTATAGGTGTGATTGTAAATACTTTTTGTTTGTTAGAATTTACGGCGTCGATTTACAAGTTTCGACCACTGTGGCTCGGTGGGCGAAGGACTGCCTGAGGCACAAGAGGTTGCGGGTTCGATTCCCGCTGGGGGACCAGATTCTGTGCGATCTACAATTTATGGTTTCGGGTCTGGTCGTTTCCTATGTATCATACGTATGTATTTACAAAAAATAAAGTATCTATGTTGTATATCAGTCACCTAACACCCATAGTACAAGCTCTGCTTAGTTTGGGGTTAGATGCTGTGTGCTTAGTCCGTAAATAATTATTAATTTATTTGCAAGAGTTGCATCACTGGCCGTAAAATTGCGTTCTATCAAAATGAGCTGGAGCAGATTTTTATATTTTTTTGACCCAAATATCTTTGTAAAAATATAAAATATATTTGGGTATATACGTAAGAGACGCTTCCCAACTTTTTAGTACTAACATAATTTACTCAGTCGATTGAAAATAAATACCATTTTTTTTATTGCTGGATAAGCCTTTATTCGACCAAAATCTCGCCTGATGTAAAGTGACGATGTGGTCTAAGAAGGGGCATGAAGACCTAGAAGGTAAATGGCTTTTACAGACCACATTACAAAATACGAAAAAATCGAGTTAAGGACATTTATAACTTTGTAAATATATAACCACCAGGAACCAGGATCCTCCAACCTTGAGCCATGGATGACAGGACAGTTGAACTGATCTTCGGGGGCTCTCTGAAGCTGCTGCCTCCCGTCAGCTCCAAGATTGTGAGGATCTTCACCAGTTCCACCTTCACAGGTATGTGGCTTTCTAACCGTAGCATTCTATTCATCCCATATTTTGTGACAGGGAACTAAATAGTATTATGAAATGTGATTTTTATGTAAAAATGTCTTTTAATATTTGGTGTTGTATTCCAAGGAGACACTATTGTCCGTCTTCTGTTTATTTGGCCACTGAGGGCGACATTCGTACAAGGCGATAAAAAAGTTTTATATCAACACATAAATAAAAAAACATTGCCGGACAATCCACACAACAACATAAATAGCCTCGTGGTAAGCTCTTATCTTGTGTTAAGATTACTAGATATCTACTTTACTTTTACTTGAGTGTTGAAAAGACGATGCCACGAAACGGGAAGATATGTAGTTCGAAATAAACAGAGCAGAATTAACCATGCAAGTACTATTAAACTGCGAAGTTAGTGTTCAACTAAATACTATGTTGTGTTCGCTGGTACATCGTAAAGGTAACCCATGCGGTCTAGATTTACGAGTTACCTACCGCAGTATCTTTGATCTATATGTTGCAGCCGAAGTATAATTATTTTATTAATTTTATATTATTTTATTAGGAAAACAAACAGTTATAATTACTTATCTAATACACATATTAATAGCTACTAACCATTTATGTGTTTTAGCATATTGAACCTTAATAACACAATCCTAAATTAACAATAACTTTAACTTAACAATTCATATAATAAACACAAAGAGAACATGAAATAAATGGAGATTGAATTTTGTTACATGTATATATATACATGTAATCTATCTTTTTTAGTTTATATATATAAACTAAAAAAGATAGAATTAAAACCACTGACCAAAACATTCTTGAAAGACATAGCTCTACAGAAAAATAAGTTTTGTCTATAATTAGTGTGACTAGAAGGTGTGACTAAGCAAATGGTAACAAATAATGTGTCACATATCGATTTTTTCGACATTTGTCGATATGTATGTTGACTGACTAGATCCCGTAACTATTTCATATAAAAGAACAGAATGACATTTACTTGTACATAAACTGACGATATTTTTATATATATAAACTTCCAAATCCCGTTTCATAACCAGAAAATTATAAAAGAACAATTGCTATAACATGATTTCCTTCAAACAAAAAAAATGATCTACAATGTTATATAACAAAAATCTATTAAAAAAAACGTTTCATTAAATCGGTATAACTTGAATTATTTAAATCGGCCAGTGCATTCATAGACCAAAAAAGGACGTCATAATAATAATAGTCATAAAACCTAGTCATAATAGTCATTTATTGATAATATAAATTATAAGTCACAATATGGTTTTTAACGTGGTTTCCCAATGCCACAACTTATTCAAAACAAAATAACTAATGTGATAATTATTATTAAATGTCTAAATCTGAAATACATTAACAATTGTAGCAACAAGAAATATAAATAATGACAATCATTATCCAGTAATTAAATAAAAGCTTGGTTTAAAAACTGTTTTTACTGCCATTATTATGATTATTTAATTTTTTTTTTTTTTTTTTTTTATGATTATTTAATAGATTTCCTTTGTTGCTAACAAAGGAAATCTATGCATTATGCCGAATCTTTAGTAAAGAAACTGGTCGTTTTCCCTTCGGACCGTTAAAGATAATGCTGTTATAAGAAACGAGGCGTATTCGTAACGACGGTCTCGTGAAAATATTGTAACCTAAAAGAATATTAGGTACAGCTGACAAGGATAATATGTACAGTCAATAGTAAAATAAACTGATGGAATAGGGTCCAAAAATAATTTATTAAATAAATTAAATAAAAATTCACTGACGATTGTAGTTCATTAGAAGTAAAGAACGACAGCTGAAAATAATCATTATTTGCTCCATGAGTAACTTTGCGCTGAGCTGAGGCCTTTTTGTTTTACTGCAACGCACACATGCGCTAATCATATTAACTTATATCTAATCTTAAGTTTAATAATGTATCCTTTTGTTTTGCCCGATTATTGTATGTGTGTGATTGGAGTTACAAATAAACGCTTCATCTATCTATCTATCTATCTACAGAAACAAATAACCTGGCAGTAGTAAGTAATTACATTTATTTCGAACCTCGGTGTTAATATGATCATTAACTTTAAATAGCTTTGAGCAATAAGACCGCCCATTACGCATTTTAGGCTTAGGTTTTATTGGCATTAAGCCCACCTTTTGTACAACTCTGTATTTTTCTTGTGCAATAAAGAATTCTTAATTAATAATAAGCTATTGCATAGCTTCTATCGCGGGCCTTGAGCATGGAGACCGAATCCGGAAATTCCTGATATACTAGATGATAGTTTTTTTAGTTTTTCCATCTCTCGATAAATAGCAGAACTTTTAATGATTTTTTGAAATATCACGCTTATCTCTTTAGTTCAGCAACCCGCCTTTACGCGTTACTGCTCATGCGTAATCGCCTTCTTCAATAGTATCAAAGAAAAAAAAAGGTTTAATAAAATAAATATATAATTATAATTGCATAAGTTGATAAACAAATTCTATGCAATAGCTTTACCGCGGCAGTCTCCGAGTGCTACACGTCTTTTTTTCTGATTGTATTGTTTCCTTGTTTGGTGTGTGAAATAAAGTATTTTCTATCTATCTACTTTTGACAAATTAATACTTCATTCAGAACTGTCACTTTGGTATAACTTGTTACATCTGCACGCCACGCTAGAAATTGTTTTGAAACTATGATTTTCACCACCTACTTTTGCTGTTGATTGTACTTCTATTTACATTATAAATAAAATAAATATTTTTTTGATTTTGCCTGTACTTGTATTTAAATTTAAAATAAAATAAAATTTCCTAACTAGACTAGCGTCCAACAAAACATACTAACTTTCAGAAAAAAATAAAGAAAATCTTTATTGTAATAATTGTGTATGCTTAGGTATCAACAATTTTATCCGTCACGGACATACAAAAGTATATAAGTTAAAAAAATAACTTTCCTTTCAGGAGATGGGAACGATAATTAAAAGTTTCTCTGATGAAACTTATATTTATGGCTCTGGCTAGTGTTTTACTTATATAAAGAGGCGAGGGTTGAAATTCCAATTTACAGAAATTTATGGAAACAAACAGACGAACTTTTCTCCTTCTCTTCAGTCGTACAAAGCCCACTGCTGGACTTGAGCTTCCCGTATAGACTTCAAATCATAATGGGTAGTTGTCATACTACCAACGCTTGGCAGGCGGGTTAGCGGAGTAGGTATTTGATGTAGTGTTATAAATTGATGCCCATCTTTCGTTGGGTTTCTCTTGGTCCTACGGCGCCCACGTGAGATGGGAGCAAATTTCTAAAGCCGTTGACGAGGGAAGATTTTTATATTTCTGAACAATATCATACTAAACTATAATATTATAAATGCGAATATAAGTTTGTTTGTTATGCTTTCACGCGAAAACTACTGAACCGATTTAAATGAAATTTGGTACACAGAATCTCTAGAGCCTGAAAAATAACATAAGCTACTTTTTACCGCGGGAAAACGTCATTTCGCGGGAAAATCCATTATAACGCGGGTAACACCGCGGAGCACAGCTAGTATTACAATATTATTATATACGATATAATTATAAACAATTGGCTTAGGTTAAGTTTATAGACATCTTTAAGTTAAGTTATTCTTAATAATATAAGAAAAGCGGATATTTGTGAATGCGTAAGGTAGAAGTATACTTAATTCACCTAAGTTTATTCACCCAGGTGCATTAAGTATACATTTATGGATGTTTGTTTCACATAAAATCTTGGGACTCGAATTATACATTACTGTATATATAAAAGAAAGAATATCGTGAAGGCTGAGCTGCGTGAGCACAGGGTTGAGGAATGGTTAGAGGCTACGCAGGATAGACCAGTGGAAGTCTCTTGTTTTGGAGGCCAAGACACATTTTTGGTTGCTGAGTCACATAAGTTAGTTAATTAGCTAGCTAAGGCCGGAATCTATATTACTAATTTACTATTATGTGGTACTACGTTATTGATTAAATCAATAATTGGCGAATTGGGGATTATCTATACTATCTATACTAATATTATAAAGCTGAAGAGTTTGTTTGTTTGTTTGTTTGTTTGAACGCGCTAATCTCCGAAACTACTGGTTCGAATTGAATAATTCTTTTTGTGTTGGATAGTCCAGTTATCGAGGAAGGCTATAGGCTATATAACATCTCGCTACGACCAATAGGAGTAAAGATATAGTGATAAATGTGTAAAAAACGGGAGAAATTGTTCATCTTTGAAGCCTTCAGTTGCGTGCGCCGTGAAAACGGTTCAAGATACACAAAAAATATGTATAAAAGAATAATAGCTCTTTTAATGATCTAAAAAACAGTCCGCGATAGTATATGTCTATCTTTTAAGATTAACTCACAAAAACCGTTTTTATGGTACTTACCTAATTTGGTCGAAATAATTTCTTTAAGTTGTATCAACATAAATAATATTAATCTTTATTCAAATAAATATGTTGTTGGTTAAGAGTAATTCATCCATTATAACGCGGGTAGCACCGCAGGGCACAGCTAGTAATATTATAAAGCTGAAGAGTTTGTTTGTTTGTTTGTTTGTTTGAACGCGCTAATCTCCGAAACTACTGGTTCGAATTGAATAATTCTTTTTGTGTTGGATAGTCCAGTTATCGAGGAAGGCTATAGGCTATATAACATCACGCTACGACCAATAGGAGCAAAGATATAGTGGTAAATGTGTAAAAAACGGGAGAAATTGTTCATCTTTGAAGCCTTCCGTTGCGTGCGCCGTGAAAACGGTTCAAGATACACATTAAATATGTATTAAAGAATAATAGCTCTTTAAATGATCTTAAAAACAGTCCGCAATAGTATATGTCTATCTTTTAAGATTAAATCACAAAAACCGTTTTTATGGTACCTAATTTGGTCGAAATAATTTGTTTGAGTTGTATCAACATAATAATATTAATCTTTATTCAAATAAATATGTTGTTGGTTAAGAGTACTTCATCCATTATAACGCGGGTAGCACCGCAGGGCACAGCTAGTTATTCAATATGTGATTAGATTGCCAAAGTAACATAAAATCACAGATTACTTTTAATATGATTTATGTTTATATACATTAAATAGTCGTCAATCTGTGATCACATCTGTTCTGATTACATTTAGAGGTATGAATTGTCAATTACGGTTGGGAGCATAATTCATAACTGATCTTGGCGACGAACCACGGAAAAGGGCAAGTGCAATTAACCATAAATTCATTTTAACACGAGTATTTTGGTTGAATTTCTTTTTTTCGACACGAAAACTAACAATAGTGATCGTGTAACAAAAATGATTGTTTTTTATTGAAAATACTTGATTTTAACAAAAGCTTTGTACAAAAAGGTGGGCCTAGGCGTCTTCTATCTGCCATCCTGTATTAGTTGCTAAGATTGTTGGCGTAGGTACTATTGGCGATATTATACAGTAAATTAACTGTCATTGTAACTGTTAACCGACATTTCAATACCTCGCTCCCAACCAAACAATTACGAATACCACAACATAATTGAGCGAAATCCAGTAAATTTTAATTAATTAATTGTACAACTCGATACCATTACCCCAAAAACGTAAAAACAACAATTTGGGTCACGTAAATTATTTTTCGACGATTCGCTATCTGATAATGGTGTTTAATTAAAAGTTGTTCATTTAACCCCCTTCTCAGCCCTGTGTGCCCCTTTTGGGGTGTCTTGGGGTGTCGGGCGCTCTTATAAATTGCATTTCGACACGACAAGTATCTATTTTCGGTTTGCGAATTGATGAAGTTGATGAAACTTGCGTGCTTGAGTCGGTTAGGTTAGATAATTTATGACTGTTTGAACGTCGCTTCTAGGCTAAAGTTGTATAAAGTACTGGGTCAGGTTAAAGCGTCCTGTTTTTTTTGCAGAGGCAGTAATTATAGGATTTAAAAACTATGTTAACTGTGCACTGATCATAATTTATAATGCAGTATTAAATACTGTACAGTACAATAAACATTTATGTTTAACGGAAATTAAAACTTTATTTTTAAAAACTTAGAAAAAGGTTGTTGTTTTTTTTTGGTTTTAGACTTAATAACGTACAGTTAACATGCAGTATGTAGGTACGTCTTATCTTATATTGACAGAATTGAAAATAAATTATAAACATATTTTTAGAGATTCAAGAGCTTTCTCCATAAAACATTAATGATTAATTGAGATGGGGACCAACATTCTTATGCCAACACCCGCGGCCAATTATGATGATAATCATGATTAATGAATATTTTCAGACACTACTATGGAGAGGAACACCCTAATGGCAAAATGTTACCCTCGCATCAAGGACTACTGCAGAGAAAAACATGGACTAGAGTTTCAGGTACAATAAAGCTATTCACGCCTCGGCGTTACGGTGTTATAAGGATTTTTCCGCGGAAATAACTTATTTTAAAACGTATTTTGACGAACAATTGAAAGTGCTTGCCGGTTATTCCATAAAAAAAGTCCCTTAAATGAAAATAAATAAACAAATATTCCCGAAAAATCCACAAAAAACATCTAGCCCCGTGGTAAGCTCTAAGCTTGTGTGTGACATACTTGGATATAAATTTTTATTATACTACTATGGCCAGTCTGAAATAATAAAAAAAATATACGATTTTGAAACGTATATATCTGCTTCAACGTCGGGTTTCTAGTGAAGTGACCTATTTTCGGCCCATCTTTATCTGGAATCAATATTTTTACTGGGCATTTGAAAGATCTATAAAAATTGATATCTTCCGTTAATCCACGGGCGGGCTTCAGTGTTAAGGCGAAGTTTTTCTGTTGACGTTTTACTTTTAAATTACATTTCGTAACCATAATATATCGTTATGACGTGTGAAGGCAAAATAAGACATTACGAAACTTTAGACACTGTTTTTGTTTAGATTTCAAGTAACAAGATCTATTAAAGTTACATGTAGAACAAGATTTTTTTATAACTCACTAATAAATTAATCTCAATTTAAGAAAAACCCTTGATTTGAATGCCTTAATTTCCTTAAAAGTTAAACACCATACTATTTTGTAATGTGCACGCGATGCGGTTTCATTTGATACCCCAGTTAAGTATATTTGCAGATTTTCGGTTTTCCTTCCCCAATCTCACCCCCATAACTTTTAAACAGCACAACCGATTCATGAAACATGTCTAAGAACCACTCGCGCTAAACTCGCCCTTCATACAAAAAAATCTAATTTTAAATCGATCCATCCGTTCGAGAGCTATGATGTCCCAGACAGACAGACAGACACGTCAATCTTATAACACCCCTTCTTTTTGGTGGGGGGTTAAAATAGTAGTAAACTTAAAAATATGGATTGGAGCAAAGGAATATCTATCAAAATGTGATTTGAAGTGATGGATATTCCGTTTTTTTTTAAGATACGTTCAGACCATTACTGCTGCCAAGTGTATTTACTGTCAAACTCAAAAAGCAATTACATCTATGATAGATCATTATTTATTATAACAATTATAAAATTAAAATAATTAATATTTTAATCACATGATTAGCTGGAATAAGACATTTTCACAACCACATAACCGATTCTTATGCGTTCTATAATAAATAAAAGAGATAAATAATTAGTCATAAAATCGGTAAGTAAATAATTCACTTAAATGTATTGTGTAATGTGCCTCAGAGGTTGAAAATTAACTTGCGGCGCAAGTTATATATCTGATTAAGTTTATCTGATAATGTCTAGTCTCCAAAACACGAGCTCGGTGCTAACCACAGGGCTAAATGAAGCTGTGTGGATTATCCAGCAATATTTATAGTCAAAGTCATAGTCAAAACGTTTATTTCCTTAGAAGCACATAGCCTACATGGACAGGTCAACTTAAAATTAATAAAACTAAATTGCTTAAACAACAAATATCAAGGAAATAACATTGTCTGTTTGTTCGCTTTAATGTTTTATACTGAGTTGAGAAGCGAATAGAACAACACAGCTTTATCAGTTATTACAATTTTGTAGTTATTACAATTTTGGAGTTCTTATTTATAGGTATAAATTTATTTAAATACACAAATCTGTCGCCGACATGATTCCCCTTAAAATTTCCTCCGTCCCTTCATACTTTAATACCGCATACCAATATTTCGGAGAAATGGCTTTAATCCATTGATATCGGACGCTTTTCTAAGGATTTCCCTATTTTATTAATATTTTAGAAATCTTCGCGGTATCACAGATTTAATTCTGTGGATTATGATTCGGGGAAAAACTTTTGCTCGGGTTATTTGATCGAGAGAGTTTTTAATCGGCTTATTTCAGCGTATTATCCCGTATCTCCATTTTCAAAACATGTCAAGACTTCATGTATAGAGGTATATTTCCAATCTACACAACATCTAGCTCCGTGGTAAGATTTAAATTTGTGTTACGGGTACTAGACATCTGATATACTTAATAGATAGATAATAGACTTTCATTCATTAGCGACCTACTATTAATGTCGACGCGATGTGTGTGGGCGGGTACCTTCCGGATTCTAGCTTTTGGTGTTATAATGTTATATAATTTCCGCCAAGGAACATGATAGTTCGTTATTCTCTTTAACTGATTTTGCTCTTTTCCTTTTTGAGCAATTGCCATTTGCTAAACAACCATACCTGTGACTTTTCCCAAGTCATCAGTCCCTCTAAATCAAGTTAGCCAATACTTTATTTTCTCTAAAACCTTTTTGCCATTTTAGACTCAACGCTGGATGTATCCGCGCTTTCTATCCATCAACTTCGTCCTAATTTATTATGAGCCGTAGGATACCTTCAGAATATACTATATACAATGAGCTTAAAATTGATATATAAAGTAAGATAACGGGGTGTGTATGGCGCGCACCAGGTGAACCTTATCGCTATATAGCAATTTTGAAACACCTGTATAATATACTTCTTGTGGCATTTATCATGTCATCCATCCTACGGTGTGCTTGCCGATTCGCAGTACCAAATTTGTAAACTTTACTACTAAGTGCTGCAATAATAACCTATCACTTGCCTCTATTATAACGATCTCATCCGTTTAACTAACCTACGGCTGAAATGCTGATAAAACTCATTGCAACGGCTCTAATTATAAGCAATAGTTACCAGAATTACCATGAAACAAGCCCGTCCATTACCCCAAGTCACACACACACAAGTCCTGGTTTCCGCCACAGAAATAAACCGAGTTTATAGTCAGTAATGTTTATAAATAACGCGCTCTAGGCTGTAATGTTTATAAGTAAAGCTGTGGGGTTGTTGACCTAGGTTCGTGGTTGATCTTTCAGCGAATTGTTTTTTTTCCGGGTATCGAAATAGTTTTAGTTTTGGTTTTGCTCGGTATAATAAATAAATATTTCTACATAAAAGCAGTAATATCTAGACTCGTGGTATGCTCTAGCTTATGTTACGGGTGGGTTAAGAATATTTAGGGCCGATTATCCAACGTCAGAATAAAGTCGACAGATTAAATTGTGTGATGTCTCATAGTTTCTTTAATTAATGTGTTTTTTTTTTTAATTTTCTCCTTCCAATGTTTGACAGGTGAGTATCAATTTTATTCCGTCATCTTACCCTTCATTGTTTGGTTAATTTTATTCTGATATTGGAAAAGTCGCCCCTTAGATGTCTAGTAACACGAAGGCTGCCACGGGAGTGTATGTACCTGTATGGTTTTATTCTAAATATTTATCTGATTTAATCGTGAAAAGGGTGTTTTTAGTTCACGCGCTGGGAATCGGCAAAATACTATATGATTTCGTAAATTTGCATTCGCAAATTTCGCAGCACACGCTGACTCCTAAAACTGTACAAACCCCCGACTTTGCTAAAAATAAATCTTAATGAATAGTGGTAGTGTACTGTAATAATAACAGCTAGGTAGTCCTTTTCATTTTTCAAAATTAGATTTGCATTTCAGGTTGTGGACATGCGATGGGGAGTCAGAGATGAGGCCACAGATGATCACATGACCACAGAGCTCTGCATGCGCGAAATCAAAAACTGCCAGCGGTTGTCGATGGGACCCAACTTTGTGGTGTTCTTGGGGCAGAAGTATGGATATAGGTGAGTTTTTAAAATACATAAGATGAATAAATATTGTTGGGAAACCCACATAGCAGCTAATAGCCCCTTGGTAATCTCTAAAGTTTGTGTTACGAGACATTTGATTTAATGTCTCTTAATACAAAGGTACAGTCAGTGTAAAATTGATATAATTCAACATTTGAAAACATCTGAAAACCATAACAACAAACTGATTTAAGCAGTTAGAATCATGATAATATTGTATGCGCCCAAAGAAGTCTAAATATCTCACTTCTATTGTTTCATAATTCTCTAAATTGACAAGGTTTTCAAAATGATAACGTAAATTTGGCAAAAAAGACAATAAACTACAACATTTCAAATACTCCAATTAATCCCAAAATAAATCTTTTTCATATTCCTGATTCTTTCTACATATTATGACTTAAAACGGGTAACATACCGTGATTTTACGGTTTTTAAGTTTTCCGATATTTCGACGCTGTCGCTAGCGCCATGATCACTGAAACAACCTATATACATCACATACATCTTTCTACATATTCCTAAATAAGTATCTACTAACTAACCCATTCTGGCTTTGCTCAAGTGCAAAAACCTATTTCATAAAACCGCATAAAGATGCGTTATGTAGTTTTCAAGTTTATAGTGAACGTAGGGACTGACAAACGCGGACTTTAATTTATAGGTAATAAGTACTTGCTTTTAAAGTTCTCAGAAAGCAAAGAAAAGCTTTAAAAGAGTTTGAAGGGCATGTGACATTCACCAACCCGCACTTGGCCAGCGTGGTGAATTAAGGCCTAATCTCTCTCGTCAAGAGAGAAGTCCCTGTGTCCCAGCAGTGGGAACGTCATCACCCTATTGATGATGAAGTACTTGCTGACCCGGCACTTAGCCATGTTGGCTAAGAGGTAGCACACTCAACTTTCATTCCGAAGGTCGTGGGTTCAAGCCTCGCCGCGCACCTCTGGATTTTTCTTCTAAAAAAAATATGTTGGCTTGAAACACGTGCTTTAAGGGTAAAGGTAAGCATCGTGAGGAAACCGGCATGTTTTAAGAACTTTGAAGAGTTTGAAAGACATGTGACATTCACCAACCCGCAGTTGGCCAGCGTGGTGAATTAAGGCCTAATCTCTCTTGTCAAGATGGAGGTCCCTGTGTCCCAGCAGTGGAAACGTTAATAGGGTGCTGATGATGATGATGATGACCCGGCAATCGTTGTTTTGCCATTTATGCGCAACGAAATATTACTGTTTATGTCAGTTGCCATGGATATCTATAAATAAACAAAAGTTTCGTAGCAGTTATGCGCTTGATTTTACCCCGACTCCTTCAACAGCTATCGTCATAATTCAACTAATTCTCTCACATGCTTAACAAATTATACACCAAAACTTTCCTCTTGAATTACTTACTACCTAAAGCTGAATTGCCTGAAAATCGGTTTGGTAGCTTTTGAGTACAACCCGAACATTAGGCTGACAGATGCGGCGAGGGACTTGAATTAATCATATTTATAATAGACTAGCGGCCTGCCCCGGCTTCGCACGGTTTTTTATTAAAGAAAAATTCCCCGGCAATTAATCGATTTTTTCTCGCCTTTTAAACCTTCCCTAGACCTCCACGAACATTTCAAGATTAAGATAAGATAAATCCGTTCAGCCGTTCTTGAGTTTTAATCAGACTAACGAACAACAATTCATTTTTATTTATATAGATAGATGTGGCCACCTTCGTAATGTACTCTTTGGAATAAGCAAGTGAACCAATAACAAACAGACAATGCTAAATTAATAAAGCTAAATTCAAAATTTAAGAAAACCCCCGATTCCAATGCTTTAATTTTCTTAAAAGTAAAACACCACAATATTTAGTAATGTGCACGCGATACACTTCATTTGATACCCCACTCGAGTATATTTGCAGATTTTCGGTTTTCCTTCCCCACTCCTCCATAACTTTTAAGCAGCTTAACTGATTTTCGTGAAATATGTCTAAGAACACCCGAGACAAACTCACCTTTCATACAAAAAAAACTAAATTGAAATAACTCCATCCGCTCGGGAGCTATGGTGTCCCAGACAGACAGATAGACACGTAAAACTTATAACACCCAATTTTTTTTTTGGTCGGGGGTTAAAAAAAATTATCAAGCTAAGTGGAAAAGAAATTTTTGACTTTGACCGCTGCACGCTGTTTTCTTATTGGTTTTTGTTTTGCGCAAGAAATTTCGTACATATAAATATCTCAAATAATTTAAAATGTGGACATTATGTAAGTCATAATAATTAGGGACAAGTGGAGGAAGGTGAGTTTTCTGTATTATTTTTCATGTTGTTAGTGTTTCAATAAAGAATATAGTCTTGTATTGTGAGTTTTCCATGGCCGAGTACAACGGCGCCCACGGGAGCAAATAGAGGTAATTATATTCATATGGACTGCCTCAGTGGCGCGGTGGGCGGAGGTTCGCTTGCGGTGCAAGAGGTAGCGGGTTCGATTCCCGCCGAGGGGTTAAGTGTTTGTCCTGCGAGCATTTTCTCCTTGGTCTGGGTGTTTAGTATGTATAATAAAAAATATCTATCTATGTATGTCTATTAAGTATATCAGATGTCTATTACCCGTAACACAAGCTTATAGCTTACCACGGGGCTAGATGTTGTTGTGTGGATTGTTCGGCAAAATTATATTTATTATATTCATTTATTCATAAAATAACCCCCCCCTTAATAAGTTTATGCCCACAGGGAGGTGCAAACATAACTAAAACCGTCCATGAAATATGTTATCTTATTTCTCTCCATCCACGGTTGTCTGGAAGAAATTGCTTTTAGCAATAAGACCGCCCATTACGCATTCTAGGTTTAGTTTATATTTCATATTGTATTGTTCATTTGGTGTGTAATAAAGTATATTCTATTCTATTCTATTCTATTCTAACAATAAAAATCTTGCTTCCAGGCCCATCCCCACATACGTGTTATCATCAGAGCTGGCGATGCTGCGCGAGGAGCTGGCAGCCGGCGGGGCCGACGTGATCCTCTTCGACACCTGGTACAAGAAGGACTCCAACGCGGTGCCCGCTATGTCTGTGCTGCAGCCCATATCGTCTA
This sequence comes from Gymnoscelis rufifasciata, assembly GCA_929108375.1. Classification (NCBI taxonomy): domain Eukaryota; kingdom Metazoa; phylum Arthropoda; class Insecta; order Lepidoptera; family Geometridae; genus Gymnoscelis; species Gymnoscelis rufifasciata. The sequence continues at coordinate 8,732,103 of OV815327.1, read as the reverse complement.
TACTCATCAACTTTAATAACAAGGTTAGAAACACAGAGGAAGTCAGAATATTTTTGAGACCCGGTATCTGTCCACGCACTTGGAAATGTTTCATCATCACAATAGATTATTTAAAAGTTGTACCCATATTTTTCCATTTTGCTTGAAAAATCAAGACATTGATACAGTGTATTGAAGTTTCGCGAGACGTAATGCTTTCCAGCAAAATGTACTAAATTTTCTTATTTCATTGTGACATTCAAAGTCAAAGTCATAAATGTTTATTACGTTCGAAGCACAGGGCAAACTCGTACATGGACAGGTAAACTGTACACATGAATGCAATAAACGATTTTGATTTGATTGGATTTGATTGAACCTAAAGTCAATTAAACTAAGAAAATTTTATATAAAAAACATATTGAAAATAACATTATCTTGATAGTTCGCTTAATTTTTTTACACTACTAAGCCGCACTTGGCCAACGTGGTGAATCTCCCTCGTCAAGTAGTCCAAGAGCTAGTGAACCCTGGGAGTAACGGTCTCCCTATAAGGTTAGAAATTTGTATAATTACAATTTATGGTATGCTGAGAGCAATAGCCATGACCTGGCAGGCGTCAGCCCTGCACGTTAACAGTTCAAAACTGTTAAGTAAATTGTAAGCCCAATTTACTTAACAGTTCAAAAAATAAAGGGGCTGATGACGTGCAGGGCTGACGCCTGCCAGGTCATGGCTATTGCTCTCAGCATACCATAAATTGTAATTATACAAATTTCTAACCTTACAGGGAGACCGTTACTCCCAGGGTTCACTAGCTCTCCAGCTAAAGGGAGAAGTCCCTGCGTCCCAGCCGTGGGAACATAAAATAGGGGTATAGACGCCCATTATGCTCAAGCTTAATATTTAAAGAATGTATTTATGATCTTCCAGCGAGTGCCCAAGCTGCAAGCAGAAGACCAGGCGGTCTGGTGGGACACCCTCGGCAAGATGCAGAAGATGTTCCGCAAAGCCTCGTCGCAGCTCTACACTTCTGGAAAGATAGACAAGGATACCATGCACAATTACTTCATGTCTGGTAAGAGAGACATTAAATAAAATACTTTGAAATAAAATGAAATCATAATCAGCATTCTCTTGCCCTCTTTCCACGTTGGGTCTCGTCACAGCATGTTATTTCTTTCCTGTTTTCTCTGTCACACGTCATCTCAACACTCACTCCTTCAAACATGAACTGTATTGACAAATATTATTAATTAGGCACTGAAGCTTGAAGGGAATAAACCCTTTAGCGCTGTAAAGAACGCACCCTTTATTGGTAAAGTTCACACCACCTCCGCCTTGGACGGGGAGAAGGATCTAGCGTCGAACTCTGAGAGAATACCTCATCTTATAGTACTTAAATACTTAAATGTACAAGATGAGGTAATTATGTAATTTCATGAAATAAACTAATTAGACACTCAGGTCTCTCATCTCTACTTAAAATAGAAGAGTTTGTTGTTTGTTTGAATGTGAAGATCTCAAAAACTTATGGTCTGATTAAAAAATCCTTTCAGATTTAAGATTATAAGCTACTTTTTATGGCGACGAAATGCCTTGTACCCGGAGAAAATAAAAAAAACGGGCAAAACCGTGGCTCATAAAGCTAGTTAATTAATAAATGCCTTTCCTTGGTTTCCAGTAACTGAGCGCGAAGTCATAAACGGAGTGCTGAACGTGAAGAACACTAAGAACCACTGCCTCGCGTACGTCCGGTACATTAACAACATCAATCTTCAGAACCTGAAGAAAGCCGGCAACTTCGTGGACATCCTGAACAGGAGCCTGGATAACGAGGCCTCGAAGCTGCTGGCTGATTTGAGAGATGTTAGGCTGCCGGAGAAGATCGAGACCACTAATATGCAAAAGTGAGTAGGTACCTAGAATGTCATGATTCCTGTTGCATCCGTAACGCGACTTACACGTGACCTCCGGGTGGTGCTAAGAACAGTCTCTGGTGGTAGGCTTCGGCCGCGGCTTGTCACCACCCTCCGGGCTGGGCCAGTGCGTGAAGCGATTTTTTCGTGTTTCGTAATGTGGCCCGGAGAAGCCATCTTCTAGGCCTTCATGCTCCATCTTAGACCACATCGTCACTTAACATCAGGTGAGATTGTGGTCAAATGAAGGCTTATCAATAATAATAAAAAAAAGCATAACTGTTCTCATTGCTCCCACGACTGTTGCAGGGTTATGCTTTCTATATCAGTATTCCATCTCCATCTTTAATCAGTTAATGAGACCCTAAAATAAAGCCTACAGCTGCGCGGTATGTGAGCTTGCCATAGGGCTGCTAAAAATGGCTGGTTAAAAATGCTATAGGTGGCACATACAGAATTTTTATAACGTCAGCCTAGTTTAATTTTTTATTTAGTTTTGTGATGGTTAATATTGTTTTGAACATAAACTAATAGAATAATATAAATAAATATTTCTGGACAATCCACTGTTTATATTTTAAAATCATTTTATATTTTATTTGGTAGAATAAATTAAAAAAAAACGATGTTTTAGTTTCATCTCAGACCTAATAATAACAAATAAATAAATAAATATTTCCGGACAACTCACACAGATAAAAATAGATATATGTCCGAGGCATTTACGAGTGCCGTTGATTGTTGTTTACATGCATAGCAAAGAGTAGTATTTATTTGATTGCTTTTAAAATCATAATTTAATTTAATTTGATTTGTTAAATTTTTTAATCAACTAATCACCGTCATTTCATTTATTAAGTTTGATAAAGATTGTAATGTACGTAACGACCAATCAGAGCAGAGCCCGTCGCTCGAGTGGGGTCGAGGCGCCATCTTTACTTGAGAGTGACGGACGGTATTTTTCGGGTCATCACTTGGGGAGACACCAACGAGTCCAGTTGGATCGTTGGGTGTGTACGTTGTTAAAAAAGTGAGGTTGGTGCCTTGAACTCGCTGCTCGGTTTTTACTGTGCACTTTATTTGAAACTTTTGTAAATAGACAAAATAACGATTAAATTCTTATAAAAACTGTGACTATTGTGTTTTGTGCTCGCCTTTTACCCGATGACGCCCACTAAACGCGTAACCACTGACGACGATGTCGTCGAGAATAACGATTCTCCGATAGATAGAATAAATAATAATATCAAATAGATCTTATAAACTCGTGACTAAAAATTATTTAGCCTCTACTGAAGATATACCCCTGTATACTGATATCATCATCATCATCTCAGCCGTAAGACGTCCACTGCGGGACATAGGCCTCCCTCAAAGATCTCCAGTGGTTTCGGCTGGCAGCGGCCTGATCCACCGTGAGCCCGCAGCCTTCACCAGATCGTCCGTCCATCTAGTTGGTGGACGTCCTACTGATATAGGATGTACGAAATGCTTTATTATTAAATCGTTTACCGTAAAAATTACATTTGGATAATAAGTTTATTAAATAATAAATAACACAATATATCCTACTTGTCATTAAATAAGAACTTGTAACTTGTTTTTTTAATTTTTTATCTATTTTAAAATAATCTTTACCATACCAATGTGCCAATGTACCAATGTACCAATGTACCAATGTACCAATGTTACCAATGTACCAATGTACCACTGTACCAATGTACCAATGTTCCAATATACCAATGTACCAATGTACCAATGTACCACTGTACCAATGTACCAATGTACCAATGTACCACTGTACCAATGTACCAATGTTACCAATGTTTACCAATGTTTCTGCTTCCAGATATACAGTGGAATGGATCGGTCGCGAGGGCTTAGATCCCGATGCACACGGAGAGTACCTCGCGCATTTTATATCGCACTTCTACAAGAACATTGTCAAGCTTGTAGACAGGTTGGTTTCTAGTCAAAAAAATAGTAAAGGTTCATCAAAGACCTTCTTAGAAGTAAATTTTGCAGTTCTTGATTAAAAAGCTAATAAATATTTTTTTGTTGAATTAAGTCTATTGAAAATTGTATGTGCTATAACGGTGCTTTAACGGTGAATGCAATCATGGTGAGGCAACCGGCATGTTCTGATAAGTTAAAAAAAAGTGTATGAAGGACATTGTGACATTCACCAACCCGCACATGGCCAGCGTGGTGAATTGAGGACTAATCTCTATCGTCGAGAGAGAAGTTCCTGTGTCCCAGCAGTGGGAACGTTAATGGAGTGATGATGATGAAGTCCATTAAGATTTTCGAACGATATGCAAGACATCCTACAAGTTGCAAGTAGTTCGACTGATTCACCGATTTTCTGACTGAGTTATAATTCTTATCCTAACTACACTAGATAAGGGTTCTGTCAATGGTTCGAATATTTAGGAATCTTTAATGTTTTATTCAGATATATAATAAACTAGCGGCCCGCCCCGGCGTCGCACGGGTATAAAATTTTCCCGGATATTATTCAAATTTTTCTCGCCGTAAAAACCATTCTATCTCTCAAGTTGGATCGAACTGCACATGGTGTGCGAATTTTATTATAATCGGTTAAGTGGTTTAGGAGTCCATCGAGGACAAACATTGTGACACGAGATTTATATATATTAAGATATATATCATAATACGCCCAGGCGTAGGTGAGGTGAACGGTTTTCTGGTGTAGTCAGGATAGTATTCGTCGCTGTATGAAAATTAAAAACACCACTTTGTCAAAATTCTCTACCTGATATTTTCCAGAGCCATGCGCAAAGAAGACAGCAGCGCGACAGGTGTGATAGTCACGGAGATTCTCCAGCACCTGCACGCCTGCAACAACTCCGTGCAGGTGTACCACGGGAGAGAACCCGACCTGGAGTTCATCGAGCAGTACATGAAGAACAACTCTGACAAACCACTGGTTTTGTACGGAGAAGGTATATTATAGGAATGAAGACTACGTCAAAAACAGGTGTTCTGTTTAGTGAGTCTGTAAGCCCGTCCAAAAATACTGGACAGCTATATTTTGATTTAAAAAATTGCCTAGATATAGGAGCATCATAGTCCCGGAGTGGGGGCTGATGACGTATAAATTTTGCTCCATAATATTACGTTCCGCGAAACTTCAAAACGATGTTTTCTTTTGATTTTAGTTTGCAATAAGATTTTTTTTTAATAATTGGGCTCCTTTTTTTTAGTTATCTAAATCACGGACTAATTATTAATTTTGAGTGATCTACCCAATTTGCGGCAAGCTTGGTTATGCTTTGGTATATTATTATTGGGTTAAGGTCTGCCATAAACTTTCTAACTTTACTAGAAGGAAAAAAAGGCACCTGTATCTTGTAAAAAGTCCTTTTGCTCTAGCAGTTATTTAATTATCACAAAAATAAGATAAAAGTATTATCCTCAATATATTTATATAAAACATTAAAGAATTTTAATATTGATATGCGTCACTATAATGCTGTTAATTATTACGTAACAACTTAATGCTTCGAGTACGGAGATTCCAGAGACAATTGATTTTCAATTGTTATGGACCACGTTCGTGGTCTTAGAGACTGGACGTATTAAGACAGAAAGTCGCATAAGTAGAGACTGAATAAATTAATAACCGACTTGGTATTACATGGATCTCACAACTTTTTACCGCAGAACAACTGAGTTGCGAGACTTGTTTTTTTTGACAAGTATTGTTTTTGATGGGATCTTTATTACACTCCAAAAGAAAACAATACAAAAATTACATAAAGCTAAATAAAAAATGCGTAATGGGCGGTCTTATTGCATAAAGCAATGTTCTACTTCAGGAGGATGTGGCAAGACAAGTCTCCTCTCCAAGAGCGCAGCCCTGTCCCTGGACACCTGGTTCGCCGACGTCCAGCCCACCAACATCATCAGGTTCCTGGGAACCACTCCTGACTCCAGTGCGCTGACGCCCACCCTCATCTCTATTTGTCAGCAGGTTATCAATGCATTCACTTTTTAGGTTAACACATGTCAGAAAATACAATTAGAATAGAATAGAAAAACATTTATTTTGGACACAACAGCACATTGCAGAAAAAATAATATACAGAAACAAACGCACACACACAAACATAGTAAAGATTAAAAAAAAACAAAGGTAACAAACAACAACAAACAACACTAATTAAAAACATTACATTAATAGCAATAAACGATACAACATACATACAAAAAAAATAGAATTCGTAAATTGCTGTCGTAAAGGATTACAATGTATTATCATCTTTTGATTGTGACTTACAAAGGCTCCTTTAATTAAAATTAGAGACAAGCGCATAAACTAGTTTTAATAAGTTTTACGAACCATCATTATGATCACCAGTAGAGATTGGACTCTACCAGTAACCAAAGATTGTCACTTTAGCTAGCTCAACTTTTACAAATCATTATTTTTGACTGCGTGTGTGGTGCGGTGGTTATTTTAATAATAATAATAAGGTTTTTTTTTGTTGGAACCGGCCCGTATCTGCGTTTTTATGCCCGGTTATAATATTGTCAGTCGCCATTTGAGAAAGTTTGGCCCAGCTAATTATTTTGTTACCATCATCATCCTTAGTAATGGATCCAACAACAACTATTCTCACTGTATGACCTGCACATTGCACTTTAGTGACCCAATCCGTTTGCTTTTGTCGGTAGCACACCAGGTTTTAGGAATACTTTTACACATTTCCAGATTTCCTACAACTTTGCACTACCATTCGAGGGTATCCCAGACGACCTGGTGCCCCTAACTGCCCACTTCAAGCAGCTCCTAGCACTGGCCACGAAGCAGAAACCACTCCTTCTCTTCCTGGACTCCGTGGAACAACTGACTGGGCTGGGGACTGAGAACAACAAAGTGTCATGGCTGCCGACAAGATTACCACCATATTGCAAGGTATTTAAATGACTCAAGAAAGAAGATGATTTTAGTAACCGTTTATTTATACACAATGCTAAATTTCGCATAAATTTCCCTAGTAGTCTCTTCTTTATTTATTTTTACAGTGGCTTCTTGCCCAAAGGAAACTAAAAAAGACCAAACAGATGGTTGTCTTTTGCCCTATCGTTGATTTATGGTTAGAACATATAATAGTAATGATAAAAAGCGTAACCGTATGTATTTGTTACTTTATCATTTTGTACTCGTTTCTTTTGAGACCTCATACTCTGTACTGGATGGAGTACGTAACTCAGTACCGAATATAATATGTATATGGTATGCTACAGTTAAAAAAAGTTGTGTAAAAGAAAAGTTTCTCAGGATTTTGTTTGAAGTTAAATTTTACTTTTATTTTTTTCATGTCATGTCATGAAATGTAGTTAAAGGTAGTTCAATCTCTGTTGCCCAGTATCTTTAGAGACTAGTGTCCTCAGACGACTTTGTGAATAAAGTCTTGTGACTATTGTGGTTGCGGCAGAATTTCAGCGTTCACTGATAACACCAGTAGACATAGAGCTGAGCTGTTGCCCTTTTACTGCTATAGCACATACGTACCTGCTCACTCTGTGTTTATATATATATATCAATCTTAATTCCAGTTAATTGTGACTTGTGCTCGCGAAGAAGCAAATCCCGAGGTGTCCAAAGAGTACGACGTCCTGCGACGAATGATAGATTCTGAGGAAAATTTTCTAGAAGTAACGGCGTTGGGAGATGACTTGGCTATGGAGGTCCTAAAGTAAGTTATACTGAACGCTCACATAGTATTGTTTTGTACTATAAAAGACGTTTTTGTTCAATTGACTACCTATCAACGTGGCTTTAGATTTGATTTTAAATAAAAAAGTGTTCATTCACTGGCATACTATGTGTGCTCGAATCCTATTCAAATTACTGTTTAAGTTAAAAGTTCATTCTAACGATTTCTGAATTAAAAATAGATTATATCATAAATAAAATATATACCTAAAATGTATATATTTCTCAAAAATATTAAAAAAATATATATCTCCGGACAATCCACACAACAACATAATCTAGTCCACTGGTAAGCTCTAAGCTATATTAACCGTAAGAACAATATTTTCAGATTATGGATGGCCGGTGCTGCAAGGGATCTGTCAAACTTCCAATGGCGACTTGTCTCCAACGCGATAGCATCATGCTCATTACCTATATTCGTCAAATTAGTGTTTGCAGAGGTATTATCTTTAATCTTAATGTTGTTATAATGAGTGATACACCTCACTAAATAGGTTAAATTATTTAAATAAATATTTATGCAGAAAAAGATTAAGACACATCCCGGATATGCAGGTTCGAATACAGTGTGCGAAGGTTACAACTGAAAAAAAAAAATGCAATAAAAATAAAAAAATATTTGCTTTTTCACAAGCCTAAGACAAAAGTAACAATATGCTTATTGCACGTCTGGATTAAACAATAAATATAAACAAATGAAACTATAATTTCTTTGAATCAGTTTAAGTTGGATACGATTCACATTTATTTTTATACGTGCGGCCCGCCCCGTTTAATTGTTTTCCCGGCAATTATCCGAATTTTTCTCACCTTAAAACCCAATCTTGGACTTCTACTAACATTTAGAAAACATTTGGTCAAATTGGTCTAGACATTGTTGTCTTAAGCACTTACCAACACATTTTACAATGCATTTTTAAACAATATATATAAAATGAGGTGAAACCATTTCCATATAGGTACCTTATTTTAAGAAAGGGTGTTGTATAAGGGGCTACACTGTGTCTTATACTTTTTATATTGTACAAGGCAAACTATTGTCTCTCTGGATTTTACAGGTTTGCAGATGGCGGAGCTACACAAAACCCGCGGACACACATCTTGCGTCCACTGTCATGGACTCCATTATGCTTTTGTTTGAAAGAGTTGAAAAACAGGTACTTATTTTTGTTAATAACAACATTATTTAGTTTGTGCCGTTTGGGGTAATGTAGAAGTAGAGTAAAATTATAGCATCATTATTTTTGGCTGCGTATTATTAATGTTAAAGGAGACAAAGTATAGTTCTTATGTATTTTTTTAACTTGTGTTAAAATTATTGTTATTCATATTACCATAAATTACAATATTCTTTATCTATACTTATATAAAGCTGAAAAGTTTGTTTGTTTGAACGTGTTTATATTAGCATCAACTTGTCCGATTAAAAATAATTCAGTGTTAGTTAGTCCATTTATCAATTAAGGCTGTAATACTACGTTTTACCCGCGGGGGATATTCACAAACACTGGTAACGCCGTGGCTAGTATTACCTACATATTTCAAATCGCTTTCTCTTGTGCTGTTGTGTGTGCTTTTTATAAAAGAACACACAAAGAAAGAAATAAAGAAGAAAGAAAAATATTTATTATTACACAAAACAATTACAAAAACAATAACAACAAACTTAAGCTTATAACAACTTAAATATAGGTTAAACCTTAAAACTATTTAAAGTTGTGTAATAAAGGGTCCCTGGCTCAGCATAATGCATCTGCCACAGGGCCCGTAGGAGCACTATGACAGAGCGCTGGTTTTCAGCCCGGGCCCGTGAGGGTGGCAACACCACAACTTAAAATTAAAACAAATGTCCACAGTAGTATCATAGGTACAGTATCCATAAAGATTAAGGGATCAGAGAAGAGTGATAAGTTGGAGTGTTCAATGATAAGTTCCTTATGTGCATATCTAGCTAGGTTCAGTTTTAATTTCTTATTATATTGTTTATCTGGTGTGTAATAAAGGATTTTCTATTCTAATCTAGCTGGTTTAATTACTTAAGTATATGTCTGCAGCAACAGTCTGAAAGTAAGATACCGCACAACGCTTCACCAAAAAAATACTATCGTAAGATAATATTTTTCGTGTGGCTACGTCATAGTCACCTATAGCTAGACAACTCATGATTTTCATTTTTTGGATGCCTAAAATTATCCTGGAATAAAATATCAGTTAATGGGTATTGTTATTCCAGCATGGCCGTCTCCTCGTGTTCCACGCGCTAGCTTACATCACAGCGGCCAGGAGTGGCCTCTCGGAGACAGAGCTGGAGGACCTGATCTCTCTGGACGACAAGGTGCTGGATGACGTGTACCAGTACCATCTCCCGCCCGTGAGGAGGATCCCTCCTCTGTTGTGGACTAGGTAACATGATGTATATATACTAATACCTAGTCGACCCGACAGACGTTGTCCTGTCCCACGTCTCAAAAAACAATATCCAGTTGACCGTATTGTGAATCTAAACCATTCCCAGATCCCCTTGAACACACACAAAAAATTTCGTCAAAATCGGTCCAGTCGTTTGAGAGAAGTTCAGTGGCATACACACTCACAGAAGAATTATATATATAAAGATAACTAACACGCTAATCTCAGGACTGGCTGGTTTTTAATTATTATAACACTATAAGATATAGCTTATTTATCAAACTTTTTAAGCGGGGAAAATACGTTGTTCTCAAAAAAAACGAAACCACAGGTTGGTGTGTATAGCTAGTGTAGTAATAAAACTATCAATCTTGGTAGTTCACTACAGGTATTATGACCAGACTTCGGGTCGCTTAACAAGCAATGAAGATCTCGTGGTTTCCGTATACCTAGAGTAGGATAAAGATGGTAGGTAAACTATTTATATAACGTTTTGGTATTAAACAAATTTCTAAATTCTGTCTAAATTCTAAACGCCGTATAGATAGTCAATTTATTGGTAAAAATCATGTTTACAAGTCACTTTTTAAATTATATAATAACAAATGAATACAGACTTAAATTTAGTAGTTAACTATACTAATAAATAAATATTAAAAATTAAAAAATGTCACAATTAAATAAAATAAAAATCAACACAAATAATTTACAATATAACAGATGTAATTTTTTGTATGTCATAATAAGTTTACAGTTTGTTGGCGAGAAATTCCTCGACCTTATAGACCGCCTTTTCAATGAGCCATACTTTTAGTTTATGCCTGAAGGAGTTTAAGCTAGGCGCTGCGAGAATATGCTCCGGGAGTCGGCGGTATAAATGGCGTGGCTTTTTCATCCAGGATCCGCAACGACCTTCCGAACTACCTGTCAGAGCGGGAGGCTGATGGAGTCAACGTGATGAACTGGTACCACCGACAGTTCCGCGACACGGCTCGAGAACGCTACTTCAAGAACATGAACATGGCCATGTACTTCCATTCTATGATTGCTGACTATTACCTTGGTAAGATTAACATTATTACATTATTGATACGTTGCGTGGAGATTTTTTAAAATTTTAATGCAGTAATAATTTAATGCATCATGAGCACCCTTATTTACGTTTTCCAACTGCTGGGACACAGAAACTTTTCCTTTGACGAGAGAGATGAGGCCTTAATTCACCACGCTGGCCTAGTACGGGTTGGTGAATATTACCTGTCCTTCAAACTCTTTAAAGTTTTCAGCATGCTGGTTTCCTCACAATCTTTGCCTTCATAAGCACGTACTTAAATCGCACAAAGCATTTTGAAGAAGTCAAAATGCATTGATGTTTCTTGGGGGTTTGAACCTACGACATTCGGAATGAAAGTCGTAGTTGCTCCCACTTAGACAACACTTTTTTATACAGAATTAATGTTTGTAATTAACAATATCCTATCCTACAATCCTCTTTGGACAGGAATTTGGGGCGGTGGGATACCCAAGCCGTTTAAATACACGGAGATCCAGCGGCACCGGTTCAACCTGGCCGACCGCGAGGGGGTGGCTGACAGGAAGGTGCCTCTACAGCCACTGGTCTTCTCATCTGCTGATGGACTTACCAAGAGATACAACTTGCGAAAGGTTGTAATATTTTTGATAAATCAATATTTCCGGAACATCTGCACAACAAAAATTAGCCCCGTGGTAAGGTCTTAACTTGTATTACGGGTACTAGACATCTGATATACTTAATATAATAGATACGTATAAAGATATTTTACTAAAATACTGAATTTTTTATTGAAACTGTTCTATTCTTATAATACATATTAAACACCCATGTGAAAGTGCTTGCAGAACATAAAACACTTGATTTTTAATGTTTTTAATAAGTGATAAACCTCACTAGTCCCTTTTCAAGTTAAACTATTTTTTAAATTTTATGCAGAAAAATTAAGACACATCCGTAATCTGTGCGCGAAGATTACGGATGTGTCTTAATTTTTCTGCATAAAATTTTTAAAATAAAACACTTGATCCTTCAACGGGTATTGGACCCATCGATCTACCTCTTGCGCAGCAAGCGGACCACCTTTCACACAGTCCTCCAAATCTTTGTCCTATTGCAAGAAGTGCCTCTTCCTTCTATAAATAGCTATTGATGATATGTTTCTAGTTCGGCGAACTACCGTTCCACCTGGTCCGCTCCAAGCGCTTTACGGACCTCTACTCCGAGGTCCTGTTCAACTACTCCTGGCTGCACGCCAAACTCAACTGCTGCCCGCTCCAGGCTGTTCTCGCTGACTTTGAAGACGCGAAGCTGCATGTCAATAAAGATGCTGTGAGGTATGACTTGGGTTCAAACGCCGCTTCGCACCTCTGGATTTGATTCTTGAAAATGTATTTAAAAAAAATTAAAATACACAAGCTTTAATGGTGTAAACATCGTGAGGAAAACGGCATGTTCTGCGAACTTTGAAAAGGACATGTGACATTCACCAACGCACACTTGGCCAGCATGGTGAATTGGGCTTTATCTCTCTCGCCGAGAAATCCCTTTGTCCCAGCAGTGGGAACGTTAATAGGGTGATGATGATGATGATGAGGTACGACTAGCACTTCACACAGCCTTTCCCATCGCGCCGAAAAATCCTAATTTTACCGATCCACTGCTATCCGGTTCCGGCTGTTAGTTAAACATTGTTAGTTACAAATTAATTTAAAGCTACATTGCTAGTTTTGAATAGCTAAGTATGGCAGCCTTAATATAACTTGTACAAAGAAATAACAATGTTTTTTGTCTGGCAGGCTTCCCATAACTCACAATTATTTTTATTAACTAAACCAGTATAGCAGTTCTAATACTCTATTCCAGAGAACTAATGCTAGTAGCAGACGCACTACGCCTAGGAGGCGCTATAATCGGGCAATTCCCGGACATGCTGGCGCCGCAGCTAGTCGGCCGACTGTTGCCCGAAGCGCCGACCAACAAGGCGGTGGCCGCTCTGCTGCGCGAGTGCCACGATAAGGGAAAGCATCACTGTGCTTTGCTGCCGACGCATCATTGCTTGCATACTCCTGGAGGGCCATTGAAGGTTGGTAAAAAAAGTATATACATAATACCCTTTATGGCTAAGAGGGAGCAACCTCGTCTTTTATTCCGGCATGTTCCGATTAAAAACTAGTTAACTATTTGACTGCCTGAGTGGCGCGGTGGGCGGAGGTCCGCTTGCGGTGCAAGAGGTAGCGGGTTCGATTCCCGCCGAGGGGTCAAGTGTTTGTATGTTCTGCAAGCATTTTCTCCTTGGTCTGGGTGTTTAGTATGTATTATAAAAAAATATCTTTCTATGTATGTCTATTAGTGTTACGGGTACTAGACATCTGATATACTTTATTAAGTATATCAGATGTCTAGTACCCGTAACACAAGCTTATAGCTTACCACGGGGCTAGATGTTGTTGTGTGGATTGTTCGGCAATATTTCGGCAATATTTAATATTTAGTTTGAGGGACATGAGACATTCACCACGCTGGCCTGCGTGATGTCCCAACAGTGGGAACGTTATTAGGGTGATGATGATACATATTAGTTTACTTTGGAAATACTCGTAAGTTATTCAAGTAAGAAACAAGAGTTGATAAGCTCGCCCTGTCACTCACCCCTCCGGTCTAGAACTTAGCTCCTCTCTCGGCTATGAAGTTCGGAACGTAACTCGAGTTTACGATGCTGTGAAAATTGAAGTGTTTTTTTTTCTATTAAGATGTCTCTATGTGAGAATGAGGCACCAAATTATTCAATAGTAGGTATGAAGTAGTTATGCTGTTTAGAACATGACTGCTTTCCAAATGTCATAATATAAATAAAACCAAATTATCAAACAAGTCAATCATTTGTGTTATTGACTACATTATTTGCAATTTGACATATTTATTAAGTAATTGAATTTGATGATTTGTTTGGTTTGACATTATTAGTACTGAAAAACCAGTGTAAACAAAATGTAATTGTGACGTATAATAATATTATCAATAAATGACTATTAATGACAAGTATGTTTCTAACTATAATATTCTATCTTCGTAAATTATTATTTCTATTATTTATTATTTTTCACAAATTGTAGGTTCCTGCTTTTCTGTATACAAGGTGATTTGGATATAATGGTATATAAAGCGGAGAGCGTGTGAATCGAAATGTTGTAGGACAAAATATGTTCACCTGGTGCATGCCATTCACACCCTTCCCGTTTAATACACCATATCCAAAGCACCTTGTATTTGAATATTCAATTGATAATGCTGAAGCATTCAATCACATGAGCTCACCCCCTACTAATATCACCCTTATTATCCATGGTAATGTACAATTTCTGATGTCTCCCAGTATTCATATTCATATTCATTTATTCGTTGATTCATGTGGTTACAAATGGTGTTAAGTCACTACATAGTATAAAACAAAGTCGCTTTCCCTGTCCCTATGTCCCTTTGTATGCTTAAATCTTTGAAACTACGCAACGGATTTTGATGCAGTTTTTCTTAATAGATAGAGTGATTCAAGAGGAAGGTTTATATGTATAATAACATCCATTGAATAGTGGAGAAGTACTGTTATTTTTGAGGTTTCTAATGTGATGTCGTAAATAATTTCATTTTTTCCGCTTACATTGCAAACGCAGGCTGAACCCTACGAGTTTTATCGAAATACTGTACTAAGTATTGTACACATTGAAAAGGTCTACAGAAAAGTCAGTGATTTTTGTCATTTACTTTATATTTATTCATTTATTTATTTAGTATCAGCATTGCACCCGTGCGAAGCCGGGGCGGGTCGCTAGTTTTATATATACCCTGACATGAGCCCCGTTGAGACATTACAACTAATACATAAGTAGTCTTAGACTATAGTAGGTAAGAAACTGATTACATACTCAATATTTATCATTAAATTTATATATGTTTAAAAGGAAAGTTTTTTTTTATAATAATAATATGGCTAGTGAGAATCTTTTATTGTTTACTACAGTACTTTAATTGTTTACAGTACTCTTTAGAAGGACACCAGTTCGCCGTGTTCGGTATCCGGTTGTCCTCTGACAAGCGTTACGTAGTGTCCATCAGCAGCCGCGTCATCTCCTGGGACCTCGCCACCTCGGACCTGGCCCGGGACCTCTGCCCGCAGCTCGAGGGCATCATGCAGAATCTGGAGCTGTCTCCGGATAATAAATGGGCTGCTGCGTCTACTAATAACTCTGTGGTAACGTGACGTAACGGGTAACGTTACTATTAATTTTTATGTTTATGATATAAAAAAACAAAATATATATATTACTAGCTGACCCGACGAACTTTGTTCCGCCTTAGACGCCATAAATGAGCAAATGAACTTTTTTTTTTCATCCTCTTTGACTATATTTGCAGCACGCATTCAGTCAATTGTATGTCTAATTATATGTTTATGATATTGCCCACCAAATTTTATGACGTCATATGACGTTTAAACTAAAACCTAGTGATTATTATATACTCTCTGATACTACTTACTTAAAAAATGTTATTTAGAATTTCACAAATCCTATTATTAAAATATTATTATCGCGAAAGTTAGTGAGGATGTAAGTGATGTACTTTCACGCAAAAACTACTGGATGGATTATATAAAACTACAGAATAATATTTAACAGCTTACATATCAGAATAACACATAGGCTTCTTTTTATTGCGAGCAAAGCCCGCTTTGAGGAAAAATTTGGCATGGACATAGCGTTTTTTCCAGTAAAAGACAAAAGCTTCTTTTCTACCACGAGAAAATGTATTTTTACGCGAGCAATGCCGCGGGCGACCAGCTAGTTTAGTTTTAAATTTCAAAAACCATTTTATCTTTTTTTTTCTCTTAAATTTTGATTTTTTTTTTTAGGTTATGTTGTTTTTCTGCCTAATACTAATCACCGAATGTTGTTTTCAGTCCATGCTTCTCAATATGCTGACTAGTGAATACATCACAATCAACAATCCATTAGAAGAAGGTAAGTATTAGATTTCATGTTGTTTCTATCTTTGTTTATTTCTAGATAAAATTATGATGCCGTAGCAATGGAGACAAATCCATTTGACTAAGTCGATAACCGAAGTTATTCTTACGTACCTCTTTGGAACATGTTAAGGTCTCGCAGGCCCGATGCTTTTTTTTTAGTTTTTGCACCCACCTTTTGAGAAAATATTGTAGATCCGGGGCTGAGGTCTCGGAAAGAAACCCCGAGCTTAGTCATTTTCATAGCTTCTGAGTGTTTTGTAAGACAAAAGGAAGATATTTATTTGTGTATTACAATATTACAGAGAACACAATCAAAGGCCTTTGAGTATAAACTTAGATTATTGTACATAATTAGGACGACACTCACCATATGCCGTCAGCGCTGGTTTTTTTTTATTAGAGACAATGAGTTGTTGAGTTTGCTACAATTGACTGTACATACATTGTTTTACATTTTACAATTGTTTTGGCTGTCACATGCCTACCCAATTTTCACAGGAGAAACAGTCCGCGGCGTGAACGTCCTAAACCACCACATGTTCATCTACGGCCCGCGGTCCTGGGTGCGCTATTCCATGCGAGGTGACGTGGAAGACACCTGCGAGCTCACATCCACGGCGCCCTATGATGATCTGAACTGGGAGATACTAAGTGAGGTTACAACTTTCTGTTTATCTTTCAACCTATTGCGTTTAGATATTGAAGGATAAAAAAACTGTTTTTTTTTTCTTCTTTGATAGATACATAGATAGGAAATACTCGATTACACACCAAACAAAGAAAAAATAATATAAGAAAATTCAAACTTAACCTAGAATGCGTAATGGGCGATTTAATAGACTATATAACTATTTCTTCGTCTTTTAGTTTTTATCCTAACTTCTAATACACTACTAGGCTGCATTTCTAATAACATCTAACTAGTGTCAGCATTTAAAGTTATGTTGGAAAATAAAAAAAAAAACACTAATTTATTTTTGTATACAAACTTTGGCTTATTCTTATACGAAGCGATGGAACTAAAAGACCTGGAGAACTTCTACCTGGTCCTGTGGAGCGGGGACCTGGACGAGGATCGTCTCCTGATCCTGTTCTGCAGCAAGGGGGTGTGGATGAAGCCTCTACGCTGCAGGGGCGCGCTGGCGATGAACAAGCATTGCACCAGGGTGTACACCGGAGACCCTGAGAGAGGGCATCAGGTTAGTTGGTCAGGTGGACCCTCAATTTCCGCACTTAGACTTAAGTGGTATAGTGTGGCGCTAGTGTAACCAGCCTAACTTCAACCATAACCACAATGGTTGTCTGACTGACTTTGGGTTGTTGAGGATTGAGGCGATTTTCCTACACTGTAGGTACTCCCTCGCATTCCAGGACCAAGTCGGCAGCTGTTTTATCTTTGTCAAGACCTCTTATGCCTTAATAATAGACTGTGGATCCAAAGTTCGGATGGTGGTTCTTAAGGGTAATGTAATCGGTGATAGTTCCTTTTAGGACCCGAAGGTCCGATCGTCACCTGTTTCTGCTTTGCAGCAATGGCGTATGGATGCAATCGACCAGGGTTATACTGGAGACCCTGAAGGCATCATGTTAGTGACTTACTGAATTAGTTGGGCTCTGATTTTCTTCAGAATTAAAGTCTATTGTGGGTGTATTATGTGGTAATTGAACCACCTGCGACCAAAGCTCAGTAAATTCCTTTGGTCTTTGCAGGCTTCTAAAATTTAAACTATCATCACTGTCACAGCTGTCCATCTTCGAGCTGGACGAAGAGGAGACCTGCTGGAAGAAGGTGGAGGAGCTCCGTCATCAGGAAACCGACACCGCTGAAGCCATGCTGCAGCTCAAACGAGGGAAAAAGGATCGCATGCTGTTAGGTAGGTGTAATGGTTTAAAACTATTAACTACATTAGATAATAAATACCTACATTATAATTTTTTTAATTTTACAAACTAGCATTACAAATTTTTATAGTAAAATTTTTAACATTTTGTAAAAGTTACGACTTTATCCGCTATTTTTTAGAATGTAGAATCGTTTATCATAAATCCCACGTAAATTGTAAGTAAGTTTTATCCTGATTAAATTTGCCTACGTCGTTCTCGGTATTACTATATCTATACATACGTAAGCAACATTTTAAGAACATTAGTTGCGTAGATAAAGGTTGAAGAAGTAACAAATAATCAAACTTACTATAATATTACGATTTTTTCGTGTTTCGTAATGTGGTCCGGAGAAGCCATCTACCTTCTATGTGTTCGTACCACATCGTAGACCACATCGTCACTTTACATCAGGTGAGATTGTGGAGAAATGAGGGTATAATATCTTACTTAAAAATAAAAAAAAATACAATCATGAATATTGCTGGAAATTAATCATTTGTAAAAGGTGTCGTGAGGAAACCGGCATGTTAACGGTGATGGCAAACATCGTGAGGAAACCGGCATGTTCTGAGAAATTTAAAAGAGTTTGAAGGACATGTGACATTCACCAACCCGCACTTGGCCAGCGTGGTGAATTAAGGCCTAATCTCTCTCGTCAAGAGAGAAGTCCCTGTGTCCCAGCAGTGGGAACGTTATTAGGGTGATGATGATGAAAGGTGTCGTAAGGTTTTGATTTTTTTTTTATTTTCTAGCCACCACAACTTACAGCTTCGTTGTATGGGACTTCGACTGCGTCATACCACGGGTCAAGCACATCATACAAACCAAGAAGAAGATTAACGAGGAGGTAAAAAAAGAAGAGGAAGAAGTGAGTTCACTTTCATTATTTTAAGTAGATACGAGAAGATATTGGTTAACCGTGTTCAAAATTTTACGGCAAAGGCAAGAGATTAATTTAGAGTAGCCATTGCAAAGTCCATTAGAAATTCATAATTTAGCTTTAGTCAGCACCGCACAAAGAAAATAAATAATTGCAAATAGATACCTAGTTATAGGGTTATTTTAGGTTAATCTATCCTCTGTTATCGTCTGACTGTAAAATTACAACAATAATAGATACAGCTGGTTGGTAATCTAAAATAGGTCATTGTGTAACTTAGGATAGGAAGGAATAAAAACTTGAACCTGGTAAAATACTATGATTTTAACGTTTTTGAGTTTTCTAATATTTTGTTGCTGTTGCAAGCGCTGTGATCACTGCTTAACCACTCGAGTCGTTTCAAGTATACACATATTCTTAATAACCATGATAATTTGTCTTTTAAATATGCTATTAGTTCCCCGCGGTGTTGCCCACATTAAAATGGAATTTCCCACAGAATGATTCATTTTAAAATGTAAAATCCTATAGTCTTCCTCTATATATAAGCTATCTAACAGTGAGAGAATTGTTCAATTCGGACCCCTGAGTAGTTCCCGTTCCTACGCGTTCACACAAACAAACGCATAAAAGCTTTATAATATTATCTATATTTCTTTAGTACTTACATAGTTTTTGACAAAAAACACTTGAATCACGTTTCGAAAATCCTCATAACTCGGCCACGCGTGAAAGCTGGCATTCTTTTATTGTAGTTTAGCTCAAACCCAGTCGGCCTCAAACTCAAACTCAGACTTAGTATGTACCCAGTACTAACCTAACTGGGTTAGATAATTATACTATAATATTATAATAATAATGTTTATTCAGAAAATCACTTATAGCTAAAGTTGACTGAATACCTTAAAATTTAATTAGAACTATGATGTATTTATTTTGCCTGATTAATCCCTTGATTGGATTTTTTTTATCTCACACACACAGAAAATTAACAAATTTTTATCAACGGCTTATAATTAAATGACAAGAAAAATGGTCACTACTCGGTTAAATTCTACTGTAGGGCGCAACACACACAGAAAATTAACAAATTTTTATCAACGGCTTATAATTAAATGACAAGAAAAATGGTCACTACTCGGTTAAATTCTACTGTAGGGCGCAATGCACTACAGTACCGCTCTTCCTTAGCGCCAGCTATGTGAATGTGCGCGCAGTACATCATTTAATTATTTCTCTTTCTAAAAACTCCCATATTTATAGGAGGAGAAACAAGACAAAGAACCAGAAAAGGACCCGCACCTGAGAGGGATAGTGCTCCCTCTCCCACACACCATCCGCAACATATCAACGAAGATGACTCTCTCCAACTCCTTCATGATCAGCAATAACTTCAAGTATGCGGTCGCTGGAGTGAGGTATGATAGACATATTTATATTTTGATCACAAGCTTTGCCCGTGTCTTAAACGTATTTCCCTTTATTGCCCTATTATAAAAGTTTATTTAAGATATACTGTTGGTCTTTTAAATAAATAAATAACCTTCCTCTATAATTAGGCTAACAAACAAACTCACAAATAAATAAATTAAATAAATAAATAAGCTTTAATATAGTATTAGTATAGATAATAAACATGGAGAAAATTTGGATTGGATATTTTTTTTTTTGGGATTTGGGATACTAAATAGATGAAAAGAAGGTTAACCAAGATGATGATAAAAACCGTTCCTGCAGACGCATTCTGTAAAAAATCGAATCCGAACTCGAAATCACTCAAGTGACCGAGCTCACTTCGAACGCTCGTCACTGAGGCGCTACAGGCGCTATCGAGTTTTACAGAATACAAAACTTTAATTTCACCGCGGATTCAGCATAGTAAGGATCGAAATGAGTTTACAGAATGCGTCTACTGATCTATTGCAACTCATTTTGTAACTATTGACGGCCTCTGTGGCGTGGGCGAAGGCCCGGGTTCGATTCCCGCCGGGGGACCACATTTTGTATAATCTACAATTTCTGGTTTCGGGTCTGGGTGTTTTCTACGTACAATTTGTATGTATTTACAAATAAAAAATGTATCTATGAAGTATACCAGTCACCTAGCACCCATAGTACAAGCTCTGCTTAGTTTGGGTCTAGGTGATGCTGTGTGATGAGTCCTGATATATTTATTTATTAACAGCCCCATAACTAATTTTAATTACAGAAAGAGTCTCTACGTCTGGAGTCTGGAGACCACCCAATTAACCAAAGTCCTGGACGCTCATTTCGGGCGTATAGTCCAGTTAGAGCCCCTGACTGTGGGCTCCTGGAACAACGTCATCACATCCTCCATCGACAGGACTGTCAAGATCTGGAACATTGACAATATCTTCGAGCAGGTGCATAAGATTGACAGGCAGGAGTTGCCGCTTGATACTATCAGGTCAGTTATTAAGCCATATCAGTTCATAGAAAAACTAACATAGGAACACTTGCCAAAAACATTGACGTTAGTGAACTAGGTTAGGTGCTATTATTAAATTTATTTATTTATTTTATTTATTTATTTGTTGCATCATGTGGTTAATATAAAGGTATTAACATTCTAAATTTCCTGACATGAGCCCCGTTGGGGCATTACAACTTCATCTTTAAGATGTATCCTAAACTATATTTACTTAAATAATTACCTCAATAATACAAAACATTTAAAGATACACAGGCTAATAACGATTTCGGTTTAATCCAAAAATGCACTCATTATGCAGCCTGCGTAGGGTTTAATTGGATTTTTCTCAAAGACTGTCGATATCCAAATATTCCCAACTGATTCTTAGGGAAAGCTGCAGATTTCCGTCTCGCGATTGTGTTATGTCCCATGGTTAAAAGTCGTATTAGTCCTGTCGTAAATAATGTTTGTTTCTTCAGTCTCTGCCGCGACAAGCAACTCGCGGTCACCGTGACCCGCTCCTGCTGGGGTTTGTGGGACACAGCGACCGGCAGGCTACTGGCGCAGCTCGCCGACGCGCCGCTGGGGGCCATTGTGACCCAGGCCGTCATCACCCCCAGCGGGGAGAACGTGGTCACGGCTGAGAGCGGGAACGTTATTATATGGGACACTCCTGAGCAACAGGTTTGCGTGGTGATACATTTATTGAACAGTATTATTGGAAGTTTCTATGAACCCTCATGTCCTCATCATTTTATTCTTAGATCAAACATTGTTTGGTATAGGCTTTCCTTGACTCGCTCGCGCTCGCTAGCTCGCTACTTATTGACTTGCAGAGGAGTTGGCGAGTGAAGTAAATGGTGTTGGGGTCTAAGAAAATATTTTAGCTGGCTGTTGGCAGTAAAGATTATCCTCAGTGATATTATGGTTTGTTCCAGAATAATCCTTTATTTGACCACAATAACACCTGATGTAAAGTGATACGCGTATATAGTGCGGCCATCTCGATAACTGAGATGGATAACTAGTTAATGTTAGACAACAACATTATATGGTCGTGGTTTTCGGCTCACGACAGTATATGGTTTCAGGTAATCTTCAAAGAAGAGCAGAAAGGCATCAAGCAGGTTCTCCTGCTCGAGAACGGCACCAAGTTCATCACGATCTCCATGCAGGGCGGCACGGCGAACGCTGACACCATTACCATAGCGCAAATCATCGCTAGGACTATACCTGGTATGATATTTTTTCTAGTTTCTGAATCATTCTCGTAATTGCGTCAATTGTAACGGGTCATTAGGCTCATTATATCATAATCTTTGACATGAGAAAATGTTTACTTTGTTGGTTACCTCCAGACAGTATATAATCACTACGTTTTAGTTACCTTTATAGATATAATCTACGCAACCAATCTTTTTAAAAAAAATATGCATACAGTTCGGAGAAAGTAGGAAGCTATTTTACATCATAAAAATAAGGTCTTATTCCCGTAAATTTCAAACCTCTTCTTCTTAACTCTGGAAATTCTGGATAGTACATTATAACTGCTACCACTTTGACAGTACAATATTTGTCCAGATGGTGAAAGAATCTACACAGCGGATTTCGAAGTCCGAGGCACGGGGTACCGCGACGCCGTCATATCCATCGACGAGAACCACGTCGTGGTGCCCGGAGTGGACAAGTCTTCCAAGGACTGTCTGCATGTCTTCCACGCCAGGACCGGAGCGAGGCTGCATCGGTGAGGCTCACTTATTTTAGAAACTTATTTTATCTACAGTAAACCCGAAACTTTGCTAAGTAATCTTTCCATCTTCTTTGGCGATCGACCAAGGCCTTACGCACGACTCAGTATATATATCTTCGATGGCTTGTAGCACCAGGTTGATGCTCAGCTTTAGGTTTGATCCTTAGTTACTGACGTGATAGATGTAGAGAACCTTCAGAAAATAGCATACCTTGAATTTGGAAGGTTCAACGATCCTTATAACAGGAATGAATCGATTTCTTTCAGGATTCCAATAAAGAACAGCGGTATAAAGGACATGCAGTGCATAGTGGCTCTCCCACACAAACCGTTGTGGGTGGCCGTGATCGGCAACGACAGGGCAGGGATTTTGGACATCAAAACCAAACGACTTATTAGGTAGGTTATTGAACAATATCATCTTAGTTCTAAGGATTTCTTCCATTTTTCCCGCCGAGGTGTCCCGTGGTTGTATGTTCTGCAAGCACTTTCTCCTTGGTCTGGGCGCTTAATATGTATAATAAAAATATATCTATCTATGTATGTCTATTATATTAAGTATATCAGATGTTACAGGGCTAAATGTTGTTGTGTGGATTGTCCGGAAATATTTTTTTCTTTTACAACATTGGCACCGATAAACACTTCGCTTAAGTACGTACAAATTAAGGCGATAGTAGGTATATACACGTAGGTATGTAATGTGTAACAATGAATATCATGTGTATGTATAACTGATGAAACTTTCTTATGGTTCCTTTTTATGTAAGCATATTCATATTATTTTGAGATTAAAGTTCCTTTACATTAATTAATATTTATTTATGTGTATTTCGTGTCCTAGCACATTTAGTTCCTAAAAAGTATGTATGGCCTTTAATCAAATATTTTGTATTTGGTACTCCATAGTCTAGTTCCAAGCCCTGATGCTTTCATAATTCTTGACATTTGCAGTCTCATCATTGTCTCATAAGCTGTTTTTAAGTATTTTGATCTTTTAAATATATTCCAGACACGTACCCCGCTGGAACGGCGCCTGCACCCGCGACGGTAAGATAGGGCTCTGCGCGCCGACCCGCGGAGGCCTAGAGCTGATCGAGCTGCGCCGAGGGACTACCCTGCAGCCGCTGATTTCTCGCGCCGCCGAGGGCGTCTTCTCCATCATCACCATGTTCAGTTCCACTGATCAGTATGTTTTCTACTATCATAGCGGGAGGAAGACGCTTCGAGTCTTCAGGTAAGATTAATATATTTTTACTACAACCGTAAGAAGAAGATTGCTCTTCAAAGATCCCTCTTAGATTTTCAGTGTTTTCTGAAAATGATCCATTGTGTTTGAGTCTGTTTGAGAATCCTACTTATCGATTAGCCAATTTGGCCAGATGTATGGCCTTCTGTATAGTATCTAAGATAGATGGTTATTAAAAATTACAATATTTCTTAAATTTTCAACCACAATAATATCTTCTAATATATAAAATTTCCATGTCACAATGTTAGTAACCATACTCCTCCGAAACGGCTTAAGCGATCGTTATAAAATTTTATATGTAGGTCTGAGAATCGGCTACTATCTATTTTTAGTTTTGAAAAACAACGTCTGCTGGGGTCAGCTAGTTAAGCTATTTATTGCAGAATACATCCTATTCTTTTTCCAATCAAATTTTAATAGGTACTTATAATATTATTTCCAGAACGGTAGACGGCAAACTCGTAGCAGACTACCGAGCACCAGCAGAGGTGACCGCTGTAGCGAGCGCCCACGGGGGCAAAGCCCTAGCGATCGCCTCGCAAGACGGATGCTTCACTATTCTTAACATCGTGGATCCCCACGAATAGGCAGGCGAGACATCAGAGAACCTGTTTAAATTCGAAGAGCCTGAGGATAATGTATCTGTTGTGGACGACGCATCTGTTTCAGATAATGCGTCTGTTTTAGGTGATTGATAATTTGAAACAACGTGGATTGTTAGACATGGTACAGGAGTTAGAATGTGAACTATGGTTCTCGTAAGGAAACGCCAGCGTTTTTTACACAGATAATAGATTTTGGATGTTGATCGAAAGAAAGGAAATAAATATCTGTTTTACTAAGTCGTTAAATGGAAGTTGGAGGTTTTTATTACGAGAATCAAAGTCCCGGATATAGTAAATTTTTAAGCAATGGAAATAACTCACTGTGACAATTTTTTATAAATTTCATGGCAAAATAACATGCGATTCAATTCTTTTTAATTATTTTGAAATTTTCAGTTACTAAAAGAAAATTACTTAAAACTAAACTGAAAACGTTAAAAAAAAACAATTGATAAAACTTCCCTTGACATTTTTTTAGTTTTAGCAGATTATTTGGCACTTGTTTTAATTCAGGGGATCTCAGCTAAAAATTAAAAACGTTAGAGTGAGTAATTTCCACCCGTCAGAAGTCTAGACGTAAAAAATAATAAGTGTGTAGAGACTAGGTTGATTAATATTATTGACTTAAGTAGATTGTCCTTAGGAAGTTATAATTGCTAAGATGTCGGCTTATCTAACGTGAGGATCTCTTATCAAATTTACTGAAGTGTAGGTGCTACTAAGCTATTTATTTTTTTATTACTAGAATTTTAAGTTGATTTTCTATCCATATAAAACAATGTCAGATAAATATTATCTGACATTTCATTGTCATCTCCGATTAAAGTCGATTTCAAGTCGAAGTCCGAGTAAGTAGCTAATTTGTGGTTATTTATACCGTTGTGTTGCTTCAGTTACGCAATATTCTGAGTGAGATAGAATATTGTTTAAGTACCTACTAATTGTTATTTATGTTTACTTGGACAAAGTTAGGACCTCAGCCCTTGCTTTACTTACTCCGCGTAAGCTTAGTCGAAGGTAAAAACATAATAGTTATTTAGATAGAGCTAGATAGCTTTATATTTCAATTGTTAACTTATTTTACTCGGAGTTTGTAAACAAGGCCGTACTAAAGCCTGGTTTACACAGTGCGAGCTGCTGCCTGGCCAGTAGACAGCTACTCGGTTTGTCTACTCGTACGCCAGTAGCTCAGCTCGCCTTTGCAGTTTACACGACACCTGCTACTGCCCAGTCCGAGTCGAGTCGCGATGTCCAGTGAACTTGTTTTAATTAAAAAAACGGTATGGCGAGCTACTGTCGAATGCGTCCAAACGATACGAGCGAGATACGTCATGGTGTGAGTTACTGCCGGGCGAGCAGACGAGCGAAAACAAAAAATGTTGAAGTAACTCGGATGCGAGCTACTGACCAACTCGCACGAGTTACTCGTAAGTTACGTCCAGTGCGAGTTACTGCAGTGCAGCTACTCGGAGGGCTTATTCGTACGCTAGCTCGCACTGTGTAAACCAGCCATAAGTCTCAAGATGTTTCAACTAAAGGCATAGACAGATTGCGGGCTTGGCTTTAGAATCCAGCCGCAGGATTTTGGGGGTGCTAATGCTCGATTTCAGATGGCATTGGTTTCCCCTTTCCAAAAATACCACCCCCTCACCGCGGAGATGCGTACTTTTTTTTTAAAAAACATTTTTGTTTACGTGAAATGGAGCGTTATTTTTGTATAAAATTTTATAATATGTAATGTTTTTACCCTAAAATTACAATGTAATCATATAAGTAGCGTCGACGAGTCGCGGGGAAGGTGAACTAATTCTATCGGGAAGTCAAGAAGGTAAGAATTACAACTAGGTTAGATTGTACCTTTATAAGCTCACTTCAATTTACAAATCCGAATCAGTGCACCCTACTTTGGGTTGATTTAGGTCACTTTAAGTTGCAAATCCGAATCAGTGCACCCCTAATTCCACGTGGTCTTGTCTGTCACACAACTAGAGTGTATTTAAAAAGCCGGAGGCGCGGAGGGAGAGCAGC
Source organism: Gymnoscelis rufifasciata (assembly GCA_929108375.1). Lineage (NCBI taxonomy): Eukaryota > Metazoa > Arthropoda > Insecta > Lepidoptera > Geometridae > Gymnoscelis > Gymnoscelis rufifasciata. Next base: position 8,705,152 of record OV815327.1, on the reverse strand, counting down.
CCCCGCCCGCCGTAACAAAGCACAGGCACCCGTGCGAGCCGGAGCGGCTTAGGCTGGTCGCCGAAGGCGACCAATAAGCCGAAGCTGCAGAGGTGAGCATAGGTGACTGCGCTTTGTTACGCAAGGGCGAAGGGGCTGCACTTCCCGCAGCGCCGGAGCAGTTTATTAATACTATTTTTTTTTTTATTAGAGCCTGGAGATGATGGTGTGCCTGTAAAGCGCCATTTATATACTTCGGAAATTGTGGCGATGTTAAATTTGGCTCGTCTGTCTGATACGACAACTTGGCACTCGCCTACTCGAATCGCATTTGCTGAAGAGCATGGGTTGATTTAATCAACAAAAGAGTGTAGAGTGCACCGTAAACCAATAAAGGTTACTTAAATATTGTTTTTTATTTAATATTTGTAACTGAGAAGCTAGGATATTATTTAAAACCATATTTTTGAGGTTAGATTTTATTGAATTTCAAATTGCTATATCTCCTAAACTACATATTTCCGCGGGGGGGGAGTGGTACAGGGGGTACCTCCCCCTCCTCCCCCCTCCCCCCCTCCACCTCCCCCCCCTAAAATCGTGCGGCTGGATTCTAAAGTTTTACCAGATTGCGTAGCGGTAAAAAGTAGTCTTCCTTGTCATGTCATGTCCTTTCTCAGACTCTAGAGAAGCTGTGTACCAAATATAATTTAAATGGATTCAGTAGGTTCTTAGTTCACTTATAGATATATAATATATTATACACTTATTAAGCAATTCACTAAAAATTCAGTCACTCAATCTTTTTTGTCGAAAACAGAACTACGAGTATTTCACCTTAATGTTGCTAAGTATAAAATCATATAGAGTTAAGAAAATGTTGTAATAGATTAGTTGCTAGAACATGTTGAAATAAACTAATTTTAGTAGCTTTGTTGATATGATATTTTGTAGTCTTAATAAAAATAATCTTGAAATCCCTAATAATAAAATTGATGTATTTTCTATAATAAACTGTTTGTGGAATTCTTGTGGACTAATCTGGTGAGGTAAAGAATTGTGATAACATCATGACCTTAATCAAGAAAAGGCTATAGAGGTAGATTATCTCAGGGTAAGGTCGTTACATTTGTAATGATAAATTATCTCGCAAAACGTCAACAATTACATTGAAATCCTACATATTTAAGACCTTTGCTTGCGTTATTCAGAGAAAAAAATTTTAAAAAAAATATTTAAAAGTGCAGGGCCTGACAAGAAAGACTCCAGCTTCCCTGAAGACGGTTCCTTCCTGATGAGAATAGAAACGTCCGAGAATATACCTGAATTTAAGCTTTAAATGACCTCTAAGTATCAAAATTAATGTTGCCCTCTGAGAATTGCAAGCTAACTAACTTTCTCAAGCAGTCTAAGCATGAATTTTGTCTCTTTCTTAAATAGGTAGGTATACAAATGTCAAAAAGAGATGATTGTTTTATTTTTTGCCTATTTTGCATAAGAGGGTTATTGTAGGATTTCAGTAGGCAGAATGGAGATCATTGATTCAATAAATACCAAAGAAAGTATTACATAACGCAGTATTTTGGACTTCATCTCCTGTGCTAGTTGGAGACCTTGCTGTAACATAGTTCCATCGCCCCGTGGTAAGGCCCTAAGCTATGTTACGGGTACTGGACATCTGGTATCTATATCTATAAAAATGAATTGTTGTTCGTTAGTCTGAATAAAACTCGAGAGGCTGGGTCGATTGAGCTGATTTTGGTTTTAAAATGTTTATCGTAGTCCAGGGTAGGTCTAAACGGTACGCAAATAAGGAAAAAATGCCGGGAACTTTTTTTACCCGTGCGACGCCGGGGCGGGCCGATAGTACTTAATGTAATTAGTCATACTTATATAAATATTTCTGGAGAATCCACACAACAACATTTATCCCCGTGGTAAGCTCTATGCTTGTGTTACGGTTGCTAGACATCTGATATACTTAATATAATAGACATACATACATAGATATTTTTATGATAGGTACATATGAAACACCCAGACCAATGAGAAATAAACAGATATATTTTTTATTATTATTATGTAATACTTTCTATGGATTTTAATTATATTGATTGATAAAGAATATGGCGGTGTGTGGACCAAGAATTTGAAAGGAAATTGTTGTTAGTAATTTGTAAGTTAAGTAAAAATGTTTTGTGATCTCATTTTCTTTATTTTACGCACAATAAAAAATGCTTTTTACAATTAAATAGTATGTACTAGAAAATACTTTTGTTCGTTTTTCTTATATCCTAATTGCAACACAGCTCTGATTCTTTTAGCTTTTATAACACATACAAAAATATTGGTAGAAATTTACGAAACATAATGACTAAAAACTATATCGTATGCATTAAATTTACATTATAAGATTCAAACTTTATATTCTGCATGTAGGGTATGTCTGAAATATTCTCCCGGCAGAGTGCAGCACCAGAATAGACAGTAAAAAGCGAGGAAGAGTTTCGTTTCTTGATTATTAGCAGTTAAATTTATGAAGATCCTTGATAAGGTGATGAAATAATGATAAGAACACGAAGTTTCAAGAAAATTATCTTGATTATATTCGTTATTTTTCATCCAAAGGTTGCCAATCCAAAGGATTAGGCCGCCCATTGTGCATTTGTTTTAATACGTGTTTTCATATTTGTATAGAGGTTACCATTGGCGGTGGAATAGCCAGTCACAAATGCCATAAACCGTGGAAAATATAGAGATGTATATTATATATGCTAGTGGCGCCACCTGCGCTGAGTTTCACGTAATGACAAATTATTCTTTCATACAATCCCATCTTGCATCTCTTTCTCTCATATGTTTTAGAACTCGTATTCTGAGACGTAGATGAAGATTTTGGCGAGCGCTATTCCTCCGAACTGTTCCTTAGTGTAGAGTTCCATAGACAACTCCAGCTCTATTGTCTGTGGTCCTTGTAGAGGGTGGACTAAGGCGATGACTCCTTCGTGGCCACTTTGGGTCAATCTGAGAAAGAAAGATTATCACTAGTGAAACATAATTTCTTTATTACTTTGCTTAAGTGATTTTCTTTATAACGTCATCATTATTATGTTTCTTAATAAGTATACGTCTTAATCTTTACCTGCATAAAAAAATTAAATTGTTTAACATAAAAAGTGAGGTTTATAGAGATAAAACAATGTTTGCTGGGCCAGCTAGTACTCTTACTAGCTGACCCCAGCAAACATTGTTTTGCAGAATGAAAAATAGATAGTAGCCAATTCTCAGACCTACTGAATACGCCGTGACATATAAAAAGCCGTGTTGGCTAAGTGGGAGGACACTCGACTTTCATTCCGAAGGTCGTGGGTTCAAACCCCACCTCTCACCGCACCTCTGGATTTTTCGTCATGAGACATTTATGTGCGCTTTAAGCACGTGATTTAACGGTGATAGCAAACATCGTGAGGAAACCGGCATGCTCTGTAAACTTTGAAGAGTTTGAAAGACATGTGACTTTCACCAACCCGCAGTTGGTCATCATCATCATCATCATCATCATTTCAGCTATTAGACGTCCACTGCTGGACATAAGCCTCCCTCAAAGACGACCAATCATTCCGATCGGTCGCCACTTGCATCCACCGTGAGCCAGCTAGTTTGACCAAGTCATCCGTCCATCTTGTTGGTGGGCGTCCGACGCTGCGCTTACCAATCCGCGGCCTCCATCCGAGAACCTTTCGGCAGTTGGTCAGCGTGGTGAATTAAGGCCTAATCATCTCTCGTCAAGAGAGAAGTCTCCGCGTCCCAGCAGTGGGCTCGTTAATAAATAAATAAATAAATAAATAAATAAATAAATAATAAATATTTCCGGACTACTCACACAGCATCACCTAACCCCAAACTAAGCAGAGCTTGTAATATGGGTATTAGGTGACTGATATACTACATAGATACATTTTTTTTTTGTAAATACATACATATGTACATATATGGCAATGTTGCCAGCTTAATAACAAAATAATCACATAGTATTTTATTTATGTATTTATTTCTTATTTTCCCCAACATAGTTATTAATATTTAAATATAATTTTATATAAGTAGTATTAACACGTATTATAATAATTTGTATTTGTTGTACACACCACACGGTCTGACCTGAAAATCAGCGTTGCCCTGGACAATGTGCAGGCAGCATAGTGCTGAGGTTAGACCCATTTTGTACACAATACAGACACATCCCCTCGCATTATTTTATTTCTTTTGTTTTGTATTATAATTACTAAGGAAAATGAGTATTTGATGTCTATATTATTATATTGTTGTATTTCTTTTCTTTGTTTTTGTTGCATTTCATTGTTTTATTTTTTATTTTATTTTAGTTATAATTTGATCATTTTATGTAATTTTTAAATCTGTTCTGTGTGTTTCTTTTTTTTTGTATTATTGAGTATCATTTTGTGTTTTTTCTTGTATTGCATTGTATTTGTAACTGTGTCTGTTTTTGTGTACTTAATAAATCTTTTTTCTTTCTTTCTTTCTTTCATATGATACATAGAAAACACCCAGACCCGAAACCAGAAATTGTAGATCGTACAAAATCTGGTCTCAAGGCGGGAATCGAACCCGCAACCTCCTGCGCCTCAAGCGGACGTTCGCCCACCGAGCCACAGAGGTCGTCAAAATTAATTAATTTAAGTTAATAGGGTGTTGATGATGATAGGAAGCCGTAAGTATATACCTTATGTGATACTTACAAGAAAGCAGAGATGTCAGCCCGTTCTTTGACGTTGGGCGGCGCGTCCACGTCCACCAGTCGCAGCTGGAAGGTCAGCGCCGTGAACGGCCACGCGGGCCCTCGCATGGTGAATAGTTTCACCTAAAATTGGATAAATATATACCTACATGCGATTTTTATACAAACATTAAATAAATTAATATTTCCGGACTACTCACACAGCATCACCTAACCCCAAACTAAGCAGAGCTTGTACTATGGGTGTTAGGTGACTGATATACTACATAGATACATTTATTTTTGTAAATATGTACTTATGATACAAGTGTCTTAGTTTTGTAAAATCAAACAATGAAAATAAATGATTTTGTATCTTGTATACACAGAAAACAACCAGACCCGAAACCAGAAATTGTAGATCGTACAAAATCTGGTCCCTTCCGAGCACAGAGGTCTTCAAACATTAGTACAAATTAATAAATTAATCAGAGTTTAGACCAATAGTTGTTCAATTATTTATTATTATTATCGACTGGCTCAGTGGCGCGGTGAATCAAAGTCCGCTTGCGCAAGAGGTAACGGGTTCAAGTTTTTGTATTTGTGGGTTTGTTTCTGTATTTTATGCGCCGTTGTGTCCAAAATCATTTATTTTGGATGATTTTCTATTTCAATGTTCTGCAAGCGCTTTCTACTTGGTGTTTAATATAATATAGTAAATCTTTGTATGTTTATCTATTATATTAAGCATATCAGATGTCTGCTACCCGTAACCCAAGCTTAGAGCTTACCACGGGGCTAGATGTTGTTTTGTAGATTGTCCTTATAGCAAATATTTTTTATTTGTTTAATCTTGACCACAGTCTTCATTGGTATTTATTCAGGGAGCATTATTGATGTAGATAATTAGTACGTAGTATTAGGGGATATAATAATTAGATTGCTTTGTACTTACACTTACCAACCCGCAGTGGGCCAGCGTGGTGAATTATGGCCTAATCTCTCTCATCAAGAGAGAAGTCCCTGTGTCCCAGCAGTGGGAACGTTAATAGGGTGATGATGATGTACTTACACTGTCGTTCGGCACGTAGAGGTTGGAGACAAATGTGATGAAGTTGTAGGAGATGGTGGTAGGCTGGTGGGCGCACGCGAAGTCTCCCGGACCGCACTGCTTCACGGATTTCGTGCAGCGACTGTAGAATAATACAATTTACAATTTCTTTATCTATATATTTATGTACCTGTGTATTTTATATATTTATATATATATATATATCAAATTTTGATTATACACACACACACACACACACACACACACACACACACACACACACACACATTGCTATTAGTCATTAATTATTATATCGATTAAACCTTAAATACCATTATTGGATAATTATGTATAAAAAAAACCAAGGAGTGGGCGTTAATATACGCGTCACAGTTTCCGAACTAATGCGTATATTATCTTGCTATAGTTATAAGAATCCTGATGTTAATGTTTTCCAATAAAGATATTTTTTGAATTGTTTTTATTTGGAGTGAAATTGCTATTTCGGCTTTTGAGCTCTGATACCACATAGCCGCTCAAGACACTACCTATGTGTTTACATAAGAATAAGAAAATTTTATTGTATAAATTGTGTGTCATGTACATGAAGATCTTAAATAAAATCGAGTATCAACAATTTGATCCACTTCGGACATACAATATAGTAATAATTTAACACAATAGTTAAATTATAACAAAAACTTTAGTAAACATTTTGATTTTATCCGTCGCTGTACCAAGTTAGCATATGGCCTATCCAAATGGAACTGGATAGACCATATGCTAAGAAACAAAAAGGAAAAATGGACAAAAGATGTTACTGAATGGTATTCTCGAGATGGAAAAAGAAGGAAAGGGCGACAAAAAACTAGATGGGAGGACGATGTTAGAAAAGTAGCTGGGACAACATGGAATAGAAAAGCCGCAAACAGAGAGACATGGAAAAGCCTAGGGGAGGCCTATGCCAAACGGCAAACTGATACAGATACCGATGTCGAAGACTAGGTTAAATTAAATATATGATGAAGTGCATGAAATTAATAATAAAATTATTTTATAGATTATATAAATTGTATTATACTTATCAATAATAAAGGCTATTTTTATTTTTTACTAGCTGACCCCAGCAAACGTTGTTTTGCAAAATGAATAAATCTAAATTTAAAATTTAAGAAAAACCCCCGATTCCAATGCCTTAATTTCCTTAAATGTAAAACAACATAATATTATGTAATGTGGACGCGATGCGTTTTCATTTGATACCCCACACTAGTATATTTGCAGATTTTCGGTTTTGCTTCCCCACTCTCACCCCCATAACTTTTAAACGGCCCAACCGATTTTCATGAAACATATCTAAGAACACTCGCGCAAGACTCACCTTTCATACAAAAAAAACTAAATTGAAATCGCTCCATCCGTTCGGGAGCTATGGTGACACAGACAGACAGACAGACAGACAGACAGACACGTCAAACTTATAACACCCCTCTTTTTTGGTCGGGGGTTAAAAATTGATAGTAGCTGATTCTCCAGACCTACTGTATACGCATATAAAATTTGGTAAAAATCGGTAAAGCAGTTTCGGAGGAGTACGGTAACTAACATTGTGACATGAAAATTTTATATACTTTTGATAGATATGATCTTTGACGTTAGGAACACACCTACATTGCTTAGACAACAGTGAGTGCTTGTAATATAATATGAACTTTATACCATAGCAATAAAGCTCAAATTGACTACGTTTTAGTTACAAATAATTTGTATGGGAAGAAGAAAAGGGCTATTTTTAGGGTTTTTCCAGCAATAATTCTAATTTTTCTCGCCGTAAAAACCATCCTTGAACTTCAACGAACATTTTTAAAAAAGATTTGGCCAAATTGGTCCAGTCGTTGTTGAGTTATGCGCTTACCAACACATTTTGCGATTCATTTTTATATTATAGATTTTTATTTTTGTACCAAATTTACTATATTAGTTTAACATAAAAAGTGAGGTTTATCTCTTACTACTGACCCCAGTGGGTGGACACTCGACTTTCATTCCGAAGGTCGTGGGTTCAAACCCCGCCTCTCGCCGCACCTCTGGATTTTTCGTCATGAGACATTTATGTGCCATCACGACCATGTTTACTATAGTAAACATGGCGCCCGCTTGACATGAATCGCTCTCTCCTGCTTTTTCTCGTTTAAATAGCCATAAGGAATGATTGCCATCTCTTTCCCAGTACCCTAAGCTTTATTGGCAAGTCTGCCAACCTAATAAAAAATTTTCGATATGGGGGAATGACAAAAATATTCAACACAACTCTGGTGACAATGGAAGACCAGCGCTGTGGTTGGACCCGTTTTACCCCAGCTTATGCTGTATGGTTAATATGGTTATCTTTTTTTATATTGTTCTCACCTTTATATTGTGTTTTTGTTGTATTTTATTGTGATTGTGACGCAATAAATGCTTCTTATTCTTATATTAATTTTGGTTAAGACACATTTGTTTGATACTGTGGGCTGGCTGGATCCAGCTGTAGAATTTAACTTACGAAATAAGTATTGCTTTGTTTTACTTTAGGGTATTCCTAGTTGCTGTATCTGTAGTCCGACAGATATATAATGTACAATACAATACAAAAATTATTTATTGCAACACTACAATATAGGAACATACAAAGGAGATCCATATTACACACAGGGATACAATGGGCGACCTTATCACTAATAGCGATCTCTTCCAGGCAACCTTTGGATGGAGAAGAAATTCGTTAATTAGAGAGAGCTTAATGTAATGTACTCTTTGTTCTACTTCTACAGCTCGTATCCCTGAGGAAAAGCTGGGCGGTCTACTGAACATGATAGTAGATAACTCTTTATTGTACACCACAAATAAAATACAAACAGTAAACAGTAACAAGACAATACATCGGAGTAGGTACAAAGGGCGCGGCCGTATCGCTCACAGCGATCTCTCCAATCGATTTTCAACAAATAAGTTTTTTTTTTTTTATGTTAGATAGGCTTTTATTTGACCACAATCTCACCTTATGTAAAGTGAAGATGTGGTCTAAGATGTGGCATGAAGACCTAGAAGATGGCTTTTCCGGGCCATATTACGAAACACGAAAAAATCGCTTCGGCCCAGCCCGGAGGGTGGTGACAAGCCGCGGCCGAAGCCTACCACCAGAGACTGTTCTTAGCACCACCCGGAGGTCACGGGTTCAGAGGGTTACCACTTACGGACGTAAGTATCACGTAAGTCTAAGAACACTCGCGCAAAACTCACCTTTCATGCAAAACCCCATATTGAAATCGCTCAATCCGTTCGGGAGCCATGTCCAAGACAGACAAACAGAAACTAATAACACCATTTTTTGTAGGGGGTTAAAAAGTAACATACTGTTTGTTCTCAAGCTCGTATCCCTGCGGACAAGCTGTGCGGTGTGCAGATCTACTGAACATGATAGTAGATAACTCTTTATTGTACACCGCAAATAAAATAGAAACTGTAAACAGTAACAAGACAATCAGAGTACAAAGGGCGCAAAACTCACCTTAATACAAAAAAAAAGTGTGTGTATGTCAGCTACGACGCACGATTGGAGTTTACTCCTTACGAACGATAATTATGATATATATCGAATAGAAAAAAAAGGGTAAATGAACGCATCTGCTAAAATGATAAGAGAACCAAACATATATCTGTAATTATTCGGATTATTTATATTACTTCAATAAAGCGTATTACATAAAGTATGTTACAAAATAATATAAATAAAATACAGTGAGACTACGAAGTATCGCACAAAGAGGAGAAACCGAGAATAAGATACGCTGTGTAATGTATTCCATCTCATTCTTTTACACGTTCAATCCTACAGATATATATGTTTGTCTCTTTCTACGTAACGCCTCAACTTTTCGTGTTACACTTGATTTTACTCCTCATAAAATTTATATATCAACCCTTATAACTCAAATCGTTTCTTAAGGAGTAAACTCCAAAAACATATTAAAATCGCTCCATCCGTTCGGGAGCTATTTCCAAGACAGACAGACAAACAGAAACTTCTAACACATTTTGTAGGGGGTTAAAAAGGCACATACTGTTTGTTCTCCAGCTCGTATCCCTGCGGGCAGGCGATGCGGTGGCAGCGGTAGGACCCGCGCGTGTTGAAGCACACGTGGCTAGTTCCGCTGAACATTCCGACTTGGCAGGTCGCTTCGTTGGTTTCGCACTCGTCGATATCTGCAAGGAAATTGTTTTATTGAAGTGAAACTTCTTTAGAATCGTTGTGATTTCAAACCGGATGCAACGGAAGAAACGACAAGTAAGCCAATCTTAAACGCTAACAAGGTTGCAACTTTGCGCGACGCCAGTACTTGGATGGGTGACCGCCCGAACAAAATCTTTTTGCACAGTATTTTTTTTTATTCATCTTATTCTTTTGTTGATTTACTGAAGTTTCGCTTCTATCGTGTGTAAATCGCACACACACTTTTTTTTTTATTGATAAGCATAAAGTTGACCACAATCTCACTGTGGTCTAAGATGGAGCATGAAGGCCTAGAAGATGGCTTTTCCGGACCACATTACGAAACACGCAAAATCGCTTCACGCACTGGCCCAGCCCGGAGGGTGGTGACAAGCCGCAGCCGAAGCCTACCACCAAAGACTGTTCTTAGCACCACCCGGAGGACTGTGATTATATAGTGGGATGCATAGTGTTTAGCCGCGTTGGCTAAGTGGGAGGACACTCGACTTTCATTCCGAAGGTCGTGGGTTCAAACCCCGCCACGCACCTTTGGATTATTCTTCTTGGGAAATTTATGTGCGCTTTAAACACGTGCTTGAACGGTGAAGGCACACATCGTGAGGAAACCGGCATGTTCCGAGAACTTTAAAGAGCATGCTCTTTTAAGGACAGGATGACATTCACCAACCCGCACTTGGCCAGCGTGGTGAGTTAAGGCCTAATCTGTCTCGTCAAGAGAGAACTCACTGTGTCCCGGCAGTGGGAACGTTAAGAGGGTGATGATGAAAGTTTAGTAGATTTGAGTTTCAACTCATTAGGCAGGTAATCCTCAGGTAAATATTAAATTAAGCCAAGTTGTGTTCTAGACAGCCCAAGATTGGCCATCTACCATCTAGGTCTTCATGTCCCATCTTAGACCACATCGTCAATTTACATCAGGTAAGATTGTGGTCAAATGAAAGCTTATCAAGCATTAAATAAAAATTAAAAAAAACTGGCCCGTTCAGGTATATTGTACAAGGCACAACTTATAATAGATCCATTTCCTGTTTCAGAGTGACGAAGAGAGGTAGACATGCTTATCTCTCTCTTACTAGCTGCAACGTGTTATTTTACAAGCAGCAAGACAGATACACTATCTAATTATGTGGATATGTTCATTTATTTATCTATTAAGCTAGGATCTCTATGGTAGCTGAACATAATAGACAAAATAGATACAGCACATGCTGAGTGTCGACCCATTTGTGTACTTCAATCTAAGTTTAATTTAATAATGTTATCTGTCTTATTTTTAATTTTGTACACAAATAAATATTTTTCTTTCTTTCTGAGTTGAAGCTTGGTAATCGTTTTGGATACAAAATGTAGGGGACAGAACAATTTTTACATAATTCAAGTAATATCCATTAAATCAATTTGCTGAGCTCACTGTACCAACTTACTAATTATCTTACAAATATATCTTCATGATTTTTAATAAGTGATAATCCTCACTTTCTAAGTTATACTCTTTTTTTATACAGAAAAAGATTAAGACGCATAAGTAACCTCCGTAATCTTACGTGCGAAGGTTTCAGATGTCTCTTAATATTTTTCTGCTTAAAAAAATATATATCTTTCAACTCGACCTCTGTGGCTCGGTGGGCGAAGGACCGCCTGAGCCGCAGGAGGTTGCGGGTTCGACCTCGCCGGCTGACTAGATCTTGTACTATGTACAATTTCTGGTTTCGGGTCTGGGTGTTTTATATGTATCATAATGTACGTATATAAATAAATGTCTATGTAGTATATCAGTCACCTAACACCCATAGTACAAGCTCTGCTTAGTTTGGGGTTAGATGATTTAGTCCGGAAATATTTATTTAACTATTTATATTCTTGATGTTCTACTTAGTTGTGGTTGGCATGATTCTAGTGTTATAGACATTAACAAGTTGTTTAAATAATAACCAATACAACATACCAATGCAACTCTTCTTATCTTCGGATAGCCGGTAGCCCACGGGGCAGTCGCAACGGTAGCTTCCTTGCGTGTTCACACATTTGCCCACGCATGGGATCTTGGCCTCCGTACACTCGTCTATGTCCACGCAAGTCCTGGAAGTTACAAAATAGTGTTGAAATAAATCATGGTAGTTACATAATTTAAAGTTCTCAGGACAAATCTCCAAGTGTTTAGCAGATTATGAGCAAAAAAACGGATAAAACAGAATTAAACTTTTGAGCCTTTCATTCCTCACCAAGACAGATTGTTAGAACACTATGGATACATAAGTAGCTTTTAAAGAATGCTATGATGAAATATATCATTATTATAATTAAGGATTGGATATAATATAACTAATCTTTATGCAGTTACTATAACCATCATCATCTTTCTGCCCTTATCCCACATTACGTGGGGTCGGCACAACATGTATTTTGTTTCTATTTCTCTCTATCACCCGAAGTCAAAGTCCAAACGTTTATTTCATTAGAAGCACAGGGCATACATGGACAGGTCAACATAAAATTAATAAAACTAAATGTTTATACAAAAATTATCAAGGAAATAACATTGTCTTGACATTTCCCTTAAATGTTTTATACTGAGTTGAGAAGCGAATAAATAAATAAATATTTCCGGACAATCCACACAACAACATCTAGCCCCTTAGCTTGTGTTACGGGTACCTACTAGACATCTGATATACTTAATATAATATACATACATACATAGATATTTTTTTATTATACATATTAAGCACCCAAGGAGAAAGTGCTTGCAGAACATACAAACACTTGACCCCTCGGCGGGAATCGAACCCGAAACCTCTTGCGCCGCAAGCGGACTCTCGCCCACCGCGCCACTGAGGCAGTCATATACAACACAAATAACAAATAGAACAACACAGTTCATACTGTCATCTCAACACACCCTTTTCTTACACATGTCATCTTTCACACAGTCCATCCATCCTACTTCTTCTCCAACCTCTTCCCACAAATCCAGCCACATGCATGTTTAACGCTCTGCTCTCATGAAAATCAAAGTTAGAAAGGCTGGCGTAGGTACCAAACACAATACCTACGACATTTTTTTTTATGGGAGATATTTTTTTTTTATTATTGATAAGCCTTCATTTGACCACAATCTCACCTGATGCAAAGTGACGATGTGGTCTAAGATGGAGCATGAAGGCCTAGAAGATGGCTTCTCCGGACCACACTGCGAAACACGAAAAAATCGCTTCACGCACTGGCCCAGCCCGGAGGGTGGTGACAAGCCGCGGCCGAAGCCTACCACCAGAGACTGTTCTTAGCACCACCCGGAGGTCACGTGTAAGGATTCAGAGGGTTACCATTTACGGACAGATAGATCTATGTTTGTCCACAATCTCACCTGATGGAAAGTGTCGATGTGGACGAAGATGGATCACATAGATCTAGAAGGTACCTATTCACTCTTGTCTTGAAGACACTCGTCTTGATGACACACACAGACATAAGATGTATACACTCAATGTAATACATCTTATGTCTGTGTGTGTCCACTGCCGCGACACTTAGTTGCAGTTGTTGTGGCAATGCAATCTAGTGTCGACATTTGTGATGAGTGTCAGTGTCGTCGTGTGTCTAGAGCATTAGGAAAAACAGCAGCAGGGAGCGAATTCCAGACCTTTATAAAGGTGGTTGTGAATCGCTTAGTGCGAGTGGAGGGAATATCCACTAAATAAGGATGGATATATCTCCTATTTTTTGGTGTACAAAAAAGAGTTATTTATTTATTTATTTATTTTCAAATGCATGGAGCTCTATCATTACAGGTATAACCTAATTCAATAGAGCCCATTAAATTACATGTTAAAATTAGTTAAGTAAAATTAGGCATAAAATTTAAATTAAACATTAAAACATTTTAATACATAATTCATACACACAAAATTAATATTAAAAAAAAAATCAAATAAAAACAAAACAAAACAACTTTAATAGATTAAATTATGTCAAACAAATCTAAACACATGAAATTAATGTCACAACCTTAACAAGTTCGCTCATGGGACTATGAAATATGTCAACCCTCTCGACTACCAGATTTAGAGTGTGAATGGCACGCGTTATCTATCTATCTCCAGTCTTACTTGTTATCAGCCCCAAGCCGGTACCCCTTGTGGCAGGCACAGCGGTACCCTCCCCACAGGTTGATGCAGCGATGCTGGCAGAGGCTGCCCCCTCGAGATTCCGTGCACTCATCGATGTCCAAGCAGACCTGGTAAATAGGAACGTTCACGAACCGATCATTTTCGAATATTAACATTCTCAAAGTTTAAAGGACGTTGGCAAAAGACGATTTTGCGAATATTACTGACTTAAAATTTAAACCGTTCCCTTAAAATATTTTAGTCCCCGAAATAATCTGAAAAGCATATAAAATCAAATGTATTATAAGCAGTTACGATAATCATAATATTAATTACTCCGCGACGCAAAGTTCAGCACATTTGTATGAAAACACGCCAGCGCTCGTAACTAAGTCAGTCCTTAAGTCAACAGCTGAATATCTATACAGATCAAGTATATAATATAAATCTAATTTTAAATTTAAGAAAAACCCTGATTCCAATGCTTTAGCTTGCTTATAAGTAAAACGCCATAATATTTTGTTATGGGCACGCGATGCGCTTTCATTTGATACCCCACTCGAGTATATTTTCAGATTTTCATTTTTCCTTCCCCACTCTCACCCCCATAACTTTGAAACGGCACAACAGATTATCATGAAACATATCTGAGAACATTCGCGCCAAACTTTCATACAAAAAAGAAAGCTAAATTGAAATCGCTCCATCCGTTCAGGACCTATGATGTCCCAGACAGACAGACATACAGACACGTCAAACTTATAACACCCCTCTTTTTGTGGTCGGGGGTTACTAAAATAGTATTTATTTCTCTCAAGAAGTCAACTTACTTTATCATTAGCCGGCGCTGCTCTGAAGCCCGCGTGGCACTGGCACTTGAAGGAACCGACTGTATTCACGCACTTGGCATTTCGCGAACAGATTGTCTGTAAAAAAAAAACATATTGAGGGTCGCCAGAATTTGTTGCTACAGCACCCCTGACAGCGTATGGCGTAAGGTCCGAAATGTCCATAGATATCTTAATTTGTCACGCCGAAGCTGGCTCAACCGATTAGCCTGATTTTTGGTATGGTGGTGGCTTATTTATTGGATTAGGACTTAGGGTAGTTATACTACGAAGATATGGCATTTCGCGTGACAATCCCTTGTAGTAAACAATACTTATTTTTTTACGCGTCTACGCGAGTTTTCTGAAAGTCTTTCCAGTTTCGTACTACATTCCATCCAAATGGAATCCTGATCAGCTAAACTAGTGAAAATATGATTCGGAGTGGTCATACAACCATTTCCATGGTAATTTATATACAAGATCTAGATTATTTTCTTCTTGAAAAATGTATGTGCGCTTTAAAACACGTGCTTCAACGGTGAAAGCAAACATCGTGAGGAAACCGGCATGCTCCGAGAACTTTAAACAGTTCGAAGGACATGTGACATTCGCCAATCCGCACTTGGTCAGCGTGGTGAATTAAGGCCTAATCTCTGCTCTAGAGATAAGTTGTGGGAACGTTAATAGGGTGTTGGTGATGATAAAGATAAAGATAAAGAAAACTTTATTGTTAAATTGTGTGCATAGAGATCTTACAAAGTAAAAAAAATAGTATCAACAATCATTATCCTTATCATCATTATCATTATCACCATCATTATCATTATTGACTAGCGTCCCGCCCCGGCGTCGTACGGGTAAAAAAAGTTCCCGGCAATTTTTCCTTATTTGCTCACCGTTTAGACCTACCCTGGACTACGACAAACATTATAAAACGAAAATCAGCTCAATCGGCCTAGCCGTTCTCGAGTTTTAATCAGACTAACGAACAACAATTCATTTTTATTTATATAGATATAAATATTGCCGAACAATCCACACAACAACATCTAACCCCGTGGTAAGCTATAAGCTTGTGTTACGGGTACTAGACGTCTGATATACTTAATATAATAGACATACATAGATAGATATTTTTTATTATGCATACTTAACACCCAGACCAAGGAGAAAATGCTTGCAGAACATACAAACACTTGACCCCTCGGCGGGAATCGAACCCGCTACCTCTTGCACCGCAAGCGGACCTCCGCCCACCGCGCCACTGAGGCAGTCAATATAGATGATGATGAGATCGGATGTTACCTGGTTCCCGGCCAGGGCGCACTCGTCCACGTCCCGGCAGCGGTGGTCGGCCACCAGGGCGAGCCCGCGCGGGCAGCTGCAGCTGTAGCCGCCCGGCAGGTTGCTGCAGATCTGGTTATGTTACCTGGTTCCCGGCCAGGGCGCACTCGTCCACGTCCCGGCAGCGGTGGTCGGCCACCAGGGCGAGCCCGCGCGGGCAGCTGCAGCTGTAGCCGCCCGGCAGGTTGCTGCAGATCTGGTTATGTTACCTGGTTCCCGGCCAGGGCGCACTCGTCCACGTCCCGGCAGCGGTGGTCGGCCACCAGGGCGAGCCCGCGCGGGCAGCTGCAGCTGTAGCCGCCCGGCAGGTTGCTGCAGATCTGGTTATGTTACCTGGTTCCCGGCCAGGGCGCACTCGTCCACGTCCCGGCAGCGGTGGTCGGCCACCAGGGCGAGCCCGCGCGGGCAGCTGCAGCTGTAGCCGCCCGGCAGGTTGCTGCAGATCTGGTTATGTTACCTGGTTCCCGGCCAGGGCGCACTCGTCCACGTCCCGGCAGCGGTGGTCGGCCACCAGGGCGAGCCCGCGCGGGCAGCTGCAGCTGTAGCCGCCCGGCAGGTTGCTGCAGATCTGGTTATGTTACCTGGTTCCCGGCCAGGGCGCACTCGTCCACGTCCCGGCAGCGGTGGTCGGCCACCAGGGCGAGCCCGCGCGGGCAGCTGCAGCTGTAGCCGCCCGGCAGGTTGCTGCAGATCTGGTTATGTTACCTGGTTCCCGGCCAGGGCGCACTCGTCCACGTCCCGGCAGCGGTGGTCGGCCACCAGGGCGAGCCCGCGCGGGCAGCTGCAGCTGTAGCCGCCCGGCAGGTTGCTGCAGATCTGGTTATGTTACCTGGTTCCCGGCCAGGGCGCACTCGTCCACGTCCCGGCAGCGGTGGTCGGCCACCAGGGCGAGCCCGCGCGGGCAGCTGCAGCTGTAGCCGCCCGGCAGGTTGCTGCAGATCTGGTTATGTTACCTGGTTCCCGGCCAGGGCGCACTCGTCCACGTCCCGGCAGCGGTGGTCGGCCACCAGGGCGAGCCCGCGCGGGCAGCTGCAGCTGTAGCCGCCCGGCAGGTTGCTGCAGATCTGGTTATGTTACCTGGTTCCCGGCCAGGGCGCACTCGTCCACGTCCCGGCAGCGGTGGTCGGCCACCAGGGCGAGCCCGCGCGGGCAGCTGCAGCTGTAGCCGCCCGGCAGGTTGCTGCAGATCTGGTTATGTTACCTGGTTCCCGGCCAGGGCGCACTCGTCCACGTCCCGGCAGCGGTGGTCGGCCACCAGGGCGAGCCCGCGCGGGCAGCTGCAGCTGTAGCCGCCCGGCAGGTTGCTGCAGATCTGGTTATGTTACCTGGTTCCCGGCCAGGGCGCACTCGTCCACGTCCCGGCAGCGGTGGTCGGCCACCAGGGCGAGCCCGCGCGGGCAGCTGCAGCTGTAGCCGCCCGGCAGGTTGCTGCAGATCTGGTTATGTTACCTGGTTCCCGGCCAGGGCGCACTCGTCCACGTCCCGGCAGCGGTGGTCGGCCACCAGGGCGAGCCCGCGCGGGCAGCTGCAGCTGTAGCCGCCCGGCAGGTTGCTGCAGATCTGGTTATGTTACCTGGTTCCCGGCCAGGGCGCACTCGTCCACGTCCCGGCAGCGGTGGTCGGCCACCAGGGCGAGTCCGCGCGGGCAGCTGCAGCTGTAGCCGCCCGGCAGGTTGCTGCAGATCTGGTTGTAGCCGCATTTCGCCTCGCCGGTCGCGCATTCGTCCACGTCTTCGAAGATACATTATAATGATAGATATTTCCGGACAATATTCACAACAACATCTAGCACCGTGGTAAGCTCTAAAGCTAGAGTTATGGGTACTAGACATCTGATATCTACACTAATATTATAAAGAGGAAAGATTTGTACCTATTTTTGTATGTTTGTAATGAATATGCTCAAAAAGTACTGGGCCGATTTAAAAAATTCTTTCACCAATAGAATGCTACATTCTTCCAATTTGACATAGGCTACATTTCATTTTGAAAAAAATTAGGGATCCTTGTTAAAATTTGAACAATGTAACGGAAGGTGTAGAAAAATGAGTCTTAAAATGTCTTTCGTCGAATGCGCTGCCGAAACTATTAGCGATAGAACAAAATAATGTAGAACAATATTGAAGAACATCATAATGTCTACAAAAAACTCCACCGTAGCATATGTCCAACTATTGTAGTTATGTCACTACAACAACTTTTTCCATTTTAAACATTAATCTTATATACCTCTATAAAAATTAATCGCAAAATGTGTTGGTGCGCATAGCTCAACTTTTTTTTAAATGTTCGTTGGAGTTCAAGGATAGTTTTTACGGCGAGAAAAATTTGAATAATTTCCGGGAAAATTTTATACCCGTGCGACGCCGGGGCGGGCCGCTAGTACTTAATATAATGGATACACATAAATAGATTTGACTGCTTCATTGGTGGGCGAGGGTCCACTTACGGTGAAAGTGTTTGTTTGTTCTGCAAGCACTTTCTCCGTGGTGTGGGTATTATATATGTAGGTATAATAAAAAATATCTATACATGTGTGCCTATTATATTATGTTGAAAAAAAAATGAATGAATTTTAGATGTCTAGTACCCGTAACACAAGCTTAAAGCTTACCACGGCGCTAGATGTTGTTGTGTGAATTGTCTAGAAATACTTATTTTGTATTTATTTATTTTATAGATATTTTTTTTATTATACATACAAGAGATGGACACATTATTTGACCAAATGGCATTACTATGCAGATTGTCACTAGCTATCAAATTAAAAGGTCTACTTTTACCCAAAGATTTTCGAAAAGTCACCTTGATCTCTTGATCAGAGCCTGGTTGCCTTAATATAATGAGACCACCATTGAAGAATATAATTTCCATCAAATTTTCATATTCATATATAAAAAAATATAACGGCCGAATTGAGAAACCATCTCTTGGGAAGTCAAAGAAATTAGCAACATTTATATTTATTTTCACATCAAATCCAAGTCTAGGTTACATTTTCGATCACCAAAAAAGTAAATGAATAAAATTATTTTAAGAAGTACTTAACAAATCTTCTCGACATGTGACGAAAGGAGTGTTGGATATCTGTGTTGATTGTGCGAAGAGGAAGATTAAAGAAAAGATGGATGTGTGAAGGATGACATGTGTAAGAAAAGAGTGAGTGTTGAGACGAGTGACAAAGGAAAATGGAAGAAAAAAAAGGTGTGTGTGCGATTCACACACGATAAGGTGTCTAAAATTTGTAAAAGCAAACAAAGGAAATAAATGATTTTATATCTTGTATCTTGATAGAAGTGAAACTTCAGTAAATCGACAAATGAATGAGAAGAATGAAAAAAATATAATAATAATACTTTGCAAAAAGATTTTGGTCGGGCGGTCACCCATCCAAGTAATGGCGTCGCGCAACGTTGCTTAACCTTGATACAAGATACAAAAACATTTATTTCCATAGTTTGGTTTTACAAAACTTAGACACGTTAGCGTTAGCGTTTAAGATTGGCTTCCCTTCGTTTTTTTCCATTGCATCCGGTTTAAAATCACAACGATTCTAAAGAAGTTTCACTAAGGGGCAAGAGAATGATGATGATGAAGACGAACTTACCAACACAAGTGTTGTCATATCCAAGGCGGTACCCGAGGGGGCATTTGAGCACTGGCTCCCGGTCCACCACTGCGGTCAGCTCGGGGTCCACGTGCTGCGTGGTCGGAGGCTCCACAGGTGGGGCAGCTGGGAAATAATCGTTTTAATTCATATTCATTTATTCGTTGCTTCATGTGGTATCAATAGAAGTGTTGACATAAAAGATTCCCTGACATAAGCCCCGTTGGGGCATTACAACTTTAACTTAGATTAAGATGTAGGTATCCTTTACTCAGTTAATTGCTTAAATAAACGATTACTTAAAAAATCTTAATATTAGGAACAATTGGTAAGTATTTATCGTTATATATAAATATATACTTTTTTATGTTAGATAAGTCTACTTTTGACCACAATCTCACCTGATGTAAAGTGACGATGTGGTCTAAGATGGGGCATGAAGACCTAGAAGAGCCTAGATGGCTTCTCCGGGCCACATTATAAAACACGAAAACATCGCTTCACGCACTGGCCCATCCCAAAAGGATATTTTTTTTAAAATATAATATGTTCGCTTGTTGCTTGCCATACAAACCATTTCCGCTTTATATACCTACCATACAAATACCATACTATATAAATTTTGGACATTCATCTATGTTAGCATAATGATAAATTTAATTAAGTATAGGCTTGTTTTAGGTTTAGCATTAGATATTAGGTATATAAATTGTATAAGCCACCGTCCATAAAACATGTAGTTTTTTTCTCTCCATCCACGGTTGTCTGGAAGAAATTGCTTTTAGCAATCAGACCGCCCATTACGCATTCTAGGTTTAGTTTTAATTTCTTACTGTATTGTTTATCTGGTGTGAAACACGAAAAAATCGCTTCACGCACTGGCCCAGCCCGGAGGGTGGTGACAAGCCGCGGCCGAAGCCTACCACCAGAGACTGTTCTTGGCACCACCCGGAGGTCACGTGTAAGGATTCAGAGGGTTACCACTTACGGACGTGAACAGACAAAACCTCCAAAACAAGTACGACTTTGAAGTATCAGCAATGAAACTAACCTGGAACGTTCATATATCCGTGGGGGAACTTCTCCCGGTCCCTGAGAGGCACGCAGCGGTGGCGCTCCTCGTCCAGCGCCCAGCGCGGCGGGCACTCGCAGCGGTACCCCCCGCGCGTGTTCACGCACACCTCCACCGCGGCGCAGTTCGCCTGCCCGTTCGTGCACTCGTCTAAATCTGGATCAAAGTGTCTTCATTATAAAAAGCATTGAACATATTATTAAATAAATAAATATTTCCGGACAACTCACACAGAATCACCTAACCCCTAACTGAGCATAGCTTGTACTATGGGTGTTAGGTGACTGATATACTACATAGATATATTTTGTTTTTGTAAATACATACATATGATACATAGAAAACACCCAGACCCGAAACCAGAAATCAAATCATCGTACAAAATCTGCCAGAGCAATAAAACGTTTGTTTACAATTTTTTTTAATATTATTATTATTAAATAGCTTTTATGATTCTAGTTGAGTATAGTGCGCATGCTTGTAATGCTCGGATCATTAACGTTACATTACAATTACACGCGAGTGCTCAGACTAATTGGTTCAGTGCTAATTGATTCGAAAAATTTAGACTTATTGAGATGGGGTTTGTCAATATTAATAAGCGACTTAAGCGAGTGCTGTAAAAATTTGATGTTGAGGTCCAAAAAGTCGTTGTACCCAATTTTATATAATTTTTGCCCTGGCCGGGTAATACGGCGAGAACATTGAGAATAAAATAAGGTTTCCATAAGTAAAGTCCGTTCCTGAATGAGCAGTTTTGTCATAAATAAATAAAATAAATATTTTTATGTATCTATAAACTTAAGTCTGTAAGGTATATAATTTTTGCCCTGGCCGGGTCAAAATGTACCTTGTTCGCTGATGACGTATCAATACTGTTCGAAAGCAAAAACCCTATTGACATAGAAAATATTAGTTCGGTATTTAATGACTGTCTTACATGGCTCCACAATAATAATTTAGAAATAAATATTACTAAAACTAAAATGGTTCAATTTAGAACCTATCAAAGGGCCGCGCTTGATCTGACCCCCATTAAAGAAAAACTGAATATTGACGAGTTAACTGATTTTAGCCTTCTAGGCATAACACTAGACACAAATTTGAATTGGAAATCGCATATCCAAAAACTTAAAAATAAACTGTCTCAATTTGTATACGCTCTGGGTATATTGAAAACAAATACAAACTACGAAACTGCGCTGTCCGCGTATTATGCCTATGCCTACGGATGGTTTAATTACTCCATTATTCTGTGGGGCGATAGTACAGACTTCCAACAAATATTTATCCTACAAAAGAAATGTATTCGAATTTTAATGAACATAAAACCGCGTAACAGTTGCAAACCACACTTTATAAAACATAATTTACTCACACTTCCTTCCCTCTTTACGGAATTTATACATGTCTATGTCTACACACGTACCTGCTCACTCTGTGTTTTTATATATACTTAAAAATGTTTCGTAATTTAAAAATGTATGTTGATTCTGAGTCTGTATTATTTTTGTGTGTGTTTCTGTAGTAAATAAAATTATGTCTATGTCTATGTCTATGTCCATGTTTACCTTCGCATTCTCCAGTTCTAGCATTGAGATTAAACCCGGCATCGCACGGCCTGCGCGCCACGAATGGTCTCGTCACGGCCGGCCTCTCGTCTGGTAGATACCCGTAGAAGTAATCTGCAAGTAGAAATATTGATAATTTGGCATTTCTCGTCACGGCATTTCCCTTGTTTTATGTAGTTTACCGCGGCAAAAAGCACAAAGCCTAAAGCTTCCTCAATAAGTAAGCTATCTGACAGTGAAATTATTTTACAAATTAGACCACTCTAGTCCCGTAAATTAGTGCCTTCAAACAAAGTCTTCAGTTTTATAATACAAGGTTTCAAAATAGGTATGTATATCTAACGGGCATGCCACAGCCAAAATATATGCGAACATTTTTTTTTTCAACAACATTTCGATTTGATCGGTTCGAGCTCTCATTTTCGAGTAAAGCCCTCATATTTTTCGGTCCAATCTAATCTCTAAGGTCATGTTTAGTCAAATTGATTTAACTTTTTTAACCGATGGAAGAAGTTAAGAAGAAGTTTTCAGTTAAAGCACCCAGCCGAATAGCACCTAACATTGATTACAGAACCCATGGCGCCTCGAATTAGTTGGTAAGATACTGTCAAATGACCAAATTACCTTTAGTAGTAGTCTTCTCAGTGGTATAGAAGACCGGCGGTGGCGCGATGCTGGTGGTGGAAGTGCTGGTGATGATGAGGTCGCAGACCCCGGTGACCAGGTCCCGTCGGAAGCCGACCGCGCAGTCGCAGAGGTAGCCGCCGTTGGTGTTGCGACAGAGTTCAGTGATGCCGGAACAGCTGTGACGGTTGGTTTCGCATTCGTCGATGTCTAGAATGGTTATTATCACATCAAGTAGATCATAATTCATTATGATCCGTAGCAAGTGAACGGTTGTAGCAATCACTGATAAACACTTTTGTTTTAATTTAAAAAGATATACTTACCCTTAACTATTCGGCTAAATATTTTTCATTTATCCATAAATTATAAAAACTCGTTAAGAGATCATAATGTTTTAAGTGACATTGAAATAGGGTTCTGACATTTTTGTATGGAGTCTGGCATACCTAACCTAGTAGTACATTATTAATATAACGTAATTTTGCGGCCAGTGATGAAACGCGTGTCAATTAGCAGAGTAAATATTTACCATCGAAAAGTGTTGAGGAAACAAATCTCTTAGTGATACAGTTTCTGAGATAATTCGATCTAAATTTCGTGACCACGCAAAATCTGTATTTTTTATTTTTAAAGGGCGGTCTACAATTTATGCCAAAGTGTTGGAACCCATTAATATTTATATTAGACAGTACGATGAATTCTAAGTGTTTTTGTGTGATTTACCTTTACAGTAACTAGACACACAAAAAAAAAATTTGCAAAATGTTATGCTATCCTTCCTTGTGCACGAAAATGCAGCTGTTTATCTCTTTAAACCTGTGTCAAAACAAGTGTTTTTTTTTAAAACAGGTCATACTATATAAAACTTACCAAAACATCCCCCTGTATCACTCGCCTCAAAACCAAACGGACATTCAGCGGGCTCAACTTTAATTCCAGTCCATTCATTCTTAGGAACATCCTTTGTATCAACAACGACTGATCCATCTTGCTTCTGAACCCCTGTAACAGTCGCTGTTTCTTCGCCAACATTAACCAGTACTGTTAGAGGTTCCCCAGGTTTGCTAGTTGGTCGGAACGGGCTGTAAGTCGGCCATGGTAGATTTGAATCGTGGTCTTTAATATCTGGTTCTCGCTCAGTTGGTTTCGGTTCGTCTGGTATTTCATTCGAGCTGACTGGTTTTTCGGGTTTTGTTTCGTAGTAAGTTGAGTCTGGGTTCTCTTTTTGCGTGGTACGTTCGTTCGGTTTGTACACAATGTCTGGTTGGTTCTCGTAATTTGTTTCTCGGGCAGGTATTGGAGTTGTTTCTGGGTATAGCGGTGCTACATATTTTGGAACTTCGGGGATGTAGTCGATCGGTTTTCTTTCATTATCAGGAGTATCTTCCCTCTTGTCTTCTGGTGGTGGTATAGTATTTTCCTCTGGTTTATGATCTGGTATGTTTTCTTGTGGGTTTCTCTCATGTACTTCTGGTATAGATGGTTCATCAGGTATGTCTTTAATTATAACTTCTGGTGTTGTTACAATTTCTGTGGTTGGAGGAGGCAGAGTAGTGGTATTTATTGGTATTTCAGATGAAGGTGAGATTACTGTGTTATTTGTATTTGTTGCAGTATCATTTTCTTCCCTGGAAAAACAAAAAGGTTTATAATCCTTTCAAATACTTCAATATATAGAGATATAAAGAGCGATAGTGATAGAGCGTTAAATATTTGTTACAACATCATTTTTCAAAAACAAAACTGTGAGGCATAAAAATATTACGCTTTGTTATTTTAAGCAGCTTCTATAGCAAATACATTGAAATAAACTAAAACGTGAAGCCAGTTAAAAGCCAATGACATTAATACTTTAAACAAAGACTCATAATTTTATTTTTCTTTTGTACACAAAGTCTCCGATGCCAAGCAAAGCAGCAACGAAAAAAAAAAGAGGGTATTTACTCCGAGTCATCGTAGTATATATATTCATATTCAGGCTCAGGGGTGGTGGTGGAAACCTTCTTCTTGACGCAACGGAAGGATCCAGGGATGTTCATGCATTCGTACTGCGACCCCGCGAACTTGCAGTTATGAGTCCCGAGCGCGCACTCATCCACATCTGCAATACGTCAAAGTCAAAACGTTTATTTCCTTAGACGCACATGGCATACATGGACAGGTCGACTTAAAATTAAAAAAACTAAGAATAATCAAGGAATTAACATTGTCTTGGCAGTTCCGTAAATAAGATTACAATAGAGCGTTGACTTGTATTAGAATAACTAGAGAATAAGTTACAGGGTAATTGGAAGACTTCTACATAAGAAAATAGGTAGGTATAATGATTAGTCTGTTTATTGTACCGTCCAAAAATACTATAGTTTTATTAATTTTACTTTTAACTGACGGCCTACATTATCCGCCTTTTCGATACCTCCCTCTTCCTCCATCTTTTTGAGGTGGCAGTCGAAGCGAGTGCACACAAGCCCGTAGAGAAGTCACAGTCGTCTAACCGATGCAGACAAACAAATTGAGGCCCTTATCTTTGTTTTTATTTTTTTTTTAGTATTTTTAACGTGGTCTTGTATGCAGATGTTTCATAATAAACTTTTCTTTCTTTCTTTCTTTCTTTATCCTTTTTTGAAGGGTCGATCAAATTCGGTATAAAATGAGAACAGTTTCCAATATAACTCGGAAACAACTGAAGCGATGGTTATAATTTAAATGGAACCTACTTGCAAATAGCAGTTATCGGTAAAAAGAAGAATCATCAAAATCCGTTAACGGAGCCAAAAGTTCTGAGAAAGAGAGAGTGGGCCAGTGCGTGAAGCGATTTTTTCGTGTTTCGTAATGTGGCCCGGTGAAGCCATCTACCTTCTAAGTCTTCATGTCCCATCTTAGACCACATCGTCACTTTACATCAGGTGAGATTGTGGTCAAATGAAGACTTAGACTTATGAAGACGAGCATAGAGAAAAAACTAACGCCACAAAATTGTAATATGTAGATCCCTTACCTTCACAGTTACCAGTGGAGTGCTGGAGGATGTAGCCAGTTCCGCAGGACGTGATCCTGATGCAGAGGTAGGAGCCCACCGTGTTGTCGCAGCGCTGGGAGTTGGGCAGGCAGTCGTGCCTCTTCGTTGCACACTCGTTTACATCTAAACATATTGAGGAGTTATTTATTTTGACCCAATTAGATTAGATTGGACCACACTTTATTGCACACCACACAAAACATACCAAAACTAAACATAGACTCAATACAGAATACTATTGTTGGAGTACAATCAGCGATCTCTTCCAGGCTACCTTTGGATGGGCAGGATCAAGAGTAACATCGCGTGCAATTAAACAAACCACAAAAAAACTCTACAGCTTTTTAATATTAATATAGATAGAGCTCTAAATATCTGAGGAATTCAGTTTTTTTTGTACATATATAAGCATGTCGCCCAACTCTAAAATAACTCCTTTCAAGTCACAATTTGTAAAACCAAACAATGGAATAAGAACAGTTTCTGGTGGGAGGTTTCGGCCGCAGCTTGTCACCACCCTTAATATTATGTGTGCCCATGTAATGGGCTGGGCCAGTGCGTGAAGCGATTTTTTCGTGTTTCGTAATGTGGCCCGGAGAAGCCATTTACCCTCTATTCGAGTGATAAATTTTAATACTGACCTACATTATATTATGCGCCATGTTATTGTTTCAATAGTTTTAAATTATTTCCATTGTTTAATTATATATATTTTTTTGTTGTTATTATTCCTAATCATTATTTTTTGTGACATTACATTTAATTATTTTAATTTTGACATATGTAACTAATAATATTGCACGCTCATGAGGGCAGAATACATTGAAACTCTGAACATGTAACAACAATGTAACCACATGTATTTCATGCAATAAATATATTCTATTCTAGGTCTTCATGCCCCATCTTAGACCACATCGTCACTTAACATCAGGTGAGATTGTGGTCAAATGAGGGCTTATTTAGTCATAAAAATATATATTTTGTATATTGTTTGCGTGGTTTGGGCATGTTATGAGAAGGAACGAAAGTCATGTTACAAGAAGAGCGTTAGATATGAAAGTGGATGGATATGTGGGAAGAGGGAGACCGAAGAAAAGATGGATGGACTGTGTGAAAGAAGATATGTGTAAGAAAGGAGTGAGTGCTGAGATGACGGGTGATAGAGGGAAATGGAAGAAAAACACATGTTGTGCCGACCCCACATAGTGTGGGACAAGGGCAGGATGATGATGATGATGATTGTTCTTGTATCCTAAACTTATTTCATCCTCACCAACGCAAGCTCCAGTTGTGGGATCCAGTTCGAAGCCGAGCTTGCAGTGGCACTCGAAGCTGCCGTTCGTGTTGAGACACTTCTGGTGCTGGTCGCACAGGTGAGTGCCTTCCACACACTCGTCCACATCTTAAAAACAAATCGACTATTAATATTCGGGTCTGGGTGTTTTCTATGTATCATATGTATGTATTTACAAAAATTTTATTTTATTTATTCTAAATTTGTGTAGAAAATATGAAGACAAAGTAACGTAGGTTATTAGAGAAATGCGGGACTCGAACCCACGTCTTCCACTGTAAAAGTGGGGTTTATCACTTTGTAATAAATCTAAATTTAAAATTTAAGAAAAACCCCCGATTTCAATGCCTTCATTTCCTTAAATGTAAAACAACATAATATTATGTATGTGGACGCGATGCGCTTTCATTTGATACCCCACACTAGTATATTTGCAGATTTTCTGTTTTTCCTTCCCCACTTTCACCCCCATAACTTTTAAACGGCTCAATCGATTTTCATGAAACATGTCTAAGAACACCCGGGCCAAACTCACCTTTCATACAAAAAAAAACTAAATTGAAATCGCTTAATCCATTTGGGATCTATGAATCTATGATGTCCCAGACAGACAGACAGACACACAGACAGGCACAGAGACAGACAGTCAAACTTATATAACACCCCTCTTTTTTGGTCGGGGGTTAAAAACATAAAAATTACTATTAATCTTAAGATATATGTGATAAATAGAAAATAAGTCATCCGAAGCTATTTTTAATTTCAGTATATTATACAAAATAAAGAAATACTCCTTTCCTAATACAATTTATTTTTTCAAGTACCTATGGCGAGAAAAGTATCTGGCGTTTTAATGGATTGGTCAAAATATTTATAGTTTTATATGGGGCCAAAAATTAATGGGTAAATTAGAATGGTGAAAAAATGGGGAAAAAGGGATCGGTAATTAAAATACTTGAGAAAATGACTTTTGGGGTGTAAACGGCTACAGTCACAATTGACACCACTAGCTTATAATAATAATAAATCATTTATTTCAGGCATCATATAAACATATACTTTACAGACACATACATAAAAATATGAATCTTATAAACTAAAGTTTAATAGTTTATAGGATCTTGACATGTTTGTAATAATGTATCCCGCAATTAAATATTTATTTGATTTTATAATTTCATTTGAGGTATTCCACTTGCAGGGCAAATTCCACAAAAATATTTAATGTTTATTTATCGATTCAGTACACTTACCATCGCATGCTAGAGTGTCTGGATTGAATCTCATTCCGTCTGGGCAATTACCGAAACTACTGAAAACAATAAAATGAATTAATTAACTGTTTAGCAGAAAAATAAAGAAGCCGTGTTGGCTAAGTGGGAGAACACTCGAGTTTCATTCAGAAGGTCTTGGGTTCAAACCCCGCCGCGCACCTCTGGATTCTTCGTCTTGAGAAATTTATGTGCGCTTTAAACACGTGCTTTATCGGTAAAGGCAAACATCGTGAGGAAACCGGCATGTTCTGATAACTTTAAAAGAGTTTGAAGGACAAGTGACATTCACCAACCCGCACTTGGCGAGGGTGGTCAATTAAGGCCTAATCTCTCTCGTCAAGTGAGAAGTGCCTGTGTCCCAGCAGTGGGAACGTTAATACGGTGATGATGATGACAGTAGAAAAAATGAAATCAAGTCAATAAAATATTCACTTTTCAAGATAATTCAACAAAGTGATTATTGGCAGCTAATAACCGATCGTTACTTAAACAATTATTTTTAAAAGATAAAAAGAAATTTAAAAAATATATATTTATGTAAGTTTCCGTTAAAGAATTACAAGAATAACAAATCCGATTTAATAAGCTTTTTGACTTAAGTCAAAATTTACTTTAACATAATATTTTTTGTTTGCAATTATTATTGGCATACGTGACTGCCTCGGTGCAGCGGTGGGCGAAAATCTGCTTGCGGCGCAAGATGTAGCGGGTTCGATTCCCGCCGAGGAGTTTTTTAATTTATTTAATTATTTACAAAATTTTGGGAAAACTAACAGCTAGTATAAATTATGAACAAACATATATTAAAGTTTGCAACTGTAAAACTGTGTGTGTTTTTTATGTTCTGCAAGCACTTTCTCGTTGGCCTGGGTGTTATATGTACTCATATAATAAAATACATATTTAAATGTGTCTATTTTACTAAGTATATCAGATGTCTAGTACCCGTAACACAAGCTTAGAGCTTACCATGGCGCTAGATGTTGTTGGATTGTCCGGAAACATTCATAAATCCATAAATTCTTTATTGTAACATTAAGGTTTATTAACAATGGTCATTTACAAAGGCGAGCTTAACCCTATAAGAGTTTTCTTACAGAAAACCTGTGGTGATGAAGAAATTTGAAACAAATAGGAGTAGGTAGAGATGCAGTGTACATACAAGTTAGAAAGAGAGAAGTTAATAGAAAAAAAAAGACTTAAATTACTTTTAAGTACAAAATACTATATAATATACTATATGTATGTTTATATAATATATATTTATATTTAAACACTAAAATTAATACCTATGCATATAACTATAAATATTTATGTTAAAATATACATTATTATAAATAACACATACACATAATTATATCATTACACATAACCTAGAATATTTTCCATATAGATAAATACCTAACTTAAAATAATACTAAGTGTTTTCAGAGAGATATTGGTCTTTTACTTTTGCTTTGAAAACGTTAAGTTAAGGGCTGGCTAATATTGAATGGGGCAGGGCATTCCAAAGTCACAAACATTGATTGATTACCTGGCCTTCCTCGCCCGGATCTGACAGTCGTACTGGCCGAGCTGGTTGATGCAGATCTGATCGGCCCTGCACACTTCGGGATCTTCCACGCACTCGTTAATATCTGAAATACAAGGGTGTAAGAACAATTACAATACAATACAAAAAAAAAATCTTGCAACACCACTATATAGGAACATTCATAGGAGATACATATTACATACAGTGACACAAAGGGCGACCTTATCACTAATAGCGATCTCTTCCAGGCAACCTTTGGATGGATGAGAAATTTATTAAGAGCGAGAGCAGAAAAAAATGAAATAAAACACAAATAAAAAATATTGAACAAGTGTAACGTTTAAACCTGCCATGCGTATTGGGCAATCTTATAGCTTAAAACTATTTCTGCAATTACCAGCTGCGCCATGTAAGATTTTCAATTGAAACAATGTTTTAAAGTCTCCTTGTGTTTTATGTCAAGGTTTTTCATAGGTTTTACAATTAATTTTAGGAGCGACGTTGTGCCCGTGTCCGGGTCCGAGACCAAGAGGGAGCAGAGAGTATAAAATCACTGCAGCAGCGGGAGCAGACGTAAATGTCACCTGACCAAAAAAACGTAATACGTAGTGATTTTATACTCTCTGCACCTGACAACAGGTTACTCGTTGACAGGTGTACGTTCCAATTCAGGTTATGCTACATAGACAACCTTTGTATTGAAATAATATAAGTCAATAATCAACAAATCGATACATTCATCTATGGAACAAAAAGTACACCGACGATAGATGCATATAATATATATTTTATTGTTAATGCTTTGATCATGGCATAGCATCATCATCGTAGCTCGCAAAGGCGTTGAAATATCGTTAAACTCAAAAACCGTCAAAAATCCGCTCTCGGAGTATGCCAGCGAGCCATGGAGCGTAGTATTTTGGATATAAAGTTGTCAGACCGCGTGAGAAACAGCATACTACGTTCCAAAACCAAAATTACAGATGTTGGTCAGAAGGCTGCATGCCTGAAGTGGAACTGGGCCGGACACGTGTGTCGTATGTCAGATGACAGGTGGGCCAAGCGAACAACTGATTGGTCCCCACACATGAGTCGTCCCCGTGGAAGGCCCAGGATGAGATGGCGGGACGAACTGGATACTCACCTAAGCACGTGGCCGATCACAGCGTTCAATCGCGAAGAGTGGAAGAAGGGTAGGGAGGCCTTTGCCCTGCAGTGGGACAGTATGGGCTGAATAATAATAATAATACTCGATTTCCTGTAAACCGCGTATTAATCGAGTTAACATTACCCGTTTTAAGTCAGCATATTTTTTTGGTGTTCCCACCTACTATAACCGCTGAGAATAAACTTTGAATGGAGTTTTGTTTGTTTTGAAAAACGGTGGATTGTATGGGTGTATAGTCGTTTCATATTGCGAGGTCATATACGAATCACACAAGGACTCTTCGAGGGGTAGTTTCGCACATCACTTATTGCAGTGCGAAACGCCCAATGTAATAAATCTAAATTTATAATTTAAGGAAAACCCCCGATTCCAATGCCTTAATTTCCTTAAACGTAAAACAATATAATATTATGTAATGTGGACGCGATGCGATTTTATTTGATACCCCACACTAGTATATTTGCAGATTTTCGGTTTTCCTTACCCACTCTCACCCCCATAACTTTTAAACGGCTCAACCGATTTTCATGAAACATGTCTAAGAACACTCGCGCCAGACTCACATTTCATACAAAAAAAACTAAACTGAAATCGCTCCATCCGTTCGGGAGCTATGGTGCCACAGACATACAGACAGACACACAGACAGACAGACACGTCAAACTTATAACACCCCTCTTTTTTGGTCGGGGGTTAATAAAAGCAATTAGTTAATTTACAGTAACATTCGATTTAAATTCCCTCCTATGCCATTAAATTGACCATAATCTGTCAGTAATTGGACTTGTTTCAACTACGGCGTTCTAAGTTTGAATAACAGCAATTATATGAAAACATTTTATTTGATTGTAAATCAATCAAACTTTACTTCTTTCATTGGTTAAAAAAAACTAAACTAAAGGTTCGGCTAAAAAATTATAAAAAAGTTTTTTGAAAATTTCACAGCTTTTGCAATATTCCTTACCCTCGCATCTCCCAGTGACAGCATCTATCTTGAACCCTGGCTGGCAGTTCTTAGAGGCCATGTTCTGGCAGAAGAAGCCACCATGTTTGTTCACGCAGAACTGAGACAGTCGGTTGCAGTCGTCTTTCAATATCGCACATTCATCCACATCTGAAATTTTAAGACATAAATTGGCTTATTCTTTGCAAGCCAATTCTGTTATATTACCCAGAAATAACCGACTTGGTATTACATGGATCTCACAACTTTTTACCGCAGAACAACTGAGTTGCGCGACTTGGTTTTTTTGACAAGTATTGTTTTTGATGGGATACTGTTAACAGGACCTACGATAATATGTTGCCACTAACGACTGTTGGAGATTACAACATGTTGTTATTCTACACATTTGACAGGTTTTTCACAACTACCATTTTATCTTTATCTGTGTAGCCTGGTTAACAACATGTTGTAATCTCCAATGTCCAAGTTTTGTAAAACCAAACAATGGAAATAAATGAACTTGTATCAATAGTCGTTAGTGACAACTCGTGGTATGGCTAATGGTCATATACTTTACGGTTCACAACTTTTAAGGCGATCTAAGATTCATGATGCATATAATTAATATATTACTATTAGTGACTATTGATGACTTTTAATGACTATTAATAGGTCTACAATACAATCCACCTGGAAAACCATGTAGCTTGGTCCACCTTGGTACCTCAAGTATAGGCGAATTGCTTCGAGGAGGAGTTAGATTAGATTGCCGATAGGTCCGAAAACATATCGACAAGAGACCGCTATGAGTCAGCGTAAGACCAACTGATCAACTAGATGGAAAAATTATTTGGTAAGCGCGGTTTCACAGAGGACAAAGCAGGCCATAACTAGATATAGATACGTATACCTAAGTCTGACTTGTGCCCAGCAGTGGAGGTAAAAAGAGCTAAAATGATGATGATGATGATAATGCGGTGTTAAGGTGAGACATAAGCGGGCGTTTTGTATAGGTGATGATGATGGTACTGAAATGTAAGGAACTTGGTCATGTTCATGACTTAAAACGGGTAACATACCATGATTTGACGGTTTTTGAGTTTTCCGACATTTCGACGCTGTTGCAAGCGTGTGTTACCCGTTTTAAGTCATAATATTGTTAAAAACCATGATCATTCAAAACAGTTGGTCAAGATCATTACCATTTGCTATTACATATTTACATTTTCTACGCAAGAGACGATAATGTTTTATATCTACATACAGGAGTATTGATGTATTTATAATATTTATATCAAAAACCCGCAGAGAATTTTTTCATATTACATATTAACATCGAAAGTTGGAAGGCATTATTTTGACTGCCTCGACGCTTGCGGCGCAAGAGGTAGTAGGTTCGAGCTCTGCCGAGAGACACTTTCTCCTTAGTCTATATCTAAAATATTACCCTCACTTTCAATAAAGCTGTAGGTATATTTTAGTATGTAAATGTATAATCCTACCTTCGCAATGACCTCGAGACCCCATCTTGAAGCCTGGCGGGCATCTGTCTTCTTCAGCAAACTTTGGAGGCAATGGCATTGATGATAATGATGGTATCGGCAGCTTGAAATGTGTTATGATGGCTGGCGATGTGTTAGAATCTACGAACGATGATTGCGAACATGAAAATAATTATGGTAAATTGTAAGATGAAAAGGTTGATTGAAATGAGCAATTGTAGATTCCGCTTGTGGTTTATGTATGCGATGAACAATGGAAATTGACAGTATAATATATATTTTAAGAATAAGAATAAGAATAAATTTATTGGTCTAAAAAGTACATACATAGTTTCTTAGATCTATGGCCTCCAAACTAGGAAAAACCTGTATCTTGGAGACCTCCTTCCATTGCTACAAAACAATGGAAGGAGGTCTCTCTTTAAATAAGCTTTTAATTTGGTACTAAGTTATGTGGCGGAAATTTAGATAAGCAATGCTTTTCGGTTGCGGTCTAAGTCATCCACTTGGCTAAGACCGCTGTTTCACAGTAGAGGTAGTCCAATCAAAACAACCAGTTATCTTTAAAGGAGTTCTATGTCCAATTGGCGCCCTACAGCTGAAGAGCTGATGAGGGAACGTATACCTTCGCACTCCCCAGTCCTGCCGATGACGAAGCCTGGTGGGCAGCGGTCGTCGCTGGCCCTCGCAGCCGCCAGGTCCACGGGGTCTCCGGGGCGCCCGTCGCACTTGTAGCCTCCGATGGTGTTGGAGCAGTGCGGTACCGGACACGGCGGTCGGGGAAGCTTGCATTCGTTTATGTCTAAAAAAAAAGAATGTTAGAAGTTTGAGTGGAACAGGTTCTTAATCAAAATAGTATTTAGTATAACAACATTAGCGGCCTACAACGGATTTTTGTATCGATGCCATCTATGTGGCCGGCTACATCGTTGCAACGCGAAGTATTAAGCTGGGTCCACATTTGTATGATTTCGGTGTATCGTATCTCCTTCGCGTGGCCTCGGCGCGTATCATGATCGCTAGTTTGGACGCAAGCTGATACACGTTAATGATACATGCCGTATCCGATACGGCCCGATCCCCACCCGATCTCCAATGATCGCGTATCATGATACACCTCGTATCCGATACGCATATCACAATCGGTGGTATGGACGTATTTTGATACTGTATCATGATACTCTATCGTGATACGATACGTGATACACCCCAAACCATCCTGTGTCGGTTTTTCCGCGATCATCAAAGGGGATACGCGTTGCATCGAACAAGTTTGGACAAGAGAGGGAGGTGCACTGTGACACGCGTATTTGGAAAAGATACAAGGGTCGGAAGAAAAAATGAAGCGTCCAAATTTGAAAAGTTAAAGTCGATACGCTGACATGATACAGTATCTCATAAGTATGGACGCGTTTTTACAAGATATGTCTTAACGATACGACATGGATAAAATGAGCGTCCATATCTATGATACAGATACTTGATACGATACGATAGAGGGTAGCTTCCCTAACTGACGACGAAAGTGCTCTTGCGAATTATTAAATTTAAAATTTAAAAATGACGCATAAAGTGTTGGAAAGCGCGATACGTGATCTCCACAAGTTAATTGACGTTTTGACCAATAAAGTTGCAGCACTGGAAAGCAAGGTGAGCGACCAAAATCATCTAATTGCAAAACAAAATATATCTATCAATCAGCTCAAAACGCTGGTTGAGGGTAGGACGGTACAGACTTCGCAGACTGTGCAGGCCTCGACTCTGCAATCCCCAACTGCCGCGAAAACACCTCCGACTCTGCCAGCACCACAGCGACACATGCGGCAAGCGCGTATTATAGCGTCTGCAAATATCGCGACGTCGAAGAAAAAGACTACCGCGAAAAAGGAAAGCGAAAAGGATGCGACGTTGACAGCCCATTTAATTGCGGATAGCAAAGCAAATGGAAAACCAACCACTTCAGGAGCGACAGCGGACTTGACGACAGCATCAAATTACGAGTTTGGAGCGACTAATTCTACAGATTGTACGTGGGAACAAGTAACTCACAAGCGTCGTTCAGTGAAGCCACGACCGGTGGTAATTGGCTCAGGAGCCAGTAACGAGCTACAAATAGCAGAACGACTGAAATTTATTCAGGCATGGTCTTTTAGGCCTGAGACTGAGGTTGAACAGGTTAGAAGCTATATAAACAAAATTGTTGCCTGTGACAAATTTATCGTAGAAAAACGAGCTATTAAAACAAATCAACATGCGGCCTTCGTAATTGGTTTTCCGGAGACGCTGTACACACAAATGTGTGCACCAGAATCGTGGCCACAAGGCATCAAAATCTCGGACTGCCCCCCCGCGCGGAGCGGGGGCGCGCGCGCAGGCAGCCGGCGAGCTCGAGCCCAGTGCATCGGCGGGGCCCCGCAGTCACTAAATGCAGCAGAGAACGACGGACGTATGAGGAACCTCAACAAAGCCAATGCGAAAAAATTGTGTTATGCCACCAAAACATCGCGTCGCTTCACAAAAAATCGAATAGGCTCGAAGCTTTGTTGGAAAGTGATTTAAAATGTGATATACTAGCACTAACGGAGCATTGGTTACCTGAATCAAAGTTAAAATGTGTAAATTTACAAAACTATAAACTAGCCTCTTATTATTGTAGAACGCAAATAGTGCATGGCGGCTCTTGCCTGTTCGTTAAAGACGGCTATAAATGTATAGAAAACATTGATCTGACATGCTTATCAGTAGAGAGAAAGTGCGAAATCTCTGCTATTGATTTACTCGACCATAATTTGACAATAGTTTGCGTGTACAGAACAAATTTAATTACAACTAATGAATTTATCGATTGTTTTGAAGGTTTGCTCAACAAGATTAGCGATTTGGGTAATGAATGCGTGATTGTGGGTGATTTCAATATTGACTGTGTGGGAAATTTGAATAACGATTTTTTCAAGTTAAACGATCTGATCTCGGTACACGGTTTATGCAACTTGGTCGACTTCCCGACGCGGGTCACTGCGTATACTTCTACTAGTCTAGATCATTTGTATACCAACCTCGCAATGGGTACGGTAACGGTCACCTCGGTGGTCACTAACATTAGCGATCATTTCGCGATAAAGGGTGAGATAACACGAATAAGGACGAAACCGCAACAAAAGTATTCATATGTTAGGAAGTATAGTAATGCCAATAAGAGTAATTTTGTTGCATCTATAGATAGTGTAGATTGGAACGAACTTTTATTTAAATATAGATCCAATACTTCTGCATTGATAATGTCTGTGATAAATGTTATTAAAAATAAATTTGAAATATGTTTTCCTATAAAAAAAACTTTTCATAAAAATTATGACTCATGTTGGATATCAGCAGACGCTAGAAATTATAAATTATTATTATTCGACATAATAGAAATAAGTAAAGTTGATCAACATAACGAGACAATACAATCATTTCTACTTGACATGCAAAATCATTATGAATTAATTTTAAGAAATAATAAACGTGACTATTATGAGAGGATGCTAGGGTCTTCCAATAATGCCTCCAAAGCTATGTGGGGTATAATAAACAGAGAAAGAGGGAGAGATAACGCACTTCGCATTGATTTCACAGACATAGTCATACAACAAGATGGTACAAAATTTTGTAACAAAAAAGAACTGGTCAATATGATGAATTCTAGGTTCCTGTGTGCGGCAGAGGCCTGCGGTGCGCCTATAGCTAACGCTATCAGTGTGCGCCGAGCCTTAAATTCAGCGCGCATGTGTTCGGACCGGTCATTGAGACTTAAGCTATTTAGTGCTGACGAAGTAGTACGGATTGTATTGACACGCATACCACCAAAGGAATCTAAGGATGTATACGGAATATCCATGAAATTGCTTAGGTACGCCATTATTCCTCTCGCTCCTGTACTAGCACACATCTACAACAGTTGTATAGGAGAGGGTTCATATCCAAGTCACTTGAAATTAAGCAAAGTGTCACCGTTATTTAAAGGAAAGGGGAAAAAAAGCAACATAGATGGATACCGACCGGTTTCGATTATACCAGTATTAGCGAAGGTATTTGAAAACGGCCTTAGTTCCAGGCTTGTTGCTTTCCTTTCAGAAACGGAAGCAATCTCTGACAAGCAATACGCCTACCGTGAGGGCCGCTCGACAACGTCACTGGCGCGGGAGGTGATTCGCTGCGTGCTGGCCGCTCGTGAGGAGAAGCAGCAGGTCGCAGTAATCTGCTGCGATCTGTCAAAGGCTTTTGACGTCGCCGACCACACCATACTAGCAACCAAGCTAGAGCACTATGGGATCACAGGAAAGGCCCATGAGTTATGCTGTAACCTTATGCGAAACCGTTCACAAGTAGTGCAGGGTAGCGGTGGGGAGGCAGTATCCGATCCATTGACATCGAGGATGGGAGTCGCTCAAGGATCCTCGGTCTCAAATATATTGTTCTCCTTACTGCTCAATGACTTACCAAAATTTATAACTAGTGCAGAGGTATTCATGTACGCGGACGACGTAGCTGCAATCGTCACAGCACCTAATATAGACCAGTTGGAGGTGTCACTTAATAGGACAGCCTCATTATTATCAGAATGGTTTGGGTTTAATGGGCTAGCTTTAAACTTAAGCAAAACCCATTTTATCCATTTTTTTCTGTCAGGTAGTGCCCCTAGACCCTTGACAGTAACAATAAATGGGAACACTATCAACCAAGTTGAGAATACCTCATTCCTAGGGTTCCAGATAGACAGGGGGCTGCAGTGGGGTAGCCACGTAAACAAATTATGCGGAAAGTTGGCTGGCGCATGCTACGCGCTGAGCCGGGTAGCGCGAGTGGTAAGCACTGAAGTGGTTCGAGCTTGTTTTTTCGCAACGGTGCAGTCGCTATTACAGTACGGTGCAGAGCTTTGGGCGCGTGCAGCCGACTGGGAACGCGCGTTCCGGCTGCAAAAAAGGGCTGTACGGATTATAGCGAAAATACCAAGTGACCACTCGGCGAGACCTTACTTCAAATCCCTAGGAATCTTGACTTTACCTTGCCTGGTTATATACCAAGTAGCTTTGTACGTCTGGCAGAACCAAGAAACCTATGCGACGCTAGGGAACTCGCACGCTTACGCTACGCGCAGCCGATATAAGCTCGCCGCCGTCTCGCGCTCTCTGCGGAAGTCTTTCAAGCAACTGACCCATGTTATGGGCCCAGCTGTGTACAACAGGATTCCCAGTAATGTGAAGGAAGCCCACAGTCTACCAGAATTTAAGCGTAAATTAAAGTGCTGGCTTGTTGAGCGGACCTTCTATAGCTATACAGAATTTTTGACATAAAATTAAATATATTTAAGATGAATTGATAATAGTTAATTATATTATTTAAGAATTTGTGACATGTAACATTTTGTTATCAATAAAATAACTATGAACTATGAACTATGAACTACGCCTGATCGTGATACACCGAAATGATACAAATGTGGATTCAGCTTTAGTACACCAATAAAATAAATAAATATCTCCGGACTAATCACACAGCATCAGCAATGTCACTTCAGAATCTTGAAGAGAGCATCGCGATACAAATTTGTGCCCATTAATGCAGACTAGGATATAGCGTTAGCCCGTACACGATGTTTTTCCATACACGCGGAGCATAAATCTTCGCCCGCCGATATAGATGAACCATTAGTAAAATTTTGTTACTAAAAAGTACTGGCGTCGCGCACTATTGCTTAACCTTGTTAGCGTTTAAGATTGGCTTACCTGTGGTTTTTTCCGCTGCATCCGGTTTGATATCACAACGATTCTAAAGAAGTTTCACTACAAAAGATATCTCAAGACATGTTGTCTTACCACCCATAGAATCGAATCATTGTCATATAATATAACTTTTGAAACTATCATGATTATCAATATTATTTAGATTTATAACGGGATATTAACCATGATTGATTGTCTTCAATAACAATCAATCATGGTAAATATCCCGTTATAAATCTAAATAACATTGTCATATATGTGTACAGGGTATCTCAAAAATATGCCACTTGCAGAAAAAAACCCCGATCGGATATTGGTCGATAAGTCTGTGTATTGATGAAACTCAAGCTAGCTACTCCTTTGCAATTAAACACAATTCGCTATGCAATTAACACTGCATCATACATCATTTCACGATGAAAATTCACGCACTTTACATTCTGTTTCTAGAGCATGTATATTCAGAGGGAACACTTTGGACTTCTGGGGTCAAGTTTCATCGGACGGCCACCGCCGTAACAGATGATCAACAATACGGACACTAGTTTATAAGATTTATATTTTTATGTTAGTCTGTAACTTCTGTAAGGTATATGTTTATATGGGCCTAACATGCCTGAAATAAATGATTTTTAATTAACCCAGGCATTTAGTGGAGGTTTTGTCTGTTCACGTCCGTAAGTGGTAACCCTCTGAATCCTTACACGTGACCTCCGGGTGGTGCTAAGAACAGTCTCTGGTGGGAGGCTTCGGCCGCGGCTTGTCACCACCCTCCGGGCTGGGCCAGTGCGTGAAGCGATTTTTTCGTGTTTCGTAATGTGGCCCGGAGAAGCCATCTTCTAGGCCTTCATGTTCCATCTTAGACCACATCGTCACTTTACATCAGGTGAGATTGTGGTCAAATGAAGGCTTATCAATAATAAAAAAAAAAAAAAAAAAAAAAAAAAAAAAAAAAAAGTCTGTATCGAGGGACTTGATCGAGGGAGGGAATATACATACATCCTTAAAGAGACTGTTAAACATATTACCACTCCTCTGCGCTGCGCAGTCGGGTAAAATCCAGCATTATTATTGGTCTGGGTGTTTAATATGTATAATTATAAATATATATATATGTATGCCTATTATATTAAGTATATCAGATCTCTAGTACCCGTAACACAAGCTTAGAGCTTAACGCAGGGCTAGATGTTGTTGTGTGGGTTGTCCGGGAATATTTATTATTTACTAGCGGCCCGCCCCGGTTTCGCGCGGGTTTTTATTCAATTTTTTTCCCGGCAATTATTCGATTTTTTCTCGCCTTTTAAACC
Source organism: Gymnoscelis rufifasciata (assembly GCA_929108375.1). Classification (NCBI taxonomy): domain Eukaryota; kingdom Metazoa; phylum Arthropoda; class Insecta; order Lepidoptera; family Geometridae; genus Gymnoscelis; species Gymnoscelis rufifasciata. Next base: position 8,664,142 of record OV815327.1, on the reverse strand, counting down.
TTCCCTAGACCTCCACGAACATTTCAAGACTATGATAAGATAAATCCGTTCAGCCGTTCTCGAGTTTTAATCAGACTAACGAACAACAATTCTTTTTTATTTATATAGATTTATTATCTTACCATCGCAAGCATTGTTCCTCAAGTTCCTGGCAAACCCTGGAGGGCACTCTCCCTTGCCGTTGTCCTTCGGCTTGTTGGGGATGCAGTGGTAGGAGCCCTGGACGTTGCTGCAGGTGGTGCCGGGGAGGCAGACCTGGATGTTCAGCTTGCACTCGTCGATATCTGGGGGTTAATCACATAGGTATATCTACTATTAGTATAACATGCCGAAATTAAAAATATATAACTTTAGTACTAGGTTTTGGATATGGTATATAAAGCGAAAAGGGTTGTTCAAAGATTTTTCGCTTTAGATGCCGAAGTCGAAATAAAATCTATAAAGTAATCTGTAAATCTAATTTGATTTTGAGTGTTCAGCCTTTATTTATAATGTTTTATTTAAGTTACCTTGAGAGGTATTAATTAAAGGAAAACCTATCTCATTTAGATAATTATAGTAGTCACTATTAAATCGGTGGTTACAAATTGTATTTTGCATGTTTACCTTCTTATAGGGGTTAAAATTATATATTATTATATATATTTTTTTTTTTATTGGATTAGCCTTCTTTTGACCACAATCTCACCTGATGTAAAGTGACGATATGGTCTAAGATGGAGCATGAAGACCTAGAAGGTAGATAGCTTCTCCGGGCCACATTACGAAACACGAAAAATCTCTTCACGCACTGGCCCAGCCCGGAGGGTGGTGACAAGCCGCGGCCGAAGCCTACCATCAGAGACTGTTCTTAGCACCACCCGGAGGTCACGTGTAAGAATTCAGAGGGTTACCACTTACGGACGTGAACAGACAAAACCTCCAAATATATTAAACACAAAACTGTTTGAACTATTTGAAAATTATCGAATCAATAAGGGAGGCATATATCCAGTAGACGATTTATATTCAAGATCATATCATGGTTTGAATAAACTTGAACAGAACATACCTTGACAATTTAGATTAATAACGGGATATTTACCATAATTCATTCTTTGTAAAAAGCCGTGACGATGTGGTCCAAGATGGAGCATGAAGGCCTAGAAGATGGCTTCTCCGGGCCACATTACGAAACACGAAAAAATAGCTTCACGCACTGGCCCAGCCCGGAGGGTGGTGACAAGCCGCGGCCGAAGCCTCCCACCAGAGACTGTTCTTGGCACCACCCGGAGGTCACGTGTAAGGATTCATAGGGTTACCACTTACGGACGTGAACAGACAAAACCTCCAAAAATATGAAGAATTATGAAGAGTTTGAAGGACAGGAGTGACATCCACCAACCCGCACTTGGGCAGCGTGGTGAATTAAGGCCTAATCTGTCTCGTCAAGAGAGAAGACCCTGTTCCAGCAGTGGGATCGTTAATAGGGTGTTGACGATGATGATGACAGACAATTAAAAAAATATATTTATATAAAAATGTAAGTATGTAGAATTTAGATTTATAAAAAGATATTTTTTTTTTTTTTTTTTTTTTATGATCGTTAAGCCTTCATTTGACTACAATTGCACCTGATGTAAAGTGACGATGTGGTCTAAGATGGGGCATGAACACCTAAAACCGTTACCCCGATACGGTTACCGATTTACCGTGACGTCTTTCAATCTACATGGTATAATAGAGGAATCTTATGTTGAAAACCATGATCGTTTCTGGAAGAGATCGCTTTTTAGCGATAAGACCGCCCATTTTACCATTTGTTTTTTATTTTTGTTTTATGTGTTTATGTTCCTGTGATACCTATGATCAATAAAGCGTCATTGTATATGATATTGTATTGTTTCACAAGTGATATACCTTGACAGGACTTTCCATCAGCCATCAGCTCGTACCCTCGCCTGCAGGAGCACGCCGCCTGCTTGCCGTTGTCGATGCACTTGTGCTGGCAAGGGTTGTGCTCCTTGCAGTGGTTCTGTTCGATCTGGAAGGGGTTAGTAAAATAAATAGAATAAGAATGATTTATTTTGTCATAATGCAACAAAAATTGAAAAAATATAAAAAAAAATTGTTTAAAAATTATATATATAGATACTAGCGGCCCGCCCCGGCGTCGCACGGGTATAAAATTTTCCCGGAAATTATTCGAATTTTTCTCGCCGTAAAAACCATCCTATCTCTCAAGTTGGATCGAACTGCACATGTTGTGCGAATTTTAATATAATCGGTTAAGTGGTTTAGGAGTCCATTGAGGACAAACATTGTGACACGAGATTTATACATATTAAGATATTTATAATTTATAACTGGTTTTTATTGTAAAAAGTTTACTAAAGGTAAATTTTATCGTAATCACGATGACATACAGACAACCTTAACTAAACTAGAACTAAGTTTGATTGCACCAAGTATAATTGAGTCTGATTTTGCAAACTATCAAGGTTACGGATTCTTCTGAACTGTGTGTGTGTGTGTGTGTGTGTCCGACCGATCTCGATCACGGCGACAGCTATGTCGAAATACGGATCCTCAGAAACTGTATCACAGAGGATCAGTATCCCGACGGTCGCGTAATATAAAAGTAATACATATATATTTTTGATTATACATTTTAAACACCAACGAAGGAAAAAGCGCTTGCAAAGGAATCGGAACCGCTACCTCTTTCGCTGTAAGCCGACCTTCGCCCACCGTGCCACTAAGGCAGTGAAATGTAATAGAACATGTGTAAATGAGAAACGTATTGTATGCTGCATATTAGTTCGCTTAAATGACAAAGTTTTGACAGTTCGCTTCAATTGTTTACACTGAGTTGAGACAAGCTAAAAGCATCCCAAAAACAATTTTTTTTTTGATACGGGAAAATGGCGTTCAACTGAGAACATAGTCCAAGAGCTAGTGAACCCTGGGAGTAACGGTCTCCCTGTAAGGTTAGAAATTTGTATACTGACGATTTATGGCATGCTGAGAGCAATAGCCATGACCTGGCAGGCGTCAGCCGTGCACGTCATCAGCCCCTTTATTTTTTGAACTGTTAAGTAAATTGGGTTTCAAAACTTGTTTCTGTAAATTTGAAAATTTAATAGAAAAAAGTTTATTTATTGTACATCTTAAATAAAAATTGACAGGCGATTACAATAAGCAGAGGTATACGACAGATCAATTTTATTACAAAACGCACAGTTGATGAGGTAAAATAAACTTTATCCTGTATACTTGAAATTTTTATATGTTATCAAATAAACGTCTCACAGTAAGTATGTACAATGCCAGGCGGTTTTGAACAGCATAAGACCTTGCCAGGCGAGGGAACAGCTGCTAAGGGCGTGCAAAAAAGAAATGTTACATGAACGCATAATAGTAAATGTAATGTATTTTATTGGGTTTTATGCAATGTAGGTACATTATTTTTAACCCCCGACCAAAAAAGAGGGGTGTTATAAGTTTGACGAGTCTGTCTGTCTGTTTGTCTGGGACATCATAGCTCCCGAACGGATGGAGCGATTTCAATTTAGTACTAGTTAGTTGTATGAAAGGTGAGTTTGGCCCGGGTGTTCTTAGACATGTTTCATGAAAATCGGTTGAGCCGTTTAAAAGTTATGGGGGGTGAGAGTGGGGAAGTAAAACCGAAAATCTGCAAATATACTGCAGTAAGGTATCAAATGAAAGAGCATCGCGTGCCCATTATTAAATATTATGGTGTTTTACATTTAGGGAAATTAAAGCATTGGAACCCGGGGTTTTCTTAAATTTTAAATTTAGATTTATTAACACTTATTTCCTTCAGCATCATCCGAAATTTTGCTATAACTGTTTTCATCATAATCTGATTCTTCAACAATGTTTTCCTCATCTAAAAATAGTTAAAAAAAAATTAATGAATCAATAAGGTTGTTGAGAATTAAATATCAAGCTCAATACATTCCTCTCAAAATTATTAAATACTTAATTATTTAATTGTTTATGTTTCTTTAAATTAATCACTTTTATAGACGAAATTATTTGTAGAAATTAATTTATTTTTTACTTTTTAGTTATGTACTGTTTTGAAATTGGTTCTTTTTTGGAAATTTTTTTTTTCAATTTCTTCAGGATTCCACCATCAGATCCTAGTTTCCTTACCATGGGACCAACCCTGGGATACTCCCTTTCCAACAAAAAAAAATAATCGAAATCGGTTCATAAACGACGAAGTTATCCGCAAACATACATAAAAAAGCCGTGTCGGCTAAAGTGGGAGGACACTCGACTTTCATTCCGAAGCTCGTTGGTTCAAACCCCGCCACGCACCACTGGATTTTTCTTCTTGAGAAATTTATGTGCGCTTTAAACACGTGCTTTAACGGTGAAGGCAAAACATCGTGAGGAAACCGGCATGTTCTGAGAACTTTAAAAGAGTTTGAAGGACATGTGACATTCACCAACCCGCACTTGGCCAGCGTGGTGAATTAAGGCCTAATCTCTCTCGTCAAGAGAGAAGTCCCTGTGTCCCAGCAGTAGGAACGTTAATAGGATGCTGATGATGATGATACATAAAAAATATATACAGGGTGGAAAAATCGAATGCCACATGGATGGCAACTACCTTAAATATTGTAAATAGCACATTTTGTGTAAGGGAGACTTTTCTTTGTTTTTTAAAACAATAAATACTGCATTAAAGGATTTATGAAAAATCGTTTGCCTCAGTCGGGACTCGAACCGGTCAAATGTGACAAAAAATAATGTGCTGTATTTTATGATGCAGATTGAAAGAGTTACTGATAAGGTTCATTTTTCTCTAAAACTAAATACAATCAGAATAACGGAAGGCCATGAAAATTAACAATTACCTTTTAAATTTGATTTCACCCGTCACGTGAATTAAGACGTAATCCTTGGAATACAAGGAAAATAACGACGTTTAAATGACGTGATAATGATGAGCTACACTTAAGTTTACTTATCACTTTAGTTGCGATTACTAATGCCACTTTAGTAAAAATGGAATATTAAATGGCCGGCCAGATCTCCGGATCTAATCGCCTGTCAATTTTTATTTAACTTTTTTCTATTAAATTTTCAAATTTACAGAAACAAGTTTAGAAACCCAATTTACTTAACAGTTCAAAAAATAAAGGGGCTGATGACGTGCACGGCTGACGCCTGCCAGGTCATGGCTATTGCTCTCAGCATGCCATAAATCATACAAATTTCTAACCTTACAGGGAGACCGTTACTCCCAGGGTTCACTAGCTCTCCAGCTAACATCTTTTTCACTTTATAATTTTATTTAACTCGACACTGGCAAATGGTCGCTTCAAGCGCAAAGTCCAATTAGAAGAAACTGAACTGAACTGACAAGCTAAAATGACCTGAGATCTAGAGGCCTATGTGCCAGCAGTGGTACTACGGCTGAAATTATGATGATAATAAAATGATAAACTGACTTCATTTGCTTATTTCGACTTCATTTACATTTACTAGATGTTCGGGTGTAATCAGCTTTTGAAAGTAGAATTTGACATACTCCTCGGTTTTCGAATGAGCTGAAATTTAGCACGGATATCAATCGCAATATTATAATGACTAATGACAAAGTTTGGGAGGAGCTGCAGTGGCCATATGAACTCCATTACAATGAGCCATAAAACCATCGCAGTTTGGCTCGTGGCTAAAGACTGTAAGGATAACTATTAATTATGTACAGAATTTATAATTAACTCAATGTACTCAGTTATTTTATTCCGATATAGAATCATTTTAAAATAGTTTATAAACGACACCATTTAAAAATAAATTAGATTGGAAAGATTTTGTTGCAATAAAATGTATACCTAATTATAATGTTAACCATTATTATTCATAACTTTTGTTATGATTTATCCAATAGTTAATTAATTTGAAAATGTATCGCTAAATTTATTAAAACTACGTAAATTATTAGCTGTAGTACTGAGTCGAAACAATATATTTTTGTATATAGTCATGTTTTTGTTGAAATGATAACTTATTCTGGAAGGGTGAACCAGTTTGTTAGTTAACGCTAATACATAAGCACGAGTCTACATTCCCCTTTTTCTGACTCTAAAGGAGATCGCGGGTTATTTATAAATTAAACTGTATTTTTTTCTGGTCAATAAACATTTTTTTACAGCTTTAACCGTATTAGAAAATATCTCTTCGGTTAGGCGTCCCAAGACGATTATGTTTTTTTTTATTTACGTATAACGTACTTCTCTGCAGTTCCTTCCATCAGCCATAAGCATGAAGCCCTCCTCGCACTCGCAGCGGTAGGACCCCGGCACGGCGATGCAGTGGTGCGCGCACAGCTCGTTGGGAGCATATTCCTCACATAATGATGGTATGAATTCTGCAGATAACGGTTAAGAATCATGTTATTTTACGAAGGTAGGTACGAATACTAGTACTTGGAAGATTTTTTAATGAGAGGGTGTGATTTTTTCATTTCATTCAATTCATTAATTCCATTTATTCCATTCATTCCAATCAATTCATTCATTCCACTCATTCCTTTCATTCCATTCATTCCACTCATTCCATTCATTCCTCTCATTCCATTCATTCCATTCAAACAATGATTTAAAAATGGATGGATTTAAATCATTGTTTTGAGTCACGTGATCAAAGACGAAAATTACAATTCTTAAAATGTACCATAAAAAATCGTCTTGGTAAATTCTTAATTACGGTAAAAAAAACTATTAAACTATACTATATAATCTAGTGACAGTTCGTTTTATATTTTAATGAAAGTCAACTGCCCTATTTTATTAACTTACTCGGTTTTGTTGAGTATTTTGGCGCTCCTTCTTTAACAGCAATCTGTAAAACCAGTTTGTAATTTTAATTTATTTATTTACAACAATGACAGGTTATTTTTTGAGTCCAAATGAGACTCTTACAAGAATAATAATTAATGTAATTATTCTTGTAAGAGTCTCATTTGCCAGGCTTACATTTGTCTCATGTAAGCCTGGTCTGTCAATTATTTTCTGTAGTAGATGTTAAACGGCTCTACGAAACAATGCATATTTAAGTTTTTTAAAGAAATGTTGTTATCTTTTCGTAGTAATAGATCTTTTAATTTAATTTAATGATATTCAAATTAAATCAAATGTGGGACGTCCACTTCTGATCAAAGGACTCCTTCAAGGATTTCCAGGGACTTCTTTTGCAAGCGGCTCGCATCCCACGCGGCGTTAAATATTCGTCCGTCCATCTAGTTGTTGGACGTCCTACGCTGCGTTTGACGATTCTCAGTCTCCATTCTAGAACTGCCTGGCCCACCGGCGATCGGTTCTATTTGGTGTATAGTCTATCCGTTGCCAATTTCATTCATTATGTTTGTTGGGTAAGATAATTACCTGACAGCATTTAACAAAAGCATCATCAGTCAAGAGATCCTCAGCGGTGGACCGTCGCGTGTCCGTGAGGCAAGCAGCAGCTCCACCCTTCAGCCCGGCCGCTGTTCCACGCTTGCAGCTGTCACAGCATGTCTGATGATGAAGAGGTTATTAGGAAATGTTTAGGCTTAATGCTTTACGAGGGAATGATGTTTGGGAGACTATCCTTATAGAGGCTTGTCATTCTAATACGATTATAAATTAACTAGCGGATGACCGCGACTTTGGACGCGTAGATTTAGTTATTTTGCACATACTTTGAGGGAACTTTTTTCCATAAAATCCTTCCTTAGTACATTTTCATATATCTAGAAGATTCACTCTTGTCTTGAAGACACTCAGGTTGTAGTAATTAGGAAATACAGCAGCAGGGATACGTTATAAAAGGAACCACTATGCAAAATTTCAAGCTTCTAACCTTTATAGTTCTAGGCTTCTAACCTTGTAAGACTAACGCTGGTAAGCGTGCCCCGTTCCATAGACTTACTAAAGAACACAATGATTATTTTCTTAATGCGGACATTTTTGCTACCACACCTTTTTCTTTCAAGAGATCGATCATACAGACTATTATGTCTGAGTCTTTTGTAACTACAACATAAATATTAGTAAGTAATTGATTTGTATAACTTCATACCTACAATAATATGTATCTTTAAAGAATTAAAATTAAAATTTTGTAGTTGTTAACTAGTGTTAAAATGTTTGTACTTATCATAAATGTAATTTTTATATTACTTACAATAGCTACGCCGATATTCGCATATAGTAATCTGCGGGCAACGGTGCTGGTTATGCTTAGAGTATAAGGATGTTAGTTTAAGATTATTTAACTAGTCTAGAGTATAATTGTTTGTTGCTCCGAATAAAGAAAAATAAAATAAATAAATAGTTTTGGCCCTGCGTTGATATGTCAGTTAGTCAGTCAGTTTTTCGTTTTTTATACTTATTAACTATTGGGTTCGATTCCCGCCGGGGGACCTGATTTTGTACGATCTACAATTTCTGGTTTTGAGTCTGGGTGTTTTCTATGTATCGTATGTATGTATTTACAACAAAAAAAATTATCAGTGTTAGTATATCAGTCACCTAACACCCATAGTACAAGCTCTGCTTAGTTTGGGGTTAGGTGATGCTGTGTGAGTAGTCCGGAAATATTTATTTATTTATTTATACTAGCTTTACGTTTTCCTTCGCGATTCGATTCTCAATTCAGTCTAAAACATTTGAGAGAACTGTCTAGACAATGGTATTTTAATTTTATTAATTTTAAGTTGACCCGTCCGTGTATGCCCTGTGCTTCTAAGGCAATAAACATTTTGACTTTGACTTTACCCACCACGGCGTTGCCCGTGTTGTTGGATTTACCCGCGGTATAAAGTGTATTCCTATCGCGATAAATAGGCTATCCGACGGTGAAAGAATTATACAAATCGGACCAGTAGTACCTTAGATAAGCGCGTTCAAACAAACAAATAAACTCTCTAGATCTAGATGAGGTATCTAGCTCCTAATTTTTTCAAAATGATTTTTTTTAATGTTAGATATGCCTTCATTTGACCACAATCTCACCTGATGTAAATGTACGATGTGGTCTAAGATGGGACATTAAGACCTGGAGGGTAGGAAGGTATGTCATACCTACTAGGGTGCAAGTTTGAATTTATAAATATCCTTGTATAAAAATGTATGCAATTAGTAAATATTTTTGAAGCTTGAAATCTTAAAACGTTACTTACAAAAATAATTACCTATAAGTATATACTTAATCAATTGTTGATTCCTTAGATATGATAAAATTACCTCTATCATAAACTTAAAAACATCTTAAATAAATTAGTATCCAGTTAGTACCTATATCATAAATTTAAAACCATCATAAAATAAATTAACACCAACACAAAGATAAATAAAGATAATACTTTGTTCGCGCACAAAAGGATCATTTGTAAGCCAGTGTGAATCTCGAAATAAATACGTGATCAAACATCAAGGTCAGACGAACTTACCTTACATATTCCGTTAAGGAAACCAGAGCTATGTCAAACAAACTCTCAGTTTACACTGTGATATGGATAAGGAAGATAGTGATGGGAATCGAGTCCACTTTTACTCGAATAATCGTTTATTATAATTACATGAAACATCGAATAACTTATTAATTATTGATGATTATTTTGACGACCTCTGTGGCTCAGTGGGCGAAGGTCCGCCTGAGGTGCAAGAGGTTGCGGGTTTAACTCCCGCCGGGGGACCAGGTTTTGTACGATCTACAATTTCTGTTTTCGGGTCTGAGTGTTTTCTATGTATCATAAGTAAGTAAATATGAGTATTTCTAAAATATATCTATGTAGTTTATCAGTCACCTAACACCCATAGTACAATGCTTAGTTTGGAAAGAAATTCTGCAATTATACTCAAGTGGGGTATCAAATTAAAGCGCATCGCATGCACATTACAAAATATTATGGTATTTAACTATTAAGGAAATTAAGATTCTTTTTAGATTTTATGTTTTAAGTAGCTCATTTGAAACTGCTATCCAGTTACTTCAATAGTTCTATTGAAGTTCAATGTAGCAACTCGATTAGTTGTAGTATGACTTGACTAACTCGATTGATAACTCGAGTGACATCACAAAGACCTACTTACCCAAATTACGTTGTAATGCCTACTTGGTAACAAGGCAAGTCCTATTTAGGAGACAAAAGTTTTGCGTGGGATGCAACTCGTTCCAAATTATGAACGACGGAAGATTAGGTTTAGTAATGGTGAGATTTTAGATAACAGAACACGTGGCTAAAATAATGAGATTTAATGAGAAATTTAATTGGGATTTCAAGAAAATATCCGGCTTTTATATAGTACCTACTAGCTGACCCCAGCAACCGTTGTTTTGCAAAATGAAAAATAGATAGTAGCCGATTCTCAGACCTATTGAATACGCATTAAAATTTTGTAAAAATCGGTAAAGCCGTTTCAAATGAGTACGGTAACTAAACTTGTGACATGGAAATTGTATATATTAGATTGCTTAGACAAAATACATTCATAAATGAAATTTCTCCTAAGTTTGTTGCAAGAGACAAAAGGTTGTGAAAGGCCAAAAGACACGATGATTATAGTATAAAAATATTGTTATTTCGTTTAGTCCGTCTGTACAGGACACCTATTTAACGGTTAATCAATTTATTAAGAAAGTGCCAAGGTATAGAGCATTAATGTTCCGGAGTGGGAGCTGTGACAGACAAACATGCTGAAAATTGCAAAACGTTATGTCACGCGAAATTTCCATGCACTGCATCGTCTTGAAAATTTTCTACCCAACATGACTACTAAAAACAATTAGTTGTTACGGGAAATACTCACTTGCAGTAACTTCAAACGAGAAACTGAAAAGTACAAAATAAATTAACTTTACAAATCGTTTCGACATTATAAGTGATAATTAAAAGAATCATAAACAATTAAATAATTAAGTATTTAATAATTTTGAAGTCGGTGCCAAGTAAAACAATAACTAGATATAATATAGGTACCTAACATCAATCTTTTTCACAACTCAAGCCATAAGGTATTAGTAGGAAATTAACTCTAAATATCAGTCCATTCGCGGTATATCCGCGCACGCATTTCTATTTGGGTCCTAAATGCTGTTAATTAGTATGTTATTTTGACATATCTATTGATATTGTGTATAGTGTAGGTAAAAATGTATTTTTTACTGCATTAAGTTTTTTGTAGTATTTACTTGGCACCGACCTCAAAATTATTAAATACTTAATTATTTAATTGTTTATGATTCTTTTAATTATCACTTATAATGTCGAAATGATTTGTAAAGTTAATTTATTTTGTACTTTTCAGTTTCTCGTTAGAAGTTGGTTTAATTTTCGGCAAAAAAGTTTTATTTCACGATTTTTAGTGATTACTCTACTAAAATATACCTTATAGAGTTCCTTTGACTGTCCTTCATTTTCATCCTCAGACCCCTAACATCAGTCAAAACCCATTTAGATGAACGGTCTCAGTAATATAAGTTAATCAAGCCCAAACACAAAGTACTTGCTCTAAATCGTTGAGCAGTTCCCTCGACCGCCTTTCCCTCCATCGTCAGATCAACACCAGACCCTCATTAATAAAAAGGCTTTAAAAATCATTATATTGAATAATATTAAGTAACACACAAGTCGGAAAGACAATATTTTCAAGAGCTTCCCTCAATTTCTTCAGGATTCCACCACCAGATCCAGGTTTCCTTACAATGGGACCACCCTTGGGATACTCCCTTTCCAACAAAAAAAGAATAATCAAAATCGGTTCAACAACGACAAAGTTATCCGCGGACATACATAAAAAAAAAAAAAAATATACGGTCGAATTGAGAAACCTCCTTTTTTTTGAAGTCGGTTAAAAATAAAACATGTATCGCATACATACATTCGATGTATCTTTTTTCTTCCCGCATTTTCCAGTTTTGAGGGCGACGTCTATTCCCTGATCACAGTTTTCCTTCTTCCTGTAACAAATAATTGGGTAATTGAAAGAAAAATATGTTTATTTGCACCTAACTTAATGACATAAAAGATACTTTAAATTAACACGGTTACAATGTAGCAAAAAGATCACCTCTCAACTTTGTGCTTTAACAGATACCTTCTCAGATCTAATACAGCACTGGTTTGCTGCGGTGCCTCACACAGCGCAGTGTGCGACATCCGACATTTTTTTTGTCGTATTAAAGTCAAATGTAATGTATTTATAATTTTAGAATTTTCTATTAATAGAAGTATATCTAATTAGTAGCTCTAAATATACAGAAAACCACAATGACCGTGAACTACTTAAGCATAAGTAAAATGACCTCATGTGTCAACAGGATAATATTACAATACAACTTAATCACTGACCTACTATGTTTAAGGAATTCTGTAAATATTACGGGACAATCTGTACAGTCACATTAAACCAGACTGCTTTCAACTTGGTATTAATATGTATAATAAATATGTAATATCTATATAATATACTATGTATGAAGCCGTGTTGGCTTAGTGGGAGGACACTTGACTTTCATTCCGAATTCCGTTAATCCACGCACCTCTGGATTTTTCTTGAGAAATTTATGTGCGCTTAAAACACGTGCTTTAACGGTGAAGGCAAACATCGTGAGGAAACCGGCATGTTCTGAGAATTTTAAAGAGTTTGAAGGACATGTGACATTCACCAACCCGCACTTGGCCAACGTGGTGAATTAAGGCCTCATCTCTCGCCAAGAGAGAAGTCCCTGTGTCCCAGCAGTGGGAACGTTAATAGGGTGATGATGATGATATAGTATGTATATTATATTAAGTATAACAGATGTCTAGTACCCGTAACACAAGCTTAGAGCTAATTTATTATTCTATGCCACGGGGTTAGATGATGTTGTGAGGATTTGTCAAAAAAAACCTCATAGTAATAAACGTTCCTCAACCCAAAATTGGCTAAATCCATTATTTCGATTGCTTCCTACAGCTTAAAATGTTTATCAAGTCATCTCTAAGGCTTGTTTTAGTGTCACGCTGACCATTGGCGCTGAGAGCTGACGCTTGACGCTGTAGAAACCTATTAGAATAACGCCGACCGTTCGGCGCTGACTTGTCATCGCTGTCAGTCAGTCAGCGCTCACCGTATTTTATTATTGATAAGCCTTCATTTGACCACAATCTCACCAGATGTAAAGTGACAATGTGGTCTAAGATGGAGCATGAAGGCCTAGAAGATGGCTTCTCGGGACCACATTACGAAACACGAAAAAAATCGCTTCACGCACTGGCCCAGCCCGGAGGGTGGTGACAAGCCGCGGCCGAAGCCTACCACCAGAGACTGTTCTTAGCACCACCCGGAGGTCATGTGTAAGGATTCAGAGGGTTACCACTCACGGACGTGAACAGACAAAACCTCCAATGTCTGACTACAGCCAAATCTGCCTACTAAGACTCGTATCTAGAGACTCGCCTTCGTCCCAGAGAGACACCCCTTACTTACGTGAAGTAGTCATTGCAGCACTGCGTCTGCGCAAGCACACAGAGAGTGCCGAACTGGCCGGGCACGTCGGCGGGGGCGCGGGGGATGTTGCAGCCCTCGCCGGGGTGCTGCCGCGCGTGCCTGGACCCGCTGTCGCAGCACTCCTGGATCACTTGCGCCATCTGGTCGCCGATTGCACCTGTGAACAATATTCATACTTGTAGACTCATTTTGACGTGACAACGGCTTATAAATTGGTTTGCCGGGTGACACTTCAAGAAACTACGTTACGCTCCGCTCACGTTATGCGCTCCACTCCACTCGAGCACAGTTAGCCCGCCTAAGAGCGAGAGAGACAGAGTGAGAGAGATAGGCATACACACCGGTTCATGTCTTGCGCTTCTATTTCGCTTAGGCGCCTGCATATTAAAATTATTTTACCACTCAAAGTCGTTGTCACGTAAAACTTTCGCCCGTATACCGACTTAACAGGCAACCAATTTTTTTTTTTTTTAAGATTTTCGTCTGTCATATTTAGCCAGTCTAGTTCTAAAGCAGGGACGAGGATGGAGGATGGAGCAAGCTCGGTCAACACCTTATTGACGACCTCTGTGGCTCGGTGGGCGAAGGTCCGCCTGAGGCGCAGCAGGTTTCGGGTTCGATTTCCGCCGGGGGACCAGATTTTGTTCGATCTAAAATTTCTGGTTTCGGGTCTGGGTGTTTTCTATGTATCATTATGTATGTATTTACAACAAAAAAATATCTTTGTAGTATATCAGTCACCTAACACCCGTCGTACAAGCTCTGCTTAGTTTGGGGTTAGGTGATGCTGTGTGAGTAGTCCGGAAATACTTATTATTTATTTATTTGCTGTCTTAATATTATTTGGGTTGTATGATTCGAAAAAGACTTCCGTAGGGAAGGTTACTACATCCTGTTACTAGAAGAAGTATATCGAACCGTCTAGGTTTTCCAGGGCCGACTTCGTAACTTAAATTCGGCCTAAATTCTACGGACCGAAGTTACTGGGAGTCTTTTTGAGTGGTTTATGTCCAGCAATGGAAGTCCAACGGCTAAAATGATGATGATAACTTTACCCCATGACCCCAAAACATTCCCGTGACATCAAATGACTTCGAAAATCGGTCACAAGGACATTATACAAGTTTCGAACCAACCACGAACTGGGTCTACTGAAACCGGTTTTACGCGAATCTGCTGTACGTACAATACCTATTGGTTTAAGCCTTCTCTACATTTGGACAGATTCATCTGTCTATGCAATCGGTGGACGCTGGGCTGAGCAAAAGCAATGGAATAGAAAATAAAATCCTGTACTACACTCACAAATCAAATCAAATTGAAACTCAACTTAGCTATTGTGTAATACAATAATTGTATCAGTAATTTCGTGTCAAAAGTTTTCAAAAAATAACGATGTATGCAGAGTAAAACTTGAAATCTGTGCTATGTAAACCTTGTTGGATATCCTATTTTAATAAATAAATAAATAAATAAACATTGGACGGATGAGAGTCTAACCGATCCGCCAATGTTGTATACCTATCACCTACCACAGAAGACGATGTTTTTATGCTTATTTTTAATTATTATTAAAATTTAACTACATCTACCGATGTTTGTCTATATTTAAATCTTTAAAATTAAAGGGGTTCCGACATTTTTGTATGGATCATGCACACTAGTACGCCATTATGAAAAAAAAAACATTATTCTGCGGCCAATGATGAAACTCATGTCATTCGGCATAGTGAATGCACACTTCCCGGTATCCGGTAAGCTAATATTTGGCATGCATATCTCTATAGGTTATCTGTTTAGTCCGTCCAAAACTACAGGGCACCTATTTTTTTAAATCATGTGTGAAATGGTATATAGCATCAAAGTTAAGGAACTTGTGAGGTCGAAATTTAGTACAGCGTTAGCGTTACGTGAAACTTCGATGCACTGTAACGTCATGATTTCTACATTGGAAAAAAAAATTACCTTTTTAGATAATATAAATAAAATGTGTCCTTAATTTAGATTATATAGGCTGGACCCTTGAGCTCACCTGACGAAGTAACTGAAACGGGAATGTGGGCTTATGGACTTCATTATAAAATTACATAAATCCATCGTATTTAGGCGCTTATTAACCCCCGACCAAAAAAGAGGGGTGCTATAAGTTTGACGTGACTATCTGTCGGTCTATATGCCTGTCAGGGACATCATAGCTCCCGAACAGATGGATCGATTTCAATTTAGTTTTTTTTTAACATCCAGCCCCGTGGTAAGCTCTGAGCTTGTGTTACGGGTACTAGATATCTGATATACTTAATATAATGTATGCCTAACACATAATATAGATATTTTTTATAATACATATTAAACACCCAGACCAAGGAGAAAGTGCTTTGTGGAACATACAAACACTTTAACCCCCGGCGGGAATCGAACCCGCTACCTCTTGCGCCGCAAGCGGACTCTCGCCCACCGCGCCACTGAAGATGATTATATTTTTTTAACCCCTAAAAAAGGTTAAAAGGAAAATAAATTTAACCATTAATAATAATTATTATACTAAGTCAGATAGGCTTTGCTTTAATTGATACCTCTCAAGGTCAATAAAAACAATTAATAATAATTTAATGCTGGCACAAAAACTGAATTGACAGATTTAGACTCAGGGTCGCTCAGCTAACTGAAGAAGGGGCTATGCTCGCGCTCGAGGTTTCTCTTCAAGATCGAATAAGGAAGAGCGTAGATTCGTAGAAGAATACGGGCTACCGACGCGCTTCGTAGCGAAACGGCTTAGTTCGTTGTTCATGGCGGGTAGGACGTCAATCACCAACCCGCACTTGGCCAGCGTTGTAATCTCTCTCGCCAAGAGAGAAGTCCCTGTGTCCCAGCAGTGGGAACGTTAATAGGGTGATGATGATGACGTCCATCGCCTAGGTCTTAGGAATCGTTCAGGGCGGATGCAGGTCGCTTCCAATCGTAATAACTGGAATTCTCTAAGGGGCTTGACCTGCAGTGGACGTTCGATGGCTTAATGATGATGATGATAAAAATCATACCTACCTACATATCATACAACAGTAACACACAGTCGAAATAAAATTATACCTATCTTATCAGCAAGACTGTTTCTCGGAATAAATCAATTATGAGCCTAAAGACAAATAAATAAAGATTCTACCGAGTAGAGTCGGGTTCTCGGTAAGTATCTTATTGTTACATCGAAGACAAATGCGAACGCATTCTTTGAGGTAGATAGATTTAGTAGAATACAATATTATGTTTATATATTGCTGGAAAATCCACACAACAACAGTTAGCCCCGTAAGCTCTAAGCTAGTGTTAAGGGTAATATAATATACATCAGATAAACTTAATATAATTTTAGCGGGAAAACATGACACATGTTCTCGATAATATACAAGGTGTTTCAAAATTGCTATATAAAACAGAAGGGGTGTGAATGGCACGTGACTAGACCTAATAGTGAAGCTGCTATATTGGACCTAGGGATTCGAAACTTTTTTCCATCACTGGCAATGCATAAAATGTCTTAAAAATGGAAATGCGAAATAATCCGCTCGAAAAATATATCTTTATTATAAAAAAAAACAAAGTTAAGCTTAAAATTAAACAAATAAGTATTCCTTAACAATTGTTATATGTATAGGTAAGTAAGTAGAGATTTATCTAATCTATACTAATATTATAAAGCTGTAGGGTTTGTTTGTTTGTTTATACGAGCTAATCTCAGAAACTACTGATCCTATTTTCAAATTTAGTAATAATATTGAAATAAATAATTTAAAAATTATTTATTTCGATATTAGATAGCCAGTTTATCGAGGGAGAAAACAGGCTACTTTTAATCGCGAGAAAATACGTCTTTCCCGCGGGATAACCATAAAACACGGTTAAGGCCATAGCGGTTTCAGCTAGTTTTTATACTAAATCACCGTCTAAGAGAAAGTTTTTGCAAAAAATGCAAACTGTAAACCCTCAAAAGTTAAAAAATAAGAAAAAAAAGGAAACGTATAAAAGCAGGGTTTGATGCATCAGAAAATATTTATAAACCTTCTGAGTCCTACATTTATTTAATTAAACTTTTTCACAAGCGTTATGATAACAATAATCTAGAAACTTACCTCCCGCATCCCGACACAAAGTCAAAACAATGCACAAACTCAGGCACTTCCACATTATCACTACAATTTCACCAACAAGTCTCTATTTACTTGCACTATCTATCCTTATCTCTCCATTTCCCTTATCCCATAACTGAAAAGGACAACACTATTCAATAAAACCTTTTTCTTATAATCAACTTTTAACATACAACTTTTTAGATGTGCAGTTTATTTTTTAATTCTCGCGTTCGAATTTTAAATTGTGCGACGTGCGCGTCCGAGCCATGCGCGAGGCGCGGTCTATTTCGGTCTGTGGCGATGCATCGACTTGACATAGAATATGGAACAGATGAGTCAACGAGA
Organism: Gymnoscelis rufifasciata; assembly: GCA_929108375.1. Lineage (NCBI taxonomy): Eukaryota > Metazoa > Arthropoda > Insecta > Lepidoptera > Geometridae > Gymnoscelis > Gymnoscelis rufifasciata. The sequence goes on along the minus strand of OV815327.1, from coordinate 8,646,177 downwards.
GACGTTAAGCAGAGCTTTAAGCTTCGAAAATAGGTCACTTTGTGTTTTGAGGAAGCTTAACTTGTTTGTTTTGATTTACACTTAAGGTGTTAGGTTTAGTGTGATGTTAAACAGGAGTACTAACTTTAAACTTTGTTCCCTTTGTAAAAATTTTAACAAAAATTATTTCGATTATATATTGGCTTTCAGAAAGAGAAATATATATTTTAAGAACCATCGAAATAGTGAATAGGTTGAAATAAATTAAAAAAATATATGTTATACCCTCCCCTTTTGTTATTTGTAAGGCGGAACTAATTTAATGCCTTCAAGTTATGTAAGTAAAATATTATTATCTATTAAATATTTTTCACTATAATATTATGATAGTAAAAAAAACAAATTGCGGATAATTTGACAAGCAAGCTAGGAATGCACCATCTATCGTTGAATCTTTGCCCACCCACCGTTCAAGCCTGAATGCCTCAGGACAATCGAATATCCCGAGGTGCTTCATCGATATCTTTCTAATTTTTATTTCATTCGATTCGATGATGGAATGTTTCTATTCTCGATTCAAATAAAGAAATGCATCTTTCAACACATACCATAGAGTACCTATGTATGTATATTGTAAGTTTTCAAACGAAGCTCTTCTTAATAGCTATGAGATGTTTGATATTTCAGACTCAGAGTTAATTAGAATCAATAAATCATTATTAAACATTTTAGCAATTTGAAAAGTTTTCATAAGAACTTTTAAAGATCCAATAATCAAACTCTATATTACATATATATATATATATGGGGCTATGTCTTTCTAGGTCACTGTGGAGTTTATATTGCCAACTTACAGCTACTTCATATCTACTCTATATCATAATAATTTTGGAAAATCTCTGATTTTTTTTACTAAAGTGCATCAAGTACACTACTACCACGGGCAGGTGTATATTCTTAGCTCTCTATAACGATGTTTGAAACAAAGTATCCCATTGATGTTTGTAATAACGACCTACTAATGTTACTCCATAAATTTATTTCCTATTTATCTTTAAGTACCTACCTGTGTTCAATTTGTTTATGTTTTTGTATTTCATTTTTGACAAGATTTGTAAAATCTAAATTTGTTATAAATTAGTTTGTATCTTTTACTAACAGGAAAAAACAACAATTCGACGAAAACTAAACACCCAAACTTTTTATTTTTGACAAGAGTAGTAAAATCGAAAAATTGTTATAAATTAGTTTGTATCTTTTACTAACAGGAAAGAAACAACAATTCGACGAAAACTAAGCCCCCAAACTGTTAAGTTTAGCAAAACATTTCAAACAGCGCCGAATGCCGCAGCGATGTTGTAATATTTGCGCGAGATAGCCGGATTCTGTAGATAAATGATTGTTTAAACAATTTCGTCACGTCGCGTCTGCCGCGTGTTGGTTCTGATAAGATTGTATTAATATTATTTCACGCTAAGTAGTACTTTGTAGCTTAGCAATGTTGTTGTTTGAAAAGGGATCGAACCTTTAATGGCCTCGGAGTCGGCCGCCATTTTGAAATAAATAACTTTATCAGTGGTTTTCGCGCGCGACGAAATATAGGAGATTTAATTAATGTTAGAGGAAACTTATACGAGGTACTTTAGGAAGAACATTTCTAAGATATTTCGATGTAAAGTATAGCCTTATTAAGATTAAAAATACTTTAATAAATCTAAATTTAAAATTTAAGAAAATCCCCCGATTGCCTTAATTTCCTTAAAAAAAACACCGTAATATTTTGCAATGTGCACGCGATGTGCTTTCATTTGATACCCCACTCGAAACTCACCTTTCATACAAATAAAAACTAAATTAAAATCGATTTATACGTTCAGGAGCTATGATGTCCCAGACAGACAGACAGACACGTCAAACTTATAACACCCCTCTTTTTTGGTCGGGGATAAAAACAATCCATTGTTATCAACGAATAGTTTCCAAATTGATATATCCGTTTATTAATAAGCACAGACTAGCTTAAAAATATAATTTACAACAGTTGTAAATTATATTTTTTTGTTCTATGTGTGTCGAAAATCATGATAGGTTAAACATTTTTTTCAAAATATTCGAGTTTGTCAACCAAGTCAGTAATCCAAAAAAAAACTAAAAAAGTTGAATATCTCCAAAAATATCAAAAATCGTAGAACATACATGGGGATGAAATATATGTAGATGCAAAAAAAACCTCTCCAATCGCCCATTTCTTTTTACAGTGAATCATTCTGTATCAGAACTATGCATTAAAATTATTTTTATGCTGTACTTGAAATATTTAACAGATATTGTCGTAAAAAAAAATATTTAGAACAAATAATAAAATAATTTATCTTTCTCTGTCACCTAACTACCCATTGACACGTAATATTGACATAAATAACCATTGCATTAACTCGGACTTAAGAAATAAGCCCTTAATAAAATATACCACGTTTTTACAAATACTAGCTGACCCAAGCAAACGTTGTTTTGCAAAATGAAAAATAGATAGTATCCGATTCTCAGACCTACTGAAAACGCATATAAAATTTGGTAAAAATCGGTGAAGCCGTTTCGGAGGAATACGGTAACTAACATTGTGGCATGGAAATTTTATTTATCAGATATAATATTTATCTATGTACTGCTAGTACCTATATTGAAACACCTTATTCATGATAAATCGAAGGTACCTCCTACAACTAATGTATACCATCAAACTATAAAATATTAATAGGTGTAATTATAAATAATGATTTAAATAAGTCACTGCCAGATTTAAACGTTTTATGGTTTAAGAATTACGTAACACACCTTAATTGGCTTATCTTAATTAACAGTTAAACGAGCTTCTATAAAATAAATTAATTTATGTACCTACCAGATTACGCTTGATTCAAAGGCGAGAATCATTGATGATGATTCCTCACTTGCAGGCGGTCATCATCATCATCACCCTATTAACGTACCCACTGCTGGGATACAGAGACTTCTCTCTTGGCGAGAAAGATTAGGCCATAATTCGCTGACCAAGTGCGGGTTGGTGAATGTCATAATATGACATTGAAGGAAAAGAAGGAAGGAAGGAAGGACATATTATGTCCTTCAAACTCTTCTGTTCTCAGAACATGCCGGTTTCCTCACGATGTTTGCCTTCACCGTTAAACGTGTTTTTAAGCGGACATAGTACCCACGACCTTTGGAATGAAAGTCGAGTGTTCTCCCACTTAGCCAACACGGCTTTGCAGGCGGTATTTAGCCAGAAAACTCATCATGAACAGAACATAGAGCATTCGAAAAGGGGGCCAAGTCTTTGTATGTTCTGCAAGCACTTTCTCCTTTGTATGGGTGTTTAATATGTATAGTAAAACTCCACCCCTAAGCAGGTAAAAAGGGGATTGGAAGCTTGTATGAAAGTCCAATGTTTTTTAAATAAGTGATTACTGAATATATATAAGGGAGAGACGTCGTAAATGTATAAATGAAATTAAATTTATGCGTAAAATAGTAATTGTTATCCCCTGTTAAGAATTTAATGAAAAGTGATAAACCTCACTTTGCAGGTTAAACTATTTTTAATATTTATGCAGAAAAAAATTAAGACATATGCGTAAAAGACCTTCGCGCACAGGATTCGAACCTGCATCTCCGGGAAAGCGCCCCGACGTGATAGCCAATTACGAAATAAGTTTTAAAATGCCTTAAAAATAAAAATTAAAAATAAAATGCGGTTCTTGATATTTTCCGGTGACTTATAGGTAGATAGATATGAGAGGAATGCGATATTGTTACAGGTCCTTTAAAAATCAGTATGCAGGTATGTAAGTTTGTCAATAGGTATATTCGAGACTCCCTTTGGCATTGGACTTTATTTACTTGTTCGTTTAAATTCAGCGCACGCGCAGCCTTGAAGCATAGTGGTCGCTTCGACGAAATTACGAATAAACTGACATATTGAACAATGTATGTTTAAATGTTGTTGCCTCTTAATGCCTTATCTGGGCTATCGTGGGATATGCGTTAATTTCAAGCTAAGTCTAAAATGACATTAGAGCTATACATCTTATGTCATAATATCGATACTCCCTACGTATAGTTGTGTATCTGCAAAACACAAATTTTGCAGGAGAGCGTTTTAAAGATTTGAAAATGGTTAAATGCCTATAACTGCAGCAATTTTTGAGATATTTCTGTGAAAATTGGTGAGATGCTCTAACTTTAGATCTAGTTAAAGATGGATACTATTTTTTATTTAAATTTATACTGGTTTGGATTTTATTACACTTACATTTTTTTACGTGGTGCTTATAACCTATTAAAATGCCGTATGTGGCTGATACACACTTTTACGTGGGAGCTCAGAAGAATGACAATATCGTAACTGCCTGTTACACGGTTATTACTTAGTAGATCTATTAGACTAATTCTGTTTAACTGGTGCTTACATGTTTAAACGTTGGAAATTGTATAATTTAATAATATGCATCTACATAATTCTGTTTCGGAAAAGCCTGGTGACCAGCCCTTATTGCCGAATATTCACTTGTTTACGAAACTAAGCCTATTTCAAGGTAGGTAGGTATGTTTTAGTAGTTGTTTTTCCTACTCATCATATTATTTTTTTCGCTTATATTGGTCGTACCTACTTATATTATTTTCTTAAATAAAACAAGAAACAAAGGAGCTCAGAATACCATTTATAAGGGAAGTAGATGTTCACCTAAATACAAAAATCATTTTAAGGATTGTTATTTTAAAAATAAGAAAAACGAAACCACCTAAGTAACTAACTCAGCTTTAAACTCTTAACGACTATCAAACACGACTAATCAGTCTTTACTAGTAGGCACTTTAACCTAATTATTATTAAAATATGACTATAGTATTGATATTATGAAATAGCAAACTTGACTATGTCTACGTCTAACTACATAATGTAAACAATTTACATAACAATACGAAATATAACAATTATTAAATAGAATCTATCATTACTATACGCTATAGGGTCGGTACGTGTGCAAAATTCTTATTTCAAAAATATAAATATAGGCATAACGTTATAACATTAATAATAAATATCCAAACTACGATAAAAGTACGTAAAAATGATGATGGTAAGCATCATTTTTACGTACTTTTATCAAAAATAAACACAAACACAAGTCTTTAATTTATAACTTAAATTAAGCCAAATTTAACTTAATTACGTTTTATACAAATTTACTTTTTATCAAATATAAGAACACTGACAAAATGGCATAGAAACGAGTAGATGCATACATAGATATTAATATAGTATTAATAAAGTGTAGGTATTAACCCATTAAAATAAGTGTAGGTACCTACTTATTTAAGTTAATTAGCTTGAGCTTGTCATTTCACAAATATCACAAGCGTCCCCTACATGCCATTCTTATTTATTTATTCTTCCTAATCATCTAAGAACGTAATGAAGATCATTACGTTCGTCAACATCTATATCACAACCCTCTATCAAATTATTGTAAAATTCGTGATATACTTATTGATGGCAGAGTAAACCATACCCTGTTTCAGGTCTCTTTCGAAGTCGGTATTTTTTTGTGAGCATTTAAAAATGCACTTGTCTCCACAAGCACGCCGCATCTCTCTCTTTTTCCTTAGTTTACCGTCTCTTCCAGTATTTATATTGTCCTTACGCTTAATATCTAGCCATTGGCCATCGCAATTGACCCTTATCTTTTTTATTTGTAATCGCCTTTTCTTCTTCGATGGTTCGCTGTCATTGATTTCAAGGTGCTCAGAATAATTCACTGACATGCCTAGAGAGCCAATTGGCAATAGCTTTGGAGTGGAGGCTGGTGACGCAGGGCAGCCTAACAACTGTTAATCTGGTAAGCCAACTGGTAATGTCACAGTCTGTAGTGGGTGCGGTTGACTCCGCGCAAAATAGCTGGTCATCCGCAACAACTGGACAACTGGCAATGTCACTGGAGTGGGTGCTGGCGACTCCGTGCAGCCTTATTGGTCTATCTGTTAAGCTATAAGGTGGCCGTTATTGGGAGAGTCACACGGTGATAATAGTTTATTAATGCTTGAGGTAGACTGTAGCAGTAGGGGAGATTCAGGCATGTTTGCTGCCAAAGTGGGGTCATAGAAGCTATATTCCGGAAAATTACCTTGTACTGTACCACTTATATTTGTTAATAGTGATATTTTTTCACTTTCATGGGTTCATGATGTTTTTCTTGAGTTTTCTGGGTCAGGTTTACAGGATTTTCACAAAAGCGTGGCGACGAGCTAAAAGCAAAATTCCCTGTGTCATTGCTGGAGTCTCTACCACAAGCTTGCAAGGAAGATTTTACAATATTGGAAGCTGGGATATGCAATTCAGAAGATGCAGGAATATCACCGTTAGTGTTCGTAGTACAAAACGGATACATCTGAAAAACAACAAGAAGAGGCAAAATTATTTTTTTTATGAAAAATTACTTAAATTTCATGGGAAGAGAGAACCTAGCACTTTTGAAGTTCATTTATGTTCATAACTCTGAGGGTATTTATCAGATCCTCAACATTCTCACCCACCCTTGGAATTATCTTCTTTCCGAAAAAAAAAGAATCAACAAAATCGGTTCACAAATAACGAAATTATCCGCTAACAAAAAAAAACACAATAACAAATATAAAAATATACGGTAGAAATGAGAAACCTCCCCCTTTTTTGCATTTGAATAAAAATAATTGTTTTTTTTATATTTAAATAACATGAAAACACAAACACAGAACTATGTAAGTGCATGGATTACTAAGAACTGTCCGATGTAAAACTATGTAAAAGTCAGTTACCAATTTTGATTTAATAACTTTTCGAAGTATAACTATGTAAGTGCCTATTTACACCATATGATCATAGTGAATCCCGATGTATAAATATGTAAGTGCGTAGTTACACAGTTGTACGTAGGTTATCAAACATTTTTGGAAAGTTTCAAAATGTACTTACTAATTTATTGTCTATTGAGTCAGCAATGAAAGCAATAGCACACAACTGATTCAAGAAACCTAATAACTATGATTGGTCATCAAAAAGTGCAAAAAGTTGGTAAATCATTAATTATGATTTACTTACCTGGTCTTGTAGTAGATGTAGCTGGTTCTAGGATATCTACTTTTATTTTCTTTGTAGCGTCTTCTTTTAAATTGTTCAGGAATCGGAAACATTCACTTGTCGTTTTGCGGCAATAAAAATATTTAAGAGTCGCACACGCATTCTACTCGTTTTCCGCGCAAGAACTGTGTAACGGGCATTTACCGTCTTTCGCACCTCATTCCCTCCGCGTCAAAGTGTGTATGTGGAAGATACAGCATTATATGGCGGGAAAATAATTAAGTTGGACAGTTATACGATCAAGAAAAACGTACTTAGAGTAGACTTTTTTGTTTTTTTTTGTAAGTTATAATGATAGACTGGCATGTGTAGATGCCAAAAATGCATCAAACGTATAAGTGTGTATCTGGCAGTTACACGATGATACGTAGGGAGTGTCGATATGACGTCATCTAAGTTGAGGTTTGGAGTTTTGTCTGTTCACGTTCGTAAGTGGTAACCCTCTGAATCCTTACACTCCTCCGTCTCCTCCGGGTGGTGCTAAGTACAGTCTCTGGTGGTAGGCTTCGGCCGCGGCTTGTCACCACCCTCTGGGCTGGGCCAGTACGTGAAGCGATTTATTCGTGTTTCGTAATGTGGTCCGTAGAAGCCATCTACCTTCTAGCTAGATCGTCATGTCCCATCTTAGACCACAATGTCACTTTACATCAGGTGAGATTGTGGTCAAATGAAGGCCGAAGCCTACCACCAGAGACTGTTCTTAGCACCACCCGGAAGGTCACGTGTAAGGATTCAGAGGGTTAGCACTTTGTGTTGAGAGTTCCAGACAAGCACCAGGACATGTTCCCGACTGCTGGCATCCAGGTGTCGTATGCCGACGCTTTAGGGATGCGTTCGTGAAGATAACCCCTTAATCAGTTTTAATTTATGTTGACCCCAGAAAACGTTGTTTTGCAAAATGAAAAATAGATAGTAGCCGATTCTCAGGCCTACTGAATACGCATATAAAATTTGGTAAGATCGGTAATACCGTTACGAAGGAGTACGGTAACTAACATTGTGACATGAAAATTTTATATATTAGCACCGTTGTTCGCGTATTAAACTTTAATTAAGATATAAGGCACGACATTAATATTAAGCCTAAGTATGCTACATTCTAGCGAACACTTTGAGAGAACAGTAGAAAGTTTAAGGTAAAGAAATAAATACATTTACTTATGATGTATACTTTAGTCAATTTTGAAGAGAAACATTTACAAAACAACAATAATATATGCAAAGCACAACCTTGCTGTAAGACTGTTTAAAAAGTGTGTTGATTATGTAATTAATTAACCACTTCATAAAGCTCTTCATTTTGCATATATGTGCGTTTTAAACACGTGCTTTAACGGTGAAGGCAAACATCGTGAGGAAGCCAGCATGTTTTGAGAACTTTAAAGATTTTGAAGAACATGTGACATTCACCATCCCGCACTTGGCCAGCGTGGTGAATTAACGCCTAATCTCTCTCGCCTAGAGATAAGTCCCTATGTCCCAGCAGTGGGAACGTTAATAGATGATTTTACAGGTGCAAAATAACTATCTGTCATTGACTTAGTTAAGACTTCGATGTACAGACAGACTTTGTTTTATTGCTGACCTTTAAGGCGTACTGCCCACAGTTATATCATTAATCTCTACATACATAAATGGTGTACAGTCAGCTTAATAGGCTGCGTTTTATAAAATAAATCTGATGAAGTTGAAAATATATTTCAATGCTCTTTTTTCAATATGAAAACCTTTTACCTAAATTAATAACCGTAATTAGTCAAGCTTAATACATTTAATTTTGTAACAGTATCACTGGCAAGAGCGTCGCCCTTTATACAAGCAAATGCTTGCTTAAAAGGGGTTTATCCCAAACCCGTAATGGATATGGATATTTGTTATTTAATTAAGTTATTACATTTTTTTTATATTTTTTTTTCTCAGAAAATGATACAAATTTTGAATCGAAATATAAAAATAATGACAAGCAATTTGATTATTTTTAATTTCATCATAATGTTAGGATATTATTTTTCGTAACGATTTAAAAGCTCAAGGGAATTCGGAGATTGAAAATTATAAAAAAATACTTATGGGCAACTCCATTAACGCGGGTGCAACATTTAAGACAGATATTTAAAAACTTTTTAAATAACTTTTAAACAACTTTTTAGTCTCTAAAGGACAAGATTTTCGTAAACAAATACCTAATAGTGTGTCTCTAGCCTAATTTTTAATTAAATAAAGGGCGTACGTTCCGAGTTTCAGTTAAAATATTTCTGCCATTTGTATGAAAGAGCACTTCTAAAATATGATTAGTAGCATTGCATTTTTAACAAAACAATTCAAAGTCATTCCCATTATTTATGTTGAACAGAACCATCATGGATCTAGTGGAACTTTTTTCCCAACAGATCAATCCAGCAAAAAACGGGATATAATGGGAAAAATGTCCAACCAGATCCATACAGTGGATCTACTGGGAACGAACCAAAATTCATTACCTTATTCATTCATTAGCATTGGTGTGCAATAAAGATATTATCTATCTATCTACCTACCTCTACCGTCTTTATTTTAAATAATATTAATCTCTGTTAAACTGTTACCTAGCTAACAAGTAGGTATGTCTGTCTGGCTGTACCTATATTTCACAAATCGTGTAGGCACAAGCGATTAGTATTATACCTCTAAAAGGTGTTGAACAGGATCCCTCAAAAGTAATAATTGATTACAACATGAGACCAGTAAGGAAAACTTGCAAATATTGTGTTAATGCCAAGGTTTCTGTCTGACCTAAAATCTGACGGCTTTAGACTCGAGGATTTAAGCTTCATAATAAAAAAAAGCTACGTATAGTTGCATTTCTCATTCTTAAGTAGTAGGTACAGGGTTGATTTCTTCTTTTAAGCAAGAAAGTAAATGTAAGTATTAATTTTAAATGATAAGAATAAATAATTATTTATGCTAGCAAAACAAAGTTATAATAAAACAATTCTCGAATAGAGTAATAATTATGTGACGATTCTTGTGATTTTAGATTTTATTCAAATAATTTACTGTCAATATAGCATATTCAATAATATATATTTTTTTAATATAAACTTCTAAGCACTTCAAACAAGATCCGTTTCCAAAACTATTTGAAGTAATTTTTTGTAGCCACGCGGGATCAGTGGATATAAATATTTCATAATTTTTCATTGGAAACCGATCCCGGTATCAATGGATAAAACTTGGCGGTATCAGTGGACAATTAAATCTGATCCCGGGATCCGTGGACCTATAATTTTAATAAGAAAATAAAAATATACCTAAACTTAGGAGAGCTAAACAAGAGAAGCAAAATAAACATAACAATAAATAATACATTTCCTACAACATCATGATTTGCAAATATTCTCATAATTACATAATTTTGTGACCTAAGCCACAAAGATACGATATGATAGTTTTGTTGCAGTTGTAGATTATGTGGATACAGATTTAACACTTTATTAACATTATTATAAATATTTGCTGACTAACATATTGTCACTTAGCGAATGTAGTTTTCACAGAAGGAATTAAACTGGATTCTTTTTTCGCCAGTTATTTAATTTCAATAATTCAGCATTATATACTTACTAGTGACTTCTGTACTCTTAGAACTAACGATAATATACTTATATAGTTTTATCATGCTTAAAATATCCGCCTCTAAATATAAAAGGTAGTTTTTCTGTTGAATAACCAAACGGTTTGAACAACATTACTTTATAGTCCGGTCAATTTAGACCAAAAAATGAGAGTGAAGTTACAGAAAGTCCTAACAAGCTGAATTTCAGTGGATTCGTTTAAATCATAATTATAAACAATGTCTAAAAGTTCCCCATCATTCCCATGTAAGGAAAATTTGTTATTCAAGGTCAAAGGTTACAATAATGAGTTTATCGCGATTTTCAGCAAAACGGTAAGTTTTATCATAAAAGTACCTGAGACAAAATTATAGATCATAGAATTATGTTTTAAACATTTTCACTGAAATTCAGCTTGTTGGGACTTTATGTAACTTCGAATGTCTAAATTGACCGGACTATTAATCAGAGAGCGTTGAGTCCTTTCAAGCTTAATGAATTTACTCTTTGTTGCCGTAACGAAGAAGACTACCCCCACCATTTCAAATTCAACATGGTGGAAGCGCTTGTGGTGCCATCTACTGCTACGGTGGTGGTGTTGAAAAGGAAAACAAATTTAAGCCTATTTTATAATGGCTTCAAAAAAGTTGCAGGACCTACCATTAATACAAAAAAAAAACAACCGAATAATTATATTTGTAATAATTTATTAATGAAATAAACCTCATGCAATCTGTTTTGAGTTTCAAGTACAATTGAATATAAGCAGCATATTATTATAAATATGTATGATTAGTATTATAATTTCAAGGCTATTTCCAGGTTTATAGAACCTTACCAACTATTTGCAAATTATATTTCTAATGGTGCTTACACACAACATAATGTTAACTTTAATGTTAGTAAATATTCAAAAACACGATATATCTCGGAAATATTCAATTGTTTTCAAATAGGTATTTAATAATTTTTTTATGTAAAATGTTGTGTGAGAGCAGCTTTATTTCGTTACGTAAGTATATAAATAATTTATTGTTACCATATTAAATTAAAATAATTTATTATGAGGCGATAAATTTATTCTAGTAAAGTACGTATTTATGCTATTCTTAAAATAATGGAAGCACAGGTGAATCAAGACCATATTTTATTGTATTTTGGCAAAATATTAAATTGCTTGCATTTAATTGATTTTACTTATATTAATAATTTGACATGCATCGTTGGCTATTATATAACTTTAAAATATTTCATTAAAATTTCCATCAAACACTACAAATATGTAAGACAATTACGAACATTGACAACTACTTTATTAATTAAATGTATATAATTATATCCGAAGTTCTAATATAATAGACGATCGACAAATATTTAATATCCAAATTTCATGAACACCGAAGGAATAAATTGAAGAAAATATATGTATTTATTTCCAATGATTGGTTAATACATTATTTTATATTATTTTCTGTGTTTAGTATAGAAAATCTACAGTATAAGATAGACTGTTATATTTTTTGGTCTCGTTAAGAACACTGAAGTATTAAGTTCGAAGTAAGCTTCCAAGTGTTTAATATTCCATAATTTTATTAAAGCTGATAATCCAAAACATAAATAAGTATAATCGGTAACATAATGTATAATTCTGATTAAGTTTAACTTAATGCCTATAAGATAATGACAATAACAACCTACTGACTTAAACTTTTTAAACGAAACATGCATTTTATTATAAATTTAAAATAATATTAAAATATTAAATGCATATAAGCTAAACATTTCACAAACTTTTAAAACACATTTATATTTTTCTAAAACACCAAAAAGATTCAAAATCACGCGCTCTATAGCGTTTTTACTTACTATGATTATATTTCTTAATGATCTACTTTCATATAATAATTTATATCCCATAGGATAACAAAAGTATAAGAATATTATTCGGTTATTATTTTAATGAGTAATGACCAGTATATAACACAATATAATTTATTATATAACTCAACAAACTCTTTGGTTAGGCCATCTATAACAACCATTACAAAACAATTTAATATAAATAATGAAATGTTTATATTCTTATTATATTTCCTTATACAATATGCAGTGCTAAATACGAATATCTAAAGCGTTAGCTAAATGGAAGACAGTAAAATAGTTAACATTTCATCCAAATACACACACTTATACTAATAAAATATATAATTTAATTAGGTAATGTAATTTTAATTAAATTAATCAACATAGTGTACAGTTTAAATCTACGTGAACGCGTCGCGAACGCAGCCACAGCAAAACGGAAAGTTATCTAAATTGTCGCCATTTTGAACTAAATCTATGATATTACACTAAATATTATACTAAAACCGTCACTCAGGAAAATGCTTCTATGCGGTATTGCTGACAATTGCTATTCGTTTTATTATGCATTTGTTTTCTTCTTTGATGTAAAATACAATAATTTTTGTAACTGGCTATTTCACCGTCATAGCTAACGTATGTGTGCAATTATTGGTTGTTCGTTTAGATGGTTCGCGAACCATGACAAACATGTTATCGTGTTTTGTCAAGCAACAGAACTCTCAACGTTTGCTGTTAACTGCAAAATAGCCAGTCACAAAGCTTCACTTTGAAAACTCTTCGAAAACTTAACATCTGAAGATATATTTTGAGATGTCAAAATTATTTAATTATTGTATAAATTAATGTACAATTTTTCAACATTTAACTATTATTTTAGGATGACACATTTTACCCCTTAGATGCATTTCCCCAAATAAATTAAACTTAAATTAGAAATAACACAACAATAAATGAGACTAAATAGCTGTTATAACATGAATAAATAGCCCAATTTTAATATCGGGGAGCTATATAGATAAATACTTAGTTATATGAATATGGCACATAATAAATTGTTTATGGCACAAAGTATTGGCACATATTATAAATTGTGCGTCGTTTTAGACAATCGTTTCGTTTTTTTTAATCAATATTTTTCATGGAAAAAGCCTAAAAAAGGTTTCGAACAGGCATACAGAGTTGATGGTATTTTTTTGACAGGCGCGTACCAAAGAGGTTTGTTTTTGGCGCAAAATTGATTATATAATCCAAACTGGCCTGGCAATTGATTATGTTTGATATGTAGTGACTCTTCCAGCATGCGGCGGCCATCAAGGATAGTTAGATAGTTGAGGTTTTACTTTTTGTAATTGCCATAGTCTATGTGTAACAGGGTTCCTAAATGTAACATTGTTATATTTTGGTGCAATTAATGACTGAACTATTGAAACAAATTCATCGACGATGACATTTACAAATTCAGAATTCATTTAAACTGTATTTTCTGCTAAGATTTACTAGCATCAAGAAGATGAGTCTGTTCCATCAAAAATATTGATCTGCGTCATACCCAGTGCAGCCAGGGTCCGTTAGGGTCTAGGCCTTGCAGCCATGCTTGGCCAGTTCCTCAGCCTGCATCTTGGTCCTCAGAGCTGGCACGTCTTCCGGGATGCGGACGATCTTGTTGAATTTCTGTTGGTAATGACATATTGACTTTGTTATTAGTTGTCAAAAATAACAGCGCTGTTGAGGGAATACCGGTATTCCCACTGGCGCTGTAGGTTACATATTTTCCTGGGAACACCGGTGTGCCCGCCGGCGCCACAAAAGGTCAGAGATAGTTTAAACTGTATATAAGACTTTGTATTCTGAATCTGGGAAGGGGGGGACTGCAATTTGCTTTGAGTTTTTGCATAGTGTATGCATTATCCCCCGGTTTGGCCCTAACAAAACCCTCTCTTTATAGTGACGAAATATGACTCTTTTAACGTAATGAAACGATTGTTTATAACACAAAAAGTCCTACTCCGCCTTTAGAACATTTTTTTTCGTTATATATTAACAGGACTTTTATAATTAATAACATGTCAATCCTATCGGCTCAACAAAAATATTTACAGATAGATATTTAGTGGTAATTAATATATAATTACCTAATATAAAAATTATATTCATAGATGTATATAATAATTAGAATAAGATACAAATATGTATATACCCATATCTAAAATAATTCTAATATTGCCATGCCCTGCCTGGGCTCATGTTGTTTGCACAAATTAATTTTAAGACAAATTGTTCACACATGAATGCAATAAATGATTTTGATTTGCTTTGATATATCGGCTTACGGCTTTGGACAGTTCGGAAGCTGCTTTGGAGTTTGGATATCTTAAAACTTTGTGTAGTAAATAGTAGAAATTTTGTTGCTTCAAAAATTTGTTTCAACATTTCTGCAAGTGTAGGCGAGGGTACCGCGTTCATGAGAAGTCAACCCGCCATTGTAACAACGACGACACTCAATATCTGTCATTCCTATCTTGAGGAGATTTTGTTAGCAATACTTATAAAGGCCAGTGGCGGATTTACAAATTTTCAAGGTACAGGCTGAATAGTTTTTGCCGCCTTAGCCTCAATAATTGTCATATCATACATTGATATGAAACGAAATGATACAATGCAACAATTTCGTTGAAATTGCACGTAAAATAATTATTCTGTATATTTTTGAGCTAATCGAAGCTCAACAATCAAGTATGTATGTATAATGTGTGCTATTTATTTACACAACAATTTTGTAAACGTCATCTTTTTGATTTCTATGAGGTCAAAAAAAAATCGTTCCCCAAATTTGCAGCCCTCAAAATCTGCCGCCCTAGGCTCGAGCCTACTCAGCCTGCTAGGAAATCCACCACTGATAAAAGCTCCAGTACACAGTAGCCTGTGTTGGGCCACGCTTTGCAATGCACAATTGTAGGCCACGATCACTTGGTGTTCACACATTGGCGCGTGGCTCATTGCTGCCTGGCAAACCACTTGCGATGGACGTCGAAGAAATATCGACTGCGGCTATTTATTTGTATACAAGTATTATAGAAG
Organism: Gymnoscelis rufifasciata; assembly: GCA_929108375.1. Classification (NCBI taxonomy): domain Eukaryota; kingdom Metazoa; phylum Arthropoda; class Insecta; order Lepidoptera; family Geometridae; genus Gymnoscelis; species Gymnoscelis rufifasciata. Next base: position 8,630,487 of record OV815327.1, on the reverse strand, counting down.
TGTTTACCTTCTTCTTAGTTATTAAAAAGAAATGGCGGAGAAGGCGATAGTGGATGCTAACCAAAACAATGACCTGAACTAAACATTGGCCGATTGTGTAAACACCACAGGCCCCGCTACGCCACGATTCCTTTGAAGTGTGCTCAAAAAACCGACAACTCCCCGATTGCGCGCCACGATTGACAATTGTCCGCCAACATATACCATTACCCCTTGTACACAATGGCGATGGCCTGTACTGGGCCAACTTGGGCCACTGTATCATCATCATCACCCTATTAACGTTCCCACTGCTGGGACACAGGGACTTCTCTCTTGACGAGAGAGATTAGGCCTTAATTCACCACGCTGGCCAAGTGCGGGTTGGTGAATGTCACATTTCCTTCAAACTCTTTTAAAGTTCTCAGAACATGCCGGTTTCCTCAAGATGTTTGCCTTCACCGTTAAAGCACGTGTTTAAAGCGCACATAAATTTCTCAAGATGAAAAATCCAGAGGTGCGAGGCGGGGTTTGAACCCACGACCTTCGGAATGAAAGTCGAGTGTCCTCCCACTTAGCCAACACGGCTTTTTACTCCGGCCACTGTATACTGAAGGCTTAAAAATGTGGTGGTGTCATTATACAAACCTCTTGCCAAGTGCCAGGCGTGACGCGCCAGAGGTAGACCATGTAGCCAGGGATACACAGCATGGAGGAGAGCGCCGTGAACCAGCCGAAGGTGTGCGCCCACCACGGGTACTCGTAGTTCATGTACTTAATCGGGGTCCATTGGACGAGGTTGAAGATAAACACGCTCTGGAAATGAAACATTAACATAAAAAGTAAATAAAAACAATATTTCCGGACAATCCACACAACAACATCTAGCCCCGTTTTAAGCTCTAAGCTTGTGTTTCGGGTACTACACATCTGATATATGTACATAATGTAACAGGCATACATATGTAGATTTTTTGTACTATACGTAATAAACACCCAGACCTAGGAGAAAGTGCTAGCAGAACATACAAACACTCTACATTATGTTGCGATGAAGGGAGACAGAGGAATATTGTAAATGACATGTGCAAACTTCACTTAATTCGGATAAGGGCAAGAAAGTTATGAACAGAATTATGTAGATGGTAAAGGATTGAATATGCAAAGACTTGCAATATTTATTCTAATGGGATTAAGCTTAGATATTTACCTATATTGTTCTTAAGGGATTATTTGGATACCATATAGAGAAAACTAAATGCTCATTAGTTATCTTCTATTTGAATTGACCATTTAACTTAGTGTTTTTGGTAGATAAAGATTATTTGAAAATTTTAGTAATGTGATTTAGTTATGGGTAATGTTTGTTTCCATTTTAATTAAGAGACCGTTAAATTGATAGAAGGACAATGTAAATTTCAATGGATCGTCTTGTGTACTTTTAAAAATTATAATTATATAATATATGAAAATGAAATGAAATAAACATAGGTGTATAGATTGAAACGAAGTACAGTACCTATGACGAATAAATTACCATGAATCAATTCATTATTATTTTTCCTACAAAAACACTTTATTGTACACATTGTAACACACACACAACAACACGTAGAAAATCAAATGTACAATGGGCGGCCTTATCGCTAAAAAGCGATCTCTTCCAGGCAACCTTTAGATGGGAAAGAACTTAGTAGCAGTGAGTAGGCAGGGGTATACAATATTAAATAAAACAATTTAGATTATAATGACAACAATAAACGTTGAAGATAAATAGATACTTACAATGCAGATAGCAGGCGTGAATCCAACCCAGCAGAACTTCCACCAAATAGTGGGGTAGTATCCGATCATCTCCTTGATGCCGTCGTAGAAGCGGCTCACTCCGAAGGCCCAGGATATGGAGACGCACTCGAAGAAGATGAGGAACAGCAGGCAGAAACCGGAGACGGCGTACGAGTCAAGGATTTGGAAGACGTACATGCCACCCTGAAAGAATTAACATTTAATATATTTATTTGTATTTGCATACAGTAAAATTGTGTGTAAATAGCTGGGCTTAATGTATAGGCATTTTTATCAATCAATCAATAATTTATTAAAAACCAAAGAAAATATTACATAATTTACGCAGTCTTAAGGACTTAACCTCCTGTGCTAGTTAGGAGATTAAATTAATTAGATTTTAAGATGTGACATTAATCGTCAATGGAATGAAGATAAAAGAAAGTTAAAAAATATTTATTGCACATATTTCTCTATAAGTACAATAGATATACTACATCGACATATCCTGAAAACGGATTTCCGCGTTGAAAGAAGAATCATAAAACGGCTCTATTTTCAACCGACGTAAATAAAAAGGTGGAGGTTCTCAATTCGACGCGTAAATATATTTTTTATGCATGACCACAGATAACTTTTTACTGAGTTGCCCGATTTTCATATATATTTTTTTATTGTTTAAATTGCTCCCAAGTTGGTCCCATTCAAATTTTATAATGATCGGTTAAGTGAAAATATATTGAAATTCTCGATTTATTTAAATACGTCCTCATTTCATACCGAATTTTGTCGATCCCGGGGTCCTAGGTTCGAATCTAACGTGCTTTTTGAGATCTTACATTGTAACATAAACAAGGCACCGAGTCAAGATTACTTGAGTATACTGTAATTAGTGTAAGAACTTGGTTAATATTTGTTATATAACATCTTCATTATTTTAAATTATTTGTTATCGGTAGTTATTTTTTTTACATTATTAATAACTAGCGGCACGCCCCTTCGAACATTTTTTTTTTTAATGAAAAGTATCCTATGTTTCTTCTAATACCTTCAAGAGTTCCAAAGTTTCATGATGATCGGTTAAGTAGTTTTTGCGTGAAAGCGTAACAAACAAACTTACATTCGCATTTATAATATTAGTACCTATGTTATATTTAAAATGTTGCTACTGATTTTTATGTGTACTGTAATGTTTTTTAATTCTCTATCTAATTATCTATAGTACTTATATTCTAAGACTGCATTAGGTCTCGTCAAAACTCGTCATATGTAGTAATTAATCAAAATAAATTCCGGCAATTAAACACAATACAATTGTGTCAATTAACTACTCGTGAGTGTAAGTTTGCAAAGTCTTATGAGAAGCTAGACAAATATCTGGTTAAATGTTATATTAGTTCTTATGCAAACAAATACATATATTCGTATTTTGTAGGGTGTTTAGCGTTTGAAGGTATTCAGTGTTTTTCCTATATACCTTCTCAACTAATTTAATATTAACGGTTATCATTATTATAAATATTTGGTCCTTTATACCTCACATGATTACTGTCATACTAGAATATTGTTGGCCGATTCCGACTCTCTTTCTTTTGTTTGACTAACACGCCTTGTTAGTCAAAAGTGTAGATTCTTTAAAAAAAAAAGTTGTGTGTGCGATTCACACACAAGAGAAGTGAAACTTCAGTAAATTGACAAAAGAATAACAATAAAAAAAAACAAAAAAAAAGATTTTGTTCGGGCGGTCACCCCTCCAAGTACTGGCGTCCCGCACAGGCTGCTTAACCTTGTTAGCGTTTAAGATTGGCTAACCCTAACAGGTAAGCCAATCTTATTTCCATTTCCGTTTCATCCGGTTTCAAATCACAACGACTCTATAGAAGTTTCACTTCAATAAACAAACCTCAGAGATGCACGAAAGCCCGACCAGGTAGGAGATCATGCAGGTAATAGCGATGAAGATCTCCTTCCTCCTCCTCAGCAGCTTGGGCCACTCGTCGATGACGGCGGTGATGAACCCCTCCATGGTGCAGAACTGGCTGTCGAGCCCTATGAGGAGCAGCATGAAGAAGAACAGGCAGGACCACAGCGGAGCGCCCGGCAGCTGCAGCACGGCTGACGGGTAGGCGAGGAAGGCTAGACCAGGGCCTGAAAGAGAAGAATACTTACACTGTTAGTTTTTTTGTATATGATATTATGAGTCTCTTTTCAAGAGAGCAGTCCCTATGTCCCAGCAGTGGGAAAGTAAATAGCCGTGCTTATGCTTATTATTTATTGTGCCAGAGAGTGAACTCTCGTTAGATACATTAGATAGAACATAAGTTATGATAATCATTTATTTGCTCAAAACATAGGTAACATTTTGGTCCCATATAAAAAATAAAAATAAGTTCGGCTATGTTTTTGTCTGAAAGTAGGCGTACAAATATAAAAAACATGCAAGAAAATTAAATTTTATTATGATTAATGAAATTAAGTTATACTCAAAGAACTCAAAAGACCTACGGTAGAGACTTTATAAATAATGGAGTTTTATTTATTTATTTATATGGAAAATCAACAGCTTATAACAAAGAATTCAAAATAGGATATAAAAATATGAAGCCAATTAAAGATCTTCACGAATAGGAACACAGAACTAGCATCACAGATACCGGTGAGCAAGTTTTCTTTATGTTGTAAGTTAGAGAAATATTAGTAACGAATGACCATTTCATATTTCATAGGAGGTTGCGGGTTCAATTCCCGCCGGGGGACAAGATTTTGTACGATCTACAATTTCCTGTTTCGGGTGTTTTCTATGTATCATATGTTTGTATTTACAAAAAAAAAGTATCTATGTAGTATATCAGTCACCTAACACCCATAGTACAAGCTCTGCTGAGTTTGGGGTTAGGTGATGGTGTGTGAGTAGTCCGGAAATATTTATTTATTTATTTATATCTCTTCAAAATGTTTACCATCGATCACGTCGTCAGCTGACATATTTCGTGATTCCACCCTCTATCCTGCCTTCTGTGTTGTTTATACCAAGTTTATATGAATTTGAAGAGTTTTGAATTTCCTCTTACCAGAAGCAGCCACTTCAGCGACCGGCCGCTGCTGCTCATGCGCCATGAAGCCGACCACGGAGAAGATCACGAAGCCGGCGAACATCGACGTAGACGAGTTCACCGTGCACACGATCAAGGCATCCCTGCGAACGTTTAGAGATGTAGAAGCATCTGTCAAACATGCGGTAAGATATAATGCAGAACCAGTGACTTGGTAACACTACAGGTGTTGCGAAATTGAACAAAACCTCGTTGGCCGTTCGCTCATGTACCGTAGTTCACCGTGCACACGATCAAGGCATCCCTGCGAACGTTTAGAGATGTAGAAGCATCTGTCAAACATGCGGTAAGATATAATGCGGAACCAGTGACTTGGTAACACTACAGGTGTTGCAAAATTGAACAAAACCTCGTTGGCCGTTCGCTCATGTACCGTAGTTCACCGTGCACACGATCAAGGCATCCCTGCGAACGTTTAGAGATGTAGAAGCATCTGTCAAACATGCGGTAAGATATAATGCGGAACCAGTGACTTGGTAACACTACAGGTGTTGCGAAATTGAACAAAACCTCGTTGGCCGTTCGCTCATGTACGGTACAAAGGTACCCGCTGAGGGGACAACTGTGTGTATGTTTTGCAAGCACTTTCTCCTTGGTTTGAGTTTTTAATATGTAAAAAAAATATCTGTTTATTATATTAAGTATTTTAAACTACTAGTTAAATAAATAGGTCTCTCTCTGTAGTCGGTCCCTCATGTCTGAGGATCGTGGTCAGCATCGGAGTTACATCGGGAGCGGATAATCTGTCTCCATCGGGTTCTGTCCATCGCATCTCTGACAGTGTCGTAGAATTTGGAGGACGATGGAACCTTCTTTTGATCTGTCCATCGAGTTGGTGAACGTCCTCGGGATCGTTTCCCTTCGGTGTTACCAACGATAATCAATTTCTCCAGACTCTCATCACCCCTTCGCACTGTGTGCCCGAAATATGCAAGTATTCGCTGTCGGCATATGGTGGACAAACGAATCTTTATTCCAAGTCTGGCCAGAATTGACGCATTGGTGTGTTTCGCCGTCCAAGGTATTCGAAATAAATAGGTACTCGTAGGAATAATACCTACCGTTTTTTTAATAAAAAACTTTTTTAAATAAAATTACGCAAGCTTAGATTAGAGCTCACCACGGGTCTTGATGTTGTTGTGTAGATCGTCCGGAAATATTTATTATTTATATATTTATTTTATAGTGCGGCGGTGTAAATACGATTTGATTGGCAGTGAGTAATCCTCCTACTGAATCACAGCAATAAATAATTAACTAGTCTATATCAAATATTCACCATAACCATAATAATGTATACTAACTTGTAAACATTATTAGTAAACTTGTTGTAACTCCCGAGCGCCACCAGCGTGCCCAGGCCCAGGCCGTACGAGAAGAAGATCTGGGTGACGGCGTCTATCCACACCTCGGACTCCAGCAGCTTCGACATGTTCGGGTACACGTAGAACTTGATGCCTTCCATCGCTCCGGGCAGGGTTATTCCTGACGGATGTATAGGAACCATTATACAGGGTGGAAAAAACGAATGCCACATGGATGGCAACTACCTTAAATATTGTAAATAGCACATTCTGTGTAAGGGAGACTTTCCTTTGATTTTAAAAACAATCAATACTGCATTTAAGGATTTATGAAAAATCGCTTGCCTCAGTCGGGACTCGAACCAGTCAAATGTGACAAAAAATAATGTGCTGTATTTTATGATGCAGATTGAAAGGGTTACTAACAAGGTTCATTTTTCTCTAAATAACAAATACAATCAGAATAACGGAAGGCGATGAAAATTAACAATTACCTTTTAAATTTGATTTCACCCGTCACTAGAAATAAGACGTAATCCTTGGAATACAGGGAAAATAAAGACGTACGCACCCTGTATATGTGAGAAAGGTTTTTTGTTACCTCTTCACGCTAAGTACTGATAAATCTTCATGATATTTTGAAAATTGACGGGCTGCACTGAAAACCAGCGCTGTGTCTACATTCGTTGCTGCGTCAGCACGAATGCAGTGCAGACTCTTGTATCCTTGTACCTTCTAAGTCTCCTGCCCCGTCTTAGACCACATCGTCACTTTACATGGTGAGATTGTGGGCAAATGAGGACTTATCTAACATAAAAAAAAAGACTAATTTTGTATAATCTAAGTTTATACTCATAAGCTGGAAGTCGTGTTGGCTAAGTGGGAGGACACTCGACTTTCCTTACTTTAAAGAGATTGAAGGACATGTGACATTCACCAACCCGCACTTGGCCAGCGTGGTGAATTAAGGCCTAATCTCTCTCGCCTAGAGAGAAGTCCCTGTGTCCCAGCAGTGGGAACGTTATTAGGATGATGATGATGACTCATAAGCTTTTTATAATAATGTTTTCTGCAATATATTTGTACACAACTATGTAAATATATTTTTTCTTCTTTTTTATTCAAATATATAGTTTGGGAAATAGGTTTATCCCGACTGATAGTATGAGACTCATAGGATTTACAATAAAATACTACGTGAATTCACGCAGGCGAAGCCACGGGTAAAGTTTATTTTTAAAGAGTGTAGACAGTCTCTGCAAATCTATACCTACTATAAAGCGAAGAGTTTGTTTGTTTGATATCTCAGGAACTTACTGGTCCGATTTAAAAACAAGCTGAATTTAAGCCTTAACTTTTTTGGGAATTTTTAATATCGATAAGGCTATTAAGTGAGAATGGTTGTGCAACTTTAAATCCAATATAAATCCTAAACGGTTAGTCAAATAAAAAAATTATGAAAGAAACCATAAAAGGATTTATAAATAGTTTAGTTTTTAATTTTATTCATAACAAGAGGCCCGCCCCGGCTTCGCACGGGTTTTTATTCAATTTTTTTTCCCGGCAATTATGCGATTTTTTTCTCGCCTTTTAAACCTTTCCTAGACCTCCACGAACATTTCAAGACTATGATAAGATAAATCCGTTCAGCCGTTCTCGAGTTTTAATCAGACTTACGAACAACAATTCATTTTTATTTATATAGACTAGCGGCCCGCCCCGGCGTCGCACGGGTAAAAAAAATTCCCGGCAATTTTTCCTTATTTTCTCACCGTTTAGACCTACCCTGGACTACGACAAACATTTTAAAACCAAAATCAGCTCAATCGTCCCAGCCGTTCTCGAGTTTTAATCAGACTAACGAACAACAATTCATTTTTATTTATAAAGAAGATAATGATATGTCCACATAATCTTTGTATTGAATTGTCACTAAAGTCATGTCTTTAGTGACCCTCGCCGAGAACTAAAAGGAATCGATCGACGTAATAGTATGGTATGGTTACATATAGCTATCTAATCTGTGATATAGCTAAGCATGACTGTCGCTATCAGGCCGTGAAGCTTTTCAACAAGCTACCCAGAGATTTAAAATGCATTGATAGTCCATACATCTTCAAAAAGAAACTGAAGGATGTTTTGTTGCGAGGTTGCTACTATTAGATGAATATGAGACTGAGAACTTCCTTTAAATATATACTATTATTATTATTTTTATTTAATATTTGGACATGCCTAAAATTATTATTTTATTTTAATTTTCATTTGTAGATTAAGACTTAGAATTAAGTATAATTTTCAACACGATTTGTAAAATAATTGTTAAGAAATAAATGAATATGAATATGACTATGACAGCGTTTGTCTGCATAGTGCTTCAAAGGAACATACAAACATACATAGACTGATAAACACATTACCTTCCACTCCTTTGCGTCGCGTAGTCAGTGATTTAGTGTTAGACAGCCCTGAATGAACATCTAGATGTTTTTAGTTCTTATGCATGTTTCTGTAATTTAATATTGGTGTTTCAATAAAGAGTATTGTATTGTAATGAACCACTTTTAGTACTTTAAGCCGTGTTGGCTAAGTGGGAGGACACTCGACTTTCATTCCGAAGGTGGGTGTTCATTTCGGTGGGTTCAAACCCCGCCACGCACCTCTGGATTTTTCTTCTTGAGAGATTTATGTGCGCTTTAAACACGTGCTTTAACGGTGAAGGCAAACATCGTGAGGAAACCGGCATGTTCTGAGAACTTTAAAAGAGTTTGAAGGACATGAGACATTCACCAACCCGCACTTGGCCAGCGTGGTGAATTAAGGCCTAATCTCTCTCGTCAAGAGAGAAGTCCCTGTGTCCCAGCTGTGGGAACGTTAATAGGGTGATGATGATGATGATGATGACTTTTAGCACCCCTCTCGATCTTAACAAAGATACTGAGAACGCAACCCTTACCTCTGATAAGCAGCACAGTCAGCAAGAAGTACGGGAACAGCGCGGTGAAGTAGACCACCTTCCCGGTCCACCGGACCCCCTTCCAGATGCAGAAGTAGCAGAGGACCCACACCAGCAGCAGGGTGCCGGCCAGCTCCCAGCGGATGTTGCCGATGTGCTCGATACCGGAGGAGATTTGGAGGGCGCGGCGTCTGCAGATAAAATAAATAAATATTTCTGGACAATCCACACAATGTGGGAAGAGGGAGGCCAAAGAAAAGATGGATGGACTGTGTGAAAGAAGATATGTGTAAGAAAAGAGTGAGTGCTGAGATGACGGGTGATAGAGGGAAATGGAAGAAAAACACATGTTGTGCCGACCCCACATAGTGTGGGACAAGGGCAGGATGATGATGAATCCACACAACTTCTAGTGGTAAGCTCTAAAGCTTGGGGTTTATCTGATATACCATATATAATAGACATACCTATATACACAGATATTTTTTTAATAATTGCCGGTATTTTTTTTTAAATAAAAACCCGTGCGAAGCTGGGGCGGGCCACTAGTATCGAATAGAAATCGAATACTATAGTGCTATTCATATACATAGCACATATTATTATTCCGTTTGAACGTTCCAAGATTCATCTCAAAGTTGTCAATTTCAGTTTCTGTTCCAAACTTCATGAATATGAATGATCTGTCCCACCCCCGGCGTCAGTTTGACTATATATCGAGTAACTTGACTCGATACAAATTTCGGAGGGAAGTTTGTGATCGATGGCAGTTTGGAGTGTGGTAAGTTTTGAGTAGTTTTGTCATGATAACAGTAGCTTGTGCGAGGAGCAGGAGGTTTGCTGCCAAGTAGTGTTTACGGTAATGATAGGCTGTTGACCTGTTTATTTATTTTGAAACCAACTACTAGGAAAACCAAAAGCATATATACCCAACGGATAAGATTAATTTGAAGCCAAGATAATTTTGATGTTTTACTAGACAGGCATTTTAACAAAACAGCGGACATTTTAAAAATCTCAGATTGATAGAAGCATTCAAATACGGTCTTCTAATGAGTATGTACCTAAGGATATTGTTTTTGAGGATAGACTGTTTAAACATGTACCCTATTCATAAACCACCTTTTCAATACAAATACAAAAAAGGTTTTTGTAATGAAGTCTTTACTATTATTATAAAGATGAAGAGTTTGCTTGTTTCATTGTTCGTTAATCCATTGGTCCAATTTGAAAAAAAAACAGAGATACATAGCCCATTTATCAAGGAAAGCTATAAGCTACATTACCGCGAAATTAAAAAAAACCACTGGCAACCGTGGCGTGTAACGCAATTATATAATATGACTTTGGACTTACTCCCAGAACTCCTTGACAGGATCAGAAAGAACAGCTTTGCTGATGTTCTTCCCATTGAGGTTGCAGTAGGTGGCCTGGTCGGAGATGGAGGACCAGCAGTTGAGGTTCTTGCGCTCGTAGGGATTCACGCAGGCGGCTGTGTTCCAGTAGTTGTCGCAGTTACGCCAGGGTACCTCTTTGGGGGTGAAAGGAACGTGATATATATACCAGATATACTACTTACGGTAGAAAAAAGAGAATACATAATAGGTATAAACGTTTTTCAAACTTATGCTACAACAACAACATGTTATTGGGTCAAAAACAGTGTACTATGTTAAGGATATGTGTAATTGTTGTAACATTTTGGTGTACAAACACACTCAAAACCATAGCAAATGTATCTTTTACCAAAAATTCATATTTAGACATTTATTTCGATTGAATCAAAGTGAATAGGTAATAGGTAGGTAAAATAAAGTTGGTAACATAACACATAAATAAGAATAAAATACGCTTATGTTTTTATTTATAAACCCTAATGTTTAAAAGCATAAAGTACAATACAGCTTTTAATGAATTGTGATGTACTAATGCCTAATCTCCCGCGTCAAGAGACGAAGTCCCTATGTCCCAGCAATGGGAAGGTAAATAGGAGTGTATACGTAAGTAGTAATCGTAGACCAGTTACCTGATCTCATAGACATGAAGAAGTAGAAGATGGCCCAGGCGAGGATGACGATGTAGTAGACGTTCATCCAACAGGACATCACAGCGGCCGCGTATCCGATACCTGAGCATTAGACATGCCAATTATTTATATGGAACCAGAAAATTATAATGAACACCGTTAAAATTACAAGGTCATAGACCTTTTTTACAATAACCCCAAAGGACTTACAGCTTATTTCACAAAACCCGAGTGAAAGAAGGCTCTTTTTTTTAACCACTACCAAAATTTTTGTTGTTCCCCTTATTAAGAAACCCACAGCTCCCGATCCCATTCTTTTTCGTATCAACATTAATTAGAGTTAACGAAATCGTAAAAGATCCGCAATCAGCAAACGCTCAAACTTAGCTCAGAAGTATTTGAGGTATTCGGTAGCACAAAGAATGCATGAATGAATAGCAAACTTGAGAGATGGCTACAATTTGCGTAATTACGAGATGAAAGGGCGCAGGTCTTTGTGAACGAACAATTGATTTCAGCTTTTGTTACAACTCGCCTTTGTGGTGCTTTGAATCAAAGATAAAGAAGGTTCTTGCAGTGGAATTATGATCTTGCCTTCGGATAGTTTAGTATTTTTTTGAGAACAATTGGCAAACCTATTATGTTATTTTTGTAATCAATTATTTTTGTGAACTGAAAATTTATATTCATTATGTAATCACGGGTTCTTTAATATTAGGTCTTAAAACAGGTAGCATTTCAAATAACAGATAAATTTTAGCAGTGATCAGATCATGACACCAGCAACACAGTGTCGAAATATAGAAAAACGCAAAAACCATTAAATCATGGTATGTACATATGTTGGTCATAAATATGCATATTTTCTATTTGCGATTTTTTACGTCTATCAGTAAGGTTTTAATGATATGAGTCTTTGAGGATTTAACATCTGATAATTTGCAATAATAAATTATTTAGTGTTGCACTGTTAATGAATACACGAAAATATTTAAACACTTGGAGAGTGTTCTTTCTTACACTTAGGAGTCACTACAGATAAATTAAATAAGGAAAAGTAAAATATTTCATAAAGTAATAAAAATAAACACATATTAGGTCAAATTCAGAAACCTCCTCCTTATTTGAAGTTGGTAAAAAAATAGTTAAATAAACATACAAATAAAATTACCTTTGAAAATCGGAGCAATCTTGAACACTCCCAGACCTCCGATAGTGAGCATCTGTCCCATAGCCAGCTCCATGAAGAACATAGGAATACCAGCGAGGATGAGCGTAAGGAAATAAGGGATGAGGAAGGCGCCCCCACCATTCTTGTAGCAGAGATAGGGAAACCTCCAGACGTTGCCGAGACCAATGGCGAGGCCGACGACGGATAGGATGAAGTCTAGCTTGCTACCCCAGGAGCCTCTTTCGGGCAAGTCTGATTTCAGTGCTACATCGCTGAAAATAATATTATGGTTTAAAAAAATCTACTAGGTATTACATAAGCGAGTAAAGATTAGTGTCATATAAATATTCTGATACAGTCTGCTTTCATTCAAATCCTGAGTACATTCAGGTATTTATTTAATTATTCATATGAGGTAGCGGCTATTGTCTACAGTATGGTAGTCTAAGATTCTGAAGTGAAGTAGCCACCGATTAGTATATATTTTATTATCTATGAAAGACAATTTAATCAAAATTTTTAATTACAACAATATATGTCAAAATCATTATTTAAAATAAAAAATAGTGGTATTTCACAAGACCTTATTTTTTGATAATAATTATATTATTCGTTTCTTTTAGATTAAGTACATTCAATTGATGATGGACGTCAAGCGTATTTTTGTTTACAAACAAGAACATTTGTTGTTCAACGGTTATAAGCTAAATTATACTCAATTCTCTTGTAAATCTTTATGTGGATTAGGTATCCCACAAGGCTCAGTATTGGGACCACTTTAAGGCCACCTTGTTTCGAAGATTTAGGCATTGTATTTGCCAAGTTGACTTGCATGCGCGTTACGCGGGAGCCGACTTGATATGAACTCCGGCGAACTTTGTCGGCAGTAAGAACGCCACAATACAGCATAATGCAGTAGCTACGGTGATTTTAATTTTATTGACTGTATTTTTTTAGTATATTGATTATTTTATTGACTATATTCTTTTATTTGATTGAAATGAAAGTTTATTGTAGTAGGTATGTAGGTATTGAATGTATACATAATTTTTCTTACTAAACTTTTGAATTAGTGAGGTGATAATTATGATTGAAGCATTTGTAGTAAAGAATACAAACAACAAAATGAAAACAAACATAATTGTTATGTACAATATTTATTCTCATTTATAAAAAAAAAATACATTTTATATGAGGAATAAAATGCTTTTTTATTTCATTGTAATTTAGAGTTCTAGTGCTAGGTCCTGATTGCAAATTAATAATGTTTTGCGATAAAAAAAACTCTTTTTCTTTATTTTCGGATTTTGATTTTGCGAATCCACCGGGATTCGCATTCAAGTGTCAGATTCCGTATAGAGGCAACCAAGAGTGTGTCTGGGGTTGACGATTTCTGGCAGCAGACATTGGATAGGTGGTAAAAGTGTGATAATTTTGATTCCATCTTTAATTTCCAAAATTCATCATCTTTTTCGATTCTTTCGATATGTACTGTTATTATACAATGTTATTATACACTTGCCGAATATTTAAATGACAAAACCATTGGTAAATAAATGTAATGTGTAATTATTTTTAATCATTAACTAGAGGAGAGTAACCAAATATGGAATAGTATCCCTAAAATGGAATACCGCCATCTCTCGGAAACAAATACTCCTAGTTGCAAAAGACAGTGATCTTCTGTCTCTTTCCATCATTATACTCGCGTACAGGTTTTGACTTGTCAGTCGGGCGAACGTTGTGGCTGCGGTGAGACTGTTTTGGTGCTGTGAGAAAAGTTTTTAAGGTACGTAAAAACTAAGTATTTCTTTCAAAACGTGATTGAAAATAATATTGTATATTATGACTATGCATTGATTACATGTTTATTTGATTGTTTTAGAGGTTTTTTCTTGTCTGATTGTGTTTAGTAAAAAAATCTGATATTTGTTTTGATTAGTTTGAAATTTCCGAATATGGACAGTCCGTGAGATCTAAATATGGACTATTCCAAATTTGGATATCAAAATGTCATATGGCTAGATTTCAAATTTAATATTTTGGTTTGAAAATGGCGTCTTCGAGTTAAAAAGGAAAACGAAAAGAATGGAACACAGATCACATGACAGAAGCTATACAAATGGCTAGAGAGAAAAAAATGGGTTATTTTAAAGCAGCAAAACACTTTGATGTACCAAGAACCAAACGATGTACCAAACGATGCAAGGCCACCTGATAATAGTTTGATTTTAACTGGAACTTCTTTCATACCAAAACAAGACACAGAATTTGATCCAGAACCCTCAACTTCCAGGCTTGCTCGCAGTACTCTAAATCTGGTGTCGCCCTATGACATCAGCCCTGTACCAGTTAAAAAAAGAAAAATTTCTAATAGAGGAAGAAAAGCAACTAATGCTGAAATAATAACATCTTCTCCATATAAAAATCAACTCATTGACAGTAATGAAAAGAAAAAAGAAAAAGAGAATAAATTATCAAAGCCAAAAAATAAAAAACAGAAAGAAAAGAAAACTAAAGGAAAACAGCAAAAAAAGAAAATCAAGTCTCAAAATAGTCCCATTGATTCTGACGATGAAGAAGAAATACGTTTTGACACAGACAGTGAGCCTGATGCCGTTATAGGACTGGAAGTTCCTGACTCAGAAGATGCAGAGTGTATGTTCTGTAACAGCCTGTTTTCTCAAGATACTCAAGGAGAGACATGGATCAAATGCCTCATGTGCAGGCTCTGGGCACATGGTGATTGCGCAGGTGCAGAGTTCGATACATGGATATGTGATTTCTGCAAGTAACTTAATAAGTATCTTCTTAAAATTGACCAAAGTTCCTGTAGATCTCATAAAAATAAAGGTTTATTATTCATAGTTTTATAGTAGTCCATATTTGGGTACCTATTCCATAATTAGGTGCCTTTATGTTGATTTTGTTTTTGTGAAAATTTTATATTTTAAATTAATATATGTAAAACAAAACTGTCAATAAGTTAAGCGCAACTGTATGACTGATAATAAATAAGAATAAAAGTTTTTAATTTACAATATCTTTTTTTTTTATAACACAAAAACAAAATGGTATTCCATATTTGGTTACTCTCCTCTAATATTTTATTTTATTTAATCTGATTTATAAAATTATTGACATGTTTATTTTTTAATTATATGTATACAGTTATTATTTAAAATTTCTTATTATTAAATTGTTGTTAATCAAAATGTTGCACGCTCCAATGGGCAAATTACATTGATACAAAATCTTATATGATACCTACCATTTAAACTACATGTAATAATGCAATAAAGATACTTTGACTTTGACTGGTTCTTTTTCCCCGGCCCAAATACCAAATAGACATTGCCGTCGAGACGGCAATGTCGCGCAGTTGTCCTTGTACTTGTAAAACCAATTACGGTTTTTATTAATTGTTGTAGTTTCACTTCTGTCGTGTGTGAATCGCACACACACCTTTTTTTTTTCACGTCGCACGTCGCTCGTCGGGCGGGAAGAGCACTGGCACAGGTCCGTCGTCGGTAAGCGCCATCGCGCGTCAGACTAAGCCCGCGGGCGTCGCGCCGCTCGCGGGTTTGTAGGTATTTAGGCATAATTAATAGGAAAATAACACTACAACACGCACCTCAGCGATTTGCACTAGTAAAATGATTTATCTAAAGAATGGTGTAAAAATAAGGTCAATAAATTTATTTTTTTAGGCACAGTATTGAAAATGTTTTTTAAAAAGAGGCAAGTTTGGTATTTTTTTCTATCGAGCGAAGTTCATCTTATTGTGTAAATGTAAGCGAATTGCACTCTGTAGGATCCTCAACTGAAACATATATTTTTTTCATAATTTTACGTCAATTTTTGACTGATTCATATTGATTTTAAAAACAGCATTTGCGGTATAATGCGGCGGGGCCCTTAATTTACCTTACACTTTTCCGAATCTAATAAAATATGTTTTGTCTAAAATATTGTAATATGTTTTGATAAATAAAAATATTACCTAGGTTTAGTGCTTGTCCCTTGTGCGCTTAATTCGATATCGTCGTTCTTGCCTTCCATCTTGAACACTATCTCTTTCTAATCTTCAGTTTTATTTTTCTCTTTCCTATGCCAATTAATGAATAATAAGGCTAGGGCAACTGTATCAACATTTTTGTAGGGATTAGACTAGAATTTTGCTGGCGGGTTCTTATCTGAAACAAAATAAGTGTTAGGTAATTGTTTGGTAAATAATAATCATACATCTAGTAGTGGTTTATAATATCAAATGCATTCTAGAGCTCATTCGATACACCAAAGAGTAATGTTACTTAGAAGAGATATTCAACTAGATGTCAAAGAAGATGGGTGTTTCCTTTACCTTGTTCATGTTAATCTCAAATACTACTAAATGACGATGTCTTGTGTACGAGTACGACGAACGATCGTAAGTGTTTCAGTTACGTTTATTATGTTTTCACGCAAAGATTGGTTGGGTCGCTAGAATCTCAACTAATATTCAAGATCTACTCAACCAATCTCTTAAAATATAGCAAGTCGAAAAATCAAGATGAGCGCGGAGGGGTTTACCACGACATTCGGAATGAAAGTGGAATGTGCTCCCACTTAGCCAACGCGGCTTTTAGAACTATTAACTATATATCTTTTATATAAAATAACATGCCACAGGTAGATATTTATTATTGCAAGAAAAGAAATAAAACAAGTTATTTACGACTTTTCGTTCGGAATCCCGTCTCTTGGTCTTACGTGGCATAATTTATGGATATCGGTGTATTCGGGGAGAGAAATGTCAGTATTACATATTCCGAGCCCTTCAGCAATTTAGTTCTTCTCTAGGGGTTAACTTTTTTTCCAAGACTCTAACAGTAGGTTACCAAAAAATATAGGTAGGTACCTACATTATTATTGGAAGGTGCAACTTAGATCCAATATTCGACGTAATTAAATGCAGTTTTCAGCAATGCCATCAATATTAAATAGGAAAGTAAAATAAAAATATTTTTCAGTCTTTCTAGCTGTTTTAATACTATTTTATTTAGTGGAGGCTTGTAACTTATAAATTTAGTAAATCTCTACGAAAGCGTTACGTCACTCGAAACTTGAATGCGTCATGATTATTCATTTACAATAAAAAAGAAAACAAAGGAACACATTTTTAAGTTATCTATGAAACCGGCAGGTTGAAGAGTTTGAAGGACATGTGACATTCACCATCACGCACTTCGCCAGCGTGGTGAATTAAAGCCTAACCTCTCTCGTCAAGAGTGAAGTCGCCGTAGCCCAGCAGTGGGAACGTAAAGTGGGTGCTTATGCTATGCTTATGTGTGTTTTGTGCCAAAAATATGTATTAACTTCCTTATTAATATCTGTTCTATGGCGAATCTAAAGTGCAGTGAACCAGGTCAAGTCCCAGCAAATTGCCAGGGCAATTGGCTTCTGCGACCGATCAGCTATTTATAACAACTCTATTATTCTATTGAGGCTCTGTCCCGCATAGATTCAGCATGCTCACTGTATCAATCATAGAATACCGGTTACCTTAATAATTAACCTGTCAGGTTTCATGGGATCACTTCGACGTTGGCAACTGTATGGTCTCTAAAAATCGTTAATATATTGCAAATTTTTAGGCATCGGGACCCTTATACTTAGATTTCGTCGTCTGTCTGCATGTCTGTATCTCAAGAACCGTTATTTACCATACCATAACAAAAATATAAGGGTCTCCCATACAACCAACATAATTTATGGGCAGTAAGTACGGGTCAGGATAGGTGACCGCTATGACTGCATCTTTTTGCACTTAACAAATATGTTTGGAACGAAGTTCCTTACGGCAGGCTTGGAGGAGATAGGATGGATAAAAATGTGATAGTAAAACCGTAAGAAAAAGTCTGTGGAATAAAACCGTTAAATGAAACTTGCGCAGGCGCGACAGTCGTATATACACAAGTGAGTAGTGTATAATACCTTTCTCTTTCTCCTTCTTTCTTTGATTACGTAAGTATTACTTTATTTATAAATATAAAATATTTTACATTGGTTAATTATTGTGTGATCATACTCAAATCTTTGTAAGGTTTTCTAGGTTATCTTTCTTCTTCTTTATACGGAAAATTGAGAAAAACTACGAAACTTCATAGAGATTATGTGTGTGTGTGTGTTTTTGTGTGTATAAACTGTACATGTACACGGACCCTTAGGTTTAGGTTGGGTCTATCTCAAACATATATTTTTTTTATTTATATATTTTGTTACTAGCTGTGCCCCGCGGTGTTACCCGCGTTATAATGGATTTTCCCGCGGAATTACGTTTTCCCGCGGTAAAAAGTAGCCTATGTTATTTTTCAGGCTCTAGAGATTCTGTGTACCAAATTTCATTTTAATCGGTTCAGTAGTTTTTACGTGAAAGAGTAACAAACATCCATACATCCATACTTACAAACTTTCGCCTTTTTAATAGTAGTAGGATTATGTTGTAAGTTGATTAGATAAGTTATTTTAAAACCTTAACCTTAAAAATGTTTGACAGACATTAAAATCTCTATGGCTATGTACTATGTATGGCTCTGCACAGGATAAAACCTTTTTGAACTGATACTATTCTATTCTTTATTTGACAAGATCGAAGCCCTCAAACAGTTTGTATGGGGAAATGTTTATGTGCTTTTTTCTTTTCCTTTATTGGCTGGCAAATAACGGGACCATTTTTGATTCGTCATGTCTGTCTACCTGCCGTATGCAACAGCCACTTTTTCACCAATTCTTTATGGTTGTGGTATTAATGGATAGGTTATCAAAAATTATATTGAGGTTAATAACATTTTTTTTACTAAACTGAATAGTTTGCACTAGAGACACCTCCTGTGACTGTAGCCTAACACGACACAAATATTGGATACCTTGAGAGGTTAATTAAAGTTAAAACCTATATCTCATTAAGTATTATGACAATTATCACAAAAAAGACAGTGGATAAAGATTTTATATCAATTTTATACCTTACAAAAAAAAATATCAACTGATATAACGCTAACAACCTTTATTAGATTAGCCTTTTTTCGAAAGAAAGGCCTCCAAATCAAAATATGGTTGCCTGGTGCGAGCCATTCACATTATTTTCGCTTGATATTTTTTCTAAGCCAATTTTGAAACACCTCGTATAAACTGTTAAAATACACGAACCGAACCATATCAGAATTACCAATTCATTTCTTTTGTTACGTATTGTTTTTTCCAAAATAACCAATACTTAAATGCAACCAAATATTGAGTACTAATTCTCGTACCGTAATTTAGTCCCATTTAGGTATTTACAAAGGATTTCCGCAAAGTAACATAAATACATATGTCTGGACAATCAACACAACAACATCTAGCCCCGCGGTAAGCTCTTAGCTTGGTACTTAACATCTGATATCTATATATATAAAAGAAAGTCGCGTTAGTTACACCACTTATAACTCAAGAACGGTAGAACAGATTTGGGTGAAAATTGGTATGGAGGTAGCTTAGAGCCAGGAGACGGACATAAGATACTTTTCATCCCGTTCAACAGCGTTTTTTTTTTATTTTTTTTTTCGGACTGATGAAGAAAAAGAAATTGCACGTTAACAGCGACGCGATAGTATGGCTCGACTATTATTATATCAATGATATAAAATAAATAAAATTCTAAAATAAATAAAAATCTAAAGCTATAAGTAAGAGCATGTAATAAGTTTAATAAAAAAAATACAACTACTTCTTTTGCTTCTTCTTTTAAGAAACTTTAACTTTTTTGTCTCGATAGGTTAGTTATAATATCTTTCTATATATGTATAATTCTTCTGTGAGTGTCACTGAACTTCTCTCAAACGACTGGACCGATTTTGATGAAATTTTTTGTGTATGTTCAAGGGGATCTGGGAATGGTTTAGATTCACAATTTTGTCCGCTGGACAATGTTTTTTTAATTAATTTTCAATTTATTAGTAGTTGTTGATTTTGGTTTTTTTTACATTGGATCCGACAGACGGCGCTACCATCGCAGTGTCAAATTTTAAATCTATATAAATAAAAATGAATTATTGTTCGTTAGTTTGATTAAAACTCGAGAACGGCTGAACGGATTTATCTTATCTTAGTCTTGAAATTTTCGTGGAGGTCTAGGGAAGGTTTAAAAGGCGAAAAAAAACCGAATAATTGCCGGGATTTTTTTTTATTATTACCCGTGCGAAGCCGGGGCGGGCCACTAGTTCTTAATAGAATAGACACACATACATAGCTATTATACATATTAAACACCCAGACCAAGGAGAAAGTGCTTTTTTTGTTTTTTTTTATGCTAGATAAGCCTTAATTTGACCACAATCTCGCCTGATGTAAAGTGACGATGTGGTCTAATATGGGGCATGAAGACCTAGAACCTTGACCTAGATGGCTTCTCCGGACCGCATTACGAAACACGAACAAATCGCTTCCACAAAAAGGTAGATACTTCCATACAACCACTTCACGTAAGTTTCATAATACTAACAGCTTTTGAACACATGTACCTTACCCGTTTTATGCCTTCCATTTCTCTACTTTGAAGGTTTAAGAGGGATATAAAAAGTTACAACGGGTAATTTTCCAAATAGCTAAACTTATTCCGTTATAGTAAAAAGGATGCCTCTTACTTTTACCATAACATACCTATAGTTACCTACCTACTGAAACTTTTCCAGTTTAGAACTCTATGGTAACAAGCCGAAATTAAGACAAAATATCGCCCAACTGCGAAGAACTTTTCTTGGAATTGTTAGTCTGTAAGCCTAATTTACACTACACTATCCAACAGTCGTAAAACCACGCCTCATGCTTGATCGACGAATCAAACGTCTGGCAAACCTAGAAAGCTATTCTAAACCTAGCTAAGCTAGCATTTTATTCTCTTTGTTAGCTAGGTGACATAATTTTTAAGGATTTCGTTTTCTGGCAAGTATCTAAAATAAAAATGTTTATCTATAACCCATAGTAGGTAAATCTGCTCTGGTTATATTTAGGGGTTTTTCCCCAAAAACCCAAAAACTTGTTTTATGACTTTGTACGAATGAGTGCCTTTTACACCATCTCCGAGGTAAATTATTCAATGGTTAAAAATATATAAAGCTATCAAGTCCACTGACAACTGTTAGTGACTGACGAACCAAGATTGCTCTATATTATAACCATTGGTTTAGGTCTTCTACATCTTCATGTCCCATCTTATACCACATCTTCACTTTACATCAGGTGAGATTGTGATCAAATGAAGGATTCTAAAGCACAAAAAAAAAAGAAATATACCAGAGAAATACAGATAAACCTTCCTCTCGGGTCACTTTATCTATTGCATTAAATTCCGTTGAGAAGTTTTACAAATCTAACCGAAGAGAGGAAACAACTTCCTCTTGAATCACTATCTTTTGCCAAAAACTGTGTAAAAACCATTAACTACTTTAAAGAATATTTGCAAAACTACGACCACAGAGCCAAAATACCAATACACAGCTATAGAAACTTCGTTTTATACAATATTAAAATGATTGAATTGTGATTTGTGTGTGATGTTATGTAGAATCCTGTCACTTGAATCACAATTCCGTTGATAAGTGTAATAGATCTTACCTAAATGTCAGCGGAAGCGATGACATTTTATACAATATCCTAGCTACTCGACCCGACTTCGCACGGCTGCAAATTACACACATTAAGCTTCCTCTTGAATCAATCTATCTAGTACCGAAAACTGCGTAAATATCCGTTAAAAGCACTTTAAAAAATATTATATAGATTTATAACGGGATATTTACCATGATTGATTGTCTTTCGAGTTTCCCGATATTTCGGCACAGTTACATGCGCCATGATCACGGTTAAACTGAAGCTGCAGCGATTGGAGTAACAGTTTTATTGGCAGACAAATCGATCTACCCTCTTTCTCACTCTTTTATTACGAGTCGATAAACACTAGGGTTGGGACATGTTTCACACCCGTGATCATGGCGCATGTAACTGTGCCGAAATATCGGGAAACCCGTAAGACAATCAATCATGGTAAATATCCCGTTATAAATCGAAATAATATTGATAACCATGATAGTTTCAAAAGTTACTTTAAAAAATCTTCTACCACAGAACTAAAATGCCAACAGACATCTGTAGAAACTTCGAATTAACTATTTTAAAACTATGATTGTGTATAGTCCATCTCTAGCCTAAACCCAACACTTACCTACCGTCAGAAGAGGACGTCAATCCCGTGCCAGCATAAGCAAACTCACACCAGCACAAACACTACACTACACTATCCAGCAGTCGTGCTTGCGCGACTCATGCTTGATCGCGAATGGGCTGCAGCGGTGCACTCCAAGCAGAAACATCCGTGTCAAACGACTGTCAAACCAATAAGTTGCTCATATGATATCTGTCGCCATATGGTTAAAAACCATAGAATAAGCTCTGCTTTATTTTAGATTTGACTTGTGACTCTTTAAGTCTTCTTACGAGCGCAAAACTGCTTATATCTGTATAATAATGTCTCTTGAATCACATCTAGTGCTGAAAATTGCATCGAATTCCGTTGAGTAGTGTTAAATGACAGCGGAAGCGACGACATTTTATACTATACCCTAGCTACTCTACCCGACTTTGCACGGGTGCAAATTGCACATATTAACCTTCCTCTTGAATCAATCTATCTATTGCTGAAAACTGCGTAAAAATCCGTTGAGAACTTTAAAAAATCTTTGCAAACCTTCTACCACAGAGCCAAAATGCCAACAGACAGCTGTAAAACCTTCACTTTAAACTATTCTATGTTTTGTTAATATAGTTTCTCGACTATAAAGGTAGACTTACCTACCGTCAGAAGAGGGCGTCAATCCCGTGCCAGCACAAGCAAACTCACACCAGCACACACACTACACTACACTATCCAGCAGTCGTGCTAGCGCGACTCATGCTTGATCGCGAATGGGCTGCAGCGGCGCGCTCCAAGCAGAAACATCCGCGTCAAACGACTGTCAAACCTAGAAAGAATTTATGAGCCTGGTCATTTGTCCCCTCCGGATGCATAGGGGTTCATATCAATTGGTGCAGTGATATGACGGTCGCGATTCGTTGATATGTTTGCCCTCTGCCAATGGATCTGGTTCAATGAGGGGATACGCTAAATGGTTTTATGTTGGTCTAGTGTGGAATTAGGATGTCTAACGGTTTATATGGCGAAGGAACAGTGAGAGGAATCGATGTTTGTAGGAAGAGGGAATTACACAAAAATATACAAAAATCTTAATTGTTTTTTGGCCATATATCATAATGCTGATGAACATTTTATAATGTTCTCCTTACTGCTAATCATCATGATACTCCTGCTGAGGGCCCACTTTCTGTGATCAGCACAACATGTTGTGTGTTTTTTCTTCCATATTCCTCAATCTCTTTACTCCTAAGTTGGAGACTTCATTCAAGATAAATTAATGATTTCATCTAATACTTATCGGTTTATTTTATATACATAATTACTTAACGAAAACGAAGCCCTTGATAATTATTTACGATAAATACCCCAGAAAGCGGCGCTGACAGATCGGCGAGTAACAATCTGCATGGACGCTATAGAAACCATTTAGAATAACGCCGACGGCGGCCGATATTTCCCTACAGATTACTACGCTCTGAGCTGTCAACGCCGGTGATCAGAGTGACACAAAAACCAGCCTAAGACTCGCCTGAAAGCATTTTAATATATGAGTAAAATATGGTGATAGTCAAAGAACATACATGAGTGTAAAGCTATACTAATATTATAAAGCTAAATAGTTTTTTTAAATAAACGCGCTAATCTTAAGAGCTACCTACTGGTCCGATAAAGAAAATTATTTCGGTGTTAGATAGTACTTACATTTATCGAGAAAGGCTTTACGGTACTTTTTAAATACAGACAAGCCGTACACTGTTTATTTTGGACCAACACGCAATAAAAAAGCATACTAATTTTGAGCTTTATTGAACACTACTAAATAATATACCTCTATATATTTTTTTTTTTCGGACAATTCATACAACATAAGTAAGTAAAGCCCCGTGCACATCTGATTATGTACTTAATGTAATAGACATACATACATTATATATGTAGATATTCTTTATTAAACACCCAGACCAAGAATTACTATTTTATTTTTTGTTTATTATTTAATTTACTCTTTATTTTGTAGCTTCATAACATTGACATTTGATAATATTTGCATACCTGCTTGCGGGTTGAATACAACTATAACTAGTCCTTAGGTTCTTGACATGTTTGAAAAATTGTATTCTGCAAATAAACATTTGATTTGATTTGATTTACTATTACAATACAATACTCTTTATTGAAACACAAAATATAATACAACAGAACAATGCATAAGAACTAAAATCCTACTACTATTATAAAGGCGAAAGTTTGTAAGTATGGATGTATGGATGTTTGTTACTCTTTCACGTAAAAACTACTGAACCGATTTAAATGAAATTTGGTACACAGAATCTCTAAAGCCTGAAAAATAACATAGGCTACTTTTTACCGCGGGAAAACGTCATTCCGCGGGAAAAATCCATTATAACGCGGGTAACACCGCGGGGCACAGCTAGTACATTAAATAAAAGTGTAACAATGGCTATGACTATTCCTTGTGATGGTATCCTATGTCAGCAAAAACTATTTATTACGTTTGCACAGTGCTAAATTCAAACATGCACCTCACAGACTCAGACTGTTTTAGGTAATGTCATTTACGAATCATGAAAAAACCTTACTTATTTAAAACCATCCTGTAACCTAACAAGGAAATTGAAAACGTCACTGTTTTCCGCACCCTCTTAACAGATAACGAGACATACGGACATACCACAAGTAGGTAATACTTAAATCTACATTCTTTGAAACCCTTGCTGGCAAAATGTCAACCCCTCTCAGGATGATGTAGAAGGAAGGCTGGTTTCCCGATTCCCGTTGGATTAAAAAGGACATGATGTGTAAATCTTAGACATAGACATAGACATAGACATAGACATAATTTTATTTACTACAGAAACACACACAAAAATAATACAGACTTAGAATCAACATACATTTTTAAATTACGAAACATTTTTAATTATATATAAAAACACAGAGTGAGCAGGTACGTGTGTGCTACAGCAGTAAAAGGGCAACGGCTCAGCTCTATGTCCACTGGTGTTAACAGTGAACGCTGGTATTCTGCCGCAACCACATCTTATAAAATAAGTCTGCTGTAAATGTCAATAACATTCGGACAAGCAGAAATCTTTGTTCCGTTCTAAGTAAATGCTCTTATGTACTTAGTTATCTCTACCATCAAGTGCCTTTACTTTGATAAGCTAACAGTAAATGGATAAGGGCTTAAATTATTAACGTTACAAGTACCATCTATAGACCCAAAGAAATAAATGGGATTTTTTTTATGTAAATATCTACTTGTTATTTAATAAATTGCTACTAAAAGAGTAACGATTCTGTTATGCGTTACCACAAACTGTTGAAACTTTGTATTTGTGTGGAAAAGTAATGGTATAGGTTCAATCCTGATGGAGTTAATCTAAAACGGTGTTGGCTCAGTGAAAGCACACTCGACTTTCATTCCGAAAGTTGTAGGTTCAAGCTCGCAACGCACCTTTGATTTTTTCTTTTTAAAAGAATTAAGTGCGCTTTAAAACACATCGCATCACAAGGCAAACATCTTGACGAAACTGCCATAATTTTTTAGTATATGAAGATGTAGGCACGATGATTCATATTAATATTCAAGTTTATTTATTTATATTAAAGAACATAAATACATTTTTGGTTTTAAAATAGGTTTAGTACTTTTTGTGTGATAAATAGTTTTAACGGAAAAATCGCGCAGCGTGACACGCACCGCTCGCGTTACGCGGGCTGGGACATTACATCGCTAGTTACGTTGAGGGCGCTGGACGTTATAGTGGATAACTTTAAAGATTTTAAAGGACATTCACCAACTCACTCTTGGCCATTGGCCAGCGTGGTGAATTAAGGCCTAATCTCTCGTCAAGTGGAAATCCCTGTGTCACAGCAGTGATCAGTGAGAACATAAATGTTGGTGCTAATGACGATACTCCATAATTGAATTTAAACCCGTGATTTGAACCGTCCAATTTCCGCTCAAACGCGTCGATTTTCCATCAATTCAATAATTGTTCCTCATCTCTTTTATTCCTATTCTATCTCTTTCTTGAGCCGTAAAATGTACACTACGGAAAGTGAGCCTCTCTTTATTGATTTGAAGATTGATTAGATTTGTCAACATACGTGAGGTTTTCCAAAATCACGATAATCTGTAAATCACTTAATTGAAACATCCAAATATATTTTTACCAGATGCTGATAAACAAAATACTTTGTTTAAAAATTATCCTAAGTATCCCCAAGAAATAGTTTTATTTTTATTTAGAATAGAATATAATATACTTTATTACACACCAAATGAACAAAACAATATGATATTAAAACTAAACCTAGAATGCGTAATGGGCGGGCTAATTGCTAAAAGCAATTTCTTCCAGACAACCCTGGATGGAGAGAAAAAAGATATTTATTTATCAAAGCCTAACTTATAACACTTCTAACAGATTATATATTACCATTAATGATAATTAATGTTTCTTAGGCTCTACGATGACTCATCAATTATATTTATAAGTTACTGATGGATTTATCATTTACTTACTATACCTATATGTAAATTAATAATCTTTCAATTAATTATATCTTACTAATAGGAACCCGAATTCATTCGGGTACAATTTACATCAAGATACAAGATACATCCAATCATAGATACGTCAAAAATGGAGATGATGGGTTTCCTCCATGCCAAAGCCATGCATTAAGGTACTACCAACATTAAAAAAAAAACAAATCCAAAAGTTTATTTGTAACCAATAATTTTCAATATCATACATACTATGGCTCTTTTCGACATTGTTTTATTATTAACTAGCGGCCCGCCCCGGCGTCGCACGGGTAAAATTAGTTCCCGGCAATTTTTCCTTATTTGCTCCCCGTTTTTACCTACCCTGGACTACGACAAACATTTCAAACCAAAATCAGCTCAATCGGCCCAGCCGTTCTCGAGTTTTAATCAGACTAACGAACAACAATTCATTTTTATTTATATAGATTTTTATACTCAACAGACGATTAGGCCAACGTTACTCTATTTTTAGAACATTGGTAATCAAATTAATCTTAATGATTTTTAATACAGTGTTAAACCTCTTTTTTAGGTTTACCTACACTACTTTGAAATTAAAAAATAAATCTTGCTAAAACTTATAATCCTACGAAGGAAAGATAAGTCAGAAATGGATATAAATGTCAATAAAATTTAAAAACTATTCACTTACATATTTTACCGCTACGTAAAACTGAATAATTCTTCCCAAGAGACACAAATACAGGACGGATCATTCAGAAATAGATTCGAAAGTAGTACGTAGTCGTAGTCCGTAACGAAGTCATAACTATAGTGCCATTAAAGTATGTAGTAGGTACGTAGCTAAAGTTAAAAACGACTCACTTAGGTACATAATTTTCCCGCCTTTGTGTTGTAGAATCCAGTACCTATAGTTAGTAACGTTTCAAAGTATGTAGTATGTAGTACGTAGTAGCAAAAGTTAAAAACGACTCTCTTTCGTTTTATTCCGCTACGTATTCCTGTTGTCCGTAAAGAATCCAGTACCTATATTAGTGCGTAACGTTTCAAAGCAGGTAGTAGCAAAAGTTAAAACGACTCTCTTTCATTTTATTCCGCTACGTAGTCCTTTTATCCGTAAAGAATCCAGTACCTATAGTGCGTAACGTTTCCAAGTAGGTAGCAGCAAAAGTTAAAAACTATTAACTTACTTATTTTAACCGCTACGTAATCCCGTAGTCCGTAATGAATCAGCGAAATAAGTAGCTACGTATCAGCTACAATTAAAAAACTATTTACTCACCAGTTTTCCCGCTACGTCGGTCGTCGCGTACCTAGTCCGTAACGAATCAGCGTAGCGTAGCAGCGTAGTACGGCCGGGCTAGGGAGGTGCCTGGGTTAGACAAAGGGTCGTTCCAGGCTTGTGCAGCACGCATGCGCTGTGGCTGTGGGGGTTTGATCCTTGCGATACTTGGGGAACTCGAATCTATCTCTACATTCTATTGATATTTATTAAATACCTTTTGAAAAATGGGCTTTTCCGGTGGATATAAGTATCAGTTGACTGCTTCAGTGGCGCGGTGGGCGAGGGTCCGCTTGCGGCGCAAGAGGTAGCGGGTTAGATTCCCGAGGGTGAAAGTGTTTGTATGTTCTGCAAGCACGATCTCCTTGGTCTGGGTGTTTAATATGTATAATAAAAAATATCTATATAATGTATGACTATTATATTAAGTATATCAGATATCTAGTATCCGTAACACAAGCTTAGAGCTTACCACGGGGCTAGATGTTGCTGTGTGAAAAAAAAAACACCATTATAGAGAGACTCAAGCCAACCTCGCTGACACTGACTATATACAC
This sequence comes from Gymnoscelis rufifasciata, assembly GCA_929108375.1. Lineage (NCBI taxonomy): Eukaryota > Metazoa > Arthropoda > Insecta > Lepidoptera > Geometridae > Gymnoscelis > Gymnoscelis rufifasciata. The sequence goes on along the minus strand of OV815327.1, from coordinate 8,601,561 downwards.
GGTGTAACACGGTCGTCGGATCAACGAAAGCTGGGTGTTGGGTGCTCTAAATCCCTATCAATTTAAGCCCCATGCATATTATATGTATGTTCCCCGATTGTTTATAGTTTTAGAGATATTCGTTTATTTTTTATGACTGACTTGGTTCACAAAATCTAATATTTTGAGAAAAATTATCATACTTATTAGAGTCGAAATTTTTGACACAAACATTATAAAAAAATAAACACGAAAATTCAATTATAGCTTTGGGATTTAATAAAGTTACCATAAAATAAGAACTTTCTAAATTGCAGTTATTTCTCAAAACGGAGATTAGTCGGGAAAGTTGTGTTTTATAGCTGTTGAAAAATATTACACTTAGAATAATAATTAAAAGTATTCTTGTAGAATTTCTATCACTGGCTTAACATTCGTAACAATCAATTTTAATATAATTCGATAAGTATGACATTTTTAAACTAATCTGACAAAAACTCGAGGTTTGGGGTTGTAAAGTTTTACATTTTCTTGTATCGTTGATTAGCCGTGTTGGCTAAGTGGGAGGACACTCGACTTTCATTCCGAAGGTCGTGGGTTCAAACCCCGCCACGCACCTCTGGATTTTTCTTCTAGAGAAATAATGTGCGCTTTAAACACGTGCTTTAACGGTGAAGGTAAACATCGTGCGGAAACCGGCATGTTCTGAGAACTTTAAAAGAGTTTGAAGGACATGTGACATTCACCAACCCGCACTTGGCCAGCGTGGTGAATTAATCTCTCGTCAAGAGAGAAGTCCCTGTGTCCCAGCAGTGGGAACGTTAATAGGGTGATGATGTATCGTTGATTAACTCGAGGTAGCTACATAGTGCCACTACGGAAGAAAATTGAGTGGTGTTTTTTTCCATACATAAATAGCAGAACTTTTAATGACTTTTTGAAATATCACGTTTGTCTCTTTTAGTTCAGCTACCCGCCTTTAGGTGGCATTGGTTGTATCGGCGTTACTGCGCATGCGAAACCCTCCTCTTCGCCCCGCAATATGGTGACTCGTGCCTGCTTAGAGTTAAAAAAATGATCACCATTCAACGATATCATCAACTTTGTGATGCAAAAAAATACTTCATAAATAAAATAAATTTATATCTACATAATTTCAATTGCATTATGTTGATAAAAAATGCTATGCAATAGCTTTACCGCGGCCGTCTCCGAGTGCTACACATCTTTTTTCACGTATCCAAATACTAATGTCGCAACGCTGCCTAACTTTATTAAAATCAGGTTTCATACAACAAACCTGATTTTAATAAAGTTAGGCAGCGTTGCACTTTATAGCCACTTTATATATATCGATTTTTAACCCCCGACCAAAAAATAGGGGTGTTAAGTTTGACGTGTCTGTCTGTCTGTCTGTCTGTTCCATCATAGCTCCCGAACGGTTGGAGCGATTTCAATTTAGTTTTTTGTATGAAAGGTGAGTTTGGCCTGGGTGTTTTTAGACATGTTTCATGAAAATCGGTTGAGCCGTTTAAAAGTTATGGGGATGAGAGTGGGGAAAGAAAACAGAAAATCTGCAAATATACTAGTGTGGGGTATCAAATGAAAGCGCATCGCGTCCACATTACATAATATTATGCTGTTTTACATTTAAGGAAATGAAGGCATTGGAATCGGGGGTTTTTCTTATATTTAGATTTAGATTTCAGCTCTATCTATCACGGTTCTTGAGATACAGCCTGGACAGACAGACAGATTACGAAGTCTCAGTAATAGGGTCTAAAATTTTATATATACCTAAGCCAGATAAGAACCAAACACTCGTCATTTAAGTTTTTTTTATTACGAAAGCTTAGGTCACTGTAGCCCAGGTCAGCTAGGTGTGTTTTATTTATATATATAATTCTTCTGTGAGTGTATATGTCACTGAACTTCTCTCAAACGACTAGACCGATTTTGATGAAATTTTTTGTGTGTGTTCCAGGGGATCTGGGAATGGTTTAGATTCACTATACGGTCAACTGGATATTGTTTTTTGAGACGTGGGACAGGACAACGTCTGTCGGGTCGACTAGTAGATATATATAAAATAGAATCCCGTTTTACCCTTTGAATACGGAACCCTAGAAACAAAAAATATAAAAGAGCTTCTGCGCCAGCCCACAACTCCCGGTTTCTCGGTTAAAATTACAAGCGAGTTCGAGTATCTATCGAGAACAAATGGTACTGTACTCCAAGGATCATTGCATTGAAGTTATTTTATGAAAATATCTCTGATGCCTCCACTCGACTTTCGCTCTAAAATCTATAGGAATTCGGTTTAATATCACTAGTATCACAATTTAGCTGTAGAGAACAGGTGTAATATCTTTTCGCATTTTTGAGGCTTTGTTTTGTTTTAGGAGATTGAACTTTATGCGCTTATGAAGCTAGACATTTAATTAAAAGATTTATAAACAAACTGGATATTATTAACAAGCTGTCTACTCGCGGCTTTGACGCTTTGGTTTGGCTTTGGTAGGAGAAAGTCCGCTTACGGCGCAAGATGTAGCAAGTTCGATTCCCGCCGAGGGGTCAAGTGTTTGTAAGTTCTGCATGCACTTTCTCCTTGGTCTGGGTGTTTTTTGTTTTATATATACAATCAAAGATATCTATTATAATTATTCCTGTCTGTCTAAAGTCGGTGTACGGAATTTGCTCTCAACTACAATTGGAAAACAAGACTAACAATCAATTATTGTAAAGTTTCAGAACGAAAATGAGCTAGAATTTCTAATCGCATTTTAAGAATCAGAAAATATTTATTGTTAGAACTGTGTACAAAGGTCTTAAAGTAGAGTTGAGAAACAACAGTTTGCCCAAATTGGGCGTAAGTACATTAACATTGCTTGTTCTATGAGAACAATAATTATAACATAATACATTAAGAGAATAGTTTTCTCTAGTGTACAAATAGCAAAGCGTGCAGATACGATAAATGTATTTCCTATTTAACTTCAAGTACCTAATGTTCAATGTGTTTTTTGCATATTATTTTTGACGTTTCTAAGATTTGTAAAATCAAGCAATGGAAATGTTTCAGAGCTTGGTGTTAGATGTTGTTGTGTGGATTGTCCGAAAATGTTTCTTCCCACCATTTATTATTAGACTTTTATAGCTCAGATAGGTGATACATAGACTATGGTGCTCTGCAAGGACGACCCCAAATCCTGGATCTTATAATTCAAGTTCGAGCCCTATCGATCGCTGACCCAGATTCTACTGCAACGGGTCAAAGGGAGGGCCCTAGAGAGTGTTTAACGTTTGTTGCTTGCTGCTTGGTAACCTCAATAAATGTATTATATATCTTAAACTTATAAATTAATACCGCCAAAAACAGAAAAGTTTGAAATATTGAATTTGTTTTTGTTAAAATCATTATTAACCTTATTTTAATTCACTAATATTATTTAATTTTTACTTACAGCACTACTTAGCTTACAGATGTAATTAGATTTTATTGACATAATATCATTCAGAAATTGAATGGCATTCTCCTATCTATTCTCTGTTCTAGATTTAAGTTCGACATCACCTATGATATAATTTTAATTATAATGATTACCTAATTGACATACATTTAATAGTAGACTCAATTAATAATTATTCATGTAGACTCAAACTCTTTGCAGTGGCCCTACGGGGCGCATGTAGGTACATGTTGACTTAAACTACTTAGTAAAAAGACTTATCTATACTAATATTATAAAGCTGAAGAGTTTGTTTGTTTGATTGTTTGTTTGTTTGTTTGTTTGTTTGTTTGAACGCGCTAATCTCCGAAACTACTGGTTCGAATTGAATAATTCTTTTTGTGTTGGATAGTCCAGTTATCGAGGAAGGCTATAGGCTATATAACATCACACTACGACCAATAGGAGCAAAGATATAGCGGTAAATGTGTAAAAAACGGGAGAAATTGTTCATCTTTGAAGCATTCCGTTGCGTGCGCCGTGAAAACGGTTCAAGATACACAAAAAATATGTATTAAAGAATAATAGCTCTTTTAATGATCTAAAAACAGTCCGCGATAGTATATGTCTATCTTTTAAGATTAACTCACAAAAACCGTTTTTATGGTACCTAATTTGGTCGAAATAATTTGTTTAAGTTGTATCAACATTAATAATATTAATCTTTATTCAAATAAATATGTTGTTGGTTAAGAGTACTTCATCCATTATAACGCGGGTAGCACCGCAGGGCACAGCTAGTGCTATATAAATGTACGTGCAAGCTAATTAAATAAACCAAGCCACTACTGGTTCTAGTGTCGGTGGCTGCAAATAATAAACCGAAAACTGTATTTTCAGTTAACCTATCCATTCAAGGTTGTAGAGATCACTCTTTAGCGATAAGACCGCTATTAGACACATAGTTCTAAGCGGAGTACGCCTATGTATTATTTCAGGGAGTAATAAACATTAGCCTTGCCCAAGTAAATAACTTTCTACATATTGGTAAAATCTGCATTAAATCCGTTGAGTACCTACCTATATATTTTAAAAGTTAAATGGAATTTAAGAAAGCAGACAGCGTTCTATATTATTAATCGCCGACCAAAAAAGAGGGGTGTTATAAGTTTGACGTGTCTGTCTGTCTGGGACATCATAACTCCCGAACGGATGGAGCGATTTTGAATTTAGTTTTTTTTGTATGTAAGGTGAGTTTCGTGCGAGTGTTCTTAGTGTATATAAAGTTATGGGGGTGAGAGTGGGGAAGGAAAACGAAAATCTGCAAATATACTCGAGTGGGGTATATAATAAATAACAAAAAAAAATTGCATGCTTAACCCTAAGTAGAGCATAATTGAGACTAATTATTTTTAAGACCTTTGTTATCTACATTATGCTGATGCAAATAAATATTCTTATTCTTATTATATTTTTTTTTTAGATTCGATAACCCTTCGTTTGACCACAATCACACCTGATGTAAAGTGAAGATGTGGTCTAAGATGGGGCATGAAGACCTAGAAGGTAGATGGCTTCTCCGGGCCACATTAAGAAACACGAAAAAATCGCTTCACGCACTGGCCTCGCCGCCCGGAGGGTTGATTTATTATGGTTAATAAATAAATAAATACAGTATAATCTCACTAATCCGGCACTTCGATAGATCGGCACGTCCAATAATCCGGCACCCTCCGCGCACGCCTCCCTTACCCCTCTATACGTGTGCGCTTTGGTTGCTGCGTCATCGACTAGCAGTCTAACCTCAAAACTTATCACGGCTAACGTATTGTTTCTTTCAAGTGAGACTAGTTTACAGTTAAAAATGTCAAATAAACGCAAACGCAAAACACTAGATTTAAATAATAAAATGGAAATTTTAATAAAGTTAGATAGCGGACAAAACATGTGTAAATTGGCAAAAGAATATGGTGTTGGGCGTGCTACTATACACGATCTTAGGAAGAAAAGGCAGCAGATAGTAGACCACGTCAAGACAATGGAGTCAGGGCTAGGAAAGCGTAAAACACTAAAAGTTGGCGATTGTCCAAAGATGGAAAACGCTCTTTACTTGTGGTTCATACTTATTTATTTTATTTATTACCTATGACTTTTTCAGTATAACCCAGTAATCCGACCATTCCAATAATCCGGCACCCTCCGGTTTTTAATAGTGCCGGATTAGTGAGATTATACTGTATTAGGTACTGACACGTAAACGTAGTGATCATTCAGTCATCATTAGCTCTTTGAAGTGGCAGTGGGCAGGCCATATAGCACGCAAAACAGAAGGTCGTTGGGGCCGAAAAGTTCTCGAATGGAGACCACGGATCAGCAAGCAGCGTAGGACGTCCACCAACTAGATGGACGGACGATCTGGTGAAGGCTGCGGGCTCACGGTGGATGCAGGCCGCTGCCAGCCGAAACTACTGGAGATCTTTGAGGGAGGCCTATGTCCAGCAGTGAACGTCTCTCGGTTGAGATGATGATGATGACACGCATCATCTTTCGTTCACAGATATTTTGGTGAACTCCCAACGAGTCACACCAAATCCTGTCACAGTGTGACACGTTGGGATTTTTTTTCCCAACGAGTAACACTGTGACACGTTGGGAGTTCATTTATAAAATAAATGTTGCAACGAGTTACAGTGTGACTCAATGGGAGAAAAACTCCCAACGAGTCACACCGATTTATTTTCTTAGAAGAAAATAACTTTTTATCTCATAGATTATTGAGACAAGTTATAATTATGTAATGTAAAGGAAGAAACAATAAAATGCTTTGTGGTGATTAAATAATGTATATTTACTACAAAACGTAAAAAAATAGTCTTTTTAATAAAATACTAAAAAATTTTATTTATCACAGCTAATCATCACATAATTTACAATAATTACCTATTATAAAACTTTTTTTTCTTTTTAATGCTGGATAAGCTTTCATTTGACCACAATCTCACCTGATGTAAAGTAACAATGTGGTCTAAGATGGAGCATGAAGACCTAGAAGGTAGATGGCTTCTCCGGACCACATTACGAAAAACGAAAAAATCGCTTCACGCAATGGCCCAGCCAGGAGGGTGGTGACAAGCCGCGGCCGAAGCCTACCACCAGAGACTGTTCTTAGCACCACCCGGAGGTCACGTGTAAGGATTCAGAGGGTTAACACTTAAGGATGAGAACAGACAAAACCTCCAATAAGTAAGTAATACTTAATGACGTTATGCAAATGATTATTAGTATTACTTACTTATTGGAGGTTTTGTCTGTAAAAATAAATGATAGCATCGTTAATTCAAACAATCAGCCTTATGAATTGTAATCATTATTTATATGTCAACAATGTTAATTATCACAATTAACTATAAGTACAAAACAAAAAAAATAAAAAATTCTGCATCTTCCTAAATAATGAGCCTTTTATATTGTATCTTCATACGTATCAATGTCATCATCTTCTAAGTACTAATACAACAATTAACAACATTTTCCCGTTTTTGTAACGTTTTTAAGACTGACAGACAGACAGAAATTCTAACACCCCTCATTTTGCGTCTGAGCTTAAAAACGTTACAAAAACGGTATCCACATAAAAAATATATTTTATTTATGTATTTAAAAACTTCCACATACAATTTTTTTACGTTCTTAAATTCAGAAAGCTTTTCTATACACACTGAAACTGATTTTTTTTTTGTGTTGTACTTAATACAAAAAATACAAAATGTTTATTGTAGTAACAAAATGATTCAGAACATTATCCGTTATTGGATTACTTATAGTTAATTGTGATAATTAACATTGTTGACATAGGCAACATTGTAAACTTGATTTCGTTAAAAATTCCAATTATTATTATAAATATTATCCTCGATCGCCACTGTAATGTATCTAAGGTTTGTTCGGGAATCTTGATATAAAGAAAACACCGTGCACTCATTAACTTCCATGACCAGACGGCCGTTGTAGCTACCCCCCCCCCACATACATACATCTATTTTATGAAATAGTAGGGTTTTGACGATATAGGACAAGTTCTTTTTAAGTCATTTGCTTTAGTAGCTACTAAATAATATGAGTAAACACTACAAACTCAGGAATAACAAAAGTAATTTTTCACTTTTCTACGATTTACCAATATTTTTTATTTGCTATATAAAGATTTCAAGTAACGAACGATACGGAGTTCACCGAGTCTGGTAGTAATTATTATAAGGATAATTTTTGAAAAGATGTTATGAGTATTTAATGGAATACGATCGGGATTCCATTAAACAGGAATTATTGTTGTAAATTATTTATGAAGGGGACAGCGCGTACGCAGTCCCAACTACCAAAAATAACGCACCCGAGTTATCCACATTAGGGATAATCGCAGAGGTCAACCCAGCCGCAGTGCAATGGAAGGGCCTCGCTCTGGGGGAACCGCCTTATTGATCACGGTGTCCCCTGTGCCAGGTAAGTATGATTTCTTCAAACCGTTGCGAGAACCTGATTCGAACCCTCGCGTTTTCGTCATCGCGATCTAGAGCTCGCTCACTTTTCACTAGCGACATCTAGATTTCATCCCCGTTAGTAATCTTGGATGACGTCACGTACACGCGCATGCGCTCTATCCGTACAAAGTAATGTAAAAATAATGATTAGAAATCATATTTTTTGGGCAACCAATCGGGCCCTGAACGTTTGAGTGGGGCTGATTATTTGAATCAACGATGTTATCATTTGCATAACGTCATTAAGTATTACATAAGTTTTATAATAATTATTGTAAATATGTGATGATTAGCTGTGATAAATAAAAGTTATTTAGTATTTTATTAATAAGACTATTTTTTTACGTTTTGTAGTAAATATACATTATTTAATCACCACAAAGCATTTTATTGTTTCTTCCTTTACATTACATATCTAATATAACTTGTCTCAATAATCTATGAGATAAAAAGTTATTTTCTTCTAAGAAAATAAATCGGTGTGACTCGTTGGGAGTTTTTCTCCCATTGAGTCACACTGTAACACGTTGCAACTTTTATTTTATAAATGAACTCCCAACGTGTCACAGTGTTACTCGTTGGGAAAAAAAATCCCAACGTGTCACACTGTGACAGGAATTGGTGTGACTCGTTGGGAGTTCACCGGATTTTAAAATCGGACCAGTAGTTCTTAAGATTAGCGCGTTACAAAAGATTTATAATCTCATTTTTAAAAATTACATGTTAGTTACCGTAACTCTACTCCTCCGAAACGGCTTTATCGAGTTTTTACCAAATTTTGTAAGCGTATTCAGTAGGTCTGAGAATCGGCTACTATCTATTTTTCATTGTGCAAAAGAACGTTCGCTGGGGTCAGCTAGTATTCGTATAGATTTAATAAAACTACACGATTTATAATAAAAGTGCCGGTGCAGGTAGATTTAAGTAAACTTATGTCCTATATCAAAGACAAACAAATTCCAAATGGTATGGAACTTTTATTAAGCTAGTTATACCACCACATTTAAACACCACACGTATTTGACCACAATCTCACCTTTGTGAAGTGACACGGTCTTAGATGGGATCTTCTTTACTTTTTGTTTGTTCTTTTTGATTTTGTCCACATTAATATTACGAGTATATTCCCATGAGGACAAAAATTTCAATACTTAACAAAACACGATTCGTTTTCTAATTATAAACTTTTTTCATAGACAAAATGATGTGAAGTTTTCAGAAAAGTTCCGTCCAGTTTTCAGGAGCATAGTTGTCTGTGGGTAGAGGGCGCTTCGGCATTCACACGGGAGCGCGCGCATCCGTAGGGGAGCAATATGGCGGGATCCGGCGTCGGCGCACACGGCGACATTCTACTGGCATTGGGTAAGTTAAATTACACAGCATCAGCGTTCTAAGTCTTGGTTGGGAGAACTATGTATTATAGGTACAATACAATACAAAAACACTTAAGTGTGCACACAGGGAAATATAATACAACAACACGTAGAAAAACAAATGTACAACGGGCAGCCTTATCGTTAAAAAGCGATCTCTTCTAGGCAACCTTAGAATGAAAAGAACTAGGTACTGAACTCTCTATATCGCTTTGGAGTATATTGTGCAATTCAAAGATTAAAATATGTTTATTTTTCCAGACTTAACAGATTTATCTAATACGTAAAATACCCCCTTGCCATATCCAGGCCCTTTTAATCCAGCTCCTTGGTATATCAGAATAAAACTTTTGGTGCGGAGTTGTTCTAGCATTATGGCATAGTGTAGATGGAGTTTACTTAACACTCAAACTATTTCCTCTAACTGGTTCGGCCACGCGAACTTACATGTTCTCGTTGCCAACTTCCTGTCAAAACATTCAAAGCGTACCTACAAATAAAGATACAAGATACAAAACATTTATTTCCATTGTTTGGTTTTACAAAACTTAGGTCACGTCAAAATAAAATACAATAAAATAAAAATATAAAATCATAGGTGCTTAAAGATAAATCTATATATATATATATATCTATATAAATAAAAATGAATTGTTGTTCGTTAGTCTGATTAAAACTCGAGAATGGCTGGGCCGATTGAGCTGATTTGGGTTTTAAAATTTTTGTCGTAGTCCAGGGTAGGTCTAAACGGTGAGCAAATAAGGATAATTGCCGGGAACATTTTTTACCCGTGTGACGCCGGGGCGGGCAGCTAGTCTATATAAATAAAAATGAATTGTTGTTCGTTAGTCTGATTAAAACTCGAGAACGGCTGAACGGATTTATCTTATTATAGTCTTGAAATGTTCGTGGAGGTCTAGGGAAGGTTTAAAAGGCGAGAAAAAATCGAATACTTGCCAGGAAAAAAATTTAAATAAAAACCCGTGCGAAACCGGGGCGGGCCACTAGTAGGAAATAAATTTATGGTATCTGGTCGCTTCGCTTTTTTTACACTAGAGCAAAGAAGCGAATAGAAACTCTAGCTCATTTTTGTATTGAAACTTTACAATCATTATTTGTTAGTCTTGTTTTTGATTTTGTGTTCGAGCAGATTCCGTCCCAAGCAGTTTTGTCCTCGAACTGTGAAAATCCAACAATGAGCCCCGTTGTAACATTAAGACAACAACTTAGTATTAGTGTACAATTTGTTAGGTTACTAACTTATTAAAGTGCATTTATGTTAAGAATTCCACGATTGTTGAAGTGAAACTTCTTTAGAATCGTTGTGATTTGAAACCGGATGCAACGGAAGTGGTAATAAGATTGGCTTACCTGTCGGGTAAGCCAATCTTAAACGCTAACAAGGTTAAGCAACTTTGCACGACGCCAGTACTTGGATGGGTGACCGCCCGAACAAAATGTTTTTGCATAGTATTTTTTTTTTGTTTTTTTTATTCTTCTTATTCTTTTGTAGATTTACTGAAGTTTCACTTCTATCGTGTGTGAATCGCACACACACCTTTATTTTTCCCACCATTGTTCTGAGATTTTCTCGGCGCAGCCTGTATTTATCCTATATCTTGTGCTTCTATCAAAGTACATAGTAGGTAGGTATGTATTATTTTTATTCCCACTATAAGACAACAAACCTGCCACTTTTCGACAAAGTTTTATTTTTATTATCTACAACTCAATAGTTATAACAATAACAACCTTTTGCCCATGTAAAAAATAAGTGTTCAAAAGTCACTCCGTGTGTTGGGCTCCGGTCGCACCTAGCCCAACGGAAGTAATTTCAGAGCCGCGTCGGAAAACGCGCCGGCGACACTTCCTACCTGCTTAGTAGGATTTAGAACTACTTAGTACAATACAATACAATACAATACAATATTCTTTATTGAAACACCATAAAAATTAATATTACAAAGAATTGTGCGTAGCAAAAAGTGAGACAATGGGCGGCCTTATCGCTAAAAGCGATCTCTTCCAGGCAACCTTAGTAGTATGGGTAATAACACGAACTATATGTTTCACCATAGAATAATAAATTAGTTTCACTATTCTCTAAGTTTATCTTAAAGCTTTAAGAAATATGATTTAGAATCATTGTCATTCAAAATCGTATGTCGGGCAATTAAGATTTAAATAAAAAATAAACACCACAATAACATACACAAATAGGTCCTAATTCCATTACAAAACAAAACAAAAATAGTCAGAAGATTTCCATCCCTTCGGTGTTTATAGGTACAGACCATTAATATTAAAGTACTCTGCCGCGTCTGCGGTTGCAGTGTACAAATTAGTTTTTTGGTATTAATTAATTCATCTTTGAAGGGCTTTTTACGATATTTTTTATTAGTATGAAACAAATAAAATTTAAAAAAATTACACCATTCAATTCGTCCAAAACTTTTGATATGAAATTTGTTTTAAATGTAGAAATCTCTCTTTTTCGAAAGAAATGCGCGAGAAAATTGATTTAAATAAAAACTTAAGATTTTTTTAAATATTTTAAATGTTATTAATGCCTTATCATACCAATCTAAGAGTATAGATACTCTATGTAGTACTATAATAAAAATCTAAGTTACCAATCATCCACGAATATTATTTTATTAAAAATTTTTTTTTTTTTTTAAAGTTCACGTTTTATTTTATGATTGATTTCAAGTAGAATAAAACACAAAAACATGTAAAATATACAAAGGTTTTCTAGATCCATTATTTGATTTTCAATCAACTGTACTTACCATTTTAGCTTTTTTGAAGTGAAACTTCTTTAGAATCGTTGTGATTTGAAATCGGATGCAACGGAAATGGAAATAAGATTGGCTTACCTGTCGGGTAAGCCAATCTTAAACGCTAACAAGGTTAAGCAACTTTGCGCGAAGCCAGTACTTGGATGGGTGACCACCCGAACAAAATCTTTTTGCATAGTATTTTTTTTTTTTTTTTTTTTTATTCTTCTCATTCTTTTGTCGATTTACTGAAGTTTCACTTCTATCATGTGTGAATCGCACACAAACCTTTTTTTTTTAATAGAACAGATAAAAAGCTTTGCAGCATTTTCCCTCCGATCGCTATTTTGTTCATTGGTATAACGATCGCTCACCGACGGAAATCTCCTACATACCTATCGCTCCGTTTGAACGATCCTTACGTTTCAAAATGTTTTTTTTTATAAAGAGCCGAGTTGATTGGAGTAAATAAAAGACAAAAAAAAAGCGTGTGTGTGTCAGCCACGACGCATTATTGGAGTTTACTTCTTACGAACGATAATTATGATATAATATACCGAATAGAAAAAAAGGGTAAATGAACGCATCTTGCTAAAATGATAAGAGAAACAAACATGTATCTGTAATTATCCGGATTATTTATATTACTTCAATAAAGCGTATTACATAAAGTATGTTTAGATAATATAAATAAAATACAGTGAGACTACGAAGTATCGCGCATAGAGGAGACCCCGAGAATGAGATACGCTATGTAATGTATTCCATCTCATTCTTTTACACGTTCAATCCTACAGATATATATGTTTGTCTCTTTCTACGTAACGCCTCAACTTTTCGTGTTACACTTGATTTTACTCCTCATAAAATCAAATCATTTCGAATACTTATAAACATTTTTTAAAATCACTTGATATGTTCGATGTAGCCATCAATCAATCACATTTTGAACTCCAGAAAGAAACAATATATTCAAGATTATTTTTTAAATTATAAACTTTAAATGCGTACCTACTCGAGATTATTAAAAAAAATTGTAATATTATTAGACATTTCTGGCAGTAACAGCCAATCTGACAAAATCTTGGGATTACAACTTGATGTAATCTCCAAATTTCGTTAGTGTGCAAAAATTCAAGTTTCTATTTAATATATCAAGAATTGATATACTGTGCTATTTTTTATTTAGGCCGGGGCGGGGATATTTTTGCGTTTAAAATTTAATAAATAACATGTTTTTGACAAAATCTGGACGAACAGAATCTGGACGAACAGAATCAGATGCAATAGAAGTTGCCGTAGACATCGGCAACTTTTATTGTAAATTTTATGTAAATCTAGTTATTTATGTATCTGACGGCTTTATTAGTAATATTATTATTTTATAATAATAATATTAAGCCCCGGCTTTGCACGGGTTTTTATTTAAAAAAATTCCCGGCAATTATTAGATTTTTTCTCGCCTTTTAAACCTTCCCTAGAACTCCACGAACATTTCAAGACTATGATAAGATAAATCCGTTCAGCCGTTCTCGAGTTTTAATCAGACTAACGAACAACAATTCATTTTTATTTATACAGATTTACAAAGTTATTATTCCATTTACAAAGTATTATAATTGTTATTATAAATATATATATGGAAACACAAAACTAGATGGCAAGTCAAACGAGGCAGATGTAATTAAAATTCTCACTTTATCGTCCAGCGCCCTCAGCGTAACCAGCGATGATACGTCCCAGCCCGCGTAACGCGTTACGCGAGCGGTGCGTGACACGCTGCGCGATTTTTCCGTTAAAACTATTTATCACTTAAAAAGTACTAAACCTATTTCAAAACCAAAACTGTATTCATGTTCTTTATTATAATTAGGTATATAAACTTGAATAATAATATGAATCATCGTACGTCGGTGGATCTCCTAGCAATTTTCTCCTCCATACATTTTTTTTTTCGTCAACGAAACTGGTGCTGCAGCTTCTAATTGAAGCTTACCTATAATTCAAGTTTGTCGCAATAAAACATTTTTAAACAAGAGGCACTTCAAATAAAGCATTAGTTTTCAACATATTGAATATTTAAAATTTTTCGTGTTGGCGATAATGACGATCTGTAGACAATAATGACTTTATTAATGACGAAGTGTTGCCGATAGCTTCTCAAGATTTAGCTTAATATCAAATCTAAAATAGTGATTTCAAGAGTTGTATTATTAAAACATACTGAAAAATAAATCAAACTACCTACTTTTAGATATATGGATCAATATTTTTTAAGGAACTGGCGTTATAGTTTTATATATTATTATAACTACAATACAATCTAGGTAGGTAGTCTATTGTTAATCACTATAAATATAATGTTACAAAACAAGATTTCCCAACAAACAATGATGTACCTAATAAATATGCAATAACAAATTTAAAAACTTAATAATATTTTTTGTACTTTGGTAGAAAATTCGGCAGTCATTTTCCGTCCATCTAGTTGGTGGACGTCCTACGCTGTGCTTGCCGATACGGGGTCTCCAATTGAGAACTTTTCGGCCCAACGACCATCTGCTCCACGGGCAATAAGGCCAGCCCACTGCCACTTTAAAGAGCTAATCCGTTTGGCTATGTCGGTGACCCTCGTTCTTCTACGTATCTTCTCATTTCTGATTCGATCACGTAATGCTTGGGGTCATAGCGCTCTCCTTAGCTGATTGAGCGACTCTGCTTGTACCCATACAGGAGTAAGTTCAGCTTGTAAACTGTCGGCATCTCAGAGTTATTACGCCCGGTTTGACAGAGCAGGTATTTCAGAATTCAATTGCAGAGGGTGGTGATGTGATTCAAGCGTGGAGATATCTGTCAGAATGCTTTTCTGTAAACCGTGGCCTATGGTATCACGAACTCGTACCATCACATCCTAATACGGCAAGCCCCGTCATGGTGAATATTAGTGATATTAGTTAATAAATATAAATAGTGCTAATAACCATGATTGTTTCAAAAGTTATAATAGCCCGTAATATGTCAAATGCATTTTAATGTCCAATCCAGATCCAGATTATATTCTAAACAAAACACAATTTAAGCACAATTAAACCTTATATTAAGAGAATAAATCATTTTGGCAACGTTCGCCATTCCTCTTTTTCAATTAACGTCATTTTGGCAACACGTGTAATTCCACAAATTTCAATTTTACAAACCTGTTTGTTAAGTTGCAACGGAAAAAAGCGGAGAGCTGTTTAGCGTTCACAACCCCTTTCTTATGGGTGTTTAAAAACAACTCAACAAGCATTATTTATCAAGATATACATAGTTGAAAAGGGTAATGACGACTGCCGTGACAAAGTTAGGAGAATCAAATTAAAACTTAAAATGTGAGAACTAGGTATGTGCACGTTGAACCACTTTAAAGTGCATCGGCAAACAGAAAGACGGGGGGAGTGTCCAGAATTACCATGCAATGCTTTTTAAACGCATTCCGTTTTTTTATAGTGTTACAAAATAGCACGGTTGGCATAAATGACGATATTTTTTTGAACATT
The DNA here is from genome assembly GCA_929108375.1 of Gymnoscelis rufifasciata. NCBI lineage: Eukaryota > Metazoa > Arthropoda > Insecta > Lepidoptera > Geometridae > Gymnoscelis > Gymnoscelis rufifasciata. The sequence goes on along the minus strand of OV815327.1, from coordinate 8,585,903 downwards.
GTTTGATGCCGTTTTTTAATAACTTCTAGTAAAAAAAATTAAGTTTTTATTTTTGGAACGTATTGTTAAAATGATAAAGAACAATATTTGCACACATAATTTGACAATATCTTAGTGTTAAATTAATTGTACAAGGATATAGTATGAAATGCACCTTTGTGAGAGATAATGACGTTTTTATAACAAAAACCGGTATTACTTTTTTTTTAGCCACTCAATATGCACTCAATCTAAAAACGTTCTTGATTGCTTTTTCCTTAATAATCTAGCTTACAAAATCTGGAACATTTAATAAAAAAAACTATACAGTTCGCAAGTTCATTGGCGAGACATAGATTTTGACCGTTAATGAGAATGACCGACCTACATCTTCATAATTATACTAAAAAATTATCAAACATAGGATGGTAGCATTTTTAGACTGATTTGGAGACTTATTTTGATAAATTTATTTGTAATACTTCCTCTGAATATTTAATTATTATTTTGGTACCGTTTTAACGGGGTTGGAGTCTAGTTTTTTCAACCTTTTTTTTTTAATACAGATATCACAAGTAAATCACAAAGAAATTAACTTGCGGAAAATCGGAAAATTTCTCTCACTTTATTGTCAAAATATTTTTTTTTCATATTTTTTGTTGCCAGGTATGGGTTTTTCTTATCCCTTCAACTGTGGCGGCCATTTTGCATAAAATCGCACGTCTGTGGAGGCAATTCTGGGTGGTCCCACGCGAGAACGGCGCGTGTGATTCAAATGACGATTTCTCTAAATTTTTATAGAAAGCTAGTATGTTTATCTTATATCATCGGAATTGCTATGAAATAAGCTATTACATTAATAATGATTGGGTCCTGTATTACCTTGCAATGTATTAAAAATTCTAATTTGAAATCAGAATGAACTAATTTATTCCAGTTTATTGTAAAAAAGTCGTGGTATTTAATTAAAAAAATCAATTATTCGTACATAAAGTTTTTATTTCACATACAATAATATATTATACAATTTCACATATAATAAAAAAAACAACTTCCCATACATTTTTTTTCACGAAACAAGGCTTACAAAAACATGATTGTGTTATTCCGAGCGGTCCGAGCGCCGGGTACAAAACAGCGTCTGTTTCATCCTCAATTCTGAGAACACTTCGAGTCAATTGGGTTAGCTTATTATTTTAAATTATAGATTGGTTCACATAATTCTTACAGACAGAGTTTCAACTGTTAGAAGTGTTTAGTTTACGAGAAATCGATAAATAAACAAAACACTTGAAAAAAGGCGCAGAAACGATCCACTCCAAGTTTGGATCACAGTAGGTACTGCTGAATTTATTTTAACCATTATTCTACAATGAGTTGATATTATATAGTAATATATACTAGTAGATAATAGTTTTACTGTCGAAAAACAATCACAACACAACTTCTTTTCACAAAAAAACAGACAAACCGAACTTCACAAAACGGGCGCGCTTGTGAGAATGAAAGGCGACCTTTGAAAAATCCACCAATTGTTGAAGATGCGTTTCAGTGAATGAACTTTGGTTGGATTGTCATCCTTGTCTTGGTCACTACACTTTGTGCAAGTTAGAGCAGCATAGGAATATGAAAACGACGACAAACGTTCACTAAATACGTCACACCTACATTGGACTCCAGGAGTCCACTCAACAGATGGGGTACTTGTGAAAGAGAGCTCATGGAGTCCAATCAACATTGCAGGGGATATTAGAATTTGGTAGAATAATTATTGACAATGACATCTGACATTGACAGTAGTAACTTGGCATAATAGATAATAAATAAATCCGAAACCAAAAGAACTAAAACCTCGTGTGGCCTTATTATAATACCATGGACGTAAGTCGGGGTAAAATTTTGTAGCACAAAAGTGCCAGAGGACGTTAGAGTGGGTAGTTGGGTACAGCCCAATCGCTTGTTCACGTACCGCGCTTCTTTACAGGCATATTATATTATATAAAATACTTAGCTGAATTCAGTTTTTTTTTCTAGTATGTGCACGTTTGACTAGCATATATGTATGTGAATGTTATATGTGGTAACCATGTTGTAGGTACACCAATATTGTTATAATAACAACCTAAGAGATAAAAGCAGAGTTGCTCTATTCGCTTCTCAACTCAGTGTAAAAAATTGAAGCGAACTGTCAAGACAATGTTATTTCCTTGATTATTCTTAGTTATTATTTAAATTTGCTTTAAGTTGACCAGTCTATGTAGGCTTAGGCTTCTAAGGAAATAAACGTTTTAACTTTGACTTTGACTTTTGGTTGTGTTCTATCGGTCGGTCGACATGGCATCGCGCCATGCCATATTTAATGCCATGTGCCATGCTAAACAAACTTTGCGGGTTATTATGTATGGCTTCAGTACGCGGTTCTGCTATATTACGCGTAATATATAACTCACAGTAGGTACCTACCTACACATCTCATCTCTATTACGAACGAACGACCAAAGTTTGACGTTCGCTCACTTCGCCCCTTTCCTTCTATGCCTCTATGGTCTGTTTTTCTGACGTTTCTGTTGTTATTTTTCGGATGTTAGTTGTTCATGTTCATTAGCCTTATAATAAATTCAGAATATTCAGATTATTATCTGAATATAACATAAATAGTGTTCAGAAATATGCATATAATCAAGGTTTTGTGATAAAACACTTTCCAGTATGGATGAAATTGATGAAAACAAGTGTTGTTATGGGTGTCTGTGCACAGGGGAGGATTTTCCTTTAAACCAGTTTACTTTTCAATGTGAGCCGCTGAAGTCTGTTTTCCAGGTAAGTTATTATCTCAAACGCTAATCACAAGTTTTTTTTTTAAATACTACTTGTCGCTTTGTAGTAGATGCAAAATATGTTTCTGGGCATGTTTTATAGAATACTACTAAGTCTACTGTCTGATAAATTCCGTTCAGCAGCTTAGAATTCAGAGTTAATTTACTTACCCATATTATTATAAATTATATTTATGTCCTGCGGTTTATTAAAGGTAATTTTCTACTGTTACTGAAGCAAAACAATTCAAATGAACATCTATTATTTCAGGTTGATACCATACTCTTGTGCATATTGTGCAGTAGAATAATCCAACGATCTGAACTCTTCATTCAAAATGTGCAGAGCAACCAAATTTTACTCCAAAACTTTCAGAATGTAAGTTTTATTTATCTATTTTAAGTGATTATGAATGAGAAACAGTTTAAATTTATTACATCAGTGGTTATGATAAACATTATCACAAATGGTGATAATATTAACATCGCAATAATTAAATGCCAGCAAAGCTCGTACAGATTTGTGGAACCTGTTAATGTCACTGAGACTTGTACAAAGAGCTTAAAGATAATATGAATTACTAATGCTTGTTTTTCTCAGGGTAAAATATACCTTTCTATTAAAACATGTGTGGGCCTGTTAAATTTAATATTTCTTCTGTAAATTCTGAAAAGACTCATCATTCCATGACACAAGTGAGACCTTTTAAAGTAAATATTTCTTAAGGAAATTGTGGAAAGACGGAGGCACTCATAGAATAGAAAATACTTTATTACACATCTGATAAACAATACAATACGGAATTAAAACTAAACCTAGAATGCGTAATGTCTCATCACTGTTTCCCATAAGCAATGACTTTTTAATATATAAATAAATAAATAATTATTTCCTGACAATTCACACAACAACATCTAGCCCCATGGTAAGCTCTAAGCTTGTTGTGTTACGGGTACTACATATCTGATATACTTAATATAATAGTCATACATTATATAGATATATTATTTTTTATTATAAATATTAAACACCCAGAACAATATCGCTGCTGGATGCAGGCCTCTCCAAAAGGTGACCAATTTTATGAGTTGCACACTAATTGCAGCTTCTCGGTCTAAGCTTTGGCTAATTGGCTGATAAAACCAGATTCCTAACCCTAAAAACTAATATCCCAATTTTCAGGACTTATCATCGATCCAATCAATCCGGAATCAAGTGCAACCTTGCATATCGCTTACACTTACATCTCTACCTTCAGTATTCCTTTCCGGGACAGGGAATGATGAGTCCTGCTCCGTGACCACGACCACTCCAGAGGTGAAGGTGAAGATGGAGATGAAAGAGGAACTGGACTTGGAAGGGGAGTTCATTGATGGAAATGATGGTATGAGCATTGTAATAATAAATAAATTCATATATTTCAGGCAACAGAGGCCCTATATGCCTTACAGATTACTCTACTGGAGTTTTAATGATTTTTAATAAGTGACAACCTTACTTCTTAAGTTATTTCAATTTTTTAAGCAGAAATAGTTAAAGATATGTGCTGCATTTGAAGGTTACAAATTCTTCTTAATCTTTGTTTTTAATTTAACAAAGATATTGAGTTTGCAACCGCACCACAAATGATCCAAAGCACCCATCATGGCGAGAATCCATCTTATCCACGCGAACCAAAAAAGCAGTCTTATGTTTTAATGTAGTCTCTAACAGCCTCGAAGTTCACTGTCTACAACACACGCGAGATCTTTTATATATAACTTGCTGTCCGCCCATAGCTTTGCCTGTATTTTAATAGATTTACCGTTGGTAAAAAGTAGTTTTTGTGCTTTACTGGGAAAACAACTACGTCCTTAAAGGATCCAAATCGAAATCGGACTTTGCTGGCAATACCAGATTTTCCCGCAAAAAGTGGTGTTTCGTGGTGAGCTCCCGTCTTTTTCCAGTTTGGGAAGATCTATCAAATGAAAACTAATTAACCCCCGACCAAAAAAGAGGGGTGTTATAAGTTGGACGTTTCTGTATGTCTGTCGGTCTGCCTGTCTGTGGCACCATAGCTCCCGAACGGATGGAGCGATTTCAATTTAGTTTTTTTTTGTATGAAAGGTGAGTCTGGCGCGAGTGTTCTTAGATATGTTTCATGAAAATCGGTTGAGCCGTTTAAAAGTTATGGGGGTGAGAGTGGGTAAGATACAAGATACAAAAACATTTATTTCCATAGTTTGGTTTTACAAAACTTAGACACGTCAAAATAAATTACAAAAAAAACATATAGGTCATAGGTGCTTAAAGATAAGTAGGAAATAAATTTATGGTATCTGGTCGCTTCGCTTTTTTTACACTAGAGCAAAGAAGCGATTAGAAACTCTAGCTTATTTTTGTATTGAAACTTTACAATCATTATTTGTTTGTTAGTCTTGTTTTTGATATTGTGTTGGAGCAGATTCCGTCCCAAGCAGTTTTGTCCTCAAGGTAATCCGATATATTATAATAAGCTTTTTTACAAAGATTGTTTTTTACAATTTTCTTAAATTTAGTAATTGACAACTGTTGCAATTCTTTGGGAATCTTGTTGTAGAAGCGTATACATTGCCCTTTGAATGATACATTAACCTTATGCAGCCTAGTGGTGGGCAAAGCGAGTTTATATTTATTTCTTGTATTTACATTGTGTTTATCACTATTTTTTGTAAACAAATTAATATTTTTATGCGTATACATAATGGCTTCATAAATATATTGACAAATGACGGTCAATATGTTTATTTCTTTGAATTTATCACGTAGCGAATCTTGGGGACCCATATTATAGATAGCACGAACAGCCCTTTTCTGCAGTACAAATATGGTATTTATGCGTCCTACTCCAGCACTCCCCCACAGCAAAATACCGTATGACATAATGCTATGGAAGTAACTAAAGTAGACCAGTCTAGATGTTGCAATATTAGTTAAAACTCTAATTTTTTTGACTGCGAAAGCAGCAGAACTGAGCCTTTTCGACAATTTATCTATATGAGGGTCCCATTGAAGCTTGCTATCTAAATTTATACCTAGGAATACAGTATTTTCAACGAGCTCTAAATTGTCGCCCTTTATTTTAATATCTACAGAACCTTGTTTTACATTAGGTAGTGAAAATCGAATACATTTAGTTTTATTTTCATTCAATAATAGATTATTGGATTCAAACCAATGGACTACTTTAGAAATTGCATTATTTACCTTGTCAAAGTTATTAGTGCGACGATTTATTTTAAAAAGAAGTGAAGTATCATCAGCAAATAATACAATTTCATGTTGATCCTGTACAAGATGTGGCAAGTCATTTATGTATATCAAAAAAAGGTAAGGTCCTAATATGGATCCCTGAGGTACACCCATTGACACTAAGGACCCTGGAGATCGTTTCCCGTTGACATCAACTCTTTGAATTCTTTCGCTTAAATAGGAAGCAAAAAGATCCAAGGATTTGCCCCTAATTCCATAGTGGCTCAATTTCCTGATCAATGTTTCATGGTGCACGCAATCGAATGCCTTAGATAAATCACAAAAAATTCCTATTGCATTCTGCGACTTTTCCCAAGCATCATAAACATGAGTTAGTAACTCAAAACCAGCATCAGCAGTGGACTTGCATTTAGTGAAGCCATATTGCTTGTTATGTAGTAAATTATTTGCATCAAAATGTAATGAGAGCTGGCTTAAAATAAGCTTCTCAAATATTTTACTAAATGTAGGCAGAACTGATATTGGTCTAAAGTTAGTAGGGTCCGTTGTATTGCCCGATTTGAACAATGGTACAATTTTACTATGTTTCATTAGGTCAGGAAACACTCCAGAATCTATGCATTCATTGAATATATTAGCCAAATCAGGTGCCAGAGTAACTATTAGTGGTTTAAGAATGTGTACAGAAATACCCCAGAGATCTTGGGTTTTTTTTACATTTATCATTTTGAAGGCTTTAACAATGTCTTGTTCGTTGACATGTTTAAAATGAAAGATGTTTTTACAATCAGGTACATTGTTTTTTAATAATGACACGGCAAGATCATGTGAAGAGTCTAAAGAGCTTGTAGTTGACATAGGAATGTCTGTAAAAAAACTTTCAAAAGCTTGTGCTATCTCTAAATCATTATTAATAACTGTTTCATTTACTTTAAGTTTGTATTCATTGTTATTGTTCTGAGTTTTGCCAGTCTCATCATTAATTATTTTCCAGGTAGTTTTAATTATGTTACTACTGTTTTTAATTTTTGAACTTAGATAATTTGATTTTGCCAATTGGCAGACATTTTTGAAAATTTTTTAATATATTTTGACTTTATCTTTGAACTTTTCACAGGAGTTATATTGCTTTTCGCTATACAATTCATACAATTTTTGTCTGCTTTTATGTATACCTACAGTTGCCGGAGTAAGGAAAACCGAAAATCTGCAAATATACTAGTGTGGGGTATCAAATGAAATCGCATTGCGTCCACATTACATAATGTTATGTTGTTTTACGTTTAAGGAAATTTTGGCATTGGAATCGGGGGTTTTTCTTAAATTTTAAATTTAAATTTATTAATAATAAAATGTTTTTCAGAATTCCAGGACTCCTTCCAAGATATAAAAGAAGAAGACTGTCCCCTTAATGGACTATTAAAAGAAGAATTGGATCTAGAAAGCGTTGACTTGAAGACACTTAGCAAAACTATTAAAAAAGTTAAAAATAAGGAAGGAATATTGAAAATAAAAAGTACCAGTCGAAAGAAAGCCATATTATTTCCAGGTAAGTTTTGAACTGTTTATAGTGAGCATTTAAGATTCGAATTTACATGATTACAAATTTTTTTCCCGGTTATAAATGTACACATTCTGCCCTGTTTAAAAGAGAAAGAAAGAAGTTTTAATTTAGTTTCAATTTAGTTTTTGTTTTGTATTAAAGGTGACCTAAGTGCGAGTGTTCTTTGACATGTTTGATGATAATCGATAGAGGCGTTCAAAAGTGGGGGGTAAAAGAGGGGAAGACGAACCGAATGTGTGCTTGAGTGGGGTAACAAATGAAAGCGCATCACGTGCATATTTACTTTAAAGTTAACTACGGGATTATTTAAACTCTAAATTTTATTTGATACCCTCACTCGTGTATCATAATTTAATAAAGTCTTATATTAATTGTTACTCCATCTCAGAAATGGCTTATATGTAAGACTAGCTGTCCGCCCCCAGCATTGCTATTGTCCTTTACTGGACAAACACTCATCTCCAAGCCAAATTTTATTCAAATCGGGTTTGTTGTCTATAATTAAATTTCCCGCGAAATGGGGTATTTTACCGCTGTAAAAAATTGCCTATGTGATATTCTGATATGTACGCTATATTATTGTGTAGTTTCATCAAAATCCAATCAGTAGATTTTGCGTGATAGAGCTACAAACACACACACTCATCTTCTCAGACTATCGCGTTTGTAATATTATAGTAGGTTGCCATGTGTGCTGAATCCATTATTTTCAGATCCCCCAAACTATATAACGATACAGATAACAGAGAAGCAGTGTATGAAAGAGAGAAAAGATAGATTGCAGAGTAATTCGTACAGAGATTGTACATACCATTGTGTGGATTGTATTAAAGGATTTATGAGGAAAGAAACTTATGATAAGCACATGGTGAAACATAGTTCAGTAAGTAACATCTAAAGATACTCTATTGGTTGTTAAATAAATAAATATTTCCGGACAATCCACACAACATCTAGCCCCGAGCTAAGCTCCAAGCTTGTGTTACGGGTACTAGACATCTGATATACTTAATATAATAGACATAATTAAATATATTTTTTTATTATAGATATTTAAACACCCAGACCAATGAGAAATTGCTAGTGAAGTAAGCTAAAATATTTATTTACATAAATGATAATTAGCCACCAACAAGATGGACTGATGACTTGGTCAAAATTAGCGACTGATCGGAATAGTTTGTTGTCTTTGTTGTTGGAGGCTTATGCCCAACAGTGGGCTGGTAGACTAATAGCTGAAATGACGATGCCGAAGTGATACTTAGATTAGTAATTACATTTCCATGAAAAGTAGAAATTTATAGTTTTTCTTGTGAATGGATTTTAATGAATATTTTTTGTATGAAAGTTGTTGCTTGCAAGTTCCTATTTAATTTTTATAAGAATCAGTCCAGTACTTCTCTATTAATATTCAATAACCCATATTTAACATATTAGAAAACGATTGTTTTATTATCTTACTTGTTGTTTAAATTGACTCGGAGCCAATTTAACCATCTCTGATTAAAGTTAGACAATGCTTAAAATAAAGAGCTATTTCGGTAAGTCACATGTGACAAAGCTTGATAGCTCTAGACATAATATTATTGACATAATTAACCATATTAAAACTTGGAACAGGTAACATACAATGATTCGACCGTTCTTGAGTTTCCCGAAAAGCCTTTAAAAGGCAAAGTTATTAAAAAGCCGTGTTGGCTAAGTGGGAGGACACTCGACTTTCATTCCGAAGGTGGTAGGTTCAAACCCCGCCACGCACCTCTAGATTTTTTCTTGAGTAACTTATGTGCGCTTTAAACACGTTCTTTAACGATACCGGCATGTTCTGTGAACATTAAAACGTTTGAAGGTCATGTGACATTTACCAACCCTCACTTGGCCAGCGAGATGAATTAAGGCCTAATCTTTATCGCCAAGAGAGTAGTCCATGTGTCCTAGCAGTGGGAACGTTAATAGGGTGATGATGATGATGAGTTTCCCGATATTATAGTGATATTTCATTGAAATGAAATGAAATGAAATCGTTTATTTGCGAGAATACATAATTAATCTGTCAGATCTTAAATAATAGTTTATGTCACTGTATTCAGCCTGCAAGCAGGCGTGCAAATATTTTGTCAAAATTACATTAAAGATGTCATAATAAAAATTACATACATTTATCATCAAAATTCGAATACTCATTCACATTATAGAAAAATTTGTCAAGCAACCAACTACATAATCTGTTCTTAAAAATAAATCCATTTCATGGTATGTTACCCGTTTCAAGATTGAATATTGTTAAAAACAAAAATAGTTTAAAAAGTTATTATTAACCATTTACTTTGTTTACTCGGATTTTGTGAAATAAGCCCTTATAAAGTTATTAAGCATACAATCATTTTTCAGAAAAGTGGCAATTTCTGTTGTACAATATGTAAGCAGAGATTCATATCGTTGCGGAAACTGTATTACCATAGGAAATCGCATCTACAGTAAGTATGACAGTTATTTTAACCGGTAGGGTTGCCAGAAGAAAATTTCGTTAAATACCGTCGGACACCGCTAAATCGTTGACCCGCGCTGATCATACAAACATATATTTATTAAATGTAACAAAATATTTTCCGGACAATTCACATAACAACATCTAGCCCCCGCGGTAAGCTCTAAGCTTATGTTACGGGTACTAGATATCTAATATACATAATATAATAGACATACATACGCGCGTTCCGGCTGCAAAAAAGGGCTGTACGGATTATAGCGAAAATTCCAAGTGACCACTCGGCGAGACCTTACTTCAAATCCCTAGGAATCTTGACTTTACCTTGCCTGGTTATATACCAAGTAGCTTTGTACGTCCGGCAGAACCAGGAAACCTATGCGACGCTAGGGAACTCGCACGCTTACGCTACGCGCAGCCGAGATAAGCGCGCCGCCGTCTCGCGCTCTCTGCGGAAGTCCTCCAAGCAACTGACCCATGTTATGGGCCCAGCTGTGTACAACAGGATTCCCAGTAATGTGAAGGAAGCCCACAGTCTACCAGAATTTAAACGTAAATTAAAGTGCTGGCTTGTTGAGCGGACCTTCTATAGCTATACAGAATTTTTGACATAAAATTAAATATATTTAAGATGAATTGATAATAGTTAATTATATTATTTAAGAATTTGTGACATGTAACATTTTGTTATCAATAAAATAACTATGAACTATAAATATTTATTTTTTATTAAACATATCTTGTGTATACGACTGTCGCGCCTGCGCACGTCTCATTTAACGGTTTTATTCCACGGACTTTTTCTTACGTAAAGCCGTAGTCCAATTTTTTCAGTTCGGTCGCGTAGCAAAATCTATATCTCCTCCGAGCCTGCCGTAAGGAACTTCGTTCGTTCGGTCTTATAATGTCTTATAATCTTAGAATTCTGAGCAGAATACTTTACCTATCGATTAGAATTTATGTATGTAAAAAATAGGTGATATTGACTGCCTCAGTGGCGTGGTGGGCGGGGGTCCGCTTGCGGCGCAAGAGGTAGGTGTCGGGTTCGATTCCCGCCGAGGGTTAAAGTGTGTGTATGTTCTGCAAACATTTTCTCCTTGTTCTGGGTGTTTCATGGTGGTAAACCCTCTGAATCCTTACACGTGACCTCCGGGTGGTGCTAAGAACAGTCTCTGGTGGTAGGCTTCGGCCGCGGCTTGTCACCACCCTCCGGGCTGGGCCAGTGCGTTAAGCGATTTTTCGTGTTTTGTAATGTGGCCCGGAGAAGCCATCTAGGCTTATCCAGCTTAAAAAAAAATCCTTTTACTTTTATGGGAACTAAGGTTCTGAAATCGGGGATTTCTTTTAATTGTAAATTTAGATTATTGAATATGCGAAGATGTCAAAACACAGTTTTTTTTTTATGCTCGATAAGCCTTCTTTTTACCACAATCTCACCTGATGTAAAGTGACGATGTGGTCTAAGATGGGACATGAAGACCTAGAAGGTAGATGGCTTCTCCGGACCACATTACGAAACACGAAAAAATCGCTTCACGCACTAGCCAGAAAGCCCAGCCAGAAATATTTTCCCCTTTGTTCCAGACAACTAATTCAGATGACTAGTTTAATAACGATAAAGTTTTCTCATTTATAGACTGTAAAGTTACAAAAAAAAATTAAAAACAGGCGGGTAACATTTTTTCTTAATTTTAGTAGTATTTGCCATTTAATCTTTGTTCTTTCAGACGGTACAAATGTCCTACATGCGAACTGACACTGGTCGGCCACAACGGAATCAAACAGCACATACTAGACAAACATATCGGATTTGGGAATGTTTATAAATGTACACAGTGCCCTAAAGTATTCAGGTAATTAACCTACCTCGATTTTTGACTATTATCATCATTAATTTATTTATTTTGTTAAATCACCAAGATAAGCATTAATACATTAAAGATCTTGATCTAGGTTAATTAATACAAAAACCAAATGCTGCTTTAATAATAGACGCAAACTGGGAAATAATTCAATTATATTATTAAAAATTATAGTTGTATTAAAATATGTAGGTAATAATAAATTAAACTTGATACACTATCCTGTTTTAAAATGAGTTTTAGAGCTTATGTCACATAATCCCGAGTAAAATAAGCTATCTCGCTTTATCACTTGTTTACATTGTGTAATTTAAACATAAAAATTGGATATACAAAAATCACAAGTCTGTCTGGCATCCTTTTTAACCCGACCAAAAAGAGGGGTGTTATAAGTTTAACGTGTCTGTCTGTCTGTCTGGGACACCATAGCTCCCGAACGGATGGAGCGATTTCAATTTAGTTTTTTTTGTATGTAAGGTGAGTTTGGCCCGGGTGTTCTTAAGCATTTTGCATGAAAATCGGTTGAGCCGTTTAAAAGTTATGGGGGTGGGAATAAGACAAACCAAAAATCTGCAAATATACTGGTGTGGTATCAAATGAAAGCGCATCGCGTCCATATTACAGAATATTATGTTGTTTTACATTTAAGGAAGTTAAAGCATTAAAATCGGGAGTTTTTCTTAAATTTTAAATTTAGATTTTTCTCTAACGTATACGGCGTCAGGTTCCTTCTCTCACTCTAACCCAAAGTGCTAACCCAATATGGCTGTATTAGAAGAATCACGTCTGTCAGGCATCCCGATACGCACATGTTTTTATTTTTCTCCAGATACGATAATTTAGTTAAACTTAAACATGTCTCACCTGTCCCTGTGTCCCAGCAGTGGTTTAATTCATAATTTATTTAAAACAAATAGTTATTTTACAGCCTTGGGCCAATTATAACTATTTTAGACTTAAAAACTAGACTTATTTATTACACACATATATACAATTTAATAGAAATTTAATAGAGCACACAATAACAAAAGAAAAAAAAATAAAAAAGTAAAGATTATAGGGTGATGATGGTCATTATGAAACATTAGACTGCTTCAGTGGCGCGGTGGGCGAGGGTCCGCTTGCGGTGCAAGAGGTAGCGGGTTCGTTTCCCGCCGAGGGTGAAATTGTTTGTATGTTCTGCAAGCACTTTCTCCTTGGTCTGGGTGTTTAATATGTATAATAAGAAATATCTATTTATGTATGATTGTATGACTATTATATTAAGTATATCAGATATCTAGTACCCGTAACACAAGCTTGGAGCTTACCACGGGGCTAAATCTTAATATATATAAATCTCGTGTCACAATGTTTGTCCTCAATGGACTCCTAAACCACTTAACCGATTATAATAAAACTTCGCACACCATGTGCAGTTCGATCCAACTTGAGAGATAGGATGGTTTTTACGGCGAGAAAAATTCGAATAATTTCCGGGAAAATTTTATACCCGTGCGACGCCGGGGCGGACCGCTAGTCTTTAATAAAAAAAAACCTCTCTCGTTAGACAATTCTAGTAACTTAATCATTGATTTCAGCAATATAATAAAACTCCGCAAGCACCAGAGCTACACGCACTCTGGAAAGGACAGGGTGATCTGCAATGCCTGTGAGAAAAGTTACGCCAATAAGGACACCCTGCTCGCTCATATACTACGGTATGTAAAATCTAAAATTACCACAGTTTTCTTTTTTTTTTTTAGCCTTCAGTTGACCACAATCTCACCTGATGTAAAGTGACGATGTGGTCTAAGATGGAGCATGAAGGCCTAGAAGATGGCTTCTCCGGACCACATTACGAAACACGAAAAAATCGCTTCACGCACTGGCCCAGCCCGGAGGGTGGTGACAAGCCGCGGCCGAAGCCTACCACCAGAGACTGTTCTTAGCACCGCCCGGAGGTCACGTGTAAGGATTCAGTGCTATATACCCACCGTATATAGCACTGTGTACATCTTCCCGCCTGCGTTTGACAAATGAGCGTCATTATTTGACAGACGCGATCGGGACGGTGTTTCAACATGTTGTTGTCTTGAGAAAAGGTGGGTGTGCGATTCACACACGTTAGAACTAAAACTTCAGTTAATCGTCAAAAGACTGAGATGAATAAAAAAAAACAAAAAAAATACTGTGCAAAAAGATTTTGGTCGGGCGGTCACCCATCCAAGTGCTGGCGTCGCGCAAAGTTGCTTAACCTTGTTAGCGTTTAAGATTGGCTTACCTGTCGTTTTTCCGTTGCATCCGGTTTGAAATCACAACGATTCTATAAAAGTTTCACTTCAAAAACCCCCGATTCTAGAACCTTGGTTCCCTTAAAAGTAAAAAGTCATACTATTTTGTAATGTGCACGTGATGCACTTTCATTTGAGACCCCAGTCGAGTATATTTGCAGATTTTCGGTTTTCCTTCCCCACTTTTACTCTTAAACTTTTAAACAGGTCAACCGATTCTCATCGAACATGTCCAAGAACACTCACGCTAAACTCACCTTTCATAAAAAACGAAATTAAAATCGCTTCATCCGTTTGGGAGCAATGATGTCCCAGACAGACAGATAGGCAAGACACGTCAAACTTATACCACCCCTCTTTTTTGCGGGGGTTAAAAATATACATGATAAGAATAAGTATATTATTTCTTTGTTATAACTGTGTACAAAGGTCTTATAAAATTAAAATGCTAGAATCTATTGCTCCAATGGGCAAATAACATTGATACAAAACCTTATAATAATACCTACCATTTAAACTACATGTAATTATGCAATAAAGATAGTTTGAGTTTTTAAGAACAGACTTATATGTTATTATACAGTAATATAATTTATTCTTGACAAATTTTAGTATTATAATATTAATAAAAATATATTTAACGATGTATCTATAATAATAATAAACTTATCAGGTAATATTTCACAGACAATTCACATTTGTGACCAAATGCATTGTGCCCTCTCAAATTTGCACGCCAAGATTTGGCAAAACATGTACTCGTAGAACACTTTTTTTAAAACTTATTACCATGTATACACTCATGTTAATTATTATTATATGTAGATACATCTTTAAATATATGTGAAAGTGTTTGTATGTTCTGCAAGCACTTTCTCCTTGGTCTGGGTGTTTTATATAATATGTATAATAAAAAATATCTATATTATAAGTATGTATATTATATTAAGTATATCAGCGATGTCTAGTACCCGTAACACAAGCTTAGAGCTTACCACGAAGCTAGATATTTTTTATGTGAATTGTCTGGAAATATTTATTTATTTATTATCTTGTAACTTGTATCATGTTTTATGCAAGTAATTTCGGTTAATTATTACATCAACCTGCATGTCAATAATCAATATTGTTTGTGTATAAGGATGCATATTTAGTCATATCAATCTACATACAGATATCATATGTCTTATCGTACATATGTATATGTATTGATTGGTCTCGTAATCATGTTCTATCATCATCATCTCAGCCGTAAGGCGTCCACTGCTGGACATAGGCCTCCCTCAAAGATCTCCAGTGGTTTCGGCTGGCAGCGGCCTGCATCCACCGTGAGCCCGCAGCCTTCACCAGATCGTCCGTCCATCTAGTTGGTGGACGTCCTACGCTGCGCTTGCCGATCCGTGGTCTCCATTCGAAAACCTTTCGGCCCCAACGACCATCTGTTCTTCGTGCTATGTGGCCTGCCCACTGCCACTTCAAAGAACTAATCCGTTTGCCTATGTCGGTGACCCGCGTTCTTCTACGAATCTCCTCATTTCTGATTCGATCCCGTAGAGAAACCGTAGAGACCTAGGGTTCCAGATAGACAGGGGGCTGCAGTGGGGTAGCCACGTAAACAAATTATGCGGAAAGTTGGCTGGCACATGCTACGCGCTGAGCCGGGTAGCGCGAGTGGTAAGCACTGAAGTGGTTCGAGCTTGTTTTTTCGCAACGGTGCAGTCGCTATTACAGTACGGTGCAGAGCTTTGGGCGCGTGCAGCCGACTGGGAACGCGCGTTCCGGCTGCAAAAAAGGGCTGTACGGATTATAGCGAAAATACCAAGTGACCACTCGGCGAGACCTTACTTCAAATCCCTAGGAATCTTGACTTTACCTTGCCTGGTTATATACCAAGTAGCTTTGTACGTCCGGCAGAACCAAGAAACCTATGCGACGCTAGGGAACTCGCACGCTTACGCTACGCGCAGCCGAGATAAGCCCGCCGCCGTCTCGCGCTCTCTGCGGAAGTCGTCCAAGCAACTGACCCATGTTATGGGCCCAGCTGTGTACAACAGGATTCCCAGTAATGTGAAGGAAGCCCACAGTCTACCAGAATTTAAACGTAAATTAAAGTGCTGGCTTGTTGAGCGGACCTTCTATAGCTATACAGAATTTTTGACATAAAATTAAATATATTTAAGATGAATTGATAATAGTTAATTATATAATTTAAGAATTTGTGACATGTAACATTTTGTTATCAATAAAATAACTATGAACTATGAAACCCCGAGCATAGCCCTCTCCATAGCTCTTTGAGCGACTCTGAGCCTGTTTATGAGACCAATAGTGAAGCACCACGTTTCGGATCCGTATGTCATCACTGGCAACACACATGTCTATGCAAATGAATAATAGTCATTGTTACTCCTGAGTCAGCAAGCACCGGAGCGCCGGAGACGCGGGGGGCGCGGCGCCGCGCCACGCGTGCGGCGAGTGCGGCGCCGCCTTCGGCTCGGGCGCCCAGCTGCGCGCGCACGCCACCAAGCACTCCGACCACAGGCCCTACTACTGCGTCGAGTGCGACAGGTGACATTGTTACTGCTGAGTCAGGAAGCACCGGAGCGCCGGAGACGCGGGGGGCGCGGCGCCGCGCCACGCGTGCGGCGCCGCGCCACGCGTGCGGCGAGTGCGGCGCCGCCTTCGGCTCGGGCGCCCAGCTGCGCGCGCACGCCACCAAGCACTCCGACCACAGGCCCTACTACTGCGTCGAGTGCGACAGGTGACATTGTTACTCCTGAGTCAGGAAGCACCGGAGCGCCGGAGACGCGGGGGGCGCGGCGCCGCGCCACGCGTGCGGCGAGTGCGGCGCCGCCTTCGGCTCGGGCGCCCAGCTGCGCGCGCACGCCACCAAGCACTCCGACCACAGGCCCTACTACTGCGTCGAGTGCGACAGGTGACATTGTTACTGCTGAGTCAGGAAGCACCGGAGCGCCGGAGACGCGGGGGGCGCGGCGCCGCGCCACGCGTGCGGCGAGTGCGGCGCCGCCTTCGGCTCGGGCGCCCAGCTGCGCGCGCACGCCACCAAGCACTCCGACCACAGGCCCTACTACTGCGTCGAGTGCGACAGGTGACATTGTTACTGCTGAGTCAGGAAGCACCGGAGCGCCGGAGACGCGGGGGGCGCGGCGCCGCGCCACGCGTGCGGCGAGTGCGGCGCCGCCTTCGGCTCGGGCGCCCAGCTGCGCGCGCACGCCACCAAGCACTCCGACCACAGGCCCTACTACTGCGTCGAGTGCGACAGGTGACATTGTTACTCCTGAGTCAGGAAGCACCGGAGCGCCGGAGACGCGGGGGGCGCGGCGCCGCGCCACGCGTGCGGCGAGTGCGGCGCCGCCTTCGGCTCGGGCGCCCAGCTGCGCGCGCACGCCACCAAGCACTCCGACCACAGGCCCTACTACTGCGTCGAGTGCGACAGGTGACATTGTTACTGCTGAGTCAGGAAGCACCGGAGCGCCGGAGACGCGGGGGGCGCGGCGCCGCGCCACGCGTGCGGCGAGTGCGGCGCCGCCTTCGGCTCGGGCGCCCAGCTGCGCGCGCACGCCACCAAGCACTCCGACCACAGGCCCTACTACTGCGTCGAGTGCGACAGGTGACATTAAAAAAAAAACCCTTCTTAAATTGTTTAAAAAACAAAAAAAAAAAAAAGCAAAGGGCAAAGGTTGCCTGGAAGAGATCGCTCATAGCGATAAGGCCGCCCATTGTACTCCAACATTATGATTAAGTCTATGTTTGTTTTTTTTTTTGTGTTTTGTGTGGTGTGCAATAAAGTGTTATCTATCTATCTATCTTTTTCAAAGTAGAATTCTCTTTTGACGTTTATATTCAGAACTAGTGGTCCGCCCCGGCTTCGCACGGGTTTTTATTCAATTATATTTTAGTGGCCCGTAGGGTTCCCACTGCTGGGCAAGGGCCTCTCCCAAACATTTGGGAGGAATTGCCATAATCGCCACGCTTGGCTGGCGGGTCGGCGATCGCAGTAAGATGTCAAACGGTGCAGAGACGCTGCTGCCCGTCTTCTGTGTTCCTTTATTCCCTTAGTCGCCTTTTACGACACCCACGGGATGAAATGGGTTGCTAACTTGGTACTATTCGCCGCCGGCACCACACAGCTTATTCCCGGCAATTATTAGATTTTTTTCTCGCCTTTTAAACCTTCCCAAGACCTCCACGAACATTTCAAGACTGTGATAAGATAAATCCATTCAGCCGTTCTCGAGTTTTAATCAGATTAACGAACAACAATTCATTTTTATTTATATTCAGAATACCCACAGTATTATTATTTGACAGACGCGATCGGGACAGTGTGTCAACATGTCTTGAGAAAAAAGAAGGAAGGGAAAATGGAATCGAACCCGCTACCTCTTGCTCTGCAAGCGGACATTCGCCCACCGCGCCACCGAGGCAGTCATATTTTGTATGCTTTGCAAAAACAAGTAATGTTTTTTTATTAATTATAAGACAATATTCTCATTTATTTCAGGAGTTTCAAGACTTCTTCCGTTTTGCAGCAACACTTGAAGACAGCTATACCTCATGTAAAATACTTAGAGTTACCGTAAGTACACAACTAATGATTACAAAATCAACCACAAAATTTAATAATCATCTAGGCTGACTCATGTAAGGTTTTAACATTCGCTTATATATCGTCTAACAAGCAGATTAATATATGTAAATAGGCCAGTTTAAGATGACACATGTTTAAGTTGTGTTTCATATTTGTATATCCAACATATTAGTGACGTAATGCTTTCGTGTGAATCGTACTAAATATCGCAGTCATAAGCTCCCACTCCCGAACTATGAAGCTCAGTGTTTTCGGACGGACTAAACAGTATTCTGTTTAGCACCAAACACCAAATAGTCTTGGAATTGGAGAAATTGGAGAAGAGAATTGGAGAATACCAAAAAGTGGTTTTATGTAGTCCTCATTTCGTTCGCCTACTCGATTCGTTCGACATTTAGGCATGCTTGATACGAAGTGGTTTAAGCACGTTTGTCCAAGTTTGCCTTGATTGTAAAAAAAAAACGATTCTAAAACATTAATTCCCTTGAAATTTAAAAATCATATTAATTTGTAATGTGCACGTGATGCGCTTTCATTTGACACCCCACTCTATTTGCCCACATACAAAATACAAGACACAATTTAATATATAAAATTCTCGTGTCACAGTTTTCGTTGCCATACTCCTCCGAAACGGCTTGACCGATTCTCATGAAATGTTGTGAGCATATTGAGTGGGTCTGAGAATCGGCCAACATCTATTTTTTATTTTGTAAAACAACGTTTGCTGGGGTCAGCTAGTATCATATATTTCCATTGTTTGATGTAAAAAACTTAGAAACGCTCTGTTATTGTTTCTCGCTTTTAAACTCTTCGCAGTACCCCAAGGGGGTGCATGTTCATGTTGACTTAATCTAGTTAGAAGACCTATGCTGTCAAAATGTATGTGTAAGCAAAATTAAAAAATAACATCCCTCTTTTTCGGTACCACAATGGTACAGTCAAAGTAAAAACATTTATTTCATTAGAAGCTCAGGGCCTACATGGACAGGTCAACTTAAAATTGATAAAACTAAATTGTTTAAATAAAAATTATCAAGGAAATAACATTGTCCAATCGCGTCAATGTTTTATACTGAGTTGAGGAGCGAATAGAACAACACAGCTTTATCAGTTTTTACAGTAGGTAACTATTATAAATTTAACATTTACAAAAAAAAATGCTTGACATATAAGGGAGCTATTATAACATGAGCTTATCAGTTCTGGTCAACCAGAATTATTAGAGCCTGTCAAAGTGGGACTAAGCAACATCTATCCAAGCAACATCATCAATTAACTTTCATTTTTTAGTACAACTGTATTTTTTTTTTATGCTCGATAAGCCTTCATTTGACCACAAGCCCACCCGATGCAAAGTGACGATGTGGTCTAAGATGGGACATGAAGACCTAGAAGGTACATGGCTTCTCCGGACCACATTACGAGACACGAAAAAATCGCTTCACGCACTGGCCCAGCCCGGAACTGTAGCTTCATTATAACTTTTTAAATTTATCATTGTTTTTAACAATATTATGATTTAAAACGGGTAACATAACCATGATTTGACGGAATACTAAAAAACTGTCAAATCATAATATCACAATATTGTAGCTTCATTGTAATGAATGTTATATATTACAGATTACCCTGTGGACATTGCGAGAAGAGGTTCTCGATACGGCGTGATCTGGACAGGCATGTGAACAGAGTGCACTTGAACATTAAGCCTTACACTTGCGACAAGTGCGATAGGGTAAGAATAAGAATATCTATAACAATTAAATATTGGAGTTTACTCCTTAAGAAACGATTTGAGTTATAGGCCTGGTACGGAAATTTTATGAGGAGTAAAATCAAGTGTAGCACGAAAAGTTGAGGCGTTACGTAGAAAGAGACAAACATATATATCTGTAGGATTGAACGTGTAAAAGAATGAGATGGAATACATTACACAGCGTATCTCATTCTCGGGGTCTCCTCTTTGCGCGATACTTCGTAGTCTCACTGTATTTTATTTATATTATTTTGTAACATACTTTATGTAATACGCTTTATTGAAGTAATATAAATAATCCGAATAATTACAGATATGTGTTTGTTTCTCTTATCATTTTAGCAGATGCGTTCATTTACCCTTTTTTTCTATTCGATAGATATCATAATTATCGTTCGTAAGGAGTAAACTCCAATCGTGCGTCGTAGCTGACACACACACACTTTTTTTTCTTAATATTTATGTAAAGTCAACGTCAAATTGATGTAGGCGTCGAGAGTAGTCAATAATCTGAAAAACATTCATGATTCATGATTCTTTATTGATAACATAGATTACAGGTCAGGTTTGTATTGGTCAGGCATTTCCTTAAAATTTACATACATATTCTCAACTATAATACGTTTTTTCAATAAAATAACAAATTAAGTTAAATAATTCATACATACAATGTCAATTAATTTATAAAAACTGTAAAAATAAACATTTTACCAAAATTATATGAGCAGTTACTTTTTGTTTGCATAGATAATTTTTGAACACTTTGTTAGCTTAGATAAATATAAATAAGGATATGTGCTTAAACAGAAAAACATTTTCTTTTTAAATCTACTCCATCATAATAATTTTGTCCAACGCAGTTCACAGTTTCTCTGAACTCCGTCCGTGTGACATTTGCGAATTTCTTATCATAATCACCCCTATATACGTTCCCACTGCTGGGACAGAGGCACTTCTCACTTGAGATAGAGAAGTCCTGGCCAAGTGTGGGTTGGCAAATGTCACATGTCCTTGTAAATATATTTTTCAGGCGTATATAAACAGGTGGTCGTTGAAGGATCACAAGCGGTACGCGCACGAGGGAGCTAAGAGGCCACTGCGGTATCCTTGTGCGATGTGCGATAGAGTATTTGATGTAAGTATCTATACAAATAAGTTAATTTGACCCCTCGGCGGGAATCGAACCCGCTACCTCTTGCGCCGCAAGCGGGCCTTTGCCCACCGCGCCACTGAGGCAGTCTCATAAATCATTTATAGTTTGCGTGGTTCTAGTTGTTGTGGTGTTGAAATAAAAATGTTTATTTTGCAGCAGAATTGAAAATTACACATACAATTAATATTCAGTTCACAGAATGTCTTTGAAACCGTTTTTCACCAAATTCAACGACCCGCACTTGGCCAGCGTGATGATTTATGGCCTAATCTAATAGAGAAGTCCCTGTGTCCCAGCAGTGGGAACGTTAATAGGGTGGTGATACATACACAGAATGTAACAAAATCGCTCTGGTCTTCCGTAGCACTGTATTTACAAAAACTTACAACAGAAACATAGCACAGTCATCATCATCATCGCCATATTAACATTCCCACTGCTGGGACACAGGGACTTCTCTCTTTGGCGAAAGATAATCTCTTTCGCCAAAGAGCCTTAATTCACCTGCCTTAATTCACCACGGTGGCCGAGGGCTGGTTGGTGAATTTCACATGTCCTTTAAACTCTTTAAAGTTCTAGTTCTAAGTCTCTCAGAACATGCCGGTTTCCTCAAAATGTTTGTCTTCACCGTTAAAGCACGTGTTTTAAAGCGCACATACATATTTCAAGAAAGAAAATCCAGAGGTGCTGGGCGCGGTTCGAACCCACGACCTTTGGAATGAAAGTCAAGTGTACCCAACACGGCTTTTTTTGGGTATTTTCTGTATTATACCTCTATACTATATTATTTTGTATTACTTTGTTTTTCTATATCTTTGTGCGTTTGTTTTTTTTTTTTTTTTTTTGCTGGGTAAGCCTTCATTTGACGACAATCTCACCTGATGTAAAGTGACGATGTCGTCTAAGATGGGACATGAAGACCTAGAAGGTAGATGGCTTCTCCGGACCACATTACGAAACACGAAAAAATCGCTCCACGCACTGGCCCAGCCCGGAGGGTGGTGACAAGCCGCGGCCGAAGCCTACCACCAGAGACTGTTCTTAGCACCACCCGGAGGTCACGTGTAAGGATTCAGAGGGTTACCACTTACGGACGTGAACAGACAAAACCTCCAAAGTTTGTAGTCGGTTTATTTATTATTTATTTATGTTTTATGAAAATCGGTTGTGCCGTTTGAAAGTTACGGGGACGAGAGTGAGGAAGGAAACCCTCGAGTGGGGTATCAAATGAAAGCGCATCGCGTGCACATTACTAAATATTACGGTGTTTTACTTTTAAGGAAATTAAGACATTGGAATCGGAGGGTTTTTCTTAAATGTGTATTATGAATATTTCAGCGGAGCTCCATTCTGAAGGCGCACGTGCGCACGCACACGGGCGAGCGGCCATACCACTGCGCGCAGTGCCCCGCGCAGTTCTCGCAGGTACCACTGGACTGCTCATATTGTCGTCGTGTTTGTAATAAATAAAAATAAATTAAATAAAAAAGGTGTGTGTGCGATTCACACACGATAGAAGTGAAACTTCAGTAAATCGACAGAAGAAAAAAAAAATACAAATACTATGCAAAAAGATTTTGTTCGGGCGGTCACCCATCCAAGTACTGGCGTCGCGCAAAGTTGCTTAACCCTGTTAGCGTTTAAGATTGGCTTACCCGACAGGTAAGCAAATCTTATTTCCATTTCCGTTGCATCCGGTCTGAAATCACAGCGATTCTATAGAAGTTTCACTTCAAAAATTTCCAGACAATTCACACAACAACATCTAGCCCCGTGGTAAGCTCTAAGCTTGTGTTACGGTTAATAGATATCTGATATACTTAATATAATATTCATTCATGTATAGATATTTTTTAATATACATATAACACCCAGACCAAGGAGAAAGTGCTTGCAGAACATACAAACCATTTCACTCTCGGCGGGAATCGAACCCGCTACCTCTTGCGCCGCAAGCGAACCCTCGCCCACCGCGCCACTGAAGCAGTCAAATAAAAATGACAAATAACTGAATAACTGAAGCAAATAAAAATAAATAAATATTTCCGGACTACTCACACAGCATTACCTAACCCCAAACTAAGCAGAGCTTGTACTATGTACTAAATATAAATATATCATCGAATTAGGGCTAAAAAAATAACCTGTAAAGATGTTGTATTAAATTGTAAAAAAATAAAAATATATATTCAATTTTTCAATTCAATTCATTTATTAAATTACAATTTTACAATCGTATATGAAATTTAAAATAATAATCCTTAACAATAATTCACACTATTTAATAAATATAAATTAATTAATAACAAATAGAAAATGTCACAAAATAGACTCATCGTAATTGTACGTCAAAAAATCCTCAATATATATACCAGCTAGCTGACCCGGTGAACTTCCAAGTCAAAGTCAAAGTTCGTCTCACCTAGTTCGTTAGGGGTTAATCGCAGAGGAATGCAAATTTATGTTTGTATGTATTTTTGTACGCTGTAAAATAAAACAATAAAAAATTAAAATTATCCAAAAAATTATAATTTAGGGGACCGCCCTTAACATTTAGGGGGATGAAAAATAGATGTTGTCCGACTTCTCCATCCTGGCCGATATGCATGCCGTTTCGGAGTTAGATTACAAACACCGTGACACGAGAATTTTATATATTGGATTTGTGAGGATGGAAGTAAGAAACCCTTAAAAAATATTTGACTGCTTCAGTGGTGCAGTGGGCGAGGGTCCGCTTGCGGCGCAAGAGGTAGCGGGTTCGATTCCCACCGAGGGTGAAAGTGTTTGTATGTTCTGCAAGCACGATCTCCTTGGTCTGAGTGTTTAATATGTATAGTAAAAAATATCTATATATGTATGACTATTATATTAAGTATATCAGATATCTAGTACCCTTAACACAAGCTTAGAGCTTACCACGGGGCTAGATGTTGTTGTGTGAAATGTCTGGAAATATTTATTTATTTATAATATTTTACTTTTTGTATTAGACTTATGAGAGATTAATAGAACGTTATTCATAATCCTAAATTTGTTTAGTGACAATTCAATAAAAGCTTTTTTTACCCTTGTTTATCTTAATAATAGTCGAAAGTCATAAATGGGCTTCTTGTGTGATTTAGCTAATTCAGTTATATTAACCAGAAATAGCAGCTTTTATGAGTACGAGCTAAAGTGTGTTTGTTGCTCTTTCAAGCAAAAACTACTGAATTAATTTTAATGAAACTACACAATAATTAAGCTTACAGAGTAACATACTGATTAAAAGTGGTTCCAACATTTTGGCATACCTACTAGTCGGCCATTTTGAATAATCGCAATATTGTTACCAGTGATGAAACCCCTTCCTTCCTTTACTTTCTTCCTTGACACTTTTGGTTTGTTAGAATGTACTCATTCTAACCACGCCGTGGATTGTTACAAACTAATAAAAAAAATTACAAAAATATTTAACAGTAGATATGTGGCTTGTAAGCCGTGTTGGCTAACTGGGACCACTTGACTTTCATTCCGAAAGTCGTGGGTTCAAACCACGCCACGCACCTCTGGATTTTTCTTGAAAAAAGTATGTGCTAAAACACGTGCTTTAACGGTGAAGGCAAACATCGTGAGGAAACCGGCATGTTCTGAGAACTTTGACGAGTTTGAACTACATGTGGCATTCATCAACCAGCACTTGCCTAGCATGGTGAATTAAGGCCTAATCTCTCGCCAAGAGAGAAGTCCATGTGGCCCAGCAGTGGGAACGTTAATAGGGTGATGATAATGATGATGATGTGGTTTGTCCAGTTATAATAATGATTTATGTTGTTTCAGCGCTCCGCCCTGGGGACCCACGTGAAGCTAGTCCACTTGAAGCTCACCAGGGACGGAAGACCCAAGGCGTCCTTGAAGTGACATTAGTCAAATTGTGTAAAAAATGATAGTACAAAATGTTAAATTTTCTTATAGCGATTAAAGAAATAGAAGTCTTATGATTTTCAGAAATATCTTACTTAGCGACCTGTGGGATAGAGACCGCTCGGCGCAAAAAAATATATTAAAACTAGCTGACCCCAGTAAACGCAAATGAAAAATAGATAGTAGTCGATTCTGAGACCTACAGAAATCGGTAAAACCGTTTCAGAGGAGTACGGTAGGTAACTAACATTGTGACATGGAAATTTTATGTATTAGCTTTTGCAACTTTTTAGTTGCAGTCAACTACCAAGTACTGACCAACGTTGCTTAGTTTTATTAATTTAAGGTAAATTGCGGTTTACGATTTATGATGTATAAAAAATACTTTGTTGTTTTTTTTTCTATCTTTCGGTGAAAATTTTAATGCGGTTCACAGAAGCCATCTACTTAACAAGGGTCAACAGTATAGTTCATAGAGTTTTGGAAGTTGCTGTGACATGCAGACAGACATACATGACGGTTCCGTTTTCTAAATTATAAGATGAAAATTAATTAAAGACCAGAGAATAAAATTCAAAGTGATTTATTTATTAAAATCCTCTTAAATAATTGAGATCGTTATCCCGGTGAACCCCATCACAACTGGGGCTTACCACGCTTGGCATGCGGCGTCTTCGTGCCATCTTCTGGTTCCATTGGTTCTACGGCGCCCACTGGTGGAGATTGGGGGCAACATTCCTATGCCAGTACCCGCAAGTTAAAGTATTTTTTTCATTTAACAACAGCTTGCTTCGGTTTCCCGTCCCGCGTCAACTTGAGGTGTACTAGGTTTGTGTGCGTTCTAAGCTGAGAACTCTGAAATATAAAAATTTTATCATTGAACATCACTCAACAAATTATTACTACGAGTAGATTAATAGTAAATATTTCTTTGAACCGAAATAACTTACACAGTATGTGAATTATGCAGGTTATGCAAAAAACAAAAATGTTTTTTTTTTTAATACTGGTTTTCTGATCACGTCCGTAAGTGTTAACCCTCATAATCCTTACACGTGACCTCCGGGTGGTGCTAAGAACAGTCTCTGGTGGTAGGCTTCGGCCGTGGCTTGTCGTGCGGCAGTGCGTGAAGCGATTTTTTCGTGTTTCTGTTATGTGGTCCGGAGAAGCCTCTACCTTCTAGGTCTTCATGCCCCATCTTAGACCACATCGTCACTTTACATCAGGTGAGATTGTGGTCAAATGAAGGCTTATCTAGCATTAAAAAAAAAACTAAAAAACGTAGAACATACTGGAGGGCGAAATCGATGCACAAGAACCTCCCCCATCGCGCATTTCATTTTGGACTACATGAAATGATTCACCATGTATAATGGCCTTCCTGAATTTAACCTACCAATAAAACTGATGATGTAGTTACCTGCACAAACTGCGACGGGCAATGCTGGCAGTGGTACGGCCTCTCGCCTGTGTGGGTCCGGATGTGGGATTTCAGGATTGAACTTCTCTACAATTTCAAAGTCAAAGTCAAAACGTTTATTTCCTTTGAGGCACATCAATTTGTTAATTTGAATATAAATCTAAATTTAATATAAGAAAACCCCCCGATTCCAATGCCTTAATTTCCTTAAAAGTTTAACACCATAATATTTAGTAATGTGCACGCGATGGTCTCTCATTTGATGCCCCACTCGAGTATATTTGCAGATTTTCGGTTTTCCTTCCCCACTCTCGCCCCCATTACTTTTAAACGGCTCAACCGATTTTCATGAAACATGTGTAAGAACAGTCGTGCCAAACTCACTAAAAAAACAACTAAATTGAAATCGCTCCATCCGTTCGGGCGTCATGATGTTCCAGACAGACAGACACGTCAAACTGGGGTGTTATAACCCCTCTTTTTTGGTCCGGGGTTAAAAAACTAAGAATTATCAACGAAATAACATTATGAGCGAATAGAACATTCCAGCTTTCATCTCCTATGTTGTTATTATAACAATATTGGTGTTCAACATAGTTAAAGTCAAACATTCACATAACAGAAAAAAAAACCAAAATGAGAATGTACCTACTTATAATTTTTCTTTATAATATCACTTTATCTGTTCTTAGGTTACTGTAGAATCAGGTAAGGGTGTCGACAAACAAAGAATTATATCCATAAAAAAGGGTCTTGGTCTAACAACTATCAAGTGTTTTTTTTGTTTTTTTGTTTGACGTGTTAATATTTACCGCACTAGAATAAAGGCTTATTCCACAAAATCCGAGTAAACTGAGCAATGGTTAGTTATGACAATAATATGTGTCAATGGTAAGTTATGTCAAGAGCTGTCTCGCTTTCTCACATGTGACAGAAATATTTCAATTTTTGAATCATTGTCTAACTTTTCTCGGAGATGGTGAAACAGGCCAATTGTATTTTTATTTTTCCTATAGCTTTTCTGGTTTTTTTTGTGTTAATAAATGATAGGAATCTGAAATGGTCGCTGAAGAAAGATATTTCACTCCACAATAAGAAAAGCTTTATATTATGGCGCGGCTACATAAGCATCCGGAAGTCGAGGCCGCTTTTGAATGAAATAATATTTCCGGACTAATCACACAGCATCACCTAACCCCAAACTAAGCAGAGCTTGTACTATGGGTGACTGATAAACTACATAAATACATTTTATTTTGTAAATACATACATATGATAGATAGAAAACACCCAGACCAGAAACCAGAAATTGTAGTTAATATAAAATCTGGTCCCCCAGCGGGAATCGAACCTGAAACCTCGTGCGTCTCAATATAAATGACTTACATCAAAGATTTTGTGGCACAGAGTACAGGGGTATCGCCGCTCCTTCTTGAAACCTTCGTGACTGAACATCTTGTGTTCTCGCAATGACCAGCTGTTTAAATATGCCTGTAACGAGATACAGCATCACTTACCCAACTACACATCATATATTTTACTGTGTACTATATTGGTCAAACTAAACAACAAAAAAATCTAAATCTCATTTAGAATTAAACTGAAGAAATTTCTGTTCGACCATCAGAAGGGGCAGGAAAGTCAAAGGCATGACACTAGTGTTTTATAGATTCAACTTACTCATAGTTTTAACTTATTGTGTTAATTGAATAAATAGTAATTAATTAATTAAAAAGGTTTCTTTTTTTTTTTTTGCTTTGTGTGTTCAGCATATTTTGTTTTGTTTTTGTGCGATTGTGTGCTTGTTGTTCGTGTTGTTGAAGTCTTCTAGTTGAAAATGCCTGTCTAGTGACACAGTCGCCATGGCCGAAATCGGCTAGGATAATGATAATAATAATTATCGTCCCGTCGTGTCCGTTAACGGCCTAATAGCGAAGAGTCTCGACCAACACCTTCAGGGGCTGGATCAAGGGTCAGATTCAGAAGGCAGTACTCCTGGGCTCGGCGCGTATCGTCAGGAAGTTCCGCTCTCTACAGCCCTAGTCACCGGTCGCTTGAGCCCAGCTTCGCGACCGTTGATTCTCCGTTTTGCTATATTTTTTTTAAGTAGTTCTATATAATTTTTTTATGTAATCTAATGTAAAAAATATTTTTTTGACGTGTTTAAAATGAAATAAAGAGAATAATAAAAAACATAATTAAATTTTGGATCATTCGTCGAAACGTCATCAAAGACGCGGCGCGAAAAAAGGGGCGCGCCTGCAGTGCACCTCAAAATCTATAATCCTATCAAAATCGAATACAAAATAGACTGAACTTATTGTGAAAACTCTCGTGTGTGTTGTGCTAACAAAGAACAGTGTTGTTTATGCAAGGCGGAGTAGGCAATCTTGATATGGATATATAAACTGTGAGTATCTTCGTCTGTAAGCTCAACTCACGTTAAACCTTTCAAAGAGTTGCTGTGTCTATTTTGATGGATTGCATCACAAACTCTATAAGACTGTATGACAGCGAACCTGATATATTTAGAAATCGTTTGGTTTTAGTGAAAATAGGTATGGAAAAATGGCGTTGAACTGAGTAACATCTAGTATTTCACTTTATAATTTTATTTAACTCGACACTGGCAAATTGTCGCTTCAAGCGCAAAGTCCAATTACAAGAAACTGAACTGAACTGACAGCGAACCTCAAATGCGCATTTGAATAAGTTATATCAACCCAAACTAAACAAATTATATCTTGGTTTGATAATTCGGCAACGGCATATTTATAGACTCAACAGTAGATAGTATTTAGATTTATAACGGGATTTTTAACATGATTTATTGTATTTATTGTCTTTCGAATTGCCATGATCACGGTTGAACTGAAGTTGCAGCGATTGGGGATACAGTTTTATTGGCAGACAAAGCGGTCTACCCTCTTTCTCAGTGTTTTATTACGAGCCGCGCCGCTGCAATCTAAATAGTGTTGTTAACCATGATAGTTTCAAAAGTTATAGCAACAGTCAATGTAATCAACTCAGCCCACTGCCTGTTAACATTTTCTATTTCTTTTAAAATGAACAGTATATTTACTAATAATAAATTATTAAGGTAACAAAGTAATGATAACAGGGAGCAATATATTTGCCCAAGTGCGGGCAAATATATTGTAAAATGTCCTTCAAACTCTTTAAAGTTCCCAGACGCGATGTTTTCCTTTGCCGTGAATAATAATAATTATATACCTATATAAAAAACAAATGAAACTCACCCGGTCACACTTATCACACGCGTACGGTCTAACATTAAGATGGACGCTGTTCACGTGTCGGCCCAAGTCTCGCTTACACGAGAACCTCTTGTCGCAACGGTCGCAAGAGACACTGAAATAATAAAATAATCTGTACTAATATTATAAACCATTGGCTCTGTAAATATGCTCCGTCGTTGTGAGACCTTTAAGGTCTTTATTTATAAAGGGCTAAAATGGGTAGCGTTTGGCAAACATCGCAACGTCTTCATTTCTCTTAAGAAATCTATATTAATACTAGTGGCCCGCCCCGGCTTCGCACGGGTTTTTATTCAATTATTTTTTCCCGGCAATTATTCGAATATTATTTAAAATTTGACACTGCGATGTTAGGTAGCGCTGTCTGTCGGATCCAATGTAAAACTTTCAAAAATCAACAACAACTAATAAATTGAAAATTTATTAAAAAATCATTGCCCAGCGGACAAAATTGTGAATCTAAAGTTTAGATTCACAATTTTGAATATCATTTTCTGTTTTTCTTGTGTCTATTGTATTTATGTATAACTGTGTCTGTTTTTGTGTACTAAATAAATATTTTTTTCTTTTCTTTTCTTTCTTTATAAAACATATATTAAGAGCTATGGACTCTCGGTTTCTCAACGAGATCGAAGCAGGAATGAAGAGAAAGAGATATGTAGAAAAAGAAGCATTTATTTTGTCACAATCACAATAATATACAACACTAGTCGACCCGACAGACGTTGTCCTGTCCCACGTCTCAAAAAACAATATCCAGTTGAGCGTATTGTGAATCTAAACCATTCCCAGATCCCCTTGAACACACAAAAAATTTCATCAAAATCGGTCCATTCGTTTGAGAGAAGTTCAGTGACATACACACTCTTAGAAGAATTATATATATAAAGATTATAAAGTTGTATGTTTGATTGTTTGCTAGCTCTAATCTCAGGAAAAACTGGTTCGACTTGTAAAATTCTTACAATGTAATATGGCTCATTTCTTTCGGAAAGCTATTGGCTATATCTAACTGTGGGAAAATATGTTGTACCCGTGAGAAAGTCCACAATACACGAGCAAAACTAGTAAGAAATAAACTTACTTACCTCAAATCTGCGTTGAAAACATGTCGCGATGCGGTTTTCAAATGTCGTGTCAGAATTTTCTCAGTCTTGAAACTCCTGAAAAATAATTATATCTTTACATTTAACTAATACGTTGAAGTTTTAAGCTCGTTTCTTTTCATGGTTATTGAATTGAAAACATTATAGCCCTTCGGGCTGGGCCAGTGCGTGAAGCGATTTTTTCGTGTTTCGTAATGTGGCCCGGAGAAGCCATCTTCTAGGCCTTCATGCTCCATCTTAGACCACATCGTCACTTTATATCAGGTGAGATTGTGGTCAAATGAAGGCTTATCAATAATAAAAAATAAAAAAAAACATTTTAGACATTTTTAATCAGATCTCAGTTCCTCCAATCCCTTCGCGCGCCGATATCTGAGGCATAGATACATAAATAAATAAATGTTTCCGGACAATCCACAAAACAACATCTAGCCCCGTGGTAATCTCTAAGCTAGTGTTCGGGTACTAGACATCTGATATACTTCATATAATAAACATACATAAATCTGGCCCCCAGGGGGTATCGAACCCGCGCCCTCTTGCGCCTCAGAATTAGAAGTTTACCTGTCACATTCTACACAGTAATACGGTCGGTTCTCTGTGTGCCTTGCGGCGTGGTTCCTCAGTAGGTAAGGGGCAGAGAATGTCAGTCCGCAATCCGTGCACACGTGACGTTTACGATAGCTGTCAGAGGCGCCATCTGTAGGGTGCTTCCTGAAATACATTGAATAATTTAATTATTACTTCTATTTTCCTGTCACTCGTCATCAACACACTTCTTTTAAGGTTCCGTACGCAAACGGGGCGTTATTACTGAGACTTCGTCGTCTGTATGTCTGTCACCAGGCTGTATCTCAAGAACCGTGATAGAATTTGGAGGGATGGTGTTTCTCTCGCCGCTATAACAACAAATACTAAAAATACACAAATAAACATTATGATGGGGCTCCCATAAAACAAACGTACTTCGCTGGGTGACCGTTCCAACTGCATCTTTTTGCAATAATTTTTTTTTTTATACTTTTGTTATTTTATTTATTTTATAATGTGTATAAACTGGACACGGAACCCTAGATGCAGTATGTGGCTATCTCATACTTATTAAAATATTTATAATATGTCTCACACTATTTTTAACCCCCGACCAAAAAAAAGGGGTGTTATAAGTTTGACGTGTCTGACTGTCTGTCTGTCTGGGACATCATAGCTCCCGAACGGATGGAGCGATTTAAATTTAGTTTTTTGTATGAAGGGTGAGTTTGGCGCGAGTGTTCTTAGACATGTTTCATGAAAATCGGTTGTGCCATTTAAAAGTTTTGGGGGTGAGAGTGAAGAATAAACCGAAAATCTGCAAATATACTCGATTAGGGTATCAAATGATAGCGCATCGCGTGCACATTATATTATGGTCTTTTATTTTTAATTAAATTAAGGTATTGGAATCGGGGATTTTTCTTAAGTTTTAAATTTAGATTTATTGTCACCTTAATATATGATTGAGAAGCGTATCCTTGCTTATGAACGTGTGGAGACACGAGTCACAAGTGACTCTTTCATTGTTGGAGTGCGAGTTCGCTTCGTGCTTACGTAGAGACACCCTATTTCTGAAAAGCAATGACAAGATAGTGAATATAACTTTCTGTGTATTAATTATATACAATGTGTTTCATAACTGATATATAAAGCGGAGAGGTTCGAAAGGTGAGTGTTTTTTTTGTACGTTTTTTTCTCATTGTTAGCTCATTTTTTGAAAAGAAATCTTTATGATGATCTGCAATTTTTTCAAGACAACCTTTAATTATTATTTTTATTGGTTATAAGTTGAATCGATAATCAATTTAAGTAAGACCTATCTCATTTAGTATTATAATAACCATCACTAATAAAGCAGAGATTAAAGAATAAGTGGATTGTACGCACTTTTAAAAATAAAAAATAACTTACTTAAAGACTTTCGGACATTTAGAACAATGGTATAAAGAAGATCCCAAATTGTGTTTCGCTGCGAAATGCCTTCTTATTGCGTTGTGACTGATTCTGCTCACGTCGCATTTCGTGCACTTGTATCTACTGGAACACATAAATAAATAACAAAATTCATAAATTCATTTAAAAAATTTATAAAAGTAAATTATGTATACCAGGAAAGTTCTTTAAAAAAAATAGTAGCGATGGACTCGGTTCTCGGCTATCGGCTTTATACTCCAATTATGATACACCATTTATATTAAATAAAATTATTCTTTAATTTGTACTAAAAAGCTTTGAATGTGTAGACGTTTTAAGATTTTTACTTTATCTTAATAAATCATAAATCATAAAATCATAAATCATTTATTGCTTGCGAATCTGGTGAAACATAGTCAGGTCTTATAACTAATTAGAGCTAAACAGATTCTGCTACTTTGAGCACACAAACATTACATGTCACTTACATATAAAATAAAACAAATAGGTAAATAAAAAAAAAATATTAGAAAAATTATGAGGCAATGTCAAATGTTTTATAAGTCAATAACAATAAAAAAAAAATATTATAATTGCAGTTCTAAGATAGCCTATCACATAAAAAGTCATTAACAGTATAGTATGCCTTTTCTATCAAAATGTCACTTAGTTTGTCTTTAAATTGGTTAATGTGTAAGTTACAAACTTGAGGAGGCAGTTTGTTATATATTTTTGGAGCCATGCAAAAAATGCTTGACCGCAAAAGCTTTGTTTTGCATGGCACCGTTCGTAGTCTACCCTCCAGTCGGCTGCCAACAGGAAAACATTGAAATAAGTTGAGGTTACTTTTAACAAAAACAGCAGCTTCATATATGTACATAGCTGGGAATGTGAGAAGTTTTAGTTTTATGTAATGATCTTTACAAGAATCCCTTCTTCTTAAACCACATATTGCTCTTATACAACGTTTTTGAGCTTTAAAAACTTTAAGGTTATCGGTTGAATTGCCCCAAAACATAATTCCATAACGCAATACTGATGTCACATAGCCATGATATGCCGCGAGTAAGGTGGAGTGGTTTGATACTTTCCTTAGTTTATATAAAGCATAAGAAAACTGTTTAATTTTTTTGCTTACATTATCTACATGATGTTTCCAATTCAGTTTATTATCAATAGTCAAACCTAAAAATTTTGTAGTTACAACTTCCGCTATATCTGTACTTAAATAATTTATACCTATGTCAAGATGATTATTATGTCTTTGTTTGAAATTCATTAAATACGTTTTAGTCAAGTTAATATTCAAATTATTAGAATTCAGCCAATTTATAATAGATGCCAAAGTAGAGTTGATGTCAGATTTAAAATCATGTGATTTATTATTAGTGAACAGCACAGTGCTATCATCAGCGAACAAGGTCATAAAATGGTTAGTCACTTGTGGTAGGTCATTTGTGTATACCAAAAATAATAAGTGTATAACAATAGAAGTTAGTATTAATTTTGTCATATTTATATTTATAGCATATCTACACAAATAGCAAGCAGATACTTGGTTTCATGCAGTATTGCTTTAAAATAAATAGGTTTATTTAACAAATATGAATAATTTCATAAACTTACTATGTGTGGCATTTCGAATGCGCCCCCAGTTTCCGTAAAGATTCAAATCTTTGTTTGCAAACCTCACAGACGAAATCTCCTCTACTCTGTAAAAACACAATTGGTGTAAAAACAAAATCTTGAGCAGAATCGAAATAATTTCCATCCCACCCATTATGGGCATGTCTAAAGCATTTGACTTTGTAAACAATTCTAATCTGTCACAGACTGGTCTGTAGACAGACGGTTCAGACAGGTTAATCGTCGAGCTCCATTCCAGTCGTAATCCACAATAACCTATTGATTTATCCATAATAAAAAAGGGATCTAATCTGAGTTCTTTTTACTGGTTTGGTGTTATACAGGGCAGCATTTTAGGACCATTTTAATTTTCTATATACATAAATTACTTTTTTAGGTGATCTTGCACAATGCCTCGGTGAGTTAGTAAAGATTATAAAAAAAACTTACCAAACTATGTGAAGTCATATGCCTCTCATAACTGGTCTTGTGCATGTACCCCTTAACACAGTCCTCACACTTGTAAAGGCAGGATAAATAGTAACTATCTTGAGATTTATCTTCTCTTTCTTTCAGGCATTGCTTCTCAGTCACTCTTATTAAAGAGTATTCTGTTTCGAATTCAGCTAAAATTATTAAGATTGAGGTTTAAAATGAGGTTTTTACGTTACTGTTTAATGCCTGCTTTCTTCCTTGATTATTCTTAGTTTTTATTTAAATTAGCTTTAAGTTGACCTGTCCATGTAAGCATAGGCTTCTAAGGAAATAAACGTTTTGACTTTGACTTTGCCTGCCTCAGTGGCGCGGTAAGCGTAAGCCAGCTTGCGGCGCAAAAGGTAGGGTTGCATTCCCGCCGAGGAGTCGAGTGTCAATCTATGTTCTGCAAGAACTATCTCCTTGGTCTGGGTGTTAATAAAAAAATATCTATAAATGTGTGTCTATTATATTAAGTATATCAGATGTCTTGTACCCGTAACACAAGCTTAGAGGTAACCACTGGTTGTTGTTTGGATTGTCTGGAAATATATATTTATTTACACTTTACTTGATTTTTACAAGTTTTCTAATTATTATTTGAAGATGAAATTGCTATGCCAAAATGGCTTTTATTAAACAGCACCTACTTGCTTCGTCTAGCATAGATTTCTTGACTAGAATAATTTTCCGTTTCCTGTTTTTTAATATTTTTTCCTTTTTCACATCTTTTATTGGTAAATCATCAGTTTTGTAGGAAATATCTGTTGTTATTTCCTGTTTAAGATCTACAAGTGTTTCTTCCTTGACACTGTAATCTGTAAATAAAAAACGCTATTTATTAATTTAACAACATTCCTGGCTGTAATACAGTTTCTAACAAACATGTAAAGGAGGTAAAGGCTTAAAGACTGCATTAATTATAAGAATAAGAATAATTTATTTGCATAAAACATGAGTGTATACATGGTAGTAAGTTTAAAAAAAAAGTGTTCTACATGTTTTGCCAATCCTGGCGTGCAAATTTGAGACGGCACAATGCATTTGCTCACAAATGTGATTTGTCTGTGAAATATTTCCTGATGTATTATGTAATACTTTCTTTGGTTTTTAATAAATGATTGATTGAATGGCCTGGTGAACTTTGTATTACCCAATATTGTTATTTTCTTACTTTACTTACAATATTTCTGATACCTATGTTTTTTAAACAATAGATCTACTTTTGATGTGTTGAATAGCGATTTTGTCTAATAACAAATATAATTCTGTATAAACTTCTTCTGAACTGAATGTTATAGGCCTCAAAGAAACCTTACCATCATTATCATCATCTTCCTGTTCCATCTTGACATGACCACTTATAACTTCGCAACCATTACCCTCACCAAACCCTGGTAGATCAAGGGAAGGGAGGGATGTTTGAGTGAAGAACCCTGGCCTACCTTTCCTGAATTGCATTGTCTCCTGCAAGAAAGAATATTGTTCATAAGTAAAAACAACATAGACTACCATCATCATAATTTAATATCTAGATTGGGGGAACTGTAATATGCACTGACATCTTGTTAAATCTATTAATTCCAATAAATTGATGCATTTGCTTTTAATTTCTTACAGAAGTAAAGAAAAAATTGTTGTGTCTTAAATAGTTTAAAATTCTAAAAAAATATATACAATTGTTAAAACAATACTTACATTCTGTTTTTGTATATCACATAATAGAAATTGTTGGTTTCGAACATGTTTGATAAAGTTTTCAGCATTGCAAGCTCTTCGGTTACACAAATAGCATAGAATCATTGAGTCCACCTGTATAAGATCCCAGTAATTAATAATTATTATGATAATTTCACTCGCCAGAACACGCAGGAATCAGACAGAAATTATAAGGCCTAATTTCACCATTTTATCCTAAAAAACAAATTTTATTCAACCAAGTTGTAGAATTTGAAAAAATAAAAATTTGATCACAGTTAGGCGGCAAAAGGACTTTAGTCTGATCTGATCGCGCTTAAAGCGAATGGTGAAATCGGGCTAATACTGTCATGAATAGAACTTTTGGACTTCTATGACAAAAAGCGAGATTTCAAGACTAGATACAATTAGAAAGCCCTGACAAGATCATTAAGCACACTACAAACAGATAACTTACCTTGAGAATTTCTTTAAGGGGCTCAAAATTTAAAATATATCTCCCTAAAGATTGCTTTTCATTTGAAGTCAGGCACCCCATACAGGAACTGCTCGTTTCTTCCATAATAACGAAGTTTTAACTGATAAATGCGGCAAATAGTAAAGGTAATTAATTAATACTTAGATCGTGTGAATATTGTGGCATCGTTGTATTAGGAAAAAAACTATTTTCCGATTATTTATACGAAATTATCGAGATTTGTTTTGTTTGTTTACATTTTCATTTAGTGACGGCACGTCATTGGTCTTAGTGACATAGTAGACGTCACATTTGTAGTTTGACAATGAAAATAGTTTTGGTAAAAATTGACGTTCATTCGCCATTCGCTCAAAGAAGAAGAAAAAACCCAACATATCACAACAGTCTCAGAATGACAGTGTTCACCCTGACAGTTATATGCCCAGGTTCAACAATCTGTCTGCCAATGAATTCCAAGGTTTTAGCTTTCCTTCCCGAGGCGAAGAGCCTCATCGGAGCTCTGCCTTAGTCTTCGGGAGCAGAGTATGATAGCCACTGAACAATAAACAACCTACTAACGTAAACCATACCATACAATACACTCTTAATTTATTCAGTTGCCAGTAGTGATTTATATTATTTATACTCTTTGGGATGTATACAATAAATATATATTTTTGAGAGCGTACCCACGTAAAACGTAGTGATTATATACTCTCTGAGCGTACCTATGTATCGCCTCAATTCACCCTGGAGTTCTTAGTTTTATTATTATATTTATTTAATTCACACATGTAATTCAGTAATTCATTTATTCATCTTCAACTTGGTTTCGTTAGAGGTTGGTACATGGTTATTCTCATCAGCGGCTTATCAGGTGGTTTGTCAAATTATAAATTATTTTAAAAACATTAATTGATATATATATAAAAAAAGCCGTGTTGGCTAAGTGGGAGGACACTCGACTTTCATTCCGAAGGTCGTGGGTTCAAACCCCGCCACGTACCTCTGGATTTTTCTTCTTGAGAAATTTATGTGCGCTTTAAACACGTGCTTTAACGGTGAAGGCAAACATCGTGAGGAAACCGGCATGTTCTGAGCACTTTAAAAGAGTTTGAAGGACATGTGACA
The DNA here is from genome assembly GCA_929108375.1 of Gymnoscelis rufifasciata. NCBI lineage: Eukaryota > Metazoa > Arthropoda > Insecta > Lepidoptera > Geometridae > Gymnoscelis > Gymnoscelis rufifasciata. The sequence continues at coordinate 8,547,128 of OV815327.1, read as the reverse complement.
TTCACCAACCCGCACTTGGCCAGCGTGGTGAATTAAGGCCTTATCTCTCTCGTCAAGAGAGAAGTCCCTGTGTCCCAGCAGTGGGAACGTTAATAGGGTGAAGATGATGAATTGATATATTAACATAAAAAAATACCTGTAGGTAAACCAACATACGCTACGTAGTTTCTAGGGCGTTCAAATCGTGAATTAAAATATGCAAGGGGCAAAACTCTTTTTTATCATGGCTCACTCGCGTCACTCAGGCTCATTCTTTAGCTTAGGCCAAACCAGCGCGACTAAGCGACTGTGAAGCGAGTATATATGTTACTTTACTATCACTCTTTCCACACCTACGCGTCAAAAATGGCGTCGCAGAAACTCCCGCGTCGCGTCCCACTTCTCGCGTTGTTGACGCGTAGGAGACATTCCTTCTTGTACTAAGGTCTAAGGTTAACGTCATGGCTCGTAGCATAAGAAGACATTTATTTATCCATTCTATGATTTCCCGCGCGAGGTGGTTACACAAAAAAATGCATAATAATGACTTATTATGCAGCTTTTCAATTTATTTATGCAGGGAGTCTTTTCAAATAAAATTGTCCGATCAATGCTATTATTAGAAAAAAAAAGTGTGTGTGTGTCAGCTACGACGCACGATTGGAGTTTACTCCTTACGAACTATAATTATGATATATATCGAATAGAAAAAAAGGGTAAATGAACGCATCTGCTAAAATGACAAGAGAAACAAACATAATATCTGTAATTATTCGGATTATTTATATTACTTCATTAAAGCGTATTACATAAAGTATGTTACAAAATAATATAAATAAAATTCAATTTAAAATGGGGGAGACCCCGAGAATGAGATATGCTGTGTAATGTATTCCATCTCATTCTTTTACACGTTCAATCCTACAGATATATATGTTTGTCTCTTTCTACGTAACACCTTAACTTTTCGTATTACACTTGATTTTACTCCTCATAAAATTTTCCGTACCGGGCCTTAAAACTCAAATCGTTTCTTAAGGAGTAAACTCCAAAAACAAATTGAATGATAACTGAACTAAGTATTATTATAAGTTCTTTCAACGTTTCGAACTTCATATCACACTAAGTAAAGCTAAGCTGGTGGGGATTATGACAACATACCCGCTGAAGGTATATTGTCATAATCCCTATCAGCCAGGATAGGATAGTGGGGAAAACACCAATATTTTTTTTAAGATTGTCCCCACTGGTAGGGACATTATGTCAATAAACCCTAAGCCGCGCGTGTGAACTAGAAGGAGACAGCCGGTGCGAGCTCTCACTTGCTATGAAATTCGAATCACTAAGTATTCGCGCTTATCAAAGTCAAGTCTGTTTCAAAACATTTTAGTCTCAACCGCAGAACAAGGAACTTTTATCCATACTATATCTGTTGTCTCAACGCAGATTTGTAGTTGACAGTGTGCGCGTCTTCATCTATTCTTTAAGGCGGTAATCAGTCGTAAAACAGTTTTGTCTTGGGTCAGCGAAGCTTAGGTCTTGGTAAGGTACACAATGTTTATAATCACTGACAATATCAATTAGAAACAATATTTTATGACAATTTCAAATTGTGCCTTGATTCGATTTTAATAAAAGTACAACATTTGGAGGGAAAAATTTATTATATTCCTATAATTAGCCTACAATTTGCTAGCTCTTACTCCTTCTAAGATTCTAATGATTTTGCTTCTTTACCACGGGCATAATCTTCAGGATGGCGTCTGAAAACAAAAAAAAAACAGTTTTTTATCGTAATATAAGAGAGGCGGTATACTTAATTCACCTGAGTTAATTCACTCAGGTGCATTTAGTACACTTTATTCATCCAGGTGTTTTCGGGTGCATTAAGTCTACTATTTGAGTAAACTATATTCACCCAGCGGGTCCTTTAAGGGGTGAAACATGACAAGAACACGAGGTTACGCGAAAAGAGTCTTGATCAATGATGTAACGAAAACGCACGAGATTAGTCTAGGTAGCTATACACCACTTGATGACTCGCCGTTACGCGTTACGTGACAAATTTGCAAACCCTCCCTATGATGTTATGATACGTTTTTAATCAAAAGTTTCATACGACACAATTGCTATTTTTAAATGTATTTTTGTTTGTTTTTCATTTTTATTTATTCGTTTATTGAATTTGTATGACATGAGACTTTCAATTTTTAGTTACCTGCATATAAACTTTTTGAGTTGATTTAATATAAAAAGTGACATGTTTTTATGAAAATGGGGGTTAGTATTTAGTAATAGTGTTAACAGCCTTACTTCTTCTGATGGCGGTGCAAAGTGCTCTTCTGCGCGTAAAACTTCCCGCAATACAAGCAGAGGTGCCTGCCTTCGCCCGTGTGCGTTCGCTCGTGGACTTTCATGTTGAATTTCTTTTGGAACTGCTTCTTACAGACGCTGAAAACAAAAATTACACCATAACTAGCGGTCCGCCCCCGCTTCGCACCTTTACAGTTGACCGTATTGTGCATCTAAACCATTCTCGAACCCACTTAAACACACTCAAAAAAATCATCGAAATCGGTCCAGCCGTTTAGGAGGAGTTCAATGACTAACACACGTAGGTACAGAAGATTTATATATAAAGATTTCAGCCACAGGACGTCCACTACTGCATAGGCCTCATTAAAATATTTCCAGTTACTATAGTTCATAGTTCATTTATTAATAAAAATAGGTGACATGTCAAAAATTATGTATATAATAAAATAATAATAATAATGTTTGTGGAAAAATACAGTTTATATAAGTATTTGTAATGTCTAGTTGTATGATGTATAAATTAAATTGTAATTAAAAGATAATAATACTACGGTTGGACACAGCCAGCATCCACCGTGAACCAGCAGCTTTTACCAAGTTATCTGTCTACCTAGTAGGCGGACGTCCTACGCTGCGCTTGCCGATCCGTGGCCTCCACTCGTGAACTTTTCGGCCTGCCTACTATATGGCCTGCCCACTGCGACTTGCCTACGAGGTAATCCGCTGGACTATGTCGGAGTCACGCGTAATTCTAAACTCTGGTAACCATGGAAGACCACCGTTGGTTGGGTCCGATCAGCCGCAGCTTATGGGGAATGGTTACCTTTTTTGTCGCAACATATTCATGTTAAAATTTTTTTTATATACATAGTTGTAACCTTATGCTCATTAATGTCTAATCTTTATATATATAATTCTTCTGTGAGTGTGTATGTCACTGAACTTCTCTCAAACGACTGGACCGATTTTGATGAAATTTTTTGTGTGTGTTCAAGGGGATCTGGGAATGGTTTAGATTCACAATACGGTCAACTGGATATTGTTTTTTGAGACGTGGGACAGGACAAAGTCTGTCGGGTCGACTAGTGTTGTATATTATTGTGATTGTGACAAAATAAATGCTTCTTTTTCTACATATCTCTTTCTCTTCATTCCTGCTTCGATCTCGTTGAGAAACCGAGAGTCCATAGCTCTTAATATATGTTTTATAAAGAAAGAAAAGAAAAGAAAAAAATATTTATTTAGTACACAAAAACAGACACAGTTATACATAAATACAATAGACACAAGAAAAACAGAAAATGATATTCAATACAAAAAAGAAACACACAGAACAGATTAAAAAATTACATAAAAATATCAGATCACAGCAAAAATTAAAAAAAAAAAAAAATTATAAATATTATAATATATTCCCGTCTTATTCGTGCTTTTTGATTTGTGTCCATCCCAAGGTTGCCTGGAAGAAATCGCTATCAGCGATAAGAATAAAAAATAAAATAAAATTCTTTTATTTTGGATAACATAGATCATAAGATAAGATCATAGATAAGGCCGCCCATTGATTCACAATTTCTGTACATTTTTATCCTTTTTGTGTTATTATTTTGTGTTCAATAAAGAGTATTGTATTGTATAATCAGATTTACCTGCAAGAATAAGGTTTGATGCCATAATGCGTGCCGTTCATATGATTCATGAGATGGTCCGTCCTGATGAAGCCCTTCCCGCAGAGATCACAGAGTAAAGTCAACTTTGACTCGGACGGGTTCTCACTGTGCTCCTGGAAATATACGAATCTATACTTATCTATACTATAATTAGGCTATAATAATTCTGGTTGACCAGAACTGATATGCTCATGTTATGAAAGAACCCAGATTTTTTTGTAAATGTTAAATTTATAATAGTTGCCTATAAATAAGAACTCAAGATCCATGATAGAGAGAGATTTGATTGATTTGAAATTTTGAGTGATGATGTATTTCTGTTGCCATTATAACAAATAAGAAAACACTTATTATTCAGTAATTCATTTATTCATCCACCTTAGGAACTAATTGTACACTTGGCCTCTAACCAAAGAGGTTGTACACGTTAATTTTCAGCAGCGGCTTATAAGGTGCCTTGACAAATCTATAAATTTAAAAACATTGATTGATATTTTATCATATAAGGAGGTCCCACATAACAAACTTGATTTTTCCAAAGCTAAGCAGCAACTTAACTTCTGCTGATCAGTACTTTAATGGGTGACAGCGATGACTACACATCTTTTGCACTTAAAATATATTTTATTTTACTTATTTTTGTTTGTTTTTTTAGTGCGAAATGTTGTGTATAAACTGTACACGAAACACACAGGTTATGTATTATTGTATATCATACAAATACATACAAATTTATAAAGTTTGGATGGGCTGAAAGTCAACTAACTATCATCATCATCATCACCCTATTAACGTTCCCACTGCTGGGACACAGGGACTTCTCTCAACTAACTATACGCAGATAAAATAGTTTAAAGTTTTTAGGGGGATATTAATCCAGGCGGATGTTAAAATCTAAACTGTTACCTCAATAGCATGCTTTGTCAGTCCATTTTTGTTATCACACGTAAAACTGCATTTCGTACAAATAAACTTCTTTATAGCTGACAGGCCCGGATGCTTCTTACTGCGATGCGCTGCCAAATACCTGGAAACAGTTTTGATAATCATCTTCATTAGTTAGTTTAAGTTCACCTTTGTAAAGATGTTGGATACCCAAATAGAATTAAGTTTTAGAAACAATAAATACATTCATTCATTCATTCATTCATCTAAAAGGGTTCGAACATTTTTGTATGGAGCCTGGCATACCTACTAGTCCGCCATTTTGAAAAAAAAACGAGATTCGGCCACCATTGATGAAACTCATGTCAACCCTCAGAGTAAATGATTACAAACAAAAAGTGTTCTCTGATCAAGTCTGCTAAGTGATACGGTTTCTGAGATATTAGGGTCAGAAAAAAGAAAAATAAAGTAAAGTAGGACATAGCTCAGTGGACAGATTCTATAGTTTTCTATAGTTTTTAGTTATAGTTTTTGGAGGTTTTGTCTGTTTACGTCCGTAAGTGGTAACCCTCTGAATCCTTACACGTGACCTCCGGGTGGTGCTAAGAGCAGTCTCTGGTGGTAGGCTTCGGCCGCGGCTTGTCACCACCCTCCGGGCTGGGCCAGTGCGTGAAGCGATTTTTTCGTGTTTTGTAATGTGGTCCGGAGAAGCCATCTTCTAGGTCTTCATGTCCCATCTTAGACCACATCGTCACTTTACATCAGGTGAGATTGTGGTCAAATGAAGGCTTATCGATCATAAAAAAAAAAGACCCAAATATCTCATAAACCGTATCACTTAGGAGATTTGATCACAAAACTCTTTTTGTTTGTAATTTATTTATTTATTTTATTTATTTATTTTAGGGAAACCATCAGCACATTAAACATAAATGGGTGATACAATGGAAATTTATGGGCTATTTACAGGAATCCACTGATAGATACATAATAATGTTACCTGGAGGTACTTAGTAATGTACCTACTTAATGTAACTAGTTCTTACCCAAAACACACAATACAAAAAGTACTTAAAGTTGATACATAGCGTTCTACATTATACCGAAAAAAATCTTTTACTTTGTCGATTGACATGAGTTTTATCACTGGCCGCCGAATCACATTTTTTCAAAATGGCGTTCGAGTAGGTATGACAACGATGTTCGATGCTCTTTCCAATTTAAAAAAAACCCTGATTTCAGAACTTAAGGTCCCATAACAGTAAAAAGTCATACATATATTTCGGTTCTCCTTACCCTCATAACTTTTAAACTGGTCAACCGATTTTCATCAAACATGTCTAAGATCACTCGTAACAAGTGCTCAGAACATGCTGGTTTCCTCACGATGTTTGCTTTCACCGTTAAAACACGTGTTTAGCGCAAATAAATTTCACAAGAAAAATAAACCAGAGGTGGTGTGGTTTGAACCCACGTCCTTCGGAATGAAAGTCGAGTGTCCTCCCACTTAGCCAACACGGCTTATTATTATTAGTGAAGAATATAATTACCTATTTATTTGTCGCCCTCTGTGGCTCGGTGGGCGAAGAGAGTCAGCATGAGGCGCAGGTTCTATGCAGTATATCAGTCACCTAACACCCATAGTACAAGCTCTGCTTAGTTTGGGGTTAGGTGATGCTGTGTGAGTAGTCCGGAGATGTTTATTTATTTATTTACCTGTGCATATGAAACGCTATTCCGCAGAAGTCACATACATATGGCTTGATTTTCTTGTGTATATTCTGATGCTGCTCATACCAGGTCTTCACCAGGAAACCTTTGCCACAGGTCTTGCAGGTGTACTGAAATTTTAATCAAAGTCGAAACTATGACGGCTATTCACAAACAAATAAAACAAACAATAAGTTTGTGAATAACCGACAGCCCAAATCGCAAAGACAAAGACAATTCAGTTGTTTCCATGATCATGGCGCTTGCAACAGCCTCGAAATATCGGAAAACTCAAAAAACCTTTTGGAGGTTGTGTCTGTTCACGTCCGTAAGTGGTAACCCTCTGAATCCTTACACGTGACCTCCGGGTGGTGCTAAGAACAGTCTCTGGTGGGAGGCTTCGGCCGCGGCTTGTCACCACCCTCCAAACTGGGCCAGTGCGTGAAGCGATTTTTTCGTGTTTCGTAATGTGGCCCGGAGAAGCCATCTACCTTCTAGGTCTTCATGTCCCATCTTAGACCACATCGTCACTTTACATCAGGTGAGATTGTGGTCAAATTAAGACTTATCGAGAATAAAAAAAAAAATAAACAAAAAAAAATCGTGAAATCATGGTATGTTTTAAGTCATATTGATATTGTTAAATATCATGATAATTTAAAAAGTTACAAAGTCAAAGCGTTTTATTTATGCTAGATAGGCCTCCATTAGACCACAATCTCACCTGATGTAGAGTGACGATGTGGTCTAAGATGGGGAATGAAGACCTAGAAGGTATATCGATCTTTTAAACATAGGATGTTGATGCAGTTTGGTTCAAGAGAAAGGTTTTATTGTGTTCTTATTTATAGTTAACCCCCGACCAAAAAAGAGGGGTGTTATAAGTTTGACGTGTCTGTTTTTCTGTCTGTCTGTCTGTGGCATCATAGCTCCCGATCGGATGGAGCGATTTCAATGTAGTTTTTTTTGTATGAAAGGTGAGTTTGGCCCGGGTGTTCTTAGACATGTTTCATGAAAATCGGTTGAGCCGTTCAAAAGTTATGGGGTTGAGAGTGGGGAAGGAAAACCGAAAATCTGCAAATATACTAGTGTGGGGTATCAAATGAAAGCGCATCGCGTCGACATTACATAATATTATTTTATTTTACATTTAAGGAAATAATTGGCATTTAAATCGGGGGTTCTTCTTAAATTTTAAATTTAGATTTATTATGTTAATAAGTACGTTAACATACTTTCCACTGATCGTTGTGTCGTTTCTCGTGGTCCCGCAGCGTGCCGGAGTACGGAGACGAGTACCCGCAACGGAAACGACAGAACAGCCTGAAGCCAGCATGCACTTTGCCATGCCGTAATATTTCATAACATGTTTTGTAGGTTTTACCTGAAAAATAACTCTAATATAAACAGTGTAGTTAATAAACTAAATTTAAAATAAAAACACACCCAATTCCAGAACTTTAGTTCACTTAAAAGTAAAAGGTCATACTATTTTGTATTGTGCACGTGATGCGCTTTCATTTGAGACCCCACTCGAGTATATTATGCAGATTTTCGGTTTTCCTTACCCTCATAACTTTTAAACGGGTAAACCGATTTTCATCAAACATGTCCTTTTGGACTTGCGCGAAACTCATCTTTCGTACAAAGAAACAAAATTGTAATCGCTCTATACGTTCGGGAGCTATGATGTCCCAGACAGACAGACACGTCAAACTTAAAACACCCCTCTTTTTTGTCGGGGGTTAAAAATAAGGGTTACAGCAAGGCCTATAGATATATATTAAATGATAAGGGTGAAAGTTTCTATATAAGGTTTTGTAGTAAGTTATAACCTCTTGTTTATACCGGTTTTTCATGTAAGACAATTTTATTTCTGTATTTTTACGTTTTTATTAAGCTCCTATTGCTTTGCCATAGTCGAATTTAAATTTAATAAAAACGTATTTTAAAAAATCTAGGAAAGGGCTATAAAAAAAATACTCGCGCTAGAACCTGTGATACCTTCATTGGACCACTATCTCACCTGACGTAAAGTGATGATGTGGTCTAAGATGGGGCATGAAGACCTAGAAGGTAGATGGCTTCTCCGGACCACATTACGAGACACGAAAAAGTTTTACGCACTGGCCCAGCCTGGAGGGTGGTGACAAGTCGCGGCCGAAGCCTACCAATAGAGACTGTTAATTATATGTACATGGAAGTGCTCCTATAGCATAGAACAGATAATTGTTTGCGGTGTTAATGATGACAAAATTTAGTTTAACTTACCACAAAGCTTGCATAAGAATGGCCTCTCATGCAAATGTTTTATGACATGTTTAACTATTTCTTTCTCATCTTCATTTGTATCCCCGCAACTGTTACATTTGTAATAGTTCTGTCCGTTTGTCTCATGAGAAGTGTACTTTGTTGATAATTCTACATCACTCTCAAGTTTAATGTCCGGTTGAATACTGTGCTCATCTCTATAATGTTTTGATAGAGTTAAGGATGAATCAAATTCTTTAAAACAAGTCACACATAGGTTTGGATCATGTTCAGCAAATGGATCATATTTTAAAGGTTTAATTTTTGTCTTAGCATTGTTTATCTTCTTTACTTTTCTAGTAGTTCGTTTTTGGGTTATATTTTCCTCATTTTCTATTGTAAAGGTATCTTCAGGTGAGCGCATTTCATTAGATGATACAAATTGGTCTGAATCATTCTCAAACTCTTGTTTTATTTGTATATTTGCATCTTTTATATCCAGGGTATCTATGTTTGGTTTTGTTAATTGCGAATAGAATTGAAGCAGTGTGTTTCTGTTTAAATGTTCAAGAAGCTTAGATTCATTTTCAGTTACATTCTGGTGGAAGGTTTTCATATATTGTATTTTGATTTGGCAATCTTCACAAATCAGTTTGGGAAAGTCCTCTATATTGGTAAGCTGAAAAAAGAGTTTACAAATAAACTGATTAATGATGCAAAGTAATGTTAATCTTTATTATGTACATATATATATCCTTTGTACATGTGTCGGTCCAGTCACAGACTGATTTTGATGAAATTTTTTGTGTGTGTTTAAGTAGGTTCGAGAATGGTTTAGATTCACTATACAGTCAACTAGATGGAAAGCGGGGGCAAATTTTCTAAGGATATTTTAGGCTGAGATCATTTTGCACAAATCTGTTAATTTAATTTGTGCCCAAATAATTGTATGTTATTTTATTTAAAAGATAATGAGAATGAATTTTGTTTTCTTGAACTTAGGGAAAACATTTTTGGTTTTTAAATATGTTTTTAATAGCCATGTTTTAATTGGCAACTTGGTAGATTTATATTCTTTCAATCATAAGCATGCCAAAAAATGTGGTTTGGAGCCTGAACATAAAAACAAGCTATGAGCGTCGGATCTGAGTCTATTATTTATGTACTTGTTTATTGTTAATTAAAAAATAAATAAATAGATACCTACAAAGACTACAGAGAGACCTTAATATTTATAAAATAGCAGTCAGTGTTTCAGAAATGTTTTGCATAATTACAGGAATTTTAAACTACTCAGACTTAAGTATTTGTATATAATACGGAACCCTAAAAAGGATCAAAGGTCGAATGAAGACAAGGCTATCTTCAACTCACATCTATTCGTAAGCACAACATAATTTCAGAGAGCTCAATTAGCTTTTTTACAGTATTCTCAGGAACCAAATTTAGGCAGAGTCTGCATATTTTTTCCATGCTGCTGTGTTTATTCGGGTAGTTATTTAACTTCCACTTTTGTGGTTTAATGGAGAAAACCAACCGACAAGTTACAACACAAAACAAACAAACATTTAAATTTCACTTATAATAAAACAAATCAAAACAACAAAATAAAACGTAAACAAAACTTCTTCTTCTTCATTCATTTATGGCGCTTGCTTAAAACACCGGGATGTATTACAAAAAAATTGGCGCAACAATTTCGGCTTCTTCAGAGCTTTCGGCTAAAATGAATTGATTATGTTGCCAAGCGTTTAGGAAATTTTCTCCGCATTATTTTTATATTTGAAATGGTTATATATAAATAAACCTCTCTATGCTGTCTACCTGTGCTGTTGTTTACGTATCAAAATAAATGTACCTACCCATTTAATTTCATTTCACTATTCAAATTAATGAGCGTTAGGTTCCAACACATCATTAAAAAAATTAACATACAATATTTCATGTGGTTTTGGGAGCATGTGTGTTATTGTAAAGTGAAGTTTCATCAAAATCCATCCAAACTGCTGGATGTAACATCGTCAGTGTGTTTGCTGTGTGAAAGAACAGCAAACACACTGACGATGTAACGCCACAAACTATCAAAAACTTATAAATTATATTGGTAGGACTAGTAGCATATACTACTTGTGAAGTTTAGTAACTTTTCGTCTTATTTAGTAATCTGTAATTAATTAGGTACGTACCTACATCATTCTCAAATAAATATATATTAATTTTGTATGAATTTCATTTTGGACTGATATAAATTCTGTATAGCGAGCCTGCGCCTGTTAGCCCGTCCAAAAAAACTGGACGTCTAGGTCCAGTTTTTTTTCTTTTTTGGATTTGTTGTTTGCAAGAAAGAAAAAAACATTACATTATATTTTCATAAAAAAATAGTGAATAAAAAAATAATAGAAACATTGCTTTGATGACTGCCTCGGAAGCGCGGTGGGCGAATGTCCGCTTGCAGAGCAACAGGTAGCGGGTTCGATTCCCGCCGAGGGTAACATTGTTTATATTATGTTCTGCAAGCACTTTTCTCCTTGGTCTGGGTGTTTAATATGTATAATAAAAATATCTTTATATGTATGTACCTATATTATATTAAGTAGGTATATCAGATATCAGATCTAGAACAAGTAACACAAGCTTGGAGCTTACCACGGGGCTAGATGTTGTTGTGTAGATTCATCATCATTCTCCTGCCCTTATCCCACATTACGTGGGGTCGGCACAACATGTTTTTTCCTTCCATTTTCCTCTGTCACTCGTCATCTCAACACTCACTCCTTTCTCACACATGTCATCCTTTACACAGTCCATCCATCTTTTCTTTGGTCTACCTCTTCCCACATATCCATCAACACACATATCTAACACTCTTTTCGTCACATGATATTCATCCCTTCTCATAATATGTCCATACCATGCCAACCGATTTCCTCTCAACTTCTCTGTCACTGGTGCTACTTTCAAGCTTCCTCTTATATACTCATTCCTTATTTTATCCTTCCTTGTCACTCCACACATCCATCTTAACATTCGCATCTCTGCCGCATGTTGTTGTGTAGATTGTCCGGAAATATTTAATTACTTATTTATTTTATTTTTAAATAGATATTATACCTATTCAATCTAAAAAAAACTAAACAGAAACACGAGTTAAACTGATAAGTACAATGTCAAGCCCCAGCAGAGACGGGATATAAAAATCCGATATATATTATCAATCCGGTGTATTAAACCGCGTAAAATCACAGGATGTTTTCGCCGTCACCGTATCGTGCTCCTGGAAACGACAACTAAAACACTACAAATGACAAATTCTGCGTATCTGTGAATTTTATTTTACTTTTAGTTGGATGAATGATGACGACTTTTGCGTGAGTGTTCTTAGATAATGTTTGATGAAAATCGGAAATCAGAACGAAATTGGGGAATGAGAACCGAATATCCGCAAATAAACTCGAGTGTGTTCTTTAATTATTAGTTTTTATTTAGATACGTATGCATGTTATGCATAAAGCGTCTTGCATACAAGGAAATAAACGTTTTAACTTTGAATTAAAGCGCATTACGTGCACATTACAATTTAATATGGTTTTTACTTATAAAGCAAAACATTAGTTTGGTCACAGAATAGTTAATTACTACGGTAAGGTTTAGGAATAGGTTTTTTAAATTTAGATTTGTATTCGTTAATTTAACATACTTAATTAAAAAAAAACTTTAAATGGTGTCCCTGTCGGTGGTTAATTGAGTCGAAGTTTCGGAGCTGGAGTTTAGGTTGAGCTGATTACTTGTTTCGTATTACGCCATCTAATAGACTTCAACGGATTAGCTGAAGAAACAGAGCGATTCAACGCCTAATTAGAAGTGCCACACATAAAATAACATTTTCCAATTATAAGGCGGAGTGATGACATGGTCATAACTGGGAAAAAGCTGGTTCGCGACACGGTCGAGTAGGCCAGCTACCTTCTAGGTCTTCATGCCCCATTTTAGACCACATCGTCACTTTACATCAGGGAGGTTGTGGTTAAATAAAAGCTATAATAGATAAACAAATTCAAATATAGTTATTTGTTGTAACAATGTTGTAGGTATATGTATATTAACAAGTTCTTTAAACTATAGAGTTAAGCATGCACCCGCATTGGACGTAAAAATTACCTATGTTATAAAATACGAAGGAAAAACTATGTATGTATGTATATTATATTAAGTATATCAGATGACTAGTACCCGTAACACAAGCTAAGAGCTTACCACGGGCTAGATGTTGTTGTGTGGATTGTCCAGAAATATTTATTTATTTTTTTATTTATTTAAAATCACATTAAGTAGGTACCATATTTTTACTAATCATAAATGACAAACTTTCATTAGCATAGGTACATATTTTATAGAGGCACAATATGTAGGTATTTGTATTTAAATTTGATAGGTAGATTTGTGAAAATATTAACTTTTAACTTAACCTCACCTCATTATAGACCTCTTAGTAATTACTAATTAGTCACTCATACTACTAAGTATTCGCATCAGTGATAAATTTTTACAATTAGTCACTAAATCAGCCATTCTATGATTATTTTAGATAAAAGAACCTTATTGTTTACAATAATAGTACTTCCTATTTTTTGTTTGTAATCATAGCAAAATGCTTTCATTGATAATGATAAGGGAGCAGTCCTTTTTTGTCAAAGATAAATTCTCTGCACATTACTCTTACTGGTAGTTATCCTCAATGAGGAGATAAACAATTCAATGATAGCCAACATTAACCTTTCGATAACGCCAAATCTTTAAAGATATGGGAAAATAACCAAAAACTGCAAAAAAATATATATTTTATAGTAGTAGTAGTTATAGGTAGGTATAATTTTATTCAAATCTGTAGTACTCGAAGGCCAAGTACTTAGTATTACATTTTTAGAGGAAAATATATTTATTTTAATAGGTAGTTATTCATAATTATTTGTAGCGGCGAGGGATATAATTACTTATACACATTTTATTTCTGTTTACCGTTCGTTTTTAGTGTTCCGTAGCCAAATGACACAAAACGGAACCCCTAAGGATTCGTCATGTCAATCTGTCTGTCCGTATGTCACAGAACAGCCACTTTTTTCCGTAACCATTAAAAATGCTCTGATGAAACTTGGTAAGTAGATGTATTATGTAAACCACATTATGATTGATCATAATATATTACCCAAAAATAGAAAATAACTAAATAATTTTGGGGTTCCCCATTAGTAAGAATTGAAACTTAAAATGTTTTTTCATCAAACCCATGTACCATTGGATAGGTATTTAGAAATTATATTGAGGTTTCTAAACAGAAAAGTTTGCGCAAAATACACTTCCTAAGTAATAATTAAATTAAATTAAAATATGTGTGTCCCCGATCCCCCTGTAACTTCTTATATATAGGTAAGTATATCTGACAAGAAAATGTTAAAACTAATAAAAATATACGATATACCAACTTCCAACGTAAATTGGTTCGATTGAGATCTAGAAGGTAGTTTTTTTTAATAAATCATAAAGAGCAATTTACATTTTCACCTATAAAGTTAAGCAACTCCTTACTGAGGTCAGTACTTTTTTTTATTTATTTTTAAGATAGGCCTTCATTTGACCACAACCTCACCTGATGTAAAGTGGCGATGTGGTCTAAGACCTAGAAGATGGCTTTTCCGGGCCACATTACGAAGTACTTTTCATTTATTAAGTTATGCAACGTTTTTATAGCAATAAGTGAATAAACTGTTGAAATATACGGAATCCTTGGTGTATGAGTCCATCTCTCACTTATCAAATTTATTCATATTAACCATGACAAAACATTATAGAAATATTTATCAAGGAAAAAAACACAATGGTACTTAATCAGTTAAATGTTTGACCGGTCTGTTTTCTATCGCTTATCATTTTGCATACAAAGTTTAAAAGCTCCATACAGACAGTCAGTTCAGTTTTAAACGTTGAACCATGAACGTTAACTAAGTTAAATGTTATTTTTAATAGTTTCATAAAGTCTGTTATTAATTGTGTGGTTATTCAAAAATGATCGGGAAAAGTTTAATTTTGTTATTGCTCGTTACTTTTATTGAGGCTGGTGAGTTTATTTGCCTTACTAGAATACAAACCCGCACTTGGCCGGCGTGGTGGATTGAGGGCGAGAGAGATCTCTGGACGAGAGAGTTATCTCTCTCGTCCAGAGATAAGTCCCTGTTTCTCAGTAGTGGGACGTAAATAGGAGAGCTTACGTTGTTATGTGTAACATGAATATAAATATTTATTTGGAACATACTAATAACTTGCTAAATATATATATATAAATTACTTACATTAACAAATAAATTGAATTTACAACATTCTTTTAAGATAAGTTTCGCGTTAGATAATAGACAAATTTATACGAATTTTCTTCATATCATATGAAACCTAATATAATCAAACAACCTAATATCGAACAAATGATAATTAAGTCTTGCAAATTATCTTTATAAATAACAATAATAATAATCATTTATTGCATGAAATATGGTATATTTAAGATATTAAATTTAAATTAAGTTCACATACCTACTTCACCAAAAAACATTGGCATGCATGCAACATTTTTGTACATTGAAAAAATGAAAATGAAATGAAAATATATTTATTACTACGAAAATATACAATTATTTCTTAAAAAACTTAAATATACTACAAATACATCTGATCGTAGAGCAGTTTAACATGTAATAAAAAAATTATCTGTCAGTTTCCTCACTAGGCTAAGCCTGTATCGAGGAAACTTTTTTACGAAATTAATATAGGGAAATGAGTTAAACATAACAAGTCAAGATTAAATGAAATGTCAATTACAGCTACTCAATCATGGTTCATTCATCAAAATTATAAATGTCAATTAATATTATATAGTCAAGATTTAAATTCTAAATAGTCCTTGCATTCTTGATACCAACCGATCAATTTTTTTGTATAGCTTACTAATCTTTCAAGTAACTGAATGACACTGGCAAGTCGTAGCATATGGCAAGCGCGATGCCAATAATAAGAACTGAACTGAAATAGTCCTTGACACTGTAGAAAGCATTATCTGTTAACCCTAACTTTAACTTTTTCACAAATAAATTATATGGTAAATCTTTTATTTTGTTTGGTAGTTTATTATTATTTATAAGTATTAGAAGTATATTTATAATAAACTTCCATCTTCTGTGAAGCTTATCACCACACATTAACATGACATAATTTTTTAGTTTAGGAAATCACAATTATCTATTGATATCATTTTACTGTTATTAAATTACGTTTTATCTTCCCTTTTCTCTATCTCACCTTCTTATGCTCTTTTTTACCATAGCTTCTATTTTAATGAAAATAATTCAGTCATTTTCTAACACATAAAATTATGTCGAAGTGATTAAATAGCACATACGAATAGCTTCTGTATCTCAACTGACATAGGTTTAGTCGAAAATTTTAACTATGGCGGAAACCAAAAAAAAATTAGGTGTTCCCACCTAATTTTTTTTTATTTACTAAAATATAAAAAGGAAGCAAAGAAAGAAATGGCAACAAACTAGGTGTCCACAAGAAAAATCACGTTTTAATAACCTTGCAAAGAGACTCAGAAGGATAATCAAAAACTTCCATGACGAAAACATGAAAACTTACTTAAGCCAACTTACCAATGACCGAACAACAGACTATTCTCTCTGGAAAGCCACGAAGAGCCTAAAGAAGCCAACTATGCATATTGCTCCCATCAAAAAATCTGATGGATTTTGGGCTAGGAATAGTGAGCAAAAGGCAGCCGCTTTTGCAGAATATCTAGAAATTATATTCCAACCAAATGAAGGAAGAGACGATTTTTTATCTTTGGAAAATCTATCTTGTGAAGAACGGGAAATACAACTAGTAACGCCTAAAGAAGTGCAAAGAGAAATCAAAATGCTTGACCGTAAGAAAACTCCGGGGTATGATCTTATCACTGGTGAATTATTAAAGAATCTAACTCGAAAGGCCATAGTAAAACTAACCACACTCATAAACGCGTCATTTAGGCTTAAATACGTACCAGGTGTATGGAAAGTTGCTGAAGTCATTATGCTACCAAAGCCAGGAAAACCAGAACATGAAAGAACATCATACAGACCTATTTCTCTTTTACCAATAATGTCCAAACTATTTGAAAAGCTTTTCCTCAAAAGACTAAAGCCCATAATAGAAGAAAAAAAGTTGATCCCGGACTATCAATTTGGTTTTAGAGAAAAACACTCCACCTTAGACCAGGTACATAGAATAACGAAAATAATAGAAAATACTTTAGAAGAACGAAAAGTCTGCACTACTGTCTTCTTAGACGTAGCACAGGCGTTTGATAAAGTTTGGCATAAAGGTCTATTATATAAAATACGAGTTATGTTCCCTAAGCAATTTGCTGATATATTAGAGTCTTATCTTTCACAAAGAATGTTTAGAGTTCGGCAAGATGACGCGTACTCAGATCTAAAGAAAATTGAAGCTGGAGTACCACAAGGTAGTGTCCTAGGCCCCGTCTTGTACTTACTTTATACTGCAGATATCCCAGAGTTAGAAAACAATACCATCGCCACATTTGCTGATGATACAGCCATAATGGCTACTGGAGTCACTCATGCAGAAGCGGCAGAAAAGGTACAAAAAGCAGTGAACACTATATTGAAATGGACACAGAAATGGCGAATCAAATTAAATGAGTCAAAGTCAGTTCACATTGATTTCACAAATAAAAGACCAAACTATAATCCGGTGTACATCAATGATAAAGTAATACCATACCAAAATACAGCAAAATATTTAGGTATGACATTAGATGCAAAGCTTCGCTGGAAAGCTCATGTCAAGAAGAAACGTGAAGAATTAGGGCTTCGCTATAAGAAGATGCACTGGTTGCTTGGAAAACATTCTGCGTTATCAGTGCACAATAAACTACTGCTATATAAGCAAGTCCTAGTTCCAATATGGACGTACGGTATTCAGCTTTGGGGCTGTACCAAACAGAGCAACATCCATATTATCCAACGTTTTCAAAATAAAGCACTTCGGAGTATCGTGAACGCCCCGTGGTACATAAGAAATGCAGACTTACATCGGGACCTCAAAGTGGACCTAGTCGCATCTACCATTAAAAGGTATGCAGAAGCTCACGAAAAAAGACTTCATCAACATGTGAACGTCGAGGCCATCCAGCTCCTCGACAACACGGACATAGTGAGAAGACTTAAGCGGACAAAACCGTTTGAGTTAGTGTTTTAAGTTAATTAGTGTCAATGTTAGTGCAGTGAATGTAAATAACAATTATAAAGAACACAAGAACATAGTGTCTTCCCCTTAAATAGAGACAATAAGCAAAGTGTTAATGGACACATTCTTTATTTTATCTACGTAGCAATTTAAGTCAAATGTAAAGTTACTAATTAGCCGTAATAATGGCTAGATCGTAATATTCTTGTAGCATCTTTATATAAGAAGATTCATAAAAAAAAAAAAAAAAAAAAAAACTAAAATATAAGCATTCTAGTGTTAAAATATTAATAATCATTACAAAATTATCGTCTCCATTGACCAAACATCACGTTATCAAACGGATGCTCTTGGCTTGTCCTCGCAACAGGCTTCCGCTGAGAGTATGCGGGGGCGAAACCTTTCGGTGACCTCAGCTAGCATTGCGATTTATTTCTAAGTCATTAAGGTCAGAAAATTACACAGAAATACTTATATACACAATTTAAGCCTTTCGTTTCGAATGATCTTGGGCTAAAACACCGCCACGCACCTCTGGACGTTGCTTCTTGAAAGTTTATGTGCGCTTTAAACACATGCTTTAACGGTGACGGCAAACATCGTGAGGATAACGGCATGTTCTGAGAACTTTGAAGAGTTTGAAGGACATTCACCAACCCCCAACAAGGCCCTACTTGGCCAGCGTCGTGAATTAAGGCCTAATCTTTCTCGTCAATAGAGAAATCTCTGCTCTGGGCTGGGCCCCAGCATTGGGAACTTAATAGGGGTGCTTAATGCTTATATGATGTGTGTAAATACGATTAAGTTATGCAATGGGGTAGGTATTTATCGATTAGAAATATCATAAATGATTACATGGTAAGTCCTTGTATCCCGTTTCAACCCAAGAAATTAAAACCAAGATTTTCAAAAGTTATGAGTACTTACCAATTTATTTTTTATATTAAAGACTGTACTCGTCTATACTATGTTGTGCTTACACATACGCGGGGTATGTTTCTTTCGTTAAGATGGGTACCTATCTAACTTATATTGAATGCAGGGAAACGAGGTGGATTAAAAAGAATAGGTACCTTTATACAATACCTCATTTAATAAGTATCTTGTTATAAACTGAATCCACACAAAACCAACCCGATGTGCCCTACATTCCCCAAAATAAAGGGCTAAGCATAATTTAGGATGGGGGAACAAGTTGTAATTTACACGTTCGCTTTTATTTGAAACCCAATGAGTAGGTATATTAAAAAAGATGGGATGATGATATTCGACAGGTTGCTGGAAAAACATAGAGTAGAGCCAGAGAGAGATCAGAATGGAGTAGGTTGGAGGAGGCCTTTGACAAACGGACAAACTGACAAACGGACTTACAGAGATTGCAGAAACAAGATATGTGTGAATTTTTTTAGTATTGTAAGAATCATAATATGTATCTGTTGTCCGAATAAAAGGCTTATTATTATATGAGTATATTTTTACACATTCGGTTATTCTTCCCGAATTTCACTATTTACAACTTGTACACAGCTCAACCGATTGCCATCAAATATATTTAAGAACACACGCGCAATATTTACCTATAAATAAAAACTACATTAAAATCGCTATACAGACAGACACGTCAAACTTATACAACCTTCTTTTTCAGCAAAATCGGTTGTCTGTAAAGTCGGTTTACAGACGATAGTTGAACGTAACAACGGCCGATTGTGCTGAGTTGTCGCTCGTTCCGCGCTCTCGCATGCACTTCAAGCCATAAATGTAAAGGTTTGGTCAAACCAACGCGTTCAGCTCGCGTCCGCGGTCGGAGTGCACGGTGGCGATACCGAGCGTGCAAAAGTTGTACACACCGTCGCGTCTGTTCTTGCGTTCACCAGGCTGGAATCACGTCATTGACTACAACGCTCTCTGATACAGATAGTGAAATCGAATTCTTCTCAACAAATAAATATCAACAAGCCCGATCTGATCGCCACCGGCGCGTGCCGACGCTGCATCGGACGCCGCGACCAATCAGAGGACGCATCGATGTGAACACGTCGCTACAAGTTCGTACACAACAACTGACCGCCACCGCGGACGAGAGCTGAACGCGTTGGCGGCGTTGGTTTGGCCAAGCCTTAACGCCTCAGAGCGATGGAACGCCGCATGCGTCATGTTTTTTATTCCGTCGAAATATAAGACGTTGTAACGTTAAAAAATGTTAAAATTATCAACATAATGTGTGCTTTTTGCAGGACGACAACCAAAACCGGTCGTGCCATGCCCGTATCCGAAACTAGAAAACGGTAAAATACGGATCAAGAACAGATCCAGTAGACTCGTAAGGTTCGTCTGTAATAGTCGCTACGAATTGGTCGGAAACACGTACGCCACTTGTCGGAATGGGAAATGGGATGTGCCTGTACCAGTTTGCGTTCGTAAGTATGAAAAAATATATTAAATAGGAATTATACTTATAAAACAATATACTTAGAACAAGCTTATCCTAAGCACATAAGTTATGATTTGTAGATGATTAGTACATATTTTGTGAGATTTCCATCAATTTTCTCACTAGGCTGCGACTATATCGTAGGTATATTTTGTTATTTGTAAAAATTGTATTCTGCAAATAAACATTTGATTTGATATAGCTGGCCCTATGGAAGACCGGTACTATGTAGAAAAAACCACCAAGTATTAGAACTTACCGAGTACTCGAGTAGTGACCATTTTTGCCATCATTGGGTTTTTAATATGTATAAAAAAATATCTACCCAAATGTTTGTCTATTTTATTAACTATATCAGATGTCTAGTATCCATCCGTAAAACAAATTAGAGATTACCGCCGAGCTAGATGTTTTTGTGTTGATTGTCCGGAAACATTTATTTATTTGTTATAATAATTTCACTTTAAGTATTAGCACAGCACACCTATATTATATATTTTTCCTATGTGATGCATAATAAACTTCATGTTAATTATTTTTTATACGTTTTAACAATTATGAATGAAATAAGTACCTATGTAATCCACTTTTATTGTCCGACTTCTAAAAAAGGGCAAAGGGGTCTAAAGCCGTAGTTTTCTAATTTATTTCGATGAATAATCGATGTGTTGAATCAAACAGGCAAATTTAGCATAACTACTCATCCGCCATTTGGAAAAAAAAAACGTGTTTTATGGTCCTTTATCAAACGCATGTCATTCGACAAAGTAAACTCTTAGGTACAACCAAATAGTGTTAAAAAATAAAATCTGTGAGTCATACGGTTTCTGAGATATTTCGGTTTTAAAGTGTTCAAAAGATTTTGGTTTTAGGTAATATCTCTTATACCGATTTAAGAGAGTTAGAGATTTGATGTATTTATGATTTACTCTTTCTATCGACAATCAATTCATTTACTAGCCGCAAAATCACGTTTTTTGCTGGCTTCATACTAAAATGTCGAAACCCCTTTAAATAGTTAACCTGAAAAAGATCCATATCTTAAAAAAAATAATAATTATTAAGTAAATGTAATTATATTATTATTCATAAAAATATTATTATTAGGAAAATACAATAATTATTAATTACTGACAGGTGATGGATGTGAAGACTTACCGACAGTCCCAAACTCAATTTATATAAAAGAGCACCATAATGCATGGAGGATATATTTTTGTCTCTCTGGATACATGATGATGGGATCCCACACAATCTACTGCGACGGAAGAAACTGGAACTCTACAGTACCACAATGCATTGGTAAAACAATATTTCAAACCAATTGACTATGCACGATAGTTGGTATACTAATACAAGTAACCACATCATATAATTAAAAAAATGTGGTTTATTATTATTAAATTGGTATCTTCATCTCAATTATATAAATTAAACCCTTATAATACTGTTAATTTTAATGTATTGTTCAGTACATTGTAGGTATATCAACAAATTAATTTACTTAAGAGTGTGGAATACTTTCCATTAAGGTAAAACTGTCTTTTTTTATGATTGATTACCATAGACAATGATTGAAACACCAAAACTAAAGTATCCACAAATAAAGAAGAAGAAGTCACTATCAAATCTGACAATTTGTCTTATCTTGTCTATGTCACAACCAACACTAAAAACTGTTATAAAAATTGTATTTTTTCGCGAAAAATGGCGTTGAACTAAGTAAGATCTACAATTTAACTTTATAATTTTATTTAACTCGACACTGGCAAATTGTCGTTTCGAGCGCAAAGTCCAATTTCAAGAAACTGAACTGTATTATTTCGCAAAATTATTTTTAGTCCTGTCATCATTATCATCATCATCATAATAACGTTCCAACTGCTGGGACACAGGGACTTCTCTCTTGCTTGACGAGAGGAGAGAGATTAGGTCTTAATTCAACACTCTGGCCAAGTACGGGTTGGTGAATGTCACATGTCATTCGAACTCTATAAAGTTCTCCGAGCATGCCGGTTTCCTCACGATGTTTCCCATCACCGTTAAAGCACGTGTTTTAAATCCTGTACTGATAATGAAAATGTTAAGAAAGTCAAACAGAATGGTTTGCATTCAAATGTGCCTTGTTCACATTAATTCCAAAATTCCAACGTTTACTACATTCATACCTACAGCCAACTAACTGCAAAACTTATTAGGTACGTTTTTTTTCGTAGAGAAGGCCTCGTCAAAGCCGAGTTTGAGCTGTGATTTTGAAGAGCCCGACCTATGCGGCTGGACTCAGGACGAAATGCATGATTTCGACTGGCGAAGGTGGAACAAGATGACTCCCAGCTCCTTCGTGTTTACTGGACCCTCGTTTGATCACACCACGGGAGAAAATGGCTCTGGTGAGTAGGGTAGTACATCTATACTAATAGTATAAAGCTGAAGATTTTGTTTATTTGTTTGAACGCGCTAATCTCCGAAACTACTGGATCGAAATTCTTTTTGTGTTGGATAGTCCAGTTATCGAGGAAGGCTATAGGCTATATAACATCACGCTACGACCAATAGGAGCAAAGATATAGTGGTAAATGTGTAAAAAACGGGAGAAAGTATTCATCTTTGAAGCCTTCCGTTGCGTGCGCCGTGAAAACGGTTCAAGATACACAAAAAAGATGTATTAAAGAATAATAGCTCTTTTAATGATCTAAAAAACAGTCCGCGAAAGTATATGTCTATCTTTTAAGATTAACTCACAAAAACCGTTTTTATGGTACCTAATTTGGTCGAAATAATTTGCTTAAGTTGTATCAATATAAGAATATTAATCTTTATTCAAATAAATATGTTGTTGGTTAAGAGTACTTCATCCATTATAACGCGGGTAGCACCGCTGGGCACAGCTTGTATTACATATGTTTACTGTCCTCTGTGTCTACTGCCTCAGTGGCGCGGTGGACCGAGGTCCGCTTGCAGCGCAAGAGGTAGCGGGTTCGATTCCCGCCGTGGGGTCAAGTGTTTGTACGTTCTGCAAGCACTTTTCTCCTTGGTCTGAATTTATTATATGTATAATAATGTCTCTGTGTCTGTCTGTCTGTCTGTGTGTCTGTCTGGCTGTCTGTCTGTGGCACCATAGCTCCCGAACGGATGGAGCGATTTCAATTTAGTTTGTTTTTGTATGAAAGGTGAGTTTGGCGCGAGTGTTCTTAGACATGTTTCATGAAAATCGGTTGTGCCGTTTAAAAGTTATGGGGGTGAGAGTGGGTAAGGAAAACCGAAAATCTGCAAATATACTGGTGTGGGGTATCAAATGAAATCGCATCGCGTCCACATTAAATAATATGATGTTGTTTTACGTTTAAGGAAATTATGGCATTGGAATTTGGGGGGTTTTTCTTAAATTTTAAATTTAGATTTATTAGTAGAAATATCTACTAATCCGCCATCTAGTTATAAATAAAGGAAAGTCAAGCCTTGTTCGTTTCGAGCGCGAAGTTGCTAACATAATTTTACTCTCATAATATTTTAAAGTTTTTTTAAACCCCGACG
This sequence comes from Gymnoscelis rufifasciata, assembly GCA_929108375.1. NCBI lineage: Eukaryota > Metazoa > Arthropoda > Insecta > Lepidoptera > Geometridae > Gymnoscelis > Gymnoscelis rufifasciata. The sequence goes on along the minus strand of OV815327.1, from coordinate 8,523,056 downwards.
CAAAAAGAGGGGTGTTTGTCTGTATTCTGTCTGTCTGTGTGTGGCTTCATAGCTAACGAACGGTAACAGCGATTTCAAATTAGTTTTTAAATAATAATAACAATGAATCCTAACAGTGTTGGTTTGTTCCATCCGGGTGTCCCATGACACCTCTCAAGTTTTTTATTGTATTAATGACTGATTAATTAAATAAAATAAAATAAAAATGTATTTATTTGGAAAACTTAAACATAGGGTAGGTAACAAGGTACAAATAATACTAAAATATACGCATTTAGTTATTATAACTGTGTCGCGTATATTAACGCCCTCTCCGTAACAGTAGTATCCAAATTTTTATCGAACTTATTCTTATCTTACAGTTAAATGTGATGTGTGCGTGTGTGTGTTTGTGTGTGTGAGTTTGTGAGTGTGTGAGTTTGTGTGTGTGTATGTGTGTGTGTTGTGTTTGTGTGTGTGTTGTGTTTGTGTGGGCGTAACTATATGTGCGATGTTGAACTTATATAAATAATATGATATATACTTACACATATATTATATACATATATATAAATTAATTATTTTGTGAGTATTAATTATATATTGAAGTCTCTTTCTCCGTCAGGTTACTACATGCTGGTTGAGAGTTCCGGAGTGGCTCAGAACGCCACGGCCAGGCTGTTGTCTCCGGTGTATGACTCCAAGCTGACTGCGAATGGATGCTTCAGATTCTACTACCACATGTTTGGCAGGTAGGTTATCAATGCACTACCTAATATATTTTATTTTATCAAAACAGTAATGTTTACAATGGTGATTGGTGATCCAATTAAATTTTCCCACGAATAGACAACATGGTTTTAAACAAAAAATTCAAATAAACATCAATACTACAGAAAAAGTAAGAAACAAAAAAACATAACAATTACAATACAAGTGGGTACTTCACTTAATATTTACCTATCAATAGTATGTTTAATTTGTGTTCATTACTACACACTCCTACTGTGTTTGTTTTCTGTACTACATATACCTACTCATTTTATTTTTATTTATAAATCTGTGTAAACGCCACTGCTCTCTCTTATTACCTATCAAATTTCTGATCCATCCAAAGGTTGCCTGGAAGAGATCGCTATTAGTGATAAGGTCGCCCATTGTGTCACTGTATTAAATATGTATCTCCTATGTATGTTCCTATATTGTGGTGTTACAATAAAGAATTTTTGTATTGTATTGTATTGTGGGTACAATACAGTAAACAATATTACGAAGTATCTCTGGGTTTGAAAAACTCCCTGCTAAGACGTGTTCTTGTTTATTATACTGCTTATTTTGTTAAAGTTATCACTTCTCCACATTACCGAATTCTGTCTATAGTTGGTGGACATGGACACTATGGGAATAATTAAGGGTGCTTGACATATACCTTAAGTCGTTTCGAACCGTGAGCTGTTCTTAAAAGCAATAGTTATATTGTTGTTTCGCACATCAATGATTGCAGAGGCGTGAAGCGGCCGATTTATCTTTAAATAATGACTGCCTCAGTGGCACGGAGGGCGCAGGGTCCGCTTGCGGCGCAAGAGGTAGCGGGTTCGAATCACGCTGAGGGGCCAAGTGTTTGTATGTTCTGCAAGCACTTTCTACTTGGTCTGGGTGTTAAATATGTATAATAAAAAAATATTTATGTAATTATGTCTATTAAGTATTTCAGATGTTTAGTACCCGTAACACAAGCTAACAGGGTACTACTCTCTCACACAACATCTCATCTAATATTTCAGATAATTATTATAAGAAGGGTTGATTTGAACCACAAACAAAAGCACTTTAGGATTTAAATGTGTTTGCTTGTATGCTTTTGTAGCAATTAAACGATTTCAATGTATAATTTTAAGTTATTATTTTAAAATAAATAAACAAGATATAAAAAAGTCAAAGGTAAGGACGGAAAACACGAAAAATCAAAATATAACTGCAATAATTACAACAAAATACCTCAATATATAAAAAACATTGAAAAAGACAACATATTTAAAAATAAACTAAAACAACTACTAATTAATAAAAGCTACTATTCAGTTAAAGAGTACATGGAAGATAAATTAGAATAATAAATATATTATTACCTATTAGATAGGTACAGAATAATAAGAACACTTCTAAATAAATAGCATATAAGAAAACTCAAATTATTTTTTTAAATATCATAAATAACATAGTAATTACATAAATTCAATTTTATTAATGATAATAACTTATGTGTGCAATAAATATATATATATAGTTTATTAAGTAATTGATTAAATTGTTATAATATCCAAGGTACAAAATAATAATATATAAGATATTAGATAATAAACTGTGATATGTAATTCATACAATAGAAATACATAGGTAATATTAATATTATAAAAACAATTAAAGATTGCCACTAGCCATATTATTATTATAAATATAACTTCCTTTAAAACAATTTTAAATTTAATTATAAATATTTAATATGTAATAAGTTACATACTATAGCATAAGTCTATTTTTTGTAGTTGTAATGTCCCAACGGGGCTCATGTAAGGGTAGATATAATATTATACTTAACACCTAAATTGTAACCACATGAAACAACGAATAAATGAATATGAATATAATTACTGAGATCAAAGTTAAAAAAAAATAAACAAAATTAAATAAAATGAATAATAAAGTAAAATAACGTTCGTTTACGTTTTGCGATTACGTGTTTTTTTTATGCTGTATAAGTTTTCATTTGACCACAATCTCACCTGATGTAAAGTGATGATGTGGTCTGCGATGGGACATGAAGACCTAGAAGGTAGATGTCTTCTCCGGACCACATTACGAAACTCGGAAAAATCGCTTCACGCCCTGGCCCAGGCCGGAGGGTGGTGACAAGCCGCGTAAATTTAGATTATATCTATGTGTAATTTCCAGCACCATAGGCGGCCTGAGGGTATACCAAAAGCCGGACAACGTCTCGATGGAGGACCTTCTGAACATCAAAGAGTATTCACAGCAATACCTCCTCTTTGAGCACTTTGGCGGTCTTTCCGACACTTGGTTCAGCGCTGTGCCGGCTTTGATCTCGCTTAATGAAGATTTTCAGGTCAGTATCGCATTATCTTAATATATATAAATCTCGTGTCACAATATGTGTCCTCAATGGACTCCTTAACCACTTAACCGATTATAATAAAATTCGCACACCATGTGCAGTTCGATCCAACTTGAGAGATAGGATGGTTTTACAGCGAGATAAATTCGAATAATTTCCGGGAAAATTTTATACCCGTGCGACGCCGGGGCGGGCCGCTAGTCTTTAATAAAATAAAAAAAAAGCCTTAATTTCCTTCTAAATTACAAAATACTAACATTAAAAATATTATAATATTTAAAAAATCATTTTCAATCAGCCTCCTGCAACATTTGCCATTTTTTTCTGTCCTGTGCCTTGTTTGTCCATGTTATCTTAAATATTTTATGTATAATATAAAATATCGTAACATAAGCTCAGAGCTTACCACGGGGCTAGGATGTGTTGTGTGGTAGTCCGGAAATATATATTTTTGATTAAATTTAATATATATGTATGTATGCTAATTAATCACTTGTATTGACATATATTTTGATGAGTATATTGTTATATTTTTGTTAGGTGTATTTATTTATAATAGCCATTTAGAACTGAAATAACTGGAAATCTTTGGAAATCTTTGAAATCTGCCGTCACGATGCTGATTATAAAGTATATTTAAGAAAATCCATTTATTAATCCACACATGAAATAATCTGTATACAAAAATAATTACATTGTTACTGTGTGAGGACCAAAAGGTTAAGCCTTAGGTTAATGTTGCTACGGTGTTGATATTCAGTGCCTATACCACAAGCTCAACAAAACGGGGCGAAAAATTTGCATTTTTTGGAGGTTTTGTCTGTTCACGTCCGTAAGTGGTAACCCTCTGAATCCTTACACGTGACCTCCGGGTGGTGCTAAGAACAGTCTCTGGTGGTAGGCTTCGGCCGCGGGTTGTCACCACCCTCCGGGCTGGGCCAGTGCGTGAAGCGATTTTTTCGTGTTTCGTAATGTGGTCCGGAGAAGCCACCTACCTTCTAGGTCTTCATGTCCCATCTTAGACCACATCGTGCACTTTACATCAGGTGAGATTGTGGTCAAATGAAGGCATATCTAACATAAAAAAATTTGATTGTTCAGCAATACATATTTATTTATGAATTCGCAGATAGTGATGGAAGGCATTCGCGGCTCCAATTACATGAGTGACATAGCTGTGGATGACGTAGCTATAATGCAAGGAGATGCGTGTATCACCGCCAGGGCGCAGGCTGTTACACCAGTACCAGTGATAGGTATGCCGTCATTTCTCATCTTCATCATCATCATCATCATCACCCTGTAACGTTCCCACTGCTGGGACACAGGGACTTTTCTCTTGACGAGAGAGATTAGGCCTTAATTCACCACGCTGTCCAAGTGCGGGTTGGTGAATGTCACATGTTCTTTAAACTCTTACTCAGAACATGTCGGTTTCTTCACGATTTTTGCCTTCACCGTGTTTAAAGCGCACATAAATTTATAAAGAAGAAAAAAAAACAGATTTACGTGGCGGGGTTTGATTGAACCCACGACCTTCGGAATGAAAGTCGAGTGTCCTCCCACTTAGCCAACACGGCTCCATTTTACTCTTAAGGTATTTATCCAACCATAGAACTAGACAAACATTGAGATGACATAGGTAGGCTGTAAGGAGAAGGTTTCCTTTCAGCCAGGCCGGGGTTTCTCACACCTGAACCAGCGATAGGTCATTTCACCATTTCACTCTTAAGGCATTTCTCCTGCCATAGATGTCGTAGCTTAAAGGAGAAACGTTGGTTACGTTCTCAGTTTAACACCACGGGGCGGTTCGCCTATTAAAATCAACATTGTAATTATTTTTGGAGTTTACTCCTTAAGAAACGATTTGAGTTATAAGGCCCGGTACGGAAATTTTATGAGGAGTAAAATCAAGTGTAACACGAAAAGTTGAGGCGTTACGTAGAAAGAGACAAACATAATTATATATCTGTAGGATTTAACGTGTAAAAGAATGAGATGGAATACATTACACAGCGTATCTCATTCTCGGGGTCTCCTCTTTGCGCGATACTTCGAAGTCTCACTGCATTTTATTTATATTATTTTGTAACATACTTTACGTAATACGCTTTATTGAAGTAATATAAATAATCCGAATAATTACAGATATATGTTTGTTTCTCTTACTATTTTAGCAGATGCGTTCATTTACCCTTTTTTTCTATTCGATATTATGTATATCATAATTATCGTTCGTAAGGAGTAAACTCCAATCGTGCGTTGTAGCTGACACACACACTTTTTTTTTTGGAAATATTTAGTTAGGTACTTTTTTTCCAGCGCAATCATGCGTGGACCGGTGTGGACAGAACTGGTCCGGCGGGGCCTGCGGCTGTACGGCGAGCTGCCTGGTCATGGGCGAGTGCTGCCAGGACTTCTTCGACATTTGCATGTTTGGACCGGGTGAGGCTACAAGTTCATTTTTCTTATAACAGGACTTATCAAAGGACGCAAATATACAACTCATTTGAAGACGACGTTATTTCTTATCAAAAACTTAACATAATGGGTAACCTCTACGATTTTGGAAGCTCCACTCTTTGATGCCATACCCTGGTTAGATCCTAGTTTTCTATCACGGTACCACATTTGGAATGTCTACTTTTCAGCAACAAAAAATTAATTTCATAGATAAGTATGAGATAAATTCATCCCACATAGGGTCTGCGAACAGTTTATACAAATTTTAATAATAAAAAATTTAAGCGTGGTTTTTTTATTATTAAAATTTGTATAAACTTAAAAATATACTCGAGTGGGGTCTCAAATAAAAGCGCATCACGTCCACATTACAAAATAGTATGATTTTTTACTTATAAGGAAACCAAGATTTGCCAATCAGAAGTTTTTTTGTTATTTTATATTTAGATTGTGGTTATTATGTAATAACACGGAGTTATATAACCATAATAATTATTACAGGTGATGCATCAACAATTGACGACGACCTCCCAGAAACACAAAAGCTAGTCGGCGAGACAACAATAAAACAATCCACTTATCCAACAACCGTAAAGACTACAACAACAGAACTTACAACCACCCCCACCACTGTTAAAACAACAACTAAAACGACCACTAAACCGACCACTAAACCAACAACTAAACCGACCACTAAACCAACCACTAAACCAACCACTAAACCGACCACTAAACCGTCCACTAAACCAACCACTAAACCAACCACTAAACCAACGACTAAACCGACTACTAAGCCGACCACTAAATTACCTACAAAGCCCACAACGCCCAAAAATAGAACCGTAACTCCAGTAATAAAATCTACCACGAAATTAGCTGAAATAACTACAACTAAAGGTACTACTAAAATACCAACAACGTCTTTAGATGCGTTTGAAGAAAGTGACATAGATAGGAGGAAACATCAAGCTGAGATCAACTTGAACAAGAGTGTTATTAATGGACTTAAGAAGGAAAGTAAGTATTTCAGTTTTCAGACCCCTAAAATATATATTATGCAACAGGTATAACATCAGTATGATAGGCATGATGGCTACATAAAAATAGCAGTATTCTGTTATGTCTGTCTGTAAGTTATAATTAAAAGATCTTTACATGTATATCTATTAAGTATATCAGATGTCTAGTACCCGTAACACAAATTTAGAGCTTACCACGGGGTTGTTGTTGTTGTGTGGAGTGTTCGGAAATATTTATTATTATTTATTAATCTAGGTTGGGGCTTGATGGGGAAGGGAGTTCATTGTATAATTCGTTTCAATATTCGAGATTACCTCAAATAAATTATAATGATCTTAAGCTTGTTTGTTTTAAGTTTTTGGGGCTAGGATTCTCTAGTTTCACTCTGATTAATGACGACAAGGTTCGCAAATAAGCGGCAATATGATATTTCAATTAAGTTATTGAAGAAAGGAGGTTATTCCTTCGGGGCAGTCCAATATCATCCACCTAAAGGAAATAAAGTGATTAATATTATATTTCTTTCTGCTAGAAATATGCCTTTTAAAAAAATCTATAATATTAAAATTACTGAGAGAAAAAATCTAATAAATGTCGCGAAAACCTTTTAGAATCGCGCGAAGCCGAGGCGGGCCGCTAGGTATTATATTTTTTTTTATTGCGCACATAATTAAAACACAAACATAGTAAAAACAATTTAACAGTATGTGACTATTGGCGGTCTTTTTTAACCCCAGACCAAAAAAGAGGGGTGTTATAAGTTTGACGTGTCGGTCTGTCTGTCTGGGACATCATATAGCTCCCGAACGGATGGAGCGATTTTAATTTAGTTTTTTTTTTTGTATGAAAGGTGCGTCTGGCGCGATTGTTCTTAGACATTATTAATGAAATCTGTAATCTGCAAATATTCTCGAGTTTATCAAATGAAAGCGCGTCGCGTGCACATTACACAATATTATGGTGTTTTACTTTTAAGGAAATAAAGGCATTGGATTCGGGGGTTTTTCTTAAATCTTAAATTTAGATTTAATTTATTTAGTATTAAGATTATTGTAACATGACAGTCGGCTATGGGACACAAAACAAATCACCTAAGTTATCGAGAAGCAACAAAATTATGACACATGTAGTAATTTAATTACTGTCTCGTTTTGTCTCTGGTGATTTGACCTGGATTAGCACTGTCTCTCGCCTCGCTCTCACCTTCCTTGTTTATCTATATAAATAAAAATGAATTGTTGTTCGTTAGTCTGATTAAAACTGGGCCGATTGAGCTGATTTTTGTTTTAAAATGTTTGTCGTAGTCCAGGGTAGGTCTAAACGGTGAGCAAATAAGGAAAAATTGCCGGGAACTTTTTTTACCCGTGCGACGCCGGGGCGGGCCGCTAGTTTTTGATAAAATACGGGTACAATTTTTTTAAATAATCTTAATAACGGACAAAAGATTTCTCTCCCCTATTTTTATCGCTCCACAGGTGAGATTAGGTGATGTTAATTTTTATTTTTATTTCCAGGTAAATCCAGCTCATGGAAAGCAGCAATAATTACAATAGTGGTACTCGCGATTTGTGTTTCTCTCGTGTACCTAGGGCTCCAGTCGCGGACCGCTAGGGGGCGCCAGGCCCTCGCGCGCCTCCGCGGCCGTAGCGCCTCGGACCCCGAGGTCACCTACCTGCACTCTGCGGATGATGATGACTTATAGGTTAACGGAATAACCAATAACTATACAGCAGTTAAAAGAACCCAAATAGCATCAAAGTTATCGGCATTATCTACCACAAAGTGCCACAAATGTCACAACATTTTATTAAAGTTGTTAAAATACCTACAGATAATTTAGGATAGAAACAATTTTAACAACAAAATGGGGCCAAGCAGTCATGAGTCATATTAATCCAAAGAAATCGACAAAATACAGATTCTTTCACGTATCATGTTTACGAGATTAATCGCTAGATGGCATGGTATAGAATCATAATTATGTTTCATAGTAAATGATTGAAGCGTAAAAAAACAACACAATGAAAACTATATTTTATTTAACAATTTGAATTTGTAAATAAAGATCTGAAATTATGTATACTTAATTTGAATGTTAATATAAGAATGGAAGTCATATTTGTAAGTTAATAAAGATAATGAAATTAATGTGTCATTTATTGATGTACTTTTAAACAATTAATTTTTCATTTTAAAAACGGGTTTTAGTCATGTGGTATTTTAACGAAATTATTACATTCCGACAGTTCTTATTGAAAAAAAAACGGCCGGGGTATAAGTAAAAAAAAATGTATAAGCCGGGGGCTTATAACTGTTCCTTCTACAATGAAATAAAAATGAAAAATGAAAATGTTTTTATTCAGTAATAATAGGCGGGTACATAGTATTGTTAATCATACTGATGAACAACCTTTTAAGTGTTAAGGAACACTTGTGCTAGGCATGCTCTTCCTAGATTATCATAATGTTAAATGGGACCAGAAACCTTGGAAATATATTATATCGTCACAATACAAGTGATAAAAAACGTTTCAAAATTAATAACATTTAGAAGGTTTTACTTATCAACTGAGCGAGCGAAGTTCGTATTTTCATTTCTCGTGGCTAAAGCTCGCTTCTTCAACCTTCAACGAAAAAGGAAAATTAATCCTTATTTAAAAAAAAACTTTAAGCAAATATCAATCATACGAAAGCGTTATTGTAAGATTTTTTTCTCTATAAAAAGAGCATTTTTCAACCTAGTATTTATAAGAAATTTGGTGGGCAGATTCAGATATATATGTTTGTCAAGCCACTAAGATTTTTCAAAATGGCGACCATTTCTAATTTGTTGTGTGTGGTATCGGTAGGTAAGTAGGTTCGTTTGTTTGTTGACATATTTGGCATTCATAGCACCACAGATAGGAAAAGGTTTGCGTGCAAAGTGCCACATTATTAAAAGCACTATTGAGAACTCATATTTCCCGACGCGACCCGACGTTCGTGCCGATGTTTATCGCGTTACAAATCGCTCACGTTTTGTCGTTTATCGAAATAAAATAAACCTCAATCAACACATTATTTTTAGCACTCCACCTACATAAAGTACCTACCATTGCCTGTTTTATAAATATCATGGTCAGTTACGCATTTTTTGGACATTTTCCATTTTAATAAAAGGAATCTTTTCTGAATTAGCCGTGTTGTATTTTAGTACTCGAGTTTACACTCAATATTGTTCTCAATTTGAATCGAAAATGTTGACTGTTGTTCGTCACATATGTTTATGTTTATAATTTATTTTCTTAATTTTTTTTGTTATCTATAATACCTTTTTTTTTACAATATACACTTATTACAACATTAGTCAACAAGCTTTTCTAACTTAATCATAATTTGGTAAAACAAAGTTCCTATTTCCAAACTAAATGCCGATTGTTTTTTGTTAAAAATCTGTTTGTTTAAACTCATTTTAAATGGCAATCATAAACTGCTTCTTAAATTTTTATGGCCAATTACATATATTGTTTATCATTGGATTATTGATATGTAGGAGCAAAAATATGTTAACGCAATATATAAAAGAATAAAAAACTGAGAGCTAAATTTAAAACACTATAAAATATTTGACTCTACAAGAATCTTAAAATCTTTACTTAAAATAACATAAAGTCGCTTCAAACCACTCAATTTGTTTTAATACGGGTTTCAGCACAAATAGGAGGAGAGGAATGGCAGAGAGAATAAGAATTGGCACCCATGCGCGGCTGAACCGGGTCGCTAGTAAAAAGTTAAAAAGCTTCAAAAATATATTTTTACATGCGACAGGAAACGCTCTTGAAATCCTAAAATATCAGAAGACATTGACAGATATCTGTCATAAAAAAAACTCCACTAGCAACCCCAACAAGACAAAAAACCCCGCGAAAATTCAAACGCTGACCTCGATTCGCCAGCCTTATCATATCGACCGAAGGCTCATTGCTACGCGCATGACAGTACAACAATGCGGTATACGCCTCCTGGCCGTCGCTTCAGACTTACGCAGACCGTGTAAATACTAAAACCGTGTAATATTATGCGTGCCCAGTTTTAGCGGTAAGTTTTTATACATTCTACCAACATTCAACCTTTTTTCATACCATTAGAAAAACAAAAGAGGTTCTAAGTTCGAATGAACTATTTTCAAATTTCACGTGAGCTCTACCAAGCTCTACATGACATAAAAGTTGATTAGTAATAAAAATTAATTCAAGGCTAGCTGAAACGGGTTGAGATCAGGTTGAAAAGTCAAAATGCGAGAATAGCTTACCCAGTTGCTAAATAGAGCATGAATAATTAATTATTTTGGTAATTTTGGTGATGTATAGGTTTAAAATTGTGTGTTTCGATCTTTGTTAATTAGCTCTATGACATAAGTGGAGTATTGATCAAACGGGCTAGATATGTGATGCAAAAATAGGCATTACGACACGAAGTCTCAAGTAAAAGCTTCCGCCCATACTATTCGTGTTTGGGACGATAGTTTTCAGATAAATCTCGTGCTAACTTTTATATTAGAGTTGAGTTTTCAGGATAAATATTTTTTTATTATAGCTCCCTTAGCAATTGTATGTTCGTGTAGTTCTTAAATTGAAACGATTGACAAATAAGTTAATTTCAAATAGAATCCGGTGTAAGTTTAAAACCGTTGTTAGTTTTAGTATAAGCCATTAAAATAATAGTAATTTATTGATAGTAAAATAACCTATTTATAACTATTATTAGCCTAGTAAGAATATGTAAATTTTTGGAATTTCTATGGTTATAAGGTAAATAGTAAATTCCAGTCGATGTTACGCGATTTAAACTACTTTCTTAATTTTTTTTGTTTGAGAATAAATATAGGTATATTCCCTATTATTATTTGATCTCTATTCAAGAACTATTCCTGTGCTGAAGGTTTTCTTCGTGCTCTGGTTTGTTCGCCTGGCTATATCGTTGGGCTTGGGCTGTGTAGAACACAATTTCATAACTTGATTTTTGACAGTACTATTCCTCTGTGCAGGTATTTATTCTCCGTATTCCGGTCTGTCCACTGTCCCTTCAAGGAATACTTCCGCCTGGCCATATCGTTGGCCTTGGGCTGTCTAGAACACAATTTGACTACATTTGATTTTTGTCTAGTACTATTCCTTTGTGTAGGTATTTATTCTCCGTGTTCTGGTCTGTCCACTGTCCCTTCAAGGAATGTTTCCGCTAGGCCATATCGCTGGGTTGGCCTTGGGCGGTCTAGAACACAATTTGACTACCTCTGGATTTTGTTCTAGAGTGTAAAGTGACTATTTTTTATTTATTTATTTACAGCTCAATACAACTACTATTGCTTATGGGTCGACTCAAATCTTAACTAGACACCCTTGTAGCGCTAAGTATCTACTAAGTTATGGTTTCACCTCCAAGAGAACCCTTTTTTTACGTGTAGAGAAACAGTTGCTCTAATATCACCTGACTGAGGGGTTAGTGAATAAATCTCCTAGCATACCAATTTTTCTGTGAGTGACCTATTCACAATTCCTTTAGTGAAGCACCATTTAAAATAAATGTTTACAGAACCTTTCCGTGAGCCGAAATTTTCTAAAGTTTGAATCAGCGATTATTTAGTTAGGTTAGGTTATGTAAAGTAAGAAAGTTTAAATGAGATCCAACCGCCTACGGGATAAGCACGGAAGTTTTTTTTATTTACAATAGCAACTGATTAGGTTCTTGTAATGTTATGTAGCCCAACGGCGTTTCTATAAAACTTGTTACCTGTAATAAATGTTATAATATAGAAGCTGTACCTTGCCACCCTGTGGCGTGTCCCGTAGATTTGGGGTTTTTTCCAAGATATTATTATAATAAACAAACCCATAGGGGATGGAAGAAGGAAGATGGCGGATTTAAATTGTCACTTACCCGTCAAACATTGAAGTGGGACGTCAGACAACTTCAATCAGCAGTATATTTATAAAAACAAACAGTATATTATTATAAACTATGTATATTTATCAATTTGTTAAGGTTGGTCAGCTTTTTTTTAATCGGTTTGTGTTTTTCCTATGGTGTTGCCGAAGTTTTACCGATTATTCTTGTTTTTTTTTGTATTTTTTATCGCGTTAAAATCAAGAAAGTGAGTCATAATTATGTATCGTATATTCATTCTTATTAAGTATAAATCCAATTTTAAAAAGAGTTTGAAATTAACGCTGTATTATCTTCAGTAAAGTTGATAGTTGATACATAAAAAAAATATAACCAATTTGTTATATTTCATAAAAAATAAAATATCAAAAAACTTTCTTATAAAAAACTGGCCAAAAGGCAATTATTGTTACCTTACTGTATACAGCGTAGGTTATATTATTTCGTTTAACGTTTTAATTTGTTAATTATAACCAGCTTTATTTTTAAAAGCAAAATAGCTGAAACCTCGTTGAGAAACCCCCGCTAAGTATTAGTAGACCTTGAGTCAAAGTAGGAACCTTGGACGCGACACCAATCAACGAGTGTACGCCGACGGAAACAACGATTAACAAAGAAAAACAATTAATTAATTAACAGGTTTACCATTTCTAATTGGGTAAATGTAGCCTAGAAAGAAAACCTATAATTTCTAGGCACATTAGACTTTCATGCAATATAGTATTACTAATTTTATATAGTTGAAGAGTTTGTTTGTTCTAACGCGCTAATCTCAAGAAATCCTGGTCCGATTTGAAAAATTCTTTCAGTATTAGATAGCTCATTTATCGAGGAAGGCTATGGTTAGGCTTTTAACCGCGGGAAAAACATTGTTCCCGCCGAAAACCCCATAAAACACGAGCAACGCTGTACTGTGACAATACTGTTAGGTTTCATAGAGCGTTCCTAATAAATTACTTAGGTTTTTAAATGGCTTTCTAAAAACTGGTACAAGCTCTCGGGTTATCTGGTCTCTTAACATGTATAGACCATTATTTCAGCTCTAGCCTAAAGTAAATTTAAGGAAGTTTTTTGCAAATACATTTAAGTTTTTTTTTATTTATTTGTTGATAATCTTCATATCGAACAATGGATACACATAATTTATAATTTTAATGAATTACGACAAACGTATTGTTATTGGAAAGTGCTCTCTCAATTAAAAGGAATCACACCATGTAAAAGGTATTAGGGGCAAAAACAGACAAAAGTAAAAAAAAAACATACAATAATACATATTTAAACGGGCCCTCTACAATAAACGTGATTTTTACAAAGTTAACGTTGCGCGAGGCCAGTACTTAAAAGAGAGACCGCCCTGACTGCATTTTAATAAATTTTATTTTAAATTTTTTTCTTAATTTTTTTTTTACTGTAAAATGTGTACACGGATCCCTATGTAGTATGAGGCTATTTCATATTTATTAAATTTATTTAAGACTTGTCTTGTTCTCTATCGAGCAAGGGTCGAATTTGCTAAACATTGAAGCAAACAGACTTAATTAATTAGTAGTCGAAGGATTTACTGTCACTAGGGATAGCCTTTGTATTAACATTTTCCTTGTGTTCCTTAACCTTTAAGTTAACAAATAAAATAATAATACGGGATCTTGCAATTAATTTTAAACTGTTCCGTTACAAACAACGAAATGTTCTGTAAAGTAAATAAGAAGTTATCAAGTCCCTATTTATCAATAGTCTTAGATTGAATCTCTATTTTATATTATTTTCATACATTTGACGTCAGTCAGTTGTCTGCTAAACGGTATCAGAGGATCTAAAAGTCGACTTTATAGACATCATTATAAATTCGAAATAAATAAATATTGCTGGACTGTCCACATCACAACATCTAGTGTTTAAATATGGTTACCTTAATTTACTATCTGTTTAAATATTCTTGATGTGTAAGATATTTATTTCATTTCATTTATTCATTTACAAAACACAAATTCTTAGAACTATAACTTAAGATACGACGCTCGCCGCAGAAGTATAAAGCTGTGTCGCGGCTTGCAGCGCCTTCCAATTTATGTAACCAAAATACTGATGAAATTGAGTAACACTATTAAAAAAAAAACGATACAGGACAAGAGAAAGTTAAAAAAATTACATTAGTAGACAAATTTTTGATTCATTTGTCCATACATTCATAGTACATGAAATGTTTAAAATATATATAAATATAGCTGAATTTAGTTTATATATAAAATTGTATGTTGCGCGCGCGCGTCTGTGCGTGTGTGTGTGTGTAAGAGTGTATGTGAGTGAGTGCGTCATTTTAAAATGGGGTTGAGATTGTGGTTTATTGTTTTATTGATTAATTAAATGTTCTGTCTCCTGGTAGGATAGATTTTGAAGCCAATTTATTAGTTTGTTTTTGCATTGATGGAGAGTTAGGGGATAAATATACTCAGGGATTTATTAATCTTATTGTAAATCGTAGAGCCAATATGGGTGTATTGCCTACCTGAGTTTTTGGTACCACAAGATATGATTTGACAAACCTTATCAGAACGTCGTTTTGTTTTGCACAGCTCTGGGTCAAATGGCAATTCAGTGTGCTTGCGTAGGACCGTTCGGAGTATAAAAAGTTGCCGGACTGTAAGAATTTTACAGAGGGTGTATAGTTCAGAAGTGGGAAATAGTCTAGGTTTACAACAAAGTACTTTGAGTACACCTCTCTGGGTCCTTTCCAACTGCAACAAGCGTGCTATGTATATTATTGTTTAGTTTCATCAAGATCCATTCAGTAGTTTTTGCGTGAGATAGCAACAAACAATCACATCCTCACTAACTTTCGCACTTATAATATCAGTAGGATTTTTTTTTACATCTTCGCAGCTATATTTTCTCCCTTAACCTATAACGAAGAGTCTGAGATAAGCAGATATCAATTCAATTAAATTTATTATAATTGGACTCTGCGCTTGAAGCGCCAGTTTTCTAGTGTCGAATTAAATACAATTATAAAGTGAATAAACAAATAATAAAATTAAATTTATAATAACTCCTGATTCCTCAGCTTTAATTTCCTTAAAAGTAAAACACCATACTATTTTGTAATGTACACGCGATGCGCTTTCTTTTTCTTTTTCTTCTTTTGATGCTTCACTCGAGTATATTTGCGGATTTACGGGTCTCCTTCCCCACTCTTACCCCCATAACTTTTAAGCGGCACAACCGATTTTCATGAAAAATGTCTAATAACACCTTTCTTACAAAAAAAACTAAATTGAAATCGCTTCATCCGTTTAGGAGCTACGAATGGGCGAATGGGCGGTGTAACTTCAAACTGTCGTTCAATTTACTAACTTTAATATACATATAGACATATAACTTTTAAATTATCATGGTTTTTAACAGTATTATGACTTAAAACCCGTCAATTAATGGTATGTTTAAAAAACATGCCTAATTAATGCAATAAACAACGTAACTAAATCTTATTATTAAGTTACTTAATGTTATCTAAGATACATAGTCATGACGAATGGACAAGTGTCAATAACGCAATCTCTCAGTGGCCAGACTATACTCAGTTAAACACCATTTTGCGTCCCCTAAACAGATATCTTACTTTTTTGCAAACATCTTATTCGGACTGACAATTAGATCTGACATTTGAACCCAGTGCTTTCCCCGGATAAATAGGTTTTATTCTGAAGTAGAAGTATAACAATTTATCAAACGTCTGAATTCTGAAGTCTGAGAGCATTGTTGAATATAAATGGAACGAAATGAATGGTGACCGATGTAGTATGTTGTTTTTACCAGGAAAATGTATTTCCACTTATTTATTTGAAGTGATTCTTTTTATTGCTTTTCTGGAAAATCAGGGCCCACGCCTATTTCAATATCTACCTACTAATGGAACTGTAATGATTTTTAATAAGTGATAAACCTCACTTTTTAGGTTTAACTATTTATAATTTTTTTATGCAGAAAATTAAGACACTTCCCTAACCTTGTTACCTTGTTGATGTGCCTGAATTTTCTGCAAAAAAAATAATAATAATGAAACTGTGTTCTCAAACAATTTTTTTTTATTTCAAGTTTAAATTCGCAGTAGTTTCAGATTAATCGTAATCTTGCTGAAGATTGGCAAAGCTAACATTTCGTTTGCAGACAAGTCGCTTTTAGGACAGAAAGATAAGTTGCATAATATTAGGTACGACAACCATATAAAATTAAACATTTGCATGCCATTTTACTGGTAAAGTATGTGAAACCTTAAATTAAACTAAACATCTATTATTGTAACATACTTGTGGCAAATAAATATACTTAGTACATTTCATTTTAAAATTTTGTAATTGTATCTCAAGACGAAGATCAAGACTAAAACATAGCTATGGAAATTTTGTAATGAACAAAATTTAAATAGTTCTTGAAGTAAGTAAACTTATGTCAAATAACAAACAATTAATGGTTATAAACATAAAGGCAGCCTTTAATTTTTTCCTAAAATGTATCGTCAAACTACTTGATATTCATCGCATTATTAAAGTAGCGCAATTTCGCAAAACGCTACGCTTACTTCGAGTCATTTGTCTAATTAATGGTTTGGGGTAAAATTGTCGCTAATTTAGGGTAAAAAGGGGTCTACATTTAGGGTACTTCGTTAAATTGATTTTGGAGGAGGCCACTTATCCAAAATCGTATAACTTTTCTTAGTTTATTTTTAGTTAAACGTGTATCTATTTTTATTATAATTAGTTGCTCGTTATGGCCGTATCGTCAGAAAATATAGCTGACGGAAGATCAGCGCTGGTTAATCGCTTGCTGGTAATCAACACAATGCTGAGTCAGCGACCATTTTGTAGTGCTTAGTTTACATGGACATACCTGTATTGTAAAACTCACTATAGTTTTAGTGGTTTTAGTTATCATGTAGCTTTACATAACGAATAATATGATTCATATTTTTTATTATTTTCCTAGGATATCTAATCTTGTTTTCAACTATCCTAACTTGATTCTTTCTAACAAAATTATAAAAGTAACTTGGCAGTCTTGCTATCGCTCAGTTAACTTGAATTTATTTTGGTACCTTCACCTTTGAATTGAATAATTATTAAAATTATATTATTAAAAATAATTTCATTAAATTTAGATATTTTTTAAAGCTTTACTACTAGGACCTGATTCCACTATTTTACCGCCTAACTGAGATCAGTTTGAAATTAAATTTACATTCTCTGGTTGTGGTAAATCTTGCTTCCATAAAACTTGTTTTTTACCATAAAATGGTCATATTGGGGCTAAGTCTACTTACTAAGTAACTGAAATTTATGTTACTCAGATAGTTAATCACATTATTGTTAGTTAGTATATCTGTGTCTCAAATACTTTGGGCCGTGAAAAGCCCTTGTAAGGTTTTTCTGTCTTCTCTTTACTTTTTAAATGGCTGCAATATCTATTTCCTCTTTTGTGTTTAAGTGTTTTCGGCAACAAATCTCTTCGTTCCTTTAATGACCTTTCTGTACTGCTTTTACAGAACACTCTATATTTAAGAAAACTCTTTTTAGATGGAAACTGTTCACATAACATTTACCCCTGGATTTGCAAAAAATTAATAAAAATCTCCGGACTCACACGGACACAGCATCACTTAACCCTTAACCCCAAACTAAGCAGAGCTTATAACTTTTTAAATTATCATGGTTTTTAACAATATTATGATTTAAAACGGGTAACATGCAATTGCACAACATTTACTGGAGTCTGGTTCAAATCACTGGATTGAGTTGCATAACCCACGGGTAATTTCAACAGAGCGGCACTATATACCTAGATTTGTTCGGGAGGCTATTGAAATTACTAAATATAGGAACTTCAATCGTGAAGATCGCTTCCAATTGTCAGGAGCATGGAATCCTGTAGTGCGGTTATGCAAAACTCAAACATAATGTAACACCGGTTATTCGCCAAGACACGGTCAGTGTAGTGTGATCGAGTTGCGTTCGAGAATGGAACAATTGGAAGTAGCACTAGTGAGTGTCAACCTCGCAATAAAAGATTCACAAAGAGGGTAGACCGGTTCGTTTGTGAATAACCGTCTGCCCAAATCGCAAAGACAATGACAATTCAGTTGTTTCCGTGATCATGGCGCTTGCAACAGCGTATCGGAAATATCGGAAAACTCAAAAACCGTCAAATCATGGTATGTTACTCGTTTTAAATCATAAACAGAGCTTGTACTATGGGTGCTAGATAGAGGTATTCTACATAGATACCTTTTTTTTGGTTAATTTGTACATACAAAAGCAAAAGGTTCGAATAAATGTACAATCGTTCCACAAGGGAACCCTTTCTGAAGCGACTGATTGTATCAATAGCTTATGACAATAAAGGATATTTTTTTGTCATTACTATTATTTTACAATCAGTTATATAAACATCTATTTCATTTAGGGTTCGTTTAATTGATTATGTAGGAGTGGGTCATTGTATAACTTTCTCTTTAGAAGGTTCGTGAATACGTGTTTAACGTTAGAAATATTATAGTTACGTAGTAATATTTTAGTTATAATAAACAAGGTGTTTCAAAATTGGTTTATAAAGACTTACACTTTTAAGATGTTTTATTTTTTACAAATAGGCTTTCGAATCGACAAATAGTAGAACAAAATATGTTTCCTGGTGCGTGCCATTTACCTTTCCGCTTTATATACCATCATCGTGAGGAAACCGGCATGCTCGGAGAACATTAAAGGGTTCAATGGACATGTGACATTCACCAACCCGAACTTGGCCAGCATGTATAATCTCTCTCGTCAAGAGAGAAGTCCCTGTGGTCCCAGCAGTGGGAATGTTAATAGGGTGATGATGATGATGACGAATCTAGAATTTTAATAAGGCTTAGTAATAATATATTTTAGTTAGATAAGATAATAATAAGGCATGAAGCCAAACGCATTTCCGTTCCGCTAACAATATCACTTGTCTTCATTGAATAAAATTGCGATAAAATGAAACGAGTCCAACTTCGAAATGCTTTAAATTTTACAAGCGTTTTAAGTTTTATCGGTTTTATTAAGGCCAATGCCATGTTGAATTCCATTGCTTAACTTAAATTTGTTTTCTAAACCAGAACGAGTTGGTTTAATCAATCTCCAATAAGAATGACCTCCAATTAACTAAGCAATAAGAATGGGTTCTTAAAGGGCCCGTTGGCGATTCATTCCTTCGCACCTTCGGTAGAACAAGGGCCGAACTACCAAATTTTCGAAAAATGACTTAAGTATGCCAAAGTGCTTTTAAAACGTATTTTTACCCGGAGGAACAAAGACACTCGTTCAATTCCATCTAATTTCGCCAGAGGCTGACAGTGCCTTTGTCACATTGAAGCGTTTTTTCAAACGTATTGGCGCGACAAAATCCTATTGGTCAGTTGCGGCGCTGTCAGCGAGCTGAGTGGTTGTCAGCTGGAGCGTACAAGTCGTTATGGTAAATATGCCCTTTTAATTTCAGATTTTTGGAGAAACAAAGTCTCACTTTCTTTACTTGTGCCCATTTTTTAGAAGATAATTTGGTGGTACAAAGTCGTTCGAACAGTTGTGCTTTTGTATGTCCAAAATATAAACAATCTCGCAGTCGTAAAATCTACAATTATTTAAATCTTTGGTCGTCAGAATTTAAAATTTCCTTTTTTTTCATTCAGGTTCGTGTTTGTAATGTTTTATTTCACTATAAATACACCGGCAATCAAATCATTACACATAGGTTCCTTATTGGAGGACATACGCAAAATAAAGCTGACTGTTCATTCTGTAATTGAAAAGAACAACTGGACCAATTTACTGCCCAGCAGAATACAGAAGCCTATTATGAAACGCCAAAAAAACAGGCAACGGCTTTATTGTCAATGACATGAACTTTGATTCATTCTTTGATCTGAAATCGCTGTCGGTTGAAGTGAATATTTAAACCTAAACAAAGACGTTTATCGAAATAATTTAAAACTATCTGAGCTAAAAGTCTAAAGTTCAGAGACGTACCAATTCCGATATAGCTATCAATCAGATTTCTGGACAGAAGCTAATGTGAAAAGCCACACCGGTAACAAAAAAGTATTAAAGCTCAATGTGCTGTACACCAACCCCTGATCGGAAGACAGATGACATAAGAAACGATTCCATATTTGAATGAGTAGGTACAGTAAGGTAGTGTATAGCAGATTTTTGAAACGTTTATTTTTAATTTTAATCAAGATGAGAACGATCTCACTTTTCGAATAAATAGGTACATTATTATCAGCCGCACTCCGAGATGTCAATGATTGCTTAAACTACTAATATGTTTAACTAAGTTTTTTTATCTGTAATGATAAAAAAAACTTAGTTGTAGATTTGGTAAAAATACCGTCATAACGTCGTTGAGTGCGACTGTAATTACTGTTACTTGTTTTGATTTTAGAAACTTTTATTTTGTTAGAATTTTCCACTCAGATACGTTCTATTGCCATTAAATCTGAGTGAAAATATACTATAGTCTTGTTTTCGTCTCTATTTTTATATAAATATAATAAAACTTTTATAGTTAATAATTTAAAAGTTAAATAATTGTTATTTTTATTGAAAAACATCCCATAAAAATAAAGAGATAAATGGACATTATTACTATTCTTCTTTGAATGTTGGTGGAACAAAGGCCTAAGTGTAGGTAAGTTTTTATATATATATGAAAATAATTAAAACTATAAATATTTTAGCATTACAGAGAGCATGCCATTATTCACAAAACTATAAGGTATCTTTCACACTGAGGAAATTTTACCTCAAGGTCAATATAAGAATATAAATTGACTCTAAACACAAAAAAAAACTTAAAATGTCTCTCCTGTAAAATCACAAACATGGCAATTAGGCCCTTGTTCTACCGAAGGTGCGCCTTGTGAACAGCTCGTGGTATGAAACGACTAAAGACCCTCTCAATTGTCGTGTTGTTTTTTGGTTTTGGTTCTCAACCTCAGAACTTTTTGTAATTTGAGAAGCAGGTTATCTTTGTAAATTATATGTTGTAGAAAGTACACAGGGGAAGAAAATAAAAACGCGGGGAAATCTATTGAATATTAATATTATTTCTATCTACTAAATATTTTTCTTTCTTTCTTTCTATTATAATTATAATGGTTTTTGACCGCGGGACACTGCTAGTATAGATTATAATCAAATAACTGGCCCGTTTCAGATTTTCTAAGATGTAAAAACATTGCCTCTTGAACTCTTTTCCTATTGCTTAAACCTATGAAGACTTTCCAGTAGTTTTTAAGGAGGTGTCTACCAACCTTCATTAATGAAGTGGCACCTAAAGACGATTTTTTTTTATTATTATTGATAAGCTTTCATTTGACCACAATCTCACCTGATGCAAAGTGACGATGTAGTCTAAGATGGAGCATGAAGGCCTAGAAGATAAATACGATGAAGTAGTTTTTGAATTTATCGCGAATAATATGACAGTTATTTATAGTAAGTATACTCACTATACTCGCGTATAGTTACTACTCGCTCCAGGACTTTCTTGATGACGTCTTTGATTAAATTCTTCGTGACATTTCAATATTATGTACCTCTATTAGATATTTTCAATGACATTATTCACAATATTGTTATAAAAAGACATTTTAATTTAAGTTTCATTATTTTCGTTTTAATTTTAATCTTAATTATTTACGGACTACCTATTATTATTATTTTATTTTATATGATTTTATGACAATATTGATATAATATAGAAATAATTTAGTTATTAGAATTGTAATTAATGTGTTTTATTATATTATAGACATTCAGATACAATGTAAAAATTGTGAATTGAATAAATTTTATGAATTATGAATTATAAATAACTGTCAAATAACTTATTCGCGATACCTATAGGTACTAATAAAAGACCGAAAAAAAATTTTTATTACTTGCATACACACCTATAAGTCTACTTCTCATTAATCATGTAATAAGACAAATTTTACTACTGATCAAATAATACACTGCTATTTCACGTTCATAGGCAAGGTAATATGTATATTATATAATAATATATCATACTCCATATTACTTACATATATATACTACTTCAGCCTTTGGATTTTAACTGTTCTTAGTTCATCACATTATCTAAACAACTTCACTGTCAAATGAGTTTATATGACTCACAGAAACGTATTAGATAAGTCCATGAGTCACGGATGATTTCAGGAACACTTTTCTGTATGAAGGAGACGTGTGATTTTTTGTAAATCATAGATTAATTTTATTATTAAAGTTAGTTATTCATATTAAACTATAATTGTGTTATTTAGCGTAACATTAAAAAAAACCTATGGATGTGTAGCATTATCAAACTCAGTTGTTGTATAGGGACAGGAAAGTTGTATAAGTAAAAATAAATAAATAAAGTATTTTTATAATGGCCCTAAAATAATGTAGAGGCATGTTTAATTGTTCTTTTACCTTCAGCATCGATAAATACTCCATGAATAATTAACACGTAAGTGCACGCCACTTTTCCACGCTTTTGTTTTCCCAGAATATACCAAGTACCTTGAAAGCCTTCGTTATTAACCCCCGTCCAAAACAGAGGGGTGCTATAAGTTTAACGTGTCTGTCTGTGTGTCTGTCTGTCTGTCTGGGACATCATAGCTCTCGAACGGATGGAGCGATTTCAATCAAGTTGGTGTTTTCTATGACTGTATCATTATGTAAGTTATACAAAAAAAAATGTATCTATGTAGTATATCAATCTCCTAACACCCATGGTACAAGCTCTGCTTAGTTTGGGGTTAGGTGATGCTTTGTGATTAGTCCGGATTTAATTATTTATTTTTTAATTCTTACAGTGTTAGCCCATCTATCGTGGAAGGTTATAGGCATTATTTAACTGACTTTTTTACCATTTTTAAAATCCAAAAACACAGGTCAAACCGTGACCAGGTTGGTGAAATTAGGGGGGGCATTTCTATCTACAATTTCTACAATTTCTGGTTTCGGGTCTTGGTGTTTTCTATGACTGTATCATTATGTAAGTTATGCAAAAAAAATGTATCTATGTAGTATATCAATCTCCTAACACCCATGGTACAAGCTCTGCTTAGTTTGGGGTTAGGTGATGCTTTGTGATTAGTCCGGATTTAATTATTTATTTTTTAATTCTTACAGTGTTAGCCCATCTATCGTGGAAGGTTATAGGCTTTATTTAACTGACTTTTTTACCTTTTTAAAATCCAAAAACACAGGTCAAACCGTGACCAGGTTGGTGAAATTAGGCCTAATCTCTCTCGTCAAGAGAGGCGACCCTTTGTCCCAGGAGTGGGAACGTAAATAAGGGTGATCGAATTTATTACACTTCGTAATATTAGACATGGTTAAAATATAGATCTAGAATTTCGCTCTGTCACGTGTTTCAAAGCGAGATAGCAAACATAACCATTGCTTATTTTACTCGGGTAATGTGAACTAAGCCCTTTAAATTGCGTGTAAAAGTAGTTAAATTTCTAGGTCTCTAGAGATCTTTGTGCCTAGAGCCTAAAATAGGTACTCTAAGCACTTAACCCACATACCTAACCGTGCCGCTAACAAACCCTCATTAAGTCTGAGAATAATTAGCCGGTGTATTGTGACATCCGGCTTTTTCTGATCTTTTCCGGCTATACTAGACAATTACTCTTTGGCAGTATTGACTGTTAAACATTAATTCCTATTTTAACCGACTTCGAAGGAGGAGGTTCTTATTTCGACCGATTTTTTATGTATGTTTGTTATAAGTTGTGAATCGATTTTGAGAATCCTTGTTTTAATCGAAATGGTGGCCAGCTGAGAGGCCCCATTCCCCATTGTTACCATGTCAAAATCTGATGATGGGATCCCAAAGAAATCGAGAGCAACCCTGAAATTTTATTGTTTTGCCATTTTAACTTGAAGAACCGTTCTTTACATGTAAAAAAATTACTTAATTTTCCGTCTTATTACCCGGCTTTCCACTTCGCTTTCCGACTCTACGCATAAGGCTTTTAAGTCTCCAGAGAAAATAAAGCTCTATTCTGTATTTACATTTCGTTACTTAAAATTTCAGGCGGACGTTTTTGGAAGAGGCATATTCCCAGCCGTGGGATAAAAACTATTTCAAACCTTAGTGGTTTTTGTCGCTATATTAGTTGTTAACGTAAACATGTTTTTTGTAAAGGATAAATAAATTAAAAAAATAGTAATATTTAATTAACCATGGTTACACAACGGGTTTCTCTCCATGATTGGCTGAAAGACTAAAAAAATTCTGTAGATTTTATTTTAATTATATATAAATTATATAAAAAATTGTCACGGAACTCCAGAACTTTGATGCTCTATATATCCGCACATACTTATTAAATTGAAAATGCAAAAAATAGGTGTCTAGTATTTTTGAACTGGCTAACAGACAAACTAAACAAACTTAATTTTTTAATGTAATCATCATGCCCAAATGGGTTACAGTTAAATGGCTGTTATTGGGTTTCCAATACTTTCTACCTTTATGCGGCAAAATCTCAGCAACTGAAACATTTCTGCTTTATTACAAGCTCTCGGGCGCTGCTTTGTAATAATTAATTTAGCCATGTCAGTGGAACGACAGGCTAATAAGGCTATTTTCTCGTGGTCCCAGTATTTTGTCCCATTAATGGGACGACGCGGGATAATTATCCCTCGTGGTCCCAGTGCTAAGTACGTCCGTGAAATTTTCGTTATTTTATGTGCTGACAAGTTTTTGCACTATAGGGAATAATGTTTTCTCCAGACTTAAAAAGTAGCATTCCTGTGTTACTGTCCTGAGAGATATTTAAGAGAAACTGATTTTCGTGTTTAACCCTCTACAAAAAAGAGGGGTGTTATAAGTTTGACGTGTCTGTCTGTCTGGGATATCATAGCTCTCGAACGGATTTCAATTCGATTCCCGATTTATTTCAATTTAGTATTTTTTTGGATGAAAGGTGAGTTTCGCGCGAGTGTTTTTAGACATGTTTGATGAAAATTGGATGACCCGCTTAAATGTTATGACGGTAAAAGTGGGGACGGAATACCTATAATCTGCAAATATACTCGAGTGGGGTCTCAAATGAAAGCGCATCACGTGCACATTACAAAATATTATGACTTTTACTTTACTTTTTTAAAGGAACTAAAGTTCTAGAATCGGGGTTTATTTAATTTAGATTATGACTTTCCTAACTTTTTGAGCCAGCTCGATATCGCTTTTTCACATCGTCATTCGAAAGCCATTTTAAATGTATATACACAAATTCAGCCCAGTACGTTCATTCCGCAGATTAAACCTAAAATTATTGGACTAATTCTTATAATTCGTATGACACTTTACTCATATCTCTCTGAACGAGTTCACAAAAGCAACGTTTTACAATTTGCTTTTTAAATAGGCACATTTTTTTAAGAATTATTACCATTTTTTATATATTATTATTTTGTTTTATTAGTTTTGGTTTATGACATTTTTTATTCATGATTGATTTTTGTTTGTGAAAGTTGATTAATTTAACAAATTTTAATTAATTTTTTAAAATTAAAAATTTTTGTACTTAACAAACATTTTTGACATTCTTCCTTATTGCATTCGGTTTTTCCTGTAAAATAGGATAAAAAAAATATAAACTAAATATATATTTTGCGCGGGTGGTTCATAAAGGTCTTTTCAAGCATAGCAAAGGTTAAAGGCTAGAAAAGGCAGCGGATTAGCTTACTGAAGTGACAGTGGGCAGAGCAGCGTGGTACTTCCACTAACTAGATGGACGGGTAACTTGCCAAAGGCCGTGGGTTCACGGTGGAGTCAAGCCGCCTCTAACCAATATAAATGAAAGCCTATGGCTTCAGGGCAGTGTACGCCCTACAGCTAAATACTATCTTCAGATGATAATAGCTTTTTTTACCTTCATATAATATACAGGGTGTGGCGTAATGAGTGGCTAATCCTTTACCCACGGTTGGGGGACATCGCGACTATTCGGAAAATGACAATTTGTATTCAGCAAAAGTGCCACGGTTTTCGAGTTATCAGACATTTTTAAATTAAAAGAAAAGTTAGATCTAACCTACTGTTTTAAGTACAAAATTTACAATACAAAGAATTTTCTCAGTCTGTTTTCTGAATAGCATTCCTAGATAGTGATGCTATCAAAATGTAAACTACCAATTTTGTGCGATAGCCATAGTTTTTTTTTATTTTTAATGTTGTACGCAAAATTTGTGTTTTCATTTTATTTTTTTCTAACTTTGGTATCTCGTGGTGTAAAAAAAAAGTACGGTGACATGAGTGCCCAATTAATTAATAATTAGCCTATTTCATTAGGATTCCAAAATGGTATAAAATACGATATCTCTAGCTCTGAATTAAAAAATATTGAATTTAAGATGAGTCAAGTCCAGCTTTTTTAGAAAGTTGTCTTTCGCACTACTACTATTACTTTTTAACCCCCGACCAAAAAAGAGGGGTGTTATAAGTTTGACGTGTCTGTCTGTCTGTCTGTCTGTCTGTCTGTCTGTCTGTGTCACCATAGCTCCCGAACCGATGGAGCGATTTCAATTTAGTTTTTTTTGTATGAAAGGTGAGTCTTGCGCGAGTGTTCTTAGACATGTTTCATGAAAATCGGTTGGGCCGTTTAAAAGTTATGGGGGTGAGAGTGGGGAAGCAAAACCGAAAATCTGCAAATATACTAGTGTGGGGTATCAAATGAAAACGCATCGTGTCCACATTACATAATATTATGTTGTTTTACATTTAAGGAAATTAAGGCATTGGAATCGGGGGTTTTTCTTAAATTTTAAATTTAGATTTATTGTAATAGTTACCTATATTTACGCACAGCCTGGCAGCAAATTTTCTGTCAGTGTTTTTTTTCTTATGTCTGTTTGTTTATGTACTAAAATAAATGTATTTCATTTCAGTTCTATTTTAAAGAAGGTTCATTAAAAAAAAACAGGCCTATTCATAACATTTTCTGTTAGTGTTTTTTTTCTTATGTCTGTTTGTTTATGTACTAAAATAAATGTATTTCATTTCATTTCAGTTCTATTTTAAAGAAGGTTCATTAAAAAACAGGCCTATTCATAACATAGTCATAACATTATTAACTCACAACCTGTAGAAGTTATATTCTTGAAAAGGCGAAGGTCATTCTATTTCAGTCAGAACCTATCGGCAAAGGGATTACCTTAACGAGATTGGTTTATGTTTCAAACAGAAAAACATAACGTTTCGTTATGGAAATTCGTAAACTAATGAGTTCTCTGAAAAGCTTAGGGTATTTCCTTTCCATTTATTTCGTTAGTTGATAATAATATTGTAATAAGTATTCGCCTCGAGCCATTTTGCGAGATACATTTTTTTTCTTATAAACACTTATTTTTAACCCCTGACAAAAAAGAGGGATATAACACACCTTCTTTTTGTCGGTTTGACGTGTTTGTCTGTCTGTCTGGGACATCATAGCTCCCGAACGGATGGAATGATTTCAATTTCGTTTGTTTTTTGTATGAAAGGTGAGATTTGCGCGAGTGTTCTTAGATAGATGATGTACATGTTTGATGAAAATCGGTAGACTCGTTTAAAAGTTATGAGGGTAAAAGTAGGGAGGGAAAACCGAAAATCTGCAAATATACTCGAGTGGGGTCTAAAATGAAAGCTCATCACGTGCACATTACAAAATAGTACATACATAACATATTACTCTATATGATATTTACATTGATAGAATTGAATCCATTCATTATTCTTATTCTTATTCGTACTTTTGCAGAGCCTCTTCTTCATTTAATGCTTTTACTGATATACCCGATATCGACTTGTTTGATACAAAAGCCAGCAGAGTCAGTAGCTTTTTGACAAAACGCTGGTTTGAATCGGTTAATTGTTAGTCATTTACTATTTTGCCGATTTTCTTTTTCTCTTATTATTTGTTTTTTTCAGTTCTCCGTTTTTAATACTCTCTGTATATTTTCAAATTTAGTTATAAGTAAGTGATTTGTGTTTTTTTGTTTTTTAGTCACGCTATGTGGAAACATGTAAATGGTCCGTAGTTATGTTTGTATTCTGATTTAGTTAGTAAGTAAAACTGTTTGTTTTCCAAATAAAATAAAATAAAATAGTATGACTTCTAAGGGAACTAAAGATTTGAGGTCGGGTTTTTTAAATTTAGAATATATTGAAAGAGGCTTCAAACTCTGTACCATCCTCTGTACTCTAGAGTCCCAAGCCATCAACAAACCACCAACAATCAAAAGAGTAGGTACATAAACAAAAAAATAACCGAAACTCCTCATTAACTAAACAAAATGTTAGTAAAGAAAACGGGACAAAACATCAAGGGAATCGAATAAAACGCTGAAAATTTCACCGAAGCCATCGGACACTGTACTTATACGCAAGTATGTTTAATTCTAGCAACAGTAAGTAAAATGGCGACATTTTCCTCTCAAGGGATCATCCGGAGTTGACCTGAATAAGTTTGATTCTTGCAGCAGCTAATGGCCGACTCTGTTTGGCTAATTAAGATGAGTTTCGCTTATTTATTCACGTATGGACTCTACAAAGTTGCTTTTTCCTGTATGTGAAACACTAGAATATGTAAATTACTTTTTACTTTACTATTTCCCTTTAACTAACTTGAGTAAGGTTCATTTTTCATTTTGCAAACGGGTTTTACTCACGTAAACTGTGGTAGGTATATACAGGGTATTCGGAAGAACGTTGAACATACGAAAATGGGGGGTAGGGGTTAAAATTATTCGATGTTTTCTACCAAGGCGGACCATTTCAAATCTTGAGACCTAGGTGAAATTTATTTGTGTAGGTAGTTAGCAAATCACCCCCCTACCCCCCATTTTCGTATGTTCAACGTTCTTCCGAACACCCTGTATAGTATATACTCCGACGTTTCTATTCCCCTCAGGAAAGAATTGTCATCAGGGAAGCAGCGGGTGCGTCACTCCTGTGAGCTCTCGCGTGACTCTGACTTACTTTTTAGATTATTTTTAACAGAGGAAGGAACCATAAAAAAATCTTGCGTAATTAAATTACCTTTATATATCAAGAAATACACTACCCTGGCTGGCAAAATGTTACAGATTTAGTGGTAGCGCGCAACCGTCTAATATAATAGTATATTGATGATGATATATTATAATAAATATCTCGTGTCGCGAAGTTTGTTCCAAAATTTCCTCAAAAACTTTATGAAATTTTATGCGCATATAGAATCGTCCAACATCTATTTTCTATTCCCCTATAATAATATGTTAAAATGTGACCCACCCCAAAATGATGTAGTGCCTAAAACAATGTTTGCCTGGTCGGCTAGTAGATTAAAAAAAGTAATTAATTTGAAATATGTATGTGTATTATCAAGTTTCATTCCATAATCTATTACGTTAAGAACACTTGAAATACACATATAGTTGGGAATTCAGGATAACGGCTTAGGTAGGCATTGCCCTTAATCCGAAAAAAATTGTGAGGCTTAACAACTGCAAAACATACATTTTCACGTAGACGAAGTTACACGTAAAAGCTAGTACCTAGTAATTAAAAAAAGAGACAATTTTTTGTCTATGGCAAAAACAAACAAAGCGAAAATGTAGGCAGCATTACCCCATGTAAGTACGCATTGTTTGTTGTAATCCTCAGAACGTACGGAGATAGGGCTGAGGTAAGCAAGCCAAGAACTCTGAAGTATTTGGGTTTATCTGAATTTCGATACAAACAAACCATCACGGATATTATTAACTAGCTTTTCACAGGTGTTGTCATGTTTAATCTAATATATAAAATTCTCGTGTCACGGGGTGCGTAATCGAACTCCTCCGAAACGGCTTGACCGATTCTCATGAAATTTTGTGAGCATATTGAATAGGTCTGAAAATGGCCCAAAATCTATTTTTCATTTTGAAAAAAAAAAAAAAATTTTTGCAAAACAACGTTTGCTGGGGTCAGCTAGTCTTTAATATATAATTCTTCTGTGAGTGTGTATGTCACTGAACTTCTCTCAAACGACTGGACCGATTTTGATGAAATTTTTTGTGTGTGTTCAAGGGGATCTGGGAATGGTTTAGATTCACAATTTTAGATTTTTTTTTAATAAAAACCCGTGCCAAGCCGGGGCGGGCCACTAGAAATAATATATAATAACAGAAAGTACTATTACACGCACACAAAGACGCGGGAACAGCTACTATTATAAGCACCTCCTAACGTTCCCACTGCTGGGACTCCTCCCTTGACGTAAGAGATTAGAACATAATTCAACGCGCTGGTGAAGTGGGGTTGGTGAATGTCTTCAAAGTTCTCAGATCATGCCACACGATGTTTGTCTTCACCGTTAAAACACGTCTATAAAGCGCATATGATGTTTTCGAGTGTAAAATTTCAGAGGCGCGGCTTGGGCTTGATCCCACTACCTTGTGAACGAAAGTCGAGTAAAAGCTAGGTACTAAAGGCATATTTATTTATATAAGAAAAACTAAGAAACGACCACAATAACACAAAGTATTTATTCACAACACTAGCGCACATGAAATCTTTCACGTGGGTCTTATAATTGGGTGTTACCTGCCGTCTGAAGCCAAGAAAATAACCGACTTATGTGCTCTACCTATATATATTACACTTTTTGTAGTGCTGCGTGTCTGACGCAAACAGAAAATTCAAGGATTTATGCATATCTAGAATATTTTTATCCTTAGGTACGTAGTAAAATGTTGACATAAAATTGTGTGAGCACATTCTCTATTAAGATGAAAGTGAACTTTCGTCTTGTCCCCCGAACAAAAATGAATGGGTGTTATAAGTTTGACGTGTCTGTCTGTCTTTCTGTGTCTGTCTATCTGTCTGTCCGGGACATCAAAGCTCCCGATCGGATGGAGCGATTTCAATTTAGTTTTTTTTTGTATGAAAGGTGAGTCTGGCTCGGGTGTTCTTAGACATTGTTTCACGTGAGAGTGGGGAAGGAAAACCGAAAATCTGCAAATATACTCGAGTAGGGTATCAAATGAAAGCGCATCGCGTGCACATCACAAAATATTATGGTGTTCTACTTTTAAGAAAATTAAGGAATCGGGGGTTTGTCTTCAATAAATCTAAATTAAATTTAGATTTATTATATAATGAACCCTAAAAACTAAAACCGGTTAAAACTTTTGTATGAAACTATTGTGTTATTCGATTTTAAGGAACATTTTAATTCCTCGCAAATTAAAATATCGCAATTGGTAAAAACAGCCCAGAAATAATTTAAACAATTTATTAAGAAAATTAATATTTCTTAAATTATGTATGTTTCAATAAGATCAACGAAATTCCCAAGACCCGAGAAGTTACAATATAATTACCTATATTTTTTATTTAGACCCCTAATTGGGGATGCTCTGAAGATTAGTGAATATTTTTAAGTCCCCTTTGAGAATATTAAATGAGGTAGTATAAATGTAAATTATTTATATTAATTTTATCGCGGAAAATAAGGTCACAACGCCAACTCAAAATTAATTAAAGACGTAGCTGATACCAAAGAGAATTTGTATCACAAAGTTTCTTTGGAAACATTTTTTATTTTTAACATTAGACAAGCTGTAAGCAGCACGTGAAATTAAGGAAAAATATAGTGTAAAATATATTACCTAATTATACGATTTAACTTATTTGGGTTTTTAGTACCTATTTAGGGCTATTAAGTGAAATGGTTGTAACGCAATTTTAATAAGATAAAGATCCTTAACCGTCAGTCAGATCACAAAATTTAAAAACAAATAAAAAAGATTTTTTATAATTTAAAACAAAAAAAATTAGAATTTCGCTTACGTCATATATGTGATACTCGCCGTATAGAAATCTGCCCAGGCGTTTGGTCTGTACAGTGGGACAAAGGAACATGCATACATACATACAGACATAGATAGATACAAGATACAAAATCATTTATTTCCATTGTTTGGTTTTACAAATCTTAGAAACCTTAGAAACATACATAGTCTGCTATACACATTACCACTTCTTTGCATTGCGCGCAGTCGGGTAAAAATGTACATCCTACGAGAACAAAATATCAAGCCACTCAATGTATAGAGTTGTTGACAATCATTAAAATAAAACTCTTTAGGGTTAAGCTCGCCTTCATGGTGTTTATTGTGTACATACAATAGTGAATTAATTATAATCATTATAAAAAAAAAACTGTTACACGGTCGCCATCTTGGAGAATAAATCGTGTACCTATGCCTTCGTTTAAATTTTCGTAAATTCGTTTCAATATACGCAGCTTGCTAGTACACTATGAATAATGTAGGCATGGAACCCTATGTGTCAAAATGGGTGCAGATTTCATGAAATTATTCAAAGCGCTGTTCCAGTGTGAACTAGCTCCAAGTCAAAGACGATCCATAGTTAAACAAGTCCCATAATGCAAGGGAGGCAAACAGTCAGTATTTGTATATTTTACTCGCATGATAATTAAGTTGCTTGGAAAGATGGTAACCTATTTGGTAGGTTTCAGTAGATAGAAATAATGATGTAAATGTGTCTATCCTAATAGGAATACCTTATTCGCTTTTATTCGCCGTGTTGGCTAAGAGGGAGCTCACTCCACTTTCATTTCGAAGGTCGTGGGTTCAATCAAACACAAAATTTACAAAATTTTTCAAATTATGTGCGCTTTAACGGTGATTTTGATAGTTTTAAGGACATGTGTTCCTTTCCCAATATTTGCCTGTAGACAAATCTTGCGAGTAAAAATTTAAAAACTATAATATATACTTTCCGTTTAGCATAAAATTCCACACATAATGTCAATCGCGTAATATTGTGATGACAAAGCTCATCTTATCAGAAGGTAACCAGCAATTGCGTCAATAACGACAGAACCTCATACAGCTTGGTCGCATATGTAGGTTAACCAAAATGTGAAACATTGTACATTTGTTTTCCTACGTGTTGTTGTATTTCTATTTTCCTGTGTGTACAATCAAGTGTTTTTTTTGTAAGTATTTTCACAAGGTTTCAAATACAGGCGATTATCCGCGACACAGTTTTATTTTAAACCACTGCAGACATTATCGAATTCCTGTAGTTATTCAGACATCTGTAATGTTCCTAAATAAAAGTCTGTTAAGTCTTTTTTTTATGCTCGATAAGCCTTCATTTGACCACAATCTCACCTGATGTAAAGTGACGATGTGGTCTAAGATGGGACATGAAGACCTAGAAGGTAGATGGCTTCTCCGGACCACATTTACGAAACACGAAAAAATCGCTTCACGCACTGTCTAGACACTGTCTGTCAGTCTATAGAATTTCCTAAATTGCCAGCAATAATTCTGAAAGAACTATCTGACAGAATCTGTCTTTGTTCCAGAAGTAAAGCACCATGATCGACCCCAGCTCCTCGGAAGAAGACAGCGACGATGAGCACAAGAAGCAGCCGTCCAAGGTTGCGGGCAAGCGTAAGTCATTAGGTACCATCGCTTTGCTATTTCACCTAGTTTTACATTTGTGGTTATCCTTGTACTCGTGAGTGGAGACTCATGCCTACGTACTTAGAACTACGTAGGTAGGTAATACAATAAACATTAATGTAAAGGTAACCCTAGACATTAAATAAATTTGGTTACTATCAGAAGGAATACTACACCTTAGGTTCCGTGTAGGTACACTTAACCATAAAAGCTAAGCTAAGCTATTTTTGTACATTCTTGCACAACTTCTTATCTTAAACCTGTTTGAGGTTGGCAGGTAGAAAATGCTATGTCATTAAGCCCACCTTTTGTACAATTCTTTATTTTCTTTAAGTATTCTTTATAATAATAATAAAACAAAATTTTGTAAAAAATATTTTTGTTAGTGCAATAAGATGCATTTAGATCGCTTAACTTGATGAAAAACACATTTGTTGTGTATAGGAACCCCCTTATTTATATATTTATTATGTGTTTTAGTATTGGTAGTAATAGCGGCAAGAGAATTACATCATTCCTCAAACTTTCAACTCTATATCTAACACGGTTCTTGAGATCAGTCTGGTGACAGACAAACTAATACGGAACAAATAATGTTTTATTGCTTCCTGCAGATATCTATCTGAAATAAGAAAGAAAACTATTATCCACTTATTAAAGATTTATATTAATTAAAGAACAAATACATGAATGCAAGGATAACCATTTAGTTTTAGACACCCCTCGATAGCATAACAGAATCTCGCTAACGAAAGCCGAATATTGTAGGATAATTACTCGATTTTAGCTGTAGTTGTTGTAGAAGAGATGATTAAAGTAGTAGGTAGGTATTTAGACAAGCTAGTGCTATTGCAAATCATAGATATTGTAGGTGAATAAAAAAATATGTCGCAGTAGAATAGAACTCACAACAATTGTTAGTTGTCACGACAAACAAATATACTTAGACTTTAGATAGAGTCAGAATCACAGTAGAAAACACGAATAGTAAAGAGATGAAAGATTTATTTCAAATCACACCACTAAGAAATAGTTTAGCACTGAAATAATATGTAACATTATTATTTAGATAAGAAATCAACCAGTAGATTGCTTTAGATTCAATCGTAGCGAATTCAATTATAATTTTGCAAACACGAACGTCATTGCTGGTAGTTGGTAGTTTAGCAAATAGCTTACAGATTTAGCAATTTGGAGTGCACACATAGTCTGATTCCTGGCTCCAAAGCTCCAAACTATGGCATTCATTCGTGAGTCAATCAAAGTTCATGCAATTTGCGTACGTATTTTGAATGTATCTGTCAAAATACCTTCAAAAATTCTGTGCACGTATACACAGAGCAATTGCATCGCACTTTCTAAGAAGGCAGAAATTCAAGATAGGGTTTATCCTGAGAATTCTACTCGTTTCCGATTCGTTACATAAGGTTGCAAAAGTCTTGAAGAAGGCCTACGTCTAGCACAGATTGAAATGGGTCAACTTAAATGTATTAATAGACTTTGCCCTAATTGAACACTGAAAGGCAAAAGTGTATCTTCCCTCGACGTGATAAAATCAAATGATGAGCTTTTGATTTAATTGTGCTCAAAATGAAATTAATAATAAAAACCGCTGACAGTTAAATTTGCGCAAGTTCTAGAAGTGATTTTAAATCCAATTATATAAATGGATTCCGTATTTGGTAAGTGTAAGTATTTTTTGATGGTTTACCAAAACAATAAATTTCAGGTAACCTAGTAATTTATTATTATAGACTATCGCGTACCATGCAGGCAGATTAGCGAACCCTGTCTACGACTATTTGGTGTCCTGATAACTTTTCTGATAGTCTTATAATGACTGATACTAGTACTCTACTCCCTGGGCTCTTACCATTAAAAGCCCAATCTCCCAACACTAGCTGGAGCAGATTATAAAGTATATTTGTCGACAGTAGTGCCGGCAGGGTCACTGGCTGGAGGAAGACCTTCGGTTCGAGGGAAACCGGAACTGCCTCGAGGATCGACTGCTGGCCTGCCTGGTGCTAAAGGTATGTAATTATGTTATCCTTATTGGATATTGCAGCCTAGAACAGTTTTCTTAATTTGACAGGACTTTTGCATTGCTATTAAGTCTATTCTTCTTGATAAGTTGCTCTTTGCGGTTAAAGTCTAGTTGAAAGTATGGCCTGTCTGTCACTTTATAGAGCCCCAGGCATGTCAACCGTATTTCAGTGTTCAGACAATAATATAAAGGGTTAATATTTTACAGCTACAATAACTACTTGCATCAATAACTAGGCTGCTGTGTTAAAAATATTGACTGGTGCTGCAAATGGACTAGGCTAGGTCAGGTTTGATTTGTGGAGGTGCGATTTAGCTTGGGTGCTGTAATTTGACAAATTCCCTATTTAAATTCAGATACTACCAGATCAATTGTACACAAAATAAACATGCTAACATTGATTATACTTGCACTCGGCCGCTGACATTTATTATACAAATATGCACGAAGTAAACCTGGATCAATACGAAGCAAATCATCATCACCCTATTAACGTTCCCACTGCTGGGACACAGGGACTTCTCTCTTGACGAGAGAGATTAGGCCTTAATTCACCACGCTGGCCAAGTGCGGGTTGGTGAATGTCACATGTCCTTCAAACTCTTTAAAGTTCTCAGAACATGCCGGTTTCCTCACGATGTTTGCCTTCACCGTTAAAGCACGTGTTTAAAGCGCACATAAATTTCTCAAGAAGAAAAATCCAGAGGTGCGTGGCGGGGTTTGAACCCACGACCTTCGGAATGAAAGTCGAGTGTCCTCCCACTTAGCCAACACGGCTTGAATAACAAAACACAACGAAGCAAATAATGCTGCGTAATTCTGGTCTTTAACCAACCTATATAGATAGGATCATCAAATAATATTTTCGCGTTGGTTGCAGACACTAACAAAAATGGCAAGGTGAAGGCTACAGCTTCGTTTACTGGACTATTTATATTTCTGTTCCACCCTAGCCTGCCAAGAAACGAGAATCTAGCATTTTGATTTTAAAATAAATGATTTGACATCCGATAAAATAAATACCCTTTCAATGTATATAACATCAAAGGTTGTTTATGTCTCAATTCAACCTAAATCAACCTTTAACATTTTTATTATTAAAGTTTTCTTTATTATGTTATCAACCCAAACACAATCCATATTCAACATAACGTAAATATTCAAAAAAAATCTTATTATTGCGATCCGATATATCTTAACCTCACCATAAGTTACCATCTAAAATCAAATTCAATCAGAATATAACTTCCATTATGGAAGTTCACAAACTATTGACACAGCCTACGAAACAGACAAGGCTGCAGACCCCTTAATAAATCAAATTATGATACACTCGGGACCGGAACTAGAATCCGGTCACAGCCCCTCTCCCTCTGAATATGTGATTTTGGAGGGCTTTGCGTTTTCCACTGCATTGCCGACTTTTGCCCTCACAAACTTCCTAATACCTTGACATAGCTTAGTATTTGCATTTTCGGTTCGCGTTGAAATCTTGCTGTGATATTTATTTATGGACGATAGATCTTTGTAGGTCCACAATCCTCTTGATGTCAAGTATCCATGTGGACGGGGATGGATCATAAAGATCTCTTGACTTGTAGATACTCAGGTTGTAAGTATCAGGAAATACAGCTGCAGGCATTTGCAGGCTGATTTGAGCAATGGTTAATTTATGGTGCGGGTTCCAACTCAACATCTGTCGTCGTTCCTGCATGACCAGTTTTGGCCGAAAAGGGTCAAGATTTGACGGTTCATCGGTCGCCTACACTGCAAGGCGACATCGAATAACAGATGATACCATGATACTGACACAATGATATTTAATATGAGATGTATATTTGTATGTATTCTAGTCTGTAAGGTATAATGTTTATTTTTGCCTGGGATGCCTGAACTAAATGATTTTATAATTAATATTATTATATAAATAGCAAGTGCCGAGATGACGGCCGATAGATGGAAGGAGAATACATATTGTACCAACCCTACATTCTTCATAAGTTTTTTTGAGTTTTTAGAGTGCTCGTTTATTTTGAATTTCCGGAATTTTCCGATATTTCGAAGCATATTGGAAGTTTATTAACTGAAAAGCGTGAAAATGTTTCGTAAATAGGAGAAGAAGACCCTTATGGAATAAAAACCCTAACCATAAGGTCCATTTGACGCCCTCCCGACTCCCCTATACTACAAAAACGCCAACTGCTCTTTTAAATACCACCCTCATCCACAGGATCAAGTCCACTGACCACTGGCCCTCATGCTGCGCCTCTCCATCCAGCCACCAGACAGCGCGAGGCAGCAGCCTTGGCACCACCTCCTCATGCGTGAGTATTGAGAACAGCCAGGACACTATTTCAGAAAGGTTACAAGTCTTGGGTTATAATAATGTAGCTATAAAATTTGGGATTAAACTGCAATATGACCTCTCTAATTTACTCTCCGCCCATTAGTCACTTATTGTTCTGAGACACCGGTATTGTTGAACAATTTGGCTTATCAGATTTTTCTGAGTAAGAAGTTTAATTACATTAGAAAGTTGAACACATTGGATGAAATTGTCCAATTTGTACAACTGGTTGGATGATAGTCGAACATATTGGAGTAGACGTGGACATATTATTACTTGAAAACGTAACCAAAGTGATATATATGGTGCTGGCCAAACCAGCG
This sequence comes from Gymnoscelis rufifasciata, assembly GCA_929108375.1. NCBI lineage: Eukaryota > Metazoa > Arthropoda > Insecta > Lepidoptera > Geometridae > Gymnoscelis > Gymnoscelis rufifasciata. Next base: position 8,484,292 of record OV815327.1, on the reverse strand, counting down.
CGACCAAAGCGACCGGGAGCATAAGTCGCGCGGCGGACGCTACTCATACTTTATATTTGCACTTACTGTACATACTTTTTTTTTGCTATTTTACTACTACGAGACCTCAAAGCAGGACGTATTCAGGCAAAAAACGCGTTGCAGACGCCCCCGTGTCGAGCGTAGGTTTGGCTGTAGATATTATGCTGCACGGACTTTTTCTAAGTCAGTGATTTTCTTTTGTTTTTTGCAAACTTACAATAATACAATACGACCCATACAAGACTTGTAACGTTTCATAAAAGGGCCCAGGTTCACTCTAGTTACAGCAGGGTAAACTTGACAATCTGTATACCTTAATATCTCGTTATTACTGTGTAAGCCTAATTTTGAACCCAAACATGACAAAATTATGAAAAAATTGCGCTTGATTTAAAAATGTTATGAAAGTATTTTAAATTTTTATGCAGAAAAGCCCTAAACGATGCCTATGTCTTGTCTATACCAAAAATAAATTAAAATAGTTCAACATAAGAGTGAAGTTTTTAAGAATTATTAAGTTATGAAAGATTGCCATGTCTGCCCGCATAGTTAGAAGTTATATTAAGGATCGTCTTCATGTCCATCTATTCATGGACCATTAATAGACAGCTAAAATCAAAGCTTTAACGCTTACTAAAATATTATAGATTATTAATTATATTATAGATATAAGATAAGCTACAAATAGGTAGTTGCTTTAACAATAGATAGATAGATAACTCTTAAGTGTACACCACAAAAATAATACAACGGTAACAAGACAATACATAGGAGTACAAAGAGCGGCTTTATCGCTGTGAGCGATCTCTTCCAGGCAACCTTTGGATGGACAGTTAGTGACAAAATCGTATAGATTGAAAAACTATTATGGATACTCAATTATATCAGTTAACAAATAGGTACTTTTTATAATTCCTGAAATTTAAAGGCCTTGAACTTTCGTTTTATTGTGGTTTGTTTAAGAACTTCTAAGCTTAGCAAATTAAACTTAATTCCTGTACCTATATTTATCTACAAGGTAAATCTGACTACGACAGATCGATATTCATTGATGTAGGCTAGTCTTTATGGTCTAGTCTATGTGGAGGGAAAATTGTTAACAACAAGTATTTTTATAATTAAAATCAAACGACTTTTATTGAGCAAAATATGAAATAATTATTGAATGTTGCTCCGATTTCCTCCCGTGGGCGCAACCAATTCAGAACATTTCCGATATAAATTTAATGAAGATTAACTCGAGAACTAAGAATACACGCCAAATACGGCTCAACCGATATAATAACAAACATGTCTAAGAACACTAGCGCAAAACTAACCTTTTATACAAAAAAAAAACAAATTGAAATCGCTTTGTCCTTTCGGGAGCTATGACAGACAGACAAGGCACAGTTATAATAACCCTTCTTTTTGCGTCGGGGGTTAAAAATGGTCGCGTTCGCGCATAGGCACGACGAAATCTTACCAATACCCAATACCATGGTGGTTTTATGCCATTGGACTGTAACTGTAACAAACTGTAGGAAGCGGCTGTTCTGTTACTAGTAACCGTATTAGATTATCACCAAGGTTGTTGCTACAACACATCGGATATCAGATACCTATCAGATCGGAGACAGGCATCGATTGCTCGACGCTTCCTCCATGACATCCTTGCTGATAAGGATTCACCCTTGAATAGTTTTTATCGTTGAAATGTCCTTAGTATCTATTTGTTTTGTAACGGCCACTGAACTGAGGAAAACAAGTTATTTACTAGGAGTAGTCGGAACACCAGCGTTGCTTTTTCGCTGTCTTTCAATTCAATATAATTTTATTCAATCACAATTTTACACTCGTATATGAGATATTATAAAAAATCCTTAACAATTATTCATATTAATTAAAGTAATAAGTAAATATTTGTACCTTTAGAATTAGTACCAATTCAAATACCATATTCGAATTTACAAGAAATAAATAAAACCAGTGTAAACAAAATGTAATTGTGACGTATAATAATATTATCAATAAATGACTATTATTGATGACTATTAATTGGCCAAATTAGTCTAGGAGTTGTAGAGTCATACGCTTACCAACACATTTTGCGATTAATTTTTATATCATAGGTATGTATGTAACAACCTATCACAATTTTTATATTCGTCGGACATAATACGGTGGCTATGGCCGAAACCGGTCGGACATAAAAGATATAGCTTATTGTTTATTTAGCATCTCAGGCATTTAACGATTTCAAATCAGTTTAGGTTAAAACATAGATAGATAGATAACAACTTTATAGCAAACAATTTCTTATGAACTAAATTAATATATCATATGATTTATTTTAAAATTCAAGTAAGTACATTACATTATGCAGTGGACGAAGTTTCCAACATTAAAAATGTTGCCTCCGTGTGGCATTACCGTAGTGCTTTGAATGTCTTTTAGTTGGCGTCATGCCAAAAGGTACTGCGAAATAGCTGTTGGCGTTGGCTCCTCCAAAGCTCTGCACACTCTTATCCAAGGTCACTCTCGGAATAATCCATAAACCAGAACTGAATCGATGTTTGGTGCCAGCAAACGGAATTATGCTTGGCAATTTTGGACGCTATATAAAATTTAAGAATCGTGAAATATATTTTCTTCCACTGCGCCTATTTTCTCGTTCTATTTGAAGTTTGCCAAAAATAATTCTGGCACCCAACGTGGTACGAAATAATCGGTATTTATTCAGAAAATGGTCCGGATATATAAATTTATTTATTTCTATGTGTCTTTAATATCGATGTATTTCAATATTTTAATAATGAAATAGAGAGATAATAATTCTAGCATCCAATAAACTTACTTTGGCACCCAACGTGGTATAAATCTAAAATTTTTGCGTCATGTATATTTTGTACGTTTTTTTGTTTGTTTGTTTTTGTTTAAGGTATTTAATTGTAGATAAGCATAGATTATAGTAGACATATCACAATATAGTTTAGATAGTAGTAAGCACTACATTAACTTCAGTACACATACACAGACCGATACTGTTTTTACGACTGAGGAGAACAATAAGTTCCTACCGAGTGTTATGATTATTTTTCTTTGATTCTTAGACGAAAAAAGGGCTTGAGTAAAATGTGTTTACTATAATGGGGTGAAAACAAATGATGACGTTCAATAAAACATGAGTTTTAAAGCAAGCACATTTTCTGACTCAAAGTTTGTGTGTTCGTTGGACGCGATAATACGATATGCCTTTCAAAGGCTTAATCTTCTATACGTTAAGAAAACGTATGGCTTTTATAATTGCGTAAATAAATTGTAATGTTTCGCACTTCACGAAAATAAGCCGCGCGCGCGAGGTCCACTGTTCTATAATATTTATTACTATTTTTTGGGATTGTTCTCCTCAGTCACAACTAACACTGCAAAACAGTTAAGTCTGCATATGTCGACGTGCACTGCCATTAATAACGCAATACTATCGATCGAGTAGATCGTTCCTCCGCAGGACGTCCACTGGCAGCGCTAGCTCGGGAGAGGCGCCTGCGCCGAGCCCTAGTCCTTCCGGAGCCAGTCAGTCGGACAAGGACCAGGACCCACAGGTAAGATAATACTAATATTCTTTTACTTTTTTTTTTCTACACTTTTTTTTTTTTTTTTTTAATTTATTTATCGTTTACAAAAATAAAACATTTTTATTTAACACATAAATAGCACAAAAAACCACTAAGGTTTAAACCCGTGCTATTTGAGAAACTGAGACGCAGGTTCTCACTAACCTATTTAGTTACACAGATTATTTTGAAATTAGGGGAACTATCTAAACTAACAACTATCTAGCCCCTTGGTAAGCTATAAGCTTGTGTTACGGGTACTAGACATCTGATATAGTTAATATAATAGACATACATAGGTAGATATTTTTATTAAATACATATTAAACACCCAGACCAAGGAGAAAATGCTTGCAGAACATACAAACACTTGACCCCTGTGACTTATAATTTATATTATCAATAAATGACTATTATGACTATTATGACCCCTCGGCCACTTTTATTACCTAAAATTTACGTACCTACGTAGGAATCGTTTCATTATAATATAAATCGTAGGTAAAATTAAATTTAAAATTTAAATTATGATAGGGGTCCGCGTACAGTTTATACACAATATCACAAACTTTTTTTTTTTTAATAGTGCAAAAATATGCAGGCAGAGCGGTCACACATCTAAGTACTGACCTGAGCGTTGCATAACTTTATAAAATGACGTTTGTTGTATGGGAGCCCCTTAAATGTAGGTATATTTATTTATTACGTGTTTTTAGAATTTGTTTTTATAGTGAAAACAAAAACATAAGAATATGGTCGCAAATAATCACCGATTACTTTTAATCAATGATAACATCAGCAATTCCTAACAATTGACAACTGGCAATTACATAATGTAATCATTTAATGAAAGATTTCAAAGATGAAGTGACTATAATTATTTGTGAATATAATATAGCCATAGTGGATATGTGGGAAGAGGGAGGCCAAAGAAAAGATGGATGGACTGTGTTAAAGAAGATATGTCTAAGAAAGGAGTAGGTGTTGAGATGGCGGGTGATAGAGGGAAAAGGAAGAAAACACATGTTATGCCGACTCCACGTAGTGTGGGACAAGGGCAGGATGATGATGATGATAATAATATAGCTTTAGTGAGGAAATATTTTGTATCACTTATAGATATTTAGTTATTCATTTCACTATGAGCACTGTGTCAGCGACGACCATGCGACATAAATAAATTATAACCTAAAATTATTGTTTAATTATACGCAAGAATCGCTTCGTTAAAACTAAAAACGTCAACAATTTTACAGATTCGCTCGCAGTGTACTTAATACCCTGTTATTCCGCTAAGTTATAAAGAAATCACTAATTAGAAAATTAAACGTTGACGGGCCGCCATAATTACGAAATTGCTGATTATTTTTAGAAATTGCCTATAAATTTTACCGTAATCAAGCAATTAGCCATTACCATAAATAATATTGCATGTTCCCAAAAGGTTGGCTGAGAATATTTTCACTTATAGCCAATCAGGTCGGGTTAAGCTTGCAACTCCCAATTTAAATTCTTTGCTGTGCCCTGTACACACGGTCCTTAAATATTTATTGCAATAAAAAAAATGAAACTAAATAAACCTTTCGTTTTCACTTCATGAACTCGGAGTTTAATATAATAAATAAAAATTGTTGAAAATCATTAGATATAAGGTGCTTGTTCATCACGATTTAAAAATATTACCAGTTAGGTGTTCATGGCATTTTGTTCTGAGGGTTAATTAAAATAAAACTTAGTTCAAAATAAACAGATTTTTTGACAAATTTCTAAAAAAGTTTACACATTATTGTGTGTTTGTATTGACACCTGTTTATTGATTTCGTAAAAAAAATCTTTCCTAAGTACACAATTCCCAAAATTAACTCAATTAACGATTTGCCAAAACAATTATGTAAAATCGAGACGTGTGTTTATTTCATATTTCATAAACTCTACTAAAAACAAACCGCAAAAAAAACTTGATCTTTAAAACCGTAGGAGCTCGAAATATCTCAACATCTCTTTCCAACACTGAAGATGATTGAGGAAAACAAAAATAATATATATCAGACCTAAAAAAAACAATAGTAGCTCGCAATATCTCAACATCTCCTTCCAACACAGGAGAAGATAGAGAAGCTAGAGGAGGACAAGAAGCGAAGGTTGCAGCTATACGTGTTCGTGTCCCGATGCATTGCGCACCCCTTCAACGCGAAACAGCCCACGGACATGACGAGGCGGCACACGAAGCTGACGCCACACCAACTGGAGACCATACAGGCTAGATTTCAGGTAAACTACTTCTTGGGGTTTATTTATTAGTCTGGCTTGATTTTGAAAACAAACTATACCACCTCCATACTACATACCTTCTAGGTCTTCATGCCCCATCTTAGACCACATCGTCACTTTACAACAGGTGAGATTGTGGACAAATGAAGACTTATCTAGCATAAAAAAAAACTTTATACCTTTGGTAAAGGAATCTGTGTCCGGTCGTAATTAATTCCTACAAACATTTCGGGATTTATATTATTTAAATCGCGTTGCGTAATCTTGACCCCATTACTAGGCGTGAGTTGGAACGTGGGCTGGGGCAGAGCGAACTACCCACTTATGACGAACTGATAAGTTTTATTGAAAAACAAGTGAGCGTTCTCGAGATGTCAGAGTGTACGACTAATTTCACTATAGTAAATAGTGTAGACCTTCAAACTCTTCAACGTTATCAGTAGAAACCGGTGAGGGCACCGGTTGTTTCCCTTCACATTATCTATGATTCATTATGTTTATTTTCGCAGGCTTTCCTCAAAGGCGAGACGCAGATCTTAGCAGATGAAGCTTTCCAAAACGCAGTCCAGTCTTACCACGACGTGTTTCTGAAGTCTGAGCGGGTAGAGTCCATGGTCAAGTCTGGGGCCAGCTCGCACCATGACTTCAGAGAGGTTTTCAGGAACAATATCGAGAAGCGAGTGAGGTTAGATGCTTTGAAGAATTAGTAAAATAAAATAGTAAATAGAAAGGTTTATTCGCTCAATATGATGACAGAAAAATCAATATGATTACACAGTCGTTTTAGTGGTCGTTCTTATGATATAATCAACTATTAATATTTATAAGGTAAGTTAACCTTACATATTGAAGCAATCATCACACTCTTCTCAAAATTCTATACTTGTACAATAATTAATCTCAATATAATTTAATTCAGTAGGTACTTACCTGAAAATGATTTTTTAATATAAGAAAGATAATTACGATTACATTTTTACAAAATACAGGTCTTTGCCGGAAATCGACGGTTTAAGCAAAGAAACTGTGCTATCATCGTGGCTTGCCAAGTTCGACTGCATCATGAAAGGAACCGGTAAGAAATTTCGACTTAAACTATTAATTAAAAACTTAGGAGCATCTTAAGAAATCATCAATAAATGACTATTGAGAAAAAAACAATAAAAATTAAATTAATTAATTTAAAATTTGATATAACGATGAACTACGTAAAGAAGTTAAAAAAATATATTCAATGATAACAAGGCTTAAAATATAAAAGCGATGCTCTTAGGTATAAATATTATTATATTGATTGTTAGCAAAGAGAGACAACTGCAAAATGTAGTACTCAATGCATCATTGCCTTAATAAAGTTTAAAAGTAATTAAATTAATATTCATAATATATATTCCATATAAGCCTAAAAGAACTTAATATAAAAATTGAAAGTTCTGATAAATCTGAAGTTATAAATATTCTTATAACTTCTATCTATAATATTGCTGACAGTCAATGGAAAGGTATATTAAAGCATGTTGCAGGCAGTATGTGTATTGCTTATGTTTGCAATGTGCTCTGAATGTTTGTGTACCCGCCTGAATTCTCTCCATTGTAACCTAGCCACGGTAAGTTATTTCATCCCGGTTAATTCTGTTGACTTGACATATTAAAGTCCCTTATATCACTATGTTGTTTGTAGTACCCGTTAACGTGTTTTGTAATTGTTTAACCTCTCGATATTGTCTTTGTGTCATTGTTGTGTTTGTTTTTAATTTCTTTCTGTGTATTTCATAACTCCCAGATAGCAATTACTAGTAAAACTATATCAGTAATATTATAAATAGGCTTATTTAGCTCGTATTTCACTAAAATATGAATAAAAAATATCACGTCCGTGTATAAGCCTGAAGTTTTTAAATTATCAGTTTAAATCGCAATAATTGTTTGATTAATGTTTAGATTGTTGTCACAGAGTACATTGATTTCATTTACATTTGCGTAGTTCCTTATTTGGAAGTGTATCCTAATTATGTGTGTGGCCTGCATCTATCTCACTGTCTATGTTTCTCTCCTTGTCTTTCACAACATGTCTCTCTCACACACCCGAAACAGGAATAACAGGTATCTCTTTGAAAGATTTGTTTTCATTACTTTACCTATTTTCTCTTTTGCTTGAGTCGTGTGATGTTGCTTTGTATTTGCTTATGTGTTTTTATTATTTATTTCTACATCAGAAACGTTATTAATATTATGTATTTTCTATGATTATAATATTTATTTAAAATTCTCAATTTTCTTTAAAGAGTCCTTACTTTTATACTTTTTGTCTTATATTATATTTTCTCTTTTAATATATTTTTATTCATATATTTATTGAACATTAAAAATATTATTATTTTATCTACATTTAGAAATATTGGACAAGTTAAGGTAGGAAAGGTAAATTTTCTATTATTTTCTTTATTAAATATAATAAAAAGGTAAGCCTGCACTGCATGTTTAGCTGGTTTTTAAAATACTTTATGAAGTCGTATTTATAATATATTTATTTATTAAAACTTTATAAACTAAAAAAAACAGATTAACACATAATAATTATTTAGTAATCCGTCAAATCTTCTTGTTTAATTCTTTCTTGTTGGAAGTGGTTACAGATATTATTCATTCTGACAAGTATAATATAGGCATTATTAATATGTACTCTATATGATTATGTACCTATTTAAATGTAATTTAGACTTAGTAATTTTAAAATGACTGTTCAATGAGCCTGAGACTTTCGAACTCACAGTAAACAACTTGAATTAAATATTTTTATAACGTTAAAGGCTGTGCATAGTCAAGATGATTCCTTCATCGGAATTGAGTGCTCATGTGTAGGCATAATAACAGTACAAATCGTTGTTTGTTAATTAATTCTTGACCTTGACATTTTGTAGTCATATACTTGAGAAAATCTGATTAGCGTAGGTGACTCATAATACATTTGAAAGTGAAATAAACACTCACGTTGAAGTAACCTCTTCATCACCAGGGATACCAGGAGACGACGACGCCAAGAGGCCCTCGCGAGCTCAGCAGCAGAGCCTCAACGCGGAGTGCATCCTCAGCAAGGAGCAGCTGTACGACATGTTCCAACAGATTCTGGGGGTGAAGAAGTTTGAGCACCAGTTGCTGTTCAATGCGCTCTTGGTAAAGATCTAACTAATATCACTATTATTACTTCGAGCCATAAAGAACTGTGTCCCGCATTATGTGGGGTCGACGGTCGACTCAATGTGTATTCCTCTTGCATTTCCCTATATCAGCCATCATCTAAATTATGTATTATAATTAGAGGTATATATATAATTATAATTCACTTACTCCTCTCTTAAATTCTCCATGACTTAGTGGCACGAAGGACGAAGGCCCGCTTGCTGCGCAAGAGATAGTGGGTTAGATTCCCGCCGAAGGGTCAAGTGTTTGTATGTTCTGCAACCACTTTCCTTGGTCTGGGTGTTTAATACGTATAATAATAAAATACCTTACTATTATATATGTTTGTTATACTAACTAAATCGGATGTCTAGTAGGTACCCGTAGCACAAGCTTGGTGCTTACCACGAGGCAAGATGTTGTTGTGTGGATTGTCCGGAAATATCTATTTACTAAACAAGTCTTCCTTCACATGGTTCTTAATTTTTTTCTTTGATCCAATTCTTCCTACATATCTATCAACACTCATATAATCTAATTCTCTTTTCGGTGCAAGACATTCATAAATTTTCATGACATAATATATTTATTTTCTTAGTTATTTATTACTCCGTATACCGTTGCATCTATTAGTGGAATTATGTGAGAATATTGTGCTAGTTTTATGAACTTTGGGTACAACATTAGTAAATTTTATATATAAGAAAAAACATTTGAATAAACAACGATAATCCAAAAGTGATTACAATTCATCTCGTAACTATGTATTATCATAAATATTCATAAAGGTTCTTGGAATCTAAATGGATTCAAAAGCCCCGCAGTCTAACTAATACAATGTCCCAAATAACAGAAATTTCCTTTGTTATAAATAACATCGGAATTCATTAGCAGGAATAATTAAAACATGAGTTGCTCAACATAAATATTTAGACAAACAACGTCAAAAGTGAAATTTTCTCTGTGCAAAAAGTTGATGGAAACGGAAAATTTGCAATTTTTTAATTACGAGAGTAAATACTAAATGTTAACCTGGGGTTAAACGAATTGTGATGTACTTAATTAGACGCCTTAGTTAAACGAGTTTGCGTTTTATACCTGTCTACACTACAAAATCTACTGATTTAAAGGATTGGACTGTGAATTTGTAGATTATTTTGGTTCTTCTACAAGAAAGCTTTGGTTTTGACAGCCTCCATATTACATAGAGGGAAGGTTTGCGCGTAAGGGCTGATAATATTACTGCTAAGAGGCCAGTGATTGTTTGTTAATTAATCACTAATCTTAACCAATATAAAATAACGCAGTGTTTATCATAATAGGCTATGATCATGTGACAACATTACATACCGATGTCTAATTAAAAAAAAATCATGTAAACATAGTTAAGTATCTGAATAAAGGCTTTATTATTACTATTATAATGTGACTACATAAAAAATTGGTTCTCCGTTTAGTCTGTTGCCCGTCCAAAAATACTGGAAACCTATATATCGCTTTATTAATTTAACTAAGTGGCAAAATAAAGGCATCAAAGTTTCGGTGTGGGGGATTTTGACGTATAAATTTCGTACAAATGGCACGGAAGCGTTCCGTTACGCTAAACTTTAATGCTCATTATGTACAATATTAGATTTTTTTGAAGTAATCTATATGACGGATTTATTTTTGTTTGTTATGTCATCTTCCCTATTCTATAAACTAAGGACAACCCAAATATAATAAAGAATATTTTGAACAGTTGGATTCAGCAGACGAGCAGGCAGCTGCGATAAGAAGAGAACTGGATGGACGAATGCAGAAAGTTAACGAAATGGAGCGAGTAAGCTATTGCTTTAGTTTTCTATTTCACTGCTAATATATTTTTTTTACTTGGCATAGTTAGGTATAGGGAATTTCAGAAGATATTTAACTTGACACTCGCAAACTGACGCTACTAACGCAGAGTCCAATCATAAGAAATTGAATTGAAATCCTCAACAAAATAAATCAATAGCGATAAAGCTACCCTTTTTTTATTTATTTAATTTTTATTTGTGTCCTGTACAATAAAGTGTAATCTAAACCAATCTATTCAATAAATGGTCTGGATATATTAATTTAAATGGTCTCTATATAAACTTCATTAATTAATACAAATGAAGTTTAAAGAGAATTTAAAATTAATGCTGTCTGAAATAAATGATTTGAATGGAATTGAATAGAACCGGAAGCTGATGCCCAAGTTCGTGCTGAAAGAGATGGAGTCCCTCTACGTGGAAGAGCTGAAGTCATCCATAAACCTGCTGATGGCGAACCTGGAGTCCCTTCCGGTGTCCAAGGGCGGGGCGGACTCCAAATACGGCCTTCACAAAATCAAGCGGTATAACAACAGGTCAGTGCACTTTGGAGTTTGTGTCATGTGTTTTCATGGGTCGTGGAAGGATATCGCAATATAGTAATGATGATGAAAGCGAGAGTTTTAAAGTACCAGAAAACAGTGAATCTAATGTAGCATTAGCATATAATGATGATTTTTCTATGATAATAATTGCCATGCTTTCAAAAAGATGTAATAAAATATATTTTTTTAATTATAAGTGACAAAATAATAGTTTATCTCGTTTAGTAATAAACTCGGGTACTCAAGCCATCTAAGAGTACACCAAAAGGTAGAAGACCTATAACCCTTGTGAAAAAGTCTCCCAGTTAAAAATGCCTGTCCAGTAACGCAGTTGCCATGCCCGAAATCGGCTAGGATAATCTTCATCGTATATATAAAACAATCACCTGTCACAGTGTTAGTTACTATACTCCTCCGAAACGGTTTAACCGATTATTATGAAATTTTATATGCATATTCAGTAGGTCTGAGAATCGGCTACTATCTATTTTTTACATGGCAAAAAAACGTTTGCTGGGGTCAGCAGCTAGTATACATAATGAGATCATCATATAGTATACATTAAGATATAAACTTTAAGATATACACCTTCTTATGTCAAAAGAAAGCTTTTAACTTAAATCTTTTTATCACTGCTATATTGGCGATAATCCTTACATCCATTCCCTCATTATTTAATGGGGTCAGTGTGGTCAATGTCGTCACCAGTATTTTGGTCAATTGGTTGCAAATATTGTGTGTTCTTAATATCAATTGATCGAATACTATACTTATTTACCATTAGACGCAAATCAATGAATTTCTTTAAATTTTATGTTATTCAAAATTTGTTAAACAACATCAAACATGACTCTACATTTCATACTCTACTTCAATAATTTGTGTTTCTTTAGTCTCTTTGTGTTCTCTCAGCACTTTATGTTTGATAGATCTGTATCTATTTATTAACGATATTGACAATCATGTTCCAGCAATATGGTAACTAAACTAAGTACTAACTTCAAAAAGTAGTAAATCTTCAAAGCCTCTAAGGCTTCACTGTTCTACCTGTTATTTCAACTTGTTCATTTCTGTTTTTGGTTTTTCTGTCCCTGGCACTAAACTGGATGGTAAAATAAAAAGGAAGTACAAGTAATGAGTACAAAATTGATAATTTTGAGCACGTGTCTTGTGTAGAGGGACCCCTACACTCCTAGCCTGAAAGATAAATTTCCAAATCCTACTGTCATTCGACCACTGTAGAAATAGAATAAAAAAGTAGTATCGAGCTTCTAGCCAATTTAAATACCTTTGTAGATAATACTCGTGGTCCTTATGAAAATAAGTTTGTAATGACAACACAGGATGTAATTCCAGCTTCCACTACACAGCCAGAAAATAATGAGCTTATAGATAATGTAGAACAAAATATCAGTAACATAGACGGTATAGCTAAAGACACATCGTACGAGCTTAGCTAAACAAACAAAACGATTTATAGAAAGTAAATAGTAAATAAAAGCTTAAATAACACTGCTAAATATTTTCGTCTCACTTAATCTTCTGTAAATTTATTATTATTTTATTTTTACGAAGCTTAAGCTTATAAAAAAGCTTTGCTTTATATTATAATTTATTACTAATATTTCATATATATATCATCACTTTCTCTAACCAATACATTATACATCTAATTTTACAAATATATCATTTACAATTCACAATATAATGTAGTTAGTACTAACGCTACTTTTTGCAGAGTTTTTGTAATGTTTCCCGTTTGTATGCTTAATCATTCTTGGTAACGGTGATGGTTCCATTAAAATACCACCATGCATTTGTTTGGGCTTGTGAATGTTGGTCCCAATGTTGCTTGACTAACACCAATAATAAAATAAATCCCCGTAACTTTACCTATCTATGTCCACAATAACTTCCCATACCCCTGTTGAATCATCTTTGAGATAACACTGTTTTCATTAATCTTAAATTTGCTAAATACAACTAATTTTATATTTTAATTGTCCGTTGATTTATCAATCGATTATCTTGATTTATCAAATACCTTGATTTACCTTTTATTGAATATATTAATCTATAAAATACTATTGTTTATACTAAACCCAACTATGTTTCAATAAATCAAACTGGATGACATTTGGTTTACGCAATGCTGACTTCGTGGACTTGGATCATGGTTACATCGGGAATGTATGGTGGATTTTGCCTTTTGTCGGTGATTTTGGAAGTTAGATCAAACGCGGGACCAGACCCGAGTCCAAGACTGAGTAAGCAGCTGTGTTTCAGATCACAAGGGTCTCTGGCTAATAAGCTGACGGGCGAAGAGAGCGGTGACGCGGATACGCAGCTCACGAAAATGGATGTTGTGCTTACGTTCCAAATCGAGGTATGGTGATCTAGAGTGTGGTTTCTTGGAGCAGTTATCCAGATATTAATCTCTTACGTGTTTTTTTCCGAGTTAGATATTTTGAGGAACTCGAAGTTGAGAAAAATGGAAGAAAATAGGTGTTATACGACCTCATTTTCGTGGGACAAGCACAAGAATGTCAATGACATTAAATTCAAATGAGTTAATGTGATGCTTTAACCTTGTTAACACTGTGGGTGATATAACAGCGGAACTACTTAACAAGGGTTCTGCACATTGTACTGTAAGGGCCTGTTCACCATCTCCGAGTCAAATACCAAGTAATTAATCAGTAGTTACATTATAGAGCTGTCTTACTCAGACTATTATGTTTCTGAGCAAGACAGTTCTAAACGGAAAAACTGATTAACTACTAGAAACTGTAATAGAGGTTATCGCTATTCTCTCCAAAAATTTACAAGTTTCAGAAAATTGTAAGAAGATTGTAAGAAGATGTCGTCTGGAGAATTAAGGTACATCAAATAATCCATACTATGTTGAACAGGTGGTTGTGATGGAAGTGAAGGGGTTAAAATCTCTGGCACCCAATAGGATAGTTTACTGCACGATGGAAGTGGAAGGAGGGGATAAACTGCAGACTGATCAGGCTGAGGCTTCAAAGCCTATGTAAGTATTCAAGAGTATGCTACAGTACAGAGTTACAAATTAACAGAATGACAATTAATATTTGTTGTTATATACAGGTAACCAATAGAAAAACATATTTTGGAACAATAATTATTAAGGCGAAAGATTAGACAACTAGATTGAAACAGCTGTTAAAAAATTTACATTTCACATTCAAAACTAAACTAACTAGAGATAAAAGTCGTGACAAATGTGCCAAAAAGTGGTTTATATCCACTCAACCACCGGCTTTAATATTAATAGCTAATGAATGGTGGTAAAAACCATTATTGAGATCCCAGCCAATCTCACCGGCCTCGCTCACCCAACCCGCACTAGACGAGCTGGGTTTGTTATTTTTGAGGGAAGTCTAGTCTAGTTTAGAAGGAAAGTTTCTAAGTCCAGCAGTTGATGTCCACTAACTGACATAATGATAAATGTCTATAAATACATGCATAAGAGACCAACCTGCAGACCTTTATCTCATCAGGTGGGACACACAAGGTGACTTCAGCACTACGCAGCCCCTTCCAGCAGTAAAGGTGAAGCTGTACACTGAGAACCCAGGAGTACTGGCTCTGGAAGACAAGGAGCTGGGGAAGGTTGTGCTGAGGCCGACACCGCTGTCGAGTAAGGTAAGTCCAAAATTAGAAACAACACATTACTTTCGCTCAAACCATAGATCATGCAAGGCAACCTTAGATAGATAAGATTTTGGATCAAGGATAGAACTCAACCTTAATAAGAACTAAACAATGGAGTGATAACTGAAAAAAAAGAGTCCGTGCGAGGGACAGATCTTAGACTAGGGACTATATCACTACTTGTTTAAAAATTCGAATAAGTGCTAGTTTTAGTTAGTTTCAGTACTTACCAATGTTTTTGTACATGTAAATAAACTATTTTTATTTATTATTTATGTATTATTCGTTATTTAACTTATTTAAAAATAATTTTATCCGTATTTTTCTTTCCAAACAAAAAAGTGACGTAACGCTTCTTTGTGATTTGTAGATTAGGAGGAGATATAGTTGAAATTATTAGTCTTTTGACATGGCATATAAATATAGGTACATAAGGAATATTGTCACACTTTTATGTATAAGGAAAATATTATTTTATCGTTTTATATAATATATATTACTAATTGACCCCAGCAAACGTTGTTTTACAAAATGAAAAATAGCTAGAAGCCGATTCTCAGACCTACTGAATACGCATATAAATTTCGTAAAAATCGGTAAAGCCGTTTCGGAGGAGTACGGTAACTAGCATTGTGACTTGGAAAATTTTATATATTAGATCATTCATTCAGGTTCCAGAGTGGCATCGGATGACAGTACCCAAGAACCTACCTGACCAGGACCTTAGGATTAAGATCGCGTGTCGCATGGATAAGCCCCTGAACATGAAACATTGCGGGTAAGCTAAAATAATGAACTTCTTCTTCTTTTCCGTTACGCTCTTGACAGAGCGGTCGTGGTCGTCATGTGTCGGCGGTGTGGGCAGATGATATTCGCCTCACGACAGCGCGCCACTCTTCTCTGTTGGAGGTCATCCTGCTGCAATCGTTTAACAGTCCCCCTACGGTAGTTTTATTTGGTCTGTCCATCGTATGGGAGACCTTCCACGCGGCCTTGTGCCCTCTACCTTTCCTTGAACAACAAGACGTTCGATGGACTGATTGTCGCGAACTAATAATGAGCATGTGGAACTAAACAATAATACTCTTATCAACATTCAAAACATTTATCAAAAAAATATCGTTAATTTTGCTAATACTTTATAGCTTAAGAGTTTGTTTGAACGCGCTTATCATGGGAACTACTGGTCCAATTAAAAAAAAAACTTTAATGATAGATAGCCCATGCATCAGGGATGGCTAAAGGCTACTTTTTAATAGCGGGAAATACGTTGTTCCCGCGGGAAAAGTCATAAACACGGGCAACGCCGTGGACTGAAATTACTTAATACAATACTACTAATATTAATTATTGATAATACAATACTTGACTATATTATTTGCAATTTGACATATTTATTAAGTAATTGAATTTGATGATTTGTTTGGTTTGACATTATTAGTACTGAAAAACCAGTGTAAACAAAATGTAATTGTGACGTATAATAATATTATCAATAAATGACTATTATTAATGACTATTATTATTGACAATTTGTTACAAACGTTCTGTTCTCTTGTCAACTCTGATTCACAAAACAAAAAATAATAATTCGTTTTATTTCGAATAATCGAAATTGTACCTAATAATATGTGTACCAAACCAACGCTAAGCTATTTTTCTACTTCCAAGTAAATTTGAGTTTGCGATCTTAATAAAAATACAACAACAAAATATTTTAAGACATATGTAATTTTCGCGACCATATATCAGATGAGTAGATATTAATTTTAATCAACAACCCGGACTTGGGTGACTGGTGAATTAAGGCATAATCTCGAAGCCCCTGTGTCTCAGAAGTAGGGATGTTAATAGGGGTGCTTTAGCAAAATTGATTTTAATTTATTATTATACTCATTTTCAGATACCTCCATGTGATCGGAAGGTCAGTGTGGCGCAAATGGAAAAGGCGCTACATGGTGCTGGTGCAAGTCAGCCAGTACACCTTCGCTCTCTGCTCATACAAGGACAAGAAGTCTGAACCAGCTGAAATGATGCAGCTGGATGGTTTCACTGTGGACTATATTGAGCTATCGAGCGGTATGTTTTAGGAAGTTTAACTTTAAAGAGGACATCATAACAGATAAATTGTTTCCAGGACCATCAATTTATCATAATTGTTTGTTAATTTGATTTTTTCAATTGAAATTCAATCAATATGACATTCTTAAGTGACTATGTTAAATCTATATTTCATTATTGATATAAAGTCATGGTAAATTTTATTTGTATTCAAAGGAGACTAAAGCCAGTGCGGTGAATATAATACCAAATGTTTTTTTTCTAAAATATGGTAAGATGTAGATGAAAAGCAGGCTTACCTAGATGATTGCATTAAGCTCCTAAAATAATGTATAATTGTAACCTATATGGCCGTAAAACTAGTTGCTTCGCTAAAATCTTTATCCCTACCCTACTGCTACAGTAACCACTTCCTTTTCTGCTACCCCAGCTGAAGCGCAAAAATCAATTTCTAGAATTGATTTGCCTCTAACAACTGTTGTATCGTTTCAGCGCAACTCATCGTCAGCCAAGGTACTAGTATGTTTCATTTTTATCACCTTTGTGAGATTATTCCCATTTTCTAGGCCCTTCAACTGGTGACTGCTTTCAGAGTTGGAAGGGGCCAAGCATTTCATGAACGCTGTGAGGGACGGAGAGTCAGTTTTGATGGGTGTGACTGATGAGAATGAGTGCCATCTGTGGGTAATGGCGTTGTATAGAGCGACAGGGCAGAGTCATAAACCCACACCGCCTACGACGTCTGATACGCATCATAAGATTATGGGAGGTAAGATAATTGTGGCTTTTACAATAGATAACCCACATGTCAATTTCTGGCGTGTTAGTGTAAGTATAATCGGAGGTGAAAAAAATCTCTAGCCTAGGAATCGAACCCGCAACCTCCGGCACCTCAGGCGGACCTACTCCCACCGAGCTACAGAGGTCGACAAATATAATAGACATTCATATATTATTATTATTTTATATTAAACACCGAGACCAAGGAGAAAGTCCTGGCACAACATACAAACACTCTTGGCCCCTCGGCGGGAATCGAACCCTACAAACTACATTTTACGCCGTAAGCGGACGTTCGTCCACCGCGCCACTCAAGCAGTCAAACCTGCGAGTAGTTACAGGAGTAAATTATACTAACAGTTCCACATGGCCATAGAGTTGTCTGGAAGAATTTGCTCTAAGCAATAAGGTCCCCCAAATACGCATTTTTTGTATTTAGCTTTGAGTCCCTTTTTGTATTGTTTTATCCTGGTGTGTAATAAAGAGTTATATTATTATTATATGTAGATGCAGATAAAGCCAGAAAGCATGGCATGGAGGACTACATCCAAGCGGACCCGTGCCAGTATGACCACCATCAGCTGTTCTGCACGCTGCAGTCGCTGACGCTGAAGTACCGGCTTCAGGACCCTTATTGTTCTTTGGTGAGCCAGTTTATAGAGTACTTACTAAGACAATGTCCGATATTAATCGTATGGTTGCGGTATTGACCACACATTAGTTAATTATAATATTTTGCGCCCTAACATCAATAAGAGGTGCTTATTATATCTATATATAAATAAAAATGAATTGTTGTTCGTTAGTCTGATTAAAACTCGAGAACGGATTTATCTTATCTTAGTCTTGAAATGTTCGTGGAGGTCTAGGGAAGGTTTAAAAGGCGAGAAAAAATCGAATTATTGCCAAGAACTTTTTTTACCCGTGCGACGCCGGGGCGAACCCCTTGTAAAATATAAAATTAAATTCATTCATGGTTCCGTGAGTAACTTAAAATAAATTAGGGTTAGTATTAATAATATAATTTAAAAATATAATATATTCTACTAGCATTTGAACACACTTTTTAATAAATGGGGTATCCCATTTACTATGAAAGCACTCATATCCCTGATTAGTTTTTACTACACGGATTTGCTCGTAAATATTAGTTTATTTTGCGGAAATACATATTTCCCGGCGGCAAAAGTTAGTCTGAAATATTTTAAGCACAGTTTAAAATCTATTGGCTTATATCTTTTAAATGTAGTTTTCAGTTTTAGACCGATTGATTTAAGATCATTTCCGTGCATATTCCAAGTTGGTTCAATATTCGGAGTCTTCATTACTAAATCGTAAACTTACATTTTATGTGTACTTATATGTTCTTATCAGCTCCTTATTATCGTCAGCATTTCATATCCGTTCTATTAAAACTATGATTATTATACCTATCTCTGTTATTGTGCTTGTATTTACCTATATTCATTTTATTGTGACTAAAGTTTAAGACTAACATAGTATAAGTTAATTGTTACTAATATGATATGGACCTCATCTTAATGTAATTGTTAATTTGTAATGTTGTCCGAAATAAATGAATTTTATTTTATTTTTATTATTTTCAGGGTTGGTTCTCTCCCGGACAAGTCTTCGTCTTAGACGAGTACTGCGCCCGGTACGGCGTCCGCGGTTGTTATCGACACCTGTGCTACCTCTCCGACTTGCTGGACGTTGCTGAAAGCTCACAACAGACTGTGGATCCTACCCTCATGCATTACAGCTTCGCCTTCTGCGCCAGCCACGTCCATGGGAATAGGTACGTTGGTTAAATTGTCTTTATTCTTGACTTCACTTGACTTATACTCGAGTTTATATCTTTTATTGTTAGGGATTTGGACTGCAGTAACAAAGATTTTACAAGCTCGAAACATAAATTCGATCTTAACAATTTTTAAAATATGATTTGAATGATTTTGTAGCCCTAGACTACAAAATCGTTCAAATCCGTAAAAACTATTTATATTTTATTTTATTTTATTTTTAAATTGTAATTATAGACGAGTGGTTTCAGTGTACAAGGTATTTTAAAAATGGTTTATATAGCGGAAGGGGATCGAAAGATGAGCTAATGACGAGTATTTTTTGTTCTAAAAATATAAGACTTGAAAAAAAAACTGATAATCAATATTTTTCTAGCCTGAGCTAGCATAAAAAAATATTTTGTATTTTTATTGATGAATATTTTTTTTCAACTTCTTCGAGGCTAAACATGACCAAGAGATTAGATTAGTGCAAAAAATTAAGAAGTCTTTTTTTCGAGAAAAAGTCTCCATATCGAAATGTTGTAGAACTAAATAGGTTCGCCTGGTGTGTGTGTGTGTGTGTGCATTCACAACCGTTCTGCTTTATTATACCTCTACTATGTTATCTATGGCTTTATATACCAATTTTGAAGCACCTAGTAAAAAA
Source organism: Gymnoscelis rufifasciata (assembly GCA_929108375.1). Classification (NCBI taxonomy): domain Eukaryota; kingdom Metazoa; phylum Arthropoda; class Insecta; order Lepidoptera; family Geometridae; genus Gymnoscelis; species Gymnoscelis rufifasciata. The sequence goes on along the minus strand of OV815327.1, from coordinate 8,463,871 downwards.
GTTTTGTTACAACATAATGTAAGGTAGATGCTTATTTCCTAGGATATAAAGAGATTTGGTTTTATCGAAAATTATCTTAACAAAAATTACATAAACTTGTTATGTCTTTAACAAAATCAGCTTTATGTGTGCGATGTCTGTATTCAAGAAAAGCTTTTGATATTGTGTTACTCCAAACTTGTGTTATCGTTGTTAATTACTAGTCAATAACAAATATCTTTTCTGTCAAAACTTGGGGAGTGAAATCCAAATAATGAAAATAAAATAAGGTTAGTAATAATAGCCCTCCCTTAGTCTTGGTGGTAGTTCGTTATTGTGCAAAGATGTACATTAGGTCCTCTATTTTTGACTTTTTATGCCTTCGGTGTTTAGATGTAAAGAACGAATCCTTTTGTGAACTGTATTTAATTTTTTGTTTATATTAAGTTAATAGTTTTAATCTACACTTTAGTTGGGTTATAACTATTTTAATGAGAGATCAATTTGTGTGCAAATTTCGTAGAAAATCTAGCTTGTATTTTATTCTTAATCTAGAATAAACTTGACATTTTTGCATTAATCTACCCTAAATAAACATTTACCTACTAAATAAATTGGTGTATAACAAATAGTGTCACAGGAAAATATTAACCACGAAACTAACACAATGAGTATTAAATACAGTTCTAGTACATTTTTATCTATCTTACACTACTTACTACCTCTGAATGTTCACATTGGTGTTTATTTGTGCTGTAACCAACCTAACTTTAGCTTCTAACTAACATACTACTTATTGCGTATGCGTATTGTGCATGACTTATTGTACTAATATTTTCAGACTTTTGGATTTAGCAGTTTTTGTAAAATTTGGTCAATAATAGTAATAAACCAAACTTCGAAAAAAACAAAAAGAAAACTGAAATATCCAGATCAATTAAAATATATTATAAATTTGCTGAATATAATATATATCGTACCAATAAATTAATTCATCGAAAATTCTATTAATCACTTTTATTTTTCGAATCTCACGTAAATTGTAAGTGTATTGATGTAAATTGTAAGTGTATTGATGAACGATAAACTCAAATCAAATGCAATCGCCTTCAGAGCAAAGCGAGATCCTACAATATTTAAAAAACGCGCGCACGTTCAGTCGGCTGTTTTAAAAATTATTATTATATTTTTTATTAACGTTGTTGTTGGTAAATAGTAATTTACCAAGAATCTGAACTGGACTATATTGACTTTAAGTAAATAAACCATTATAATGTAACCAGTTTTAATAATAATTTTGCATTCACAATTATAAACTGAAACGAAAAGCATTATAAACTGCTATCTCCAAAGTCAAGCTTGCTTTAACATACTAGAGTAAGATTGACAGAGCAGTGGTTCACAGTGGTGCAACATTGCCTGGCAGGCCAGATGGCGTTGGAAGCATCACGGTTTTGGAGAAAGAGAAGTTCGCGGAGATCAAGGAAAGGTTGAAGAACCTGTTGCAGGATCAGATCACGAACTTCCGATACGCTTTTCCGTTTGGAAGGCCTGAAGGGGCTTTGAAGGTAAACAGTATCGAAGTCTTTTGTTTGGAGTTTATACGTTTGTTTGGTATAAATTTAAAGATGCGAAATGTCGCCATCAGCTTAGTAATTATAAAAAAATACAAATACTTGGCTGTCACCAAAGTTATTAAAATAAAATTCCCTATGAGTAGGTAAAATAGATATAATCAGGTGTAATGATGTCTTTAATAAAAATCATAAAATTTCAATACTTCAAACAGTAAAACATCGAGAGATCGCTTTTAATCTATAAGGCTGCTCTTTTTACTAATTCCTCTATGATTTTTGTAACTATAGTTTTGTTTTGGGTACAATAAAGTGTTTTTCAATTGGATTGTAAAACACTTAAGAAATTTTATCGTTAATCTTGCAGGCAACATTATCATTACTAGAGCGGGTGTTAATGAAGGATGTTGTAACACCCGTGGCACCGGAGGATGTTAGATCAATGATACAGACGAGTTTGGAGAACGCTGCTCTTTTAAACTACACACAATTGAGCCAGAAGGCAAACATCGAAGGTATGTTAAAGGACCAAGAAGTAGTTGACCGCAGTTCAACTATCTTGGCAGATTTAGGGCAAATTTTATCATAATATCTTTTACAGAGGATCTAAGAGGAGAAACCATGGTCACACCAGCTAAGAAGTTAGAAGACTTGATACATCTAGCAGAATTGTGTGTAGATCTTTTACAACAAAACGAAGAACATTATGCTGAGGTAAGCTGCTCTGTACATAAAACTTTGATGATCGCCGGTAATTTGAGTCTGAGAGATGTATTCTCAAAGAAATATTGTAAATTCGTCATGTTTGAGATTATCAGCTTCAATATTGATATGGTCTGTGTATTCAATGTTGTATTTAGTGGTAAAACATTTTAAAGATCCAAATCGATATGTCTTTTTACTTTTTCTACGTGATCTTTTTCTTTCTCTTAGATTCCTTATGAAAACAGTCTTCTATTTAAAATCATTCTATATTGGTTTGTTTTTTTAGTCCCGGTAGGTAAATCAGTTTTTCCAAATCTTTCCCTATTTTAACTCTGTAACACTAAATACCTTAAAGTATTTGCATCGACTTTTGAAATTATGAAATGTTTAAGAATTAATTTCACCAAGAATATGTGGATCTTTGAAATGTTGACCCATATAAACGTTTCACTGAATAGCACCCTACTTTCCTGTCGCTATTAGTGGGAAATGATCAGACGTATTATGTTTATGTTGTCTTATTGGCTGAACTGTGAGATTAACCTAATTTTTATATCAATCAGTTCAGTTTGTTCACAATGAAATAATCTTTTAAAGTTATCATTAACTTTGTCAATAAATTTTGGAATTTCACTGTGTACATCTTTAGTTATTTTAAAGTGTATTTTATTTTCTGGTAAATTATTCAGTGTTGCTTTATCGGTAAACGAATTCATCTTTTAAATTATCGCAGTTTTACATATTTGAGTATCCAGTGTATGTTTAATTCATTCAACTACATATCATTATTATATTATCTACATTATCTGCAATTCATTTACCGATTATAACTGTCTCGAAAGACTGTTTAAGTTGAACTAAGATATGTCTAATGACTTAGTTTGACTATTACGATCAACTGAGACAGTAAATATCCGCATATAGGTATCTATAACTTTATATTCCACTTCTATCTTATGTTTTGTCTCTCCGCAGGTTTATAACACAAAACCGGATTCTAACGGCCAACCAAATGTAACTACTCATTTAAGATCAGCTGGTTACATCACTCGTTGATTGTTCACATGATTTGATCATTCCACTTTGATCTATGGGAGTAGACTAAATAGTTCAAAATCGCTTGGCAAATGCTTAGACTTTAAAGCATTGCATGGATTTTAATAGTAAACAAATAAACCAACTTTTCATTCTAGGCTCTTGTCGCAAAATTCTTTGGATGACTTAAACTGAATTGGCAGGGTTGTAATGTCTTCAATGAAAAGTATAACAGTGTCTACTCCAGTAACATTCACGACAACTCCGCTTACATCAACTTGAGAAAGAAACGTTGAGCACATACAAAATTTAGCTTTGTGTAGAATGCTAGTCTTGACAACAATTCGTGCTTTCACAGAAAATAAACAAACACTAGAACATAATATAGGCGCACACATCGACAACTACAATAGAACAAACGATACATAATCTATTATTTTATTTATGATAGCTTGTTTAGTATTTGAAGTAGTTTATGCTTTATACCTATCTATTTCTATATACAGTATGCGTCTCTAACTAGTGGCCCTCTTGCAGTAGTAGTTTCTATGCAAAAGGGGTTACCAGCTAGGGACGCATACTGTACTTGCATGTTTATGAATGATGTTTGTCAAAATACTGAAGTCTTTTCGCACGCACCACATGTTGCAGTTTCTTATTAACAAACTAAGATTTTAGATACCTAGTAACTAGGCTAGATACAGTAACACTTCATATTAAACAACTACAATATTTTGATAAAATCTCGTTATTATCAACAGATATTTATTACTTGTCATAAATTGATTACCTTTTTATGTTGTTGAATAATTCGATTAAACATAAAAATATCCTGAGAGTAACTACAAAAGTTTGCGCACGGAGATAAATTTAAACGAATTCTTAAAACGACTACATTTTAAACCTTATTACGAAAACGAAATTCTTGAACATTATCTAAAACCGAGAAGTGCAGTCAGTTGCTCTGTACTTAATTAAATTTAAATATAAAATGTTTTTTAATATCGTCAATTTTAACTAAATATCAAAAAACATGAACAATTTTATCAAAAAGTTCTGTAAATCAATAAGTTGAAATAACCAATATATTAAAATCTTTGTAATTTTTTCATAAAATGCTCTTCTATTCATTTTGGAATTGGAAATAGCTGAAATGCATTTCAAGAAAAATATCATTACAAAACCAGGACAATTCACAACATTTCACAAAAACCACTTTCCACCAATCACCTTCTAACCCTGGACTTTCTTCGCAGGCGTTCGCGTGGTTCTCAGAACTGCTGGTGGAGCACGCCGAGATATTCTGGGCACTCTTCGCAGTGGACATGGACCGGGTGCTTACGGAACAGCCCCCAGACACCTGGGACTCCTTCCCGCTGTTCCAGATACTGAATGATTACTTGAGGCTAGATGGTAAGTGGCACAGCTTGTAAAATCATGTAGTGTTTCTGCAATTTTAAGACTTGGAGGTAACATGCCAATTCTTTCCTTCATACTTTTTCATTCGGAACATCTTTATTGTCAACCTTTTATGACTTCCCGAGTCATATTCAATAGTTTCGTGTACCTAGTCCTAATCCATAGAAATAAATTATTATAAAATGATCTACAGTTTCGTGAAGTTTAATGATTTCATTTAAAGACCCACAGGTTGAGTTTTATATTATACCTAAAGCTATATCTACTAGTGTAACTAATCATGAAACGTTTTTTTTTCAGATAACCTAAAAGGCGGACGCTTCCACGACCATCTACGGGACACGTTCGCACCCCTGGTCGTGAGATACGTGGATCTGATGGAATCCTCCATTGCCCAGTCCTTGCATAAAGGGTTCGAGAAGGAGAAATGGGAGATCAAGGGGTCAGTATTCACTGATGCAATGTGAGAGTTGAAATAAACGATATCCACGAACCTTGTTTATTCAAAGTGATCCGTATCGACTTCGCGCGGCCTTAAAGTATTCTCGACAGGATTATTCGCCAGTGGATATTTTTTTTCTCGCCATTGTTCAAGTTGCCTCGCGCTGCGGCACAGTATCCATATTGTATTGTGATAGGCATGATGACTACATTATACATAACTAAAAATAAATTTATTAATTTCAAGTACCAACTCATATCGTATTACCTACTCATATCGGAAAATATAAAATCTAAAAGCAATGCTAGGAAGGTGGGGTTCACAACAATGCCTGGTGTAGGTTTTGTTTTAATTTTCATTGTTTTAGCATTATAAATAGGTATTCTATTTAGTCCGTCTGTAAGCCCGTCCAATAATAAATAAATAAATAAAAAAGGAGTGAGGGACTTGTGACGTATAAAGTACATTTTGCTCGAAAGCATTACGCCACGCGAAACTTCAATGCACTATATCGTCTAGATTTTTCGTATGTGTAAAACATATGGGTTCAATTTGTTTTAGCAATCTAAATGAAGGAACTAATTATTATTTTTTAGTTATCATGCCTATTGTTGATGGTTTGCCGCTCGAAGTCGATACACAGTTACATAAACCTTTGCAGCTTCTATTGATAGATTGTAAATAATTTAATTGAAAAATGTCGCATTTATGTGTTACCACTTTTAAATTGACAAATTGAAGTTCCACTTGTGAAGTATTGCTTGAAAGCCAGATTTCAATAAGTACCTTCTTAATGAGAACTAAACTGAATTAGTGGAGCTCATTAGGATTCGATTCAAGTTCTACGGATAATCCAATATTAGCCCGCCTAGCTGACTCTAGCTTCAGAGAGAGATTTCATCTTCATCACGGCCAGGCATCCACTGCTGAAAACGTTTAAATTTTTGAACTTTCACACGGTAAACTAGCTTCTGTTACCTACTCATAAAACATCTTATCCAGTTATCTGTGCCAGTGATAATCAATTTATAGGATACTAATTGTTATGCAGGGTGGAAAAATAGCACCAAAACATTGACCATATTAAGGTTCGTGGATAGGTCGTTTACATTCTAAGAATCGTCTAAGTCATGATCATCCGGATAGCTGTACCTCAACTCATGTAGGTAGAAGATAGGTCGCTAGGTTTTATCATTTATTTTCAAAACGTTCTCGCTTCTAGCTAGCCTCATACTTAGATACCCTAGGTTCAGTTCGTAGGTTATTTTCAGTGCATTTATAGCAAATTCTTTTCTCTTTCTTTTATTATTTTCTGTTTCTGCTTCCGTTTTTGGGAAAGACACTGTAGTGCTCCTTACAGTAACGGATGCTCAACTAGCGAGGAGCTGTTCTGGAAGCTGGACGCGCTGCAGTGCTTCATCCGGGACCTCCACTGGCCGGAGCCGGAGTTCCGGACGCACTTGGAGCAGAGGCTGAAGCTGATGGCCAGTGATATGATGGAGGGGACTATTCAGAAGACGGAATCTTCGTTTCAGGTGGGTTTGATGGAAGTGATTGGAATTGATTAAGATGGATATCAATAACATTCCTACGAAATCGCAACATTATATACCACTTAATTAAAATATGCTATATAGTTTTTATATAATTCGATTTCTGTAGAAACAGCTTTCTTTAAAATATGAGATTATTAAGATGATAAAAATTATTGGGACGGAGTCTGCCTCAATCTAATTTATAAAATTTCGATGTCACAATGTTAGTTACCCTACTCCTCCGAAACTAATACCGATTTCTACCAAATTTTATATGCGTGTTCAGTAGGTCTGAGAATCGGCTAGTATCTATTTTTTTTTTTTTTAAATAACCACGCGACGTTTTGTATCAATATAATCTTAATTTAACATTAAAAAACACCCCCGATTCCAAAACTTCCATATTTACCATATTTATTCAAACATGTTTAAAAATATAGTTAAAGTTTAAGTTAGTGGGGTGTGAAACATGTCCCAACTCTAGTGATGCATCGACTCGTAATAAAAGAGTGAGAAAGAGGGTAGATCGATTTGTCAGCCTGTTACTTCAATCGCTGCAGATTCAGTTCAACCGTGATCATGGCGCATGTAACTGCGCCGAAATATCGGGAAACTCGAAAGAAAATCAATCATGGTAAATATCCCGTTATAAATCTAAATAGTATTGAAAACCATGACAGTTTCAAAAGAAATTTGCCTAAAAACACGCGCGAAACTCAACTTTTATTCAAAAACAAAACTAAATTGAAATCGCTTCATCCGTTCGGCAGCCACAGACAGACAGACACGTCAAACGCATAACACCCCTGTTTTTGCGTCGGGGATTAAAACTCTTGTTTGCTTTCGAAGCTTTGAACCGATTTAGACAGATTTATTTGTGCACAACAGACTTAAAATACAAACAACTCAACCCTTTACAATATTATTACAGACATGGCTGAAGAAGAGCGTGACCTTCATGTCTACGGACTACATCCTGCCCGCTGAGACCTGCGCGATGGTGAATGTAGCACTGGACGCTAAGAACCAAGCGCTAAAGCTATGCGCTGTGGAAGGAGTCGATGTTGTAAGTTATACTTGTTAGGAGGTTTTGTCTGTTCACGTCCGTAAGTGGTTACCCTCTGTATCCTTACACGTAACCTGCGGGTGGTGCTAAGAACAGTCTCTGGTGGTAGGCTTCGGCCGCGGCTTGACACCACCCTCCCGGGTTGTTCCAGTGCGTGAAGTGATTTTTCGTGTTTCGTAATGTGGTCCGGAGAAGCCATCTACCTTTTAGGTCTTCATGCCCCATCTTTGACCACATCGTCACTTTACATCAGGTGAGATTGTGGTCAAGGGAAGGATTATCCAGCATTAAAAATAAATACTACTAGTAAAATTATATCACGGTAATATTATAAAATACAGTACTTCAACTCGGCTGTGTATTTGAAATGACCTACAGCCGCGCTGTACTCGAACATGCGGTAGGACTGTCCACAACAGTTTCAGTTTTGTGGTTGTAAATATACTATTATTTTAAAATTAAATTGAGTACCTATTTCGTAAATGCATGTGGTCTATATTTTTTATTGGTGGGTTTAATAAAATAACTATGTTACAAAACTATACTAAGTAATTTAATTTGATTACGATTTTTAATCAAACTTAATTCTTATAAATATGTGACAGATATTTCAGCTCGACTATGATATATACGAATTGCTTACGGGAACTTTTATATTAATTAGTCAAAATCTGAGTCAAAATAATATTTCTAAAATACATTATCTGTCTATTTTTGCGGTTAATCGTTACACAAGCTTATTTTGAACTCAAATAAAATAATAAATATTTAAAATCTCAATAATGAATTCCTGTTTTTACTGTCCTTACAAAAAAATCCCGCTTTCATTACTGTGAAAATTAAAAAATCTTGACTTCGACCGAAAAAAATCTGCTTCGAAGTGACCTACACAGTACATTACTGTAGTGCACTGCACAGTACCTATGCATAGTGCGCGGCATTACAATCAATCATGGTAAATATCCCGTTATAAATCTAAATAGAAAAAAGTGTTGGCTAAGTGGCAAGACACTCGACTTTCATTCCGAAGGTCGTGGATTCAAACCCCACCACGCACCTCTGGATTTATCATCTTGAGAAGTTTATGTGCGCTTTAAATAGTGCTTTAACAGTAAAGGCACACACATCGTGAGGAAACCGGCGTGTTCTGAGAACTTTTAAAGAGTTTGAAGGACAAGGGACATTCACCAACCCGCACTTGGTCAGAGCGTGGTGAATTGAGACCTAATCTCTCTCACCAAGAGAAAAGTCCCTGTGTCCCAGCAGTGGGAACGTTATAGGGTGATGATGATGACGTATCTAAATAGTACCTATTGATAACCATGATAGTTTCAAAAGTTGGGTTGTTGTACATTTGCCACAAAGTAAATTCGTCACGAAAAAAAGTATGTGTAAGTTCGCCACACTTCTGTTTTTATTATTTTTGGTTGTTGTAAGTTCGTCACATAGATTTTTCCGTAGAGACAGCAGAAAAATCAAACAATAAGTAGAATATAACAAAATAAATGTTTTCACACTCATAGATAGGGTTTTATAAAATTCCATATAATACGATAATAATTTTTAATGATCAGGAGATATAAAATAAATATAGAATTAAATCACATTAATACACATTTTTGCACATTTTTGCATTTAAACTTATATTTCAATAAAATTCGAATTAAAAACGTAATAATTTAAGTATTTAGAGGATTAAACTTTACTTTTACAAAAAAAAACACAGTTCACAAATAGCTGATTTGCTCAAAACACTTACAAATATAAAAGAAAAATGAAAAAATCACAGTCATAATCACATATTTTTGTTCACAATCGGCTGATTTGCTCTAACATAACAAATTATAAAATATCAACATAATGGAATCACAGTAATAATCACATTTTTTAAATTTAACCTTCATCATCATCATCATCACGTTATTAACGTTCCCACTGCTGGGACACAGGGACTTCAACCTAACATTAACCTTACATTTATGTAAAAATCACAGTTTCTGATTTGCCTACAAGTATATGGATAGATGGATTGATCTTCAAGTTACCTAATTTACATGTTTTTAAAATGCTGCATGCAATGGGGTATATAACATCTGAAATTCTTCACGTACCATATAAGTTATAAACTTGTGTTTTCTAACCACTGGCCCACAAAATAGTCATAGAATTTTGTGATTGCTTTGTTCTGTGGAGCATCTTCCATGATGTGCAACCAAGCATCTTCAATATCCTGTTTCTTTATATGGGCCAATGCAGCACACCTGGCTAAGTGTATCTTCTCTTCAATTGTAAGCTAAAAGCTTTTTTGGCCATTGCTTGTTTAAAGTTACATCCACGTAGTTGAACACCAGGAAAAACTTTTTTATAACATTTATTACAGCGATTTCAAAGTCAACAATCATTGTAAGCGGTGTCCAATTGGGTAAATTTTGCATCAGTGATTTAAAAAGTGGTTCGTAAGATCGTTCCTGTTTATTAGGCATAAGAACATAGATGAGTGGGACTATGTTATGTTCGTTAAATTGTCGTCGCTATTCACGTCTCCATGTATATGTATAGTATAACTAATAGAAAGGTGAACAGCAGCTTGAAAATGTGCTATCCAAAAATAATGTTTGCAGATTTGGTATCACTTCACGAGCTGCCTCAGTGCAAAATTATAGGATGTTATAGGTACATCGACTGATACGATTAAAAAGAGATAGACACAACGAGTGAGCGAGAGCATGATAGCGCATGTCGGAGCCTAGGGTTATAAGATAATTATGTATGACTACATTCCCTTTTTCTGTGCTGACTGCTGTTAGTAATTTTTATATATATTTTTTGGTTATGTTATAAGTAATAAATATAACCTGTTTATTCATAATTAATTTTGGCTATAGGTAAAACCTTTGATTCATTGCGAGCGCTAAACACCATTCACTTTACTTGCTAACCCTACTTTATGATGAACTTTACATACCTGTGACGAATTTACACATATTTTTTATGCATGTGACGAATTTACTTTCAATGTATGGAGTTTTCAAAAATGTGACGAATTAACTTTGTGGCAAATGTACAACAACCCCAAAAGTTATATCACGGAAACCAATATTCGTTGGTGTGTCGAGACAAATATGAAATGAAATGAAATTTTGTTTATTGCTTGAAATATGGTTTACATATGGTTTATGAAATTACTCTATAGTATAATAAAAAAAAAATATTTATTAAGTAGGTACAATAATTTAGTTAGATTCTTATTATTATTATTTTAGTTTATTCAATCATGTAATGCTATAATTGCATGCCTGGACAGGTAAAATACATTGATCCATGTAAGATTTAAGCCAAAACATCGCTGTAATATGTATTTACGCATTAAGGTGGTTGTATGCGCTAACGCGACTTTTTCAAATTGATATATCTACTTTATGAGTGAATAAATATGTATAAAAAAAATATATGTTGCAAAATAGATATTAAATTACAACTTGAACGTTTGAAATTATTGTATCTTCATTATTACTTAATAAAAAAAAAGTGTGTGTGCGATTCACACACGATAGAAGTGAAACTTCAGTAAATCGACGAAAGAATAATAAGAAGAATAAAAAAAAAGTGTGTGTGTGTCAGCTACGACGCACGATTGGAGTCTACTACTTATGAACGATAATTATGATATATATCGAATAGAAAAAAAGGGTAAATGAACGCATCTGCTAAAATGATAAGAGAAACAAACATATATCTACAGATATTATTCGGATTATTTATATGACTTCAATAAAGCGTATTACATAAAGTATGTTACAAAATAATATAAATAAAATACAGCAATACCTCTGCGCGATACTTCGTAGTCTCAACTACGAAGTATCGCGCAAAGAAATTTAAATAAAGCATTGTATTTGTCTCTTACATCATTTCCGTTTCATCTTTTTGCATCCGGTTTGAAATCACTACGATTCTATAGAAGTTTCACTTCAAAAATATTCAAAGTAAGGCATTTTTTATCCGAAATTTGGATATATCTTTTAAACGGTATTGAGTTTGAGTATTTTTCTTTAACTTAAATATTTGTCAAAGTATTCCACACAAACTGTACGTTTGAAAATTAAAACAAATGATTTATACGACTACAAATAATTATTTTATGTTTTCGGTATGAAATGGAACGACCGGGTCTGTGCGGGGGCGACGGGCGGCAGTGTGGCTCAGACTATCGGACGGGGAGGTTGTGTCGCGCGTCTTCGTCATCGGTCCAAATGCATTTTTCGATGTAACCGTATAACGATTATTGTTTGCGCATGGACTCTGTTGTTTAGTTTTATATTTTAGAAATAGGTTTTTGAGCTCGGACTTTTGTATATTCGTTGGACAAGTTCAGTAAGCAATTAGCAGGAATAAAAGTTAGTAATAAATAAGTAATGATTATAGTTACTACCTACCAACTAGTGAATTAAGTACCAAGCTAATATAATAAGTACCTACCTATTAATATTTATAAACAAAAAAAAACACTTATGAAAAAGTTGTTTTTTTTATAAGGGTTACCTAGTTAACTAACTCTGACGCTGAGTGCCTCGTAGGCGCGGTGTGCGAATGTCCGCTTGGAGAGCAAAAGGTAGCGGGTTCGATTCCCGCTGAGGGTAAAAGTGTTTGTATGTTCTGCAAGCACTTTTCTCCTTGGTCTGGGTATTTAATATGTATAATAAAAAAATATCTTTAAATGTATGTATATTATATTAAGTATATCAAATATCTAGTACCTACCCGTAACACAAGCTTAGAGCTTACCACGGGACTAAAATGTTGTTGCGTGAATTGTCTGGAAATATTATTTATTTATAACTAGCACAGACTAGTATAAATATAATTAAAAATTAAATAATGAATTAATTGTTATATATATTTTATGTCACCGCACCGTCCAGTTATTTGCTGTGCATTATCCTCTCCATCCTAAGGTTGTCTGGAAGAAATTGCTCTAAGCAATAAGGCCGCCCATTACGCATTTTTGTATTTAGCTTTAAGTCCCTTTTTGTATTGTGATATGGTGTGTAATAAAGAGTTTTATTATTATTATTATTACTAGGTAGATGATACAAACAAAGTATATACAATGTGTATTTTCGAACCTTGATCAAACTAAATGCGGATACACGACATACATTTATGGATAAATATAGGATAAAAAAAATATATGTTGGCTATTTAAAAAAAAAACAATATTTTTTTTATGAAAACTACTTCGTATGGTTTTTTAATTGTTTCTGTTTGATTAAATGGTGTATTTTATTCAAAGTAGGCTCATTTGAAAGCTAGATAGTTTACATCATCATCATCATCAGCCCTTATCCCATATTACGTAGGGTCGACGCAACATCTTTCTTCCTTCCATTTTCCTCTGTCACTCGTCATCTCAACACTCATTCCTTCCTTCAAAGTTCAAAATTAATTTATTGCGTAAATACATGTTACAGCGTTGTTATGGCTTAAATTTTACATGGATCAATGTATTTTACCTGTCCAGGCATGCAATTATAAAATTGGCATTACATTATTGAATAAACTAAAATAATAAAAATCTAACAAAATACAGTACTAAATAAATTTTTATAATTATTAACTTTAAATTAATTTCATTAAACATTTATAACATCAGTAATCATCATAGTAAGCAAAAATTCAAAGTAATAAAACTAATTATTGTACAATTTAAAAAGTCATTATCTTAGAAACATTTTTGTCAGTCATTTTTGTTCTTACGCATGCCATCCTTCAAACAGTCCATCAATATTTTCTTTGACCTACCTCTTCCCACATATCCATCAACACACATATCTAACACTCTAAGCTAGATAGTTTACCTAATTAAGAAAATTCAAAACAAAATACAATTTTGGTACAAGAGCCCGCTAAATTTTTTTTTGTAGAAATTTACCAAAATTTTTTTTTTATTTTGTTGTTGATCTATAATTTTTAAACTTTTTTGCATTATTTATTAAACTTCATAATATTTTTCAAAGGTTGTCTGGAAGAAATTGCTTAATGCAACAAGGCCGCCCATTATGCATTTTGTATTATGCAAGTCCATTTTTGTATTGTTTTATCTTGGTTTGTAATAAAGAGTTATATTATTATTATTCTACAAATTCTACAAAGAGTATGGGTCTACCTTTTTTCGTTGTCATGTTATTAGCCATTTTAATTAGGTACTTTCTGCCTTGTAGTGCCAAATATCAACAGACAACAAATTATGTATCTTAAGTTGCATTAAAATGATCACGCACGATTGTGGTGAAGTGAGCTGGAGCGTCACCATGAATCACGCCAGCGAATGAAATAAGAAACGATCGCGATGTACTAAAAAGAACTTGTGAACTGAACGTGGGTTTACTTGCAACGATATGCATTGAGGAAAATGGTTGGCATTTTGAACAATCAATAAATTAATTGATAGTACCTAATAACTTAAAGTGTTGTATTACTTAATCTTATCATTATCCACCGTTAATATCCCACTTTTGGGCAAAGGCTTCGTTCCGTTTCATCTTATCTTGCCTTGTTTCATTACATAATTTGCTGTCTGTTGATCTCTGTACAAGGCAGAAAGTACCTAATTCGAATGGCTTATAACATGACAGCAAAAAGAGTTTAATTAACCTTTTTGGTACGTGGGCTACCCACCAACCTTAGAGTATCTATGGATACCAACAGTGTCAGTCGCGTAGCATTTCAAATAATTTTATACTATCTACCTGAAACTTAAAAGGAAAAGCAAAATACCACGAAAACTTAGTGACCGACCAAAAATCTGAAATTGTACTCGTCTTTATGCCCGATTTTCTAATCCTATGACATTATGAATATTGCAGATACTACCTAGATTCTATCAGACGATTGGCCTTCAAGCAAAAACCAGACATTATTCATAAAATTAAAACCCTTACTTTTTAGAAGAGATTTGTTGTATAAATTATGAAGTTTAATATGACATGCAAAAAAGTATACCTCAAAAATCCAGTGTAAAAGTTACAGATTAAAAATAAAATAAATATACAAAAAAATGTTTTAATAGGCTTTTGTACCGAAATTGTATTTTCTTTTAATTTTCATAGCTAGGTAAACTATCTAGCTTTTTAATGAGCCTACTTTGAATAAAATACACCGTTTACTCAAACAGAAACGAAGAAAACACCAGATGAAGTACCTAGTTCTCATAAAAAAATATTAAATCGACTTTTTAAATAGTTTACATAAAAAAAAATCTGATATTTATCGATTAATTTTTGTCATGTATCCGCAAATTCCGCAAATCCGCGTTTGATCAAGCTTCGAAAATACACATTGTATAGGTAACTAGCCTACCCTGGCAGGATTGGCTTAGGATCTTATTATTAGGTTGGTACTTAGTAAGTACAGAAAACCTAGTTAAAAAAACATACTTATTATTTATTTATTTATTTGTTATATTAGAACCACCAACAAGAAAATACACTAAAATAGTTTAAAAATTAAGGTTCATTAATATCTAATAATAATATATAATTAATTTTAACAATACATTTTAAATTAAAAAGAAAATAACATAAGCACAAACGCATAAATCTCTAGGTAGAATAGTTTTAGCGTAATAATGATGTAGTTGGAAAGTCCTTATTTACGGCGTCGCGACTCGCGAGGACCCGGCACGCGTGACCGCTTGCCGAGAGCGCAGGCCGCGCTCTGCGTCGTAAAAATGTAGCGGGGACTATGCGGGTGGCGCGGGGAATAATTTTGACTCCGCCCGAATCCTCAAGGCCGTTGGCCCATACAGGCGCCTTAAATGAACTTTGAACTTTTGAACATAGGTGTCAGGTTATTTATACAGTTCTACATACTTCGTCAATTCAGATTTGACATGCATTGTCAATTATGATAAAAGAAAAAATATATATAAATAATAGAATGTCAAATATTTAGGAAATTAATTTAAACTACAATTTAATATGATGTCTAATGTTTACTATTTAAATGATCGTTTACATTGTAATACGATTTTTGAATAAGCCATTTCTTAATTTTGAATGTTTAGAGAGTATCACATACCCGTAAACCAATTCAGAGACAATTAAGTGAGATTTTGATTGAAAAGGCATATTATTCTGTAAATGACTTCCTCAACGATAAGGAAATAAGTAAATATGAATATACTTCAATTGTATAATTTTGATTTAATTTGATTTCATTTTACTAGATTTAATTTGATTTTATTTTATTTCATTTATAATAATTTGGCTTGATTTGTTTAATTTTCTTTTATTTATAATTGACTAACTTATTATAGTAATTTTATTAAATGACATTTGCATTCACTTTTGTATATATTTGTATTTAACATCATTTTATTTTCATATTTTGAATAATTTGATAAAATTTAATAATAAGTGACAAGGAATGTAATGTTTGTATGCTCAATGTAGCAGAATCTGTGTAGCTAATTTAGTAGTCTTAACATCTGACATGTATCACCAGATTTCCGAACAATAAACAATTTATGATTTACATTATTACTGTCATTTACATTATTATTATTTACATTATTATTATTTACATTATTATTATTTACATTTTTATTATTTACATTATTATTGTCCGGAAATATTTATATTTATTTATTATTAATTGGACACTGTTTCCAGTACCAATACCACACGAAGATCGACACCCAGATAGATACCTGCATGAATGCGATGATGACTGGGATGACGAGCCGCCTGGCGTCGGTGCTGGAGGCCACTCTGGCGAAGATCGCCAGGTTCGATGAAGGAAGGTAAGGGTAGACTTCAGCCCTTTAGAACATTGGTTGACTGCTTGACTGCTTCAGTGGCGCGGCGGGCGAGGGGAGGGTGAAAGTGTTTGTATGTTCTGCAAGCACTTTCTCCTTGGTCTGGGTGTTTAATATGTATAATCAAAAATATCTCTAAAACGTATGACTATTATATTAAGATCAGATTTCTAGTACCTTAAACTATATTAAGTATATCAGATTTCTACTACCCGTAAGCTTAGAGCTTACCACGGGGCTAGATGTTGTTGTGTTAATTGTCTGGAAATATATTTTTATATATTTATTTAAAGGGAGATTCCTTATAGGTATTAACCGTACTTTCAGAACTTTATCACATTGCCGTTAAACATTAACCAATATGTGTAAAATCCGATTATGTATGTACGTAGTAATAGTGCCCCGCGGTGTTACTCGCGTTTGAATGGATTTGCCAGCGGAATGATATTTTTTCGCGGTAAAAAGTAGCCTATGTCCTTTCTCAAGCTCTAGAGCACCAAATAATAACATACATTACCTCTAACCAAATTTCATTTAAATCGGTTCAGTGGTTTTTCCGTGAAAGTGGAACAGACGACTGAGTTACTTTCGCATTTATAATAGTTTGGAAATACAGATTATTATGTTATTTTTTTATTGATAGCAGATGTTTGTTTTAAATATTCATAACGACCGGTGCAGATGTTTTTTTATCTATAACTAGCGGCCCGCCCCGGCGTCGCACGGTTAAAAAAAGTTCCCTGCAGTTTTTCCTTATTTGCTCACCGTTTAGACCTACCCTGGACTACGACAAACATTTTAAAACCAAAATCAGCTCAATCGGCCCAGCCGTTCTCGAGCTTTAATCAGACTAACGAACAACAATTCATTTTTATTTACATAGATTTTAAATTGAATAAGTACCTAATTAAATAAGTACTTAATTCGTTCATTTGAGTTGCCTTTTTTAACCCCCAACCAAAAAAGAGAGGTGTTATATTTTTGAGGTCTGTGTGTCTATCTGTCTGGGACCTCATAGCTCCCAAACGGATGGAGCGATTTCAATTTGGTTTTATTTTGTATTAATGTTGAGTTTGGCGCGGGTGTTTTTAGACATGTTTCATGAAAATCGGTTGAGCTGTTTAAAAGTTATGGGGGTGAGAGTGGAGAAGGAAAACCGTAAATCTGCAAATATACT
This sequence comes from Gymnoscelis rufifasciata, assembly GCA_929108375.1. NCBI lineage: Eukaryota > Metazoa > Arthropoda > Insecta > Lepidoptera > Geometridae > Gymnoscelis > Gymnoscelis rufifasciata. Next base: position 8,446,121 of record OV815327.1, on the reverse strand, counting down.
CGAGCGGGGTATGAAATAAAAGCGCATCGCGTGCACATTACTAAATATTATGGTGTTTTACTTGGTGGAAATTAGGGCATTGGAATCGGGGGTTTTTCTTAAATTTTAAATTTAGATTCATTATACTTGATTCGTTTATTTTGTTTCAGCTTGATCGGTTCCATCCTCACCATAGCCAACGTGTCCGGCTCCGGGAAGGACATCGGACAGGGCTACGTTAATTTCATGAGAAATTCTATGGACCAAATCAGATCGAAGGTAGGTGCCATTCACACCATTTCCGCTTTATCTACCAATGTATAAAGTCAAAGTCATAGACAAAATGTTAATGTCCTTAGAAGCACATAGCCTACATGGACAGGTCAACGTAAAATTGATAAAACTAAAATGTTTAAACAAAAAATATCAAGGAAATAACATTGTCTTGACAGTTCGCTTCAATGTTTTATACAGATTTGAGAAGCGAATAGAACAACACAGCTTTATCAGTTATTACAATTTTGTAGTTATTACAATTTTGGAGTTAATAAAAATAAATGTTCTCCTCTCTCTCTCTCAATGTTGAAACACCTTGTATTATAGCGTTGTTCATAAGGGAATATACTTCCTACGCCTTGTGGCTATAACATTGATTGGTGATTTGATGCCACCGTGGTGCAGCCAGCGAAGGTTCATAAACCCGGTTATCTGATAGTAGGTACGACCATAACCTTATATAACGGATATAAAAAAGGAGGTGTAAATAAGTCGCTATTATTTTGCTCTTCATTTTTTTTCTAGCAATTATCTAATTATTGTCTGCCTCAGTAGCGCGGTGAGCGAGAGTCCGCTTGTGGCGCTAGAGGTAGCGGGTTCGATTCCCGCCGAGGGATAAAGTGTTTTTATGTTGTGCAAGCAATTTATCCTTGGTTTGAGTATTTCATAGTGTATAATAAAAATATCTATATATTTGTTTCTATAATATTAAGTATATCAGATGTCTAGTACCCGTAACACAAGCTTAGAGCTTACCACGGGGCTTGATGTTGTTGTGTGAAATGTCCGAAAATATTTATTTATTTATTTATTGCTATATTGCCTTTTTATGAAGATTCTAAAATAAAGATGCTACAACAATATTACAATCTAGCCATTGTAAAGGCTTATTATTAATTATAGGTACAAATGACTTAAATTGCTACGTAGAATAAAATAAAGATGATCCATTAACACTTTGCTTTTTTCTCTATTTAAGGGGAAGAAACTATGTTCTTGTGTTCTTTATAATTGTTATCTACTCTCACTGCACTGACATTGACACTAGTTATTGATATTTTTTTTTATTAAAAACTTGTTTTCTAGGTGACCGATGAGCTTTGGATCCTACAGCTGTTCGAGCAGTGGTACGGGATCCAGGTGAACATGATCAGCACGTGGCTCGAGAGTCGGCCGGCCCTGCATCCCCAACAAGTCGCTTGCCTCTCCATCTTACTGAAGGTAACTGACATTATTACCCAGGTTAAAGTTCCCACTTTATTCCCACAATGGAGTCTGGGAGTTGGGAAAGTTAAGAGAATAAAGGATTCCAACTAATTACATAAATACATACACATACATCATTTAGAATTATTTTAGATTGTTATTACTTACACTTTACGACTCTTTAGATTAAGCTTTTTTTGTACATTCTTGCGACTTCTTTCGACTTCCAACTTCTTATTTTATGTGTGTTTGAGGTTGGCAGATAGAAAATGCCTTGGCATTAAGCCCACCTTTAGTACAATTCTTTATTTTCTTGTGCATTAAAGTATTCCTAATAATAATAAATCTTGCGAGTTATACATAAACTTTCATCCGTGCATATATGTACTTAGAATGCACATTATAAAAGGCCTCTTAAATTTCGAGGTCCAATGTTTGAAAATTACTTATAGGTTGAGAAGTTAGATTTAGGCTCGCCCATTTACAAGTTTTGTTCGTGTTTTTTTTGTGTAGGTTAATTTATGAATTAGGAATAAAGAATTCATGAATTATCAACTTAACTAAATTTTAAAAAGAATTACCTACCTATTAAGTACCTACATATAATTTGTTGATTTGAGGGTCGTGTGAAAACCAAACCGTTATTTGACACTCACAGATTATGAATCTTGATTGGCACTAAATAATAAGAGTAGCCAACTACTAAACCTTTCCTTATTATAGATGGTAAAATTATAAATATATTTTTATTACAGAAAATGTACAGTGACTTTGAGTTGCAAGGCGTCATCGATGATAAACTGAACTCAAAGACATACCAAGCCGTAGCATCTAGGATGCATACTGAAGAAGCGACTTGCAGTCTTCTGCTGACACAACAAGATTCTGGGTAAATATTAAACCTTAATTTTTTTATTTTTCTAATTAGACCAATTCTAAAAAAATATAATCAAACGGTTATAAGTAGCTGAAATAAACAAATCATAAAAATCATAACTACATTACAACCGATTGTATTTTATGTATAAAAGTATTTTTATTTATTATTAAAGTATTTTTGTTTCGCCTTTCTATTTTTGAGAATTGGATATTGGTCAATACAAAAATGAATAGAGAACTTTAATTGTTGTGTTGAAAATAATTATCTCTGCAAATTTCTATCGCAGATAAATTTCGTTTTAGGACAATGCAAAAAAATGCTTCTGTGTAAAGGTTATGTTACCGCTTGTTTTTTTAAGTATTAATTTTTCATCGTGGATATGTTATTTCAGTATTATGTTTTGGTACGACATATATACTGTTGTGTACTCTGTACCGTACCGCTGGAGCCGCGACGTATGAGGGGATAGAGTTTCTCGTTTATTCCGTAACTAGATGTCGCTAGTAAAGCTGTTCGAGCTCTAGATTGTGCTGACGAAAACGCGGAGTAGAGAATGACAACCCTTCGGTTAAGTTTAGTATGTATTGCATCTCGGCCTATTAACAAGGTAAGATCAAAGTGTAGTATTTGTTCTTATCAGCTTAATATCTGATAGTTCCCTCACTGAAGGATCAGTATATTAACCTGATTTTTGTCAAGCGACGGGATGTTCGGAACTTGCTCCACTCCTGTTACACATTAACTAACTAAGACGTCTCATTGAACTTAAACATGATGGATGTTTGAGTTCCATGAAATCGCAATCAAATTCAAAACGATTGTTTCCTTAGACTTACAGGGCAAACATGAGCAGGTCAACTTAAAAACTATTTTAAATAACATCTAAGATTTACACACTTGATTAAAACAAACTGTAAACTCCGCTGGCTGGTGCTTCTTTATAAGAAAAGGTCTGCAGGCTAAATGTCAATGTTACTATTAAAATTAACTCGTTATTGAACCACTGTACAATAAAACACAAAAAAAGATAAAAATGTACAGAAACTGTAAATCAATGGGCGAATACAATATCAATGCGTAATTATTTAGCAAGCCGTGCGAGTTCTAACCTATAGGCTGTTGTTTTCACGATCTCGAGATGGAGAAGAAACTTCGTTCCATCCGGGTGTCTCTTGACACCTCTCAAGTTTTTTTTATAAATTATAGTCTAGTAGGACTCGTCACAAAGCATCACCTAACCCCAAACTAAGCAGAGCTTGTACTAATAGGCGTTAGTTGACTGATTTACTATCTATTTAAATATTTTTTAAATAAATACATACCTACATGAAAACACCCAATAATACCTACAGACTGTTCAGTCTTCTTAGCTAGCGCATCGTCTTTGAAAGTAATTTGAGCTAGTCAAGGCAGGAGACAAAATTAAAAAGGTACTTATTTGTAAACTTTTTTTACAGTGCTGGTGACGATGGGTCTGAAGAAGGACCGCGAAGTGGTAAATCTAAGTTAGAATCATTGACAGAAGAGGCAAAGCTTGGCAACGTGACGGCTGTTGTTGGAAAGGTAAGAAAATTGTTAGCATTGTTAAATTGTGAAAAATATTTCTTCTTTTATCATCATTTAAAGTAACTGGCCTAAAGTGATAAATAAAATTATTCTTTTATGAGAATTTTAAGGAACTAAATTTGGGTTTGAGTTTCATATCTATTTATTTTTTATAACCAAGGGGACTCCACTTTATGTGGGAACATGAAGTGGAGTCTAGGCGGTATCGTGGCATGGACGCACAACCAAAATAAACTTATTTTTTATTAATTGTTTCTAGGTTGGAAACATGTTCGGCCGGGGTATTGGAGAGCTATCGACAAAACTAGGTGGAGCTTCCTCATGGTTTTAGCGATATAAAAATGATAATAATTCACATTTCATTATTCAATCTTATGTTATTTAAATCGATGTGAAAAGGTGAAAATTATAATATCTTTTGTCAATACATTCACTGTTTTAGTGAATATATTGATTGAGGGTTTGACTATACTGTGATGAGACAAAACCTCCTTTGCATGTGGAAACACTAGACCGCCATTTTGAAATGTAACTGTAAACAAAATGGTGGCGTATGCGCTAGGTATTAAAAGCCAAGTAACCGCATAGCTTAGTGTGACTAATAGTAAGGTCTAGATTTTATTTTATAAAGCTTTATGTACAGTTAGGCGTCATTCGTTTATTGGAGCAAAAATGTACTAGGTGTGTATAATAAGAGTAGTATTTGATAACACGATTAAATATTACGGTAAAAATATTTACGAAAGCGTACTTAATAAACACAATGCTACAATAAAGATACATATCGCTTTGGCAAAGTAAAGTTTATTGTGTTATTATAAAATTACTATCGCGATGCTACATTCATAGATTATTTACCCAGATTAAAAATCAGTGAGGTGTTTGAAAATTAAAGGCAAATATTTTAACTATTAGAAATTTAGTGTTATGTTTGAAACTTTATAAAACTTGTTAAATACTTACGTGATTTTATCTACCGTTTCTGCATTACTTATAATAATTTTCACCTTTCGTCTATTCTACAAAGAGTGATAGCACATAGTTTAAAAACTTCTAAGTAGGTCTTATTCCTTTATATGCCTAAGAAGAAACCATATTTTTCTAAATACAAATCGGTCTATTTTGGTGTCTACAATGCACATCTATGCATTTTTATAAAAGCAAAGTGACCCTCATTTATTTTTCGATCCTACCTATTGCCAAAACGTAATTTTGTCCAATTTTATGAACCAGGGTTTTGTTTTTTTATAAGAATGCATACTAATTTTGTTAGCTACTTTTGCTATAATATCTTCTATAATATTTTCGCTATTTAGATCTATCTAGTGACGTTAAACTAGTCCAAATAATAAATATTTATAATAATATTACTTAAATCATAATTGTTAACAGAATAATATTCTTCTACGCTAAACCTTACAAATTTTTGAACTAGAAAACATAAAAATCTTAGATAACTATAGGGAGGCGGGACGAAGCGTATGACCGCTTTGATGTTAACACTTCAATCAGTAAATATTCAATGGATTAAAGCATAAATAATACTATTTATCATTAACGTCTTAATTAAATTCTTTACTTATCTTCTTAAAATTCTAGCGACTGTTTCTGAATTATAACTCTATGAATTAATACCTACGTTTCCTGATAAAATCTATGCTAAAAAAATATGAATAGAGACGTTTTGCTATGACAAAGTTGAAAGGAAATGGTCATCGCCACGAACTATAAAAGTGCTGCAAAGGTTAAGATATAAGGCATTAAAATAAAACGTAGTTCTCATTAACAGTAGGTATACTCACTAGACGCTTCACTTAATAGACCAGTTATTTCATTTATATTATAAAAACCTATCCGTACCTTATTAACGAAATATTTAGCTAACAAACAATTGTGTCGCTTAGCATCTAACTGACTGCGTTTTAGGAACCTTAACTAATTGTTTATTTGTGTGCTCTAATTTTAATTTGTTTTAGATTATTGATGTTGAGGAAATAATAAAGTTTCCTTGTATTGAGCTCATTAGGACGTGTAAAGTCACGTTTGGTAGTTATCTAAGTGCATTATAAGAGCCGACTGAGATTGTAGAAGCTTGTATCATTTTGCAGTAGAAACTTATAATGGTGTATCCCAAAATAGAATTAAACTACGTGCCTCTACTTCGATATTCGTGATCTTAGAAGAAAAAAATTGAACAGGTCGATTAAAAACAAAACATAATATTGCTAACATTTTTACCACCTTCATTCACATTGAAGCCTTAAAAATGATAATGATAATAAGGTAGATAAGTATTTGTGCACCTATTTGTTACAATGTCCTTTGAGATCACGAATAAAATAAATTAAAAAAAGATAATAATTAATAAATATCAAACGCCATTGTAAGTTTTGAGATGAAAGCTTCAAATGCCATCGGGTGCATCGCGATTGTAAGGAATACAATAAATAATAATATTTACAATAAAAATGTTTACTGTTCCTTTTCTGTTTCATTCACATATCCTCTACGTTAGAGATGATACTTAAATTGTAATTAATTTATACCTTCGCAATAGTTTAGTACAGTAAAGTATGTATAAATATAAAAAATGTCCCTGAGTTCTAAAATGTGTGGTAATAATTAAGCACTATGTATTACAGCATGTAGGAATCTATTCTAAATTAAATTATTGTTGCAAATGCGTTTACGACCTATCTTCTCATCGGTCGGTATGTGTGCCAGCCGGCGTTTTTAAATGTTTGACCTATTTTTAGGTAACGCTAATAATAATAACGAAAGGTAACGCGAACCTCTCGGCTAGTGAATTCCGGAGGAGTTGTCTAAACAGCCAACAACTGCAATCTGGCTACACTCCATTAGCACATTACTAACTCAATCATTTAATTTTAGATTGCAAATTATTATTATTTTGAATATGTATGTGGCATTATACTTACTTACTGATAACATTACTTTACTATTTAACCATCAAGATTATTGTTTTGAATCCAAGAAATACCTTCATGTTTACGTTTGAGGAAAACATGTTGCATTAGCTAGCAACACTAGCGCCCAAAGAAAAGTTTTTGACATTCGCGGTGTAGTTGTGAACGGAGTGAACGTGTGTGTTGTTTTTGAACATAATACTATTTTTATCTACTGGAAACGAGAAAAACAGTAAGTTTTATAAATTAAACTAGCCATAATATTCTCATTCTTGATATAATTAGTGTATGTGAAGGCAGTATTTACAGATATAATCTGGATATGTGGTCCGGAAACGTCTGTTACGTAGAACTTTTATTTAAAAAAAGAAAAAGTGAAAATAAAACCTTTGTGGCCAGTATCATCAGTGCATTCCGATGTTATTACGTCTGTGGGGTCATGGCACTCTCTGTAGGCTTGATTTTGGCGGGTTTTATACAAATTGAAGTGGATTCCAACAAATTATCTCATTGTTGGTTTATAAATAGCTGATTTGGCAAACTCCTCAATGTGTAATAATGAGTAACAGAAAATGTGTTAGCAGGTGATGGTCAGGAATTAGAAAAAAGCTTTACCTTCGCCTAGATAATTTAAAATGTAAGTCAATGACAAAATTCTATTGAAATACTTTCTACCTACTTTTAATTCATTTTGTAATTTTCACTTTTTACTTTTAAAATTTGCATTGAAATACTTTGCTCTGATGTGTAAACAGTATTTTTATTGTGTCAATACCCTATTGTACTATCTACCATTGCTTTCAAATAATAATTAAATGTATCTTAGTAGGCTGGATCAATTATTCTACACCTCATTGCTTTTAAGCATGAAATAATTTATGATTTCATTAGATATTAATAAGCTATAACTTATAACCTAGAACTTAAAACAATATAATAATGTTAGAACATAGCTGTTAGTGTATTAATAATGTACTAACATTATAATGTTTCCAGAAATATTAATCTATTAGTTCTTCAGTAAATTGACACTGGATCTTCAGAATACACAAAATACCTTCTGAAATATAAAATGATTCAAAATCATTAATTGCCCGTAAAAACTATTTGTATAAAAACTAAGAATAAAATAAAGTATTTACTCAATTAATTATCCTTTTGAAAACTTCTTTATATATCTATATAAAAATATAAAGAAGTTTTCAAGATAAAGCAAATTGAAAATTGAATAATACCTATTTTAACTTCTCGCTTTATTATTAATAACTAGGTACACATTCATTAATTCTTTTCATATAGCGGGCAACTCACTCAGACATAATGAACACAGATTCTCTGAGTAATTAGAATTGCTAATTAAATACATTTTATGGTTCCATGTATGTATCTTAAATTTAAAATATGTATTTACAAACAAAAAAGTAACTAGGTAGAATGTATAATGTAGAATTTCAGTCACCTACACCCATAATATAACTTTTGTTTATTTTTTTTTAGTGATGTTGTTTAATTAACCCATATTATAATTGGCCCAAAGCTGTAAAATAACTATTTGTTATAAATAAATTATTATATTATTATTACAAATATAGGAAGGTAGGTATACAAAATAATAATGCGAGAGGTCAGCCCAAATAAGAACTTGTCTACAAATATTAAGTAGTAACTAATGGACATTCTTTAGGGAGTTTTAAGTAACCATTATTTAAAACCTTTTGATAAGGATAATGTCTATTTAATGTGATTTTTATCCTACATGGATAACAAATTGTGACAAGTGAATAGATTTACTAAAAACTTGACAGAATAATGTAAAGTTATTAAAGTTGTTGCTAAGGGCTCTTTTGCCTAAGGGCTCTTTTCACAAATCCGAGTAAACAAAGAAATGAGCCGTTATGAAATAAAAATAAAATGAAATTTGTTTATTGCTTGAAATATTATGGTAAACATATTTATTATTGGTTATTTATACAGTAAAAAACTATTAACTAGAAATAATTAAGCTATAACTTAATTTTTTCTAGTTAAAAGTTTTTTACACGGTCTGCTTCACCATCTCTTAGAAAAATTAGACAATGGTTAAAATATACTAACTATTTCGCTCAATCTCATGGGACAAAGCGAGATGGCTCTTGACATAACTCTTGACTCTTGGTTATTGCATGTCAAATCTGAATTGACGAAGTATGTAGAACTGTATAAATAACCAATAATAAATATGTATACCATATTTCAAGCAATAAACAAATTTCATTTTATTTTCATTTCATAACGGCTCATTTCTTTGTTTACTCGGATTTGTGAAAAGAGCCCTTAGCAACAACTTTAATAACATTACATTATTCTGTCAAGTTTTTTGTAAATCTATTCACTTGTCACAATTTGTTATCCATGTAGGATAAAAATCACATTAAATAGACATTATCCCTAACAAAAGGTTTTAAATAATGGTTACTTAAAACTCCCTAAAGAATGTCCATTAGTTATGTTTCCTTTTCAGTAAAGTAAGTTGAAATATAATTCAAGTGACTTAATTTTATGTATTTCTAAAACTTTTTAATGATACATAATATCTCAAATTTATTTATTCAAATAATTTATCTCATGAAACTGAAACATATACCTAAATTATTTTTAGTGAAATCCTTAACATATTGCAAAAACTTATTCTACTTATAAAAATTAAATTAAAGAATGTATTATGTATCTGAACATTACTTGAGCATGAGTGATCTAATATCACTGATTCTGTTAAATTTGGTTTCTTGATGGTAAATTAAGATGGAAGTTTCAGTTTCTTTTAATTAGACTTTGCGCTTGAAGCGACAATTTGCCAGTGTCGAGTTAAATAAAATTATAAAGTGTAAAAGATGTTTCTCAGTTGAACGCAATTCAACATTTTTTTTCTCCAATTATGATGGAAAGTTTGTAGTTGCCAAATTTTTGTTTACATAGACAAAAATAAATTGCTGATATAAAATATAAATAATCCAATTCGGGCGCTAGTCCATACTAAAATATATATTATTATAAATGCCAAACCCTGTCTGTTTGTTCCACTTTCACAAACAGATTGAAATGAAATTTGGTAGACAGATTTTCTACAGCCTAAGAAAAGACATAGGCTACTTTTTGAAAATGTCATTCTGCGGATGAATCCATTCTAACGGTGTTACCACAGCAGGGCACTGCTAGTTACAATAAATACGTAATTCTGTCAGTTCACTGTTTATAGAATATCTCAATGCAAACCTTTCCACAAATAGCCACAACAAGCCAATCCTCAAAATAGCATTAAATAAATACCTGTGTTCAGGGTAAACAAATAAATGGTGCCAAGAAACTATCCCATATATCACAGTTTTACTGCAAAATAACATGACTGGTGATAATTTCTTATTTTGGATTGCGATTGGTGCAAGAAAGTACCTGCCTTTCAACTCCATTTTTAAATGCAATTTTTAACCCCAAACTAAAAAAGAGGTTAACACCCCTCTTTTTTGGTCGGGGGTCGTTACCCTCTTTTTTGGTCGGGGGTCTAAGTTTGACGTGTCTGTCTGGGACAACATAGCTCCCGAACGGATGAAGCGATCTTAATTTAGTTTTTTTTTGTATGGAAGGTGTGTTTGGCGCGAGTGTTCTTAGACATGTTTCATGAAAATCGGTTGTGCCTTTTAAAAGTCATGGGGGTGAGAGAGGGGGAAGAATACCGAAAATCTGCAATTATACTCGAGTGGGGTATCAAAGGAAATCGCATCGCGTAATATGCAACAAAATATTATGGTGTTTTATTTTAAGGATATTAGGGCACTGGAATCGGGCGTTTTTCTTATATTTTATATTAAGATTTATATAAAATTGCTTAACGCGTTCGTCGCACTATAGTGTTTTTTCTTAATGTTAATATTTTTTTATTTTTTCAACGCTAACGGACTTCTCAATACTGATAGCAAGCTGTAGTGAAATAGGCGTTTATATTCTCATTGGTAGTAGTCAAAAACGTTTACAGTTGAGTAGGTAGGTACAAACACATTGTTTTAATGGTGCGCTTGCATCAGCGGGCGAAGATTCGATACGCGATGTTCTTGTGTACATTACTGTTAGTGGACAAGGATTTGTGGCTCGTTGTGTGGCTATAACATTCTGACGTTATTGTAGCCACGCCCACGCCAAACATCGTTGTCGCCCGAATATTTCGTTAAGTTGACACGAATATTCGTCGTGGGCCGCTAATGTAGCCGCACCATAAGAGGTTTGATAATGTAAATAAGTATTACTTACATCAGAAAACCTGGATGCAAGTGTTAAGTCAGTGGAGTCAGCAGTCGCCAGGCATACAATAACTGACCGCCCGACCTCTTAAATCCACTTCATGCTACTGGTTTGAAATTGCCAATTACTCGAGCAGTTTTCGTCTCTGTTGAAAACTAGGTAACCAAGCTCGAGCAGTCCGTGTAGGGCCAGGGTCCCGTATACGAGTTTACACAGTGACAACATACATAATATACTTCACAATACTTAGAACTACAATACGACTGAAGGGATTATCTCATCCTAGATTCTGAGTGACTCGTTCGATTGTATTTCCATCGAGTCAAACTGTTTCACAATTGTTACGAAGCATTGAATGTTGCTTGTTCATGATCCTCGTCACGCTATAACTACAGCTGTTATTCAGATGGAATTTGGCATGGGTATAGTTGTAAAGGACAAGATACTTCTTGCCACGGGGTAATCCATTTTAAATTTGAACCCGTGCGAAATAGAAGGGGCAGAAAACTTGCTATCTATCAGGCAGTGTTTCTGGAAAATATTCCATGAATAGTCACAGCACAAATCGTGTTTCACTCTTACTGCTAGGACGAAGATTTAACTTTAGTTAGGAAGATGTCGATTCTGACTTAGTCTTTGTATACCTACAGATTATTTTTTCCAGTACGTAGGTAGTACATAAACATAATACACTAATAAATTTGTTCATAAAGTTAATTAAAACAGTTCGTCGTTTACAATCTAAATATCTAGAGAGACTGATCAGATCAGCCACATTTATAACAGTGGCTTAATTGTTAATAATAATTTTATCTTTCATTTATAAATATGTATAACATCACTACAATATCTATACAATATAACATTTCACAATTATTAATGACGTAAACCAATTTGCAGTGCCCCTACGGGGTGCATCTTTAGCTATTTATGTGTACATGTAAGCAGATAAAGAATTGAATTGAATTAAATGTTATCATAAATCTAAACGATGCTGTACAAATAGTATACCACCATTATTTTAACTATCTGCGCAAGGGACCTAGGAGACATTCCTATGCCTGGTACCTCAATAATTAACAGTAAAGACGCCTATCCAATCGGTAAAAATTCAAATTCCAAGCCTGCGCCTGCGACGATGCAGCTAATTCCACGAATGCTAATCATTCCCGCCAATTGACTCTATTGGCCGTGATTGAATTAGGACAAACCATGTGGTGTTTTAACATTTCGATTCTTGTCACGATACTCAAAGAAAAAAAAAATGTATGGGCAAAAGCTCCAGAATATATTTAAAGCCTTACAGACAGACAGAGCTACTTTTGTATTTATACTATTTGTATGGATTATCCTTTTCCTTGCATTATCATATTCTTTGCGACACAGCATGTAATTTACTTCAATTAACGTGATTATAAATAATGACAGATTTTACAACATCAAAATCCGGGTCCGGGTAATTAATAACTAAAGGTGCTTAATAATTAGCAGTTCCGACATAAAGATGATTAAAAAATTAAACAGTTCTTAAGATACAGATGTACAGTATCATTAAAGTTTTTCATGATAGTTAACAATTAATTTGTTTGTGACGTGAATGCTTGTAAAGCGCATTTCTCGAAATTATTGAACAATGCGATACTCTTCTACGATCCGCCTACACTGTTTAATGACCTCAAAATAAGTATTAATAATGATTTAAGTATGTAAGTTGTTTATTTTTCATAAAATGATCTCATTTCAAATGTCTGTTTGTCCTGTTTACGTATGTAACGCAACCTGAAAACAGAACTTATTTATTTGCTTACTTCATTAGTAAGCAAATAAATAAGTTCATCATAAAATAATTAACGAGGTCAAAGCTACTTCGATATGCATGTAAGAACTTTTAAATACATAAACGAAAACTCGGAACTTATGTCATAACTTTATGAGCAATGGTGAATAATAGCTGTTATCTATGCTGTTATATGTTTAATAGTAAAACTGTGCTCAAGACATACTAGAACCGACAGTTAAAGATAACCTTTCAATTTCTGAGCACCGTCAATAAATCTGAATTGTTAACACCTGTAACACAGCGGACTACTCCTATACTAAAAGTCAAAAGCCCGGCATAAATTCACTCCAGACATTATTAAATCAACGAGCCAAAACTACACTCGCAAATAAATGTTAATGGCGAAATTTGAAATACCTCTGGCACTGGAGCACTTTCGTGCAAATCAAATGTATCTAAAAGACGACGGTAGCGAATTGCGATTCGCTTCACTTCTTACTCTGCTACTAAAACTGTTGATGGCCGCCATTTTTTGATGGTCCTTCGAGCTGTATTATATTTGTACTGTGACTCGATATGGGTTTTATGACAAAAAATGTTCTAATTTTCTCGGGTGCTGTCATAGTTAAATTAGTGTTTAGATAAGAAATGTTTTGATAAATTAAGTAATTATACAAATGGAGTTGGAAATAATGTTTTAGGTAGACATAAAAAAAATCGAAAACCGAGGAAATCGTGCAGTGTTTCAAGCAGATCAAAACTCAGTACTCATTACTGTCGTGTTGTCAACTTGCGTCTCTTGGTTTATTTACGGCTTCTGCTAAATTTCCTCAATTAACCAGCGATAACGGGGTATCTCAGAAATCATAATCATTATATTTTTGATAGAAAATAAACTTTAGGTACCATGTGTAACCAGAAGGACTTCAACGGTTCTTCCAACAACCCAAAAAACAAACAACCCTCTATAACCAAGTCCTGAGCAGCAATTTCAATGCTGATGCTCCTAAGTGGATGGTTATTCATTATGATACTCAAGAAACCGCAGGTGAAATTCAGTACTCAATCAAATCATCTTGAATCACTCGCGAGCGCCGAGCGACTATTAATAGGCACGTTGGCGTTTTATTTTTACATCGTAAATGTCAAAACGCAGTACTCTGGACACAATTGGGTCGCGCAATCAATGCTGCATACTGTCATCTTGGAATTTATTTCTACTTACAAAGTTTACTAAGTGGCGGTAAAGCTCTGCTTTATTTGTGTCTTTAGAACCGTATTGACAACCTGTAATTTTGTTGGATACCTAAATAGTTTATGCTAAAATACTGTTCGGACCTATTCTCTGTTACGACCGAGTTATTTGTATAAGTATTTTTTAAATTGACATGTATTTTATATTAATGACTTATTGATTTTTACAAAAAAAATACTAAACTATCCTTTACAGGTTGTTTTTTAAATATCGAGTCATCTTCATCCTTATGGGGTCTGTTTTTGGTGGGTTAGAAATTTAATACTTTCTAGCTAGAATGAGCTTAGGAAGCTTGGTCCCATATTTTGTTCAAATCATATAATAGATTCTATATCCATCAAGGCCTAACAATCTTGTTTTACACACCACACCAGTTTACGATTATGACACATGGTACCTGGCAACAAGCACTCAGCAACAACTAACAGAACCAGATTTGACAGCACATGCATTTACCTGAACACAAAACGAATTTCCGCATCTGTTTTTCATCTCGTCATATTTAGAGGTGCTGGAAATCAATGCAAATTTAGTTTACATGCTAATAACTTTTGGAACATGAGTGATATTAAAATTTTAGCAATCACTATTTCACTCAGAGTAACAAGATAAGTCACTACGTTACCGCATTTTCAATTTGAAGCACGTGGCGTGAAGTGTCTGCATGATGCATGCATCTACTTGGCGTGATCTATAAAAAACTAATTTCTAATGGAAATAATGCTAATTTGCCATTAGCATGTTACATGCTTTTATTTACAACACTACTAGGCGGATTGAAACAGCGTGAGATAATTCAATCATCATACTGACAGTACTACAGTACCTAACCTAAGTTCGTTGCGTACAGAAGCCAACAACCAAAATAGTTGCCATACGATACAAAACTAAATAGAGAGCAGTACGTGTATTATTCATCAGCCAAATTAAGTCATATAATATATATACATATAATATGTCATTGGATCTTGCAATAGCTGATCTTTAAAAGTAGAAGAAAAAGGTTTTAATTTTTAGTACGGATATAAATTATACCCTAATTAATGCATTGCCTCTATTGAGATTATGAAATAGGTAGTCGTTTTCTCCGCAAGCAAAAAGCAAAATTCTGGAATTATTGGACCCTTGTGTAGACATTTGGCATGGTCACTATAAATACAATGCACAAAGCATTGTATCTATAGTGACCATGCCAAATTAATACACAAGGGTCCAGTAAATTGAATATCAAACTAAACCGCAGTGCGTGCCAACAGCTGTTTAACAGGCCAATATGACATCACCAAGCGTTCCACTGTATATATAAAAGATATTTTGACTAACAGCAGCGCAGGGCAGTTGATTAATAATGAACTGTCTTTATAACAATAGAGTTATCATCGTTACCTTAGCATTATGGAGAACTGGAAAACTGCGACAAAGTTTTTAATTGTTGCCATGTTAATAATAATTTTGACCCGAAAGAGTGCCTTATTGGTCAGATAGGCTCTATCCGATGAGAAGTTATATTAATACATTTAACAATCAATTAGTCGAAACAGTCGATTCAAAATAACAGTACATACTTTCTGTTCAAATAAACTTAAATCAAAGCATTTTTTTTAATAACGGAATTGTACTTAATTTATAACTTTTGATATGTCCATCGATAGCTACAATAAATCTAAATTTAAGGAAAGCCCCCCGTTTCTAATGACTTTATTTCCTTAACTCTAATAAAACTAAATATATGTGTTTTAGCAAAACGGCGGCCGGGGATCCAGGACTCAAATTCAGTTTGCAAAGTCACTCATATCCATGCAATCGTAGCCGCATTAGTAACTGTTCCTGCACAATCTTGTCACGGGTGAATTCCATTAGATACCTTGGTGTAATCCTAGATGACCACCTAAATTGGAATTTACATATAGCGTCGTTAACTACTAGATTAAGAAGACTTATTTATGTTTTTCGGAACTTGCGACGGGTAGCGGATAAAAAGCTGGTTTTACAAACTTATAATGCTTTGTGCGAATGCCTGATAAGGTACTGCATATGTGTTTGGGGTAAGGCGGCTAAGTCTTATTTAATAACTGCCGAGCGGGCACAGCGAGCTTTGCTTAAAGTTCTACTTTATCTCCCATATAGGCACTCTACCACAGAGCTCTACAGAATGGCTAACGTCTTGAGCATTCGGAAAATGTACTTATCCGAAACAATTAAACGATACCACAGTAAAATAGTTCCAAATCTAATATTAAAGAAAAGAAGGATAGAACGTTACCCTATACCTAAAGTAAAAAGTCGTTTTGCCCATAGACACTTTGACGTTACAGCTCCTCATCTATATAATACTCTTAGCCGTAAATTCAAGGACCTTAAAGGAAAATGCATTAGAGAACTGAAGCAGATATTAATAAATTGGCTAAAAGATCTTTCTTATGACGAAGTGGAAGCTATTCTTGTTAAGACATAGATATATATTTTTTATATTACATGTATTTTATTGATTTTTATAGGTATATCTATTATAATTATATATTTTATATATAAAGTGTATATATCTGTATTTTATTTCATTTATTTATTTGTTTAGATTATTATAGGTATTAATTTAAGTATTTTAATAATAACATTAAATTATATATTTATCGATATAAAGTTATTATTAATTTATTGAACCAATCACATATAAATTTGTTATAAATTCAATCTTACCTTTTTCTGTAGTTTAAATTTCATTTTTGTTCACAAAAACCTAGATTTTGTTAATTTAATTTCATTTATAGAGACATAAATTGTAATAGGGCATCATATTGGAGAAGCCATTGGCTCCTGAAATACAGTTTTTTTACTAGTTCGGGAGCCTATGGGTCTATATCTTTGTTTAAACATTTGTTTATGTCAATAAAGAAATTTTTACTTTTTTTTTTTTTTTTTTTTTAAAAGTAAACATCATAATATTTTGTAATATGCACGCAATCGCTTTCCTTTGATACCACACTCGAGTATATTTGCAGATTTTCGGTTTTCTTTCCCCTCTCTCAACCCCATAACTTTTAAACGGCACAACCGATTTTTATGAAACACTAGCTGTGCCCCGCGGTGTTACCCGCGTTATAATGGATTTTCCCGCGGAATGACGTTTTCCCGCGGTAAAAAGTAGCCTATGTTATTTTTCAGGCTCTAGAGATTCTGTGTACCAAATTTCATTTAAATCGGTTCAGTAGTTTTTACGTGAAAGAGTAACAAACATCCATACATCCATACTTACAAACTTTCGCCTTTATAATAGTAGTAGGATATCTAAGAACACTCGCGCCAAACTCAACTTTCATACAAAAAAAAACTAAATTGAAATCGTTCCATCCGTTCGGGAGCTATGATGTCCCAGACAGACAGACAGACACGTCAAACTTATAACACCACTATTTTTTGGTCGGGGGTTAAAAAGGCAATGTTATGATCTTTTTAAAATCTGCTTTATTTTCTATGTTTTTACAATATGACTCACCATTTGTAAAATACCACAACAAATAGGTACACGTAGAAATAAGAACAAACGATGCTGTCATGAGGAAAAGGATACGTACCGCAGCCTATTTAAATTTATCACTAAACCACCAGTGATTTCCTGTTTGTATGATGCCGGCCTCGTTTCTGGAGATCCAAAAACTCCAAAAGAAATTGTCATCAAACAATGCCCTTTGCAAACTCTGGAATTTCTGACTCAACCAATGCATTCGATGACCTAAGCTTTCGACAATTTCGCCCTTAGCGTCGAAGAGTTTTGCTTAGATTACATTGTATTTTAATGGTGTTGATGAGTTTTTATCTCTACTTTGAAACTAGGTAGAAACTATGTAGGCAGTTTGAATATCTGGAAATGTAGCATAGCGCATCCATTGTAGTTGTGTGGTCGTATCAAATAGCATTGTGCACTTGAAACATTACCTAATGGCCAAAGATTAAGCCGGTTAGAACTGTGTAGCCTTCTTGAAGTTGTAATATGTTGTTGTTACCTTTAAATCATTCTAATAGATAGATTTTCTGTGATAAAACTGCTTTGTATTTATTTAACTATTACTGTATTATTTTATGACTGAATTTGAAAGACCTTGCCATTATGACATAACATAACAAGCATGTTGGGCAGATCAGGTGATTTTTGGTACAAAATAGATTAATAGAAGTTGAAAGAAATATATCATCCAACCTCTATTTTCTCTTATAATGATTCGAATCGCTTCAACAAAACGGCATACCCATTACATTACTAGATCAACCTATACACAGATTTTTCCCTTACCAAGTTTCTTCCGCACCTTATGACAGTTATTTGGTTACAAATGTCAAGAGATTTATGATATTTAAATCTTAAAGACATAAACGTCATTATTGAACCTGGTTTATCTGTGGCGAACTGCAATATAAATCTTTGACTCTTGTCTCACTACTGTGGTCTTAAATCAGATTGAGTCTTTAGTGTCATTCATAAAGAACTGATATTTACACGTTTGAATAAAAAACTCAAGCATTAAAAGGTTTTCCAAAAGTTTTGAGAAATAATTCCGTAATGAACTCTGAATAAATTCAACTGTGAATTCAATTGTGACTGCCAAAAAGCGTTTCTCAGATAAAAATAGCTCGCAGGAAAAATTGGCAAGACATAAAAATATATCGTTTTATTAATTTTGTTACTTTCTGGACATGAAGTGGAATCACAAAGTTTTCTACGTTGCCACAAAAGTTTTAAGGATGAACAGACTCAAGTATAACATTAACAAACGGAAACGTAGCGAAGGTTTGTAAATAATCCGTCTCGAAGGACCATTATTGTCCTACCGATAGCCACAATTCATTATTGCTCAAGTTGTAACAATACCTACTCATTATTGTATTGTATTGGAAAGATGTGAATACAAAGAATGTAAGTGAAATAAAGTCATATTATGTTTTATATGCGCTGATGTATGTTATTAGTTTATGAATGAGTTGTACGAGTATTTATTACTCACGAATTTTATTATTGGTGTACAAAAATTGTTAAGTTAAATATACTTACTACAAGTTGTGGCTGGCGGCTCGCTTTACGCATTATATTTTCTTTTACTCTTTAATAATTGATTTATTTATATTTATTATTATTACTAGCGGTCTGCCCCGCTTCGCACCTAGTTGACCGCATTGTGAATCTAAACCATTCTCGAACCCATTTAAACACACACAATTTTTTTTATCAAAATCGGGCCAGTCGTATTGGACGAGTTCAATGACTAAAACACATACAGAAAATTTATATAAATAAAGATACCTATGTCAAAAAATATAGTCTCGAAAATTAAGATTTTCCTTGAAGTTCAAACAGGAAATATGTTTTAAAAGAAGTCTACCTAATTCTGAAGTTAATTCACATTATGAAGTCACCGTTATCCATAAATTGTCAAAGCGGAAGCCGAATTGCAATAACCCGCTGACAAGTGCAGAATGGGTTGTGACATAATAGCTTCGGCTAAAATTACCCAATCGCGGGCGCATCCGTGCAGGTGCGTCGGTCTTGCCGTGCTACGAATTTCCCCAGTTTTTGGGAAGGTGGTTATTATTTTATATTAAAGAATTTAATTATTAAATTTGATACAGATCATTTGAAGTTTGAACTCGTGCGAAACCGGGCTGGTCGCTAGTATGGTATAAGTTAAAAGAGTTAAAAACTTGATGGGAAATAAAAATAATAATAAAATAAAGTGATCCATTAATATCATATTTAAACTACCTAGAGGCTTTTTTAAAAATATTTAAATACGAGTGATCTTTGAAAGTAAAATATAAAATATAATCATAACATAATAAATCATACTGCAAGATAAACCTTATTAAAAATATCCCAAACAAGAGCAAAGCTCATCCTATTGTTATGCAAAAACATCAAACAGTTCTCATAACAAGGAACAGGCCGCGTTTATTTTGAACTGCAGATGGAATCACCAGAACGCAATGATTTATTTTATATTGTTTATAACAGAAATACAGTAGGGGTAATGTATTCGCCTGTACCTTCCACAATTTGATTCTTTTGAATGTTTGGTTGACTTGCACATAGAAATTCGCCACGTTTTTTTTTTGTATTAATTGTGAGTTCTTAGACATTTTTGATGAAAATCGGTTGACCCATTTAATAGTTATGAGGGTAAAAGTGGGGAAGGAAAACGAAAATCTGCGAATATACTCGAGTGGGGTCTCAAATGAAAGCGCGGCACGTGCACATTACAAAATATTATGACTTTTTACTTTTAAATTTAGAATATTCTTTATGGGTTTTCCGCGTTACATGAAATTTTAATCTATGTTGTATGTTCGGGTAAAATTCCCTAAGGCATGATTATTTTCCTGTTCACTATTATGGTTTGCCCCAAGGACGCTACCTTGCTATCACATAAACGTTTTTCAAAATTATTATTTTCAGTTATTTCCTGCTGCGAACTGAATTGATCATTATGCCAACGCAAACACTGGCACAAGTTAGGCGTATTGTTGTGTCACTTTGTTGACGCAGTAATAAATAATAATATCTATTTCACCCTTTACTCCTTTAGCAAATATTGCCTTCGTCGGTTAGAAACGGAGACTGTGTCTTGACTCAATCCCATTAAAGAATTTTTTAAATTTAAGACGATGGTTGCAAAAATGCTCTTTAAATTACGAACATTTACTACATACTTTAAATGCGATTTTTTTTTTCAAAACTACTTTCAATCAGGTTTTTACTGCTTGTGGTTCAACACATCACAGTCGATCTATATAGACTTCGAATAGCGATAGAGGGAGCAGTGCCAGCTCTCAGGTGCGAAGTATTCAATAACTGAATGCCATTCCTGTGCAGATTTAGATTTTGGTTCTCTCAAATGTCAGCGGCGGAATAACCAGTCTAGCTTCGGCCGACTTTCTACTGGAGCAGATGGTATTTTGACCGATATCGTTGAACAAACTATTGTTTGATGGTTAGCAATTCTACTGGTGTACAGGCTTCATTGGAATATAGGCACCCCTATCTACGTTCCCAATGCTGGGACACAGGGACTTCACTTTTGACGAGAGATTAGGCCTTAATTCACCACGCTGGTCAAGTGCGGGCTGTGAATGCCACATGTCCTTCAAATTCGTCAAAGTTCTCAGAAAATGACGATTTTCTCACGATGTTTGCCTTCGCCGTTAAAGCGAGAAAAGTCGAGAGGTGCGGGCGGGGTACCTTATAATCTAATGGACTTAGGATTTAGACGTGCTAACCTCCCCTGTAGACTCACATCTTTAAGTTATATTTTGAGGTGCAAGTGCAAGAATCATTTTGAAGGTTTTTAATGGGTATAATACATCCATGGGGTTTCAAACACCATTCTAGACCCGAGCCACCGAACCGTGGTATCCCCTGTCTAACAGCAAAAGAGGCTTTCGCATTCCTACCTTGTGTTACGTTATGTTATGGTCATCGACAGCATGAAACGATAAAATCACGTAGGTTCTTTTTGGGGCAAACTAATTATTCGCTATGATTGAGTTATTCAGACTTTCACTAGCTGTATCACGGACCGCGGTACCGAGTCGCGCTATTATATACATTTTAGAGTTCTGTACCAAAATATGGACATTAATTAACTGAGAGATATCTCAAATACAGGTGTATTCCTTAAGAATTTTTATGATGAGGAACTTCTCTTATTGCAGTTTTTCTAAGCGAAACCGTTAATGCTCAAGTAATTGCTTTAATTTATGTCAGCCATGTTGATTTGCTTTAATGTTTGCACATTTGTGCTTTTCCCTAACTGCTAATAACTGTTTTCAGAGGCTATTAACCTCTTCTAATTATATAATAAACTAGCTGTTAGCCGTAGCTTTGCCCGTGTGGTGTTCTAATTGTTTCCAATTAATTTATGTATACAAAAGCATACCTTAATCACAATTATGGTATTTACCATGCCACATTCTATGTAAAAAATACAATATTAATGCAACAAGTATATCGTAATATTATCCAGCACGTATCATACATATATTTTCCAAGATTGCCTGGAAGAGATCGCTCAGCGATAAGGCCGCACTTTTTTCCCATTTTTCACTTAGTTAAGGTTTTTGTTAAATTTTTTTTTTGTTTGTTGTACAATAAAGTGGTTTCAAATCTTATCCAATATATTCATCCACATACCGCCTATATTAAGCCGATATACATTTACACCTGCTGTCGTAGCGTCATCTACCATAATAATTTGAGAATAAAACATGACCAATCTATCTTCAATAAGTTAGTAAACCACAGTGTAAGCCTACACAGTGGAGAAACTACTTAACTGACAACTACAAAAATTCAACTTACCGTTTTTATCGAGGCGCATGAGTCACAATGACCTACTGTAACAAAAAGTCTCAACTCATAGCTCATACCTAGCATTCTTGCTCTATAATGTTCTATAATTATTCGATAGACCTTAACTCGGCAATTATTAGCATAAGATTTACATCAAAACACGATTTTAGTGAAAGTATTATTGTAATGAGCTGTCAATTTGATATTTATGGACTTCATGCACCGTTTATCACGGATAGTCACAACAGTCGTTGGTAGATGTTCAACAGGTTTGTTTCGTGGTAGCTGATTTATTGTTTTATTTAAAGCGATATGTAATATTTTTGGTCATCATCATAATTTCACACATAGGTCGCCAAAATCTCCAGTAATTTCGACTGGCATAGCCCGCAGCCTTCACCAGGTAGTCCGTCCATCTAGTCTGCATATTTTTGGTGAAAAATAACAATTAATATAACAATAGACCCTACATAGTGTGGGACAAGGGCAGGAGGATGATGAGAGAACAAAAGAATAAAGAGTTTTATTTATTTATAGTAAGTTGATTTGCTTTTTCCTGTAAGTCTATTTTACCTTATTACTTTTTTCTAAAAATATAAAAATTTGCTGTGACTCTTTTAGTTTTAATATTATCTATATATATAGCACACAAAATCAACACTAAGGACTAAGGTATATTAAATCAAAACTAAACTCCCATCCTACTAATATTATAAACGCGAAGTTAGCGAGGATGTAATTGTGAGTGTTTGTTGCTTTTTCATGTAAAATACTGAATGGATTTTATTAAAACTTTACAATAATAAAGCTAACATATCTGAATATCACATAGGCTACCACCGTAAAATACCACATTTCGCGGGAAATCAATTATTCCGAGTAAAGCCAGATTTGAATGAAATTTCGCATGGGCAAAACAGTTATTGTTTTCACTGGACAAACGCTACTCCTTACTGGAAAGGGGAAAGCTTGTATGTTACATTTGGCTTCAAAATCCATTAACATAATAAATTCCATAAGAAAGATGAGATGCTCTTTCCATTTATACAAAACACATTAGTCAGCATATCGAGCAAAGATCGCATGCTTTCTCGCCTCGTATACATATCAAAGATGTTTACTTACAAGCGCTGACGCATTGGCATTTTGTATCATAATAATGTGGAGTGCGGAATTAGAATGCGTTGGTGCCTCTTTGGATAAATCCTGGCGAATATTAATACAAGGTACATTACACTTTGGCTTCAAATGACACTTTTTAAAAATTACTGGTTCGTTCCGTCTTTGCACGGATGTGAAACCTTCCTCTTGAATTAGCAAATAATTGAATTCTAGCTATTGCTGAAAACCGATTAAGTACAGATTAGTTTTTTAATGTTAGATAAGCTTTCATTTGACCACAATCTTACCTGATGTAAAGTGACGATGTGGTTTAAGATGTGGCATGAAAAACTAGATGGCTTTTCCGGGCCACATTACGACACACGAAAAAATCGCTTTACGCACTAAATTAGTAGTGTAGTTTAGTAGTTTTTGGGCTTATCGCAAAAATAAACAGGCACATAGACGCGGTGGGGGGCTTTCATTATAATCAATCAGTATTAACATACTCATAAATAAGGTGAGTTTAGAAGTGAAGTGACCTCAAGGACAGGTACATTAACCGTTATAATTACAAGGAAACGGTCTTAAAGACTATCAAGATTTTATAAAGATATTTTGAACTACATTCACAGATTTTGGATTTTGTCAACTTTTGACAACTTATTTCATTAAGGCATTAAAAGACTCAATGGGTCCATCCTAGGTGCATATGTACTAGAAATGACAGAAATCGCTAAAAACGGTTTTCCATACATTTAATACAGAATAGTTCTAACTCGCATCCTGTTTTACTTTTAAATATAAATAAAATTAAGTTAAATTAATCATTTGAAATCAATGTTTTTGTTTGGTTGGCTTGTTATGAAGGATTGGGAGAAAAAATAACTGAAGTATAATATTGAAATACTGACTAGAATATAAAGTCACTAGCTTCCACGGTGTTGCCCGTATTTTATGGATTATCCCTCTTAAACGACGTATTTACATGCGGTAAAATGCAGTCTATCTAACAATGAAAGAATTATCCGATTTTCATAAATAAGAACCAGTATTTTCTGAGATAACTTCGTTCAAACAAACAAACTTTTCAGTTTATATTTTTTATCTGGGTTTGGGATAATTTCTCATATTATTTCACAAGAAAGAGGATAAAAGGAAACTTGGATGTTTGGGAATAATTTATGCTATAAATACACGCAGAGAAATCGGTGACAAACAGAAGTACTTAATCTAATTGTTAAAAGTAGGTTACAACAATTCCAGTTTGAAATACTTGGTCCTAGTTACCTTTATGATTAATTATTCAGTCGTACTAATCGTATGTTTCATAATATTATTTGATTAATGTAGCACACAATAAAATATCATTGAAATAAAACATCAATAATTATTGCAACTTATACAATAATTATGTTAATATGCATAATTTGTATTGTATGTACTAAGAAAAAGAAATTCGCATGTAATAAGTGATCGAGTTCCGAATAATGATCTAACGTTAATTGTGGACTACATGTTTGTTTGTAATCTAAACAATTTTTTTTTTATTACAACTATATTATTGTGTGCAATACATATTATTCCAAGTATATTATACTATTCGTATAGTTTGGTTTACTTTAGAACAGTGTCATTGGTTTTACCAGAATATTCTAATAAAGATTACTCCATAAACAGTAAACACTACAATGAATGTATTATTCTATGCTATTCCGTTAGTGTGTTTTAAAGTAACAAATGTTTTTTAAACAATAAAAAAACTCGCACAACAAAACGAACAGTTGGATAGCCGCGACTCCCGCGCCCCGGCGCCGCGCCGGCGCTCTCTGTCTCTGTCAGCCAGCCGCCATTGTGATTTAGACCGCGCTCAACAAAGTACATGATTTCACTTTGTAAATTTATTTAACTCGACACTGGCAAATTGTCGCGCAGTCCAGATACAAGAAACTGAACTGAACAAAGTAACAAGTTACTTCGTATTTGCTATATAAAACAGTTTTCTGTGTTTTTTTTTAAATAATAATTGGTGATAGTTCACAAAGATGGATGGGGACGAAGGTGGTGATATCCCGCAGTTATTAGGTACTGCAGTGGGGTTTACCTCAATATATCAATACATTTGAAGGTAAGTTGTTATATACACAACGTAAAAGTGTTTTGATAGTTGTTGTCCCGGCAGTTTTCGGCATCTTTATTTACATATTATTATTTATATATATTTCAGTAAACAATGTAACAATATCAACACTGGCGATGCTAGACAACAATCTAGTCAAAGAATTGATCGCTCCAATTGGAGACCGCGCCAAATTTTTGAGAAACCTGGAGAATTGGAAAAAATTAACTAGTAACCCGGAAGAGTGCGAAATGCCACCTACCAGCAGCAGCCCCGTAAGTATCTTCTACTTTTAACATGCTTCTATTAGCTTCACCTCGAAGTAATTGGAACAAATCTTAGAAGGCGATTTTAACCAACTTAGAATTGTTGTATTGATCAGAAAATTTGCAAATGTATTGCAATCCTGATGATATAACAAAAATTGGTTTTATCAAGCTGCAGGGCTAGCTTAACTTATGAACATACAGAATGACATAAGAGCTTGGAACTTTAAGATCCGTATGAACGCCTTGCATGTTTTTGTCTTTGGAAAGCGGTGTGAACTAAAGAGCAATGAACGATTTAAACTTTTGATGATGAACTAGTATTTCCTTTCGGTCTGTGATGGGAATTCATATATTTTCATTCTTAGTTCCTGACCGACACTAGCCTATTTATTTTACATAGGCTTGTGTTGTGTAGTACACTTATATAAGTAGAACATACTTTTAATAACTTATAATTGTATTTTGCAGGCCCCTATGTTTGAAGACATGCTTAATCCCAAGCACAAACAAATACATAGTATTAGTGAATTTCTGGTCCCTCTAAGTAATAATGATACCTCTACCCAATCAAATGATTCCAACATCATCATCGTAGCAACCAAAAGTGAGGATCAGATGGCTACATCTAATGAGCATGAGGTGGCTACCACTATTGGAGATCAGGATATGACAATCTGTAATGAAGATGCATGTTTGGTAAGATGAATACTTCAAATAAAGACTACTTGATCTAAAAATAAAACAGACAGACATTATGTGCAAATAAAACTTCAATATAATTTCCTACCTAATTCTGTTAATAAATAGGTATTTTGTGTTCATTTCAGCCATTGAAAAATCTCCTCCTAAAATCAAATGCAGGACGAGGCCTGCTAAATTTATACTCTGAACAAGGCAAATTATCAAATAATGGGCGAAGAAAAATTTGTAATATAATAATCAAAGATCTTATGGATTATTAGAAGTTAAAGACATACTGGAACAACTGCAAATTCTTGACAAAGGCGAGTACCTACCTAGAATTTATAATAAGTATTTTATATGGGTACAGGCTGTATTTTAAATGAGTATTCAAATTGTGTCCATGCACGCAATTTACTTAATTTTTTCATTCATAAGAACCTTCTGCTGATAATAACGAACAGAACAAAAAAGAATTAGCGAAATCGGTCCAGCCGTTCAGGCGTGATGCCGTGACCAAGGGAAATAGGGATTCATTTTTATATCATCATCATCACCCTATTAACGTTCCCACTGCTGGGACACAGGGACTTCTCTCTTGACGAGAGAGATTAGGCCTTAATTCACCACGCTGGCCAAGTGCGGGTTGGTGAACGTCACAGGTCCTTCAAACTCTTTTTTAAAGTTCTCAGAACATGCCGGTTTCCTCACGATGTTTGCCTTCACCGTTAAAGCACGTGTTTAAAGCGCACATAAATTTCTCAAGAAGAAAAATCCAGAGGTGCGTGGCGGGGTTTGAACCCACGACCTTCGGAATGAAAGTCGAGTGTCCTCCCACTTAGCCAACACGGCATTCATCATTTTTATATATATAGATTATATATGTATATTTCAGTAAACAATGTAACAATATCTACACTCTCGATGCTAGACAGTAATCTAGTTAAGGAATTAATCAATAAACTAAATTACCTATATCAATTAATAAACTTGTAACTTGTTTTATTTTATTTAAATGAAACTATGTACTTTATTTGTTTTATGGTTTTTTTATTTATATACGTATGTATCTTTCCAGAAAGTGAAACGGATGAAGACATCCAGTGGCGCCAAACTGTACGGAACCTTGGCATTTAGTGACAGAGAAGTGGCATAGTACAGCTAAGAAAAGATTTAAGGAAATAGAAACTATGGAAATGACATTGCATACATAAATAAATATTTCATTGTATTTGACTTTTGTATAAGAAGTAATAAAGATATGCGCTGATTAAGATTATGACAAGATTTTGAATGATTGTGATGATTATAAAATAAATGTTATTTTTCTATTTACCTACTTAATACTTTTTATTATTCCAGGAAACCTCAAACTACATAATGGAGCCGAAGCACGTGGGACGTCCTAATAACGAAAATGCCGTTAATCTTAATTTCTTTGATTTATTTTAAGTTAAAACTAGATAATCGAAGACAAGTAGAATTTATAATAAAAACGGGCATTTTTCATTAAAAGGCGTCACACTTACTGAAGGCTCTTTAGAGTTTAGATGGAGCGCTCGCAATCCAGTGTACTGGCAACACCAAAAATGGATTTCTATGGGGTTTCATAATTGAGAAAATACAGTTTTGGTTGCTTATACTAAGACGAACAAAATTGTATTTTTGTCCATTAAAAGCCTGAGAGGATCCGTTAGTGCTGCAAGTGCACTAGATTGCAGGCTCCACCTAAGCTAGTAGGTATTAAGTATATACGATACGCAACAGTAGCGGTAACAATACCTAGAATGCTACCATTACAATGTGTATTGTGCATGTTACAAAAACATAAAGTTAACATAACAATACTAAAAAGTTAGTGTTACGATACGAATAGTTAATGTTTACTAGATTGCTTAGTAGTCCATACAATCAGTCCGGTCATCTCTACTACTATGTATGGTTACATTTACATGGGTACTGTAACAGGCGCGTTATTTACCTTGTAGTGAGTATTACATTGCTTGGTCAGTTGCACTAAACATCTAGTTGTCATTAATAAATCTCTGGTAGATATAATAACAGAATGTTTTTTGTAAAGTAAACTCGTGGGTCTTGCTGTCACGACTGCAAACAGAAGTTCTAGTTGCAGTAGGGTTTTTTCTTGTATTGGTAGCCAGATTTTTCTCTGCGTGTAAGTTGTTTTGATTGGCTATTTGTCAACCCAAACAACAGTCTGCTCAATTCTACAATTTTCTACAATTCTACCAAAATGCGAGACACCTCGTACACTGACCGGCGTATTCTCGTAGATTTAAAAAATTAACCATACGTTTATAATTTCTCGGAAGACGGTGACCTGCATTCCAAGTGTGTTAATTCTGTTTCGTAGTTACTGGCGTGAAGAATTCGACTCGAAGATGTAGTAGGGGTTATTTTTGTTGTAAAGGTTTTTGTGTCACAATAGTTTGGTTCTCGATCTACGTTGAAATGTTTAATGAAGATAGATCTTTGGTGGAATTTATAGGCTTTCGATTATGTTGTGAGAAACTTATGAATGTACCTAGTTTATCAGTTTCTTTGTGAATTTTATATACCTGTCGAAGCTTTATTATTGATATGCCCATAATTTGATAAGGCCGCCCTTTGTACTGCTTCCTCATATGTGATTTTTGTAACTATTGTTTTGTTTTGGTGTACAATTAACAATAGTTTTATATCTATTAACATTAGGTAGGTACACGTTTACACAAACAAAATTATATTTTGAAAAGAACGTTACAACGTGCTTTTTCTATAAACTATTTTGCGTTATAGGTATTATTGCATCCATGAAAGGAATGCAGAATCATTTTTATAAATGAAGTAGGTATATATTTACCTATTAATCTTAACATTACCTTGTTAAGATTAATTTATATAACTTATAGGTTTTATATATATATATAACGTCACTGTAGTCGCAAAGAAATGCAACTGGTCTCTTTGCAATTTGTAGATCTTGAACTGCGAAGCAAAGTCATATTTTATTTATATATAGCAAAAATAAACAGTGTTGCTAAGAACGCTGTCTTTTATCCCAAAACTCAGCAAAGACGCTTTTTTGACAGCTTATAAACTTTATTGCATATTATTTTAGACAGTAAAATTTTAGGACCCGTTTTTAATATCTCTGAACCAGTTGAATATAAACCTTTGGTTTTACAAAGTGATAAACCCCACTTATATAGGGTTACTTCGTCTTAATTTTACACAAATTTATAATATCAGTAGAATATATTTCTTATTGTGGGAAAGGGGCATTCAAGTTCCAAATATTGTATTTATACATTTTTTTACGAAAATGTAGGAATTAGCCTAGGAATGAACAATATAGGTTTATTATTACTTTACAGTTTAGGAATTGTATAGTGGTATGAATTATATAAATATTTTATAAAATATGATTCGATGTTTTTACGCGAACGACGCCATGTATAAAAGCTAGTTTTAAATAAATGTTCGATGTTTATTTGAAATTTCGGTTTTCCGTCGTTCTATAGCAAATATTTTTAATTTGCCTCTTTTATTTTTGTCGTTCTGTTGTTTTTTTCTGTTGTTAATGAAAATAAGATCAAATTACAGAATACAAAAAAAAATTACGCTGTTTAACATTTTGAACTTGATATTATATTATATATATTTGATATAATTGTTAGATTATCTTAGACTTACCCCTTAGACCCTTCACGGATCGGGCTATACAAAGGTGCAAAAAAAATGTTGATTACCCCTTACAACAGACACAGCACATACTGTGTCCACCCATTTGTGTACAATAATCTAAGTGTATACTCATAAGCTATTTATAATAACATTCTCTGTAATATTTTTCTACACAACTAAATATTATTCTTTCTATCTACAATGAACAAGCAAAACGGTTACCAGTAAAACCGTTTCACTGTGTGTTTGCATAAAAAGTTTTACGCTCGCTCCGTTCCATATTCGTGAATTAAGCCAACAGAAATTAGGTAGATGCACTTGGACCACGGCCAGAAACATCAATGCCATTGCATTGTTTTCCTCATTTACGTAAAGACAGACGTTTTCCACAGCATCATGTTGGCGTGGGTTATTTTTTTATTCAAATGGTCGGTAAAAACTAATTATCATTATATCATTGTAAATGTGAATGCATAAAATAATTGAGTGATAAATGCGGTAATGTTGAAGAATTTACCGGTTAGGCTGAAGAGTTCAAGGACCAACAGCTAACCAATCCAAAGTTTATGAGGATTATCCATAACTCCCATACTTATATATAATATAATAAATGCGAAATTAAATTAATTGTATGTCTGTTCCTCTTTCACGCTTAAACTACTGTTCTGATGAAATTGAAATTTGGTACAGATTCCCTAGAGCCTGGAGAAAGGACATTTAAAGGAGGAAATACTTTATACAGCGGGAAAAGCCATTACAACGCGGGTAGCACCGTGGGGCACTACTAGTTCGTAATAAATTCATAAATTATATACCAGGTCACGTAGTAGGTACCTCTCGCTAATCTG
The DNA here is from genome assembly GCA_929108375.1 of Gymnoscelis rufifasciata. Classification (NCBI taxonomy): domain Eukaryota; kingdom Metazoa; phylum Arthropoda; class Insecta; order Lepidoptera; family Geometridae; genus Gymnoscelis; species Gymnoscelis rufifasciata. Next base: position 8,414,943 of record OV815327.1, on the reverse strand, counting down.
GCCTAGTGTGTATAACGACATATATTAAGCAAAAAATGTAATAGTAAATACATAAATATTTTTCATTTTCAATTTTTCATTTCTTATAGATACCTGATTTGACCTGATTTGGACATTAGATTCTAATCGTATGACAAAAATTATAGCTGGTCGAAAATGTCCTGAAGTGCAAGAAAGGGATGGTTATTTCTGTGCCCTAGATAAGTTCCTAAATTACCTATTTTTCTACGGACGAGGGTTAAAAAATGTAGATCAGCAATATAGGTAAAAGATAGGATAACTTGGCAGTAATTTATTTATTATTATAATAGCTAAAGCAGCAGAGTCATGATGTTTCCAATCAATTTTTTATAATGAAGCACTGGATCTGTAAGTATTCCACACGACATCCTACGTCTGAAATGATGAGACATTTCTAAATACACTATTTATGTTTTGTTTACTCAAATGGTGTGTGGTATGTAAGTCATACTCTTTAATAATATTCACATCATCACAGATGCAAACACCATTCTTAATTTGAATTTTGAAATCTTGCTCATTCAAGTTTTGGACACCGGACGGTCAAGACGTATTTATAAAAGATATTTCCTATTTCTGTGTTAAGTTTAAGTTATTTTCTGTGGCTTAGTGTTGAATTGTGCTGAATACTTGGAGATTAAGATAATTAAGAGCCATGACCGTGTTACCGATGTACCTAAGAAAAGTGGGTAGGTAATTAATTTATATGGTATGTGGTTATGTAGAGTGGAGCAAAGTCTATTGCAGGTATTTAGAGTTACAGTGGTCTAGACATAAAGTGCATCTTTGTAGAGGTACTCAAATCAGGTAATTAGAAGGTGTGTTTCAAATGTGACAGACAATATTGTACCTATACTAAATCCTAATTGGCGTTTTCTGTAATGATTGGCAATATAGAGAAAGCACACTCATTATAATTTTAGTCCGGACAAGCTCATTTTATTAATTATTTTTAAGAGTAGTTTCACGCAATGGCGTTGCCCGTATGTTATGGATATTTCCGTGGGAACAGATTATTTTCCCGCGGTCAAAAGTAATAAAATTCCTCGTAAATAGGCTTTCTTATACTGAAATTAAATTAACAATCGAACCAGTAGTTCCTAAGCTTAGCGCGTTCAAACGAACCAACAATCAAACGAATTCTTCAGCTTTATAATATTGCTTTAAACACCACGGCGTTACTCGTGTTTTTGGTTTTTGCCGCGGTAAAAAGTACCCTATAGCTTTCCTCGATAAATGGTATATGCAAATAACGCAGAATGTTTTTTTTTTTAACACGGACCAGTAGGTACTTCCTGAGATTAGAACGTTCAAGCCAACAGTCAAACAAGCACAGAATAGAATAATTAGGTTCTAAGATGCAAAAAAAACAATGAACTATTAAGTTTTTTTTATTCAGGTTTTTTAATTTCTGTCATGATAAATTACCCAATTACCGTTAATTGGTAATGTCGTCGTTAATTATTATTACTCTAGCGACCCACCCGGCTTTGCACAGGTGTGGCAGTGCAGCTAGTATTATTCATTATGAAATTGGAGCAGCCTATATGCATGTCATATTTTATTTATAAATAAAATAAAATATTAAATTTTATATAAATATAAAATTTAAGAAAAACCCTGGATCCAATGTTTTAAGTTCCTTAAAAGTAAACCACCATAATATTTTGCAATGTGCACGCGTTGCCCTTTCATTTGATACCCCACTCGAGTATATTTGCAGATTTTCGGTTTTCCTTCCGCACTCTCACTTTTGCTTTTAAACGGCACAACCGATTTTCATGAGACATGTCTAAGAACACACGTGACCAAATCACCTTTCATCTAGAAAAAAAACTAAATTGAAATCGCTCCATCCATTCGGGAGCTATGATGTCCCAGACAGACAGACACGTCAAACTTATAACACCCCTCTTTTTTGGTCGGGTGTTAAAAATAAATAATAGCTCCCATGGAGGGATTTCAATTTAGTTTTTTTGTATGAAAGGCGAGTTTAGCCCGAGTGTTCTTAGACATGTTTCATGAAAATCGGTTGAGCCGTTTAAAAGTTAGGGGGGTGAGAGTGGGGAAGGAAAACCGAAAATCTTCAAATATACTCGAGTGGGGTACCAAATGAAAGAGCATCGCGTGCACATTACTAAATATTATGGTGTTTTACTTTTAAGGAAACTAAGGCATCGGAATTTTTTCATAAATTTTAAATTTAGATTAATAAATAAATAAAAATTAACTAAGGCCTCTTCATCTCGAACAAAATCGAATACCTATACAAAAGTTATTTAACTATAATAACCTTTTCAAAAGCATTAGACATTGGGTCTAATTATTTTGAAAACGGACATATCCTATGATCCCTTAATATAGATAATATTATTAGATTAATAACCGACTTTATAGTATTTCAGCTGAGCTTTAGCGCGGTAACCGAAAATGTGTTCATTTCCGTTTCCGCTTTGCCGAAGACCTAATATATCCATTTCAATTTCCTCAAACTCTTATCTGAGTGTTCTTTTAATTTCCGCTTTTACGTTTTAAATTTAAATTTTAACATAGGTACTTTAACATGAGGGTGTAATAAGGTTTGAGAACCTTGCACATTATTAAACAAAATTATGTTTTTTTATTCACAAATAACTATGTCCGTGTGTTTCTTAGATAGGTATGATGAGGTATAGAAAAAAAAAACATTCTTCTGTTAAGAATGTAAGCTTCAAGGATCACAGGATTACAAATCAGATGTATCGTTGCCAATCAATCAATTAAGTTATTTTGAATAAACGCAGTTCAAACGTGGTAGTAAAAAACCGGTGTCATTTATGAAAAAAACTACTCCTTGCTTGTCTTGTAACTATCTATTTTTATTTATTTATAATAATTAATTAAACTTTCCAGCGTTTATAAGTAAGTTAAAATACCATCTCCATCTTCCTGTAAAAAATATACTATATACAACAAAATATGTTGCACCTGGTGCGTGCGATTTAAACCGTTTTTGCTTTATCTACCAATTATTGTGGAACACCTTGTATATCAGGTGATTATATACGTACTGGTTTTTTTTAATATCACATAACCTACTTCTCCAAATAATACCAGTCATCCAACTTTTTGTAACTTGTCATGCAAATTCAAGTGTTATCGGAAGCCAAAAGGAAACAATTTATATTTAAAACGCTCCGTTTATTAATATAATCTACAAAAAGTAATTTAATAACTATAAAAATTGTTCAATTTATTGTTTGACACTTTTTTTTTTTCACGTCCTAAATATATTTAAACAGTACCTATATGAATTATGCAGAGTTATCTTACAATCAACACAAATACATTATATTTTATAATTGATAATTTTATTAACCAATGCTGTGTTCAAAGCAACCATTTATTTTCACTTAAAAATGTACACACGTAAATAAACTTTCTTCGTTCCGGACTTCATAGTCAAGAGAAGTGCTTTATCAGGAGTGACCTTCGCTGTCGCTGCGAGCTCCGCCTCTTTATAGTACTCGCGCCCGGATCTCACAGCTTCATCATCATCATCATTACAGCCGTAGGACGTCCACTGCTGTACATAGGCATCCTCAAAGATCTCCAGATATTTCGGTTAGAAGCATCCTGCATCCACCGTGACCTTTACTGTGATTACCTATGTATTATAATTTAGTACCTAAGGAATATAAGAAATGGCATGTAACAGTTGTTATTTATAAACACTATTATGACTATTATGACTTTACCAAATCATCCGTCCATCTTGTAGGTGAACATCCTACGCTGCGCTTGTCGATTCGTGGTTTCAAGTCTCATCACATCTCCTAACCTGTGTTTCCTTTGAACAGATCACAACACAATGGCTTTGGCGACGGCTTCGGCCAGCATGGAGACATCCACCCTGGTAGAGTCCAGGGTGCAGCGGAGCTACCAGGAGGTGCAGGTCACGGAGCGGCAGACAGTCAAGAAGAAGAAGTCCAGGAGGCACCACAAGGAGGAGGGCTCTATCTCTGTGGTGAGAACTATTAATTGATATACTACGGTATTTTTTGGGTTCCGTACCCAAAAGGTAAATCGGAATCCTATTACTAAGACTTTATCATCTGTCTGTCTGTCACCAGGCTGTATCTCAAGAACTTTCTAGTTAGAGAGTTGAAATTTTGAGGAATGATGTTATTCTGTTTCAGCTAAACATATTAAAATATACTTTATATATTCACGACAAACGGGCTCTTATACAACAAACGTGTTTCTTATGAGGTTAGATTTTGTTCGAGGACAGTACTTGGATGGGTAAACATCGTGACTGCATCATTTTGCACTCAAAAAAAAAATGTTTTTCTTAATCTTTATTATGGATATTTTTATTGCAAAATAAGTTATAAATTGTACTCGAAACCTTGTTGTAGTATGAGTCAGTAACGCATACTTATCAAATTTATATCGTGAATACAAAAATACAAACAGATATTTGTAGATCCTAGAAAATCTTGTCCAATCTTGTACAATATCTTCCCTCTGAAGTCCTCCGAACTATTTTTGATTCGATTGTCACATTACTCTACCTAATCCATCTATGCGACCCAAATGCCACTTCTAAATATTTTTTTAAACATTTACGGATAACGTCCAACTGACTGTCAAACGTATGAAAACAATAACAAATTACGTAGTAATTTATTAGTTCAGTTCAGTTTCTTGTAATTGGACTTAGCGCTTGAAGCGACTATTTGCCAGTGTCGAGTTAAATAAAATTATAAAGTGAAAAAGATGTTACTCAGTTGAACACCATTTTCCCGTATCGTAGTAATTTATTATTCTATGAAAATAGATTAGAGATATCTCTAACGGACGCCATCAAATAAAAGAAGAAGAGAACTCTAGCCTGTCACGGACGCTATCAAAATAAAAGAAGAATAAGAGATATCTCTACCAAGTTTAAAATTGTCCCTCTAAATAAAGTTTTTTTCTGTAAATTGATATCTGATGTCGGGTCTGCTTAAATAAATAAAATAAATGCTCTAAATAAACTAAATTGTTTAAGTTCTAATATATATCTCTTGTACCTCAGTCAAAATCATCTGAAAAACTGCACAAGAAATTGAGCTCAGACGTCGAAGAACCGAAATGCTCTAAGTGTTCCCGTCCCGTGTATGCCATGGAGAGAGTGAAGGCCGAGAAGAGAGTGTGGCATAAGGAGTGCTTCCGGTGTGTGCAGTGCAGCAAACAACTCACGTGAGTAACTGCTATGCCATTGAACGAGTGATGAGTATGCTATTGAAGAAGAGATAGTGGATAGAGAGTGCTTTCGGTGTGTGCAGTGCAGCAAACAACTCACGTAAGTAACTGCTATGCCATTGAACGAGTGATGAGTATGCTATTAAAGACGAAAGAGTGGAATAAATAGTGCTTTCGGTGTGTGCAGTGCAGCAAACAACTCACGTAAGTAACCTCTATGCCGTGGAGCGAGGGAACGCCGAGAATATGTATAGTTATTAGTACGTTAGAGTAGAGATATAGCTAAGTGGATTTTGCAGTAATATTTATTTGATTAAATTCCAGTTAAAATTCATGGTCACATACATATGTGTTCTTATAAATGTGTGTGTGTGTTTAAGATGAATAAAATAAAATAAATATTTCCGGACAATCCACACAACAACATCTAGCCCCGTGGTAAGCTCTTAGCTTGTGTTACGGGTACTAGACATCTGATATACTCAATATAATATACATAAGTACATAGATATTTTTTAATTATACATATTAAACACCCAGATCAAGGAGAAAGTGCTTGCAGAACATACAAACACTTGACCCCTCGGCGGGAATCGAACCCGCTACCTCTTGTGCCACAAGCGGACTCTCGCCCACCGCGCCACTGAGGCAGTCATGATGATGAAGTGTTATAAAATGGATAACGACGTCTGACGACCTCTGTGGTTCGGTGGGCGAGGGTCCGACTGAGGCACAAGATCTGTCTATTAGTAACTGAATGCGAGCAGTGTTGTATTTATGTATATTTTTATATTTTGGTAAAATTATTGTTATTATAATACTCCTTAAAATACTTTCGTATCTAGCACACATTATGTCCCCTTCCTTTTCCCAATAATCCTATCCATTCAAGGTTGTCTGGTAGAGACAGCTCTTTAGCGATAAGACATCCATTTGTCACATGTTTTGCGTTTTTAATTATGTGTGCAATATTTATCTTATCTTATCTTAAAACCTCTGTTTTTTTTTATGAGAGGACTTTGTGGATGTCCGTTGATCGAAATTGTAAATGAATGATGAAATGTTACAAATGCCTGTATTATTCCAGAGTGGAGACCTACCAAAGCGACCACACCACACTGTACTGCAAGCCTCATTTCAAACAGCTGTTTGAGCCGAAACCCGTGGACGAGGAAGATGAAGTTGACGGTGAGGAAATAACACTTATCCTACTAATGTTATGAACACGAAAGTTCGTGAGTATGTATCTAATCTAATTAAAGCCATTCTCTAATATAAACTACAACTTTGTTAATGATACCGTTGCGTTGTTTCGTGCGTTTCGTACTAAATTTCCATGGGCTGGGCTTTTAATATGTTTTAGTAATAAATCTAAATTTAAAATTTAAGAAAAACCCCCGATTCCAATGCCATAATTTCCTTAAACGTAAAACAACATAATATTATGTAATGTGGACGCGATGCGGTTTCATTTGATACCCCACACTAGTATATGTATTTGCTGATTTTCGTTTTTCCTTACCCACTCTCACCCCCATAACTTATAAACGGCACAACCGATTTTCATGAAACATGTCTAAGAACACTCGCGCCAAACTCAACTTTCATACAAAAAAAAACTAAATTGAAATCGCTCCATCCGTTCAGGAGCTATGGTGACACAGACAGACAGACACGTCAAACTTATAACACCCCTCTTTTTTGGTCGGGGGTTAAAAAGTATCTTTATTATATTAATTTATAATTATATAAGATGTCTAGTACCCGTTACACAAGCTTACACTTAGCCTTGGGGCTTGATGTTGGTGTGTGGAATGTCCAAAACTTTGATACTCCGTAAGCTGGTTGGTGAATGTGACATGCACTTCGAACTCTTCAAAGTTTTCCGAATATGCCAATAATTCAAACCAAAGATTAATAAAATGCTTCTTTTTTTTTGCAGCTACACCCAAAAAACACCAAATGATAATCTGTGAGAACAATCCCGTCGAGTTGCCGCCAGATGTCGTTAGAGGTAAGTAAAAAAATATATTTATTAGAACTAAAATGTATGATGATACATAAATAACTTTAGTTTATAAGATTTATATTTTTTTATGTATGTTAGTCTATAAGGTATATGTTTATATGGGCCTTAGATGCCTGAAATAAATGATTTATTATTATTATTATAACTCTGCAAAACTTTTCCCTGTGTTCATTTACACTGTATAACGTGGAGAAAGGCCCTTTGAATATTTTCCGCTATAGTCTTCCCCGATAAATGGCCTGTTTAACACTGAAATATAGCTTTAGACTAGTTTAGTAAGATAATAAGAATAGAGTGTAATTATATGATGTACTAATACAAACATTATAAGCTGAAGCGTTTATTTGTTTGTTTTAACGCTCTTATCGTAAGAGCGTTCAAACAAACAATAACACAAAATTCTTATTATCTGAACTATTCTAAATTAATTCTATAAATTGTCTTATATATATATACTATTTCATATAACTACTTTAATTTATCTGCTAACTAAATGTAATAATCTTTTAATTCAGCTATGCATATTGAACTATATTAATTAGGTATTAATTATATCAGATGAATCGTTGAGCCCACAGGTCAGAATCTATAATAATTAATTCCCCACGATGGCCGTCATTATTATTGTTTTTTTATTCACATATAGAATAAAAACATAAATTATCAATGTGGTATAAGATGAAGCATTTATTAGCATTACCTAGAAGTTAGATGGCTCCTCCGACTTCTTCTTTAACACAAGTTATTAATCAAACATTTAAAATTACCTCCTTTGATCCGTCAATCTGTTTTGTTTTGTAACTTGACACATCATGATGATGTTTTTAAGAACCTTTGATTCAATTCATAGTAAGAGAACCACTACAAAATTAGACTAAATAGGTAATAATTTTCCACCCAACCACAATCTCACCTGATGTAAAGTGACGATGAGGTCTAAGATGGGGCATGAAGACCTAGAAGGTAGATGGCTTCTCCGGACCACATTACGAAACACGAAAAAATCGCTTCACGCACTGGCCCAGCCCGGAGGGTGGTGACAAGCCGCGGCCGAAGCCTCCCACCAGAGACTGTTCTTAGCACCACCCGGAGGTCACGTGTAAGGATTCAGAGGGTTACCACTTACGGACGTGAACAGACAAAACCTCCAAAACCTTATTGTGGTTCTCTTGCCAATCTTCTTAATCAAACATTATGTTTCAAGGCTTTTCTCGTACATTTGCCGCCGAGGGTGAAAGTGTTTGTACTTTCTCCTTGGTATGTGTGTTTAATATGTAGAGGTATAATAAAAAAATATCTATATAATGTATGACTATTATATTAAGTACTAGCGGGCCGCCACGGCTTCGCATGGGTTTTTATTCAATTATTCGTTTTTTTTCTCGCCTTTTAAACCTTCCCTAGACTTCCACGAACATTTCAAGACTAAGATAAGATAAATCCGTTCAGCCGTTCTTGAGTTTTAGTCAGACTAACGAACAGCAATTAATTTTTATTTAAATAGATATCTAGTACCCGTAACACAAGCTCAGAGCTTACCGCGGGGCTAGATGTTGTTGTGTGAATTGTCCGGATATATTTATTATATTTATTTGTTTCAATCCGGTGTTTCCCCGCCAGCGTCGGACAAGCCCGAGCTGGGGCTGGAGGAGCTGACGCAGCTGGACGTGAAGGCGCGCTTCGAGCTGTTCGAGAACGCGGGCAAGCAGGGCGCCGCGCCGCGCCCCGCCTCGCCGCCGCCCGCGCGCGAGCCCGGCCGCGCGCTCCTCGCCAAACTAGCCAAGTAATCATAATAATAATAATCATTTATGGCATGAAATATGGTACATATAAGATATAAGAATAAGAATAAGAATCATTTATTTTGTCACAATCACAATAATAAAAAAAAACATACATTAACATTAGGTTATAACTATATTGCGACAAAAAAGGTAACCATCACGTCTCATTTTTCAGACGTGATGAATGGAAATTTTGTATGTATTTTTAATAAACTATAAGTATTTATAAGAAAACATGACATTTCAAAGCGGGTACTCAATTTTTTTTTTCATTTGTAACGCAGTGTAATTAGCAATAAATTAAAATTACGACTATAATTTGAGATTTAAACTATCCTATCTCTCAAGTTGGATCGAACTGCACATGGTGTGCGAATTTTATTATAATCGGTTAAGTGGTTTAGGAGTCCATTGAGGACAAACATTGTGACACGAGATATAAATATATTAAGATTATCGCGAAATAAGAAGTTAACAATATTTGATAAGATCTCATTTTGTTAATGTTCTGTAGGTGTCCTACGGCTGAAAAGATGTTGATGATTGTTCTTGACAAGTTGTTCGAAATAAAGCAAAATAGCGACAAAATTGAATATTCATGATAATTTGAGTTTATTTTTTCATTTCTAAAAGCATATCCCATTTCACTTAAAACAGAACTAACGTTTTGATAACCCATATACACAGGAATTCTTTCATCTCATTTCACTGAGCGGTGCCATTCTATTTTAAACTCTATGACAGGTGAAATTACGGCTCAGTATTAGTCATGTCCTTCGGTTATTATCGCACACGTGTGTAGTTGGACTGGGATGGTTTGATCCTTGCCCTACTTTTTGCAAACGAATATTACAATACTGTATTCATAAAGACTGCTTTATCTGGTTAATATAACTAGAACACACAATAAGTCTTATTTTAAAATAATAATCTTTATTATTTCCGGACAGCCGCACAACAATATCGAGCCCCGTATGTTCTTCATTGTTCGACTGTTATAGAGATATACATTTGTCAAATGCTTTTATTGAACTGCTATTAAACAGACTTAGTACTAATTAAGGTGTATGAATAACGTTTTTAGCAAACTTATATTAACCTCCTAAAGGTCTGATATAAAAAATATAACATATATAAATTAGTTTAAAGACTATATAGGTCTTAACGAGTCCATGATAAAGTTCACCAAAAGTAAGGCCCGTATAAACCTTACAGACTAACATACATAAAAATATAAATCTTATAAACTAAAGTGTCAGAATCGTGGATCATCTGTTACGGCGGTGTCGCCTTGCAGTGTAGGCGACCGAAGAACCGTCGAAACTTGACCCCTTGCGGCCAAAACTGCTCATTCATGTACGTCGACATATATTTGGTAGCATCAGGCTTTTCTTTGCGTTGGCAAATGAAATGCTGCAATATTATACAATACAATACACTTTATTGAACAGCAATTTACAAAACAAAAAAATTAACAAAAAAATAAAATATACATATATTAGTGTCACAATGGGCGGCCTTATCACTAAAAGTGATATCTACCAGACAACCTTTGGATGGACTGGTATAAATGATAAAAGACGGAATAGGCATAATTGGTAATTACAAAAGTTAATAATTATACCTATGTATATCATAAATATAATGATGACGATGTCACCATGCTGCAATATAATTATATCTATCTATATTAATAAAAATTAATTGTTGTTCGTTAGTCTGATTAAAACTCGAGAACGGCTGAACGGATTTATCTTATCATAGTCTTGAAATGTTCGTGGAGGTCTAGGGAAGGTTTAAAAGGCGAGAAAAAAAACCAATAATTGCCGGTTTTTTTTTAATAAAAACCTGTGCGAAGCCGGGGCGGGCCACTAGTCATAAATATAATATAATACCTATTCTAACTGGCAACTTTAATTAAAGCATCAATGCACTGCATCGCGCTATAATAACACTTGCGTCACTGAAGGAGCGTCGATTTCATCTATTTTTGATCCCCTGAGAACGCTTCCTTAACGACTGAACACGACTGGCTGGCATAATGTACTGTACATTGCTCGATTTCACATATTAATTTTATTTGGGTAATTAAATCATATCCAACTAGTAGAACCTGCATTATAATGGATTCTCCCGCGGAATGAAATTTTCCCGCGGTAAAAAGTAGCCTATGTCCTTTCTCGGGCTCTAGAGAATCTTTGTACCAATTTTCATTTAAATCGGTTCAGTAGTTTTGCGTTAAAGAAGCAGATAGACAGAGTTACTTTTATTTATATTAGTAAGGATTGATATTCTATGAACGCAGCTTATAGTAAAAATAGCGGGCTGACTTCGTACGCATACAAACTTCCAACCCCCGTTTCACCCCCCTTAGGGGTGGAGTTTCGTAAAATCAGTTTTTTTTTTATGCTGTATAAGCCTTCATTTGACTACAATCTCGACGTGACGTGACGATATGGTCTAAGATGGGACATGAAGACCTAGAAGATGGCTTCTCCGGGCCACATTACACATTACAGTTATTAGCGGACGCCTATACCTTTAAGAAACCTTCCGGCCTAATTTTAATTTTCTGTGTTATAGTTACATGATTTGGTAATTAATCAGAGAGTGGTAAATAAGAGCGGCCAAGTTCAAGTCGGACACGGCCGTGGAGTTCTTTCAAGTTTTATCATTATCTTATTTTAGAACATTTTACCATTTCGGAAGTGTCTCACCCGCAAACTATTCTGTTTAGAATATTAGAAACCTCAATATCATATTTGATGTGATGACCTATCTACGAATATGGGTATGATATATGAAAAATGAAAATGTTTTTTGTTCAGTAATAATAGGTACATAGTGTTTTTAATCATAGTGATGAACAACCTTTTAAGTGTTAAAGAACACTTGTGCTAGGCATTCATGCTCTTCCCAGATTGTCTTAATTAAGTTTTATATGGCATATATGTTCCTATAAATGATTTATTATATTCAATCCCACTCGTAAAAGTTGGATGAAAACATTTTTTGTTAGACCAATAAATAGTTTCTAAGATGAGCGAATTTAAACAAACGAACAAAACAAACTATAGCTGTTAAATATAAGTGTAGATTTTTAGTTTTAAATTTGTAATTTCACGTGTTTGTCTCGTTTAATTTGACATTTGTGTTTCATACCTAAATGCACTCAAGATCGAACTTAGAGTTTAGTTTGGGTAATTACAATACAATACAAAACTAGCAAACTAAATAAAAACAATTCGTACAATGGGCGTCCTTATCGGAGGATTCAAATACTGAGTCAAATACGGAGCTATAAAGCAATGTATACCTTACAACTCCAATCAATCAGCTCTCAACTCAGGCGAGCCATTTTTTCTCCCGACCACATGTTCCGACCACCAGAAAACACATCCCACGCGAAATCAGACTTTAACTCCATACACTAAACGCTCTACACTTACTACAATACGTAAACCTCGATATTTAGCCGAAAATTACAAACCAAATTAAACTCTTTCCCTTCGTATTAAGATGTAGTTTTTTGTGGTTTTAAAAAGTATGATAAGTTGTTGTTTTTTAGGCAGTCTGTAATGAGCGGTCGTCCGATGCGGTTTGTTTTAACTAATTGGTTTTTGTGAAGGAAATTGAGTGGGTTTCGTTGCTGTGATGAATAGGTATGTCTTTGAATGTTATTAAGAGAGTTTTATAAAACAGATTTCCGGTTGTGAATGCGTCTTATCTGAGCATAATGCGAGTCTGTCTTTGAGACAACGGTGAACTGGGCAGATATTCTGGTAATTTTAACGCAAACGGCTCGAATACGGGCGTTAGGCGTTATACTGTAGCATATAACTAAAAATACTTTTGATTAGAATATTTTTAGTTTGCCTAGTTTGTAGTATGATATATATATATATATATCATACTACAAACTAGTATTCCTTGTACAGCTTATTGAAATGAAATGAAATACATTTATTTTGGTACAAACAAATAACAGCACAGTAGACAGCAAACAAACAGACACAAGAAAAAAAAAACATGAAAAAACCACAAACAGAAAATTAGCTGCCAGGCTGTGCTGCCATGTACCAAAAAAGGAGCAGTCTCAGCTTAATGCCACTCCGCTCCCCGAGAGAGGGATCAAAGCAACGCTGGTTTTCAGACTGCTCCTGATTGGATGACATCACAGTCTGTAGTTTATAATTATTCAGATATTGAAATAGAAAAATATTCTAAGTGCAAGTAGATGCGGTTAAAAGTGCTGTGTTATAGCGACAAGATCCCTCCAAATTTCAACTCTTCACGGAACCCTAATTAGAAAGTATTTCCAGGCGCTCATTTATTCTTACCAAAAATACTATTCTTTATTTATTATTTGGGGTATCAACTGAAAAGGCAATTATGTCAATACAGTTATTTAGTTAGTTAACATTTCACCCATTTTCAACGAAAAAAAAGATGCTCAATTCGACGCGCATTTTTTAAATATACCTTACTAGCTTTTTACCCGCGGCTTCGCCCGCAGTGGTTTTTATTTTTTTTAGTAAAAAGTATCCTATGTTACTTCTAATACCTTCAATAGTATATGTGCAAAGTTTCATGATGATCGGTTTAGTAGTTTTCGCGTGAAAGCGTAACAAACGAACTTACATTCGCATTTATAATATTATTTTATAATATTAGTATGATATACAATACAAGCGTAATGTGAAACTGTAGGTTTAGTTCCAAAGCAGAAGTTATAAAATAATACATTATATAAAAGTTATATATTTTTCTTATGTGTACTTTTGATTAGTATTTAAGTAAATTTTTGCCATGCCCTAGGTATTCACAGGGCCCTTAAATATTACCTATATTTTTAACTTTAATTGCTATAAAGAAACTGAAACTGAAATGCTAAATAAACCCCATTTTGTAGGGATCCGTGGATCCGTAGCCAAAGATTTTTTAGTAGGGTTTTTGTGTGTTCGTGCGTTCATGTATGTTTTTGTCTGTTTTTTAAATAGATAGAGAGATAACTCTTTATTGTACACCACAAAAATAATACCAACATAAAACAGTAACAAGACTAGAATACATCGGAGTGTAAAGGGCGGACTTATTTTAAAATTAGATTTAATTGTATTTTTTGCTGCTTTTCTATATTTTATGTGAGTAAAATAAAACGTATTATCTATTTATCTATCAAATACTAGATAATTTGTTCCTAAGATCCTTGTCTAACATTTTTTTATTACATTTGTTAGTATTCCATAGCTATTAGGACGCCAATCTAGCCTGTCTTTAACTATTAAATTATGCATATAAAACAATGATAACACCTATCTGGACTTACGGCATAGAACTCTGGCGCTCCTCTTGCAACTCTTACCTAGAAATACTGCAAAGATTTCAAAATATCGCTCTAAGGACTGTATCCAACGTGATCCTACGCACACATATTCATAAAAAACTCAGAAATTCATGAATACCTCGAAATGCCGACCGTTAAGGAGGAAGTGAGTAATTAATGCGCCAAATACAAAAATAGATTCAATCACCATACCAATGTTCTAGCTCAAAACTTGCTAAACGAAGATACAGTAAGACTTAAAACGATGGAACATTCGTAATCTAGCTAGGCCAAAGAACATAGACATGAGACTACTGGCACTACCCAATGGAATTGTGTCAAACCACAGCCGACCCGACCGAAGAAATCATCTGATTATAGCTACCAAAGCCGATAACAGATTCACAAAGGCAGAGAAAAAAAAAAAAAAAATCTTTTAAAATTTAAGAAAACCCCCCGATTCCAATGTCTTAATTTCCTTAAAAGTAAAACACCATAATATTTAGTAATGTGCACGCGATGCTCTTTCATTTGATACCCCACTCGAGTATATTTGCAGATTTTCGGTTTTCCTTCCTTTCCTTTTTAGGGGGTTAAAATTTACATTGATTAAATATAGTATTTTTGTCGCAGGTTCAAGGCAAAGGGTATGGATATCGGCGTCTCCGACGACTACCTGAACGGCGTGCCCGTCGAAGCCAGCTCCAGCGAAGCCGAGGACGACGATGATGGTATGTACCTATCTAATAGTATGAGTTACAGCTGAGTAATGCCTGGATGGAACCAACATAACTCACACTCTTTTAAGAGTATTATATGTAGTATATAACAATTTTATAAGAGTTCAGTTATTCTCTTATTGATAACATTTAGTAACATGCCAAATGAGGTACTTTAATAATCATTATGGAAGTATATAAGATACAATTAGGTTTGTCAACGAAGGAAAACCGAAAATCTGAAAATATACTCGAGTGGGGTATCAAAATGAAAGCGCATCGCTTGCACATTACTAAATATTATGGTGTGTTACTTTTAAGGAGATTAAGACATTGGAATCGGGGGTTTTCTTAAATTAAAAATTTAGATTTATGTAAAAGATAAATATTGAATTGTTATTATTGACATGTCCCAGACGAAGACTCGGTGCTCCGCAAGTCGTACCGGCACTCGGGCGCGCGCGAGCAGCCGCCCTCCTTCTGCAACATGTCGGAGATCATGTCCCGCTTCGAGGGCGGCGCCGACTCCGCCGCGGAGCGCCACCGCCACCGCAAGCAGGAGATACAGAACATCCGCTCCAGGCTGTTCATGGTGAGCTATCTGTGCCATCTGCATCATGAGCCAACATGAGCCTTGTAACGTTCCCACTTCACTAAATAGGAACTCCAAAATTGTAATAACTATAAGATCGCTCCAGGCTGTTCATGGTGAGCTATCTGTGCCATCTGCATCATGAGCCAACATGAGCCTTGTAACGTTCCCACTTCACTAAATAGGAACTCCAAAATTGTAATAACTATAAGATCGCTCCAGGCTGTTCATGGTGAGCTATCTGTACCATCTGCATCACTAAATAGGAACTCCAAAATTGTAATAACTATAAGATCGCTCCAGGCTGTTCATGGTGAGCTATCTGTACCATCTGCATCACTAAATAGGAACTCCAAAATTGTAATAACTATAAGATCGCTCTAGGCTGTTCATGGTGAGCTATCTGTACCATCTGCATCACTAAATAGGAACTCCAAAATTGTAATAACTATAAGATCGCTCTAGGCTGTTCATGGTGAGCTATCTGTACCATCTGCATCATGAGCGCCCTGTGACGTTCCCACTTCATTAAATAAGAACTCCAAAATTGTAATAACTATAAGATTGTAAAAAAAGCCGTGTTGGCTAAAGTGGGAGGACACTCGACTTTCATTCCGAAGGTCGTGGGTTCAAACCCCGCCACGCACCTCTGGATTTTTCTTCTTGAGAAATTTATGTGCGCTTTAAACACGTGCTTTAACGGTGAAGGCAAACATCGTGAGGAAACCGGCATGTTCTGAGAACTATAAAAGAGTTTGAAGGGCATGTGACATTCACCAACCCGCACTTGGCCGGCGTGGTGAATTAAGGCCTAATCTCTCTCGTCAAGAGAGAAGTCCCTGTGTCTTGTCAAGAAAGTGTGATAAAGCTTTGGAGGTTTTTTCTGTTCACGTGTGTAAGTTTTAACCCTCTGAATCCTTACTCTTGACATCCGGGTGTCAAGAGTAAGGATATTCTCTTTGGTGACTGTTCTTAGCACGGAGGTCACGTGTAAGGATTCAGAGGGTTAGCACTTACGGACGGCAACAGACAAAACCTCCAATATAATCTTTATATACACTATCTCAATTCACAAGTTGACTTGTCACATAGGTACATTATAAAAATAGATTTAATAAATAATTTAAATTGATTTCTACATTAAAATATATAGGTGCTTATATGATGTACATATGTTTACTCAAGATTTTGCGCCAATTTCTATTGAGAACTATACCTACTTGAGACTTATTCTTAGCTTCTAATTTCAAGGTTGTAATAAATTTATTTTGTGATTTAATTTTACCTAAATGAAGAGTTTTGAAAGAACTTACCAAATCATATTTTATTTGATTACAGGGTAAACAAGCTAAAATCAAAGAAATGTACGAACAATCCGTTCTGCAAAGTGAACAAGGTAAGTCTTGTTTTGATATATTTATGTCTAAATACGGAATTGCTTATAAAAATAATTAGTTGTTACATTTAGATTATTTTAAATAGCTGTACACATACTTTTACTTTTTCTTGCAAACGAAAAATCAAACCGATGTAATGCATTGATGTTTCGCGTGACGCTTTTACAAGCTCCCACTCCGAAACATTGATGCTCTATATCTTGGCACTTTCTTATTAAATTGATAAAGCCAAGAAAGGACTTAACACAATACCAATATTTATTTTTATATAGTCATCATGCCTATTCTTGAGTATAGTGATTACCGGCCATCTCTCAATCAGATGTCTAGTACCAGTTACGGGTACTAAACATCTGATATAATGAATATAATAGATATACATATATGGACATTTTTCATTACACATAAAACACCCAGACCATGGAGAAAGTGCTTGCAGGACATACAAACACTTGACTCCTCGGCGGGAATCGAACCCAATACTTCATACACCGCAAGCGGACCATCGCTTGAAATCGCTTAAACATAGTAACTTTGTTGAAATGGTTGAAGTTTTTATGTGTTAATGATTCTAGGGCCTCTCAAAATACATTGTAAAATTGTTATTATTTTCTTCAGGTTTATGTTATTTATATTTTTGACATGTTATTTAAAAATCTTTATAGTCTAATTTATTGTATTTAATTTTAAGACATTCAAATACGATTTGTGAATTGTTCCTGAATAAATTTAATTTAATTGAATCAAATCAATCGATTGATTCACCAAGCCATGGTCACCACGGAAGACCAGCGCTATGGCATAGTACTGTCTTAGCAACAACTGAGTGGTCGCCGTTTTTGTCATTTAAAAAGTCTTCATTTTCTCGCTTATATTTGTAATACATATTTTAAAGTAAATTGCAAAATAAACGTTATTTATCTTTTTTTTATCCTGATTGATGATCGATTGATTGATTGATTGACTGCTTCAGTGGCGCGGTGGGCGAGGGTCCGCTTGCGGCGCAAGAGGTAGCGGGTTCGATTCCCGCCGTGGGTGAAAGTGTTTGTATGTTCTGCAAGCACGATCTCCTTGGTCTGGGTGTTTAATATGTATAATAAAAAATATCTATATATGTATGACTATTATATTAAGTATATCAGATATCTAGTACCCGTAACACAAGCTTAGAGCTTACCGCGGGGCTAGATGTTGTTGTGTGAAATGTCTGGAAATATTTATTGATTGATTGATTGATGTACAGGAGTAACGTCTGCGGACAAGATCGCGCGCGATTTGGACTACGACTTGGAGAAGGCGCGCGCCATCAAGCAACGCTTCGAGGCCGGCTTCAACGACGAGAACCAGCCGCCGAGGACCAGGGAGGTTGTCGACACTTCCATCTTCAACGAAGGTAGATAGATAGATAGATAATATCTTTATTGCACACCAATGCTTACAAAATTAATATTCTAAAGTTGTGCAGAAAGAATTAAGACGAAGTGACGTAGCTTGCCAGAGCGAGATGCGGGACTCGAACCCACGTCTTCCATTATACGCATGGATTTGGAGGTTTTGTCGGTTCACGTCCGTAAGTGGTAACCCTCTGAATCCTTACACGTGACCTCCGGGTGGTGCTAAGAACAGTCTCTGGTGGTAGGCTTCGGCCGCGGCTTGTCACCACCCTCCGGGCTGGGACAGTGCGTGAAGCGATTTTTTCGTGTTTCGTAATGTGGCCTGGAGAAGCCATCTACCTTCTAGGTCTTCATGCTCCATCTTAGACCACATCGTCACTTTACATCAGGTGAGTTTGTAGTCAAATAAAGGCTCATCAATAATAATTAAAAAAAAAAAAAAATGGATGTTCTGACCAACTAAACCAACTCGCCACTACGTCATCGCTTCAATTTCTTCTACACTTGCAACTACGGGTTACGCCTCGTACTAACGACGACAGCTAGTACGAGGCGTTTCGTCTTAATTTTTTCTGCACAACTTTAGAATATTAGTTTCAACCTATAAGTGAGGTTTATAACTTTGTAAAAAACATAAAAAGCTTACAAACTTACGTAAAAATAACTTCTGTAAACTGAAGCTAACTTCTATAGGGTGTTTTCTATGTATCATAATATGTATGTATTTACAAAAAAAAATGTATCTATGTAGTATATCAGTCACCTAACACCATTAGTACAAGCTCTACTTAGTTTGGGGTCAGATGCTGCTGTTTGATTTAGTCTGGAAATATTTATTATTTATTATAGGAAACGTGCATAAGGACACACACACATTATAGGTGCACACAACTATTGTACCAACCATAGTGATATATATTCTCGTTGGTGACAATCTCAATCAAGGAGGAACTCTTTTCTTGCTATATTTAATCTGTGGATTTAAAAAAAAAGAAAAAAAAACTCTGCTTTGATATTACCATAACACGTAGTAATTTATATTCTGGACGCAAAATGGCGTTTAACTGAGTTACATCTTTTACACTTTAAAATGTTATTTTACTGGTCACTGGCAAACTATAACGAATTTAATTGAATTATATACTCGATGATGTTATTTTTATGTTATTTTTTACATGATTAACCTGTGGTGACTGAGGGATTACGGTGGATGCCGCCATAATAAATAAAAATCTATTGAGGGAGACTTGTGTCTTACGACTAAAATGGAGAATCTCAATTTTTGGAATGATTTATTAAAATGAGTGGCTTAATTCCGTTGCAGGTATCAGCAAAAAGTCCCGATCAATCTTCCTGGAGCTGGACGCCAACGCCAAGAGCCTAGCGCCCGCCTCGCCGCCGCACGACGCGCCGCGGAGGAAGGAGATCGTGAGTTGAACTAAACCAAGATTCCTCCTACTCTTTTTTTTTTTATTATGATCGATAAGCCTTCATTTGACCACAATCTCACCTGATGTAAAGTGACGATGTGGTCTAAGATGGGACATGAAGACCTAGAAGATGGCTTCTCCGGACCACATTACGAAACACGAAAAAATCGCTTCACGCACTGGCCCAGCCCGGAGGGTGGTGACAAGCCGCGGCCGAAGCCTTCCACCAGAGACTGTTCTTAGCACCACCCGGAGGTCACGTGTAAGGATTCAGAGGGTTACCACTTACGGACGTGAACAGACAAAACCTCCAAAAACAACTCCCGAACTACTATTTAACAACTCTTTAACTCTCGTAGATTACCTCATTTTTAACCCCCGATCAAAAAAGAGGGGTGTAAGTTTGACGTGTCTGTCTGTCTGTGTGTCTGTCTGTCTGTCTGTGGCATCATAGCTCCCGAGCGGATGGAGCGATTTCAATTTAGTTTTTTTTTTTGTATGAAAGGTGAGTTTGGCCCGGGTGTTAGACATTTATTTATTTATTTACAAAATTTTGGGAAAACTAACAGCTAGTATAAATTTTAAGACACTTGTATAAAAGCTTGCAACTGTAACAGTCAGTTACAAGCACAGAGACGGCCAATTATAAGTTTCCACTACCAAAAAGTATAAAAAATATATATATTGCTTAACCTATCGAGACTAAATACTACTTACATAATATAAAAAAAAAGAAATGTTATTATTTAAAAAAGACCAAAAGAAAATTATTATTAAGAACTTGCGAAAAACTGCTCATTAACTAAACGCCTTAAGCTGCACGTTGATGAGTTAAACAGATCAATATCAAGGCCATCCTTGACCAAGGAATTGAAAGAGTTACTGGCTCTAATTATGAACGCATTGCTTCATGAAAATCGGTTGAGCCGTTTAAAAGTTATGGGGGCTCACCCCCACTCTCAAGTGGGGAAGGAAAACAGAAAATCTGCTAATATACTAGTGTGGGGTATCAAATTAAAGCGCATCGCGTGTAAATTACATAATATTATGTTGTTTTACATTTAAGGAAATGAAGGCACTAGAAGCGGGGGTTTTTCTTAAATTTTAAATTAAGATTTATTAAATGTTTTATGCAGAAATGGATTAAGACACATGCGTAAGCTTGTAACCTTGGATTTCTACGAGATGTCGTTAGTCGGGCCTTCACGCGATATTACAAATTGCAGAAAAACGTAATGACGCGTTGGTGTAATTGGTAGCAACTCGGGGCGCTATCCCGCTGATGCAGGTTCGAATCCTGTGTGAGAAGGTTACGAATGTGTCTTTATCTTTTTCTGCATAAAACAAATAATAATAGTTTAACCTGCAAAGTGAGGTTTAGCACTTATTACAAATCATTAAGATTTCCTCATTACTTTACTTCGTTCTTCGAGGGTAGTAGAATAAATTCACTATTTGTGGGATAATCTTCTTTTGGTCCATAACTCGCCACTTGTTCCTCTCATCTGCTGAGTGAAGGGCATTATGTAAATTAGTGGCCAAGGTTGTTCGGACCTGGTCTGTCCACCTTACTGGGCCACTCCTCGTCGGCCGTCAACCTTCCCAGTAGCCATAAGTTGTTGTGCCCCTCTTTCCTGGCGATGTGTCTTTCCACTCATTGCAGGCAGATAGAAGAGAAACGGGTCTTAACATTGTGCATTTGTGCGGAGGGCCGTCCATGGGATCTGAAGCATTTTTCTCCACATCTCAGAAGCATCAATGTGGTGGCGATAAGCTTTCTTTAACGATCATGGAGAATCCAATGTCACCAATGTCTGTACTAGGCATGATAACTACATAAGAATCCAAATATAAAACTCCCTTAAAAGTATAAAGTACTATTTTGTAATGTACACTGTAATAATTCCATTCTCTGATTCCAGCCGTTCATCCCCAAAGACCTGGTGCGCTCGGAAGACAAGCAGGAGGACGTGAAGATACAGACGGCCGACATCTCAGACAGGTTATTATTATTTATCTTCTATATCCTAATCATATCATCATCATTCATCATAATATTATAAATGCGAATGTAAGTTTGTTTGTTACGCTTTCACGCGAAAACTACTGAACCGATCATCATGAAACTTTGCACATATACTCTTGAAGGTATTAGAAGTAACATAGGATACTTTTTATAAAAAAAAAAGGTGTGTGTGCGATTCACACACGATAGAAGTGAAACTTCAGTAAATCGACAAAAGAATAAGAATAAAAAAAAAGCAAAAAAAAAATACTACATGCAAAAAGATTTTGTTCGGGCGGTCACCCATCCAAGTACTGGCGTCGCGCAAAGCTGCTTAACCTTGTTAGCGTTTAAGATTGGCTTACCCGACAGGTAAGTCAATCTTATTTCCGTTGCATCCGGTTTCAAATCACAACGATTCTAAAGAAGTTTTACTTCAAAAAACTAAAGAAAAATTACGAAAAATATAAGTACCCGTGCGAAGCCGGGGCGTGCCGCTAGTATATTATAAACTAGCTTTTAAGCCCAGCGCCCTTCGCACCATATTAAATGGATTTCCCGCGATAAAAGCCCATGGCTTTCCTCGATAAAAAGCTATATAACAGTAAATGGATTTTTCCGCCGGAACAACATATTTTCCCGCGGTAAAAGCCTATATAGCCTTCCTCCATAAATAAGCTTTCTATCAGTCAAATAATGTCTCAAATCTGCCCAGTTCCTGAGATTCCTGAGCGTTTAAAAAACTCTCCAACTTTATAATATTTGTATAGATTAAAGACTGCGTCTGGCTTAATGTTCCGGATAAACTCAATATACTCAATATATCTTCAAGATTCAAGATCAAGGTTTCCGCATCCAAAAAAAGCCGAAACTTAGTTATCTTTTAAAATAAACTTTACAAATTGTGGACTTAATGCCGGTTCTTTAACAGGTTCAAGTTCTTCGAGACGTACCGCCCGGAGACCACGCGCAAGGAGTTCCGCATGACGCCGCCCAGGCAGACACAGGTAATAATTCAAGTTATTATATGAAAAGTCAAGCAAATCCTCTTAGACAAAGTTCTTCTTAATGTGACAGCCTGATATTCCGTCGTAATAGGTCGTTAGTTGACTATCATTTAAAGAAACAAATAAATAAATATTTCCGGGCAATTCACACAACAATATCTAGCCCCGCGGTAAGCTCCAAGCTTGTGTTACGGGTACAAGACATCAGATACACTTAATATAAAAGACAAACATTTACAGATATTTTTATTATACATACATAATTACTCACCCAGACCAAGGAGAAAGTGCTTGCAGAACATACAAACACTTAACTCCTCAGCGGGAATCACTGAGGCAGTCGAAAAAGGAGTATCTAAAAATATAGATTTTTATTCATACTTTTGTCTGAGATCACGTGACTCGAATTGGTAATTTTGATAATTAGCGTTAAATACCGGACTGTATCGTAACTAAATAGTTTAAAACTGTAATGTGTTGTCCGTATAAAGCAGATTTCCGACAAGTGACGTCACACGCTTGCCGGAGGCAACCGTTTTGCTCTTAGTCTTCAGTATTTAACTCCCGTCCAAAAAAGAGAGGTGTTATAAGTTTAACGTGTCTGTCTGTCTGTTTGTATGTCTTTGTGTCTAGCTGTCTGTTACATCATAGCTCCCGAACGGATGCAGCGATTTCAATTTAGTTTTTTATTTTATATGAAAGGTGAGTTTTGCCCGGGTGTTTGAGATATTGCACACCAATGCTTCCAGACGAATTTAAAAATAACAATATGATGTGTTCTGAGACATGTTTCATGAAAATCGAGAGAGTGGGGTATCAAATGAAAGCGCATCACGTCCACATTACATAATATTATGTTGTTTTACATTTAAGGAAATGAAGGCATTGGAATCGGGGGTTTTTCTTAAATTTTAAATTTAGATTTTATTTCATTCCAGACATTATAGTCGATATCCTCCCTCTACGTCTCGCTCTAAATATAGTATGTAACATTCGGTTTCCAGCGCGCCAAGTCCCCGTCCCCCGAGCTGTACCACGAGCCGGGCGTGGCGCGCAGCGCGGCCCCCGCGCGGGACGGCGCGCAGCTCGCCGCCGACCGCCACACCGCCTCCAAGATGATACACGTCTTCCGCCAGATGGAGGAGCAGAGGAACACCCAGGACGACCAGGGTGAGGACGTGCACTATGCTCTCGACTCATACGGCATTGGATATAAACTTTTTTTTTTTTTTTGAGTTTACTCCATAAGAAACGATTTGAGTTATAAGGCCCGGTACGGAAATTTTATGAGGAGCAAAAATCAAAAAGTGTAACACGAAAGTTGAGGCGTTACGTAGAAAGAGACAACGTCTGTAGGATTGGACGTGTAAAAGAATGAGCTGTGTAATGTATTCCACATTACACAGCGTATCTCATTCTCGGGGTCTCCTCTTTGCGCGATACTTCGTAGTTGAGACTACGAAGTATCATGTAAAGAGGTATTGCTGTATTTTATTTATATTATTTTGTAACATACTTTATGTAATACGCTTTATTGAAGTAATATAAATACATAATCCGAATAATTACAGATATGTTTGTTTCTCTTATCATTTTAGCAGATGCGTTCATTTGCCCTTTTTTCTATTCGATATATATCATAATAATAGTTCGTAAGGAGTAAACTCCAATCGTGCATCGTAGCTGACACATACACACTTTTTTTAATTCTGGATTAGCCTTTATTTGACCACAATCTGACCTGATGTAGAGTGACGATGTGGGTCTAAGATGGGACATGAAGACCTAGAAGGTAGATGGCTTCTCCGGACCACATTACGAAACACGAAAAAATCGCTTCACGCACTGGCCCAGCCCGGAGGGTGGTGACAAGCCGCGGCCGAAGCCTACCACCAGAGACTGTTCTTAGCACCACCCGGAGGTCACATCTAAGGTGTAATTCGGAGGGTTACCACTTACGGACGTGAACAGACAAAACTTCCAAAACTCCGAGACTGTGGTGGAAAACATCCGAACCGAGACTGCATTTTTGGGTCGCGTCGGGAGATTGGAATCTCGCAGTAGTGTGAACTTCGGTTCATTTATGGTGCGGGTTCCGACTCGACATCTGTCGACGGTTTTGAATGAGCAGTTTTGGCCGCAAGGTGTCAAGTTTCGACGGTTCATCGGTCGCCTACACTGCGAGTCGACACCGCCGTAACAGATCCACGGTATGGTATATGTTCATATGGGCATATGCCTGGAATAAATGTAATTTAAAGAAAAATAGTCAATGATGGAGAGAAAAATGCTATCTTTCACACCACGGAAACACTAGCCAAGTATCAAAGCTAGCATTTTCCTTCTGGTCCTCACCAGGACAGGTATTCGAGTCGCTGATGATGGAGAGGAAAATCCTGAGGGCTTTGGGGGTTAAAAGCAAGACGGAAGCAGCGTGTATGAATGAAAGCTTTCAAAATTCTTATCGTAACTCGATTATCGAACATTACTTTTACAAGTAAATGCTAATTGCAAGTTACCTTTAACTTGAAAAGCTGGATGAATCATAAGCAACGCCTCATTATGGCAGTAAGTCTATAATGGAGGTTTGAGTATGTTTGATATAATCTAATTATAATTAAGCCGTGTTGGCTAAAGTGGGAGGACACTCGACTTTCATTCCAGAGGTCGTGGGTTCAAACCCCGCCACGCACCTCTGGATTTTTCTTCTTGACAAATTTATGTGCGCTTTAAAACACGTGCTTTAACGGTGAAGGCAAACATCGTGAGGAAACCGGCATGTTCTGAGAACTTTAAAAGAGTTTGAAGGGCATGTGACATTCACCAACCCGCACTTGGCCAGCGTGGTGAATTAAGGCCTAATCTCTCTCGTCAAGAGAGAAGTCCCTGTGTCCCAGCAGTGGGAACGTTAATAGGGTGATGATGATGATGATGAATCTAATTATAATACAATTGTAATCAATATTTGTAACAAAATAAACGTTTGCTTGATTGTTGATACTTTTCAATTATTAGGTCTTCTTAAATATTGGACTTAATGCATCCGAAAATACCGAGATGAATATAATAAAAATTATGAAAAACCCCCTATTCCAATGCTTTAATTTCCTTAAAAGTAAAACGCCATAATATTAAGTAATGTGCACGCGATGCTCTTTTGCTCTTTCATTTCATACCCCACTCTAGTATATTTGCAGATTTTCGGTTTTCCTTCCCCCCTCTAACTCCCATAACTTTTAAACAGCTCAACTGATTTTCATGAAACATGTCTAAGAACTCACCTTTAATACAAAAACTAAATTGAAATCCCAGACAGACAGACACTCTGTCTGTCTTCACGTCCTTAAGTGGTAACCCTCTGAATCCTTACACGTGACCTCCGGGTGGTGCTAAGAACAGTCTCTGGTGGTAGGCTTCGGCCGCGGCTTGTCACCACCCTCCGGGCTGGGCCAGTGCGTGAAGCGATTTTTTCGTGTTTCGTAATGTGGTCCGGAGAAGCAATACCTTCTAGGTCTTCATGTCCCACCTTAGACCACATCGTCACTTTACATCAGGTGAGATTGTGGTCAAATGAAGACTTATCGATCATAAACAAAAAAAAAAAAAACACGTCAAGCTTATAACACTCCTCTTTTTTGGTCGAAGGTCTCTTTTTTGGTGGAACTTTAGCTTGATTGTGCTTGGATGACCAGTGATTGTTGAGTTACTTTTTAATTATTAGGTCTTCTTAAATATTGGACTTAATGCATCCGAAAACACCGGGGTGAATAAAAAAAGTACTTGAAATACTCACAGGAATGAAGTGTACCGGCCGTTATATTTCATAATTTCTTCCAACCAGGCCCCAAACCGCTAAAGTGCTTCACGCCGCCGCCGCCCGGCGAGAGAACCCACACCGGGGACACTTCATCATCAGGGGAGTACTCCGAGGACAGCGAAGATGAGCAGGAATGCTACCGGGAGTACGATGAGGACCTCAAACAGGTGATTGTCTCCTGACTTTCTTTTCATTCGTTCAAATTGTCATTAAATTTGCATTGTCAATTTGATCTCAAATCAGTTTTTGCTCCATGAGCAAGTTGCTCATACGCTGAGCTGTGGCCTATTCGTGTTACTACAAAAAAAAATACAAAACTGCGCGAACTGAGATCTAATTCACATTAGGCCCCGACTGCACCAAAAAAAAAAATTATTCACAATTCTGCCAATTTTCAAGTTTCTAGATATTATAGTTTTCTTGAGTTATCGTAAATGTTTTCAACGGAAGATCAGCGTTGCTTTGCCATGTGCAAAATAACACATGCAGAGTTGAGGGCCTTTTTGGGGCTGTTTGTGTGTTTGTAAATAATCGCATGGCGCGGCCGTCCGCTCACCTCGCAGCGACGAATTTATCAAGCATTTGGGCAGGTTATCTCCAACATTACCCCCGAAGTAATTTTGTTTGTTAATATATTAATAACTATACCCCCAGATCCTTGGGGGGTATAGTTATTACTATTGGACAGCGCCCACCCAGTCGGTCGTCCCAGATATCGCTGGAAGGACATGGTGGAGGCCGACCTGCGAGAGCTCGGGGTTGAGAACTGGTCAGAGCTGGCGCAGGACAGAGACCGGTGGAAGTCTCTCGTTTCGACGGCTAAAACCAACTTTGGATCGCTGAGCCACAATAGTTAGTTAGTTCGATAGATAGATAGAAACTTACTTACTTATTATGGCTCAGCGACCCAAAGTGGGTCTTGGCCTCCGAAACGAGAGACTTCCACCGGTCTCTGCGCCAGCTCTGACCAGTTCTCAACCCCGAGCTCTCGCAGGTCGGCCTCCACCATGTCCTTCCAGCGACTATCTATATCTGGGACGACTGACTGGGCGCTGTCCAATCTGTTGTCCAAGGTATGCTCTCCATACTCCCCGATCCTCCCCCATTCTGACCAAGTGGCCGAGCCATCGGAGTCGGTGGGTTTTTATTTCTCCTAGGATATTTGGTTCGGCCACTAGTTCTTCAATCTCCGCGTTCTTTCGGACTCTCCAACTTCCATCCATAATATATCTATATAACACACATAAATATATATATACATATATATTATACATATACATATATATTATACTAGCGGCACGCCCCGGCTTTGCACGGGTAATTATTCAAATTTGTTTCAAAATTATTCGAATTTTTCTCTCCGTAAAAACCATCCTTAAACTCCAACAAACATTTAAAAAAATAAATTGGCTAAATTGGTATAGGCGTTGTTGAGCTATGCGCTTAGCAACACATTTTGCGATTCATTTTTAACCCCCGACAAAAAAAGAGGGGTGTCATATGTTTGACGTGTCTATCTGTCTGGGACATCATAGCTCCCGAACGGATGAAGCGATTTCAACTTAATTTTTTTTTGTTTAATAGGTGAGTCTGGCGAGAGTGCTCTTAGACATGTTTCATGAAAATCGGTTGTGCCGTTTAAAAATTGTGGGGGTTAGAGTGGGGAAGGAAAACCGAAAATCTGCAAAAATCTCGAGTGGGGTATCAAATGAAAGCGCATTGCGTGCACATTACACATTATTATGGTGTTTTACTTTTAAGGAAATTGGAGGATTCGAATCGGGGGTTTTTCTTATATTTTAAATTTAGATTTATTATTTTTAAGAAGATTAAGGTAAGAGAAAACATACTATTGATTTGAGCATTGCATCAAATTGGTGTAACCGACAACGAACATAAACTTGGTTCGGGTCAATTGGTATAACGTTAGTTTTATGAAGAAAGTTGGTTTTATATTAATTGGTGTACCTATGTGTGGTTATAATTTTTCGTTCAAGCTAAGAATAAGTGTAAGAGCAATGCTGGTTTGCCAAGATACATTCTCCAACTTACCCTTCTTTGGTCATAGGAATACAACAATTTGACTTATGTAAATGGATCACATATACCTACTCAGTTACAACATAATTTCGACGGAAGTCTGCAAATTCACAGTTAAAATGTGTAGCGTAACTGTATTTTTTTAAAGCTAGAATTCTATTATTATGCTATTAAAGTTATATAAAGGTTTTAAAGCAATCTTACATAATAAATTATTTATTTTGTTAAGGATTAATACCAAGATACAAATAAAGAGCCTTTTCAAACAGTGGTATTTTAATTTTTTAATATTAAAAATAGCTTATTGTCACAAAACTATAATAGTTAGAGATATGATGTAGCGACAGTTTTTGTAGATAATGATAAGTTCTACAAAGTTGTAATACATCACTTTGTTATATATTCAATAGTTTTCGCAGCATTCGCGATTAAAGAAAGATTTTAAGTTTATTTTTTCAAAAATATCGCTTATTGTCACAAAACTATAATAGTTAGAGATATGATGTGAAGACGTTTTTTGTAGATAATGATAAGTTCTACAAAGTTGTAATACATCACTTTGTTATATATTCAATAGTTTTCGCAGCATTCGCGATTAAAGAAAGATTTTAGGTTTATTTTTTCAAAAAAATTGCTTATTGTCACAAAACTATAATAGTTAGATATATGATGTGAAGACGTTTTTTGTAGATAATGATAAGTTCTACAAAGTTGTGATACATCACTTTGTTATATATTCAATAGTTTTCGCAGCATTCGCGATTAAAGAAAGATTTTAGGTTCTTTTTTTTCACCATGGGTTACATTATCGGAGTTTGGTAAGAAATCATATTATTTTTGAAAACCAAATATAGCCTATGTCACTCAGGGATAGTGTAGCTTTCGAATGGTGAAAGAATTTTTTAAATCGGTGCAGTAGTTTCAGAGCCTATTCGAGACAAACAAACAAACAAAAAATCAAACCTTTCCTCTTTATAATATTAGTATAGACATATAGTAATACTGTTACATTAATAACTGTTTCCTCCCCCAGGCGCAGCAACTAGCCCGCACCAAGAGCTTCCGCGACCGCTTCGAGAACTGGTCCGAGGCGGGGCCGCAGCGCACCCCGTCCGCCGTCATTCTGCAGCGCGAGGCGCAGGACGACGAGGGGGACTCCCAGCTCGAGACTGCCAAGAGGTGAGCCATCAGCCGTGGACGCCCACTGCTGGCCGGGAGTTAACTCCCATATACCCTTCATCATGATCACCCTAATTCTAATTCTAAGTGGAGGAACTGAGATCTGCGCTGACATCTCGCCTGGGAGTGTTTTGTGCATTGTCCCCCTGCCTGACCAGGCCCCGACCAGCCCAACTCCCTGATGTAGCGGAGTAGGACCTTCGGTGTTGTAACTAATTGTTTGAGCAAGTCTGCGGATGTAGATGGGGTGTTCGCGTCCATGAGACGCCTCAACCCCATCTCCTTTCTTATCTCTTCTGTGGCTTTGCAGTGGATCACTACATGTTCCACCGTCTCCTCTTCCTCAAAGCAGCCGCGACACAGACCGCTGTCTGTAGCTCCTAGCTACAGACAGCTGCTCTACAGCTCCTGTAGCTCATGATCACCCTATTGACGTTCCCACTACCGGGACACAGGGACTTCTCTCATGGCGAGAGAGATTAGGCCTTAATTCACCACGCTGCCCAAGTGCGGGTTGGTGAATGTCACATGTCCTTCAAACTTCTTAGAACATGCCGGTTTTCCTCACGATGTTTGCCTTCATCGTTAAAGCACGTGTTGAAGCGCACATAAATTTCTCAAGAAGGAAAATCCAGAGGTGCGTGGCGGGGTTTGAACCCACGACCTTCGGAATAAAGTCGAGTGTCCTCCCACTTAGCCAACACGGCTTTTAACCATAGCTCACCGCGCGTTATTGGGGAGCTCTGACAAAGACAAGGTTTTGTAACAATAGGCTGTGCTAATTGCAGGCTAAAGCTTGTTAATTATAGTGTTTTTCATCAGGGAATAAAAATATAAGATAAATCACCGAGTGACATCTAATTAATGATATTTAATTCAGTTCAGTTCACTTTCTCGTAATTGGACTTTGCGCTTGAAGCGACAATTTGCCAGTGTCGAGTTAAATAAAATTATAAAGTGTAAAAGATGTTACTCATACTCAGTTGTAGGTACGCCATTTTTTTCATTTATGATGAAATTACGATTCTGGCTAATGGGCAGATGATTTTATGACCAAGGTATATTTTAAGTACAAAAACTTGACATTATAATTAATATCTATATTTTTGACATTAAATTTAAAATAGTATTTAATTATTAAGAAATTTATACTAAATTTTAATAATCTTCGGAAATTGTTTTGCATTCCTGTACGAGGCAAAATGTATTGGATTATATAATATTAAGACCTTAATTGTTTGTACCTACATTCTTGCAAATAAATGTGTGTTTGATTGTTTCAGTTTGCGACAGAAGTTTGAAAGCATGAATGTGACCACCAGCTCCGTGTCCAAGTCGGGCGCGGCCAAAGTCAATAGATTTGTGGTAAGTTTACAAACAGTTACACTCAGAACAGAGTTTGAACAGGAGTTACTATTATTATTTTCTGGTACTGTCCTACTTATATAAAAAATGTGTGTGTGCGATTCACACACGGTAGAAGTGAAACTTCAGTAAATCGACAAAAGAATGAATGAATGAAAAAAAAATACTGTGCAAATAGATTTTGTTCGGGCGGTCACCCATCCAAGTACTGGCGTTCCGGAAAGTTACTCAACCTTGTTAGCGTTTAAGATTGGCTTACCTGACGTATTTCCGTTGCATCCGGTCTGAAATCACAACGATTCTAAAGAAGTTTCACTTCAATAAACCCGAAATTTTGTAAAGATTTAATAGTGTTTGTTGCTCTTTCAAGCAAAAACTACTGAATGGAATTTAATGAATACACAATAATATAGCTTACATATCAGAATAACACACAGACTTCTTACCGCGGTAAAAAAATAAACTCTTTAGCCTTATAATATTAGTAAATATTTTCTAATGTGTATGTTTAAACACGTGATTTCACGATGAAGGCAAACATCGTGAGGAAACCGGCATGTTCTGAGAACTTTAGAGTTTGAAGGACATGTGACATTCACCAACCCGCACTTGGCCAGCGTGGTGGATTAAGATCTAATCTCCCTCGTCAAGAGAGAAGTCCCTGTGTCCCACCAGTGGGAACGTTAATAGGGTGATGATGATGAATATCTAAACATACCTTAAATACAAAACCATGTTGCAAAGTATGTTAATAATATATAATTTTTCTTTGTTCCAGTAAGCATCCAGTGTGAATCTACTCAAACTACCAAAGTATTTAACCCGTTACACGTAAAGTCATACTTGCCAGTTATAAAGGGCCTCTTATGAACGTGACAGACAAACTTGACAGATGTTTGTAAGTTCGCCTTTGACGGAATTTTTATTTAGTTAAAATATTTATTTTAGGGACTGATAGGTGTTGCATTTTTGTAAAACAATCTGTTAGCTTGTGTTAGTGAATTTATTTGAAGCAATTGCACCGACCGTTTTTAGGAAATTCGAATATCCGTATAATAAATAGATGACGTTTTCTTTTTATAACCTGATCATTTTTTGTTAAATTTTTATGTAATTTGCGGAATTTGGAAATACGCTGTCAGTTCAAATCTAAGAATCTTACAAAAGGTTAGTGTTGTTGTAAACAGAGTAATAATAAAAATATTTATTCACCTACAAACTTTACTTATTACAATGAGGGGTTATTTTTAAAAGAAAAATGTTCTAAATTATTTCGATTTGACTATAATCTGTATATCAACTGACATATTTTGGCAACTATGTGACAAATAGACATATAAATGCCAGTTACCTCTAACATGTACAAAGTTAATACAAGTTCTTGATTAAGAAAACCTCTCATTTGAAAACTGACAAACTTATATAAATCTTATTATTACTACTCTGCGAGGTGATAAATAAGTGCCTTATATTGTGCAATCTCATATTAACAATTGAAACAAAATTATATTTACCTATTTTTATTTTATATCAATTTGATTTAGTTTTAAGTTTTAAGTATAACCGCGTCAACGCGCAAAATTTTCAAAATTCAATTCATATATTTGATGTAAGAGATAAAGTTTATAAATTATTCAGTTAGATATAAATAGAGTATATCTTCTCTTGAATAATTTTTTTTTTTTTAATAACTCTGGTTGTTTTTATCTTTCTTACCTGTGACTATGTACAACTTTATAAAATAAATTCTATGGATGAACAAAAACTTCGTACATACTACTGACATATTCATAATCTTATTAAATCTTTTCCTAAAACTTTTAAACGAGTGATCTATCTTTTTTATGCTGACAGCTTTGCTTTCTACTTTGCACATAATTGCAACAAAACATATGTATATTAGAATATTTTTAGCGTTTTTCCTTGTTACTCAGTTTGACATTTGTGTACCTATGTTAAAAAGAGGCAAAATTAATGCTGACAGTTTTGCTATCTTTATCTATCTTTCACATAATTTCCTAAGAGTCAGAATAAATAAAGTTATTGGTTGTAGTGTTTATTTCCCTTACACAAAAGCTCAAAGTAGAAATATCGTGGGTATTGAATTGACCTACAACTTCTCGCGTTTTTATTTATCTATAGATTTCATCAATAATTATGAGTAAGTTATGGTTATGTTATGAATGTAAGAGTTGGATTTGTAAGGTATATTTGATAACCCATAGAATATATTTTATTATGTAAAGTTGTACCTACTTCTTTCGATCTTGCCAAAGTGCCATTTCAAATTTTTCTAACATTATTAATATTTGTATTTATAAATAAGTAACTATTTATATTATTGAAAAGATTTGACTGAATACCGATTGTATTTTAATGTACTTAATGCGAATCTTCATTGTTTATTATATACCTTGAATCTGCCGTAATGTTAATAAATATTAAAAATCGAAAATGGTCTTTTTGTTTAATCATTTACCTAAACACTTCATTTTATATAAAAACCTTCTCTTGAATCACTCTACCTATTGCTGAAAACCGTATAAAGTTCCGATAAGTAGTTTTAATGTTATATTTGGTTTTGATTCTGTGACAAATAAACATTTCTTTCTTTCTTTTTGAGTTTATCGCGTACATAGAGACAGACAGACTCGTCGGGGGACTTTAATTATAATAAGTATAGATTATTATCATACAGGCATTCGTTTCTGTTTACGTAGGTTCAGAGTGGCTAAAGTGACCCTGACCCAGACTTTTTTCCAGCGACATATTTAGGGCCACCGATCCGAGCATAGGTACAGTCGCGTTCATTAATATGTCAACATATCCAAGGCTCCAAATACAAATGTTCTAATAAGGCTTCATAAAAATCTGAGCAAATTCAACAAACAAAAATATATACACATGCCATCCGTCATTTTAAACTGTCCCAGCGTTTCAATAATATCTTAACAACTAAAGGTTAATAAATATCTAAACAATTATTTTTCAAAATGATTTAACCAAGTTAAAGGTCATTTATAACGACGCAGGAGTTTTTTCAATTATTGAAGTGAAACTTCTATAGAATCGTAGTGATTTCAAACCGGAAGCAAAAAGATGAAACGGAAATGGTAAGAGACACAAATACAATGCTTTATTTAAATTTCTTTGAGCGATACTTCGTAGTTGAGACTACGAAGTATCGCGCAAAGAGGTATTGCTGTATATTATTTATATTATTTTGTAACATACTTTATGTAATACGCTTTATTGAAGTAATATAAATAATCCGAATAATTACAGATATATGTTTGTTTCTCTTATCATTTTAGCAGATGCGTTCATTTACCCTTTTTTTCTATTCGATATAATATCATAATAATAGTTCGTAAGTAGTAGACTCCAATCGTGCGTCGTAGCTGACACACACACACTTTTTTTTTATTCTTCTTATTCTTTCGTCGATTTACTGAAGTTTCACTTCTATCGTGTGTGAATCGCACACACACCTTTTTTATAAACATTAATGGCACAATAATATCTGTAATAAAGTATTTAAATTTTATGTAGACCAGTAGATTTTCATTAATATCTCAACAAAGATTATTAAATCATTTATCTGTTTTTATCTCCATTTAGATGTAAATGTCTCACGGCCTATTTAAAGGAAAAAAAATATGCTGACATAAAACTGTTGCGTTTCTGTCGTAATGTAAAAGTGTATTAATTGAGAGATTAAAATATACCACATAGCCCCGTAATTATAATTATATTTCACTTTTTACATGAAACTTATAGGAGATCAATAAAACGATTGTTAAAAAAACATATTCATAAACCTAAATTTGTTTTATAACAGCTTATTACCCTAGAGAACAAATCTCTAAAATAGTAGCAACATAAGACATAAAAACTGCTGAACGCGTATACTTAGAGACGCGTCCAGCAGTTGCTAAGCAATAGTTTCTATGGTAAACTGCTGCTAAACAATCGTTAAACACGTGTCAAAGTTGTGTTTATGTTTTGTGGTAAGGCGGTAATAGTCTTATTGTGTGTTTTAGATCATTCAGTTTTAAGCAGACATAGTAATTTTTATGAATATGAGCGATTGCGTTTACGGTAATGGACCTTTCCGGGGGCGTATTTCCTTTTGCGTGTTCATTAGAAGGCAGTACTGCCTCGAAAAACGCACGGGTTTGTCGCGCTAACTGCCTTTAAAAAATCGTGTGCAATTCAAGGCACGTGTCCTCCAATCGCGCACGGATTTGCAAGGAATAAGCGCCACAAATCCGTGTGTGTTTGAAGGTATTTTGTGTTCAAGAAATGAATTATTGTTATACATTAAAATTTTTTATTAAGACCAAAACACAAGGTACATAAACAAATATAACATTCTTACAAAGTTTGGATCTGACTTGTCGAAACTATAAACTCCATCGAGTATTATATCATTTAGGTATAGTTAAAAAAAAATGTCCGCATAAAATCTCGAAAAATGTACAACCAACATCGATCAGTAGCCGCAAAGAAAGAGGTCTACCATGCAGTGGAACCTAAGGATTCAACCAGGACGACCAGCCAACTCAGAAACTGTTAAAAGAAAACGTGTCCATAATATTGTATCTAATATTGATGACAATGAGCCTCTTGCCACGTTATGCCAATACTCGTTCCAATTACTACGTTATATTTGTTTATGTACCTTGTGTTTTGGTCTTAATAAAAAATTAAAATGTATTACAAAAATTCATTTCTTGAACACAAAATACCTTCAAACACACACGGATTTGTGGCGCATAATCCTTGCAAATCCGTGCGCGATTGGAAGACACGTGCCTTGAATTGCACACGATTTTTTAAAGGCAGTTAGCGCGACAAACCCGTGCGTGTTTCGAGGCAGTACTGCCTTCTAATGAACACGCAAAAGGAAATACGCTTCCCCGGGGGAGGTGGTGATTTCTTTTTACATTCAGTTTTACAATGTGTATTGTTTTAGTTAGGTTTAGGTATGAGATGTTGTGATAAATATTTGTATTGTTTACATTGATTCTGAATTGTTAAACTTGACTTACCTTGTATAACGCCCTGTGTTATATTTTTGGTGAAATAAATAAATTGAAATATTCAAATTCCCTAGGATCAAAATAATAAAATTAATATCGAGTTCTTTTTAACAAAAAACAATAAGTATTTCATTTTCAAGCCAATCAACACCACATGGTCTTTAGAAATGTAGAAAATACAAATAGCATCGAACATCGTTGGCATACCTACTCGACCGCCATTTTGAAAAAGACACCGTATTACTGAGGAGACTTGATCATAGAACACTTTTTGTTTGTAATCATTTACTCTGTCGGTTGACATGAGTTTCATCACTGGCCGCCGAATCACGTTTTTTTCAAAATGGCGGAGTAGTAGGTATGCCAGGCTCCATACAAAAATGTTCGAACCCTTTTACAAATCAGTATGGTTCAGCATTAGGTTTCTGGGAATTCTCTCAGTCCGGCACAGGGCATGACAGAGAGCGACAGTACTTTTGTCTCACTTTACTCACACAGAATAACCACGCTTGCGTTTTTGGTAGTAAGTATTTTAAGCCCCAAGCAAAAAAGATGGGTGTTATAAGTTTGACGTGTCTGTCTGTCTGGGACATCATAGCTCCCGAACGGATGGAGTGATTTAAATTTAGATTTTTTTTGTTTGAAAGGTGAGTTTGATTCAAGACATGTTTAATGAAAATCGGTTGACCCGTTTAAAAGGTGATAAAAGTGGGGAAGGATAACTCGAGTATATTTGCAGATTTTCAACTGAGCAAATATATCAACGAAAGCGCACCACGTGCACATTACAAAATAGTATGAAATTTAAGGGAACTAAAATTCACGAATCGGGGTTTTTTTTATTTGCAAAAAGTTGCAGTCAGAGCGGACCATCCAAGTACTGACCTCACTTAAGGTCGCTTAACTTTATAGGTGAATAGGTAAATTAAATATGCGCGACTGTGAATGACTCCATTCGGATTATTCGATTCCTTAAATCATTCGGATAATACGAATTTTCGCCGCAAATTAGTAACTTATTAGGTTAGTATTCGGAAGTCGGGCGACTCGACTCGTTCGTTTTTCGACGCAGATATCGGAGTCGAGCCGCAGTGTGTTGGGTGTTGGGCAGATGACCAATAATCAAAATATAAGATACCAAATCTTTTATTTCCATTATTAGATTTTACAAATCTTAGAAATTGAATGTTAGGATGGAACCTTAGGAATGGAGCTTACTTAGAATCATATATTTTTTTCAACTTAGGGTTTGTATTAATACAACATTTTACTTTGGAATTGTCTCTCACGCAAGCCATTCAGTTCAGAAAACAATGATGAAACTAAATATTATTTAGACAAAAAATGAGTTTTAGTTCTTGGTGTAAGAAACCCCAAAATTATTTATTTTATTTTTGAAGTGAAACTTCTTTAGAATAGTTGTGATTTCAAACCGGATGCAACGGAAAAAACGACAGGTAAGCCACTCATAAGATTACCTTTTTAGCGTTTATACGCTAAAAGGTTAAGCAACGTTGCGCGCCGCCAGTACTTGTATGGGTGACCGCCCGAACGAAATCTTTTTGGACAGCTTTTTTTTTTACCATCTCATTCTTTTGTCGATTTACTGAAGTTTCACTTCTATCGTGTGTGAATCGGCCACACACCTTTTTTGTTAAAATCTTAATGCGTTTCACAGAATACATCTACTTACCAAGTTTCTACAACATAATTCATAAAGTTTACGAAAAATGTGACGACAGACGACACATACTGAGACTCGTCACGACGACATCTAATTATTTTTTTGTCATTTATTTATTTTACTTCTATAATTTAATTTTAATTGTATTATATATTATATACTCGTTTTAAAATTGTGAATGATAAATGAATTTTGAATTTGTTTAATTTAATGTTTGTGACCTGACAGTACCTAAGTATACCATGGTTGTTATAAATAAAATACTAAAACTATGTGGACAAAAACAAATATTTTAATAATATAGGCAGAAACTCCGGGTTGCAATTAGAGAAATATAGCAGAATAAGTTCTTAATCTCGCTCTTAATAATAAATAAAGTCCGACTGCGACTTATTCAGAATAATGATTTAGCGCGCCATAAACTGCCATTTTTTAAAGTTTCTTTCCCAATATCATTCACGATGAATAAAAATATTTCCGACATATTTATCAAGTTAAAATCAATTGAACGGTCTAGTCTGCAAAACGTTAAAACAAATATTTAAAAAAGACAAAATACTTACTCTCAAGCAAGAACTCAAGCGCAGTTATTCTGTGCGTCTAAAGCGAGACAGAAGTACTGTCGCTCTTTGTCAGACCCTGTGTCGGACTGAGAGAATTCCCAGACAGCTAATGTCTGACCATAGTTATACATATATACGTTAATTGGTATTTTCTACATTTCTAAAGACCGTTTTCATTGATTTTGTAATTCATGAAAATATAACTGATGATTTTATCAGCGTGAAAATATAATAAAATTTAATTAAAATGTATCATTGGTCCTAAAACAGTGGACATAGAAAAAAAAAAGAAATTTGTTTACAGATAATGAGGGCGTCGAAAAGAAATCAATATCATTTGGAAAACCCATAAAAATGATTCATTCTTCAAATAAATAGTTTTTAATGTTATTAACCCGCGACAAAAATCTGCAAGTATACTCGAGTGGGGTCTCAAATGAGAGCGCATCACGTGCACATTACAAAAAATTCAAAACATTTTCTCATATCTCTTATTGTTTTAAATTTCAATATCACTTTACGTTACCATATTGACATAAATACGTAAAAATAAATTTATGTATCACCTACCCAAGTATAGCGGTTCCAAGAGTCACATTGCGAGTCCACGTGTTAAGGTGCTCCCTTACCGGGAGCATGTAAGAAGTGATTTAATAATGTTTGTGGGGGAAGTGGTATTGTAAAGTAATGCTCAAATTCGAATCTTTATGGTTTACTGTACACCGCGAATGTTTGTGAGGTCGGTGAGGAAGGTAGTATAAATATAAAAAAATATTATTATTATTATTATACATCTAGCCCCTGGGTAAGCTCTAAGCTTGTGTTACGGGTACTGGACATCTGATATACTGAATTTAGTAGACTTAAATAGATAGATATATTTTTTTACTATACATATTAAACACCCAGACCGAGGAGAAAGTGCTTGCAGAACATACAAACACTTGACCCGTCGGCGGGAATCGAACCCGCTCCTCTTGCAAGCGGACCTCAATATAAGGTAGTATTGTAATTTAATGCTTAAAGTCGAATAAACATATAATAATACAATACAAAGTGAATGCTCCCGGTGAGGGAGAACCTTTATTTTCCTGTATTCTAGCAAATAAACGATTAACTAATTGTTGCATGATAAGATTGTCTCCTTCGTTTTAGTGTGACGTCATTTAAGCTATCTTAGTTAACCGTTAGCTTGCGGCTGTTGTTTAAACTCATAATACCCTCATTATGACTTAAGTCACAGAATACATAATAGTACCTACTTATGTCAACAACATAAGAATTTACATTATTATTATGGCTGACCGTTTATATTTTGTTTTTATAGATTAATGAAAGTCAATGACATGAAAATTATCCTTATGCGCTTGGAAAGGAGAAAACCACACTTACCAGACTAAGTAACAAAAATATATAAAAAAACGTATGGATTCTCTTGATACGTCTGATGAAGTGGACCTTTTATTAACATTTATCAAAGAATATGAAAAAGACTTAAATCTAGTAATATAATGTAAAAATCTAAATAAGCTTGTATTGAAAATGCACTTCACATTATTTAAAGCAAATATTGAGTATATTATCTGTGGAACCTAGATTAAATTATTTAAGTATTGGGGTATAAAATGAACTGCTCCTAGTGCGCATGAAATTTAAATGAAAAGTCAAAGTCAAAACCTTTATTTCCTTGGAAGCAGCACCTTAAAATTTTTATAAGTACCTAACTAAATTTTTTAAACAATAAATCATAATTTATAATTTAAGTAAAACTCCCGATGCCAATGCTTTAATTTCCTTAAAAGTAAAACACCATTATATTTTGTAATGTACAAGCGGTGCGCTTTCATTTGATACCCCACTCGAGTATATTTGCCGATTTTTCCCCTTTCTCACCCCCATAACTTTAAATGGCTCAATCGATTTTCATGAAACATGTCTTAAACACGCGCGCCAAACTCACCTTTCATACAAAAAAAAACTAAATTGAAATCGCTTCATCATTGAAATTATCCATGTTTATAAATAATTGGAAAACTCCTGCGTTTATATTTTTTTTTTTTTTTTTTTTATTCTATTTTTATTTAGGGACTTTGAGTTTACAAAACTATGTCAGTCCCATAGGAATATCTTAAGTACTATTACATCAATTACTATTTACAAGCAGCTTGTGTGCAGACTTAAACAGAGTGACCGCTGCAACAGAAGTCTGATCCACCAGGACACCCTGCATTGAGCCCACATCCAAGGCATTTAATTTACATTCCTTCAGTAACTCTTGTCTTAAGGATGCGCTCCGGGAACACTCCACCAAAAAGTGGTAGGTGTTGTAGGTGTTGTATCAATAAAATATAAAATATGTACCAAAAAGCAATGGCGAGCGAGAAAACGAAACGTTCGCGCGAGCCGTCGTCATGCACACTGACACTTCCCCTCCCGCGTACCTCGGCGATCGTCGCCCCGCGCGCCACAGCAAATATCTTTATTTACATTTTTTAAATTACAGATAAAAATAAGGTTTGTTTCTTACCATAAACTAAAGAAATAAAAATCAAATTAAAACTTAAAACTATAAACACTACGCGTCGCCTACAGGTGTCTTCCACTACCTCACATGATTCACACATAGGACTATCAACAATTTTCATTAAAAACTTAAAACTATTTAGTGGTATATGCCCAGAACGCAATCTGTGTGCAACAACTATTAAATTTCTGCTAAAATTACGAGGTAAGTTGGTAAACCAGGGGATGATGGGTGGCTCACATTGGAGTGTTCTGTACCAAATTCCTTTCTCCCTTGAAACAACATCAAAATACTCTTTCCATTTGTCCCTTATCCTCCATTTGTATTTACATAAAATTTCAGAATATTCAGCTTTCATACAGGGTGTGGCGTAATGAGTGGATAATCCTTTACCCACGGTTGGGGGGCATCGCGACTGTTCAGAAAATGATAATTTGTATTCAGTAAAAGTGTCACGGTTTTCGAGTTATCAGGCATTTTTAATTTTTTTTTAAAAGTTGGACCTGACCCACTCTTTTAAGTACCAAATTTACAATACTAAGAATTTTCTCAGTCTGTTTTCTGAATAGCATTCCTAGATAGTGGTGCTATCAAATGTAAACCACCAATTTTGTACGATAGCCATAGTTTTTTCTATTTTTGTTTTTGAACGCAAAATTTGTGTTTTCATTTTATTTTTATCTAACTTTGGTATCTCGTGGTGTAAAAAAAATGTATGGTGACATGAGTGCCCAATTGATAAATAATTAGCCTATTTCATTAGGATTCCAAAATGGTATAACATACGATATCTCTAGCTCTGAATTAAAAAAACTAATGATTTTAAGATGAGTTAGAAGCATTTTTTGAATTTACAAGATAATTTAAAATTTATTTAATTTTAATAACTAATACCAATGTTACAACTAGGAACTGTATGAGAGCGTGTAAATGAAACAAAAAGTCATCAAAATATCATTTATTAAATTTATTTACAATAAATGTTCGAATTGCCCACCGTGAGCTCGAATGCATGCCCTGCACCTTCTAATAAACGATCGCTTAACATTTCGGGCATGCCCCGTTTGATTTATGGTCTCCGCTGCCCTGTTTATTCGCTCCCGAAGTTGGTTGATGGTGGATGATGAAAACCATGTCCTTGAGGCACCCCCAGTAAAAAAAATCCAGGGGGTTTAAATCAGGTGACCGAGGTGGCCACGGAGTAGTTCCCAAGCGCCCAATCCATCTTCCAGGAAATGTGGCGTCGAGATGTTCGCGCAGGAACATCTTTTCTGGGGTACCTCAAAGACATGATTTACAAATAAACCATATTCATCATTAACCAACTTCGGGAGCGAATAAACAGGGCAGCGGAGACCATAAATCAAACGGGGCATGCCCGAAATGGTAAGCGATCGTTTATTAGAAGGTGCAGGGCATGCATTCGAGCTCACGGTTTTGGGTTTTGGAGGTTTTGTCTGTTCACGTCCGTAAGTGGTAACCCTCTGAATCCTTACACGTGACCTCCGGGTGGTGCTAAGAACAATCTCTGGTAGGCTTCGGCCGCGGCTTGTCACCACCCTCCGGGCTGGGCCAGTACGTGAAGCGATTTTTACGTGTTTCGTAATGTGGCCCGGAGAAGCAATCTACCTTCTAGTCCTTCATGCTCCATCTTAGACCACATCGTCACTTTACATCAAGGTGAGATTGTGGTCAAATGAAGGCTTATCAATAATAAAAAAAAAAACGGTGGGTTCGAACATTTATTATAATTAAATTTAATAAATGTAATTTTGATGACTTTTTGTTTCATTTACACGCTCTCATACAGTTCCTAGTTGTAACATTGGTATTAAAAATTAAACTTAAATAAATTTTAAATTATCTTGTAAATTCAAAAAATGCTTCTAACTCATCTTAAAATCATTAGTTTTTTTAATTCAGAGCTAGAGATATCGTATGTTATACCATTTTGGAATTCTTATGAAATAGGCTAATTATTTATCAATTGGGCACTCATGTCACCATACATTTTTTTTACACCACGAGATACCAAAGTTAGATAAAAATAAAATGCAAACACAAATTTTGCGTTCAAAAACAAAAATAGAAAAAACTATGGCTATGGTACAAAATTGGTGGTTTACATTTGATAGCACCACTATCTAGGAATGCTATTCAGAAAACAGACTGAGAAAATTCTTAGTATTGTAAATTTGGTACTTAAAAGAGTGGGTCAGGTCCAACTTTTAAAAAAAAATTAAAAATGCCTGATAACTCGAAAACCGTGACACTTTTACTGAATACAAATTATCATTTTCTGAACAGTCGCGATGCCCCCCAACCGTGGGTAAAGGATTATCCACTCATTACGCCACACCCTGTATAAACTTCTATAACATTTAATATTGCTTCTCGGGCGAGTTTATCTGCTATATCATTCCCTCGTATACCAACATGTGAGGGAATCCATTGCAAAGCCA
The DNA here is from genome assembly GCA_929108375.1 of Gymnoscelis rufifasciata. Classification (NCBI taxonomy): domain Eukaryota; kingdom Metazoa; phylum Arthropoda; class Insecta; order Lepidoptera; family Geometridae; genus Gymnoscelis; species Gymnoscelis rufifasciata. Next base: position 8,371,331 of record OV815327.1, on the reverse strand, counting down.
GCGCCGCCCCCGCAGCCACCAACACCTGTTTCATTAACATTGTTTTTAGGGTCGTGATAAGCAGCCCCTCTACCATCCCTAGTAAGAGATCCGTCGGTGTATACACAATGCCAACCCCGATATTTATTGTTTAACATAAACAATGTATTATACTTTAATATATTATTGTCATAACTACTTTTTGGTGCTACAATATCATCTACTTTAGTATTAATAAAGCTTACATCAATATTACTAACCCAAGTGTCCAGGGTAAACATGTTTAATGGATTACAAGAATTAATTATTTCTAATTTAGTTTCATTATAGACAGTAGATAACAACACAGTCTTATTATTTTGAAGATTTAAAACTTGGTGTTTTTTTAGTACATTTAGAGTGACATTAGATGACCATGACTGTGCTTTCAAAACATACTTAGTTGCTAAACAATCTCTCCTTATATACAATGGCGGTACGCACAGCTCTGCTTCCATTACATGTATTGGAGTTGTTCTGATGAATCACACGCAACGCTACATTTTGTACTCGGTCTAGTCTCTGTAAGTGGGTTTTAGCAGCATTGTGATATACAAAGGAGGAATAATCCATTCTACTTCTAATCAGAGCGATATATAGTCTCCTCAGGTGTTTCGGATGGATCCCCCATGAGGCCCCAGCCAAGACTTTGAGCACATTAATCTTTTTCGTAGTTTTCTCTTGTATTTCTCTGATGTGGCGACCCCATCTGAGTGATCTATCCAACCACAACCCTAGGTAACGAACGCAGTCAACGACAGGCACTGAATGACCATCGACAACCACATCCACCTGATCTCTTTTCCAACCTCTTTTAAATAAGCAAATCTGGGTTTTAGTCAGCGAAATATCTAAGCCTAATTCTCCTAACCGAGTGGATACAGTAGTGATGCAGTCCTGTATTTCCCCTATGCTCTTATCTATATCTCTGTTTTGTGCAAAAAATACAAAGTCATCGGCATATTGTAGTGATGAGATGTTTTGTAGAGATTGATTTATTTTATAAGTTATAATATTAAATAAAAGAGGAGAAATTGGGTCCCCTTGAGCAAGTCCCCTTCCTGTAGATCTCATAATTACATCATGTTCACCCTTATTGATCATAAGATATCTTCTGTTTAGGAAGCTATATAAATATTTACACACCTTTGTACCTATTTTTATATCATCTAACACATGCAATAATTGTTCCACAAGGATATTATTATACGCGCCGTCTATGTCTAGGAAACAAGCTAGAGTAGGTGTATTCTTAGCAAATCCAGTTTGTATTTGTGAGACCAATCTAACAATGCAGTCTATACTGGACTGACCCCTTCTAAAACCAGAAGTTGTAGGACTTAAGATCTTATTCTTTTCCACAAACCACTCCACTCGCTTACCTAGCATAGAGTGAAACACTTTACACAAGCATGAAATAAGTGAAATAGGTCTTAGTTTACATTCTACAGTGTTATGGCCATCTTTAGGTATTGGTATTATTTTAATAAACCGCCACTGTTCAGGTATTACTGATTGAGCAAAAATTATATTATACATTTCTAATAAGAACAGTTTCCCTTCTAGAGGTAGTTTAAATAACATAGAATATGTTATCTCATCTTCCCCTGGCGCTGTGTCTTTTTTCTTCAAACAGTTGTGAAGTTCCTGCAGCGAAAATTCGATTTCTAATTGATTGTTTTTAGAGACAAACCTCGGTGGTGGTGGCAATACATAATCATGTGTCAGAGAACGCAGCAGCTGCTGTTTTTTGTCAATCGGAGCATGGAACCTGTTAGATCTAACACCTTTCATCCAGCGCATTTTATGCCACATTACAGTGGAGCTAGTTGTTGCGTCTATGTCACTACAGAAACCCTCCCAACCGTTTGATCTAGCCACACTTATAGATGTTTGTGCCTTAGCGATAGATTTGGTAAGAGCATCATAATTATCTGGTGTAGGATTCCTTCTAAAAAATTTTAGGGCTAAACGTCTTTCAGCTACTACTCTGGATAGTTCAGGTGACCAATAAGATTTTGGTTTAAAGTTTTTAGCTGGGTTGCAACAAATTTTAAAATAAGGGATGCTCTTTTCTGCAGCTTTGTTTATAGTATTTAAAAAAAATCATAGATAGCTTGAACATTTTGGCCAAAATCACCAATATTGTGACTTAAAAATACTTCTGAACAGATATCATGGTACATTTTCCAATCAGCTTGTTTAAAATTTCTCTTTTTAATGAAAGTTAGTGACTCATTGTAATCTAGTCTAAATTTAATGATAAGATGGTCACTACCTAGACTTTCTTTGGTAACTGACCATGTTTCAAAGTAGATAGCAATATCCGTTGTTACAAATGTTATATCTGGTGAGCTTTCCTGCAGTACTCCATCCACTAATTTTATTCTAGACATTTCACCATTATTTAAGCTAATAAAATTATTTTCTAAGCTAGCTTCTAAAATTGTTACACCTCTGCTGTTTGTTCTGTTAGACCAGTTTGGGTGGTGGCCATTAAAGTCACCAGCTATAATACTTTTGTGGGTAAATGTGGAAAATACATTATCCCAATCTGTTTGTGTTGTTGTTATGGAACCTGGACAATAGATAGAAGCAACATACTCTAAAAACTTACAATTTAAAACTTTTACACAAATTATTTCAATACCATTATTTCTAAGATTAATAGGATAAAGATGAACTTTTATTGAATTATGTACCACAATAGCAACACCCCCATATCCATCATCCCTATCATTTCTAAATATAGAATAGCCGCTTATTCTCAAATTTTTATCAGTATCTAGCCATGTTTCGCTAAGCAGACAAATACCAATTTTTTCTTGTATCAGCAAGGATTCTAACGCTTGTTTTTTAGGTACTAGGCTCTGTGAGTTCCACTGCCCAAAGCAAATAAATTGGGCAGTTGAACTCGCAGAGCCCAGAGGAACACGGTTTCCTGTTAAGTTAATGTTATCCATTAAGAAGGCCTATTAGTTTCCTAATAAGATCTCCAGTACTTAAGGCTTTAATAAAGTATTTCATAATTTCATCAAAAACTAAATTCATAATTTGTTGTATTTTGTCTGCAAAACTACCTCCAGAAAAGAAAATAATTTCTATTTGTTGTACTACATTTCTAAACTTATCTGTGTCCTTTTCTCTTTGATGTATCTTTTCTTTCTTCTCACTCTGACCACTCTTTTCTATGGGTTGATGCACTGCACTATCTGATATGTCTGGGGTAAACATATTCATCTGCTTAGATATTTTCTTTTTTTTTTGTTTTATTTTCTTTTTAGGTGTTGTGTTACTTTCTTCTTCTGAACTGCTTTTATCACACTCAGTATCAACATTTTCTTGATGTATATCTGCCATGACAGTGATCTCTTTCTGTGATGCTACTTTCTGATCACTTGATTCCCATCTCCTGGGATTCACTATGTTTACTGTAGAGGTTTCATTTGTCACAGAACTGTTATCTATTCTCACAGGGGTCTGGTTTTCTCTGCGGTAATTTTCTAGTGCTACTTTATAGGTACAGTTATTTTTACACATATTGTGTCTAATTGCTTTCTCTTTCAGAAAAGTAGGGCATTTCTTATTAAATGCAATATGATTTCCTTTACAATTAATGCATTTATATTTATCTTCAGGAATATCACAATTTGGGTGTTCTCCGCTGCATTTGGGGCATTTTATCCTTTTAGATGGGCATAAACGAGCTATATGCCCATATCTCCAACAAATTGAGCACTGTGTCACGGGGAATGTGAATGGTTCAACCTTGAAACGACAGCCGAAGCCATACACAAATAATGGTAGTGTTGGACTAGCAAAGCAGAATCTCACAGTCTCACTGTCACACCATCCAGATGATGATTGATGATCAAGCCGTTTCAATCTTTTAACTGAGAGTATTTCTGCTTCAGATTGAAATACTTCCTTTATTTCTTCTGCAGTTATTTCCATCTCTATGTATTTAACAACTCCATAGGTCACAGTTACTTCATTAGTAAATCGACATCTAAATCCCAAATCTTGTACTTTTTTGTTGTTCACAAGCAAGATCGCGTCGTCTCGAGATCCGAATCTTAGAAAAGCTCTGTAGGGAGTTTTGTATTTCACTTGGTAGATGTTAGGAATATTTTCTGACTAGAAATTTTGCCAGTCCTATCTGTTTGGGCAGCGGCTTATCAGATGAAATGCACACTTCAATAAGCTCTTCACTTGTGAACTTGGAGGTCCATTTTCCGTCCTCATGTTGTTTGTCAACTCTCTCTTCTTTTTAGATTTACTTTTTACAATAGAAAATGAATCCTCTTGTTCATCACTTGACTTTTCGTCTTGTCCTCTTTTTTCCTTTCTGATATTGGTCTCACTTATATTCAACACTCTCTGCTCATGATCAACAAAATTATTCAAATCCACTACTAAACTGCTCTCAATAATAATGTCTTCCATGTCCATTTCACCTTCACACATGTTGGCGTGAGGCCCAGGGACCCCAGCCATTTATTTATTATTATTTTCTCAAGTTGAGGGTATTACGTAAAAATGCCGCGAAAATGTAAGCCTTCAATGTGAATGCGTGCGCTCACGGCGGGAGATCGCGCGCCACTGTACGTTTATATTTAAGACCTTAAATCATTTTGAAAAATATTTTTTTAGATATTTATTAACTTTTAGTTGTTAAGATTTTAATGAAACGCTGGCTCAGATTAATATGACTGATGGCATGTGTATATCTTTTTGTTTGTTGAATTTGCTCTGATTTTTATGTAGCCTTATTAGAATATGTGCCTTGGTTATGTTGGCATATTTATGAACTCGACTGTACCTACATCGAGGATTGTTCATCATCATCAAGACGGATTTAACATTTAATTATTTTGATCAAAATAAGCAATCTGATATATCAGTAAAAAAAAACATGCGATTTGAACAACTGTGTTGTGTACAGGGTGGTTCAGTAGTGGTAATTACCTTCCGGTACGTTGACGTACCGCGACTCGCGAGGGAATCGCGACGAGGTTTTTTTTTTATACTAGATTAACCTTCATTTGACCACAATCTCGCCCGATGTAAAGTAACGGTGTGGTCTAAGATGGGGCATGAAGACCTAGAAGGTAGATGGCTTCTCCGGACCACATTACTAGACACGAAAAAATCGTTTAACGCACTGGCCCAGCCCGTAGGGTACCGGGGCAAGCCGCGGCCGAAGTCTACCACCAGAGACTGTTCTTAGCACCACCCGGAGGTCACGTGTAAGGAATTAGAGGGTTAACACTTACGGACGTGAACAGAAAAAAACCTCCCGTCATCCCTTCGTCCCGAGATCTTCGTCGTATTTCTATACATTATCCTATCTCTGTCTCCACACGGAGATATCGCGGCGAGCGACAATACGAGATATGAACATGCATATGTAACGCTCTTCTCATCAAATGACTTTCATCCCTAATAGGAAGGGTATTAATGAACTTAAAACGATATAATTATGTATTACTCTTTATTTCTTTAGGTTTGAAGTCTTTTATTTTACAGTTATCGATTCATGGTATCAAATTCTGATTGCATGTTTGTGTGTTCGTTGTACGTGTAAAAAAAAATTAAAACATATCTATGATTGACTATCCCTATTACCTTTCAGAGTCTTATACACCTAGTCTAGGTTATTGACGTCCGAAAACAGCAAAAAAACAGTGCTACTTGACCCAAAGCATAATAAAAACTGTATTTTTTGCGAGAACACGTCCAAAAATACACAAACAATACATCGTCACGGTCTAACGCACAACTATTCGAAACTAACGACAATCACAAGACTCGTGAATAAATAAAAAAAAAAATCACTTACACTCTCTCTTCTGAGTGGTTATTTACAGTTACTGTAGAACTAAGCATTCGGTTTTGCTATTAGAGGATATTTTTCAAAGAAATTATTAAATTATACATCTTTTACAATACAGCTTTTGAAATACTGCTAAATATGCAATTAATATTTTTATAATATTATGTGCCTTAATATTTCAGCAAGATTTTTTAAGAGTTTGAAAATACTGAATAATGGAAATAGTTGAAATTAATATAAAAATCCATGTAGGTAATGTTAAAATGTTCATGGTCCCTTTATAGTCCAAAAATACTAGGTGAAAGTTCCGTCTAAGTTCAAAACCGAACGCCCGTTGTCTAAGTGAAAGCAATATCTTATTTTCACCATTTCTGTACTGATTTTATAATCCTGTTTATGTAAAAATACATCAGAAAACCTTGGATATCCAATCCATATAATGTTTGACATAGTACAAAATAATTTGCTCACTTCAGAGATGGTGAAAAGAAAATTCGTTTTGGTGCAATAATGTATGGTAAGGTGACATCAATTAAACTTTAAATCCTTTTTCAATAAACTCTTTCATAACATACAATACCGCAGTTTTAGATTCGAATCACAACTGAGACATGAGCATGACAACATATTTAAGTAAAAAAAACAAAAAGATAAATGGAAGCAGGAAGATAAACTCAATCAGAATATTCTGAGATTTTTGAGACAAGTTTGAGGCACTACTTAATTAAGTATGTCAGATATAATAATACTGTGATTTACTTATTTAGGATACTTGAAATGAAAGGTATACCAATCACTAAAACACCTTAAAGAACTTGGTAGTAAATATTCTGATTGAACTTAATTTAACTATAACTACCAACAATTTATCTGCGGTACAGTGAAAACGACAAAGCCAAAACGAAACTGAGAATTTTGCATGAATATCTTGTAGGTTGTAAGTGATTGCTGATTTTATAAATTTCAGTACAAAATTTCAATTCAATCATCCTATGCGTACAGACATTTAAAAAAATTGGAACAAATATTCAACATTACACAATTTATAATAATAAGAAAATATTGTTACTGATGTACATACATAAGTACCACTTGTATATAATTGTTTAACATAAAATAAATTTGCCATCATTAATCCGTGAATAAATCTTTGAAATCTTAAATAGATTCAATCACAAAGGTTTTTGCAAACCTGAGAACAGTAATCATTGAATTATCAGAAAGTATTATAAAAATAAATCACTGGTACTAAATCTAAAACTGCGCAACCATCCAACACTCGTCAACGAAACACCTTAACTTACGTAGCCTCTAAGAGACTCCTTAGATTATATTTACAAAATTACCCTAAAGTACTGAAAATTATCAAGGGCGGCCGTCTAGCAGTGTTAGTAAGCTTCTGGAGCAATTTGCCAGTTTCCTTTTTGAATAAGATTGAAACCAAAAATGATAAAACTAGATCAAGTGAATAATTAAATGGTTTGAGTTAATTACAACAAGAGGATTTTATAACTTAAAAACTCAACACATCAACACTATTTTGATTGATAACGGGATGTTTACCATGTAACACTGCCACGTAACTAAGCATTCTACCATATCCTCAAAGTGAAAAAAAGATTAGAATATGAATGATTTATTCATATTTGATATTTATAGTCTTGCTTGAGACTACTCCACGGAGAATTGAGAATCTCCATGGATTGCTAAGATATAATGTATTTATTTAAAATCAAAAAATTGATCTTGTGATTTCGACATTGCTAACACCTTGCTCCAAAAACTAATACTGTCTATTTTCTCCTTCAAAACACTTAATTTATCAAACAGGCGCCTAATTAAATATTTGGGTATTACCTACCTCATTAAATATATCTACTCGTTAGTATCAATAAATAGTATTTCAAAATGCAGGTTGATACCTTAAAATACAAAAATAATTTATAGAGACCTATCAATTGTTTTCGAAGTCAGTGAATTGGGTATTGAGTAACCATCTTACATGTAACTTCATGGTATATGGTTTGGAGTATCATTCATACATATTAGAGGATACAATAACTTGACACACACCATAAGGGATAGTTATAGAATTTAGTAAAATGTAAAATCTTAGTTGCTTATTAAATCAATCCTGAAATTACTGGCAGTTACAGCAACATATTGTAATAACATAAGTTTAAATTAATTTAGTGCAAGGGTAGAACACACCCCGCACATTCAGAATCTAAACTGAAAACAATTGATAGATCATAAACGAATCTTTACAAGGCAAATAGCTACCTAATCGGAGCTGTCTACGTACACATCATGTGCACCTTCAAAACATTCCCGCACTGAGGACCTGCTTTCAACGGACACTGAGATCACTGCGGGCCACCCTATCACAATTTGTCACTTCACTTTCACTAAATGATGATTCAACATGCATACAACACTTCACATCTTGCACTTATAAGATGATTTTTGTACCATTTTCCTTATAAAAGATGTCAGTTTCATATTTTTACTCATTTCTTGATACAAAATCATTAAAAGGTGACATTAGACAATTTAAAATAATACTTTGTCACACTAATTAATTTTGAAGTTTGATGTCTGTAAAATTGGTCCAAAGACAGCCAATTACAAATACTTCAGTTAAGATCTAGGTATGGTCATATCCACATTAAGTGTGACACAATTATTAGAATCCATCACTTGGTGAAAATGCCGTATAAATATTTAATCCGGTGGCCGATGAGATACCTCAGGTATTCTGGTTTCCACCATAGAGTTCTTAACGCTCCTTTCTCTGTCCTTTTTCTTATCATCGGACTTATCTTTCTTGCGTTCCCTGGACCTGTCAGAGCGGTGATGGGAGGACTTGTGACGTGATGATGAAGAGTGTCTCCTGTGGTCCTTATCGCGTTCAGATCTGTGTTTGTCTGAACGTCTGTGCGAGTGTGTTTTATCCTTGTCTGACTTCTCCGTTCTGTCTTTATCTGACCGTGACTCTTTTAGTTCTGCTCTATCATTTTTTGTCTCAGTCTTTTCTGACGGCTTATGATCAGATTTTTCTTGTTTTATTTCCGTTTTAGTGTCTATTGCTTTGTCTATTTTATCGGATTTAACATCTACCTTATCTGCTTTGACTTCAACTTTATCCGACCTCACGTCAACTTTATCCGCCTTCATATCAACTTTCTCGTTATTCGTATCAATCTTCTCTGCCTTCACTTCAACCTTTTCCACATTCACATCAATCTTTTCCGGTTTCACATCAACTTTTTCCGTATTCACATCAACCTTTTCCGCCTTCACATCCACTTTTTCCGATTTAAAATCATTTTTTTCCGATCTCACATCAACTTTTTCCGACTTCACATCAACTTTGTCCGTCTTTATCTTTTCCCTTCCATCGCCTTTGTCGGACTTCTTGTCCTTCTTCTCGTGTTTGTTGACGTCGAAGCTCTTGCGCGTGTGCGACAGCTTCTGCGGCTTGTTCAGTTTCTCGTGGAACTTTGCGCTGAGGGCACGCATTTCTATCACGCCGGCTTTATGCTTCGTTGTGGATGGTTTCTTTGTTTCTGCAACAATAATATTAGAGTTAGATGATGTGGTTTGAAATACCAGTGACAATGTCTGTAATAAAATGTAAAACGCTTTAATTGGTTCAATATACAACGAAATATAAATTATTGATCGTTGTAGTAGGCGGCTGAACTATCAACTGGCGGCGAGAAAATCATATATATTTCATGGTTGAAAAATTGTATTCTGCAAATAAACATTTGATTTGATTTGAGAACTTGCTAGTCTCTACCAGCCTGCTAAAGTTTCTACAGGTATTTATCATCACCATCTACTGCTAGAGTGGTGAATTAAGGCCTAATCTCTCTCACCAAGAGAGAAGTTCCTGTACTCCAGCGGTGGGAACGTTAATAGGGTGATGATGATGATGATCTACTGCTAGACATAGATTCTTATCATATAGAGGGGATCATTGGCATCATTTGTTTGGCAGGCTGGTCGGCGAGAGCGGAGTAGAGTGAATATGCTGCTGTTGCTAACATAACAAAACTGTTAGTAACTAGTTACTATGGCCCGTGGGGCCAGTTATAGGGTTGGATGATTGAAACACAGACGAACGTTCGAATAATCTCGTGTAATAAAAATATATAAACATTGAACAATGACCAGCACATAAAATAAAGAGAACTGAAAAGTTATAAGAGCGCGGCGCGGCGCGGCGTACGCGCGGTCAGTTCGTTAATGGTAGAAGATAGCGTAAACATTCTAACGCCAAATCCCGCGGATAAATGATGCGCGCCCTGTTTTTGTCGGTACTTGGTACGTACCAGAGTTGGGCGTGTGCGGCGGGTGCGGGGGGAGCGGCGCGGCGGTGGGCAGCTCGGCCGCGAGCGGCGCGGGGGGCGGCTCGGCGCGGCGCTCGTCGGCCGGGGAGGACGACAGCGAGCCGGGGTAGTACTGCTTGAGCCGGAGGTGCCACGCTGAAATTTATAAATATATTCATGTCTCGTAGACTATTCACACAATACGTATTACTCAACAATTTAATTTTATTAATTTTAAGCTGACGTGTCCATGTATGCGCCCTGTCATCATCATCACCCTATTAACGTTCCCACTGCTGGGACACAGGGACGTCTCTTTTGACGAGAGAGATTAGGCCTTAATTCACCACGCTGGCCAAGTGCGGGTTGGTGAATGTCACATGCCCTTCAAACTCTTCTAAAGTTCTCAGAACATGCCGGTTTCCTCACGATGTTTGCCTTCACCGTTAAAGCACGTGTTTAAAGCGCACATAAATTTCTCAAGAAGAAAAATCCAGAGGTGCGTGGCGGGGTTTGAACCCACGACCTTCGGAATGAAAGTCGAGTGTCCTCCCACTTTAGCCAACACGGCTTTTTGCGCCCTGTGCTTCTAAGGAAATAAATGTTTTGACTCTGCCTTGGATACTTGGTAATGTCAAACACATAGTACATGTACAAATTCGTATCTTACACATGAGGATAATGGTAACAGACAGGGAGCTTACCGACTGAAGCAACAGCGGAGACCGTCCTGAACTGATGTATGATGTTCCTCGGGAGGAAATACACGTCGTCAGAGCAGAGCGGCAAGCGAGAGTAGCGCACGCCCTCGCGCCGCAGCTGGTTTAGTTTCGCTTCTTCTAACCTGAGGACGGAGAAAGGTTTCAGTCTCTTAGACTTAAGATGTACTTCATATGGAATACAATAATTCAATTTTGTAAAAATGATGATTAACGCATCATACAGCCCATTAAGAAGTGATAAGACAGTGAAGATCATATTCATAACCTATCGTACCAGAGACGGCGAAATAAGAGGAGATACTAAATCACCAGCCCAATAACGCCTAGATCAGGCGAACTCACCAGCTATAGGTTTTAACCTTAGAGCATGACCGATCTGTCTCACTCACTGACTTCTGATACACTTGGGATTCCGAGCTCAACCTATCGAGCATGTCACTTTAAAGCGTTACGGATGAGCTTCATTCATAGCCTACTTGCTTAAGGCTAAGATACACTTAGAGCTTTCGAGTTTAACCATACGAGTCTTTCACCTTACAGCGTGATGGATCAGCCTCACTCACAGCCTACTTGCTACTGGCCCTTGTTCCGAGCCTTTGAAAGCCGATTATGTCTGACAAAATGGCCGATATTATGTCGGAAATGTACTAAATTTGCAGATAACATGATTTACATACACTCGGGGCTTCCGAGTTCACCCAATCGAGCCTTTCACCTCACCGCGTGACGGTTCAACAACATTAATACCTTAAAAAAGTTCACTATAGGACGCCATTAATACACTTACCAGGTGACGCACTGCGAGATGGGCGGCTCGTAGAGATCGAGTTGCAGCAGCTGGACCAGCTTGTTGAAGTCGGCCGCGTGGAAAGCGACTACGTCTTTTGTTATGCGCCCGCGGTCCGACATGTCGTTGCAGTGGATGGCTTTAAGGACACCTGAGGATACAATAATTTAATATTAGGGATGTCACATGATGAAGGGCGCCGCGGCGTTCACGTGAAGAGATGGTCATAGCAACATTTGAAAAGGTTATGGATGATGTTTTATTTAAAATGTGTAAAAAACCACAAGAATTATTATTTGCGGGGATTTTAATATAGATCTCCTAGAAATCTAATCATTAAGTACTAGAATAAGCAATTTATTTGGTTCCTATAACTTAATACCTTTATTTATGGAACCAACCAGAATAACAGACACATCAGCAAAATGTTTAGATAATATTTTTACCAGCCTAAAAGAAAATGTAATCAGCAAAAATATAATAAGTAACCTAAAATCCGATCATCTAGGGCAATATGTAAAATTTAATATGAGTTCTAGACAAATTATAAAAAAGAAAATTAGCTTTGTACCAGTGACTACAAATCGATTTGAGAGGTTTAAATGTAGTTGGGATCTACAGCTTCCTTTTGATTACTATAACAACAATCCCAATCAACTTTATAGTACATTTTTCAATCAAATTTATAACATTTTTAATGTAATATTTACAACTAAATCAATTGTAGTCTCAGACAAACCTGGTTTTAGTGAGTGGGCAACTGTAGGTATACATAAAAGCAGACAAAAATTGTATGAATTGTATAGCGAAAAGCAATGTAACTCCTGTGTAAAGTTCAAAGATAAAGTCAAAATATATTCAAAAATTTTCAAACAAGTCTGCCAATCGGCAAAATCAAATTATCTAAGCACAAAAATTAAAAACAGTAGTAACATTATTAAAACTACCTGGAAAATAATTAATGATGCGACTGGCAAAACTCAGAACAATAACAATGAATACAAACTTAAAGTAAATGAAACAGTTATTAATAATGATTTAGAGATAGCACAAGCTTTTGAAAGTTTTTTTACAGACATTCCTATGTCAACTACAAGCTCTTTAAACTCTTCACATGATCTTGCCGTGTCATTATTAAAAAACAACGTACCTGATTGTAAAAACATCTTTCATTTTAAACATGTTAACGAGCAAGACATTGTTAAAGCCTTCAAAATGATAAATGTAAAAAAAAACCCAAGATCTCTGGGGTATTTCTGTACACATTCTTAAACCACTAATAGTTACTCTGGCACCTGATTTTCTAATATATTCAATGAATGCATAGACTCTGGAGTGTTTCCTGACCTAATGAAACATAGTAAAATTGTACCTTTGTTCAAATCGGGCAATACAACGGACCCTACTAACTTTAGACTAATATCAGTTCTACCTACATTTAGTAAAATATTTGAGAAGCTTATTTTAAGCCAGCTCTTATTACATTTTGATGTAAATCATTTTTTTTTTATTTTTTTTTTTATGATTGATAAGCCTTCATTTGACCACAATCTCACCTGATGTAAAGTAACAATGTGGTCTAAGATGGGACATGAAGACCTAGAAGGTGGCTTCTCCGGGCCACATTACGAAACACGAAAAAATCGCTTCACGCACTGGCCCAGCCCGGAGGGTGGTGACAAGCCGCGGCCGAAGCCTACCACCAGAGACTGTTCTTAGCACCACCCGGAGGTTACGTGTAAGGATTCAGAAGGTTACCACTTACGGACGTGAACAGACAAAACCTCCAATCTACTACATAACAAGCAATATGGCTTCACTAAATGCAAGTCCACTGCTGATGCTGGTGTTGAGTTACTAACTCATGTTTATGATGCTTGGGAAAAGTCGCAGGATGCAATAGGAATTTTTGTGATTTATCTAAGGCATTCGATTGCGTGCACCATGAAACATTGATCAGGAAGTTGAGCCACTATGGAATTAGGGGCAAATCCTTGGATCTTTTTGCTTCCTATTTAAACGAAAGAATTCAAAGAGTTGATGTCAACGGGAAACGATCTCCAGGGTCCTTAGTTTCAATGGGTGTACCTCAGGGATCCATATTAGGACTTTACCTTTTTTTGATATACATAAATGACTTGCCACATCTTGTACAGGATCAACATGAAATTGTATTATTTGCTGATGATACTTCACTTCTTTTTAAATAGATCGTCGCACTAATAACTTTGACAAGGTAAATAATGCAATTTCTAAAGTAGTCCATTGGTTTGAATCCAATAATCTATTATTGAATGAAAATAAAACTAAATGTATTCGATTTTCACTGCCTAATGTAAAACAAGGTTCTGTAGATATTAAAATAAAAGGCGACAATTTAGAGCTCGTTGAAAATACTGTATTCCTAGGTATAACTTTAGATAGCAAGCTTCAATGGGACCCTCATATAGATAAATTGTCGAAAAGGCTCAGTTCTGCTGCTTTCGCAGTCAAAAAAATTAGAGTTTTAACTAATATTGCAACATCTAGACTGGTCTACTTTAGTTACTTCCATAGCATTATGTCATACGGTATTTTGCTGTGGGGGAGTGCTGGAGTAGGACGCATAAATACCATATTTGTACTGCAGAAAAGGGCTGTTCGTGCTATCTATAATATGGGTCCCCGAGATTTGCTACGTGATAAATTCAAAGAAATAAACATATTGACCGTCATTTGTCAATATATTTATGAAGCCATTATGTATACGCATAAAAATATTAATTTGTTTACAAAAAATAGTGATAAACACAATGTAAATACAAGAAATAAATATAAACTCGCTTTGCCCACCACTAGGCTGCATAAGGTTAATGTATCATTTAAAGGGCAATGTATTGTATACGCTTCTACAACAAGATTCCCAAAGAATTGCAACAGTTGTCAATTACTAAATTTAAGAAAATTGTAAATAACAATCTTTGTAAAAAAGCTTATTATAATATATCGGATTACCTTGAGGACAAAACTGCTTGGGACGGAATCTGCTCCAACACAAAATCAAAAACAAGACTAACAAATAATGATTGTAAAGTTTCAATACAAAAATGAGCTAGAGTTTCTAATCGCTTCTTTGCTCTAGTGTAAAAAAAGCGAAGCGACCAGATACCATAAATTTATTTCCTACTTATCTTTAAGCACCTATGATTATTTCTTTTTGTTTTTTTGTAATTTATTTTGACGTGTCTAAGTTTTGTAAAACCAAACTATGGAAATAAATGATTTTGTATCTTGTAAAAAAAAAAAAAACAAATGGAGCCCCGGCTGAATGTGCTAAATAAACTAGATGCTAGATGTTGTTGTGTACATTGTCCGGAAATATTTATTTAATTTATTTTATTTTTATGTGTATATATTAACTAAGGGTGCGTACTGACCGACGGCGGCGGTGGTGATGCGGTCCAGGCCGTGGCCCACGTGGTCGGCGTGCGCGCGCGTCCGGTCCTCGAACAGGAACTCGCGCGCCTCGCTGTACCGCGGCAGGTACTGCAGGTTTATATACTAACTAAGGGTGCGTACTGACCGACGGCGGCGGTGGTGATGCGGTCCAGGCCGTGGCCCACGTGGTCGGCGTGCGCGCGCGTCCGGTCCTCGAACAGGAACTCGCGCGCCTCGCTGTACCGCGGCAGGTACTGCAGGTTTATATACTAACTAAGGGTGCGTACTGACCGACGGCGGCGGTGGTGATGCGGTCCAGGCCGTGGCCCACGTGGTCGGCGTGCGCGCGCGTCCGGTCCTCGAACAGGAACTCGCGCGCCTCGCTGTACCGCGGCAGGTACTGCAGGTTTATATACTAACTAAGGGTGCGTACTGACCGACGGCGGCGGTGGTGATGCGGTCCAGGCCGTGGCCCACGTGGTCGGCGTGCGCGCGCGTCCGGTCCTCGAACAGGAACTCGCGCGCCTCGCTGTACCGCGGCAGGTACTGCAGGTTTATATACTAACTAAGGGTGCGTACTGACCGACGGCGGCGGTGGTGATGCGGTCCAGGCCGTGGCCCACGTGGTCGGCGTGCGCGCGCGTCCGGTCCTCGAACAGGAACTCGCGCGCCTCGCTGTACCGCGGCAGGTACTGCAGGTTTATATACTAACTAAGGGTGCGTACTGACCGACGGCGGCGGTGGTGATGCGGTCCAGGCCGTGGCCCACGTGGTCGGCGTGCGCGCGCGTCCGGTCCTCGAACAGGAACTCGCGCGCCTCGCTGTACCGCGGCAGGTACTGCAGGTTTATATACTAACTAAGGGTGCGTACTGACCGACGGCGGCGGTGGTGATGCGGTCCAGGCCGTGGCCCACGTGGTCGGCGTGCGCGCGCGTCCGGTCCTCGAACAGGAACTCGCGCGCCTCGCTGTACCGCGGCAGGTACTGCAGGTTTATATACTAACTAAGGGTGCGTACTGACCGACGGCGGCGGTGGTGATGCGGTCCAGGCCGTGGCCCACGTGGTCGGCGTGCGCGCGCGTCCGGTCCTCGAACAGGAACTCGCGCGCCTCGCTGTACCGCGGCAGGTACTGCAGGTTTATATACTAACTAAGGGTGCGTACTGACCGACGGCGGCGGTGGTGATGCGGTCCAGGCCGTGGCCCACGTGGTCGGCGTGCGCGCGCGTCCGGTCCTCGAACAGGAACTCGCGCGCCTCGCTGTACCGCGGCAGGTACTGCAGGTTTCGCAGCTCGTTGATGCCGGTCCTGCAGCGAACAAAACACACATTTTAATTACATAATCATGGTATAGTATGCAGTTTATTTTCAGTTATATGTAGTTTTTGCAATCTAGTTAGATAATTCTTTACCTACAACTATGTTAGAGCAGCGTCAGCTTTCAATTTGTTAAAAATGTACATGTTCAAATATAATTAACTTGTAGGAAACTATTTATATTAGCAAGCCAATTTATGAATGAAAAAAACTTGAGAGGTGTCAAGGGACACCCGGATGGAACGATGTTCCTTCAGATTAATTAGTGAAGGAATTGTAATAGCATTTTTTTTTTTTTCAAATGTAATTTGAACTAAAAGTAACTTACAAATAAAACTGAATTTTACCCAAAACTAAATTTTAGAAAACACAAAAAGAATTGACTCCGACGTGATTTGGACTTGATCTGGAGTCAGACGCGCTACCGTTACGCCACGGAGTCGATGACGGGCGCGAAATTAAGCAACAGCTTATCAAAAGATGTTGTGATTCAAAAAGTGTCGTGTCGTGACAACTTTTCGTAAGATGTTTTTCCGTCTAGCCCCCTTTCACAACTCGCGATAATGAACTTCGTTCCAACAGGATTTTCTAAGCTCAGGCATAATAAAAAATCATGGGTCTAATTAAATATTTTTTTGTTAACATTATGTTATCAGTGACTATCGGAAAATAAATATTATTTATTTACTTGAATGAAGATTTCTGTGAGGGATAGAATTCATTACAAAATATACTCACTACAAGTAGTATATTTTGTAATAAATTCTATCCCTCACAGATATCTTTATTCAAGTAAATAAATAATATTTATTTTTAGAACTACCAGAACCAACAAGAACGCACAGTCAGTAAACAATCAGCCGACATCACCCGTACTAACGAAGCGCGACTTAAGTACTATCTCCGTAAATACAATACAAAATTCTTTATTGCAACACCACAATATAGGAACATACATAGGCGATACATGTTTCATACAGTGACACAATGGCCGACCATATTATTTTAAACCATCATATCATTCACCTCCGCTTCTTGATGGGGCTCTTGCCCAGCTCCGCAGTGGGCACGAGCTGCTCCCCGGGCCGGATCCACAGGATTGGCCCATCGTTGGACTCTTGGGGCTCCATCTCTACAGCTGACATCGGGCCCCACGGCATGGTCTGTTTAACATACAATAAAAATGTTAGATAACCGATGAATTCTTTATTAATATTATTATTCGATATCGACTTGTTTGATACAAAAGCCAGAAGAGTCAGTAGCTTATTGACAAAACGCTGGTTTGAATCTGTTAATTGTTAGTCATTTATTATTTTGCCGATTTTCTTTTTCTCTTATTATTTGTTTTTTTTCAGTTCTCCGTTTTTAATACTCTCTGTAGGTAATTTTCAAATTTAGTTTTCATGTTTTCAATTTAGTCAAGTAAGTGATTTGTGTTTTTTTTTGTTTTTTAGTCACGCTATGTGGAAACATGTAAATGGTTCGTAGTTATGTTTGTATTGTGATTTAGTTAGTAAGTAAAACTGTTTGTTTTCTAATTAAATTTATTTAAAATAAAATTAGATTAATACACTGGTTCTAGGTCAGACCATCATCAGACCTAAATCGTACGCGAATCGTATCGCGTGTTCAACTACGCGAGCCAAACTTTCTTTAGCGTATCGAATCGCTTGCTATGCAAAATACATCGGATAAATTAATGTGACACAAGAAACTTGAAAAATACTACGCGCATGTAGAGCCGAACACCAACTGCAGGGTAACATACGTTGAGTGAGCATTTGACCATGTTTCTGATATAGGGTAATGATGATGATGACGTATTCCTCATCATCATTACCCTATTAACGTTCACACTGCTGGGACACAGGTGCTTCTCTCTTGGCCAGGGTTATTAGGCCTTACCACGCTAGCCAAGAGAGAGTTAGTGAAAGTCGCATGTTCTTCAAACTCTTCAAAGATCTGAGAACATGCTGGTTTCCTCACGATGTTTGCCTTCTGCGTCAAGCAATTGTTAAAAGCCCACAAACATTTTTCAAAAAGAATCAGTGGCACGTGGCGGTGTTTTAACCCACGACCTTCGGAATTAAACTGTGTGCTCTCCCTTAGCCAACACGGCTTTTTACATACGGCAGACATACATATTCTAGTAAGACTCATATTCGATGACGACGATATAAGATGACGACCTCTGTGGCTCGGTGGGCGAACGTCCGCATAAGGCGCAAGAGGTTGCGGGTTCGATTCCCGCCGGGGGACCAGATTTTGTACGATCTACAATTTCTGGTTTCGGGTCTGGGTGTTATATGTATGTATTTACAAAAAAAAATGTATCTATGTAGAATATCAGTCACCTAACACCCATAGAACAAGCTCTGCTTAGTTTGGGGTTAGGTGATGCTGTGTGAGTTGTCCGGAAATATTTATTTATTTATTCAAGGCATTACGAAGCTACTAGGACTCACCAGATGCAAGAACGGACAGCGGCCCAGCATATCCAGCATGTCCGGGAAGTAGCCGCCGACTTCCTCGTGCACGGTGCCCACAAGTGAGATCTGATGCAGGGGTCCGCAGCGACAGGTCCCCGCTGAGTATGACTGTTGCACCTGGAAAATTACATGTTAAGGGGCATAGTAACATCTTTTGTAGATAAACGAACATTAAAATCCACTATGTTCAACATAAAATTTCAAAAAAAAATAAGTTATTTAAAGTTATTTTTATCTCATGCCCATCCAAAGGTTGCCTGGAACAGCCACAGTCACAGCGGTAAGTCCGCCTCTTGTAATTTGATATATTGTCTATGACGCATCTACTATGACACATTTAGTACTTAAATTGAGTTGAAAATGTATTGTTTTTGCTGTCGCAGAGCTTTCAAGGTTCAAGACAGAAAATCATTAACTTTTAAACCGCACAACCGATTTTCATGAAACAAGTCTAAGAACACTTGCGCAAAACACACCTTTTATGCAAAAACTAAATTGAAATCGCTTCATCCGTTCCAGAGCTACGATGCCTCAGACAGACAGCCACCTCCAACTTATAACACCCCTCTTTTTTGGTCGGGGGTACAAAACTTTATCGTATGTGGTTGCTTAGCTTTTTTTACGCTTGACGTTGTCATGTTAGTTCCGTTACTGAACGAGCAGTCATACATACCTGCTGGTAGTATCGGCTGACAGTGGTGGTCTCGATGTCCGAGGCTCTGGCCAGGACGCCCGCCTTCACGGTGAGGCTGGGATGCGTGTCGGCCAGGTACTGCAGCAGGCAGGGGAACTGGCCCGCCGCCCCGCGGACCACTCCGCACACGAAGTACGCCCAGCCCTCGCTGTCCTCCGAGAACACCAGCTGGAACAGATATGTTATGTGAGTGTTGACACTTGAAACGAGTGACTTAGCATGATTTAATGGTTTATGAGTTTTTATAGCTCTTGCAACAACATCGAAAAATAGGTAAACTCAATATATAAAATCATGGTATGTTACCCGATGAAAATTTTAATACAGTTAAAAACCATGATAATTTAAAAAGCTATTATGATAATGCTATTCAATTTTGATATCAATGATTAATTATATTTTATTAACCCCCGACTAAAAAAGAGGGGTGTTATAAGTTTGACGTGTCTGTCTGTCTGTCTGTCTGTCTGTGTCACCATAGCTCACGAACGGATGGAGCGATTTCAATTTAGTTTTATTTGTATGAAAGGTGAGTTTTGCGCGAGTGTTCTTAGACATGTTTCATGAAAATCGGTTGTGCCGTTTAAAAGTTATGGGGGTGAGAGTGGGGAAGCAAAACCGATATTCTGCAAATATACAAGTGTGGGGTATCAAATGAAAACGCATCGCGTCCACATTACATAATATTATGTTGTTTTACATTTAAGGAAATTAAGGCATTGGAATCGGGGGTTTTTCTTAAATTTTAAATTTAGATTTATATATAACATCATTTGTCACATCTGTGTCTGTGTCATCTTGTGGATAAAACTAGAAGACTGAAATTTTCAGTAACCATGCAGGCATTGTAAAGACACGGTATATTTCAAATTTCATTCAATTTGAACCAGTATTTTAAGAATTATAACAGGTCAAATTTCTTAATTTTGTCACTCACTGACTGACTGACTGACTGACTCACCGATCATCAAAATTCTAAGGTACTTCTAGCAGACCTAGAAGCTTCAAATTTGGAATATAAGTAGTGTTTGGTGTATGAATCAAGGAAAAACTAAAAAATCTAGAAAAGACCGCTATAGAGGGCGCTGTCGCAACGCCACGTATATACGAAATATGTACTAAAGTAATAACAATGCGAAATATAAATAAATCCAATCGGGACCGGCAAAAAGAAAATTATATAGACATATATACAATAAGTATAAGGTACCGAAAAGGAAAAAAGTAGAACTGTCTACAAAATACAAAAAAGTGTGTGTGTGTCAGCTACGACGCACGATTGGAGTTTACTCCTTACGAACGATAATTATGATATATATCGAATAGAAAAAAAGGGTAAATGAACGCATCTGCTAAAATGATAAGAGAAACAAACATATATCTGTAATTATTCGGATTATTTATATTACTTCAATAAAGCGTATTACATAAAGTATGTTACAAAATAATATAAATAAAATACAGTGAGACTACGAAGTATCGCGCAAAGAGGAGACCCCGAGAATGAGATACGCTGTGTAATGTATTCCATCTCATTCTTTTACAAGTTCAATCCTACAGATATAACATAATTATCGTTCGTAAGGAGTAAACTCCAATCGTGCGTCGTAGCTGACACACACACACTTTTTTTAATTAAACTTTGATATTTAATTTAAACTTATTGACATTTAACTTATAATTTAATTCGTTGTTTTTATTTTAATTGTTATTTGCATGCCTATGTATTTTGGTGAAATATGTGAAACAAATTATTATATTAAGACCTTGTATATTGTACCACACTTCCAGCAATAAATGAATCATTATTAGGATTATGACAGACTGGCGCCGTATCGAGGTGTTTCATAAGAAGTTATAATTTCAAGAAAATAAAGATTTGTCTATACTTTAAAAAGGTTCCTCTGCAAGAAGGCCTAATCTTCCGGAATGATCAAGATTCTTGATCAATCTTCTCTCAAGATTAGGCCTTGGATTGGATGGAGGCCCTGAAGGAGGCTCATAGGATCTTGATTCAAGATCCTTTGAGCCTCCATAAATGTTTGTGCAGTAAATTGCTGTGATACCTTGAGGAACTCCTTAGCCAAGGTCTCCTGCTGGCTCGCGTTCAGCATATCCACGTCTCGCTGCTGCAGGTAGACCACACTAGCGCCGCCGTTTGGGTGCGTTTCCACTCGCATAAGCCTGCAAATAATTAGGAATATTGATATATTGATATTGGGTTCGATTCCCACCAAGGGTTCAAGTGTTTGTATGTTCTACAAGCGCTTTCTTCTTGGTCTGGGTGTTAAATATGTATAATAAAAAATATCTATATAAGTCTTTAGTCTTTCTAGTACCCATCATACAAGCTTAGACCTTACCACAGGGCTAGATGTTGTTGGTTGGATTGCCCGGAAATATTTATTATTTTTAACCTGCTAGACGGATGCTAGTGCTCTCCAACCTGTGCCAGAGTCTTGTTTGTTGAGGTTTTTTATAATACATACTAATATAGGGTACATGCACATTGACGGTAATGCCAACTGGTGCCATCAATTTCAATTTACCATATCTGCCCAACATTTGACATTCTGAATATCACATTAGTAGAATATCATGAATATCACAGAAGTACCAATAGAGAATTTGCAGAATATAGTTCCTGCAAATTCTCTATTAGTACTTCCAATACGTAATTGGTACTAAATACGTCGAGGCGTATCCATTACGACAAAAAGATTCGGTAAGTGTAGCTAAATCATTTGTAAACAACTTTATACTTAGGTATGGTTTACAGTGAATAAATAGTCTTCAACAGATATGGACATATCTATTATGTAGAGTTTAAGCCCTACATAATAGATATTATATTTATTCACTGTCGGAACAGAGCACTACAACTATGTCTTAATCTAGGTATACTAACGTAGGTGTCCTTAGTAAATCATCATATTATTATTACTACACCACAGTCCTGTGGAGTCCATTACCTGTGGTACTTGAGGCCTTTAACGGCCGGATTCTCGGCGACGGCGGTCCACTGAACATCAGAGGCAGGTCGGTCGCGCCGGCACTGGACGCCGATGGAGCAGCGCTTGACGCGAGCTCGGCGCCGGCACGCCGTGCATGAGGATGACGATGACGAGTGTCGACTGGAGTGGGACGATCTGGAATGAAGAGGAATATTTGTTATTATTTCTGTGCAATCTTCTTAACATAGAATAAAACAAAGTAGCTTCACGCATCTGTCTGTACTTATGTTTGCATAAAACTTTAAAAATACACAAGACATTATAATTTTTTTTTTGCTTTATAAGCCTTCAGGTGACCACAATCTCACCTGATGTAAAGTAACGATGTGGTCTAAGATGGGACATGAAGACCTAGAAGGTTTTTTCAAGAGGAAGGCTTATTCGCATGTATACATGCGAAATATAGTTCAAGATCACTGATAACTTTAATTTGATGTCGTAACTAATTTTCTCTTATTCTCATTTTTTGCAAACTCTGGCTAAACCCTAGGAAATAAATCAAATTAATCTACTAAAGTAATACAAAAAATGCAGCGATGGTATATATCTAACCCTTGGGGATAACCAACAATAACATATTTTAGAAGCAAAAATAATGGCATATGTACGAAGCGATTTTAAATAATACAGCAATCATCAATATTTTGTTTTATTTGTGGGTTTAAAATAGATAAATAAGACCAGTTACAGCATACAAATAAGATGAATATATTTGGAAGAATGTACCAGTGTGAAACCGGTGTCGTGCCGGTGAAATGAAATGTAATTTCTACTGTTTGTAAGGTTGTTTTTATTTGCAGTGATATTTAATTATTATTTTAAAGCATTATTTACAGGTAACAAGTTCGTGAAAATCGGTCATATCGTTTTTAAATATTTCTTGAATGTTGAACAAACTAATATTTCTTGAGCATATCAGTTTAGAAAAACAGTATGTAAATAATCAATAAATGAAAATTAATGATGAATGACCATAAATTTATTAGAGATTAGTTTTAAAAAGGTGATTTATGAGTTGAAAGCAGAATAGGCATTATAAGTAGAAAAATATATCTCACCTTTCTCTCTCCTTATCGCGTTCCCTCTCCCTCTCTCTCTCCCGTCTCTCCTCTTTCACCTTAACCTCCACAACTTTCTCCTCATTCTGCATATTCTTAATTATAGACGGGAAAAACGTCGACGTTGAATTATCCTGCCTCTTAAACGGTAGCTCCAGGTTCCCATAGCAGGGTAGCCTTCTCTGATTGGATTGGAACCTTATCGCTTTCATAGTTAGGCTAAAATGCGTTGCAGGTTTCCGAAGATTAGAAGCGTCGAGGAGTACGTTCGATCTGGTTACGCGAGGATATTTGTATCTGAACATGGACTGTTGGAAATGCGTGTTGATGATCTTCAGTTGACGGGTGACTGATGAGTAGAGTCTTTTGGTGTTATCGTCGTTGGGTATCTTGTTGGATATCTGCGTTTGCCTCCATGATGAATGTAGGCCGCCGAACCAGTCTTGCTGTAGACTTTCACTGGTGATTGTGTCGGGGAATAGTAAGGGGTTTCTTGACGAGGATTTCTTCAGGGCGTGGAGGTTGAGGACAGCCGCGTCGCCAAATCCTCCGGAATCGAACACTGGCCATATCTTGGTGAGCTTGGCCGGAGTTGCGCTGGACTCGTAGAGACAGAGCTCTCTGGATGGACTTAGTTTACGTTTGCGGCCTGTGGAAGACGAGAAAATCAAGTAAGTCTATTGTATGTAGGTGATATTTGAATTTTAAAATAGGAAGAAAACAGACAGACTGTCAGACAATGTACAAAGCTACTTTTACCCCTCTTAGTTACGTATGCGGGAAATTCGTCTATAAGAATTTGTCGACACCAATTTGTCTACGGTACAATTTGTCGAAAACACTAATCACCGAAAACACAAATCAACTTGCGAAAGGATTAACGAAAAACTAGGTTAGGTTATGTTTGCTTATGAAAAACCACGACCGAGGCCAGCGAGCGTAGCGAGCGTGCCGCGGCAGTGCCAAAGAGCCAAAAAGCCTGCTCAGAGCTAAAGTTAAAATTGTGTTTTTGACAAATTGTATTTTTGGTATATTGTTCTCGACGAATTGTTTTCGGCGAACTTTACGAAAATCTCATTGTAATGCTTGAGCTTGCATTAGACATTCAATACGCATAATATGATATATCTATGTACAAGTTTATATTAATAAACATAAAGTTAAGCTTATCTAAATTCGATTGAATAACATTTTCTAATCAAACATTAACTAGGTCAAATAACATAGTAACTATTATCTGAAATGTTCTGCATGGAAATTGATACTGCAAGTTTATTCTTTTTTTTGCAGAGTATACTAAAAGAACCTATTATATGTTAATAACAACAGGAATTACCTATGAATAAAATTTACATATTTTCAATAGTAATGTAATGGGACCTACTTATTAATAAAATTGTAATTGGTTTATTATGAATGACTATCAATTTAAATCTTATTTAAATTCCATGTCACAATGTTAGATGGACGGACGATCTGGTGAAGGCTGCGGGCTCACGGTGGATGCATGCCGCTGCCAGCCGAAACAACTGGAGATCTTTGAGGGAGGCCTATGTCCAGCAGTGGACGTCTTACGGCTGAGATGATGATGATGAATGTTAGTTACCGTACTCCTCCGAAACGGATTTTTACGTAATTTTATATGCGTATTCAGTAGGTCTGAGAATCGGCTACTATCTATTTTTCATTTTGCAAAACAACGTCAGCTAGTAATAAATAAATATTTCCCTACAATCCACACAATATCTAGCCCTGTGATAAGTTCTAAGCTTGTGTTACGGGTACTAGACATCTATTACACTTTAGTTTTATTAAGAAAGGTGAGTGTGGCGGGAGTGTTCTTAGACATGTTTCATGAAAATCGGTTGTGCCGTTAAAAAGTTATGGGGGTTTGAACGGGGAAGCAAAACCGAAAATCTGCAAAATATACTCGAGTGGGGTAAAACGACAGCGCATCGTGTGCACATTACTGAATATTATGGTGTTTTACTTTTAAGGAAATTAACACATTGGAATAGTGGGTTTTTCTTAAATTTTAAATTTAGATTTATAACAAAGTTACTTTTTCAACCGGGAAAATCCAACGTCGTAAAGTTTTGAGGAAAACACGTAACAATAATGTAAGCAATGGTTAAAATGTCGGCTAGTTGTATTTTTAATTTCTTTATATTCTTATGTTATGTTTTTAAAATAAAATAGTTTCAAAGTGAAACTTGCACAAAAAGACGTTTCCTTAACTTGAAGCAGAAAATTATTTTTTTGTCATTTACTTTTTACGACAAATAATGGCTAATTTTCGAAGCGATTTTAACCAATACAGCATTAATCCTTAACCAATTAAATACCTTAAAAACATTGTTCATTTAATATAGATCTTTAGGGCCCTTTACACCGTATGATTTAAGTGAATATTTTCGAAGATATTACAGATTTAAAAATTGCGGAACGTAGAGTAGTCAGGAAATATTTATTTATTTATTATTTATTTATTTAGTATCAGCATTGCATCCGTGCGAAGCCGGGGCGGGTCGCTAGTATATTATATAGGTAGTTTTAGAATAAGTGTAGTTATAGTATTTATATTAATATTTATTTTCTATTGTCGCATTAGTTTTGTACTGTAATGGAAATGTAAATAAATTATTTTTTTTTATTTTTTTTTAGGTCAGAAACTATCATTTTTTACCACACATTCACATTGTCAATGCAATCTTTTTAACATGTCTCTTGTATTTCAGTCCGCTGTAAGAAAACTCTTTTAGGGTTAAGCTCACCTTTTGTACATTTTGGCTTCATTATAAACTTTTATATGTGTTTTATAATTATCCAGCATAAAAAAGCTGGATATAAGTATTCATTTGACCACAATCTCACCTGATGTTGAGTGACAATGTGGTCTAAGATGGGGCATGAAGACCTAGACGGTATGTCCTTCCATATTTATAAAAATTTAGAGCTCATCTTTCTCATGGGTTAGTCAGAATCTTACTTTATAACTTCTAAGCGAAGGGATAATCGCAATTGATCAGACTTCGGTCTTTTTGTACAACAAACAAAAGCTCTGGATTTGAACATTATTTTTGTTTCTTTTATTTACAGTTAAAACAGGTGAGTTTAGTGCCAAAGACATTTTGCCATCTACCTGCCAACTATTTAATAATACAGAATTAATTAAAAAATAATGTATGAAATGGATTGAGGGATTTGACAATTATGATACAAGAATTAATGTGTATAGCCCTAAAATAAAATTATTTCCTAGAAATGCAATGGAAATGTATTATCTAACTAGACAAAGTATCACTTTTCAATTTGTGGTAAAAACTAATATAATCATAGACATAAACAAAGAAAGTATCTTTTTCCTGAAGAAAAGTAAAATATTAAAACAAAAATATCTTTAAAGATGCATCCCCAAAGGTTGCCTGGAAGAGATCGCTTTTATAAGGCCGCCGATTGTACAACAAATGTGGCTCTTGATTGTTATTTTTAAGTTAGTCTGTAAGCATTGGTGTGCAATAAAGAAATTGTCTATCTATCTAGTTTAGAAAATAAGTATGATCCAACAAAACAGACTTTTGAACTTTATTAGTATACATTTTAAGCTTCTCCTGAGGGTTGCAGAAGTGTTATTAATTAATTATTATTTTTTTATATATTTAAATAGCGTCAACAATAGAATGTATTTGATTTATTAAAAACCAAAGAAAGTAATACTAATTTACAAAATTAACACAGTATTTAGACTGGGCTTTAGCTCTTGTGCTAGTTGGAACCTGTGTTAAAGGTTGTTTTGAATGAGGTAAGTGATTCCAACTTGGTATTGTTGATGCTGTACTGTCAGCAACCTTAAAACCAACTCAGTTTGAGATAACACAAAGTTTTAAGTTCCGCTCTAGTTAATCAAGTAACATTAAAGATTGCTAGGTTTGAACAATAATGGATTATGTTAATGAGAGCTGGTGCAACACAATTGTTTTGTAAAGTTTAGTTTTTTAGTAACTATCTCAATTAGGTTTGTGGTCTTTGTACTAATATTATGTGCTAGTTATCCTGATTTATGTGCACTTAAAACACATGCTTTAATGGTGAAGGCATTCATGTTGGTACGGTTCATGTGAGGAAACCAGCATG
This sequence comes from Gymnoscelis rufifasciata, assembly GCA_929108375.1. Classification (NCBI taxonomy): domain Eukaryota; kingdom Metazoa; phylum Arthropoda; class Insecta; order Lepidoptera; family Geometridae; genus Gymnoscelis; species Gymnoscelis rufifasciata. The sequence goes on along the minus strand of OV815327.1, from coordinate 8,343,506 downwards.
TTCCAAGAACTTTAAAAAGCTTGAAGGGCATGTGACATTCACCAACAAGGAACTTGGCCACCAACTTGGAAGTGCCTGTGTCCCAGCAGTGGGAATGTTAATAGGGTGATAATGATGATCCTGATATTTTATTAAACAAATAATGTAAAAGCACACAAACTTGCTTATACTACTTAATATTATCAAGCTAAAGAGTGTCTTTATTTGAACATGCTAATGTCAGGAACTTCTTGAAAAATCATTCAGTGTTACATAGAGCTCATTTATCAAAGGAGGCTGAAGGCAAGATTTACTTTAAAAAAATGCAAAAACCCCTTCAACACCATGGAGTGTAAGTATTTAATACAATTAAAACAAGACAGGATGGGCATTGACTATTTTTTATAATAAATAATGTATTGATGAGTTGCATTGTAAAGTTTTGATGAAACATGTACAAAGAGATTTTGTGCCTATAAGTACTATTTTTCAGTTGATAATATCCTTCTAATAGAATTAATTTAATTTAAACTCTGCTGAATGATAGTGAAGAGCATTATTAACCTTGTGTTTGTATGTATTTTAATTCCCCGTGTGTACAATAAAGTGTTACTGTATTAATGAAATATTCTTTATTCTGGCAACATTCAATAAATTTAATTAATTTTGAAGGATGAAGTTGCGGAAGAGGTCATCTTACATACCTAATTCAGAAACAACCACTCTTTATGAAACTAACAATAGTGTGAGATATTGAATTTCTAATTCCGTTTAGAAAGTACCTACCTAGATTCTCAGGGTTAATTTTAACAATTAGTGAATAAGGCAATACTAGATTTTTTGTGATTACTCCAGACCCCTGAAAACAGAGTTCATTTCCACTACACCAAAAGTAGGAGAAATATGGTTCTTGTCACAGTATAGGAACATACAAAGAAATATTTAAGATAAGTCTGTAGAAGCTAATGGAAAGTACAACTTGCAAGGTCAGCCATGATGCAACAGCAAGAGAACTGCATATATCAGAGTAAGATGGCTTCACTTCAGGCTACAAATGCATAATCATCGAGAAAACTACCCACAAAGCTATATTTTCTACCCCAAAACGGCTGCGTATGTTTACAAACATATTTGACCTCTGATGTGATGTAAGAAAAGCCTTCTTAGGTTAATCTTTTTCCCACCAAAAACTAACACGGAAAGATTGACGAAGTCATGTCGGCGGCACCTAAGGTATGCTTGGAGACGGCGAAAGATCAAAAATAAGTATGCTAATAAGTGTTATACCTTTAGAATCTGTGTATGATGCGTGTATTTCTTCAGTTGACACACTTGGACCGTTTCCCACTTTTGGCAGTTTACTGAAGTCATGTGAAGGACAGCGCCGTTGTATGGCGACGCCAGTACCACCTCCGATACCCGAACTGCGATAATCATCAACGTAATCACTTTTTTCACCGACATTTACATGCGAGAGTTTGGGCCCTTCCGATGACGCCATTGTCCGACCGCCCGAGATAAAACTAACGTGAAATAAGCACTGCTCGTCAATTAAACATCGACGCGAATTATCTGTTCTATTTTCTTAACTTATACATTGCTATTACGGCAGTCTATTGATTAGAAACACATTATTCGCGAATAGAAAACAACTTGCGACGCCATTTCTGCGCTGGTCGCTCTCGAACTTTTTACTTTTTTTTTTCATGAAAAGTTGAAAGCGACGTGGAGGCAAGAGTACATTTTCTATTCATCCAATTTAATTTACACACATTTTTTGCGAGCATCAACCTACTGTTAAAATTTAATTTATCATTCTATATGCTTTCATGGATAAAAATTTATTTATTAATTTTAATTAGATTTAAATTAGATATTTTATTTAAAGAAAACATATTTTGTGTTATCTGTCCCACAACTAAGGCCAAAACTATTAGTTTCCTTAGCGCCATCTACTGGTAAAGCTATGAAGCTCTTTGTAGTTCAAGAATCAAACATAAAAAAATGTATAGATGGCGCTCCTTACAACCTTGAATAAAATCTAAAAGTGATGGTAGATGGAATCACGTTTGCTACAAAAAGTGGTACATTCAGGTTTACTTTTTAAGATGGACTACGGTTGATTAGGATTTGACATATTATTAATAATTATGATGAATTCAAATAATCAAAATCCTTTGAGAATAGTAGGCTATACATTAAGTACCTAATGCTAGATTATTTTAAATAGCTCATTGTATGAACTACAATGGTACACTATCACTAACAAAAAATATAGTGTCATTCATTATCAATATTTAGTTCTCAAGCTTACCAATATAATAAAAAAAAACATTTAAGACTTGTGCTAAAATGGTTCATTATTTTAGTCCACTGAGTTATCCAACAGGGCAGCATCAAGTGAGTACAAAAGGGGCAATTTGTTTAGATGATATATTTAATAATAAATACCTTTTTTCTAAAAATTAAGCGTAAAATTTTAATATCGTCATAAATTATATATGTTTTATTTTATAGATTACTAGCTGTGCCCTGCGGTGCTACCCGCGTTATAATGGATGAAGTACTCTTAACCAACAACATATTTATTTGAATCATCATCATCATCATCATCTCAGCCGTAAGACGTCCACTGCTGGACATAGGCCTCCCTCAAAGATCTCCAGTGGTTTCGGCTGGCAGCGGCCTGCATCCACCGTGAGCCCGCAGCCTTCACCAGATCGTCCGTCCATCTAGTTGGTGGACGTCCTACGCTGCGCTTGCCGATCCGTGGTCTCCATTCGAGAACCTTTCGGCCCCAACGACCATCTGTATGAGCATAGCTCCATAGCTCTTTGAGCGACTCTGAGCCTGTTTATGAGACCAATAGTGAAGCACCACGTTTCGGATCCGTATGTCATCACTGGCAACACACATTGATTGAAGACTTTCGTCTTGAGGCACTGCGGCGGTTTTATTTGAATATAGATTATTTCGACCAAATTAGGTACCATAAAAACGGTTTTTGTGAGTTAATCTTAAAAGATAGACATATACTATCGCGGACTGTTTTTTATATCATTAAAAGAGCTATTATTCTTTAATACATATTTTTTGTGTATCTTGAACCGTTTTCATGGCGCACGCAACGGAAGGCTTCAAAGATGAACAATTTCTCCCGTTTTTTACACATTTACCACTATATCTTTGCTCCTATTGGTCGTAGCGTGATGTTATATAGCCTATAGCCTTCCTCGATAACTGGACTATCCAACACAAAAATAATTATTCAATTCGAACCAGTAGTTTCGGAGATTAGCGCGTTCAAACAAACAAACAAACAAACTCTTCAGCTTTATAATATTACTAGCTGTGCCCTGCGGTGCTACCCGCGTTATAATGGATGAAGTACTCTTAACCAACAACATATTTATTTGAATAAAGATTAATATTATTATGTTGATACAACTTAAACAAATTATTTCGACCAAATTAGGTACAATAAAAACGGTTTTTGTGAGTTAATCTTAAAAGATAGACATATACTATCGCGGACTGTTGTTTAGATCATTAAAAGAGCTATTATTCTTTAATACATATTTTTTGTGTATCTTGAACCGTTTTCACGGCGCACGCAACGGAAGGCTTCAAAGATGAACAATTTCTCCCGTTTTTTACACATTTACCACTATATCTTTGCTCCTATTGGCCGTAGCGTGATGTTATATAGCCTATAGCCTTCCTCGATAACTGGACTATCCAACACAAAAAGAATTATTCAATTCGAACCAGTAGTTTCGGAGATTAGCGCGTTCAAACAAACAAACAAACAAACTCTTCAGATTTATAATATTAGTATAGATAGTATAGATAAAACCTACTTACATTATGTACTTGCAACTTTTGATATTCTACCCTGTTTTAACAGTTTTATACACATACCTACAATCTGATGGTATAAAAAAATTACAAATACTCCTTTACAAGTATATTTTGTGATAAAATTAATTATTATGTATGTACCTACTTAGCGTGCGCCTATAATATTGTGCACCCATTCGTGAATATAATATTTTTTTTGTGGCTAAAACACAACTCGGAAAAACGACCCACCACCAGCTACATTTTAAAATTAATTTTACTCTATGAAATGATTATTGTTATTTGTCTTTAAAGTGTTTATGTGTGATTTTTTATAATTTGTATAATTAGGCCAAGCCGTTCAAATTATTAAATAAATAAATAAAATTAAATTTTATCATATTTTTAGAATATGGTTAGTTAATCACTATGCATACCTATACGTGTTTGTGTCTAGGCTCCATATTTTTTATTGACAGCACAGTTAAAATACCTTCGTAGATTCGACCGGTTCATTCATAAATTACATACGTTCATTAGTAGTCGGAGAGAGTCGCAGATTCGACTCCCGAGTATTTATGCGATTATAATACTAAATACTAACACACGTCATCAATTACCATGAATGGCATATAGATAAAATGTGGGTGGCATAGTTTTTAGAATGTTAAATTTAGGTGTGCAAATTGTGGTTTGATAATAATGCTTGTGTCTTGATAAAAATAATAAAAAAATTATCATCATCATCATCATTTCAGCCGTAGGACGTCCACTGCTGAACATAGGCCTCCCTCAAGGACTTCCAGTAATTTCGGTCGGTAGCAGTTTGTAACCACCGCGAGCCCGCTACTTTCACCAAGTCGTCCGTCCATCTAGTTGGTGGACGTCCTACTCTCCGTTTGCCGATTCGTGGTCTCCATTCAAGAACTTTCCGGCCCCAACGGCCATCTGTTCTACGCGCTACATGGCCTGCCCATTGCCACTTTAACGAGCTAATTCGCTTGGCTATGTCGGTGACCCGCGTTCTTCTACGTATCTCCTCATTTCTGAATCGATCACGTGGAGAAACCCCGAGCATAGCCCTTTCCATAGCTCGTTGCGCAACTCTGAGCCTATTCATGAGGCCTATGGTGAAGCACCACGTCTCGGAGCCATATGTCATCACTGGCAACACACACTGGTTAAAAACCTTCGTCTTCAGGCACTGAGGTATATTGGATGAAAAGACGTTACGAAGTTTCCCGAACGCTGCCCATCCGAGCTGGATTCGGCGATTGACCTCTTTCTCGAAGTTGGACCTACCTAATTGGACTGTTTGTCCTAGGTAAACATATGCGTCAACAGCTTCGAGCATCGAGTTCTCAACCATAACAGGGGTGGGCACTACATGGACATTCGACATGACCTTCGTCTTGTCCATGTTCATCCTGAGGCCCACCCGTTGGGAGACTCGATTGAGGCCTTCTAGCATTGTACTAAGTTCCTCCGTCGATTTTGCCATGACTACGATATCGTCAGCGAATCGAAGGTGAGTGATGCATTCGCCATTGATGTTGATGCCTAGTCCTTTCCATTCTTGGAGTTTGAAAGCGTAGAGGACGCTAATGTGGCTGTAAACAGTTTCGGAGATATAACATCTCCCTGCCTAACTCCTCTTTTCAACGGAATCGCTTTCGAACTCTGTTCCTGTACTCAGACTGACATGGTGGCGTTTTTATACAAGCACTTCAACACTTCGATCATCGATAGTCAATTCGGCACCGTTGGAGGGACTCTAGTACCGCCCAAGTTTCTACCGAATCGAAGGCTTTCTCGTAGTCCACAGACGCTAAACAGAGCGGCAAGTTATACTCTTCGGTCTTCTGCCTATGCGTATAACCCTAGCCTATAACCTGCCGCAGCGTATGTATGTGGTCTACGGTACTATAGCCTTTTCGGAACCCGGCTTGTTCGGGAGGCTGGAAGTCATCAAGCCTGCGTTCGAGACGATTTGCGAGGACCCTAGAGAACAGCTTATAAACATGGCTCAAAAGCGAGATGGGTATGTAGTTCTTTAATAAGGTATTATCACCTTTCTTAAAGAACAACACCACCCCGCTTTTGTTCCATGCTTCAGGCGTAGTACCTCCGAGCAAGGTGGAATTGAAGAGCTTCTGAAGGACTTTAAGTACCGGTGTTCCACCCGCTTTCAGAAGCTCTGACGTGATTCCGTCCTCACCCGGCGCCTTGTTGTTCTTAAGCTGTCTCAGGGCCATTCTAATCTCGTACAGGCTGATGTCCGGGATGTCTTCGGTGTAATGTCGGGTCAGTTTGGCTCTTGGGTCTTCTGCCTCACTGATTACAGGTTTTGTGACCGACGCGTAAAGCTGCCCGTAGAACTTTTCGACTTCCCTTAACACTTCCGCTTTCGTCGACGCTACACTGCCATCATCCCGCTTCAGCTTCGTCATCTGGCTTTGCCCAATAGACATATCTCTCGCGAACACTTTTGAGCCCTGGTTCCGCTCTATCGTATCTTTAATACGAACGGTACTAAAGGTACGGATATCGTGCCGCAAGGATTTTGAAATTCGTCTATTGAGCCGCCTATGGGACTCGGCATCGTCGGAGGATTGCAGTTGAAGTGAGCGTCGTTCAGCCATAAGGTTAAGGGTGTCTTCAGAGAGTCTCTGAGTTCTACCGGTACGGTGGGTCTTAAAGAATTTTGACCCTACCGTATGAACAGTCTCTACGAACCTGTTATTTATCTCGTCCACTGATGCGTCATCTTCTAGACAATTAAAGCGATTTGAGAGCTCGAGTTGAAAACTCGCGGGGTTTTCGATCTGAGCACGAGTTGGTCGGAGCGTGGACTTCATCAAACAGGACCGTTCAAGTTTAACGTCTATATTCAATGTGCCTCTTACGATTAAGTGATCACTGCCGGTTTTCACCCTGTGAATCACAGAGACATAATTGAATATGCGTTTCTCGTCGGTCATGATGAAGTCAATCTCATTTCTCGTGAAACCATCGGGACTAATCCAGGTCCACTTCCTTTGAGGCGGCTTCTGGAAGAAAGAATTCATCATGAAGAGTCCTTCTTTCTCCAGGAAATCGGCCAACCTCTGTCCCCTACGGTTTCGTTGCCCATAACCGAAGTTCCCCACTCTCAACTCACCATCGCCTCTCATGCCCAGCTTCGCATTGAAGTCCCCCATTACAACATTGAAGTGAGTTTTATGAGTATGTATGGCTCTACTGACGTCCTCATACATAGACTCAACTTCCTCATCTGGGTGTGCCGAGGTCGGTGCATACACCTGAACAACCTTAAGCGAGTACCTCTTAGATACTCTGAGTGTTAGGTATGCGACCCTGCTCGACACGCTGTCGATGGCAATGATGTTATTCACGAGGGACTTGTGAACGAGAAAACCGACACCACCTTGGGACTGTTGGTCGCCCTCCCGGTAGAAGAGCAAGTTACCAGATTTCAGGGTTATCGTGTCCTGTCCCTCTCTACGGACTTCAGACAACCCTAAAATATCCCACCGTAACCTGCTCAGTTCTTCTTCCAGCTCAACAATCTTTTCATCAGACCTCAGAGTTCGGACATTGTGTGTTGCCAGGGCCAAGTGCCGTTTGGTAGATAGGTAGCCATACTTCTCCCGGGGATCCTTAGCACCCCTGGCCCCGCCGATACCATGACCGCTACCGTAGCCAGGCCTGGCGGGGCCGCCGGGAACTCGGGGCCGTGTGTTGTTGGTGTTACTCATCATTGAGGGGATTTGCCAATACTCGCCACGCTTGGCAGCGGGGCTAGATGTGTGAATTGTCTGGAAATATTTATTTATTTATTTCACCATCGCACTGCGGACACTAGGGATTGAAACGACTTGGACCTGCCTTTTCATTTATAAAAAAAAAAACAAAAAAAAAACGGAACCTACACAACAACTCCTAGCCCCGTGGTAAGCTCTAAGCTTGTGTTACGAGTACTAGACATCTGATATACTGAACATAATAGACATTATATAGATATTTTTTTGCATATAACGATATTTTTATTTTACATATTTGACACCCAGACCATGGATAAAGTGCTTGCAGGACATACAAACACTTTGGCGGGTATCGAACCCGCTTTCTCTTGTGCCGCAAGCGGACCTTCGCCCACCGCGCCACTGAGGCAGTCAAACCACAACCAATGGGCCCCAACCTGGGTTTCTTCAAAAGGAAATAAATACATAGCCTAAGATATTTTTAGCCTTCATGATTCATCAAAGACCTATTCACTTTATTTGTACAATTTATCACGATATCATGTTTCTTTGTAAAATTTTGTGCCTATGACCTACACAACAATATCTAAATAATAATAGTGTATTTTTTTATTTTTCAAAAAGTCTACTTTCGAATCCAAGCAAAGTACCTACAATTTTTTTATATGTGAGAATGCAATTTTTCATTTTGCTAAAATCTATGACATGTTTTCTAAGAACGAATCTTTCTCATCATCATCATCATCTCAGCCGTAAGACGTCCACTGCTGGACATAGGCCTCCCTCAAAGATCTCCAGTGGTTTCGGCTGGCAGCGGCCTGCATCCACCGTGAGCCCGCAGCCTTCACCAGATCGTCCGTCCATCTAGTTGGTGGACGTCCTACGTCGATCCGTGGTCTCCATTCGAGAACCTTTCGGCCCCAACGACCATCTGTTCTTCGTGCTATATGGCCTGCCCACTGCCACTTCAAAGAACTAATCCGTTTGGCTATATCGGTGACCCGCGTTCTTCTACGAATCTCCTCATTTCTGATTCGATCCCGTAGAGAAACCCCGAGCATAGCCCTCTCCATAGCTCTTTCTTCTAGAATCTTTCTACGTCTTATATTTTCAGACCTTCCCAATACTGACCGAAACTTTTCTTACACTTTGTAAGTATTAGCTATATCAGATGCAGATGCTTAGTATTATTTTTGTTTAGTATTCAACTGGTTTTCAGACTGCTTATTTTTGCAGACAACAAAACAATCGTAAATATGTGAGCATTACCAAAACTTCAAATCTAAATGCATATGGAAGCCATGGGTACTTACTTATCAAGAGTACCTAGTCTAAGACTATATGCAAAAGTTGTAATGTCCCAACGGGGCTCATGTAAGGGTATATAAAACATTTTACATCTAAATTGTCACCACATGAAACAATGCAACAATGAATGAATGAAGGTTTCATTCATTCACTCTGAGTACATTTATCAATCAAATACAACACACAGGTGTGGCATGCCAATATATTGAGAAATAATAAGAGCCGTTTCATGTGTTTTTTAAATTGGACATTTTGCTTAAGCTCACTTATATAAGAATCCAACCCTACAATGCAAGTTTTTCTCTCTACGGCGTTTGGCACTTTAAGTTAAAAATGTAAAAACATCAGAAATTTACGATAAGAATAAGAAGGTAAATTCTTCGCGGTATTTCAGTTTTAAATTGCTAACTTTTTTATCTTAACTTTCTTTCTAAGTAATGTTATTTTTTAATAATTTGTGAAATGTAACCTATGTTGTTCTGATCAATAAATGAAGTAGGTAGTTAAGTAGAGCCATAAATAGTTAATTTCGCATTTTACAATATATAGAAATCATATATAATCTATATGTCCGCAAAAACTTAACATTAATTAATGACTTACTATCTATAGATAAAGTAAGCTTGAGTTTATTCATAAACATTGGTAATAACAATAATTGTTTTACTATGACGTCAATTTGACAAGATGTTTTACTAACGGTGGCCATTTATCGTTGAAGTTCTGATTTATATGATTATTTAAGTTAATAATTACCATTAGTACGCAGTTACGCTATTAAACATGGCTGGCAGGCCTCCCTTAATATTTTAAAGATAGTCCAGTTAAAATCTGTCGTGGTGGTTCCATAACTGCTGTTTCCATTTTAGTAATTTTTAGTATCATAGCAAATTGTCCCTTCAGTGAGATATTAAATGATTGAATAATGTAGGTGAACTTTGTTCCACTATATCTCGCTATTTGATCTGTCGTGGTAGAGTACCTTTCTCTATCTACGAGAGTAACGCTTAGTCACTGAGTCAAAACTTCATAATCATGGTAGTAATCATGTTATTTAACATATCTCCTACCTTTTCAAAAGAAAAAAAATGCTAAGATTCTTTTACCTGTAGTATTACGTTGATTACGTAGTACTACTAATTAGTAGTACTACGGGCTGAAGGCTTTGCAAGTTCCTAAGTAACTCTCATTTGATAAATCAATGTATTATATCTTTTAAATAATTATTAATGCTATGATATATCAGTTATGTACTGACTAAACCTAGTACGCATTACGGAAACGAGAAGTTGTTTCGTGTATTTAAATATTGTGCGATTTAATTTGCATGTTCACAATATTCGCATAGACAATGAGTGGGGCCCAGGCATGTGGCCTCGCGAATTAAAAATAAATGCGAAAAGTCTACAGTCTATGGCGGCGCGTCCGTCCCGCTCACGTTCCACATTCGAAATAATAATTGTATTAAGGAAACATGAGCGCGGCGCATGTGTTTGTTTGTTTGTTTACCCGTCGATGACGTCATATGTTTATTCACGTTGGGAGGTTGGGGTAAGTTGGACACGGTGAGTATCTGTTAATTTTTACGAACATTTATTACATTTTATATTAATAATAAATAAATAACGCTTAAACCAATGAAGCTTTTAGTAAGGCTAGAATTTATTAGAAACAAGAAACGATTTATACAATTATGTTGTTGGGTCTCTCACGCGTTTGTTTGTATACTTACTAAAACGAATAAATATCTTATTTGAGTCGTCTAAAGAAATTTTTATATTATAGATATAATATATAAAAATGAAACGCAAAATGTGTTGGCGCCTAACTCAACAATGCTTGGACCAATTTGGAAAATCCTTTTTTTATGTAAATTCGTAAATGGCCGGGGCGGCCCGCTAGTTTTATTATAAACTAGTTGCCCGCCCCGGCTTCGCACGGGTTTTTATTAAAAAAAAATTTTCCGGCAATTATTCGATTTTTTCTCGCCTTTTAAACCTTCCCTAGACCTCCACGAACATTTCTAGACTATAATAAATCTGTTCAGCCGTTCTGGAGTTTTAATCAGACTAACGAACAACAATTCATTTTTATTTAAATAGATTAAAGTTTGTCCCTTTGATGAATAATAATAATAATTCTTTATTGCGCATACAATTATAACACAAACTTAACAATAATATTCTCAATACTATGCGACAATTGGCGGTCTTATCGCTCAAGAGCGATCTCTACCAGACAAACTTGAATGGATAGGATCGTTAAGACATTAGAGAGGTTCTGTGTGCAAATATGAATTAATTATAGATACTTACAGGATTATATATAACAAAAGTAGTAGAAGTAGAATGAGAAAGTATTCAAATAGGCTTTCAACACGAGTTAGTTTTTCACAAGTTAGTTTTAAATCATATAAACTAAGATACACTTAGGAAGGTTCCTGTTTTACAGGAAGTCTGAAAGCCTCACTCGCTCTACCGCTATGCTGAAATCTTTTGCTATTTCCCCGAGTAGGTACTGCAAGAAGTGACCATTTGTCGAAGACGCCATGCAAGCCGTGTTGCCCCTTGTTTACACACGCATACAAGCACGCGCACGCACACACCGCCACTCCCGTCGAGCCGCTTATTTAGGTATATTGTTGTTTATTTTATTCGGCGCTATGCTCCGACACGGGGCGAGCCTTTCGACTCAGTTTTAACGCGCACGTTTTATGAAACGACAACTATGCGTCGATGTTCGTTCGCCGGCGATAATAATTATTCATATCGGAACCGATTCCAACCGAAATAGCGGCGCGGTAAACATATTTGCGATATTATACGAAGGTATAGATACTTTGTTGATTATTATAATATATTCGTGTTATTTTAATGTACCTAGTTATTTTTCTGAGCGTATGCCGGTGCGGTTCGGTTGTCTCCGCGAATCTTAATAGCTGTTAATCATAGTTTATTTTTACCGCGAAACGTGTGTTAATAAGTGTTGGGACTTGGGGCCACTTGTCGCGTTTCTTTTATTAGTTAGATCGAAACTCGGCTGATTGCGGAAGTGATTTGAAGCAAAATTAGCATGTTTGCGAATATACATCGAACGTGAACTGTTTTAAGACTTTTTGATTGATATTTCGGTGGGATAATACGTGAACTGCTCGATAAGTTTATTACCTACGTCGGTGCGGTAAAACTTGATTGAAGACTCTTTGGTGACAGTTTCAGTGAAAATCGCGCGCTTTTCCGGACTGTTCGACTTCCGTGAGTTCCGGGGTTGTTTTTGGCGGGTGTGAAGGTGCAAATGAAAAATTAGACTGCACAGAAAGTTGGGAAAAGTGTTGAGCACACATATCGGATGCTGCCGACTATTTTTTCAACGTTTTCGAGGCTAAGCGCTAGTTGTTTGAACAAGTGTGTTTTCTAATGGATTTATTCTGAGGTGAGTATAAATTTACTTGTGTTGGTGTTTGTATTGTTTGGTCTTCGTGTTTTGTGTGCGTGTTGCCGGCCCGTGGTGGCGGGAAACCGAATACTAGCGTGTTTATGTGTGGGTGTACAAACAATGACCATGTGTGAGTGTGCGACTTATTGTCACTTTGTGTGAGGGAGAGGGGTGGGAGAGGTTACTTGTCATGCATTTAGGCGAAGACGAAACTGATGAGTTGACTTTTTAATTTATGTCCGCCTTTTTGGAGGGAAGATATTTACACACGTACCTATCGAGCGTGGTTTATTGATTTTGGTGATCGTACGATCGCACCGTTTGTTAATGAGGTTGCGAAATTTGTTTTTTTTTATTGTTTTTAACGTGTGATTGTGATGTTGGGTTAGGTGTCTGACCTACGAGTGGCAAGCATGCCTGCCTATGCCTACCTACTTTGTTTTGAGGTTTAATCTTGAAGGTTTTGTTTATTTAGGATTACATCCATAGGTAGTTTGAAAGGTAGTGGAAAGGCTCTATTTGGCATTCAAATGCTTAACTACATAGGTACTAACTAAAAGAAAAAAGAAAGAAAACCCATGTTATTTAGGACACATTAAATATACCTACCTACCTAGTAAAAAAAATGAAATAATAATCATAATATAAGTAACTCTACCTCTATATTACATACCTACCATGATAAAACAATTCCAAAGGGACATAAAGCTAAATACAAAATGCGTAATGGGCGGTCTTTTAAAAAAGCAATTTCTTCCAGACAACCTTTGAATGGATACTGTTAACCTTGTTCTGAAATTTTCTATTGATAAATATTAATTAAAAATTTAAGAAAAACTTCCGATTCCAATGTTTTGATTCCTTAAAAGTAAAACACCATAATATTTTACAATGTGGACGCGATGCGCTTTCATTTGATACCTACCCCACACGAGTATATTTGCAGATTTTCGGTTTTCCTTCCTCACTCTAAACCCCATAACTTTTAAACGGCACAACCGATTTTCATGAAACATATTATGAACAGTCGCGCCAAACCCTAAATTGAAATCGCTCCATCCGTTCGGGAGCTATGGTGTCCCAGACAGACACACAGACAGACAGACACGTCGAACTTATAACACCCCTCTTTTTTGATCGGGGGCTAAAAACAATACAAAAGGGACCTAAAGCTAAACACAAAATGTGTGATGGGCGGCCTCAAAACAATTTATTCCAGACAACCTTTGGATGGATACCTACTGTTAATGTAATATACTGTTCTGTATAAAAATAGTCCTAAACTTTTCTATTGATAAAATAAAGCTTACTTACACGTGTTTTGTTAATTTGCATAATATAAGTAGGTATACAAATTACATTAAAAAAAAAAACTGATATCTAACCAAATTAAAGCCTTAACTGTCCTGTTACATAGATTTTCAAGTAAATTACCAGATTTATTGCTGGTTAAAAATACATTACATGTGCAAATGTATGTTATCTATTGGAAATTTGCATTAATTTTGAAAATTTCACACCAATCACAAGGATTATAGATACCTACCATGGCTAGTGAGTTTTAAGTAGATAAATAGATGGATAGAAAATAATTTATTACACAACGAACAAAGAAACAATACAATAAGAAATTAAAACTTAACCTAGAATGCGTAATGGGCGGTCTTATTGCTTAAAGCAATTTCTTCCAGACAACCGTGGATGGAGAGAAAAAATTACAAATGTAATGCACGGTGGTATAAAAATATAATAAGTAAGTACCTAATTATTCTATAATTGTCACTTGGTGCGCTAAAATTGAATATACCGTTGAAAAAAATAATTACCGCGTTAAAATTTTGCCTACTTAGGTATGTGTTATTAAGATATTAAGCTATGTTATTATTATTAGGCTGAAACATGAAGAAAATAAAACTTCATTCATTTTAATTACTATCGTAGACCCTTTTCAAGAGTATACATTGGTATTGGAAGTGTAAATGACAAAATGGTTAAACTGATGATATATTTATTTATTTATCTTACCCTATTTTTACAGGAAAACCCCAATGCATTATGGAAGAATGTCAAAAGTTTGTTACGTAAATTTAAAATCATTATAAATTGTCAAATTAATCAACTATCACAAATAAATGGATTTTAATGGACATGGACATCGTTTGTTTGCTACAAAGTCATACAAGAAAACACAAGTACACAACTAAGCTGTACATTAAAAGTAGGTACATTCAAAAAATAAATGTCAGTCACAGCTCCGACAGGGTTAATCTGAAAACCAGCGTTGCCCTGAACCCGTCACAGGCTCATGGCAAAACTCAGTTGAGATTAATCCTATTTTTGGTTCACAATTTGCACATCACCTGACTGATTACGTACCCTCTATCTAAGTGTGTTTGTATGTATGTTGTATTGTTTAGTCCTTTAAATGTCATGTTTTTAACCCCCGACCAAAAAAGAGGGGTGTTATAAGTTTTATGTGTCTGTCTGTCTGTGGCATCATAGCTCCCGATCGGATGGAGCGATTTCAATTAAGTTTTTTTTGTATGAAAGGTGAGTTTGGCCCGGGTATTCTTAGACATGTTTAATGAAAATCGGTTGAGTCGTTCAAAAGTAATGGGGGTGAGAGTGGGGAAGGAAAACCGAAAATCTGCAAATATACCTACTCGGGTGGGGTATCAAATGAAAAAGCATCGCGTGCCCTAACTACTTAATATTATGGTGTTTTACTTAGAAGGAAATTAAGGCATTGGAATCGGGAGTTTTTCTTAAATTTTAAATTAAGATTTATTGTGTAATGTCAATGTGCTGTTTTGTCCAAAATAAACGCTTTTGATTTATATTATTTTTAATTTATAATTACAAATTGTTTTGATTATTTTAATAATTACCTTTTTAACATTTGCATACCCGCTTCCGGGTTAAATACTATTTGTATTGTACTACATAAAAACGTGACATGTACTTTAATTGAAATGTATTTGGCAAATAAATTATGGATTTGATTTAAAGAAGAAATCTTCCTCAGTGTAACATCATTGTAAAAACATTAAGGTCCGTCCGAAAAACTATCCGTTTTTTTATTACAATATGTTATAAAAAATATGTCAAAGGAAACGGAAGTAACATTGAAAGATTAATAGGTGAAATAGGTCAAGATTCCGCTGAAAGCAAAAATTTTAACCGATTTTTAAAAAGGAGTTTTCTCAATTCTACCGTATGTTTTTTTTGTAATTTTAATTTCACAATGATTATAACGAGTTTACTCTCTACATCTATATTTTGCCTGTCTGTATGCAAAGGTTTCAGCCCCGCAAGGACTGGGAAAGGCAAATAGAGGGACGGATTATAAAAACAAGGGTTTGTAGACACTCGAGATTTTTTCTTCAAAACCCGTCCGTATTTAGATATTGTGTTTGAGATTACTTTTTTACTTGCTATTTATGCTGCGTTGTGTTTTATGGATTTTTTTCCGCGGAAATGCGGTATTTTTATCCTCCCTGGATAATTTGACTATAGGTACATCTATGCTATTATTATTATAATATGATTAATTTGTTTTATTTTTAAACCCCCCGGGGTGTTATAAGTTTTACGTGTTAAATGACATTTAATTTAACGTTTTTAAATTTATGTACACTAATATATAAAAATACTGATAATTAAATAAATATGAATAAATCAATGGCCGAAGAATGGTGAAAAGGCGCTTATTAGTGGAGACCTATGGCCACCAGTGGACTAAGTACTACGGGCTGATGATGATGATATAAATACATATGAATTAAATTAAAATAAAAAAGCGAAGGTCATTGTGCAGAAGCGCAAATATTTAATCGTGATTAGTGTTTGTAGATGTAGATATAATATTAAAATTAACCGAAGACAGAACTAGTCTTAGTTTTTTTTATGAAATTGAAAAAAAACATACAAAAATATAAATAATATCTTAACCAGGAAAGTGGGCTTTCTTCCTTAGTTATGTACCGCCAAAATATTGATAAAATATTAAATATCTAAATAAAAAGTATTTAAACTAAACATTTTTTTACCTTTTTAATGCATATCAAAATACATGTATACACAATGTCTTCGAATAAAATTACTGTGGAATAATTGAACGATAAGAAAATTATATTAAAAAAGAACATCTGGTGCGACCAACTCGAAATAAAAGCTTGCATTTAAAAATAATATAATAATAAATACATACAAAAAACTGTCTTTAATCTCCAACAGTCGTTAGGCGTGGTAGGGCTACATTTCTAATAATCGCTCTAGGAAAAAGGAATTTGTTTTTCGAATTCATATCTCAATAGCGATTTGCGGAAGTTCTATCCAGGGCCGAACTAGGTGAAGTAAATATTTATGGAGAAAAATTAATTTTGACTACTTTTGCGTTCTTTTTTAAACAATCTTGGATTATTAATATGAGTCACGGTTCTTGAAATGCAGCCTGGTGACGGACAACGAAGTCTCAGTAATAGGAACCCGTACCCTTTGGGAACGTTACCCTCAAAATGAATAAATAATAATGCAAAATTAAAATGGTCGTGTCTTTAAGACGAATTGAGTGCCCCCTTTATTCGTTGAAAGTCGGTTAAAAATGAGTTTGCGCTGGTTTTAGATTGTTTAGGAAACAAAAGGAGGTCGGAAGCGAAGCTGATAGCCACATATTTAGATTTCGAGGCCGCAGCAATATTTAGGTTGTTTTGTTTTATCAGTAGGAAGGCGCTATGTACTAACAAAGTGTAAGCGGACTTTTCAGAAGTATCTGTTTGATATAATAATGATATGATATTACAAAAATGATATTTCATTTTATAACTTTTTAAGTTATCATGGTTTTTAACAATATTATGATTTAAACTCAAAAACCGTCAAATCATGGTATGTTACCCGTTTTAAATCATAATGATATTTCATTTGTATAAAATAAATTACAAAATTTGGTAAGTAATAATATAATTTGATTTGTCGTCATTCTGATGTTTTTATTGTAGGACAATGATTTATTATTTTATTTTATTTTATTTTATTTTATTTTATTTTTATTTTATTTTATTCGTGTTTTATTTTTTATTGATTTTAGTTTAACCCAAAATTGTAACTTCACATATTTTTTAAATAAAATGCTGTCTTTTTTTACATAATTCTCTGTGATATTTTTATAATTGGAATGAGACAAACATTATTTTTATTAATACCTGTGTTAATAAAATGCATGAGTTTGTAAAAGAGGTTAGATACTTAATAAATCAGATAAAAAGATACCTTCTTAGATAAGGAGCTAAGAAGTTTTTACCCACAATATTATGACAATTTTCATGAAGTAGATTTACATTGTATAATATAATTATTAATATTAATTACTTGAAACAACAAAGGATCAAACGCTCTACCTGCTTTAGCAAGTAAAGAACTAATAATAATAGTAATTTATTGATAATATAGATTAAAAGTCACAATATGGGGAGTTTCGTGTGAAATATAAATTGCACAATTTACTTAACACACCTATGTTTAAAATAAACAAACAATTATTCCAGTCTAGAAATTACCGCGAAACCTAGCGCAAATACTAATAAATGACCGTTTTTTATTTATTTTACCTACTTAATTATCGCTAAACCACACCTGTGCCTGTGGTTTCTGTGTGTTTTGCATATACTGGTAATGTTTGTTGTGTATTTTTGCAAGCGATAGCGCTATCGGCCGTCACGCCTACATGCGCAGCCTCACACATACAAACATGTATGAAAAAAAAACAAATCGTAAAGTGTTATGTTGCTAAGTCCAAAAGGCTTGTTTGTTTAACGATTGTAACCAAATAAGGCGTCCGTGAATATGTCGTTTGTTAAAACATATGTATGTATTTAGTTGGTGATTAATCATGATTTTTGCGGGTTTTAAAGTACGTACTAAGGCTGGTGTGCTAAAAAGCCGTGTTGGCTAAGTGGGAGGACACTCGACTTTCATTCCGAAGGTCGTGGGTTCAAACCCCACCACACATCTGGATTTTTCTTCTTGAAAAATGTATGTGCGCTTTAAAACACGAGCTTTAACAATAAAGACAAACATCGTGAGGAAACCGGCGTGTTCTGAGACCTTTAAAGAGTATGAAGGACATGTGACATTCACCAACCCGCACTTGGCCAGCGTGGTTAAGGCCAAATCTCTCTCGCCAAGCGAGAAGTCCCTGTGTCCCAGCAGTGGGAACGTAAATAGGGTGATGATGATGTAGGCGTCCGTGAATATGTCGTTTGTTAAAACATATTTTAGTATTTAGCTGGTGATTAATCATGATTTTTGCAGGTTTAAGGTACGTAATAAGGATAGTGTAATGTTTTAATAAAATTGAATCGTACACTTCTAGGGTATCTGATTGATATACATTATAAGTGTATGATGATGAAATTAATAATTGGGGAAAATATTAATAGATAAACCAGTAGAGTAGTATCTTAAGTTAAAGATATTTCGGTACCTATATAAAATAATTTGCCAGTTTACTTGATTTTGTTTACTTACCTTCTAGGTCTTCATGTTCCATCTTAGACCACATCGTCACTTATCATCAGGTGAGATTGTGGTCAAAAGAAGGCTTATCTAGCATTAAAAAAAATCTACAAAAAGTACTCTAGAATTTCACAAGTGGTAAACTAAACATAGGCTGATGGTTTATCAGAGAGTTTAAAAGATCAGTTCAAATGTGTACACATAAAAAAAATTAATTAAATGCGTTATTCTGTATAGATACACAATCACACTATCTTATAATTATTATTTGCGTAGAAAAAAAGAAACTAGCGTCATAGCTATTTTTAATATTTACCCCTTTATGTAATAATAATTCTTTATGCACACAATTATAACACAAACATAACAAAAATATTTTAGCACTATGCCACAATTAGCGGTCTTATCGATCAAGAGCGCCAGAATCTCTACCAGAAACCATGGTATAACTCTATGATGATGTATATTAACAACGAAAGATATTCTGATTGAAATGCCGCTAACAGGAGGTTGGAGGTTTTGTCTGTTCACGTCCGTAAGTGTTATCCCTCTGAATCCTTACACGTGAACTCCGGGTGGTGCTAAGAACAGTCTCTTGTAGTAGGCTTCGGCCGCGGCTTGTCACCACCCTCCGGGCTGGGCCAGTGCGTGAAACGACTTTTCCGTATTTTGTAATGTGGCCCGGAGAAGCCATCTACCTTCTAGGTCTTCATGCTCCGTCTTAGACCACATCGTCACTTTACACCAGGTGAGATTGTAGTCAAATGAAGGCTTATCGACAATAAATAAAATAAACATCGGTTTGTCCTTGTAGATCAATATGGATATGGATAGAAAATGAAAATTTAATCAGTAATTATGTTATACGGATGATAATTTAAACAAACATCGATCTTTACACTTATTTTAATGTTAAATTATTATAAATGCGAAAAAAACCCAAGTAGTAGTAAATCTGTCTCATTTTCACGCAAACTAAAACACTGAACGAGTACGAGATACGAGTCTAGCCTATAGTTTGATACGAGATTATTATATGCTGAGAAAGGACAGGTTACGTTTAATTAAGTTTATTTGTATTATCATAAAATGGGCTTACTTTTAACTACAGTCTAGCCAGAAGATAGAGACGAGGTCAACGATGGAACAAGTTTGCCCAGAAAGAGCCTATTTACTGGGGTCTTAAAAATGTTTAATTATGTAATTCCACCAGAAAATCTACTATCACGCGGGTAACACCACGGTGAAACTGCTAGTTCCAGATAAGTATTAGATCACATTGAAATTCTACCTCTAAAAGTCAAAAGGAAGGATTTCTATCATAAGGCGTGGTGTCTAATTCCAATTCTAAGTTAAAGAACTGAGATCTGCACTGACATCTCGCTAGGAGTGGTTTGTGCATCATCCCCCTGTCTAAGCAGGCTCCAGCCAGCCCAACTCCCTGATTTAGCGGAGTAGGACCTTCGGTGTTGTAACTCGGTGTGAACAAGTCTGAGGAAGGCGTGGTTTCTAAAAATGTTTTAAAATCAATAGCTCGAATGTGGCCAGATAATATTATGCCTTATCTTATCGACAATAGCATTTTCAATAATAGACAGTTTACCTACATTGCTCTTTCTATCAAACAGATGTGTAGGTACACTTAAGTACTCGTATATTTTGAAACCTAAGACTTTTGATGTCAGTGAAAAACCATTAAATTGTTAAGTATAATTCTTATATTCGTTCCCAACTGCTGGGACAAATGGACTCCTAGAGAGATTAGCCTTAATACAAATACAATACAACATACATATTTATTTAATAGTGTCACAATGGCCGGCCTAGTAATAATATATTTAATAAATAGTATTAATAAAATAATATCTATATTATGTATGTCTATTATATTAAGTAAATATATCGGATGTCTAGTGCCCGCAACACAAGCTATAAATAAATAAATTATATTGTTTTAGTTTGTTCATGATAGGTATATTTCCTACATCCACGGTAACTTGCCATGCCCCTCTAGGTTATCTAAGCAATCTAACTTTTCCCAACAACCTACGATATAATCGCAACACACAATTAATTATTTGTAAGTCTGTCTGCACATACAAAACAATAAGAAAGACATTCCCATCGTCATTGTGCGCTGTTTCCCCTTGTCTGTTACTAAATTGCATAACTAGACTAGTATTTACGCATACAAGGAAAATTAAATTCTACTGCACTTGCGCAGAGTTCGAAGTAGATATCCGATGATCTGATAAATCTAGGTATCTGCATATTCAATGAAGTGAATTGTGTCGTGTTTTTAAAATTACTTCGAGATAAGAAAGGTACTAGTTACAAAGTTAAGTGCAGTAAATAATGAATACATAATACACATCTATAATATGATTAATGTGAAAGTAATTTTGTCTGTATTATCTGTCTGTCCGGCTTTCGCACAAAAAACTACTGAACCGTTTCCAATGAAACTAAGTAAGTATACAGATTATCTAGTGCCTGAGAAAGGACATAGTCGTTTTTTTACCACGGTAAAATCTGTGGTAGGTTATTCTACGGGAGAATCCATCATAACGCGGCTAAGAAAATGCTAGACTAATAGAATTTATATGGAAAAAAATAATTGTAATTTGAAGCTCAAAAAATTGCCTAGTAGAAGTGACTTAAACGAAGTTAAACTTTTAAATGAACACTAGAATGCTTTTAATAATATTGCAGAATCTTATCCTTATATTTATAAATGTTAATTTAACATTTTGAGTTTCCTTTTCCTTTGTCCTCTTTATATCATCTAATAATCGTGTTTATTAATTAGATTTTAACTATAGTGGGTATACTAAGTATTTTACGCGAGGAGGATAATTTAAACGTTACAGTAAAGTTACATATTGTAATTAGGTAATTACCTACCTTTAATGTATGATATAAGTAGCTACCAAATCCGACTATGGGCATCACGTGTCACAAATCGAATGTCTCAAGGACGTTTATTATAATATAAACAGTTGAAAGTTGTTAACTTTTTAACCTAGATATCTAGGACTTAGCTATGGGTATAATGGTCTACAGTTTCCAATTCTCGTGCTTTAGGTAGGTGCTTTTAAAAATTATTAAATTAACTTGTAATGTAATATTAACAAATAAATTTGAATAAGTGTTTATAATATTAGCCCCGAATCGAATCCTAGAATACACCCCTGGAATGCCATCCAAAGCCACGTTATAAAAGCGCGCGAAAATTAAAACTTCCATTTACAAATCAAAGATTCTCTCAATTCACAATTCCTTGTTAAAACGAAACGTAAGGAGGTAGGTATTATGGCAGATGTAGAATGTAGTTTTATTATTTCTGTCTACAGCATTCTTATGCCATAATAAAAATATTATTTCATCATCAGTTCAGGCACAATTTATTCGTGCTGGGCAAACAACAACATTTCGTGTGTACCGTCCTCACACAGCGACGGCTGTGAAAACACACGCACACTACCAAATAATCCACACACAAAACAACCAGGAAACGTCTAGCGAAAAACAAACAAGGGTCTTTTGTATTGTGTAAACAATTGGCCGTATGCAACAGGCATGACGTCTACGAAAAAACAATTTAAGGTTATCTTCAATAGATGGCGTTGATTTGACTTAGGTGGGTATGGGGTTCTGGGAAATTTGGAGAGATGGCGCTATGTGTTTGTTTCAGATTCGTTTGGAAATGGCTTTGGCTTGAGCTTTTGAGTGATAAGCTAAGGTTGTAGTAATCATTTTACTGTGCCTACTACAAAATCATTTGTTATTTTTATTTTTTATTAAAACGTTATAAATCAATATTTTCCAACAATTCAACACAACAACATCTAGCCCCGTGATAAGCTCTGAACTGAAGCAGCTTGTATTTCGGGTACTAGACATCTGATATACCTTCATAATATAATAGACATACAAATATAGATATTTCTTATTACATATTTAACACTCAGAACAAGGAGAAAGTGATTGCAGATAACAAAAACACTTGACCTTATTGAATAACAGTGGTGTTATATAAATTAGTTTATGTATGTGAAAAGATCACTCCATATTGATTATGATATACTTAGCTTCTTTATATGAATCGAACCCGCTACCTCTTGCGCCTGTCTGTCTTTTATTCAATTGTTAGGTACGCTGTATTTTGATTTTGTCGCTTATGTATGTAATTCCACCAGTATGTACAAAATTTGTGTGTGTGTTTTAAAATAATACTTTACAAGTTAACATACAATACAGGCTAAACTGAATTATGCTTATTATATCTTTTCAGTGCAACTTACAAAATCCTTCCCGCCACAAAACGAGCGCGAGCTCCCATAATATTTAGAAATTATCAATTTAATTTACTCACCCACACTACAATTTCCAAATAATAAACAGTAGCCCTTAGCTGAATGCAAACACAGTGAGTTTATTTTTGTTTTTTCTTTCTACAGATTGTATTCAAAACATTGACTACGGCAGTCGACGCGGGGAGTGAAAACGGACCGTACGGTTGTAGAGTGGAGTGGCATAGGGAGACATTTTGGGACCTGTAACGTTCAAAGTGGATTGTGAATGTGTGTGAAGAGAGATGATGCGTACGTGAGCGACACGGTAAGTTTTGTGTTTTGATAATTTTAGACTGTTCTGGTAGATTGTGGAATTGACATATTAAACATAGGTATTGCATTTAAGCTGAAAGGTTTTAAATCTTAGCGATTAATAAATATAATACATTAGTCGTCTAATTACCTACATATATTTTTGTGATGACACTTATTAACAAAATGTTATTTCAGCAGAGTTTAAAAATATGCAAAACCATAAATAAAAAAAAATCATATTGTTTATATAAACAAAGTACTAAAACACATTACTTCATATTTTTGAGATATTATCTTTAAAATATTGTTGTCGTGTAAAGTCAGAGCTGACAGCCTTACAAATTTCTTCTTTAGCTATTTGAAGCTAATTTTATGGTTAATTTCGTTACAACTAGAATTATTTGTATATTATTCAAAACGAAACGTATATTTATACGTATATTTTTCAAACGAGTATGATGTTATATGTAAATATCCTGAATATCATGAAAACTCTTGAATCTATTTTTTTTATTGAATAACAATAATAAATCTATAATATAAAAATGAATCGCAAAATGTGTTGGTAAGCGCATAACTCAACAACGCCTGGACCAATTTAGCTAAATCTTTTTTTTAAATGTTCGTTGAAGTTCAAGGATGGTTTTTACGGAGAGAAAAATTAGAATTATTGCTGGAAAAACCCTAAAAATAGCCCTTTTCTTTTTCCCATACAAATGATTTGTAACTAAAACGTAGTCAATTTGAGCTTTATTGCTATGGTATAAAGTTCATATTAAATTACAAGCACTCACTGTTGTCTAAGCAATGTAGGTGTGTTCCTAACGTCAAAGATCATATCTATCAAAAGTATATAAAATTTTCATGTCACAATGTTAGTTACCGTACTCCTCCGAAACTGCTTTACCGATTTTTACCAAATTTTATATGCGTATACAGTAGGTCTGGAGAATCAGCTACTATCAATTTTTCATTTTGCAAAACAACGTTTGCTGGGGTCAGCTAGTAAATAAATAAATATTTCCGGACAATCCACACAACAACATCTAGCCCCGTGGTAAGCTCTTAGCTTGTGGTACGGGTACTAGACATCTGATATACTTAATATAATAGACATACATACATAGATTTTTATTATTATATAAAATAACAGTGGTGTTATTTAAATTAGTTTATGTGTGTGAATAGATCACTCCATATTGATTATGATATACTTATCTTCTTTATATGAAGGTAATGGTTTAATTTTTTATATTTTTTGAACTGTTTTCAACATAACATGTCAATTATTGAGGACAGGTAATAGAGGAAAGAAAAACACATGTGCCGACTTGCCGACCCTATATAGTAAGGGACAAGGGCTGGATGCTGATCAATTAATCTAAATTTAAGAAAAACCCCCGATTCCATTGTCTTAAATTCCTTAAATGTAAAACAACATAATATTATGTAATGTGGACACGATGCGCTTTCATTTGATACCCCACACTAGTATATTTGCAGATTTTCTGTTTTCCTTACCCACTCTCACCCCCATAACCTTTAAACGGCTCAACCGATTTTCATGAAACATGTCTAAGAACACCCGGGCCAAACTCACCGTTCATACAAAAAATACTAAACTAAATTAAATTGAAATCGCTCCATCCGTTCGGGAGTTATGATGTAACAGACAGACAGACAGACACGTCAAACTTATAACCCTCTTTTTTGGTCGGGGATTAAAAATAAAGGATTTGATTCGATTTGATTTGATGATATATTTCTAAAGTAGTTCAATAACAGCACCCAGCCGAATCGCACCTGAAATAGTCAATTTACAGCACCTGTCAATAATTTTATGCCGGCGAATATAATGCATAACAATTTAATTTATATATACCTACTCTTACAAACTAAACATATTTTCTGTAGATACATAAAATAGAATATAACCTACATTAAATTACAGTCGCACGTAAGTAGGTATGAGTAATTATTTTGTTTCAAAATTATTTCGCAAAGCTTTTAATACTAAACTTTTAAAATAAATAGCGCAAGCGAATCCGGTGCGCGTACATACCTACTTAATAATTTTACGTCAAAATTTTTCGTCAAAACAAGTTTTTTTTAAACCTGAAGATTTTTCAAAGGCCTTTGTTCAATGAGGGCTTTTTCCAACGATGACGCGGCCCTTTTCGAGAAAAACATATTTTGATGAATCGCTGTTTTTAGAGGATGGAAAAATCTGTTTGCATATCTACTGAGTTTAAGGGAAAGTCGTATCCAAAATTAAAAAAAAAATATATAACTAGGCACATTATACACACAGTATTATAATTCTCAAAAACTAGATAAAGTAATTGAAGGTACTGTTCGAATCATGTCATGTGTTTATAAAATCAATTATTAATTTTCAAAATATAAAATGTTAAATTGATTCAATTTGCATTAAGATTTTTATTATTATAGCTAGTATACATTTAATTGACTGCCTCAGTGACGCGGTGGGCGAATGTCTGCTTGCGACGCAAGATGTAGCGGGTTCGATTCCCAACGTGGGGACAATTGTTTGTATGTTCTGCAAGCACTTTCTCCTTGGTCTGGGTGTTTTATATGTATAATAATAAAAAGATATCTATGCTTGTATGTCTATTTCATTAAGTAGGTACTAGCGGCCCGCCCCGGCTTCGCAAGGGTAATTATTCAATATAATTTTCCAGGCACTTATTCGATTTTTTCTCGCCGTAAAAATCCTTGATCTCCAACAAACATTTAAAAAAAAATTGGCCAAATTGGTCCAGGACTTGTTGAGTTATGCGCTTAGCAGCACATTTTGCGATTCATTTTTATATATAAGATTAAGAAGATATCAGATGTCTAGTACCCGTATCACAAGCTTAGAGCTTACCACGGGGGTATATATTGTTGTGTGGATTGTCTGGAATTATCTATTTAAATAAAAATGAATTGTTGTTCGTTAGTCTGGTTAAAACTCGAGAAAGGCTGAACGGATTTATCTTATCATAGTCTTGAAATGTTCGTGGAGGTCTAGGGAAGGTTTAAAAGGCTAACAAAATCGAATAATTGCCGGGAAAAAAAATGAATAAAAACCCGTGCGAAGCCGGGGCGGGCCACTAGTTTATTATATAAATGAGAGTCTCCTAGTTAAAAATGCCTGTCCAGTGACGCAGTCGCCATGGCCGAAATCGGATATAATGATAATAATATGTATTTATTTTATTTAATGAATCAATTTTTGACAAGTAATAATGGTATTATGAATAATTTCTGCATTCTATAATTTTGCGACACTTTTGTAACCAGACAACCAGTCTATTACACGCTCGTATTAATTTTAGTATTGCTGTGGGTCTAGGGTGGAGTTGAGCTGTCAAATACGCGCTTAACATCGACGCGCGAGGTCCACTACAAAACTTAACAAAATACGTACAAAACTTAACAAAATCTTATCAAAACATATACCTACTTGTTTCTAAAAACTCGCAACTGAGATAAGTAAGTACTAACTTAAACATACACAGGGTGATTCATTTCGTGTAGGTAATTAAAATAAACTGGGCGCTTTTTTTTTACGTTAGATTCTTCATTTTACCACAATCCCACCTGATGTAAAGACAAGTGACGATGTGGTCTAAGATGGGGCATGAAGACCTAGAAGGCGCTGGAGACATTGTGCATCGATTTTACGCCCATGTTTGTTTTATGGTTTTTGATAGTTTCGGAGATAATCAACTATTTCAGTTTTTTTTTCGATAACCGACTTGGTTCTTTAAAATTGAAATCTTGAAAAACCTATGCTAAAATCAATTTATAACTTTGAGGCTTTTATGAAACTTTTAAAGCTGTATTTTTTTAGCATTTTGTTTAAACTTATAGCTTATAATATATATGTAAAAGGACCTCCCACATACAGCATACCTTTATCGCTCCACGAAACTTAAACAACAGAATGTTTACAGAAAACATTCGTTTAAAGGTAAACTTCTTAAGCGAGAGCAAATCTAAACAATTTCTTCTCGATGCACCGATTATAGTCGGTTATTCGATTATTATAAACATGAAATCGATTATTACAAACATTTTTACTGAACCGTGTTTTGAGAAGACGCATACACGTGATATAACAAAAAATCATCAAATTTCCAGCCCTTGAATACATTAGGTACGCAAGTTGGCAAAATTTGCCTTTTAAGTTACTTTCAAATTGGAAGTTGCAAGACGTGTTGCAAAGAGCACGGTGCGGTAACAGTGCGGCGTACGTACAGCAACCATTCCTTGTGTCGTGCGTTCGCGGTTCAGTTCAGTTCAGTCGCGTCGCTTATGTTTGAAAACAATCGAACGTACATCAAACACTTTGCTTACCGCTGCGGCGCGTATGTCTCGAAACGCTCAAATTGAAAGCGCCCTTATATTTAACGGCAAGAACAGCCCGTTATTATCTTGTCCAGTTGTGGACAATGCATGTTATGGTTGTTGTGTGGAGTGACAAGTAGCCCTAGCACGAGTTGTCACTTACGACTGTGAAGAATACAATATGTTTAACCTAAGTGCAGGCATTCACAATCTTCGCTCATACATACCTACTATAGGTAGGCCTAGACTTATAACTAGTGTCCTACCTACCTATTTTCGTTCCTATGTGTTCGATGTTTGTTTTTTGTTTTTCGTGTAATGTTTTTTGTTTCGCAAATTTTGTTATTTTTTATTTAATTAATTATGTTACCTACTGAATGTTAATTGTCTGTGTTGTTATTTGTCTGTACTTATGTGTGTGCAAAATAAATGCTATTATTATGTTTTAATCCCATGCATTGGACAGAGATTTCGCAACTAAAATTTTATTTCGCAATTAATACTTTATTTTGTCAAATGTATGGGATTACAACATGTTGTAATCTCCAACAGTGGTAAGTGGTAACTCGTGGTAGGGCCAAAGAATGAATAAAATAAGGACATGTAAGGGTTTATGTGTAGTGTGAGCAGTGGCGTAGCTAGGTGATGAAGGGCCCTGGGGCAAACAAAGCAGGGGCCCAAAGCTGTTTAAGTTTCATATAAGTATTCTAGCAGTGCCACGCGGCGTCGCCTGCGTTTTATGGATTTTCTCCAGGAAATTATACATATTCATGTAAAATTAGCTTAAATTGCACCCGGCCGAAGTTTTCTTCTTTAAATTACACTTACACACAATACACAATTATTTGTTAGGGCACTACCAACAGCACGTATGACAAACATTTTTTAAAGTAGACATTACATTTTAAATATGTATTTTTCTGTTTTCCTTTAAATATTGCCGGACAATCGACACAACAACAACAAGCCCCATGGTAAGCTCTAAGCTTCTGTTACGGGTACTATACATCTGACATACTTAATATAATAGACATACTTACATAGATATTTTCGTGTAAACTCTACCTGTTTACTACCTACCAGTTGTCTCGAATTATCTTCAAAATTAAGTAATTGTTACATCTGACACCAATGATTTTCCTTGTAAAAATCTGTATTTTTAAGACGCTGGGCTAAAATAATAACTTTGTGGGCTCCAAACAACGGACACGGGCATCGCGGCAGACCAAGATCAAGATGGCGAGATGAGCTGGATAGTTTTGACGTGGATTGGTGTGCACCAGCTCAACAACGCGATGTGTGGAAGGGGAATACTGCCTTTGCCCAGCAGTGGGACGACATGGGCTGAAAATAATAGTAATAATTAATTACAAGACGATTATTTTCGATATTAATAAGGTATATAGTCTTGTTTTTGTTTGCTCTCCTTATCGGAACTGATAGGCTTTTATAAATATTGATAATGTCGCGTGCGTGTGACTGTTTATGTTAACTGATAATACGAATGTGAATTTCATCTCGATCATTCAAGTTTTCTTGATTTACTAGTAACCTACTGCGAGTTTGGTTGGGCGTTTGCTCCTAAGTTATTTTTAGAGCTAACTGCATCACCAATTCATAATTTAAGCAGTAAATTTATTTATTACCGGTAGTTTCACCTGTCTTAACTCTAAGTTGGCAATGTAGAATAGAACAAGAATTTATTAAACGCAAAACTGAGAAAATAAACACAGAAAGGATAGAAAACACGTAAAGGAAAAATACACTTAGTAGTGTAGGATCCATCAAGAGTAGATAAGGTATTCTGAGTGAAAAAAATCTTATTTTTTTACTATCGGACTTTTCTATCAATGTTCAATCAAGCATGCCAAAAAATTACTGTCTCATAAATGGAACGGAATTGGCGAATATATTTACATAACATAACAGTGGCGAATATATTTACATCGTTACTACCTACATGGGTAACTACACAATTAAAACATATATATTGTTTTCCTATGTGGTGCTGGGCCAAGCTTTCCCCCAATTAATTCCAGTAGTCCCTTTCAAGGGCTGTTCGCCACAACCTCTTCCAGTTTTTACGTGAAAATTAAGTTTCTTTTAATGCTGGGCAACATGATAGGTTTGAGTCTTATTAAAATACATACTATTAAAATGAAGTACATCTGGTGTCAGTTCTCTTTTTTAAACAAATACAATACAATATAATACAATATTCTTTATTGAAACACCATAAAAATTAATATTACAAAGAATTGTGCGTAGCAAAAAGTGAGACAATGGGCGGCCTTATCGCTAAAAGCGATCTCTTCCAGGCAACCTTTGGATGGAAAGAGATCATTGTACACACGGAATCAGTGGCGTCTACAACAAAATTGTAGAAATAATAAAAGTAAAAATAAATAAATGGGTACAAAAAGATAGGTTTAAAGATAACATAGTGAACATAATAGTTAGAGAAAGGAAATAGTGAATACAAAACAAGATAGTATGAAGTAAATACAGTACAGAAACAATAAAATACTTACTCAACGGATCTTGATGCAGTTTTCAGCAAAGGTTATTTTTTCTAATAGTATTAGCAATAAATAGGGTTTTAATATCTTAAAAACACTTTAGGAGTCGGCGGATTAGTCCAAAAAACGCGAAATTATGTTACCTCTTTAAATGTTTAACGTTCAACCCATTTTCTAGAAATTTTGGGTGTGAGATTATCATAGGTAACTCGCAAATTCATCAAAATTGAGATATCTTTTAAAGCGCAAGTACCACGACAGGGTTAAGCCGTTTTCTACAAAGGATATAAATAAATATAAACGGACAATCCACACAACAACATCTAGCCCCGTGGTAAGCTCTAAGATTGTGCTACGGGTATTAGACATCTGATATACTTAATATAATAGACATACATACATAGATGTTTTGTATTAACATCCAGACAAAAGAAAGTAACAGAACATACAAACACATACTTGACTGCCTCAGTGGCGCGGTAAATAAATAATTATTTCCGGACTACTCACACAGCATCACCTAACCCCAAACTAAGCAGAGCTTGTACTATGGCTGTTAGGTGACTGATGTACTACATAGATACATTTTTTTTTGTAAATACATACATATAATACTTAGAAAACACCCAGACTGGAAACCAGAAATTGTAGATCGTACAAAATCTGGTCCCGCGGTGGGAATCGAATCCGCAACCTCCTGCGCCTGAGGCGGACTTTCGGCCACCGAGCCACTGAGGTCGTATTACCCTCCTTCGTAAGGTGGGCATTGTTAGTATTAAAAATGGCAACCGACACGCACCTGAGCCATTATATCGCCGATTATTTTATAAATAAAATGTGTAAACGAGTTACACTGCTGTCATACGATTTTCTTGTTTATATACATTTGATACGACAGGGCCAAGTTAAAATGGTTTGTGTAAATAGAAACTTCAATGTTTACAACAATTATACTTTTATTAATACATTTACTGTACGTAATTAAACACACACAAAAGTTGATAACATAAAGAACATGGACAAAAACTATCTTATTTTTAACTCTTAAATTCGTAGTAGCTAAATCGTCGTGCCTTAGTAAAATAAAAAAAATGTCAGAAAAACATATTTTGCCGAAAAATTAAAATTCGACTACTCGATACTTTTATGTTGCCGTTCTAAGGATATTGTCATAAAAATAAAAAAATAAACATGAGTAATAAAATATAAACTGAGTGAAAAGACATAAAGTGTGAACATTCTGTTAAGAACGCGGGGCGTATCGTAGGCCCCGGATTTTTTTTTGCTCATTACCCTATATTTATTTAGAGGACATCAAAAGGACAGTAATTTTAAAAATATAGTTCAAAATAGCAGAATTAGTTAGTATACAGATTATTTCTTTTGAGACTATCAAGTTTATCTATATTATTTAAAGTATGTAAATGATAATGGGATATTTAAAATTATTTTTGAGTTTCCTAATATGTACATAATATCGTAAATTCATTATACCACTATCTTTACACGAAAACGTATTTTCCCGTAGTTATAGGCTATCGATTAAACAATTTAGTTTTATTATTATCCTACTACTATTATAAAGGCGAAAGTTTGTAAGTATGGATGTATGGATGTATGGATGTTTGTTACTCTTTCACGTAAAAACACACAGAATCTCTAGAGCCTGAAAAATAATATAGGCTACTTTTTACCGCGGGAAAACGTCATTCCGCGGGAAAATCCATTATAACGCGGGTAACACCGCGGGGCACAGCTAGTTTAAAAATATTTCAGTGTTAGAAGAGCCCATTTATCTAGGAAGGTTTTTTTACCGTGGGAAAATCCAAATTATGACGCCGTGACGTGCTAGTAACATACATAATATAAATGTATACCCTATAAAACTTTTAACGAACTTCAAGTAGATAAGTTCGTTTAATAATACGGAGATTGTTATTATAAGTAAGATTTTTTTTCTCTGTTTATAAATGAAGTTCTTTCCAGATAATAGAACAATAAAATGTTTATTCAATACCTTATCTACAATGTGTTTGTGTAAAAGATATAGTTTATCGAAGTATATTTCAATATTGCGTTGATTCATTGATAGTTTATATCAACTTTTATTACCTACTGTTTTTTTGTTACTACGCTGAATAGGTACGTTGACTTGTGGACGTCCACTGGTTGGAGATTTCAACATATTGTAATCCCCTACAATTGACAGATAAAGATAAAGTATTCGCTGTGACAAATCTGTCAAATGCATGGGATTACAACATGTTGTAATCTCCAACAGTTGTAAGTGACAACTCGTGGTAGGCCTACACAGGGCAAAACAAGCAAACAAAAACCGTCCTTAAACAAGCTGAAATTACTTACTTATTTACTTAAAACGAAAGGAAATTTTTACCGTATATAATTTTTTTTAAATATGTTGGACTAATTTTTTTTTAGTTTTGAGGTTATTAGATATCTACTTATATTCTCAAAATATTTATTTTGTTTCAGAGACCAATGGTGCAGTTACCTATAGTGGTAAGCTAAGTAAATTATGAACATACAATTTTTATTGAAAGAACTTACTTTTCACCATCTCCGAGTAAAATTAGACAATGTTTAAAATATAGAGCTATCTCGCTCAGTCACATGTGACAAAGCGAGATAGCTCTAGACATAATTAACCTTTGTCAATTGACACGTAAAACTAACCATTGCTTAGTTTACGCGGATTTTGTGAAATAAGCCCTTAATCAGCTAAGTTTACGGAATCCTACAACTTGGTACCAATTAGAACATTACCGAAGGCTTTAGTCAAACCTTTATACATTATATGTAGCACTAGCTGTGCCCTGCGGTGCTACCCGCGTTATAATGGATGAAGTACTCTTAACCAACAACATATTTATTTGAATAAAGATTAATATTATTATGTTGATACAACTTAAACAAATTATTTCGACCAAATTAGGTACCATAAAAACGGTTTTTGTGAGTTTATCTTAAAAGATAGACATATACTATCGCAGACTGTTTTTTAGATCATTAAAAGAGCTATTATTCTTTAATACATATTTTTTGTGTATCTTGAACCGTTTTCACGGCGCACGCAACGGAAGGCTTCAAAGATGAAATAATTTCTCCCGTTTTTTACACATTTACCACTATATCTTTGCTCCTATTGGTCGTAGCGTGATGTTATATAGCCTATATATATAGCCTTCCTCGATAACTGGACTATCCAACACAAAAATAATTATTCAATTCGAACCAGTAGTTTCGGAGATTAGCGCGTTCAAACAAACAAACAAACAAACTCTTCAGCTTTATAATATTAGTATAGATTTAGTTCGCGGACGCCTTATTTTCTGGAATAATGTTTTGCATATTTGATTTTGACATTCAAATCCATTCCATGAGAGAAATACTGAAATTTTTATTAAAAACTGTTGTACAGAAGGTTTTATAACTAAAGGGTACAAGTTTCTACAGCTTATCCTCGAAAGGATGTACAATAATAGGTCTTAGGTACGAACTAGGTATCTTATTATAAGGCTCTAGAAGAAAAGCAAAATCTAACATTTAAATTTGATAAAATCTATCTGACATGTTCACTGGTCCCCTAAAATGTTGTGGTTACGTTTAACAAATATTATTTATGCCATTTTGGTTTATTTTGCCATTTTTGACGATTTGGCGTTATTCAATTAAGCATCTTTGGGTGTTTAATAAAAAAAATATCTTTAAACATTATGTATGTTTATTATATTAAGTATATCAGATGTCTAGTACCCGTAGCACAAGCTTAGAGCTTACCACGGGGCTAGATGTTGTTGTGTGGATTGTCCGGAAATAAATATTAATTATTTTATTTGGAGGTTTAAAAATAAAATCTGTATTTCATTATAAGCCGAACCATAGCAGAAACAGAACTTGTACTATGGTGGTTAATTACTGATATACCAGACATTAACAATGTTCGCTCACACATAAGATATTTTTTTGTTTTCCTTCAGTATAAAACCGGGGAAATCTCAAGTTCATCTTTACAAAGGTTCAATCTAGACACAAAGGGAAAGGGCAAGAGGCTTAGCGGCCGATCTGTCGAACAAACAAGGGTGGGTTCCAGCCCTATTTATTAATGGAGGGCCAGTTTTAGCCCATTGTTAAGTATTTCCTTTATAATGGGGGGAAAAATAGGTTCCATTAAAAATAATAAAAAGTCTGTCATTATGCTTATTTAAAAAAAAGTACCCCTTATATTTAACTTTTCTTGGAAAAGTAAAAACCAAGATGATATAGTGCATTGGAGATATGAAATATAAATTAATAAAATACGATTGAACTATAGAAATTATTTATAAAGAAAGAAAAGAATGAAATACATTTATTTCGACAACACAAATACAGAAAAATAAAGTATATTAAAATTAAATTTCAATTATAAAAAATACAACATAAAAATCAGTACTACTCATTTGGTTGACACATAAACATTTAAGCACAGCAT
The DNA here is from genome assembly GCA_929108375.1 of Gymnoscelis rufifasciata. Taxonomy (NCBI): domain Eukaryota; kingdom Metazoa; phylum Arthropoda; class Insecta; order Lepidoptera; family Geometridae; genus Gymnoscelis; species Gymnoscelis rufifasciata. The sequence goes on along the minus strand of OV815327.1, from coordinate 8,308,687 downwards.
GTCATCATCATCATCAGCACCCTATTAACGTTCCCACTGCTGGGACACAGGGACTTCTCTCTCGACGAGAGAGATTAGGCCTTAATTCACCACGCTGGCCAAGTGCGGGTTGGTGAATGTCACATGTCCTTCAAACTCTTTTTAAAGTTCTCAGTACATGCCGGTTTCCTCACGATGTTTGCCTTCACCGTTAAAGCACGTGTTTAAAGCGCACATAAATTTCTCAAGAAGAAAAATCCAGAGGTGCGTGGCGGGGTTTGAACCCACGACCTTCGGAATAAAAGTCGAGTGTCCTCCCACTTAGCCAACACGGCTTACGCTCAGCATGTGCCGAACGTATATTATTTTTTAACCCCCGACCAAAAAAGAGGGGTGTTATAAGTTTGACGTGTCTGTCTGTCTGTCTGTCTGTCTGTCTGTGTGTCTGTCTGTCTGTGTCACCATAGCTCCCGAACGGATGGAGCGATTTCGATTTAGTTTTTTTTGTATGAAAGGTGAGTCTTGCGCGAGTGTTGTTAGACATGTTTCATGAAAATCGGTTGGGCCGTTTAAAAGTTATGGGGGTGAGAGTGGGGAAGCAAAACCGAAAATCTGCAAATATACTAGTGTGGGGTATCAAATGAAAACGCATCGCGTCCACATTACATAATATTATGTTGTTTTACATTTAAGGAAATTAAGGCATTGGAATCGGGGGTTTTTCTTAAATTTTAAATTTAGATTTATCTCTATTACTGGGCATATTAACTCACTATATTTTTTTCAACGTCCTCTTTAACAGAGTCCATTCAGTATGCCGCTTCTGTAGTAGGGCTTGGTTTACTAATCCCCTGCTCGGATTCAGGATCTGTATCTGGGGATCGGTAGTTATGTTTGTACACCTAAAAGTAAGAGAGTCCTATGTTATACTAGTGGACTTACGTCAGATATATTTAAGATATAACTGTTAATTAATGCCGTAATACGGTTTCTGGATATTTGGTCTAAAAACTAAAACCGCAAAACTTACAGATATGATTTCCTAACACTTTTTGTGAGTTACCGCAAAATCAGGTTTTTTTTTCAAAATGGTGGTAAGTACGTGGCGTGCATGTCCACTTTGGTAAATAGCCGACTGTTTTCTTAAACATCAATTTTTTACATTTAATTATTACGTTTCTCCTGGATTCTAATGATTTATTTAAGTTTTAAGTGATTATAGTTTGTGAATATTATTGCCAAAACAGAAAGAAAAGAATTCGAGTAAGTATCGCTTTTGAGTATTTTTTCTCAATCGAACCCACGATCTTTGTATTCACAGTCAATTTCCAGGTCCACAAGACCATATTAACTTGATAAAATAAACCAAACGACGAGTGACAAAAATAGGCCTATAAAAGTATTTTCTTACTAGCTGTCGTAAAAAAACCGCTTCATTCACGAGATTTCAGCCGAACGACATTTAGTAGTAATAAAATATTGATGCGTGGTTTAGGGTTAATTTTTGACTACGAAGACATTTTTTATGATATATTTATACGTTTGGTAATATTGGTGATTAAGGGGTTTTTCCAACGTCAGGATAAAGTTAACAAATCGAGTAACTATAATACGGCCTATTTTAAATTCTCTGGCGTTTGATTTCTGATGTTTGTCGTGAAAGTGATAATTTTATTCCGCCAACTGACCCTTTATTGGTTTGTTAATTATTAACTGATGTTGGAAGCTTTAGTATTTTATGGTTTCTTTTACGATCTGTTTCATGATTCAAAGAGCAACAGAGAGGTCTATGCTCGCACTGAAACTTAAAGAGTGAAAAACGATGATTTTCGCCATAATACAAAAGTTATCGATGCTACTTCTATGCTCAGTAAACTTAAATGGAAATGGGCGGGACATATCGATAGGACAAAAGACTAGAGATGGAGAGAGAGAGAGAATCATACATTGGTGTGAGAGGCAGGCCACGGAGACTATGGAGCAACGATCACCAGGTCGTTGCTCCATGCATCGGTGGTGGCAGGCGTTACGTGGATAGAAGGATGTGGAACGGTATGGAGGAAGCCTACACCCGACTATGTATGACCAGTCCAACTGATATTTATAATTATAATTTAAATAATTTAATTTGACCAAAATGTAAAAAATAATATATACAAAATTATAATTTGTACGTAGAGTCCTTTAAATAATATGATTTGAAATAAAGGCTTTATTATTATTATTATATAGTGTTTAAAAGTTAGCATAGTGACGAAAGCGGGCATTGAATACAATAAATTACATTACAGCAAAGGATGTGACGACCTACAAAATAATTATGAATGACTGATAAATAATATTTTTTAAATTTATCTTGGTTTTTAACAATAACAAAACTCGAAACGTGTAACGTGTTTTTGAGTGTTCCGATACTTTGATGCTGCTTGTTGCAAGCGCCATGATCACGGCATCAACTAATTAGTATTGTTTTATGAGGAGATGGTTATTCACAAACGAAAAAGTCCACTTTCTCCATTATTTTAATCTAAGTACATTTTAAATTAGGTCCATATAATAGATAAAATTTAACTAAGCTTTTTCAAAAGAAGCAAACGCGAGAACTGACGCTATCATAGATTACGTGCAAAAGCTTCAACACCCAGTTACTGTCAGAGGAGGATGGGGTAAAACGGACTACCTAACCCCCATCACCCCCTAGATAAAACTGTGCTTAGCACTTTATTGTTCTGCGAGCTGGGGGGTAGGAGGGGGTGCTTTTAATGAATGTTGGGATAAGTCTTTTCAATATTAATTTTGGAAAGTTTTATCACAGCGTAAGTTTAATAATAAGTAGACTGGTAAAGTAATTATTGGATTATGCATGTTTGGTCGTTGGTGACTCTCTTACATGAATATGTCAATCATCATGATCACCCTATTAACGTTTCCCACTGCTGGGACACAGGGACTGCGAGAGAGATTAGGCCTTAATCCACCACGCTGGCCAAGTGCGGGTTGGAGAATGTCACATGTCCTTCAAACTCAAGTTCTCAGAACATGCCGGTGTCCTTACAATATTTGTTTTAAACACGTTGCAAGTGTTTTAAAGCGCACATACATTTGTCAAGAAGAAAAATCCAGAGGTTATGGATTTGAATTACGGATACATTTTCTTAAAATAGGCTAAATACCGGATTAGTTCCTTTATGTCACCTACCCTATTCCTGCAATGCCAACATCATCATCACCATTATCACCCTATTAACGTTCCCACTGCTGGGACACAAGGACTTCTCTTTTGACGAGAGAGATAAGGCCTTAATTCACCACGCTGGCCAAGTGCGGGTTGGTGAATGTCACATGACCTTCAAACTATTTAACAGTTCTCTGAACATGCCGGTTTTCCTCACGATGTTTGCCTTCACCGTTAAAGCACGTGTGTAAAGCGCACATAAATTTCTCAAGAAGAAAAATCCAGAGGTGCGTGGCGGAGTTTGAACCCACGACCTTCGGAATGAGAGTCGAGTGTCCTCCCACTTAGCCAACACGGCTTTCAAATGCCAATGCAATGCCAACATATTTAACAAAATGCTGTATCTGCATGAGCCTCAAAGATATCCAGCTATTTGGTAAGCAACTAGTTACTTATATGGGTTGGCAACGGCATGGATCCACCGTGAGCCTGCAGCCTTCACCAAGTCCTACGTCTCTCCATCCAGGTATTTTACGATACCAACGCGGCTTTCTGTTCTATTTGCTACATGGCAATAAGAACTTATATGTTTAGCCCTATATTATATCCTACTACTTTTATAAAGGCGAAAGTTTGTAAGTATGGATGTATGGATGTTTGTTACTCTTTCACGTAAAAACTACTGAATGGATTTGAATGAAACTTTACCACAATAAAGCTTATACATCAGAATAACATATAGACTACTTTTTACCGCGGTAAAATATCAGTTTTCGCGGGAAAATCAATCATTGCGAGTGAAGCCCGATTTAGATTAAATTTGGCACGAACATAGCTGCTTTCCCAGTAAATTACAAAGCTGCTTTTTACCGCGACAAAATCCCTTATTACGCGGTTAAAGCAAGTAATAATATAAACTTAAGATGAATCCTATACTATTATAAATGTGAATGTTAGTTTGTTTGTGACGCTTTCAAGCGAAAACTACTCAACCGATCATCATGAAACTTTGTACACATATTCTAGGAGGTATTAGAAGTAACATAGGATACTTTTTATCCCGGGAAAATATGTAATTCCGCGGGACAATACATTTAAACGCGGGTAACACCGCGGGGCACTACTAGTAATGTAATATTTTTAAGACTTTGTTTCTCTGTAACCAACATGCATCTTCAGCACCATGATAGATAGACAGTTGAGATTTTGACGGATAATGTATTTCTTAAATACAACTAATGTAATGTCGCCTACATAACAACGAATAGTAAAAACACAAAATAAATAAATATATATAAGGTTTCACATAAAATAAATGTGACCTCATCTTTTATCGTTTTTAATGACAATGTTATTTCCTTGATTATTATTATTTTTTATTTAAATTAGCTTTAAGTTGACCTGTCCATGTAAGCATAGGCTTCTAAGGAAATAAACGTTTTGACTTTGACTTTGACTTAATTTTGTCCCGTAAATTGAACCTTTATTTAAAAGAATGTAACATAAACCCAAAGCGTAAAATATCTTTGTGAATTTCAAAAAACTTGGAATATGAGTTCATCTACTACTTATAGGATTTCTCAATTAAAAATACGCTTAAAATACAACAAGAAACTACCATAACAACTACATATATCTTACTTATACATAGTACTTATTGTAAACAAATGAAATAAACCTAAAAAACAGAAATTATACTGAAATGTTGTCTCTTATAAGCTACACTGTAGGCGGTCGCTTTTCAGCGCTCAGGGCGGAACTTTTCAGTGGGCGGGCGGATCCGCCCATCGCTCATCAGTGAAACCTTTGTATGAAATCTGAATACTTTGTGCTAAACAAATATATCAGCGATAAGGCCGCTTGATTTACTCACAATTGATTCACAATTTCTGTACATTTTTATCTTTTTGTGTGTGTTATTATTTTGTGTTCAATAAAGAGTATTGTATTGTATATATATATCTTACAAGTACTAAACAACTAGTTGGCACGTTCCGGCTTTGCATGGATTTAAAAAACCTTCTCTTTTATTTATACTTTGTGCACACAAAGCAATGTACAGTGGAGGACTTAATGGTAGAAGCATTCTCTACCAGTCATCCTGGGCGTGCAAGAAAATAAATTAGATACTTTCAATATAAAACTTATTTCAATATATATATACATATAAAATGATAACACTCTTCCTATAACTGAAAACAAAATGAGGATCAGTTCAGTAGTTTTTGAGTTTATTGCGAATATAGAGACAGACAGACGCGGTAAGGGGCATGAATTTATAAAAAGTATAGATAAAACTATTGAGGTTATTTTTAACATTATCTCACCCCAATGTTTTAAAAGAAGCCATCTACCTTCTAGGACTTCATGCTCCTTCTTAGACCACATCGTCACTTAACATCAGGTGAGATTGTGGTCAAATGAAGACTTATCTAACATAAACAAAAAATGATTTAACATTTACTCAGAAAACACATCCATACTAATATTATAATGCGAAAGTCACTCTGTCTGTCTATTCCTCTTTTACGCAAAAAAACTACTGAACGGATTTAAATAAAATTTGGTAGGTAGGTACACATCTTACCGCAAGAAATGACATTCCGCGGGAAAATCCATTATAACGCGGGTAACATAGCGGGGCGCTACTAGTATCTTATAAAAAATAATACATTTTAAATTATATCTAAACTTAGGTAAAACTTTTATGTGACTGATCTAATAAACCCTATTTTAAGGCATAAATTAGGTTTTTATTAGCTCCTACTAGTATTCATTAAAGAGAGGTTTAGCAAATTATTTAAAATGCTGATTACAAAATAGATATATTATTTTTATCATTTCAATAGTATTGCATTTCTATAAAAATATTTCTATAGATTTTATAGGAAAATACCCACAAAAATAATTACATATTAAATATAATACGGTTTTATCAACTCTGTCAGTATTAAAAATTGTGATATACTGAAAAAAACACCCATAATGATAAAAATTCTAAGAAAATTCGATTTTGGTGTTATGTTCCCCGAAAAAATATTTTGACAGTTTAGAAACTGTAAAAGTTTTTCGATTTAATTTACTTAAAATCTTATTTTTTTTGCCCTTTCATATAATACTCGTTCAAATTAACTAGACATCTGTTCAGAGTCAAAACGTATTTCTAGACAGACCTCAAGCATTTCAAAATTCAAGTTGGCTATTTGTTACCTTTGCCAATTTCAAATCAGACTCCAAGCCGAGTCAAATGTCATACATAAAATATTGAACACATCCACACCATCATCACCCTATTAACGTTCCCACTGCTGGGACACAGGGGCTTCTCTCTTGGCGAGAGAGATTAGGCCTTTATCACCACGCTGGCCAAGTGCGGGATAAATGTCACATGTGCTTCAAACTCTTTAAAATTCCCACAACAAGCTGCCTCACGATGTTTGCCTTCACCGTTAAATAACGTGTTTAAAATATCTCTAAATATAAAAAAATATGTCGCATCCACACGACTACCATTATTAACCCTTAGAATATGAGCCCTTATGTTAAGTATACTCCAATTTCTGGGCAAACGTCAAAATAATTGAAACATGGAATGGATTCTATCGTACGATGAGTAGTGCATTGATCGTCGATAAATCACAGGCCAGTAAAAATGTCACTGGCCTCCGCTGCAGTCACACCGGACACCTGAAAAGTATTTACATTTTTTTTACACACCAGATAAACAATATAATAAGAAATTAAAAACTGAACCTAGTTAGATGTGCACATCAGGAACATATCATTGAACACTCCAACTTATCACTCTTCTCTGATCCCTTAATCACTCCTTTATGGATACTGTACCATAATACTACTGTGGATATTTGTTTTAATTTTAAGTTGTGGTGTTGCCACCCTCACGGGCCCTGGCTGAAAACCAGCGCTCTGTCATAGTGCTCCTACGGGCCCTGTGGCAGATGCATTATGCTGAGCCAGGGACCCTTTATTACACAAAATTCCAATAGTTTTAAGGTACCTATATTTAATTTGTTATTAGTTTAAGTTTGTTGTTATTGTTTTTGTAATTGTTTTGTGTAATAATAAATATTTTTCTTTCTTTCTTTCTTTATTTCTTATTTAAATTGATCTGTTTAATAATAAATTAATTTGAAATAGACTCATAGTACACCTAGGGTTCCGTAGTTTGTGCACATTTTGCAATAAAAATGAAAAAAACCGATAAAAAAAAATATAACCCGTCTGTGACATACATTTTTTAGGATTTTATACTGTCTATAAGCCTTTAGAGAGAGAATATCCGATTGAAAAATATTAAAACAAAACTAAAAATTATTTTTAAATACCTATTCAAGTATATTCTTATTTGTTAGGAAAATATATGTATTTTTTTTTGTTTTTTTTTATATTCCATATTATGACGTGAACAGACAAAACTCCAAAACAACACCGCTATAAACAACATGGGGTACTATATTAAAATCAAATCTTATATATACCTACTAGCTGACCCCAGCAAACGTTGTTTTGCAAAATTTTTTTTTTTTCAAAATGAAAAATAGTTGGATTATCAGACCTACTGAATATGCTCACAAAATTTCATGAGAATCGGTCAAGCCGTTTCGGAGGAGTTCGATTACGCACCCCGTGACAGAAGAATTTTATATATTAGAAAATTCTCGTGTCACAGTTTTCGTTCCCGTGCTCCTCCGAAACGGCTTTACCGATTCTCATGAAATTTTGTGAGCATATTGAGAAGGTCAGAGAATAGGCCAACATCTATTTTTCAGTTTGCAAAACAACGTTTGCTGGGGTGAGCTAGTAATTAATAAACATTTAAAGGGGCCTTACAACACTTATACTCAACATAACTATAACACAAATTTTACTTTATTTTTGTTGTTTTTTATTGCAAAATGAGTAAGAACTGTTCACGGACCGAGCATGAGGCCATGTCATACTTATCAAATTTATAATTTTTTTCCAAATCCTGATCTGAAAATCTACTTCCTTATTTAATACCATCCTGTATTAATTAAAAAAAAATTACACTAAACTGAAAATAATTACTAAATTTAAAAATACACACATTAGTATATAATCAAATAAATTAGGCAGATTAGTAGTAGTTTGAATTAATTTGGCAATTAATTTGTGCGAAACTTACCAAACACGTCACTCTGATCACAACATTTGAATATATTAAAGATAATTAATTACTTATTTACTTAATTTATTTAGTTAAGCTTCAAAATAACTATTTCTAACAATAGATAAATGTTACCATGTATTCATTTTGTTTTATACCTTCCTTATGTTATTTTAATAATGCTATTTCATGGATCAAGTTTTATTTGCGAATAACGCATGCGTTTCTGCTTTAACGGTGTAGGCAAACGTCGTGAGGAAACCGGCATGTTCTGAGAACTTTGCAGAGCTTGAAGGACATGTGACATTCACCAACCCGCACTGGTCCAGCGTGGTTAACTCTCAACTGATGATGATGACGATAAATCAATTGCATTTAACTTTTGCTGAAAATCATAATTTATACGGATGACGTCACGTTATGAAGGATGTAAGTGTGTTTGTTGCTCCTTACGCAAAAACTACAGAAGGGATTTTGCTAAAACTTAAGTCTTTTAGCTTACATATCAGAATAACACATAGGCTGATTTATACCGCGGTTAAATGCCACAATTCGCGAGAAAATCCATTATTGCGAGCGAAGCCCTAGATTCTAGGTCCCATCTTAGACCACTTTACATCAGGTGAGATTGTGGTCAAATGAAGGCTTATCTAATTTAACACGGATATAGGTAACTGTTGTAAAGAACAACAGCTACTTTTCCAAAATCAAATCAAAAAGTTTATTCGTAACTATACATTTCATACATATTCAATAAACGGACAAATAATAATAAACCGAACAAAAATACAATAATATAAAAAATATATAAATCAATTAAATAAGATAAAAGAATAATTTTAATTATTTATTTACAAAAAGGTCCCAGCTCAGCTCAGGTTCTTTCCTCGGAAAACCCTATTACTTCTCGGGCAAAGCCGCGGGAGTAACACTAGTATATAATACTCCTACACGTGCTCGTCACTTATTTATATTCAAATATACAAACACACAAAATAAAATAAACTCACTAAACGAGAATTATGCAAAAAATGCGGAACCCGCTGGCCTTGAGGCAACATGTTGTGTGCTTATAGCACAATAACTGCAAACACAACAAAATACGCATAAATATTATCGTCGACAAAAAATCATTAATATTATGTAAACTAATTTTATGATTATCGGCTAGCTTCGGCTTCGCACGGGTAATTATTCAAAAGTAGAAAGAAAAATATTTATATTACACAAAGACTTATAATGTATTAATTTATTACCTACCTACATAAAAAAACTATAGGGTTGGTAGTTATTCGAAAGACAGTTTTAAGCTATTGCATAGCTTCTATCGCAGGCCTTGAGCGTGGAGACCGAATCCAGAAATTCCGTAACGAAAAAAAAACTAACACTCGGACCAGCACAGCGGTGATACTTTTTTTAGTTTTTCATTCATAAACCAAAGTTTCAATAATAAATATTCCTGAAGAACCGACATGTATTGAAAGATAATAAATAATTTTGAAGAATATTAACTTCTCATTTATTTAATAAAAAAAAATTTTTTTTTTCTTATCGGTCACCACGACCAAAGTAAAACTTGAATTAATATCAAATAAAAAAAAACACTGCATAAATAAAATAAATATATATTTATAATTGCATAAGTTGATAAAAATGCTATGCAATACCGCGGCAGTCTCCAAGTGCCACACGTATTTTTTCTAATTATTCACTTTTATTCATTTATTTATAAAAAACACACATAACTTACAGATATCTTAAATCTAAAACGTTATATACGGCACATTGAATATACTTAAAATAAAATAACACATCATAATAAATATTATAACTACTAATAATCTTCTATGTAGGTTAACTATATGAGATCATTTTACGTAATTGTGTTGTGTTACATTATGTGTCAATGATCGATAAGGTATCGATCATTAGGTTGGCCCCCGCGACCGCTCTCAGTATTCGATTAATCGATACATTGATTGGATACAGATTATAAACAAATGGGGGATGGTGTTGCACTCTACAAACCATTTATAAAAAACTATATTTAAAACTTAAAGTGATTAAATATACCTACATTAAACCTACGTGAAATTAAGAAAAAAAATGTGTGATGAAAGGGTACTGGCTCAACATAATGCATCTGCAACATTACAATTCATAATAAGTCTTAACATACATACATACATTATTTTTTTTATTTTTTTTTGTATTAGTCTGACGGACGCATTCTTAGTATTGGGTCCCGATTTATCCTTGAACGGAACTCTACTGATGTCTCGTTTTCAATAATAACCTTTTTTTCCCGCCGTAAAAATCATCCTTGGGCTTCTACTAATAAAAAAAAAAGAATTAGCCAACTTGGTCCAGGCGTTGTTGTGTTTTGCGCTTTTTATTAACCCCCGACCAAAAAAGAGAGGTGTTATAAGTTTGACGTGTCTGTCTGTCTGTCTGTCTGGGACATCACAGCTCCCCCGAACGGATAAAGCGATTTAAATTTAGTTTTTTTTGTATAAAAGGTGAACTTGGCGCGAGTGTTCTTAGACATGTTTCATGAAAATCGGTTGTGCCGTTTAAGAGTTATGATGCTCACCCCCATAACTTTTGGGAAACTGGGGAAGGAAATACTGAAAATCTGCAAATATACTCGTGTGGGTATCAAATGAAAGCGCATCGCGTGCACATTACAAAATATTAAGGTGTTTTACTTTTAAGGAAATTAGGGCATTGGAATCAGGGTTTTTTTTTAATCATTTATATGATAGAATACCACTAGCTGCCCGCCCGCAGCCTTATTGCTACAAACATGGTATACAGTACAGGTGATAATAATTACATAAAAAATTCCTTATGTTTCCACAGTAAATAAAAATAATTGGTATTAGAATATTATAATAATAAATCTAAACTTAAAATTTAAGAAAAACCCCCGATTCCCGTGCCTTAATTTCCTTTAACGTAAAACAACATAATATTTTGTAATGTGGACGCGATGCGATTTCATCTGATACCCCACAGTAGTATATTTGCAGATTTTCGGTTTTTCTTACCCATTCTCACCCCCAGAACTTTTAAACGGCACAACCTATTTTCATTAAACATGTCTAAGAACACTCGCGCCAGACTCACCTTTCATACAAAAAAAACTAAATTGAAATCGCTCCATCCGTTCGGGAGCTATGGTGACACAGACAGACAGACACACAGACAGACAGACAGACACGTCAAACTTATAACACCCCTCTTTTTTGGTCGGGGGTTAATAAGTAGGGTTCCTCCCAACATACATTCATTTATTATAATAAATTGATTCATATTTATATAAGTAAAATATTTAGTACCCGACTACGGCTCCTAGATAAAAATTTTATAAGATTTAACAATAAACTTAAAATAGCAGATAACATAAAATGTATACCTACATAATATTAAGGCCCCGGCCGCGTCTGTCTTTTTTTATGTTCGGGATAAACTCAAAATCCACCTATTGCTGTACTGAAATATAACAGAAAAACAAGGTTTGCCAATTTTTATACTCCTAAATGTGTTTTTTTAGTAAGTTTTTTTCGGTTTTTCTAGAAAGTTATTGGATTGTTTTATATTACGATGATACCGTGTAAATTGGTTCACGCATGCGCACAAGCCTCATATCGGTTTATAATTGAAATAAATTCAAGATTCCCTCAGAACTGAAAACTGATTACTTTCGATCCTTGTTCTCACCACATTACATTATTTTACTAGGTACTTTATTACAATAAGTTCTACCGAACTTTTTATTTGAATCTTTTACTTAATAGATTTTACTTATAGATATCAAATTTCATTTAAATGTTATATATGTTTAATATTAATAGATAACGGGAATCGTCGATGTTTTTTTTCGTGAATAACTTTTACAAGGAGAGCTTTGCGTACTGTTTTGCGCCGATAAACATTTTGCATCGACAATATTTTCGCGCTTCCCCTGCCACGCATGCGCAGTGCACACCTCCACCGACGCAGAACCTGTCAAAAATATGCAAATTAATCCATAAAAACCCAATAAAACACCCAAACTACAACACCATCGATAGTTTTCAACATAAATTTCGAATTTAGAAGAATTCTGATCACCAAAAATGTGTAGAATTGGTTCTTTTTTGTTGGTGTTGGGGTGTTGTTGTCCCTGTCTGCGTGCACAGCGCATGCTCAGTTGTAATGTTTATATTATTTGTATTTGAGCTGTGTATCAAGTAAACTATAACTACCACAGGCGTAGCGCCAATACTGAGACTGCCCCACCCCACTTCGGTAGTTAAATATTTCTTGCTTATTTCGCTAGCATTGTTGTTGCCGACGCGCGCAAGGCTGTTGTGTATTGTTTATGCGGCCGCAAAATATTTTAATACAAACACGGTTTGGATTTTGTAACGTTTTTGAACGGTGGATTTTATTTTTTTCGTGTTTTGGGGTGCGATGCATAAAGTTGCATTGGAGTAAATAATTTGCATTCGGAACTGCAGTCGCGGCGGTGCTTATGAGTGGGTAGTTATTGTCGCTGGTTTGTGTTTGAGTATTTTTATTTGTTTTTTTATGGGTTTTTATTGTTTCCGTGGATGGTGTGAGTGAAATTATGGTAGGATGCCGATTGTTGGAGTTGATTCTGTAAGTTTTTTACGCTGTTTTAGTGAGCTTTGACGGATTTTTGACAAGAAAAGCATTCACTTTTGATAATTTATAAAAATTTAAAGAAATTCTAAAAAAAAAATCTGGAGCTTTACACAATCATCTACTACCAATTTAAAAAAAAAATACTCAACATTCCAAAATTCTTGATTTTCAAAATTACATAACACATTTGATCATAATTTAACGAAATACCTACAAAATTAATTTTTGAATGTAGAACAGAAGAACGAAAGTTTAAAAATTCGAAATGGAACTTATAAGCACGTGGTTTGTCGCTCATGTGCACCGCGCTCGACCAATCAGCGCGTCGCTGTTGAGCGGTCGGCCAATGGGAGTGGACCACTGAAAAGCGCTGCCTTTAACAGCTGATAAGAGACAAGCGGGAAATGGCTATATTCTTATGAAATTTGTTGATTTTTTAATGCTTCGTGCTTCGCTTAAGTGAAAAAAAAAACATTTTTAATTTATTCGAAAAAAAAAATTATAAAAACGTAGAGTTTTTATAATCAATTACCAAATAATTGATTTATTTTTGATGATTTTATTATTAATGATTTATTAACATAATTAGGCACTTAAGCATAATTTATTCCAAATAAAATAATATCGTTAAATTTTGTAATTAAATCTAAGGTTCTTAAATTTTAATTATAAAAAAACCTAGCTAATTTATTTATTTAACAATTTTTAACTTACAGTTAAACATGTCCTTTTCTTTTTAACCATTTCTTGAAATGTATTAAGTATTAATTTAACTTACGTTTACGCAAACGCATATAAAATATCGCCATATCTGAACTTAAAATGATTATTACCCAACAAAATGTAATAATAATAATTATTTAATCATTTACATATTTCCTGTTTCGCATAAAACTTACGTGAAATTATTTTATTGATAAACAAAATGGACGAAAGTCATGTCTGAAACAATAACAATTTTTATTGTTAAAATCACATTTCAGCACGTTTTGTTTATTTCGTACTTCGCATTTACTAAAACAATCAACTTTCTAATGAAATTACGGCGATTTGATAATTATTTTATGATATTCTTTAACTAGGTCATAGTATTATGCTATTTATTTTCCGCCCATAAATTTATTTATAGGGATTGGAAGCCTGTCATATAAATTGACATAACTACTGATTAAATTTTGTAAATAATTTCTTATTAATTACTGTAATTGGTGTAAGCCTGATTAAATAAATAACTTATTAACGTACATTTCTTTAAACCGTAGAAAAGTGTTTGATACCAACCTTTCAAAATGTATGGTTTATAAAAAGTAAAATACCCCATTTCAACCATGTTCTTAAAGATAAAACGATATATAATACGGAGCTGTTTTTGACTTAGTATTTATATTCTTAATTGAATTTTTTTTTTGTTTTTTTTGAGAAATGATTAAATTAATTTACGGGTCTATCGGCTCTTTATTATATTAATTAATAATATCTATTAAGTACCTACTCGTAGAACTTATTTCACAAAATCCGAGTAAACTAAGCAATGGTTAGATATTATTTATTTATTTTCAAATACATGGAGCTCTATCAATACAGGTGTACCCTAATTCAATAGAGCCCATTAAATTCAACGATAATATTAATTAAAATTAGGCATAAAATTTAAATTAAAATAAACATATAACATTTTAAATACTTAATTTTTGTCACTTGTTACTGAAACAAACAGCTCTATATTTTAATCATTGTTTAATTTCACTCGCAGACGGTGAAACAGGCCCTGCATTCACTACTGGCCATCAGCCAATATTATATCTATACTAAACTGACCGTCAACAATCAGCTATAGATACACGTGGATTTTCTTTTACCAATAATAAGTAACTGACCGTTCTAATTGCTAAGACTAATTTGAACGGTCCGTTGTCAAAACGATCAGTTTATTTCTATTGTAACCGGATATCACCAGAAAATAGCAAGATCCGCAATTTTATGAATTTCTTAGTAATTTACAAGCCTGTACAAAGGTTTAAATAAAATAAATAAATATTTACGGACTAATCACACAGCATCTCCTAACCCCAAACTAAGCAGAGCTTGAACTATGGGTGTTAGATACATAGGAAACAAACAGGGTTTATTTATATTATTAGCTGACCCGGCGAACTTTGTTCCGCCGCAGATTTTTTATTTTATTAGGTTAGTTATTTCCAATGTATTGTTTATCAATAAAATAAGATTGACAGAAGAATCCGTTTTAAACGTCACGCATTCAGTCAATTCTATGTCAAATGTCTTAAGGTTACATTAAAAACTTAAATAATTTTAAATGGTGGTTAAGTAATTTTAAATTTTCTAATTTTCCGCGCAATTTCCTTAATTTTTTCTTTCATAAGAACCTTCTTCTGATAATAACGAAAAGAACAAAAAAAGAATTAGCGAGATCGGTCTAGCCGTTCATGCGTGATGCCGTGACCAAGGGAAATAGGGATTCAATATTAGGTGCTCATGTCATGAGTTCAGTTACGAAAAAAGGATATTTATTTGGGCTTTAGCTATGAGATTTTGGAAGTAGTAGTAGTAGTGCGAGCTATTACATCCCATACATTTTACGTAATACTTAAAAGTGATCTAGAGAACATTTTACATGGTACAATACCATTCAAATTTACATGGGATCATCTTGCAAGCAACAGCTTTTACATAACAAAAAAATCGGTTCAAAAATATTTCAGAGATCATATACGAGTAGGTATATGTAAAAAAATAGAATTAGAAGCTTCCTTATATCGGTTTTTTTTTTGATATACATAACTGTGTCTCTAAATTTATATACTCTCGTAAGTTTTTGATATCATCACATTTCTTCTCTTCCAAGGTAACAGGCTAACTCCAGAAATGCTTTGCAAGTATCCCCTGCGAAGTTACTCAAAAAACACTTTGTGTAACTTGCCTGGATAAAGAACAGATAAAAAGAAATTGCATCTAATTGCCACTTGGACTCTATGGCAGTATATTTTTCCCGGGCCTTGCTATTTCAAACTGAAGTATTTTAAATTATAGTCTAATTAAATTTCTAACAATATTTGATCACACAAATTGTAATATGACATTCAATAACAATGCATTCCAATGGGTGATAAGGTACGTTTTGACTTGTTTGAAAAACTATTTTTTTTGAAGCGAAAATGTTGACTAGATTTTTCTGTAAACTATCCTGTCCTTTTCACGAACACAATTACGTATCCAATCAGAACGAACTATCGAAATTGCATTCGTTTGATTGGTTCAACGTTGGATTGGAATTCGAAAATCAAATGGAATAGTTTTTTTGTGATTGGATTTTGTTAAATAAACATTTTCATGGCGAAAAAGGTTGGTTCAATTTGATGTTTTGAAAATGGTATTGTTTTTATGTTTGTAAAAAAAGTTATAATTATCTATATTAGTATTACTTTATTTCAACTAAGCAGAGCTTGTAACAAGGGTGATTTACTGTTTTTAAATACATACTTAAGAATACACCCAGACCGGAAACCAAAAATTTTATATAATTCTAAATCTCGGCGGAAACGACCAGCTCCAAAGAGGTCGTCTATTTCATGAAATGTATGAAATCATATTTTAATAAACTTTTTCCTTTTGCAATACTAATTTTAGATAGTAAAGGTAGGTATCTGTTGTAAGTTCTTTGGAAATAATGCATGATGAATGAGTTCTTCATATATTTTGATGGAGGAATGTGGCCGAGTGTTTATACGAACGAATGATAAATATTTATTTGGGATTAAGAATTTAATTTACTACTTCAAAGAGATATTCCAAAATTTCCAGCTTCAATTTATCTTAAAAATGCGTAACATAATTTAAAAACGACAAGAATTAAAGAGGCTATCTACATTATGTATGTGCATAATGTCTATGAAAGTAATTTATGTACAAATTAGTAGCTCCTAGGTGTATAATATCTATTAAATTTTAATCTAACAGATTAGTATTATTATTAGTCTCATATTTACGTACACAATAACGTAACGCGAAAATCTAGAGCCACATAAACGTTTTCAGTAAAATTCTGAATCCAACAAAACGGATTAAACTTTAACAACTTAAATAAAACCCATGTTCCCAGAATAAAACCTAAGTGAATATAATATACTTTATATTATAATGTCGGCGAATACAAAAGGCGGCACTGTAAAGCGGGTGGGCGTGTCTCTTTTCAGCGGTGCTCTCCCATTGGCCCGGAGATCCTTTGAACTCGCCGCCGTCACTTTTCAGCGGGCGGTGCGGCGCTTTTCAGGGGGAAGGACTGGGTGCGACTGAAATTACATTTTATAGAGTTATTTATGGGTAATACCTAAAATGGAGGTAATTAGACCTGAAAGTTGGGGGTTTTTATAAATAAGTTTGTTTGATGGAGTTTTTTTTGGAGTTTTATTAAATGTTCGTGATTTAGATGCTTTAAATACGAGCTGGATAATGTTTAGTACGCCTCGTTTTCATTCTAGGTATTAAAACCTGATTCTCTGTAATAAAATACGAGAGATATCCCGTACATCATTTAATTTCACAATCACTTACCTTCAGGTGAAATTGTGGTCAAACGCAGATCTATTTATCGTAAAATAATAATTATACGTTGATTCTTTTCAGTAAATTAAGCAAAAAAAAACCAAATCTAGAATTAAAAATACACGTACAGCATATTTATCTACTGATCATCCCAAAATTACTTTTTTCACAATACAATACATCTTTGATTGCTATGAACCAAACCTTTTTCCACGATTGTTTTTATTTTGTCGTTAGTAACTGTAAAATATATATTTACTTTAGAACCCTCTTAAAAAATGTGACCCGATCAAGTAGGTACATTGTATGTTACAACTACCTGTCTTCAATGGAGTAAACGTTTTTTTTTATTCCGGAAGAAATTACCTAATTTGAATATATTACAAAATTCCCGAAACTTTTTACTTCAATGCATTCCTTAAATGAGCTGGTAAGCGCTATTTTGTAATTACGAAACGAAAGTTTTCAAAACCATCACTTTTAATTAAAAATTCCACGACGTAGAAACTCCGTTGTAATTTTCGTATCGCGTAGAGTCTACGAGAAACTGCTACGTAAAATTTACTAAGTAAAATTCTGCTGAAATGTTTTTCGAGAATAGTAAAAACTTGTTTACTTCCGCAACCTGACTCTTTAATTAATGCGTTATTAAAGACTTAGGTTGCGATGGTATTTGGTAGGTTTTATTTACATTTTTTTTTGTTAAAACCGGCCTCTTAAATATTTCATTTTTATATCAGACCTTAAGAAGGTTTATAGAACGTTTGATATTAACGTTATTCATAAACCTAAATAAGTGCTCAATCTTTTTCTCAATAGTCGTTAAATAAGGCTAAATAGGCTTAGAGGCAAAAAAAAGCTACACGGATATGTGTAGCTTTTTTTTATGATATTTTTGTAGGAAATATGGCGTTTTTCAGCTTACGATTAATTTTTCACTAGATTAAACGAAGAATTGAAAAAAAATCTAACATGAATTTGCTCACATAATTTCGCTCACACATTCGCTCAAACAAATAATACTTTACAAATTATTTTTCTATGTATTTATTTTACAAAAAATCTAATTAAAAATAATGGTTGCAGATGATGGAAATTTTATCATAATGAGTACATGTCAAAACGATGAAAATTATGAATAGTTAGAAAAGGTCGAGGGATATTAGACGAAAGTGATAATTTATACGAAGTGACTGAAGAAAGAAGAGAGACAGAGAAAAATACGATGCTGTACGCAGTAAGACAGGTAAGTGAGATATTATCATGTTTTTTAAACAAGTGAATTTTAACAACAATACAAACCATTTCATATGTTTCTATGAGTAACCTATCTACACGGATTAGAATTAAGAATACAGATTTATGTTGAAATCAGTAACGGGCCCAGTTGACAAGAAAAATGTAATAAACTACCAATGTAAACCGACCCCGCGCGGCCGGTTTTTTCGGGCCCAGTCTACTAAAGAGCCCCTTTATGAAATTTAATCAGGACCTTGCAGATATAAAATGTGGATATTAAATATTTATTTATTTATTTAACCACACTATAACAATGGTTGTTATATAAGGCAAGTCAGTTTACAATTTAATCCTTAAATATTAAACAACTAAAAATAATATTAAACATTTTGGAATAGAATTAATTGACAAATATTGCAAGATTCATATTAGATTATTATTGAACAAGTGTACATTAAAATGTTTCAAAATTATTTTAAAATAAAAAATAAAAAGTACCTACATTCAAAAGTCATCTCATCAGACATAAATAAAAAATCAATTATTAATTTTCTGTAAAAATGAATTTTCTGTTAAATTAGAGTTCATAAATTCGTTTAGACAATAGAATGGATTATTTATAAAGAAATATTTTATTCTATGTTTAAATTATGAATAATTTTTAATGCTAGATATATTTATAGGTAATTTGTTGAACATAAGTATCTTGATGTATTCCCCTTGCTTTTGCACTTTCTTTAGTCTAATACTCGGCTTGATTAGTCTTTCTTTATTTCTTAAATTATAGTTATGTCTGTCCATATTTTTTTCGTAGTTTTTATTGAACGTTTCTAGAAGGCTTTTATAAATATATAATGAGATCACGGTCATGATTTTAAGTTTAGGAAAGTAGTTACGAGCTGATGTTAATTGTCTAATACCACAGATAATTCGAATTGCCCGTTTATAGAGTAATTAAAATGATTCGCGGATAAAAAAACTCGTGTCAAATTGACAACCTTTTCTTAAGACAGTTGGAAATGAGGAGATTCTCATATTCGCATTTGATGTATATTTGGTCCATTATTTTTTGTTAAAAATCACTTATTTAATATTGCCACGGACGAAACACCAACAGAGATTGTAATTTAACAAACCAGATGACAACTGGTAACAACTGGGAATAAGTCGGTTTCAAGCGGTATCGCCGACGAACGAGAAACTCATGCCTTTTGCTGGCTTGCAAATTGTATGTGTGATGAAAAATATTCTACGATGTCAAAGTGTCAAAATCTTGCCCTTTGCAAATGAAAAACACGAAATGAAAAAGTTAGAATTATTTTCAAAAATGCTTCGCCACTGCTCGAAAGGGACGCATAGAGATTTTTTTTAACAATTATCCACTGTTTCCGCTATAACGTAGGGGATAAGCCATTCATTCCTTTCTAATGTTTTACACAAATAACAATTTCTATTTCTTACTTTTTAAATAACTATATCAAAAATACGGTCGAATCGAGATACCTCCTCCTTTTTTGAAGTCGGATAAAAAGAGAGTTTTGACTAACTCAGCGTTGATCATGATGATGAAATGAAGTATTAAATATTGTAGACGGTTTAGGCGTGCAGGCATTACATCACCAACAACCGACCACGGTTGAGTCAGCTCTGTTTCCCTATCATGTTTCAATGTTTAGTATTTTTGTTAAACAACTTTAAACACGGGTTAGAAACGATATGGCATTCCTTGACGCTTTAATCAACATCATCATAACTTGAGAGTTCAAGCGAATAAACGGTAAAATCATTATCATACATAATCTACCTTCTAGGTCTTCATGTCCCATCTTAGACCACATCGTCACTTAATATCAGGTGAGATTGTGGTCAAATGAAAGCTTATCGAGCATAAAAACAATCATTAAACGTAAATAGAGCTTATGATAAGCTCTATTTACGTTCCCACTGCTGGGACACAGGGACTTCTCTCTTGACGAGATAGATTAGGCCATAAATTCACGACGCCTGGTCAAGTGCGGGTGATTCCCACAAGTCCAAAATTATAAGCAGCTTATTCACATTTCTCACTGCTGGGACACGGGGACTTCTCTCTTGACGAGAGAGATTAGGCCTTAATTCATCTTCCTGGCCTAATGGGTTCGTAAATGTTACTTCTACTCTTCAAAGTTCTCAGCGCCTGCCGGTTTCCTCGTAATGTCGGCCTTAATTATACGATTGTTAAACTGAAATCTATAAAAATAAAAATGAATTGTTGTTCGTGAGTCTGATTAAAACTCGAGAACGGCTGACCGGATTTATCTTATCATAGTCTTGAAATGTTCGTGGAGCTCTAGGGATGGTTTAAAATGCGAGAAAAAATCGAAAAATTGCCGGGAAAAAACACTGAATAAAAACCCGTGCGAAGCCGGGGCGGGCCACTAGTTTTTAAATAAAATATATTTTGAATTTATTTTTTTCTAAGCAGTACCTTTGTTTGGGTTCAGATAATGTTGTGTGTATTCCAAAAAACCTTCCAACATAGCAAATAATATTTATCAGACTGTTATCGCTAAGAGTTCTAGCGTAATGAAAATCTGTATAATTGGAAATCTAGCGAAATAGGAATATGTAGGGATTGGAATCTTTAACATTGTATTTTATTTTTGACGTGTCTAAGTTTTTTAAAACCAAACAATGGAAATAAATGATTTTGTATGTTGTATCTAACATAAATCTATAAAATATGGCTCAATTCTTCCATACTTCCAGTTATTTTGGCTTGATTAATGAATTCCTTCTAGGTCTTCATGCCCCATCTTAGACCACATCGTCACTTTACATCAGGTGAAATTGTGGTCAAATTAAGGCTTATTTTTGTCAGAAGGGACTTGAAAGTACTGTAATCATAAAGCTTTCGTTAGTGGTCTCCAGACGCTAGGTTTGGGGATATAATGGATCCACGATCTCTATTAACAAACCCTTTGCCCCAACGGCCATCTGCTACGTGCTTTGACTCGCCTTAACTATAATTTGATAAAATCTTACTTTGATTTTGTTGCCTGCTCATAATTTACAGTCACGTAATGAATCTTATCGCACGTGATAAACTACAATTTCTTGGAAACTATTTTGCATAAACAAGATACATACCTACCTTTATAATTTCATCTTTCGATAGGGAGATGCAGTAATATTTATCAATATTTCGTGATCAATTTGTTTGTTTAAATAACATTTTATTCGTACACGTATGGTAGAAAAACCGACAGAGCTAAGGGTCTGGTCAGACCGAGACGAGAAGAGATTAAAGATTCATGATTTATTGATAACATAGGTTACAAGTCAGGTTTGTATAAAGGTATGTTCTTAAAATTTACATACATACTATCGAGACGAGCCACAGTGCGGCACGTACTTTTTAGATAGCAATACGAAATAACCTTTATATAAAATAGCCGCTTGAATACAAGATGGATAGACTTTTCCGTGTTTTTCCTTTCTTTTACAGGCAGGCAGGTTGGTTCTCTACTAGTGGGTAATTTTTCAGACCTTAGACCATACATATTTTTTTAAGAATTTGTTCACAATAACTCTAACTACCTATGTTGAATACCTACCTAACATTGTAGTCTACAATAATTTTGAATAGTGTTTCTATTTTGATTTAGATAGATAGATAGAAAGATAATATCTTTATTGCACACCAATGCTTACAGACTAACTTAAAAATAACAATCAATAGCCACATACGTTGGACAATCGGCGGCCTTATCGCTTAAAGCGATCTCTTCCAGGCAACCTTTGGATGGATTTATTGAAACAGATGCACTTTTCACTGCGGCGCCCGCCGCCGGCGCTATGCACCGCTGGCCAGCAGGCAAAGCCGCGCTGCGCGAAGCCTCTTGCCGCAGCGTGACTGTCTGAACTGACCTTAATGCTGATGCTCTCTGAGCATCTGCAGCCCGCACATAACCCCTTTCCTATGGCTCTTTGCACACGTACGCTACCATATGATACGACATTATTTAGGTACTTTATTCATAAATAAAATCGCAAGTGAAACTTTGCTCTATTTTTTTGCTATTATTTACAGTAGAAATGTGAACGTGAAATTTTATTTAGATTTTGTTCTCCTATCTCGTGAAGCTCTGTGTAAACTTTAAAAGCAGCTACAGAACGATTGATACTCTTATTACAAACTTTTATTGATATAAATGATTAAAAACAAACTCTGTTAAAAAAAAGACTAAAAGAAAAATCACAATGGATATTTGGTTAAAGGTTTATTTCTATAGTTTTTAAATAGGCATTCATAGGTAAAGCCTTAGGAGATAAGTAGAACTAAAATTGTAACTTAAATCATCTGACTTCTATTATCAAAAACCTTGATTATTGTTTCTCGAAAAATAAACACAATGAAATTTGATCAACTTGCAAAAAAAAATTATATCTAAAAAATCTATTATCAAAATCCCTGAAAAAGAAGTCATCTATAAAAATAAAAATGAATTGTTGTTCGTTAGTCTGATTAAAACTCGAGAACGGCTGAACGGATTTATTTTATATTAGTCTTGAAATGTTCGTACTAAAATACAATACAAAATACAAAAACGTTTATTGTACAACACAGTGATATAAAAAATCTTAATATAATGGTTTCCAAACTAGGCACAGCCTGTATCTTGGAAACCTCCTTCCTAATGAATCCAATCATACATAGAAAGTACTAATAAAATAATATACGTTTACATTTTATAGAGAAACACAATTATAGTAAAATACAAAATTAAAAAGGGAAGGTTTAAAGGCGAGAAAAAAACGAATAATTGCCGGAAAAAAAAATTGAATAAAAACCGTGCGAAGCCGGGGCGGGCCGCTAGTAATAAATAATATGTTCCAAAATCTTTTTTTTTGAAAGTTTTTGATTGTGATATTATTTTCTTACGGAAGTTGCTGCTTTTAAAGGCTGTTAAAGAGGTTTGAACACAACAAGAAACAAGTAATAACAGTTGCTCAGCCGCCATATAAAAAAAAACAACTTTTAATAACTAATAAATTAATAACTACTATTAAAATCGTATAAGTGAGTTTGGCTAGTAATAATAGATTGCTTTCGATATATTATAGTTAACAGATAGGGTTACCATGTTATTGTTCTATAACACAAAGAGTAAACATATTTATATTATGAGGTCACATAGGGAGATATGTTTTGATATTATTAAACCTACTATAAACATCTGGTGAGCGATATTGTAAACTATTTTTAATAACAACTCTAGTTGTGTGTTGCATATGCCTATGATTAGAACTTACTCCTTGATTTGCTTGTTATATCTACTAATCTTATTAATTTGTATTGGAATATTCTTGTTATATTAAACATATACAAACTCATAATTATCTGCGTAATTAAAAACACTCATATGCTCAGGGGGGCATCTGACGCGCGGCGGACATTACCTTGCGTTGCAGACGCAATCGCGTCGCCACGTTTCCCGCGTTGCCGACGCGTAGGTTTAGCCGAAGCCAAACTCATCAATACACGTTTTGAAATTAAACTCAACGTAAAGCTTACATTGAACAAAAATTGTGCATAGAAACTGCGATAAAAGATCTAGAAATTTTTAAAACATGCCATTGAGTGTTCCATTAAAGTGACTATAGAGGTAATACCATTTGGTTTAGGTTTGAAAAATATATTGCTAGCTATTACATTTTGCCGATACTCAACTAAATCTCTTTAAATTTTGGTGGAGAACGTAGTAGGGCATGTATGGGATATACCTATCCGAAGCAGTAACATGCGTTAGCTTACCAGGAAACTATAAGCTTCGGCCAAACCTGCGCTACCAAAGCGACTGCGATGCGGGAGGATCTGCCACGCCGTGGACGCTACAAATGCAGGACATTTTCAAAAGATCTCGTCGCTCACCGCGTTGCAAGAGCGGTTTGGCCGAAACCTTTGTCGTCTCTGTATGTCTTCCACCATGATGTCACTGATGGTCTATCTCCCGCAGGGTCCGGAGCCGGCACTGAACTCTAACCCGGGTGGCGCTGCGAAGCCGCCGCTCCTCAACTCATTCGAACTGGACCGTTGTTTGGACAGGTAAGCTGAATTTCTGGGAACTTTCTAGGCTTTTAGTTCAAAATCTGCTGTTACTTAATGAAGTAAGCTATGGTGCCGTTTGACGCCGCGAAAAAGCGTCACTGTTGTGCCCAATCTCAGTGGGCGCCGTAGAATCCGGCCAAGGGAAACTAACTAATGGGCAGCAGCCTTGGAACACAACATCAAATACTGACCTCGTCAAGCTGCCTGCCAAGCGTGGTGAGTTTAACAATGTGCCCTATTGTCAAGTCTGTGAGGGAAACTCAAGTCCAGCAGTGGACATGTGGATGATATAGGTAATGATAGAGGTTATTTATATTCAAAATCTCGCCATCACAGATCTAAGGCATCGGACCACATTCATTCAAAAATATCTGACGAAGTTCTTTACAATATCTTATACTTCCTATGTTAAATAACTACCTAGCATTCTATGAAAGAAGCAAAATGGCGTTTGTTTGAGTGATTTTTTTCTATGTAGTTTTATACATCAACAACCTAGTATACAAACTTCCCCCTTGCAGGGAGGAGTCCAGGTGGGGAGGCGACTCGGCGCGTCGTCGCCGGCGCAGCTCGCCCCCGCGCCGCGTCTCACCCCCCCGGGATCATGAGCCCCTGTCGCTCGCAAGGGTAAGTGAACAATTAGAGATCATCTTCCTGATACAATGATCATTTAAACCTGTACTTTTTGGATTGACAATGTGTCTCTGAATATGATCCGATTAAAACTTGTAGGCTTAGAGGTACTGTATTATGTTTACTCATATTATATGGGGTGAAATGACGTGTCTACAATGTGCTAGTCTCTCAACTTAGCCTGTCGATTTAGCAATATAGGGGTAGCTGTCACCATGGCCGAAACCGGTCGTATTTATATCAATTTATTTATGATACAAAATAACTGGGATTGACCCAGATATTCTGAGGGGCTCCATTATGTGCTTTGAGTTTAAAACTCTTCAATACTACCGTGTCTTGTAACTTCTTATTTACCTCTAGGCATCAGCCCCAACGTCCCCCACCGCGGGGTCGGCGCACTCCAGCCCCGCGCCCGCGTCTCCTGCGGGGTCTGCCGGGGGGCGTTCTCCCCTGCCCCTAGCGGCTCCAGACCTGCTGGCCATGCAGCTGCTAGACCAGCACTCGCAGCTGCAAGCGCTGATGAAGCAGCGGCTGTTTCATCACCATCATATGCAGAAACAGGTTTGTTCCTACTTTGATAACTACTACTACTTTTACTTAATCAATAAAGGCAGATCTGTTTATCTGTTTGAAATCTCCGCTACCTACCGCCTAGTGATTTTCGTTTAGTAAGGTCTGTTCTGTCAGGTGCCAGGATATATTGTATAGGAACATAGAAAGAAGCAACGGGAATAGATCATAAATCAACCATATAGCCATAATAGCTAACTTCACCTACAATAATTTTACCACTTTTATAATTATTATAACATGGATTTATGGTGACAGCATCTCAGCACGGAAGCGGCGAAGAGGCAGTTGGAGCAGTCCCGTATGCAGGACCAGTTGAATTTGAACCTGCTCACGCAGCCACACCTCCCGCCGCCGGACAGCTCGCCTGGTGAGTTCTTGGTGATCTTTATATATACAATTCTTCTGTGAGTGTGTATGTCACTGAACTCCTCCTAAACGGCAGGATCGATTTTGATGAAATTTGTTGTGTGTTTAAGTGGGTTCGAGAATGGTTTAGATTCACAGTACGGTCAACTAGATATTGTTTTTTGAGACGTGGGACAGGACAAAGTCTGTCGGGTCGACTAGTAGATATATATTTTATTATGATAGATAAGCCTTCATTTGACCACAATCTCACCTGATGTTAAGTGGCGATGTGGTCCAAGATGGAGCATGAAGACCTAGAAGGTATGATGGTATATGATGTCTCCTTTCCTGACGTTCTGAACCGAAATGGAAACAACTGGAGCTATCGCTCGGATAAGACGATCATCATCCCTGATCCTCCATTATAAACAAATTTTCCACCAGGTTCACTCCAGCAGCAGCTGGGAGCCCAGCAGCAACAGCTGGTCCAGCAGCTACAGGCTGTTCAGCGCCAGTATCTGATGCACGGACCCTTGACTGTGCCTCCAAACGCACCCCCTGGTAAATATATCTATAACTCATATTACGGAGCTGAAGAGTGAAATCGTAAAACAATATTAAAATAGCTATCACCTTCTATAGTTCCAGAAAAAAACGCACTGTACCATATAAAATATAATTTCGAAGTATTTTGAGTATTTGTTTTTACTCATCATCATCATGATCATCACCCCATTAACGTTCCCACTGCTGGGACACAGGGACTTCTCTCTTGACGAGAGAGATTAGGCCTTAATTCACCACGCTGGCCAAGTGCGGGTTGGTGAATGTCACATGACCTTCAAACTATTTTAAAGTTCTCAGAACATGCCGGTTTTCCTCACGATGTTTGCCTTCACCGTTAAAGCACGTGTTAAAAGCGCACATAAATTTCTCAAGAAGAAAAATCCAGAGGTGCGTGGCGGGGTTTGAACCCATGACCTTCGGAATGAAAGTCGAGTGTCCTCCCACTTAGCCAACACGGCTTTTGTTGTTTTTACTCCTTCAATATTTTTACAACTGTTTTTAGTATTTAATTTACTCTATCAGTCCTGTTATATTTCTATGATGGACAGCACAAGCGTGGATGAGATCGCTCAAAGCGATAAGGTAACACAAATAAGGCACAAAGTCAGCATATACTTAAAAATAAATAGTTTTTATCACTGTGAATTATCTCAAATTATGTACATTTATCGCGTCCTTCTCGCCAAGACTTTCCCCCGAATACCGGCTTTCAAAGACTGCAACTGAGGGAATTCCTCAATTGACTCATTTCCTCGATTTTTAGAAGACACAATGTTTGTTCCATCAGGTCTGATGCTCTGGGGAAGTGAAATGGAGGAACATCCACTGTTTGGAAGAGGTGTGTGCAAGTGGCCTGGATGTGACGCTCTAGCAGAGGATTATCAAGCTTTTGTCAAGTAAGTAGATATTACATTCGTATGACAATGACAGTTATCATTAGCCGCATTCTAAAAATAGTACTGAAATATCGCACGGAGAGTGTCAGATCTTTACGTCTGCGTATGATGATTTTGGGACGTTTGCTGGTGACTAAAGGAATCCTTATATTTATATTTGTTAAGATTGGAAGCAGCCTACATCCGTGAACTCGCTGCCTTTGGCATGTAATCCATCTAGTCAGTGGATTGGATATCCTACGCTTACGCTTGTCCTATTGAAAATATTTCGGCTTTAACGGCTCTATATTGCGGAAGTGAAAATTAAACTTGAGTTACTCGATCTATTGCCGAAAACCGATTGAAAATCCTTTCAGTAGTTTAAAAAACATCGGAAGCTACTTAATATTTACCGACTTTCAACGAAAAAAGGAGGTTTTCAAATCGGCGTATATCTATTTCTTGTTTTTTTTTATATAACATACTAGCGGCCCGCCCCGGCGTCGCACGGGTATAAAATTTTCCCGGAAATTATTCGTATTTTTCTCGCCGTAAAAACCATCCTACCTATCTCTCAAGTTGGATCGAACTGCACATGGTGTGCGAATTTTATTATAATCGGTTAAGTGGTTTAGGAGTCCATTGAGGACAAACATTGTGACACGAGATTTATATATATTAAGACTAGCGGCCCGCCCCGGCGTCGCAAGGGTAAAAAAAGTTACCGGCAATTTTTCCTTATTTGCTCACCGTTTAGACCTACCCTGGACTACGACAAACATTTTAAAACCAAAATCAGCTCAATCGTCCCAGCCGTTCCCGAGTTTTAATCAGACTAACGAACAACAATTCATTTATATTTATATAGAATATAGATAATCTCCGCTATTTCACGGACGGTTTTAACAAAAAAAATAAAAAAAAATAAAAATAAAAGAGTATTTACCCACCACGTATGAATAGCTTATCATGAAAAATCATAGACAACCTATAAAATGAATATTGAACTTTCGAGACATAGGCAATATCTCAAAGAGTATATTACCACCACGTATGAATAGCTTATCAAGAAAAATCATAGACAACCTATAAAAAGACATTTATTTTACACTTTTGTTAACCTGTAGATAATAACAGACAAATAATTAGCAATAAATTAAAATTGCGACTATAATTTGAGATTTAAACTATCCTATCTCTCAAGTTGGATCGAACTGCACATGGTGTGCGAATTTTATTATAATCGGTTAAGTGGTTTAGGAGTTCATTGAGGACAAACATTGTGACACGAGATTTAACCAATCCTCTAGGCACTTGGAAGCAGCGCACACGCTGGACGACCGCTCGGCCGCGCAAGCTCGCGTGCAGATGCAAGTGGTAGCTCAGCTGGAGCTGCAGCTCCGCCGTGAACGGGACCGATTGGCGGCCATGATGCGCCATCTGCATGCTGCCAGGGATACTTCCCATCATGCTGCTAAGATTGCTCATGGTAAGATAAAGATGATACAAGCTGAAATTAAGAAAAATATAACTTTTTTGAGATTTTGCAGTTTAGTGAGAATTGATGTTACGCAAATTTCATTCGATATATAAACGGTCAGCCAGATCGAAAAATGTTCAAAA
This sequence comes from Gymnoscelis rufifasciata, assembly GCA_929108375.1. Classification (NCBI taxonomy): domain Eukaryota; kingdom Metazoa; phylum Arthropoda; class Insecta; order Lepidoptera; family Geometridae; genus Gymnoscelis; species Gymnoscelis rufifasciata. The sequence continues at coordinate 8,279,216 of OV815327.1, read as the reverse complement.
AAACTAAAAATGTTTTTTAAATTATTTAATTTTAACGATACTCCACATGACATAGTTTTTATTGAAATGACTTTATTGATGCTTATGATATGTTAAGACAGTTTAAGGTAATATACATTGGTACAGATAGCAATGCAATTTACGGGCAAATATAGTGATTTTCTTTAACTAAGCAAATACTTAAAATGAGGAGTTGGCAAATAATAAAATATAATGAACAAGATTGTTTCGTGTAGATATTTATTGAACAGTCTTAAACATTCCTCATATTGTAGCAGAGTAAATTCTAATTATTTTTTTGATAAATATTTATACATTACATATTGCGGAGGTTGCGGGTTCGATTCCTGCCAGGCGACCAGATTTTGTACGATCTACAATTTCTGGTTTCGGGTCTGGGTGTTTTCTATGTATCATATGTATGTATTTACAAAAAAAAATTGTATCTATGTAGTATTTCAGTCACCCATAGTACAAGCTCTGCTTAGTTTGGGGTTAGGTGAAGCTGTGTGAGTTGTCCGGAAATATTTTATTTTATTTATACGTTAAAGGCTTCTAATTTGTTATAGGAGCCCCGAATGAGGGAGCATCGCCTGGTCCAGTGAGACGCCGCGTCTCTGACAAGTCTGGAGTCGCTATAGCGGGTGGTGAGATATTTTGATACATACTAACCTTCTTTTCAAAATAAATAATACTAGCTACGAATCATAGATAACAAGCTAAATATTAAACAGTAAAAACCATTTACTATTTTTGTTTGTATAAAACCTTTTTCAAAAACGTATATCCTGTTTAACCATCACCATAAAAGGGGTTTTCATTAATAAAGATTTTGAAAAAGACTATACATATTTAAGTTTTGTGTAATTGTAAAATATTCTTATGCTAATTCTCTGTCTAAGGTCTTCCGTATATGCTCGAAAGGGCTGGATTAGATGTCCAACAAGGTAATATAAGTTTAGAATGCGTCTCTTTAGGTTCGTTAAATTTTTTATCATCTATCATCATACATCATCTACTATTATTATTATGTTCCTTCAATTTATTTCCCTTTTGTTTCATTTACAGAGATTCAACGCAATCGTGAGTTTTACAAGAGCGCAGATGTACGACCTCCGTTTACTTACGCATCATTGATTCGTCAGGTTTGTATTCATATAAGGCTTTTGACTTAGTCTCTTATATCATTATTATATATATATATCATTAATATTGACCGTATTAGACCACTTTTAACTAAATTAAAGAAAATAAAGTGTATTTGAAAGCTTTTTCTAATAAAATTAGCCACAATATTGACTTAAACAGTAAATTTAACCATAGGAGTTGGTCCAGGTTCGTCTTTGGGGCCATTTTTATTTACTATATACTTTTTTGACTCAAGCCATTGTAGAACTTATTAAGTGTTTTTAATATCCTTTTCAGGCCATAATAGAATCTCCAGATAAACAGTTGACTCTTAATGAGATTTACAACTGGTTCCAGAGCACTTTCTGTTACTTCAGACGTAACGCTGCCACTTGGAAGGTAGGTTATAAGGTTGGACTAATGTCGTTATAACCAGGTATTTGGCTATATTATAGTTTAGCGGAATTTAGTAATTTTATGAAACAATCGAGAAAATAAAATAATAAATTATCAAATTAATTTATTAGTAATACATCTATATAAATGATTTATTTGTTTTGTTTTAATTGATTCAGCACAACATCAATTTTGTTCTATTATTAACTACTTAAGTAATTTTTAATATAAATGTTTTAAATTGAATACATATTCTTTATAAATTTGCTATCATTCTGCTGAATTTTCATAATAATAGCCACATATCTCACTAAATGATCTATAACATAGTTTATGCTGTGTATAATGTTTAATATTTCTTAACATGTTAATTTCTAAGTTGCCAGAAAGTTAAAGGTAATTCTAGGGATTTCTTAGAATTTTATAATTTGTCATTTTCGATGTGTTATTAAAAATATCACTAATAGTTTTATTTTGATAACATTGAAGATGTCAAGTCCCTTTAAATACAGCTTACTATTGTAATATTGTGTAGTAATTTACCTTGTATTTATTTTGTCTTAACGTTAATGCACTTTCATTAGATACATACAAAAATCATATTTATGAAACTTTCACTGATAGTGTCATCCAATTTAAGATTGAAGAAACATGATAATTGTACATTCTAGATATCACGATCACGATTAATCACGTTAAAATGAACATAAAAAATAAAATTAATAAGCGTTTGTTTATAAGTTTTATTTAATGCTTACTCTAAACTTAAAAAAATACCTTGAACAAAAATGATTATGAAGATGATTATTATGAAATTCAAAGTGCATTATCGTAATATCATAAGATCCCATAAAAACAAGACGTGAAACACAGAATGCGGTACGTCACAACCTGTCGCTGCACAAATGCTTCATGCGAGTGGAGAACGTGAAAGGCGCAGTGTGGACGGTCGACGAGGTGGAGTTTTACAAGCGCAGGCCGCAACGCGCCGCGCACGCGCCGCCGCCGCCCATGCCGGGGTACGACCCCCGGCCTAGACCGATTCTAAAGAATTACACTTGTACATGTACACTATCAGAATTACACATTACACATTCACGCAAGAAGAATCACACTTTTACACGAACAGTTTTACACATTTTCGCATTCACACGAGCAATATTATACTATAACACACTCAGATATATCCACACAAATAGAATTAAACATTTACACGAGAAATATTACACATTATTGCATTTACATAATCAGAATTACACATGAACACGAGCAATATTACATATTCACCCCAGCCGAATTACACACTCATACAACTACAAATATACATTCACAAAATCCTAATCAAACATTCACACGATCAGAATTACACATTCACACGCTCAGAATTACACTTGAGGTTCCCTCATAGATTTAACATCATAATGGTACGCTGCCATGCTCACCACGCTTGGCGGACGGATCGACGAGCACACATTCAATTTACAAAGTTACACAATCAGACTCACCCGAGCAGTATTACACATATAGATACACAATCAACCAAGCTGAATTATACATTATCACTAACAGAATTACACTTTTACAGATGCACAATTCATTATATTTACACTAACAGAATCACACTAACTTACCCAGCAGACCTACATTTGCACATTACCATTTCACACACACTTCTGCTACACACTTCATAGACTTTTTAACATCGACATTTACAAAAAAAGTTATTTTCCATTTTAATACAAATATATTAACGCGAAACTTGCAAAACAATTAGATTCTCCAACTTATTACACGTTGGAAAATTATTAATTAAGTATTTCGCTTATCTCTAAAATACTATACCTAATGAATCTAAATAAACGAACATCATAGACTGACAAAAAGATGAAAAAAAATATCTAAATCTATGATAACATCTATAATTGCTAACAAATTCACTATAGGCAATTACAGATAATCATTGATTTAAAGTAATCAAAGATTATGTGCCACTATGAATTCCGCCCTAACAGAATTACACAAGCATTAGCTTTCACAAATTGTTTCATAATCAAGGACACAAAAAATTACACATGATTTAAATGAAACTATCAACTTATTCTCAAAACACTTGCGTACGAATACATGCAGATACTTTTTATTTATGATATTTACACAATCTTTCTATGATGAAAATTCTACATACACTCTACATGCAAATTATTACACTTATACTCAAATGTGTATGGGAACCGCATAAGCCATACAGCGATTAAAGAACTTACAACATTATTACACTATTCTTCATAATTTTTACATAAAATTATACACGTCACAATACACCAATTACATATTGACTCTAACACATTTTTCGAATAAAAAAAGGAATTTTAAATATTATCATCTAAAAAATGAATACTGAGAATGTATATGTAACACTTACTTAGTATTTATATTATTAACTATTCTTAGATGTTTTTACACTTTCTGAAATGTGCAAACAGAATTACTTTATATTCACTTAACATTGTTTTACCTCAAAATATCAAATACACTGACTTAACATTATACTTACACATTTCGTACAACTATTTAGAAACGGTCAAAATTTATTCGCAACAATATTAGCTCAATTAAAAAACAAAATATTCTACAAAATACACAAAATATGAACAACATACGTACAGTAATTTCAATGTCAACTTAAATTCTACACACGAACTTTCCACAAATGATATAATAGAATCAATTCAATTATTTGTAACTACATAATACTGTATACTCATTGCCACCATACTATCCAAAAATGAAAAATTGTTTTATATCCGATCAAATACAAAAATTATGACAATGCCCAGAAGTAAAACTATTTTACGATAATGATAATATTAATACACATTTATATCTAAAGGATTTAAATACAATGCTATCTTAACAGAGAATGCGTCACCACATCATGAATAAAATACATTTGATGATGCAATAAATACCTACATAATTTAAAATCAATTTAGTACTTACCTTTTTATCATAAGAATAAAGTCTTCAGTGAAAGCTTCTTATAACAACTAAGTCATCTTAGACGCTAATAAATTTAGAACACAAATAAACACAAGCTGTTTCGCTGGTCTTCATTCCACCTCTGTTTACACGCCTTTATAATTACGACACACAATCTCCACAACACCCACACTAAACACATTACACTGAACAGTTTTCGGTATATTTTAATCTTCTCCTAAATATTTTCTATCTAATCTAGCGATGTATCTCTTATCGTGTAAATAAACGTCTCATCTTTTCAGATTTTAATCTGTAATTATTTGTGTAGTGGTTTTGAATTTGTGAGTGGCGTTAGAACCGAGCTTGCGAAGTTCCAGCGTCACGTCGAGGTCTTGTTATTGGTATCTAGGTCTCGTTTTGTGTGTGTGGACTGCAGCGGGTGGACTAACATTTTTCTCGCTTGCCTAAACCACGCTCCCATCACATCCCATCCTCCCGGGTCCTCCTGCATGTCATGACGATGTTCTCCACGACGATCTGATGTGCTCTCATCGGAGTTTACGCGATGAGAGCACAGTGACATGTTATTTCAGTGGTTTGTAGATTGTGCTAAATTATAGAACGCGATTCGAACGAACCTGTCCCTGCACAAATGTTTCGTGCGGTACGAGGACGACTTCGGCTCGTTCTGGATGGTGGACGATGCGGAGTTCGTGAAGCGCCGCCACCTGAGCCGCGGCCGGCCGAGGAAGTATGAGCCCGCGCAGCCCGGACCCCCCTCACAGTAAGGGCGCCGCGGACCCCGCGCGACCGTCCAACGAATCTAGGGACCCAACAGACAAGCGGTGACGATGTTTCCAAAACAACTTCCCAGACCGATGATTCTGAGCTCCCTTGCCTAAAACAAACTTTATCCTACATATAATTTCCCTAAAAAGCGAAAACTTAATCACAGTGTTGTAGGATCTAGATATAATAGCTTTAGGAAGACACTTAAACTACTATGATGCTTGATGACAAGCAATTGATTCAATGAAGTGAGTTCCAAACATCGTTACCAGAATTATAGAAATTGTCTAGCGGGACACAAAATCGAATAGTCATAATGTTAAAAATATTGGCAAATATTAAATTAAAAACATATAAAATTGTATTCAATCATTAACATAAAGGATCGTTGGACGATCGCGTCCAGTTTTAGTCTTTGTATGTGTAGCCGAAAATTATCATTCAAATTATATGATGATTTCTGGTATAACATTAGATTGATGTCATTATGTAAAGTGTATCACTGTGTTAGCTCTATCAACATGTTATGTTAGTTTTAGATACACGTAATTGTTTAAAATACCTCGCATTTGTGGAGAAGTGTGATCTATCTGTCGCTAATGTACCGTTTATTTTGATGACAATCACACTACTACCATAAATATTAGTCTGCAGAGCTATAACAAATTGTTTTGCCATAGATTTTAACATCACATTGACAATGTTTAAACTAGCTTAATTCATAACGATTATTTTGCTATTGTAATTTAAATTCTATACACGACGGCGTAGGTTTTAAATTAATTGTATATTATGCATGAGCTAAACGTGTGTGAAAAGGATCGTCGTTGGACTCCCAAGTAAGATTAAAGATAGTTCTTATAAATTACAAATCTTTAATCTAAGCATGTTTCCTTAAATGTTGACAAGGTGAGTGGGCTTCTTGAGCTTTGCATGTGCTGTTTCTATCGCATGTGTGTTTTTCTCTTTCATATCCGCATGTTTTGTCTTATTTCCTCTTTTATTCTATTTATTATCTTTCTCTATCACACTCACATACACTAACTGTTACACGGACCACTTGAACAGACGTATTGGATAATCAGTCGAAATTTTACACTCCACATGATTGACACATACAGAATCACTAGATTTAAAATGGAGCTTTGGCTCGTTTTAGATGAGGTCGTATTTGGCCGGGGTATGATTTTTTTACTATTTTATTTTAAAAGATGAATTAAATTATTTGAGTTTTCACGAAAAATCATTTGTTTTGGTTTTAATTTGTGTTTGTATACATACGGAGATTTTTAATTTTCGCATTTATTCAGGTTCATGGGAGCCCAAAGTCCTCCTATGCTGACGAGCCCTCACAGCTACAACGAAGCCCTGAAAAGGAACCTTCAGGTAATACAACAATTCAATATCTACTACCGGTATTATAAATGTGAGAGTTACTCTGTCTGTTAGTTCCTCTTTCACGCAAAATCTACTGAATCGATTTCAATGAAATTTGGTACCTACACAGATTTTCTAGAGCCTGGGAAAGAACACAGGCTATACTTTTAACATGTCATTTATTTTTTTAAATGTCTATTCGCGGGAAAGACCATTATTACACGGGTTACACACTACTAGTTCTTAATATTTGTTTTATCTTAGTACTTCCTAAGTAGTACTTTTATTGGATCGCGCTTTTGGGGAGAATATTTATTATTGAATTTTTTTTTTACTTGCGTAAACTTTATAGTAAATTTAAAATTATGTTTCTTGCTCTACCTTGACGATGAATCTATTCTACCTTGACAATTATTATTTTATATGAAAATACAAAGACAAAATCTGAAGGTTTTGGTCAAGTTTTATGTGGATGGTGATTTAAAACTAATTAACAACACACAACTTTGTTTGGATGTTGTTTGAACTTCAAAAGACTTAAATCATAAATCATTTATTGCAACCATGTTGTAACATTAAGGTCTTATAAAATATGTGAAAACCGAACATGGAATCTAACTGCTTGGGCAATACCAAAATCTACAATTCTAAGCTTATATGCTTATATTTATGTACTACCTGACCCTAGCAAACGTTGTTAAAAATAAATGTTGGCCGATTCTCAGACCTACTCAATATGCTCACAAAATTTCATGAGATTCGATCAAGCCGTTTCGGAGGAGTACGGGAACGAAAACTGTGTCACGAGAATTTTATATATAAGAAGATGAGATGTCTATTCGAAAAGTATATCAGATGTCCAGTACCCGTAACACAAGCTTAGAGCTTACCACGGGGCTAGATGTTGTTGTGTGGATTGTCCGGAAATATATATTTTTGTTTTATAGCTCAAGGACATAAAATATTGCTTTGTCATATTTGTCATAGGAATAATGACAAAGCGTACCTAAGCCTGTAGGGTGATAAAAGATAAAAAATAAAAGATACTTTATTTGCAAAAAAACATGCGTAATATAAGATGACAAAATAAAATAACATATAATTCAGACATGTTTGACCATTATTAGGTGTGCAAATGTTTATAAAATAATAACATGCGACTAAAGAAAATTAAAAATTAAAATAATTAAGCTATTATATTAATTTAATTGGAACTAAATTTATAATTTAAAAATTCGTCAATATTATAGTAACACTTGTCAACAAGCATCTGTTTAAGTTTCTTTTTGAACAAGTTAATATTAGATTGTTTATATGTCATAGGTATTTTATTATAAATTATGGGAGCCATGCATACTAATCACGACACACGTGGTGACACGAGATATTTAATATTATATGTCTATACTTATATTATAAAGCTGTAGAGTTTGTTTATTTTGAAACCTGCAAATCCCAGAAACTTCTCATTCGATTTTATTTTTTTCAGTGTTCGACAGCCTATTTATCGAGGAAGGTTACTTTTTACTGCGGGAATTTGCGTTGTTCCCAAAAAAAAGCCAGTACATAATATTTAGCAAAATATTTGATATTTATTTTCAGGGTATGATGGAGGACTGCAATTTGTCATACATGTCCGGCGAGGACCACATGATGCAAAATGAAGAGTATCCCTCTTCCCACGAGGATTACAGGTACAATACACATATTACACTTACGTCATACAATTCGCACAAAGTTAGTAAAAAATTATGTAGTTTTTAGATTCCTCTATAATTTTTATTATTTATTTTTTTATTTAAAATACTTTATTTGAACAAAAACTTTGTACAAAACGGTTGGCTTAATGCCTAGTTTTGATTTTTGAGTATTTTATTAAATAATCGCGTTCAAATTGTTTAGATTACCCTAAGACATACATCGACCTAGATAACGCAAATGCATATCTATACTTAGCGCGTCCGAAGCACGACCAAGCGTCGAGTTTGGTCGCCACTAACTTCAATATTCACATTACGTTGTCGCGTTTGTATTGAACGTTTGATCTGTCTCTCTCTGCTAGGAGACGATAACTATCGGAGCAAGCGATACTGTCGCGTATCACTTCGACTTCATAGAACAGGCAAAAGTCGGCGCCCTTGGCTTCGATACAAATCGTGATACTTGCAATATCTAGGTAGATGTATCTCTGTTCTAAATAATATAGCCTAAAATAAGAGATTACCCATATTTTATGATGGTTTAATTCCTCTTCGTTCATATATGAATTTATGGTTATTTTAATTATTGTCTATTCTTTATTCCAGCCGATCCCAAATGATGAACGGCTATGGAGGCAGTTCCTCACATGACGTGAAGGCTGAAGACCTGACCAGCGATGCTCAGGACATCAAACCCAACATCTACGCGCTGAAGAGCGAGATGCAAGCTTCTGACTATTCTAACAAAGGTGAGTGTGGGAGAGACAGGAAGTGACTATTATATATCTTTACTAGTCTATACTAATCTCATAAAGAAGTGACATGACAAGCTCTGGATCTACTTACTGATTTATAAAAATTTGTCAATCCAGTGGATGATGAACGGCTGAATTTATCATTATGATGATTCTTAGACATACAAATATAAATATACTAGTGGCCCGCCCCGGCTTCGCACGGGTTTTTATACAATTTTTTTTCCAAAATTGTGAATCTAAACCATTCCCAGATCCCCTTGAACACACACAATTTTTTTTATCAAAATCGGTCCAGTCGTTTAAGAGAAGTTCAGTGTCATACACACTCACAGAAGAATTATATATATAAAGATTTCTTCCCATCATCATTCATGTCTATCGCTCTACATTATGACTCAAGTTTGCACGTAAGCCACACCTATAGGTGCTATAGCACCGTGTCGGTAACCGGTCTGTAATAGGTAGACCTATAACAGAACAGGATTGCAGCAAGGAATAGCCAACAGCCTTCAGCAAACAACATACCGTATTGAACCAGGCCGGTAGGTGAGCGGTCAGCTTATTTAATCAAAAAAGCATTTAATTTCTTTTCAGGAGACTATTCCAAGGAGCACGCGCCGAGCAGTCGCTCCGAGCAGACCAGTCCCTACGACGACTACCCGCGCGAGGAGCCCCGAGGATATCGCCCCTCTCTCTCCCACATCAAGGACGAGGCTGAGAACCTCTCGCTCAACGAACAGAGATCTGACAAGTAACTTGATACACATATTCGTTGTTCAAATGTTTGATGACTATGTTCTACAGTCAAATGTTTGATGAATATGTTCTACAGCCTATTGTTTGATGACTATGTTAGGGAGTAATGTAACATTTGATACGAATGATTAATTTTGATTGAAATGTTCAAATATGGCGGTGATTTTGATCAGGAAGAACATATTTGATGGGATTATGTTATTTGATCTTGAGAAGAAAGAATTAAGCCAATTTTGAGAGCATCTCACGGAAATAATGGCGTTCGTTAAATTGGTTATTGGTTTTTGGCAAAATTGTGGAATACGATTAGAGTGTTCAAGAACATTGTAACACTATGCCATGCCTTGATATCCAAAAACACAAGAGATATGCAAAGACAAAAAACCTGGCACATTTATTGAATAAAATGTTCAGTTGAGCGGAAAATGGAATGAAGATGAATCATGTTCAAGAACAGACAACGAATGTTTCAACGGATTTGATTCTTTTAATTTATTCATCAGTTGCCGCATTGATGAAAAAGGTTCAGTGGAAACTGCGATGAAGATGAAAAATGTTCAAGTTCGAAAGTGTTCAGTATCACTGTACCCAGTTGATTAATGTTCAGTTCGAACAACGCGAGGACGTTACCAAATATCACAGTATGTAATACATAATATTTACGGGTGTAGATCTATTTAATTCTACGTAGCATGGTGTTAGCTATAATGTGTTCACATACGGAATTCTTATAATAAATTAACGATCTCGATTGTGGAATTGTATAGTAACCAAATATTTTTCAGTTTTGCCCGGTTTAACGGGATTATGAAGTATTAATAGTTTTTATTTTAGTTAATATTTGGTAGCTGCGATAACCGGTTAGTAATAAGTATTATACAATGGAAAACAATGAAGAAATCTACAAATTTCAGCGTTTTTGGAGATTTAGATACGGTTTACTGCGATCGAAATTTGTAGACCAAAGTTTGTGTCGAAAACGTTCGGTGCTTTTTGTAGATAACACACAAAATGGCCGAAATTCGTAGATTCTTTAAGGTATCTGCATTGTGTTAATTTAAGAGTTAGTAAAATCTAGAAAGACGAGTGAATTCAACGATTTAAAACCTTAAAAGGTTCATATCAATATTTAAAACTATTTAATCATTGTTACTGATACATTAAGAACAATAAATAGGTAGTTGTATTTGCTCTTTTTACGCATAGCGTTTCAGTTGTCTATTATTTGAGTTTGTATTAAGTACTTTTATTTACAAAATCCTACTTAAAATGCGTAAATATTACAAAATTTTTGTCAGTAGACAAACTTTTAAAACTGATATTTGTCAGTTATTCGAGGTATTTGACGATTAAAAAAAAATCAATTCTACATGTTAATTATTTTATGATTAACCCTTTATGTGTCGCGTCTGTCAATTCTCTGTCAAAATTGGAATGTAAATTCGAACTGACGTGAATTACGAATAACTGACAAATTTGACCTACAGAATAGATCTCAAGAGATTCAAGAGGAGTAGTATTTTATTGTTCAGAACAGGTACAAATCAGCTAAATAGTAAATATTATTTTGTGATGAATGATCTGACGAAATATTTTTTTTATTATTTTTGTTTTGAGTGGCATTATTATGGCGCTTTTGCGACATTATTCCATTTTTATAACTTTAGTGTAAGCTAGGTTGTACATATTTATCATGACTATCATGAATTGTATAAATTCTTTATTAATAATAATTAGTAATCATTATAGACGTTTATAATATCGCTTGAATCGTTCATGTTGTAGAAAATTTAGATGGATAAGTATACTTAATGTAGTTATTCACATAATTATTGTACCAACATATAAAATTGTTTATTTTTTTTATTTAAAAATTTTAGTGCATTTACTGCATTTATGGTTCACCTGGTTTTTTTTTCAACGATGAGATATTTTTTTTTTATTTGCCATATTTTGTTCGATTGTTGTAGTTTTTTATGAGAGGGTGAAGTAACCATATCACAACTTATATGTATACTAAATATATTGTAGAGTTTGGATGTAAAATTCATAACAACGTATTTGAAGATTAACTTTCATAGAAATTATAATAACCGCCTTTGAAAGTATACCATGTAATAATAAACTCTGTAGGTATTCTGCTTCTAATTAAAACATAGTTTTTCACAAATGCATTACCACCAAACAGATAAAAGTAATATTTAGTTAAAATATAATTTGTAACGAAATTTATAAATCTTATTTTAATATTTTTCATATGTGAATGGTTTAATTATCACAAATAATTATGTTTTATTTATGAATTGTTTTTTTTTCTATAAACTTGCCAGTAAGCATTTGAGGTTTTTCTGTTGCCAATTTAACTATATGGTTAATACAAATTAAGCAAAATGTATGTTCTGTGCCCAGGACTTGTTTACATTATGCACTTCTGAAACTGTGGAATTGATTTTGTTGTTTTAAATTAAATTTTATTGCATTAAATACCAAAATGGAAACTACTGCTAGATATTTTATTAAGTTTAGTACAGACACTTTCATTATTTTTACATATTGTTTTTATTAACATAAGCACTACTTCAAGTTGTAAGATTATTGTGACAGATTATTTTTTCAGCTTATTTTCGCAAGCAGACGTAAAGGGTTAAAAGTAAAATTACCTGTAGTGATAAATTAAAATATCTACATAAATAGGAAAGATACGATTTTCCATTTTGATATTAAGGGTGCGATTGTTACAACCTAAATATGGGGTCGAATACATTTAGATCATTGTAAATTATACTTAATTAGTGTTGTATTAAACGAATTCATTACAATAATAAGACTTTTCTTTATTCCTAAATATATTTAGAGTTTTATAAAGCTTTGCATATCCTACTAATATTATCGTTATTAAATTTATCATAATTATAATACTATATATATATCGTATTATATCTCTGACTTACAGAATAGATCTCAAGAGATTCAAGGGGAGTAGTATTTTAGTGTCCAGAATAGGTACAAATCTTAAATCAGCTAAATAGTTTATATTATTTTGTGATGAAAGATCTGACGAAATATATATTTTTAATTATTTTTGTGTTGAGTGGCATATTATTATGGCGCTTTTTTGGAGGATATTACGTGCACTCCGGGCTGCCTCCAATCCAGCTAAATGGAAGATCTCAAGAGTGACTCCTGTCCCCAAGAGCTTCAATAAGGCGCTTGTAGAGGAATATCGCAAAAGTCGCATATCTTGGTCACATACTTCGTAACCCACGGTACCATCTATTACAAACTGTGATGATGGGGAAAATTGCCGGAAAGCGCAGAGTTGGTGGACGTAAAATGTCATGGCTTCGGAACATTCGACATTGGACTGGCGTTAAAACCGTGGAACAGCTGTTCAGGATCGCCATGAACAAAGACAAATTTAAGGAGCTGACTGCCAACCTTCAGTAATGAAGTGGCACCTTAAGAAGAAGAAGAAGAGGAATATCGTCCTATGCCAACGGTGGCTTAAGTCTTTGAGCACATTTTTCATGTCAATTTATACGAACAAGTAGAGTCAATGCTATGTGTAAGTGTGAGTGTTTGTTGCACTTTCACGAAACGAACGAACAAAAAGTACTAAAGTGATTTCTGAAACTTCACAATAATATAGCTTGCATATCAGAATCAACACCTATGCTACTTCACATCAGCTCCCTATTAACGTTCCCACTGCTGGGACACAGGGACTTCTCTCTTGACGAGAGAGATTAGGCCTTAATTCACCACGCTGGCCAAGTGCGGGTTGGTGAATGTCACATGTCCTTCAAACTCTTTTTTTATTTTTTTAAAGTTCTCAGAACATGCCGGTTTCCTCACGATGTTTGCCTTCACCGTTAAAGCACGTGTTTAAAGCGCACATAAATTTCTCAAGAAGAAAAATCCAGAGGTGCGTGGCGGGGTTTGAACCAACGACCTTCGGAATGAAAGTCGAGTGTCCTCCCACTTAGCCAACATGGCTTTTTACTACTTCATTTGGGTAAAATACCAAGTTTTGCGGGATAATCAATTATTACCTGCAAAGCCCGATTTGAATGGAATTTGGCGCGGACATAACTGTTTTTCATTTCTTTTACCACGGGATAGTCTCGGGACTGCTAGTCTAGGTAAATTAACAATTTATAATAGGTAATTGGCACAAAAAAGTAATCATCTCATTACATCAACCTTACCAAATAAATAAATTAAGCTGTGCATAAAAAAATCGTTGACTTAATGACAGTAGTTAAATATGTATGTGTCATACAACGGATGTTAGTATGACACTAATTAATCAGTCGTTAGTTCTAAACTAGTTGCCGGATTATAAATAGAAAAGTAATTTTGTGTAAGGAAAATGTTTCTTTCATAGAAAAATTTTTGAATTTGAGGTGTAACGGTTCCGAATCTTATAAATTGACACATTTTAAAAAGTACCTAAGCGTTTCGACCCAGCGACCCATTATAACAGAGCCCTAGGGCGATTCATACCGTGATGCGAACAGCTCGCGGTGCGAAACGCCTAAATACTCAAGATACAAAATCTTTATTTCCATTGTTTGGTTTTACAAAACTTAGACTTAGACACAAAAAGCAGGAGTATTGTTCAAAGGTGTGATGTTGCTCTATAGGTGACAAGATCATATTCGAGAAGCCCTTTTCGCATTTCAGTCGTGTTTAAAAGCTTTTTCTAGAGCCATTGCAAATCGTCCCAAATGCAACAGAATTTAAGATTTTGATGACAGAATTTGATGAATTTCAGATGGCCCTCCTATTGATAAAGCCGGGTTCCGAAAGGTGAAGATGTTTAAGTAAGATTTTGACACTATAACATTTCAAGTTAGGTGTTTTCCTCTCTTGGTCGGGTCCTATGGGCGGCCCCATAGGACCCGAACAAGGGAAGAAAATGGGGAGCTTTTTGGACCACAGCATCTAATACTGTCGACTAGTGCCCTAATTGTGATTGAGGTAGGCCCGAGTCCAGTGGACTTTTTACGGCCTAAGCGAATCAATGAACCCTAAAAACGTTTATAGCGCGTTAAATACGAAAAAAATGAAGTTGATGAAGTCACAAACGAAGCTTGCATTTAAGTTTTTTTTGCGGAAGTCTACACGGATGTTGCACGGATGCTTGGCAAATGTGACGCCTGCGCCTGCGCTGAATCATACTGTACCGACATTCCGATCAAATGTCCAAATTAGGTCTAAATATAAACATTGCATTATCTGGCTGTCTGGGTCTTTAAGTTTTAAAATAGCGTTTAGGGTTAAAAAAAGCGAATCTTATTTCAAGGCAACCATAAGAGGTAACAGCTAACATCGTGAGGAAACCGGCTGGTTTTGAGAACTTTGAAGAGTTTAAAAGACATATGATATTCACCAACACGTATTTGGCCAACGTGATGAATGAAGGCCAGATCCCGTTCGTCAAGAGAGAAGTGATAAGAGGCAAGAAGGTACTTCGATTTCCGTAAAATTCTGGTATGGCGACCGCTCATAGTACTGATTTCAAATAAACATAGAACAATTGATTCCAATAGATGGCTTAAAAAAATCATCTAGATTAATAATAAAAAATGTACTAATGTATAATACCTATTTTTATATTTTTAAATAAATTAACAATACCTATCAAAAATATCAAGGCAAGATACCTATAATCAAATTCAATTAATAGGGTAATTAATAAGTATAAGTATCATATTTGGTATACACGATGTTTCATTTTTATTTATCTTATCCTTACACAATTTGAAGTAAGATTATTATGATTTAAAACGGGTAACATACCATGATTTCTCGAGAATGAAACAAGTGGTAGTAGCACTAGTGAGTGTCAACCTCGATAAAAGACTCAGAAAGAGGGAAGACCGGTTCGTTTGTGAATAACCGTCGGCCCAAATCGTAAAGACAAATGTAAAAATGACAATTCAGTTGTTTCCGTGATCATGGCTCTTGCAACAGCGTCGAAATATCGGAAAACTCAAAAACCGTCAAATCATGGTATGTTACCCGTTTTAAATCATAATATTGTTAAAAACCATGATAATTTAAAAATTTATAAAGTGAGATTTCTGTGCAAATTTGTAACGGGCCTAGTCGGCAAAACCAAAGTAATCAATTTTACACATTAAGTGAACCAGCCCCGCGGGATTAGTTTTTTTGCGGGCCCAGTCTACTAAAGTGCCTTATCATCGGTCCATCTCGGAAAGTCTTGACTCCCATAAAACGTTAATTTTCATATAGGCACAGGGAATATGCTTGGACTCTACTTGATACAAACCAAAATCTTGAACACATGACCACGATAATAATTAAAAATTAAACAAACTAAATAAATATAGAATAAATAGTGTAGAACAATTGGAAAGGCATGGCATTATCGATATACCGTGTGCCAGTTGATTTATGATCTGCAGCAAGTGTAACGTAGTGATGTCACTAATTACTCTTTAATAATTATCGATATGATAGTCTATTTTATGTCATTCGACTTGTTATGTACATTCGAAATGAAAGTTAGAGGTTAATATATTCCATAATATATTATATAATATAATATATATAATATAATATATTATAGACCTATTGACTATCTGTTTAGATGATATCAAAGACCGTAATATTATAATTGACATAATCTGCATCACGGAACACTTCATCATGGAGGGGCAAGAAGAATACCTGGTAGTTAAGAACTACAGTCTGGCCGCGTCATTCTGCAGAAAAGAGAGCAAGCGAGGAGGAGCGTGTATTCTGATACACAACAAGCATACTCAATGGGTAGAGTTAGTAACATTAAGATCTTATTCTATAACTGGTATTTTTGAATGCTGTGGGATAGAATTGATACCATATAACATAGCTATTTTATGTGTTTATAGGACCCCTAAATTAAGTAATTTTGACATTTTTATTAATAATTTTCAAAAGGTATTACATGAATTATCAAAAAAACGTTATGAAAATATAATAATAGCGGGTGACTTTAATATCGACATTTTAAAACGAAACAATATAACCCTTGACTTTGAATGTTTACTTCTTAATTACAATTTAAAATTATCTGTTAAACAACCAACAAGACTTCAAAGTATGACATGCATAGATAATTTCGCACATAATTTTAACAATCGCTGCACAACTGAGGTTTTAGAATTTGGAATGTCAGATCATACGGCCCAACTAATTAAATGCCCTATAAACAATATATCTGTTCTCAAATACTGGCGCGTAAAAAAACGCGATTACTCTCCTGAGAATGTAAAGAGGTTTGTTATTGCTCTTGAAAGAATGTCGTTTTCGGAGGTATACAGCGAGACAGATCCTAACAAAGCGTATAATATCTTTGTGGAACTATTCAGGTTGTTCTATGACCTTTTTTTCCCCTTTAAACTTTTTACGATAAGGACAACGAAACCAATACGTTGGATTTCACGGGGTATTAAAAGGTGTTGTTGTAAAAAAAGAAATTTATTGTGGCAACTCCGATTGAATCCTACCGATTCAAAAAAACATGAATATAAATTATACAATAAAACACTTAAAAGGATAATTAACTTAACACAAAAAGCACAAAACAATTATAAAATTAATATGTCAAAGAACAAAACTAAAATCTCTTGGAATATAATAAATAGCACTAGACGCGGTCGTCCAAGGGACTTGATCAGGAAAATTGACATAAATAATAAAATAATTACACATCCAATTGACATTTCAAACGCATTTAATGATTACTTTGTTGACAAGATTACTCCAATTGCAAATTCGGGAAAAAATATTACTTCACTTATAACTCCACATAGAGAATCTATATTTTTTGAACCGTGCATACCCCAAGATGTATTAAAATTAATTAACTCTCTTAATAACACAAATAGCGTGGGTTATGACGGTATTTCAACAAAATCTATTAAATCAGTTGCTGGTAGTATATGTACACCTATCAGTTATATTATTAACTTATGCATAAGTTCAGGTACATTTCCGGATGCCTTGAAGGTATCTATTGTTAAACCTATTCACAAAAAACTAAGCAAAGAATCACTAGAAAATTATAGGCCAATATCTCTTATACCTATTTTCTCTAAAATAATTGAAAAATACATATATAACATTGTGTACAACTACTTAGATAAGAAAAACATTCTATGTGATGAACAGAAAGGCTTTCGAAAAAACAAAACAATTAACATGGCATTATATGACTTTCTTAAACCAGTGACTTGCAATGTAGACAAAAGAATTCCTGTGTGCTCTATCTTCTGTGATATGACCCAGGCATTCGATTATGTTAATCACACATTTCTACTTGAGAAACTGCACGCATACGGCATACGAGGTAATTGCCTACAATTAATCAAATCCTATCTAGAAAACAGAATACAATTTACTGAAATAAATAGAATTAATTTTGAAACCAAAATCGAAGAAAATCATTTATCTAGTCAACGCATTGTAAAGTATGGTGTTCCCCAGGGCAGCGTTTTAGGGCCGCTGCTTTTCTTACTATACATTAATGACCTACCCAAAGCGACTGTACAGCCCCTCTCACTTTTTGCTGACGACAGTACAGTAACCATTAGGTGTAATGATATTGACACATATGAAAATGACATAAATTTAGCACTGACATCAATTATAGAATGGTTGGACAATAATAATTTAAAAATCAATGTGAACAAAACAAAAATAATTCATTTCAGACAACGCGATAATGCTGCTATAAATAAAATTGACATACACTACAATCATAATATAATTCAAGACACTGACGTAACTAAATTTCTAGGAATAAATATAGACAAAAAACTGAACTGGAAGGCCCATTTAGAATATTTAAGTAAAAAAATTAATAGTCTAACTTATGTCCTATATAAACTCTCCTCCAGAGTAAATCTAACCGCTCTACTTAGTGCATATCATGGTCTTATCTCTTCCAATCTAAGATATGGTATAATTTTTTGGGGTAATTCGACAGATATCATTAATATCTTGAAATACCAAAAGAAATGTTTAAGAGCCA
Source organism: Gymnoscelis rufifasciata (assembly GCA_929108375.1). Lineage (NCBI taxonomy): Eukaryota > Metazoa > Arthropoda > Insecta > Lepidoptera > Geometridae > Gymnoscelis > Gymnoscelis rufifasciata. The sequence continues at coordinate 8,260,287 of OV815327.1, read as the reverse complement.
TGTTCAACTTGAAGATGACCGATTCCTGCAAACCATACTTCATCAAACACAAAATTTTAACTGTCCCCTCGTTGTATATCTGTGAAACTGTAACATTTGTAAAGAGTAATCCGAATCTATTTCTTCTTTCTGAAAAGAACAGGAGTAAACGTGATGAATATAAAGTACAAACAGTAAATTGTAAGACCTCTATGATGCGAAAAAGCTTGTTCTGTAATGCTCCATTTGTGTACAACAAATTACCGGAGAGCATAAGAGCATTACCACTCTCATTATTTAAAAATAGGTTAAGGATTATATTGGCCGAAAAATGTTATTATAGTTTAAAAGAATTTATGGACGATAAAAAATTTTGATTTTCATAATTTGCAATTTTTTTGACATTTTTTATTTATAAATTAATTTTCTATTATGGTAATTTCAATTGTAATTAAATTCAATAACGTATGTAACATGACATTGCACGCCATATATTGGTAAAATACATTGTTCTATGTAAGTTATTTAACACCTTTATCCACATGTATTTATGCAATAAAGATACTTTTACTTTACTTTACTTTACTTATATATAGTTTTCTAAGTTATTGATGCGTTATTGATGCGTCTGGAAGATGAGTAATTATTGCATGGTGTGAAATAATATAAATCCATAGGTTTGTGCAAAAACTCTTATATGGATACGCTATGGGTAAATACCATGTTATATGTATTTTGGTGTCAACAAAAAATTCATTACTCATATTTTTTTCTGACCAGGTCAATACAGTCCTTAATTAATAATATAGCACTATTTATGTGTTTTCTATGATTAATAAGTAAAATAAATTATACGAAGAAAGTTAAAAATAAAATAATTAAACATAACTGCAAAAACGGCTAGAGCTGTGTCTTGTTTGAGTAAGACAAAAGGACCCTGCATACCGTCTACCGTATGTGCGTGAGAAAGGGATGACAGACAGACTGGCAACTATGTCACGACCGTTACGCAACGAATCAGTAACCTTAAGAAGTTATCACTTCAGAAACAAACAAAATATTCAGCTTTATGTATGTTTAACGATACAAATGTGTGTTATTCTGTGGGTAATATAGGTGGAAACTTAATTTTTGATAGGCAGAGTTAAATAATAATTAATAACAAATTAAAATCTATAGGTACATTTAATATTGAATGAAACAACGTAAAATCAAATTAATTAGTACATTACATTACATATACATCTATATGTACTTATTTTATAAAGCTGAAAAGTTTGTTTAATTGTTTTGCTCTAATCTTAGGAATTATGGTCCATTAAAAATCCATAAAATGAGAGCGACCCCGTTGAATGAAAAACTTATTATGATATTTTATTTTATTCGGAAAAAAACACATTTTCTTACTAACTCATCACAATAGGTACCTAACAAAAAACATAATAACTTATAACAAACATAACTTATAACAATTTAGATATTTCCACATAGCGTGACTAAAAAAAACACAAATCACCGATATAAAATAACCTGTCCGCCCGCCGATGACTCGATATCGATAATTTGGTCTAATAGCACATCCCTATCCTGACATGACATGTGGCCCTTAATTATAACTCAACTCATACGCCACAAAACCGCTGAACCGACAAAAAAACTCTAAAATAACTTTATATAATCCCAACGATCTGGTTACTGAACTCTATCTATAGAAAAAAAATCTTTTTTCTTCAACTTTTTACGCGCACATGTTCAGGAATGGGTTAGAGATTGAGTTTTTTTTTAAATTTTTTGTCATTCGAAGTGTCATTTAGATTTGAAATGGAAAGTTAGGGGTTAATATAGTATTTTTGTAAGTTTTTAATGCGGTTTTTCTGGAAGATGAGTAATGATTGCATGTGGGAATGATTCGGGACATACGGGCAGACATACACGTGAGAATCTTTTTTGGAAACTGCGTCAAATTCATTGAAATGCGCTATGATAAAAATACAAATTTTTCATTATGACATCTGCATTATGAATATACATATTATAACTAGCAGTTGTAGTGACATACAAGATAAGTAAAATTCAAATTGTGGCCAAAAATAACATATTTATAATTTTTTATGGGAGATAGTTCTGTGTTTGTCCACAATCTTACCTGATAGATCACATCGATCTAGAAGGTACTCTTGTCTTGAAAACACTCGAGTGTGAAAACTGAAAATCGTTTAGCGAAGATACATTTTGATTAAACCTTTTTGTTAAGTTATATGTCTATTTGTTATATTTGCATACTAACTTTATAAAAATTACAAATTGTAAGTGACAAACTATTTTTATGAGGTATGAAACAATTATATTATATGAACTTCATTTTTGCAACTACATATCTAATTTAGCAAAACATAAGTAAAATATATTTGATTCATAACAAAACAAACATGCAATTAGCAATTTTTTGGGAACTTATTTCTAAATCATGGTAAATATTTAAAATACAGGTTTTTACTAACGTGTTATTCTTACGAAATTATATCATTCCGCCGTTTATTTGCTCCTGAGAAAAGAATCATAATCAGAGAAGAGGGAGAGCCACTCTTGTGAGCTGACACGGTAAACATGTTTACCTGTTTTGAATAAATATTTAAGCTTCAAAATTTAGGTGTTCTGTATTTAAGGACGGGATAATACACGCTCTTAACAGAATACCTACATTTTGATACAGTCATCATCCCTATTACAATTATATTAGTGGTTATAGATATAGGTTTTTTTCTATTCACGTCCGTAAGTGTTAACCCTCTGAAACACGTGACTGGTGCTACGACGAACGGTCTCTGCTAGGCTTCGGCCGCGGCTTTTACCGCCCTCCGGGCTCGGCCAGTGCGTGAAACGATTTTATCGTGTTTCGTAATGTGGAGAAGCCATCTACCTTCTAGGTCTTCATGCCCCATCTTAGACCACATCGTCACTTTACACCAGGTGAGATTGTGGTCAAATGAAGGCTTATCTACCATAAAAATAAAAATAACTTGCTTGTTATAACTTGAAAACCTGTAGCTGTGGTGGTTAGGTTTGTTAATAGAATACTTAAATAATCTATTTATTCTGAGGTTCGTCACATTACTCATAAAGTCTTAGTACAAATAGAGCACCTAGTAATTTACCCACCCAGTTGAAAACTGTCATCTTAAAAGCGCTAAGGTAATTTGTCGATGAACACGAATATTATAACTTAAAACTATTACTAACAGTCAACAACCTACAAAATAAACAGAGATATCTCAACCCATCAATTAAAAAAGATTTTTTGTTTAAAAAACAAACGTTTCAAAGGAAAGTTTATTTATAATTGTTTTTTACATCTGCATGAAGAGTGTGGCACAATTACTCGCTACCATTATTGTATTTCTGTTTTTTATACGAACATCTGCGCGTGCGCTTTTGTACCTATTCAGAGTTCGTCAAGTTGCGGCCCGCTGGACTATTTCTGTGGCGTAACATCAGTAACTGCGATAATAGAGCTTACCACGGGGCTTGATGTTGTTGTGTGGATTGTCCGGCACTATTTATTTTATTTATCTAAATCTTTAGAGCTTTTTGTTATAGTGTAACCCTACAAATTATAAGAAAATACCATGTTTCCGCGGGAAAATCCAATATAACGAGCAACGCCGCCGTGGCGCGTTTAGCTAGTTTATTTCATTTAAAATACGCGAGGAAGTGATAACCTCCTTTTTTCGTTAAAAGTTGGTTAAAAAAGTCGTTGATTCAGAGATTCTAGTTTAACAAGTTTAAGCGCCCGAACTTTTATGCTATTCTATGCTATTGCTATTTTTATTATGTAAACCTACCCCTTAAGTCACTGTATAAGTAGGTACACAATTATTTAATTGCTGATTAGAGGCAGGAACTTTATCAGACTTTTCACACTTCTTATGTCAAGTTTAGCAGGATATTGCGCTATAAACCACGTTAAGGATTTGCCCGTGCTAAAATCTTAATTCTGGTTTATTATTTTGTTTGATTCGACCTTTATTCAAATCGGTTCATACCCATAATGTGTGTAGTGTGTACCTAATGGAGTTCTGATTATTCAGGGTACATAATTAGTAGGACACTTATTTTCAGCACTGGTACCACTGCGGGCCGCATTCAATGAACAATCTAGTCATATTCTTCTTGCGGGCCGCAGTTGAGGTTCCTTGCTAAGCACGAGTGTTTTAATTTGGTCTACCACCGCGACGCTCACTGTATCTCAAACTTTATGCTTTCACTATAAATAGAAAATACTAGATATTTTCTAGTACTATTTTGCTTCGTCTGATTAAATTGATATTGGAACTGTTGCTGTTTGGTTTGTATAAATATTTAATTAGTATTAATATGTCATAAAAATACATAATAAAATTCTAAAAAAGAAACTTTAAATAACTTATTTGTAAAAAAAAAGTAACTTTATGAAAATCAGATAATATAGAGTATAGATGTGAAGAGTTGCATAGGATGTTAAGTATCTATGCAAAACATGAGGACCGTTTTCTGTGCATTGTTTTGAACTCAAAAAAACCTTGCAGATTATGAATATGGATGTTGACAGGAGGTTTGTTAGTACTTACATTTATTTTATAACTCATTCCCTTTAGATATAAAAAAAGTGAGTTTGGCGTGTGTGTTCTTAGACATGTCTCATGAAAATCAGTTGTGCCGTCTAAAAGTTATACGGGTGAGAGTGGTAAAGGAAAACTGAAAATCTGCAAATATTGGGGTAATCGAGTGGGGTATTAAATGAAAGCGCATCGCGTGCACACTGCAAAATATTATTGGTGTTTTACTTATAAAGAAATTAAGGCATTGGAATTGGGGTTTTTTCTTAAATTTAGATTTATTATTGAACATAGCGAGAAGAAGGTCGGGAAAAGGGTTAGGTACCACAGCCGCCGTCACTGTTAACATTTTTTTTTATCTTCTTTGGTGTCGTAGTTATAAATTTGAACATAATTTGCCGGTCCTCACATTATGCATACTAACATTCCCTTAACGCCTCCTCTAGTTATAGTTTAAAAGTAATTGTAGGTGTATAGGGATCCAACTAGGGAGTTAGACGTTATTAACTTCCAACTCCTTGTATCCCTATAATGTTAGATGTTAAAATGTGAAAACTCTTTTGGATTTTGTAAATTATAAATGAATCAGATGTAAAACATGTATGTATCTCAGTGAACTTTAATAAGTGTTTATGAGAAAATAAAGCTTCTTTAAACCATACTCTGTTTGTTTCCCAAAGATAAAAAAATAAATAAAATAACTCCTAAAATAATTAAAAAAACATGTACATTATAAAGCAATAAAAAGTTTGAGAACCACGAACAAGCAACAAGTGTAAGCATTTCTCGACATCTCATGGCCTAGATAAGACAACGCAGGAACATTAATCATAAACATAATATCGTAAGACTAACAGTTTGTTCGTAGTTGAAGTCCTTGATGAAAATAGATGGAATACTCCATTTTGAACATTTGTTTTGCTAATTTTTTAGGCGATTTGGCGTGTAAGATAGAATGGTTTAATATTGAGGGATGATGTATTTTGGTTGCCGATATAACAACAAATATGTACTAAAAATACGTAATTAATAAATATAAAAGGGGACTCTCATGGAACAAACGCGATTTTTATGAAGAAAAGCGACGCAACGCGACGCTGTTGTAGCAGTAGGCAGTACTTGGATGCATCAACTGCATCTTATAACATTTTTTTTTGTTATTGCAAAAGGTGTATAAATTGTACACGGAACCCTAGGTGTTGTAGTAGCCCATCAAATAAATCAAATAAATTTTAATATATAAGGTAGGTAAAAAGGAGGATGTTCTTATTTGTTCCTTTTTGAAGTGAAACTTCTATAGAATCGTTGTGATTTCAAACCGGATGCAAAAAGATGAAACGGAAATGGTAAGAGACACAAATACAATGTTTTATTTAAATTTCTTTGCGCGATACTTCGTAGTTGAGACTACGAAGTATCGCGCAAAGAGGTATTGCTGTATTTTATTTATATTATTTTGTAACATACTTTATGTAATAGGTACGCTTTATTGAAGTAATATAAATAATCCGAATAATTACAGATTATATGTTTGTTTCTCTTATCATTTTAGCAGATGCGTTCATTTACCCTTTTTTTCTATTCGATATATATCATAATTATAGTTCGTAAGTAGTAGACTCCAATCGTGCGTCGTAGCTGACACACACACACTTTTTTTTCTATTCATCTTATTCTTTCGTCGATTTACTGAAGTTTCACTTCTATCGTGTGTGAATCGCACACACACACCTTTTTTTTTTTATCTCAGAACCTTTGCTTGCGAGTTAAGCAACTGTCATCAATATTTTTTAAACATCGGTCTAATAGTTCTCGACATATACGTCGTGTCGAGACGTCGATGATAACTCGACCTGATATCATTATATATTCAAGAAATATACTTTTTATACTTAGATACATGGGTTTCCAAGTATAAAAAGTATAAGATTCTCGTTAAAATTTGACATAAAAAACATAAGAAGTTTTGAAGTGATTAAGGGGGCATGTATATTATATTATAGGATTCTAAAACATTTGGTTTTCATATTTTTTTATATTATTAGGTACTTAAGTAAACATATAAAGGCAAAACTCACAGAAAATTACCAGATTACATATTAATGGCTATCTGGGGGCACGGCAGTGCCCCCACCAAGTCGAGCAATTTATTTTACTATCAACCAAAACGAGTACGATTTTGAAAAGCGGTTTGGCGTTTGGCGGCGATTTTGAAATTGATCGGTACAATTTGAATTAATGTTCTTTGGAAACAACTTGAACGATACCGATTCTATTAACACGGCCGATTAGTAGATAACAAATTTAAATGTTAAAATTTAAATTTAAATTATTATTTAATTTAAATTATTATTTAATTTAAATTTAAATTTAAATTTAAATAACAACTTGAAACCAATATATTCAAATACATCATAAAAATGCTGAATGCACGTCAAACTGAGAATGTCTTCTTTTTTGATGACGTTTAATATTCTAATATATAAAATTGTCCCAATGTTAGTTACCGTTCTCCTCCGAAACGGCATTAGGCAGTAGGTCTGAGAATCGGCTACTATTTATTTTTCATTTTGCATAACAACGTTTGCTGGGGTCAGCTAGTAAACTTTTAATATAGACGCAATATAATCCAATAAATAAACAAAACAAGAAAGTGTTGCACGCGCAAGTTTAATTTTACGACCATGTTTTGTTTATTTTATTATCTTTTTACACTTGGGAGACACGTGTTGTTCAAATGAAAGTATTTTCCATGTTAGGATAGGTTGGTGATTCGACGCCACGATAGGGATAAAAAAAGTCTAATAAATATAGTATTTTTAACATTTACAACGGGATATTATCCATGATTTAACGGTTTTCGATTTTCCCGATATTTCGACGATTGCGTCGAAATTAACGAAGAACTAAACAAATATTTATTGGTTTCGATTGGAGTTCTACAATTGCGCAATTAATTAATAAATCATTAAATAATTAATTATTATTATTATTGTTAAATTTAATGATCACGGTAGAACTCTTCAACTCCTAACTGAACTGAATTTAGGAAATCATTGAATTATTTTCTTTAAACTAGGAAGACCAACAAAAGTGAATATTCAGTTCCGACCCAGTTCAGCACAATGCGAAATATATTACCTACTCGAAGTCAAAGTCAAAACGTTTATTTCCTTAGATGCACATCCTTATACGGACAGGTCAGCTTAAAATTAATAAAACTAAATTGTTTATACAAAACATATCAAGGAAATAATATTGTCTTGACAGTTCGCTTCAATGCTTTATACTAAGTTGAGAAGCGAGTAGAACAACACAGCTTTACCAGTTTTTTAAATTTTGCATCTTTTACAATTTTGGAGTTCTTATTTATAGGAAACTATTATAACTTTAACAGATACAAAAAATGCTTGTCATAGCATCCCTGCTATTATAATATGAGCATATCAGTTATGGTCAACCAGAATTATTAGAGCCTGTCAACGTGAAACTAAGCAACATCTATCCAAGCAGCATCATCATATTTTTTTATGATGGCAATTAAATAAAAGGCTATCAACAACAACAGTGAAATAATTATCAAATCCTATTCCCTAAGGAACAAAAAAACACTGGCTTACCTAAGTAAGCGCGTTCAAACAAATGTCATCATTTCAGTTATTCTACGCCAACTGCCGGACATAAGCCTTCTTCAAAGACGACCAATTATTCCGATCGGTCACCACTTGCATCCACCGTGAGTCAGCTAGTTTGACCGAGTCATCTGTCCATCTTGTTGGTGGACGTCCGACGCTGCGCTTACCGGTCCGCGGCCTCTATCCAGCAAACAAACTCAACAAACTCTTTAGATTTATAATATTAGTATAATATTTCGATTCTCGCCGAGGGATCAAGTGTTTCTATGGACAACAATCACATTCTCCTTGGTCTGGGTGTTTAATATGTACAAAAAACTATAGGTATATTATTAAAGCTAGAATTCTATTATTATGCTATACGAAAGAGCAGAAAAAAACTAAAAAAAACTGTATACTCAACTTATTTTACGTGTTTTGGTGGTTAACCCAATTTAACCTGTAACCGACGATATGTACAATATCTATGCTATATGCTAGGGTTTAGTTCTGAAAATAACTTTTTAAATGGGATTAGTTACCTGTTAACGAATTATTAACTACTAACTAAGCGACAAATTTTTTTTATTTCCGCATTCAGTAGGGAGCCGACGACGCGACGCGGCAGATTATTTCGTGATCTAAACCCCGCTTATTGTCACAAAACTATAATAGTTAGAGATATGATGTTAGGACGTTTTTTGTAGATAATGATAAGTTCTACAAAGTTGTAATACATCACTTTGTTATATATTCAATAGTTTTCGCAGCATTCGCGATTAAAGAAAGATTTTAGGTTCTTTTTTTTCACCATGGGTTACATTATCGGAGTTTGGTAAGGAATCATATTATTTTTTAAAACTAAATATAGCCTATGTCACTCAGGGATAGTGTAGCTTTCGAATGGTGAAAGAATTTTTTAAATCGGTGCAGTAGTTTTAGAGCCTATTCGAGACAAACAAACAAACAAAAAATCAAACCTTTCCTCTTTATAATATTAGTATAGATATCAAGTATATTAGATGTCTTGAACCCGTAACACAAGCTTATGATCTTACCACGGTGCTAGATGTTATTGTGGGGATTCGCCGGAAATATAACATATAATATTCCTAATCCTACAAGTCACAGTTAATCGTCAACAAGATCTTTGATCACACGTGTTGAATGGAATCATTACAAGGCTGTTCAACTCTTTACAATGTTGACTATCATCAGGTCATAACATTATTAGCTTTATAAGCATCACAAATAGATAAATTTGCTTCCTTACAGCATTAGACTAAGTGTCAAAACACAAGTACTACCACGCGACAACCGCAACGCAACTACATCGTAACGACAACGTAACGACAACGCACCGACATCGCAGCCACAAAGATACGACGCAGCTTTTCCTTTTTTAACCCCCGACCAAAAAAGAGGGGTGGTATAAGTTTGACGTGTCTGTCTGTCTGTTACATCATAGCTCCCGAACGGATGGAGCGATTTCAATTTAGTATGACGATTTTTTGTATGAAAGGTTAGTTTGGCCCGGGTGTTCTTAGACATGTTTCATGAAAATCGGTTGAGCCGTTTAAAAGTTCTGGGGGTGAGAGTGGGGAAGGAAAAAAGAAAATCTGCAAATATACTACTGTGGGGTATCAAATGTAAGCGCATCGCGTCCACATTACATGATAATAATCATTATTATCATGTAATGTGATTGATAATGTTGTTTTACATTTAAGGAAATGAATGCATGGGAATCCGGGGTTTTTCTTAAATTTTAAATTTAGATTTATATATGCATACCTACATACATATTTTGTATTTTGTAAATTTAGATTTCACCATAACGGATTAATATTAGTCGATGGTCAAAATAAAACTTTTGAAAGTATCTAGAAAAGAAAACTATTTAGATTCATAACAGGATGGATTTACGGTGATTTATTGAGTTTTGAGTTGTTCGTTATACCGGCACAGTTACATGCTCCTATTTAGTTATTAAATTTAGTGAATGGTTAAAATATAGAGCTATTTCACCACGTGTGACTAAGCGAGGTAGCTCTTGACATGCAAACGTATTATTGACATAACTAACCATTGCTTAGTTTACTCGTATTTTGTGAAATAAGCCCTTAGCATCTCATGAAGCCGATTTAAATCAGATTTTCCTCAACAGTTAAGCTTTAATATGTTGCGTTTTTATAAATGAAATAATGAAAATATATCTACTTATCCGTTCCCACAAACGGTTTATATAATTTCAGGCTTATAAAACTGAGTTCAACCACAGATTGTGGTTCAACATAACTGTTATTTTGGAGTTTATATTTTATAAAAAAAAAACACGGAAGAGAAAACTGTATTAGTAATCTGGATCGATCAGATTATTTCTTGGGTCATGGATCTATGGATACTACTATCTATGATTACTATTTGTTGTAAATTAAAAGCGAGGTTTTTTGTACATAAGCATTTGTTTGAAAGTTGCGGTTTTAATATACGTTTAAGGTTATTTTAATGTGGACCCCACATTCTACATTCTGCAAGTGATTAGCCATATCAATTAACCAGTTTTTGCAATACATACCAATAAAATACCGTGTTTTTTTATAATTTGGTCTTAAAGTTTGAACAAATTATTCGCAAACTACAAATATAAGCATTGTTTTCTTATAGTTATTTCAAAAAAGCCCCAAAGATATTAATTGATTTGAGCATAAGTACCGGCTACTTTTCGGCTATGTTTGTGCCAAAAAAACACGGTTCTAGTGTGAACAGAGTTTTCAGAATATAAATTTTAGTGAACCAAGTCTGTTATCCAAACATAAAAATAAAAAGTTTAATATTTCCAAAACTTTCCAAAACCGTGAAACATACATGGGGGTGATCGATACACAAAAACCTCCCCTATCGTCCATTTCATTTTGGACTATATGAAGTGAATCAAAGAAATCAAATTTGAAATCAAAAGCCGTGTTGGCTAAGTGGGAGGACACTCGACTTTCATTCCGAAGGTCGTGGGTTCAAACCCCGCCACGCACCTCTGGATTTTTCTTCTTAAGAAATTTATGTGCGCTTTAAACACGTGCTTTAACGGTGAAGGCAAACATCGTGAGGAAACCGGCATGTTCTGAGAACTTTAAAAGAGTTTGAAGGACATGTGACATTCACCAACCCGCACTTGGCCAGCGTGGTGAATTAAGGCCTAATCTCTCTCTACAAGAGAGAAGTCCCTGTGTCCCAGCAGTGGGAACGTTAATAGGGTGATGATGATGAAGTGAATCACCCTGTATGTGTAAGTATGCCTATTAAGTATATCAGATGTCTAGTACCCGCAACACAAGATTATAGAGCTTACCGCGGGAATGTTGTTGTGTCGATTGTCCAGATTTATTTAATTACTAGCGGCCCGCCCCGGCGTCGCACAGGTATAAAATTTTCTCGGAAATTATTCGAATTTTTCTTGCCGTAAAAACCATCCTATCTCTCAAGTTGGATCGAACTGCACATGGTGTGCGAATTTTATTATAATCGGTTAAGTGGTTCAGGAGTCCATTGAGGACAAACATTGTGACACGAGATTTATATATATTAAGATTTAAAACCGCGGTTTCGCCCGCTTAACGAAACGTCAAGTATAACAGATAAACCAATAATTAAATCAGGTAGGCACAGTAGCACACTAACCCGTGGGTACTTAAAGGGCATCCCTTAATACCTGTAAAAAATATTACAAAAACCCACGAAAATGTTGACAAGTGACAATAAAACACTAATTGGCGCCAAAAGATGGTAGAATCCCTCGACAAAGTAGAATTTCAGGAGATAAGTCAGTCACTGCTGTATTTTGAACCTTATGCTGTTAGTATAAGGGTTTGCTTAAACAGTTTCATGAAACTTGATGTTGGATTCGTGTAACACATGTTTGGAAGAGTTAAAACGAAGAGGTTACGTTCTCTAGATGTGGCATGACTGTTATCTCTGCTGTGTTTAAATTCAATAGCAGCTTAAAAGAAGGCTAGATTGAGATTATTTTAAGGTTCAATTTATTGACATAGCTACTAATTAATGTTTCCATACCTGCTTGCGGGTTGTATACATGATACTTGTATACTAGTTTTAAGTCAAAACGTTTATTTCCTTAGACGCACAGGGAATACATAAGACTTTGACTATATAATAAAATAATAATGAAATGTATTCTGTATATAAATGATTTGTTTTGATTTAGCAGCTTATAGTGCTACTTTCCTTGTATAAATTGTTTTTAATTAAAAACTGAGTTGAGTTACACAAAAACTTATGCTATAGCGGTCTCATTTTATTGGACCCTTGCTGCATCTTATGATAATTATCTTAACAAGTAAAGTAGAAGATATGAGATATTTAGGAATTTAGACGATTAAGACCCCAACAGGAAACACTGAAATCAGATTGCTTGATTATTTAAAATAAATGGTGTACTTTCTCAAAATCGGCGATATCGGTCGGTGGTTCAGGGTGGATGCAGCCCTCTTCTAAAAGTAATATATTATCTAAACTATAATCCAGGGAACTAATGTAGGAAATATCTTCAAAGCTATGAAGAAGAAAGGTCTAGTTGATGTTCTGGAAATGAAGATCAAGAAAATAAATTGATTTATTAAAATACTTAGCTTATGTATTTTAATAAATCAATACGTACATACAATACGTACGTCTATATGTGCATTAAGTCACTTTCCATAATATTGTTAAATTCTTTATTGTGTTCGTAGGTCCGAAACTCAAGCTCAAGTTTCGGACCTACGAACACAATTTATTTATTTATTTACACTTTTACATTGCCATTACAGTACAAAACTAATGCGACAATGGAAAATAATAGGTGCATATAAATTAAATAACATAATTTCAAATATATTGTTCAATTCTAATAATTTAGATTTATAACGGGATATTTATTAATCATGTTAAATAAATATTTAAAGAGTGATAATTACCAAAAAGTTTAACTAACAATACAGAAATCTTAAACATGATTACGGTACATTTTGACCTTCTAATCTATGGGCACTGGTACGAAACTACTTTAATTTCTTTCGTTAGCTCATATCACGTTTTTAGAAAAGTTTTTAGAAAACTCGCTCGCTCAAACGCAAAAAACGAAGGAATTTTTTCTCTTAGTATATTACCATTGTATTATTAATATTGAAAGTAGTTTTTGTTGGAGCCAAGCTTTATAAACGAACACAATGTGTCAATGTCATTTATATTTTAAGGTTTGTTAGATCTGTAATCCATGACACTTCTTCTTACAACCCCGATCCGTGCTATGTTTGCCGATAATAAATATCCTTTTGAATCAACGTAATAGTTTGCTTTTGGCCTAATCCTTATCTGGTTATGAGCCCAAGTTTTTTTTTATTTCAAGATTGTGTGTGTCACTTCCAGAACTATAACCTCCACGTGTTCCACTAAGGACTCTTATCCCGGGTATTCCTGTCACTCCCGAGTTCTCCCCGGCGGTGACAAGTCGTGTGTTACGTCAAACTGACAGTTCTACGGTCTTAATCCATTCCCAGTTACGAAAGCATAGTGTTTCAAAAGTGGTATGTAGATTTTTTTTTACGGTTTCTTGATTATTTTTGTTGTTTGTTTGTTTTCTTGTACTTTTTTGGTACTTCACTTGTATTATCTCTAGTCAACATTATTTATGTAAATACTTATTTATTTTTTATACTTTGTGCACAAGAAAACAATGGACTTAATGCTAGATTCTCTACCAGTCATCATAACTACTTATTTCGTTTTTTGAAGTCGTTGAAGTCGTCAATCATTAGTTTAAATTAAACGAGGAACATATTATACTTGTATCGTTACATATTTTTTTCAAAAGTGATGAAAACTTTATATTACGTTTTGAGGTAATTTTAATCAAACTTTAATTTAAATTAAATTTGTATTTGTCGGCGCCGGCGCAAACCTCAGCCCTCAACATTATATTTGCGTTTTGCAAGTTTTTTAATTTTGCAATATAGACCCTTAATACTTATTTAGGTACAATCCTTCCAAACACTACACCTATATAAGTACGTATTTTATTTTATTAGGAGAGCCAACAGCTAAATTAAAACAATTAAACACTAACACATACAATGGTGAGCTAATTAAAGGTTCCTTCGAATAGAATCAGCATATAGGTACCTATGTATTATATCAGACTAGCTGACCCCAGCAAACGTTGTTTTGCTAAATAAAAAATAGATGTTGGCCGATTCTCAGACCTACTCAATATGCTCACAAAATTTCATGAGAATGCCGTTTCGGAGGAGTACGGGAACGAATACTGTGACACGAGAATTTTATATATATATAAGATAAGACTAGCTGTGTCCTGCGGTGCTACCCGCGTTATAATGGATGAAGTACTCTTAACCAACAATATATTTATTTGAATAAAGATTAATATTATTATGTTGATACAACTTCAACAAATTATTTCGACCAAATTAGGTACCATTTTCACGGCGCACGCAACGGAAGGCTTCAAAGATAAACAATTTTTCCGTTTTTTACACATTTACCACTATATCTTTGCTCCTATTGGTCATAGCATGATGTTATATAGCCTATAGCCTTCCTCGATAACCAAGATTATTTCGAACCAGTAGTTTCGGAGATTAACGCGTTCAAACAAACAAACAAAAAAAAACAAACAAACAAACTCTTCAGCTTTATATATTAGTATAGATGTCTAGTACCCGTTACACATGCTTAAAGTATACCACGCTAAATGTTGTTGTGTGGATTGCCCGGAAACATTTATTTATTTTACTTGTAGATTTTAAAAAAACGTTACTAAAACTTATATTTTCTGCGAACTACATTTTTTTTTATTTTCTTTGGTTCTTTAATTGCTTTAGGGGCGATTTTTCAAACATCACAGTTATATTAAAATCACAACGATATTCAAAAAACTAGGTATCCACCTCATTCAGGTCGACCTATTTTAATTTATTTAAATAGAAAATTAATAAGACAGACAACTAAAGGGTTATAATTAATATGGGATTTGAACTAACGGAGCTCTGACAATAATACACATTTTGCAACAAATACCCGACATTGCATAATCCTTCGTATTATTCTTACACATGGATCCTAGGAATACGCCATACCTATAACAACACTTCAAAGACATACATCAATATTCTTCATAACAATAATCTTATAGATTTATGCTTATTTATTAGATATTGATAATTGAGTTTTATTTTCTATTACCAAAAAAGCAAAAAATTACTCTTCAATTGTCTTCCACAAATTCAATCAATTTCAATTAAGTTAAGATTTACAGATAGATATCTGTTGCTACCCATTAAACAATCTTACCAGGTATTAAAATCATTTTGAGCATCATAGATTACACTGATAACGTTAAAATGACCTTATATGTAATATAATAATAATATATATATGTAATAATCAAAAATATTATACAGGAACCAAAATGTAATTAATTACCAATTACCCAAAGGTTGACGACTTTTCAATCATATATTTCATCATGCGCACCAAAAAAAGTACCGTAACTTCCTCAGAAAAAAAAAGGAAATAGGTAGCAACAGAACTGAAACACGTGTCACGCAGTAATAAGACAAAATAAACGATTAAATTTATAATTCGCAGATGCTGAGCCGCGCGCGATGAAACTTTGAGAGAAAGTTTATTTTTATAATAATAGCTAGAAGCCACATGCGCAAAACTTGAAGGCATAAACACCACATGCCAATTACAAGCACCTCTCGAAGATTACTGAACTCTATTAGGTAAATGAACTTAGCAATATGGCGGACTATGATATCATACCTTGCTACGACGACGAGGAGCTATTTAGCCACAGAAAAAATAATCCATCAGATCTCCACGCTTACTACATGACACAATTTAATCTAGAACTTGAGAACAGCAAGAAGAAGAACGACAGTTTCAAATTCGGCGTTGAAGAAAGCTTTGACTTCGAAGTTTTAGATAATTGGACTGCAAACGAAAACACAGGTGCAGATTTCGAAATAATCAATGAAGTTATCGACAGGAACATCAGCGATCAAAATATCAAGGAAGTATTACTAGATTTAGACAGTATAGACTTCGATGAGAAGAGTTACAAAACGGATTCCACGAACAAAACTCCACAAAACCTTTACACAAATGATTATATTGACGACGAGTCTTTAATTGATGAACTTTGTCGAGAAGAGGAATCGAGACTCACACCTGACTTTAAAGAAGAATACCTTAACACAAACATGACTGAGAACAATCTCCTTCCGTCAATAGACACAGTACTTAACAAGAAATATAATTTCAACTTCGAAGAAAGTCAGAAAAGTTACACAGAAATTAATCCTATCAACACACAAATCAATAGTATTGAACATTACAGTTATCCAAACAATATTCTGTACAACATGGATAGCAGTAATAGATATACCCTACCCGATACTCCATCTAGCTGCACAGAATTTAGCTTTGACAGATGTGAGAGGAAAATATCTATTTGTGAATCTATAGAGAGCGATGTTCAAAGTTCAACATATTATGACGAGAACTCTGAGAATTTCGATGATGATGAACTATTCGTGAATTTAGATGATTTTGGCATTCAAATGGAAGAAAAGAATGAGATAGTTGATGAAAGCCCAAACAGGAGCACAAGGAAGAATGAGAAAGATAAAAATGGTGAGAAACTTAGCTTTTTCTATTTTGATTAAGATTCAATAAAAGAAACTCCGGTAACAAGAAATTGTACCGTAAAATGCGTAGTATTTTTTGTTGAATAGTTCTTTTGATTTGGACAGCAGGCTTTTATACAAAACTCATTGTATCTCATTTTTCAGACAGTAAAATAATGTTAGCTATCTTCAATTTAAATAGGAAATCTTTTTACAAGACGACATAATAATTAGATGTTTATAAATAAAATAGGCAGTATTAATTTAACGGGCTTCTTTTTCAGGTGAACGGACATGTCAGTGGGAACAATGCTTTGAAAAATATCCAAACCAGAGCACCCTTGTTGAACACATTGAGAGGGCTCACGTCAACACCTACAAAGGTAAATACCCTAACAGCTTAAATATATCCTAGACAAGCTATTCAGGACACCTGTGTTTTAGGGATTTTACCCGTACATCCCGGTAAATAGTAGCTTATAGCCTTCCTCGGTAAATAAGCTAACTAAAACTCCAAAGAGATTACAGAATAGAATAGAATAGAAAAACATTTATTTTGGACACAACAGCACATTACAGAAAAAATAAAATACAGAAACAAACGCACACAATCATAATAAAGATTCAGAAAATAATAATTAAAGATAGGTACAACACTAATTAAAAACATGACATATAAAGAACTAAACAATACAACATACATACAAACACACTTAGATTATCTCTTAACTCGTTTTATTTCACTAGTTCAGAAGGCCACTGCAACCGAAGCCAGCTAGTAATTTTTCACTCATCTTAAATAATTTCTTCATCTCGCATTTAAAACATTTCAAGACTCCGATATTCTAGGATAGTTTAGTATTATTATATTATTCATAGGTGATGAGTTCAGCTGCCTCTGGCGAGACTGCGCGCGCGCACGGCGGCCGTTCAACGCGCGGTACAAACTGCTGATCCACATGCGCGTTCACTCGGGACATAAGCCGAATAGATGTCATGTAAGTATAATTATAATAAATTAAATAATAATGAAATGAAATGAAAGTGGTCTGTGGTCTGTCTGTCTGTCTGGGACATGCTAGCTCCCGAACGGATGGTGCGATTTCAATTTAGTTTTTTTTATGAAAGGTGAGTTTGGCGCGTGTGTATTCATGTTTCATGAAAATCGGTTGAGCCGCTTAAAAGTTATGGGGATGAGAGTGGGGAAGGAAAACCGGAAATCTGCAAATATACTCGAGTAGGGTATCAAATGAAAGCGCATCGCGTGCACATTACTAAATTTAATGGTCTTTTTAAGGAAATTAAGGCATTGGATCGGGGGTTTTTTCCTATATTTTAAATTTAGATTTATCTTGTTATGTACCTACACACCAAAACAGAATGATTTTCGGCTTAAAGATTCTAAAATACTCTAAATTCGATTCCCGTGGGGGTCAAGTGTTAATTGCACGTTCTGTAATCACTTTCTCCTTGGTCTGGTTGTTTATGTTTATTATGTATAATCAAAATATCTATATTATGTATGTCTATTATATGACTGACTGCCTCAGTGGCGCGGTGGGCGACGGTCCGCTTGCGGCGCAATAGGTAGCGGGTTCGATTCCCGCCGAGAGGTCAGGTGTTGTATGTTCTGCAATGTCTTTCGACCACGGGGCTAGGTGTTGTTGTGTGGATTGTCCTGAAATATTGATTATTATTTATATTAAGTATAGCAGATGTCTAGTACCCGTAACATAAGCTTTAGAGTTTACCACGGTGCTAGATGTTGTTGTGTGGATTGTCCGGAAATATTTATTTATTTATTTAAATACAACAGCTCACTTGATACGAGTATTCAAAATTAACAATTAGCTTAATATTATGAAATGGTAGTCGAACAAAATATTATTAATACCTTTTTCTTATTTTCCAACAACACTTCATGGAATTAATTCAAAATCAAATCAATGAGACAAATAAGACGCTTAATAATGCAATGTCAAATAAAATTACGTAGTAAATTATTATTCTATGGCAATGTTAAACGGTTAGTTAATTTCATATCATCATCATCATCATCATCATCACCCTATTAACGTTCCCACTGCTGGGACACAGGGACTTCTCTCTTGGCGAGAGAGATTAGGCCTTAATTCACCAACGTGGCCGAGTGCTTCCGAACGCTTTAAAGTTCTAGTTCTAAGTCTCTCAGAACATGCCGGTTTCCTCACGATGCTTGCCTTCACCGTTAAAGCGCGTGTTTAAAGCGCACATAAATTTCTCAAGAAGAAAAATCCAGAGGATGGTTGGCTGGGTTTGAACCCACGACCTTCGAAATGAAAGTCGAGTGTCCTCCCATTTAGCCAACACGGCTTTTTGATTTCTTTATCTTTGTATATATAATTCTTCTGTGAGTGTGTATGTCACTGAACTTCTCCTAAACGGCAGGCAACAAATTTCATCAAAATCGGTATTTTGATGAAATTTGTTGTGTGTTTAAGTGGGTTCGAGAATGGTTTAGATTCACAATACGGTCAACTAGATATTGTTTTTTGAGACGTGGGACAGGACAAAGTCTGTAAGTCGACTAGTTTCTTATATTTTTGAATAATTCATTAAAGAAATGATTTGATTTTAGCACCCCGGCTGTGGCAAAGCCTTCTCCCGGCTAGAGAACCTGAAGATCCACGTGCGTTCCCATACCGGGGAGCGACCCTACGCGTGCCCAGCTCCTCATTGCCGGAAAGCCTTCTCCAACTCCTCGGATCGAGCTAAGCATCAGCGCACGCACTTCAATGCTGTAAGTAAATACTCATGAAGTGATGCTAGCTGATAAGATAGATAGATAAATAAATCTTAATTTAAAATTTAAGAAAAACCCCCGATTCCATTTACTTTATTTCTTTTAATGTAAAACAACATAATATTATGTAATGTGGACGCGATGCGCTTTCATTTGATACCCCACACTAGTATATTTGCAGATTTTATGTTTTCCTTCCCCACTCTCACCCCCATAACTTTTAAACGGCTCAACCGATTTTCAAGAAACATGTCTAAGAACACCCGTCGCTCCATCCGTTCGGGAGCTATGATGGAACAGACAGACAGACAGACAGACAGACAGACAGACACGTCAAACTTATAACACCCCTCTTTTTTGGTCGGGGGTTAAAATACTTTATTTTATTACACACCAAAAAAGGACACAATACACAATAAGAAAATCAAAACTTAACATAGAATGCGTACCTAATGGGCGATATTATTGCAATTTCTTCCAAATTACCGTGGATGGAGAGAAAAAATTACAAATGTGATGGACGGTGGTTTTTACATAGGTAATATAAATACCGAATATATAATGCTAAACCTAAAACTATTTATTTATTTATTTATTTATTTATTAATTAACCATATAATAACAGTGAATATTATTCAAGGTACGTCATATTTTTACAAATTCATGTATGTACATTAATTCAATTAAATTTAAAAAGAGTTACAGCTAAGTCATTCATTAATAAATTTTTTTTTTTTTAAATAATGTCAATTTGTAATTCTAATAAAATTGTTCAATAAAATATAATAATGTCAAGTTTTAGTAATAAAAGAAAGTAGTGAAAAATTAAAATTCATAAATTCATTAATATTATAAAAAGCATGACTCTCTAATAATTTTTTAATTACATTTTTAAAATGTTGGAAGTTATCAATATTTGTTATGTCAATTGGTAGATGGTTATATAATTGCAATTTGATATTCTCTCCCTGTTTACGTACCTTTACAAGATTTACGCTAGGTATAACTAGTTTTTCTTTATTACGTAAGTTATAATTATGGGTGTCTTTCTTTTTGAGGTAAAGTTTTTTGTTGCTATGGATTTCTAACAGACTTTTGTAAATGAAGATTGATACCACAGTCATTACTTTATATTTCTCAAAATATTTTTTTACAGACGTCTTCCTATGTAATCCACAAATTATCCTTATCGCTCTTTTCTGATATATCAAGACGTTATTAACAGTAGCACTATTGCCCCATACTGTTACCGCATAGCTTAAAATAGAATGGATATAAGCGTAGTAGACCGATAATAAGGTTTTTAGAGAAACAAAAGATTTTAATTTTAGTATAGCGTAATTTGCACTAGCTAGCTTTTTACATATTTGTTCAGTGTGCAATTTATGACTCAAGGTATTATCAATAGTGTACCCAAGGAAGACATGGGACATATTTTGATCAGTTTGTCGAGTTTTCCTTGTTTTATATTTTAGCACAATACTTTTATTAGCATTAAGCACAATCCCATTTGCTCCAAACCAGCTTGTCAGCAATGTCATAGCATTTTCAATTTTCTGTTCTAACTTATGTTCATTTTTGTCTTTAACCCCTATGTGTGTATCATCTGCAAATAGATTTACAAACGCCCAATCTGGCACACATTTGGGTAAATCATTTACATAAATGAGGAATAATACTGGTCCTAAAATTGACCCCTGTGGTACTCCTACTTTAATATCTCCCGTCAATGAGTTTACTCCGTTAATATTTACAATTTGGGTCCTATTTTTTAAGTAAGTCGTCATAATGTTTAATTCTTTACCTTCAAAGCCGTAGAATTTCAATTTTTCAATAAGAATATCATGTCTAAGACAGTCAAAGGCTTTAGATAAGTCACAAAATAAACTTGCGCAGTTATATGATTCGTCCAATGACTTAAGAACGTAATAAGTTACATTCCGAATAGCCAATTCGGTTGATTTATTCTTTCTAAAACCAAACTGAGCGACTGTAAACATGTCGTTGTTTTCAAAATAATCTACAATTTTTTTTTTTAATATCATTTCTAATAGTTTCGAAATAGCTGGAAGAATACATACTGGCCGATAATTATTAAGTTCTTCCCGTTCTCCCTTTTTAAATAATGGTATCACTCTTCCATGTTTTAGTACATCAGGGAAAACACCTTTTATAATGCAACAATTGAAAACGTCACAGAATAGTTTTAATAATCTCATGTTTTTTAGTAATAGCTGCTTCAGTAATTTAGCGCTCATGTCATAAATATCCACAGTTGTCGTATTTTTGATGCTTTTTATAATTAGTCTAAATTCAGAGTATCCTAATAAGTCAAATTTTATTGTAGTCGTTGGCTTATTTGTATTAAATAAATATTCTTTACATTTGTCAATATTAATATTACAATTACATGTCAAATTTTTGGTTATATTTAAGAAAAAGTTGTTGAACGCATTTGCTATAGATACAGGGTCTGATATATTATCTTTATTGATGTCGTTCTTAATCTTACTAACTGCTTTGTTTCCTTTACTCCTTTTATTACATTGTTCGTTTATTATTTTCCAAGTTTCTTTAATTTTATTTTGTGAATGAACTATTCTATGTGTGTATTTTATTTTTTTTGCTGTTTTTAATACTTTTCTAAACACTTTTCTATAAAATTTAATTTTATTCCTCATTTCTGTGCAAGGTTGTATTTCTTCTAACAACTCCATTTTTTTAAGTGTGTCTTTCGAAACTTCTATTCCTTTTGTTGTCCATTTTTTAGACTTATGGGTAAAATTGTTTTTTTGACGAATTTTCGGGTAAGCTACATTAAAATAAAATATTATTCCATTCATCAATATTGTCATTTTCATATTAGCATCTTCAGTATGATCTATTTCAGTTATTAACTTTGTATAATCTTGATTAAATAAAAAGTGGAAGTATTCAGTGTTCTGATTCGTAAATTTTCTGAAATATTGATAAGTCGACTTTGGTTTTAGTTTACAGAGATTTTTTATAGATAATTGAATAACATTATGCTCTGAAATTTTAGTTGTGAGAACCTTACCTATCACGTCATCGAAGTTGACAATAAAATTATCAATGCAAGTAGTACTAGTTCCTTTTTTGGTGGTTTTTGTACGTGTTGGTTTATTTATAGCAAAATTACATTTGAAATTGGCTAAAATGTCCAAAAACTTTTTAGAATTACTCGTGTCTACCAAAATATCAATATTGTAATCGCCAGCTATAATCATTTTTTTACCTTCTCTACATATTTTATGAAGCAGTTTTGTCATAATGTCAAAAAATAACGATATATCTCGTCCAGCTCTATATACACATACAACTATAATTTTATGTTTTCGTAGCTCTATTGCTGCAATTTCGCAGTTCATTTCGAATGATAGTCTATTTATATCCTTTCTAACCTTAAAGTCTAAGCCTATTTTTGTATATATCGCAGTCCCCCCATGTTCAAACACTATTCTATTGAAAAAAGTAGCAAGTTCATATCCGCTTATCATCATATTATGAACTTGATGGTCATATGCCCATGTCTCCGTCAAGCACAGTATGTCACACTGAGTTTCTTCTAGTAAGCATTCTAATTCTAAATATTTGTTATGAATGCTCTGTACGTTTGAATGTAACACGTTTATTATCGATTTACTAGTTGTGTCTGAGGACAAGGAAAATTTGGGTTTACATTCTTTTCAGAATTAAAATTTAGGCATATACTCTCATCCACCTTTACAAAAGTCAGTGCTGAAGATCTCTTACAGTTAATCTCACCCTTAACGTATCTCTGTAATTCTATTGCTAAAAAATGTTTTGTCTTCCTTATACTAATTCCTTTCCTATTTAAGTCAATGTAAGCCATGTTTTCGTTAAATGTCACTAAGTTAATTAGTTTATTATTTAAATTGTATATGTCAGAGTCCTTATTTCTGTTATACAAAAAACTCGTTAATATTATGTTAAATTTACGATTTGGAATATCTATAATCTTAGAGAGAAGTTTGATGTATGTATTATGATATGAATATCTATTTAAATATTTTGATATAATTATGACTAAAGTATCTTCCTTCGTTAATTGTTTTGTTTTTTCTTCCACAGTATTTAAAATTTCTTCTGCATTCGCACCTGGTTTGCAGTGATTATACAGTTTTACATTGCCCGTAACATTGTTCAGTTTGGGACCCAAGTTTTTACCAATTTCGTCTGATAAAATCATAGTAATCGGAGTTTTTTCTATTCCCTTTTCAATGTGCAATTTATTATTTATTGTATCTGTTATTCTAATTCTTGTATCATTTAATTTTTCGCCCGATGGACTCGATGAACATGGTATATTTTCTTTAAGTTTGTATTCTAATTCCAAAATTCTGAAGTTCAGAATCTCTTGTTGCTTCTTTAGTAGTGAGCATTTTTTTTTCAATGTTCTTGATTTTTTTCCTAATTTTCGAATCGTTTTTATTATTTTCGGTCTTCTATTTTTTTCTTTATTTTTCTTCAGTACTAGTTTTTTATTCTTGTTTGTTTTCTGCTTTAATCTATGTTTACTACTATTGCCCTCTCTATTCTTTTCTTTTTCGATTTGCAGCCATTCCGATAGTTGATGAATTTGTTTTTGCAAGTCATCGATTTTTTCTTCCTGTCCTAATGAAGCTTGCATATTTCTAGGTGACATGAAGGTGGATTCGTCTTGAATACATAACCTCGGCTTTTTTCTTTTCCTTCCTAATATTGGAGTAGCAAAAGCTTCCTGCGTCTCGATTTTTTTGTACATCTCAATTATTTTATTGCATTTTTCTAGCTCTCTTTTTTGTTTTCCACTCTCCTGTAGCAAATGATCTACTTCGTTGTTAGCCGATACAAGGCACTTTTCTAAGTCAACTATTCTTTCCTGCAGTAAAGTAATGGAAACAGTTTGGTCTAGTATAGCATCCGGTAAACTGTTTCTTGTCAAGTCGAAAATAGAAGAGTCAGACAGATTGCTCATGGAGTTCGCTCTCCGGTTTTGTCTTACTCTGAAAGTTACGTTTTCGAAATCCATATTTTGAATATTTTCGTTCATGCTGTTAGTTTCTATACTAATCGAAGAAAATTTTTATGGACTCGATCTTAAAATCTTTTAAAAATATGTGGTACGATTATTTTGTAATAAGCTGGCAACACTTTATCTGTCAAACTGACATAATCGACAGTGAAGTTGTAATAGTTTTAACCAATCAGCGGTTTCACTTTGTAAACTGATTATTATGTACCGCAAATTATTTCCGAAATTTTGGAAAATTTGGCTTTTTGGTGGGTTTAAAAGTAATTCAAAATTGTTACCGACCTTTTTGTGTTCTAGTGATGTTGAGAATTTGATGTTTTCTGGTTATCAACAGTGAAAATTCAGCCTGTAAAATGTTCCTTGCAGTGGCAGCTTTCAGATGCGATGCTATTTCCAGGTATCCAATGGAAATTGTTATTTTACGTTATTATTTTGTTCAAGAGCTCCGTCAGATATTGTTTACAGTTCGCGGGCGGTAGGGAGAAAAAAAATACTACAAGAAAAAAAAATACTAGAATATACTTTATTACATTTACCTTTAGGCTGCGAGAGATGAATTACTGAAATTTTTAAAGTAAGCTAGCTAAGTATGTATATTATAGAAGATCTCGAATCAGCAAAACCCATGCTGAACGTCAGCTAAGGGTCATAACGTCAGATTGTGCCTTTTTTAGGGTTCCGTACCCAAAGGGTAAAACAGGACCCCATAACTGTTACTTAGTCGTCTGTCTGTCTGTCTGTTTGTCTGTCTGTCTGTATGTCTGTCACCAGGATGTATATCAAGAACCGTGATAGCTAGAGAGTTGAAATTTTGAGGGATCGTGTGTTTCTCTTGCCGCTATAACAATATATACTAAAAACACATAATTATTAAATATATAAGGGGTCCGATACAATAAACCTGATTTTTGTAAAGTAATGCAACGTTGCGCAAGGCTAGTACTTGGATAGGTGGCCGGGCAGACTGCATGTCTGACTGTGTCTGTGCACTTCAAGAAAATATAATTTCTACACATAAATAAAAAAACATCGAACTGGTCTTTAATATTTCGCAATATGTAACATTTCTGCATATATTCTGGTCTTGGACTTTTAGTAAATAGATAGATAAATAAACTGTTAGCACAATGCTTTTGAGGTTTTAAATTGAACAAAAAAATAAAAGGTGCGTGTGCGATTCACACACGATAGAAGTGAAACTTCAGTAAATCGACAAAATAATTAGATGAATAAAAAAAACAAAAAAAAAATACTGTGCAAAAAGATTTTGTTCGGGCGGTCACAGATCCAAGTACTACCGTCGCGCAAAGTTTGTTAACCTCGTTAGCGTTTAAAATTGGCTTACCTGTCGTTTTTTCCGTTGCATCACTTCAATCTCTTTTCAGAGGCCGTACGCGTGTGGAGCAGTCGGCTGCGGTAAGCGTTACACGGACCCCTCCTCCCTACGAAAGCACGTGAAGTCCCACCCCCACATGGCAGTGGTCCCCAGGACCTGCCTGCTGCCCACCAGACCCGCCAGGAGGGAGGACCTCGGCGTGCCCAGTTCACCAGCTAAGCTTACCACGCTGAGGTGTATTCGGGACAAGTTGACGGTGCCGAAACTGCATAGAATGTAGTCATTTTCAAAGAGTTGCACTATTAATTATGATGAGTCTTTTTAGAAATCATTATTATGTATGTATGGATATCTGACTACATATTAGTCGGCTTTCAAGAGCAACCGTTATTAAGAGCAACTTTTGTCGGACTAAGCGAACATCGCACAATTAAAATCTCTCCGTAACTCGCAATCACGAATTAACATAAGAAATCAAGGAAGATATCAGTCCTCCGAAAGTACTCGCTTTAGTTGTCACGATAATCTATCAAAGTCAAAGTCAATCTATACAAATATATATTTAAAATTAATACGATAATCTATACAAATATCAAGTGCTGAATGAAGGGTTTGTTTGTTTGAACTCGCTTATCTCAGAAACTACATGGACTTTTATTAATTTTAAGTTGACCTGTCCATGTAGGCTATGTGCTTCTAAGGAAATAAACGTTTTGACTTTGACTTTGGACGTTTTGAATAATTATTTCATTGGTTAGAAAGGTCATTTAACGAGGAAGCCCACTTTATGCTTTTAATACTTTGTATCTACAATGCCATACCTACTAGATAAAATGTCGTTATCATTCGTTTGTCCTTGTCACTCATTTTGACCGTTGTGTATGTTAGAAAGAGAAAAAGTTCATGCTAACCTAGACAGCTTTGGTATCTTGCATTTGAAGGATAGAGTTAGGTCAAGGAAGGTTCGACAAGTTAGTAAAATATTGAAAGAAATATGTAAAAAAATATAAAAAAGAGTTTGTTCCAGATCGTATTTTTTTGTACAATTAATCTTTATCCAAAAAAAATTAAACCATTTGTGGATTTAAAATAGATCTCACTATTATTGTGTAGATTTTAACAGCAAATTACTTATAAGTTTGTTTTTATTTTTAAAGGAAATTGCATAAGTGTCTTCTTTTTGTTTTTTGAAGCTCAAATAAAGACTGAAGGAACATAATTGGCTCAAATAAATAAATTAAAATAATGTAGATATAATATTTTCATGCAAGTGTTTTAAACACAACAGCATAGACCAAAATGTTAAAACTAAGGAATTAGTTTGTATGTAGTTAAATTTATCTAGTAGTTTTAAGTTGTTCCATATTATGGATCTCTAAAAAAAAGACAATGTGTGTAAATATTTTTAATTTTAGGTTTTTTTCCAATTGCACCTACATTTGCTCAATTATGTTTTAATGTTAACATATTTTTAGACGTTTTATATTATATTAAGTTTACATTGCCTTAGTTATTGTAATAGGATTAGTTTTTGATATTTTTAACTTTCTTTGATTAATGGTGGGCGCTATGATATAACTATAAGGCCGGGCGCAAACGGGCGACCGAAAACAGGGACCTTATTTTAAATCTAATTTAAGATTAAATCAGTGTACAAAATGGCTGCTTTCCAAAGAATCTCTTATTTTGTAAGTTAATCTTCCACTATGGGATCTCTTAAAGGCTTTTACGTCTTATAATTGTAAATCAACAAAGATGTCTGACCATCATTATAAAATTTTATAACATTAGATTTATGACAGTTGCTGTCGTTAATTTTAATTAAAAAAAAAATAGGTAATAGTTGTTTCTTATTCCCCCCCCCCCTATCAATTTAAGAATATAATATATATCTTATATATAAAATTCTCGTGTCACAGTGTTAGTTACCATACTCCTCCGAAACGGCTAAACCGATTATTATGACATTTTATATGCATATTCAGTACCTAGGTCTGAGAATCGGCAACTATATATTTTTAATTTTGCAAAACAACGTTTGCTGGGGTCAGCTAGTATATAATATAATATTTATTTGCATCAGCTTAACTGTACTTAGATTACAAAGGTCTTTAAATAACAAAGTTTTAATATGCACTACTTAAGGTTAAGCATGCAAAAGTGTTGATATTTTAATACCAAATGTCATCAAACCGTTGAGTAAGCAACTTCATATTATAAAATTACTTAAATTGTTTAAACTATTTAATTTCACGGAACTCTCAGACTACGACACAAAGTCGTGCATACTTTTACAGACATTTTATTTTAAATTTAATAACTCTTCATCAATATCATAACTACCTCTTTTTACGTACCCACAGCTGGGACACAGAGACTTTTCTCTAGACGAGAGAGATTAGGCCATAATTCACCACGCTGGCAAAGTGCGGATTGGTGAATGTCATATTATGTCCTTCAATCTCTTCAAGTTTTCAGAACATGTTGGTTTCTCACGATGTTTGCCTTCACCTTTAAAGCGCATATAAGCCTTTCAAGAAGGAAAATCGAAAGGTGCGCTGCAGTGTCGACCTTCGGAATGAAAGGCGATTATATTTCTCTCTTCCGCGTTCGCTCTTAGCCAACGCGGCTTCTAACTCTCTTGCGAGTGCATAACTAGGGTAGGTAGGGGGCTAGGGGGAATAGCGTTAACTGAAGAGAAATATCTGGGGGCACGGCAGTGCACCACCAAGTCGAGCAAAAATGCGTCACGGCCGTACCATCCTTTTCTCGAAGCAATTCAGGCCATTTTCGACCCCCTGTAACTTCGTTGTGGATAAAACTAGAAGACTGAAATTTTAAGTAACAATGCAGGCATTATAACGACACGGTATATTTCAATTTTCATTCAATTTGAACCAGTATTTAAAGAATTATAACGGGTCAAATTTCTTAATTTTGTCACTCACTGACTGACTGACTGACTCACCGATCATCAAAATTCTAAGGCACTTCTAGCAGACCTAGAAGCTTCAAATTTGGAATATAAGTAGTGTTTGGTGTATGAAACAAGGAAAAACTAAAAAATCTAGAAAAAACCGGTATAGAGGGCGCTGTCGTACCATCCTTTTCTCGAAGCATCATCAAAATTCTAAGGCACTTCTAGCAGACCTAGAAGCATCAAATTTGGAATATAAGTAGTGTTTGGTGTATGAATCAAGGAAAAACTAAAAAATCTAGAAAAAAACCGGTATAGAGGGCGCTGTCGTACCATCCTTTTCTCGAAGCAATTCAGGCCATTTTCGACCCCCTGTAACTTCTTTGTGGATGAAACCAGAAGACTGAAATTTGCAGTAACCATGCAGGCATTGTAAAGAAACGGTATATTTCAAATTTCATTCAATTTGAACCAGTATTTTAAGAATTATAACGGGTCAAATTTCTTAATTTAGTCACTCACTGACTCACCGATCATCAAAATTTTAAGGCACTTCTAGCAGACCTAGAAGCTTCAAATTTGGAATATAAGTAGTGTTTGGTGTATGAATCAAGGAAAAACTAAAAAAATCTAGAAAATACCGGTATAGAGGGCGCTGTCGCAACGCCACGTATATACGAAATATATACTAAAGTAATAACAATGCGAAATATAAATAAATTCAATCTGGACGGGCAAAAAGAAAATTATATGGACATATTTACAATAAGTAGAAGGTACCGAAGAGGAAAAAAGTAGAACTGTCTACAAAATACAAAAAGAAATGAGATCCCATCAAAAACAATACTTGTCAAAAAAACCAAGTCGCGCAACTCAGTTGTTCTGCGGTAAAAAGTTGTGAGATCCATGTAATTCCAAGTCGGTTAATAATTTATTCAGTCTCTACTTAAGTGACTTTCTGTCTCACCAGAAAATAATATAGTTTTGATGTCAGAATAATAAATAATAAAATAAGCATTCAAGTTATTACTTACGGCACATACAAAGTACATAACCAAAACTTAGATCCGTGTACTGCAAACGAAGAAACGCTGCTCAAAGTCGATTCTCTCTAGCTGTCTGTCTGTTTAGGCCGTTTACCCTTTATTTCACGGGAAGTAGCTTGTCTCTAAGTTTCATTTGATCAGAGGTACAGGGGTGAGCGCCTATACCCAGCGAGCGCTATTCCCCCCGTACCCTTATGTTCTCTATAATGAGTTAATGAGTAGTGGTTTTTAAATAACTTATGAAACTATCATGGTTATCAATACTATTTAGATTTGTAACGGGATATTTACCATGATTGATGTCGCATGATGAGACGTATGTAAATGTGCCGAAATATCGGGAAACTCGAAAGACAATCTTGGTAAATATTCCGTTATAAATCTTAATAGTATTTAGTTTTTGTTTACTCTGAATCAATTTATATAACTAGGAAAGGTTTTGACGATATATACATATAAATAATATCCTACAATGTTGCAATCAGTTATAAACGTATTAGTTACAGGGTAAAGGTCTAGATTAACCAAGGCTAGCACACGTGCTCATTAATTAGTTTATTGAACCTTAATTTTAATACCTATGTTAGTAATAGGCTTATGTAATTTTAAAGGTGACCTTTAAAATTAAATAAGCCAATGCCCTTCATGTTCTCAGAACATGACAGTAATTCAACTTTTGTTGAATTTAACTTTTTTTTCAATTTTTTTTAAGAATTTAATAAAAACAATGCGCAACGCTTTTTTTAATATTCAAAGCTAACCTTTATAATTACACAAGTCTAAAAATGTTTATTATATGGAATATTAGAAAAAGGTTTAAAAGTTTTGTAAGTTTGCAAATCGACCGAGATTAGATCAATCAATCAATCATTTATTAAAAACCAAAGAAACTATTATAAAAATAACGCAGTCTTTAGCAACTCCTGTGCTAGTTAGAAACAGTGTTACAAAAGTTACAGATATACCCCGCAAACCACGAAACATAATATAAAATACCTGTTTTTTTGTTTAGTAGCCTATGGTTTTATTTATGTTTTATTTTAAATTTGATTTGTTCGTAATAAACACATTTTAAACGTATAAAATACAGTAGCTTTTAAGCCTTTTAAGACAATCTCTGTAAATACGAGGTTCCGACATTTAAATGATGTCTGATAGTATAGTACTAGTCCGCCATTTTGAAAAAAAATGGGATTTGGTGGCCTGTGATGAAACGTATGACAATCGACGGAGTAATTGCTTAAATAAAAAAAGAGTAAAGTAACCAAACCTCTAATGTTACTCAGACTACAGTTACTGGGATACTTTATAACTTTTGAAAACTCAAAAACCGTCAAATCATGGTGCCTATGATACCCGTATTAAATCATAATACTGGGATACTTTCATTTAAAAACTAAAAGAATTCAGTTCGTACCCATTTTGAAAAAAAAGTTATTCTACGGCCAGTGATGAAACTGTGATCAATAGACAGAGTAAATGCTTAGAAACAAAAAGTGTTAAGCAATCACAATCATATCTCTGTCATACTGTTACTACGTAGTAATTTATTATTCTATGCTGTTACTGAGATATTTAAATAGTTTTTTTTGTTTTTAAACCCAAAAATCTCCGAATCCATACAATTTATTCATATTCATATTCATTTTATTTTCAAAATGGCGGATAAGTAGGTTTTCCAAAATGTTGGAACCGTGAAAACGGACAGACAAAGTGACTATTGCATTTAAATTTATTAGGAATTTATTTGCTGGTACTTAAATCAAGTACGTTAACTTTACCTAGATTTGTAACATTAATAATTTGGTTACCTAGTAGTTTCAAAAATTTATTTATATGTCTCTTGCACAGTTAGAAAACTGATTTGACTGAGTCTCTTTTCAGCTGTAATATATATAATTAAACGTTAGCCTACCTTATAGATTAGTGCGCGTTTTCATAAAAACTGCTATATAAATTTGCTAAAACACACAATAACTATTATGTCTTATTTCGTGACTAATATAAACAAAAACAAGGGCGAAAATCTTTTAATGAACTGTTATTGAACAGATTTAGCAATTTTAATGATTTTAAACAAGTGATAAACCTTACTTTGCAGGTTAAACTATTTTAAAATTGTAGTTTTTTTATTCTTATTTTTTCTGCATAAAATTTAAAAATAGATTTAGCAATTATTTAGGTTTTTTATCATAAGTTGTATTGACCTGATACAAGTAACTGATATGATATAAAAAGTAACATATTTATATTAGATAATATTCAATAAGTAATTTTTAAAAGTCGTGTTGGCTTCTAAGTCTGTTTCTAAGATTAAATAATGTTATATAGAAACTAGTTTGTACCTAAGTCCTACTTTTGTACAAGCTACAAAATCATTTATTTCCATTGTTTGGTTTTACAAAACTTAGACACATGTAGACTAGATAGTACAAGAGTAGATGCTCTTGTACTATCTAGTCAAGAGAGAAGTCACTGTGTCCCCGCAGTGGGAACGTAAATAAGGGGTGCTTATGATACGTAACTTAACCATAGACTAACCCCGGTACCTACACATAATTTTCAACTAAAAAAATTAAAAAAAAAACATTCATTCGTTCGTCCACCTTGATTACTTCAAAATTGTATTAGTTAGAAAGAAACAAAAATCGGCCCTGACCAATATAAATACCCACATTAAGCGGGTAGGTTAAAGAGCGCAGAACTATGTAGGTTTTGCGTTCCTCGAAAGAAAATGATGCCCATCTATATGTCAAATTTCCTTTGCCAATGATTCTGGTGACACGCACGGGGAGAAATAGAGAGCTATATTTCAACACCAACGCCCACGATAGGTACTAATAAGTGGCTAATAAATTAACAAAATTTAACTGGAGATAAATACCTAAATGGAACCATAATTATATTCCCGCCCGCCCCATCATCATCCTCTTCCGGTAAGCCTGTGCAAGTGTGTGAGGGCGGGCGGACGGCGCACTGTCACGATATTTTTGTTGAATCTAGCCAGGGAAAAGTGAGTGCGGAACTAGAACTAAATATTTCGTTCCATTAGGGTATCTAGAATGGATTGCCGCAAAGTAATGCCTGTACCTATCAACTATCAAACTGAAGATGATAGACTTCTAATTTGTTGCATTTCAAAGGCACACAAAGTAACAATCTCAAGGGGAATGACCATTATTCTAACACACGCAGTATTATTATCTTCTAACCCTGGCCAGGTTATCCGAAGTTCAGTTAGTTCCACGTGCATTGTGGTATAAAAGCTGGGTTCTGTTGGTGGAACGGCAGAAGTCAGCTTCTCTAACAACCGGCGGCATCCAAACGGAAATATGAAGTTTTTGGTTTTGACGGCGATTATCGGTGAGTTAAATTATTTTAATAATTATTTGAACATAAATACTAAATCTGAATGAGTTTGATAAGTTACTCGCCACCTTACTTCTTCGGTTAACCTATTTAAAAAAAATTATATAAATACTCATAAGGTTTACAAAATTACCATCTTGATCATATATTGTGGCATCCCCCTAGAGTAATAACATTTCTTCATATATATAAATTAATCATTCAATATTTCAATAATTCACCTTCCTTTCCTTTTAACCTGGAACTAGTCATTACTCCCTTGGCTTAAAAAGTATATTATTTTTGAGTAGAAAAAAAGAGTTAGTTACAAAGACCCGAAGGCCGCTTCATTAAGTGCGTCTTATAATAATAATTATTTATTTAATTTAAATAATTATATCAATATATTATATTTATATATTATTTCCTATAGGTAGTTACTTTTTATACTTAAATTTAAGTACCCCTAAAACTTCACTAAGGTTCAAATCGTAAAATAATTTTTAATTACCTAGGCACTTAATTTTTATTTATATATAAAGTGAAAATAGCAGCAGTCAATTTAAACCTCATTTATCATTTTACATGGACGATGCCTCCAGCTGGGTTTGGACTCCCTTAAAAGCGTAAAACATCTTATGTGTCTTTGCCAGTACCGAATAATCATAACAGTTTAAATAGCCCTTATAGTTTCTAAAGATAAAAGCATTTTCTATAGGATTTTCGAAGTGTGTAGAAAACTTTAATCATAACACCTGTTCTTTATTAAAAAAATTAAATTCGTATTTCAGCCGCCGTCTCAACGCACCAGCTGAGCGGAAAGCAGCAAGCCCAAGGCCAGTCGCCATGGCAGGTCGGCAAGCTGTACCGCTATGACGTCGCCGCCCGCACCCTGGCGCGGCTCCAGGAGGGCGCTAGCTCCGGCAGCGCCTTCCGAGCCCGCTTCGTCGTCCGCTCACCCGCCCCCGGCCACCTCCAGGTTAAGCTTGAGAACCCCCAACATGCCCAGGTTCACCAGCAACTGCCCGACAACAGAAACCTCCCGGAAGACCTTAAGTGGGAACCTGTTCCCAACCTCGATAAGCCGTTCGACATCACATTTGAGGGAGGCCGCGTCGTCTCTTTCAATGTACCCTCAACGATGTCTCTCGCTCACGAGAACCTACTCAAGGGTCTCATGAGCGCCCTGCAGGTAGATCTGTCCACCTACCGCAACATCCCTGGTGCCCAAAACTACTATGACAAGGAATCCCACCAAGGCCAGTTCAGGAAGATGGAAACTGATGTGACTGGAGACAGCGAAACACTTTACGTTGTGTCTCCTGTCGCTTCTGAGTGGCGTCGTGAGCTGCCCAACTTCGCATCGGATGAGGATCCCATTAAGATCACGAAGACTAAGAACTATGGCCATGCCCACCACAGGGTCGCGTACCACTTTGGTGTGCCAGAAGGCGCGGAATGGACTGGAACAGCCCACAACCCCCGTGAAGACCAATTCATCAGTGGTGTGACTGTGTCTCGCATCCTGGCATCTAAACAGGGACAGATCTACAAGGCTGAATCTACCAGCACAGTTTACGTCCACCCCCACCTGTACGGAAAGCAAAAAGCTGAAGTTTACAGCAACGTGCAACTCTACTTGGTGTCATCGGAACAGGATAACGAGAGTCAGTGGGAAAAATCTGAAAACAACCGTCTGATCAAGAGTCTCTTGTATTCCATGTCCACCAAACAGAATGCTTACTATGATCATTCATCGGCTTCTTCTGAGGTATCAAACGAACAAAATCAGCTGCAAACCCCAAAAAACAGGGTCCGCCGTTTGGCACCAAAAATAGCTGGTGTGAAGAACACCATTGCTAACCGCAAACAGCATTCCAGCTCCAGCTCAAGCTCCAGCAGCGATTCCTCATCAGCCTACGTCAACGACAAAATCCCCGAGATCAACGAGCCGGCGTACGCCGCCCTGTACATGAGCCCCCAGTCCCACGCTGTTAACAAACAGAGCACCATGAACGTGCAGAAACTTCTTCAAGACATTGCGCAGCAGCTGCAGAACCCTAACAACATGCCCAAGGCTGATTTCCTCTCCAAGTTCAACATCTTAGTCCGCGTAATCGCCGGTATGAGCACTGAGCAGCTTGCGCAGACCAGCCGCAGCATTGAAGTGGTCAAGTCCTCAAACAACGTGATCAAGGCCGACATGTGGATGATCTACCGCGATGCGGTCGCGCAGGCCGGTACCCTGCCTGCTTTCCAGCAAATCAAGACCTGGATTCTGACGATGAAACTGCAGGGTGAGGAAGCCGCTCAAGTAGTCGCTACTCTTGCGAACACACTCCGCTACCCTACCAAGGAGGCAATGACTCAGTTCTTCAAGCTGGCCGTCAGCAACGAAGTCAGCCAGCAAAGATTCTTGAACACATCCGCTCTGATCGCCGCCACTAGGTTTATCAACAAGGGTCAAGTTAACAATGAGACCGCACACGCGTACTATCCCTCTCACATGTACGGACGTCTGGCCCGCAAATACGATACATTCGTTCTTGACGAGATCCTGCCCCATCTGTCACAGAAACTGGAACAATACATCAAGGAAGGAGACAGTGGTAAAGCTCAAGTGTACATCCGCGCGATTGGCAACTTGGGTCATAGTGAGATCCTTAAGGTATTCGCTCCTTACCTAGAAGGCAAAATCCCAACCTCCACGTACCTGCGCACACAGATTGTGAACAGCCTGGTTGTTCTAGCAGCCCAGGAAGACAAGAAAGCCCGTACTGTACTGTACTCCATCTTAGAGAACGCTGCTGAACACTATGAAGTCAGGGTTGAGGCCATCAGTAAGATCATGAGAGCAAGGCCTACGTCTGCTATGATGCAGTACATGGCTGCCATGACACACAATGATCCTAGTCTACAGGTCCGCGCCGCACTTAAGTCCGCCATTGAATCCGCCGCCCAACTGAAGCACCCGCGTTACATGAAGCTGTAAGTACTCTCATTTATCTCACATTTTGTACTGACAAGATTATAAAGAATTAGCATATAATAATAATGTTTTTATTTATTTGTAACTTGTGTCCACAGGGCTAGAACCGCTGATGTCGCCAGACCGATGCTCACCAAGGAGAAGTTCGGATACCAACAATCTTTCAGTAACTTGAACGACAACTATGACAGCGAGAACCAGCAGAACTTGTTTAGGTCCCTGTTCTACATCGGCAGTGAAGACAGCATTTACCCCAAATCCCTGTTGTACAACTGGAGAACCAAATACAGCGGTCTTGAATACAACAAGGTAAAATTTATAAGCCATCATTAATAGGTAAGGGTTTCATAATTGCTTATTAGCAAAAAAAATATTCATTTTAATATCTTCCAGATCCGTGCATCCGTCTCCAGTGTCCAACAGCTGGTCGAATTCCTAACAGAAGCCGTAACTGGAAGTCGCTCTCAGTCAAACCACAAATACTCCGCTGAGAAGATCGCACAGATGCTCAACATCCAGCGCAATCCTGAACAACCCCTTGAAGCGTCTATCTACATCGACCTCATTAACCAACAGAGATTGTTCACCTTTGACGAACACGATCTTCAACAGTTGCCTCTTGATATCAACCAATATTTGTCGCAACTCGGCCAAGGTTTTGAGAAACATTACACCAAAGTTCTCAACCAAGCTCAGGTTTCCATTATGTTCCCACTGGCTACTGGTATGCCTTTCATCTACAAATACAAAGAGCCCATGGTGATCCACATCCAAGCCAAAGCTAAAGGTAGCATCAATATGTTACGCCAGCCACTCCAAGCTTCATTAGACAAGGAAATCCAGTTCACATACGCCCGTAACATTGATGGCAGTGTTGGATTCATGGACACGCTCTCCAATCAATACTCTAGTGTTGGTGTCGTGAACAAGATTCAGTTGAATGTGCCAGTGAAGTTGAACATCCAGCTCAAACAGGAGTCTCTTCAGCTTCGCATTCAACCACTACGCCCAGAAATGGATACCACTCTTGTACATTACAGCGTTTGGCCTTACAGCGCAAGCCAGAAGAAGGACAGTTTGGTCACGATTTCTCAAGATAAGACCACGAACATCATCAAGCGCTCTAGACAAGTGTACTCAGCTGACCAGAAGTTTGGCCAAAAAGTCGGCATGCTCTTCCAACTCCAAGGATACTCCCACTCTCATGATTTCATGAATATGCAAACTCATTTCGCATCGAAAGATATGCTGACCACCATTGTCTACATTCTCGACCAGCGAGACGTTGCGTTAACCCACTTCAACCTGAAGCATCTCGCCAAACAGTCCCAGAACAAAGCCGTCATCATCAACGTCGCATATGGTAATTTCCAACTTCACGCTAAATAATAATAAACAGTATTAAAATGATGTAGAAAAAAGTATCATTATTGGTTTTCACTTTTTTTCAGATTCAGTGGTCAACCAACAAGAGGCTGGACAAATCAATGAAGCATCAGACGTCCAAGATGTTACACCTAACAGCAAAGCTCGCCGCCAAGAACTCATGAAACGCGCTGCTTCAGGAATCAACACTGCCGAAGTTAAGGTTGTAGACGTCAGTGCTATTTTCGAAGGTGCCCAGAAGACCGAATATCTGCTTACCGCAGCTGTTTCTGCATCCCCTGTTGACCCCAAAATTCAGATCGCTGCTTTCTTTGGAGTGAACTCACCCCGTGGCAACAACCAGGTGAACGCTCTATTTAAAATCCAGAAGCCTGAAATCACCTCACTGAACTTCCTTCAAGCACTACAAAAGGAGCTTAAAGCTTCCATCACATCTGATATCAAGTTCGGACAGAACGGCCGTATTCAGATCCAAGCTCAGGCCCAGCGTAGCCAGAAGTACACCCAAGACTTGCAGGCGTCGCCAGCTGCTAAGCAGAGCGCTGTAGAAATAGCTCAGAACAACTTATACCAGGACGCTTCTAGAAAGATGATCGTGATGGCTCACACGCCCGACACCCTTGAAGCTAAGATCACTTACAAAAACGTCGATCAACAATACAAGAATATGTCCTACCACCTTTACGAAATGGTGCAACACCTTGGTTACTGGAATAGTGAGGTCAACCCTTTGAAGGTGAACCCTGAGGGATCAGTTCAGATTAAGGCCAACGCTATCTACAGCCAGGGTATCCTTGACTGGTCCATGACGTCCAAATACGGCCACATCCAGATGAACAACGTACCCATTCCCAAGTCGAGTGCTCGCGTTTTGTCGTTCTACCAGCCCATGGGAGTCCTTGACCGCGTTCTTAACTACTACACCCGCGAGCAATATCAACGTGAGTACCAAAAAATGTATATGTATAAATAAATATTTCCGGACAATCCACACAACAACAACAACTTACTTAATAACCTATAATCAAATAGCAACAAATTATGTAAGTGCAAAGATGAATTAAACGATTTTCTGTTAAATCATTTAACTGGAGAATCCACATCTTTTGACACTGGCTTGTGATATATTTGCTCTTTATTTTTGTCAAATCAATCATTTATTTGCCAAATACATTTCAATTCAAGTACATGTCACGATATTATTATAGTACAAGTAGTATATTGTATTTAACCCGCATGTTAAAAAATATAATAATTAAAATAATCAAAACTAATTGTAACTTAAAAATTAAATTAAAAATGAAAAATTAAATAAAAAATAAAACAAAAAAGTCA
This sequence comes from Gymnoscelis rufifasciata, assembly GCA_929108375.1. NCBI lineage: Eukaryota > Metazoa > Arthropoda > Insecta > Lepidoptera > Geometridae > Gymnoscelis > Gymnoscelis rufifasciata. Next base: position 8,221,196 of record OV815327.1, on the reverse strand, counting down.
ACGTTATCAGAATACAACTTAAAAATGTCAATACAAATGTCAATTACCTACTTAAAATCAATATATTCCTATTTGACCTAACAATTGCACGTTTTAAAAAAACTTATTGGTTTTTACAGCCTCCAGCACTGTGGATGGCTCCAAGATCCGTACCTTCAGCAATCGCAGCTACGACTACACCCTCTCGCCCGCTTGGCATGTCGTGATGATGGACCAGGCTCAGCCCCAATCAGGAAACCTGCAGGACCTGGTCATCCTCGCCAGGAGGCCAAGTGTTAACCAGCTTAACATCTACATCTCCTACAAGTGAGTATAGGTTTATAAAAGTATGGCCCTTCGAGCATGTTTTATTTATCTTCTTCGTACCCGCTGTTCAAACGACATGGTGATGTAGTCAGATTTCTTTTAATTATTTCTCCACTTTGCTGAATAAAATTATAATTGTCATGAAAAACTTTGCTTAACACATAGGTGAATCATGAACACTCTTAAAAATCCTAAATCAATTGGTGACCTATACTTACAATGTTAAATTATTTATAGGACTGAGACTGGCAAGGATCTGGAGATCAACATCACGCCCGAAGGTGAACAGCCCAAAGTAGACGTCCAGACCAACGGCCAGAAACTCTCCGACGGCAAACTGAAGATCTACTGGGACGAAGTCGCTGACAGAAGTCTTCTGCAGTACTACACCGAAAACGATGGTGTGCTAGTCCTCTCAGTTGGCAGCGAGCACCGTATCCTCTACGACGGACAAAGACTAGTGGTCTTCTCGAATGACCACAGGAGCTCCACCTGGGGTATCGCTGGCCGTATGTCAGGAGAACCTCGTGATGACTTCCAGACCCCTTGGGGTTTGGTAGACCAGCCTCAGCTTTATGGAGCGTCTTTCGCCCTCAATGATGAGCAGATTGACCCTCAAACTAAGCAGTACCAGAACCAGGCTAAGCAGCAGGCGTACCAGCGCCAGAACAAGTACACGACCATCATGAGGGCTGACAACCAGTGGCAGCAGAACATGGAGGCTGCCCAGCAGGAATGGAACAACCAGGGAGTTTACAGGTTAAACCAGAAACAGCAGTACTAAACACCTTTTGAATGTTCATTATCATTCAAATCTTAACAACCAAACAAACGAAATGGCTATAAAACTTTTTGATATTACTGTATAGTATCTTTATATTTTTGGCTTGTATAATATTTATGTATCTGAAATCCAATATTTTAACTTGAAATGTTTATGTATGTATATATGTATTTATTATTTTTATTTTTATTTTATGTAAATTGTTTTATAGTATTATTATAAATAGTTAGATAGAGTATAATATGATTAGAATAGAACAACGAGCAAACTGAAAAATAAAAAAAATACTATTATTATAAAATAATTTTACTCTTTTATTTGTGTGGCGACTTAAATTAATGTTTAAATATTTTGTAAGGGGTACATTTTTACAATTTTATTTTCCTTTGCTTATGAAAGTACCTACTGAAGTTAAAGCACCGCCAAAAGCTAAACTTATTAGCTTTATATCTTATATTATAAATGGTAAGTTAGTCAGAAATCTTAAAAACTGTTCCTTTACGAAAAACATCTGCCAAAAAACATCAGAAAAGTCAACGTCAACGCTTTTGCTAGGTAGGTACTGTTTGTGACTGTATACTTCATGGCAGTGTCACTGTCATTTTACAATGTCAAGTCAATGTCCATGTCCAATTCTACAAAACAAATTTTCATTATTCACGGCATCTGGAATCTGGAAAAATACTTCATATTATATTTTTGATCTCGATTCTACGATTTTGTGCTCTTTCGTATTCGTATTACGCTGTGGAAATTTTATAAAGCCGTAAGAATATAACAATAAGCCCGAGTAATACTGTTTTCAGATAAGTGCAACCTAAATCATTGACATTGGTTTCGTATTTTGAACTTCGAATGCGGAAGCTACGCACAGCTGATTTTTGCAAGGTAAGTTGTAGAATATTTTGAATAACTCTAGCTAGCTAAAACATAATTAATACAGATTCCGTACTTTCTGTCTCAAACTCTTTACAAATATTTTTTATTCGTGCAATCAGTTTTGCGGCACTTAAACTTTTAAAAAATAGTAGATATATTGAAAAATACACCATACAATATTTTTATTTTGAACTTTTTGTCAAATTTTTAAAATGATTAGAAGCATTTTCATTACCTACTCAGCCTTCAATCAAACTCCCACAAATTAATTGCTTGCTAATTTACTGTGTGTATCATGTACTACTACCTAATATAATAGTATCTACTGGAATGAGAAATATTTTGCTGCATACTGATACTATGTATAATAGTCTCTCTGAATTAGGTTTTCACGGCAACTATTTTCTACCTTAAAATTCTTATTCTTAATCGGAGAAACTAAGACTACTTAACCAGCCCAACTCCTTGATGTACCAGAGTAGTATTTCAGTTGTGTAACAGAATTATTAAAGCATTTCTTAATTATTGTGTATAAACATCTTAACTATGCATCATAACAATTCAAAGTTCTTGGTTTGCAACCTGTTTGTTGTATGATGATTCAGGTATGGTCGCTCATCATGCTCAACCTCTAGCTAGCTGGTTTACCAGACAGAAGTTCAACACACATTAATAACATAATTATAATTACCCAGCATCTTTTTGTGATTGCAAGGTCTTTGCCAATTAAATACGTTTTCACGCAAATGTTCTGATATAAAATAAATATACATATCCAGACAATCAACACAACAACAATTAGCCCCATGATAAGCTCAAAGCTTGTGTTACTGGTTCTAGACATCAGATATACTTAACATAATAGACATACATCATACATATAATAGGTAGATATGTTTTTGGTTAGTAAAGGGACCAATGATAATTTGTAGAACAATTTAATTAAAATATTTTAATGTAGCATATTCAGTTAATGAAATGAAATGAAATTTGTTTATTGCTTGAAATATGGTTTACATAGGTGTCAGGTTATTTATACAGTTCTACATACTTCGTCAATTCAGATTTGACATGCAATGTCAATTATAATTAAAGAAAAAAAAAATTTTTTTTTTTTTTATGGGCCACATTACGAAACACGAAAAAATCGCTTCACGCACTGGCCCAGCCCGGAGGGTGGTGACAAGCCGCGGCCGAAGCGAGACATATATAAATATTAGAAAGTCAAATATTTAGGAAGTTAATTTAAATTACAATTTAATATGATGTCTAATGTCTAGTATTTAAATTATCTTTTACATTGTAATACGATTTGTCAATAAGGCATTTCTTAATTTTAGGCGCTCTTATAAATGCACTCAGGACACACATGGCAACAGTGAGTAGGTATATAATTTAACAAAAAGCAGGCATCATTGTATGTCTGTATATTTCGCAAATGCGCTGGTATTGCGTCAGCCGCGTCATAACCGCGCCTCTGCGACGCGCGACGCGATTGGCTGATCGTGCGTCGCATGCGCTGGTTTTAGAGGTAACCTTTAAGGCTTCGATCAATTGGAAAGGTTTGAATTAATTTTTTGGAATAAAAACTAGCCTGTTTTAAGCTCAACTTCTGTGTCGTGTATCTAAACTTCTGATATATTATGTACCTACGTAATATATTAGACATAAATTGACTGCCTCAGTGGCGCGGTGGGCGAGAGTCCGCTTGCGGTTTTCTCCTTGGTCTGGGTGTTTAATATGAATAATAAAAAATGTACATTAAGTATATCAGATGTCTAGTACCCGTAACACAAGCAAAGAGCTTACCACGGGGCTAGATGTTGTTGTGTGGTTTGTCCGGAAATATTAAAAATATTAATTTTAAATATGTACATAGATATTTAACTAATCATGGTCTACCGTTGGACATAGGCCCCCAAAGATTTCCGTTTTTTTCTGAGGTACCGTTTTATTGAATTAAGACGCCAAAGTTCCGCGGAATCATTGCTTAGCTAAAGTCGGATGTTTTTCAAGAGATCGCGTCACAATAGGGTGGATGACTAAGAAAATAATATTTAGTCCGTCATTCAATCAATAATCTCAATTTTTTTTTTGTCACAATAAAAATTACACAAGTTACAAATGAATACATGGGTTCCTGACCAGCCGCAGCTGTGTTACAGGAACCTAGGCTTTTAGGTCATTAGTTAAATAAACTGTTCGTCCGCTGATTAAGCGGATAGCAACTTTTGTTTGTAACCGAAAATTAAGACGCACTGTATGCGTTGATGTTTCGGGTCACGTAACGCTATTTTACGATTTTTACTAAATTTGAACATCACAAGCCAAACCCCGGAACTTTGAAGCTCTTGGCATATATTTTTAAATTGATGAAGCGAAAAAAAATGTATACCTATGTATGTATACAGAATACCATTTTTTATGTCCGAATGCCTATATTGTCTGATTAAATTCAAATTTATATCACTTACCGTTCAAAACATTGCACAAACAAGGCCGAGACATGTTTAGAAATTGAAATTAATGATCCTTTTATGCTATATACTATTGGATAGCGATGACTTAAAACAAAAAACGTAACACAAATATATGATATGATTCAATGAACACCATAATATATATAGTCTAAGACTACTTTTGTATCAGTTGTAATGTCCCAACGGGGCTCATGTCAGGGTATATATAAAACTTAACACCATTTATAACCACATGAATCAACGAATAAATGAATATGAATATGAATAATAGGTACGCGTCTTCAGTCGCGTTAATTTAGCGAACTGTGCACACAAGGTTCTTTCAGAATGGGTTGTTTCGCACCGTCGTTCCAAACACACGTGGTTTTAGAACGGGGATGATATAAGTGGTTTCAAACCTCGTCCTAAAGAGAGAGAGAGAGAAAACATTTATTGAACATTTAAAGACCCAAGCTGGTCCGTGATACACCCTGCCTAACAACTCTCTTGGGTCTCGACGTTCAGAAGACGTACGTGACGGGTTCACGTATGTTGGCTAAGTAGAAGCACACTAGACTTTCATTCCTAAGGTCGTGGGTTCAAACACGGCGTTTGAAGAATTTAAATGGCATGTGACATTCACCACCCCGCATTTAGCCAGCGTGGCGAATTTAGGGCTAATATCTCTTCCCAAGAGAGAAGTTTCTGTCGTGGGAACTTAAATAGGGGTATAGACGTTCCTAGGCCGGAATGAGAGGCGAAGTTGCTTTGCGATGGTGACCTAGATGTATGCTGAATGTACAGATATGTTTTGAAGGTGATAGTTGTGCGGAACATATGTTCCTGTTGAAGTTCCCGGTAGTGTAATTGGACTCACCACTGCGCCTGTTTTATAAATAAATCGCAGGATATTATGCCTAATGGATAGGGTAACCAGAAATTCGGGATTTCAGGACTCCCCAACCCAATGTGGCTTTGAGACACAGCCACGGTTCAGAAATGAAAATATCTACGACCGCCTTGTTGGAGTGGGAAGTAAATTTGATGACTTTCATCTCATCCTCGCTGTTTGGTTTAATATCTTTTATCATTTTTCAACCCGAAACCACAAAAGCCCTAATTAAAAATCAATGAACCATATGTTTAACTTTCATGTACCTAACTCAATTTATTTTATTAACTAGCGCCATCTCGTGTAAAATGTTAATGAAAAATGCCTACGCTTCAACGGTTTCGATTCAAAATAACAAAATTACTGATTATGCTATGACTTAATTGAGAGATTTAGACGTTTGCGGAAATAAATATAGGTATGCTATGACCTTGACAAAATGTATGTTTAAAATCCGGAATCATGGCAACTCTCTAATAGGTTCTTTTAGATTGCTGGATGCGAGTGACGCATGTAATTTGCGAGTGGGGCTCGGTTGTTTTTAGAACCCGTGACGTCACGTCGCATGATTGGTTGAATTGAACCGGCTACAAAAACAAAGTGATTATTTGTTCCGCGTGTGCTTAAGAGCGTGCACTACCTCAGCAGAAAATCAAATTTCGCCTCAGCTCGTTACGCCGCCGCGCCGCGGCGCACGGCCGGCGCCACTTGGCGGACGGCCGGTGGCAACGTACTTCGCGCGCAAAATTATATTGGGTTGGGTTCACGCTAGTTTAAAACAATCTTATTGAAGTTAGGTACAATATTCTTGTCTATAAGGTAGATAATTAGGTACCTACCTACTAAGAAACGAAATTATCAAATATGTAATAATACATTTTTCTTCATAAAAATTTAAAAAATAGTACAGGACCTATAACCTGCAAAGTGAGGTTTATCACTTATTAGAAAACATTAAAAATGTAATAATAATATTATAATCTTATTTATTGTTTTTCAATGTAATTGCCAACATACCTACTACTGCTACTAGACCACGGAGGCGTTATTTTCTGCTAAAACACTAGACAAGTGTGAGTCGCTATAGCGCTGAGGGTTCCGAACATTCTTTTTTGTATTACCAAAAGAAAGACAGTGTTTTGCGTAATGTAATGGTGCTTATGCCTACTACTAACCTAAAATAGGAACGTAATACTATTTATTTATTCTGTGGTACTAGTAAATATAGTAAAGTAAAATATATCTACCTACTTACTGATTTTTATGTTGAAAAAGATAAATAAGAATAACTTATTGATCTTTTTCAAATTAAGTGTATTTTATTGGTTATTTCTTGAACTCCTATTTTGTTATGCAAAATGGGGTGGACTCCTATTTTATTATTATAATTATTATGTTGGAATAATGTATTTCTGTTAATTTTAATTAATAAATTATTTGTTGGTTGGCATAAAAGGTTAAAAAAAATATTATGTAATATTGTTTAACATCATTTATGTTTGTATTTTAAATGTTAAATATGTATACCTAAGTTATTGTTAGGTGATTAAGATAAAATATAATATGTAATTAATGTTGTCTCAATTAATAGCAACAATTTTTTTTAGAATAACACATCAAGGTGTTGTTGTAAAAAAATCTGTAGGTAGGTAGGTACTTCGCAGCACTAGGCTAAAAGTACATTAAATAAAACTAAAATAAAAATGCACCAATGAATTTTATTTATTTTTATTGACACTCTGTTATGTCTCTAATTGGCATATTTTAGACCAGGGTAGAAGCCTTGAAAAATAATAAAAAGTGAAAAAAATAATAATAGTAGGATGAAACCCATTAGAAAAGGAGGGGAATATTATAAAAATAAAAGGAAAAATAATTTACGGGCGATCTGAGGTCGGGAAGGGGGTGGGGGTGAGTTTTTAAGGGTAAAAAATGGTTTTTCTCGATTTCCGGCAAAACTAAAAGTCGTATCGAAAAAAGTGAAATTGCAAAGTTGTAGGTAATAAAAAGATCTAAAACTTTTGTATGTACACTTTTTTCACATAACCTCAAAATTTATATGAAAAATCCAAAAAACCAAGTTTTTGGTTTTTTATTTTTATCTTTTGTAAAAATTATTTTTTTTTAACGACATTTGGTGAAAACTTACCTTTTTATGTCCTAAATACGCTGTAATTTATTTCATTAAAAATATTTATTTTTTCACCTTATTTTGGATTAATATAAAAAAAACACCCTAATTTTCAATCGAAAATTCACCCGTCAAAATATCAGCTTTTTTCAAAAAGTTGGTATAGTTTCTGTTCGTTGAAATCTCTACTTTCCGATGGTGAAAAAAAAAATGTTACTACAGTAAATCTTCTCAGAAAATGCATAAATTAAAAAAAAACTTGAATTCAATTCAATTTTATTAACTTTTTTGTTTGTTAATTATAGTAGTATATTTTTATTTGCAATTTTTTGTTATCAATGTCACATGTAATCTAACGTTTTTCGAGTAATAAAAGTGTATATTTAAATAAATAGCTCAAAATTATTTATAATAATTAAAAAATTTTTTTCGAATTCAAGTTTTTTTTTATTTTTTGCATTTTCTGAGAAGATTTACTGTAGTAACATATATTATTTTTTTCACCATCGGAAAGTAGAGATTTCAGCGAACAGAAACCATACCAACTTTTTGAAAAAAGCTGGTATTTTGACGGGTGAATTTTATTGAAAATTAGGGTGTTTTTTTGATATTAATTCAAAATAAGGTGAAAAAATAAATATTTTTAATAAAATAAATTACAGCGTATTTGGGACATAAAAAGGTAAGTTTTCAACAAATTTCGTTAAAAAAAAAAAATTTTGTAAAAGATAAAAATAAAAAACCAAAAACTTGGTTTTTTGAATTTTTCACATAAATTTTGAGGTTATGTGAAAAAAGTGTAGATACAAAAGTATTAGATCTTTTTATTACCTACAACTTTGCCATTTGACTTTTTTCGATACGACTTTTAGTTTTGCCGGAAATCGAGAAAAAACATTTTTTACCCTTAGAAACTCACCCCCATCCCCTTCCCGACCTCAGATCGCCCGTAAATTATTTTTCCTTTCATTTTTATAATATTCCCCTCCCGTTCTAATGGGTTTCATCCTACTATTATTTTTTTTGTTTTAAAAATTATCGACCCTGGTCTATTTCGTGAAAGTCTGGGATCGCAAAGCTCTTGCAACATGAATTTTTCATAAAATAATATTAATTTATTTTCCATTTGCTCCCAAAATCGGTTATCTATTTTTGTAACTTCCACTTTCATTGGATTATTGCACCCAGACCATACGCCAAAAATGCATTGATCCCGATCATTTATTCGTAATTGTCCTTAGACTTGGATGTACCAAGGATGTTTAACTTGATAAATTTTGCAAAATTTGAAGCAGTTAGAAGTTTTCTTCTTAGTTCTAACCATTCACTAGAATCTCGCTGCAAAACAGTAGCTCTTTCGATGGTTTTTTTTATTCAACTCAGGAGTCTGGTATGAAATTCTGAAAACAGATTTTTTCTATGTGTATAAAAAGTAGAATAAGTATATAATAATGCTGCAAACCGTGTACCTTCATCTTGTAAAAAAGAAAGTTCCAAAAGTTTAAACAAAAAGGTATTGTTAAATATGCAACGTATGTTTTGTTATAATGCTATTACAAGTAGGTATACAACTATACAGGGTGTCCGGTCTGAGGGGGGGGGGGGGGGGGGGGGGTTTAGAAATGTGTGACACGGAACCCTAAAAATAAACTTTTAAAACTGGAGATTAAATGTGGGAATAACCATAGATAAGTTAAAATGGGGAGATGAGGTTGCTTTAGTAATGTGTGACACGGAACCCTAAAAATATATATCATATTATACCTACCTATCCAATGGAATAACCCGACAAAACGGACTCATTCACTCACCTTGGTGTATTGTCAATCGACTCCAGTCACCAGCAGCTCCATCCACAACGGCGCCACCACCGCCGGTTGCTTGGGCGTTCATAAGTCCTCTGAACGAGTGGTTTTCCTTTCTAAAAAACAATAATGAATAATAAAAAACTAAACTAGTAGGAATGCATCTACCTACTACGTAACCTCATTTGGTTGTCAGTTTAGGTAGGTAGTAGGTACATACCTACCTACCTAGTACAGAACAAAAAATTGTACCTACATAAGTACGGTACGGTACCTAGTTAGGTATCCTAGTATGAAGGAACTGTGTAAAATATGTAGTAAAGAGGTACCTAAAGCGGTAGGTATCACCTTACCTACTTATGGATATTGACATACCGGAAGTGGTTGATAAATCCCGCGCGTTATGATGGGATGGAACTTTGTCAAAGTAGGTAGGTAGGTACTCTAGATTATATTCTCGGTGTATTACGTAGGTAAGCAAGTCCGTAAGTAATTAAATAAATAATAATAATAAATATTTCCGGACTACTCACACAGCATCACCTATCCCCAAACTAAGCAGCTTGTACTATGGGTGTTAGGTGACTGATATACCTACCTACTACAGCACTTTTTTTTTTTTGTAAGTACATACATATGATACATAGAAAACACCCAGACCCGAAACCAGAAATTGTAAATCGTACAAAATCTGGTCCCCCGGCGGGAATCGAACCCGCAACCTCCTGCGCCTCAGGCGGACGTTCGCCCACCGAGCCACAGAGGTCGTCAAACTACTAAAGGTTATACTTATAATTATGTAATCTACTTCTAGGAAGAGAAGGTGCAAACAAGTATTGTAGTAGGTAGGTATATGTATTGTGTTATATTAGTATATTATTATAGGTAAGCACTTACTAGTTTATTTTTCCCAATTTTCGGCAATTTTCCTTCATAAATTTTTTGCGTGCCCGGCGACTCATTTTCTTTTTCGGTCTCACCATTATTCACACTAATCTAATTAGGTTCGCACCAAAACTATTTTTCGCAAAACGAAACAAAACTTAGTATTTTTACGATTAAAAATGTGACGCAGTCAAGCACAGGTCCGTCCCGCTCGCAATGCCGTAGCCAACTGACAACAGACCGTCGAGCAGGATGACAAGATATGATTTTGTTGTGAGTGAGAAGCACAGAGCGATAGACGTGCTCCTTATTTTTAATCGACGTAAGCGCCAAAACTGTTATGTCTAATTACAAGTTATTTACACAACTAATCGAAAAATTAAAAAATCGAAAACCAAGATATTTTACTATGTTTCTCGACAAAACAAAAATCCAACAAAAAAATTAGGTGGTTCCTGAGATAAATAGCAAAATGTGTGCAAAACATGTATTTTTCAAAAAATAAAACTATCGAGAAAATTTTCACCAATCGTGTTTTCGAAAAATCAGAATCCAAGATAAAAGTTCGAATTATCATTTACCTAAATATGAAGGTGGTAGCTTTCACAGATTCTGAGATAAATAACGATATCTAACTATAAAATTACATATGGCACACTCTTAAATGTATTGATTATTATCAGCCTTGTGTTTTTAATTCACTGTACACCATTGTCTGACGTCGGAAGTCCACTGCTGAATAAAGGCTTATTGATTTCTAGTTACATTAAGGGATCGGAATGGTGAACCAGCCAATTATCTGCCCACCTTGTAAATTCTTTTTTTTTAAACCAAATTTGTAAACAATTATGCGAACATAGTAACATGAGTGTTGCATGCACTATATTCAAATTTATTACTTAAATAGTACAAGCTCTGCTCAGTATAGGGTTAGATGATGCTGTGTGCTTAGCTCGGAAAATTACCCTTAACCTATGAATGCACAACATTAAGATTGTAGAAAAATAGATTAAATTAGTTGTAGGTGGTTGTTGTTGGTCGTACATTATCGCTCTTTGCTTAATAACTCGTATCGTATCTCTCTTAGAAAGATCTTCTAGCTCTCTAGCTTTCGCAAGAGCTTTCAATGTACGACGGTTTTGTGGTTTTATGCAAAAAACCTGTATGATATATATAATTTATAGACATTACTGGACAATTCACAAAAAAAAATTGTACAACATGTAAGTTTTCGTCACAGAATAATAAATAAGTACTAAATAAAAATAAGTACATATGCAAATATTTTAATGTGAGCTCGTGACTAAATAAACTTAGCAAGACATCACGCGACGGTGTATTTTTTAACGTTCCTACGAAAAGAGTTTACAATTTATAATTCACATTTTCAGCGTTTTATTGCAATCCAGATATAAATATTTGTTACAGTGTGATATAATTTGTAGTATGTGTGTGGGTGTGTCTTATAATAAAATAATAAGATGTATTATCCTGCCTATTAAATTATAAAAGCAGGAATATGTGAAATACAAATAGCACAATACAGTAACAAACAGACATTAGGTTATCTTTTTAGCAAAAAGTTTCAAACACATCATAAAAAATCTGTGTAAAATGCCGATGTTTCCCGCAAATTCTCTGCGTGCTGGCAAGATTGTGGTCAAAAGTAAGCCCATTTATATTAAGGGTTCGAAAGATGGACTCATGACGAAAAAAATATATTTAAAGTTAAAATCCGTAAATTCGTGATTCTTAATTTTTTTCGTTACCTTGACTGTTTGAAATTCAAGTGAAATCTACCTAATTAATGATAAGAATAAAAATCACTAATAAAACAGTAGTTTAAATCCTAGAGATTAGATTAGGCAAAAAGCAGACATTTTGCAAACCTTCCTCTGGAATTACTCTACCTATATCTAAAAACTGCATTTTGAGTATATGCCGAACATAAAGACGACAAACGCGGCGGGGAGTTTAACATAAAATATGTATAGAATATACGGAACGAATCTAAAATTGACCCAAGACAAAGTGCATAGAGTGTTCTAACTGTTTATCAATAACTTTTCATCATTAGCAAAGTGTTGACATATCGGAGTACTTCGGAGCACGTTCGGTGGAAACTGCCGTCGACTTGTGTACAACATCGATCACATCTGCCAGCTTATCAAAACTTTCCTTTATTACTATGTAAATTTGCTTTATAATCACATGAGGTAATTTTGGAAGATTCTCATCAATTTAATGTAGGGGATGGTACGCCACCAAGCAACAATAATGTAAATTTCTATCGTGTTTTTCGTAAACAATGAATCATGAATTCTTAACGGAGATAGCCCATGCCAGAAACAATATTACAATTTTCTGTGTGCTAGTTTTTGGCACGTCTTCCAAAAAGGAGGAGGTACACAATTCTTATGTTTCTATGACATAATAACTTTTGTCTCCGTGAACGAATTTTTTATAATTCTAAAACTATTGCTCGCAAGTTGTACAGAATCGGTAATGTAACATAATGAAATAACAAAATATTTCCGGACAATCGACACAACAACATCTAGCAGCGTGGTAAGCTCTAAGCTTGTGTTACGGGTACTAGACGTCTGATATACTTAATATAATACACATACATATATAGACATTAAAATTTGGTATTAGACATATTTAACACACAGACAAATATTTACAACTTTTCCTCACAACAGCAGCAACATCGAAAATGACTGAATCTTTAATCTTCTGACTCCTTTTTTAACGCTTATGACGTGTCTGTCTGTCTGAAGATAAAGCGACAATGTTGTTTTTTTTTGTATTATTAATTCATTAGACCTACACGCAAGAGTGCAGTGACATACGTGATGAAAATCGGTTGAACCGTTTAAAAGTGTTCGGGGTAAAAGTGGTCAAGAATAACTGAAAATCAAATGAAAGCATCGTTCGAAACTAATTGTAGAACTTACTGATAATAAATAAATAAATAAATAATATTTATTTACTTTTAAGGGACTTATAGTGGGTAAAAAATCGGGGTTAAGTTTTGTTTAGATTATTGTTGTGATTATATTTGGATCAAACTTGGCTATTTATATTTCATGCCAAGAAAATGTGCGCGTGACTATATCAGCGTAGGCCCTCTGCTTTCTAAACTTACCAACACTCGATACCTTTCAGAAAAACTTGATCTTTTTATAGGTATCTGATTTTTTAATTATGCTTTTTAAAAATAATATCTATTCCGACTTAAAAAAAGAAGTCCTCATTTCAGTTTGAGTTGATAATATATACATACCTACATAATGTTGATATGTTGTTAAAAAATAATGAAAATGCTTGTATTTTTACTAACACTCTCTTGATGAAATTTCTGCGTTTAAAGTATCTAATTTTTCAATTTTTTTTCTCTTTTTGGGACAAAGTGTATACTCGTAGTGTTTGTATATAATATTCTAAGAAAATGTGTGCGTGCGTGACTGTTGCAGCGTACGCTCGCTGCTTTCTGAGCCGGTTGCAGCAATCGATTACCCTTTTTAGAGAAACTCGACCCTGTTTAAGGGACTCTTTAGAGTAGAATAGACATTTTTATTCATATTTACCATTAGGGATGCAAATTTATTAGTTACAATTAGTATTAAAAAATTAATTCATTTCAAAGATATTACAATCAATACAAATATTAAAAAAAATACCATAAACTACGTCTCGGATCCTTTTGTTATCATCGAACTCCTCATCTACCCCTACAATTGACCTCCAATCAAGGTTAAGAACCGTCTCCAGCTTAGGATGTGGCTTGACCCCGCCCGATTTGATCACAAAGTGAACCAACTGAGGTTATACTTGACTATGCAAAATCCTTAAAATAGCTTCACGCATTAAAATATTTAGATTTGCGATGAAAAAGATCAAGATTTAGATGATGTTGTGGAAGAACGCATCCTCGGGAAATGATGCATGGAATCTGTAACGACTTAGTCTCTACTATTTTTTGCAAAAACTGAAAATCTCAAAGTAGGGCGTGCATAAGTTACTAAATACTCTGTTGAGTTGCAGATGTGCAATCATTGCTAAGTACCGTACGTCACTGCTGTATCTGGGACATCGCAAATTGTAATTAGTCACATAACAGCTTGGATTAATTGAGCTTAGAAACATAGTATGTTAGAATTTTTATAATTAGTCGACACTGTAGAAGTTGTTTCAGTAAAAATACTTGCATTTATGCGGACTATTATTTTATCACGTCATACTTTCCTTATTAATCCCCGACGGAAAAAAGGGGTGTTATAAATTTGACGTCTGTTTGACTGTTTGCATAATAGGTCGCGAAAATGTGTTTGGATGAAAGGTGACTTGAAACTTGAAAATCGGCTGATTTGGTTATGGTGACTGCTGTTTCTCATTCTTTAACCCCCTACCAAAAAAGAGGGGTGTTTTAAGTGTGACGTGTCTGTCTGTCTGGGACATCATAGCTTACGAACGGATGGAGCAATGTCAATTTAGTATTGCTTGTATGAAAGGCGTGTTAGGCGCGAGTGTTCCTAAACATGTTTCATTAAAATCGGTTGTGCCGTTTAAATGTTCTGGGGTGAGAGTGGGGAAGGAAAACTGAAAATCTGCAAATACACTCGAGTGGTATCAAATGAAAGCGCATTGCGTGCACATAACAAAATATTATGGTGTGAAACACCAAACTTTTAAGGAAATGAAGACATTGGAATCGGGGGTAGATTTATTTACTAAATTATGTTTATTTTGTGTCACAAAAAATTGTCTAAATTTTATCAACTGAGGCTAATCTATATTACGAGACGATGCATCACTAGGGCAGTATCTAAGTTCTATTTCACATAAATCAGTTCGGATTCCGCATAAGTGGGTGTGTTTGTACTTAGAACCGGTTTGCAATTTATGTGGCGTGTTGCACCAGACGTAAGGTCGACTACTTTCTAACTGGGTTTGAGCGTGTTGTAGCAGCGAGCGGACGATTGAAGGATAGACGTTTAATATGTAATAAATATTATATAATAAACTAGTAGACCAATCCATTAAATAGATACAAAGAATAGATCGATCCCGATCTTATTACGGTCACCGATCTCTTATTGTTAACAGGAATGAAAATTTTTAGTTGATTAGCTACAACATGGAACACAAATTTTATATACTTCATCAATTTTCTAAAGTTTAGGATAAATTTTGTTTTCTTATTTCGTCTATGAAAATTCATATCATAAAACACGTGCTTTAACGGAGAAGGCATTGTAAGGAATACGACATTTTCTGAGAACTTTAAAAAAGAGTTTTAATGAGAGGAAGAGGAGGAAGAGGACATGTGACATCTCCAACCCGCTCTTGGCCAGCTTGGCGAATAAGGGCCTAATAAACTCTCTCGCCATGAAGTCCCTGTGTCCCAGCAGTGGGAACAGAGGGAGTAATTAGGGTGATTATTAATTTAGAATGAATTAAGCATTCTTAAAGACAAAACAAGCATAAAACAAAATGTAACCTCAGTATGAATATCTTGATCTTTTTTTTCGAAAATCATCCCCAAATGGTTAACTCTGCTCTGTAGATGGCCGTGTACTAATAATGTACCCATGAGTTTTCAATAGGTAGTACAATTTAGCTCAATAACAAAATCTACCCGTACGAAGTCTTGGCTAGTTTTATTATATGCGAATCTCAATTTATAAGATGCCAAGGTTTTTTGCGCTATCAAATCATCATAAACTTAATCATATAGCTTGCTCTCAGACATTAGAGGTTTCTAGAATCTTAAATGGTTGACATTTAAAACAATCAATTCCTATATCACCATGCTATAAATAATACCTACATTATACCTAAAATCGCTCGCTTATCTGTAATCTATAAACTTGCGCTGGAGTTGATGACGTAAAAAGGCGCGTTCGCATCAGCCAATCAGAGGCCGCCATTCGAGAGGCTCGACAGTTATGGCCGCCATTTTAATTCGTGAGCGTTTTTCTTGAATGCCACGAGCATGGTTTGTTTAATCAGCTTGTAAATAAGGAAAATTTTAACTAGCTATTTACCGGCAACGAAATCACACATAACTGAGTAATTATGTTTTATCGTTGCATGTTTGTGCATGTATCAGCAATTTAGATTAAAATGTTGTGTCATCGTGATCTGCAACGATCTGACTCATTTATACTTAAAGACAGAATATTCGATTGTTGATCAGTTTGTGATGATATTCATGTAGTATCCTTATCTATATTTAGTTTGGAAGGTAAAGTATATTAATTCTGTAGCAGTCACCTAACGCGTTTGGCATAACAACATCTGCTAACCTCAAACTCTCTTATTATAATAATACTAAATAAATTACATGTTTAATAAGAGAGTAAGTTTATCCTTACCCTTTTATACAAAATAGAGCAGGAGTCAGCTTAGAACAGTGCTGACGATGGTGTCTAAACAGACCATTAACTCTGATGTAGTGGATTAAAATGATGCTTACCTAAAACTAGAGATTATATTCATCTTAATATTTTATTCTAGAAGCATATCCAACTGTGATGATCCTCCTTACCGTTTTCGACTACAGCGAGATAATGCAGAAATTATAAAATAAAATAAATTTATTCGTTGGTACTACGTCCTAAAATGTATGGCGAAACCAATGTTGGATTTAAATTTACGTGCACATACTGAACACGTTAAACACCATCAACATAGTTGAACTGCACTTTTGATCATCCAATTGTATATATAATATGATAAATATGACACCAGATATCAGTTACAGCTGCCTGATCTGACTGACTTTTGCATCCCTGCGCAAAACACAATCTCTGCTGCGAAGTCATGTTACCAATTCCCTGATAAGAATTGCTGCTCAAATTTGCATAATGATGAATCTATGGCTATGCATCAAAACGTGACGGCGTTGAAACACCTTGTCTGCATCTCTGTTTACTGTGACATAAGAAGACAGGTCTAATCCATCATGTCCCTGGTGATTATGTTTAGGTACCCATAACACAAGCCCTGAGCTTATCTTGTGTTTAGATAAAACAATGCTATTTTTGGGCAGTTATAGATCTTGAAATGTTGTACTCGTATTAAGTATATCAGATGTTTAGTACTTACCCATAACACAAGCTTAGAGCTAACCACGAGGCCGGATATTGATGTGTGGATTGTCTAGCATTATTTATGAATCGCGCTATAACTTTCAAACGTAAAACGGTTTATTGAAACCAGGATGAAAGAGTTGTATCTCTTGGGGTCGTAACTAAGGTTAAATGTCCAAAAATGTTTACCTATTGAAGTTAACGCAACAAAACGAATACCTTTATAAAAGAAGTCCTTTTTTTCAGCGATTTCGCTATGCTGTTCTAATATAGTAAAATAAAGCTCTTGTAGATACCTCTACAAGAGCTTTATTTGCGTGATGATATTATTCTAGAATTAAAAATATTTGTTAGCTACAAGAGCGAGTAATGGTACGGCAAATGTTCTGGATAACACTGGTTAAGACTAGATTGTTACTATTCTAGACAGTGCGTAACAATCCTAACCATGTATGCCCTGTGCTTCGAAGAAAGTAAACGTTTGGACTTTGAATCTTATGAGAATCTCCTATGAAAAAAATTGTCTTTGCAAGATCCAATACATGGTGTATACGTAAATGTAGACACTAGTAATAACATATTTACTTATACATATACTCCTCTCAATAACTTCCTTTTAGCTCGCTCTATCATCTTGTCTATGTGCGTTATCGTTCAGTAAACGTGGCAATTTTTTACACCTCAGTGCCACGCCATTAAAGTGATAGACTTATCGGCTTACATAGAACGTTTCGTTGATAATATGTTCATATCAATGAAGGGTTGATAAAACTGCTAGCCGGAGTTTTATTTACGTATTTACAAAGCTCTACCTCTTTGGTAATTATCCATAATCTAATATTTAAAACTTTTTGTGAAGATTGGTTCCACAGATGGAACAAAAAAAACGTAATTAATGACGTATACAGACATAAATATAATTTAACCAAAAACTAACCAAAAATTCTAGACCAAAGTCCTGTATAATACATCAACTTCAGCACTACCTACGTAAATCAAACCATTCAGCCTGTTGTCCACCGCACACATCCACACACTACTATCACGAGTATACACACACAGCACTTTCATCAAACACCTTACGTCTCATGTGCGCGTGCGGCGCGACACAATGCCAGCAGAAACAACAATTCAGCCAGTTGATACCTGACCGTCACCGTGTACGGACGTGTTAGAATTTATTGTTAGTGCGTTTGTGTTGTGATTTTTTCATGGTGAGTTACCTAACCGTGATCTTGGATACTTTGGTACAGAAATAATTTGGCAGACGCTGCGTTTTCGCCCTTGTATTGCCGCGATAAATTATATATAACTGTTTAAGCACGTTATTAATCTTTTAGTATTGAAACTGCTATTCGTTTTAGCAAGATTTCGCCTATAAGTATAAATACAGGAATAGTTTAGGAATATTTTTAAGTTAAAAAACTGCGTTTTTTTGTGTTTTAATCGATACATTTGGCTTAAATGTTCTCAACCTCCGCTTCATTACAACGCTGATGCTGTCGAATCGTCATCTCCGATTGAAGTAAATCTAATATTTTTTAGCAACAGGATATTTGCTTGATCTGCTAAAGGCGACTTGCGATCGTCATAAACGAATGAGATTCACAATGAATAGCGGTTTGATATGATAACGACTTAGGTATTATTACGTCAAGCCTTTCAGAGGTCCAGCGAACGCAAAAACGAACCTAAGAATGGTGGATTCCAAATTGAACGTAAACCTTTATTGTTCTAAAACTAGACGCTCACTTTAACTAATTATGTTAATTATTATGTAGTTTTACTACATAAAATATGGTGTTATAAATATTCACGCGGCAACTTCATTAAATACTGTCTCTTAGTCTAGAATCTAGGCAGATCTAGACTAGGTATGTAATTAGGTATAGTCGACCGACAGTAGACCTGTTTGATAACTTCCGGTAGTCAATACAGTGCATATTCGTGTTGCGAGATTGTAACATACTTTATAGTTTTTGAATAATTTACATGTATTATATATATAAAAAAGCCGTATTGGCTAAGTGGGAGCACACTCGACTTTCATTCCGAAGGTCGTGGGTTCAAACCCAGCCGAGCACCTCTGGATGTTTCTTCTTGAAATATGTATGTGTATAACACGTGCTTTAACGGCGAAGGCAAACATCGTGAGGAAACCGGTATGTTCTGAGAACTTAAAAGAGTTTGAAAGACATGTGACATTCACTAACCCGCACTTCGCCGGCTTGTTAAATTAGGCCTAATCTCTCTCGCCAAGAATAAAAGTAGTGGGAACGTTTATGGGGTGATGATTATGAAAAAGTTGCCTATGTACTATAAAATGTAAGCTATATTATTGTGGAGTTTCATCAAAACCCGTGCAGTTTTTTTTTCAGAGCAACAAACATACATACCTACATCTTCACAAACTTTCGCACTTTTACTCGTTGTAGGATCACAGCTGTTTAAATTCTATATTATTAAAGTATATCAATGAAATCAATACAATGATATTTCAATACATTATTGTATGTTATTTTTCTATACGTATTGCTCTTAGGTCATTGAATTTTATGCGGTATTATGTATTGCAATTATAAAAGACCTTTTAGACCAAACGTCATTAGCTATCTATACTAATATTATAAAGCTGAAGAGTTTGTTTGTTTGTTTGAACGCGCTAATCTCCGAAACTACTGGTTCTAATTGAATAATTCTTTTTGTGTTGGATAGTCCAGTTATCGGGGAAGGCTATAGGCTATATAACATCACGCTACGACCTATGGGAGCAAAGATATAGTGGTAAATGTGTAAAAAACGGGAGAAATTATTTCATCTTTGAAGCCTTCCGTTGCGTGCGCCGTGAAAACGGTTCAAGATACACAAAAAATATGTATTAAAGAATAATAGCTCTTTTAATGATCTAAAAAACAGTCCGCAATAGTATATGTCTATCTTTTAAGATTAACTCACAAAAACCGTTTTTATGGTACCTAATTTGGTCGAAATAATTTGTTTAAGTTGTATCAACATAATAATATTAATCTTTATTCAAATAAATATGTTGTTGGTTAAGAGTACTTCATCCAATATAACGCGGGTAGCACCGCAGGGCACAGCTAGTATGTTATATGTAAGTAAATTTAATAGCTATATTGTGTAGTGTTGGCTTACGACTCCTACCAGTTCCTATTCCTACAAATTAAAGTGACGTGTTGTAGTTATCAACTGCAGCTTGTTATGTATTTAGTAAAAAACAAAACTAATTATTCATATAAAAGTAAATATTGTTTGTGTATGTGGCATTTATTACTTGGTTTCGCCCGCGGTTTTGCTCGCGTGCTATTGCAGAGTTTGTAAAGTTTTGTAACCAAATGAATAATACCATATTGCCGCAGCCACAAGAATATTTCGGGAATAGTTATTCCGTTAAGATTGTCCAGCAATATTTATTTATCCTTTACAACTAAATTTCACTAAAGCCAATTTCATGCGCGCAATTTAAATAATATTTTCTTTAAAGCTATAATATTAAATTAATTTAATAGCTACACTTAATTTACTTTAATGTTAGTATTTATGGCAGAGCGAGATTCCTCTAACACATTTTACTTAAAAGAGGATCTCAGACCTTGTTACTCTGTTCTAGTACATGAAGTTGTTGAATAAATGTTTTTGTATTTGTAAGGTCGATTCCCGCCGAGGAGGGGTCAAGAGCTTGTATGCTCTGTAAGCACTTTCTCCTTGGTCTAGGAAGGGTTTAACCACGGGGCTAGATGTTGTGTGTATTCATCATTACCTTATCCCACATTACGTGGGGTCGGCACTACATGTTTTTTCCTTCCATTTTCCTCTGTCACTCGTCATCTCAACACTCACTCCTTTCTTACACTTACACTTAATTAAATACACTTGTTTTGTGTATTGTCCGAAAATATTTATTTTATTATTTCGAGTAGATGGAGCAGAGGTTGCAAACAAAGAATTTTACTTGCACATATCAATTTAAGTTGGAAAATGTATGTAAATTCATGTGAACTATTTGGAACTATTGAAAAATGTTATCTATTTTAATTGGTTTAAGAACGGATAAAGTTGTAGAAAAACGTTCCAATTTTCTACTTTTATAGAAACAATGCATATTAATGACTCGTTTAAACCTATCGCTATTAATAGGACAAGAGATATAATTAATTTATACTAGAACTAGTATTGCCTTGCGGTGTTACCCGTGTTATAATGGATTTTCCTGCGGAATTACATTTCCCGCGGTGGAAAGTAACCAATGTCCTTTCTTAAGCTCTAGAGAATCTATGTACTAAATTTCATTTAAATCAGTTCAGTAGTTTTTACTTAAAAGAGGCAAAGACAGACAGAGTTAATTTATATACTTATGTATATACTTATATATAATAATATAAGTATAGATTACTACATATAAGTAGAGTGTAAGACGGAGTGTTTAGTCGTTTCATACCGTGTGCTGTTCAGTCCACGGTATGAATCGCCCAAGGGCTTTTTAGAATTAATGTTTTTGCACTTGGTGGAGTGATGATGGAGTGACGACCGCGGAAGGTTGCAGGTTTAGATGCGGCCGAAAATATTGCAAAATGGCGCTTAACTGCTATGAAGTATTTCACATTTCAATATTTAAAAAAAATCGTTTTGACCCTAAATAGTATTTCACATTTCAATATTTAAAAAAAACGTTGAAACCCTAAATAGTATTTCACATTTCAATATTTTAAAAAAATCGTTAAAACTTGTTTATATTTATACCATCTTGCAAAGCATGCATTATTAGTATTTGCCATTCAACATTTCAAACTGCAAAGTTACTCTTCTTTAAACCGGGAGCGTCTGCCGCGCGGCTGACGCTACCAATAGTTTACTATGGCCTTCTGCACACCTACGCGTCCCCAAAGCGGGACATTAGCAAAATGTCCCGCTGACTGACGCGTAGGTTTGCTGAAGTCCTATCAAAATTAATTATAATCACCGTTAAAAATTTATTAGAAACACGCGATCATATTTTTTGAGAATGGAGGCAAAAATGTATATTTATAAATCATTTAGGTATTTCAGGCATCTCAGGCCCATATAAGCATATACCTTACAGACTTACATACATACAAATATAAATCTTATATACTTAAAATTTACATGTCCGTATCGTGGCATTATCTGTCACGGCCGGCGGTGTCGCCTAAGAAATCAGGTTTAAAATAACATACCTTATCTTGCAAAATTCTAAGGGAAGGCAGTATTAGAATATCTTTTCGCTTTCTCCCTATGACTTTCAGAATTTCGCCTTTAGCTAAGCTATAACCATACCCAGAGGGTTTATTAATAAGTATGCAAGGCAATATAGGCAATATTAATTACCGGGGAATATTTATTCTTGGTATATTTCCCTTCTATTTAATAGTCCATCATTTTTATATGATCGAAAGCCTTATGCAGATATGTACATAAAACTCTTTTGAATATATTAACAGTAACGTAAGCAGAATTTTATTTCAAACACGTCAGTAGTTTATAAATAATTTATTAATTAATTCAGTATTATAAATTTCTAACTCTGTTTATGACCTCAGTAGCTCTGTAGGCACTGGTTTGCCTAAAGCGCAAGAATGTTGGAGTTTGATTCCCAACGATAAAATAATATAAAAAAATAAATGAATATCGCAGGTGTGGTAATTAGCCCCGTGGTAAGCTCTAAGCTTGTGTTACGGGGACTAGACATCTGCTATACTTAATAAAATAGGCATAATGTATAGATATTTTTATTAAACATTATTAAACACCCAGACCAAGCAGAAAAGTAATAATCGGAACAAGTAAAATTAGTTCCAATATTGACTTACAAATAAAATATTAAAAATAAAATTGTGGCATGTTTCGTAGTAAAATAAGTCAATGGTTCAAATATTGAGCTGTCAAGTCAAGTGACAGGTGACTTAACGAGATACACGTAGCTCTATATTTTAACCATTGGATACCGATCAACTTTTTGTATAGCTTAGAAAACTTTCAAGTAACTGAATGATACTGGCAAGTCGTAGCATATGGCAAGCGCGATGCCAATACTAAGAACTGAACTGGATTTTTTTATTTAACTCGACACTGGCAAATTGTCGCTTCAAGCGCAAAGTCCAATTACAAGAAACTGAACTGAACTAACTGCTTGTCAGTGCTTGTTCGCTTGCTAAATGAAAAAAGCGCCTGGTTTTTGTCAGTTGATTCCATTTAGATAATACCAGTAAATGCCAATTATCGGCTAATTCCAAATCAATACATATTATGTACATATCATCATCTCAGCTTTTTGACGTCCACTGCTGGACATAAGCCTCCCTCAAAGACGACCAATCATTCCGATCGGTCGCCACTTGCATCCACCGTGAGCCAGCAAGTTTGACTAAGTCATCCGTCCATCTTGTTGGTGGTCGTCCGACGCTGCGCTTACCAATCCGCGGCCTCCATTCGAGAACCTTTCGGCCCCAACGGCCATCTGTTCTTCGTGCTATGTGGCCTGCCCACTGCCACTTCAAAGAGCTAATCCGTTTGGCTATGTCGGTGACCCGCGTTCTTCTACGTATCTCCTCATTTCTGATTCGATCCCGTAGAGAAACCCCGAGCATAGCCCTTTCCATAGCTCTTTGAGCGACTCTGAGCCTATTCATAAGGCCAATAGTGAAGGACCACGTTTCGGATCCGTAAGTCATCACTGGCAACACACACTTATTGAAGACTTTTGTCTTGAGGCACTGCGGTATTTTTGACGAAAAGACGTGCCGTAGTTTTCCGAACGCTGCCCATATGTACATATAATAGAGAATAAAGAAAAGGTATTTTGTTTAGTTCGTCTTTTAGCCCGTAAAAAAAAATAGACCTATTTTTTGCTCTATCAATTTACTATGACAGTGCCAAGATATAGACTCTATATCAGGCACTATATAACTGTACACGCTGTTTAATAACGCTGTACAAGTCTTAATTTTTAATTTGCAAAAAAAACTAAGGATCTAAATGACGGACTAATTCTTTTTTTTACCTACCCTATTCAAATCGAAAACGGAGAACCCCTTGTGCCTCAGACATAATTGCAACAGGATGTTCATCAAAATTAAATATTAGCAATTGATAAAGGAAAAAAAAACAATTTTGTCTGAGTCGATATAAAGAGTTTTTGTTTATGATTTGAATGACGGAGATTGCTAAAAAAATATAATTCCGTCATTTTTGAGTAAGACTAATTAAAATACTTGCTCTTTCATCATTATTTTTACAAAGTTCTTCTAGACACAATGATACTTATTATGTACTCTGAACAATTCCGTCATTTTTGAGTAAGACTTATTAAAATACTTGCTCTTTCATCATTATTTTTACAAACATCTTCTAGTCACAATGATATACATATTATGTACTCCGAAACGTCTTACATGTTATTAGCACCTTGATCTTCAAAACCAGTAACAACCAGATTTTTTGTTCTTTAGAAACCGGAAAACCACGTCCACCAGTTTTTAACATAGCAACCACATTAACACTCGCAAATTTAATTATAATACACCTAAATTGCGAATCCTTGAGGAAAACAAAAGGCTTTAAATGTTTAACCAAACTTAATATTAAATTTCGTGATTTTAATCCGGATTCTGAAATAAATAGTGAGAATATATTATGAATTGATAGCATCTATAGGTAATACAATTATTGCATATACATATAAGTATAAGATGGACTCAATATACTACCATTAGGGTTTCTGTGTACAGATAATATCAAGAACCAATTGCAATGAAACAAATATTGCTAAAAGATACAGTTGGAGCAGAACCTACGGATCCTAGGGATCCTCTATCTCTGGCCTCGCGCAGCGTTGCTTAACTTTATAAAAATCTCGTTTGTTGTATCGAAGCCTCTTATATATTTATTTATTATGTGTTTTTAGTAGATGTTGGCAAGAGAAATACATAATCCCTTAAAATGTCAACTCTCTATCTATCACGGTTCATGAATGATATACATAACTAGGCCTGGTGAAAGACAGACAGATAGACGACGAGGTTTCAGTAATACGGTACCGTTTTACCCTCTTGGTACCGAACCCTAAAAACACGGTCGCGTGTCTACGTCTCTTACATTAGCCGTATAGAGTAAGTAGGTGGTAATTTGCTCTAATTTAGACTTGTCTGTATTCGCCCACACGTTCTGCAAGTCTCCTCTTCTAACTTATTGTTGAGTGATTGTCTGTTTGTCCTAAGGGAATATATGAGTGCTAGGAAGCAACTAAGGTTAGTCTAGACTTCCGCAATGAGACTGTATCCCCATATTATTACTAGCAGTGCCCAGCGGTGTTAAGGTACCCGTGCTAAAATATTTTTTTCCGCGGAATTACATATTTTCTAAGGCTTTAGAGGATCTGCATACAAAATTTCATATATTCATATGAAATTTTGTAGATTTATATATAGAGATAATAAATATCACAAGCTTTACCTCAAAATAATATAACAGTATTCCAAATTTGTGCCGAATACACGTCTTCCATTACACGCAGGGATGTGCTGACCGCTTTACCAACCTCGCCACTACGTCATCGCTTCTTCTACACTTGCAACTAAGAGTTACGCCTCGTACTAATATGACAGTATTGATAAATGCGAAAGAATCATGTCATCATCAACACCCTATTAACGTACCCACTGCTGGGACACAGGGACTTCTCCCTTGACGAGAGAGATTAGGCCTTAATTCACCACGCTAGCCAAGTGCGGGTTGGTGAATGTCACATGTCCTCTTTAAAGTTCTTTGAACATGCCGGTTTCCTCACGATGCTCACCTGCACCGTAAATCGCGTGTTTTAAAGCGCATATACATTTTTCAAGACGAAAAATCCAGAGGTGCGCGGCGGTGTTTGAACCCACGACCTTCGGAATGAAAGTCGAGTGTGCTCCCACTTAGCTAACACGGCTCAAAAAAAGTCATGTATGTCTGATGGTAATTAATCACTTAATGAGTGACCACTCTTTAACCACTGCACGAGTGATTATAAAATATATATTCCCATAGAAACTTAACCTGTCTTGCAAAATACTTATATTTTAGGAAAAAAAACCTGTTTATAAGAAACACAAAGTGGCCAAAGGCATGCTACCTGCATTTTAGCTAATATTATCATTAACGGGGTTAGAAGATATTTAATAATAGTAATTTATCGATAGTAAAATTATACGTCACAATTCCATTTTGGTTACACTGTTTTTAGTACTAATAATGTCAAAACAAATAAATCATCAAATTCAATTACTTAATAAATATGTCAAATTGCAAATACTTAGTCAATAACACATAATCAAGTTTTAAATAATATGGTAGCATCAACATTATAATATGTATGTAATGTAACGAATTGTCTTCAACATTTATCTTGTAAATTAATAATACTTAAAACAATAAAAAGGTTAGGTTGTCGTGAGTCGTAGTCAATTTTTATATATTTTGAAACATGCTTAAGATATCTCTTGTACTGGCTTATTCTAAATTTGTGTAGAAAAAAAATCAGACGAAGGAACGTAGCCTATTAGCTAAATCTCTGAATCTTGAGATAACAGGAGTAGAATAGTCCTGGGATGTTCAGTTCAGTTCATTTATTGGTCCAATTAAATACATGTTTGTACGTTTAGATAGGTCATATTATACATTACATACACACAAGGATATTCAATTTATTTTACAAGTAAAATTCATCAGCTAAAGCTTCGTCAATATTATAACGTATGATGTTCCACTAGATGTCGCTAGTACGAGTGGTAACATGTAGCTGCAAGTGTAGAAGAAATAGAAGCCATGACGTAGTGGCGAGGTTGGTGTAGTGGTCAAAACGTCCATGGAATAATGGAAGACGTGGGTTCGAGTCCCGCATTTCGCTAATAAGCTACGTTACTACATCTTAATTTTTTCTACACAAATTTAGATTTACATTAGTTTTAACCTAAAAGTGGGTTTATCACTTTGTAAAAACATAAAAGGCAAACTGGCTTACTTCTGAAATACCATCCACCTTTCAAAATCCAATGAAAGTCATACTTATGACATAATACACAAGTAGCAACGAACAATGTCGTTGAACTTCACCTTTGCTAGCTTACGTCAACCTCTATACCTACTTACGTCTAGTTATACAACATGGTAATTTATAATCTACACAATCTATTGATACAATGGAGTGCAATCGGTACAGTGAATTAACTGTTGTTTAATTGAAAGTAATGATAATGACGACAGTGATGGGTGAAAACCCCGCCACGCACCTCTGGATTGATCCTCTTAATAGCGCTTTAACGGTGAAGGCAAACATCGTGAACCGGCATGATCACCAAGCTGGCTAAATGCGGGCTCGTAAATGTCACATGTCCTTCAAAGTTTACTAAGATCTCAGAACATGCCGGTTTCCTCACGTTGATTGCTTTGACCGTTAAGCTCGTGTATGAAGCGCACATTATTTTTTCGCGCTGCGGACGCTACATACTTTACTATGGTTCTCTGCAGAACTACGCGACCACAAAGCAACGCTGCAGATGCTCCCGCGTCGCGTCCCGCATCCTGCATTGTTGACGCGTAGGTTTAGCCGAAGCTTCAACACACCCCTTATCCTATCTCTCTCTTCTTCGCCATTATTACGGAATGGATACTCGTAGAATACCAAAATAACTTCACATTTGCATGGAGCGCAAATCTTGGCCGACCTTGTTGCGATCCGAAGGTTGAAATGTCAAATGCCTTTCGCTATATTGACGGCCACAGATTCAGATAGGTATTAGGCATTTTGAAACGCTCGACTTGGTAACCTTCCGGCGCAAAAGAATGGCAGAAGCCGTTCTCGCTATTGGGCTGATTAATGCTAAGAACTAAACTTAGTTTGGTAGTTGCGAGGATTAGTTCAGCACAAAGTCAAAACGTTTATTTCCTTAAGGCATACATGGACAAGTTAAATTAATTTAAATAATAAACAAAGAATAATCAAGGAATTAACATCGTACTGACAGTTCGCTTAAATTTTTTACACTGAGTTGAGAAGCGAATGGAACAACCCAGCTTTCATCACTTGTGTTGTTATTATGATTACAGCTTTACACACAATCAAAGCTTACTTTTATTACTATTATCGTTGGATTGGGTCCTTCAGGACCTTACTAGCATTTAGCCTTGGCAAGCAGAGCACCTTAGTGGTATATTTGTCCGAGTAGCAAAACGTCTTGGTTTGTAAAACGTCACCATTGCTATAAGGCAGTAGACTGAATGACTTGCCTGTAAAATGGGTGTTTTCTATGTGTTATGTATGTATTAACAAAAAAAAACTATGTAGTATATCAGTCATCTAGCACCCATAGTACAAGCTCTGCTTAGTTTGGGGTTCGGCGCTGGTGTGTGATTAGTCCGGAGATATTTATTTATTAAGCCCCCCTCGAACACCTTTGTAAAATAGAAGTCAAAATACGTAAATTGAACTTGTTGTTTCGTAACAAATTAGAAATAGAAAGTGGAACTAAAGGGTATTTTTATGTGGGCCTAACTTTCATGAGATAGCAAAAGTACATAATTATGTTGGATCGAAATCCTCAATGATTAGACTGTTATGAGTACTTTAATTCCGAAAAATAATATTTTCTATTAAAAACCCTTAAAATAAGCAAAACCTCGGGCAGAAAACTAGTGATAAACTAGTCACAGTTGCCAAGTGGTAAATCGCTATTGTGTTATGTTTTGCTGACAGCCCGTCGTAAATTGATCAGCAGTTCTCGGAAAACCACTTGTATACTGCATAATAGAACCTGTCTGTCATTCCGTTTTTTGTTTCGGCGTGATTTGTTATATAGTACTGTGTTTCAGCTTTAAAAGATATACTGGTATCTATTAATAGTCTTAACTAGAATGATGATTCATCAGCCATCTTAAACCACTAGAGATCTGGATTTAATAAGTCCGAGTAGCTTTAACGGTAACGACTCATCATCATTTTAGCTAGTAGACGCCTACTGCTGGACATAAGCCTCCCTCAAGGACGACCAATTATTCCCATCAGACGCTAATTGCATCCACCGTAAGCCAGCAACTTTAACCAAGTTATGTGCACATCTTGCTCGTGGTGGTACGTGGCCTCCATTCGAGAACTTTTCCGCCTCAACGACTCTATTGTGCTTATTTGTTCTACGTGGCCTGCCCACTGCCACTTTAAAGAACTAATCGTTTGGCAATGTTTTGTCGGTGACCCGTGTTCTTTAACGGATCTCTTCATTTCTGATTCGGTCCCGTAGAGAAACCATGTGCGTAGACCACTCCATAGATCTTTGAGCAATTTTGAGCCTATTCATAAGGTCAATAGTGAAGCACCACACCACGGATCCGTAAGTCATCACTG
This sequence comes from Gymnoscelis rufifasciata, assembly GCA_929108375.1. Classification (NCBI taxonomy): domain Eukaryota; kingdom Metazoa; phylum Arthropoda; class Insecta; order Lepidoptera; family Geometridae; genus Gymnoscelis; species Gymnoscelis rufifasciata. The sequence goes on along the minus strand of OV815327.1, from coordinate 8,191,543 downwards.
GCAACACACACTGGTAAAACAGGGTGGATTTTTGAGAAAGGACCACAAGGGCAGGTACATTAACCGTTATAGTATAAAGTTATTCTGAACTGCATTCACACAGTTTGGAAAAGTTTCAGTCAGCAAAAAAAATGCTAAACTAGCAAAAACATTTTTTTTCTATCGTTCCTATTTCATGTAGGGATCAAAAGATTAGTACTAGGTATGCCAGAAATCGTCATAAAATTTGTATGGGACCCCTTTTTCGGGTGTTTGTTTGATTAAGTCTATATATAAATTATGTTTTTATCTATCTCAAACATATTTACCGGCATGATGAATTGGACGCGGTCGTAGGAAGTGTTCCTCTTATCGTGATGTTTAGATTACCTTGAAAGATATAATATGCATGTACTTATTGTGAGAGTTTTTTGCGCAGTAGAATGCTGCACTCATTTTATAGTAAACTAGCGTCCCGCACCGGCTTCGCACGGTAAATCTTATATAAAAAATGAATCGCAAAATGTGTCGCTGAGCGCAAAACTCAACAACGCCTGGACTTTTTTTAAATGTTCGTTGGAGTTCAAGGAAGGTTTTTACGGCGAGAAAAAATCTAATTATTGGAAAACTATTTTGAATAACTACCCGTGCGAAGCCGCTATTTATTTATTATTATTAGGTCCAGTATTCATATATATATATATATTCAATTTTTTTTTATTTTTCTCTATGTAAAACCATACTTGGACTTCTACGAACATTTAAAAAAAGAATTCGCCAAGTTTGTCCATGCGTTTTTGAGTTATGCGCTTACAACACATTTTGCGATAATTTTTATATGAAAGATTGACTAGCTTGACAACACGGCATTACCCGAGTTTAAAGGATTTTCCCGCGAGAACAACGAATGTTCTTGCGGTAAAGTAGTTAATGGATAAATAAGCTTTTTATTAACAGTGAAAGAATTATTCAAATCGGAACAGTAGTTCTTGAGATTAGCGCGATCAACGAACCAGCACTACTAACAAACTCTTAATCTTTAATATTAGTATAGATATACGACAAGCAAGATTGTATATGTATAATGTTATGATACTGCAAAGGAACCCCCATGGAAGTCCACTCAGTAGTTTTTTAGATTATCTCGAACACGACTGTGTTCTAGATAAGAGATATATATAGAGCGATTCGAGATATATTATTAAAAAAAACTAAAGACAGACAGAGGCAAAGTAACCATAATTTTTTTTTAATAATATACATATTTCCGGACTAATCACACGGCATCACTTAACCCCAAACTAAGCAGAACTAGTATTATGGGTATTTATTTATTTATTTTGCATATATTACAGTATAGGTCTCATTACTAGCTTAAGTCAACATGTGCATGCACCCCGTTGGAGTACTCCAAAGAGTTTGAGTCTTCTTAAATAATTAGTTATTAAAGTTATGTCAATTATGTAACATTTATCAATTAAAATGATGTCATAGGTGAAAAATGACGAACTTAAAGCTAGGAACAGATAGGAGAATGTAATTCGTTTTGTGAACGATATTATATTATATTAGTATTAGACTGATACACTAAAAAGACACATAATTTATTTTTATAAATACATCCATAAGAAAGCAAATATTGTGCAAAAAATATATTAACTAGCACAATGAAGAGCTATGACCAGACGTCAAACATTTACTTAAGATTATATGTATTATTTAAATTTAAAAATCTAGATAACAATAGCATTATTAGACACCGTGCTGTCGTGATATTTTCTTTGTACCTAAGCCTATTTTCAAAACGAAGGATTGACAGTTTGAAATAATAGTATAAAATCAATTATACTCTCTTTTACTTACAAAAGAACAACTCACCCCAGCTGCTGTATTTACTGATAACTAAAATAAATTAATAAATATTTCCGGACAATCCACACAGCGCCCGTGGTAAGCTCTAAACTTGTGTTACGGGTACTATACGTCTGATATACTTAATATAATAGACCCATATATAGATAGTTTTAATAGTATGTACATATTAAACACCCAGACCTAGGAGAACTTAGAAACAATCAAAGTCAAAGTCAAAACGTTTATTACCTTAGAAGCACATAGCCTACATGGACAGGCGGGACTCGAACCCGCTACCTCTTACTGCAATCTATCTCAGTTAAAAGAATGAAGTGCTCTAAATAATAATCAAATTCTATGGATATATGAGATATGATAAGTTACCACATTTTATTCTCATCATAATTCACTGGCGATAGAAATTAAAAAAAAAAACGGTCCAGTTGACTACAAAACCCGTGTGGCTTGTAGCCAACTCTCAAAATTAGGGGTAATTTTAGCGTAATTTGGCAATTGTGTAGGTCGATGACTTGCAAGGTCATTTAAAAGATGAAAACGAACTCAAAATATTTTAAAACTAGCTGTGCCCCGCGGTGTTACCCGCGTTATAATGGATTTTCCCGCGGAATGACTTTTTTCGCGGTAAAAAGTAGCCTATGTTATTTTTCAGGCTCTAGAGATTTTGTGTACCAAATTTCATTTAAATCGGTTCAGTAGTTTTTACGTGAAAGAGTAACAAACATCCTTACATCCATACTTACAAACTTTCGCCTTAATAGTAGTAGGATATACCCTTTCTTGCAATCACGTACAAAGCCACTATATAACATTTTCTTAGTATTCATTTCTTACCTGTGTCTGCATTTTTAGGTTTGCACCAACTAGATAATAGAACTCCAAAATTACCACTAAGAGATCCGGCCAAGAATAAAAAAATAACGGGCGTTAATTCAATTAATTACTATGACAAGAGTCTAACAAGTCAATATCAGCCTAAGTACAATAAACACATAGATGCTCGCAAAATGACGGTTTTATTATAAAGGTTAGTAAAGCTAATTAGTTTCCAAACAAAATATACAGTAAATTTACATTCACTGTATCAAGTTCAAAATCCGTTCGCGCAATTCCCAAAAATCAATGAATAACAATCTACGTAAATATTTATTTTAAAATTATTTATTTTACAAAAAAGCCGTGTTGGCTAAGTGGAAGGACACTCGACTTTTATTCGTGGTCGTGGGTTCAAACCTCGCCACGCACCTCTGGATTTTTCTTCTTGAGAAATTTATGTGTGCTTTATACACGTTCTTTAACTGTGAAAGCAAGCATCGTCATGAAACAGGCATGTGCTGATAAGTTAAAAAAAAAGTTTAAAGGACATGGTGACATTTACCAACCCGCACATAGCCAGCGTGGTGAATTAAGGCCTAATCTCTCCCGCCAGGTGAGAAGTCCCTGTGTCCCAGCAGTGGGCCCCTGACCAAAAAAGAGGGGTGTTATAAGTTTGACGTGTTTGTCTGTATGTCTGGGACATCATAGCTCCCGAACGGATGGAGCGATTTTAATTTAGTTTTTTTTTGTATGAAAGGTCTGGCGCGAGTTTTCTTAGATATATTTCATGAAAATCGGTTGTGCCCTTTAAAAGTTATGGGGGTGAGGAGAGGGGAAGTAAAACCGAAAATCTGCAAATATACTCGACGTGGGTATCTGGAACTGGACTAGGGAATGGGGTAAATGAAAGCGCATCGCGTGCACATTACAAAATAATTGGTGTTTTCCCTTAAATGAAATTAAGGCATTGGAATCGGGGGTTTTACATAATAAAATAGGTATTCCGTTTAGTCCGTCTATAAGCCGGTCTAAAAATACTGAACACACGATTTTTCACTTTATCGATGATAAAATAGTTATTAATTACACGAAAGCGACACGTCACGCGAAACTTCAAAGCACTGAATCGTCTTGATTTTATAAAAAAATATAAAAAATACGTGTAAGTACAATTTTTGTAAATAATCCAAATGACGGACAACTTTTTTTAGTCATCTACCCTATTTTCACTCTTGATTGGTGGATTGGATACCTATAAAAGCGAAGATAGATATTGGACCTATAACATAAAAACTTTTATTTCGAAACTGACTGAATCTCGTGATATCTCCCGATACTTATCGCACGGAACATCCGCCAGCACATCACCTGACGATTCGTCACGGCTCTATTTAAAACGTGCTTTGTGGCAAGTATACAATTCGACGTACGGCTTACACCCACTAAACACTATTTTTACACAGAGGTGTGGTGTGACAATCGTACGAGCAATCATTTGTTATTATGTGATTGTTTATGGAGTTAATTATGGTGCGGCTATATCAACGGGCGAAGATTTGTGATAAAAACATCGTGTACGAGCTCTCGCGATGTTCTTGTCTACAATTTTTTGTCGCTAGCTATATAAGGTTCTGATGTGACTTAGGTGTAGCCACGCCCACGTTGAACATGCTTTTAATAATTCGCGTTGCAACAAAAAAAAAATCACATTACGTTGTCGCGTTTACATTGGACGTTTGATCTGAGTTTGTGTGTTAGGAAACGATCAATATTAGAAAAAGCGATACTGACGCGCATCACTTCGACTTCATAAAAGTCAAAGTCAAAACGTTTATTTCCTTAGAAGCACATAGCCTACATGGACAGGTCAACTTAAAATTAACAAAACTAAATTGACAAATATCATAACAAATATCAAGGAAATAACATTGTCTTGACAGTTCGCTTCAATGTTTTATACTGAGTTGAGAAGCGAATAGAACAACACAGCTTTATCAGTTATTACAATTTTGTAGTTATTACAATTTTGGAGTTCTTATTTATAGGTTACTATTATAAGTTACAATAAAAAAATGTTTGTCATAATAAGGAAAAATTTGGCGCGTTATCTAGGTAGATGTATGCCTGTGGTCGGAACCGATCATGGAGGCGATGACGTCATTTTGAGCTGTCAGTTGGTGGTAGGATTGGAACGTGAGCAGGCCTTTAAAGGAGATAGCGCGAACTCCGTCTGTTGCCAGTTCGTTCGCGGTTCTCAGTTCCTGAGTGTTTTCCTCTTTATATTCTGTAAAAATGATTTTGCTTTGTCTGTCTACTACCTCAGATCTAACTTACGGATTTTACTGCGGTTATCAACAACAGTGTTTCAATAAGGTTTAATTTAAACGGGGCTGGATATTAGTCCGTATACATACCTACTGTCAACGTCAAACGTCATCGGAGGGTGTGACCACAGATTAAAAATACCGCGGGTGTGCCGCACAGATTATAAACGAACTCTTCCGTGGGTGTGACTGTGACATCTGTAGCTAGCACGTGGTTTTCAGTGCACGTTGCAACGTAGGTAGAAATCACGTGAGCTGTTATGGAATGGAATCCTGTGTAATCTGAATAGTTGTTTATGTACTAGCGATTGTGGTATTTGAGGCATTGAAGTACCTTGTTGCAATTTTGGAAGGATACGTTTTTTATTTCTTAAATACCTAACTGTGAAATATGAACTACGAAAAGACCGACTTCTTCTACTAATGTAATAAATAATAAGTAAATTCTGTCTCTTAATAATTATTCTATAATTTAATTGGTGTTATCCAGAGAACAACATACATAGCAAAAATCAACACCGACTCCAAGTAGAACAATAATTGTAACTAAGTACGGACCTCTTTGAAGTCTGTTAAAAAGAAGAGGCCCTTAATTTCACGCATTATTTTTCAACTACAATACCTACTAAAAATCGTGTTAACTTGTTAACAAATGGGTACTTGGGTTTTAACTATGGACTGTGGGTCCGCTCATAATCCTAAATCACAAACAGATGTAATGTATAATAATGTAACTTACGATTATGATCAAGAGAAAAAATTACTTGCAATTTTCGATGAGATTTTGTATCTGCTATCATTTGTGGGCTATAAATACTCTGAGTTATTTGCTAATATCATTTACTAAGACAAATTGAGTGACAAGTGATTCGACAAATTTTGAGAATGTTAGGTCAATAAATAACTCATGTCTGTATGCATCACGATATCATCGGAAGATCCCGAGCCAGCGAAACTTTGCCAAAACTGAGTTATATTAGGGCACAGCCCATTCCCATTCCATTTGGAGGTTTTGTCTGTTCACGTCCGTAAGTGGTAACCCTCTGAATCCTTACACGTGACCTCCGGGTGGTGCTAAGAACAGTCTCTGGTGGTAGGCTTTGGCCGCGGCTTGTCACCACCCTCCGGGCTGGGCCAGTGCGTGAAGCGATTTTTTCATGTTTCGTAATGTGGTCCGGAGAAGCCATCTACTTTCTAGGTCTTCATGTCCCATCTTAGACCACATCGTCACTTACATCAGGTGAGATTGTGGTCAAATGAAGGCTTATCGAGCATAAAAAAAAAACATGTTCGATTTCGTGTAGCTATGGCAGACTAGATTATTAATTAGTAGAACTTTATAAGATTTTTATATGTTTATGTACCAATTGTTTTAAGACATCGCCCCATTTTTTTAAAGGGTTTCCAACATTTAGTTGTGGAACCAGGCATACCTACTAGTCCGCCATTTTGATAAAAACGGTATATTGCGGCCAGTCATGAAACAGATTTCAATCGACAGAGTAAATTCTAAAAAACAAAAACTGTAAAATAACAAAATCTCTAAGTTGTACTGTTTCTGAGAAATTCAACATGCTACCTCTACGCCGCAAGCGGCCCTTCGTCCACCGTGCCACCAAGGCTGTCGAGTTGTCAAATGTCTATAAAATAAGGAATTTTTACTTAGATAACTATTTAAGCAAATTTGGGGAAACGGGCATAATTGGTTTTTATGTATATCCCACACTTTCCCGTCTATAAACGTAAGAAGATAAAATTTCGCCCTGGGTTTCTCATAACTTACATACCTTACATACGTATTGCGTTGATATATTCCATATGATAAGACTTAATATTATTTTACTGTCCAGTTTTACGATCTAACGTCGACGTGAGATCGTAAACTCTACTAAAAGAATTAACATTATTGTCATCACTTCAACTACCTAAATCTAAGTTTAAAAATATTTATGGCATAATTAAAACAGCTCGGAAACTTTTCGGCCTAGACGGCTGTGGTGACGTTTAGAAATTGTGTACGCCGAATCACGAATCTGTCGAGTAACGAATTTGTCAAATTACGAATCTGCCGAAACCAGAATTTATTCTACACCGAACAAAGTGTAAAATCAAACTATGAAAATAAATTATTTTGCATTCTTTATCTTTTCTTTATTCTATGTAGCCGGCCCAATGCTATTTGGCTCTGTTGGTAACCTAAGTTCTACCTATCCTTAAGCCTGATTCGATCAAAAATCACCTATATACTGTATGGTCCCAGCGGCCATAACTTCTACGTGCTCTATAACCTACCTTTTGCTACTTTAGTGAGCTGATCTGTTTAGCTATTCAGTGATCAGCGTTCTTCTGCATTCTCATGCCGTTCTCTAGGGACATATTTGGATCATCATCATCTTCCTGACCTTATCCCACATTACGTTGGGTCGGCACAACATGAATTTTGCTTCCATTTCCCTCTATCACCCGTCATCTTAACACTTACCTCTTTCTTACACATGTCATCTTCCACACAGTCCATACATCTTTTCTTCGGCCTTTCTCTATATTTGAGTGTTATATATAAAATATTATAGTTTAAATCTCTATCTATTTACAAACAGAAATCATACGCGGCACAAACTGCGATCTTCCTGTGTTGTGTTGATTCAACCAATTTGCAGGAGTGAATTGGAAGATTGGCTTACCTTCGGACAACCTTGGGAACTGAATCGTGCGTTTTGTGCGGAAAATTTAGTAATTTTACGAAGTAAACAGTTTTCAATTTAGTAATTGAAAGTCAACTAATATAAGTTCAAGCTATCACTTCTGTCGGGTCTTGTTAGATTGTTATTTTAACTAATTCATAATTGTTCAATATATAATATTACTCAATAACTTTATATTATATATTTGAAAATAACTCTGTCTGTCTGTTCCACTTTCACGCAAATAAGTACTGAACCGATTTAAATGAAATTTGGTACATAGATTCTGTAGAGCCCGAGAAAGAACATAGGGTATTTTTTACCGCGGGAAAACGGGAAAATCCGTTAAAATGCGGGTAATGTGGTGCACTACTAGTTACTCAATATATTTAACGTTATCTTGACTTCTGAGATAAGTACTAAAAAGTGATGGACGCAAAAGTACAATTTCGTTTATTTTATAATAAAACTAAGATATTAATTCTATGTACTAGATATACAATATTAGATGATAGATCTACATTATATAGGGTGATAGTGGGAAATGGAAGCAAAAAACATGTTGTGCCGACCCCACGTAAAGTGGGATATGGTCAGGAAGATGATGAAGATGATTAATTATATGTAGTAAAATATCTACATGCATTGTAGTTTAAGATATACTTCCAGTATAATATAACTTGTATTAAACAACAGGTTTCGAGGAAGAATTCCACACATTCGATTTCTTTTAAGATTAAACGATTTTCAAGTTTTTATGGATATAATGTTTAAGAGTATTTGTTTCTTTTTCCGGGAAATCAGTGCTCGTTTGGATTCACGTTTTTAATCCGTATATATTCTTAGAATGTATCGAAACATAAGTCTTGAAGTGGACCTGCTGTTTTCGTAAAACTGACGGATTAAACGTATGTAAATAACTATGGATATAGCCCATTTGAATGAAATCTCAGACACGAATCTCTGAAACCCTCAAATCTGCCATTTTTTCACTACGATGTTTTGCCTTCACTGCTAAAGCATAATGTTTAAAGCGCACATACATTTTCCAAGAACAGAAATCCAGAGGAGCGCGGCGGGCTTTGAACCCAACACCTTCGAAATGAAAGTCGATTGTGCTCCGACTTAGCCAACACGGCTTTTTTAACTCGTACCCAGGCATTGAGTTAAAGACTTATTCAGCTCCTCCCAGCATATTCCAGAACGTTTCAATTAAATTTTCGCAAGGACAACTGACCTATGACGTCACTTCATTAGATTATCAGAGTTGGCTTCTTTTAATAGTCTAGGTGGCAACTTGACCTTTGATATTAATAATTGCAGGTTTAATGCTACATTATACAATTTTCATGTTTTGTTTAACATGTGAATTACATAATTTGTTGAAGATTTTTAATTGTTAAGGATTGTTTTGTCGAGTTGAAAATATTATTAATACTAGCTTTCACGTCACGGCCTTGTCCGTGTTTAATGAATTTTACTGGGGGAACAACAGTTTTTCCTGGTTAAATAACCTATATAAAGCCTTCCTCAATTTATTTATATTTATTTATTTATAATTGTATTTCAAGTTCAAATGCACAGGCAACCTATCCAAATTGCTCGTCTGAAAGAAATAAATAATGACGTGTTTTGAGTAAATTTTTGCATCATAATTTTTACCTTTAAATGTTTTACCTATTGTATGTATTAAGTATAATTTCAAAGGTCATGTCCACGTTTACTTATATATTATTATTCTCAACAGTATCCTCGGAAAGTTCCATTAGGTCACTACTAACATTGAAAACGGCTTTTTGTTTATTTACTTTCCGATGCGATAAAGACTTAGTTTCACTATCGTCTATTGCTAGACCTATGTCAATAGCATCAAGGTCGCTTATTGATGTTATCTTATCTCTATATACCCTTGGCCCTTTCTGGGTTATTGTCAACTGATCCATCTTTCAAATGGTATCATTTTCTGAATTAGTTGCAAGTATTATTTATGACTCAGTAAATGGTTAAATTCACACGATGTTTAGTAATCTGATAAGTGAATTAAATAAAAGGTAATTGTTTGGGTGCCAATTATCAGCCTAATATTGGGATAAAATTGTTTTTATGAAGTACAAGCTGGTAATCTTATATATAAAGTTCTCGTGTCACAGTTTTCGTCCCCGTACTCCTCCGAAACGGTTCGACCGATTCTTATGCAATTTTGTGAGCATATTGAGTAGGTCTGAGAATCGGCCAACATCTATTTTTTATTTTGCAAAACAACGTTTGCTGGGGTCAGATAGTGATTCAAACAACAGTGAGACAAACATCTAGCTACTAGACATCTAATAAACGTACATACAATACAATACCATAACTACTCTTTATTAAACACAACATACAATATAACACAAAAAAGATAAAAATGTACAAAAATGTGCACTTGACCCCTTGACTGGAATCGAACCCGCTCCTCTTGCACCGCAGACGTACCTTCGCCCACCGCGCCACTGAGTCAGTCAAATGTGGCGTGTGATTCTAGTCTTAAAATTATGATAAATGCTGGTTACATAATATACCTAGTTTCATAATTTTATATAAAAGAATTACATAGTGTCTGCTTCTGTTTATTTTACCTTATCGTTCTTCTGATAAGATTTAGTATCTCGTCTGAAGATAATAATAATGTAATAATTTTACTGTAGTCTTTATTAAAAAAAATGATTTCAATGATTTTAATAATTTAAATAATAATAATAATAATTTAATGATTTTTGGTATGGTTTATAAATAATATTTATGATAATATTATAGGGCGTTCTTAATCATTATGAATCATAGTCATAAACCATCATCACCCTACTAACGTTCCCACTGCTGGGACACAGGGATTTCTCGTTAGGCGAGAGAGATTAGGCCTTAATTCACCACGCGCTGGCCAAGTGCTAATTGGAGAATATCACATGTCCTTCAAACTCGTAAAGTTCTCATAACATGCCGTTTCCTCACGATGTTTACTTACATTTCGTAATTTTTTGTCTATGTAATGAACTTCCTGATTCTCTTGAGTCTTGCGTAATATGTCTAAAAATTCATGAACACGAATTTTGCACCTCATTAACACGAAAACATCCTAAGTATTAATTCAAACATTGTTATAACCTATCAAATACTCATTCACGGCAATCTATGCTAATAAAATCACTGTCATGGTACTCATGAAACGACATACAATTGTGTTACATTCATTGAATACAGCAAACTTATTATTGCTATTCTCAAAACTGAATATGTGACCTGTTATTTCCTTTTTCATATCTGACTTATAGGAGGTTTTGTATATTTATTCTTCTTCTTTAGGTGCCACTTCATTACTGAAGGTTGGCAGTCAGCTCCTTAAATGTGTCTTTGTTCATATTGTATATTTATATGTTTGTTAAAAAAAACGTTATTCATAACCTCAGTGATTAGTGACAAATCTGTTCAATAACATTGCAATATAACTGTAACATTAAGTAAAGTGTAAATATATTTCTCTTGTTAGTGAATGTATTTCTTAAGATAAATAAATGATCTTAAACCCGTTATAAGCTTGTCACTTATCGTTAAGTATCGCCAATTCAATATTAGTCTTAAATAGCAGTTTTAACGATCGTTTGAAGTTTCGGTTATATATTTATTTTTAATTTTATCGTGAGTTTTAAGTTTTAATACAGATAATAGCCTGCCAATAAAAGCTAGGTAGTAACTATGCGCTCGGTTTGAAAGTTAACATGCTCCAAATAAAGCTATAATTTCCGTGACAACTGAACAGATATCGCTGTGGACAGTAAATTCTCTAACAATGGCATGTCCATCATGCCATTCATCCTCCGTTGCTAAATTTAGTGTTGTCAACCTCGCTTGTCGGTTATTTCGGGCTATTTGACTCCAAGGGCTTTACATACACCATTTATAATATAGGGCATAGGGAAGATCCTTGTGGGACTCTTTTAATTTGTTTAGTTTCTAGTCCTTGTCTAGTATTTAGTATTTATAAAGTATAATATGTTAATTTCCGATGAACATGGAAAATTTGTGAAATAAATAGCAGAGATTTAATATTGGTTAAATGTGTTGATGTATTTGAATATTGTTTTGCGTTCGAATGCCTATGAAGAATCAAATAACCAATTTATTTGCTTGTTGAAAAAATATCAATACATCGATATAATCGAGATTTTCAATTCGATATTTCGTACTGTCGATGTCGTTCCGTTACATTTGTACTTACTCGTATCTAATACTACTGAACTAACTAGTACCTATCTAAGATGCCTGAAGTAGATTAGAGCATTTTTCCGTAACGTAGCGATATATCGATATTTTAAAATAAAAATACCGATATCGATATATTTCTTTAATTTTTTATTGACATCTCTAAAATAAATCTTAATAAATTTTATTTCTATTGTTTCAGATATAAGAACTGTAGCAGAGCATCAATGATCGTGATCAGTAATTAACATCGTCATACCGCCCAAAATGACCATCCAACCATTCAGAAGGAAACCATTCAAAATCCTTAGCACATTTCTTAACACGTAAAGTGAACTATTATAATCAAACCAAATAAACTCAACAAGTTCCTTTAGTTTATTATCAGTGATATTAGTGTTAAGTGTCTAGTGCTGTGCCATTACTGTTTTAATATAGTTTATTATTTGTTGTTAAATTGTTAGGATAATGGAAATGTGGTGTTTACTTGGTGTTTTCCTGGTGGTGGCTGTGGCTGCTGATAGAAGAAATCTACCTCCTACTTGTGATAGGTAAGACACTTCTACATTCTAGTATTTATATATAATAATACACTTAGCCGATTTTGGCTTCAGTGACCTAAGCTTTCGGAATACATAAACTAAAACGACGAGTTTTTGGCTCTCATGTGGCTTATAACCCAATGCAACAAAAGTACGATCGCAATTTTTATACTATACATGGTGTTCGGTAAAGAATGGATTACCTTAAAATGGGTAGTAGCACAGCTCATGACCGGGAAAAATCTAAAATAAATCTATCGCAACATATACCTACCTAAGTTATAGTTTTAATTCTTGCCTCATGGTATGTTCTTGTAAGCTATGAACACAAATGTATGTATTTCATGTTCTTTTTGTCCTATTATTCTTGTACACTATGCAATCAGATACGAAAAAAAACACTATTACCTATTGTACTTTTCTAATTCCTAAACAAAAATTTTTAATTACAATTTTTTTATAATATTTAAAAACCTTAGGTATGAAAAATATTGTAATGCAATGCCAAGTTCAAGTACAATTTATATTGAAATAATTCATTATCCAGTCTAAAGCAGTTCGTGAATGAGTGCTATTAATGTAGAAAAGGAGCAATTTTGACCCAAAAAAACAATTTACAAAACGTTTTTTTTGTATTCAACTTAAATGAGTTAAATGATTTATAAAAAAAAAGCAATTACGTTATTAAAATTTTATTACTAACTAATTTACAAAAGATGTTCAAATTGTTAGCCACGACTGTATAAATCGCGTCTCTGTCATCTAGCTAAGTACATTAAACACAGGCTTATCTAATAGCAGAATCTTCATAATTAAATTCACGCTAATTGTTACCGTTGACATTTACCTGCGCGCGCAAGGCCGCTGCGTTTCCGGCATTCGCGTTGAGCTCCGCATCATATCGGTGGCAGATAATAATGAACTTGAACTGTATATCGTTAAACAAGTAAAGCAATATGTATAATAGAAATATCTATGTATGTTAATTTAATTATATTAAGTATATCAGATGTCTAGTACCCGTAACACAAGCTTAGAGCTTACCACGGGGCTGCACCATGTTGTTCTGTAGATAGGTCCGGATTTAATAGAACTATTCGGACTAGACTGAAATTTACTATTGTTTTACGACAGCTCATACTTTATGCGAAACTGTAGTGTCTATCTAGAACTTAGAAATATAGAAAGGCCACTGTCTTTTTAAAATAATTACAGGTACTGTTTCAGTTACCAGATATGAGGGATAACGATATTATTTGTATGATGACTGGTGTTGATGTTTGTTTGTATGTACTCACGGTTATACTATCTAAGCAGTATTCCAACTTCATACAAATGACCGAAACCCGATCTATCGAGCTATAGCTACGCGTCTCGGTCGAAGGTTACACGAGGGATTCAGGCAACTATACGCAGTGACAGTGACGGATTTTATGATTTGAATTTTACCTAATAATAAAGCATTTCGTATATTAGAGGCGAAATATTTTTCAGTCGCAAATTTATAAAACCGATTTGTTATTAAGAATATGATCTGAAATAAAACTAAACATAGTTTTTGATTTAAATAAAACAATATAAACAACATTCATTTTTGTTGAACACTTTCTATTCCATTTTATCATCAGCCCGTTTGCACCCACTGCTGAGTAACAAAGTATTTATTTATTGGTTCCAATTACAAAACTAGATGGCTGTCCATCTAGTTATCTAGTCAAAGTAGGCAAAATTAATAAAAATGCTGTAGTTGGGCAGTCCTATCGCATTTCCATGTACCGCGCGGCTATAGGCATGTGTTTCCAGGTCTCGGCCGAGTTGGAGTTCTGTATAGATAATGTTACCGTGCTTAAATCTTTGTAAGGAAAAAATCAAGAAGTAGAAATCTAGAGGTGCGCTGCAGGGTTTGAAGGGTCAACGACCTTCGGCATGAAAGTCGAGTGTCCCACTTAGCCTACACAACTTCTAGTAATCACAATTAAATCTTTTTAACCCCCGACCAAAAAAGAGGGGTGTTATAAGTTTGACGTGTCTGGCTGTCTGTCTGTCTGTCTGTCTGTGTCACCATAGCTCCCGAACGGATGGAGCGATTTCAATTTAGTTTTTTTTTGTATGAAAGGTGAGTCTTGCGCGAGTGTTCTTAGACATGTTTCATGAAAATCGGTTGGGCCGTTTAAAAGTTAGGTGGGTGAGAGTGGGGAAGCAAAACCGAAAATCTGCAAATATACTAGTGTGGGGTATCAAATGAAAACGCATCGCGTCCACATTATATAATATTATGTTGTTTTACATTTAAGGAAATTAAGGCATTGGAATCGGGGGTTATTCTTAAATTTTAAATTTAGATTTTTTATATTATTTTATGTAAAATAGACTTGTTGTTATCAAAACTACAACCATTCCTTTCTTTCTTCAGTGTAATCTATTGCCATGGGCCTCTCCTGGACACGGTTCAGATGGCGGGCCTCTACAATGACTCCAAGACCTTCGTGGACATGAAGATTAAGTGGTCCGCGAACATCACCTTGGCGCACTTCTTCGAGATGATGAACAGGTAAACTTCAGTATTTGTATGGTTCACTTGCAATTATTTAAATCTTGTAGGCCTTAAGCTTTGGTTAAACCTACGCGTCAGCAACGAGGGAAGCGACTGCGATGCGGGACCTTTTACAGCGCGGGATCTCCAGTCAGCGGGAGAAAACGTCTCTTTTTTGTTTGCGTAGGTATGCAAAGAATGCCGGTCATATTTTTTTTTTAGTAATCTACCCTGTTTGCTCCCCTGTCAAAGATGGGTGGATAGCTATAAAATAACATAAACAATTCTATTTGGAATCGTCTGACTGAATCTCGTGATATTTCATAATACTTATCGTAATATACATCCTCTAGCATATCACCTGAAAATTCGTCACTAATAATATTAGATGTGGTGAAACAGGCCCTTAATTTTATTTTTCCATATCTCAATGAGCTTTTAAAAATTTGAATAAACATTGTCTTCAACCCTATGAGATACTAGGATACATTTTAGTCCTGGGCAAACTAATGTCAATCTAATTAGTTTCCCGCCGTTTCCAGGACAGATTCACGCCCGACAAAGGCTGATATCCAGGAGTTCGTGAACCAGAACTTCGACCCTGAGGGCTCTGAGTTTGAGGAATGGACGCCCAATGACTGGAAGGATAATCCTGGTAAACGATTACCTTATAGTATTTGCATGAAGAGGTTTCAAACAACATCGTATTTTGTTAAATTATTGCCATTATAATATCCTTATGTATGTTTATAATAATTTAGTATCTTGCACACAGGTGCCCTTGTTTTTCCCAATAACCCTATATTATCAAGGTTGTCTGGTAGAGATCGCTCTACAGCAATAAGACCGACATTAGTCACATAGACTTAGGCTCTTATGTATGAAAAAAAAAAAAAAAAAAAAAAATTCCGGACTACTAACACAGCATCACCTAACCCCAAACTAAGCAGAGCTTGTACTATGGGTGCTAGGTGACTGATATACTACATAGATACATTTTTTTTTGTAAATACATACATATGATACATAGAAAACACCCAGACCCGAAATTGCCTTGTGTTTTAATTATTAGCTTTAGTCACCAACAAACTTAATCTTCTTCCAGCATTCTTACAAAGAATCAAGGACCCGTACCTCCACAAGTGGGCATCCGAGTTGAACCGCCTTTGGCTCCAGCTGGGAAGAAAGATGAAGGAGGAAGTTAAGCAGAACCAGGATTTGTACTCCATCATCTACGTGGACAACCCTGTTATTGTGCCTGGTGAGTTTATAAGTTATGTATGATCTATTAATTTATTATTTACTGACTGGCAAAGCCGCGTTGCCTGTGTTATAAAATACCGTAAAAAGCTACGAAATCTGTAGGACTTATGTTTGACATTGTCTTTACCAAATATGTTTCGTTGTCATGTCGACGAACATAACGTGGCACAAACATGACTTGTTTAGCCAGAAATGCCAAAAATAGTGTGTCTTCTTCCCTCCCACGTTTATTAGATATTAGATCTCTTTCGTATAACTACCTATCGCAACTTTTATTCGTGTTGTTTGTTCAGTTTATAGCATTATTAGGAAAATAAATAATTGTTATATGACTAAATCGCTATATATTGGAGTGAAATGATAAACCCTTGGCTTTATATGTGTTGTTTTTATACAATACAAAACACTTTATTGCACACACAGGGAAACAAAATACAACAACACGTAGGAAACAAAATGTACAATGGGCGGCCTTATTCTCTTCCAGGCAACCTTTGGATGGAAAAATAACTTTAATAAGATAATTAGTAGGCAGGGGTGTACAATATTAAATAAAATAATTTATAATTGCGAAATAAAATAAATAAATAATTCCGGACTAATCACACAACATAACCTAACCCCAAACTAAGCAGAGCTTGTACTATGGGTGCTAGGTGATTGTTATACTACATAGATACATTTTTTTTTGTAAATACAAACTTATGATACATATAAAACACACAGACCCGAAACCAGAAATTGTAGATCGTGCAAAATCTGGTCCCCCGGCGGCGGGTATCGAACCCTGAAATACTCACCAAGGCATCTTCTGATATTTTAAGCTCAAAATTAAACGTTTAACATGTCCAGTCACCTTGTTGTCAAGATGTGCACTGATTCACACGTGCTACAACTAGGTACGGAAGTATTTATTAATTTGTCTATTTCTTGGCACTTTCTTATTAAATTGATAAAGCAAAAGGTATCCGGTACCTAGTAAGGTATGCTGTAGTAACTTATAGGTCTTCATGCCCCATCTTAGACCACATCGTCACTTTACATCAGGTGAGATTGTGGTCAAATGAAGGCTTATCTGAAGTATTTTTGGACGGGCTTGCAAACAGACTAAACAGTATACCTATTTTTCGTTCCATGTTCTTCTCTTTATACTCCTATTGTCTCGTTACTGTTTGTTATATATTTGCGGTGTGCAGTTAAGAAGTTATCTATCTATCTCTAATAGTAAATATGTAGTTTAGCTAGGCAGTTAAGAGCGATTTCTCCTAACACAAGCAAACTTTCTTGCTTAAAAGGATGAATCAATCCCACATCATCATTGTATTTAAAATGTATGTTGATTCTGAGTCTGTATTATTTTTGTGTGTGTTTCTGTAGTAAATAAAATTATGACTATGTCTATCATCTTCCTGACCTTATCCCACATTACGCGGGGTCGGCACAACATGTTTTCTCCTTCCATTTCCCTCTATCACCCGTCATCTCAACACTCACCTACTACATAATTTATTTTATCTCTTTACAGGTGGTCGCTTCCGTGAGTTCTACTACTGGGACTCCTACTGGATAATCAAGGGTCTGCTGCTCTCGGAGATGCGTTCCACCGCGCGCGGGATGGTGCGCAACTTCCTGGACGTGGTGGAGAGGATCGGCTTCATCCCCAACGGTGGTCGCATCTACTACGCCATGAGGTGAGGAGACAGGTCTATTTTCTTTCTTCTGGGGAAGATCTTAACAGGTTTCTGCACTGGAGGAGATACGGGGTATTTTATGAGATGTCCAGATCATCATACGGTATTGCTGATTTAGAGAGAGAGAGAAAACATTTATTGACACAACACACACATAACCAGTAAAATACAGTAAAATAAAATTAAAAAAAAAATAAGATATTTATACAATACTAAACATAAATAATTGAATGTGTTGTGCCAAAAGGTTTCGCCTCAGCATAAGCAGATCTACCATTAGGTGGATTTGCGCCGGTTTTCAGACGAGACCTAATGACATAACAACCTCACGAGCGACAAACAGAACAGAACGGCAAATAAAACAAACAAATTAAATTAAACTAAATTATACACGTAATAATGCAATAAAAACACAAATCAAATAAAAAAAAGGTGTGTGTGCGATTCACACACGATAGAAGTGAAACTTCAGTAAATCGACGAAAGAATAAGAAGAATAAAAAAAAGTGTGTGTGTGTCAGCTACGACGCACGATTGGAGTCTACTACTTACGAACTATAATTATGATATATATCGAATAGAAAAAAAGGGTAAATGAACGCATCTGCTAAAATGATAAGAGAAACAAACATATATCTGTAATTATTCGGATTATTTATATTACTTCAATAAAGCGTATTACATAAAGTATGTTACAAAATAATATAAATAAAATACAGCAATACCTCTTTGCGCGATACTTCGTAGTCTCAACTACGAAATTTAAATAAAGCATTGTATTTGTGTCTCTTACCATTTCCGTTTCATCTTTTTGCATCCGGTTTGAAATCACTACGATTCTATAGAAGTTTCACTTCAAAAAAGCAATGCAACAAAAACACAAATCATATTTAGGTCGAATCCACTTAATAATACTGCTGGAAACAGTATAGTACTTTTTTTATGCAGAAAAAGATTAAGACGCATCCGTAACCTTCGCACGAATTCGAACCTGCACCTCCGGGAAAGCGCCCCGAGGTGCTAACACGTGACTTTAAAATAGTTTAACGTTTAACCTAAATAGTGAGGTTTATCACTCATTAAAAATCATCTAACATAGTTTTTCTTAAAATCTTTACGACACTACAGACAAAAGTGTCCGTACCATTTTTTGCTTATTGACAAAACTCTGAAAAACCATTACAAAACTGTTTTTTTAAACATGGAAACATTTTAAAATAAAAATAACCCCGACCGTTAAACCATACTGTATATAAGGAACTTTGATACAACTATGACATTTTGAGAGATGATTGTATTATAATAAGTATATAATGTTAGGGAGGCTTTTATAAATATTACGAATTTGACGACCTCTGTGGCTCGGTGGGGCGAAGGTCCGCCTAAGGCGCAGGAGGTTGCGGGTTCGATTCCCGCCGGGGGACCAGATTTTGTACGATCTACAATTTCTGGTTGCGGGTCTGGGTGTTTCCTATGTATCATAATGTATGTATTTACAAATAAAAATGTATCTATGTAGTATATCAGTCACCTAACACCCATAGTACAAGCTCTGCTTAGTTTGGGGTTAGGTGATGCTGTGTGAGTAGTCCGGATTTTTTTTTAGTATTTTTTTATTTATTTATTACTTTGGACAGTATTTAACGCAACTATTTTTGTCCATAGATCTCAACCGCCGCTACTGATTCCTATGGTGCAGCTGATCATGGAAGACTCTTACGACCTCGGCTTCTTAAGGCAGCACATCCACACGCTGGACCGGGAGTTCGACTTCTGGATCAGGAACCACACCGTGGAGGTCGACCATAATGGACATAAGTAAGTTATTAAAAAGCCGCGTTGGCTAAGTGGGAGGACACTCGACTTTCATCCCGAAGGTCGTGGGTTCAAACCCTGCATCCTGGATTTTTCTGCTTGAGAAATTTAGGTGCGCTTTAAACACGTGCTTTAACGGTGATGGCAAACATCGTGAGGAAACCGGCATGTTCTGAGAAATTTAGAAGAGTTTGAAGGGCATGTGACATTCACCAACCCGCACTTGGCCAGCGTGGTGAATTAAGGCCTAATCTCTCTCGTCAAGAGAGAATTCCCAGCAGTGGGAACGTTAATAGGGTGATGATGATGAAGCGTTAACCCTCTGAATCCTTACACGTGACCTCCGGGTGGTGCTAAGAACAGTCTCTGGTGGGAGGCTTCGGCCGCGGCTTGTCACCCCCCTCCGGGCTGGGCCAGTGCGTGAAGCGATTTTATGTGTTTCGTGTTTCGTAATGATTGTACGCCATAATAAATACTGAATTGAGAAGCAAATAGGACAAAACAGCTTTATCTTTTACAATTTTGGAGTTATTATTTATAGGTAACTATTTAAGTTATAGTTATAGGAAACTATTCTCAGAACATTTATTATTTACAAGCGGCCCGTTTCGGCGTCGCACGGGTAAAAAAAGTTCCCGACAATTTTTCCTTATTTGCTCACCGTTTAGACCTACCCTGGACTACGACAAACATTTTAAAACAAAATCAGCTCAATCGGCCCAGCCGTTCTCGAGTTTTAATCAGACTAACGAACAACAATTCATTTTTATTTATATAGATTTATTTGCTTCCCAAAACTTACAACTATTGCTATATACATTACCTTATACAATAGTGTGCTTATATAAATTTAGCTATTTATTTCTATTTTAACATAATTTGTTCATGGTTATCCTAGTAAATGCGTTCAGGTTCAATGGAATAGATCTCAGGATATGTAGCCCCACCACGAGTAGCCACATACGACTGATGGAGATTACAACATGCTGTAATTTTATGCATTTGACAAATAAAATTTTATCTCTATCTGTCCAATGTAATGATCTCAATAGTGCGAAGTACAGTGGCGTAGCTATCATAGGGCCAGGCGGTGCAGTGCACCAGGGCCCTCGAGCTCAGGGGGCCCCAGCTTTGAAAATTATAAAATAATTGATAAAATAATAAAATAATTGGCCTGATTCTTTCACAATGCACCAGGGCCCTTGCCCCCCTAGCTACGCCACTGGCGAAGTACTTCTCGTATGAGGTTGATTTTTGCATTTTTTGCCTTTGGAATCAATCACAAGTAACAATGCCGCTCACATCTCCAATGTTTTAAATAATCTATTTGTATTTCTTTCAGGTACAAATTAGCTAGATACAACGAAATGTCGCAAGGCCCAAGGCCAGAGAGCTACAAAGAAGATACCGATGTTGCCAAGTAAGATATCTTATCCTACTAATATTAGTAACTCGAATGTTTGTGAGATGTTTTGTGTTAAACTACTGAATGGGTTTTGATGAAACTTCACATGTATATAGCTTACATATCAAAATAACATATAAGCTAACCGCGGTAAAATATGTCATTTCGCGAGAAAATCCAATAAAACGCAGCTAGTTCCAATATTATGTGTGTATTTACAAAAAAAAATGTATCTATGTTTTAGTACAAGCTCTGCTTAGTTTGGGGTTAGATGATGCTGTGTGATTAGTCTGTAAATATTTATTTTATTTATTAGTAGGAATAAAAATTTATTTTAAATAAGACAACCTCTGTGGCTCCGCGTGAGGCGCAGGAGGTAAGGGGGTTCGATTCCCGCCGGGAGACCAGACTTTGAACGATCTACAATTTCTGGTTTCTTGTCTGGGTGTTTTCTATGTATCATAATGTAGGTATTAAAAAAAAATGTAGCTATGTAGTATATCAGTCACCTAAACCCCATAGTACAAGCTCTGCTTAGTTTGGGGTTAGGTGAAGCTATGTGAGTGGACCGGTTTTTTTTTTTTTTATTTCCAGACATTTTACACAACAACATCTAGCCCCGTGGTAAGCTCTAAGCTTGTGTTACGGGTACTAACATCTGATATACTTATTATAACAGTCATACATTATATAGATATTTTTTATTATACATATTAAACACCCAGACCAAGGAGATCGTGCTTGCAGAACATACAAACACTTTCACCCGCGGGAATCGAACCCGCTACCTCTTGCGCCGCAAGCGGACCCTCGCCCACCGCGCCACTGAAGCAGTCAATTTATTACATTATTTGGTTTATTCCAGGCATTTCGACAAGCACGAGGAGAGAGAAGAGCTATACGCAGAGCTAAAAGCTGCCGCAGCATCCGGCTGGGATTTCTCCTCCAGGTGGTTTATTCTCAACGGCACTAACAAAGGTAAACTTATAGGAGATTCTTTCAAAACGCATTGCCTACTCAACATTTCTTACACACATGTGTGTAGGAAAAACACCCTTATCTTATAGATTATTCACCACGCTAGCCAAGTGCGGGTTAGAATAGAGATACATGATGCAAAATCATTTATTTCCGTTGTTTGGTTTTACAAATCTTGGAAACGTTAAAAATAAAATACAAAACCAAAAAAGTAAACACGTGAATGTCACATGTTCTTCAAACTCTTTAAAGTTCTCAGAACATGCCGGTTTCCTCACGATTTACGTGTTTAAAGCGCACATAAATGTCTCAAGAAGAAAAATCCAGCGGTGCGTGGCGGGGTTTGAACCCACGACCTTCGTAATAAAAGTCGAGATTATAGAGTCAGAGAGAGAGGTAGTGAGTGTGTGACATTCACCAACCCGCACTTGGCCAGCGTGGTGAATAAGGTCCTAATCTCTCTCGCCTAGAGAGAAGTCCCTGTGTCCCAGCAGTGGGAACGTTAATAGGTTGATGATGATGATAGTCAAATATCTAGTAAAATATCTCTCTAAATAGTCAAATTATCTTAGTTATGTTTCTTTGGTATAGTCCCGTTATACCGAAAGCCGGGAGACTTGGAAAAGAAGTTATTAGCTATTGTCGGCTACAAACAGCGCGGCGGTATGTTGTGTGGCACGGACAGACATACCTTTACATTAGTAGATGCTTGATGTATGTGGACAATAGACTCAGAAACATTGTGTTTTAAACTAGATATACGCAAAAACATCGTTCATAATAAATAACTTTGCAAGTGATAGTAATAAAAACAATATACAGTCATTTAAAATAGCATAAGTTGAGTACATATTCAGGTCTTATATAATAGTGCAAAGTACATTTTTGTTTTACCATATTAAATCGGCATGAAAAAAAATTTTGCTTATAATATAAAATGACAACGAAACTTTAGAATACATGTATATATATTTGATTTATTTATATGGGCCTTAGATGCCTGAAATAAATGATTATTATTATTAAACTGTTACAGTACTTATTCAATATAAATGTCATATCTTTATGTGTAAGTCTACTATATTAAGTATATCAGATTCGAGTACCCGTAACACAAGCTTTGAGCTTACCACGGGGCTAGATGTTGTTGTGTGGATTGTCCGGAAATATTTATTTATATGTACATAAAAGTCATAAGAATTTTTAATATAACACACACAATTAAAAAAATAATGAAAGCTATCATGCCACTTTTATGGTAATAATGTCAAATTTATAACAAAATAAGTTGATAAATACATTAACTTTGACACTATTAATTATTCAAGAGATTTTTAAGAAAAAAAAAACATGTGCATCTCGGATCGCCTGACAGGAGTGATAACTTCGATACGGCTAACATTTTGGGTATTAATGATAAGCCAATAGCCTACCGCTGGCGCCGTATCGCGCGTAACGCGTTGCATAATGAATCGGTTTACCAACCCCTTAGAAGTTATCACTTCAAAAACGACCGTCTTACATATTGATACATTACGATTACCATTTAGATTTTTTCTGTTTGAATTATGTGTAATAATAGTGGACATTGTACAAAAAAAGGAGATTTTTATGTTCATTTAATGGCATGATGTGACTCAAAGCGGAAGCGGAAGATTAGCCTTGTTTTTATTTTAATTTATTTTTTTTGTTTTTACTTTCTTAGGGAAACTAAAAAAACAAAAAATAATAATAATAATTAAACAATTGTTACATACAAGTCAAGAAATGCCTTTACTACTTCATTTCTTTAATTTTTTCATTTTTCAAACAAACTAAATTGAAATCGCTCCATCCGTTCGGGCGCATGTCATGTTTTTTTTTTTTTTCATGTCCCAGACAGACAGACAGGTCAATCTTATAACACCCCTCTTTTTTGGTCGGGGGTTATAAAGATGATTTTTATTTGGAAGAGCTCTCTATTAGTGATAAGGCAGCCCACTGTGTCACTGTATGTAATATGTCCTTTAATGTGGTGTTTCAATAAATTATTTTTGTATTACATTGTAAATTTGCTATGATTTGTGTCAAATGGAAGGAGGTTCCCATAGTACAGGCTCAGCCTAGTTTGGGAACCATTGATTACTGTAAATGTTTTATTATGTTTTTGGAAATAAATATGATTATTATTCTTTGGAAATAAATCAGGTTTAAGAACGTTTATTTATCTCAAAAGAATTTACAAAAAATTCACTTAATGAGAACACTTTATACATTAAAATTAATTATTATCTAGCATTCGGGACATCATTAATTTCAGATTTATTAAAATACAATATTATCCTCAATTATAAATAAACATAAATGCATAATAAAACACTTCACTAAAAATCATTAATTTCACTATTTACTTTAATACTTTAACCACAATTGTATTTTATTTTGGGGGTAGTTTAAATATTATTATTATTATTAATTCTCATAATCCTCTCAGGAAACCTCACGAACCTGAAGACTCGCTCCATCGTCCCCGTGGACCTGAACGCCATCATGGCCTGGAACGCGGAGCTGATGAAGGAGTTCCACACGAAGTTGGACAACAAGCCTAAGGCGGAGTACTACAGAGGCGTCCACGCTGACTTCATGGAGGCTATTGATCAGGCAAGCCTTAAAATGTCTTAGTTGATGGCTTATAGCTCCAAAAAGTACCTAAAAATAAGCGCCATGCTGAAGGAGAGTCACCGACATGGCATAAAGAATTTTATATGTAAGAAACAAGAAAAAATACTACAAAGTATATCTACCTCCACCACTGTGGCTCGGTGGGCGAGAGCCCGCCAGGCGCAGGAAGTTGCGGATTCGATTCCCGCCGCTGGACCAAATTTTGTACAAAATTATGAAAGTATTCTATGAAAAATATGTATGTATTTACAAAAAAAATGTATCTATGTAGTACATATATCAGTCATCTAACACCCATAGTTACAATATCAGCTTAGTTTGGGGTTAGGTAATGCTGTGTGATTAGTCCGGAGATATTTATTTATAGATAGATAAATGAAGCGTTTATTTGTAACTCCAATTAAAGACATACAAAAAAAAAATTATACATTATTAAATTAAGATTAGATATAAGTTAACAAGAAGTTTTTTAAATGAAGTGTAAAACTTATATAATATTAAAAATTATATATTAAAAACGTCAATAATAAATTAAGAAATAAATGTAATCACTTACATAAGACACGTTTCTTTATATTCATTAGTATAATATATTGTATTAGGACACTATTTCAACAGTTTATTTTGCTGTTGTCATTGTTGTGTTATGTCGCATGCTACTTAATTTTTGAAGTGAAACTTCTTTAGAATCGTTGTGATTTGAAACCGGATGCAACGGAAGTGATGCACGTGAAGTTAAACGCTAACAAGGTTAAGCAACTTTGCGCGACGCTAGTACTTGGATGGGTGACCGCCCGAACAAAATCTATTTGCATAGTATTTTTTTTTTGTTTTTTTTTTTATTCTTCTTATTCTTTTGTCGATTTACTGAAGTTTCACTTCTATCGTGTGTGAATCGCACACACACCTTTTATTATATTATATTTATTAATGTTTCCCACAGGTTCTCTGGCACGAGGACGTGGGCGTGTGGCTGGACTACAGCCTCGAGTCCCGCCGCCGCCGCGACTACTTCTACCCCTCCAACCTGGCGCCGCTGTGGACCGGAAGCTACGACAAGGGCCGGAAGGAGTACTACGTGAACAGAGTCATTAACTACCTCGATAAAGTTAAGGTATGGCTGTCTTCTCGCTTCTAATCTAATTCTAATCTAGTTCTAAAATAATGATTGTATTTTTTTGTTATTTATTTTGACGTGTCTAAGTTTTGTAAACCTAACAATGGAAATAAATGATTTTGTATCTTGAATCGCTTCTTTGCTCTAGTGTAAAAAAAGCGAAGCGACCAGATACCATAAATTTATTTCCTACTTATCTTTAAGCACCTATGATTATATTTTTTTGTTTTTTTTTTTGTAATTTATTTTGACGTGTCTAAGTTTTGTAAAACCAAACAATGGAAATAAATGATTTTGTATCTTGTATCTTGAATCGCTTCTTTGTTCTAGTGTAAAAATAGCGAAGCGACCAAGCGACCAGATACCATAAATTTATTTCCTACTTATCTTTAAGCACCTATGATTATATGTTTTTGTTTTTTTTTTGTAATTTCTTTTGACGTGTCTAAGTTTTGCAAACCAAACAATGGAAATAAATGATTTTGTATCTTGTATCTTCAGTAAAAATACACAATATAAAAGTCGAGTGGCCCCCATTTAGCCTTATCTATATTAACCCCCGACGCAAAAAGAGGGTTATAAGTTTGACGTGCGCTGTCTGTCTGTGGCATGAAGCGATTTCAATTTAGTTTCTTTTGTATGAAAGGTGAGTTCTCTGCGAGTGTTCTTAGACATGTTTGATGATAAAATCTAAATTGAAAATTTAAGAAAAACCCCCAATGCCCTCATTTCCTTAAAAGTAAAACACCATAATATATTGTAATGTGCACGCGATGCACTTTCATTTGATACCCCACTCGAGTATATTTGCAGATTTTCGGTTTTCCTTCCCCACTCTCACCCCCCATATCTTCTAAAGGAGCTATGATGTCCCAGACAGACAGACAGACAGACACGTCAAACTTATAACACCCCTCTTTTTTGGTCGGGGGTCTAAAATCACCGTTTAAAAGTTATGAAGGTAAAAGTGGGGAAAAACTGAAAATCAGCAAATAAACTCGAGTGGCGTCTCAAATATGTAAAGAAAAATATATATCTCTCTATGTAAGTATATTATATTAAGTATATCAGATGTCTAGTACCCGTTACACAAGCTAAGAGCTTACCACGAGGCTAGATGTTGATGTGTGGATTGTGAAGAAATATTTATGTACACATGCACATTACACAATAGTATGACTTTTTAATTTTAAGGGAACTAATCAAGGTTTTCTTCTTTATTTATATTATTAAATTGTGATTTTGTGTGGTACTATGTTCTGTGTTTTAGGAATAAATAAATTATCATCGGTCTTATGATAAGATATGGGATATTATATAAGAACAGACAATAATATCGATTGCTTATATTAAAACATTAGTCACCCCGTGTTGGCTAAATGGGAGAACACTCGACTTTCATTCCGAGGGTCGTGGGTTCAAACCTAGCCGGCCACCTCGGGATTTTTCTTCTTGAAGAATGTATGTACGCTGTAAAACACGTGCTTTAACGGTGAAGGCAAACATCGTGAGGAAACCGGCATGTTCTGAGAACTTTAAAGAGTTTGACGGACATGTGACATTCACCAACCCGCACTTGGCCAGCGGGGTGAATTAAGGCCTAGTGTCTCTCGTCAAGAGAGAAGTCCCCGTGTCCCAGCAGTGGGAACGTTAATAGGGTGATGATGATAACATTAGTAAGAATTTTTTTTTTCCAGGTGGACATATTCGAAGGAGGTATCCCCACGACCATGGAGCACTCCGGCGAGCAGTGGGACTACCCCAACGCGTGGCCGCCGTTGCAATACATCGTCGTTACTGGCTTAGCCAGCACAGGTCACTAAAATATTAATTCTCTAATAGAATGAAAGAAAGAAAGAAAAACATTTATTGATTCACACACATTATTTATTTATTTATTTAAAGATCTTAGGAAAACTTACAGCTAGTTACTAGCCTGCTGGTAATCAACACAATGCTGAGTCAGCGACCATTTCGTTGTGTTAGTTTACTTCGTTTGTTGTATTGTTATAGTAATAATTTAGCATGGAAGCTTTACAAAGCGAATAAATCTATATAAATAAAAATGAATTGTTGTTCGTTTGTCTGATTAAAACTCGAGAACGGCTGGGCCGATTGAGCTGATTTTGGTTTTAAAATGTTTGTCGTAGTCCAGGGTAGGTCTAAACGGTGCAAATAAGGAAAAATTGACGGGAACTTTTCGCCGGGGCGGGCCGCTAGTAAATAATAAATCTATGTAGTATATCAGCCACCTAACACCCATAGTACAAGCTCTGCTTAGTTTGGGGTTAGGTGATGCTGTGTGAGTAGTCCGGAAATATTTATTTTTTTTTTTATAAAGTGTTTTTTTTTTTTTTTTTTTTTTAATAATAATGTGATTATCCTCAGGTCAGCCTGACGCGATGAGGTACGCCACTGAGATGGCGACAAAATGGGTGAGGTCCAACTTCGAGGTTTGGAAGGACAAAACTGCAATGCTTGAAAAGGTAATGACATAATTGACTGCCTCAGTGGCGGTGGGCTAGGGTCTGCTAGAGGCTGAGGGTTCGATTCCCGCCGGGGGACCAGAGTTTGTACGATCTACAATTTCTGGTTTCTTTTCAGTCACCTAACACCTATAGTGCAAACTCTGCTTAGTTTGGGGGTTAGGTGATAGAATAGAATAATTTATTTGCCAAAAAAACATGTGTATACAGGATATTGTTTGTTATTTTATACAGTTTCAACATGTTTCACCAGTTGGTGTGCAAAGTTTTAATTACAAATGATGTGATGGTGTGTGATTATATTTTAATAGTTTTCATTGTAAAAAATTTACAAAAGGTACATCTTATCGCTAGTACGATGTCTACCGACCTATACTACACTAAAACTAATGTTAACTAGGTTTAATTGCATCAAGTATACGAGTCATATTTTGCATACAGTCAAGGTTACGGATCCTACTGAACTAATCAGTGACTGTATTTTTTTTTATTGGTATTTAAGCCTTCATTTGACCACAATCTCACCTGATGTAAAGTGACGATGTGGTCTAAGATGGGGCATGAAGACCTAGAAGGTAGATGGCTTCTCCGGACCACATTACGAAACACATAAAATCGCTTCACGCACTGGCCCAGCCCGGAGGGTGGTGACAAGCCGCGGCCGAAGCCTACCACCAGAGACTGTTCTTAGCACCACCCGGAGGTCACGTGTAAGGATTCAGAGGGTTGCCACTTACGGACGTGAACAGACGAAACCTCCAAAAATCTATCTATCTCAGTATCTCAGAGGATCCGTATCTCGGCAGCAGCTCAACTCCCCCATACTTTATATCTAACCCCGATAATTTTTATGATTAATGAATTATTTTGACATTTATCCTAGATTTAATTAATTATTGCATGCTAGTTTTTAGTGAAACATGTGGACGTTATATGTAATTATTATCACCTTTATACCATGTTTGAAGCAATAAAGACATTCTATTCTATTCTATACTGGTGCATATATAGGCGATTAATGAACTATTTATTATTTATCAGTACGATGCGACAATATTCGGCGGTTTGGGCGGCGGCGGAGAATACGTCGTCCAAACTGGATTCGGCTGGACCAACGGAGTCATTATGGCGCTCCTGAACCAATACGGAGGTAAGCCCTTCAAATACCTATCACTTATTAAATTATTGAATAGAATAGAAAACACTTTGTGGTACACCCCAAAGGTACAAATTTAAGAAAAACCCCCGATTCTGAAGTCTTACTTTTCTTAAAAGTAAAATACCATAATATTCTGTAATGAACACGCGATGCGCTTTCATTTGATACCCCACTCGAGTATATTTGCAGATTTTCGGTTTTCCTTCCCCACTCTCAGACTACTAAATTATTATGGTTTTTAAAGTCAAAGTCAATACATTTATTTCCTTAGAAGCACAGGGCTTACAAGGACAGGTCAGCTTAAAATTAATAAAACTAGATTGTTTATACACAAATTATCAAGGAAATAACATTGTCTTGAAGGTTCGCTTCAATGTTTTATACTGAGTTGAGAAGCGAATAGACAAACACAGCTTTTACAATTTTCTTTTAACTGTTAGAAACTTAAAACGGGTAACATACCATTAATGTTACCCGTTATGGTATGTTACCCGTTTCAAGTCACAATACTGGCAAATAAGGGGGTGTGGGGTTTCGGGTCTGGGTGTTTTCTATGTATTATATGTATGTATTTACAAAACAATGTATCTATGTAGTTTATCAGTCACCTAACACCCATAGTACAAGCTCTGCTTAGTTGGGGGTTAGGTGATGCAGTCCGGAGATATTTATTTATTTAAATTGCGGAGTTCGATCTATTCTTTTTCTACACAAATATAAATAAATCCTGTAATGGTACCCGTTACAAGTCTTAATAAGGGCCGTTTTCATCTCCAAGTAAAATTAGACAGTGGTTAAAATATAGTTGTCTCGCTCAGACACATGTGACAAAGCGAGATAGCTCTAGATATAACTAACCATGGACACGTATTATTGTCAAAACTAACCATTGCTTAGTTTACTCGGAATTTGTGAAAAAAGCCCTTAGTCTATCATTCAAGTGTTTATACATATTTTAGTGATTATAACAAAAGTCTGGTTAAGGTATTTAATTAGAATGATTGATAAAGGTTTCAGTGGAGCTATACAATGTATATTTTTGAACCTTGATGAAACGAACTGTGCATCGCGATCGTTTGTTGTTTGATTCGCTGGCGTAATAAAGAAATAAGAAACGATCGCGATTTCAATAGCCAACATACATTTTTTATACGATTTTGATATATAAATTTATGTCGTGCACATTTCGATTGATCAAGGTTCGAAAATACACAATGTATAATATTACTACTCAGATCCATGAAATAAAATACATGCTACTATTTTTTTTTCAGTTTTGTAATAAATAAACCCATATTTTAACCACCAGATTTGTAAACTTGTTATAAGCACAAAATTCTATCACCCTTCATCTAAATCCGGACAATCTACACAACAACATCTAGCCGGATCTAAATAATTGTATTCCCATAGGTCTGACTCAACCTTTTCTCATACGGCAGACGGTAGCTGTATTTTAAGTTATCACATCGGTCAGGCGTCCTGAGACGCACACGATTTTTTTATTTATTCGGCTATTCTTATATTATTTTAAACAATTATTTAATTATTAACAAACATATTAATTTATTAATTTCTTTTCGCCGAGCAGTCGCCGAAGTTGGTATGTAATATTCTCAAAATATAGTAAATGTTGTATATATCAGTGTTGTAGCCATTGAACGAAAGTAGATATTCCTTGTAATACCTAGTTTGCAAAATTACTCCTAGAATTATAGATTATGTTTCAAAAAAAATATTTTATTATTACTTGATTATAATGTATTTATATAGTACAATTTATTTATACAAGTATATTGGCATGTTATTTCTTTTCAGAATTAATTTATGTTTTAATGCTTCTTTTCTTCTATGCACATATTCTGTCTAGGTGGCTGTTATATTAATTGATTGGTGTCTTTATTTCAGATATATTTCTTTCTTTGCATGATGGGCTCTTAGACTAACTTTGGTTTTGGTTAATCTTATAATAATTTAATAATATCCTTATACACGTTAAGTAACTAATATTGAACACTTCAAACATTAATATTTGATAGTGATATACAAAAAATGGTAAACGGCCCTTTATAGAGACTGCTGGAAAAAAATGGGGTATTGAGCAGTCTGACAAAAATAAAAAAATATAAATTTTTTGATACTTAGTGTTAGAAAGGTCCACAATAACCATTTTGTTTAATAAATGTTACATGGATGACTCTAAGCGGACTTACGGCTTTTTTTTTGTTTAGACTCGATAAGAATAAAAAAAAATTAGTGTAGGATTTTTATCTGTGGGTAAAGTTGTAGTACAGTCATTTGGTTCGATAAACAATAATTAGTTCGAAAGTTGTATTTTTTATACATTTTGTAGTGCTCTTTTTCAATTTCAACTTTGCTTCCTCGTATTTTTGCCGTTTAGAAAAACCTAATAGCAGTATTTTGGCAATATCCTCTTTTCTGACCCAAATGTTGCGCGCTGGCACTTTTCCCACTATCACACTTTTGCACAAACTTGCGCGTTTGCCGTAAAAGCTCTTAAGTTAATAGTAGTTAATACACAGAGTTATTAAT
Organism: Gymnoscelis rufifasciata; assembly: GCA_929108375.1. Lineage (NCBI taxonomy): Eukaryota > Metazoa > Arthropoda > Insecta > Lepidoptera > Geometridae > Gymnoscelis > Gymnoscelis rufifasciata. Next base: position 8,159,429 of record OV815327.1, on the reverse strand, counting down.
CCCCAAACTATTATTTAAAAATCCTCAGTCTGAATTCTAGTAAACCGACTTAGTCATCTATGCTTAGTAATGTTTAATACTATCTATATTTTAGTTTACTTATAAATATAGTTATAAAATATACGACGTATGATTGTTTTAACTGATTTAGAAATATATTATATTATAATTAGTCCCTAATCCTTCACAAACTGCGAATAAAATTAGTCATTGGTTTTAAAATGGAGCAAACAAGGTGACTGTCGGTCCAAGATTCCTCTATGTTTGAACCATTAACTGATTTATTAGGAGATGTCGAAATAGGCCCTTATACTTAATATAATGTTTTTGTAGTTTATAAATTTTAAGTACCCATATAAAAATAAAATCGCGTGTAGTCCTAGGTGTTTTTGGATGGGGTGTTTAACATAGTTATACCTAATTAATAGACTTAAACACAATACTCTATTATTTACAGAGTTGGTGAACTGTTTTTATTCTAATAGCCTCATTTCAATACAACAGAACCACACGAGGAATTATAATTTTAATGTAATTTGATAATACAAAAACCAAATAAGATATCCAAAGGGTCAGAAATAATATATAATCAAAAATTGTAACATAAATAATACATAATTCAAAAAACAAGTTATACAATGATACAATTAACGACTTAGCACTTGGATTTTTTTTACTTTATAATATAACCCGGTCTGTTTTAATAAATCAATTATACGTTATAAAAATCGATAATAATTTACTTTATATACGAATACTTCGTAATCGAATCTAGCTGAACTAATAAGCTATCCAAAGAAAGTCTAGAAGCCCTACAGCGTTCTTACGCTGGGCTTCTTCAACAGATCGCTTGTCTGCAGCGGACGCGTTCGGGACGTCCGACGGCGCGGTGCACGGCGCGGCAGTCGGCGCCGGCGGCATAGCGACGGCGTTGCTGGTTGTCATGGCATCTGTAGCCGCCGGGACCCTTGGGTGAGGTGAGTATCAGTCAAATTGAAGGAATTTGAAATTTCTGTTTTGCAAGGCTAATTCACATAATGGTGCACTTGACGCTGGAAGTTGTTGAAGCGTATGTATACCTAGAATAGACTGATTAGGTAGTGCCTAAACAAAAGTCTTCAGTGCGTTTTACCAGTGATTTTTAAACTCGCGTAAAGATATCATCGAATTGATACACAACTTCGAAATTATAATACGATTTTTAATAAATTAAGAAGTTTGGATTCAGATGGATTTTGACCTATACCTACTACAGCTTGTGTAATTGGTGGCGTCGGAGCGCTTTCCCAGAGGTCCAGGGTTCGAATCCTGCGAGCGAAGATTACGGATGCATCTTAATCTTTTTCTGCATAAAAATTACAATACATATAACTTTTTAAATTATCATGATTTTTAACAATATTATGATTTAAAACGGGTAACATACCATGATTTGACGGTTTTTTGAGGAAACAACTGCAGTTGTTCCGTGATCATGGCGCTTGCAACAGCGTCGAAATATCGGAAAACTCAAAAACCGTCAAATCATGGTTTGTTACCCGTTGTAAATCATAACACCTACTACAATACATGTTTTACAAAACATCATGTATAATGTAATATATCCTTTGTTTCAGATTTCATTTTGTTTCGGATTTCTACGTAATAAGGCCCTTAAAAGTAAGATCTTTCTATTTATTACCATATTTAAGTTACGAGGCAAATTCTTTATAGCCAATAGTGATAGTTGTATTTACTACTTTTAATATTTCGAATTATAGATAATTTATTTTTATAATGCACATTCCAGATTGAAACTTATGTTACTGTTATAATATAAAAGTACACTTTTGTAGATTTACCTAGTTTTAATCTTCAGTGAATTTAAAATTCGTTATAAGGAATTATGTTTTTTTGATATACCTATTGTGATAGATATACCAGTATTTTAATGTATTTGATACAAAATTTATAAGTATTGAGAATTTTAATAGAAATATTGTTTTAGTTTAGAATAGAAATTAGATGTTTTAGTGAAATAGGTGCTATATACTAGTATTTTAAGTTAGTATTAATACCTACTTAATTTTAAAATACATTCCATCCTATGTTTTAGTACTAATAAAATAGTATCTTTAGATATTTTATAACTTAAATTAAAAACTTAAGATCATTAAAAGAACAAAATTATTTTTTAATTATTTTATTGGTACATTTTTGCGGGAAAAAGATGAGAACTACTGTTTTTCCTTAACATCAGTACAGTTTAATAGGTAGATACCTATTATCAAGGCTGTAGGAAAACTTTTTGTTTTTTATCTTTTGATTTACATAGTCATCCATACATGCTTTTGTAGGTAGTATACGTTATTTATCTTTGTGTAAGTAAGTACATTATAAAACGTCACTAACGTTATTGTTTGTCTGTCATCCTCAATGAAAACAGGCACGTCTCGGTAAATTGACTTAAGCGTACGTCATTTAGTTATAGTACGTAGGAAAGTTTTACTTTCAGTATTTACATAGATTAGATAGAACGAAGGTAACAACATTCTTATAACCTATAAACATACATCCATACATATTAAATACTTGTTAAAAGTTACGATGTCCCTTCATATGCAAAGTAAGTACCTATAATAGTATCTATGCTAATATAAAGACCTAAAAAGTTTGACTATCTTTAATTAGACACTGACTTTAACTGATGGGTAGGTTAATAACATTATTTAAATATTGGGTTTCTTCAATATGGAGACAAACTACCATCTTATCTGGAATTTTGAGGCCATGTTTCCCAATTCCATTCATTATTTTTTTTTACGAATATCCTTTGTGCACGATGTTAAAGAAAATGTATTTAAAACTTAAAATCAAACAAAAACTTATAAAATCATAAATAATTTATTGAATCTTAATAAAAATCAACATTACTTAATAAAAAGAGTATCTACGTAAGGTACATTATGTATTGAAAGTGGTGCAGAAATAACACACTTCTTGTATTAAAACTAAGCAAACAAAAGTTACTTATAAATTATCATATCATATGAAAAAAAAAAGCTTTTGAGTCTAAGCACTGTTAATCCAGGGCCTAATTTAACTCAGCAACAGGTCCCCTTCAAACGTTAGAGTAACATAAATATAAAAAGATTTTTAACTTTGGCATTCGACTCGTTATTTCAATCGCACAGCAACCTGCGGTGGCTCCATCATAATTGCTCCACCAGTGGCAGATATATCTCACGACCTTGACGTCATGTACAAATGGTAATTGCGACTGTTTAGCACTTATCTGTGACCTTCGCATCTGTGGTTATATCCTCTGTACCTTTCATTATAAAACCTCATTTTTTGTTTGCAACTGGTTGTGTGTGATGAAATGTTCGTAGGATAATTGAACTGCAAGGTTGGTTTTAAAAGTTTTGGTTGGTTAGTTTAGCTTTAAATCTACGTATGGAGTTACCTGCTCAATACTGTACAATAATGAAATAAACCTATTTTATTAAAAATCTAGCGAGCATGCGTTGGTCCTCAACTGTCACTTTGAAATTTGTGTTACAAAATAAAACTATTCGTTTTAATTTTAAAAGTGATTGCCTTAGTAATATGAAGAATGTTATATTATTTGAAAAAAGTCTATTTCATTAAGTTAAATTATTTCACAAGATCAGACATGCAAAATATCATCAAAAGTCAGTATACAGCTATGCTTAGTTTGAAGTTTAGTTAGTCAGTTACTACTAGAGTCACTTTCACCATGTCCAAGTAAAGATCCAACTAGCTAAATAGAGCATGCTGTCTCACTCAGAATATTGTGTAACTGAGCAAGACAGCGCTATAATCAGCAACAAAATGCTACATTTCTCGGTGATCTCTCGTGATAAAGGCTGTTAGGTAAATAGTACATATCTAAACACAATTTGATCAGTTAGATTGTATAACTTTGACAGCCATGCATAACATTTTTTTTTCCGAGAACAAAAAAAAATATACCTTTACTTTTCTTAAAACTCATCATTGTTATTTATCGCATGTCCGTCGACACGCACACTGTATCCTCATAAACACGTCTCACTAAATAGGAAAAACTAATGAAACGGAAAGCGCCTACGCATATTCGCTTCCCCGTATCCCTGTCGTTGTATTCCGGGCGTTACACGATATGTCTGGTTTTGTAATGTCGCTGCAACACTGAAGTAGACATCATTTTATTTACCGTAGAAACACACACAAACATAATACAGACTCAAAAAGTATGTAATTTAATTCTGTCTAAATGTAATATTTTATTCTCAAAAAATATGGTCGATAAGTACACATCAAACGATTTCAGCATAATTGTTCGAAGAAGTGTTACTTGACCTGTTTTTTTCGTTTGTTTGTTTTTTTTAACTGATATCCTCCTAAAAAGGTTTCTTACGACTATTATATTAAATATATCAGATATCTATTACCCGTAACACAAGCTTAGAGCTTACCCCGGGGCTAGATGTTGTTGTGTGAATAGGCTGGAAATATTTATTTATTTATAAATTTATGGTTTGTTGATGTTTCGGTCGGAGAAAGCGGATAGTATGTCTTGCCTTGTTTATCTTTAATAGTCTTCGCGAAAATTAAAGATAAACAAGGGTGAAAAGCTTTTATTGAACTGTTATTAAACAGAAAGCACTAATTTAGGTTTATGAATACGGGGGTTAGTTGATATGGGACCCAGACAATTTATTATCGCCATTTATTATATCATCCTTTTTCTTCATCTCAGAACTCATTAGATCTAGTTGAGCTACCAGTCTGTGTCTCCGTACACTCATCCAATTACCCACCCAGGCCAGGAAGTCTTAAAATAGGCATAGATTGCCCCAACCACGTGAGAACTATTTTTGACCTTTGAAAGGAAGGAAGGCCTTTGTTTGACCCTCTAAACGTTATTATGGTTATTTTTAGCTCTGTTTCTTGCCTTTGAGTCAATGTTAAATGACCCCTTGATTGGCGAAAGGAATAAGCTTAATATCGTTGAGGGCGAATTTCATACAAAAGCCAGCTTGACTGTGTGAAAAATGGCGCGCGGCCATTTTAAAGTAGGTTACAAAAATGACAATAAAGTAAATAAAATGTATATTTTTTTTTTATTAGGAATATGTTTTACTTTATAGTCATACTATTATTATTAGATAAAATTAAAAGTATAATTTTTCTCGTGTACATTACCTACCTAAATCATAAATATTCTCACCTAACTATTTTCTTAAGGTTCTAATAGATTAAACGGTATTTATAGTTTTTATATTATTTTATATAAATTTCAATTTCACTTGTATTATAACCTCCTTTTTTGGTTGAAATTCGGTTAAAAAGTAATTCAAGCTCAGAATAATAAATTACTATAGTAGACAGTGTTCACATTATGATACCAACGTAATAACATCTCTACGACATTTTATTACGCTAAAGGTGTAGCCACATCTGCTAAGGCTTAGATGAAATACCAAAATAATATTGCATTCAGGAATTGCCGAATTGTAAGTATTTGTAGGTAACAAATCAAATGTATTGTTTTATTTAATTTTTATATTTAACATTCGAAAAACATACGGTATCTAACAAAAAACCGACGTACTTATAACATGTTTTCACACATAAACAATAATGTAAATAGCAAAAAAAATATCATCTTTGTCGTGTTGCTTTGTGCCTAAGCCCTAAAATTCTTTGTTGGCAACACAAAGTGCTTAGCACGGAACACTAAATAGTAGTACTACCTAGTGCACGGATCCGGGCTAAGCCGTAGTTAACTACTTTGTTACAATATGTCAATGTCAAAGTCAAAGTCAAAACGTTTATTTCCTAAGACGCATTCATGGACAGGTCAACTTAAAGCTAATTTAAATAAAAACGAAGAATAATCAAGGAAATAACATGAGATACTTACTCCATTGTGTTTATTTCATGAAATCTCTGCTTGTTGTCCATAGCATAAGCAGCCCCTATTTACGTTCCCACTGCTGGGACGTAGGGACTTTTCTGTAGACGAGAGATATTAGGCCTTAATTCACCACGCCAAGTGGGGGTTGTTGAGTCCTTCTAAAACTTCAAAATACTCAGAGCCGGTTTCCTCACGATTCTAGCCTTCACCGTTAACGCACGCGTTTTTTTTTCGATGTAAAATCCAGGGTGCGTGCCGCGCTTTTAAACCCACGACCTTCGGAATGGAAGTTGAGTGTGATCCTACTTAATCCAACATGGCTTTTTTGATCTTCCATTAGTCGCAAATCATAATTTATAAAATTAAAATACCTACGTACGTTTTCTCCAAAGTAATTTAAACTGTGTAGATCTTTTCATTTCCGTAATAAAGTATTCACTCCACGTATTTATTTATAGGTGAGTGTAGACAAACCTTTACTTAGTAGAGTGTGGAACGATCACTAATGATATACAGTTACTGCAATGTACGAGTGATGATTACCCTGATTTGCCGATGATGATTTCCTGTGGAAAGTTCTATACAGGCTGTAGTTCTAGACAAGTTTGAAAAAGATGTGTCATTCACCAACCCGCACTTCGCCAGAACAGCGTGGTGAATTAAGGACAGTCTCTCTCGTCAAGAGAGAACGTTAATAGGGTGATGATGTAGTTTTCGATTTAAGGCTTAGACCATATTCTGACCGATTTTGATCTTCACAGAGCTTGACAGCTTTATATTCCCTGGTGTAGTGTACCCTCCTTTATGTATGTACAGGATAAAGGAGGTCTTATAATGAATTCCCGCGGAAAGACATATTTTCACGCGGTTAAAAGTAGGTAAGCTATGTCTTAACCCAATGAATGTAACTAACTGTTCAACATACCTTCAGGCTAATCGTTCCTTCTAGCTCTTAAGTCTCCCACTGTTCATTGTCTCTTGTTAACAAAGTAAAAATAAAATAATTGACTTCGGCCGTTAACAATCCGGAGCTTAGAAAATGGTTTCTTAAAAGTTTTTTTATTCGCTTTAGTAACTGGTTTCCTATACGGTTTTTGTTGTACTTCTATGTAACTGGTTTCCAAATAGATCCGTCATAATTTTAGCCACCTAGGAAATTTTATTATTGATTTTGGGGTAGGAAGTATAATATAGCAGGGCTACGCAGTGTCAACTGCTAATCAATGTACAATGTATTTTCCCGCATTTAATCGAATTTTCATTAAAATAAGCTCGACCGTTTGAGCATGATACTAAAAATTCGTCCTGACTGACATGTTTAAAACTTTCTTATTTCATTATGACGAGGTAAAGTTTTCCAAGGTGCCAAAGACCAAGAGCTAGCAGAACATACAAACACATGACCCCTTGGTGGGCTAAGGTCCGCTTTCGGCGCAAGAGGTAGCGGGTTCTATTCCCGCCGAGGGGTTATGTGTTTGTACGTTCTGCAAGCACTTGGTCTTTGTTCTGGGTGTTTAATATGCATCAAAAACTATGTATGTATGTCTATTATATTATGTATATCAGATGTCTAGTACCCGTAACTAGACCCCGTAGCTTAGAGCTTACCACGAACCTTGATGGTGTTGTGTGGATTGTCCGGAATAATGAATTATTGTTTCTTCATAATCTTTAATATATATGTACCTCCAAAAATTCTGTGAGTGTTCCTATATCCGATCAACTCCAAATTAATTAAGTAAGGAATAGGTAAAAAATTGTCAAAACCTCATTTTAAAACCACCAGTTGTAATAACTATTTTGAATAGGATCAGGCTGTTTTTTATATTTACCATGCACGTTCTCGAATAGATCCATTGATAAGATTGTGTTCAACTGTACACAATTATTGTATAACAATGGCTTATTGTGATAAAGTACTTCTGTTTGTATATTGTTATATATATCTGGTGTTTTTATCGCAACATGTTTCTTTGCTATAAAAGTCAATGTTAAATCAATCATAATAACCATTCAGCTTCGTTCTGATTTCAGCCATGGGGGGCCATGTTAGACATTCATAATCATCATCATCACCCTAACGTTCCCACTGCTGGGACACAGGGACTCCTCTCTTGGCTATAGAGATTAGGCATAAAACACCACGCTGGCCAATTGCGGGTTGGTTGTTAGACATTCGCCTCCCTCAAAGATTTCCACTTATTTCTGACCAACTTTTCACTCAATGACGTTGTGGATTTTCACGTACAACGTATTTTGTCAGTAAAATATAGCCTATAGCCTTCCTTAATAATTATACTATCTGAAACTGATTTTTTATTCCAATCGGACAAATAGTTTCTGAGATATGCGCGTGTAAACAAACTCCTCAGCTTATTATTAGGCTGTTAAATTCAGCTTGAAACGGCCTTGTTTGACGATATTTATTTGCTTTATCAGTCAGTTAAACATGATCCAAAATATATTAAAAAAAATTAAATGGCTGTTTGCCCATTTTCGCTTAAAATTGCTTTATTTTGTCTGACAAACTAAGATTCAGATAAGGACAGACTAATGCTAACTGAAATTCAACTAAAATGGCTTTAGTCAATTCATACGTTTAATAAATAATAATATAATAGTATGAATGCGAAAGTAATTCTGTCTGCCTGGCTGCCCCGCAAAAACTACTGGATTTCAAATGAAACTTAGAAGTAGGAGTCTATACAGTTTGAGAAAGGACATAGGCTATTATTCCGCGGGATTTTCGATTATACCGCGGGTAACATAGCGAGGCACTGCTACTTATGTTTATATAAAGAAGAAACTAAATATAATTAATCAAAATTTCTTGCACTAAATATTATGCTTCATTTGACACGGGGCAGTACACTTACTGCACCTGGGTTTAATCACCCAGGTGCGTTTAGTACACTTTTAGTAGATTTTATTCACCTAGAGGCACCTAGTTTACTAATTATTTCACAAGCTCTCTTTCATTTTACACTTATGTAGCTTTGTTTTTAATTCAATTGTTATATTTAATTATTCAAACAGATTGTCACCTTGTGTCATAATTATTATTACCTAATTAGTTATGCTTTTGTAAATAAAACTCGAAACAAATTGAATGTTTATTTAAAACATATTACCTTTTACAAAATTATGTAAATTGAGTTTGAAACCACGTCTGTACCTGTAAAAGAGAGATATTTGTTAAAACAGTTTTAATTATGTACGTGATGAGAACATCAATTGTAAATTAATTTGAGCGAAACCATTTAATATTTTATTAAATATTCAATGGCAACAGTTTACAAGTATTTAAAATATTAACATCAAATATTGGTAAACGATAAGTTATACGCAAACACATAAATGCAAAGCGTTTCAATATTGGTATTTAAAGCTATTTGTTGAAAAAAATCTTATAAGTATAAATATCTATAATAGAGGTATGTATGCCTCTTATATATATATTAAGTATATTAAATACCACGGGGCTATATGTTGCTGTGTGGATTGTCCGAAAATATTTTTTTATTATCACGCAATTTTTTTTTTTTTAATTTAAACTCGTCCTAAAAAAATGTCAAAAACTATGTAAATTACTTTATTTATTTATTTCTCTAAAGATAAGCTCTTTCATACCATTTAACTTAATTTGGACATAAAATACTCGAACAGTAAAGAAAGACAAGCAGATCTGTTATTTTTGTAAAATTTCATTAAAATTCAAAAATCATTTGATTAAGATCTAGATTTATACTTGTTTTTGAAAACTGAGGTTCATTTCATTTTATGAATCTTTCAGCTTTGTTTTTATAAAATACTAGCGGACCGCCCCGGCTTCGCACTAATAATTAAATAAAATTGTATTCCCGGCAATTATTCCAAAAATCCCTCTTTGGACTCCTACAGACATCAAAAAAAGAATAGCCCAAATTGGTCCAGGCGTTGCTAAGTTATGCGCTTACCAACACATTTTGCTATTCATTTTTATATTATTTATTGGACTTGGACAGCGCAAATTAAATTCAACATAATAAAAGTAGTTACAAAACTCACTGCATAAAAAGCTACTTTGTTTAACAGTAAAAATATATCCTTCCACCATTCAAAAACACGAAATTTTTCGTTTAAATATCGCTAAGGGCACATAAGATTGCTAAAATAAACTTACCAACATTATCAACTATCACGACTTTTAAAATCATAAATAAATAAATGATAAGTGCTTGAATCGTGAGCACTGTACGCCGGTCGCTTCGTCACTGAATTCTGCGCGCGCGCAAGGTGATTTGATTGTGCAACAAAGGGTGATGTTTATTGCAATTTTATATATTGAATACATGACAAAATAACTTAAAATTAAAAAAAATACTTTGAAGATATTATTGTCTTGTGAAGGTTGTCAATTCGCCCTGTATATAAGTTTGTAATCCTAGAACGTTTTTCTTCGTGAATCATATTATTCTTTTGAAGATGTCGGCTGAAATTTTTATGAGGTTGTTCCAAATTATATCATATAACTTATTTGCTGGATTGTAGGTACCAAACAAAACGTCAGCTATTAAAAGAGTTCACGTTAAATTATCAAATTAAATAGTTACAATACATGTTAACAAGATTTTAATGATTTTTAATTACTCACTTTACAGGTTACTATTTTTAAATTTAATGCAGAGAAAATGTTAACAAGAGTCACAATTTCTAATCTTGCAAATGTGAAACAATACTCGAGTTGTGGACCGATTTTATAAAAATTATGCTTAAATTTTACACCAATAGTGTATCTTTTTAAGCTTATCAGACTCAGTGTATAATGCACTTAAAATAAAACATTGTGTTCATATCTTTAGGACGTGTTTGAGCAGTATGTTCCGCTTTTAGTAAAGATATTTTTTCATTATCATTATAGTGTTCTAATGTTCCTTTGTGTTTTGTAGACTATTGAAACTTGAACAGTTATTATTTGTAAATGGGATATTTAGTTATCTAAAACATTTTTGCCAGTATTACATAATTAACTAGCTGACCCCAGCAAACGTTGTTTTGCAAAATGAAAATAGATAGTAGCCGATTCTCAGACCTACTGAATACGCATATAAAATTTGGTAAGAAACGGTAAAGCCGTTTCGGAGGAGTACGGTAACTAACATTGTGACATGGAAATTGTATATATGTATTAGATAGATATAGTCTAATAATATAGTCTCGAGCGCCGTTTTAAACCTCTACTGCGATAATTGCAAATTATCAATTATTATTATATAATTATTTATTGCCAATTTAAGACTATGAATATGAATGGAAAAATACGAATAAATCTTTCTATTACAATAGTAGTAATTGAGTCTGTAAAGAAACAGGATATACATAGAACGGAAACTGCCAACTCGTGCGCAGCGCGTACTTGACAGGTAAACACAGTCGCTGACATTTGCAGAGCATCTGTCGGCCTTACAAACAGATAAACATGCACGTATATCGAAATAAACTGATTCTAAATAAGCCTTACGAAGTTGTTAATTATAAATTATTGAAGTCATTTATAACCTTCCTTATTAAGGCAGGTTATATATATATTTTTTTAATACCGGTGCTAGATCATCTCGCTATTTTAACAAAATGGCTAAATATATATTTAATAAAAAACATCGACGAATTGTTATTCTTCTTTTTTCGCTGAAGCTCGGACTTTTGGATGACTGCAAAAATAATATTTTTTTGCCGTCATACAAAAGTCTATACTTTAGATAAAAAATAATTTTCAAAGTTCACTAGTTAAGCCTTAAAATATTTGCTTGTTCACTGCGACTCTGAGTATTTCAATTATTATGATAATTCAAATTCAAATTCAAATTCAAATTCAAATTCAAAATATTTATTTTGTGCCACAAAGTAAAACTTAAAACTATGAACAGTACAATAAAATAAAGGCAACAAAAAAGGTAAACGCTCAGCATAATATTCGAGCAGCTTTGAGCTGCCGAAGACTGGTATTCTGCGTCACCATATATATGAGTGTGCACGCGACTGTGAACACTTACAAATGTTAGATATTAAAAAGCTTTTAAGCTATTACAGCAGACAAATCAAGAAAAGAGATAATATAAAACTTAAGAATAATATCAACAATTAAATCTACATAGGTACCTACAATAATGAGATCAAAATATAAACAAAACATAATTTATATCTATAACAAAATAAAAGCGGCTCAAAACGACATTTTATAAAGTGACTTGAGATTGTATATCTAAAAGGTAATTTTTAATAGATTTTTTAAAAGACCCAATAGAGCTGGAATTTCTAATTGGTGGTGGAAGGTTATTCCAGCATTTCGTGGCAGCGTATCTAAAACTGCCACGAAATGCAGCCGTTTTGTGCCGTGGACAAGTAAGACGGGTAGCTAATCTCATTAGGCGATCGGAAAATACTAATTTATTGTACAAATAGGTAGGTTGCTGGTCCTTTATTATCCCGAAAAGTAGGGTGGCAAAGTGCTGTAGCCTTCGCGATGCCATATTGAGTATGCCATTTTTATTTATATAAGGTGAAATATGAGCCCGTCGTGGTATAGGGAAACAATACCTCACGCACGCATTTTGCACTCTCTGAATCATGTTCCTACTACGTGCAAGTAAACACTCACCAAACACAGTATCAACGTAATTGAGTTTTGACAATATTATGGAGTCACATATTTGAATTCTGAGTTCAGTACTCAAGTAGTCTCGCACGCGGTACAAAACTGATAGTCTATAGAAACAGTTACGTACAGTCTGAGCAACATGATTTTCAAATCGAAGTGATGAATCCATGATAATACCAAGATTACGAGCCTCAGAGACACGCTCTATTGGTACCCCACCTACGATGACGTTAAAATTGTGTGAATTTATTTTGGAAATTTGGTTTTTCGACCCCATAATTAAATATTTAGATTTAAGCGGATTCAGTTTAAGGCTATTTGATGTTGCATACTGCAATATATTTTCCAAATCTTGGTTTACACGTTCAATAGCTTGATAGGTATCAGCAGGCTTAAAGGTTATATATATTTGTAAATCGTCTGCGTATTGATGATAGTGACAATGCTTTATGTGCTTCGTTATGTCTGCACAATACAGCGAGAAGAGTATGGGTCCCAAAATAGATCCTTGCGGAACCCCACAATTTATAGGTGAGGTGTTGGAGATAATTTTGGAACCGTCAACTTGGTGTAATTCTACTGTCTGCAGACGATTACTAAGATAGCTATTGAACCATTTGATCGCCAGCTCGTCAAAACCATAGAATGAAAGCTTTGATAATAAGAGAGTAATATTTATAGTATCGAACGCACGGGAAAAATCAAGGAGAGCAAGTAGAGTTCCTTCACCAATATCCTGCGCTGCCAAAACATTGTCAACAACATCCAATAGCGCTGTTGCTGTGCTGTGCTTTTTACGAAATCCAGACTGTTTTTCAGGAATAATATTGTTTTTAATAATGTACTTATGTAGTTAGTATTAAGTAATATTGTAATGTTTTGTTGAAAACATTTTGTCTTACCAGTCATTATAATCACCTGAGCCTATTTCATAGTACCTAAATATCTTTTATGTATCAGTGTAGAAATCGATGTTATTGTTTTTAGGGTTCCGTAGCATATTGGTGAAACGCAACCCTTATTTATGGATTCGTCAATGTCTGTCTATCCGTCCGTATGTCACAGCCACTTTTTCCGGAACTATAAGAAACTTTACTTCTAGAACTTGCGAAGATTTTCACACAATTATAGAAAAACAAAACATTTTAGTAATTTCCAATACTTATAACTTACGTAGTAATTCACTATTCCGTGCTTATAACTATTTTATTCATAAAACCCTTAAGTTTGAGGTATCTATAGATAGGTCTTCTATAATTATATTGAGGGTTCTAATATATATATTTTATCAACTGAATATTTTTCGCGCAGGGCCAGAAGTAGCGAAATGTGTGTCCCCTTTCTTTAACTTCTAAAACTAGGAAAAAAAACTACAAAAATATATCATGTGCATTAGGTACCATGAAAACTTCACTGAAAATTGGTTCAAACGAGAAAGTAGTTATTTTTTACGGTTTGTGATTACACAGTGAGTGACTGTGTAATAAACCGCAATTTACCTTTCATTATTAAGCTAAGCAACGTTGAGTGTGGCTAGTACCGTGATAGGTGGCCGCCCTGACTTCAACTTTTCCTACTATTTAAATATACTTTTTAAATTATTCGTTTCTTTCTCATATATTTAAATTAACTGTTGAATAACACCGAACCCTTGGTGTTTGAGCACATCTCATACTTCTCAAATGTATTTTAATATTTTTATTCCATGAGTTGGTGTTTTTTTCTCTTTGTGATGTCATCCAGAACAAATATAAACTTTAAGAGATAATTGTTACTGCAAATGTTTATTTAAAACGTGTTTTCGTCCTTATTATTACGATGTGTATGGATGAAGCTTAAGCTATGTTAAATATAGATTAACATATTAATCATACTATATAATCATGTTTGAAACAATAACAAATTACTTAGCTGACTAGTTCTTAATCTCTATGTATTAATTCGCAAAAGATTAAAAATACACAAATGTATTCCAAAAATTCTACTTCAATAGTAAAATAGGTATTATTTTTATTTATTTTTTATTAGCACTCTTCATTTTTAGTATTGGCAATAGTAGGTATAAGATTAATATAACTTAGAGTAAGTCTTTGTTTTCTTTTATTTTTGTAAATTTAGTATGTTTTATTTTGTTCTTGAATTATATAATTTCCATACAAAGGTTTTCTGGAAGGAATTGCTTTAAGCAATGAGACAGCCCATTACGCATTCTAGATTTAATTTTACTATTAATCATGTTGTATTTATGTTTATTGGTGTTTGTTATAAACAATTTTCAATCTATCTATCTTAATTCCCTAGATGCCCGAGTTTTTTGTGTTTCCCGCTGGAACAACGTATTAAATAAAAAGTCTAAAAGCCTATATATTCCTCCTTCCTTCCTCGATAAATGGTCTATCAAACACTAAAATAATTATTAAAATCGGACCAGTAGTTCCTAAGATTCTAAGAAACAAACTCTTCATAATATTAGTATAGATAATATTTTATAATTAATCGTTTAACAGTTATTATTCACATATATTATATTTATAAGGCAGTAGTTTAGCCAGTTTTTGAGGCTTCCATCACCAACCATGGTATTTTAATGTTAAACGTTTTAAATATTTGTATTGTTATAATCGGTGATAATGATGTTAAATGTCACACGTTGTAAATTAAAATTATTGCCTCAAATTAAATTCAATTTACATTTACTGTTACTAAATACCTAAATGGAACCATATATTTAGCACTAATTCCGCCCCCACTTCTTCACCTGGAATGATTCTACAATATTATCGTACTCCGAAACAATCGCTTCACGCACTGGCCCAGCCCGGAGGGAGGTGACAAGCCGCGGTCGAAGCCTCCCACCAGAGACTGTTCTTAGCACCGCCCGGAGGTCACGTGTAAGGATTCAGAGGGTTACCACTTAGTGATTAGTTACGTGAATAGAAAAAACCACCAACTAAATATTGGGTTCCATTTGGTTATTCAAAATGGATTTACGCAAAATAACGCCTGAATCTATCAATTACTTTTACATGGCATTTTAATAAACTATTATTCTCTTTCCAGGCTCTTGGTGTACAAGAACAGAAAAGGCTACCAATCTCTTTCTTCTGGTACTGGTGAAGACGTCAAACTCTTGTCCAAACCTTATACGGAGTTGAAGAGCTTGAACGGACAGAGAGTTCGGTAACTTATAGCTATTTATTATAAACGGTATTAAATAAAAAATATTCTAAATAACATGTAGTTTAAAGGACTATTTTGTATTGAACGAACGACCAAGAATCTTAGCCGCGATTTTACCATTGGTTATAAACGCGATCAGATCCGGCTAAACTCGTTTTATCGCCTGAGATCAAATTGACATTTAATTGTCATTTTTCAATGGTTTAACTTGATTCAATAAAACAAAGGCCCGTCTTAATAAAACAAAATCAACTCTATGTTGTATCTTGAGTGCAGTTTAAAGTCAAATACGTACATTTGACATTACAAATACTCGCTCAAGTTCAAATTATTATAGTTTAGTTTGGTTTATTAATACAGTTCTTACAAAGTTTGACTATTCTGTAAATTCAGTTAAAATTCTTATGTTTGGGTCTGTGATTGAACCCAGTGTGACGTTTTCGTGACGAAAATAAACATTTTAAAAGATCATTATGTCAATGTTTATGAAACTAGAGACACTCTTATATTATTTTAACCATAAGACATGCAGACATTATTATATTGTTATAAATTATAAAAAAATGCAATTCACAAACGTTTAATACCGTTTAATATATATACTTATATATAACGACTAGATTCAATCTCAGGATATTTCTGCGCTATCTGTGCGATGATTTGATAATTGAATAAATTTTTCATACAACATTTTAAACAAAAATAATAAAATTTTGTATGTAATATAGAACTTATAATTTGTTTTAGATGGGTAAATACAAACAAAATATATTAACGCCCAGTTCTTGAACGCGCTGTGAATATAATTTTAATATTCGTTTATATGATTGAATATTTAATGCGAAATATTATCATGAATATTTAATTAAACATAATAATAACATTAATAACCTCAATGAAATCATCCAAAAATAATTACATTATTATTTATATCATTTGATGGTTATGTTTATAAATGTATGTTATGTTTGAAAAGCTCAAAATAACATAACTAGGCAATAACTGTATACATTTTGTGTATATTAGCTAGTATTCTCAAATCACTGACTTAGGCCTCTTTTCCCACAATAATACGTCCATAATAAGTATCTATATTGTAGCCTTATGTATAAAAATGGTTACTTATATAAGACACATTCAGTAAAAAAACTGAGGTAAATGTTCAGAAACAAAATACAGTAATTTTCTGCAAATATATACATAACCCTAGACTGTCCTATAGAATGTAGGTATACTAATATGTGCAGGAAGCTTATAAACATATACCTATATATATTAAATGCCGTTTTTTTAAATAACTAACGTAACTCATGATACTTTTGAAAGTGACAGGTTACGAAATGCCACATTGGTAATCGGTAGCATCGATGCTTGAATCGGAGAGCCGTGGTTCGAATCCCGGATATGGCTTCAATTACGGTATGCGTCTTATTCTCTTCCCTTGCCTAAATTTTAAACAGATTAATACTGTTGTATTACAGAGTATTATTAGTAAAGTAGTGTTTAATTTAGTATAAGTAGCATCATTTAGCAATTTTTGTTGTATTAATTTGCTACATTTCGAGAAATAACCTATTATAAACTAGATTTTTGCATTTATATTTTATTTATGTGATTTGAGGATACTATCTTAAAAAATAAATGTTTAAAACATATATGTGAGTTATAACCTTCCTTTAATAGGTTTTAATGTAGATGATAAATGTTATTAGTTGGCTAAGTTGATATATTTTAATTTTAAGTAGAAAAACTTGCGTGTGAGATTAAGTTTATGTTTGTATAGGTAGATAATCATATAAAATCTGACATCATTAATATGACTATGATTAAGGGAAGACATGTTTTTTTGCGAAGGTATTAATATGTTATGAAATGTATGCGTGGAAAAATCCCACGTATAATTTCGGCGCTGGTCACCGATTTAGTATAATCTCATTTAGAATGTATGTTATTATTAATTAATTTAGCAAAATGTACTCATGACAATTTAAGAGGAATATATTCTTTATTTATTGTTTTATGACGAAAATAGTTTTTTTTTTATCATATATATTTTACCGTTTTTTCACAGTATTTTTTATAACAGTATTTATATTGGTTTCATGGAATTTAAATGTAAAATGTATAAAAATATTGCCTCAGTAAAATTGTTGTGATATTGTTAAAATATGCGTTTTATGTAGTAATCTGTTCCTAGGTTTTTAATTTTATTAATGTTTATTAATCATTTTCTATGCGATGTTGCTACATTTTATCTGTGGTGGCGATTGACGTTGTGATGCTATTGTATAGAATAGAAATTTGACAAATAAATGAATCGTGAATTTATGTTTGTTTTCTTTAATACAATATTCTTCAAAAAAACTTAAGCATGTTTCTGTTGGGATAAGTGCAAGGGGATGTTCTTGTTTTAGCGATTATTTACGGATTTTATGTGAGCTGAAACCAAAACAAGTAGTTTTTTTGTTTATGCTTGTATTATAAGGAATTGGGATCGTGTCTTAAGTTTGAATGGTAACCTGCAAGCAGCTTTCATTATAAAAAGACTAGCTGACCCCAGCGAACGATGTTTTGAAAATGAAAAATAGATAGTAGCCGATTCTCAGACCTACTGAATACGCATAAGTATAAAATTTGGTAAAAATCGGTAAAGCCGTTTCTGAGGTGTACGGTTACTAACATTGTGACATGGTATTTTTTATATATTAGATCTATCAAGATACATTATAGTCTATACTAACATAAGTCTTAATTTAAGAAAAAACCCCGATTGCAATGCCTTAATTTCCTTAAAAGTAAAACACCATAATATTTTGTAATGTGCACGCGATGCGCTTTCATTTGATACCCCACCCGAGTATATTTGAAGATTTTCGATTTTCCTTCCTCACTCTAACCCCCATAACTTTTAAACGGCACAACCGATTTTCATGAAACATGTCTAAGAACACTCGCGCCAGACTCACCTTTCATACAAAAATAACTAAATTAAAATTGCTCCTTCTGTTCGGGAGCTTTGATGTCCCAGACAGACAGACAGACACGACAAACTTATAACACCCCTCTTTTTGGTCGGGGGTTCGTATAAATAACGAAAGGAGTCTTCGAAATCTGCTTACGATAAAAACAAGAACTTACCTAATGTCAAATTGAGAAACTTCTTTCATAACCCCCGACGCAAAAAGAGGTGAAATAAGTACATTATGTTTGGTATGGATGTGTGTGTTTGTCAGCATCAAAGCTTTCAAACGGATCAACCGATTTAGATTTTGTTTCTTCTCTTTGAAAGATTAGTTAATCGAGTGTGTTCTTAGCTTGTTTCATGCCCCAGTTTAGCCATTTGAAAGATATATGAGGAGTGAAAGTTACAATGAAAAATTATAATGTTTATGAGTAGGGAATCCAATGAAATGGCTTTGTGACAAACCCCTTTTTGTAATTAAATCTAGATTTAAAATAAAACCTGTTGCGTACGTATACTATAATAGGAGTACCTACTTAATAAGTTATTCAAGATAAAATTAAAGTACATTATATATTTTCAATAAAATTGTTAGTTCTTACTTTCATTTGCTTTAATTACGTACGTGTTTAGGTACTATTATTAGTACGGTATTTCTTTTTAAATAATAATAATATTTCCGGACTAATCACACAGCATCACCTAACCCCAAACTAAGCAGAGCTTGTACTATGGGTGTTGGGTGACAAATGATAATAAAATTATTCTTATTTGTACTGTTGTCCCCCAGTCGCCATCTTGGATATTTTCGCACTGGCATTCGTAATCTAGCTAGATTACATAATACAAAGCAAGTTGACTAGTAGGTATCTACAGAGTTACAGTTTATTTTATTTCCAACAAATGTAAGGAAAGATTGAGCTGCCCCAATTTTGTTTTGCCCCATGGCCTACCTAGCTACGTCACTGGTATTGAATATAACAACGATGCAAATATTATTTCGTCATCGAATGTAGGTGAGGCAAAATCAGCAAAAATATCCGAACATGACTTCATTTCATATTTTAAACTCGAGCATGACTTTTAAAACATTTGTATATTTCGCTTTAATATCTTTTAATTTAAATATATCGTACACTTTTAATGAAACGAAAGTGTTTTTAAATAGGAACAGCACAAAATGTTTAAGATTTCAAAGATGTTTGAGTGATTTTCATGATCTTGTTGGAAGTTCTAATATTATTGATACAACTGGAATATTCAGTGATGTTTCACAATATGATATGTGTGACTGTGAGGAAGACGCGAGTTTCAAAAGAGAAGTTATACTAAAAGGACTTCATGTTCATGAGAATTTGCCAAATACTCATTGGCACGCATATAAGGTAAATATGTTTTTATGAAACAAAATTAAACTCAACGCAAGTAGGTACATAATGTTTAACCTAAATAAGAACTTAGGCCGGAATTTACAAATAATTAATAATATTTTTTTAATTAGCAGAAAAAGATTAAGACACATCCATAGCCTTCGCACACAGGATTCGAACCTGCATCTCCGGGAAAGCGCCCCGACTAAATCTTAATGATATCTTATTCTTTTTCTGCATACAATTTAAAAATTATTTAACCTAAATAGTGAGGTTAATCACTTATTCAAAAATCAATAGGTTTTAATAATAGTCACAAATAATCCTTTATTGCTTTCAATCAATGATCACCTACATCTGTAATTGCGTAATAGTTCGCTTCTCAACTCAGTATGAAACACTGAAGCGAACTGTCAAGACAATGTACCCATTTATATTCCAGTTCGTAGAAAATCCGGTCCCCCGGCGGGAATCAAACCTGAAACCTGCCCCGCCTCATGCGGACCGTTGCCCACAGAGCCACAGAGGTCGTCTTTGTTCAATATTTTTCTATCCAATCCTGTTATATATTATTTATTGCAGGAGGTACACAAAAAGAGTTATCCTACGAGCCACCACGAGATGTCAGCACTAGCCAAATTTCGGGAGAACCTGAAAAAAATAGCAGAATTCAACAGGCGGTACTTAGCCGGGGAGACTTCTTACTCGTTACAATTAAACCACTTATCTGATTTGGTAAGGATAAAGATAGTTTTCCCGAGAAATTGTAAAATAAATTGTAACTAATTTTTCTATGCCAATCAAAAGACACATTTGTAACAATTGTTTTTATCGCAGTAAAATTCCATCTATAATAATAATTAATGGATAAATCAATCACTTATTAAAAACCAAAGAAAGTATTACATAATTAGCGCAGTCTTTAGGGCCTGTCTACGAGTAGTTAGAAACTGTGTTACAGCACAGATTAGATAGTCGATCAGCTTATTTTCACAAAGCTTATTTTCAAATCGCTACATAAGGCGCCATCTATCAAAAGAGGATGTGAAATAAAAACACGATTTTAGCCATAGAGTATCTGTATATATCTAATCTGTGGTTAAAGCAAGGTAATGCCCCGCAAACACGTATACAATATCAAATACCTTACAAAGGTATATTAATAAATAAATAAAAAAAAATAAAATAAAATAAAAATAAAAATCGTTTATTTCAGACATACAAGTCCATATTTGAAAAAATAAAATTACACACACAATTAATTTAAAAGAGAAAAATAGAGTAAAATGTGCAGAGACCGATTAGTTAAGGAAATAAGTACCCTCACTAATCACCCTCTGCACAAGACACCTCCACAGTGGAGAGTAAATGTCTTCTCCGACGCTGTTTAGGATGCTGTTACGACTGTCCCGCATTCTACGCATCAGGGACGCGGTTTTTTTGCGCATAATGGCATGGAATCCGTCCGTGTAGTACTGCGCGAACATTCCCGACGCACTACAGAACCGAGGCAGTCGCAGCAACATTCTAAAAATATTATTGTATTGAACGCGTAGGGCGTCCATCGATCGTTTAGTGTGCCGAATCCACAGACTTCCCGTGTACAAATTTTGACAGTATGCTTTAAAAAGCGTTATTTTAACGTCTTCAGTACAACGGGAAAACCTGCGCGTCAGCATATTGCCTCGAACCGATAGAGCCCTACGTTCACGTTCAATATCTTCATCGTCTTTAAGGTCGTCGGTGATAAAATGCCCAAGATATTTAAATTTCGAGACACAATTTATGTTCATACCATTTAGGGTGATATCTAAGTTTTTATCTGGGCATTTCCCGCCGGCCTTAAAGACCATGTATTCAGTCTTACTGACATTATACACAAGGCCATGATTGACCGCAAATTGCTCACAAACTCTCAATAGCTTTCTAATGCCACCAACAGTTGGGCTCAGCAGCACCATATCGTCTGCGTAGCTAATGTTATTGATGGAAACCCCGTTGATTCGACATCCAATACGCATGCTGCTGAGCTCACCGATGAGATCATCAACGTACAGGTTGAAAAGCTTCGGAGACGTCATCCCTCCTTGTCTCACCCCGCACTCCAGCCTGTACGGCGCCGATAGAGAGCCTCCCCATCTTACAAAGTTCGTTTGTTTGCTGTACCAATATTTAAACAGGTTCAGGACTTCAACCGGTATACCCCTGTCTCCTAGCTTTCTCCAGAGCAAGTCATAAGATACAAGATCAAATGCTTTGGATAGATCCAGAAAACAGGCGTACACCGGCGTCCTGCGGTCAGTGTAGTACTGGATGGTGTGCTTAAGACTTACGATTGCGCTTTCGGTAGATAATCCGGGCCGGAACCCGAACTGAGCATCATGTAGGTCTAGATACGAATCTAGATAAGAATTAAGCAAACCATCCAATACTTTGGCAATAATGGTAGCTAAAGAAATAGGCCGGTAATTTTTAATGTCCGACACATCCCCGGTTCTATAATAAATACTTTACAGAATAACATAAAGTATGATAAGATTATAAAAGGTAAAATTTGTGAGATTGTGGGAATGTTTGTGACGTTGTAGGGGGTAAGCTCTGGATTTACTGAACCAATTTAAATTAAATTTGGTACATAAATTCTCTAAAGCGTAAATTTCTCTCGCGTTACAGACACTCCCGCGTCGCGCTCCGCATCCGGTTTCCACGTTGCTGACGCGTAGGTCTGGCCGAAGCATTAGGACTTAAGTCACAAAATCCGAGTTAGTTCAGTTCAGTTTCTTTTAATTGGACTTTGCGCTTGAAGCGACAATTTGCCAGTGTCGAGTTAAATAAAATTATAAAGTGTAAAAGATCTTTCTCAGTTGAACGTCATTTTGCGTCTCTTGTTTGATCCGAGTTAGTTCAGTTCTTATTATTGGCATCGCGCTTGCCATATGCTACGACTTGCCAGTGTCATTCAGTTACTTGAAAGATTAGTAAGCTTTACAAAAAAAAATTGATCGGTATCAAGAATGCAGAAACATAAAGTTGACCAACCAGATTAAGCTAGAAATAAAAAAATCGAACATAACATACTATAATTGCTATCTATAATCACGAGTTAATTAAGCAACTCTTTTTTATGTATGAAATAAGTCAATGGTTTATTATGTCAAAAGCTATCTCTTTTTGTCACATGTGACTGAGCGAGATATCTCTATATTTTCTACAATGTCTTATTTTATATGAATCCCAAAAAGTATTCTGTGATGAAACCGAACCCATGCTACTCATAAAATGTCTGTACAGCCCCATCTATTGAATTTCTACGCAACTAAAAGGTTCACCAGTTAAAGTTAAGTTAGGTTTACGTATGCCTCTGTCTAACATCACATTAACTTCCTAATGTTTAAACTAGGGGGCGCTATTGACATTTATAATCGTTTGTTAATCTTAATATATATAAATCTCGTGTCACAATGTTTGTCCACAATGGACTCCTAAACCACTTAACCGATTCTAATAAAATTCGCACACCATGTGCAGTTCGATACAACTTGAGAGATAGGATGGTTTTAACGGCGAGAAAATTTCGAATAATTTCCGGGAAAATTTTATACCCGTGCGACGCCGGGGCGGGCCGCTAGTTTATTATATTTTCCGCTGTAGGACGTCCACTACTTGACTAAAGCCTAACGTTTGATTAATTTAGCATAGTAGTAATGCAAAATACACTCGAAAGCAAGATGTCGTGCCGTAATAGTACAAATAAAGGCCCTTACCGACCGCCGCGTCTGTCTGACCTTATGTTCGAAATACACAATAAAATAAATAAAAATAAAAATACGCACATTAACTAAGCATTTTCCCATTTGTATTTTGCAAATTATAATTAATATATCAATGGAATGTACACTATTTTACACATCCTTCATTCACCAACCCGCACTTGGCCAGCGTGGTGAATTAATGCTTAACCTCTCTCGTCAAGGGAGAAGTCCCTATGTCCCAGCAGTGGGAACGTTAATAGGGTGTTGATTATGATTACGCAAACATCCTTTACTGAGCCGATTACTAGCGAAGATTCGGCAAAACTTAGTTCGAGAGTAGTTATTTAAATGGATAATAATTTGTTTTTCCTACAATACAGTGGGCTATTGGAACACGACACTATAATTGTTTATTTGCACTGAACAATAATATCAACTATGTACCTACAACATAAAAATACACAAAATTCACCGCCATTTTACAGAACATAGAACATATAGAGGAGGTTTTGTCTGTTCACGTCCGTAAGTGGTAACCCTCTAAATCCTTACACGTGACCTCCGGGTGGTGCTAAGAACAGTCTCTGGTGGTAGGCTTCGGCCGCGGCTTGTCACCACCCTCCGGGCTGGGTCAGTGCGTGAAGCGATTTTTTCGTGTTTCGTAATGTGGTCCGGAGAAGCCATCTTCTAGGCCTTCATGCTCTATCTTAGACCACATCGTCACTTTACATCAGGTGAGATTGTGGTCAAATAAAGGCTTATCAATAATAAAAAAAATAAAAAAAAAATATATAATAGGCTTCTATCATGAAGAACTGACGTTCTTCATGAAAGTCTGTCTGTGTCTGTCTGGGACATGATAGCTCCCGCACGGAAGGAGCGATTTCAATATAGTTTTTTTGTATGAAAGGTGAGTTTGACCCGTGTGTTCTTAGACATGTTTCATGAAAATCGGTTAAGCCGTTTAAAAGTTATGGGGGTGAGAGTGGGGAAGGAAAACCGAAAATCTGCAAATATACTCGAGTGGGGTATCAAATGAAAGGGCATCGCGTGCATGTTACTAAATGTTATGGTGTTTTACTCTTAAGGAAATGAAGGCATAGAAGTTCGAGGTTTTTTTTTTAATTTAAAATTTAGATTTGTCTCTGGCAATTTAAACTTAATTAAGACTTCTCGCTCCCACACTTCTTGTTTCTTCTCAAGCAAACAAAATCTAGTTCTACACTCGCGTCGCGTCTGTCTGCTTACTGTTCTGGATATTCTCAGAAACTATTGAACAGATCACTTTTAAAATTAACATGGTTTTTAACAATATTAAACTTAAAACTTAACACGGGAAACATACCATGATTTGACGGTTGTAGAGTTTTCCGATATTTCGACGCTGTTGCCAAAACAGAAACCGTCAAAAACTTTCAAACCATGGTATGTGACCCGTTTGTAGTCATAATACTTAATGGATCTTTAGAGGGATCGGTAGAGAGATTCATGAGGAAATTAGTGACATCCGAGCGGGGATTTTCTCGTGTTTCGTAATGTGGTCCGGAGTAATCCATCTACCTTCTAGGTCTCCATGCCATATCTTAGACCACATCATAGCTTTATACCAAGTGATTGTGGTCAAATGAAGATTTATTTAGCATAAAAAAGGGTCGGAAAGGGTCAGCTAGTATGATAAATATATTTGTTTGACGCTGTTTTCTTTTCAGAGTGCAACAGATTATTTCAGTAAAATTCTGAAGCTATTCAAAACGCTGCCTTTGTTTGACCCAGCAGAGGATACTAACAAGACTGCTTACAGAAAAAGCTTAAAGAAGCAAACCCCTGACAAGGTACTTATCCATAGATATTCTAAGGTACTTACATATACACAAGTACAGTCAACAACAAAAGTAAGTGATCAAAATTAACGTTTCAAAACATCTTCTAGTGTGACATGCCAGATGTAACAAGTTATACCAAAGTGTCAATTTCAAATGGAGTTTGAAAAGAAAATTATCACACGAACACCGAGGATCGAACTAAATAAATAAATAAATAAATATTTCCGGACTACTCACACAGCATCACCTAACCCCAAACTAAGCAGAGCTTGTACTATGGGTGTTAGGTGACTGATATACTACATAGATACATTTTTTTTTTGTAAATACATACATATGATACATAGAAAATACCCAGACCCGAAACCAGAAATGGTAGAACTTTTTAAATTATCATGGTTTTTAACAATACTATGATTTAAAACGATTTGATGTCTATGAGAACCGTA
The DNA here is from genome assembly GCA_929108375.1 of Gymnoscelis rufifasciata. Classification (NCBI taxonomy): domain Eukaryota; kingdom Metazoa; phylum Arthropoda; class Insecta; order Lepidoptera; family Geometridae; genus Gymnoscelis; species Gymnoscelis rufifasciata. Next base: position 8,133,351 of record OV815327.1, on the reverse strand, counting down.
TTTACACCGCTCAAGAAATTCGCAAACTACTTACGAACGCCGAAAGATAACTTTCCATTAGGAAGACCAGGTGTTTATAAAGTAGATTGTAGCTGCGGGAGCTCATATATAGGGCAGACCAAGAGAACTATCGCGTGTCGTGTAGGTGAACATATTAAGGCAGTGAAGAACGCAGATGTCCATAAGTCTGCAATTGCACAACATTTACTGGAGTCTGGTTCCAATCACTGGATTGAGTTGCATAACCCACGGGTAATTTCAACAGAGCGGCACTATATACCTAGATTGGTTCGGGAGGCTATTGAAATTACTAAATATAGGAACTTCAATCGTGAAGATGGCTTCCAATTGTCAGGAGCATGGAATCCTGTAGTGCGGTTATGCAAAACTCAAACGTATGTAACACCGGTTATTCGCCAAGACACGGTCAGTGTAGTGTGTCGTGATCGAGTTGCGTTCGAGAATGAAACAAGTGGTAGTAGCACTAGTGAGTGTCAACCTCGCAATAAAAGACTCATCAAAGAGGGTAGACCGGTTCGTTTGTGAATAACCGTCTGCCCAAATCGCAAAGACAATGACAATTCAGTTGTTTCCGTGATCATGGCGCTTGCAACAGCGTCGAAATATCGGAAAACTCAAAAACCGTCAAATCATGGTATGTTACCCGTTTTAAATCACAGAAATGGTAGATCGTACAAAATCTGGTCCCCCGGCGGGAATCGAACCCGCAACTTCCTGCGCCTCAGGCGGACGTTCGCCCACCGAGCCACAGAGGTTGTAACTAAATGTGATTACTTATGACAAGTTATCTGTTCCTTTAATTCTAACAAACTACAATAATAGTCCGTAAAGTTTGGTTTAGTTTACTGTATATATTATTTTGGGACTTTCTTTCATCAGTTCCATTTGCTGTTCACTGTACCGGTCACGTAGATGGTCAAAGGCAAAAAAAATGAGGCTCCTAATTTGTTGTGATTACTTAATTGTGGAATCTTGATCCACTCCATCTGTTAGGGTTCCATACTCAAAAAGCAAAACGGGACACTATTACTTCGCTGTCTATCACCAAACTGTATGTCAAGTTTCGTCACAGATAGAGTTAAAATTTTGTAGTATGGTAGTATTAGCACAGTATTAGTTAAATATGGATCATACATCTAAGAATCCACATAATATTATTTATATATCAATTGATTGCATCATTATTTCAGTACAGGATCGCTGCTGAAGTATATCTATCAACTCGCATATAAATAAATAATTCAAAATCATTAATAATGTGTTAATATGATCTGCAATCACTTTATCCTTGATCTGGGCGTTTAATATGTATAATAAAAAATATTTATAAATGTATATCCCCTTCTTTTTCCCAATAATCCTATCCATTCAAGGTTGTCTGGTAGAGATCGCTCTTTAGCGATAAGACCGCCATTTTTCGTATAGTCTTAAGTGCTTATTTTTAGTTTTGTGATTTTAATTATGTGTGCATTAAAGAATATTTATCTTATTTATCTTATCTTATCTTATATTTGTCTTATTCCAGGTGGACTGGCGTGACGTAGGCTTCAAACCACGGCGGGAGGAACAGTTGGAGTGCGGGGCTTGTTACGCGTTCGCCGTCACACACGCCATGCAGGCGCAGCTGTATAAGAAGAATAGGACCTGGGGCGAATTGAGGTGCGATTTATTATAAAAAAAAACAATTTGCACACATATACACTATCACTATTAGGCTTCGCGCTCATTGAAGTGAAGTCTGTTTCCATTTCGAACCCTAAACATGTTTCTATTAACTATAAATCTTCTAAAGAATAATAGACATTTGATAGATCTTTTTATTTTGGAGGTTTTCTCTGTTCACGTCCGTGAGTGCTAACCCTCTGAATCCTTACACGTGACGTCCGGGTGGTGCTAAGAACAGTCTCTGGTGGTGTGCTTGAATGCGTGAATCGATTTTTCTTGTTTCGTAATGTGACCCGGAGAAGCTATCAGGTGAAATTGTGGCCACAAAAAGCGATCTCTACCAGAGGACCTTAAATGAATAGGATAATTGGGAAAAAACGACCTCTGTGGCTCGGTGGGCTAAAGCCCGCCTGAGGCGCAGGAGGTTGCGGGTTCGATTCCCGCCGCGGGACCAGATTTTGTACGATCTGCAATTTCTGGTTTCGGGTCTGGGTATTTTCTATGTAAATTATGTATGTATTTACAAAAAAAATGTATCTTTGTAGTATATCAGTCACCTAACACCCATAGTACAAGCTCTGCTTAGTTTGGGGTTAGGTGATGCTGTGTGATTAGTCCGGAAATATTATTATTATTATTAAAAAAATTGCGCTTACTGATTATCATATACCATGGTATTCTCCTCAGCCCTCAGCAGATAGTGGACTGCAGCCACCAGGACGGGAACCTGGGCTGCCGCGGGGGCTCCATCCGCGCGGCGCTGCGCTACGCCTCCAGGCGAGGACTCATCGACGAGCACCGCTACCCTTACAGAGGGAAGGTAGGAAGGTGCCTTGTAATTGGCTACTTGCCAATTTTCTGAAGTATATTTTATACGCCGTGTTGGCTAAGTGGCAGGACACTCGACTTTCATTCCGAAGGTCGTGGGTTAAAACCCCGCCACGCACCTCTGGATTTTTCTTCTTGAGAAATTTATGTGCGCTTTAAACACGTGCTTAAACGGTGAAGGCAAACATCGTGAGGAAAACGGCATGTTCTGAGAACTTTAAAAGAATTTGAAGGACATGTGACATTCACCAACCCGCACTTGGCCAGCGTGGTGAATTAAGGCCTAATCTCTCTCGTCAAGAGAGAAGTCCCTGTGTCCCAGCAGTGGAAACGTTAATAGGGTGATGATGATATTTTATAATTCTGTAGTCTTATTTCAAACCCCCTACAACTAACTTTTTTTCAAAAAAATATTTATTTAATAGAGAAAATATGAAATTTTTATCTTTTGGTTTGAAATTCGAGCCAAAACACTGTGTCACGTGACATTTCTTTGCTATGACGTCACATTTTACAAAACAAGCTATCAAGGCTATACGGCAATATCTGATCTGAGTGTTATGTCTAAAGATTTAGCTGAAATTGTCAATGAAGTGTATTGGCTTGCCACAATATGGAGTGTAATAATGTCAATGTCTAAGTCAAAACGTTTCTTGCCTTAGAAGCACAGGGTATACATGGACAGGTCAACTTAAAGTTAATGAAACTAAACTTTTAAACAAATAACTGCCTCAGTGGCGCGGTGGGCGAGGGTCCGCTTGCAGCGCAAGAGGTAGCGGGTTCGATTCCCGCCGAGGGGTCAAGTGTTTGTATGTTCTGCAAGCACTTTCTCCTTGGCCTGGGTGTTTAATATTTGTAATAAAAAATATCTATGTAACTATGTCTATTCTATTAGGTATATCAGATTATCTAGTACCCGTAACTAGATGTTGTTGTGTGGATTGTCCAGAAATATTTATTATTTATTTATTATTTAAATAGCACCACGGAAATAATATGGTCTTAATAGTTCGCTTTATGTTTTAAACTGAGTTGAGAAGCGAATAGAACAACACAGCTTTATTTTTATTTTTATACAATTTTGTAGTTATTACAATGTGCGACTTATCGTCGTCTTCGTGTCCTTAGACACGAAGACGATGATGATTGAATCAACCTATTTTTTGTACGGTTTTTCTTCCAAGCATAGACAGTTCCACAAGACGGGACAACAGGATCATTATATAAGCTGTAGGACTTTGGATGGCATAATTAAATAAATAAATAAATATTTCCGGACAATCCACACAACAACATCTAGCCCCGTGGTAAGCTCTTAGCTTGTGTTACGGGTACTAGACATCTGATATACTTAATATAATATACATACATACATAGATATTTTTTATTATACATATTAAACACCCAGACCAAGGAGAAAGTGCTTGCAGAACATACAAACACTTGACCCTTCGGCAGGAATCGAACCCGCTACCTCTTGCGCCGCAAGCGGACTCTCGCCCACCGCGCCACTGAGACAGGCATTAAGGGTTCCTATAGGCTTTCAATTGGAGAAGGCCTGCCTCCAACCACCTGACGAAGAGATAAGTAACTCAAGTTGGTGAACATCGTCTCACGGGCTCGGAATCCACGATACTACTCGCAATATTTGCATTAATAGCCCATGTAACTATTCATTCGCTATCGAGAAAGGCTATAGAGCAATTACCGTGGGAAATACCTTACTACCATTATTCCTGGTTGAAAATCTAGAAAACACGGTAAACGATAACGCCACGCCATAGCGTGAAATAAATGTAAAAGAGTAAAGAGGGTTATAGGAAAGCGGAGGTTCAAAGTAACCACCATAGAGTCCTGCCAGTCGCAGTAGTCGCATTATCCGGGATAACGGGTTCCAAATGACGGCCGGATATAATGGATATCCCGGGCAAAGGATCACTGCGTTTGATTGTTATGACGAGGTTATTATCGCGGGTGACTGTGGGAATATGCAGCCCTACCGAGAGTTGCCATGGCAACTTACGACTGTTGGAGATTACAAAATGTTGTAATCCTATGCATTTGACAGGTTTTTCTCGACAATTTTTTTATCTATATCTGTCAAATGTGTGGGATTACATGTTGTAATCTAAACGCGCGCGCGAACTGAAAGGAGACGGGGCTTGCGCCGACGCTCACTCCTCCCGATGAAGTCCTTTTCTTGACTTCCGAAGTCCGAAACGTCGAAAGTTTATCAACTATAGTTCATTACGTAAGTTAATCCACTTTTAACAGTGTATAATGGGATGTTGTAAGTTTGTTTAACAGATCTAGACTTTATTCTTTATCAATTTATTAGTTCAAAAAGTGCACCAAGGGTGGGAGCGAGAAGTCCTAGTCAAGTTGCCAGAGACAAAAAGAGACAGTAATTGATGTACTACATTTGCCATTGCTTTTCTTGACACAGAGCTATTTGGGGATTGGTTTGTTAACTTTGTGTATTTTAATGTTGGTGGATTCTAATGTTCGGTGCAAATAAACAATTATGGTGTCGTGTTCTGTAGCCGAATGTACCTAATTAAACAAAAACAAATAATCCGTGTAAATAAACTAATAAAGGGCTCAGAAAATAATGTTTACAGTAATATTACATTATATGCAATATTATGTATGTTTTTTTTTTGGTCACGTCTCCGAGCTGTCTATGTGAATCCATATTCATATTCATTTATTTACCAATTATAACACGGGGCGTTATATAATCTTGTATATCATACATCTATGATTTGATGCTATGTGAGTTGGTACGCTGTAGGAGTATATCTGTCTTTCGTAACGCAGATAATATTATAATTATCTACCTGACACAAACATTATTCATAAAAAACCTAATTTATTCGTTTACAAAGCCATACCAATAAGGATGGTATATTTCCCGGCTTAAGGCTGGCCACACACTTATTATGGCTCCAGTACACAATGGCCCATGCTGGACCACTACAGACCATCGCTATTAGGATCCGGTAGGTCCGAGCCAGTGGGTAAAAATGAAATAAAATAATAAATAAAAATCATTTATTCACATAACAATAAAAAACATAACATTTTTGGATCTCTGTCACCTGTGGTAGCTTAAAGGTTAAAGGTGTGTGCCAATATAGCCAGCTAATCTCAATACTACTGGTCTTCTGCTCTACTGTCTACTGCAATTCTTTCAGTTCCAGAGTTTAATGTGGAAGGATATTTAACCGCGGAAAATACCATAAAACACGTGCAAGAAAGTGGTATGAAAAACGAATTTACCAGCTTTAACATTATAATGTAAATTATTTATATATTTTCAGAAAGGTTACTGCAGGTACCACCAAGGATTGGTGTCCGTCCGCCCAAAAAGATGGGCGATGCTGCCTTCAGGCGACGAAGAGGCCATGGAGCGGGCTTTGGCCTCTATCGGGCCTCTGGCTGTTGGCGTCAATGCAGCGCCTTTTACGTTTCAATTCTACAGGTGAGTGTATAAGCTTGGGCGTAGGCAACAGATTGTGAGTAATCACCAAAAGTAAAAATAAAGATTCGAACCGAACGACCAAGTTCGGTATGAAATGAGGACAATCGTACTAATATTACAAACCTGAAGAGTTTGATTGCTTGAGCGAGCTAATCTCAGAAACTACTGGTTCGATTCGCAAAATTATTTCAGTATTTTATAGCCTATTTAGCGAGGAAGGTTATAGACAGTTTTAAGCTGTTTGTAACCTTTCCTTAAGAAAAAAACCGGACAACGCCGTGATGTGAAAAGCTAGTATTTCATTATAACTCAAGAACTAGTTTACCGATTGTTAAAACGACAAGAAGGGCGAACGAAATGAACAGGCATAGGCGTGGTGGTTATCAAAAATAATAAAAAAATAAATAATATAATTTATTCATTACACCAAGTTACATGTCAGATGTAAATTAAGTTATTTATTAAATAAATAAAATTAATATATAAATATAAATAAATATTTCCAGACAATTCACACAACAACATCTAGTCCCGTGGTAAGCTCTAAGCTTGTGTTACGGGTACTAGATATCTGATATACTTAATATAATAGTCATACATATATAGATTTTTTTATTATAAATATTAAACAAGGACCAAGGAGAAAGTGCTTGCAGAACATACAAACACTTTCACCCTTGGCGGGAATCGAACCCACTGCGTCACTGAAGCAGAGAAATAACATTAGTATAAAAAACATTTATAGATTCACACACATTACACAGTAGGTAATCCGAAATAAACTTGTACATTGCGTGTGTGAACCAAAAGCTTTTAAAGGTTTTGCCTCAGCTTTATGTTGCTACGATGCACGACGCTGGTCCTCAGAAATAATTAATTTGGAGGTTTACGGTAGATGTCTTTATTTCGCATTGGAGACGCACGTGATGAACTAAAGATTCGTTCGAAGATAGATTCGAATCCTGGGTCGGTTTCATTGGCGAATCAAGCCATTGTGTATATTTATATTTAACTCAAATTTTGCAAATTATATTGAACATATAGAATAATAGTGCTGACCCATTGGTGTACAATCCTCCTTATAAATAAAAATGAATTGTTGTTCGTTAGTCTGACTAAACCTCGAGAACGGCTAAACAGATTTATCATATCTAAGTCTTGAAATGTTTGTCGTAGTCCAGGGTAGGTCTAAACGGTGAGCAAATAAGGAAAAGTGCCCGGGAACTTTTTTTACCCGTGCGACGCCGGGGCGGGCCGCTAGTAATTAATAATAATAAGTTTATACATACACGCTTTTTTATTATAATAATGTTCTCTGTAATATTTTTGTACACAAATAAATATTTTTCTTTATTTCTAAGTATCTATGGATTATTAAAATATTTTAATTGGTGCGAGCGCAGTCGCGATATTCAGTAATGTTTTTTTTTTATAAATGACTGATGTTTCCAGAAGTGGTATCTACGACGATCTGTTCTGCGTGCCGTGGCAGTTGAACCACGCGATGCTGCTGGTCGGGTACACGAAGGAGTATTGGGTGCTGCTGAACTGGTGGGGGAGGTCTTGGGGAGAAGATGGATATATGAGGTAAAAATAAAATAAATGAATAAATATTACCGGACAATTCACACAACAACATCTAGCCCCGTAAAAACCGTTATAAAACTTCAGATAAGGAGGTACATACTTACTAATTATATTTAACTACTACTACTAATTATATTTAACTTATTATATAATTTGACGACCTCTGTGGCTCGGGGGCAAACGTCCGCCTGAGGCGCAGGAGGTTGCGGGTTCGATTCCTGCCGGGGACCAGCTTTTGTACGATTTACAATATCTGGTTTCGGGTCTGGGTGTTTTCTATGTATCATATATGTATGTATTTACAAAAAAAAACATGTATCTATGTAGTATATCAGTCACCTAGCACCCACAAGCTCTGCTTAGTTTGGGGTTAGGTGATACTGTCTGTGTGAGTAGTCCGAAAATATTATTATTAATATTAATACTTAATTGGATTTATTCTTAATTTGTGGAGAAAAAATTGAGACGAAGTAACGTAGCTTACTAGCGACATGCGGGACTCGAACCCACGTCCCTCATTTGGATGTGCTTTATGTTTTGCGTAAAGGTTTATAATTTTTTTTTTCAGAATTCGAAGAGGATTCAACATATGTGGAGTCGCGAACATGGCAGCTTATGTAGAGTTGTAAATTGTATTAATAAATAAATAATCTTCTAATTTTTTACTGTAGGTATTACTCGCTTAAACAACACAACACCCTTCTCTCAAATTTTCCCTAATAATATTGAATATAAACTTTTTAAGCCACGGGTTCGCTATTTAAATACATTCTTTAAATTTATTCTGTATAGATAATTAAATCTTTCAGGACTACTCACACAGCATCACCTAACCTTAAACTAAGCAGAGCTTGTACTATGGGAGTTAGGTGACTGATATACTACATAGATACATTTTTTTTTGTAAAAACATACATATTAGAGAAAGAACATACCCAGACAGAATCCAGAAATTGCAGATCGTACAAAATCTGGTCCTGCGGCGGGAATCGAACTCGCAACCTCCTGCGCCTCAGGCGGGCTTTCGTAAATTGTAATGATTTATTACTTTATTTTACTTTTTGAAAAGTTTTTCTAAGAATATAACGACCACTTATCACATTGAATCTATGAATTTAGTCCAGCTATTTTCGCAATAGAAAGCAACTTCTAAAATTTTCTAAAAATTTAAACCATGTTTCATAAACAAACAGACGATGCCAATGAAATTCAATAGTCTACATTTACAATTTCGCTTTCCCGAAATGGATTAATGAACTGCTAATAATGCAGTCTGTCTGTCTGTCTGAGTGCATTTCTGTGTATTCCCGTTAATTGTCTACCCGCGACTTTCGTCACCTTACCGGTAAAGCTTTTGAATGCGTATAATAAGGAATATACTTTGTATAGAAATATTATGTCAACTAACAAAATAAATATAATGTCTCAGGCGTAACTCAGTCAAAACATGAATGACAAATACCTCTAAGGGCCTGTTTTATCATCTCTGACTAATATAAGACAACGTTAATGATTTTTAATAAGTGATAAACCTCACTTTTTAGGTTACAGATGTCTTTGAATCTTTACTGCAATTACTGCATACAACATTTTTAAATTGTATGTAGTAATTTATATAAGAGTTAAAGTAAAGATCTATTTCCTATTTATTTATTTGCTATGTGAGTAAACCGGAAATATTTATGAATTTATTTAGCTCTTCTTCTTGTTCTTGGTTGAATGGCTCGCATGTAACAAAGGGAGATTGATCTTGACATAACTAAACACTGACATTTGTCAAGTATTATTGACTGTTTCACCATCGTCGAGTAGAATAAATGCCAATGGTTAAAATACAGTACACTGTCAGTCAGCCCCTGACAGTTGTAGAATATTTAATGCATTGAATTATAATCTAGGTTTTATGTATAATATTTAGTAACTTAAAATATGTTCTATTACTTTATGAACACAGGTTAGCTGGTAGATAATGCTAAAGCATTAATCTCTCCTTTTTGTACCATATCTGTACAAATAAAATATTAAATTAATAAATAAAAGAGACCGCGGCACGAAGGATAATTTTATCAAAGTGAAACGGTGATTGCAAAATAACTGGAAGTCATTGAGATGGGTTACCTAGGTCATTTAAGAAATGATGAAAATGTCTAGGTACTAGGTATATGGTAGGTAAATAAATGTTAATTAATATAATTGAGAAACCGATGTACTCTTCGCATAAGTTTTGCAATAAATCAAACAACTGTCAAACTGTTTGGTTATGATTGAAATTCCATTAAGCAAATATTAAGTTTAATGAAAAGGTATTTGAAAGTTAATTAATTGTCAAATCAATGACCTGTTTGAATAAACAAAGTTTTATGATTAAAATATTGAGTTTTATATGAATATTTACAGTTTATTATTGAGAAACAATAGCACGAAGTTTTGAATGGAAATTAGTTTTTATAATGCGACTATATGTACCGTACATATTCTATTTTTTTGAAAATAAGCAGTACTTTTTGATCGGAAGTTGAACTATATTATATATTAGGTCCTTACATATGAAATTGGCGTTTTGTATGGGAGGAACAAAAAGTCGAATATTTTTTAATATAATATATTTAATTAATCAAAGTATGAACCATTATTTTCTATGCACTTTTGCCATCTTATAGGTAGTTCATTGATCCCTTTACTAAAAAAACCAGTCGGACGGGAATCAATAAAATCTTTGAAGGCGATTTGGACTGCCCCATCGGAGTTGAATTTTTTCCCTTGCAAGAAGTTATCCAAATTTCGAAAAAAATGGTAATCTGTTGGAGCAAGGTCCGGGGAGTACGGAGGATGTCTTAGACTTTCCAATTGAAGCTCTTCTAATTTAGTAGCCGTCTGTTGCGCAGTGTGTGGTCTAGCGTTGTCGTGAAGCAGCAGTGGCGTGGAGCGATTGACCAGCCTAGGTTGTTTAGCCGCTAGCTTTTCCATCATGGTTTGCAATTGCTGACAATAGACATCAGCCGTAATAGTCTGGCCAGATTTGAGAAAACTGTAATGAACAATACCGGCACTAGTCCACCAAACGCTTACAAGTAACTTTTTTGGGGTTAATTTTCGCTTGGGGCAGGATTTGGCTGGCTGGCCAGGATCCAACCATTGCGCTGAGCGCTTCCGATTATCGTAAAGAACCCATTTTTCATCACAGGTAATGATTCGGTTTAAAATACCTTCATTATTGTGCCGGTTTAGTAATGTAACGCAGCAGTCGACGCGCGTTTGCCGGTTTGCTTCAGTCAATTCGTGAGGTACCCACCTTTCAAGCTTTTTAATCTTCCCAATTTGCTTCAAGTGAATTAAAACAGTTTTATCACTAACACCGCAGCCTGCAGCTAACTCGGACGTGGTTTGCGATGGATCCGCTTCCACAATAGCCTTCAACTCTTCATTATCAACTTGAGTCTCAGGCCGTCCACGGGGCTTGTTCTGCAAGTCGAAATTTCCAGAACGAAAACGTTGGAACCAAAAACGAACTGTGTTTTCTTTTGCAACACGACCGCCATACACATCATTCACCCTTCGAGTTGTTTCCGCAGCACTAGTGCCACAGCGGAACTCGTACTCGTAAATAATGCGATATTTTAAGTTTTCCATTTTGTAAAATGAGTGACGCAAACAGAAAAAAACAGAAGAAAAAAAACAAATGAATGACGATCATCGAAGCACAAATACATGAGTCTATAGCTGTACAAATTTGAATTTGGAATTCCTTACCAAAGAGGAGAAATTTGTGATTAAAGTGGCCAGTACGAAAAACGCCAATTTCATATGTAAGGACCTAATATTAATAAATACATATATGGTGGCGCTAAAAGACGGTGGATTACCTATTCAAAATGCGGGGACCGGTAAACCAGAGGTCCATATGTCGCAGTCATCTGGTTGTATCTGCTATTTGATTGTATGACTGGCGCGTTCATTTAATGACGACATTTAATTGAATGACTGAAGGACAACTCGTCAAGTTGTTTAATGTAACGTTTAACGTCTTGACTGAACGTCATTTAGCATAGTTGTTGAATGGGATATAGCTGACTTTGTAATGTTTGGTTAGGATGACCATAAGTTCGCAACTTAAAAGGTAACTTACTTTAGATAACAAAAATGAGGACATGACACACCATATTATGATTTTATGTTGTATTTGAAATCCTAAGATAGGCTAAAAATACGAGTATATCATATTGTTTCAAAGGTTTTTTATTAATATATGGTAGTCTCTGAGACTCCAGAAAGTTTACTTAAGTCTTTGTCACCTTGTGAAATAAGGGATTAGGTAAAAAAAAAACAAAAAAAAAAACAGTTTCATTAATTTAAGTAATATAATACTGAAAAAAACATAACAAGTACCTATAACAACTTTCTTACAGGTAATAAAATCTTAACTTGCACGTAGTACCAATAACAGCAGTCACATCTCTTATATTATTATTTAGATAGCAACAATGCACTTCCTATAGTCGAATTGCTAGTAAAAAAAAAATATTAAGTATATAAAAAAAAATATTTAATCACCTGACTGATTTTACGTCCGCTCTGTTCAAAGAGCTATGTTATAATCCGCTTACTAGTTGGACGTTTTGTGACGCTTGTTCAATCAACGTTCAGCCCTAGTCATTCAATTAAATGTCGTCATTAAATGAACGCGCCAGTCATACAATCAAATAGCAGATACAACCAGATGACTGCGACACATATACCAGAACAGCTAACCGAATTTAGGCATATTTTTCCGGATTCAAGTAGCAAACTCAACTTTAGGCACCTGCTCAAATTACCTTAATCTACAGCCTCATAATTCTATTAAAAAAATATAAAAGTACTGTAAGCTTTGTACCTGAAAAAAAAACAACAGTCGCATATTCTGACATTCTCAAATAATCAACATTCATAATGACATAAAAGTTATTTAACTCTGTCCACAAAGACCACTTTTCAAATGAATGTTTCTTTCAGTTCTTTAAAAATTGTAATATCTCTGCAAACTTGTAATAACTTGAGAATTTTACTTTGAGTCATTACACCAACGAATAGACCATTAAATTAACTTATTGTCATATTTCATCAGTTAAGTTTCTACGTTATAAGTTTTGACTGCAGACACGAGAATAATTACGTAGCCAAGCTTCCTCAGTGGAGCGAGGTCCGCTTGCGGCGCAAGGTAGCGGGTTCGATTCCCGCCGAGGAGCCAAGTGTTTGTATGTTCTGCAAGTGCTTTCACCTTTGTCTGGGTGTTTAATATGTATAATAAAAAATACCTGTATATGTACGCCTATTATATTATATCAGATGTCAAGTACCCGTAACACAAGCTTAGAGCTTACCACTGGGCTAGGTGTTGTTGTGTGGATTGTCCCGAATTTTTTTTATTTTATGTGTTCGTCCAATTGCAAAACCATAAAATACATTACTTATTATATTATCGTTTTTAAATTCAATTAATAAAATACATTTTCAAAATAAATGAGTTCAACGTAAATATGTAAATAGATTCAATCATTAAATTATTTATCAATAGACACATGAATAATAAATGAAATAAATGAACATAAATGAAAAAGTAAATTAAATATTTATCAGACTTAAACAATAATACATCTGATTTTTTGTAATTTGTTTATGGATAATTTAACTAAGAAAGAATGTATAAAATGACTTACCTAGTATAGCAACCATTGTTATAATAAGGTGAAATAAATAAATCTGGAACTGAATCTGAAATTTTGATAAAGTGATATATTATGGATGATGATGAAAATATTCAGAGTAAAATATATGAGGATTGTTGAGAAATATTTCACCCGTTAATGATATATTAGACGTACAATTTGGTGACATTATTGAGAAGTTAAAAGATCCGAAGATCCATACATTTATCGCCTGAAAGCTGTTAGAAAAGCAATAAAACGTACTAAGAAGGAGAAAGTGATGAAAAACAGCAAAAACAATAATAAAAAAAATATTAAGCTTAAGAAAAATACTTTAGTTTTATTTAAGTTCGAGATTTATTTTGAAAAGTACTTTTATAAGGATAGCATTCCGACGTAGTTCCGGTTCCGGGTAGTTAGGAAATATTCAGGTTTATGTCACTGAACCGTTATTTTTGGTACTGAGTGTATAATATGGTTAAAAATTTTGGTTCTATATAGCTGAAATTAAAATTCATTTTCAATTATATTAGACTCGTTGCACCCGCGATAATTCGTTTAGTCCGTTTTCGCAATTGTAGTTTCACAATTGACTGTGAAAAAAGTAATTTGATATCGCTACCGCGATGTATCAAAATGGTAATAATTAATGGTGTACTATTCGTTTGCTATGAGTCAATATGAAAGGTACTTTATAAAGTTATTTATTTTTAATAATTTAATTCAATTTCTTATAATTGTACGCATAAAGCATCAGTGTCCCAGAGTCAAGTTAAATATCATTAAAAAGTCAAAAAGATGTTACCCAGTTGAACGCCATTTTGCGTCTATCTTTTATTTTTATTAAAGAAAACACAAAACAATTTTCTACAATTCTGCCATCATGACTTAAGAAAAATTATGATAACTCCAAAAACGTGTAATATTTCGGCCTTTCCCGTCCCTAAGCACCAACAAATTCGGGCCAAATTATCCCAACGTTAGGGCTGTTTTTGTCACTTCTGTCGGGCCACAGACTGATAAATGACCTGAGAAAAAATAGCATTTATTACCTGAAGAGGTCGCTTGTTTCAGAGTATTGATCGAGAACTTGGGAAGATTAGCGGACTTTTTACAAAGTGACGAGCTGAATATTGTAGGTTTTTAGTGTGTATGTTCTGCAAGCACGATCTCCTTGGTCTGGGTGTTTAATATGTATAGTAAAAAATATCTATATATGTATGACTATTATATTAAGTATATCAGATATCCTAATACCCGTAACACAAGCTTAGAGCTTACCACGGGGCTAGATGTTGTTGTGTGAAATGTCTGGAAATATTTATTTATTTATTTAGTGTTTTAGGGCCCCGTATCTACCGAAAGGGTGTACCTAATAAATGGGTAAAATAGGGTCCCGCCCTTGTATTGAAACTTGTTTTTCTGTCTGTCTGTCACCAAGCTGTATCTCAAGAATCGTGATATACAGAGATGAAATATATATATATACTAGTCGACCCGACAGACGTCCTGTCCCACGTCTCAAAAAACATTATCCAGTTGACCGTATTGTGAATCTAAAATCTAAACCATTCCCAGATCCCCTTGAACACACACAAAAAATTTCATCAAAATCGGTCCAGTCGTTTGAGAGAAGTTCAGTGACATACACACTCACAGAAGAATTATATATATAAAGATAGAGATGAAATTTAAGGGTAGATGTATTTCTGTTGCCGCTTTAAGAATAAATACTAAGAATATTGAATAGTGAAAATTTTTGGTTTCATTTTACCTTAATGAATACCACATTTGTGAATAATTTATACCTAAATCTTTTTGTATTGTGTGAGTAGCAAATAAATAAATATTCCCAGACAATTCACACAACAACCCCGTGATAAGCTCTAAGCTTGTGTTACGGGTACTAGATACCTGATATACTTAATATAATAGGCAAACATACATAGATATTTTTTATTATATACGTCTCACACATCCACAAAGTCGTGGGAGCCCACTAGTAAAATATATATTTGAGTACTTATACTTAATTATAATGTTATACCAAATCTGTGGTTATACATATTAAATGTTTGTCTATGTCTAAAAATTCATAATTTTAAAATAATTAATTGGGCTCCCATAAGTTAAGCAAAATTGCGCGAGGCCAGTACTTGGGTGACCAATCTAAGTGGATCTTTTTGCACTTTTGAAATCATTTTTTTTATTTATTTTGGGTCGGCGACCCTTGTTTTTCTTCTACAACTAATCTTCAACTTATCTAGTCACTGTATTTCGGCTTTAAGAAAATCATTGCTCTTCAACTCTTCCTTTCCATGTCAGAGTTTTGGCAAAGCTACGAATGGTCCCAGAATCGACACAGAAACGATGTGGCACAAAATAAATATTTATAATAAAGCCCATAACATCACAATTACCAACAACGCCAAAAATTCAGACTTTTAAAGCATTATTTATGATAATTCGCTATTTAAAGCAAGTTCCAAACCACATGTCGGCTTTTACCCAATAAATAGACAGCGGAAGTCAGCAGAATAATTGAACGGCCCACCGGAAGTGGAAATGGACGGAAATCGACGCCGCTTCCGGTCTCGTTAAAATTTTAGCGATTGGGCTCGGTTTGATGGGCTAAACTGGAATATTTGGCTTGTTATGGTAAATTTATGATAATACTATTTATAGTCCTACGCTGCGCATTTAAATTCTGTCTGGTCCTAGATGAGTTTGAGGGTCTGATGATGGAGCAGAACCTTGGCCAGACTCCAGACCCATGAGAAATTTCAAATCATTTAACTAATTGAGTGCAGTGAGTGTAAATAACAATTATAAAGAACACAAGAACATAGTGTCCTCCCCTTAAATAGAGACATTAAGCAAAGTGTTAATGGACACATTCTTTATTTTACTCTACGTAGCAATTTAAATCATATGTAAAATCACTAATTAGCCTTTTTAATGGCTAGATCGTAATATTGTTGTAGCATCTGTATTTGAGAAACTTCATAAAAAAAAACTAATTACAAAAATCCTTAAAACTATTAAATAAAAACAAAAATAATTTCGTAAATCGTTGTAAATAAAACAACTTAATTAAGCTGTGAAGTTGATGTGATGGACGCTCGCGCATGTTTTTTTTTATTAACAAACATAACCTAAACCTACTTGCATCCATCCATCCATATATCCATACATACATTCATGCATTCATATAGATTCATCACCTGCTATTATGATTAATTATTATTAATAATGTTCAATTATTCACTTTTATGATAACATAACAGATATGCATTAATTACAGCGGTTATTTTAATATCACAAACAGATACTCTAATTTTATTACCCGACTGCGCAACGCAAAGGAGTGGTAATGTGTTTAACAGTATATGTATGTATGTTCGTTTGTCCCACTATACCGACAGTCCAAACGCCTGGACCGATTTCTATGATTCACGCGTCATCTATTCCTATAAGTACGGCAAGTGTCACTAAAGACATAACGT
Organism: Gymnoscelis rufifasciata; assembly: GCA_929108375.1. NCBI lineage: Eukaryota > Metazoa > Arthropoda > Insecta > Lepidoptera > Geometridae > Gymnoscelis > Gymnoscelis rufifasciata. Next base: position 8,116,576 of record OV815327.1, on the reverse strand, counting down.
TAGTCTTAATTCAACATGGCGACTACAAAATGCTTGTAAAAATTAAGTAATAATAAAAAAAAGGTATCAAAGTATTTTTTGTTTGTCATCGTTGAATAGGTATTTAAAAAACATTTTTAGTTTTCTTTCGACATGTTTCGATCCAACGGACGGTTTAGGAGCTATAAATCGATTTAAAGTTGCGAAATAACCATTTCCACATCTGTAAAAATTCCCAAAAAGTTGTCGGGTTATATTAAATAAATAAATATTTCCAGACATTTCACACAACAACATCTAGCCCCGTGGTAAGCTCTAAGCTTGTGTTACGGGTACTAGATATCTGATATATTTAATATAATAGTCATACATATATAGATATTTCTTATTATACATATTAAACACCCAGACCAAGGAGATCGTGCTTGCAGAACATACAAACACTTTCACCCTCGGCGGGCATCGAACCCGCTACCTCTTGCGCCGCAAGCGGACCCTCGCCCACCGCGCCACTGAAGCAGTCAATTATATTAATATTATAGCAGTATTTTTTATTATTTCAGCTTGTTTATTTATAGACAGTAATTACGTTTTTTGTATCCTAATGAGATAGCATCCCAAGACGTTACAGAACGTATGAAAAAGATGAATTGTCGCAAAAACAATGTAAACATGAAAACAGTTTTTCGCAGGCTGTGTTGAACATAACTCTCTGTCGGGGGTGACAGACAGACATCTGACGCAGGTAACTCGGAAAGGTAGGAACAAGTAAAACCTTGTAAAAATGTATTACGTATTTGAGTTTTGTTACGCTGACAGAACCTTTGGATTTCACTATAGATTTTTTAACCATAGAATAATAAATTAGTTTTAACTAAGAGATTTTTTGGAAAATAAACAACACTGGGGTTATCATTTAGTGACGCATAATGTACCAATTACTTAAGATTGAAGACCACTGGATCGGCTCAGTGGTTCTTGAGATGTCGAGGTAAGAAATTAAAATGGGATCGATTTGGAGACACAAGCTTTTGCGCAAATAACAGGGTTATTACCTATTTGAATAAATTTAATCCGTTACCATTTTTCTTGCAAAATCAAGACTACCTACAGTGCATTGAATTTTAGTCTGTTGTCACGCTTTCGTGCAAATTTAGTACAAATTGTACTAAATTTGTTCGTCATAAGTGTATCGTCATTAATTATTGTAATATCTTTGAAATTATTTTTATTATTTATTTTTAAGTGAAAATGTATTTAATAAATTTGCATACCAAATGGTGAAACATGTAAAAACGAAATGACTATAAAACAACCAATATGTACACATGTGTTTTGGCAAATAAAAAGTTCTATTCTATTCTATTCTATAAGCCCCCATTCCGGAACATTGATATAAAATAAATATAAATATTTCCGGACTACTCACACAGCATCACCTAACCCCAAACTAAGCAGAGCTTGTACTATGGGTGTTAGATGACTAATATACCTACTACATAGAGGTAGATGATACATTTTGTTTTGTATATACCAACCATATATATATGATACATAGAAAACACCCAGACCCAAACCAGAAATTGTATATCGTACAAAATCTGGTCCCCCGGCGGGAATCGAACCCGCTACCTCCTGCGCCTCAGGCGGACCTTCGCCCACTGAGCCACAGAGGTCGTCAGGTCAGATGCTCTATATCTTGGCACTTTCTTATCGAAAAATAAATGTCCAGTAATTTTGGACGGGCTTACAGACGGATTAAACAGAATACCTATTTTTATGTAGTCATCATGCCTATTCTCTTTTTATTGGGATTTTTTCCTCATTTTTCTCTCTTTTTATTGGAATTTCTTTTTAGTCGGTTAAGACATCAAATGATATCGGTTGTTTCAATATTGATTCCATTTTGTTAGATATTGGCATGTATTTGTATTTGTCGATGCAAAGCCGTGACTTTGCATCGACCTTCTAGACACCCTGTATTTTGAAAAAGTTGTGGCATTGGGCAACCACGTTAAAACCCATAAATATTGTCATTTATAATCTCTATTATTATAAATGACTATTATTATTATGACTATTATTTTTTCTAGGCATAACAACATTTGATTTTATGGCCTTTATGGGGAACTATCTATCCACTTACACTTGCATTATATTTTTCTGTTATTTTTTATGGGTCCTAAATAAAACCCCAAACACAACCCCAATGTTGCAAAAACAACTATAAAACACCGCACTTTTCGCGTTAAAATATATTATTACACATGTTAAGCCGAAGCGATGATAGAAATTGTGCAAGTAAACTTATAAATGTGATATCTTTTTTCAACTTTAAACTTTTCGTTTATATCCTTTAGAAGTCGGTTCAAATTATTTTACTTATTTTAAGTCTAGAAGCCTCTATAACTAATTATAACATACCTACATAAGCATACGAATAAGTTAGAAAGTTGAGGCTTTAAAGCCTCAACTTTAACTTTTTTGCTTAGTAGTCCATACAATCAGTCCGGTCATCTCTACTACTATGTATGGTTACATTTACATGGGTACTGTAACAGGCGCGTTATTTACCTTGTAGTGAGTATTACATTGCTTGGTCAGTTGCACTAAACATCTAGTTGTCATTAATAAATCTCTGGTAGATATAATAACAGAATGTTTTTTGTAAAGTAAACCCGTGGGTCTTGCTGTCACGACTGCAAACAGAAGTTCTAGTTGCAGTAGGGTTTTTTCTTGTATTGGTAGCCAGATTTTTCTCTGCGTGTTGCGAATATTTTACCAGGTTCTTCTAGTCTTTAGTTAGATAAAAACCACTTGTTTTCAAGGAATGTAGACTTCAGTAAGTAGATGTCGAATTAGTATTCAGGTCAAAGACTCCGATAACTTAGTCTTTTTATTTCCAAGCGAGACATTTAACACAGAGTCTATAACAATTGGAGTTCATTTGCGAATATTTTTACCCCTGAACAAATTAGAGGGGTAGATAGATAGATAGATAATATCTTTATTGCACACCAATGCTTACAGACTAACTTAAAAAAAAACAATCAATAGCCACATTTGTTGTACAATCGGCGGCCTTATCGCTTAAAGCTGTGCTAAGCTGCTAGGGTTGTTATAAGTTTGACGTGTCTGTATATCTGTAGCATCATACCTCCCTAACGGATGAAGCGGTTTAATTAACTTTTTTTTTATGAAAGGTGGCTTTTGCGCGAGTATGCTTAGACATGTTTGATGAAAATCGGTTGAGCCGTTTGTGGGGGGTGAAAGTGGGGAAGAAAAACCGAAGACTTGCAAATGTACTTTCTGATCAACTATCAAATTAATATAATTCTTAAATTTTTAGGAAACTAAGTGTAATGTAGCTAGATTGTTTTTATTACGTATATAGTATAGTGGGTATAAATTAATATATCTTACGGATCACCAGTCCAGAATAATTAGTATACTGTGTACGCTTGGTTTTATTCCAAGCTAAGTTCCCGTGCTTTCCTGGACGTCCAAAGACTTAACACTATGGGTGTACTAGGGCACTAGGGTAGGGAATCGGGGATTTTTTTAAAAGCTTAAGCTTTTGTCGATGTCAAGGAAACTCCACTTATTATGATATCATAATTGTTTGCTTTGCCAACTTATACCCATCGGCATTTATTTTAATTCTATGTAAATTATACTTATATATTACAGTACTTTATTAACTTTTAATGATTATGTTTTATAAATAATCAACTTCGATTTGTATAAAAAAAAAATTCACTATCCCTCTATTTTTATTATAGCAAAGACACGTTGCATTGCTTCTTAAATTGTATCAGGCGTTTAACATTAAATTGAATGTTTCTAATACTATTTTTTAGTCCAATCATAGTATTTCTCTGAAACTCTTGGATCCGAATGGCACTAATTATGTCGTTTAGGAAGCTGCATTTTTAAGGTTCTGGTCGCTTTAAAATTCATACTTCCGGTAGCCATATTGCTTTGGAATTTAGATATTTCGGTAAGTTTAGTTTCAAGAATCAAGTTTAATTTCTAAAATTAAATATATATATATATTTTTAATCTTAATGTCTTATTAAGACGTTTAGCTAAGTCGCTTATACTTAGTAGTAGGTAGATATATATGTCAACCTAGATATAGAATTACTTATTAACAATTCAAAAAAACAGTTTTTAGTCCCTTCAAACTGAAATTTCTTTATTTAGTTCAGAATTGGTAATAAAGGTACCTTAGTAAAACTGTATTGAAATAGGGCATATTCCCATTTGATAACACTCTTTCCGTTTCCATTAAACGAGAAAAATATCCCATTTGTTGTCAGTGGTGACGGGTGGGTCATTTGGACTTTGGCTGATTTTAAAACATTTCGTACGAAAAATACACTCGGAACTCCATTCAGCTAAAAATTAAACAGAAATGCATAATTTTATTAGTGTAATTGTATTAAAAACTTGCCTCGCCAGACACAAATAAAAGCCGACTAACTAGCCCAACCTAGCGGCCAAAGTTGGTAACATGTTTAATTGAAATGCTACGGCGACACGCTCTGAATTTTTTAACTCCAAATTTGAATTTTTCGCCGTCTGAGTCCGATTGGGAACTTCCAGGGTTATCAGTATGAGCTCGAAACCTACCATTTGGTATTTATATTTAAATAAAGTGTTTAGGTACTTTGTACGAGAATAATTTATTAATTTATTAATAATTTACACTAAGTACATAATGCGGTGTATTTATACCAAAAAGGTTTTCTGTTAGGTAGCAAAATAAAAAGATTTTCGTTTTGTGCTGTTTATGTTTGTTAAAGAAAATTTCAGTTGAACTGTGTTTATTAAAAGATGAATAATTTAATAATTTATGAGCGAAAAAATTTATATAAGTTGAATTTATTGATTGTTAATTTTATTCATCTTCTGTTAGAAGGCTGTATTAAACTTAATGTCTCTGTCTGTTCTTGTTTAAGGTTACTATGTTAATCTAAATATATAATTTCACCTTACTTAATCTGTATAATCTGGTATTGTATACAATACCCAGGCAATTATAAAGAATACCTAAAGTAATCTACGTGTAGGTAATGTCAAAATAATTTTAAGAATTATATTAATTTCTATAATCAGATTATGATAACAATAAAAAACAAATAGTACTAGTAGTACTAATTATGTATCACAATGAAAAATATAACTCTGTTACATACGAATTCTGATGTTAAACGGTTTGTTCTATACCTTCTTATTAACGTATAATACATTAGAGTCCTTCGCCGTGTCTGTCTGCCACGGCCAAGGTTAATCATTAATCAATCAATGAGTTAATATAATTTTTATTTTTACTGTGATTGTGTATTAAAATTTAATACATAATATAAGAAATGACATGTAACAATTGTTATTAATAATTACTATTATTATTAAACTCAAAAACTGCTGAACTATTCTTTATGCAGTTGACAGCAATAGGTAGAGTGATTCAAGATAGTTTTTATGTATAAATTGCGGCCCCCCCCGGCATCCCACGGGTAATTATAGTATAAAATCCCGGCAATTATGCGGTTTTTTTCAGGCCGTAAAACTTCCTTGGACCTCTACGAACATTTAATAAAAAGAATTGGCCAAATCGTGCGTTGTTAAGTTATGCGCTTACCAACACATTTTGCGATTACTTATATATTATAGAAGATTTGTAACGGTTGTGAGAGAATAAGTTGAATTATGCTGATGCAAAAAATTGTTGGAAAAAATGAAGTATTTTCTTCGAAAGTATTGTTTATCTATAAATATCCATGGTCCAACAGAAACAATCGCATTGAGTCAGCTAGTTAAATAAAAAAAAAGGTGTGTGTGCGATTCACACACGATAGAAGTGAAACTTCAGTAAATCGACGAAAGAATAAGAAGAATAAAAAAAAGTGTGTGTGTGTCAGCTACGACGCACTATTGGAGTCTACTACTTACGAACTATAATTATGATATATATCGAATAGAAAAAAAGGGTAAATGAACGCATCTGCTAAAATGATAAGAGAAACAAACATTTATATCTGTAATTATTCGGATTATTTATATTACTTCAATAAAGCGTATTACATAAAGTATGTTACAAAATAATATAAATAAAATACAGCAATACCTCTTTGCGCGATACTTCGTAGTCTCAACTACGAAGTATCGCGCAAAGAAATTTAAATAAAGCATTGTATTTGTGTCTCTTACCATTTCCGTTTCATCTTTTTGCATCCGGTTTGAAATCACTACGATTCTATAGAAGTTTCACTTCAAAAAAAATCTTATATTTAAATTTGAAACCCGAATGCGTATCACAAAGATCAGGCTCACCAAGTATTAAGTACCGATGCTTATAAGCCAACACATTCTCCAAGGATCCTGCCAAAGTTTTAACAAGGTGAAGTTAATAAATTTCTCTGTCAAGCCCCGACGGCCGGGAAAAAGTTTAAATTAGACTTGTCGTATTAAAAGTATCGCGAAACTTCGATGGGTTACTCGGATTTTGGGTGTATTGCCCTAAACGGCCTTGAAAGTTGGGCAAGTTTCCTTTCATAAGTGGTCCTTCTTTTGAAAATGTTGATGGAATATTTTGTAGATTGGTCTAACAAATGTTGAGTGGCCCGCTTATCTAAAAATTTTACCGCTCTATTATTACAGAGCATTCTATTTATATTTTAGAATTATCTTTATTATGTATATATATCTTAATTTTAAATTTAAGAAAAACACCCGATTCACAACGAGAAAAACACGTGACCTCCGGGTGGTGCTAAGAACAGTCTCTGGTGGTAGGCTTCGGCCGCGGCTTGTCACCACCCTCCGGGCTGGGCCAGTGCGTGAAGCGATTTTTTCTTGTTTCGTAATGTGGCCCGGAGAAGCCACCTTCTAGGTCTTCATGTCCCATCTTAGACCACATCGTCACTTTACATCAGGTGAGATTGTGGTCAAATGAAGGCTTATCGATCATAAAAAAAAAAAAAAAAAAAAAAAAAAAGATTCCAATTCCTTAATTTCCTTAAAAGTAAATCACCATAATAATGTGTAATGTGCACGCTATACACTTTCATTTGATACCCCACTCGAGTACTTATATTTGCAGATTTTCGGTTTTCCTTCCCCACTCTCACCCCCATAACTTTTGAACGGCTCAACCGATTTTCATAAAACATGTCTAAGAACACCCGGGCCAAACTCACCTTTCATACAAAACTAAATTGAAATCGCTTCATCCGTTCGGGAGCTATGATGTCCCAGACAGACAGACAGACAGACAGACAGCCAGACAGACACGTCAAACTTATAACACCCCTCTTTATTTGTCGGGGGTTAAAAAACAAAATTACTCGTATGAAGTATAAACAAAGAAAATCGATACCTATTTGAAATGATAACGATACAATTTGAAGTTGGAATAGCATTGGCCCCCCGGGGTTGCCAGTTACCACACCATAACCGCCGAGTCTATCTCAGTTTTAATGCTATTTGATTTTCCAATTGCAACACTAGTTATTTGTTTTCAACTGTTTTCGATCGCCGATACCTTTTAAAGGGACGCAACTGCGCTCGGTGGTTGTAAAGATAATTACAATCAAAATTACTTGTTGGTTTCATTCATTAGGATATTTAATTTTTTTTATCAACATCAGGCTTCAATTGGATGCAGTTAAGCATAGTTAGTCCAAGCGCCATTTTCAGTTTTTTGAGAAATTACATAAACGCGTTTTTATTCGCAGAAGATTTGTATCTGTATTTTCTATAAGTAAATCTATGTGCATCGAAGCTTCTACTTGTAATTTAATATTCTACATAAAAAAAAACATAAAATAAATTTATATTTTGGAAGATATAGCTAAAAATGCACTTGGACTCCTGAAAAATATGATGTTTTCATTTTACAAAAGGAGTCCAAGCGACATTTATGTCGTTTGGATTCCTGATGCGTAACTCAATTCGAAAGAATAGATGTTGATAGCACGTGTAAATAAAAAAAAACCATTATTTACTTAGCATTTAAAACTATACAAAATTAGTAGCCAGATAGGTAGATACAGATTTGCAATGGATACGCAAAAATTTTATAAAGTGAAGCAACGTTGCGCGCGGTTAGTAGGTACCTATGTGTGTTGGGTTACCGTGACCGTTGACTGGATTGTTTCGAATCTCTCTTTTTGCACATAATTTTTTTACATAAGATTAATATCAAAAAGTGTGATAATTGTTGAATACTCTACACGGAACCCTAGGTGTATGAGTTTGTCTCATAATTATCGAATTCATTTAAAAATTATATTATACTGCTAGATAGATTTCCACCATTTCCCCAGTTTTTTGACATAACTTTAGCAGGCTTTTGATAGGTAGGTAGATAGATCCAATTAACACTTTTAAAACTTGAAAGCTCTTGGCAAAATTGCACCGGTAGATACCTACAGCCGTTGATTTAACTTTAACGACTATTTTCAATATTCTATGCAGATATTATTAACTACACAATAATTTTTAAATATACAAACAATAAGAACCTATAAAATTTGTTGTATGTAAATGTTTCTACTAATCTACATAATAGTAAATTCTAGCCATAATTTTTCAAACAAAATCTCTGTGGTATTATTACTCATAGAAAATTGTGCGGACGACGCCATCTATCGAGTATAACCTCAAACTACTCGAAAGCGGAAGATGGCCGTCGCGTGCCGAAACTGCCGAACGAAGCTCCGTTTGTTTACGACGAAAAAAAAGTTTTTACCCGGTAAACAGTAGCTTTTTGAATAAAACTAAGTTAAAAAGTTGTGCATTAGTCCACTACAGTGTTGTTCAGTGAGTTATACAAGTGTTTCAGTTGAAAATTCACAGAAAAAGTTCAATTTGAAGTGAGTGTCCAACTAGTTTTGAGTTGTGTTTTTAGGAATGTTGTGAATCCAAGTGGAATAGTGCTGTGTAGTCGGAGTTTCATCTCGGGTCAGCTACATTTAACTCGCAAGGTAAAGTTCACCTCATGTTAAACATAGTTTTCTAAAGTTTCCTAACTTAGTTTTGTTTTCATCGTAATGCGCATGTCCAATCAAGTTACACGGGGCAAAAGTTTCGATAGAACTTTTTGTCTACCTTATCACTTAAGTTCTGAATTCAAATGAAAGCTAAGAATGTTTTAAATTTATTGTGAACATGTTTGAATTTGAAAATAGCGAATTCTTTGACGTTTTCTACAATGGATTGTTTTTTACGTTTGATACATAAATTAAAAAAATCGATAACTACTTACCTAAAAATATGATAGATAACTTACAAAGAATACCAACAAAAAACAACAGTACTCAGTTATTTAGTAGTTTCGTAGACTAGAACTGTAATCTTACAAGAATCTTCTCAACATTTCGTATCCATTGTAGTTCTAGATTGATTGATAACATCTAACGTTCATAGAGGAGTCGTATGATAGACTAGCGCATTTTTTCTCAACTACAGGGTATTGAACTCTTGAACATAGTCAAATATATTTGATTTTATTGCAAAAAAATGAAGGCACTTTTTGCTTTTTTTTCATTCATCTCTTTCACAACTCAATATCATGTAATTTCGTCAACATTAACTTAATCTCTACTTACAGTTTTAATTAATCTATGGGCAAATAAAGTAATTAAGTGTTACACTACACCCTATTAAACTATGATTATTGAGTATTAAAACAAATTTTTGTCTATTCTGTATGTTTTATGTTGGTAAGCACAAAAATTCTGGTAAATATGGACTGTAAATATAATGAAAGACTCATAATAATAACTAGCAAGAATATATATTATATATTCATAAATTAAAACAAAAAAAGATAATATTCAAGCAAAATAAGAAGCTCTAGCAACTAAAACACAGATTGTAAGAATTTGACTTTAAGGGCTTCTTTCACAAAATCCGAGTACACTTAGCAATTAAGTTAAGTTAGTTATATTAATAAGGCATGTCTAGCTATCTCGCTTTGTTCACATGTGTCTGAGCAAAATAGCTCTATATTTTAACCATTGTCTAATTGAACTCGGGATGGTGAAACACCCTAAAACTTCAAACTTAATCAATCAACTCTGGCTAAGCCCTCAAGAAATATAAACATAGATAAATATTTTTGGACAATCCAACAATGGAAACATCTAGAACTAGGTTCCTATGTTGAGTTAGGTTTTATCTAATGGTACTTTATGGGTACTAGACATTGACATCCAATATATATAATTGCAAAAATATTCAATTGCAATATAATTAATCACAGATGCCATTAATTGAAAAGAAAATGTAAAACATCATCCTAGATATATAACTTTATGTATGTGCATAACAAGTATTTCAGTATAATACAAAACTCCCTGGCTAAAGGTAAGTACTTCAGTAGGTACATACATACTGCACTTGTTTTTAAAGAATCTGCTACCTTTGAGATTCAGCTACTCCACCGCTGAGGCAGTTGAGATAATAAATCATTTTAAGGGGTTATTATTTATTAACTATTTAAATTCAGATTATACATCCAATAAATACATGTTAATATTTTTTAAACATTGAACACAATCACTGTATATAATGATGAACATAAAGCTTATATACCAGTTAATAAGCCCTAATTTAATGTAATTTTATTAAGGTCACAAAACCGTCCCTCCAGTATTTTTGATGGACTAAAGAGAATACCTATTTATTTATGTAGTCTTTATATCTATTCTCTTTATGACTCTGGTTTGTCTATGTTTGAGGTTCACTCACTCAAATTGAGAAAGACAGAGATAGCTGCCTTAATAATAAAATTCTGAAAGAATCATGCATTAGCCACTGTTGTCTCTTTCACACCTCACTCCCTGACCTTACCTCAACATTTAAATGAATTTTATTCCAACACCTAATACCTACCAACTGTAATATATCTACAAATAAAACCATTGTTAAAGTTAAACATATGAAATATTTCATCATTTCCTACCCAGGAGTTGAATAATATTAATTTGATGAACATACTACAAACAACAATCACGGTTAATTGAACCAATCAAACAGTGCCTGCATATAATTATTCAGCAGGTGTAGTTTACAAAATTATTGTAAAATCAAATTGTATGAAGTATGTATGTACCAACTGTTTGTAAAGTTGCTGCATAGACTGCATCAGCGGCGCGGTGAGGTAGCTGGCCCTGTTAAATCCTGAGATATGTGTTACTGCTTATTATTATCTGAATATATAATAATTACGCCAACCTTATTAAACCTTCTCTTAAATAGTATCATAGATTCCAGCCAACACTAGACTAGTGTTTGTATGTTCTGCAAGCACTTTCTCCTTAATTGTAAACTTAAGTTGGTGAGGGAGGGAGAGTAGATAACAAACCATTTTATTTTATTTATTTACAAGGAAGGCCTAACACACAGCTATCACAGCGAAATAAAAACCCCCGCATAGCAAAGTTTGTTAATACGTATGACGTACTAGCGGCACGCCCCGGCTTTGCACGGGTAATTATTCAAAATTGTTTCAAAATTATTCTAATTTTTCTCTCCTTAAAAACCATCTTAAACTCCAACAAACATTTAAAAAAAAAATTGGCTAAATTGGTATAGGCGTTGTTGAGTTATGCGCTTAGCAACACATTTTGCGATTCATTTTTAACCCCCGACAAAAAAAGAGGGGTGTCATTATGTTTGATGTGTATCTGTCTGGGACATCATAGCTCCCGAACGGATGAAGCGATTTCAACTTAGTTTTTATTGTTTAAAACGTGAGTCTGGCGTGAGTGCTCTTAGACATGTTTCATGAAAATCGGTTGTGCCGTTTAAAAATTGTGGGGGTTAGAGTGGGGAAGGAAAACCGAAAATCTGCAAAAATCTCGAGTGGGGTATCAAAGGAAATTGAAGGATTCGAATCGGGGGTTTTTCTTATATTTTAAATTTAGATTTATTATTTTTAAGAAGATTAAGGTAAGAGAAAACATACTATTGATTGCAATGCTCAAATTGGTGTAACTGACAACAAACATAAACTTGGTTCGGGTCAATTGGTGTAACGTTAGTTTTTTGAAGAAAGTTGGTTTTATATTGGTGTATGTGTGGTTATAATTTTTCGTTCAAGCTAAGAATTAGTGTAAGAGCAATGCTGGCTTGCCAAGATACATACACCAACTTAACCTTCTTTGGAGGAATACAACAATTCGACTTATGTAAATGGATCACATACCTACTCAGTTACAACATAATTTCGATGGAAGTCTGCAAATTCACAGTTAAAATGTGTAGCGTAACTGTATTTTTTTAAAGCTAGTATTCTATTATTATGCTATTCGAAAGAGCAGAAAAAAACTAAAAAAAACTGTATACTCCAAGTATTGTACGTGTTTTGGTGGTTAACCCAATTGAACGTTCATGTTGTAAGCGCTAATTAATTTTAAGACCAAAATTGTACACATGAATGCAATAAACGATTTTGAATTTGAATTTGATTTTGAACCTGCAACCGACGATAATGTACAATATCTATGCTTTATGCTAGGGTTTAGTTCTGAAAATAACTTTTTGAATGGGATTAGTTACCTGTTAACGAATTATTAACTACTAACTAAGCGACAAAATATTATCAAGCGACAATTTTTTTATTTCCGCACACGACCATTCAGTAGGGAGACGACCGACCGCCGCCGCGGTTATTTAAAAAAAAATTAACTCGTGATATCTTTTGAATGGAATGTCAGAATCTAATAATTCAAAAAGTTATTTATAGGTTTTAAAGCAATCTTACATAATAAATTATTTTGTTAAGGATTAATACCAAGATACAAATAAAGAGCCTTTTCAAACAGTGGTATTATAATTTTTAATATAAAAAATCGCTTATTGTCACAAAACTAAAATAGTTAGAGATATGATGTAACGACGTTTTTTGTAGATAATGATAAGTTCTATAAAGTTGTAATACATCACTTTGTTATATATTCAATAGTTTTCGCAGCATTCGCGATTAAAGAAATATTTAGGTTTATTTTTTCAAAAAAATCGCTTATTGTGACAAAACTATAATAGTTAGAGATATGATGTAACGACGTTTTTTGTAGATAATGATAAGTTCTACAAAGTTGTAATACATCACTTTGTTATATATTCAATAGTTTTCGCAGCATTCGCGATTAAAGAAAGATTTTAGGTTCTTTTTTTTCACCATGGGTTACATTATCGGAGTTTGGTAAGAAATCATATTATTTTTTAAAACTAAATATAGCCTATGTCACTCAGGGATAGTGTAGCTTTCGAATGGTGAAAGAATTTTATAAATCGGTGCAGTAGTTTCATAGCCTATTCGAGACAAACAAACAAACAAAAAATCAAACCTTTCCTCTTTATAATATTAGTTATATTCAATAGTTTTCGCAGCATTCGCGATTAAAGAAATATTTAGGTTTATTTTTTCAAAAAAATCGCTTATTGTGACAAAACTATAATAGTTAGAGATATGATGTAACGACGTTTTTTGTAGATAATGATAAGTTCTACAAAGTTGTAATACATCACTTTGTTATATATTCAATAGTTTTCGCAGCATTCGCGATTAAAGAAAGATTTTAGGTTCTTTTTTTTCACCATGGGTTACATTATCGGAGTTTGGTAAGAAATCATATTATTTTTTAAAACTAAATATAGCCTATGTCACTCAGGGATAGTGTAGCTTTCGAATGGTGAAAGAATTTTATAAATCGGTGCAGTAGTTTCATAGCCTATTCGAGACAAACAAACAAACAAAAAATCAAACCTTTCCTCTTTATAATATTAGTATAGATAGTATAGATGATATGATAAAAACATCTATATTAGTTAATATATGTATCTATTATATTACTTAGGTAAAACAGATGTCTAGTACCCGTAACGCTAGCTTAGAGCTTACCACGGGGCTAGATGTTGTTGTGTGGAGTGTCCGGAAATATTAAAAATGCACATAAACGAAATTGAACGAACTCAGATGTCAACCGTTAAGATATTGTCCTTATAAGTCAACTTCGTCATGCTTTTAATGGTACTTTACAATAAATAATGAAATAAATAGTTGTACACTTACAAATATACTTCAAGCTCACTGTATGTTTATTATAAAAATTTTATCTTCTACTAGTTAGATTCAAAAAGAGTTAGAATAGAATGTACGTTGTTTTGTAAGTTTGTAGGAGCGTACAGAGTTTTGCATTCTACAGGTCTTGTTCTAAGGTATACATAAATAAAAAATAAAATATTACACGTACAAGATAAACAGATGAATTAGAACTATAAAATATTAAAAACATTCAAAATGTACATATTTTGAATATTTCATAGTTTTCAAGAAAAATACTCTATAAATTAGGTCTGGTTAGGACCCAAGATATTAACCAACGTCCGCAGGCACATAATGCAGAATTTATTGACAATACCATTATTACGTGTCAAAAATTAAATTAAAAATAATACATTCTACTTAGTTATAAAAATGTTATATAAGCCGTAAACTAAAAAAATCACTGATATCCATCCAAAGGTTGCCTGGATCGCTGTTAGTGATAAGGACGCTCATTGTCTCACTTTTTACTATGCACAATTCTTTGTAATATTTTTCATGTTGTTGGTGTTTCAAAAAAGAATATTGTAGTTAAGCTTAAGTTCTCAACCATGCGACTGTTATTGGCCATTAAATATGACATTACAATTGGGCCGCACAAGTTACGAAAGCTAACCATTGATTAAAAAGCAATAAGTCAGATAATTGTGACAATCACAGACTGAACTATGTCTTAACCTTGCATTCCTTCGATGATTGATCTTAATTCGACTTTGTTCTTGCAGATACCTTTTCATTTCCTGATCCTGACTCTCCTCAACCTGAAATTCCTGAGAAGTGCCTATTTCCTCCAAGTATCCTGGTATCCTGACAATTAGAAAACAGCAAAAAAACTCAAGTTACTTAAAAATATGTTTGTCTGCTTCATTTATTAAGAGAGCAAAATAATGCTTTGAAAATAAAGGTTACGGAAAAATGTCTACGGTACTCAGTTCTGGCAGAGAACTGAGAGGACAGTAGTATGGTTTCTTTCTGATTGAAACTTACCGAAGTCGAAAAAGAAAACAGCGGCTGTGTTGTCAAAAATATATATACATAATTAAATTCATGAATATGAAATAAAAATAAATTAAGTAAATAAAAATGGTTTTTATTGTAAAAATTACAAAAGGTACATCTTATGGCTAGTACGATGTCTTACAGACGATCTATGCTACACTAAAACTAAACTAGACTAGGTTTAATTGCACCAAGTATACGAGTCATATTTTGCATACAGTCAAAGCTACGGATTCTTCTGAATTATTATAATAAGTAATTTGTATTCCAATTTGTTATTAAATTTCACTAAAGGTTAGTGAAAATATACTGTTGAATTCTTTCCATGAACACGTACAGCTTTGTTATGTTTTAAAAATAAACTTTATCATGGATTAATTTATTAGTGAAACATTTATCGGATCGGAACTACTTGAAATTCAAGGAAATAAGTGAAACAAAACGTTTTACAATAATGTTTAATGGAATAACCGCAAACATGATTTTTTGTCGGCGTTAATTAGTTCGCTCAAATAAAAACTGCACCGACAATGGAGCATTCTGAAAATATAAATGCAGTTGGGAATCAGCCATACATGAACCATTTATGGCGTAGTAAAGGTATATCAGTAAGTTAATAACTAAGTAACTAGCTATTAAGCTATCTGGAAAACGTTGGTCTGCTCTATAAAAATACTGTGTAAAATACATAGGGAGTTTTTGGATCTAAATAAAAATAATTGTCGTATAAATAATTTTGGTTGACACACCCTGGCGACATTTAACACCAAGCATGGCGAAAAACAAGCCGTGTGGACTAAGTGGGAGAACCTTCGACTTTCATTCTGAAGGTCGTGGGTTCGATACAAGCGCACGCACCTCCGGACTTTCTTAAAAATATACATATCTGTAAAACTTGTGCTGTAACGATATTTATTTATAGGAAACCGGCATGTTCTGAGAACTTGGAAGAGTTTAAAGGACATGTGACATTCACAAACCCGCACTCGGCCAGCACTCTCTGTGTCTAACGGTACGTTCACACGGCGTCGAGTGTTTCTCTAACGAATCGGTTTTTTGCAGGATTCGGTTTAGTGGCATAAGTATTTCAATGATGGAGTTCACACATGCATTCGGTTTCAAGACACGACAAAAAAGTTGACATCCGATTTTGCGACTACAAACCGATCCGGCGATACTGCAAAATGCAGATCCGATGCAGTGGTATAGGGCATTCAATACATGCGTTCATACGATACACGCAGGGGTAGATTCGGTTTTTTGTCGGATCTTGAAACCGTGCTGCTTGTGTGCTGAAACTGTGCGCGCTCTTGCTAATAAAAGCCGGATGGTGAGTTCACACGAAATCCCGATACGAGGCCGTCGGATACGGCCAAGCAAGATGTGCTGTATGAATACAACATTCGGTTTTTCCAGATCCGATGAAAATAAGATTCGGCAAATCGTGTCTCCGTGTGAACGTACCGTTAACTGTGGTATAAGTAAATAGGGGTGCTTATGTGGCGAGTACCTATTGGCAAACGCTCACATAATATAATAACATTTATTTTTTTCTTGTGAATGAAGCTTTTTTAAAATAGAAGATTCTGCAAAAATATTACAATCTAGCCATTATAAAGTCTAATCAGTAATTTTACATTTGGCTTAAAAATTAATGAGGCCTATACCCAGCAACGTACAAGATAATGTTAAAATTCTGAAACCCCGACATCAAGATCTCCAGGTATGAAATTTATGACGTATTCGCTTACCTATTCAATCGAGCCGTTTCTGAAACACAATTACTGTATGATGAGATTTTTAATAGCACAATTATCGTGCGTTGAGAATTTCATATTAAAATATTTGCCCGTAATACACTCTTTCTTTCATAATATATATTAAGGTGTTGAACTCGTCCCATCGTAACATGGTCGGGTGGTCGCATAAATTTGGGATTAAATAGGTTTCTCGATATTCTACTTCTAAATCTACGAGATACCTACAAGGGATTGATGTTGATCTGTTAACGTGTAAATTGTCCTGTTATCTAACAAATCTGAAATAGGCAAAACGACAAAAAAAATATTAATTAGTCCGTCATCTAGATTATTAAATAAAATAATTTACAAGTATATATATATATACTTAAATTGTTTTTTTCAATTGAATAATTAAGACGATGCAATGTATGGAAGTTTCGCGTAACGTCACGTTTAGGTAAGATTTATACTATACGGTGAAGTTCACTCCAGAATTTTTATGCTTTTTCCGTACTTTTTTATTTAATTGTTGTCGAAAAAAATGTGTTCAGTATGTTTAGATTAGACGAACAGAGGAACTGAGTAGAATACCTGTTTTTTTATCTCGCCTTTTATTTTGGAGTATTCTAACAGGTAGGTACCTAAGTTTTGTACCTGCTTTGTAAATTATCCGTCAATTTAATATTACATTATATGACTTATTAATATTGACTAAATAGGTAAGTACCTACTACTTCATTAAAGTGAAAGTCATCTAACTATAGGCCCACCATCGTAAATAAATAAATCTATGAGCAAGCCATTAATATTTCGTACAAGTAACAAATAAACCGACACAACACAGTCATTAAAAATAATAAAACAAGCTGTCATGTGACTTACATGACATACAGACATGTCAACTTGAATTACTGCCACTTTACTATGCCATCAGTGTTTCGTATGCACGCCATCGAATAATTTCAGAGTCCAGCCAATGATTGTTAATTTTATTCCGAGCATGGCGTCTTTGTCGTTAAAAACTTTACGGATGCAACGCACGGTGGTTATCGTTGTAATAACTGAGAAATTATCTGATTATGGTTACGGTCGGAATTACAATTTGTATAGGTTTTTGCTTTGTCGAGAGGATGGAAGCTGGTTCGCAATGGTTGCAGATTACTCCCGACAAGTCAAGTCTAATTAGGCAATTGATGACCCTACACAATATAAGCATTGTCAACTTAACTAAGTAGATAATTATTGGTAAAACCTTGATTTAAAATATGTCTAAGTACACTCGCGCGACCTTTCATACAAAAAAGAACTAAATTGAAATCGCTTCATCCGTTCGGGAGCTATGATACCACAGATAGACAGGCACGCCAAACTTATAACACCTCTCTTTTTTGTCGGGGGTTAAGAATGCTAGCAATCGAGCCATCTAAGAGAACAGGAAGGAGAAAAGGTAACTTTATCCTAACACCCTAATTGAATTGATAAGTCTTCAATTAATAAATTTGATAAGTAAAAGGTGGACTCATATACCAAGTGTCCCGTGTTTTCAAGGTCTTTTTACCACTTTGGAAGTGTCTCTAGCTCAAACTATTCAGTTGAGAAAACAAAGAATATAAGTAACCTCTATATCATTTTTAAGACCTATCCATAGAGACTACCCACATTGGGTTTAATGAAATATATTTTTTGAGTTTCAGTTATATGTATAAGGAACCCCTTAATGTATTTATTGTCAACTTTTGTGTGAAAATCTCAATGAGGTTCACAGAAAATTTACTCACCAAGTTTCAACGGTATAGTTCTTAGTATAGGAAAAAAATGGCTGTGACATACGGACGAACAGACAGACTGACATGACGAATCCATATGGGTTCCTTTTGCCATTTGGCTACGAAACCCTTAAAATGCATGACGCAGTCCATGGCCGAAATCAGCTAGGACAAATAACAATACAGTTCGTTTGTCCTCATTACATCGCTAACTAAGTTTGGAGAGTGACCAAATTGATTTTCAGATAAATGTTCATGCATAGTTTAATAAATAAATAAAATAAAATAAAATAATTTTATTGCAGATATCGTTGATCCATAGTTTGTTAGTAAACATAGAAAGCTTATTACTAGTGTTAGTTAGTTCTACATAATACAAAAATTAAAACTAATGCATGAGAACGTCCTGTTTTATCCTACTAATATTATAAACGAGAAAGTTTGTAAAGATGTCGGTAAGTGTGTAAGGTGTTTTTGTTGCTCATTCGAGCATAAACTACTGAGGGGAGTTCGGTCAAATGTCATAAGTAATATAGTTTACATATCAGCATAACACAAAGGTACCTTTTTACCGCGGTAAAATACCCTATTTCGCGGGAATATCCATTTAATATTTCGCGGGACTTAGATCAAATTAGACAATTTATTTATTTTAGACTTAAAGATCAATTACACTAATTAATATAATTATACATATGAAATAAAATAATAAATACAATGATATAGATAGCTTTTGTCTCACTTAAGAACAAAAACTACTTTTTACCGCCTGAAAATCTATAATTACGCGTCCAAATTATTTTTATTTAATTAAAAATAATTTGGACAAACCTTGTGAAAAACTTGCCGATCACTCCTTGATGAAGACGAAGTTCTCTTGCTATGAAGTTCGAAACGTTATTATTATAAAATTATCACAATAATGCGTTAGTTAAAAAACCGTAAATGGTTTGGAATACTGAGCTAGTGAATAAAAATTAATCCATACTACAATCTAAACTGATCTATAAACTGTCAGAGAAAAATCGAGTACAACTTAAAATGTTAGCTCTTAAAGCCTGTCACAGATTACCATTAACTTGAAGCTTTACTCAAGTTTATTTTCTTTAAAAATAAAGCATTACTTGTCCCGCGCTTAACGCGTTTACATTGACAAGTTTTATCACAGACTTTAGGGGTGAAGCTGTTTTCATACACGGGATTTCATAAAATCGTATAATAAACTAATAACATGTTTTTTGCGACTTAAAACAGTAATCTTTTTTTTAACTGACTTCAAAAAAGGAGTTCTCAATTTGACTGAATTATTATTTTTTGTATATTTGTTACGCTATATCTCCGTAAGTTGCTTTTTTATGCTAGATAAGCCTTCATTTGATCACAAGCTCACCTGATGAAAAGTGACGATGTGGTCTAAGATGGGGTATGAAAACCTAGAAAGGTACCTTCTAGGTATTTACTATTTATGTGAAGATTCTCAGGTTGTAATCTAAAGGAAAAGGTAAGGACAGATGCAGGCAACTCGTTCCAATCGAATCCTTAGAGGTACGAATGGGAAAAGTTGACGAAAACCTGGAAAACGAGGGAATGTTTACCAATGTCTTCCAAATCTTCCAAATCAGTTCACACCTAGCCGAGGTGTGAACTGATTTGGAAGATTCTTGTTTTATTCCGATTTGTATGCTTGCTGAGTGGTCCCATAGTCACCACATCTGATAATAGGATCCCAGAAAAAGTGAGAGCAAGTTGTATTTTATTCGAACGACTTTTAACCCCAAATAAAGGAATGACAAGATTGTTTTGTTGTAGGATTGACCGTGTCTTTTGCGATATTGAAACCGCCATTATGATCTCATATAAAAGTATGTCAATATAACGGCATATGTTGAACTTGGACCTTTTCGGAATACATTTAAATATTACCCTTTGTAACAGCAGCAACATAAACTCGATGCGAAATATGCGAATCATCAACATTAGACACCATCATGGTTATCAATACTATTTAGATTTACCATGATTGATTGTCTTTCTAGGTTCCGTATATTTCGGATAAAGTTCAGTTGAGTTGAACTCGGTTCAACTGTGATGCTCAAAAGATTAATCATTAATGGTATAAACCCCGTTATAAATCAAAATAGTTGTATGAAAATAAAGATTTTATTGCATAAGTAGAAAATGGGCCTACCTACTAGTGAAAGAAGCATATTAAGCTAGTATATTGACGAATGTTAACGTTTTTTTTTTAAGTACTTTGATCTTGAGGAAATCGAATCGTCTGCATTCGTACCCTTCCATAGCAGAGAAGATGCCGAAATAACAAGACGCACTGAAAACGCCTGGAAGGGCTATTGGTCTATGAAATACCTAATGAAAGGCAATCTGCCTTTTACACTAAAACGTAAACTCATGTTTAACACTCATGGACGTGTGCGTTTTACCTATCCTAACATATGGCGCGCAAACATGGTCATTGAGGGCTCAGCAAAAGTCCAAACTTGGGGTTTGCCAACGGGCTATGGAGCGCAGTACCCTGGGAGTCACATTAACGGACCTCATAAGGAACAGTGAACTGGGCTCCAGAACACAAATAGCCGACGTAGCCCAGCATGCCGCAATGTTGAAATGGGACTGGGCAAGACATGACATCTATCGCGCGTCGGATGAATCGTGGGCTAAATCCACAACTATATGGATTCCACAGGACAGTAAACGACCTCGCGGTAGACCAAAGCGACGATGGAGAGATGAGCTTGACGCCCAGTGCGACACAACAGGCTTGTAAAAAAAATACTATTATTTTACCTTAATTAATAAGTACCATCTTTGTGAATAATTTATAGATATTTTTTTTTTGTGTGATCAACAAATAAATATTTGTCTATGTCTATATTTATCACATCATGTCTCATATCAAAAATATGATGAATTTTAAATATGAGTTCGAGTGAAATATGAGTGGCAGACGAATTTCGCGACAGCTATTTAAGCGAGCGCATTGATACAAGGGTAACGTTTGCTAAATTAGATAGGCTACAAATAAAATATAAAACTATTTTTATTTTGGAACCTCTACTCCATAAACCTTGGGCCTGGCCTCGAACGTCAAAATCACTCAATGTCTATTGTCCAATTCCCCAAATTGAAAGTCTGTTTCCCCGAATGTACTTACAGGTTAGCCATTTTATTCAACGGTGAGTTAATATAACTTTGTATGACGAAAGATCTATCTTAAACTCTTCACTTGACGTGACATTGGACTGTTTGTTTAGGCTTGTTTACGACTGGTATCCTTTACCAAACTGTTTACCAAAACCCCAATATTCGAGGGTTTTTTCTTCTGACAATAGATTTTTATTGTAGACCTAAAGAAAACACTTACTTTCAATGTTCTTGTGCTAACATAGAATAGAAACTTGTAGAAATATATATATATGTTTGTACATCCAGACCTCGATAATAAATAGATCCCGATTTGTCAGTCCAACAATATCATAGTAACCTAAGTATCTCGCCAAAATAAGTAAGTAATTAAAATACTAAAGATAAAAACCGTAGGCCATCTGAATCGCACAAGTTATCTGAATCCGACTGCAAACTTGAAAGAAGCAATAACCGACGGAATTAGAGAAGTTTGGGTTGCCAGCTATCCGAGTTACAGTCGAGTGTTGGCAACATCTGCTCCGCGTCAACTTGGAGCGTGGCGCTTCGAAGTTCTTTTTTATTGCGAAACATATACAGACATATTTAAGAATGCAGGTGGCCCGATTTTAGGATGAAGTCCTTACAAAACATATTAAACACTTGTGCACCCGGCGGGAATTGAACCCGCTATCTGTTGCGCCACAAGCAGACCTTCGCCCACCGCTCCGCTGAGGCATTCTACCATAAAGTAAGTGAATAGACATCGAAAACGTTTTGATTTTTTACTATGTCAAGATATGTACCCCAACTCGGCTTCCTTCTTATTAAATGAACGCACCTATTGATCGAATATGACAGCAAAAATTAAATTATGGTTTCAATCAACCGAAATTATTTGCGCTTCTGTCAAAACGATGACATAACAACTAAAGGCACGTGCGTAATGCCATAAATAATGGAAATATTCATAATGCTCCCTACAATCGCAATAAATATTGCATGCAATTGGTGTACAGCATGTTATTTGCCAACAACCCCCGGGCAGGGGCTGTTTCTATTCGTAATATTGCAATAATCTCCTTCCGAAGTACGCACCCCAAAAACCAACACTATTCAAAAGAAAACAAAGGCGTTTTTTGTGACTGCATCCCTAGCAAGTTGGCAACCCTAGATTTATGTTGCTTATTACATTTTACACGCGTGAAATGAGCACGCATGAAAAGAAATGCAATTTTCTGCTTTATTTGTTACAGCGTAAAAACTATTCGGTTCTAAAATCGAACCCTTTTGTCAGTTTGATCGTAAATTATCTGCTTTAGTTTTCAACGGGCGCCATGTTGGTTTTTGTCTCGTAAAACTTGTCAACAATGTTATTTTAAAGCTAAATAGGATGTCTCGTGATTTATGTTGCCATCTATCATTATTTTAGCTGTCATTATGAGCTTAAAATTACTTTGTTAATTTGATTAGTTATCTAAGCGCCTTGCTAATATCACAAGTTCGTAAACTAATGTAGAACTGTAACTATGTTGATATTTAAGTTTTGTTTTCTGAATGTCATTCGAACCTAAGAACTTTTAGTAGATACAATAGGGTATCATTATGGATGGGTCATTATATTCATATTTCATCTCAACATCATCATTATTTCAGCTATTAGGTGCCCACTGCTCATTACCTCCCTCAAAGTTGGCAAATTATTCCGATCGGTCGCTAATTTTATCCACCATGAGCCAGCTACTTTGACCAAGTCATCTGTCCATCTTATTGGTAGGCGACCGACGCCACGAGAACTTTTCGGCCGCAACGACCATCTGTTCTTTGTGCTATGTGGCCTGCCCACTGCCACTTTAAGGAGTTAATCCGTTTGGCTATGTCGGTGACCCGCGTTCTTCTTCGGTTTTATATATATACATATATTTCATCTAAAGTGGAAATATTTTTTCAATTAATTGGGTAAGTACTTAGGTATAATGTTATAGTAAACAATACACTTATCTCATACCCAGTAAAATAAACAATCAAATGGAGGTCAGTTGGTACTTATTTATTTAAGAGCAATAACAAGAAGATCTCTTAGTATACAATAAAAGACATTGCAATTAATAATATATTACTGACAACTAACTCTGTCTGTACGTTACTATGGTTTGGATGGTTTAAGTCCCGGACAAGTACAGTGCAAAGGTTACAAAACGTGATTATACATTTCAAACCTTATAACCAGTTTTCACACACTTTGATATTATTTTGCAAAATGTTATGGGACCAACTTCGAGATCTTATTAAAGCGATCGATATAGCCGTTCAACCGTAAAACCCATCTTGTAGGTATTATTACTAATAGTAGATAGGTCAAATAAAAGAACCCATGACTAGAAATAAACCAAACAAACGAACCATTGTACTGCAGTTATTAGAAACATAACATTGACGAGATATAATATCTTCCATCGATAGAGCCGGGACACGTTCTAATTCAATTATCGATGCTATTTCTATCGATACCTGGTTATCGACTCATTCCGGATTGAACTATTTGCCGTGAGTGTTCATAGTTTAAGTTGAAACCACTGTGAGAAAGTTTCCTCGTTAGATTGATGAAAAACTGAACTGGAAAAATCATATTGAGACACTTCATAAACGCTTGAGCAGTTCAGCATATGCACTTTATAAATTATCATCTTTAGTCAATACTCAATCACTGCTAACAGCATATTATGGAACAGTAGAGTCGATACTTCGATTTGGAATAATATTATGGGGGAACTCAACGGAAAAAGATCGTATTTTTAGGGCTCAGAAAAGATGTCTTAGGTCCATGTTTGGCATACCTATGACTGAAAGTTGCAAACCACTATTTGTTAAGCATAAAATTCTAACATTTCCGTCGCTTTACATACTAGAAGTAGCTATTTTTGTGAAAAAAAACCCAATGCTTTTTGAACGTCTGAATGACACTGTAACACGCAACAGACGTGACAAGGACAGACTGCTTATGCCTAGCCGCAAAACAGCACTGCTGCGTAAGAGTGTTGTCTGCATAGCACCCAAGGTGTACAACAAAATACCGAAAGACATTAAAGCTTTCGAAGAAAAAAAGTTTAGATACAAATTGAAACAATTATTAATTAGCAAGTGTTATTATAATTTGAATGATTTTTTAATGGACATATTAACATAATTTTCTTGACGTATTAATTGTTTGACATCTTGGAATAATATATTTTAATGACATTATGTAATAAATTTTTGCATGCTTAAGCCTAAGTAGAGCATAATTGAGACTCATTATTCTTATCACCTTTGTTATCTACATTATGCTGATGCAAATAAATATTCTTATTCTTATTCTTATATTCTTAGATAACTAGATTAACATGCTTCGTTAGCATTGGATGGAAGAAGTGCTAAGTTGGAACTTAAAGCTTGAGAATTTTAATTGTTGAATAGAAAACGTGTTAGTTAAGAAGTTACTAAATTATGTAGGTATTTAGGTACTTATAATACATATTCATAGAAAAACTTTTCTTAACTAAATTTAGTTTTTATAATCATCATCAGCTGAAAGACGTCCACTGATGGGCATAGGCATACCGCAAAGATCTCCAGTAATTTAGGCTGGCAGCGGCCTGCAACCACCGTGATCCCGCCGCCGTGACCAGATCGTCCGTCCATCTAGTTGGTGGACGTCCTACGCTGCGCTTGCCGATCCGTGGTCTTTGTTCAAGAACTTTTCGGCCCCAACGACCATCTGTTCTGCGTGCTATATGGCCTGCCCACTGCCACTTCAAAGAGCCATCAAGCGATCCGTTTGATAATCTATTTGCAAGGTATTTAAAAGGAGTCAATTCGGATAGCTATTTAAAAGGAGATCATGTTAAGCTACCTACAAAAGGTGAATATTATTTATCAATAAAGCACCAAAGTATCGACAAAAGCGCGGGGCATGAATCATTCATTGCTTGATTTGGTTGTAACTTCATATTTGGCTACCGCTCCACTAAAGTTAATTATAGCTGTTAACATACATACCATCCTATTTTAGTTTTATCTCTATACACAGGCCAATTAACACGTGAAAAGATAATCCAAGCGGCGCCAAAATAACGATGGATTAATCTAGGTTAAACACAATATCTTACGATCATAATCAATTGTGTTTCACATCACTACCATAACACATCTAATCTGTTCTGCTCCTATCTTCGGGTCATAGGCCAACAGATATGCCGTAAGACGCGCTTCCTACACTCAATCAAAATTGAAATCTACTGATACCAGATAGAGATCAATATCCCCTGTCAGCGGGGTTTTAAAAGAGCTCTGTAACTCGACCTATATCCGAATGATGGATTGCTGCAAGCAACCCTCGTCGACATTGATATGATACATGCCTTATTTTGTATGGTTTAAGGTTTAAATTCCTAGTTTTTTATATTATTTCACGCCAGGTGCGCTTGGGAGATCGTTTGGTGCTTCTGTGTACTGAACTGTATTAATTCGGGAGACTATTATCTTTGTATTAGGTAAACAAAAGATTTGGAGGTATTCATTGTAAAGTAGTAATGTTATGCAGCTGTTCATGCGATAGGTATTAAATAGTTCATGAAAAAGTATAAAAAACATGTAAGTATGAAGTTACCTGACCGTAACGAAAGCGTCTGGCTTAGAAACAAATCATCGAAAGTTGCAATCTAATAATAATATAACTCATTATTACACACCAAGATTTAATAATTTAATCATTTTTATTATATGTGTTTTTATTTTTTGTGTAACTACTAAGTAGCTGTTTTTTTTGTAGGTTACTTTGTTAATGGTTTTATTTTTGTATTCATGGCTGTGTTATTTTTTATTTTAAAATGTATGCGATATACTATTGTCAGTCAGACTCGCGCCGTCAATAAGGTACCACTGAAAATCAGCGCTGTAGCTGCTCCCTGAGCAACTTCAGCACATGCTGAGCTGCATTATTTTTAACTAAAATTATGTATGTTGTTACATTTAAATATTTTCCATTCTATTTTACAAAATGCGTAATGGAAAAAATCACGGTAGGATTAAATTATTCTATTAAGTAATAAGTTCACATCACTATCGAATGTTATGCCTAAAAAACAACATGAAACCTCCAAAATGGCGGCAATCAGCTCGTTCAATCGGAAACACTCAAATATTGTTTTATCAACGGACATTTAGCGGGCTTTAGCTGTCAAGTATTTCCTTACATTTTCCGGCCGATTGCGTCTATTGACCGGAAGTTGTAAAGTTAATTCTATGTCGCGTCAGACTAGTATATGAAGAGCATGGGATCGGTTGTGTATTCGGTTTATTGGAGACAAAATCAATTGTATCTTATAGTTATCTATCTATGTATGTCTATTATACCTCTATTAAGTAGGTATATCAGATGTCTCGTACCCGTAATACAAGCTTAAATATGTACTAGAGCTTACCACGGCTACTATATGGTTGTGTGGATTGTAAGGAGATATTTATTATTTAAAATTTAGAATCTAAATGTTACGTTATCAAGGATTTCTCCTTTCACATATAAATCCATGTGAACACTGATAAAGTATTTGTACGGAAAAATAATGACTTATTTGTATTTTTCCATAAAAGTCATTAGCTGAACGTCAAATAATCAGAAACCTCTCTGAATAAAATCAAAATTGAATTCAAAATTAGCCAATGGCTAAAATATAGAGATATTTCGCCCAGTCACATGTGACAAAGCGAGATAGCTCTTGACTTAACTAACCATTGACAGGTATTATTGACAAAACTAGCCATTGCTTAGTTTAGTCGGATTTTGTGAAATAAGCCCTAATAAGTTATAAATTATCTCCCACTCAAAGATATTTAAAACTACTTGATATGCGTGTTTACTAAAACTGTTTGGTCTGTGACTAACACTTAACCAAGTTTCTAAGAATGTCCGAGCACCTTTGTTCTTATAGGTATGATATCGCTTTAGTCAGATTGAGTGGACTTTCGATCAAAGCGTCAGCTATTTTAAGTATCACAATCCCAAATAATCGGAGAAAAATACAATATAATAACATACAAACGATAAAAGGGTAAATAACTAAAAGAATAATTAGTCCGTCTGTCATTTAGATTATTTAAAACATTTGAAAATTATTTAACACCTACGTCTTCTTATTTCTTGAAATCGAAAAATCACGACGATACAGTGTATTCAAGTTTTGCGTGACGTAATGCTTTCGTGCTATTTGTACTTACTAAATTTCGCAGTCACCTACTCCGGAGCTTTGATACTTTCTTATTAAATTAATAAAGCGAAGAACACCTATTCTTCGCATTCTCCATGTCCAGAATTTTTGGACAGGCTTAACCGATACCATTATTTTATATAAAAATACATCCTACTACTATTATAAAGGCGAAAGTTTGTAAGTATGGATGTATGGATGTTTGTTACTCTTTCACGCGAAAACTACTGAACCGATTTAAATGAAATTTGGTACACAGAATCTCTAGAGCCTGAAAAATAACATAGGCTACTTTTTACCGCGGGAAAACGTCATTCCGCGGGAAAATACATTATAACGCGGGTAACACCGCGGGGCACAGCTAGTAATAAATATATATAAGTACTTAAGGGGCCCATAAAACAAATGAGATTTTTATTAACATCAGCAATTTTGCGCCAGGTCAGAACTGGGTAAGTGACCGATTCAACTGCATCTTTTAAAAAAAAAAACTTATTTTTGTGTTTTTGTATATTGGAAAATGTTTACAAACATTACACGCAACCATAGGTGTTGTAGTATGAGTCTAGATGCCATACTTATTTATTTAAAAAAGATTTTCATGGATATTTATAAAGCACCGAACTAGGTGCGCTATAGTGGCTTATATTCCTAAACGGCTACCTACTCGATTCCGTGAAGTAAACGATACGAGCCATCGGTGACAATGATTGTTGCTATCAACTGTATTAGTTCATCATGTTTATAAATTTGTCGAGGTAGATTGATAGATATGTAAACATGACATAAGATTCAGTTCAGTTTCTTGTAATTGGACTCTGCGCTTGAAGCGACAATTTTCCAGTGTCGAGTTAAATAAAATTATACTAAAGTAAACCCATTTCCTTTTTCGCTTAAAGCGCAGAGCCCAATTAAGTATAAGGAGTATAAGGTATTGAACTGAATTGAACGCCATTTGACATAAGATTGGCAGATTTGTAACATAATGTATGACAGTGATAATATTTGTAATAAAACTATTTTTTTTTATTTTTCTCATGGCTTTGTATCGAATTGAAAAAATGGCGTTCAACTGAGTAACTTATTTATCACTTTATAATTTTATTTAACTCGACACTGGCAAATTGTCGCTTCAAGCGCAAAGTTCAATTACAAGAAACTGTACTGGCTTTGTGTCATAACAGCCGTTTTCTTTTGAAAAGTATAGAAACTGTCAAAACTCATTAAAAATTAATCTGCTTCAGTGATTTTGTGTTTTGTACCCAAAGGGTTAAACGGGACCCTTTAACTGAGACTAAGTCGTCTGTTTGTCTGACTGTCACCAAGCTGTATCTCACGAACCGTGACAGAGATTGAAATCTTGAGGGATGATTACTCTTGCTATACTAAATGCAAAATAAATAAATATATGAGGGGACTCCCATACAATAAACGTGATTTTTATAAATATCTAAGATTTGTAAAACCAAACAATGGATATAAATTATTTTGTATCTTGTTGCGCTAGGCTAGTACTTGGATAGATGTCCGTTCTAACTGCATCTTTTTGCATTTAAAATTTGTTATTTTTTTAAATTTTTTAAAAACGTTATGATTTGTCCTTCAAACTCTTCAAAGTCGTCAGAACACACACAGTACTTGCCTTACAATACTTAAGTCACAATAATTGCCTTCACTGTTAAATTATGTTAATTTAAACTCACATAAATTCATATCTCAGAGGTTGGGGGTCTGAACCCACGACCTTCGGAATGAAAGTCGAGTGTGCTCTCACTTAGCCAACACGGCATTTATTTTTTAATATTTAGTGGGTACTAATTCTACACAAATATTTTCGCATTACTAATTAAAACCTGCACCTGTCTGTAACATAACTTAACATACACCATATGCTTAGTCATTAAACAGAAAAAAACTTGCAAATTCATAAAAGAAAAGTATATTATTTTGTATGACTGAGTTCTTTTTAGTGGTTTTCGATATATTGTGGTTTCATTGACTCATTGTCTGGGTATGTTGCGTGTGAGTTCTTTGGCATTGATTCGTCGAGGTCTGACATTACCTTGTATACATATGTATGACAAGCATTAATAAGAAATAACCTATAATAAAGAACTACAAAATTGTTAAAACTGTGTTGTTTTACTCGCTTCTCAACTCAACTTAAGCGAACTGTCAAGACAATGTTATTTTCTAAATATTTTTTGTTTGTTTACGCTTAAAAAAAATACTTTTATTTATTTTAAGTGGACCATGTACGACCTGTGCATACATGTGGACAGGTTGGGTCTAGACACCACAACAAATTTCTGACTGAAATAAAAATCAAAACAGTTTAAAGTCGGTATGTAAAAGTGATTAATTAATACCATTTTTCTCAAAAACTCATTTTACTTGCATAACTCAACTACAGTTTCGTGAGAATGTTTTAACAAAAAAACGTCAGTCGTTCGTTACATAAAACATGTAAGTATCAACTATTTTTCACTCGACAAAAAATGCCACAAATAAACATTTAGCTGTCACAGACTATATTTAGAAGCTTAGCGCTAGTGGATTTAATGGAGCAGTCACAATTCAACCATAATTCTAGCAACGGAAGCATCACGGCTTAAAAACTGAAAACAGGGGATTATATGCATTGTAACGCGTTCGTGGAATTTCTAGCCGCCATATTGAAATTCAAATTCTGGATTCTATGAACTCTATGCACTACTTCTTTTTTTAAATACCTAATCTGAAAAGTGGCTATAGTACATTTCGCATTCTGCCTGATGTTATTTCATAATTTAGTTATGGCTTTTTCGGTATTTTCGCACTTGTAAAAAATAGTAGGTAGAGCTACTTAGGTGGTTTATGCTGCTTTCGTCCCGCAGTTTCGACTAAAATAATTTAAAAAATCCGTTTTAACTCACATTGTACCTCTGTTTTTCATATCAAATCTTGTTATATTATATATTTTAATTTTCACATAGGTTCATCCTCATCATTCAGATTTACAAATTCATTTCAAGGAAATTCATGTTTTTCTTCGCATTGTTTGTTGCGATTCGAATTTAAAATCTCTTGCCTTTCTTTTGTTTTTATTTCAACTTCCTTCCTTCCCGCTTTATAATGGGCGCTTGCAGATAACTTTTACGGAACCCTAAGGCCGCGTACAAGGTCAAGCGTAGCTACAAGCGGCGCGTGCCGTGACAACTCAAACATAGGTAAAAAAAAACAGGGCGTTCTAATAGAAGTGTATTCGCGTTGAAGGTTCTAGATAACTCAACAAATTTCCTTGACTGAAATCTATCCTTGTTTATTTCGTATTCTTCAAATACGCGATTTATCTCATAAAAACTTTCTGTACATTTTAAACATTAATAGAATGTAATTAATTGTAGCGTCGCACGCGGCCATGTTTGTATTGTCACCGCTGCACGCGCCGCTCGACGCCTGAAGCGCCGCTCAACGCGCCACTTGTCGCCCCGCCTGACGCCCCGCTCGAAGCCACGCCTGACGCGCCTCTTGAAGCTTCGCTTGTACTTAAACGCGGCCTAAAACCATATTTTAATACACTCTAAACACTTTAAAGCTTAGCTTAGTATTGGTTTAGTGTGGTAATTATTGGAGTTTACTCCTTAAGAAACGATTTGAGTTATAAGGCCCGGTATGGAAATTTTATGGGGAGTAAAATCAAGTGTTAACAAAAGTTGAGGCGTTACGTAGAAAGAGACAAACATATATATCTGTAGGATTCAACGTGTAAAAGAATGAGATGGAATACCGTCGAAACGTCACGTTCGAAATAAGAACTTTAACGCATTTTGGTTAGTTGTTTGTTGTGTCTCTGGAATGCGAGTTACCATTTTTGACATTCGAATACGCGTTCGAAAAAGTATTCGTCTAGCATTCACTTAGAATTTCTCAGTGAGTAGAGGTGAGAGTGCAAAGTTATTCAGTAAAATCATCAATATTTACAAAAATTTTGGCCGGACGTTTCTTTTTCACTTGGATATGGTCTTACAAAGATAGCTTTTACGTTTTTATGCAGGGAACTAAAACAATTGACGAATTTATGGTCCTCTCAATGCGTTTCGTTGGAACATTATAATAAGTACCTTCTGTTATTTATTAATTAAAATATTAAAAAGAAGCTATGGTTTCGACACCTAATTAATTTGTTCTTTGCAGTATTTAAGAATGATATTATAATTCAAACTGAAAGAAATCAATCATCCTAAAATTGGATTTGTATAAATTGAACACAATTATTATTATTTTGCAACATACTTTATGTAATACGCTTTATTGAAGTAATATTATAAACAATCCGAATAATTACAGATATATGTTTGTTTCTCTTATCATTTTAGCAGATGCGTTCATTTACCCTTTTTTTCTATTCGATGTACATATATCATAATATCGTTCGTAAGTAGTAAACTCCAATCGTGCGTCGTAGGTGACACACACACACACTTTTTTTTTACTCTATTAAGACATCTCAAGGAACTTCAGAGAAGTATTTTTATAGCTATATCTAATCCATGCATTTTGATTTGAACCTTAGGGCTTTTTTTGGTAGTGTACACTAGCTAGAGCATTTCTATGTAACATTCATGCAAATGCTCTGCGCTATTTTTAGCGTAACGCTCACTGTAAATGAGCGTTTTCCCGTTATATTAAGTTACTTCTTCTTCTTCTTCTTGGTTTTATGGCTTGCACCGTTCGCTGGTTGCTACGATTCTGCCAGTGTCGTCAGTTACTTGATAGTATCGTGAACATAATGCAGCAAGAGATGGGATATTATTTACAATCTTTCACGCATTCGATAACTTAAGCACACTGTCAGTCAACACTACAAAATGACAGTGACAGACACAGTAAAAAACACACCATTTGATATAAAACCCGTAAAAGTACTCAAACTGGACCATTCTTTATTCAAAATACTCGATTTATCTTCAAAAAACTTTCTATACATTTTAAACATTAATAGAATGTCGTTGACCTTGCCTAAGGCCTCGAATAGACGAATGGCTATAAAGATCTATGGAGGTATGTATATCACGGGATTAGACAGGGATCGAAGACCAGACGCGGAACTGCCACTGGAACGAACCACATGTTACTGCGAAAGTCGGAAACTGAAACCACAAGTCTGTTAGTCAGCTAGTGATTTGACAGGAAATGTAACCTAATTGTTGGTTCGCATTTATGCTTCAATAATAAGTAAGCGCTATGTTAATACATGTTATATGTTTTTATGTGTTAAATTGTATTGGAACTGTGTTATTTGTATTGTTTCGCTTTGTAAGTACCGAACGACACTAAAGATAGTAGGTAGATATTACATTACATTTATGATTATTAAACGTGAAAGATTTGGGAATGGATCATAAATTGTATAAAAATATATATTATTAAGTAGCTGCCAGCCCCGGCTTCGCGCGGGTAATTATTCAAATATTTTATTAGATTTTTTCTAGCCGTAAAAACAATCCTAGGACTTCTGCAAACATATATAAAAAATTATATATATATATTATTAAGTAGCTGCCAGCCCCGGCTTCGCGCGGGTAATTATTCAAATATTTTATTAGATTTTTTCTAGCCGTAAAAACAATCCTAGGATTTCTGCAAACATATAAAAAAAAAAAAAAAAAATTGGCCAGGCCTTGTTGAGTTTTGCGCTTGCCAACACATTTTGCGATAATTTTTATATTATAGATTCCATATTCTATTCTAAATTATAGTCACAAAAACCTTACAAAAATCAAATAAAGTAATTCCAATATTTCCTTCCCGCTTCAACAGCATAGAAATCTTTGCTACAAAAATCCCGTCCAAACTAAACTTATTCCAAACTTTCTGGGAGTTCCTCTTCCCGCCGATATTTCGACATCGCTGCAACACTAATGGGATCGGCTGTCAAACCAGTTTGACAGGTGCCTGCGCCCTTAGGGCAAGACTTCGAAACAGATGTCTTTGAGTTTGTTTATCTTTCGAGATTTGTAAACAGCGTAATGATACTGTTTTTAACAGGGTTAATTTTATTTATGGCGTACTTTATTTCACGAATTCGAAACATGTCGTTTTTTGTAGAATAGGATCCGTTTTTTAACTTAAGAAAAGTCCGCGGACATAATTTATGGTTTTAAGTAATTCATAGACAAATGTCTTTTTATTTATGTAAACTAGACACGCCTTCACACCAAAGCGTTGCCCGTGGACAATGGATATTCCCACAGGAACTACGTATTAGTCCCCGGTAAAAAGTAGCCCATAAGCTTCCCTCGATAAATTTAATATCTAACACTAAAAATATATTTCATATCGCACTAGATGCACCTGAGATTAAAGGTTTCAAGCAAACAAACACTTTAATATTAGTTTGTATGTAAGATATCTTCTTCTTTAAGATAGATAATAAAGATGGTCTATTTTGCGTTGGCGCAGTCGGTTATATCCTACGGTATTGCAGTCTGGGGAGGTGCTGTAAAAAATGTCATGCTAAGAATAGAACGTGCTCAGAGAGCAGTTCTTAAGGTTATGTACTCCAAGCCAAGGCGTTTCTCGACCGACAGTCTCTACGTTCTTAGTGGAGTCCTGACGGTAAGGCAATTATTTGTTTTAGCCATCATATTACGTAAACATTCTGAAGTTGCCTTTGACCATAAACTTACTTTAGCAAAGAGACGCTCTGACCAGGTATGTACTCTAAAACAAAGGAGAATTGTTACTGTCTCTAGACATTATTATTATCTTTGCGATAAATTGTACAATAAAATTAACTCTACGCAACAGATTTACCCTCTGACTCTATATAAGTGTAAATTGAAAATGACTCAGTGGCTTCAGTCACTCTCCTATTCAGAAACAGAGGATCTATTCCTCACTATAAAATAATTAAATTACCTGTTTTCACACACACACACACACCCACACCACACCACACATACACACACACCTACACACTCATACACACACACACATGCATACACTGTAATTATTTAATTCCTCTCTTAGATTATAAGGTTAATGTTTTAAATCAAGTAGTATAATATTGATATTGTACTTCTTTTTAAATGATTATTTTAATTTTTATATATTTTTGTGTAACTCACCTTTACTATAATTTATTTGTTTTAATGTTTATATAGGACTGTCTATTCTGGAGGTGGGCGTTGGCTCTGCAACACAGTTTTCCAAACTTTCGCAGACGCCATCGTTCGAATCAAATTGTGAAACTTATTGTTAATGTCCAAATAAATGATTTTTATTATTTTTTATTATTATTATTTTCTTTGAGTCAATGTCACCTGGCATTGGCTATTTCGCCGCCTCAAATATAAACAAAGATCGGCATAGCCGTGTTTAATTTAAATACTTAAAAACATTATGAGCCAAAAACTTGCAAACTCACAAAGGAGCGAAAAACGTCGTTCGTAACCGAGGAATTTCATATTCCTTTTGTGATGCAAATTCTTTTTCTAACATTAAATTTAATACAGTCCATACATGGTGCCTTAAACGGCTCGTAAAGTTCTCTAAGGTAAGTTTGTTTATTCTAAGCTCAGTGCTCGTAAAACACACTCTTTGGTGAATTTATCGGAGGTTTATGTGTATGGTGTGTTTGATATAAAAAAATCTAAATATTACACTTCCTGTATTACTGTTAGGTTGGTAGCTGTGTAAGCAAGTGGTAAAATACTATTTGAAGTTAGAATGATACGTGGCAGAGAATTCTAAATTTGAAATGATTTTATTATTTATTATATAGACTTATTGTAATTGGTTTGTGTGAGATAAAGGTTTTAATTGGATTTACGAGTACCTTCTGGGAAATTTGTATAACGACAAATTGAAAAAAAGTTTCGTGTTACAATAATATAAAAATAAATAAATAAATATCGACGGAATTTCCATATAGCAAGTTTAGCCCCGCTTGCTAGTCAAGCTTGTGTTATGGGTACTAGACATCTGATATACTTCACATATAGATATTTTTATTATAAGTACATAGAAAATACCCAGACCAAGAGAAAAGTCCCTGCAGAACATACAAACACTGACTCCTCGGAATCGAACCCGCTACCTCTTGCACCGCAAGCTTACCTGGCACACCCCTGAGACTGTAAGCTGTACAATAAGTTAACCTGTTCAATAATAATAAAGTAAAGGTATTACTTTATTTCGTAATAAGTTATTATTTAAGTAGTTAGAAAGAAAGAAACTTCGTTTTCCCAACAAATCCAGAACTAAGTAGGTCAATAATTTATGCTCGTAAACATATTTATAACTTAAGAGTTAGAAGCTCCGAGTAATTTCGTTATTGTTTCTTCGAGATGTTAAACATAAGCTTCATAATTTATTCTTGTAAGCCCTTATTGTACATAATATTTTCATTGCTGTTCAAAGTCAAAGTCAAAGTCAAAACGTTTATTTCCTTAGAAGCCTATGCTTACATGGACAGGTCAACTTAAATCTAATTTAAATAAAAACTAAGAATAATTAAGGAAATAACATAGTCTTGACAGTTCGCTTCAATTTTTTACACTGAGTTGAGAAGCGAATAGAACAACTCAGCTTCCATCTCTTATGTTGTTATTATAACAATATTGGTGTACAACATGGTTACTTATACATTTAACATTTACAAACAAATGCTAGTCAAACATGCACATAACAGAAAAAAAAACTAAATTTAGCTATTTTGTCCATCCTAGTGGAACCGAGCTACATCTGACCAAGCATTATCGTCTTTGATATAGTCCTCTGTAGAATAATAGCCTTTTTTCAAAAGACATTTTTTAATTAAAAACTTAAACTTTCGAATGGGTAGGTCAGTTATAAACTGCGGAAGTTTATTATAAAAACGGACACAATTGCCCATAAAAGATTTCCCCACCTTACGTAATCTAAATGTAGGGATATGTAGTTTATTCTTATTTCTAGTATTAACATTATGGAAATCACTCTTTTTAAGAAAATCTTGCTTATTTTTGTGTGTGTACAGCAAATTCTCATAAATATATTGTGAAGCAACAGTCATAATATTTATTTCCTTAAATTTATCTCGTAAGGAGTCGCGTGGTTTCATTTTATAGATTGAACGCACCGCTCTTTTCTGAAGAACAAAGATAGTTTGGATATCAGCTGCCGTTCCCCATAGCAAGATACCGTATGACATGACACTATGGAAGTAACTAAAATAAACAAGTCTCGCGGTGGCCTCATCAGTAATATGCCGCATAGTCCGAACTGCATAAGCTGCTGAACTAAGTCGACTCGCAAGAGCATTAATTTGAGGTTTCCATTGAAGTTTTGAATCAATATGTAGCCCTAGAAACACTGTTGAGTCAACAAGATCAAGCTTTTCATTATCTAATATTATTTTTATAGGACGTTCTCTGACAGTTGGTAATTTAAAATTAATACATTTAGTTTTTTTCGCGTTTAGTAGCAGATTATTAACAGTAAACCAATTCAGTACGCGAGACAAAGAATTATTTACGTCGTCATAGTTATCTTTATTTCTATCTACCTTAAAAATTAGAGAGGTGTCATCCGCAAATAAAACTATGTCACAAAGGTCCTTGGCATAAAAAGGAAGATCATTTACATATACTAAAAATAAGAACGGTCCTAGAATCGATCCTTGCGGCACGCCTAATTCTATTTTTGAGCCCGTGGATCTTTCAGTTCCAACTTGTACTATTTGAATTCTATTTGTCAGATATGACTGGAGAAGGTCTAATGCTTTACTGCAAATACCGTAATGTTTTAATTTATTTAATAACGTATCGTGACTTACACAGTCAAAAGCCTTGGAGAGATCACAAAATACACCGATAGCGTTTTGTGATTTATCCCAGGCCCCTAAGACGTGTTTTAGTAGTAATGCACCTGCATCATTAGTGGATCTACCTTTGGTGAAGCCAAACTGGTTATTATGTAATAATTTGTTAAAATTAAAATGTTCAGTAAGTTGATTTAAGATAATTTTTTCAAATATTTTACTCATGACAGGAAGCACTGATATAGGCCTATAATTGGCAGGGTCATTATGACTGCCAGATTTAAAAAGAGGGACAAGCTTACCATGTTTCATGAGATCAGGAAATAAACCCACCTCAATACACTTATTGAAAATATGAGCTAGATAAGGTGCAATTTCGTTAATGATGTTACCCAGCATTTTTGTTGATATGTTCCAAAGGTCCTCAGTATTTTTTATGTTAAGGGACTTGTATGTTTTTACAATATCGTCAGTGTCAACGTAACTGAAATCGAAACCCTCTACACATTTATCAACAGATGATTCTAATAAATCTACAGCCTTTTCGGCGGAGGAGTTTAATGAATGGGTTACAGTTTTAGAAATGTTACAAAAAAACTTATCGAAGGCATTCGCTACCTCTTTATTTTTAGTTAGAACGGTGTCATTGATTTTTAATATAATATCTTTTTTTTGTGGCTTTGACCTTCCAGTCTCATTATTTATAATATTCCAGGTAGCTTTAGGTTTATTAGTAGAACACGTTATTTTGTTTCTAAGAAAGAGAGATTTAGCGGTATTGCATACTTGTTTAAACAGCTTCGAATATGTATTTACGTAGGAAAGAAAAGAATCGTTATGTAACATCGATCCCCTGTCAGAATAGAGTTCGTATAGTTTATTCCTGCTTTTAAAAATGCCTGGCGTAGCCCAGTCAGTGAAACTAACTTTTTCTCTAACCTTACAAAATTTAATCTTAAATATTTCATCGTGTGCCCTTGCAATTATTTCGGAAAGCGAAGTAAATAGATCATTAGGGTCATCAATATAAGGTAATGAGACAAGATTATATGCTATTTTACTTTGGAAAATAGAGATGCGCTCCTTTGTTATAGGCCTGTAACTAAATTCCACTAACTTATTTATAGAATTGGTATAGGGGAACTTAACACTTTGTCCATAATGATCTGAATTCAAATGTTGTATTACTGATTTACTAATTGGAGATTTATTACTGAAAATATTATCTATACAAGTGGCGGTAGTAGAAGTTACTCTAGTTGGTTCATTAAAAATGTTATGCATACTAAAACATTTGAATAAGTTAAGTAGTCTATCAGCTAGAGGATTTTGTAAGATATCTATATTGAAATCACCACAGACAATCAGATACTTGTTGCAGGTAAACATTTTAAGAAGTACTTCTTCCATAGTAGATTCAAAAATTTCCTGGTTTACACTCGGAGGACGATAAACGCATAAGATTAAATGCCGCTCCAGTTCCACACAAGACAGTTCAATATTTGTTATATTTGTTGTTATATATATGTTCAAAACAACAGGCCAAAAGATTTCGCGGTTGCATATTTAATTAGCATCCTGTATGTGCGCCAGGGTTTTTCTAAGGCACACGTGCGGGAATCCATATTGGATTTTAAATATTTAAGTGATGTAATAAATATGTTACGAACCCATTACCGGCTTATGCTTACGAAAACATTTTCGCGGGAAAGTATTTGGAATTTTACGAGTCTCTTTCGCGAGTTTATATTTGGAATGTTAAATATTGTAACCAGTAACAGATACATAAATTGAATTTCGAACTTCGAACATTGAATCGATGTTTGGAACTAACTTCTTGCTATTTAAACATAGAATGAGTTCCCGTGTTTTTTTCACTATGATAGAATACAAAAAAGGCTCATTATTATGCCTCAAAATGGCGACGATACATAGACTATTGTGTCGCTTTAGTTGCGACACATATGTTTAGTTTTTATGCCAAAAACATCCAATTTTAAAAGTGTTTAAAGGCATCAAATTTCTCATAAAAACATAATGTTGTCGTAAGAAACGTGATTGGAGGTTACATTCGTATTGAAAGAAACCTCTTTTTAAGCCACACGCCCTCTACACGATCGCAAAGGAATCATTCTCTTACCTGTGGGAACGTGAAATGGCGGGAAAAGGTGTAAAATAGCGGCTAATGAGAACTATCGGTTACAAAATTACAAGGCTCGAGTTAATATGGGGTCGTGCGTGATTTGTGGTATTTCCAACAATTCGCTTTTACTTAGTTGTATTCAGTGTTGCAGTGTTATTTGATGTTTCGGTTTTTTTTTACGATCCTGTTGCGTCCTGCAGGGCAAAGGCCTCCATACCCTCTTTTCAAACTTCCCTATTATGATGTTAAATCTATCCAGTCCTTGAGGTGGGCGTCAAGCTCATCTCTCAATTGTCGCTTTCGTCTTGTCTTTTTCTTTAAGAATCTTAATCTTATATCTCAAAGAACATACGTCCACTTATAGCGAATAAACATTTAAGTGCCACCTTATCTATATAAAAATTGATGAAGTAGAAAACAAACTCTAGAGATTTAATAAGTTTAGAATAGATATGATGTCCGGACCGATATCGGCCACGGCGACTGAAATACCATGCCTACATGCACTAAGAGCCCGGTATTTAGTCGTTTCATACCACGGTATGAATCGCCCAAGGGCTCTTTTCGGCTTTTTGGGAACTTGTGGAACTTCCCTTTGTGGAGTTTGTGGGAACTTATCATCATGATTATATTAAAAAAACTGGAACGTGATTTCACAAATAGAATTGATTGCTTTATGTGGAGGCAATTCAGTAATTATTGTACACAAACAAATAAAATATATTTAAGTACTTATTTTACTAACAAATAATTAACTTATATTATCTATTACATTTTGAAAACCAATATTCACTAAAAATTACACCAATTAATTAATCATAGTACACCCTTCGTGACCAGTGTTGTAGAATTCACTCGTACAATAACATCAAAGTAAGTAATACCTGTTCCCGAATTGTCTTAACACTAGTACCTACAAACCTAGTTAGTACTCTACTTACCTAGTCTTACATAAGTCTAGTAACACGAGATCTAGCATGCCGGGACTTAGGTATCCCACTAGAGCCTAGCCTAGCGCTGTTCCAATTACTAGGCTCTCAAGGCGGCCAGTGTCCTCGTACAAGATGCTTAGTAAGATTAGGGTTGCCAGCTGGTATTTCAAAGTGGCTGGTTTATTTAAAAATGTTGGTATGTGGTAGAAAAATAACGTTTAAAAATAACATGGTTATTTATGCATTATAATATACATCTGTTTGTACGTATATTTGCTTTTCCATGTTTGACCGCGTAAGTTAAGAATTAAATTTAAAAATTCTTTAAAGTAGACCAATATTTGTGCTGCACTAAGTCGTTAAGCTAACAAGCGGAAATTAATGAAGAATATAGCCCGACTGCGATTTTACTTATCTGGGAACTTTTACAGTCTGTATATACATGTATGTGAGATTGGTTGTTATGCAACTTTTTTTCGATATAAATTCTAAACGGTGAGCCGGATTGTAAAATGTCGAAATAAAACTAAAAATTACTTTTAAATACCTATTCAACAATGACATAGTTTATTGACTTTCATTTTTTTTTACAAAATGGCATCCAGTAGTCTTGTTGAATTTTCACTAACGTCATGTCTTTAGTGACACTCGCCTTACAAAGAGGAATCGATTGGCGTATGAATCATTTAAATCTGTATACAGACACTCTTCAGACCAACGACCAACGCCTGGGGCGTTTGGTCTGCATAGTGGGACTAAGAAACACATACGAAAGACTGTTCACATTATCACTACTTTGCGTTACTTGTGCTCAGTCGGTTAAATACAGACTCTAACATCTCTTTGCAGCCCCAGCAATTAACGAATGAGGTTTTATAAAGGAAAACGACTCCATTTTCCACACCATCTCTTGATATATTACCTCATCTAGGCATCGTCGAAATTAGAGTTGTAATACGTAATTAGAAATTAAGCATTCGTCGTGGAGAGTCACGTCGAGTCAGGGCCCGTATTTCATGTTGCCATAAAATAGGCGGGTTACCATATTGTTGCTCTCATAACCCACCCTTATTGCACCCTATTTACGTTCCCACTGCTGGGACACAGATTATTCTCCCTTTTTTTAGAGTTAAGGCTTTAATTCACCACGCCAAGTGCATGTTGGTGAATGTCACATGTCCTTCAAACTCTTCACCGTTACAGCAAGAGTTTATAAAACTAATACATTTCTCAGGATAAAAAACCATCTAGACATGCTTGGCGCGTTGGGGTGTAAACCTTTGGAATGAAAGTCGCGTGTGTCAATATAATTATTTTCCTAAAAAATTCAAACATATATGTATATACATACAAATGGCACATAATGAAAACAAATATTAACCTAACAATTATTACGAAAAATAGATACCTAGGTACAAACACACAAAAGCGAAAAAAAACATTAGGTACGAAAAATGGTTCCCGGACTAAATTCGACAAAAAGATGAGTAAGGACTCATCTTTTTGTTGGAAATTCTGCTGATATGCGCCAAGCAAGAGCGCCATTATACAGACATAGTAAAGGCTACTTTTAATCACAGGCAAAGTACAAAAAACGTGTGTTTACAACACGTAACGTAAAAAAAATATAAAATATCCAAGTGAAACCACGGCTAGGTATAATATCCTCTTCCCCCCAATTTCATAGCCCCAGCGATTATGCAAACCGCTCATAATTGCGTTAAACGTCGAGAGAACCATTTTCGCTCAAAATGTGTTTGACGTGTAATTTCATTATTTTATTGTGGTACAATTGAATTAGTTGACACTCCGTAGCGCCGCGGATTGGATTACGCGGTAACTTTTTCGCGGGATTTTTAATTCGATTTTCGAATTGGGTTGGGTTATTTATAACTAGTCTGTGATAGTTGGGTTGCTCTTTTAGTTTTGTCTATGGTTGGGGTTGCCAACTGATTTGGGTAAAATTGGCGACATATTCAAGTAGATAAACTATATCTAAGTACCTACTTAATATTTAGCACATTTATTTTACGTGACAACGCCCGAATGTGGTCCAGTAGTGCATATTCTGCGGCTGAAATGCGATACTTATTTTATAAACGAACTAGTGCCTCGCGGTGTTTATAACCCGCGTTATAATGGATTCTCCCGAGGTAAAAAGTGAATTATGTCCTTTCTCAGGCTCTAGAAAATCTGTGTACTAAATTTCATTTAAATCGTTTCAGTAGTTTTTGCGAACGATAGAAGAACATTCAGACAGAGCTACTTAGTATATATGGATATTAGTAAGTACCTATAACTGAATCTTATTGGTATGTTAACATTGTGAGTATACAAAATAAAGTTTGAATGGTAAGTTTTTTTTTAATTCAGGTGGTATGTGATTTTATATAAATAGCTCGTCATAATATTATAGCACCTATCTACATCTTTATGACTCACAACTTAAAACGTAGCCAATAAAAGTTTATATGGTCCTATATTTATAACACGTTCGCTTTAAACACTTCCCACTTTTTCATTAATGTTTCAAGTTTTGATCCGGATACGTGCAAAAAAATACAAAAAGTAATTAAACACATACTAATTTGGTATTCTCAAGCTTTTTTACTTTCGTCTTGTCTGTGTCTTTTGCTTTATATTTTGCCTATGAATTAAATACTTATTATTAGAATTTAACGAAATCGAGTGTACAATGTTACCTATGACACAGGATACAAAAAAGTATGAAGAATAAATTGAACTATAACTTATTCTACAATGTCTGTAATAGCAGCAAAGTTAATATGTGTAGTACTTACATTATATATATCATATTTTTACATAAGCATTTTCTTTTTGTCAATCGGAAAATTCCGGAAAAAATATATATTGAGTATGTACGTACATACTTACTCGTATGTCTAATATAATAAGTATATCAGATGTCTAGTACCCGTAACACAAGCTTAGAGCTTACCTTGGGGCTAGATGTAGTTGTGTGATGTGAATGGTCCGGATATATTTATGTATTTAATTAATTATGTACTGAATGTTTATAAACCATTTATCACTACGGACGTCAATAATTTAGAACATTATTTTTTAAACCTTTATCTCTCCTGGATAAATATAATGTTATAAATCACCAGAAAACGCATTCAACCAAAACTACAGACAAAACGCCACATTTTTGATATAATAATGTAGAGTAAATATTCCGTATCCAGTACTATGAGTATCTTCTGTGGTCAAACTTAGATATTTTCATCCGTACGACATGTTTATTAGATAAACGAGGCGCTAAGTGCCTTTTACGCGCTGAAATAATCTTTGATCTTCGAGTTAGTTGTTTTGAAAGGAATGTCAAACGTCATGTCATTGACTTTTGGTGAGTGTCTACCATAGACAATATTTTTATC
The DNA here is from genome assembly GCA_929108375.1 of Gymnoscelis rufifasciata. NCBI lineage: Eukaryota > Metazoa > Arthropoda > Insecta > Lepidoptera > Geometridae > Gymnoscelis > Gymnoscelis rufifasciata. The sequence continues at coordinate 8,072,319 of OV815327.1, read as the reverse complement.
TGTGGCGGCTAAAAAACTGTTGGGAGTTTTCCTAAAAGTAGTTAAATTATTATGTTACTAGAGCCACGAAACAACAAATAAGAAATTAAGGTTAAAGATGAAAAATATCTTCGTCTTTGTGTATAGAGGACGAAACTGTGACGTCAAATTATTTCTGAAAAACGAGATGTCAGTGAAGCGTATTAAAAAATCCCAACTGAACGACGCGAGTAGTAAATTAAATAAAATAGCAAATAATAAATCATATTAATACAGTACTTAGTTACTTAATATGAAATATGACAGACGCCATAAATGCTTTAGAACATGTCATGTTAAGTCACGAACGTTAATCCAAACTTCAGTGTAGATAATGTCAGACAAGTTATGCCACAGCACAATGTATTATTATATAGAATTGGTATAAAATAAGGCTATGTGTTATTTTTAAATAAAATCCTTAAAATTAAAAAAAACGCCAAAATTTTGTGACGTCGTTAGTGTGTATGTTGCTATTCCTTGCAAAATTTACCGTATGGACTTTGATAAAACATCACAATAATAGCTAACTCATCAGAATAAATTGCCACTTTTCGCGGAAAAATCCATTATTTCGAGCAAAGCCCGATTTAGATCCAATTTGGCATGAACTTTTTACTTCGGGATAATCTATCCTACTACTATTATAAAGGCGAATGTTTGTAAGTATGGATGTATGGATGTTTGTTACTCTTTCACGTAAAAACTACTGAACCGATTTGAATGAAATTTGGTACACAAAATCTCTAGAGCCTGAAAAATAACATAGGCTACTTTTTACCGCGGGAAAACGTCATTCCGCGGGAAAATCCATTATAACGCGGGTAACACCGCGGGGCACAGCTAGTTATAAATAATTAAAGCTGCGGGCGGGCAACTACTAATCTATAATAAAAGTAAATTTAAAATCAATTATCACGTTTTCAATAACTCCTTTAGTAAACAACACATATTTATTTTTTAATTTGTCATTGGTATGAAAAGTTTTAATCATAGGTGTATTCTTTTCAAATTCTTTTTTGTTACTTACCTAAACAAAAATTAAAAAGATATCTATAATCTGTTTAAGTAGTATCTATTAAATAAAAAAATATTTCCCTACAATCCACACAACATAGCCCCGTGGTAAGCTCTTAGCTTATGTTACGGGTACTAGACATCTGACATACTTAATAGACATACATATTTTGATATATTTTTATTTAACTGTGTACCGAAATAGTACTCACTGTGTTTCGTAATGTAGCCCGCAATGCCATTTTTCTTAGCCTTCAGCTTTCTTGGACGGTTTAAACCGTGAACAAACGAAGGCTTATTATGCCGTAAATACCTTCATATAATTTTCTATGTAGCCCTAAATCTCATAAAAGCATCAGATTGCAAAAGCTCCAAATATCTCTGAGAATAAAACATGATTCGTGTAAATTCTATTAGTACGAGTACGTGAAATCTAATATACCCCTTGTCGAATTTGAAACGCGAATTTTTCGACATTTTTGTATGATTTATGTCATTGTCCTCTTACAGGGATGGATTAAGGGCGAACAAAAGGGTGTGTTAACATGAAAACATCATTTTCAGCCGTAGAATGTCAAAAAAATATATATTTTATTACACTATATCCTCTCTAAACTGGCATGTTCGGAGAACTTTAAACAGCTTGAAAGACATGTGACATTCACCAAGCCGCACTTGGCCAGCGTGGAGAATTAAGGCCTAACCTCTCTCGTCAAGAGAGAACTCCCTGTGTCCCAGCAGTGGGAATGTTAATAGGGTGATGATGATATCCTCATCATCGGATTATAAAAAGTGGTGGCTTCCGAACACCGGTGACTGTCGCTTGATTCTGACACTCACATAATCGTGTAGATGTAGCGGTAGCTCTCCACCGCCACCGGTGACTGTAGTCGGTAGCCCGTTTGCACCGAGCCTAACATTCAAATGTATCTTACTTGTCGTCTGTCCTTTTTTTGAAACCCCCGATCAAAAAGGAGGGGTGTTATAAGTTTGACGTGTCTGCCTGTCTGTGGCATCATAGCTCCCGAGCGGATGGAACGATTTCAATTTAGTTTTGTATGAAAGGGGAGTTTGGCCCGGGTGTTCTTAGACATGTTTCATGAAAATTGGTTGAGCCGTTCAAAAGTTATGGGGGTGAGAGTGGGGAAGGAAAACCGAAAATCTGCAAATATACTCGAGTAGGTATCAAATGAAAGAGCATCGCGTGCCCTTACTACTAAATATTATGGTGTTTTACTTATAAGGAAATTAAGGCATTGGAATATGAGGGTTTTTCTTAAATTTTAAATTTAGATTTATTACTAGTAAAGTGCAGTCCCGATTTTATGTTTAAATGTTTCGGAGAGATCGTTTCTGGTTAGGTGTAATACGCCTCTGATTGAAGAATAGCGTTGTTTGTAAGCTTGTTGCGTTATAGACAGTTTTGTTACAATGCACCTATTTACCTTCTGTTATCATGTAATGTATGTTCTTATTTTTAAGTCATTTTTGATAAGAAATAATTGGCAACAACCAAAATCATTAAATCGTGGATATGTAAATAAGTTTCAGCTCGTTTCTAATTTATATTGCTATTTGTACTAAACACCTCAAAAATTTGTGCTGTCAACTGTCAGCTAAAATGTTGAATTTAAGAATTTCCCCCTTTAGCCTTTGCCCCTAGCTAGACCTTAATAACTCCCTCTGCTTTTAAAACTCTTGCGACATTTGACGATGTCAATTGATAAAGGTTTCCTTCATAATAGGGCTTATTCATAAGGTTATTTACAAAGGTGATCTTAAATAGTTACGTTATAAAGGTTAGGACTATTATTTAGATAATAAGACTTCTATTTGGTCCCGATTTTGCACGGGTAATTTGGTATAATCCTAAGAAAAAAAATCATTAGATACCTAGATAATAGACAGATAGATAGGTACCAACTTCTTCTGTCTGGTAGAGATCGCTCTTTAGCGATAAGACCGCCATTTGTCACATAATCTTAAGTGCTTTTGTATTATTTTGTGTTTTTAATTATGTGTGCAATAAAGTTTATTTATCTTTATCAACTTCATTGCACACTATTTCTTACGAACTAAATAACAAAAAAATAAAACGTTATATGTGATACAATTGGCGGCAGCATCGCTATAGCAATAACGCCGCCAATCGCCAATTTCTTCCAGGCAACCTTTGGATGGATAGGATCTATTAGGATATAATAATTAATGATGATAATCATTTCGTCCGTGAAAGTTACATCGAGTAAAAATATATCCTTTTTGCAAAGCATCCGTCTGCGTCTGTCGTCCAATTTTCAGATGTAGATAGATACGGGTTCCAACATAATGGCATACCTGCTAGTCCTTAAAAAAAATTAATTACGCGGCCAGTGATGAAACGTAAGTCAATCGACAAAGTAAAAACGAACACTTTTTGCTTGTGAGTATTTAGTTATTCTAACGATGGACATTAACGCTTTTTTTTTCAAAATGCGGTCTAGTAGGTGCCAAGGTCCATACATAAATGTCGGAACCTCTTTGGAATCGTAAAGGTTGTGAAAATGCTGCGAAGAGTTTTTGCATAAAACTTGTCCGGTTATGATCATGATAAACTATTAAAAGACAATACGTACCTATATAGAAACACTTGAAATGTGAAGCATATCTTAAAAAATATTACTTACCTAATTATCTTTATATTCAATAGACCGATAACTCCTAGTTTTTGACCCCCGACAAAAAAGAGGGGTGTTATAAGTTTAACGTGTCTGTCTGTCTGTCTGTGACATTATTTGTGATGACGGATGCAGCGATTTTAATTTTGTTTTTTTTTTGTATGAAAGGTGAGTCTGGCGCGAGTGTTCTTAGACATGTTTCATGAAAATCGGTTATGCCGTTTTAAAGTAATGGGGGTTAGAGTGGGGAAGGAAAACTGAAAATCTGCAAATATACTCGAGTGGAGTATCAAATGAAAGCGCATCGCGTGCGCATTACACAATATTATGGTGTTTTACTTTTAAGGAAATTAAGGCATTGGATTCGGGGGTTTTCCTTAAATTTTACACTTAGATTTATTCAGTTTTTGTTTATTATAATAAAATTTAAAATTTCTAAGGGCCTATTTCATCATCCCCGAGGTAAATTTAATCAATGGTTAAAGCATAGAGCTAACAAGTCAACTGACAACTGTCAGTGACTGACAGTGATTGCTCTATATTTCAAACATTGACTAATTTACCTCGGAGATGATAAAATAGGCTCGCTTAATTCGTTTCCAATACCAACATGATAACAGACATTTCTATCGTAAAAATATGTTTTGACAACACCATCAAGAAATATTGTAATATGAAAATAAAAACATTCATCTTTATAAGAACATCAAAATCATCACAAATAAACAGTCACGGCTAATGATAAAATCATTAACAATTTACACGCTTACCAATTAACTGAACATAAACTAACTTCCAAACGTCATGTGTCAAATTAATGAACCTTTTGACAGCTGTCACTTAGCTATTTCATGGTGCCAGTGGCTTGAGCAACTAATCATTTAAGCTTGTTTTTCTTACCTGTCAAAATATAGGTATCATAATTTGTGTTTCATAATTTGGAGGGAAAGATTGTTATGACTTCATCTGACCATAAATTATTTTCTTATGTGTTTTTAATGATGTCGTACTAATTTAACACAATGTAACCAAATGAAAATAAAAAAAGAATTTAGATAGTGTGAGATATGACGCATACACCGAGTGTTTCAAAATGTTTACCTTAAAAAGAAGAACACGCCAAAAATGTTGAATTTTTTGATTACTCTTCTACAAGGCAAAAGTCACATGTTCCGCCTACCATAAAAATAATGCTATGTGGTTTGTAACACCTCCACCATGAATTCTACCGGCAATATTTATTTCATAATTCGAAGGCTACCGCCAATACTCATCCCAAGTCATCCCGCATGAGCCATCGGGTACCTACGTCATAAATGTCAAATAAGTCAGAGCTGTCACCGCCACACTCGCCTCATGGGGGTAATTAGGTAAGAAATGTGTCACGGCACGTGTGTATTGATTTGGCGAGCAAAATGAGCTATTTGGCTTTGGTAGCGTAAGTAAGTATTGTCACTCAATGATGAAGAAAATAGGATTGTCCGTAATACAAGTTAGTTAATGTTAGGCATAAGATTACACTGTCAGTATTTTTAACCCCCGTCAAAAAAGAGGGGTGTTATAAGTTTGACGTGTCTGTCACAGTCTGTCTGTCTGGGACATCATAACTCCCGAACGGATTTCAATTAAGTTTTTTTTTGTATGAAAGGTGAGTTTCGTTCGAGTTTTCTTAGACATGTTTGATAAAAATCTGTTGACCCGTTAAAAGTAATGAGGGTAACAGTGGGGAAGGAAAACCGAAAACCTGCAAATATACCCAAGTGGGATCTCAAATGAAAGCGCATCACGTTTAACTTAGATTATAGGTATAGGTTACACTGTTAACACTCTTAGTATTTTTGTATACCTAATAAAGCAGGTACTTAGTAAATATGTGGACTATATTTGAAGAAATAATTTATTTCGGAATGATAAATCGCTTCGTTACGTAACGAGTAACGGTTTTTCCCTTCCTCTCACGTACTCGTATGCGGCAGCGGTAGATAGATAGATAATATGTTTATAGGTAGATGGCTGACTGGAATAAATGAATAAAACCATAGATTTATGCAAATATTAAGTACCTTTCATTTCAAAGAGTATGTGTTATTCTGATATGTAAGTTTCATCATAATCCCCTGAGTAGTTTTTGCGTGAAAGAGTAAAACACATTTACTATCCTCACAATCTTGCATTTATGATATTAGTAGAATAGTAAGAAAGTACAATGTACTGTCCAAGCGATGATGTAAATTTACAGCAAATCTAAAAATGCTAAAATTAAGTTCGCCTTATGCATAAAATGTCAGTCTAAAACCATTATCGCCTAGAAAGGTAAAAACGAAATACTATTCTCAATCCAATATCCAATATTAATTTATCGAAGTAGAATTCTTTATTATGTCTAGACGAGAGACATTAAGGGGAATATTTTATTTTATTTCTACATAATTTATCTTAGTTAACCGTCAGAATGTATTGAATACTGTTTTTAAGGGTAGATTGATTAGACCACAGTAAGTTTTATGGCTTACCCTTTTCAATGTAGGTATCTATTTAAAAAACTGAATTTAATAAATTTTAAAATAATGAGATATTTCTTTACTACACCTAGTCTAACATGTACAGTTTATACCATTTTTCAATAAAAAAAAAAAAAAAAAAAGTTATAAGCGCAAAAAGATGCAATCAGAAAGGTCACCCATTCAAGTACTGGCTGCGCGCAACATTGCTTAACCTCGTAAAAGAACAATTGTTGTAGGTGTAAGAACGTCCCTTAACACTATTTAGCCGTTATGGCTAAGTGAGAACACACTTTTATGCTGCTTATGCATATACTATATATTTGTTAGTTAAGTAATAAACAATCTCAAACCACAATTACTTACTCAAATAACCCAAACAAAATCAATTAAATTTTTTATATTTGGACTCAGCTCTGGAAGTCAGTTTACCAGTGACAAGTTAAAAAAAATATAAAGTGGAAAATATATTATTCAGTTTACGCCATTTACACTCTCCCAAACAAAATAATCTAAACTCCAAATCCGCAAAAACGCGCCAAAACTTACGTCATCCCGCCATCTTGATTGCCGATGTAAAACCACAGATAAAATATAAACCTCGGCAATAAACGTAACACGGAATTGGGTACAAACTCAATTACCACAAGTGGTGCTAAAAGGCGTATATCTGTGCTCCTATAAAAATCCTATCATCTTGCCCTTTGGTACCTTTCGTCGGATTTTTAGATGGTTTATACATTAAGGTAAACGCACCTATGTTTTTTCCGTGGTGTTTGTTTCTGGCTCAAGTTAAATTTATAGGATTTAGGAGTCTGATTATTGTTAAGCTTGAAGAGACAAAAGATATACACGCTAGGTACTGGCATTATATATAATTTGTATGTAAATGTGGAAATTCGTTTCATTCTCATTTATCAAAGAATAAGAAATGGTGATTTAAATTAAATACAAAATAATGTTGCTTTGTTTCTTTTAAATAAGTATAAAATATAATTAGAAAATACTAAGATTTAAGATTGTTCCACTAGACATCTAGCAGGTACAGTTAATACAATTAACATACCTTAGTATATACATTCATAAATTCTTTAGACCCTAATAGAGTTTTCTTACAGCAAACCTTAGGGTATGGAGAACTGTTATACAGAAAATATGCATAGCGTGTACCTACATACAAGTCAGAGAAATTATCATATATAAACAACCTACATAATAGGGAATACCTTTGTTGCTTAATGCAATGTGCCCAAAAATAGGTGCTCAATCGGGAATACTTAGATATTATGATTTTTGTTTATTTCCTTAGCACAGGGATACATGGACAGGAAGGACGGATATAAAAAACAATAACATCTTAGGACAAATGCTAGTAGAAAATACAAATTTAGTAAAAATTGCAGTAAAACAAGATTATTCTGAGAACTAAGAACTTCTAAATATGGTTTGTAAATTTTACTACGCAAATTAACTAGATATTTCTATGTCTATAAATTGCTCGTCAGCAGTAATCAAACCCGCTACTTCGCTTTGCGCCTGTCAGTCAAATACCACACCCAACATCTAATGTTAATATTACACCGCTTAAAATGTTACACAGCGTAAAAGGCTCTTAAACCGCGACTCGACCCAGGAATTTACTTAACACTGACAGTAAAAGAGGGTGTTACAGCAAAATACAGCATAAAACTGTCATTGGACATTTTACCGCGGTACTTAAACACAGGTATGGGGATTTAGCGCGTTTTAGAGACTGTACCTTAAGTTGTCATAAAGTAGTTTGGGCGCGAAGTGTCTATGGTCGTGGAAATGTCTATGGTCGTAGAAGTGTCTATGGACGTAGAAGTTTTAGGAGTGATCAAATAGGTTTTGTACTTTATTATATGGTATAAGCAATCAAATATTTAATAGTTTTTGGCTTGCTCGATTTTAACATAGGTTCATTTATTAATAATTACGGACAAGGGTAAAATATAGCAGGATACTGTTCTTCATAAAATATAATAAGTACTACGTTTGAGAACGTATGATTAAGTATGGAAATATGGAAGAGGGAGTCCAAAGATAACGGAATTTCATACGTAAATCAATTGACTCAAATGTAACAATGTTTCATTCGAGAACCAATAGGCCGATCCTTAAGAAAACATAACAAAAGCGTTATATACGTTTAAATTCGGTTCATATACGACGAAGTTAGTAGCGAGCAAACATAATATATATGTAGGTATAATACAGAAATAAACTTTTTTTTATCCTTCATTATACAAAAACAAAAAATGAAGTTTTAAATAGTTAGAAATTTGATTAGAAATTGCTTTAAACATTAAGAACGCCCATTACGCATGCTAGGTTTAAATGTTACCTTACTATTAATAATTTTGTATTTATGCTGTTACACACACTAAAAAGAAATAGAGAATTTTCTATTCTATTCTATACAGGATAATTTAATCTGACTTAGCCAGGGATCCCTACACTTTCATGAAAATAAATTTCTTTTTTAATTTTAAAGAATAATTATAAGATCCGTTACATAATCAAATTTGAAATTATAACTGTTCCTTATCTTTATAGTTATCCTATGTACCGATTTCAAAATGGGTTCAATGTTTTGTTTCGCAAATTATAATACAAAGTGGTTTAGCAATAAGTGACGATAAACAGTTCCCAACTCGTGTTGGCGTCGAATCAAATTGTCAGCAAATTTTATACGCCATATTATTTTATGACAGTAGTGAGGGGAAAGGATTTTGTGAAAACGAAATATGAGAGATCTTTCAAAAAGAATGGTGTGATATCTAATAATATGTTATTGCAAAAAGTCTGTCTGACGTATCATATCAGATTTTTTACAAATGAATCAATAGGCTAAAAAAAGTTTGTGCGTCCATGAGATAAAGTATAAAAAAAAATCTAAAAAAATGAAAGGTGTGTTGCTCGAGTGTTCTTAGACATGTTTCTTTCAATGAAAATCGGTTGTGCCGTTTAAAAGTTATGGGGGTGAGAGTGGGGAAGAAATACCGAAAATCTGCAAATATACTCGAGTGGGGGGCATCAAATGAAAGCGCATCGCGTGCACATTACAAATTATTATGGTGTTTTACTTTCAAGTAAATTAAGGCCTTGGAATCGAGGGTTTTTTTTCATTAATTTAATAAATAATTGATTGTAATTATATAAAAGCATTTCAAGGTTATCTACAAAGTTTGTCATATGATGAAGCTGAGAACCTTTTATTTTATTTAAGTATTTATTTAATTAAAATACTTTATATGAATAATAACTTTGAACAAAAAGGTGGGCATAATGCCTAGGCATTTTCTTATCCGTTATAAAATTAGTAGTTTTTTTAGTAAGTACCTAAGCAATATTCATTTGTAATCTAGGTTAAGATATGTAATTATACACATACAACAATTATGTTACAGCAACATCAGCATTAAATTAGTTAAAAACACTGCAATATAAAATACATTTGTAGGAAATAATGTATGGCTGAAAAACAGTTTTTTTCCTAGTTCAGGCACAATAACATACCATCATAGTTCTAATAAAATTTTAAGGATTTTTGTCAAGCTTTAAGTGATTTTCTGAATACATTTTATTTACAAGTACTATAGGGGGCAGTCTATTATTCTATAATATGTGATGAAGTTTGTATCAGTTAGTGTTGTGTTCGTCCCATCACTAGCGAATATAAAATCCAAATAGCATTAGTTCGATAATACAGTTACCACACTCATATGGAAATGTTTTTGAAGTTTTATATACTTAGTTGTTTACGAGGGAAGATAACAGTGTTACCCGACATATTGGATTTTATGTCTGTAAGCAGACTATTTAATCTCTAACTAGTGTTGCCAGTGATGATATACATACATGACATACGGTTTGTGAGATTATTTCACGGTAAATTATCTATAACAGAACAGTCTCTTGTGGTAGGCTTCGGCCGCGGCTTGTCACCACCCTCCGGGCTGGGCCAGTGCGTTAAATTTTTTTTTTGTGTTTCGTAATGTGGTCCGGAGATGCCATCTACCTTCTAGGTCTTCATGCCCCATCTTATACCACATCGTCACTTTACATCAGGTGAGAGTGTGGTCAAATCAAGGCTTATATAGCATAAAAAACAAGAAAAATAACAGTATTCCAACAAGGCCGAGTTTTTAATTTCACACGAAATAATAAATAGGGTCGAGGGATAAAGAAGAAATAAAGATAATAGTCCAGTCAATTTAGACCAAAAAATGAGAGTGAAGTTACATAAAGTCCCAACAAGCTGAATTTCAGTGAAATTGTTTAAAACATAATTATAAACAATGCCTAGAAGTTCCCCATCATTCCCATGTGAGGAAAATTTTTTATTCAAGGTCAAAGGTTACAATAATGAGTTTATCGCGATTTTCAGCAAAACGGTAAGTTTTATCTTAAAAGTACCTGAGACAAAATTATAGATCATAAAATGATCTATAAAAAATGTCTGCATACTTTTTTTCTTACGAGCCACCGTTTCTGAGATAATAACGATTCAATAAGTATAAATCTAAATTTAAAATTTTGGAAAATCCCCCGATTCCAATGTTTTATTTTCCTAAAAAGTAAAATACCATAATATTTAGTAATGTTCACGCGATGCTCTTTCATTTGATACCCCACTCGAGTATATTTGCAGATTTTCGGATTTAGGTAAAGGCCTATTAGAAATTGCAGGCTGTCTGCAACGGAAATTAATATTAACTTTGAGGGAGGCCTAGGAGAACTAGGTCCAGCTATAGACGTACTTCAGATGTTAAGTAAATGTAGTCATATCGTGGGTTCGACTCCCAAGAATTAAAAAAAAAATCATTTCGAACATGCAGACAAGTGTAGAGGTTAAATTATACAGCTTACTGCCCGATCGTAATAAACTCCGGACCGTAAATACGCCTCGTTTTCAGATCTGATTGTTTGAAGAGTCGTTGCAATTACAATGCTCCGGAGAAACATATATATATATATATATAATATAGTGACACATAAGGGTTCACACCTTTTTGTGTGTATAATTTAATACAACTTACTTAATTATTGCAGTTCTGCAAGAAACCCTTTTTTGTTGCCAAAATGAATCAATCAACTTTTTGCGACCATTGAATTCTGCCGTAATTGCTTAACAAAAAACTACATTAGTAGAAATCTTTTATATTGTCTGACTCCTACAACTTCGCTTCTCAATGGTCTTAACTCGAAAAAACAATGTTACTTAGGGCGCTTTCATTTTGAGGGTTTGGAGACTGCGTCGGCGGCGCGTCGAGCTGAAACGCTTAAATTGAAAGCACCGTTAAAATATAATACAAAAAATAACACTTGCAAAATATACCTGCTGCTGCTGCTGGTATAATGGTATAAACAACATTATTTTTATCACAAGTTAAAATTGTTTTTGTTACAATTTAAAAAGTAGGTACTTAATACTTTATATTATAGGTTTACGTTTATTGGTCACTAATTACGTACAATCCCATCACTAGGATTATTATTTCGTGTTTCGTAATGTGGTCCGGCGAAGCCATCTTCCAGGCCTTCATGCTCCATCTTAGACCACATCGTCACTTTGCATCAGGTGAGATTGTGGTCAAATGAAGGCTTATCAATAATAATTAAAAAAAGGCCTTTTTGGGTTCCGTACCCAAAGGGTAAAATGAGACCCGGTGACTTCGTCGTCTCTGTCTGAAAACATACAATATTTTTTTTTACTTTTCAGCAAAGAGTGTATAAAATGTACACGGAACCCTAGGTGTAGTATGAGTCCATCTCATATTTTTCAATTTTTTTTTAATTGGTGCTCTTTGTGGAATAACTTTGGTGCTCTTTAGCTTGGTGCTCCAATTGTATTGCATAATACTCTCCAACCCCCCCATCGTAAAAAGTGTTTAAGCTCAACATTACTTACAAACTTCACAATTACAAACATTCAAACACTCTCCAATTCATACCAATAGAAACAATCCAACTAAAAAAATGGGTCTTTGTATTTCCAAGGAATTAAACAAATCTATCAGTGTCATACACAGATTCGTAATTTCCAAAAGTTTGGGCCGACTGTGTGCATTCTACTTACAGACTTATTGCTTTGAAGTTAGGAGCTATAATATTATATTATGAAATAAAGGAAGTAGTATAATTACGCTGGATTTGAATAACTATGAATATGTGCTACCGTGAAAAATGAATAAATGTAGTTTTGGATTGGTTTATGCAATATGGAATTATGAAGATTTATATTTTTTTTATGTATGTGTCACTATAAAATAGTGTGACCAGTAAATTGATGAATAAGTTAAAAACAAACAGCCGTTAATCATTTTTCGTATTTAATCAATATTATTAGAAAATTTATCACAGAGGGCTTGTATTATTTTCCGGTGACATATATATACCTTTTAGTGAGATTATATCTTTTAGAGATAACTAACGATCATCATTATTGCTGTTGTCCTAAATTATGTGGGATCGTCACATTTCGCTTCCATTTTATTCTATAGAATTATTCTGCTATTCCCACCAAGGCCGCCCCACCAGTGGGGTATCGTCTATAGCACTAAAATTGCCGTGTAATCAAAGTTAAAAATCTAATTTTCAAAATTTGATTACAAAGTGTAAATACTGTTTCTATTTTGGCAAAGTTTACTCCTTAAGAAACGATTTGAGTTATAAGGCCAGGTACGGAAATTTTATGAGGAGTAAAATCAAGTGTAACACGAAAAGTTGAGGCGTTACGTAAAAAGAGACAAACATATACATCTGTAGGATTGAACGTGTAAAAGAATGAGATGGAATACATTACACAGCGTATCTCATTCTCGGGGTCTCCTCTTTGCGCGATACTTCGTAGTCTCACTGTATTTTATTTATATTATTTTGTAACATACATTATGTAATACGCTTTATTGAAGTTATATATATAAATAATCCGAATAATTACAGATATATGTTTGTTTCTCTTATCATTTTAGCAGATGCGTTCATTTACCTTTTTTTTTCTATTCAATATACATTGATATGTATATCATAATTATCGTTCGTAAGGAGTAAACTCCAATCGTGCGTCATAGCTGACACACACACTTTTTTTTTTAAAGTAACAAACCATTTAAATACTTTAATAAATAATTATAAGTGACAGTCTACATTTTAGTTAGTGCAGTTTACATTTTAATAAATTGAAACAATGTCTTCTCTGTAAGCTACTACATAACACCATCACAAATAAAAATCAAATTGTCTAAAGTCTAAGGTAATCCACACGACTGATTTCGATGACCATCACGGAAGCTCGATGTTTTTACACCCTGTTAATTGTCTTTGCATTATTCCTACTTTTTGTGGGTTATTTGGGGTTCTCACTAAAATTATTGATGAATCTATATAAATAAAAATGAATTGTTGTTCGTTAGTCTGATTAAAACTCGAGAACGGCTGGGCCGATTGAGCTGATTTTGGTTTTAAAATGTTTGTCGTAGTCCAGGGTAGGTCTAAATGGTGAGCAAATGAGGAAAAATTGCCGGGATTTTTTTTTACCCGTGCGACGCCGGGGCGGGCCGCTAGTGAAACATAAAAACGTGTGCGTCTCGTGACAATGGATGTTACTGAACTTTAAGCCGATGTAGCTCTTAAACCGTTAGTCGCATCAAAAAACTGAAAAGAATACTAAAGATTTTTAAATACCTACTCAATGATACCCCACAACTACAAGACATAGTATGTCGACTCCATTTTTTTTAAATAAAATGGCGTCTTATAGCCGCCATGTTGAATTTTGATTAAGGTCAGTAACTCAGTAACCCTCGCCGTACTAAGCGGAATCGATTGACGTGTAAATCATAGAAATCGGCCCAGGCGTCTGGCCTGTAGAGGTATAGTGAGACAAAGGAACATGCATACTTACATACATACATAGAGTGTTAAAACACATTTCCACTCCTTTGCGTTGTCAGTCGGGTAAAAAGGAAAGAAAGAAATGAATGGTCAAATATGTGGTTTTGCCTCAGAATCAGACAACATTACAGACATATAAATCTTATTAAAGATCTCACACTCTCATCTATCACACTGTTATGTTATGTCTATTATATTAAGTAAATCAGATGTCTAGTACCCGTAACACAAGCTTAGAGCTTACCACGGGGCTAGATGTTGTTGTGTGAATTGTCCGGAAAATTTGATTTATTTAAAGTTAAGTTCTATAATTATTTGAATTCTTATCTTAAACTTGTTTAAAGTTGGCAGGTAGAAAACGCCTTGGCATTAAGCCCACCTTTTGTACAACTTTTTATTTTCTTGTGCAATCAAGATTTCTTAATAATAATAATAATTCTGTCATAAATTGGTAGCAAAAGCTCCCCCTATCCTCATGAACTTGTATCGTTACACAACGGTTTTTTTTAATGTTACCAAAAACTCAAACTTTGCTAAATGAATAATAACAATAGCTATTAATGTATGTTTATTATATTAAGTATATCAGGTGTCTAGAAACCGTAACACAAGCTTAGAGTTTACCACGGGGCTAGATGTTGTTGTGTGGATCGTCCGGAAATATTTATTATAATTTAATTTAGTTTAACCTTCAAAAACAGTTTTTGTTCGTAGATCCTATCAGTTTACTGTGGCCTCCTTTATCTGTCATCTTGGGGTTCCGCACATCTTAATGTATAAGTAATGGGTTCGTGTAGTGTAATTACGACTGTTATGGGTTCGGATCATATTTTATAGTACAGTTAGATGTAGCAAGTTATGAGACTAAGCGTTTCTATTTTTGCCGATTTATTAAAGAAATATTAATAGACTAAGAAATAACGCAAAAGGGTAATATAATGACAATAATGTTTTCTGGTGTTCACAGGGGTGTGTGGGTTGTTGAATTTGCTTCTTTTTTTTGTTTATGGCTTATCTACGATTAGTCGCCCACTATAAAAGATTGGTTGCATGTTTAATGTCATGTAAGAGTTGCACCTCAGCTAAAGACAATTCGTTCTTCAACATTTGTCATCCAGCCCTTAGATGTCTTGGCGTTTCAGTCGCTTAGGGGAATTTGCTTTCGATTGAAATAACTAGTTATCTATGAGAGAGGAATGTGTCTAGGATTAGACATTTTTTTTAGAATTTAGTTCTAATAATTTCATCTATTGCTGCTATCTATTGATATTGATTTGATCTATTGATTTTTCTATGTCGGCTGTAATTAATAAATAACAGACATCTTCGAATAGTAATTTTGATAAGACTTGCAGTTCAAAAAGTAGAAGACTCAAAAAAGATAAAACTCCGTTAATACGATTATTTAAATAAATATACCGGTTGTTTTTCTTTATCCTGCAAACCAAGTTGACATACATTTCCGATGCAACAATAATTTTGCCCGCTAGCATTAAGACCCAGGCCTAATCGCTACATCTTGTAACTTGTCCCACCAAAGGCGGAGCCCAAACTTAGTGGGCGTTTTAATACCGCTCTCGATTATATTCTACCAAATTATATTCCAACAAATTAGTTTATTCTCATTGTATTTCGGTCATCTAATCTTTTTGGAAATAACAACGTTTTCCAAATCCGTCATCTCGGGATTAATTTAGAAGGCTGTTATCTTTATTGCCGCGATGAAATTATTTTAGATTTGTAACTAATTAAGTCCGCATAATTTTCCTGTTAATGATATTTTTCATGTTGAAATTATATTTTTATTGGCGTCGTAAAGTTTTACCATCTCTAAAGTTATTAATTCGATAATAACTTTGTCATACTACTGTCTACTGTGTGTGTGTGTATACTGTGAGGAAACCGGCATGTTCTGAGAACTTTAAAAGAGTTTGAAGGGCATGTGACATTCACCAACAAGCACTTGGCCCGCGTGGTGAATTAAGGCCTAATCTCTCTCGTAAAGAGGGAAGTCCCTGTGTCCCAGCAGTGAGAACGTTAATAGGGTGATGATGATGATGACTACTGTCTAGTTGAGTTGGCTAAGTGGGAGCACACTCGGCTTTCGTTCCGAAGGTCGTGGGTTCGTACCTCGCCGTGCAATTGGATTTTTCTTCTAGAAATATTTATGCGCGCTTTAAACAAGTGCTTTAACGGTGAAGGCAAATATGGTGAGGAAACCGGCATGGTCTAGAACTTTGAAGAGTTTGAATGACATGTGACACCGTCCCGCACTTGGCCAGCGTGGTGAATTAAGGCTTAATCTCTCTCGTCAAGAGAGAAGTCCCTGTGTTCCAGCAGTGGGAACGATAATAGGGTGTTGTTGATGAGTACTGTTTAGATAATCTCTAACGTACCCCTGGCGGCCAGTTCCTGCGCTACAAGGACGTCCTAAAACGCCACCTCATGGCATGTGATAATTGGGAAGAGCTCGCGAAACAGAGACTTGAATGGCGTAGCTCTGTATATAAGGCCGTATCGAACTTGACGCAAAACGCTTTCATAAAAAGATCTGTCCGAAGCCTTCCTGCACTGCCACGGCCACTGCTATCATAGGTGTAATACCTATGATAGCAGTGGCCAACTGCACTGTGCGCCCTGCAACAAAGTCTTCAAAACTAAGTTAGGCTTCGCCAGCACATTCGGGCACACAATAGAAAACAGTAGAAAAATATAACAGTCCTAACCTAGTCAGTATAATGAAACCGGAGTAGCAATTACGCGAACTTTCGATCGAATATTTGTTTTTCGATGAACAAGAGTAGGCCCCCAGGTTCGCCTTTGTCGGATACGACACGGAGGACATCATCATCATCAGATATCTATATAAGGGTGCGGCTACATCAGCGGCGAATTCGTGTCGCGTAGGCTCGCTTAAGTCATCGTGAGCGGGTATACGCGATGTTCTTGTCTACATTAGCGGACAACGATTTGTGTCGCGTTGCGCGCTACAAGATTCTTGACGTAACTGTAGTCACGCCCACGACAAACATCGTCTTCGCCCGAATACTGCGCGTTGCAACGATGTATCCAGCCACACACATCAACTATATATTATTATGAGCACCATTATACAACTGCTGAACGGATTTTGATCAAAACGCACGACGATAGATAGATAGATAGATAGATAAAACATTTATTTGTCACCACAACACAGAACATAGGTAAATAAAAAAATAGAACACACAATACATTGGTAATTAAAGAAAGACAATACAGATAAACAATTTACGAAATAATTAAATAGAGAACATAGATTAAAATGGAATAACAAATTAAAAATAAACATTATAATAACAGTACTCAAAGATTAATAGACCTATGTGTGTGCTGCAGCGTGACAAAAAGGCAATACTCAGCGCATATTTTGCTCTCAGAGCAAACACTGATTTTCAGTATTGCCCGTCGTGACGAGCCAAACAAATCACCAACGCAACAATTTGCTTAGAGTAATTTCTTTCATTAAAAATCAGATAAATGAAAAATAAAATTTAATTTTTTTTTTTTGTTGTATGTATCCAATGAGAAAAGTAATATATTTTTAAAATAATAATAATAATAAACATAATTAAAATTAATAATTAACTGTACCCCGTGCGTATTATTTCTGGCAAACGAAGTGTTTTGGGATTCCCTCTTTTTGCTTGTCTAAGAGAATTTTATGAAGTCGTAATTTAAATAAGTATTTTGTTTTAAGATTTCTTACGGGTGGAGGTATGTTGTTCCAACACTTCGTTGCCAGATATCGAAAACTACCCTTAAATGCCACAGTTTTGTGACTGTGATAGATGAGTGCAGATCGAATTGACCTTAGGCCACGGGTGGTGTTTGCGAATTTCAACTTAGTGAACAAGTACTCAGGCTTGTTGAATTTGAAAACATCAAAAACTAGACCTCCAAGGTGCAACTCCCTTCGTGATTCCATATTAAGTGCAGACATTTTGTTTATGTACGGAGTGATGTGTGACCTAGGAGGGATATTGAAACAAAACCTGCAGCATGCGTTCTGCACCCGCTGTACCACCTTTCGAGTCCGAGCCAGTAGTCGCGGACCATACACTACGTCCCCATAATTCAACCTGGACAGAATCAATGCTTCGCAGATAGATATTCGAGACGCCTCTGATAGCTGATCACGAATTTTATAGAGCACCTTAAGGCGATAAAAACAGTTCTTGACCAAATCAAGTACATGACTCTCGAACCTAAGTTGACTGTCAAACAGGACACCTAAGTTTCGTGCCTCATTTACACGTTCGACTGCGACTTCTTTAATTTTAACATTAAGATCACATGTGTTGGCGATTTGGTTCTTAGAGCCCATAACCATATACTTGGATTTGACGGGGTTTAGCACAAGTGCGTTACGTGTGGACCAATCGGCTATTGCGTCCAAGTCTTCATTTAACTTAGCGACAGCAAGTGGTAACCGATCTGGTGAGTCAGAGATATAAACCTGAACGTCATCCGCGTAACAGTGAAAGTTACATACGTTACGATACGTTTAAGTAGTTTTTGAGATTATAGCAAATTAACAGTCGGTGGGGGAATTTAATTTATGATTATGTAACGATTATAATACATATGTTTAATACCATCTAACATTAGCATACAACATAAAAATTAACTGTACTCAAGTTAGAGACATCTTATTATTATTATTTTTTTGGCCCCGCGGGGCCTGTTGACTTAATGTAGGTATTTAATTTATTACTTTTTTTTGGAGACCCGTTCGTTCTCGATTTTACGAATTTGAAAAGAAATATATTTTGAACAATAATATAGGGTCACTTCAAACTTCTTCACTTCACATCTCACTTTTTGCACCTCCTTTGTTTTGTCGGTTAAAAAGTTAAAATACTTCTTCTCACTGTCTTTTCTAATAACAAATTCATTAAGCGGGGCCAGTTGACCAATTTAAATCTTACATAATGTGAACCGGGCCTGCGGGGCCGGTTCGAGCGGGCCCGGTCTTCTGAAGAGCATTTTTGGTACTTATGTGGATTAGAAATTCGCTCATTGACATTAACCATCAGGTGAAATATTGCAATAACGAATATCCATCATCCATAAAAAAAAGTAAAAGTATTTTCTGACTTATACTTAGTGCACAATAAAATTATGTTTCTGAAGATATTTTAAACTGAACTGAATCAAACACACTTGTGTTATTATTGGCTGTATCGGGTGCGATATAATGATAGATCTGTTATCGAAAGACACGTCTGCTTTATTCGCCGATCGCTAAACACTGTCTTCAAAAGTTTTACCTTATATTACCCATCTTTTTTGTCGGGGGTTAATTAGGCTACAACAAAGAGTAGGTAATTACAGGTAGGCACACTTTATAACCGGTGGCCGTTAATAAAATACCAAAATTAACGAAATACAAAATGTCGCCTTCAACATTTGGTTTAACAAAATTCTACTTGTTTCAGGTACATTCGTGGACATTCAGAGCCATCGGAGCATTAGTTCGAGGGTTAGATAAAAATTACTGACCGCAATGCGACCCAAACTAGCCCTCATACTTCTGTCACTCTCTGACGTCACATCTAAACTATTGAATTTGAATTTATCTTACCAGTCATCATTATTTACATCATCCAACTAATATTATAAACACGAAGGTAAGTGTGTATGTTTGTTGCTCTTTCACAAAAAATCTTCTGGATGGAGTTTAATTAATGCTTATTTAAAAATAGCTTACACAGCAGAATAACACAGGCTACTTTTTAAAACACAGCTTTTCGCGGGAAAGTACAAAAAAGAGCATTAATACAATGCGAGCAAAGCCCGATTACAGTGTATTCCCAGTAAACAACAAAAGCTAAGCTAAAATGTATTATTCGCGGGCAAAGCCTATGGCGGGCAGCTATTTCCTATTTATATATAAAAGTACATAGGTACGTTAAATTTGGCTCTATATTAGCGTTTGTTAGACCGGGCGCGAAAGACTGGTCCCGCGGGGCCGGTTGACTTAATACATTTAATTTATTACTTATATTTTGTAGACTGGGCCCGTTTGTGTAATTATATTTTATTTTTGACGTTTCTTTTGTAACTGGGATAAGTATAGTGAACATGAAGGGATATTGCTATTCTTATGATAAATAGAAACACCGTTATGAAAAAATTAAGTAGCATTTCGTCTCTTTATATCAAAGACAAATCTTCGTTTGATAACCTAATTAATTACCTATTATACATGACAAAAAAATGCTTGTCATATTAGGGAGCTATTTTAAAATGAATAATTAGATCTTGTCAAAAATAATAATTTTTTATTAACAACACATAACACTAATAAGGCACGCAAAGTGTTAAGAATACACGATGCATTGGCGCGTTAAGCGACGCTCTGCCGGCGCCGTAGAGGTAGCGGATTCGATTCCCACCCGTGGTTCAAGTGTTTATATGCAATCGCTTTCTCCTTGGTCTGGATGTTCAATATGTATCATAAAAATATCTATATAATGTTTGTCTATAATATTAAATATATCAGATGTAAACCAAGCTTAGAGCTTACCACGGGGCTAGATGTTGTGTGGATTTTCCGAAAATATTTATTTATTATTTGATGTATGTATGTTTTCTTCTTTGGAAGCTCAATAAATAAATAAAGATGTGTGGAACAGTGAAAGCATGTCTTGAAACAGTACTAGCTAAGCTGCAAGGGTCGCAGGGCCACGTAATAGCACATTAAGGTAATAAGGGTCTCTTGAAGGTCTATTGATAGTTTCAGACTGTCCAGTACATTATGAGAGTACCACATTTCTTTGGTTTGAGTTGAGTGCTTCAGTTCTTACAAGCCGAAACCGGCTGTACATATTATTTACTCCTTGACCCTCACCTCAGGTAATAAGGTCAGGTAAGCGGTAACCGGTTACCGCTTGGGGATTAACCCCTGACAAAAATAGGGGTGTTATAAGTTTGACGTGTCTGTCTGTCTGTCTGGGACATCATAGCTCCCGAACGGATGAAGTTCAATTTAGTTTTTTTTGTATGAAAGGTGAGCTTCGCTCGAGTGTTCTTACATATTAAACACCCAGACCAAGGAGAAAGTGATTCCAGAATATACAAACACTTGACCCCTCGGCTGAATCGAACCCGCTACCTCTTGCGCCGCAAGCGGACCCTCACCCACCGCACCATTGAAGCAGTCAAATTATTATATAATATGATTTTTTACTTTTAAGGGTTTTGTAATTGGGGTTTTTTAAATTGTAGATTAAGAATATAATATAACTTGTATAGAAAAATAAAAATCTTATATCTTTCTCTTTTTTTTATTTGACCTCCATGAGCACTTAACTTGGACTGGAACAACCAGAGACGTGTTGCGGTCTAGGAGACCAGCTTCGGTCCGGACCGCACTCCTCGGACCTGTTGGGTGGCGGCTTAGGAGCTGCGAGTTCACACGACACTAAATTTACGTATTCTCAACCGATATCTAATTATATTGGTCTGAGTAGTTTATCTATAATAGTTTTCAGTATTTCCGTAGATACTCTTGGATATTTAATACGTAGATAAATACAATGTTTTATACTAAGTTGAGAAGCGAATAGAACAACACAGCTTTATCAGTTATTACAATTTTGGAGTTCTTATTTACATACATAACTAAGGCCCCAGTAAAGTACAAAGGCCATTTTTACCGCGGTAATATTACGCTCGCCGGCGGTTTTTCGCAGAAAGCTAGATATACATATTTTGCATTTGTTAAAATTTTAGAAAAACCCGAATTATTCCGCGTCTGCGGAAAATTCGTCGAAAACAATTCGCCGAAAACACAATTCGCCGAATCACATTTGAAAGGGAGTACCACGCAATAGTCCAAGATCTATCAGCAATAGTTGAAAATCTCTGACTATTCCCCGCTGTAGTTGATCATTTCTATAAATATTTTCCGCTATAGTCGAAAGTCGGTGAATTGTGATTCGGTGAATTGTGTTTTCGGCGAATTGTTTTCGACGAATTTTCCGCAAATCATTATTCCGTTTACCTAAAGTTTCCCTGAAAAATGTAAGTAATAAAGTTTTTTCGCGACAGCGCAATTGTAGCTTTGTTTTAGAGTTACATGGAACGACCCATTTTGATATCTCCTAAAAGGTACAGAGGTAATAAAGGAGCAACAGAAGTGAAATTCGTCCTGTTCCTTTCATATCACGAATATCGTTTTGTAAAGTTTTCAAATGTTATTGATTTGGATACTATCTTCTTTCGCTACGGCGATACCCGCGTTCTATGGATTTTCTTGTGGTTAAATATAACCTATAGCGTTCCTCGATAAATAGAATATCTAACAGTGAAATAATTTTTCAAATCGGACCATTTATTCCTTAGATTAGCGCTTTCAAAGAGAGAGTTTGAGTTAGAGTTTTGCTTTTCAAAACTCCGGAGTGGGGGCTTGCAACGTACAACAAAAAACTTGGCCCCACGGTGGGAATAGGACTCGCTGCCTCTTGCGGCGCAAACGGTCCTTCGCCCACCGCGCCAATGATGCAATCCAATATTATAACGAATTCGATATTTAACCTAAAATCAGTAGATAATTTCCTAACGAATAATTTAAGATATGCTTAGGACAAACACACGGTCTCTGAAACCCAATAAAAAAAACACAGACTTAATTATTTACGATCAAAAAGATATCTTGTAATATATTTTTTTGAAAAAACATAATATTTGCCTTATTTGGTTATTTTACCAATTCTTGACGATTTGGCGATAAATAGGCTTAAGAAGAGCCTTTTAAGACGTCTATGCTAGATTCCAGAGCTTATAATACTACAGTAACTCATCTAAGTTTCAGTTCTATATACATAAAACTACCTCCGCGTCTAAGGTAAACGGTTCTTATCTGGCATCAAGCAGTCAGACAGAATGTGTTTGCCTTCTGGCGTCTAACCTTGAATCTCCGAGATTACCTGACTGACAAACAGATCTGTTGTCTAGTATTCTGTGACGGGTTGTGGGTTCGATCCAATTTTGCTATGGGATTATTCTTTGTAAAAAATTTAAGCACTTTTGTCCCTTGCTAAACACCTTAAAAAGTGGCATTATCTACCAGCTCACATAATTGAGATAATCTATAGGTCTATACTATAGGTGAGATTTTATCATCAACCCATTCACGTTCCCACTGCTGGGACTCAGGGACTTCTGTCTTGGTGATTAGGCCCTAATTCACCACGCTGGCGAAGTGCGGCGTGAAAAAAGCCTATTAAGTATAAATTTTATGATTAAATACTCTATCTGGAACTGAAGTCAAATTTCTTTTGTGTATTTTCTATTCTTTGCTACTTCTTTATTCACATATGTTACAAGTTTCTGGGACAAGTGAGCGGGTCGGACTACATTACATGTTATGAAAGAACTTTGGGGTCTAAGTTCTTTCATAAGTGGTCTATAACCCAAGACGCAATAGCACAAAAACTGCGAATCTTCCAAAATTATTGGAACAAAAACGTCTAACCCTCGTTTTCATAAAACTGCTATTTCTAGCTAATATAACAGAATTGGCACACACAATAAGCCTAATTATGCCGTTTATTGCATCTATTTATAGACATAAACAGTTTATTGAACTGTTCTTAAACTACAGACTTTGTACGTTTTACAATATCTGGTTTCGGGTCTGGGTGTTTTCTATGTATAATATGTACGTATGTACAAAAAATAATGTATCTGTGTAGAATATCAGTCACCTAGCACCCATTGCACAAGCTCTGCTTAGTTTGGTAGGGGATGCTGTGTGATTAGTCCGGAGATATTTTATTAAACGGATTTGGCACTAAGTAGGGTTTATGATTGGGTTATGATATCATCAAACATTCTATAAGCCTAAAATTAAAAGTGAAATAGTTTTATAAAAACAGGTTTACTATAAGATTTTATCTAAAGGTTTTCCTTTAAAGCTCGCGTATATTCACAAAATAAGCTAGAGCGCCCGCGCTCGACTTTAAACAAAAGCTTGGTTAGTTCTAACTAACCTAGCTTTTGTTTAAAGTCGAAACTTAGCTCGATGCAACTCGACCAAACCCCCAATTTGATCACAGAAGAAAAAAAACGCCGAACTATGTATAAATAAAACTATCGATATTAATTCACTATAAGTCGGTAACCATTGACCCAGATCTCAGATCTAAGATGAGATAAAGTAGTATTTACTCGCCGGCGTAACACAAAAGTGCAATTCGCAGGCCAGATTTCATTGTTTACCGACAGACAGCTCTTTTTCCTCTATAAACATCCACTGGTTTGTATATGGTCTAAGCCATAGGAACTCATCAATTAATCTGCACTAATATTATAAACTTTTATATGTAAAAGTTTGTTTCTTTGATTGTGTTTCTTTTACCGACTTGAAAAAATGTTGTTTGATATTTTAAGTTCTCAATTTGTGTCGAAATGGGAAATGGTTGAACCTACGCCGACGGGAGATGGGGTTACGGCTCGAGTTATACTCAATCCATACTAATATTATAAGTAGGAAAGTGTGTTTGTCCGTCTTTAACGGCAAAACGACGGAAGCGATATGACGTTTTGCGGGAAAATACATTATAACGCGGGTAACATCGGGGGGCACTGCTAGTAATATATATATTTAAAACAAGAAGTCAGTTGTATTTTTTTTAATCTACTTGTTGCAAAAGAGTTGTCGGTTGTCTGGAAATAATTGCTTTAAGCAATTACGCATTCTAGGTTTAGTTTTGATTTCTCATTGTATTGTTACATTGTTTGGTGTGTAATAAAGTATTTTCTATCTAGCTATCTAAGAGTTTGCATAAATTGAGCTTTCATAAAATCGCTACCGCCTCTGCCTTGTTCTTACAAATCAAGCGAGTATTAGAAGCGGGGATGGAAGCTAAACGGAAACGGAACTGAGCGAAGAGGGGAATACAAATTGAAGTACATACTTGAATATCTATTGTATGTTAGTAATAGCATTAACATCTTTTATATAGATACCGTCAGCAACTGTTTCTCAATACGTAGCGTGACCTCGAACCAATGGCTTTATTTTGTCCAGAAGTTATGTCAGCCTTTTTCGTTTCCAAACTTATGTCAGCTAATAAAAATATGAATAGTTTTTTTTCTGCCAATACCAACCAATTTCTGGTTTCGGGTCTGGATGTTTTCTATGTATTATATGTATGTATCAACAAAAAAAAGTATCTTTATATTATATCAGTCACCTAACACCCATAGTACAAGCTCGTGCTTAGTTTGGGGTTAGGTGATGCTGTGTGAGTAGTCCGGAAATATATATTTTATTTTATCTATCGTCCCCACTCTGGAATGTATTGTGTCGAGGGTGTTAGGGGCTCAAATTTACTTTTTAAAAGAGTAAGGAAGCATATACATTCAAACATGCAATTAAAACACACTTTAAAAACATGCAAATAAAAGCCTAAATAAGACCACCCTTTGTTCTCCGATGTCCGATCCTATTGTCTTGTTACTTTTAACTGTTTTATATTATATTATGCTGGATATGCCCATATTTGACCACAATCTCACCGGATGTAAAGTGACGATGTGGTCTAAGATGGGGCATGAAGACCTAGAAAGTAGATGGCTTCTCCGAACCTCATTACGAAACACGAAAAAATCGTTTCACGCACTGGCCCAGCCCGGAGGGTGGTGACAAGGCTCGGCCGAAGTCTACCACCAGGGACTGTAATGGTATAGATATGAATAAACTTTATAACTATTTAAACGAGCGAACCTTTTCCCGAACATAGCCGAACTGTCCCGAGAGCTTCCGACATTCACATGCGCTTATGCACAATACACGTTGAATGGACTTCTAGACGGAGGTAGACTTCCGTTGCATCCCTCAACGCTCCTTTGCAAAGGCATTTATCGCTAACTTATTATACAACGCTGTTAAAATACATATTCACAACGAACCACTCGTTATTTTGCCCTAATAACTGAATTGCTCTGTGGTAGAAATTTCCCAAAATATGCATTTACTAATGTCATAAAAGTTAATGTTTGATATATTGACTAATTAATTGACAATCCTTGACGTAAACAATATAATCTACGCTTATAGGTATAGGCTTATAGGCTTATAGGTAGGTGGTGTATAGTTTGTCTTTCTGCAAGTTTCTCTAAAAATATAATAATAATATAAGGAATCAAAAAAGTATCCTAAGTTAGATACTATGTAAACTAGTAATGTACCTTCAAACAAGATCTTGAAACTCGCGAAACAGAAAGACAGATATGACAAAAGATCGAAAGAGTATTGAAATAATTAAACACATACACAAACTGCCACTCACAGTTACATACAATTGTATGCACAATTTGAAGCCGTGTTGGCTAAGTGGGAGGACACTCGACTTTCATTCCGAAGGTCGTGGGTTCAAACCCCGCCAAGCACCTCTGGATTTTTCTTCTTGAGAAATTTATGTGCGCTTTAAAACACGTGCTTTAACGGTGAAGGCAAACATCGTGAGGAAACCGGCATGTTCTGAGAACTTTAAAAGAGTTTGAAGAGACATGTGACATTCACCAACCCGCACTTGGCCAGCGTGGTGAATTAAGGCCTAATCTCTCTCGTCAAGAGAGAAGTCCCTGTGTCCCAGCAGTGGGAACGTTAATAGGGTGATGATGATGTATGCACAATGTCATGGTGAAGATTTTTGAAATCTCGATAACTTAATCTTCGGTTGTCAACATTATAACATGACGAAAATTTTTATGCAGCCATATATTATAGGGGAGATAACTAGAAAAATATTATTATTCGATAAAAAATTTGGCTACAATAATTATGTTTTTTTACATGTCCATTGCCCTATGCATGCATATTTATGGATAAAATGTCTTGACTTCGACTTACGCGACTTATTAACAGAGCTAAGTGGAACGAACCCAACGCTGCCTCACAGACACCATTGTTTCAGAAACGTCCATGAGACGTCTCTAAGAGATGACTTGTTTGACGGTTGGATTCGTTTGTAATTTATTTGATGAAGCTTGTATGTTTCGTCATAAGCATGTCTGTTTGTTGATTTATCTAGGTAAAATTGTGTTTTTAGCTGTTTTTTTTAGTTTGGGTGGTTGGTGATAATAATCTTATAATGATAATAATCTTATCTCTTGGTGGTAATAATCTTAGGTCTCACCTAAATAAAAGATTAAAGAAATTATATACAGGGTGTGTCATCATTCCTATAGATAGATATATTTTTGTTCTAGCATTTTCTCGCCCCTCTCCCCTGTAAACTTGTACAAAGTTTGAATTGTTTCAGTTTTTATCTAATTAATATTAATTCAAAAGAAAACCCTATAATTAGCTACTGAAAACTTTTCGTCACACACCTTTTGGAGTAATGTTGACCAAAGATCAAGTTATCAAGTTAATAAAAATTGTCACCATGACATTGTGCATACAATGCATGTTAGGGAAACGCACAATGGCGATCAACTGAGTAAGATCTTTTTCACTTTAGAATTTTATTTAACTTGACACTGGCAAACTGACGATTCAAGCGCAGAGTCCAATTATAAAAAATTGAATTGAATTGCATTGCATGTAACTCTGTGAGGCTGACCGACTTACTTTATAGAGCTACCCAGAAACACTTTTTTTGCGTCGATTATGTTGCAAATTAACCACAACCCGTTTAAAGATTTGCCGAAGAATTTAAGTAAAGTAACAAACATGACACAACACAAAGCGAGACCTCATTCATACATTTTCGTACATACAATTTCGACTCGACTTTTAGTTTTTATGAATATATGTATATAATTTTGCGGTATATGTTCAAGGTGAGTATGTATGAGTTTGTATGTCAGCAACAGCAGCGAATTTAAAGGGCCCATGGAACTAATAAATCAACCCTTATTTACACGTTCAAGTCAGCAGTTTCGCGAAAAGGATAAAGTTTCGGAGCGTCGCTGGAAAAAGGACGAAACTTGGATAATTCATATTTCACGTTCGTTCGGCCATTGGTCCTTAAGTGTAGTTTTGACCCACTTTGCATTGCAGGGTTAAACAGCTGGCTCAAAGATATCCCTTGTGTTCAAAAGGTCCTTCAAGGTCTTCATGTCCCATCTTAGACCACATCGTCACTTTACATCAGGTGATATTGTAGTCAAATGAAGCTTTCCGCCCCAAAAAGTAACTTCTAATAAGTTTTGGTAAATCAAGTCGGCGATTCAAAAACAAACTAAAAAAGTTGAATAACTCCAACAATATAAAAATCGGGGAGCAGAAATGGGGGTTAAATCGATAGGTATTTAGGTCACCTGTCTCACATCTTCCGTTGATCCGTCGACAGCGTTACAGCGTGTATTATATATTGTCAAATTTAATTCAAACTTGATGACGCTCGCAATGATAGATTTACCCGCAAGCAACCGCGACAGTTAAAAAAATTGAAATCAGCCATAAGTGATTTAGGTATAATTTTCAATATTTCAGGAGCACTTTCAAAATTCATTATTGTGAGCGAAGCCCGGTTTAAATAAAATTAGATTGTCGGTGTAACACCGTTCTGAAATCTTAAAAATGTTGAAAAACAGTATACTTACATGTTTACTTATTTAACATGAATGATGTGTTCATTCATTATAAAATAAATTTGATTAGTATGAGATGGATACTGCACCTAGGGTTTCGTTTTATTTCGCAATAAAAAAAACCAGCACATTTTTTTTTATTGCAAACGAAACTAATTTTTCATGACACTGCGCTATGCCTTTCATTAAAACAGGCATATGTCCAGCAGTGGACTAGTATAAGCTGATGATAAACAAACCTAGCTAAATATTATCAGCTGTGGTAGTCCTAAGGTTCAATGTAGCATTCTTGGAGACAGTCAAACAGCAATTTCTGAACTTCTGCTCATCAAAACGCAGAGTTCTGTATGTTAACCTCGTTTGCGGGTTGACTGGTGTAGCCGACCTTCTTAGTTATGCTCATGATTTTGAGGTTATGGAAAAATAGACAACATAATGCTTAGATGATTTTATCCTTAAACTTGAAGTACTTGGTAAACTTTAGGGTTAGGTACTTTACAACAGTAGTAAAATAATAAATTACAGTTAAGTAGTAACAAAAAAATAGCTTGATTATTTGATACGGCATAGTGCTAAAAATATTTTTGTTTAGTTTGTGTTGTTATTAATTGCCAATTTTTTTATTTTCTTATGGTGGTGGTTTCAGCGCTTTTATATAATTACTAGCTGACCCTAGTAAACGTTGTTTTGCAAAATGAAAATTAGATGGTAGCCGATTCTCAGACCTACTGAATATACATATAAAATTTCATAATAATCGGTTAAGCCGTTCGGAGGAGTACGGTAACTAACATTGTGACATGGAAATTTTATATATTAGATTATAGCTACAACGTTTTGTATTTTATTAATTAATTGTTTACACATTTAATAATGGTATTATGAATGAATTCTGTATTTTGTTTTGCGCACACACAGCATAGATTTTTTTTATTTGTGCCTAATATGTATAATAAAAATATATCTATCTATGTATGTCCGTCTACTATTCTAAAGTCAGATGTATCAGATGTCTAGTACCCGAAACACAAGCTTAGAGTTTACCACGGGGCTAACTGATGTTGTGTGGATTGCCCGAAAATATTTTTATTTGTTTTAATATAATATAATTTTTTCCTATTCTAACGTACAAATGAAATGATTATTATTCATTTTATTACCGATAAAGATTCCGTTTCGAACTTTTGTGAAGGAATAAAGTAAAATTATTATTAATCGTAAAGTTTTATAGACATCTGTCGTCTTATGAAATCATTTTATGGTTGTTATAAGAGGTTTTCTATTTTATATTTGAATAAAAGAAACTTATGCCCTTATAAGTAGTTTTAAAAGTCATTTTGTAGCAAGATATGATATGAACAAAATGCTAACAATTTCTTGTTTTTTTCTTGAATTTAATTTAGATTTTTTTAATCTAGTCCTCAAATTCCAAAAAATCATTATACATAAACGACGTACAAAAGTAATTTCCCTGTTTTTTTCTTGAATTTAGTTTTTTTAAACTAGTCCTGAAATTCTAAAGAATAATTATACAAAACCACGTACAAAACAGACAAGGCTAGTATTTCCGTGTTTTCAAAATGTCTTACTTTGGGTCGCGTACCCTTGACAAAGTGAGTCTAATATTGAATAGCACCCCAGCCCTTATCACTCATCTGATTACTGATAAGGGTTTATATTAATGACCTTCCCCTAATCATATACAATAGATTTTTCGGCTTTACAGTGCGCCGTGATGTGAAGGTTCCACTTCCTTTGATATATTTATTGACGAAAATTTTAATTGAACACTGTCCTATTAAAAAATAAATTTCCTTAATGTGTTTATTTGCACATTAAACCAAAAAAAAACGTAACAGGTACATAATTAGTTTGTTTTTAAAAGCGTTATATTTTCAAATTACTTTCAACAAAGAAAGAGGTTCGTAATCATACTATTAAAAAATAACTGTCATTTAGATAAATAAAAAAATACGATGCGGTGAGTCCGTTCTGTCACAGCAAATGCTGGACGGTATCCTTTTTCACTTTCACTGGAAGGAGACGGCACTACGGCAATCGCGCCGAAGCTTACTCCCGACGAAGTTTATCAACTCTAGTTCATTACATTAGTAAATCCCGCTTTTTACAATGAGTATCCTTTTTGTCACATTTTTTTTTTATTTTAAGTCGTTTTAAAATATATTTTTTTATTTATGACCAATAAACTTTATTTTTCTTTTCGTTCTTTTTGACTATTTTGAAGGACATACTAATTCTGTAGCACTACGCCGCCCCCTGTTTCTCGTTGATGTTATCGCGTTCGGCCCATGTTTGAGGTTCGCGATGACAATCTGATAAAATTCACTTACACCGATACAATGATGGATCGTTATTGGTTTCCCGATGTGTTTATTTTAGATTATTTATTGTCTTTTCAGTTGGTTATAGTATGATGTTTTTTTGCTATATAAGGAGGCGGAAGAGGCTTCAGAATCAATTGATATCACAAATTCTGTTAAGTTTCATATCTGCATAAATAAATATTTTTGGACAATTCACAGAACATCTAGCCCCGTGGTAAGCTCTAAGCTTGTGTTACGGGTACTAGATATATTTTTGTTATACATATTAAACACCAATACCAAGGAGAAAGTGCTCACATACACTTGGCCCCACGGTGGGAATCGAATCTGCTCCCTCTTGCCGCAAGCCCATACCCATAGCGCCACAGAGGCAGTAGTAGAATTTGCGCTCCAATGTCATAATGCATATGTAATAATACTAATAATACTAACAATAATACTTTCTTTCTAAGACTCCACAAAAGCAATGTCTTTTTTGTAGCAGAAACTGAAGAGCGAGCTATCTGTTTTCCCGTCAGAAATCAAACCATCAGCTTATCAGGAACTTTGCCTTATAAGCCACAGATGTCGTCTGTAAAAAATAGCACACAGAAAATAAAAAAAAGCTTTCGTAAGTTTTTACTAATATCTATATAAATAAAAATGAATTTTTGTTCGTTAGTCTGATTAAAACTCGAGAACGGTTGAACGGATTTTTCTTATCTTTGTCTTGAAATGTGTGTGGAGGTCTAGGGAAGGCTTAAAAGGCGAGAAAAAAATCGAATAATTGCGAGGATTTTTTTATAATTACCCGTGCGAAGCCGGGGCGGGCCGCTAGTGTATAATGAAATTGGGCCTCAGAAATGACTGCCACCTTTATAGTTTAAAAAAAATAATTAAATCATCTACTTAAATGTATAATGTCGTAATATCTACTCTGCATTTGCAAATATAAAACAACACCATAACATTTCCAAAATTATTATCGTAAACTTTTGTATATTAATCTAATTTATACACATAAAAAAACTATAAAATCACCCGCCCGTTGATGACAAAGCATTAGACGCGATTTGAAATAATTATGTTAATATGAAACAATGTTATGCACTCGGTGTGTTTATTGATTTAAAGAAAGCCTTTGACACTGTCTGTCATCAAAAATTACTATTAAAGCTTTACAACATAGGTGTCAGAGGTATAGCGCTCGATATGTTTAAGTCATATTTAACGAATAGGCAACAAATAGTGAAAGTTGACAATTATTCAAGTTGTAAAAAAACAGTTACGTTTGGCATTCCACAAGGATCGATACTGGGCCCGATTTTGTTTTTGATTTATATCAATAACATAAATAAAATTAGTTTAACTGGACATCTGACCCTTTATGCGGATGACACCTGTCTTTTCTATTTTAATAAAAACCCTTCTGATATATTCGCTGATGCTCAAAATGATCTCAATAAATTGAACGAATGGTTAAAGCATAATTTACTAACGATTAATTCATCAAAAACCTCCTTTATGTTACTTTCAGCACAGAATAAAAAAAAACAGAATTACCAGGTTTAACAATAAATAATGAACGCATTTCACAGTCTCATGTAGAAAAATACTTAGGTATATGGATTGATGATAGATTAACGTGGAAAGCTCATATTGAACATGTAAAAAGCAAATTGGTATCAATTCTCGGTGCTTTACGAAAAGCTGTAAACTGTATCCCAGCCAAGGTCCGGAATGTTGTGTATAACTCTCTAGTTAAGTCTCACTTAGAGTATTTGATCGAGGTATGGGGAACAGCAGCTGAGGCAAATTTAAACCCGCTCCAGCGAATTCAAAACAAAATTATTAAGGTTCTGCATCACTATAATTATTTCACACCTACTACAGAAATTTATAAAAAGACAAAATACCTAAACTTAAAACAACTTTATATATTTAAAACCTGTCTTCTTGTAAAACGCATAAGTACTAACACCATACAGTCTAATATTCAACTACCGTTGAAAGCTTCAAAGTATAATTTAAGAAATAAAAATAAAATAGAAGTGTCAAATAGTAGAACAAAATTTGGAAAAAAAACAATAATATCTGAGGGTGCTCAGTTTTATAACAACTTACCAAACAATATAAAGGAATGTGAAACAATTAAGGAATTTAAAAATAAATTAATGTGTTACGTTAGCAATTTAGAAAATTAAAAAAAAAATTAATAATAATTACAATTTAGATAACTATATTAAAACGTCCAAAACAAAACAAATAATTATAATATATTAAAAAAAATAAGTTGATAATAAAATCTTGTAACTTGTACCACACACCAAACTCAACTGACACCACAACTTTTTCAAACTACCCTGTTCTGCTGTATCACATTTACTTAAAATGCTATTGATTTAAAAAATTAAACACTATTTATATATATATATATTTATCCAATACTCATTGAATTTGTTTACAATTATTAAATTAAGATTGTTAATAACTAAGTAACGCCTGGAGAAATTAAATTATATTATAAATTGATTTAAAATTATGTATCTCATTGTAAATGAACTTTTATAAGTTTTTATGAGAAATAAAGCTTCTTTAAACCTAAACACGTGGGAGTGGAGACTATATAAAATAAGATTATGTTCATTTATTTTGACGTTTATCCAAATTTTAATCGTTTTAACAAATTTTGTGAGGTTTTATTGAAGTAAGCAGAATTGTTATTAGTATATCGAAAGAAGCAAGAATTTGGTTTAACGAGTTTCTTGAAGAATCTATACTCTTAATAAAGAATAAGTGTTTTTGAACGCGCAAATCCGATTTTAATGATTCTTTCACTTGACTACCTTCTATATTTCTACTTCTACTTCTTTCCGCCTGAGACGCAAAGGTTGCGAGTTCCATTACCAAGGAACCAAATTTTGTACTATCTACAATTTCTGGTTTTGGGTCTCGGTGTTTTTTATGTATCATAAGTATGAAAAAAATGCATCTACGTAGTATATCAGTAACCTAGCACTCACAGTACAAGCTCTGCTTAGTTTGGGGTTAGGGGATGCTGTGTGACTAGTCCGTATATATTTATTTATTTACTGTTAGATAGCTATTTATTGAGGAAGGATATATGTTATATGCTGCTGTTTTATTTACCGCTATTTAAAAATGCTTGCACATTCAAACACTTCAACCCTCGGCGGGAATCAACCCGCTACCTCTTGCGCCGCTAGCGGACCCTTGCGCACCGCACCACTGAGGCATATAAATGAGATATTAATTAAAATGGATATCAGGCACCATACTAGACCTGAGTTAACCTCACCGGTCCGTGGTACCTTCCGCCGAACATATCTCACGACACAACCTCCAATCTAACATTTATTTTATTTATTTTTTATTTTTACAATTTTAAGATAACTTACAGCTAGGCAAACAACATAATCAGACAAATAAAAAAGGACATTTATTCCACATGCCTTAACACGGAAGGCCAATTAAAAGTTTCCGTTTTTAGATTTACATGATTAAACAAACACAGACGACAAACATAATTGTGTAAACTGTTACACAAAAAAAAAGAATTCTATTTTAAAAAGCCATAAATTTTGGACAAAGATAAATAAACTAAGGAACAAAAATAATAAAGTAAGTACTTTTAGATGTGACCTAATAAGAATAAAACAACTATATAATAAAAACAACATACATATCTAACTTTCCGAAAAGAATTGCTCAGTTAGCTCTTTTTTAACCGACTTAAAAAAAAAGGTTTCTCAATTCGACCGTATATTATTTTTTATTTTTTTTTTTCAGTTTAGGAGTAGTAGTATTGAACAAGTCAATATCTAAACCTGAGTTCGCCAGTTTATTATATGACGTGCATGCTCTTATTATGTTTCAGGTATGCTTTTATCCAGCCGTGGACGTCCAACGGCCGTAATGTAAATGGTGTATAAGCCTTCATTTGACCACAATCTCACCTGATGTAAAGTGACGCACATCGTCACTTTACATCAGGTGAGATTGTGTCTAGGATGGAGCATGAAGACCTAGAAGGTAGATGGTTTCTCCGGGCCACGTTACGAAACACGAAAATATCGCTTCACGCACTAGCCCAGCCCGGAGGGTGGTGACAAGCCGCGGCCGAAGCCTACCACCAGAGACTGTTCTTAGCTTTCATTTAAATCGCATCTGTAGTTTTTGGTTGAAAACGAGACAGACAGACCAACACCCAAGTCTTCTTATCCCGCGACACAGAACAACGTGACGTCACAAAAAACAGGGGTCAAATCTCCAATTATATTAATAATTCTGTTAACAACAGTTAATTAATTAGAACTTAGGGGGATTGTTATCTTAGGTGGCAATACTGATTATTCATTGAAAATAATGTGATAAAATTAATTGCTTTTTATTAAATTAGGGATTCTTTTTGAACTGAATTGCTAGTGGAATTAATTGAAGGTTCATTAATGTTTAATGGACTTTGATGTTTTAGGGTTCATTTTGATAAAAGAGAAACGCTTTTAAGTTTATGAAATTTATTTATTAGTAAAAAAATAATATATATAAGAGTTATAATTGACTGCCTCAGTGGCGCTGTGGGCTGAGGTCCGCTTGCGGTGCAAGACGTAGCGTGTTCGATTCCCCCCGAGGGGTCAAGTGTTAGTAAGCCCTAGTTGACAATGCCACTACTCGACAGCTCAATTATTGTGTTTTACCTCATATTGAAAGTCTTGTACAGACAAGATTATTTAATATTATATTACACATAGAAAAGACAGCAAAAGACGGCTCTTGCTGTCTTTTCTATGTGTAATAATTTCTATTTTATAAACTTATAGAAATAGAAATAGAAAAACATTTATTTTGGACACAACAGCACATTAGGTACAGAAAAAGAAAATACAGAAATAAACGCACACACAGAATAAAGATTACAAAAATAATAATTAAGGATAGGTACAACACTAAAAACTTAACATTAAAGCACTAAAATGATGTATTGCATCATTACATAATATCACACCTAGTTATAGGTAGGGTACCTACGTATTCAGGTGATGTGCAGATTGTGAACCAAAAAAGGATTAATCTCAGCTATGTGCTGCCCTGAGCCTGTGACGGGTTCAGGGCAACGCTGCTTTTCAGATTAACCCTTTCGGAGCTGTGACTGACTGACTTATGGTTAGAATTGAACGAAATCAAGTGTACAATTTACCTATGATGAATAAATAAACTATGAAACACTTTCTTCTTGGTCTGGGTGTTAAATATGTATAAAATATCTATGTAAGTTTATTATATTAAGTATATCAGATGTCTAATACCCGTAACGGGTTGCGTGTCTAGGAATAATCAATTTAAATTATTGTAATAACTTATAAGTATTTTTATTAATATTCAATATAAAATATTGATTAATTATTTAAATAAGCCTGTCTTTCAATATTAACTCCTTGGAACGGTCATATAATGCATTACGCTGGTCAAGTGCGGTCTGGTGAATGTCACATGTCCTTCAAACTCTTCCAATTTCTAAGAACTTGCTAGTTTCCTCACAATGTTTTGCCTTCACCGAAAGAAGAAAAAACAGATATGCGCGTCGCTTTTTTCAAACTCACGACCTTCAATGAAAGTTGAGTGTTCTCCCACTTAACACGACTTTTTAATTGATATACCTACATATTATAATTAATTTCCAATATTTATTTGTGATCCAATTTTTTCGATTATATTTTATTGTGTAGTCTATGCCTTTTTAATTAAAGATTACATTTTTAAATCATAGTTATTTCTTAGCATAATCGATCTATTTTCGAAATTAGCAACTCGTATAATGATGCAGTATTAAACATTTCTGTTATCAAATCACCTAAAAACTATAATTAAAACACCTAATTGCCAAAATAATTTCAGCCTCATGGCTCAGTGACGCTTTGGGCAATGATATAATCAAAAAAAGATATATGTATGTATGTCTATTATATGAATATATCAGATGTCTAGTACCCGTAACACAAGCTGAGAGCTAACCGTAGGTCTAGATATTGTTGGTTAAAAAAAATAAAGTGTTTACAATAAATAAATATTTCCGGACTACTCACACAGCATCACCTAACCCCAAACTAAGCAGAGCTTGTACTATGGGTGTTAGGTGACTGATATACTACATAGATACATTTTTTTTTGTAAATACATACATATGATACATAGAAAACGCCCGTGAATCTGTGTTGATTTATTATATATAGGAGTAACTTCAATTATTTCCAGGAATATCCTGGATATTAAACTTTATAAAATAATTTGAACATGCCTGAACATCAGGAATGTAATAACAGGAAATCGGAAGCGTCAATCAAAAGTCGATTTCCGGAGACAATTAAATGGCCGCGTTTTGGCGGGAAAAAAATGGCGCCCCACGAAACCATCTAATTTCGTATGCATCAGTTCTGTCGGGTTCTAATATTACTTTGGAATTTGGGGTTCCATTAGAGTAATGTTATATATTCATAAAATTCAAACAAAAACTAACTATTTGCTTCAAAATAAGTTTTTATAATCTAATCAATAATCTTTTATTTAGTATTGTGCACGAGCACGATTATTTTTTGCATACTATGTAAAAAATAATCTTCAATATTGTTAATCTCCAATTTAGATTATTAACATGTGCTAAATTTGAGACCCCTCTTGCAGACTTTCGGTTAGTCCACCTCACTTTTACCCCCATAACTTTTGAATGGCTAAACCGATTTTAATCAAATAAAGCTAAGAACACGCTCAATTAAAGCAACTTCCCAACAAAAAAAACGAAATCAACAAAACTGAGTGTAC
Source organism: Gymnoscelis rufifasciata (assembly GCA_929108375.1). Taxonomy (NCBI): domain Eukaryota; kingdom Metazoa; phylum Arthropoda; class Insecta; order Lepidoptera; family Geometridae; genus Gymnoscelis; species Gymnoscelis rufifasciata. Next base: position 8,034,450 of record OV815327.1, on the reverse strand, counting down.
CTAAACGCTTTCCGATTAGTAAATTGTAATCTTCAACATCGAAATCATTGTACAAGATTTGTAAATGCTCAGTATGGAATAAATGTTTAGAACCTTAAAAGTGCCAATGCCAAAATAATCAGAATACCAAAAGCTACCAAAGTTCAAGTACGGCTTAAATCTCAAAATACTGAATACAAAATGCGACGGAACCTTCGAAAACTCCCCAAGAATCTGGCAACCTCAATGTCCCGATGACAAGTTCTAATTTAAACTTGTCCCGAGCCAAACGCTTACAACTTTCAAGTGTTATTTTTAATGAGTTTTTCACGATTTTCGAATTATTAATACATCGTATTTTCCCCTGTTTATGGGTAATTCAGTTTTAGAATTTTTCTGTATATTTTAGTGAGGAAAAAACCGTGATTTTTTACGAGATGGAAAGTTATAATGGAGTTGATTCATAATTTAAATGGAAATACGGTTTTCGGTGTCAGTAAAAATGTTTTTATGAGGATGTACCTAAAAGAGATTTTTAGAAACTTTCGAACAAAGATATTTTGAGAACTAGGTGACTCGGGAATTTTATTAACCGACTTTCAGAAAAGTATGTTCTCAAATCGTCGCGTATTTTTTTTAAACCAGCGAATAAGCGCAATTTTTTTTGGATGAGTTTCAGCTTCAGTATCTAGCCCTAGCTCGAAATGGCTAGAAAAGGCTTTATATCCTAAGGCTATATAATATATACATATGGTTATTGAGACCAAAATTTGTTTGAATAGATACCAAAGATGGGAGCTTGTATTATCCTACTAATATTATTTCACTATTATTTCCCGTATTTTAGTTCATAAGCATTGTTTGGCGAGCAGTTTTGAATGGAATTAGGCAAGGATATATCTGTTATCCCAGTATAGGAAACAAAAGCTACGGGATAACGCGTTTTACCACGGGAAAATAAATAATAAATAAATATTTCCGGACAATCTACACAACATCTAACCCCGTGGTAAGCTCTAAGCTTGTATTACGGGTTCTAGATATCTGATATACTTAATATAATATACAAACATATATATAGATATTTTTATTATACATATTAAACACCCAGACCAAGAAGAAAAGTGCTTGCAGAAATTACAAACAATTTTACCCTCGGCGGGAATCGAACCCGCTACCTCTTGCTCAGCAAGCGGACATTCGCCCAACGCGCCACCGAGGCAAAAATCTATTATTAACGGGCTGAAAGCTAATGTGTAATAAAACTCACTTAGTTGTGGCAGTTCCTAGTTAAGGATAATATAATGAATAATTAGTCACGAAGTAAATTATCTGATTAAACTGAAAGACAGACAAAAATAAAATATATATATACTTATATAATTTGTGTGTACCGTATTTGTTTCATTAAGTAAAAAGAGGTTATTTTATTTAGAAAGTTAAATAAGTACTTGGGTATATTTATTTTATCCGCGTACGGAACCCTAAAATCTTGGAGGGCAAGTACCTAAGGGTGGCAACTATTCAAATGTAACGCTGAATTATTTATCAAAATTATCGAAACTCCATTACACTCCCTGTGTTCCAAACGCCATTTTAAATACCAACGTCAATAAGTGATGAACAATGTTTAAGAAGTAATGAAGAAATACCTGACTTCTTTATTATTATTACGAGCCTGTATCATCCCATTGCTGGGCAAAGAGCTCCCCATTATTCTCCCCCTTATTTAATGGGTTCTACTCCTTCCAGCATAAAGCTGCAGTACTATTGATTTCTAATTGTTCAGGGAATATTGACTCACTCAAAAAGTTCCATAGTTTTTGGAAGCAATAGATTCACCCTTTACTCTACCGTTTGTCATTTTTATATGACCTAATTATCTCCAGCGTGTCAGGATAAAGCTGCAGTAGTGTTGATTTCTTGTTTCATTGCTCAGAGAATATTGACTCACCGAAGAAGTTCAGTTGTTTTTGACAACAAGCACTGTCTAAAGATTTTTGGCACTGACTGTACATAGCATTAGCATTAATTACGACAATAGTCTCCAATGCTACTGTTGTAAGGTATATTTTTGCATAAATTTACTTACTGAGATCTAACTTTTAAATATTTAAACAGTGTTTGTTAATGACTAACTTGCCTTATATTATTATTAGTGCCAGAGACAAAATTTCATCGTCAGTGATCCTTTATGTCATGCGAGACCGAATCATAAGATAAGACAAAAAATATATAAATCACACACAAAAAAAAATTTAAATAATGACATCGCATCAATATTTAAATTTCTTTTGTGTACATGTGGCAAATGGCGGTCACATTATTATCTCCAACAGACACATCTAAATAAATAAATATTTCCGGACATTCCACAGACCAATATCTCTAGCCCCGTGGTAAGTTCTAAGCTTGTGTTACGTGTACTATTGTCTGATATACTTAATAGATAGAGAGATGAACTTTTCTGTTGCAGCTGTGTCAAGAAATACCCAAAACACACAATCATAAAATACTGCAATTTTAAAACATATTTTTTTAGTATTTTATCTCAATAAGTGTATAAACTGAAAAAGTTAGCCTGGGGGTAGTATGTATAAGTTCATCTCATACGTATCAAATTTATTTTCAGTTTATTTACACATTGAACTTACATTACCTATTATTGATTTTTGATAGTTTTGACTTATTTGTTACGCAAATGTGTAAGAGTAATGGATAAATAAAGCCTTCCTTCTCAAAGTAACACCAAAAAGTTCTTAATCAAAATACCTACAGTTAAGATAGGTATATTTCAAAGTACTAATAAATCGGAAACATTGAAACAAAAAACCAATTTGTGTTTCACTAAATTAATAAGTCGACATCATTATCAAATTAAATAGGCATACAGACAGGCACAAGAATATAGAACCTAATAATGTAAATTGACTGCCTCAGTGGCGCGGTGGGCGAGGTCCACTTGCGGCGCAAGAGATAACGGGTTCGATTCCCGCTGACGGGTCAAGTGTTAGTATGTTTTGCAAGGACTTTCTTCTTGGTTTTGGTGTTTAATATGTATAGTAAAAATATCTATGTATGTATGTCTATTATATTAAGTATATCAGATGTCAAGTACCCGTAACACAAGTACCACGGCGCTAGATGTTGTTGTGTGGATTGTTCGGATATATTTATTTATTTAATGTAGTATAACTTTTGATACTATCATGGTTATTAACACTATTCTCCAAATTACTTTTAAGACAATCATGGTAAATATCCCGTTATAAATCTAATTATGTAGGTTTGCTATTAATCTTTAAAGTTTTAAGACGAACAATTTACGAACATGCATTTATTATTCTCCGGACTCTTCGCAATACGCAAATGGCCGGTATGATAAGACTTTAATGTTCCATTACTCTGTCCGGCAGTGTACAGAGGAATACCGTTAAATATTCAGTATCGGAGTACAGTATGTTACGATACGAAAGCCGTTACGCTTTCGTTACTACGCCGCTACTTTATACGTTACTATGGTAGCTCTCGATATTTCCTGATTTGTTTATTTTATAATACTTGTACTGGGTAAAAAGCCGTTTTGGCTAAGTGGGAGCACACTCGAGTTTTATTTGATTCATTTGAAGATCGTGGGTTCAAACCCATGCACCTCTTGATTTTTCTTTTTATAAAATGTATGAGCGCTTTTAGTCACGTGATTCAATGAAAAAGGCAAATATCTTGAGGAAACCCGGTATGTGTTGAGAATTTTATAGAGTTTGAAGGTCATGTGACATTCACCAACACGTACTTGGCCAGCGTGGTGAATTAAGGCCTAAACTATCTGGTCAAGAGAGTCCCTGTGTCCCAGCAGTGGGAACGCAAATAGGGTGATGATGAAAGTTGTACTGGGTAGTGTGGCGACTACTTGGACAACTCAAACTATACATCCGAGATGTCACTTAATTTTTTTTATTTATTGTTTTTGCGAACTTCGACGCAATAAGATTTTGAATGATGAACCTACCTGCCAAATTTCAAGTAGATTTATCAAAGAAAGCTATACCTATTGCACTTTTAACAATATTTTTTTTATAAACACATACTTAATAATGAAATATATGAGTGGCTCCCATACAACAAACTTGTTCTTCATAAAGTTAAGCGACATTGCGAAAGGTCCATACTTGTCCAAGAACTTCATCCTTTTGCACTTCAGAACATTTCTTTTACTTCATTTTTATCTATTCCAAAATTTGTATAACTTTAACACGGAACCTACCTTAGGAATATTATGACACCATCTCATACTTATCAAATGTATTAGCTGTTTAAAGCCGACGGACGTCTTTCTGTGATGATGATGATGATAACCAGGAAAAAAAACATCTTCAAATAAATAACATTATACCTTCGTGGGGTTCGGTAAGCAAGAAATCCTTTCTTAACAAAGAACATTGTGTTTGAATCATAACACCCAAGGTTTCCTATTGTGTGTATTTTGTCTAGTGTTGTGGTATATATTAAATTATATCATAATGTTAGTCGGAAAGCCGGAAGGCTTTTTCAATAACGAATACCTATAATTTTACAAAAAGATAAACTGTCGAACGAAAAAAAACAATATATTTTATTGTAAATCTAACAGAAAGAACAATAAAAAGTAAAATATTTTTTATAAAAATATTCGAACGAAAAAAAATAATATAAAAAAAAAATATTAAATGATAGATAGATAGATTTTTTACACACACCAATAAACATAAATCTAAATTTAAAATTTAAGAAAAACCTCCGATTACAATGCCAATAATTTCCTTAAATGTAAAACAACATAATAATATGTAATGTGGACGCGATGCGCTTTTATTTGATACCCCACACTAGTACCTCTTCATTTGCAGATTTTCTTCGGGAGCAATGATGTAACAGACAGACAGACAGACACGTCAAACTTATAACACCCCTCTTTTTTGGTCGGGGGTTAAAAAATGAAGCGAACTGACACGACAATGTTATTTCCTTGATACTTTTTATGTTAACATTTTTAGTTTAATTAACTTAAAGGAAGTAAACGTTTTTGACTTAAACTCGACACGCCTGGCAGGCAGGTTTTTTTATTCTAGATAAGCCTCCATTTGATCACAATCCCACTTGATGTAAAGTGACGATGTGGTCTAAGATGGGGCATGAAGACCTGGAAGGTTAACGAGCGCAGTATTTATCCGGCCAATATACCGGCTAATATACCTCTTCCCTAATACCTCTGAATAAGTAATCCCTATTGTACTAGTTTTAATGATATTATTACATTTTGAGTGTGGGTTTACTTTGTATTATGAATTACTCAGGCGTCACGGAGAACAGTTCCAAAATAACTTGTTCTATTTTTTGGAGGTTTTTCTGTTCACGTCCGTAAGTGTTAACCCTCTGAATCCTTACACGTGACCGAAGACCGGGTGGTGCGAAGAACAGTATCTGGTGGTAGGCTTCGGCCGCGGCTTGTCACCACCCTCCGGGCTGGGCCAGTGCGTGAAACGATTTTTTCGTGTATCGAAATGTAGTCCGGAGAAGCCATCTACCTTCTAGGTCTTCATGTCCCATCTTAGACCACATCGTCACTTTACATCAGGTGAGATTGTGGTCAAAAGAAGGCTTATATATCATAAAAAACAAACTATCTATAGATGCGACGTAATTGCCGAAGCCGTGTTGGCTAAGTGGGAGCAAACTCGACTTTCATTCCGAACATCGTGGGTTTAAACCCCGCCGCGTAACTGGATTCTTCTTCTTGGGAAATATATATGCGCTTTAAACATGTGCTTTAACGGTAAAGGCATCGTGAGGAAACCGGATGTTCTCTACTTTAAGTTTTAAGGTCATGTGTCATTCACCAAGCCGCATTGCACTTGGACAGCGCCTAATCTTTCTCTGCAAGAGAGAAGTCCCTTGTCCCAGCAGTGGGAACGTTCGTAGAGGGTGCATATGCATTGTGTCAAAGTGGGGTTAAGTTTTTCGAAGGTAAGTATTCGGCTGAATGGATTTAAGCTTAAATGTCGTTAGATTTGTATATTCTGAGAGATTGATATTGGGAATCTATATTTAATACTAGCGGCCCGCCCCGGCGTCGCATGGGTAAAAAAAGTTCCCGGCAATTTTTCCTTATTTGTACATATTAATTACATTTTAAAACCAAAATCAGCTCAATCGTCCCAGCCGTTCTCGAGTTTTAATCTGACTTACGATTCATTTTTATTTATAAAGAATATAGATAATCTCCGCTATTTCACGGACGCTTTTAACAAAAAAATCAAAATTAAAAAATTAATAATTAAGTACTTCAAACTCATGTCAGAAAAAAAAGATTGAAAACTATGTTGAATATTGAACTTTCGAGACATAGACAATAGCTCAAAGATAGCTTATCAAGAAAAATTATAGACAACCTATAAGATGAATATTGAACTTTCGAGACATAGACAATAGTTCAAAGAGTATATTACCACCACGTATGAATAGCTGATCAAGTAAAATCATAGACAACCTTTAAAAAGACATTTATTTTACACTTTTGTTAACCTGTAGATAATTGCAGACAAATAATTAGCAATAAATTAAAATTGCGACTATAATTTGAGATTTAAACTATCCTATCTCTCAAGTTGGATCGAACTGCAACATGGTGTGCGAATTTTATTATAATCGGTTAAGTGGTTTAGGAGTACATCGAGGATAAACATTGTGACACGAGATTTATATATATTAAGATTATAAAGCTACAGTTTGTTTGATTTTAATGCGCTACTCTCAGGAACTTCTGGTACTGGTGGTCCTTTATCCTTAAAAAATATTTCATTGGTAGCTAGCCTATTTATCGAGGAAGGCTACAGGATATTTTACCGCGGTATAATACGTTTTTCACTCGGGAATGTGCAAAAACAAGGGCAACCTGTGGCGTGAAAAGCTATAGTCATATATTATGAACATTTAAAATATAATAAACGGTAATTGAAAATGCCGAAGTCTAGCTCAGAAAGTGCATCATAAATAACTTGTACACTAGCGCTAACACTAAACTCCTGAGTGCAATTCGAAAGTTAATATCTAATCTGTGGTAACCGGTAATGGACGCCGTAAACCAGATACAGCATTGCAACTTTAATAAAACAAATGATCTGCCTGTTTTACCTACCGTTCTCGTGGGCTTTTAACTTAAATATATATATTTTTTTTATTTGTGTACAATGTAGTGTTTCTGTGAAATATTTCTCGCAATAATAATGAAATAATAATATTTATAATATTTTTTTTTGTGTTTCGTAATGTGGTCCGGAGAAGCCATCTATCTACCTTCTAGGTCTTCATGCTCCATCTTAGACCACATCGTCACTTTACATCAGGTGAGATTGTGGTCAAACGAAGGCTTATTTATCATTAAAAAAAAATAACGTAGTTTCCTAGGGTCAAAGCAAATACAATCATTTCTCTTGAATCTGTATATCTAAGCCGTTATACTGTTCAATGCATTACCCAGTGACATGAAAACTATGGACAATTACAAATTATTTAAGCACAAATTAAAAGAACTTTTATTAAGGGGGTGTTACTACTCGCTCCAGGACTTTCTTGATGACGTCTTTGATTAGATTCTTCATGACATTTCAATATTATGTATTATAAATTCTCAATGACATTATTCACAATCTATACTATCTATACTAATATTATAAAGAGGAAAGGTTTGATTTTTTGTTTGTTTGTTTGTTTGTTTGTTTGTCTCGAATAGGCTCTGAAACTACTGCACCGATTTAAAAAATTCTTTCACCATTCGAAAGCTACACTATCCCTGAGTGACATAGGCTATATTTCGTTTTCAAAAATAATATGATTTCTTACCAAACTCCGATAATGTAACCCAAGGTGAAAAAAAAGAACCTAAAATCTTTCTTTAATCGCGAATGCTGCGAAAACTATTGAATATATAACAAAGTGATGTATTACAACTTTGTAGAACTTATCATTATCTACAAAAAACGTCCTGACATCATATCTCTAACTATTATAGTTTTGTGACAATAAGCGATTTTTTTGAAAAATTAAACTTTAAATCTTTCTTTAATCGCGAATGCTGCGAAAACTAATGAATAAATAAAAAAGTGATGTATTACAACTTTGTAGAACTTATCATTATCTACAAAAAACGTCCTGACATCATATCTCTAACTATTATAGTTTTGTGACAATAAGCGGGGTTAAGATCACGAAATAATCTGCCGCGCGGGGTCGGCTCCCTACTGAATGGTCGTGTGCGGAAATAAAAAAATTGTCGCTTGATAATATTTTGTCGCTTAGTTAGTAGTCAATAATTCGTTAACAGGTAACTAATCCCATTCAAAAAGTTATTTTCAGAACTAAACCCTAGCATATAGCATAGATATTGTATTATATCGTCGGTTGCAGGTTCAATTGGGTTAACCACCAAAACGTAAAAAAGTTGAGTACCTATACAGTTTTTTTTAGTTTTTTTCTGCTCTTTCGAATAGCATAATAATAGAATTCTAGCTTTAAAAAAATACAGTTACGCTACACATTTTAACTGTGAATTTTGCAGACTTCCGTCGAAATTATGTTGTAACTGAGTAGGTATGTGATCCATTTACATAAGTCGAATTGTTGTATTCCTATGACCGAAGAAGGTTAAGTTGGTGTATGTATCTTGGCAAACCAGCATTGCTCTTACACTATTTCTTAGCTTGAACGAAAAATTATAACCACACATACACCAATATAAAACCAAATTTCTTCAAAAAACTAACGTTACACCAATTGACCCGAACCAAGTTTATGTTTGTTGTCGGTTACACCAATTTGAGCATTGCAATCAATAGTATGTTTTCTCTTACCTTAATCTTCTTATAAATAATAAATCTAAATTAAAAATATAAGAAAATCCCCCGATTCGAATCCTTCAATTTCCTTAAAAGTAAAACACCATAATAATGTGTAATGTTCACGCAATGCGATTTTTGCAGATTTTCGGGTTTCCTTCCCCACTCTAACCCCCACAATTATTAAACGGCACAACCGATTTTCATGAAACACGTCTAAGAGCACTCGCGCCAAACTCACATTTTAAACAAAAAAAACTAAGTTGAAATAGCTTCATCCGTTCGGGAGCTATGATGTCCCAGACAGATAGACACGTCAAACAATGACACCCCTCTTTTTTTGTCGGGGGTTAAAAATGAATCGCAAAATGTGTTGCTAAGCGCATAACTCAATAACGCCTATACCAATTTAGCCAATTTATTTTTTTAAATATTCGTTGTAGTTTAAGGATGGTTTTTACGGCGAGAAAAATTCGAATAATTTTGAAACAATTTGAATAATTATTACCCGTGCAAAGCCGGGGCGTGCCGCTAGTATTGTTATAAAAAGAAATTTAAATTTAAGTTTCATTATTTTCGTTTTAATTTTAATTAATTACTGACTTCTGACTATTATTATTATTTTATTTTATATGATTTTATGACAATATTGAGGGCTAATATAGTAATAATTTAGTTATAAGAGTTGTAATTAATGTGTTTTATTATATTATAGACATTCAGATACAATGTAAAAATAGTGAATCGAATAAATTTTATGAATTATTATGAATCTAAAAATAAACTCGCATAAAAATCCGGTGCGTAGTTTTAAAGATATATATTTAAAGCGACTTTGTTTTATAATATATGTAAAGATTGTGTCGACTAAATGTGTCAAAACCTAAACAGGTTGACTGGTGGACTAGGTCAGGTGTCATTCGTGCAGGTTCGGCCGTTCGGCTGGCTGCAATAACAAGCTTACTGTATTATTCTAAGAAATAAAAAACCGATTAGTTTACGAAAAATACATGCAAAACCGATTTTTTAGAATCGATTTAAGTAAGTAATTAATATGTAAAAATAGTTCGATTTACAAAAATTCTAATAATTTAGACAAAGCTTACCATTCTATTGTATCGAATCGATCGTTGGATTGGAAAACGCTTTCATAAATAATATGATGGCTAAAAAAAGGTTTTTGTTATTTGATTGAAATGATTCATTTTATTATTTAAGTGCATGAGTATTTTATTTTTCATATCTTTAATGTGAAAAGTACACACTTATGTACTTACTAAACTTCAATTCATTTCGTGTTTTATAAATAAAAAAAACACCCATAATAAGCACCAAACATGAGTTTCGCGGGCGCGTTTATATACAAATGCTACGTAGACAGATCACTTTTGTACGTGTTTGACATAAAACAGCGTAACGTGGCGTCAGGCCTTATATATGTTGCGATACTGAATGTTTTTACTATATCTGTTTATAAAAGCTGGTAAATTTTACGAGCTTTCTTGATGGATTTCGCATTTTACTACTCCAACCTACGAGAAAAGTTCACGAAACGTGTTGAACTTAGGATTAACTTGTATTTCAAGTTATGATGTCTATTAATAGCAATATTCGTCTATAAAGTTTATTTTATAGTGTTTTCTGTGTAAAAATCGAATAGGTACATCTAAATATTACAGTATCCTAAATCTTTCTTAGGTACGGGTTACTATATTAATTTCTATGTAAATTGTGTCGAATTTCTGGATATGTGTGTTTTAAATTACCAATTGTATTATAATTTTCCAAATTCTTTTTTATGTTAAATAATATGAAAATCATGGAAATAAGTTATTTTGTCCATTTGCTTAATATATTTAAACATGATATTGAAGCCGAAAAGGACAACACAAGTTAATTAATAGGTCTTTTATACCTTCAAAGCAGTAGGCGTAAATCTTAAGATATTTTATACCAAATTATACATTTTCGCTATTTCTAAAAGTAGGACACTAGATAATGATAGGAGCCACTCCTCAGGGCGTTGTAGGGCGTTATCCCTAATTCCCCCAACTGATATTTTATCATTATTTGACATTTAATACGGCAATGTCGATAACCTCGACTAGAGGGTTCGTATTTTTATAATGATTAGAAAGGTGGTAATCTTTTCTAATAGAATTTGCGGAATATAACGATTATCAATGGATTTTTTTACCAAATTCTTAAAGCTAAACGCTACTAATTATAAATTTGCATATTGGCTAAATATTATTACCATAAAATTTTTTGTTCGATTTTTTTTATGCAGATATAATATTCCGATCTGTAATTATATTGAGCATGTTAAAGCAATGAGCGTATATTCCTCAAAGGAATAATAAGTCCGTCATTTAGAATAAATAATAAAATAAATCCCATAAAATCGAGTAAAATTTTATGAAATCAAGAAGATTCAGTGCGACTTCAATGCGTGTTTTGCGTGACTTCAATGCACTCGTCCTGACTTTATGGGTATTTTTTTAAGCAATTTGGTAAGTATTACGATGCTTTCGAGCAAAATATACTAAATGGGCTGCCTTATCACTAAAAGCAATCTCTTCCAGGCAACCTTTAGATGGATAGATAGACACATAGAAGCAGTGGCGACTACAACAAATTTGTAAAAGTCATCATCATCATCATCCTGCCCTTCTCCCACACTATGTGGGGTCGGCACAACATGCGTTTGTCTTGCATTTCCCTCTATCACCCGTCATCTCAATACTCACTCCTTTCTTACAAATATCTTCTTTCACACATCCATCTTTTCAAATTTGTAAAAGTAATTAGATTATAACTTAATAGGTACAAGCATATAAGTTTTAAGAAATCGTAGTAAACATGTTGTTAGAAAAAGAAAATAGTTATTTCAAAACAAGATAGTTTAAAGGAAATTAAGTACAGAAACTTTAAAATAGAAAATGAAAATAATAGGTACAAGGTGTTAAGAATACAAATAATTAAATCCTATTTTTTTAGTTTTATCTTTCCTGATTTCTACGGGTAAGGAGTTCCATAATTTGATAGCACACACGAGACAGGAGTGGAAGGAGTGGTCCGGAGCTTTCAATCGAAACGTTATGATCACCAATACATAATTATTATATTACAACAACAAAATATTATTATATTAGCTATTGCGTACTTCATATGAATGAAACGACCATTCCTGGTAACCCAATGACCCCTATCCCGAATTCCCTTGGCAATAAGTACAACTATCGATAGTGCTAAACGGGCTAATTGGCACAATATTGCCGCTATAAATTTTCAGAACAACCCACTAGTGTAATACTGGCCTCAGAGCGGTTTTGATCAAATGTGTTTGGTTTGGCTTAATCCACTGGTCTGCTTCGGAAGGATGATGTAACAGCGAATTTATTAATTAGTATTTTAATGGAAATCTACCACTCCATATAAGCGTCCACGACCAAATTGCTTGGGACGGAATCTGCTCCAATAACAACGAAAAAAGACTAACAAATCATTATTGTTAAGTTTCAGAATAATAGATTTATTGAGACAAAATTGTTAAACGTATGCTAATTTCGGTACAAACTAATAAAAAAAACGCGATAATTGCATTTTTTGAAACATTGTTTATTTAAAAATTCCTTGCTCAAATGTTATTTATCAATTAACCCTTTCGCAGGGGATGCTTGCTAGGGTTTTCTGGAGTAAGCCAAATTCCGAGTATGTCACTTTGTCTAACAAAATGATACGCAATTTTTAGTGAAACTTTGATACCCCAACTAGTGCAATATCTGCGGCACGGCCACTGTAATGGGCTTTTACGGTTGCCAAGTACCCCGCAGTCAAACTGATACCTTTTATGTATTGGTTTATCAAATATTCCTTTATTAGTAAATGCTGTAACTTAGCAAAATAAAAAGTAAAAAATTTTAGGAAAAATTCTTGTGGGTTGGTATATATTTTATTTTTATACCTCTATATAGCTAGTATAATATTACTAAACCCTCAGACGAGCGTGTGTTTTAACCAGATACAGAAAACAGTGCAAGAAAACCTAATAATTGATGAAATAGGACAAATAATAAAATTAAAACAGGTAACATTTGCAACAACATACTTAATTTGACCGAAAATTACTCTAATTCTGACAAATTTGAGTAGGTACAGCCTACTTTATCATTCCTGTTCGAAACCAGAAAATTCGTGTTTTAGGAACTTCCATATTTTAATCGCTGTACCTTTACAAGGCCTAAAAACTCCAACTTTTCTACTTAAAACTTACTTTTGTCCAAATTACTCGGAATCTAATTGAATAATCTCTTTTACAGGTAAATTTCTGGGGTTGCCGCTGACGGTCAGAAGTTTTTTAATGAGCCTACAGTTGGTAACACTCTGGCTGGGTAAGTCGGTACAAATGGTACTTTCGCTTCAAATACAAGTCTTTAAACTATTTCCACAATAGTATTATTTAATATATAAAATACTATTAATTTGTAATCGTTATAACTGAGGCAAGAGAATTACTGCAGGTTAAAATTCAACAACGACCCAGCTAGTCAGTTTCGCTGAATCGTAAAAACTTACATTTGTTGCGTACTATAATTAAACTGTGTGTGTGTGACCCTGACCACAGTACCAAACATGTCTAAGAACACTCGTGCCAAACTCACCTTTCATACAAAAAAACTCCCGAACAGATGGAGCGATTTCAATTTAGTTTTTTTTTGTATGAAAGGTGAGTTTGGCGCGAGTGTTCTTAGATATGTTTCATGAAAATCGGTTGTGCCGTTTAAAAGTTATGGGGGTGAGAGTGGGGAAGGAAAAACGAAAATCTGCAAATATACTCGTGTGGGGTATCACATGAAAGCGCATCGCGTCCACATTACAAAATATTATGTTGTTTTACATTAAAGGAAATTAATGCATTGGTATCGGGGGTTTTTCTTACATTTTAAATTTAGATTTATCAATGGTCGAACTAGGTTCAATAAAACACGAAATAAAATGAATATGATAATAAAATGGTGAAATTGTGGCTTAGGCAAGGATAATATGGAAACGGATTTAAATCAGCTGTTTAACAGGAGCTGGCTTGCATTAAGACGGCAGAATAATTTTGGCCAAGTTTAATGAGATGTCCGGACTTGAACTCAGGAATTTCTTTCGCAATGCGCAAGGATTCCTGTACTGATTGATGCTGTTCGTTCGTTTCGTTCGTTCATGCGTTCATTGTTCGTTCATCTTGGACTTATAGAGCGCCATTTTGGTTGAAGCACACATGACAATAAAACCAACTTTGAATATTTTTTGTATCATAGACATGACAATTTTTGAAAATATTTTATAAACGTAACTCAACGCAGTAAATGTATTTCCAAAAGAAGTACTTCAAGTACTAAGATTATTTATTATCTTTATACATATACATTTTCTGTACGCGTGTAAGTCATTGAACTCCTCCTAAACTGCAGGACCGATTTTGATGACATTTTTTGTGGGTTCGAGAATGGTTTAGATTCACAATACCGTCAAGTAGGTGCGAAGCGGGGGCGGACCGCTAGTTACTTCATATTTTTTTTATAAAGTTAATTAATTCTGATGTAACAAACTCCAAATATGCGTTCGCTATTTTGTCGATTTAAGGGTGCCGTAACCAAAGGATAAAACGGACCTTATTACTGTGACGTGTGTCGTCTGTCTGACTGTCTGTCTAGGCTCTAGGCTGTATCTCAAGAACCATGAAAGATAGGGAGTTGAATTTTTGAGGGATGATGTGCATTATTTTTCTTTCTGCTATAACAAAAACTAAACACACATAATAAATAAATTTAAAAGAAGAGACCCATACAACAAAAGTGATTTAAAAAAAAAATTGCGACGTTTCTTGCGAGGCCTGTACTTATGCCATTATACCAGTATAGGTGACCGCCCTAATTGCATCTTTTTGCAATCAATCTTTTTTTTTATCATTTATGTAAGTATATATATTTTTTTATTGTTATAATGTGCATGAATTGTAAACGGAGCCCTAGCTGTAGTAAAAGTCAATCTCATTCTTATCAAATTTATTAAAAAGTTATTATATAGCCGTGTTGGCTAAGTGGGAGGACACTCGACTTTCATTCCGAAGGTCGTGGGTTCAAACACCGCCACGCACCTCTGGATTTTTCTTCTTGAGAAATTTATGTGCGCTTCAAACACGTGCTTTAACGGTGAAGGCAAACATCGTGAGGAAACCGGCATGTACTGAGAACTTTAAAAAGAGTTTGAAGGACATGTGACATTCACCAACCCGCACTTGGCCAGCGTGGTGAATTAAGGCCTTATCTCTCTCGCCAAGAGACAAGTCCCTGTGTCCCAGCAGTGGGAACGTTAATAGGGTGATGATGATGATATATAGAAACCAACAAGCATTTCAGAATTAGATAAATGTAGTTTATTTCTTGGTGTCACTACAAATTTTATCTGCCTCCAAACTTCCCACAACAAACATAAAAAACCGTATCGATGTCACAAAAACATCTTATTTAAATATTCCTTATAAACAAAATGGCACCCTCTACATAAATCAGCTGGAGAAAACATTACAACCCCAAGTTTTCGAGTTATAATCGTTAATTAAATCCCTTGGATCCCCAGTGAGTTATTACTGAAATCCACCCCTGACGTTTCTGCACTTTTTCTGTACAAAATAAGGGTGTTTTTTAACGAAAATATTCTGTAATGACTTAGTTTTAATTATGAAGGAAGTATTTTGTAAAGATGGTGTAAATTTTTAGATTTTTTGAATTAATATAGATAGATGGTTAAAATATGAAATTATAATGTTTCTAAGATTTATAAAACCAAACAATGGAAATAAATGATTTTGAATCTTGTGTTATGATGTGAATAAATTTTTTTATTTTATTTTAACCAATATTTGGTACGTCGTCTCTTAAACTTTTTTTTAGCTTGGATAATTTCCTTCTTTGTTCAAAGCTTTTATTTATTTTAGTATCTGGTAATGAAATGTTGCACTAAAAATGTAACACACTTCTAGGTTTCTTGAATTATATATATATTTTTTTAATATTATATTGTCAATAAGTTTTATATCCATTTTAAAAACGGGATTGAAGTGTCTCTACTTTTTCTTTCAACAACTCCCATTTTTTATATATTATTATATTTAATTAAAATGAATAGTGTAAGTAACAATAACTTAAAAAGTTTTTTTTATTATTTTATCAAAAAAACGTGATCATACATTACAATAAGCGAAAGGATCAAATCAGTCATCTCTGTTATCCTACCTAAGGTTTGAATTTTATTTCGCTATCCTACGCAGTCCCAAAAACCTCCCTAACGAAATAACAAATTAAGTCACCGCACCCACATAAACGGTATATTCAACTATTCTATAATCAATAGAATATTTACCTTTCTAGCATCCAAAATGGCCATTCAAGAAATCCGAGGCAAAATCCCGGACTTTTTGCAAAAAAACCTTGAAAGCCTTCGCGTGTTGTCCGGACGCGGGCGGAATAAGTTGGGAGCCTAAATAAAAATATACCTGATTTTTTTTCCACAGAAAATAGGGTTTTTAAATGGTTTTATTTTATCTGTAATGTTTCAGTGGGAAAGATCCAAGAGTATCGGGTTTGATTCCCGATGTATGTTCTGTAAGCGTTTATTTCTCGGTCTGGTTGTTTTTTATGCATAGTAAGTAGTGTCTATGTATATAAAGCATGTATAATAATTAAGTTGGCTATCATTTAAATATGAAGCAAATTGTTAGTAGATTTAAATAAAATAGTAAATATATCCCATCCCTTCTTCCACTCTTCGTTAAGAGTTGTGTCTCCTAGGCGCGCTAAAATCATCAATAACGAATCAAATACGCGACGTTATTTTCTACATTAGCGGACAACGATTTTATTTTCTACGAGACTGAAGTGTCGTTATTGTATCCACGCCCACGACGAACATCGGCCTCTGCCCGAATACTTCTCGTTGACGAATATTCGCTGTAGGCCGCTAATGTAGCCGCATTAGTACACCGTACAGAGCGCCAACACACCGCCAACTAGACGCTAAGAACTAAAATTAATTTGACAAGTAAAAGATGGTCTCATACATTAAGGGTTCCGTGAATTTCAAGCGTTAATACAATGTTTATAAGTGCAGAAATATGCAGTCAGGGCGCGTAATTCTCGTTTTTTTATGCTGGATAAGCCTTCATTTGTCTACAATATCACCTGATGTTAAGAGACGATGTGGTCTAAGATAGGGCATGAAGACCTATAAGGTAATAATAATAATAAAAAGAAGACCTAAAAGGTAACCTAGATCGCTTCTCCGGGCCACATTACGAAACACGAAAAAATCACTTTTGGTGGTTTTTTGTATCCAAGGGGGATATAATTACTTTTATGTATTAGTAGTATTTGATGTTCTAGTGGTAAGAGAAATATATCATCCCTCAAAATTTTAATTCTCTATCTATCATTGTTCTTGAGATACAGATGGACAGACGGACAGATAAGACGACGAAATCTCATTAATAGAGTCCCGTTTTACGCTTTCTGTACGGTACCATAAAAAGTAATAACACCCTTTGGTTTACAAAACAAGTGAGAAATAACACTAATAAAGCACTAAACAGTAAGATATTTATAGAACGGTCAATGTCTAGAATACAACACGCAAGTACAGTCATACAGATAAATTATTTCGCTTTCATTGTATGCATATTATTATTACAGGGTTTTAAGCCATAAATACCACAGACCTATCGAGTCTGTGTGAATTTATCTATTTAGAAATATGAAGTTGGAAAGAGACTACATTTTCATAAGCTGATGTATCTCTCGAAAATGCTTTCGGTAGGAACTCTACAGAGTTCTCGAAAGTTTACAATTCAAATGTAGTGATTTTTGTTTATTTTGTTACATTTGTTAATAATTACTGTTTAATGTCCAGAACAGAGGGTAAGTAGTGTTTTTCTCTGTCTATTAAACATAATGTGTTGTGTGGAATTTTGGTATACGTGAACATGCAAGCCAAAAAAAGAGGCGTTTATCCCAACAGTGAGCAAAAACAACGTCATTTGATGGCCTTGGAAACAAATAAAGAACATCTGTGATGAGTGAACGAATTCAATTATATTTGTCATAACGAAAGTGAGTTCACCGATTTTATGAAATTTCTCTATTTTGGATTACACGTCTCTTGTATGCAGAGGGCCTCGGCTAGAAAACTCTTTAAGGGTTTTAAAGAGTTTTCTAGCCGAGGCCCTCTGCATACAAGAGACGTGTAATCCAAAATAGAGAAATTTCATAATTTCGGTCACCTTTTGTACATTCTGGCTCAGTTATCAACTATTGTTGTGTGTCTATTTATGTGTGCAGTCAAGTACTTATGAATTTATTATTTATGACATTTATTAATCACGAATTAGTGATTTTGCTCAAAATATCCTAAAATATCCTTTGGAAATATATTGAAAAGCTGAGAATTGCCGTACTGGAACGCTAAAGAACATTGTACGTGTCTGTACCATATTAGAGTTATTAGAGTAATTTGCGAACCTCTTTTAACATAAGCGGTTTAAGCCAGCTGTCTATTTAATATGGTATAACTTTAGTACTTATTTGAAGCCGTGTTGGCTAAGTGGGAGCACACTCGACTTTCATTCCGAAGGTCGTGGGTTCAAAGCCCGCCATGCACCTCTGGATTTTTCTTCTTGAAAATTGTATGTGCGCTTTAAAACACGTGCTTTAACGGGGAAGGCAAACAACATCAGTGGGAACGTTAATGGGGTGATAATGATACAATACAATACAATACTCTTTATTGAACACAACATAATAAAACACAAAAAAAGATAAAAATGTACAAAATTGTGAATCAATGGGCGGCCTTATCGCTGATAGCGATCTCTTCCAGACAACCTTGGGATGGACACAAATTATAAAGCACGAATAAGACGGGAGTAGCAAATTATAATGGAGATACGAGTATTAATAAATTAAATCCAGATTAAATACAATACTACAGGATTTTAGCTATATACCAATGATGAACTTATTTAAAAGCTCCTTTTCTGGTCACATATGCGTATAAAAATTTGGTCATGAATAACATAACATTATTTTGATGGATTTTATGCATTTTCCCTCGGGCTTAATGTGTTAATTATTATGTGGGACATTAAACTAAGTAAGACAGTGCATTCAAATTAAATAAATTTTATTTAAAATATTAACAATTCACTTATAACTAGCGGTATAAAACGTTTAAAATAAGTATGGAATACTTGAGCCTGAACTAGGGTTATCCTGTATCTCAGGCTAAAAGACATAAACATTAATTTATGGGTGTTTAATATGTATAATAAAAAATATCTATATATGTATATGACTATTATAATTATGTATATGAGATGTCTTGTACCCGTAACACAAGCTTAGAGTTTACCACGGGGCTAGATGTTGTTGTGTGAATTGTCTGGAAATATTTATTTATTTCATTTATTTATTAGGCTAGAAACTATTAAGCAGTATCTCTGAAAACATCAATATAACAAAAAAAATCACTTATTTAAATTACCTAGTTAAGTACTAAATGTAAAACATGCTGTGCAGCTGAGTTTGCAAAAAACAGAATGTGGGTTAGTAGGTAAAACTGTGTTAATAACTGTTGCACTTATATGTAACCATATTTGACTACCAAAGGTGATTATATTTTGGGGTAGGGTTTAAATTAAACAAATGAGTAATTAGAAATTTGTCAATACGGCCAACCAATTTTGGGAGCTCCAAATATGTTTATTTTTAACTGGGACTTCATAGCTTCCGAACGGATGGAGCGATTACAATTTAGTTTTTTTGTATGACAGATGAGTTTGGCGCGAGTGTTCTTAGATATGTTTCATGAAAATCGGTTATGCCGTTTAAAAGTTAGGGGGTTGAGAATGGGGAAGGAAAACAGAAAATCTGCAAATTTACTCGAGTGGGGTATTAAATGAAAGCGCATCGCGTGCACATTACAAACATATTATGCTGTTTTACTTTTAAGGAAATAGGGGCATTGGAATCGGGGTTTTTTGCTTAAATTGTAAATTTAGATTGTATGACAAATGTGCCTATCCATAGGAACAATTAATCGTAATACCTACATAATATCTATGTTCGCATTATGAAAGATGTTAAAAAAATACAGTTTCAGTCAAATTGCATGCTCAATGCGCATGGCCTACGGCGTATAAACTTGTCAACGCGATGTGTGTGGCTGGGTACAATTATAGAACATACTAAAAAGCGTAGCTGCTTCTAAAACAATATACAAAATAACAAGGTTACTAAATAAGGGTAGCATAAGTAAAACATCATAATAATCATAATTCCGCCCTTGGCTCATTGCACACCCCTAACAATTGGAGGTAATAATAATCTATCATTTCCACCCCCACGATATTAATGTTAAGACATCTGTAGTATTGCCATGGAAATTTTAACCCAAATGTATACTATGAATTAGTAATGCCTTTTTCTAAAGTCCATAATGAAATATTTTATAAGTATGATGGACTCATACACCAAAGATTTATACGCTTATTGTTATAAAAAGAAACTTTTAAATAAAAAAAAAACTAACGTGATTATGGCAAAAATTCATGCAGCTTCGCTTAACTTTTTTAAGCCACGCCACGACAGTATGTGGAGTGGTGACATTACATACATATTTTATTGGAATAATTGTCTTTCATTTGACTATAATCTCACCTGAAGTAAAGTGACGATGTGGTCTTAATTTATTTATTTTATTTTATTTATTTTATTTTATTCGGAAAACAAACAGTTTTTCTTACTAACTAAATAACAATACAAACTTAACTACGAACCATTTACATGTTTCCACATAGCGTGACGAAAAAACAAAAAAAAAACACAAATCACTTACTTATAACTAAATTTGAAAATAAAACAGAGTATTAAAAACGGAGAACTGAAAAAAAAACAAATAATAATAGCAAAAGAGAATCGGCAAAATAATAAATTACTAACAATTAACAGATTCAAACCAGCGTTTTGTCAATAAGCTACTGACTCTGCTGGCTTTTGTATCAAACAAGTCTTTAAGAGTTAAGTTGAGTTAAGATGGGGCTTGAAGACTAGAAGGTAGATGGCTTCTCCGGGCCACATTACGAAACACGAAAAAATCGCTTCACGCACTGGCCCAGCCCGGAGGGTGGTGACAAGCCGCGGCCGAAGCCTTTCACCAGAGACTGTTCTACAAATTCTGTTCTTAGCAAACTCAGAGGGTTTAACACTTACGGACGTGAACAGTAATAACCTCCAATGCAATTATACAGTTAAAAAAACAGTTTTTTTGCTTGTTTTTGTGTTTTTTATTGCTATTTCTATATAAAACCAGGGAACCCTAAGCTTAGTATGAGCCCCATCGCATGCTTAACAAACGTATTTATAAAAGAGAACTTAAGTCGAACTTAACCAGCATTTAACTAAGTGACTCAGAACAATATGTCTGTTTGTCCTGAACCTTTATTGTCGAAGTTCTTGGCAATTGTCAAATAATGTCTAAATTTATTACCACCATTTAAGCTTGTAAGACAATATTTCCTGTTACGATTGTCGCAAACATATAGCTTAATGAAAGTGAATAATTTGTAGATTTATGTTAGGAAGGGGAGTTGAAACAATTCAGAAATGTTATCAAAAACATTGTAAATCATTAAATACGTTGAGTTTGTTACCAAATTTGAGAAATTTGATAGTTAAAACCGCTAATTAAAAAGCATAAAAATATATTTTATGTATTTCAAGGTTGGCACTAGTTTCTGAGATTACACCACGGTAATATTATCTAAACAGTATTCCAACTCACCCGAGTTTTAGAAATATATATCTACAGGCGCGCGGTACGAAAACATGCCCATCTACAGCATTTTAATGACATCTGCCTATTTTGAGTTTTTATCTATTTTTGTGGTTGTAAATATAATTTTTCTAAATGAACAAATCAATTTGACGCGTTGCTCACGTTTGACTGAAGTTAGAATACTGTATATAAAGTATTACGGTAATAACACCCCAAAACATCAAAAACTGAATTTTAAGTTTTGTACTAACTAATTGTCTGCCCGGCATTAAATGGACGAGGCGGACTGTTAAAAAAAATGTATTATATTATGTGACAGACAGCGGAAGCGCCTTACTTTTATATTATATTTTAATATATAAAGCTTCGGTCAAACCTGCGCGTCAGAAATGCGGGAAACGCGACACGACGCGGGAGCGCCTACAACGCGAAACTTTTTGTCTGAGCACCTGCGCTTTGTGGTCGCGTCGGTGAGCAAAGAGCCATAGATAAAAGTATGGGAAGACGCTTTACAATTAGACATAGACATCTACACCAATAGATTTGACCAATATTCATTATTACGTCAGCAAAAATAAATAACAAAGCGTTTTAACTTTTGCTCATTGTTTGATAATAAGCAATATTTACGCGAAATCAGTAATATTGACAATCATTCCGATATATTTTCCTTCGTCCGTTAAAAACAGATCCGTGGCTGTCAAAAGCCCGGGGCTACCACGTCATTTATTTGCAAAAATATCGCATTTCGGCCATGTTGACTCGTAACAAGATTATTTTCGCGTTAATTAACATATCCTGGGTTTAATTTTCATTTCGAACGGTATCGGCTTGGATAGTGTTGGGGGAAAGTTGGCCGGAGGAAAGTTTTTTACAGATAAGTATAAATATTTTTGTTTTCCGCTAAAAACTACAATTTTGATGAAACTTCACAATAATATAGCTTATATATCAGAACAACAAATAGGACACTGTTTACCAAAAAAAGTACCACTTTTTGCGAAAAAGCCTTTTTTAATATTAAAAAAAAAACACTTTTATAAACACCATAATATTTTGTAATGTGCACGCGATGCGCTTTCATTTGATACCCCACTCGAGTATATTTGCAGATTTTCGGTTTTCCTTCCCCACTCTCACCCCCATAACTTTTAAACGGCACAACCAATTTTCATGAAACATGTCTAAGAACACTCGCGCTAAACTCACCTTTCATACAGAAAATAAATTGAAATCGCTTCATCAGTTCGGGAGCTATGATGTCCCAGATAGACAGACACGTCAAAGTTATAACACCCCTCTTTTTTGGTCGGGGGTTTTAAAATAGGAGTAAAAATCTGGTATTTTTTGCCGGATGTAGCATATATCCCATCCCTTGTGTGCTGTGATTCACAGATAATTACCTCGCCAAGTATTTATCGTGTCCATTGCAGATTGATTTATCATTTTAATAATTTAATGTTTCTGGCGAAATATGTTTTCTTTCTAGCCATATTTACGATTTTACACGCCACGGCGTCGTCCATGTAATGTGGATTTACCGCGTGAGCAACTTATTTTTCCGCGGTAAAATAGATTATAGTCTTCCTCAATAAATACTGTCTGTCTGTAATTGAAAGAATTTTTCAAATCGGAATCGCTTTTTAGTAGTTCCTGAGATTAGCGCACAAACAAACAATCAAAACAAACTCCTCATTTTTATAATATTAGCATAGATAGAGGCTTAGGAAATTCCACTAGAATCGCTTACCGAGATAGAAATTCAATTAAACTAAATTTATTTATTCCATTCTGATACAATAGTACATTTGGAAATGTAAATTTCTATGTGAGATAAATAATCTAAATAAAAAAATTAAAACAAACCCCAATGCCAGAACTTTAGTTCCCTCAAAAGTAATTTGAGACCCCCTCCTTGAATTCACTCGAGTATATTTGCAGATTTTCGGTTTTCCTTCCCCACCTTTACACTCACAACTTTTAAACGGGTCAACCGCTTTTCATCAAACAGTCTAAGAACACTCGCGCAAAATTCACATTTATACAAAAAAAACTGAATTGAAATTGCTCCATCCGTTCGGGTGCTATGATATGATGTCCCAGATAGACAGACACATCAAACTTAACCGATAAAAAAGAGCACCCCTTCTTTTTGTTGCCGGGAGTTAAAAAAGTTA
Organism: Gymnoscelis rufifasciata; assembly: GCA_929108375.1. Lineage (NCBI taxonomy): Eukaryota > Metazoa > Arthropoda > Insecta > Lepidoptera > Geometridae > Gymnoscelis > Gymnoscelis rufifasciata. The sequence continues at coordinate 8,010,545 of OV815327.1, read as the reverse complement.
TAAATATAATTCAATGTTAGTGTGTTTAGTCCGGAAATATTATTATTAAACGGTATTTGTATTAAACAACGTGTTCTAACACTACTAGCTAAAGCTGTTCTGTCGTAGGTGTTGTTCTCAAGTAGTCTATTCTAGGGTAGAATAGAAAGGTAAGCGAAGTGCTTAGCTAACCTTTGTGTACGCACAACTTTTGTTGATAGGTAAGTTTTGTTTTTTGTTAAGTAAGAATCCGTCAGCTGAAGTAATATAAAGAAAGTTACGGAGCCATGAAGTAAGACATCCATAATTAATACACATCGGAATAAGGGGAGTGCTCTTTAACGGCAATGCTGGGCTGCCCACGCGCATAGGAGGTAGCGATTTAGATAAAAATATAGACAAAAGTTTTATTGTTTGCTTTAACGCACTTATCTCAGGGTCCAATTTAAAAGTAACATACTTTTACAAAAGTAAGTACATCAAACATTATTATATAACATTCCCAATAAATCGTACTTATTTACTTTTATTACTTCCTAAAAAGGAGGTAGTTCTGTATTCAAAATCCTTTTTTGTTAACTCTGATTCAAGTGTCGGGAAAATTTGTCCCTTTTATTTTATTTTTTATGCTTGATAAACCTCGGATCACATTACGAAACACGAAAAAACGTTTCACGCACTGGCCCAGCCCGGTGGGTGGTGACAAGCCGCGGCCGAAGCTTACCACATGAGAAAACTGTTTGAATGTAATAAGTATTGATCCATTCGTTTTCGATTTGTATTCAATAATCCATATTTCAAACTAAAAACCAGTAGTTTTTTGTTGAAATATGAATTGATTGAACGACTTCATGTCGAAAATGTGTTTTAACTATTATATATTTGCTACAGCCTCAGTTCAACCGTGATCATGGCGCATGTAACTGTGCCGAAATATCGGGTAACTCGAAAGACAATCAATCATGGTAAATATCCCGTTACAAATCTACATAGTGTTGATAACCATGATAGTTTCAATAGTTAAAATGTAGGATGCTATGGAGCACCAAGAAAGTAAACCTTCTAAGACTGGTGATGTCTCGTCTTTTTTTTTAATAGTTAAACCTTGTCGTTGTCCCGATAATCTAATTAAACGCTTATAATGACATTTTTACATGTACAAGCTCTATGTACCCAAACCATATAATAAAACTATAGACTGCATCTGTGGCGCGGTGGGCGAGAGTCCGCTTGTGGCGCAAGAGGTAGCGGGTTCGATTCCCGCCGAGGGGTCAAGTGTTTGTATGTTCTGCAAGCACTTTCTCCTTGGTCTGGGTGTTTTATATGTATAATAAAAAATATGTATGTAAGTTTGTATATTATATTAAGTATATCAATTGTTAGTAACCGTAACACAAGCTAAGAGCTTACCACGGGGCTAGATTTTGTTGTGTGGATTGTCAGGAAATATCAGGAAATATTTAAAAGTCATATAAAATAAATAAATATATCCGGACAATCCACACAACAACATCTAGCCCCGTGGTAAGCTCTAAGCTTGTGTTACGGGTACTAGACTTCTGATCTACTTATCATAATAGACATACAGTGTCTATAAATATTGTATTAATTTATTATTTTTTATTTTCTTGCACGCCCAGGATGACTTGTAGAGAATGCTTTTAGCATTAATTCCTCTGTACGTTGTTTTTTGTGCACAAAGTAAAAATAAATAAATTTTACTATACATAATAATGAAACACCCAGACCAAGGAGAAAGTGCTTGCAGAACATACAAACACTAAGCCGCTCAACGGAAATCGAACCTGCAAGAAAAAAAATCATAATATGTTAGTTTATCCAACTACCCGCTTCCGCTTATCGCTCAACACTTAGCCATATAACCCACGCGCGCCCTATAAATAATCCCGGCCATTACAGCACATCGTGTCGATAATTCAGTCGTTAGCTTACAGCTCTAATACTGACGTTGACGTTACATGTCCGCCATCTTGGAACACAATTGTAAACAAAATGGCGGATCAATTGCCCATGTAAATCACTTAACCAGCGAACGGTGCAAGCCATACAATCAAGAAGGTGTTACAATAATTTACAACATGGTCCATTAACATAAATTTTATATGAGATTCGAAAAAATTGAATAAGTATATGATCAAAGGCCGCAGGTTCAAGCTAGATGCTGGCTGCCTCCTACTGAAATAACTGGAAGTCTTTAAGGGAGGCTTATGTTCAGCAGTAGGAGTGCCACAGCTGAAATGATGATGAAAAACATGACCCATTAATATTATATTTTATACACTAAAGTAATAGTAAGAATAGTAAAAATAGTATGTATAACTTAATCTACTTAATTATTATGTACTTGGAAGAGCGTGGTTTTCCTAACACAGGTATTTCTTTACTTAAAGGGAACCTCAAACACTGTTAGTCAAATGTTAAATTAAGTTATGAAATAAAGATTTTTGTATTTGTATTAAAATCCTACGGCTAGCTTGCGGTTTCTCAGCGGACGTCATTTTTATGTTTGGAGAAACAAATAAAGACTTCATTTTATATTATTAAAAAAAACCCTTTTTAACCCCCGACCAAAAAAGAGGGGTGTTATAAGTTTGACGTGTCTGTCTGTCTGTCTGTCTGTCTGTCTGTCTGTGTGTCTGTCTGTCTGTCTGTGTCACCATAGCTCCCGAACGGATGAAGCGATTTCAATTTAGTTTTTTTTTGTATGAAAGGTGAGTCTGGCGCGAGTGTTCTTAGATATGTTTCATGAAAATCGGTTGTGCCGTTTAAAAGTTATGGGGGTGAGAGTGGGTAAGGAAAACCGAAAATCTACAAATATACTAGTGTGGGGTATCAAATGAAATCGCATCGCGTCCACATTATAAAATATTATGTTGTTTTACGTTTAAGGAAATAAAGGCATGGGAATCGGGGGTTTTTCTTAAATTTTGTAATAAATTGTCATAATCAAAATAGCTCGTCTGCGCATACCTTAACTTCACCCGTAAATTCCCTTGTACAAGGTGTACCGGAATTAATTAGGAGATTATGATAGCAGGCTTAAAACGTATTAGTTACTAAGCTTTATTCCGATAAGGTGTCATGGGCACTGGTTCTAGCTGATTATAATGGCTTTTTTCGGCATTTTATCATACTGGGGTATTATAGCCCTTCCTACTTAGATATGATAAAGCTACTTAGATGCTCGTTTGTTTTTAGGGTTCCGTGCAGGGATGAATATGAATAAGAGCAATAAGAATGGTGGTTTAATTAACATTTTGAGAGTTTATATAGCATGTACAAAAAAAATCCATTTCGAAATAAGTATACTTACATAAAATGTATTTAATCATCCAAAAGAAAATATAAAATTGTTATTTTGTTGATAATGATTTAGGAAACAAGAACCAAATTACAAATAAATTCAAGTAAATTTTATTTTTAACTTAAAACTGCCTAATTACTTTTTTTTTGTAATTATCACAGAAAATATATTGCATTTAATGTGTAAGTAACAACCAAAATGATATTTTATTGTTTTCATTTCATCTGAAATATTCAACAAATAAGGGTCTTTTATAACATATTATGATAAACACTATATTCTCACAACATTAATACAGCATTCCTTGAATAAACTAAAACTTCATAACCATAAACCTTATAAATCCTCTATACATTTCATACAATAAAACATCCATGCAATGCTATTATCTAAAGATGGAGTTGTATAGAAAACGGCTGAGCTAATTTTCCATACAATCGTACATAAGCTTTCATCGAGCAAATCAAAGTCAGGGGATATTTATGTGTTTATTTGTGATGGACTCGACTGCGCGGGCGCAGTTGTACAAACTGTATTTATTTATATAGGTATACTTGTTTTCTGATGAAGCTGGTAGTTTTTTTACTTTTTCAAGACCTACATACATAAAGATGCTATAAGGCTGGTTGGATTTTATGTTTGTTTTAAATTTATTTTAATACTTTACCGTTGTTTTAACAGAATGCGTGCACTTTGCAAGATATTATGGTGTTTTACTTTTAAGGATATTAAGGCATTGGAATCGGAGGTTTTACTTAAATCTTCAAATAAAAAAAACACCTAATTTATTCACAGTATTCTAAGACTAAAATCTTATTAATGTGAAAATGCTGTTTTTATTGTATCTCATTTTTGAGTAGAGAAATATAAATATTATGTAGATAATGTATAATAATTATGTAAAATGTAATTTCTAAGTAAGTTTTTATATCTTTGATTTGAAGCTTTACTCATTATTTTTTTTTTTGGTAAGTTAACTTTTTATTAGCAAAGAATTTGAATTGAACTTTAACTAAAGTACTTACCTATTGTTCTTATTTTTACTACTACTACTAAAGCAGTAGAAAATATTAATATCTAAACTTATTTTATTGATATACCGTGTCATCGTTTTATTATGCCCACCGTCTTATGACTATCAGACGTCCTGCGGGGGCTAACCGGTATCTTCTATATGAGTCAGGGTGTACCTGAACAACTGGCGGATTAGATCTCTTTAGATTAATAGATTAAAAGTTTTTTTTAAGGTTACATAATAATCATTACCTAGATGATTTATCTCCTTTATCTACGGTTTTATTTCGAGAGTTAAGTGATTTAAAGTAAAATAAAAAGCTGATACAAAATATTAAAACAAAACAAGCGTAATTTAAGAAGAAATAAGACACGAATTTAACTTTATTTTTTGAGAGTCTTATTTGCAACCGAAAACCCCCCTTTTTGTATATATTTTGAATTTTTACTTAATGTGACTCTCACGGTAAATACTAATCTAACGACACCTCTCAAGCTAAAATTCATAACGTTTAGCCTGCAAAGTTTTTCAGACAATTAAATACAAATGTATACAGTATGTATAATTTTCTAGAGTACATTCATGTGTACAGGTTCCGATGCAGTTCGGTAAAAAAAAAAGCTATTTATTCCACCGTGATCATGGCCCATGAAACTGTGCCCAAATATCGGGAAACTCAAAAGACAATCAATCAAGACAATAAATATCCCGTTATAAATATAGAGGTAATAGTGTTGATAACCATGATATTTACAAAAGTAAGACAGAAAATGCACCGAAATTTTATCAAAAAAATGATGTTTAATTTACAGACGTTATTCGTTAGCTTTAAATAAAAAATGTTGCTCAAACTCTAAAAATAAAAATAAGTGGATGTATGCTTTTTGAAAATGTTCGTAGGAAACAATTATGAAGCCCAAAATCATTATTCTCCTTAAATAATATAACTGACGATCAATAGGACATTTCGGTAGTTACTTCGCTGCACCCTATACATTTTACATGTGTGTGTTATTTATAATGATGATTGGTGTGTGCGTGTTATGATTTATGTAAATGATGAATTGTTGATTTTTCAATAGAATCATAGAGATATTTATTTTAGTAGCATCCTGTATTTGAGTGGGTTTTGTAGAATTGAAATTATGTTGATGGGTAACGAGTCTGTGTCGTTTATTACGTTTTGTAGAATTAACATAAAGATTAGGGGTTTCTTTAATAAAACTTATGGAGCTAGATTCAAGTGGACACTATACATTTTATAGGGGTTTTTACCGAAACGGGACCCTATTTCTGAGACTTCGTCGACTGCTTGTCTGTCTGTCACCAGGATGTGGCTCAAGCACCGTGATAGAGAGAGAGTTGAAATTTTCAGGGATGATGTGTTTTCGTTGCCAGTATAACGACAAACACTAAAAACACAAATTAAATAAACATTATGGGGGTCCCAGTTTTGTCCTCCATATGCCTACAACGAATACATGCATATTTCCGGCACACAGTGCGAAGAGGCGATGAGAGTCTGAAGAAATTGATTGTCGTTGGTAACACCGAAGGGAAACGATCCCGAGGACGTTCACCAGCTCGATGGACAGATCAGATGAAGGTTCCATCGTCGTCCAAATTCTACGACACTGTCAGAGATACGATGGACAGAACCCGATGGAGACAGATTATCCGCTCCCGATGTAACTCCGATGCTGGCCACGATCCTCAGACATGAGGGACCGACTACAGAGAGAAAGGGGTTCCATACAAGAAACGTATATTTTTATGAGTTTGAGCAACCTTGCGGGATGCCACTTGAATGGATGAACGGTCTGACTAAAACTATAACACTAAAAAAAATATTGTTTATAACAAAATGTGTATAAAATGTACGCGGAACCCTGAGTGTAGTATGAGCCTATGTTATATATCAAAAGGGTTCGAACATTTTTGTATGGAGCCTGGCATACCTACTCGACCGCCATTTTGAAAAAAATGTGAAATAAAGTAAAGTAGCTCAGGGACAGATTTTTTCTATAGTTTTTAGGCCCAAATATCTCAGAATCCGTATCACTTAGGAGATTTGATCATAGAACACTTTTTTGTTTGTAATCATTTACTCTGTCGATTGACATGAGTTTCATCACTGGCCGCCGAATCACATTTTTTTCAAAATGGCTGTCTAGGTATGCCAACGATGTTCGATGCTCTTTATTTTTATTAGTGGAATGTCAAAGAACTAATAACATTACCTCCGTAATCCACATCACTAATCTACTCTGCACATGCATCGATATCTATCTCGATTATATCCCCGTATATCGATTATCACTGACTCAAGTCGAGTCTCAGGTGCAGTCGTAAACAGCATTATGCCAAAGTAGCAAGCACTAGGGGTGAAGTCAATTATGAAATGGGGAATTCAATCTTATTAAGATGTTTGGATGTTTGTCACAATAGCGCCCTTAGTATGATTAAGAGGGAAAGTTGAAAGTTTTGGTGCTCAAGGGAATATGTCAGTGAGTAAATGAATTAATATTTAAGTACAATCATACAAAGAACTCTTGTGTTCTAATGTTCAAATGTACCATACATGTATGGTACATTTGAACGTAGTAGATTTTTTATATAATTAACCATAATTATCATCATCATCACCCATTAACGTTCCCACTGCTGGGACACAGGGATTTCTCTCTTGCCGAGAGAGATTAGACCTTAGGATGTTTCCTTCGCCGTTAAAGCACGTGTTTTTAAGTGCACATACAGTTTTAAGAAGAACTATCTAGAGGTGCGTGGCGGGGCTTGAACCCACGTCCTTAGGAATTAAAGTCGAGTGTGTTCTCACTTACCCAACACAGCTTCATATTTTCGGACCATAATTATAGATTAACTTTAATAAATAATTTTTGGAGCCATAATTTGTTTCATTATTTTTTAACATTATAATACTGGGGAGGCCTTTGCTCAGCAGTGGGACAACATAGGCTAAGTAAAAAAAAACTATTTTAGTTAAGTAGTAACATTATAAATAACATTCAGCTGGGTAAAGCGGCAACACAGTATTTTAATACATATTAGAGCAGCAAATCGATATCCGGTACCTACCAGGAGAACAGAAACAATGAAGAGGTACGTCAATTCAAAGAACTAACTAACTAAAGAAAGTCTCTTCATAGTTTATGCATTCCTGGTATTTGGACTTCTAGTTGTAAACTGAACAATGACAAGTGTGAATATTTTTAATTGTAATTACGAATCGGAATTTTTAAGTTTCTAAGTTTTGTAAAACCTAACAATGGAAATAAATGATTTTGTATCTTGAATCATTTAATATACACGTGTTAAATAATTAACAGCAATTGCTAAATCACACAATAGGATAGACAGAAATGGGTTGTCCCATGAGGTCCTGTTAATTAAATAAAAATCTAAATTTAATATTTAAGAAAAACCCCCGATTCCAATGCCTTCATTTCCTTAAATGTAAAACAACATAATATTATGTAATGTGGACGCGATGCGCTTTTATTTACGCCCACACTAGTATATTTGCAGATTTTCTGTTTTCCTTCCCCACTCTCACCCCCATAACTTTTAAACGGATCAACCTATTTTCATGATACATGTTTCAGAACACCCGGGCCTAACTCCTTTCATACAAAAAAAACTAAATTGAAATCGCTCCATCCGTTCGGGAGCCATGATGTTACAGACAGACAGACAGACACGTCAAACTTATAACACCCCTCTTTTTTGGTCGGGGGTTAAAAATGATGTTTGTCAAGTATTTCCTTGACGGAAAAACGGTTGAAACGATGTGTATGTAAGTAATTGGTATATTTGCCTGAAAGTTTTAAACCTTGGGTTATCTAAAATAATCATGGTAATCTAAAATAAGCCATAATAATTATGGTAATCTAAAATATGCCACGATTTCTTGTTGCTTTTGCAACCATTATAATATAACCATGGCTTTGATACTAACATTAATTTACGTTACGTCCACAACCTTTCCTTGAATTAAATTATTTCCATATAAAGGTTGTCTGGAAGAAATTGCTTTAAGCAACAAGACCGCTCATTACGCATGCTAGGTTCAGTTTTACTATTTATAATTTTGTATTTTTGTTTATTGGTGTGTGTGTAATAAGGAATTTTCTATCTATCTACCTACGTTGTAAGGTTGTGTTCGTCAAAATATGTTGTGAGTGCCGTTTTTACGCAGCGCATTCTTAAACACGTTAATCATTAATCATCAAGAATTGGTAAAATACTTTATAAATGGGCGATTAAAGAACCCCTTGTATTCTGGGGCAGACCCTTATACGAAAGTACCTTTTCATGCATCGGCGTTGCCCGTAATTTTAGGATTTTTTCGCGGGAACAACCTTTTTTCCCGCGGTAACATATCCTTTAGCCTACCTAGATAAATAAGCTATTTAACAGTGAAAGAATTATTCGATTCGGATTAGTAGTTCCTGAGATTTGCGCGTTCAAACAAACCAACTCCTCGTTTTTATAATATTAATATAAGTGTATATTAGTTCAAATGTCGTTAGCATTCGTTCGTTCTTGTCATTTTGACATTTGTGTATTTTAGAAAGAGACAAAAGCTAATTAGACAGCTTTGCCAGAGAGTATATAATCACTACGTTTTAAGCTTTGCTATCTAATTTGCATAACAAGCTTTATTCAAAGACATTAGTCGGAACCAATAAAATTTATCTTTGATGACCAAAACACACGAGTAATCCCATTTTTTTAATTAAAAGCACAGCTCACAAAATTTTCAAAGTCAAATTTTGTCGAATAATCTGTTCTTTTAAACGTATTAATTTTGTAGTCACAAAGTTAAAAAAAATCGGGCTTATGATTAGGGCAACAAAACCCTCATTATAACTTACGGTCGATTCCACGTAACTTCCGGTCCCTTATAAAAGTTCTGAACTTGTTATATCAAAAGGCGTTTAGTAATCCGCCAGTGTCGCTACTCCTAACTGTGTGTAAAAAGTTTGTCTGTCTATTTGGACGGTATTATGCAATAATAATAATAATAAATATTACCTAACCCCAAACTAAGCAGACCTTGTTTGTACTATAAGTTTGAGGTGACTGATCAACTACATTGATATTTTTTTTTGTAAATACTTACATATGACTCATAGAAACCACCCAGACCCGAAACCAGAAATTGTAGATAGTACAAAATCTGGTCCCACAATAGAAAGTAGATTAGAAAATTATTATTAAAAAGTAGAAATAAAGAAAATAATAGGTCGCCTAATAAAAAAATTGTAACTCGTAAACTAAAAATAATCTTTGAGGGAGGGCGATGTACTGTAGAGAACGTCATACAGCTGAAATTTTGATGTTGATGATCATTATTTGCATTTAAAAATCTGAGAAACTACTAGAATATATTATCAGTCAAGAAAATATTTCATATTCTTGTGTTATAAAAAATACATTATTATTATTCGTAAAGGTACTTTTAAACAAACTTTCAACACACAACTTTTACCTTGACAAAATATTTACTGAATTGCAACTGAAAATAGTTCGTTAACTTCGTAAACATGGAAACGAACGAATATTTCGAAACAAGTCCACAACTATATTGTCCAAGCTTTGGAATTTCCAGTGCTTATATTCTGATATAATACTCACTGCCCAACCGAAACCCCGACAGGTCGTATTTCATTGTTCACTCTCCTCCAATAAAACCATCCATCAACACCGGGTTCCCTCCATGACACTATGCTCTACTTTTTTTCAACTATAGATTTTAATTAACGCGCAAAATGTACAAAAGTTATTTTTATTTAAGAACTTTTGTTTATGGTGCATACTGAATATGATTTCGTTAGTTTAAATGTAGTACATTTTTAAAACGTTTGTTTTACACTATAACACTGCAAAAACTACATTAAATAATGTACATTTTTTAAAATAGGTGTACCTATTATAAGTTTAATAGTTATAAGGATAACCAGAAATAATATTTCGAAGCGGAATTCCAAATTAAAGGGTAAGATTTTGGGTATATACAGCATTATAATATATAATACACAAAAAGTTAAATTAAACTTTTTATTTTACAAACTTCTTTAATATAATTTCTCAGTTATCCACTTATCAATCACATCCAGATATTGCTTAGACCGTAACATCCATTTGACAGAATTGCGCAGTGTAGGATGAAACCATCCGTCAATATTAAGCGGGATTACCGGCTTATTGCTCGGGTCAGACCGGGCTCTTTTGACCCTGTGTGAGTTGCTTAGCTTGGCTCATTGGGTGATTGGAGTAAATGTGTTTAAACTTATTCAAATGTAGTGCAGAATAAAATGCATGATGTGTACCGTATATGTGAATAACCATAACATACGTGATTCAAATACTGCTACTAGAGCTGTAGGAGAGAGGAGCGCCGCCTGCAGTCTTCGGTAAGCCAGATGTCTCAAACGTTATGTTGCGAACCGATTCACCCTCCTATAAGAAGTTACTTCAAAAAATGTGTCAGGATTAACTTAAAATGTTTTATTTTACAAACATCTTTAATTTAATAGCTCAGTTATCAATCACATCCAGATATTGCTTAGACCGTAATATCCATTTGACAGAATTACGCAGTGTGGGATGAAACCATCCGTCAATATTAACCGGGATTACCGGCTTATTGCTCGGGTCAGTCCGGGCTCTTTTGACCCCGTGTGAGTTGCTTAGCTTGGCTCATTGGGTGATTGGACGATATGAGTTCAATTCCTGCTGTCATTTTATATCTTTTTGGTGAGTGAACTTTAACCGACAGGTGTGGATTTTAACCGACCTAGAACATATGTAATAGTGTTATTACTCGTGTTTATAAGTATTTCGAGGTGTACAAAGGGAGATCAAATCCTATTAATATTATAAAATCAATTGAATGTATTTTGATGAAACTTCGCAATAATATAGCGTAGGTTATCAGAATTACATAAAGGCTACTTAACCACGGTTAAAAGTAGCTTTTGTCCTTTTCTGGGAAAAAAGCCATATCCGTGCCAATTAATTAATTTAATTCAAATCGGGCTTGGCTTGCAGTAATTGATTTTCCCAGGAAATGTAGTATATTACCGTTTTTAAATGTAGCCTATTTGTTATTCTGAAATTTAAACAATATTACAATAAAGATTCATCAAAATCCAATCAGTAGTTTTTGCGTGTATTAGTAACAAACATACAACCTTACAAACTTTCGCGTTTATTATATTGGTAGGATGAATATATAAAATACTGTAACATCCACACATAGTCACGTTATGAATCCCGGACATCTTGTGTACCTAACGATAAACATTATAAGTAATACATTTTTTTACAAACTTTGGTCTGAGAGAGTAAAATCTTGAAAAATAAACCAATCTCAAATCACCACTTTGCAAATCATAAAATTCGTTTTTACCTTCACACAAAAATTACACTTTTATATGTATACCGAAAATCTCAAGAACGCTGATTTAGATTGAGTCCAGGGTATTCTTCACAGGCCAAGATATATTAAAATATTCTGGGAGTATAGATCTTAGTCGTTAATTGGTCCGTCTTATCGTAATGAAAAACCTTCAATCAAGTTTAGGCTGAAGAGGGATCAGGAAATTGATAGGGAGCCAAAGGTTGAAGCCTTAGAGTGGTATACTTAGCTATAGGTTAATAAATAAAGTTTGAAGTAAAATTATCACCAAAAATCTAGAATAAACTTAACTGGTGAAAGTATTTTTAACCCCCGACCAAAAAAAAAGGGTGTTATAACTTTGACGTGTCTGTCTGTCTGTCTGGGACATCATAGCTAACGAACGGATGGAGCGAGTTTAATTTAGTTTTGTATGAAAGGTAAGTCTGGCGCGAGTGTTCTTAGACATGTTGCATGAAAATCGGTTGTGCCGTTTAAAAGTTATGGGGGTTAGAGTGGGGACGGAAAATCGAAAATCTGCAAATATACTCGTGTGTGGTATCAATGAAAGCGCACATTACAAATTATTATGGTGTTTTACTTTTAAGGAAATTAAGGCAATAAATTGGGAGTTTTTCTTAATTTATAGGGAGTTGCCATTAATAGTATGATTAAGTAGTAGTTGATTTAATTTAAACACTATGTTCAAGTTTGATTTCAACCATAACCAATCGGTCTTTAAAATATACGAAATGCTTTATTGATAAATTGTACAACATAAAAAATCCGTATTCTAATATAAATCGTCAAAGAATCTTGTACTTATATTATAAAAGAAAAAAACGGTTATTACTGTTATGAGTTAATGCGATCGACACTACAAACACCCTCCGAGCTGAGCCAGTGCGTGAATAGATTTTCGTGTTTCGTAATGTGGTCCCGAGAAGTCTTCCGTCTAGGCTTCATGCCCCATCTTAGACCACATCGTCACTTTACATCAGGTGAGATTGTGATCAAATGATGGCTTATCTAGCATAAAAAATACCGTGCCGTAGTATCACCAATTATGCCCTCTTCTTATCTCTAGCATAAGCAGGTAACCCTGTACGTGTGTGGCTTCTTTAAATATTTCGCCGAATTTTCGCTACATTTATTTTCAAACAATGCTATTTATGTAAACGGTGACGCAAAATGAGCCGGTATTCTATGAATAATTCAGATTTTGGTATTACATGATCACGAACACGAAACATTGTTCACATCATCCTGTATGCACCTGCGTTATGGCGTCAATTAGATTCATGGCTCGAATGAAGCTATTTGCATTTTTGTTGACGGTAACTTAATTAACAATAATGCATGCTGTAAGTTTTTTGTGTCCAGACTGTTTTGTTTAATTCTTTAAACAAAAAAAAAACAACGTATGCTATTATATAATAAATAAAAAATAAATAAATATTTCCAGACAATTCACACAACAACTAACCCTGTGGTAAGCTCTTAGCTTGGGTACTAGACATTTGATATGTATCTCCTATGTATGTTCCTTTAGTGTGGTGTTACAATAAAGAATTTTTGTATTGTATTGTATTGATATACTTAATATAATAGACATACAAACATAGATTATTTTTATTATACATTTTAAACACCCACACCAAGAATAAAGTACTTGCAGAAAATACAAACACTTGACCCCTCGGCGGGAATCGAACCCGCTACCTCTTGCGCCGAAAGCGGACCCTCGCCCAGCGAGCCACTGGGGCAGTCAAAAAATTATAAAATTATACTACAACTTATTTGAAAAAGTATTTTTATGGTTACGGTTTGGTTACTTAATGTGAATTTGGCGTCAGCAACAGGCTAGCAAAGCTACACGTCAGAATTAATTATGTAGTTATTTTCTTTTAATCTGTGTTGGTACAGTAAAATGTTTTTAAATAATTATGCATCCGTCTGACATTACATAATTAGCTACGTAAACTTTGCATGGATGGCATTATGCGACAGAGAGCAGATTATAAATGATTGTTTACTCAAAGAAAGTAACTAATATAATTTGTCAAATGATTGCTTTTGTATTTTCAAACATTATGACAAGTTCATATCAGTCTGTAAAAAGTGAAAAATAAAAAACAAAATCCTTTAGCGATTTAAAGTCGGTATGGGTAGAATATGATATAACCCTCTTGAAATGAAATACATTTATTTTGGTACATAAACAAACAACAGCACTGTAGACAACATAAACAGACATCTTGCTGATATTTTACATTATTCACAAAAATAATGCCATTTTAACTACATCATACCGAAGAGCTGAATTGTTCATGTATATACGCAAAAATCGCTTACAGTTCATACAAAACATCACTTTGTTTTGTATGAACATTTGCTAAATTTCCGCCGGATTAGAGGAACCCCTTAGACAGATCGGAGCCAGAGGTGAAAGATTTATGTAGTCAAGGTATATTGGAGGGCTCGAGACAGGCGCTTTTACTATAACATAGCACTATTGTTATACGCGGCACAAAACGACTGTATCCTCTGCATTTCAAGGCAGTTTTTTTTACACATTACTTATTTATTCTTATACCGACCATGAAGTTTTTATACAAGGCGTTTCAGAATGGTATTTATAGCGGAAAAGGTGTGAATGGCTCGTACTAGTCGCAAATATTTTTTTATACGATTATTTCATTGAGAAGCCATGTCGAAAAATATCTTTATTATACCAGTTGAACTTATATTTGGAGTCCTTTTTATTTCAATAGTTATTCTTGAATCCTTAAAAAGTTATATCAATTTAAAAATATATTATTTAAACAGGGTAAAAACACTTTTTGTCCAAGTCCCGAAGCTGTGCAAACAAGTAGAATTAAGTAGCTATACAACACGGAGACAACGAAACGAGCTTTTGCATTCTAGAAATTCATTACTCGACTACGACTGAGCTGGGGCTTTTACAGTTCACGATATTGTACCGATTATAGGCCTCTGTAAACTATTTCTTCTTTAACCTAAAAAATCTCTCTATGCACGGTGCTACATTAAAGGGGGAGAAAGCCGAGAGCCAAAAACTAGGGTTAACGAGTATTTTTATCCAAGCAATTCTAAGATTTTCATAGAAATAGAAGAAGGCGCCATGATTATGCTACAACGCTTATTTTTTAATTTTATTTTGTGTACTTTGTTTGTTGATTGCGTGGCGCCTTGCTTAAGATTAGTTAAGTGTACATAAGTACTTGATTAATGTAAGAACTTAATTAATACGGAGATAAATAACTTAATTATTTCAAATTCAGAAATTTTCGGCGGCGATAAGACGTTTTGTAAAAGTCAACACCTCTAAATTTTATTCCTCACAGATGATTTTTTTACTTATTGTAAATTTTTCAAAATCTTTTAAATGATCCCACCATTGGTTATTTAAATTTTGATTATGTGTATTTGCCAATAATGGGTATTTTATTTGAACTTTATTACAGAAAATATTTCATATCGCTTTCTTTCACTCTCTGATCTGGCCAATACTAGACTTCTCCTAAAGACGTTACATCTTAAAGCGTTGTTGACGTAACATCACTCGCCTCGCTTGGCAGCCGGATTATCGATACCACATCATCATAGTATAAAACAAAGTCGCTTTCTCTGTCCCTATGTCCCTTTGTATGCTTAAATCTTTGAAGCTACGCAACGGACTTTGATGCGGTTTTTTTAAATAGATAGAGTGATTCAAGAGGAAGGTTTATATGTATAATAACATCCATTAAATAGTGGAGAAGTACTGTTATTTTTGAGGTTTCTAATGTGATGTCGTAAATCATTTCATTTTTTTCCGCTTACATTGCAAACGCAGGCTGAACCCTACGAGTTTTATCAAAATAATGTACTAAGTATTGTACACATTGAAAAGGTCTACAGAAAAGTCAGTGATGGATATGTCTATCTCTTATGGATAACTCACAATAACTTTTTTTTGCCACTTACCTTTTACGACAAATAATGGCTAATTTTCGAAGCGACTTTAACCAATACAGCATTAATCCTTAACCAATTAAATACCTTGAATACATTGTTAATTTAATATAGATCTATATGGCCCTTTACACCGTATGACTTAAGTGAATATTTTCGAAGTAGTATATCAGTCACCTAACACCCATAGTACAAGCTCTGCTTAGTTTGGGGTTAGGTGATGCTGTGTGAGTAGTCCGGAAATATTTATTTATTTATTATTTATAGTATCAGCATTGCACCCGTGCGAAGCCGGGGCGGGTCGCTAGTAATAATATAATTGATGTAAAAAGGCTTGAATATTTCGGCATACATACTATTCCGGAATTTGCTTATAATTACTTTTATAGTTTTTGGCTCAAATATCTCAGAAACCATACACTTTAGTTTGGTTCCTTAACACTTTTTATTTGTTAGCATTTTCTCTGTCGATTGACATGCGTTTCATTATCGACCGCCAAATTTTTTTTTCATAATCGCTCCAAACTGAAATATCGGACACCCTTTAAAACCGTCGTATCGTAGGTCTTAAAAGAATACAAGCACTTGCCTTAACGAGGGCCGCTATCAAAGCGAGTCCGAGTGTTTCTATTAATTTTGTATCGATGCAGTCAGTTCTTTCTGAATAAAATAGCTTTAAGAGCTCTCGGGGAATCTTATGAATAATGCAGATTTCCTTAAATTAGGGAAATTGTGCCTAAAACGTTATCTTTTGATGTTTTCTGTAGGTGATTATAAGCTGGCGCATTCAGATTCGGGATTTTTCTTCGTTGAAGTTTTAACTAAGTAGTTAGTTAAGTAACTAAGTATTGGTTACTTAGCTTCAGGCCCAGTTATAACATTTTCCCTACATAAGAGAAGAGATTTTACCGCGGTAAAATGTAGTCTGTGTCTTATTCTGATTAGTTAGCTGATGTGAAGTTTCAAAATCCCAGTAGTTTTTGTGTGAAATAGGAACAAGCACACTTACAGCATCACAATCATTCGCGTTTATAATATGAGTTGATTGTACAGTGTTGTTATGCAGTTACTCACTAGAGTAAGTATCTCACTGATAATACTGAAAATTATATGATATACATTGCCATGAAAACTGCACTGAAAATTGGTTTGAACGAGATCAAATACCTTGTTTTTATTATACGTCAAAAGACTTAAATTTTCCTGTCTATCTTAAAGTTAAGCACCGTTGGTTGAGGTTAATATTTGTTGGTCGCTCTGACTGAATTTGTTTTTTACTTTAATGTTTTTTAATAACAATAAGTGTACAAACTGTTGAAATACACGGAACCCTTGGTGAATAATCCCATCTCATACTTATATATATTTTTTAAGACTGCTTTTTTATATATTAATAATAAAACAGCTATCGATCGCTGAATTTAAAAATAATGTTAAAAACTATATTTGTAATAAGCTTATTATAAAATAACGAATTACCTTGACGACAAAACTGCTTGGGAATCTGCTCCAACAACAAAATAAAAACAAAGATTAACAAATCATTATAGTAAAGTTTCAGAACAAAAATGAGCTAGAGTTTCTAATAGCTTCTTTGCTCTAGTGTAAAAAAAGCGAAGCGACCAGATACTACCAGACCAGGTACCATAATTTCGTTTCCTATTTATCTTTAAGTAGTTACTTACCTATGTTTAATCTGTTTATGTTTTTGGTATTTTATTTTTGACGTTTCTAAGATTTGTAAAATGAAACAATGGATGTAAATGATTTTGTATCTATCTTTAACATAATGTATTTGGTATTTTATTTTTGACGTTTCTAAGATTTGTAAAATGAAACAATGGCAATACCTATAAATGATTTTGTATCATGTATCTATCTTTTATATAATGCTATATGACAAACTGAATTCTAACCCTAATTATGCTCTCCATGGTCTAATCAAGTGTGGGATTCTCACTTGTAACTTGTGTTGTTTCTTTTTGTTTAGACTGTGGGTTAAGTTATAAGAGTGTAAAGGCCAGTGTAAAAAGCCGTGTTGGCTAAGTGGGAGCACACTTGACTTTCACTCCTAAAGTCGTAGCTTCAACTACCTATGGATTTTTCTTTTTAAACATGTATGTGCGCTTTAAAACACGTGCTTTAACGGTGAAGGCAACATCGTGAGGAAACTGGCTGAGAACTTTAAAAGAGTTTGAAGGCCATGTGACATTCACTAAACCGCACTTAGCCAGCGCAGCGTCGTGAATTAAGGCCTAATCTCACTCATCAAGAGAGAAGTCCCTATGTCCCAGCAGTGGGAAAGATATTAGAGTGATGATGATGAGTGGCCATCGCCATCGCCGGGTAAAATTAGACAATGGTTAAGTTAAAGAGCTATTTCGCTCAGTTACATGTGGCAAAGCGAGATAACTCTTGCCATATCTAATCATTGAGATGTATTATTTGACTGCCTCAATGGCGCAATAGGTAGTGAGTTCGATTCCTGCCGAGGGGAAAAGTGTTTGTATGTTCTGAAAGCACTTTTTCCTTGGTCTGGGTGCTTAATATGAATAATCAATTATATACGTATATAAATGTATTAATATTATATTAAGAATATTAGATTCTAGTACCCGTAACACAAGCATAGAGCTTACCTAGGGGCTAAATATTGTTTGGGCTAGATTTCATTTTTTTATTATTGACATAATATCTAATCATTGATTTACTTAATCGGGTTTTGTGAAATAAGCCCTAAGTTAGTTTGGCCGAAGCATGAAATAACATTGTTGATTAAACATTAAAATTAATTATTTTTGTGAGGACAGTAGGTACCTGAAAGTTTTTGTTTTAGTATGGATGGCAAAGCAATGCCTTATATATTTCAATAAAATCACATTTTACCTTGGACCGAAAGTAGGTACATCCGGTACTTAACGTTGTTTCGGGGCAGTCTGTGATACGGAACCCTCTGTAAGGGAATTAGGGTTCTTCCGGCCGACTGATTGGACCTTTGATGTAAGACTACCTTTATGCTTTGTACTTCCATTATTTATTCTGTGAAAATGAGCTGTGATACACACTAACTTGCTGTGGACTTTTTGTTATTAAGGTTTTGCCTTTGTGATTCAGCTTAAGTACTTAAATTACCGACTACATTTTGATATTTAACGAGTATGTATGCATGTAGCAACAAGTAGTTATATTTTATCTATAGATTTATTTACGTAGAATTTTATTGTTTAAATTCTTGTCCATGTCATGTCAAAATTCGAAGAAATGGTGGTTTAAGTAAGTTTTTGGTACCGACCAATGTTTTTGTACTTGCAATTAATACTATTTTTATTATTTATTATGTGACTATAAATTTAATGAATTTTCGAGTGATACATTTTAATACTGACCTACATATTATGCTCCATGTTAATGTTTTCAACAGTTGTTAATTATTTCCATTGATTAATTTATTTGTGATTATTATACCTAATTATTTTTGTGACATTACATTTAATTATTTTAATTTTGACAAATGTAACTAATAATATTGCACGCTCATTAATTGGCAGAATACATTTAAACTCTGAACATGTAATAACAATATAACCACATGTATTTCATGCAATTGGCGATGCAAAGATTCTAACTAGCGCTTCTAGTGTCAAAATTGTGCAGACACTTTGACAGTTTTCGTTACAATTAACGTCAGGCAAAAACATAAATAATAAATACAAATCAGATTTAAACAAACAAAGTGTCGTTCTTAGACAGTTTCTAAATTTCGCCGCTAGAGGTGTGATCTTTGCATCGCCAATAAATATATATTCTATTCTATTCTAACGTCAAACGCCACGTTGCGTTGTTCAGATAATCTATCCATAGATCATGTAAAGCCTGTAGTATAATATCTATCATTGCAATAGTTATCCAATTACCATAAACGCAAAATGTCAATCCTTTGACAAAGGTCGCACTCGCTATCCTTCGATATCCGAGGTTGTGACGTCATATACCATCTTTATGTCATTTATAAGGGGTTTATGGCTACGTAATATAAAGTGGATTTTAGAGAATGGACCTTAAGGGTACTTACATTAACCGTTGTAGTTACAAGGAAACGGTCTTAGAAGACATCTATATTTTTTAAAGATTGTTTTAACTGCATTTACAGATTTTGGTAAAAAGTGACAATCTACAAAAATGACAACATAGCAATTTAAAATGATAGTTTAAAAATGATT
Source organism: Gymnoscelis rufifasciata (assembly GCA_929108375.1). Lineage (NCBI taxonomy): Eukaryota > Metazoa > Arthropoda > Insecta > Lepidoptera > Geometridae > Gymnoscelis > Gymnoscelis rufifasciata. The sequence goes on along the minus strand of OV815327.1, from coordinate 7,990,605 downwards.
ATACATATTAATTCCGGACTAATCACACAGCATCACCTAAACCCAAACTAAGCAGAGCTTGTGCTATGGGTGTTAGGTGACTGATATACTACATAGATATATTTTTGAAATACATACTTTTGATACATAGAAAACACCCAGACCCGAAACCAGAAATTGTAGATCGTATAAAATCTGGTCCCCCGGCGGGAATCAAACCCTAATTAATCGGTCCTATTCATGTTGATTGTCCTCATCTTTGTTATAAATATAGAAACTTAAAACTTGAACTAACCGGCAACAAACACCGCGTAACCTTATGCTCTAATAGCATAAATTTGCGGATTCACCCACTTAAAAAAGGAAAATTGTCCGAAAATATTTATTTATTTATTTAACTATGTTAGTTCCAAATCAATAGTTACACGGTTTAAAATAACCACAAAAGGTTAAAAATCCAGATAAAACCTCTAACACACTGTTTAAAGTGTTAAAATGTTCCATAAAAAGCGGAGCCATTTAAAAATCAATTTCATGTGTAAAGTGTGTTTTCTGATTTCGTTGCATAATATTTGAGTTTGCTGCGATGTCGGTGTGTGGTCTAATTCACGAGCTTATAGCTGACTAGCTTTTTATGTTACGGGGCGTTGCGCTCCTGCGCGCTAAAGTCCTGTCTTTAGCCTTTTTCGTTCAAAAAGATAATAGTAAAACGTTTTTTTATTTTTAGTTATTATGACTTGTACATTCTTTACTTGTGTTAAATATCTTATTGATTGAACCATTGTATTCGTGATGCAGCTACCACGCATATTTTAAAATGTATATCTACATATATAATTATATCTTCATATATATTATATTTAATAAATCAGATGTCTATTACCCGTTACACAAGACACTGGACTAGATGTTGTTGTCCGGATATATTTATCTAATTAACTGACAAATTGGCTCACCGAAATGGTATTTTAAGATATCAATGACTTTTTTTTGTCGACCGTTTTTTTTAACTATGTAATTATTAATTATAACTGCCATATTTTGTTTTATATTTGTATGTTATAATGGTATTATGAATAAATGCTGTATTCTAGGTTCTCAGAACATGCCGGTTTCCTCACGATGTTTTGCCTTCACCGTAAAATGACGTGTTTAAAGCGCACATACATTTTTCAAGAAGAAAAATCCAAAGGTTCGTGGTGGGGTTTGAACCCACGACCTTTGGAATGAAAATCGAGTGTGCTCCCACTTAGCCAACACGGCTTTTCAGAGATCATACATCATACTACTTCTTAGTTGCTCGCTTTGACTAATTACTGATTTGTAAACATTAAACACACACAAATAATATGATAATAACTTATGACTTGCACCACAAAGTTCGTAAAGTGACAGTGAAGTGGCTTAGGGGAATGTGTGCTTGGATCAATGTCGGCCGACTCTGTCTCACACACAGGGATATGTTGGGGCTACATGTATCTGTCCTGTAATCTTAATATATATAAATCTCGTGTCACAATGTTTGTCCTCAATGGACTCCTAAACCACTTAACCGATCATAATAAAATTCGCACACCATGTGCAGTTCGATCCAATTTGAGAGATAGGATGGTTTTTACGGCGAGAAAAATTCGAATAATTTCCGGGAAAATTTTATACCCGTGCGACGCCGGGGCGGGCCGCTAGTATATATATATATATATACAACAACTAACCTAACAAACGTTGTTTTGCAGAAAGAAAAATAGATAGTAGCCGATTCTCAGACCTACTGAATATGCATATAAAATTTCATGATAATCGGTTAAGCCTTTTCGGAGGACTACGGTAACTAATAATGAGACATGAACATTTTATATATAAGATATCCTGTAATAATAATAAAAAACTGTATTGGCTAAGTGGGAGCACACTCGACTTTCATTCCGAAGGTCGTGGGTACAAACCCCTGGATTTTTCTTCTTGAAAAATGTATATGCGCTTTAAAACACGTGCTTTAACGGTGAATCATCATGAGGAAAACGGCGTGTTCTGAGAACTAAAGAGTTTGAAGGACATGTGATATTCACCAACCCGCACTTGGCCAGCGTGGTGAATTAAGGCCTAATCTCTCTCTCGTCAAGAGAGGGGTCCCTGTGTCCCAGCTGTGGGAACGTTAATAGGGTGATGATGAGGATGAATAATAATGATATATCCGGACAATCCAACATCTAGCCCCGTGGTAAGCTCTAAGCTTGTGGTACGGGTCCTAAACAACTGATATATATATATATATATATAAATATATATTTACTTGACATACATACATAAATATTTTTTTTATACATATCAAATTAATATAATATTGGTAAGATAACGTGTTATCTATATAATAGTGCTAGCTTAACAAGTTACGGCGGTTGACTGTGTTTTTGGATTTTCCCCCGGTTAAAAGCGAAAGAGTAAAGAAAGAAAGAGTAAGTTAGGTAAAAAACGGCAAATGCGCGGTAAAGTAGTGTAAAAGCGTTCTGCATCGATGAATGGGCTATCGAACGCTGAACTTTTCAAATACTACCAGTAATAGTCATTAGCGCTTACAAAAAAAAGACATTGCGCTAGGCCAATACGTACTTGTATGGGTGGCGGCTCCAACTGCATCATTTTATATATTAAAACTTTCTTAACATATTTTTATTGCAAAATGTGTGTAAACTGTACAAAAACCCCGAGGTTATATTATGAGTGCATTTCATACTCATTAAATTTATTTATTTATTGTCAATACTCTATTAATTGTTCGTGATCAATTATTTTTTTATTCGCTTTTAGTGATAAGGCCAGGCCGCCCATTGACTCACTTTTAATTTTTTGTTGGTGTTTCAATAAAGACTATTGTATTATTAAATTTTAGCATCCATTAATTTCACGTTCTGATTAGGCCAAGGATATTTAAATGTCGTTGTGTGATCAAAGCATCCAGAACAAACCCGCAAAATTAATTTATCTGGCTGCGGACCCCTTACACCACATTTGCGACCCGCAAACTCCGTCCAAACAATATATATTCATATTTCCACCGCAAAAAGGATCTTATAAAAGAAAATGATTTAATATTCCGTGAATACTGAGAAATCTTCATATTCAAAGTGTTTGTCTGTCTGACGGCGTTGAGTCAATATTTAAACGCTTTTTAATATCGTGGTGGATTTGTGGCATAGTTTTTGATGAAACTTTCATAGATAAAGCAGAAAGCTACTGAATAAATGCTAAGGAGGTTTTTATTCGCCTTTTTCGTCTATGGATTTGGATAGTGATTAATGTTTCTAGAGCTTATTTGAAATTCTAGTGAATAGTTAAGGTGTTTTTGTGAAAATTAAAACATGTGTTTACTTTTGAACTCGTTGGAGGGCGTAAGGGATTATAAAATAAGGTTAAACATGCTTTTAGATTAAATAACATTAAATTAGGTATACATCACAAATACATCTACCTAGATATTGCAAGTATCACGATTTGTATTGAAACTGTTGGGCGAGGGTATGGAGGAGAGCGAGTTCTCCGAGGCGCGCGAGGATCTGGCGGCACTGTAGAAGGACTACGAGGAGGTCGGCATGGACTCCGCTGAGGGCGTGGCGAGGGTGCCGAGGAGTACTAGATGCTCTTACTCAGCGACACTCACGAAGGAACATTCCTCCAACAAAATAAAGCAATGAAACTGTGCAGTCAGCAGCAGTGGGCGCACCCCTTCCGGCGCAAGAGGTAGCGGGTTCGATCCCAGCCGAGGGCTGAAATGTTTTGTACGTTCTGCAAGCACTTTCTCCTTGGAATATGTGTATGTCTATTATCTTAATATATATAAATCTCGTGTCACAATGTTTGTCCTCAATGGACTCCTAAACCACTTAACCGATTATAATAAAATTCGCACACCATGCGCAGTTCGATCCAACTTGAGAGATAGAACGGGTTTTACGGCTAGAAAAATTCAAATAATTCCCGGGTAAATTTTATACTCGTGCGACGCCGGGGCGGGCCGCTAGTATTAAGTATATCATATCATAAAACATAGCGAAATTGCCAGTAATTGAGATTAATTGCTGTAAAATTTTGCCTCAACCTTTTTTATGAACCATCCCATAACTAAAATAAAAAAAGACCATTGATCTTTATTTTTAAGATCTTTATTGCCAGCTAAAAATGAACCAACTTTACACAAATTTTAATTCCTGCAGAATTCCAATCACCCAATCATAATCTTCGCTGATCAATCTGTTTCAGAGAAAATATTCTCGTCTCGTAATTTTTTACCTGATTGGATCTTCAAATTAGTGCCGCGGTATAATTGTGGCCTGTCTTGTTACTTTAATATCGGGGTTAAAGGATTGAAGAGTTTGTGACTTTTGATGATGATGTTATGGGTTTTGGTGCTCAATGCCGACTTTCGTAACTGTGCTATCTTTTTAACTCCTGACGCAAAAATATTGTTATTTCGACGTGTCTGTCTGTCTGTGACGTTTCTGTCGATTTCAATTTTTTTTTTCGTATGAAAGGTGAGTTTCGCGCGAGTGATCTTAGCCTTGTTTGATGAAAATCTGTTGACCCGTTTAAAAGTTATAAGGGTAGAAGTGGGGAAGGAAAACCGAAAATCTGCAAATATACTCGAGTGGCGTATCAAATGAAAGCGCATCGCGTGCACATTGCAAAATAGTATGACTTTTTATTTTTACGAGAGAAGAGTGAGATGATGATGTTGGGGATGCTGTTAATGTCATTGGCTTATTGTTGTTATAATGAAGAATAAAATAAATAAATGCCGACAACCTTTTGACGAGGTCATTAACACAAGATAATAGGTGGATCTGGTTTCCCGAACATAAATAAAAGAAGGAGTTAATAACCTTAGAAATTCCCTTACCCTCAAAAGGTTAATAAAACTGCTTCCCTAAACATACGCAACGCATTGAAAACCTCCTTTTCGGGCAGTCGGTTAAAAAATGGGCTTTAATCCGTTGTAGTATTCGCTACGTAAGCATTAGGCATGAAAATATCTATAAAAAATACAAACACTTACCTTTATGCGAAATAGTCAAAATATTAGATAAAATGTAGTTAGCATTCGTTTGTCCTTGTCACTCACTTTGACATTTGTGTATGTTAAAAAGAAAAAAAAATAATACTAACTTATACAGCTTTCCAATTATTTTTTTTGTTTGATGAGCCTTCATTTGACCACAATCTCACCTGATGTAAAGTGTCGATGTGGTCTAAGATGGTGCATGAAGACCTAGAAGATAGGCTTCTCCGGGCCACATTACGAAACACGAAAAAATCTCTTCACGCACTGGCCCAGCCCGGAGGGTGGTGACAAGCCGCGGCCGAAGCCTACCACCAGAGACTGTTCTCGGTAATTCCGGTCGGTGGGTTTAAAAAATGCTTTTATTCAATTTGGAACCTTAAAAATCCTTGTGGTAAAAGGCATATGACGACAATTTATGGATCAGTCCATCTCGAAAGTCCAACGCCTTTTCTCCGAAAATCGATTTATCCAGATTCCCGTCTCAAATATCGATATATCTATCAACAAGTGCCGACGCTGAAGCCAGTAATTTTCTGCTATCGATATTTATCGACGACTTTCGAAATTTTGCATATCTTAATATAATTCTTGGATCGTTGAGTGATTGATGAGCGTGTAAGGTGTTATTACGAACTTTTTATGGCGTAGCGGTATGTGTGATTCATTGAAAATAGCTGATGGATCCATTTATTGTTTCTGTAAACCTGGGCTGAATGTGTGAAAAGGATAAAAACGGAACTGATAAAGTTAAAATTTCCAGACAGACAGACAATTCACACAACAACATCTTGCCCCGTGGTAAGCTCTGAGCTTGTGTTACGTGTACTAGATATCTGATATACTTAATATAATAGGCATACATGTATAAATATTTTTATTATACATATTAAGCACCCAGACCAAGGAGAAAGTGCTTGCAGAACAACGGTCATAAACTTTTTAATAAATTTCCCGAATTTATAAAATCTATAACAAGTGAACCCTGTTTCAAAGGCCATGTTAAAACTCTCTTATTAGATAAAACTCTGTACAGCATTAAAGAATTTATTGAAAATGACTATAGCCACCTAAGGCTGGACAAAAATATATTAGAGCCTATTAATAGTATAGCCTATAAATACAGCATTAATATTAATATTATATTAATTAGTTATACATGAATACAGTACTTAATTGTAATATTTTAATATTTATATAATACTTATTATCATTTTCTTTATTCAATATTTTATCTGATAATTGAATTAAAATACTTTATTTTAATTTCTTTTACAATGTTAACTTGACAATGTTATATTAATTCACTTGCTTACCATTATAATATAATATTAAGTTTTTGTTTTGTATAATGAATAAATTTTCTATTCTATTGTATTTTATTTTTATATCTTTATTAAGTGATCAGTAAATATGAGGAGCGTCAGTCCCGCCTCACAGTCGCTTTGGTCGCGCTCGTTTGACCGAAGCGTTATACATAAATTCATAGATCTTTAAAGCCACAACCTTTACTGAATTAAATTATTTCCATACAAAGGTTGTCTGGAAGAAATTGCTTTAAGAAATAAGACCGCCCATTGCGCATGCTAGGTTTAATTTTACTATTTTAATAATTATGTATTTTTGTTTATTGGTGTGTGTAATAAAGAATTGTTCTATTCTATTCTATTCTAAAAGATTAAAACAGTGTGAGCATAGTAGTACCATTAAAACCGCTTGTTTTGACAAGAAAACTCTTTAAAACAAACGCTCAAAGAATAACTCGGCTGGACTAAAAAGCGTGAAACTTTATTATTTCTACAGCGAGGGAACCAAAGACGAAAGTTGCTTTCGAACGCTTTAAAACTTAAACACACGGGAATAAAAATTGTTTAAATTAATAATTTTGTTTTTGTTGTTGTAAAGACGATAGTCTTTAAGATATGTTGCCAGTGATGACTCATGAATCCGAAATGTGCGTACTATATGCCTTCTGAAGAGGCTAAGAGCAGCTCAGAGAAGAGCTATGCTCGGAGCTTCTCTACGAAAATCAGGAGTGAAGAACTAACATATAACAAACGTGATTTTTATAAAGCTAAGCAACGTTGCGCCAGTTTAGTATTTTGACGGGAGACCGCTCTGACTGCATCTTTTTGCACTTTAGATTTTTTTTTAATTAAAGTTAAAATATAATATAAACCGGATTTCAAACCGGATGCAACGGAAAAAACGACAGGTAAGAGACACAAATACAATAGTCGCCTGTAATTAGTGAGCCAGAGCGAGAGAGCAGATGTCGGTGCGTATTACAGCTTTTTAGTAAGATGTCAGTGGTGTGTTATTATCTAACAATTTGTTTGTGACTATTTTTATATCTTGTTGTGCTAAATAATACATTTTATAAGTTGCCGAAAACTTATGCCGAAATGAGTCGTCAATATCGACGCAAAACAAAATGAAAATAAAATTAAAATGAAAAAAAAAAACAGAAACTGAAAATATGGAACTTGAGCAATAGATTACGTAACATATGTTAATTAAAATATAAAATATCTTTTAAAATTAATCAAAATACTTTTATTTTTAAACAATTAAACTTTGAAATTATCCTAGCCTTTGATCCTATCCTATTTAACAAAAATCTGTAAAATATAATTGAAATCGTTGCGTTTCATAAAGAAAATTAAATGAAACGTTGCGTTTTCGGTATAAATAAAACCTGTGTGTTTTCAATAAACTCTAGAAGAAACTCTAATTACGTAAATTCAGAACTATGAACGCTGAGTAAATATTGAAAACGACAACTGTATTTCACTAATAAATCGCATTTCCATTTCACGGGAAAATACAAATTTTCTTAGAAAATTAGGGCTCTAAGGCTTCCTTTAGACGAAGGATGTGCTACTGAGCTATGCTATTAAGCAAAGCTAATTATTTATTTATATTTTGTGCGATGTAAAGTGACGATGTGGTCTAAGATGGAGCATGAAGACCTAGAAGGTAGATGGCTTCTCCGGGTCACATTACGAAACACGAAAAAATTGCTTCACGCACTGGCCCAGCCCGGAGGGGGTGACAAGCCGCGGCCGAAGCCTACCACCAGAGACTGTTCCACCGGAGGTCACGTGTAAGGATTCAGAGGGTTGCCACTTACGGACGTGAACAGTTGTAATTCAAAATATTTTCGCATGGCGCGTGCCATTCACACTCTTTCCGCTTTATATACCATATGCAAAACACCTTGTATTTATAATACATACAAAATCATACGATAAACAAAACATAAATATGACACCATATGACAATTTCAACTACTACTAGACTAGATACATGTCTTTTTCACCCCCGCCCAAAAAAGAGGGGTGTTATAAGTTTTACGTGTCTGTCTGTCTGTCTGTCTGGGACATCATAGCTCCCGAAAGGATGGAGCTATTTCAATTTAGTTTTTTTTTGTATGAAAGGTAAGTTTGGCGCGGGTGTTCTTAGACATGTTTCATGAAAACCGGTTGTGCCGTTTAAAAGTTATGTGGGTGAGAGTGACGAGAAAACGGGAAGTCTGCAAAAATACTCGAGTGGGGTATCAAATGAAAGCGCATCGCGTGCACATTACAATATATTATAGTTTTTTACTTAAGGAAATTAAGGCATTGGAATCGGGGTTTTTAGAATTTAGATTTCTGTATGAAACAAAGTAATGTAGAAAATGCTAAAAATAGCTAAGAGTATAAATGATTTAAGGAGATTTCGAGGCAAAGTCGCTAGGCGCATTAAATCGCTTATCCGCTCGCACTGCGCCTAGCTGTATTAAACCCGGCCATGAGTACACGCTTAGTTCTCAGATATTCAGAGGCGAGGCGTCAGGCTTAGCCGGATCAGAACTGGGAAGTTATGAGTTTGTGGTCACACTGTGAGCGGGTAAGAAGCCAAATATTGAATTGAACTTTGAAAGTAACAATTTATTTTTAACTAAGTGTTTTTGCTAGCTCAAAAGAAAAGTAGATCAATGTAGATGATAATGTGTAATGTGTATGTAGTCTTAATCTCTTACGAAAATGTACGGGAAATATTTTAAGCAAAATCTGTCAATGGGATAAAATCTATAGGTCTGGTAGGGTAGGTGTCCATGTATGCATAAGCGTCTAAGGAAATAAACGTTTTGACTTAGACTTTGGTACTTATTATAAAATAAAGTCCCTTGCCGGCCGTCCGATTACAACAGCCGGACCGTTTAGGAGACCATTCATAACTTTTCATGATATTCTCAACTGCATTCACATTCATAAAAAGCCGTGTTGGCTAAGTGACACACTTTCATTCCGAAGGTCGTGAATTCTAATCCCGTCACGCACCTCTGGATTTTTCTTCTCGAATAATTTATGTGCGCTTTAAACATGTGCTTCAACTTTTGTCTCAAAAATCAAACCTGTATATTGGCATTATTTATTTTATGTATTTATTCAATAAATTAGCACAACTTACAAATCAATTACACTAATTAATATATTTATACTTATGAAATAAATTAATAAATATAAAATGTAATTCCTAAATATAAAATTAAATCACAAAAGTACAAGAAATAAGAGTACCTAATCAATTACAAGTAGAACATGATAAAGTCCATTCATTCATTAAAACAATTCACATTCACTCTTCATTCTCACAAAATCTCAAAAAAACAGCAGTAGGCGTTCCATAAATAAATAAATATGGCATATATTTATTTATTTAAGGAACGCCTACTGCTGTTTTTTTGAGATAATACATTGCCTAACTACCGTTTATCCAATGCTCTCTTAAAATATTTTAAATCGCTTCAGCGCCCGCTACCCTCCCCGCTGGATCTCCGACCACACACACACGTCGGGTCCATACTCTGGCTGTATTATCTCAGCTTATTGTACATATTCGTACAATGTTGAGAATATCCAACATTTTACTGTTTCTACGGTTTTAAAGTGTTGGAAGGTTCGTGTTGAATTTATGTTGTAGTTTAGTAGGATGTAGTATAGTAGAAGATTTAGTATAATTGTGAATAGTGTACCTAATAATATCCCTTGAGGCCGCGAACGTAACAACTTGTAACCAGTTACAAACTAAGATTTTTTTCTCTGGTGTCGTAACCAGTAACAAGCTAAGATATTCTCAGCCGATTTGGTCACTATGTTTTGTAACCGCTGCTAGGTTATAAAATAAGAGAGTATTTTCCTTTTTGTGTGAATTGTCCATATCTTAGCTTACTCCTTAAAACTCATTCAGGAATTCTAACTATATAAAAATCGAATCGAATCTATTAAACATCAATGTGTGTATTTTTTACCCGACTGCACAACGCAATGGAGTGGTATTCTATGTTCCTTTGTCCCACTATACAGACCAAACGCCTGGGCCGATTTCTATGATTCACACGTCAATCGATTCCTCTTAGTACGGACATGACGTTAGTGAACATTCAACATGGCGACTACTGGACGCCATTTTGTAAAAAAAAAATGAAGTCAACAAACTATGTCGTGTGTATATCGTTGAATAGGTATTTAAAAATCATTTTTAGTTTTCTTTCTATGTTTTTCGATCCGACTGACCGTTTAGGCCCTAGGGTGATTTAAAGTTGATTATCAACCATTATCACTAAAAAGGCAAAAAAAATCATTGCAGTCGGGTTAAGTTTTTCCTAATTTCAGCTTGTTTCATTTATTTTATTTTATCAATTTCAACTACTACTCAGACTAGATACATGTATTTTTAACCCCCGCCCCGACCAAAAAAGAGAGGTGTTATAAGTTTGACGTGTCTGTCTGGCTGTCTGTCTGGGACATCATAGCTCCCGAAAGGATGCAGCGATTTCAATTAAGTTTTTTTTTGTATGAAAGGTGAGTTTAGCTCTAGTGTTCTTAGACATGTTTCATGATAGGTTATGCCGTTTAAAAGTTATGGGGTTGTTTTGTACTTAGCTTCTGTGTGTAAAATCTTAAGGTGTATAATCTCTTATCTTTGTCCAAATTATGTGCGAGAAAGTTCGTTACACACATACCTATGTTTTTAATTCACGGAGCCTGTTTCGCCGTATTTGAGTTTAATCAGGTGAAAACATGCGGCTAAGTTGAATGCAATAAATCTCTGGTTGGACTACACTTAAAGTTAATCTTTGTAGGTTATTTTAAGATTTTAAAATTTCTGTCTTTTGTAAAGTTACTAATATTATAGGATACTAGTGTTCCCCGTGCTTCATGACCATTTACCGCGGAAACAACGTTTTCCCCCTCAGTAAAAAGTAATCTAAAAGTAAAAGTAGTAGGTAATAAAGCCGAGTTGGCTGAGTGGTAGGACACTCGACTTTCATTCCGAAGGTCGTGGGTTCAAACCCCGCCAAACACATTCTGGATTTTTTTTCTTGAATAATGTATGTGCGCTTTAAAACACGCGCTTTACGGTGAAGGCGAACATCGTGAGGAAACCGGCATGTTCTGAGAACTTTAAAAGAGTTTGAAGGACATGTGACATTCACCAACCCGCACTTGGCCAGCGTGGTGAATGAAGGCCTTATCTCTCTCGTCAAGAGAGAAGTCCCTGTGTCCCAGCAGTGGGAACGTTAATAGAGTGATGAATAGGATTGATGATGATGAAAAAAGTAGTCTTCCTCAATAAATGGGCTATTTGGCACTGAAATATTTTTTCCCCAATAGTTCCTGAGATTAGCGCGTACAAACAAACTCATCAGCTTTATAACAATAGTATACATTTGGAAACATTTGATTAGATAAACACGATTTCTATTTTCCTCGAATCTCCATTTCTCTCCATGTCTATTTTCCTCGAATGTCTGATTCTCCGAATGTCTATTGCCTCAAATCTCTAATTCTCAGTTAGTCCATTTAATCGAAACACAGGTATAAATAAACTCACAAACTAATCAAAATCATACAATATTTTTTGTAACAAGATGATATATTTATCTTTGTGTTTATAAATGTTTGAAATATTTGTTATTTAATTTAATGTTTGTTTTTATGTTCTATTGTAATTAATTTAATTTGCTTGTTATTTTCCATTGTCGCATTGGTGTCAGACTGTAATGGCAATGTAAAAGTGTTATTTATATAGCTAGCTAGGATAGCTTTTAGCGATAAGGTGTCAGTGTGTGTAATATGTGTTTTCTCTGTAGCTTATGTTGTTGTGGTGTAGTATAAATATTGATTGTATTGTAATTTTGCTTGTCAAGAAAATATATTTAAATACCTATTCATTGAGAGAATCCCGGGACGCGGGTGACTGTTACATATTTGTTATTACACACACTGACACCTTATCGCTAAAAGCTATCTCTTCCAGGCAACATTTAAATTGAACTTTTGGTAGAATAAACTGACATACTCAAGCGGCTTAAGACCTTGAAGTGGCAGTGTGCTTCACATATCTCACGTAGAAAGTTTAGTCGTTGGCGTTGGGGCCGAAAAGGTCTCTAATGGAGACGGCGGATCGGCATTCGCAGCGTAGGACGTCCAGCAACTAGATGGACACACGACCGCTCTAACCGAAATAACTGGAAGTCTTAGTCTTGTTTATGCCCAGCAGTGGATGTCCTACAACTGAAATGATAAATAAATAATATTTCCAGACAATTCACACAACAACATAAGCCTCGTGGTAAGCTCTAAGCTTGTGTTACTAGATATCTGATATACTTAATATAATAGTCATACATATAGATATTTTTAGTATACATATTAAACACCCAAACCGAGGAGATCGTCCTTGCAGAACATACAAACACTTTCACCCTCGGCAGGAATCGAACCCGCTACCTTTTGCGCCGCAAGCGGACCCTCGCCCACCATGATGAAAGAATCCTAGTCCCAATGATATTTTCAAAAACATATCACAAGACAAAAACGCCAATTCAAATAAATTAAAATCAATGAATGCGTAACAAGCGCACAGATAGGACACCACCGAAACATTCCCAATCGAGCCTTAAATCCGCTGTAAATAAAATAAAAATAAATTATTTATTTGGGCTTGTAACTTTACACCGCACGTGAGAGCCAGCCGTGTTTAATTTGTGATTAATGAGTCGCGGGTTCCGTACAAATTTAACCATCGGTAAATTAAATACCTTAATGGTACTGTAACTTTTGATTTGTGCAATAAAGTAGTTTTTCAGCTGTTTTATTCGGAAAATTCTTGATATTTCGTTTAAGGTAGTCTACTATTTCGATAAGCTTTGATTGATAAAATGTAATTCAAATTATTTGTTGAAAAAAATGAATATGTTTCATGAAATGTATAAAGACTAAAATGTTTTTAAAATAATTTTATTAAACAATAACAACTTTCATATATACATATATTTTAAGTTCACATCAATATCTACGACGACCTCTGTGGCTCGGTGGGCGTAGGTCCGCCTGAGGGGCAAGAGGTTGCGGGTTCGATTCCTGGCAGGGGACAAATTGTATAGAATATGTAGAGAATTGGTTGAAAGGTACCTTCTAGGTCTTTATGCCCCATCTTAGACCACATCATCACTTTACATCAGGTGAGATTGTAATCAAATGAAGGCAGATCAAACTTAAAAAAAAAACGATCTACAATTTCAGATTTCGGGTCTGGGTGTTTTCCATGTAACATAAGTATGTATTTACAAAAAAAAGCCATCTATGTAGTAGCTCAAAAAGCAAAAAAAAATGGCGAGTCCAATTCCATGTGGTACCCTAAAAACTACACTAATAAATAAAAAGTGCCTTACGCGGCCGACCATCACTTAGCTACGTTTACTGTTTTATGCCCGTACATGTTTTTTTACATTATTTCTTAGCATAATTAATTCTGGGTTTTTTTAATGGAACTTCATTTTGTTTGGGATGAAAGTAGTTTTATTTTGGGATCACAATTGGAAGGCGATAATACGTAACCAAGTGTTCTTTTTTTATTATTTAATTTTAGGAAGGTATCTACTAGACGGGTACTATTAGGTGGTCCATAGTGATAATATTAATAACTCTTTGTTACACACCAAGAAAAAACAATACAAAAAAGGAACTAACGATTAATACAAACTGCATAATCGGCAGCCTTATTGCTAATAGCTATTTCTTCCAGAAAACATTTGGATGGAGAGTAAAATGCACAGCGAATAACTGGACGGTGCGTTGACATAAAAAAAACATCTGTAATTTAAAAAAAAATTATGTCTTTAACCTTTGTAGCTTATTTTATCTCTGTCAACGGATTTTTGGTGATGATAATTTCATTCGTAAGAGGTTTTTTAAGGAGTGTAAAGATTCAATTATAAAGTGATTATAAAATTTTGTAGAAAACCAATAAGACATTCCTTAATTAAATCAACATTCAGAATTTAATTATGTTTAATAAGTAATTCTTGAGTTTTCTTTACTCAGTATTTTATACTAATATTATAAAGAAGAGTTTGGCTGTTTGATAGTTTGTTTGAAAGCGCTAAAGTCAAGTACTTTTGGTCCAATTAAAAATTACTTCTCTGTTAAATAGCCTATTCATTATCCTTATACCGATTTTGAGCAAAAAAATGATACTAGAGGTAGTATAATATTAATAACTTGCACTCGTGCAACGTAATAATTGTTTACGTATTGGTTCATTATATACAATTAACCATTAACTCAACATTTAATAAAATGCAGTTTCTCTGGATTAGGTCTATTAGACGGACTTGACAGAATAAATATTTTTTATGTAGTCATCATATTGAAGTTGGTGTTCTGTAGGGAATAATACATGATGGTTTGAAACCTCGTATCTCAGCCAGCCGCTGCTAAATGCTTTGACAAAGCCGCTGCTAAATGCTTTGACAAAGCCGCTGCTAAATGCTTTGACAAAGCCGCTGCTAAATGCTTTGACAAAGCTTTTAAAATGTTTACCTGCAACAAGTATCTGATTGTCTGTGGTGATTTCAATATAGATATCTTACAAAATCCTCTAGCTGATAGACTACTTAACTTATTCAAATGTTTTAGTATGCATAACATTTTTAATGAACCAACTAGAGTAACTTCTACTACCGCCACTTGTATAGATAATATTTTCAGTAATAAATCTCCAATTAGTAAATCAGTAATACAACATTTGAATTCAGATCATTATGGACAAAGTGTTAAGTTCCCCTATACCAATTCTATAAATAAGTTAGTGGAATTTAGTTACAGGCCTATAACAAAGGAGCGCATCTCTATTTTCCAAAGTAAAATAGCATATAATCTTGTCTCATTACCTTATATTGATGACCCTAATGATCTATTTACTTCGCTTTCCGAAATAATTGCAAGGGCACACGATGAAATATTTAAGATTAAATTTTGTAAGGTTAGAGAAAAAGTTAGTTTCACTGACTGGGCTACGCCAGGCATTTTTAAAAGCAGGAATAAACTATACGAACTCTATTCTGACAGGGGATCGATGTTACATAACGACTCTTTTCTTTCCTACGTAAATACATATTCGAAGCTGTTTAAACAAGTATGCAATACCGCTAAATCTCTCTTTCTTAGAAACAAAATAACGTGTTCTACTAATAAACCTAAAGCTACCTGGAATATTATAAATAATGAGACTGGAAGGTCAAAGCCACAAAAAAAAGATATTATATTAAAAATCAATGACACCGTTCTAACTAAAAATAAAGAGGTAGCGAATGCCTTCGATAAGTTTTTTTGTAACATTTCTAAAACTGTAACCCATTCATTAAACTCCTCCGCCGAAAAGGCTGTAGATTTATTAGAATCATCTGTTGATAAATGTGTAGATGGTTTCGATTTCAGTTACGTTGACACTGACGATATTGTAAAAACATACAAGTCCCTTAACATAAAAAATACTGAGGACCTTTGGAACATATCAACAAAAATGCTGGGTAACATCATTAACGAAATTGCACCTTATCTAGCTCATATTTTCAATAAGTGTATTGAGGTGGGTTTATTTCCTGATCTCATGAAACATAGTAAGCTTGTCCCTCTTTTTAAATCTGGCAGTCATAATGACCCTGCCAATTATAGGCCTATATCAGTGCTTCCTGTCATGAGTAAAATATTTGAAAAAATTATCTTAAATCAACTTACTGAACATTTTAATTTTAACAAACTATTACATAATAACCAGTTTGGCTTCACCAAAGGTAGATCCACTAATGATGCAGGTGCATTACTACTAAAACACGTCTTAGGGGCCTGGGATAAATCACAAAACGCTATCGGTGTATTTTGTGATCTCTCCAAGGCTTTTGACTGTGTAAGTCACGTTACGTTATTAAATAAATTAAAACATTACGGTATTTGCAGTAAAGCATTAGACCTTCTCCAGTCATATCTGACAAATAGAATTCAAATAGTACAAGTTGGAACTGAAAGATCCACGGGCTCAAAAATAGAATTAGGCGTGCCGCAAGGATCGATTCTAGGACCGTTCTTATTTTTAGTATATGTAAATGATCTTCCTTTTTATGCCAAGGACCTTTGTGACATAGTTTTATTTGCGGATGACACCTCTCTAATTTTTAAGGTAGATAGAAATAAAGATAACTATGACGACGTAAATAATTCTTTGTCTCGCGTACTGAATTGGTTTACTGTTAATAATCTGCTACTAAACGCGAAAAAAACTAAATGTATTAATTTTAAATTACCAACTGTCAGAGAACGTCCTATAAAAATAATATTAGATAATGAAAAGCTTGATCTTGTTGACTCAACAGTGTTTCTAGGGCTACATATTGATTCAAAACTTCAATGGAAACCTCAAATTAATGCTCTTGCGAGTCGACTTAGTTCAGCAGCTTATGCAGTTCGGACTATGCGGCATATTACTGATGAGGCCACCGCGAGACTTGTTTATTTTAGTTACTTCCATAGTGTCATGTCATACGGTATCTTGCTATGGGGAACGGCAGCTGATATCCAAACTATCTTTGTTCTTCAGAAAAGAGCGGTGCGTTCAATCTATAAAATGAAACCACGCGACTCCTTACGAGATAAATTTAAGGAAATAAATATTATGACTGTTGCCTCACAATATATTTATGAGAATTTGCTGTACACACACAAAAAAAAGCAAGATTTTCTAAAAAAGAGTGATTTCCATAATGTTAATACTAGAAATAAGAATAAACTACATATCCCTTCATTTAGATTACGTAAGGTGGGGAAATCTTTTATGGGCAATTGTGTCCGTTTTTATAATAAACTTCCGCAGTTTATAACTGACCTACCCATTCGAAAGTTTAAGTTTTTAATTAAAAAATGTCTTTTGAAAAAAGCCTATTATTCTACAGAGGACTATATCAAAGACGATAATGCTTGGTCAGATGTAGCTCGGTTCCACTAGGATGGACAAAATAGCTAAATTTAGTTTTTTTTTCTGTTATGTGCATGTTTGACTAGCATTTATTTGTAAATGTTAAATGTATAAGTAACCATGTTGTACACCAATATTGTTATAATAACAACATAAGAGATGGAAGCTGAGTTGTTCTATTCGCTTCTCAACTCAGTGTAAAAAATTGAAGCGAACTGTCAAGACTATGTTATTTCCTTGATTATTCTTAGTTTTTATTTAAATTAGATTTAAGTTGACCTGTCCATGTAAGCATAGGCTTCTAAGGAAATAAACGTTTTGACTTTGACTTTGACTTTGAAAGCCGCTGCTAAATGCTTTGACAAAGCCGCTCCTAAATGCTTTGACAAAGCCGCTCCTAAATGCTTTGACAAAGCCGCTGCTAAATGCTTTGACAAAGCGACTGTTCAGCTGCACCAGTAATTAATTATTTTAATTAGTTTCTAAATAATAATGTATCTTTTGATATCCTGACGTAACAAAGTGTTCTTTAATGTCCCACAAGTTAAATAAATGAATTCATTTGAGTTCATGTTCTGTAGAGAATACCACAGGATGGTTTAAAACCTAGTATCTCATAAATTTGTATATTTTTGTAATAAGTTTAGTTGCAGGCCTATTTCGGCACACATTGCAATGAAGGGCTCCAGGGTTGTCGCACTCCAGTGGCGAATCGGCTCGAGGAGCATGCCCTGCTTTGGAATGTGCATCGCTGAGGCCACGACTTAGGGTTGAGCGAAGCGAACCGATATTTCAACTTAAAATCTACTCACCCAGTTATATAAGAAGTGGTTGGAAAATGCTCTTTTTAGGTACGGATATATAATATACGAAATCCATGTTTCATGAAAATCGGTTGAGCCGTTTAAAAGTTATGGGGGTGAGAGTGGGGAAGGAAAACCGAAAAACTGCAAATATATAGTGTGGGGTATCAGATGAAAGCGCATCGCGTCCACATTACATAATATTATGTTGTTTTACATTTAAGGAAATTAATGGCATTGAAATCGGGGTTATTTCTTAAATTTTAAATTTTGATTTATTCTCTTAAATCGTTCTGATTAGTTTTTATTTAATTACAGGAAAGTATTTATTAAATTCATTATTGTAGGAAATAATATAAATAAAGTAAAATATAAAAAAAACGTAATTAAATTACAATTAAAATAACAAAATATGTCTCTTTATTTTTGTTTAACAACATAAAATTACATAGAAATAATTCCAAAAAAAAGGTATTATGCGACTGTCGCGCCTGCGCACGTCTCATTTAACGGTTATATTCCACAGACTTTTTCTTACGGTTTTACTATCACATTTTTTTCAGTTCGTGCGCGCAGCAAAATCTCCTCCAAGTCTGCCATAAGGAAAATCGTCCCAATAATTTTTTGGCTTACAATACTGAATTAGCTAAAACAAACAATAAGCCTTTTTACGCCTTTTTGTGACTATTATAGAGATAAACAAGGGTGAAAAGCTTTTATTGAACTGTTAATAAACAACTTTAGCACACATTAAGGTTTATGGATAATGTATTATATAAAACGCCCTAATTACATCATAAAAGTTTTTTTTTTTTATATACTCAATAAGTCTTCTTTTGACCACAATCTCACCTGATGTAAAGTGACGATGTGGTCCAAGATGGGACATGAAGACCTAGAAGGTAGATGGCTTCTCCGGAACACATTACGAAACACGAAAAAAATGCTTCACGCACTGGCCCAGCCCGGAGGGTGGTGACAAGCCGCGGCCGAAGCCTACCACCCACCTATGAATACTGGGGTTAGAAATCGCTGCTCCTACGACCATATCCTGCCTTATAGACTACCGCATACATGTCATAATTCCGATCAGCTGAGTTCTCGCTCGGATTTCAGTATCTTCCATACATACACATATACATTATATATGTACATGGAATGTCGAACTAGAGGTATATCACTCAGAGCTAGATCAAATGAGTGACTTGTGAGCGAAGCGAAGTAAAAGTTTTAAGTAAAACATTGAAAAATAAAATAAATTTCATGAGTATCAGATGGGCTCTTACTACAACTAGGGTTCAGTACAGTTTATATAGTTTTTACAATAAAGAAAAAACAAAAATAAGTACTGAAACAATTCCTTTAAGGTGTAAAAAGATGCAGTCAGAGCTGTCACCCAATAGTACTGGCCCCGCGCAACGTTACCTGACTTTATTAAAATCACGTTGGTTGTAAGGGAGCCGTTGTTGGGTTTATTATGTGCACAGCCTGGTTACAGACAGACAGGCGACGAAGTCTCGTTTTACCTTTTGGGTACGGAGCCCTTAAAATCCCTACAAAAAGCCGTGTTGGCTAAGTGAGAGCACACTCGACTTTCATTCCGAAGGTCGTGGTTTCAAACCTCGCCGCGCACCTCTGGATTATTCTCCTTGAAAAATGTATGTGCGTTTTAAACACGCGCTTTAACTTTGAAAGCGAACATCGTGAGGAAACTGGCATCTTCTGAGAACTTTAAAGAGTTTGAAAGACATGTGACATTCACCCGCACTTGGCCAATTAAGACCTAATCTCTCTCGCCAAGAGAGAATTCCCTGTGTCCCAGATGTGGGAACGTCAATAGAGTGTTGATGATGATGTTGAATCCTTAAGATGATTAAAAGGACAAACACTTTTTATCGTATATACTTATATACGACGTCGATGTTCGAACGCCACACATCACCAAAGGTTTTTGGCTGATAAATCTAAATTTAAAATTTAAGAAAAACCCCCGATTCCAATGCCTTAATTTCCTTAAATGTAAAACAACATAATATTATGTAATGTGGACGCGATGCGTTTTCATTTTATCAAATGATGGGGTATCCCCCACACTAGTATATTTGCTGATTTTCGGTTTTGCTTCCCCACTCTCACCCCCATAACTTTTAAACGGCCCAACCGATTTTCATGAATCATGTCTAAGAACACTCGCGCAAGACTCACCTTTCATACAAAAAAAACTAAATTGAAATCGCTCCATCCGTTCGGGAGCTATGGTGACACAGACAGACAGACAGACACGTCAAACTTATAACACACCTCTTTTTTGGTCGGGGGTTAAAAAAACAGCGCTGAGCGGCAACCGTTCGACACATGCTGAGCCAACGCCTATTTCGGCTTACAATGTTTATGTGTCAAGTGTCAACCAAATGAGTAGTACTGATTTTTACTTTGTATTTATTTTTTATTATTGTAGTTTGGTTTTAAACATATTTTATTTTTCTGTGTTTGTGTTGTCGAAATAAATGTATTTCTTCCTTTCTTTCTTATATCTTTTAATACATTCGTCATTTATATTGAGCTAAAATAATAAAGCATCTAAAAACAGGACAGCAAGCTACGAGTAGTTTAACAATCTAATAATACCATTGACCTGTCAATCATACTAAATCTATTTACTCCAAAAACCACACACGTAATGCATACCGAAATTATAAAATAATACTTAGAACTAACAATGAATATTACCAAAATCCCCTAAAACCAACCTACATACGAATTCCAACTTTATCCCCTTTTATTATGATTAAAACTACGTTGAAAGAACTAGACAAACACATTATCTATAGTAAAATGGGGTTGCTATGGTAAAATCGTCGATTTTGCGATGGAAATAGACACTATTATACCATGGGGTTGCTACCCTTTAGGTAAACAGGGGTCGGTTGGGTTCTTCATAAAAATATGATATTCAATAGGCCTATTGTTAAAGTTCATATCACAATGGTACGTATTAATAAGTTTTTTTTTGTTTCATAGTACATCTGTTTGGGAATCGATAGATATCGATGGTAATTTGATAAGTTTCAATCGATTCGAATGTTTTCGTGGGTTTTGGTAGCGTCTTTATAGGGGATATGTAAATGTGGGATTGGTTTACAAAACTTATCTTCTGATCCCTTAAGGGGAATTTGTAGTTAGTGAAGTGATGTTACTGAACATTTCCTCGAGTTTTTTTAACCCCCGGCGCAAAAAGAGGGGTGCTATAAGTTAATGGATGAAACGATTCTAATTTAGTTTTAAGCTATTGCATAGCTTCTATCGCGGGCCTTGAGCGTGGAGACAGAATCCAGAAATTCAGTAACGAAAAAAACCTAACACAGGTAACCGGCACAGCGGTGATACGTACTTTTTTAATTTTATAACTAGATGTGGCTACGCTAATAAGGGCTAGCTCTATTACAAATCGCGCTAACGAAAACTCCAGGTTTAGGGTTGTATTACATTTTCTTGTATCGTTAATTAGCTCGAGGTAGCTACATTGTGCCATATACCAATAAAACTACGGAAGCAAATTGAGTGCTGTTTTTTTTTCCATCTATCGATAAATAGCAGAACTTTTAATGACTTTTTGAAATTTATCACGCTTGTCTCTTTAGTTCAGCGACCCGCCTTTAGGTGGCATTGGTTGTATCACTATTCATCGATATCATAAACTTTGTGATGCAAAAAGTGCTGCATAAATAAAATATTTATATAATTATAATTGCATAAGTTGATAAAAAATGCTATGCAATAGCTTTACTGCGGCAGTCTCCGAATGCCACACGTCTTGTTTTGTATGAAAGGTGACTTTTGCGCGAATTTTCTTAGACATGTTTGATAACAATCGGTTGAGCCGTTTAAAAGTTATAGGGGACAAAATTGAGGAGAAGAACCGAATATCTACGAATGTACTCGAGTGAAAGCGCATTACGTGCACATTACAAAATAATATTACTTATATCATACAATTACGGAAACTAAGGTTTTGGGGTCAACAGGGATTATTGTAAATTTTAAATTTATATTATTCAATTCTAAAACAGGCAAGAAACAAACTTACATTTAAAATATTACTTAGCTTAGTTTCTAAAGATCCTATAAATGTTACATATGTGAAAAATATGTAAGAATCATTTAAACATTTTACGAAACACAGCACAGGTTAACAAGCATTCAAAATAAAAGCAAGCACAAAAGGTCCACAAACTAATTATGATTTCAAAGACAAGAAACCTTTTGTGTCAAAGACAACGCAGCAGGGTCTATTATCTATGGTGTAATTAGAGTACATAGAAAATAATTATTGCAAACAAAGGATGAGAGAGTTTGCAATTTGTATGAAGCTATTTTGTAGAATTCGGAGATTTTAATATAGTGGCTCGTTCGCTCGAGAAAATCTTGCGGGATAAATTGATAGGGTTCGATTTCTGTTGAATTTTTGAAGGGCTAAATTAGTTGCATTATTATATTTCATTCACATTTATTTTTATATTATGTATATATTTGTTATTATATTATACAATATTTTTTTTATTTAATTTGAATATGTACTAAGACTTCGTCTTCTGCCTGTCTGTCACCAGGCGGTATCTAAAGAACCGTGATATATATATAGAGAGTTACAATATTTTTTTTTATTTATGTTAATTTAGTTAATCTTACCTGATGTAAAGTAACGATGTGGTCTAAGATGGGGCATGAAGACCTAATGTAGATGGCTGATTATGGAGGATAATGTATTTCTGTTGCCTCTATAACAACAAATACTAAAAAAACATAATAAATAAATTAAGGGGGCTCCCGTACAACAAACATGATTATTAAGGTAAGCAACGTAGTGTGCGGCCGGTACTTGGATGGGTGACCGGTAACTGCTTTCTTTCAAATCTTTCTTTTTGCACTTTAATTTTAATAATTTTAGTGTTTTTAATGACAACGGTGATCTTTTAACCACACGGAAACTTATCGTAATTATTTTAGACAATATTGAATGAGTTTTCCTTAACTAACGCTATGAAACAGGTGACTTAACTGTGACTTCTAAAGAAACGGTTTATTCGGTGACTAAGAAATAACTTGAAAGAAATTCACTTCAAGTTAAAATCATAAAAAGTTGTATGGGAGTGTATGAGTCAACAATGTGTCACCTTTGGTTGACAGTGATGGATGATTAAGACTTGACTGCCTCAGCGGTATTGTAAGGGTTAGCAGGTTCGATTCCCATCCCGCTGAATCGGTGTATTTTATACAAAAACTAGCTGTGCCCTGCGGTGCTACCCGCGTTATAATGGATTAAGTACTCTTAACCAACAACATATTTATTTGAATAAAGATTAATATTATTATGTTGATACAACTTAAACAAATTATTTCGACCAAATTAGGTACCATAAAAACGGTTTTTGTGAGTTAATCTTAAAAGATAGACATCCCATCAAAAACAATACTTGTCAAAAAAACCAAGTCGCGCACTCAGTTGTTCTGCGGTAAAAAGTTGTGAGATCCAAGTAAATCCAAGTCTTCAAATTTCGTCTCAAAATTCTTTAATGTTTTATATAAATATATTAAGACTTGGCCATCGCCTGAAAACACGTTTTAATTCAATCGCCTGAAAACACGTGTAAATTCAATTATTTAGTGCGATGGCCAAGTCTCAATATATTTATATAAAACATTAAATAATTTTGAGACGAAATTTGAAGACTTGGATTTACTTGGATCTCACAACTTTTTACCGCAGAACAACTGAGTGCGCGACTTGGTTTTTTTGACAAGTATTGTTTTTGATGGGATCTCATTTCTTTTTGTATTTTGTAGACAGTTCTACTTTTTTCCTTTTCGGTACCTTCTACTTATTGTTTATATGTCCATATAATTTTCTTTTTGCCGGTCTAGATTGGATTTATTTATATTTCGCATTGTTATTACTTTAGTACATATTTCGTATGTACGTGGCGTTGCGACAGCGCCCTCTATACCGGTCTTTTCTAGATTTTTTAGTTTTTCCTTGATTCATACACCAAACACTACTTATATTCCAAATTTGAAGCTTCTAGGTCTGCTAGAAGTGCCTTAGAATTTTGATGATGGGTGAGTCAGTCAGTGAGTGACAAAATTACGAAATTTGACCCGTTATAATTCTTAAAATACTGGTTCAAATTGAATGAAATTTGAAATATACCGTGTCTTTACAATCCTGCATGGTTACTGAAAATTTCAGTCTTCTAGTTTTATCCACAACGAAGTTACAGGAGGTTGAAAATGGCCTGAATTGCTTCGAGAAAAGGATGGTACGGCCGTGCCGCTTTTTTGCTCGACTTGGTGGGGGCACTGCCGTGCCCCCAGATATAATACTATCGCGGACTGTTTTTTAGATCATTAAAAGAGCTATTATTCTTTAATACATATTTTTTGTGTATCTTGAACCGTTTTCACGGCGCACGCAACGGAAGGCTTCATAGATGAAATAATTTCTCCCGTTTTTTACACATTTACCACTATATCTTTGCTCCTATTGGTCGTAGCGTGATGTTATATAGCCTATAGCCTTCCTCGATAACTGGACTATCCAACACAAAAAGAATTATTCAATTCGAACCAGTAGTTTCGGAGATTAGCGCGTTCAAACAAACAAACAAACTCTTCAGCTTTATAATATTAGTATAGATGTGTTAGATTATATATATATTTCAGGTATATATAATTCAGATAACTACGTGATTTTTGTAAAGTTAAGCGACGATGCGCGAGGTCAGATGGAAGGGTGACCGGTGTTTACTCATTTTATTTTTAGTTATCTAATTTATTTTGATTAAAAATAATTTTATAATTATAGTTCAAAATATGCATTATGCTAATTAACTCGCAACCGATTGATATGAAATTAAAATTGCACCTCGCTTAAGACATTAAATTAAAACGGAGAAAAAGGTTCTTAGGTAATAAAACAACATAAAATCAAAACGCGTCGAATTGAGAACCCCCTCATTTTTAAACGTCGGTTAAATCGTCCAACTTTAAATATACCGATCCTTGCTTAACACAACAATTCTCTGTTCTACGTGCTGTCTGCCTCTTATCACATAAACTAACTAATCCTTTTAGCTATGTCCGTATGTATATAACATTTATATATCCTCATTCATACAAAGTTAATCCAAAGCGTCACGCGAACATCTGCCATTTAATAACTCCTTCAGAGAGAGATAGCGATGGAAACCTATCTATGATACCCCTAAGAGAGAAAGGGACAAAACATAGGATATTCACTCGCTTCATTTATCTTCGTGAGTCATCTAATTGATGCTAACTTTGTAAATTGCAATAAGTTAGTTCGCTTTTAGAAGCCGATTCAGTAAATAAACTGTATTTACATCGACTAAAAGCATTACAGTTGTTTTATTATTAACTAGCCGCCCGCCCACGGCTTTGCCCGCGTCATAATAATATTTCCCTCGGTCAAAAGTAGCTTTTGTCATTTACTGTTAAAACAGTTATGCCCGTGCCAAATTTGACAATACAATACCATACAAAACACTTTATTGCACACACAGGGACACAAAATACAACAACACGTAGGAAACAAAATGTACAATGGGCGGCCTTAACGCTAAACAGCGATCTCTTCCAGGCAACCTTTGGATGGACAATATTGTACTCGAAGTGAGGCCCTGTTATTACGAGAACACATCGCCTTTAAGTAATCCTTTTAGTCATGTTTATTTTATGTTTGTATTTTGTGTTACCTTGTGTTGGGTGTCCTTTCATAAATAAATAAATTAATTAATATTAATAAGCGCGATCAGAGACTCAACTTACGGCCTAAGATCAAATTGTCATTTTTAATGGTTAAACTAGGTTAAAGATCTTAATGTTTTTTAATAAGTGATATATTTTTAATATGCAGAAAAAGATTAAGACACTTCCGTTGGGTCGATATTACAATGTGCGGAAAGATTTTCGACCTGTCTCGTAATAGACGCGTTGGTGTAATTGGTAGCAAGTCGGGGCTCTTTCCCGGAGATGCGAGTTCGAATCCTGTGTGCGAAGGTTACGGATGTGTCGTAATCTTTTTCTGTATAAAAAGTAATAATTAAAAATACTCATTCTCTAGCATAATTTGGTGAAATTTGCGCTAAAACAATAAGTAACAAAACACAATTAATTTCAAAGATTTTAAGTTCAAGAACTTTCAATAAGATCCTGTACCCATAACATTCCTGTAACGATCATCCCTTGTACAATTAATAAGTATATATAAGCTGAAGCGGAAGTTAAATTAATCCGGAAGTGCGAGGGCCTTAATAATTACAGATACAACCCTTCGAATACTTCTGATGTTCGCCCTTAAGATGCAGAGCTAGGTATCTTAGACTTGGCGTCTAAATTAAATAAATAAATATTTCTGGACACAGCATCACCTAACTCCAAACTAAGCAAAGCTTGTACTATGGGTGTTAGGCGACTGATATTTTACATAGATACATTTTTTTTTGTAAACTGAAAACTTGAAAACACCCAGACCCGAAACCTGAAATTGTATAGATCATACAAATCTGGTCCCCAACGGGAATCGAACCTCCCACCTCCTGCGCCTCAGGCGGTCCTTCGCCCACCGAGCCACACAAGTCGCCAAAATAGTTATTTTTAATTTTGTTTTTTTGACAGTGATATTTTAATATTATCTGCTTTAACCACGGTTATATGTATTATCTAAACAGTATACCGACTCGGCCGAGACTTGTATAATAATATTATTAATAAATGACTATTAATGACTATTAATGACTTGGCTATTAATGGCAAGGATACCTGGACATACGATAGGACTAGGCACGGCTACGATATCAGTAACAGATGATCCACGATACGGACACTTTAGTATATAAGATTTATGTTTTTATTAACCCCCGACCAAAAAAGAGGGGTGTTATAAGTTTGACGTCTGTATGGAACATCATAGCTCCCAAACGGATGAAGCGATTTCAATTTAGTTACTTTGACTTACAGTTTTCGCGAGAAAATCAATTAGTGTAATTAAAGCCGATAAAGATCAAATTTTGCACGAACATAGGCTATTTCCCCAGTAAATGACAAAAGCTTATAAGGGCAAAGCCAGCTAGCTAGAAATAAAATCTTAAAAGAGTCCGTATTTTAGGTAAACCAACGAAACTTAGTTGTAGGTACATCGACAGATAAGAAAACTCAACTTATACAACAAAAAAAAATCTACTACATATATTTATCCATGTATATTATTATTTCTTAACTCTGTAAAGATTTAATTACACAAACCGTTTTGGCGCCTCGCACTGATTTATTTGTTACAGATAAAAGTTTATTCAAGACAACCTTCGCTTGTTTATGATGGAAATAAAGGTTTACTGTTAATTAATTGGGATAACATGCGTTTCTGGTTTTACCAGAATCTTTCAAAAGGGTTTTTACAAAGAGGTGCAAAGTAACTCCTTTATGTAAACTGTTAGTTTCATTCTAGTGATTATTCCAAATATATATAATATATATGTATATATAGTTCATAGTTATTTTATTGATAACAAAATGTTACATGTCACAAATTCTTAAATAATATAATTAATTATTATCAATTCATCTTAAATATATTTAATTTTATGTCCAAAATTCTGTAAAGCTATAGAAGGTCCGCTCAACAAGCCAGTACTTTAATTTACGCTTAAATTCTGGTAGACTGTTGGCTTCCTTCACATTATATAGATGATATATATATAGATGAGCAATTCTCATAGCCACATCTAGTGGTATCCTGTGGTATAGGCTCTAAGCTTTTGCTACCGTTACGAAACATCTGATATACTTAATTATAAACATAATCAATCGATTTTAGGCGTTTTAAAGCCCAAAAGCGGATAGATAGATGCAAAATCAAAATTTGAAATTTAAGAAAAACCCCCGATACCAATGCTTTAATTTTCTTAAAAGTAAAACACCATAATGTTATGTAATGTGGACGCGATGCGGTTTAATTAGATACCCCACACGAGTGTTTTTACAGATTTTCGGTTCTGCTTACCCACTCTCAACCCCATAACTTATAAACGACACAACCGATTTTCATGAAACATGTCTAAGAATACTCGCGCCAAACTCACCTTTTATACAAAGAAAATAATTAAATCGTTCCATCCGTTCGGGAGCTATGATGTCCCAGACAGACAGACAGACACGTCAAACTTATAACAGCCCTCTTTTTTGGTCGGGGGTTAAAAATACTTTATTACACACCAAACTACGAAACAATACAATTAGAAAATAAAAATTAAACATATATTGCGTTATAGGCGCTCTTATGACTTAATGACCGTGACAATCGTGGATGGAGCGAAAAATTTAACTGCATTTGTAATTGAAGACTATTAATTAAACTGATGACTTTGATTTATCAACGGATAATTTATCATTAGTTAATTAAGTATTTAATCGAAGGCACCTAACAAAAAGTATTATGCAACTAAATAAAAAAGGATAATCTGTTTGTAATACCAAAATAACTAATTTTACGAAATTTATATGATACTAGCTGACCCCAGCAAACGTTTTGCAAAATGAAAAATAGATGTTGGCCGATTCTCAGACCTACTCAATATGCTCACAAATTTTCATGAAAATCGGTCAAGCCGTTTCGGAGGAGTACGGGAACGAACATTGTGACACGGGAATTTTATATATACCTCTAAGATAATAATACTATTTCCAAAATGTAATTTTATACAGTTTAGTTTTTGTTGGTCTGTATGTTTGTCACATTAGAATCAATAAAGAGAGGCCTATGTTATTAGTGGACAGACTTCGACTCAAATAACTCATATAAGTAACAATACTAAGCACATATTTAAAAAAAAACTTTTAAACCACCGGAAATTAAGGAATATCATAAAACATTTTTAAATCACGCTTCACATTAAAATATTGCTAAATCCTTATTTTATAAATACATTTTCGCAACAGCTGTTTGAATAAAGAGATCGTGCTTAGCTCGCTTTGAAATAAGAAAAAAAATCTTTTAAAAAAGGAACCTGTTGCGGTTTTACTTATGTTGCTTCTCTTTAGGGAGGGGAAACGGTTATCGATAAATCGTCGCTTCTCGTTATTCTCACCACATTTTTTCCTGCAAAATGGAATTTAATGGAATTTATACTCAGATTTTACTTTGAGCTTACCTTGCTGGTTTTGCTAAAATCATTGTCTCGAAATATTAATTTGACATTAAAAATTTATTAAAAGACAAACACACTCAAGGTTAAAGGTACTCACAAATACTCATTTTAATTGATTTTTAATGCTAGATAGTAAAATATTAAAACTTTTTTATTGAATTGTCAAGAATATTTATAAACGTTTTCGCTCATAAGGATTGAATATTATTCTTTTTTTTGTATTTAAAATCTTAATATACATTTGATTATTTATTAAAGTGTGAATTATATTGTAATTACCTATGACTGTGTTAGATTATTGTCATATATTTCTTGAAATTAATGGGGTTTCATATGACAAGACACACAAAATATTTTAAAATTATGTATATGCTCTGATTAAATAACGAATATAACAATTAACCTTGATTTGGATGAGTTTAGAAAACATTAAGTTGATAAAGAGGTTATGTTTTTGTTTTGATTCACAAATAATATGTTTTAGTACGTAAAACTTAACGTATTTTACGAAACTACATGTGTATAGTGATAATAAGAAATATTTTAATGATATTTTGTAAAGAAAACTACTTATAACAACGTTTTTTTAAAAAAACACCTTTTTGCTAAAAACACGTTCCTTGCTATAAAAGAGCGACCGCTCGGGTCGTTACTACACTTTTCGAACAGCTGTCGACCAGAGCGGAGCTCTGCTACTAGTGCCAGTGAACTAAAAGCTAAGTGGTTTTAATTATAGTTACGGTAGAAATTATTTTTAATTTGTCAAAATATATTTGCTTTTGTTAAACTATTTAATTGTAAGAAAAATTGTAATAACTGATAAAACTGTGTTGTTCTATTCGCTTCTCAACTCAGTAAAAAAAATTGAAGCGAACTGTCAAGACAATGTTATTTCCTTGATATTCTTGTTCAAGCAATTTAGTTTTATTAATTTTCAGTTGACCTGTCCAAGTAGATTATGTGTTTAGAAGGAAATAAACGTTTTGACTTTGACTTTGACTTTAATTATTTTGGAATACCTTTATAATATTTATGTAGGTAGTATTTTTTAAACTCCAATTATTAGAGAAAATCTATTAACTGCGTGGACTGTCCAACAATATATTTTATTTGCGTTATATCATAATAGTTATTTATCGATGAAACGGCGTCCCTAAAATTCATTTAACCGTGTATTGTGCGACGGTGGACAAGAGCACATCTCGCCTTTTGTCTACATTCAAAATCGATAATAAATGCACGTCACTACGAAATGCGTTCTGAAGCGTGTGCATGACGTCTTGCCACAGATACTTAAGAAGAGCTGTATCACTTTAATTAAATAAAGTCAAAGTTTCCTTGCCTTGACCTTGCCTTCAATCTACATTCTAGAAATGTGTAAGTTCGTTCGAAAGTACCCTAGTTTTTACAGAACACTTGACGAAATTCCTAGAAAATACGAGCTTAGACCTAGTAGAAATAAAATCGTTCAACCATCATCAAACATGCGCATACACAGTTCCGGTCCCTACAAAATGTCAATCAAAATATTTAATAAATTACCAAACGAAATAAAAAACATCCAATCAAATGTATTATTCGCCAACAAATTAAAATTATTTCTTATTGACAAATGTTATTATGAATTAAATGAATTTCTTATGACATAATTATAGACACGTAATATTTATACTGACAAATTCAATATATGTGTGTAATATTAATTAAGTTTTATTTGGACTTTATTTAAATTTTCATTAAATGACATTTTTGTTTTAAATATAACTTTGAACTTGTATAAATATTTTTTTTTATGTGGCTTTCATTTGATTTTTAATTTTGGATATGATTATAATTTTTTTAAATTATAATCAACCAATTAACAACATTATGAAAAGCCTCGGTCTGCCTCCCACTTGCTGTAACGCCCAACAGGGTCCACATTGTGAAACATGCATACACAATTCAAAAACTATGTCTTATATTTAAGTCAACGAATGTGTAAACAGCAATAAATGAATTGAGTATTGAGTAAAAAGTCAAATCATTTATTTCTATGAAGCTCAGGGCGTACATGGTCACAGGTCAACTTAAAATTAATAAAACTAAATTGATTAAGCGAAAATTATCAAAGAAATAGCATTGTCTTGACAGTTCACTTCAATGTTTTATACTGAGTTGAGAAGCAAATAGAACAACACAGCTTAAGCAGTTTTTACAATTTTGTAGTTATTACAATTTTGGAGTTCTTATTTATATGTTACTATTATAAATATAACATTTACAAAAAAAAAATGCTTGTCATATAAATAATTAGTAGTTTATTAAAGCAACATTATTATTGTAGATAAGGTGTTTTAAGAACCCAGCCGGCCTATGCCTACCCTGTCTGTCCGTCCCTGCCTATGATATACCCTGCCGAACACAGAACGAGGCTCTTACTCATCCAATCAGCCCCGCATGAACGTCTAACTCTACAAAGCAGGCGGGCTGTCTATGTTCCGCAGTAGCCGCCCCATGGTCAAAAAAATTGCACTTTATTAGATGAGATATAGAAGAAAAATATTTATTACTTAAATATTTTATTTGAACTAACTCTTAATGGGTATAGGCCTCCTCTTGCTCTTGAGAGCAAGAGGAGGCCTATACCCAGCAGTGGGTGAAGTCAGGCTGCGGATGATGATGATGATGAACTCTTAATGAGATAAAGTGGGCTTAGTGCCTAATAATTTAGAAAATGTATTGAACCTGTATTGGTTGCTAACATTGTTGGCGTGCTATTACACAGTAAATATTACTATTCATAGTATATCGGCTATCATAGATCTTAAGTTATATAGGTTAGAAATTAACCATCACATGATAGCGGAAAAAACATTTTTTTTCGAACGGAAAGTAGGTAGTACAAAAGTCTAAAATTATGCAAAATTAAATTTTTAATCTTATGGAAATAGCATACCCTTTATCGTCAGTTACTTCGGTCAGAAGCGTACAAAGCTATAATACTTGTTACGCTATAGTATCGAACTGACCCAGCTATTTAATTTTTGCTGTGTCTTAACCCATCACAAAGATTTTATGGTAATAGAGTTCACCGTAGTTATCGATTTAGTTCTAATAAAGGCGTTAGTCTGGCTAGAAATAGGGAGCAGCAAACAGGCTTAGTATTTATAAGGCAGTAGTTATTTGTTAATCGTTGCACAACATTTTTTTTACCTTAACCAAACCTTAAGATTATAATAACGGCCGTTCTCACTTATACAGCAAAATTACCAAAAATGTTGAGTTGCAGTATTTTTTCTTAATTTCAGCATGTTAACGCTTAGATAGATAGAAAATTCTTTATTACACACACCAAATAACAAACATACAAAATTATTAACAGTAAAATTAAACCTATATGCGTAATGGGCGGTCTTATTGCTTAAAGCAATTTCTTCCAGACAACCTATGTATGGTAACCTTTGTAATTGTGACGTATAATTATATTATCAATAAATTACTATTAATGACTATTATTAATGTCTATTACTGGAAATAATTTAATTCAGGAAGGTTTTGGAAGCTTAGCTAGTTAGTTAGCTATTTGTCTGTTTAAAACGCTTCAATAAAACGAAAGCGATGCATAACGCTTTTCTCGAATAACGGTTATCCGCAAACCGAAACATTCTGAAACTAATTGACAATTATTTGTTGCAGGTATAGTTGCAGATAACAGGTTTGAGTCCGGAGTTGGTAACTGCTGAACTAGTAGCGATCAGGTTTGATTGTTATAACAAACTTTTCAGATAACCTACACTGTTCGTGTTTTGTTGGATTTATACGGCTTTGCTTGCATTTTACGAATAATTTTCACAAATAACTATTCATATATGTAACTTTAATAGTATTAAGTTATGGTACAAAACACTGTAATATAAGTTAATATTATAGGCCACTACTTGAATCCACTAGTTGGTGGCCGCTCTAATTGAATCTTTTTGGCCATAATTTTTTTTTGTGCAAAAAGTGTGTGTATAAATTACACGGAACCCTTCTTTTATGAGCCAATCTCATACTTATCAAATGTATTAATTTATTTATAACACCCTGATTAAACTAGTCTACTAATACCATAAAACCCATCAATACTTTTTCAGCTGCAATTATTAAAGACAGTTAAAGTCAGATAAATTTCAAACGTACATACCAAACAAACATTGATTAACCTAGTTAACAGTCAGTAAATATTTATTTGCTCGTAAAGTAACGCCGGTTGAGGTAACCACCCACTGCAGTCAACGTTCGTATTAAAGTTATGACACGCTTCAAGCAGCTCTCTTAATTTCATATGAAAGTTATGACACACAAGCTTCGCGCCGTATAATATTTGGATTTTCTCATTTGAATTTATCAGGTTTTTAGAATAATGTAGCTTTTAAATGTATATTGCTTTTCCAGGTCACAGACAAAGCCATTTTTTTTATGTATACTTGTTCAGACACTTCCATGTGTAGGAATACGAAACACATGTGATGGTCTGGTAGAATATAGAGGTATTTCCTTTATATTGTTATAAAATAAATTTAGGTTGTAATTGTTTATTACTAATGTT
Organism: Gymnoscelis rufifasciata; assembly: GCA_929108375.1. NCBI lineage: Eukaryota > Metazoa > Arthropoda > Insecta > Lepidoptera > Geometridae > Gymnoscelis > Gymnoscelis rufifasciata. The sequence goes on along the minus strand of OV815327.1, from coordinate 7,956,669 downwards.
ATTTTATGTTCGGCCAGCGTAAACACCGGGCTTCAAGTTTATATACTGAGAATATCCAATATGTTCGTAAAAAATACATTGAAACAGACTTTTAGTAAAGTGATATAGTTCGTTATTTCCGCGGCAAAATCTTACAAACGGCAACGGTAAATTAAATCACTAAAACTAGTTTTAGCTATATCCATATATCAATGGTTCAAATATTTGAAAGTTGAGGTGTTTCTCACCCCAACTTTGAGGCTTTTATATTTCTCAGTGGAAAATGAAAAAAAAATTATGCAGATGTTTCATAATAAACTTTCTTTATCTTTATCTTTATCTTTAAAAAGAAAAAAATATATACGAATTATACAAATGTTTAAGTTGTATGTATGGCACAGTTGGTGCACGCCTTAACTCCCGTCTATATTTTTAGAATGTAGAGCGATGAGATGTACACATTGCATAAGCGATAGATGTGGCCATTTTATTGGCTATTTTCACGTTTATTCGTTTCTTATCGCCAGAAGTAGGTACTACCAACATAACGGAATTACCACAAAAATATCTTTGACAAAATTTACATAAATATCGCAGATTCTGTGGGACTTCAAAAGAGACAGTTTTTGCAACAGTTTTTACAATAATATGAAATCTAAAGGGGGTGATCTCTGGATCAACGCGATTAATAAATTTGGTGCAAACACAGATTTTCTGAAGCTTAAGCATAAGTTAAGCTTAGCTTAAGTGTCATAGACTACTTTTACCTCGGGAAAATTCACTTTAACGTGGGTTATTATTATTGTTTCCAATGCCTTAAAAGTACCACCATAATTTTTGTAATGTAATACCCCACTCAAGTATATTAGCTAATTTTTGCGTTTCCTTTCCCACTCTCACCCTCATAACTTTTAAACGGCACAACCGATTTTCATGAAACATGTCTAAGAACACTCGCGCCAAACTCACCTTTCATACAAAACTAAAATTGAAACTAAATTGAAATCGCTCTATCCGTTCGGGAGCTATGATGTCCCTGACAGACAGACAGACACGTCATACATATAACATCCCTCTTTTTTGGTTGGGTGTTAAAAATGGGAAAAAGTCGCTGTGTTAGCTTAGATCCTTAAAACTTCTCAACGGATTTGAATGCAGCTTTCAGTAATAGCAAATAGTTCCTTTTACTGAAAACTCTAATACAATTTCTTTTTGTATAGAAATTGTGAGCTGTAAGTTAGACTCAGAGAGGAGGAGACCGCCTACACTTTCCTTGCGTGTGTGAGAAAGCTAGATAGACTGGCGCCGTTACGCGTTACGTAACGAACCAGTAACTGCACGTTTAGATTTAAATAGATTTAAAAAAAAAGGTGTGTGTGCGATTCACACACGATAGAAGTGAAACTTCAGTAAATCGACAAAAGAAAGATGAATAAAAAAAAAACAAAACAAAATACTGTGCAAAAAGATTTTGTTCGGGCGGTCACCCATCCAAGTGCTGGCGTCGCGCAAAGTTGCTCACCTTGTTAGCGTTTAAGATTGGCTTACCTGACGCATTTCAATTGCATCCGGTTTGAAATCACAACGATTCTATAGAAGTTTTACTTTAAAAAAAAACAAAATGTACGAATGGTAACGGCGCCAGTCTATCTGGCTTTCTCTTACACGTACGGCTAGTGCAGGCAGTCTCCTCCTCTCTTAGTCTAACAGAGCACATTTTCTTTTTATATATAAACTAGCGGCCCGCCCCGGCGTCGCACGGGTATAAAATTTTCCCGGAAATTATTCGAATTTTTCAAGCCGTAAAAACCATTCCTATCTCTCAAGTTGGATCGAACTGCACATGGTGTGCGAATTTTATTATAATTAGTTAAGTGGTTTAGGAGTCCATTGAGGACAAACATTATGACACGAGATTTATATATATTAAGATTGTATTGAAGGTTATGGAAATGTATCCAACAGGAATCGTACCCATTTTCGCCCACTGCACCAGTAAGCCAGTTAATGATGATGATGTCTGTTTATACTTAATCAGTCCGTCGAAAGCGTGCAATTAGTCCAACGCGAGAAGAGTTTGGAGTTAGCTCTAATTGGAGCGTACGTGGTCCGACGGGGAAACCTTTATCTCTATACTATATACTATACTAATATATCTATACTAATATTATAAAGCTGAAGAGTTTGTTTGTTTGTTTGAACGCGCTAATCTCCGAAACTACTGGTTCGAATTGAATAATTCTTTTTGTGTTGGATAGTCCAGTTATCGAGGAAGGCTATAGGCTATATAACATCACGCTACGACCAATAGGAGCAAAGATATAGTGGTAAATGTGTAAACTCCCGTGCGAAGCCGGGGCGGGCCGCTAGTTTTATATATTTGTGCTAAACTAAAGGCAGGAGTATTGTTATTTGCTATTCACATTTTCACATATAAAAATGTAAATTTGTTGCAAAACACTGCTTCTGTGTGTACAATGATCTCTATCCATCCAAAGGTTGCCTGTAAGAGATCGCTTTTAGTGATAAGGCCGCCCATTATCTCACTTTTTGCTATGCACAATTCTTTGTAATATGTTTAATGTTGTTGGTGTTTCAATAAAGAGCATTGCATTGTATTTTCGCTTTATATTGGGATGTACATACATTTAACTTTTCTAGAGAATCTATGTACATGATTATTCGCCCGGGCGTTTTACGAGTAGTATTGCCTTGGACGAAATATTCATCATCATCATCTCAGCCGTAGGACGTCCACTGCTCGACATAGGACTCCCTCAAAGGTATCCAGTTATTTCGGCTGGCAGCGGCCTGATTCATCTAGTTGGTGGACCTCCTACGCTGCGCTTGCCAATCCGTGGCCTCCATTCAAGAACTTTTCGGCCCCAACGACCATCTGTTTTAGCACTATGTACATAATTATAATGGCCTGCCCACTGCTACTTCAAAGAGGTTATCCTTATGATGTCGGCGACCCGCGTTCTTCTACGAATCTCCTCATTTCTACGGACGAAGTATTACTAGTTTAATACCTTTAAATAATTGTTGATGAATGTTTTTTTTCGCGGAAGTTTAATATAGGCTTTTTAGTCAATCTGAACGAATATTATATCTAATATAAAGCGCGTAACATAAGTTTCGATCAGTATGGGAAGCTCTGAAATATAAGACATAGGAAGATTTGTTCTTAGGAAATAGGAACCATCATCATCGATATTAGCAAAATCTAAATTTCAAATTTAAGAAAACCCCCGATTCCAGTGCTTTTATTTCCTTAAAAGTAAAACACCATAATATTTTATAATGTGCACGCGATGCGCTTTCATTTGATACCCCGCTCGAGTATATTTGCAGATTTTCCTTCCCCACTCTAACCCCCATGACTTTTAAACGGCACAACCGCTAATGTTTAGCAATTTCTCATTTTTAGCCCCAGACAAAAAATGAGGGGTGTTATAAGATTGACGTGTCTGTCTGTGTGTCTGTCTGTCTGTCTGGGACATCATAGCTCCCGAACGGATGATTAAGCGATTTTAATTCAGTTTTGTATGAAAGATGAGTCTGTCGCGAGTGTTCTGAGACATGTTTCATGAAAATCTTATTTTATTTATTTTCTGGTTTTAATAACAAATAATGACGTAATTATAGCTTCCGAAGTCTTCCGAAACTATTAAGACAATAGTTAAAGAATTCTATACAAATATTGTCTGTTGAACAATAGGCACAAAAGCTGTAAACTCAAACAAGAAGGTATTTATTTATTCAAATCGTATATATCCCACAAGTGGGCATCGCTGTAGAAGGAAGATACTTCATAGTAATTGGATTCCTGTGTTTATGCTAACTAATGCGAGTTTCGCTGGTTATGAATAAAATTATAAACTTAAGCTTAGTTGTGACTTGGAGCTTACCACGGGGCTAGATGTTGGGTAGTATTCCAGAAATGTTTATTTATGATAGTTAATAGATTTTTACAGTAATATTCGTAGTAATATACTATTAATATTTAAAGTAGTTATGTGTATATGTGAGACAACGTTACCCATTCATTACTATGACCTACGCGACCACAAAGCATTTTCGACCAAAAAAAAACCCTCGTAGCAAAAGGGCCCACGTCGCAGTCGCATTCCGCGTTGCTGACGCGTAGGATCAGCCAAAGCCTTAACCACCGACTTAGACCCTTATTTAATTTAGCAGCTGACATCTAAATACTAATTACGACTAGTAAACAACTTACCCCTACATTGAGGTTCCAATCGAGATTAATACATAGCTAACAGCAATCCCTTATCGAATAATTTAATCTCGGCTTATAATCTTTTATTGATAACCAAACTATGATTGCGCAGGTTAATGTTGACGTTTCATTTGGGATTTGAATTAATATTGAGGATTACATTGAGGATGAGTGATTTGATGATTATCATCACTAAGTAGAGGATATTGGTGATGATACATAAGATTATTACAATTTACATCGGAACTAGTTATAATAAGCTCATAAATGGGTTATCTTTTACAGAAATAAATTCGAAGGTTCCAACGGAAGACCAGCGTAGGCTCCACAGCCCTAATTATGCTGAGTTGGAACTAGATACATTTAAATATTCTGTAATCGTTAGATCAAAAATAATAATTAATTGTCATATTTCTCTGCATGTGTTTATATGTACTATTCAATTCTAATAAATGATTTTTGCTAGAACGCGCTAATCTAAAAAAAATCTACAAACTCTAAAGCTTTATAATATTAGTATAGATTATAATTAATGCTGGGCTAATCGTGATAAATGTTTTTTAAGTTAGTATTTTTTCTATGTAGAATATTAAACAGTTTTAATTTTGTAAATATTTATAAAAAAAGTACTTTTAATAAGGTATCAGATAAAAAGACCAGATTTACGGTTCAAATCTTTTAAAAGAGCGGGTTATTCATAAAACCGTACCTTTCTAATATTTAACGGAAAAATCAACCAGCCATGTAGAGGGCGTACCAAAATAAGTGGAAATATAAAATAGTAGAGCACTTTTACTGCTGTCTGATTTAAAGTGTTAAAATTTGCGGAATGTTAAAGCTAGCTCTACTTTAATTCACATATATATAGTAATGAAAATACAATAACAATATTAAAACTTGAAACGCGTAGCAAAACCTGTCTTGATATTTTTTTGAGTTTTCTTACATTTTGACAATGTCGCAAGTGCCATGATCACGGCATATTGTTGAAAACCATAATATTTTAAAAAGTTTACATGTAAACATTATCGACAACAATTCTTCAAGATGAATTTATTTAAAATAAATTCCTACACTAAACCTGCCAACATAGAATAGGAATAACATTGATAAAAGAGTTCAAATAGACCACTCTGATCATAAAGAAAAGCCTTACCTACATTTAACATTATTTCTTTTGAAAAAACCTTCCACAAAGGCGAATCGGTTAAAAAGAAAACTCGTACATTTAAATTTGTCTATTCGAAAACCTCCCAATTTCCCCTACACATTGGCTCGCACACTCCATTCGGCACACCCTATATCCCTGAAATACCTACTTATTACCATAACCGAACCGGTCCAATCCGGCCCTGCTGAATATTTATCAACGGACAGTCGGACGGACACAGCTGGTAGCGTGACATTTTGTGTGTGATCCTCTCGCTTTTATATTAGGAATAAGTTAAGGACATTTTGACTTATGCTGTCGATATTTGGGATTGTGGATATGTGTATTCGTGATAAAATATGGGCGCAAGAGGTATCGGGTTCGATTCCCTACTGATCTGGGTTTAATTATCTTTATATTTAGTATATCAGTTGTCTAGTACCCATAACACAAGCTTAGAGCTTACCACGGGGCTGGATGTTGTTGTGTTTATTGTCAGGAAATATTTAATTTTATTTAAAACTAGCGGCCCGCCCCGGCGTCGCACGGGTAAAAAAAGTTCCCGGCAATTTTTCCTTATTTGCTCATCGTTTAGACTACCCTGGACTACGACAAACATTTTAAAACCAAAATCAGCTCAATCGGCCCAGCCGTTCTCGAGTTTTAATCAGACTAACGAACAACAATTCATTTTTATTTATATAGATATTTACATCTTGGAACTATGTTAGAAATAAGATGAATAGTGTAGATGCCTAATAATTACTAATAAGTCCGTCTTTATGACGTACTTAAACAATTTGTACACAAAAATTTATTTTTTCTTGCTAACTAAAAGTCAAGACGATTGATCTTACGGAGATTTTAGAGTAACGCTGACCATCGGCGCTGACTGCTCAGCGCGTGGCAATCGCTATGGACAAACTGTCAGCGCTGACCGTAGTTATCCTAAAAGGTTTCTATAGCGACCATACATATACAATACATACATACGCGCCGATCCGTCAGCGCTCATGGTCAGAGTTTTTTTTTTTCAATTCTCGATAAGCTTTCATTTGACCACAATCTCACCTGATGTAGTAACCATGTGGTCTAAGATGGGGCATGAAGACCTCGAAGGTTTTCATAATTAATAAGGCTTCTCCAGACCACATTACGAAACAGGAAATAATCGCATCACGCACTGGCGGGAGGCTGGAGGGTGGTGACAAGCCGCGGCCGAAGCCTACCTCCAGAGACTGTTCTTAGCACCACCCGGAGGTCACGTGTAAGGATTCAGAGGGTTATCACTTACGGACGTTAACAGACAAAACCTCCACACACACGAGTAACACGGAAATCAGCTTTGTGTTCGAACACGAATAAAACTTGGCAGTGTGATGTTTCACAACTAAAATTTCATCTTTATCTGTCAAATGTATGTGATTACATGTTGTAATCTCCAACAGTCGTAAGTTGCAACTCGTGGTAGGGTTAAAGAACGCAAAATGCCTTTCAACTGAGTAACATCTTTTTCACTTTATAATTTTATTAAACTTGACACTGGCAAACTGACGATTCAAGCGCAGAGTCTAATTATAAGAAACTGATTGACATACCACAAAAATCTAGTATTATCCTATCGACTAGATATTTTTTTATAATTAATTATTATTAATTTTTATTATGGTAATTTTTAAAACAATCAAAGGTTTTGTTGCTACAGCCACATCGCCTTATCAAGTAATAAAATATTAACATAATTTAAACGATCACTATCCAACATAAACAAAAAGCAAGTTTAACAAACTATATAACTGTTTCTCCGCAAACGAGACTATCCATTACCCAGACTAAACTTTAAAATATTAAGTTTAAGTTTATTATTTTGTTGAGAATCCCCTTGTTACCCACAAAGCGGTTGGCTAAGTTCAAGTTAAGTTTAACTGCGAACTCTGGCCTCAAGTTCTAGCCACCTGCACTTTACTTGATGCAGTTTGGGGGTAATTACCGTTTAAGTAGAGCTACTGTCAAAAATACTTTATCAATCAATCAAAAACTAATAAAGATTAAAAACCAAAGAAAGTATTACATAATTAAACGCAGTCTTTAAGGGCTTATATCCTGTGCTAGTTAGTAACTGTGTTACAGCAAACCACGTATACATATAAAATACCTTATATACGCATACAAACAATAAATACCGTATATACTAAATAATACATAACATTATGATATATAACTTTAAAATAATTATGGATTTTTCTTCGTGAAGGCATCTCTAAAGCGACGTTATAGGTACTCCGTAGCTCCGTACTTAATACTTAATTTCATAATTAATTGTTTTCTGTGTATTTACGAAAATAAAGATATTTATGTAAGCAGAATTTGTTTGGTGACTAATATAATCACCTAACAAGCTCTGCTTACTTTGGGGTTAGGTGATGCTGTGTTTTCTTCAAATTTGGTTTCTTTATGTCAATCTGTGGGCTCGGTATCTGTTTTTCAAAATCTACTCAAGTTTTACCAGCACATACTTGATGTATTTTTGAGGATACCAAAGTGTCGTTGGACTAGTGCCGCTTAAATTACCGATTAAATTAAATTATGAGTTTAAATGGCGACCTTTGGGCCGATATCGAGTATTAGTATAAATAAAAAAATAGATGTGTGTGCGATTCACACACGATAGAAGTGAAACTTCAGTAAATCGACAAAAGAAAGAGATGTTTGATTGAAGTTTCACTTCTATCGTATGTGAATTGAACACACCTTTTTTTTATAAATCTACTAGCTGACCCCAGCAAACGTTGTTTTGCAAATATATATTTTTTTTCATAATGAAACTTAGATGTTGGCCGATTGTTATAGTATATACGGATAAGCACAAAAAATTTCATCAATATCGGTTAAGCCGTTTCGGAGGAGTTCCATTACGCACCCCGTGACAGAAGAATTTTATATATTAGATTTTTATACCATATTTGGCCTAATATAGTATTCTATATGTCACAGAGACATTCTTAACATATAATTATAAAAATAAAAAGCCTTTATTTCTCAAAAAGTTTGGGCTTAATTCCAAGCATAGTACGAGTTTTTTTTTAAATGTTTGAATGCCATTTTTCATTTTGCTAAAATCGTAGACATGGTTCCTAACACAATCTTCCTATGTCCAATATTTTCAGACCTCATACTGACCGAAAATTTTGTTACATCCTGTATATGTATATTATATAAGTAGAGAAATGTGTAGTGGCACGACTTTCGCAATAGTTTAATCTAAAGCCGACGTGTTTGAGTTTCAGACAGATTTTCTGTTATAAATGGCTTCTCTACTTAGCTCTGAAAGTTTTATTAATTCTAGTGTATGGAGGGTTTCACACTAGTGCCTTGCAATAGTGCATTCTCCTTAAGCAAGGCAAATTAAGCATAATAATCTACATGCCTTGTTGCTGCTATAGTGGTCAGCATGAAAGGGTCTTAAGGTCTACTGGTTTTGAATGCCTTTGTGTTAGGTTCGATTTCCGTAGATCAGTGTTTATAAAAAGACACAAAGTAAGAAAAGAGTACATTTAACACTTGGATAGTCTTCATGTATAGTCACAGAATACATAATAGTACAAGTACAGAAGACGCACTCCGAAAAATCAATTAAAGGAATAGCGACCCTTTCTACAACACAATTAAGTTCAATTCAAATCGCACAGCACTCGTTACCTACAGTTATATTCACCTAGAAGTTGCCTCTCTTTCTATCGCGTAACCCTTACCTTTTCTGACAACATCAGGGTTGTCATTACAAGAATATTTTTATCGGGTTATTGAATTACCAGCTAAAAAATAAATAAAATTGGAATGACATACGACTCGAACAAGATAGCCCAGGAGCCAGCACCTTAAAATCATAAAGTTTATTCTCTTCTATTTTCAGTAAAGCAAACTAGGTATATATTATTTTAATTCAGATTATGGTATAGGTACTGTATAGGAGCTGACCAGGTGATTTGTATTAATTTAAACAAACACAGTAATCTAATATGTGCCCGGATTTACTAATCCGAATAAATAAAAATACATAGTTCATATTGATTATCTTTTATTTGACTGACCTGCATACAAAGTAATAATGACATAAACATAATAATCAATAAGAAAATTACAAATGGCTAACTTTACCTATTAAATTTTTAATGCCTTTTAATAAAAATAAAAAAAGCTTGCGAAAGGCGCGCGCGGTAAGATAACACACGCGTGACTCCCTAACGGCTATCTGCCAACTGTCCGCAGCGCGTCCTAGGTATGCTTTGACGCTTTAGCGCGGAGTGCGCCAGGCCTGGTATAGTCTAGTTTGCAGGATTTAAATATTTTATTGATAAGTTTATCTTGTCTACCTCTATAGTCAAAAGGATAGGATATTTTTTTCTATTTATGGTACGTAAACATTGCAAAGTTTAATTAGTGATCGGAGACAAATATAATTTTTTTTTTAAGATATCTACTCCGCGGCGTTGGACGCGTTATTTTTTATTTATTTATTTACCTACTTTTACGCGAAAAGCAGCCTTTCTACACCTTTCTGCTAGTGAAGGTCCTGCAAAAATCGTTGCAGCCATTTCAAAGATTGCCCATAACAAATGGACAGACATTCAGACCCAAACTTTAAAAAATAAGTAAATATCAGTCAGTTTATATGGGTAAGTCCCTGCATCTCATTCCCCGAGCATCTCGTCCCGGAGCATCTCGATTGGTTTTTGCCAGCCAATTCTATAAACCTATTTGTATAAAAGACACTAACATAAATATATCGTCATATTGATGGACAAAGTGCTTAACTGTGTTTTTTTACAAAACAGTTTCTCCACCGTCTTGATACTGCTAAGTTATCTTGTGTAATGTGGGTAGTAAATCGTAGATAGTCCTTATGCTAGTGGAAATAAGGTCCGTTATAGCCGTGTCAGATAAGGATAGTAGGTGATTCATCAAAGTCGTCCGAGGTATGGTTCACTCTCGATCAAATAAGTCAGAACGCTTATTATTAATTATATATACGGTAATGTAGTTTCTTTTTGTTTTGGACGAGGAATATTAGACGTACTTTGACAATCTTATAGAATATCTATTATTTCCGCTTACGGACCGTTTGATGTTTTTGTGAAATGAATTGTAATAGGTTATCATTTATATGTTTTAGTCGTAACTTTAAATAATTGAATTCTTTACAGAACCGGGACAGTTGGAGGGACAACTTGGTAAACTCAATCCACACAACATTATCTAGCCCCGTGGTAAGCTCTAAGCTTGTGTTACGGGTACTAGACATCTTATATACTTAACATAATATACATACATTATAAATAAAGATGTAGTTAACTTATTTTAGACATGGAACCCTAAAAAGGACCATTTTATAATGTAAGTTATAATTATAACATAACATTCTACTTGCCCTTACTACGTTTACAATTTTACCTTATGCGCATAAAGCATTCATTTCGAGTTTTCCTACAAAAAATTCGGGCTTTTGAATAACCAGCTAAATTAATTTCATATTCGTCTACCGTGTGGAAAAAGTGGCATACTCACAAAATTCTTAATTCGCCAGTTATTAGGTTTGTCTGGCGGTCCGAATATGTTGGAATTTTGAAACAGCTGGGTTCTTGTTAGAGGCAATTAGTATAAAAAACAAACAAATAAGTGTTATGTTATTATACGTATTAATGTATAATGTATTCTAATTCCCTGCAGAAATTTTAAGTATTCCGTCGGTAAATAATATTAGCTCTCTGCCAGTAAAACTCCCATCATGATCAGCCCAGCTGTTTGAGAGATTTGCCCCTACCAATCCACACAACAACATCTAGCCCCGTGGTAAGATCTGAGCTTGTGTTACGGGTACTGGGCATCTGATATACTTAATATAATAGACATACATATACAATAGATATTTAAATTATTAATAATAAAAAAAAACATATATTATCATAGTTATCAGTTTTTGAAAAGATGGCTGGACTGTGTGAAAGAAGATATGTGTAAGAAAGGAGTGAGTGTGCAGGATGATGATGATGATGATGATATATCGACAGCCTCCACATAATCTAAAATTAAAATTTAAAAAACATTTTCCAGAACTTAAAATACCTTTAATAAAATAAAAAGGCATTTATTTTGTAATATGCATGTGATGCGCTTTCATTTAAGACGCCACTCGAGTATATTTGCAGATTTCAGTTTTTCTTTCCAACTCTCATAACTTTTAAACGGGTCAACCGAATCTCATCAAACATGTCTAAGAACACTCGCGCGAAACTAACCATTCATACAAAAAAACTGAATTGAAATCGTTTCATCCGTTCGGGAGCTATGAGGCGACAGATAGGCAGACAGACATGTCAAACTTATAACACCCATCTTTTTGTCAGGGGTTAAAAACGCACTAAACCAGCCATCCCCGTTTCCTAGCCTAAATCGCGCAGCCGAGTTGGCGCGTGTCCAAGTGCATTTGGCACGCCGCGCACGCAAATTACTGTTTACATTATGTCGTGTGCACTAAGGCTTACACTAAGTCGAAATTGCCTCTTGTTGATCTCTCGATACTTTCAAGTTTTGATCGAGATATTGCGAATGGCTTGATGCGAAGTTATATCTTAAAGAAAGCTGTTTCCGTCTCTAACACCAAATGATACCTCAAAGTGATGAAATGTAAGTTTCGCGTGAATGTTCTTACATACATATGTTTGATAAAAATCGGTTGACCGGTTTAAAAGTTATGAGGATAAGAGTGGCTAAGGAAAACAGAAAATCTGCGAATATACTCGTGTGGGGTCTTAAATGAAAGCGCATCACGTGCACATTACAAAATAATATGACTTTTTACTTTTAAGGGAACTAAAGTTCTAGAATCATGTGTTTATTTAATTGTAAATTTAGATTATTGAAGTAAGAAACTTGTAATTTGGCAGGTAGTTCGATTTCCGGAGCGGGTATAAATATTGGTTAAGTACAGTACCTTTCCCCAATGGGAGTAAAACGGGGATGTGTTACATATTACAGTACATTAACTTCCATGACTATTGTTTTGAAGTAGCGGAACCCATTATATACCTACTATGTCCACCACTAGAAAAATGTGGGTAGATACATTTTTTTGTAGTAAAGTTAGGATAAATCAATCGGACAGTAGAGGTATAATTTGATTACTTCATGCAGCATACTTGTTTTAAGTACATCTGGCTATCAACATGAAATCATAATAAAATAGTTTTAATATATTTCAGAGGGTATTAAATTGCTTACCTAATGGACGTGCACAACATATAAATTATATTGCTTTCATTTTCATAACATGATACATTTAAATTATAAACTTAAAAGCTTTTGAAAACGCACTCAAAAATATATGTGCACTGAAATACTGTTAGTGGGGTTGAGTTAAATTTTATTATTTTCCAATGTTCCTGCTTTATTTATCCATCAAACCCATATATATTTTACCTACTTTGCATCAACACTTAATTCATCATCTCAGCCGTAAGACGTCCACTGCTAGACATAGGCCTCCCTCAAAGATCTCCAGTAGTTTCGGCTGGCAGCGGCCTGCATCCACCATGCCCGCAGCCTTCACCAGATCGTCCGTCCATCTAGTTGGTCGACGTCCTACGCTGCGCTTGTCGATCCGTGGTCTCCATTCGAGAACTTTTCGGCCCCAACGACCATCTGTTCTGCGTGCTATATGGCCTGCCCACTGCCACTTCAAAGAGCTAATCCGTTTGGCTATGTCGGTGACCCGCGTTATTCTACGAATCTCCTCATTTCTAATTCAATCTCGTAAAGAAACCCTGAGCATAGCCCTCTCCATAGCTCTTTGAGCGACTCTGAGCCTGTTGATGAGACCAATAGTGAAGCACCACGTTTCGGATCCGTATGTCATCACTGGCAACACACATTGATTGAAGACTTTCGTCTTGAGGCACTGCGGTATATTCGATGAAAAGACGTGTCGTAGTTTTCCGAACGCTGCCGAGTTGGATTCGGCGACTGACCTCTTTCTCGAAATTGGACCTACCTAATTGGACTATTTGTCCTAGGTATACATATGCGTAAACAACTTCGAGAACCGAATTCTCAACCATAACGGGGGCGGGCACAACATGGACATAAGACATGACTTTCGTCTTGTCCATGTTCATCCTGAGGCCCACCCGTTGGGAGACTCGATTGCGGTCTTCGAGCATTGTGCTGAGTTCTTCCATCGTCTTCGCCATGACCACGATATCAGATGACACTTTAATTTACCTAATTATATTTCTAATTCTTTTTCTCTTATCATCATCACCCTATTAACGTTCCCACTGCTGGACTTCACTCTTTTTCTCTAATTACTGCAAAAACTGTATCCGTATGAGGTAACTATGTCAGTGACACAGACACAGTTAGAGTATGCGAAAGGCAGAGTGAGAGAGATATTGCTAAGAACATTAATATTGTTACAATAGCAACAAAAGATATGAATGCTAAGTTGTTCTATACGCTGCTCTGAGTGTAAAAAAAATTCAATCGAACTGCCAAGACTATGTGATTTCGTTGATATTTTTTTAGTTTTTATATAAATTAACTTTAAGTTGAGGTGTCAATGTATGCCCAGTGCGTCTACGGAAATCAACGTTTTAACTAACAAACAGGCAGTGAAGCCTACCTACTTATATATTTGTAATTTGTGTATACTTCTATAATATTACATATATTCTAAAATATATCTCTTCACTTTTATAGTAAACTAGCGAACCGCCCTGGCTTTGCACGGGTATAAAATATATAGCCTATACGATTAAAATCGATCCAGTAGTTTTGAGAAAACCTCGGCCTCAGACGCGCTATTTAAGAGCACGCTCTTGCCGCATTTTTAAATCTGTAATATCTTCGAAAATATTTACTTAAATCATACGGTGTAAAGGGCTATATAGATCGATATTAAATGAACAATGTATTCAAGGTATTTTATTGGTTAAGGATTAATGCTGTATTGGTTAAAATCGCTTCAAAAATTAGCCATTATTTGTCCTAAAAAGTAAATGACAAAAAAAAGTTATTGTGAGTTATCCATAAGAGATATACATATACCATCACGGACTTTTCTGTAGACCTTTTCAATGTGTACAATACTTTGTACATAATTTAATAAAACTCGTAGGGTTCAGCCTGCGTTTGTAATGTAAGCGGAAAAAATGTAATTATTTACGACATCACATTAGAAACCTAAAAAATTACAGTACTTCTCCACTATAAAGACAAATAAAGATTTCTCTCTCTCTCTCTCTCTCTCTCTCTCTGAAGCAGACAGATATGCAGACGCAGTTACTCTCGCGCAAAATGTTTTCATGTTATAATATGAATGAATTTGTTTGCGCTTTTACTTGGCATAGATCTTAAAACTACCCAACGACTTTTAATGCAGCAACAGACAAGAGATTATTCAACAGAAAGGTTCATATGATTATCACTTTGTAGGAACTCCTGCGAATCTGGTGCGAGCCGCTAATATTATACTTCAACTCGCGACGTTTCCAATGAGGTTAAACTCCAATCAAAAGCTGTACAAATCGCACACGGTAAACCAGTACACAAATTAATCAAACGTCAGTAGCTCACAATGAACCAAGTAAGCCCAGCCCGCCTGATCGAGTACCCGCAAAGTTATTTGGCAGTGGTCCACATCTCATTTCGATGCAAAAACTGTAACTAAGTAAAATATCTTTATGTGCACATAACTTAAGAACTAAAACATAAAAGAAACTTAAAATTAACACGGTAAGATTATAGCAAAAAAGTCTTGAATACTGGATAGATCGAATGATTATTATATTTTTTTTGGTGCTTGTATACTTTTTGTAGCAATGTCAACTGGAAATTTGTTTTAATTTTCAAAATGATCTATCTATACGTTAATTATTTATGGCTTTATTTGAATTGATCACGAAAACAACAGAAAACTCCAAATCCGTCAAATCATGGTTTTAAGTCGTAATGTTGTTAAAAACCATGATAGTTGAAAAAAGTTACGTCAATATTTAAGTTAAGTCAATAAATAAATATTATTGGTTATTTGTTAATAATGACTGCAGTAACAGCCTGCCAAAATCAAAGGTTAAGATCCAAAATCAATAGAAGAGATCGCTCACAGCGACAAGTCCGCCCTTTGTACTCTGATGCATTTTTATTATTATATTTTTTTTATGTTAGATAAGCCTTCATTTGCCCATAATCTCACCTGATGTAAAGTGACGATGTGGCCTAAGATGGGGCACGAAGACCTAGAAGTTAGATGGTTTCTCCGGACCACATTACGAAACACGAGAAAATCGCTTCACGCACTGGCCCAGCCCGGAGGATGGTGACAAGCTGCGGCCAAACCCTACCACCAGAGTCTGTTCTTAGCACCACCCGGAGGTCACGTGTAAGGATTCAGAGGGTTAACACTTACGGACGTGAACAGAAAAACCTTCCTACATTATTTGCATGGTTTTGGCCTAGCCGTTCAAATTAATAAATAAACTGTCTTGTTACTGTTTACTGTTTGTATTTTATCTGTGGTGTACAGTGAAGAGTTATCTATCTATTCCAGCTTCTCATCCCGATAAACGTACACAAATTAGTCTAACATCAGAAGCGCACAATCAACCGACTAAGCCGCTGATCGAATACCCAAAGTTATGTTATTTGGCAGGGGTCCATCCCCTCGTATAATTTAGTCACCAATTTTCTGGGCCTTCCTGCCCTGTTTTATATTCTAATGGCGTCGCTAGATGGCAGCAGGTGTAAATTGCGGTTAAATAATCTGATCGGGACAGTATTTAAGGTTCTGACGTGATGCTGGGTTAATAGATAAATAGCTCTATTGTTAAGTGACCGACAAATTTTAGGTTAGTAAGTAAAATATGTTTATTTGCACATACAACTGTAACTTGAGAATTAATGACATAAAAGAAACTTAAAATTAACACGGTTATGTGTTATGTGTAGCAAAATGGTCACCACACAGCTTAGTGCTATACTAGATACTCAGGTAGAGATCTAAGTACAATACAGCGCTGGTTTTTTCGTTATATCTCGCTGAATATCTCCGAAAATAACTTAGGATTTAATAATATTATATTGATACAAAACTCAACTAGCTTTACAAACTCGTTACTCGAGTTTTTCGGATATTTTGCATAAAAAAACACTAAAACAAGTAAAAAAAATGTGGACTCGGAGCTCAGTTTCAGATAGTAACTTTATTAAAATCACGTTTGTTGTATGAGAGTTAGATGATAAATTATTGTGTGTTTTTAGTATGTTGCTATGGCAACAAGGGAAATACATCATCTCTCAAAATTTCAACTCTCTATCTCTCACGGTTCTTGAGATAAAGCTTGGTGACAGACAGACAGACGACAGCTTCAAATGAACCTGCGCCCACCAGTACGTAATTATTTATCAATTAAATAATTTTATTTATTTGGCAAAACCGTAATTAAGATGTATAATTAAAAACAAAATCATTAAATAAAATACCCTTGTATAAAATGAATATGGTGAAAATAATTTGCATCCGCCCGACGGTCGCAAAATCTGAATTTTACGACTTACGCGCATTGCCCGAACTGGCTTCGAAATATTTTTATGCTCACATAAAATTCGACATAAAAACACATCTTATGCGGTAATCAAAATAAGTGCTTTTATGAAATGGAATGGATATTTAGTAGTATCTTTCACATGCTTCCCATGGCTTGAAATGCTTTGGGTAATAATCAGGTATGAAATTTCCTCGGAATTGTTAAAATGAGTGTTTTTATGGTAAAAATTTGAATTTTAGTGAATTTTTAAATGGTGAAATTCAATATGATATAACCACACATTGGTTTGAACGGTTATTGTCGATCAATACCTGCCTTTGAATGTTATTGGTTAGCAGGTATGCTTTGAAACGGACACTTTGTAAAACCATTTACAGTAAATAACTAAACCGTACTTGTTCTCGTATTCCGAGAATATTTAATTTTGTATGAAACATGTCATTGGCTATGACGGTAACCCGATATTTAGGGTTCCGTACCCAAAAAGTGAAACGGCACCCTTTTACGGAGACTTCGTGGTCTCTCTGTCTGTCACCAGGCTGTATCTCAAGAACCGTAATAGAGAGAGAGAGAGAGAGAGAGAGATGATGTATTTAATTTGTCGCTATAACAACATATACTAATAAATAATTTACGTATCTTTATACAATGATAGATATTGTTAAAAACCTGATCCTCCCCAGAACCTTTCCATAACTTGACCAACTCTGAGCCTAATCATTAGCCCCGGTATTCATAGATACTTCTATTTCTGGCCAATATAACTGAATTATGTAAAGGACACAATAAATCTATCGAGTTATTGTTCGACTATTATAGAGATAAACAAGGGTTCAAGGGCTTTCAAAGAAAATGTGTAAGAAAGAGGTGAGTGTTGAGATGACGGGTGATAGAGGGAAATGGAAGCAGAAAACATGTAGTGCCGACCACACGTGATGTGGGATAAGGTCAGGAAGATGATGATATTCATATTCATTTATTCGTTGATTCATGTGGTTACAAATGGTGTAAAGTTTTATATATACCCTTACATGAGCCCCGTTGGGATACAACTGATACAAAAATAGTCTTAAACTATGAGGGGTGAAAGGCTTTCATTGAAATGTTATCAAACAGATTGCATTTATTTAGGTTTATGAATAAAAATTTTTTAGTGCTAATCTTTCGTTCGGGATCCATCGTTCGTCACCGGTAACACAAAATCAAGATTTAGGCTGACCTTAGACGAGTCTGTTTTACGACTGATTACCGCCTTACAGAATAGATGAAGCCGCGAAAACAACGACTAGTCGCTATTTAGATGTACAACAGGATATTTACCATGATACGAGCTATTTTTGAACCCCCGACTAAAAAAGAGGGGTTTTATAGTTTTACGTGTCTGTCTGTCTGGGACATCATAGTTCCCGAACGGATAGAGTGATTTCAATTTAGTTTTTTTGTATAAGTAATGTGAAAGCATCGCATTCACATTACTAAAAACTATGGTGTTTCACTTTTATGGAATTTAAGGCATTGGAATGGGGGCTTTTTCTTAAATTTTAAATACTTATAGATTTATTATTGATTGAGAGCAACCGTGATCATGGCGCATGTAACTTTGCGAAATATCGGAGAACTGGAAAGACAATCAAGTTATTGTAAATATCCCGTTATAAATCTTAATAGTATAACCATGATAGTTTCAAAAAAAATAAAGGGTAGTCGTCAAAAAAATAATAAAAAGGCTTAGGTTGATCTTTACATAGCCGGAACAAACAGTCAAAAATATTATTTAAATGTGCCTTTCCTCTTTCCGGAAACTTCTTCATTTTACTAAACAATTTCTTTCAATATCGATGATGTGGTTTTAACCAAAAAAGTCCGACAAACACATTTATCAATTATAGAGAATGTCACCAGAGTTAGCTCAATCTAGTTTACCAATCTAGAGAACTTAGGCACATCTAGATAAAACTAGTGCTTGGATGCTAGCCAGAATCATTAGGTTGAAACACAGCTGCAGAGGCGGAATGATCGTCATGCTTATCATGGAATATCCTGAGTGTGAATTGAACCCGCTACTATTAATGTAAGTATTGCAAGCTATAGGGTTTTTTTTTACTGTTTTTTTAACGTCTCTACCTACTAGTTGGAAAATTACCAAAAATATATAAAATAAATAAATATTTCCGGACAATCCTTCAAGATTCTGTACTGTGCGTATGTTCGCAGTCATTTAGAGTACGCCTCGCAGGGTTGGAACCCGCGCTATGACATCTATGTTTCTAGAATTGAAGGCATTCAAAAACGTTTTCTACGCTACTTGCAGTTTAGTGCAAAGATTTTTTTACCAGACTATATTGAACGCTGTCGTTAATTTCACTTCTTACCCCTTATTGAACGTAGGAATATTGCTGACCTATGCTATCTTATGAATTTAGCGAACGGAACGGTGGACTGTCCAGAGCTGTTAGAGCTGATTGGTCTGCGCACGAACATAGGCTCACTTCGTAAGCCTAAGCTCTTGTATAAACCACTGGTGAGGACGAACTACAGACAGAACTCTTTCATCTTAAGGGCATGCAAAGCATTCAATAACATCCAAGCAAATACTATGTTTATTGATGGCAACGATGAAGTAGATTTATTTAATACCTCAACCAAGCGTCTTAAACACTGGTTGAGTAGTTTTTTCTTTGTGTAAATATTTATTGTAACTTAGTTTGTATTTTATACCAAATGTGCTGTCTTTTTCCTATTCGACTGTTTTATATAACTATTAACTTTTTATTATATCTGTGGAAACTTATAATTAGCCGTTAGTTACACACTGTGTTTAGTATTTAGTTACTTAGCTGTTAGTTTTCCCAAAATTATAAAATAAAATAAATAAATAAATAATCCACAACAAGACAAGTGTTTGGTTCACAAACTTACTGGAAGTTTGAGAAAATTTGTTTATTACATTGGAAACCAATAGATTTTGACGTCACATGGCCAAGCGATGCGTTTTGGAAATTTGCGAGGGAATAAAAAAATCCTATTAAGAATTTAAGATTTATATCGGGATATTTACCATGATGGATTGTCTTTCGAGTTTCCCGATATTTCAGCACAGTTACATACGCCATGGTCTACACTCTTCACACAGTTCAACCGTCTAATATCTAATTATAAATCTAAATAGTATTGATAACCATGATAGTTTCAAAAGTAATATAAAAATAGTCACTTGATGATGAAGCGAACTGTCAAGACAATGTTATTTAATTGATAATTTTTAGTTTATAATATATTTAACTTTAAGTTAACCTGTCCATGTATGCCCTGTGCTTCTAAGGAAATAAACGTTTTGACTTTGATGATTAAGTTTCACAATGAAATCATGATATATATCTGGTTAAGGCTTCGGCCGAAAGCTACGCGTCAGCAACGCGGGAACGGGAACGTTAACAGTTTTTAAAACCTGAAATATCTCAGAAACCTTACAAGTGAATGGGTTGGTTCCTTATCACTTTTTGTTTTGTTTAATTTACTCTATCGAATGACATGCGTTTCATCACACGCTATAAAATCACGCAAATTGCAATTTTTTTTCAAAATGTCTGAACGCTTTTGATTATCCGTAATCTTCGCGCACAGGATTCTAACCTGCATCTCCACTCACATCGGGGCTTCACTCCATAAATCAAAGTGCAGAAAAATTTCGACCTATCACGTGATGACGCGTTGGTGTTATTGGTTCTAGCTTTTGATTATTTTTCAAAGTCGAAGTAAAATAAGTTAATTAGTAATTCTAGTCCGGTTCTCTAATACCATGTTTTGGTGACGCGAATTTTAACATCCTTAAGCGAAGGTTACCTTAAAATATTACATCAAAAGATACCTTTCATAACTCCTAAAGCTTTTGTAAACACATACATTTAAAGTAATTTGTTTGTATGTCCGATGTTTGTTAACCCCAGGGGGTTTTTTATGATAATTGCGGTTATGGCACCCTTTTCGCGATTCCCGAACCAATTACAACATGTTACGGGTTAAAATTGCTTGTACGTTAAATATAAAAGGCAAATTTGTTTAATGTCAAAGCTTTAAGAAGGTCGATATTTTGTGCTAAATATATATTTATATAGCAGTTGTTTTATAATTTGGCTCATAACTCAGTTTAAGTGTAAACCGTATAATTGAGAAAGGTATTAAGATTCGTTTGGAACGTTTAATGATAATAATTAGTCGAACGTAAAGGAAAGTAATTAATTAATTTTACACTTAATTATATAATTAGTACTGTTTACGCACACTCATATTAAAATAAATTGTAAAGTATGATGGACTCATACACCAATGGTTTCGTGTATTTGAACAAATTATAAACTTATTTTAACAAAAAGAATCACTAAAATAATAGTTCTTAATTTGCAGTCAGAGCGATCACCCATCCAAGTACTGACTACGCTCAACGTATTTTACTTTATAAATTAAAGGTGAATAGGCATATATGTTATTATACATATAGTTTTTATTAGATATGTTTTAAATAATTTAAATTATTTTCTTTCTTATCTCTTGGCTTTTGATATTATCAATTTTGCCTTTTCCGTCTTTTATAATTTATTCCCATTGTGACACTATTACATGTATATTAAATTTTTTGTTATTTTTTGTTTTGTATATTTATGTTCAATATAGTGTATTGTATTGTATTGTGAATTGCGGCTTACGATTTATGACGTATGTATAAAAAAAAACTACTTACTAGATCTAGTTTAAACCAATTTTCGGACCAAAATTCTCAATTATTTTCCAATATAATTAACATTACACCTAATTGTCCTTACCGGTGTGAAAGATAAAAACCGCGTATTTCAATTAAAAATTAAAATTAAAAACAATTCTCGAAACAATAAGCTGGTTTATCAATATTTTTCAATAAAACGCAGCTGTCAGAAGCGCCTGCGCATCCCACAAAGGTCTTGTCAATTACACTTAAGAAGCATGATTGTAGGACGCGACTAAAAGTCGCGATTTTATTCGTTACGTTTCGTTTTTTCGTTTCGTCGTTTAAGTAACGAATAAAATCGCTAGTAGTCGGTAGTCGTTTTATAATATTATCTTCTATATTCAGTATGTTATCAATCAATCAATCATTTATTAAAAACCCAAAGGTTAAAAAAGCACTAATTTCTACTTAATACTACTGTGTTGAGCATAAGTTAATTATTGAATCATATCACATCTAAAAGTTATATTTTTGATTTGAATAACAAAAGGTTCCATAAGTAGGAACCCTCATAACCCCCAATTATAACAGAATTTGATATTATCGCGTGACCTAACGTGACCTCAATTCACAACCTACTAATATTATAAACGCGAATGTTTGCTAGGATGTAACTATGTAGTATGATGTTCTTTCACGCAAAAACTACTATAGGGAATTTTGTGGAACTTCACAATCAGACATAGAGGTACATATCAGAATAACACATAGGCTTCATTTCACTGTGGTAAAATACTAGTTTTTGCTGCAAATCAATTATTGGTAGTAAAGTCAGATTTGGAACAAAGCGGTTTTACTACATAAATGACATAGACTGCCAATCAGTAGATAAGCCTTCATTTGACCACAATCTCACCTGATGTAAAGTGACGATGTGGTCTAAGATGGGGCATGAAGACCTCGAAGGTAGATGGCTTCTCCGGACCACATTACGAAACACGAAAAAATCGCTTCACGCACTGGCCCAGCCCGGAGGGTGGTGACAAGCCGCGGCCGAAGCCTCCCACCAGAGACTGTTCTTAGCACCACCCGGAGGTCACGTGTCCTTGTCTATCACAATGTCATTTGTGTTTTTTATAAAGACAAAAAAATCATGCTATAATAATAGAATAGATTTGCTTTGCATGTTGCATTAGAAGGTTTGCTAATAATAATTTCGTTAAAGTCTCCATATCTGCACGTGGTATTATTATAAATACAATTTTATTCCGCCCGTTTCAAAAATAAAACGTTTATTTTCGTTCAAAATGGCGTGTCAAACTCCACCAGTCAACGAGTCGCGTCTTCATTTTATGCCAACTTGACAGTGACAGTTAAATAATTTCACCGGTGAATTCAATGGACGGTATGCAAATTCGTTCCTTTTTAACTCGTTCCTTTTTGAACGTAACCGTTCATTCGTTCTTTTAATTGGGTTTTTTGCTTGTTTTTAGCTTGTAAGTTATGAGTTGTTTGTTTAAGACTTATGTGGTTAATACTTTATGTTTATAGTTTCTGAATTTTTGACTCAATTTAAGCCAAGTTATGTTAATAAGGCGTTATAAATACCTTCATTTTATCTTTGCGCACATAAGAAGGAAAAACTTTTTTTTTTGTATGTTGATAAGCCTTCATTTGACCACAATCTCACCTGATGTAAAGTGACGATGTGGTCTAAGATGTGGCCGATGTGGTAAGAAGACCGAGAAGATGGCTTCTCCGGGCCACATTACGAAACACGAAAAATCGCTTCACGCACTGGCCCAGCCCGCGGCCTAAGCCTACCACCAGAGACTGCTTTTAGCACCACCCGGAGGTCACGTGTAAGGATTCAGAGGGTTAAGACTTAAGGCCGTGACCAGAAAAAAAAAATGATTTTAATTGGTTGTAAAATTTTATTAAATTTGTTAAATAGTCTCATGGCACAATTTTGCCATACCACCTTTTAAACGACTAAACATAAAAAAACACAGGTTACCATGTGATGAGTAGGTATATTTTTTGTTTACCTTTGTACTTTGTTCTCCGTGAACGGCTTCTGATGATACATTTATATAATTATAAAATCTTTTGCACATCCAAACCACGTTGCAGGCGAGGATTAATCACAAAGGTCTCTTCTTAAAGGTGTATGTCTATTCACTCTTGCTTTGAAGCTACTCCATTGTAGTTGTTGGATTTTCATAAAAGTCTTATTTGTAGATTCTAAAACTACTCTCAATAAATTGTAACGTTTCAAACATTGTTTTAAAGACCAAGATCAGACTGCAGGATCCGTGAGCGTATAGCGATGTTCTTTCTTTTGTTTTAAACGAGTTTCGTACAAATTATGCATTATCTTGTATCTTAAATAAAATATCCTCATCGGAATTCTTCTGTAAAAATACCACATTAGTTTTTTCACTGCTTATATTATATATAGACATAATTCATGACATTGTCTGCAAAGACGAAAAGTCGAAAATGAAGTCGATAGCACGCATATGTAATAAATTTCATCTGAAGTCTCTCCAGCTCACTCAATATATCGCGGTATCCTACGAAGCTGGTCACAGTTGCAAACTACGTACTTTACAGGAGACGATTTTGTCCAATTATTTGATTTCGTACGAGTAAATGACAGGTCTGACTTTATTTACAAAATATGTTTAAATGCAACGACTAAAATAAAAAAATAAAAATATAAATGTGACAAAAAGGATACCATTCAGCATTTGCTGTGGCAGAGCGGACTATAAAATGTATGCATTGGTATAATGAGTATAATCTTAATATATATAAATCTCGTGTCACAATGTTTGTCCTCAATGGACTCCTAAACCACTTAACCGATTATAATAAAATTCGCACACCATGTGCCGTTCGATCCAACTTGAGAGATAGGATGGTTTTTACGGTGAGAAAAATTCGAATAATTTCCGGGAAAATTTTATACCCGTGCGACGCCGGGGCGGGCCGCTAGTATATTAATATAGATTTCGCATGAATTTTGTCATTGAACATGATAATTATGATAAACACACGGCTAATTAATTTGAACGAATTTAATAATCAGCTCCATACATAATATAATCCGTAATGATAGGTATAATCTATGAAAATAAGGTCGAGTTTCCCCTGAATATCCGGTGTTTACATGGCAAAGTTATTAGTTGAGCTAACACGAATAGGGGTGGGACATGTCCGTAAATATATCCGTACATATCAAATATTGAGCT
The DNA here is from genome assembly GCA_929108375.1 of Gymnoscelis rufifasciata. Taxonomy (NCBI): domain Eukaryota; kingdom Metazoa; phylum Arthropoda; class Insecta; order Lepidoptera; family Geometridae; genus Gymnoscelis; species Gymnoscelis rufifasciata. The sequence continues at coordinate 7,931,741 of OV815327.1, read as the reverse complement.
TTATTTTGTTTAAGATACTTATGAAGTGTTGGTTTTTCCAATCCACTGGCTTGTTCTTTTTAGTATCTCGCGTTTTTCAAATACAAATAAAATATAAAAAAAACTTCGACTATTTGACATTATTAGATGTAAAAAAAGGGGTGATTGAAGATAGGTAAATCTGGGACCAAGGACTAATCATTGTGAAATTTAAGTAGGATAATTTCAGAACTGTTTTAAGCGTTATTACTAAAATTGGTTTAAAATCCGTCTTAGAAAAAAAAAGTAATGTTATAAAAATGCGAAAGAAATGTTGGTTATGTAAATGTTATCTCTTAACAAGTTTCCGTTTGAAAGCAGATCTTCTTGAAATTTTGCATACATATTAGTTGAGAGTACATAAAAAAAAATAGGTGACATTTCATGCCGAAAAACGTTCAATTTCCGTAGGATGTATGATAAACGACCCTATAAATTTACTCGAGTGAAGTTACGGCTCAAATCTAGTCAAAACTAAAGAATATACGTATTACATTGCCACCTACTTCCTAAAAGGAAAAAACAAATGGCAATATTATCTATTAAGTATCTACCTATACTCTTATCATTCTTATCGTACCACATTAAGCACCATCTCACCACAGCCGTCACCGTAAATCCGGAAAAGTAGAACTAATCAACGGAATCCGTAACCGAGTTATCCGTAACTAATCCGTAAACTGTACACCACTAAGCCCCTAATTGACATCCGACTTTGTAAACCTAAACTTGCTAACAAAAGGTGAGGCTTACTTTAATCTATTTACGGGAAAATTTGAGCTAGAGAGCTTTTGAAACTATCATTGTTATTAACACTATAAATCATGATAAATATCTCATTATACATTTATATAGAGCTATTGAGGTTTATGAGTCCCTTTAGAGCTATGGGAGGGGTTTCTCTACGAGATCAAATCGAGTAGAAGAACGCGGGTTCTAAATATTATATATTCTTGCTAAACGGATTAGCTCACTATATACTCAGTGGTATATAAAGCGTAGAACAGATGATCGTTATGGCCGAAAAGTTCTCGAACGGCCACTGATCTGTAAGCTCAGCGTTGCACGTCCACCAACAAAATTGGTCTATGAGCCAGTTCAGTCGCTTTAGATTTGATATGGGAATATATGGTCCAGTAGTTCTTGAGTTATCTTTGATCGTTCTTGGTGGGATTTTAATTGATTGTATACTCGTAACAACATACTTGTTTTTATATTTTTTAAATCTTATTTTACACGTGTGTATTAAAATGTTATCAGAATTTTGCAACATAATTTGTTGCGCTATTATTAGCAATAATTTGCAGGACGGTACGGTGTCCATGATGTTTAACAATAAAGTAAAATTGGGTAAATGTATTGACACCATTTTTTTTGGGTTCCGTATTTAGATCTTTTAGGAGCTAAACCGTTTAAATTGAATGATTGAATAAACTTTAAATGTTATAAAATTTTACTTCTTAATAATGGGGTTGAATATGAGGTTTAATAAAACAATTCATTCCAAGTGTATGATATTTGCATTATTGCTGACAACTCACGAATTAAATACTGCACCGATTTCTATCAAATTTAACTGGCACCTATTTGATCACTAGATCTCATATACAGAATCATCCATAATCGTTCACGAAGATAAGGATCAAAGGTAATCATTTAACTTTTTCTCTATTGAGAACCGTGTTCTAAGACATGTTTGATGGAAATCGGTTGTACCATTTGATATTGGGAAGAAGAACCGAATATCTGCAAATATACTCGAGTAGGGTTTCAAATGAAAGCGCATCACGTGCACATTACAAAATAATATGATTTTTGTCTTTTAAGGAATCTAAAGTTTTGGAATCAAGAGTTTTTTTCATTTAGATTATTAACACATAAAGTAGGTTGATTATTATTGAACATATATTTGTCGACCGATATTTTTGAAGTGAAATTTCTTTAGAATGGTTGTGATTTCAAACCGGATGCAACGGAAAAAACGACAGGTAAGCCTATCTTAAACGCTAACAAGGTCAAGCAACATTGCGCGACGCCAGTCCTTGGATGGGTGACCGCCCGAACAAAATCTTTTTGCACAGTATTTTTTTTTGTTTTTTTTTATTCATCTCATTTTTTTGACGATTTACTGAAGTTTCACTTCTATCGTGTGTGAATCGCACACACACCTTTTTTATGAATGTTTCTGTGTGAAAAAAAATAAAATTGGCTACCTCATGGTCACCCTACCCTGTTAACCCTTCATGTGTGGTCAGAGCGTTTCGCTTCAATTTCATTTTGCGCCGTGTCAATGTTTTCCACTAAAAGGGGTGCGCTAATGTATTTAGGTGCCATACGCGAACGTTATTCATCATCATCATGAAACGCCTGGAAAAGATCTCTTTTTTAGCGATAAGGCCGCCCGTTTTGACATTTCTTAGTATTTAGTAGTAGTTTTTTAGTAGAATAGTAACTTATTGATAACTAGTAGTGCCATGCGGTATTAGCTGAGTTTTGATGGATTTTACCGCGGTAAGAAGTAGCTTATGTTTGTGTACCAAACTGCATTTAAAACGGTTCAGTAGTTTAAGCGTGAAAAAGGAACATAATAGACGGAGTTACTTTCGTATTTATAATAAGCGCCAGAGATAGTCTTTAGTGGAAGAAGTTCTTACTCAATGTAGTAATTATGTACACAAAACGTTTTTAGATATCCGTACCTAAAGGGTAAAACGCCCCGTTTGGGTATTTTGTTACTAAGACTTTATCGTATGTATGTATATGTCTTTGTGTATATTTGCATAGAGAATTGAAATTTTCAGGGATCATGTAGTTCTGTTGTCGTTATAATAATGAATACTGAAAACACAATAAAAAAATATATACGGGTTTCCCATACAACAAACGTGATTTTTATATAGTTAAGCAACGTTGCGTGTTTCCAGTTGGGTGACCGCTCTCACTGTATCTATTAGCACCATCAAATAAAAAAAAACGTTTTTTTTTTTGCTAAATTTGTATAAGCTGTACAGTGTACACGGTTTAGTATGAGTCTAGTCAATTGTATCATATTTTTTTTTATCTACGAGCAATCTGACATATCTTACTTATTTACTGAAGGCTATAGAAAACACAAATTATGAAAATATACTCGAAAGACAATCAATCATGGTAAATATCCCGTTATAAATCTAAATAATATAAATATACTTAAGTTTATCATAGCTCTTATTTTAAGATGTGAAAATAAGGCAGTTTTTAATATGCATATTGTAACAGACAGACAGATATACAGACAGACAGAAAGACAGCAGACACGTCAAAGTTATAACACCCCTCTTTTTGGGTCGGGGGTAAAAAAATACTGACTGTTTTGTAACTAAAACTTTGCATACCATCTAGTATATTGAGGAACTAAATAGTTTTTTTCCAATAAAATTTTGTCATAATTGGAACCTTTGAATGGAAGGACACACAGACTCAAAAATTACTTACATAATATAGTCTCTTACTCAAATTTAACAGACAGATCCACGGCATCCTCAGAATATTTACAAAGTGCTCGAAAAAGCGATACTTCACATTTAAAACTCAGTTTCACGAAATGTAGGAAAAATGGCCGAAAATTAATTGCTAGAGAGATCGCAACACGAAATACTTTAAGAATTGTGTTGTTTATTATGACTACATCAATCATTCATCAACACGTTTCCACTGCTGGGACACAGGGACTTCTCTCTTGATAAGAGAGGGCCTTAGGCCTTAATTCACAAGTGGCCAAGTGAAGGTTGGTCAATGTCACATGTCCTTCAAACTTATTAAAGTTCTCAGAACATGCCGGTTTCCTCACCGTTAAAGCATGTGTTTTAAAGCGCACATACATTTATCAAAGTCGGGAGTAGGTACACCCACTTAGCCACTTACGATATTAGTTGTGAGGTCTAATACATTAACTGACAATAAGGCAGATTCATAAGCGTTACGTAATGGCTACAATCGGCGAATATTCGTGTGTTCTTGACTGCTTCAGTGGCGTGGTGGGCGAGGGTCCGCTTGCGGCGAAAGAGGTAGCGGGTTCGATTCCCACCGAGGGTGAAAGTGTTTGTATGTTCTGCAAACACTTTCTCCTTGGTCTGGGTGTTTAATATGTATAATAAAAATATCTATATATGTATGACTATTATATTAAGTATATCAGATACCCGTAGCACAAGTTTAGAGCTTACCACGGGGCTAGATGTTGTGTGAATTGTCTGGAAATATTTATTATTATTTTTATTTTATTAACGCGATGTGTGCGGCCGGGTACATCGTTGCAACGCGAAGACGAGATGTTTATTCGTGGGCGTGCCTACATTTACGTCACTTCAGAATATCGTAGCGCGCAACGCGACACAAATAATTGTACGCTAGTGTAGACAAGAACATCGCGTATACCCTACCATAGATCACCTAGCTAGCCCTAGGCCCTAGCTTGTTGTCGTCGACAGTCGTTCTGTCATTATCGTCAGTTAGATGTAAAAGTCGTTTTAGCATTATAAATCTATACTAATATTATAAAGCTGAAGAGTTTGTTTGTTTGTTTGAACGCGCTAATCTCCGAAACTACTGGTTCGAATTGAATAATTCTTTTTGTGTTGGATAGTCCAGTTATCGAGGAAGGCTATAGGCTATATAACATCACGCTATGACCAATAGGAGCAAAGATATAGTGGTAAATGTGTAAAAAACGGGAGAAATTGTTAATCTTTGAAGCCTTCCGTTGCGTGTGCCGTGAAAACGGTTCAAGATACACAAAAAATATGTATTAAAGAATAATAGCTCTTTTAATGATCTAAAAAACAGTCCGCGATAGTATATGTCTATCTTTTAAGATAAACTCACAAAAACCGTTTTTATGGTACCTAATTTGGTCGAAATAATTTGTTTAAGTTGTATCAACATAATAATATTAATCTTTATTCAAATAAATATGTTGTTGGTTAAGAGTACTTCATCCATTATAACGCGGGTAGCACCGCAGGGCACAGCTAGTCTGTTATAAGTCATTAAAGTCATAAGTGTTTAAGTGTGAGACAGCCATTTTCCTTGAAGTAGTCAGCATCCACTGACAGTGGCAGAAGGCCCTGCAGAACAAGGATTGCAAGGAAAATGGCTATCTCCGACTTATCAGTCCCTTTCAGTCTATTGAATCTACTATGGTCGCTAAAACGATCACGATGACTTTACCGCGCCAACTACACGAATCTTCGTCCGCTGATGTAGCCGCACCATCGTCGTTCTTTATTGAAGTGCTTTACGTAAATATGATTAACGTAAAATACGCGAATGAAAAAAAAATGATCTGATATCTACTGGACATATTATTTACTAGCTGTGCCCCGCGGTGTTACCCGCGTTATAATGGATTTTCCTGCGGAATGACGTTTTCCCGCTGTAAAAAGTAGCCTATGTTATTTTTCAGGCTCTAGAGATTCTGTGTACCAAATTTCATTCAAATCCATTCAGTAGTTTTTACGTGAAAGAGTAACAAACATCCATACATCCATACTTACAAACTTTCGCCTTTATAATAGTAGTAGGATTACATATCCCTGTTCCAATTTGGGATGGTATTGGTCTTCGATGTCTCATAGCTATATTCGATGTTTAGCAGATACCAAGAGTCCGTGAAGTTGGCTTGGGTCTTATAAATATATTTTTTAACCCCCGCCGCAAAAAGACGGTTGTTATAAGTTTCTGTCTGTCTGTCGGTGAGTTATACGCGAGTGCTCTTAGACAAGTTTGATGAAAATCGGTTCACCCGTTTAAAAGTTATGATGGTAAAAGTTGAGAAGAAAAACAGAAAATCTGCAAATTTACTCGAATGGGGTCTCAAATGAAGCGTTTCATTACAAAATAGTATGAGTTTTTACTTTAAGGGTTCTAAGCTAAAAATTTAGAATTAAGTGGTTTTTTTTTTCATTCTATAATACTTATCTTACTTGGTCCGCTTGCGGTCCAAGAGATAGCGGGCTCGATTCCTATCTATGTATTTATGTCTATTATATTAAGTATATCAGATGTCTACTACCCGTAACACAAGCTAAGAGCTTACCACGGGGCTAGATGTTGTTTGGATTGTCCGGCAATATTAATTTATTTGAAATTATGCCCTAACAAACACGTATAACCCCATACCATTATTACCCCCAAAATATCAACGTGTACAGTTTTGAGTAGTGTACAAAGTGGCGCCACCTCCTACACAATGTGGCGGTCGAGCAAGTTTAATAGACTATCAACTAATCCCGCGGTGCGATATTGCAATTTTGTACGTGCATTGAGTTTTGGTGTTAGTTTCTGTCGTATCAACTGTACGGGACGGGATGTTGCTTATATTAAATATATAGGGTTGGAGTTGGCCCACATCTCTTCTCTCAGAAGTGGGCTCAGAAGAATAGGCTAAGGGATAATTCACTAGAAGAAATAGTTGACCGATTCAAAAGTAGCATTGCGTCAACCAGGCCCGAAGGGAACGAGCGCGCCCAGTCTAATGCAGTAATGCATATTTTTAACACCCGACCAAAAAGAAGGGGTATTATAAGTTTGACGTGTCTGTCTGTCTGTCTGTCTGGGACATTATAGCTCCCGAACGGATGGAGCGATTTCAATTTAGTTTTGTTTTGTATGAAAGGTGAGTTTGGCGCGGGTGTTCTTAGACATGTTTCATGAAAATCGGTTGAGCCGTTTAAAAGTTATGAGGGTGATAGTCGGAAAGTAAAACGGAAAATCTGCGAATATAATCGAGTGGAGTGTCAAAAGAAAGCGCATCGCGAGCACTTTACTAAATATTATGGTGTCTTACTTTTAAGGAAATTAAGGCATTGGAATCGGGGGTTTTTCTTTAATTTTAAATTTAGATTTATTTTAATACTAAACAGATTACCTATTTTTTTGGTTGACACCATCCTAATCCCGGATCCGTCACGTCGCGTACTAAACTACTCCTAACCTGTTCCCAGTTCGTGTTATCGAAACTCAGTTAGCGGATGTGGAATGAACAACCGGATAGTTTTGATGGATTCCTATTTTGAAATTGTATTCCTTCCGGTATGTATTCCTTCCAAATATGAATTATTATTTGGTAATATTTCCATAGAAGTTTTTTTTATGAGAGATAGATAGACCTTTGTTTGTCCACAATCTCACCTCAATCTCAATCTAGAAGGTACCTGTTCACTCCAGTCTAGAAGACACTCAGGTTGTAGTAATTAGGAAATACAGCAGCAGGGAGCGAATTACATACATATGCCGTGCGAATTATGAAGGATGAGAATCGCTTAGTGCAAGTGAATCCACTAAATAAGGATGGTAATTCGCCGAGCGTCTGCTTGTCCCGGAGTAGAGAGAAACTTAAGACGTACGTAGATAAATATAAATATTTCTCTAAGCTTGTGTTACGGGTATTATAATATCTGATATACTTAATATAAAAGGCATACATAATATAGAATTTTATTATAAATATTAAACACCCAGACTAAGGAGAAAGTGCTTGCAGAACATACAAACACTTGACCCCTCGGCGGGAATCGACCCCGCTACCTCTTGCGCCGAGAGCAAACTGCCGCCCACCGCGTCCGATTGTGATAAAAGGAAGCCTAAGTCCTGTAGTCAATTTTCTACGTCCGAAGCAAACGTTTTTGTAAAAGTTACCGAATATTCATTAAAACTTGACTTACCTACATATAATAAGTAGGTAAAATACTATCGTAGGGCCTGTTTTATCATTTCCGAGTAAAATTAGACAATGGTTCAAATATACAGCTTTTTCGCTCAATCAACATCTCAAACATGTGACTAAGCGAGATAGTCTTATAATATCCAACCATTTCTTAGTTTACTCGGATTTTCAGCGTTCAGCAAACTTCAGCGTTCAACGAATTTTATAAAATCTAACTAAAACACAGATATTCAAGTTTAAAATACTCTATCTAAACCAAGCTTAATACTTTCCATTTATAGCGCAAAAAATCAACTATAGACAAATTCAAAGGCATCACAGGGCGTTTGCAATCATTGACCACGAGTTATTCTGCCAATATCAACCAAAACCTACCACAAAATGAACCTTAACCCCTTGCATTAAGACCCAAACCCCAGGTACCGTAATTGCTCCTTCCCACACATGCAACGAAAAAAAATGGACGGGAACGCAGGTACAAAATGAACACAAAGAATGCATTTGTAGAATTTAAACTTTATCTCATTCAAATAAGACTTCAAATTGATTGGATGGGATATCGGGCAGTTTTTAGTTTTCGAACCCGAGTTCCTTTGAGAACGGATCGTTCAAATTTTTATGTTTCGAACGTTTAGTGATTTTTAGGTTAGTTACGTTTCGTTTCGCGGGCGGGTGATGCGTTCTGTGTTTATTTTATTGTTTTTAATTCATTTTTGACGTAATTAGCGTAAATTATTTACGCGTGGAATGTTTTGAGTGTTCGTGAAGTGATAAGTTTAAACCTACTTGTAGTGTTCTGTTTTTGAATAGTGAATGAAACCTTGTGAATGGATTGCTCTCTTTGGATTGTATCTACTCCGGCGCATAAAATGGTAATGATATTTGTAGGTTACCGAAACGAAAATTTATCAACAAAATATGTTATTTATTGTTATCTACACATGTACATGTATGTGTTTATATTGTAAAAACATTCCTATTATCATTATTTATTGGTATAGGTTCTAGTAGTAGCCCGCGGTGTTACCTGCGTTATAATGGATTTTCCCTCGGAATGTCATTTTCCCGCGGTAAAATATAGCCTATATCCTTTCTCAGGCTGTAGATAAGCTGTGTACCAAGTTTAATTAAAATCGGCTACATAGTTTTTGCGTGAAAAGAATCATCCAGAGTTACTCTCGCATTTGTAAAATAAGTATGGATTTACAACAGACAAACCTACATATATCTGAGGTCTAGTACCCGTTAGTAACACAAGCTTAGTAGGTACTGCATAGAGCTGAATGTTGATTTGTTCATCATTATAATATGTTGTTATTATTTATTGTAATCTAAGACCAATTAGGAGTCGGTCTTACTTCAAGAGGTCAGCCTACGAATCCCGTTCGGATGGCTAAAGTCGAAGGTATTTAATTAGTGTGTGATGATGACATATGGCTCGGTGGTGCTTCACCATAGACTTCATGAATAGGCTCAGAGGTAGAGTAGCGCAGCTAGCTATAAAAATCTAAATTTAAAATTTAAGAAATACCCCCGATTTCAATGCCAATAATTTTCATAAATGTCAAACAACATAAAATTATGTAATGTGGACGCGATGCGCTTTCATTTGATACCTCACACTAGTATATTTGCAGATTTTCGGTTTTGCTTCCCCACTCTCACGCCCATTACTTTTAAACGAAAACAAATGAAACCTTTCATACAAAAACAAACTAAATTGAAATCGCTCCATCCGATCGGGAGCTATGATGTCCCAGACACACAGACAGACAGACAGTCACGTCAAACTTATAATACCCCTGTTTTTTGGTCGGGGGTTAAAAATACATATGTATGCTTAGAAATGTTAAAACAAGTCAAGATATTTATTAATTTATTAACTATTTACAATGTCTTTACAGTTGTACACCAATGTGACAAAGAAATATAAAAAAAAAACATAAACTAAAACGTCAACACAAACAAAAAAAACTAACATTCTACACGTGAAATATAATTTCTCTTCGAATGAAAGAGCATCGCGTGCACATTACAAAATATTATGGTGTTTTACTTTTAAGGAAATTGGAGCATTGGAATCTGGGTTTTTCTTACATTTTAAATTTAGATTTACACGTCAGAATTAATATTAAACGAAGTGTCCAAAGCTAAGTCACGTCAATATAAATTGTTAATCCAATATTTCCGACCTATTGGGCAAATCGAAGCTGCCATTCACAGAAATATGATTAATATGGTATTTAATTCAGGAATCTAATTTAATTTCCACTTGGTTGTTGACTGCCTACGGATCCTCTCCTCTGTTAACGTTTAAAAATAGATTAAAAGTATGTATACAATATACTAAAATAAGCTTAAATCTATTCTAATAATCTAAATAAATGAAACAACATTATATACGAACGACTGCCTCAGTGGCGCGGTGGGCGAGGGTCCGCTTGCGGCGCGAGTGGTAGCGGGATCGATTCCCGCTGAGGGTTGAAGTGTTTGTATGTTCCTTGGTCTATATGTATAATTGTTCTCAATACGTTCGTTACTCTTCCTTTTTTGAAGTCGCAAATTAAGTTTAGTTTTTGAACGCTATGTTAACAAGCGTAAAGAACAAAACAGGTATTCCGTGTGCAGCCATGATAACGTTATCCATAATACCTAACAAATAACGGTTACTTAAATACCGTTCCTAATCCTTGGGCGAGTTCCAGTTAACAGGTCAAACTTTAAAGAAACATTCTTTTCAGAAGTTAAAGCCGAGATTCCGATGTGTGGAACTTTCAGGCCGAGCTAAAAACTTCTGAAAGTCGGTGTCAAAGTTTCTGTTGAGGTCACGACAAGATCTCGGAAAGATTAATTAGGTACTTCGTACTAGTATCACGCCTTTTACTTTGCCCGTGATATCCAAATAAGTATTATGGATAAGGCAGACCTATATGCGTATTTTTTATGTTACTTAAAAAACTCTTAAAACAGCCCTAACAGAAAATAACAGTTATTTATTAAAAACGAAAAAATAACGGATATTTATCAGAGCGCTATCAATTAACGAAATACCCTCGTTAAACTTAGCAACAAGATACTCAATTACGGAACGATAAAGAAATATCGCAGCGTTTCAATATTCATAAATCCAGCTGTTTTCTTAAGAAGACCGTTAGAATTAATCTTGGAGGAGTAATTAGGAAAAATAGACGTTTATGACCATATATTATGGGTATCTTTAAGTAGCTGTTTGCTTAAGGTATCCGTATTTAAACTGGACGTAGAGGTGGATATCCGATTACCGGATACCGGTTTTTTGTTGTTAACTTTGATCCTTTTAAGATTTTTGTTAGTATATAGTGTAATATAATGTTACACAGTAATTGATTATCCTTAGATCATTAGGTCCGATTATAAAACCCAATTTTACAGCACCTTGAATCTTACTTACTTTAAAAGTGAAGTCATCTTAATTAACCCGGGAACGGTGACTTATATGTCTGTGGGACCGGGTCAATTGAAAAATTCGAATAACTTTTTCCCTGGCCGCCGTTTTTTGTCGGAATTTCGAGTAGCTGCCTCATTTCCCTTCCCCCGCCACTAGTTTACCGCGGAAAATCTGTGCGGGCTCAGGTTTTTAAGTTTTAGCTCCAACCCGGTGCTGTACACCGGGGTCACCGAATATGTAAGTAAAATATGCAGAGTTTAATTATTTAGTATTCGTTTTTGACTACTTTGTGTACATTTTTTACTAACTTTTATTATTATTTTATTGCATTATCCTATAATCAGTGAGTTTGTTGTATGATTTTATGAATTTTATCGAAATATCACAAATTTGTTCTATCTTATTTCAAATACAAGCTTGGATACAGCATATCTTACGAAAGGGAACAGCATCGTCTAGAATCGCTTCTTCTCGAACTGCTTGATGACAACAGACCATCAATGTCTTCAGACAGTGAAGCTGTGAAGTCATATCGAATAAACGAATCCTTCACCAGATGACAGCGAAAAGGAGTTCAGTGATCGAGAAGCTTCAAGTTACAACAGCGCCTTTAATTTAGGAAAGGATAAAAGTACGAAATGGAGCAAGGAACCCCAACGCCAATCTGTCCGTACTAGTAATTTTAAAATAGTAACTCAGTTACCGGGACCTAAACGAGCTATATCTAGTAAAAAGGACCCTCTTGGAATATGTAGACACTTCTTTTGGAAGATTCAATTTTGATGATAGATGAGGTTCCTGGAAAGGCTGTTCCATCACGAAATGGCCGTTGCTTTGAATGTGGATGAAAATAAAATAAAAAGACCAACACTACACTTGCCACAAGTTAAAAAAACATTTGTGTCTTGAGCACGTAGTGCCTTATTGCAGGATTTGCTTGACTGAAAAATAGCTATTATCTAAGATTTTTTTTTTGTTATTTTTTGTTTGTAGAATGCCATTTTTGTTTATTTTATGTAAGTTTATATAGTCTAGAAACAGAAAAGACTGAAATAAAATCGATAATAAGTTGATTGTTGTGTATTCAAAGTTTTATAAAACCGTGGTGTAAAAACCAACTACTTTTATAGGGTTCTATGTGAAGTTGTATAATTATCAGAAAAAGTCATTATACGAAGCCGTGATTAACGAAATATTGTTGTTTTAATGTCAAATAATTAATAATTAACAAAAAATATTGTCAGTAAACAAAACATTTTGTAAAATCTTTCATTTAAAACCCCGGTGCGTGGAACCGGGGTCACCGAAGATGTAAGTCAAATCGACGTCACCGTTGGCGGGTTAACATGTTAATCACGTTTTCGAACGCCGTTGCCTGCATTTTACGGAATTCTCCGGAAATAAATATCTAAATGCGGTAAAATTAAACATTTTGTTGCAATACGTTTTAAGTTGACTTAATATGCCCATATTTTCATTGTTCGTAATATTTTATTATTCACATTCATAAAACAATATTTTTTTTCGAATTCCTAATTAATGTAGACGAACAGTAGACTGACGCGGTATCTCATACTATGTTGTAGACTAGTTGTACAAACGAATTGTTGGTGGGTAACGGGTTCCACACGTCCTCCCAGACCCAAACTAACCTCACTGGCTTCAACGCTAGATGTTGTGTGGATTGTCCGGAAATATTTATTTATAATATCCGGTTTTTAAATACGGTAAAGTCCCAACTCTATTTTAACACTCGAGACCCGGGGCACTTGAAAAATTAACGACCATTGTTAATATTTTAAAGCATTCCTAGATAAATAAACAATAAAAGGGTTATAACTGTCCGTTTGTATTTATGGACGAGAAGGCTTCGTAAGATGTAATATTACTTTCACGACCTTTCGCCCTGCAACAAACGATCTGCATTGATTTACAGATTAATTTAGTAGAGCTGTAATTATTAGTATTAGTATGATTAGTAGGGAATGTTTGCTAAGGCTTGCCTATTGGGTGAGCGGTTGAATATTTTGCCTTTTGCTTAAGGAGGTTTTATTTTATGACCTGTTATACTTCCGGGTCTGCTTGTGGTGAAGTATGCGAGTTTGATTCCCGTATAAGTACCACATTATGTACTGAGCTTTCTGAATTTGTTTCTGGATGTTTTCTATTTAAATTATAGATAGATAGATAACAACTTTATTACACACAATTTCTTTCGAACGAAATCTATAATATAAAAATGAATCGCAAAATGTGTTGGTAAGCGCATAACTCAACAACGCCTGGACCAATTTGGCCAAATCTTTTTTTAAAATGTTCGTTGAAGTTCAAGGATGGTTTTTACGAAATACGAGAAAAATTAGAATTATTGCTGGAAAAACCCTAAAAATAGCCCTTTTCTTTTTCCCATACAAATGATTTGTAACTAAAACGTAGTCAATTTGAGCTTTATTGCTATGGTATAAAGTTCATATTAAATTACAAGCACTCACTGTTGTCTAAGCAATGTAGGTGTGTTCCTAACGTCAAAGATCATATCTATCAAAAGTATATAAAATTTTCATGTCACAATGTTAGTTACCGTACTCCTCCGAAACTGCTTTACCGATTTTTACCAAATTTTATATGCGTATACAGTAGGTCTGGAGAATCAGCTACTATCAATTTTTCATTTTGCAAAACAACGTTTGCTGGGGTCAGCTAGTTACAAAATAAAACGAATAACACTATTCTAGTGGTGCAATAGGCTTAATTCACCACGCTGGTAAAGTGCGGGTTGGTGAATGTCACATGTCCTTCAAACTCCTAAAAGTTCTCGGAACATACCGGTTTCCTCACGATGTTGCCTTAACCGTTAAATCACGTGTTATAGTGCGCACATATCATTTTAAGAAGAAAAAGCTTTTTAATTATGACAGAAAATAGCGTGGATATTCCGCCTGCCAAGCGTGGCGACTCAGGTCCAGTAGTGGGCAATCTACGGCTTAAGAGAGAAGCTTAATTATAAAAAAAAAACTATTACAATAACCTATCACTTTTATTAATAGGTACTTGTGTTTTGTGTTGTGTGTAATGTAAAACTTTATCTGAAGTCAAAAAAATAACTCATTAAACAAAACTTGTAAGCGCTCATTAAAGTGTAACTTGATCCCTATCTATTATTAAGTAATTAAGTCCATTTTCAAGTAAAAACGGAAACGAGGATCCCGGTACTTAGATAAGAACTTAAATAAATTCATAGCAATTCGTTTAAGCTGTCTTCTTAACAATTATTTTGTTATTCTGCTGTTACAGTACTTAGGTTTGCTTGATACGTTTAAAAAAAATAATTACTGCATTTTACTTTGTTTTAAGGCTAAAGAGGAATTGCTTGACGGATATTAAAAATTGCTTCACTGGCCCTGTCTTTGAGAAAGGCTGAAAGCACGGTATAAAACTTTATTTCAGCTTAAAGATAACATAATTATAACACAAGCAAGGAATTGGCATGAAAAACTAGTCTTGGATATCGACATTTTAATATCTGAATTTATTACAAAACAAAAACTCCTACTTTTATGACGATACTATTAACCTATACTTTCTTTGTTCCAGATGTGTTTATAATGTAGTGAGTGCGAGTGCTACAAGATGGCGTTAGTGTGTCTTATGCGCTTGCTGTGCCTGCTGCTTGTGACGTCACAATGTGGCGGCAAGCAGATGAGCGAGACGCTACAGAGGGCATTGTCAGCTGTTCGCGGGCCGAGTCCTGGAGCGAAGAAACTGCTGAATATCCCTGAGGATGGAGGTAGGATTTATTTCTAGAATAATCTAGCAGGCTTGGGAATTATCTTGAATTAGCTGCTTGTGACAGCAACACGACTTCCTTGAATATGGATTCAAGATTTAGTTACTATTCTAGAAGACAAATGGCTTGGAGGCCAAAGGCCGTTTGAGGCACAGGAGTATGTAGGTTCGCGCCCTCTGGAGGGTACGCCAGATTTCCACGATCTACAATTTTTGTTTCCTAGATTCTACGTATAATATTCGATTCATTATAAAAACGAATTTAGAAACAAATATCGCGTTACCAGTAAAAGATCTGTTTATTGATTCTAGGTTATGCTGTGCAATTCGTTTCATACAGTGCATTGTATTCACATTTAGAAGTTTCTGGAAGGCTCCAGAATAATCTCGTGTCTGCTGCTTGTGTCGGCACAACGTGACAAGCAGACGACATGATAATGATGAGTCGTACTCTACAGTGTACGTTGTCATTACAAGTGCACCAGCAAGTGAACGATTAAATTTTGAAAGGAGGGTAAAAATCTTCTATTTTCTCGTTGAATTTCTAGAAGCTTGAAAATTATCTCGGGCTGCATTTATTTTCAAATAAAGTTTGCTGCATAAGTCTCGCACGAGAATGCATTTCGTTTTGACTAGTTAAACAGACCACAACGAGACTCAGATTGCGATCTTACCTTTAATTTAATAATCATTGACAATAGCGGTACTTTAACAGTGATGTGCTTTGAACTGCTATAAAATATAAAAAATTACTTCATAAATATAAAAGCGCACCCAAGTAAAAAAACTAAAATGGAAACTACACCATTTTACACGCTTAGACCTAAAAACTTAAAAGAAGAAACATCAAAACTTACCGAACCTTTTTCATAAAACAAGAGAACGCGTCCATTATTTCGGATTAACCGAAAAAAAAGTATTATCAAATGAATTACCCGTCCAAAGCTGTGATGGCTGTAAAGTTTTATTACGCGGGCTATAATTACCCCAAGTTTGGGAAAACTGGGAAAAACCGGGGAATTACAGGGCAACTTGACGTAGAAGTAATGGTGAAAGGACAAGGCTTAATTACTCAAAAGTTTTTGATTCGTGTCATTATTGTTAGGGTGTAGGTACGTATAATTTAAATTTTTGAGTTGTGGGCAGACATTTTGGCACATGCTTACTTAGGTATAAGTAAACATACAAACATGTCTTGTCATATAAACAAAAACTTACTACATACTAACGGAGACGTGCTCTAGATATTTCGATACATATATTTTTTTAAACTTAAAAATCGCTGGCATTTGCAATGGTGTACTTAGAAGTAGTTCTATTCTAATATAATAAACAGTCTAACTCAGCTATCCGAGCCTGTCACTAGTCGTCCCAACACCCGACCTTACATGGCGACCCTGCCAGGAAAGTTTATATAAATGCACAAAATCATTTATTATATACTTGGCAAATTCAAGAGGTCAAATTCTGTACACAGGACTGTAAAGACTAAAATTTATGACCCAACCTGCACAAAAGGTTTAGCTATAAAAACTAACAAAAGTTTAAGCTATTTTATTTATCTCATAGAAATATTAAAGAGTCATGGCCTGATATTCATTCATTCCATTAAATGCCTTTACATATATCCAAGCCGTATTTAAACGCTGACAAAGCAAATTCGCCTTTTTAAGCAAAGTCGTAACTTTAAATTCTCTAAAACCTCTTGGACATTAAACATTTTTGCCTTTTATTCAGCAGATCCAACGTTTGCTTTTAACTTCGGACAAAAACTGGCAATGGATTGTCTCTTATAAAGGATTGGTCGAATGAATCGTGTTTCATAATTAATATTTATTAATGAGCAAATACATTCATAAAACAAAGAAAAGACCATTGATTGTTCGGTGTTCATTCAGGCATATTCGAATTTTCCAGCATGCCTTTTGCTCTGCAAAATACTCCCATATTTAAATTATGATGCTGAAATTTTACTGTGTCATCATTAAAACATTGTTTCTGATTTATTTTCACGTCATGTTTTTCGATTGACAGCGAACTTGGCCAAAGATTTATCATATATATAAAGATTAGATCGATTATATTTTGGGGTCTATCGGAAAGTAATATTAAGACATCCAACATTGGGAGCTTTGCAAATAAGTTAAACATTCTCCTTGTAACCTTATGTAACGAAATTTAGTTACGACTAACCCACCAAAATAAATCAAATGAGCGATCAATACACACAATTATGTCATTTCACATCAATAGCGATAAATTTTCTGAGCCAGTCTACCTATACCACAATCTCATTCAAACTTGGCCTTTATTAATTAACGAAGTCTTGCAATTACGGCCCCTGGGTTCTTTCGGAAGTTGAGGTATCGTTTCGGTTATTGGATTCCGTATCTTGTGGGATATAGATACGGATACGGAAGTTTCTTTGATTAGAACAGACACCTGACTTGAGTACAATTGAAGTATATGGGTCATCGAATTAAGTTACGCTTAAGTTGTATCTTTGTATGTTTCGGCTTTCCAATCTGTAGTTTGAACGCGGTCTAAGTAGAAATGTGTTTTGCCTGAATGCATACTAATATTATAAATGCGGAAGTAACTCTGTCTGTCTGTGTGTTCCTCTTTCACGCAAAAACTATTGAACCGATTTAAATCAATTTTGGAACACAGATGTTTTCGTGCCTTAGAAAGGACATAGGCTAAATTTTTACCGTGAGCAAATCCATTATATTGCAGGTTGCACCTCGGGGCAACACTAGCTGTAAAAAGTGCTATTATGTGAGATTATACGAAAATGTAACAGCGCAGAAAATTGCTTAACCACTCGTTTAGTAATGACTAACAAAAAACCCTCGTTCAACCGGCCTTCCGCTTATGCAAAATAAAGTTAAAGATATGATGTATTTGTTTCATACATTTTAATTTCAATAACTAGCTGCCGGCCCGCGGCCTTTATAAAGTAGCCTTTGTCCATTACTGGGAAAACATCTAAGTCCATGCCAAATTTGATTCAAATCGGACTTCGCTCGTTATAACTTTATTTTCCCGCGAAAAGCGGTGTTTAAAAAAAAGAGATAAAGTAGCCTATGTGCTATTCTGATACGTAAGCTTTATTATTGTGAAACTTCATCAAATTCCATTCATCAAGTTTGTGAGGATGGAAATATTTTTATAGCTCTTTCACTCAGAAATTACTGCAGAGATATTAATGAAACTTTACAATAATGTAGCCTACAAACAGAATAACTCATAGGCCTTATATTGCGATAGAATACCTGTGTCCGCAATGCCGCGGGTGACCAGATAGCATAACACTCAATGCTTACAAGCTTAGCTTCTATAAAATTCATCAATTCCAACTTTAAATAGTTCAACTGCAAACTGCACATCTCCTATAGTGTTTGTGCATTATTACAGTCCACTTATTAGTGAAGTTATCTTCGCTAACCTCCATTATTCCACTCGTCTAATGTTCTAACAGGACCATAAACTCTAAAACATAAACAAGTTAGTAACGCCATGTGCAGAGTGTGTTTCGGATTTATCGCGACTGCGGAAAACTAAACATTCTGAATTATTTTCTGTCATCATCATTATCATCACCATCATCTTCCTGCCCTTATACATTACGTGGTTCGGTGATTTTCGGTGACTCTACACCTGAAGACTTTTTTCAGGTGTAGGTCCACCGAAATTCATAAGAATTAATTAATTGTGAAAGATGACATGTGTAAGAAAGGGGTGAGTGCTGAGATGACGGGTGATAGAGGGAAATGGAAGCAAAATACATGTTGTTGTCACGGTGTTTGTAATCTAAGTCCTCCGAAATGGCTCGACCGATTTTCGTCATCCGTAGCATGCATATCGGCCAGTGTGGAGAATCGGACATCTTTTTAATCCCCTAAATGGGGGTCCACCCATATTTTTTTTTTGGATTTTTTTTGTACAATACATCATACAATAACACATACAACCCTTAATTGTCAGCCCTCTACAATCTACGATTCGCATCTAGGTTATACAAAGTTCACCAGGTCAGCTAGTAAAGATATAAAATAACGCCACGAATCAAAAATTCAAAGACAACTAATTCGCCCAATGAACTAGCAGGTCCCCAAAGGTCCAGATCCGAAAAACTTGCTATTATGCCCCAATAATCTAATTACGCACCGTCACGGGTTCCTTGAAAGCCTTTTTATCTTAGAGACTGATTGCCTCCCATTAGTCAGCTATTTTTTTGTCTCAAGCCCCGTTTAATGCAGATAACAGGATTGATGCTGTATGAAAAATAGCAAAAATTACAAACGACGGTGATGGATTCGGGGTTAATTTATATTCATTTATAATTTTGGCGAGCTTACCTAAGGGGTGTGAAATCGCTTTTTTCTCTTAATTTTTGAGCAAATTATTTAGCTATCACGGGAACAACATTCAGGTTTTTAAACGACTTGAAATATGTTAGAGGGGTATGTCCCTCGCTTTAAATACTTATATAAGCGAGGGACATAGACCGTTTATAAGATAGTAATATTGCACTGTACATCTTAATAATATATATAAATCTCGTGTCACAATGTTTGTCCTCAATGGACTCCTAAACCACTTAACCGATTACAATAAAATTCGCACACCATGTGCAGTTCGATCCAACTTGAGAGATAGGATGGTTTTTACGGCGAGAAAAATTCGAATAATTTCCGGGAAAATTTTATACCCGTGCGATGCCGGGGCGGGCCGCTAGTTTTTCTATAAAAACTAAAGTTAGCTTGCAGGTGTTTTCTATGTATCATAAGTATGCATTTACAAACATATATATCTATGAAGTATATCAGTAACCTAACCAACCTAACCTAACACCCATATAGTCTGAGGTTACGTGATGCTGTGTCATTAGTCCGGAAATATTTATTTTATTTATTTATTTACTAAGAAGGTTTGGGACGTTTTTTGTTTGTTGTACGCAAATGAAATGTTGGCATGAGTAAGAAATGTTTAAAATTTGTATAGAAGAAGAATAGGCACTAAACCTAATACCTATTTTTTAACTATCATCATCATCACCCTATTAACGTTCCCACTGCTGGGACACAGGGACTTCTCTTTTGACGAGAGAGATTAGGCCTTAATTCACCACGCTGGCCAAGTGCGGGTTGGTGAATGTCACATGTCCTTTATACTCTTTTAAAGTTCTCAGAACATGCCGGTTTCTTCACGATGGTTGCCTTCACAGTGAAAACAACGTGTTTAAAGCGCACATAAATTTCTCAAGAAGAAAAATCCAGAGGTGCGAGGCGGGGTTTGAACCCACGACCTTTTAACTATAGGTATTAGGTTTAGTCCGTCTGCTGGCCCGTCCAAAAAGACTGGACAACTTTTTTTTGCTATATTAATTTAATAAAAAAGTGCCAAAATATTCAGTGTATACACACAGTATAGACGTTCAGTGCATTTTGCTCGAAAGCATTAAGTCAAGCGAAACTCCAATGTACCGTCTTAATTTTTGTTTGATTTCTTGATTTTAGAAACCGGATTAACGGACTAGTTCTTATTTTTAGTCATCCACCCCTTTGATAAGACAAAGCACCAACTACAGTTTGCGATATATTTCCACTCTACACTGACGTAAAAAGCTACAATGCAAATAAATATACCGTCACCCTGACTGTCATAAAGCGAAACTAATATCCAGCATTCTGCACAAAGAAGAGAAAATTGCACAAAATGTCAGCGCAACCGCGTCAATCCACAGTTAATTTCGCTGCACATTTCACATGATATGCTCAAAGCACAAAGGAGCAGCAATCAAGTGTCATAATTGTTTGTTGGCTTGTCCGGAGTGGCTTAGGCTTTGGCTCAACGTGTTGCTGGGGCTGCAGAGGGAAATGGACCTAGTGAGCCTCGGACCTTTCTCATTAAGGCTGTGCGACAGTACAATTGCTGTAACTAATGGAATGGATTAAACAATCTTGATGGAAGTTGGACTGCGTTTTATAGATTTTCCCGCGGTAGAACTATTATTCCATTTAATATCTCTGGCATTAGGTGTTGGAATCTGTGTTAAGTGTGTCTGATTAGACGGCATTAATAAAAAACTCAATGCATTCGCAAACGATTCATTTGGTATATGTAGGTATAAAGGACACTACACAAGCAAAACTTGCTGACGTTCTCCAGTAATTCAAAATAAAAATGTCGATGTAAAAACAAACATTACTTTAAAACAAAGATTACGGATTTCATCGGTCTATTAAAGACAAAGTTATCGGCGAACACGCATACAAAATAACTTCTTAGTCACCGCCCCTTTTTTTGTAAAGCCGATAATTTTAAATACGGTTAAAGTTTCGGTATGTTCTAAAATGGCTATTTCCAACCATCTTCTAAATGTCGATGTCGCGGGCTTGACATTATTCCACCTTCAAAGGATGCCTGGAATAACGAAACTGTCGGTCTCATTAAAGCCACCAAATCCTCTAAAACCGGACGTTCATATTGAAAATTAATTCAAATTTTAATGCAAATATCCAACAAGAATTCTCGGCGATGTACTCCAAATATCTGCTAATGCTGTAAGTTACCCAGTCTCATTTCCATGGGATATCCTACGAATCTGCATAACTCGGTATCGCGTTTACACGAATTAGTAACTACTCGCCTTAAAAACTAAGCTAAAAATGTAGCCATCCTTCTCCAACCGTAGACGCCAAAGGGAACTACAGCTGCATCGTCTTGGAAAACAATATCTGTACCTATCTATCTAAAAGTGCGCTCGCCAACCTTTAGCCATCAAGCGTGGCGAGCCTTGTTAATAATTAAAAGTCAAAGTCAAAACGTTCATTTCCAAAGCACTGGGCCATGGACAGGTCAACTTAAAGCGAATAGAACAACCCAACTTTCATCTCTTATGTTTTTATTATAACAATATTGGTATTATTCGGATATCCCCGTGGGGCTCATCATGTGGGGGGACGATGATGTAATAGCTTACTAGTAAGAATACTGATTTGAATCTGTGGCGCGGTGGGCGACTAGCGACGAGTGGTATGAAACTTTTGACGCTTCTACCGTTCCCTACGAAAGTCACTCACGCCAATCACTATCTCATTCACTTACCACATCTCACTAAACTGAACTCAACACTATCCCGATGCCAACGCCTTACTGACTGGCTACCATTTTGCATGTAAATTCCTTGAACACTTCGCTTTCCATTACTGGCTTATACCGCCGTCTAGTTAGGACCGGCTCCGGGGACAGGCGATGTGTAAATAGCTATCGGACTCATACTTCGGAAACACCTGGTACAGAGACTGCGGTTTGGAGACACACGAACAAGCTGAAATTAAAAAACATATATAACTTGACGGCGACTTAATAATAATAATAATAAATCATTTATTTCAGGCATCTAAGGCCCATATAAACATA
This sequence comes from Gymnoscelis rufifasciata, assembly GCA_929108375.1. Lineage (NCBI taxonomy): Eukaryota > Metazoa > Arthropoda > Insecta > Lepidoptera > Geometridae > Gymnoscelis > Gymnoscelis rufifasciata. Next base: position 7,909,377 of record OV815327.1, on the reverse strand, counting down.
TACCTTATAGACTAACATACATAAAACTATAAATCTTATAAACTAAACTAAAGTGTCAGCATCGTGGATCATCTGTTACGGCGGTGTCGCCTTGCAGTGTAGGCGACCGATGAACCGTCGAAACTTGACCCCTTGCGGCCAAAACTTAACTATAGATACCTATATTCAGTATCCTTCAATGCCATTCAAGGAATAAATCTAAATTTAAAATTTAAGAACAACACCCGATTCCAATGCCTTAATTTTCCTATAAGTAAAACACCATAATATTTAGTAGTAAGGGCACGCGATGCTCTTTCATTTGATACCCCACTCGAGTATATTTGCAGATTTTCGGTTTTCCTTCCCCACTCTCACTCCCATAACTTTTGAACGGATCAACCGATTTTCATGAAACATGTCTAAGAACACCTGGGCCAAAACTCACCTTTCATACAAAAAAATAACTAAATTGAAATCGCTCCATCCATAGCTATCCGGGAGCTATGATGCCACAGACAGACAGACAGACACACAGACAGACAGACTCGTCAAACTTATAACACCCCTCTTTTTTGGTCGGGGGTTAAAAATAATCGCGTCATTCATGTCCAGAGTTGGCGTGTGTAAAAATAGGATTATCGTTAGTTTATCTGACCGTCTGGTGTTCATACACTTTCAAACTATGGGAGAAAATTACCACCTGAATGTAAAGTCCTCTTGAGGACTTAATTTTTTTTTTATTTTACAAAATGGCGTCCGATGTTACCGATACCGAAGATTGGCAAATGCATCTGTTCTGAAGTAGTGAGCATAGAATCTACCAACTCGGTTGATAGACGCATAACGAACAAACTATCTGGATATTTATGAGGAAGGCCTATCTCCAGTAGTGGACGTCCTACAGCTTATATAATGCTATAGTATGTATAGCATCATACATTAATTTGTACCTCCACTCCAGTGTGTCTCGAAAATCGCAGCTCTTCTGTGAATAGTTAGAATATCTGAATAACTTGCAAATTATGCTGTCCCGAGCATTGTTAGAACCTCACTCTTAGCGTTACGAGTTTACTCGAAAGCGTTATGAGTTAACGCTACTAACGCTAAAGTGCTGTCACTACATTGTTTTGATGAGTTAAACTCTCAATGTGTTGCTTGAAATTACTAACGTATTCGAAACGTGATATCTCACTACGACACTTTCGAATAGACGCTCGGCATAATGCTTACCGAAGTATTGAAGTTTACAATAGTCGGTAAATTGATAATAACATACTGATAAAAAGCGATACAATTCATCGCTTATTGAAAGAAATTTGCAAAAGTCGGCACTCTGCTAATAAATCGCTCGAAGAGCTATGGGACTTGCCTATGTTATTGGCACTATGGGTTTCTTTACGATATATAATAAGCCATTTACATTAATTAAACGTAATAATTTAATGTGGCATTAATTAGCCTATTTTTAAATGGGCAGGCCTTATACACCAGCTAGGTCACCTAATATAGGATGAAGGACGCTTCCATCCGAAAATATAGAAGGAAAGCTTATGCCCAACAGTGGACTGCGGCTACACGATGATGATTTTACGTTCAGATAGATAGATAACTCTTTATTGCACACCACAAAAATAATACAAACAGTTACCAGTTAATATCGGAGTACAAAGGACGGCCTTATCGTATGTTTATGCCTTTCGTTGCTTTCAATGTATAAATTACCTGATAATTTTGGAAAGTGGCACCACTTTAAAGTTATTTAACACCGCTAGTTAATTTTGCACTACGAAGAACGAACTTAACATGACTTTTAGCAGGTAAATGTTCCTCCAATTGTTTACGTTTCTAGTCTTTAACACGAATGTAAAATTTTACCAACGTTCAAACAGATGGTTAACAATATTTTAATTTAATTTGAATTTATTTGTCTTACAATGATATAAACCCAAATATATCAAGATGAAAATAAACCAACAATTTAATTTGTAATCAAGGAAGAAACTTCCTCCAACAGTTCATCATCATCATTAAGGTTGCGTAGAATAATTGTTTAATGCTGACCTCAGCAATCATTGTTCAATGCTTACCTCAGCATACAATGCATATTACCTGCACTGATTTTCCTGGGCTAAATTTTTATGTTATTTTGTTTTTATATTCTTAGTTATTTTTGTGTTCTTACTTTTTAATTACTCGTTTATATATGGACTATTGTGTTGTCTGAAATAAAACCTTTTTATTTTATTTTTTTATTTATATGATACATAGACACGAAACCAGATATTGGATCGTACAAAATCTGGTCCCTCGTCGGGAATCGAACTTTGACAAACTATTAGTGTAGGTAATTACAATTATATAATTTATATTGTCTCTATAATTTAATACTTAAAGGAACTCTAGTGACTTGAGTTATTCTTCCGTTGAATTCTCGAATAAGCGCCCTAATCTGTAAAAACCTAAATTACTGTGAATTATTAATAAAAGGGCTAAGGGATCCTCCCGTTTCAAAGGTACTTTGAGGGCCCTTTGAGCAAATGTTATACAACTTTCGCCAAATTACGGAGTCGGTGGTTTTTTATTTCAAAGTATGGATGCTTAGCGGACGAATCTGAGAGGAAAATCCGCTTAGTAACGGAACGAAACAAACTTATCTGACAAATATATATATTTCTTGACGTTTTCTAAGATAAGTGCAATCAAACGATAGATATAAATGATTTTGTATAATGTTGTACGATTCTTATGATAATAAAATGAACAAATAAGCAGTTATTTCCACAAAAAAACCGTTTAAAGTAAAAATGGTATTTACTCATTAACTAAAGTTTTCAAACATCGGAGAACTCCAGTTGAGCCTCATAATTTGACTTACATTACAAACATTATATTTGACTTAAAAATTATAATAACCCATGACCATATTATATTATGAATTTTACATTATTTGATTGTTTCCACATCTTTAAATCGGTTTATTCGAAAAAAGATTCAAATTATTCGTTTCATCCATTATTTAAAAAAAAACTTCACTGGGCTCGAACAGTCCCAAATTAGAAGCTTGAATGGTTTTGTATCTGCGAGCACTTGTTCAAATGCGAGCATTTGTTTTAGTGATAATTTAAAACATAGAATAAAACTCGCTGCTACCTGTGCCGGGGACGCCATTTTATTTACTACCCTGCTATCCCGCTTTTGTGCTGAGAAATTGGGACGAATCCACTGAAAAAGTCTCACTGAAAAGTGGGAAGAAAGCAGATTTTTTAATATAAAAAAAAACTTCAGGAATAGCCGTTTTCTTATGTGGGCCAAACTTTCACGAATTATTCTTCCTATTTCACATAAAATAAAATAAAAATAACCCAGTGACCATTTTATTTCATGAATTTTACTTGATTGTTTATTGAATGGACTAACTATTTTGACATTGTGAATCTAGAAATTCCCCCATCCTCTCCAGTTATGGTTATCGTTAAGAAAAATATAAAAGCTATATTAAAAACAGTAACAGATTGTCCGCTCCGAGTACATTGAAAAATAGCTGAAAAGTATCCAAATGTGCCCAAATACCTCTGGTTTACTAACCCAAGGCTGTAATTTAGACTTCTCAACTTTACCTTTTAGAAGTAGGCAATGTTCCTAAGTATACTTTTTCATTTGTTTTCAACTTTTTGCGGGGTAATTTTGTTCCCATGTTATGGCCAAAGGTTACCTTTTTACTCCGAATTTTAACCTTCAAAGAGTCACTTACTAAAAGGTTTACAGAGATTAAGGATTTTCACCTCTCAGTTTAAAGATCTTAACTGATAGGATCGAGGAAAAATCCATGAAGGGTCTTCGAATTTTCAAATCCAATTCTCCTAAGAAATAAGAAACATCTGCGATTTGTATTTTATATAACCCGTTTTCCATTATTACGAGTATTAAGTATATCAGATGTCGAGTACCCGTAACACAAGCTTAGAGCTTACCACGGGGCTAGATGTTGTTGTATGGAATGACCGGAAAAATCTATTTATTTATAGTATGTATATGTATATGAAAATAATACGCTTTTCTTGGAAAAGAAGGGTTCTTTTCTAAGCAAATAGTCTTAGTTCTTCTTTCTACACCACATTCTAATATTCGCTGGGATGTACACTGTGAACTATATAAGAAAAAGCGCCTGTAGTAAATTCTCACAAACAAATATTAATTGTCAGCCTTGTAAAGCTACCCCGGGTCTCACGTTTCTCTATATCGTAAATCCTACCTAGAGAATAGAAAGTAGTATAATTCTATCTCAATTTTCACTTGCTATCTACGCTTTAGAATAAATAATAAAATTACTTATTTGCAACAGTCTGCATTATACATATGGGTCACCTCTGGATTTTACTTCTAAAAAAAATTAAGCTGTAAATGCAAGATGAAAATGTGAAGCCACACATCGTGAGCAAACCCGCAAATTGGTGACATTCACCAACCCGCACTTGGCCAGCGTGGTGAATTAAGGCCTCATCTCTCTCGTCAAGGCAGAAGTCCCTTTGTCCCAGCAGTGAGAACGTTAATGGGAGGGTGATGTGATGATTGATGGATCTGCAAAAGTGCCTTATAAATAAAAAATAACGAGAGAGAAAATATATACATCGTTGCAAAATGGTCTCTGACTCAGTATTTTGTTGGCTGCAAAGAAGTTCACAACCAACGCTGATCTTCCGTCAGAGCCATTTTACACCCTCATTTACATTTACACCACATTTTAAATTTTACCTATTTAATTGGAGACAATGTAAGTGAAAAGTAAAAATTTGATTTATCATTGCCATGAATTAATGACAATAAATAGCAGAATTTAAATTAGTTCATCCGTTCGCGAGAAAAAGGACGAGGAAGGGACCAGGACAGCCGCCGGTAACAGTTTTTTATTTTCTCGCCAACGAGTTTGAGCATATTTGCCGGTCCACATATTTCGCAAAATCCTCCTGTATCCTGTAGCGCCTGCTCTATGAGATTGGTCAAGAAAACATCCATAAAAAACGCGATGTTTCTCTAAAATTATCTTTCAACTGCTACAAATCATTCAGCACGAAACCTTACAAAATCTCGTCTCTAACACTATAACCAATTTTCAACCCTACACCAACAAAACTAGGTTCAATTTCCCATCCTCCTACTCAGCAGTAGTTCATTGGTGCACGAGTGTTACCGGACATTCCTTTTCAATTCAATACAATAGATTTGAGGGTCGCGGTGTCAGTTCGTGTAGATGTTGCTATTCACTGTTTCTAAGAACAACATCCGTATTAACTCACCTTTCCAAAAATACAACTATTCAATTGGAACAAGCAGATCTGTTTATTTTCTTATATTTTAAGTCGGTAGATTGTGTTTTAATTGTACACTTTGTTACAAAAATAATGGGTCAGTCACATAAACCCGAATATCTTCCGAACTACGTACACGTATGCTATCAAAATGGTCAACATTTTAAAAAGTCGGCACCACGGTAATGTCGGCATCTCGGGAAGCGTTGGTCAAAATTTATAAAAGTCGGCATTACGGGAATAGATGTTTGAAATTTTGAAAATGGTGGCATAAGAAGGAAGACCGGCATTGAGCACCATAACCCAAGTCACGACCTTTACAAAAGTCGTCACTTTAAAACTTTCATAGCAATATTGTCTTAGCAATAACTACACGAAATAAGCCGTGGTCCTTTGACATGGTAACAGGCCTATTCATTTTGATCTGCGTTTTATTCGGCCGGAGTCCATTGATTTTGAATAATACGTCGTGTATAAAATGAAAATAAAGGGATCTACACGCTCCCTGGCTTAGTGCAAGATTTTATAGTGTATGAATTGATATCAATGTTACTTTTATTTCTTCTTTGGTCGTATGAATACAAATTTCTTGTAATATACAAGGTGTTTCTAAATTAGTATATAAAGCGGAAAGGTTGTGAATGGCACGCACCAGGTGAACATATTTAAATCTTTAAAGTGTAAATCGGTAAATCAATTTTTTTCGTGAGACAACCTTGAAATATTATTTTTTATTTTAATTTGATACTTACCTAAATTATCAATTAAAGTTAAAACTCATAAGTCTGCTTCAGTGGCGCGGTGGGCGAGGGTCCGCTTGCGGCGCAAGAGGTAGTGGGTTCGATTCCCGCCGAGTGTGAAAGTGTTTGTATGTTCTGCAAGCACGATCTCCTGGTGTTTATTATGTATAATAAAAAATATCTAAATATATGTATGACTATTATATTAAGTATATCAGATATCTAGTACCCGAAGCACAAGCTTAGAGCTTACCACGGGGCTAGATGTTGTTGTGTGAAATATTTATTTATTTATAAGTATCATATATGTATCATAAATTAATAATCACCTAAAAAACAGTGATTAAAAATTTTATTTATTTTTTAACTTCTTTTAGGTTAAAATAAATGAACTGATATGAGGCTGAATGACCTAGAGATTAGAGTATTATAAAAAAAGAGGCATTTTACCGAAAAATAGGTCACCAAATCGAGATGTTGTATGTTCGCCTATCCGCTTTATATACCAATTTTGAAACACCTTCTATAACTGTAGGTACTTAGGTACTTGTCTTATTTTATTTATTTCTGAGACTTTCATACACGGCTTTGAATAAATTTTATGACTAGTATTCAGAAATTTGTTCATAGATCTAAAGACTAAAAATGTATAGAGAAGCGGCATCCATACCAAAACATATCGGTCCCATTTGCTACTACATTCTATGTTGCCATTGCCAGTTTTATGCTTCGGCCAAAACTACGCGTCACGATTGTTGTTTTTAAGTTAGTTTGTAAGCATTGGTGTGCAATAAAGATATTATCCATCTATCTATCTGGCCGTGGGACACCTGTATTCTATTCATAAGGTCATGCGTCTAGCGGCCCGGACCTGGCGCGGTTTCGGCCCGGATCTGGCGCGGTCTAGCGTAAGTCTACATGGGGGTCGAAACCGCGCCAGGAAAACTCATAAACCTATACTTAAAGTCAGACTGTAAAATAGCCCTCGGCTCGATCCCGGCACGGATTACTTAACTATTCACCACGTTTCGAATTTATAAATAAACCTAACGATCTCCAGTAAAGTAATTATAATCTAAATAATTTCCTTAAAAGTAAAAATCATATTATTTTTTTAATGTGCACGTGATGCGCTTTTCGGACTCTACTCGAGTATATTTGCAGATATTGGATTCTTCTTCCCCACTTTCGCCCCTCATAACTTTTAGCTCCACCGATTTCATTAAACATGTCTAAGAACAACTATCTTGCAAAAGTCTCCTTTCATTAAAAAAAAAAACTAAATTGAAATCGCTTCATCCTTCTTCCGCATTCCGTATGATTTCACAGGCAGACAGAAACGTCAAACATCAAAACTCGACTCTTTTTTGGTCGTTAAAAATAAGTTATTCGTAGTATTTGCACAGAACTACTGTAAAACTCAAGATAGCAAGTCTTACCTGCACCAAAGCGCATGCATTTCTCCACTAAACCAGTTATATTTCCTCGTACCGTAAGGTCATTTCGTGCGATATTTCAGAGGGTAGTGAAAAATGCGCGCAGATCTGCGCATTAGGTGTCGCAAACTCGTATTTAAATGAGATGAATGACGAAGCTCGGCTTTTGCTAAGGGTGTGGGGTTGTTCGTGAGCGACGCGTTTGATATATACCGTATAACAAAAGTTTTATAAAGAAATGTAATAAAATTATTTATTCGCAAGAATACATAATAATTAATACATGTAGGATCTTCAAAAGTAAAAGTCATTGTATTCAGCCGACAAGTATGTGTGCAAATATTCAGTGAAAATTAATTAAATTATTTTTTAGTAGTTACATGTTATAATTTTAATATTCACTAACGCTATAGAGGTAAAACACTTTTCAAGCAACGAGCTACATAATTTAGTAGGTATTTAAGTTTTTTTCATTTTGTTACGCAAAATATATACATACTAGCTGTGCCCCGCGGTGCTACCCGCGTTATAATGTATTTGTAGCCTATGTTATTTTTCAGGCTCTAGAGATTCTGTGTACCAAATTTCATTCAAATCCATTCAGTAGTTTTTACGTGAAAGAGTAACAAACATCCATACATCCATACTTACAAACTTTCGCCTTTATAATAGTAGTAGGATCTTATTTTTATTGGAGTTAAGAGAAGAGAAGAGAGAGAAGAGACAAAATTAGATTACAAACGATAAGGAGCAAAACCAAATTTAGAAATATTGAAATTGTGTACAAAGAACTTAAATGGCGCTGGACAGGACATATGTTAAGGGAGAAGAATGAGAAATGGACCAAAATAATAACAGAGTGGTATCCAAGAGATAGTAAAAGGAAAAAAGGCAGAAAAATCAAAAGATGGGAGGACGATTTCAAGAAAATAGCCGGCCCAGAATGGTTAAGATTAGCAAAGGACAGAGAAAAATGGAAGGCTCTAGAGGAGGCCTTTGTCGAAAGACAAGCTGTGAAAGGAAACAATATGAAATAATAATGTAAATGTAGATTAAGTTTCACTGCAATAAAGGCTTATTTTATTTATTTATTTATTTATACGTTTCATGGTGAAATGTAACTATTTAATATAACTTTAGAACGTTTTCCGGAAAAAGTTAGCTTATTTCCGGCTCTCAACAATGTATATGCATGTAAAATAATAACAAAGCGCTTGAAGCATAAGCCTAAATCGTGTGCAAGAGTATAAATAAACTTTATTAGATTACCTAGGACTTATTTTAAACAGACTTCAAAAAAAGGTAAGGCGTATGTTTTTTTATTACCTCGACCTTCGTTAACTTATTATTAAGTTATATAAAATCCATTGCAAGATAGTCCCTCATCTATAGTAATCCTCATTTTCTAGTTCTATTCAAAAGTCGTAAAATGTTTGTTAAAATTGTATCCTACCAGCTAAACTGTTGTGCTTTGAATATAATTTTATGAAATTTATTGATCTAAACTCGTTAATATATAGATATATATCAATTGAGTTACATATATCTGACTGCCTCTGTGGCGCGGTGGGCGAATGTCCGCTTGCAGAGCAAGAGGTAGCGGGTTCGATTCCCGCCGAGGGTAAAATTATTTGTATGTTTTGCAAGCACTTTTCTCCTTGGTCTGGGTTTTATTTTTTATTTTTTATTATTGATAAGCCTTTATTTGACCACAATCTCACCTGATGTAAAATGACGATGTAGTCTAAGATGGAGCATGAAGGCCTAGAAGATGGCTTCTCCGGGCCACATTACGAAACACGAAAAAATCGCTTCACGTACTGGCCCAGCCCGGAGGGTGGTGCCGCGGCCGAAGCCTACCACCAGAGACTGTTCTTAGCACCACCCGGAGGTCACGTGTAAGGATTCAGAGGGTTACCACTTACGGACGTGAACAGACAAAACCTCCAAATATATGGGTGTTCAATATGTATACTAAAAATATCTATATAATGTATGTATATTATATTAAGTATATCAGATATCTAGTGCCCGTATAGAGCTTACCGCGGGGCTAGATGTTGTTGTGTAGATTGTCCGGAAATATTTATTTATTTATATATTTGGCACATTACCCGCTCCGCTCGCTAATACCGACGAGCCGACACGCCGGCGGCTTTGAAACTTGTTTGCTCACAGACCGTTTGTATTTTTGGGCGTTACGAACAGACACATGTTACACACAGTTTGTATGTAAGCCGGGTTTAAGCGTTCAAACATTTTGAAAGTGAGTCAGTTTGTTGTGGGATATTATGATCTAGTTGTTTTGAGTTTATGATGTTTATCTTAGTTTCTTAAATGTAAATTTTGGTGTTATGTTAACTTAGATATTATGAGACTGTTTCTATATTCATATTCATTTATTTTAATCAATAGTTTGCATACACAAAACTTAGACAGGTCAAAAACACACTATAATAAAGTAATTAATAAAATTACTTAGAAATTAAATAATAAAGTTATATAAAATAAAATTATTTTTCTGCTCTATAGGGGCATCGTCGAAAATATAAAATAATTAATTTAAACTACATCAAAACCTTATAATCAAACTAAACATCTATTATTACCATACTTTTGAAAATAAACAGGTACATTTCATTTCATCATATAGAATCATCATTAAATCTTTATCATGGAATAGTTCGTAACACAAGCTCAAAGCTCAGCACGGGGTTTCATGTTGTTGTGGTGTACCGTGTACGCTGGCGTTATAATAGATTTTCCCTCGGTAAAAAGTAGCCTATATCAGGCTCTAGAGAATCTGTGCACCAAATTTAATCGGTTGACTAGTTTTTGCAAGAAAGAGGACAGACAGACAGAGTTACTTTCATCATCATCACTCTATTAACGTTCCCACTGCTGGGACACAGGGACTTCTCTCTTGAAGAGAGAGATTAGGCCTTAGTTCACCACGCTGGCCAAGTACGGGTTGGTCACATGTCCTTCAAACTCTTTTAAAGTTCTCAGAACATGCCGGTTTCCTCACGATGTTTGCCCTCACCGTTAAAGCACGTGTTTAAAGCGCACATAAATTTCTCAAGAAGAAAAATCCAGAGGTGCGTGGCGGGGTTTGTTGAACCCACGACCTTCGCAATAAAAGTCGAGTGTCCTCCCACTTAGCCAACACGGCTTTGAGTTACTTTCGCATTCATAATATTAGTATGGATTCTGACGCGTTCAAGTTACGCACAGTATCTACTATCAAGTGTAGTTCTAAAACATACCGACCTGTCACGCTTCCCAACAAATGCTAAAATGCCGGCACAACAATAAACTAGAAATAAAACCGTCTGTATGTCAGTCAGTTGTTTGTGACACAGTTCAGAATCTTTTTATAGTTACCGGAGAGCGATTCGAATGTGGTTTCGTTTTATTTAGATTTTAGTGTTGAATGTAAAATATTTGGATTTAAATTGTTATCAAATTGTTAGCAGTTGTAAGTGATTCCTGACATTTTCATAGATATAGGCAGACGTAGTTTTATTTACCACAAAACACACACAAAAATAATACAGACTCAAACTCAACATACAGTTTTTAAATCACACACATTATCTATATATAAAAATAATAATAATGGGCCTTTGCATCCATAACAGATGATTTAAGTAGCATCGCGGCGGCATTTGCTTATATATATACATATAAACATGATTTTATTGTTAAAAACTGAAATAGCATGTCTTTGTTTTTAATTACCTACAACACCAACCAGCTCATATTTGTTTCCTACAAAGATTTCCAAATTTAAGGGGTTTTGCAGCAAAACATACATAATATAAAAAACTTATATACCTACTTTTAAACAAACGAAAACCTCATCATCATCATCACCCTATTAACGTTCCCACTGCTGGGACACAGGGCCACAGGGACTTCTCGGACGGACGGTGAGATAAGGCCTTAATTTACCACGGTGGTCAAGTGCGGGTTGGTAAATGTCACATGTCCTTCAAACTCTTTTAAGTTCTCAAGAACACGCCGGTTTCCTCACGATGTTTGCCTTCACCGTTAAAGCACGTGCTTTAAAGCGCACATACATTTTTCAAGAAGAAATATCAAGCGGAGCGTGTCAGTGTTTGAACCCACGACCTTCGGAATGAAAGTCGAGTGTGCTCCCACTTAGCCATCACGGCAACGAAAACCTACTTTTAACTAAAAAAATACCGCAGTAAAATGTAATATTAATAATCAAAAGTACATTAAACCTTCAATTTGGACGTTTGTTTAAATCAAGTCATTGTAAACAATTACAATAGAACAAATAACTTTCTTGTAAGATAATTAAAATACTAGAAATTCATCCAATGGGACGGAAAACTTGATTAATTAATACTGAACACTTAAGGGCTCGCGCAAATTAATACTGAACTCCAAAAGCTTAACCCTTTAGAATCATTCGAAAACCTTAAATTTGTTGCTTAAATATTTTGTGACACATTGCTTAGAAGGATTACAATTTTAGGGATTTTTTCGTGTTTCGTAATGTGGCCCGGAGAAGCCCGGAGAAATCTACCTTCTAGGTCTTCATGCCCTATCCTCTTAGACCACATCGTCACTTTACATCAGGTGAGATTGTGGTCAAATGAAGGCTTATAATATAACATAAAAACCAGGTTCTGCGCATGACACTCTCCGAAGTACAACCTTTGCGTACGGAACTCTAAAATTTTTTTTTTTTTTTTTTTTTTTATAATTGATAAGCCTTCATTTGACCACAATCTCACCTGATGTAAAGTTAAGATGTGGTCTAAGATGGAGCATGAAGGCCTAGAAGATGGCTTCTCCGGACCACATTACGAAACACGAAAAAATCGCTTCACGCACTGGCCCAGCCCGGAGGGTGGTGACAAGCCGCGGCCGAAGCCTCCCACCAGAGACTGTTCTTAGCACCACCCGGAGGTCACGTGTAAGGATTCAGAGGGAGAATAAGTTGTCAATTAAACTGAAATAAGAAAAAAAAACTCCATTCTGCTCCATTGCTCACAAACAAATTATTCAGCTTTATGACAAGTCTAGAATCTGAATGTTTTGAATAAAAACTTTGTTATAAACTTGCACAGCTCTCTCGCTGTGTGTCTGTATGTATCAAAGTTAGCATAACTTCGTCTGGCGAGTTGACAAAACTTCCCGGCTTTGTTTGTTTGTACGAATCTGATCATTTGAATTTTTAATTGTTATTAAAAACTGAGATATTGTTGACCTGGCTGTTGGTATAATTTTAGGGTACTGTTGTTGATAAACTTGCTTATTAATTTGTTGTTGAAAGCCATTATTTAAACACAATCATTTTTATACGTTGCCATTATTGTTTTTTTTTATGGTCATCTTTATGCATCATTTTATCGTTATCCTCTAATAAAAATAACAAATTTATAGTGCGACTAAAACTCTTTTTAATTCGTGGCAGGGACCTAAGGTTATTGATGATGATGATATTTTTTTTAATATTGCGACAACGGAACCCTTTCGTTTAATTTTGCACAACCTTCGTAATATTAATAAGCATTTTAGAGTTCCGCTGACTCGTGTTTACCCAGTTTTTTAATAAAGGACGGTTTAGCCTTTTTCTAAACCGGCTGTTTTAAATATTATCTATATTTTTCTTTACTCATTTACGTTTTTTTTTGTTTAAACATGTGACTTTATTTAACTTATGCAAAATACTTTGATTGTCCTGGATGTGAAAGAGAATGGTGTTTATTTGTTTTTTATAGAAACAATACAAAAATAAGTGACAATCCTCACTTTTAGGTTAAACGTTTTTTTTTATATTTATAGAATTTGCTAACACTTAAAAGAAAAAAACAATTACCGCTGGATTATCTATTTTTACGCAGGCATAGCCGCGGTTGCAAATCTAGTTAGAATATAATATCATTTTCAATGAAATAAAATAGTTGTAGGATTTGTAGGTATCCTATTGTTAATGGCGCGTCTACATTAGCGGACAAATATTCTGAAGTAACGTTATTGTAGCCAGCCATACATCGCGTTGACACAACTATTCACCGAATTCTTCCCAACAAACACTACTGAAACGTCTTTTGATAAAATAAGCCAAAGTTCTACGATATTACTTGGAAAAGCTGCGTATAAATGTTTTGTAACAAGACTTCTTGCGTTAACGCCCCAACTTCAACTCTCAACACATCGACACAAAACCGTCTCGGAGTTAGAGGATAGTTTTTCATGTCTCGCCGGACTTGGAAACTGCACGGATGCAGCTGTCCCGTCCACAGAATGTACAGAGTAATCTGTTCATTCATTCACTCAAAAAAGGCCGCACATGTGACATAGAGCTGTAATAATATTAAGTCAGAAAGTTCCTCTCTCTACAGCCCTAGTCACCGGTCGCTTGAGCCTGGCTTCGCGGCTTCTCTGATTCTCTGTTTTGATATATTTTTACAGTAGGTAGTTTTATATGATAATTTTTATGTAATCTATTGCAAAAAGTATATTTTTGACGTGTTTAAAATGAAATAAAAGAGAAAAATAATATTAATCTTTTATTTTGCGCACACAATTATAACACGTACGTAACAAAAATATTCTTAACACTATGCGACAAGTAGCGGTCTTATCGCTCAAGAGCGATATCTACCAGACAACCTTGAATGGATAGGACCATAAAGACATGAAAGAGGATCGGTGTGCAATTATGAATTAAGTATAGATACAGGATTATAGAGAACAATAGTGACTAAACTAAAAATAATAAACCTACATCTATACTATATATTATAAAGCTGAAGAGTTTGTTTGTTTGTTTGTTTGAACGCGCTAATCTCCGAAACTACTGGTTCGAATTGAATAATTCTTTTTGTGTTGGATAGTCCAGTTATCGAGGAATGCTGTAGGCTATATAACATCACGCTACGACCAATAGGAGCAAAGATATAGTGGTAAATGTGTAAAAAACGGGAGAAATTGTTCATCTTTGAAGCCTTCCGTTGCGTGCGCCGTGAAAACGGTTCAAGATACACAAAAAATATGTATTAAAGAATAATAGCTCTTTTAATGATCTTAAAAACTGTCCGCGATAGTATATGTCTATCTTTTAAGATTAACTCACAAAAACCGTTTTTATGGTACCTAATTTGGTCGAAATAATTTGTTTAAGTTGTATCAACATAAGAATATTAATCTTTATTCAAATAAATATGTTGTTGGTTAAGAGTACTTCATCCATTATAACGCGGGTAGCACCGCAGGGCACAGCTAGTATATGTATATATACATACTATATCCAATCTTATATATGTAAAACATACATAAACTACATAATTAGGTTATTTTATTAGGGACTGTATGAATGAATGTATGCTTAAGCGATAGCTGAACTGAGCTGTATGTTCATTCACTCAAATTAGCACCGCACGTACTATGTTATATGAGACCGCACGTCTTTTTATACGACAGTAGTCTATTCGTTCATTCATTCAAATATTGCCGCACATTTTTTATACTGGAACGAAGTACATTCACTCAAATAGAATGACGTTCCAAAATAGACTAATTGTTTTGAGGTACCTCCTAATGATTAAGGGAGGCCTATTTTCAGCAGTGAAATGCTCATGGCCGAAATTATGAATTACTAGAATTTCCCGCAAAATGTGATAAGCTACATTATTGTGATTTTACACACTGAAAGTTTCGCGTTTATAATATTAGTAGGCTAATTGTTACTCCTGTTAAAAGAAAAAGAAAAGCAGTGAAAAAAGTTCAAAACATTTCTCATGAAAGATACTCACGTTTAAACAGTAACATTATTAACAAATATTCTTAAATGCAACCTTATAAGTTTAATTCATTAATATCCTGCTTAACAACTCACTAAAATAATACAAATTATAGATCATTAAATTGTAATCGATTAGAATAATCTGTTAATGAATTATCTACCCCTTTCTAATTACTAGCACAGATTTCCAACATCTATACAACCCGTCGAATATGTTTTGTTTCAATTATCATGAACGTTTTGAATTTGTAATGTGTTTCAAACCTTTGGTATGTTAGTGAAACTATTTGTCGTTGAAATTTAATATTTTTGTCTTCACAGCTGTAGTTTTGTGTAATCTTTCTATTTTTTATGTTTACGGAAACTATATGATAATATGGACAGCATGTTTAATCCGTCTAACAGACGGATTAAACATGCTGTCCTTCCAAAACCTATTGTTTTAATTTATCAATTTAATTATAAAGTGAAAAGATATAGAATATGAAAGTTCCGGCCTGTGACTGCAAAAGCTTTAATTATGTTATGAGTAACTTCAATGCAATGTTATTTGTAATAGATTTTTCTAATAAATAAAATACGGATACAATCCTTCTAAATAATCTAATTACGGACACATTTTTCAATGTTATTTATCGTATCTTTAAGATAACGATTTTACGAAATTTGTTCAAGTTTAACGTCAGGACTTTGTTATGATAGTAATGATAATTTGTGTATCAGTAATTGAAAGAAAATTTATTCCATTTTGTTTTATGCAAAATTTGTCGGTTATTATTAAATTCTATCGTTTCGCTCCATTTCAACTTAAAATCATAACAACACTTGCTCAATAACGCGTTTGAAACAGCAAACAAGGACGCGTTCGAAACAGAACATTAGGACGCGTTTGAAACAGCCCATAAGTGAAACTCTGTCGGGATCAAATTGAAACTATCGTCATTGGCTATTAGCTCGACTTTGTAACGTGTTCGCAACTTTAGCGATGTGAAAAGTACGTCCTCTCTTCACAAGAACTATTTAGAAGAATGGCGCTTTGGCAACGGAATTAGGCGTTCAGTGTAGGATTATTTTAAACTAGCTGGCCCGCCCCGGTTTTGCACTGTTATCTTTGTTTCGTAATAATTATTTTAAGTTTATTTTGTTACCTTACTAGAGCAACATTATCACTTGGCGACACAGCTATTTAATTAAAGAAAAAAAAACCTTACTTTTGAACTAATTAACCTTCTGTTCAATATGGCTTGATAATTCGATCAGTAGTTTTTGAGATTATCGCAAACATAAAGACAGATATGACGGGGGACTTTAATCTATACTAATATTAATATTTTGTTTTTTTCGGGAAATTACGTTTTTTCCTCAGGCTACATGTAAAGCGAGTTTAAAATTTGTAGAGAAATGAAAAAAAAAACATCTATTTAAAAATCATTAATAAAGAGGAAGTCAAAACAACGTAACATGAGTTTTTTGGCCTGCTTGGGTGTGTTGTGCATTTTGAAGGTTCGTTAGTACTGTGTTTCAGCGAACGTGTCAATGCATGAAGTTAGTCCATAGTTGACAAGTACAGTCAGCATCAAATTGATATAGGCGATCGGAGTAAGTAGTCAAAATATTTTTTAAAATATTCAACCAAAACTAAACCATAAGAAATAAGGATTATCATAAAATTGATCAAAATACCTCAATTTAATTGTTTCATATTTATGCTGACAAACTGTTAAAAATAATCTGTAAAAACAAAGCTTTCTTTATCGCTTTAAAGAGTTTGCACGCAACCTTTGATAACTATGTTTGCTCAGATTATTTTGAACACTTAGTCATCTTAGATTAATAAAAAACAATATTATTTATTTATTTACAAATGGGATATTTTGACCACTTTGATGATTTGAACTATGTACAATATAACAATATAGTAATGTATAACAATATAGTTTTTCAGTTTATCAGAATATTTTGACTACTCAAGTGTCTTATAACAATTTGATGATGACTGTACATGCTCTGGGTGTATGTGAGACTATGTGTGTGTAAGAGAGGACTTTTCTGTGCGTTTTCATTTAGTAAAATGTTTCTGGGCAGAAGTTTGTGCTGAATATTTTGCATTAATTTTAAGTAATCTTAGAATGTAAAACTTGTTTTATGCGATAAAAACAAATCTGACAATCTTGACAAAACTCCCCAAATTTCACACATTCACAAACGGCGAAATGTTTTATCAAGCAGCGCGATTTTGTTCGATATAAATACAATATGCCGTGGAAAACCTCAGACATGTTCACCTAAAAGCTTTATAAAGGTATAATACCTTGAATTTTTCGCACCAGAGCCTGAATAACCCCTAAAGTGACAACAAGCGACAGAATCAACTCCATACGTCACTTAACCCACCTAACTAGGCTATTCACGGTAAAAATACCAATCATGTCAAGTCATCGAAAATACCTTCGACACTTCAACCTCTTAGGGGTTAAACCCCACTTGAGGTAGGGTTTAGATCATTTATCTTTGGGGTCATAATGAACTGAAGTGTAGCACTGCTGACTTCGTGTAAATTTTAATGTGTTGAAAATTTGTGTTTCACGTAATTTTAAACACTTAACTAAATTGAGAAAATATTGAGAATTAATAAATACAATCTTGAACCTTAGGTTGTACAGTAAACAGTAAAATATACTGATTATTTTATTTTAAAGGAACAAAAACGTGTCATAATTTAGTGATCACATATCTTTCGAATCAGGGTTGTAATGATCATTATGATGTTGACACTTTGGTAAACTTAATACATCTGAGGCACATGTTTTCGCGGAAATTCGACATTATCTATTTTCTATGGCATGTCATAAAGAGTAACAAAACTCAATTCGTTATTATATTATTTTTTAATTTCTGTTATACACGGAGGTTAACCTAATTAGTCTCAGAATTACGAATAAATGTCTTATGTCTTATATTTTAAGAACAGTCTCTGGTGGTAGGCTTCGGCCGCGGCTTGTCACCACCCTCCGGGCTGGGCCAGTGCGTGAAGCGATTTTTTCGTGTTTCGTAATGTGGCCCGGAGAAGCCATCTTCTAGGTCTTCATGCCACATCTTAGACCACATCGCCACATTACATCAGGTGAGATTGTGGTCAAATGAAGGCTTATCTAACATAATAAAAAAGACCGTCGCATACTGACCCAAAACTTTTGCTACGCCATATATTCTTGTAGAATTCCTATCATAGCTTACCGCCTCTTTTAAGAATAATGCTGCCATAACCTCTTAACTAGTGTCCAAACCCTAAGTGTCCCATTCAGCCAATCCACAAAGGCCCTCAGCAAATAGAAATTATTCTTCCAATAGAATTTTTCTCACAGAAGTAGGGTTGTGAGAGGTTTTTGTAAAAGCAACTAAAGGTACCATTCTAGCGGCTTACGCTTGGTCGCGTATCATCTATTGGTTTATTAGGGACACACTGGCGAACTGTTGAACGAGAGTGAACGGATTGATATGTGAGTGAATGATTGGATTGGTGAAGGATCGAGTCAAGTGTTTATTGGCAGAAAAATTTTTTCGAACATTATAATGTGAAAACGACCTTGGCTCGAGGGATGGTGAGTGACTTAGAAAAGTACCCTAGGAAACAAAAATTGACACTCAAAATAAAATACCCGTCACATTATGTCTTTTGATTTTCTTTAAAATCTCCTCAATTGGTGTACATTTATTAGATACGAATTAGTCGATTTTTTCGAACGTACAAAAAAAAGTAGCTTCTGTCTTTTAATAGCATAAGAGCAATGACAGTTTCAAATTTGATCCAAATCGCCATAATGGATTTTCCCGCGAAATGTGGTATTTTACCTAGTTAAAAAGTGGCCTTTGTGCTATTCTGATATGTAAGCTTTTCAAGCTTTTTAGTAGTATTTGTGTAAAAGAGCAACAAACACACAGACACAAATTTTTGCGTTTATAATATAAGGATATTTATATCAAGTAATTATATTTATTCCAAATCGGTTCAGCAGCTGCAATGAAAAGAGGTAACAGTTATACAGTTATTTCGCATGTACTGATCTCTATTTATAAAATATTGACTCTGATTGATTAGTAAGGAGTTCATCACCCTATAAACGTTCCCACTGCTGGGACACAGGGAATTCTCTCTTGGCGAGAGAGATTAGGCCTTATTTTATTTATTTATTTTTATTTATTTACAATTCAATAAAACATCTTTACAGGTTATTTTTTGGGCCCTAATGCGATGTTAAATTTATATTTATTACAAACACAACAAAACAGATTTTAATAATAATTCAAATAGATTTGTATCATAATAATAACAATAAATCATCGAAAATATGAATAAATAATAAAAAATAACCAATATAAAACAACGTTAATTAAAAATCAATTCAAAAATTCATAATTAATGCAAACAATAATTTTAAATACATAACTAGTGGTAGGTACATTTAATTTCAATAACCACCTGTGCCATTTGTAAAAGTTTCGGCAGGCTATTAAAAAATATATCCACATTGTTCATGGAGAGTAGGTTAATTAAATAAATAGCGAGTGACAAGGGGGCATGCTTCAGCAGCTTGGTCCTGCATGTTGGGACCTCTAGCATGGCGGGGCGGCGACGCAGGCCTACATAGTTATCGGGGGCGCACAGGCGAAGAGCTGCTAGAGCGGCCGGGTCGTGCAGCTCCCCGCGCAGCACGCGCACCGCGTACTTCACGAGGGCCACGTCTCTCCTCACAGACAATCTGCTGTACCCCACCATACCCATGACAAAGAGGCTCGGGTACATCAGAGGGTAATATGGATACACTCCGTATTCTTTGAGATAGAGAAACCGAGTAAATTTATTTTGAATTTTCTCTATCATTAGCTTATATTTAGTCTCAGATGGATTCCATATTATGGCATTAGTTTCAAGGTGACTACGGACAAGAGCGTTGTACAATACTTTAATGACCTGCGTATTTCTAAAATGCACACTCTGTCTCAAAATAAACCCTAAGTTCCTAAAGGACTTGGCGCATATATTTATAATGTGTCGGCGAAACCTCAAGTCGGGGACCATCTCGAGGCCCAGGTCGCGAACGGCCGTCGCTCTCGGTAGCGCGGCCCCGTCCACCTCATAGTGGAACTGTAAGGGAGTGCGCGCTCTACTGTAGCTCATTACAGAACATTTGCCTACATTAAAAAGTAATTTATTGGAACTACTCCATTGGACCACCCTATCTATATCAGCCTGGAGCCGTTCACAATCAGAAGTGTCTACTACCGCAGAGAACACCTTTAGGTCATCTGCAAATAGTAAACAGTGACCTTCTTTTATAACCTGTGGGAGATCATTTATCATTATTACAAATTCCAGGGGGCCAAGATTACTGCCCTGGCTCACCCCTGAGAACGTGTAATAAGGAGCCGAATGGATTCACCACGCTGACAAGTACGGGTTGGTGAATGTCACATGTCCTTAAAAATCTTTCAAGTTCTCAGAACATGCCGGTTGCCTCACGATGTTAAAGAGCAAATAATTTTTTCAAGAAAAAATCCAGATGTGTGTATATGGTTTTGAACCCATGACCGTCGGAATGAAAGTCGAGTGGGCTCCCACTTAGCCAACACGGCTTTAAGTAAGTATCAGTATGGAGTCATGTGTCATGATTTAAAAACCCGTGTGTCGCACTACGAGTAAAGGTATTCCCCTTTTTTTGCGAAAATCTGATTGTATCAGAGTCGGGGTCCAATTGAACCCCCTTGGGGTGCATGTCCAGCTTTTGTGCACTAGCCACTCTAACGTCCAGCGCCCGCGGCGTAACTAGGGACTAACGTCCCAGCGCGCGTTACGCGCGCCGAGCGTGAAAAACGCCGCGTTTTTTCCGTTAAAACACATAAAAAGTACTAAACCTATTTCAAAACCAAAAATGTATTTATTTTCTTTATTATAATTATATAAACTTGAATAATAATATGAATCATCGTACCTACATCTTCATTTACTAAAAAAATATCAAACATAGGATGGTAGCATTTTTAGACTGATTTGGAGACCTATTTTGATAAATTTATTTAAAATACTTCCTCTGAACATTTAATAATTATTTTGGTACCGTTTTAACGGGGTTGGAGTCTAGTTTTTTCAATAACATATTTAATTTTAATACAGATATCACAAGTAAATCATAAAGAAATTAACTTGCGAAAAATAGTAAAATGGCGGAAAATTTCTCTCACTTTTTTGACAAAATATATATTTTTTCATATTTTTTGTTGCCAGGTATGGGTTTTTCTAATTAGAATTTAGTAGAATAATTATTGACAATGACATCTGACATTGACACTAGCAACTTGTCTTATTAGAAAATAAAGAAAATACGAAATAAAAAAAACAAAAACTCGTGTGGCACTCTAGTACCATGGACGTTAGTCGGCAAAAAGTTTTGTGGCACTACAGTACCACTGGACGTTCAAGTGGCTAGACGAACTAAAAATAAAGCTATCGTGTTCTTTACATAGTTGGATAGGGATGGTACTTAATGTCACCAAACGCACCAAACTTCTTCAGTCCCAAAGGCTAAGTAAGCTTGCTATCGGCCACATTCACATACATCAGTATGTATGTATATTATATTAAATATATTAGATGTCTAGTACCCGTAACACAAGCTAAGAGCTTACCACGGGGCTAGATGTTGTTGTGTGGATTGTCCGGAAATATTT
The DNA here is from genome assembly GCA_929108375.1 of Gymnoscelis rufifasciata. Lineage (NCBI taxonomy): Eukaryota > Metazoa > Arthropoda > Insecta > Lepidoptera > Geometridae > Gymnoscelis > Gymnoscelis rufifasciata. The sequence goes on along the minus strand of OV815327.1, from coordinate 7,887,401 downwards.
ATTTTATTTTTATTTATTCATCAACATCTAGGCCCCATCGGTCACTTGTCAACGTCCTAAAACGTACGTACGTGTAAAGAAACGTTACCAAAGTGCTTTCCACAGCCCACTGAGCGACTCCGATTCTATTAATAAGGCACGTAGTTAATTGAAATATCCATTATTTTATTATTTATAAAAACAATTGAAATATCATAGCAAAATAACTTAATCGTATCTTCCACAATTGAAGAGCAAAAATTTCCTTACAAATATCAGATATCCTAAAGCAAAAACTCAACACTGAATATTGAGCAATTTTTATTGAAAATTCAACGTTCACATTCCCAGTAGACTTCCGGAGTTCATTTTACCCCTTTTCACCCGTTTTCACCCCTTTTCGTACCCCGTGGAGGGGCGTGAGTGTTTGGCATTTGAACCTGATAAGATACATTCAGGAATATCGTAAAAAGTACCCGATTTCGTATCAATTTGAATGTATAATTTTCGTCGATGAAAGAAGACTTTGAAATCCTATATTGGTACGTGAAGATTCTTGTACTTATCGAAGTATTAGAAAATGTTGCGAAGTTGTTGTTTTGTTGTTTTAATGGACGATGGAAATTTCTTCGTATTTATTCTTAGACTAGCAGACATTGCAGATCTTGACCTGATTCTGTGCTTTTGAACGGAAAAGAAACTTTAATGTTTTCTTGCAGATTCATCTGAAAATAATTACCAAAATTGATTTTCGGTCCAGTTTTAAGGGTTCCGTACCCAATGAGAAAAACGAGACACAAAAAAAACGTGAATTTTATTTTATAATATTTAGCAACGTTGCACGCTACCAGTTCTTAGACGGCCCCCCCCGGGGTGACAGCTCTTTTAATTACTTAATTCAATTTTTTTGCAAAATGTGTATAAACTGTAGTGCACATGGAACGCAATGGATATATAAGTCTATGTTATACTTCTCAAATTTATGTAAGTATAGATAGGTCTATATTTATAAAAAAATAAGCTAAAATTACATTATTACAATAATATATTAAAAGGGCGACATTGATTCACAAAAAACATGCTTTAAAAGCCACTATGATACTAATTTTAGGTTGAAAACCAAATTCAATGTCTATTATACTTACCATTTTTATCTTTTTTTGTGTTTTATTATGTTGTGTTCAATAAAGAGTATTGTATTGTATTATACATACAAGCTGAAATTAAGTAAAAAATATAACCCGACAGCGCAGCGTCTTGATTTTTGGGAATTTAGAGTCTATTAGCTTATGTAAGAATGGTTGTTTCACATGTTTAAATCAATATAGATCCTTAACCGTAAGTCGGATCAAAAAACGTCGAAAGAAAACTAAAAATGATTTTTAAATACCTATTCAACGGTATACCCCACAAGATATAGTTTGCTGACTTTAATTTTTTATTTTTACAAAATGGCGTCAAATAGTCGCCATGTTGAATTTTCACTAACGCAATGTCTTTAGTGACACTCGCCGTACCAAGAAAATTCGATTGACGTGTGAATCATAGAAATCAGCCCAGGTCTTTGTCTAGTATAGTGGGACAAAAGAACATACATTCATACATACTTACATACATAGAGTGTTAAACACATTACCACTCCTTTGCGTTGCGCAGTCGGGTAAAAATCTAAATCAAAAATGAATTTCAAAACAAAAAACTATTTGAAACTAAAACTCGAAAACTAGACGTATTCAGTGTTCAGCAATACCGGATAGTTTGCGAAACTGTAACATTCCATTGAAAGCTACACACCCTGTACAGCTGCATAGTTTTCGTACAAAATGAAACATCCTGTGTGTCTATCTATTTTCTACGTCATAATTAACTTTAGTGTATAAATTACCTTCTAACTAAAGCGTGGCGTGTTTAAATGACGTACATATATTATCCGATGAAAAGCCTTTCTTGGTAAATACCACAACCATAATTACGAAAACTGAGACTGAGCTGAGCTATTTTGTAACTAAATAATTGCTTTATTCTTTCATATACGGGGAGTATATGAAAGAATAAAGGGTATTGGGTAAAGTAGTGAAGCTTCAGAGCAAATTTCACTCAAATCGGTTCAGTACATCCAGAGATTACCCCCTATAACGTCACAAACATTCTCAAAACTCACAAAGAGGTTAACTCTTTATAATATTAGTATAGATAATCAGGGATTCCCAACATTTTTGTTATCAAAGTATCCCAACATTTCGAAACAGTCGACACAGTTCCCAAAGTTCACCAGATTTTCAATAGATCTAGAAAGTTCCAAGTTCCCAAGTTGTTTTCGCTGACGGGTTAATTGTGAGATAACTTATCTGCATTGATCGGTTAATTTTAATCGTCGGGTTAAGTTTGAAAGTGCCCTTTAGTAAATAATTGTTTTAAGTAATCTTATTTTAAATTCATCGCAAGTTACATTCTTATTATTAGGTAAAATTTTATCAATCAAATATGTATATTTATTAAATAATTAATAGTAAAGAAGATAACTCTACAAAAATAAACGCGTCGAATTGAGAATCACCTCCTTTTTTTTCTCGGTTAACAAACCTACAGGATCGATTCTTCCTCAAACTTAAAACCCAAGCATCAGTTATAAAAATTACTCGATAAATACTGGACTGATTATGTAACAAAAAAATCAAACTCTGAACGAAAAAGTTAATAAATACTTTCTTCACTAGTGATAAATTACTTGAACTATTAAATGTTTACAAATCAAAGTTCCATTGCCAAGGGAGTTCTAAAAAACTAAGTTTCTTTGGAATCAATCAATTAGAAAGTATTTTGTCTTTGTCTAACTTTTACTTGACTTTTTTTAGTTATATTTATTTAACGGACTTCAAAAAGGTTGTCAAGTCGATTCGTACCTATTTGTTTTTTTTTTTAATTCAGATATCTTTCGGTTTATCTTTGGAAAATTTATCAAAATGGATAGGAATATTTAAGCAGTGAATTATATATTAGTTAATTATAGTTGATGTTGTAAGTAGTAATTGAAGCTATTATCTACCACGGTCGGCATAGCGCTACCCGAAGTATCGAAGCTTATAAATAAAATTAATTATATTAATTATTAAGCTGTTTTTTTTATTTTTATAAATATAATAATAATAATAATTCTTTATTGCGCACACAATTATAATACAAACATAACAATAATATTCTTAATACTATGCGACAATTGGCGGTCTTATCGCTCAAGAGCGATCTCTACCAGACAACCTTGAATGGATAGGATCATTGAGACATTAAAAATATCGGCAAAGTGATCATAAAATGAGATGATGTATGAAAAGTTTTTGATAAGTTATGGTTTGTTAAGATATATTCATAGGTCGGCACTCGGCTACTAATTATATTGATATAACTTTTGAAACATTCATGGTTTATAATACGTAGGTATGTAACTTACCTATTTACCGCTGGAAAGTTTATTTTTCGCGGGCAAAGCCGCGGCCAGCTAGTTTATACTATGTATTTTATTTTATTTATTTTATTTTATTTGGAAAACAAACAGTTTTATTAAACTTATTACTAATTACTAACACTAAATAAAAATACCTATGAACCATTTATATGTTTTCGCATAGCGAATCTATAAAAAAAACCTGTCAAACACTCTAACAATCAAAAAGAAAAAAGGTAACAAAGAAATTATAAAATGAAAACAATATCGTACATTTGCTTATATAGAAGAAAAAAAAATAAAATAAATAAATAATTTATAGAAAAAAGCTGATACAATACAAACGTTATGTGTGAAATGATGTTACATGAAAACAAAAATTAAAACTCAATAAAATGTGAAAAAAAAAATATAACAGTATTATATTTTAAAATATGTTATATAATATAACATGGACTGATTTATGAGTCAACAGACTCAAACCAGCGTTTACATAGAGTCATACCGACCTTGCGGGCTCCGGTGTCAAACAAATCGATGTCAGGTATATCTGCCAAAGTATTAAATGTAGCAGAAGCTCTATAAAAAAATGAATTTTGGCGATAATTTGAAAAACAAAAGGGCGTGTCTAAATGCACGTGATGCCTTGAGGGTCTATTTGGAACTTTTAACTTTATGTTTCCTAATAGTTGAGGTGAATCAACATCACTTCGCGCGATTTTGCTTAATAATACCACATCTGCAATTTTACGTCTCTCAGTTAGAGGTAAAATATGGTGCCTTTTACATTTAGCAAAATAATTCTCGTCAAAACAGTTACATTTGTATTGAAGAAATCGCAAGAACCGTCGCTGAATTGATTCTATCCTATCAATATAGACATCATACCGAGGGTTCCATACCTGGGAACAATACTCTAGAATGCTTCGCACATAAGTACAATACAAAATTTTAATTACCTTAATAGATGAGAACTGAGAGCTGCTACGGATAACGAAACCTAGGGCTTTATTGGCTTTTTTTATTATAGTATCGATATGCTTATCATATATCAGTTTGCTATCCTGTATAACACCCAAATCTCGCATCTCATCCACGATCTTTAGGGGTGTGCCCTTCAACGAATAAGCATAACGAACAGGCTTTGGGCTTCGAGTAAATGTCATCGAGACACATTTGGATACATTAAGATCTAGTTTATTCTCTTGACAGTATAATTCAAATCTATCTAAATCCTCCTGCAAATGCACACAGTCACCTATATCCACAATTTTTGTAAAGATCTTCATATCATCTGCATATAGCAGAAATCGAGAATTTAAAAAACAATGAGATATGTCATTTACAAATATCGTGAAAAGAAGCGGACCAAGAATGGATCCCTGGGGCACGCCAGAAGGGATAGTTACCCAGCTTAAGCAGAAGGAGAAGCCATTCAACACCACAGCTTGAGATCTATTCTCTATATAAGAGGCGAACCATCTATATAGACTACCATGGATACCCGCTCTCAAGAGCTTCTGTAAGAGCATTTTGTGGTCAATCCTATCAAATGCTTTACTGTAATCTGTAAATACAGCATCTACTTGGCCTCCATTGTCCATATGATCAGTAGCATAATCAACAAAGGTGAGCAGATTCGAAACAGTTGAACGCTTCTTCAAAAACCCATGTTGCTCCGGAATGAAGGTACTTAAAAGCGTCGAATAGACCGCAGTATAGACTACTCTTTCAAATACCTTAGCAAAAATGCATAGTTTTGAAATGGGTCTATAATTTCTTATATTATTTTTTACGCCACTCTTATGAATAGGGGATATGTATGCGGATTTCCATAATGTAGGAACAAGACCTTCACTAATTGATCGTTCAAAAAGTAAAGTCAAAGGAGAAGGAAAGTCTGTATAGATTTAATGTTCAAGCGATATACAAAAAAGGCCTGCTTTCATCATGTTAGAGAGCTGCAGGATTAGGTAAATACATATTTTTCCAAAAGTCAATTAAATTTTCATAAAGCCTCAGCACCGAAATTTATATTACAAATTATGAAATTATTTAAGGAATTTATACCGGCGGCAAAATATTGTTCCGCTTCATTACAAAGATAATAAAATTTAATAGAGCAACTTATTTAGTTACCTTTTGACTAAAGGGGAGTTGTTATGATTTCCGTTTCCTTTTAATGGCTGCCCTTTTGGAGGTGAAGTTATACGAGTATTTTTAGTTTTTTTTTGCTTAGTTGGTGAGTTACGAGAGGTTTGTTTTTTTGGATATGGTATTTTTGGTCTATTTAAAAAATGTTGCTTCTGATCAAATGTCGCCGTTTTTGTATACACACACACACACACATACACCATAACCAGAAATACCCCATTAAATATCAAAATAAAATAAAAAAAACAATTCTTACTCGAAGTTTCGTACCAACTTGAGGTATACTATATACTTTGTACTTTTCCCAATAAATGTAAGACTTATATTGGTTTGTTTTCCATTAATGTTTAGCTGTTAGCTACATTAAGTTGGCAACATTCCAAATCCAACTTTTAATTGATTCCAATGTCTGTATTAGTGTGGGATCCAGGAGACGAAAACTGTAGACTTTTTCTTTTAAATAAAATATAAAGTAGTTTAACCTAAAAAGAGGTTTATCACTTAATAAAAATCATGAAGCCTTATGACCTTACGTTATACAATTTCTCTTTGTTTTCTATGTAAGTATCATCATCATCATCATTGTAGCTATAAAAATCCACTGCGGAACATAGGTTTCAATATTTTAACAGATCATCAACATCAACCTATTGCTACTGCTGGGACACAGGGACTTCTCTCTTGGCGAGAGAGATTAGGCCTTAATTCACCACGCTGGCCAAGTGCGGGTCGGTGATCAATTTAAAGTTCTCATAACATGCCTTCACCGTTAAAGCATGTGTTTTAAAGTGCACATACATTTTTTCAAGAAGATATATTGTACTCCAAAATTATGATTATGTTAAGTCTATGTTTGTTTGTTTTTTTGTGTCTGTTTTGTGTGGTGTGCAATAAAGTGTTATCTATCTATCTATCTATAAATCCAGAGTTGACTATTGAAGCCGCTACCTTCGGAATGAAAGTCGAGTGAACTCCCACTTGCCAACATGGATTGTTAGGTAGTGTATGTATGTATAGATCTGTAGGGGCTGTCTGGCAGTCACAATAGCGAGGGTAAGCGAGGTTCGGAGTAGTTCCCCTCAGGGCAGGAATGTTTGATGTGTGACGTTCAAAACATTCGAGACCCAGTTGACATTTTGATTAGTGCGTAAATCCTACTAAAATACGTAATCTTGTCGCCTGGAAGAGATCGCTAGTAGTGATAAGGTCGCCCATTGTGTCACTGTATTAAATATGTATCTCCTATGTATGTTCCTATATTGTGGTGTTACAATAAAGAATGTTTGTATTGTAGTGTATTGTAATCTTTTTGGTTTAGGAAAAATATTAACCCAATAATTACCAGTAAGCAGTTTAAAATAAGTTTTTTAAAAAGGTTTTTTTTTAACTAAATATTTTTAGTTGACGACCTCTGTGGCTTGGTGGGTGAAGGTCCGCCTGTGGCGCAGGAGGTTAGGGTTTCGATTCCCGCCGGGGGACCAGATTTTGTACGATCTACAATTTCTGGTTTCGCGTCTGGGTGTTTTCTAAGTAATGCATGTAATTGAGAAAAAAATAATTGGACATAAAATTAATTGCTTCATTTTTATTTAATTTAATAATTCATGCTATTAGAGTTTACTAACCCTAATCTAACTTAATAGTTTGCTAAGAAACTATGGATGAATTGTTTGACCAAATAATTTTTTTTTTTTTATTATAACTCGTATACCAAGTAAAAAGTGCTTGTCGAACATACAAATACTAATCCCGAATTATTAACATTTTGCTAAAGTACTTTGGTTTTCCAACCAACTTTATCAACGGGAAAATCAGCCTATAATCTTCCCAATTAATCGGGCTATCTCTAAAAGAAACTCGTTGCAGGTTTATAAGGATATGAATTGCACTATGGATGTTATTAACACCTCATTAACGTTCCCACTGCTGGGACACAGGGACTTCTCACTTGACGAAATGTTGGTGAATGTCACATGTCTCAAACTCTTCAAAGTTCTCAGAAAATGCCGGTTCCTCACTATGTTTGCCTAAAATTAAATCCAATTTTTTATAAAAAACCAGCGTCCTTCAGATTGGAAGTCGAGTGTACTCCCACTTAGCCAACACGGCTATTACTTATAATTTTATAGATCTTTATATAGGTCATGATATATACTTATTACTGGTGAATTATTTACTGAATCGAATATTTAGTGTCTCCCAGCATGTCAATATTTGTTATTTCCACGAAATACGAAAAAAAACAATCGCCAATAAATAAAGGAATCTCCGGTGGAAAATAAGGAAAACCGACAACACTTTTAGGGAAAATAAATACTTTGGGGTAAAAGAATACAGTGAAAAATACTCAGACGTCCATTGAAAACTCAATGGGGTGTTGCACCCTTTCGTGATAATGACTCGGGGTTTATTTGGATAGAATAATGAGTTTCTGAGATTTTTTTGATACCAAAATGGTATTGAGTACTAAGCTCAAATAAATAAAATTGTAGTGTCTCTTTGTAATGTATGAAACATCTCTAAGAACACTCGCGCAAATAACACCTTTCTTACAAAAAAAATAAAATGAAATTGAAATTCAAAATATCTTTATTCCAGAGGCAAACATAATGGTGCACTTAGAATAAAATATTTATAATAAATTACATAAGTATAAATTACAACAATTACATAGTCAATATTTCTATGCATTCCTAAGTTACACCAACCCAGGCATTTTTATCTGAGAGGAAGTCCTTGATGGAATAGTACGCTTTCTTTTGCAGTGTCTTTTTAATATATGTTTTAAACAATTTTCCCTTTAGACTTGTAATACTTTCTGGTAAAGTATTGTAAAACTTAACACAATTAACCGCATACGATTTGCTAACTTTCGAAAACCGGGTATTTGGTTGAAGTAGCTTATATTTAAACCTAGTATCGTAGTTGTGACAGTCCGAATGCTTATTGTATTTGTTAAGATGTTTCCTTGCATGCATTATATTTAAATATATGTACAGTGAAGGCATTGTTATAATATCGATGTCGGTACATAATGATCGGAGGCTGTCTCTTCGTCTGAGTTTATATTGCTCTAACCGCTCTCTTTTGTAGCACAAATATTTTGTGAAATCTGCATTAGTTTAGGAGCTACGATGTCCCAGACAGAAACACAACAACATCTTGCCCCGTGGTAAGCTCTAAGGCTTGAGTTACGGATACTAGACGTCTTATATACATTATATTCATAGATATAATTTTTTTATTAAACATTTGAATTAAGCACCCAAGTTATAACAAAATATCATTTTATACAAGTTTTGCTGCCTATTAATTTCGGGAACGGAGTTGACGGGACTCTCAATGCCAAATAGATTAACCAACTTATTTAATTCCTTGGTTGGTGCAGATGTTGACATTGATATTTTCAATATATCAGTAACAAGTCTTAAAAAAAGTTCTAAGTGATAAGTTTTTCCGTGAGTAATATACATAGTTATCCAATATTTTTGTTTATTTTTGTTTATTAAATATTTAATTTTATGTAATGTAGGTATGTTGTTCATATTCTTTTTTTTTGTATACTAGTTATTTATTTTCTATATGTGAAAACTTTTAATTGCCTTAAGTGCCTTATGTGCAGATATTTGTTTTTACTGTCTTAATGTATTAGCTGTAAGTTTTCCTAAGATCTTTAAATAAATAAATAAATAGATTATGTTAAAGAGGCTACCTTTAAAGGTAGAAAATGTAACACTTAAAAAAAAAGCAGACGAAACCGCGCGCTTGTATAATCTCAAACTACTAAAACAATTCAATAATTGTTTCATTAATCTATACAGTGCCTTGCAGTATGCGAAAATCCATTTTAACTTAAATTAAATCCGCTAGCGGTATTTAAATGGATAGACAAACTTTACAACTTATCGAATTCATCTTCTGCACCAGACAGATATCTATACATCAGTATTTATATGTATATATCTGAGGGTGGCTCCCTCTTACAATCTAGGTCTATTGTTCAGGCAGGAGGGCTGTCTGTCTGTCACTTGCAATGCGTCTGATGTATGCAGAAATGAGATAATTACGGGATTGCAAAAAGGGAGGATTTTGATAAATTGTATAAAGATGTTTTTTTGGACCAAAACATTAAAAAAATCGCTTTCATCCCACATGATATTATTTGTCGCGTATATAAATCATTATTTCAACCATATTTATTAATATACACTCTTGGCTCTAAAGAGAGAGAATCAGCAGATACCTACCTGCATCATAATGGACCAAGTAAAAAAATTAATAAATATTTCCGGGCAATCCACACAGCAACATATAGTCCCGTGGTATCATCTGATATACCTAATAATATAATAGACAATCATATAGATATTTTTATTATTTAAACAGTCAGACCAAGGTGAAAGTAAACATAAAAACACTTGACCACTCGACGAGAATCGAACCCGCTACCTCTTGTGCCGCAAGCAGACCTTCGCTCGCCGCTCCACTGAGGCAGTCACAACCAATAAAGTATAGGCATAAATTTGCACATAATCAAACCAATCGAAAATTTATTAGGATTCCGCGGGATCTAACGAAATCCAATGCGATAAAAATCTCGTGATTGGCTATTAGTGTTCACAGGTTTCGTTTCGCTGGTTCAGTACATCAAAATTTCGTTCACACATAATAAAACGCGTTAGGTTGGCTCTATGTCACACCGATTGAGGTAACCGTGAAGTATAAACAGCCTACACCTAAATTTGCACCATGTATCAGATTACAGCCTGGTCTGATAAAAGATATGGAAGGTGGCCAGGAAATCCTATGTCTATGTCTATGTCTAAATCCTAATTATTATTATTCTTATTCTTTATGAAAATATATAACCAAAACTCCATCAAGTTTGAGCTCAAATATTTCGTATCGATGAGTTAATAGTCTTATGACATAGAATAGAATAGAAAATCCTTTATTACACACACCATATGTTATACACAAATACAAAATTATTAAAACTAAAATTTAACCTAGCATGCGTGGGCGGTCTTATTGCTTAAAGCAATTTCTTCCAGACAACCTTTGTATGGAAATAATTTGACATCTTTCCAGCAACAAACGTATGTAAAATAAACGTGAATTACACATGTTAAATTATGTCAAAACTTTTGAAAATATACGTCCTCAAAAGCTCGTTTTGAGACGTGATGAGCTCAAGGCCAGACCATCAGTGGCCATATCCTGTTCCTATGTAAATGAACGGTTTTAACATGCCCTTGCTCTCGTACCTTCACTAACAAGGTTGGGTATTCTAGCCACCAGAGAGCATATCAAAGGATACTACAGCTACATCCTCAGTAAATGTTTTTATGAAAGCCAATAATAGCAGTCGCTAAGGTCGAAAACGGCCAAGACTACATTATTATTATTATTATAAAAAAAAACGGAATTACTTCACTAATACACACTTATACTATAACTAGTGTTGAAAACCTTTTAATGTGTAACTTTGGAAGTCAATTAAATCCCGTTCTTCAAACAGAAACGTATATATTTTTTTTAACTTTTTTCTTTAATTATTAGCCTTGCTATAATTTTCAATCATGATACTACGCTAGCAAGAGATCGAGCAAACAATTTCTTCAGTCAAAAAAAAAGGTAAAAAAATGTAGAAAAATCAAAGTAATTGCTTCGGTGTAAATGCAGCCCTCTAGCACGCATTGAAAGCAATCTCGCTTCAATTTTACACGCGTTTGCCTTACCCTATCGAGCTGGGATCACCGACCTACATTGCGCTGTGCCCTCCTCACCGTCGATATATCTTCAATCTAAACCTGCAATGTATTGTGCATTTTGTTGTTCGCTGGCTTACGTGAGTACAACCAGGCTTAGTGCGGTTAGTAATATTGCACAGTGATTTCCTTTCTATTCCACTATGGAACAGACAAGGAATATAACGTATAAGGCCTTTTGCCTTTGAAGGAAAGAGATACAAGTAAAAGTATCTCTTTCCAGCAAATACTGATGCTCCACGAAAAGTACGATTGTCTTGATCTCGAATCATGTAGAAATCATTTGTGTTCTGAAAAGTCAAAAATTAATACAATGGCGTCTGACATTGAATGATGTAGACTTCTCTAGAAAAAAAATCAAAACTTTCTTCAATAAAATGTAAATTTACTTTCTTACTAAAATTTATAAAAATAAATAAATATTTTCAGACAAACCACACAACATCTAGACCCGTGGTAAGCTCTTAGCTTGTGTTACGGGTACTACTCATCTGACATACTTAATATAATATAGATATTATTTTTCTAATACAAAACAAGAATTACAACATGAAACAATTTGATTATTGGAACGGGATTTACTCTTATTGGCTTCTATATTATGTTGGACCTACTTAATCAGCTGAAAGCCTAGCCTAGGCAAACATACGCGTCAACACCATCAAGGGTAGAATTCTAATTCAATCTCGGTTCAATTTTACAGGCGATTGCCTGCGAGGAGGGTCGCAAGCAAGGATCACGTACATTGCACTGTACCTACCTATACGTCGATATATCTTTAATTTAAACCTTCAATGTATTGTGCATTTTGTTATCTAGCGAATAACTTTTCATATACATTCCGGCTTAGGACGGCGATTGTTGTCTATAGATGAAATGACACTGTTTATTGGATGCCAAACCTCCATATCTTCTAAAATATCTAAGCGAATCGACAGCGGATGCGATAATTTATAAATTACTATATAATATGTCAATCGTTATATGTAAAACGTTATGCGCAAAAACTTATTATTACGTTAAAACCACATACCGAACTCCGATAAAAAAAATAAGAATAATTATGTACGCATTGTGAAAGCGCACTTAATTATTCAAGTTAATAAAACGACGCCGTTGGCAAAACCAGTTGGCTTAATTCTGCCAACGCACGGTGTGAATGCGTCCTCGTAAAGTGCGGTATTTTATGATTGTGCCAGTCACACCGTTCGCGTTGGTAGCATTTATCTGCTGTACATTTAAGGGCGGTTTGACGCCAATTTGGAGTGATTTTTGGTTTATGATGTCGTTTATCGAGGTTACTTACGAGCTGTTGAAATTCCGCTTTAATTTGGTTACCGTCAAAAATACGTTAAATGTTTACTATCGTTTGAATGATTAATTTTAAAAAGTGGGCTATTAATTATTTCGGATTTGAAAGATGATATCGTAAAACTAGTGTAAGTATAAGAATACTTACAAAATGTTTCTGAGCAGACGATTTTGTTGGTACGATATTGGGTTTGATTCTGTTACTTAGTTTTTCTAGAATTTTTCAAATAAGTTTATTACTACTACCTCAGGGAACTAACATTGTATAGTGAAACAAATTACATTTTTTTTAATTTACATGTTAACTGTTGTCGATGTTATTGATAGAAATTCTGTTTTTAACCGAGTGAATACGATATAAAAATAAAAATATCTGGTTAAATAAAATATCTGGTATTATCAGTAAAACAAACAATATGTCGGCAGGCTCAATATTGGCTCGTCATCTTTAAGTACACAACAAATATAGTCGTAAAAAGAAACATTCGCTCTGTTATTTTACAAAATATTAAAAAAAAAAAATATTGAAGCCAGTTCACATACCCTCACCTATTTCAACCGAAGGTACTTTAAAACCCGGTTAAGCGTACTGAAAACTTTTAAAACAGCCGTAAAATATAACAGGCCCATAAAGAACACACATTTAATTTTAAACATAAGTCAATGGCACCAGTAAACCTAATTAAAAATGTATAAACTTTAAAATAGCTTTACTATTAAACGGACACATTTACACCGATTGTAAAAAACATGTTGGTTTTATAAAAAAAAAGGGTTCGAATAAGCATAAAATATATTTAAGTTAAGCTTTTTTCGGTGCTGTAGCATGGTATTTGACAAACAGGAACAAGAAAAAATTTCACTTTCTCGCAAGACCATTATATTCCCGCGAATAAATCCATAAAAATCCGACAACGCTGTAGCAAAAAGCTATTGGCGCCATTTTGCGAACGTGATGTGCGAATAACTTTATAATCAGTTCTTGTAACAAAAACCCTTGATATACTTTATAAAAATACTAGCTGCCCGTTCGCAGCTTTGCCCGAGTAATAATATAAAAAAAAAGTTACTTTGCTCCTTTACTGGAAAAACAGCTAAATCCATACCAAAGTTGACTCAAATTGGGCTTCGCTAGTTAAATAAGAATAATCACCTTAAAAAGAGGTATTTTACCGTGGTAACAAGTTTCCTATGTGTCATTTTAATATGTAAACTAAATTCAAAGTTCATTTATTGCGTAAATACATGTTACAGCGATGTTTTGGCTCAAATCTTACATGGATCAATGTATTTTACCTGTCCAAGCATGCAATTATAGCATTACATTATTGAATAAACTAAAATAATAATAATAAAAATCTAACAAAACTATTGTACTTAATAAATAAAATGTTTTATAATACTTTAGAGTATTTTTTTTTTCATAACATTAATAGTAAGCAAAAATTCAAATTCATAAACTAATTATTATACAATTTAAAAAGTCATTATCTTAGAAACATTTTTGTCAGTCATGAAATCATTCTAATGAAATTTCTGTGAGTATTCATCAAAATCGATGGAGTATTTTTTGCGTGAAGGAGCAACAAACACACTTGAAGCCTCTCAATCTTTCCCGTTAAATATTAGTAGGGTGTTTTCTCTGAAATTTATCTTTAAAATTTGCCAGAAATTTCCCATTTCACAAGGATAGCACGAGTAGAGTTACGAAGGTTGTCAGCGGTGTAATAACACAGTATTTATTGCCCGATATTGAGTTACAAATTATTTGACATTTTGCTGTTCTCCGAGGTTTTACGGCCGCCTTTGTTCTATAGATTGGGGGTGATTGATGCGTGCCCCAAATTGGTTGTGGTGTTGACTTGGCTTTCAGTTTTGGGATGGTAGGTAACCATGGAAGACCAGCGCTGTGGTTGAACCCAATTATTGACTGTTTTACTAACTTTACGGTTATTTTGTTTAATAATTTAAAATTCCAAGATTTACAATAAAAAATAACTATCACAATCGAGCGCTGTATGGAGTTATGTGTTATAAAAAATATGTAATTACATACACGTCGAACGGAGAACCTGCTTCTTCGTTAAAAATTATCCACATAAATGAAATTTCTGAAAATAATTCAAATATCAATTGAAATACATACAAAATTTCGCTTTCAAATACAATTTGAACCGTTCACATGCTGAATAAACAAAATCATATTTCCCATGAGCCAAACAAGAGAAAAGTCAACACATAACAAAAAATAACTAAAAACCCGAAATTCTAATAACGCAGTGCTTCCTTTAATATAGCCGGTTCGACTCCTGTTGACTTTGGATGCTGGTATTAATAAACGTGTTATTGGAAAACGCACACTATTTTTGGATCTCGTATGGAATAGATTTTTACTAGTGCGATAGAAATCTTTCGAGATATGGAGAAATGAAAAGGTTACTTGCGGCCAACTGAGGGTTGGAATGTCCTTCAAACTCTTTTAAAGTTTTCAGAACATGCCGGTTTCCTCACGATGTTTGCCTTGACCGTTAAAGCACGTGTTTAAGTTGTTTTTTTGGAACGTGCTAATCTCAGGAACCTGGTACGATTTGAATAATTATTTCACTAATAGCGCGTTCTTACGCCTCAAATGATGATTGGTACTAATATTATGATGCCAAAATATGTATTTATGTACAAATTCCTAATCAATTTTTTTTATTGTTTCAGGTATGTCACAATATTATGTCTCGTCGTAACTAGGAAGGTATGCGCAGTTTAGATTCACGGACAAGAGAGAGAGAAAAAAAACGTCTTGCACTTTTCTTACCAAAATTCTCATTTCCTCTTCCTTTCTAAATGAATCAAGTAAAGGTAAACAACGATTAAACCCCAGTCTCATTCGTTCATTCATCTCTAAAGGAGCAAGTAAAGGTAAACACCCACTCCACCTCAACGTGCTCAACGTACACAATAAATCCATAGCGTAGACAATTACTTTCGTCCGTTATATCGAGGGCCAGCGATTTAGCTAAGAGCGGGTTAATATTTTAAACCGGCTAGAGTGCCGTATTGCATGTCATCATTTGTCCACGGATTTTGGATATAAGCTGACGGCGCGAGTTACAAGCGGAAGCGACTAAAATTAAACGTAGTGAATAAGTACAATTGCATTATTTTTAAAACATAATTTCAACAAAAAACATATTTTCAAGACAATTTCATTTCCATTTATTATTTATTGGCTAGATATAAGAAATTCGGAGAAGCCTACCTTCTAGGTCTACATGCCCCATCTTAGACCGCATCGTCACTTTACATCAGGTGAGATTGTGGTCAAGCGAAGGCTTATCTAGCAAAAAATGATTAAGACACTTACTTACGCACATAATACATCATTACAAAATTTCGTTTATAGTAGTTTATAAGTAGGATTGTAAAAACTACCTACTCGCGGCTCCTTCACTCTTATATTTTCGTGTATTACTCTATCTATTGCTAAAACTAGCATTTTATACTTTTTTACTTATAATTTGTCTTAAAAAATTTAATTATTTCAAAGATATTACAATTAATAGGTACAATCAATTCAAAGTTCGTTGTTGTTTATATAAAACTAGATTTTGTTAATTAAATTTTTGGAGACATAAATTGTAATAGGTCATCATAATTGGAGAAGCCATTGGGCTCCTGAAATACAGTTTTTTTTACTAGTTCGGGAGCCTATGGGTCTTATCTTTGTTGTTTATGTCAATAAAGAAATTTTTACTTTTTTTTACTAATTACATATAGAATATTACACATGTGTACAAATTGGTGGTTATAAATAGTTTAGTTTCAACATGTTTCACTATTTGGTATGCAAATTTATTACTTACAATTTGTCCTAAAAAATTTAATTATTTCAAAGATATTACAATTAATACAAATTTGTATTTTGTCATCAGCATAAGCCAAAAAGAAATGTGTTCACTTTTTACTTTACTTTACTTATTCGCTAATCTCAGTCCGATTAAAAAATTCTCTCAGAACCAGATTTATATTTATTGAGAAAGGCTATTTTACCGCGGTAAATCCATATATTTATTTAGATTTATAATTCTTTTACACTTGCACCATCCCCCATCCATCCCGCGATGGAGATTAATGCCCGCCTCTCAGTAGCTCATATAATGTGATTATCTTGTACCTAAACAATGGACGTCCAGCTTTATTTTTATTTACGTTCATATTTTCAAACATGGACTTTATGAAAAAGCTTTTTACAACTTGAGAGATATTTTTAAAATTTTTTGATCAGTTTCGGATTAAGCGCAGCGTAGGACGTCCACTAAAGATGGACGGTTGATTTAGCATTGACTAGTTCAAAGTGGTGTTTGTGTAAAAAAAGCTTTAGCTGTGGACAACGAGACATAAGGCTTCAAAAATATTTTTTCCTACAGATATTATAATTACTTTTTATTAATAAAAAAAACATTTAATTGAGAATAGAGTATATATTAAATTAACAGATTTCGAAAGTAATAATGTAACAATATTTTAAATATTTGTAGAATAAGAAATCCCGTTTATAATGAAACAAAGAACAAAGAAGGACATAAGGTGCCATTACTCCCACAAATAACGTAAATTGCAAATTTAAGTAATTATAGCCATGAGTTAAGATTTAAATCTGTTAAAATACCGACTCGTACTACAAATACTGATAAGCGATTACTAAGAAGCCATCATTGAAAGATATACATACAACATACAGACAGACATACATTTAAATCACCGTGTCTTTCTCATGTGACTGACATTAATATACAGTTAGACAAGTTACCTACCGGTTGTTAGACGCTTATTGGGATAATGGTGGCTATGGCTATGGGTATAGAACCGTAGACTTTGTTTTTTTTATTCAACTTTAAAAAGAAAGCTTCATGTTGACTGCAGTGCAGGAGGTAGTAAGTTTTTTTTAAGCTTTTCTTTAACCACAATCTCATCTGATTTAAAGTGACGATGTGGTCTAAGATGGGGCATGAAGACCTAGAAGGTAGATTCCCGCCAAGGGGTAAAATGTTTTTATGGTCTGCAAGCACTTGCAAAAACTTAACTGAAAGTGAAAAATACAGTCAAGATATAATAACGTCAAGTTGGAAAAACTTACAAATCGTAATTTTGTTGTAATAATTGAATTTCTCTGTTTGACCTTCATATTGTGTGAAACTTTTGCTTTCAATTGAAAAGGCATTAAGCTTCTACAACTTAAATAATATCCCATTGTCTTACTTAGCATAATAAATAAGCTTGTTTGAAATTTCACTCCTAAGTGGTAAGTTTGCTTATGAATTAAATATCTATACCTACTATTTGTATCTTTGAACGCGCAATTCTACTGCTCTGATTCCGAAAATTATTTCAGTTTCAGATATAGTATTAATCGAGAAATGCTATAGCTATAATATAGCTAGGATAGGCTATTTTTGAAAATTTATTGTGCTCGCAGGAAAAGTATACATATTTTTTTATGCTCGATAAGCCTTTATTTGACCACAATCTTACCTGATGTAAAGTGACGATGTAGTACTGGCCCAGCCCGGAGGGTGGTGACAAGCCGCGGCCGAAGCCTCCCACCAGAGACTGTTCTTAGCACCGCCCGGAGGTCACGTGTAAGGATTCAGAGGGTTACCACTTACGGACGTGAACAGACACAACCTCAAACTATTCTGTACTGCCATATCTTATCTTAAACCTTGTTCTATTTTTTTAATACATAGCGATCGATGTTAGCGCGAATGCAAAATTTACATGAAACATCATCAAGCACTAATATTTAAAACTGCATCAAAATCCGTCGAGTGGTTTACAAGATCTAAGTGAACATATAAACAGTATCACAATGTAGAAAAGATTAATAAATTTCATGTTAACAGAACTAAGATGTTTTTTAACCAACTTTCAACAAAAAAAAGGTAGGTACTCATTTCGTCGCATTTCTTTTTTTTTTTTGTTCGGCGTTGTATTAGGACATAGGCTACTCAAATTCTATTTCTATTCAATCTCTTTATCTAATTAATATATTCAAAATCGAAAGTCTGTTGTGTGTTGTAAATCTATTTGTTTAAATGATTTGTTAAATTTTTGGATTAACCTATTATCCATAGCCATAACCACTGATACCCATAGCCACACACAACAAGCCTATCCTTTATCTCTGATCTGTGCGCTCGTTAATCAGTCGTGTTGTCTGTCTGTCCGTCGGTTATTACTCATGCCCGAACAGATTTTGATGTTTCTTTCTTATATGGGAGCTGAGGTTCTGGTTGCAATTGTGTCACATTTTATTGATATAATTATAGGCTTAGACCCCTTTTGAGTTCAAAGTCATGAATTCATAATTATATTAAGTAATACTATAAAATAAAAGTTGTTTTTATTTCATTCACTTCTTCTAATTAGCTTTATCGGTAACAATACTATTCTGAAACAATTGTTTGCGAACATACATACATACATACACATACATTATGTACACTTGTCGCTCAGCGGGAATCGAATCAGACTCTCAAGCAAAATATCAAATTTTCTAATCAATAAAATCTCTAATTATCTAAGCGATTTCCGATGCGATTAAAGCGATATTAATTGCATGCATCTGCGTTAAGTTAGCAACTTCACAGCTGCAAGCACTTACCTCGCGCGAACTTCTGACGCCTGACAAACCGACAAACATAACTCTTGTGGTTAGAGAGATAGGGTTGCTTAATTTACATGACTTAATTCAACTTAATAATATCTGAAATCTTTGATGCTTTGTTCAGCAGCTGTTCTACGTCTGAAATAATAACGCTTATAAAAATATAGATTATTGAATATTATTTGAGATTCCTACTAATTTTATTCGTTTTTAAACTCAGTATAAATAAATCTAAATTTAAAATTTAAGAAAATCCCCCGATTCCAATGCCTAAATTTCCTTAAAAGTAAAATATTTTGTAATGTGCACGCGATGCGCTTTCATTTGATATTTTACCACACTCGAGTATATTTGCAGATTTTCGGTTTTCCTTCCCCACTGTAACCCCCATAACTTTTAAACGGCACAAACGATTTTTATGAAACATGTCTAAGAACACACGCGCCAACTCAATTCAAATCGCTACATCCGTTTGGGAGTTATTATGTCCCAGACAGACAGACAGACACGTCAAACTTATAACACCCCTCTTTTTTGGTCGGGGGTTAAAAAGTGGGTAAACTTTGTAAACCATTAGCCACCATCTCCCGCACTACTCGATTCAGATCACGCGTGAACGTACGCAAACTCCACAACTACTTACTTATCCAAGTTCCTTGCACTTTGCGATAGATTCTATACAAAGTTTAGAGATACCATTGTATGAAAGCTTTAAGAAATATAAAGAAGACGAGAAATTCTAAACGATGCAGTGTGGGTTGATTATATTCTTCTAAATTTAAAATTAAAATAAAATTGGCCAAGTCTGTTATAACTCGCGCATCAAGGGTTCCGTATAACCGAATAATGAATCCGTAAAATGAAGTTAAAGAAAAACACATATTATTACATTTTCGGATTTAAATTTTAGCGCAATTTTTTTTTTTTTTTTATATTAAGTATGCTTGTTTTAAGATGTTGTTTTGTATTTGTAGACTGGAAGTACCCTAAAAGTTTTGATTTCTTTCCGAGTACCGTAAATATGCGAATTTTGCGACAAAATCGACTTTATTATTTCATTGGCTTAAAAGTTTGGTTTGGGGCTCTAGGATATTCTTTGTTATCGCTTATTAATATTGTAATTAAATAACATCTAGCCCCGTGGTAAGCTCTAAGCTTGTGTTACGGGTACTACACATCTGATAATAGACATACATACAATAGAAATATGTGTATAAATATACAATTAATAATTTATCGCAACTAATTTGCGGAGCAACCATATAAACCTATAGTCCACGTAGTAACCACTTAGAGATATGTATATCAAAACCAGGCATAATCGATGATAGTGTTCCCTTAGCCCTCCATGGAACCCTAAAAAACCCACTTCCAAATAAAAAATGGAGAACTCTTAAAACCAACTCTTGTCCCATTGTGATACAGTTCAAAATACCTGTCGATACTGCTAGTCCACGCACGCACGATTTTTGCCGCACACAAGATGTCGCGATTAATTAAAGTTGAGTGCGTTGCGTGCCTTATCTGGGGTCGCTTTGCAGTCGGGCTTGCATGAGGATGAAGTACTGGTCCATGACTA
Organism: Gymnoscelis rufifasciata; assembly: GCA_929108375.1. Taxonomy (NCBI): domain Eukaryota; kingdom Metazoa; phylum Arthropoda; class Insecta; order Lepidoptera; family Geometridae; genus Gymnoscelis; species Gymnoscelis rufifasciata. The sequence continues at coordinate 7,866,504 of OV815327.1, read as the reverse complement.
AACATAACTACTGAGTTTCCGCTACTTTGTCTATGTCTCAGTGGCGCACAAGAGGTAGCGGGTTCCATTCAAAGTCAAAGTCAAAACTTTTATTTCCTTAGAAGCACATAGCCTACATGGACAGGTCAACTTAAAATTAATAAGCGAATAGAACAACATAGCTTTCTCAGCATTCTCAGGGGTGAAGTGTTTTGTATGTTCTGCAAGCACTTGCTTCTTTTATGGATGTTTATTATATATTACGAAAGATATCTATAATATTTGTGTCTATTATATTGATTATTTCAGGTGTCTAGTACCAATAACACAAGCTTAACGTACCATAGGGCTAGATGTTGTTGTGTGGATTATACAGAAATATTTATTTTTTATTTTTTTATAACTAAACTTACTGTGTCCGCTACTTTGTCTATTACGAGAAGTTACAGTACAATACAAAAAATATTTAGTACAACACCACATTATAGGAGATACATATAACATACAGTGACACATTTGGCGGCCTTATCACTGATAGCGATCTTTTGAAGGCAACCTTTGCGTGGATCTGAAAATGGTTAATGAGAGATAACAATGGCGTTTACAGATTTATAAATAAAATTAGTAAGTACTAGTAGTACTAATATCAAACACAGTAGGGGTAAGTAGTAATGAAGACACATTACACATATTATAGATTTAAGTATATAAGTGAAGTTGAAAGAAAATGAGGTTTATACCATACTTTTGTAAATTTTTCAGATTTAGCTTTTTTAATGAGTAGAAGTTTCTTAATAATTATTTTCGAACCGAAATGATTATAGCAGTCCAAAGCGCCCAATGTTGTTAAAGAATGGGTCGGTCTGAACCATGAGTAAAGTAAGTAACTCAATAACCATGTTGTACAGACAACGATAAATTGAGAGAGAAAAAACATACGCGTCGAATGGACAAAACCTCCTTTTTAAGTTGAAGGTCGGTTTAAAACAAGAAATTAGTCCCACGCGAGATATGATAAAATTTCTAAGTCCCTACTCAGATTGAAACTTATCCTACCGAAGTAATGTTGAAAATAAAAATATATTCTATATTTATAAACTTAATAATCACTAACAACCTACTAAAAATTAACTAAGAAATATAAACAGTTTTATTCTGGTCAAATCCGGCACTAAGCAACAAGTGCACGCATTAATTTGTAGCGCTTATAAGCTCGTAGAGTTAAATGAGACGGCAACACTGCTTTCGGTTAAAACTTTTTAGCACGGTGTAAATATGGATAGGTTGTTAAAACAGCTTGTTAAGTTTACCGATTGCTCTTGCTCCTTAGAGCTTACCACGGGGCTAGATGGTGATGTTTGGATTATCCGGAAATATTTATTAAATTATTTAATTAATTTTCACTGACGTCATTTCTTTAGTGACTCGCCGGACTAAAAGGAATCATAAAAATCGGTCCAGGCATTTGGTATGTATAGTGCTTCAAAGGAACATACAAACATACATAGACTGATAAACATATTACCAGTCCTTTGCGACCGCAGTCGGGTAAAAAGATACCCAGTTATTTTGGTTTTTGCCCTACCAAAAGCAATCAAGCTGCGTAAATTAAGCTATCCATACCTCATTTCCATACGGTACTACAATTTATGAAATTTTAACTGTACGTAGGTGAAAAGCATACAGTAACTCCACTCTGCGCATTATTTGTGGGAAAGCATTTTAAGAACGGTTGAATAATAACTGTTATATCCACGGGAAAATTGTAAAAGCGTTTTTATTTCCCAAAGGTATTTTTGCAAATACGTATGGTGCATGGCAAATACCATTTACTTATTTCATCATTGGATTATATTTTTGAGTGTACTATAGTAATTGGGTCAGCGAACGTTCAGAAATTTAAAAAGTCGGTCATTAAAATGTTATCAGAACAGTGATAATCACTGTTCTTAAAATCACAGTGCTAAAATAACACTGTTCTTAAAATCATATTATGTTATTGTTAAGTAACTAATTAACGATAATATTTTAATGACCGACTTTTTTAATTTTCATAAATATAGAAAAATAACCAATATTTTTAGGTAGCTTTTAGAAACAAAATCAAAAATTAAACATAATATGTTTAACTTTTCTACCTGATGATAAAATCCGATAAATGATATCAGAGTTAATTACTGATTTTAAAAAAACATTTCAAATCATTCCATATCACATTGTAAACGTACCACATAAATATTTCAGTAAAAGACAATGTATTTTATTAAACATTTCATAATGAATTTCATATTGCCAAAATTGCTCGAAAAACCGGGCAGATATCACGTGTCGGTAATGTGCTATAGAATTTCACTTCTTACAGACGTCACTCAGGTATGTAAACCAACGCCATTTTGAAAAGTAACGTTTTAAGTCCCGTGATAAAACATGTAAAATTACAATTTGAACTACGATATCTAATAAAAAATCATCTTAATTTTTGAATACTAGTGTAGTTATTTTGTTGAAAAAAAGTGTGTGTGTCAGCTACGACGCACGATTGGAGTTTACTACTTACGAACTGTAATTATGATATATATCGAATAGAAAAAAAGGGTAAATGAACGCATCTGCTAAAATGATAAGAGAAACAAACATATATCTGTAATTATTCGGATTATTTATAGACTACGAAGTATCGCGCAAAGAGGAGACCCCGAGAATGAGATACGCTGTGTAATGTATTCCATCTCATTCTTTTACACGTTCAATCCTACAGATATGTTTGTCTCTTTCTACGTAACGCCTCAACTTTTCGTGTTACACTTTTTGATTTTACTCCTCATAAAATTACCGTACCGGGCCTTATAACTCAAATCGTTTCTTATGGAGTAAACTCCAATAATATTTCCTATAAATTTTGTAATAATTTGTTACAAGATACAAAATCATTTATTTCTATTGCTTGGTTTTGAAAATCTTAGTAACGTCAAAAATAAAATACAAAAAACATAAACAAATTAAACATAGGTACCTAAAGATAAATAGGAAATAAATTTACTGTATCTGGTCGCTTCGCTTTTTTTATACCAGAACAAATGACTATTGAGAACTTACCTCCTTCACAAAAATAGATATTTACTATACTATACAGACAAACACGTTTTTGTTGTTTAATAAAATAAGCCGTGTTGGCTAAATGGGAACATACTCGACTTTCATGCCGAAGGTCGTGGGTTCGAACCCTAGCCGTTTACCTCTAAATTTACACCTTGTTGAATTTTAGTGCGCTTTAAACACGTACTTTAACGGTGAAGGCAAATATCGTGAAGAACCCGGCATGTTCTGAGAACTTTAAAGAGTTTGAAACACACTTTCACTGACCCGCACTTGGCCAGCGTGGTGAATTAAGGCCTAATCTCTCTCGTCAAGGGAGAAGTCCCTGTGTCCCAGCAGTGGGAACGTTAATAGGGTGTTGATGATGATGATCCTAAAAAGCTTTCGCGTTTATTACATTAGTAGGATACATCGACCATTTTTACTAACGGCCACTCTGTCTGTTTTTAAACCGATAAATAATTTAATTTTTAAAAGCGATGAGCGTAAAATTGGAAACGTAGCAGATTTAGCGGGCGTCGTATGGTCCGAGTTTTATTGGGAATCTGATTTGTGTTGCCGTTTCAAGCTGTTTTGGCTAGTTTAGACAACTTAAACTTTAAACAACTATCCACTTGAATTTGATCTTTTTTAACCGCCGACCAAAAAAGAGGGATGTTATAAGTTTGACGTGGAAGGAGCTATTTTAATTTAGTTTTTTTTTGTATCTGAAAGTGATCTTTGCGCAGGTGCTACTAGACATGTTTTAAGAAAATCGGTTGTGCCGTTTAAAAGTTATGGGGGTTAGAGAGGGGAAGGAATCTGCAAAAATACTCGAGTAAGGTAAATTTAGATTTATAGATTATTACAATACGTTTTTAAACGGTAGTTTCCAAAAAAATTAGAAGGTATTTTATAAGATTTGTAGCGCGCATAGCTTACTAGATTTAATTTTGAAGTAATAAAAACTACTTAATGCTATTGCTGATTATTAGCCGATGTTTATAAATAATACTATTACAACTAACGGAGTATTATGCCTATGTCGTGTCATAATATATTTAATTCATGGATAAGCTTTCCTAGCATATTATCAAGTTTCCTCGTCTAACTCACAAATCTAGTAAAATTCATATCTAGCATCTGGCAACACAGCGCCCGTATTCAAACCACGTATGGATCCTCAAATCGGAGCTGGCGGCATTCGGAACGCATCACCGGGCGTTCTTTTTTCAAATGTGAAGTTCGATTCTTGACTGCCATGATTTATTTGGCGCGCGTGGCTATATCCAATAGGGCGGCTTTAAATGATGGCAAAGGCCTTATCGTATTCTGCCAAAGTAACGGAACGTTTTTTTTGAACAAATGTTTTAATTTTGGAAGTTGGGGAGTTGGCGAATGGTAGAAAGAAGCGTATTGCCAAGATAGATTTGAAAATGGCTGAAATAGATGATGACTGTATTTGGTTTCGCAAAGTTCGAGAACATTCTGTTTTCTATGAAGTTAGCAACTTTTGAAGAATTAAAAAGGGCTTTTGTTGAAACTTTAGCTTTCTAAAGATATCAAAGTTTTAGTCTGTAGTGATATTATATACTTTTCTCACGGTACTATTTTATTGCGAATAGTCAGTTTCAACACAAGAGTACAAGGCGAAAAGTAAAATCAATAACGAAACGTAATAATGGTAATTTGACTCGGGCTGTTTTGAATGAAAATTTGACACGGAGGTTATTTAAAAAGTAATTTTAATTTAAGTAATTTTTGTTAAATAATGTTTATGAAGAAATAGTCATCATCATCATTTACTCATTATTTCAGTCGTATAACGTCAACTGGTGGACATAGGCCTCAGTCCATCTAGTCCATGGACGTCCTACACTGAGCTTGCCGAAGAAATATTACCTAACGATATTTAAATTATCTTATTTAATGACCTCTTACCTGATGGCAACTGACTGTGATATATCCATTAGTATAAGTACATAAGCATGTACAATACCATATCGCAACAGGTTTTATGTAACAACATGTAAATTCTGACAATAGACCAGCCTTGTACTCTTTATAATCAATCAACTATTGTCTTCAAATCTTGCGCAAAATAACACCAACATTGGGGACTTGGGAGTATATTTTAACAATTAATTACCACATACTTAAACCGGTATTATTGAGTGACTAAATATTGAATAGTAAAAAAAATAATTTAAACAGTTATACGTAAACAGAGGTTTCGCGTCGTATAAACAAGTCATAAATCACTATTAGACCCGAAAATTGGAGATTTGCTGTATAAAATATATATATATATATATATATATCCAGACAATTCACACAACAACTAGCCCTGAGCTCTGAGCTTGTGTTACGGGTACTAGAAATCTGATATACTTAATGTAATAGGCGTACAAATATACATATTTTTTATTATACATAATATAAAACACCCAGACCAAGGAGAAAGAGCTTGCAGAAAAGAAAATAAATACATATTTGTATTTCAATTAGCTTCACTATAGGCCTTATGAATAGGCTACGAGTTACACAGTGAGCTATGAAAACAAGCTTTACACGGAGTTTCTTTACTAGATCGAATAAAATATATATGCGTATTGAGTTAGTTACAAGATACAAAATCATTTATTATCATTGTTTGATTTTAAAAATCTAAGAAACGTCTAAAATAACATAAAATTAACATACACAAATTGAACAGAGGTTCCTTACAGATAAATAGGAAATAAATTGTATCGTATCTGGTCGCTTTGCCTTTTTTACACTAGAGCAAAGAAGTGATAAATAAATACCAACAATAACAACAAACACTTGATCCCTCGGCTGGAATCGAACTCGCTACCTCTTGCGCCGCAAGCGGGCCTTCGCCCGCCGTGCCACCGAGGCAGTCAATTCTCATCATCTATAAACTTCTCTTCAACCTTTATCAATATTATTAAATAAATTTATGACCAAAATTTAAGAAATTATAACTAATCCCATAGGTTCTTAAAGTTCCCATAAGCGATAAGAAACTCTAGCTAATTTTTCGTTAACATGGCAATATTAGTTAATTTATTTAAGCTAAGTTCAAAACTGTTGCAGTCAGTACAACTAATGCATCTGACCTTTATAAGTTGTTGACAGATGACGTCTTAGATAATTTTGGGCCTTGCATTGTTCATATTTACTTCACTCTTGACCTGACTTGAGTACCTGCTACTACTTACAATAGGGTAGATAATTCAATAATCTAAATTTAAAATAAAATCCCTCGAACAAAAATTCCCATAAAAATAAAAAGTCATTCTATTTTATAATGTGCATGTGATGCCCTTTCATTTGAGACCCCACTCGAGTATATTTGCAGATTTTCAGTTTTCTTCAGACGGGCCAAACCAGCAGAATACTATTTTTATATGTAGTCATCGTGCATATTCTACAAGAATATATTTCCTGCAAATTTTTGTAGCACTAGTCGTAATTTAAAATTTCAGATTACACTATACCTGTAATATCATAATTTAAAAGTCATATACTTATAACCCAAAATTACTGTATTTTATGTTAAAACATTAATTTTTCACTATATCCAATTCAGGCACTTATTCCCAAAACTTACCACAAATAACTACCAAACACGTTTCATTTCTTCCCAAAAATCATAAGTCACATTCCAATTTCGTATTCAAGTCTGTTGATAAGCTTGTCAAACATTGCGTTCCTGTTGACACAGTAAACCAGTTGGCGCCAATCGCCAATGTCTATTGACATTGACACATAATCCGACCAATCGAATTGAGTTGAATCTTGACAGCTGATTGATAGATGGCGCCACTATCTTCTAGAGGACTTAAATTGAAGGGATTAGGGTTTAAGGTTGATCTGTGAACATTATAGTATTTTTCTTATATATCTCTATAGTTAAGTTTTCCTCTAAGTCATTGTTCTTGAATTTCATACTCTCTGTCCTACATTATGAATTGTATTTATTTACAACAAACAACTTTCGTCATAAAATTTACCGTTTCTCCTGTTTGCCCAAAAATTTGCAATAAAAATTCTGTAATCCTACACAGAGCCGCGTGCGCATATTGAGTGATGCTTGTCAGTCACATGCTTTAGGGTTCCTTCCACACAAGTTCTGCAAGCAAGAACCTTTCGTGGTATCGATGTTCCAGTTATCCAGCCGATATCATAATAGGTTGGTAATAATTTTGCTGAAGAGTCATTTAAAATGATGTCATTTAAACTTCATTCAACAATTTTTGGGAGTAATCTGTTAAAAAAAAACTGTCATACATAATTACTGTTTTTGTGTCAAACTTATCCACGTGCTCGACACATCAACCGCTTTTAACCGGTTATGTTAGCTCTCTATTAAAATGTTTTTTTTTTTCTAATATATCTTACCATAATATTATAAACGCGAAAGTTAGTCAGGATGTTAGTGTGTTTCTTGCACTTTCACGCAAAAACTAATGGATGGATACTAATATAAATGACAATAATATAGCTTACATAATCATTATGGCACATTAAGCTAAATTTTCATGCTGCTACATCGTATTGCGCATTTTTTTGCTGTAAAATGCTGCTTTTCCGGGGAAATCAATTATTGGTAAATAAAGCCTGATTTGAGTCAAATTTGTCATGGATATAGCTGTTTCACCAGTAACTTACAAAAACTACTCCATACCGCGGGAAAAAATATAATTACGCGGGCAGCTAGTTTGCTATACTTTCGTTCGCAATACAAGAATATCAAAGAGCGGGATAGCAAATCTCCTTTAACAGCTAACAGAAACAGCTGACTCACACTTGACCAGTTTTTGTAATCTGCCCATCTGTTACACTTCTGTCTGTGTGAGTGTGACAAGAATTTTAGTTTTCTGGGAAAAAAACTCTTTATTGCTTCAAGTGTTTTGTGACTTCACTACCAATGTCCTATACTATTTGAATGTTAGTATTTTAGTTGCCTTGAAAATGTATAGGCAGGCAAATCGTGGTATGTTACTCGAACCCTTAAATTTGGAGCTAAATAATAAAAAGGCAGAAAATAGTATATTAAAAAAAAACAATACGGTATGTTACCATTCTAATGAAATTGACATCACACGAAAATATATTACTGTGAATGTTAAAATATAAATATATATATATAACCTACTAAGGTGTGCCTGCTCTGTAAGAGGCTGAGGGTAAATCTTAATAAAAACCTGCCTCATTGATTTTCAATTATTTATTTCCGACGGAAGCCCCTTGCAAACGGTTTCCTGCAGCCTTCCCTCTTGTCGGTTGAGGAAATTGTACAGACGTATGATGACGTATCCCACCAGTAACAACATGGATGTTATCACCCAATTTATAAACTTTAAAAACAATGATTTAGAGTTATAAAGATTTTTTTGTTTATTGAGCCATTTGAAGTGCTATTTATTGTCACCAAAAAATATTTTTAAGTTCCATATTGCAAGCAAATATTTGTTTTTTAAATTGACTTTTTTAAGACATCTAAGGCTAAGATTTGTATTGGTTTCTGAGTGCAATAAAGAATTTAAGGATTTTTTAATATTTCGCCGCGCGAAGCCGCGGCGGGCCGCGAGTTGTCAATAAAATAGCTCTGAACTATTGCAGTTTTCTCTATGCTATCGTAAAAAAGACTGTATTGAAAAATTATTGTTTAAAACGTCGATATCTTGTCCTTTCACAGTTTCAAATATGAAACTAGCAACTAATGGTGTTTGCCCTCACTTCAAGTTTGAACAATAGTTCACAATGCGTGCGTAGGAACAAAGGGTGTTCAGTTCAGGTTATTTAGCACTAATGCATGTTCAGGTTGCAGTGACGTTATTGTTCGCTTGAAATTTAATATCGTATGACAAAGCCACACGTTGATGCAATGTACATAGATGTGAGAAAATGGGTGTGGTAATAAACGGGTAATGGAATTTCCATAGGCATAGGACCAAAAAAGGAGGAAAAACTGACTTTTTTTAACTATTTTTTTATTTCTACTGAACTTTATTCTCGGTCATGTTTTTCTGGAGTTATCTTCAATCATGTTGTATTAGTCGTTGAAGCTTGTCCACTTGTGGCATCATAGCTCCTGAATGATTGAAGCGAATTAATTTTTTTTATATGGAAGGAAACTTTTTTGCGCGAGTGTATGATATCTTAGATATACTTGATGTGAATATGGTGGTTGAAAGTGGGGAATAAGAGCCAAATATCTGCAAATATACTCGAGTAGGGTCTCAAATTAAAGCTTATCACATACAAATTATAAAATAATATGTTTTTGTTTGGAGTCGGGGGTTTTTTAAATTTTTAATTTAGATTACTTATCGGTAAAATAACCATATCCACATATTCCTAACTTAACGTAAACTGATGCAGGGTAGTTGTCAGTAATCTGACGTAACTCCAGTCGTTTGTAATTAAATTCACGTTGTACGTGCGTTTCGTGCGGATATTAGAACATTAGAACTATATTAAATACCGTAGGGGAAGCAAAACCGTGTATGCGACATAGTATATGCATGAGTATACATATGTATGTAACTCGACGTAGTTTCCGGAGCCGAGAAATTCTAAGGCAAATAAGTTAACATTTTTATCCACACATGTTGGCTGATTGGAACATTATTAAACAAAATGTTTTTGAAGTGAAACTTCTATAGAATCGTAGTAATTTCAAACCGGATGCAAAAAGATGAAACGGAAATGATGTAAGAGACACAAATACAATGCTTTATTTAAATTTCTTTGCGCGATACTTCGTAGTTGAGACTACGAAGTATCGCGCAAAGAGGTATTGCTGTATTTTATTTATATTATTTTGTAACATACTTTATGTAATACGATTTATTGAAGTAATATAAATAATCCGAATAATTACAGATATATGTTTGTTTCTCTTAACAATTTAGCAGATGCGTTCATTTACCCTTTTTTTCTATTCGATATATATCATAATTATAGTTCATAAGTAGTAGACTCCAATCGTTTGTCGTAGCTGACACACACACACTTTTTTTTTATTCTTCTTATTATTCTTTCGTCGATTTATTGAAGTTTCACTTCTATCGTGTGTGAATCGCACACACACCTTTTTTTTTTTTTTTGGATTGATCATCAAAAATTATTGAGGTTTCTAACATAATATTTTTCTGAACTGTATATTTATTTTACTTTGTAATTGGTGAAATGTACATAATATAACTTCTAAAATATGAAAATTATAAAACAAAAATATATAATGATTTATGATGCGAACTTTCATCGAAAATTGGTTTGAGCTTTTCACCTATAAAATTAAGCGAGGTCAGTACTTAGATGTTTTGATTAGAGTGTCCGCTCTGCAATTTTATACGTTTATTTTTATTTTACTGTTCCTTTTCATTACAATAAGTGTAAAACTATTGAAATACACGGAACCCTTGGTGTTAGAGACCATCTCATACGCTTTCAATATCTTTTAATATTTATTTTGAAGGCGCTTAGAAAAAAGTATTTCAAATATCTTTAAGCAGATTTCATGCAAACTGTTCACCCATTGAATTAATTAACCAAATTAAGTTTCTTAGCACTTTACTAACCCATTTTGGCCTTGACCCGAAATAACTTATAATAAAAAAAGTATCAATTTAATACTCAATCAACGAATACTCGCCGATTTGTTATCAGTCACGAAGAGATAAAACCGAAAGATAAAATAAATAGCAATAAGCAGACGGATAATATTTTAACACATTTACTAATGGCCTTACGCGTTTAAGGCTCGGATTTGACGAGGAGAGTTGTACGCGATAGTATAAGCCTACTAGAATCAGTATGACGAATGCTTACGACATTTTATCTAATATAGGTCAAGTTGACTATTTCGCATAAGTGACTATTTCATACTCTAGATGTTAAATATAACTTTTTGTGTTTCATGAAAATATACAGTCTTACATATCTATAAAATATATAATAATTTCAGTATACTGCGTATTGCAATTGATGATGGAGTTGTTCTCCTAAGATTTTTGATGAAATTACAAATATAATAATGGGAAATGTTTCATCATCATCATCATTATTATTAGACAAAGGTCTCTTAAACATCCTTTATTCATCTGTTTCAAACATCTCTATGGTGCACCTTCTACTAGATGGTAAATGGCCGGTACTATATATTTAAATAAATAAATACATATTTTCGGACAATCCACACAACAACATCTAGTGGTAAGCTCTTAGGCTTATGTAACGGTACTATTTGCTCGTATAGTTAACTATGCTCGTGTAATACCAGCTTAGTAGAGTTGCGCCTTAAATCAGATGACCTTTCCTAATGCCCCTAATGATTCGATGCATCAATCGAATAGTATAATCGATTGCTTGTTCGATTTAATGTCGAGGACTCGAAGTAAATTGTATAAATATATTACGAAATAGTAACGCTACAAGATTTTACTTGTAAGCAGTGAGTCAATTTTAATATTTTTTAGATAACTACGTTTTGGGAGTTTTTTGTCTGTTCACCTCCGTAAGTGGTAACCCTCTGAACCCTTTCACGTGACCTCCGGGTGGTGCTAAGAACAGTCTCAGGTAGGCTTCGGCCGCCCCTCCGGGCTGGGCCAGTGCAATTTTTTCGTGTCTCGTAATGGTGGCCCGGAGAAGCCAACTACCTTCTAGGTCTTCATGTCCTTCATGTCATCTTCGACCACATCGTCACTTTACATTAGATGAGATTGTGGTCAAATAAAGGCTTATAAAAAAAAAGATCATCTCTTGCATCCGTTTTGAAAATTAATTTATAAACTGAAAACGAAGGCAAATAAATTTTATTAACTTACATTATTTCGAAATATAAGTTACTCATTATGATTACATTTTGAATAACGATAGAGCGAATTGACATAATGTGAATGTATGAAACCTTATTACGTCATGATTTCATAATTTGATATTTATACAAGTGAAATTTTATCAAAAATAATTGTGTTTGACAAATTATGGATTAATTGATGGTTACTTAAAAATACTGCTTCGAATAGATCCCTTACTACCTTATCGTCGAAAAAAAAAACATTTCAAGGAAATAATAATAAAAAAAATTAGAAGGAATTCAAAATTCTGAAACCAATAAAATTTCAAAAAGAAAATATTGCAATACGCCTTCTCCTTTTTTGATATCGGTTTAAACTACTTAGTATAATAACATTCATGAGTATGAATTTATAACGAAAACAAAAACAAAGGTCCCACCGAGATTTGAACTCGGATCGCTGGATTCAAAGTCCAGAGTGCTAACCATTACACCATGGGACCGATGGAAGCGGGCGTCGAATTTTACCTACTTTAAACACAATGATTGAGTTAATTGATTTTTATTACATGATTCGCATGATTGATTCTAGATGTCGTAATTTTACAATACATGTTAATGAATGTATGTCATACAGGCTAGAAAATACACACAATAGATATTTTACGGAAGGAAAACTTCTCATTGTATTTTTTTATGTATTTTACAAAAGGATTTAGTTTGATATATATTTAAATGAATATTCTCATCATAATTTCAAATATAATATGTCCAATGCCGGGCATAAGCCTTCCTTATAGATTACTTGTTACTTCGGTTGGAGACGGAGGTTATGTCTGTTCATGTCCGTAAGTGGTAACCCCCTGAATCCTTACACGTGACCTCCGGGGGGTGCTAAGAACAGTCTCTGGTGGGAGGCTTCGGCCGCGGCTTGTCACCACCCTCCGGGCTGGGCCAGTGCGTGAAGCGATTTTTTCGTGTTTCGTAATGTGGTCCGGAGAAGCCATCTTCTAGGTCTTCATATCCCATCTTAGACCACATCGTCACTTTACATCAGGTGAGATTGTGGTAAAATTATAGCTTATCAATCATAAAAAAAAAGACGGCCTGCATCCACTGCTAACCTGGTTTACCAAATCGTCTATCAAACTAGTTGGTGGACGTCCACGGTTAATTCATACAAATTATGTGCACTCATAGGCACAAAATCAGATATCTATTGATTTAAGTCCAAAAGTGGCATGCTTATAAAAATAAGTAATAACTTAATAAAAACAGTTTCAAGTACTTTAGAAAATTTGTAGATTTTGCTACAATTTTGAGGTTAATTGCAAAAATTACTGTTCGCCCAATCGCGTGACAGAACTATTGCAATGACATGTTTACATGAAACCTTGTTTACATATTTGTAGATGATTAAATATGTTCGTGTAAAGTTAGCATAGATTGTCGATTATTTCGGAGAAATAACAATTAGTGGCACGTTTTGTAAAGTTAAAATTTCATGTGGATTTTGTTGTTAAATTGTGGTTTGATGCGATAACGATAATGGTTATTTTATGATATGAGTACGGACATTATTTTGTTTTTCGTTCAGTTGGTACTGTGCGTTTATTTAGTAGAATATTTACAGATAACATTGTGAATTTTACATTATTAACTTCAGACGAACCTCATAGAAAAGAGTGTATAAAGCCGTGTTGGCTTAGTAGGAGCACACTCGACTTTCGTTCCGAAGGTCGTGGATTCAAAGCGCACCGCTAGATTTGTCTTCTAGAAAAAAATATGCGCTTTGAACTCGTGCTTTAACTGTGAAGGCAAACATGGTGAGGAAACTGGCATGTTCTGAAACTATGAAGAGTTTTAATTACATATGACATTCACCAAGTTGGCCAGTTAGTAGGTCTTCTCTCGTTAAGAGAGAAATACTGAGTTGGCTACTCTGATAGTAGCTTGTTTTTTTATCATGTTTAATGATTAAATACATTTTTAGCCCCCAACCAAAAAGAGGGTTGTTATAAGTTTGACGTGTCTGTCGGTTGGGTAAATTGAAAGCGCATCGCGTGCACATAACAAAATTTTCACATTATCGTGTTTTACTTTTAAGGAAATTAAGAAATTGTAATAGGGAGTTTTTCTTAAATTTTAAATTATATTTATACTATACCACTGTTGCAACGATTAGTAGTAACTGAAATCTAGTAGCAAAAATTTAAACATCGTCTGTATAATACACAACGAAAATCCTAATAACTTATTACTAATATTACTACAATACAAACGGGTTATGCGCGTGAGTTGCGTTCGGGTCGCGACCTCTTCCTTTCGCTGTTGCGCAGGCGCAGAGGTACTTGTTCGGAAGGCGTGGCTGTGGTATTTGTATTGCTTTAAGCTTTAACCTTACGTTTTGTAATTGAGATATGTTATTTAGGTTAATAAAGGATTATTGCTTCAATTCGGACGTAGGATGTCTACTACTGGGCATAGGTATCCTTCGTAGATTTCAGTTGATTCAGTTTTTAACCCCCGACCAAAAAGAGGGGTGTTATAAGTTTGACGTGTCTGTATGTCTGTCTGTCTGTGAGCCTGTCTGTCTGTCTGTCTGGGACATCATAGCTCCCGAACGGATGGGGCGATTTTAATTTATTTTTTTGGATTATAGGTGCGTCTGGCGCGAGTGTTCTTAGACATGTTTAATGAAAATCGGTTAAGCCGTTTAAAAGTTATGGGGGTGAGAGTGGGGAAGGAACACCGAAAATCTGCAAATATTTTCAAGTGGGGTATCAAATGAAAGCGCATCGCGTGCACATTACAAAATGTTATGGTGTTTTACTTTTAAGGAAATTAAGGCATTGGAATCTAGCTTTTTTCTAAAATGTATATTTGGAAGGGATCTACACACCGTGAAGCAATCATCAAGTGATGTCTATATGTATAAAAATGGATCGCCAAAATATATACCTAAACTGCTGTATGCATGAATTGGATGATTCTATCTGTTTTGTTTTAAGGGCTCCGTACCTAAAACGGCGGGAATCGAACCCGTAACCTCTTGCGGTCTCAGGCGGACCTTCCCCCACCGACCTTAGGTTTTGTAATTCAATTTGATACTAATTGTTTAATTCTGAGAAAGACGTTCATTGAATATTAAGATCTTTTGTAAACTACATTATGTTGATGCAAATAAGCTATGTCTTACAAAAACCAAGAATATTTGCAAAACATACAAAAGATCAGTAGATAATACAAACGCAATTTCAAAGGAATCCAATAAACGGGTTTGTACGGCTTCCAGTTAATCGTGACTGTGAAATACAATCATACATACAAATTATAAGATTACATCACACATAATTGTGAGAACTCAGCGCTTAAATTAGTAATTTTGTTCGCCTTAAGGAATATGATTATTCATTGAATATGCGCACTTGAACCCAGATTTTATAACAAGAATAAGACACATTAATTTCGGACCACATTAAATATAAAAACATACATAATAAATTTAAAAACAAATAAAATATAATCAAAATAGAGAAAAAAACGGTGGTTTGAAAAAGGTAGTCACTCAGCATTTGGTATAACTACATACCAATAAAGGTTGTTATAGCGCTGGTCTTCCGAGACGCCGTGTAGTAGTTTCTATTTGTATTTTTAGGGTTCCGTACCTAAAGGGTAAAACGGGACCCTATTTCTGATACTTCGTCGTCTGTCTGTCACCAGGCTGTATCTCAAGTACCGTGATAGATATTATGTTTGAAATTTTGAGGGAATATACACATAATAAATTAATATATAAGGGGCCTTAAAACATTTTTTTATGTTAGATAAGCCTTCATTTGACCACAATCTCACCTGATAAAGTGCCGATGTGGTCTAAGATGGGGCATGAAGACCTAGAAGGTAGATGGCTTCTCCGGACCACATTACGAAATACGAAAAAATCGCTTCACGCACTAGCCCAGCCCGGAGGGTGGTGACAAGCCGCGGTCGAAGCCTACCACCAGAGACTGTTCTTAGCACCACCCGGAGGTCACGTGTAAGGATTCAGAGGGTTAAACTCACGGACGGGAGCAGATAAAACCTCCATATGTGATTTTCATAAAGTTAAGCGATGTTGCGCGAGGCTATTACCGCTCCAACTTCATCTAATTACACTTTAAAAAAACGGAATAAAATATGAGCTTTGGCGTTCATTAAAACTAATTGCGGAAGAATTAATGGCAAAACACTTAGTTACTCGTAACTAAACAAATTTAAGCTAAGTACCAATCTAATTACTAAATATTTAGTATGCACTGTCTAGTTTAGAATTTATCTAGAATTAGGTCATCTGAAAGTTGTGGTATAACCTAGTTCTGTCTGGAATTTCTAACTGAAATTAGAATTATTTGTATTTCATATCTAGACAGAAGCCTTATAAATTTAATCGGTTGAGAAACTTCAAATTGTAAGTTGTTTTCATTCAAATATTGCTATTTTCTTCGGAACTAAGGGGTATTTCATTTACAAACAGATTTTTAACCCTCGATGCCAAAAGATGGATGTTAATAGTTTTACGTGTCTGGCTATTTGTGGCATCATATATCCCGAATGGATGAAGCGATTAAATTTAGTTTTTATTGTACTAAATGTGAATAACTTGCGATTGTTTGATGAACATCGGTTCAGTCGCTTAAGTTAAGGGAGAGTGGAATAACCGAATGTCTGCAAACACATATAATGTACTCGAGTGGGATCTTAAAATGTATGTTATATTTTTAATCGGGGGTTTTTTGCTTTATCTAATTAAGTACAAAACGAAAGCATTAGGTAAAGCAAAACTGCAATGCACCGTATAGTCCTGATATTTTGTTTGCAAAAAAATAAAAAAAATACGTGTATTTACCTACTATTTTTTCAATAACATAAATGGCTCATTATTTTTTTTAGTTATCTACCCTATTACCTGAATTAGTTAATATTAGGAACTACTGGTGTGATTTGAAAAATAAAATGAATGTATCGAAGACAACTATTGGCTTTCTGCCGCGGGATAATAATAAAATACGGCAGTATCTTTACAAAACGCTAGCTTATTTACACGAGTGAAACCACGCGTATACCTATGTATCTCCTTCCCCAACATTCTCAAATGACTAACAAACATTTATCCTAATTATTTCGGTATTTTTAAAGAAATTCACGAATCGCTGACTTCTGTTAAAACGTAAAACAAACATCTGTTCTGGTACACTCTCTAATTAACGAAAACAGTAGAATTTCTTCACTATTTCGTTGTAATAGGGTTGATATTTAGTTGCGTTGTGAATTAGCTCAAAATTGATGTATTTCAGGGCACCAGATGCTGTGGGATAAACAGAGATTAGAACCTTATTAGGGAATCTGCTTGATTAATAATTATTTCACAAATAGATACATATTTCAAGTTTTGTAGAAAATCCAACTTAATATATTTTGTTAAGGACCTTTTTCACCATGTTCGAGTTAATTTCCAAATAGTTAAATATAGAAATGTCTGACAAACTGTTATGTTTGTGAGCAAGCTCTATAAGTAACTTCTGATAAGCTACTCGACAATTTACTCGGAGATGGTGAAACAGGCCCTAAGAATTTGTCCTACATTTTCGGGTTCTGGGTAACCCCAAAAATTTATTGTTTTTTTATTTTATTTTTTGTAAATATGCTGGTCAGGAATTTCTTGACTAAAAGGATTAGGCAATGATTATAATTAACCACGCTGGCTAAGTGCAGGTTAGTGAATGTCATGTCCTTCAAACTCTTCAAATTTCTCCGAGCATGCCGGCTACTTGCAAATACTTTTTACAAAAAAAAAAAACCTATGAATCGCGTGGGGTTTGAACCCACTTAGAATACGGCTATAAAGAGGCCCTTAGTATAGTAGAAAGGCTATAAGTTACGCTTACAGATAAATAGTACAAACAAAAGTACAGTCAATAAAACAAACGTTCCATTCCACTCGAAGTAAGATGTGCATCAAACCGAACGTAATATTACGTCGCAATTATTACCCAATCACGACACGACATAGTACACTGACTAAACAGTAGCATAACTGTTATTATGGTCATAATAATAATAGTAATTTGTTGAACGATCTACAATTTCTAGTTTCGAGTCTATGTGTCATATGTATGTATTTAAAAAAAAGTGTATCTACGTAGTATGTCAGTCACCTAACACCTATAGTACAGCTCTGCTTAGTTGGGGGTTAGGTTAGATTTTTTGCATTGATAAATTCTATAATAAGTCACAATATGGGTTTAACGTGGATCTCCAATGCCACAACTTTTTCAAAATATAATTACTAATGTAATAATAATTCTTAAGTTTAAAATCTGAAATAAATTTATAACTCATAACTAGGTAGGTATTAATTATTTTTAATAATTGATAAACCTCACTTTGCAGGTTGAACTATATTTAAATTTGATCCAGAAAAAATTAAGACAGTTACGGATGTGTCTTAATTTTTTCTGCATAAAATTAAAAAATATATGTAGGTATACATACATTTCACATAATCTCTTTTGGAGCATCTCGTATTCCTGTTAGTGGAAAATTTATCGATTTCTATCTTCATATGTTCATTAGAGAAGGTCAGGAATAACTTCAGACTCGATAATTAATTCTTAGCCGCTACATATATGTATAGTATTTATTTCAGATAGTACCACGATTGCATATTTAATAAAGAGGCCTTCGGAACCCGTAATCATGACTCTATTTAAATCTTCGTACCTCTCCATCGTTTCTGCTATCCTGGTACCAATGTATCTGTTTTATAATTTTAGTTATTTACAAAAAGTGTATAATTTTAATTTTCTAGCTGGATGTCCAGAGAGTTTGGGTTCATATATCACTAGGCTCAGTCAGAGGAAATATGAACGAATCAATTTGTGTCTAAGTAGATTTGTTTGACCTATGCAGCAGTATTTTGAGTTCTAGACAAAAATCTAAATTAGTCAAATTGTGTTCTATATAGCCCAAGGCCAACCCCTACTTTGCTATGTTTTTAAGACTGATACTTTGTATAACGATTAAGACACTTTTATTCTGTAGAAGTCAGTTTGTGGATGCCATTTACTTAATTAGTTTTATACCATTAACGAGTTTTGGTCGTAAAAAAAATAAAATAGGTATATATAATATTTATATATATAAATATGTGGAAAATACTCACGTAAATACAATGAGTTCAAAAATCTACTTTATTAACTCAAGAATGTAAGTTAAATAATAACTTGCCCTTCTATTCGAAGTGTACTATGCTACAATAATTGCAGCCCCTAAACAAAGGACGAAGCAAATGGTTCGAAAAATTACGCACTATTGTACCGGGGCCTTTATTGCTGTGAGAAGACAGTAACTAAGGACCAGGGGATTATTCGTGAACAATTAGTTCTGTTCTATGCATTTGCTAAGTTGCTACCTGTTTGTTAAATTGTAATTTTCAATAAATGACATGTTTACGTCAGGAGAATATTATTAGTAATCAAATGTTAAAAAAAATTATTACTTTCTAATGATTTGATTTGAGATTATTATTATTTTTTTATTTTGAAGAATAAATTTTCACCATTATATAGATACTTTTTTTTATTTATTTATTAATATTAATTAACACGGTTAGATACCAATTACATTAATTAATTAAATAACAGATTAGTACATAAATTCATAAATATGGGTGGTTACGGGAGCGTACAATCTTTTGTTATGCAAATTTTTGGGATCATATGCGTCGGCGTACACTGCCCTAAGGACAGTCAGAACAAAAAGTGAAATGATTGGAGTTTTAATACAAATAATATTTGATTATTTTCAAAGGAACTTAAAAAAAAACACCATTATTGTATATAATCAGTTGTAATACGGTTACCAATTATAATGAAATAAAAATCTGAACTTCAAAACACAATTTAAATTTACAAATAATTAACATTCTTAAACATTAAATGGAAACAAACTTACTAAATTTTTTAATTAAAAATCGTATAAACGCATGTAATTTAAATGTACAAAATTAATCAACATGATTAACATCACAATAACAATTAAAATATCAACAAACATTTTTATGATTAGGTTGATGCTCAGTAATCAGTCTTTTCTTTTCGGTTTAGTTTTAGTTCAAAATGCTATATTAAATGTTCTAAGCACTGTCCGACACTGACTTCTGCTTTATTTACAACATTCTTTCTTTGTCATGGTTGTCATAGAGTAAAAACCCATCACGCAATTTTTCTGGAATTATAATTTCTTCTGCACTTTTAAAATTAGTTTTCGGTACACCTAAACTTTGGTTTCTTGCTGTGTATAAGACCGATGACTTGCTTTTAAATGTAGGCAATGTCGCTACAAAATATTAAGCCAGCTTCTTTTAAGGGTCTCATTTCTTCCAGAAATATTGTTGGAATCGGTGTTCCTTCAGTAGGAACTCTGTTTTTACAGATTTCTATTTTTTTAATATTAAATTTTTTAAAGCATTTGGTGCACACTTATGACAACATTATTTTTGATCGTCAAGGTGGCTTTACATTCACTTCGCATTGCACATGTCCATAAAACACTTCCATCACAATTTTTTTTTTCGAGTGTAACGATGACCCGAACGCAACAAAGACATTTGTTTTGATCGGGCTGTGACGTATTTAATTTCCGGTAAATCCATATTTTATTATGGAACTACTTAGTCAGTAGCACAGTATGAATGAAGTTAGGAAATACCGACAATACCTACAGTTAGAATCTCCGGGTGCACTGCGGTGATTGGCTAATTGCATGTAACAATACAAAAGTAGTATTGTTATTATTTGACTTGCCTTAAGCTTTTGTTCTAATCATTTTTGGTTGACCATTTTTACCTGCTAGCTGCTAGGGATTCCCTTTCAAGGACAGGTTACTTTATGACTTGGTAGCCAGTGAAACAAACAATGTAAAATGTTTTTTAAATTTGCATATGTTCGTAATAAGTATCATCATAGCCGGATAATAAATCACTGTGACACAGATAATAGTTAATCTATCATCTTCCTGTCCGGCACGTTTGATCCCGGTTTATGTTAAAAAAAAAATTTGAGTATCTACATAAATAGAGATATCATCGAAATTGGAACCGTCGCAAAAATGTTGGGGAGATGCATACACTCTATCGAAATGGATTTATCAAATATAATGTTTAACCAAACCAAAAAACACTTTTGTACTTCATAATACTAAGCAGAACAATTTTCGATACAAATTTCAACCTTATGGAAGCAGTGTACGCCCCCAGTATGAATGTATGAGATTTGAAAATAATATGCAAATTAGGCCAGTGTACAAAAACGGGACGACTCATAAATATCATAATCAAATTAATTATTATAGAAGATACATATTAAACCCAGACCAAGGAGAAAAGTGTATTTAACTTACTGAATAAGGTTTCATTCGCCCATACATATATAGCTATCATATGAATAAAGATTGACCCCATATTTCTTATCTAAGAGATTTTACTTATTCGCCAAGCTGTAAATTCTCGTACGCCCTCTCCACTGAATTATCGCCTCTATTATAAAGCTATAAGGTTGAAAATGAATCATTGTTAGTACCATAAATTAAGATTAGTAAGCTTATGGGTAAAATATCTTTGAAGAGAATGTTCTTAATAATTGTGATAGTTAGTTCAAGTTTTTAACCGACTTCAACGTAAAAAGCGATTCTCATTTCGTCATGGTTATGGTGATGACTTTTATTAAAAATGCAAAGTTTGGTTTTGTTTGAACTCGCTGATAAAGAAACTACTAGTAAAATTTGAAAAAAAAATACATTCCGATTTATTATGTAGAAGGCTATAGGCCTAATTGACCACGGTAATATACGCTTTTACAGTATTTGCGTTTTTTATAGTCTATGTGTTATATTATTGTGATGTTTCATCGAAATCCATTCAGTAGTTTTTGTGTGAAAGAGCACCAAACTCACTCACTTAAACGTCCTCAAGTAGTTACGAGTTATTTCATGAAATTTATAAATTATCTTACAGGCCTAGTACATGCTTTGATTGTCAACAGTGGGTACCTAATAAAGTTCGAATTATTATAAAATTATCCTGGCTTTATTTCAAAAATGTTTGTATAATAAGAATTAACTTAAGTCAGTAGGTTAAATAAGATGTTTATCTTATTTAAATACAAACTTGGGCTTTTAAATATCAAATTAGAAATGTCCCCAGCAGACCCTTCTTTGATTCAAAAGGTTTTAGAGTTGAGAGAAAAAGACGGTTATTATTATTAAAATCCATATTTAAGTTATTTAAGTTTGCGGGTGGGTCTTAGGATGAACATGGACAAGACGAAGGTCATGTCAAATGTCCATGTTGTGCCCGCCCCCGTTTTGGTTGAGAACTCGGTTCTCAAAGTTGTTGACGCGTATGTGTACCTAGGACAGACGGTCCAATTAGGTAGGTCCAACTTCGAGAAAGAGGTCACTCGCCGAATCCAGCTCGGATGGGCAGCGTTCGGAAAACTACGCCACGTCTTTACGTCGAAAATACCGCAGTGCCTCAAGACAAAAGTCTTCAATATGTGTGTGTTGCCAGTGATGACTTATGGATCCGAAACGTGGTGCTTCACTATTGGCCTTATGAATAGGCTCGGAGTCGCTCAAAGAGCTATGGAAAGGGCTATGCTCGGGGTTTCTCTACGGGATCGAATCAGAAATGAGGAGATCCGTAGAAGAACGAGGGTCACCGACAAAGCCAAACGGATTAGCTCTTTGAAGTGGCAGTGGGCAGGCCACATAGCACGTAGAGCAGATGGCCGTTGGGGCCGAAAAGTTCTCGAATGGAGGCCACGGATCGGCAAGCGCAGCGTCGGACGACCACCAACAAGATGGACAGATGATTTGGTCAAACTTGCTGGCTCACGGTGGATGCAAATGGCGACCGATCGGAATGATTGGTCGTCTTTGAGGGAGGCTTATGTCCAGCAGTGGGCGTCTAATGGCTGAAATGATGATGATATTTAAGTTTTATTTTTACTTTCATACAATATAGTATATCTACATATGCATACTTATAGTATAAATGCGAAAGTAACTCTATCTGTCTTTTACTCTTGCACGCAAAACTACTGAATATAAATGATACATATTTAGTTCTCAGATTCTCTAGAGCTTGAGAAAGGTCATAGGCTATTTTCTATTGCTACTTTTAATCGCGGGAAAATCCAGTATACACTACTAATCATTAATAAAAACGTCTTGGGACGCTCAACAGCAAACCGATTAACCCCTCCCTGAGACCTATGATAAAAAGTTTCTACTTCAAACAAAATAACTCTCCTTTTGGTGCAGTCGGGTAATTAAAAAACAACAGCAGAATATTCTCATCAAAATTTGACCTACATATTTATTTATATAGACATTATCATCATGTTTAGAAAGTAAGTGTAAACTGTGTATGGTAAAAAAAAAAACATTTTTTTGTAGATGATATTTAATTGATTTTTGAATTTTATTTTGATTTTTGAGTAACGAAAGACTGATTTTCGTGACCTTTTGACCGTTATAACTTTTTTATTTAAATTCTGTAGGAAATAAATTTGCTATATTATTACATAATATAACACAGTCCAAGCTTTGGCATTTCGCAAAACAGACAGACAGAGAAATTTGGCCGGATCGTTGGAATCCCTACTTACAAACAATAAATCCTAATATCTCTAAGGTCCATTTTCATTCATTAATAATGGTCTTCTAAGTAATTAATTATAATTTGATTTCGCGGATAACAAAATGAATTCGTTTCCATCTTTATAATGTGGAGTAATTATGGAAAATTATGATTACGGTGGGTTTTTAGTGGTTTTTGGTTGTAACTGCTTCGATTCCTGGAGTGAGACAAATTTATGGTCTAATAGCTTGATCATAGAAACACATGTTTAACAGGGGGCGTATTATGGCTGAAATTTATTTATATTTCTTGTTACGTCTCATGAAGAAAAAAAATAGATACAGCATTATTGAGAATGTCCACCTTTTTTGAAGTCGGTTAAAAATGGACTCGGTTACGCTGTCTGGCCTCTCATATTTTGAAACAACTTTACCGATTTTAATGCAGCTATAGATAGATTTTTTTGAGAATGTATAATTTGCACCCCCTTCTGTTTGGGTCCAAGTAAAATACTTAAAAACGAAGATTTTTTTTATACAAGGTGTTTCAAAATTGGTATATTACCGAAATGGATGTGAATGGCACTCACCAGGGATAATTTTTTGTTTAAAACTTTTTAATTTTTTTGTTTCTTTTGTTTTTAATAGCCTTATCTTATTATGATAACTTTATATTATACGGTATGTTTAGCCTCATATCAGTTAATAACTTTTTTTTTATGTATTTGTAGGTGAAAGGTTTGACATAGTGATTTAAACAGATTATATCATTGAATAATAACCAATTACGGGATTAAACGGGATTTTTGGAGGTTTTGTCTGTTCACGTCCGTAAGTGGTAACCCTCTGAATCCTTACACGTGACCTCCGGGTGGTGCTAAGAACAGTCTCTGGTGGTAGGCTTCGGCCGCGGCTTGTCACCACCCTCCGGGCTGGGCCAGTGCGTGAAGCGATTTTTTCGTGTTTCGTAATGTGGCCCGGAGAAGCCACCTTCAAGGTCTTCATGTCCCATCTTAGACCACATCGTCACTTTACATCAGGTGAGATTGTGGTCAAATGAAGGCTTATCGATCATAAAAAAAAAAAAAAAAAAAAAAAAAACGAACAATATCAATCACACAAATAATCTGAGGCTCAGTTTAACAAAGATAAAGTTAAAGTCAACTAGTAATTCCGAGAGAGTTTGCACAGAGCAGAAGCCAAAGAAAGAATGACCTCCCGGACTATTGGAACTGTACTTTAAATAGCAGTGCAACTCGTAAACAACCCCCCACCTGTGGCCACCCGATTGGCTGTTAGACAGGTCGGCTGACACCGACCGGTACCGGCCGCAGGTAAACGTCGCGCGATCGAGTGAGACATTTTAAGTTGATTCTATGCTACTACAAACGCACTACAATGAAGAACCAGGACGTCACGCCGTCATATTTATTTACGTAGAAAACATTCAGTCCTACAGACAAGAGCTTACATAACATTCAAGAAGTAGTCTCCCAACGGGAATTGAACCCGCTACCCCTTATGCAAGCGTGTGGCGCAATATAAAAATATTGAATAACTAGTTTCCGATATTCCCTAAAGATTCTAAGTTCTGCTGTCATAATTATATAATAAAGTTATAGATTCTTAATACAATAAAAATGTTGAACGACGGTCCGTTGTTCTTATTACTAAGTGTCTGTAAGTGTTAGGAACCTTTTACACATAAAAGTTTTTTTAAGTAGTCCAGCTACAGCTCCCAGCCTAATCGCACCTGCGCGAACCGCACCTGACCTAGCCCATTTAAATCAAATCAAATCAAAAAGTTTATTTGTATCTAAAACATTATACATATTAAATAAATGGAAAAATAAAAAACCAAACAACAAAAACAAAAATACATTAATAAATATGAAATATAAATTATTCAGATACAAAAGGCAACCTGTCAATATTTTTGACACATCAGCCTAGTGCTTATATAATTGTCTTGATATTTTGGTTACATAGATTAGATTTTTTAAATAAAAAAAATATCGTTAGCATTTTGATGAGAATCTATTCGTAATAGATAGATTCTTACGACCTAAAAAACGTGGTCTTGTAATATTGGCGTGTCTCTCAGTAGCTGTTAAACAGGTGGACCAATTTATAAGCCTTTGGTACGGAACCTTGAAAACTAGAGTTCTCTTTAAGTAGGTCTAGAAATTTACGTGCCTTAAATAAACTTATTAACATTATAATACTTCGAAGAGATAGCGATAAGGCCGCCCTTTGTCCTGCGATGTATTTAGTAATCTTGTAGACATTTTGCTATTTGATGTACCTGAATCAAATTATTTTATTGTATTTTTTTATAGAGTACGTGGCAATGGTAACCACCATCAAAACCAGTTGTAACTTATAATTATATTACTTTTTTTTTTTTTTTTTTAATAATATTGAGTTATTTCGACGCATCAGCAAGCGCTTTGATCACGGAAACTCAAAAGCCGTCAAACCGTGGTATGTTGGTCATGGTACCCGATTTAAGTCATTATATTATCTTATCTTACAAATAATAAATTACTATTATAGTATAGTCAAGTCATAATAGCAATTTATTATTATAAATAAATAAATATTTCCAGACATTTCAAGCTTGTGTTACGGGTACTAGATATCTGATATACTTAATATAATAGTCATACATACATATATATTTTTTATTATAAATATTAAACACCAAGGAGAAAGTGCTTGCAGAACATACAAACACTTTCCCCCTGGGCGGGAATCGAAATTATAAGTAAACAGTTATACTGTTTGTAGTATTCCTGTGGTGTACAATAAAGAGTTATCCATCTATCGATATTTCTATTAGTTCCTGAAATTAACCTGTCTAATAAACTCCTCAACCCTATAACATAGGTATTTAATTAATAGCGGTGGTTGCACCCCATTGTGCAAGTGCCTCAGTAACCCCAGGGGGGTGAAATCAGATCACATAACAGTTATTAGTTCAAATGTTGGTCTGTTTGTGTTGTACACTAACAAGGCTGCGACTCAGGGCTGGCAAAACTCATGGTATTTAATTACATCAGATATTACATTACAGCGTTCAATGAATTTTACATTTTCCAGCCGTAGGAGTAGTCTCAAATACTTTTACATTCCCACTGCTGGGACACAGGGACATCTGTCTTGACGGAAGAGATTAGTCCTTAATTCACCACGCTCCAAGTGCTGGTTGGTCCTTCAAGCTCTCTCTAAAATTCTCAGAACATGCCGGTTTCCGCAAGATGTTTTCTTTTATTACACTCATATCATAATATAAATAAATATCTCCGGACTAATCACACAGCATCACCTATCCCCAAACTAAGCAGAGCTTGTGCTATGGGTGTTAGGTGACTGATATACTACACTGATATACTGAAATAAAAGAAAAAAGTGTTGAAAGCGCACATATATTTTTCTAGATCATAAATCTACAGGTCCGCAACAAGGTTTGAACCCACGAATACGCTACTCTTGGAATTTTTTTTTTTTTTTTTTTTATTATTGATAAGCCTTCATTTGACCACAATCTCACCTGATGTAAAGTGACGATGTGGTCTAAGATGGAGCATGAAGGCCTAGAAGATGGCTTCTCCGGGCCACATTACGAAACACGAAAAAATCGCTTCACGCACTGGCCCAGCCCGGAGGGTGGTGACAAGCCGCGGCCGAAGCCTACCACCAGAGAATGTTCTTAGCACCACCCGGAGGTCACGTGTAAGGATTCAGAGGGTTACCACTTACGGACGTGAACAGACAAAACCTCCTAATTAATTAAAGTCGAGTATTCTCTTCCACTTAGCCAAAGCGGCGAATAATATATATTGAAGCTTAATCATATTTGCAATAAATGGTAGTAATAAGTTTCTTCATAATTATAATAAAAGGCAAGAGGAATAATAATTAAATTAATAATAATTATTTTATTATCATGAAACTTTTGTTTTTTAATTTTATTGATCTAATGAAGCAGGCCACTTTAATATTCATATTATTTGAAGTAGATACCTCGCCTCGATACTTTACACGAAATTATATATGAAAATTAAAATAAAAAAATAAATAAATGTTTTATTAAAGTAACTTAATAATAAGGTTTACAATTCAGTTTTTTTGAGTCTCCTTTTAA
Source organism: Gymnoscelis rufifasciata (assembly GCA_929108375.1). Classification (NCBI taxonomy): domain Eukaryota; kingdom Metazoa; phylum Arthropoda; class Insecta; order Lepidoptera; family Geometridae; genus Gymnoscelis; species Gymnoscelis rufifasciata. Next base: position 7,838,809 of record OV815327.1, on the reverse strand, counting down.
GTAAATAATATACCTGTGCTAGGAGATCTCGCTCTTCCTTGATACTTAATCAAAATTATAAGTTTACAAAACGCTGTATTTTTAGTAGTAAAAAGTTCTAAGGTTTCAAAAATATAATACGAGTTTTCTTACAGCAAACATGAGGTAGAAGTGACAACCCTACACATTATTAACTAACACCCAGTCAAATTCAAGCCAAACCGAACGCAATCACATGTGAACATACATCAGCATATTTAAGATATTGGAAGATACCTTCTATCATCCCTTTGGAAAAATATAAGGAAAAACAAAGGTGAATTCAAATCCGAGCCCATAAGGGGGTTTTTGGGGGTGCAAAGGGGTAAACGGGGTGTCAAGGGGTAAAACGGGGTGCGAATACCTGCCTTCTGGTGTTACAATGGTGATTGACATGAGAATATGAAAACTATTCTAACTTTTATGCATAGTTTGTGATACGGAATTTCTTTGTGTAATTTGGAACGTTTTTGTTATTGTAGAAATATGTTACGGGAATTACTTATTTTTCTTATGATACCTTTAGCTTCGAAACGGTTATAAAATAAATCAATATTTAAACATTTTTGATAAACTGCCGTGGAATAAAATACTAATGGATTTTTTCAAGAGATTAAGATAATTTCCCTTATCAAAAGTTGATAATTCAATTGAAGAATTTAGAAAATGTATTTCTAAGTTCTACCAAACAAATTCTTCCTCCTTTTATAATTATAATTACCTATGACTGACGTTTGCTGTAATACACCGAAATTTTTTTGAGTGAAATTTCTTAATATAAAATCATTATTCCTTATCCGAATCCGTCAAGAGAGTCCCTGTGTCCCAACAGTGGGAACGTAATAGGGTGCGTAATATGATGATGATGATTCCTTATACAAGTAACTAAAATTATGTATTCTTTCTGTATAACAATATGCTGTTAACTTATGTAAATAGCTGCAAGAAAAATATTAAGTTAGAATATCGACATGTAATTTACATCTTTGCTACAAAGACATACTTTAAAATGTACACTAAAGTTGGACTATCTGAAAGTCATTGAACTGAAATCAAATATAATCATATTAACTTTTACGCAGTCGGTTAATACTTTGCATGTATCCTTTTAGGTTCTCTTTGAAATTATTTGCAAACATATTTCCTTGAGCAAACATGTGGTCATGATACGATAGTGTTGTAGACGCGACTTTTGTTGTTTTATACTAAAGTCGCATATTTCTAAAAAAGGTTCATTATTTTTGCCATTGCATTACTGTCCCCAGTTTCACCTACGAGTATTGAGTATTATGTCGGTTAAAACTGTCGGTATTACTAGATTTTCATGTCATTTTATACATACTAACAGGGTGTACATATAGGGACTGTTTGATTATTATTATTAATAAGCCTTAATTTGACCACAATCTCACCTGATGTAAAGTGACGATGTGGTCTAAGATGGAGCATGAAGGCCTAGAAGATAGCTTCTCCGGACCACATTACGATTCACGAAAAAATCGCTTCACGCACTGGCCCAGCCCGGAGGGTGGTGACAAGCCGCGGCCAAAGCCTACCACTAGAGACTGTATTATTAAACCGCGGTATATACCAATATATAAATACGGTTAAAGTTTTAATTCAGCGTATGTCCTTCTCTGTACTCCCAATAATTGTATGTGCTAAGTATTTCGAGAAGATTGCTTGAGTTTATAAAGCTTATAGAACTAACAAACAAATTGACTCACAATTATTATAATTCTAACTTTTCACGCCACGGCGTTGCACGTGTTTTATGGATTTTCCCGCATGAACGACGTTTAATCCCGCGGTAAATAGCAGCCTATTATCCTTCCTCCATAAATAGGCTTTCTATCTACTAACTAAACTCTCGACTTAAAGTCTCAATTTATAAAACCACTGTAATCTTGTAAGTTTACACATAACCCTCCAGAATATTTATGAGGGGTAACTGTAAGGACTATGGAGTGTTGTTATCAATAAAACAATTTAAACTAAGTCTAACATTCTCTAACATTCATTCTCAAGATCCACCGTGGCACTGTAGCTCGTGGTATCCCACCAACACGCATTGGACCAGCGGGCTGGGTTATGGTCTAACCCCCTTATATATATATTGTAGCCTATGTTTAGCAGAGGAGGTTTCCATTAACAGTTGCCTCATTCGTTCGGCAACACTTGATGCCTCGGCGTTAATTTATTAACTTAATTTTTTTTTTAAAGTCACTTTTCTCTATCTTTCTATAGTCTGTACTATACTGTCTGAGTATTTCATATGTATAATAAAATTGTCTTTATGGTAGGTATTAAGTATATCAGATTTCTAGTACCTATAACAAAATCTTAGAGTTTACCACGGGGTACTGTTAGTTGTTGTGTGGATAGTCCGGAAATGTTTATTTTATTTATTCGTGCCTGCAGAGAATGCTGTCATCAGAGTGATGAGTCCGCCTATTGATACACTCAAATTGCATATTTTTCTCTTTCGACAAAAATATTTTATTTTGTTCTCTAAAATAGTATTGTAAAATATTGAAATTCCTTTTATGAATAACCTGCCACGCAAACTCAAAGTTCAGTGATTATGTTTACAGAAATACATATACTAAGTTTTTAGTACCTGCGTTTAATTCGTATTAAATTTTATGAATAAGGCCGCTTGACTTCATAATTCGTTTGCTAAAGTCAAATCCTTTTCAAGTTTTCTATTGAAATCTTATTAAATTTACATTATTTATATGTTTGTTTTGGAATGGCGTTTTATTTATTACTTTTTTATTTATTTAGCTTATTACTTTTACATACTGTAGTTGAATTTGAAAAATATACAATGAAAATTATAAAAAAAAAACTAGCTCGAATTTGTAAAATTCAGGATAGTAACGAAAAAGTTTTTTCGAAATATAATAATGTTGTGGTAATAATAATTTTAAGTTACCCTTAACATAGCTTCTTGTGAATATTCTTGCTATGTACCGGTAGTTTAATCTTTAAAACGGTTAAAACAATTTCTTTGTATAGGGGTTCCAACATTATGGCATACCTACTAGTCCGCCATTTTGAGAAAAACGTGAAATGGCGGGAAGTGATGAAACGCATGTCAATCGACAGGGTAAATACAACGAACCAAAATTGTCGGCCTTTTGGCTAAGATCAAAGTGTAATTATCTGTTGTTTTCAGCTTCATATCTGAAAGTTACCTCATTGAGGGACCAGTATATTAAACTGATTTTTGTCAAGCGTCGGGATGTTCGGAGCTCGCTCCACTCCCGTCACGGGTCGGCCCGGCATTGCAGTGCAGTTTAGGAATCAAATCCCGAAGTGCTACGTTTTCTGACATATTTGGGTCTAAATTTTCTTTTATAGTTTTTTACCCCAAAAAATCTTAGAAGCCGTGCAACTTAGATATTTGGTTCCTTAAGTTCCGGTGTTCCTTCCTTCTTCCTTATGTTAATAAACATTGCCAAATCACATTTCTAAGATAACGGTGTACTGGTACGTATAGGTTAGGCTCCATACTAAAATGTCGGAACCCCTTTACACTCTTTAATTTAATATTAGTCCCTATTTTAAGTGCGGTATTCAGAGCTGACAAACTTCATGGATGTACATATGTACGGAGTTTTAAATTGTGTCATATTTTAACCATTGTATTATTTACTCCGAATTGCTGAAACCGGCCCTAAACCTTGGAATGCTTTATAAAAAATCTATTTCGGATGTTATTGTACATAAAAATGTTGAAAAGGCAGTTTATTTAAGATTCCCTAGAGGAGATGCGGCTAAGTCGGTATACTTAATTCATTTCTCAATAAAATCGTTTCACGGTATCAAAGCTGTGATTCGATCACGTAGAAAATGAAAATAAAACCCAATATTTTTTAATGTCTCCGGGGATTTCTTCAATTGGCTTTGAAGTTTGATATAGCAAAATAAGTTGGTATGAGGGAATCGTCTTTTGTGATAATAATGTTTGGTTTTTTGTTTCAGGTATTTATTTTGCTGTTTTATTGAGACTCGGTTGATTAAATATCGTGGAAGGTAAACTTTATATTTTTGTATTGAAGTCTTTTGTTGGGCCTTGGTGTTCTCGAGTTAAGATCGCGTATCGGCAAGCACAGCGTAGGACGTACTGGATAGACAAATAACTTGGTAAAGGTTTTGTGTTCACGTTTGATCCGGGCCCAACCAAAATAACTGGAAATCTTTTAATTAAGCTTATCAATCTAGCATCATTATAATCTGTCTAGCGATCCGTCTTATGGCTGAAATAATAATGAAGATAATAATAACAATTATTTTTAATTCGATTTTATTAGATCAGATACATATTTTTTTATCAACAAAAATTTGTTTTCAAATCAAACCTGGTTTACAAGAAGTTTAAAAATTCGTAGTAATCCTTTAAATCGTGGGAAAACTCGATGCAGTTTGTCAACAAATAAATAAAGATGTGTCGATAAAGACACAGGAAACACAGTCTCGATACAGAGCGCACAATAAAAATGAAAAATTGACGAACGCCTCGCATATTTCTAAACACAATTTAGGGGAGAGTGGGGCTATATAGGCCACTACTGTACCCATAAATCAATAACTGGATATTAAATAAAATACCCTCCCGTATATCAGAGGGCGACGGATAAAAACGACCATTTTATATTGAGCCCTTACTCTTCCAGATGCTTTATGAATAATAGTCCTGGAGTTAATGGCTGGGTGATACGTCAAACGAGTAATGCGTATTTAATTCGAGAAGTTATTGTGCTTATTAGGATTCGATTGTGAACGATTCCTTACGGTAATTTATTGTTTTGGACTACTTGCTGTTTTTGTATTCGGAGTGATGGAAATATGAGGGGATATTGAACAATTAACACTGAAATGTGTATTGTCTGTGGATATATTTGATGTTGTTACATTTTAAATTGTATGGATTATACTACTGTTTGAATTAAAATATAAATAATAATATTTTATGTAAGTGATCATTCTACCAAATACAGACATATTTTTAATTAAAATCAGTTGCACTTTAAAGATTATATTTTAAAATTACAGCGAATTTCATAAAAACGTCATTATTTGAACTCCGAACTTAACCGACCCAATACTGACACCGAAATAGAAAAATATTCTAAATTTTGTATTTCACACCTGTAATTTTTAAAAGAATCGTTGTTCTTATTTTAAATTAACATACGATAAATAACACAAAAAATGGAGTTGCTTTTGTATTATTATTGATAAAATAACTACAATACGTATACCTGCACTATCTCCAGTTAACTGGTATAATAAATGAAGGTAACACGAGCCATCTGAGTCTATCTATCTTAGCTCTGAATGATGACAACAAGAGACAATTTCTAAGGTGCTTAAGAGATAATATGAAGCCTAATGAGTTGCTTATCACGGCCAGACGTGTGGGCAATCACTCAGGCAGGGGGCTCGGCGTTACCCTACTTGTACAAACCTACATACCTTACGTCTATATTATTATGGATAACTAATGTTTTGCGTCATTGCGTTGCTCATGTTTTATGGTGCTGCCGTGAAATAATGTATTTGGCTACAAAACTTGGTCTTACTTTAGAATATAAAATAGAAAAAATCTTTACTATACACACTCATTAACATAAGTATACTTATATATTTATAATTCGTGTATACTTCTATAATATTACATATATTCTAAAATCTATTTCTACACCTTTATAATAAATAGTTCTTAAGTCTAATATTAAGTTTTTTAATGTACTTTTTTTTATGTTTTTGTAGCTTATAAATAAAGATTTTTCTCTCTCTCTCTCTCAACATAAATAAATAAAAGTAATTAAGTAAGTTGACTATCTCTATCGCCAAGAGAGAAGTCCCCGTGTCCCAACAGTGGGAACATTAATAGGGTGATGTAAAAACACACAAAATTAAAAACACTTCATCAAGAACCTATTATGAAGAATGAAATGAAATGAAACAATGAATTTTTTATTTATATCGGCATTTTTACCAAAAAACTCTTCAGTCCCTTCTTCTATATTATCAAAGTATATTTCAAATAATTGCGTGTTTAATTTTATCAGAGGAATAACTGGAGACCGATATTGATGGTTTATGGTTTGGTTGGATTTGTCTCCGGACCGAATAGCGGAATAACGGCTTGGCTTTAGAATCCAGCCGCAGGATTTTGGGGGTGCTGATGCGCGATTTAAGATGGCATTGGTTTCCCCTTTCCAAAAATACCACCCCCTCACCGCGGAGATGCGTACTTTTTTTTAATAAAAAAAAAATTGTTTTCGTGAAATGGAACGTTATTTTTGTATAAAATTTTATAATATGTAATGTAATGCAATCATATAAGTAGCGTCGACGAGTCGCGGGGAAGGTGAACCAATTCCATCGGGAAGTCAAGAAGGTAAGAATTACAATTAGATAAGGTTAGATTGTACCTTTATAACCTCACTTCAATTTGCAAATCCGAATCAGTGCACACTACATTGGGTTGATTTAGGTCACTTTAAGTTGCAAATCCGAATCAGTGCACCCCTAATTCCACGTGGTCTTGTCTGTCACACAACTAGAGTGTATATAAAAAGCCGGAGGCGCGGAGGGAGAGCAGCTCCCGCCCGCCGTTACAAAGCGCAGGCACCCGTTCGAGCCGGAGCGGCTGAGGCTGGTCGCCGAAGGCGACCAATAAGCCGAAGCTGCGGAGGTGAGCATGGCTGACTGCGCTTTGTTACGCAAGGGCGAAGGGGCTGCACTTCCCGCAGCGCCGGAGCAGTTTATTAATACTATTTTTTTTTATTAGAGCCTGAAGATGATGAAGTGCTTGTAAAGCGCCATTTACTTCGGAAATTGTGGCGATGTTTAATTTGGCTCGTCTGATACGACAACTTGACACTCGCCAACTCGAATCGCATTTGCTGAAGAGCATGGGTTAATTTTATCAACAAAAGAGTGTAGAGTGCACCGTAAACCAATAAGGATTACTTAAATATTGTTTTTTATTTAATATTTGTAACTGAGAAGCTAAGAAATTATTTAAAACCCTATTTTTGAGGTTAGATTTTATTGAATTTCAAATTGCTATATCTCCTAAACTACATATTTCCGCGGGGGGGGAGTGGTACAGGGGGTACCTCCCCCTCCTCCCCCCTCCCCCCCTCCACCTCCCCCCCCCAAAATCGTGCGGCTGGATTCTAAAGTTTTACCGGAATAACTACTAACTACTTTAAAAACGCTACTTTTTATCGCGAGAAAATACATCTTTTTACGGGAATGAATATAAAACTAATCAATAAATGCATATCTATCTATCTAATACGGTAACACGGTCTCAGGCAAGACTCAAAAGAAAATATTTTTATGTTGGTATTTTTCAATGAAATTCTGGGTGACCATACAGATTTCTGGCGAGCTACTAAAGTTTTACATTGAATAAATAACTCATTTTGATGTATCGCCTGTCAACGGTAACTCACACCGTGACTCACTTGCGAAAGCAAAATTTACACAATATCCCTAATAATACAACGGTAAGTTTAGGTAAGTAGGACTTCCGGTCCTAACACTCTGACAAAAGGTTGAATTTGTAACCTAGCGTAGTTACGCGCTATTTATCAAGTGGGCCGTTTGTCCCCGTGCTCCCCTTATTGATACATGAAATACTGTTATTAGATTGAAACAATTTGGAAGTTTCAAATGTTTGCAAATTAATATCGTAAAATATTGTTGTTTTCCGTTATTTCGTTATTTGAAACTCGAGTAATTTGGTAATTGTGAATTAGTAGTTGGTGTTTCAATTTTAGAATTCTACTCTGACGCTAATTTTATCAATTTTAGTGTAAGTCGAGGCTAATGAATTAGAACTAAGAAATAATTATAATAAGTGACTGTCTAATTCTTTGAGTTTGGCAGACTTATATGTAATATTAAGTAGGTGTTGATCTATGCGACTTAATCTTTTTCTGTATATATGTAGTTTTAAAATAGAAATAAAAAAAACCTCTTTAAACGCGCCGCGCCTCCCTGGTGCGTTCCAATAAAATCCGTTTTAGTAATTATAGCCGGGATGGACTGCCCCTACAACAGGCATTGTTGTGAACGCCACCTTCCAAGCAATGATTTTTGATATATGAGTAATATACTTGAAATAAAGAAATTTCATTCTATTTCCTAGAATACGTCGTATCTCTAGGAAAATCAAATCCTTAATCGCACCTAGTGCTGGGTGTACTTATTTGAAAGCTTATTTGTAGGTGGGAAGAGCCCTCATGTCTTATTACAAGTTATTAGGTACTCTGACTTTTTTTTTCTTTGACCAAAATAGCTGTAAAATGGGCATGTGCTTGATACTGTACATTACGAATTTTGTAAACCTTTTGTAAATAAATATTTAATTCTTCTATTTATATTTAAACAGATCGTAATCCTCGGAAACAGTGAGTGACGCCTCACAATAAAGAAATAAAACACGCGCGGCTCGTTCCGACATAACGCTCGGCGATTGTCAGTGCCTTGTGTATTTTATGGTGTCGTGTAGCCCACTTTGAACCAACTTCCTTTATAGGCGCGATTTTGGCGCTTTGAATGTTGAGATGCTATATATTTATATATTGACTTGCTTTATGGGACGGAAGTTTTAACTGGGAAAACGGTTATGTTTTTCCAAATTTCATTCAAAGTGCTTGTGATAATGTTTTTTTTTGAAATGCGGTACTTTTAGTTTTTAAAGAGCTTCCCGTGGGAACGACGTATTTTCCCGCGACAAAAAGTAGGATAAATAGGCTATCTAACAGTGAAATAATGATTAAAAACGGACCAGTAGTTAAAAAAACTGCTTTATAATATTGGTATAGAAATACCTTCAAATCAAAAATATATACTGAAAATGATCTATTAATACCATACCACTTTTCGCAAGAAAAAAATGGCCATTTTTGTAACGATACAATTCATATCGATATTAATCAAACACCTTACATTGAGATAAGATCTTCAGGCTGCGATCTTGAGATATTCGTATCTCTCCAATAAATTAAGATAATGCATCTTACAAGGAACAATGAATGTCCGTTAGAAAGAGAGCTTGCATTTGTCCGGCTTTTTTACTAGTAGTCCGACTTTTCATAAGTTATCCGGCCCAATAGCATAGTGGAGTGATAGTCAATCCAAAGATTTGCTAGTTCTAAGTAATATTTACTAGTTGTTACCCAAGTTATCAAATAAAAGATTGTGTTTATTAGAAAAAATCATGCTTATGTTTGTAAGAAGATAAATTTTGATAAGAAGGGAACGGATTTAATTTGCATCAAACATGAATGATTGAATGTAACTCAAGAAAGCTGAACCGATGTTTATGAAATTTAAAAGGGGTTTAAACATAACTTACTTGTGATAAGCCGAGGTAACAAACTAAACAATTAGAAAAGGTCGTATTGTGAACAACCACTTTTTAAAGTCACATTGGTCTAAAACGTATCGCTTTCCAAACCAGATTCGTTTCAGATTTTAATGGTGATGGTAGGTTAGAAATAACTTTTTAAATTATCATGGTTTTTAACAATATTATGATTTAAGGTTAGAAATAGTAATAAAATATGCCTCTGATTGTTTTGGAAATCGCTGCTTTAGTGATATTGATTTTTTCGTAAAAGACCATTTCGGCTTTCGTGGTTTCTTTCTTTATAATCGTGGTGTAAATGAGTTAAGATCAGAACTCCAGGCGTTTTTTGCGAGTAGACGAGAACATCCATTAAAAAGATGTGTTTATAACGGTGCGACTACTTGTCCTATAGTGAAAGGATTTTTAAAAGTTACTATTTATTTACTACACCTTAAGTGAAATTGTTTAAAAATGTTACTAGGTATTTATTTACTATACACTACCTTAAATTTATTTCTAAAAAGCCGGATACATTCTCCGTCTATTTCTAATTACATCAAACGCAATCCCTCAAGATGTTATCCCGTAGACGGAACAGGCTTTGCCCATTTCGAGATAAGATAAGTACTTTCGCATCGCATATATCTTTATGTTACTTATGCTATAGACTTAGATACCAAGTACGACGTTGAGTTATCTATGAGTTTACTCACGTCGAGTTTTTTTTTAAACTTGGCGGCGAAACCTCACTATAAAGTTATCATCAATTCGGCCATGGGATGTCTAATGCTTACAAACCTAAAAAAATGTGAGTGCCTTGGGACGCCTGATGGAAGTGATAACATCAAATACGGACACTGCTGTGGGTTAGAGTGGGCCTGCTTATGGCCTGCGGTATGCGTTAGAAAGGGATGCCTGATAGACGGGCGCCGTTACGCGTTACACGATGAACCATATCACACTCTTATCTCAAGAAATTGTCACTTTAATAATAAATCTGACAAACTGATCAAATCTGATTTAACCTCATAACATATTTGTTATTAATAATTTACCTGCCTTAGGGCGGAGCGGGCAATAGTTAGTTTACAGCGCAAAGGATAGCTTTGATTTTTACCAGGATATGACTGTATTTGTATGCTATTTTTCACTTGTTTGGATATTTTGTATGTAAAATATAAAATCTATGTTTTTAAATAAAATTTACATTAAATCCAGACAATGCAGCGACGCAAACAGCTAATCTTAGATGATAATATAACTTTTGAAACTATCATGGTTATCAATAACTATGGCGCATGTAAATGTGCCGATGTATCGGGAAACTAAGACGATCAATGATGGTAAATATCCCGTTATAAATCTAAATATAATTAAATGAAGTTTTTTTTAAATAAGTTAATTTATAAGGCATTTTATATCGAATATATTTGCACTTAAACCTATTATTATGAAGCAGTTGTACACGCGGCTCGGTCCCGTACAGTGCACAATAAAGGAGCCTGTCCATTGTCCGCTAGATTAAATTCCTCACACACTGACAAAGAACAGATTTCTTTCAGTGCAGAATCCAATAAATCCTCTCTTGGTTAACGGTTAACACAGAGAGCCGTCGTATAGGGTTAACTAGGCACGTTATAATATAACAATTCCTTTTTTAATCCCCGACCAAACAAGAGGGGTGTTATAACTTTGACGTGTCTGTCTGTCTGTATGGGACAGACAATGAGGCAGAGGACTGGAGCGATTTAAATTTAGTTTTTTTGTATGAAAGGTGAGTCCAGCGAGAGTGTTCTTAGACATGTTTTATGAAAATCGATTGTGTCGTTTAAAAGTTATGGGGGTTAGAGTGGGGGAGGAATACCGAACATCTGCAAATATACTCGAGTGGGGTATCAAATGAAAGCGCATCGCGTGCACATTACAAAATATTATGGTGTTTTACTTTTAAGGAAATAAAAGCATTGGTATCGGGGGTTTTTTACTATGTGGCCGCGTAGGTGTGCCCGCCGCGCAGTAACGTTCCCGCTTGGCAGTCGCTATGGTCGCGCCTGCTCGGCCTGCTTTCCTTTATTTTCACAATTAAATAAACAAATCAATGTATACATCGAACCTGCTTCCTCTTGCGCCGCAGACGGACCTTCGCCCAACGCGCCACTAAATTTAATACTAACTGTCACAACAACTGATTTTTAATGTATATATTTTGCCAGAAATCTAGAAAACAAAATATGTAATTCTATTATGGGACCAAGAATCGCATCTAGGCAGTTAAGGAATATTTTCCTTAAAAGAAAATTCCTCTATCTTAAATTAACACCAAACCATCTATTCTGTACAAGAATAACGTTTTAAAATTTAATTAAAAAGACCGCCCAAGTGGTTATTCAATTAGGTATTTATTTAAATTGTGTTTTAATTAATAGATGACAATAATTGGGTCCCTATGGATTTGTCGGATGCAAATCCGTCGGTCGGTCTTATTAACATACTAGAGATGGGAAAAGTTTATCGAAAGTTTTTATATCGATGTTTTGTTTCTTGATTTATTACACATGCACTACGTATCTATCAGTAAAGGCAAATCTTTTAAAATATTTAAAATTATGTTATATCAGCATTATTTTTTAAATTTATAACTGCTGAAATTCTAAAGTATTATATTCCACATATTTCTAGATGATGGCGCCATTATTCTAGGCGTCTGTAATCTTTCTCGCAGCGAATTCTAAATTGCCTGAAGCTTCGGTAAAACTGCGACCGTTATTATAATGAACGTATTTTTATACACATATCTTTTACGTGATTGAAATGTACACCATTTTTATGAAAAAATTATGTAAACTTCGAAGATTAGTGGAAGTTTAAACAACCTAAACTAAAAATCAATAAAAACGATCCCAAAGCCTTAGAGAGAGAGAGAAAGAAAGAGAAACATTTATTGACACATCACAACACAAAATACAATAAAACAAAGAAAAACAACGAATACTTAACAACATAATTTTGTGATGTGTCAGCCTTAGTTTCCATAAAAGTAAAAAAATCATTATTATGTTGAATGTGCATGTGATAAGCTTTCATTTGAGACCCCAGTCGATTATATATGCAGAAAGTCGGTTCTACTTCACTTTCACTCCCCATGACTTTTTAACGGCGATTTTCATCAAACAAATTATCCAAAACCAGAGCCAAAGTCACCGTTCATCCAAAAAAAAAACTTAATTGAAATCGCTTCATCCGTTCGGGAGCTATGATGCCAATGACGGACAGACGTCGTACGTTAAGCTAATAAGCGTTAAGCTTAACACTCATCTTTTGTTGGTCTACAGCTTTTAATTTATTTATTTATATATAAAAAACACACACATAACTTACAGATATCTTAAATCTAAAACGTTATATACGGCACATTAATTATACTTAAAATAAAATAACACATCACATAAATATTATAACTACCAATAATCTTCTATGTTTAATTTGATCAAAATCGGGCTACGCTCGTAATAATTTTCCCGGGAAAAGTAGAAATAAAATAGAAATAGAAAAAAGTGGTACTTTACCGCGGTAAAGCGCCTATGTGTTATTATGATAAGTAAGCTATATTATTATTAAGTGTTATCAAATTCCATTCAGTAGTTTTTGCTTGAAAGAGCAACAAACACAATGACATACATTCGCCAAAACTTTCGCGTTTATAATATCAGTATGATAGGATAGTTTATTTAACATCAATTATTTTAACAAAAAAGAAATTTCCGACTACATTACAAATTAAAAATAACTTTATCTTGAGGTACTAAGTACAATCATAATTTCAGCCGTAGGTCGTCCACTGCTGACCATAGGCCTCTCTCAAAGATCTTCAATCAAGAGGTTGGAATCGGCCTACATCCACCGACTTTACCAATATTGTTATTTAAGAAACAATATTTTCATATAACTTTTTAAATTATCATGGTTTTTAACAATATTATGACTCAAAACGGGTAACCCAAAAACCGTCCCATCATGGTATGCTACCCGTTTTAAGTCATAATAATATTTGAACAGGCGTAATTCTATAAACTCGACCTTAAAGCTGTTTATTTGTAAAATGTAATGAGTTTGTGTAAAAATGCAAATAGATGTTCATCATGTTGTCTACGAATAAGATTTATTTTATAGGCACTGTAATAGGTACCAAAATTCTTTCTGCTTATGATGTTAAGAATATTTTTTTTATAAAATTCTCGTGTCACAGTTTTCGTTCCCGTACTCCTCCGAAACGGCTTGACAGATTCTCATGAAATTTTGTGAGCATATTGAGTAGGTCTGAGAATCAGCCAACATCTATCTTATTTTGCATAACAACGTTTGCTGCCGTCTGCTAGGATAATATAATACTCTTTACCTATTTCATCTAGACAATACTTAGTGTTACAATAGCCGCCCTTATCAATAAAAGTGATATCTTCCAGACAACCTTTATAACAACGACATACAAATAACTAAAGTTTATAACTTTAAAAATGTCATGGATATCAATTACAACAGATTTTTATGGTATTTCTCCGTATAGGTATAACTATGGAAATTACAATAAATAACAGAATCATAATTAATATTTTATACGTTAAATGCCGGTTGCCTTCATCCGAAATAACTGGAGTCTATGAGGGAAGCTTACTTTAACCTGTGAACGTCTTTCAGCTAAAATAATGATATTTATTATAAACATAGATAGATAGAAATTCGTTATTAGACACACCAATAAACATAAATACAAGATTATTAATAGTAAAATTAAACCTAGCATGCGTAATGTTTTTTGTATACCGATTAGCAAAGCCCGATTTGAGTCAAATATGGCATGGGTAATATACAGCTACTTTTTACCACGAGATAATGTATGTTAAGTCGTGGGCTAGCAGTTAGTAAATTATATTACGTTTGTACATTTATTAAAAGGTATAAAAAGCAGGTGGCAAGCTCAGATACAGTGCGGGAAAAAAACTTCGAGAGCACAACTCATTAAGTCTGGCGAGGCTTGTTTCAAATGTCACGGTGAAGTTTTAAATCTCGTTTATAATGACATCTCGTGTAGAGCGGGAGATGGAGTGCGTTTTGTTGCGTTGACTTATAAATCTGTTTTGAATGATGGAATCTTGACACCTGACTTTTTAGCTGCTAAGTTCGGTTGAGTGAGAAATAAATCGGTTTTGAAACATGGAATCTTGACATTTGACTTTTTAGCTGATAGGTTTGAGGATAGAATAATAATACCTACTTTGGGTTGTCTCGTATGCATATAATTACTATATATATTTTAAAACTGATAAAAGTGTGTTGCTCTATTCGCTTCTCAAATCAGTATAAAATATTTAAGCGAACTGTCAACACAATTCAACTTATCTTCTTAGGAAATAAACGTTTCAACTATGACTTAGACTTTAACATAATAAAAAAATAAGCTAGCGAAGAATTAAAAGGTAATTTTTTTAATGGATCAATAAATGTTACACGTTTGTTGGCAATTTTTTGATTATTTTAATGTGCACAACGTTTTGGCATTAATCTTCTTATTGTAGTCATATTTTATTTTACGCTCCTTTTATGACACTGGGTTAACAGTAATCTAAAAAAGTATAATTTTTTTAGGGATCAGCTCGCCTTCGTACATGACCATTGTAACCAAACTAAATAATTGAATAAAATATTTGATTTGATGCTGCAAAATGTTAATTCTTATTAAAGTTAAACCCCTTTACGGTGAAACAGACTAGATATTTGCGCATCTGTTTATTAAATGAAGTAAATAAAATACCACGAGCTCCTGTTCTCTCTCAAAGCTCATCAACCCACCGCGCCGTTGTAAGAAGAACCTCGTATATTCTAATTTTCGTGTTTTTTTCCACAATTCCCTGTAATTTCGTTATTACGAGCCATGAAATTTGCCGTAACCTAACTTGATTTAGTTATTAGGGGAGTACGGTAAGTAAATCAGGAATTTCAGTGTGTTTGGTACGGCTAGTATACATTAGGAAGTATTCCTGGAACAAAACTGGAAGTATTTTTTTGTAAATACATACCAGACTCGAAACCAAAAATTGTAGATCGTGCAACATTTGGTCCCGAGGCGGTCATACTTTTCTAATTGAATTGGTGGAGCCGATTTCCAGTCTTAGACATCCTGTGGCTTGTGGTGAAATGAATGAAATAAAAATAGCTGTGATAGACGAGCGGACAGACTGACAGGACGATTCCATAAGAGTTCCGTTTTTTACCATGTGGCTATGGAACCCTAAAAACAAGACCGCCCATCACCCATTCTATATTTCGTTTAAGTTTGCTTCGTAACGCTTTCATTTTATTCATGTGTATATGTATATGTATGATTAGAAAGAAAAGAAAGAAAGAAATACATTTGTTTCGACAACACAAATACAGAAAAATAAAGTATATTTAAAACCAAACTACAATAATAAAAATAAAAAAATACAACATAAAAATCATAACTACTCATTTGGTTGACACATAAAAATTGTGAGCCGAAGTAGGCGAATTCATTCGTTGATATTTTTTTTTAATATTTTAGTTGGAGCATTTTTAAGTTGACTTGTCCATGTATGCTCTGTGCTTTTAAGGAAATAAACTTTTGACTTCGACTTTGAATTAGGCATTGTCAATTATATTCTATTCTTCCTAGAGCCTTAAAAAGAGAGAGAAATCTTTGAGCTAGCTTGATGCCCTCAAACTGAACATAAAATCGTGTAAAAACCTTCAAGCTGTAATATCTCACAGCGAATAGCGACATTGAACGGGTGCTCTATCTGCACTGTTAGGGTTTGATGTACCGAGTGCTAGATTAACTGTCAATTAACTGTTCCGTGATATCGTCAAATGTATGAAATATCGTATAAGCGTTAGCTAAGTGGGAGCACTTTCATTCCGAAGGTCGTGGGATCAAATCGGGATCTAGTGGGATATAGTGTGGGGGTATGAAATGAAAGCGCATCGCGTGCCCATAACAAAATATTATGGTGCTTTACTTACAAGGAAATTAAGGCATTGAAATCGGGGTTTTTCTTAAATTTTAATGTTAGATTTATTTATTAAATATTTTTAACAGTTTTGTAATGCGGATGTCAAATAATTAAAAGTTTCTTTATCTTTATAAATTACCTAAAATGTATCACTTGTTTAGTCTGTCGATCTCTCCGTTTGTTTCTCATCTGTACTATCTACTGATCTATACTGATAATAAGCTCTTAGCGTCGATGATCAGCAAATGATGAATGACACTTAAATTAACTTAAGACTCGGCGGCGCAGTGTCTAATAAATCTAAATTTAAAATTTAAGAAAAACCCCCGATTCCAATAGCTTAATTTCCTTAAAAGTAAATACCATATTATTTATAGTAATGTGCACGCGATGCGCTTTCATTTGATACCCCACTCGAGTATATTTGCAGATTTTCTGTTTTTCTTCTCCACTCTCAACCCCATAACTTTTAAACGGCACAACCGATTTTCATTAAACATGACTAAGAACACCCGGGCCAAACTCACCTTTCATACAAAAAAAAACTGAAAATATATAAATTAAATAGCTCCATCCATTCGGGAGCTATGATATCCCAGACAGACAGACACGTCGAACTTATAACAACCCTTTGTTTTGGTCGGGGGTTGAAAAGAAGAATTTCTTCAGGAAATTTTAAATGTATCCTTAAAATCATAGAATCAGCCGTACACTGAGCTACGTCTTGGGGCGTTAAGAATCTTTGCTCTCAGTGTGCCCCAAGCATGCCGCTAAAGAGCTAGCAGAACCGAACTCGGGCAATTCCAACGCGAACCCTAAATTACGGTACGGAACCATTAGAGTGTTCCGTTTGTTTGAAGTCGATTGATATTTATTTAGTTCGGGCAGGAAATTCTAATTTACCTTTTTTCTGTGTTTTTGTTTTAAAACGCTACTTTCGCCTAACTTTAGTAAAATTCTAAAATATTTAAAGTTGAATTGAGATATCTGTATTTTTGGAAGTCGTATTAAAATAAGCACCAGTGATTTTACTTTAAGAACATGCTATATAATGTATATAAGGTATATAATGTATTATACCGACTGCCTCAGTGGCGCGGTCGGCGGAGGTCCGCTTGCGAGACTAGAGGTAGAGGTTCGATTCCCGCTGATGGGTCAAGTATTTGTATGTTATGCCAGCAATTTCTCCTTGGTCTGGGTATTTGAAATGTATAGTAAAAATATCTATACATGTAAGACTATAATATTAAGTATATCAGATATCTAGTACCCGAAACACAAGCCTAGAGCTTACCACGGGGCTAGATTGCGGCGAAATGTGTGTATGGTCCAGCAATATTTATTTATTGTTTTTTTTTGTTTCAGGTAAGCAATAGAAGACAATCATCATCATAATTACCCCTCACGTTCCCACTTGTGGGCCACAGGGACTCCTCTCTTGACGAGAGAGATTAGGCCTACGCTGGCCAAGTGCGGGTTGGTAGCTATGGAAGAAAATGGTACTATGATGGGTGTTAGGAAATCTTACAGGAAATATCTTAAGTTTCTCCTTTGAAAATAGAAATCAACCATCTTTCATTCGTCACAACGATTTTCCTTGTCAAATATCAAAATGAAATTAAATACATTTATTTTGATACAGAAGCATAAGAACAAAAAAAAAAACTTACCGCACAAAAAAATAAATAAACGTAAATATTTCCATGGAAATTCCACAAACAAAAATTAAATAATCAATAAAAAACAAATTATTTCAGTGCGCTTAACTTGCAGTTCCTTAAATATTGTTAAGTTTTCTCATATCTTATGTTTTGCCCTGTCTAAACCTTAATTAGCACTACCCTAAGACTAAGTGCTAACTAGTAGATAAATGGACGACGAGTGGTTTTGTTAACGAGCCGCATGTCCGCGGTCAGACTGATAATTAATATACCTACTCGAGCTGCGCAGGAGTTGAGAGATGGCGGAGTTGTGAAAAGGACTATTAATCTCCTCGCTCCGCGGCGGTTAAGTTGTTATACCTTTTTTTATGCTCGATAAGCTCTCATTTGACCACAATCTCACCTGATGTAAAGTGACGATGCGGTCCAAGATGGGACATGAAGACCTAGAAGGTAGATGGCTTCTCCGGACCACACTGCGAAACACGAAAAAATCGCTTCACGCTCTGGCCCAGCCCGGAGGGTGGTGACAAGCCGCGGCCGAAGCCTACCACCAGAGACTGTTCTTAGCACCACCCGGAGGTCACGTGTAAGGATTCAGAGGGTTACCACTTACGGACGTGAACAGACAAAACCTCCAAAAACCCAAATACCTAAACATTACGAAAAATTTTTAATAAAAGTGTCAATCTTTTAAATGAATAATTTATTTTTACATCAAAACAACCAATCAGCTTTTAGTGTAAAAACATATGAGTACGCCTGAAGTGATTCTTATTCAATTAAAATTAGATAAATGCACTAGCAAGAGTTATCAAATGAAAAAGGATCATCCAAATCGGTTCAAGAAGGAAAAATGTCTGTTGTCACAAATATTAAAAATTGTCGATATTTGAGAATCTGCTCTTATTTTTTGGAAGGCATTTAAGTAATGAAACAGTAATTATATAGTACCAACCTTATTAAATTTGTCATTCATCAAAATTGTTGAAACTAACTATGTCTTGGAAATTGCTGAAACACATTTAAAGTTGAATATGTCAACCACATTAATGTTTTTCCAAATTGATAAAACTCCACTATTAGTTTTAAACTAATATTCTAAACTTGTGTAGATGAAATTAGGTCTAAGTAACGTAGTTCTAAGCGATGAGAATTTTTATTATGCTATTCAGTTAATTAACTCAAACATGGGTTTGTTGCCATGTCACCCTTAAACACTAGTTAAATTTAATCATAAGTTTTTCTATTTTGTTGATATTTTTCTTTAATTTGTAGCTTTATTAGCGAAATGCGGGACTCGAACCTACGTCTTCCATTATCGTCTTAAGTTTTCCACGAAAATGTTTAATATAATGTCAAACACAATCACATAGAGTTACCATCATCTTCCTGACCTTATCCCACATTACGTGGGGTCGGCACAACAGGTTTTCTCCTTCCATTTCCCTCTATCACCCGTCATCTCAACACTCACCTCTTTCTTACAAATTATCATCTTTCTTATCGCTCTTCTCTATAGAGTTACCATAAACAAAAAAATCAAAAGACAAACTCGCATCGGCTTCTTAACTGAATTAATATTAAAAAAAAACAAGCTTCTAAACTATTACCAAAGAGTTTAAACAATTTTAACTACTTGACATAGTTGAAAAAAAATAATTAAAATGATGCAGATTATCTACAAGAAAAAAGCCCTAGAATGGAATTTTTTGTTTCAACGACATAAAACAACGAAAAATTAAATAATTATTACCAAGGATCATAAATAAGCCAGTAGGTACTTGTGATCTAAGCGATGAGAATTTTTATTATGCTATT
Organism: Gymnoscelis rufifasciata; assembly: GCA_929108375.1. Lineage (NCBI taxonomy): Eukaryota > Metazoa > Arthropoda > Insecta > Lepidoptera > Geometridae > Gymnoscelis > Gymnoscelis rufifasciata. The sequence continues at coordinate 7,818,896 of OV815327.1, read as the reverse complement.
CAGTTAATGCACGCTGGGTGGACGATATCGTAAAGGTAGGCAGGTATTCAATGGCCACGAGCGGCAGAAAATAGAGAATACTGGTCATCTCTGGAGGAGGCCTTTACCTTTCAAGGAGAGGGTTCTTGCTAGCTAAATACGGCATAACTATTTATATGTTTAATTTAATTTAATCAATATAATTTTATATGTGCCCGATTTGATTTTAACTATTATTTACATGCAATTATTATTAAACTTATTTTTGAATTTTATTAAATTATTATTTATAAAAATGAGATTATAATTAATGTAAAAATAATTATATTTTTTAATTATGAATAGTATTATAAATTGTAGATGTGTGTGAATGATTTTGTATTTCTATTGAAAAGCAAGAAATAAAAGGCTTTTTTATTTTTTATTTATTTTATATATATTCAGTTAATTAACTCAAACATGGGTTTGTTGCCATGTCACCCTTAAACACTAGTTAATTTTAATCATACGTTTTTCTGTTTTGTTGATATTTTTCTTTAATTTGTAAATCTATACCTACTAATACTAGCTGACCCCAGAAAACGTTGTTTTGCAAAATGAATAATAGATAGTAGCCGACTCTCAGACCTATTGAATATGCATATAAAATTTAATTATATTAATCAATTGGCCTTTTCCCAGCAATGGGACAATATAGGCTAAAGAAATCAGTTAAGCCGTTTCGGAGGAGTATGGTAACTAACACTTGACAGTAGGTGAATTTTATATATAAGATTATAAGGCTAAAGTGTTTGTTTGTTCGAACGCGCTAATCTCAGAAACTACTGGTCTGATTTCAAAAATAATTTCACTGTTAGATAGCATATATATCAAGGAAGGTAACCGCTGGCGGAAACACGTCGTTCCCGCGGCAAAAAACATTAAACACGGGCGACGCCGTGGCATGAACACTAGTCAAACTAAAATAAAACTAAATTAAAGAATATTGAATATTTCATGCATTAAAGACATCATATTTAGTATGTTTGGCATGTTCAAACACAGAAAAGTACTTGAAAACTCCTTCAGTTTTAATATTGTGAGAACAGCCAAACAGACAGAGAAACACATTTTTCTGTAAAAATATAAGACCCTATTCAGAGCTCGATCGATACATAAGACACAAATGCCACCCTGTGGGGTCTGAAATACCCCATCGAATGAAGGGGGTCTCAAAAACCCCAGCAATCTTCAACCAGCAATAAAATACAAGAGCTCATTTAAGGGCACTTACTGTTACATATGTCTCATTTGACACAATATGTAGCAACCCTTGCAAGGGTTGTGAGGAACCCTTGAAAGGTTCAGGGTTCTTGAAAGGTTTCGTGGAACCCTGATTTTGTTTTTTGCGAAATAATCTTGCAATGAATGAGTATTTTTGGGTTTGTGATAATTCAAATTCAACATATTTTATTTCCATTAATTGTCACACAATATTTGGACAATCTACTGTTACAGTTTTGGTGATGCTCACGTCTTTATGTGAAAGTTATAAGTTTTGTTGTTTTTATGCTGGATAAGCCTTCATTTGACCACAATCTCACCTGATGTAAAGTGACGTTGTGGTCTAAGATAGCGCATGAAGGTAGATGGCTTCTCCGGACCACATTACGAACACGAAAAAATCGCTTCACGCACTGACCCAGCCCGGAGGTTGGTGTCAAGCTGCGGCCGAAGCCTGCTACTAGAGACTGTTCTTAGCACCACCCACCAGTTGCAGGCAAGTAATTTACATTCTCTTTGGGCGCAGATTTTTGGAAAATAGTATAAATGATGATAGTGGGTATATAAAATTATGTCAATTGAGTATAGATTAGGCTAAAAAAATAAGAGGCCTTCTTCCGAACAAAAGGGACCCAAATCGAAATGTTGTCGCCTGATGCAGGTTATTCACACGTTTTCCGCTTTATATACTAACTATAAAACACCTTGTGTATATATTTAATGGATTAAATAAGAAAATAACATTTGGAAGAAATTTTTACTAAGAGAATAAATTATCTCCACCATCTCCGTTTTATCATCGGTCGCTAAGATGTACGGCTGATTTACATGCTCACTTAGTGGACCTACCATCAACGCGCACGAAACGCTTCAATTCTTTTGTAGTGCGCACCGCTAAGTTGTGGAATTCTCTCCCGAAGTCTGTTTTTCCGATTAAATACAACCCGACCACCTTTAAGATCAGAGTGAATAGGCTTTTTCTGGGCAAACTTGTTCCATCGTTGACCTCGTCTCTGCCTTCTTGCTAGACTGTAGTCAAAAGTAAGCCCATAACATAATAATAAAAAAAAATTATCATGATAAATATGCTATAGAGAAAAATGAGAAACTATGTGAATAGGAAAAAACGCTTTCGGCAAAATATGCACCGTTAAAAAACTGGTTAAAATACGAAAGTAATTCAAGCGATGACGTAGTGGCGAAGTTGGTGCTGTGGTTAGCACGTCCATGCGTTTAATGTAATACGTGGTTTCGAGTCCAGCATTTCGCGAGTAAGTTACGTTACTAGTTCTTAATTTTTTCTACAAAAATTTAAAATATTAATACTTAAGTACACATACGTCATTGTATTTATACGTTTATATATTTTATTGTATATATATATATATGTCTATGAAGACTATCCAGCTTTTGAAATAACTCGGTATTGGGCGAATTGTTTACTTTTCAGGTAAATTTTATTAGGTTTTTTTAAATCTAATTTATTTTCTAACGGAAATTTCACCGAATCTTTCAATCGCTGAATTTTGCAAATTCTATTTCGTGTAATTAGATCAAAAGGAGCTTCGGCTTCTCGTAGGCGTTTTTTTTTTTTTGCAGACGGAGACTAAATTCTTATTACTCACTGCAAAATGGCTGAAAAGTATGAATATACTAGCTGACCCCAGCAATTGTTGTTTTGCAAAATGAAAAATAAATAGTAGCCAATTCTCAGACTTACTGAATATAGATATAAAACCCATGTATTTTGTTTGAAAGTCACATCTTCCTCTGCGTGAATTAACCGCGCGTGAAAACCTACGCGTCGGCTACGCGGGAAACGACTGTGACGCGGGAGCTACTGCAACGCGGAACTTTTTTGCCTGTAAACGTTCCCCCTTGTGGTCGAGGTGTGCAAAGGGCTATAGTAAAGCATAGTTAGTTATAGTCATAGTAACTTTAAGCTCTGAATCAACTCAATACTAGAGTTATTGATAGCTAAACGGATGCTGGATGAAAAATACACTGGGTAAACCGTATACCACGTAGAACGTAACGACTTACAACGAGGCTTAACGACCGTTAAGTGTTAACGGTGGATGCAGGCCGCTTCCAACGGAAATAACGTCCTGCGACTATAATAATGATGTGGGATGTTTATTTTACGTCCAATGTGAATTTTCTACGTATTATGAATATCTTTTTGGCTAAGGCAATATGAATAATTAATTTAATCTACCAATTCTATCATATCTTAAGTCAACATACATTGTCTTCAACCGACTTCAAAGACTACAAATAGCCGATTGACGTGAAACCGCGACACCGTCGACATAGGCCACGATAAATCGCCGCATGCCGCGACAAAAAGACGTCGCACCACAAAAAGACGACGACGCGACTAAAAGACGCGACAAAGCGATCAGTCGCGCCGATACACTATTTATGGGAATGATTTTGAACTCATTAGTCAACGTGCTTTACGAACAAACAAACATTCATTTCTATTTTAGTTAAGTGTAAGACGTCGTCCATTACATGATGTGAAATTTAAGTAGATTTATACTAGCTTTCCGCTCGTGACTTTGTATGATAGTTAAAAGTAGCTTTTGTCGTTTACTTAGACTACAGCTTGTCCGTGCCAAATTTGCCTCAAATCGGGCTACACTCGTAATAATTTATTTTCCGAAAAGTGGTATTTTATCGCGGTTAAAGTATCCATTGTGTTATTCTGATATTTAATCTATTTTTGTAAAGGTCATTCAAATTCAGTAACGGGCAACAAACTGCCTCAGTCACCTGCTCATATCCTCACGAACTTTCGCGTTTATAATATCAGTAGGTTAGGATTAAACTCCACAGCAATCTTGTGCATTCTCGTATGATTATTTTTGTTTGATTAAAAGGACTATTTTCACATTACGTCATCCGGGCCCGAAGGACCGGTTTGAGCGGGCCCAGTCTACTATTATAGTCATTTAACGATATTAAAATATATATTTTTTTTTTTCTTGCATTCAGCGGATTTATAACAGCTATTGAACATATAAATAAAAAGAAAAAAAAGTATTGTCAAGGTTTGACTAGAATACTCTTAGGACATTTTTTTTATGTACAATATTATTAATTAAATATTAATTATATTACACAAATTAAAATCAATTACAAAACTAATTAGCTAAACATCATTATTACAATATATTCTTAGAAGATTAATTTAATTCAGAAAAAAGCCACAGAATCCATAAAATTACAAAAATAGAAGTCATACAATTTTCTTATCAATATATTAAACCCGTATATTGCATGTTAGTACAATGTTATTTTATCAAATGCAAAATACTTGAAATTTCTTACGTATTATCTATACAAAATGTTGCTATTTCGTTTAGTTGGGGACTATTTGTCTCTGTGCATTTTGAAACGTAGCGCCGTCCCACTTTCATATACAAGGTGATACTCATAAGTGGTCAAAGGAACACACACATTTTCTCTGTATAAGACAAGCTACGTTTTATAAATATTTTCAAAAGTAGTATTTTTGACTGTTGAAACATTTATGCACGTGCTTTAACGGTGAAGGCAATTATAGTGAGAACACCCGTATGTTCTGAGAACTTTGGAAAGTTTGAAGGTTATGTTGTGTCATTCACTAACCCGCGCTTGGCCAGCGGGGTGCATGAAGGCCTAATCTTTCTCGTCAAGAGAAAAGTCCCTGTGACCCAGCAGTAGGAACGTAATTCGGGGTGCTTATGTAAGCATTGAGACTTTTATCTGCTCTGGGATTCAAGGATTTTGAACTAATAATGAGTAAATTTAATAAAAAAAATCATGGTTTTCTCGTCCAAAGTTAAAAGTAAGAGCTTTACTCGCTACGGCGTCGCCCGTATGTTTGGATTTACCCGCTGGAACAACGTATTATCCCTTGGTAAAAAAGCCTTCTAATAAATAGGCACTGAAAGAATTTTTCAAATCGAATAAATAGTTACCGAGACTAGCACGTTGAAACAAACAAACTCTTTAGCTCTATAAATGTATTCATATACATAGATAGAACCTAAAAACTTTTCTTCTTTAAAGCATTTTTTAGCTTTTATTTTAAAGCATTTAAAATAAAAGCTAAAAAAGGTCGGTTATTTTTCACGCAGAACGCGAGATAAACCTGAAAGGGTAATTCCTTCGATAATATCTTACCTGGACACCTTGTATACGGTAATATCCCTTTATTTAAATATTTATCTGATCCTCGCGAGGATTCACAGCGGTCTCCATAACGGAATAAAATTAAAGGTAAAATACCTAAGTTTTGCTCATGTGGATTGCGAAGTAGTTTAGTTTTTTTGCTTAATATTTTTGTGTTTTACTTAGAAGCATAACATTTTTTATATTTTTTTGTTAGACGACCTACATAGGACTTTTGGTAAAGTTAGTGGCAAACGTCCCTGGACAGGGATTGTTGGAATAAGTTGGGGAGGCATTTGTCCAGCAGTGGAATAACATAGGCCAAAGAAAAGAAACATTTTTGTTAAATGTTTTTTTGTAAACATCAAAAAGATATTTGTATATGATTAAAATATTAAAATCTACTTAATCAAAGTCCCCATGCTCGTCTGTCTGTCCCTTATTCTTATTCTTAAGAATTTTGCATAACTATATAAAAACACATAATTTAAAAAGTAATTTTTGAACCACCTCCTTTACTCACTTATTAATACCTAGGCCGGAAATCTCTGATTATTTTAATTTTATAATTATCGCGAGGTACACTTTAGCGAGTTAATCAACTTACGTGATCACATTACTTGAGTAAACCCCGTTTTAAGAAGGATCGATGATTACTTTCAATCAATTAAAGATTAATGACTGTTACTTCCGGCCTACCGAAGACTAGAATTTGATAAAAAATGTGTTGTTATCTTGTGTCTTATCTTTATTAACTTGTACCAGGCATAGTGGTAACTAGTTTAACCCCTCTGGTCCACAGGGACGGGGTACAACGGACCCGTACACTTTCCTGGTTATTATGTTCAGTGCTCGGTTACTCGATTGGATGGAGCAATTGCTACTTGGGAGTGACCATGAGTTCAAATTTGCTGAAATTTTATTTTTTGCACCATATATATTTTTTTATTATTGAAGATGGAGAACATTTATTGTAAAAAACTGTGTACATTATAAAATTGACATAATGCATTGAAAATTGTTTGTGATTCGAGTTTGCGGTGTTGGCATTTTTGATGATTTTTTTGCATAAAGAATATTATGATAAAATGTAACTACTTTTAAAGAATAACATAAATAATAAATAAATAATATTTACTTATTTGTCTGTTTGTCTGTCTGTCTGCCTGGGACATAATAGCTCCCGAACGGATGGAGCGATAACAATTTAGTTTGTTTTATATTATGATTTTTGAAAACCGAAAATCTGCAAATATACTCTAGTGGGGTATCAAATGAAAGAGCATCGCGTGCACATTACTAAATATTATGGTGTTTTACTTTTAAGGAAATTAAGGCATTGGAATCGATGGTTTTTGTTCAATTTTAAATTTAGATTTCTGTCTCTCGGTATTCTATTATATACGGCCGTACCTATTACGTGCAACAGCTTAGACGATTTTGTAAGTCGCCGAGGTACAGCTTTCAGACGATGGGTGTGCCGAGTGTGGTACCAGCTCGTATCTCCGAAACTTGCGTACTAGTCAATGTGCTCGTAAAACGTACTTGTATTAAAACTGGATGGACTATTTCCTATTAACTACAACGCCTTAAGTATTTTAATATTACCAAGACCGAAAGTCTTCCTATACAAGGTTTCTCTCCGCGTTCCCAGACGGCTTAAATATCCAAATTTATTTACGTTGATTATCAATTTATTTGCTCATTACCTATCTGAAGCCAAACAACGACTAAGAACATGATTTTACCCAAATAATTAGCTATCAACGTAAATATCCGGCAAATTAATTAAAAATGCTAATGTTACGGCTTGTTTCTCGGTATTGATATAGGTTAATTAACACATTGTCGTGTTATTGATTACGTACCCTGACTCTGTTAAGCCTTCGTTTTAACCGACAACTAAATTGAAGATTTTGATTTCGACGCAAATTTTTTGAAGCAAAATATGTATAGGAGGTATAACACTGATTTAGAAGCAGAGTGCCGACTTTCGCCCTCTGCCGGCTTCTTCATTATTCAATTCAAGTATTAGCAGAGTGCCGACTTTGCATTTTGTTACTTACCGCGTAACGATGCAAGTCTATCTCATTTCCCTTTCGCCTCTATAACCAACAGCGCTAACATCTCTCACAGGCGCCGACTTATTTATTCTGTCGGGCATCCCGAGACACAGGAATTTTTTTTTGTTACTTCAGTACTTTCATGTACGTTTTACGTATAAGGCTCGATTTTCTTATTCTTGAGTAAGGACTGACGCTGTGTTAAGCGGGCGCGAAAGCGGTTTTATGTCAAACACTTACAAAAGTGATTTTGTGAGTGTTTGACATAAAACTTTAGACAAAAAAAGTTATTCAATAATCCATTCATATTAATTAACTTTTTAAATTATCATGATTCTTAACAATATTCAAATTTAAAACGGGAACTCGTAACATACCATGATTTGGTGGTTTTTATCGGAACACTCAAAAACCGTCAAATCATGGTATGTTACCCGTTTCAAGTTTTAACTAATTACTTAATCTACTTTGAAATACGCTAAATTAAATGCCTAAAAATGCTTCATGGCAAAGCAAATATATATATCATTTCTATTTTTAACAAAATAAAGAATTTTTACTAAAATTTGACTTATTTGTGAAAAACCTTTGTTTACAGTGTCATCATCATCACCCTATTAACGTTCCCACTGCTGGGACACAGGGACTTCTCTCTTAGACGAGAGGGATTAGGCCTTAATTCACCACGCTGGCCAAGTGCGGGTTGGTGAATGTCACATGCCCTTCAAACTCTTTTTTAAAGTTCTCAGAACATGCCGGTTTCCTCACGATGTTTGCCTTCACCGTTAAAGCACGTGTTTAAAGCGCACATAAATTTCTCAAGAAAAATCCAGAGGTGCGTGGCGGGGTTTGAACCCACGACCTTCGGAATGAAAGTCGAGTGTCCTCCCACTTAGCCAACACGGCTTTTACAGTACTTTTGTTTACAGTGTAAATAAGTAATTCTTCCAGAGTTAGAGTCTTGTATCGTGTTACCGAACGGGGTTCAATTTCCCTGTTTGTCGCTGTAATTGGGTAAGATCTTTATCAGGAATTTGTCTGGTGAATGTATGAGGTACAAAGATAACCGTGGTTCGTTATCAAAGCTTCGCAAATAAATTATTTTGTACTCTACATATTGGGTTAATTAGTGATTTTTTTGTAGTAAATTGGCTGAAGAGATGTATTTGTCGTTGCATGTTTTCATAGTAATGTTTTTAGACTTCACTTTGGTTTCACTTTAAATACTATAAGTACATAATATATATCCCCTTGTACATACCAATAATCCTATCCAGTTTAGGTTGTCTGATAGTCGTTCTTTAGCGATAAGACCGCCATTCGTCCCATAGTTTTAAGCATTAGACTATCTAATATTTTTGCCGGCGGGCAACGAACCCGCAATCTCTTGCGCGTCAGGCCCGAGCCACACAAGTCGTCTATTTAATTGAAACGTTATATAAACCATTTTATTGATCGATCGATATTCCTGACAATGTCTTTCTATTCGCTTCTTAACTCAGTATTAAACACGAAATATTCATCATTTATTGAAGCAAACTGTCAAGACAATGTTATTTCCTTGATAATTTTTGAAGTGAAACTTCTATAGAATCGTTGTGATTTGAAACCGGATGAAACGGAAATGGAAATAAGATTGGCTTACCTGTCGGGTAAGCCAATCTTAAACGCTATCAAGGTTAAGCAGCCTTTGCGCGACGCCAGTACTTGGATGGGTGACCGCCCGAACAAAATCTTTTTGCATAGTTTTTTTTTTTTTGTTTTTTTCTTTATTCTTTTGTCGATTTACTGAAGTTTTACTTCTATCGTGTGTGAATCGCACACACACCTTTTTTGTTAAAATTATTTCGTTTTATTAATTTTAAGTTGACATGCTCTTTGCTTCAAAGGAAATAAATTTGACTTTGACTTTAGAATTTTATGTCCTTCATTTTCTCAAGAGATGTCGCCACTAGTAGTCCGTTACGCGCCGAACACGTCCACTGCCGCGTTATTTCAATCATAACTATACCGTACCATAACTGTAAAGATCTATTTCAAGTTATGATAGCTTTTGAAGTGAAACTTCTTTAGAATCGTTGTGATTTCAAACCGGATGCAATGGAAAAAACGACAGGTAATCCAATCTTAAACGCTAACTAGGTTAAGCAACGTTGCTCAACGCCAGTACTTGGATGGGTGACCGCCCGAACAAAATCTCTTTGCACAGTAATTTTTATTTTGTTTTTTTTTATACATTTCATTTTTTTGTCGATTTACTGAAGTTTCACTTCTACCGTGTGTGAATCGCACACACACCTTTTTTTTAATTATATTTTTTGTGAAATGCTTATTATTAGCTTACGCATCGTCAAAGTGTTGCATTTATTCTTTTTTTGTTTATGTTCGATAAGCCTTCATTTGACCAGAATCTCACAATCTGATGTAAAGTGACGATGTGGTCTAAGATGGGACATGAAGACCTAGAAGGTGGATTCATCATCATTACAGTCTTAGGACGTCCACTGCTGTACATAGGCCTCCCTCAGCTTCCAGTTACTTCGGTGGGAGCAGCCTTAAACCACTGCGAGCCCGTTACCTTCACCAGGTTGTCTTTCCATGTAGTTGGTGGACGTCTTACGCTGCGTTTGTCGATTCGATTATATTAAATAAAAAAAAAAAAAAATTCATTTATTTCAGACAGCAAGAATCCATAGTTTCGTTAGTAACTTAAAATTAATTAGGGTTAGTATTTTTAACATAACATTATTTAATCTACTAGCATTCAATACTCGCTGTTGTCCGTGGCTTCACGCGCGTGGAATTCGAACTGTTATGCTAACGGGAACTTTTATTGTAAAATGATAAAACATAGCCTATGTCCCGTCACATTTAAATTTTAGGCAAATGGCTTCGCTCAAGGCCAATTGTGGGCGTACAATAGTGATATTTTAACACAAGCCATCCCATTAATCATCTCTCAATAACACTTACATAATGCTATCATACAAAGTCATACAAAGCTCATACAAGCTTACATTAACAGTGCTTGTACACTCGAGGTCATGTGATTGCATTGCCATTAGGCGGTGTGACGAATTTAATGGTCGTAGGTGTACATTGTTCAATGGATGTGGTATATTTTACCATAAAAAAAAATTACTGTATGCATTCTACTATCCTACTAATATTATAAACGTGAAAGTTTGAGAGGATGTATGTAAGTGTGTGTCTCTTTCATGCAAAAACTACTGAATGGATTTTGATGAAACTTCTCAATAACATAGCATAGATAATCAATCTATGTTTTACCGCAGGAAAATTTTTAATTAAGCGGGAAACACCACGGGGTATTATTATCATCTTAACTCAGTAATTGATAAAATCTATATTTTTTAATCTAATTTAAAAAAGGAGTTTTCTCAATTCGACTGTATTTTTGCTTTTTTTAAGCTTAAAAAAGTAGGGGAACTAAAAAAAATTTACCTAAATTTAAAATTAAAGAAAGAACCATATCAAAAATCTCTTAACTCAGTAACATCCATTAAGTTTCGCGGCGTGATGGACTATCACACTGAGGCAATATCTATACAATTTCGACGCACGCGCAAGTAACTGTAATCAAGGCTTGAGGTTAATCTGAACCATGAATTTTGTGATTATTGGAACCTATAAAGTAAGAAATAACTGAACTCAGATACTTCGAGCGAAAATTTATTTTATATTTCTCAATAACCGTAAATTTAAGATTAGCTTGTAATTAATGTAATTATCTGCTATTATATACTAGATAGCATCTTCCGGTTTTGCACGAATGCTTAAACCTTCCTCTTTAATCACTCTATATATTGCTGAGAACCGCATTAAGACCTGTTCAGTAGTTTTTGAGTGTACCTCAAGTATAAAAATTAAAAAAAAATATGTGTAATTTTTTTTTTAATTTTTATCGTTAACTAAATTTATTCGTCTCAAGCCTTACTTAGATGCTCTAATTCTTGGCACTTTCGTAAGCAAAAAAAAATTAAAGTATAAGAGGGACTCAGAATACCTTGTATAGTTTATACACAACAATAAGACAACATTTTGTTTATAGTGCAAAAAGATTTAGTCAGGGCTGTCACCCATCCAAGTACCCATCTCGCAACGTTAGTGTTAACCTTGAAATTATAAATCTAAATTTAAAATTTAAGAAAAGCCCCCGATTCCAATGCCTTAATTTCCTTAAAAGTAAAACACCATAATAATGTGCAATGTGCACGCGATGCGCTTTCATTTGATACCCACTCGAGTATATTTTCAGTTTTTCGGTTTTCCTTCCCCACTCTAACTCCCATAACTTTTAAACGGCACAACCGATTTTAATGAAACATGTCTCAGAACACATCATATTGTTATTTTTAAGTTCGTCTGGAAGCATTGGTGTGCAATATCAATGATACATAGCAAACACCCTGACCCGAAACCAGATATTGTTATCAAAATCTGGTCCCTGGGCGGGAATCGAACCCTCAACCTCTTGCGCCTCAAGCGGACCTCCACGCACCGAGCCACTGAGGTCGTCACAGTCTGAGTCGTCGTGAGTTATACCTAAATCAAACGCCTTTAAGAGTTACCTAGCTACTTCAACCCCCTTCACAGCAGCCGTCTTTTGGAACAGTCGCGACTATAAGGTACTTGAGAGCCCTGTTATACTTGAAGGACTGTTCAGACTTGAAAACTGCATACGACTCAAGTAGTTCCTAGACTGTAAGTGGTCACCTTTATTGGTAATTTATTTGTAACAAGTTTTCATGGTGCAAAAGCTGTGTTGGCTAAGGGTTCAAACCCCCGCCCGTATTTGAATGGATTTGCTACAAGCATGCTTAATAGTGACGGCATCTTCGTTTTCTTAAAACTTGGAAGAGTTTGAAGAACACGTGACATTCACCAACCCGCACTTGGCCAGCGTGGTAGGCACGAATTTACGCTAATGTATCCGCTCTAATAGTAAATACAGGGTGCAACATAAGTTTCGGTAAGTAGATGTATAGGAAGGACGAGACTATAAGACTTGCGAAGATCTGTTCCTAGGAAACATGTCAACGATTTTGGAAAAATAAAAATGAAAGTGGTTATGAAAAAAAATTTTAATATTTTACCCTGTATACATTTACATTTATATACATTGTTATTATTTTATTTTTTCAGATTTTATTAACAAAAAGATTCATCAAAATTGGTTCACGGATGAAAATAATTGAGAATCTTCAATCTTTTAAAGTAACTAAATAAGTAATGTATAATGCAGTCAAAGCTGAGAAACATCACTGAATCAAAGTATCCATTATTTCATTCGCTAATAGCACAAACGGGAATCGAACCAGCTACCTGACAGGGATATATACTACCCTCGTCTAAATCGAGTCAATAAATACTCACTCCCTCCCCCATCTATATACGTCTCTCCACACCTTATTTGTCGGTTACGGACAACTAATCTAGGGTTACCCACGTGTTAATTTAGAAGTTATTTGATTACCAGTATTTTGAGCAATTCGACGTATAAAAAACTATGTTGTTTGTAACAGATTGGTAAATCGTCTCTGCATATTAAGTTTTATGAAAATCGGTGAAGCCGTTTCAGAGATTTATCATCATTCGTCCACTGCTGGACATAGGGCTCTCTAATTATTTTCAGGTAGTTCAATAACCTCCAATTCCAACCAATCAGAACAAGCTGATTTGATTCAATCATTCGTCCATATCGTTGGTGGACGTCCGACGCTGCGTTTCCTCACGGGCAGAACGGACAGACGCTCTTATCTGACAGATAAACGAGTATCTGTAATAGGGTCCCGTTTTACTTTTTGGATACGGAACCTTAAAAAGACATCTAGGTGGCAATTCTCATACTAAACTGTCATATCACATTCGATAAGCATCAATATGATAAATACTTAGGTGTGTGTTTCATCATCATCATCAGCACCCTATTAACGTTCCTATTAACGTTTGACGAGAGAGATTATGCCTTTATTCACCAAGCTGGCCAAGTGCGGTTTGGTGAATGTCACATATCCTTCAAACTCTTTTAAAGTTTTCGGAACATGCCGGGTTCCTCACGATGTTTGCCTTCACCGTTAAATCACGTGTTTAAAGCGCACATACATTTCTCAAGAAGAAAAATCTAGAGGTTGCGTGGCGGGGTTTGAACCCACGACCTTCAGAATTAAAGTCAAGTGTACTCTCACTTAGCCAACACGGCTTTTACGGCGGTGTGTTCTACAACCGGATTTTAGTAATAAACTTATTTAAAAAAAAAACCCCGATTTCAAAACTTCAGTTTCTATAAAAGTAACAAGTAGGTACTATAATTGTAATGTGCATGTGATGCGTTTTAATTTGAGTATATTTGTAAAATATCAGAAAAGAACACAAAACTCACCTTTCACACAAAAAAAATCCTAATTGAAATCCGTTCTGGAGCTATGATGCCACAGACAGACAGACAGACACGTCAAACTTATAACACCCCTCTTATTTCGTCGGGGGTTAAAAATAGACTTTAAAAATGTGTGTTATTTGTCGAATGCGATAACACGTCATAGCCAAGAATTGCCCCCCGAGGCGAAATTAAGTTTTGTCTAGAGAGGAGCGAGTCATATTAAAGAGTAAACAAACAGAACCAGGGTTGCTGCATCTTGTTGGGTGTGCGTTCATTCATAGGCTGTAGCGTTGTTGAAAATACTAGCTTTTCTTGCCACAGTTTTGCTCTTGTTAATTAGATTGACATGCGAGAATAAGCTATTTCGCGTTAACGCCCCTAGTCTCCTTGAACGAGATAAGATTTGATATGTGCCGAATAGATACTTAATATAATAGACATGTTTTTTTTAGTATACATATTAAACTCATACAAACACTTGACCCCTCGGCAAGAATGGAACCCGAAATGATAACAAAATACTAAACTTCACGCTATTAAAGTATAATTAAATGTAATACAGAAATTTAACCGACATCCATTATAAAAAATTAGTATTATTGAGTATAGTTAAACCGCGAACTGCTACCAATTTTCAAAAGAAGGCATCTAAGTAGGCATCATTTGCAAAAAATAATCTAGAAATTCTATTTTAAATTAAATGTTCTGAGATAAAAAACATAAAACCACGCATCGAATATTATATAAATATTATAAAACTTTATTTTTTGAAAGCCGGCTAAAAATACTAATACATCCAACACAACATCTAGCATTATTTGATTGCATAAAAAAAACATAAGCTCCTATAACGTCACTGGGACACAAGGACTCTCTCTTGCCGAGAGACATTTAGGCCTTAATGCACCACGCTGGCCAAGTGCGGGTTGGTGAATGTCTCATGTCCTTCACACTAGATTGCCTTTAAATAATTCTCACAATAGGCATAGCGGAGCAGTTACACAACAACCTAGTTCCATCTCCCGCTACTCGCTCCGCTTATCACTACGCCGGCGGCCGCCAGCAGTGAGACACGTAGGTAAATCGTGATTTCTTGACTGCCACGACGCTTGTTTAAAACTGCGCTTCTGGAATAAAACCTTTATTGCCTTTATTCTGCAGAATTTATTCTGCTGGGCACTATCTGACTGCTACTTTACAGACCGATTTAATCGAATAAAGATTTTTTCGTGTTTCGTAATGTTGTCCGGAGAAGCCATCTTCCTTCTAGGTCTTCGTGTCCCATCTTAGACCAGGTGGTCTGTCAGTCAGTGTCTGTGACTAGGTAGTCATTTTACATCAGGTGAATTTGTACAAAAATATATATAAAAGGACGTAGAACTAGAATTGGTACAGAATTCTACAGTTTAGTATTGGTTGTAATTGTTTACGCGCTTGTACCTACATTTTATTTATTTAAAATACTTTATTTGAACAAAAAGGTCTTACTGCCTAGGCATTTTCTATCTGCCAACCTGTATTGGTTGCTAAAATTGTCGGCATGTTATTATACATTAGATCTAGCTATTTCAATGATTTTTCATACAATAAAATTACTAATTATTAATAAAAACAATAAAATCAAATCTCAAATAGGAGAATATTTATTTTTTATCACTTTGAATAGATCGTCCTGTTAATTATAATCCAGTTTGATTAAATTGAGGAGACAACGTTTGAGCAATGTCAAAAAATCTTTAAATATATTAGTATCTAAAGCTTCGCGGGACCCAAGACAAAACTGTTTTGCGACTGACTTACAGCACAGATGAAGCCGCGCAGACTGTCTGTGACTGACAGACGACAAGGCTGTGTTGAGACCACAGATATAAACATATATATATACAGCAGAAGCAAAATAATGTGCAACAAAGAAAAAAAATTTTTTTTTATTTATCTTGACACTGGCAAACTTACTCTTCAAGCGCTGAGTCCAATTATAAGAAATTGAATTGAATTGATATATAAAATAGAGAAAGAGGTTCCTTGTTCTTAGGTTGAGACTAAAATGTATTGAAACAGACTTTAATGAGCGCTAAGCCTAAAGCTTAACCTAACTACTTTAAGAATTTCATTCAAATCCGTTGAGCAGGTATTGAAAACCACCGAAAAGCCAAAATTTAAATCGGGCATACCGCACCTTTAATCAAACAAAAACCAATTTGTTAACAACGCCGAAAATAAAATACCAATTATATAAAAAAATACTCGCTACTTATTTCCTACAATGATTACATTCATCTATCATTCATCATTCTTTCGCAAGTTGTCATTGGTCGGGTTATGAAGCTGTTACCGTGATTAGCGGTGCCTGATTTACCCGACCGCGAGATATTAAGTTATTGAGCAATATTCTGTGGGTTTTTTATTCTGGTTTCTAGGTAAAGTTGAAATAGCTCGTACAAT
The DNA here is from genome assembly GCA_929108375.1 of Gymnoscelis rufifasciata. Classification (NCBI taxonomy): domain Eukaryota; kingdom Metazoa; phylum Arthropoda; class Insecta; order Lepidoptera; family Geometridae; genus Gymnoscelis; species Gymnoscelis rufifasciata. The sequence goes on along the minus strand of OV815327.1, from coordinate 7,802,582 downwards.
ACTTGAATTTGATTTGATTTGATATATGTTTACTAACAAAATAAAATAAATAAATATTTCCGGACTACTCACACAGCTTCACCTAACCCCAAACTAAGCGGAGCTTGTACTATAGGTGTTATTAGGTGACTTATATACTACATACATACATTATTATTTTTTTGCATATGATACATAGAAAATACCCAAACCCGAAACCAGGTATTGTAGATCGTACAAAATCTGGTCTCGAATCGAACCCACAACCTTCTGCGCCTCAGGCGGACGTTCGCCCTCCGAGCCACAGAGGTCGTCAATAAGTATTATTTGTTGTCCAAAATAATCCACCCATATAGAATTCATTATAATATCACTTGTGCGAGAATGGGCTACCAGGTGCCAATAAAGCTGAATTTTTGCACGGTTACTGAAATTACCGACTTTGTGATTGTCACAATTTTAAAAAAGCTTTAACAAGAATCTTAGAGCCGACTAAATAAAGAATCTGGAAGGATGTCATATATATTTAATAAAAGAGATATTTATATTGAACCAGCTGTCCCTACTTTACCTGCGCACGCATGATTGATGACTCCACTGTGAGAAGCTAACCTGCACTTTACCATTAAACAAAACTACACGAAATCACCAATTATATTTGCAATCATCAAAATGACGCAATTCGTTTTTTATTAGCTTTAATGGATTTTTTCTGTCGATGACTAAGTTAAGATGAAACCGCATAAAAGTCAAGTAATTCGAATTGTCGTGTTTTTGTCTGTTTTCTATATAATCATATTAACGTACCCACCGCTGGGAACCCACGACCTTCGGTATGAAAGTCGTGTGTACTCCCACTTAGCCAACACGGATTTTTTGTCTGATTCCAGAGAATTGATTTTTGTGTTATCAAATATTTCTTCTTGTATTTCAATTTGATTGCTCGCTCGTATCAAATTTAATAAGAATTGGTCCAGCAACTCAATTTATCTTTAAATAAAATAATCCACATTTTGTACATTTGAAGTCGGTCGATTTTATTATTGTGTTAATGTAAAATAAGACGCCATTTTGTTCCATTCTCACTTGAAAGTTAGAAGTGCTATGCTAATCTATTATAGGCTAAAATAGAAAATAATCGTGCTAAGCCTCGAGAAGATAACACGGATTATCTAAATACCATTACACGTAACTTAAATATTATAATTAAATTTATTCTTAAAATTAAATGTTAATACCTAATTCCCTTTCAACCTTCTAATGAATAGAATAACCTAATTTTCATACCGTTTGCATTTCATTTGTATTAATTAGGAAAATTCTAATTGGTTGGCGTATTGAATTAGGAAATTATGTTATAAATAAATTTATACCTTCTAAGAATAAATGCAAATCTTTTGGATCAGTAGGAATTATCAAGTTTGCGTTCAAAAGCTTAATAAAGGTTTAAACCTATTCAAATGTTTTCATAGCTAATATAATTTTAATAAGCTGAACAGTTTGTTTGGTTGAACGCGCTAATCTCAGAATATAGTGGTCATTTTTAAAAAAAAATGTTTTTTGTACATATACTTCAATAGTTTTCTACATAAAAATGAAATTAGCTTGTTTTATGTGCATTGCCGTGTCCATGTAAGTACTCAATATTTTAAGTTATATACTTTCTTTGACTTTGGATGGATGGAGTATGTGAAAGAAGATGTGTAAAACAGGAGTGAGTGTTGAGATGACGGGTGATAGAGGGAAATGGAAGAAAAACACATGTTGTACTGACCCCACGTGGTGTGGGACAAGGGCAGGATGATGATGATGATGATGATACTTACTTTGACTGTATGCTTAAGGCTTTCTGCACACTATGCCGCCACCGCGCTCCCGCTGTTTCCCTCCGCCTCGCTGCTGACTTAGCTTTTTTTATTTATTACAAACGGGTTTGACGTGTTGACAGTGGCGCGGTGCGGCGGCGGCGCGGTGGCTGTGTCGTGTGCAGGATCGCTTACAGTAACTAATTAGATTACGGATGGGGGATTTGATGGTGACATACAAACACTTGACCCCTCGGCGGGAATCGAACCCGCTACCTCTTGCGCCGCAAGTAGACCTGAGGCCGCCGCACTGAGGCAGTCAGATATAAAATACTTAAGATTATAAGAATTATATTTAACTATCCTCCTAGCTTAACCAAAGAGTTCGTCCCAAGAAGCAAAACGACCTGCGAGAACCATATAAAAATAACTCACTCTCAAAAACATCCCCACAATAACTTTAGCAATATTTAGCTCATAAATAAGGCTTTCGAGGTATTTCCTGCCGACTGGGCAGGCTAGATTGTGACGTCACATCCGGGAAGCGAGAGTGCGGATCCGGAAACTTGATATTATTGATTTAGAATTGAAATTTATAGCGAAAATATTGGGTAGATTTCCTGAGATTTCACATCCGGTTGGTCCGCTATAAATAAAATATCTAAATCAAATGTGTTTGTGTATCGTCATAGTGCATTCAGCTGTTTATTTGTATATCTAAGTGATCTAAAACTGTGTGTGTGTGTGTATGTAAATTGAATCGAGCTTTCAAGACAATGCCACAATGACCTTGAGTATTACGGATATAAAAACCTTTCGATCATCTTGATTATATTGACAGGTGCTGTGAATGGACTAGGTCAGGTGCGATTCGACTGGGTGCTGTTACATCTTTTTAATAACATTGAAACAAAATTCAGTTTTGAAAGCCGTGTTGGCTAAGTGGGTAGAGCATGGAGTGTCCACGTGCTTTCATTCCGAAGGTCGTGGGTTCAAACCCCGCCACGCACCTATGGATTTTTGTTCTTGAGACATTTAAGTATGTGCGCTTTAAACACGTGCTTTAACGGTGAAGGCAAACATCGCGAGAAAACCGGCATGTTCTGAGAATTTTAAAAGAGTTTGAAGGGCATGTAACATTTACCAACCCGCATTTGGCCAACTTGGTGAATTAAGGCCTAATCTCTCTCTGCTAGAGAGAAGTCCCAGTGTCCCAGCAGTGGGAACGTTAATAGGGTGATATGATGATGAACATTAGTCTTTATAAAAAAAAACAAATGATTAGTTAACATAAAAACAATTTTAATTATGAAACGTGAACAAGATTATTCGAAGTATTTTCAAGTCTAGCATTTCTGTTCGGTTCGGTTATTATAATAAGTTCTTTAACCCGTTTTTTGCGAGCCAAACCTATTAATAATATTTATATCGAAGCTTGAAGCTAGGCGTGGCCATGTTGATATATGGCCCGATGTTAATATACGGAACACCGCCCAAAACATGTGTTTTGTGATATATTAGGTACCTCGTGTCGCGGATCTGTGAAACTTGAAGAAACTAGGCTATATCTTATTTATAAGCACGAGATAAATTTAGTCTAATATTCCACTTCACTTTTTTAACCCCCGACCAAAAAAGAAGGGTGTTATAAGTTTGACGTGTCTGTCTGTCTGCCTGTCTGTCTGGGACATCATAGCTCCCGAACGGATAGAGCGATTTCAATTTAGTTTTTTTTGTATGAAAGGTGAGTTTGGCGCGAGTGTTCTTAGACATGTTTGATGACAATTGGTTGTGCCGTTTATAAGTTATGGGGGTGAGAGTGGGGAAGGAAAACCGAAAATCTGCAAATATACTCGAGTGGGGTATTAAATGAAAGTGCATCGCGTCCACATTACATAATATTATGTTGTTTTACATTTAAGGAAATTAAGGCATTGGAATCAGGGGTTTTACTTAAATTTTAAATTTTGATTTGTTAAACCGTGTCATAATAAGATTTCGAAAAAAGGTCGATGAAATGCTGAGTGGTCGCCGTTTTTGTCATTTGAAGCCTTAATTTTCTCGCACATTTTTGTAATACGTGTTTTAATGTAAATGGCGAAATAAACGTTTTTATCGTTATCTTTATCTAAATTAGAGAAATTATTAAGATTATTGAATCCGTGCTTATGAAACTTCCCTAACCCTTTATCTACCAAAAGCATTTTATCTAAAAGAGGAAAGTGTACTCAATAACGTGTTTTATTATTTTGCTAACTTTGAACAATTAACTTTTTTCCTTCTAAACGGCTGAGTTAGTACAGTTTTTGTCGGAACTTAGTTGAAAAGTTTATTTTTTAAACGAGTCAGCGAACCGAATGTATCTTTATAACTTTGAACTTACTGTTTTACGGAATACTCTGTCTGTTTTGGTCCCCTAGGGGAGCCTAGAATACTCACTATTCCTATAGGATACCCTACGTATGTACGTACTATGTATGTGAAAGGTCTAATGTCACTGAAACCACATTCACTTAATTAATGTTTTTCTTTAATTTACTTTGTCTTTTTACACTACAAATCATTGATAACCCAAGAACTGTAAGAATGATCCGAATATGAAATTTGCATGTTCAGTTTTCATATAAAAAAATCTGAAAACAAAAAATTCTCTTTTTCTCACAAAAAAAATCAGAGGGATCAAATCTATGTATTAACGAAAAAAATACCTTTTTACTAGTACCTATTATATTACGAGTAGGAAACGTTTCCTTAAATAAAATCCAAGCTGTTTCATTTCCTCTGTGACGTAGGTATTTGTATTCACTATGAAACAAGTGGTGAAACAGAAACACGCTGTTTCAAACAGTATTCTGAGGCACGTGCTAGATATATGGACTCTGAAACGTTGCATCGATTGTCTGTTTGTCAATTGTACATTTTACAAAGCGACTCTTAGGTTTTTCAGTTTCGCAACTTTTATTTATCTATTTGTTACGAATCGTAGCAACATTACACTGACAACGAAACAAGGTCCCCAATTATATTTTTAACCCCCGACCAAAAAAGAGGGGTGTTATAAGTTTGACGTGTCTGTTTGTCTGTCTGTCTGTTACAAGCGCATCGCGCCCACATTACATAATATTATGTTGTTTTACATTTAAGGAGGCATTGGAATCAAAGGTTTTTCTTAAATTTTATTTAATTAGGTATTGTTAAATTAATAATATTTCTGGCAACTCTTTACGCCTCACTTTTACTTTTTTTTACCCGACTGCGTAACGCAAAGAAGTGTTAATGTGTTTATCTATATACATACATGTTTGTTTGTTACTTTGTTACATTTGTTACACTATACAGACCAAATGCCCGGACAGATTTTTATGATTTATACCTAGATCATTTCCTCCTAATCCAGCGTGAGTCCTTAAGGATATGACGTTAGTGAAAATTCCTACTGGATGCCATTTTGTAAAAAACAAAAAAATAGTTAACAATCTATGTCTTATGGGGTATCGTTGAATATGTATTTAAAAATCATTATTAGTTATCTTTTAAGATTTGTTAAACCGGCTGACCGTTTAGGATCTTTATTGATTGAAAGCTGCGTAACAAACATTATCACATAATAAGCTTAATGACCCAAAAACGATAGGTCGCATTCGGGTTAAATTTTTTCTTAATTAGAATTACTTTACTCATTTTGAAAATAGGTACTTACATATTTCTTACTTAAACTGTGACGATATTATGTATTGAACGTCATTAATAGTCATTTATCTATATAAATAAAAATGAATTGTTGTTCGTTAGTCTGATTAAAACTCGAGAACGGCTGAACGGATTTATCTTATCATAGTTTTGAAATGTTCGTGGAGATCTAGGGAAGGTTTAAAGGCGAGAAAAAATCAAATAATTGCCGGGAAAAAATTTTAATAAGAACCCGTGCGAAGCCGGGGCGGGCCACTAGTTGATAATATAATTATACGTCACACTTACATTTTAGTTACACTGTTTTTTTAATGTCAAAACAAATAAATCATCAAATTCAATTACTTAATAAATTTGACAAATCGCAAATACTTAGTCAATAACACATTTGTCAAGTTTTAAATAATAAATCATTACAATACAAACGGAATGTCAATGCAAGCAAATTACATACAGACACACACGGCAGTTAAACTTAGTGTTAGTTCTTAATAACAAATTTTTCGTATAAAATCCATCGACGCCTTAACAATAACACTGTAACGCGAAAGTTTGTCGTTATGAAAAATGCTTAAGGATTTACCAATGGTACTCGAATTGAACTAGATCGTAATTCATTGTGTAGTTTTTATGGGTATAATTGCGACCCTATTAAGTACTAAGACTCCGTCCGACAAGATGTCCGTCCGTCTATCATGTCGGTATCACATGAATCGAGTGAGCTTGATGCCTAGTTACAATTAAATTAAGAGACGATGTGTGTTGCCGTTGATATCTCTGTAGAAAATAGAACGTACAAATATTTAATTAATCCCCGACCAAAAAGGAGGTTTTGTCTGTTCACGTCCGTAAGTGTTAACCCTCTGAATCCTTACACGTGACCTCCGGGCCATCTTAGACCACATCGTCACTTTACATCAGGTGAGATTGTGGTCAAATGAAGGCTTATCCAACATAAAAAAAGGGGTGTTATAAATTTGTCGTGTCTGTCTGTCTGGGACATCATAGCTCCCGAACGGATGGAGCTATTTCAATTTAGTTTTTTTTTTGTATGAAAGATAAGTTCGGCGCGGGTGTTCTTAGACATGTTTCATGAATATCGGTTGAGCCGTTTATTAGTTATGGGGGTGAGAGTGGGGAAGGAAAACCGAAAATCTGCAAGTACCTACTCGAGTGGGTTATCAAATGAGCGCATCGCGTGCACATTACTAAATATTATGGTGTTTTACGGAACCCTAGGTATTATGAGTCCGTCTCATGCTTATCAAATTTTTTTTTTGGTTCTGCGCAGGACCGGTACACGTGTAGTTACATGAGGTTTGCCTTTGCTCTGCAGTTAGACACTATAAGCTAATGAAGAAAAAATATCACTATGGAATCGTGTTCAATATAGTTGTTATCTATCTATCTATAACAATGATAATAGCATTTTATTATGAACATTGTGTTTACAAAACTTAAATAAACGAATTAAAATAATTCGTCGTCGGTTATACAAATTAAGGAAACTGATTTTAAAAATGGTTATAATTCCTAAATGTTTATTTCCATAGCTTCTGCAGATTTGTTTGCCAATAAGCTAAGGTCTGCTCCAACCTTTTCCATTCTTTCCTTCCTTGAGATGGTACCCCAGAGAAAGTAAAAGAAATGGAGACCACTGGAATGATGCTATGATGACAATAGACGAGTAGCATCTATCTATCTAATATGTATAATAAAAATTTCTGTGTCTAGTAGGTATATTAAGTATATCAGATGTCTAGTACCCGTAACACAAGCTTAGAGCTTACCACGGGGCTAGATGTTATAGTGCGGATTGTCCGGATATATTCATAGGTATATTTATCTCTCTTGCGAGTTCTTATGGTAGGGTGTCTCTGAGACAAATGCCTGAAGTTCGCTCGCTATTGCACTTTTGTCTTAGATATAATTTCTCTCGCGACTATTTTCTACAACTTTGCTCAGATGAATTATTTCAGCAAATATTCTCTGGGATGGTAAGATCTTTTTATCTATTTTTCGCTTGGGAAGATGAATCTGGGATTGTAATAACACTTTTAGGTATTTATGACTATTTGCTGGAGAAAATACTATTGTTCATGTTGAAATTGAGTGGAAAGATTTTGCTATTTTATTATTCTGACTACAAGAAATAGTAGATTAAGTAGACCTTTTTTAGGTTAGGTAAGGTGGGGATTCAATTATTTTTTCTTTTTTTTTTACAATTTGATCTACTTTTATAGTACATGGCATTTGTTTGAAGAACAGATGTACCCATATACTCACGCTTTCAGTTGCTAAGCATCATAATATTCGCGTAAAAAAATCTTGTACAACCACAACATACTGCAAACAAAAACCAGTTTTTTGCAACTATCTGTTAAAACAACATGTCGGACAGTAGCCACAGGCCAGGCCACTTGCCGGTCACGCGGTTGCGCAACTAATCCGACATTGACAGGTGACAGATGACAGATGACAGCTGTGTTTGACATGCGCCAAGCGTGAACATCACTCAGCGAGGTGTTGATTTCATATGCAATCTGGCTTTTGACCCTAATTTGAAGTTAGGTGTGGTGTAACTTTCGATTTCAAGTAGATTTTTGTTTTGGAATATATTGTGGTAATGGTTTTTTTGAGGTTGTATTAGGAATTTATAATACACTGTGCGAATAAATGATTCGCACAAATAAGTTCACACACTGGTTACATACAAGGTCTTCGTTGTTTACATTATAAGCATACATGCATTGCCATTATCTAGGTCATGCAAATTATTTTATTTTAGGAAAAGGGAAATGATGTGCAAAATTGATATGAAAATTAAAACCACTAGATACTTCGGAAATTTCTTGTAATATATGTCATTAGAAACACAGAAAAAGGCATTGGAATACTTTTTTTTGACGTTTCCGCAAAATTTGTGTAAACCAAAAGTGTGTAAGTATCATATTTATGCATTTAGGTAGGTATATCTAAAACATAATATGAATCGCAAAATGTGTTGGTAAGCGCATAGCCCAACAAGTTGTCCAATGTTCGTAGAAGTCCAAGGATGGTGTTTAAAGAAAATAAACAATATGATATTTAACTAATTACCCGTGCGAAACCAGGCGGGCTAGTTCTTAATAAATATATATCTATGTTGGCTAGGCATTTTCTTGGCTTTGTTTTAGGATTACATAACGGATTCATCAATATATATTTTACTAGCAGACCCCAGCAAACGTTGATTTGCAAAATAAAAAATAGATGTTGGCCGATTCTCAGACCTACTCAATATGCTCACAAAATTTCATGAGAATCGGTCAAGCCGGAGGAGTACGGCAACGAAAACTGTGACACGAGAATTTTATATATAAGATAAAACACTTTTCTCTCTCCTGGTACTATTTGTTCTTCTATAATAAAGTCTGAGAAGTATTTAAACTTAAATTCCCGACTTCAGTCCGTTATGCCATCGCAGCTCAGTGGTCCGGCGAGACTAACTGACTGTGCTAAGAGATGGTTATGACTTACAAACTTTTATTTCGGAACTTATTCCTGTGAAGGGATTTTATCAAGTTTTTACGGGAACTGATATCTTAATCCTGGAATCTCAGGATCTTTAAGAAGTCTTAACTTAATCTTAACTCATGACTGTTGTAATTTATTGATTAAACCCTGTGGGAAGTCATCGAAACATCGTGAGGAAACCGGCATGTTCTGAGAACTTTAAAAGAGTTTGAAGGACCTGGGCATTCACCAACCCGCACTTGGCCAGCGTGGTGAATTAAGGCCTAATCTTTACGCCAAGAGAGAAGTCCCTGTGTCCCAGCAGTGGGAACGTTTAATTCCGTTGCACTAGGGATTTTGGTATCAGGCTTTAAATCGTGTAATCCGTAATCCAAATCTTACAAATAACGGTGACATCATTAATTTTCTTCATTATAATCCAATACTAATCTATGTTAACTATCAACCATAAACATATAGTAAATTTTTTTATAAAATATAAATATTTTTGAAGTGAAACTTCTTTAGAATCGTTGTGATTTCAAACCGGATGCAACGGAAAAAACGACAGGTAAGCCAATCTTAAATGCTAACAACGTTAACCAACGTTGCGCGACGCCAGTACTTGGATGGGTGACCGCCCGAACAAAATCTTTTTGCACAGTATTTCTTTTTTTTTTGTTAAATTTGATCTCCTCGAAAAATCATCGAAATCAGTTCGAGGAGATCAAATTTATGAAGTTAAAAACATAAAAAAAAAAGAAATAAAAATTACCATTCGCGTCAAATTGGGAACCTCCTTATTTCGTTAAAAGTCGGTTGAAAATCGAGCTCAAACAGAAAACGACCGCTAAATACCACCCACCGCCATTCCCAAACACCCATACAAAATCATACACATAACAAAGGTATGACTAATTACGGTTCGTTGCTTTGAAGCCTTACGGTTGCCATGGCAACGCACAGAATAACAAACAGTGTCGCACTTACCTGGGTTCCGTATTAAGTAGTATGCTAGTTTCGTCGTACGGCTTCGGTTAAGCTTTCGTTGATTGGTTATGTTTTGTGTAGGTCTATTTAGCCATTATAAAATAAAATTAAAATCAAAAAGCTTTTATTCAAATGCAGTACAAAATAAAATACATTTACAAACATACTAAGAACTATTAACTATGAACTATTTCTATTTATTAATCTTCACCGTTATCTCTTTCTTCTGCAATAGTCGTCTCAGCGGCGTAGGCCATCCCTGTTATCTATTTAGCAATTAAAGCTGTTAATTTAGAAATCAAGAAATGTAATTTCTTAAAATACTCCCACTACTAGCGGGAAAATCAATGAATGCGAGCAAAGAGCGATTTGGTTCATAGGAACCAAAAAAATAAAGGACAAAAGCTATTTACGGGAAAATGTATTATTTTTCGGGAATAGCCTCGGCGGGCTGCTATTTCTACATAATATTGACTGGACTATCTTTATTAGTTATAGTACTATAATCGCAATAGTATTAAGCTAAGTTACTGAGTGTAAAAAATAATTTATTTTTTTATTTTTCAGGTACGTTTATCAATAAATAGGCGAATCGAGATTGGTATGTTGTATATTCATGGCCACCGGCACCGTCTATTACGTTTTGTATTTTTTTCTCTCCATCCACGGTTGTCTGGAAGAAATTGCTTTGAGCAATAAGACTGTCCATTACGCAATCTAGGTTTGGTTTTTATTTTCTAATTGTATTGTTTGGTGTGTGTTTTAAAGTACTTTCTATCTATCTACGCGGATATACAAAATATATAGTTTTCCTTTGAATCGACCTTAACCCATTCAAAGACACTCATAATTGGAGTAGGGGTTCATAGGGTGAAGCATTAATAGGGGGTTCATTCCAACAATACAAAGAGCATCGTAAGCATTATCACACAAGTCATACGTCCCGAAATGACCCAAAACTTAAATTAACAAACGTTGTAGAATAGGAGTCGGTTGTTGGAAAAATACCTTATTTGATAAAATATCGTTTAAGTATAAAAACGTGTTCTGGAGTGAAGACCGCGACTCGACAAGTGTGGGACGTCCTTCGGCCAGGATGACGACTTGCGAAAGACTGCAGGTAAGAGGAGAGGGCGATCATTAGGGGAGGCCTATGTCGGGCAGACGATAATTATTAAAAAAATTACCTAAAAATAAATTTGATTTTAGTCGCGGGACACTTTTATTTTTGTAATAAACTTTTTTGCAGTTTATCATACTTTAAAGTAGTAATGCTACATCATAGGCCACGATTGCTTTCTATTTATTACTGCGACTTCGTCGCGTTATGTGTGTCACCAGGCTGTATCTAAAGAACCGTGGTAGAAAGAGAGTTTATATGTTATGTTTTAATTTTGCTAACGTTGTTGGATACAATAGTTTAAACTAGTTGAAGAAAAAAAAATCCAAGTTGGCAGTATTTGAATGAATGACTGCAGACTGCATTTTTACACATTAAAAAATATGTTTTTAATTATATTTTTATTGCTTAATGTGTATAAACTGTACACGGAACGCCGTAGTATTAGTCCATCTAATAATCACAAAATTTATTTCTTTTCTACTGTTTAGTAAAAAAGAGGCTGTTTGCTCTTGCACTCTAAGAAGGTACCGAACCCACTAGATGGGTTTTATTAAGACATCAAAACCAGATTATTGTGTAAGCAACTCCACCTGTCATAGGCAGAGACTAAACTTATGGGAGCTTTTACAACTTAATTGAGAATTGAACTCTATTTCTTACGACATAAAGGTTGACCTGTCTGGGAAATAGATTTAATCTTTCTAATTACGGTTTGATGTTGAGACGTGACGGTGAATTGTCTTTGAGTACTTTGATTAATATATATGTATTATATACTAGCTGGCCCTAGCAAACGTTGTTTTGCAAAATGAAAAATAGGTAGAAGCCGATTCTCAGACCTACTGAATATGCATATAAAATTTCATAATAATCGGGTAAGCCGTTTCGGATCGGTAACTAACACTGTGACAGGTGAATTTTATATATGAGATATTTTTTATTAATTTAATATAAAAGTTATAATTTAAATAATGTCCCCGGAGTTCAAAGTTCTGAGGTAACGAATGTGAAAATACATTAGAAAAGTATGCTGACACATCCAAGAAATGATCTCGCGCAACGTCGCCTAACTTTATGGAAATCGCGTATTTTTATGGGAGCCTTCTTATCATCATCATCGCCCTATTGACGTTCCCACTGCTGGGACACAGGGACTTCTCTCTTGACGAGAGAGATTAGGCCTTAATTCACCACACTGGCCAAGTGCGGGTTGGTGAATGTCACCTGTCCTTCAAACTCTTTATAGTTCTCAGAACATGCCGGTTTCTTCACGATGTTTGCCTTCACCGTTAAAGCACGTGTTTGAAGCGCACATTAATGTCTCCAGAAGAAAATCCCGAGGTGCGTTGCGGGGTTAGAACCAACGATTCGGAATGAAAGTAGAGTGTCCTCCCACTTAGCCAGCAAGGCTTATATAATACTATGATTTAAAACGGGTAATATACCATGATTTGACGGTTTTTGAGTTTTCCGATATTTTCATCAAATCATGGTATGTTACCCGTTTTAAATCATAGTATTGTTAAAAACCATGATAATTTAAAAAGTTATAAGGCTTATATAAATTTATTTTAGCCCTTTTAAATGTTCATTAATTGTGTGTGTGTGTTTTTTTAATGCTGGATAAGCCTTCATTTGACCACAATCTCACCTGATGTAAAGTGACGATGTGGTCTAAGATGGGACATGAAGACCTAGAAGGTAGATGGCTTCTTTGGACCTCATTACGAAACACGGAAAAATCGCTTCACGCACTGGCCCAGCCCGGAGGGTGGTGACAAGCCGCGGCCGAAGCCTCCCACCAGAGGCTGTTTTTAGCACCACCCGGAGGTCACGTGTGTTTTTAGTATTTTTTATTATAGCGGCAACAGAAATCCATCATCCCTTATATTTTCAAATCTCTATCTATCATGGTTCTTGAGATACAGCCTGGTGACAGACAGACGGAAAATTCTCTGTAATAAGATCCCGTTTTACCCTTTTAATAGGGATGTGCCAAGATAAAGCGCAAAAGCAGTTCCGAGTTGGCTTGAGAGTTGAGAAGTATTCATTCGAAACAAATCGTTCGAAACCGTTACGTCACGCGAAATTCAAACATGGAACACACAACCGCCATCTTCCGAATCAGTAATAAGGCTAACAATATATCACTATGAATAAGGCCGCCTTCACACGCGCCGATATTGTTCCGGAGATAGATTGTAGGTTCGAACGATTTCCCCCGGGACGCGACATCGCGGCAATATAAATGAACTTGTATCGTGTGGCGGAAATTTCGTTTTAACTGATGTGTTATGTTTTAATTTTGCTTACGTTGTTGGTTAAACTAGTTTAAACTAGTTAAAAAAAAAAGGTGTGTTTGCGATTCACACACGATAGAAGTGAAACTTCAGTAAATCGACGAAAGAATAAGAAGAAAAGAATTAAAAAAAAGTGTGTGTGTGTCAGCTACGACGCACTATTGGAGTCTACTACTTACGAACTATAATTATGATTATATATCGAATAGAAAAAAAGGGTTAATGAATGCGTCTGCTAAAATGATAAGAGAAACAACCATTATATCTGTAATTATTCGGATTATTTATATTACTTCAATAAAGTGTATTACATAAAGTATGTTACAAAATAATATAAATAAAATACAGCAATACCTCTTTGCGTAAAAATAAATAAATTTAAATAAAGCATTGTATTTGTGTCTCTTACCATTTCCGTTTCATCTTTTTGCATCCGGTTTGAAATCACTACGATTCTATAGAAGTTTCACTTCAAAAAAAATAAGAAGCAAACGTGCTAGTATCTAACGGTATCTTGATATTTTAATTTATTTGGAAAAATATTATTTGTTGCATTTTTTTTTATTTTATTAGGTCTTTGACGAGTTCGACATTTTATTTTTAAATCCGTAAAAAAACCGAGAGGGTAAAAATTAATGTGTTGTAATTAATTAATTAAGTTTGTTAATAAGCATAAAATAGTACGGACGTGAAGGTTTGGTAAATGTCACATGTCTTCAAACTCTTCAAAATTCTCAGAACATGCTGGTTTCCTTCGATGTTTGGTTTCACCACGTTAAAGCACGTGTCTTAAAGCGTACAGTATATTTTCTAGTAGAAATATCCACTAGTGCGCGGCGAAAATTAAACCCGCGACCTTCGAATGAAAGTCGAGTGTGCTCCCACTTAGCCAACACGGCTTTGAAACAAATGAAAAAGTTTTTGTTTTTATAAAAAAATATGTGTAGATAATAATTTAATTCAGTTAATTAATATCAATATATTATTAATATTATTAAGCTGAAGAGTTGTTTGGTTGTTTGAAGTTTTAACTGATACCCAATTTATCGACAGCTATAGGCTACTTATTATCGCGGTAAAATACGTCGTTCCGCTGGAAAATCCATAAACACGAAAAAATCTAACAATATTAATATAAAATTTCAAATTCAGTCTGTCGCGTCATGGACATCTAGTTACAAATACAAAAACAAGGAAATGAAATGAGACTCTCAAATTTCACTGTTTATTCACAAAAAAGTATTTTCCTCAAAAAGGACACTCTTAGTAAATAAATAATATTAGTTTTTTCCTTATCTGAAGAGCTTCACTAAGAGTATATAAGGAAGGGGAAATAAAGAATTTCCATAAAAAATAGGTAATTCAAATGACGTCAATACAGGAAAATGTGTGCCTTTTGAGAATTATTTGAAGACAGCGAAATTGAATAAATACTGAAGCTAAACCCGATTTGATTTGATTTTATTTCAAACCTATTTATTTATTTAAAATACTTTTACATTACCGTTACAGTTCAAAATAATGCGACAGTGAAAAATAATAAGTTCATATAAATTAAATTACATAATTACAAATATATTGTTCAATTCTTAGTTCTTTTTCCCATTGATTCTGTTTATTTCATCTAAGTACTGGGACACGGGTCTATTAAACTTTTTTTTACGGACAGTATATGTTGTTTCCCGGTAAAGGTCTAAAGCTACATTTATACCGCGGGAAATCTATGATTTGTGCGCAAAGCACAGTGGCTAGGTCAAGAGCCCTGGGGCAAAATAAATAAAAATATATCCGGACTAGTCACCCAGCATCACATAATCCCAAACTAAGCAGAGCTTGTACTATGGGTGCTAGGTGATATACTACATAGATTTTTTTTTTGTACTTAACGTTATCTTTGTACTTAGCAATCCAAAAAAGTAATTGAATTCGCAATATTCTAGCATTTTGGAACACAGGGTCAATTTATAAAAGCTCCACATCAATATAAACAGTTAAATTAACGATAACTGACTTTATAATATGTTGTTTGTAAGTAACATTGCAACTTATTTCATATAATGTTCCAAAGTTGATAGAATTTTTCGTAAATTCAAAAATGTTATAATAAGATTCAAGGATGGGGGGAAAGGGGCCCACGCTCGGAGGCCCCCACGCTCGAGAGGCCTGGGGCACTGCCCCGCCTAGCCACTGGAAAAAGCGCGGGCGGAAAGCAAGTATATGTAAAAAAATATGTAAGCAGTCAGAAACCAAATACATAAATAATTTTAAATCATCCATCTCATTGCATATCCTTCACTGCGCATGCTAAAGAAATGGCACAAATAATTATTAAAGTGAATTAATTAAACATTATACCATCACACATTGCTCAGAAAAAGGGTCGTTCGTTACACAAGCCGTCAGACAAAACTATCTGAGAAGGGTTTTAATTGTGGCCTAGGGAACCCTAAAACTAGTTTTGTTTAACCCCATTTATTAGCGCATTCTGTCCTTAACCTATATAGGGAAAATAAGTCAATAGTATTCACGTAGTGAAGGAAAAATAGCATTAGCAGACGATTGATTAGCAATTTAAATACATTACATGTTAATATATTAGGGCAATCCACATAACAACACCTAGCCCCGTGGAAAGCTCTATACTTGTGTTGCGGGTACTAGACATCTGACCCAGACCAAGGAGAAAGTGCTTGCAGAACATACAAACACTTGACCCCTCGACGGGAATTGAACCCGCTATCTCTTACGCTAGTCTCGCCCACCGCGCCACTGAGGCAGTCAATTATTTTTATACTAAATAAAAATGCGAAATGTTTTGATACTTTTTTGAGAACATTATGGAGGTTATAAATAGTATAATTATTATTTATTATTTAAATATTCGTGTTTTATACATTATTACTACATTGAAGCTGACCCCAGCAAACGCTGTTTTGCAAATAAAAAAATGATAGTAGCTTATTTATTCTCAGACTTACTGAATACGCATATACAATATAAACTTTGGTGATAATCTGTAAAGCCGTTTCGGAGGAGTACGGTTACTAACATTGTGCCATGGAAATTTTATACATATTAATATATCAGATTAAATGATAATTCACATCGCATAGTATCATTACGAAGTTACTGAAACGTAACATGCTATTAACGTTTAAAGTTAAAGTAAAATAGCTTGCTATTATTAGCACATGAAATTGAGAATATTTCAGCATTTAGCATGTAGATACAAAAAAACTACCATTTTAATCTTCAAGCCATTGTTCAGATGTACCTACATATTCTTTCAATGGAAATGAATATTATAAATTATTATTATTTTTCACATATGTAATTAATTCCTCGTAATTAAATAAATTGCCCAGCTCCCACTGCTGGGCGACATAGGCTGAAAATAATAATATTTAATTTATTGGGTATAAATTAGCCAATACTATGAATGAACGAATGAAACAATATCCCTGAAAGAATACCACTTGTGAATCTATTGACTGAATTTATACCGAAATGAGTAAATTTCTACTCACTGATATTATAAAACAAACTCTTGAGTTTGTTTTTTATTGTTTGAACGCGCTTATCTCAGGAATAATTATTTCACTGTTTGATAGGCTATTTTATGTAGGTAGCGAAAAATACCTTTATTCCGCGGTTAAATCCATTAAACACTGGCAACAATTCTCCGATATTTGCATATGCATGATTACTACATAAATAAAAAGGGTTCTGGGTTCTGTGTATATCAACAAATATAAAAAAATGTCGCTTAACTTTACTATAATATTAACTTATACAATGGGTTTTTCTTTTTCTTTGACAATCTACTCAACAACATCTAGCCCCGTGGTAAGCTCTAAGCTTGTGTTACGCTTGTGGGTACTAGATGCCTGATATACTTAATATAATATACGTATTTTTTTTTTCTTTATTTACGCTTATTACACTTTTATTCTTATGTTTAATATAGATAGATAGATACAAGATACAAAATCATTTATTTCCATAGTTTGGTTTTACAAAACTTAGACACGTCAAAATAAATTACAAAAAATCAAAAAAAAATCATAGGTGCTTAAAGATAATACTTTATTACTATTTATTTTATTACACACCAAAAATGTAACCATACAATAAGAAATTAAAAGTAAACCTAGAATGCGCAATGGGCGGTCATATTAGTTATTAAATCCTACTACTATTATAAAGGCGAAAGTTTGTATGTATGGATGTTTGTTACTCTTTCACGCGAAAACTACTGAACCGATTTAAATAAAATTTGGTACACAGAATCTCTAGAGCCTGAAAAATAACATAGGCTACTTTTTACCGCGGGAAAACGTCATTCCGCGGGAAAATACATTATAACGCGGGTAACACCGCGGGGCACAGCTAGTATTGATATATATCAAAATATATATTTTGATACAGTGTGACTGAGTATTCGCTTCCCGAATAGCAAATAAACAATTCTCGGGAAACATATCATTGTCTCGATAATATCTGGGACAGACAGTTGTTAGGAACAACTTCCAATAATAATGATTTTTTTACCTCTGGGGCTTTGAATTTCTTTTCATCTTCAACTATATTGGGATACCACTTTTTTTTTAAAAGAGGGGTGTAGTTAGTTTTACGTATTTGTCTGTCTGGGACGTCATAGCTCCCGAACGGAAAGAGCGATTTCAATTCAGGTTGTTTTTGTATGAAAGATGAGTTTAGCGCGAGTGTTCTTAGACATGGTCTCAGTCTGAAAATCAGTTGTGCCGTTTATCAGTTATGGGGGTGAGTCTGGGTTAGGAAAACCGAAAATCTGCAAATATACTTGAGTAGGGTATCAAATGAAAGCGCATCGCGTGCACATTACAACATATTGTCGTGTTTAACTTTTAAGGAAATTAAGGCAATAGAATAGGTTGTTTTTCTTAAATTTTACACTGAGTTGAGAAGCGAATAGAACAACCCAGCTTTCATCTCTTATGTTGTTATTATTCGTATAGTATGGTAAATAAATATATAAATTGAGACACTGAATATTTTCCACTATGTCATAAAACCCACTGGTTTGATACAAAGCACAAGTATTCCGTTTGTGCAAGCAAATTCAATTTGGCGGGAAACGTTTAAAACGTTCCAAATTCAAATATTCGAACGCGGTGATTTGCAGTTGGCGCGAATTTTATTGATACTCAGAATGTTGTGCGATGTTTTAATAATTTCGATATTTGATTTTACAATTTCGCATATTTGTATTATTTGAAACAGTAAATAAATATCATTTGTTAATACTAATGATATTTCTTTATCGATTTCAGAAAACTCGATAAGGGGCGACCAATTCTTATCAAATTTAAATGACACTAATTAAGAATTTTGTTTCTTCTTTTAGCTCTCAAATATAGATAAAAAAATAAACAGTTTCGGATAGTTTTAAAGTAAAAAAATATTATTTACGTCTCGAATTAAGACCCTTTTTTAACACCTGACAATAAAAGAGGGGCGTTATAAGTTTGACGTGTCTATCTGCCTGTCAGTGACACCGTTTGTTTATTTTTTGTATGAAAGGTGACTTTTGCCCGAGTGTTCTTGGACATGTTTGATGAAATCGGTTGAGCTGTTAAAAAGTAATGAGGGGTGAAAGTGGAGAAGCTGAACCGAAAGTCTGCAAATATACCTACTCACACATTACAAAATATTATGTTAAATTATAATTTTTTGTTATGGGTGTTTGTTATCAACTATTATTTTCATTTCACATTAAAACAGTGATTAATACAAAAATTGCTGACACTGCAAATAAAATCGCAACTATCATTTTCAACGATTCACAGAACTACTGTTAGTAAATACAAGCAACTATCGCCCTTAATCTCATAGAATTAAAGCCGGAATTCATTTATCGGAACACTTGTTTACTGCGAATGTCCAGAGCTTGCTAATTCAGCAAAAAATAATAACAATTTTGCTGCACGATGTTAAGGTCTAAGTCCACTCTAGCGGTACGACCTTTAGGTAGGTACCTAGTTAATTTTAGGGAAGCAGTATACTAGAAAGTGTTACCGTGGAATTACATATTTTTCAGGCTCTATGAATAACGACCTTTGAATACATAGTTTTATTCGTATCTTAATTATAAAGTTACTAAGTATATAAGTTATCAACTATGCGAACAACGCGTAATTAATAACTGTAATTCGCGATTACTCGTGAGTTTTGGTGATCCTCGGCATACACCTTCTAGGTCTTCATGCTCCATCTTAGACCATATCGTCCCTTAACATCTAACACGACCACAATCTAACCTGATTGTGGTCAAATTAAGGCTTATTTATCATAAAAAACAAGTTAAAAAAATATATAATTGTAATATCAAACCTAGTTCCCTATTAGATAATTTTGACTACATAACTGATTTTCAAGCGATTTAAAACAATAAATAGAGTAATTCAAATAAACCCTTTATTTGTATTATAATTGGTTCACATGCAAACACGGGACGACCCACGCGTATTATTATAAAACGGAATTTTAGGGTACAATTATATCTTTATGTTTTTATAAACCTCACTTTTTTGGTTAAACTATTTTAATTTTGTATGCAGTAAAATATAAAAATAAAACTATATGTTCCGCGTACGTTACACTTAAATGTTCTGTGACCTTAACTGAGTAGTTTTTGAGCTTCGTACTCGTAAATTATAAGTACGTTCCACACAGCACTAATGGCGTTTTAATAATAAATGTGTTACAAATATCTATATAAAGACGAGTTTTTAGTTAAAATGCTGCAGTTTCAGATATTTTGTGATATCATATTTTTAACCCCGAAAAAAAGGACGGTCGTTATCAGTTTGACTTGTCTGTCTGTCCGTCTGTCTATCTGTCTGTTTGTAAGTCTGTATGTCTGGGACATCATAGCTTCCTAACGTTGAGTTAACGAAAATCGGTTGACCCGTTTAAAAGTTATGAGGGTAAAAACAGGGAAGGAAAACGAAAATCTGCAAATATACTCAAGTGGGGGTCTCAAATGAGAGCGCATCGCGTGATCATTACAAAATAGTATGACTTTATTTAATTATAAATGTACCTTAGCCAACACGGCTTTTTAATATATACTATTCAATCAACAAAATATACATCAGCAACGGACTTCCTACGCCTAAAATGATGATGATAAAGTTACAAAATATAATTAATTTCCATACTCGAAATAATAGGTTTATTTGTACAAGCCCTCCAAGCAAATTTCATGCAGACACTACAAAGTTAATTTGGATGACTTGAACCGTGTGATTCGGGAAGTTTGTGTGTGTGTTGATT
Source organism: Gymnoscelis rufifasciata (assembly GCA_929108375.1). Classification (NCBI taxonomy): domain Eukaryota; kingdom Metazoa; phylum Arthropoda; class Insecta; order Lepidoptera; family Geometridae; genus Gymnoscelis; species Gymnoscelis rufifasciata. The sequence goes on along the minus strand of OV815327.1, from coordinate 7,781,883 downwards.
GTGTTATTGTTTGTGCGCAGCTACTGTGACAATAATGGTTGTTAAACTTTAATTTAGGAGGTTCTTAAATGTCTGTATTAGAATGATAGTGATGTCATTGTGTGAATGAAGGACTGACGCAATGATACCAGGTTCGATTTCCGCTAAAAGATACATTTAAAACATACACTACATTAATACAAAAGTACAAAAAAAATTTGCTCCTGTCTGTTCTGGAAAAAAAACGGTTTTTACGGTTACAGAAAAAACGCACTGACGTATACGGTGTCTGAGATATATTTCGGTATAAAAAATATGAAAATATAATTTGGACCCAAATATCTCAGAAACTGTACATGTTAGAAATTTTGTTTTTAACAATTATTGTTTATTATAACTCTATCGATCGATATACGTTTCATCACTGGCCGTGAAATCAAGTTTTTTTTCAAAATGGCAGACAACTTTTCGTTGCTATGTCAGGCTCCACACAAAACACGACAGGCAGACGCGGCGTTGGATTTAATCTATCTATATAAATAAAAATGAATTGTTGTTCGTTAGTCTGATTAAAATTTTAACTGGCCTCGGCTGAACGGATTTATCTTATCATAGTCTAGAAATGTTCGTGGAGGTCTAGAGAAGGTTTAAAAGGCGTGAAAAAATCGAATAATTGCCGGGGAAAAAAATTGAATAAAAACCCGTGCGAAGCCGGGGCGGGTTACTAGTTTATAATAAGAGTAGATAAGAATCGGTCCAGATTTCGTTTTGACGGTGACGGAAACACACTTAAAAACCTGCCTCAGCGTAACGACCTGGCGGCTCGCCAGTAGCAGGTTCGATGCCCAGTCGAGTGCATTCTGATGCGATCGATCATGGCGCTAGTGAATTATACCTTATAACCTTTTTAATTTCAATTTTTTTTTTCTAGAACACGCTTATTTTTTGTCTTACATTAAAAATAATAAAATTTGTATATCTATTATATTAAGCATCTCAGAAGTCTAGTATCCGAAACACAAGCTTAGAGCAGCTTACCATGGGGCTAGATGTTGTTGTGTGGATTCTTCGGAAATATTTATTTATTTATATTGCTGACTAATTATATCTTTATGATGCGTAAAATATTTAATCAAACCCTTTCATGAAAAGATTAAAGCTACTAAAATACATATTTCCTCTTATGTTCAAAATTAAAAAGACCCTTTGTCGGTAAAATACTAATTGTTCTCACCACGTAAATGACAAAGTTTAATTACAAGATCTTTAACATCAAAAGCTTACAGATTTTATGTTAGTATCTATGAAGGGAATAATTATTTTACTGTATATATACCAAATATAACTCTATCGCTTACGAGTTTAGGTATATATTTGTGAGAAATTGTTTTCTTCGTGTGAGAGCTAAAGGCGAGTAAGAAATTTCAAACAGAATTCGAAATTGTCTGATATTATATGATTCCTAAAATTATGAATCATTTCCGTCTTATTCACCACTGCTGGAAATAGGTCTCCCTTCTAGTTTTTCTATTTCTTTATATCTGCATCTACCGTTAACCGAGCATGTAGACTTAAGCAATTTTACAATGTAACACATATAATTTTTTTTTAATTATTATTATTGATAAGCTTTCATTTGACCACAATCTCACCTGATGCAAAGTGACGATGTGGTCTAAGATGGAGCATGAAGGCCTAGAAGATGGCTTCTCCGGACCACATTACGAAACACGAATAATAATTCAGTTAAAGGAAGTCAGTATGAAATTATTCACTAGATACACAAAAACAAACCGTTGGCATATGTTCAAAGGAAGGCAAAAAACGAAATATCAGCATTTCCGATCCAGGTCAGTGGGAGCGAGCTGTCAAACGCAGAAACTACCCTTTTATTTTCAGAGCCCGCTGGCAACACTGAGGAATAGCGGGTATCACTGGAAATCAGATTTGATACTTTGCTGTAGCTTGCAGGTCTATTAATAAACCTGTAGACTCCTATAGACATTCATCACATCAAATAAATATTATAATTGACATTGCATGTCAAATCTGAATTGACGAAGTATGTAGAACTGTATAAATAACCTGACACCTATGTAAACCATATTTTAAGCAATAAACAAATTTCATTTCATTTCAGAAATAAATACATCCGGACTAAATCACACAGCATCACCTAACCCCAAACTAAGCAGAGCTTGTACTATGGGTGTTGGGTGACTGATATACTACATAGATACATTTTTGTGAATACATACATAAAATATATAGAAAACACCCAGAAATTGTAGATCGTACAAAATCTGGTCCCGCGGCGGGAATAGAACCAGCAACCTCCTGCGTATGTATAAGGTTGCATAAGGACTTATTATTTCCAGCCTTGTTTTTAAGCCCCGACGCAAAAACAAAGGTGTTTTTAAAAGTTGACGTGTCTATCTGTCTGACTGCGGCATCATAGCTCATAGGATAGAAGAAGCGATTACAATTAGAACACGTAGAATTAGCACGTAGAACAGATGCTCGTTGGTAGAAAAGTAGTCATATGTATGCCACTGAACGGAAGGAGCCTAGGATGTCAACTAGCCAGATGGACTGGACTAGACGGACTTGGTTAACTTAGTAACGGGTTCAAGGTGGATGCAAGTCGCTTTCAAACTAAGAAAGACCCCCGATTCCAATGCCTTCATTTCCTTAAATGTAAAACAAAATAATATTATGTAATGTGGACGCGATGCGCTTTCATTTGATACCCCACACTAGTATATTTGCAGATTTTCTGTTTTCCTTCCCCACTCTCACCCCCATAACTTAACGGCTAAACCGATTTTCATGAAACATGTCTAAGAACACCCGGGCCAAACTCACCTTTCATACAAAAAACTTAATTGAAATCGCTCCATCCGTTCGAGAGCTATGATGTATTAGACAGACAGACAGACACGTCAAACTTATAACACCCCTCTTTTTTGGTCGGGGGTTAAAAAGAGAGAGGCTAATGTCCAGCAGTGGACATCCAAAGGCTATATAAATTATGGTAATAACACACGAAATCGATGAAAATAAGTCTTAATTTTAGACCATCCTACATAAACTAGAGCAATTGTTGACCGAATCGATTTAAGCTAGAAATTCAGGCAGTATTCTAGCACTGGTTGAATTTGACGAGGCGTATTACTGAACTACGGATTATGTCGTGGCAACAAACAGGGCGTCTGTGTTTAACTCTGATATTCTACGGGCTGCGCTTAAATAACATTTCATGATTATAAACCTGATTATTGAAATAGCTTAAAGTTTCCGATAAATACTCGAGGCAATAAGCGAATGGTGCACAAATTTGCAGAGGGTGAGTGAGGTTGGTTCGTCACGCGCTGAGGTGAAAGGTTTAAAAGTTATGGGGGTGAGAGTGGGGAAGGAAAACAGAAAATCTGTAAATATACTCGTGTGGGGTATCAAATGAAAGCGCATCGCGTGCCCATTATACTAAATATTATGTTGTTTTACATTTAAGGAAATTATAAGCATTAAAATCGGGGGTTTTTCTTGAATTTTAAATTTAGATTTATCATAGACATTAGTTAAGCAGCTTCGCTTACAAAGATAACAAACAAACATACATATGAATTTACAATATATTTATCTTTATTATATATGTGTAACACAAAATATCTATATATGTATGTCTATTATGTTCAGTGTATCAGATGTGTAGTACCCGTAACACAAGCTTAGAGCTTACCACGGGGCTAGATGTTGTTGTGGATGGCCCGGAATCATTTATATTATTATAGATAGGGAAATAGGGATTAAAAGAAGTCTTGAAAACAAAACCGAAAAAAAAACAGAATCTACCGGACTTAACAAATCTTTTGGCGCCAAAAACGCAATATTTCAAACAGCGAAATCCACTGCACATGATTTATGCACGCTATTCTGTTCCACCCTGTACGGGTTATGGACTAAATAACAGTTTCTAGTTTTATTTTTCACAAAAAAAAACTATTTTTCCATTTCCTGTGATGGATTGACGTTTGACTCGTTTTTAAATTTTTCTTCGAAATACGAGGGAAAGTGGTAAGTTCGATTTGACACTTTCGTTATGTTATGACGTTTGTATTAAAAATAAATTCAATAAAGTAATGACATTTGTATTATTAGAAGAAATTGGATTTTTATTTTATTTAAATGTCAAATTAAATTCATTTCTAGTCAAGATCATCGGTGTTTATCTCATACTTACCGTAAAATTTAAGTGTATTTGTAATCGAAAAATTATATAACCTAAAAACAAAACTTATAAATACCTCAGTTATAAATGAGGACATTTCTTAAAAAAAAAATATCCCAACATATTGTCAAAAGTAAAATATAAAAAAAATTTGGTTGGTCAAAATAAAAAAAAAACAATTTAAATTAACAGATTTATATATTAAAATATCTTACTCCCTAATGACCCTAATTCTTAATTCCCCAGCTATTTGTGGTCTAACTGTAATCATTGTTTGTATTTTTAATGTCAAATTATGACACAGATGACATTTTACGGCCGCCATTAACATGACACTGCTGTAAAGAAAATGTGGGCATAGCACGAACAAGGTGCGCTAGCGTGCGAGGGGATAATAAGCGACTACTTGAAAATCATTATAAATAATATTAGGTCCTTACATATGAAATTGGCGTTTTGTATGGGAGGAACAAAAAGTCGAATATTTTTTAATATAATATATTTAATTAATCAAAGTATGAACCATTATTTTCTATGCACTTTTGCCATCTTATAGGTAGTTCATTGATCCCTTTACTAAAAAAACCAGTCGGACGGGAATCAATAAAATCTTTGAAGGCGATTTGGACTGCCCCATCGGAGTTGAATTTTTTCCCGTGCAAGAAGTTATCCAAATTTCGAAAAAAATGGTAATCTGTTGGAGCAAGGTCCGGGGAGTACGGAGGATGTCTTAGACTTTCCAATTGAAGCTCTTCTAATTTAGTAGCCGTCTGTTGCGCAGTGTGTGGTCTAGCGTTGTCGTGAAGCAGCAGTGGCGTGGAGCGATTGACCAGCCTAGGTTGTTTAGCCGCTAGCTTTTCCATCATGGTTTGCAATTGCTGACAATAGACATCAGCCGTAATAGTCTGGCCAGATTTGAGAAAACTGTAATGAACAATACCGGCACTAGTCCACCAAACGCTTACAAGTAACTTTTTTGGGGTTAATTTTCGCTTGGGGCAGGATTTGGCTGGCTGGCCAGGATCCAACCATTGCGCTGAGCGCTTCCGATTATCGTAAAGAACCCATTTTTCATCACAGGTAATGATTCGGTTTAAAATACCTTCATTATTGTGCCGGTTTAGTAATGTAACGCAGCAGTCGACGCGCGTTTGCCGGTTTGCTTCAGTCAATTCGTGAGGTACCCACCTTTCAAGCTTTTTAATCTTCCCAATTTGCTTCAAGTGAATTAAAACAGTTTTATCACTAACACCGCAGCCTGCAGCTAACTCGGACGTGGTTTGCGATGGATCCGCTTCCACAATAGCCTTCAACTCTTCATTATCAACTTGAGTCTCAGGCCGTCCACGGGGCTTGTTCTGCAAGTCGAAATTTCCAGAACGAAAACGTTGGAACCAAAAACGAACTGTGTTTTCTTTTGCAACACGACCGCCATACACATCATTCACCCTTCGAGTTGTTTCCGCAGCACTAGTGCCACGGCGGAACTCGTACTCGTAAATAATGCGATATTTTAAGTTTTCCATTTTGTAAAATGAGTGACGCAAACAGAAAAAAACAGAAGAAAAAAAACAAATGAATGACGATCATCGAAGCACAAATACATGAGTCTATAGCTGTACAAATTTGAATTTGGAATTCCTTACCAAAGAGGAGAAATTTGTGATTAAAGTGGCCAGTACGAAAAACGCCAATTTCATATGTAAGGACCTAATATTTAATTTTTAACCCCCGACCAAAAAAGAGGGGTGTTATAAGTTTGACGTGTCTGTCTGTCTGTCTGTCTGTCTGTCTGTCTGTCTGTCTGTCTGTCTGTGTGTCTGTCAGTCTGTCTGTGTCACCATAGCTCCCGAACGGATGGATCGATTTCAATTTAGTTTTTTTTGTATGAAAGGTGAGTCTTGCGCGAGTGTTCTTAGACATGTTTCATGAAAATCGGTTGTGCCGTTTAAAAGTTATGGGGCTGAGAGTTGGTAAGGAAAACCGAAAATCTGCAAATATACTAGTGTGGGGTATCAAATGAAATCGCATCGTGTCCACATTACATAATATTATGTTGTTTTACGTTTAAGGATATTATGGCATTGGAATCGGGGGTTTTTCTTAAATTTTAAATTTAGATTTATGTATTGTTCCGTACTCAAAGGGTAAAACGGGACCCTAGTGCTGAATCTTGGTCATCTGCCTGTCTGTCGCGGTATCTCAAGAACCTTGTGATAACCGTGTTTTTTTTTACTTATGTTGTTAGTTTTTTTGCAATAAGTGCATAATCTGTACACGCAACCCTAGATGTAGTAAAAGTCCATTTCACACTTTTCAAATTTGTTTTATAAATTCATTATAATCATCATCCATCAGCATCATTTTACCCTCTACTGGGTAAAGGCCTCATCTTGCTCTTTTAACCCCCGACCAAAAAAGAGGGGTGTTATAAGTTTGACGTGTTTGTCTGTCTGTCTGTCTGTCTGTGGCACCATAGCTCCCGAACAGATGGAGCGATTTTAATTTAGTTTTTTTTCTATGAAAGGTGAGTCTGGCGCAAGTGTTCTTAGACATGTTTCATGAGAATCAAATGTGGGAGTGGGGTATCAAATTAAAGCGCATCGCGTGCACATTACACACTATTATGGTGTTTTACTGTTAAGGAAATTAAAGCATTAGAATCGGGAGTTTTTCTTAAATTTAAATTTAGATTTGTTACTAACTAGATGCAAACATAACTAACCATTTAATGGTTTCCGCATAGCTTAACTTATGTTATGTGTATTATTCTAAGATAATTATGTGTAACTTATGTAATTACTAAATATTTACAATTCACAGAGTTAAATCACAAAACTGCTAGACAATATCGAAATCTATAAATTATAGCTAAATTTGAAAATATGTTCAGGAAAGTAAAAATCTACTACATAATAAGTACCATTATAAAATTGAGAATTGAGAAAATAAATTTGAGATAGAAAAATAAAATAGAATATAATTTGCACATTTATAAATGACTAATATAATAGAAAAATAAAATAGAATATAATTTGCACATTTATAAATGACTAATAATTAACTGTGCAAAATCACAAAACTGCTCTAGATACTTAATAAAATTTCAGAATCTATAAAAACAAAATGTATGCATACATGTGTATCCGTATAGATGGTTTCTTCGTGATGAGTGCACTGTATGAGTGCTTGTATGAACAGAACAAAAGTGGTACAATTGCGAGGACAATTATTGCCCCACTTAGCCTTAAATTGCTTTCTTTGGGAGCGTCTTGCTGCTTCGTTTACTATAGGCGAGTTACTAATGCGAGTTGCTGGATAGTCAAATTCAAGACATATATTTCCTAAGAAGCACAGGGCAAACATGGACAGGTCAACTTTAAATTACAAAAACTAAATTGTTTAAACAGAAATGATTAAGGAAATGACATTGTCTTGACAGTTCGCTTCAATGTTTTATAGTGAGTTGAGAAGCGAATAGAACAACACAGCTTTATCGGTTTTTACAATTTTGTAGTTATTACAGTTTTGGAGTTATTATTTACCGGTCACTATTATAAATAGGTTAGTTAATATGATGGTGATAAATATGTTATAGGTTTCCTTTGCCATTATTATTCATTATTATCATTATAAGCCCCCTGTCTCCCACTGCTGAGCAAAGGCCATTTAATCAAAATCGAAAAGTGGTCTTTTGCAAAGCTGTCAAATACAACTCGCCTGCCAACTAGAGCGTTAGAAAAGGCACAGTTCACTGTTCACGTAAATTACTGTTATGCTTCGTTCACTCGCAACTATTAACAAAACTGTGGTTATATTTAAGTATGCCTTGAACAAAATTCCCAGTTCTTGAACTTTTTGGATGTGTTTTATGTTACGAATAATGTCGAAGCTATTTTGTTTAACCGAAGTTTTTTAGGTTCCAATTCGGTTTCATCGTATTTAGTTATTCATTTATATAATTTTCACTCTTTTTTAAATTATGATTAAAATCTACTTAACTAGCATTAAAATATTGATTTGATAAAATTTGATAATGATAACACATGATATTTTAAACACAGCTCAGCAACGGTAAACTCCAAGCTTGTTACGGGTAGGTACTAGACATCTGATATACTTAATTTATTAGACATACATATTTAGATATTTTTTATTAAACATATTAAACACCCAGACCAATTAGAATGTGCTTGCTGAACATTATGTACACTTATAATACATATAACATATGTATATAACACTTGGCCTTTCGGCAGGAATCGAACCCGCTACCTGTTGCGCCGCAAGCGGACCTTCGCCCAACGCGCCACTGACAATCTAACCTGAAAAAAAAAATTATTAAATCAATAATGTTAAAGAATTTCTTAGACCGTCTGTCTGTCATGTCCTTTATTAACATCTATTTACGATATTTCCAATCTAAATATCTGTGAATGTTTTCTCAAAAGTCCGTGCTGTAAGAATTTCTGTGAAGGGCGGGTTTTTACCGGAAAATCAAATTATCGGGAACTCTGCAAGTCACGAACGGAGGTCAATTTGATTTTTCATTCGGAAGCCATGTTGAAATGTGTTTTTTTTTTATTTAACCAGAAACAGCTTTTGCGAATGTTTACCTTTCAGTTTTTATTTGAAACTTGAAGAAGTAGTAATTGAACATATATCCAGGGCTTTAATATTTTGAAAAGTGTTTAGATCTGTAAATTCATCCATCGTTGGTGGACGTCCTACGCTGCTCTTGCCGATCCGTGATCTCCATACTAGAACCTTTCGGCCCCAACGATCATCTATTCCGCGTGCTATATGGCCTGCCCACTGCCTCGTTTAGGCTCATGTATTCCATACCTATTTTAAACCTTGTGTGTTTTATATATTTTGGAGGTTTTTTTCTGTTCATGTCCGTAAGTGGTAACCCTCTGAATCGTGCTAAGAACAGTCTCTGGTGGTAGGCTTCGGCCGCGGCTTGTCGTCACCCTCCGGGCTGTGGTCCGGAGAAGCCATCTACCTTTTAGGTCTACATGCCCCATCTTGGACCACATCGTCACTTTACATCAGGTGAGATTGTGGTCAAATGAAGGCTTATCTAACATAAAAAATATCTATATTATGAGTGAGCAAATCTTAATATATATAAATCTCGTGTCAGAATGTTTGTCCTCAATGGACTCCTAAACCACTTAACCGATTATAATAAAATTCGCACACCATATGCAGTTCGATCCAACTTGAGAGATAGGATAGTTTAAATCTCCAAATTATAGTCGCAATTTTAATTTATTGCTAATTAATTGTCTGTTATTATTTGACAGTCACAATTATCTGTTAACTCCAAATGATTATAACAGATGTCGATACCTTTCGACTGGGTTGAGTAAGTGATCAATAGATGTTGCTGCTATGGTAAATCTATGAACGTGTCATATAAGCTACATTTTAGCAGCATAATTACCACGTGTTGTTACAAAATTTTATACCCGTGCGACGCCGGGGCGGGACGCTAGTTATTATATATACCTACAAATAAACAAACATCATTTGTATCTCGTAGTATTTCCAGTGAACCCTCGCACAACCTCTAATACTCCTCATCTTATGTGGCTGATAACTGCCCCCCAGTCGGCCATTTTGTATATAAACGGACACCTTGTTTCGGGCAATAGACATAGTCATTTTTACAGAGTAGGAGCTGGGAGGTAATTTCTGGACCTTATTGAAGTATAATACATGTGTACTGTGTAGATTGACTGGACCTTATACTATATCTTTTAATTGATGGCCAAAGAATCACTAGCAAGTAAAACAAAAACAAAATGTATTTTTAATAATCTAAATTTAAATAAAAAAAAACCTACAGATTTATAAATTTAACTTCCCTTAAACGTAAAAATTCATACTATTTTGCAATGTGCACGTGATGCGCTTTCATTTGAGAATTTTCAGTTTTTTGTCCTTACTCATAACTTTAGACAGGTCAACCGATTTTCATCGAACATGTCGAAGAACACTCACCTTTCATACAATTTTTCATCGAGATAAATGCAATACAAAAGCGATATACCTTTATAAATTATCAACTCAATGCTGAGTCAGTGACCATTTCGTGGTATTTGGTATACCTTTATCGTAAAAGTCACTTTGGTTTTAGTAATCATTAAGCATGTAAGCTTAAAAAAATCAAAATTTTTTTTTATCTTGGTTTATAACAATATTAAAACTGGAAACGGGTAACCTTTTTTTTTTTTTTTTTTTTTTTTTTTCGAGGAGGGAATCTGCTTTCAGATATCACACTGCATGAGGGTGCGGTGTGATTATGTGGGGTTGTCTTGACGACCCACTAAACCCTCCTCGGTGGCCACCATCTGTGTAAGTTAAGGGGCCCCGGGATCTCCGGAGGAACGCAACCGGTGCCCCTTATACAGTTTGCCTTAGCACACCCCTGGCACATTTAGTGCTTATACTGTTGTCTACGAAGAAGCATGCCACAATGCCCTTTCGTCCTTCCAGGATCCGGTAGAGACGGTAGCTAAAGCCCTCACTTTAACTACCACGGATCATATTTGCCCCCATGAGGGGTGCGACCTTATAAATCAGGGTGTACGGGACGTATGTTACGCACGCCCCGCCGCCTTCGTCTTCGAGTGGGATCTGATCTTTCTCGATCCCGCTCTGCAGCCTCTTTCTTAATCATGACGGTTTCACAGAAAGAGGCTACTTGCTTCCACTCTGTCTCGCTAGTCAGCATAGCCGTCACTACGCTACACAGATTGGTGGTTAGCCCGATATTGTGCGTTAGTACTTGTCGCTCTTCGACCCACGCGGCGCATTCCACGAGTGTATGATGCGCGGAATCTACATCACTTCCACAATGGTGGCATTTCGGTGTAGATTCACGACCAATCCTCCATAGATACTCACCGAAGCAGCCATGTCCGGTTAGTACCTGAGTCAGGCGATATGTGACGCTACCTCCCTCCCTTTCTAGCCAGTCTTCGAAATTGGGTAAAATCGCGCCCACGGCACGTTGGCGGGAGTTTCTCGGTTCCTCGAGTCTCTCGCGCCATTTCCCAAGCGCTCGTTTGCGTTCTTCGTGCCGCACTTCCACTGGCGCATCTCCGCTGTTGTTTTGGCGTAGACGTGAATACACAGATGCATCCATCTCCGCAAGGATGTCTAAAGGTGGAAAACGAGCCAATAGAGTTGCCGCCTCAAAGGATACTGTACGATATCCTCGTATAATTCGTATGGCTATAGGACGCTGTAGGCTGTTATACATAGTTCTGTAGCGCCTAACACCCGCTAGTCGGTGGGACCAAACGGGTGCTCCATAGAGTGCCATTGATCGCACCACTCCTCCATAAAGGCGGCGAACCCCTTCCCTGGGTCCTCCGAGATTGGGCAGTAGTCTGTGCAAGGCACCCACCACCCTCTGGATCCGGGGGACTGAGCGTCTGAAGTGCTCTCCAAAGTCCCAACGACTATCCAAGGTAAGACCCAAGTATTTGAGGTGTTGGCCAACCTGAACATCGGTGTTACCCACACGAACCGAGTAGTTGGGTGGCTCTCGAGTACTTGGGAGTTTGTGAAACCATAGAGCCTCTGTTTTCTGAGGTGATATTTGCAGACCAAGCTCTTGGATTTTGCCCACAACGTGTGCCACCCCTTGTTCGGCGAGCTGTTTGGTCCCGTCAAAAGAGTCTCCGCCAGCAAGTACGAGCGTATCATCGGCATAACAGATAACTCTCACGCCAGCGGGAAGATCCAAACGTAGGACTGCGTCATATGCCAGATTCCACAGGAGGGGTCCAAGAACAGACCCCTGTGGAACCCCGCACACGACCCCCTTTCGATGTAAACCGTCCCTACCGACGTACAGTACTCCTCTATCTCGCAGGTACGCCTCAACAATTTGCTGCAAATATGGGGGAAAATTATGGAAAACGAGTGCTTCCCTAATCGCCTTCCAGGGCAAAGAATTAAAGGCATTGACAATGTCTAAAGACACTGCCAACGCAATCCCACCTTGAGCCACGACTTCACGTGACAAGGAACGCACACGGAGAATGGCGTCCACTGTTGAACGCGCCCGTCGGAAACCGAACTGGTTTTCTGAAAGATTTGGGCCCACTTGACTCAGATGCGTGCATAAACGGGCGGCGATTATTCTCTCGAATAACTTGCCCGCCTCGTCAAGCAGGCAAATGGGGCGATACGCAGAGGGAGAGTTAGCGTCCCTGCCATATTTTTTTAATAGGACTAATCTGGCCTCCTTCCAGCTTTTAGGGAAAACACCGGATCGCAGGCATGTGTTTAATAAACGTCGTAGCTTCTCTCCCAATCCTGCAGATAAGGACAATGCTAGAACTCGACCCGGAATTCCGTCAGGCCCAGGTGCTGTGCTACCAGCCCTAAGACGTTTAATGGATTGATCTATTTCTTGATTAGAAATAGCAAAGTCATCGGACCATCGCGACTCAGCAACAATAGGAGGCCCCTGCGCTTCAGAATCTGAGGGAGGAGTGGAAGGAATCTGGACACATGGGAAAAGTGTGTCCACCACTGTCACTACAAACTCTGGTTCCAATGTTTCAGTCAGTGGGGGAATCCATGGCCGGAGTTTGCCTAGTACCATTTTGTATGGGCGGCCCCATGGATCCCTATTTAGTCCGTCTAGCAGATCAGTCCAAGATCGAGACCTCGCCTCGGAGATTGCTACTTGAAGCGTTTTAGTAGCAGTTCGGTAAGCCTGGTAAGCTGTGTCTATCTCCTCTACAGTGGCTCGTCTTCTTCTCCGAGTTCGAGTGAAATTACGTCTACAGCGAAGGCATGTCTCGCGCATACTTGCTATCTCTACAGACCACCAATATGTTGCCCTGCACTTGGGTGACTTAGCTCGGGGCATTGAGAGGAAACGGGTAACCTACGTCAACCGGTTCTCGTAGTCCCGGTCTACTAAAGAGACAACATACCATAATAAAATATAAAAAATAAAAATAAACAATAATAATAATATATTTTTGTTAGCAAGAATTGTTTATTTCGGATATAGCATGAATAGGTGGAATATCAAACTACTTGCCGGCTTCCCGACTATGGAGACTAATATTTGCGGTGCAAATTGTTCTAACATTTGTTACGTACATACATTCCCGTCATCCAGGAATCCAACTTCATATAGGTCCACCTACCTTATATAATCTGCACCACTATTTCGAAACAGTGGGGCAGATTACACTGCAACTTTTGTGCTGTAGACGATGCCCCACTGGTGGGACGGCCTTGGTGGGGGTAATTGGAATCATTAGTATTTATTTTGCCGCTATAGCAACAAATGCCTTTATTATTTATTAATTTGCGATGGGGAAGGTTCTTGTGCACAGATTTCACCACTATTTGGATATTCAACTTTTTGGTTTTATTTTTGTTTACGGACTTGGATCACAATAAATCTAAATTTAAGAAAAACCCCCGATTCCAATGCTTTCATTTCCTTAAATGTAATATAACATAATATTATGTAATGTGGACGCGATGCGCTTTCATTTGATACCCCACACTAGTATATTTGCAGATTTTCTGTTTTCCTTACCCACTCTCACCCCCATAACTTTTAAACGACTCAACCGATTTTTATGAAACATGTCTAAGAACACCCGGGCCAAACTCTCCTTTCATACAAAACTAAATTGAAATCGCTCCATCCGTTCGGGAGCTATGATGGAACAGACCGACAGACAGACAGACACACAGACAGACAGTCAGACACGTCAAACTTATAACACCCCTCTTTTTTGGTCGGGGGTTAAAAATAGTTTTTTTGAAAAACTGTTTATACTAGAGTGGTTGTGTTTGGCACTAACATAGCTGAAAGTGGCCGGTATTTATGCTAAAAGCAATTTATGACTTTGGGGCTTTTTTGAGTCTACTTTAAGATAAAATGTTTTAAAATTGTAATGTTGAGTATTTAGTTCAAACTTTAAAAACGCGGTAAAATAAATTCACGGAATATTTTTTTGTCGGATCTATTGCAAAAAATGTATTAGGTATCTTGCTAATCACCTGCAAAATTGTTGTAACTTCGAATCATCATCATCATCATCACCCTATTAACGTTCCCACTGCTGGGACACAGGGACTTCTCTCTTGACGAGAGAGATTAGGCCTTAATTCACCACGCTGGCCAAGTGCGGGTTGGTGAATGTCACATGTCCTTCAAACTCTTTTAAAGTTCTCAGAACATGCCGGTTTCCTCACGATGTTTGCCTTCACCGTTAAAGCACGTGTTTCAAGCGCACATAAATTTCCCAAGAAGAAAAATCCAGAGGTGCGTGGCGGGGTTTGAACCCACGACCTTCGGAATAAAAGTCGAGTGTCCTCCCACTTTAGCCAACACGGCTTATAACATACAAAAAATGACCTTAAATATCAATTATCGCGCTAATCTTAAGAACAATACAATACAAAAACACTTTATTGTACATCAAATCAAAACAATAGTTACAAAAATCACATAGGTACTGTTTTAATTATAAAAATAATTTCACAGTGGTACAGTATAGTTTTGTTATAGAGAAAGATTAAAAGCTCTTTGTACCGCGGGATGATACATTATTGTGTGGAAATATCTTGGACGCGAAGATCTAGCAAAAACATCTGTTCTTTTATACATAGAATTACTAGTGCCAAAGAAAGTCTAGAATGCACGTTTCCAGGACTAAGTTACAACCTCCATCAAATTTTCAAGACTTAACTCTTCTGCGAAATTTCCCAAACGGCCCTCACTTTTGTTTAATGTTTTATTTAACAGGCCTTGTAATAAGATAGGAAAGCTATGTCGCTAAGGGTGAACCCACACGTACAACTTAACCGCACGATATCGCAGCGACTCAATTGTGGTCAAGTGGTTACGTGTGAATAGTCTTGCTGCAGTATTTTGTAGATGCGTTGTGGTTGAGATGTCGTTGTAATGTGGTTGAGATGTCGTTACGTTGTAATTGTGTAGTCGTTCCAATGTGGTTGAGTTGTCGTTACGTTGTGTGTGTGTCGTTGCGATGTGGTAGGTATTACACACGTGAATATAACGACTGCAAAATTGGGTAAAATTGTTGCGGTAGCGTTGTCTTGTGGTTGTGTTTCGTGTTTGTTAAGCCTTAATGTAATATTAAACAGGCCTTGAAATAAGATAGGAATACAGGCTGTCTCTTAAAAACAGCTTGGGGAGTTATTTCTCATAAGAATGGCTATACATATCAGCTTTTCCAGTACGATTTACATCATGTGTGATTATGGGTAACGTAACCGTTTGCTGAAGCTTTGAAAAACAGTGTTAATAATTATTAATATTCTAAATAGTTTAAATAAACCGTGTTGGCTTAGTGGGAGCACACTCGACAATCATTCCGAAGGTCGTGTGTCGACACCTTTGGATTTTTCTTTGAGATAAATGTATGTGCGCTTTAAACACGTGCTTTAACGGTGAAGGCAAACATCGTGAGAAAACCGGCATGTTCTGAGAACTTTGAAGAGCTGCTGGGACACAGGAACTTCTCTCTTGACGAGAGAGATTAGACCTTAATTCACCATGCTGGCCAATTGCGGGTTCGTGAATGTCACATGTCTTTCAAACTCTATAAAGGCATAATAACGATTAATAATTAAATGGTTTTATGTAGTTAACTACCAGTATAGATAGAAACTATTTTTTTTATAGTGCGCACCGCTGAGGAGTGGATTTCTCTCCCGAAGTCTGTTTTTCCAATTAAATACAACCCGACCACCTTTAAGACCAGAGTGAATAGGCTTTTTCTGGGCAAACTTGCTCCATCGTTAACCATAAGAAAGTAAACCCTGAAAGTAAACCCTATATCTGGGTTGGGGATCCAACCCAGATAAAAAAAAGGATTTAAGTTAGTTAGTATTTCAAAAGAATAAAGTAAGGACGAGTTTCACCGACCCACTCTGAGATGAATTATTCAAGTTAGAATTCGTGCTGGTTCCAAGCAGTTAGATCCTGATGTGTTTGTTAAAAATTCAATATAAGGATCTTAACCAGGTTTAAAAATACTCGTTTGAGGCTCCAGAGCTGACCCATTATGTTTTTTATTTGTGTTTAAGTAAAAATAATAAGAAGCTAGCTAGAATAATTAGAACTAACAGACACTATTAACACTAAGGTACGATTTGCACTTGTTCAATTCAATGTTAAAATAGGATTGAAAAATCTACTCTTAGGTAGGATTCACACCAAATAGCGCGCATCGGAGCGCAAAAAAGCTGGTTAAGACAATTATATATATTATTAACTCTTTAAGTTGAGATCGTCCTTTTACCTTGCATTCACATTTATCAGGTAGCCTCGTATGTTCGGTCCAACATGGACAATGACATGTATGTGACAAACGGACAACACACTCGTACTTAACGCGTAACCGGTACAAACTTGAAACAGTGTCGCGCACACTCGAGAAATCTGCCAGATTAACTCATGTTATGGGTGCGACAGTATAGATATAATAAACTTCCAGATTCGGTGGTTGAAGCCACGGGCGACTCCGCATTCAAGGCGCGATTAAAACGATGGCTCATACAACAGACATTTTATACCTATGATGAGTTCTTAGAGTGTTCCCTGACAAAGCATAAGTAGCTGACATACCAATTAATTTGCTTGCATTGACTTTCCGTTTATATTGTATTGATTTATTATTTAAAACTTGATTATGTGTTATTGACTAAGTATTTGCAATTTGACATATTTATTAAGTAATTGAATTTGATGATTTATTTGTTTAGACATTATTAATACTAAAAAACAGTGTAACCAAAATGGAATTGTGACGTATAATTTAATTATCAATGAATGACTATTAATGACAATACCGACCTTCTCGGGATTATCATCATCATCAAGCCCTATTACACACAGGGACAGGGAATCTTGACGAAAGAGGACAAATTCTACTGAAAAAACACCTTCCACGCATCCCTGCACACGTAAAAAAAATCCTTTCTTCATTATCTTCAAACAGCTGCCACATACTTACGATATAAAATACACCGACACGGATCCTCGTCAGTATTACGATACACACATCCTCGTCAATATTACGTCTCGATTTCGATATATTCCTTTCGAGTTCGCGGCTCAGTGAGTCGCGTGTTTGAGTGATGGAACTTGTTTGAGCGCTCGCTTATTAGTTTTCAATGAGTCCTTTCAAATGTTATTGATTTGTGATTTCTTTGTTTAGGCATCGTTTGAACTAGTAACTTAATATATTATAACTTAAAACGTTTTTGAGTTTTCCGATATTTTGACGCTGTTGCAAGCTGAGTTCTTTCTAATCATGGTATGTTATTCGTTTTAGGTTCTATGTCCCGTAGTAAGTAATCATATTGTTAAAAACCATGATAATTTAAAAAGTAGTAACTAAATAGTTTATTTGGAAGTTTATGATGCTACATCAGCGGCCTAAGGCGAATATACTTAATTTTATCACTTCTTTTGTTTGCATGCACTGTTTTCTATGTCTGATTAAACACAATGTAACAAGTCTCCCGCCATCCTCAAATTATTCAATGGATTTTGGTTAAGTTTTCTGCATTTGATGAAGTAATCCAAGTGGAAGGTTTATGTGTAGCTTTCCTCCCGCGGATTTGCCTGCGTAAAAATATATTTCCACGGTAAATTATTGCTTTGTACTTGTGAAATTTGATCCAAATCAGGCTTTGCTCGCAAAATTTGATTTTCTCATGAAATGTGGTATTTTACCGCGGTAAAAAGCCCATGTGTTATTCTGATAACATAGATTTGTTTCTGCAAAGTTTCATCAAAATCCATTCTGTAGTTTTTACGTGAAAGAGCAAAAAACACACATACAACCCCAAAAAATTTCGTGTTTATACTAGAAACCTTTGCCTTCCAAAACGTACCCTAATTTACTTACATTTTAAGATATTCTCTTCTCATTTTTATCTTTGATCGTCCATTAATCAAAAAAAATATTTTCGCACTCATTTCACAGCGTTCGCCCTTCAGACGAAATCCCTAGTATTTAATATAACACTTATTATGTACCGTCTAGGTTTCAAGTCAACCCTCTTTGCAAATTTTACTATAAGAACGGCGCTTTTGGTGAACGCCAAAGATTTAAAAAACAGATTTGACAGTCCCTAAAAGTCTTTGGTAGTAAGTTGTCAGCGTCATACTGGGTAAGAGTTAATCAGTAAGATAAGAGAAGGCAGTAGGACGTCCACTGCTAGAGATAGGCCTTATCGTTTTTCAACTATTTCCTGCCTACTCCGTGATCATAAACACTCACATATTTATACTTATTCGTAGGGGGTGGGTTTCGTAGGATATTTTTATTGGTTCAAAACTTATTGTATGACTTTCAATTAAGCTGATAAACCATGGAACGAAGAGCTTCATTGAACACTAGCGACGCGCCCCTTCTTTGCAAAGTTGCTAATTTATTGACTGCCTATTGCCTTTATACAGAGGACTATATCAAAGACGATAATGCTTGGACAGATGTAGCTCGGTTCCACTAGGATGGACAAAATATCTGAATTTAGATGTGCATGTTTGACTAGCATTTGTTTGTAAATGTTAAATGTATAAGTGATAACCATGTTGTACACCAATATTGTTATAATAACAACATAAGAGATGGAAGCTGAGTTGTCCTATTCGCTTCTCAACTCAGTGTAAAAAATTGAAGCGAACTGTCAAAACAATGTTATTTCCTTGATTATTCTTAGTTTTTATTCAAATTAACTTTAAGTTGACCTGTCCATGTAAGCATAGGCTTCTAAGGAAATAAACGTTTTGACTTTGGCGGGCGCAAGAGGAAGCGGGTTCGATTCCCGCGAAGGGATCAAGTGTATATTCTGCAAGCACTTTCTCCTTGGTCTGGGTATTGAATATGTACACAAATACATTTCAATATACCTCTTAAATTACTCTATATATAGCTGAGAACTGAGATCCAAGCAATCATGATTACGAGTTAATTTTATACTAATTAATAGTAACTTACTTTATTAAATGCCATAATTTTCTTCAGTATAAACCTCATCCCAAATTTCATAACCTATAACGAATTCTAAGATAAATTATGTACAGATAACACAGTCGTAAAATAAGGTTGTATAATGTACGTTCTACCCGTCTTATCTTTGCCAGAGACGTATAGCACAATATGCTTAAACGACGCCTAAAAGGGCACACTTGTCACGAGGGCATTAGAAGGGTTGCTATCGAAAACAGCCCTTTAGGTTTACTATGCTTTATGTAGGTAAATATGCCTTTTAAATATTTTAGAAGGTCTTTATGAACTGTTCTGAGGAAATGACGTAAGAAGATTATTTGTACCCTTTGGTTTTTTAACGAAAAACCTAATGAAACGGTCAGAACTGTTACACAAGAGTCGAGATATCTAAATTAATATAGTCTATTAATATATTTCAAAACGCCCAGGTTTGATTCCAAGCAAAGTAGGCCTTTTTTTTTAATCATCAACATACTATTAACGTTACCACTACTGGGGCACAGGGACTTCTCTCTTGACGAGAGAGATTAGGCCTTAATTTACCACGCTGGCCAAGTGCGGGTTGGTGAATGTTACATGTCCTTCAACCTCTTTAAAGTTCTCAGAACATGACAGTTTCCCCACGATGTTTGCCTTCACCGTGTTTTAAAGCGCACATAAATTTTTCAAGAAGAAAAATCCAGAGGTGCGTGGCGGGGTTTGAATCCGCGACCTTCGGATTAAAAGTCGGAGTGTGCTCCCACTTAGCCAACACGGCTTTTTTTAATGTATGAATGCAATTCTTCATTTTGATAAAATCAATGACATAATAGTTCCTAAGCACAAACCATCTAAGTCTTATATTTTCAGACCTTCCGATACTGATTGAAACTTTTGTTGTACACTGAATTCTTTGCACATTTCCTGTCATATTTTTAACCCCCGACAAAAAAAGAGGGGGGTTGGTTGTTCTATAAAGAATATTGTATTGTATGGACATCTTAGAATAATAAAGTTACCACAAAAGTACCGCAAACACTTTCTCCAAGTCCAATCTAAGTTAGTAAGCTGGCGACATGGTAACTGCAGGAATATTACGGCCCCACGCCTCCTGACGGGCCCTGAGCCCAATATGGTATTAAGCCCTTCCTAATTGGGAAGGGCTTTATATAGTATAGGGGAAATTAAAACAGCTAGCTAACTGATCCTTAAATTATGCCTATATTAAATTAAAGTCCGCGTTAATAATGCGTCTGTCTTAGATAATTTCTATTTGCACGCCAATGCTTACAGACTTAAAAATAACAATTAATAGCCACATTATTTGTTGTACAATCGGCGGCCTTGTCGCTCAAATTGATCTAATCTAGACCACCTTTGGATAAACGGACATAACCTTTAAAAAAATATAAGTTTCTTTGGGGTGGATTTATACTACGCTTGGGGTTGTACAGTTTGTACATAATTATTATTATTATCAGCCGTTTCCATCCCACTACTGGGCAAAGGCCTAGTTATACATGTTTAGCATTTTTTATCTAACGTTCTGTTAACCTCCTTTAAGCCTAAAAATAAAAAGTTAAATATTTTTATGAACGGTTTATGAAATTCGTACGTAAAATATAATATTTGTAAGTACGTATTGTTTATAGGAAATATGGGACGAAAGAAAATGTAACAACTGTATAAGCTGTTTTTATTTCACTGTGTCCACATAAAATGATATATCGCGGGTCCCTACAGCCATATCAAATGACACACCTCAGATATTAACTATTTATGAAATTTTAACGAAATATATGCACTATGTTTGTGTATTTTACGTTGAAAATATTCTTTAACTAAAATTATTAGACGTTCGCCTCAAACATAAAATTCATGAACACATTTTTTTTTGTAATGATAATATAACTCTTCATTTTGATAACACACGAAGATAAAAAAGGGACTTAAAGCTTAGTACAAAATACGTAATAGGCCGCCTTATTTCTTAAAGCAATAACTTCCAGACAACCATAGGTTGTATTGATTGACTTGTCTATTACGCTTATTTATTTATCTTTGAATTGATGTCATTGTCATAGATGTATTTAATTCGTATGGCCTTAGGGAAACACAATTTTTCACAAAGATGTAAATATTTCTTAAACGACTAAACCTATTTTGGTGACCAACGAACTTTAAAAATCTGTTGACAGTTTTACATGCTTTCTTATTTTCATCAAATTTAAATTCGGTTGGTGGTTTTACCTTCTACAAACCAGTTACTTTGACCGAACCCTTTGATCTTCTTATAGGTAGAAGTTCTAAACTGCGCTTCTCATTTGTGGACCAATCTGAATTTAAGTTCCCGACAGCCATCTGTTCTTCGTACTGAATGAAATTACTATTTAATTAAAACATTTTATTTCGTTTATGAATAGCTTACTTATAGATAACAGGGTAGTTGACTAAACAAAATAATTAGTCCATCATTATTATGTATGACTATTGTATTAAGTATATCAGATATACCCGTAACACAAGCTTAGATGTTGGATGTTGATGTAAGGCTAGATTTTGTTGTGTGAATTGTCTGGAAATATTTATATATTAAGATTATTGAAAAAAGTGAACGTATTTTTTTTTTTTGCATAACGAAATTTCAATACGTTACAGTGCTTTGAAGTTTTGCGTAACGCTTTTGTACGATTTGTACTAAATTTGTAAGTCACCACTCCACTCCGAAACTTTGATGCAATATATCTTGGCACTTTCTTATTAAGTAAATTGATAAAGCGAAAAATAATTGTCCAGTATTTTCGACAGGCTAAAAAAGTCAATGTCAAAATTATTTATTTTCTTAGAAGCACAGGGCAAACATGGGCAGGTCAACTTATCTATATAAATAAAAATGAATTGTTCGTTAATCTGATTAAAACTCGAGAACGGCTGAACGGATTTATCTTATCTTAGTCTTGAAATGTTCGTGGAGGTCTAGGGAAGGTTTAAAAGGCGAGAAAAATCGAATAATTGCCGGGAACTTTTTTTACCCGTGCGACGCAGAGGCGGGCCGCTAGTAATTAATAAAACTAAATTGTTCAAACAAAAAGTATTAAGGAAATAACATTGTCTTGACAGTTCCCTTCAATGTTTTATACTGAGTTGAGAAGCGAATAGAACAACACAGCTTTATTATTTTTTCCAATTTTGTAGTTATTACAATTTCTTACAGACGGACTTAACAGCTGTGTTGGCTAATTAGTCGGACACTCGACATTCATTCCGAAGGTCGTGGGTTCAAAACCCGCCACGCACCCCTCGATTTTTCTTGTTAAGAAATTTCTGTGCGCTTTAAACACGCGCTTTAACGGTAAAGGCAAACATCGTGAGAAAACCGGCATGTTCTAAGAGCTTTAATCAGATAGAAGCACATGTGACATTCGTCAACCCGCACTTGGCCAGAGCGTGGTGAATTAAGGTCTAATCTCTCTCGCCAAGAGAGAAGTCCCTGTGTCCCAGCAGTGGGAACGTTAATAGGGTGATGATGATGACAGACGGACTTAACAGAATAGCTATTTTTTTATGTAACTATCATGCCTTTTTCAAGAGTTTTCTTTGTGGTAGCTTCGTAAGTATTATTTCAGATTAGTAGCCAAGTGCAATATTTCAGGCCCCGACCGGTACTCACTTCAACGACCCCTATCGCCCACTAAATGTACTGAGCTTTTCTTTTCAATTTACGATCGGGCCTCAAATTAATGGTGCCTATTACTTACCATTGCGTTTCAGTTTTGTTTCGAGGGAATATGTTTTTTTTTTCTGCTGTAATAAGGTTTTATATACACTATTGTATACTAATAATAATTAGTTCTGATATTGCAGTTTGATAGAATATAGGTGTTAACAATATATTACGTACGTTCAATTAGGTTTTATTAAAAAAATCGAATCTTAAAAAAAATACTCGAATAAAAATAATATTATGACATCGAAAACCATTGGGGCTTTTTATTCATATATATATTTTATTCCCAGTATATTTAATTATTATTCTTACAAACTTTAAAACTCATTATTTAAAAGTGATCTAATGTAGCGTATACATCAATATATGTAGATATTAAACTATTTTTCTAATAATCAATAATTTTATTCTAATACGTCAAAAAATAAGACCGTTTTTTTTTCCTACCTAAAACATCTTCACCTATAAGCGTTTATCTTTTAATTTTACATGATTTTGAGTCGTATTTCTATATAATTAAGGTGTTATTTTATCTGTACGATCGTTACTCAGTAGGACAAAAGATGGATAACATCATTAAAATGTACTACAGGGGGTGTTTAAAATATGGACGCCTAATATGAGATCATCAGTCAAGACGCGGGGCTGCTTTGGCATAGTGGATTAATGAGAAAATATTCATGTGTTCAAATAATAATGAAACCAAGAAATGTTTCTTCAGAAATAAACCGACTTTTAGTATGAAAAATATGGATTAAACATATATTTGAGAACTATTAGTCCTTATTTTTAAGAAACCTTATTGTTTTTAACCGACTTAAAAAAGGGGAGGTTCTTTATTGGACTTAATGTATTTATTTTAGATTTTCCGATTTTGAAATATTTTGTTTTATTCGAAATTTTATTTTACGATTATTTGGTACGATAGCTGAGTGGTCTTTTTTCACCATGTTAATATCTGATGATGGGATCCCAAAGAAATCGAGAGCAACCCTGGCAAGATTAGATGTTGAAGTCTGTTTTTTTAACGAAGTTAATATTTTATAAAAAATATATTGGGATTTCCTTGTCAACAACATTTTGCAACACAGAAAATGATTCCAATCGATACTTATGAGGTGAAACATACAAAAAAAGTATCTCATCTATAAAAAAGATGTTTATAAGTCGATTACAATAGGCATGATGATAACGTAAAAAAAGCTATTCTGATAGTTAGGGGGATGATTGCCGCGGCCGAAGCCTACCACCAGAGTCTGTTCTTAGCACCACCCGGAGGTCACGTGTAAGAATTCAGAGGGCTATCAGTTACGGAAGTGAAAAGACAAAAACCTCCAAAATGTTGTATGTTCTGCAAGCAATTTCTCCTTGGTCTGGTTGTTTAATATGTATAGTCAAAAGATATCTATCTATGTCTATTGTATTAAGTATCTCAGATGTCTAGTACCCGTAACACAAGCTAAGAGACGGGGCTAGATGTTGTTGTGTGGATTGTCCGGAAATATATTTTATTTAATTAAAATATTTACTTACAAATAAATTTATAATAACACAAGCGCAATAAAATATAACAGTTGCATCGCGATCTTAAGCGAATGTTTAATTAAACCGGCACCATCGAAACAAGTTGCCTTATCCAGCCACTCCGTCTATTCAACGGTTGCATACAGTATACGGCTTTTACTTGAGGCTTTTCTCCAGACTAAAAGACATTATCTTAATTTATTTTATTTATTAAGAAAAAACTTACTCGATTTATTAAACCAATATTACATTAGTTACTATAGATTATTATTACACATAATTATTAAATATATATTTTGACAGCACTCCGAATTCTCAAGATACAAGCAGATTTGCTTAGTTTGAGCTTCGCTGATATTTGTATTTTTCTGTATGCTCTGCTTTGGTAAATAAATGTTTTTTTTTTTATATGTTACAAATTAATGTTAAATGCTTAGAACTAGGTGTTTCGAAATTGGTATATAAAACTGAAAGGCTTTTCAGCGATTTATCGATTTGGAAGCCCATTTGCCGAAAAAAACTTTTATTGATTTTCCTGTGGTCAAAACAAAATTCAACTGATATGAGGCTAAACATGTCCTAGAGATTATATTCATCATCATCACCCTATTAACGTTCCCACTGCTGGTACACAAGGACTTCTCTCTTGACGAAAGAGATTAGGCCTTAATTCACCACGCTGGCCAAGTGCGGGTTGGTGAATGTCACATGTCCTTCAAACTCTTTTTAAGTTCTCAGAACTACCACGTGTTTAATGCGCACATAAATTTCTCAAGAAGAAAAATCCAGAGGTGCGTGGCGGGGTTTTAACCCACGACCTTCGCAATTAAAGTCGAGTGTCCTCCCACTTAACCAACACGGCAATTTAATCAGAGATTTTTAAAGAGTTTAGGCATAAAAAAATAGCAGGACTTTTTCTGAAAAAAAACTTGACATTACAAAATATTGTAGAACAAATATGTTAGTCTGGTGCGTTCCATTCGCACCGTTTCCACTTTATATACCAATATTGAAACACCTCGTGTTCGACAGCGCTCGGGAAATTGCGTCATTTCATCCATATTGGTCCATCCGTTTTCTTTATTGGGTGAAAAGACGCGACGAGTTTAGTGCCACACGACTAAAGTCTAGGTCAGGTAGAAAATGCCTTAGCATTAAGCCCACCTTTTGTGCAAATTATTTTCTTTCTTTATGCAATAAAGTATTCATAATAGTAATAACCAGTGTGTGTTGCCTTTTTCCGAGACGTGGAGTTTACTATAGAAAAAGCAATGCTCGGGGTTTCTTTACGAGATCTAATCATTAGCAGTTCCACTTATCGCTACTAAGTTATCCCTACTGGTGAAGAAGAATTATTTTTTCGAGGGCATTAGGAGGTACGTAGAAGAACTCTGGTGACCGACATTGCCAAACGGATTAGTTCTTTAAAGTGGGAATGGGCAGGCAATATAAACCGTAAAAAAAAATCTGTCTGTGTGTTTACATATATATGTATACATGTGGGGATACAATGCTCTTTAAAAGTGATTTTGAGGTTTCCTAAATATGTTTATAATATAAATCCATGGCAACTGACAGTGCGCTAATATAATATAAAGTGCTATGGTATATTTATTTAAAAAAAATTTGTTATTAGCTTTATCTGCGCGTATACCGTCCGCGTACTGTAGCACTATCAGCATACCGCGACTCCGCCCGCCGTCGTTTCACTCAACACCTCGATCTTGGTTTTTATTGTGCTACATTTGTTGCAAGCACCTGCTTATATATGGATACGGTATCTTTTTATGAAGGTAGCAATGACTAGATGTATGGAGGTGTTTTTATAACGAAATAAATAGACTGGTAACCGTTAAGAATTACATTTTAAGAAAAAACCAACCGACTTTTTGATTTTGAGTATAACTCGAGCCACGGGCATTAGAACGTTCCCACCATTTCATTTCGTAGAAGCAAGCATTTCAGAAAATTTTAATATAACTCGTGAACTAAAAATACTGGTTTGAATGTCCAAAGAGATGCGCATACACTGAACAAAAAAAAATCAGATTCACTCGAAAACTAAAAAAATACACGCCGACTAAGAATAATTTGATTAAAACATTTGACTTTAGGTAAAAAATCACAATAAGAATTAAAAAAAGCACTTGCGCTTTTAACCTAAGACACCTTATAATTATCTTAGTAAGTAAAGGTAGGTAGTAGTAGTAATATATGTCCATTCCAAAATCTATTAAAAAACATCAAAAAACTAACAACAGGTTTATTTCCGTTTGCTACAGTTTTGATATAAGTAAATAAATAAATAAATATTTCCGGACAATCTACACAACAACATCGTGGTAAGCTCTAAGCTTGTGTTACGGGCACTAGATATCTGATATACTTAATATAATATACATACATATATAGATATTTTAATTATACATATTAAACACCCAGACCAAGGAGAAAAGTGCTTGCAGAACATACAAACAATTTTACCCTCGGCGGGAATCGAACCGGCTACCTCTTGCTCTGCAAGCGGACATACGCCCACCGCGCCACCGAGGCAGTCAAGTAGACTTTAGTTATATACTGAAATAAAGATCCACCAAAACAGCCACATCCAAGTATCCTCATATTCTTCATCTCCCGCAGCAGATACGGTACCCACCTCAAGGGTGCGCAATTTCAGATAGCATCGCGCCGAGGGCAACCAACGCCTTAAATTATTCAAATAAAATCCCTCCCCATATCTGTGATTGTAAATTTCGGTGCAGATGTGGAGCTGACTGTACTTACCTGTACACTTGCTGGCAGAAGTTAAATTGGATTTTTTGGGGAATTGCCGTAAATAGTCTGTTGATCTTGTTTATCTCAAGGAGTTTTTAATACATTTGCTTATGCAAATAGATAGACCGATTTTGGCTCGCATGAATTTCTCATTTCTAACAAACACAAATTTTAATGTCAAACTGACCGATAAAGACAAACTTGCGGTATTTTATCTAGGGTCTAAATTTATAATTAAAACAAACCCGCTTCCAAAAATCGTAAAATTTATGTTCTCTTAAAAGTAAAACAACATAATTATTTTGTAATGTGCACGTGATGCGCTTTCATTTGAGACCCCCACACAATTTTTAAACGTTATACCCGTTTTTCATGTCAAAGTCGTACAAATGTATTTATGACATAGCAAGTCCCTTATTTTTTGAAGGAGGTTTATGTCCAGCAGTGAATGTCCCATGGCTGAAATGATGATAAAATTATTTGATTTTTTAAATTGAGAACTCTAATATTTTTCTTTTATGTTTACTCGTTTCCTAGCTCGTTGTTTTACGAAAACCTCTTTGCTAGCAAGTATACAAAACATAGGCGTGGCCCTTACATCACCTGTACCTCCCGTTATAATAACATACAGACAACTGATTCCTTTGAATATATGATTATTTCACACTTTTGTTTTTAACTTTTTGGTCCCAGTATTTTAGTGAAAGGATTTGAACGGAACAGATAAAAATATATTCATGGTGAAAAATTTTTTTAACCAAAGTATTGAAACATATTTTTATAATTACTTATTTTACATTTTAAATAGAAATAGAAATCATTTATTTGCTCTAATGTAGGTACAATAGATCTTAATTTATGTAGTTCTATTACATTCTGCCTGCCAAGACGTGCAAATTATTATTTAATTCATATGCCAGTTATCTCAATGTTATATAAATGAGAAAATTGACGGAGTTTAGTATATAGTGGAGTCTTAAAGTAAGACAGCTTAACTTTTGGACCGAATTCCTTATCTCGCTTTGCAAATGGGGAAGACCAAAAAAAATAAAAACAAACGTTGTAACGACACTTTTTGACGTGCGCATGTTTCTCTGTCTATCACTCTCATAAAAATCAAGCTAGTTATTCGTTTCGTATACAGGTTTTTTTGTAAATAATAAAAATAATGAATCCTGAGCGTTTTTCTGCACAAGTAACGGAATTTTACATTATTATTATTATATTTCTGGTAGCCCCATACCACGGCTGATGCGGTTGACTTGGTGTCTGAAACGATCTCAAGGAAACAGGTCTTGAATCGAAACCCTCATAGTAGTTACTCATAACAGCTCGCTAACAACTGTCTAATTCATTACTAGACCTTGCTAGTGCAGCTTAATATCCTGGCTGGCTTACAATAGGTAATTAATCAAGTCCTGAGGGAATGTTCGTTAGCCCTAACCGCCTAACTACATCGGGTTACAGATTACCGGTGGATTTACTCGGGAGACTGTGTCAAATGTTGTTAGAGGTGGTTAAAATATAAACATGTTATGTTAGATTGCAAAGATTTTAATTAGTGACAAACTTCACTATTTTGGTTAACTTTTTTAAGCAGGCTACGGATGCGTCTAATCTGATCTGATCTCTGCCTTAATGGCGCGATGGGCGAGGGTCCGCTTGCGGCGCAAGAGGTAGCGGGTTCGAATCTCGCCGAGAGTTAAAGTGTTTGTTAGTTCTGTAAGCACTTTCTCCTTGTTCTGGGTGCTTAAAAAGAATAATAAAAAAATGTCTAAGTACATAATCAGAGCTCACTACGGAGCAAAATTTTTATTATTTTAATATCGAAGGAGTCCAGACATAAATCGAGCATTTTCTTAGAAAGTATTTTTTATTAATCCGATAGAAATGACAGAAAAAATCACATTGCGATAAGCGTAAGACAAAACAACAGTTGCCGGGTCCGCTAGTTCTTATATAAATTCGGGTGTATACAAAAAAAAACATTTTGCCGTAGAAACTTGGCACAGACCCAACATCCAGCATCTACCAGCATCCATAGATGCTATCCTGCAGGATTCCTCGTTTAATTAGTGCTCGTAAGGGTTGCTATTCGATTCCCGTACCTGAATGTTTTCAATTAAAGCCTAGAGGTGGAATGGGGGACGCGGCTTTTTGTCGCGTTGTCTTAGAAGGTCGACTTTCAAGTACTTTCGACGAAAGCAATTTTGTTTATTAACCCCCGACCAAAAAAGAGGGGTGTTATATGTTTGACGTGTCTGTCTGTCTGTTACATCATAGCTCCCGAACGGATGGAGCGATTTCAATTTAGTTTTTTTTTGTATGAATGGTGAGTTTGACCCGGGTGTTCCTAGACATGTTTCATGAAAATCGGTTGAGCCGTTTAAAAGTTATGGGGGTGAGAGTGGGGAAGGAAAACAGAAAATCAGCAAATATACTAGTGTGGGGTATCAAATGAAAGTGCATCGCGTCCACATTACATATTATGTTGTTTTACAATTAAGAAAAAAATCTTAAATTTTAAATTTAGATTAATACAAAATACAAAGAACTTTTTTGTATATTCAATTATAGTACCTACTGTAAGGATAATATAATGAAAATAATGTTAAATCCAGTTAAATTTTGAAAATTTACTAACATTGGAGGATTGGTTGGAGGTTTTGTCTGTTCACGTCCGTAAGTGGTAACCCTCTGAATCCTTACACGTAACCTCCGGGTGGTGCTAAGAACAGTCTCTGGTGGTAGGCTTCGGCCGCGGCTTGTCACCACCCTCCGGGCTGGGCCAGTGCGTGAAGCGATTTTTTCGTGTTTCGTAATGTGGCCCGGAGAAGCCATCTTCTAGGCCTTCATGCTCCATCTTAGACCACATCGTCACTTTACATCAGGTGAGATTGTGGTCAAATGAAGGCTTATCAATAATAAAAAAAAAAAAAAAAAAATAAACATAAAATTATGTATACTGTTTTGGGATAAGTCTTGGGCATATAATAATAGAATTTACATTGGATACTTTGACTGTGACGTACACACTAAATTAGCAATAAAATATCACCAATCTATACTCTAGCTACCTAAAATGAATAGCCTAGTTTTTAAATAACCTCTGTATTTGGACAATAAAATGAAAAATATGAAGAAATCGAGACAAATATAACAAATGTATGACATTTTCTTAGACCACAGAAAGAGAATCCCAGAAATCGGGTTGCGACCGAAAATCGCGATTTGTCGCGTCTTAAATATTAACCTATCAGAGATCGTATGTAAACTAGTGTGTTTGTACTGAGTTCTTGCCTAGGGCTTTTTTCCTTTGTTCAACAGTGCTTATTGCTTTTAGATCTATTCTAACTTTGCTACGGGGAACATTCCATGTTTTGATTGCAGTAGATTAGTTCAGGATGGTAGATAAAAAGACGTGTTGGCTAAGTGGGGGCACACTCGATTTTTATTCTGAAGGCCGTGAGTTAAGAATTTTTCATCTTGAAAAAAAAAGGTGAAGGCAAACATCGTGTGGGCACCGGCATGTTATTTCTTATTGATAGGTTGCTCTAGTTTATCCCTTCTTTTGTTATTATGGCGTTTACAACAGCATTGAAAAACGGAAACAAAAAATAACCGTCGTATCACAGCAGTACCTGTTCGACTCGTATTTCTAGTTTCGATGTTTTCTTAAGATAAGGCCAACGTCAGAAAAAAAACAAATTATGAAATTCAATCTACTATAATATCACCAATATTAACCTCAAATTTGTCATACTTATCAGCGTTACATTCTTCGGGGAAATCTTCTTCATTTAACACCCCATTTTTCATCATCTCAACAATATTCTCCACAGCTTTCTCCATTTGTCTATCTTCTTTCATCATCTGTCTCTCTTCTTGTGACATCATGTCTTCTAATATCATCCAATCTGCTTGTCCCATGACATTCATGAACGTATTGATGCGATCCGGTTGTCTTAAAGATGCATACTCTAGGTATATGGGATAGAAATAATTAAGTGTGGGGTATTGAACAGGGCTTGTAATAAATTTAAAACCAGCTGATTTTAAGACGCCGTCAAACATTCCTTTATTATCTTCTTTGTATAATTTTATAAGTGTATACAATTCGGCTCGATGGTAATCTAATTCGAAAATCACTTCTCGCTTATTGAGCCATTTCATCATTTCGTCTTTGGTACTGTTGGCTGTCGGTGTGGTGTTGTAAAGTTCAGGTTGGGTTAATACGATTATTGATTCAGGATCTAGCGAGTGAAGTAAAAGTTGCAGCCAGTTTTTCATTCGTTTTGTATCTTTTAGATGAGCTTCGAATTGATCAATAAGACCTGTTGTCGGTGAGGCTGCCATTCCTCTTAATTCTCTGTGCTTAGTTAAAGGCATAATTGATATGTAAGTAAACCTTGCGCCATTGTCTCTCATGCGGATGATCTGTCTTAGATATTTGTTTCTGAGATATGATAATTCCGGATTTTCTGTTAGAATGTGTTTGCTAGACTCTTCGAACTTAAAGTATTTGTAGTCAACTAAATTGTTTTTTACTAGAGTGCGCAGTTTCATATCATTATATAAATTTATTGGACTGCTTTTTGCTTGAAAGGTTTCCATAAAGTTGATTTTATTTGGTACCAGTCCTTTTTGTACATAGAGCTCAACGAACACGTCTCTTACATCATTGTAAATATGAGGCTCTATGTTAGCCGGTAAATATTTTGTGTCTAATATGGCTTTTTTCAGAGATCTGTCTCGTTTATCTCTATTTAACACCTCTCTGATGTATGATGAATTTATATTTGTAAAAAAGTGTAGTGTTGAAACAGTAGAAGATGGAATTTTTATTTTTTTATCTTTGTTTTTAATATCTTTACATACCTGTAATATATTATTAACGATCTTAAATTTCTCTTTTATTTCACCTTGTTTTTCACTCAATCTGAAATGTTCATTATCTAGTAAGTCTGTATCATATTTCTCAAGGCCATCTTTTTGATCTGGTGATGAAGGTATTTCTTCAAGATCCATGCATTCTACAGATTCATTATTATCATCAATGACTATGTTCTCGTATTCTACTTGCGCGTCAGTTTCAGTTTCAATATTTTCTATGATATCGGGTGTATCAGTGCAGTAGTCAGTAGTTTCTTGTTGTAATATATTTTCTTTAACTACTTCCGCTTCATCATCTTTAATTTCGATTCCCAACTCGTCCAGAAGATCTTCAACTTGACTATGGTCGGCTTCCGATTTAATGTCAACTATTTTAATGCCCAACTCTGATTTAGTTAATAGCTGATGATTATTTTCACTAGTGTTCTTAGTGCTGATACTTTTTCCTTCTTCCGACACTTCATCGCTCATTTTTGTTTGTATGATTTGATTGATCAGATTTTTAAAAAGATCGTGGGTTGCGGTGTTTTCGCCCTTTGGAGTAATTGATTCATGCATTTCACAAAATACGTCTGCATTAATTTTTTCAAATGTTTCTTCAGATATTTCATAGACTTCGTCATCATCAAATCCACCTGCAGGATCAAAAGGTGGATTGATAAGTGGGTCTTCTGGTTCCCCTTTTATAAGTACATCTTCGGAAAACTCTTCATTGTCGTTTATAAATGTTTCGTCAGTTAATTCATGCGCCGCTTCGGTCTGCGCGTTCTTTGCGGTTTTTTCTCCTGGTTCGCAAATTGTTTGACAGAAGCCTTTTTCAACTGTTTTAATCAGAGAACCTGAAGCTTCGTCAGCTTCTGCTATATCTGTCATATTAAATGTTTGTTCCGATATTTCAAACATTTCGTTATCATCAGATCCTCCTGTAGGATCGGAAGGAGGATTGATAAGTGGGTATTTTGGTTTCACTTTTATAAGTACAACTTCGGAACATTCTTCCTTTTCGTTCATTTTATAAAAGGTTCCCTCAGTTAATTCTTCGCCTGCTTTGGCCTGCGCGATTTTTGAGGTTTCTTCTCCTGGTTCGCAAATTGTTTGACAGTAGTCTTTTTCAATTGGCTCAATCAGAGGTTCTGGCGGTTTGTCGGCTTCTGTTATATTTTTAAATGTTTGTTCGGATATTTCTAACATTTCGTTATCATCAGATCCTCCTGTAGGATCGTAAGGTGGATTTATAAGTGGGTATTCTGGTTCTGGTTTCATTAGTACATCTTCGGAAAGTTCTTCGTCTTCGTTAATATTCTTAAATGTTTCTTCTGATAACTCATAAACTTCGTCCTGCGCGTCATTTGATGTTTCAACTGTATCTTTAGACATTTCATAGATCGTTTTTTCTACAGCATCCTGAGATTCACTTTTATAGGAATCAATATTGGAATCAATCAATGGATTTTTAGTTTTGTTATCTGTTTTATCTTCTTCTGTATCCATTTTCGTTTCCTCTTCCTGCAAAAAACAAATATAGTTCATAAAACAAAGAAAAAAAAGTGTGTGTGTGTCAGCTACGACGCACGATTGGAGTTTACTCCTTACGAACGATAATTATGATATATATCGAATAAAAAAAAGGGTAAATGAACACATCTGCTAAAATGATAAGAGAAACAAACATTATATCTGTAATTATTCGGATTATTTATATTACTTCAATAAAGCGTATTACATAAAGTATGTTACAAAATAATACATATAAATAAAATATAGTGAGACTACGAAGTATCGCGCAAAGAGGAGACCCCGAGAATGAGATACGTACTGTGTAATGTATTCCATCTCATTCTTTAACACGTTCAATCCTACAGATTTATATGTTTGTCTCTTTCTACGTAACGCCTCAACTTTTCGTGTTACAGTTGATTTTACTCCTCATAAAATTTCCGTACCGGGCCTTATAACTCAAATCGTTTCTTAGAAAGTAAACTCCAAAAAAAATAACCCTTTATAACACCCCTCTTTTTTGGTCGGGGCTTAAAAAAACGATATATATATAAAGTATACATTCATATTGTATTCTCCCTTGAAAAGCAAACATTTACCGCGGTAAAGATTAGCCTTTGTGTTATTTTGAAATGTAAACTATATTAATGTGAAGTTTCACCAAAATTCATATATAAATCTAGACAAACTTTCGCGTTTATATTAGTATTTCAGTATCCCAATCCTACTATCATCATCACCCTATTAACGTTCCCACTGCTGGGACACAGGGACTTCTCTCTTGACGAGAGAGATTAGGCCTTAATTCACCACGCTGGCCAAGTGCGGGTTGGTGAATGTCACATGTCTCTTCAAACTCTTTTCAAGTTCTCAGAACATGCCGGTTTCCTCACGATGTTTGCCTTCACCGTTAAAGCACGTGTTTAAAGCGCACATAGAAAAATCCAGAGGTGCGTGGCGGGGTTTGAACCCACGACCTTCGGAATGAAAGTCGAGTGTCCTCCCACTTAGCCAACACGGCTATGTGGGAGTCCCAATCCTACTAATTAGTATAATATACATATATTTATTGGCGACATTAGAGTAAGTAGGTACAAATGAATAAAAACCGCATAAAAATCATTTCATTCATGGCTTTTGATTAACTTAGCAAAACCCTAAAAAATTATGTTTTTAAGCCAATTAGGTGCTTCTGTTAAAATATTTCAATTTGCAAACAAAAATAAGAAAAAAATATTCATAAACTACTATACTGCCTAACATAAAGTACCTACCTACATATAACAGACTAAATTACCTACTTACGTAAGCTGTAACAATAAAAATCCATTAGGGCCGATTTCATCTATCTATCAAAATTAAAAATAATGCCTACTCAAACAAAATTATATTACAATAATTATAAATCCTAAAATAATCGTTACTTACCGACAATTTTGTTTCAATACACAATAAACTACGTATAAACTGACTGTCTACTCGCCCGTTCCAAATTCAAATGCGACTGTCTGTCTGTAGGCTATGTCGATCTGGCAACGCCGCGCGTCCGTCTCGCTCGCACGCTTGTACTCGTTGCTCCGAGATAACAACGCTTAATAAACGTGCGATAAGTCTACAAGGTCATGGTTGTGAATGTCGTAATTTAAAATTTTTGTACCGCTATGTTTCTACTGTGTTAATTTATTTATTTTCGGTCATTGTTTTGTAAATTAAAAGTTTTTGATTTTATTAGGTTGTGTCATATTTTTATAAACTCTTAGTTGACATCATGTAGGTAAGTATTTCTTTAGCAAAAAATAATGAGAACATAATTTGATTAATTACCTAAATAATATTATAAGGAAAACCTGTAACTGATTATCATTATTTAATACATTGATTTTTGAACTTAGAATACAAATTTTACTATGAAGGAAACAATATAGGTATTTATTAATACTTAATTAATCAACGAAGTTGAAATCAAATAATTAAAGTATTTCACCTTTTGAGTCTGTTCATGCACACTTGTCACAACTGTTGCACACTTATTAAGCGTAAATACGAAACATGCTTTGTTCGCAAACCGGCCGGCGCCGGTCGGCGGTTTGCGATGCGTCACCCGCGCGCCAGACGGGATGACAACAAACTACAGTCATCTCCTTCTAACACTACCGCGTGCAATATTCTCTTTTCACTCGCACTTGATTCTCGCTCAGTTTAAATTCAGAATTCGTGAAAGTGCCCCGTGTTTTATACATAGATAACAATTGTTGTAATTTGCTCTTGTTTATAATTTTGTGAATTATGAGTGAAATAGATAAACTAATTCTACGCCTGCAGCGGAAAATTGCAGAATTAAGATCAAATGCTAGTTTAAACGCCGAGAATTTGTCCAAGGCTTCTGTTGTTTCAAATCTCACGGGATTACATGTTGTAGCCCTAAATACACTAAACCTGAAAGGAGTTGATGACGATACGACTTATGAGATAAACGAGTCGTTATGTCGGTCATACATTCGACTAAGAGTGGACGGAGGAAAATTACCGACAACTTATGAATTGTATGACTCTCTAATGAGAATGGACTTGCTTGGAAAAATGGATATTAGGAGTTTTAGAAAATTTCTACTCAAAATGGACTTCATCTGGAAGAAAACTCGTGGTGGCGTCCCTGTAGTTATTGAGAAACCAATTGTCAGATTCGAAAGATTCTTCTATCTGTCGCAGATACGACAGCACAGGTCGAAAGAACTTGAAAATATCTACTTTGTTGATGAACTTGCATACAACCAAACAATGTTCATGGATTTAAAAGAGAGTATCGAAGCGAAATACGAAAAATGGCAAGTGAGAGTCATTCACGCTGTCGGCAAACGAGTCATAGTATGCCCGAAAGAACTAAAGGAGTTCAACGCTGAATTATTTGAGGATTGGATTGAAAACGAACTGATTCCTTGTTTGCCCGAACCGAGCGTTATCGTAGTGAAAGATATAGAACACCACAATAGGACATTAATAGAGAGACCGACGCTTCGCAGTTCAAGATACGAAATGATGAGATGGCTTGATCATTTCAACATCCCATACGGTGACGACGTCTCAAAATACGAGCTATTCAGCTTAGCCGAGGAACTAACAGATTTAAATAATAAACTATACAAAATAGACACGATTTTGAACATCCACGGACATTACATACTACGCATCCCTAAAACAGTATTAGGTCTAAACCCGGCCGAGATGTTTTTCAACCATATTAAAGAACAATGGAAGTTTGAAAGCTCTGAGGGGAAAACCAGTACTGCTGTGGATATTTTAAAAGCTAAATTGTTTTATGAGAATCTGAATGAGCAGGCTATGTTACATCTTGAAGAATACTCTGAGTCGGTCAGTTCTAATGAGGTGAAGATGTTCTTTATGGAGAAGAAAGTGGATAAGATCTTGGATGGGCTGATGAAGAAGCATTACAGCCAGAGGAATGAGGATTCTGAGGTTCCTTCGTGCTCTGATTCCGACTGATGGAAGAAAACTTTGTTTTTGATGTTTGTGATATAATTCTTTGTATGTTTGCTGTGTTTTTAAAATAAACTTGATTCAGTATAAACTTGGTTTTCAATATTATCCAATTATTAAGCCGTACGTGACAATTACCGCTCGTTTTGAGGCCCTTTTTATAATTATATTTTTAACCCCCGACCAAAAAAAGATAGGTGTTATAAGTTTGACGTGTCTATCAGACACACAGGTCTGTCTGGGACATCATAGCTGCCGAACGGACACATTATAAAATAGTATGACTTATTACTTTTATGGGAACTTAAGTTCTGGAATCTAAGGATTTTTTATTTTTTATTTAGATTTTATAAAAACTCAGTAAACTCTAATAGAAAGCACTTTAAACTATGTACGCTTAAGAAAAACTACAAATTAACAAAGCGTCTAATTTGGACCTTATGACCCACAACATAAGGGTCACTTCTAAAGCTTTAAGGTAATGGTGATTGCTTCTGTCGTGATAGTTAAGGTAACCATAAGGACATAATAAGCTGCTTCGTAAACAAGTGGGTTGTGTATTTCTGTTGAGTATTATAATTTTTGGATTAGATTTCTATTCAGCGATTTTACCCATGATAAATCTCGGTAAAACTATTCAATGTTTTGCAAATGAAAATCGGTAAAGGGCAAGTCGGACTCACTCATGAAGGGTTCCGTAGCAGCCAGTAACATAATATAAAAGTATTTGTAGTTTGAGTTAGTTGTATTAAAGATAAATTTAAGAATTGATGACGT
This sequence comes from Gymnoscelis rufifasciata, assembly GCA_929108375.1. Classification (NCBI taxonomy): domain Eukaryota; kingdom Metazoa; phylum Arthropoda; class Insecta; order Lepidoptera; family Geometridae; genus Gymnoscelis; species Gymnoscelis rufifasciata. The sequence continues at coordinate 7,743,962 of OV815327.1, read as the reverse complement.
TTTAAAAAAACATCTTACTAGATCTTGTTTAAACCATTTACGGTTGAAGTTAGAATGGTCATATATATTTTTTTGTATAATCATTCTCTTATTTTAGAAGTGTCACTCGGAAAAACTATTCCTATTAATTAATATAATTAATTATTCTGATTTAATATAATTAATTTCTGTGAATCATCATCATTCATCATCGTCACCCTTTTAACGTTCCCACGGCTGGGACACAGGGACTTCTCTCTTGGCGAGAGAGATTAGGCCTTAATTCACCACGCTGGCTAAGTGCGGGTTGTCGAATGTCACATGTCCTTCAAATTCTTTACAGTCCTCAGAACATGCCGGTTTCCTCACGATGTTTGCCTTCACCGTTAAAGCACGTGTTTAAAGCGCACATAAATTTCTCAAGAAGAAAAATCCAGAGGTGCGTGGCGGGGTTTGAACCCACAGCCTTCGGAATGAAAGTCGAGTGTCCTCCCACTTAGCCAACACGGCTTTTTCAAAACCGGCAACTTTCTTTTTCTTTTTCACGGCAAAAAAATTCAATATGTTCTTAAAGAAAGTGAATAGTTATAGTCATATCTGTGTCGTAAAACAAACTTCTAAATATATTCCGAACAATCCAAATCGGAAGCCTTTCCGTACATACAAATTGTGATGAAAACCACTCATAGATCTTCAATACCTCGTCGATTGAGAAATATATGAAAAAATATGTATCTAGGTTACTGCAGGCTATGTAAATCCCACCGGCCTATGGAATCGAAGGGTTATTTTAGTATTCGCGTTTGAGAAGTTTTTTTTTGTATTTTGACGCGTCCGCGATTGTCAGGTGGAAAAATAAATATTGCTGAACAATCCACACTAATTCAAACTATTCGAACTGGAACTAGGACTGGCCAGTGTTACCGGTTTTTCTGAAAAAAAAGGAGTAGGTTTCTCCTGAATTGAGAAACCTACTCCTGTTTTTTCTCGTCTCGTCTCATCTCGTCTGAAAACCAGTGCATTTCCAAATAAAGGTGGATTTCTATATCCTGAGGTCAGACCTTTTGACACAACGTATTCAATAATATATGTTTAAGTAGTATTTAGTATAGATGCATTAAATATTTAATGGTATTTTTAAACCCCGACAAAAATGAGGATTATTTTATGTTTGACGTGTCTCTCTGTCTGTCTGGGACATCATAGCTCCCAGACGTACGGAGCGATTTCAATTTTGTTTTTGTATGAAAGGTGAGTTTTGCGCGAGTGTTCTTAGACATGTTTCATGAAAATCGGTTGACCCGTTTAAAAGTTATGAGGGTAAAAGTGGGGAAGGAAAACCGAAAATTTGCAAATACACTCGTGTGTGGTCTCAAATGAAAGCGCATCATATGCACATAACAAAATAGTATGACTTTTTACTTTTAAGGGAACTAAAGTTCTGTAATCGGAGGTTTTATTAAATTATAATTTATATTATTCCTTGTAATGTGTGTGTTGTGTCAACAAATGTTTTCTCTCTCTCTCAATTCGATAGTATATACGTTTTAAATGAAAAACTCGCAGCATGCTGGTAAACATATCTATAATATAACAACCCACGGCAGAATTATAAGACTGCTGCTTGTATGCCCAGCAGTGGAAAAAGCCTTTTGCCCACGGTTATATTATCTATACAGTACTCCAACTCGGCCGAGACTTGGAAATAAATGCTTATAGCTGCGCGGTACCTGGACATTTATTTTTTTATTATTGATAAGCCTTCATTTGACCACAATCTCACCTGATGTAAAGTGACGATGTGGTCTAAGATGGAGCATGAAGTCCTAGAAGATGTGATGGGGCTGCCCACCTACAGCAATTTAATTTCATCTGCCTGGTTTGATATTCCAACTAGTTTTGTGATTGTATAAATATCATATTATTATATTAAAATAATAATACTTTGTAAACGGAAAAAGTGTATGGATTGATTTTTGAATGATTATTATGAATATTTGGTTATTGGTTTGTTAATTTTATTCTAATGTTGGAAAAATCACCCTTAAATATCATAGCCGCTTCCATCTATCTGTAATAACTGGAAGGCTTATGATTGAGTTTTATATCCAGCAGTGGACGTCCAACAGCTATAATGATGATAGACTAAAACACGAATAAAAATAGTTGGTATTATCCGAATTTTGCAGTACCTCTCTATACAGACTGGAATATGTGACCAGATTTAAATTTCAAAACAGCTTGCGAACTAGATCAATGATATGCCGCTATGTTTTACATAATTTATGTAGGTGGGTATATGCACCTTCGATATCTGCTAGATATTAATCTTTGCTTCAAGCTTGTATGGATGTGCATAAAAAAATCAGATTACTTAAAATAAAATATTTTGTACCCGTATTTTTGCTTTTTTACAGCGCAATGAAGTTTAGCTTGACGTAAAGCTTTCTTATGATTTGTACTAAATTTCGCAGTTACAGGCACTTAACATTTTTGCACTTTCTTATTAATTAATGAAGCAAACAATAGTCCGGTATTTTTGGACGACTTAACAGGCTAATAAATAAAATAACTATTAACTAATCAGAGTACCAATTTTTTATATACAATATAGTAATTTTTCCTATTATATCAAGTACCACAAATTTCATGCATTTTACCGTGGTAAAAAGCCTTTCAAAAACAATCAAACAGACAAATTCTTCAGTTTTATAATAAAAGTATCTATAGATATAATAGTTATCTGTTCTGTAAGTTTGTATCTAATTTATTTATTTCTCTTTTCAGGTAAGAAACACGAAAATTCGAGGTTTTTATCACAAATGAGACAGTGCTTAATCTCTGACTCCATCGTCCTGATGTTGGTAAGAATCTCAATATAAATCAATTGTATTTAAAGATTTCATTAAAAAAAACTCTTATGTTTGTGTTGCAAGATATTTTGAGGATACAGGCGACTGGGCCCACTACAAAACTAGGACCGCGGTCCCAGTTACCTGATTAGTTTTTTCTTGTTTATTTCGTTGGGCGAGTGGGACCACTCGTAATTTTAACCACAAATCTATTGTTTAAAGTACAGTTGGCATTATGTCTTATTGTGCATAAAATATAATAAATAACCTTGAGTTCTAACACAACCTATTTTAGTGACAATTTTATATTGTTCTTTAATTACGTGTTCTTCTAAAAATGTTTGTATTGTCTAATATTATGTACCATAGAATGTCTCAGTTTATACTGTAATGTTGTATGTGTAAATAATTAAACTTGGAACTATATACGAGTATACATATATATGTATATATATCACATTATTCAATACATTTTACATACGTCGATACATTATATTTTACATAGAAAGCTTCAAGACCAAGTAAAAACTGATCGCAGAACTTACAAACAAACACTGATTTCGAGATTACCGGAAATCCTAATTAATCTAAACGTATTGTTATTTGCATTTTATTTTTATTTGTCAGTTGATTGAATTTGTATGACTTTGTAAATTATTAGTAACTAATCAACTTTCTGATTTTGATTGTTTAACCCCCGACAAAAAACAGGGGTGTTATAAGTTTGACGTGTCTGTCTGTCTGTAAGTCTGTGTGGCTGTCTGTAAATTTAGATTATAGCTAAACATAACTTAATCCCAGCTTAAGTCAAGCCTCAGAATCAGCGTATCAAGCTATCTAAGCTGAGCACTGTTTGAGTTCCCAACTTCACCTGTTAAGCTAATCTAGGCTTAAATACATTAGGCAGGTGCTTTGAGTCGTGTCTAGATTAGCTTAACAACATTATAGTGCAAGGTCCGTTAAATTCAGTTGATAACTACCTTGTTATGAGTTTGGGCATTAAGTTAAGTAACTTAGCAGTGATATTACGATGCTAAGTTTAAACGCCACGCAGTTTCCCGCGACTTAGGATTTTCCCGCGGGAACGTGTTTTACCGCGGTAAAATAGTAGCCTTATATCTAACACTGTAATTTTATTTTTTATGTTTCATTTGGTCAAAAATGCGAAGGAACCGATTCAAGTGCAAATGTCTACAAAGATTATCAAGTACCTGAGAAAGGATATTAGCTATTATTTTCTTCAAAAGTAAGGTTGTAAGGTTGAAAGGGGGTGGGATGGAAATTTATTAAACAAAAATTTCTACTTTTAGGTCATTATTTCAAGCGAAGTCGAGGCCACAGCTAGACAGTAGTCTATAAGTCTATACTATACTAATATTATAAAGCTGGAGTGTTTGTTTGTTTGAACGCACTAATTTCAGGAACTACTGGCCCTATTTGAAAATTATTTTACCATTCGATAGCGCATTTATCGAGGACTAAAAAATTTAAAAAAAAAAAAACTCCAAAAACGTAGCATTAACTAACTACCTACACAAAAAGTGTAAACGCAAACACGTCATCCTGTCAGGCGAAAAAAATACATATACATAGTTGGTATTCATAGAGGCTAGTTTCCAGTGAGAGTGCATTTTTCACAGCTACCGTCGACTTGACAGCTTCGTGGCTGGGTCATGTCACAGCTTAGGCAAAGATTATGTGCAGAACTGACTTTAGTAAAAACTATAATATTTAAAAAAATAATAATTTTAGTAGCTCAAAATTCGCTTTTTCAAAAAGCTTTTTAATATTTAACTAAAACATAACGAAATTAATTCTGTCTATTTTATTATGTTAATACATTTGGGTTGTAATGTTATTCTGTTTAATTTTCATTAATATCAGTTAAAATAATCATAAAATAAAATAACAAATACGGACAATCCACACAACAACATCTAGCCCCGTGGTAGGTAAGCTCTAAGCTTGTGTTACGGGTACTAGACATCTGATATACTAAATATAGTAGACACACATATATAGATATTTTTTATACAGATTAATTGAATATCATAATTATCTAAGTATCAGTTCAAGGGCTATTTTTCCCGCGTTGAAATTTGGTATCCCGTGGAATATTATCTAAAGCGCGAGAAAAAAACATACGCGGGCTTGAAAAACAAGTACAATTCTAGTTTAAAAATATATTCGGAAACAATTCATGATTCAGTAAAGTCTTGTGACAATAGTGTTGATAAAAAAAAGTTAGTTAAAATATCTTGTATCATTTAATACGACCGGACGCAAAATGTAAATCCACTCAGTAAATCCTTTTTCACTTTATATTTTTTAAACTCGACACTGGCAAACTTACGCCTCAAGCGCAGAGTCCCAATTACATGAAACTGAATTTATATAAATAAAAGAATTAAAATGAATAAATATCTCCGGACTACTCACACAGCATCACCAAACTAAGCAGAGCTTGTACTATGGGTGCTAGGTGACTGATATACATATGTATGAAGCTACATTTTTAACTCCCGACCAAAAAAGAGGGGTGTTATAAGTTTGACGTGTCTGTCGGTCTGTCTGTCTGGGATCGTAGCTCCCGAACGGATGAAGCGATTTCAATTTAGTTTTTTTTTTGTAAGAAAGGTGTGTTTTGCGCGAGTGTTTTTAGATAAGTTTCATTCATCATCGGTTGTGCCGTTTAAATGGGAGTGAAAGTGGGGAAGGAAAACTGAAAATCTGCAAATATACCTACTCGAAAGGGGTATCAAATGAAAGCGCATCACGTTCAAATTACAAAATAATATGATTTTTAACTTTTAAGGCAACTAAAGTTAAGGAATTGGGAATTTTTCTTAAATATTAAATTTAGATTATTTATGATTGGATAAAGATAACACCGAGACCCGAAACCAGAAATTGCAGAAATTTCAGATTGTCTGGTTAAAAAATTATTTGAATTGACTACCTACAAAAAGATAAAAATATTTAGAATCGTTTCGAAGTGTCCCATACGGTCATACGCCTTACAGCTTATAAGATCACAGTGGCTAAGACGCGACATAAATCTTGCGAGGTCAGGAACGCTCGATAGAATTCCAAGTTCGAATTTTTAAACTTCGAAAGCCGGCGCTGGACGGATTAAATCGGCATTCTGTTTTTGAATATTTGGAAGTGAATTCGGATTTCAGCGGTTTTCGTGATAAAAGTTACAGCGAGGTTTGCGTAGAATTATTTCTATATTTCTAGATTCGGATTTTTAATGGTCGAAATATATGGAAATCGTATTTATTATGTTATCGATCAGATTTTGTATAAAATATTTTTGACATATTTTGTTTTAAAAATATATTTTCGTTAATATACCAATATTACCGCGGGTACCTATCTCTCTGTATAAATGTTCTATCAATCACTTAAACAATTACAAAAAAAATGGTTCAGTTATACCTGAGATTATTTTCTAAGTTACGAATATTTTTAGTCGCCATCTTCTTTTGATTAAGTTTAAGTATAACTTAAATAAACCGATTGCAGAAAATTGGATTATAAAGCTTAATAGGTACTAAACAATCAGGCCATTTAACCCTTAGCTGTAGTTTCTAGACATACCATTATAGAAACGCATTAAGGGTTGTCCCAGGTACGTCCAACCACGCAAGACCTATCAATCCCCCCTTCTACAAACCCACAAGGGCTCAAACAACGCTGGTCACAACACCACTGTCTAAAGATCTGCGCTGTCGTGCGTTATGCTTCTAAATTGCAGCTCTTCTCAAACTGGTTAGTCGTAGTTAAGCTGCCATTATTACAAGAGCTTCGGCGACTTCACGTTGCTATTGAAACAGGGATCTGAGCTAATCGGTCATGTATACAATGGGCCAGTTTTAGCGGAGCTGTGGTTTTGTGGGTTCTGTTTAGGATGGGAGGTCTTGTTCATTTGGTTGGACATAGATGAGGTTGTAAACATAATGATAGATGGGTCGGTCCTAAACGCTGGAAAATGGACAGTACTTAACCGTTGTTCTTTGGTTTTGGTCGCCATTTTGTGAATGCCCCATTGGTTTTATAAAAGCTTACTGTTTGAGAACCGGGAGAACAATAGCAATTCATCTAAAAAACGCGTTTAGGGAAAAATGGTTTGTGTAGATAAATTTAGTGTGGTTCTAAGGCTTTGGTAGGCGTTAGAAGAGAAATATAGGAGTGATTTATATATATCTTATAAATATAAATATAGGAGTGATTTATATAGGTATATCTTATAAATATATATATTTCCGTTCCGGAGTGGGGGTTTTTAACGTTATATTTCGACCATGCACTGTACCACTTGATTTTTCGTTTACAAGAAAAAAAAAATTATATATGTATATATTTTTTGTCGGCTACAGTATTATTATTATAGCTATTTTTGAACTTAAATAATAAAAACAGTTCAAGTATTAATTAAATATCATATTATGCAACTGGCTGCTAATACCAGAGGACAGACACAATTGGAAAGCCGTGATAAAACAATAAAATGAAAGCTGTTGCACAAGTTGGTCCCATTTAAATTTTATAACAATCGGTATAGTTGTTCGCGAGTTAATAATATAATTAATGTCCTAACATTCCTAGGTTCGAATCACATGTGTTTTTAACGATGTTTTTTAAACTTTTTGTTATTTGTGTAATTGAAACCGAAAAATAACCGACTTAAAATGAGAGAAGGTTCTCTTTAGCCGTGTATTTATACGTAGATTTCTTCTAGTGAAGTGTTCTCATCTGTATGGGCATTTTAATTCCAACAGACTTAATAAAAATAAGGAAGTTCTCAATTTGGCTTGTATTTTTAGTTCTTAATTTATTTTAAATTTATTTATATATAAAAAAATGTAGCAATTGCTTGCGCCCACGAGAGAAGATGGGAGCAACATGCCTATGCCGATGCCGGCGACCGTAGTTATACTCAGTAATTTATTTACTAAAAGTAGTTTTTTTTTTATTTCAATGTTTATTCTTATTTCAATGTATTACTACATAATGCTTTACTTTGCCTGCCTTTATGGCGCAGTGCGCGAAAGTGGGTCCACTTGCGGCGCTAGAGGCAGCGGGTTCGATTCCCTCCGTGGGCCCTTAAGCACTTTCTGCTTGGTCTGGGAGTTTAATATGTTTCCAAAAAAAATGTCTATGTATGTCTATTATATTAAGTATATCAGATGTCTTAGTAACCTTAACACAAGCTAAGAGCTCACCATGTGGCATGTTGTTGTGTGGATTTTAATTTTAAATATTTAGTTTATTATACATACATTTTCAAATATTTACACGATATTTAGATACCAAAGGATTTGCACAAGTTAATTTTCTTTAATAAAACTAGTGTAAATTCATTAACACTAGTAAGTCCACAGCGATAACAATCTAAGCTTCTTATTACGCACTATTAAGCACGTCTACGAGACATTCTCACCCTTAAATGCGCCCTTAACACGCCCTTAAGCCTTTACCTATCCCTGTAATGAAAAGACGGGTCTCTAAGCCTATTTATATAAAAAATAAACTGTCTGTACGGATAGCTGAAGAGTCAATTTGATAAGTCAAAGTCAAAACGTTTATTTCCGTAGACGCTTACGCATACATGGACAGGTCAACTTAAAGCTAATTTAAATAAAAACTAAGAATTATCAAGGAAATAACATTGTCTTGACAAAAATTTGGGGTTTACTCATACTGAAAGTACACATAGAGTTCCGTACAGATTATACACATTTAATATGGCGAATAGCTAATAGAACAATATCAGTTAAGTTGTAAATAAGTTTCTATGTAACCTAGGAGGACCCTAGATAACACAATCCCTTGCTAAGATTATATTTCACGAACAAGCATATACTTCCTCTGAACAGTCAGTTAGTTACTCGTGCATGTAGTACGTAAAATACGAGTAAAGCCACGGGACAAAATGACTAAACCACAGACAATAAAGTGGGACCATCCTGTCAGAACGCGCTTGGCAGACATTTTGCGAAATAAACCGAATAAGCAAGACTTTACTTACTGAAATGGTGGAGTTAAATTTACTAAGTTTAATTTAATTTTGACGAGCTTGGTGGCTTAGTGGACGTACACCAAAATAGACGTTTTCGGGTTCGAATCCGGAGGTAAACAAAATATCTACACCTACCGACCCGCCTGCTGATCGTGGCGAGGATTTGAAAGTATTTTTTTTCGTAAAAATTCATAATTAAGTTATTTTTGTACATTCTTGCGCGCCAACTTATAATCTTAAACCTGTTTGAGGTTGGCAGGTAGAAAATGCCTTGGCATTAAGCCCACCTTTTGTACAACTCTGTATGTTTCTTGTGCAATAAAGAATTCTTGATAATAATAATAATTAAGATTAATTTATTATTAAAAAAGCCGTGTTGGCTAAGTGGGAGGGCACTCGACTTTCATTCCGAAGGTCGTGGGTTCAAACACCGCCACGCACCTCTGGATTTTTCTTCTTGAGAAATTTATGTGCGCTTTAAACACGTGCTTTAACGGTGAAGGCAAACATCGTGAGGAAACCGGCATGTTCTGAGAACTCTAAAGAGTTTGAAGGACATGTGACATTCACCAACCCGCACTTGGCCAGCGTGGTGAATTAAGGCCTAATCTCTCTCGTCAAGAGAGAAGTCCCTGTGTCCCAGCAGTGGGAAGGTTAATAGGGTGATGAGAATAATAATTAAAAGTCAAATATCGGCAAACCCCCATCGGCATACAGAATCATAGGGTTTGTTTTTACAAATCTTAAAAATGCAACAATTCGCTCCCGAAGTTTTACCTGCAGGAGTCGTACCGCTTTAGGGATGCGTTAACGAAGAAAAATCCCTAATTGGTTTTAAGTTATATATGATATTATGTTATTCTACTAGGTATATATCTATATGCCTTTGTAAGGTATTCTATATGTATACTAGCTGACCCCAGCAAACGTTGTTTTGCACTATAAAAAATACATGTTGGCCGATTCTCAGACCTACTCAATATGCTCACAAAATTTCATGAGAATCGGTCAAGCCGTTTCGGAGGGGTACGGGAACGAAAACTGTGACACAAGAATTTTATATATAAGATAAAATACCTTACAAAGGCAAAATAATTAATAATTACATAACTTAATAAGGCTTAACTACAAAATTGTAATAACTGATAAAGCTGTGTTGTTCTATTCGCTTCTCAACTCAGTATAAAACATTGAAGTGAACTGTCAAGCAAGACAATGTTATTTCCATGATATTTTTTGTTTAAGCAATTTAGTTTTATTAATTTTAAGTTGACCTGTCCATGTAGGCCATGTGCTTCTAAGGAAATAAACGTTTTTACTTTGACTTTGAAAATATGTTGTTTGGGGGGGAGTTACCTTGCTGTAACACAGTTTTTATATAGCACAGGAGGTAAGGTCCTAGATATGAAACACAAAAATACAAACAAATTCAACATACTTTATGATAAATATGAAATAAATAATAATCTAGTCGCTTCGCTTTTTTATTCTAGAGCAAAAGAAGCGATTAGAAAAATAGCTAATTTTTGTTCTGATTTTTAATTTGTTGGAGCAGATTCCGCCCGCGGACGGAATAGTAATCATATATTTTTTTATAAGCTTATTTTCTGAAATGATCGTTTTTTTTTACAAATATTGTTTTTTACAATATTTTTTTTTAATTTAGGGATTGATAACGGTTGCAAGGGTGTTTGAATCTTATAGTAGAAGCTTATAAATTTCCCTTTAAAAGATACATTTACCATTATGTATCCTCTTATGCAGATTGAAAAAGGCCTCAGTTCAACATTGATAATCTGATATTATATTATCGAGGAAGGCTATTTTACCGCGAAAAAAAGGCTTCTACTTGCGGGAGAGATAGTATCCTGAAGCGTTGGCCAAACCTACGCGTCAGCAGTGCGGGAAGCGAGCCGCGACAATTTTTTGCCGGAAAACGTCCCGCTTTGGCCGCGTAGGTGAACAATAGTAAAACATGGGTAGCGTTCGCCGCGCGGCAGACGCTCCCGCCTCGCAGTCGCTTTGTTCGCGATATAGTTAGTATAAGAAAACCAACGGGTTAAAGCTATGGGACCTGTTTTAATTAAAATCAGTGCGTTAGCCTGTCAGCTGTAGGTAATTAACTGCGTAACAAGAAATCCTTGGTGTTTAGCCTATCTCGATAACATTTTAAAATAGGGTCAATATAATTAACCATTCATTCATTCACCGTAATGAATTAACAAAACTAAAACAACATTTAATTTTTGGTACAAGTTATAAGTTTTTGTTTGACGTTTACATTAAAGTCAAAGTCAATACATTTATTTCCTTAGAATCACAAGCTTAAATGGATAGGTAGGCTTAAAATAAATAAAACTAAATTTTTTACACAAAAATTATCAAGGAAATAATCTTGACAGTTGACTTTAATGTTTATATTGAGTTGAGAAGTGAATAGAACAACACAGCATAACCAGTTTGTACAATTTTGTAGTTCTTATTTATAGGTAAATATTTTAAGTTTAAAATTGACAAAAAAATGCTTGTCATATCCTCATTAGTAGTATCATACTCGTATTCTTACATAGTATCCAATAAGTCATTTGATTTATTTGGAAATATTTGAGGGAGGCATTTGTCCAGCCGTGGACGGCAAACGGCTGAATGATCATGACGAAGTCAAATTTAAATAAAAAGTTGGTCAAAAATATATATATGGGGATTATTAGCGCTACTGCAAACGAGTCCACCACCGCGGCGCCGCCACACCGCTCCATTGTTCTCACGCGCTGCTTAAAATAGCTTGAGAATAGGACTGATTAAAATCAAATTTAACTCCTTTCGAAAAATTCATTACCTATAACCTAAACTAAAGTTCTTTGGACACGTGGCGCGAAACGAGAACTCCATGGAGCGCCTAGTTGTACAAGGCAGAATGGAGGGAAAGAGGTCTCGTGGTCGCTCTCCAGCAAGGTGGTCGGACCTCATCTCAAAATTGACTCAGTCCACCATTACCGACTGCTCCCGCACCGCAACTAACAGGGAACAATGGCGGCGCATTGCAACAGCAGCAACCCATTATAAGGACCCCCCATAACCACGACCACTCTGTCAAGAGTGACCGACTAAGAAGAAGATAACCTAAACATAGCCTGAATAACCTTCTTAGTACATATAACCAAAAAATACCCTTAATAACCTTCTTTTTCACGTCGGTTATATACGCATCCCCAAGAGGTCTACATCTCACAATCAGACGGACCGTTTTTGTGGTTTCTTATAAGTTCACTTCGCTCCTTCGCTCCTTCCTTCTCCACAGAGAACCCTAAAACCATCCTAAAACTAATACAAAGGAAAACGGCGCACAACGCTTGTAAGAGATTCTCTGAATGATATCAATATGGAGAAAAGATTTACTGGATGAGGCATTATACAAACATATTCGAAATATTATAAACTTTAAGACTAAACTTAAGACTAAACCTTACTTAGATATATTAACTTTAAGACTTACTAAAGCTAACTGACTAATTTTAAGACTCAAAAAGTATAAGATAATTTGTTACTTACCTCTATATAATATGGACCCAAACTTAATGTCATTATTAATTTGTTACTTTAATGTATTACTTTATAATATTTTCATGCCACACATTTTGATCAATACATTACTTATGTTGTCATGTACAATACATAATATTTTTCATCGAATGATGATGATGTCTCACTATTTCATAACTATTTACCCGACTGCGCGACGCAAAAGGAGTGGTAATGTGTTTAACAGTCTATGTTTGTATGTATGTTCCTTTGTTGCTCTATACAGACCAAATCCCGATCACACGTCGGTCGATTTCTATTTAGTGCGGCGAGTATCACGAGAATAATAAATCTAAATTTAAAATTTAAGAAAAACCCCCGATTCCGATGGCTTTATTTCCTTAAACGTAAAACAACATTATATTATGTAATGTGGACGCGATGCGATTTCATTTGATACCCCACACTGGCATATTTGCAGATTTTCCTTACCCACTCTCACTCCCATAACTTTTAAACGGCACAACCGATTTTCATGAAACATTGAAATCGCTCCATTCGTTCGGGAGCTATAGTGCCACAGGCAGACAGATAGACAGACACACAGACAGACAGACAGACACGTCAAACTTATAACACCCCTCTTTTTTGGTCGGGGGTTAAAAATAAAATAAATGAAGTCAACATGTCACACTACTGTCCAGTGGCGGATTTACAAATTTACAAGGGCTAGGCTGAATAGTTTTTGCCGCGTTGCCGCCCTTGCCTCAACAATTGTCATATCATACATTATTTTTACAATGTAACAATTTTGTTGAAATTGCATATTTTTGAGCTAATCGAAGCTCAAACATCATGTATGGGCGGGGTAATGTATGCTATTTACACAATAATTATTTGCCGCCCCCAGAATCTGCCGCCCTAGGCTCGAGCCTACTCAGCCTGCTGGTAAATCCGCCACTGCTACTGTCGTTGAAAAGGTATCTATTTAAAAATATATTTGAGTTTTCTTTCAACATTTATCAATGCGGCTGACCGTTTAGGATCTTCTCACTCAAAAGACTAAAAAATCCCAAAAAAGTTAAGTCGCGCTCGGGTTTAATCTTAAATTCCGGAAATATTTATTTATTTTAATTATAATAAATTTTTAAAGAGTTTGAAGGACATGTGACTATCACCAACCCGCACTTGGCCAGCGTGGTGAAGTCCCTGTGTCCCAGCAGTGGGAACGTTAATAGGGTGATGATGATGATGAATTAATGTCACTTCCATGTCCCTAATTCTGCGCCATCTTGTTATTAAAAAGCCCAAGATGGTGGACGCGCCGACCCCAATCCAATTTATCTAACAGTCACTGTGTTATAACTACTATTACAATTGTTTGATAAACTGGGTCCTAATATAATATTTGAAGTTGACATGTAGTTAAGACAGAAATAATAGCATAGAGGAATCATATGAATTATAGGGGTATAATGTATGTATGTATATAAACTATTGAACTTTGACATAGATTTATTTCTGAAATATAAATTATAGGTTTCATTTTACTTGTATTGCATATTTTCGACTACAAAACCAGAAAACGCCTTCTATATAACTTTTCAACCCCCGACCAAAAAAGAGGGGTGTTATAAGTTTGACGTGTCTGTCTGTCTGTCTGGATGGAGCGATTTCAATTTAGTTTTTTTGTATGAAAGCTGAGTTTGGCTCGGGTGTTCTTAGACATTTCATGAAAATTGGTTGAGCCGTTTAAAAGTTATGGGGGTAAGAGTGGGGAAGGAAATCAGAAAATCTGCAAATATACTAGTGTGGGGTATCAAATGAAAGCGCATCGCGTCCACATTACATAATATTACATTTAAGGAGATGAAAACATTGGAATCGGGGGTTTTTCTTAAATTTTATATTAAGAATTATTCTTACAAAATATTCAGTCAAAATACAAGTATGACCAAGTCGGCAAGTTATGGCAAGTCGGGTTTTGGGCAAAAGACGTCAACTGGTAAACACCAATTGGTAAGTTTATCAAAATAAATTATTTTAAAGGGTTTTAATTTTAACGTATTTTATAATTATCAGAATTCCAGCAGCCTTAGGCATGATCTATTAGTTATTCTTATTGTCTGAAAGTATTCGCATTGTATCAGGCGTCTATTTGGCTCTGTGGTCGAAATTATTAACGAATATTACACTATAAAACCACAGTACACACCATACAGTAAGTATTCTTATCATTTTAAGTTTGATTTATAAATTTTTTTGTTAGTACCGTCTTTAGTCATTTCTGTCATCCGAGAACCATCAAGTATCTTCGTCGACTATTATGGTTTACAATCTGGGACTGAAGTCAAGTCAACTGACATCTGTCAGTGAATGTTTAACCAGGATTTCTCTATAATTCCACCATTGACCTCCGGGTGATTACGTGACCTCCGGGTGGTGTTAAGAACAGTCGCCGCGGCTTGTCACCACCCTCCGGGCTGGGCCAGTGCGTGAAGCGATTTTTTCGTGTTTCTTAATGTGGTCCGTAGAAGCCATCTACCTTCTAGGCCTTCATGCTCCATCTTAGACCACATCGTCACTTTACATCAGGTGAGATTGTGGTCAAATAAAGGAATATCGACCATAAAAAAAAAATTTGGTTTTACTCGGAGATTGTGAAACATGCGATTTATTTGTCCTTAATCCACAGTTAACAGGTGATAGTTAAAAGTTAGTTAATCAGTATAGTTTATGGATAGTAAAGCTCAACGCTTAGTACGTTGCGTCAATTTGTGCCGTAATGGCGTCATTATCATGCGGGATACTTTTACATAGAAATGTAGGGGATTTAAAAAAATATATATATATTTTGTACCAAATAGAATAGGTAAGCCGTGTTGGCTAAGTGGGAGGACACTCGACTTTCATTCCGAAGGTCGTGGGTTCAAACACCGCCATACACCTCTGGATTTTTCTTCTTGAGACATTTACTTATGTGCGTTTAAAACACGTGCTTTAACGGTGAAGGCAAACATCGATCGTGAGGAAACCGGCATGTTCTGAGAACTTTAAAGAGTTTGAAGGACATGTTGTGACGTTTACCAACCCGCACTTTGCCAGCGTGGTGAATGTAGGCCTAATCTCTCTCGCCTAGAGAGAAGTCCCTGTGTCCCAGCAGTGCGAACGTTAATAGGGTGATGATGATGAAATAGAATAGATTTTTTTATTACACACACCAATTAATGCAAATAAAATATAATGAACAGCAAGGTAACATTTACGCGCTCATCTCAGGAGTTACGAATTCGAATAATTATTTCAGTGTTGAATAGCCTATTAATCGAGGCTAATCGCTTCTTTTTACCGCGGGAAAATCAGTCAAATAAAGAATACCGCCATTGCAATACAAGAAACTATTAATACAAGTAATTATGGTCAATCTTTTTAAGTGTTTCTTTTTAGACTTTAGGTATAAGCCTTCATTTGACCACAATCTCACCTGATGTTAAGTGACGATGTGGTCTAAGGTGGAGCATGAAGACCTAGAAGGTAGATAGCTTCTCCGGGCCACATTACTGGCCCAGCCCGGAGGGTGGTGACAAGCCGCGGCCGAAGCCTCCCACCAGAGACTGTTCTTGCACCACCCGGAGGTCACGTGTAAGGATTCAGAGGGTTACTACTTACGGACTTGAACAGAAAAACCTCCAAAACCTACATCCTCATAAACTTTCGCGTTTATAATATTAGGAACGATATTTATTCGGTGTAACATATTCCACCCACTTAACTCTCTATTAATACACATTACAGCACATTCGCCTCCATATCGTAATAGTTATGCATAACGCATGTAAGTATAGCAATATATGTTAATAATAGTACTAAACTGAATTTAAGGCTCAGCGCAAACAGACCACCAACTACACTGCGAGCGATCGCTGGCTACCGCTACATCTGTATGAGTTAGAAGCGGAGCGAGCCACCGGTGTTCGGAAGCCACCCTTTTTTATAATCCGCTAAGCGGGGCGGTTGTTGTAGATCGACACGTGTGGCGCGTATATTTATTTATTTATACTTTGTGCATAAAAAACAATGTACAGAGGAGGACTTAATGCTAGAAGCATTCTCTACCAGTCATCCACAGTATAAACAGCTTATTAGTATAAACATAGATTATTGTACACAAATGGATCAACATGATTGATGACCACAAGTAGTAAGTGGTTGTCACCGACCAAGTGTGCGCCGCGTTTAACAAATGTATGAAAAATCGTGTGAGCTGCTAGTTGCTGGTCACCGGTTGCTGCGGTTGGTGGCCCGTTTGCGACCCGCCTTAATTCTTTAGGTTAATGTTTTAAATCAAATGGATAGTTCAGTTAATTCGATATCGTTTTACTGTTCTATTTTTTTGTGATTGGCATACGGATTCCTATTTATCTAGTTACTGAGATTAGGGTTTTACAAACAGTCGTAATTAACAATTCGGCTATTATCTGTAATTACTGATATCATTGTTGCAGTGTAATTTTCAGTCTTTATATTATTGAACATGTTTAAATGGTATTTTGGTACGATGCTGACACTTTAGTTTAGTTTATAAGATTTATATTTTTTATGTATGTTAGTCTATAAGGTATATGTTTATATGGGCTATAGATGCCCGAAATAAATGATTTATTATTATTATATATCTATGTAGCCTGGTAAGTATATGGTTACTTATACTGCAAAAGATATTATTTTAATATTTCTCAATATCAAAATAATCTCTCCAATTCATTTATTTCCATAGATTAATACGATAAACCAATTCTAAAGAGCGTTTACAAAACTTAAACCCCAGTTTAACCGTCAAAGCCTTAAAACAACTTACAAACTAAAACACACCATTTACTTATTTTATCCATTAATCGAGATAAAACCCGTCCATTGGTCCAGATCAACGACGTCATTAAAATAAACTACCCTCTTTGAATAAAAAGTTAAGGAAACTTGCGCTTTGAGGGAAATCTTTGAAAAAGCGTTCAATGTTAATAACTTAACTGACTTAACTTGCAATATTGCATCGAAAAGTTGCGATATATTTTATTATAGACTAGCTGTACATGCCACAGCTTTACCCGGGTTGTATGAATTCTCCCGCGGTAAATAGTAGACTATAACCTTCCCGATATAGGCTAACAGGAAAAGAAAGACATATTGGTTAATGAGATACAGAACTCTAATGCTTTTTTAACCCCCGAGCAAAAAAGAGGGGTATTATAAGTTTGACGTGTCTGTCTGTCTGTCTGTGTGTCTGTCTGTATGAAGCGAATTTAATGTTTTTTATGTATGAAAGGTGAGTCTGGCGCGAGTGTTCTTAGACATGTTTCAAGAAAATCGGTTGTGTCGTTTAAAAGTTATGGGGGTGAGAGTGGGGAAGGAAAACCGAAAATCTGCAAATATACTCGAGTGGGGTACCAAATGAAAGCGCATCACGTGCACATTACACTATATTATGGTGTTTTACTTTTAAGGAAATTAAAGCATTGGAGTCGGGGGTTTTTCTTAAATTTTAAATGTAGATTTATTAAACTCTAATTTTAATCGGACATGATGACAGTATAGTATTGGGAAATTAAGGTTTATTGTAATAATATATGTGACCAGACTGAAAAAAATACGATTTTCTCATGATGATTTCTTAATTCTTAGATACTTTATAAATATAATGTACACATACATATTTACTATGGCAAGTATTTTTTTTTCGTTAATAGATTCGTTAGATTGTAACTCCTAGATTAAGCAATTTTTACACATTCTTAAATTCTTATTTAAAACCTGTTTAAGGTTGGTAGGCAGAAAAGCAGGTATGCCGTGTTGGCTTAGTGGGATGAGACTCGACTTTCATTCCGAAGGTCGTGGGTTCGGACCCCGCCACGCAAGTTTGGATTTTTTTCTTGAGAAATTTCTGTGCGCTTTAAAAACGTGCTTTAACGGTGAAGACATACATCGTGAGGAAACCGGCATGAACTTCAAAGAGTTTGAAGGACATGTGACATTCGCCAACCCGCACTTGGTCAGCGTGGTGAATTAAGGCCTAATTTCTCTCGCCAAGAGAGAAGTCCCTGTGTCCCAGCAGTGGGAACATTAATAGGGTGATGATGATGATGAGGTAGAAAAAGCCTTAGCATTAAGCCCACCATTAGTTCAATCACTAATTTTCTTGCGCAATTAAGTATTCTTATGATTAATAATAAACTTAACATTCATATCTTTTGATTTCGTCGGTTAAATAATTCCTTTTCGGCAAGAAAATGGTTACAATGTGTATTTTCAGGACTTTGGGAAGAATGCCTCAGGCTCGAATCACATTACCAATTAAATACTATTTTACTTTGGTAAAGCCTTCTGAATCATTACACATAACTTTAATATTCCATTTGGTGTATTTAATGTATCAACTAGCTGCCCGCGTAATACGATTTTTTCCGGTAAAAAGCAGCTCTTGTCTTTTACTGGGAAAATCAATGGCAAATTTTACTCAAATCAGACTATGCTCGAAATAATTAAGCGGTATTACCCCGCCGCCGGTAAAAAGAAGCCTTTGTGTTATTCTAATATGCAAGCAATATTATTGTGAAGTTTCATCAAAATCCATCCAGCAGTTTTTGCTTGAGAGAGCTTCAAGAACACACACTTACTTCGGTAGGATTAATTTATAATTTTATACGATCTTAAATCAGCAGTTTTGATTTCTGCGTTGGCGTTTAAAAATAAGTACTTGTTAGAGAGTAAGATAATAAATCAAAAATGTTACAAAATTATATGAAAATTAACAAACGATGGATTTATGCTGTTGTTATTGAAACTAATTGTCATTAAATTGAAACGTGAAACTAATCCAATGAAGGAGAACAATAAAATTAATAGAACTAATTTGTAAATGACACAAGTACGAAAGCTACCAATTTCTATAATTTCAATGGATTTATCATATATATTATTAAACAGGGCTTTTGCAATTGCAACAATGTACTTTGTTTTCTTTTATATTTTAGTTCAAATTTGAAACTATTGCATTGACAACAATAGCTAATACTGTATCTGGGGCTGCCAACCGTACTATAAATTATAGTATTGTACTATACTTCAGGACTCTGTACCAAAAACGGTTAAAGTAATATATAGTAATATAGTATGCGAATTTACTATGTATCCGTACAATAAATAAATAAAATGCAAAACCAAATTGAATAAAAATCAATATCTTGCAATTTTTAAACGCGCCTTTCATTCGACACTTTTGACATTTGTAATGTTCGTGTTACAGAACTCTGATGTCCCCTTTAGATGACTGGAAAATGCTTATAGGTTTTGATTACCTTTTCGGTATTTTATAATATAAAATACTGATTATATAAATAAAAATATCCAAAAGGCAATTTTGTATTCCCAACTCACTTACTATAATTTTTTGAAGCGTACTATATTTAAATAGCATATTAAAATAACTACTTATAAGTAATATAGTACATATTATGTAGACAAAAAAAAACATTAGCAACCCTAACTGCATACCTATCGCTTTTAGAAACTATCTAAAGATATAGTTATAAGCCATTGTTCAAAAACATCCAGAATATTCTAGAAAAATAGCAAGTTTTTGTCGACCCTTTTCAATGTTATACTGGGTTGAAAGAAAACATTGAGAATTTATCGTCCGTCCGTGATCGAACGGGCGATGGTGGATAAACAGGAATTATTTGTCTTACATTATTTTGTGCAACTGTAAGATTACGAAACACTGAATATTTTATATTTATAGGAAAATGTAGATAAGTCAGAAATCCTAAGATTCTGATTCTGACTAAAGGCTGAAAAAAAGTAGATCAAAAGAATAAAATCAAAGACATTGTACTTTATTGCTTATAATTATAGCATTTCTTATAAGTCTGAGTGAGTGTGGAAGAGATCGCTCATAGCGATAAGGCCATTGAACTCCAGCGTTATCATTAGTCATAAGTAAATGTTTGTAACTGTTGTTTAAATTGTACTGTGTGCAATAAGGTGTTTTTTTAATTTAATCAATGAAAATTTGGTGCTCTAAACCCGCGAAATAAAATGTAAACTTTGACCACCATTGTTCGTAACTAAATTAACGTTCAAGTCTACCGGAAACCCATTTTTAGGGCACATCCGCGCTCTGACATGTGACGAGGGCAAACCTTACTAGTTTACCCAGCTACGGACATACGGCACGTAGATAGTCTCAAAATTACAGTAACTTACGTTAATATAGTTAAAACTGTAACATTTCGTGGATGTAGGGTGAAGGTGGCTTTCAAGCAAAACAGCTGGTAGTTTGGCTTACTCTAGCCGCCTTAGCACGGCGATTTCTTTTCTATTCCACTATAGAATAGACAAGGATTAATTTATGGATTCTTTCTTTCTAAGGACATAGGATAAGCCTTTTGCCTTTGCAGGAAAGAGACAGAAGTATACTCGATCTCTTCGCGCAACTAGTAGCAAATCTAAGTTGTTTGTCTTGGTCTCGAATCATGTAGAAACCGTTTCTATATTATCATAATAATAGCAATTTGATTTCTAACTAAAATTTATGAAAACGTACTAAAAAAAACACAAAAATAACAAGAATTACGATATGAACCAATTTAACTAATAGAACGGCAGTAACGTAAATTCAGAACACAAAAAAATATATATACCACGGGACAAAGAGTATATTATACCTCCAGTTTTTTTTCTCTACCTAGTGCCTTTGGAAGAAGAAGGGGATAATTGGAAAAATAATCCTAAAACCCCCTGAGCGTCCCCTTCGAGCAGTGGCAGGGCATAGTGTTCAGCAAGCGTATTGAATATGTAATTTTGAATGATGTGATTCCACCACCAAGATGAGCAATTATTATTAATTATTGAGTGGTAATGTGTTTAACAGTCCATCCTTTGTACTAACCGCCTGGGCCGATATAAGATTCATACGTCAATCGATTTCTCACAGTACGGCGAGTGTCAAAGACATGACGTTAGTGAAAATCCAACATGGCGACTACTAGACGACATTTTGTAAAAACTAAATAAATGAAAGTCAACAGACTATGTCGTGTGGGGTATCGTTGAATAGGTATTAAAAATTCATTTATAGTTTTCTTTCAACATGTTTCTATCCAGCTGACCGTTAATGTTCTATATAGAAACAAAGTGGCGTAACAACCATTCTCACTAAATAGTCTTATAGAATGTAAAAAATCCAAAGAGTTATTAATAAAATAAATATAAATAAATATTTCCGGACTACTCACACAGCATCACCTAACCCCAAACTAAGCAGAGCTTGTACTATGGGTGTTAGGTGACTGATATACTACATAGATACATTTTTTTTTGTAAATACATACATATGATACATAGAAAACACCCAGACCCGAAACCAGGAATTGTAGATCGTACAAAATCTGGTCCCCCGGCGGGAATCGAACCCGCGACCTCCTGCGCCTCAGGCGGACGTTCTCTTAATTTCGGATGGTTTAAATTTTTCAATCAATGGGTTCACAGTGGTTGTCGTTTCCGACTGAAAGACCGTTGTCCGACAATCTACCGTAAAATATAAATTGATAAATTGGGTAACTCATACAATAAATACATCATACATGAAATTGAGTTTTATCATTTTACAAAAACATAGCTTAGGTACATATATAATTAAGTATCTTGTTACAAAAAAAAAATGCAAACTTTGAATTATTATAATTTAATATAATATATAAAATAAAAGACGACAGCTTCTCCTGTCGTATTTTCGGGATAATCTTGTATGATATAATTCTATACCAAAGTGAACCAAGACATTGTTACACGAAATACAGCTGGCGTTTTTGAGGTCCTGCCAAAATGTCTATTACTACCCTCAAAACTATTCAACTGTTAAAAGCCAGCCAAATGGCTATGGGTGATATAGCTAATGTTTATGTTATGGCTATTTCGTCGGTGACGAGCAAAAAGTTGAATAAACATGGGTATAGTCAAAGCAAACACAAATTGAATTACAAAAACAATTATTTATCAACTTAAATGTACTAATTAAACAGTAACAAGGCTTGCGATCCTCTTTTAAGTAAAATAAATACCTGTGTTAGAGGAATCTCGCTCTGCTACAAATAATTACATGTGTATTAAATTAGGTTTAACTATTAATTTTAATTTTAAAAAATATGCATTTAAGAAGGTATGTAGATCTCCCGCGGTAGAAAGAAGCTTTTGTCACTGCGAAAACAGATAGGTATGTTCGTGTCAAATTTGATCCAAATCGGGGTTTACTTGCTATAACTTATATTCCCGCGGAAACTGGTATTTTACCGCGGTAAAAAGATACATTTATGTTATTCCAATATGTAAGCTACATTACTGTGAAGTTTCATTAAAATCCATCCAGTAGTTTTTGCGTGAAAGAGCAGCAAACACACATCCTCACCTTTCGCGTTTATAATATTAGTAGGATTAGCTCCTCAACAGAATTCCTTGTTCACCAACTTTCCACCCCGTGTGTCGCCTCCAGTTTTTGCTCACTATATAATAAATTATGTAAGATGTTATTGTCTTCCGATGGTATCTTAACTAAGCGGTGGCAGATAGCAGAATTTACAGCGGGCCCTGAAAAGGTTTAAATAACTACCAGTGACTTGGAAACCTCAAGGGTTTTTGCTTCAGATGTTTTTGGTAGTTAATGACCCTCATTTTCAATGGTGCTTCACTAACGGACTTATGAATAGGTTCAGAGTCTCTCAAAGAGACGGAGAGGGCTATGCTCGGGGTTTCTTTACGTGATCGAATCAGAAATCACCTAGATCTCTACAAACCCTGTATCTGGAGGTGGGAGTTAATACTCGCCACACAGTTATTAACATATCTGCGCCACCATAGCGACTGCGGAACGGGAGCGTCTTTCGCGCGGCGGACGCTACCGAATCATCACTTACTCTTTCACCTACGCGACCACAAAGCGGGTCATTTCAGGCAAAAATGTCCCGCGTTGCTAACGCGTAGGAGCCTTACTTGTTTGGATCCATTTAAAAAAGTCCACAGGACTTGAGGACCAGAGGACTGTGTTAATAGCACTAGTGACGTTTGAAATTCAACAAGAGCGTTTGAAATTGTCAAACCGATCTGCCGGGCCCTGGAATTTGAACAGAGCAGGATTGAGCTATATTGGATTCGAACGAGTTCTGAAAAGGTTTAATCTCTCCAGGTCGAAAAATCACCAAAATAATTAATATGAGAAGACTATTTAGATTTATAATTATCATGATTGATTGTCTTTCAAGTTTCCCGATATTTCGGCACAGTTACATGCGCCATGATCACGTTTGAACTGAAGCTGCAGCGATTGGAGTAACATTTTTACTGGCAGACAAAGTGGTCTACCCTCTTTCTCAGTCTTTTATTACGAGCCTAGAAATTTGCCGAAATATCGGGCCAATATGCCACTTGCGGCGCCAACAGGTAGCGAGTTCGATTCCAGCCGAGGGGTCAAAGTGTTTGTATGTTTTGCAAGCACTTTCTCCTGGGACTGGGTGTTTTATATGTACATATAATAAATAAATCTATGTATGTCTATTATAGTAAGTATATCAGAATGTCGAGTACCCGAAACACAAGCTTAGAGCTTACCACGGAGCTAAATGTTGTTGTGTGGATTGCCCAGCAATATTTAATTAATAAATAAAATAATAAATAAATAAAATAAGCCTTTATTACTGAGTTGAGTTAACAATGCGATTTTCTTAATTATTTCTTATTTATAGATCGGCAATTTCTCTCCCCAGCTTGTCCTTCGACATAGGCCTCCTCCAAAGATTTCCATTTCTCTCTCTCCCTCGCAATTCTCATCCATTCCTGTCCAGCAGTTCTCTTAAGGTCATCTTCCCAGCGTTTTGGTTGCCGCCCCTTGTTCCTTTTCCCATCTCTGGGGTACCATTCAGATATGGTTCTTGTCCATTTCCCATTCTTCTCTCTCATCATATGACCTGTCCATTGCCATTTTAGTTTTTTACATATTTTCCCTGCATCTTTAAATTTGGTTATTTCTTTGATATTTTCTAATCTTACCCTATCTTGTCTTTTTACACCAATTACACTTCTCTCCATACCGTTTTGGCAAACATTTATTCTTCTTGTTAGTTTTTCTGTTAATGCCCATGTTTGACATCCATATGTTAAACATGGCAAAATGCATGTATTATATACTTTTCTCTTTTCTTTTATTGGCATGTCTTGGTTCTTCATAATTTCGCTTAACGACCAGTATCTTTTCCAGGTGTTGGCTATCCTTCTATCAATTTCCTTTTGCATTGTATCAATTGGAGCTATTAACTGTCCAAGGTAAATGTATTCTTCTACATAGTCTATTTTCTCCATGTTTATCCTGATGTTATAGGTTTGTGAACCATTAGTCATAATTTTTGTTTTACTTGTGTTCATTGAAAGTCCTGCCTTTGCGCTTTCATCGGATAATTGTTGTAGCATTTGTTCTAGCCTTTCCGGGTTCTCAGAAAATAGGATCAGGTCATCTGCAAAACGTAGGTGGTTTAGAGTTTCACCGTGTACATTGATTCCATTTTCGTTCCATTTCAGATTTCTAAATATCATCTCCAGAGTTGCAGAAAACAGTTTCGGTGAGACCGGGTCACCCTGCTTCACACCTCTCTCTATAGGAAACTCATCTCCGGTTGTTTCTAGCCTAACTTGCGCTTTGCTGTTTGAGTAGATATTTTTGAGTATTTGTATATACTTTCTTTGTATTCCCTGCACACGTAGTGCTTCCCAAATATAATCATGTTCCAAAGAGTCGAAAGCCTTGTTATAGTCAACAAATCCTAGGTAATAAGTTTTATTGTATTCTTTGTATTTTTGTATAACTTGCCTTAGGACATGTATATGGTCTACAGTTGAATACTTGCTTCGGAAACCAGCCTGCTCTTTCGGTTGATTGTAGTCGAGTGTTGGTGTAATCCGAGACAAAATTATTTTAGAGAACACTTTGTAGACGTTGGACATCAGGCTGATAGGTCTATAATTACTTATATCACCCTTATCACCTTTTTTATGTAGCAGTATTATTATAGATGTAGTCCAATCAGCCGGAATACTTTCAGTCTCTATAATGTCATTGAATAGATCTGTTAGAATAGGAGCAATCGCCGGTGTTGCCGCTATCAGTATTTCATTTGTTATTTGATCGGTACCAGGAGTCTTACCTCTCTTTTGAGTGTTGATCGCTCGTATTGTTTCTTGCAGTAGTATTTTTGGTATAAGCTCATCATCTGTTTCGTTAATTTGGAAGGTCTTTAGTTTGTGTTTCTTGCTTTGGTATAAGTTTCGATAATAGTCTGTGGCTACTTTTATTATCTCGAGTCTTTTATTTGTATATTTCCCCTCTTGATTCTTTGCTTTTACCATCCAATCTTTTTTAATGTTTAATTCTTTCAAAGCCTTTTTGATGCCACCGGTTTTCTCAATGTGATTTTTAAATGTTTCTTGTCGTTTTATTTTCTTATCTTTCTTCATACTTTCATTTATCTTTTTGCTAATATCAGTTATTTTGGAGCGGTTGTCTTTATTTTCCTTTCTTCGTATTAGTTCTTTCCTTTCCTGTAGCAGTTGATATGTCTCATTAGAAAACCTCTTATTCTTTTCTGAGTTTATTTTCTTTGTTTCAGTTACTAGCACGTTTATGAATTTGTCATATCTTGTCTGTATTGACTGTGTGCTTGTTTCTTCTTTCTTCATTTTAGTTTGTAGGTTAGTGATGAGTTGGTCGCTGTTTTCGGTTCTTACTATGACTGCTTTCTTGTCGTTAAATTTTCTATAATTCTTTATAGGATCACCTGTGAGCTTTGCGCGTACCATTTTGTGGTCGGAGTTAAAATTTAAGTTGTGAATAACCGATATGTCTTTAAAGGTCTTGGGTCTGTTGCTCATGACAAAGTCAATTTCATTTTTGTACAGCCCACCTGGCGAGATCCATGTCCATTTCCTTGTTTCTTTTTTCTTATAAAAACTGTTGAGAATGCTTAACTTATTTTCTAAAGCAAAGGTTATCAGTTTTTCTCCATTTTTGCTTCTTCTACCGTATCCGTATTTTCCCACTGTATGATTCTCTCCATAACTGTTACAATGTCCTATCTGACCATTGAAATCTCCCATAACGATAATGTTTTTATGTGAATTTTCAATAGTTGTCTGTAAGTCTATTTCTTTTCTATCTTCTTTTTTGTTTGGTTCTGTAGGTGAGTATGCTTGTATAATAGTCCATTTATCATTTTTACATAATGGTAAAACTATGTTTAAAATTGCTATTCTCTCCGATATACCTTTTAATTCTTCAATTCTATGAGCAAGACTTTTTCTAATTAGAAAGCCTACACCATATAGACCTGGTGTCTCACCTTTGTAGTATAGGATATAGTTCCCGTAATCCTCAATTCCTTCCCCGTATCTTCTCATTTCACTAATTCCTATAATGTCCCAATTTATGTCAGCTATGGCTAATTCCAGTTCCTGAAGTTTTTCGGTCGTTCTTAGTGATCTCACATTAAATGTAGCTATGTATATATCTGACGTTTTATTAATCTTTGGAGGGTTGTGGTCTTCTTCCCCCACGAGGACCAGTCGGCTTGGGGGAGTATGTTTAGTTTTCTTTGCTTTATTGTTTCGATTTGTGTGTGAGTTCCGTTTCCGATCGTATGTGTTTAATTGTTATTGTATTTTCTCTGTTGTTATGTTTGAGAGGGAGTTAGATCGCCCCCTCATCATATCAAATGCGTTCATTCTGTTATTCTTATTTCCGATTAGTGTCTGCTGTTTCCTTGGCTGTAAATTAGTTTGAGGAGAAGTAGAAGCTTCTCTTTTCCTTTTATCGTTGGAGCTTGTGTTTTCTTTGACGACGAGTTCATCGTACTTTATGTATGCAAAATTTCCCTTTGCCCTTTCCTCCATTAGCTTGGGTTGTAACGCTTTTCTTTTTGCTATAGTTTCTTTTGAATAATCTTCAGTTAAATATATTTCTTTGAGTTTCTTCTTGTTTTTCATTATTTCACTTTTTTTCCACCCACTATTTAATCCAAGAAGCATCGGCCTTGGTTTCTCGCCTTTATTTGGTTTTCCAATGCGGTATATCTTATTCACGTCATATTCTCCTATCGATATATGTAATTCATCTAAAAACATTTTTTTCAATTTTCCAAGTAATTCCAATTTAGACTTTTCGTCTTCTAATAGCCCGTGAATGATTATATTGTTGCTTTTTTTCTCTCTTTCTAAGTACTCCACTCTTTTCTCTAAGTTTTCAACTTTACATTTCAAATTTTTATTTTCTTCTACAATAGGTTTTAATTTCTCATCTATTTTTTCCATTATCGTATTACTCAATTCTACGGTTTGATTTTGCATTTCTATTTTCATTTTATCGAATAGGAGCTGAAATTGTCCTTCCATGTTTGTTAAATTATTGCGTGTATAGGAACGTATTGATAATTAATTTGTATGCTGTCCACACTTAGGTAACAGATGATGGATGACACTGACAGACAGATGACACTAACTGTCAGTTAACAGTTTTTATGTGTTGGTACTGTTGTTCTATAATGTCTATGGATAACAGTTCTAACCTCAAAGTTTTGTTGATTTGGATTCTTCGAGATTTTCCATGTAGCTGTACACTGATACACTGTGATTGTTTTTTGAAACTTTCTAGATTCACTTATTTGTTCGCTGAATGTGATTTACTTGTGAGAATGGTGACAATATGTATTTATTTTTGAATTATTTTACGGAGCGTCGACACTGTGATGTTTACGATACCAGGACCGGAAACGAAGCAATAGAAAGAAATATTTAATTATTTATGAACAAAATCTTTCTGTTTATTTGAAATGTATCTAATTCAGTTCGGATGAAGTAAATAAATGATCGACAGAGATACACTTACTTTCGCATATAAAACAGTATTTAGGCAGTTACTGAATTATTCATAGTAATTATTTACTGAACTGAAATATAATTGAATTTCACATTCATTGGTTCATTCAATCGAATATTTTACATTAAATTAATAGATTTACACAAACAGTAATGAATTCTCTGAATGAAAGAGAATAGTTTTCGAGACTAACCCGTGAGCTGTAATAGTTTGAAAAGGCCCTTAGGGTATCTAATGGGTATCTAAATGGGCATCAATAAGGCTTTTGCACACGGAAGGAAACCAATTTTTTTTCATATATTTTTAAACCCTTCTTATGGTTCCGTACCCAAAAAGTAGAACGGGATCCTATTTCTGAGACTCTTTAACCCCCGACCAAAAAAGAGGGGTGTTATAAGTTAGATGTGTATGTCTGTCTGTCTTGGTCATCATAGCTCCCGAACGGATAGAGCGATTTCAATTTAGTTTGTTTTTGTATGAAAGGTGAGTTTGGCCCGGGTGTTCTTAGACATGTTTCATGAAAATCGGTTGAGCCATTTAAAAGTTATGGGGGTGAGAGTGGGGAAGGAAAACCGAAAATCTGCAAATATACTAGTGTGTGGTAAATGAAAGCGCATCGCTTCCACATTACATAATATTATGTTGTTTTACATTTAAGGAACAATTATTTCCTTAAATGCTTTGAAAGCGAGGGTTTTTCTTAAATTTTATATTTATTTTATTCGTCTATCTGGCTTTCTGCTACTGTAGCTCACGAACCGTGATAGTTAGAGAGTTGATATTTTGAGGGATGATATATTTCTGTTGGCGCTTTATCTAAAAATAACTACAAACACGTAATAAATATGTACATAATATAAGGTACTTCCATACAACAAATCTGATTTTTATTAGGTTAAGTAACGTTGCTCGATGCCAGTAGGTACTTGGATGGGTGACCGCACTAACAGAAAGTAATTGCACTCAAAATAAAATTTTACGACGAAAGTAATAGAGTTCCTTTTTAACCCCCGACCAAAAAAGAGGGGTGTTATAAGTTTCACGTGTCTGTCTGTCGGTCTGTCTGTCTGTCTGTCTGTCTGTCTGTCTGTGTGTCTGTCTGTCTGTCTGTCTGTGTCACCATAGCTCCCGAACGGATGGAGCGATTTCAATTTAGTTTTTTTTTGTATGAAAGGTGAGTCTTGCGCGAGTGTTCTTAGACATGTTTCATGAAAATCGGTTAGGCCGTTTAAAAGTTATGGGGGTGTGAGTGGGGAAGCAAAACCGAAAATCTGCAAATATACTAGTGTGGGGTATCAAATGAAAACGCATCGCGTCCACATTACATAATATTATGTTGTTTTACATTTAAGGAAATTAAGGCAATGGAATCGGGGGTTTTTCTTAAATTTTAAATTTAGATTTATTAACTTTGGTTACTCTTAAAATATCTCTCACCCCATCCATATTATAAGACTTTAATTTTCCGAAAATTTGGCCTATTATTAAAAGTAGGTCAAATTGTGGAAATATCCCATTTGCCATATTAAAATACATATCTTACAGAATACTTTTTGGATTACTTTTTGGATATCCAAGAGGGCTTAAAACAAGCCCACAGTGTCGTAAGCCCTTAGAGGTATGTACGTGCGATCGTAACCGAATAGAAAGGTTACAGCAATCAGGCAGTGACCTTCGGAATAACTAATT
Source organism: Gymnoscelis rufifasciata (assembly GCA_929108375.1). NCBI lineage: Eukaryota > Metazoa > Arthropoda > Insecta > Lepidoptera > Geometridae > Gymnoscelis > Gymnoscelis rufifasciata. The sequence goes on along the minus strand of OV815327.1, from coordinate 7,713,931 downwards.
AATGTTAATGAATAACTCATTAAGGGTCACTCTCTTCGCAACCAAGGAAGCCCTTGTAAATATTGAATAGATTGAGAGATTACAAAGATGTCTAAGGAAACATTTATAATATAAAAATAATATAACCTTAATTAAAGGGATGTAAAGCTAAACACATAATGCGTGTTATGCGGCCTAATTAATGGGCTCATGTCATCTGTGGAGTTGACAGACGTCTTATAATAATAAAAAAATGAATTTAGCAGTATTTCTTAAAATGTATTACATTGCTTCTTAACTATTAACCCGTAACATGAATATAATCTAAATTTAAAATAAAAAATCCCTTTGTTCTCTTAGAAGTTAAAAGTCATACAATTTGTGTGATGCGCTTTCATTTTAGTCCTCATTCGAGTATATTTGCAGATGTTCGGTTTTACTTCTCCACTTTCATCCCTCATAACTTTTAAATTGGTCAACCGATTTCATCAATATTTTTCATAATTATTTGGTTTTTGGGTGTCCTGGGCTGTCTTGGATAGTTTCTGGGTGTTGTTAAGATCAGTCTCTAGTGAGAGGCTTCGGCCGCGGCCTCCGGGCTGGGCCAGTGCGTGAAACTATTTTTTCGTTTTTCGTAATGTGGCCCGGAGAAGCCATCTACCTTCTAGGTCTTCATGCTCCATCTTAGACCACATTGTCACTTAACATCAGGTGAGATTGTGGTCAAATGAATGCTTCTTTACATTAAAAAAAAAGTTTATAAACATCGTTCTGTATTCTTAAACAGTATATTATGTTAAAAAAAAAGATGAAATATCAGTTTTTCTCAAACTTTAACTAATTCCAGTTTTTTTTTTCTTCTCGATTATCCCCTATTAAAGGTTTTCCTAATTTACATTAAAAAACTCAACTCAATTCCAGCGAGTACCCGGCACTCGTCAATTACACAGATTGTTTGACGTTTTGAACATAATTGTGGAGGTCGCCCGTCCCTTGTATTTTGGTGTGAGTTCCAACGTGTCTTAATTGCATCGCAAAGTTGTCTTGTCAAGTTTACTGGTAGAGATGGGCTATTGGGCTAGACTAGAGGTGATTACACTGAATTTATTAATAATCTAGCTTTTCTCGCCTGTGTAGCATGTGTTTTTTGGATTTAGAGAGTAAACAGTATAGGCTCCCTATTTCTAACACCTAAATAATTTCTCAAATCAGACCAGTAGTTCCTGAGGTTATCGCATTCAAACAAACAAAGTTTGCATCTCTATAATAAATAAGTAAAATAAATAAATGTTTATAAGTTACGCTCAAGTAGATGAAACAATTATTATGGATTTCTGATGTTTCTGTACCATGGTTGAATGGTTCAAGAGAAAGAAAGTTGAATCAAAGTAAAATGGTCCCAAAATACTTACATATTTGTTTTACAAACATTCACAAAACACACTAAAACATACAAATTTCTAGATTTCACTACCTACTAGTTAAAGATTTTATTAAAATAACTTAATTTGTTTTGTATTATGTAAGCAAAAAAGGTTGTCTGTAGTGTTTTTATGTTACTTAGTAAAAAAATATACATAATATCACAACATATTTTCTTCATTTATAAATTTTATGCAGAAAAAGAACAAGACACATCTCCGGGGCGCTGGGGCGCTATCCCGGAGATGCAGGTTCGAATACTGTGCGTGCGAAAGTTACGGATGTGTCTTATTCTTTTTCTGCATAAAATTTATAAATAGTTTCACCTACAAAGTGAGGTTTATCACTTATTAAAAATATTTAAAAATCTTTTCTTCAAAATATTTATCATGTTTTTTTCGCCTCAGTCTCTAGTCTCTAGTTCTCCGTTGTTTTCAGCGTCCTCTGGTAGCGATAACGAGTCGTAGACGCTTCGTCATCTGCGGCCACTCGTGGCATGGAAAGACGCCAGGACGTCTAAAGGAGCTGTTTATAACGCGACTTAAAGTCGCTCCTAATAATGTGTTGACTAAAGGTGCTGTTACTAAACACGGTATTCACTTATCTATATATATAAAAATGAATCCCTATTTCCCTTGGTCACGGCATCACGCCTGAACGGCTAGACCGATTTCGCTAATTCTTTTTTTGTTCGGTTCGTTATTATCAGGAGAAGGTTCCTATGAAAGAAAAAAATAAGGAAATTGCGCGGAAAATTAGAAAAATTAAAATTACTTAACCACCATATAAAATTATTAAACTTTTTTAATGTAACCTTAAGACATTTGGCATAGAATTGATTGAATGCGTGACGCTTAAAACGGATTCTTCTGTCAATCTTATTTTATTGATAAACAATACATTTAAAATAACTAACTTAATAAAATCAAAAATCTGCTCATTTGCTCGATTTATGGCGTCTAAGGCGGAACAAAGTTCGCCGGGTCAGCTAGTAAATAAATATTTCCGGACCATCCACACAACAACATCTAGCATCTACTCTAGTCATCTGATTTACTTAATATAATAGATATACATACGTAAATGTATATACGATATTTTTAGTATTCATATTTAACAGCCAGACCAAGGAGAAAGTGAATTGAGAAAACCCAGCTGTCTGGGTAGTAATAATAATCTTGACCTTCCAAAGGTTTTCTGAAAGAAATCACTCCCAGCTCTGTATATAATTAAGGTGTGTGATGTCATGCTTTTTTCTGATGTGTTTTTACAAATTTTTAGTCATAATCACTGAATTAACTTTAAGGATCTATTTAACAAAATCCGATTAAAGTAAGACTAAGCAATGACTGAGAAAAATAGCTCTATATTTTAACCATTATCTAACTATTATATTACTCGGAGATGGTGAAATAGGCTCTAAGCAATTCCAACAATCCAGTAGCCACAGCAATTTCCTCGAGCGATTTTCGTAATTAATAAACTGAATATAAATGTCGTGATTTTATTCATATTAAAATAGACGGAAAATATAATATTCCCTTAGGAGAGCTTTAGCGTACCTTTGAGCCCACTACTTATAACTTAAGCCGCCGTCTCTGTACTGCGCCATCACCCCACTAATAGGTCTTCGCGACAAGTACTATTTTCCGTATGGTTGTCATTAAGGTGGTGTTCTCGAAATGCGACTTGCCGTTTTCAAAATAAAAAGATATTGAGTTTGGGAAATTCTGGTTAATAATTAAATATATTTTTTTCAAGTTATCATGGTTTTTAACAATATTATGACTTAAGACAGGTTTACCATGATTTGGTGTTTTTTTAGTTTTCCGATATCTCGCTGAATTGTCCTTGTCTTGGTCGTATTTTTATTATTTATTTAGGTTGACGAACTAGTGTTGCTACCACCTGTATCATGGTACCTATTTTAAGTAAAAATAATTAAATAGTATAAAATTAAGTCGCATTCGGTATCTTTCCGCCTAGATCTTTTAAACCACTATATAATAATGCAGTTTTCAGCATTACTCTTGAATGTTTATTATTTACTGTACATTATTTTTACTTTTAGACAACTGAACTTATTTTGAGTAAGCTTTAACTAGCACATTGCGGGAAATGGAGTAATTAAGGCTAGTTTTTCCGTGGGAAAATCCATAAACGCGGGCAAAGTCGCTTTAGTCTAATTAATAATTCTTGAAACTGAAAAGAAATGTATATAAGCTTTTTTGTGAAACAAATGTTGCATATCTATACGTGATGAAAATGCTGCATCAAATTCAAAGTGAATGCGGTTGTTGATTTGGCAAACATGGCGAAAAATGCAGGTGTTTGCCTGTCTGAAACGTCGTCAATGGCTCCTCGTGGCTTGGATGGCGGCCAGCTTGCGTTTAAGGATAGATTCCGAACGGCGAACTTCTTACCTGGAACATTATAATAGTATTCTATAAATAAACTAATATTATAAATACGAAAGTAATTTTGTTACCACTTTTACCTGACTTTACCTGGTCGACCAGTGTTCTTGATGTTTTGCATACATAGGTATATTTGGGACAGAAGGGCATAGACTAAACCAAACGTAAGAACTACGAGTATTCTCGTGCAATGCAAAAATAAACGAATCGACAATACCTTTTATGTCTTAGTAATAATTAAAAGTTCAAGTAAACTTATAAAACTTTTTTAATGAATTTTCATAAAATCTTACAAAATATTTAATATATTTTCGCATAAATGTTGCCCTCAATTTTTGTTAGTTTCATTGGAACCCACAACTCTTCGCTCGCAGTCTGAGACTCGCCCTTAACTGCGGTTTCATCGATGCTTTACCTCGATACGACTTTTCTAGGATTTGTTCGCGATGTCTTAAGTGAATCCTTAAGTTATTGAAAACCTCAGAGGGTTCCGTTTCAATCTAAAGCCTACTGCGAAGTTAAGTGTTATATTTGAGTTAAGTAGTAATTATTCAGGCAAAAATTTGAAATTCCTCGGATGAAATGATTATAACCAATTAATGGGTTAAATTTATATTTAATTCCTATCATGGAAATAGTTTTAGAGTTTCTTGATAACAATTTTTTAAACTGACTCAATAGTATATTTGGTATCCCTTTATGTTAAAGAGACAGATTAATTAATATATGTATGTAAAATGTATAAGATATATATGTAACAAGGTTAAATAAAAAATGTATATAATCATAATAATGTATAAACTGAATAAAAAAGATCTCAAAGTACAAATTTTATCGACTTTTTTCCAGCTATTGCAATAACTCGAACTTCATTAGGTAAGTTCGACCATTAATCTGTCGCGTAGTCGAGACCGCTCCTTATGCGACATGAAATGGATACGTTTACGAGAATTTGCAATTTATGCTCTAGTTTCAGTATAATTCCGCTAGGTGGCGCTGAATTCAGTGGGCTATTACCGTGTTCGACGGTGCATCCACTAAATACACACAAATGTGTCAAGTTGCTGCTAAAAATTGAGTTTATATGTGCGTGAAATCTTGAGAAATTCGGAACAGAGAATGCACTTTAAAAAATTTACAGCAGACTTTAAAAATATCATCATCATCATGCTAGGACACAGGGACTTCTCTCTTGACGAGAGATTATGCCTTAATTCACTACGCTGGCCAAGTGCGGGTTGGTGAATGTCACATGTCCTTCAAACTCTTTAAAGTTCTCAGAACATGCCGGTTTCCTTATGATTGTTTGCTTAGCCGTTAAAGCACGTGTTTTAAAGCACACATATATTTTCAAAAAGAAAAATCCAGAAGTGCGTGGCGGGGTTTGAACCAACGACCTTCGGAATTAAAGTCGAGTGTGCTCTCACTTATCCAACACGGCTTTGCCACCTAGGCTTTTAACCTAGTTAATATTCTCAGCTCTCAAAATGACACATGAAATGATGTTACAGTGTACGCAACTGAAGGCAGTAGGGTCGTGTCCATTCCGAAATATGTATTTTCAGCTTTATGAATAATGTAACGGGAGTCCTATCTGTCCATCTTTCGAGGTATTTGAGTCCGGCCATTTAATTTTCTAAGACATTGATTTTTCCGTTTTATGTGGATATTATGACCTGAATTTAGACTATGTAGGTAATGGAACGCGAGTATGGCGTCGCTGTATTATGATGTAAGAGCATAGCGGTCCAAATTCAGCTGTGGGCTATGTTTAGTTGCTATGTGATTGTCCGTAGCTTAAGTTGTTGTAGCTTTGTATAAGATCTTGCTGTAGCTATTAATAGTGGTAGTTTAGAACCTGTTTCGCCATATAAGTTTTAAAATAATTATATTATATACGGGTAACGGTTTGAACATGCCGTGTTCATGGCGCTTGCAACAGCGTCGAAGTATCGGAAAACTAAAAGACCCTCAATTCATCGTATACCTGGGTGAATAAAGTATACTTAATGCAACTGGGTGAATTAACTCAGGTGAATAAAGTATACCGCCCCTACTTTTCGCCATCTCCGAGTAAAGTCCCAAGTAAATAAAGAGCTGTCTCGTTCAGATATATAAGTAAATAATAATCAACTTTGGGCTTTAAAAGTTGTGTATGGTTAGGCACTGGAGTATTTGTTTACTAGTGTTTTTTTACCTTCTCGTTATCGTCAGATTCGTTAACTAAGACATGTTATAAACACAACATCACATTGTCCCCAAATCGTTCAAATAAACAGCACGAACAAACAAATTTTTGCGTGTTTATCAAATATGTAAACATACGCACCGCAGAGTTTAACAAAAAAAAACCCAAATCCAAAGTACCTTAAAAACAAGTAAACATTTCATTCAAAATTCAACTAAGTTACAAGTTCATGTTCTTTTTGAACAGTTGTTAAAAAATTACAAGACCGAGTTCTTAATTAAGTATTTCCGAGTTTCCATACAAAAGGTTTCTTTGCTGAAAGTTTTTAGGGAATTAAACATGCAAAAGTTTTTCCGTGCGATTTATTTTGCGCCTCCATTATATTAAGAGTGTGCCTTTAGTTGTTCGGGGGTTTTCCGTCTTTAATTAAGTAGGAAATGTTTAACAACTGGGCTTGTATGTGGAGGATGTGATATTGTCCTGTGTTTTTAACCCCCGACCAAAAAAGAGGGTGTTATAAGTTTGATGTGTCTGTCTGTCTGTCTGGGACATCATAGCTCCCGAACGGATGGAGCGATTTTAATTTAGTTATTTTGTATGAAAAGTGAGTTTGGCGTGAGTGTTCTTAGACATGTTTCATGAAAATCGGTTGTGCCGTTTAAAAGTAATGGGGGTGAGAGTGGGGAAGGAAAACCGAAAATGTGCAAATATACTCGAGTGGGGTATCAAATGAAAGCGCATCGCGTGCACGTTACAGAATATTATGGCGTTTTACTTTTAAGAAAATTAGACAAATGGAATCGGGGGTTCTTCTGAAATTTTAAATTAAGATTTATTTTATTCTAGAGTATGGTATACGGTATGCTTCGTTATTTGATAACACCCTTGTAATAGTAGTTTGGATGTAGAAGGGGTTACCAGTTAGTGACGAATACTGTACATAATCTTTATACTGGTGCTACATTAACTACTACTCTTATTTGTTTCAAATTTCTCCATCACCACAGGTTTGCTGTAAGAAAACTCTTATAGGGTTAAGCTCGCCTTTGTACACGACCATTGTTAAGAAACCTTAATGTATCCTTTTTGTGTACAATAAAGAATTTATGAATTAGCGGTCATCGCAATGGGTGTGGCCGGATACATCGTTGCAACGCGAATTATTCGGGCGAAAACAATGTTTTTCATGGGCGTGGCTACAATTAAGTCACTTCAGAATATCGTAGCGCGCAACGCGACACAAATATTTGTCCGCTAATGTAGACAAGAACATCGCGTATGTTCGTTCATGATGACTTAAGTGTTGGTCAACTGACATAACAAAGTTGAACAATTTGGCTTATCGGAATTTTCAGTCCTTTTAGTTCAATTGCATCCTTAAGTTGTACAAATTGGATAAAATTTTCTAATTTGTTCAACTGGTTGAACAGATAATTGAAAAAATTGGTTTAGACGGAAAAACTAATTGTTTTCAAAATGACAGAGCAATTCCCTAAAGATATTATCTGACAAATAATACGCCATTTTGAAAATGGCCGCCACAAATTCATATGGAATTCAAATTAAACGTTAAATGTACTTTTAGAAAAACAATCCAGCATTGCTGCGGAGGAATGTGAAAAATCCTCGTAATAGGATTCCTTGGGACACGAGAATAAACGTTTCAAAACATTCGAATGGATAAGTAGGAGTAGCAGTTTTGGAGGGTCTGACCAGCTCACGAAATTATTGAAGAACTTGATGGCTGGCTTGATCTTTGATGCTCTTTATTTTATTCTTTATCTTGTTAAATTTATCAATTGAGACACAAAAAACTGGCTTACAGACGGACTATACAGAATATATTAGTCATCGTGCCTATTAAACCTCCGTAATTTTAATTTAATGACAATATGTGTCTCTCACTCTTACCTTACGTCAACCGTTAGTTAACCTAGATAAGGAACCCTAAAAGTCATTTCACGTTACCAAAGGGTTTCTTATGATTTCATTTCATTCCCAATCTAAACATTGGACGAATATTTTTTATTAATTGCGTGGGTTTTTGTCGATTCAGAATTTTAACAGTTTTTGTACAGCGTTATAGTTTTGACGTAATCAGTAAAGATTATCAGTTATTAATAAAAAACACAAACAAACAAAATATTTATCTTCTTAACAAATAATTTATAATTTATATACTAAATCAAATACTGCTTATATTTTTATTATCAATTACAGAAAAAAAACGGAATTTCGTTTGTTTAGCCAACCATATCAGATACTATATTCAGATACGAAGACTAAAATATAAAATAATAAATATAAATTGAAAATTTAAGAAAAATCCCCGATTCCTATGCTTTCATTTCCTTAATGTAAAACAACATAATATTATGTAATGTGGACGCGATGCGCTTTCATTTGATACCCCACACTAGTATATTTGCAGATTTTCTGATTTCCTTCCCCACTCTCACCCCCATAACTTTTAAACGGCTCAACCTATTTTCATGAAACATGTCTAAGAACACCCGGGCCAAACTCACCTTTCATACAAAAAAAACTCAATTGAAATCGCTCCATCCGTTCGGGAGCTATGATGCCACAGACAGACAGACAGACACACAGACAGACAGACACGTCAAACTTATAACACCCCTCTTTTTTTTTTTGGTCGGGGGTTAAAAAGAAGCTTGTAATTGCTAGTAAGGTATAGTTAAGTAAGCAGCCACGCGGTGGCGTCGCGGCGGCCGCGCTTGGATAACTTCAAGTGGAGCGGTGCGTGTGGCGGCGCAGTGCAGAGAGCCTTTTATGGGAGTCCTATGTGTAGCACAGATGATGTGTTCCCATGCCCGAATGTTGATGATGATATTTATTTCACAAACAGTCAGATCAGTGATATGTGATTTCTGGTATGTTATAGTGTTTCAACATAAGCAGCCCTGTTTACGTTCCCACTGTTGGAATACAGGGACTTGTCTCTTGAACAGAGATTTTGCCTTAATTCACCACGTTGACCATGCCACATGTACTTCAAACTCTTTAAAGTTCTCAAAACATCGCGGTTTCTTTAAACTCTAATAAGTTCAGAACATGCCTGTTTCCTCACTGTGTTTGCCTTCACCATGTTGAAAACGCACATACATTTTCTGGGGATGAGCCCACGACCATCTAAACGAAAGTCGAGTGTGCTGCCACTTTGCCAACAAGGCTTTTTTTATAAAGTCGTATAATACGAGTATTAAGGTTTATAATCTCATATAATCTTTGTTTTTTCTTAAATGGTTTTTTTATATTTGTTTTACGCCATTTATTTCCTATCCATCCCAAGGTTGCCTGAAAGAGATCGCTCATAGTGATAATAGTGTAGTAATTTAGTTAAGGTTTTTGTAAAGTTTTTTTTTTAATTTGTGTGGTGTACAATAAAGTGTTTTTTATTCTATTTTAAATGCTGATTATTATAATGTCGATGCATCACAAAATCCGATCCTGATTGAGTGATTGGATTGTGATTGGAGTGGCCAAGCGCGAGTCGCACATTCCGCTCTGATTCGGAGATGTCACAGGTCTACAGGGCATGTGATTTAACGTTAGCAAATACACAGCTTATAGTTAAACAGCTTGCATTCTTTGTAGTTTTAAATATTTATTTAAATGTCTGAATTATTGAAAATGCGTTTCAAAGTAATCTCAGAGGATTATCTTAGTTATATAAATATACTAGCTGACCCCAGCAAAAATAGATAGTAGCCGATTCTCAGACCTACTGAATACGCTTATAAAATTTCATAATTAAACAAAGTTAAACTTGTCTAGTCACCTTGTTGTCAAAATGTGTACCTACTGATGTTCTCTGATTCACAGAGCTACAACTAGGTTACGTTTGAAAAAAATCTATTGGTTTCTCCGATCCAACTATACATTAAATACAAGTATGCTATTGTTTAATTAAAATAAAAAAAAAACGTTAATTTTTATAACACGACCCTGCATACTCTTTCCAACCCAACGACTACTTTTCGGTATTAAAAAACAGCCTATGTCCTTTCTCAGGCACTGAGTCTACCAAATTTAATTTTATAGGTACAGTAATTTCCACTTGAGCTTCCGCGACAGATAGACGGAGTCACTTTCGCAATTATAATTGTAGTAAAGAAGTAAAGATTTTAAGCAGTTGTAAACCCACTATTGGGCATTGCTGCCGTTGCTTCTAGGTAATTCTATATTTAACCTCTGTTGTCCAATCAGTTAGGAATCGATTCACTTCATTTCTCAGTTCATTCCGTTTCACCTTCTTTTTTTTATGCTGGATAAGCCTTCATTTGACCACAATCTCACCTGATGTAAAGTGACGATGTGGTCTAAGATAGGACATGAAGACCTAGCTAGAAGGTAGATGGCTTGTCTGACGGAGGTATTATCTATTCTGTTTTATATACAATAAAATAATTGAGCTATGGGAGTAATTAGTCCTAGGATGTTGTATTAGATGTCGCTAGTACGAGGCGTAACTCGCAGTGGCAAGTGTAGAAGAAATTGAAGCGATGACGTAGTGGCGATGTTGGTTTAGCGGTCAGAACGTCCATGCGTAATGAAAGACGTGTGTTCGAGTCCCGCATCTCGCTGGTAAGCTACGTTACTTCCTATATTTTTTTTCTTCACATATTTAGAATATTAATAGAATAGAATAGAAAACGCTTTATTGTACACCACACAAATTAATAATAAAATTTACAAAAACCTTAACTAATTAAAAACAGGGTACAAAGGGCGGCCTTATCGCTATGAGCGATCACTTCCAGGCAACCTTGGGATGGACATGAAATAAAAGGGACGAAAAGACAGTGGCGTAAAACCAATATAATAAATATATTAAAAAAAATACATAAAGTACTCATATACCTAATAAACCTAAATATTATACGAAATAATAAAAACATTTAAGTAAAATAAATAAATAAAGCGAGATATATATGTAAAGTAGAATAAGGAAAATTAGTGTGTTATGGAAGACAAATAATGAGCAAAAATCTTATTTTTAAAAACAGGAAGAGATTTAGCTAGAATAGTATATTTTTGGAGAAATTTGAAAATTGCGTCAGCTGTTTAACCCAGCCCATACAAACCCGTTGTTAACACGGACTGAGCGCAAACAGGGCTGATTGAACGAGCCCTACAGAACTATACTTACCTTCTGCTGAATATTACAGATTTATAGGGGCTTAGCTGAAAAAATCTGCAAAGAGATGGCTTAAATTAAGAAAAAATAAAACCCTGCTATGTTTTAATGTGGTATGTTTATAAAGTAACTAGCTGACCCCAGCAAACGTTGTTTTGCAAAATGAAAAATAGATGTTGGCCGATTCTCAGACCTACTCAATATGCTCACAAAATTTCAAAAGGATCGGTCAAGCCGTTTCGGAGGAGTACGGGAACGAAAACTGTGACACGAGAATTTTATATATAAGATAAGGAATTAGTCAACTCGCCTATTGTTGTTGTCGGATAATCTTCTCGTTCGTGTGTGTGATTTAAAAACTACAGAATGGTTTTTGATAAAACTTCACAGTAATACATCTTATCAGTATAATACCTAGACCACTTCTTACCGATGTAAAATGACACATTTTGCGGTAAAACTGATTGTAGCGAGCATAGCCCGATTTGGATCAAATTTGACACTGATATAGGTGCATTCCGACAAAAAGCAACTTTTTACTTTTTTAAATCTATTATTTTGCAGGCAAAGCCGCGGTCGGAATGCTAGAAAATATATATCTACCTATTTTATAAGAAATCATATGAGTTGTCGTTCTATAAATCGATCCTGGCAAGCAATGGTTCGGACCAGTCGCTCCATGACTTATGCGGCCATTTATCAACATTCATACCCCAATGAAACGATAACGTTATTCAGAAAAACGGTTACCGAATTAACGACGTCGTGTAACTAGCCGTTATTGGAATTAATGTTGGTTATTCTTTGATTAACGGTATTACTATTTTGGAACTTAGGTTCAAAATTGTTCCAAAAAATCTCTATGGAGGGTTTGACAACATGTTGCAACATTTTATGGAAAACGGCCGTTTTGGAAACCGAGGTTTAGATAGATTGCAATACTTTATTACACACCAAGCAAAGAAACATAGGTAAATAGGTTTTTTTATATTTCTAAAAGAATTTCTTTATACATACTTGGAGATAAAAACTACTGATTAAGTAAATATTATGCATAACATCAACAGCATTCTTATATATCCCATTTTTATAATTTGTATTTAATATTTCCCGTACATTTTGTTTCTATTACTTTTCAGACAGATTCCTTGCTATATAAATCTTATTTTTCTGATTTCCCGTAACCAAATTCGCCGTTTTTGCTTTCAAAAGCTCTTTTTTGATTGTAACCTTATCAAGATTATTCTTCAAAGGGGATTTCACAAACCGCAGATCAAATTAAGCTTTTCCTTATAATAAGATCCTATCGGAAACTCAAAAGGTGATCATACAATAGGAGTATTGCGTGATACACAAAATAAGACGAAATGTACCTACGTACTACTATAAATAAATCTATTTTAAGAAGGATATAGGAGCGTGTGGTTTCTGGACGCGAAAATATTTGTTTCTTTCTTATCTCTCCTGTCTTAATAATATATTTTGTTATAGAGACTCCAAAACAGGAATAGGAATGAATTGAAAGCGTTTTCTTGTGTTTGTTCAGCATTAGAAAAATTATTTAGTTTTGGTTGTTGTACTCTGACTTGAGTTTTCTTTATTAGTCAGTAATCGGTAAATTGAAGGCGAGCCCTATCGTTAAAAAATCCCTTGTTTATTGTAAGTCGGTTGTCTTTTGTTGAAATATCCATGTACACTGTACATAATTATAAGAATGGGCCCAAAAACTTATGGGAAAATATCAGAATGCTGAAAAAAATTGGAGAAAAAAGATTTAAAATAAATTATGTGGTGCAAACGGTTAGAGTCATATATGGAATAAAACCTTTTATAACATATCTTAAAACTTCTGTAAGTAACTCTACCTTTTTTTTTCGTAATTATACACCAGGGATGTAACGGAGGTAGTTTTATCGGAATCGGAGTTTTCAAATTTGATTTATCGGAATCGGAATCGAAATCGGAGGCAGGGTCAGTTTGTTTTAGGACAAATAAAACATGATTTATAGTCAATTCTTTTCATTTTTATTTTTTATTATAAAATAAAAAACAACTGTGAAAATATAATTCCAAATAAACAAAAGATAAAATTATGTAATGAATTTAAAGTTTAATTAAAATTAAAACTTAAAACCCAAAGTAGCGTGTTACATTACAATAAATGAACAAAAGCTAAAACAAATTAAATCAGCGACATGTATGAACCTGTTCGGCACAGGCCGTCGCGCGCCGCCCGCTTTGTTTCGTTCGACCTCCGATTAACATCCGATACAAAAGTATCGGAACCGAAGTCGGAACCCAAAGTGTAATAATCGGAAGTTCCGACTTAACGGAACCGGAATCGAATCTCCGTTACATCTCTAATAAATGAAACACATCTAGCCCCTTCATTAGATTCCACTATCTATTTATTTATTTATTTATTAATTAACCATATAATAACAGTGAATATTATTCAAGGTACGTCATATTTTTACAAATTCATGTATGTACATTAATTCAATTAATATCTAATCGAATCTGACCTGAGTAATCTTCCTCTTATTATAATTATCGCGTGACATAACACTTCAGACTTCATTTGAGATCATTAACAGTTATTAAAGGAAATTAATGCGAAATTAATTCAATTTGCTATTTTCACCCGACGGCGATACGCAAAGGAGTGGTAATGTGTTTATCAGTCTACATATGTATGTATGTTCCTCTGTAGCACTGTACAGACCAAACGCCTGGGTCGATTTTATGATTTATTCGTAGAATCGATTCCTCCTAGTACGTAGAGTGTCACTAAAGACATGACGTCAGTAAAAATTCAATATGGCGACTACTGGACGCCATTTTGTAAAAATAAAAATGATAAAGTCAACGAAATATGTCTTGTGAGATATCGTTGAATAGGTATTTAAAAAAAAGAAAGTTTTCTTTAAACATGTTTTGATCCGACTGACAGTTTAGGATCTATATCGATTTAAAGTTGCGTACCAACCATTCTCACTTAATAGGCTTTTGTGAAAATGCCCAAAAAAGTCAAGTCGTATCCCACATCACGTGGGGTCGGCACAACATGTTTTTTCCTTCCATTTTCCTCTGTCACTCGTCATCTCAACACTCACTCCTTTCTTACACATATCTTCTTTCACACGGTCCATCCATCTTTTCTTTGGAGGCCTTCTTCCATATCCATCCACATTCATATCTAACGCTCTTCTCGTAACATGACTTTCGTTCCTTCTCATGCCCAAACCACGCTAACCTATTACCTCTCAACTTATCCGTAACTGGTGCTACTTTCAAACATCCTCTTATATACGCATTCCTTATTTTATCCATCCGGGTCACTCCACATACAATTACTCTTACTATTTGTATTTCTAAATAATGCAAGGTGATTATTTCGACTGGGTCTTCATTCAGTGCGACTGTAATTTTAATTTGTTCTTTGCTAATAACTATTTTTATAATAGTAAGACAAGTGTAGTAAGTTATTTTTTTATGTTAAAGCTATTATTGACATTACTAATAACTTCTGAATAGCAGCAGTATAGTGAAAACGTGTAATCATGTAATCAAAAAATTTAATTGAAAATCGTTATAAATATAGCATATCTAATAATTACACTTTAATGAATCATACATCTGACATTAGTTTATGATAAATTCAGAGGTTGGTGGAACAGGTTGGTTACTGTAATAAGATTAAACAGGAGTTAAGTTTCTAAGTTTTCAAGCCTTGTGGATAGTTCTTTGGAGTTTATCGCTTAAGAGCGATTACATACTGGACATAAGCCTCATAGACATACAGTTATAAAAACATATATATTTATATATGCATTTGTCTAGATTTGTCTCCAGTAGCAGAATCCTATAGATATTCCTTCTATATAAATCGTGTGCGTGAGTAGGCAGTATTTATTGCTGGAGCGAATAATGAATCAGCCTGTATAACACGCGATGTGTTGATGTCCTGTCACGGTCGCCGGTTCGACTCCCGTGCTTAATTAATATTGGTTTGTATAGGAGAATATTTCTGGTATTTTTCCAGTGATAATTATCTAATCAGAAACTTAATTAATGGTCTCGCGGCAAAAACAAGAATAAGTTTTGTAATTTTTTTCTATAAGTATCATATTTTGTAACCATGTTGTTTAATATTTTTTTTATCTTGAATACATTTTGTTCACATATTTGTTAAAATATCTAACTGGTATATGTACACGAATTTGTTAAAATATGTAACGGGCCCAGTCGACTAAATAAAAGTAATAAATTAAATGCATTTAGTCAACCGGCCCCGCCGGCCATTTTTTGTATTTATGTACTAATGAATAATAAGTATAAAACGAAACAGCCTTATCGCTGAATGAGTTTAGGCTGTATCTAAAGAACCGTGATACATAGAGAGTAGAAATTTGGAGGGTGATGTTTTTTGTTGCCGCTATGCCGGAGGTTGCGGGTTCGATTTCCGACACAGGACCAGATTTTGTACGATCTACAATTTCTGTTATCGTGTCTGGGTGTTTTCTATGTATCATATGTATGTATTTACAAAAAAAAATGTATCTAAGTAGTATATCAGTCATCTAACACCATAGTACAAGCTCTGCTTAGTTTGGGGTTAGGTGATGCTGTGTGAGAAGTCCAGAAATAATAAAAAAAAGAAATAAACATAAAAATGTACTCTAATAAAAAATCTTTTATTTAATTGTAAAACATGTTTAAGTTGTACACGAAACCCCATGAAGTATGAGTAGCCATTCATATTTTTTTTTTGTTACAGGTATGTTCGACTAGATACATATAATTCCATTATGTATGTAACTTCGAAGAAAAACTTCTCGGTAAATAGATAACGCAATTTACTTTATTCCAGACATATTCCGGTGTTTTTCTGCCGAAAACGTCTGACTAAATAAGTTTAAGAGAATCATTTATTTTCTTTGAGTATATAAACATCAATATTATATGATACTTGCTTTTACTTCTAGTTTTGTTTTCCGCAGGAAACACGTATTTTTTGCCGCGGTAAAACCTTGCCTATAACCTTCCTCGATATATGGCTATCTAACACGAAAAGAATTTTTCAAATCGGACTAGAAGTTCTTGAGATAAGCGCGTTTAAACAAACAAAAGCTTCAGTTTTATAATCTTATATATACAAATTTCCGATTTTTACCAAATTTTATATGCGTCGTTGTAAATTTTATATAGGTCTGAGAATCGGCTACTATCTATTTTTCATTTTGCAAAACAACGTGTGCTGGGGTCAGCTAGTATTAGTATAGATATTATGGGTATTTTACTAAAACGATTTAGTTATAGGAATACTTTCTAATGAAAAGTTTATCTATTGTTAAGTTTTTCTACTTTTATATCAGATCCTAATTCCAAGCAAACTTGCAGACCTAAGTAGAAATCCATTAGAACGGTAACAGACAAATAAAATTCATTTATCATCTAAATTGAACTCCAATGAATTAAATTAATTAATCTAACGCCAATCACGTCCGATATTTATTGCGTTGCCCCGTTTCACCCTCTTTCACCCCAGTTTCACCCCGTTTCACCCCTTAATCTAATAATAAAGGAAGTGCATCGACACTTGACACCATATGTTTTTTTTCTGTGCAGCTTTTGCCCGTGGCTTCGTGTGTGTAAATATGTGGAGAATATCATAAAATACGCTGGAATACTTATTCGTTTTTATTGGTTAATGGTAGCCTATGTCTGTCTTAGTACTCCATACTGTATGCAAAACAAAAAAAAATAATAATTAGGTAACAAACAAATAAACTTACTTTCGCGTTATCTAATTAGCACGTTTGAGCACGTTTTTTTGATTTATCTGTAATGGCCTTAAATATGACAAATTTGTTTTTTATTAAGTAAGCGAAGTTGCGCGAGGCCAGTACTTGGATAGATGACCGCATCCTTTTCAAGTTCAACCATTGAATTTAATGTCAATTTGATCTCAGTTAGGCGGTAAACTGAGTTTACCCTGATTTGTTCGATTGCATAGCCAATGGTGAAAGCGGGGCTTAGTCTGCGCCTAGTTTAACTAACCACCGTAAACTGCTCTCTATTCCCTACAAAACCGTACACAGATCTAGCTCAAACTAATCTGGCAAACTACCGCAACCGTCCATGCTTAAAAGCTCCCTGTTTCGAAGTAATACGTTAGTAAGCAGAGCTCAGTCTAAACTGGTGTTTTGGGATAAATGACAGTATAAATTGAGCTTAGTGTTTATGTGATTGGTATGAAAGTAGGGGTCTGTGTATAGTGGTCGTCAGGACGTAGGTAATTGTTGGCATGCGTCAATCGAGACCCTATAAGGGGTTCGAAAGGACGTTGTTTATTGGAAGCCATTTTGTTTGACTTTTGTATGCGATATGCTAATATAGGTTGATTTTGTTTTGTATACAATTCAATTCAATTCAATTTATTTATTTCAGATAAAAATCCATACAACACATACAATTAAAAAATCAATAAAGAAATAAAATGTCAACAATAATTAACTTAAAACATTATTTATCTATTACTAAATTAGTTTATTGAAAGATATTAATAGCTCGGAATCATTAATATTATAAAATTACAATTATTACTATTGAAATTAAAATTAAAATATCATTATTAGTCTTAAACTTAAAACAGAAAAAATAATAATAAAATATGTATATAAATTGGGATTAGAAAATAAAATATTAATCATACAGAGCCTATTAGTATCTTTATCCACCTGTCTTGAATAGGGCAGTCTGTCCGTGCTGCAAACATCTTCAAGATGCCGTTGCTGCTGCCTCGCACACGCTGGAATAAGGAAGCGACTTTCTTGCGTATTATAGCATGGAAACCGTCCGTGCGAGCTTCGGCAAACATCCCTGATGCACTGCAAAAGCGAGGCAGCCTCATCAGCATCCTAAAGATGTTGTTATATTGGACTCGCAAAGTGTTGGCAGTCCGCCGGGTGTGGTTTGTCCAGAGGCTGCTCGAGTAGAACGACTGGCAGTAAGCCTTAAATAATGTGATTTTCACTTCTCTCGAGCAGCGAGCGAACCTGCGTGCGAGCATGTTACCACGGACTGCCAGCGCTCTGCGCTCCCTTTCAATGTCGGCGTCATCTTTAAGGTCTTCTGTAACAATATGACCTAAGTATTTAAAACTTCTTACCACTTGTAGAGCCGCACCATTCAACATAATTGGCGGAACATGGGTCGGCTGAGATCTCCCACTTTTAAAAACGAGGACTTCACTCTTTTTGGTATTATACTTCAGTCCATGTTTCGCCGCATATGCCTCACAGATTTTTATTAATTGACGCAAAGAACCCGACGATGGTCCCAACAGTACCATGTCGTCTGCGTAACTTAGGTTATTTACAGCAACACCATCGATAAAGCAACCTGTATGAGTACTGCTAAGCTCACCGACCAGATCATTTACGTACAGGTTGAACAGCAGAGGAGAGGTCACCCCGCCTTGTCGCACCCCGCATCTCATGTAATATGCGTCGGATAACGCACCCGCCCACTTAACTTGGTTTAGTTGGCAGCCATACCAATTTCTCAGGATGGCTATCAAATCAACCGGCACACCTGCCACCTTTAGCCTGCTCCAGAGTTTATCGTATACAACTGTATCAAATGCTTTGGACAGGTCAAGGAAGCAGGCGTATACCGGCGTTTTCCTCTCCGTGTAGTACCTGACAGCCTGCTTAAGACATAAGATCGCGCTCTCCGTCGAAAGCCCAGCTCGGAACCCAAACTGGGCATCATTAAGGTGGACGTGTCGCAGCATTACATCATTGAGCAGGCTGTCAAAGATCTTTGCCACAATGGTTGCCAAAGATATAGGCCGATAGTTAATTTTATCCGACGGATCCGCAGTTTTACACTTTAGAATGGGCACAACTATGGTTTTAGTTAACTCCTTCGGTAAGTACCCATGACACACACAGAGATTAAAAAACATAGAGAGCACGTGCGGCAGATGTACACCCGCATATCTCAAGTGCTCAATACTAAGTCCATCATGCCCGGGAGATTTGCCGCGTTGCATACTTTTAAAAATTTTCTTTACTTCTTTGGCATTTAAGCTAGTGGTTCTCTCGAGCACGACAGACCCAGCATCGATCCCTTCAGACACGCTAGTATTAGACTGCAAATTTACATTAAAATGATCTTTAAAGATGTTAGAAATCATAATATGATCACTAACATTTTCCACACTCACAGGGAGGCCAGACTTAGCGTTCATTTTGTTAGTTTCCTTCCAAAAACGCTTAAATTCTTTGCCCGTGTGATGAGAGGCAAGAAGGTCCATTTTTATCTGCTCTTGTCTATCTTGACACCACTTAAGCTGCTTTTTAAAGGACTTTCTGCTCTCACGCATATCATCATACAATTTACCATTTGTTGGCTTACCTGCTTCAACCCAGGCCAAGAACCTAAGCCTGGCCTCTCCATGAAATGGTGCTACGTGCTTATTCCATCCGACAACATAACCACCTCTCCTCTGCGCTCTCTCACGTTCATACGAACTTGATGCGGCTTCTCTTAAAATTGTAGTTATCGTAGAATACATATCATCCAAAATAGTTCTATGTTCCAATTTACTACATACACTGTCACAACATTTAGAAAACTCTATTGGAAATTCGATTTTTTTCAATTGAGAGTTACATATTTGATGGTATCTATCTATCTGCTTATTGTTACGCTCTCCCCATATAACCTTATTAACAATCGATTTCATATTTAACTCCATCTTAGCATTTAACCTACCCAAGTCACATTCCACAAATAGCGGAAAATGGTCAGACCACTGCACTCTGTGCTCTACCCATACACGACCGACAGAAGGAAGCGCCCCACCAGTAACGACGCAATGGTCCAACCATCTCGCACACCCGTGGGCCTCACTAACAAAGGTATATGTATCCGATTCAGCGCCTAACACATTCATATCCGCACACGACCAGTTTTGATCTCTACAAAAGTCAAGTAATTCGTTACAAAATAGTTCTTTTGGGTGCGCATTAAAATCACCCAATATGTAGATAGCATCCGTGTCTGCAGCTTCCTCGATAACTGAACTTATCTTACTCAAACATTGGGTAAAGTCCGGCAAGTTCTCGTAGCAGTCAGTAGGCATATAGACACTAAATATCAACACCGATTTATCACATAACTGCACTTTTATAGCTGACAGGCGAACATCATCACACTCCACTACACTTACAGAACGAAGTAGCCTTTTCCTCCAGAGCAGTGCGACTCCGCCGTGGGGCCGTCCACGTAGAACTCCCGCAGAGGTGTCCACCGGAGACGTCCCGGTGCTCCCGAACTCGTCACTAATAGTTGTCAACAGGCTCAAATCATGCGGCAATAACCAAGTCTCCTGCAGTGCGATAACGTCCGCCTGCTGGCAGAGACTTCGAACACCATCTAAAGACCGCTTGAGCGACTTACAGTTAAATGAGACGAACTTACTGCAAGCAGTTCTATCCATTATTAGGGCTTTGAGAATGCCTCACTTTCGATGCGTCCTTCTGACGGTACTCATTACTTATATTTACAAATCGCCTAAACGAGATTCCCTTTGGCCATATGTTACCATCAAGGAATGTTTGTACGTTGTGTTTGCTAACGTTAAACTTATAGGCGTTGTAATTACGTTCCTTAGCCATTTTTATTTTAATGGGAGATACCTTTTCCTGTGTTTTACTTAGAATGTATTCAACTATATCAGCCTCCGTAACATCCTTGTGTACATTTGTGATAAAGAGCGGGATTTTAGTATCCGCAGCTTTAAATTTACCATTCAGCTCCTGGTTGGCCTTACCCTTACTGGTGGTAAATTTATTTCTCAGGCGCCTTCGCTGCACTAGTTTCCATTCTTCCCTTTCCGGTATATACCACAAGCCTTTTGTTTTACCTATCTCGGCAAACGTAGTTTTATTGGTAGGAGATAGCTCTGTTGTTCTCGTTTTCACGCTGTCACGCATCTCATCCCTACCTTGTAAATCAGACGGCAATGCAGGTCCGATTTGCGACAAAGTAGTTTCATGGTTATAACTTGAGTCAGTAGTAGCAGCGCCGGCGCAGTTCATACTCATACGCGTATTTGGTGTAGTAACTATGTCACACACTGTAGCGCCGCTGCGTTCCGTACGCTGACGACTCGGACTGGGTTCAACGACCGGCGGCTGTGGGGACATTGACCTCGGCGGACTGGCCGGCACGGCCATAGAAGCAATTGCCATCGGCCCACTATTTAGCAGATCGGCGCCGCGGGCTCGGGTAGATACAAAATGATCATAGCGACGTTGTATAGGAGTATCAACTATAGAGTCATACCTGTTAGAATGCAGCCTAACTTCCAAATTATGAAGCTGTTTACTTGTCACGTATGTGTTTTTAATACTCTCAATCTGCGCTTTCAATAGAGTTATTTCCTTTAATAGCGCCGAACAATCTAGGTGATCAAACAGCACAGGCGGCAAACGATGTAATTCCTTAGCAACAAAGATCGGTATAGTTTCTGGGTCTAGACTTTTAAGAAGCGTAATGATGTCTTCTAAGTCTCTCTGAACCTTTCCCCCACTTTTCTTCTTTCTCATTATCTTCCTTGTACTTGCAGTGACAGAGTCAAAAAGAAGATTTTTTGACTTCTCTACCTCGTCCATTTTAAAAGACGATACACAAATACGCACCAAACTCTCTTCATCCATAACATCAATTTTATTGGTAATAAATGCTAACACTTCGTCAATAACCACATTGCAACTTGCACATTTGACTGTGCTCGACGTCATTTTTTTACGATCGGGAAAAAAGCGCGACCGACACGACCGCTCCGTAACGATGCGGCGAGCAGACTGATATATTATAGTATAGCTTAACAAGATTCCGTCGAATTTGAATTTTGCTTAAGGTCAATAAACAACGTCGGAGTCGCTTTAGATAACAATTTTTTTAAGGTTTTGTACCCAATGGGTGAATTATTACTATTATTAGGAGTTTGTCGTCTGTCTGTCACCAGGGTGTATCTCAAGAACCGTTTATGGATAGAGAGTTGAAAATTAGAGGGATGTTGTATTTCTGTTGCCTCTATAACAACAAATACATATAAAACACATATTACATAAATATATAAGGAGGCTCCCATACAACAAAAGGTGATTTAATTAAGTTAAGCGACGTTGCGAACGGTCATTAATTGGAAAGGTTTTGACTACTTTACGGACAGTAGTGGGACGGACAAACAAATTATCAAAAGCACAGGAACATGTCAATATGTATACCGCATTTTAGCAGGACTTTACTGTTATATATTTTTTTGAAAACAAACCTTGTTGGTTAAGTATTAGGAGACTCGACTTTCATTCCGAAGGTCGTGGGTTCAAACCCCGCCACGCACCTCTGTATGTTTCTTCTTAAGAAATTTATGTGCGCTCTATACACGTGCTTCAACGGTGAAGGCAAACATCGTGAGGAAACCGGCATGCTCTGATAACTTTAAAAGAGTTTGAAGGACATGTGACTTTGTCAACCCGCACTTTGCCAGCGAGGTGAATTAAGGCCTAATCTCTGTCGCCAAGAGAGAAGTCCCTGTGTCCCACCAGTGGGAACATTAATATTTATCATCATCACCCGATGATAATTTTTCTCTAAAAAATACATAGGTGCATTTCTTGGTTTTAACCCACGACCTTCAGTATAAAAGTCAAGTGTGCTCCAAAGCCACCACAGCTTCCGAAGCTTACTAAGGAAGAAAATCTTAGAATAATCTCCTGGACAAATCACCTCTCATAGATCAGCCGCGTAATGTCTGCGATAACATTAGCAAGCAATAAGGGATCCTTTATATTAGTTTCGAAACTACCAGTTTCTGAGCAAATTGTAGGGTTTCCATACTCCTCTTCGGTTACGTAACTTTATTTAGTCCAATAAAAAGTTTTTTTTCTGGTACGCATATAATCTAATGTGTTTGCGAAGAATTAGATTTTCTGAACATGTTGGGGCCGGAAAGTTCTCGAATGGAGACCATGAATCGGCAAACGCAGAGTAGGACGTCCACCAACTAGATGGACAGGCGACATGGTGAAGGTAACGGGAAGTCACTGGAAGTCTTTGAGGGAGGTCTATATCAAGCAGTGGACGTCCTACGGCTGAAATGATGATGATGATGATGACACACTTAACAAAGATACAAGACAATAAAAACTAAACCTAGAATGCTTAATGGGCGATTTTAAGCAATTTCTTCCAGACAACCTTTGATGAAGACCGCGGTGGATAGAATACTTTTTTTTTATGATGGCAACATTCTAACGTCTTCGCCCGCGGCATAGTAGCTTAGTTACTCATTATTTCATCAGCCAGCCAGTGCAAGTCCCATCAAAATCGGTCCAGCTATTTTAAATTTATTATCCGGTCCCAACACAGGCAGACAAAGAGATTAACCGACTATAAATTTGTAAAACATTAATTGTTTATTTTTATATGCGATATTTAAAAATCGAATAAGAACTAATTATTTTATAGAAAGCATAGAAAGAGAATTCCCGTAGTAATAGAGAAGAAGAAGATTGGCAAAGTTGAGCCCGCACGACGTCGTTTTGCGCCGACATTTGGAGTTCGTTAGAAGTCGGTGTCAAATCGAATTTACTCTACGTTCTAGTGCAATGCGGAATGCTGAATTGTCTTTGTTTTCCGGATTTTCCTACTTCACTCGTTTAGCTCTGGCTTATTTCGGTAACCAACGAATTTTTAAAGTTTATTTTGGACGCTTCTCCTGTCTGATTAACTGGAAATAATATTTGCGCGTTTTAAATTAGTAATGCTTTTAGCACGGACAGAGGGAGTTATGAAATATTATTCTGTTATTCTCAACTCACTATTTTCAAATTCAGAAATAGGCTAATAAAACGAAAATATAATTTCTGAAATAAAAATGTCATTCCTTATGATACTGTACTTTATATAATTATGATCAGTTAGTCTAGATTTGATGTTTGTTGTTGTGGATTTACTAATTAAAAACAGAAAGGAATTACTGCTCAGTTCTTTTTGGTGGTTCAATTACGCAATAGAAAAATATTGTACGCAACTACGCAGAGCAATGAGCCATTTTAACATCGATTTTTAAAATATTAAGTTTGGTACAATAACAATTAATTACCTTGTCTCAGAATTATATTCCGTTTTAGAAACCATAGTAAGATATCGCAATTTTAACTTACAGTCACACAATAAATAACTTAACAAAATAAATATTTTCTTCGAAAACAATGCTGATTCTTCTTTAAAATATATTTAAAAGGCACTAAATCATAGTATAATCTCAGCACCCCACCAATAACATTATTTGTTTTCCGTAATTTACCGCCGAAACGAATCACGTTCAAAATTGCTGTTGTATTTTCGGTATTTCAGTTTTATCGCGCAGCGCCACCCGCCGAGCAAACAAGGAGTTTCGCATCTACAGCACTCACTGTATCACTTTGGAATTGCGAAGGTGAAATGGGTCTTATGACAGTGCGGTTTTTGTTTTGAAAATAGAACGAGAAAGTGGGCATAACATTTTTTGAACTTGGAATCTTAAGGCCGAGTTTTGACTAACACCCGAACCTAAAATTATGTCAAAAATTACGCGTAGTCAAACATTAAAAAAAAATGTTAAGTATATATCAGGGTGGGTAATTTATTCTCAAATTTTTAGTGCAGGCGTGTACCATTATTTGATTACGCACTACAACACTAGCATTCTTTTTATATCTCGCCTGATAGTAAGTTTCAATATACAGCAAGTATCACAAAGGCCTAACTGACCTATTCACTCTTGTCTTGAGTCGGGTGTTGGAATCAAGCAGCTCGTAGCATACCTATTCTAAATCTCCACTGAACAATGAAGGTAGACGAAACAGCTTAGTTCGAGGGACCGTAACTAAAATTCAATAATGCGATGTGCGTGCGTCTGCTTGTTCTAATTCTAAACTATAAAGGCGATAGTAACACTAAATTAATTATATTTAATCATCTTGAGCCTCAGTAACTAAGCCGAATCTGTAATGAGTTAACATTTTTGTATTACCTATGTAAAACTCGAAATTGCTTTTCTCAGTGATAAGCGGGGTAACTAAATTAAAAAAGTTGGTTGTTAGGTTAAATGAAGCATTATAAGTTAGTTAAAATCAGTATGATTTTGACATTTACGCTAAAGAAGGTAGTACATGAATATTCTATAATAATATTACTAGAGGCCCGGCACGGTTAATTATTCAAAATTGTTTAAATAAAAAAAATATATAATAATAATAAATATTTCCGGACAATTTACACAACAACATCTAGCCCCGTGGTAAGCTCTAAGCTTGTGTTACGGGTACTAGATATCTGATATACTTAATATAATATACATACATATATAGATATTTTTATTATATACATATTAAACACCCAGACCAAGGAGAAAAGTGCTAATCAAATATGTCCAGGCGTTTTTAAGTTATTCGCTCACCAACGCATTTTTTGTTTTATT
Source organism: Gymnoscelis rufifasciata (assembly GCA_929108375.1). Taxonomy (NCBI): domain Eukaryota; kingdom Metazoa; phylum Arthropoda; class Insecta; order Lepidoptera; family Geometridae; genus Gymnoscelis; species Gymnoscelis rufifasciata. The sequence goes on along the minus strand of OV815327.1, from coordinate 7,688,216 downwards.
TTATATTTTAGTACATAATGGGTATTGTATAAAAAATATCTTAAAATTGAAACTGGAACTTACCTGAGAAATAAAAAAAAGGATCGAAACTGATCGAATTCGGTTATTTGATCGCTTACAAGTTTGAATTCGATTTCTTACATTATCGTAAATCGCCTATTATAAATTATATATCTGATAACAACTTAATTTAAACTTTAAAATATATAGTATTGAGTTCTAGAATTTATGGTCTATGCAATGTTTTTAGTTGGTTCTATTTTTAAAACTCACTGCGGAAAAAGCTTTATATTTGAGCCACACCGAATCAAATCAAACGTTCCATTTTCGAAACTTGTTTACCGTCAACAAAAACTATTACTTTGCTTTGCTTTTATTGGCGGGTAATTTCTGAAATTTGACTCATATTAATATGATGAATGGGATATTTTGTTGCGTTTTTGTTGAAAAATAACGCTAGGGATGGGAATTCTTTCCGAAAAAGATCGAGTTTTATATCGATTAGAATCCTGACCTGTCGAATCGATCCTCAAAAAAATCTATCTTTTATCAAATTTTGCTTTTACAATGTAAGTACCTATAAATAAATTTTATTAAAAACAAGACAAATAATATAATTACCATATCAGAATATCAGATCAGGTTTTCTACCTGATCTGATTTGAACAAGACATTATTTTCAAAATTTATTGTTCACATAACAAATAGATAATAAAGCTTAAAGTAGCCCAATGCTTAATATCTAAACTTTTTACAGCACAGATACAAAAAGTCAAAGATTATAACGTAACTTTCTTTTTATTGAAGAGAAGTGAGGCGAAGTTCACTTAAAACACAGCCATCTCGCGAGATTTTGAGTAATTAACCGGCTGCACTCTTGTATACGGGCACCTTCATCTAATGGTATGGTTTATACCAGAACAGAAAAAATCGAATGTCGATTTTCAAGGGTGATGTATCGATCCAATACTACATATCGATTTAAAAATCGATATTTTTGGATTGAAAAATCGATTTTTGGTTAATCGGTCTCAGAATCGCGCAACAAAATATATTTTTTCTTTGTCGTTTGTAAGTCACATAATGATCATTATTTAATATTCGTTCTGTACTAAGCTTAACCTTTAGAGTTAGTAACTGCGAAACTAGATTTTTGATTAAATTAAATTGCAGTCGATATTAGGTAAATAGCATTTACTGCGTTATTTGAAAAATTGTAGTTTTTTTTTTACATTTTAAGTTTTTAGACCTTAAGCTTTATAGCTTTTTCTACTAGCTGCCTGCCCGCGGCTTTGCCCACATAATAATTAATTTTCCCGCGGTAATAATTAGCTTTTGTCCATTACTGGGAAAACAGCTAAGCCCATGACAAATTTGACTCAAATCGGGCTTTGCTCGCAATAATTGTACTTTCTCGCGAAAAGCCGTATTTTACCGCGGAAAAAGTAGCTTATGTATTATTCTGATATATAAGCTATATTATTGTGAAGTTTCATTAAAATCCATCCAGTAGTTTTTGCGCGAAATAGCAACAAACACACATACATCCTCTCAAACTTTTGCGTTAATAATATTAGTAGGATTTACTCCAACACCAAATCAAAGCAACCATAATTTGTATCTCTAAACATTTAAGTAAACCATTTTTTAATAGCAATAGCATTTCTAAATCGTATATATTATTAGTCTTAATTTTTTCACGTCGAAGAACAAATGTACGGTTAGCGGTAACCGCTAGGGAATTTGCTCAACTGCGCAGTAAGGAGGTTATAATAAAACTGGTAACAAACCGCTCTACCGGGAGCGATACCGCCAATAAATAATGAGACTTACGACTTTGTTCTACTTTTAAAGTTTTAAAATCGATGTATCGCGGCATTAGTTTTAGCTGTCAATGCGGTTTCGTTGTCTATGGGAAATAGGGATGGGACTTGTAAGTATGTTGGTATAAATAAATAAATATATTCGGACAATCCACACAACAACATCTAGTCCCGTGGTAAGCTCTAAGCTTGTGTTACGGGTACAAGACATCTGATATTCTAAATATAATAGAAATACTTATAAAGATATATTTTATTATTCATATTAAACACCAAGACCAAGGAGAAAAGTGCTTGCAGAACATACAAACACTTGGCGGAAATCGAACTCGCTACCCCTTCGCCCACCGCGCCACTGAGGAAGTATAGGTAAATAAATTAGCTTTAAAAAAAATACAATAAAACAATATACTAGTAGATTAGTTTTGGGAAACCATTATGTTGATTTCACACATTAATATTTCCAAATTAATATTTCGGTAAAAAAATAATGTAAAAGTATATTAGAAATTCAATAATGAAATAAAAATTACCAAAATGGATAAATGAAAATGTTTTCCTATTTAAAATATTTTTCTTAAGGTTAGTGAAGATTTCATCAAAATTGTCTTCTGCCGTCTCTGATATTATTTGAAAAAAGTATTATTACGACGATTATAAAATGTTAGTTTGGTGGGTAAACCGTGTTTATGCTCAGACATGAATAAAAGAATGCGATTATTTTAAGATAACAAACAGCCACTTCAATTTTATTTATATGTATGGGTATGTTTATTATTATATTCTACATGACAGCTTGAGGGTTTAGGGTTACAGAGACTAATTGACCAATAATTGCTCCAGTATGTATATACGTTTAATATACCTTAATATGTTAGGGCTGTCACATTGCCACAGCTTTCATATAAAAGAGAAAGAAAGTTATATCTACAAAACTAAGCTAAAAATAATAAATTAAAAAAGGATTATAAATATATATGGGGTATAAGATGAGTGGCGGTCGGCTTGTTAATGGAATCAGCACTTGGGTTTGATTCCGCCGAGGGGTCAAGTGTTTATAAATACTAAGACTAGTTAAATAAATAAATAAATATTTCCGGACCATCCATACAACATCTAGCCCCGTGGTAAGCTCTAAGCTTATGTTACGGGTACTAAACATCTGATATACTTAATATAATAGACATTACATGTATGGATATTTTTGATTACTTATACATATTAAACACCCAGACCGAGAAGACAATATTCTAAGACTAAGTACAATAGTTAATGAAATAAATAAATATTTTCGGACAATCCCCACAACAACATCTAGCCCCGTGGTAAGCTGTAAGCTTGTGTTACGGATACTAGACATCTGATATACTTAATATAATAGACATACGATTACATACATAGATTTTTTTTAAAACACCCAGACCAAGTCGCAAATATGACAACCCTAACCGGAAGGTAGGTTAGGTAATAATTTGCATGCTCTAATAAGCCCCAATTCGTGCATCCACCGAAATCAAAATTAAACCGAATTGAACTAATGCTACGTCGACAAATTAGGACGCAGTTACACCGATTGTCACTACTCTCAAACTTATGGCAATATTAGCCTTTCACGTCATGTACCCTGTGTGTTAAAAGTCTTATGGCCTTCCTTGATAAATAGGCTATCGAACACTGAAATAATTTTTCAAATAGGACTATTAGTTTATAGATTAGCGCTTACAAACAAACAAATTCTTCAGTTTTATAATCTATTCTAATCTTTCTAATATATAAAATTCTCGTGTCACGGGGTGCGTAATCGAACTCCTCCGAAACGGCTTGACCGATTTTGATGAAATTTTTTGTGCTTATCCGGTATCTTTGAGAATCGGCCAACATCTATTTTTCATCCCTCTAAATGTAAGGGGTAGTCCACCCCTAATTTTTTTTAAAATTTTTTTTGACTGAATTTTTTTTTTTTTTTTACACATACAATCCTTAATTTTCACCCTTCTACGATGAACCCTTATTTTTTAATAGCCATTTTAGTATGGCAAAACAACGTTTGCCGGATCAGCTAGTCTCATATATAAAATTCTCGTGTCACAGTTTTCGTTGCCATACTCCTCCGAAACGGCTTGACCGATTTTGATGAAATTTTGTGAGCAAATTGAGCAGGTCTGAGAATCGGCCAACATCTATTTTTCATTTTGCAAAACAACGTTTGCTGGGGTCAGCTAGTATTAGTATAATATAGATATAGCGGTTTGCCTGCACTAGAATTTACCGGAGGAAAATGTGCGAACTGAATTGATAGTTTTTAAAATGACAATCATCATCATTCTCTTGCTCTTATCCCACATTACGTGGGGTCGGCACAACATGTTTTTTCCTTCCATTTTCCTCTGTCACTCGTCATCTCAACACTAATTTTCTTTCACATGTCATCCTTCACACAGTCCATCCATCTTTTCTTTTAAAATAATTTTTTTTTTTTTAATATTTTGTATTAAACATACAAATATAGATCAATTTAAGGTTTTATTCGCCTTTAATCAATGAATCAAAAATAAGGTACATAATATAACTTTTTAAATTATCATAGTTTTTAACAATAATATGACATAAAACGGGTTGTTTCCGTGATCATGGCGCTTGCAAAAACGTCCAAATATTGGAAAACTCAAAAACCGTCAAATCAAAATTACTTAAAATGGGTAACATAATAACATACCATGTTACCCTTAACTTAATCATCCTAATGTTGCAACGCGGGTAATGTCAAGTGGTGGATGCTAGTTTATAATATTACATAAATAATTAATGAACAATCCACACAACAATATCTAGCCCCGTGGTAAGCTTGAAAGCTAGTGTACGGGTACTAGATATCTGATATACTTAATATGAAACATACAAATATAGATACTTTTGTAAACACCCAGACCAAGGAGAAAATGCTTGCAGAACATACAAACACTTAAACCCTGGGCGGGAATCGAACCCGCTAGCTCTTGCGCCCAAGCGGAACGTCGCCCACCGCGCCATTGAGGCAGTCAATACTAATAGTGATTTCGGTGTAACCTTAGCCTGTCGTTCGGAAACCAGCATTTATTAATACGATTGCATTCGCAAATGGATCCCGCGCGGAATTAGCGTCTGACAGCTAATGCTAATGCCAACACCTGTTCATCAAGCATTTATGAAGTTGTACTGTACGATTTACTTAGCATGCGTAATAAGTCTCCGTGTATGCTAATGACTACCACCAATTGATATCATTAAACTAAATAAGACTGTAGCTACGGAATAATAGGTACACATTTATTTCTCAGAGTTTCTCCAGTAAAATGCGAGATGCAAGCTCACCCTTCAAGTTATTTTGTTGACATTTCTGTAACAAAACTAAATTGCCCACTTTGCCGCCTGAATTCGCAAGTTGCTCCTTGCTATGAATACACAAAAAATAAAACACACCATTCCCGCCAATAAAACGAAGCTGCGATAATTTCCCAACCACTGAAATGGCAGAATGCGCAACTTGCAACAGTCATAAAAAATACAATCTTAAAAAGAAAACAAAACACTGGCAGCTTCGCAAAAAGGAAACGGTAATTTTCAAATCTGGAACCGAACGTTCCAATTTTCGAATCGCGATTGTTTCTTATTTTATGCTTAAGAGTTATTAAATTTTTTAGTGATAACAGTGAAATTCCATGGAAAAGATTGAAATAAAATAAGTTTAAAGTGTGCACAATAAAGGGGAGTGGAAAATAAAAACAATAAATCTATCTAAGCAGCCTTTACAGAACCCGAGGCTCTGGAAAAAGCGCTAACTCGTAAGAACGGAGGCCTGTAGGGTTGCCAACTTGCAATGAGAGGACGCCATTTTATAAAAAAATACAAAAAAAAACCTAGGTTATAATTGCGAGTTATCGGTGAGTTTGGTGTATTCGTCATATTTTTTGTAATTTTAAACCTCCAATCAATTGTATAACGGTTATATGAATATACTTTATGAAATACCTAATTAAATATGTTCATTAGTAAGAAGGGAAAACTAATAATTTGCAGTATTCAATCAATCAATCAATCATTTATTATAAACCAAAGAAATTATTACATAATTAACGCACTATTTAGAATATTAATTCGCCATCTAAGCCCTAAACTAAGTAGTAACTACATAATTACCTATTTAATTTTGATAATTTTTATATTTTGTTATTACTGATTTATTACAACTTACAAATATGTAATAATTATTATGTGTAAATACATACAGGATAGGGAAATTACCATAATCATAAGCAACTACCCAATATTTTGCGACAAATATTACCAGTTCTTTCCCAAACATAAAGCAAAAAATTCAAAATTCGAAGATCAACTATCGCTAGACATAGTTGATCTTCGTATGTCACGTGGATAAGCGTACTACAATCGACGTGGACCGACACCGATCCGGTCTGATGGAAGCGAGCGCAAATCCCGCATGGTAGAAGAAAGGTTCAGTTTGGTAGCAACACAATAAACCGTAAGCTTCCGGAGAAATGCAGGTAAGTACAGAACTGAGGGCTTAACATATTTCAATTAAATAAAAATAAAATAAAGTTTATCTTCCAAAAAATTACAATATGACTCAAAGTCAAAGTCAAAGTCAAAACGTTTATTTCCTTAGAAGCCTATGCTTACATGGACAGGTCAACTTAAATCTAATTTAAATAAAAACTAAGAATAATCAAGGAAATAACATAGTCTTGACAGTTCGCTTCAATTTTTTACACTGAGTTGAGAAGCGAATAGAACAACTCAGCTTCCATCTCTTATGTTGTTATTATAACAATATTGGTGTACAACATGGTTACTTTTACATTTAACATTTACAAACAAATGCTAGATTAAGATATAAACTACTTTTATATTACCTTAGATGACTTAGAAACTAATAACTTTTAAGTTTTTGGTTAAGACTTACTATCTTAGGCCTGAATGATTCATACCTTCCGTAAATTAATAGTAAATTTAATTTTGAGCTTATCGTGAGTTACACTGTTCATTTTAAACGGGTTTTTATTAAGTATGAATATTTTTCTATTTTATCCATTGAATCTACTAATATGATAAAGAGGTAAAAAAATTGTGAGAATGTTTGTGACGTTGTAGGAGGTAATCTCTGGACCTATTGGACCGATTTGAATGAAATTTGGTACACATTTGGTGGTGTTACATTTGGTTTTTTGATTCTCTAAAGCTTGAGAAGTGACATGGCATACAGCGGGAAAATATGTAACACAAAGGGAAAATCCATTAAACGTGGGTAATACTGCGGGGTACTACTAGTTAAGTATATTTATAAATATTATACGGTTTTAGGCTTCGCTTTACGAGCTTGGCGCTTCGCTTCGAGGTGTTCCAAGTAATAGCAACATAGTCAAAATTAATCGATTAAAAAAAAACATTTTCGCCGTGGAGGGAACGTCAAGGAGGCCATCATAATTATTAATATGTATAAGTATATTCCTATACCTAAATAATAAATATTGTTTGCTAAATTTTTGAATGGAAATTGCATTATTATGCGATTTCCTTCATTCATAATGTCCTTCAGTGGCAGTTCTACGGCTGACACGATCATAGTGATAAATAAAATCTAAATTTAAGAAAAACCCCCGGTTCCAATGCCTTAATTTCCTTAAAAGTAAAACACCATAATATTTTGTAATGTGGACGCGATGCGCTTTCATTTGATACCCCACTCGACTATATTTGCATATTTTCGCTTTTCCTTCCCCACTCTAACCCCCATAACTTTTAAACGGCACAACCGATTTTCATGAAACATGTCTAAGAACGCCAGACTCACCTTTCGTACACAAAAAACTAAATAAAAATCGCTCCATCCGTTCGGAAGCTATGATGTCCCAGACAGACAAACAGACAGACAGACACGTCAAACTTATAACACCCCTCTTTTTTGGTTGGGGGTTAATAAAATTGAGCGAAATGCATATTAAATCATTGGAAGATACAAATAATTAGAAAATTTTAGATGAATGCTAAAAATACTACGCTTTACAGCCAAATCGTCTTAGTCAAATAACCAACGATGCCAGAAAACATAGTTTTTCCAAAAAAATAAAATTTCAAGATACCTATAAGTTTCCATTTTAATGGTATTGCCATAAACACAATAAAATATAACGATTAATAAAATATTCATAAACATTCATTTATATTAATGATTATTTAGTTTTATAATTAACTATTACTTTGTGTAATTTCTAGATTTTTTTTATTTAAATGCAGTTTATACCTGTAATTAGAGTGGCACTCAGCTTGTACGCCATTTAGATAAGATAAGATAAGAATTCATTTATTCCATAAAGATACATAACGTTCACTTGGAAAAGTCATGGATACATAGCAAATTCTTATAAAATACAGAAAAAAAAACATTTAGGTACCTACTTAAGAAGTATGAAAGTTATCAGCAAGTGCTTCGTCAAGATTGTAGTATGATTTGTCCAATAATAACTTTCTCACAATGATTTTAAAAATAGAAGAATAGATAGGCTTGCGAAAGTGTCTGCTCCGATGGTGTAATAAACAAATATATGTATATCACCTACCTAAAATGCTGTTTGGATAGATGTTGCTTAGTTCCACATTGACAGGCTCTAATAATTCTGGTTGACCAGGACTGATATGCTCATGTTATAAAAGCTACCTTATAATGAGAAACATTTTTTTTATTGAAAATGTTAATCTTCTAATAGTAAACTATAAATAAGAACTCCAAAATTGTAATAACTGATAAAGCTGTGTTGTTCTATTCGCTTCTCCACTCAGTATAAAACATTGAAGCGAACTGTCAAGACAATGTTATTTCCTTTATATTTTTTGTTTAATCAATTTAGTTTTATTAACTTTAAGTTGACCTGACCATGTAGGCCATGTGCTTCTAGTAAATAAACGTTTTGTCTTTGACTTTGACCAAATGTCATGATCGTCACTCTACGAGTCTGATAGCTTATTCCTAACTCAACACGTTACAAACATTTCCAAGTTTTTTTTTGTCTACCATAAACTGGCAACCCTAATTTTTATTATGAAATGGATGAGTCCGGACGCGGCGCCGCCCATACAAACAGAAAAACGGACACAACAAACAAATGGAGCTGAGATCTGAATAAGTGCAAACTAACGGTTTCTGTATCGGCGTGTATAAGCTTTTTACTTTTTACGATTCTTTCTTCTCTCTCTCTCTCTCTCTATATCCTGCAAGGATATTGCAGGAAAAATCCCGAAATTTCTTAGCCTGGAACTACTTGTATGATTAAACAAATTATAAATATAATCATAATAAGTGGCGAAAACGACAACTAATAATAATTTATTTTTAATGGCATGCATGTTACTACTTCGTTCTCAATGAAAAAAAATGGATGTTTTGGAGGTTTGGTCTGTTTACGTCCGTATGTGGTATTTAACCCTCTGAATCCTTACACGTGACCTCCGGGTGGTGTTAAGAACAGTCTCTGGTGATAGGCTTCGGCCGCGGCTTGTCACCACCCTCCGGGCTGGGCCAGTGCGTGAAGCGATTTTTTCGTGTTTCGTAATGTGGCCTGGAGAAGCCATTATCTTCTACGTCTTCATGCCCCATCTTAGACCACATAGTCACTTTACATCAGGTGAGATTGTGGTCAAATGAAGGCTTATCCAGCATAAAAAAAAATCATAATAAGTGGCGAAAACATATTATATATAATAAAATTACAGTGTGTTAATAATTTAAGACACACGGCTTGTTAAACCATAGCCTTTCTCAATTATTAAAATATAGATCAATCTCAGTTGTTTAGATTGCCGTTGATAGATTATTGTAGAAATTAGTAATGAGCCCAGTCGACTAAACAAAATAATAAATTATATGCTTGAAGTCAACCGGCCCGGGCCGGTTTTTTGCGGGCCCAGTCTACTACAAAACCTATTATATAGATATTTTAATCATTGACTTAATGGATAATCCTCGGAAATGGTGAAACAGGCACTAAATATCTTATTTTATTTAATTAAATGGGTATGGTACCCTCAAAATAAAATAAAAATTTCTGTCGCGGAGCACTTGTCCGTTTGACCACTCTCTGAGATTCCTGAGACATTGTCAATTTAAGGGTAATTTTCGCATATTATTTTTCAAACGGGCTCTTAATTTTAATTTTGAATATGTGCTTAAGGTCAAGTTTTTTTATATATTTTTTTCATTTGCTAATAGGTAGCGTTTCTACGCTTTTCGTAACTTTGCACATTCAAGCATAATCTTCATTATCAATCATACCAAAAAATATTTTATATGAATATAAAATTCGAATCGGAAACGCAACATCTAGAAACGAAATAAGTAGATAACAATTGATGGTCAAAGATAAACCGACAGATAGGTTTAAATCCAAAATATTTATAATGGACAATGGATGGAACACGGTAAGCCGGGTCAAACATCATAGTCGATTCATTAGCTGGTAATGCAGCCAAAATATGCCAGTAATTATACTTGGTTTCAACTCAATTATCATACATTATTGGCCGTTTCCATAGATGATAAATCTAGAGGGGACACTGGATTAGGTTTACGTGCCTCACAGATACAAGATACAAAATTTATTACCTTTTGTTCGATTTTACAAATCTTAAAACGTCAAAAATAAAATACAAAAAATAAATCTGTTTTTTATATGAGGATTATAAATAAACACCGGTCAAGTAATATATTTTTGATAAATATTTCTTATTCGAACAAATTCGACTCCAAAAGTGTCCCGTAACGGTGCACCGCGGTGTTACTCACCCCATTATGATGAAATTTTTTACTTTCTATACTTTCCCGCGGTAAAAAGTCCTAACACCCAGCTACATATAATATGTATGCTAAATCTCTAGAACATTTGTTAAGAAGATAATGCATGCAGACGTAACAAACAAGCAAACTTACCCTTTGCAATTATAATATTAGTTGGGTTAAATACTTGCACTTGAAAAATTTGAATATTATAAAGAAAGACCAAAGGTATTAAGATCAAATTATCTACATTTTGACGATTAGCCCTCTATCTATACAATCAAAAGCAATAAATAGTCTTTGGCCGCGCAGACTGGTCGTATTTAGACAAATTAGCATATTTCACTCCCTTGTTGTTTTAGGGTTGTTGACCTTTTGACAGTTAGGTAAGTACCTAAGTACTCCAAGATCCAATAACGCCATGTTTGCCCAAGTCGGGTCCAATAAGTTAGTTCGTAAGTTGGTTAGAGTTAAAACAAATATGGAGGTAGGTTATATACTTAAATTTACATAATTTGGTTGGAATTTGCATTATTGGATTGGTCAAAGATACATAGTGGCTTTGCATGGTTTCGACTGTGAAACCATTTTAGCGTTTTAAAGGAGTCTCAGGAATCTCAGAGGGCGGTCAGACGGACAAGTGCTCCGCGACAGAACATTTTATTTTATTTTGAGGGTACCATACCCAAAGGAGTATTAATAAGACTTCATAGTCTGTCTCTTAAGATTGTATTTCAAGAACCGTGATAGATAGAGAGTTTGTACGATGAGGAATGATGTCATTCTGTTGCTGTTATAAAAGTACCAAAACACATTATACTAAATAAATATTTTAGAACTTTCATACAACAAATAAGATTTTTCAAAGTTAAACAACTTTGCGCGCGTTCAGTACTTAGTTGGATGACCGCTGACTTCATTATTCTTTTTGCACTTTTATAAATACATTTTTGAAATTTTTGTTTTTTATTTATTACACTGAGTTAGATTACCACATTGAATTTGTTTGATTTTTAAAATCACTTTGGTGTATGAGCCCATGTCATTCATATATCAAATTTGTGTTGATCCGGAACGCTTGACTGGCTGACCGCTATCTGACTGATAGATCTCGTTTCGGTAGGATATTAAAAAAAATATCAATCCGTCATCTGCGCATGTCGATTCGCTGTCTTCATATAACTCTCGATGTTAAATAAAATGTTTTTTTAAACGGTTAAAATTTCAAATGTCTGCAACGGACAAATTCGACATTCTCATTTTGTATGATAAATACGTTCATTGCATATTCAATCCGTTTACGGACTGCAGAATAAAAGTAGTGCTGGTGCATTTGCAGTCCATGAGAGATCATAAGAATTTCCCATATTTTTCTGCTCACACGTAAACTGAGCTCATAGAACATAAGCACAGAAAAACCTCTTCGCAAAGATTACCAAAGTAATAAATTCAAAGTGTTCACGTTCAAATATCAATCGCATCTGAATGGATATCGAACGTTTCGTACAAGGCTATAAATCGTGCGGCATGTGAGATTGACGAGGCCACTGGTTGATTGCCTCGCTGATGTACAAGTGATGGTTCTGCACGCTACTCTTTGTAACAGCGGCCATATTGTTTTATCTGACGTAAGGAAAATGGCGGGCAAAGATGGCAACTTCAACCTGAGTTTGAAACGCGTGCTAATCTCTGACCTTATGCAGCGGGCATGTTGTTTTGTCTGGATGTGAGGCAAATGGCGGACAAGAATGAGGGGTGTTATAAGTTTGACGTGTCTTTCTGGTTGTCTGTCTGTGTGTATGTCTGTCTGTCTGTCTGGGACATCATAGCTCCCGAACGGATGGATCGATTTAATTTAGTTTTTTCTTGTATTAAAGGTGAGACTGGCGCGAGTGTTCTTAGACATGTTTCATGAAAATAGGTTGTGCCGTTTAAAAGTTATGGGGGTTAGAGTGGGGAAGGAAAACCGTAAATCTGCAAATATACTCGTGTGTGTATCAAGTGAAAGCGCATCGCGTGCACATTACAAAATATTATGGTGTTTTACTTTAAAGGAAATTAAGTCATTAGAACCGGGGTTTTTTCTTAAATTTAGATTTATCTATATATATAAAGCATGATGAATGCGGAAAAATATTAATATGTAGGTCGAAAGCGGATTCATTAATGATTCGGGCCGAAACTCCAGCAAGAGAACGGTATAAACCATATTTCCTGTTAGCTACAACCTAAATGTCTAAAAGACAAAAGCGAAAAGGCACCTTCTAGATCTATGTGATCCACCTTCCACAACGACACTTACCATCAGGTGAGATTGTGGACAAACATATAACCATCCTATAAAAAGGAGACATAAACTTTACAATTCCCTAGCCCTCATTTCGTTACAAAGGCCTCGGAAACCAAAATAAGCCAATCCCGTGCCAAATCTTCCAATGAATCACGGGGCGCAGGAACACTGCCAGAATATAATTTTCCACTTTAAGGCTTCACTGATTCAGTAATGCATCGGTATATACGACTCGAGAACGTGTTTCTTAATTTTGAAGCGACCAGCTTGACCCTCTGAAAAGACCCGTAGAAGCTAAGCAGGAGGAATTACGCTATTCATTTTGAAAACGGGTTTAACTCACGTGTAAATGTTACGAATGACATTTAGACGTTTCAATCCCCTCAGGAAGGTATCATCAGGGAAGTGGGAGAGCGTTTCCTCTGACTCAAACTCTTTTCATAATCTTCAGTTTCGAGAGTATTTATTGGTTTTTATTCAAAGCATCCGTAAAAGCCGTGTTGGCTCAGTGGGAGGACACTCTCCTTTCATTTCGAAGGGCGTAGGTTCAAATCACGCTATCCCATTTTTTTTTCTTACAAAATGATTGTACGCTTTAAAACACTTGCTTTCACGGTGAAGGCAAACATTGGGGGGAAACCTGAGCATGTTCTGATAACTTTAAAGAGTTTGAAGAACATGTGCCATTCACCAACTCGCGACTGGCCAGCGTGGTGAATTAAGGCCTAATATCTCTTGCTAAGAGAAAAGTCCCTGTGTCCTAGCAGTGTGACTGTTAATAGGGCGATGATGATGAACCAACTTTGAGCATATTCAAAAGAGCTCAAATTCAGCACCACGTTTCTGGTCTATTTACCAACCGATATTTTGCTAAAAATTCAGGACACCTCGGTATCCTAAAACTATTGTAATCCCAAAAACGGTCACTAACGAAGCGTTCCATTACGCACTTAGAGCTGTCAATAGAATCTGCATGCGTGCGCACGACGCTATCGTATAAATTAAGGCGATTGCTGAATGCGTGGCTATTAAACCGATGTGGATTTTGCGTAGGGAACAGGGCAGGGTTGCTCGCTCCAGGGACCAAAGGTCATCGACAAAAAAATTATAAATAACGTAGCTTATAACCTTCCTCTATAAAAGGGTTACCTAACACTGAAAGAATTTATTAAATCGGATAATTTGTGGCCGAGATTTACGCGTTCTAACATACAAACAAACTCTCCAACTTTATATTATTAGTAAAGATTATTTATATCAAAATTGCACAGCCACATAATATGAGGACAGAAAAGAAACGGGGTGTTTTTTCTCGTTTTTCTCGTTTCATAACTCTTTATTCTGCTGTCTATGCCCGTCAATTGAAACCTCTTTTTCGGAAGTTAGTTAAAAAGCGCTCTGAAAGTCCATAGGTCACAATATTTTATATAATCCATGTTTTTTATGCCTTCATTTGACCACAATCTCACCTGATGTAAAGTGACGATGTGGTCTAAGATGGGACATGAAGACCTAGAAGGTGGCTTATTCGGACCACATTACGATACACGAAAAAATTGTACCATGTATTTGAAATATAAATAAAATTGAATTGTTGTTCGTTAGTCTGATTAAAACTCGAGAACGGCTGAACGGATTTATCTTATCATAGTCTTGAAATGTTCGCGGAGGTCTAGGGAAGGTTTAAAAGGCGAGAAAAAATTGAAATAATTGCCGGGAAAAAAAATTGAATAAAAACCCGTGCGAAGCCGGGGCGGGCCACTAGTTTGAAATAAATAAACAACATGGCAGCCCTAAATACTCGGGACATTTGGATTCACAGCGGCACACAACCGTGATAGCTTTTACAACGAGCAACATATTTGTGATTATAATTTCACTATCTATTGTTATTTTGTATTGGACGACTTTAGTGGCTTGGTGGGTGACCCGCCGAACGAGGGTTGCTGGTTCGATAAAAAAAATTTACATACTTAGTCTTTGAATAAATGAAACTGGTCAGTCTTTTTATAAGTAAAAGTATTAAGCTCTAATGATAAATTAGAATTTTCTATGGCTATTTTATATACGGTGTAGCATATGATACACCTTGTATACCGGCAGAAAATTACAGGCTAAATAAAAATAAATATATATTAATATCACATATGTTTTTTTCTGTCCTGACTAATTGTATAAAGCAAAGGCAAGTTTAATAGCAACAAACCTCATTAAAATACATTCAGTAAAGTATATTTTAACGCATTCTTTAATATTAGTTCATTCGGAAAACGCAATTGAATTAAAACAATTAATATCAATGTATTAATCCGCGCCAGGGCCGGATTAAGCTTAAAAAGAATTGACAATAATATTCATAATGGGATTCGCGGCGGTCAAACAAACAATTTATAAATTGACAGCTTAGCTGTGGGTTGTGGAGGGCTAAATGCGGGCCGTATTCAGGATGGGGGCTAAGGGTCATAATATTCCTCACCTAAGATTATACATTCATAATTAATATTCATCTTTTACCATTATTTAGATATATAACTAGATTTTTTAAATCTAAATACTGTTGATAACGATGGTTTTTTCAAAAGTTATACATATTTTTTTAATAAATGAAGGAGTGAGTGTTGAGATGACGTATGACGCAGGAAAATGGAAGAAAAAATCAAACAAAGGTCAAACAGTCGACTATACCTTCGTAGGTCATGCCTCATGCCCCAAATAAGTATTACCCCGTAATTTCAACCCTTAATGCGTCCCAGAGACCACAAATCCAGCAATCTATACAGATTTAAACGATTTTATTGGATGACACGATTTTCAGTAAAAACAGCAATTCAATTTGACATCATACGCGGTTAGAGTTGCAATGACATTTTATTTGTGTGCTATTTCGAGATATCTTTCCAGAAAGCCGAATTTTGTCTATTCTCACAGAATCTGTCATTTTAAGGGTTCCGTACTCAAAGCGTAAAACGGAACCGTAGGTGTTGTATGAGCCCATCTCATACATATCAAATTTATTTTATCAAAATACATCTTCAGCACATTCAAAAATCACAAGTGCGCGGTTACCGGTTCGTTTTCCATCGATTGATTGTACGATATGTTTTCTTGTTTAATCTGATTTTCAAAGCATCAAAGTACTTTTTACAATAAATAAAAATACCACCATACCATAAATGGTTTATGCAATAATAAAAGTTAAAACATGTAATTGCCTTAATTTAGCTTTCAGTTACAGTATCATCATCATAATTTCAGCCGTAGGACGTCCACTGCTAGACATGAGTCTCTCAAAAATCTCTAGTTATTTTCATCCACTTCCGTTAGCCGGCCTGCATTAAAAAATAACCGGAAATCAAAAGACTTTACCGGAAACAGCTCAACCCTCGCAGCAAATCCTTTCGATCGTAATGGATACGTCCAATTGTCCAGTGGATTACTAATCCATTAATTGGATCAGCGAGCGCTTTAAAATCCATTCGGTTTCACTGTTGATGTCGGAAAAAGCTGTTGAAATTGTTATAGACGAGCATTTATTATTATTATTTATCATTTTGATAAGGGATAGGGAATTGGAGCTAAATAAAAAACTGGGATATACCTACTCACATATATATTACGTGAGTAAATACCGTTTATATTAATTAATGAGTAGTGCTGGTAAGGGCCCAGCAAAGGAGGGATATTAGTCTTAATAATAATAGTCAGTAATTTATTGATAACTAGTGGCCCGCCCCGGCTTAGCACGGGTTTTTATTCAATTTTTTTTCCCGGCAATTATTCGATTTAAAATCCTCCTAATCCTTTTAAACCTTCCCTAGACCTCCACGAACATTTCAAGACTATGATAAGATAAATCCGTTCAGCCGTTCTCGAGTTTTAATCAGACTAACGAACAAAAATTCATTTTTATTTATATAGAAGATATAAATTAGAAGCCACTATATGGTTTTAAAAGTGATTCCCCAATACCAAAACTTATTCAAAATAAAAACAACTTATTCAAACTTAATGCGATCATAATAACTAATGTTATAATTACTCTTAAATGTCAAAATCTGAAATACATTATCAATTCATAGGAACAATTAAAATAATGTCTACTTTATAACTACACGACAATATAACCAATAATGTCAATAAATCATAATTATCATTGTCAACGGTTACGAATGTCAAAAAATGATTTATATTTTAATCACATATTAATAAATTTAAATAATAATATAAATAGATTTTTTTATAGATTAAAAATCATTCCATTTATAATATTCATTTGTAATTACTATATTTCGTTATTGTTATTATAACGCACAATATGACCCCTGCAGACCACAGAATTAGAATTTGGCCCACGACTGGTTCAAAGCGGCAGGCTTACAATGGTGGTTGCAGACTTCTTTCAAACGAACAGTAGAACTCTTATCTATACTATATACTAATATATACTAGATACTAATCTCCGAAACTACTGGTTCGAATTGAATAATTCTTTTTGTGTTGGATAGTCCAATTATCAAGGAAGGCTATAGGCTATATAACATCACGCTACGACCAATAGGAGCAAAGATATAGTGGTAAATGTGTAAAAAACAGGAGAAATTGTTCATCTTTGAAGCCTTCCGTTGCGTGCGCCGTGAAAACGGTTCAAGATACACAAAAAATATGTATTAAAGAATTATAGCTCTTTTAATGATCTAAAAAACAGTCCGCGATAGTATATGTCTTTCTTTTAAGATTAACTCACAAAAACAGTTTTTATGGTACCTAATTTGGTCGAAATAATTTGTTTAAGTTGTATCAACATAATAATATTAATCTTTATTCAAATAAATATGTTGTTGGTTAAGAGTACTTCATCCATTATAACGCGGGTAGCACCGCAGGGCACAGCTAGTACTGTATATATATACAGTATCAGTCGCAGTAAAGTCGTACTTTGCAGCAGTAATGGTTCGTATGCAGAATGGTTTACCGATGCCGCATACTGTATCCTTACCGAAGGGCAGTCTGATAATGTTAATGTAAATTAAACCCTTATTCCCCATATCACGTAAAAGGACAGTGCCTAATGGCATTTCTGCTTGGGCCTAATGAAATATTTCGGTTTATGGCGGTACTATCGGTACTCGATCGATAATGATAAATTCTTCATTATTATATTGATAGACAGAGAAAACTATAGAGTCACTGTAGATCTCTTTCACACAAATTGACCCACATGTACAATATTGATAGGTGAGAGTGAATAGAGATGTTAATCATAAATATGTCTATAGTATTAAGTATATCAGATATCTAGTACCCGTAACACAAGCTTAGAGCTTACTTGGGGCTAGATGTTGTTGAGTTTATTGTCCGGATATATTTATTAATTTATTTATCGTGAACGCGAGTAACCAACAAAGCCAAACGGATTTGAGTATATAATTGGCAGTGAGCAAGAGTATGCAAAGCAAAAGATAACTGGACCTGAATAGCTTTCGAGTACTTGCAGCGAGGATAGGTAAGCGAATCATAGGATGGAGTAGTTTGCCAGATTCGCAACTCACAAGTTTCTCAACTCACCAGCTTACAAACCGAAAACCAGATCTTCATATCCGGCGAGTAGCAGTAGTTACTCGGAGCTCGTTCTAAGAATCACGGATAGCAAAACGTCAATTGGAAACTTTTTCAATCACAGTGAGAAGTGTTCTGACTAGCACTTAATAGAAAATGGAGTATTTAAATCGCGTTGGATTTGCCATTGTGACAGTAACTGGGGTTTAGTTAGATAACTTCAGAAGCACTGAACTGCATGTCAGTTTGTTGACAGGCGTCACAGAAATGGGAATTTCGGCGGTTAAATGTATGGCTGAGATACAGAAATTATCATTGTGGATATTCTCAAAAACTAGCATTAAACTTTAAATATATTATCTAAACGGTCAAGTGCCAGAATATTTTGTACAATTTTGAGTATTTTTCGAGCACATGAAGACATTGAGAATGTGTTAAAAGAAACTTGTTAGCTTGTTAAATTAACTACAAAAAATAGTACAGAAAGATATGCAAATAAAGGACAGGTATAAATCGCATCCTTATCACTAAAGCCATTCCATTAATGTAAATCTACTGATCAAAATTGAGAACGCATTCTACCGGGCTGGGCCATTGCGTGAATTCTCGAGTTTCGTAATGTGGTCTGGAGAAGCCATCTACCTTCTAGGTCTTCGTGTCCCATCTTAGACCACATCGTCAGTTTACATCAGGTGAGATTGTGATCAAATCAAGCATAACCTAACATAAAAAAAATACGATTGTAGTCGATTAACCTATTTAAAATATAACTACACATAGAGCGGGAATAATAATAATCATAATATTTTCTTATAATAAAGAGAATAATATCACTATTTAATATATCCGGACAAATCACTCATAAAAAATTGGATGCTACAATGAAAAACTAGAAATATACCTTTAAACCCTATACTCGACACACATTTAAAAAACCGGGCATTTAAGCGAAAATGCGTGAAGATACTTTATACCCATTTCATTGATAAATGACACCGAAAAACCCCCTCCACTCCCAAACCGAGTTGACGTAAGGCGTAAAAAACCATTCAATCATCATTCCCATAACAGATACCGTGCAGGGCGGTCGTGAGTACGTTTTCTTGTATCAGTAACGTGAATAAATTGTGGGGCTTCTTACGAGAAGTCATTTTTCTTTGCGTAGCGCGGAGTTTTTTGATGTATAATGCGAAGATTATGTGTGACAAACTTTGGTTTGGGTTTTGTTTAGACTTTGGAGCTAGTAAGATAAATAATGGCAGGCATTTAGATTTTTACCGGGAAGGGGCTGACTAACATTTAAACTTTTTTATATCATTGTTACATTTTATAAAAAAATACTGGTTGGGGTAGAGATCATATAATTGTAAATAAATAGAAAAATATTGTTCGACAATCCACACAACAATATCTAGCCCCGTGGTTAAGCTCTTAGCTTGGATAACGAAACTTAATGCAACAAGTTGGAAACTAAATGAATATTAATATCTTAAGATACAGCAAAACGGCAGGGTAAGGGGTGCGAAGAATCCATGGCAGACCCACGGCCAACTAGTAATCTCAGCGTGTGACTTATAATTTATGGTATCAAAAAATAGCTATTTTTTCTATTATTATGATGACCTCCTTCAACTAGATCTACGAGTGATTTGATAAAGGCTTTCATCCAAAAAACTTTGGATTTTTTGTGAACGTCCTACGGCTCAAATTATGGTGAATATATTATTGAGGAAAGTAGCAAACACATACACCATATCTCAAGCAATAAACAAATTTCATTTCATTTCACACAATCCTACTAATATTATAAACGCGAAAGTTCGTGTGGTTGTAAGTGTGTGTGTTTGTTGCTATTTCACGCAAAACTACTGGATGGATTTTGATGAAATTTCACAATAATATACACATACTTACATATCTTACATATTAAGGACCGATTTGCATCAAATATGGCACGAAAATAGCTGTTTTTGAAAATTTATTACTACGCGGGCAAAGCCGCGGGCAGGCGGCTATTATACATGTTATAATTAATTATAATCTTGTGTCCAACAGTGATTGGTTTGGTTGCTTTACTGTGAATGACAAGTTTTAGTTAAATTCCTTCATTTAAAACGCGAGGTTACAATGTGAACTGATGTAAAAAAATGAAGCGAGAGAGTTGTTGGAGAAAATCCTTTATCTAGACTGTTAAAGTTTATGAAAGGCTTTGCAAACGGGAGAATTTGAACCAATAAATTACTATTTTTGGACAATCCACACAAAAACATCTACGCCCGCTGTAAGATCTACTTGATCTATATACTCTTAGCTATTGTTACCGGTACTAGACATGTGATATACTTAAAATAATATACGTACGTGTTTTTTTTCAAAGAATTTTCTTAGTCTGTCAGTCAACTGTATATTTTTATTAAAATACATTTTGTAGGAAACTTGAAAAGATTAGTCTTAAACGTCCAAAGCCTTTATAGAAGGAGTTAAAAGAATTTATTTACCGCAAAGATAAGTTCAAAAGGATGCTTGAAATGGTATTTCTTATTAAGAGAATATTCTGACGTTTTTTTCTGAATTCTCTGCGTTTTTCTGACATTTTCAGGAAAAGGCTTCTGGGAAAGTTTTGACGTAGCGACTTGAAGATAATCGGGTTTAATCTAAGTTGTGTTATTCGTAAAGATTTTAACCTGGATTAAGTAAATTAAAATGAAGATTATCTTACTTTATTCGATTGTAATATCAGTCATAGCTCTTGCAAATAACGCCTTGCCTTTTTAATCGCAGACAAAAAAATAGGGGTGTTATAAACTCGGGTCTCAAATGAAAGCGCATCACATGCACATTACAAAATAGTTTGACTTTTTACTTTTAGGTAAACTAAATAACTGAATCGGGGTATTTTTATATTATTAAATTTAGATTATTAAAGGATATGTTTGAATAATAGTGAATATCAATAACAAATACCTACAATGATGTGTCTACTTATTTATTAATACAAAGCTTGCTTAGATGAATATTATAGATTATTTATATATTTTTGATTGTTGAATCTGCTCAGATATGTAAGGACCCTTTTATGTACATTGTGGATGGGAAAGGTTTTTTTTTATTTATCAATATTTTCAAGACTGATAATTCATGTTAATGGTGATAAAATAATTTATGATAACGAGCTCTTGCTATCTGTTGCTAGTTAAAACATAATAATTATAATTTATTATTATTATTGGTTTGTGAGACATTATTAACAAATTAACAAATTTTGGTCATTTGTCTATGTTAGCATAAGGATAAATTTAATTTAGTATAGGCTAGTTTTAGGTTTAGCATTAGATATTAGGTATTTATATTGTTTAAGCCACCGTCCATAAAATATGTAAACTTTTTTCTCTCCATCCACGGTTGTCTGGAAGAAATTGCTTTTAGCAATAAGACCGCCCATTACGCATTCTAGGTTTAGTTTTAATTTCATATTGTATTGTTCATTTGGTGTGTAATAAAGTATATTCTATTCTATTCTATTACATTATTTTTAATTGAACTGTTGTACATTTGTATTCCATGGATTTTAATCTGAAATAAATGAATCGAAAGGAATTTGATCCACGAACAAATTACTCACGCACTTTTAATAATTTTATTAATAACGCTCTTCCATATCTTGTTAGTCAGCTTCTCTCTTTCTCGTTTGTTGTAGAAACTTGTACAATTACTACTAGAGAATAGTTTCTGAATTACTGATAAAAAAACCGTTTAGCAATAAACTTTTGTATGATTTTTATCAATTTCTGCAAAGCTGTAAGTTCGTTACAGTAGCAAATGATATTTAAATAGATTAAAAAAACTTGCGAAGGGCCACTTGCGGCGCAGGAGGTAGCGGGTTCGATTTCCGCCAAGGGGTCAAGTGTTTGTATGTTCTGAAAGCAATTTCACCGTCCTGGTTTCGTGACCTGGTGTTTAATATGTAAAAAAATATGTAAAAAAATAGTTCGATTTCCGCCAAGGGGTCAAGTGTTTGTATGTTCTGAAAGCAATTTCACCGTCCTGGTTTCGTGACCTGGTGTTTAATATGTAAAAAAAATATATGTATATAAGCATGTCCATTATATTAAGTAGTATATATTTTTAATGGACGTCGATATAGTTTATCCATTGTCTTTCTTCTAAGTTGACTTTTGTATATTGTGACATCTTCAATATCTGAAGTAGATATACACACACACACACACATACACAGACACTTGATGCAAAAGTATACTATAATTATTTTTCAAGAATATCCTATGCACCCTATTTACGTTCCCACTGCTGGGACACAGGGACTTCACTCTTTACGAGAGAGATTAGGCCCTAATTCACCACACTGACCAGGTCCCAACTTGGGCTGAATGTCACATGTCCTTCAAACTCTTAAAAGTTCTCTGAACATGCCTGCTAACTTCCAATAAAAAATATTTCAGAGATAATACATTTCTGCGGCAACAAATGCCAAAATAGAATGAATTAACATGGCTTTTTTGAGGGTAAGCTACACGCAGTCACAAATTGGGTGGGTGACCGTACCTTTGTGCATTTTTAAATCTTTTACTAATTTATAATTCATAAGTTTATACCTTGTTATTACACAGAGACTGCAAACTGTCAAATAATACGGAACCCTCAGTGTACAAACCAACTTGTACATAGCAGATATAATAGGGTAGATGAGTAAAATAATTAATTAGTCCGTAATTTAGATCATCAAAAAAAATAAAAATATTTCTTATATTTTTATGCAAACGTAAAATCACGATTATACAGTACATTGAAGCTTAGCATGACGTTATGTTATCGTACGATTTCTAAAATTTTGTTTTCATTATAATCACTCCAGAACTTTGATGCTCCATAGCTTAAGGATTCTTTTTAATGTTTTTTTGACATTTCGAAGCATACCCTGTGTATTAATGGAAATAAATGTTTGACTTGGCATTTTCTAATGAAATTAATATAGCGAAAATTAGTTATCCTGTATTTTTGGACAAGCTACAG
The DNA here is from genome assembly GCA_929108375.1 of Gymnoscelis rufifasciata. Classification (NCBI taxonomy): domain Eukaryota; kingdom Metazoa; phylum Arthropoda; class Insecta; order Lepidoptera; family Geometridae; genus Gymnoscelis; species Gymnoscelis rufifasciata. The sequence continues at coordinate 7,664,692 of OV815327.1, read as the reverse complement.
AATACCTATATTTGTGAATAGCCATCATGCCTATTATTATTCACACTGGATGCAGACCGCTTTGTAACTGTAATTATTTAGTTCACTTATCACATCTTTTCATCTTATTATCAGTATAAAACATTGAAGCGAACTGTCAAGACAATGTTATTTCCTTGATATTTTTTGTTTAAACAATTTAGTTTTATTAATTTTAATTTTAAGTGGTTCTGTCCATGTGGGCCATGTGCTTCTAAGGAAATAAACGTTTTGACTATGACTTTTTGACTTTAATTAATTCATTTCCTGGAAGAGAAATAGGTACTTTATGTCACTTAACATGGCAATAGGTTTATACAAGAAATTTATTCGGTCGTTTAATCAGCGATAAGGCCGCCCATTGAATCACAATTTTTGTACGTTTTTCTCTTTTTTTTTGTGTTTGATTTGTAATGATGTGTTCAATAAAGGGTACCTATTTTATTGTATTGTATTGTTCTATTAGCGTTTATAACGATGATGATGAGATCCAGCAACACTTTAAAAAAAAAATCCTTAATCTTGACATTAACCTTCAACCACTAACCAGCAAACAAGGCCGTAATTAACCCTTGAAGTGGCAAATAAATTGAATTTTCCGAAATTGCTAATCGGCCTACTTGAGGTCCGGATCTCCAAAGATTGCCAATTATAAAATCGGACCCTTTCTCGATAAGGGATGGATTGACTTCGCTGAGATTAGAACCCTCTTCTACGGGGTAAATAAAAATCTATTAAGCTAATACTCCATCCGTTAAAAAAAGTCATTTGCCGCGGTTTCCGTTTCCAGGAAACTTAAGAAAAGTTTTATAATTTTTCAAAGTAATTACCTCATTTGAACTATATATAAATATAATTTTTTTGTTGAGAAATACGATTTATATCGAAGCTGATGATATAACCGTTTTTAAGAGTTCTACGTTCATCTGTTCTAAGTGATAATAATATAAAGTCTACCAACTGTCAATTCAACGAGCTGTTATTATATAGGTATTTAATAACGAATATTACGATATAGATATTTTTAATTAAGAAGAAGTAGATAAAGGCACGTGTTTAACGGTGAAGGCAAACATCGTGAGGAAACCGGCATGTTCTGAGAACTTTAAAAGAGTTTGAGGGACATGTGACATTCACCAACCCGCACTTGGCCAGCGTGGTGAATTAAGGCCTAATCTCTCTCGTCAAGAGAGAAGTCCCTGTGTCCCAGCAGTGGGACGTTAATAGGGTGATGATGATGAGATAAAGGCGCTATCGTAATCGCACGCATGATTCAAACCTGCACCTCAGTTTCGTTTCGTTTTGTTATGTCCAGGTGCAAGGTGTTAAAAATTTAATATCTTGACTGAGCAAATAATTTACGAAGTATTTAGGAAAATAGTAAATTTCAATCAAATACTGATAAATCTAATTCAATCTATACTTCTATAATAATATTTGAACGCTAAAGAGTCTGTTTTTTTATTTGTTCGATCTAAACTCAATTTTACTGGTCCGATTTCAATTATTTCTGTATCAGATAGCATAATTTATCACAGATGGCTATAGGTTACTTTTAACCGCAAAAAATACAATGTTCCCGCGGTAAAATCCATAATACGAACAACGCAGTGGCTTGTAAAAATAGTATCAATATAAGTTAAATATCATTAAAGATTTGGAATTCGGTCATTCTCAAATACTGCTTCAATCTTTTATTCACTCGTTTCATTTGAACTTATTGTGACTGAGGTTTCTCAACACAAAGTACACATGGTCGTATAGGTTGTAACATGTCTTGCTACTGAAAACTACGATAAAAATCATTTATTTAACTTGGTAGTTGCAGTTCTTATATTAATTCTTAATTGATTTAACGCAATAAGAAATGAAAAAACTTATAAATACAAATATTAATAATTACGCGTCTCTTTCAAATTAATAAAAAAAGTATACTCGACGAATTGAGAACATCCTTTTTTGTTGAAAATCGGTTAAAAAGTACACTGTCAGCATTTACAATACGTTTAAAAATATTATTCCTTTGTCCTAACTTATCTGTCAAATAATATGCCTTAATTTAAACAATAAATATTATCGCAAAATGTGTTGGCAAGCGCATATCTCAACAACGTCTAGACAATTAAGCCAATTATTTTTTTAAATGTTCGTTCGGATGGTTTTCGATGAAAGGAAAACAATTTTGGATAATTATCCGAGCGAAGCCGGGGCTGCCGCTTGTTTGGAATAAAATTATTGGCAAAAGCTATGACATAGATTCAATTTACAAACTTTACACTACTGTTCAAGAATCAGGAATTTTAATGAATTCTCTGTCTGGTCATTTCTGCTCGCGTTCTCGTTTATTTTCAGTGCATTTAAAATGTAACTACTGTACACCCTGTACACAGGTACGTGTATCTAGCTAACTTTAGCACTGAAAGCTTCCCCCAATTTCATTTACTTCCTCGTTTGTACCCCTAACTTAACCCCTTTGTAAGATTGTCCCAAACAGGTCGTACTTTGTATCTCTGACCTAGCTAAAGTAACCATACAATAAAGGAAGTTGTAGTAAGTTATATGTTATTTTTAGGTTAAAAAGTCACGTGTTTTCAAAGTTCTAAGTTAGAAAGAAAGAAAGAAAGAAAAACATTTATTGATAATGGATAATGGTAATCACAAAATAACTTGGTACATTGCGTGTGTGGACCAAAAGGTTTTGCCTCAGCTTTATGTTGCTGCGATGCGCGATGCGTAGCAACGCTGGTTTTCAGGCAAACCCTTGGGTGAGTGTAGGCACGGAATTACACTAACTAAAACTAAAGCTATACTAATACACATTAACAACAAAAGGTAATAAAACGCGCTGGGCTCGCGGTGGGCGAGGGTCATAGTCAAAAATTCTATTATATATAATTAAGTCTTTTAAGTTTATCAGATGTACCAGTAACACAAGCTTAGAGCTTAGCTGTTATTATGTGAATTGTCTGGAAATATTTATTTATCTAATTTGATTCCAAAGCCAATTAAATGTTGTCTTTTCCATGACGTGATGTTGTAAAACGCGTGTCTAGGGACGGGACAGAAGTGATAACATTATTGACCACACCGCGTCAGGTTCTTAAATACTTGAATAACGAAAAAGCTTAGATACGTAGTCGTACGTGCAATTTAATAAAATATAATACTAAAATCGTGATTTTCCCAAATATTGATAATAGATATGTCATCCACACCTATCCAATTTAATATAACCAGTCTTCCACTGCATAAAAACTAGTTTCAATGGTTTTCATATTCGCCATTTTCCAAAATGGCGGTGGGCCGTAAAAATATACGGTAATTTCAATGTAATGTGAGAATGAAGGTTTTTAGTTTTTAGGTTGAAATTTTTGAGCGTTGGAAATCGTTTATTCAACCACGATTTTAACGCTTAAATGCTGTAATTGAATTTTACAATCATGGAATATTTTGGGTAGGATTTTCGGAATAAAAACGTTCCTTGATTTTATTGTGAAATAGCGCTTTACAATCGTTTTTCTATAGGCGGGTTAGTTCCTCTTCTAGATTGTCGATAGAGTGTCGATGAAATAAAATTTTAATTGATTTGACCCTTTAAAGATGGATAGATTACTTTTAATATTTCTTAAAGAACCTTTTGAACACAAACAATATAGATAATGGTATGATAAAAAAATATTATAAGCCAACCTATAGATCTTACTATAATTAGCCTACTTAAATATAGTAAGGGTTTTTACTCAGCTAGGCTGTAATGATGATGATGCCATATATATATAAACTAAGAGTTGTTTTGCCCACAAAGCAATGTTAATAACATCATATATCTGCGAAAACCTATAAACAATTCAGCTTTTTCAACCTTTAAAAATTGTTATTCTTTCTAACCTAAATCTCCGATGACATAGCCATTTCTCTCCGTCCCACGAGACCGCATTGACACGAGTTTCATGAAAAATATTTTTGTTTCAGGTATGTTATCCCTTACGAAGCTACATAATGAATAACCAAGTAAGTGTACCTGTACCCAAATTGCAGCTCTGTACTGTAGAATGGAGTGGCGAAAATCATTTGAGATAGGTAGCTGCCGAAATTTAATTACGAAAAATATGGTTGAGAAAGAATTTTCGCATTATTTGTACGAGAAATCGCTGTGGTTTCACTCTTTTATTTTATTTTCGGAACACAATTATGCGAGGCAGCTTTATGGAATATAAAGTTTAAATTATAGGCTTCATGCTGGCTAGCTTATGAGGAAATTGTTGGATGCTATTCCTTTTTCGCTTTCCCTCGGGACTCAAGTTATCGTCCAAATCGGGCAGTTTAAGCGTATAGTAACAAGTCACAGATAGTCAGAGTTCATTCACATCAACTCATTAATCTACTTATTTCCAAAACAACCTTAAACTAACCTTCTACACCCTTTTTTCATAAAAAACGGGTCAGTCACATTAACCTAAATATCACCCGAACTAAGTAATGCTATCCTAACGAAACGAAGACTGTTCAGTTGAGAATTTAATGATAAAGATAAATAGTAAAATTAAATCTTAAGTGCACAATGTTAAAAAAACTAAAGGTAGTTAGTCATATTTTTCTGAAAATTAAGGATTGTTTATGATTGTGATTTTTCTGTTTCATAGCTTTCTTGATTTTGGTACTCTGTGTTGCCTCCACGAGCTCTTCTGACAGCTTCCAGACGATTAGGCATGCTGTACAACAAATTTCGGAGCCGGTGCTTAGTAATACCTTCCCATACCTCCACCATCCTCCTTTACAACCATTTTCAATGATATGTTATTAGAAGCGCAACTAAAGAGTTTTTTTTCTGTTTTTATTTTATTACTATAACTTTTACAGTTCTGGAGATATTTAGTTTTATGACTGACCCGTTATTTTTTTAATCGTGTGTAGTCGAAATCAATCAACTCATGCTTGTCAAACTTATCATTATTTCGCGTAAAAATTCACAATCAAAAAATAAATCACTATTATTTATCAACAGACTCCTTTTTATAACTCACAAAATACTCACCTACATTTAATCTATCTGTATATTATGATAGGAATATATTAATTTATGTCACATTATATGTAGTTCCATATTATTAAGTATCAGGCCATACTATTCTCTCAATCCATCCAACGTATTTCGAAACCTTCGTGTAAACTCCCGGTGCGTACTTCCTGCCACAATCCCTGCCAAACGACGTCACACCCACGACCTCGTGAAGAGGAAACTTCTTGACACAATCAACTCTTTCCACCATCACTTGGAGAGGACCACCTGAATCTCCTTGACAAGTATCCTTCCCTCCATGTTCATAATCACCAGCGCAAATCATATTATCTGTAATCCCATTCACCAATATCTTCCTCCTTATCATATACTTCACCGATTTATTACAAGTCGCACTGTCTATGACATCTACATCAACTTTCATCAGAGTTTGGCTTCCTGTTGCCGACCCTGGCACTGTTACTCCGAAACCGGTTGCTGTCAGTTTGCTCACATCAAAATCTTCATCCAAATTTAGACAAGCTATTCTTATATCCCTTGTTAGTGTGAATTCTTTTTCAGCTTTGAATAGCGCTATATCGTGGTATTTTGATGGCGGCTTGTAATCTGGATGTAGAATAATATTAGAGACTTTTCTTTCTTGAGCTAGATCATCAGCTTCGTCGAACTCGAAGGTTGCAGTGCCGACTCTCATGATTCTAGCTGGTCCGTGTGCTTTGCTGGCCTTGCAGTGAGCTGCTGATAGAACCCATTTTCTAGTGATCAAAGTACCACCACATTCCCAAACTGGAGTATCATCCCCGTTAGCGTATCCTATGAGAACCATGTGAGGGTATAGAAGAAGATCTACGGGGATTCTGATTCTATTATCTGGGTGGAGGATATTATGGCATTCGAGCATGCCTTGCCCGTAATTTTTGCACTCCTGGAAAGCCTTCTCGCCGATGGAATGAGCTGATACGACTAAACTGAGTATTATGATTGTTTTCATGCTGCAAGTTTATCGGTTCTGATTGGCTATGGTCGTTTTATGAGCTTATGTAGTTAGTGCACACTCGTGCTCGATTTGCATGTAATTACGTTTGTTCTGGTTCTTTCCTTGTGTTTATTATGCCTGTAGTTTTAACTTAAACAGGTGAAGGTTAAGGAACCTTGCAAATAAAAATTGTACTCTTCCAAGAGTAAAATTTTAGTAGATAAAAGTAAGTCTTCAGATTTAAAAGTTATTAAATTACATTGTTTTGGCACTAGCCAAAGATTAGATTAAATTTAAAGATGCCTTATGATGATGAGATTTCATCTATTTATTTTATAAATAAATAAATGAAATGTCTGTCTGTCTTCCTGTTTTTATGTTCGAGAAAAACTCAAGAACTACTGAACGGATCTTTATGCTGTTTTCTGCAATAGAGTTATTCAAGAGGAAGGTTTTCGCATCCGAGCAAAGCCGGTACTGGCCAGTTAGTAGATACTTAATTAAATTAGGACAGCGTAGAACTGAAGAATGTGAATACAGTGGATTTAGAACGCTTAAATTTTTGTATAAATTTCCTCAAAATATATATTATTTTAACAAATGTTTGTTGTTGGGATATTCCAATAGTTGTCTTAACAAACTTTTCAGTTTCATAATAATTCCTATACATTCATTAATTTCGTACCATATACTATCACATAATCGTTCGTATCATATACTATTAATTAGAATTAAAATTTTTATCGACAAGCGTATCCAGGGAGAATATTATGTGCCGATTTCATAAGCGTATTCATCATCAGCCGTATGACGTCATAAATCTACAGTTATAATCGAAAGATGTACATGCTCTTTAAACCAGCATGTTTTGAAAACTTTAAATTATTTGAAGAAAATGTGCCATTCACCAACCAGCACTTGGAGAACGTGGTGAATGAAGGCCAAGCGAGAAGTCCCTGTGTCCCAGTGGGTACTTAAATAAGAGCACTTATGATGATTTTGTAATCTCCTGTGGTTTAATCTTTCAATTAACTGAATTTCTGAGGAACTTTCTATATTCCTCTAGAGGTTATAAAACTCACGGAGTTAAACCTTTCTGTTTGTTGGCCGTCAGCGATTCCACCTGGAGTGGTGACCACCATTCAAGGGCTTATCAAGATTTTGTTATTACTTTTAACGGGAAAAATCATGTTAACCTATTATTATTTTGATTCTGACCACACTGTCCCACTGCAGGGCAAATGCCTCGTACCCTTCTTTCACTCTTCGTGACTTGACTGAACGCTTTGACAGGCCACGTGCTTGGGTAAAAAGATAAAATATATTTATTTTCACATACAATAAAAAAAACAGATATTCTTGTAAATATACACAAAAATTTAAATATTATGTGGTAGAAAAACTGTCTCTAGTAGATTTGCGGCTTAGGTGATTATCCAGTTCGTCCCGCCATCTCATCATGGGCCTTCCAAGGGGACGATCATGTGTGGGGACCAATTAGTTGTTCGCTTGGCCCACCTGTCATCCGACATACGTAATAACCTAGATTAAACCTATCTATGTTAACCTAGATTTCTGAAATCAAGTGACAAGAGGGAATTGACGATTATATTTTTCCCAATCATTGAATTTTCATGAGGGATTTTATAAGCTTATACATATTTCGTTGATATTCTATAGAGACATTGTGATTATGTACTGTAGCGATAGTCCATTCTTCCTTGTCTTGTATAGATGTTTTCTTTTTAACCCCCGCCCGACCAAAGAGAGGGGTGTTATAAGTTGGACGTGTCTGTCTGTCTGGGACATCATAGATCCCGCACGGATGTAGCGATTTCAATTTACTTTTTTTTGTATGAAAGGTTGGTTTGGCGTGTGTGTTCATAGACATGTTTCATGGAAATCGGTTGTACCGTTTAAAAGTTATGAGGGTTAGAGTGAGGAAGAAAAGCCGAAAATCTGCAAATATACTTGGGTGGGGTCTCAAATTAAAGCACATCGTGTGTACATTACAATTTAAACATAAAACAAATTGATTCAAGGTTTTTCCTAAAATTTTTATTTTAGATTTTATTCACTTTTAGAGCCTCCCCAGTACTTTTCTCCAGCTTTAAATTGCTGTCCCTATGAAGCCATAAAGTTTATTTCCAAAGCCGTTGATATCGTATAAGAGACAATGATCCAAATAAAAAAAATCTTTTAACCTTTAAATAATCAAATATGTGGTAACCCTACTATACCACCAAGCGAGCAGTTCAAATAAAGAAAGCGCGCATCCGCGCATGTTCTCAGAGCAAACTGCAATCAGAGGTGCCTAGCACGGTCAGCGCCAGAAACTGCTGAGCATCATAATTCCTATACAACATAGGTGACAAAAGTTGCTGATCAGAAAATAGTGCCTTTCTGAGCTCGTTATATTTTAGAAGGTTCATACACGTATACCTACAACTTCGCTACTAAACTTCTGGCCAGTAATATAAGAAGCCCATAATAGAAAGTAATGCAAAGGTCGCCATCATCGAAATCGATGTAGAGGACTATATATCTAATATATAACATTCACCTGTCACAGTGTTAGTTACGATAATCCTCCGAAACGGCTTAACCCATTATTATGAAATTTTATATAAGTATTCAGTAGGTCTGAGAATTGGCTAGTATCTATTTTTCATACACCTAGGTGATCTACAAATTATTTACATTGCAAAACAACATTTGCTGGGGTCAGCTAGTAAAACTATATTTTGGAAGGGTCATATGAATGAAGTTTACGAAGTTTGTCATTCAAGATCGGACCCTACTATCTCCCTTCCACCCCAGAACAGCCGCATAGCATATACCTTCCCTATTTAACGGGTATTCCATACACTCGCACTAAGCGATTCCAATTCTAAGAAATTGCTAAGAAGCAAGAAGTAGCTGAATAGATTGTAGAGATCAGGGGATCTCTAAAATCTATACTAATATTATAAGACTGAAGAGTTTTTTGTTTGCTTGTTTGTCAAAGTTAAAGACAAAACTGTTATTTCTTCTTAAAAAAAATATTTGTGTTATATCCAATAGGTACTATGGCATGACGATAGCCATACCTATTGGATATATGAATATTAGGCTTGTTTTCAACGCGGAAAAATAAAAAAACACGGCAAAGCCATGGCGTATAAATCTTATCTTTAATAAAAACAAAGCCTAAACAAACTTTAAAGTTCATATTTTATATCGACAAACAAGTGAAATTGTGACTTACATATTTTCCAAGCATTTTGCAAATTCTCAGCACTTTTCTACGTGTGGAGATATTATTAAGAGTCTACTAGATACAGTAGTCCACAGTTGATATCGGCCACATGTGTCCCGATTGCCAGCCGCAATCCGACTGAGTCAGGAAGTTTTGGATGCGGTTGTTCAGCGCTTTATAATGCAATGAATGAGGTTAACAATATGGCGTTTGTTGCCTAATGTGGTTTCAGAGTAGCTGTGTTACCCTTTGTAGTACATGTAATTTTAAGGTGATTAGTAAGAGAGAGATTACAGAGCTTAATATTTCTACATTTTCCCCTTTTTAAGGGTTCCATAGGTACCCAAAGGGTTAAACGGGAATGTTTGTCATAAAGTGAGCGACGTTGCAGTTTGAGTCCATCGCTATCGCAAATAATTTTCAATATGTTTTGTACAATCCACCAAGTAATATCTAGCACTATCGTTAGGTCTTTATCGGTGTTTTTAGTTCTAATAATCTGATTTAATTGATATAATTCATAACTTTTTTAAGTATTCCATTGTAGATTTGAAAGTGAAACTTCTTTATCGGCGAAGTGCACAATTTGAATTTTTTTAATAATATTTAAACTCTCGTGAGATCAGATCGAGACGTGATATGATCGTTTTTTAACAGACCTGTGTTTGGGTATATTTTTTAATATTTCGTACTATCTTAGAAAAAGTGTTATTAAAAACTATTATGCTGAACATACATAGGAAAAATAAATAAATAAATATTTCCGGACTACTCACACAGCATCACCTAACCCCAAACTAAGCAGAGCTTGTACTATGGGTGTTAGGTGACTGATATACTACATAGATACATTTTTTTTTGTAAATACATACATATGATACATAGAAAACACCCAGACCCGAAACCAGAAATTGTAGATCGTACAAAATCTGTTCCCCCGGCGGGAATCGAACCCGCAACCTCCTGCGCCTCAAAAGGACGTTCGACCACCGAGCCACAGAGGTGGTCACTGATAAACACCGTTTAAAACTTCAACATCCAACAAAACTCCAGGGTTACCCTCGATTTCTCTGGCATCCCATCATACCCTTTCGAATAAAATAAAAAAAATCAAAATCGGTTCACAACTTACGGAGATATCGCGTAATGCGTAACCTCCTTATTTGAAGTCGGTTAAAAGTCGTACAAAGGGTATTTTATTGGAAAACTTGGTTTCTTATCCACTATTTCCTACCTCCCGAGCTTCCACCACAGATGTTGGCGCCATTGTGGAGCAGTCGGCAAACATTGATCTGGATTGCAGAAAAACGGACGGCGCCTTAAATGAAAAACACCAGAACGAACGCCCCTTAACGTCTTTGTATGCGGTAATAGGGTCTTGCCTCGACTTAATAAGATAGGTTTTAAAATTATATTTTTCTTTTAGTCAGATTTAGAAGCCAAATTTAGGTAATGTCATCCTAAAATTAAGACGAAATAATAGTAAAATTTCAACCTAACACAATATTTCTAGTACAAGATCTGCTCTCTATATTAAATAACATTTCATACGTGTGTTTGTCCGACAAATTTCAGTCACGGTTACAGCGTATATAGCATGTGGCCTTTTTTTAGCCCCCGACGCAAAAAGAGGGGTGTCATAAGTTTGACTGTCTGTGGCATCATCATAGCTCCTGAACGGATGAAGCAATTTCAGTTTTGTTTTTTTATGAAAGGTGAGTTTTGAGCGAGTGTTCTTAGATATGTTTTATGAAAATCGGATGACTTTTTTTTTTTTTATTATTGATAAGCCTTCATTTGACCACAATCTCACCTGATGTAAAGTGAAGATGTGGTCTAAGATGGAGCATGAAGGCCTAGAAGATGGCTTCTCCGGACCACATTACGAAACACGAAAAAATAGCTTCACGCACTGGCCCAGCCCGGAGGGTGGTGACAAGCCGCGGCCGAAGCCTCCCTCCCACCAGAGACTGTTCTTAGCACCACCCGGAGGTCACGTGTAAGGATTCAGACGGTTAACACTTACGGACGTGAACAGCCACATCCTCCAATGACCGTTTAAAAGTGGAGAAGAAGAACCGAACATCTGCAAATATACTCGAGTGGGGTCTCAAATGAAAGCGCATCGCGTGCATATTACAAAATAATATGATTTTTTACTTTTAAGGGAACAATAGTTTTGGATTCAGGGTTTTTCTTAAATATTAAATTAAGATTATTAATTATTGAGTGTTGTTGTATACTACGAGTACCTATTCGGTATTTGGGCATCTTTTTGAGCATTATTCATTTCAATTGTCTTCAAAAATAGGTGGCGGAGATTCTGAATATGGCGTGTATTTTTAGTTCTCGAGTTATCTTATCAAATAATTTAAACATACCTTTTTCCTCAACAGGTAGAAAGATTTTATTTTTATGAAATATGGGAACTTTAAATTACTAAGAACTTTCATCGTTAGAAACGCTGTCAACTATTAAATGGAAAATTGTTTTTTACCCCCAACCAAAAAAGAGGGGTGTTATAAGTTTGAAGTGTCTGTCTGTCTGTGTGTCTGTCTTCGTTCGCGGATGGAGCGATTTCAATTTAGTTTTTTTTGTATGAAAGGTGAGTTTGGCCCGGGTGTTCTTAGACATGTTTCATGAAAATCGGTTCGGTTATATTTTCAGATTTTCGATCGAGTGGGGTATTACACACACATTACTAAATATTATGGAGTTTTACTTTCAAGGAAGTTAAGGCATTGTAATCGGGGTTTATCTTAAATTTTAAATTTAGATTTATATCAAACAAAAATACTCTTACCCAGTATTCTTCTGTGTTTCGTAAAACAAATTGAATAATACACATAGGTATATGTTATTTTTCTTTGGTATTCGTATTTTTGTTTCCATTCACCACCTAGGGCTTAAGGCGGATAATTGCAGCAGTTGGCGGGAGGCCTAATGTCGAGATAACCAAGATTATGCTGAGACGATCTTGAAGCTTCCTACAAGTTGTGCTAGGACATGTACATCATTTTGAACCCCCGTCGCAAAAAGAGGTGTTTTAAGTTTGTCGTGTCTGTCGGTTTAAACTTAAAATAAGAACATCATTAAATTAATTATTAACATTTTAATAAATTAAATTGCTTATTATCCGACTTACACTTGACAGTTACCTGTATTTTATTACCAATAAAAATAGAAGACAATGCAACTAATGAAATTGTTTATATTTTACTTTTAGTTTTATTATTTAACTGCCTAAATGTTCTAAAGGCTGATTAGCAAGTTCTTAGTAATCCTATTGTCTGAATAAATGAAATTAATTGAATGTCTGTGGGTTCATTACTCCAGAATAATAATTGATGTAGCAATGTTTTGTTCAAATGTACTCGGTACGGTTTAAAATAATATGAGTTTTACAACTTTTAAGTGAACGAAGGTTCTGTAAGCGCGGGTTTTTATTTATTTATGATTTATATGATAGATAAGTCTTCTTTTGACCACAATCTCGCCTGATGTGAAGTGACGATGTGGTCTAAGATGGAGCATGAAGACCTAAAAGATAGCTTCTCCGGACCACAGTTCGAAATACGCAAAAATCGTTTCACGCACTGGCTCAGCCCGGAGGGTGGTGACAAGCCGCGGCCGAAGCCTATCACCAGAGACTGTTCTTAGCACCACCCGGATCGGGTTATCAGATAACCCGCTGAATCCTTACACGTCACCTCCGATATATATTATATACCTCTAATATCTGTTCACTCCCGTAAGTGATAACTTATCACTTACGGACGTTAACAGATAAAACCTCCAAAAAAATTTTTTTAATAAGATTATTGCTACACACACACTCACACACACATACACACACATATACACTTGTTATATTAATAACAAGTGTATACAGCAATAAGTGTAAGTTCACCCGACACGGTACAATAAAGAAATATTTTTTTTAACGAATTATTATTAGTTATCTTGTTTGTGGGGAAAATATGAATAATTGAATATTACTCGTAAGCTACTGAACAATTTATATAACATTTAAATGGGAGAAGCTGTTTATCAACATACAACAACTTTTTATACAAACATTAAATTATCAGAATCGGTTCGCTGAAAAAAAGTTCTGATGTTTTTTTAAGAAGAAAAGTCGACTGTATTTATTTTTACTCTGTTGAAAATATACGAGGCTGATAATGTCAAAGAAATTCCCGTGACTCGTAAAATCGGAGCGCCATCTGTTACCCGCGAGATTGATTTTACTGTTTCTTCTTACATAAATGATTTATTGCATTTCTCAAACAAAATACTAAACTTCTAGTCCAGCCTTGGAAGTGATAGATTTATATCGATACCCCTATTCGGGTTCACCTTGTACCAATAGAAGATAGTGGATTTGCGGTGATAAAGCCCGTCGAATTGTCAGCGAATCGACGTCAACTGACAAACGGAACCGACAACAAGATTTACTATAGATATCTGTAGACGGAGACATTCTATTTGTTGAAGTTTGAAAATTTACGAAGATCTGCATTTTCGAATACAAGTTCTAGGCCAATCTATATGTATTTATTGCTTACTTAAAACTTAAATATCCACTTTTATACAACGTATATAGTAAGGAAATTCTAATAAAAATAAATATTGTATTCTACATACCGTAACTCCTCCTGATTTTTATAACTAAATCAAATTAAAATAAATCTCTACCACGTGAACTGCGATTCAAATAATTAATATTTCCGTGTCAAGTATGCGCTTTTATTTATTTAAAAACCATTCTGGAGATTGCGTGAAAAGTGCGCCATTCTAAATAGACTCGGTCACGAACGGTGAATGAAATAATTTTTATCGGTCGTTGACCTCTAGTTAACCACCACACGGTTAACCTGTAGTTAAAACCTTTTAAACTGTGTATGAATTATTCTCTTGATGAAATTTTCTACACGTCTTAGATGATAAACTTTGCTACATGTGTCTATATTTGAGAAAGGAGATTTATAAGAATGGAACGTTTTGAGAAATGTTAATTTTCCAGTGGTGCGATGGGCGAAGGACCAGGCTGCCCAAGTGGGGTTCGATTCCCGACGCGGAGTCAAGTGTTACTTTGGTTTGCAAGCACTTACTCCTTGCTTAATATGTATAATAAAAATATCTTTATATGTATGTTATATTAAATATATCAGATGTCTAGTACCAGTAACACAAGCTTTGAGCTTACCACGGGGCTAGATGTTGTGTGGATTGTCCGGAAATATTAATTGATTATTTATTTAACTTTAAAAGATTTTTAAGAATGGCACGTTTTGAGAAAGGTTAATTAAGAGAATCGTTAATTTTGCGTGCGGTGTGTATTTTGGGATAGATACAATGAACGACTGAGCAATACAGATGATACCATTTAAAAATTTCGTAAGTAATTTTGCTAAAACGTCAGAGAAAACAATTGTTGCTCGAGTCCTGTCAGGACTTTTTAAACTCAAAAACAAACATGTCAAAAGTTTGAACTGTCTTTTATAACAGTCTTGTCATGTCATGTCTTTTATGACGTAGTATATTATAACAAATTATGATTTTAATTATAACAAAAATATACGTAAATATTTGTTGCGAGTAGTTTTTAAATATGGTTTAAAATCATTGTAGTTAATAATATACTTTACTATGGGTCTTTGAACTACTGCGCGACCACAAAGTGAAACTGTCCCGTTTCAGTAAAAATGTCCCGCGATACAGACGCCCCCGCGTCGCGTCACGCTTCCCACGTTGGGTTTTCAGAAAGCCTTGTTTTATTTATACCTAAGTTTTCTACAAGACCCAGCAAACATTAAAACATATTTTCCCGTATCACAATAATCTTTCTTGAAAGTTATCTCGCAAAGAAAATGACAATAAGGATTTACAAGGGATTTTCTTTTCTTATCTGAACAATAATTTCTCACAACGTATTTTAGATAAAAGTTCTTTGTAAAGAAACCTGGGGTGAGGTCCGACTTATTAACCTTAAGGTCAATGGAAATTGCATTTTAGGTAATTTTCCATTGACGGGGTTTCGTTCATGAATTATATAATTATCAGACTAGATTTATACATCGAGAGAGAAGTCCCTATGTCCCAGCAGTGGAAACGTTAATAGAGTGATCATGAGGAAACTGCGGGAATCGAATCCTCAAAAAGCGCAATCTGAGAGTTTACGGTGGATATAAGCCGCTTCCAACCGAAATAGCTAGAAATCTATTATATATAAATGTCTATTGTATCTTCGTTTTCCGTTTATATCCAGAAGTACACGTCCTCCCAATGAAATAATCATGACACCATAAATTTGTATAACTTATCGAAACACGTTCTAAATACTTTCAAAGCTTAAAAAAATCTTCCGCGCATAAACAAAATGAGGTGTACCGAAGCAATATCAGCATCATTTATTTCCCCGATGTAACTGAAAATATATCAGGTTACGCGCGCCAACCTCATATTGCCTACCTAAATATTTATCATAAAAATTTGTTTACCCAACGAAATTCCCCTTCGAAAAACTCCCGCCGGCAAATCAGGCAGGTATTTCCAACAATTTCTAACTGTCGTACGGCAAATAATTTAATTTTTCATTCGGTTCACGGGGCCGGATTTAGGGTGACAGTGGGGCAAGACTTTTCTTAGCTCACATAATACATTATGTACTGTAGAATTACAAATGCAAAGCTTATTTGAGTTAAGACTTTCAATTTTCCAAAAGTATTGATAACTGAAAAAGTTGGCAGAAACCGAAAGTCAGCACTCCCCTACTAAATCCATAGCATCATCATGTTCACTACTACATATATTCATCACAAAAATAATATCAAACACCACTAAGGTGCTCTCACTCTCACTAATGCAAGTACGGCCTTTTGGACCCAACCCAAATGTTTTCTGTGTGGATTGTCTATTGATACTTCAGCTTTATGGCCAATTATGATTTTACAAAAACGTTAGTAGACTTAACAGATTTTGATGGACTAAAACACCTAAAGCCTTCCAACAATCACGGAGTTCTGCTGATTAGTGTTCAAAAAGCAGGAGGATACAGTCCTGAGCATGATGTGAGGTCAGTGATCTCAGTTCCCCCTGAATTAGAATTAGACCCGCAAACCGTGCTCAAAAACCTAATACCCCGCCTGAATAACTTCAAAAACTTATCTTTTCTAAATCTGCCCCTCGCCCCTTCAACCACCCTGAGTGTGTCCACTTCCGGCCATGTTTTGCGAATCCAATAACTCGCGTGAATGAGCTGTTAGAATGACTTGGAAGTTGGAATATCCTCGAATACTCGAAGAAGGTCGGAGGGCCTCAAATGGCTTCAAATTTCTGGTTTCCGAAGAATATCCATTTATAACCATGTTCCTGTGCTCGTAAATTGACAGAATACAGTGACATAGTGAGTTAAGGTGGAACTTAAGTCACTAATAATGATTCTCAGTGTTGATGTTTCATCATTTTTACCTAGGTTGGAATAATAATTAATAATAATCACAAAATTATCATGTAGAAGTCGCTTATCCCCCTTTTTTCGTCTAAGAATCAAAGAAAAATAATCATAAGACTCGGTAGGAAGGAACTTAGTGTTCTCCTCAGTCGTAAAAACAGTTGTCGCGTCAGACTGACTGTATCGCGATCATCTCAAAAGCAAAGCTAGGCCTTAATAATTATGTTTAAATTTATCAAATATCTAGAACCAATAACACTAAAAGCTAAGAGCTAACGTTGCCTCTAATGCCTTAAATAAATAATTTTATTATTGGTTTATTTTTAATAGCTATAAATAAAATCAGTATTTCGGGACAATCCACACAACAACATTTAGCCCCGTGGATATTTGTAGACGTCTCTTATTGTAGTTCCAAATGATTTTCTAAAAGTAATCTTGCGATTGAAACCTTATGTTAGACAGACAGATACAGCTGTCTCTAATACAGCCTTCATAGATCTTAGTATAATGAAGTGAGATTTCATCTTCATTGAGTGATGTGGGTTTGAAAGGATAACCCAAGAATTACTTGTACCTATGTCAAATGTACTGAGAAATTATAACCCCGACAGCTAAATGTGTGTTTTGCTATAACAAGAAATTTCCCATGCAAATAATGTAGTATAAATCTAAATATAAGAAAAACCCCCGATTCCAATGCCATAACTGCCTTAAATGTAAAACAACATAGTATTATGTAGTGTGGACGCGATGCGCTTTCATTTGATACCCCACACTAGTATATTTGCAGATTTTCTGTTTTCCTTCCCCACTCTCACCCCCATAACTTTTAAACGGCACAACCGATTTTCATGAAACATGTCTAAGAACACCCGGGCCAAACTCACCTTTCATACAAAAAAAACTAAATTGAAATCGCTCTATCCGTGCGGGAGCTATGATGTCCCAGACAGACAGACACGTGAAACTTATAACACCCCTCTTTTTTGGCCAGGGGTTAAAAAGACCTTGATAAAGATAAACTTTGTTTGGGCTCTGTTTATTTAGTTTATATAGCCAGTGCAGGAGTGGCAAAAGGGCAACCCTACAAATACAATACAAAAATACTTAATTGTTCACACAGGGAAATAGAATACAACAACACGTAGAAAAACACAATGGTCGGCCTTATCGCTAAAAAGCCTACAGTGTTTTCTGTGCATATATCGCGCCGCACGGCCATCTGTTCCCAAACACATCAAATATCGTAGTTTGTGGACGTCTTACACTTTTACGTTAAACAAACTCACAAAATGTCTCGGTGTTGTGTTTTTATTTTGCGGCAATAAACTATGTTAATAACAACTACGTATGTATGTGTAGGTGAGAGGTTTGACATAGTGATTTAACGTCGCGCCGTCATATGTAATTTCTTTATTTTTTTATTCTTAATGTAAAACTTTTGTCCTTGCCGAGGTAGCTGAAAACCTCCACACTAATCTCAAATTGAAAGGTAACTGATACACTAAGTTTCGTATGATGTACGTATGTGAAAGCAAATCATTTCACTGATTTTTTGGAGCATATACAACCTAAAATCTAGACTGAAAAGCTGAGATCTAGACCAGACCATGGCACTTCCCTGGAAATAGGTCAAGCGGAGACTTTGCATGCTAACTGTACGTTT
Source organism: Gymnoscelis rufifasciata (assembly GCA_929108375.1). NCBI lineage: Eukaryota > Metazoa > Arthropoda > Insecta > Lepidoptera > Geometridae > Gymnoscelis > Gymnoscelis rufifasciata. The sequence continues at coordinate 7,646,315 of OV815327.1, read as the reverse complement.
GGGCAACTGTTTTGGTAACCGTACTCTTTGAAGTTAAGTGAGATAGTAGTAACGTATTCTAAAGTTTTAATTTAACGTTTGCTTTGAAAATAAATAATCATATGAAATGAAGATGGTTTTTATTTTGATGTAAGGAGTAAATATTGCCAGATTGTGCAGCCATTTTTTTTATTATGATTATTTTTTAACCCCCGACGGAAAAAGAGAGGTGTTATAAGTTTGTTCGTATCTGTTTATCTGTCTGTCTGTAGCATCACATCTTCCGAACGGATGAAGCGATTTCAATTTGCTTTTTATGGATGAAATTAAGCGAGTGTTCTTAGACTGGTTTCATAGAAATCAGTTGAGCCGTTTAAAAGTTATGGGGGTGAAATTAAGGCAGAAGAAACGAATATCTGCAATTAAAATTGAGTGGGGTATCAAATAAAGCGCATAACGTGCACATTGCAAAATAATAATGTTTCTTTTACTTTTAAGGGAACTTAAGCGCAGCGTCGGACGTTCGCCAACGAGATGGAAAGATATCTTGAAATGTCATGGCGGATGCAATAAGATTATAAATTATATATTAGAGATATATATTTAGAATTTATTGGTCGTTAACAGACGCAGCAGTGGACGTCCTATGGCTGACATAATTATAAATTAATATAAAAAAAATACTGAATTAATTATAATGCCATTTTATTATAGATTCACGGAACCGTCTTAACTTCAGTAAAACTTACACTTTAATCCTTATGTATTTCAATTTTAATAAGCATTTAACTTGCAACCTTGAAGAATCTGAACATCAAAATGCCTTTGAATTGTTTTCCTCAAAACTTATACGATTTCACCCAAATTAATTAACTAGCCAATAAAATTAATTACTCGCAAATTAAACAATGCCTTTTGACAATCGGTCTCATTGATTCAAATTCAATTGTAGTGAAACCAATCGGAGTGGGTAACGGCGCTATTGTCTCTGGTTTCATATTAAACTCTATGGCAGGGGTCCTCAATGAGGCTAGCTTGTGGGCCGCGCTTGGGGACCGCGGTGTTTGTCTTTTGCCAACCTTGTATGTTAAACATTGGCTTTGCTTACATGTAAATATGGTGTAGAGTATCTCTCATAAAAATACTGTAATATTTACAGTTACGAAGTTTTAAAGCTATTTTGTTTTTTAAATAACACCAAATAGTTTTTTTGTGTTTGTTAAAAAATCAATAATAAATAATAATAACCATGATAGTATAACAACCAGCCATAGCTTTGAACTTGAAGCATTTATCATCTCTCTTAGAAAATATGGTTTCAATCAATTTCTTTCTCTCTTCTTCTGAATGAACTTTGACAACAAAACAGGAAATATTATCTCTGACCTTCCATTTTCAAGATTCAAGATGATACACTTGATAATATTTGATAAAACTACCACGAATAAAATAATTCTCACCCGAATTAAAAACGGCTAAAACCACCTTAGAACATCGTATAAAAAAGATCTAACCGACCGCGACGAACTAATTATTTAAAAAAGCGGTCCCCAAATTAATGTAATTGGCGACCATTGCCGGTATTGTTCTTTTGTTGTTACAGTGGATAGTTCTTGGGTTAACAACCCAATTTCGATCTCAATTGGAATTATATGGACATTGTCTGTCTGTCTGTTGAACCGTGGTGGCTTAGTGGTGAAATAGCGATGATGGAATCCGACAACATTATCAAAAATTTTTTTTTCGGAAGAAATCAGCTGGGAGTGCGTCTAATGTTTCATCAGTCTTATAAGGCCATTATGAATGTCGTACTATCTCGCACGTCGTCGTCGTGTCGTGTTTAGGTAGCACGTTGAACGGATAGCCGTTGTTACCGGTAAGTTCTTAACTGGAGACCACGATACGGAACAACAAGATGTTGGCTCTCTAAGATAGTGTTTGAAACCCCTTGTTCCCCAAAGGTCCATTTACTATACTAAACGTGTACTGCCAAAAACTACAAATATGGGGGTGAAAGATTTAAAATATTATTAAGAGATTACAACCATATCTTTGTCATAATTTATACCTAGTATAAACAGACAACTCAAGTATTAACAACTTCATTTGTGATTCTCTTTAACATCATCATCATTCTCTTGCCCTTATCCCACATTATGTGGGGTGGGCACAACATGTTATTTTCCTTCCATTTAAAAATAATAAAAAAATAAAAAAAATATATTCTCTTTATAAATCAGAAAAATAAACCGTTCTAATTGCTACAAAGTATCAATTTTCACACTTTTCCACCCTATAATTCCCTACAAAGGAAAAATTAATGTAGAAACGTTTGTAATTCTGTATTGTCTATTCTGTTATAAATAACGGATATATAAATTATGTACAGTTGATTGGGGAAATCACAAACGGTGACATATAATATACTGTGTGGGCGGACTAACAGCTGTAGCTTAAGATGCAGTTTTTTGAAAACTGTAGGTGGTTATATGAATAGGGTAGATGATAGATAGATGAAGCGGGCAAAAACAAAATGGATACAATATTAACTTAAAATTAGTTAAAAGTTAATAGATTAGCGCATGTGTGCGTTGCAGTAAGACAAAAATATATGAGGGTAGATGATAATAAATAAAAATTAGTCCGTCATTTAGGATACTCAAAAAATGGTGCCCATATCTTAATATATATAAATCTCGTATCACAATGTTTGTCCTCAATGGACTCCTAAACCACTTAACCGATAATAATAAAATTCGCACACCATGTGCAGTTCGATCCAACTTGAGAGATAGGATGGTTTTTACGGCGAGAAAAATTCGAATAATTTCCGGGAAAATTTTATACCCGTGCGACGCCGGGGCGGGCCGCTAGATTATTATTAAAAATCAAGACGATATGTATGTATGCTTTCGAGAAAATCTAAGATCTGACAGGGGGGAAGCCATAAATGGGGAAAGGCGTCTCCCGTATTGGTTAGATTATCTAGTAAGCTAAGTACTAGCCGTAGGATACCAACAGCGGGCCATGTCACTGTCTGCGTTACTTATATTTGTTATTCAACCAAACTACAACTCCTGCACAGACTATCATTTAATTTCGCATCCAGTGTAAGGAAGGAGGACATAAGACTAAGGAAGACTTCTTGAAAGCAAGATAACTATATAAAACCTGTGATGTGTGAAAAACAAAATGATATAAACCTAAAAAACTACTCTGCGAGTCTCCAAAAGTTATATTCCGGTACATTTAAGATTTAGGCTGGTTAGGGCCAAGTGAGGCATGGGGGTAATGCACTGTACACTTTAGAGCGAGAATGCACTGTACACTTTAGAGCGAGACATCTGCAGTCCTTAGTTCCCCCAACAAAGAAATATAACAAAAAAAAACATGACAAAATAAAAAAAACTATAAGATAAAATAAGATAAGAATTCATTTATTTCATAAAGATACATAACGTACACTTGGAAAAGTCATGGATACATAGCAAATACTTATAAATTACACAAAAAAAAACAGAAACAATTAGGTACTTAAGAAGTATGAAAGTTATCAGCAAGTGCTTCGTCAAGATTGTAGTATGATTTGTCCAATAATAAATAATATTTATTACGTACGACTATTCATAAGTAACTTCTCTGCTATCTGCTTCCCTGCTATATATAGATTCTTCACAAGTACTCGTTATAACTCGCCTTTGCGAGCTGATAAATCACCAAACGGCATTTTACTGACATTATAATCGCTATCGCTTCAGCGTAACCAACAACTCAAAGACCAACCACACCCCAAATAGCCGAACCCATGATTAACTACGTGTGAATTAATGCAGATGGTAAATTGTGGTGCGTTAGCCTCCCGCGGTATTTGTAAACGCTACCACAAGCGCATTTACTTGATATTTGTATATATATAAATTTCCGGACAATCCACACAACATCTAGCCCCGTGGTAAGATCTAAGCTTATGTTACGGTACTAGACATCTGATATACTTAATATAATATATATAAAATAACCCATAAGTATTTTAGTAGTTGTTATATCATACACGATTAAATAAATAAAGCTCCGAAAGAAAGCAATAAAAAATATTGGTAAACATAACCTTAGTATTTACTAAGCCTAGAATTACTTTATTGTTACTCAAATATTGTTGTCCAGACTATTCTACTTAATATTATATTTTTACCTTTATTATGAACTAGCTAACAAGCCACTACCCGCCCGTGATTTTGGATTCCCTCGGGAACAACGTATTTTCCCTTAGTAGCCTATAGCCTTCCTCGAGAAATGTTCTATCAAACACTGCCTTATGTTTTCAAATCGGGCCAGTGCTTCCTGAGATTAGCGCATTTAAACAAACCCTACAGCTTTATAAATCTAAATTTGAAATTGAAGAAAAACCCCCGATTCCAATACCTTCATTTCCTTTTATGTAAAACAACATAATATTATGTAATATGGACGCGATGCGCTTTCATTTGATACCCCACACTAGTATATTTGCAGATTTTCTGTTTTCCTTCCCCACTCTCACCCCCATAACTTTTAAACGGCTCAACCGATTTTCATGAAACATGTCTAAAAAAACCCGAACCAAACTCACCTTTCATACAAAAAAAAACTTCATTGAAATCGCTCCATCTGTTCGGGAGCTATGATGGAACAGACAGACAGACAGATACGTCAAACTTATAACTAAAAATATTAGTACCTATAGGTAAACCTATACTAATATTTTAAAAATCAGCATTTTAATTTCTCCCCATGAGAAACTCATGAGTAAACTGGTGGTAGGCTTCGGCCGCGGCTTGTCACCCCCTCCGGGCTGGGCCAGTACGTAAAACGATTTTTTCGTGTTTCGTTATGTGGTCCGGAAAAACCATCTAACTTCTAGATCTTTATTCCCCATCTTAGACCACATCGTCACTTTACATCGGGTGAGATTGTGGTCAAATGAAGACTTATCTAACATAAACAAAATAAAACTCAGGAATTAACAAAAAAATCTGGTATTAATCAAAACCCAATTAATACCAAAGTCTTAAACAATGACAATTACAAAGCACAGAAAAAAAACAACCTACTTTTATAAATAACCCGATAGTTTTGATGCCTATTAATTCAAACAAGCATTTTTCCATAGGAAACGGATACACCTTCTTATAAACCTACTATTCACATGCCACAAGATTCAAAATGGCTGACTTATTGGTAGGTTTACATAAATCGACTAAATTTTCTATATAAGTACATTTTGTCATAATTATAGGATATTTGGTCAAGTTATTTGACAAATTGTCACGATATTTGAGGGTTTACGGTAACCAGGGAAATACACAATACATATTATCTATACATTGAATAATGAATATGTGAGGATAATTAACTTCAGAGTGATTATAAAATATTTGATTGTCCGATATTGTCAACTGACTGTAAATTGTATTAAATTACGTTTGAAAGAGCCTATTTGACGATTGAAAAATGGAAAAATCGTATTCTCACATAGCTAAATTTATGTTTTTTTTTATGATTACTTGATATACCCATTTGTGTATTATTGTGGAGGGTTCCGTACATTTAGCACAGATATATAAATAGTAAGTAACTTCCGCTAGTATGAAACATAAACAAAGAACAGGAGGACCAATTAATTAAAGTAAACTTGGCTGTGGGGACTTTGTGCGAAATTGCATCAATTCTATTCTATTGTTAGTTCAGCTGCTGTTTTGATTTGCTGTGGCCGCGGGACTTGGTATAATAATTGTTGTGCCATTTTTATTTACCTATGCATTTTGAAGAAGATTGTTAATAATAGCGCCTGAGGCGCAGAGGTTGCGGGTTCGATTCCCGCCGGGGGACCAGATTTTTTACGATCTACAATTTCTGGTTTCGGATCTGGGTGTTTGCTATGTAACATAAGCATGTATTAACAAAAAAAATGCTTGTATGTAGTATATCAATCACCTAACACCCATAGTACAAGCTCTGCTTAGATTGGGGTTAGGTGATGCTGTGTGATTAGTCTGGAAATATTTATTTAAATCATCGCATTACTCAAGTACATTTTTATCAAAAAAACAACCGAATTTTATTGAATTATTCAGTATGACTCGGGTCTCGGGCATCGGCATTAAGATCATTGCTACGAGTAGGTACTATCACCTCCCGTAGATGATTTCCAAACATTTCCCATCATTTTCGATAAAAATTGAGAACAATATTGAAGATAACTCGAAGACCAAACTACACGCCAAATTATGAACTATTTTTGAAGTTGGGTAAATTTGTTGTTTAATATTTTATATACCATTTATTAATATGTTGACTCCACAACAATATTTTCCTAACACGCTGATACCCCACCGATCCCCTAATTATGTAAATTTGCCTATAAAATTATATCTTACAAGAATAACCGACATTTCTCTGAATTCCTGAGAAACATTTAACCGGCTTTCTTGAACCCCTCGGACGCACTCACCGGAACAAACCCACCTCTAAACATAGTTAGCCGTTAGTTAGTCTAACTGCGGTTTCGACCAAATGTCATATTAAACTACTACTTTGTGTAATAGGTGTTGCGTGTTAGTTTTTCTAAGGTTTGTTCGCTTATTTGTTAGATTATTTATTTTAAAATAAAAAATGGTCGAGTATGATTGATGGTTGAAATTGAAGTGGTTTTAACTATAGCGTGTTTTCATATGAATTAAAAATATTTTATTAGTATGTGATGGACGCATAGCTTTGGTTTCGTCTAGTTTATACACATTTTTCTATATAAATAAATATGTTAGAAACAATTTTCAAAGTGCATAACGATGCAGTTAGCGTTGTCACCCATACAAGTACCCATAGTATTTCCTGGAAAAGATGCGCTATTAGCGATAAGGCCGCTCATTGATTCAAAATTTTTGTAATTTTTTATCTTTGTTGTGTTCTTGAATAAGAGTATTGTATTGTAAGTACCAGCTTGCAACGTTGATAACTTTATATAAATCATGTTTGGTGTGTAGGAGCCCCTTAGGTATTATATGTTTTTGTTGGCAACGGAAATACATAATTAATCGTAAAAAGCGGGATTTACTCATGTAATGAATTAGAGTTGATAAATATCAAGTGAGTTGAGTTGATGATGAGAACAGTCTCTAGTGGAGGCTTCGGCCGCGGCTTGTCACCACCCTCCGGGCTGGGCCAGTGCGTGCAGCGATTATTTCGTGTTTCGTAATGTGGCCCGGAGCAGCCATCTACCTTCTAGGTCTTCATGCTCTATCTTAGACCACATCGTCACTTAACATCAGGTGAGATTGTGGACTAATGAAGGCTTATCAAGCGTAAAAAAAAAAATTAAGTGAGAAACGCGAACTGGTAGGAGACGGGGCAAGCGCCGACGCTTACTCCTCCTGATGAAGGACTTCTCTTGACTTCCGAAATCCGAAACGTCGAGTTTATCAACTTTAGTTCATTACATGAGTAAATCCCGCTTTTTACAATTAATAGACTCATGATAACTTCGAAAGTGAAACACATCGTCCCTCAAAATTACAATCTCTCTATCTATCTTGATATCTTTGAGATAATTTCTAGTGACAGACAGTCGGTAGTATAGTCCAGTATTGGTAAAACGTTACCCAATTGATACGGAACCCTAAAAAAGCCGTGTTGGCTAAGTGGGAGGACACTCGACTTTCATTCCGAAGGTCGTGGGTTCAAACCCCGCCACGCACCTCTGAATTTTTCTTCTTGAGAAATTTATGTGCGCTTTAAACACGTGCTTTAACGGTGAAGGCAAACATCGTAAGGAAACCGGAATGTTCTGAGAACTTTAAAAGAGTTTGAAGGACATGTGACATTCACCAACCCGCACTTCGCCAGCGTGGTGAATTAAGGCCTAATCTCTTGAAAACAATAAAAGCAGTGGGAACGTTAATAGGGTGATGATGATGATGATGACGGAACCCTAAAATACCCAAAAACTTAAAATGATTCGAGTCTTGAGTTTTCCGATATTATTTAAAACCATGATAATTTATAATGTTCAATTAATCGAATTGATGGATTCTAAGTTTACGCAGCAACAACTAGCCCCGTGGTAAGCCCTGGGCTATTGTAAGGGACAATAATAATTAGAAAGATACTTGTAAACATTTTTTGTCATACATAAAAATCTTAGCTGAAGGGCCTATTTCACCATCTCCGAATAAATTTGTCAATGGTTAAATACAGAGAAATCTTGGTGCAGCAGTCACTGACAGTTGTCAGTTGACTTGATACTTTATAGCTCTTTTTGACTAATTTTATTCGCAGATTGTAAAAGAGTTCCTAAGACTACAGAAAAACTACATTCAATATTTACTGCCTCAGTGGCGCGAAGGTTCGCTTGCGGCGCTAGAGGTAGCGGGTTCGATTACCGAGGGGTCAAGTCCTCGGCGGGAATCGGAAAATAAAAAGTTTGTATGTTCTTCAAGCATTCTTCCGTGGTCTGGGTGTTCAATATGTATGGTAAAAGGAATCGAATTCTCAGCCCATAGCGCCGAAGGCGAACTTAGGCCGTAAGTCCAGTGCGCCACTAAAACAAACACCACTAAGTAATTTTTTTGGACATTTTCTCCAAAACCATAAACTAGTAATAGATAGAAGTGAAACATCAGTAAAAACTCCAGGCATATTGCGCGTCGTTTTGGGGCTGACGTGTAAGTAATCGGACGAGGGTAGCCCTTTGTGTTCATGATTTATTGCGCAACTTTAAGACCCTTTGGTTCTTATTGACAGTTTGTCGGGAGACCAGTACCGCAAGTATAGATATTATTATCGCTGATTCGTGCTTCTTATGTTAAATAAATTATTTCCGGACTATCCAAACCATAAAATCTAGCACCGTGGTAAGCTCTAAGCTTGTGTTCCGGGTACTAGACATCTGATATACTTAATATAATAGAACATAATATAGATATTTTTTATTATATATATTAAACACACATTTTTTCGATTGATTTGTATTTGGATATAGCAATAAAAGTAATTTGTGTAAGTAAGAAATGGATCAAGTACTTTTTGAAAATATAAATATGTATTTTAAACCTGTTCTAATAGGGTGAGTAAAAGGCGTTTCTTTTACAGTTGGCGACAAACTGTAATGTGTTGCTTTACTGTATCGCATTTACAATGTCACTTATTAAAATATAACTTTTGCCTGAGTAAATATACTGTACTGCTTTGTCTTGTGAATTTCAAATGTTTATTATTTGTTGCTTTGATTGTTTTCAATTAAAACTCCTTTTGCCTGTTTGTCAGTTTCACGAAAGTTTTTATGCCAACACATTTTCTATAAAGTTATGCTATTCAACAATTTCGAAGGTAAATGTTATTTTTCCATCTTGGTATTAATCAGGTTACTTAATTAGGCTAAAGTAATTAATATAATTTCTTTAATTCACATTCTTTCTAATTTATATTTTTACAATATATTCTAAAAATCTACTCTAATCTACTTAATGACTTCTGTTATATTTATATGAATAACATAAGACAAACTTGGATCACACATGGTTATCGCCCAGACAGGCGTATTACGTTATTAATCGTTATCTGGTTTCTGACATTATTTCGTAGCACCTTATTATCCTACTAATATTGTTAAACGCGAAAGTTTGTACGTGTGTTGCTCTTACGAGTGAAGGCTTAACTACTGAAGGCATTTCATGAAAATTCACAGCAATATAGCTTATAGAGATATCAGAATAACACAGGCCCCATTTTACCGTTGCAAAATGCCACATTTCGCGGGAAAATCCATTATTGCGAGTGAAGCCCGATTTTGATCAAATACATATGCTACGTACGGAAAGTTAGGTAGCTGTTGTCTCAGTATCTATACTATAATATTATAAAGATGAAGAGTTTGTTTGTTTGTTTGTTTGAACGCGCTAATCTCCGAAACTACTGGTTCGAATTGAATAATTATTTTTGTGTTGGATAGTCCAGTTATCGAGGAAGGCTATAGGCTATATAACATCACGCTACGACCAATAGGAGCAAAGATATAGTGGTAAATGTGTAAAAAACGGGAGAAATTGTTCATCTTTGAAGCATTCCGTTGCGTGCGCCGTGAAAACGGTTCAAGATACACAAAAATATGTATATAATAGCTCTTTTAATGATCTAAAAAACAGTCCGCGATAGTATATGTCTATCTTTTAAGATTAACTCACAAAAACCGTTTTTATGGTACCTAATTTGGTCGAAATAATTTGTTTAAGTTGTATCAACATAATAATATTAATCTTTATTCAAATAAATATGTTGTTGGTTAAGAGTACTTCATCCATTATAACGCGGGTAGCACCGCAGGGCACAGCTAGTATGATATATAATTCTTTTTACCGCGGGAAAATCAATTACTAAGATAGCTAAGCCGCGGTTAGATAGCTAGTATAATATAAATACTCAGATATCATTATGTAGATTAAAACACAAACCAACGCAGTAATTTCACATAACAACATCCCACCAAATCAATAGCATAACCACAAAATGGCCGATAAAGCCAAAATTTACCGGCTGATTAGTTCCCTCAATAAAATCGGATATCCATAAAAATAATCCAATTGAACTCGTACAATGAAAGTCGACAAACGATTATTGTTGCCGAGTGTAATCCCGCCCTAATGTGCTGAATTAGACACGCGGCCCGTTGTCGAGATATCGTTTAATCCTCAAAAACTGCTGTTTACGGCTACGCTCGGAATATACCTACTTGTGGGGAGTTGTGGAGTCGAATGGGGTTTTTTTCACAATCCACACATAGGATTTACACTTATGCATATAATGTTAATATAAAAAACGCGAAATTTTGTGAGGATGTATGTAAGTGTGTTTGTTGCTTTGTTGCAAAAACTGCTTTATGGATTTTGATGAAACTTCACAATAATATAGCATACATATCAGAATAACACATACGCCTAATTCTTACCGCGGTAAAATTCCGGTTTTTGCGGGAAAATACAATTATTGCGAGCAAAGCCCGGTAAAGTTCTACCTAAGACCATATTGTTATATAGTTGTGTCTAAAGAAAATAGTTACTTAACAAATCGATTTCGTAATACCATTAATTTTCACTCGAACACCATCATTTAATTCTATTCCATCATAGTTTAAGCCCAAAGCAATTTTCCATATATTCATGAAATTGAACAATGTATCTGTGATATTCGAGATATAATGAGGGGAAAGGGTTGACTATAATAATAAACTGAATTTACTACAATAGCGTTAGATAAGGGAGCAAACATTACTAGTTCGAAATAACACGTTTTTAACCCCCGACGCAAAAAGAGAGGTGTTATAAGTTTGACGTGTCTATGGTATAAGTTGCACGTGTCTATATTAGTAACTATGTATGTCTTTGGGATCTTAGATCCCGAACGGATGAAGCGATTTCTAGTTAGTTTTGTATTAAAGGTAAATTTCGTGCAAGTGTTTTTCGACATGTTTGGTGAAAATCGGTTAAGGCGTTCAAAAGTTGTGGGGGTGAAAGTGGGGATGAATAACCAAATGTTTGCGCTTTCATTTGAGATCCCACTCGAGTATATTTGCAAACATTTTCTGTCATTTTTGATTATTTTTACAAATTTGACGATTTGGCGTTATCGCGAGGATTAAATAAAATGTGTTTTTCTCTCCGTAGCCCTTAGTATAACTAGATTTATTTTACTCTGTTTTTCCCGTTTTTTTCGTACCCCCAATCAACCCAATACAGATCCACATCAATTTCAGAAATTGATTACTGGAAGCACCGATGGGCACGCGAAAATGTCTAATTTGATAACTCACCCCATTTCAGGTAAGGATAGGGGGTAATTTGGACCAGTTTTACGGAATTTGGCGATGAACATCAAGAACAGACGGGTTACAGAAACTGCTTTTAAAAAGTATAAATGAAAACTAACAAATAAAGAAGGATGACAAATATACGCGCAAAAAATTAAACTTAGAGTTGTTTTACAATCTCCGAGTACACTATCCTATGGTTAAAATATAGAGGTATACGGTATAATAATATATTTAAAATAATAAAATAATTTCGTACGCAAAAACAACTTTATACAAACAATATTCCATCCACCTCGCCTCCAATCAATAACTAACATCAAAAACAAGATAATATTTCCAGTATTTCTTTATCTAATATTGCTAACAAAAGCTATGTTTGCCTGTTGATTACGAAGAGCCGAGAACACAATCAAAAACTCAATACACTCGGCGACGCATCGAAACAAAGCCGAAACGACGTGTTGTATATAAGAAATAACAATAAGGAATTGGGGTTCCATATCATAAAAATAAGTTTAATTTCAAAACTTTTACGCTAAGGGAAATTCACTAGAAGGCGGAAGTAGTGTCTTCTTAAAACGCAACACTCAATATTTATTAATTTACACATCAACTTTCCCACTGCTGGGACACTGCGTGAAGCGATTTTTTCGTGTTTCGTAATGTGGCCCGGAGAAGCCATCTACCTTCTAGGTCTTCATGTCCCATCTTAGATCACATCGTCACTTTACATCTGGTGAGATTGTGGTCAAATAAAGGCTTATGCAGCATAAAAAAAAAATACACAGAGACTTCTCTCTTGACGAGAGAGATTAGGCCTTAATTCACCACGCTGGATAAGAGCTGGTTGGTGAATGATACATATGTCCTTCAAACTATTGAATGTTCTTAGAATATGCTGGCTACTTCACGATGTTTCCCTTCACCGTTAAAGCCCGTGTTTAAAACGCGCATACATTTTTCAAGAAGAAAAAATGAGGTGCTGCGCTGGTTTGAACCCACGACCTTCAGAAAGAAAGTCGAGTGTGCCCACTCAGCCAACACAGCTTGACGCCAACTTTATGTTGGTCATCTAATAAAAGAACCGATGAAAGGTGGAAGGAAGGAACTATATAGCACCATTTACGCGGATCTCACTCAAATAAAATTAGAGATAACATTAAAATATCTACTTTGTTATAGTAATGACTTTATTGAAACAAAGCATACGGAACCCTGAAAAATTGTCAAGAAACTACTAGAAATAAGTAGCCGCACGCACACGTATTAAGAAAAAGGTTTTTGGATATGGCACTTTTTGCAGTATTAAGGAACGAACCAAAACTGTATTTTTAACCTGCGACTGATAAAGAGGGGTCTTATAATTTTGACTTGTCTGCTGCCTTTATGTCTGACTGTCTGTGGCATCTTACCTCCCGAACGGATGAAGCAAAAACAGTGTTTTATTTTTATTTTTAACTAGTGGCCCGCCCCGGCTTCGCACGGGTTTTATTCAATTTTTTTTCCCGGCAATTATTCGATTTTTTCTCGCCTTTTAAACCTTCCCTAGACCTCTACGAACATTTCTAGTCTATGATAAGATAAATCCGTTCAGCCGTTCTCGAGTTTTAATCAGACTAACGAACAACAATTCATTTTTATTTATATAGATTTAATTTTATTAAGTATTTACTCATGTAGTGCAGACTAATCAAGGAACTGGACTGTACACTTTGTTTTCGCTTGTTCATAAAGAGTAAACCAACGGTCCGTAGGTTAAAACGAGCCCATTTTACCCGACTGCGGAGGTTAATGTTTTTTAAAGCATGTATGTATGTCCTCCATATTTGTCACCACCGACAGCCTGAACGGCTAGACGCATTTCGACGTGCCAGCTATCATTTGATAAGTCGTAATTGTGTGAGTGAATTAGTAAAACAAGCAAATTAAGATTACAAAACCTCAAGGAAATATTACATTTCCCAACATTCCGGTAATACTATTTATTTCCATCATCATCACCCTATTAACGTTCCCACTGCTGGGACACACGGACTTCTCTCTTGACGAGAGAGATTAGGCCTTAACTCACCACGCTGGCCAAGTGCGGGTTGGTGAATGTCACATGATTTATTTTCATAGCTAATGTAATAATCCATAATAGCGATGTAAATTGACATTAGGCATACATAGTATATAATACCCTATCTACAAAGAAATTTAGAGCTTGTCTTTTGCTTTTCAGTAACTTTGCAGTCGGGTTTTTGTTTCCTTAATAGTATATATTTTTATTTATTTTGTGACTTGTGATATTAATCTAAAAGATGACGCTTTTTTACTAGTGCTCGAATTTAAATAACGCTCAAAACCGTTAAAGAAAGCGTTTCTGTATTTCACACATCGATGTACAAGGATCGCATAAAGTTTTGATAGCAGATGTTGCTGCCAATATTTGAAGATGGTGGGGCCGTTTTTATTTAGTTTTCATTTTCCACGCGAAAGCCTCCGCTGATAATGTATCGTTATATTTTACATCTCTGGTTTGTTTGTTAGTAAATGTTTGATAGAAAAAGTTTTAATGGATGTATGTCCAGATTAAACAGTGACCCTGACTCGGTGGGTTTAGGACTGCCTAAAGTGGTTCTAGATTTTTGTGTAAACTTTATTAGATTCTAGGGACTTAGTGTTATTATTTATTATAATGTCTACATGGAGTCCCCCATGGAATTCATGGAATGGTATTGTTCTAATCCCGCCAAGCACCTCTGGATTTTTTTTAGATAAATGTATGTGCGCTTTAAAACACGAGATTTAACGGTGAAGGCAAACATCGTTAGGCAACCGGCTAGTTGTGAGAATTTTAAAGAGTTTGTAAGTTATTATTTATGTATCGTGTAAAATTTGACATTATTTTAATTGTTTATATGAATTATTAATGTATGTATTTCCGATATTGACGTTTAAGAATAACTATGATATTAGTTGTGATATTTTGAAAAAGTTGTGGCAGTGGGCAACCACTTTAAAACCCATATTGTATCATATAATTTATATTATCAATAAATGACTATTAGGACTATTAAGACATTTGACATTCACCAACCCGCACTTGGCCAGGTTGCTGAATTAAGGCATGATCTCTCTCGCCAAGAGAGAAGTCCCTGTGTTCCAGCAGTGGGAACTTGAATGGGGTGGTGATGATGATGATGATTAATTGAATTAGTTACCTTCCACCCATAGAACAAGCTCTGGAGGTTTGATTCTATACAAAACTCGACTAAGTGACATAAAAAGGTTTTTTCACATTTTGTCTTTAAATGTACCTAATGTGACTAACTTCGACATAATATTGGCTTAGAGAGAGATGTGTGGAAGGTTTTTATGACTATATGGGTTAATACTTTAATCATGTGATACTTGTATATATAAATACGCAAGTAAGTTTGTAAGTTTGTTTGCTGTTTGTCTTATAAACAGAATCATCATAAAAAAATTGCTTATGGTTGGGATTACGAAAAAGCTACCTTTTATCCCGGAAAACGTATTATTCCCGTGAAATATACGTTAATGAATTTGTTTTTTTTTTTATAAACATTATATGACATTACAATTATGTGAAAATCATTAGTTTGTAATCGGTTTTGAAAATGAGGCATTTGTTAAGAAATCAAATGTATTCATTTGCCAAAAGTATGGTATAATAATCGATATTTATTTTGATATAAGGATACATACTTTACCAGTACAATTTTATTTAATATTTATTATTTATCTACAAGCCACAAAAACAGTTATGTCTTAAACTGCCGTCTTGGTAATTCTCTCATATATCTAGGTAGTTTATTAAATATCTTCAAGGTCATAATATTAATTTATTTCCTTCTTAGCGCTGACATACCTTTAGGTATAATTAATCTTGTAGGGTCTCTTTATTTGACAATTAAAGTAAATTTGTCCTTATAATATTTGAAAGTTGATTTGATTTAGAGTAACAATTCTAAATTTCAGTTTACACGATTTTATATCCTAAAACAAAATACACCTGCGAGCTTTATTTACCGTAACCCTGTTAATTACGAAACTTTCACTCATTAATCAAAATAATTTAAAATCCTTTCACGCCCAAAGTTATTTGATATGAGACACGCGTCATGACACTTCAGAAAACAAGTTTCATTGTCGCATTAAACTTCGGGTGAAGTCGTTGAAAATAACTAGTTATTATTAAATAACGTTATTTTTATCGATAACGTGCAACGGTTTATTGAATAGTGACTTAGATGATCCCTCCCTCCTTATTTTACGGTTCAATGATACGACAATCGCTTAGTAATAAAAAATTTAATCCATGTTATGGGAGCGTTAACTTTTATCACAATACCTACGCGTTTTATAACGTTAAAATGTCTTTCGCAGCGCGTCACTACCACAGAGAATACAAAATTTAAGACGATATAAACATTTTGACTTAAAACGGGTAACATACCATGATTTGACGGTTTTTGAGTTTTCCGATATTTCGACTGTGTTGCAAGCGTTATAAGTCATAATATTGTTAAATACCATGATAATATAAAAAGATATAAATATTATCATATCCGGCTATCTGCCTAAGTGTTTCGAAAAGGATAATATTCTAATAATATTTATTAATATTGCAAATATTACTTAATTTTTTTTATAAATACCTAATGCCGAAATATTTCCGGGCTACACAACATCTTTAGCCCCCGTGGTACGCTCAATTATTGAATTCTATTAAATTTATTAAAGTATTAAATAATTATCATCCTCAATTGGTTATTTTGTACACTGCAAGTAAGTATCAACATTAACAAGAACAATAGAATTAAACTTGACTTAATATTATTTATTTTTAACCTGAAAAAGGGTTTATCTAATAACGATGGGACAGACGTTTCTTACAACAAGTTTCGCTTCAGCTAAAACACCTTAAGAGTTGAGGACCACAATATTTTGTAAATATACAACTTAATATATTATTTTGCGTATTTAAAAGAGACATATGTATACATATATAAAGCTTTTAACTGTCTATATAACCAAGAGAAAGTGCTTGCAGAACATACAAACTTGACCCCTCGGCGTGAATCGAACCCGATACTTAGTCACTAAAGCAGTCCAAGCAAGCGGATCTTCACAACCGAACAACTATTTAAACTGTAGAAAGATTAAATGTTTATAACGTGTTGTGTGTAATATATAAATCCTAAATTTAAATAGACAATTGACCTAAAATACACAGTATATTACCGTCCAGCTAATGTCCATTTACAATGATTGATGGATTATTTTTGGCAGAATCAGTAATTCTTCATAAAAGGCCAAAATACAGAAAGGCTCAACATTCAAATTTTATCTTCGCGGCAAAGAAAGGCGTAACGAGTGAAATAAAGGAATCGTATTCAAAGGGATACCCGTCTCAACGTCAGCGACGTTGAGAGTATGTGACACTGGACGCGATATTTACTAATAAACTTATAAACATGACGGCGTGACGTCCTGGTTCTTCATTGTAGTGCGTTTGTAGTAGCATAGAATCAACTTAAAATGTCCGATGATCCACTCGATCGCGCGACGTTTACCTGCGGCCGGTACCGGTCGGTGTCGGCCGACCGGTCTAACAGCCAATTGGGTGCCCGCAGGTGAAGGGGTTGTTTACGAGTTGCACTGCTATTTTAAGTACAGTTCCAATAGTCCGGGAGTCATTCTTTCTTTGGCTTCTGCTCTGTGCAAACGCTCTCGGAATTACTAGTTGACTTTATCTATATCTTTGTTAAACTGAGCCTCAGATTATTTGTGTGATTGATATTGTTCGTTTAATTCCGTAATGAATTACTATTCAATGATATAATCTGTTTAAATCACTATGTCAAACCTTTCACCTACAAACATATAATGTTTAGAACTTTGACTGCCTCAGTGGCGCGCGCAAGAGGTAGTAGGGGTTCGATTCCCCCCCAGAGGCCATGTGTTTGTTTTGCAAGCACTTGGTCCTTGGTCTGGGTGTTTAATATAGTATAATAAAAAAATATCTATATATGTATGTCTATTATATTAAGTATATAAGATTATGTCTAGTACCAGAAACACAAGCTTATAGCTCATGGGACTAGATGTTGTTGTTGATTGTCCGGAAATATTTATTTATTTAAACTTGACCAAATCAAATCCTATACAAAAATGACAAGTCCAATATCAAAAGCGATGTTAGAGGATTTAGGAAGGACTCTGGACTCAACGGTAAAGGAATGGCTGGGTATCGGTCCAGTGAGTAATTAAAACTCGCTTAATGTAAGGTATACAACAATTGTCGTTGTAATCATCGGCGACAGATTGGCGCGTAGCAATCACTACAGTGAAATTGTATAAATTTTTCTTATGAAGTTTTCGGAAATAAATAGAGAAACAAATCAACCATGGTATGTTGGTGTGCAACAAAGTATTATTCATTATTATAGTTGGATCCATAGACTACAATCTCCTATAACAAACATAATGAGCTCCGAGTTATTCTTTTGAAGTGTTGTAGGCGAGGAGACTTAAGACGCTGTATCATTCAAATATGGTAATGGTAGTTTCGGAGGTATATCAGGTTTAGTCCAGTTTTTATACCTTCTAGGATGATACACTCAGGTGCGAAATAAGGTAAATTTGATTACTTATATTCTTGTACGACAAATTTTACTTAATTTATTTTTACGTAAAAATATATTGTACAATTAATAAATACATATTTCCGGACAGTCCACACAACAACATCTAGCCCCGTGGTAAGCTCTATGTCTGTGTTACGTGTACTAGACATCTGATATACTTAACATAATAGACGTGCATAGATAGATACTTTTTATTATATTTTATAATTAAAACTACATTAAAATCCGTTGCATACTTTAAAATGAATATTATTATAATTGATATAAATCTAAATTTAAAATTTAAGAAAACCCTCGATTCCAATCCCTTAATTTCCTTAAAAGTAAAACACCATAATATTTTGTAAAGTGCACGCAATGTGCTTTCATTTGATATATAATGTTAACTCGATTATATTTGCAGATTTTTGGTTTTCCTTCTCCACTCTCACCCACATAACTTTTAAACGGCACAACCGAGTTTCATGAAACATGTCTAAGAACACTCGCGCCATACTCATCTTTCATACAAAAAAAATGCTAATTTGAAAGCGCTCCATCCGTTCGGGAGCTAGCACGTCAAACTTATAACACCCCTCTTTTTTGTCGGGGGTTAATAAACCATTATCATACCTATAGTTACCAACACAAAGCAAATCTTTTAACCCCGAATATAAGTAAATTTACAAAGAGATTTCAATAAAAAAATGCATCAACAAATCTCTAGAGGTTTTAACTTTTTTTATATTAAAACTTCGCGTGGCAGACTCAAAGGAATTTTGTATGAAGGAAAAATGCATTATTACCTACTTTCTCTGTTAAATTAGTTATGTAGCTTTGAACTTGTTTTCCATAGCTGGTTTTTATAATCAAACATCAGGTGTATTTGTGAAACAGAAAACACATTTCTAATTAGTTTTAAATTCTGTCGCACAACGAGCCTTTGAGAAAGGATTTAATATGTCGGTATATTTTATTTCAATATAAATATTGACTGACATTTTATAAATTAATTTATTTTATACCTATATTTTAGTGATTATATAACAGGAAGTTTGAAAGTGGCACCAGTTATGGATCAGTTGAGAGGTAATAGGTTAGCGTGGTTTGGCATGTTATGAGAAGGAACGAAAGTCATGTTACGAGAAGAGCGTTAGATATTATGAATGTGGATGGCTATGTGCGAAGAGGGAGGCCAAAGAAAAGATGGATGGACTGTGTGAAAGAAGATAAATATGTGTAACAAAGGAGTGTGTTGAGATGACGGGTGATAGAGGGGAATGGAAGAAAAACATATGTTGTGCCGACCCCACATAGTGTGGGACAAGGGCAGGATGATGATGATAATGATGTTGAATTTATTTTAGTGATTCGTATTTCTCTAGTTATCAGCTTCATTAATTAGATTCAATTTAAAAGTGTTACATCTATTCAAACGTTATTAATACGTTACGCGATATCAATAACCGTTATTTATGAAACGTAGTTAATAGATTGTAAATAATATCGATAGATGTTTATCAAGCTGCGAAACCGTTTATAATCGGTAGATTAAAATGTCAACATGTGCCTTTACCGTGGTTCGGACCAAAAAAAAACAAGGCTTATCATTTCTATTAAATTTCTAGTCATAAGAATTCCTATATATATTCGGTTAAACAATATACGGTGTATAAACATAATTTATTTTCCTATCTATGATAGAAATCGAATAAACAAAACGAATGAAAGTTGCGAGTCGGTAGGTACACGAAAGAGATTTCTCTGAGATCTTTTTTTCTAATATACGTGGAAGATGAGAAGATTGTACTATTTTCGGCATTTCAGGACAAACATGTTTCGTTGTACCTACAAATCGTTGCCAAGACAACGACACTTATCTTTCCAAAAACAATGACGACATTTATGTTTGATTACAATCTCAAAATGGATAATCGGTGGATTTCCCGCTGGCCTTGATAAAAGGGCTATCCTATATACATACAATTGGTTTCGAACCAAGGTTTACAGCATTATGAGCGTCCGAAAACATGCGTTTCATTAAATATGTCATTGTTATTATTAATCGGTGGATGCTGACTCATGATTTCATAGACAATAGTTTATAGACTAAGTATAGAAAGCAGGCTTAAACAATTTGTGATTTGTAAAATTCTCTGACATTATTTTCAAAGAAAAAACAATCTCACTTTGCCCTCTGTAAATTACACAACACTGAAT
Source organism: Gymnoscelis rufifasciata (assembly GCA_929108375.1). Lineage (NCBI taxonomy): Eukaryota > Metazoa > Arthropoda > Insecta > Lepidoptera > Geometridae > Gymnoscelis > Gymnoscelis rufifasciata. The sequence continues at coordinate 7,625,639 of OV815327.1, read as the reverse complement.
ATATCTTTTAATATATATTCTTAATGTGAAAATATTAAAATGGCCTCAGTGTGCACCTGTAAGTTCATAAGATCTTTAAATAAATATTAAAATAATGTTTACTGGGATTTTGTGTAATAAACTCTATAGAGATCTTTTATAATAAGTGCATTCCACGCAGCAATATCTAGCCCCGTGGAAAGTTCTAGGCATGTGTTACGGGTACTAGACATCTGATATACTTAATAGATAGACATAAATCGATTTTTTAGAAAAAAAGGGTACTATTACGGTATTATTTACTTTTAACAACAGTGCACTAGCAAAACATACTAGATATATATCAAAAGGTTTTCAAACACCAATAAAGCAAACAGTGTATATTGTTTGACTCTGTCCACATCAAACGCGAATAGATTTATTTTAACAAAACCAGTTTAACAGGCCGTTGCAACGCAGCTATACAAAAACAGTTGCGATTCAGAAAACCGCAGATTGTGAAAAACGATTATTCAGATGCAGATAACGAAGGCTTGTTGTGGCGACAACATGCCTGGGTTAAATACCACTGCGTGATTTGCAAACTGATTTTGATTTTTGAGTGTAAATTATTAATTTTTGACCCCCAACAAAAAAGAGGGGTGCTATAACTTTGTCTGTCGGTCTGTCCTATCATAGATCCGGAACGGATGAGGCGCTTTAAATTTAGTTTTTTTTGTATGAAAGGTGAGTTTTGCGCGAGCGATCTTCATCAATTTTTATCAAACATGTCAGTTTGATGAAAATTGATGTTTGTCAAAAACAATCTTGTAAGGTGAATTTGCTACACACTTGCCGATTTCCAATTAAGGTAAAATGTTGCATTTGGTCATGTCCTTACGGCGGTGGGATGCAAATTACGTGTTGTACTCGAGAGCAAGGTTTTTTCACCTTGTGCGCTTTTGATTCTCTCGCTAACGCTCAGGAATCTTATTTTATACCACTCGCTTCGCTACTAATTCAATTTAAGAATCCTTCGCTTGCTCGGATATTAAAATTGAGAACTCGGCTTAAAAGCAACATTTCACTCTTGTATAACAAATAACTATTGTTCTTTTTGCTTCACCAAAATATATTTTACATTTCCTTTTACTTTTTATTATAAATTAGCTAAATTCAAAATTTAAGAATAACCCTAGTTTCCTGAAGTGCAAAAATCATATTATTATGTAATGTGCACGTGATGCGCTTGAGTATTTTTCTCTCCATTGAGTATATTTGCAGATAGTCGGTTCGTCTTCCTCACTTTCGCCCACCATAACTTTTAAACGGCCCAATTGATTTTCATCTAAAATGTCTAAGAAAACTCTCGCAAAAGTCACCTTTCATACAAAAATAACTTAATTGAAATCGCTTCTTCCATTCGGGAGCTATGATGCCACAGACATACAGACAGACAGGCAGGTCAAACTTATAACACCTCTTAATGTTAATGTATGTTTTTTTTGTATTTGATTGTGGCAAAATAAATTATTCTTATTCTGATTCTCTTTTTTGGTCGGGGGTTAAACACGGGTTTTACTTACGTAGTGAACTAGAGTTGATAAACTTTTGATATTTTGGACTTCGGAAGTCAAGAGAAGTCCTTGATCGGGAGGAGTGAGCTCGCGAGCCCTGACTCTTACCTTATTATTAAATAAAAAACAAAAGAGCAAATTACAGAATTAATTTGAAATGCCCCAATGTGCCCCCAATGGGTCAAAATACAATATACAACAACATAAACAAATTTATATTCCGCATTAACATAATTCCCAACAATACCATTCATAAGTTTAAACCTCATTGTCTCTTAAACCGAAAGTCGGGTATCCCAGCTTAATCCTGCATTGCAATTTAATGCATTAATAAACCTTAATAACCTGAAGATAAGGGTTGGGACAAAGCGCGAAATCACATTATGGACCAAACAATGCGCAATCCGGTGAACGAAATTACACTCGGGCTCCGATGACCATGCCTCGTTGGAATGGGCGAGTGCTACGCAAAGACTATGCTGTCACTATTATTTTTCATCTATTAGCACTACCACGAGTTGCCACCTATGACTGTTGGAGATTACCAACAATAGTGATAAGGTGATTAATATAGGTTTGTCAACTTTAAGTTTCTTATATTAGAGGGGTATTTATAGGTTACTAAGTAAAATTACGTAAGACCTCTCAAAAAATATATGAATCACTTTTACACAGTTTATTACAAATTAGTGTCTAACCTTAAAACAGTCTCCATCAGCACACCACTACAACACTTTTCACTTTTAGAGGTCTAGTCGCTACGACGCGCAGAAAACAGAATGTCGTGCTGAAGTCGCGAGTCGTTATATTAGGTTAGGTTTGACAACCGGAAACGACTCAGTACTACAGCTAACCATTCACTTAGTTTTAATAAATTAAGCGATACATTTAAAATTAATTAACTATTGTATAAATAATAACATAAATACTGAATATTTATGGTTACATTATATACATTTTATTGCAACAAAATCTTTCCAACCTAATTTATTTTTAAATGATATCGTTTTCCAACTATTTAAAATGCTTCATTATCGGAATAAAATAACTTAGTACAATGGATTCATTATAAATTCTGCACTTAATTAATAGTTATCCTTACAGCTCGGCCATCCTGTTGGAGCTAGTCCCTACGCGAGAGAGATCTTAATTGTTAACAAATATTTTTAAATCATATTTTAATGCACAGATCACAATGACAATGCTTTCCTAATTAAACTTAACTAACATGAACTACATCTACCGTGTTAATCTAAATAATTATACAATGTCATTAAAACATGATGAAAAACAATATATTTTGATCGCTTATCTAAGCCGTTGACTTCAGCGATGAGTTTTGCTAGCTTGAACATGGAGGAAGAATTAAATTCTTGCTACAATTTGATAGGAAGAAATTCAAAACAGATAATATGTCAGGCAAATTTGTTTCCTTGGAAAAGGAATTGCAAAATGCGTCTGGTAAATACCAGAAAGCTATGATAGAGGCTAAAAGACAATTACCATAAACTTAGTAAATACGTAGACCTAGTCAATAATACATCCATTTATGTGCAAGCTTGTAGCAGCAGCACTCAAACGGACCAGCCAGACACCTCACACTCACACTCTGCCTCTCACGCTGGCGCAGGACAGGAGTTGGCGCTGACTTTGGAACATGAAGTCATTTCTCCTGTGGCGGCGCCTTCTCCGATGTGAGCTGAAGGCTTAGGTTTACCATCTACACAGTCTACGGTAAAGCAGGACACCTGCTGTCAGACCCAGAAAACTGTGATTTATTCAGATAGGATTGGCAACGGAGTGGGCTCACTTTTATATGACCTTTTGACTCAGATTGTGATTAATAACTGCTTTATAAACGCTGCAACTAGTACTATCACGAATTGTATTGATGAAGATGTTAGTTTTGATAAATTGACCATATGAATAGTACAGTTAAGTGATTAAACAAATGTTAAGCGGTTGGATATTTTACAGCTTTTTGAGGTATTGCTTCAAAAATTAGAATGTGGTCTAGGCCAATTGATTATATTATGTGCCTTGCCATACTCAAAGTCATTGAGTATAAAACAAAATAGACATTTAAGTAATATACATTTACTACTTTACAACTTGACATGCCGTCATAGTGACGCTTTATATTTGGACTCTAATATTTTTATAAGTAACAGTTTTTTTATGATGAGAGGTATCTTAAGATATTATATCTTTAAAGATATCTTTGTATCTTAACAACCAGAACAAGAATGTTCTTGCTAAATATTAGCATACAATATTTGTGGCACAGTTATAATTATTCTATAGCAAAGTTTTCTGACGAGCCCTATATCTTTAGCTAGTTATTCTGCTAATGAGGGCGTAAATTTAACTAAGTTAGCTGACCATAATTTAGACTGACTTTGCAAACTTGCAGTTACCTGTAGTCCACCAAATTATCCAAGGTTTACCCAGCAAAATTCTGAAATTAGAATTATTTTGATATTGTTTTAATGTAGATATTATGTGCATATCTCAGAACACTGGATCACATGTAATCAGTCAATACCATATTACAGTAATTATTCATGTGCTAGTAGTTTCAAACGAAGTACCGCTATTAGAGGCGGAATTGTTATTCTGGTTAAAAACATTCTTAAATTTAAAGAACGTAAGATATTGCTAAGTGACGTGACGAGACGTGTTGAGTGATGTCTTGTGTGGAACTTAAGCGACATATTTGTGTTTGCGTTTATCGAGCTCCGATTGCGGATCGGGCAACCTTCGAAGATATAAGGAGGATACCAAGGAGGCCTTACTGAAAATATTTACTTGTAATAAAAGTATTATTGTATGTGGAGTCATTATTAATAATACTCTTGCAGACAGACTAATTAATTAAATTGTTTTAATATGTTAAATAATTTTATGCATAAATAACATATCTACCTCTCAGTCTCCAATAGTAAAATAGTAGTCAAACATTTTAATTCAGACCACTATGGTCAGAGTGTTAAGTTTTATATTGAACGAGGTCATAATGAGTTATTAGAATTTACATACAGACCCATAACCAATAAACCAATGAACGTATTTTATATAAAAGTAGAAATAAATTATATGATCTGTACTCCGAAAGAGAATCTAAACTAAATGATGAAAAATTCATCACATAATGTCAGGAATTACGGAAAATTGTTTAAACAAGTATGCTACAAAGCAAAATCTAATTTTCCTAAGAATAAAATTATCAACTCTTCAAATAAAGTTAAAACCACTTGGAAGCTTATCAATAATGATAGGCAGTAACCCGTAGTAAACAGATAAAGTTAAAAATTAATATGAATATCTTAGTCAAAGATATTGATTCAAAGTCAATGATATTGCCAATGCTTTTGAAAGTTCTTTTTTTATAATATTCCGAAAACTATAATCCACTTCTGACACAGTTATTAAACTCATCTACTTTTAAGGCTGTGGAACTATTATAGGCATCCGTTGATGCATGAGCTGAAGTCTTTTACTTTACTCATGAAACTGCTGGCTGCATAGTGAAAACATTTAAATATCTCAACATCAAATACAAAAAAAAAGGATCTTTGGAATATCTCAATAGGTAATATTATATGTTAATGATATTGCCCCCCCTTCTGGCTTTCATTTTTAACAGCTGTGTCGATGTTGGGATCTTCCCGGATCTCATAAGTATGGCAAGCTTGTCTCTCTTCATAAATCTGGTATTCAATTTGATCTTGAAAATTATCGGCCTATCTTAGTTCTTCCGTAATGAGTAAAATCTTTGAAAAAAAATTATTTTAACACAACTTTTAATAATTTTGATCGCAACAGACTTCTGCATAGCAACCAGTTTGGCTTTCCCGAAGGTAGGTCAACTACTAATGCTGAAACATTATTAATAAAGCACATTTTAGAGCGCAGAATACTATCGACGTGTACTGTGATCTCTCCAAGGCCTTTGATTGTGTCTGAAAATTAAAATTATAAATTAAATTCTTGTTAAAAATAAAGCATTACGGCATTCACAGCAAAGCCCTTGAGCTTCTATATTCCTACTTGACCGATAGAATTAAAATGGTTCAAGTAGGTAATGAAAAATCAGGATCAAAAATTCAATTTAATGGTTCCACAAGATCAATACTTGGGCCTCTTTGTTTTAGGTATATGTAAATGATCTCCCGTATTTTGCTAAAGACCTTTGTGGCATAGTCTTATTTGCTGATGATACTTCTTTCTTAAAATGATGATATCTTCTTTCGAATAAAGATAATTCGGACGATGTAAGTAACTTACTGTCACAAGTACTAAATTGGTTTACTGTTATTAATTTACTGCTAAACACAGGAAAAAAAAAACTAAATGTATTACATTCAAACTCCCTAATGTTACAGAATTTGCTACAAAAATCATATTAAACGATGGAATTCTCGAGCTCGTTGACTCAACAGTGTTTCTAGGTTTACATATTGATTCTGATCTACAGTGGAAACTCCAAATTGCAGACCTTGCAGGTAGACTTAATGGAATATATCACAGATGAGGGTACGGCTAGACTGGTTTACTTAGCCACTTTCATAGTATTAACACGAGAGGTAAGGAAAAATTGCTAATTCCTACCTTCAGACAAATAAAAAAGAAAAAACTAGGCAAATAATTTATGAACTATATTATTATAGTTAGTTATAAGAACTCCAAAATTTTCCAAAACCCACAGAAAGCTGTAAGACATATTTTCAGTCATTAAACATATTAACGTTGCCGGGGCTCTACATTTTCGAGGTTTCCGTCTTCGTTAAATGTAACCTAAATTTATTTGAAAAATACCGTCACACACAAGCAGTAGACGGGATGAACTGCGCCAGTGCCCTGTTAGAGCGAACACAGCACTAGTGAGCAAAAGTTTTTTAGGAATGGCACCTAAAATTTACAATAAATTACCCAAAAATATAAAAGAGTTACAATTGACAATGTTTAAGAACGAACTCCATAAACTTTTGACCACTAAATGTTATTATCACGTAAATGAGTTTTTGACTGATAAATAAAATTATAATTGAAATTGAATTTAATTGAATCTGACACATAGAATGATTTTACTTATAATTAATTTTCCGTAATTTTATCTGTTTTTCTAAATATTTTCCTTGAATTATTTACATAAAATATTTGCATGCTCTAAATAAACAAAACATGTATGGAACTGTAACAACTGAACATCTATTTGTAATTAAATTGTAACCCATGTTTGCAAATAAACATTATTCTTATTCTTAATTGTAATAACTACAAAATTGTAATAACTGATAAAGCTGTGTTGTTCGATTTGCTTTCTCAACTCAGTATAAACCATTAAAGCGAACTGTCAAGACAATGTTTTTTTTCATGATATTTTATTTTTGTTTTAAAAAAAAATAGTTTTATTAATTTTAAGTTGACCCGTCCATGTAGGCCATGTGCTTCTAAGGAAAAAACAAAGGTTTTAACTCTGACTTTGACTTTGCTGCTAGAGTTGCTTAAACGACGGTGCCTACGCCTAGTCTCACGCCTTACTTCGACACAGCTTGAAGCCCCTCATGGGCAATGATCAGGCTGATAATTTCGAAATATCCTCGTTCTTATAACGGTATCCCCTCGTAATGAATCATCGCCCCTCATGAGCAATGATCGGGTTTATAATTTCGAAATATCCTCGTTCTTATAACGACAAAACCCTCGTAATGAATCATTGCCCCTCATGAGCAATGATCGGGTTGATAATTTCGAAATATCATCATTCTTATAACGATGTCGTTGATCTTGGTGGTTATTTCAATAAATATTTGTTCCTATAACGACTTTCCACTCCGGCTGAATCACCTCCCACATGGATATGTACGGGGGACCGGGTGATGCCTGGTTCAACTGTCTCGATATGTCTGAAACTCAAAATAAACGATTGAGCTGTTGTTCGATACATGTATAGAGTTTTCTGTATTACTAGTGGGCCGCCCCAGCCTCGCACGGGTTTTTATTCAATTTCTTTCCCCGGCAATTATTCGATTTTTTTTTTTCCGCCTTCTAAACCTTCCTTAGGCCTCCACGAACATTTTAAGACAAGAAAGATCCGTTCAGCCGTTCTTGAGTTTTAGTCAGGCTAAAGAACAGCAATTCATTTTTTATTCATATAGATTTAATAATATTGAAGCTACTATGTTATGTACCATGTTATGTCTAAGTTTTGTAAAACCAAACTATGGAAAAAAAATTATTTTGTATCTTGTATCACACATACGTCTCTCCACATGGATTACTTACACGAAAGTAAATACCTGTCTCAAATATGTGATGCACACACGCGACACACACATGTGCTACACACATGTGACACACACATGTGCTACACACATGTGCTACACACATGTGCTACACACATGTGCTACACACATGTGCTACACACATGTGCTACACACATGTGACACACACATGTGCTACACACATGTGACACACACATGAGCTACACACATGTGACACACACATGTGCTACACACATGTGACACACACATATGCTACACACATGTGACCGACATTTAACCTACATAGACCCACAGACTTATGTAGACATTTGTATAGGTAATTAATTGATCAAAGTCAAGAAATGTATTTTCTTTGCAGCAGAAGTATGCAGACTTAAACAAGTAAACATTAAAATTTATTAAATTTATGAAACTTAAAAATTGTTGAAATTAAGATTAAATGAAATACTAGTGGGAAACGGTTGTATAAAAATGTTCTCTATTTTTATAGCATAAAAGCGAACTTTGTAGATTTGCGACACTGCTGGGAAACCCAAAATCCACAGAATCAATTTCAGAAATGATTTATCCGTTTTAATTCCGGCGTTGGTAGATCCGCAAAAACATTAAAAAAAACCATCACTCAGTAAGATTTGCCATAATTCTACAGCTCACTGGTCAACTCATTTTTCTAGTTATTAACCAGAAAAGTATTTGGAGCTATTGAAATTGCTAATTGACAAATATTATTATAAAATTGACGACTTTTGAAATGATAAATTTTAACTTTGGACTAACATGTAGGTATTTATTTTGATATTAATTTAAAAACTTATTTGGTTATATTTTAGTGACTTGCATGCCATTTATCATAATTTGTACACCGAAATTGGTAATACATGTTGATACCGACACATATATTTTTGACTGTAAACCATACATTTACACATGTTTCTGCAAATAAATGATATTTATCTTATATCTTTATCTAAAAAAATATATTAAATGAGAAATAAAATAGATTTTTAGAAATTACGCATTTAAATTTTAACGAATTGCTTTGTCTATGCGCTGCAGGTTTTTGAGAAGCTACACGACCGTACCCCTGTTTTTATAAGACTTATACTTAAACACAAACTAAAACTTTTACTTGAGTGTTGCTTTGCGTTACGCAGTAAAAGGAATAAGGTATAATAAGTGCTAAGAAATTAGTTATGGCGAATTATTATTTCTTCGAAATACCCCTTTAAAACCCACATAATTCCGCCGCCCACTGGCGTGATGAAATTAAGGTAACCTAGTGTGCAAGTAAACAATGACCTAATAATAGGTTCAACTGTGTTTATATACAAGCAAGATTGAGCAGTCTTACAAAATTATTAATTATTGATTAGTTGAACAATTTACGTTTACTTTAGTACTAGAATTGGATTTTCTTTAGCTTGATATCAAGACGACATTGTCAGAGGCAATTTGTAGGCAGGATGCCCAAGTGATTTTTGTTTAATATTTGAGGCTAATTGATATGCAACTTACAATTAGAAACAAGAATTAGTACTTCCTATTTATCAAAGCAAAAGATTAAAATGAACTTAAAATGAAAAAGAAAAAAAAATGCTAATATTATTATATTACATAAGTCATTGGTACACAACTTTTTGTTTGCCATTAATTATGATATAGATGATAAATCTGGACAAAAATCACGAGTGCTATCCCACTTCTGAGCTATTAGAGGGGTATTTATAGGTTACTAAGTAAAATTACGTAAGACCTCTCAAAAAATATATGAATCACTTTTACACAGTTTATTACAAATTAGTGTCTAACCTTAAAACAGTCTCCATCAGCACACCACTACAACACTTTTCACTTTTAGAGGTCTAGTCGCTACGACGCGCAGAAAACAGAATGTCGTGCTGAAGTCGCGAGTCGTTATATTAGGTTAGGTTTGACAACCGGAAACGACTCAGTACTACAGCTAACCATTCACTTAGTTTTAATAAATTAAGCGATACATTTAAAATTAATTAACTATTGTATAAATAATAACATAAATACTGAATATTTATGGTTACATTATATACATTTTATTGCAACAAAATCTTTCCAACCTAATTTATTTTTAAATGATATCGTTTTCCAACTATTTAAAATGCTTCATTATCGGAATAAAATAACTTAGTACAATGGATTCATTATAAATTCTGCACTTAATTAATAGTTATCCTTACACTTATATCGAGAACGTTGATTTAATATAATTTAATTAAATTTGTATTAACTTCAATCCTTATTAAAACGAAAAGAATAACAAGTAAGCAAGGATTTCTTAAGATTGTTTGTTTGTACGCATTTCAATTCAAATCTCTGCAGATGCAGATTTTTCATAGTTTTTTTAAACCGAAATATATCTCAGAAACAGTTTAACTTACAGATTAGATTTAACACTTTATGTTTAACATTTCATCGCTGGCCGATAAATCACATCTATTAAAAATTACAGACTAGATAGATAATTAGAAAATTCTTTATAACACACACCAATCAAACATAAATACAAATTATTTAATAGTAAGGTATCATATAAACCTAGCATGCGTAATGGGCGGTCTTATTGTTTAAAGCAACTACTAGTGGGAGATATGCTAAGCTATTGGAACCCTGTTTAATGTTGTTCTAGTTTAGCTAAATGGACGATTCAAACGCAGCATATCGGAACGAAGTCATCAGCCAGTCATTGGCTACAGAGCCAAAATGGAGTCGGAATCAAACCGCAGCGGGCACCGCACCGCACGCCGCAGCTTCACGCGTCGAAATAGTTGCATAGATGAATGGACTAGAACACTATTACTAGGTGTCTAGGTAACTATGTCGGTGACCTGCGTTCTTTACGTATCATTAAATAATTACAGATTTTATTTTGTGTGTATTTTTTTATTAAATTCGCGTTCATAAAAACATTTGCACTCCTACTAGGAGGCTGAATACATGATCCGACATGTATTATTTTTTTATGGCAAATGAATCATTTAATTTCTATTTCTGGCTAATAAAACTAAATTAGGTAAAACACACAATAAACCTATCAATGCCTTATTGTTCGACTATTGTAGAGATACAAAGTGAAAAGCTTTTATTGTCTGTTATAGCACTAATTTAGCTTAATTCTGAATAACGTTTTTACGTGTTAAAATTATTGTTATTATAATACCTTTGTATCTTGCACATAGGTCCCCTTCTTGTACCCAATAATCCTATCCATTCAAGGTTGTCTGGTAGAGATCGCTCTTTAACGATAAGACCGCCATTTGTCACATAGTCTTAAGTGCTTATGTATTGTTTTGTGTTTTTAATTATCTTTAGAAATATAAATTTCTGTACGTGTGTTAGTCATTGAACTCCTCCTACGGCTGGAACGATTTTGATGAAATTTTTTGTGTGTGTTTAAGTGTGTTCGAGAATGGTTTAGATTTACAATGCGGTCAACTAGGTGCGAAACAGGGGCGGACCCAAGGAATTTATAACCACAGGAAGCGATATACTGTCATTCTCGCCCTTACCCCTCTAGCCGACAACCGGGAAATTTGACCTCGGTAAACGATGTATGTGTCTCAGTTGCAATCGACGAGTCGAAGAATTCACAACGTCGAAAATGACGAAATGTGCAGTGCTAATGGTTTAAAAACTACACCAATCGAACAACAGATGTTTCCTTTCACCCGTAAGTACAAATTTATAATGTATTTGCGCTTTATTTTATGTTAAATCAATAAAATAATAACAAATTTGAATAAAAATACGCATAAAATGAAAAACTTACATTTTAATGGATATTTTACAGTAAACCTGTCCTACTTAAATCTGACGGATTATGCCATTCACTCACGCCATTTTTACTTCGTTCTTCGTTCAATAGGGACAGGGCCTTATCGATAAACAATATCGATATGAATGAAATGCTGCATACAAAGATAAGGGGGTAAAAATTATCACGTATAGAGGTACCAAGAGTGTAGGCAACTGTTTACTTTCGAGCGAACGGAGTGAGTATGGAAGTATTGTAATCGTAACAAAATGAGATTGAGGATTGATTCTCTATGGTAAAACGAGTCCGAAAAAATCAAATCCTTCGTTCGCACTAGAGCCTAAACCACTGAACCAAATTGGATGATAAATATCTAGGACAGTTTTTGTTTGGTATTTTGTAGAGGTATAACTTGATAATTTAAGCTATCTGTGATATTCAATATTATAAGGAAATATTCGGTATAATAATTATTTAAGTAGGTACTTTTTATTTTTGTAATATTGACTGTACATTTCGTACAGTCAATATTACAAACGTTTTATTTATAACTTTTATAGATTCCCGACCGATCCAGCAAGAAAAGAAAGTGGGTAAAAGCGGTTCGGAGACACCAAACATGGATCCCAACAAAGCATCATAGAATATGCAGTCTGCATTTCACGATAAATTGTTTTAATGAAAATGCCACTAAACAAAGGAAACTGCACAAAGATCCTATTCCTACATAGGCTACTTTTTATCCCGGTATTCCCACGGGAACGGGAACTACGCGGATGAAACCGCGGGGCACTGCTAGTTAGTACTAAAATCTTAAATAGTCTAGATTAATGGTAAGAAAAATAAATAAACAACTAAGATAAGTACTTGTTTTATTTCAAAACAAAAACAAAAGTAGTTACTAATGATACCCTCTATGGATCCACGTAAAATATACAAGTAGGTAAAAACCTAGAAAGTATTAAACTTATTGGTGCCCCCTTATCTACACTGGGTACTGGTAAAACTCACCACTCACTTCACTTGTAAAACTTGTCCAAATTATGGTTAATAAATGTTTTACTTAGTTAATTACTTCTTCTTCACTAAATCGCAGTACCCCCTAACTTGAACATTTCATTCATTCATTAGTTCGTTCATATCGATAATCAACTTAGGGCATCCCTAGTTTTGACTAGTTTTGACAGCAATATCACTCGATAAAATAAAAAAGGTAATCAGTGTTCTTTGGAAAATAGATAGCGAAATACGTTCAACACGAAAGAGAGCGAGACACACAATTCGTTCGTATTTGGTAGGATAATAACCTCACCCCCCGCCAATGTTGGTCGAACGAGTTTTCATAGTATCTTCAGCTCATTTCGCTTCCTGTGGTTATAAATTCCTTGGGCGGACCGCTAGTAAATAAAATTACCTTTTCTTATATAAGTCTGAAATAAAAAGTGACATTTTTATTAAAACGAGGGTAAGAGAATATATCATCATGGCAAATATGCTATATACAAAATTGAGAATAGGAAATAAAGTGACGCAAAAAAAAAGCTATTGGCAAAAATATGCCCATGATTCTTTAATGTAGTTCTTTAATAAGGTGTTGTCTACTTTCTCAAAGAACAACACCATCTCGCATTTGTTCCATGCTTCAGGCTTATTCTTTAATATCACACACGCTAGTAAAACAGCAAGAGAGAAACACAAAATATAAAATAAAAATTAAGGGGGATTTTTGTAGAGGTCCTATCAACTTCGGATACATCAAACTCTCTCTTCCACCGTTAAATATTTAAGATATCCAAATAGACCCAACATCTTAATAGGTAGTTTCCAAACCCGCCACACTTGGCAGGCGGGTGACGAGCGCAATATTTGATGTCGTGCTCCAAGAATACACTGCTGGGTTCAAGTCAATTTCCCTTGACCGGCTTCTACGCCCATAATATCCGACTTATCTATCAAAATTCTATAAGCTTCTCACAGCATCTCGGAACAAGGTTACGAGATTATAATCTTACAATTAATGGCTACAAAGTTAATTATAAATCAATTATTCATAAAGACAGCTCCAATTAGTGCAGGCATAGATACTATCTGCTATACACGCTCAATAGATGATTAGATAGTATGTTACCGCAAGGCAACGTAGAGTTTTAATAGTATTATAGCTTATAATCACATAAAAAAAGAAAGAATCTTCTTTACCAAAATCAACCGACTTTACGTGTGAAAATATAGATTGTTGAAGATAACTCTAATACTATAGTACTATCTAACGTCTCTTGTTAATTTTGATTCAATTTTGCAGGTGACTTAATAAATGTTTAAAAGATAAGATCATCAAAATTCATTCATGGAGAACCTAGTAATGTAAATAAAAAACACAGAATTTCAAAATAATACGCTTTGTTTGAAGTATGTTAATGTACAATCTATATAAGTCTCTAAAAGGGTGTTTTCTATGTATCATATGTATGTATTTACAAAAAAAATATGAATATATGCAGTATATAGTCACCTAACACCCATAGTACAAGCTCTGCTTAGTTTGGGGTTAGGTGCTGTGTGAGTAGTCCGGAGATATTTATTATTTGTAATGCAATAAGACAGTACCTTCGCTTGAATTTTTGAAACGCTTTTGTTTAATATTTTATACACGGTGTAACATAATAATTGGGGTTGATGTTGTTGTGTGGATTGTCCGGAAATATTATTTATTATTTAAAGCGAGTATATATTGGACAAGCAATTCACAAATATCGTTGAAAAGTCATTGTCATGAAATTCATTGAAAAGAAGTTGAAGTTTGTCTCGTTTCTTTGATTTTCATGATTAAAATAATAATTTTATATATAAAATTCTCGTGTCACAATCTTCGTTCCCTTCTCCGAATTGGCTTGACCGATTCTCATGAAATTTTGTGAGCATATTGAGTAGGTCTGAGAATGGGCCAACATTTATTTTTCATTTTGCAAAAAAACTTTTGCTGGGATCAGCTAGTATTGTATAAGAGTTCAGATGCTATACTGTATTTATTTAACGCCGTGTACTATGCTCCTAGTTCGGTTTTGACGTAGCACGCAATTTCGGTTAATTGGACCCGATGTTTTCTTGATTTATCTGCTGTATTTTTGTGCCAATGTTTTACTTTCTCTATGTAAACATAGAATATATAAATTCAACGTAAATTAGTGTACTTTAGTCAAAGTACACAGCAACGAATCTTCGCCTACTATGAATATGACTAAATTAGCGGAGAAGATTCTTTGGTGCGCTAAGAAAACCGTGTAAGGACATACGCGATTTTTTTTCTTCTATATTATAAATACCTAAATATTTCCGAACATTCCATACAACAACATTAAGCCCCGTGGTATGCTCTAAGCTTGTGTTACGGGTACTATTTATGATTAATATGGGTGAATATGATTTTGAAAGCGAATGCTCTGTCGACAAATCCGCGTTGCATCAGTTCAGTCTCTGTCATACCGCAACACAAATATTCCCCAATCCCATTTTAGTATACAATAGGGTAAATAAAAAAATAAAAAATAAGTCCGTTATCAACATTAATTAAAAAATTATACACATAGTTTTTCTTTTTTCAAGATAATTAACAAATAAGATGATAAGCATTGAAGATTCGCGTGACGGAACGCTTTTGTGCGATTTGTACAAAATTTATGCGACACAACTTCTTTTGGTATGAAAATGAAACATAAGAACAATGAATCGTATCATTTAACAATAAAAAAACTGAATATTTCTCCTTCGCTTCGTATCTTTTTATACCCCTACCCGTAACGCCCGTAGAAATAACACAAGAAAAATACTCACAATATAAAAGATATATTTAATACAGAATTGAATCTACACCCAATTTGTCATTTAAACACCTTTCTTTTGTTAAAAACAACAAAGCCTCAAAAATGCTGAGCCAATTGTGACGTGCCTTCAAATAACAACCATTCGAGAACTCTCAAATGGCACCTAAAATGGCTGACTAGGGGAAAATCAAAAAGCTTTCAATTACAAGAAAGAAAGAATAATTCAATATAAAGAATAAGAGTTATATTCGTTAGGGTATGACTTAGATTTGATCTTTGTATGAACTAGAAACAAGTTCTTATGAGAACTCAAACTTGGAATTTAAATTCCTATTTCATTGGTTCCTACCAAGGACCTCAGTAGCTCAGTGGCACGAAATTACATCAAAGAAACCGCGCTATATAAACCTGTTCGCACAACATCGCAGGTTGCATTCATATGTTTGTATATACAATATCTACATGTGATAATGATTTAAAGATTTTTTTAAGTATTAGACAGACTCATACTTTACCGAGAGTACGTGTACAGTTTATTCACATTTTTCAATAAAATTAAAATGTATTTTTAAAAGTGCAAAAAGATGCTTTTAGTGCAGTCACTCATCCAAGTACTGGCGTCGCTTAGCGTTGCCTAACTTTATCAGAATCACGTTTGTTGTATGATGCATTTAAATATTTTTAGAAATATAAATTTGTTTTCTTATTTTAACCCACAGACGTAATATTATTAGCCGTATTTTAAGTTATCATTTCTATCAAGCGTCCCGGGATGCACGAGTATTACTACTCTGCATCCAGGTACTAAAATCATCCGATACGTCGCGACCTTTTCTGAATTGGTAACTCTGTTACTTACGCCAAAAAGCCACTGAGAGCATTTAAACAATGGGCCTCTTAGAAGGATCCACGCTTAAGGACCCTGCCTACTAGAGCTGCAGGACTAAAGTGAGTTTCCACTAGAACTGCCTTTTGTGTCGATTCCTAATTTAGAGGGAAGAGAGAGAGGGAGAGTGGGCACGGGACGTGCTTTTCAGCTATTTAGTAATTGGTAATAAATACATGTGTATAAAACGGCTTTGCTGCTAAATAAATATGAGAAGTTGGGAGAAGTGTACATAAAAAAATAATAGAAACCAATATAAAAGCCGGTTAGCCTCCCACTTGCTGTAACGCCCAAAACCACATGTGACTTTTTTCTCTACTATATAACTTTGTCTTAGATTTAAGTAAAGTCAAAGTCAAAAGCATTTACTCTCCTTAGTTGTTTCAAGACAGTTCGCTTAAATTTTTTACACTGAATTGAGAAGCGAACAGAACAACACAGCTATAGATATCAGTTTTTACAATTTTGTAGTTATTACAATTTTGGTGTTCTTCACGGTTCATGGTATGTTGATCGTTTTAAAGTTTTAATATAATTAAAAACTTGTTATTATTCCAAAAAGTTAAACCAGTTTAATTTGAGAGGTCTCATATAAATTATGTGACATTCACCAACCCGCACTTGGCCAGCGTGGTGAATTGGTGAATCTCTCTCGTCAAGTTCCTGTGTCCCAGCTGTGGGAAAGTCATTATGGTGTTGATGATGATGATATAAATTACTAACATTATAATAAATTAAGTAGTTCCTTCCAAATGATACTCATACTTTGGTAGATATTTTCCTTAACGTAACGACGTGTTTTTTTCCTGCCTTTATTTAATTTGCGGCGAAAGTGAGTCAAGTAAACCTTTGTAGTGTATATAAACATATAAAATGTATATAATTGGGTTATTGCGGAATCACAATAAGGACTGAAATAACCTAAATTGTATTAAAAGTATTATTAACCGACTTTCAACGAAATAAAGAGGTTCTCAGTTCGTCGCTTATTTTTTTGGGTATTATAAATTGTGAGTGAAGATCTTGGAACAAATTTGTGAAGGATATAAATAAAAAAATAATAAATATTTCCGGACAATTCACACAATAACATCTAGCCCCGTGGTATCTAGCTCTAAAGCTTGTGTTACGGGTACTAGACATCTGATATACTTAATATAATAGCATACATAGATATTTTTTAATTATATAGATAGCTGTCAATAAACCAGTAAAAACCAAAAGCTACTTTTTACCGAGGTAAATAAATAAATAAATAAATGTTGCCAGACAATCCACACAACAACATCTAGCCCCGTGGTAAGCTATAAGCTTGTGTTACGGGTACTAGACATCTGATATACTTAATATAATAGACATACATAGAGAGATATTTTTTATTATACATACTAAACACCCAGACCAAGGAGAAAATGCGTAAAATCGAAGTAATCATATAAATATTAGCATGTTAACTTTCTGATTTGTTACAATGAAACTAATATGATCAAAAGCTTAATCCCATGGGAAAAAAACATGTTTTTCCACATAGATATGAAAACACGACTTTTAACCTTCCTACGCCCCGTCCATTAGATAAATTTAAGCAACTTATAAGATTGCTCAGGCTGGTGGTACGCGAGGCGACTTGAATGGGTGTTCTGCCACGTGTAAGTTGCTGTAGTTATTTCACAAAGTGGACATTTTATGATTATGTCTTCTACGATGAAAAAAAATATTCAGAAATCAACACAAAAACTTAGAAACTAGAAGTTATATTATTTAAAAGTATATTGAAGCAATCAAATGTAAATGTTCATAAAGTTAATAAGCTTAATATTGTAAACAAATATAATATCTTGTTAGTAAAATACTTGTTAGTCTTTTAGTAAGTCAGTCTTAGTAAAGTCTATTAAAGCATTCTTAGATATTTATCTTAGAATGCTTTAATAAACTTAACATAAAAATTTAATAATAAAGTCAAATATCGTCTTTCCTCTATTTAAAGTTATTTGCGTTTAATTATCAAACAAGTAAAAGTACCAGAGAATTTAATTTAACATACACTTTATTTTTCAGCTGAAACTCATATTTCACGTTTCCATTAAATGCTTATCTATCAATAAGGATATCAGCCCGTATTGATAATCAAAATCCGTTAATATCTCCCAAAGAGATTTATCCTAACGATCCCTTATAAGATTCCCATACATATTCAGTCGCCTCGTGTAAAAGGCGCCTAACCTGATTGTAATATTAAACCCATTAGATTATCATAATTACTGGATAAAAATTAAGCACATATCATTGGACCACCTGTCTAGAAAGATTTTTGATATCTTTGTAGAATTGTCAGATATCAAGATTTTACAGATCAAAATCTACATAATATATTGACATTTATATACAGATAACTACATATATATGTATATTAAACGGTAAATTGCTTACGATACAGATGATTGAAATATCTGATGGTTTAGCATAAGAATATATCTTAATAACATTTCTTGTATGAGTTAAAGACCTATTTTGGTATTATTCTACTTTGCCCCACCAAGGCCGCGCCACCAGTGGGGCATCGTCAACAGCACAAAAGTGCAGTGTAATATTCCCCAGTATTTCGAAATAGTGGGGTAGATTACCCCGTAGTTTAAGGTATCGACGGAGACCCACTATTCGATGTCTAGTACCTACCAGAGACTTAAGCTTAAAGCTAATCATGGGCTAGATGTTGTAGTACCTATAGTTTATACAGCAAAATTTATTAACATTTTAGTTAAATGAGCCATAAAATATACATACTACGTTTAGAAAACCGCCTTCAACATCATATAAAATTCCAGGGTTGCTTGCGATTTCTCTGGGATCTCTTCACAGGTTGACATGGTGAGAAATGGGACTACTCAGCAAGCATACCCTTGCGTATAAATAACAAATATACAAAAATATGTCATTCATTCGAATTGACACCCTCCTGCTTTTTTGGAGCCAGTTAAAAATTAAACATAAACGATTCACATGAAACATTACGAATTCTTTAAGCAATTACCCTAAAAATAATTCCAATCAGAAGTACACATCCACACCTATTGTGCCAATCCGGGCACATTGCAACCCGACACCCGCTTCACTAAATGGCTTATTATTCCTCCGACCGTGTTATATTACAAAGCTTAATATTTTCCAAATTAACAATATAATTGGGCACTCGACCGTGGACAATAGCCCTTAGCATCTGGCGTTGAAAAAAGGGCGGATATTGCAAACACTAAATGAATACATCGCATATCCCAAAGGCATATTTGAAGCTTGAAAACATAACTTAACCACCACAAATGATTCAGCCAATAGTACCTCTTAATTTGACGACTTTAAAGTACAATCTCCTTTGTATCTATCATGGGTTTGCGATCTTTTGTGATTGAGAAGTCTCAAATCTGAACATCCCTCAAAACACATTCATCCGCGTAGAAATTAAAGTGCAAATCAATGCAAGCGATTATGAAGCTTGTTTAGTTATTTCAAAGTCTAGTTTTGTTTGTGTCTATTTGCCTTTGTGTAGTGCAGTCTATAATTAGGGATTTTTAAATTGTTAGGTAAATTATGACGTTAGGAATAGGTGAAATGGTAGCTACACGCCTTGCAATTTTGTTGTGCTTTGAACTTCATTTAAACTCATTTAACTAGGGTTCATGCCCCGATTTCACCATTTGTTGTAAACGCGGTCAGTTCAGACCAAACTCGTATTATCGCCTAACTGAGATCAAATTGACACTTTCGTATGTAGCATAAAATGCTGTAATTTAGTGTTCAGGTTAAACACGAAACCATTATTTGCAACTGTTTTTTGGTTATTTATTTGTTGCTTCATGTGGTAACAATAAAGGTGTTAACATAATAGATTCCATTGAGAGGTTGGGGCATTACAACTTCAATTTAACTTAAGATGTATCCTGTACTATATTTACTTAAATAAAATTATTTTACCAAGCCTTCCACAATTCTAAGGGTTAAAACCATTGAAAATACTTTTTTTATTACTCAAGGCGAAAGCTTCTTGCTTATCTGATTAGAGCAAAACACCTATAACGTTTTTAAGACTCCTTAGCCAAATGGCAAAAAAAACAGAACCATAATAGATTTGAGTAGTATACATAGTTTAGGTTTAGTCAAAGGTTTAATTAAAACACTCTGTGACCAGATGCTGTAACTTGTTCAAAACCCGCTCAAAACAAGAACAGGCTTAATTATTCCACGCGTGGGCTAAGTTCTTCCTCTAAAACGAATAAATTACACTGTAATCTTAATAAGTTTTTAAAAGCTTTAATTTGCTTTTCCTACATTAATCGCTCAATATTATACTAAAATTTTATGCAAACGTCTACTTTCAATTACAAAAATGAGATTTATTCTCATAAATCGGCTAAAAATGCAAATTTCCGATACTGTTTATAGCAATTTGTCAATTTTGTAAATCTACATAGCTATGTGTTGAACTTTAAGTACACATAATTTATAAATTTACCTTTTAGTATGGTAATTTATTCATACAGAAATTCATGAATATGATAGACAAAAATACTTTATTCCGAAACCAGATGATAATAAACTATATATAATTTCGTGTTTTTCGTCCGTTGACGTTGCAGGAATGTAAATTCGTTATTAGAATATGATATGAATTATTTATCTGAAGGATCAAAGGGTAAAGTCTAAGTTTTAACTGTAATATTATCTTAGGTTATTCTAACGTACCTACTCAAAATAAACATGATGAGATCTGTGCTAAATTACGTTTTGCTTAGTTTTCGTAAACTTATTAAAGCAAAATATAATAAAAAGGTTTTTATAATTTTGATTAAAAATGGGAGATGCTAGAAAATAAATAGTTAGACATTTCTGACTGCCTAGTAGCCGTAGCGGGTTCGATTCCCGGCGAGATATCAAGTGGTTGTATGTTTGTTCACAAGTTTGTATGGAAATAATAAAAAATTCTAACCATTCAAAAGTCACCATTCAACACGGATTAAGTCGCAGGCGCAGTTAAATTATTATGAATTGTCCAATTTTATTTATTTCGCTGATGAGTAGTAATAACAATGTGAATTTGTTATTTTACCTCTGATGACAATCGAAAATTTTAAATCTCAAACGTTACCACTGGCAACGATTGGGAAGTTCCTTTATCTGTGAATTATCACCAGTGGTAACTGTAGCTGTAATAACTGAGATTTCATTTATTTATTTATTTAATATAAATTGAACGGCTAGGCCTATTATACAAATTATAACAAAAAATCATATATAATACACATTAATGATAAATAACAGTAATCATTTCATTGAGTCAATTAATTTTCCCATTTATGACCACTGTCATTACCACTGGCAACTAATGGGTATGTTTCTCGTTTGTCGCCAGTGGGGACCGAGGGGGGTAGTACAACTGGGAATAAGCCAATAATTTCGATGTTATAAATAATTATTAACTTTTTATTAAATTACGACAAAAACTCCTGAATTTAACCGAGTTCGAACGCGATTTCAATTTAGTTTTTTTTTTGTATGAAAGGTGAGATTCCCGCGAGTTTTCTTAGACAGGTTTGATGGAAATCGGTTGACACGTTTAAACGTTATGAGGGTAAAAGTTGGATAGGAAAACCGAAAATCTGCAAATATACTCGAGTGGGGTGTCAAATGAAAGCGCATCACGTGCACAAAACAAATAGAATGGCTTTTTACTTTTAAAGGAACTTAAGTACTGGAATCGAGGGTTTTTTTTAAATTGTATATTGAGATTATTATTTTTCATACATTCCCAGTCGCAGACCAATTTTTCCAGCTACCAAAAGCGTCCATTAAAATATTAGAAGCGAGCCACGGGATATAAGTCCCTACTATTAACCCGTGGAACGTCGCGGGGGGTGCTCCGGCTCCCATTACCATTTGTTACCTTTTTATTACCATCTGTGCACAGGTTAAGAGGATTCAGCTAGTGTTCTTATATGCTATTGTATAAGTATTCAGTATTGGAAATCATTATCATCATCATTACCCTATTAACGTTCCCAATCCTGGGACACAGGGACTTCTCTCTTGACGAGAGAGATTAGGCATTAATTCACCACGCTGGCCAAGTTCGGGTTGGTGAATGTCACATGTCCTTTAAACTGTTTAAAGTTCTCAGAATATGCCGGTTTCCTCACGATGTTTTGCCTTCAACGTTAAAGCTCGTGTTTTTAAGCGCACATGCATAATTCAAGAAGAAAAAACCAGAGGTGCGTGGCGAGGTTTGAACCCACGACCATCGGAATTAAAGTCGAGTGTGCTCCCGCTTAGCCAACACGGCTTAAAAATATATAAAAAATAAACAATATATAGATATTGAAAATAAAAAGTAACAAAAAAAATTTTTTTAGACAATAGGGGAACAAGTACCTACGTAATACAAAAAAGGTAAATTATTATGAGATTTGGTAAAAGCAAAACTGGAAATTTTTGTGAACGTTCTATGGCTGAAATGCCGATGATGATGATTGTTTTTTTTCTATTTTATTATATAATATAGTACTAATCTGTTACTCTCATTAGAAAAAAGAGTATATTGGTTTTGTCACATATTTCTACGTATTATATTTGTATGTACTAAACTTAGAACTAACCATTTGCGTACAACAGAATAATTAATTAATGTTTTCAGCATAGCATTAATATGTTCTACTGAAATCGTAAAAAAAATAATTAACTTTGGTGTCTGTTCGTTTACATTTTCTAAACTACTCATTGGATTTCTTAATTCAATTCATTTAAATATTTTACTGTCAGATGCATTTATCAGTGTTCAAATCGTTTTAACGTATATTCAATTATTCATATATTTCGTTGCAAGAATTTAGCATATTGATGGATTTTGCGAATGCCTATCTATTCGATCAATCGGTGCTCTGAACTGACTTTGTCAGTTTTTCAGAGAAATGGAACTCAATTTGAGCTAAATGCGAGTACATGCAAATTTACTTCCAGCTCGAAATTCTCGTTATGTTTAAATAATTCCTTTCTTTTTCACACAGCATCACCTAACTCCAAACTAAGCAAAGCTTGTAAGTACTATGGTTAGGTAACTGATATACTACATAATTATATAGATATATTTTATGATACATAGAAAACACCCAGTCCCGAAACCAGGAATCGTAAATCGTACAAAATCTGGGCCCGCGGTGGGAATTGAAGCTGCAACCTCTGGCACCTCAGGCGGACATGCGCCCACCGACCCACAGAGGTCGTCAAATGTGACATGTCTTTAAAGTAAGCACGCCTTAGTATATTAGTTAAGGCGCATTTTATCTCTTCTAACAAACACAAATTTTGTCGTGATCAAGACGTTTAACTAACTAATTTAACTACCTGCTTTTTAAATAAAATAGGTTTAGTTGCCAATTATGTACATCGGGGTATAATTGCAATAAGGGTTTTCCGAAATAGTTGACTTGCTATGTTACCGACTCATAAAGGGCCATATTATTTTTTTATTTTATCAGCAGGAAGTAGATTTTTGTAAATTATTGTGTCAGCTTTTTGAATATAACAGAATGAAAATGTCTCACTGCGATTTCTAAACAGTCAAGGGAACTTTATATGGATACTAGCGGCCGCCCAGGCTTCGCACGGGTTTTTATTTAAAAAAAAAATCCCGGCTAAAATTCGAATTTTTCTCGACGCGACGTAAAAACCATCCATAAACTCCAACAACATTTTAAAAAAATTGGCCAAATTGGTCCAGGCGTTGTTGAGTTATGCGCTTAAAAACACATTTTGCTATTCATTTTTATATATACGATTATTCAATAAAAAGAGCTGATGTGTATGTACCAGCTGCAATGTTTTTAAGCTGTGGTCTTATATCTCGAACATTTGACGGGTCACAAAAGTTTTTTATGATACCGTTAGAGAAATTTACAAATTCGTTTGTTTGTTCTTGAATACTTTTAGAGACAATCGTCTATTTTTTAATAGATTGATGCTTGATTTTTATAGATAAACTATTTAATATGAAATACTTTATCGGGTCGTAAACAAATTTTCGTTTGTTTAATAATTATTGTTTAGTTATCGTAATTTTATCACGGTTTAAGTGTGCGGTGTTTTATTTCTAACGATTTTTTTTGTTTTTTTTTCAGGTAATTTTGTTGGCCGTAAAATACGTCTGGAATTCGGTAACGCATTTAACTTTAAATTAATGGTATTTTATTATAAGTAGCATAGCGGCCAAGTGCATACAGATTTTTGAGTTATTTTCTGAAATTGAAATGCAGTGCTGAGCTCTGGTCATTAATTAATAAGTAATTAGTCATTTTAATCATGATGACAGATGACTGTTGAAGACGAAAGGTAACGAAAAAGTTTATTTAATAAAATTAAGTCTAAGATGGAAAAACCTAGTTGCTTCAGTAGATCCTTAGGATCATTTATAACATATTTTCATTCATGACATTTTCATTTCATATTTCATAACATTTCCATAACGGTATTAAAACAAGAAACGGGTAACATACCATGATTTGACGGGTTTTGAGATTTCCGATATTTCGAAGCTGTTTCAAGTAGTTTAAATATTGTTGAAAATCATGATAGTTTTTTTTCTGTATCTAATCCGTTTTTAGTGCAAATTTCTTGAACTTGTTTTATTGAAACCAATGCAAAATGACAATTTGTTCTCAGCTAAGCGGTAAACCCTAAAATTAAAAAAAACTCTATTATAATATTATTTTCATTAAGTTTAAACTACTTGAGCCGGATCTAATCGCGTTCATCTATGTACTGTTGAAACCGGCAATAAATTGTCTAGGTCCTTAACATAGTAGTTATTCTAAAACTTCCGCAATCCTGTCTTCCTTAACGGTTACCACCTAAATTATCATACACAGAATGACTAGCCAATCAGATGTCATTCCAAATTCAAACGCAAGTTGTACGCACTAACAATGTATCAACGTCGTGCGCGTGGTCACCTCGACGTAACGCAGGTGTTCGATAGCTAGGGTTGCCACTAACGGCTACTGACGTCACACGAGACGTACTGCTAGGACTCTGTGCTTGATTCGGGCATTGTAAAATATTTATTGGTGTTTGAGGTTATTTGTTGTAGTGTTTTGTGTATTTTGTATATTTTTTTGGTAAAAAAACTATGCTATGCTATGATAATGTCTGTTTGAATAAAATATAATAATTTTATGCATTTAATAGGTATTTATAAATATTGACAATCCAAAAAACAACAACAACCCCGTGGTAAGCTCTAAGCTTGTGTTACGGGTACTAGACATCTGATATACTTAATATAGTAGACATAATACATAGATATTTCTCGATTCTTCATATAAAACTTAAACACAAACACTTGACTTCTTTGTGGGAATCAAACCCGCTATCTCTTGGGCCGCAAGCGGACCTTCGCCCACCGCGCCACTAAGGCAGTCAGTAAAGTATTTAACAATGATATTGCCATACCAATTATAACTCTTTTAATATTAACGTACATATAAGTAACTATAACTAAGTCGCCGTCGTATACGTGAATTTCAGGTGATAAATACGTTTTAACATAATTTATGTACGACTGCACAAAAAAATAAAGCTAGTGTTAGTATTCAAACAAAAATGTTTTATTTATTTATTCTTACATTAATAACATTCATATAAATAAGCCAACCGAAAACCTAAACAAAAAAATTACATCGAAAGAAAATAACGCTATCTTTTCAAACGTAGTCAAATTATCATTTGCAAACAAACATAGAAACAAAATTGTAAGCGACGTTCGCAACTCATTCAATATTCATATCGCTCCCATAATTCCACGTTCCATTCTCACGTAACTTTCGAGCGTTCGGCAATTTGGCAACCCTGGTAGGACCTTTTGTCCGGTTGTCGGCCGGTTTTTTGTACGCTCTTACAAGATTAATTCGCATGGTTGGAGATAGATAGGGCAGCTGGCTCGAGGGGAATATCTTCAGCTTTGATAGGTGTGTGGCTTATGGCCTTGGAGATAGAATATAATAAGTTGCTTCAGTAGTTACTGTCCATTCTAACATGTCATATAGGCACGCGAATGTTTGTATAGAATAAGAATAAAAAATATTTATTGCTTAAAGTTATTACCAATAAATCTAAATTTAAAATTTAAGAAAAACCCCCGATTCCAATGCTTTAATTTCCTTAAATGTAAAACAACATAATATTATGTAATGTGGACGCGATGCGTTTTCATTTGATACCCCACACTGATATATTTGCAGATTTTCGGTTTTGCTTCCCCACTCTCACCCCCATAACTTTTAAACGGCCCAACCGATTTTCATGAAACATGTCTAAGAACACTCGCGCAAGACTCACCTTTCATACAAAACAAACTAAATTGAAATCGCTCCATCCGTTCGGGAGCTATGGTGACACAGACAGACAGACAGACATAGACAGACAGACAGACAGACAGACAGACAGACAGACAGACACGTCAAACTTATAACACCCCTCTTTTTGGGTCGGGGGTTAAAAAGAACTTAAAACTATAAACGTAACATAGCTAATAAGTTACAATTATATTTTGAAAATCAATTATGAATTCTCTTATATAACTTTAGGCAAAAGGGATAATCTCAGCTTGATGCCGACTAGCTTTTTAACTTGTGCGGCGCTGATTTTCAGAGAATCCCATACGACTGACTGATGTTGCATTTTGTTATGTTTAATATATATCATCTTTCTTTTTAGATGTATGGATGTATATTTGTTATTTCTCGCTTAAACCGATGATCGGAATTGACTAAGGGAGCAGTTTGTGTGTCTAACTTTCAAAGAGGAGGATCAATTATTCTATTATTTGACTAGATTTCAGCTAAATCTTAGTTAATTTTATACCTATTTTAAATCTATTTCAAATATGTTAACTTCGTCTGACGAAGCCAGAGAGAGGATTTCTTGAATATAGATTTTTTTGCGCTTTGTATTTTTTACTTAAAACTGTTTATATATGTAAGCTTTGGTTTGTTGTTAACTCAGCTGTCTTGATTTAAAAATTATGTATCATGTTAAACGTAAATCCTAAAAATAATGTAAATCAGAAAACACAACATAAATACCGCGGGGCTAGATGTTACCGTGTGGATTGCCAGCAATATATATTTTATAACCGTGGGAGAATACAATGGCAATTATTTTTAAATAACCGTGGATAGTTGAATAAGGAAGCCTGAAATCTCATGCGATTTCAATGGTATTTATAGATCACTCTCACAAGACCAGTCACAAAGCTGGTTTAAATATTTTTAAACGAAGATAGATGGTAATGTATTTGAATACCAAAAATTAATAACCGAAGATTATTTCACCAAAGTTCAAAATAATGGTTGTTTGACCTAAATTTTAAAAAACAAATCTTTGATTGTTTTTCTTCGCAAATAAAATAACAAACAAAAGCTAGGGCTAGGTAGGAACCACAGTTATCGTAGTTATAATCTAGAGTTGGCAATACCAGGAGTCTACTTTATCGTTTATTAAGTCTATCGCAGGTTTGTGACCGGTGCCGGGCAGGGATGTGCTAGTATCGATTAAAATATGTATTGATGATTATTTGCTTGATTGTAGAGCTCTACTGTTTTTGCTATCGTCATTCATTTCGAAGGCTGGGTGGAGTTATATATTGGTTCATAAAATATTTTAACTATTCACAGTTTACGTTGCGTATGTATCTAATAATATAGTTAGAATACTTTTCGATCATCTAAATCTGATTGATCAAGGTGTTGTTTCTTTTCTTCCATGGGACGACCAAACATAAACCTTCCTCAAAAATTATTAATAATTGGGATCCATTTTTATAAAACTAAGCAACGGCCAGTAATTGGATAAGTCCTTTAGTATTTTTTTAATTGCAAAATGTGTATAAACTCTACACAGAACCTTAGTTGTTGTTCTGTATCTTTTTTAATATTTCCATATCCGCCGCCATCTTATAGTTCGATACTATTATCGAAAATCTACGAACTCATTTTTCTCTCTTCCCGCCGCCATCTTTACATCGATACTTGCATATTCAAGAGGCACATCACTAGACATTCTTTACCGGCCGCATTGAGGCGTGAACTATTGAACCAACGGGAATGATCGACGCGTTAGGATCTTACGTACAGCTCTTTGGAAGGAGTGATGAACAAACTTTGTTGCAGAAATCGCTGAACATGATGCTTATATTATATTACAATGAGGTCATGAATAAACAATGATTTCGAATTTCTTAAACTAATCGAATTGAAGTCAACGAAAAAGTTATAATTCCGATATTACCTGTACTTTATACTGCAAAAGTCTTAAACATGCGAAAGTAAGCACCCAGATCCTAAATCTATTAAATAGGGATGAGAACTTATTGGTGGATATGTTTGGGGCACGAAACATGGGGCTTGTATTAGACGAAAATCAAAAATGAAAATTTTTAAACATAATTAAGAAGCTATTTTTATTAAGTTCATTAAAAATACAAGTGAACGCTATGGTATTATTATAGGACCTAGTTCTGTCCATAGCACATGCTAATTACATCTGTAGAATATTTAATTTACTTTTAACTTATGACATATGAAACGTTTTTTATCTTGTATCTTTATATCTTCAGAATACTTCAGATGTTTTTCAAGGTCCTTTTTAAAATACAAAGTTATAACTATTATCCTGACCCAACTCTGTCTCCTAATCATAGCAATTTGCATACATAATAAAAATAGCAATTTTCTCATTAAACGCTTCTCGCTGATCGTCAATCATCAAATTAGATAAAAATGTTCACTATTTATTGAAAGCAAGCTATGTTTACCCATTTATGATACCGATGGTACAATTGTACATACAGTTATAAGCTTGTTGAGGAATGAAATATGCCTCTAGTACCACTGAGTTATGGCGGGAATTGATTTTATAATGTGAAGCGATTTTTGTTAATTTGATTTGTAGGAGATATTAAATTTTGAAACTTTAAGAAGGGGAGATATATCTAAATAAAATGAATGAGACAGACAGTTTGTTATAAGACATTTTTGGGAGCGAGATGCATTTTTAATTCTATTCTCGTTGAGATTTTAATTGAGTTTAATAAATTCATAATGAGAATTTTAGTCGGTTTGTGTAATATATATTATAATAGAGGACGCGTTGAATACACCATTATGAACCTGAAGCTGGAGATCGCCTTTTAATTTGATTTTAATTAAACAATTTTAATAGTAAAATAATGTTATAGGTACCTTAGGCTTAATTATCATATATTTTCATAAACTATCGTTAATATAAACATTGCACTAATAGTACAAGCTCTATAGTTATTTGAAAGATCCTTTCAGTGTAAGAAAGCTATTTATTGGGGAATCATATAGGCTGTATACTTTTTACCTCGGGAAAATACGTCATTCCAGCGGGAAAATCCATAAAACACAGGTAACGCCGTGGCGTTAAAAGATAGTCAGAAATAAAGGACTATGATATGATAATTGAATTTTTATCCATTAATTAATTATCTCTCAAGTAATTCCTCTAAGCAAATTACAGCCCAACTGCCCCCAAAACTGCGAACAATACATCAGAAATGAACCGTCTGTGTGTTTGTCAAATTTACATGTCGATTGACATCCTCTAGGGATACGATCGCGGACGTGACAACGTCGAATTTACTCGATCGAGGTCATATTTTACATATTTACGGGGAAGACAACTATCTAGTCTCTGGGAAATAGTAAAAATGACAGACTGCGTCAGTGGCGCAGTGGGTATAAGGCCTTTTGAGGAGTAATATTTAGCTGGTTCGAAAGTTCGGTACAAAGTGTATCGGTAAACCCATCTTTTGGCAATTTGTATAGAAAAAATTTTAATCAGGAAAGTTGCGGACGACGGTGGTTAACAAACAAAAAAATGATAATAGTAACCCTTATTATAAATTATACTCAATTAATCTTACTAATATTATTTCAATAACTACTATTACCAATGCTTAGAATGAAGAGATCTAAAAATTATGATATCTTAATATATATAAATCTCGTGTCAGAATGTTTGTCCTCAATGGACTCCTAAACCACTTAACCGATTATAATAAAATTCGCACACCATGTGCAGTTCGATCCAACTTGAGAGATAGGATATTTTAAATCTCAAATTATAGTCGCAATTTTAATTTATTGCTAATTATTTGTCTGTTATTATCTACAGGTTAACAAAAGTGTAAAATAAATGTCTTTTTATAGGTTGTCTATGATTTTTCTTGATAAGCGTCCGTGAAATAGCGGAGAAAATCTATATTCTATATAAATAAAAATGAATTGTTGTTCGTTAGTCTGATTAAAACTCGAGAACGGCTGGGACGATTGAGCTGATTTTGGTTTTAAAATGTTTGTCGTAGGCCAGGGTAGGTCTAAACGGTGAGCAAATAAGGAAAAATAAGGAAAAATTGCCGGGAACTTTTCTTACCCCTGCGACGCCGGGGCGGGCCGCTGGTATAGTTATATGATTATTAAGCTTGAAAGCTCTTAAAAACCTTCCAAAGTAAGTTAAACTACAAAACGACCCTCATAAAACAAAATTTAACACATTCGATAAAGAATAAAACACCTTTCATAACTTGCTACACACGACGTAACTAGCATAGCTACCCAATTTTGCATAACTAGCTGCACACCTACTTAACATCAAAGCCTCGCCACAGTCCCAGTGCGCTGCCGTCAAAACAAATTAAACACTTCTATGTTCACTAAGGTATGATGTACACGATCAGTTCTCGGCTTGATGGAATGTTTGACAGAGAATTTTGTAAACAATTTATTTATGTAGAACGATTACGCTGATACACGTGACATGTGACGTGTGATAGACGTGTACAGCAATTTATGTATGGACAATTTATTTGTGTAAACATTTTTCCCACTGATAGGCAAAGGTCTCGCTCAAATAAATGTAAATTAGTCGTGTTTGTGCTCCTACCAATCGCCGTATTGTCAAATTAATCTATTAAACATTGAAAAACTTTATTTATTATCTAGCATCTAAACAACTTTGACTCTTCCAATAAAGAAAACTGACTGTCTTAAATCTTTGAAGGCTAGTATTTCAAATTAATTTTAGTAATTCACAAAATATAAACAATGTGTTTTTGAAAAACTAGCTAGTTCACATAAAATAAAGGAGAATTATTCATATTACTTACATACAAATAATACAAGATAGCGATTAATACTTGTATGCTGTTTTGCAACTACATAACTTCAAAGTAAATATAATATTCCAAATTTATGCAACAAAATACTCAAAATCAAGCGCAAACTCTACATTAAAACTAATGCCCAATTTACATTTAACTGCGAACAATTATGAGACCAACTTGTTTCAAACTCGCTTCAAGCTCGTGTACTTCCGGCCTAAAGTTGCATTGCTTTTACGCTCAAATGAGCGCGGAACATACTTCAGAGCTCATTATTTTGTATGTATGTAAAAAGTTTGAATATGTTATTACGCTTGAATGGCTGCGAGATTCTGTTAACCTAAATTGTACGTGTGGGATCTTGTTAGATTGTTAAGGTTGTTTGGGGACTTAAAAAAGAAAATATATGGAAATTTATAAATTTATATTTATAAATGAAGACGAAGAAACATATCTTACTAGCGAAATGCGGGACTCTAACCCATATCTTCTTTTATACGCGTATTAGTTTCAACCAAAAGTGTGGTTTATCAATTTGTAAAATCATCAAGGTAAATAATAATGAATAATATCATGGTTTTTAACTACATATAACTGGTAACATACCATGATTTGTTGACTTTTGAGTTTTGCGATATCGTCGCTGGTGCAATAACGGCATAAACTCGAAAATCATCAAATCCTCTTAATAGATAGTTATAAAATTAGGTTATAGACGGGATTTTGACCCGCTTAAGTATGTAATCCTGACCTTATTCTTATAAGAAAAATACAGAACGAGTATGTAAATATAGTTCTAAAAATGTATCGTCAAACATCCTAGATATAACTATAGGAACAGTTCTAACAAGACACAAGTTAAGAAATATTGCAAACTATTCAGCCCTAGCAGCAACATTTATACATTACTAATAAAACTACTAATGTAGTAGTAGTAGTATTGTATTTTAATAGCCTGCCCATAAAATAGATAATTCTCACCCATTGCCAAGCAAATGCACGCCAAGCTGCCATATTGGAAACCATATAAATACTGGAACCCGATATCGAAGCCTACTCGCGTGCCTCACAGGCTTACTGATAGCTTGGGAACCAGGTGAAAGGGTGTCTTGCAGACGCCATGTTGGTGTGACGGTGTCTTGCAGACGCCATGTTCGTGTGACGGTGTCTGTGAGACGGTTAAATGAGCAGGCATAATAATATACACATCATTATTTATTACACACCAAATACTGCCTCCGTGGCGCGGTGAGCGTAGGTCCGCAATAGTTAGCGGGTTCGATTCCCGCCGAGGTTTGTATGTTCTGCTAGCACTTTCTCTTTAAGTCTGGGTGTTAAATGTGCATACTAAAAAATATCTTTACAATGTATGTCTATTATATTAAGTATATCAGATGTCTAGTAACCGTAACACAAGCTTACAGCTTACCACGGGCCTAGATGTTGTTGTATGGATTTTTCGGATATATTAATGGATTAATTCCTTTCAGAGCTGAAATTTCGTATATGCTGCAAAATATGTAGCATTTTTTGTAGATAATATAAGTCCTATATAAAAAAAGTGTTTCCGTGACATTTAGACCTTTATAACATTTTTTAGCCGGCACGATATAAATGTAAATTTTTGTAACATCTTTATAACATCGCTGTTTTAAAGGAGTCATATTTTTTTTTCAAGCTTTGATTTTGATCTCTTACGTTGTTGGATTTTTAAACCTATAGACTACGAAATATTTAAATATCTTGACAAATGCACTATGCATGGTTTGGAAGCCATTGCATCGCGTCATTCATTCTATTACGCTTTCTTATCACTGGCAAATCCTTATAGCTATAAATAATATGAATAGGAAATATAATAATATATTGAGGCTATAATCATATAAATGCTATTTTAAAAGCAACATTGCCAAGGCCTTGAATTGCCTTAAACATCGACATATGTTATATAGACAATTATTTCTAGACAACAATATTATTAGGCATAGATTCTAACCTAGTTCAATCTTATTAGAGTTTTTTATTATTTAAAATATAACACACTTAAAATTTTAACAATACATATTAATAGCGCCAAATTTATTTTCTTGCACGCCATCCTGGGGATGACTGGTAGAAAATGCTTCAAACATTAAGTCCTCCTCTGTACATTGTTTTTTGTGCGCAAAGTATAAATAAATAAAAAATCTAGTTAAAGTAATGGGTGTTTTTTTTATATGATTGGCTAAGAATTTCGTGCATGATGAGTTTACAAACAAACTTACTTTCGCTTTCTCGATATGTCAATGCATCTTTGAATAACTGCAACCGTATGGTGTTTTAAGAAAATGTTACGGAAATACTCTTCAAGGAAGAAGCCGAAAAATTCACCATTTGTGTTTAAAGGAAGTTGTTTAAGCATATGGCGGCCTTGTGGCGAATTAACTCAACCAGACAACAGCTTAGCATATTGGCTGCTTAATTAAGGTAAACTTTTATTAATGCTATGTTATTGCGTCGAAAGACTTGCGTTATAAGAAGTCCCTGCCACAGCAACATAATTTAAAAAAAATGAGTAAAGAATTGAAAGCCTCCGTTTTCGTTGAAAGTCGGTTAAAAATAAAATGAATAACCTCTTTAATTTTATATGTCAGTCGGATCGAAAAATGTTGATGGAAAACTGTTTTTTTTTAAATACATTTTCAACAATGCCTTACATGACATAGTTAGTAAGTAATTTTTTTTTTATTTTCACAAAATGGCGTCCAGTAGTCATCATATTGAATTTTCACAAACGACATGTCTTAAGTGGCACTCGCGGAACTAAGAGGAATCGATCGACGTATGAATCATTAAAATCGGCCGAGGCGTTTGGACTTAATAGTGCTTCAAAGGAACATACAATCACAGATAGATTGATTACATTGTCACTACTTCACGTCGCGCATTCAAGTAAAAAATACTACCTATGGTGATATATAATAAGTTATTAATGTACTTATATCAAAGACTAGCAGTCATCATTAATCGCGTCAGAAGCTTCTACTCATCATCATCATCATCACCCTATTAACGTTCCCACTGCTGGGACACAGGGACTTCTCTCTTGACGAGAGAGATTAGGCCTTAATTCACCACGCTGGCCAAGTGCGGGTTGGTGAATGTCACATGTCCTTCAAACTCTTTTAAAGTTCTCAGAACATGCCGGTTTCCTCACGATGTTTGCCTTCACCGTTAAAGCACGTGTTTAAAGCGCATATAAATTTCTCAAGAAGAAAAATCCAGAGGTGCGTGGCGGGGTTTGAACCCATGACCTTCGGAATGAAAGTCGAAGTGAAGCTTCTACTCACAAATTACAAAGGACAAACTAAGGCGTTTACGGTGTCATAAACAAGCAAGAACTCTTTAAATATTACCAAGAAATTTGAAATTCATCAGCGAGTACACAGTGCTGTACTGTCGACCACAAAAGCTACCGAAAACATGGAGCGTAACTCTGTCACCGCCTGTACCAACCTGCAGTATTAGGGTGCGTTCCCACCAAGGATGTTATATGGAACTATGGTTTAGACTGATACTAAGATCTTTAATGACTGGTAATTCGCGAGGGATATGCATAGCTCAAAATAGGTGCAACAGTCGCGACTATCCTTAGCAAGCATATATAGCAATATCCGTAGAACGCATCTGTCATAGTCATTAATTGTCATTTATTGATAATAAAATTATACGTCACGTACATAATGATTTTAATAAGTGATAAACCTCATTCTTAGGTTATGGAGGCTTATAATATTTAAAAATAACACAATCATGTCAAAACAAATATATCAACATAAATAAAATTTCAATGCAATACGAACGGAATGTTAATGCAAGTAATTTAATATAGGTAGTATGTCAGCTATATATTATTTTCAAATAAAAAAACATATACTTTTTATAATCTGTTTCCACCATTTCGCTATGTTCACAAACAGTTGATTTTTAAATATCAAGGACCATAGCGTAACGAACTAGCTATTTGAAGTGGCAGCGGGTACGCCACATAGCACATAGAACAGACTGTCGTTGTGGCAGAATATTCGAAGTTTTCCCGTTTGAGCACCTATTTTTTGGGCAACCATACCTAGTTTGTACCTAAAATTAGTAATAACTAACCTAAAATGTACTTTAAATTATTGAGCACCCATTTGAGCACCTACAGCGTGGTAGGTTCTTGTGATATTGTTTATAATAAAACATATCGATTAACGTGTCTCGAATGGAGGGCACAGATCGGACTCGGACCAACTAAAATGGACTTGACTTGGTCAAAGCTCACGGGGGATGCAATTTGCGTCCGTCGGAATAATTGGTCGTCTTCGAGGGACGCCTATAGAATAATTAGAATTGAATCATCATCATCACCCTATTAACGTTCCCACTGCTGGGACACAGGGACTTCTCTCTTGACGAGAGAGATTAGGCCTTAATTCACCACGCTGGCCAAGTGCGGGTTGGTGAATGTCACATGTCCTTCAAACTCTTTTAAAGTTCTCAGAACATGCCGGTTTCCTCACGATGTTTGCCTTCACCGTTAAAGCACGTGTTTAAAGCGCACATAAATTTCTCAAGAAGAAAAATCCAGAGGTGCGTGGCGGGGTTTGAACCCACGACCTTCGGAATGAAAGTCGAGTGTCCTCCCACTTAGCCAACACGGTTTGTATAGAATTGAATAGAATAATTTTATTCAGCAAATAGCCATATGACAGTGAACCAATAATAACTATCTTAAGCTTACATAGACTAGGTGAATTGCTAATTGTCAATTAAAATACAAGTCAAATTGAAGAATGAAAGAAAAATAATGTATATTTATTTATTGATTTAATTTGGTTACATATACATTTATACATCATAGGTCTTATTACTAGCTTAAGTCTACCATGTACGTGCACCCCGTTGGGGCAAGCAAAGAGTTTGAGTCTACTTGAATAATTATCTATTAATGGTATGCCATTTAATAATTATTAATTAAAATTATATAATCTAAATTTACAATTTGAAAAACCCCCGATTCCAAAATCTTAGTTTCCTTAAAAGTAAAGAGTCATACTATTTTGTATAATGTGCACGTGATGCGCTTTCATTTGAGACCCCATTTGAGTATATTTGCAGATTTTCGGTTTTCCTTCCCCACTTATAACTTTTAAATGGGTCTACCGATTTCCATCAAACATGTCTAAAATCTAACCTCGCGCGTAGCTCACCTTTCATACAAAAAAAAAACTAAATTCGACGTCCCAGATAAACAGATGACAGACCCATAGACAGACAGACAGACACGTCAAACTAATAATAAACACATATTTCTCTATTCACAACACTAGTAGAATCAGTAATTTCTTACTGTATACCTATATGGGGAGGGGCAAATAAAACAAAATTTATAGAAATAGAAAGATCGCAAAGAGCACTGTTGAAAGTTGCGTACTTTAAAAGACGACGTTACTCGACCTCGGAATTATATATGTTAAGTGGAGTCCTATCTGTCAGAAAGCTTTTCATTTTAAATTCAATTCTTAGAAAACATAAATCACTGCCGTATGTACCAACAAAAGTTAGTAAAAGAAGAAGTTATATAGTAGCTGAATCTTTATCTACGAAAACTAAATTTGCTAGCCGACAATATAAGAAACTGTCATCAAATTTGTATAACAAAATAAATAAAATTACTGATATATACCCTAGAAACACCAAAAGCTGTAAAGAAATAATTGTAAAGTGGTTAAAAACGTTAGACTATGATACGACCGAAAATTTATTAAAATAACTTATCCTTGCATATACATAATTTATAATTATTATTTATTTATTAGTATTCATAAATGCCATCATGTAAAATACAACCACACACACTAACTCACACACACACACACACACACACACACACACATACACACACATACACACACACACACACACTCTCTCTCAATAAAGTCATACTCGCTTACCTTACAAAATTTAAATATAAAAAACAGTTAAAGAAATTGCATTGCATTTATTTGTAAACTAAAATATTTAATGTGTTTGTACCTACCAATTAGTTAAGGAAGAGCGAGGCCTTCTATCACAGATTTTTGAATAAATCTAAAAGAAGGTCTCAACTACCACAAAATTGTAAAATAGTATGTAAGTTACTGAATAAATGCATTATTATTTTATTATTATTATTATTTTATTTCTAACCCATTTTTTTGTCGAAGGTTAAAAATACTTATTGAAAATGCTAACTTGTTGGTGATCTTTTAGGAATTAATTTAACAAGAGTGCGCATTGACTTGGGTATGTATTTGAATATGTCCAGCTGTTTTTTTTTTTGCTTGATAAGCTTTTATTTGACCACAATCTCACCTGATGTAAAGTGACGATGTGGTCTAAGATGGGACATGTAGACCTAGAAGGTGTGGCTGTCCTACGGCGGAAATGATGATGATAATATAGGTCCAGTGGAAAAGCTGCCTAAACTCGGAGACTTGGTGTAACCCAGTCACCGTCCCGAACCAACCTGCAATTTTATTAAGCCCCGCAAGTTTGAACACAGAAATGAATAACGCACTCTTCCCACTCAGCCACTCACTGTAGCCTTATTCTGTAACCAATTTAATATTATTTTGTTTAATTCATTTTGAAAAAATGCCTGTCTGTCTACAGAAAAAAATGAGACACTTATATTTCGGTGTGTCACTAGAGTTGATAAACTTTTACTGCCTTACCGAAAAAACAAACACTGCCTTAACACGCGTTCAACAGCTGTTTAGAATAAGTAAACCATTATTTTTTTAAACGACTGTTGAACAACTGTCTAAGACGTGTTTATTGTCCGTTTTTGGACAACAGACAAGAAGTCTTTAATAAAATAATAATTAATCATAAAAATTAAATCAATTATTACAACAACAAATAGCTTCGTGGTAAGCTCTAGGCTTGTGTTACGGGTACTAGACATCTAGATATTTTTTATTATACATATTAAATACCCAAGACTAAGGAGTAAGTGGTTAAGCCGTGGTGGCTAAGTGGGAGGACACTCGACTTTCATTCCGAAGGTCGTGGGTTCAAACCCCGCCAGGCACCTCTGGATTTTTCTTCTTGAGAAATTAATGTGCGCTTTAATCACGTGCTTTAACGGTGAAGGAAACATCGTGAGGCAAACGGCATGTTCTGAGAACTTTAAAGAGTTTGAAGGACATGTGACATCCACCAACCCGCACTTGGCCAGCGTGGTGAATTAAGGCCTAATCTCTCTCGTCAAGAGAGAAGTCCCAGTGTCCCAGCAATGGGAACGTTAATAGGGTGGTGATGAACGAGCAAGTGCTTGCAGTACACACAAACACTGACCCCTCGGAGGGAATCGAACCCCCTACCTGCGCAGCAAGCGGACCTTTGACCACCGCGCCACAGTTTCAGTCAAAATCATCGGCATTTAACCCCGTTTCGAAATTAATAACTTACTAACTCACAATTAATTTGAAAGTGAAATATTATAATGAGCAGAAATTATCAGTTATTCGTGGTGAATTCATTAAAATACATGCATTAGTAAAGCTCCAAAAATTGATTCTGCTATCAGGGGGCATACAAATATTAATGACTGTTAATAGCCGATGCAAAATTAATATTACAATTTATATTTGCTAGCGTTTCAAGCCATGCGGTAAAAAATAGCCTAGTAACTGTGAAATATTTTTCAAATCGGACAACTAGTTCCTGAGATTATTCAAAAAATCTAAATATATTTTTTTTAGAAAAACCCCTGATTCCAATGCCTTCATTTCCTTAAATGTAAAACAACATAATATTATGTAATGTGGACACGATGCGCTTTCAGTTGATACCCCACACTAGTATATTTGCAGATTTTCTGTTTTCCTTCCCAATCTCTCACCCCCATAACTTATAAACGGCTCAACCAATTTTTATGAAACATGTCTAAGAACACCCGGGCTAACTCACCTTTCATACAAAAAAACTATATTGAAATCGCTCCATCCGTTCGGGAGCTATGATGTAACAGACAGACAGACACGTCAAACTCTTCTGCTTTTATCAAAATTGTAGTGCTAAATGTCATATTGTGATCATCAGTAAAATCATAGGCTTTTCCAATTAAAATATCATTAAGCTTAAATACATTTAAGACTATTAAAGCAATATGATCTCCAAAGGAATCTAATTAATTTACTAAATCTATCTTGAATACGTCTTTTAAAGTTTCAAAACTTGTTTTAGATAATTAAGTATACCAAGACACAAAATTTGGTATTAAACACAGCAGTTGTTATATTTTGTGTTCAATAAATAAACATTCATAAATTGTCAACGAAAACTTGGGCGAGACGACCTCCAGGACATTCAGAAAACAAAAAAAAAACCCTCTTTCGTGTTCTTAGCAGATCAGATGCAGGTTGCCTGGAAGAGATCGCTTTAAGAGATAAGGCCGCTGACTGTACAATTAATATTACTATTGATTGATATTTTTAAGTTAGTCTGTAAGTAACTTTTGAAACTATCATGGTTATCAATACTATTTAGATTTATAACGGGATTTTTAGCATGAACGATTGTCTTTCGAGTTTCCTGATATTTCGGCACAGTTACATGCGCCATGATCACGGTTGAACTGAAGCTGCAGCGATTAGAGTAATAGTCTGTAAGTATTGGCGTGCAATAAAGAAATTTTCCATTTAAAACAGCTCTGGACATGGATTGTTGGAGGGAGTTGGGGAGAGCTTTACCCAACAGTGGGAGAACATAGGCCTAAAAAAATTGTCCTCATCGAATTTCACAGAATAGCACTCCTCTAAAGCCACCAAGTTACTAGGCAACTTTATTATTTCATTTTTATATGAAACTTCGGTATCTTTTATGAAAATATTGGTCGCTGAAAGTCTGTATGTGAGGCCTTGAATTGTTTATCTACGGTATGCTTCATATTTTACGTAAATATTCTAGTTTGACACAATCTTGGAATTTAAAGAATAATTTTCTCATCCAAGCTATTTTTGGCTTTCGTGATGACTGAAATTGTAGTTCAAATATATGTAAAGATATTTACTTTATAGATGGAAAAATTAATAATTATCGCTATTAGAGAAACTAAATAACTCAATATATATAAGAAGAAAGAAAAGGAAAAGAAAGGAGAAAAGAGAGAGAAAGAATATGTGCGACTTTACAGGTAGCATGATGATGATAAATACATTAAATCTCCCTAAAAATAAATAATTCTTATAAATCAGTATGTCTTTATTAAAAAAACCGTGAGAACTCAAAGCTCTACGAAATGTAAAGTACAAAAAAAACTGACACAAGATAGGACTGTATTTTCACCCCAAGTTTGCCAACAAAATAAAAACGGTGCACATGTCATCAGAGTTTAAAATTTAAATTCAGAACACGATTTATGGCCGCGACGAAAGACTTTTTGCCGTCAAATTTTTGGGGTGGATATCCGCATTTTTTGCAATGTCATTTAACAATATTACGTGTTAAATAAACCTTAACACGTTGTTTTAGAAGCGTGAGTTATATAACTTGCTAATACGTGACTCAGCTAAAATGGGGACAAACCGCCTTAGCATATTAGTTTTAAAACTAATTTAGCAAGTTTGGCCATTGCAGTATCAATGTTTTCGTAGACGTTGGAAATGAAGCTGTATTATTTTAAGGGCTAAGCCACTTAGAGGATCGTAAGGTACCTCGTAACGTGAGACAGCGTTGATCCCTAAAATTTATTTATTTAGGCAAAAGGGGTTCCCTTAAGGGAAACATTGTTACCGATATTTGCTTACTTTTAACGCTACGGTTCGGCTTTTACAAAAAAGCTGTTTTGTCAATAGTATTCGAAATAAGGTCAGGAGCCTTGGTGTGAAATGTTTTGGTAAATAATTTATTCTTTATCTGCCTCTTAGGTAAAATCAATTTACAAAGAACTCTGAATTTGGTATTTGTTTGCTTTTGATATTTAAGGCAACATTCTTTTTATCATTTTTCCCAGAAATTCTTCCATTTTGGAAGGTGTTAGATATTCATGATTTACTGTGACACACGAAAAACACTGCCAAAATATTTACAGCGAAAAATAATACGGGAAAAGTTACATGAAACTCGTATATAAACTAAAATACCCAAAAAGCTACTGCCTTGTGCTACGCCAAAAATATTTACTATGAAAATACTTTATTCATATATTTTTTTGACAACCCTGTGTCATATTTTAATTACCATGACTAAAAAAAGTATAAATACGTTAACGAGGTACAAACTTAAAAGTTAAAAGATTAGTAGACAGTTGAAGCTAGAAATGGTAAATCCACTGTATCTAAAGCAAGAGAGGTTTCAAGTTAATACCATTTCAGATCTAATAGTATCTCTGGGGAAACGACTTTTGATTAGAATGCCGGTTATCTGAATACGTTCTGTGACCCGCTTTCGTTTAAGGTTGTAACTCCATTTGTGATTTGTTAAGATAGGGAAAGTATACTTTGTATAATGATCAAAATGTCTTGGAAGGCGCACCAAACAAGTCAATGATTGGAAACCGCCATGATTTAAACACGTTTTCAGAAATTGAGACTTTCTCAGTGGTTATTATAATTGATTAGAATTCGATATAGAGTTATTATTTTCTAACTTGTTAAAATACTGATGCCTCGTTAAAATCGACATTAAAATCTACAAAGTCAAGTGGGTATTTACGCTAGAGATTTAGCTATCATCTTTATTTTAACCGTAAAAGACTAATAGGCCACTCTTGTATATTTGTAGATTTATCGACATCATGTAAAAAACATTCTACACTTGAAGTATCACCAACTAGAATATACTCTTAAATTTATCTATTTCTGCGATTTGTATAACCAAATATGAATAAGTTTAAGAAAACTTGTAATGTTATAATTGTGAAAATGTGACGCAATTACTCTTATGTCTAATTATGGTAAAAATT
The DNA here is from genome assembly GCA_929108375.1 of Gymnoscelis rufifasciata. Lineage (NCBI taxonomy): Eukaryota > Metazoa > Arthropoda > Insecta > Lepidoptera > Geometridae > Gymnoscelis > Gymnoscelis rufifasciata. The sequence goes on along the minus strand of OV815327.1, from coordinate 7,583,128 downwards.
AATGTTTAAGCTTGTAATCGCAAGAGCTGCGACTGTGCTGAGTGCTGTGCGTGTGACTCCGAACAAATGTCATCAGAAGATAACACATTTCCAAGTTTTCTATGTAAATGCAGTGGAAACTAAACTGAAATTCAACAACCCTCTAAATCCTGACCAGGTCCCCGGAGACGGTTTCGCCGTGCTCGATTGCGTTATTACCGTCAAAGCCTTACAATTAATTAAAACAGACCAGACCCGACACCTCGGATATTATTTCCTGAAACATGTGTTTTAGAGCCCTTTTGTCGGTAATAAAGGATAGTAAATATGAGCACTTTTGGCGTAACAAGGATCTCGTTAGAATACTTGTGTAGTTAATTATTATATGATACAGGCTAGCTGTGTTTTTCTTTTCGCTTTCTAAAAGAACTTGTGTTTGAAAATGATTACATGCCAACACAGCTGGCTGTTTTTTTTTTCGCTTCGCAATATAAAATTTTGACGAGTCATCATCTGATTAGGTATACTACCTTCCTAAATAATTTGTAGGTGTAAACAGTATATGCTAATACAGTATTAACTTTTGGGGAGGCAAAGATATCCTAAATTATTATATGCAGTATCAGCCTTTAAGCAAGTATTGATAGAAAAACCCCAAACGATGGGTCAACCAAATGTCTGAGAACATTGTCATGTCGGTTTATGCAGCCTTTCAACAAGCTAGCGGACGATCATAGACGAGAGGAGATCTTGGCAAGTTTTCGCCGGCAGAGTCAATATCATCAGCAGTGGAGGAGCAATTGATGAGGAAAGGAAAGTCTTATGTCTATAATTTAAATAAATAATTTACCTGATTGCTAATATGACGTCTTCAATTATCATACTAATTATTGATGCCATCAAATGATAGCAGTGTTTCTCATTTAGCAGATCTTGAGTAAGAATTGCCACTTACGTCTTATTTCTCCCTAACATTTTTTTATATTTCTCCTGATTGCAATTTCATGTTATTATTCCAAAACAACACAATGATAGCTTAGTTTGTTTTTGCTTCTTAGTATCAGCCTTACAGTAAAAATAACATAGGAATTCTTTTTTTTAACATTTCCGTCTTCAAATATGTTGCTACAATAAAATTACGCGGAACCGAGATACCTACAAGAACAATTATCACGGTTTTAACATTTCATAGAAGGCTAAGAGGCTAAGATAAAATCTCTTTTATCCTTCACCAACTATATTTACTTAACTTCAAAGACACTGGACTGGATGTTTCACCTCAATATTTGAACTTCAGCGCAGGAAAATTCTTCAGAATAAATATTTTATTTACTATTCATAGTTTGTACCTACTGGAACGCGACGAAATTGTGAATAACAAACGTCAAAGGACGGATTGTAAACTTCCAAGCCCCTGATCCGAATAATATGATAAAGGGAAATATTTCTTGAGAACAGGATAATGCAATAAAAAATATCATGTACTTACATTTTCTTTTAAATTTTACACACATACATATATATCGAGGGTGCAGTGATAACACCCGATAAGTGTGCAAAATTTATGTACGTTAACTGTAAACATTACTAGAAAGAGCAAGAAATTATGATTTCGTGGGCTATTAAAACGTAGTTACGATTTGATTATATATATCGGGTTTTACAGGTACATTGCACCCTCGATATATACATACATATTTCTATGTGGTAATGCTTTCCCTCGAGATTTGTTTACCTAGCGTTGTCTACCAACAAAGTAACTATTTCTAACCTAAATAATTAGACTTCTACTTTGAATACTCGAGTCATTAATTTATATTTTTTTTATCTTTTTTAGTCATATGCCTCATGATGTCATGATAACTTTAACACAAAATTAATTTGGGTCTTTAGTCGTTTCAAACCGAAGGATGTTTAAACCACGGTATTAATCGACCATGGTGAGTAAAAAATAATCAAATTTTGTAAATAAACAAATGCTCTACAAAAAAAATTACTAAAAATCGACGAGAACATCGAATTAAATTTGTAGTAGTTTGTAGTCATATTACCGAATAACAATGCAATCAAAATTGCATATTTCAGAACTCCTATATTAAACTAACAATAAAATAAATAATACAATACTAGTAAACATAATAATAAATTGTGTACTGTGTCGTAATGGCGATGGCGCAGTGTTGCCAGCACATCTACATAATACTTTATTAAAAAACAACGAGCGCGCATCAACCTATTGGATTTCAGTTTCAATATTCATAAAACTGAACTGTCTTATGAACTTTATAGGTTATACTTTAATACCTAGACTTCTATTGCATGTATGAAGTATGGTAGTAATAATAGTAGTGTACAACTATTATAAGAACTAGAGTTCTCTGGTGGTAGACTTCGGCCGCGGCTTGTCACCACCCTCCGGGCCGGGTCAGTGCTTGAAACTATTTTTTCTAGTTTCCTAATGTAGTCCGGAGAAGCCATCTTACTTCTAGGTCTTTATGCCCCATCTTAGATCACGTCGTCATTTTACATCAGGTGAGATTGTGGTTAAGCAGCATTAATCATATACAACTTAGCAAAAATAAAAGTGTTCAAATTCACATACACTCTGTTTACAAATTGTCTCGAACAAAACGTCGCTCTGAAAGAATTGTTAACCTCCTTGAAATAAAGGAGCTTTCGAGTATTTTGTCAAATGCTAGGGATTTTTCAATATACTTCTCTGGAACAGGTATTCGCTTTATTACTTTGAGATCAAAGGGACCGATATCATATACGTTTCCTTAATAAATGAAATACTAGGGATTTCGCCTTCTGTTTATGCGAGCAACTATGTTTATGCAATAATTTATATACGAAATTTCAGAGATTCCTGGTAATATTCAAACATTGCTTGATACTAGTAAACATTTTAATATATTACTCAGAAACCATATGCATCCATGAATAGTTTATCACAATAATACAGAGTTATTATCTATAATCAAGTTATTGTAATAAAAGCTACTAAATCAAAATCTTCTGCTATAGTCTTTATAATGACCAGCTTAACAAAAACAAGCAATAAACACCTACAAAATAAATCACAATAAATTTTACAACCTACCATATTAGTGACAACATTACCTTCCGCTAAAAATAAAAAAAAACAATAAATTCTGCTCATAGACAATTCGAACGGCAATAAATCCTCAAACGATCTCTCGCTGACAGGACGTTCCGTTTTCAATAACTAATAATTACTGTTTAAATTTTTAAACAAAGAAGGTTTTGCTTTTGTTACCCACTCTACATTGTCTTTCTGAGAAAACTGTGAATAGTTGAACAAAGTGTTCGTGCGGTATTACTGTTTTCAAAATAATGGTTGCAGACAGAAGGCAAATTATGAATGGGGGGTGTGTTATTTGAAACGTGTCCCTAGGTGGTGTGGTTACGGTTCCATTTGCAGTGGAGCTTGCGAATTGGTTATTTTTGGGGACATTTTCTTTTAGCGAGCACGTGGGAGGATGGGACGTTTAGTGCGCTCTTGTTTAGTGTAAATAGAGACACCGGTATATTTTTATTAAGGCTGGATACTATTGAAACAGATATTTTTGGGGTATTCGGTTTCGTAAGGAGATATTTGGATTAGTTTATTTGTGCAATTATATGAGTGTAGATGAATTACATACCGTTATTAAAAAAAAGTATAATACCAATGTTAGTCACAATCACCAATACTAATCCCATAAAGACAATTTTTAGGTCTAATATAACATGTCGGAATTACTCACTCATCGTGAAAGTTTAAAAAGGAAAACAATGATAAAATAAAATATTTTATAAATTTTAAGTTCTGTCAGACATATTAGAAAAACATTTACGGGATACCCATACTTTAAGGCTCTTTAAACAGCTACGCGAAAACAAAACTTTTGAAAAAAAAACAGACGCTCCCAGCGTCTTTCTTCCCGCGTCGTTGACGCGTAGGTTTGGGCGAAACCTCATGTAGAGTGTATTTAACTAAATAAGTAGATTATAGAAATAGATAAGTCGATAATACTTGTACAACTTTCACTTCACAGAAACCCAAAAAGCTCCATAAACGCATCACAAAAATCAGTAATTTCACTTCGGAAGTTAAGCTGTCCATTATTTAAATATTGTTTATAATAAATCTAAATTTAAAATTTAAGAAAAACCCCCGATTCCAATCCCTTAATTTCCTTAAACGTAAAACAACATAATATTATGTAATGTGGACGCGATGCGATTTCATTTGATACCCCACACTAGTATATTTGCAGTTTTTCGGTTTTCCTAACCCACTCTCACCCCCATAACTTTTAAATGGCACAACCGATTTTTATAAAACATGTCTAAGAACACTCGCGCCAGACTCACCTTTCATACAAAAAAAACTAAATTGAAATCGCTCCATCCGTTCGGGAGCTATGGTGACACAGACAGACAGACAGACAGACACGTCAAACTTATAACACCCCCTTTTTTGGTCGGGGGTTAAAAACAGCTTAAACATACTCTATGCTATATAAGCTCTATTTCCTGTAACCTATAGTTTTATTCGCTTGAAATTCACCAAAATATTGAAAGCAAAAATGATTTTTCGCTATCGCAGTCGGTTTATTGGCTTTCGATCCGGGCTATGCAAATAAGTTCATTAAAGTCGCCCTTTGCTCGAAACCCGCACTTAATGGCTCCGTGTATGAGAATATTGGAAGCACTTGTAAACTAATTAAAACGATCTATGTTAAAAAAATGAGACGAATCCTGTTATAGGGTAGATAGACTATTTCGTTGTCTGTACAACATATGTATTGAGTACAATATAATGATAATAAAACATTTTTTCAGGCATCTAAGGCCCGTATAAACATTTAACTTACACACATTGAAATATAAATCATATAAACTAAAGTGTCCGTATCGTGAATCATCTATCTGTTACGGCGATGTCGCCTTGCATTTTAGGCGACCGATGAACTGTCGAAACGTGACCCCTTGAACAATACAATACAAAAAAAAAAACTTTATTGTACACACAGAGAAATAGAACCACAGCAACACGTAAAAACAAACTTACTTGTGTACTTATGCTCGTGGTTAGAATCGACCTACTCTTAATATATTTCAGAATGGGTAGATTCTAGTAAAAATGTTAAAAAGCCTATTTGTCGAGGAAGGTCATACTTTTACTGCGGGAAAATACAATAATAAAAACTCCATAAAACACAGGCAAAGCTGCATCAATGTAGAATTTTAGTAATTGAAAAAATAGCACAATATAATGATAATATTAAATCCTAGCTTAGGCTAAATCTTGATGTTATTAATATCCAATAGTATCAAATGAAATTAACTAAATTAGTTTAATTTAATTTAATCAACATTAGCAACTTTAGCCAAACACAAATCAATTTAATTACTAAATTAAATACCATCGGATATTAGTTCATTATGTTGGACCAAACTAATCCAACTAGATAAATTAATAAATAATCCATTGGACTGTATACAAATATTTACGTATAAGTTAGTTGGATTTCTTGTGACGTTGTAGGGGTAATGTTTGGATCTACTGAATCGAAATTTGGTACACTCTAAGCTCTCCTGCACACGATGCCTTGATTATGTTGACTTGACTTTGCTTTGAAGGCGCGGTGGCGGCGCGGCAGTGGACTTTTCGGTGCGGCGACGGCGCGGTGGCTGTATCTTCTAAAGTGACATAGGCTACTTGTTACGTTGCCACGGTAAAATCCATCATAACGCTAAAAAGGAAATAAATGTATCGTACCTGGTCGCTTCGTTTTTTTAACCCCCGACCAAAAAAGAGGGGTGTTGTAAGTTTGACGTGTCTGTCTGTCTGTCTGTGACATCATAGCTCCCGAACGGACGGAGCGATTTAAATTTAGTTTTTTTTTGTATGTAAGGTGAGTTTGGCCCGGGTGTTCATAGACATGTTTCATGAAAATAGGTTGAGCCGTTTAAAAGTAATGGGGGTGAGAGTAGGGAAGGGATACTGAAAATCTGCAAATGTACTAGTGTGGGGTCCACATTACATAATATTATGTTGTTTTACATTAAGGAACTTAAGGCATTTAAATCGGGGGTTTTTCTTAAATTTTAAATTTAGATTCATTAATTACACTAGAGCAAAGAAGCGATTAGAAACTCTAGCTCATGTATAGTTTGATATTTCTTACTATACATATATATAACACCCAGACCAAGGAGAGACCAAAGAGAAACACTTGACCCCTCAAATTGAACCCACTATCGCTACCGCTTGTAGAGACATACGAATAAATCATGCATTCGACTGCACGGAATCTGCATAATAAATAACAGAGACGCAGTAATCGCTGAATGGAGCTGATCATCTGATCAAGTATTCTGCTTGAAGCCGACCAGTTATGAATATAGCTCCATTTGAGGTTCACTCAGTGGCGAGGTGGTCGAAGGCCTGGTTTTGGCGCAAGAGGTAGCGTGCTCGATTCCCGCCGAGGGGTGTCGTGTTTGTATGTTCTACAAGCACTTTCTACTTGGTCTGGGTTGATGTGTAAGTAAAAATATCTATATGTTTGTGTCTATGATTATTAAGTATGTCAGATGTCTAGTAACCGTAACTCAAGCATAGAGCTTACCACGGGGCTAAATGTTGTGCGGATTCGAATATATTTCTATGTGGTATGAAGTTAAGCAACGTTGCGCCAGGTCAGTATTTGGATGGGTGACCGCTCTGCCAGCAACTCTTTACACTTAAACAAATTGTTGGTTCTATTTTTGTGTTTGTTTTATTGCAAAATGTGTGTAAACTGTACACATAACCCTGGGTGTACTATGAGTCGGTCATACTAATCAAATTAATAACAGCGCGACTAATTCCAACCGCTTCCTAAGAAAATACTTCACTGTCTTAACCAGATAAGGCCCTTAAAACCGCCCCTAATAGCTGTTGTTCAAGAATTCAGCAAGTACCAATTAGTCCTATTCAACAATTTCAATGATTTAAGTGATTGGAACACTCTTGAGAACAAAGTTTGACCAAGTTTCGTTTCTAGGCCTCAATACAGAACTCGATTTAGTTAGAAACTCTATTTGAAGTAGTAATCCGTCCTGTAGCAGTTCCTACAGGATCAATATTTAACTATAGCTTGGAATTTGTTTTTAGGGTTCCGTACTCAAAGGATAAAACGGGACCCTATTACTGGGACCCATCGTCTGTCTGCCACCAGGCTGTATCTCAAGAAATAAAAAAATTACTTTAAAAAAATTTCTTAAAACACATCATAAATAAATATATACGGGGCTCCTATACAATAATCGTGATTTTTATGAAAACAACACTGCGCGAGGCCAGTAGTTGGACAAGTACTGGCCGCATATTTTTTTTGAATCAATATTTAAAACGCGTAAGTTCGTGAGAATGTAGGTTAGTAAGTGTGTTGGCTCTTTCACGCAAAAACTACTGGATGGATTTCGATGAAACTTCACAAAAATATAGCTTACATATTAGAATAGCACCTAGGCTAACGATTTTCGCAGATAAATATAATTATTGCAAGCAAAGCCGGATTGAGACAATTTATTCATAGCTGTTTTCCCAGTAAAGGACAAACTAAGCAACAAAAAACTACTTTTTACCGTGGGGATATTTATTATTACGCAGGCAAAACCGCGGGCGGGCAGCTAGTATTATATACAAAAAAAACCTCCTCTATATAATTATATATCTGATAACGTCTAACGTATTTGACGTTTCAAATGTGAACTCAAAATCGAACTTACAGTTGAGTTCGGTTCATTAATATGAGCAGATAAGTTTGTCCGTAGAAACCATTTCGTACGTAGAAACTATTTCGTCCGTAGAAGCCATTGTATCGGCAGGTAGTAAGATATTGTTTGGTCCTTCGAGCCGGACTGCACAGCGGGAGAGATGAGATGAAAGCGACTCATTATCATGTTTCACTTGTGTTGTAATGGCGGAAGAATTTTATTTATGCCTCAGGTGGCTAAACAGTATTATGTGTCAAAGTCGGTGTAGGTAATTTATATAACAAAATAAAAATTATTAAATTCCCGACAATCCACCCCACAACATCTAGCCACGGAGCCACGTTTGTATGTTCTGCAAGCACTTTTCTCCTTGGTCTGGGTGTTTAATATGTATAATAAAAATATCTATATATGTATGTATATTATATTAAGTATATCAGATATCTAGTACCCGTAACACAAGCTTAGAGCTTACCACGGGGCTAGATGTTGTTGCGTAGATTGTCCGGAAATATTTATTATTATTAGTTTAAAAAACAATATTGAAATTAGGGTATTCATTAATTATACTTATTATTTTCGGTCTGGCATATTCCCAATGCTCATAAAGGCCCATAAAATTAGAATAAAAACAATAAAATGTTTTCCTATTTAAGAGCACCATCATAGACTCAATTTTTTTGCTTTTACTTTCAAATCTAACCGGCTCTGTTGTTTTCGAGTTAAGATTACTATTTTAACGATATATTATAGATAGAAGAGGCAAAAGTGCTTTCACATTTGCGTAGTTAAATCAGGTAGGCCACTAGATTTGCGACACATAAATTTCGTACCAATCGCACGAAAGCGCTACGTCACGCCAGACTTCAATGAACTCTATCGTATCATTTCTTGTTTGCAAGGAAAAAAAGTATTATTAGCTCAGCTATTGTACATTTTGAGTCAGTTATAAACTATTACCCGTGTATTTTTGTGTGCAATAAAGAATTGATAAATTATGTTTTTTTTAAGTAATCTAAACGGTATTTTGTTTTAGTCATCTTATTACGGAGTTAAATCAGGTAGGCTGCTAGATTTGTGCGTACAGCGAAGTTCGAGGTGTCTTCTTGACATGCCAAGTGTTTGTTTAGGACGTCGCCCTAAGGACACGAAGTCGACGGCCGCTACAAGATGATAATCATGCAGAAGGGAAGCTCTGGTTGACAGTTTTTAACCCTTTGGTAGGACTAGCTTTAACCGTATCACTTTTTGCGAGAAAACATGTTTAATATATTGTCGTTTAGCGTTAATCCGACGGGTTTATAATTCAGAATAACCTATGATGTTTCCGTGGTCCCGTCGTATACAAATTTTGGAAATTAAGAAGAATGTTGGAATATCTATACATATGTATAAATCTATAAAGCTGATGAGTTGTTTTATGTGGTTTGTTTGTTTGTACGCGCACTATTGGTCTCAGGAACTATTGGTCTCATTTTAGGAAAGCTATAGGCTTGTTTTTTCGCGGAAAAATACGTTGTTCCCGCGAGATCAAATAACACGAGCAACGCCGTGGCGTGTTAAACTAAGTATAAATAAGCGTTAATAGGCATAAAATAAATTAATCTACACATTAATATTCATTAGAATTCTATTATTAATGATTTTTTGTGAAATTATTACAGCAACGGAACGAACAAATCGAATTTGCTTTGTCGTTGTTTTACGTAACTTTTCTTATAGAAACTTCAACGCTCGATTAGCGTATCTGTCTGTACTATATTAGTAAAACTTAATGTCATCAGAAAACAAAACCAGACAATAATAATTTGCTCGATTACCATTCATTTAACAAGAAATTATATGTATATCTGGACTATCACCCAAATCACCCAGCATCACCTAACCTCAAACTAAGCAGAGCTTGTGCTATGGGTGTTAGGTGACTAATATACTGCATAGATAAATTTTTTTTGCAAAACATACATATAATATATATAACGGTTTTTTTCCCATGTAAACTGTGATGATATAATAGTGTAAACTCGCAATAGTTTTAAAATATTTTATTATTGAATGTGATACTTCTGGTTGTAATACTATTGTGTGTGTTTTGTTTGACACCTTGATTCCTGTTTACCATTCCGTACTCCGCGTCTCGTTTACTTCTACCTGGTTATTTCAATTAATAAAAAAACTGTTTTGTTTTGAAATAATTTGAAAATAGAGCATTAAGGCGAAAGGAGCCGAATAATCGGTTTTATTGTATTGTCATAAAATGAACCCATATTCCACGATTGTATGGAAGAAATTGCTTTAAACAATAAGACCGCCCATTACGCATTCTAGTTTAAGTTTTTATTTTCTTACTGTATGGTTTCTCTGTTTAGTATGTAATAAAGTATTTTCTATGTACACATAATCTATTATTAACAATATATGAGTAATGCTATAATAGATAGGTATTATGTTGTATTGCCGCCTATACAAGATTTTCAAAATTGGTATATATATATAGCCGAAGGTCTGTCAATGTCTGTTTGGAGAACATATTTTTTTCTACAACATTTTGATTTGTATTTTTCTAATCCTAATCTATCTCATATCAGTTGATTCAATTTTTTTAACCCTTTATAAAAAAAGATAAATATCTAAAAAAGTTAATAATCTTTAACCACGGATTTATTAGTGATTGATTTGAAGAACATTTTTTTTCGTCTGTTGTGCTTCTTATTAATCATAAAATCGTTGAGCAAAAACTAATCGTCATCCAGCCCACCTTCTAAACCCCTTCCGCTTTATATACCAATTTCGATACACCCTGTACTTTCTTCATTGTATAAATCTGACTGCAGAATTAACAATATCTTCCCCCTTTTACAATCTACCGTGATATCAACAAAAATCGATCATCATTTCACCCTTACATAAATAAATCAATAAATCACAAAATCCATAACTCAAAACAAAATCAAAATAAAACAGAGCACGGATACATTAAATCAATACGTAATGTATGTCAATCAGTATGTTGTTTAATCCCCCTAATTATGCCGGTGCTGGGGGATTTGAGCCCTAATTGGCAACAGACTCCATACATGTCAGAAACATGTACAAACAAACATACATACACGTACGAGTATTAGGAACACGCTTTCAATTATACACCTGCCCGCGGCTTCCCTTTGTGGAATATCATAGATTATTGTTAACCTCTGACAAAACTATGACGTATAGGGATAGTTATGTTTTTGTCTACGGCTTTGGTGGTTAAATGGATAGAAATTAATGCTGCAGTTTTTGGCTTAAGTATAACCGTTTCCAACGGGTCTTGGATTTGGAAATGTTAAGTTACTTTGCCGTAAATTTTTTTTATGCTAGCTAAATTATAATTTGACCATAATCTCATCTGATGTCAAGTGACGGTGTGGTCTAGGTCTTCCTAAGACCTAGAAGATGGCTTCTCCGGGCCACATTACGAAACACTAAAAAATCGTTGCACGAACTGGCCCAGCCCGGAGGGTGGTGACAAGCCGCGGCCGAAGCCTACCACCAGAGACTGTTCTTAATAATTATTGTATGTAGAATTTTAATTCAGTAAAAAGGTAAATAAAATAGTTTTTAAATTTTGTTAGATATCTAAGTCCTCTGGTATCGTCTGACTGTTTGTTAAATATGTATGTATATAAAAATTATTGTCAAACCTTACTTAGATTAACAACGGGATATTTAGGTATGTACCTACCATGATTTAAGGATTTACGAGTTTCTTGATATTTTATGACGTCAGATAAAGCCTACCTGACTAATAAAAATTATTTATTTATTTATTTTTATTTTAACGAGCTTTCCGCCCGCGGATTCCGCATAATAATATAGTTTCGTTCGGTAAAAAGTAGCTTTTGCCTTTACTCAGAATATAACTATGTCCTTTGACACTTATGAAACTAAATTTCATCTAAATCCGGCTTAGCTAATAATTGAAAATTGGTATTTTAACAGTAAAATGCCATAAGTTATACTTTTATGCAGGCTATATGATTATGAAGTTTCATCAAAATCCATTCAGTAGTTTTTGCGTAAAAGAGAAACAAACACACACTCATCCTCACAAACTCATTTATAATATTAGAAGGATTATCTTTGTTTCTATTTCATCTACATCTAAAATAGAAAGCCAAAAAGCGTAATTCCTAAACGTAACACAAAATTCCTTGACTACCTTTCATATCTTAGGTATATAATATCTCTAATTATCCAGCATCCTTCTAAGAATCGCTTAAGAATTCATGTTCTCAGATGATATCACATTGTTAATTAATTCTCTCATATTTTAGTAGACATCCCTCCTCAATGTTAGGATGATGTCCGCTGGAAGACATAAGAAGATATTATGTTGGATTGTGAGTTATTTAGAACAAAGTAGATCCCATTTTATTGTAAAGCCCCTAAAATACAGTAAAGCGAAGAAAATAAGGACATATGAAGTTTTATGCGTTAGGGATCGTCGCCATAGGTTTTGATTACAAACAAGCGAACAGATTCAATGATTCTTTTTATTTATAAAAATAGTTTTGTCCCCAATTCACTTGTTATGGAACCTGTTCTCTGGAGCTATATTTAATATCGACGTACCAAATGGGTATCAACAATTTAGCACACCTTCTAGAACGCTATTTTTAAAAAAAAAACGTGATTTGGCGAAAAGTGATGAAACTCATGTCAATCAATAGAGTAAATGCTAATTAACAGGAAGTGTCAAGGAACCAAACCTCTAAGTTTACGGTTTCTGGGATATTTGGGATTTAAAACTAAAAAAATAATATTAAGACCCAAATATCTCGGAAACTGTATGACCCTGGCCGACAAATGACGTTTTTCCAAAATGGCGGACTACCAGGTATGACAGGGTGCTTTCTGAAATTTCGGAACCCCTTTATTACATATTTTACATTGTTATATTATAAATTAACAAAACATATATATAACATTCTCGAATAGTAATGTTTTAAATACTTAATTATTTATGTCATCGCATCGCATATCTTCCACAAGGCATCAATCCCACCAATGATATCAAACTTTTTTCCTCCCTTATAGAATTTTCTACGGACCCTCTTTTTGCTCTATTTGGAATTAAGTCTGCCTTATACGACCGATGAATTTGATCATAATGATGCAGCCGACAGAAGCATATAAAATATGGCTTATTTATGCTAATTGTGATATTCCTTCTATTGTCTCTCCGATTGATTGTATCTTTATTTGTTTAGTTTTTGATGTTATAATGGATGTTTTTGTGGGTAAATGTGCTTTTGTTATGGAAATCTGTTGACTGCTTCGTCGTTCGGATTTAGTTTTATTCCTAAATGGTTTTGATACCAAGATTTTTGTTTTCTGCTTCGCTTTTTTAGTTCTGTAATTTCTATATTTTCTTTATATATAATCTCTCTGTACATGGACAGAGAGATTATATATAAAGAATATATCCCTGAGCTTCATAGGAAATAATCGTTTCTACTTTGAGTTTGACTTTGATTCACAAGTATTTTTGTCCGAAAAACTTACCTTTCTATACCAACCTTTTCATAACTCTAGATATACCCCTATAACATCATCCCCTTTGCAAATGGTGAACGAACTTTCATCTCTGGGCCTTTGATTGAGAAAGTTCATTGCTTTATTATACTTTAATCAAAATTCACCACCGGTTCTGCTAGTAAGAAATTCATTACCTTGCTCAGAATCAGCTACACGAATAATTCATGTAGCCATACGTCTATCAAGCGATCCACTTGCTTATGCTAATTCAAAATCGCCCGGTTTCAATAAAGCGACGTCTACTCCGCTCCGCGTCTTGCACAATAGTGATAATGAAACATGCATTTCGTTCCTTTTATATCCCCCACCCGTGGCCTCGGCCAATCACGATGCATTCATGAGGTTAATAAATTTTAAATTCGGAACCCGCGCGGTGGTTATTTATGCAAACAAAGTAAGGAACGTAGTCTACCCACTACTTATATTGGCGGGGAAATTGGAGTTTTCGTGGAAGGTTAGTTCGCTCTTATTTGTATGTACAGAAGTATATATTCCCTTGAGCAGTATCAAGGTTAGGAAAGAAATGGTAACCGCAATACAAATAAATTTCGCTACCGTTTCTTCTTTTTCTTAGTTATAAATGGTCTCAGATCGGCTTCAAACAATGGGCATGCAAAGACTACCAAATTGGGTGTATTATAGTTGTTCTTTTACAAAATTAAGAAACTGTCTTTCTTATGCAAAATATAACAAACCTATTCTATTTTACAAGTTCGAAATCACGGGAAACTTAAAAAACCGTTAAATTATGGTAACTATCCCGTTGTTAATATTAATAATCTTAATATATATAAATCTCGTGTCACAATGTTTGTCCTCAAAGGACTCCTAAACCACTTAACCGATTATAATAAAATTCGCACACCATGTGCAGTTCGATCCAACTAAAAAGAAAAATTCGAATAATTTCCGGGAAAATTTTATACCCGTGCGACGCCGGGGCGGGCCGCTAGTATTTCTATAATATAAAATTATGACAAAAAGTCGCCATTTTTATTTAATTCTAAGATTTCAGCATTCAAGTCGGGGAAAAGCGAATAAATAAATAAATATTTAGATCTCCGTACCCTTCTAGTTACCCTAGTTTAATACACTTATTAAAATTGTTTAACCTGAGTGAGGTTTATTACTTCGTAAAAATCATAAAAAATATTTTTTTTCTATTAAATACCGTCAAAGTAACATTTAGAACCATTATATATTATGCCTATTATCTAACTAACCATTATAGATCAATATTTCATAAATAAAAAAAAATCCAATCCAATTAAACTTAAACGAAGTTTTTTTGCTGATCTTAAAAAGATTTATTTTAAAATTATATCTAATGCGTCGTCAAACTTTATTTCATATTTTCGAAGCATCTGAGACGGGCTTACAAAGTTTCTAGTGGTTTTTGATGGAAAACTAATGTTATTGAAGTCTCGGATTATTTGAGATTTGGGAAAAAATGTGGTTACAATTTCTGTGAGGCAGCTACCGTTATTTGGCGAACGTTATTTGAACAACTGGACAAATTTTCCGAGACACGTTTGTAAATCCTTTAATAAATAAATAACTAGCTTTCCATCCGCGGATTTTCCCGCGTAATAATAGATTGTTCCGCGGTAAAATGTTGGAAATAGGTAAGTAGCTTTTGTCCATTACTGGGAGGATATAGAGAGCTATGTCCAAACCAATAAATTTGATCCGTTGAAAGTAATAATTTTTCAGTTTTTTGCGCGATGTGTTATTGTGTTATTCTGTTATGTAAGATAATATTATTGGAAAATTTTATCAAAATCAGTACAGTAGTTTTTGCGTAATAGAGCAATAATTATCCTAACACATTAACTTACTTCCCTCCTCCCTCACGAACTTTGACTATTTATGTATTTATTTATTTATTTAAGTATACTAACACGATTACAAAACCAATTACATTAGTACACATAATAACAATATTACACATCGTTTTTAAAAATAAGTAGGTAACAAGTTATAAAATAAAATCAAATAGAATTAATTATTATTATGTCTATCTCGCGGTGGGCGAATTACATTAACAGGTCTAATCCCTTTATTTTAAGAGGGATTTTTATGTCCAGTAGTGGTTCCATGATGTTATTGATGAAATCACCCTATTAACGTTCCCACTGCTGGGACAGGGACTTTTCTCTTGGCGAGAGAGATTAGGCCTTAATTCATCACGCTGGCCAAGTGCGGGTTGGTAGAATAGAATAGAATAGAATATACTTTATTACACACCAGATGAACAATACAATATGAAATTAAAACTAAACCTAGAATGCGTAATGGGCGGTCTTATTGCTAAAAGCAATTTCTTCCAGACAACCGTGGATGGAGATAAAAAGATAACATATTTTATGGACGGTGGCTTAAACAATATAAATACCTAATAGTTGGTGTATGTCACATGTCCTTAAAACTCTTTAAAGTTCTCAGTACATGCCGGTTGCCTCACGATGTTTTGCCTTCACCGTTAAAGCACGTGCTTTAAAGCGCACATATATATTTTTCAAGTCAAATCCAGAGGTGCGTGGCGGGGATTCAAACCACGACTTTCGGGATTAAAGTCGTATTTGCCACTTTTAATAAATATAATTATGACTAACGTAATAAAATGATCGCCGCTTTCCCAAATACAAAACCTCGGACAGAATGAAGGTAAATTGGAAAAGTAATAATAAATCCTATTCTATATCAAATTCTCATCTTTTTCGACTTTCTAAAGCTAATATCCAAGACTTTTGTTGAAAACTTTGTATTTCTATCTATGTGGGGAAATTAGTAGTAATTGTACCGTGGTCTGGCACCCAACCCGTGAGACTATTTATAGTATTTCAGTCTCAAAACAGTCCCGTAGTCTAAACATAAAGCTAAGTTTACTAATTATGACTCTGTTTAAAAACTTCGAATATCTGTAGTACTTATATTGATATTTGTACGGTTTTTGTGGTAACGAAACATGTGATATATATAATTCCATATATATTATATACTAGCTGTGTCCTGCGGTGCTACCCGCGTTATAATGGATGAAGTACTCTTAACCAACAACATTTATTTGAATAAAGATTAATATTATTATGTTGATACAACTTAAACAAATTATTTCGACCAAATTAGGTACCATAAAAACGGTTTTTGTGAGTTAATCTTAAAAGATAGACATATACTATCGCGGACTGTTTTTTAGATCATTAAAAGAGCTATTATTCTTTAATACATATTTTTTGTGTATCTTGAACCGTTTTTACGGCGCACGCAACGGAAGGCTTCAAAGATAAACAATTTCTCCCGTTTTTTACACATTTACCACTATATCTTTGCGCCTATTGGTCATAGCGTGATGTTATATAGCCTATAGCCTTCCTCGATAACTGGACTATCCAACACAAAAAGAATTATTCAATTCGAACCAGTAGTTTCGGAGATTAGCGCGTTCAAACAAACAAACAAACAAAAAAACAAACAAACTCTTCTGCTTTATATATTAGTATAGATAATTAACAAAGGTTTTTTACTACATATAAAAGCCCAGACTTTGAATGAAGTCTTCGCAAATGCTTGCTTGATATGCAGTGGTTGTTCTTAGACATGTTTCCTGAAAATCGGCTGTGCCGTTTTAATGTTATGGGGGTGAGAGTGGGGAAGGAAAACCGAAAATCTGCAAATATACTCGTGTACGGTATCAAATAAAAACGCATTACAAAATATTATTGTGTTTTAGTTTTAAGGAAATTAAAGCATTAGAATCGGGGGTTTTTCTTAAATTTTAAATTTAGATTTATTATGTTTTTCGATATTTCGGCGCAGTTTCACTCTATTAACGTTCCCACTACTGAGACGCAGGGACTTCTCTCTTGTCTATAGATTTAAGGCCGGTGAATTAAGGCCCGCTGGTCAAGTGCGGGTTGGTGAATATCACACGTTCTTCAACCTCTTTTAAAGTTATCAGAAAAAGGCTGTTTCCTCACAATGTTTACGTTCACCTTTAAAGCACTTGTTTTTTACAGAGTTAGGTTTAACTAAATAAGGTTGTGGCCCACGGGGTATACCAGTGTGTAGAACAAACCAATCGTTTTTAAATAATATTCGGAAATTTATAAAAAAAATATCTCCCGATCTTCTATTACGCAATGAGAAAAGTAATTTACTATAATTTATCTCAAAATGCGAGTCTTCGTTAGCACAAAAATACTCGATTATTCGATATCAATCAAGCCACGCTCTGATTGGCTGAAATAATGAGCGCAACTCACTGATTGGTTCGTAAAGTGATATAGAAAATTGTAAACTTTAGGCGCTTTCACGATCATAATTTAAAGGGGCTTTAATTTAAAATACAGAATTGAGTAGGTACTTATATAGAGATTAGGGGTTAAACTAGGGGTCGATTTCTCAATTCTTCATTATCGTCTATCTGACGAATAAGTGTACCTTTAAGTATAAATAATAATAATATAACTATTTATTACACACAAAGATTTAAAACAATAGAAAAGGGACTTAAAGCTAAATACAAAATGCGTAATGGGCGGTCTTATTGCTTAAAGCAATTTAATTATTTTTATTTAGTAACATAGTCTATCAATTATATTTGTTCATCATAATCACCCTATTACCGTTTCCACTGCTGGGACACAGGGACTTCTCTCTTTGGAGAGAGAGATTAGGCCTTAATTCACCACGCTGGCCAAGTGCTGGTTGGTAAATTTCAGATGTCCTTCAAACTCGACTTCGAGTGTCCTTGTGACTTAGCCGTGTTGGCTGGAGGTTTGAGGACACATGACTTTCATTCCGAAGTTCGTGGGTTCAAACCCCGCCACGAACCTCTGGATTTTTCTTCTTGCGCTTTAAACACGTGCTTTAACAGTGAAGGCAAACATCGTGAGGAAACCGGCATGTTCTGATATATTTGTTCGCTTACTTTATAATATGTCCACAAGTGGTGGACATATCGCTTGGTAATAACGAAATCGTATCGTAATCTCGTCGTGAACTTTTTCCGAATGAGAAAACTATCCGTGCTGAAAATGATTCTGGTGTGTTTTGTAGTGATGTGCCACGAATTAGGAACGGTTATCGATTATTCTCGACACTGGAGAAGAAGGGTGTTAGAATCCTGACAGCTTAATTTTTTTTACTATTTAGGTTCGTTGCAAAAAGCGGAACCCTTAAAGATTCATCATGTCTGTGTGTCAACTATAAGAACTATATTATTGAAACTTGGTAAGATGTATTCTGCAAACCGTATTAAGATTTTTACAAAAAACTAGAAAGAAATGATATATATTGGGGTTCCCCATACTAAGTTATGAAACTTAATTTTTTTTTTCATCATATACTTTTGTGTCGCGTATTTATGGATAGGTCTTCAAAATTATATTGAGGTTTAAACATATTTAACAGTGGTAAAATGTGTGTGTCCGATGTCTAAGTCAATTTATATTTATGTCATCCTGCTTCTTCTCAGACCATCTCATATTTTTTGATAGTTTTAGGTTACATTTCAATAAAAACGCAATCCTAAGAACAGAGGAGAAAATTCGTTACCATATTTAAAATAACATTTATAAACGACTTAACATTGAATAACCTATTTACAAATAAGATACTGAGAATATAATTTAACGTGTAAATGTTCAATGGTGAATGTTTACATCGGATGTTATCAAACCATCATCCGTTCTGTAATACAACCGCCGGCAGTGTTATTGTATTGTTATTCACGAAACATAATAATGTATTCTTTATTGTCTTTTGTGTTTTTTAATTAATTTGGATTAATAACAAAATTTCATTTTTGCACAACCGAATCAGTGTTCGCATTCTAACCTTACTAAACCGTACCATACCAGCGCTGTAAAAATTAATCTCTTTATTTTTTTGAAGGAGCCATATGTCTACTCTCTCTATCTAGTACATAACTACTCTACAAAGATATATTTGTTACGTGAGTAAAAAAAATGTTTAAGGCATTAGAAATAAACTTTACAGACAAACTTGACAGACAGTATAAATATTTAAATAAGTAGATTATTTTTTTCTAATTCGTTGTAAAGTCTTTCAAATTTTATCCAAAATCTGTGTTTGTTTGCAGTAATTTATTTTAAATGTTACATTTACCGCGGTAAATAGAAACCTATGTTTTATTCTGATATTTAAGCTATATAGTTGTGAAGTTTTATCAAATCCTTCAAGTAGTATTTGCGTCAAAGAGACCCACTTGCTCACTCACACAAAGTATCGCGTTTGTAATATAAGTAGGATGGACTTAATCTATCAATATTCTAACTCATCGACATAAAATATTCCCATCCCTACCAGCAACACATGTAACGTTATTCGATTTAAATATCGATATTACTCGCAATATCATTTAATCGATATCAACGAATTCTGGATGTGGCCAACGTTTGTAGAATGGCAAAATTGAACGATTTCATTTTGCAATCTTTTATACGATCTTTTGTGGAAAATAGTGTGGAGTTTGCAGCAGGGTTTTAATAATAAAGATATTGTTTATAAATATTGGTGTGGAAAAGTTTACTGTTATTTTCGAAATAACGTGATTGGATTTTGGCGGATTGTAAAGTCAATGCAACGTTACGTGGTGGTCAAAAGGCATTTTTTAGGAATGGACCACGGCTGCTTTGTTTCAGTAGTACGAGGGGAGGTCCAAAAATATTTTTCTTTTTCAATATAATTTTGACCCTTGAAACCTTTGAGCTTAATACATTTTTCAGATCTAGCTTATGTATACCATCAAAAAAGTATTATTTCTCTTTGCCCTCATCAATATGCGCCAAAATCGCCGCCTTAACTACTTCATCGTCTTGAAACTTTTTTACCCTTAGATCTTTTTTCAAATTTGGAAATAAATAATAATCGCCGGGGGCCGGGTCCGGGCTGTAAGGTGGGTGGAAGTGTGATTCAAAGCCGCACCGGTCTAGAGCAGCCATCGCAACTTTACTTTTGTGAACTGGTGCGTTGTCTTGCAAAAGCAACACACCGCTTGACAGTTTTCCCCGCCTTTTGTTTTTGATGGCTTCCTTTAATTGCTCTAATATTCTTGCATAATATTCTCCGGTAATGTTGACACCCTTTTCTTTGTAGTTGATCAAAAGGTTTCGTTAACAAACCCAAAAAATCGTATAATCTTTCCGGCCGACTCCGTCACCTTAAACTTCTTAGGGGGTGGTTTGCCCTTTTTATGCCACTGCATCGACTCCTGTTTGGACTCAGGTTCATAGTGATGAACCCAAGTTTAATCACCGGTAACAATCTACAAAATAGGGGTAGATTCTTAGCTACGCATCTCCAAAAAGTGCTTTGACGCATCGATTCTTTGTTGTTGTGCAGCAGCGTGAGTATTCTTCGCACCCATCTTGCACTGCCGTCCTGGGCGGGAGTCGCCTTCAATCGACTCTCTGCCTTGTTTGAAAAGACTATGCCACTTGTAAATCATGGTTTCACCAGGGCACTGATCTCCATAAACGGCTCCCATCCCATTCATTATGGTAAGCGGAGATTTTCCTTGGTAAGGAACTTTATAACGGCACGAAACTCAATTTGGTTCATTGTCGCAGTTTTTTTCCGGATTGACTTGTTTGCAGGGCGATATCTCGTAAACGAATGATCTAAAAGGGCTAAAAATTTACATGTACACCTTTAATGAGTATCCAATTAGCGACATACCTAAAAAAAGTAGCAACCTGCGTCCCTTCCCCTCCGTTCCGCGGACTTTTGGACCTCCCCAGGTAGAACGTCCACTGACAGTTATGTCGCTCAAAGTGCCTTGTAACTATTTTATGCTAGAGGTATATATGAGATAATCATATGATATTTTAGTGTTTAGTTCTCAAAAGATCTTTATTGAAATTATAAATAAAAATAATATTTCAAATCCAGTGTAAATGAAATCCTAGAAAACAACACATTTTTTTTTATTAAACTTATAAAAATACAAATATATTTAACGTAAATAAAATGGATATATATTAACAATAGTTATCATAATTATGTATAAAGTATTTAAGTAATAATCATATCATACTAATATTATAAATGCGAATGTAAGTTTGTTTGTTACGCTTTCACGCGAAAACTACTGAACCGATTTAAATATTGTGATATTTTAATCTCGGTCAATTAACCTTTTCAAGATACATTGATCTTTTTTATATTATTCAATATCAACTATCTTATAATATCCGGATACAATTCTAATAATATTATTCTCAACGCAATAAGGGTTAGATGATAATTTACTAGCCACATAATAGGGGGTGTAATAGCCAGACCACCGCTTGGCTATTTGCGGTAGGGGTAAGATACCCCATTAGGGGTAAGAATATAGTTCATGGAATTGACATTATTATGTTAATTCAATGTAAGATATACCAAACGATTTTGTATTGACGGGTGGTCAAGTTAGGAAGTGAAGTCATCAAATGTTAAGAAGTGGACAAATTAAGAAATGGTCAAGTGAACAGAGATGGGTTATACCTCAATTATTCTTGTTATTAATTAACAGAAAAAGAGGAGAGTATACCTACAGCAGACGATAGGTATTCCTCATCTCTATATCTTGATGTACTAAGCTATTATTTAAATTAATTAATGTAATTGGTATTTAGCCGTGTTAATTAATATTAATAAATAAATAAATAAATCTCCCCTTCATCACTAGTTTGCATCAAATATGGTACATAAACGATATTAAAATATAAATTAGATTCACTTACTTCACCAAAAAACTTTGGCAATTGAAGTTATCGCCTTGTCCGGCGTCCAGAGTGGCACAATTTTTTTGTTTAATTTATAATATGTAATTAAAGTATAAAATTGGGATGTGGGTAACTATTTCGCGCGAAGAAATTTATATATTTCGATAAAATTAATTACCCAATTAAATCCATGTATTAAAGCTTGTTACATAACAAAAATATAAATAGAACCGAAACTCGCTAAGGGAAAGCGGAAGCAGCAATTCGCTAAAGTCTAAATTCGAAACCGAAGTAATTTCAATAGGTTTTCAATTATATCGCCGTTAGCTCCGATAGCTGCGTCGGTTTTACGCTAGTTCAGTTTCACTTCTACACCTAATACAGTTAACAGTCTCATTATGAACAGCTTGGACAAATTTTAAATCTAAATACTCAATTCTTTAATGCTGTTTACACATTGGTTTCTTAAATCTAAGACATAGTTATATTATACTGTATGTCTAACGTGGACCCTGTTGGGCGTTACAGCCTGAGGGAGGCAGACCGAGGCTTTTTAATGTTGTTTTTTTTTTAAGTTTGTACATGAATCTCATCATTATCACCATATTAACGTTTCCACTGCTGTAACACAGGGACTTCTCTCTTGACGGGAGATATTAAAGCCTAAATTCACCACGCTGGCCAAGTGCGGGTTGGTGAATGTCACATGTCCTTCAAACTCCTTAAAGTTCTCAGAACATGCCGGTTTCCTCACGATGTTTGCCTTCACCGTTAAAACACGTGTTTCAAAGTGCACATACATTTTTCAAGAAGAAAAATCCAGAGGTGCGTGGCTGGGTTTGAACTCATGAAAAAAAACTAAATTGGAATCGCTTCATCCGATCGGGAGCTATGATGTCCCAGACAGACAGACACACAGACACGTCAAACTTATAACACCCCTCTTTTTTGGACGGGGGTTAAAAAGAGGCTGTAGGTGTCCCAATAACTACTAAAATAAATAAAAAAAATGCTTGTTGTCTAGCGCATTGATAAAGAAAGAACACAGAACCTAATACTCTAGGAAAGTTTAAAGAATTTTATCAAACGTTATTTTACAAAAGTTCTGTCTGATTTTTTTTTTGTTTTATGTTCTATAAGCCTGTGTTTGACCACAATCTCACCTGATGTTAAGTGACGATGTGGTCTAAGATGGGACATGAAGACCTAGAAGGAATTCCTGTATTTTATTATTCCTTAGATTTTTATACAACAAGCGAACACTACATACCTCTTTCATATACAAATACATAATATGTATTTCGAATACTTCAGACAAAATACGCACACTTTTTAAAAGAACAGAAGAAAATTAAATAAAACCTGGCAACGTGATTTTGAATATACCTAGTAAAATCGTAATTACTAGATAAAATGAGTTGTTTTCCATCAAAAATAACTAAATGATTTTTTTAATCAATTTTATATAATTAACAGTTTACGGTTTCACTGATATAAAATAAACGCTATATTGTTCCGTGTTTCCAACTGATTGATTCGAGTTCGTAGAAACTTTTGGTAAAAATTTGATCAAGTTATACAATTCTGGATGCATTTATAAGCTTTCAAATGTCATAAACAAAATGTGCATCAGGCATACTCTTAAACCCGAATAAGAGTATGACTGATCGTCGCAAATTAGTTGTTTTTTAATATTATTTATTTGGAACAACATTATTTATTTAAGTATATACTAGCTGTCCGCCCTGCCTGCGTAATAATAGTTTTACCCGCGGTAGAAAGTAACTTTTGTTCTTTACAAAAATATATCCGTGTTAAATTTGATCTAAATCGGGGTTTGCTCGCAATACTTGATTTTCCAGTTAAATAGGCCTTTGTGTAATTCTGATTATGTAAGTTATATTATTGTGAAGTTTCATCAAAATCCGTTTTGTAGTTTTTGCGTAAACAAACACACACACACACCTCACAAACTTTCACGTTTATAATCTTGGTAAGATTAAACGCTTAAAGTTATGAAACCTTAATTAAGATATGTCTAAATATAATTAATTTAGACTACACCGTTGACTTTTTTGTTTTGAAATTATTTGTAATTCTTTTTTTCCTTTTTCTTTAAGGGATTGTCGCTAAATATTTTATATCTTCTAATCTAGTGCACTTTGTGTACTAACTGTTATCTCTCGGCTGTAACTAAGTGATTTCTAGTTTATCCTTCTGTCTATTTGCAAGGCTGTCAAGGAAATAAAATAGAGTTTCCATTCTATGTAGTTTTTAATAGAAATACAAACGGTCAGTGGTTTGTGACAAAATATTACGATATTATTATTATTTTTCGTTATAGCTTTGTTTTGGGCTTTAAAGATTTTTAATATAAGTATTTTCGATTCATTCTTACAATCGTGAGATGCGCGGTAATGCAGGTCGATGGGCTACCACTTAGCCAACAAGGTATTTATTCTTAATTTTAATTTAATTACTCTCAAGCAAGTAAAACGAGGCGTAATTAGTACTTACTAGATAGTAAAACGGCCCGTCAAATATTAAAGCGCATTCATAGGTACACAATATGCCATGAAAAATTTAATAATCAAATCTAAAAATGTTTTTTCTATACTCTGGTTCCTCAAACGGAATAGAACCGGCTACCTTTAAACTGCAGCGCCACACAGGCAGTACAAACTTATCAAACTGATTGCATTGAAATTGCATGGAAATTCTCGTGCAAATTTCTTATGTTAAACACATTTATTCGCTTTAGAGGACGTGGGAAATATTTCCATAATAAACCTATTATCTTGTACTTTCAGGTAAACAACACATTTTGTTTGTTTCGTCCATTTGCATCTTTTGTTTCATCACGTGATAAAAATAACCTTTTAACTGCTTTTAAAAATATCTCACTATTTGAATAATATTTTTTCAAACAATTTTACTAAAATCAACCGAATTTCAGTATGAATTATGGGTTTTTGATACATTCAAAAACATATTATTCATACTGAGACTACATGAGAATCAAATTTAATGATACCAAATGGCCTAGCAACGACTTTCATACAAAATATATATATTTTTTAATTTAAAAAAATAGCTTTAGTATATATATTTATTTATCTCATGCCTCATCATATATTTATCAAAATCTGTTCACAGGTAGATTAGGTAGATTTTTGTCAGTCTTCCAAAAATGAGGTTATTTTATATGTATCAACAAATCGTTCTAAGGTCTCACAAGCTTCTATAAAATAACCTCTTTTTTGGAAGACAGTCAAAAATCTAAATTTCAAATTAAAAAAAAACCGGTACCAGTACTTTTTAGTTCCCCTAAAAGTAAAAAATCATACTATTTTGAAATGTGCACGTGATGCGCTTACATTTGAGACCACTGGAGTATATTTGTAGATTTTCGGTTCTTCCCCAATTTACCCGCATAACTTTTAAACGGGTCAACCGATTTTCATCAAACATGTCTAAGAACACTCGCGCGAAACACCTTTCATACAGAAAAACTAAATTGAAATCGCTTCATCCGATCGGGAGCTATGATGCGACAGACAGACACATCAAACTTATAATACCCCTCTTTTTTGTCGGGGGTTAAAAATATGATATTATGTCGTAATCTAAGAACGCAGAACCTCTTTTTTCTATACCACTATATGTATATAACACGAAGCCGTGTTGGCTTAGTGGGTGGACACTCGACTTTCATTCCGAAGGTCGTGGGTTCATGGAATTTATGTACGTTTTAAACACGTGCTTTAACAGTGAAGGCAAACATCGTGAGAAAACCGGCATGTTTTGAGAACTTTAAAGAGTTTGAAGGACATGTGACATTCACCAACCCGCACTTGGCCAGCGTGGTGAATTAAGGCCTAATCTCTCTCGCTAAGAGAGAAGTCCCTGTGTCCCAGCAGTGGGAACGTTAATAGGGTGATGATGATGATATGTACATATCTGTAGTCGTAATGTACTCATAATATTCGAAGTTTAACATAAGTACAGAGCTCTTAAGACTATAGACATTTCTTTATGGTCGGTGTAGTAATGAGTTATTTCAAAACATTAAAAAAAACCTGCATTGTCTTTGACGCATTGTCACAATGATTATCATATCCGTGGTTTGGAAAAACCTTTTTAAAAACCGTACTAAGAAACTACTTCACTATTCTGAAGGTGTGTTATTAGTATTAGTCATAACAAGGAAAATAATTGTAGTGTTATGAGAACAGGCTTTTTCATACAAACGGATTCAAAAAAAAATTAATATTATTTTTCAAATTATAAATATATAAATAAATCAAATCGTATCGTCGGAAGTCCACCAATTAGATGTATAGACTTCTTGGTGAAGGTGTCACAGTGGATGCAGGCCGCTGCCAGCAGAAATTACTTGTAATCCTTGAGCGAGGCCTTTGTACAGCAGTGGTCGTCCTACTCCTGAAACAACAAATAAATAAATATTTTCGGACTAATCACACATCATCACCTAACCCCAAACTAAGCAGAGCTTGTACTATGGGTGCTAGGTGACTGATATACTACATAGATATATACTTTTTTGTTAATACATACATATGATACATAGAAACACCCAGACCCGATGATGATGTATTGACTAATTAGATTATTCCCAGCAGTGGGAACGCATATAGGGGATATGTTCCCACTGCTGGGACACAAAGACTTCTCTCTTGGCGTGAGAGATTAGACTTTATGCTGCTGCCCAAGTGCGGCTTGGTGAATGTCACATGTCCTTCCAACTCCTCAAAGTTCTCAGAACATGTCGGTTTCCTCACGATGTTTAACCCTGTGTGTTATAAAGAATTGAAAGACCATATTAGAGCCTCATTCTTTGCCTCTATACTATTAAAAAATTTAAGATAAATGTAGAACTTAATTTTATTCTATTTATGTTGTATTGTCATTTTATAGTGTTCTTATATAGTCCACGTCGTTTGTACGAAAACCGCCTACACTCTACAAGTTTACGTGAGAAAGTCTTATCAAGTATTGACCCCGTTATGAGTCAGAATCGTGTTTACGTACCGACAAACAGTCACTATTTACACTATGAATAATTCCTCGACACATTTACATTAAAATTCAAATGGCTTACGCCCCCGTTTTCATTTCTTAAGAAGTGTTGAAATTTCGTCTTTTCACCAGAGTTGTATACATTTTACATATATGTAGATAATACAGATTTATTACTTTCTAACACTATACTGTTAATAATAGTTCATTCATCATCACCCTATTAACGTGCCCACAGCTGGGACATTGGGACTTCTCTCTTGGCCTTCATTCACCACGCTGGCCAATTGCGGGTTGGCGAATGTCACATGTTCTTTAAACTCTTCTAATTCTAATTCTAAGTGGAGGAACTGAGATCTGCACTGACAGCTCGCCTGGGAGTGTTTTGTGCATTGTCCCCCTGCCTAACAAGGCCCCAACCAGCCCAACTCCCTGATGTAGCGGAGTAGGACTTTCGGTGTTGTAACTAATTGTTTGAGCAAGTCTGCGGATGTAGATGGGGTCTTCGCGTCCATGAGACGCCTCAACCCCGTCTCCTTTCTTATCTCTTCTGTGGCTTTGCAGTGGATCACTACATGTTCCACCGTGTCCTCTTCCTCAAAACCCCTTTAAACTCTTTAAAGTACAAAGAAGATGCCAGTCCTCACTTTTTAAAAAAAAGCGCACATACATTTTTCAAGAAAAATACAGAGGTGCGTGGCGGGGCTTGAACCCACAACCTTTGAAGTAAAAGTGTGCTCCCACTACACTACAGCTACTACACTACTACTAGCTTTTTTTTTGTTAATAGTTGATGGAGCAGAAAGAAAAGCGTTTTTATATACAGCTTCCCATAATAGAAAATATTTATGATATTCATTTTTTAAATCCATGTTCACCATTTAATTCTGAAAAGCGCTGTATCTGACGTTTTGACATTGTTTGAATTTCATGTAACTGTATAAATCCTTACTATCCGACGAGCTTATATTTAGGCTCTTTATTTTCAGATCGAAATTATTTACATTTTCAATCCTTACAGTAAATTTATGACTAGGTAGTTAATAATCCATAGAAAACGACCAACCAGGAACCGGCGTAGATCATATAAAATCTGTGACTGGAATCGAACATCCACCCACCTGCAACCACTAAGCCACTTAAGTCACATTATTTAGGCTAGAATTGTACAATTAAAATCAAGTCTAGACAAAATATCACTCAAGCACTTAATATCTTTCAAGACATACTAAACCTAAATTAATTGCTTACATCTCAAGCAAACTTAATTATCTCAACAACCATAGCCTTAAGTTTTAAATTCCTAACTTAAATCCTCTTAAGTTAACTTACTTGAATTGTGATTAACCTTTGACGAACTTTAAAGGTATCATGTTAAGAAACCTAAGAGTTTAGCCTAAGGGTGCTTGTCCAATAGAGATAAATATAAATAAAAAAAATACGGGTACTAGGCATCTGATATCTTCTATACTAATAAGAAGAGTTTGTTTGTTTGATTGTTTGTTTGTTTGTTTGTTTGAACGCGCTAATCTCCGAAAGTACTGGTTCGAATTGAATAATTTTTGTGTTGGATAGTCCAGTTATCGAGGAAGGCTATAGGCTATATAACATCACGCTACGACCAATAGGAGCAAAGATATAGTGGTAAATGTGTAAAAAACGGGAGAAATTATTTCATCTTTGAAGCCTTCCGTTGCGTGCGCCGTGAAAACGGTTCAAGATGCAAAAAAAAATATGTATTAAAGAATAATAGCTCTTTTAATGATCTAAAAAACAGTCCGCGGTAGTATATGTCTATACTATCGCGAAGATTAACTCACAAAAACCGTTTTTATGGTACCTAATTTGGTCGAAATAATTTGTTTAAGTTGTATCAACATAATAATATTAATCTTTATTCAAATAAATATGCTGTTGGTTAAGAGTACTTCATTGTGAATAAAATTGTCTTTGACATAACTTAATTTCAACAAAAAACTTTAAAAATTACCGGGTTTTTTTTTACCCGTGCGACGCCGGGGCGGGCTGCTAGTATTCAATACAATACAATACAATACAAAACACTTTATTGCACACACAGAGATACAAAATAATATAAAAAAAAAATAAAAAATAAAAAAATTTTAGTATTCAATATAATAGACGTAGGGTACATGTTATAGATATTTTGTACAAACCTATGTAATGTGTCACCGTGTATAGCAGATAACTGACATGTGACGTCACACGCGCGCCATTTTGAAGGCAACCGTTTTCGCGCACTTTTATCAATTTTTGAAATTCCGAAATATTAGTGTGGTATGTTTATTATAAGGGATAATTTTAAATGGTTTTCCAAAATTCCAATCTCTGGTGGAAAAGCTCCTTTAAGCACGTATTAGATGGATGTTTACAGTTAGTTAAACAAACATTCTCACAAGGTCGATGAGCTTTCAAAATATAGACGACAACATTTAATTACTAGGATGTGGAGTTTGGAGAAAGTTTCAATCATGGCTTTTGTAGTTTTAAACAAGGATAAGCCAAAAACAGCTTTTCAATACACTTCTTAATGTACATAGATGGAGATAAATTTCCAAAGACTTCTAGAGTTTAAATTATAGGATACTACTAAACAAGACACACCCCTGAGACTGCCTCAGTGGCGCGGTGGGCGAGGGTCCGTTTGCGGCGCAAGAGGTAGCGGGTTCGATTCCCGCCGAAGGGTCAAGTGTTTGTATATTCCTAATATGTATAGTAAAAAATATCTATGAATGTATGTCTATTATATTAAGTATAACAGATGTCTTTGTATCCGTAACACAAGCTAAGAGCTTACCACGGAGCTAGATGTTTTTGTGTGGATTGTCCGGAAATATTTTTATTTATTTATGTATTTTTTATTTACTTACCCAACTCGGCTTTTAAGTACCTTTTTAAATAACCTTTGTCTTCACAAAAGCCCTTAAAATACAAATAATGATATATTAACTTAATCTTACAATAACCCATTATAACGGAAACAATTCCGTTAATGAACCTATCTAATGAGGATTTAATTTTGCGGCTACAAAATAATTTGCATGTTTCCAGCAGTTGATTCATTAAATTATTTAGGTTGTGGTCAAAATCGCTTTGGTTTGCTTTGATGTTTAAATTTACTTAATTAGGGAAACCCTTTGATAACAATGTTTAATTTCTGTTGTTTTATCACCTTGTGTGAGCATGTTTGTGGGAATATGGATCAGTAGCTACCCACCCCGACTTTGCTTATGTGCAAATTATACGTGAACCATCAAATACCGTGTTGGCTAAGTGGGACACTCGACTTTCATTCCGAAGATTGTTGGTTCGAACTTGCCTCTGGAGTTTCTGCTTAAAAATTATCTGTGTCATAAACTAGTGATTAAACGTTGAAGGCAAATATCGTGAGGACTCCGTCATGTTCTGAAAACTTTCAAGAGTTTGAAGGACATGTGACCTTCTCCATCCTACACTTGGCCAGCGTGGTGAATTAAGGCCAAATCTCCCTCGTCAAGAGAAACGTCCCTGTGTCCCAGCAGTGGGAATGTAAATAGGGGTGCTTATGAGTAAACCGACCTCTTGAATAACACTAATCTACATATGTACCTATTGCTGATAACTAGTTTTAGGGTTTAAGACAAACATGCAGATAGAGATTATTTTTTACAAAGTGATAGTGAGTGGGTGACTTATAGTTTGAAACTAATATTCTAAATTTGTGTAGATAAAATTAAGACGAAGTAACGTAGCTACTTAGCGAACCCACGTCTTGCATTATACGCATGGACGTGCTGACCACTACACCAACCTCGCCATTACGTCATCGCTTCTTATTTACTAGCGACATCTAGTAGAACAGGTAGTAAGTTACGTTACTTCGTCTCAATTTTTCTACACTACTCTAAATGTTAACAGCCTGTTAGTATACGCAACATATTTGTTACGTCCGGTTAACACAAAATCTGTTTGTTTAACATTCATTCGGGTTCAAAATGTATTCCAATAATTCCGGCCAAACCAAGGCGACACAAAGCAAAAATCCCCCTTAACCCACAAAAAGGGTTTCTAATGGAAACTCGTATAGGGAATTTGTAAATTGCTTACATATTTAATTTGCGCGTTTTGGGTGTCACGTGTAAACGGTTTTGGTGCCGTGTCGGTGCCGTCAGGTGCAAAGCGGGGTTTTTAAAACAATTATTTACTATATGTATGTGTAATGCTTCCCTACAATATAAATATAAAACTTATGAATCACATTGGGTCGCTAACTTTGTAATAAGAATAAGATTTATTACTTAATTGACATTTAGTAACTTAACTTAATTAACCTACTTAATTTAAGCTTAACTAACCCAGCTACTTGCAATAAGCACTCGTCCTTGTCTTACACTACTCGTAGTTTTTGAAAACTTCAATCGATTAATATTTGAATTGGATGTAATAAAAATAATTTACGAAAACAAAAATTGACGGTAGGTACCTCATCATCATCATCACCCTATTACCGTTCCCACTGCTGGGACAAAGGGACTTCTCTCTTGACGAGAGAGATTAGGCCTTAATTCACCACGCTGGCCAAGTGCGGGTTGGTAGGTACCTATCAAGTTAAAAATCTTTAATATTTGAGTATACTTTATTGGAACATATAATTTTGACATTAAATGAGTCACAACTGAAATACTGTCACAAAAACATGCGATGCAATTTTTTGTTTCCGTACAAAGGATAAAAACGGGAATTGAATATTCTCAAGGGGAGGGGGGAACAGATTTAACATTCCGTAATACTTACTTCATCATCACCCAATAAACGTTCCCACTGCTGGGACACAGGGACTTCTCTCTTAACGTGAAAGATAATACTTACTTATTTCTTTTTAATTTGAACTTAAATTCGTAGTTAGTATGATAAAACTACGGATTCATCAAAATGAAAAATAATAAACAATTATTAATGCCTAAAAGTTTAAGTAGCATTATAGTAAAAATCTTAGTAAAATTATAACATTTTATATGATGACTTTAAACTGAAAATGTTTAATGAAAATTAAATTAAAGTATTACTTTTGGTCAAAACCTTGAAAAATACAAATTTTACACATTTCTACACAGCAATATCAAGTGCAGTTGATGACTTTTAGTAGAATTAAAACTAGCAACTCTACTTATACCAAAAGCCATAAATTCTAGTGTTTTTTCCGAGTATTATAGAAAAAGAAATAGAAATACATTTATTTGAACACATAACAAAACAATAAAATACAGAAACAAACGCACACAACCATAATAAAGTTTTTAAAAACTAAGATGACATATAAAGCATTAAACAATACAACCACACTTAGATGCTGTGTTTCCATGTTTTGTTATTTCACCATTGAACACTAACGACTCCAACACTATCACAGACAGAATCACCACCAATTTACCCAGATGCAAAATGATGTAATTAATACACTTCATTCTCACTTAGCAATAAGGGCTCACTTGAGTAATGACTCACCCTCATTTGTAACTTGAGTAAAACGGCTTTGCTGGGTTAGATCTTCTGTAATTTACTTCGGACGCTGTGCATCAAAATCCTGATGATTGTGCGGTGTCGAAACGTCGATACTTTTCAGGTTAGGTCTAATATTATTCTTGATTTAAATTTGTTTTTTTTTTGTATGAAAGGCTTTTTTTTTATGCTGGATAAGCCATCATTTGACCACAATCTCACCTGATGTAAAGTGACGATGTGGTCTAAGATGGGACATGAAGACCAAGAAGGTAGATGGCTTCTCCGGGCCACATTAAGAAACACGAAAAAATCGCTTCACGCACTGGCCCAGCCCGGAGGGTGGTGACAAGCCGCGGCCGAAGCCTCCCACCAGAGACTGTTCTTAGCTACGACTGCTTAATATATAAATCATCTACACATCTAGTACATCTGTGTAAAAATACAAAATTAAGTATTACTAAATCTTTTCTCCTGTTGAGAATCCTCAAGTCCCGTTTTTATCATTTTGGTACGGAACCATAAAAATAGCGTCGTAAGTTTTTGTGACAAAATATCTCTGTTCTGACTCATTTAATGTCAAAATTATATGTTCCTCGATAAAGTATACACAAAGTTAGCGACCCAATGTGATTCAGAAATTTTAATAATAATACATTGTTAAGGTTTATAAATTTACTTATTTTATCGATGAATTTTGCGTAATCCATATAATAACCGTTTGAATTTTATAGTTCACTGTAAAATCCATAAAAATCATATAACAGATAATAAATGACCGATTTTACGATGCGATTAGGGTTCCTTGATGAAACAGCGAAACCATTACCGAAAAACTTTAAAATAAACATCTATGTCTATTAAAACTAATTTAATTACACAAGCAAAGTTTGATAGAACTTTAGTTCATAAAAATAATGGTTTGGTATTTTTACTGTCAAGTTAACTGCTAAGTTATTTTGTTCACTTACAAAGCAAAAACAAACATAATCTATTAAGAAATTTAACCCGAAATTATAAATATGTCTTTAAAGGTTAGTAAAAATTAATTTTACGGAAAATATTTTATTAATTTTACTAAAGGGATGAAAATCGGTAATAATCACTGTCTTTTTGTAAAATAATTAGCCGAAACCAAACAATCAAACTCTTCTATAGATATAAACTTAATAATAAATTAAAACTTCCTAGTCTTTCTTAATACAAAATTCTACTTGAATACGCTGTGGTATTCAAGTAGAATTTTGTATTAAAACGTTATATTTTATTTTATATAATAAATTAATTAAATTGTACAGAACCCGATATAATCAGCGTACAGACACTGTAGAAAGTGGAATATATTGTAACATTTATATGGGTTTTTGAACGGTGACCACTGACCACTTCCGCGCCACAACCTTGCTTCAACGGTCGTTCAACGATAATATGCATAGAACCGATATTACGACATTGGATATTTAATTCATTTTTAGGGTTCCGTACCTGAGGGGTAAAACTGAACTTTATAACTGAGACCTCGTCTTCAGTCTGTCGGTCTCCAATTAATGATTACGAGTGATAAATTGTTTGTTTTTTTATGCTTGTTAAGCCTTTATTTGACCACTATCTCACCTGATGTTAAGTGACGATGTGGTCTAAGATGGAGCATGAAGACCTAGAAGGTAGATGGCTTCTCCGGGCCACATTACGAAACACGAAATAATCGCTTCACGCACTGGCCCAGCCCGGAGGGTAGTGACAAGCCGCGGCCGAAGCCTACCGCCAGAGATGTTTTATTACTGTTACTACCTTAAGCCGGATTTCAATATAAGTAGCAATAAAATGTGCTAAATGTTATTTTTTTTATTATATAGGTAAAAAAATATCTGTCATGTCTGTAATATCTGTTTTTTATTATCTCTTTGGCTAAGCTTTACGGATACTATAAGACAGTTCGAGGAATTCTTACAAAATAACTAATTTAATTACGCGATAACAGCGAAAGCAATAAGGAAAGAAAGTTATGTATTTACTTTCGTTTTGGAACTCAAATAATATAACATCTATATTGCTTATTTCAAAGACAATTTATTTAATAAAAATATCTATTAACTGTGCCTCAGTGGCTCGGTGGGCGAAGGTCCGCCTGAGGCGCAAGAGATTCGATTCCCGCAGGGAGACCAGATTTTGTGCCCAAAACCATTGAAAATATTACTTACATAATTAACAAAAAAAAAAACAGTATATCAGTCACCTTACACACATAATACAAGCTCTGCTATGTTTGCTGTTGTTGTGTATGTTTATGATGCTGTACGATTAGTCCTGAAATATTTTTATATTCTATTCAAACCTAAAAATGTTCACTGCCAAATATTTTGTAGAAACAATCTCCTCAACTTTTAATATAGCTGATCACTATTATTACTTTATCTACGAAACCATAAGTACACAAACAAATCGTAATATCTCCCCTCCCAAACTTTTCAAAATGGCGCCACAACAAAATGGCGTCAAATTACCCGCCAATTGCAATCCTTCCCGGCAAATTAATAAACATAATGAAATGCGGTTTATTTAATACCCCGTTTAATAATATAATGTTTTGTTTCAGGTAATAACTTCTGTTTTTAACGGCCTTTGTTTTAAATCGCCGTTATTTATATGATCGGGCGGAATGGGGACAATTGAACGAATTGGGAGGAACCGGAAGGGGAAGTTATGTTTTGGTTTGCTCTGCTTTGTATCTCTTGCATGGGTGATTGCTTGTAATTTATTTGCTACCTAACCTCTTAAATAAGTTAGCTTAAGTATATTTGCAACTTGAAATTCTATATTTAATTCTATATATCCAAATGACTGAAAACCCCACACAAAATTAGGTTATTGTAGTTTGGGGTACACAATAACATGTATATATTTAAGTATCATTAATGAAATAATGATTTTGTATCTTAAACACTAAGAGTTCTCGAAATAGGTACATCTTTCAGTGCGTATGTATTATTTAAGTTATATATATTTTAATTTATGAACGTAACGTTCTTAAGTTCTTAAATAAAATAAATTAATCATCAAAATTTCAGCCGTAGGACGTCCACTGCTGTACATAGGCCTTCCTTTCTTTTCGGCCACTTCAAAGAGCTAATCCGTTTGGCTATGCCGGCGACCCGTGTTCTTCTATGTATCTCATCCTTTCTAATTCGATTTCGTACTGAAGCCCCGAGCATAGCCCTGGCCATAGCTCTTTGAGCGACTCTGAGCTTATTAATAAGAGCAATAGTGAAGCTCGTGCATATACCGACTGTTTTAAGATACAAAGCCTTTCCCTTTAATTACCAAAAGCTTCTTACAATAATAATTCATAAATACATACAAACTATACCTCTATAAAGGAATACTTACTTAATAGAACATTCGGGAATCAAGTTAATAACCTCTGCATATTACATCAATGATCAAAGATCTGCTTCTGACAATAGTAAGAAAGGGGTTTCACCCTAATTTAGGGGTGAAATGGGGAAGCGGTCAGCCTCAATAAATATTTGGTAACTTCCTGATTTCCATCAAATTCCCTTTTTAATAATTAATTTGTTTGAACGCCATTAATTTGAAGTTGGGTTAGTGGTTTGGGATTTAAATAAATTGTGTAGTTTTAGCCAGTATTATATCTCAACTTAATATAAATTAAAATTTAAGTTTGAATTCCAAAGAAGCGTCATCGAAATCCGTTAACAGATTTAAAATATCTACGGTAAAAGAAGCGAACCATAAAATCATGCAAAAACAAATCGAGAATTACCTCTTGTTATATAATACCCGACTGAGCGTCGCAAAGGAGTGGTAATTTATTTATCAGTCTATGTATGTTTGTATGTTCCATTGTTGTAATATACGGTCTAAACGCCTGGGTCGATTTTTATGATTCATACGTAGATAGATTCCTCTTAGTCAAGTGAGTGTCAAAAGCCGTGTTGGCTAAGTGGGAGGACACTCGACTTTCATTCCGAAGGTCGTGGGTTCAAACCCCGCCACGCACCTCTGGATTTTTCTTCTTGAGAAATTTATGTGCGCTTTAAACACGTGCTTTAACGGTGAAGGCAAACATCGTGAGGAAACCGGCATGTTCTGAAAACTTTAAAAGAGTTTGAAGGACTTGTGACATTCACCAACCCGCACTTGGCCAGCGTGGTGAATTAAGGCCTAATCTCTCACGTCAAGAGAGAAGTCCCTGTGTCCCAGCAGTGGGAACGTTAATTGGGTGATGATGAGGTGAGTGTCACTAAAGACGTTAGTGAAAATTATATTTTCGTTTACTGGACGCCATCTTATAAAAATATTAAAATTAAGGTCAACAAACTATGTCATGTGGGGTATCGTTCAATAGGTATTTAAAAATCATTTATAGTTTTCTTTCAACATTTTTCCACCCGGCTGGCCGTTTAGCATCTATATCGATTTAAAGTTGGGCAACACTGGACTGGCTTATAGACAGTAAAAAATCCTAAAAAAGTAAGCTCGGCTTGTTTGTTTGAGAAATGCGTAGTTTCAACTGAATTTCCTGATATATTTTTCCGAGTCATCTATGATATCTCATTTATTATTTTATCTACAAAACACACTCATATCGTAAAACATTTATAGACCAAATATTTGAACAAATAATCAAATAATGATTATTTCTCAGAACACACAACATGGGCTCTCGCATAGGTAAATATAGTAATAATTGTAAGTCTGAAGGTTTTATAATTACTTGTCTTGGGTAAAGCGTAAAGAATTAGCAATAATTTATATTTTTCTCGTGACTATAAAGTTGTTGCGGTACATAATGTTGACTAAATGGGAGCTCAGTCGCCTTCCATTCCGAAGGTCGTGGGTTCAATCCCCGCCGCGTACCTCTGGATTTTCCATCACGAAGAATCTAAGTTCGCTTTAAACACGAGCTTATCGGTGAAGGCATACATCGAAAGGAAACCGGCATGTTCTGAGAACTTTGAAGTTGGAAGAACATGTGACATGACATTCAAGTCGCAATTGGTCAGGGTGGTGAATTAAGGCCTAATCTCTCTCGCCAAGAGAGAAGTCCCTGTGTACCAGCAGTGGGAACGTAAATAGGTGTTGCACGTTAATGCACGCCGAACATGGCCATCAATGTAAATATGATTATCATCATACTGAGGCGGGTTGGCATGCCCAGTTTTTGATGCTATTTTTTCAAGAAGACGCTTCTCCCCATCTTTTGCTGAATTTCTCTTTTCCGTGTTTTAAAGGCCGATATAACTATGAAAATTTTAATATAGTGATTAAATTTAGTATGTAAGAACTTGAAATATAAGATAAAGATATAACTTTTTAAATTATCATGGTTTTTAACAATATTATGACGTCAAACGGGTAACATACCATGATTTGACGGTTTTTAAGTTTTCCGATATTTCGACGCTGTTGCAAGCGGCATGATCACGGAAACAACTGAATTGTCATTGTCTTTGCGATTTGGGCAGACGGTTATTCACAAACGAACGGGTCTACCCTCTTTCTGAGTCTTTTATTGCGAGTTTTTGCGAGTGGTAGCACTAGTGAGTGTCATCCTCATTTTTCATTTTCAGTAATATGAAATAAAAAAGGGCTTATTGCATTTACACTTCGTTATTAAACCTTGCAAAAGACAATTTAACATCATTTGAGCGGAAAAAATGACACAAAACTCAATTGAACCATGGCCCGTCCTTCACGGCGACTGACTTGACCTTAAATGAAGCAATGCCCGCGCAGTTAAGGCGAATTTGATATTTGAAATTGCGACTTCTGAAAGGATTTTACTAGAACCACATGGTTTAATCCATGGTTGGGTTCAATCTATTAAATCTTATTAGTAAAATTTTATAAGGAAGTTATTAGTCAGAGTTACTTTTACGCCTATACTTTAATTGAATAATGTTTAACTAAACTAGCTTTAAACGCAAAAGAAAAAGAAAATTATTTATTCTAAGGGATTTTATTCATATATTTAATAATTTTGGTATAATGTACCTTATATTTACAGTTTATTCTTTAGTCTATTTATAAAATAAACGTACTTAGCTTATATAACGCCCTGTGTTATAATCCTACTACTATTATAAAGGCGAAAGTTTGTAAGTATGGATGTATGGATGTTTGTTACTCTTTCACGTAAAAACTACTGAATGGATTTGAATGAAACTTTACCACAATATAGCTTATACATCAGAATAACATATAGGCTACTTTTTACCGCGGTAAAATATCAGTTTTCGCGGGAAAATCAATTATTGCGAGTGAAGCCCGATTTAGATTAAATTTGGCACGAACATAGCTGCTTTCCCAGTAAATTACAAAGCTGCTTTTTACCGCGACAAAATCCCTTATTACGAGGTTAAAGCAAGTAATAATTTAAACTTAAGATGAATCCTATACTATTATAAATGTGAATGTTAGTTTGTTTGTGACGCTTTCACACGAAAACTACTCAACCGATCATCTTGAAACTTTGTACACATATTCTTGGAGGTATAAGAAGGAACATAGGATACCTTTTATCCCGGGAAAATATGTAATTCCGCGGGACAATACATTTAAACGCGGGTAACACCGTGGGGCACTACTAGTTGGTAAATAAATGAATATGAATAGTTTAAGCGGTGTAAGATTAGAAAGCGATTTTGTGATTGTGTATTACGAACAAAAACAATTTATGTTATGAATTCTAAAAAAAGTGGTCCGTAACCACGGCAAATACCGTTTGCATCTCGGGACACAATGATCCAAAGAATTAATTCCGAGGTAAAAATTAGTTATTGAAAATTAGACAAGTTTCGGCTCCGTCCCATCTCGGAATGGTATTCAAAAGCGCCCAAATTACAATTTAAACTTACACTTATATTTTCGCTTCAACGAAACTCTTTTATTTAGACAAGTGACTGTCGTTTTAAAAGCGAAATATTTGCATTGAGTATATTAAAAACAGTAACAAACATTCTTCAGAAGCTTACATTTTATTAAATATACTTGATGCGTTCTATTTCATAATAAGTTATAGGATAATTAATAACTTAAATGGCTATTAAAGTTTAAAAGTGTTGGCATGGATGGTTTTATTTTAATGCGCATTAATGCAAAATCGGGGTGGTGGAAATTATTATTTATCATACCATTGTTTAATTACCAAAACAAATACAAACGTCTTATTTATTATTCTTAAATAACGACACCCAACACAAGAATACACAAAAAAGACACATACTAGAGACTCGCGCCGCGCGATCGTCGATTGTATCGTGATACAAAAACGACCTTAGGAACTGTCCATAAAATAAAATATCTTTACGAGTTTCTAAATGCGCTCTGATACGCGCCGTTTGTTGTGAATTTTTCCCTAATCTAAGTTTTGTCATACGAATTAATAGATCTGTACTTCAATAGCCTATACAACACAATACACTTTATTGAACACCAATTTACAAAACAAAAAATGAAATATACATATAATAGTGTCACAATGGGCGGACTTATCACTAATAGTGATCTCAACCAGACCAGGCCTAATGCCGCTTTATAAAAAAAGTAAGTCCCATAGCAAAGAAACATTATAGTTAGTAATTATATTTCGTATTCTGTTAGACTTAAGGCTTATTTCACAAAATCTAAACTAAGCAGTGGTTAGTTATGTCAAGAGCTAATGACAGCATGTGACTGGGCGAAATAGGCCCATATTGTCTTCTTTGCAATAGTCTCTGTGTGTCTAAATAAATGTTTTTCTATTCTATATTTTAACCAATGTTTAATTTCACATGGAGATGATAAATCAGGGCCTAAATCAAAAAGAAATATATATTATGTAGTGTAGTAGGTTTTTGTCTTCTAGCGTATTGAATATCCATTTGTCTATACCGACTTAAAGTCTTCAAGGCAATTCTCATGGAATGCCTTGGAAACTGCTGCTTCTATTACAAGTTGGGGTTGGGATGCCCCATTGGGGACTTTCGGTTATTTAGGCGAGACTCGGACTGACAATTATTATTGATATTGAAATTAAAGGCCATTCGTGCCTCACAGACAGACAGACCAAAGTTGGTAAGGGCAAACGCTACATTTGCAAAATTGTCCAACTTAATTTTAAAACTCAGTTTGGTTATGTGTTTTGTCAAATAACTAGAAATAAATTTGATAAGTATAAAATGAACCCATGGTAAACCTCCCGTGTACAGTTTATACACAGTTTGCAATAGAAAAAACTAAAGTAAGTAATTTTTGTACAAGTGACTGCCTCAGTGGCGCGGTGGGCGAGAGTCCGCTTGCGGCGCAAGATGTAGCGGGTTCGATTCCCGACGAGGGGTCAAGTGTTTGTACGTTCTGCAAGCACTTTCTCCTTGGTCTGGGTGTTTAATGTGTATAATAAAAAATATCTATGTATGTATGTATATTATATTAAGTATATCAGATTTCTAGTACCCGTAACACAAGCTAAGAGCTTACCACGGGGCTAGATTTTGTTGTTAGGATTGTCCGGAAATATTTATTTGTTTTATTTTATTTTAGTGCAAAAATATGCAGTTAGAGTGGTCACCCATCCTAGTACTGGCGTCGCGCAACGTTGCTTAACCTTGTAAAAATCATGTTTGTTGTATATTTATTTATGATGTATTTTTCAAGAAAAATAAAACCTGATGTTTGAATTGGATGAAAACTTCAGAATGAATGTCGAGTGTGCGCCCACTTAGCCAACACGGTTTTTTTTCTTCTAAGAAAACTAACCATAAATAATATAGATATTCCGAACTGCATTCACAGATTTTGCGAAAAAGTTACAATCATCTAGGAATATGCCAAATTTGTAAAAATCAATCCCAATCCCCCATCCCAAATCTCAATCGATCCGTTTTCATGTTGAAATCAAAAGACTATAAAATATCAATAACTAGCGGTCCGCCCCGGCTTCACACGGGTAATTAATCTAAATTATTTACCCGAAAATAATTGTTCGAATTTTTCTCGCCGTAAAAACCATCCAGTTCAGTTCAGTTCAGTTCATTTATTAATAACATTCAGTTACATGTCAGAAGTATACAAGGTAAGGTGCTATAATAATTATTATAGAAGTATATAAAATACAATTAGGTTATACAAAAATAAATTAAAACAATAAAATAACATAAATTAATTATACACATTTTAAAGTCATAAATTCATTAATGTCATAGATAGATTGAGATATCAGCCATTTTTTCAATTTCCCTTTAAAAGATTGTAAGGATGAGGCGTCACTTATGTCTCTTGGTATTCTATTATATACCGCCGTACCCATTACGTGCAACAGCTTAGACGATTTTGTAAGTCGCCGAGGTACAGCTTGCAGACGATGGGCGTGCCGAGTGTGGTACCTGCTCGCATCACCGAAACTTGCGTACTAGTCAATGTGCTCGTGCACATACACGGCAGACTGATATATGA
This sequence comes from Gymnoscelis rufifasciata, assembly GCA_929108375.1. Classification (NCBI taxonomy): domain Eukaryota; kingdom Metazoa; phylum Arthropoda; class Insecta; order Lepidoptera; family Geometridae; genus Gymnoscelis; species Gymnoscelis rufifasciata. The sequence continues at coordinate 7,541,066 of OV815327.1, read as the reverse complement.
CGAGGGCAGGTAAAGTCAATATACCTAAGGACTCAAAGTAAGGTCGTGCTGACTCATCGTGAGGTACCCGCACTATAGCCCTTATGGCTATTTTTTGGAGCCTGAAGGCACGCTCCCAGTCGGCAGCACGTCCCCAAAGCTCCACGCTATACTGAAGAACTGAATGGACGGTAGCGAAGTATATACTCCTGACCATTGCTCTGTCCAGAGTTGCAGACAGGCGCCACAAGGCATAGCAGGATGGACTCATTTTAGAGCAGACACCGTCAATGTGTGCTTCCCACGTCAAGCTTCGGTCTAACGTAAAGCCCAGGAATGAAGTTTGTTTCACTTGGTCAACTACTTCACTCCCAAGATTTACACTTAAGGGCTCTGTCTGGTGGCCCGCTAAGTTGAAATGCATGAAGCTGGTCTTCCGTACGTTTAGAATAAGACCGTTCAAGCAGAACCACTTTTGCAATTTCTCACCTACGCTGGTAAGTTTAGCTTGTAGATATCCTAGGTTTGGTGCTTCTACAATTGCCGCTACATCATCCGCATACATCACAATGTGTGCCTCATTAATGCAGTCGGGCAAATCATTCATCAGGAGTGAAAATAGTATATTAGAGATCGAGGATCCTTGAGCTACACCGATCGTGTTTGTCAAAGGACTCGATCTTACTTTCCCTCCACTGCCTGTGACGACTTAACTTCGCGCTGTCATAGAGCTTAACAATAGCCGCAGAGTAGGACCTGCTATGCCGTAATGTGCCAGTTTCATTGCAAGAACTTTGTGGTCGGCGACGTCAAACGCTTTTGACAAGTCATAGAAAAGTACGGCTACTTGCATCCTACGTTCCTTGGCTTGCATTACCCGGCACACCACGTCTCGCGCAACATCGGTCGTTGACCTTCCAGCTCGATAGGCATATTGTCTTTCCGAAAGAGACGCCGTATTTGTCAAGTGCGTTATTAATCTTGTACTAAGCCCGCGTTCGAAAACCTTGGCGATGGCAGGAATAATGGACACTGGTCGATAGTTGTTCACATCTGCTCTCGCACCTTTTCCTTTATATAGAGGTGAAACTCTAACTTGCTTCAAGGCCAGTGGGTATTCACCATATAACAAGCATTTATTAAACAGAGTAGAGAGGATACATGACATCGGTACGGCAGTTAATCTTAACAACGTTATGGATATGGCATAAATATCTTTCGTTGGCTTATTTGCCACTCCCGATGTTAAAATGTTAAAAACCTCTCCGGGCGTGAAGCGGTGAAAACGCAGAAAGCGGTCAGCCGGCGCGCGAGTGCCTTCCAGCGCGCGGCGCGCCCCCAACACGTCGGCGGCGGGAGCTCCACACGTCAGCGCGGCGCCCACGAAATGCTGGTTCACGGCATCGACTGCCGCAACGTCGCTTTTAAATGCCATGCCATGAACTCAAACGAACATTTTTTTTTTTAAATTGGCCATATTGTCCATCTTTGTTGAGTTATGCGCTTAGCAACACATTTTGCGATTCATTTTTATATATATGAAGAAGATAAAAGGATTACTAAAAATGACAGAAATCGCAAAAACTTTTAATGGATCATCCACCTTTATAATTTGCACGGTAAAGGTCTGAAATTCACTCCCTGTATTTCCTGATAACTACAACCTAGCCTTCAGAGAAGAGTGAACAAGTACCTTCTATGTGATCCATCTTCGTCCACATCACACATAACATCAGGTGAGGTTGTGGACAAACATAGATCTATATCTCATAAAAGAATGGTATTAATGGATTATCTCTGAACGTTTCCTAGTAACAACAACGGCTAATACATAATAAAAAATATTTCCGGACAATCCACACAACAAGATCTAGCCCATGGTAAGCTCTAAGCTTGTGTTACGGGTACTAGACACCACCTGCCCTTATGGTTCTTTCTCAAAACCGCAATCTATATATAAATATATAAGGACCAAAACACATAAGAGAAAACAAAAGATTTATATTAGTCCAAAAGTTATTTTGAGGAGATGATATAAATGCTAATGCAATCTACAATACTGCAGGAATTTAGACTGCATCTGTTCAGTTTATTCTTTAATATCAATTTCTTTGTAATAAAAGTAGTTTGCGATGATTGGCAGACATTTTAGGAATAAGATTTTCAGGGTTTAGATACTAGGTATTATATATAGAGTTTGACAATACCAAATCTAGATTTATACCTAAATCCACGCCACAGTGGTTTTGATTATCAGACCAGTAAAATACAGTTAAATAAAAAATATATCATCATCATCATCATTTCAGCCGTAGGACGTCCACTGCTGGACATAGGCCTCCCTCAATGACTTCCATTGACTTCGTTCGGTAGCAACTTGCAACCACCGCGAGCCTGCTACCTTTACCAGATCGTCCGTCCGTCTAGTTGGTGGACGTCCTACTCTACGTTTGCCGATCCGTGGTCTCCACTCGAGAACTTTCCGGCCCCAACGGCCATCTGTTCTGCGTGCCACATGGCCTGCCCATTGCCACTTTAGCGAGCTAATTCGCTTGGCTATGTCGGTGACCCGCGTTCTTCTACGTATCTCCTCATTCCTGATTCGATCACGTAGAGAAACCCCGAGCATAGCCCTTTCCATAGCTCGCTGTGCAACTCTGAGCCTGTTCATGAGGCCTATGGTGAAGCACCACGTTTCGGAGCCATATGTCATCACTGGCAACACACACTGGTTAAATACCTTCGTCTTCAGGCACTGAGGTATATTGGATGCAAAGACGTTTCGCAGTTTCCCGAACATATATATATTTATATAATACTTAATAGTATCTAAACATACATGATTGAATGTGTTGAGCCAAAAGGTCTCGCCTCAGTAAAAGTAGACCTGTAGGTGGAGTTGCGCTGGTTTTCAGACGAGATGAGACATAGGCATCCATCATAGTTGTATAATATAAATAAATATAAATATTTCCGGACTACTCACACAGCATCACCTAACCCCAAACTAAACAGAGTACTATGGGTGTTAGGTGACTGAAATACTACATAGATACATTTTTTTTTGTAAATTCATACATATGAAACATAGAAAACACCCAGACCCGAAACCAGAAATTGTAGATCGTACAAAATCTGGTCGCCCGGCGTGAATCGTTCGACGTTCGCCCACCGAGCCACAGAGGTCGTCAAATAATATATGTAAAGTGTATAATATGTATAAAGTGAACCACCACACCAGACCAGACACAATAAATTATTTCCTATTTATCTATAAGTTTCTTCAATTTTATTGTGTATTTGTACTTTACTTTTATAGTTTCTTATATTTGTAAAATTAAACTAAAGAAATAAATAATCTTATATCTTGATATCCAGTAAGAAGCTATTGGTAAGGGCTATAAACAGAAGGGCTATATACACAGTGAATCCTTCTAATATATGAAATTAAACAAAAATCAGACCGAACGCCATTTTGCAATTCCAAAAATCCTTTGATTAACCAAAAAAACCCAAGTTAATACCCTATAAAAAACACTCCCTTCTTGTTTCCCTTATCATAATAAATAGGCATGTAATTAAGTACCTTTGCTGGAAGTACTCAAGAATATTGGCAATCGCTTCTGCTGATTTTGCCTCTACTATTTAAATCAGTTTTTTACTTCAGCCTGTATTTTTTACCCGACTGCGTAGCGCAAAGAAGTGGTAATGTGTTTAACAGTCTATGTATGTTGGTGTTTCCCACTATACAGACAAAACGCCTGGGCTGATTTCGAAAATTCACATCATTCGATTCCTCTCATTAAGGCGAGTGTCACTAAAGACATGACGTTAATGAAAATTCAATATGGCGACCACTCGACGCCATTTGGTATAAAATAAAAAAAAATAAGGACAACAAACTACATACATATGTCATGGGTATCGTTGAATAGATATTTCAAAATCATTTTTAGCTTGCTTTCGACATTTTGTGATCCGACGTACGGTTTAGGATCTATATCGATTTAAAGTTGCGAAAAAAAGATTCTTACATAATAAATAGGCTTAAAGTAAAATTCCCAAAAATAATTAAGTCGCATTCGGGTTTTTTTTTTCTTAATTTCAGCTCGTTACTTCACGTATATCGTCAATTTCTAAAAATCAACTCTCAAATCGCGAATGACCTAGATCGATCAATCACACGACTCCCTAGATAAAGTTTTCGTTTCTGGGATAAAGCTTTTCTAAAGTATTACATTATTTTGGTATAAAGGCTCTGGTTAAACCTACGCCTCAGCACCCCGGGAAGTGGGTCGGGTTGCGAGACATATTTGCCTGAAAACGTCCCATAGAAAAATATGGGTATCGTCCGCCGCGCGGCAGACCCCCCCTCTTCGCAGTCGCTTTGGTCGCGCAGGTTTCGCCGAAGCTTAATATTTTGTCTATTATATAAATAAATAAACCAACATTTCCTGATAATCCACACAACATCTACAACACCCATCTCCCACACCTTCTAGGTCTTCATGCTCCATCTTAGACCACATCGACACTTTACATCGGGTGAGATTGTGGTCAATTGAAGGCTTCTAGCATAAAGAAAAAAAAACATTATCCAGCTTCGCGGTAAAAAAATTGCATGCAATAAAAAGTTAGCTAAGAGTAAAATGATGATGTAATTAAGATTAAAATGAACCTATTGCATAACCCTCGAAAGTACAGTATCTCTAGCCATTTTTACACAATTCTTAACCATTCCAACGCTCTCTATATCCATTGTCCACCAATTTTTTTATTGCAAATAGAAAGCATGAAATCTTAAAAGCATTATAATTCATCCAACTTTATGTATCCAATTGTCATTCGTGCAGTACTACAGAAAGTATTAAAACTCTTGAAATCGGTGCCAAATTTCGCTGTTCCCATTGAAGTACAGATTGAATTTAGCAATACAATTGAAAACTGTCCAAATAGGTTAATTTAACTTTTATTATTTGGTATTCTGCCTGTTATATTTGGTTTATATGCGAGATCAAAAGAGTCATTTGGGCATAAGTAGATTTTGCATATTTGCCCGTCGTCTTTGCCTGGGAGAGATCGATATCAGCGATAAGCCCACAAATTCACAATTTTTGTACATTTTTATCTTTTTTGTGTTTTCTTGGATGTTGTGAACAATAAAGAGCATTGTATAATATTGTAAATCTAACTATAATGGTTGGACTTTGTGCACACGTAATAAATATGGATATTACAGATTATGTATTAATATTATCTAATTCATTATTGCTTACAATATTATACTTAAGATTTTGATATGTAGGAATGAAAGTAAGTATAATCAAGTTTTTTGGTAACAAAAGCATTTAATGAAGAAATAATTAGACTCATCTATGTATAAACCTAATATAATATAGTAGTATATAATATCTAACTAATATTGTTTTAAGAAAACCCTTGATAAATAAATTGTTTACATGTTACATACTTCTTCGTTTTATTTGCTTTATTTGCGTGAATAAAAGAAAACAATAATTAATTTATCTTACGCTAAAGTAAGTACCTACCCTAAGTACTAAAAATATTTCAAGTTATTTTGCAAATAAATCTATACCAATATTTAAAAAAAAAGATTTAAACGCTCTCAGGAACTAATTATCCAATTAAAAATAATATTTCACTGTTAGATAACCTATCTATCAAGGAAGGCTGAAAGCTATTAACCACAATAAAATAAATATAAATATATGTTCCCGCGGAATAATAAATAATATAAATATAAACCTGCCCATACCAGAAACCGAACAAAATATATTCCCCTTGCGCCCCGTCAGAGCTTTAACGAAATTGAGTGAAAAAATATCATAGACTCTTTAGCATCCAAGCAAAGTATCTACAAAATCTCATTGTTCTTCAAAAAACTGTCATGTTTATCAACGAAGACATTACATACACACGGGACCGATGCGTTATTCGGCGAATTTTCATACAACAGTATAATCTCAAGGTGACTTCCGATCGAGATCCAACAGTAGCCTCGTGGGATGAAACCTCCTTAATATGCTAAGCTGATCCATTTTGGACTGTTTTCCTCTTAAACCTCATTCTGCTACATTATGTTTTTGTGATCGTTAGCTTCGATTGCTATTAAGTCTTTTTAGATTTTCGGATTTTGATCTTTGAGTTTTTCATTTGATCTATTACAATTGGCTTTAAGTTATTGAACTTATAAGTTAAAGGTTTGTTCCAGCTGAGCATTTCATAATGTTATTTAATGTTCTGTATTTTTGTGTCTATAGCCATCTTAAAAAAGGAGGAGGTTTAAATTTTTGCTGCTTGAAATAATATGTGTATTTAAACACGTGCTTTAACGGTGAAGGCATACATCGTGAGGCAACCGGCATTTTCTGAGAACTTTGAACAGTTTTGAAGAAGTGGTGGTGGCGTTGTGATTTAAGCCCTAATCTCACTCGTCAAGAGAGAAGTCTCTTTGTCCCAGCAGTGGGAACGTAAATGGGGTGTTTATGCTAAATCAAACATCAAATAAAAATAAATTGCAGTCCTTTTAGGGAGCATGCGGTATGTTTTAGTTGAAGCACGATAGTTTTAAGTAATAGTTATTAAGTAATATAGTCTACTATCATCACTAACCATCATAATTTTTCTCTTTCATGTATCGCCAAAGGGTTGAAAGGTAAGTCGCTTTAATCATGCGCTTTCATCAAGCTTTTAAATTAATTATTTAACCCCTAGTCTTCGTATAACCCCTTCTTTCTCACTGATTGCTAGAATTTGTATTCATATTATTATATTCTAACCTTCTGAATAACGCTAAATCGTCAGACTTTGTAAAATCACCAAAAATGGCAGATAATAATATATTCACAAAAAAATGAAAATCAAGATACCTTTGTTTTACTATTCTAATGATATTGACATAAACACAAAAAAAAGATATGAATAAATTTTATCACCAACTTAGGTGATCGGCACTCAGTGAGACTGAGTGGAAAAATTTAGATGGATGACGTAAAGTATTTTAACACATAATGTTATAATAATTATCCATAGATTAAAAGGATTCGACAGTTCTTTTCTTAACTTAAGTGTTTCTCCATTTACGATTTGATTTGGTATTTTGCGGTCAGCGTTGAACTTCCACCATCTAGACTAAAACGTTGGTATAAAGTCTAATATAACAGAAACCCCATGAGGAAATCTTATATTCAGCGGTACCCGTCCTGCTAAAAATAAAAAGAAAATATGGCTTATTAAACTTTCCCTTTCAACCTACACAATAAAAGTAAATCCAAAATCCCAATTGCAATTTCCCCTCCAAAGTACAATACTAGAAAATCCTTAATAAATCACAATCTCTTCGGATTTCAATTTTAAAACCGACTCGTTAGGTTAAATGAACGGCTCGAAGCCATATGTGGCCAAACTTACCCCTGTGTACCCAAATATTATTTCAACCCCCTGGTTAAAGGATGCAGATGGCTTGGAACGCGGTCGCGTACTAATAAAATAGTCAAAACTATAAACTTTTATTGTTTGACGTGTATGTAAATAATTTAAAAGCAATGGAGAAGAAAATATTTGAAAAAAAAATGGATTTTTGTGTGAATTAGTTGACTTTAATAAAATGAAGGATTAACAAGTCCTGACAATTTTAACATCTCAAACGATGGAACATAACTTGTCTTGCGTACTTGCCCAGAAAAAGCCTATTCACGTGGGTCTTAAAAGTGGTCGGATTGTAGTCTACAACAACCTTCAGGTGAAATTGTGTACAAGCAAAATGTTATTTTCTATATAAAACTAACATCAATAAATCATAGTAAATTTAGTTATCTTTAAATAAATAAATATGTTTTTATAATCACTGTACACTAGTTCTTTGTATCTACGCCACGGTGTGGCTTTCAAGCGGGAACAACATATTTTCCCGCGGTAAAAGCTTTCCTTGATAAATGGGCTATCTAACACTGAAATAATTCCTCAAATCAGACCAGTAGTTCCTGAGATTAGCGCTTTCAAACAAACAAACTCTTTAGCTTTATAAAATTAGGCTCGAGGCCACGGTTAGAACCATACAACCCATCCAAACTTTAGCCATGTAAAGTTAAAGTGAGGGTGGTTTGGTGAGTCGCTGATTTCTCAATAGTTTTATCGAAAACGGTCCAGTCATGGTACGTTCATCCATCAGAACTAACGACGTCTGTTGAATAGCGGTGCTTGGTGCTACATCGAGTGGGTTCGAAACCGTTAAGTGCATAGCGATTACAAGTAAAAACTAACAAGTTTTAATGCGCGTTAAGTTATTTTAAGTTTTCAAATAAATAAATAGCCGTGTTGGCTAAGTGGGGGCACACTCGACTTTGATTCTGTAGGTCGTAGGTTCGAAACTCGCAAGCCTATCCTCTGGATTTTTCTACATGAAAAATTTCTTAGTTTTTTTAATTTTTCCTTCTGAACTGTTCAATATTTTCTCAGCCAATAACGAAATTATATTTTAACGTCAATAATAAAATCTGTCTAAAGACTTTCCTTGCCATAAAATATAGAATATCTAAAAATATTGATGACAAAGCCTTATCAATGTCGATAGCAGATTAAAATTTTAAATTAACTAGGGCTGAGTAATACCTACTTGCCGGAAAGATTTTATGGAAATATTAAAAGCTCCGGCGAATGTTTTATTCTAAATGCATATATTAATAATAGAGGTATAAATTTGATGAGAGGGAGGTGACTAGATGTATTATGAGAATAACTCATACTACATCTATGGTTCCTTGTACAGTTTATACAATTTTTGCAATGTTAACCTTAAAAAAAAGCGCTTGGGTGAATAAAGTCTACTAAAAGTATACCTAATGCACCCGGGTGATTAAAGTCAAAGTCTTTTTAACCCCCGACCAAAAAAGAGGGGTCTGTGTGTCTGTCTGTCTGTGGCATCATAGCTCCCGTTCGGATGGAGCTATTTCAATTTTTTGTATGAAAGGTGAGTTTGGTCCGGGTGTTCTTAGACTTATGTTTCATGAAAATCGGTTGAGCCGTTCAAAAGTTATGGGGGTGAGAGTGGGGAAGGAAAACCGAAAATCCGCAAATATACTCGAGTGGGGTATCAAATGAAAGAGCATCGCGTGCCCTAACTACTAAATATTATGGTTTTTTACTTATAAGGAAATTAAGGCATTGAAATCGTGGGTTTTTCTTAAATTTTATATTTATATTTCCTTAGACGCAAATGCATACATGGACAGGTCAACTTTATGCTAATTCAAATAAAAAATAATCAAGGAAATGACATTGTCTTGACAATTCGCTTAGATTTTTACACTGAGTTGAGAAGCGAATAGAATAACCCAGCTTTTCATCTCTTATGTTGTGATTTAGGTATGGTGCCCCAAAAAGAGACCTTTTGATTGGTCAATTATCCAAGTACTGGGCGTAATTCACGTGTGTTGTATGGGAGCTCCTTATAAATTAATGTTTGTTATGTGTTTTTAGTATTTGATGTTTTTTAGCGGCAAAAGAAATACATCATCCTTCAAAATTTCAACTCTCTATCTATCACTGTTCTTGAGATACTGGTGACAGACAGACGGCAAAATCTCAGTAATAGGGTCCCGTTTCACCCTTTGGGTACGGACCCCTAAAAATTATAATACTTGTTGGGTATTCCTTCTTCCCGCAAGTGCTTCTCAAATAGCAATTTTGCGACTGCTAAGAAGTATATTTGACTTATCCGGTTTCAATATTAGACGGTCCATCAACGGTAACACATACGCCTCGTTATAACTTAATTTTTTTTTACTATCTATTCAAGTAAACTACATAAAATTCTTAACATAAAAGATTCGGTTCTCTTATTTGATGGGATCAATATTTAATGAACTATGAAGGAAAGAAAATTGACAAAACAATAATTACGTTTCTTTAATGCCTTGGCTCTCTGATGAAATATCCAAATAACTACCAAATTACTGTAATTTTAATGTTAGTACATCGCTCAAACAAAACTCAAGTCTTTATAACATTGATATTTTTATTTTTTAGTAAATTCAGTTCTTAATGTTTGAAATAGCGTCACTCTACCAAAACTAATTTTATCCGTAACTTACAACCAACTTACCAACATTCTAAACTAAATAGTAAACCAATTCAAACTTAACCCTCGTCTGCGCGACAAAACGCCACCTTCCGGCCGGACCAGGTAGCGCTTTTTTCGCCCCACGAAGCACTTTAAAGCGCTGAATACCAAATCAGGCCTGTGCAAACGCGATAGCCAATTTTGTAACGTAATGAAGAATTTCGATTGTCCCCTTATTTGCAAGACTATTGTCGTGAATTTTGGCTATGGTAACTTTGTCCTTTTTAAAGTACGTTATTGTGACAAATTGTGATTTGTGACATTATAGTGATTTAATACTACTTAGTAAGATTCTCATTCATACTCCATCCAAGGTGACTAGGCAAAATATAATTCCTCACACTCCTGTTGTCGGTACGAACTATAGGCAAACTTCGTTTTTATGGCGAACTAGTGACGCTTTCAATAAGCTATGCAGGCATCCTGATCCATCCATTGCTGGCTTGGATCTATTTACTTCAAGAGTCAACTCAGTCAGGCAGCTATTAGTTATTTTATTGTTAGTATATAGGTTTTTAGTTTTTTATATGTTATTATATTATATTGTATTGTTCATTGTGTCCATCTAGGTGTGTTCACTTTTTGATGTTTAATTTGTGACCATCCGTGAAAAAAATATTAAGTATGTCAATGGTATTAATTTTTTTGAAGGAAAATCAGCAGCCAAGATTATCTCTATAACCAACATAGTAGCAACACAAACCTAATCTGTAATTAGGTTTTTTTAGTATGCGAACTATTACATATTAACCATTAGGTTCTAGTAGCAACACAAACCTAATCTGTAATTAGGTTTGTGTTGCTACTATGTTGGTTATAGTGATAATCTTGGCTGCTGATTTTCCTTCAAAAAAATAAATACCATTGACATACTTATTATTTTTTTCTTAGTATGCGAACTATTACATATTAACCATTAGGTTCTTGATATACAGCCTGGTGACAGATGTACATACAAACAAAGTCTTAGTTATATAATACCGTTTTTCTGTTACGGAACCCTATAAACATTGTCAGAAATTAACACAGACTAGTTTCAGAACAACGCCCGTAATTAGTTCTATAATTATTTTCATTAATGATAACCGACGCTTGATTTATTAAAATAAACCTTCCTTCAATAACTTACTCTATTCCTTAAAATCGCTTTTGAATTTTAAAAGGGCTGACAGCGGAAACTACTTCATTTTATTCTATGTAGAGAATACTGAATGTACAACTATGTATGTCACTAAGCTAAACATTATAAATTAGAAAAGAATAAGTTATTGAAGAATGAAGATGAAGAATGTACAATGATTTAACTACAATACGGCAAATTCTTGACAAAATGGATTCCTTGATCTTTTAAATATTTATCTATTAGCCATTCCCATTTCAGGGCAAAGTGCTCCCTTTTTCCTTTCGATTCGTCTCTATTGCTTGCTACTTTAGGCCAAGATGTTAAGTGGGCGTCGAGTTCGTCCCGCCATCTTATTCTGGGCCTTCCACGTCGCCTTCTAGCATGAAGTGGGCTCCACTCAGTAGATACTCAGTAGTAGTCTTTGCCCAGAAGTCGGTAGCCATGCGCTATAAATATGAATATAAAGCCTAAAATAAATTGCACATAATTTTTAAACCACAAATAGATTTAACCCAAATTCTCCCACATTCCCCATAAGCCTTGAATCGAGTCCCGATTTTTTGTGCTAATTGCGCGGGCGCAGGTGCGGTGACCACATGCCATCGCGTGTGCGCAGCAGCTGCTGTGGCCATTAGTTCGGATAATGCAGGACTTTGTGGACTGAACAGCAGCAGTGTGACTTCTCACAGCTCGTTGACTTTCTGGAAAAAAGTTATGGTAATAAACATAAATTAGGTTTATATCTTTAAATGTACAAATGATAAACATTAAATAATTTTTTGGTAATTTTTGACAGAATTAGTGTACTCGTAATACGATTGACGAAAATTGGTAAATTGTCTGGAAGTAATTGCTATAAGCAATAAAGTCGCCCATTACGCATTTTGTTTTTAGCTATAATTATGTCCCTTTTGTATTGTTTTAAAACTTTGTGTGTAATAAAGAGTTATATTATAATTATTATTATGTACTGACTCGTACATAGTATCGGAATTCAAAACACAAAATAATTATATTAACTACTAGCTTTCACGCCGCGACGTTTCCCGTCTTTTTACATTATTGAACATCTTATTCTCCCGCGGTAAGTTTTAGCCTTTGGCCTTTCTCGATCTATGGGATAACTAACACTGAAATAATATTTCAAAACGGACAAGAAGTTCCTGATTAGCGCGTTCAAACATACAAACTCTACAGCTTTATAATATTAGTATAAAAAAACATTAATATGGACACACTTACAATACAGCCATGTGCTAATCGATCCCTTACAAAGTAACCTATAAAAAAAAACAAAGGGGGCACAAAAGTTCGTAAGTTCATTAACTAACGCATTTTCAATATTAGACAAAGGAAAAAAACAACATTAAATAATAAAGCGATCTATCTTAATTATTCTGACACGTAGCTTATCTGTAAATCTTTTGTTGGAAACACTATTTTAGTCATAAAAGATTTATTTGCTTACCGAAATCTGACAAGATAAAATATTATTGATAATGGCTGAGGTAGCTTAACAAAATGAAACAGGTCACGGATTCTATTTAAATATTCTAGAAATAGGAAAGCATAAAAAATATTTTAGATGCAATAACCTATATTTAGGTAGGTACTCTATTCTACTTAGGTTATCTTAAAGTACTTACCGTCTGACTTTGTAAACAATTATGAGTCTATATTGTGACATGGCAACAATTTTACTAGTCATTTTGTAGTAAAGAAGTCTTCTTATCTTCATACAGGATTGGTTATACATCTTATAGAATATTACGCGCTACAGCATCCCCTTAAACCCACAATTAAATAAAGCAGACTCCGTAAATCATCTTAAACATAGGGCTTATGCGTGTCCATTCATAATTTGTCAATTCGCCCCCTTCTACCCCTTATCTACCCCCCATCTCTGTCCTTCCAACATTACACAATTTCACACTTTGCGTGCATGCAAATTTTTGAATTCAGTTTGCATATTTTGACGCTAACGAAGGGTGAATTGACCCCAACAGCCCCTGTTTGAATACCCCTAAAATACCCCCAAAACGGGCTTAGATACGGCACGGGACTTTTATGGCCACTTGACGGGCTTTTCGGCAAAAATTTCGCGTTTTAGTGGAATTTTAACGATCAGGACAAGGCCTCGCAAAATATGAAACTTTTTGCAAAGTTGAAAGCCTGGGAAATATCGCTTTTATATTTGACTATCGCGCGGTTTCGTTTTTATTATTAAGAGTTTTACATACTAAATGATGGGGAGGAGCACAACTTAATAACGTTACTGAATATTCAGCTACAGGTATTGTTATCAGTTTATTTTGCGAATCACCTCTATGTTTTACGTAAGCATACGTATTTACTATTCTGCGTTTACAATATCAATTTACGTTGATAAAAGCAACACCAGGATACGCGATATAGTTTTTACTTTTAATTATTATTAAAATCGGTTACTATTTTGTAAACGTACAAATAAACACGTTCCGATACTTAATAATTATTTTATACCCACTAAAATATACCTCTCCCATAACAGTCTCTGATATATATGTCTGATATGTAGCTTAGAAACACCAATTAAACTTTAAAAATGTTCTCAAGATTACGTTTCTCGATGACAATGACATTTTATGATATAATTTTAATGACAATTACAGTGTTGCCATCATAAAAAAGTTGATGGGCAATAAAACTGGAAGTAGGTCGATTTGGTTGCTAAACTGCTGGTGATTTGGAGTAATATAAACCCTTCGGCTTGTCCAATTGATTTAATTGAATAGTAGATAGCTTTCTTCTATTTATCTTAATTATCTACGCAAATCACTATAACTATTTTGTATTGACAATATTGTATGTAAATAAGTGATATCTATTGTATCTATTTTATAACTAGTTTATAGGCCTATACAGTGTTACAAGCTACAAAATAAAAATACATATTTCCGGACAATCCACACAACATCTATCCCCGTGGTAAGCTCTTAGCTTTTGTTACGGGTACTAGACATCTGATATACTGAATATAATATATACAATATCTATGTATGTATATATGTATATACATACATAGATTTAGAAAAAATCTATGTATGTATATACATACATAGATTTTTTTATTATACATATTAAACACCCAGACCAAGGAGAAAGTGCTTGCAGAACATACAAACACTTGACCCCTCGGCGGGAATCGAACCTCTTGCGCCGCAAGCGGACTCTCGCCCACCGCGCCACTGAGGCAGTCGATATATATACTTAATATAATAGGCATACAAATAAAGATAATTTATATTATACATATTAAGCACCCAGAGAAAGTGCACAATAACCATAAATATGTTTAAGACAATAATTAATATACCTACCATGCTTAAGATGGTAGATTTTATAAGGTTCTTTATAGAAACGGTTAATCGTTTCTCAAAGGCGAGATAACTTAAGCACAATGTCACCCAAAACCTAACCACAACCTACCTACAGTTTGCATATTATGCATAACCTCATAAAAAATAAATAATTATGAAAATTACAGTGATTTTAAAAATTCAAGAGTGTAGTAGGTTTTTTAACCCACGCCCAAAAAAGAGAGGTGTTATAAGTTTGACGTGTCTGTCTGTCTGGGACATCATAGCGCCCGAACGGATGGAGCGAATTCAATTTAGTTTTTTTTGTATGAAAGGTAAGTTTGGCGCGAGTGTTCTTAGACATGTTCCAAGAAAATCGGTTGTGCCGTTCAAAGTTATGGGAGTGAGAGTGGGGAAGGAAAACCGAAAATTCTCAAATATACTCGAGTGGGGTATCAACTGTAATACACATTACAAAATATGTTAATGTTTTACTTTTAAGGAAATTAATGCATTGGAATCGGGGTTTTTCTTAAATTTAGATAATATTAGGTTTATTTGTAGTTCCTATTGCTAAAAATAGCACCAAAGCGAAGCACCAACGAAACCGAGTACAATCAACACTATGTAAAAAAGAACTTCAAAAAAATCTCTATATCATCATCACAAAAAAATATTTCATCACAAATTCTACTTGCCTATTCCACTAGCGCCAGTAATGGCCGGCCAGCTGGCTCGGAGCTCGCGGCCATTTCGCTTGTTCCGTTGAAAACTTAATTGGCCGGACACTAATTAGGTTTGAAATAGGGAGTTTTCTCTTATCTGATGTTAAAATGCCTTCTGGTAGTTAAAAAAATGTTTAACATATTTTAAATAACTTAATTTATTTTTGTTTAACTTGTGGTTCACGCTACAACAATAAAAATCATGTAACTTCTGGTTTTCTCATTAAAGTTTTTAGATGATTACAGATAATTTTAAATATGATGTAAATAGGTAGGTAATTAGGTAGTCTGAAGAATAAGTCATATTTAAATTCAGTTTATTTATTTAACTTTTAGGACATAACATTACATTTAGTTACGTCAGTAAATTAATAGATTCATTAATTATTATTTAAAAACTAATTAAAATATAGTCACTTTGTCCGGGTGGCCTTCTCAAATGTGTCATACAATTCTTCTATAAAATTATTTTACAGAAAGACGGTACAAATGATTATCAGTAATTAAGACATGGTTAGATTATAAAAAATGTTGCTACTGTTTATGCCGCATATATTACAGTACCCCTATTTACGTTCCCACTGCTGGGACACAGGGACTTCTGTCTTGACGAGAGAGATTAGGCCTTAATTCACCACGCTGGCCATGTCACATGTCCTTCGTACTCTTAAAAGTTCTCAGAACATGCTGTTTCCCCAAGATGTTTGCCTTCACCGTTAAAGCACGTGTTTAAAGTGCGCATAAGACGAAGAAATATCCACTCATCTAAGCAAAGCCGATAGGCCGATAGTTTCAATAAGTTAATTATTTGATTTCACTGAAGTAAAAAAAAACTTATGATTTTATTGCTGTGGCCAACTTTTTTAAATACATAAAACTTAATCAATCAAATTACTTAATCATAAGGTGAGATTAAATTAGGTACCGGTAGTGACTATATTTGCTAAACTTGATCTAGTACGTCTCATTATGTATAGTAGGTAACAATTTGCCCTGAGATTCGCATTTCCTGCATTAATTAACTCATAATTTTTTAGTCGTATTAAAAAAAACATCAACACTTCGGCAACATTTAATGCTACAAGGTTATGCATATTACTAGCCCCAAATACGAAATCTAAGGGCCCATTTGAACGTAGCGGTATCTAAACTAAAATAGATTTAGCAACCGAGTCGAACCAATTTTGATGCACCACCAATCCAAAATTCAATTACAAACCTCATGGTCTGCTTACCTGCTATTGTTGTTCCGTCTCCCTCTATATAGCGGACTCATTCTAACGTTCGTCGACCCAAGACTATGAGACCCATGAAATTATGTCTTAGAATTTGCTGGGCGTGATAGGGGTTACCGATCCGTATAAATTTCTACGGATTTTCTGCAAAAAATTAAGGTCCGTAGGTATAGAGATGCTCAATAATCGGGAATAATGTTGAATTTACGATGAAATTTATAAATTTGATATCGCATTAGGGGGATATGCAATGCGGGATGATTTAATACGAGTTTCCCGTTTATATGTTAATACATTATTTTATCTACATCTTTAAGTACGCGTAATTTAAAATCTAGTTCGGAAAATATTTTCCTTAGTTTGTAAGATAGACAACAAAATCGCACAATATTTCCATTTCAAATACCGTCTTAAAAATGTAAATATCGCAACGAAACTCGAAGCGTTGTAACATAAAACCACAAAGTAAGATACAAATGCAAGGTACAAAACGATTTTATATCTGTCGATATTTTTAATTCAAATTGTGCACTAAATTAACCGTTTCACCCATAAAATACGAGACGTAATTCGATCCCGCAAAACATAAAAAGACTAGTCGTACCCACGTAAAAAGGGCAACGAAATTTATCGCGATAAAACAAAAGAGCATTAATCGAAAATCGAAAATTCCGCTTTCGATAATAAATTACGTTTTGTTCGAGATCGGCTATCTGTGGACATTTTTGTCGAAAACTATCGATGACACAACCTCGATGTTTTAATTTTTTACCCCAAATACTTTTTACGGAAACCTTTTGGGGACAAAATAATCACCGGGAACGACCGAATATGTACTTTAAATCTGCTGCGTTGACTGCGTATTCGTGAAACTTAAAATAGGGTTGCATTTTTTTCCGAAAATGGGCTGTATTTGTTTTTTACCGAATCGGAGATTAGTGTTTTTTGCTGCTGGGTGGTCAGTTTCTAACGCTTTAAAACTTCTGCCTGCAATTATTATTGTCCCTGACAAACTTATTCCTTATTATTATAAAAAGAAACCAAATAAGTTAGCATTTAGTATCGTTATAGCTTGCTCAAAAAGACATTGCTTCTCCAAGTACCGTTGTAGCATAATACAGATTTTATCGCCGAGGATTAAGGAAACAAGTACCAAACTTAAACAATTCCCAAGTAATCAGTGATGAAACTACACAGCGCATTTGCAAACGTTATTCTGCAACAAAATCTCCAACAGTTTTATTAGTTCAATAGTTTCTGGAACACTAGCACGAGAAACAATTCTAAATTGTTATCATGAAAGTTCTTAATGAAATTTGCATAAGAAATGCTGCTTCTGCGTTGTTTGGAATGCTAGTAAGACGTTTTAAGTAAGGGGACATACGGAACACCTGTAGGAGGAGATTATGAGAATCCTCCCGGGATACTGACATCAAAGGACTTGGATTCCTTTGTTGGAACGAACATGTACACGGACGCATAAGCCTTAGACACATGCCTTCTAATTCATATATTTTTATCCATAACATCAGACAATCGTAAGCATATCCGTCATTTTCGCTACAGTATAGATTAAAGCATTAGTTGCCCAAATTCTTAAAATGCGTAAAATTGAAAACTCGAATCGACACCGCATTTAAATCTCACGTTTCGAAACCATCATAACTTAACCATTGCAGTAGACCCCGGAGCGTTTACCTGTTTTTTTTATTCGAAAGCTCCATAGAAAGAGATGGAACACAAAAGATTGTTCCGAAAACGTATAGAGAATAAAGTTTCGAAGCGAGTAAGATCGAGGGCGACGCCACCGACAATGCACCGCTCTCAAAGCTGGTTCTATTAACCGGTAAAGTTGGAAACGCATCGGATTATTGTAAATTAGGTGTTCGAATGCGCCTCTCCATTTCGGCCGGAGTTCAGGTCGAGCGTGGCCGGTGTGCCAACGATGCGCGGCGCATTCTTCACCATCCGAACTAACTTCACGCCAGTTTAGCCCCGACCGCCGTGCACGACGGACCGCTGCGCGACGCTCCCCAAAAACTATCGTACAACAACACATAAACGAAATCAAAGTGACTGAAATCTGTTCGAAACTTAAATCAACAACTTGTTTGAAACTTATAGTGATGGGAATGGACGATAACAATCGCGTGTGTGACGAAAACGTACGATGACCGAAACTTTAAGTTGGAGAGAAAAAGTTGTGGTACCAAATGCAATCGAGCCCACAAAAAATATGTGCTCGTAATACAGTGATGGCCTGATGGGATCGCAGTGCGGCCAGCATAGTGTAGTTAGTGATGTGTACTGTGATAATATAAAATTTCGGCGATCGCGTAGATGATTGCCATTTTTGTGTGTGATAAAAATATTAGTTTATTAGTTACCAAAGATTCCTGATGATCTTGTACATTAGTTTGTGTTTTATATTAGTAGTTTTAGGTAAGTACTCTCATTAGTTTCTTAATAAGTGTTTCACTAGTCGTGTCTGGTATCTCTTTAATTTATGGGCGCTCATTTGCATCCATAAGTAATTATGACAGCGCGATAATAAATCTTAAACATGATGCAACGGAGTTGATTTAAACTGATAATTAACGATCCATACAAAAAGAATGTAGGTTGGATAAAACAAGCCAATCTGGAAATAGGTACAGCTGTGAAATACCGTGCTCCAGATAAAAGCCATTTGGCGTAGACCGTAAGCCCCTAATCACTAAAGACTCGGATGCCGCTGATGACAACAAAAACACAGTCACGTAACACAAAAATAGAAATGAAAGTAATAAAATACAGAGACATACACAAATTAATGAAAAAAGGCGCATAAATAACAGAGATAAAACTACAGGCCCGCATAGTCCACGATAAATGGAATAGATCTCCAGCAAAGAACCCTAAATTCAGATACAAGTGACATTATTACTCTCAGCCAGTCTTTCACGTCAATTAGTAGCTTGTTCATTAAATATCTCACGCTACAGGGAAGACCACACAAAGTTAATTTTATTTAAATTTATTTATGCGCAACACGGCTTTCGAAACATTTTGAGGTTCGTATGTTGAATCCAAAGTTGTCGAATGAATTATGACAAGCTCTGTGGTTTGACGTTCCGTAATGTTGACGCCCCAGTGGTTTTATTTCATAATAACAAACTAACAGTAATAGCAATCAATCAAACTTGAATTATGGAACTCCATTAAATTATTGCCAGCTTTGATTTGAAAGCGAATAATCCATTTCAAAACTTGGGAGATAAACTAATCCAGATTTCGCTCGACGCCAAAAGAGCTCGGGAGTTATTTAAACTACATTTATCAGACAACCCCAAACTGGAAACCTGATTAAGCGCCGAATATCTCTCCAACTGAGAATGATAAACTTTGAATGCAAATTGAAACTATCTATGATCAGTAATTTATCTATTCAAATATCCTACGATCCTAGCTAAATACAAGAGACTTTCTAATATCCAAACTTAAACAGAGGGTAAGACTTGATAAAGTTATCCCTAACAAACATAACTTCTAGATTTGTTAGGGGTCTTAATTCAAGTTTACTGCGGAACGGAAGTCTCCTTAATGAGAAAGGAATTCCACTGTTAGAGTACGTAAAGTAACTACCCAGGGGCCTCCTAAAATCGGTGAGTGTCTTCTAAGATAAAGTATTCTTTTCGGCCACGGCATTTTTCTCCCGAGACTTTTCACCTGACGTCGAGACAACTAGATAAATGAACCTGAATCGCCGAGTATCATTCAGAAAGTCTCACAAAATAAATATATTTTGACGACAAAACCAGTTGCTATAAATATCGCCGGATTAACAAAAGTGATTAAGATTTGCAGATTAGTGCTTATGAAGAATTAAAGTTTATGTCCCATAAAATAATTTGTGGTGCCGATAGCAATAACAAAATATCGTATAATAAACCGGGGTCCAATATCTCTGCGTCTGCCAAATGACTGAGATTATTGTAGCCATAAAGTATCTTGTACGCGAAAAGAATAAATTACTTATATCAACAAATTTTGAATAAAAATAAAAGTATAATACATGTTTTATTTTAATATTGCATTGTATTCCGAGCTATATCAGGAATATCGTGCATGTACGATATATAAAATAGAAATTAATATCAATAAATTCGGATTCTATGAATAACACAGGTCAGGTCAATAACATAATTCGTTTAAAGCAGCGCTGTTATAATTGGCTCTCGTTATTTAATGAATAACATACTACAAAATGTTGTGTGGTATTTTTTAATAATATATATTAGGTCCTTACATATGAAATTGGCGTTTTTCGTACTGGCCACTTTAATCGCAAATTTCTCCTCTTTGGTAAGGAATTCCAAATTCAAATTTGTACAGCTATAGACTCATGTATTTGTGCTTCGATGATCGTCATTCATTTGTTTTTTTTCTTCTATTTTTTTCTGTTTGCGTCACTCATTTTACAAAATGGAAAACTTAAAATATCGCATTATTTACGAGTACGAGTTCCGCCGTGGCACTAGTGCTGCGGAAACAACTCGAAGGGTGAATGATGTGTATGGCGGTCGTGTTGCAAAAGAAAACACAGTTCGTTTTTGGTTCCAACGTTTTCGTTCTGGAAATTTCGACTTGCAGAACAAGCCCCGTGGACGGCCTGAGACTCAAGTTGATAATGAAGAGTTGAAGGCTATTGTGGAAGCGGATCCATCGCAAACCACGTCCGAGTTAGCTGCAGGCTGCGGTGTTAGTGATAAAACTGTTTTAATTCACTTGAAGCAAATTGGGAAGATTAAAAAGCTTGAAAGGTGGGTACCTCACGAATTGACTGAAGCAAACCGGCAAACGCGCGTCGACTGCTGCGTTACATTACTAAACCGGCACAATAATGAAGGTATTTTAAACCGAATCATTACCTGTGATGAAAAATGGGTTCTTTACGATAATCGGAAGCGCTCAGCGCAATGGTTGGATCCTGGCCAGCCAGCCAAATCCTGCCCCAAGCGAAAATTAACCCCAAAAAAGTTACTTGTAAGCGTTTGGTGGACTAGTGCCGGTATTGTTCATTACAGTTTTCTCAAATCTGGCCAGACTATTACGGCTGATGTCTATTGTCAGCAATTGCAAACCATGATGGAAAAGCTAGCGGCTAAACAACCTAGGCTGGTCAATCGCTCCACGCCACTGCTGCTTCACGACAACGCTAGACCACACACTGCGCAACAGACGGCTACTAAATTAGAAGAGCTTCAATTGGAAAGTCTAAGACATCCTCCGTACTCCCCGGACCTTGCTCCAACAGATTACCATTTTTTTCGAAATTTGGATAACTTCTTGCAAGGGAAAAAATTCAACTCCGATGGGGCAGTCCAAATCGCCTTCAAAGATTTTATTGATTCCCGTCCGACTGGTTTTTTTAGTAAAGGGATCAATGAACTACCTATAAGATGGCAAAAGTGCATAGAAAATAATGGTTCATACTTTGATTAATTAAATATATTATATTAAATAATATTCGACTTTTTGTTCCTCCCATACAAAACGCCAATTTCATATGTAAGGACCTAATATTTTGATAAAATATGTTAAATACAATATACATACATATATTATACTAGAAGTTCCTTCCGGTATTACCCGTATTATAATAGGTTTTCCCACATTAAAAAGAAGTACCAAGTTTTATCTAAATCGGTTTAGTAGTTTTTCCGTGAAAGCCGGACAGACAGACAGAGTTACTTTCGCATTCAGAAATATCCAAAATCCATACTCATATTAGTATGGATTTTGGATATTTCTTCTTTATCTTTGTAAGAATGACATCATCATCGCCAAATACTATTCAACAACAACAGTTAAAGTACCTAGACCTAAGTCTAGGTACTTAAGCTGTCGACAAAATGTTAAAAAGGTATTCGGCTTAAAAACCCGAAGCCGAAAAACGAAAAACAATCTCAAACCAATCCCTACAAAAATGGATGTTCAATTTCTTCCAATATTTCCTATAAATCAAATTTTAAAATGCTTTTTAGAAAGTGTTCCGGCAAACTGTACAAAACTAAATTAAGGGGACGTGACTCGAAGACACGACTTGATTCCGTTCCGTTCATTTTATTTTTATCGGTATTTGTGGGAGCTTGTGCCTCCTTTGATTTGTGGAATCATGGCGTCGGGGTCGTATTACAACTGTTTATTTTGTCATGAACTCACGGAAAAAACACGGCATCGATATAATCTACAGGAATCGTAAAATAGACTGACGAAAACACGAGCTAAATAAAATCTGATCACGTAACATTTTTCATCTTAAAAGAATTATTGGTTACTGTTAACATACCATTTTACAAAATTTTATAATTTCCATGCACAGCTAAAAGAATAACGCCAACCTGTTACATAACTCTTAAATTCTTAAATTTTTGTTTTGACAGCGATATTACATTACTCCCTTGAATAAAATAAATCCAGCTCCTAAATAAGCATGGCATACTTACTGGTAGCGCCATCTGTTACCGAGTAGCGGCACTACGGCCAAGCTTTGTATCTGAGCTTTCATTTCGCTTCTTCATTGTTTATTGGTGCAATTTGGGATCATGAAAGTGTATTTTAGAAATGTTTTTCTTAATTTCTTGTGATTTTACTTAGGTTGGCAAAATGAGCGATTGAATTAATAAATAAAATCTTGGAATTTCGGAGGAGTTGCCAGCGTAAAATAAAATAAACCGCTTATTCCAGTCATTTTTCTATAAACAAAGGGCTAGGAAGACACATTACTGTATTCAGTGAAACATTTGACGGGCGTTTGATGTATGGGCTACAAAAAACGCGGTGAAAGCATTTTTCCTGATTTTGTGGGAGTTTTATGGGGGAAAAAATGATTTTATGCGCAACGTCTATGTTTGCGTTAGAGAAAGATGTTGATTAGGTATTGTTACGAAGATATCTGAGGAAACATGTTTTCCTAACAATTTTATAGACTTTGCTTCGCGAATATTTTGTAATATATTTTTATTCCTTCCTGTTTCATGATTCTTGCAGCGCAATATGATTTTTACATCTAAGACTAGTACATTGTAGCGTGTGACGTAAAGTTTCACGCTTATGTCACTGTCAAAAACTTTTGACAAAAAAACTAGTGAAGTCCACTAGTAGCGCGTTGATTTATCCAGGAAAACTATAAAAAAGCGTTAAACAGTACAATAACAAACTTGCCATGTGGATGAATAGTGTGGAATAAACAAACAAAAGATCTCGCGTTTTTTACTATGGCAACTTTAGAGGTTCTGGGAATTCCTTTGTTGGTTGTTTTACTTTTAGAACATGGCGGAAAAACATCGTTGCCACAGATATATTTTTTTTCTAATTATCTTTTGTAGCCCCCGTTTTCATTTAATAATTCACTTCTTATATCAGACTTACAGGAGGTTAATAGGCCGTTTTTAAAAAACTTCACCTATTCATAAACCTAAATTTGTGCTTTAACATTTTAAATAAAAGCTTAGAAGCTTTTATTTGAACTTGTTTACCTCTATATGGTCGCAAAATAAAGTTTAAATAGGGTTTTTATGTCTTTAAGCCAATTAAGTTATATTAACCAGAAATATCAGTTAATGTGAATACGAGCGGAATTTATAGCAATCAGAATAACTTAATAAAATACCATTATAAATATAGACAGATATTAGAGATTTTTCCGGTATATAAGTATCTTATCATGCTCTATAAATATATTCATGTTAAAAATACATCGTTTAATACAAATTACATTAACAGAATAACCTAAAATCTATCAACACACACATAAATCTACGGAAAACCAATATATTTAACTGTAGCCTGTTGAACCAAAAGTTACAGCGCTTGGTAATGTTAACTATCAGTTAAACCCTTTAACTGCGATAGTAAAACAAAATTAGCCGAACGAACTATCTTCGTCTCTCATAAAAAGGTTTTATAGACAAAAAACACGTCAGATGTTCTTTTTTTATTCGTAGCACAAGTCGTACCTACTTACATTCAGCCAGATTAATCTCTTTAACATCAAAGATAGATCAAAACTAAGCGATGTAAAAAATAAATATTCGTTATTAAAACTCTGCTGAATTTTACAAAGATTAATCTCTCTAAGCGTTTTTTATAAACTACTGAGATACTAAAATGATTTTGTACTAGACTGCCTCAGTGGTGCGGTGGGCGAGGGTCCGCTGCGGCGCATGAGGGTTCGATTCCCGTCGCTGGGTTAAGTGTTCGTTTGTATTACAAGCACTTTCTCCTTGGTCTGGGTGTTTAATATGTATTATAAAAATATCTATGTATGTGTATTATATTAAGTATATCAGATGTCTAGTACCCGTAACACAAGCTTAGAGCTTACCACGGGACTAGATGTTGTTGTGTGGCATGTCCGTTTTTTTTTAATAATATTTTACAAATTATAATATACGTAGCGTAGGTAGGTACTTTATGCGTCGTTAACTGGTAACGGATAGTGTATGTACCTATTTTTTAGATACTATATAGATATCGGTGAAAGATCAAAACATTTTTGATAAACTGAATCGAGAAAAGGATGGTACGGCCGTGCCGCTTTTTTGCTCGACTTGGTGGGGGCACTGCCGTGCCCCCAGATAAACATTTTTGATAATTTCTTAAACTTTAAGTAATATATATCGACTACCAATAACTATACATATAATACAGGTCTACAAAATGTGGTAATGTCAGTTTGATTTTAGATAGTTATGAAATAGTTTATAATATTGGTACTTATGAATTTACTAACTAGGGCTTTCACTAACTAAACTTGTTGTAATTTAATATAAAATTTATGTTTATAAAACACAGAAGGAATGAAAATATAAAACTACTAGTTTATGGTAAATTACTCTAACCTAATCATAGATATTAAAACTGTTTTGTTAGCTTTGCCATGAAAAGGCGGGATATTTGTTACAGTTATAGTATTAGTGTCTCTCTATAAATAAACCACCAATATGGCAGCGTAAGTCAACCAAACAATTTATTTATTTACCCTACGCATTGTAAAAAAACGCTTCCCCTTCTTAATATAGTTTGTAACATCTTGAACGGAATAACAGCTTATCCTAACTTCCGGAACTTAAACAATCTTTATAAGGACTTTAGAATTAATATAAAGTCAAGGCCTAGAGCGAAATATTATACTTTCGGAGTTGTCTTTGATTTTCATAATCTTTGTTTGAAAATATTGTGCCTCGGAAAAGTTGTGCTAAAAATCAGATGATATTATTTAATGTAACTGAATACGTGATTCTGAAATTCGCGTAAACCGCGTTGCGGGTGATAAATAAGTTCTAAGATTAAGTTCCTTAAGTAATATGTTCGTTTCTTATAAACTATCATTGCTGTAACTTAAGCTATAGTTATTAGACTAAATTTTGGCACTGAAGCTGTTCTGTGGCGTATAGATAAGGCGCAAGCATAGATTTTACTGCCCGATATCAATTTCACGGGACGTGACAACCCTAAAACCGCCCCCAACCGGTTCGAGCAGGTTCAAACTAGTTCCGAATATCGGTGGTTATTATATCCCATTATTTTAAGCTGAAATAATGAAATTTCCACAATTCTGTTATCGCTTGAAAGCAGATTTTGATTGTATTTCACTCTTGAGAGTTAGAAGTTTTAACAAGTTAATGTTTTTCGACGAAATTTAATAATGAAGATATTTTGTTAGACTATATTAAAAGTTAAGAGCATTGTAGCACACAAGAGACTAATATATAAGTTTAGTAAGTATTTCTTTTCTAAGAAAATCTTGGCTTTGTTTTAAGACTTTTTATATTAATGTAAAATAACATCTCCGTAATTTGAAACACAATTAAACTTCTTAATGATATTGCGTTGAAGCTTATATACTTAAATAAATTAATGTGTACCAACTAATTATGTTTAACTACGTAAATAAGTAGGTATGCAATTACTACAAATAATTAGATAGCATTAAATTTGCTCATGTGTAAAGGGGATTACATCTGACAAGAACTACAAAAACAATATGTACGTTTTAAGTATACATATGTATAGGGCAGGTAGATTAGGAATAAGACATGAATTTTAGTATTATTTAAGGATAAAAACTTAAGTCCTAAATATTGTAAAACATGTTAACTTAACAAAATATATTATTTTCTATCATAAATGCACATATTTCAATTAAAATCCTACCATCTGACACAAAAACCCTAATATTAAAACCCAGTCCTCATAATAAAAGGGTTAAAAATACCTTCAAGTTAAATCCGAAGCAACAAAATGAAAATTCCTACTTGAGGGCTTATTTTAATAGCTTCCTCGACAAAAAAGCTCACGCCGCCATTTTATGAAATCCAAGCCAGTGCCGCAAACGCTTCATAAAATGACGAACACTTCATAAACCTACTCCAGATTCCCTCCATTCTATTTCATAGCAAAGCGTACTCCACAACTCGTAAAAACTACATGACAACTTTGATTGCTATGAATACACAAGTTACGATAATTACTAAACTTTTTGAAAGCCGTACAGATAAACCGCAGATAAACTCCTTACGATTACGATTCATGTTTTGTTTTGTTTGTGGAATGAGGCTGTGAACACAAAGATATTCTACCATGTCAACTGACACATAGATTTGAGGCAAAAGTATTCTGTTTATTCTGCCTCGAAATACCATAGTTATAGTAAAGTTCAGGCATGCTGTTTATTTTGTGACTCAAGCTCATTACTCTGTAGCTTTTTATATTCTGTGTCATCCATTTTTACAGGTACCTATAAAAGTTTAAAGGTTCGTGACATTAGTCCTCTTTTTGTGCCTTTCAGACGTTCTACTTTAACTTTACTGAGATACAAGTTTTTTATTAATGATATTGCTCGTTTGAGTCGAGATCTAAATTACCAACTAACCAATTTATTTTTTGCTGGCAATATTTATATTTACCAACGCCAAGTTTGAAATTGTAATTAAAACAAAAACACGACACGTAGGTAGCGGATCCAGTTTTTATTACTTGCGAAGTAAAATATAAAATCAATTTAAAATTGCAAAAACAAATAAAGCTCCAAATTCAACAGTGAAAATTGAATCAGACCTTAATTATCCAAGTTTTTATCACACGACCTAATTTCGGAGGCAAAAATTGAACAAACCCATTGGGTCGAAGCACGTACAAAAATTTCCTTTGGGATAATTGCTAACTTTCCCTCTAAATGTAAATTCAAGTTCCAAATTCGAATATTAATATTTAAGCGCTATATTCTATTCTGCCCGTGAAGGTTCTATTGTCTATGGCTATAGTTGAGCTGTTTTTATGTTCGCAATTTCGATTATCTCCAAAGTTGTGATTTTCTGTTTAATTTATTTTGCGATAAAATATATTTAATGGCTGATGCGGTTAAGTTTTATAAGAAGCTCGTGACTCTCAAAGCTTTTTATATAAAAACTTTGTGCGATACCTACTTTTGCAAAGATTCTTTTGCATAACTCAACTGAAGGCGCAATCTAGAATCTCGTAAATGAATTCCGAGCTGCTGATAACCCTGGCTTTTAAAAGAGCATTAGACAAAAGCATAATGAGCCGAGCTAACAAAGGTATTGTCAGTACAAGTTCTTCATTTTCTCAAGTTTTCCTCCAAGATTTTATGCAAGCACATTTTCTACAGTAATATAATTCGCCTCTTAACACTCAATAACTTCATTTTCGCTCTGTTCTGTTCCCGACATTCTGTATATTTCTTATCTGTTCTGTCTTAACAGCTTTTTGCTGTTAGCATTAATACTTATGGTCGAATGTGCTCGTTTTCTTAGTATTTACGCGATCTTTGCCGTTACCGTTTGACTTTTGCCTTGTTTCGAAAAATGGCCGACTCGCGATCTGAATTTAAATTTTCATTAAGTCGGATCCTGATTCCATATTCAAAAGTATTTCGTTTTATTTTTAAATAATGCGCATTGCTTTGTTTTTTCACGGTGTAGTCACAGATAAAAAACGTTTCGTTTTATAATAGCCTGGTGGCTTATTAAAAATATTCTGCCTGATCGAGCGCTCAATATAAAATTCTCCCGCATAAAATGGAGCTAGACTCTGCAGTTCCATGTTTCAAGTTTTAGCGCAAAGCACTTTGTTCTTGAAAAAAGAAAAGTAGAATCCGCAGAAATAATTTATGATCTTCTTTCTCATTCGCGCGGACGGCTAGCAGAATATTTTACAGTTCGACCTTGGCAAGGCTTTGGGTCATGCGTTCGTGCCATGAACTGGGAATAAGTCCCTCTCTATACCGTATTTTTTAACTCGCATCTATGTATTTATCTAATATTATATTCATCGCCAAATAATGCAGTACCTACTTACCCGGAGCTCCAGCTGAGTGCTTGCCTACCCAAACACAAAAGCTTGCCGTGTTTTTTTATAATGTTTTTTTGATGGGTACAAAATTATGACAAACATGTCAATACATACCCCGGGTAAATAAATCCTTTTAACAAAGACAAAGCCGTGGGTGATAGATAGTAGGTACTTAACGAAGTTTCGACCTTGTAAAGGCGTTGGGCCCTACTCGCGCCGCTATGTACTTATCTCCCTTAGATATTCTTTATTTATTCAGGGTGAGGTTATCAGAGACGCTTAAAACCCTAACACTGAACAGGTGATTTGGGTTCTGAATGGTATTTAAACGAAAAAAAGACTTGAATGTTTTAGAACGATAAACTGACATTTGCGGGTTCATTTTGAATGAACGTACTTTACTATCATTGACAGCTGTCACTGTATCTGTGATCTATGAATATAATAAATGGATCGAATTAATTTGGATAATAACCTTTCTGTGGTTAAAGATGAGTATTTGAAGTTTATTTATAAAGTTTTAGAACAAACGCTTAACTTGTATTCAAAGGCTTAAGTGACAGAAAGAGATTAAGGTGATGAATAAATGGCGAAGAAAGCAGGTTTATTAAAATAAAATGAAAGATCTTAGAAGCAGAATACCTAAACGGTTTTATATTGACTTTAGCTTTTGAGTCTATTTTCCTTGCTTTACTTTGAACGGATAGAATAAGTTATTTAGAATTATGGCTCAGAATAAGACAAGTATATTTAGTAGTTCTCTGGATTAAGTCTTGACGTCTGGTGGTGAGAGAGATTAAATTATGATTTCTGTCAAACTACTCTTAAAATGCCTTCGTAAATAAGTACATAATGTCGTACCTCATTAATTACCTCTATACTTATAATATTAAGCGGAAGAGTTTGTTTATTTAAATGAATATGAATATGAATATTTGCTTGATAATGTTATTGTTTGATCGCGCTAATCTCAGGAACTACTGTCAAAGTCAAAGTTAAATAATATCGATAAGGGCTATCGGAAAGGTAGAGAATATACGTCGTTCCCAAGAGAATATTCATAAAACACTAAATCTTATATCACGAACGCAAATGCAAAAGTAGACATTATTAATGTTTTATGTAAGGATTGAAAGCTCAGCGCATTTTTACGTAGCAACATTGTTCTGTTGATATTTGCGAAGCGGAATTCAAAACAACATCTGTTTTTCCTGATTTATTTACAACTAGTTGGCACTATACGGCTTTGTTCGGATGCAAAAACCTTCCTCTTGAATCACTCTACCTATTGCTGAAAACCGTATAAAGATACGTTTCGTATACGAACTTAAAGACGGGCCAAGCGATAGACGCTTATGGAACTTATTACAAATTATTAAATTCACTGCGTCTAAATTATTAAATTAACAGCGTCTATCGCCTGGCCCGTCTTATGTTCGCGATAATCTCAAAAACCATACCTATAGATACCTTCCTCCTTGGTCCTGGGTGTTTAATAAAAAATTACTATAATTCTATATAATGTATGTATATGAGCTATTATATTAAGAATATAATAGACATACATACAGAATACAGATACAGGATTACCCTAGTTCAGGCTCATGTATTCCATACCTATTCTAAACGTTTTTTATACCTATAGTTATAAGTGAATTTTGTTAATACATATTTGAATTTATAAATATTTTTATTATATCAAATGCCTAGTACCAGTAACATAAACTTAGAGCTTGCCACGTGGCTAAATGTTGTTGTGTCGATTGTCCGTAAATATTTATTTATTTATATAGTAGATTGATATATTAAAATTAACATCCTTAAATATTATTACTAGTTATATTCAAATTGTTGTCTACCACCAACAATCCTTCTAAATGTTTAACAATAAAATACGAGCATATATCTCCAAGATAAAGTACTCTTGGTTACCCAACGTGCTAAGTTTTTACTAAATCGCAAAATGGTTGACAGATTAAGATAAGGACGTTAGTAAATTAGGTCGGTATAGTTGGATGCTGTCCAATCTGCGGTGTTTTTTCTTTGCAAAGAAGGCTTTTACCGAAAGAAAAGGCTTTAGCCTGCGAAAAGAGAATTGCTTTTACGAAATAATTAAAAACCCACAAAAACCATCACCATTGGGTACCTCACTAATATTGGAAAATGATGTGAATACGAACTTCATGTTCTGATATTGGTCTGAGATTCGGAATATTTATTCCAATTTCTGTGTAATACCGCAAAAACAATAAAACTACATTCTCTTTTTCATGAAAGGTTCTATCTATTTCCAACAATTTTATTATAATCTGTGGAGTATCGCGTAACTTTTGGCGTTATACCTCAACCTAAGTAATTCTTCATTCAAACCAAAAACGAATAAAAGCCTTCAAAAAAGGTTCCATTATCGACTATTTTATTGTAATCTGTGGAATACTGCGTAAGCTATGACATAAAATAGCATAAAACCTCAGCCATTCTAAATTCAAACCTAACATTAGTCCGTGAATTTTATTCACATTTTGTGGAAAACCACGTAAACTATGACATAAAATAGCATAAAACCTCATCCTCAGTCATTCTAAATTCAAACCGAGGATTAGGCCGTGAAAAAAGTGAATCGTTTCAATAGAATACCGATTGGGATCGTTAAACGCTATCGGTGATTCAGCTGTCATTAGGACGTAATGGCTATCCGTTGAGTCAGATACTTTGTGATTCAATCTTGAAAATGCTCAGCCTATAGGTAGAGTTTATTTTTTAAATTTTAATAACGACTCGGCTTTCTCATGATCGACGGGGATTCGAGTGATTGAGTAGTAGGTTCTTAGAATTTTTATTGGGCTTGAAATTCTTATTTTACGCATATTACAATTGAATAAAATTTTCTTAAAACAGAAGGCGTTGTGGTTAACGAAGATTCTACATCAAGACAAAGACTTCGAAATCTAAACTTTGATAATACGTTTGTTAACACGAGCCAGAAACTTAATTAATCAAACTCTCAAAATAGCTCACCGTTTCCCGATATTTTACAACACATAAA
The DNA here is from genome assembly GCA_929108375.1 of Gymnoscelis rufifasciata. Lineage (NCBI taxonomy): Eukaryota > Metazoa > Arthropoda > Insecta > Lepidoptera > Geometridae > Gymnoscelis > Gymnoscelis rufifasciata. The sequence goes on along the minus strand of OV815327.1, from coordinate 7,509,122 downwards.
CATGATTTTTTAATTAAATAGAACCGAAACTTTATTACACAAAAAATAATATAGCTTCAGTTCACACAGTCATGGACGTAAAAAATAACACAATCTAACCGCGAGACCCGAACGTAAAAAAAAAAAAACAAAAAACCGGAACACTTCAATTAATATCGGTCGAACGCAATTGGTGGCTCGATAAAGACGCATGTTCGAAATTCGAAAAAATAGAACTCAAGTGGCTGATAGTCAGTTTTTATATAAAGAAGTGTGATGCCATAGAGTCGGTAGAGATTGAGCTTGAATAGACAATAATTAAACATATTTTTTTATATTAATCATGTTTAATAAATTTTAAATAATATAATTTAAATTATGTTTTTATTTCCCTTCATGCATATTTTTTTAAATGGCGAGTATTTTTAACCCCCGACCAAAAAAGAGGGGTGTTATAAGTTTGACGTGTCTGTCTGTCTGTCTGTGTGTCTGTCTGTCTGTCTGTCTGTCTGTGTCACCATAGCTCCCGAACGGATGGAGCGATTTCGATTTAGTTTTTTTTGTATGAAAGGTGAGTCTTGCGCGAGTGTTCTTAGACATGTTTCATGAAAATCGGTTGGGCCGTTTAAAAGTTATGGGGGTGAGAGTGAGGAAGCAAAACCGAAAATCTGCAAATATACTAGTGTGGGGTATCAAATGAAAACGCATCGCGTCCACATTACATAATATTATGTTGTTTTACATTTAAGGAAATTAAGGCATTGGAATCGGGGGTTTTTCTTAAATTTTAAATTTAGATTTATCAATCTCACAATACGTTTGTCTAAAAATAGTTTCACCATTTATAGAATTATAAACTGGAAAACCGTTTGATCAATTATACAAGTTAGAACTAGTTAGTTCTAATTAAGTACATTTGTATGTTTAAAACGAGAAACTACCCTTTTCGCCGTCAGACGAGTTTCTGTTTAGTGAATCGAGAAGTTTGAGTTTATGTACCACACGCTGGATATTCTGAAGGAAAGTTTTGCAACAGATCAGAATGAACTAAAACTAACATAAAACTTACACAGTCATATATATACATGGAACTAAATATGTCAATGTTTAAGAAAAAGGTTTAATTGTTTTTAAGCGACTTCAAAAAAGGAGGAGGTTTCTCAATTCGACCGTATATTTTTATATTACAGCCTGGGGTGTCCCTCTCTCCGGTTAAGCGATAATAAGTTATTTAAAACGTAATTAATTTACGTATCAAATAAATACCATAATATGTTTTAATTCTTTATACCAGAACCCTTTTTAATAATTATATCCCGATATCAATTCACTGATGTAGATAAATTGTACTTTGCGTTTTATTTCCCAACTTAATACAAGTTTTAATTCATTAAGTACATTATCTATCCAATCCATCAGTTCTGAGCCTTGAATTCACTATTCAATTCTACCGCGCCCAGCACCGATGATTACAAAATGTCAATGTCAACTGTCATTCTAAATGCGCGGCAAATGCACTATAGGCCTTTAATGGCCGTCTGCGGCCGCAATTGGAAGTTATTAATTGAAAATAAATGGCTGCGATTCACTGGCCCAAGAAGATACACTATGATTCATTGTAGTTGACAATGCGACTGTGAAGGGGGACTGATAAGGAGTCGCGTGTTTCCGCCATTTTGTGCTCTATGTAGGTATATTTAATACGTATTATATTAATCTACATTCTTGTGTTAATAATTGATGTTTCAGCGGAAAAAATACTGGAGGATTTCCATTAAGTTACTACGAGTAACTATGTTTGATTTTGAAATGCTATTTTTGCGCATTATTTTGTGTTTTACATATTTTGTAAAATACATCCGATTTTTATATACCTACAAAGGAAATTCAACGTTCACTCACTTAAAAAATGGTAATGCAACTTAAATATGTAAAATAAAATAATATCTTATTCAGAAGACAACATTAGCACTTGTGAAACAAAATACATTTACTTATGCAAAACACTTAGTTTGCATTTGGCAGCTTTGCATTATAACATAAGTATTCCAAAGAGCCAGGGTCGAATAAATTTACAGGAGTCAAACTAAAACTAGACTTTGAAAATAACAAAAAAAAAATTAATTCCTTTGAAACTCCCAAATCGCAGAGATTTGTCAACACAACGGTGTTACTATAAAAAAATCAAAGAAACTTTCAAGACTATAATCTAACATGGCAAACTTATTCAATTTTTATTCATTCGAATCATTTCGGCGTGGAGTCCTCTCTGAGTCATTTGATTAAATTAAAAGATATGACAGAGCGTTCTCACACTTGATGTTATTTTTATTTTTTGTTTCTAAATAGTAGTAATCATTTCTGGGATTGTGGTTTCGTTTTTACCTGGCTATTGTGATCGATGGTTTTGTTGTACGTGTCGGCATTCAAACCTCTCTGACATGTTCATTCGTAATAGGTACCTACTTCTGTAGTGTCTACGACTATTAAAATAATCACACAATTGAATCTATTGTCTCCATTATTTAACTATACATAATATATTCGTATTATTTTTACATGTGTTTTTTAAGATAGATGTTTTATGTCTACAGACATACAGACGCTTGCAATTTTTTTTATTATAGGAAAGCGATTATTGTTTATTGAAATCGTGTATAGTACATGGATGTTTTCATTTATACCTACATATGTCGAGTAGGTACATATACATAATAATACTTTATAAATAGGTATTGATACCTACTCTACGAATTGCACAGGTCTTAGAATTCAATATTGGAATAATTCGTTTTAAAAGAGAACGAGAGAAGTTATTTCAAGCTGGCAGCTTAGTAAGCTCTGCGAACTATTCAAATTTCGAATTGAACGAATACAAACAAACACATTTCAAAAATCGAACGAATGCAGATTCTTTATTCTAAGTTTCAGATTTTAAATCGAGAATATTACTTTAGAATTCAGCTTTAGAAAATCCAACTGATTGAGTTGATCTGAAAGAATATGTTTCTAAAAGACTGAAATCTTGAGACCGAATATTGTGAAATTATTCAATCTATAATATAAAAATGAATCGCAAAATGTGTTGGTAAGCGCATAACTCAACAACGCCTGGACCAATTTGGCCAAATTTTTTTTTAAAATGTTCGTTGAAGTTCAAGGATGGTTTTTACGGCGAGAAAAATTAGAATTATTGCTGGAAAAACCTTAAAAATAGCCCTTTTCTTTTTCCCATACAAATGATTTGTAACTAAAACGTAGTCAATTTGAGCTTTATTTCTATGGTATAAAGTTCATATTAAATTACAAGCACTCACTGTTGTCTAAGCAATGTAGGTGTGTTCCTAACGTCAAAGATCATATCTATCAAAAGTATATAAAATTTTCATGTCACAATATTAGTTACCGTACTCCTCCGAAACTGCTTTACCGATTTTTACCAAATTTTATATGCGTATACAGTAGGTCTGGAGAATCAGCTACTATCAATTTTTCATTTTGCAAAACAACGTTTGCTGGGGTCAGCTAGTTAATCTTAAATTTATACGGAATATTTCAGAATTATGATAAGACGGTTTTTTATATGAAATTAATTTTGGACTGTTATGTATTTTGTATTTTTTTCTCTATCAATCGCTTTCAACTTTTAGATTCTTAGTTGCAAACAACAAAAAAAATCAAACACGTTATTAAAAAAAAACAGCCTTGAACTAACTGAAAAAAAAAAACCTAGTGTCCAGAGACAACGTAAACGATCAGTATCGAAAGGCAAAAGTTTAACCGACGTTCCAATTATAAAAGCCCCAAATAGCGGGAAAAGTGTAAAGCGTTTTGTTTAACTAGCGGTGGGGAGCATGGAAAGTTTCGGCTGAAAGCCTGGTATCCAGACCGGAACTGTTTAAAAAGTTGAGGGATCCGTAACGAAAATGCTTGTTTGGAATACGTATTCTGTTTTTTGAACCTGGTTTTACTCATTAAACTTTAACAAGATATTTTTACGTGGTATTCAGCTCTGGGGCATAGAGGATTTTTTCTTTTTTTTTCTGTGGTGAAATAGGGTCGCTAAATTATTAGTGGGTCACTAATTTTCACATTATGACAAAGATATAAATAAATAAATATTTCCGATTAATCAACACAACAACATTTAGCACCGTGGTAAGCTAAAGCATGTGTTACGGGTGCTAGACATCCGATATACATCATAGAATAGATATACATATAAAGATATTTTTTATTATACATATTAAACACCCAAACCAAGGATAATGGATAACTTACAATTTAGTCACAGTTTTAGGACCATCTAAAATTCAGTATGTGGTCCTATAAAAAAAAGTTTGTGATCATAGACTATAAACTATATCTATCAAAAGTTGTGTTGTACTAAAGAAAACGAAAGCTTGGTTACTATTTCCAAACTTAATGTTTCCGTTCTTAAAACTGTTTATATTACGGAAGTGTTGAAATACAAAGCCCTTAGCCCGGCCCTATTAATTTTAGACAGGTATAAACAAACATTTCGTAATTGACTGAGCCGCCCTCTGTTTATATGATACGGTCAGGAGTTGGTCGAAGGTAAACAGCGTGGTTCAAATAAACTCTAAACATAAACAATCTTGTTGTTTATGGGATTCTATACTTGAAAGTTAGCTGGTAACGCTCCCTTACAGCGCGCGAATTGTTACCAACTAAATAATAATAAAATTACCTATTATTTATCTATTCTCATAATATATAAGGTAATTTATAAAGCTGAACAGTGAATTGGAAGGCGCCTATCTCAGGTACTACTACTGTTTTTAAACAAATGCTTTGGTGTGAAATATCTCATTTATCGGGCAAGATTATAGGCTATTTAAACGAAAGAACTACTGTTCCAATTAAAAAAAATGCTTTAGTGCTAGCTATCACATTGAACGGGTAAGATTATAGGATATTTTACCGTAATAATACGGTTTTAACGCGGGCTAAAAAGGGCGGGCGTGAATAGCTATATTTTTATATGGTTGGTACTCCTGTCATTGTGTCTACGTCACTGTCTTGTTTTAAAATGTGTTCTCATGTAACTTTGGAAAGCCACTTCAAAAGTTGGAGTTCCCATTAAACCAGGCGTATCCTCCGCTTATCCTAAATTGCAATTTACAAAGTTATATCTTTGTATCCAGTATGAAAGGAAGTCACCCTCTTCTTGTCTATTCCATGCAACGGGTATTAAAAAGGTTTTCTTCATTTTATAAATTACGAGCTATCCGTTTGTCGATTTAAGGTATTGATACCTAAGAACAAGGGACCTCTTTTTTCTCTACTATTGTAACTGTGTAGCGGTTGTCTAAAGAAAATACATAGACAGATCTATGCTTCAATAACCTAATTATAATTATCATTGTTAAATATAATTGGACGAAGGCTGGTCCATCACATATAAAAGCAATTTCATATAGCAGCTCTTGGCTCAACTTATTTGTTAAATTCAAACACTTAAAAAAATATTCCAGTATACCCAGCTCAAAAATAGAAAATAGTTTCAACATAATTACGAATTTCGCTCTAAAAAATTCTGTGAGGGTTTTTAAAATAAATGAGTCTTGTCACACCGTGAGGCAATAACTGTTTAATTAAAACAGAATTGAAAAAGTAAGCTCCTAGTAAAAATTAATAGGTTATTTTAATTAAACCTGCATGGTTTCACCGATGTAAAAGATAATTTTCCAAACATTTCAGCCATTTTAACGGTAATGCTACCAACCGCAACTCATTTCATAGCTTTCAAAACTTTTATCTTAGCAACGAACGTGGGCGAAATAACCATAACCGATATAAATTAAATTTATTATCAAATAATAACCATTTATTACGTCCTAAAATAAAATAAATACTTTTTTTGCAAATTATTATGTCGCAGACGTGCGATGACTATTTAGAATTTCGCGTTCTTTATTTCAATTTATGAGTTCGTGCCTTTTGGATTTCGAAGCCTCAATTCATAAGGTCATCATAATGTCAGTGACACAAACTTATAATGGCCGTTGATATCAAGTTGGGTATCAAATTAAGTACATAATTTGCTGCTCCCACAGGTTATCATATTCAAAGTTCATTGGAACGAGATAAAAGGCATTGTTCTAAAAACGCCAGGTCAATAGTGTTCTGTTACTTGAGATTTGTTTATCACGAGTGAGTCTTTGTTTGCTGACCTACATTCCGATTTTGACGTTTATAAAGCGAATAATGTACGTGGAGAAAGCACTAGCCGAAATTATTTTTAATTGCTTCTGACAGCGATAGGCATTAAGGCCGAGTTCTAAATTTGAATGCAGTGATTGTTTATGTCGTGATTCTTTTTTAGAATGCTTTTCTGATGAGACTCTTTTGTTTGGCCTTTTTCGCTTCACCAGTGATAGAATTACGAATACCCAAATTATAACGGTTTATTTGTATGGAAAATATTTTTCATTTTTACGTTTTTAATTAAACCTACCATTTATATTCTCATTTCGAACAATTTTATTTATACTGTATTTCTATAACCATTATTTGAAATACCTAACATATTGATAACTTGATGGTGCTATTGTCCGACCCGTGGTTTTATCTCGCTTAGGTAGGCATATATTAAAAAAAAATCGAATTTTTGTACCGTTTACCATTATTTTGAAATATGTCAATCTTTAACCAAATCAAATAACACTTATAAATCCGGCCATACATCCTGAAGTATAACTTTACATCCCCAGCCGCCAGCTACAAAACTAAGTTTTTATTTAACATACGGAAGATAAAACGACCAGTAATATAATGTTAAATTTATTTATTTATTTATTATATTATTTGTTACAGCCGATCCTCTACCGGGCAAGCACGTCCCCCTAGAGAGCTATGAATCCGAGCTGGAGCGAGAGCACGCCCTGCCCACGTCCGTGCCGAACGCTGACATACTCAAGACTAACAGCAACCCCACCTACCACAAGCCTAGGTAAGCTCGCACTACCATTGACAAATTATTTTTATTCTGTTAAAGTGAACCGAACTTAGAAATATGTCGTAAGTTACATTAAATTCACGGAATTCTGTAAGTTTTATAAGAAATTTTATTTATTATAAAAACTACGGTTATAGTTTAGGTTTACCTTTCTAGTCGTAACATAAATTTATTTGCTTGATAATAATTTCATGGGCGTTTCAAAACATTTCAATATGTAAATAAAAAAAAACTGTTTTTGTTGTTAAGTTGTGAACTTTTAAACTCGCAATTTTCTTGCTTATTTATAAGAATTAAATTAGTTTTTTTTACTAATATATCTCAGCACAGGGAACTCCTACACCACAAATGCGGTTACTCATTCCAAATTAAACATCTCTTTAAAGAGGTAATACAGAAATGCGTGGGTTTCTGATAAATTTCCACCGTCCACAATTCAACCCTTATTGTCAATGTCAAATGTTAATTACCGAAATAAAAGCTGTGCAAATACGTCCCTTTCATAAGCCAAACAAAAGTAATTAAAAATCTCTCACCAATCAATTTAAATGGTAATTTGACCCTGGAGGCAACCCAAACATTTTCCAATTGCTAAATTGTCGATGAAAAAACTTTTTCATTTCGTAGCTCCGGTTACGATCAATGTTCATAGAGTTTTAGGGGCCCGTAAGGTAATAAAAGAACGTTAAACTCGGAAGGTCTTAATGCTGTTTGAATGGGGAGGGCTGATACTGATGTGATGAGATAGAGTTGTGACCTATTTATTCACGTTCGGTTGAGATTTTAAGTTTTTTTCGTATATAGAGGTAGTTGACCACTAACCGACATTTTATATCTGCAGACTATTCTATATTTTGTTTCTAAAGACATTAATATATTCCTATTATATAAGGTAACATCTTACTATCGTTAAGCAGGCGCAATAAATAATAACAAACTTGCGGGTTATTGAAACAAGTGGGCATCGGTCTTGTAAACTTGAACAATACTTATAAATCCAAGATTTACATTGAAAATTCCAACAAGCGAACTTGTTATTAAAAAACAAGAAAGTTTTCAAAGAAATCTTTGTAATATTCATAGTTTGCGTACGGAACACTTGGCAACGAATCCGTCATACGCTTGACCCGCTTTCAGTTTGTTTTCAGCAAAAGTTCTACAATCGATGACAGTGATTGATCGAAAAAGTATAAATACATAAGAAAAGTATATAAATAAAAGAATTTTGGAAGTTAAGAAAGTTTCGCGTTGACTTTTCATACTGCTGCCAATATTAATGGTCTGATTCTTATTGTTTGAAAATAACACCCCATTTACTAGATAATATAAAAAATCTAACCAACATGTGAACAATAATACGAAACTGTTATGTGAATTGAATATCCAACAAACACATTTTAGTCATTTTCAAACAATGCATACGAAATTCAAATATTGTATGAAATTCTATTATGTTGGTATCCGCAATCGAGAAACCAGAGAACGATTTTTAAAATTCCATTCCGTTTTTTAAATATTCGATTGAGAACTACTTTTTTACATAGACATTAAATCCTCCATGTCAACATCGATCGTCATCAAACAGTCGATTTTTGAATAGTCAAAGACTTTATCTAAGGGATGGGTAAGTACCTAATTAAGATTATAGTTTCGGTCAACTTTTATAATTTACGATACTATATTAAGTAACTGCTACTGGCAGAATCATAGAATTGAGCGTACGGTAATGGCTTGTCATTTGACCCAAAAAAGTAGAAGTCTCAGAATGTCACATCATATCCAATTTTAATACTCCGTGCAAAAATCCAAAACAAACAAAAAACCCTTGTCCCGAAAAGCGAGTAACCCAATCGCAAAATTACCCAATTACCGAACACATAAAGAGGAATGTTAAAACGGCACTGTTTTAAGGTAATTCTTCAAATGAAATCTTCATCGTAAATCTCGGATTTAAAGCGTTTTCAAGTTTAATGCGTAAAAAAGTTTGTTCCGCGTTGTTTGACTCTGTCCTGGACCGTAAAATTGCCATAAATTCCACGTTTTGCTGCACGTTTCGGGTGAGAGGAAAAATCGATGGGCACCTAATTTAAAGTTTTAGGTCCGCTTTCGATTATCTAGTGAGGGACAATCGATTTATCAATCGATTACGCGCGAACGGTCAAAAGATTCACGTAACAATTTTGCTATATATTCAAAATTTCTAAATCGAATGACACATTCATATTTAACATTTAGTTTTGTTTTAAAAAAATTTGCTGTGCTTGTTAGATCAACTTATTGAGAATATACAAAATGTATTATAATGTATTTTCAGGTTATTTCCGGGGTTTTTGAGAACAACCACGTACGATTTCTAAACATTTAAAGAAGATACATACCATCTTATGCGAAACTTTGACAACCAAAAACCACCTAAACAGAGTTTTCATTACCACCATCATACACCATAACAATTATATTAGGTCAATTCTCAAATATAAATATAAAAAAAATCAAATTTAATTGATATCAGTTCACAGATATCGAAGTTCTCATGTAACAAAACAAAAAAAAACATACACGTAGCATTAGGAACTTCCTTCTATCGATTAAAGTTTTGCTTCAAATACGAACGAAACTTGGAAAATTCAACCAAAGACAATTTTATTTATTCTCTGCTGAGAAGGTATTTTATAGCGTTTATGTTTATACCGGCGATGTAACTGTTTATACCTTTCCTCACATATTTTATGGCATTCTAGGGCCGAACGATTCAATATGTATGTAAAGTTTACAATTTCTCAAGTAATTTCCTTGGCAGCGATTTATTTTCCCATTCACCACAAACATTCCGCGACGAACTTACCTACGCGAAGTTCGATTCATCAACACGTTCGATGCGGACTACAATTTTAAGTTTAAAAGGTTAGTTTATTAATTTATTTTATTTTAGTGACACTTGTTTGTGTTTTCTGTATGTTTCAATTTCAAATTTAAACAAGTTGCACTAATCTATAATATAATAAATCTAAAGTTAAAATTTAAGAAAAAAACCCGATTCCTTTGCCTTAATTCCCTTAAACGTAAAACAACATAATATTATGTTATGTGGACGCGATGCGATTTCATTTGATACCCCACACTAGTATATTTACAGATTTTCGGGTTTCCTTACCCACTCTCACCCCCATAACTTTTAAACGGCACAACCGATTTTCATGAAACATGTCTAAGAAAACTCTCGCCAGACTCACCTTTCATACAAAAAAAAACTAAATTGAAATCGCTCCATCCTTTCGGGAGCTATGGTGCCACAGACAGACAGACAGACACGTCAAACTTATAACACCCCTCTTTTTTGGTCGGGGGTTAAAAAGGTAGCCCAATATGGTAAGCGCATAACTCAACAACTCCTTTACCAATTTGGCAAAAGCTTTTTTTTTAATGTATGTAGAAGCTCTTAAGCAATAAGGCCGCCCTTTGTACTTCTTCCTTGTATGTGATTTTGTAACTATTGTTTTGTTTTGGTGTGCAATAAAGTGTTTTTGTATTGTATTGTAAGTCAAGGATGGTATTTACGGTGAAATATTCGTAGAATAATTACCCGTGCGAAGCAGGGGCGGGCAGCTAGTATAATATAAATGTGAAAGTTAGTATGGATGTTTGACGCTAAACGGATATAGCCCGGAAAACTCATAGATTTTATATAACTTTAGAATAAGAATGATTTATTTTGTCACAATCACAACGTAATATAATATACTTACTTACTGAATACTCATACTTTTTATTTATATTACGGGTAATATCGCTAGTATGTACATTTTGTATATAATAATTAGTAAGAATCCTTTTAAAGCTCTTGAGGTTATGCGTGGGTGGGAGCCTCATTGTACAAATAGCCTTCTATTAATTAACTTAGAGCTTTAACTTAAAATACTGCTTACTTGTAACATAATTAAGGGTTATTTAATGGTTTTCAATCCACTTTTGAATTTTGAAAATAATAGTCTGTCTGGTTAGATGGAGACTGAGACATCAGACCTCATTATTATGAATATATCTTTGTTATAATAATTTATTTAACAAACAATATGCCAGTTGACATATTTTGGCAAAACCATTTTAAATGATTCCTAATTACCTAAATAATATTATTAATTAAGAATATAAACATACACCATTAAAATTTCGTTAAATATCAATGCATTATGTTATAAAAAAGATAATTAATTTCAAGTTGCCAAGAGTGCGCGAGAATCGGATGCCTCTAAAATGGCGTGCATTGTGACGTCACAGCTAATTAATCAGCTAAGACTTGCCCAGCAGTGAAACAACATAGGTTAAAAAAAAAGTAGGAAACATTACAGTTTTGTACTACTCAGATACGTCACAGCACTCTAAACCAATGCCATTTTGAAAAATGGCGTCTTAAGTCACGTGATCAAAGACGAAAATATTGCAATAAAATATTTATAAAAATCTTATATTAAAAAAAAACTGCGTTATTTATTCGGGTTTATAAGTATTTCCTAGTAATCTAGTAACAATTTGTTTAATCTATATAAATAAAAATGAATTTTTGTTCGTTAGTCTGATTAAAACTCGAGAACGGCTGAACGGATTTATCTTATCATAGTCTTGAAATGTTCGTGGAGGTCTAGGGAAGGTTTAAAAGGCGAGAAAAAATCGGATAATTGCCGGGAAAAAAAATTGAATAAAAACCCGTGCGAAGCCGGGGCGGGCCATATATATTATATATGATAGTCAACTACCCTTTTATAAATATGGACTATTCACACTGCCTCCAAATGTGGTATCTATTTAAATTCTATGTTGAGTGTACGGCGGATACTGAATTAAAAATAAATTATAGTTGTACAACATTTTAAGTAGTTTTCCGCTAAATTTATTTCTAGCTTTCTAGATATTAATATAGCTACTAAAAACTACTGGTCCTTATACAGCTGCTACTAATTTACAAACAGATTTTTATGAGTAAATAATAAAGTTTAAAGTTAAGGGGACTTTCAACAACCCTTGTACTTCAAGGGGTTTAAGATTCATGTCAAAGAATAGAAGAGGTTTAAACTAACACGAGAGCCGTCCTTCTAAAGAATTAACCAAGTTTCAAGACGTGACTACAATTACAGCATCCGTACTCAAACTTGGTACAGTTCACAACAAAATGGCTGGTTGACTGATCAATATTCACGATTAATATTCTAAATTTGTGTAGAAAATATAAAAAAATATGACGAAGTAACGTAGCTTTCTAGCGAAATATGGGACTCGAACCCACGTCTGCCATTATACGCATGGACATTTACGATTAACCCAACGAAAGTGGTTGTTTTTAGTTGTTTAGTCTTAAATCTTTGACTAATTCCGCATAAGCACATATTCGGGTAGGCAGGGAATGGTAATGGCATTTATGAATTTGAAGACATTGAACAATAGTAAACTAAATTACTCATTGCGAAACTTTTTCGAATACAGAGTAATATCTCTCGACCATAAAAGTAACTGTAACAGCTATTTTCTCAGGCACTGCTGTTGCAAAACTGCCAGTAATTATGTAAATCGTTACAAAGTTACACAACTCACGATTAAACGTGCTTATAATCTGTTTCGGTTGGGCTTAAAAATGCTTAAACGATTTAACTTAGCATCTTAGGCGTGAACTTAGAAATCTTTGCAATGAACAATCTTAGAAGTATTTAAGCGGTTGAATAAATTCGATTATAAATCTTTACCAAATTCAGTAAACGGGTTAATAATTTAAATTTAGCATAATCCATGTTTGAAAATGGAAAGCAGTATAAAAAGCTTTCCGACCATAAACAAGGGATAAATCGTTGTTTTTGGCGCGCCGGCTGAATGCACAGAACCGTGTCATCAGCGGCGAAATGCTCGCAATAAATCCACAAAAGCACAAAAAAGCGATCTAACCACAAACAATTTATCAATCCAAACTAAACCGTCAACAGAAAACAATTAAAAAACGATACGTCCACGGCTCAATTTGGTCGGATCTGCGGATGCCATTTTTAAAGCTCACCTAAGCATGATTGAAACATTAAATCGCTTCTGACAAAACGTTCAAATTATTTGCGCAAAGTTGGCGCGCGAAACGCAGAGATTTGCACGATTTCGCGCGTCGGAAATGTCAAATACGCACTTGACAGTGACATTGACGTTTCTAATAACATTTCAGTCGACGAAAATGAGTCTTGGCCGGTTCGAGAGTATTCGAGCGAGAAAATACTTGGCGTCTTATTAGAACTGGCTGGCCATTTGAAGCTCAGTAATGTGCTTATTAAAATGAGTTCCGCGAAGGAAAATCAGGGAAAAACAAGTTGGAAATTCTTTTGTCGGGAAAATGAGAAATGGGTCATGGTGCATTACAATATCTTAAGAGGGGCGGGAACTAAATTATCTTTACAGGTTCAATTTCGCTTTCGCTTTAGTGAAACTTAAAAAAACTTTTTATTTTTCTTATTACTTTAGTAAGTAGCGTTTTAAGCTGGGATTCCAGCTAAAACTTTCCGACCACTTAGAAATCCGTGACTTTCTATTTTCCAACGATATTTTCCAAATTCAAAACAAAATCTACGAAAGTCGAAAATAGAATACAATCTCTATTTCGTTTAATAATAATTCCATTCCACTTCATGCTTATTCGAAACATCCCCAGAGTCATTATGAAACACATATCAAACTAAGGCAAACTTTGACAAGCTGAAACAACTCGCTTGCAATAAAAACAAGAATGAAACTGAATGCAACACAATGAAACTTCAGATTAATGATTGTCTCTGGGAGTTTGAGAATACTCGGGCAAGTCGCAAATACGGGAAAAACGTGGCAGAGGCGTTTCTATTGTGATATTTACACTACGCGGAAAGGATTTCTATTTTTGAATGGCTCAAGTGAGACGATTTATCATTGGATATTATTTTGGCATCTATTCTGCCCTCAGGCTTGTTCTGGAACGTGACGTGCATACAAGAATATTACAGGAGTTGTCAAAAAGTCTTCGATTTAGTTTTATAATGCAATTTCATAGGTTTTGGCGAGGAATGCACTATAACATTGTATTCCATCTTCAAACATGTTCTTTTTCAAATTTTCGAGTCTTTTCTGAAACACGAGCTAGCATAAATTATGGAACGTGATTAAAAAAAAATCAAATGTCTTCTTGTTTCAAAGGTTACTTCAGCCTAGTTTAGCAGGATTATAGGTCTATTTACTATATTATCTAGCGATCAAATACCTACGAGAAACACATACCTACGTAATTAGATATCAAGTGTGACTTAACCTAAATCAATCCTGTCGATGGGAGATAACGCCATGCAGAATTATTAGCCTAATATGACGTAGAATATCCTAAATCAAGACAATCTTACCTATTCCCAGGTTAATTGGTAGCAAATCTAACCATACCTAATGAATTCCATCAGATCTAACAAGGATTAATCTGCCTAGATGTGATGTAATTGCTTATTCATCGTTGTATCTAGGATTCATTAGTATGCAAGTTATTCTAAGCGGACTTGCAGAATGCAAGATTGCGGAATGTGTGACGTGGCGCCATCTAGCGGCAAGTAGCGGAACTAAAGGAGCTTTGCTTGACGTCTTTTATTTACCCCCGACCAAAAAAGAGTCTGTCTGGGACATAGTGTGAAAGGTGAGTCTGGCGCAAGTGTTCTTAGACATGTTTCATGAAAATCGGTTGTGCCGTTTAAAAGTTATGGTAGTTATATTGGAGAAGGAAAACTGCAAATATACTCGAGTAGGGTATCAAATGAAAGCGCATCGCGTGCACATTACAGAATATTAGGGGGTTTTACTTTTAAGGAAATTAAGGCATTGGCATAAGGGGTTTTCTTAAATTTTAAATTTAGATTTATTCAAGAATAAACGTTTTGTCTATATTATGGCTTATATATTTTTTAATTATTTATCATTGTTTTCGTTAAAGATTTCATTTAAATTATGTCCGTCATGCAAAAAACTTTGCATGCTTATTTGAGTAAAAATCTAAATAATCTCTCTGACAACCACTTATTTCAAAGTTATTGAGCGATAAAACGGGGTGTCTCTATCTATCCAATTATTTTACGTCTCAATTATGTATTAAATAACAAAACAAACAAATATACTCGTATTTGTGTTAAAATCGTAAAATCAGTGCCTGGGCTGAATGTTTTCCCTAATGCCTCACAACACCCATGCACTTCTCGACGGCACTTCATCAAGGCGCTTGACGTACGAAATGTAGGTCGTCGAGCCGTCATTACTGTATGTAACGTATGTATGGCTCATACATTACAAAATGTATGATGAATGACTTTTCGCGCTAAAGTACTGTGACTGTGCCATAATGCTCAATGCAACAAGCTTTTTTTTATTTCGTAATTTGTGATGCTGTATAGAGGCTTCTATTTCGTAATTTATTTTTCAATACAATTCTGAGTTAACTATTTGTGATAAAACCACATAGAATAAAATTAATAAATCTAAATTTAAAATTTAAGAAAAACCCCCGATTCCAATGCCTTAATTTCCTTAAATGTAAAACAACATAATATTATGTAATGTGGACGCGATGCGTTTTCATTTGATACCCCACACTAGTATATTTGCAGATTTTCGGTTTTGCTTCCCCACTCACACCCCCATAACTTTTAAACGGCCTAACCGATTTTCATGAAACATGTCTAAGAACACTCGCGCAAGACTCATCTTTCATACAAAAAAAACTAAATTGAAATCGCTCCATCCGTTCGGGAGCTATGGTGACACAGACAGACAGACAGACAGACACACAGACAGACAGACAGACAGACAGACCGACAGACAGACACGTCAAACTTATAACACCCCTCTTTTTTGGTCGGGGGTTAAAAAGACCGTCCTGTCTGAAACAGTAAAAATCCACGGCTAAAATCTAAATGGAAATTCATTCTTGGAACTTTAATATTTTAAAATTCGAACCGGCCCAGTGTTGCTCTCTAAAAGCGACAGGGTTCATGTAGCTACCTTTTACGGGCGGCGTGTAAAAAATACCACGCACCGAAAAAGGACCACGCGGATACCCTGTGGCAACTAACACAACATTTCCCGCGGAACACGACACTCTACCTATTTTATTTTTCATTGTTTTGTCTCATTAAAATGCGGTCTACGTACAGAAAATAAAGCTAACTGAACCATTGCTTTGGAGTTTTGCCAATTTTTGCCATTTCCATACCAGACTGCTAAGCCGTATTGATCTACATCTACTTAGAGGCACTGTGGAAGAGTGGGTCACCTTACACTGGTCATGTTATTATGATCTAAGGTCACTGACATGAGGAAAATATTTGAGGGCTACCTCATTATTATCTGTGTTTTTATACAAAATGAGTTCGGCTGGGCCGAGACAAAACGGGTAAGAAATAATTCATAGGATAATACGCATTTTATGGCTAGCACATTAATAAAATAAATGTAGGAAAGTGCCATTGGTGGTTGTGGGTAGGGCGGCATTATAGAAATGTTTCTTTGTCCTTTAGATACCTACTTTGGTTATAACTTATTACCCAGTCAAAGGGCAGGAAATCTATGACGCTATTTGTGAAGGTTTTATTAAAATTTCTTGGAAGGCTCTCACAAAACACTGAGGTGAAAGCATTTCGTGTTTTTATTATCCATCCTTATCTAACTTAAAATAGATCCTAGTCTTACAACTAAATAGTAATAATTCATAGGTGTGTATTTCCAACAACTTAATTGGATTGTACCTTTTTACCTTTGGCTAAACTTTGCCGCCATGGGTTGTGGCTTTGGTCTGAGTTTGCTGAGTAAGCGCCGCAAAAAACATGTCACTGTCAAAAACAGCACCTGTCAAATTCGAGGCAAAAGTCCAGATTGCATTCCACCCAATCGCTTACACAGTTTATATTATGTGGCTGAAATAAATGTGCACCTAAACGCCCCGTAACCGATACAAATCTGCAGCGGACAGGCTATTATTGAAATTTTATACCAGCTTTAATGCGAATTGCTGAGAATATGTTGCATTTGCAGAATTTGCTCGGCACTTACTTCGCGAGACGGAGGAAAACGTATTTTGAAAATGGCCCGGTAATATATGTTGGGAGTTTTGTGGTAGAGTTACATAAAGTGCTTACCTACCGATATATATTGTCGCAATGAAAATGGCTCCTTGTCGTTACGTTACGACTGGTATACATTTATTGTAATCGTATCTACATGTAAAGAGGTGTTTTAAAACAGCAAGATATTTTTATTATTATCTTAGCATACGAGAAACCTATGCGATAATAGGATAGGATTCCTTCTTCTTCTTTAATTTCGATGTTAAAGGATTTCTGTTTGCTAAATATGCCGGCGCGGCGACAATAGGGTTGGTGGCAAAAAAAATTAAATCGTCATTTAGATCATTTAAAAATTATACACATTGAAGTTTCCACTGCCCCAAGCCTCCAATTCGGAGCTTTGATGCTCTATATCTTAGCACTTTCTTATTAAATGGATAAAACAAAAAAATATCCAGTATTTTTTTATCGGCTATCGTTATTCGTTAGCTTGGGTCTCCTAAATGAGTTGTCATTATGTTTAAATTAAAAGTTTTTTTTTATAGTAGATATATTTTGCTAAAAACCATGTTTTTGTTACAGACCTCCGCAGCACCACGGCGCTGCGCTCTTGGCGGGGGTGGGGGGCGGGGCGGTGCCGTCCTATGCCCCCCCTGGCAGGTCTTTCTTCACCCCCCCTTTGCCGCCCGAGTACAACAACCCTTTTGCTGACAAGCCTACACTTAGAGGTAAATACAATCTCTATGTATGTGTTTGTATGTTTCTATGTATTTTTTTTTTTTATTTTTTTTTTTTATTATTTTTGATAAGCCTTCATTTGACCACAATCTCACCTGATGTAAAGTGACGATGTGGTCTAAGATGGAGCATGAAGGCCTAGAAGATGGCTTCTCCGGGCCACATTACGAAACACGAAAAAATCGCTTCACGACTGGCCCAGCCCGGAGGGTGGTGACAAGCCGCGGCCGAAGCCTACCACCAGAGACTGTTCTTAGCACCACCCGGAGGTCGCGTGTAAGGATTCAGAGGGTTACCACTTACGGACGTGAACAGACTAAACCTCCAGTTGAGTTGTTGTATGGTATCAGATGGTCGTTGGGCCCCAAAGTTCCATGGCCATCGTGATGAGATCAGCGTCTTCAGGAAGTCCACCAACTAGATAGACGGGTGATTAGGTAAAGGCCTCAGGTACGGGGTGGATACAAGTCACCACTAATCAAAATAACTGCTGGAAGTCTAAGAGATAGGCTTATACCCAGTTGTGGACGTCTACAATTGATATGATGCTGATGACAGTGAATCAAGAGGAAAGTTTTTGCATCCGTGAAAAGCCGAAACGGGTCAGCTTGTCACTAATAATATATGAATTGATTTGATTTGATTAGATCATAGGGAAAAGATACATAGAAAATGTATTAAGGAAACTTTAGTAATATTTTTTCGCGTGATTAGGTCGATCTTGTTTCCCGGTAAGATTGACATAATATAACGTTATTCGAATGTCGAATGAAGCAAAAATTTCTAATTAAAAACCAGTTTAAGGTTTAAATTAATTATTATCCTTAAGAATTACATATATTTCACTTACATGAGAAACAAGCACTTTATAAACACCTTACATACAGCGATTTATGAATTAAAAGTTACTTAGATACTATATAATGACATTAAACACACAATAAAACAATTACTTAATGTAAACAGCAAAAGCAAGCCCAGCATTGGGCACCTTACTTTGCGACTTGGGCTTTGCGATTCAAAAACAATGGCTTTGAATGGTCCAATATTATTAACCCCCGACCAAAAAAGGAGGGGTGTTATAAGTTTGACGTGTCTGTCTGTCTGTGGCACCATAGCTCCCGAACGGATGGAGCGATTTCAATTTAGTTTTTTTTTGTATGAAAGGTGAGTCTGGCGCGAGTGTTCTTAGACATGTTTCATGAAAATCGGTTGTGCCGTTTAAAAGTTATGGGGGTGAGAGTGGGTAAGGAAAACCGAAAATCTGCAAATATACTGGTGTGGGGTATTAAATGAAATCGCATCGCGTCCACATTACAAAATATTTTATGTTGTTTTACGTTTAAGGAAATTAAGGCATGGGAATCGGGGTCTTTTTTTTTTAATTTTAAATTTAGATTTATTTAAATCAAATACTCTTAATACTCTTGTTCACAAACCTCATCTGATTTGTCAACTGCAAAGATGCAATCCTTATTGGCCGAGCAAGCAAAGATGGCTGCCAAAACTCCTCGCTAATTGGCCTTCTTTGCCAGATAACTTTATTAGACAGTGTATGGATGTTTTAGCTCTATTATAGTATCGTATTACTATACGTGCCAAAAGGTCAGAGCTTTTAGTAGATATTTACTACTTAAAGGCCTGCTACAGGACCCATTCCGACCACCAACTGACAGCTGATAATGAAGTTACGATGATCGGTTTCAACCGTTTTTGAACCTCTTGAAAGCTACCACCGACAAGCCCATCGGAAGGGCTAGTCTTCCGATGATACCCAGGAAGTTCGGTCGGAGTACCGGCTTCCACACGATCCATTTTCAATTCCCATCAACCGATTCGTCTCCTGACTTAACGTTGCCGTTTTAGATTGATATGAGTTATAGTAACGTATTGGGCAGGACACTTGGCGAGACGAAATTATAATAGGTGGAGTAAGGCAATCACTGAGTGGCGTCCAAGGAACGCCTATAGGAACGTCGGTCGTCCAGCAGCAAGGTGGGCTGACAACATCTTAAAGTCGTAGGATGCACCTGGATGCAATTAGCACAGGATCGAAATAAGTGGGAAGAGCATGAGGAGGCCTATACCAGCAGTGGGTGAAGTCAGGCTGCGGATGATAGTAACGTATTTGTTATGCTTTAGTTGTTTTTTTTACAACTTCTATACTATAGTATTTCTCTAATATCATTCAATTATAAGGCAAGTTGTCCGATTCTTGCCTATTTGAATCAATTTATTTATAGATTAGTTTTAAATTTATAGATTTGACAAGGCACCTGATAAGCCGCTGCTGAGAAATCACATGTACAACCTCTAACGAAACCAAGTGTACAATTAGTTCCTAAGGTGGATGAATAAATGAATTACTGAATTACAATGTGGGAGGCCTTTTTACACCAGTGGTAATCTGAAATTATCAAGATGGAAGAGCCTTTAAGTCTTTCACGAGAGAGATCGATTTATCTGGGATGATGTGACGGATGCTAATGATCTTCATGTTGTTTCAGGCACCAACACAGATGGGAACAGCTACCTTAACCGGAGGCCTATCCCTCCGCCCTCTCTCGGCGTGGGCCACGAGCGAATCCCCATCAGACCTCCTGGACAGGTAAATTAAATAATCGTCCTTGTGATATTTTACGTGGCAGTTCCCGTTCAATATTATTAATTAGGAGGTATTTATGTCCAACAGCCTGTGTGCAATGACTGAAATTTTAAACAAAAATGTTATACCAAAAGCTTTTCTTTAGTTTATACTTATACAATTAAACAAACTCTTCATCTTTATAATATTAGTAAAGACTACTATAGATACCTGATTGGTTTTGAATACGCTCCCAAAGCCTAGGTCCTCAAGATCTCAATCTTTTCCCAGGAAACCTCATCACCGCAGGTTCCTGCGCCGCCGCCAGCACCACCGCAGCCGCCCCCAGGACTCGAGAATCCGAAGAAGAAGGCTCTGAACAGCCCTAGCCATAAGGTATGTACCATAGGTATACTACATATTCTAGGCATTCTAGTATAACAGGTCCTAAGTTTTTTTTTTATGATTGATAAGCCTTCATTTGACCACAATCTCACCTGATGTAAAGTGACGATGTGGTCTAAGATGGGACATGAAGACCTAGAAGGTGGCTTCTCCGGGCCACATTACGAAACACGAAAAAATCGCTTCACGCACTGGCCCGGCCCGGAGGGTGGTGACAAGTCGCGGCCGAAGCCTACCATCAGAGACTGACCCGGAGGTCACGTGTAAGGATTCAGAGGGTTACCACTTACGGACGTGAACAGACAAAACCTCCACGTCGTCTAGATTAGGTGGTCATTCTGGACTAAGGACCTCTTATACTTCAATAGGTTTGCATAGCAAGATAGCTCCACATATACTGGTCAGCTACGTGGGACTTGATAGGGATGGTGAAAGGTTTCAAGCGGAGATATTATCTTCTTTTTGACTTAAGACCAGAAGTTCCTGAGCTTAGCGCGTTAAAATAAACAAACTCTTTATAATATTAGTATAATATATTATTCTATACTAATATTATAGAGCTAAGACTCACAAGTATTATTGATTATTATAGTATAGTAACCAAGCCCTTTTCTCTGTTGTAATATTTTTTTTTTATTTTTTTTCCGTTAAAAAAAACAAGCCTCATTAGTCTCATTTCATGCTTATTACTTACCGACCGGATTTCCTTATCCAGAACATGGCTGTATCTATTTAACAATAATAAAATATTAATCCATCGGATTTACCTTAAGGTTAACATCGCGGAAGCAAATATAATCTTAATAAGGTTGTTAATTTAGAATTATGTTAGATTCATAGTAACAATGTACATAACTAAGGGTTAGTTTATACCGAGAGGCGATGAAACGCGACGCAGTGCGCACTTTTTACGATAACGAGACAGAATATAATTTATACGCTACATAAAAAGTTGCACTTTTCTTTGCAAGATAATGATACAAAATGTTACTTTAGTTATTATAAAAGATACACGTTTCATTGCAATCATTCGATATAGCCCCGCAATGCACTACGAGTCACCGCGCCTTCCGAAGCATCGCGGGGCGCAGCGCGAATAGTGCGTTACATCACGAATTCAAGACTCAAGTTTTATTTATTGCACCAAGAGACTTTACGATGCGTCGCAACGGTGCGATGAACCTCGCAGATTTACAAATACAAATACAAAAACGTTTTATTGCACACACTGGAAAACAAAATACAACAACACGTAGGAAACCAAATGTACAATGGGCGGCAATATCGCTAAAAAGCTATCTCTTCCAGGCAACCTTTGGATGGAAAATAACTTGATAAAATAATTAGTAGGCAGGGGTGTACAATATTAAATAAAACAATTGAGATTATAAGGCTCCATTATGACAAATATAAATTAATGATAATGATTTAGTATCTGATTGACGACTTTTTAGTATTCAAAACAAGTAGTATCCAAGTATATGAAATCGTCATCTCACTGTGTCCCGTTTTGAACTGACCCTAAAAGTTGTGAAAGGTAACGGGATAGAGTAGTGTAAGCTTGACCTTTATTTTATAGTTAGCTAAATTATCACAATTAGCGCTTGCCAGGCCTTGCTAATTGACTCACTATGAATCATTCGTCGATAATCAATGGTCGGTAGGGAAATTCGATTTCAAATGAATCTCATTAAAGTCGGTTAAGCGTGAACCTCTTTGGCAATTGATATGACTGTTTTAATCCAAGGATTAGCAATAATTAAAAAAGGGAAACACATTTCTGACTCAATTCTGCAAGGTTAAGATTTTTTATTAAGGGTCCATTATTCCGTAGGTAAATTTGAATCTTCAAAACTAAATTCGTGAACAAAATTACTAATCCAGATTTAACATTCACCAATTCGGGGAAAGCTATGCAAGGGTTCGATTTCCGCTAAGATACAATTGTTTGAATCTTCTACAAGCACTTGTTTGTGCATAGGTAATAGACCTTTAGGCACTTATTTTGACAATAGATTACTATAAGTATTTATATATCATCAAGTATCGTAGTAGTGGGTCATCTAATAGGTATACGTGATACAAGCTCAGAGCTTACCAAGCGTCTCGATGCTGCTGCGTGGATTGTCCAACTATATATATTGTTTTGGGGCTATATATCAACATTTTCATCTACAATATCCCTTCTTCTTTTCCAGCCGGATGATATCGACGCCGATGTTAAATCCGACCAAGCGAACTTCACCGACTTCGTGCCAAACTCCCTGAACATCCCGACAATATCAAGAATACTATCCGGCTCCAATGGCAGGAAGGAAGACATACCCGACGTCCTACTGCGCACCGTCACCGCCAAACCACAACACAACCAAGAGAGAACCAGCAAAAGTGACACATACATCACTAAGGAATCAGGCGTAACGCTCTCAGACTCCAATAGGGACAGCAGCACAGAAGGCGCTCTAGCAGTCCTAGACCCAGAAATGAACAATTTAGATAGACCGCTAATTATAGAAAATGGGGAAACAAACACTAGAAGAAACCTACAGTATTCAACCAAAATAAACGATAGTAGGAAAGATGATATAATGCCAGCTACTACTATAGGCTTCGAATTAAAAGACCCAGAGATGTCTACTGAGAGATATCACAATTTAGCGAATGTAAACTTAGATAAGAAGAATAATAAGGGGAATGATGCTGTGCAAAGGACGGGGGAGAATGGATCATTCGCTTGGAATGTCCACATCTATCTAGCGACTGGCATGTTCACAATACTAGCCGTTTACTCAATATCTAAAATCATCTTTTACAACAAGTTCACACATCTCTTCACTCAATACTATTTCATTATCCTGCATTTGATCCTCGTATTAGTCTGCCTAATAAGAATATTTTACATGTGCTATGATCCGTATAACATCAATAATTCCTTGCCCATCTTTATAAGTGAAATCTTGTTGCATGTTCCTGAGATTTTCCTCAGCATAGCATTCGCTTGCACGATTCTGTTTCTCTTGAATAACAGCATCAATTTCAAGAACACGTGTTGCGCTTGCTTGATTAGACCCAGAACTATTATTATAGGGGGCAGTGTTCACTTACTGTCCTGTCTAATGCTACATATCTTCGAGGATAGTAACAATATTTTAGGTCACACATGTCAAATTATATTTATTATGGTATGTCTAGTATTAGGGTTATGCTATATCTACGTTTACAAAACATTAAAAGCGATATTGCAGAAGAAAAGCCACACGTACATCAATGGCTTCCAGAATTTGTACCAAGCCATCCACATTAACCTGGCGACTGCTTTGCTGTTCGTTCTGATGGCTGGCTTGCAAATCTTTGGCATATTTGGGATTAAGAACCAAGTGAACATGACGAAGTTCAACTGGTTGCAATGGGGGTATCAGTTTTCTATAACTGTTATAGAAATCAGTATAGTAGCCCTAATATCTTGGGTCATAAGTTTGAAAGTAGGGATAGTAGCCTTGCAAAATGAGAAGGCTGACGGTAACAAGATATCCGGGATGAACCTTTTCGCTTGCGCTGCTGGGTCCAGCAACGAACAATTCGAATCGGACTATCCAGCTATATGTAACACAAACACAAATCTTCACACGTACACTCTTAGAACCGGTAAGCCTATTTACGAAGGAGCTGGTCACCATCCAGCCATGCCGGATCAATGTTGCAGTGGTCCAGTAATCGATCACCAGAGATTCCAGCTCAATACCTTGGCTGGCACCTGCGACAATAACTCAGGCACTGAGAACTACTCAGGCCACAGTTCTATAGCTAATGCAGGTCACAGCAGCTCAACAGAGTCTAGCAATGCCGCTTCAAGCCAAGGTGTGACCAACCATTTGATCAAACACCACCCCAACCACGCTTACAACGGCATCGAGTCCGTCTCTGACGACCATTATTCTAATTGCGACCCTGCCATCCAATCCTTACAAGGAGACGATCCCCTGGACCACGAATACAATGTAATCCAATACGGCAGCAACAGCGATTTCATCAGAGACATCAAAAACCAAAACTACAACGGCGGCTCCAACCGCAGCTCCCACAACTTCAAGCACATGTCTTACGACAGAGCGTCCTCTAGAACAAACAGCAACCCTAGAAAAAAGCATAGGCCTAAGAACAAAAACGTCCAGAACTGCATGACTATGGGCTACGACTCCATGGGGCACCACTACCACCAGCCGCATTTACCCGACGAATACGGGAACTACGAGTCCGAAAACGCCTCGTACCATGCCTCTGGCATCCAAACTCTAAATCCTAATAGGAGTTATAATGACTGCAGAGGATCTCAGCGAAGGAATTCACCTTTGACTGTCAACTCTAGCGGTAGCCAAAAGCGGGGTAAGGGGAACCCTTTCCCGGACCGGCCTAAGTCGACGGATCTGTACGGGTTTTCCGAGGAGCCCAGTGATAGGGCGTACCCCACTCCGGCTCCTAGAACGTGTGGGTATGAGGCGTCGTACTCTCAGCCCACGGACGAGGTCGCTCCACCTGATGGGAACAGCATGCTGGTCGCTCAGGACGGCTTCGTGCGGTTCAGACCTCTGGAAGACCCGTCCACCTGATTCACCATCACGCTGTCCTGGGCAGCGGACCTTAGTTTCTAATGCTCAGTAGCTACGCTACTTTTCGCCAATCTCAAGATCGGCTTTCGGCTGCTAAGCACCTTAAAACGAGGCATTTAAATCGTGTATCTAAATCGTTCAAAACCATGCATGGTTTTCTCGTGCGTCTAACTTTAAGCGTAATAAAATATCACTATGAATGTAACAATTTCTAAGAATATGTAAAATTGTAAATGTTTTAATTAGGATATAACTAATCGGCCTTTTGTATATAGCATTCTCTTTTAATTTATAAGTCAATTTATTTACTTAATCGAACAGGCCCCTAACGCTAATAAATGCCATTTAATTTAATCAATTTTAGTGTGTAATTAATGATAATATTATTGTGATATATAAAAGTTTGTTTTTAACAAATCTGTCCATATATAAATGAGGATAAGTCCGTCTGTTTTCTGGCCATAAAATACTTATCAATGTTATCAAGACAAACGTAACTCCGAATTTCTGTAATTATAGAGTTAGGATAAAATTTATCGTGCGTTATCTCTTTGTAATCCTGAATTTACTTTTTTGATCAACCAGACACTAAAATCCATCATCGGTTGCATTTAGGTACAAGTTAATGTTTAGAGACATCACTTAAATTACCTAGTCATTGCGACTTCATCTGAATTTTACCATAATCCTGCCATACCTACATTTTATATTTATTATCATTATCGAATAGACATCTGCTCAAAGGCATTAAACGGATAGCTTTGGAACTATCAACTAAAATCATTGTTACAGTAATAGATAGTTAATTGTATAAAAATGTTGCAAATTAGAACATTGTGTAAAACAATTCTGTAAGAGGCAGCTAAATTCAGGCCTAAAGACCTTAATATATTCAGAATTATTTTACATATGCAAAACGTAAAAATTCCTATGTAAATAAAATTGATAAATTAAGTACATATTAGTGCGGTATTTTCAACGTATCTACTGTTGGTGAATTGTAAACTTATAGCGAATATTGTAACAAAACTGAATTAGAAATAGGACTTGTTTTCGGAAAAAAATATTAATACATTTCTATCCACGAAATCGGTTGCAAATGGTTCACTCTAATTTTTATACATATGCGTATGTTATGCATATACATATTTTATGTATTGTTAACAATATTTGCTACAATGTTTATTTATTTCAATTGTATATAAAGGGCTACAAAATGTACCCAAAAGGACAGCATCGTCCATTTTTGTTTGTAAAATATAATTTTCTTTTATAATTAAAGACTGTACCTATATTGTTTAGGTATTATTTTAATAAAAACGATTAAAATGTATGATAATAAAAAACGGTAATGAAAAATTATGTTGTTTTATTTATTAACTCGTCCTGGATGTAAAATCTATCGAAACTATAGATTTTTGTATCTACTAAGATACCTACTGTTAGTGATTTTTTCTCAAATGTCAACGGTTTCTATGATCATCAAATTATATTCCATAAATTGACGTTCATGATAGATTGTCCGATTATACTTGCATTCCAAGCGAAGTCGAATATAAAGTCAAAACGTTTATTTCCTTAGATGCACAGGGCATACATGGACAGGTCAATTTAAAGCAAATTAAAATAAAAACTAAGAATAATCAAGGAAGAAAGCATTGTCTTGACAGTTCGCTTAAATTTTTAACACCTTATATTAACTAGCAGCAATACCACTTCTCTGGCTACTTCAATCACAGTTTTAGAGAAACTAGAAATTAACTCAAAATTAGTATTCTCTACATAATCGTCCATTATTGCACGGTACGATAAAGTGACGATGTGGTCTAAGATGGGACACGAAGACCTAGAAGGTGATGGCTTCTACAGACCACATTACGAAACACGAAAAAGTCGCTTCACGCACTGGCCCAGCCCGGAGGGTGACAAGCCGCGGCCGAAGCCTACCACCATAGACTGTTCCTAGCACCACCCGGAGGTCACGTGTAAGGATTCAGAGGTTCACTTACGGACGTGAACAGACAAAACCTCCATTGCAGTCATTACGTCTTCACAAGTTTTGAGTGAAATATATTTAGTTTTTAAAAGTTTATCTTTCCAAAAATCATTGTTATAAATAATAAATATGACGGCGAGACGTCCTGGTTCTTCATTGTAGTGCGTTTGTAGTAGCATAGAATCAACTTAAAATGTCCGATGGCGTGAGCGGGCGCTCGCGCCACTCGATCGCGCGATGTTTACCTGCGGCCGGTACCGGTCGGTGTCAGCCGACCGGTCTGGCAGCCAATCGGGTGCCCGCAGGTAGAGGGGTTGTTTACGAGTTGCACTGCTATTTAAAGTACCGTTCCAATAGTCCGGGAAGCATTCTTTCTTTGGCTTCTGCTCTGTGCAAACGCTGTCGGAGTTACTTATTGACTTTATCTATATCTCTGTTAAACTGAGCCTCAGATTGTTTGTGTAATTGATATTGTTCGATTAATCCCGTAATGAATTACTATTCAATGATATAATCTGTTTAAATCACTATGTCAAACCTTTCACCTACAAATATATTATTTAAGGAACCTATTTCATCAGTATCTTGTGATGTTGACTGTATAACGACTAGAGGAGTTTACAGCGCGTATTGCTATGTTACCATTATAAACATTTATGCAAAGTACTTATCAAAACTTAGGTATCATATCTCTTCTTCTTTTCCGTTACGCTCTTGACAGAGCGGTCGCGGTCCTCATGTGTCGGCGGTGTGGGCAGATGATATTCGCCTCACGACAGCGCGCCACTTTTCTCTGTATGTACTTTTACTACGGTACTTTTTGGAGTTTACTCCTAAGAAACGATTTGAGTTATAAGGCCCGGTACGGAAATTTTATGAGGAGTAAAATCAAGTGTAACACGAAAAAATAAGGCGTTACGTAGAAAGAGACAAACATATATAATATATCTGTAGGATTGAACGTGTAAAAGAATGAGATGGAATGCATTACACAGCTCTCCTCCTCGTCGTCTCCAGCTCTTTGCGTCGTCGTCGTAGCTGACACACACACTTTTTTGTATTTGTTCTGTCCATCGTATGGGAGACCTTCCACACGGCCTTGTGCCCTCTACCTTTCCTTGGACACCAAGACGTTCGATGGACGGATTGTCGCGTCGAGAGACGTGTCCGAAGAACGTAAGTATGCGTGACTGTACTACTGAAAATAGATGCTGCCCAATGTCGAGTTCTTGTAGAATGGAAATATTGGTGCAAAACTCTGTCCATGGTATTCCAGGCATCATATATATGGATATAATTTTTTTTTATATCTGTCTATATGACGTTGAGGTAATTTCTGCATTATTTATGGTTGGCACCAACTTTCCCCGTATATCGAGTAGAGGATAATATAGCGCGTATTGTTACAGACCATTGACAATCATTCAATTCATTTATTTTACTTTTGGGACATTGAAGAATATTTAGTTACGTCAGTAAATTATTAGATTCATACATTATTATTTAAAAACTAATTCATTAATAGTGCAGCTGAACAGTCGCTTTGTCAAAGCATTTAATAGTGGCATTTAATGCTAGAATTAACAAAATATAAATATGCAAACTTTATAATGTGGTTACATACTTTATTTTACGAATGATCGTACAAACGATTCTTAATAATAAAAAAATGTCTAAATTATAAAAAAAAATATTGCTGCTGTTTAAAGACATTGATAGATAGCTGCTGTATTGTTAAAAATATCATAATTAACCTAAAAAGCGGATATCTACATAGCTCCAAGGAAATTAATAATTTACGCTCAAGGATCCGATCCATATGATACATTGATCTTGCAGCTAAATTATATTGTGGGTTGGGTGTTTATGATGTTTAGTAAAAATATCTATATATGAATGTCTAGTTAGTTAGTTAGGGGGGGCCTGTTTTTCCGCACTTAGACTCAAAGGTGGTCCATTGTGCGTGGAGTGGGGCGCTAGTGTAACCAGCCCAACTCCGACCAAAAGCGCAGAAGTTTCCTGGGGTCTTCACAGGCTGCTCGGAGTGACCTTGGGTTCTTAAAGAATTCACGTCGCTGTGCTGTTACTCCCTCGCATTCCAGGATGATAATGTATGTCTATTATATATTAAGTATATCAGATGTCTAGCAGAAACAAGCTGAAAGCTTACCACGGGGCTACATGTTGTT
Organism: Gymnoscelis rufifasciata; assembly: GCA_929108375.1. NCBI lineage: Eukaryota > Metazoa > Arthropoda > Insecta > Lepidoptera > Geometridae > Gymnoscelis > Gymnoscelis rufifasciata. The sequence continues at coordinate 7,479,554 of OV815327.1, read as the reverse complement.
GTGTGGATTGTCCGGCAATATTTATTGATTGTTAAACGGTCTGTAACATTTTTTTTTAATTTCTAACTGTTCTACTCGTTATCTCAAGGCACCAAACCAAAACCAAAGATGAAAGCAGTATTCAATATTTATGGGTAGACTGGGATTCATTTCAAATAGTCCAAATTGAAATGTGCAATTGGGAAAGTTCTGGTGCATCGAATTCACCCCCAGAGAGAACATACATTCTACGATTTTTTATAGTTTTGGAGATATTCAACTTTTTTTATGGTTTACCGACTTGGTTTACTTAAATTAATGTTTTGAAAAAACTGTTCACCTCTAAAACTAAATTGAAATCGCTTCATCTATACTAATATTATAAAGAGGAAAGGTTTGATTTTTTGTTTGTTTGTTTGTTTGTCTCGAATAGGCTCTGAAACTACTGCACCGATTTAAAAAATTCTTTCACCATTCGAAAGCTAAACTATCCCTGAGTGACATAGGCTATATTTAGTTTTCAAAAATAATATGATTTCTTACCAAACTACGATAATGTAACCCATGGTGAAAAAAAAAACCTAAAATCTTTCTTTAATCGCGAATGCTGCGAAAACTATTGAATATATAACAAAGTGATGTATTACAACTTTGTAGAACTTATCATTATCTACAAAAAACGTCGTTACATAATATCTCTAACTATTATAGTTTTGTGACAATAAGCGATTTTTTTGAAAAAATAAACCTAAAATCTTAATTAATCGCGAATGCTGCGAAAACTATTGAATATATAACAAAGTGATGTATTACAACTTTGTAGAACTTATCATTATCTACAAAAAACGTCGTTACATCATATCTCTGACTATTATAGTTTTGTGACAGCAAGCGATTTTTTATATTAAAAATTAAAATACCACTGTTTGAAAAGGCTCTTTATTTGTATCTTGGTATTAATCCTTAACAAAATGCAAGATTGCTTTAAAACCTTTATATTTTTAAAGTAAACTTTTTGAATTATTAGATTCTGACATTCCATTCAAAAGATATCACGAGTTAATTTTTTTAAAATAACCGCTCGACGGCTAACTATGCGTTGTGGAGTGGCAGGCGTCACTCGGGATCATGATCCATTTAGATACCTAAGTCGAATTGTTGTATTCCTATCCTATGACCAAAGAAGGTTAAGTTGGTGTATGTATCTTGGCAAACCAGCATTGCTCTTACACTAATTCTTAGCTTGAACGAAGAATTATAACCACACATACACCAATATAAAACCAACTTTCTTCAAAAAACTAACGTTACACCAATTGACCCGGACCAAGTTTATGTTTGTTGTCGGTTACACCAATTTGAGCATTGCAATCAATAGTATGTTTTCTCTTACCTTAATCTTCTTAAAAATAATAAATCTAAATTTAAAATATAAGAAATACCCCCGATTCAAACCCTTCAATTTCCTTAAAAGTAAAACACCATAATAATGTGTAATGTGCACGCAATGCGCTTTCATTTGATATCCCACTCGAGATTTTTGCAGATTTTCGGTTTTCCTTCCCCACTCTAACCCCCACAATTTTTAAACGGCACAAGCGATTTTCATGAAACATGTCTAAGAGCACTCGCGCCAGACTCACCTTTTAAACAAAAAAAACTAAGTTGAAATCGCTTCATCCGTTCGGGAGCTATGATGTCCCAGACAGATAGACACGTCAATCATAATGACACCCCTCTTTTTTGTCGGGGGTTAAAAATGAATCGCAAAATGTGTTGCTAAGCGCATAACTCAATAACGCCTATACCAATTTAGCCAATTTATTTTTTTAAATGTTTGTTGGAGTTTAAGGATGGTTTTTACGGAGAGAAAAGTTCGAATAAGTTGAAACAATTTTGAATAATTACCCGTGCAAAGCCGGGGCGTGCCGCTAGTATTAAAGCATAAAGTAGAGCCTGTATGTTAATCATGTCTACGTACAATTTGTTTAGTTTTAGCTATATTAGGTAGGTATGTATTGACAATTGGTTAAGCTTATACACTCCTGCCTGAGCGGTCGCTTAGGATCCAGGGCAGCTGAAGTGATTAGGTGTCTTAGAGCTACATAGCATAGCACCACCACTTAATATTATAATATGGGTATGAAAGATTGAGGGATACTAACTTTTCCTACACCTCTTTAACCCCCGACAAAAGAGGGGTATTATAAGATTGACGTGTCTGTCTGTCTGCCTGAGACATCATAGCTCCCGAACGGATGAAGCGTTACCGATTTTTATTTTTTTTATTTTGCAGAATATAATCTAAAACTTACTAAAAATACAAAATCTGCCGATTTCCGCATGATGCATGACATGACAGGAAGTGTGGAGGAGCCATTTCGTCTTCCTTAGAACGCGTTACGGCATATAAGTCGCGAACGATACATTTTACAAAAAAAAAGGCTAAATAAACAAAAAAGGTAATTTTATTTTACACAAAAAAGGTCTCTTTACATTTTTGTCCAAAGTTAAAACGTTTTGACTTGAAGCACCATAAAAACTCAAACTCCCGGTTTTTTGAGTATATCTCGAAAACTGAGGGTGTTAAAAAAAAATTATATGAAATATCGATGATTAAATTATGTGACTATTATTATATCACAAAAATATTTTTTTTAAGCCTCTCGTTAATTTTTGCGGGCTTGGAAAAAGTTACACGTATCTGAACCTATACAAAAGTATTATTAACATGTACAGTTTCATGCTATGTATATTATTCAATAGCCTGTTGATCCTCGAATTGTTTTTTGGACGTACCGTAAGCAAAACGAAGTAAAGAATTGAAGCAAAAAAGAGGATTTTTTTTTTTTACTAGGTACTTTATATGCCTACCCCCACCACGCAAACGGGCAGATTAGTATACCGTTGTTATCAGAGGCACTCGGGGCATATGTAGTATGAATATCTGACGCGCTCGAGAATGCCCAAATAACTGTTTTTTTGAAGTGAAACTTCTATAGAATCGTAGTGATTTCAAACCGGATGCAAAAAGATGAAACGGAAATGATGTAAGAGACACAAATACAATGCTTTATTTAAATTTCTTTGCGCGATACTTCGTAGTTGAGACTACGAAGTATCGCGCAAAGAGGTATTGCTGTATTTTATTTATATTATTTTGTAACATACTTTATGTAATACGCTTTATTGAAGTAATATAAATAATCCGAATAATTACAGATATATGTTTGTTTCTCTTAACATTTTAGCAGATGCGTTCATTTACCCTTTTTTTCTATTCGATATATATCATAATTATAGTTCATAAGTAGTAGACTCCAATCGTGCGTCGTAGCTGACACACACACACTTTTTTTTTATTCTTCTTATTATTTTTTCGTCGATTTACTGAAGTTTCACTTCTATCGTGTGTGAATCGCACACACACCTTTTTTTTTTACATTTTTGAAAAACCGTACAAGCCAAACCCACCGCTAAAATGGTTTTTGCCATACGAGCTTTTCTTTTCGAAATTATTTTATCTTTCGATTTTGATAGGTCTCGACGGCGCCGTTGAATTACGCCATTTAGCTACCTCGCCTCCCTAACTATAGTGTGGGGTATCAAATGAAATCGCATCGCGTCCACATTACAAAATATTATGTTGTTTTACGTTTAAGGAAATTAAGGCATGGGAATCAAGGGTTTTTCTTAAATTTAAATTTAGATTTATTACTTTTTAAGGATCTGGAATCAGGGGTTTTTTTTAATAAACTTATTGGTTCTGTTAGCGGATATCAGATTGAAATCAAAATAAAAGCCGGGTTATAAATTATGTACAGTACACGTTTATTAAAATTAATTTATTAAAAATATGTATTTCAGCAAAAAACATTAAGAGACTAATAAGATAAGATAAGATTATTAATAATCTTATTAATAAATTAATAATCGATTCGCTATTTAATAACTTATCTAAGGCACTTCATACAAACTCTGTGTAAGTTTGCTATACAAACCAATGTACTGTCATAAAAATCTCAATTTGTCAGACTAATTTCAAATTTAATTTAATCAATTTATTCGATTGATTATTATATCATTATAAAAGCATTACGTTGTAACCATTACAATAAACTCAAAAATCTTACAAATTGTAACTTTACAAATACATATAATATGAACTATTACTTTTACTATACAAAATTCTACAACACAATGTCTTACAACTAAAACCAATGTTATTATCAAAACAAAAGTAACATTAATGTAAAAGAAAATGTAACAACGATATTTTTATTATTTAAATACACAAGTTTTTAAAATTTTTAAAAAGCACTACAAAATAGTTTTATAATATATTAAATACAAACGTTTTTGATATGAGTATTGTATTAAGTATTTTAAATTATTTTCTTGTTATGAGGAACAGTTTGGTTTGGATGTAGTAAAACTTAATTATACAATGAAACATGGTTCAAACTTTTATGAAGTTAATATTGTACCTATTTAATACAATCAATGATATTATGTCATTAATTCATTCGAAAAAATCTTAAAATCTAACATTTTTATCAATTTATCTATAATTGTCATGTTAACTCATAAATTTGGAATAAAGACGAATGGCAGCCCATAATCAATGTTATGGTAAGAATTTTGATAAATTCTGTAGAAATGGGTATTACACCCAGGTGCACAAACATAATAAACTGTTAAAGAATCTACAGAATAGGATCTGTGTTAGAAATTTCCAAAAACATATATTTTCTAATTTATACAAAATTGTTGTTTAATGTATCTTAAGTAACTAAGTGACATTGCATACATTTTAAATCAAACAAAATAATAGCATAACTTGATGTATGCAAATTAACATGGTGAAACTTTGTCAACATGTTTACAAAAGGTATGCGACAAAAAGTTTGAAGTAAATCTGCAAATTTAGGAAAATGCTTTGTACAAGCATTTTCTATGTCTAGGCCTAGTTTTCTGCGATTGCTCGCTGTCAACAGGAATAATGTAACATCCTGTATATGCCACCCATTTAAGACCTACTGCGCCACAACAAACCACCCTAATAAATATGGTTAAAATTACAATTTCATCTATCGATTGTGCAACTTATGCGTTCTATACCAACAACATTATGTCAGCTAGAATCATCACTACCTATAATCCTATTATTCTTCCTATTAGAGAACTCTTCGCTCAACACTTTCATAACTTGCGCGTGAGTTCTGCCCTCTTTATGGTATGCATAGTTGTCTTTGACGAACTGCGCGAACTCGTTGGTGTTGCCTTTGCGCGCGGGCGTGGAAACTATGACGCCATTTTTGTTTTTTTTGTTTATGGCCAGCTCGAATGTCCCGCGGCAGTAGCCGCAGCATTTCTTTGTTATGTCTATGGATTTTGAGTGGCGTTGGATTCTGAAAACAAAGGCAAAATGTTACAGTTACAGTCCATATAACAGTACTAGCTGTGCCCTGCGGTGCTACCCGCGTTATAATGGATGAAGTACTCTTAACCAACAACATATTTATTTGAATAAAAAAATAATATTATTATGTTGATACAACTTAAACAAATTATTTCGACCAAATTAGGTACTATAAAAACGGTTTTTGTGAGTTAATCTTAAAAGATAGACATATACTATTGCGGACTGTTTTTTAGATCACTAAAAGAGCTATTATTCTTTAATACATATTTTTTGTGTATCTTGAACCGTTTTCACGGCGCACGCAACGGAAAGCTTCAAAGATGAACAATTTCTCCCGTTTTTTACACATTTACCACTATATCTTTGCTCCTATTGGTCGTAGCGTGATGTTATATAGCCTATAGCCTTCCTCGATAACTGGACTATCCAACACAAAAAGAATTATTCAATTCGAACCAGTAGTTTCGGAGATTAGCGCGTTCAAACAAACAAACAAACAAACAATCAAACAAACTCTTCAGCTTTATAATATTAGTATAGATTAAATAAAGTCTGTTTACTTGAATCTTTGCAGATTGATTTTAATGTAGTGTTTTACTTTTCTGAACAAGAGATAAACATTTATTTGCATCCATGCAAAAACGGGCTCGGTCGGTCCTATCCAAAGACATTTAACACTTAAATTTCATTGGTCCTATCATAAATACGAATTTTTCTCTGTATTGTTTAATATATATTTTTGCTGGATATTATATCATAACACCTCAAATTAAATTAATAAACTATACTTGTAGTACCTAATTTACATAAGTAGAGCTGAACTTTATATGAATAAACTGAAGTCTGTGTAGTTTATGGGCCTTTTCCCCATCTCCGAGGATAATAAATTTGTCAATGGTTCAAATATAGAGAAATCATATCATATTTCGGTGACTGACACCGAAAGTTATGGTTGTTGTTGCATCTCTCTTTTCTATATTTTAACCATTGGCTATTATACCCGGAGATTTTATCTCTTTGTATCTGTTAGTACCTGTATCCACATTTGGTGCATTTGTATGAGTATTTAAAATGTATCTCCAAATCGTGACATCTTGTGATCTCGCCCAGTTCTGGATACACATGTAACGCTTTTGCGGCCCTGAAACAAACAAAACATAAATATAAAGGCTAAATCATGAACTAAACAAACCAGACTGCGCTCGACAAAATGTGTCCTGTTTCAGGTTTGGCATGTAAGAGATTAATCCTTACAAAGTTATTAAATTGAAGTGCAAATTTAATAAATAAAATGGAATTATTTATCTATACTAATATTATAAAGAGGAAAGGTTTGATTTTTTGTTTGTTTGTTTGTTTGTCTCGAATAGGCTCTGAAACTACTGCACCGATTTAAAAAATTCTTTCACCATTCGAAAGCTACACTATCCCCGAGTGCTATAGGCTATAATTAGTTTTCAAAAATAATATGATTCCTTACCAAACTCAGATAATGTAACCCATGGTGAAAAAAAAAGAACCCAAAATCTTTCTTTAATCGCGAATGCTGCGAAAACTATTGAGTAAGTATATAACAAAGTGATGTATTACAACTTTGTAGAACTTATCATTATCTACAAAAAACGTCGTTACATCATATCGCTGGTTAAATGCTAAAGTACCATATTTCAAAAATCGTGAAAATCGTTTTTATTGCAAAAATGTGATTGAAAATAGTTATTTTATAGTATGAGTAAAAGACACTTTTCGCTTTCGCATTAAAAACAACCAAAAAACAGATATGGCTGTTTAGCATTATTAGACTTTGGCGCCAAATTTCAAAGCCAAGCAGCCATATTGTCAGTTGTGGTTGGAGTGTTCTGCGGAAGCGCACGAAAGTTATATGCCAAAGGGCCGTATCTCAAAATAATAAGAGTATTTTAACTAAAATTTTTATGCAAAAGTACCATATTTCGGAATATGGTACTTTTGCATATAAATCGAAGTCAAGATACAACCATTATTTTTAGTGGAAAGGTAACACATTCCGAAATATGGTACCTTAGCTCTAGAAATTTTGTTGTTATTACATTGTGTGTATGTTCAAAAGTGTTATTTTTTTAAATGCGTTTGTTTTGCACACAACTTTTACGTGAACTTCATCAACTTTTCAACTTTTTGGTTAAGGTTAACACACACAAAATGAAGGGGAATCTATTCACTCCACTATTTAGAGAATGATTACTCGAGGTTTCAGGTCTTTGCCCATTTTTGTCCCTGATCTGTACATTACATTGATTAAAACAGCAATAAATCAATTTTTTTTTAATTTTTTAGAAAAAACCCAGTTTTTAATGTCTTAATTTCCTTCAAAGTAAAACACCATAACATTTAGAAATGTGCACGCGATGCGCTTTCATTTGATACCCCACTCGAGTATTATTCTTGCAGATTTTCGGTTTTCCTTCCCCACTCTCACCCCCATTACTTTTAAGCGGCTCAACCGATTTTCATGAAACCTGTCTAAGAACATCTGCGCTATACACCCTTTTATATTACCAAAACTAAATTGAAATTGCTCTATCCGTTCGGGAGCTATTATGTCTCAGACAGACACGTCAAACTTATAACACCCCTCTTTTTTGGTCGGGGGTTAAAAAAAGGGCACTCTTTACACTGTAAAAGAGCTTACACATAAAAGCTTTGTTGACCTGAAATCATTGGCTGTAGACAACTATTCCACCGACACCAACGGAACTAAAGTGAAATGGGCGGACATTAAGATTATGAGAGCGGTAAAGAAAACAGAAACATATTTTTTTTTATTCAAGACTTCCAACGAACAGGAAGATCAGTCTCTACGTTAACAAAGAGGCTAACAAAGTCTGGGTCTGAAATTGTAGTAGGTGATTGTATAGTGAGGAAATTATATGCCCAAAAACTCAAAGTCTGGCAAGCAAAGACAGAAGGTATTTTAAAGCTGATTCAAAAGAATGTAATACCAAAATATTACGAATCATTTTATATTAACCTTTAAGGATTAGTCTTGTTTTTAGGTATCAAAGATGCAGACCAATTTCCTACATTTAGAATGTTTTAAATAATGCACGAGTCAATTTTAGGTAATTAGTGGTTATAATGTTGGTCTCGTCTATCCATATATCAGTTAGAGTATGATATAAAGTGTGTTAATGGTTCTAAGAAGCATTTATTTTGATAGAAATATCATTTGTTTTAATATTTTTTCTTGTGTATTCTATGCATTAAAATGTGTTTTTTAAGAATTTATAACTTTTTGTTTTGTTTCGTAAGAAATTTTAACTTTTGGGACTGTTTAACATTTCTATGTTATATTTTCAGTACAGAGTTTTAATAATAATGATTGATAGACTGAATAATAAACAATGTGGTATAGAATTATGCTACTTGGTACTGAAAACTGTCTAATTAACCTTATTTTTTTATGAAATGTGGTCTTTTAATGATATTTTTTAGTAATAAACACATCAATTTTTATATGCTAAAGTCACTTATCTGGTTTTATAAGACATTGGGTTAAAGTTACGGAAAAACTAAAAATGCATTTTAATTCTAATTAAAATTACGCGTCGATTGATAGGTGAAACATAAATATGAAAATAAAGACTTGCTCAAAAAACAAAAAAAACACTTTTGAAAACTTTGAATGTCTCTAGTGAAAAAAGTAAAATTTTGGAATGTGGTAGTTTAGCATTTAACCAGCGATATCTCTAACTATTATAAGCAATTTTTTATATTAATAAATTAAAATACCACTGTTTTAAAAGGCTCTTTATTTGTATCTTGGTATTAATCCTTAACAAAATAAATTAATTATTATGTAAGATTGCTTTAAAACCTTTATATAACTTTTTGAATTATTAGATTCTGACATTCCATTCAAAAGATATCACGAGTTATATTTTTTTTAAATAACTGCTAACTATGCGTGGTGGAGTGGCAGGCGTCACTCGGGCACGGAGGTACGGGAGGGGGGTTAAGATCACGAAATAATCTGCCGCCACAGTCGGTCGGCTCGCTAATTTATGGTCGTGTGCGGAAATAAAAAAAATGTCGCTTGATAATATTTTGTCGCTTAGTTAGTAGTTAATAATTCGTTAACAGGTAACTAATCCCATTAAAAAAGTTATTTTCAGAACTAAACCCCACCATATAGCATAGATATTGTACATATCGTCGGTTGCAGGTTCAATTGGGTTAACCACCGAAACACGTAAAATAACTTATTTTACGTTAGTATACAGTTTTTTTAGTTTTTTTCTGCTCTTTCGAATAGCATAATAATATAATTCTAGCTTTAAAAAAATACAGATACGCTACTCATTTTAACTGTAAATTTTGCAGACTTCCGTCGAAATTATGTTGTAACTGAGTAGGTATGTGATCCATTTACATAAGTCGAATTGTTGTATTCCTATGACCGAAGAAGGTTAAGTTGGTGTATGTACCTTGGCAAACCAGCATTGCTCTTACACTAATTCTTAGCTTGAACGAAAAATTATAACCACACAATACACCAATATAAAACGAATTTTCTTCAAAAAACTAACGTTACACAAATTGACCCGAACCAAGTTTATGTTTGTTGTCGGTTACACCAAATTGAAGATTGCAATCAATAGTATGTTTTCCCTTACCTTAATCTTCTTATAAATAATAAATCTAAATTTAAAATATAAGAAAAACCCCCGATTCGAATCCTTCAATTTCCTTAAAAGTAAAACACCATAATAATGTGTAATGTGCACGCAATGCGCTTTTATTTGATACTCGAGATTTTTGCAGATTTTCGGTTTTCCTTCCCCACTCTAACCCCTACAATTTTTAAACGGCACAAGCGATTTTCATGAAACATGTCTAAGAGCACTCGCGCCAGACTCACCTTTTAAACAAAAAAAAAAACTAAGTTGAAATCGCTTCATCCGTTCGGGAGCTATGATGTCCCAGACAGACAGACACGTCAAACATATGACACCCCTCTTTTTTTGTCGGGGGTTAAAAATGAATCGCAAAATATGTTGCTAAGCGCATAAGTCAACAACGCCTATACCAATTTAGCCAATTTATTTTTTTAAATGTTCGTTGGAGTTTAAGGATGGTTTTTACGGCGAGAAAAATTCGAATAATTTTGAAACAATTTTGAATAATTACCCGTGCAAAGCCGGGGCGTGCCGCTATTTTGTTTATAAAAAGGGGTGGTTATACGAAGGACATATCTTTCATCCACCTACTTGCTAGATAGCGCTATGCTGGATGGATCCTGTCTCCTGACTTCAGATGCCCGTTCTATGTGCCATAACACACTCACTCGCCTGATGTAAGCTCAAGCTTCCTCTTACTTTAGCTATAATCACTTTTGATCCAAAATATATATCTTAATCTCCCAAACGCACATACTGGGATACAGTTGGATTTGGTGATAGCAACTGTCTCTCACATGGACCTACCTAACTGTACTGTCATTCTTAGATAGGTACACATACGCGTCGACAACCTTCAAGTCGAATTTTTTACTAGTTCTTACCACTTCTTCCAGAGCGGTCCATGCCCAGCCCGCAGCTCCGCGTCCAGCAGCCAAGTGGCCGCGTGGCACAACTCGTGCACCAGCGTGTCTCGCAGCCGCTGTACGCCGTCCACGACCTTGGTAGATAGCTTGATGCTGGATGTACGGATTCTGTCACCTTTCGCGTTTTTTATCAGCCGGTTTGTAGTGGTCCTGAAATGAAGCAACATACGGGAATGAGGAAGTACGATAATAGTAGCAGCGCATATTTCATAAGACGCTTTCACTCACCGGTTTGTTGTTTTCTTATTCGTGAAGACCTATATAATTATAAATCCAAAAATTACACAACTATACAATTAGAAAGCTAATGCTTTCTATTATTATAATATGCTTTGTATTATGTACAAATTGTAAAAGCTATGGTTTTCCATTTTATAAATAAATAAAGCTACTGCGATGTTTCGACACGCCAATACTGAGCGGCCGCGCGAGGCAACATGAACATTGGCGACCCAAAACATAGGTTGGTCGCGGCAACGAAATTTACATCAAATTACATCTAGTGTGAAAAATATGAATTATTGAACATAACTCGAGATCCGTCTATTTAGAAAAACGTTCCGAAGAAACAAATATTAAAATATGAATGAATTAAGGACCGAATTAAGAACCTTTAATTTGGAATTAGGTAATAAATGCCTTGAATTCGAATTAGGATTCAATTAATGACTTCAAGTTAGCAATTTCGTGTTGAAATAAAATATCATACACTATATATACTTAATATATAGTGTATGATGAATAACACCTTACCCAGCCGTGCTGCGCAACTTTCCATCCCAAAGTATAGGCATGTCAGCATCTAGTTTGTCATCAAATATACATTTATTGAATTCCTTGTAGAGCCTGCTGGCTAGTTGTTCTCGCAAGCCCTTGTAGTTGTCTCTGTATTGTATAGCTTCTATGTGGCATCTCCATGATGGAACATTTTCTGTAAGATTTAACTATTAACTGTTTTGGGAGTTAAATTGATACCTTAAGAGTTTGTTGAATTGATTTTTCCACAGATATTATTTAGTATTAATAAATATAATGTCATATTGGTCTTCTTCTCTAACCCCTACTCAGAGAGTAGTTGACAATAATAAATAAATATTTCCTGACAATCCACACAACAACATCTAGCCCCGTGGTAAGCTCTTAGCTTGTGTTACGAGTACACACTTAATATAATATACATACATACATAGATATTTTTTATTATACATATTAAAACACCCAGACCAAGGAGAAAGTGCTTGCAGAACATACAAACACTCGACCCCTCGGCGGGAATCGAACCCGCTACCTCTTGCGCCACAAGCGGACTCTCGCCCACTGCGCCACTGAGGCTATCTTGAGGCCTCAAGCGCAGCGTAGGACGTCCACCAACTAGATGGACGGACGATCTGGTGAAGGCTGCGGGCTCACGGTGGATGCAGGCCGCTGCCAGCCGAAACTACTGGAAATCTTTGAGGGAGGCCTTTGTCCAGCAATGGACGTCTTACGGCTGAGATGATGATGATGACTATATTATAAAATAAAAAGAAATATAAAATAAATAAGCAATATTATAAATATAATAAATAAAAAATTACCTGCTAGAGAACCCATAAATGTCAGCCGTCGCACTTCTTTATCAGGAGTGACATGAACCTTTTCAATTTTCTTCGTCAACAAGTCAACTTTAGCCTTACTTTTAGTTTTATCAGTTAATTCCGTGTTATTTTCAGTAAATTTTTTAATACCATCTGGTACATCCTTACAAATATCACCATTCATTGTATGAACAAGCTCAGTCACAGACATTGCCTTAACTTTAGTCTTTTTAGTTGTACTATTAACAGTTCTCTTAGGTTTTTCCTTAATATCCGGAGTGCTAGGCACCATTTCTGTAAACAGTTTCTTTTTAGATTTCTTCTCAGATTCCCCATAATTTGTTTCATTCCGTTTAAGATCAGATGCCATCAGATAAAGCTCTTTATTCCTTTTAAGGTCATGTCTAATATTTTCTTTTTCATCTTCATACTGGAGTTTCTTTGAAACTCCGTCAAAATTATCGTATTTCTTCGATATTGTTTTGAATAAGGCAGGTATTGACTTCCAAGTCTCTCCATAGAGGTCATTGAGTAGTTTTTTCTGTGATTGCTGGATTTTGTTCATGGAACACATTTCGTATGACTCATTGGCAGTGTCTTTTGGTGTGGTGGGTATGGGGTCATTCCTTGGGGTCGCGCAAATGATGTGCTGGGCAGGGGACCAGCCCCCAACACTAGGTCTTCTGGATTCTGCGACGGGTGACTTATAGTTTGAACCATTGAATGACACCTACAAGAATAATATAATAAGATAGATTTAATTTTTTTCAGGATTTACACTTGCTAAATAACAAATTGTTAGATAAAGAATTTGATTAACTAACACTCAGTTATGACTGAGATATACAGAAACAATATAATTTTCTTTTTTAATTAAACTAAATTACAACTTACTGACTTATTTATTGAAGAAACAATTTCTTTACTTAAATTTTAACTGATTTTGCTCATTTTGATGCATTTAAATAATAATTTAAAAAAAACTTACATTACCACACTTGCTTGGCTCTTTTTCTGAAACAATTTGTGGTAAGTGATCTTCCGAAAACTCACTGGATTCATTTATAACTACAGGAGAGTATACTTTTGGTTTAGTTTGTACCTGCAAAGATATATCTGATGTTTAGATCTAATAACATGCTGCAGTTATTGCAGTTAAATTATATATATAATTCATAGACTTAGAAATTATTGTTAATTAATTTTAAAATCAAATTATAATAATTTGATAGTCTCCTACCTATAAACAAAATTAATAAGTGTCTTATAAAATATTTACAGCTTACTATGCAGTTTTTACACATTTTATAAATGTACAAGTTAGTACGAAACCGGAGCTCTGAACTTGAAGGTAGTTAATACTTACACAAGCCTGAAACTCCGCTCGAAGTCTATCAAAAGACTCGTCCAGCACTATTACATCGGAACTTCGATCTGTTTTGATTTCCTCGTCGACTATTTGTTTATTTTTCTTCAGTGAGAGCTTCAGGAAACCTGAAAATAAAGTTTACGATTGCAAATAACTTCTTCAAAAAGTTCGATGAACTTACAAACGTGCGAATACGTACGATTTCTTTGGCTATTCTGTGATTTCTTTGAATCCATTTTGGCGTAGGGCATTTTACAAGCTCAGCAAACTTGCATTTTTTATTACTTGATTTTGATGACGAATTTATTTAGAAAATTGAAAATTAGTCTGCGGCCGTTGGGATCATTGGGTATTTGACAAGTAAATAAAAAATGAATGATTGACTTATGATTGTCATGTTATTTTGTTTACTTCGTTCAATAGGCTAGCATCCCATGATCTCGTTGCGTAGTAGCCGATTCAATTCACACGGTACTTGGTGACTTTAGTTGATTTAAGTACAGCAATTTTCAAGTCGATGGGTACTTAGGCCTTTAGTTTTATTTCACACCAGAAGTTTTTGTTTGTTTTTTTTTTGTTCTATATCCCTAACTCAAGTCAATCAATCAATTTATAACTTATAAGGTAGGTAATATAAATATACTATTAATGAGTTGAAAAAGGTTTCGCATGTGTTGTGTGGACGAAACGAAATTACTGAAAAATCGCTGATTAGTCGCTGTCAAGCAGTGTCTAAGCTAATTATTGCAGAAAAGAAATTATTTGAATTTATGAATATAATCTAAGTACATACATAAAATATTTATATTATGAATAAAACTAACACAATTTATATGAAATAAGCGGGCCCTTGACCAACATTTAACATGAGGATTGTAGGTAGTGAAGCGGTATGGTAATGAATGGTTAACCTAAAAAGATGACATTTAAAAAAAACCTAACTCTGCAAGTACTAAATTTAAGAAAAACCCCCGTTTCCAATGCCTTTAAAATATGACAAAAATATGACTAAAATATGACAAGAATGTAAATGATAACTACAATTCTTTTATTAATACGATAACTACTATATTAAATTCATGTATACCTAAAAAAGTTGTAAAGATTAAAGAAAACAATAAAAAAACATGGCTTACCACAGGAATAAAAAAATCATGTAAACATAAAAGATCACTAAAAATATTAACAAATGAAACAAAAAACCCGATCTTAACAAAAATATACAAAAACTATACAAAAGTTCTAAAGAAAACAATACTAACATCAAGAAAACTACAGAACATTAATAAAATAAAAAAATCTGATAATATAGTTAAGGCCATGTGGAGAGTTGTAAAAGAGGAAACAAATAAACGACCTTCCAGAAACAAAAATAATATAAAAATTAAATTAAATAATAATATTATTGAGGATCCAAGCAATATAGTTAACATTTTTAACGATCACTTTTGTGGTGTTGGAGGTGGACCTATTAAAAACAAACAAATGGGACTACCAGTTATAACACCAACAGAACAATCTATGTATCTTCAACCAATCACTCTGAAAGAAACCCTAAAAATAATAAAAAATCTTAAAAATAAACGTAGTTTTGGATACGATGACCTGCCACCTTCATTGATTAAGCAATGCGGAGAACAACTAGCTCCACCATTAACATTCCTTATCAACCAATCATTTACTGAAGGCGTTGTTCCTGATAAGTTAAAAATATCGGTCATAAAACCTCTTCATAAAAAATCTGACAAATGTAACGCCAACAACTACCGTCCAATATCACTTTTACCAACCTTCTCAAAAATTTTTGAAAGTGCTATGTCAACACGCCTCTATTCATTTTGTGAAAAATATAAAATAATAAATGAATCGCAAAACGGCTTCAGGAAAAACAAATCTACCTCTCTAGCAATTTATAATTTTGTAAATGAAATCCTTAACATTATAAATAATAAAGATTACGCAATAGGCATCCTTTTAGATTTAAGTAAGGCTTACGATAGAGTCACTTATGATATACTCTTGAAAAAACTATATGGTATTGGAGTTAGAGGCTTAGTCCACAAATGGTTTATCTCGTACCTCCAAGACAGAACACAATACGTTGAAATAGACCACAATAATCATCACACAGGCCATATTAATACTATAAAATCCCGACAAGTAAAAGTAAACAGATCAATACCTCAAGGAAGCGTTTTGGGTTGCATTCTTTTTCTAATTTATATTAACGATCTCCCTAAAATTATCAATGACCACTGTATCCTTTTTGCCGATGATATTTCCATAGTTCTACCGCACAAATCATTATCTAAACTAGACGAAAATCTAAAAATGACATTCAAAAAAATTATAAACTGGTTGGAAATGCATAACTTGCAACTAAATTTACAGAAAACCAAGATTATGCAGTTTCACCCATACCAAAAAATCCCACTCAACATTGAATTCTCATACAAAAATAACCCAATAGAAATAGTTAACACATATCCTCTCTTAGGTATAAAATTAGATTCTAACTTGAATTGGAAAAGACACATTAACTTAACAGTATTAAAATTATCTAGATTTACCTATGCCCTATATGAATTGAAAAAAACAACCGACATTAAAACAGCTACAAGTGCATATTATGCGTATGGTCATTCCAGGCTTCAATACGGTATTATACTTTGGGGTAACAGTACCGATATTCAAAAATTATTTACTCTTCAAAAAAGATGCATAAGAATAATTTTCAATTTAGATCCGCTAGAAAGCTGCAGACCCTACTTCTATAATTACAATATTCTGACACTAACTAGTATATATATATTAGAAATGGGATTATTTGTAAAAAAATACCCTCATTTCTTCAGTGAATATTCCCGTCCGTCTAATCTTCGACCCCATACAAAATTGGCTTCAACTTATTCTAATTTGAAAATATTTCACTCTGGAACTCACTCAATGGCAACGAAAATATATAACAAAATTCCTCAAAGTATTAAAACAGAGCTTTGTATTCAACAATTTAAAAAACAATTAAAAAAATACCTTATTCAAAATAGTTTCTACACTCTACAAGAATTCTTAGAAACTTAAAACTAAAGTATTACTAATAGATTAAAGTTTATATTAAGGTATTGTTATATAATTTTAAAGTCTTGAATTTCATACAAAGTTTTAATGTAAAAAATGCATTAACCTGTTTATTTTATTTTTAAGCTTTTAACTTTAAGTAATATAAGATATTAAATGTAATAAAATAAATTATTAGAATATGATACAAATATAATGTATAACATGTACACTTTGTACATACTTACAGAACTTATATATTGCTATGCCCTGTCAGGGCTCATGTTGTAAGCGCTAATTAATTTTAAGACCAAAATTGTACACATGAACGCAATAAACGATTTTGAATTTGAATTTGAATTTGAATTTAAAGGTAAACACCACAATATTTAGTAATGTGAACGCGATGCACTTTCATTTGATACCCCACTCGAGTATATTTGCCGATTTTTCGGTTTTCCTTACCCACTCTCATCTCCAAAACAATTAAACGGCTCAACCGATTTTCATGAAACATGGCTAAGAACACCCGGGCCAAACTCACCTTTCATACAAAAGAAAAAACTAAATTGAAATCGCTCCATCCGTTCGGGAGCTATGATGGCCCAGACAGACAGACAGACACGTCAAACTTAAAACACCCCTCTTTTTTGGTCGGGGGTTGAAAAATCAATTGGATGTCGGTCGATCCATCTGTTCGGATACTTTTACAAAAATATAAGAACTTACTCTATCTATTACAGAATGCGACACTCATTTCCTTACGTTAAACAAAAAAAGGTGTGTGTGTTCACACACGATAGAAGTGAAACTTCAGTAAATCGACGAAAGAATAAGAAGAATAAAAAAAAAGTGTGTGTCAGCTACGACGCACGATTGGAGTCTACTACGTATAACAATAAAACACAGCAATACCTCTTTGCGCGATACTTCGTAGTCTCAACTACGAAGTATCGCGCAAAGAAATTTAAATAAAGCATTGTATTTGTGTCTCTTACCATTTCCGTTTCATCTTTTTGCATGCGGTTTGAAATCACTACGATACTATAGAAGTTTCACTTCAAAAATAGATACAGATACCCATAGAGAATATGATCACTACGTTACGTTTATACCTATCCGAAGACGGTATTACATCACTCTATCATATCACTCTAATACAATTTAAATTAACCCAAAAACCAGCACAACTTACTGGGCGGCGTATTGGCGTAGTGGTAATAATAATGCTTCAAAACATTTAAACTTGGAACACTGTATTTCAAAACCCAATTCTGCCCAACCCTACAATTTTAAAAAGTTCTTTCTTTTTTTAAAACACGTATGATCTAATCAGCTCCAATTGTTTGTGAGTTTGTGGGCTTGTGAACTTGTATCCGATAACTAGTAAGCCATAAAGACAAGTTGTTCTTGTGGCTGTGCCATTATGAAAATAAATCACTTTGAATTTGGAAAAATTCTATTTCTTACAAATTTCTTAAAAACTCGTTGCTTGTATCTCCGCAATCAATCCGCAAATACAATTGTCATGGTCCAATTTTCTGTGGTACAGAACGCAGCACCTTTGGCAGGTTGACAATACTGACCCTTGATTTGGCTGATTTTTTACAATTATATTTTGTTCTCATTGTATTGGCACAGTTTTACATGGTGAATTTTCTTAAATTTTAAATAAGCCTTCATTTGACCTTCATTTGACATGCTTCATCTTAGACCACATCAAGTGACGATGTGGTCTAAGATGAAGCATGAAGACCTAGAAAATAAATGGCTTCTCCGGGCCACTTTACGAAACACGAAAAAGTCGCTTCACGCACTGGCCTGGAGGGTGTTGACGAACCGTGGCCAAAGCCTACCACCATAGACTGTTCTTAGCACCACCCGGAGGTCACGTGTAAGGATTCAGGGTTAACACTCACGGACGTGAACAGACAAAATCTCTTTTAATAGGTACCTACCTATTGTACTTTTTTGTTTCTTTTAAGGTTTAATATCCATTTTTGACTCTTGGTTTTCATAAACAATCATAACTTAACAAAGAACCTCTTTCATCTTTCTTTACAATATTATCAGTACAATGCGGCTAAACGTAGACCACCTTATTGATAAACGACTAATCGTTGAATAGTAATTGGCATTATAGTATAACGTCTTGCCTGTGCCTTTTTGCGATTGTAATGTATACTTGCTTAGAAAATAACTAAGTCATCATCTTCCTGGCCTTATCCCACATTAAGTGGGGACGGCAACAAAACAAAATAACTAAATCTAGTCTAAAATTATTACCTACTACGAATAAATTAGCTGTGAACTACTATTAAAAAACAATTAAATTATTATTACAAATGGATTGTACTGAAATATGTATTTAGGTATATTTATTTTACATATTTATTATTACAACACAAAGGCGCTGTTTTATTGAACATGAACAGCCAATCGTTATGTAAAACGGCGTGTTAAACAATCAGACTTCCCTAACTTTCTGTTGTGGTAGTGTAGTGACGCCAAAACAGAAAGAGATGCAAGATTACGTATTGACTTATGTCAATGTCAAGACTCGCGATTGATTAAATCAATCAGTGGCCTGGCCATTTGTTTTGGTTGTTTCGATGCTCGATTTTTTCATTCAGTCTATTCAATTTGAGAGAAAAATATTTTACTCAATTAACATATTGTTACAGCGCAACGCCTCATGAATTGTGTTTCTGATTAGTGCGATGGAATTGTGGTGTATTTTAGCAGCGATTAGCGGCTGATATCAGATGCCGCTAAGTTTTAGAAGCAACAGGGATACCAATTGTTACCAACCATGGAAGAGCAAGAACCGACACCTCCGGGTGCTTCGGAGACGGTATTTTACAATATTATAATAATTTACTTCATTCCTTTACCGAGAAATATTTATTGGGACGAATCAGCAAGCACAGCTACTGTTGCCTAAATTTTAACTTAATCTATGTACCTACTTCCGCGTTAAGAAATACCTAGTTCTTTTTCGATTTTCTTAGGCAGGCGTATGAAGACCAGCACATAGGCAGCATGCTTAACAGATCACTTGTATATTAGGGCAATTTTGATTTCAATCATACCCAATAAGTTAGCTTCCTTATAAGTGTTTAACTCTTAAGTCCTTAGGTTAATACATACTAACACTAATACAGATACTATCAAAATTCTTTATTTTTCAGTCAAACACAACTCCCTCCAATGAAGAGTTAAAACCTACCAGTAAAGGGGTGGAAAATGCTAAGAAAAGGCTAAGGGCATTCTCAATACAGAAAAAGTCACTGTCTCCAGTGACTATACCACTTCCAAAACCTATTTGTCCTACAGGTTGGTACCTTTAGTTCTACACCTCAAAAGACCTTTTTTTGTGGGTAGATTATCTGTACATATAATGAATTAAAGTCACCGCCGCAACTGTCTGTCTTTATGTTCTGGATATACTCAAAAGCTACAAAATGGAACTGCATTCAGTTAACAGCTAAAGGTAGTTATTCAAGACTAAGGTTTTGGTGTAAAATGTTAACAATGTGTGTGAATAAGTTTATTTATGAAGATAATTGTTGAAGAAGTCAGAAAAAAACATGAATTTAATTCATAAGTTTTGTTTATTTATATACATGGCAAATGATAGTCACGTTGCTTTGCTTTGCTCAGCCATATGGCAAAAAAAATATTGACATTTCAGCAATTCTAGTATTAAATTAATACTTCCACAACCCACACCAAAATTTGCCTAGGTGGCATGGGTGTGTTATAGAACCTAGACATTAGCTTCAGATGTCATTGCATTCAGAATTTGAGTTACAGGTAAAAAGATACATTTAATAAATCTCTCTGCTATAAAACCAACAAAACTCAAACTAAGTTGGTTGTGTTTTGATTTCCAGAGCTGAGTTTGCAATATTTTATATTAAAATAATGTTTAAATTATTAATGTAATAACAAATTTATTACTTGCATTAAAATATTCTCTGTATTAAACATAGTGCAATATATTTTTTAAAATTACATCAATGCATGAAAGTTTAGAAAAAAACTTCATAAATAGAGTACTTTAACAATTTATGATTATAATAAGAATGTTTAAAATATATTAAATACCCCAGCAAACATTGTTTTGCAAAATGAAAAATAGATAGTAGCCGATTCTCAGACCTAATGAATATGCATATAAAATTTGGTAAGAATTGGGAAAGCCATTTCGGAGGAGTACAGTAACTAACATTGTGACATGGAAATTTTATATAAGAATAATATTGCAATTTATTATAATACCAATAATATATACTATGTAACAGTTTTATAGATTTTTTATGTCAAGATATTTATCCTCATGTATGTAATATTATATTAATCTATATAATTGCGGACTTCTAGTTGGAGCAGTGGGAACAGTATTCATCGGCAAATTGGCCAGCACCAAACCAACTCTAAAACCTGGGGATATTGAAGAGGTGGTGGACCCAAAAAAACCGCCGAAGCCACCAAAACCTGGCACCAGTAAACAGAATGGTAACTATTAGATTTTTTTAATCTATATAAATAAAAATGAATTGTTGTTCGTTAGTCTGATTAAAACTCGAGAACGGCTGAACGGATTTATCTTATCATAGTCTTGAAAGGCGAGAAAAAATCGAATAATTGCCGGGAACAAAAAAGTTGAATAAAAACCCGTGCGAAGCCGGGGTGGGCCACTAGTTTGAGATAAAGATAGCATTTTGTAGCATAAATTCGATACGCTCAGGTTATCAATTCAGAGAGTAGTATAGGGCTTGTTAATTGACCTAACAAGTTCAGAAACTCCACATATTATGTATGCTTAAAAACAATCAAAGAACAAACTGCACTGAAATGTCTTGTAATAATACAACTGGCCGCTTCTAGTAGGTCACTTCATCAACAATGCAGATTCCACCACACCTAGATCACATTGCAATAACGGACACATCTGTATGCAGCTGTTTTATTCATAACTGGTGCAATGGCCGGCGCCGGACCGAACGCATGGCAACTGCTTCCAGAAATTCTATTCTCTTTGACCTCCTTCGAGAGACAAATTATACTGTTACTAGAATTGTAAATTTTTTATTAACTGTTTCTACTGTTTGTTTATTTCGTGCCCTATTAAAGGATAAGCAGGGGTGTAATGGTTATTGTTTAATGACGGAAAGAGGCTAATTTTTAACCGACTTAAAAAAAAGGAGGTTTCTCAATGGGACACTATATATATTTTTTTAATGTATGTCCGCGGATAACTTTGTCGTTTATGAACCGATTTTGATTATTCTTTTTTTGTTGGAAAGGGAGTATCCCAAGGGTGGTCCCATGGTAAGGAAACCAGGATCTAATGGTGGAATCCTGAAGAAATTGAGGGAAACTCTTGAAAAAATTGTCTATCCGACACGTGTGTTTCTTAATATTATTCAATATAATGATTTTTAAAGCCCTATTATTAATGAGGGTCTGGTGTTGATCTGATGATGGAGGAAAAGGCAGTCGAGGGAACTCCTCAACGATTTACATCAAGTACTTTGTGCTTAGGCTTGTTTAACTTATATTACTGAGATCATTCATCTAAACGGGGTTTGACTGATATTAGGGTAATGAGTGAATGTGCCGATAAATACTTAATTATTGAATTGTTTATGTTTCTTTTAATTAATCACTTTTACGGACGAAATTATTTGTAGAAGTTAATTTATTTTTTACTTTTTAGTTACTGTTTTGAAGTTGGTTCTTTTCTCGGATTTTTTTTACAATTATTTTCATCAATGAAAGTCACCGGTTATATCTCAGATGCTATCTTTTAACTCCAAATAAGTTCAATTACAATATGCTTTTGTCTTCAAATATATTAAGAACTCTGCCATTGTCGGTCCCAAGCCCGAATGAGAAAAGAGGAGGGTTGGCTGAGAACGACGGTTAATTAATGCACATGGTGTGCGAATTTTATTATAATCGGTTAAGTGGTTTAGGAGTCCATTGAGGACAAACATTGTGACACGAGATTTATCTAGATATTAAGATAAGAGTGAGTGTTTAAGAGATTTCTCTTAGGACAGACACACTAATATTCTAAATTTGTGTAGATAAAATGAAGTCTAACGTAACTTAAAAGCGAAATGCGGGATTCAAACCTACACCTTTGATTATACACATTGATGGGATACCATATACTACACTATGTTTTAGAATAATTTACAAGCTATCAGAATAAGTTTGTGTGTTAGCCCAAAGGCTCACAACACAGCCTTTTCTAATCCCCATTGATATTATTAATTAAATTCATTGCATTATTAATGAAGACTAGAATGAAACACTTTAGAATATTTTTTAATGGGCAGTTGTATAATTAATGAATGACAGATGATCTATCTATATGTTCATTTATGTATTTGTTGTATTTAATTGTGATTGTGGCAAAATAAATGCTACCTTTTCTTATTCTATATGATATCTTGAATTGCATATTCTAAGCAATGCTTAGCTTTTACATTTTCTTTAAAAAGTTCAATACATTTTCTAGCAACCCTAAGATACATTTAATGTATTATCCTCTGTGGCTCGGCGGGCGAGGGTCTGCCTGGGACGTAAGGTTGCGGGTTCGATTCCCGCCGGGGGACTAGATTTTGTACTGTTTCGGGTCTGGGTGTTTTCTACGAGTATGCATCAAATGTATGTATATACAAAAAAAAATGTATCTGTGTAGTATATCAGCCACCTAACACCCATAGTACAAGCTCTGCTTAGTTTGGGGTTAGGTGATGCTGTGTGATTAGTCCGGAGATATTTAGTCCGGAGATATTTTATATATTATTTAAGACTTCACTTTATATCTTCATTCTAATAAAGAGATTTAGTCACCTATCCCCTAGCGGATTACCTGAATAGCCAGAAGAAGACCTTATCCGAGATAGAGGCCATGAAACGGAAGATGGAGCTGGTAGATCTAGGCATACCGTTGGGGCTCATCGGACCAGCCACAGATGGTGACAAGGCCATGCCGACCAAAGCAATGCCTCCGATAAAGTCTATGATGCTAGGTATGTGATATAACATCTATCCTTTTCTCTTGTGGTTTAAATTGTTTGCTTTCAAGTTGAAGTTTAGAATTTAGCACCATGTGCTTGTTTTAGACTTAAACACATTTAATGAGGGCCAATGTTTTTGTGTTGACGCTACTTTGAGGTATTTATTTATATTCTATATTATATGTATAAGCAAATATTTGATGTTTCGGACCTTATGCTACACCAGCGCCTCTGGCGGCGATTTCAATTTCGTTGGTCCTCATTGTTTAGGCACACCTATGACGACTTAAGTAAAATTCGGATTGTTATTTTGATTGGATAGAAATTTCATAGAAGTAAATGGCTAGAAGAACGCCAAGATTATTGAAATTATCAAAGAAAAATTAATAATCTTATTGCTTTAATATTTTGTTAATGGCATAATTAAAACTTTACCAATTTGTTGCAAAAACAAAACCAATATCCGAATTTTATTAAGAAACTCCTTCATGAATGGGGCCTTTTTTATAAAATAAATATAATTATCAAATTTAAGGCACATAATGGAAATAGTCTTGGGACACCTTGATATATTCTTGTCGCAAATTCTATAGTGACTAAAATAAAAAGCGTTAAAAATAATTAATGTTCTTACTTTTTGGAAAACGCCTCATTATCTTTTTAATTTTTTTAAGTGATAAGATAACTCGCTACGTAAAGCACGTTTTTAAGGCCCACATACATTTTTCAAGAAATAAAAACCAGTGCTCGTTGGGGTTCGAACCCACGACATTCGCCTTTATTACAGTTAGTTTTTTTGTTTCCTGTCCTATAGGTAACTGGGTAACTGACCCAAATGCTAGCACTACACCAAAAAATCAGCACTCCGAATAAATAGTGAAATTATAAGGTTCCACTAACTATTATTTGGGTTACCACTTTAAAATAAATTAAATTGATGTTTTTGGAATCCTTCTCCTGGCAATAACATACTTTCCGACTTCAAAATGGCGAACATTTTGTGAACAAACGTTTGTGTCCTGCAGTTTGCCCTGTTTTGGCCTGTTTCTTGTGATCGAAGGTAAGTTCACATGTTTACATTTTATACTATAATAGATCTTTTAAATATTTTATACTGAAACTTTTGATTTCTGTGATTTCTAAGATAGTTTATGAGCATAATCTGAAAAGAAGAATTTGAGGTTATGTTGATTATATTGGTAAAAAATATGGTGCTGATAAATGGATCTAATATTTTGCGAATTTCAAATTATCAGCACTGGTGCTGATAAATGAAAAATAGTACGTAAAAACTTATTCCATTTTTTTTATTGTAAATCGTGTTTATTTTATGCATAGAATTAAATTTCTATGGTAAAATATGTTTAAACCTTGGGAATCTAAATCTTAGCATGGTGCTGAAACTGCATTTGCCATTTGTCAGCATAGTGCTGAAAATAGGATCAAAATCATGCTGATAATTAGGTTCTCCTAGCATTTCATCATCATTCCTTTTTTTCAGAACCACCTACCATGAAACCAAAGGCAGTAAAAAAAACAAATAAAAGAAAAAAATACTCAAACGAGAATCTACTACAGGCCTTGGATGCAGTAAAAAAGGGGATGTCCAAAAAACTGGCCTCGAAAACGTTCAGTGTACCTAGAGGAACTATCCAGTCGCGATTAAGAAAGCCGTGCAAGAATCTACCAGGCCCTGATCCAATATTGTCGAACAATAAGAGAAAGAGAAATTACTCTTTACTAGAACTAGAGAAGATGTTTTCTGAGGATTAGAATTAATTGAAGATGTAGAGCAAAAATTATTCTTTTTTATTTGATTTTCGTAGTGCTTATACTTTATTCATCGTAATTTTATGTTCCTTAATGGTTGTACCTACCTACCTAGTAATACCTACCATATTATTAAGACACTTTCTAGTGAGATTTAACCTAGTCTAAATACTTACATAACTATAAAGATGTTAAATTTTGTTAAGTTTATAATAAATAGGTACTAATAGACTTTAATTACTTTAATTAAAATATATATGTATATAAATGTTTATTTATCTATAATGAAAAAAGCAATAAAAGAGATTACAGGTTGTAATAAACATTTTTTATTTCATATAAATTCAATACCACTATCACAGTGCTGTTAATTGGCTCACTCTATGCTGTTAATTGGTGGTGATGGTGCTAGTAAATGGTGTGACGGTATTTTTTTAATCTTGTCTATCTAAAAGAAAATAAGATAAATATTTAACATTTTTTTTAAATATCGTATTATTGATTGAATATTGAAACTAAAAAACTCGTCGTAACGGGTGAAAAAGTATTTTTCAATATGCTAACTAACTCTTAAAGTGCTGATGATTGGGTCTGAAGGACCCAATCATCAGCACTTAATCATCCCTACTATCAAAAGTATCTGACAAAAAATCCTATTTAGTTAATTAAATATTATATATAAATTTCATGCTGAACTAATAAATAATCTACTGATATCATTCTTTGTATAGTCTGTAGTATCCTTAAAGATATTTTCTATTTTACATACAAAGTATAATATCAATATTTTAAATGGATAAATCCACAAAACACCGATAAAACATAATCTGGCCCCTAAATAAAGGTGTTAAAATTCAACCCATAATTTTCCAGTTGGTCAAATAAGAAAATAATAAATATGAAGTTTAAACCATATAACATGTTATTTTGAATATACCATGTCATTGAAATGTAAGCGTTATTGGATGAATAAATAAATATATAGTTTCAAATTTATCATATCACTGATATCTCCAAGGCAATCAAATATCAATCCCATGTACTAATTAGTTTAATAATGTACTAATTTACTGCAAAACGACTCACTGAGACTTATTTGATAGGTACTTACTTACCTAAGTAAAGTTTTCCTGCAAGTTCCTTCTGGTACGAATTTTCGTAAACCTTTAGATTAAAATAAGTAAATTTGATAAGTGTGAAATGGACTCATCTACTGAGGGTTTCGTGTATTTTAACAGTTTGTGCACTTAAAGTAAAAGTAACAAATAAAAAAAAAACTAAAAATTTGGTTTTAAAAAGTTGCAGTCTGAGAGAATGATCCATTCGTACCACGCACACAACATTACGTAAATTGCAGTTCACGTTTGATGACCCATTTGTAGACAAATCCATAGACACATAACATGTATGGGTTTAATAAAAAAAGAAGAGTTTCAGTTCTAAGTAGGGAAAACCCCAAAATTTATTGTCTCTTTTTTCTATTTTTGTGTCATAATCTTATTGCTCACTGAATACACCTACTTCCAAGTTGCAACAGTAAAGTTCTTATAATTTCGGAAAAAGTGGCTGTGACATACGGACGGAGAGACAGACAGATAGATATGACGAATCTTCATGTGTTTCGTTTTTTGTAATAGGCTACGGAAGCCAAAAACGACCATTTTGGTTTACGTGTGGCATGGTATATTATAAATAATTACTAGATCAAATACATACTATAAAAATCATTTCTTATTTGACCACATAGCATTAACTATACTACCTGCTTGCTCATTTGCCTGTACGGGTTTGTTTAAAAGCCCGAAAGTTGCGTGTTTTGCATCATGCCAAAAAAGAAGTTAAGAAACCCCTCCAGAAACGAAAACACTACGTTGTCGCTGGGATATCAAATAAGGGTAACATTCAACGCTTTTTTTTTTGTAGATTTTTGGTTGGTGCTTTGTAGATATCCGTAGATTTCAGTAGATGCTAGAACGTGGATTAATTATTGTAGTTCTGATTATTGGCATCGAGATAATTACCAAATTATGTCATGAACAGGTTTGTTTCAGTTTCGAATTAGATCTTAGTAATCATAAAATTTTTTGCAATACCCTAGAAATGCTTACCAGCTTTATAAAATAGTATAGTATATATATAATAGTAACGTAGAAAGTATTTGTAGTAAGTATCCCTAATATACAGTATATAAGGGCAGACTTTTCACCCAAGTTATGTTACGTTTGTGCGCAATATTGAAATATGAGCTTAATAATTATCTAGTGGAGAAATATATCAAATATATCAAACGTAGCATAGCTTTTGTGGAAAAGACTCACATTATGTAGAATTATGAGAGGTAAGGTAATTTATTTATTATAATATTATGTTTATCATTATGTATTATTTTTATAATAAGAATAAATTATAAATATGATGCAAAAGCGAGTGATATGAAAAGTTCCCATAGCTTATTTTA
Organism: Gymnoscelis rufifasciata; assembly: GCA_929108375.1. NCBI lineage: Eukaryota > Metazoa > Arthropoda > Insecta > Lepidoptera > Geometridae > Gymnoscelis > Gymnoscelis rufifasciata. Next base: position 7,451,295 of record OV815327.1, on the reverse strand, counting down.
TATAGACTTTTTAATCCCTAATAGGTTGCCTGAAGACATCGCTTCGGGCGATGTGGCTGCTCTAAATTATTATTTATTTTCCGATGTTGCAAATAGTTTTAAAAGTCAGATGTTTAGAAAAATATTTACTTATTCTATGTCATCATATTTTATGTACAAGTATGTAAAAATGTTTAAAAATATATGTGTATATAGATGTTTAGAAAAATATTTATTCTATGTCATCATATTTTGTGTACAAGTATGTAAAATGTTTAAAAATATATGTGTATATAATTATAGATTAGACTGAATCTGTCATAAGTTAGTCTAATATAAAAATGAATATTTCAGATCCGGCCAAAGTAGATGAAATTATACGTGAAGCTAAAAAGGCTCGAGCCGAAGGAAAACCTTATAAATTCAGCTATGAAAAACTGCTGCCTTCCTATCAAAACCCATTCGCTAGAAAAGATAAACAGAAACAAATTGAAAAAGAGAGAGAAGACGATAGACCAGGTAGAGATAGGAGAAGAATGAGTGATAACTATAGAAGATATAGTGGCGACAATAGAGCAAGAGATCGACAATCAGTCGATGCCGACAGAAGAAGAATCATAAGAGAAAGAGATGAAAAGCTAAGAAAAAGAAGGAATGATAGGTCTAAAGCTGACAATAAATCTAAAGATAGAGATAAAATTAAAGACGGCGATGCAAAAAGCAGCGAAAAAACTGAAACCTCTAAAGAGGAGGCTAAACCGAAGAATAAGGATTCAAAATCGAAAAAGATGGATACCATAAATTTGTCTGATGATGACAGTGTTGAATTTGTAGCTAACGCTAAAGTTGCAAAGGAGGCGGACGTTAATCTCAAAGATTTCGTTGTGTGTGATAGTTGGTCAGAGAACGAAGAAAAAAATAGAGAAATTGGTTCTAGAGATGAAAAAGGTAAAACGCAATCGAAAACCCCCAAAGTCATTGACCCAATGGATCAACTTAAACAAAGCTTATGTAAAGATAAAATAGATGTGAAAATAGAGAAACTGCAACCCGTAACTGATTCTTTCAAATTTGAGATCGAAGAAGAAAACGAAGAAGACGGTCTAGATATATTCTCTGAGAATGCAGCAATAGCAGATTTCGCGAAGATACCATTGCCAAGCAAAAAGGATCCATATTCACCTTTGAGGTTCGATTATGAATCGAAAGACGCATCAGTAGATGCCATGGACGAGTCGTTTCTAGAATCAGTTATAGCTGAAATAAAACAGGAAGATATGGATGAAAATGCCACGCAAGATAAAGGCTTAGTCGAATATGACATATCTCCGAAAGACGATAGAGTTTCTGTGACTCCAGAGCTGGACGACAAGACTAGAGAGTTGTATTCCAGCCGCAGTGACTACTCGGATGGTTTTAAATCCGTAGAAAGCACGAAATCTATAGAAAGTGGTACTAAGTCTGTAGAAAGTGGTTACAAGTCCTCGCAGAGTCGCTCAAAGTCTGTTGACAGTAACCGAAGTGACAGTCTGTCGAGATCTCGCCAAGGCGATAGTCAATCGAGGTCGATTGATAGTCAGAAGTCGATTGAGGGCGGATATAAGTCGACTGAGAGTCGGAAGCTTAAGACAGATGATGGTATGTCGAAGTCTACTGTGGACTCTTTGGAGACGTGGAGTTTTGTGTTGAAGATATGTCAACCGTTGCTGTTTAGGCATGATAGGAATAAGTGTTACAAGTAAGTTTTTTAAGCTATTTACTTCCGTAAAAATCTTCACTAATGTTATAAAACTGAGGTATGTTTGCTTTAGCGCGCGAATTTACTTTGCTCTCTCAAATAAGTCCTAAGTTAGTATGTAGGTTATTGTATAAAAAGCGAATTTTGCGACGTAGTAAAATACAAATCGCAGAAATGCTTTATGTCGAGTACAATATCTATCATAGACTCTCCATAGCTTTTACTAAGGCTAGAGAAAGAATCTGTGGAGAGGGCTATTCTATCCTGGTCTGCACTTCATTCTTGCTAAGAAATAAACAGATTTTATTTTTTTTATTATTAAAAAAAAAAACTTTTTATTTCTTAGCAAGAATGAAGTGCAGACCAGGATAGAATAGCCCTCTCCACAGATTCTTTCTCTGGTGGAGAGGGCTATTCTATCCTGGTCTGCACTTCATTCTTGCTAAGAAATAAACAGATAATAGTCATAATAGTCATTTATTGATAATATACATTATAAGTCACAATATGGTTTTTAACGTGGTTGCCCAATGCCACAACTTTTCCAAAATATAATAATAACTAATGTCAAAATCTGGAATACATTAACAATTCATATTAACAATTAAAATAATGTCTAATGTAATTTATAACTAAGTACACGTAATATAAAAAATTTCAATTTATCATAATTATCATTATTATGATAACGAATGTCATGAATAAATTACTTACTGATACTGAGAAGAACGCGGGGCACTTAAGTGAGTGGCAACACGCTTGGAAGGCGGGTTGGCCGCGCTGCTGTATAGCTTTTGGCAATCCCTTTTCCGGGCTTAGGCGCTCACGGGAGGAGGAGGGCAACATTCTTACACCGGTGCCTGCAGTCGTTAACCTGCGTAAATAAAGTAAAGCTAATAACCGTGTTCAAAGTGACAGTGTCTAATGAAATATCATCATTTCAGGGAAACTCGCAGCCAACCCAAGATATGGTACGCGGAGAACCCCAAGTGTTGCGACTGCGTCAAGGACCGCTCCGTTGTGTATGAGGAACTGGAGATGTGCAAGACGGAGTTAGTCGACAGCGTATATAGGAATGATCAGTGAGTGTCCCAAAAAGTGTATTAGTAAATTATTCAGATTCAGATCATTATTTGTCACAGAAAGAACACATAGAAACAGGTACAGGAAAAAATAGATACAAATACTTATTCTAGTGCAGTAACTATGACTTTAATATGTATTATACTTTTCATTCTACTTTTACACATTCCAGGCATATTTTTTTGGTACTGTTTTTATGAACGAAAATATATTTACCTAAATGTTTATACAATACTCTTTTTTAAACACATTATATAAATAACTGCATACTTATAATAATAATAGAGAGTTATACAATATTAGAAAAAAAAAGCCGTGTTGGCTAAGTGGGAGGACACTCGACTTTCATTCCGAAGGTCGTGGGTTCAAACCCCGCCTCGCACCTCTGGATTTTTCTTCTTGAGAAATTTATGTGCGCTTTAAACACGTGCTTTAACGGTGAAGGCAAACATCGTGAGGAAACCGGCATGTTCTGAGAACTTTAAAGAGTATGAAGGACATGTGACATTCACCAACCCGCACTTTGCCAGCGTGGTGAATTTAGGCCTAATCTCTCTCGTCAAGAGAGAAGTCCCTGTGTCCCAGCAGTGGGAACGTTAATAGGGTGATGATGATGATGATGATACAATATTAGTGTACCAACGGTTGGCCTTATCGCTGATCTTATAACCATAAGTATAATTTCAGCGATATGTTAAGAGTTTCAAACGTACATACGAACACAAAATGTAAAAAATTTGAGCGAATTGTCAAGACAATGTTATTTCATTAATTATTCCTAGTTTTTATATTAACTTTTAGTTTACTTGTCTATGTATGCCCTTTTCGTCTAAGGAAGTAAACGTTTTGACTTTGACTTTGATTAATTAATTGGTGTCTTGTCTGTGACTTGCGGAGTGCTTATTTTTGTATACTTTTTTAAATAATATTATATATTATTCAGTTAAATAGAGCGAAACGCAGTCAAGCGCACATAATGTTACCTACGACGGATAAATTACCAATTTAAAACTGGAATTAGTATATTATGCAACTGGCATACAACGACGTATCCTAAAACACCTCGTCCGATACCCGCGACAGTATCGGAGGGACAGCATGCGACACTTTCCGCAGGGCCCAGGACGACCCGTGCCCCGCGGCGCGCGGCTGGTACCCCGGCAGCCCGCTGGCGGCGCGCGGCCCCGGCCCCCCCGCCTGCGACTGGGAGGCCGACGACAGCCGGGAGCGCCCCACGCCGCCCTGGCGGGAGGCCGGCGACACCCGGGGGCGCCCCACGCCGCCGCGCGCGGACCGCCTGCATCTCGAGTACCAGAAGTGAGTCTGATAAATCAGCCATCTTATTAACTCATCATCATCATCATTCTCTTGTCCTTATCCCACATTACGTGGGGTCGGCACAACATGTTTTTTCCTTCCATTTTCCTCTGTCACTCGTCATCTCAACACTCACTCCTTTCTTACACATGTCATCCTTCACACAGTCCATCCATCTTTTCTTTGGCCTACCTCTTCCCACATATCCATCAACACACATATCTAACATATCACATATCACAAATCAGCCATCTTATTAACCCCCGACCAAAAAAAAAGGGTGTTATAAGTTTGACGTGTCTGTCTGTGTGTCTGGTCTGTCTGTCTGGGTCATCATAGCTCCCGAACGGATGGAGCGATTTCAATTTAGTATATTTTTTATAAAAAGTGAGTTTGGCGCGGGTTTTCGTTAAAATAGGTTGAGCCGTTTAAAAGTATGGGGGTGACAGTGGGGAAGGAAACCCGAAAATCTGCAAATATACTCGAGTGGGGTTTCAAATGAAAGCGCATCGCGTGCACATTACAAAATATTATGGTGTTTTAGTTTTAAGGTAATTAAGGCATTGGAATCGGGGGTCTTTCTTAAATTTTAAATTTTGATTTATATATAAAATTCTCGTGTCACAATGTTCGTTCACGTACTCCTCCAAACAGATTGACCGATTCTCATGAAATTTTGTGAGCCTATTGAGTAGGTCCGAGAATCGGCCAACATCTATTTCTCATTTTGCAAAACAACGTTTGCTGGGGTCAGCTAGTAAATAAATAAAAAAAACATTTATTCATATAGAGCTTGAAACGTAACATTTTTGGAACTCTGTCACCTGTGGTAGCTTAAAGCTTAAAGCTGTGTTACAGATTGATCACGAACTTCCTAGTTATAGTAATGTTGTGTGTAACAGTGTTGTAGAGTTTAGGACATGAGTTTATAAATATCGGCGACTCCTCTCAAGTTCTTAAATATGAAAAATTGGATAGGTGACCACTCTGACTGCATCTTTATGCACTGAATAGACCTTGCTTTGAGCGATCCCACCACCAAAAAAACCGCTTATTCCAACAATATTATCCAGCTATTTACTATTTTCGCAGGTTCATGGAAGCCGTCTGGCCTGACGTAGAGAGCCAAATGAAATCCGAAACACCCCCCAAGACCCCCACGAGAGAGGTCAAGAAACGCCCCCTGGAGGAACCGGACACGGCCAAGAAGAAGAAGGTCAAGGTGGACCTGGAGAAGAGGATGAGCAGCGAGGGTTGGAGTCAGGATTCGGAGGTGGAAGAGGAACCGAAAATGTAGGTTCCTTCTTCTTTATCTTCTTCTTAATATATATAAATCTCGTGTCACAATGTTTGTCCTCAATGGACTCCTAAACCACTTAACCGATTATAATTAAATTCGCACACCATGTGCAGTTCGATCCAACTTGAGAGATAGGATGGTTTTTAAGGCGAGAAAAATTCGAATAATTTCCGGGAAAATTTTATACCCGTGCGACGCCGCGGCGGGCCGCTAGTTTTTATATAATTATAGTCTAAGTTCCGAACAGCCATAGCATCGTTATTTTATATAAACTGTTAGTCTGTCTGTGCATGCCTCTAATATAGGTAAGACCGACCTGCGTTTAGAAAGTGGTCACTTTTGAAAAATATGATTCAGTAAAGGCACAGAACACAACACAACACAGTTGGAGATTACAACATGTTGTAATCTCATGCATTTGACAGATTTTTAATAACTCAAATTTTATCTGTGAAATGTATGGGATAACAACATGTTTTAATCTCCAGAAGTCGTAAGTGGCAACTCTTGGTAGGGCTACATGGCGCTTGCAACAGCGTTGAAATATTGGAAAACTCGAACACCAAATCATATTGTTTAAATTCATGATCATTAAAAAAGTTATAAGGTCACACACAAAATCCCAGTAGACCAGTAAACCTAAGTAAAATTATTTAATTTTACAGAAAAAAAACGAAAATAGAAAAGCTAAGACGGAAGCGGAAACACTCTTCTACTACGGACAGCGACGACGAGTCTCCGAGCAAGAGGAGGAAAGAGAAAAAGGTAACATGATTTATATAACAATCGTCTAATCGACGTTATTATTATTCGACCGTTATTATGATTCGTTAATTAATGTGATTACAGACTTTGGTGTAATTGTAAGTACGTCGATGCGTTTAATCCAAGATCCGAGCTTTCAAATCTTGGCTTCGGCTTCTAACTTTACGAGCTTATCAATTTTTTCTACAAAAACATATAATGTTACCCACGGTCACAATCATGGATTATAGTGACGCGAGGTTTATTATTATTATTATTTAGAATCACACAAATCATCTAAATTTAAAATTTAAGAAAAATTCCCGATTCCAATGTCTTCATTTCCATAAAAGTAAAACACAATTTTATACAAATATTTTGTAATGTGCACGCGATGCGCTTTCATTTGATACCCCACTCGAGTATATTCCGTTCGGGAGCTATGATGTCCCAGACAGACATACAGACAGACATACATACGTAAAAGTATACATACAAGTTTATGACTTAGATAAATCTAAATTTAAAATTTAAGAAAAACCCCCGATTTCAATGCCTTTATTTCCTTAAATATAAAACAACATAATATTATGTAATGTGGACGCGATGCGTTTTCATTTGATACCCCACACTAGTATATTTGCAGATTTTCGGGTTTGCTTCCCCACTCTCACCCCCATAACTTATAAACGGCCCAAACGATTTTTATGAAACATGTCTAAGAACACTCGCGCAAGACTCACCTTTCATACAAAAAAAAACTAAATTGAAATCGCTCCATCCGTTCGGAAGCTATGGTGACACAGACAGACATAGAATATAGCCAAGTGGGGTATCAAATGAAAGCATGCGCTTTTGATACCCCACTTGATACTTTTGATACTTTCATATTATTTACGATATATCGGGTTGTAATGTAACACTTGTTTTCAGAAAGAAAAGCAGAAAGCAAAGTCCGCGTTGAAGAGACAGCGGCTTAGCAAGAAGTACTTGAAGAAACTGAAGGAGAAACAAGAAAAACAATTAAAGAGGAAGAAGAAACAAAGCAAAATTGACCAGGAATCCGATTTTGATGCAAAAGGTAGCGTAAATGGTTCATCATCATCATATCAGCCGTAGGACCTCCACTGCTGGACATAGACTCCTTGACTTCCAGTGACTTCGGTCGGTAGCAGCTTGTAACCACCGCGAGCCCGCTACCTTCACCAGGTCGTCCGTCCATCTAGTTGGTGGACGTCCTACTCTGCGTTTGCCGACTCGTGGTCTCCATTCAAGAACTTTCCGGCCCCAACGGCCATCTGTTCTGCGCGCTACATGGCCTGGCCATTGCCACTTTAGCGAGCTAATTCGCTTGGCTATGTCGGTGACCCGCGTTCTTCTACGTATCTCCTCATTCCTGATTCGATCACGTAAATGTAGCGTGAATGGTTATTTATTCGCTCTTCATGAAAATTTTGATGTTTACTATTTTACCGCGGTAAAAAGCAATATTCATTATTTTGCGGTTAATTAGCTCAAAGCTATCAGCTATTAGGCTTATTTTCATTGGCTGGCAGGAATATTTTTAGCCTAATCTACTCTCTCGGTCATGTTTAGCCTCATATCAGTTGATTCAATATTATTAATCCCTGGAAGAAGTTATACAATTGAGGTAAAAATTAACCATTGTTTTATTTGTGATAAGTATTATGATAGTAAATGAGATAGGCTTTACTTTAATTGATACGCTCAAAGTATGCAATAAAAATTAGAAATATTAATACATAGCAAAAAAAAAACAATTTTGTCGACAAATGGGCTTCCAAACCGTAAAAATTGTAGAATAAAATGTGTTGTCTGATGCGTGCCATTCACACTGCTTTATATACCATTATTAAAACACATTCTATAAACCCTTGAATCATTAACGAATATGTTTTTACAGAAAAGAAAACACAAAAGAAGCTAAAAAAGAAGAAACTCCTGAAACAGAAGAGGAAAGCTCTGAAGAAGAAAAAGAGAACGTCGTCCACGTCAACTTCCACCTCGGAATCCGACAAAAAGTCCAAAAAGAAGGATAAAAGAAAGAAACGCAAGAAGCGAAAACAATCCTCGTCCGACTCCAACCAGTCCGATGACGTGTTCGACGCGGACATACTCAAAAACATCAAAACGGAACGACTGACAGATGACGAAGTGAAGAACTTCTCACCGAAGAAACACAGAGAAATCATCAATGTTAAACAACTGCAGAATGATTTCGTCAGTATACAGATTAAGAAAGAAGTGGAGGATGTTAATAGCCCCGTGGCGTTTGAGGAGAGTCTCACGGAAGCTGAGAAGAGAGTTATAGAAGATAGGGACAGGAAAGTGGAGAGGGTAGCGGAAGTGGAGGCGGTTGAGGCTAAGGAAGAGGTTTCTGTTGAGCCACCGGAAGTTAAGGTATAGTTTTTTTTATTTCATAGATAAATAAATAAATGATTTCCAGACAATTCACACAACAACATCTAGCCCCGTGGTAAGCTCTAAGCTTGTGTTACGGGTACTAGATATCTGATATACTTAATATAATAGTCATACATATATAGATATTTTTTATTATAAATATTAAACACCCAGACCAAGGAGATAGATAGAAATCTCTTTATTCTACGCCACAAATATAATACAAACAGTAAAAAATAACGAGACAATACATCGAAGTACAAAGGGCGGTCTTATCGCTACATATCGACAGGAAGAAATAGAATGGAGGGTTTTTCTGTTCACGTCCGTAAGTGGTAACCCTCTGAATCCTTACACGTGACCTCCGGGTGGTGCTAAGAACAGTCTCTGGTGGTAGGCTTCGGCCGCGGCTTGTCACCACCCTCCGGGCTGGGCCAGTGCGTGAAGCGATATTTTCGTGTTTCGTAATGTGGTCCGGCAAAGCCATCTTCTAGGTCTTCATGCTCCATCTTAGACTACATCGTCACTTTACATCAGGTGAGATTGTAGTCAAATGAAGGCTTACCTATTATAAAAAAAAAAAGAACGAGATAGACAGTGACGTAACGTAAAGAAGATATAACAAAGAGAATAATTTCATTTCATTTCATTATATAATTCTTGTTTAGGAACTATAACCTTATACGAATTTTTCATAAATTAATATAAATATATTTCATTTCAATTGTTGAATCTTATAGAATCAATTTGTTGACGTTATCGAAGTAGATAAAATAGCGTATAGTTCACAAAACTTGGTCTAAGAAATCTGTTTGTGAGCAAAAACTATCGACTGGAGAGTTATTTGAATTTGTGTAGGAAAGACTCGGAAAGGTTACAATTCAGAATAACACTGATTTACTAAGAAAAATCATTAGTATTTTAATGTACTGTAGTAATATAAGTTACCCTTTACATGACGATTAATAATAAAAAAAGACATTATTAAGATAATTCAAGAATAATCTAAATTCTTGAATTATCTTAATAATGTCTTTTTTTATTATTAAATTATTGTTTACATACTGCCGCTCCTGAATGCGACAACATTAAATCACTTATTGAAATACATAACATATTACGAAACATAATTTAAAATAACATCAACACAAACAATCAACAATAGCTTATCATAAAATCACAATATTTAATAATTAAACATGTCACCTATTATACTTTGTTCCATCAAAATTGTGATTCAGGTTTTTTTTACTCTGGAGTGCTACTCCTTTGTAGAATTAGCATGATGACTATTTAAAAAAAATGGGATGCTGTTTAGGTCGTCTGTTAAAAATACTAGATTTAAATTTTTCGCTTTATCAATTTAATAAGACCATCAAAGTTCCATAGTGAGCGTATAAATTACGTACAAATCGCAAAAAAAAGCACCAATGCACTATATTGTCTTGATTATTCGTTTACAAAAAAAAGCCAAAAAAAATACAAACACAGCTTTTTGAAATGATCTTAATAACAGACTTATTATTCAGTTCAATTCAGTAATTTATTGCACAAAAATATTTCATTATAACATTTAAGAACCCTGTACACATAGGGCTTGGAAATTTCAAAAAGTTAAACCTTTACTTAGTAAATTCGGTAAATTCATTTATTGCACCATAAATTTACACAATAACTTTGTCATGTCAGTTGTTACATGGAATTTCATTAATTAATTTAACATAATAATTGTTTTAATTATGTCCTAAAATCATAATCAATACAATAAATAAAAAATAGCTCAATGAATATTATGTCATAGATCAAAAATAAAGTATTCATCACAAATTATTTTATAAAATGATCTTTTTAGTCATTTACCCTATTGATGATTCCTAATCAATACAATACAATAAAAAAATATTTTTTGCAACACCACAAATATAGGAACATACATAGGAGATACATATTGCATACAGTGACACAATGGGCGGTCTTATCACTAGGCAAGGGTTTCCTGGATGGATCTGAAATTTGCTAACAAGAAAGCAGTGGCGTTTACACAGATTAAAAAATAAAATATGTAGGCATAATTAGTACTTATATCAAACACAGTAGGAGTGTGTTTGTAATGAAGACACATTATACATAATGACTTATATTTAGTGAGGTTGAAAGAAAATGACTCAAAACCATAAGTTTGAAAATGACTACAGATTTAGCCTTTTTTTTACGCTTGATTAGCCTTCATTTGACCACAATCGCAGCTGATGTAAAGTGACGAGGTGGTCTAACATGGGACATGAAGACCTAGAAGGTGATGGCTTCTCCGGACCACATTACGAAACACGAAAAATCGCTTTACGCACTGGCCCAGCCCGGAGGGTGGTGACAAGCCGCGGCCGAAGCCCCACCAGAACCACCAGAGACTGTTCTTAACACCACCCGAAGGTCACGCGTAAGGATTCAGAGGGTTACCACTTACGGACGTGAACTGACAAAACGTCCTCCTCTGTTTATTGGCAGAGAATTCCATAACTTTATTAACCTAATTATCACAACATCTCCATTAACCCTGTGTCTAATATTTTTTCCAGACCCAGTCGCCAACTCCTCAGAAGCCTTTGGACGATACCACTCAATCATCACAGGAATCGATCATCAGCGTCAAGGAATATGAGAAGGATGATAGTCACCTCCGCCCGTCATCACAGAACTCCAATTATAACTTCCATGACGTTATGCAGAGCGAAGGTATGTTATGTACTTCACTATAAAAAAATACATACTGTCGAATTGACAAACTCCTTCTTTTAAAAGTTTAAGCAAACTGTCAAGACAATGTTATTTCCTTGATGATTTTTATTTTTAACCCCCGACCAAAAAAGAGGGGTGTTATAAGTTTGACGTGACTGAGTGTCTGTCTATCTGGGACATCATAGCTCCCTAACGGATGGAGCGATTTCAATTTAGTTTTTTTTTGTATATAAGTTGTGTTTGGCACGGGTGTTCTTACACGTTTCATGAAAATCGGAGTCGTATAAAAGTTATGGGGGTGAGAGTGGGGAAGGAAAACCGAAAATCTGCAAATATACTCGAGTGGGGTATCTAATGAAAGTGCATCGCGTGCACAGTACTAGATATTATGGTGTTTTACCTTTAAGGAAATTAGGGAAATGGAATCGGGGGTTTTTCATAAATTTTAAATTTAGATTTTAGATATTTAAAATAAAAAGTTCATTAGTTTTATGTTGACCTGTCCATTATATGCCCTGTGCTTCTAAGGAAATAAACGTTTTGACTCACTAAATCTAAATTATCGCCTGCATACATACTGGTCCGCCTTGATAATAGCCTAAATTTAAGTTTAAATACGATTTTGTAAACCTTAGTTTCCTTAAAAAAGTTATAAAAAGTAAAAAACATATTATTTTGATGCGCTTTCATTTGAGACCCCACTCGTGTATATTTGCATATGTTCGGTTCATCTTCTCCTTCTTTTTCCCTTCCCTTCTAAACGGCTTAACCGATTGTCATCAAGCCTAATCTAGGAACACTCGCGCAAAAGTATTTTCACACTCAAAGTTGGTTACATTCCACAAACTTGTAATTTATTTTGTTAATACAAGTTTGTTTACTTACAGATTAAAATGGTTTTCTCATAATTTAGTGTTGTTTTATTAAAGGTCACGTGGAAAGGCCGAGCCATGACTACAGCAAGGACAACATGGAGTTTACGGGCAACTACGAAATGTACGAGCAGATGGCTATGGAGTACCAGAGCGACGTGGCTAGTCAGGTCAGGGAACAATCTTTATATATATAATTCTTCAAATAGCCGTGTTGGCTAAGTGGGAGGACACTCGACCTTCATTCCGAAGGTCGTGGGTTCAAACCCCGCCACGCACCTCTGCATTTTTCTTCTTGAGAAATTTATGTGCGCTTTAAACAAGTGCTTTAACGGTGAAGGCAAACATCGTGAGGAAACCGGCATGTTCTGTGAACTTTAAAGAGTTTGAAGGACATGTGACATTCACCAACCCGCACTTGCCCAACGTGGTGAATTAAGGCCTAATCTCTCTCGCCAAGAGAGAAGTCCCTGTGTCCCAGCAGTGTTAACGTTAATAGTGTGATATGATGATGAGTGTTTAAGTAAGTTAAAGTAGTATTTAAGTATTGATTATTATTATTGATTGATTGAGGCCGTATTGGATTAGTGGGAGCACACTCGACTTTCATTCCGAACGTCGTGGGTTCACGAAACCATCATGTCATGATCTAAGATCCTCGAAGAGTATGAGAGACATGTGACATTCACCAACCTGCACTTGCCAGCGTGGTAAATTGAGGCCTAATCTCTCTCGTCAAGAGATAACTACCTGTTTCCCAGCACTGGGGACGTTATTAGGGTGTTGATGATGATTATTATTTATTATTGACATATTCATTAACTGTTTTACCCGTAGCGAGTGCCCCCACCGGACGAGACCTCCGGGCGCATAGAGACGGTGACCTTGCCCCGCAACAGAGGAGAGATCAAGTGCGACTGGCGCGCCGGGGACCCCGCCGAGCCGCGGGGCTCCGAGGCCATGAGGCCCTCGCGGTGGGGTGAGTAGGACCCCGCTGTCCTTTACGAATGTTGTGGTTCATTTCAGGTGTGATGGAGGCAGCATTCTAAAAAACTTTGCAGTAGGTACCCTTCAAAATATTAGTTGCATCAAACATTTTAGCAAGGTGTTTTAAAATTGGTATTTATAGGCATGCACCAGGCGACCATATTTTGTTTTACACCCAGTTAGATACTTACGTTAAGATACGGAGGCGTTTTTATTGAAAACAGGCGTCTTAGTTTTTTTTAGCCTAATCTAATAACTCCATGACATAATGTATTATATTAGTTGATTTTTCATTAAAACCCTGAAAAAATTAAAAACAAAATTTCCCTCTGTTTTAGTGGATTGGTGATTATGATTCTTAATAACATGGGTTTTACTTTTAATAACAAGGTAAACGATAAACAAACAAAAAAACTCATGAAAGTGCTGGATTTACATATGTACACTTTTTTTTATTTTGATACTTGTTGTTATATATATATATATATAACTCTACCAATCTGCTCAGAGTTTACAAGAACCGTTCCATCACAGTCACTATTAGGTAACCCCATCTGCTTGCAAACCACCGATGCAAAGGGACGTATAATGTACATTTATAATGACGACCACTGTGGTTCGGTGGGCCACGTCCGCCCGAGGCGCAGGAGGTTGCGGGTTCGATTCCCGTCGGGGGACCAGATTTTGTACGATCTACAATTTCTTGTTTCGGGTCTGGGCGTTTTCTATGTATCATATGTATGTATTTACAAAAAAAAATGTATCTATGTAGTATATCAGTCACCTAACACTTATAGCACAAGCTCTGCTTAGTTTGGGGTTAGGTGATGCTGTGTGAGTAGTCCGGAAATATTTTTATTATATTGATATTAAAGATATTTTCTCTGGTGGTAGGCTTCGGCCGCGGCTTGTCACCACTCTCCGGGCTGGGCCAGTGCGTGAAGCGATATTTTCGTGTTTCGTATTGTGGTCCGGAGAAGCCATCTTCTAGGCCTTCATGCTCCATCTTAGACCACATCGTCACTTTACATCAGGTGAGATTGTGGTCAAATGAAAGCTTATCAATAATAATAATAAAAAAATAAAAAATAATAATTTTGAAATTTTAATAGAGAACTCGACAGTAGATTTGTTTAAATCTTTGGAAATTAACTTGTTTTGTTATACCAGGTCTGAAGCCGAGTGAAGTGAACATCGTGCTGACCGGCGGGCCGGATGCGGACGTGGAGGCGTACGCGCCGCCCCCCGCACCGGCGCCTGCGCCGCCCCCCGCACCGCCGCCCGCGCCCGCGCAGGTCTACAAGATACAGAGCCTCGCTAACAGGACTGACAACTCTAATAGCGGGTTAGAATCAACTAAACAAAAATAATTTCTAGCTGATCCGGCAAACGTTGTTTTGCCATACTAAAATGGCTATTAAAAAATAAGGGTTGATCGTAGAAGGGTAAAAATTGAGGATTGTATGTATTTTTGTATGTTGAATCATAAAAAAAAAAAAAAAAAATCTGTCAAAAAAATTTAAAAAAAAAATTTTGGGGTGGACTACCCCTAACATTTAGGGGGATGAAAAATAGATGTTGGCCGATTCTCATAGATACCGGATAAGCACAAAAAATTTCATCAAAATCGGTCAAGTCGTTTCGGAGGAGTTCGATTACGCACCCCGTGACACGAGAATTTTATACATTAGACTAGTGGCCCGCCCCGGCTTCGCACGGGTTTTTATTCAATTGTTTTTTCCAAAATTGTGAATGTAAACCATTCCCAGATCCCCTTGAACACACACATAAAACTTCATCAAAATCGGTCCAGTCGTTTGAGAGAAGTTCAGTGACATACACACTCACTGAAGAATTATATTTATATATATAAGATTGCGTCTCGGAACGCCTGACAGAAGTAAGCATCACTTGATGGAGAGCTGGATCAGTCGACTGGTCTGTCGTCTATCGCATGGCTCAATGGCAGATTAATTTCGGACAAGTCTTTTAAAACTTAAAAAAAAACTATAAATAGAGAATAGTTATGTGGAGTATTAAATAAAAAGGCATTTACATAATCGTGTAACAGTTAAAATAGCCTATTATAATGATTTTAATGACAACTCAGTGGCGCGGTGGGCGTAGTTCCGCTTGCGGCGCAAGAGGTAGGTTCGATTCCCGCCGAGGGGTCACGTGTGTGTATGTTCTGTAAGCACTTTCTCAATGGTCTAGGCTTTTTATATTTATAAAAATATATATATACATGTATATCTATTATATTAAGTATATCAGATGTCTAGTACCCAACACAAGCTTAGAGCTTACTGATGGCTAGATGTTGTTGAGTGAATTGTCCGGCAATATTAATTTCTATATTGAAGTGTAACTTCTTTAGAATAGTTGTGATTTCAAATCGGATGCAACGGAAAAAACGACAGATAAGCCAATCTTAAACGCTAACAAGGTTAAGCAACGTTCCGCGACGCCAGTACTTGGATGGGTGACCGCCCGACCAAAAACTTTTTGCACAGTATTTTTTTTGTTTTTTTTTTTATTATTCTCATTCTTTTGTCGATTTACTGAAGTTTCACTTCTATCGTGTGTGAATCGCACTCACACCTTTTTTTTTAAATGTAAAAAAATGTTTTAGCTACGACGAAGCATACATGGACATGTACGGTGCGTCGGACCGGCTGCAGTATGGCGACTGCTTCGCGCGCTCCCCCCCCGCGCCCGCGCCGCCCCCCCACTCCTCGCTCGACGACAGGATCAACCTGGCCTTGAGGACCACTGGTACACTACACTTCTATAGTCTGGCCGCTCTTAGATTGCGTTCCTGACAGCTGTCATTAAAATCACGCCTATCAAGTCCCGAATTTCATAATAGTACAGACGATAGCTGTCATTGTAATACTTAATGATGGGCATGCCGACCTATCTAGTGATGGGAGATGTATCATCGTGCATGGTTTATAAACTGGTATTTAAAAAACGTAATTTATTCCATAGTGTTTAACTAAAATGTAGGTTTAAAACATCATTTAAAGGCACATTAAATCTAAAATAATAGTAATTACCTAAATAGAATCCAATCTAGTCTGGCTTCTGAGATTGTGTTTTGAAATGTTACAACGTAAGTAAATCTTATTAATAACGTTACTAAATGTTATCTGAGGTACATCACTAGTCATGGCAAATGGACAAGTGCCAAAAACGCATTATCTCAGTGGCCATACTATAGCTTTTCTACTAACTAGCAACTGCAGCGTTGCTCGTGTTTCATTTATTTATAAGTTGTATCAACAAAGTGGTCATGAACACAAACACATGTTTTTTTTTATGGTTGTTAAGCCTTCATTTGACCACAATCTCACCTGATGTAAACTGACGATGTGGTCTAAGATGGAGCATGAAGACCTAGAAGATAGATAGCTTCTCCGGACCACATTACGAAACACGACTAATTCGTTTCACGCACTGGCCCAGCCGGGAGGGTGGTGACAAGCCGCGGCCGAAGCCTACCACCAGAGACTGTTCTTAGCACCACCCGGAGGTCACGTGTAAGAAAAATATATAAAAAAAAAATTGAATATACTTTACAAATGTCACCTTAATTATAGATACAAACCGTCATTGCCAAAGAAAACCCTTATCTAATTACATATATGCATAAATTAAAAATTAGATACCATATTAAATAACCGTTAAATAAAAAATTAATTCATTACAATAAAACAAGATTTCAAATGTCTAATAAAAACCACGAACGAGGCTCGGACACCTAGTAACTACTTATATTTGAGAAAATCCTATCTGCAGACCATTGCCGAGTTGATGAGATGATTATGAACACACATAGCTTTGTTATAAGCAAAGTCAACAGTCAAAGTCAAAACGTTTATTTCCTTAGAAGCACAGGGCATACATTGACAGGTCAACTTAAAGCTAATTTAAATAAAAACTAAGAATTATCAAGGACATTACATTGTCTTGACAGTTTGCTTCAATTTTTTACACTGAGTTGAGAAGCTAATAGAACAACCCAGCTTTGATCTCTTATGTTGTTATATTGGTGAACAAAAACCAAAATAAAAGCATGTTTTATTAATATTGTATTTGTGAATGAAGGCCTAATCTCTCTCATAAAGAGAGAAGTCCCTGTGTCCTGTAGGAACGTAAATAGGGATGCTAATAAATATATATGTATAATCACACTACATATAAGTGTTAATTAAAATAGTGTTTTAAAAATAGTATTTTCATAAATACTTATATTATGACAAACTATCAATAGATCAAGAAATCAAGAAACGCTTTGTTTTTATGACTTGGACCACAGTCACTGCTATAACAAACAATGCGTTTGCTTATCCAAATGTTTTTGTAACTACCCTTTTAATTTTTATTTTTGTTTAGATAAAATGTTTTTTTAATTGTTAATCCCTATATATAAAAATTAATTAAAACAATCTGGGAAGAGCATGAATGCCTAGCACAAGTGTTCTTTAACACATAGAAGGTTGTTCATCACTATGATTAAAAACACTATGTACCTATTATTACTGAATAAAAAACATTTTCATTTCATATTCAAATAGATAATATTTATGTTTGTTTTCAGTACTTGGCGAAGTCGCTAAGGATAGAACGGAGCCGGACGATGTACCCGACAAAGGGATTTTAGTGATGTAAGTACAAAAATTATAGCCTTAAAGTGTAATTAGTGATTTAAAGTTATGTCTGAAGGTTGTAAGAGATCAATCTGTGTGCTGCCAAAAAAATAAATTATAAAATACATTTACCCTTAAAAAGTACGACATGAAGAAAATAAGGTCTATGGATGATATCGACATCATAATAGACAGACATCCTTCTAATAGGATATGAACAACCACTTCTTCATAGGGATACTCCACATGCAGGGCATACGCTTCCAAGCTTTCCCCATGTTCTTCTGTTGTTGATCTTACTGGACCACGCTGCTTCTGCATGAGCCTAAATATCGTCGGACTATAAGCAGGATGTGCTTAAATGGAGACCAAGGGAACCTCCACTATTGCGAACTACCACGTATAATAAATACTTAATGCCTTCACTAACATTTATTTTTATCAGGAAATCCCTGGCTGACCCTAGAACAGCGAAACGCGTCAGTTTCGCGGATGGCTACAAGCCGGGCCAAGACTCTGATACGGAGGCACCGCCCGTCAGAAGGGTAAGATTTTACATTATATAACGCAATGGGCATAAATTGCCTGACTACCACTACTGCGAGTATTCGCCGCCAGGGGCGCTGTTGCAGCGCGAGGTTTTTGAAGTGAAACTTCTATAGAATCGTAGTGATTTCAAACCGGATGCAAAAAGATGAAACGGAAATGGTAAGAGACACAAATACAATGCTTTATTTAAATTTCTTTGCGCGATACTTCGTAGTTGAGACTACGAAGTATCGCGCAGAGGTATTGCTGTATTTTATTTATATTATTTTGTAACATACTTTATGTAATACGCTTTATTGAAGTAATATAAATAATCCGAATAATTACAGATATATATGTTTGTTTCTCTCATCATTTTAGCAGATGCGTTCATTTACCCTTTTTTTCTATTCGATATATATCATAATTATAGTTCGTAAGTAGTAGACTCCAATCGTGCGTCGTAGCTGACACACACACACTTTTTTTTTATTCTTCTTATTCTTTCGTCGATTTACTCAAGTTTCACTTTTATCGTGTGTGAATCGCACACACACCTTTTTTTTTTTTAATTTATATTAATCTTTAAATACTGTCGCTGTTAAATGCGACAACATTAAATCACTCTTATACTAATAAATACATAATTTAATTACAAAACATCATTTAGAATTTCAAATTAACCTTACACAATACATAATCATCAAACACAATATTTAATAATATAAAATTATAAGCATTAGTATTATAGATTTCAAATAAAAACAAAAGGTAGTTAAATAATTATTTGCCATCTCTAAAACAATATTTAGAGAGGCAAATAATTTCACTCATATAAAATAATATACATTACAATAAAATACAGCGCGAGGTCTGAAATGTCTAATTTATAAATGAATTCGTTTTGTTTATTAATATGCTAGCTTACCACCCACGGTGTCTGTTCTTTTTGGGACAACAGTTGTATGGGTGCAATTATTGATTTTTGGTATTAACCACGGTTAAAAGGTCTATGTGTTATTCTGATATGTATTTTTATATTACTGTAAAGTGTTATCAGACTCCATTCATAGGTTTTCGCGTGAAAGAGTAGCATGTCTTATTTGAATAGGATCATGCTTAATCACATAACTTACCACTTATGCTAGAGGCTATGCTCTAGGGGTATAACTATGGTGAACTCCTTTATATATTGAGGGCAGCCTATGTCCAGATCCGTAGTCGAAGTCACGATGACCGTTCATGTTTTGTGTTCGCAGAGGAAGAAGGTCCGGCGTGTGGGCTGCGCGTGGCCGTGCGCGCTGTCGCACCCCGACCACGTGCCGCTGTGGGACGCGCTGCCGCCGCCGCCGCCGCCGCCCGGCTCGCCGCCACCGCCCCCGCGCCACCACCCGCCCGTGCACATGCTGCGCGAGGCCGGACCCAGGACTACCAGGGATCTCGTCCCGCCGATGCCGATGGGCAAGTTTGGTAAGTGCCCGTGTTAGAGATCATGAGGTATCAAAAGGAATATAGATCTTTTTTTTTTATGCTGGATATGTCTTCATTTCACCACAATCTCGCTGATGTAAAGTGACGATGTGGTCTAAGATAGGACATGAAGACCTAGAAGGTAGATGGCTTCTCCGGGCCACGTTACGAAACACGAAAATATCGCTTCACGCAATGGCCCAGCCCGGAGGGTGGTGACAAGCCGCGGCCGAAGCCTACCATCAGAGACTGTTCTAAGCACCACCCGGAGGTCACGTGTAAGGATTCAGAGGGTTACCACTTACGGACGTTTTTTTTTTTTTTTTTTTTTTAATATTGATAAGCCTTCATTTGACCACAATCTCACCTGATGTAAAGTGAAGATGTGGTCTAAGATGGAGCATGAAGGCCTAGAAGATGGCTTCTCCGGACCACATTACGAAACACGAAAATATCGCTTCACGCACTGGCCCAGCCCGGAGGGTGGTGACAAGCCGCGGCCGAAGCCTCCCACCAGAGACTGTTCTGAGCACCACCCGGGGGTCACGTGTAAGGATTCAGAGGGTTACCACTTACGGACGTGAACAGACAAAACCTCCAAAATCCATAGATCGCCGCCAATAGGTACTTATGCTCGTCTAGAGTGCGCCCAGACTAGACACGATGACATAATGCTCTAGTATCTATTGACTGCTTTCTGGACCGCGTCTGTCTTTACGACTTGTTGCCGATTACACCGACAGCTCCGCGTCTTAACGTGGCGACAAGACAAACCAAATTTAAACGCTTCAGTCTGAGTCTCTGAACTAGGGATGGTGCATTCATTTTGTCGCCACTCCCACGCCTATGAGAAGCACTAGGAATCCGCACCAATGCCAAAAAATATATATTAAAAAATCTAATTCTGTAAGTATTCTCTATAAGGATATTGCGACTTTGCTTTCGGCAAATTATTCTCGACGCATTTTCCACATATCATGACCATATGCAGTTCTATAAATGTCTGGGGGTGTCACACATCCTAGGGTTAAGCTCTATTTGTCAAAAGACTAGCTAACTTATAAATGTTTGTTTAAATTTGTTAATTGTATTGTTTATTTGCAGAGCCCGCCGCCCTCGCCGCTTTCATGCCACCGGAGCCGCCACCAGGCCTGATCTCGTTCTAAGTTAATTATTAAGCATATTAATTAAGTGCGATTGTATCCGTATACGAATATGACATGTAAATAAATAATTGACAAGGGCACATTGTCTTTATCATTATGACTTATATCTTGGGACCTCTTGTAGATGGTATGTACTTACTAAATCACAGAACAAATAGAAATTTGAATGAAAATCCACAACAGCCTACTTAAAAATTTCGACTTGGTAAGAGGGATTAATGGTTAGGTGGTTCGCAAGCGAAATATTGCGAGTTCGTCCAAAAGAAGAATTTAATTGCACGTTTCTTTTAAATTGCCTAAGCTTATTTTTAACTGCTTTATACGTTTCATACAGTTGACGGTTTGAAGATATAGAGTATATGAGACTTTACAATATTTGTGTAGAAGCAAAATGGCGTTCAACTAAGTATCAACTTTTTCACTTTATATTTGAAGACACAAGTGGATGAAGGTGTTATGTCGCATTTTTTGAATTTTAAAATTCTAAAATTCAAAAAATGAATGAATGACTTCATTTATGAAGGAGTTATGTCCCTACAGAAGTCTTGGCTTCTTCAGATTTCATACTTAAAGCTTAAACAATGAGAAAAAGAATGGATGAAATGTCTATGTACACAAAACATAAAATTTCTTCGTGGAAGAACGTGCTAAGGGCACTTAACACTCGACTTTAATAATATATCACAAAGTCGTGTAATGGAGGAAAGTGCTATGTGCGTACATAACTCGTTCATCCATGATTCAAATTGACAAAACTATTTTTGGATAAGGATGAAAGTGTCATGTTGTGTTCATAACACCTTCATTCATGTTCTAACTTGTTTATTTACGAAAGTTTTCATGCAAATATTAACGTTCGGTCTTGGTAAAAAAATAATAAAAATAGTTTTCGGAATGATTTTGCTTAAAACGTTTGACAAAAATGTCTCGAGCAAAGAAAATAGTCTACTATTTTCTTTTATTGAAACAAAGTGAAAAAAAAACGAAATTGGTTAGTGTTTTCTTTTGAAAAAATTTTTGACCCCGACGCATAAAGAGGGGTGTTATATTATAAGTTTGACGTCTGTGTGTCGGTGTGTCTGTCAGTGGCACTGTAGATCCCAAACGGGTAATCCGATGTGATTGCGGTTTTTTTAACCGACTTCAAAAAAGGAGGAGGTTTCTCAATTCGACCGTATATTTTTAATATAAAGGCTTGTTTGTCTAGAAGGTTCTTAGCTATGTTTGGTGGAAATAGAAACAGCCGTATCCAGGATATTAAGCTTTCAGTCAATAGCATGAGGATCGTGGTTATTACGTGGCAGGGGTTTTTGAATTGAATTTTATTCCTACATCAATCTTTTGAAATGATGCCAATTTACCAATGCTAGTTCACTAATGTGAAGTTAAGAATGTAAACTCAAAATCTTTGCGACTTGTTTATTTTTGAATAAAAGTATGTACCTATGTATTACGAATGTGTGTAAGAATTTGTTTGTTTTATCATTGATATTAGTTTGAAACATCTTCGATCTTCTACTACTGATGCAGAATATTCATCTGTCACTATAGCCACTTTACACAGCGACAACAGTTCAGATATTATAGAACCATCTGAAGGTGAAAATTATCCCTACACACAGAGATCATGCACTCCAAAATGTAGCATCTACTTAGAATGACGATTATGTAGAAAATCAACCTCACGTTCAGGACAAAGACTACTTTGCTCCGGATACCAGATGATCATCCAAACCAAAAAAATGGCAAAATAAAAATGGAGAAAAAGTTAACATTAAGAAACAACAAAGAAATATGTAAAGGCGGAATATCGTTATTTTTACGAAAACATACTAAAAATTTGATTTTATTGTAATTTTTAGTCAACTTTTACTGTATTTAACACGTTCATACACTATTCTTGTTTTATTTACACGACTAATATGCTTGGGAATGAAGGTGTTATGTACCTTTTTTTGTCTATATAACCCACTTAAATATTTTTTTTTCTAATAGCAATAATATATGAGTTAATACATAATTACCTATGATTTTTGTAAATCTAAGCTTCTTATCTCAAACGCTTATCATTTCTACAACTAAAGAACCTTTAAAGCTGTTTTTCTCCATTTTTTGTTTTTGTTGCATATCACCTTCATCCAGTCATGTCTTCATTTTTTCTTGGTACTAGAAAATTGTAGCTTCAAACGCGGAGTCCAACTATAAGAAATTGATTTTAATTGAGAATAGAAAGAGAGACGCAAAATGGCTTTCAACTAAGTAACATCTTTTTCACTTTATAATTTTAGTAAACTCGACACTGGAAAACTGACGCTTAAAGCGCTGTGTCCAATTATATTGAATAGAAAATTGAAAAATCGTCCCAAAATGACGTTAAGTCACATCAGCCACATTCCAGGAGTAAGTACAAATAAAACCACAGTTTAAAAACAATAAAATAGATTTTCATTTATTGTGAGACGAAAAATACAACAATGGGACTTATCAGCTAAAATGGTTAGTGGTAGACTGTCGTGTCAATTACAGTTAACGGCACCGGAGCGCCGCGCTTCTCAGAGAAGCGCTCACACTCGTCATTACTTATGTCTTTCATTGGGAAATCTGTAACGAATATTAACGAAACAACAATATTATACACAAACCATGATCTCGCAAGTCACTGAAACCATAACTAATTATTAAACATTGTGAAGGTTCAATAGTTTTTCATTTTTTTTAACTAATTTTAAAAAGGCTTTATCGATTTGAAGCTAATACTTAATTACTTACAAGATTGTTTAATAGTTTGTCAATAGTCTAGTCGCCGCGCGGTCGGCGCACTACCAACCTCACAAATAAAACGTAACAACTCTCAAATACCGCTACTATGAAACGTTCTATACAAAATTGAACATCGCCGATCCGCTAGTCGCTTCATTTATTTATAATATTTATTCTAAAACAAGTGGGCGGCGAGCGGCGCTCTCGTGCGATCCTCGATGTCCTCACTAAGTCGATTAAGTACATTTCTTACGTTATAAGTTGAAAATGCCTCTGCTGCGACCTACGTCACCTATTCGCGAACGCCGCGACCGACGCGGCGCCCAAGCGAGACCTATTGCTCATAGAGAAAAAATTCCGAAATCAATTCGTTACACCGTAGACTATATCTTGTTAATAAACTTGAAGTATTATCGATAATCAATAAGTACATTATAATAATTGAATATTTAGTATTTGTTTCATAAGAGACTAGCATTACAAATGAATACTTTCAGCTATACGATTTAATGTTTATTTTCTATTTAAACATTTCGAAGATGTTCAAAGTGGACTACTAGTGTTCGCCCGCGGCGACGCGCGCCCCCGCGGTTGAACGTGTCGGCTGATGCGTCTACGCGTCGAGATATCACTTATATAAGTACTTAGATTAGGGGGGAAAAGGTCGTAAAAACAAAAAAAAAGTTATTGAAATTTATACATAACAAACACCTTAACTAATAGTTGAATAATTTAGTTGTATGCAGGACAGTGTGCGAGGGCGGAGCGCCGACGGCAGTGAGACTCGGCCGACACGGCGGCCGCGCCCTAAACGACTTTGTACAGGGGCCGGCGCGGCGCCGCCGCACACCCACAATATAAAACATTTCATTCCGTGATAGATGACACGATGGTATGCGAATTTTTTGTATCTTTATTATATTTTTTCCAAAAAACACACCTTCCATCCACTCACCCTTGCGCTTAACCTAAAATTAATAATTAGACAATATTTGTTCAACAAACGCGCGTCCGCATCGCGTATAATAATAAAATTTTCAAAACAATCGAATTAAACACACTAGTTAACAATACGAGCACTCGAGGTGTCCGCGCGGGCAGGGAGCGTCACTGAACGAAACCGTGAGGTAATACTGTAGCGGCGGCGCGGCGTGCGGCGGTGCTCGGCTAGACGGCGGTCTCGGTGTGGCTGTGGCTGGAGAGGCGCTCCACGTCGATGTCGTGCGGCGCGAGGCTGTCGCGCGCCGCGTCCGCGTAGTCGATGGACGACGAGTGCGAGAAGCGCTTGGACAGCGCCGTCTGCTTGCGCAGCGCCTCGGCCAGCGCCGCGTCGCCCAGCGAGCCGCGCGAGTCCAGCCCCTGCCGGAACGCGTTCACCACGCGGATCTGCACACACACCCGCCCTTAGTACCTCCCGACCGCCACCACCGCGTATTCGTGGACCTCTGACTCTCACCTATGCGGGGTGCACACGGCTGTCTTAAGATGCAAGAGTATAATAATGTACCCCCCGAATAGACCGACTACCGGGATTGCCATTTTGACAGTCGAATTTTACCACACGTGGGAATTTTACCGTCTTTACCCACCCGTGTAGACCCCGCATTATCTGACTAGCGTTCACATTAATGACTACACGGTTTTTGTGATTTTAGATCATGTTATCCTTAGCGTTTAAGTTTATTGTTTTGTAGAAACATGATAACTTAGGTTTTTTAAAATACAGATTTTCTTAAAGTACCCTATACATTGTGAATACATATGCCAATTGTTAAAATGACTGTAGCTGACCCACGAAGTCTAGCTAAGTCTAAGCTTAACATACCAGAAATTTATTATGAGCTTTAACAAACTTTAAATTTCAAAAACAAGTTATCATTGCCAACGAAACAAACTGTATGAATGCTGGATATTTTACGATATAGCAAATAACATTTCCTTTTTGCTATTTACCATTTACGATAATTCTATAGCATAAACGTTTGTAAATGTGAACGCTTATCAGTTTTACACCATATTCCGATGGCATCCCAAAAGACCACTAAATTCCTTTAGGAACAGTCAGAGCAACACGAATACAGATTCAGTGGAACAAAAAAAAAACATGAGAATAAACCGTATCCATCCATGCGCGACTTTAGTTCCAGATATGTCCACGCGAGGCTGATGGCGCTAGTAAACCCAAAAGCCGCGGATAAAGATATCTTCTGTACCTCTATTCTGAGTTTGTTCAAATTTGGAATTGGGTGCTCATTTCGCCTTTCATTTTGACAGTGACATTTGAGTTGTCTATGTTTGAGAAGCGCCCGATTCGAAATGAAGCAAAAGTAGAATATAGGTAGGGTAAGTCTAGTATGGATGAAGTGGATTTTAAAGCACACCGAGCCGTATAGATAGGCAAGAAAGCGGGTTTGTTGTCCGGCAGTCATGCCATGCATGGCCCTGAATACAGACTTGTCCGGTGCGCAGTGTCGCATGCTAAACACAGTGGCTGATTTGAGCTACACACGGAATTTTCTCAAGCAATGCGCTTTCCTCAAACAATTCGCGGTTCATTCGAGGAAAGGATTAGCAGCAAACTATTAACGAACGCATTAGGCAAAAAACCTGCATTTGTCCGGTAAAATAAACTGAAAGTTATAGAAATCATTGGAAAATTAGTAATGATCAATGATAAGCTGTTAGACATTGCTTTAGATAAATTCTGTAGCTATATACCCTGTGAGCTACGCGAAGCTAACCTAATTACATCTATTCTATGAAGCACATTAACGCGTCCTCTTCCGGTTCCGGTATAAAATTGGCTTAACCGTAAGTCGTTAAACGGTTACGTTTTGTTAAAATTACACTAGCTTTACTTTGCCTTAAATTGTGCATAGAATCTACAATCTACATTTAACAAGTATTAACTAAATTTCCAAATATAAAATTGTAAATAAAGGAAAGCTTTTGAAAGGCAAGGAAAACCAGTGTAATTTTAATCCGAATACGATAGTGAAAGCCAATTTGAAAGCTATTTATGATTATATATGATTCATAACGGAAAACCCTGGCGTTAAGTGTTATAAAAATACCGCAATCTACGTTGATACAACCCCACGAATAGTGCAGAAGTGAGGCAACAAAATAACATTTAACAACAACTATGCCAGGTTTTGCGAACTAAAATACTAACTCTACGACATAAAAAAGTATATCTCTTTCGTATGGAACACGAAACGCGCCGATACAATTAACTTACATTTCTACTGTAGAAACGTACATTTGCGAAAAAAACAACGTATTTACGTAGTACTTAATTGTCCAGTGGTAAGTGTATGTTATGCAATTTTAATAGTAGGTATATACAGACAATATCTAAACATCTCGATATATCTAAATTCCAAAAAAATCTGTTTTACTTACTGTTAACTCTATTAAATTTTATATACACTTTTAAACTTTCCGTTATGCTAGGACATACATGATTTATATTTGGATGATATAATACAAATTCGTTTCCCCTTTTACCACATTTACCGCAGACCAATGAGTTCCGTGTTACCTCTCCCCTAGAAATATATCTAATGGAAAGTGAGACGAAAACATGCAGGATACATGCACTATGGTGATCACATTGGAGACATGCGAAACCGACCTATATATCCATATATTACAAACAAGCATACAAGGAATATCGGGTAAAGTGCGAAGGTAATATATAAATATAACGGTCAGCATAACAAAACATACAAGAGTGGGAATAGACAGATGTAAGGTATAGAGAGAGTATAGAGTATTATAAAAAACAAACGAACGTAAAAATAGTATAAAACATATTATAAGAGAACATAAAATAAATTAATGTGAGTGAAACAGCGGAACAGTCTCTTGTCGCAAAGATCTTACAGCTTGATCGGTGGAAGTCTTGCTGTAGGGAACCGGTATCAACCTTTCTTGCAGTTCGCCACCTATCACCTTCCGTGTGCAATGGATTTCATGGAAAAGAAAATAAAAACGAGAACATGAAGAAAAAGTTCACGAGACGAGCGTGAAAGAGACGGCGAGCTTTGCGTCTCGCTCTGGCAGAAATAGATAGATAACATAAATATACAAAGTTGCAGTGCCGTTACGCGCGCTATTCTACATAATGTCGACGACATATTATGTAATATAGAATTTCGCACGTAACATATAGCAATATATATCAGAGTGTAGATAGACAGTATAGATCGGGGGACTACGACGAAGCAAGTGCCTCGAAGCGACGGGCAGTATAGATAAATACACAGTCAAATAAAACGGGGGTCTTCCTAAGGTACCTTAATAAGCACATTCATGGGGTGTGCACTTATACACTAATTATCCAATATTTCCATCCAGGGCTCCATTGCTTTGTAAAATGAAAAGTAACATAAAAACTAAAATAACTAAATAGAAACATATTGAAACATCGAACACTGATCGGGATCCACGTTTCTAAGCATATATTGTTTGTTTGTTTGTGTATTTGTGCGTGTTGTTTGTGACATCACTCGTGTGTGTTTGTTTAGTTCGTCATGCGCACTATTGTCTAGTGAAGCACACACAATGTTTCATCGACGTAGTTGCTCACATACCAGATGGTCTCTCAATAAATCTATTCTAAATCAAGCTACTTTAATTTCTATATACACAAGCCAATGATTTAGAATATCCTATTTAATTGTTCACCTATTTATTTATCAGCGTCTATGAAGCGGATCAAACTATATACATGCCATATGTGGATTATTTCAGGGTAAATGATCCATATATGTAGGTGGAAACATGCCAGTGACTATAAGTCTATGTTAAATAAGGTAGAGCGTGTAAGCAGAAAGCGCATCTAACATCTAGCTAGACCGTACGACATATAACCAGCCTGCCGGCCGATGTAACATGGACCAACATATAACACCAACATCCTGTGTTACCTTATAATGCGGCTCTCCGATACGTGGCACGGTTGGGTGAAATGAAAGTTACTTTGGAGTACAGATATTTAATTACTAAGATCAGAAACAAGCGTGAAGGTATCAGTTATTTCAGCACTGGGAATCATGCTTGTAGTGATAATTCCTCTATATTACGGCGTGACCTAAGTAAGCGTTAATTTTCAAATTTAATTACTTGTGTACACCAATACACGAATTTATATTTTTTCTATCCACTAGTTCTTAGTTTTTATCACGTAGCAGGCAAAAGATTTTCACTACACAAAGTGCGTATAAACTTGAATTAGTTTAATAATAGTAAATATTCTTATCACATAGATAGAGTTTAATATTTCCCACAAACACATTTTATTGATAGTTAAATTTGCTTGATAATATTCGGTTTAGGAAACTGAAGAAACTAAGAAGGAAGGAAAATTAGAAGGGTACAGTTTGGAAGATAGTGCGTGTGTTGTGTACGTACATACATAGATAGACATAGTATAGAATAGGTACAGGTTACAACTAATCTAAGATATATAGAGAAAACATATATAGAGATTGGTAGAATATAAAACAATTGGAATATATCTATGGATACTCATGCAGAATAGATTTCGAAGGTGCTGAGTAGAATTTAGGATGCAAAGGCTTTGAAACAAAAAAAAATAGTTTTTTTATTATCTAAAATAACAGCAAAGGCGTATCACGTGTTCAGGTATTCGTGTTTAAAACAAATATATATCTACCAGGACACCACTTCACTACGCACATCCATCTATTAAGTACTAAAACATCTTCATATCAAAACCTTGAAAAATCTATATCTAAAATGCAAAAATTTCCACAAACAACTGAAATAATAACAAGCAAATTTAAATATCTCTCTTAAACATTAAAAACGTTTATAAAAGCACTTGAGTAGCACAAATTGTGAGTTTATATTTTTTTTCCATAAATATAAAAATGGCACATGAATTTACTCGTATTAAATACTTCTATTAGCACAACACATAAACTTTGTTCAAAATATAGAAGATGTGATTATGAAGAATAGAATTATTTACAGAAGTTCACGTATATACCCGGTAGAAATAAATATATTCTCATAAAATTCCATCCGGTATAGAACAGATAAAACTCTAAATATACTCCATCTAAGTAATGGTGCACCATCGTTACAATTCTAGGTATATCATTTGCAAATATTTGTATCTTACTCTAACATTTTAATAAATTTCTTAAACAAACTACTCATTTACATTTTAATATTTTGAATAAATTTAATTTTAATGTTTAAAAACTTTTTATCAAGATTTAACGGTTATAATTTAGAATATTTGGTATTATATTTTGGAATGGCAGTTTTGTCGTGACCGTTATTTTACGGGCTAGTCATCGCTTTGATGCGAAACGGGACTGAGGGCGGGAAGGCTTGTGCCTCCTGACTGCACGCTGATCCTTCGGTGTTCGGCCAAATAATTATTGACAAATATCCTGCGACCGGCCAAAATGTCCGCCTTTTGCTGCAAACAAGACGGCTCGCGTCAGTGACCCAAAGAACTGCTTCTACGGCTAGCTTGTCGCCCGCTACAGTGAAATCTAGCTCAAAGGAAAAGCAGTTTCGTTAGTGCCTAACTGAGGAGGGGGCATTCTCTAGCGGGGTGGCTCCAGGGCATCCAATAGCATACTAAATATAATAAAAATAAAATAAATAGTAAATATCGTGTCAGAAGTCTACATCTACGAAATGGAAAACATCTCCGGTATGTGAGCTACTTCGCGATGTCCGAGTCAGGTAAATAAAATAACCACCTTGCGTCAAATAAATACTTTTATTACGAGTTATTTTAATTATTAAAGTGGTTGTGCCGGTAAGTATGTTTTAACAATAAATGTACGTAATGTTAACAACTCAAAAATAAATTATAAATATTACGAAATAACTTATTGAATAAGTACATACACAACCGAGTCAACTAAATATAAGAAAAAAATTGTAAACATTTATTTTAATTTATTATTTTGTTCTAATTTTGGTGTAATAGTGGAGATTTAAATTTATGTGCATTTTTACTTTAAGAACTACTTCTGATACTAGATACAGTGTTAGTTTTGTTAACTTATTGTTTTAATTGTACGAGTACTGTAATAAAATGTAAACAAAATTGAATATAAAACTCACTTAGGCAGTTCTGAGAATATGCTGATGATGAATTAAAAACTTACATCATATTATCAGAAACTACGACTACCTAGTTAAAAAAGAAATTATACAAATTGTGCATACTCACAGACATTTATACATGCATAATACTGTAAAAAGGCATGAGCACACTGTAAATGCGAAGCAAAATAAAAAAAAACAATAATCACTGAGCAACATTTGTACCAAAACATATTTCTTCAGTACTTACAATCTAAGCGACGGAGCCGCCATTTTGTCGTGACAAACGCAAAATGGCCGCTCGATTCTCACCTCGAAGTGTTCGTGAATGGCTAGTTATTAAGCGTCTGGATTATTTTATATAAAATCGCTAAATATTAAGATAATCGTAACATTTACTGGTAAACCAGCGTGCATACATCGAGTCCCATGCTCTAAGACGTACTGGACGGTACCTACATGTCACCGGAGCATACTCACGGTACCTCCCTACGCGTCAGTCCGACCTACACTTACCGTCAACATCTGAAATAGAGCGAGTTTGCTACAATCACCGCCCGCCATACGACTACGAGTGGCCAAGAAAAATACTGAACTTTGCTTTAAATTTTATTAATTGTAAATACTCCTCGTAACATTCGCAAAAACCAAGTTATTTTTAAAATACATTACTTTTTAATTTTAAGAGCTCTCGTTTGATCTTCAGTAAGCGTGGGGTGTCTTATTCATATTAAACTTTAGGCGTATACTTAATACAATTAATGATAGATTAACATTAAATAGATTAGAAAAGACTCTCTGGTTATACGTGAAAATAATCGACAACTCGTAGATTAAATGTATACCAGGGTAGAGCGATAGGATAAAAAATGGTCCCAAAATTTACTATGAAATAAAACACACAAAGCTGCCGCCGTCCTAACCCATCACAACAGACTCCTTGTAACAACTAATTACACAAAAAGCTATAGTAAGTCGAAATTCGAAAATTTTATAAAGTTTATTCATAGATATGAAAGTCAAAGATTTTTAAAAAGTTTTAAATTTTTCCATATTCCATTTCCCTCGCCTATACAAAATATCACCGCTCTCATATACATAAAGACTTCAAAGATATTTTACTTATGTACATATTGTACAAATATGTTTCTCTCTAAAATAGCAGTGTTCATTTGATGATTATAGAAAGACGATATAACCTAGTTACAACTGATCCGACGCTATGCGAGCGCGCAAGGCCGAGCTGGCGACGGCGCGCCCGTAACGGACCCGAGGCGATCGCGCGAGTCTCGGCCTACGTCGGTTATTGCTACCTCTACCTACAATAAAAATGTTCAATAACACTTAAATAACCTTAAACTATCGTTATCGGAGATTACGCGGGAGATTGTTAAGTACTTGTCGCGTAAACGTAAAGCGGGATTAACGGAGGAGACTGTGCGGTGCGAGTGCGTCTCAGAAAATGGTGGTCTCCGTGCGGGCGGGAGGGACGTCCTCGTCGATGTAGGCTATGTCGGGCTGCTGGGCGCGCAGGCGCGAGCGCAGCCCCGCGGCCGAGTGCGCCGACAGCCGCTCCTCGAGGTCCTCCAGCGTGGACTTGAAGGCGCGCACCACCCGCAGCTGCAAACGTCATCCGTCCAGTGCTTCCGACCACCCCCACCCTCCCGCCAAACACCCGCCCAACACCCGCCCGCGCTGCCTACCGACCGAGTGTGGTGTGGATTGGTGCGCGTCTGTATTCAGAGTACCGGACTAACATGCAACTATCGACGTGACAACGACGTGCAACCGACCGCTAACAAGCTATGGACGACGATGGACTTCTGAGACGGTGCCGTGAGAGTGACACGAGACGATGCGGACAGGGGGCATTCAAGACGAACAATACTAATGCTGACGGGAAACCAGAACAATCCGTGATGTAACTTTTCAGGGATTGCGTCGGCTTTCCGCGGAAGGATGCCATGTGTCGAGAGATGAAGTAAAAAAAGAAAATGACGCTCACCGCGCAACGCTTTTACAACGCAGTCGCATACGTTGAAAATGTTTGATTGGATAACGATACAACCGATTTGGTCTTTAGTACCCTACTTCTAGGTCTATATGGTACTGTAGATACTGGTATAGCGACTTGTTTTCTTCCTTATTTAGTTCAACCACCTTATAGAGCAATTTAAATAAATATTTTTATAAATAGTTAAATGTACATGAGAATGACATTTAACGTTTTAGTGAACAATCGAGCTGGATGAATCTAAACAGGATAGTCATAAGAACGAAGCAAACAGCGAGCGTCTTGGACCTATGGCACACGGGGACTCTACGCGCTAGGGGGAACAAACTGGGGGTTGCACACATGGGGGATTGTAAACTTTGGAGAGGTAAAAGAGGTCTTGGATAAGGCGAGTGTAGGAAGGGATTTCAAAAAGGAAGATGTCAATAATATGGCATTGTATTATTTAATTGGAATGGTGAATAGTAGGGGGTAGTGGAAATGAAATAAATCATTATAAGAAACCATAAACTAATTAGTTTTGGTAAGGGAAGTCAGAAAAGGAAAATAATATCAAAAGTTTAGAGAAAATTTATGAAGGCCTATTTTCAAGTTTTTGAACTATTAAAGGGTTTGATCAGATAGGTAAGCATTGTGAAAATAAATTTGAAATTTTGGTGGTGTGGCATATATATTTATAATAGCGATATTTAGCGCGTATTATTCAATAGGAAGTCACCAGAGTTAATGAGGAAGATAAATAAGAAATAGGAAGGTGTTATAAGTTGGCAAAATGGGATCGACTGATCAGAAGTAGGACGATGTGATCAGACCGAGGGATCAATAGGAAGACAAGTGAGAAGAAGGTAAATAAGTGGAGCACTCCACTTATCCTTGTTAGTTTTCGACTTAAGTAGGACAGAGTACTTGATGAGAAGTACGACGATGTAATCTGAAGTTCGGAGTGATTAATAGGAAGATCAATTTAAATTAAACTTAAATAGGAGTCTAGATAGATTAACCAGAAGTTGAGCCATTATTAGAAGTAGGAAGGAGTATAGCGAAGTAGGAGTGATAAGTCGAAATGAAACCAATAGCGGGCGGAGAAAATAATCAGAATTCGGACCGAGTGATCAGAATTGGGCAGTGGAAGAAGTAAAGAGAAGTAGGAGTGATTAGTCAAAGTGGGGGGTAAAGGAGTGGGTAGAGGGGAGTCGGAGAGGGGTGTGCGTGTACCGTGAGTGTCCGCCGGGAGCAGCGCGCCGCGACGCGCCGGGCGCGCCACTACACCTCGGTCTCGAGCACCGGCCGGGGCTGCCAACAACACCGCTCTACGGGCCGGTCGGCCGTCCACTCCACGCCGTCCTAACAGCAATCCGTTAACCAACCCACAAGCAACGTTTGACGTCAACATTTTTTAACTTTGGTTGTTGTTATTGAACTTTTGTTTATTGATGGTATTTGTTAGGACTTGAAACTGGGTAAAATGGCGTTCTAACAAATGTTTGCAAATACGATTGCCCGTGTCTTCGGACTTGGGTTTAGCAAAACATTTAAATAAAACCGTCAGTCTTTGCCCATTGTAATTTTTACTTGAATATTTGACTTATGGGACTTTTATTTATTGATTCTTTAAATTGTGGTTTTTAACTATAATACACGGTTAACGATTTAAAGATTTTAGTTTATTAATTAAATTTTGAATGCGTTTTAGTTAATATTTGCTTTATAATTTTTCGTTGTTTATTTTGAATATTTTTTAATAAAGTTAAAAGAACATTTTTTAACATTACTTTTGATATTGAAATAGTCAGAAGATTCAACGATTATTATTTGTTAAATGTAACTTTCGTAGGTAATTTTTTTTTTAAATTTTAGCTGTCTTTTTTACATAGGTGCTGTAAATTGTTGGAGAGTAAATTTTTGCATAAGTCCTGATCAAACTAGGTCGTTTTGGATAAGAGTTTAATCGTTTTTTAATTAAAAATAATTATTTTTTATATTTAAAGAATATGAAATACATTTTACGATATGTTTCCCTTTCCAATTTTGTAGTAAAATTTAATTTCGGTATAAACAATCCGCGACAGTTCAGTTGTGTTAGCATTGGGCATTAAGGGAGAAGAGAGGTACATTCCATTAGAGATAACAAAATAATTTAAAACATCATCGGAAAATGGTGACGTCAAACGTTAAATTAACTAGGTTCGAGGTTGTTACATAGGGATACACATTAAAGTAACTTATCCCAATAGAACCAGCCTCAATCAGGCCAACACGGAAAATCAGACCCTTTTGGAAGATAAAAAATAACATAAAGAAATCATAAATAAACAGAACAATGTGTACTGTGTTCGTAATGTTCGTTGGCCGGGGCCGTGTCGTGTATGACCGGGAGTGCCAACCAAATGAAACTGAACATAATGGGAATGAAGACAGGATTGAGGCCATAGCACCTGGAAGAACGACTAATGCCTACACAACGAAGGAGTGATCCTACAGATGCTTGGAAAGGGACGGTGCACTACCAACCAACCTCACACCTATACCGGCGTCAAGTCTATGTACACAGGGTCAACTTCCGGCGCTCTCACTTATGCTGGCTCGCAATTCGTTATTTAACGTGACATTTAGTTACTAAGACATCTAACATGCGTTGTTATTCATTTTGTTAGTCCCGGGAGCCAAGGAAGGTTTTTTTACGTGGTTTTATTAAGTTTTGACGGTTTATAATTGTGGAAAATTAAATTTCAACTCTCTCCTCGTATATTATCATTTCAACATTTAATGTTTGCACAATTATCTACAACGCCAAATGAATTTTATTAAGCTGAACGGAATCACTGCTTATATTATTTTGTTAGAACACTCTGGATTTTGTTATTTTCTACGGAACATACTTACCTTCGGACCGCGGCTCGTATCTATATACATAACATATGGACACTACATCAAGCCTAACATGTCTAACGCAAATCAACACAAAAAGGCATAAATTCAACGCAAGGCACTACTGCCGCAGCTTGACGCTTGCACCCACCTGACTGACAACACACCCCGACACGTCTAAGGGACAACATTCAGAAAAACAAACAAAAAATAAACACAAACAAAAATAAAAACATAAATTAACACAGACAACACAACGGCAAAGGAAAGGTACGACCGATTAATGTGTTAGTACCGAGCACGCATGCTCAACTGTGTGTCCTCTGTTTGCAAGAAATCCACGCCACACTCAAGTACGGTCATCTCAGCAGTAACTGAACACAACTCGGTACATAAATCAACAAAATTCAAACCAATATTAACAAAATTATTATTCAAAGTTACTGCATTGTTCGGTAACGCGGGTTAGTGATTGGCACCGCCGTCGGTTTAGCGAGGGTGTCGGGTTGGCGGTTCACAAGCAAAATACTATTCTTAAAGTAAACACAAAAAATAAACAAGACAAAAATAAAATAAAATCAAAATAAAAAAAAAACAGTGAAAAAAACCAAACAGTCAGTATGACTAAAGTTGAAATAAAAGATAGACAGAAAAGAGATAGTTATATTCATATTCGTTGAGTGAATCTAGCGGGTCTGAATCTAGTCATAGTAACTGTTTGAAGGAGGGATAAGTACATTCGTCACAGCCTAAAGAGCATGCCAATAGGGTAGGGGTGGTACAGTCAAATCAGGTAAATTAGATAATATAAAAATAATATATAATATAAAAAATCGGGAAGCGTCAGACTGTAGATCGTAACAAAAACATGCACGGCAGTTAATCGCGTATGCTACCTAGTGTAGAGGCCCGGTTTCATGACAAAACATTGAAGAGACAGAATATATAAGGGACAGACTAAAATATATAAAATAAAAATATACTGGCAAGTCGGAAAATGTCATGAAACCAGGTTAGAAAATGAAAGTCAATTTGGAAAACTAAAAATAGCTAATGTAGCATTTGTTCGGTTGCCAATTTTTTTTTATTTATGTGTGTATATTTTATTTATGTGAAATTAGTGACCGAACAATGTCTTCTACGAGAGTTATGGGCCAAATAATAAAATAGCGTCACTACATCATTACTCTGTTAAGTGTTTCTCTGTGTAGGTACAAAATAAAATCTCGGAAAGAAAATGAAGATAGGAGAATATAAAAAGGAACATAAATAGAAAAAAACAAACAATAATAGGTAAACTAAACATAATTTAACAAATTAAAATATGAAATCGTACGGTTATCTTCAGAGTTGATATTTAACGAAGATATTATTTTGTGTTTTTAAAGTTACGTAATGATTCCTCCGACTTACTGTACCATGGAAATTAAAGTGTTCAATAAATTCAGCGTATCTATGGTTTGGTTCTATACGAATCTATGGATGCAGTATTGAAAATAGTAGTTCGTTTTTGTATATGCAAAAATAGTAAAAGTATATATAAAACTGACAATAAATTGATATAACTTAGCGTTAGGATGCCCAAGGTATCCGCAGTGTTGACCTGTTGACTTTGCTGATATATAACTTTATTATATACTATATAAATAAATATATAAATATTAGCTGTAAAGTCAAAACTTATCCCTCTTAGAATCAAGTAATTCATAAAATTCTGCCACTCCTATTTAGATGAAAATTTTTAAATTTCTAAAGTTTAAACTGCAATTTTACTTAATAAGTAAAATTAAACAGCGACCATGTTCACAGATTACATCTCAATTTTTAATATTGTGATGCCATTTGTGAAATATTTAAATAAATCAAGTTACAGGCCAAACATTAAATTCAAAACTGAGCAAATCATATTATTTACCGAAAAAATATTAAAATAATTAACGGACTAATTCTATTCAGATTTAATTAGTTTCAAAGCAGGCCTATAGCTTTCCCAAAATACTGTAAAGTAACCAAATTATATTATTTCTACATAAAAAGCCCTTACTCTTCTTTTTATGAGAACAATAAACAAACCTGTATTTACCAAATGCACAATATTGAAAGACATAATACTCTGCAGTATTTTGTATTAATTTTAACCCGAAGAATAACGCGAAAATAATTTAAGTCCAACACATAGACCACAAAAATCCTTCAAAGTCTAATTTAGCCCCATAAACGAATCTAACTATTAAAAAGCATAGGATTTGAACGCATTGCAAACATGTTTTAAATTTAAATTTTATTTACTTATATAGAAAACATTTATAAACAAGTGTATTCTAAAATTATATTCAGTCTTTTGTTTGTTGTCATGAATATTTTTCTTATTAAAGCTCCATTTTTTTATGTGCAATCTTTTTAATCAATTACTGCAATTACTTCAAACAAATCCGTTCAAAAACTATACTCAACCCAAACTAGATATTAACTAAAACCCACCACCTTCCCCAACCCCCTACTATTAAACTTTAACGAAAACTCCGTAAGTTTATACTTTATATTTTGTGACTCCTATAACCTCGAAAAACTCACCATTCACCCATCCCAACATAATTGCCTTAATAATACCCCAACATTTAACATGACCCCCCATCACCCAAAACCCCATTGGATAATTATTCATTCAGAGAAGACATATAATTCTGCACCCCTTCTGACTACTTAACAAACCTTCAATAATAATAGGAAGGCAATTTATTACGTTTTGTACAGTTAGTGTCAATAAACTGTCAAAACTTACTTTGAATTGCCTCCATTGACACTAAACCTAGTCTCCCACTGTCAAAACTTTTCTATAATGCCCCAATTGATAGTTGAAGAGGCACTAACGATAGTTCCCACCATTACCTACAGACACATTAATCCCTGGTTCCTAAACACCCCCCAAAGACTTAATCAGCACCTACTTAACTCCCTGGTCTAAGCATCCACCTAAACAGCACTGACAATTGATAGTTGAAGAGGCACTTACGATAGTCCCCACCATTACCTACAGACACATTAATCCCTGGTTCCTAAACACCCCCGAAAGCCCTAATCAGCACCTACACTCATTTAACTCCCCCGTCCACCTAAACAGCACTGAGCCCCCGGTTCACCCCCTAAGCACCATCATCCACCATGCATACCTGCGTCTGCAGCCGCGTCAGGCCGCGGATCCAGAGGATCTGGCCGGCGCGCGGCTTCTTGTCCAGCTCGTTGTCGTAGTCGGGGCCGGGCTGGATGCTCTCAGGGTCGGGCTGGCCGCGGCCCCATCTGCCGAGGGGTAGCTTGTATTAGAGGTTGAAATGGATTCCTCTGATTAGTTCGCACGGAAGCGATAAAACAGCTTCAAGTATTTTATTAGCGCGTTGAAAAAACACGAGGCGAATCCTTGACTTTAATCCACAGGCATCGACTTTAGACTTTAAGGTAAACCAAACCTTGGTTTGCCAAAAGTCTACCCATGAATATATTAATATAAACGGAAGCGGTTTATTAATTCCTGTATAGTTATAGTTTCTGGGACGATTTTAACATATTTCGCGATTGCAACACGGAGGTCCAAAAGGCAGAATACAAGAATTGTAATTGTGTATTAGTAAATCAATATTTGTATTTTTTTTATTAGGAAAGTTCTATGGTAAGTATATGTATATTTTAACTTGATTGAAGAGAGACCCGGAGAACATCTGTTCAATAATCTAAAGAATGAAGTTCCTCTGAGTATAATGCTCCTAAACTTATGTTGTAGCCAACGGTCTGTCAAAAGACCTGCTGATCTGAACGCCTTGTACGAACTGTAGGTTTGTTTGTAGGTTTGAGGAAGCACTCACGATAGATTCTTGGGGATCTTGCGAGTGGGCACGGTGGTGACCAGCTGCCCCCAGACCAGGGTGCCGGCGCCGAAGAAGAGGCACCACAGCCACTGGTCTATCGAGAGACCGGCCGTGCTGAACGCCATACCGCCAAACTGGATTATGACAACCTGCAACACGTCCGTAACACGCATTAATTCTAATTCTAAGTGGAGGAACTGAGATCTGCACTGACATCTCGCCTGGGAGTGTTTTGTGCATTATTCCCCTCCCTGACCAGGCCCCAACCAGCCCAACTCCCTGATGTAGCGGAGTAGGACTTTCGGTGTTGTAACTAATTGTTTGAGCAAGTCTGCGGATGACAGATGAGGTCTTCGCGTCCATGAGACGCCTCAACCCCGTCTCCTTTCTTATCTCTTCTGTGGCTTTGCAGTGGATCACTACATGTTCCACCGTCTCACGCATTAGTAGGGAGAATAATTCAAATCAAATTATGTATATGCAAACATGGATAACAGCTTGTCAAAATATAAGAATACATCACTATAAATGTTTTATTTAATGCTAAGGCATGCAACATTCTATAAATATAAAATAAGCATATTTTATATTCAAGTCTGTTAAAAATTCAACAGTGAAGAGAAATTAAGAAATTCAGCCGTAGACGATATTTGACATGTGTTTGTGGTGACAATATTAGTCACTTCAAAATCTTAGTTTTTCTTATATAAGAATTCAGCACTATACATGTTTTACCTAATGCAGGTATGCAAAATTATATAAATTCAGTAGTAATTATTCAAAATTAGCTAATTTTTAGGGTTTCGTACCCAAAGGATGAAGCGGGGTTGGTGAAA
This sequence comes from Gymnoscelis rufifasciata, assembly GCA_929108375.1. NCBI lineage: Eukaryota > Metazoa > Arthropoda > Insecta > Lepidoptera > Geometridae > Gymnoscelis > Gymnoscelis rufifasciata. The sequence goes on along the minus strand of OV815327.1, from coordinate 7,410,860 downwards.
AGCCCTAATAACACGTTCCTTTGAATCTTGCGCGCGTTGATCTCGTTGAAGAGGCTTATCTACACCATAAATACCTGTGACAGCGCAGTGCCGATCCATATAGAGTAGAAGATGGGGTTGGTGAAAAGCCCTTGGAACACGTTCCTCTGGCCGTGGATCTTGCGCGCATTGATCTCGTTGAAGAGGGTCATCATGACGAAGGTGTTAAAGATGATGGTGAAGTGCTGGGTCGGCTCTGGGTTCAGTTGTTTGCCGCGCCCGGATGGGATGTTCAGGGCTCGGTCACCTGGAGGGATTTAACAAGTTTAAGTACATGAATGAATAGTTCATATAATAGCATTCTTTTACGGATTTTGTCGTATACATTATATGCATTTGTCCGATTTACCTTTGAGATATATGACCTGTGAAGTTGCAAGCAATCGTGAACTGTTTTATTTTTAAATACAAAACCTCATTAGGAAATAAATTGCAGTATTACTTAATTAAAAAAAAATCAGGTAAATCATGTAAATAATTGTAGAATCATATTTAAAAAGGTTAACAATTAAAATATAATTATATACTATATATAATTAGCGAATATACGAAAAAGGTAGTAATGCGACAATCAGTCAAATGTTAGACCGATATGGTAAAACATTAAAATCGATAGCACCACCTTCATTCCCACACATGCCCCCCCCCTATGGTTATTTCTGGTGTCTACACACCTATGGTCTATTCACCAAAGGCAATATATGTTTTTTTACTCCTAAGCCATGTCATCATCATCACCCTAACAACGTTCCCACTGCTGAGACACAGGGACTTCTCTCTTGACAAGAGAGATTAGGCCTTAATTCACCACGCTGGCCAAGTGCGGGTTGGTGAATGTCACATGTCCTTCAAACTGTTTAAAGTTCTCAGAACATGCCGGTTTCCTCACGATGTTTTCCTTCACCGTTAAAGCACGTGTTTAAAGCGCACATAAATTGCTCAAGAAGAAAAATCCAGAGGTGCGCGGCGGGGTTTGAACCCACGACCTTCTGATTGAAAGTCGAGTGTCCTTCCACTTAGCCAACACGGCTTTTTAAGCCTAAGCCAAGCCCTAAGCCCTAAGCCATGTACTCACCGACAAATAGCAATGAGAAGATGATGAACAGCTGGTATATAGCCTGCCCCAGGATGTTCTTCATCATGGTGCGACTGATCAGCGGCTTGGTCCTCCCGTAGGGCTTGCGCTGCAGCAGGTCCGGCGTGGGCATCTCCGTGGCCAGGGCGAGCGAGGCGAGCGTGTCCATTATAAGGTTCACCCACAACATTTGTACAGCCTGGAAGTGGATAATGAATAAATAAATATTTCCTGACAATCCACACAACAACATCTAGCCCCGTGGTACATTTGTACAGCCTGGAAGTGGATAATAAATAAATAAATAATAAATATTCCCTGACAATCCACACAACAACATCTAGCCCCGTGGTAAGCTCTTAGCTTGTGTTACGGGTACTAGACATCTGATATACTTAATATAATATACATACGTACATAGATATTTTTTATTATACATATTAAACACCCAGACCAAGGAGAAAGTGCTTGCAGAACATACAAACACTTGACCCCTCGGCGGGAATCGAACCCGCTACCTCTTGCGCCACAAGCGGACTCTCGCCCACCGCGCCACTGAGGCAGTCGATAATGAAGTTTTTAAGTGTTCAATATCACCTATGTTCCATTTGTTTATGTTTTTCTGTATTTTAATGTTGACGTTTCTAAGATTTGTAAAACCAGTGATCTTGTATCTTAGATTATAGTAGCTTTCCGGCCGCGTCTTTGCACGCTTAATAATAGATTTGCACAAGTTAAAGGCAGCTTTTGTCCTTTACTGGGACTACAGCTATGCCCGGTGCATTATTAACAAATACAATACAATACAAAATACGGTGCTCGCAATAATTAACTTTCCCACAAAGAGTAGTGAGACTTTACGGCGGCATAAAATTGCCTATGTGTTGTTCTAATACGTAAGCTATATTACTTGGAAGTTATCAAACTCCATTCGGTAGTTTTTGCGTGAAAGAGCAAGAGCAAATTAATTAAAGAAATAAAAATATATAAACTTATACACACACTTTATTGTATTCACGATTAGGATCGTAGACGCAGGTCGCTTCCGAAGTAACTTCTAAATTAAAAGTCTTTGAGAGACGCCTAATACTTAACCTATACTTAATTTGTAGATGAATGTTAAATGTATTTATTGCTGAGTGTGGAAATTATTATTATTTTATTGTTACGTACATAGAAAGTAGTTTAAGTTAGTTAAGTAATTGTGTAATTAAAATAATCGTTAAGGTATGATAGGACTGACATGCCATTGTATGACAAAAGTCTTTACAAATAAATTAGACAAAAAATTATATATGTATATAGATTAATGATATAGTGTTTTTTCTTCTTTTTAACCCTCGACCAAAAAAGAGGGGTGTTATAAGTTTGACGTGTTTGTCTGTCTGTGTGTGTGTCTGTCTGTTCCATCATAGCTCCCGAACGGATCGAGCGATTTCAATTTAGTTTTTTTTGTATGAAAGGTGAGTTAGGCCCGGGTGTTCTTAGACGTTCTTATGTTTCATGAAAATCGGTTGAGCCGTTTAAAACTTATGGGGGTGACAGTGGGGAAGGAAAACAGAAAATCTGCAAATATACTAGTGTGGGGTATCAAATGAAAGCGCATCGCGTCCACATTACATAGTATTATGTTATTTTACATTAAAGGAAATGAAGGCATTGGAATCGGGGGTTTTTCTTAAATTTTAAATTTCGATTTATTTATGCTAGATAAGCCATCATTTGACGACAATGCCACCAGATGTAAAGTGACGATGTGGTCTAAGATGGGGCATGAAGACCTAGAAGGTGGATGGCTTGGTCTGGATGGCTTGGTCTGGATGGCTGGTAGACCAGAGACTACAATGTTTTTTGTTTTTTTTTTATTTTTATAAATATTGATAAGCCTTCATTTGACCACAATCTCAACTGATGTAAAGTGACGATGTGGTCTAAGATGGAGCATGAAGGCCTAGAAGATGGCTTCTCCGGGCCACATTACGAAACACGAAAAAATCGCTTCACGCACTGGCCCAGCCCGGAGGGTGGTGACAAGCCGCGGCCGAAGCCTACCACCAGAGACTGTTCTTAGCGACGAAGTAAAAATTACGCTCTTCAAAGCTTACTGTCAGAGTTTTTACACGGGAAGTCTGTGGATCCGGCATAGCAAAAAATCTATAGACGCCCTACGGGTGCAATATAACAATATTTTTAGGATGTTGTTGCGACTGCCACGGTTTTGTAGTGCATCGGGGATGTTTGCGCTACACCGCACGAATGGTTTTCATGCCATCATGCGAATAAAAACCGCGTCCCTGATGCGCAGAGTCCGGAGCAGTCGAAACAATATCTTAAAAACCGTCGGAGATGACATTTACTTTCCACTATGGAGGTCTCTTGTGCAGAGAGTGATCACTGAAGGAACCTTTTTCCTAGATTGATCGCTCTCTGCATAATACAGTAACTGTCTAAGTTTTTTATATTATTTATGTTTATTTTTCTTTAATTTTTGTAATTTTTATGATCACATTAATTTAATTTATGGACCTGTGTCTGAAATAAAAGATTTTTTTTTTTTATTTTAGCACCACCCGGAGGTCACGTGTAAGGATTCAGAGGGAGATGTTACCTTGAGCGGAGAGTCTTGTATGGCGCAGGCGCCGATGAAGGCCACGATGACAGCCACGATGTTGACAGTCAGCTGGAACTGCAGGAACTTCGCGATGGAGTCGTACACGTTGCGGCCCCACATCACGGCCTTCACGATCGAGCTGAAGTTGTCGTCGGTCAGGATGATGTCGGAGGCTTCCTTGGCCACGTCCGTGCCGGCGATACCCTGCGGAATTACATCTACATCTTAATATATATAAATCTCGTGTCACAATGTTCGTCCTCAATGGACTCCTAAAAAAAAAGGTCACTGTTACCGAAATCGGCTTCGGACGGGATTCGATTTTCATCTGCCAGAAATGGTAGGGTTATTAGGAATAAAAAAAAAGAAAGTGTGTGCGATTCACAATCGATAGAAGTGAAACTTCAGTAATCGACAAAAGAATAAGATGAATAAAAAAAAATAACAAAAAAAAAACTGTGCAAAAAGATTTTGTTCGGGCGGTCACCCATCCAAGTACTGGCGTCGCGCAAAGTTGCTTAACCTTGTTAGCGTTTACAATCTTGCTTACCTGTAGCATTTCCGTTGCATCCGGTTTGAAATCACAACGATTCTAAAGAAGTTTCACTTCAAAACCCTCTCCTATAATACTCTTATCATGAGAAGACGCGAAGCACTCACCATAGCGAAGCCGACGTCGGCCTTCTTCAGCGCCGGGCCGTCGTTGGTGCCGTCCCCGGTGACGGCCACCACCTCCCGGGTGTCGAAGGCCTTGGACTCGATCATGCCCTTCACCAGCGTGTACTTGTCGGTGGGCGACGAGCGCGCCAGCACGCGCAGCTTCGGCCACACCTTGTCCAGCAGCAATTGTTGAACCTAAGGACAATCATTAAAAAAACTAAATTTAAAATTTAAGAAAAACCCCCGATTCCAATGCCTTTTTTTTGCCTTTCCTTAAACGTAAAACAATATAATATTATGTAATGTGGACGCGATGCGATTTCATTTGATACCCCACACTAGTATATTTGCAGATTTTCGGTTTTCCTTATCCACTCTCACCCCCATAACTTTTAAACGGCTCAACCGATTTTCATGAAACATGTCTAAGAACACTCGCGCCAGACTCACCTTTCATACTAAAAAAACTAAATTGAAATCGCTCCATCAGTTCAGGAGCTATGGTGCCACAGACAGACAGACACACAGACAGACACGTCAAACTTATAACACCCCTCTTTTTTGATCGGGGGTTAAAAAACTTGAGAGGTGTCAAGGGACACCCGGATGGAACGAAGTTTACAATTATTTTATTATTTACAAAAAACCTGTAGACACTCAACAAAAATAATCGTCGCGACACCACGCTGTTCAATGCGAAATAGAAATGAAAATATCTGGCTTGCTTTCTATAAGAGAGAGAGAGACAGACAGAGAAACATGCGACGCCGCACAGCTTACAATAGCTTACTATAGCAAAAAGTGTCGTGACAACTTTTCGTAAGAATTTTTTCCGTCTAGCCCCCTTTCACAACGCGCGATAAGGTACTTCGTTCCAATATTCACAAGGTGTTTCGGATATGTTAATACTCCCGAAAGGTGCTGTATACCCACCTCCCCACGAATGCAACGGCAGGGGAGAAATTTCAGATTTCGAATGTATTGCTAGACGAACTACGAAAACAATCAAGTCCAAGATTTTTCATCTTAATGATTTTAATAATTGCCGAAAAAGATTAAGACGCAATCAACCAATCGTCACCTTCGTTAATGCGTGCGAAGATTACGGATGATGGAATAGGATTTCACATCAATCAATCAATCAATAATTTATTTGACACACTAAAACTACACAAGTTACAAATGAATACATGGGTTTCTGACAAGCCTCAGCTGTATTGTTACATGTTTCCCATTTTTCTTTCTTGTTTTCATAAAAACTGCTATTTTAGGCAATGTAGAAAAAACAATCAAGTCCAAGATCTTTCATCTTAATGATTTTAATATTATGACTTTAGCCTATTTATCTACCTATCAAACTATTTATTCATCCGTCGCATATCAAGCGCAGAGCCATGAAGAGCAACTGCCCATTTATGCGACTATAATCGAGACAAACAATGATGACAAGGTTTTACTAAACTGTCTACTGTTCATCATTATCTTGTCTTTATCCCACATTACATGGGGTCGGCAGAACACGTTTCTTCCTTCCATTTTCCTCTGTCACTCGTCATCTCAACACTCACTCCTTTCGTACACATGTTCACACAGTCCATCCATCTTTTCTTTGTTACTAAACTGTGATAATGTTCACTGTAACTGTTAACTGTTGGCTATGTTAATCTATATCTATCTATCTATATAAATATAAATGAATTGTTGTTCGTTAGTCTGATTAAAACTCGAGAACGGCTGGGCTGATTGAGCTGATTTTGGTTTTAAAATGTTTGTCGTAGTCCAGGGTAGGTCTAAACGGTGAGCAATTAAGGAAAAAATGCCGGGAACTTTTTTTAACCGTGCGACGCCGGGGCGGGCCGTTAGTTATATAATATAGGTAAATCAAAGGGTATTATTACCTCGCCGCTGGTATCCCGAATGCGTTTGTTGAACTCCTTTCCTTCCAGGATGAGGAAGTCGTCAGTTGGCTTCAGGATTCCGCACTTGACGGCGATAGAGCGCGCTGTGTTCACGTTGTCTCCAGTCACCATGCGCACTGTGATACCTGCCTTCTGGCATTTCCTGATGGCTTCAGGTACCTAAAATAAGAATAAATAAATAAATATTTCCAGACGATTCACACAACAATATCTAGCCCCGTGGTAAGCTCTATGCTTGTGTTACGGTTACTAGATATCTGATATACTTAATATAATAGTCATACATAAGTCAAGTCATATACTATATAGATATATTTTTAGTATTCATATTAAACACCCAGACCAAGATAAATTATATATTTGCAACAATGATCTAATTCAAGCCGTGTTGGCTAAGTGGGAGCACACTGGACTTTCATTCCGAAGGTCGTGGGTTAACCCCGCCGGGCACTTCTGGAATTTTCTTCTTGAAAAATGTACGTGCTCTTAAAAACACGTGCTTCAACGGCGAAGGTATACGTCGTGAGGAAACCGGCATGTTCTGATAACTTTAAAAGAGTTTGAAGGACATGTGACATTCACCAACTAGCAATTGGCCAGCGTGGTGAATTAAGACCTAATCTTTCTCGCCAAGAGAGTCCCTATGTCCCAGCAGTGGGAACGTTAAGGTGATGATGATGATGATACATATTAAACACCCAGACCAAGGAGACAGTGCTTGCATAAGATACAAACACTTAACCCCTCGGCGGAATCGAATCCGCTACCTATTGCGCCGCAAGCTAACCTTCGCTCACCGCGCCACTTAGTAAGTCAACATACTAACATAAAAATACATATTTTTTTTGTTTACACACAATACTTAAACTTTATTACAAACTATTGGCGATGCAAAGATTATTCGTACGCCTCTAGCGGCGAAATTTAGAAACTTTCTAAAAACGACACTTTGTTTATTTGTTGAAGTTTTAACTGATTTGTATCAGTTGAGTTTCTTATAATTGGACTTTGCGCTTGAAGCCACAATTTGCCAGTGTCGAGTCAAATAGAATTATAAAGTGAAAAATATGTTACTCAGTTGAAAGCCATTTTGCGTCTCGATTTGTATCTATTATGTTTTTCCCTGACGTTAATTGTAACGAACACTGTCAAAGTGTCGTTCTTAGACAGCTTCACAATTTTGACACTAGAGGCGCTAGTTAGAATCTTTGCATCGCCAAAAATAAAGTAGTTAATAGGTACATTAATTGGAAATATTAATTCCACAATATAATGCTATGATAGGAATTATCTAAGGTATTATATACATAAATACAATACGGTACATAGCTACAACACATAATATCTTTTATGAAAGCTCATACTCACTTCAGGCCTAACGGGGTCTTCGATGCCGACGACGCAGAGGCAAGTGAGGTTGTTCACGATGTTGTCCTCGTCCTCCCAGTTCGGCTCTTGGTCTATATGCACCTGAGGGTTGAAACAAAATGTTAATAACAATGATGTTTAAGCTAAACAAACTCCTGGGCTATATGCACCAAGGGTAACAAACAAAATGTAAAAAAAAAAAACAATGCTGTTTAAGCTAATCAAACTCTTGGTCTATATATACCTGAGGGTACAAACAAAATGTTGAAATTTAGCTCTTTGAGCTACACAAAATCAATAAACGCCCATATCCATAAAAACATTATACTTTCTTTATCAGACACTAGATGACCCGGCGAACGTTGTTCCGCCTAAGACGTTATAAATGAGCAGATTTTTGTATTGTTTATCAATAAAATAAGATTGACAGAAGAATCCGTTTTAAACGTCATTTTTTTGTTTTTTATCCTCTTTGACTATATTTGCAGCACGCATTCAGTCAATTCTATGTCAAATGTCTTAAGGTTACATTTAAAAAGGTTACATTCGCTAGCTTTTTATATAGTGGTTAAGTAATTTTAAATTTTCTAATTTTCCGCGCAATTTCTTCAATTTTTTCATTTATAAGAACTTTCTCTTGATAATAACGAACAAAACAAAAAAAGAATTAGCGAAATCGGTCCAGCCGTTCAGGCGTGATGCCGTGACCAAGGGAAATAGGGATTCCTTTTTATATATATATAGATAGATTTGACATTCAGCCCGCGTTTCGCCAGCGGTGAATTAAAGCCTAAGCTCTCCCTAGAGAGAAGTCCCTGTGTCCCAGCAGTGGGGACGTAAATAGAGTGTTTAAGTATCCCGGTACCTGGTTGATCTCAGCCTTGCCGGGCACGAAGTCGCGGAAGGCGACGGATATGGTCCGCAGCCCGTCGCAGGCCATGGGCTCGATGACTTGCCGCACCAGCCGCTCCTGCATGTCCCTGGTGAACTTCTCCAGGCGACCCTCGTGCCCGTAGATGAATGCGCACCTGATTGAAGGTAAGCGATTAGCCAGTTTCAAGGATTATTTTATAACAAAGGTTAGGTAAGTAAATAACAAAATATTATGGTTATAAGTAGGGTAGCAAATAGTATATCATACTTAATATATATAATATATTATATCCTTCCTAATATTATAATATTATAAATGCGAATGTAAGTTTGTTTGTTACGCTTTCACGCGAAAACTACTTAACCGATCATCATGAAACTTTGCACATATACTCTTGAAGGTATTAGAAGTAACATAGGATACTTTTTATCGCGGGAAAATATGTTATTCCGCGGGAAAATCTATTTAAACGCGGGTAACACCGCAGGTCTCAGCTAGAACAAAATAAATAAATTTGATAGGTATGCGATAGACTCATACTACACCTAGGGTTCCGTTTAAGTTGGTTTAAACACATTTTCCTTCATTTTTTTCAGTGCAGAAAGATGCAGTCCATACTGAGCTGGCCCTGCGCAACGTAGCCTAATATAACCCCATAAACTCACGTTTGCTGTAAGGGTGTTTTTAGTATACCCTTTAAATCCCTTTAAGTTTCCTCAATACAGGCCCAGCCTAGTGCGGAAACTGATGGAAATCTCACAAATATAATAAACATCTACGAATAATAACTTAGGATAAGCTTATAATTTATTGTTTAATAAAATTCTTAGTTAATAAACATTTTTTTCGTTTTCATTAGTCATCAATGTGTGTTATGTGAGAATATCTATAATTGCTTTAAGCAATAAGACCGCCCATTACGCATTCTAGGTTTATATTTAATTTCTTATTGTATTGTTTCTTTGTTTGGTGTGTAATAAAGTATTTCCTATTCTATTATTATTATTAAGAATTCTTTATTGCACAAGAAAAATACCAAAGTACAAAAGGTGGGCTTAATGCCAAGGCATTTTCTACCTGCCAACCTCAAACAGGTTTAAGATTCTATTCCTCAAAAATTGCCTACAACTTACGTACACAAAAGTACTCACTTCTTCATAACAATCTCGCTAGCTCCTTTAGTATAGAGCCTGTATCCGCCCTTGTAGGGGATCACGATGGACATGCTCTTGTGCACCGAGTTGAACCCACACAAGGGCAGGATGATTGATGATTGTTTCTTTGTTTGGTGTGTAATAATGATGTATATCCTATTCTATTAAAATAAAATATTTCCGGACTAATCACACAGCATCACCTAACCCCAAACTAAACAGAGCTTGTACTAGTGACTGAAATACTACATAGATACATTTTTTTTTGTATATACATACGTATTATACATAGCAAAAACCCAGACCGGAAACCAGAAATAAAATGATCCTTCAACTGTACACAAAAGTACTCACTTCTTCATAACAATCTCGCTAGCTCCTTTAGTATAGAGCCTGTATCCGCCCTTGTAGGGGATGACGGTGGACATGCTCTTGCGCACCGAGTTGAACCCACACAAGGGTTTCTTTGTTTGGTGTGTAATAATAAAGTATTTCCTATTCTATTAAAATAAAATATAAATATTTCCGGACTAATCACACAGCATCACCTAACCCCAAACTAAACAGAGCTTGTACTAGTGACTGAAATACTACATAGATACATTTTTTTTTGTATATACATACGTATTATACATAGCAAAAACCCAGACCGGAAACCAGAAATAAAATGATCCTTCAACTGTACACAAAGTACTCACTTCTTCATAACAATCTCGCTAGCTCCTTTAGTATAGAGCCTGTATCCGCCCTTGTAGGGGATGACGGTGGACATGCTCTTGCGCACCGAGTTGAACGTGTACACTTTGTGGAGGGACTCCTCGGTGTTGCGCTCGCGCACGGCCTCGTAGCTCTGCCCCAGGGACAGCACGAAGCCGAGCAGCGCGCATTCCGTCTTGTTGCCCACTTGCATCGGCGGCCCGGCCGGCTCTTGGCTTGGCTGCAAACACAATGTCGAAACGTTTATTTATTAGACGCACTGGGGATACATGGACAGGTCAACTTAAAGCTATAAAAAAAAAGTGTGTGTGTGTCAGCTACGACGCACGATTGGAGTTTACTCCTTACGAACGATAATTATGATATATATCGAATAGAAATAAGGGGTAAATGAACGCATCTGCTAAAATGATAAGAGAAACAAACATAATTATATCTGTAATTATTCGGATTATTTATATTACTTCAATAAAGCGTATTACATAAAGTATGTTACAAAATAATATAAATAAAATACAGTGAGACTACGAAGTATCGCGCAAAGAGGATACCCCGAGAATGAGATACGCTGTGTAATGTATTCCATCTCATTCTTTTACACGTTCAATCCTACAGATTTAGATGTTTGTCTCTTTCTACGTAACGCCTCAACTTTTCGTGTTGCGCTTGACTTTACTCCTCATAAAATTTCCGTACCGGGCCTTATAACTCAAATCATTTCATAAGGAGTAAACTCCAAAAAAAAACAAGGAAACAACATTAATCTTGACAGTTCGCTTAATTTTTTTACACAGGGTATACCAGGACAGGTAAACTTAAAGATAATTTAAATACAATATAAAAATAAACAAGGAAAGAACATTGTGTTGACAGTTTGCTTAAATTTTTTACACAGAGTTGAGTAGCGAATACCCAGCTGTCATCTCTTATGTTGTTATTATAACAATGTTAAATCACTGTCACCATCATCAGCACCTGTTTAGTTTTACCGATATCTGGCTAGTTTTTTCTCGAAAGGCTTTCGACGGAAGATCAGTGTTGTTTTGTCACATGCTGAGTTGAGGGTCTTTTTGTGGCACTATAATGTGTTTTCTTTCTTTGTTTCTTTAATTCTTTATTTGATATTTAATAAAATTTTTATGTAGGTATATAGCTAAAATCCTGCAATATTGTATTTAATTTATTAATAAATTAATAAATATTTCCTGACAATCCACACAACAACATCTAGCCCCGTGGTAAGCTCTTAGCTTGTGTTACGGGTACTAGACATCTGATATACTTAATATAATATACATACGTACATAGATATTTTTTATTATACATATTTAATAAATAAATAAAATAAATAAATGACCCCTCGGCGGGAATCGAACCCGCTACCTCTTGCGCCACAAGCGGACTCTCGCCCCCGCGCCACTGAGGCAGTCTTAATACTTTTATCTCAGCTCTAGCTTTATCATTTGTGTCCAATCCAAGGTTGCCTGGAAGAGATCGCTATCAGCGGTAAGGCGGCCCATTGATTTTCAAATTTTGTACATTTTTATTTATTTTGTATTTTATTGTATGTGTAACTGTTGTGTAAACTCACAATAATTCTGGAGGTGAAAGCGCTGTTGACAGATATGCCCTCGACCATGATCTCGGCGACCTCCTGCGGCAGGTCGCGGTAGTTGGGGGTGACCTTGCACAGCTTCTCGCAGATGTAGGACTGCACCACGGTCATGCGGTTGGTGGTGAGCGTGCCGGTCTTGTCGGAACAGATGGCGGTCGCGTTGCCCATGGTCTCGCACGCGTCCAGGTGACGTACCAAGTTATTGTCTTTCATCATTTTCTGGAAAATGGAACGTATTTATTTATTTACATATTTAGCGTATACGAGTATGTACAAAGATGTATGTGGAATAGACCAGAGAGACTTGCAATATGATGGAATTTATAAAGCTTAGCATATTTGTAAATTAATGAGGTGAATCCTGCTGGTATTGCACCTGGTTTAAATGATAAATAATACGGCTTCTATGGATACGCGAGTTACTGAATAAATTATACATTTTATCAGTAATAGTTATAATAGTTATTTTATTAATAAAATAATATTAACATATAACAACATAGCCAAATTTGGTCTATCCATACTAATATTATAAATGCGGAAGTAACTCTGTCTGTTCCTTATTTAAACCGATTTAAATAAAATATCGTACACAGATTCTCTAGAGCCTGAGAAAGGACATATGCTCCTCTTTCCCGCGGGAAAATATCATTTCACGGGAAAATCCATTATAACGCTGGTAGCTGGTACGGACAATCCACATAACAACATCTAGCCCCGTGGTAAGCTTTAAGCTTGTTTTACGGGTACTGGATATCTGATATACTTAATTAATATACATAATATATAGATATTTTTGAAGTGAAACTTCTTTAGAATCGTTGTGATTTGAAACCGGATGCAACGGAAATGGAAATAAGATTGGCTTACCTGTCGGGTAAGCCAATCTTAAACGCTAACAAGGTTAAGCAACTTTGCGCGACGCCAGTACTTGGATGGGTGACCGCCCGAACAAAATCTTTTTGCATTGTTTTTTTTTATTCTTATTCTTTTATCGATTTACTGAAGTTTCACTTCTATTGTGTGTGAATCGCACACACACCTTTTTTTATTATACATATTAAACACCCGGACCAATATAGATATTTATTAGTATATACATATAGAGATTTATTAGTAGCAGATAACATAAAACTCGTCACCTTGACAGAGTAAGCGAGGGACAGCGTCACAGCGAGCGGCAGACCCTCGGGGACGGCCACCACCAGCACCGTGACTCCGATGATGAGGTGCTTCACCAGGTTGTTGATGTACATCGCCTGCCACTCCTTCTCCTGGATCACGAAGGTGTGCACGCAGAATTGGATCACGAGGATGATGACGGTCAGAACCGCGATGGTGGAGCCGGCGTAACCGATCTGCGGGGTGATAAATAAAGTTGGATAAATTGGACCATCTTTGTAGATTTGTGGTGGTGTTAATTTCAATTTACATTTTTATTTATCTGACGTTTTCTGAATTTTTTTAGCCATTGCTAATCATAATTATGATAAATTGACATTATTTTTATTTCGTGCAGTAAGTTATAAAGTAGACATTATTTTAATAGTTCATATGAATTATTAATCAGTAATAATCAGTAATAATCATTTATTGTTTGTGAATCAATAACAATAGGTAAATGCAGTCAGTTATTAAGACTTAAGGCTTAAATAATATATTTCAGCTTTGACATTTAAGAATTATGATATTAGTTATTATATTTTGAAAAGGTTGTGGGAACCACGTTAAAAATCATATTGTGACATATATTATATTATCAATAAATAACTATTAAGCTCTAAGCTTGTGTTCACGGGTGACTAAAGCTGCACACAGGTCATAATCTAAACATAATCTAAACTTAAAATATAAAAAAGAACCCTATTTCAAAACATAAGTTCTCTTAAAAGTAAAAAGTCACAATATATTGTAAGGTGCTCGTGCTGCGCTTTCATTTGAGACCCCACTCGAGTATATTAGAAGATATTCGGTTTTTCTTCCCCACTTTCACCCATTATAACTTTAAAATGGATCAACAGATTTTCATTAAAGCCAGTAGCCAGTTTGATGGCTTAATGTTACCTATATATAGATTTTTTATAGTGTGTTGATCTGTTATGTATTTTATATTATTTTTGTTAAACATATGTTTATTGTTTTCAATTATAAACTGCAGATTGTGATGTCATCCAATCAGGAGCAGTCTGAAAACCAGCGTTGCTCCGATCCCTCTCCCGGGGAGCGAAGTGGCATTAAGCTGAGACTGATCCTATTTTGGTACATGGCAGCACAGCCTGCCAGCTAATTATATGTTTGTGGTTTTTGATGTTTTTTTTTCTTGAGCTGTCCGTTTATGCTGTCTACTGTGCTGTTGAGATTCAAGATTCAAGATTCTTTATTGATAACATAGGTTACAAGGTCAGGTTTGTATAAAGGTACATAGTTTCAATTATAATCTACGTTTTTCCAATAAAATGGAAATAACATTAAATATTGTTTATTAAATAAGTCATGTGAAATGTCAAATAATTTATAAAAACTGTAATAATAAAAATTGTCATTTATAAATAGATTATAATAAAAAGTCATCATCATAGCGATACAAACATTGCTCGATAAGCCATTTCTTAAGTTTAATTTTAAACAATTTTTCAGTTGGAAAGAATAAGGTACCAAAATAATTGTATTTAATTGATTGCATGTACCAAAATAATTGTATTTAATTTAATGCAATTATGATGGTAAAAAGCCGTGTTGGCTAAAGTGGGAGGACACTCGACTTTCATTCCGAAGGTCGTGGGTTCAAACCCCGCCACGCACCTCTGGATTTTACTTCTTGAGAAATTTATGTGCGCTTTAAACACGTGCTTTAACGGTGAAGGCAAACATCGTGAGGAAACCGGCATGTTCTGAGAACTTTAAAAGAGTTTGAAGGGCATGTGACATTCACCAACCCGCACTTGGCCAGCGGGGTGAAGTCCTAATCTCTCTCGTCAAGAGAGAAGTCCCTGTGTCCCAGCAGTGGGAACGTTAATAGGGTGATGATGGTCAATGGTATCTCACCTGAATAGCCAGTTTGGTGAGCTTCGCTTGCAGCACGGACTTCTCCTTCTTGTGGCCCGACTCGGCGTTGGCCGGTTTCTCGGCGGGCGCCACGTGGTTCTCGTCGGGTCGGGCGTGGTTGCCGTGGCTGTTACCGGAGGCCGGCAGGGTCGCGTCGTCGTCACCTATGGTTTGGTTTGGTTGGAGTGAGTTTATAGACTAATGACGCGCGTCAAATCTTGAGTAAACCCTGATTCCTCTACTTTTTTTGTTTTTCGAGGTACTTTTATCAGACTGAAGATTCTGTTTTGATTAATAACTTCATTCTTTGGTAATCTGAACAGATTTGACACTGATGCAGTGTTCTATGTCTTTGCTTTTTTATAAATTAATTAGGGCCTTTGCCGTTGTTAGCTTTCCAATATGGCCGAAGAGCTCGTTTATGAGTTGTATACGATATGAACATATAGTTTCGATGTGACATCAATTATAATCAGACAATTTATCAGGGGAGATTTATTATAAATTGAGCTCTAGGGATATTTTTTTAGTCCTAAATAGATGACATACTAACTAACAACAATAACAATCATGCATACATTACATTTCAAATAACAATGTTATTTATAGATAAATATATACGAACATCCATCAAAATGTACCCGATAAGGTACCTAAATATTTTTTTAAAGCATAATTCTGTAATATTCTACATATAAAATTTTTAAATTGATTCGTGAATGCGTTTACTGTATTAAGACAGTACACTCCGGGACAAAATAAACTGACTCACGGATAGTCGCATTTACACATGGTGCAGAAACATTGCGGTGTTATACTCGTAATCAGCCGGCGAAAAAGTGATTCAAAATCAGTGCTTACATCTAAGTCAAAGAAGAAATATACTTACAGTTAGTAACACACAAGTGAAAATTATCAAATTGCTTATGTACACTACAAAACTAAAATGCAACTAATGATAGGTGTCAAGTTTAGTAAAAAAAAAGTGATAGTATTACCTACACTAGTTCCTAGAAGAGTACACTTAAGGACAGGTTAAATACCGTAAAGCGAAGAAGCAGAGAAGCACCAACACCGTAACATAATACATATAGGTATATAACCTGACCGAGAGTGTATATAAGGTATATAAAGCGGGAATAGCAAAGGACAACTCACCTGACAGACTCTTGCGTTGCGCTCCTTTTTTCGACTGCTTTTTAGCTTCTACAATCGTCAATGTCATTGGAATGTATAAACATTCAATGATTTTTTTGACATCATGCGGTCAACACGACATATACACGATGCATTTTTTTTATTTTCATCGACGACATGGAATGGGTCGTGCAGCAGGCCGAGGTTCGAGGGGGGGGTGGAGAAAAAAAATGGATGTCATTGAACGGGTCACTATTGGTGGCACTAAAACTAAAGGGTACCAATGCTCCGGCCATCAAGTATACTCAATGTCCAGAACATTGTATCTAAGATTGCATTTACATGGTTGCTTTAAGGGATCTCAATTATTATGGTTTATGGAGATTAATTATTTATTGAAGATGTACTAATTTCGATACCATGCCACCTTACAGGATATTAGTCAAAACATATAACAGATATACGAACAATACTTAAACACGAAAACATGATAACCCACACAGAATCGTCAATAAATAATAATCTCGTTTTGGTACGGAATTCGTAAAGAAGTTGCGAACATACTGGGATTTTGATGATTTGGTAGTCGAGAGACATATTGATTTGATAACTTTGAACTGTGAATTAATGACTTTACCAACCATCAGTATAATTCATATTCATCATTTGCTCATGTGGTTGCAATAAAGGTGTTATGTAAACACATTATTTTACGTTTATTTTTAATTTATCGTTTCATGCACTATAACAGCAAGGGGCGAGAGCACTATAGCTCTACTTAAGCAAGGGTTTAACTGTTTCGAGATACTTGAACTAAACTACTTTGACAACCATCGATAGCAAAATCCATAGATTTATATTTTTTAGAGGGATATATAATCTTTACATCTGTATTTAGTGATTTTCTGTATTTAGCGTAAGCATCTGTGAGGACGCTGTAGTATATACACTTGCAATAATTATGGTACGGGTAAAATCTGTAATATCTCATACAGAATATCTCATCTAGTATTAAGAATTATTCAGAAAACTACTGAACCATCCTTATCGAGTCCATATAACGACTCGATAATAATTATTTTTATTTGTTTAAGTTATTGTAGACCAGAGCAAAGATGAAGAATCAATAATTAATCAATCAATTATTCATTGAGATATTTAGTAAGTGTTTGCATCAAATCTACTTATTTATGTATTACGTCAGTAAATCCCGTTTTTTAAATTAATAGGTTCACGATTAATAAAAAAGTTAAAAATGTATGTTTATACAAATTTCTTTACGAATCCCGTTATTTTCACAGTATTACCATCTCCCACAAACAAGTGCGGCAAATCAATGAGAAGTGATAGGGGCACTTCACTGATGCAACACTAATGTATGTATGCAATGAAACATCGTCGTACTATGCTCATCTATAATATGTTACAGCTGTAAGTAAACTATCGCTTTGGTTTGATTAGCATAGCGCCATCTGTTTTTGTTTTGTGGCATTTTTTTCATTTTAATGCAAATTTATGTTTTGTTTATATTATAGACATGTATCCCTAAAGCAATTTGTATATTAAAAATATACAAATTGGTTTAGGGATAATGTGGCTTTTAGTCAGTCAGAGGCGCACTTTCTCATGAAAAATTATAGTAAGTTTGAAAGTATGTGCTAAAACATTGCAATGAAGTGTATTTTAGCAATCTATAGAATTTACCTAAAACAAAGTTTTTGTTTAGTTATTTATTGATATATATAACTTTTTGTCATTGATTTATTGTTATTAAACCAAGCGATTTTTCCTCCAACAGTTTATATCTCTGCAAAATGTTCAATTTCAATTGCAAGCGTTTTTTCACTTCAACAAAAGCATACTAAAAGCGTTTCCTCGCTAATTTAACAATCAGAGAGCTCAAACCATTCGTTTTTCTTCCATTAGCTAATTACATTGTAAATTCAACCTTTAGCTATAGTATTATGGTTGAATATAAAAGAACAACGAATTTATCAGTCTTTGATTGCATTCGATAAATGAGCATAGTATTATAGGCTATATCTAAGGGCAGTTTCTAGACGTTACGTACTTTTTGATGACTACTATAATGATTTATCTATAACTAATCATCTAAAAATCTGTCTGTTTAGGTTTCTCTATGCTAAAAAAAAACATCTGGAACGTTAAGAACTGAGACGAATAAAACTCAACTTGTTTTCATGTTAAAAATATCAATTCATGTCTTGAAATAGGAAAAAAACCTATTATCTATATATTATCTATTATTAATTAGCATTCAAATTTGTAAAAACTTCATCACAAGACCTACATAATCTAATTTCAACTAATGAAGGCTACAAAATAAAAAAAACATTTAGTTACGCCATCTGTTGTTGCCCACCGCTAAACTTTTCACAGACGTCACTAGTCACCAAAAAGCACACTCGTATTTTTGCTCAATTTATCTATTCGGTAAATGTAGGCAAAACGCCGTACTAGATATATAGAGCATAGTTTATAGCGGTGGTTAATGTGAAGTTAGGCTTAAAATGGTATCCTATACAGTAGACTACTATTTTGGTATTATAATATTTATCTATTATATTAAAAGCCGTGTTGGCTAAGTGGGAGCACACTCGACATTCATTCAGAAGGTCGTGGGTTCAAAACCCCGCCACAAAAGCCAAAATAGTTGGCGCCATTTCCTAGAAAGTTAACATAAAAATAGATTTCGTGATATAACGTCACGTTTCCAGCCAACTTCACAAAACCACCGCCGTCCATCCACAAAAGACGTAGCGTCCCTCAAGCCAGCAACATACAAGACACCGACCTTTCTTCGCCTGCTTTATCTTTTTGTCTTGGTCCTCAACAGCAGCGCCGAGTAGGGTGAAGATGATGCCGGCCTGCGAGTTCACACCTACAGCGGTCACCAACATCTTGCCAGATCCTGGAATTTAATTGTGGATATGGCAACATTGAATGAATTAAAAAAACATACTATAATATTATAGATGCGAAAGCAACTTGATCTATTGTTTTTTTTCTCTCTTATAAATATTTTATCAGTACATTGCAAGTCTATTTGCATGGATTTTTTTAATTAAACCATTTAGTCCACACACACGCAATATACTGTTTAATTGTGATAGCCAACTCTGTGTGAATCAATATATTATTTCTTTCATTTCATATTTTTATTTTACATACCTTCCATTATATGAGTTCCGGATAGCACCATAGGATCGAAAGATTCACCCTTCTTCACGTGATCGGATTCACCAGTCAGCGACGATTCATCAATCTGAAAATATCAATTATATAAATAACAACTCCACATAGTTCCACTGAGCTATCCGTACTGGTAGGGAGGATGGTTTTTACAAATTACCAATAGAGGGGATACTTTTTTACATTTATATCTACTTATAGGGAAATCGACGTAAGCAAGTTGCCCCCATTACTTCCTGTCTGCTGCAGTACCTGCTCAAGGGTAGGGTCAAGGGTAGACCAGCGCTGGTTACTAGTTTTCAAGTTAATAAGCACAAGATGAAACGGAACCATTTTTCCTAGCATATGTTTTTTGACTTTTTGTGGGTTGGTATCTATTTTTCGTATTAATTGTTAGGTGAATATTTGTTTTCAAAATGTACAAGATGTATTTTTTTTTAAGATAAATCAGTATATTGTTTCTTTGTTTGTTTAATTCACCAGGAGATGGGTCCAGTCAGTGAGAAAATGGATGACCCGTTCTTAAATTATCTGCACATACTTCGGCGATACGTTTTGGTTTATATGTATAGATATAGAATCCTTATACCTACTATATTGATCCTGATTATATCACATCAGCTAAACTTTATTTTACAGGTTTTTAATGTCTAGTGTGTGGTGTGTGGTTGTTATTCCAGCTTCTAGGTGCTGCAAATACTGAAGGGATAAGTCTGCTATCAGAATATACATAACTTTGTCCTTAACAATGGTAAAACTTTATTTTATCCTTAAACATGAAGTTTTCTTTAGCATCTAGTTAATCACGACACGGCGTTGCCCGTGTATTATGGATTGTCCCACGGGAACAAACTGTTTTCCTCGGCCGATAAACAAACAATTCTAACAGGGGAAATAATTTGTTGAACCGGTTGTTTCCGAGATAAGCGCGTTCAAACATACAAGCAAACTCTACAGCTTTATAATATTTGTATTGATAATCAAATACAACGAAAGCAAAGTCCGAGGCGGAATTTTAGTATTTCTTAAATTCTTATAAAATAATGCCACTCTCAGACACAAGAGAGTTGGCGCGCCGAAATGTTTAGCCCCAAATACTAAATTTATTTATAACATTCAAATTTACGATCTTTGTAACGAGTTTCATGTGTAAAACGCTGTATGGTGTATTGTTACCTAATTTTAATATTTATCTACAAAATGTTTAAAAAAATAATCATTCTGAAATGTAGAGCATCAGCGTATCAGTGACACAAAAAATTAAGTAGAAAAGCAAATGTCATTTTATGTTCCTTCATAATGTGTTTAAGATGTTTATCTTGATAAAAATGCCGCAATGTTTATGCTTGTTTTCCACTGTGAACTATAGCGATATGAAATATAATAAAGCTTTGAGTATAGTCAATTGATGTTACAGTAAAAAAAATGCTGAATAATCCATACAGAATACGGTACTGTTACTAGAAATCTGATATACTTAATAAATTTAGGTCAGCTTCGGCCAAATCTAAGCGTCGGCAACGCGGGAATTTTTATGCCTAAAAACGTCTCGCTTTGTGGTCGCGTAAGTGTGCTTAGGGACATAATAAAACTGTTTGTTTTCCAAATAAAAAAAATTAGAAGTAGCGTCTGCCGCGCGGCCGACGCTCCCGAAACAAGTAAACCCAAACGAAGCAAAATTGTTATGCCACATCTCCTACGTAGACGCATTATGTAGCACTCCGAAGGAAAAATTATCTACTTCGTCTTATTAATAGAAATATAAATGAAATTGCCCACTTTAGTTGACATTAATTTTAAGTTTGACTAAATGATCAGTTAACAAGACAAATTTAAAGACAGAGCGATACTTTGATATCTTCGCTTTGCGTAGACACAAACCACAAGTGCACTTGTCGCGTCCTTATCAGTTTACACAAATAATAAAGTTCCCTTGACGTAAACTATATGAATTATAATCTTAAGCTGAATTCACAAACATGTCTTTTGATAAGGGGAACCTTCGGTGCTGACATGCTTCGACTTTGATTGAAAGATATAATATAATACTGATTTTAGATACAGATAAATTATAGATTTACTAGTTACAATTATATTGATTCAAGGTTTATTTAATTTCATGATTATTTTTGCCCTTTTGTCGTTCACTGCTGGACAGAGGTATCGTACTTTGGTTATAATCATATTTAGGAGTACTAGCAAACTGTCAACTGTCTAGTCAGACTTAGTAAGCGGGTTGATATTAAATTAAATATTTATTGTTGTTAAACTAGGTGGTAATGTATACATTGGTCTTATATCTATTGTTATGTACCTGCATTTCTTTATTTATTTTTAAATTATTAAAGAATATCCATTATACCTTTTAACCCTTTAGCGACGCCATTTAAAAACAAGAACTTGAATAAATATCTATAAATACATTTTGTTACGATAACAACCTGTGCTATTTTTAGAAGTTTCGTCATATTGTTGAATAATTTTCAGCCAACGTCAAACATTTCAGAATTATTGGACTTAAAACTCTTTATTGTACAAAAATTACGTTTCGGGTGAGAGAAGTCCCTGTGTCCCAGCAGTGGGAACTTTATTATGGCGATGATGATGACTTTTAAATGTTTACTTTAAATAATTTATAGGATAGTTAGATAATCCAGATAACCTAAAAACCGAATAACTTATCACTATCAGATTACTTTAGTATTTAGTAATAGGTTCTGACGCACACGATTGTTTCGATAATAAACGTGATTACACCTTACGATTACATGGCTAATTGGAAAATTGATAGCAGTTGTTTCCTAATGGTATTTTTTCCATTATAATGGATTGATGGTAAGTTAAGTGTATTAAGGGACTCAGCATCATTATCGTTTCAGCCGTAAGAAGCCTTTTGCTACTTAATTATGAATTCAATAATATTAAAAAAACAAATAAAAATAAAAGTATTTATATGAAACTTTTCACAAATTTACCTAATCACAATGGGAACGTTGAAGTACTGCGATGGTTATAAAAACTGTGTTGCAGTATCAGCACCCTCCTCCGACCAAAGGTTACATATACATTGTGATAGGCATCAAACAAAATAAGCTGAGCATTTCGATATATTAGTGATATTTTCCGAGCTGTGTACCCGCGACCACGATATCACAGATGGACACAACTCGTCCATTCCAATCAAGTCCATTCTTACCTTCAAATCGTTACTCAGCAGCATTATGCCTTATTTGACCTGGCAGTCGTTGTCACCGATGGACACATATCGTCCACTCGAGTCATGTGCATCCTTACCTTCAGATCGTTACTCTACAGCAGTATGCCGTCAGCGGGCAGCAGGTCGCCGTATTTGACCTGGCAGACGTTTCCGACCAGTCTGTCACTGATGGACACATATCGTCCAGTCGAGTCATGTGCATCCTTACCTTCAGATCGTTACTCTGCAGCAGTATGCCGTCAGCGGGCAGCAGGTCGCCGTATTTGACCTGGCAGACGTTTCCGACCAGTCTGTCACTGATGGACACATATCGTCCAGTCGAGTCATGTGCATCCTTACATTCAGATCGTTACTCTACAGCAGTATGCCGTCAGCGGGCAGCAGGTCGCCGTATTTGACCTGGCAGACGTTTCCGACCAGTCTGTCACTGATGGACACATATCGTCCAGTCGAGTCATGTGCATCCTTACCTTCAGATCGTTACTCTGCAGCAGTATGCCGTCAGCGGGCAGCAGGTCGCCGTATTTGACCTGGCAGACGTTTCCGACCAGTCTGTCACTGATGGACACATATCGTCCAGTCGAGTCATGTGCATCCTTACCTTCAGATCGTTACTCTACAGCAGTATGCCGTCAGCGGGCAGCAGGTCGCCGTATTTGACGTGGCAGACGTTTCCGACCAGTCTGTCACTGATGGACACATATCGTCCAGTCGAGTCATGTGCATCCTTACCTTCAGATCGTTACTCTGCAGCAGTATGCCGTCAGCGGGCAGCAGGTCGCCGTATTTGACCTGGCAGACATCGCCGACCACTATGTCGCTGATGGACACATCTTGTACTTCGTTGCCGCGAATAACTGCGAACTTATGCTCGCCTTCTATCCGAGATTGTAGCCCTCTGAAAGAGAAGTGCTTGTGTTATACAATATAAATAATAATATAAAATTAAACAAGCATTTATTGCTGACTCAACTTGAATAACATGTTTGCATATAGTTTTAAGAAACCTAATCCTAAAAAAAAATCTAACTTTTTCAAAGTAACATGCTGAGGTCTTGGAAACTTTTTTCGTAGTCTCATAGTGGTGTTATACAATATTCTTAGTTAAATACTTGTAAGACATTAAAATAGTTGTAGTAGAATCTAATAAACAGCCATTTAACTGTTGCTGGTGAATCTGAACAATAACTTTTTTTGCAAAATGGTGAATCACAAGTATTTTTACTTACGATCATGACTATGAAAGCTATCCAGACATTAAATATGTCAAATGTCTAGATTTGACATACTTAATAAATTAGACGGAGATATATTCCGTTTTTTTTTTATTATACAAGGTGTCCCACATTTGGTATATAAAGCGGAAAGGTTTTGAATGGCACGCTCCAAGCAAACATATTTTGTTCGACTACATATCGATTTGGAGGCCCGTTTCTCGAATAATATATAAAGTGGATGGATGAAGTGGATGGATGAGTGGATGGATATGTGGGAAGAGGGAGGCCAAAGAAAAGATGGATGGACTGTGTGAAAGAAGATATGTGTAAGAAAGGAGTGAGTGCTGAGATGCCGGGTGATAGAGGGAAGTGGAGGAGGAACACATGTTGTGCCGACCCCACATAGTGTGGGACAAGGGCAGGATGATGATGATGACCTATATTAAAAAATGACTCACCTAAATTGCCTTTCTTTCGTATAATCGTTGAACGCTGTGACTAGTACGACGACTATCACAGATATTAAAATAGCGAGACCTTCGATCCATTGGTAATGCCCTTCTTCTTCGTCCAAATGTCCTGAAATTAGAAATTATAAATAACATGTTTTTATTAGGATATAAAGACATTTGAAGGATAGACAACATGCAACAGGATAAATAGATTTATAGGTTTAGGGTTTAGCGTATTTTTAGATTAGGATTACCTTTTATACTATAGGAACATTATATAGTGCTGTAATTTTGTTTATTACGTATTTATGTACAGTAAGCGTTGCTAATTAGTAACCCCCTTGCAGTGTGCAGAATGGGTTACCAGTTACTGACTCATACTGTACGTATATTTAAATGTAGATAGTAAATTTATTTGAGAAGAAACCTAGAATTTGAAAATGTATGGTTATTTTGCATTGAAATTATCCAAATGACCGATTAAGACAACAGTTTTAGTCAAATATTCAACTCATCATGAGATCATTTGTATTTTGAAAACATAACGCCTCATTATAATTATAATCTATGACAATGTAAAATTGATACGTTTTTTTTTTTAATGCGAAACTGAATCGCTACAAAAAGCAATTGCAACGACCATTTTGACCCTTTCGTGTGAAGGAATTAATAATGTATTATTTCATTTATTATTTATGAAAAAGCGGTAAAATAACGGTTTTACCATTGAATAACCTCAAATTAATTGAACACAGTTTTGATACCAATAACATTAATGTATCTGTTTTTGTTTTTATAAAGACAAGTAGCGGTAATTTTGAAAATTGCGCGGTCAATGAGTCTGTTTTGCCTTTTTGGGTCAAATCATTAAAAAGGAAATTTTGAAAAGATTTCTTTAATAATTCTCGTATATTAATGAGTATAGGAATGGATATGTTGAAGAAAAGCATTATCTCTATCCAATCAGCTATTTGTGACCAAAATGCTGCTAATATAGGCATAGTGAATAAGGACGTTTGTATGTTTTTTTATTTCTCAACTTGTTAATGCCTAATCAATTGTTTTTTTTTAAACCATAAACAGCATCAAAAGAGACGACTCGAATGGAAAAACAGCGAATTTCATAAACATGAATATATTAATTTATTGATACATTTAGGTCCTTTTTGTATTCCTAAAAACAACATCAAATACAATAAATTCATCTTGAAAGGTACTCGAAACTGCCGACATCAAAGAATAAACGTACAGATAAGTACAAACAGCAGGGAGCTAGTGAACTGAGCGATTCACCATCTGATTATGTAGATGTAGCCGCGTTCTCGGTTCATTGGGCAAGGCGCGATTGTGATCGCCTCAATTGCTTTGTGTATTGTGTACTAGGTGACTAGATCTAATATCTGGTACTAGTGTTTCAGCATTATTGTAAAATTGACATTTAAAACTTTATAGCTTTAACGAAAAGTTTTAGAAAAAAAATATCTAATTTATTTATTTTATATCTTGAGTTTTGTTTCTTATTTTCCAGATAGACAGACAGTTAGATTCCATTCGGATATTCTTTATCTTCATTTTTAACTCCATAGATTATACTAATCATAATTAAGTATTTTATTTAGAAACATAGAGAAAATTTAAAACTAATAGTTCAGTGCAACTGACATGTAACATCAAAAACATTGGACAATGAAACGAACAGATGTTTCTAGCATCGTAGAGGTACTACCATTCACACAAGCGGACAACGAAGGGTATACCTAGAGGAAGTCGAGACAGGGAGAGGGGTGCATATCACTACTATCGTGGTACTCAGTATGCAACTAAACCAATTGTCTGTTCTGTCACCTTAGCTTCTCATGTACAAATTTTAAAAAATCGAATGACGATACGAAATAATAATTACGTATTTCGAAAGTAGAACACTCTTTTTTATTAGTGTTCTATATTTTAAAATCGAATACCAATAACGCATAATTAAGCTATGAGTGCTGTTTCACAGATAATAAAATAGGTATACATAATTATATTTCAGAAAAAAAGTACTATTGTGGTTGACAGTGAGAGTTGACTTTACGCGTATATTCGACAGTAAAATCAATATATCTTTAATATATCATATTATCACCGACATTTGTAAATAAGAAGCCTCGGTCCAAACACACAGACAAACTAACTAAACACAACATTGATTTAGTTGCTGTCGCCGAATTAGAACAATCAGCCAATCATTGAGTACGAGCTATACAAACAGACAGAGGTGGCAAATCTTACCAGGATCGTCTGTCCATTGATATTGAAACAGAAAATATACATTAATCTTATGTAGAAACTATATCTAACCCTATACATCCTATTAATGATAATATAATACAAAACTCTTTATGGATATACCAAAAAAAAACTAAGAATACAAGTAGATAATCCTTAAAAGAGATATATAATTATGTTATATGAAATGTTAAAGGCGAAAAAAACAGGCTTAGGGTTCATTTTAAGCCTTAAATTAGTAAAATGATAATTCTAAATAAAAACACAATATATAATGGAAAACCTAAGCACACAGACGTCTATATACATCTTAAATTAAGTCGCAACGCCTAAAATCATATAATCTTGATATCATAAACAAAAAATAAATATTTCTGATTTATGGCCCGAAATATTGTATCTACACACATTGACTTGAGAATTATAAGAAAAAAAATGTGAACAAAAATAAATATATGAAAAGCACAATAACTTTGTCACATTGTTTTAAACAACATAGCATACGCATATGTGTTACAGAACTACCAAATATATTTATAAAACAAACCACCTGAATTGACATATATCAAACTTACCTATTTATTTAACATAATATTACCTATAAGGTCTCATATCTCTCGCCAAGAGAGTGATAAGAAGGTAAGTAGGGATGCTTATTTCGCCTATACCCTGTCGAAACTAAAATGAGGTCGATATAAATACAACTATCAAAGCAATGTCTCACCTATATCATCCTTAGACACGGTGGGAGGACTGTAGAAACTCAAGCCTAACGAGACCACAGCGGCTACTTCTAGGATAATGAGGGTGACGTCCTGCAGCGCCTCCCACACTAAGGTCAGGAACGTTTTGGGTGGCTTTGGCGGTATCTGGTTGGAGCCGAACACCTCCCGCCTGTGTTGCATGTCCGCCTTCGAGCCGCTGAGCCCTGGAACAATGAGAATCAGTTGAGTTATCTTGATCGACGCAATTATATAATACCAGCTTTATATTAAACCATATTATGTTAACTTTTTGACAACTTTATTGACTAAATGATCATCTGAATGATCATCTACCCTATTATTAAGTAATAATAGGGTAGAAGACTAAAACAGTAATGAGAAGCTCATTTAGATAACTTAAAACATTTTTTTTTCTAATGATCGATAAGCCTTTATTTGACCACAATCTCACCTGGTGTAAAGTGACGATGTGGTCTATGATGGAGCATGAAGACCTAGAAGGCTTCTCCGGACATCATTACGAAACACGCACTGGCCCAGCACGGAGGGTGGTGACAAGCCGCGGCCGAAGCCTCCCACCAGAGACTGTTCTTAGCACCACCCGGAGGTCACGTGTAAGGATTCAGAGGGTTACCACTTACGGACGTGAACAGACAAAGCCTCCAAATCATATCATTATCATTTCTTAATCATATTTTTTATCATATCTTTTCTTTAACGACAAACCAAGACGATACAGTGCATTGAAGATTCGCGTGACGTAATGCTTTAGAGCAAAATGTACTAAACGTATACCTAACAAGCCTCTACTCCGGAACGTTGATGCTCTCTATCATGGCACTTTCTTATTTAAATGATGATGATTAAATGATGGATATTCTATAGCTCAAGAGTTCTCTGGCATCACATGTAAGTATTGGTGATTCTACAATACTTTGTATTATCTTCCATCAGAGCACTACAAAAATCAGCTAATAATTAACCAATAAACGTAAGCTATTTCATACATAGTCCACCAAACATATTATTAAAAAAATATGTATCTTTTGAGGACCTTCTATTCAGGTCCCAATATTCACCATAAATTATCACATTTGCATTGATGTTGCCTGAATCATAAGTCCTTTCATAATACCCAACAATAATTGATTGGGGCGTAATAAATTCTAACTTATGAAATTTAGGATCAAATGGGAATTTACAATTCCGAGAAGGGTACTTCTTCAATAATAAATGAGAATGCCAATTCGAGGAGCTGGAAATATTTGAAACAGAGCAATAAATAGGACGAAACATTTATGCAATCAGATACAAAGAAGATATACATTTGTAACCGGCTTAAAAAAAGAAGCAGGTTATTAATTCGACTGCATTTCTTGTTTCTTGTATGATTGTTACGCTATCTCTGTGAGTTGTGAACCGATAAAAATAATGTTTTCTTCGTAAGGGTGTTGCTGAGTGGTCCCATTGTCACCATGTCAATATCTGATGATGGGATCCCAGAGAAATCGAGAGCAATCCTAGAATTTTATTAGATGTTGGAGTCGGTATTATTAAACGTTGTTTTTATTAATATATTGTATCCGTATAATCATTGAGTAAAAATATCAAGAGAATGTCGAAAACAAATTGAATTCTTGAAAATACTTCAATTTGTTTCCATCCTGCTATCAAAGTAGCTAAGTACATAATAGAAAACGGTATAAACTTATTTGCAAGACAAGCATTCCGAGAAAACGAAAATCTGTGAAAAAATTGTGTGTTAAATCTTTTAATATACCAACATCGTCAATATTTAGTACATTTCCAATGTAAGTACTCAAAACAGAATCCGAAAATAACAAACTCAACAGCACAAAGTTACTTTGCAGTAACAGTCTACTTTATCGTCTCAATGTTACAAATTTACAGCTTTTCACTCGTTTTCAACTTATTGGAAAAGTCTTTGAGAGCATCCAATAATATCCGCGCAAATCTGTCAGAATGATATAATACTGGATTGATCGATAGCACATAAGTTTTAAAGTATTAAAGCACTGACAGATTTTTTGAGCGTATTTGTGGCGCGGTGGGTGAAGGCATAATTATTTCATTAAAAATACTTTTGAGAGTCCTCCTTTGTTTTTTAGACTAGAAATAACACGGTTACATATTCTATGGGAGTTGAGGTCAGGAATCGGACAAAAAAAAAAGATCGTGTACGCTCTTAATGAATATTTATGTAAGTCGACGCCCCGCGAACAGTTTTTAATTCAGGCTAACAGAAAATATAAAAGCTTTATATTTCCGAGGAAAGCGATGGAATCGAGGTTGTTAAAACTTAATTAGATAAGCAAGAGTTTTGTTGTAATGAAACACGCGTAGTTGGTTAAACACTGAATTTATTTCCATAGGTATCTACCCTCACATTATTGCATAATAGCTAACCTACCCACATTAAGTATATATACCACATCTTTCCCCTTATAGAAAACAAAACATAAAATACATTTATATTCCCTTCACCAAAACAAAAATAAAGAAATAATAATACAATTGCCTTAAACTAAACACCAACAATAACTAATATTATAGTACTTATAATCTTTATATACACTTTTCTATAAATTTTTTTTGAGTTTTTAATATTTGTGACAAGAAGTAACATTAATTATGTGTAATATACCTACCTACAACCAGGTATAATAAAGAGCTACACAGCCTGTTATGTGCCGCTAATCATCGTCAATCGTTCCAAAAAAATTATTTAACATTCGAGCCGTTCTCTCTTTAGACCTCGCCGTCTCACAGACTGGCGACACTCTTGATGGGTCGCAGTCACTAGTGCCCAGAATTGACTTAGGCCCTGTAGTTCCTGCCTGAGACTGCGTTGACTCCGTTGACTGCTGTTGACTTACATTGGATTGCCTGCGTCTGCGAATACCTGACCTCGACGAGAAAGTGGGCGATTGCAGACCTGTCCGCATAGTAGTTCTGGGTAGGTTTTGTGACAGCACACTCCCGCCTGCAGTCCCGCGCGCCACCAGCTGTGCGCGCGTGCGCCGGTACCTAGCACCGTGATAGTCCTCATGTTGTAGCGGCGGCTGGCGGTGTGGGCGCGGCGCGTGCAGCGCGCACGTCGCGCAGCCGCGCACGGCGCGCTCCACGGCCTCGGACAGCCCCGGCCAGAACATCACCTCGCGCGCGCGGCGCAGGCACCGCTCGATACCGAGGTGCCCCTGGTGGACCCGAAACAACATTTCTTCACGAAGACCGCGGGGAATGAACACACGATCACCTTCAAAAATTATTCCATCCACGTAGTGAAGCTGCTCACGATAAGGCCAGAATATGTTAACTTTCTGATTAACATCGCGTCTATTTTTAGGCCAACCCTGCGAATTATATTTTATTAACCACTTACACTCGTCATCGACATCCGTTTCAGCCCGAATTACCTGCATCTTCTGCTTGCTAAAGGGTACATTTCCTATAACGAAACATGCCTGCACCTCCACTTCATTCGTGACACGTTCGTACATTAACTCAGTTAGAGGGGCTCGCGACAAAGTGTCAGCAATATACATGTATTTACCGGGAGTATATACAACTTTAAAATCAAACCCCTGGACCCTCAACATCATGCGCTGCCGACGGCGCCGGAGCTGGCGGTGCGGCTGCGCGGCGCGCGCGTGTTCAGCGTGCTGGACGCCATTTTCGCCAAGATTCCGAACGTGCGGCCGGGCCGCCTTCGAGTGATAACTCAGTCGGGGGACGCGCGTGTTCCATTGTTTATCGCTCTAAACATCAAACACCAAGTAATACTCAATCTGTATCACACTTTCAGTGGGTTGATTGCAATAAACTGTCCCAAGACAATTAAATATCCCACCGCTGCCACCATGTTGTAATGAAACACGCGTAGTTGGTTAAACACTGAATTTATTTCCATAGGTATCTACCCTCACATTATTGCATAATAGCTAACCTACCCACATTAAGTATATATACCACAAGTTTGTGTCAGGACACTTCCGCTCAGGAGTTTGATCATGATAAAGTTAATTTTGATAATTTCTACAATAATTGTACCGCAAAAAGGTATTATATATAGTTATTTGAAGAATATTCGTTACTAAACTGTTATGCATGTGTAAATAAAATAATGATAATTTTATTTATGGGGAACATAAAAGTTTTGGAAAAGCGAAAAGCGCAATTTGAACTTTCATTCAGAATTGCTTATAACTCGGAATAATATTGCCGAATAAATTCCCGCTACGCCTCAAGGGAGGGGCAATGAGGAATAAAAAAAATATATTGGCCAGATTAAACTTTCCACCCTCGCCTCGATAACAAAGCTCGGTTGATCCAAAATTAAACTTTCCCGAGAATATGTTTCCATAAAACGTGGAAGAGAAAGCAGATTAACAGATAAACAGAGAAATGAGTCACAGAAACGTAAACATATTCAGAAAGTTTTTCCATAGTAAACGATTAAATGTTAAACGTAATACAAGAAACGGTTAATGAACATAGGGACGCTAAAAGTGGCGTGTTGTGTGAATGGAATAATAGTATTTGCGTGCCGAGGGCCGCGAATAAAGTGCATACCTTTAGCTAACCCGAAGCCCCGTTACGAGTTATTTCTGATAAAAGGCTACCTTGTATAGAAACTAGCACGTCTAATCCACAGGAATCACGCAACCGTACCTGGATTTGCACTTTTGCTGTGCGAAAAATGAACTTCGTGACTTAATTGTTTAACGAGTACGAAGAAACTTAACTTTACTATACTGTTGATGCAACAATTATAGCTATGCAGACTGGAGATATATACTAATATATTGAAAGTAAAAATGTCATAATACTCTATACTTGTAACCAAAACGTTTACCTTAGCGTGAACAAAACTGACTAATATCTACTCTATAGGAAAATCTCTAACGATAAGAAACCGTAGATTCTTTGGACAACGTAGTGATATTCACCAGAATCGCGACGGGGATATTGTTGAAAATAGAATGCCAAGAAAATGTAAGCCGAACCGATAAGAATATCATCCATACATATTGGCTGGGTCGGGTTTCCGAGCCGGGACACCTGGAGTGTAATACAAACTTCCAACTTCATTCAAAGAGCTCATATCGGACCATCTCAATGCATTTACATCAGCTGTTGGAATGAAAACGTCTAAGGTAGAAGAAAGCTTTGAAGCTAACATTATAGAAACTAAGGAAGAAAATACAAAAAGGCATAGCAGTTTATAAAAGGCCACAATCAAACGGCATCATTATTAGGTTATAAATAATGATGCACAATTTTATACTGATAGTAATAATGCAAAACTATAATTTACCAGTGAACATAGAAATAAGTTGTATCCAAGTAGAAGGCCTTGGAATCTGACAGCTAGTATAGTTAGCTTAGCTAGTAAACTAGTTGTAGGGATACTTTGGTCTAAATCTAAACTTTATAAGTTCATTAATCAATGGTTTGATTACACCAAACTCTAAGATGTCAATATCCGAGAACTGTTGAATGAAAACATCAAAGCTGAGAGGTGAGTCATTAAATTCAAATGTTTTGCACGAATACCGAGCCCACGGCGTGACGCCAACGTCTTTTGAATTGAAACCTAATCCAAGCAATAAGATTTGTTCGTTTTCGCAACACAATAACTTGAAAATATACTTATAAACCGATTGGAAGTGTCACAGCTGATTAGAAAATTGATGTCTTTCAGTCACAAGTATTAATATTTAGGTAGGCCTTGGAGGGATATAGAGTATAGAGAATCAGCGCAAGCTTAAATAAGTTACGTGGTACGGTTGTCACTGCCCATACTCACACGGTGATCAATATAACTTGTTATTGAAACTATAAATAATATGGAAATCTAGACGTATTATTCAACGAACTACTCATTTAAGCGACATAGATTTGTCAGGGACATATATACTCATTAGGCATTTTTAAAATATTAATGACTAATAATAGTTTTAATTACTCAATGGATGCGTTGCGTTATACATATAGACATATTTTTTCTAATGTAAGTGAAAAACCATTATAAGGCCTCAAAAGATAACCTGTTTGATGAATACCTATTCACGCCCTGCAGCAGATATTATACTTACAACACTTGTTTGAGCATCAAAGCCCAGGAAACTCTATTTGCACCCAGCTTCCCTTCAGAACATTAACTTGCAAGTGGATTAATTAACATGGCGTAAACAATAACGCTTATTTATCGGTTAAAATCTATAATGGGCAATTTCGACGGTAAGTGGGAACGTACCGGTAAAATATTGAATAATCGGTTGGAATGGGTAACTCCCCATACCATTACGGTTTTTTATGTAATAGACATGATTAAAAAGAAATGAATAGTCCGTTTTAAATTATTAAAAAGGATTAAAAAACTAAAATGGATTATAAGAATAGGTACAACGTTTATCTTCTTTTTCTTAAAAATGAAAAATCAAGGCGATACAGTATACAGAATTGAAGTTCCTCGTGACGTGACGATTTATACTAATGTTTACGTCACAACCCCCCAGTCCGGAACTTTTTTTTTTTAATTGATAAAAAGAAAAATATGTGCCCTGTATTTTTGGACGAAATGACGGACTAACCATTTTATTATGTAGTCATATAGGCTATTATTGCTATAGTGAATATTATAAAAGAGTGGACACTTCTTGAGTACCTTCAGTCCAAAAGGTCTAGAGTACAGACAACAGTTAAGCGTAATCATGATAAATGCATAATATGTTTTATTTTTAACCCCCGACCAAAAAAGAGGGGTGTTATAAGTTTGAGTGTCTGTCTGTCTGTCTGTCTGTCTGTCTGTCTGTCTGTCTGTGGCACCATAGCTACCGAACGGATGGAGCGATTTCAATTTAGTTTTTTTTGTATGAAAGGTGAGTCTGGCGCGAGTGTTCTTAGACATGTTTCAAATCGGTTGTGCCGTTTATAAGTTATGGGGGTGAGAGTGGGTAAGGAAAACCGAAAATCTGCAAATATACTAGTGCGGGGTATCAAATGAAATCGCATCGCGTCCACATTACATAATATTATGTTGTTTTACGTTTAAGGAAATTATGGCATTGGAATCGAGGGTTTTTCTTCAATTTTAAATTTAGATTTTATATATATGTGATAAACAGGACAACAAAAGTTCAACGAAACAACCACTAAAAATGTAAACGCTCAGAAGGTGGTTGATAATGGTGCACAACGATCAGTAAGAAAAATACAGAAGCAACGAATTCCCAACGGGTTATCGACGCTCAGAAGAGTTATGACCCTCTACCTAAAAATACTGAAAGTACGAGACACTGCCCCACTTTAGCACGGCAAACATCAAAACATATAATAAAATTACAGGTTGCAAAATCGGAATACGAAATCCGAGTCAAGTTTGGCGCCCAGCGCAAGCACGCCGCCAATATTTGAACAAACAACATACATTATTCATGGTTGGTAGCTCAGGTGTCTGTACTGTCGAAAAGAAATTGCTTTACACATTTAAAAAAATCCGTATGTTCATGAAGTGTGTTTATTAACTCTGGCTCCCTTAGGGCGGTTTTGTATTAGTAATCTAAATGTATAATCTTTGAGCGGTATGTATTAAATTGTCTTAAACATGTTTATTGAAATTTTACATTCTGTCTGTTGTTTAGACTGTATCCTAGGAGCACAGAATTCTGAGTGGGCGCAAGGCCTTGCGGACAACAAATTTGCGAAGAATACTCGATTCTTAATCATGTCAGAGGAAATTAATCATCATTTCCTTTCCACTTTCAAGGTCTGCCTAAACATATGCATCACATTCTGACACCTGTCTATACTTTGACGTGTTTTAAATATTTTGATACACAACGTATGCGCGATTAAAGATTTTTACCACTACAACCACCAGTGATGATAAGTATACCAAGATTGTTGAGGCTGAAAACACGGTTGGTCATGTTACGTTAATTTGGAATCTTTGGTTTATATTTGAAACGGGATTGAGAAACGAGCAAAAACAAAATGAAACAGCGAGCACAAAAAAAAATAACTATACTATCGGTTCAGTTAAACTTAGAAGAAAACTGTGAATTTTACACCTATAAGAAAACTTAATATAGGAAATTCGTACTTTAATTTAGTAATAAAACAAAATTATAAAGTTTAATATACATTACAGGTTGATAATTAGTAACGTCCTTGACCGTAGCCCGTGACCAACAAAACGCCCTCGTGAAAACATAATTAATATAAAGTATTATTGATTTTGTTCTGACCGTGAAGATGTCTAGAGTCTAAAGAAATAATGAAATTATGTTGTTGGGTCAGGTACAACAACTGGGATGTACTTTTATAGCAGCTATTTGGCATCCAATGGGTATTTTATTTCCTCTCTACGATAAAGTGACTTATTATAAAGTTAGTATAAACTTGATGCATTGTTTGTGTTTATTAAACCAGCTTCTGCTAATATAACCTAAATAAACATTTAAGCGCGTCTGTCACTAAAGTATGTCCTTAAAATAGATTATGCGCTAGTTAGAAGCTATAACATATTATGCCAGTCATAAGCTCAAATACTTTAATTTCAGAAATCTCAACAAGTTACGTAATTCATAATTTCGTTCATAAAGTCATATTTCGTTTCCATTAAATTATATGTTAGAAAAATTATACCTAGTTCTCATGATAAAATCAGATCAAATAATATATACTTTTTTCTCACACTGACAGCCGGATGCCCCACATACCCATTGAAAAGGTTATGACCCCCGGAGGTATTCCAGCTAATTACATCCCCCGCCGTTCCGACTCCCGGAATAAATGGGCCAAGTTCCCGCAAAGAATTCAAATGAACGTGAATATTTTCGTCCGCGAAGGTGATGATCACAAGAGCGGCACAATGGAAGATATTGTGAATAAGTGATGGGACGTCGCCGCGGCGCAGCTGTCTAGCCTCGGAAATAGAACGTCGATACGCCCTGCTTTCAGCTGCGATAGCGCCGATACGGCTGAATTTTCATCGGCCTGACAAGATAGACAAGCATTCTGCTTTGATTGTTTATACTGTGTTGCAATTTCGATTTTGCATCGAATATATCGGTCAATGAAAACAGTTTATGATTAGGATTAGTCTTTGGGATTGATTGGAAAAGTTTTGTTGAAAGGCATTGATAATCAAAGTTGTTATTAATTTGATGTATACAGTGTCAAACATCGATTATCAATTATAAACGTTTATTGTACAAATTAAACAGGACATGCTCAATTATGAATATTGACGTCAAAGGAAGAACGTTAACTAACTAAATAGTGGTCTAAATTCTCTATCCGTGGCTAAGCTATGAATAGCTTACTAAATTGTTTAACATGACTGTTTCGTTCACATCACGGTCTCTAGACTTTGCGAGGCAAGCTTTTGCTTATATTTGTTTGTCTGTGTAAATATTGTTCTTTCTTAGTCAACACAAGTCAACTCAGAAGGCAAAGTTTATCCGGAACGGCTTCATCAAAACTGTCTTGTTAATATTTGTTTGAACTGAATCGGGGTTTCTCAGGGACGTTTATTACCATTATATTGTATTTATCTATAACTGCTTATCCTCAAACAATTTATGGACAATCTCATAGTTTCTTGGAGAATTTAAACCATGCATACCATGCTAATTTTAAGGAAACGGTAAGTACGATTATTATACCTAAGCCGTAAACGCTGGCCGTAAACTGTAACAAAAGCTACTATACTCATTGTCCAAATTCTATATAAACAAGTGATTTCCCTACGGGGATTCTCGATAAACGGGCCTAATCCAGCCCTTTATAAACTAGGAGCGTAATAAATAGAGGTGTGGACATAAAACATTACACTATCGCGCAGAACGGATGAAAGGGTCTGTAGTGTTGCCAAATTGATGGCTATTTGGGGCCGGCATTTCAAGAATCTTATCAAAAGAAAAAAACGATAGTGATCCTTAGCATTGTTCTCAATTTTATGAAACTAAGACTTGACTAACAAAAACTTACTAGAATTGTTAAATAGAAACTATCATAAATACAGTAATAAGTACTGAAGTATATGTAAAACTAGTCACTAATAAAATTTCACGTTATATTGTTGTGAATTTTATTGTAACTTAGCATATTGATGAATATGAAACATTTAATGATAGCTTAATAGTTCTGCTTAACCAGACTGAAACTTGATTAATAAAGAAGACAGTAGTAGAAAAGTAACTGAAAATAGTTAATAAAAAAATGTAGATTATTGTACCTTATTGTACGCCTGTAAAGGCAGGTTTCGGTAGAGCAGTATTTCATAATAAGACCATTGTATTGCCCGAAATATATTGAATAAAAATATTTGAATTTGAATTTAGTCAAAAGAAACAAATATAAAAGTAGTTCATAAGAAAATGTTTAATGCTATTTGCAAAAATTGCCAGACAGCTTGGATGCTCTGTCAATTCTGACCGGATGCAGTGACGTACACAAAGATCCAGACAAGACAGAATTCAGGTAATTTTATTTTGACACGGTTCTATCGATCTACGCAAGCGAGGTCGTCTTGGAACCATTTCACTAACGTTGCGTCATTGCTATAAAACACAAGTGTGAAAATTAGGATGCGTGTAATGATAATCTGCACGTTAAAAAGTAACACCGTTGTTGGTCGTGGAAATGTTTTATTTTGTAAGGGATTAAACGGATGAAATAGTTCCCGGGATAGTATTATTAGTTACTGTTGGAAATTATAGGCTATACTTTTTAGAGGTCAAACAATTGGTGGGTCGAAGCTATTATAAGCGCGTAATTAAAGAATGGACACAACGAAAAGAGTCGGCCAACTACAGAAAGCACTTACTATGTACTTGCACATACAAGCCCGGCCGAAAATACTCGTAACATAATATATTTAGACATCGCGCAAGCTTCCGCAATCCTTAAACGGGCGTCAACGAAAACTCAGCTCTCTTGCATACAAACAGAGCGACATTTTGATCGGGACGATAGATAGAAGAGGCTAAATTCGTATTCTGGATCGATTTACACTGTCGCGAATAAAACTTGTATTAAATTTTAAGCAGCTGGTAGTAATGCTTCTGCAGATAAATGGGGTTGAAATTCAGCTTTGGAGACGGAAAGCGCAACCTTGATTTAATATATCATTTATTTAAAATGATAAATATGCTCAAGGGCGTTTTAATAATCTCACTTAAATTTTAAAGGGGGGTTCATTTTCGAACATGAAATCTGACAGGCATTAAGCAGGATAAAGTGGAATAACAGAAACTATGGCTCAAGATAATTTTTGATTTTTATTACATTTACTAATAAAGGTCAAACAACCCTGTTCATACGGCGCTTGGAAATTATACATAGAAATAGAAGACTGAAATGAGAAAACTCCTTTACATGAAGAAAATCTAACTTCGCACAAATTACTCGCTTTGTATCGCAAATCGATGAACATCAAATCTTTATTAAAGCTGAAAGAAAAGCATTGAACGCAACACACGCACCACACCGTACCAGACATTGTAATACCGCCCTTATTACAAAGAACTAAGATGTTATGTTATGAGTTATGTAGACCGACGTCACGCAAAGGGTTTCGGAACTAAATTGCTTCCGCAGTACT
Organism: Gymnoscelis rufifasciata; assembly: GCA_929108375.1. NCBI lineage: Eukaryota > Metazoa > Arthropoda > Insecta > Lepidoptera > Geometridae > Gymnoscelis > Gymnoscelis rufifasciata. The sequence goes on along the minus strand of OV815327.1, from coordinate 7,371,919 downwards.
ATATGCTTTGATGAAAGATTCACTGCGGCGTCCGTGTTTTCAGAGTCAACAACAATTTTGATTAACAATTCCCAACAAAATAAAATTCACTTCAAGTTCACTGACACGGTTCGGAATTTCCGACTGAGATAAAAGCCCGGCTGAAAATGTCAGAGAGCTCGTAGAGTTAATAGAACCACAGAATATAGTGGAAACACTAACCGCAGTGCAGTTTCCATCCCATCGAGTGACGTCTGATTTCAATCTAGGGAAGCAGACGGTAAATGAAACATTCCCAATCTCTGAGATAACGAAAACGTTTTCTCGAGTAGTTGCGAGATTTATATAACAACAAGTCAACATATCGTAATGGAATGTATTTTAAAGATTTGTTGTTCGTACTTTGAAAGAGGGATTCGGGCAATAAAGTCAGTCCAATGAATCTTATTTATTTACGTCATTCTATGAATAGATATGGCTGAACTCCATAATGCTCTATATCATAAATTCTTGTTTACTTTTTCTTTTTAGTATTCATGTCATGAAACCTTATTGTATCAGCAGCTGTAATAAGTTTAGCTAATTCTGTATATGTGTCTGCAAAGTTATATACGGTCGTATGTAGTTGAGTAGCATTGCGTGTATCAGCATCGGCTATTTCTATAAACATTTCGTTACCAATCCAAGTGCATAACATAATCACAAGACGAGGGGTGCCGCGACGCCGATATGCTCACTATATTTTCTATGTCGCATTAATGGACGTCATTTTACAATTTATAGTTTCTCTAAAGTCGCCGTTAACGTCATAGACCGCAGGAACGTCGGCTGTCTTCGGCTACGTCACCCAGACGAAGAAATTCTATCGTCTGTCTGATAGGGTTGGCGATTGTATATTTTTAAACGCACGTGCTTGACCAGTCTTAGTTATTATAAAAATATGTACAGCTGCATATGCGTTGACGTCTTTAGTGAGATGCTAGTTTATTTCGTCAATTACTTCGACGCTATTATTTATATCCAGAACATATTTTTTTTTAACTAGACACAAGATATCTTGTATTTTTAGTTTTATCGCGATCAGAACGTTTTGTAAAAGAAAATATATTCAAGAACTGGTGCACTATCCTTATCAGCATATTATTTAAATAGGTTTTCCTGCTAGATGATAATGTTATTTCGACTGTACAAGTGTGAGGTCTTCCACTCAGTAAATTGAAACCTGTAAAATACGACCGCTGGGTAAGCACTGAGGCTTGCAAACGTATGAGTTACTATTCAATTATGGTCTTTATTACAAGGAGCATTGAAGTCTCGATGTACGGCCTTGGGTGTAAAATGTAAGTAATATTACAGGTGGTATTGTAAATGTGGTGGAATAAGGGTAGTGCTATGTTTTAAAATATAGCCGACCTTTCCGGCGCGTCTATTCGTAGGGTAAATGGTTCATTCAGAACGGTGGGGCACTCGCGCGACCTAATTAGCGGAGGCACAATGATGCTCGTGTTGTAAAACGTGTGTTAACATTCATGGGCGATAAAACGACGACAAATTGGATGGTGGTGGCATACGCAAATTATTTAATTTAAGGTATTCAGGCAAATGAGTGTTAGAATACGAGTATACAGCTAATAAGAAACAGTAATTTGTATCATCTCATGTATATGATGAAAATAAAATTTGGAATAGAATAACATAAACCGATGCTAAATCTGGACAGCTTCAGAACAATTAGAAGGACACAAATAGTTGCAACATACGACTTCAACTACATTTATTTCCCCACACAAAATTAAACATTGGCGTCTTGGACTTGCGGCTATTATGAAATTGACATACCACCCACGTATTCTCATGTCAGAATCAAAGATGTGTAATTAAAGGTACAACTTTTGGCAAGTTTCTGCGCTGGATGATGTATGCTCAACGACGATCAGTACTTACATCACATGCCCAATGTTATTTCTACCTACAGTATCTTTAATACAAAATGCTTATGCGCATATGTTGGAGTTAGTAACAGAATGCGGGGAGCAACAAAACGCCAATCGATTCTGGCACCAAGAGCCAAGTAGGGCTACCCCGAAACAACAAACCATGAATGACAAATATAATAAACTATTCGATTATACAAGCAAAGGTCATTGGAAAGGGTTAGATGTAGGTAGTTAGGAAACTGTGTAACCTTTGCAAAGATTAAACAACGGATAATCCCAAAATCCAACTATTTATCCCGGAACTAAACGTTAATCTGCCAACCCTAGAGCTAACTATAACGGCCAGCGATGTAGATCCTCCTCATCCCCCGCTTGCGTTATTAGAATGGGCGCCAGAAGGAAAAGGCAATGAACTGTGATGGGTCTGAGTAAAATGGCTACTATGTACTGGCATGCCTTGCCAAAGGGCGCACTGCGATATTCACACACTGTAGTACATAGAAATTTAACTACATGTATTTGGGTTGATGTTTATGTATTTGTATGAAATGTCAAAGAAAATTAGCGCCTGGAAGGGCAAAGCTGTCATTTTGGCAGCATAGAGTGTTAGCGCTATTCAAATGTGAATTGGTAATACAAATTATGTTGAAAGTTGAAGCAGAGGTTGTTTGTACAATTTACTTGTTTAAAGTATATCATAAGATTCATATCATTTTTTAATACTTGGTATTTCTCTACAATTAGACTTATCATTAAAGACTCAGACATTTGAACGGGTAGTGTGTCCATAAGTATCAAATGAGATCTGTTCTGATATACTTCTTCGTATAACCCTAAAACTAGCATGTCAGTGATAAATAAGCTTATCTGATAAATTAAGAACATATCAAATTTATTTACTGAAAGATGTTATCGCGTCGAAAAATCATAGGGGTATGTAATTTGTTGAAACCTATCTTAGACTTAAAGAAAATAACTTGTACGCAACACATATTCTACCTTTTTATTAAAGGCTAGAATTATTTCACTGCAGCAGCAATCATAATTTGTAAGTACTGATTACAAATGTACCAGGTATATAAATTGGTTTGTCGATAATAACTACGTATTCCAAAATTATTCAAGAATAACAAATACCGATAAGTGCTGTAGTTAAATAAAACACAGCTTGTGTTGTTTGACCTTTGAAAGGACAACGACCAAAAGAACATTCGTGTCATTGATCCAACTACACTAAGTCATAAAAGTCTAGATCAAGTTATTATGAGAAATCGTGTAAGAATGTAAATGTGGGCAATAATGCCCACAAGATATTCGTACCGAGGGCGAACAGTTAATAAATCAGAAACGCAAAGCACGCAAAATGGTCACTAGCGAGCTGTGTGAAGTAAATTCACTCCATTTAGATGGGAATAGTCCCTGAGCGACCCTCTGGAGACGCCAGAAAAAATAAGCCTCTTACGGAAACAATTCCATAAAAGTTTCTGTACAACAATATACACTAGATACATAAAATCATGGACGAGATGAGAACAATGTAATGAAAGGATAATAGAACATGTTTGATGGATCAGCTATTGATATTTGGGACCGAACAACGGGAAAGCTTATTAGGAACGCTAAACACCGCCATTTCTCCAGCGAATAAGATTACCCCCCGGATTAAGGGAGCTGTAATTACAGCGGGGAAAGTGAGCCCGCGGCGAAATGACGTTCATTATTACAATCTTGTAAGGTGTAGCAGAACGCGATACAATTAGTTACGTAATACGAGTAACAGTTATGGAAACAATCCCGACTACGGCGGCAGAACCGCACAACAATGCGTTATTACGGTTTACTCTATTTCCGATTTGCGGCGCTATAATTAGCAGAAACAGAAGCTCAACAGCCGATCATTTGTGTTTAATAAATATGCGGATAAATTGTCGGCGATCCATTACGTGACGCATTAAAAATTCACAAAAGAGATCAGTCAGCGGTGCTCGATCCTTCGGCAGTGACCTCGCGATGGGTTTCGATGGCGTGAACGGTCTGTTTCGGACGCTCCCGACCTATTTCAGTCCGCCGGCCAGCGAAGCTACGCTCTGAAACAATGAACCGAGTGCGCAAGAACAGGAAAGGTATACGTCCAGGTTGTGAGATAGAGCGGGACGTGGAATTGGCCTGGCGTCACACAGGGAGCACGCATAGTACCCGCTGCGTTCTATTTCTGATCGTCGCAAAACATGTCTCGGAATTCGTTTCTATGTGTCTGGGAACATAAGAAATCATGTGACTAATGATCCGAGACGCGAGTAACTTGAAAATGAGGCTGATATTCCATTAAGTTGCGAGTATATCTTAGGTATATAAGTACTTAATCGTGCGTGAAACGCTCAGCAATTACAACTTCATTATGATGACGTGTTCCGGCTCAATAAAAGCACTCAGATCGTCGGATATTCCTATTAAACAAGGGAATGGCTGAGGTAATTAATTCAGGGTTATTGCTTTCGTGACATCACCATGCATATGCAAGTAACAATGTTAAACTGATCGTTTGGCAAATGGGGATATAAAATGTAAATACATGGTCTATTGACATTGTGGCGTGGAAAATTTCGAGTTAACAAGCTGAAATAAATTTAGATTTTTATTGGTTCAATGTAATCCAGGTAATTTGAATTTATGATTTCCTTCCGAGGTAAAGAGGGTGGTAGGAAAGCCTGTAGGAGAATGTGAAGATGGAATACCTATCGCATGTAAACAACATAAAATAGGGCGATTGTTTCGTAGTGCTCAGCACAGCAGCATATTAACCTGCAGCAGCTGTAAATAAGATGATGTAGCACCTCAATAACGGGCCGCGGTTACGCGTGTTGGGAGCATTTTGGTTATTTGTTTAAACGTTACACAGAGCGGCGATCGTACGTCTTTCGTTAGCGCGAGGTTTATTTTAATCTCGGCATTAATATTATACGAAAATACCTGAGAGTGTTCAATCATAAAGTGTACCTGGTTTGTTTCTGGTGCGCGCGAGTTTGCTTCGAACGGGCACAGTTTACTTTTCAGGTAACGGGCTGTTGTTGCCTAATGTTGCTGCAATAGCATCACAGAAGAAAGAGTGTTACTAAAATATCTTGTTACTTGGATGATGATGAACTCCTATAAGAAATTATCAGCGGATTTTAGAATCCAGCATTAGATTAAATAATTTAAAAGGTAGAATTTGGATAGAAAGCCTTAACAGCTGAGTAGTCTACTTTTAGCCTAGGTTTAAAGTAGCATTAAACACAATCTCGTTAAACCCGATAAGAGAACAATGGAACTATTCAACGAGTATTTCGGAGCAGAGCAAAAAAATATCAATGTTTATGTACATGTAGAAACGTAATGGAAACAAGACAGTGCTACGTAAGGAACGGAAGTGGATGTATCCCTGTTTCTAGGAGCCGGGGGGTGGGAAAACTCCCAGGGGGTGATGCGATGACGTCATCATGGAAATTGATTCGGGGGGCAAAAAACGAGGCCGAACAAAGCTGGCGGCGCCGTCCTCCGAGACATAAATTACTGGTTTATTTGTTAAGTCGGTTATAGACAGGTCCTTTCTTATGTCTTGAGTGCTTATCAAGTTACGGAGAGCTTGTACTTTGTACGGAGCTGGGTCCTAGGATACAGTATCGCGGATCATTTTCTTGTATTGGATTATTGCTGGGTGGACTATTCAGACAGTATAACTATCCTTAACTAAGCAGTACTTGTACAGGCAGACTAGACTAGATGGCAGATTTTACTACAAAGAGGCTGTCCAATAATCACTTGATCTTTTCAAACCTATCTTTGAATAAAACAATAAGTGATAGTGATAGAAACTTGAACCTTGGTGATATGTGGCGAGGTTTATGATCCCAAACATCTCGTGTACTTTTCGAACCTACAAACAATCCTAAAATTTTTAAAATAACTTACAGGTACAAAGTATTTTCTTGTTTTATTCTGGAAATAAAAATCCGGTTAGAAATGTCTTCAGAGAAAGATCGCAGGTCACAATGCATGCCGCTTTTTGATTTATAAAGGGCGCTTTTTCGAAAAAATAAACACAGGTGGGGTTTAGCCACTCGTTATATTTGATAAGTTCTAAAAATCTTCAAAATGTACGTAGAATTTTCTAAATATTTCCTACAACATAATTACCTGTCACATTCTGTGTGTACAAGTTGTTTTAACCTTGGGCGTTGCGTAGATAGCGCACGAAATATCGGAGATTGATGCACATGTGCACACAGGCGATGAAATACCACGCTCACTCATACGTGATGATAAACTGTTGTAGTTAATATAGTTGCGATATATCAAAACAAGTTAACGAAATGACTAAAGACTTAATTTTTTCCTTGGTACGTTTAATATGACATGTATAATAAATATCTATATATGTATATCCATTATTTTTTTTGCTTTTATTCGATATTCTTCTTAAGTATATTAGCACACACTCAGTGATATTTCGCAAACACTTTCAACAACCACAACTATTCAACGGCTTAACTGATTTTCAATAAATCTAATTCACCTTTAATAAAAATAAAAGTTAATTGTATCGCTTAATCCATTCGGGAGCTATGTTAGCTGTGGCATCATAGACAAACAAACACGTCAAACTTATGACAACCCTCGTTTAGGCGAGAGGTTAAAAGGATAATAAGAAACAGTGTTTCTAATTGAGTTCGTAAATAGGTATATTAAAACATGCAGAAGTGAGTCATATATTTATATAACGGCTTTGATACTAATAATTTGTAATACATTAATATTCATTCAACAATCTTATTATTTATCATAATGTGCTAATTTATGTGCAGTTAAATTACTCAACCGTCATCAATATGCAAGATATATTATTTTAAAATATTAAAATATTATCCAAAACATCATCATCAACATTGCCTTTAAATTCTCGAGGGATGTATTAATAATTATATTAAGTAAATGATTGTTTAGTATACGAAGCATAAAATATTTAATCATACGTCAATAATTGTGAGATAAAATGCTTATCAATATCGTAAAATGGATATATGGTCAAATACATATATAATATATCAGAAGTCTATCGCCTCCCCGCTAATATTAATCTGTATCAGAAATATCAATTTCAAGGTTAAAAAGCTGTTGTTTAACTTAGCGCCTTGGTTCTCGGTTGAGTCATCATTAGGTATACTTATTTGAATCGCTTCAGCTGATTTTAAATCAGCGCTCGTAGCACTGACATCATCGACACGTCAACTTTCAAGTCATTGAATAGTAATGGTCTCAACATTGGTTTGCGGTAAATTATTTAGCTATCGAGCCTCAAGCCGTGTTGGCTAAGTTGGAGCACACTAGGCTTTCCTTCCGATGGTCGTGGGTTCAAAACCCCGCTGAGCACCTCTATATTTTTATTCTTGAAAATGTGTGTGCGCTTTTAACACAAGCTGAACGATAACGGCAAACATCGTGTGAAAACCGGCATGTTCTGAGAATTTGGAAGAGTTTGAAGGACATGTGACATTGTTGGCGAACAACCCGCACTAGGCGAAATCTCTCTCCTCAAGAAAGAAGCCCCTGTGTCCCAGAAGTGGGAATGTAAGCCACTTTTACTCAGATATATGCTGCTTCTTTTTGCTACTTTATTTAAGCATTTTGTTATACTCGTAGTTATACCCCAGTATTATTTGTAATGACTAATGACTCATTAGCGAGCTTCTGTCTGTTTAGCATGTCTGAATGTTCGGTCACCGATGACTGATGCGATGACGTAAAGGTACTGTTTCCGATGTCATTAATGATCAACACATAATCATCTTTATTTTAAGTTTTATCTATGGAGTTCCATCCCGTAGTAATATGCAGTTAAATAAGTATGGCACGAATTGAATGATTTTTAGGGTTCTCAAAGGGTAAAACGGCACCCTATTACTGAGGCTTCGTCGCATGTCTGTCACCAGGATGTATCTCAAGAACCATGATAGATAGAGATTGGAATTTTGAGCATAATTAACGCAGTCTTCAGGACTTTACCTCCGGTACTACATAGAAACTGTGTTACAGCAAGGTAATGCCACGCAAACCTCGTATAAGGCATATAAATATATATCTCGCAGACAAACATATACTGTGAAATATAACTCAAAACGTATAAGGGATTTTTCTTCAAACAACACATACATACATCTACAACATTCATGCTCGAAAACGCTCATCACAAGAGAATAAAGAGATTTCGGAACATCCTGACGCGGGTGGCATCACCAGTAGGTGCTGTCTGCCTCAGACGAGGGTCGCGGCTGTGACGCCACTGTAATAAATTTGTAGATTATGTAATTTATGTTATTCTGGCATTTGATGTTGGAGTTTATTGAGATGAATTTAGACACTTGCGCATTCATAACAACTCCTATTTCTGGCTTTTAAACTGTATAAGCTAAAACACACAAAAATCCTAGTAATACCTTATTTTGCGACTATTATAGAGTTAAACAAGGGTGTAAAACTTTTATTAAACAGATAACGCACTAATGCAGGATTATGAATAACGTTCGAATAAACTCCTATGAGTCTAAAATATAAAGTTAAATATTTTTATGAATACGTGGGTGAGAGTATAACATTTATTTCCTAACTACCATATTTGATATTATTTGGATCTAGCATGTGCTTTTGATATCGTTATGTAGGAAGATATGCTCTCGTTGGGAAGTTGCAAAACGACCTGAGTGGAGACGGCACGTTCAAGATAACGTACATGTGTTCGAAGAAGAAAGAAGACGGGAACTGGATCTAAAAAGTGACCTTAGCAAAGCCAAGACTCCCTCTCGTGAGTATCTTGCGATTGCATGTTTGTAGCTAAAATTGGGTACATTGGCTACATAAGATCGAAAGACTTTTATGACAGAGCTAGAAAAAGGTCACTGTGGCCAAGTCGGCTAGGTATATTATACATGTTCCGTTTCGTTTATAACTTAACACACGTTTACATGTAACTTAACACGTTTGGATCTAAAAAGTGAGCTTATCAAAGCCAAGCCTCCCCCCTCTCGTGAGTATCTTGCGATTGCATGTTTGTAGCTAAAATTGGGTACATAAGCTACATAAGATCGAAAGACTTTTATGACAGAGCTAGAAAAAGGTCACTGTGGCCAAGTCGGCTATGTACATATATTATACATGTTCCGTTCCGTTTATAACTTAAAGCCTGTTTCGTAACTAAGCACAACATGTAACCCCTGTTACCACAGGCGAGTAAAAATAGCATGCAGCAGGCGTGATCGGCCCTCGATCGGCTAATGCGATTGTGGTCGCCTTGCCGTCTACGCTGCCGCTGGTTCGGGCCGGTATAAGCCGTTTAGCTGCTACTCTAGTGCAACATTAGTTGCTGAGATCATCATCATCATTGTAGCCATGGGATATCCCCTGTCCCTTAAAAATAGACTAAAAGATGTAGACCATAACTCACCATTATATACCAATGTGTGAGTGGATGTGCCAAAGACTAGCCGGTTGATGGCCTCTAAGACCCGGTTTGAAACACGTTGTGTGTTAAGAAGCAATCGCAAATCGATTAATCCCCCGTATTTATAAAAATATTTCGATATTTATATATGAGCTATACCTACGTCTGAGTTATAAGGTTAAAAGGGTTTTTGATAAATAAACGTTATTTATAAAACGAAATTAGTGCTAAATCTGTTGAATAACAGTTTAATAAAAGCTTTTACTTCTTTTTGTCTCTATAATACTCGTAGTCCCAAAACAGGCTTATTGTGTGTTTTAGCCAATTCAGTTTTATAAGCTAGAAAAAGCAGTTTTTTTATATTTAAATCGGGTTCTGGACTATAATTCACTGCAAATTTACCTTTTATAGTCGAAAAGTCATCACACTTTTAATCCAAAAACAATTGACGCCTTGCATAACATGAAAACAGGACCAGATTTCAATCCGGCATTGTTGGACAAAGTTTAATCTAAATATTCAGTGGTAGTTCCAAAGGTTTGTCTGTGATTAATATTCAGCGGCAAGTTGGCAATAGTTTGTTTTGTTGGTTGGTACAGTTTTAAAAGCTACGGCCCGCTGTGTTGACTCGGTTTAAAATGGCCGTGTGTTATTTGAGGCGGGATTTATCAGCATCACCAGACGATAGCTAAATTCATTTCAGGCAATTAATTGTTGACCTATGTACTGCACATGCCCAGCAGTCACTAGATGTCTTTTGTACACCTAACTATTGATTTTTTTCTAGAAAACGAAAGATCAAGCCGATACAGTGCCTTGAAGTTTCGCGTGACGTAATGCTTTCGTGCTAGATGTACGAAATTTACTACGTCACAAGCGAACGTCGTACTCCAGAATGTTTTGGACGGGCTATAAGACGGACTAAACAGAATTTAATTTATTTTATGTAGTGATGTGAGGTTTGGGACTCTGGGACGGTCTAAAACCCTTGATCACCCACGGTGAGTGAGTAAAGAAAGATATTACGACAAATATCACTTTTGTGACAAAAATGCATTGTGCCCTCTCAATTTTTTTAATTTACCATCATGTTTACAGTCATGTTTTATGCAAATAAATGATTCTTATTCTTATGTTACAAGCAAATTCGCGAAACACCAGTATGTTTCCCAGGCGAGTCTCATTTGGGGTATATTTTTCAGAGTTACCCTTTCACTGCAAGCCTTGATTAAGTAACCCTCTATTTCATTCCTCTCTTGTTTGGATAGGGCTAAATATGTTTAGTTAATTGGTCGTGTGAAGTTAATGTTTTGACATGAATATTTGGACTAGTAGAAATTAAATCAAAATAAAGCGACTTTAAAATTTATATTTGGTAATTTGACAATGGGTACTTTGTCTTTTTGTGTCAAAGCTACTACATGCTGCCCTCCACGAGTTGCCAATTACCACTGTTGGAGATTAAAACATGTTGTAAACATTGACATTTAACAGATTTTTCACAGCAAAAAAATTTATCTATATCTGTCAAATGTATGGTATAACAACATGCTGTTATCTTCAACAGTAGCAACTCATGGTAAGACTAATGTAAACGTGTTGAGTTCCCTTAACTCAACTTAATAAAACAAAAAAAAATGGTAAGTGCTAGCCCGTGTAATTCATAACTCACCGATTTTAAGTAATTGAGCCATAAATATCTAGTACTTAAGCAATAGGTATCTAAAACTGAAAATGTTGTTTATCGTTAAAATTTATAGACGTGATTGATAAAAATCTAATTGAGGTCATAAATTTCGATTCGTTATGATCACAAATCATTGTAATGGTTTCCATTTATTGAATGTTTGTTTGTTTAATGGACATCGAAACTGACCCGATTAGTTGTAATGGTATTTTAATTATTAAACAAATGTATGAATAATCCAAACTAATTACAGTACTTTGTATGCCTTTTGAACTATGTTCAGTTGAAAAAAGTTTACTAAAATTAGAAAATCAGCGCTGTATTATCTCTGTGTATCTGTTTTAGCACAAAGCTGAGTGGTGACCATTTTGCTCCATTGTAACCCAGTTAATTTTAAGTTTCTTTTATGGCATTAATTTTTAAGTAATGTGCAAATAAACATATTTAACTTTACTTTTACAAAGGGTTTCCGTCCACGTCCGACAATCGGTGACAATATTTTGTAGGAGAAAAATAGAACGTACTGATAGCATTAGTGCAACGCCCCCACTAAAAGTAGTTTTCGGCCCCAACGGCCATCCGTTCTGCGTGCTAATTATGGCCTGTCCACTGCCATTTCAGGAAACTAATACGCTAGGCTATGTCGGTGACCCGCGTTCTTCTGCGGATCTCATCATTTCTGAATCTATCTCGCTGAGCGACTCAAAAAACCAAAATTACCTGTTGGTAATTTCGGGATGTGTGCCAAACTTGCAGTATGTAAACCGGTGGTTCTGACATGGAATTTTAATACGTCTGCTGAACTCTCAGCATTACATTTCGTCGCGTGAGGTATTTCAACGTGCACTACTTCTGAATATCTGTGAAATTTAAGATATTTCATCTATTCTTAAAATGCAGACGCACAGAAAGTTTTTAAATTTTAGGTCTGCATCGTTTTCGGCCAAAATATCAGGGGTTCCAAGACTAAAGTGTTCAAACATTGTCTTAACCAATGATATATGGATTAGAATCATGGCGTTTTATTTTAAGACAATTGGACTAAGTAATAACTCATGGTCGCGTAAAAACTAACATTGTTGCATATAATGTCTGGACTAAGAAATAGCAATGGATGGAATGACACATTGAGCTTTATTAAATAAATTAAATTATAACCTCCATTTTATAATTGACCCTGACCTAAACTGTCCAAACGGTCAAAACAACCACTGGATAAAAAAAGATAAAACTCTATTTATGTACCTAATGTAGCTTTTCAGTTACCTAAATATGTCCAACAAAGGAGTAAGCAACCCCATACAAACTATCAAAATTCCGAAAAAAATTCGAACTAACACGATAATTTTTCACACTAGCAACATAGATTTTTCGATTTCGCCACAGTTAACTCGGCTCTAAACTGTCAAAACTGGCACAAAACTGGCATTGTAAAGTAGCAATAAAAGCTATGACCTCATTAACGGGCGTGAAACTGTCACGGGAGCTGTAGACCCCATAATTCCCTATTAAGCCCCTTTTGTATGACACGGTGTTTATAAATTAAAGGATTGACCCGCCCTTGATGTCATGACAAGGACCTGATTGGGGTAAAACGGGGTAAAACAGTGGAACCACCAACAGATGCCAATGGCATTTAATTGAAAAGTTTACAGCTGGTGTCAGCAATTAGGGTTTGGACGAATTATCTTTTTTGGCTGCGGCGTTTAACGTTTTATATCTGATCTGAAGAAGTTAATTAAGATAATTGAAAAACTTAAACGATTAAGTTTTTTAGGAAACAGTTTTCAGGTTTAATTTTAGCTGCTGTAAATCTACGGGTCACAAAACTCCCACATGTTCATCATCTTCCTGGCTAAGTTCCACTATAATGCGGTTTGATTCCATTGTTCTCTATCACCATCTCAACACTCACTTCCTTCGACTCTCCAACAGTATGTGCAATGCCACATGGATCAGAAATGTATTTCAGTTGGAAGCGACCCTGCCGTTCTCCAAATAGACCAGTTCATCTTGTTTGTGGACTTCAGATGCTATCGTTTGTTCAAATCAAGGTTATTAAGAACAGAATAATGCAATGGGGTTATTCGTTGCGCATTTTGTGCCGACGCATATTTAGTGGAGTTTAAAATAAGGTTATTTAAAAAAATACATTTATAATCATAATGTAGTAATAGCTATTTTCGACCTCAGCGACTGGGATAATTGGCTTTCATAAAAATATTTAGTGTGGATGTAGCAGTTGTTTTTTAATCTGTTTGCCAAAAAATACATTACCTATTACAGAGTCCCAGAATAAGGAAGTCTTTTAGTTATCATTGAATTCGAGTTACCGAGCCGGTTTAACAACTACGCCAGCATAACTAAGCCTTGCAACTTTCCCAGCTTTCTACAAACTTGGGAGTCTAGCTTTTGGTATAGGTTCCTAGGAATAAGTCTAGTTTTTAATGGTATTTATTCGAATCAAAGCAGTGGTTCATTAAAATTGTATTATAAGTTACACAGTTCAGAAAAGACTTACAGGAGTCAAAAATTTGACCAAATGAATTTGGTAGGTAATAATAAAGGTTTATTTAGCAAATGCTCAACTAGCATAGATTTGTGTATACGAAATTGTAGGTGAAATCTACATATGGAGTCGTCGCAATATGCTTTTTGCTGTCATGCAGAAAATATTAACAGGAGTCAAACAATTTTACTGGAAGCATTTCGTACAAAGATATTTGGAATAAAAAAATGTTTTAACATTAAATTGCATGTTGTACAAGTTGAAACTATTCTTTACTAGCTGACCCGATGCGGCTTTGCACGGATGCAAAACCTTTCTCTTTTCTACCTATTGCAGAAAACCGCCAAAAGATCCGTTCGGTAGTTTTTGAGTTAATCGCGAACATCATAGCGGCGGGGTACTTTAATATAAGTATAGATTCAAAAAAGCGCTATCATTGTGTGAAGTCTGTGCATTTATGGTATGGTATCATATGTGATATTTAGAATGTAGTAAAACGCTCCAACGTTTACACAGAAAATAACCCAGCAAGGTTCTGATTCACAGTTTTATGAGCGGGCCTGTGTCACGGAGTAATCTTAACAGATTGCTCATCGGAAAGTAATTAGTGATACTAAAATACACGGTGAACTACCCAACCTAAATACTCGCTGCGGGAATGGGCTTATGCTATTTAGGTCTCTTCAGATAGCCGGGTAAGGATCTGGGCTATGCGCGAGGCATTTTGATGGATTTTCTACGGAAAAGCATAATAGGATAGTTGGCTATCATTGAAATATGAAACATTTTGTTGCTAGATTTATTGTAGCGTTATTTTTTAGACCGAAATATATACTTAACACAGTTTTTTTTTAATATGGACGATTTTTATAAGATTTTTGTATAAAATTACGTAAATAGAAACGCTACTTTTAAAATGGCATTGGTATTGCTATGACGTAACTGAGAGGTACAAAACTGTCATGAGAGCTACACCGTCTTTAGCAGATAACAGACATGTGACGTCACACATGCGCCATTTTGGAAAACGTTTCTCGCGCACTTTTGGCAATTTAAAATGTATTATTTAATTTTTAATATGATACATTGTAAGTATTTCATTGTGTTGAGTCTATTGGATCTAGATGTAGTTGTGTGAATTGTCTGGAAATATTTATTTATTTTTATCGAAATATTAATGCGGTATGTTTATACTGTAATAACGAATCAGTTCAATGGGTTTCCAAAATTAGTCAACTAGCCTAGCTATTATGAATTATCTTAAATATTCCATCTTTTTTAACAAACAAAAGAGGACAAGAGGTTTGATGTTTCACTTTGCTTGGTTTCGTTCGATACTTTCGGCCGTAAGAATTCCTCTGCCTGATATAGGCAGATGGGGGTTTATCAATACTTGTCACGTTTCGCAGGCGGGTTGGCGAGTGCAGCATTAAAAAATTTTGGACCAAGAAGATACTGTGCTACTCATCTTATATTCCCTTGGAAAAGTTTTAAGGCGCCCATTCTTACCGTGCATGTTTGGGTCAAAATAAACTACTTATTTTTACAGCTGTAAGTAATTTTAAACTAGCAATTACCTGCAGCTTCGCCTGAACTTGCAAAATTGTTTATCGTAAATCCCACGATTAAAGACAGACGTTTAACTTTCAAGAAAAGTCAAACAAAAGCCCTAACCATTCCCCTTATTTTAGGTTAACTTTTATTTATTCTTGGCATTCTGTGGACTTACAGGGTATTGTTAAAACGTCTTAATTAGCCGTATTTATTTAAGTGAGCCTCGCTTAAGATTCTTGAGGGTCTGTTTAAGGGCAAATTAAGGGCTTTCTACATTAATTATGCTACCTAAATAATACGAGATACTTTTATGTGATTTTCAGTGGAGCTAGGTACATATTACCAATAGGAATAAACATTTTAATAACTAAAACACAAAGTATAATTAATACATATCGTTGTAGTTATAAGTTAGTTTTTGTTTTTAGCTTTCAGGAATTCCAACATATTGGCATAACTGCTAGTCAGCCATTCTGAATAAAAAAACGTGATGTTGCAGCCAGTGATGAAAGGCACATCGAATGACAGAGTAAAATCTAAAAACAAAAAGTGTTAAAGAATAACATCAATATTTTGGTTTAAAAAATATAACCTGGCTGCTCCTGCCCATTTAAAAAAATGTGATTCTATGGGCAGTGATAAAATTCATGTCAATCAACGGAGTAAATGCTAACAAGTAGAAAGTGTTGAATTGCATTACAGTGCAAATTCATCCACCAGATAATGGTATTCCGTGCAAAAGGCCCTATCTGCGATGATCCATCACCGGGCGATAGCGAGCTTCGTACAGAGCGGAAATCACGTCCAGGGGACCATTTACAGGGGATTTACCCGCTACGCCCCGTTAAAAATAACCCTTATGCCTAAGGATAAAGGGCTTGGTATGGTATATTCTGCGTTATTGCTAAGTGGATAGAGTAGCTTAAAATGTATGTAAGTGAAGTTAAAAAGGCGGGTTTTAGTGTTAAAAAAACGCTGACTACTACTAATATCTCTATACATCTTTATATATATAATTCTTCTGTGAGTGTGTATGTCACTGAACTTCTCTCAAACGACTGGACCGATTTTGATGAAATTTTTTGTGTGTGTTCAAGGGGATCTCGGAATGGTTTAGATTCACAATACGGTCAACTGGATATTGTTTTTTGAGACGTGGGACAGAACAACGTCTGTCGGGTCGACTAGTATATGTATGTAGGTGAAAGGTTTTGACATAGTGATTTAAACAGATTATATCATTGAATAATAACCAATTACGGGATTAATCGAACAGTATTAATCACACAAATAATCTGAGGCTCAGTTTAACAGAGATATAGATAAAGTCAACTAATAACTCCGACAGCGTTTGCACAGAGCAGAAGCCAAAGAAAGAATGCCTCCCGGACTACTGGAACCGTACTTTAAATAGCATTGCACCTCGTAAACAACCCCTCCACCTGCGGGCACCCGATTGGCTGTTAGACCGGTCGGCTGACACCGACCGGTACCGGCCGCAGGTAAACATCGCGCGATCGAGTGGCGTTAGCGCCCCGCTCACGCCATCGGACATTTTAAGTTGATTCTATGCTACTTCCACTCGGTACAAATGCTCCACAATGAAGAACCAGGACGTCACGCCGTCACTGCCATTCTGACTTGCGAACGTCCTCGTTCGCGTAAGCTCAGTTAAAATTATCTGTAAGTGAAAATAATAATAGTTAGTGCTCGATTATCCTGACAACATACTATACTATGTTCTGGACTGGTCTGTTTGACTCTTCAGAAGGCTGGCCCAGTAAAACACCCTTTAACACTACAATATTAAACTTAATTAAAATCATCTTTTACAATCCCTTCAGTTGAGAACTGGCCTGGATTAGTACGAATGCTAGACCGGAACTGTTCTTTTTTCCCTTTAGCAATGAACTGTATTTTTTTTGTACTAGATCGGAACTGTTTTTTTTTCCTTTAGCAATTATCTGTATTTTTTTTTCCTTTTTTTTTGGATGAGAATAGCCCCATAACCTTCACTAGTAATAAGCGCCATGCAGCTTAATCATTAATAAACGGAAGTGGATAACTATCGGGTTGCGTATTGCTGTTAAGCTTATAAAGAGTAAATCTTAAACTTTACTTTTAACAATGTCTAATCTTTATGGAGGCGTCCATAAAAATTTTTTTGAGTCTATCAAGTTTATTTTAAATTAGGAACATTGACGAAAAAATTATTAATAATGTCAGGAGGTTGTGGAAGCGGATATCCCACTTCTGATGTAGGTGAAAGGTTTTGACATAGTGATTTAAACAGATTATATCATTGAATAATAATTAATTACGGGATTAATCGAACAATATCAATCACACAAATATCTGAGGCTCAGTTTAACAGAGATATAGATAAAGTCAATAAGTAACTCCGACAGCGTTTGCACAGAGCAGAAGCCAAAGAAAGAATGCCTCCCGGACTACTGGAACCGTACTTTAAATAGCATTGCACCTCGTAAACAACCCCTCCACCTGCGGGCACCCGATTGGCTGTTAGACCGGTCGGCTGACACCGACCGGTACCGGCCGCAGGTAAACATCGCGCGATCGAGTGGCGTGAGCGCCCCGCTCACGCCATCGGACATTTTAAGTTGATTCTATGCTACTTCCACTCGGTACAAATGCTCCACAATGAAGAACCAGGACGTCACGCCGTCATGTATATAAATATTCTGTACGTGTGTTAGTCATTGAACTCCGCTTAAACGGCTGGACCGATTTTGATGGTTTTTTTTGTCTGTGTTTAAGTGGGTTCGAGAATGGTTTAGATTCACAATAAGGTCAACTAAATAAACATTTTATATCGCTACAACATTCGTGAGAGTTATTTTGTTTATGGCCCTGATAGGTAAAGCGAATTTGGAAAGAGTTAAAAAGAGACGTGCATAAAACTACTACACTAGGTACACATAAAACAACGTCATATTATAATCCAAACGTATAAATACGTTACGAACCGAGTAAACTTCCAAGAGCGCTATAAAAATACTCAAAACAAATACTTTTAGATAGGGTGATGTAATACATAATGTATTTCGAGATCGTTCCTCATAAAATCATAACCACACAAAAGGTTTTAGGGTTGGTTGGAAATTTGATTTTAGGCACAGATGCGAATTCTGTTTTCATATTTAAACGCGATTAAGCGTCACTTTGATATATCGCCCGGATATTCCCATGAGATGCCAAAGGAAGGCGATTAAATGAATTAAGCCTTTGAAAGTTATAATATTTCAGAGTATGTGTGAGTAGACATCTATACTTATAATGTTGAAGAGTTTGTTTGTTTGTACGCGCTTATCTCAAGAAATTAATGTCCGATTTGATAATATATATTTTTGAGTTGGATAGCAAATTTTTCGAGGAAGGCTATTTACCGCGGTAAAATCCAAAAACACGCGCATAAGAGTAGCGTGTAAAGCTAGTAAATAATACGGATTTCGTAGATAGAAACAACGAGGAATATAACGGAACAATGTATAGGAACCATCATGGAGCCTTTGTCCTTAATATGGTCGTATGCACGCGACGAATATTAAGCAACAAACTGTACTCGTAACAGGTAAAAACACTATAACTTCAAAAGAAGCAATTCTTGGAGTTATTAACGGCAGTTTAGATATTAACAGGGTGGCTATTAAGGAAACTGTTATCGGGAACATTAAAGAGGTGGCTTGAATTCCCCACCTGTTCGTGAACTTTGAAGATAACTATCAATATCATAACAAACCAGCTGAAGTTTGTAAAGATTATGAATATTAAGAAGCTACAAGGGTAATTCGATTATATAATGAGATATCGAAGCATAAGTAAACGATAGATATTTAAATACCGATATAAACAAAGGAGATATGGTAGTATCTCCCGTATTGTTAGACAGAAACGGGACAAGGCCGTGACACGAGATACCTCATTGGGCGAACAATTACGTACAATGGTAACATGAGACGTGACAAAATAACACCATTATATGGATGGACGTGGAGGTGCCTGGATATACAGCACCTCGAAGTTTCAGGTTTCTATGACAAAAATATCCATTGTTAGACATTAGTTTAAGATATAAATCTAATATCTAACAGGGAATATACACGAGCCTTTAATATGTACGGTTTCTTTTTTTTTGTAATCTTTATTGTTTCAAAAAATACATATACAAT
Organism: Gymnoscelis rufifasciata; assembly: GCA_929108375.1. Classification (NCBI taxonomy): domain Eukaryota; kingdom Metazoa; phylum Arthropoda; class Insecta; order Lepidoptera; family Geometridae; genus Gymnoscelis; species Gymnoscelis rufifasciata. Next base: position 7,352,589 of record OV815327.1, on the reverse strand, counting down.
TATAGTTTTTCAAATTCATCATAATTTCATAGTGAAACTTAATCATCAAAAGTGTATATTTTTATATTCCCTTGCAAATTTCCAAAACGCATTGCTTGACCGAAATAGCGTGTGACGTCAAAAGTGGTAAGTTAAAGTTTGTGAACCAAACGCTTCGTTACTGTTAGTCGAAAGTCGTCGAAAAATGTATATTTTTTAACTTACTGGTTTGTATTTTGGATGTGTATGTGATATATATTATGTCTGGTAATGTATCAACTAGTAGAAACGTTAAATCAGGAAAAAACCCATGCATATTACCTATTGTACTCGTACCAACAATACGACTACATTTACAATGGCTTATGTAACAACGCGTGTTATATTAAAGTTAGGGGTTAATTAGTTCATGTCACGATTTTTCTACAATTTTTCGATTGGACAAACGTCTTATTTTTCGCAAAAACCTGTCTTTCCGTTGGCAGTCACTATTAGGGCATGCACGCATACATAAGTGCTCAGATTACACTGGGTAATTATACCCTGCATAAAACCATTCGTGTTTATATCTTTAGTTAAAATTGGAGCATCTGCACCGCTTAAGTATTCACGGTACACAGACCTTAATATATTTTTTACCATTTTTTCCGTCTGGTTGTTGCGGTTAATCTCCGAAATGACTGATAGATTTTTACGACAATTTCATTTAATGGCACATAGCTGATATTATAAGTATTTACATAGGGTCAGTTCAGACCAAGATGCGAAGCGGCTTGGAAAGGTCAGAGTATCAGGAGGCGCAGGGATTTCCAGTTAATGTATATTTTTGTGACCATCATCATCAATTCAGCCTTAGGACGTCCACTGCTGGATATAGTCCTCCTCAAAGAGTAATGGAACAGTTGGAAGCGGCCTGCGTCCACCGTAAGCCCGCAACCTTCACCAAGTCATCCGTCCATGTAGTAGGATGACGTCCTACGCTGCGGTTGCCGATATGTGGTCTCCAGGCGAAAACTTTTTGGCCTCAGTGGTTATCCGTTCGACGAGATATAGTGCGCACCGCGTCTGGCCTGGCGTCTGATTTGACTCTGAAGTCTTATTTTATCACGACAAACCGTCTATTCCGTGAGGTAGACAGAAATACATAATTTATTCCTAATACCAATATTACATGTCAGAAATTAATTAATTAAATATGATTGTAGTTAAATTATATAGTTACAAATATTATAATATTACACATACAAATTTTATATAAGTGGTAAACTAAAAAAATCACTGATATCATACAGTACCATATCAGTGAGCCACTTTCTTAGTTTGTTTTTAAAAATAGGCATGGAAGCTGCGTTACGAATACAACTTGGTAATCTATTATAAATAGAAGGACCGATTATATAAACAGACCTCTTAGATTTCTGCAACCTGTGCGAAGGTGTTACCAAGCGGTAGTTATGTTTGTAACTCCGAAGGGCTCGGTCGGCGTTGATGCCGCGGCGCTGGAATAGGTCCACGTACGGTCCCTATGTCTAGTACAGCTTATTACAATAAGCTTCTGTAGAAACTTACCATCTGTGGGTGACGTGTACAACTTCCTGCATATTTCTTGCGGCCCGCCGAGCGCGTTGATTCTGGCGAGACCCTCACTGCCCCGCGTCTCCATGAGCTCGCGGAGCTGACGCAGCGAGACGCCATACTGCGCCGGCCGCCCCTCCACCGTAGCCATGGTGCCGGGCTCGCGGCCGCCGCCCGCACCAAGCCCGACAACCCTCTAGCTCTGCAACAAACAGACAAATATTGGTTAACATTTATGAATGCTGATGCAGTGGAAAGATATAAGTGCGTAATGGAAGGTTTACTATAAACCTAACACGTACGGTACGTGAGAAGTTGGTGAAAGACCTATACAACCATCGGTCTACTTGTTTCACTTCTTTCCTTCGTCTGGGTGTTTAATATTTATAGTTAAAACATGTATGTATGTCTAATTGTATGATGTATATCAGGTGTCTAGTACCCAAATGTTGTTGTGTGGATTGTCCGGAAATATTTATTTATTTTCTTGTGGCAGGATGCAATATAACTCTGAACTAAGAATATATGCAATAATATAGGAAAGAGGCCTGGTCTTAGCCTTTCAACTTTCGAACAACAGCATAAATCTTCTTGAAAAACTTCTCAATACAACACAAAACTCGCAAGCAAGTGAATAACGACTGGAGCAGTAGAAATCCGAGTACGTTGTACGTTAATGACGCAACAGCTGCGCTCTCCACCCTGTAGTTGTACAAAGTCGCAGAGAACTTCCACAAATGATATGAGGCGCAGAATCGACGAAGTTTCTGTGAAAACTTCAGCAACATAATGCGAATGGCTGTGATACGAAGACGGATTCTGGAGCAAATAATTTAAGATGAAAGTGTACAAACCGACTGCGAAGCAGGAAGCAAATAAATTGTTGACAAATATTTCGCTGGATAACTCACACAATATCTAAAAACATGGTTAACTCTGAACGCTGGTTATCGTAATAGTATACGTTAGTTGATATCTATGTAATAAAATTCAGTTTGCAACAATGAGGATATATATCACTCTGATTATTAATAATTGAGATAGCATGTTTGCTTATTACTGATATTGAAATGATTGCAATAAAATTGCTATTAGACTATAACCACCCTGACAAACAATAAAGTATATACTCGTATGGACAGATAATGGGAATGACAACAACCCATTGGGAATACAAAATGTAATGGTAATGCGTACGCAGATCTTAAACAGACTGAGACATCAAAGAATGAAGACAATGGAACACAAACAGACGCATCAAAGCCTAGAAGCACGAAATCAAACGAGTTACTCATTGACATATTCAGACTAAGACAAACAACACATCAAATAGCTTCTAACAGCCGTGAAACTATCTCTGTACATAAAATACCTTTTGTGTCAGCTAAAACACAGTATTCTAAGCACAACAGTTTCTATTGCCAACAACAATAGAGTTTACTGTTACTGGATTGAAGTAAATGAATTGTGGGATGAGTGTTCAGTTCAGTTCATTTATTGGTCCAATTAAATACATGTTTGTACATCTAGATAGGTCATATTATACATTACATATTCACAAGGATATTCAATTTGTGAGTAGGTACGTATGAAGGAACAATGTTTATCAGGTTTGGTAAAATCTTAACCTTACGATACACACAGTACTCACACACTTACACAGTTTCATACAGCAGTGAAGACTAAATGTGATATTAGAATAGGGCATTTTGTAACAAAACTTTGGGTGAAACATTTCGTTGAGCAAAAAGTTAGTCAGCTTATCTGACGGTATTTGGTGTCTAAGACAAACTTCGGGACGTTGAAGTCTATATAGTACACCCATGTAGGACTTTGGCTAAACCTACGCGTCAGCAACGCGGGAACTTTACCGTCTGAAAACGTTCCACTTTGTGGGCGCGGAGGGCCAATGAAATAGCAAAGCATAGTAGCGTCCGCCGCGCGACAGACGCGTCCGCTGCGCTTTGATAATCACTAGTAATAGTCATTATTATAAACCGAACCTTCATCCAATTCACGAATGTAAAATCATTGAGATATAAGCGTATATGATGTTTATCGTAATTCCGAAAACCACAACATTGGCTTACGGTTAGCATTATTAATTAAGTAGGTAGTTCAAATTATGCCGATGAATTTTGTTGATGATTAAACAGTAATGAGCAAATGTGACAACATTAAATATTACATTATAATGGTGAGTACTGGTAATTATCCAAAGAGCAGCTAGTGGAATATCAAATTGGTTTTGTAAAATGGCGTTGCACGAAGTATACAAATACAAAAGAGTCTTGTTGTACGTGGAAACGAACTACACTCGGTTCCTAAAATAACGGGTCAGTCAAATAAAAACGAATATCTCAAGAAATACGTGTAGTATATAAAACAAGAAATAAATAGGGATACTGCATTAGCTACTTTTAATTGACATTTACGGGATACAACATCTACCTAGATAGTAATTAACCTTTGCCTTTGATAATGAATGAAGGTGATAAAATAGGAAGACTAGCACTCCGTCTGAATATACAGTGGTGGCGCTGCACCGTGAAGGGTGCCGCATAATTAAACGCGCGAGTGGCGCCGCCGCACTCTACCTTAGTTTAGTTACACCCGCAATTAATGGGAAGCATATATTCAGGTGGAATTTGCAACGTCGATTGTTCTAGGCTTACGGTGGTAATTTACGTGCTTGCAAGATCTATTGACTGTTAGTACGTTTTATTTACGTGATTACTGTTTTAACTAAAAGATCTATTTTTTTTATTACTTTAGACCGGATTATTTAACAGTTAAAGCAATATAACTTGAAATGTTCTTCGTAACTAGGAATATTTTAATTACTAACAGCCGTATAGTGTTCCGGTTCCGGTTAAAATAAGGCTGTGACGGCGCGTATACAGTGGAACGGTGTAGTGGCGGCGCGGCGCGGTGGCGTCATCGTGCAGGAGCGCTGAGCCTTCACTATAGAGTTATCGTCTTTGCAGGAGTAGAAAAATAAATAAAAAAATATTTTAAATATTAGGTCCTTACATATGAAATTGGCGTTTTGTATGGGAGGAACAAAAAGTCGAATATTTTTTAATATAATATATTTAATTAATCAAAGTATGAACCATTATTTTCTATGCACTTTTGCCATCTTATAGGTAGTTCATTGATCCCTTTACTAAAAAAACCAGTCGGACGGGAATCAATAAAATCTTTGAAGGCGATTTGGACTGCCCCATCGGAGTTGAATTTTTTCCCTTGCAAGAAGTTATCCAAATTTCGAAAAAAATGGTAATCTGTTGGAGCAAGGTCCGGGGAGTACGGAGGATGTCTTAGACTTTCCAATTGAAGCTCTTCTAATTTAGTAGCCGTCTGTTGCGCAGTGTGTGGTCTAGCGTTGTCGTGAAGCAGCAGTGGCGTGGAGCGATTGACCAGCCTAGGTTGTTTAGCCGCTAGCTTTTCCATCATGGTTTGCAATTGCTGACAATAGACATCAGCCGTAATAGTCTGGCCAGATTTGAGAAAACTGTAATGAACAATACCGGCACTAGTCCACCAAACGCTTACAAGTAACTTTTTTGGGGTTAATTTTCGCTTGGGGCAGGATTTGGCTGGCTGGCCAGGATCCAACCATTGCGCTGAGCGCTTCCGATTATCGTAAAGAACCCATTTTTCATCACAGGTAATGATTCGGTTTAAAATACCTTCATTATTGTGCCGGTTTAGTAATGTAACGCAGCAGTCGACGCGCGTTTGCCGGTTTGCTTCAGTCAATTCGTGAGGTACCCACCTTTCAAGCTTTTTAATCTTCCCAATTTGCTTCAAGTGAATTAAAACAGTTTTATCACTAACACCGCAGCCTGCAGCTAACTCGGACGTGGTTTGCGATGGATCCGCTTCCACAATAGCCTTTAACTCTTCATTATCAACTTGAGTCTCAGGCCGTCCACGGGGCTTGTTCTGCAAGTCGAAATTTCCAGAACGAAAACGTTGGAACCAAAAACGAACTGTGTTTTCTTTTGCAACACGACCGCCATACACATCATTCACCCTTCGAGTTGTTTCCGCAGCACTAGTGCCACGGCGGAACTCGTACTCGTAAATAATGCGATATTTTAAGTTTTCCATTTTGTAAAATGAGTGACGCAAACAGAAAAAAACAGAAGAAAAAAAACAAATGAATGACGATCATCGAAGCACAAATACATGAGTCTATAGCTGTACAAATTTGAATTTGGAATTCCTTACCAAAGAGGAGAAATTTGTGATTAAAGTGGCCAGTACGAAAAACGCCAATTTCATATGTAAGGACCTAATATTTCCGGACTACTCACACAGCATCACCTAACCCCAAACTAAGCAGAGCTTGTACTATGGGTGTTAGGTGACTGATATACTACATAGATACATTTTTTTTTTGTAAATACATACATATGATACATAGAAAACGCCCAGACCCGAAACCAGAAATTGTAGATCGTACAAAATCTGGTCCCCCGGCGGGAATCGAACCCACAACCTCCTGCGCCTCAGGCGGACGTTCGCCCACCGAGCCACAGAGTTCGTCAAACACATAACGTCGTATAACACTGCCATATTAACCTGACGGACAGACAATTTGACAATTTGATAATTATGCTACTTCTCAATTCTGTACTTGAAAGTATGTAAACTGGCTATGTAAACTTTAACACAAACATCCAAAGATGTTGATACACCTGCAAAAGCTATTAACAACCTTTACGAGCCAATAAAGAGTTCTGACGGTCTATGCACTATCATGCATAATTTAAGAGCGAGGCGTTTTGAATCCTCTATCCGTACTTAAAACTTTCGCCTTGAAGATTGATGCTGATAAAGTTTCGATAGGGAGGTGTGCGGTTGTTTAGAAGAATAGGAATGAATCTTTAGGAACTGATTCAAAAACGGGGTTATACATAAGTTTGAAGCGGAGATGACAGTACTTGTATAAACAGGCATGATGACTACATAAAAACAGAATACCTATTATTCTGTATAGTTAGTCCTTTAGCCCGTTCAAAAATACTGGACACCTATTTTTTGCTTTATCAAAAGTGCCAATATACTTTGATGCTCTCAAAGTTTCGGACTGGGTGCTTGTGACTCACTGAAAATACATTTAGTACATTTTGCTCAAAAGCATGTTTTCGAAAATATTTGATGCAGTTTTCTTCTTTTCTAAAAATACAGGAAAATTTCCTAATTGTAAAATGAGAAGTAGTTTTCCCTCCAGAACACATTGTTTTTTTCCACCCTGTAGGGTCATGTCGGGTAGTGGACATTTTACGGCTGAAGTAAGGTCCGTGGACAGACAACCAAAGTCTGAAATATTCCTGAACGAATCACAGCTGATACTCCGTTCAAAACCTCCGGTTAAAATCCTCCATTACCATAATCTGCATGCAACGGTTTGAAACTTACACGGTTATTGGAAACTGAACTATACGGATAAATCACTCTGTGTTTTAAATTTTGCATTTCGATTGTGAGAAATGAGCATTTCGAGGAAGGATTTATCGAAAGAATACATATAATGAGTTTTGGGCTTTAAAATAAACAGGTTGTATAATTCTTCTTTAAAAAAAATTATGTAGTTTTTCTTTAAACCACATTCACCAAGTTTTTATACAAAAAAATATATAAACGCGTCGAATTAAGAACCTCCTCCTGTTTTATCGTCAGTTGAATTAAAGACAGATCGGTTAGTTCGGCTTAACTTACCATCATTATCATTATGATAAATAATGACAAGGTTACAGCAAAATACTCAAATAAGTTGGTAAATTCTCAATATAGAAAATAGACTGATCCTAACAAAACAGTGAGAAAAGAAAAAAATCTTTAAATAAATTACTATCAGTTGTTGATTTATAATCGGCACAAAAACGTTTTAAGAGTTAAATACACTATGCAAAGACAAATTCAGGCCGACAGCAAATATATAACAATAGTGAAGCAAACTCGACGAAACAATACGTGCCAAAAGGAGAGGGTTAAGTATCCCATAAATTCACTGAATACACAATTCATGGCGCACCCAGAGAATTACTGTGTTGCTTATGGAATTATCGGACGCGAAAAAGGTCCCTTTGTAATTGTTATGCATTTTCATTATCTTTTCAGCTTTCTTTAAAGATTAAAGATTTTGACGCGCGTAAGAGGCAGCGGGTTCGATTCCCGCCGAGGGGTCAAATATTTTTATGGTATGCTTGGTCTGGCTGTTTAATATGTATCATACAAAATATATTTTGATGTATGTTTAGTATACTATGTATGTATATCAGATGACTAGCACTCGTAACACAAGCTTAGAGCTTACCACGGGGCTAGATGTTGTTGTGTGGATTGTCCAGCAATATTTATATTTTACTAGCTGACCCCAGCAAACGTTGTTTTGCAAAATGAAAAATAGATAGTAGCCGATTCTCAGACCCATAAAAAACGCATATAAAATTGGTAAAAATCGGTAAAGCCGTTTCAGAGGAGTACGGTAACTAACATTGTGACATGGAAATGTTATATATTAGACTAGCTTACCCAGCAAATGTTGTTTTGTAAAATAAAAAATGAAGTTGGCCGATTCTCAGCCCTACTCAATATATAATAATGTATTTTATTATTTTCTTTAGTAATTCTTAATGTGTTTTAATTTAATATGGACATTTAATTTGTATTCCCACTCAATTAATGTTGTCTGAAATAAAATGATTTGAATTTGAATATGCTCACAAAATTTCATGAGAATCGGTCAAGCCGTTTCGGAGAAGTACGGGAACGAAAACTGTGACACGAGAATTTTATATACAAGATTTCCATTTGGAAGCGACCTGCGGTGTTTTGCCTAGCTGAGGGAACTATCTGTGTAAGGCGGCAAAAAGTCGCCAATATTAGTCACGTCCAACATTAAATGTAGTTATAATACACAGTTGGAAATAACCTGACCGGATGTACCTTACGACAAGTACAAGCGCATGTTTGCTTTTAATTTCAATACATTGTAACAAGGTTTATTTATTTACATGATACATCAAAAGGATAAAATTTAATGATTCCGTAGAAATTTCTTTTATGTTACAACAAATCATTTTTCATGTGGAAATCTGGATAGAAGGAAAATGCTATTGCAAAGTATTATTTTAACAAAAACAACCGACTTAAACACCCATACCAACTTACTTACGACTACAACGACTTAATATACCATACCAATTCGGAGATAGAAGAATTGAATTAAAGAATAATTGTAGCAAATTCTCTGAGGCATAATACTTAAAACATCAATAAATTAGCTATAAGGCCGCCCTTTGCACTTCTTCCTCATATGTGAATTGAGTAACTATTGTTTTGTTTAGGTGTAGAATAAAGTGTTTTTATATTGTATTGTAAATAAAACACGTAGAAGTCATGTCTTCTCCTCTATCGAAGTCAGTTGTATAGTTAAAAACTTCAGTTATCAATCATTCATTTAACTATCGAACATGAAAAGAAAATGCAAAAATAAATTAGTAAACTTATCAACCAGATAATTTATCGCCAACCCAAGTACAAGTGTTACCAACATCATAACCCAAAACAAAAATGGTAATTGGGAGCGCAAGGTCGTTTCCCCTAACAGCTCTTGAACTTAAGAGGTTCTCAGCTATATATAAACCTAAATAGTCCATCCAATAAGACAGAAGGCTCGAAGATTGCGCTCGCAACCGCAGATCGTAGGGACGGGAACACAGCTGGTGTAGTAATTAATAACTGAACGAAATATTGCAAAACTGTCCACACAGCACCATCTAACCCCGTTTTTAGGAAGAATAATATTCTATAATGTATATTATAAAATATTGTTTTCCTTAATAATTTTTTTTTCCTGGTATTAGTACGTATATGCGTTCTTTCTCTAGGTATATGCCTCCTCTAGCTAACTCCATATTTCTCTATTGCAGATGGTGTATCAATTCTAAATCGAAGCGACATTCGAAAAAATCGATATAAAAATTCTGTCTGATCTCTCCGAATCGACATTCAGATCCGAATCGACATTCGAAACCGAATCAACATTCGAATCCGAATCGACGTTCGAATGTTCGGATCTAAGTAAGCCATCTGAGATCAGCTGGCTCTATCTCGACCTAATTGCTGGCGTTCAACAACACTCAACCCGGATGCCGGCACCCTTGCGATGCGCCCAGTTCGTAGGGTTGTCAGGGCTGAGCTTTCATGTGAATACTCCTAGATACTGTTCCGCTTAAGCTGTCATTTAGATGTATAAGCATTAAAAGTTTCAATGATGCATCCCGGAGCAAATTGGACATACTTACATTAATAAAGCACCCTAATAATGTTTCCACAGCTGGGGCACAGGGACTTCTCTCTTGACGAGAGAGATTAGGTCTTAATTTAAACTTAATAAATATCTATCTATTCTAATACTCCCATAGATAGGACACAAATATCACACTAGACTTATTCATGTGAGGGTATTTTATGATAGTAGTTAAATATACATAAAAGTTCTTAATCTGTGTATGTACATAGTCACTTTCAATAGGCAAGAGCGGAACCCTCTATCACAGGTATCACTATACCTACTTAAAAGGGGATTTCCCATGTATTAATTTATAATGTATAGATTAAGTAACTGAAATAAACTATTTTAATTATTTATATAGCCACCAAATTGAATTTATGTATGTTTTTTTTTTTGTTTTTTTTTTTATCGTTTATAAGCCTTCATTTGACCACAATCTCACCTGATGTAAAGTGACGATGTGGTCTATGATGGAGCATGAAGACTTAGAAGGTGGCTTCTCCGGGCCACATTACGAAACACGAATAATCGCTTCACGCACTGGCCCAGCCCGGAGGGTGGTGACAAGCCGCGGCCGAAGCCTACCACCAGAGACTGTTCTTAGCACCACCCGGAGGTCACGTGTAAGGATTCAGAGGGTTATCACTTACGGACGTGAACAGACAAAACCTCCAATATGTCCAGTATGTCCCTCATTGCCAATTTTTTTTTAATATATAATAGTTTCTGGATAAAACTTTTTTGCTCAAAACGTGCAAAACCCCACATTTTCATTTTGTCCATAAAAATATATGCCCAAGTACATGACTTTACGTTAAAACGTAATTTTATAGGTTAAAAATAAAATAACTTATTCTTGATCAACAGTCGAAATCACAAACTAAAAAAGCGGACGAAACCCCACTAATCTAATTAACATTGAACTCAATAACAAAGCCTCGATCGAAGCTTTTCTAACAAGGCAACATGAAACTTAAATAGTACTGAAATCGATAAGTCACCAATCACGGATAATCTGCCGTTTAGACTAGAAGTAGACCTACCACGAGTTGCCACTAACGACTGTTGGAGATTACAGCATGTTGTAATCCCATGCATTTGACAGAGTTTTAACAGCTAAAATGTTAAATAAAATGCGGCGCAAGAGGTAGCGGGTTCGATTCCCGACGAGGGGTCAAGTGTTTGTACGTTCTGCAATCACTTTCTTCTTGGTCTAGGTGTTTAATATGTATAAAAAAAATATCTATTTATGTAGGTATGTCTATTATATTAAGTACTAGCGGCCCGCCCCGGCGTCGCACGGGTAAAAAAGGTCCCGGTAATTTTTCCTTATTTGCTCACCGTTTAGACCTGCCCTGGACTACGACAAACATTTTAAAACCAAAATCAGCTCAATCGGCCCAGCCGTTCTCGAGTTTTAATCAGACTAACGAACAACAATTCATTTTTATTTATATAGATACTTCTTCCATATGGAAGACATCATAATTTACTTAAAACATTGTAGTCATATATATTTTTTTTGCTAACGAAAAATAGTAACTTGCTCTGCTTGGTCACTGCTATGTAGGTTATGGCTGAAATCAACGTTTGCTCGCCTCGAGCATGCTCCACGTTGAGCCTCGACCATTTGACGTACTGCAGCACACACAATGTGCAACTGTCCATTCTTTTGCAACATATATTCTCTGTATTATTTTGTATTTCGTTGTTGTTCTATATATTTGTGTGTGTAGTCGGAAATAAATGTTTTTATTATTATTAACTAACGACAATATAATGCATTGAGAGAGAGAGAGAGGGAGAGAGAGAAACATTTATTGATTGCATTGAAGTTTTGCATGACCTCAAGCCCCACTCCGGAACTTTGATGGTCTATATCTTGGCACTTTCTTATTTAATTGGTGTCCTGTATTTTTGTACGGGCTAACAGACAGGACTAAGCAGAATACCTATTTTATGTATTTGTGTATTTGTGCGCAGGCGTTAGGATATTTTTCACCCAACTCTTCTCGTGGGCGCCATAGAACTTCAATTATTGCAAGCAAAGCCCGATTTGTATGAAATTTGGTATGGACATAACTGTTTTCCCAGTAAAGGTCAAATGCTACTTTTTACCGAGGCAAAATCATATGTTAGATAAGCCTTCATTTGACCACAATCTCACCTGATGTAAAGTGACCATGTGGTCTAACATGGGGCATGAAGACCTAGAAGGTAGCTTCACGCACTGGCCCAGCCCGGAGGGTGGTGACAAGTCGCGGCCGAAGCCTACCACCAGAGACTGCTTCTTAGCACCACCTGGAGGTCTATCTATAATCTATTATTAGGCGGGCAAAGAGGCGTGCGGAAGGCTTGTTTTCTATAAAAAGTATTTTAGGCAGTCAACATCATATAAATACTGCTTGTCCCATTGTTGTGATGTTACATCTGTAAGGCTTCGCGCTGACCTAAGACAAAACTGTTTTGCGACTGACTACCGCCTTACAGAATAGATGAAGCCGCGAACACTGTCAACGATAAGTCTGTGTGGGCACAAACATATTTTAAAACAGGCTTAACTTGAATGAGCGCGAAGCCTACGGGGACTCAAGTCCAGTAGTGATAAATCTAAGTTGAAGAAAGATTTAGGGAGTAAGTTATGTTTGTTTGGGTTGGAACTCATACTGTCGTACTCAGCAGACGTTCTGGGATGGATACAGAAATGTCGTCATCATTTGAGAAGGGTCTAGAACACTCGGAGGACTAGACATATAACTGAAGAATAGCCTTATAATCTGATACTTCTCTGATATTAATAGTGATCAGAATTCCACGAGTCATACAATTTAAAACAATTTCGACAAAATTTATTGATTATGTGTGTTTGCATGACCTACAAAGAATTCGATTCTTCTCATTTTAAGACTACGAGACCGAATTCGAAACTTAGGTAGGGTCAGTAAATAAATAAGTATAAAGCAAACCGACAAAACTCCGCATTTCGCTAAACGAATTAATGGACGAATCGTACATTATCTGGACTATTAATGATAGTGGTGATTCATTAGTTAGAATTCAGACTTGAATTAATCGAAAAAAATTGATATTTGAACCATAATAAATATCTAGCAGAATATAATAAAAAATAATCGCAAAATGTGTTGGTAAGCGCGTAACTCAACAACGCCTGGACCTGGAGAAAAAACAAATAATTGCAAAAACTATTTAAAATAATTGAACATGCGAAACTGGGGCGGGCCGCTAGTTAACAACAAAAATTCTAATAAAGGACTAATAATAAACTTCCGGAAATTCTTTGAAAATATTCATTAGAAGGAGCGTGAGTGGCTAATTATGGCAATTAAATTAACTAGAAACTTGAATGAGAAACGCGGTACAGCTGAAAGTTTGCTCTCATAAAAGTAAATTAAAACTTTCCTGCTTATTTATAATCCCCGAAGTTCAAGTTTTCCGATAAATGAGCACCCGCTGTTTATTTTACAACCGCATTACTTATATAGCTTCCGTATTTAAGTTAAACATTTTATGACAATATTTTGATGTAATAGGCTATACTTTTGGTTAGAAATGAGGTGAATGTACAGCTGTTTCTGGTATTAAGGCAATTAACTAAGCTGCCGTCAATTTATACATTATTTATTTAAAGTTTCGTTAACAACATTGGTTTCAGTGAAATAGCAGTAAAAATCCCCTGTACCCTGATTGACTAGCCAAAAAAGCCGCAAAATGTTAGCTTGAAGATAAGTAAAATGAAGTGGAGCCATAAACTAAGAAATAAATAAGAGCAAGGATGATAAAATATTACAGTGATTAATGAAACAGAAAATAATGTACAGCTCTTTTTCATAATAATATCTAAGTCACTTCTACAACTTCATCAAGCAAAGGGTTAAAAGAAAATACGAAACGTTGCTGCATTACCCTATCCGCTGCTAAGGCCGTAAATTTGATACAAAAAACCTCATAAAGTAGCCGAGAACTATCGACTCTGCTCGCGATAGGTTTACTAACCAAGGCGAAGACTTTCATTATTCTTAGCACTTATTTCATCAATCCAATCTTATACAAAGGCGGTGTACATGTTTGGAATGGTTTTTTTTGTAAATAACTGCCAAGAAAAAGTCAGATAAGCCAAAATTCTTGCGTGATCCGTGATCGTGGCTTAGGGATGGTAATAGTTCCTAAAATAATAGTTAGTCAAAATAAACAACAGTTACTTTTCTGACTCAGGACATATTTTATGAATTGTACATACACTAGACAGAGTTAATTTAATTGACTCATGCTACCCACTCGTTTTATAACCATATAGCCAAATCGTGTGGCGGAAACAATTTATACACAGCAATGCAAATTTTGTCCACCACTTATATGTTATCATTACTCATTCAACGCGAACGCACTGTTACGATTCAGATCACGTAGCCGCCAGCAACTTTACCTCTGAAATTCGCACCACTAAGCTTAAAAGTAACCATAAAATGTACAAAAATATTGTTAATGGAACGTAAGGCAGTCTGGAATTGCGGGATACCCGCATAATGGAGGTGGATTTACTGAGACGGCAAGAACGTAAGCACGGTTAAGATGAAACATTATCCGATTAAAATAACTGCATTCAAAGCATAATAAACATTAATAAGACAAAAGGCACTAAAGACAATAAGACAACTGAACTTAGTAATCGTTTAAATGATGATGTGATTGTAGCAACAGTTGATTTGTGTTAGATACTGTTTAGCCAAAACGGGAAGGATTTGCAAACGCCCACAAATAACGGTAAAAAGATCGTAAGGCTCGGTTGGAATGAAACCGGATATCTGAGTAACTTAGCTCGTCCTAGATTCCGCTGTGAATGCGCATACTCCAACCGCCCGTATAAAAATGTAGAAGTTGGCTAAATATTTTTAGAGCACTCTCATTTCAGAGACTGAAACATATCCCCGTGGATTCCAGAAACTTTTAGCGTAATAGATAGATTTTTTAATATTGTATGTACACAGAACCCGACCCTTGTCCAAACTTTCGTCGATAAAGCATAGTCAATTACCGTCAGTCGTAATATGGCAGTACCAGGGGCTCAGAAACTAAAAGAGGTTGATCACGTATTCCGTCCGCAGTGTCCGGTGTCACCGCTAATCAGAGCATCTACCTGTGGTGAGGCAGCGGAACTAATGAGAAAACCGAAAGCATAGATAAACTAATACAGGAGCTGGAAGATTCAACGGTCGCGCATCAACTGTACATGACACGAATGTGTTTTTAATGAGCTTGAAAATAAATTAATGAAATCTTATTTCTTTTGGGAGCTAAAGAATAATTAACAAATAGTAAGCATTATTTGAAAACAATGTGGGTGGTCAGGTTTGCAGTTTCGGTGTAAGAATAGCACAATGATGTTGAACCCATCGGTGGCAAACAAGTGTACTGCTGTGGCAACACGGGCGATGGGAAATCATCAAAATTTCAAACACAACCGCCACTCCATATTGTCATAAATCAAATTCTACAGACATTTCCCGTGGAGCCACACGTGCTGATTCAACATTCGGGACACGTCGCACCCAGAGAGAACTAATCAGGGGTTCGGGAACACTACTGTACATGTACCATGTCCACCGAATTTCCACGTTGAATTTATAATCTTATATATGTATATAATACACCTGTCACAGTGTTAGTTACCGTACTCCTTCGAAACGGCTTAACCGATTATTATGAATTTTTATATGCGTATTCAGAAGGTCTGAGAATCGCCTACTATCTATTTTTCATTTTGCAAAGCAACGTTTGCTGGGTCAGCTAGTAATTATATGAAAAGGCAGTAGATATGAGATAAATATTAGGTTATTTTATAACATTTTTAGAAACAAAGTTGCAATGTATATTGCTATTAGCTTTTTTTTTATAAGAAAATGTTTCATGTAAAAAACATAAAAAATTTAATCATAAGCAGCGTAGTTTTAATCGCTTAGAAATTTAAACGAACTGTCAAGACTATTTTATTTTGATGTCTTCTATTAAGCTTTATTTCACTAATTTAATTAAAAATGAGTTTCTAATGTAATTTACGTAACCACAAATAAAAAAAAAATAAAAAAAAATATAAATAAATAAAAGACACAAATGTCTTGGTTTATATTGATTCAAACATGAAAAGCTGAATTTTTATATACACTCGTACCTTTAAATACGGACGAAAACGCGAGTTCGGTGAACTTAGAAACTATAACTTTCTCACGTTTATAACCAATTAAGACCTTTTTTGTGTCCCGACCAAATCATTTTCGACAATGGTTGTAGATACTAAGCATCTAAGGTCGATGCCATTAGGAACATTTTTTTAAGCATTTTAGTGAAGTATTTAAACTGACGTTGTTTAAAAATAAATTCATACTACATATTATTATAAATGCGAAAGTACCTAACTATGTCTGTCTGTCTGCTCCTCTTTCGCGCAAAATCTACTGAAATGATTTAAATGAAATTTGGTACATAGATTCTTTAGAGCCTAAGGCGGCCTCTAAACGGTCAATTATATTGCACAATATTGCGAATTGTGCAATTTAATTGACCGTTTAGGGTTAATATTGAAGATTGCACAATGATTGGCCGAAAGTTTGAGCGAGTTTAATTTTTATTGCACCATGTTTTTCGCACGGTGCACACGGGATCAATACTATTCTCCGACTGAACGCGAAAACATTGTGCTGTTCGTATTGTTGTGCAATATAATTGGTCGTTTGGATCAAAGCGCCTTTCAATCTTATTGTACAATAAAAGTATTGTACAATGTTATTGTAGGTCTAGAGGCCGCCTAAGAATGAACTTAGGTAAAAGGTAGACCGCGGAGAAATGTCATTCCGCGGGAAAATCCATTATAACACGGGTAACACCGCGGGGCACTACTAGTGCTATATAATTTAATATCATAATAATAAGGTATAATACCAATCACATTCATTCAGTCATCATTAAGTTTGTTAGTTATAAGCTTATCCCAAGTTATTGTTGTAATGTCCCAACGGGGCACATGTCTGGGAATAAAATGAATGTAAGACCTTTATGTAACCAAATGAAACAACAAATAAATGATTATGATTAAAATTATTAATTTCAGTGACAATTTTCATGCAATAATTTCTAAGCATTAGATCTCAAGCGACAAGGAAGCTTAATATTCTATTGACTATCATTATCTCCAACTAATTCCTTGGTTGACACAATGGAATGCACGACCTAGGTCAAATGACGCACTCCGATGTCCTTAGCGTACAAATATTGAAATGATTTATCGCTTATCGGATTGGAGGGTTGCCAGTTCATCACTTTATGTAATTAACATTACTCGTATTCGGGCGCATTTTGGAGTATACTTCATAGGCTTGTTCAATCATGTCCAATTATTTTAAGTCATCAGTCATCACGTCGGTTGGGGATCAATTAGTACTGAAACTGGGGTTCTATCGGGGGTGTGCGCAGGGTGGAGTTTTTGGTCGTGTTCTATTTATGTAGGATGTTCTTAGTTAAAGTTCTAATAAAGTTTCATTTCAAAGCCATAAACTATGTCATTTTAATTAAAAACGATTGAATAGTGGTTTCTACAAACATTCTATGATGCAGTTAGTTTTCAAACAATACCAAAATGTTTCTTGACAAAGCAAAGTGACATAACAACTAACAGCTCAACCCACTTCACTGTCCGTTCAGTTATTCATTAAGCGAGTTGCAGAGCTTAGTCAATAGTCCTAACTTAGTCATAGCACTGGGAAGTTCCAGGAATAAAGTGGGGAATGCATTCACTCGGTTGGCATTTGTTTCATTCTATTTTCTGCTATTCCGAAGTCAAAGAATAAACTAACCGCTATTTAACTAAGCTATAGTGCTTTGATGAATTCATTTTGTAGTTTTGCTCCACAAATTTCAGGGCTTTTATTTGTGTTTCTGTATAGCAGAGGGCAAAAACAAAGAGCTCAATTCACGGTGAAAAATAATATTCAAACACATTTATCATTTTAATATGAAAGTTTTTATTTCTTAAAGAAGTACCTACCCAAGTTAGCTGAAATACCCACATTGACCGTAGACTAGATCTAGGGCTTAGTTCATCAAAATCCACTGGAACACCACAAGCCCAAGCGTGAAATAACAGCATTACCAGCTTGTGTCGACTTAGTCAAGTTGCATTACTGGAAAGCGTTTGCGGTGGCATCGCTGCAATCAATTAAGTCTGCCAATTCATCGGCCTCACTAATATGGCCCTTCGCAGCTGTAACTTAAGGACCATTTTCCTCTGAGCAGTTTCTACTGTTTCTAGTATCTGTACGTTGCACAGTTCTGACTTTTGCTACGTGGGCATTAGCGACTCTCAATGAACAAGGCCAGACGAAAATGAGCCTTACAGCTTATAAAGGAATATTTTAGTATTTATGCAGTGGCAACGTTAAAACCGCATGTGCTAGTTGCTATTTCAATTTCGTGGGTAGCTTAGGGAATTTATTTAAGTGTTGTTAATGTAAAGAACATTTATCGACTTTACATTTTATTATTAAATAGGTTACTTAGTTAAATAAAAAAAAATACGCGTTAAAGGAAGTGATGATCTAAAGGCCCGCAGTTATATTATTACACCGTATGATATTTTTATATATGTTAAGTACCTTTTAACACAAAAATAGTTTGAAGATGACGGAAACACTTGAAATGTCTCAACAAAACCCATTTATTATATAAGTACTGTACATTACCAATGCAATTCAAAGATTAAATGTAGCAGATAGAAACAGTGCTACGATCTACATTCGATGAATATATCGTTACAATATTAAATCCACTTCCATTTCTGTAATGGAATTTCGTATCAGTAGTCGTTAAGGTATAGCAGCTGATCTACACTGGCCCCGGCTAGTCCCGGCCAGCCACTTTCAAATTAAAAATGTTACGTCTAGCGTTGCTCTCCACTGGGAGTCTGACTTCGCGATTTTGAAAGGTGAGCTTCGTATAGGGACTTGGCACCGTAGCTCACGTGGTTACGGGGAAATATTACACAGTGGGTTGTTTAATGCACCTTGGATGTGTGAAAATTTACTTTAGATAATGAGATTGAGATATATATAAAAATAAGATTGATAAGACAGATATACTTAATTAAATTATTGAAAGTTGCATAAACGAATATAATAATAACTGAAGATAAATAAGGTGACCACACATGAATAATATACTAGTAGATTAATATAACTGGAGAGTATTCAGAGTAAATAATAATACAACTCACTGATTACGAAGTGTAAACCCATGTGATTTTCATTTAAACAAAACATACAGTAACTGGAATGGAAACCCAAATAGAAAACCAAAGCCCTAGTTATAATCAAAACACCAAATAACCACCGAGAAAATTGTCCGGGGACGAACAAAACGACTTTTTAGAGAACATCCGGAACAGACTGCTCATAAAATTTTAAAGCCCTCTTGGGATTTGATAGTGTGAACGAATACTAAGGGTTATGTAAGTCCTTGCGATCAGCGGTTTAATTCCAAGCTCCTTCCAATTTTGTCGCAGATCTGAATACTTTTGGTATAACAGATAAAGGCAGTAAGGATTAACGCCTGGGTTTTCTCCCAGAAAGCCAGTAAATAAGACACTATGCTAATCACTTTAAATTTGAGGCACATTTTCGAGATACGCTAAAGCAAACAATATCACAGATTCACAAAAAAAGGACTCCAAGGAACACACAAAACGCAACACAACGTTTGATGCACTCAAGCCTATTTTTTTAAAGTTCTTTGTTTGCAACTTTATTTTGTAAAGATACAATTCTGAGATAGATAGATTGGTTGGATAAAGTGGTAGAACACTGCTGCATTCTTGCGAAAGTGCAGACCGTTGTCAAGATATAAAAATACTAGCGGAAGATATAAAAGCTCTATTTTTTCGCCATTTCCCTATCAATGTTTTTACTTCAATACATATAATACCTTACCTACATGCGTCCACTCTCTTAACTTTCTTCGAACAGTTACCTTGTTCTACCTTTCAAGTTTTAAGCGCAGCAACGTTCAGTGCAGCGCATTTACGGGTCACCGTAGTAATTGTGTACATTCTGAGTGACGTCTGTGCAAGATTGATGCTGATGAAACGATTTGATGGTGTTACAGTACGGTAAACCTGCTCGAAATTATATCTCGGTAGATTTAGACCACCTGTAAATTGTGTTGATAGGAAATATTAAAAGCCGGGCGTTATTAATTTGGATGACTCTGGAACGGTTGGGGAACGAGGGCATTTATATGATAACAATGAAAAGAAAAAGTTAAATTAAATCAAATTTTATTAAATATTTCAGTTACTCTCTACCTGACAATCGATCCAACGAAAGTTAACCTTCTTTAGAATACTATAAAAGACTAAACACCAGTTAGAGCGTGTACTTATAAAGTGATGTGGTAGTTGGGTGAGAACTTCGAAAGGAAGTGCAAAGTGAGAAAAATATCAACTAAATTTAAACCGGTTTACGCATTTTGTGTGTAAGTTGATTGAATTCGCCTCGCGCCTGACCCTGAGCGTTAGTAAGCATTGTAATGAAGGTTTTACATAAACCAGATATTATGAAAAAGAGCCTGTCTTGAGGAGTGAAGTCATTCACCATGGGTAAATGATATTATCGGTATACATTACTATATCTTATAAAATCTACCTACTATATATTATAAAATCTACCTTGAGTAATGTCAACAAAACGTTGACATTACTCAAGGTAGATTTTCGATCCTGTCATATAGTCTAACTAACTCGAGTGTAAGAGAATAATGTTTGATATAACCTGTCCGGCAATTAAAAAGTTGCTACAAAGTTATATGCTCACACGCAAGGACTACAAAAATAGTCGTATAACGAATTCAAGATTTTTTAATAAATTGTAACTAAATAATCAGCCGAAAATCTACGCATATAAAAACAGATATAGAAAATACAAACACAGCACAATCCAATTGGAAAACAAATCATGCGACCGCGAACGAAAAAAGATGATCGCAATGAAAGTCCAATAAAAACAGTCGGGAGCTACCAGAGCTGGCCTTGTAGTGTAAAAATCGATGAAACGTTGGGATTGGAAGCTGTGTGACTCAAGCTGATGTATTGAAACAGCCTACTGTAAATAAATTACACTAAAAGGCTATAAAATTCGAAATGATTTGAGGAAACTGTGTATTGTTCTTGCGTTATAATTATATTATTAGGTTGTCTTTGCCTTGTTGAACGAAGACGGTGTCAAAATAAGGTTTTTAAAATAACACAACTGAATGTAGTCTGAAAAATATTATTCATCCCATTTTATTAGCAATTCAATCGCATTTTAAACTGAAGTTAATGCAGGCAATGGTAATTTATTCAAAAATTTTGCAGAAGTTTAAAAGCAATCAGAATGTAAGTTAAAATAAACATAAGCTATGCCCATACGCTAAACGAACGGCAAACTCGCTAACAAACAGACAGAAACAGCAGATAAATTGTCGGGGGAAACAATGTGAGAGAGATTATTAATGACGGCAACATTACAGGAAAAAACAACGATAACTAAGTTTAATGCTATCACATAAAGCATTTATAAAGCAATAGAGATACCGCTCACCATTAAATAGCATTAAAAAACGAGGTAGATGAAGGCAAAGCAACAAAACTTTTATAATGTTGGTGAAGATAACGCCAAACTATGTACGGGATTTAAGTTTGCCGAAGCGGAGACTGTGAAACGTGATCGAATGACTATTTTTTGAAGATCCAGTGAATGGAGAATAAGCCTGCCACCTGCCACACACCGGCTATAGACATGATTAATAAACTGATTTACAAATAGAATAATGTCAAAACAAATTTGAAACCGGCACTGGGATTAAAAAGCCGTGTTGGCTAAAGTGGGAGGACACTCGACTTTCATTCCGAAGGTCGTGGGTTCAAACCCCGCCTCGCACCTCTGTATTTTTCTTCTTGAGAAATTTATGTGCGCTTTAAACACGTGCTTTAACGGTGAAGGCAAACATCGTGAGGAAACCGGCATGTTCTGAGAACTTTAAAAGAGTTTGAAGGGCAAGTGACATTCACCAACCCGCACTTCGCCAGCGTGGTGAATTAAGGCCTAATCTCTTTCGTCAAGAGAGAAGTCCCTGTGTCCCAGCAGTGGGAACGTTAATAGGGTGATGATGATGACTGGGATTAATTAGAAACCGGTGAAGTGTTCAAAAGGAACATTAGGATATCTATAGGTGGAGACATTTTGTTGTACGCTATCCCTTTCGCAGGGGATACTCGCGGGGTATTTTTGGAATAAGCCCCTTGTGTTCACTCCTTGTTGAAATATATGGTTTGCCATTGCCTGTGAATGTGCATATACTGGACGACTTAGTACGCCCAAACGCTTGTTGTTTTTAAATGGTTTTTCATGATGTCGGACCGGCCGACGAGAGACTGTTTTTGTGTCGAATAGATCTCTAGTCTGTCTCCAGGTTGTCTTTGATGAGTTATAGTCGTAGAGAAGAATATGACGTGAGATACTTACCACGAGTGCGTGTCGCACCCGTCTTTTCGCCGCAGCGTATAACTCCCTATTATGCTGCAGGGTGCGACCTGAAACAAGGAAAAACACAATTATATCCTTATTCCAAGGAACCGTCGAGTCTTTAAACATCACAAACTTTTTTCGCTTATCCATAAATTCATAAAAATATTAAAAGTATAGCACCGTAGCGTAGATTGAAATAGAAATGTGGATTTCTCGTATACGAATGCTACAA
This sequence comes from Gymnoscelis rufifasciata, assembly GCA_929108375.1. Taxonomy (NCBI): domain Eukaryota; kingdom Metazoa; phylum Arthropoda; class Insecta; order Lepidoptera; family Geometridae; genus Gymnoscelis; species Gymnoscelis rufifasciata. The sequence goes on along the minus strand of OV815327.1, from coordinate 7,329,920 downwards.
AGGAAATGATGTTTGTATTGTTTGTGCACGACACAACAATGTTACATTAATGGACACTAGTCTGGGCTCCCAGTGCCAAGTCAATATGAGTATTATGATTGATTTGCAAATGATGGAACATACAGGACAAATTTTAAGTATTCATAATGTGACCCTGTCTTGGTAAAAATAAATGAATCATCTTCACTTCTTTGACACAGTCGGCATCATAAACCTTTGACCGGGTGATAAGAGTTTATTTCTAGTAATTATCACGGGTACACAAACGTCATTATTTATGAGGAACAAGTAAATGATGTCATTCGGATGCCGTTGCAGCGTCATGTTGTCTCATTGTGATGATAGAAGCTTGTTTCCTTATTGTTTTGCGTATATTATGCGGTTGTAATGCTGTCGATGTTTTTACTAATACAGTTGTATTAGACAGTATAAATGTTCCTAATAGATTCTTCTAAGGAATCACCATTAGAAGCCCTGCCGTTTTGCTTTTTCTAAAGTTAAATCTAATAGATATTTTAAGGTAAAACTGGCTTTTGAAACACGGTAAGGTAGCCAGGTGTTCGAGGTTAAGTATAAAAAAAATGCTTGTCTGTAATAATAATGACTTAGGTACCTACGCCAGATGTACTCAACAAGCTCACATAAAGATACAAGATACCAAATCATTGTTTTCCATTGTTTGGTTTTACAAATAATAGAAACGTCAAAAAAAATACAATAAACAAAAAAATAAACATAGGTGCTTAAAGACTTTCCGGGACACCCTCAACTTAGCCCCTAACTGCAATTATCAACAACCAAGTTGAACAACATATAGAAAATTAAGATATAACTCAAAATATATATAGATATGTAAATAGAAGAACATTTAGATATAACTCTGTTAGGTCCACCGGCATAAGCATTTGAAGCATCCAAGCTATTTTAATCGAAGGTAGCCTGGATTCCGAGCGCCAGTACGCCTTATGGTAGTTCGTGCTTCCGCATCAAAAACAACAGCTTATCCATTAAGCACAGCCCGAATAGGCCTATCCGATTACAAATACTGTTCTAATTCAAAGCAGAAGTGGACTGACACACACCATACGGGTTTTGTGGAAACACTTTATTTACGGCTATTTTATTGCTCCTGTTTTAGACTGCCAGATTATTTTATAGTGCCCCAGTTTGAGTTAAAAGTGTCAGCTAAGGAAAAAATTACAAAAATGTCAAAAGTTAATTTCCTTGTAAACCACTAGGTGCATCGATAACAGGCTTGGTCATACCAAGCCGATATTTATTTATTATCATTATATTTTCAGTAAAATGTAATATGAATTTTTAATGTATGAATAAAAACTCGACATTCAATTTTACAACGCTAAAGAGCATTCTAACGACCACATCAAACAGCAACAACTCCATTTGCCAAGCGGTGTGTGGAGAATTCGCTCTAAAGGGTTAATAAGGCGCTTGCAAATCAGGGCGCGAAATGAGATCTTTGCTAATAATTGGGTAGATCAGAAGTCTCATGAATGGAGAGGAATTTCCCCGCGTACGTTAAGGATTAATGTAATATTGGCAAAGATTACAATATATTCGATCAGCGCGCTTAATATTTGTATTCTTCTATTTTTTTTCAAAAGTGTGTCTTTAAAAAACAAATACCTAGCGAAGTAAAATTTGGTTTCTTGCATTCCATTACTAGTAGAACAGAGACGACACATGTCATGTTCATCCTGTCACACATAATTCTCAGACATCATGAATCATAAATTATTGAGGAAGCGCATTCGAAAATGAAATCACGGAAATGCTTTAACATTAACTGCATCCCGAATAACACAGCTGTGGTGAAGACAAAGACACGAATGCACTGGAACTGAACTGGTCGAATGGCAACAGATTAAGAATTACAGAGTAGAACTGTTCGATTCGTAGTAATCCACCGGACGCTGTTCCCGGTAAAGTTATACTGTGCATTCTTAAGACGCAGTCTTGGCAGACAGCAGGTTGGACGAACTTTACTTTAACTTTACTAGAGGTCGGTCAATTCGACCACAATTCACTAAATCAAAAATTATTTGCGGCATATCTTTTGCATAGTAACTTTAGTTATGTCAAATTCACGCTCAACGAAGTTACACGAGTTTTAACAATATATAATGTCTTGTAAACACTAGCTACGCTATAATGATGATGATGATTGGTTTATAACAACGCTATAAATAAATGTTGCTACATTGCGAACAAGTAGGTACGTATTCGACAGAGACCATCATATAATTATCATTAGGGTGTGTGTTTGAGTGATCGTTTGAACAGGAATGGTACTACGATTAAATTGTTATGAATTGTAAGACGTTGTTAACTTTGATATGATAAGTTGAAAAACTGAGTTTAGCCTTTTTGGTAATTACTTCTTACTGTATTAAGAACATTTCTCTCTACATACCATAGATACAAATACATATTTATTAGTTGCATAACGATATAATGTTAAACTTATTCTAACACAGGTATTGCTCAACGGAATTCAACTTCGATATTGGAAATTTCAGCCACGTCTGAATGGTCAGAGCTCTTGCCTGCTTGATTTGCCAGTTTTACATTTTCAATTAGACGATTAGTATAATTTATTGATTGTAAACGAATTTATCGTGAAAACCAGAACGTGATATCGATTAACGAAACAACTTAACAACTGTTCGAGTAACATCAACAAATAATTTCACAGTCAATATATTCTCTGATATAATTTGAAAAAGAAGACGTTTGAAACCGAGATAAAAGCAAAAATATGTCTGTCTCAATAAATCATTATTAACAACCAAAGTATTAAGTAACTAACGCAGTTTTAAGGACATTACCTCCTTTAAAATGTACAACAACAGCAAATACAACAAGTTCTATAATTAATTACCAACAATTCGAGTCAAATGGAAACAGCGGAAGTTCACATCTCAGCTATTGAGGCCAGTAATCCGTTATTGACTCAAAAGCGGAAGATTAATTATTGTATTACCGGAATTCTGCCGTACCTCCGCCACAATTTCAACGAGGACTAGTTCAATGGAAAACCGTAACTTTTGTCACGACCGCAATATCCTAGTCTTTATGATTGATAGAAAAAAAACCCATAAAATTGATAAAAATACAGCCACTCAACTTCGACATATCTTATATGAAATAACAAACTTTTAATGTCAAAGAGATATAGGTCAGCGAAGATTGCCTTTAAAGCGAATTATCAACAAAGCTTGGCTCGGTTCCTATCGATGCGATCAGTTTTGGCCTTAAAAAACTCTCAATAAGCTTCGGCTTATTATCTTTTCTTGTTATCGGTAAGGGCGTAGGGCAAGAAGGTCGGAGAGGAGATCAAACAAGGTCAAAAGGCAAATGTTTGGACGATGACGTGTTAGCGAGGGCGATATTACCAAGCAAGTTAAATGGATGGTTAGTTTTCTTTAATATTCTAATGGGTTTGGAATAAATCGTATTTTTTAAACTTTCGAGGTACTAAACTGTTCGATTTGTAGCATTGAAATTGGGGCTAAGAGACAGTTAAAGTTATTTTCAAACTCATATAATCGATGAAGAAAATAATAAAACTCCGCGGAATACAGATATAAAGGTCAATGCAAAGTCTTCGACCAATATTTGAGCAACGTTTTGGATGGATCTAAAAATCTACCAACTAAATTCTACATTTCTTTTTACCCTCGATTCGTTCGGCCCGCATTAGTCGGACAAACACGCCTGTTGACTTTGGAACACTCGTGATAGTAATTAGGGTGTCTTAATGGGGAAGTTTGTCTTATCTCATCTGTAATCTGACTCCTGGCTTAATGTTTCACCAAGGCTATTGGTTTTATATATTCATTTATTACTTTGATTGAATGTTTATTTGCTTATTTTATTAAAATCACTTTTTTTGTACAAAATGAAATTGTGTACACAAAGGATTAATGTCTAGGCATTTTCTAACTGCCAACCTGTACTGTGCTTTCAATCTAATGGGAGAAAGATCACAACCAGTAGCGATGTTAGTAGCGTCAGTCGCAATTTTAGAGACACAGGTAGAGTATATATCTACTGTATTAATATATATTTTTTAAAAGTTCTTTGATGTTCTATACGTACTCTATTCTTATGTCAAAATACTTATTATGTCTGCCTGTAGAGTATTAAAACAGTAAATTTAGCTCAAGGTTTGAGTGTTTTATCTTTTTATATATTTTTCTTATCTATTTACCTTCTAACTAGTGCAAATAAAGCATGAAGAAATCTCACTTATATACAAACAACTGAGGCAGGAGAGCTCTTGTTTTATTTAAACTGAACTATAAAAGTATTAACGAATAACATAAAATTGTACCGTAAGCCCATATCAAGGACTATTAAGAATTTAACACACGCAATAAAATATGTAATAATAACTCTCAGATAAACTGAACGGGTTCAGTAGTAAAGTTGATAATTATATTTTTATTGGGAGTCTCAGAGGTCGGTGTTTTTAATATGAGCATGGGTAAGATATTTATAGACAGCTTTTCTCAGTAAAACATACACCAACATATAGAAAATGATTATTGTATGATCTGATTTTGATCCAAAACAAAATATTTAATTGAATAGTTTAGTATTTATAGACACAGGCGATCGCTCTCTTTCTGATTGACTGAGTGTGACAGTATTTGAGTAATCAGATTTGCAATAATTTACCTTAATTAAAAACTTATACTCATATCTTCCTTTAATTAAGAAAGCAATATCAAATAGTTATAGCCCTACGTGTAGGTAAAAGGACAAATATGCCGGACTCCAAGCTAAGCTCATCACTATGCTACCGACAAGGGAAATGGTGTCACCATTTCTCTAGCCAACGGGAACGCTTGCGCATTCTTCGCGTACCTAAGTTTAGCGCAGTTTTCAATAAGTACTTGAATAAGTGAGGTTTAATTTAAACCTTTCTTATATTATGAACAGGAATCCAATGTATAGCCATATCGGCTGTAGACGTCCAGAGTACTAATTAAAGAGGCAAACATAATGTGTATAATATTAATAATGTGTTAATTGGTTTTCAGTAATTTGGTTGGAAACAACCTGTATCAACCTGAGAACCAAATCATTCCGCGATCTATAATGTTGGTGGACGTCCCGCACTGTTTTCTATATATGCAAATGCTTGCATGTGTATTATAATTAGGTATTCTTAAAATTATCGCAGTACCCTAAACTCAGTTGTTTCCGTGACTGACTGCAAAATGCTGAACAAATATTGATAAGTCTGATGATGGTAAATACAGGAACATAAAATGACTATTCTGTTACTCATGTACAATTTACTTAAGGTTCTACTACTTAAGTATAACAATGATAACATCCTATCGTAATTCCGTATAAAGTGAGATGCTTCATCTAAAATTATCAAGATGCATCTACGGTTTTCCAGACAAGCTTTTCGCAACACGAATTTATCTCCTTTAAGAAAAATTACCTCTGGAAGATATAAGCAACTTTGTGCTTTAATAAGATAGATAGGAGTAAGAAAAGACAGAAATATTGTTTGGGAGTGATATTATGAAGATAATGGAATCTTTTTAATGAAGTTGCTGCTAGTGAAAATGATAACAAATAAAACTTAGAAGAAAGATAACGAAAGAACAAACAAATGAAAAGAGGTTACCAAAATTAATCATGACGATATGAGATAGTTATAATAATTAAAACTAAAACCCTATTTCAAAGCCTTAGTTTCCTTAAAAGTAAACTATCATATAATTTTTTAAGATGCATGTTATGCGTTTTCATTTGAGACCCCACTCAAGTATATTTGCAGATATTCGGTTTCCCTTCACCATTTTCACAACCCATAACTTTTAAACGGCTGAATCGATTTTCATCAAAACTCGAGCAAAAGCAACCATTCACATAAAACAACTAAATTAAAATTGCTTCATCCGTTCGGCAGCTATGATTTTACAGACAGACACGTCAAACGTTAACACCCAGACTGATATAATAAATAAACTCATAAAACCAATTGACACAGACTTCAATCATGTTAGAAATGAAAAGATCAAATTCAAGCAAATTGGACTAAACGCATACGAAATTTCAGCTTATTCTGTTATGGACATAAATTGATGAAGATAATAATTGAGTTAAGCAATCTTAAATACATTAAGAGCGAGATCAGAAGCTGTCAGGAAAGAAGTCAAAGCGTGCTCCGGAATTGTTTAGCACTCATTAATATTCATAAAGTAATGTAAATTTTGAGATTTGAATTAGAATGTAGAAAGTATTTTTGTATGGACAAATATAAAGGGCAGAAGATGGATTGCTAGAATCGGGAACTAATTTGCATTATTCATAATCTTAATAAATAGAAATGGTGTAAAGTAGGTTTTCGCTCAAAATCTTTTGACTTTGTCATGAGACTGAGCATCAGAAACAATTTTGTTGAGTACCTACGGACTTATTTTGGTGGAACTTACTTCATAAATGTTTTGAATACATATAACCTTATTGCCTGGGAGAGATCGCTCATAGCGGTAAGTAAGGCTTTGCATGGCTGTTTTTTTTAGTAAAGGTTTTATCACAATAACGTGTTATCTAATCACGTTCACTGATATCAATTTGAGGTCGCTTTTTATAATACAAAAACGATCAAAAATTATTTTTTATTCTATATAATATACTAATACTAGCTGAACCGGAAAACGTTTTTTTCAGATGCATAAAAATTTTAGAGACTAATAAATGTAGATTAGAATAAAATTCGACCTTCAGGCAGACAAAAGACACTAGACCATACATCCACATTAGTACTCAAACGGAAGACGTGGCTGTAAGTTCAATTAATTTATTTCCGTGGCTGTATAGTAAATCGACTTTTGCTTGCCTGAAGGGCGAATCAAAAATATTACATTTGACATACATTAGGTGGATCTATAAATTCTAATTTTAACCAATCATCTTCTATTGGATATTATTTTATGTTTTAGGTTTAAACCTTGTTCTAAATATAACAAACACATAAAAGAAAGATTCATCCAATTTGGAGCAGAGTTGTTCGGAAGTTATGCGCGAATACATTACGCCGATACATTTACTTATAGAAATATACTAATATATTTTGAGAACTTGATGTTCACCCACAAGAATAAGCATTTGTTTTTAGAAAAAGTGACGTACATAGTATTAACACGAGAAGTAAGGAAAAATTACTAATTCCTACTTACAGACTAAAATAACTAGGCAAATCATTTATGGGTTTGGTATTTGTACGTTTTTATAATAAGTTTCCTCATAATGTAACAGAGCTTCCTATTAGAAAATTCAAATCATTTATTAAGAGAAGTCTAATGAAAAAAGCCTATTATTCTATAAATGATTATATAAAGGATGATGCAGCTTGGATAGATGTTGCTTAGTTCCACATTAACAGGCTCTAATAATTCTGGTTGACCAGGACTGATATGCTCATGTTATAATAGCTTCCTTATATGACAAACATTTTTTTATTGTAAATGTTAAACTTATAATAGTTACCTATAAATAAGAACTCCAAAATTGTAATAACTACAAAATTGTAATAACTGATAAAGCTGTGTTGTTCTATTCGCTTCTCAACTCAATATAAAAACATTGAAGCGAACTGTCAAGACAATGTTATTTCCTTGATATTTGTTATTTAAGCAATTTGGTTTTATTAATGTTAAGTTGACCTGTACAATTTTATCTTTTTTGTTTGTATTAGATAAGGTAAGTATGTGAATCTCAGGAAAAACTGTTTTTTTCCCTGTAAGAGTCGTCTGATGGAATAAGAATATAACCGATTAAGGAGTGTGACAACACAGCAATAAAAATAAACTCGTAAAAATCTTATCGGTAGGTATCGTGAAGTTTCAACAGCGCAAACTGAAAAACTTTAATATTCGGCACCGTTACGTCAAAAATCGTACAAAACCATCTAAAATAGCAACAAGACAATGAAATACACAGAGGTTTATTTACTCGTGGGTAGCGAAATAACAGACAGTGTTAATGCTAGCAGGGCATCGAGCATTAACGGTTTCGACATTAAACCAGAGGTGCTATCAAAAAACTGTTTAAAACCGCATTACATTAAACCAGTAGTAATTGCAATCGTTTTATGACGTGTTCGTGTAGCTAGTGCTACGCCTGGTATATTTGAAACCACAACTGAACTTAAATATTAATACATTTTTGAGATTCAAAACCGTTGTTAATGATGATAAATTGACATTATTTATAATTTCGTGTAGTTATAAAGTAGACTTTATTTCAATTGTTCATTAAGATATATTTATTTTTTAAAGATTTTGACATTGTAGAATAATTATGACATTCGTTTTTATATTTTGAATAAATTGTGGCATTAAGGAACCACGTTAAAAAAGATATTGTGACTTATATATATAATTTATATTATCAATTAATGAATATTATGGTTAGTATTATTATTAAGTCTAGTCAAAAAAGTTGATGCAATATTGTATGTTTCAATAAAATATTTGCAATACAGTTTTATCTGGGTCGTATTAAAATACACTGATTGCAATGGACCGGCAAGGAGGGCAGAGGACTGATGTCATGAGTGACGTCACAGCTCCATAAGCGCTCGTGTTTTTTATCGCCGTTTATGAATTATTTATTGTATTAATTTGCTCTAAAGGTCAATCTCTGGAGTAATTATCTTGCGGGCAGAGAGAAAAGATAAAGTTCGATAAGATTGAGTTTGGGAGATTCTTGTTAGAAAATATCAGCTGTCATTGGAAATGCACAGTTGGATGAAGCAGAAAATGAGATATAGACGACTTGATTTGCCTTCTGACCCTAATATTCAGGAAAAATGTTATTCTTAACTTTGAACTATCCCAATATAAAGAGAGGCGATCGATGTGAGATTTCGATGAGTCACTTCCAGAATGCCCGCCCTCGTTGGCTGGATGTATAATTATAATATGTCTAGACTAGGCGACAGTCGGGCGACGCTCTGATATTTCCAGGGAGTTTTAGGAGCACTATCGGGTTTAGAGGTTATGTTATGTCACTGCGGCTCACGACGCCGAGGCCCCAAGCCCACAGCCCACCTACCTGTCAGCGGCCCAACAGCAGTAGTGACAGAAGAAAGTGCACAAGACGGAAAACACGAAGAAGTGCCGTTTCCCGAATTTCTTATCTCCATATCACTTCACGGGAGCACCTAATTGTCCCCCAGCGCGGTTCACCATCGCTAAACGCGACATTTGTGTTCCTTTCAGGCATATAATACCCCAAATACATCAGGCACTTTGCTCATAATTAGCTGTGAATTTCGCGGCACTAGGGGGGCACACATTATATTATGGAATAGTAACACACGTGCTATCGCAGCAGAGAGGGACGGATTCACTGAACGTCCTTGGCGAGGGGGCGCGCGGGGCGCCTGCGGCATCAGACGTTTCAATCATCCCCGGGGGGAGCGAGATGGGAGCACGCGCGCTGGCCGCGAGCGAGGGAGAGCGCGAATGCCGTGCTATTGACCGGCTCGCAGACCACGCCCACCCGGGCTAGACACGGGCGCTGATGCTCCAAGTGAGAATCGACCGTCGGCCCGGGCAGACGCGCGAGCTGCTCACTGCATCATCAAGGTTACCCACTTCTAATGCACTTCCTGCGGGTGCACGGCGCGCTGTCCAGCCTAAGCCTCTTATGCCTAGCAACAATAGTAATTCCGAGTAAAATCCATACAGCTGGCTAGATCGTACGGTTCGATATACAGACTTGGCACGGAAACAATATAGGTTGCCAGAAAAGGACGTCAGCAGTCGCGAGAGAGAGGAGCCGAAAGAATAATCGACGCGGAATTACGCGAGCGACACAGGGTCTTTCATATTTAATTAAATCTTCACGCGACGGGCTGAGATGATTCCGATCTTATGAAACGGTTCAGCCGGAACGTGTTGTACAACCCTTTACATTTTTAATGGCGGAGAGTCAACGGCCTGTTACGTAACACAAACTTCCTGTCGATAGCTAGTTGCTACTCTACTACACCCATTATGCTACAATCTTTTCAACAATCTTTTCATTTCAAATTACATTAGACGTTGAATCGCAAAGCCGACGAGACAGGGAGATCCAAGTAAACAGACCTAATTATTTTATTTCATGAATAAGTTAGCAGGATTAATATTGAGCGTAAATCAGCTTAAGGGTTTTAAAGGTTACGTAAGCGACCGCGGTTTCCCTTGTTGCTCTAAATTATGGCGGAGTAGTGTTAATTATTCTACTTTCATTGAAGGATAACACAATTTAAGCCTTTACGAAGGTTAATCTAGAATAAAATTGTAATAGTCCATAATTAGATTAGACTTGGTGATGGCAACTTTATTTCTAAAATGTCAACATAGCTATGAATGTTTCACAAACTTAGACGTATTTATTTATTCAACAAAATTTAAAATTTAAGAGAAACCCCGATTCCAATACCTTAATTTCCTTAAAAGTAAAACACCATAATATTTTGTAATGTGCACGCGATGCGCTTTCATTTGATACCCCACTCGAGTATATTTGCAGATTTTCGGTATTCCTTCCCCACTCTAACCCCCATAACCTTTAAACGGAACAACCGAAACATGTCTAAGAACACTCGCCGCGCCAGACTCACCTTACATCCAAAAAAAAACTAAATAAAAATCGCTTCACCCAGACAGACAGACACGTCAAACTAATATCACCCCTCTTTTTTGGTCGGGGGTTAAAAATCCAAGATGCTTGCAGCACAGACAGATAAACGAGTAACGAAACCCAGAAGCCTTTTTACGGCCCGAGTATGACTTAAAACTCATTTCTTCAAAATTAAGACCGCATTTGTAATTAATCCGAAGTTTTTTATTGCAAAACATGGACACTCTTCTTAAAAGCGTTAAAAGTGAAAAACAAAACCAATTTATTCACAGCGTGACCTATATCCGGTTTAGCTGGTACTGAGGGGCTGTGGATCAAATTAGGGGATCAGATGTGACGTGCACAAACCTTGGCTTTAAATATTAATCCCTTCGCCGCGCAGAAGACATAAAACTTCCGTTTTCACTAAACTAGGTTTAAGGAAACAACGGAACAGAATATTTCATGGTAAATAGACGTGAATAAAATGACTGAAATAACATTCTTCCTTCGAAATAATAATAACTATTTCTTTTTACAAAACTTGGTACGAGTATTAATAACCTTGATAAAAATTATGGGACAACAACTTGAGTAAAACTAATATATATTTAGCAATCCTAGATAAAACTACCCCGAAATTCTAACCCAAATAATGAGTTTTCCACTTCTCTACACAGATCTAAACGTGCCTAAAACAGACGAACTCCGAGCTAAATCCAGCGAGGGAAATCACAAACTTATACCTCGGAGAGCCAACCATCGTTTTAGAATAGTTTCGAGTCTAAAGTCGCCGCCATAAAGGTAATTTTGCATTGAAAACGGGGTGGGTGCGCCTTGACCCGGTCTATTTATATCATTCCGTATGTTCGAAGGCTGTAAAAGGCTTATGTCAAATGATGTCACAGAGATAGTACATCACCTTCGGCTCAAGGGGAATTAATGATTCGAGTAGCCGTTTACGAATAAAGTGAACCAATTTACTGTCTCCTGTTGCATGGGAATAAAGTTTTAGTTAGCTTTCAAGTTTTTGCCATTTTTATGTTTGCGTTTGTCTCACGGTCAATTGTGGTTGAAACAACTTACCCTCGTAATTATAAAAACTCTTAAAACTGGCTTATATAACTGAATTAGCTAAAACACGCAACAAGCCTAATTATGCCATTTTTTTTACTTTTTTATGTTTTATTGTGTTATCTATACTAATATTATAAAGCTGAAGAGTTTGTTTGTTTGTTTGTTTGTTTGAACGCGCTAATCTCCGAAACTACTGGTTCGAATTGAATAATTCTTTTTGTGTTGGATAGTCCAGTTATCGAGGAAGGCTATAGGCTATATAACATCACGCTACGACCAATAGGAGCAAAGATATAGTGGTAAATGTGTAAAAAACGGGAGAAATTGTTCATCTTTGAAGCCTTCCGTTGCGTGCGTCGTGAAAACGGTTCAAGATACACAAAAAATATAATATAGGTAATATAATAAGTATTAAAGAATAATAGCTCTTTTAATGATCTAAAAAACAATCCGCGATAGTATATGTCTATCTTTTAAGATTAACTCACAAAAACCGTTTTTATGGTACCTAATTTGGTCGAAAAAATTGTTTAAGTTGTATCAACATAATAATATTAATCTTTATTCAAATAGATATGTTGTTGCTTAAGAGTACTTCATCCATTATAACGCGGGTAGCACCGGCACAGCTAGTGTTCAATAAAGAGTATTGTATTATGTTCAATAAAGAGTATTGTATTGTATTATTGTATGCCTTATTTTGAAACGATTATAGAGATAAACAGATTTGGTCCTTATTTAGGTTTATGAGTATAGTTTTTTATCAAACATCCTATTATTCTAAAATAAAACCTGTAATATTCTTATGAACACGGAGGGCTTATTACCAAAATTTGATCATTCAGATAGCAATTGATATATCAACAATAACGCACAAAAGTGAAGGAAATGCATAAACGATGCCTGTAAATCCAGAATCAGCAATACCGAAACTTTCGTCCATATTTCAGAGGCGGAGAAGTAAAATTTGTTACAAGGTAACTTGCGCCCTCCAGACTTTGTAAGCAGCCCTGCAGTAATTTACTTTCACGACGGTAGTTTTATAAGGGCTGTAAAGCGGCATGAATGATGGCCCGAGAACAATGCTCGATTCATTTGCCTGTTAATCCTAGTTACAAAGGAGATTGCTGAAGTAAAAGTTAGCAGGAGAATGTAGAATCAACTGTTTTTGGTAGCGCAGACAATTGGCTCAAGCGAGGCTATTTAATTATTAGACAGTATTTATTTATTTTATTTTTTAAGGTAGGACACCCAATGAGGCGACAAGAGGCGACGTGGAAGGCCTAGGATCCGATGGCAGGACGAACTTGACGCTTATCTAAAATCTTGGCCTGAAGTGGCGGCAGTTTGAGACGAGTGGAAGGAGAAAAGGGAGGCCTTTGCCCAGCAGTGAGACAGCTAGGCTATTAAAAAAAAAAAAAGAAAACCCAATCGATGGTAACACAAAATACAAACATGACTAAAAGAATGAAATGCGATGTGTTCTCGTAATAACAGGGCATCACATCGAGTACAATATAAAATGGCATCAGACAGTTAGATAACATTAATAGCTCCCCGCGATGTTATCGGGTTATAATGGATTTTCTCGCGGTAAAAAGTAAGTCTAAGCCTATGTCCTTTCTCAGGCTCTAGGGAATATCTGTACTAGATTTCATTAAAATCGGTTAAGTCGTTTTTGTGTGAAAGAAGAACAGACAGACATAAAGTTGCTTTCGAATTTATAATATTAGCATGGATTCAAATTGATAGATTGGCGCTAGGTGGCTGATTAGGCCATGACCTTAAACGTTCTGCTTAGTTAAGGATAATATAATCAAAACCATTGATTCCGATACCACTGATCGTATACCACAAGTCGATTAATCGTGGTGTAAGGTGGCCTTCGAGTTAATACACGTAAGGTGATCGGCTGCCACGCCATCTACACGATAGCCTAGATACCTAATTCGATTTAGATTCTCGACAATGTTAGCCAGCCTATCAGTAATACAACTGCACTATGCAATTATGGAATTTGCCTTAGGTGGTATAATAATTTCAGAAGCAATTAACTATTTATTTGACAAAATGCCGTTTAAACTAGGGATTTTCGAAAATTGGCTTCTGTACTGTAAACTATTCGCATTGTCATATTAATTAGACTTGAATCTTAACCTCGTAGGACTCAAAAAAATATAATTTAATATCTTAAAAGGCATGTAATAGGGTAAAGTAAAGTAGTCATTTATTGGATACATTATTAAAAATAATAACTACTAAACAGAATACCATTTTTTTTATGTAGTTATCGTGCCATTATATGTAGAAGTACTTTTTTCTTAATAAATGAAATGAAAGATCAAATATTCAGTGTCTTAACGAGTTTAATGACGAATATCTATATATTTAAATAAAAATGAATTGTTGTTCGTTAGTCTGATTAAAACTCGAGAACGGCTGAACGGATTTACCTTATCATAGTCTTGAAATGTTCGTGGAGGTCTAGGGAAGGTTTAAAAGGCGAGAAAAAATCGAATAATTGCCGGGATAAAAAATAGAATAAAAACCCGTGCGAAGCCGGGGCGGGCCACTCGTTATTAATAAAACGATTTGGTATAAGAATACCAAATGCCTAGTAACCGCATTAACTATAATAATCCTAACATTTTACGAAGGTCAAGAAAACCGTCGCACAGAACTAGCACGGACCAGAACGTGACACGAAAAACCCTTCCCAATGTTTGTCCTCGTCTCCAAATTCATCCCGAAATCTTTCAGATTACCGATTTAATGTTCGTTTTACGATCTGCCATAACTTGAAGGGTGCAGGGCGGACACTGTCGGAGTTTATTACAGAGACGAGAGTTTATGACGAGGGCGGATCGCGGGCTGTACTCGAAGAAATTGACAGTTATCGCGAAGCAATTGGAGCATTTTACAGTATCTGTGAATTTTTGGACAACAACAGAACACTGTAGACAAAAATTCGTAGCCAAAAGTCCGCAATCTGGATAAAAACATTTACGATCTATTAATGCTTGCTATTGCGTCAATGAAAGGGGGAATTGGTTTAACAGATCGTTTGATGTTGTTAGCCATGGCAATATAAGTCAAGCAATTGGTCTGACGATACACGACACTAGATAATGATGCTGGTGTAGTTGTTAATCCGAACTTAGTCTATTTGCCATAAAACAACGAGAAACGCTAATGACATACATATGTGTATTCATTCATATTTATAGATGAGATTGTATCGGGGCATTTATATGTAAGCTCGTACTGGTCCCATATAAATGGTGTACTACCAATTATTTTTATCTTTTGCCAACCATGTTTTATAACGAAGAAACTTAACTGTATTTTTAAGTAAAAAAGGTGGCCCGCCGAAATTATACAAATTTTCCAAAAAATCGTTCTAATCGATTGTTTGAGGCAACAGGGGACTGTCGTTGAGACTGTTGTGCGTATAAAAAAATAAATTTACGTTGAGGGTCTCAACTGTTTTACAAAAATAATATACTTAATTAAATTATTTTTGTTAATGATTTTAACTGCCAAGTGTTAGGGTATGTTTCAATAACTTCTCCGTAAATCTTATTTCTGCAAGCGAAAACAGTGTTGGGGACAGACAAGAGACTGTATTTTTTTTTGGATTCTATTAAGTAAGACTATATTTTTTTGTAAATATAGTTCAAAAAACTATAGGCCCGAGTAGTTTCAGGATATAAAGAGTTATATAAAGAGTTTTTTTAATTTTAAATACTTAAACGAATTATTATTTAAAAACGACGGGACAGGCAGATTTTTCATTTACAGAGAACCATCTTTGACTAAGAATTCTTTAAACAAAAAGAATAATTCCTTGAACTTCTCTAGCTACCTAAAGCTTAGTTATTAAAGTGCATAACTCCATAATGACATGCGCATCAAAACTTTAGTTTTAATCAAGGTACGCGTCATAACTCACACATCTCGTAAATGAAACTTATAAGCCGGTGAAATAGTTCCCTCTCTAATAGACAAGCACCGCTTTATCATCGAGGTGGTTATAGGAGATGGGATGTGGCGTGTCACACAATTCAATAACACCAACGCAAAGTTACTAGTCCATTCAGATCGAGTTAGCGATGGGGCTACAATAGATGGACCGCAAAGGGGGACGCAAACTAGTATTGTGCGAGGTTTTATATCAATCTATTTTAATACCTTAATCATAAGTCGTATTGTTATCTCAATTCTTATAACCTATGCCTCAGTATAATATTAAACACATATTTAATATATAAGACATAATATCAACATTGATATTAATTATAATATTGAATGCAGCTATTTAAATAATATAGCAATTATCGATAAAAATTAAATAAATGTCAATCGCAGCTATCGTAAATAATCTACGACTACATAGAAAATGGGTCAAAAGGTTAACAAATGAGATGTTTACTTTATTTTGCTAAATCAGATAAATACGCTAGGCGTGCTTATTGTGTACGTATACTAAGTGCAGATGTCAACACAGTACAATACAAGTAAATGCAGAAGTTTGACAAACTAAAGAAAATCAATACACCGTGGATACGACATTTGAAGACGGACAATAGAGTGAGGCAACAAGAACTTTCCTAGTGACACCGATTCTGAACTAGAACACTATCAATCAGAAGTCGCGTAAAAACTAGAAAGAAACTAGAGCAAAAGCAATCACAACTCTTTGTCACAGATCGAGCAACTTTTAGACGACATTATATATCCGATTGTCGACGGCATCGACAGATTTGCCGTCGTCGACAATCGGATTAATTGCATTAATTAACGCCAGGTTATTTTGCAATTTATCTGAATCCATGAGATCACACCACGGAAACACATGGTTATGTTATACAACGTAACCTGTGAGAACCAGAAGAATCAAAGGCTGTAGAGATAAATCCATTCTAGTTAATGAAGCTTGTTGGAATTGCATATTATACCAGAAAGAAAAAAGCTCCATCAGACCCTAATAATGATAAAAATCTTTATGAGATGATATTAAGCATCTCTTACAACAAAAAGGTGAGTACAAGAGATTTGAAGACCTCTATAAACTTGCGTACAGTTTGCGGGTTAATTCTGGGGAAACCTTCCGACTTGATGGTCTTGGAGGACGAGATAATCTCAGCTTTGACAAGTTAGTTGCTTTTGCGAATGTTAGTTTTGATTTCAAGCTTTTGCCAAGAATTTAATCTCAATTTTGCAAGGACCTTTTCTTATTTTCTACTGGAACTGAAATAAAGTAGTCACAAAGCGTAAAACAAGTTAATATATAGCACAGTATTTGTGGAAGGTTACAAGTGGAGATAACATTATTTGATAGCATTCATTGTCATTCAATGCAACGCTTGAGCAAAGAGTGCCGGAGCAAGGTCTAACGATGAATCAAATAAAGAAAAACAAAGTAAGTATTTCCAGAAATAATTATATTCTTGAAAACTAAACGACACTTAAAATATTGAGTTAGAGAACAAAAATAAAATTCTAAAATCCTTTGACGAACTAGACTAGTCTATTTCTGGACACGAATGAGAAACAGTAGCAACAACCTAAAGCTTTTAGTGAACCTAGAAAACTAAACTAAAAGCTGTATCAGTACCAATTCAAAATACAACAATAGACAAAGTTGGCCGTACGAATACATTTTCACAACATGATAATTGTTCTATTATTGAGTACGCGATCAATTTCAAATACAACACAGATACTTAACGACCTATCAGACAATAACATTAATCATTTACCTGACCTGTTCATGTTCATAAATTACATGGAGTACATTAGCCTAGCTACATTTCAGCAAGTTTATCAATTACAGTTGCCCGGGGTAAAGTAATGAGTCTAAGCTCACCTGCACTCTCCTACGAGTAAAACGAGGCTTATGCAAATAGGCCAGACGGTTACACAAGAGGAATTTAGTTGAACAGTTGAATTTAAGGAATTATTTTGTGATCGAATGCAATACGAAGTTGGGACATGAGTTGGAACAGTGGAACATTCTTTCTCAGAAGAATCCGAATGAAATTCAGACATTACAGTGTTTTCTCGTATTTTGAGAATTTACAATGAATCATCAAAATGAGGAAGCAACAAAACCCGCAGATTTTGAGATCGAAATTAACATTTAGAACTTCGCGTGAATCGTTAAAAAACGTAATTATTCGATCGTAACACATATTCGCTTCATCCGGTGTTTGATCAAGGCTGACAACTTCGGAAGAAAGTTAAAAGATTGGTCACTGTTTCCATGATGAAGGTTCAAGCCACATGGGTACATCAAGCCAATCAATATAAGCTCTCACCGTGATCGAAATCAGTAGGACACACACACAAAGGGTTCTAGCAGGGTAGAAAACCATTTTTGCATCTCGGACTGAAACGTAAACATTAAGATAATTGTGCATTTATATAAGATAGTTTAGAATTTATACTAGCTGTTAGATTTCCCAAATAATGTAAATAAATAATTTAAAAACATAGTGAATTCAGACTTCCCCTTTTAAGTCTTAATTTTGTGTACTATGTGCCCAAATATGGGTGTACTTTGAAATGTTTTTTGCAGGCGGTACTACAACAAAAGTTTCAAAACTAAGTCATTACCTTACCTTTGTTTGCTTTATCTTTATCTTTTGAGACCGAGAAAGAAGGGTGTTTAATACCACGTACCATTGTTACACTGTCTAACACTAAAACGTATTCGTTACGAGGTGAACCTATGTGATCGGACGCAAACGGACTTTGAAGATTTTATGTGATTTATTCTACAGTTTAAAAGAGATCGTGCATTTTCCTTCCAAGACGATACCGTTATTTATGGGGAAGGAAGGAGCGTTTTATGTAGCGCTGCTAGAAAAGATTTTCCCTTGGGATTAAGTAATTTTCTGCACGGGTAACGTATACAAAATAACGGACCCTTTTTAAAGGGTTTGTACGAAATCCTGGAACACGTGACTTATTTTCTATTTACGAGTATATCACCCAGAATTCATTTCAACTCCATCGCACAACCTGTTTGTGTGAGTGCTTTAATAAGCAAATAAAGTTAATATTTTCCCCCTTGTTTTGTTTGCATTAACGCTGCCATCTATTTTATTAACCATCTAGTATGAGTTCCGGATAAATAAAATGAATATTAAATCCCGAGCAATCAAAACGAACAAACACTAATAATTCCATCATTTTAAACCCTTGTTCCATTTCGCTCTGTTGTTTAGATCTGTATATTGTTGAATTTCAGCTTTGTCCAGTCTGTGCAGCTTTCTATCCTTTCATTGGATAATTGCATTCCCGTCTCGGGTTTTCTAAAATAGAACTGAAATACGGCACCGACTATTAGAGTGGGGCTTTTGTCCACTCCTATGACAACCTTGCTGAAAGCAAACAATTCAAATGTTCAGAAAACTCTGTGATTTAATGGGCAGGAACACTCAGACCACCACGTCGGAATCCCGATTCGTAAGCATTTATATACATACTAGCTGTGCCCTGCGGTGCTACCCGCGTTATAATGGATGAAGTACTCTTAACCAACAACATATTTATTTGAATAAAGATTAATATTATTATGTTGATACAACTTAAACAAATTATTTCGACCAAATTAGGTACCATAAAAACGGTTTTTGTGAGTTAATCTTAAAAGATAGACATATACTATCGCGGACTGTTTTTTAGATCATTAAAAGAGCTATTATTCTTTAATACATATTTTTTGTGTAACGGTTCAACCGTTTTCACGGGGCACGCAACGGAAGGCTTCAAAGATGAACAATTTCTCCCGTTTTTTACACATTTACCACTATATCTTTGCTCCTATTGGTCGTAGCGTGATGTTATATAGCCTATAGCCTTCCTTGATAACTGGACTATCTAACACAAAAAGAATTATTCAATTCGAACCAGTAGTTTCGGAGATTAGCGCGTTCAAACAAACAAACAAACAAACTCTTCAGCTTTATAATATTAGTATAGTATCGATATAGAGATAAGACTTCGATCGACCCAATCTCAACTGATGCCAAGATGTGGTTATGAGGAGCATGAAGGCTTAGAAGGTGTCTGTTAGCTCTGTTTTTGAAGATACCCAGGATGTATATTAAGGTTGTTGTTGATGATGAATTTTCGGCCATATGTAAGAGACATATAAAGAGACGATTTCAAAAATTTAAACTGATCAACGTTAAAATATTGGAAGGTGTGCCATTCCTTGTTGGAAGCCTTACTTATAAGTAATTTATTTTTATATGCCCGTTAGTAAGCACGATACTATGATTAAGTTTTCTAATTATGTAAGCGTATGTTGACTGGAGGTAATATTGGCGTCTATTGTAAATAATGCGATTGCAATTTAATCCCTTATGTAACCGACACCCATTATCTAAGTCATCACTAGAAACGATTATCTAATTGTATTCGACAGTGTTTTCCCAACGTTTAAAGTGTTAGCAAACAAAATCTGAACCACCTTGGAACACTATTAAAGAGCTACCTACATTCAGTTCTAAAGAGAACGACTCCTGCAATGATAATGTACCTACCTACATATTTACTAAGTTGTGGTCCACCAACGCAAAAACTAGACAACACAATTTCGCACGCCCCAATGACACCAGAAAGGTGCTAAATGTATTTAACACTTCTCAAATCCAAGGCTTGCTGTGCATTCACTTGTTTTGTGCATCTTACGCGAGACCTTGAGCTCACACACAATTATCATCATGAATGGTTGTGCAAGTTATCACCGAATTAAAAACTGGATACCTCACGTAACGCGAGTTATCGAATTTGTGAATGAAGATACGGCACAGCAGGTAACACCTGCATATTTAAGTATTAAAACATATATGGCTATTTGATAATATAATATAAGGGTGAAGGTCAATGTGGAAATCAATATACACTGACAAATGAGGTGACTAAACGGTCCAATTAGTTAGCAAAGTTACTGAGGAACCTTCCTTTAGTCATCAGGGGTGCCAAACGCAAAATTATTTGAATCGGATTTATTTTATCGTATTGTTACGTATATTTTCGCCCAGACAGCGGAGCTCCAAAAAATACAAGAACTCACAGTAGACGTTGCATCCGAAGACAGGTTGAACTGGTTTCCTTTGCGGGAATTTTACTTTCTATTGCACAGCACCGTGGATCATGAAAGAGGGTTAGCAATTTTGGCCTACATTAGAACGAAAATGTTAAAACTACTCTACAAGGTACTCTTTTAAAAGAACATAGCTCCTTAGCTTTTAATCGGAATCGAGAATGTGGCACACGTCAGCAATTTTTGCAAGCGAAATATCATAATTATCCAATATACATTTTCATATCACAACGAGCTGCACCAAATCCATAATGAATGCGATATTAATGGCGCCGCCGTCAGTTTAGTAACGCGATAAAGGATCTATCGATAAAATTATCACCTCGCACCGCGGCCGTATTAATTCGATTATCAATGGTGTCATTTCAAGCTCATTGATTCTACAAACTTTCAGTAGTTATCTACTACATGAAAAGGAGCGTATAGACATTCAATCAATCAATTATATATTTAAAAAGCAAATAAGGTATCACATAATTAACGCACATTTATCGTGACTACTCAAGAGATGCGTCTTGGATGCCTTAATCTGAGGTAAACAAAGATAGTATAATTGCTTACGTCACAAACAACATCAGCAAAGATCAGCCTTCCGTCCACACGAAACACTTAAATCTATATTTTGTACGTACCTTGAGAACAATTAGATTTTTTATGATATTTTTTTCTCCTCGAGCGAATTTATTACTGAAATGATTCCAAAATCATGCCAATTGCAGATTGGCAGCTACTTAACCATTATAATCAGACCTACAAGTGCCAGTCTACATGTATCAGTCATGAACTTCCGACCTCAATGCACTACGAGCCGATCTGTGGTCCAACTGAGACTAATTATTACTGAATTGTCACATTACATAAGTCGTTGCTGATATGTGTATCTCAAAAGGCTAAAAGATCACTGGATCCATAACTTTCCACCGGACACTCTAAAAGCGTTACCCCGTCCATTTTATATTCGAAAATAGCGGACAGAAATACGCAGAAATGCATTTTTACTAAATCCCTAACATAGTGGGAACGTGGGAGGTATCGAAGCGTTTTCAAAGCGGTTTTGGATTGTCTACCCTACAGTAAATTGTTGCAAAACGCATTCAAACGAAATCGCATTTCAAAAAATGCGTCTACACGAACACCAGCTTTGTAAAGGTACGGCAAGTAAATGTTTTCATTGATGGGAAATTTTAAAGAAAATATATTATTGCCAATACTACTGTATTTCTTCGTCTGTTAACATGATATTCCGGAAATATGTCAAGTGCCCAAGAGCTAGCTGTATGTAATGTAGGTCGTCCAAAACCAATAAATATTCTTACAATATGATACATTTTACACATACTTTTACGTGTATTAATTCAAATTGCCGCTTGCAATTTTACTATAAAAAATAAAATTAACTCTCATGAATCTGTATACCAATACAGATCTCTTTAAATAAGAATACTCTAATGAATATGACTTATCTAGGTATAAATAATATCTTAGTAATCGAAACTCTACCGTCCATATCGAAACCTAATCCATTCTGAGTGGAAACACCATTCGTGCAATTCCAGCTGTCATTTTTGGGAACGGAACGTGAAAAGCCTGAGTGGATTAAACTAGGATGTTTGTTTTCACCTGATGCAGTTAGTCTAAAAAAATCGTACACACTTTGAACTCCAATTGAAGGGCCATTAACAGTGCGACGGTTTGCAACAGCTTTCAGAGACAAAACTAGTTTGTTAGTGAATGAACGGTTTAACGGATGAATGGAGCGTTTTTGAATCTATCTATAGTAGAAGTTTTATAGCGAAAATGATATAATCACTCTAACAGTGTCCGCTTTATAATGGATTGCCTTTTGATAGATAGGAAATATGCATTTTCGGAAATCTGTTAATCCAGATTATAGCCACTTAGAGGTGCGCAATTTTGCAAAATATGTGTATTTTCTTAGTGAGCAAAAATGTTCTGAAAGGACCATAAATCAACAGTCAACAAGCTTTTTTTTTAAATTTCGTGGTGCCTTTATATAAATTTATATGTAAATACCTAGATTAAGAATGCTGCAGTTAAATGTGGTTTCAACAACGCTTTAAAACGTGTCAACTGGAAGCAGTTTTAGAAGAGCGGGAATTCGTTTTAAAGTCTACGGTAACCGTAGACTTTAAAACGAATTTTAACAACGAGTTATTACAATTTAAAAAAAAACAGTGATATACCCTGATGAGATAGACTGTAGTATTCATTCATCTTTATATATGTATTATAAATTAAAGGTCCCCGCCGATTCTGTCTGTCTTTATGTTCGGAATAAGCTCATAAGCTTCAAACGGCTCATCGTGCAGTTGTCAGCATTAGG
This sequence comes from Gymnoscelis rufifasciata, assembly GCA_929108375.1. NCBI lineage: Eukaryota > Metazoa > Arthropoda > Insecta > Lepidoptera > Geometridae > Gymnoscelis > Gymnoscelis rufifasciata. The sequence continues at coordinate 7,306,716 of OV815327.1, read as the reverse complement.
TAGATTTCAATAAGAAGGTTTTGGTATATAATTATATGTTAAGGATGTGTAAGAATAGGTTGAATTATGGTGATCACATTTGGAGGAATAAAGCATTTACTTCGAAAGTTTTATATTATAATATAACTTTTGAAACTATCATGGTTATCAACACTATTTAGATTTTTATCGGGATATTTAAATAGTTTCGAAAGTTTTGTTTATTTATCCATGGCAACTGACAGTAGGAGTCAAATTGCATTTCGCATATCACAAAAAAAACTATTGCCTGGTTATATTTCAATATTTGGGTTCTAGAAAGACAGGTAGCTTGGTTGAAGTGATTAGAAAGATAGCGAATGATACAAGATACAAAATCACGATATATCCATGAGTCGTCCGGAAGGAGTTACAATAATACGAGAATAATTACCTATTGCAGAATAATTAATCGAACAAGACAACTGATATTTAAATATTAATCATTATAAATACTTAACTCTCACTTAAACACGTTAATATTGTTTATTTCAGCATAAAATAACTTACTTATCCGTCTAGACTAAGAACATGCTGTAATCAGCGCGGGCGCATAAAACCTGATATGACAGACGCGATGCGTGATGATGTAATGCGACCTCGAGCGGACCTCAAGCGCCGTCACTGGTCACGTGGTCACATAACCTAAAACAGGCTTCAAACAATATACTATACATCTGTTAATTCTGTTGTTGGATTGGCTAAAAAATGTTTATGTAAAATGTATTTTAATTGTGTTTATCAAAGTAATATTTATGTTAACTTTATTTTTACTTAAATTGTTTTGTTTTATTTTAATTACTTATGTTGATGAATAGCATCTTTTTGAATAATTTATACCTTAATGTTTTTGTATTGTGTGAGCAGCAAATAAATGTTTGTATGGGAATGTATATGTATGGGAATAGGTACTTAGTAGAGATCTAATGACCAATGACTCTCAGTACATAATTCTTTATGCCTATTACTTTTAAGTATGTCGATCCAGTTTTGTAGCTCAACTTTTAATTAAAAGGTTTGCTTTCGGAATACTCTTCTAAGGTTAAGACAACCTTTTGTACTTGTTTATGATATCTAAGTACCCAATTTGGTATAATGTGTCGTAGTGTACAATAAAGAGTATAAACTAATTAGTCAGACTTATTTTGTATCATGGTAACTGCATGACACATAGGTCTATAGGTCATACACAAGTTTAAAATTAATTTCGAAAATATGACTTTAAAAAATAACGACCACGGTTAAATCCAGTACTAGGGTCAGTTCGAGCGGGCCCGGTCTACTAAAGAGGCAAATATCAAAACTCTCACATGGCAAAAACTCAAAATCTTAAGAGCATTTTCGCTATGCTTCTACACGTCAACAAGATATTACCGCGTTACCTGATCCGCGCAACAATCTAAACTAGGAGTTTATTATATATGTTTGTGTGTTTAAATTTTTATGTACCGGTATCTGCGCATGACTCACCGACAAAGATGGCCGCCGAACAATAAGTAATTATCGAAGTTACGTCCGTCCCGGTCGGTTTTTATTTTGAGATAAATGTAGTGATGGTTTCTATCAGAATGTTTTGTTATAGTAACCACAGGGTTTTATGTAAATACTTTTTTCTAGTTCATATGGGTGACATGTAAACAAAACCCTGTTTATAAATAAACTGATAAAAAATGCTTTGCCGCATAATGGTACTTCGGATGACTATACAGGTGAAATAAACAATGGGCTATTTATCAAGCTTTTAATTAATCAAGGAATAAACCTTTCAGTAAAAAGAGCTAGATAAATTAGTTAAACTGTTTCCCACCAGATCCCATCGTTTTTTTCCACCTTGTGTACGAGTATAAAGGTATTTAAGTTTACGTGTTAAAAGTTTAAACAAGTGTATGGGTACTTCGTATTTTTCTTGCTGACTCGACACGGGATATCACACAACACAACTGCTAGAAACAGCTTTGCTTTTTCATTGTACAAAGTTTTTGGTATATTTCTTATTTTTTATGAGATACTTAAGTATTATGTTTGTATGATGACGATGACAGTTATTTTACAACGCTCTATAAGTTCTTGAAATGGGTCATTCAAAACATAGTCTAACTTTATTAAAGTTTTAAAAAAAAACGAGCCATAACCAAGCACCTATTTGAGGCAAGCGCTGTTTTTCTATTAATACATCAGCGTTTTCTTAATGAAGTAAATAATCTATTATTATCAAATGCGTGATACAATTCGCCTGTCGCTAACATAAAAAGCGGCGAGGCTTAGGTTAAAATAATGCTCAGGGAGTGATACGCAGTTTGTTCAGAATATTGGCATAGCAAGGCACTAAATTATCCCGAATGGGCACCATAAATATAATCACAATAGCATGTACGTGCTCTGTCGCTATTGAGGTTTTTTCAGGGTACCGTAACTTGAAAGGAAGCAACGGAGCCCTTAGAGAATCACTCGTGTCTGATAAATGCTTTTCCGCTTGACGCTATTCCACCCACCAGACCAATAGAGATGGGAAATAACATACTAGCATGAAGTAGGTTGCAATAACGTTATTTTTAAGGGAGCACCTCAACGAGATCATTCGCGTGCAATGTAATGGTTATGATCCGAGCAGTCATCATCAGTGATATTATAGGTAATATTGTAATGTAATGCGCATAGAATCTATATGTTTCATTACACGCGAACCCTGGCCAGTCAGGGAGGTAATATTGAAATGTAATCCTCAAGTCGCCTTAGTTATAGTTAGTGTGTCTAAAGTGTTAAGATTACGTACGAATGCTCCCAGTGAGGGACACTTTTAGAAGCTTACTAAAAGAGGTAGTAACGATGTATTCAATATTTTTGCGTGTGGTCTTTTGTAGCTATTCCCCTTCGCACGAGTTAGACTCACATTATGGTCATTTTTTTCAATTCAATTATACTATAGAGTAATGTTTAAAGACCTTGAGTGCTAAGTAAGTACTTGGTGACTAATGGTGGTGCCGTAGCCGTGAGAGACACGGTGAATATTCTTGGAAGTGATACATTTATCACTAGTAGATATAAATCACATATTTGATACCGTCAAATGTTAATCTACTGGAAGTTTAAGTGCATTCTGCTGCTAGCAGGTGCCTTAACCGTTAACAGGTGCACCTATTTTAAAGTGCACAAAAAAAAAGTAAAATTTAGGGGTGCGCTTCGGGGTTGGCACTTGCGACCTGCGGAATGAAAGTCGTGAGTGCTCCTTGGCCAACACGTAATGATAATGATTGGAGCTTATTTTATTTTTATTTATAAGTAAGTCTTTATACTATTTTCTTTAAGCACATGACTGTGAATTTTCTGTAAAGGTGCAAAAAAGAACGCTAAATTTGATACTTGAATATATCCAGCGAAAGATATTCTAGGAGTACCGCAGTTAATTGAGGAATGGGTAATATTTGGAGCGTATGTTATGTTTAATTCGTACGTCTAATTTGGTGGCTTTTAACTGGCTGTAAACCTTTGATGTGGCTTTGGATTCATGCTCTGTGATAGACGTGTCCTACGCGCGACACAAACTTCATTAGGCACATGACTTAATTAACACCATGTTTTATTGCCTTAATAATTACTGCACAAATAAAAGATCGAAATCACGCTTTGATTCAAAGAGCGATTTAATGTCTTACATCATCAGGCCAGCCCTTGATTTATGCATTCATACACGATAAATATACAAAAACATAATTATAATACAAAATCAGTCAGACAGAATTCACCAGTACTATAAACCAAAATATTATTTCATGACACTTGGTTACAATTTGTGCAATTCGTATTTTACCGAGCAAATAAAATCATTAACCACATAAGCAGCTACCTAATAATAACAAAATCTATAAGTACAAAACATGTACCTATATAAATCTCTGGAATTACGTCAGGTTAAAATTATTAAAGTAATTTTTTTTTATCACATTATCAGAGACTATATTTATGTATACTGACACAGAAAATGTTCAATATATTTATAAAATTATTAAAGTATCCAAATTCTCTATTAAATTTGTAATGTTAACAAATTCTTGAGGTAACTTCAACCTTTCGAGGTTATTGTACGCTACAGAATCCAAGGCTGCGAGGTGTTTAAAGGCGTATTTCTCTTAATTAACCTTTTGATTGGCTATGCCACCTATATGGGTTAAAATGATATCATCTATCCGACCCCTGACCTGAACAATTGACACACATCAACATGCCGCGATAAGGTGACAAGTAGTGAGATAACTTGTCCTTTCACATAATATGTCACTGTCAACCTTTATCGTCCCACAATATTATTTAACATTCTAGTTCTTTGACGTAGACTGTATTTGTAGCTAGGTAGGTAGGATAGGTAAGTAAATGAAAGCGCAGTAATTCCCATATAAAAAAATAACACGAGTCAAAGCATACCGGATTAGATAGCATTGCTTACAAGATATCTATTATTGTTCCCTTATTAGTTCTATTTAAGGATTTTTCACATACTCAAGGAACGAAAGACGGCTTACTTGGAAAATTTACCATTACTGTCATACTGATACCAAATCAACTGGGACCATCATGGTGGTACAATTAACGAAACGGCCGATGTATTTTATGATGAGTCTTCAGATTTTGGGAACATGACAATTCATCAATCAATTATAGCCAAAATAAGAGAGTTTCATTATAAGTTATTATTGGTCTGGGTGTTTAATATGTATAATAAAAAATATCTATGTATGTATGACTATTATATTAAGTATATCAGATATCTAGTACCCGTAACACAAGCTTAGAGCTTACTACGGGGCTAGATGTTGTTGTGTGAATTGTCTGGAAATATTATTATTTATTTTTATTATTATTAAGCGCCAAAATAATTATAATTTTGCACATCCAAGCGAAATCTTCAATAATATCAAACCCTTCCACTGTATATTCGCAAAAGAAATTGTCACTGAAAGTCAGATAGATTGACAAGCGCCAAATTCCTAGTAAATTGAAATTTCGAGGGCACGGCGGGCTTATCGACCCGGGCACGTGACGTGACGTGCTAAGGGTTATCTGATAAGAATGGTGCAGTTTACATAGAGCTAACGAATAGACTGAATAAAAAACATAGAATACGTATTGACCAGAGCGAGGTATGTTCAAAATTAGAAGGATGAGCATTTTTTTAAAGACTTATTTTGGAGATAAAATGTTAGTTTTAACTACATTGGTTAAAAGTCCATTTTCTTACCACGTATTTTGTTTCTTAGAAGCTTTCGTACAAAATGTCTAAGGCAAATTGCAAGAAAAAAATAATCTGAGTCTTTTTTACAATTAATAACGGGAACCTTCTTAGTTGGATAACAACATAGAATATACTATTTAGATTTATGTTGGCGGATGAAACAACCTGGAAGGAGGTGGTATCGTTTTGTGAGGCCGTAATGATCCAGAAAGAAGCTGCCGGACGAGATCGCGAGAGGCAGAATAGCAGACGCAACGGGCGTTCTGCACCTTTCAGTCTCGTGATTTGTATCTTTCTTTAAAGTACAGTTATTTCGGGTCCGTGGATAAAAGAGTGAGGGCTCCTTTTTTCCACACTTCGGACCTGAGACGGGCGATGTCACCCGTGGCAGTTGGCATCGTAAACTATCATCTGAGGTACATATGAGACGTGCTGAAGAAGCAATGCAAGATATGCCTGGTGCGCAAAGAAGCCGGCCACCGGGGGTTATTTTAGTGGGTCCGCCAGAACTAATTCTGACAACCCCACATAACCATACTTGTACCCTCATACAGTATGGTATCTGTTAACAGATTTTTTCCCCCGAACACAAAAAAAAAAAAAAAAAATACTATTTAGATTTATAACGGGATATTTACCATGATTGATTGTTAGTGTTGATAATAATAATAATTTATTTAATGTGATAAAGTAGTTATTTTACTGTATTGATAACCTGATGATGATAGTTTCAAAAGTAACATAGTACCTACTTATATGTACCTAAGGCTGGTAAATAAATGAGAAAAATACGTCATTCATTATGTACCTATATCATGATAAATGCCCATCATTGCCCACCACAATAACAATTCACGATCAGTAAAAATAAAAACTCGGCATATTATCATTCCATCGCTATTCATACTTAATCAAGATCGAATAATATCAAAACGGCAAGAAAACAAACGACCCCTAAGAGTGATAAATACAGAATTCAGAACGCTTGCTGCCGGCAGTTTTTATGTGTTTTGCGGATAAGGTCGCCATTTGTCATAGTCCTGAATCTACTTAAATGTCTGACGGAAAGGATAAAGAAATTATATAAAGAGAAAGCCGAATGTTATATTATGTATACATTTAAGTATACAGAAAAGAAGCATTGGGTAAGTGGGATCACCAAAAATGGCTGAAAAGCACCTTTCGATTTTTCTTGAAAAATTATTTGCGCTTTAAAACGTGATTTAACGGTGAAGGCAAACATCGTGAGGAAACCGGCATGTACTGAAAACTTCGAAGGAAGGACATGTGACATTCACCAATCTGCACTTGGCCAGCGAGGTGAATAAAGGCCTAATCTCTCGCGCCTAGAGAGAAGTCCCTGTGTCCCAGCAGTGGGAACGTAAATAGGGGCGCTCATATAACTAAATAGAGAGAAGTCCCTGTGTCCCAGCAGTTGGAACGTAAATAGGGGCGCTCATATAACGAAATACCCACTGTATTACGTTAAAACTTAGTGGTTTTGCCTGTGTGATAAAACCAAAGAGTCTAGATGCAAGCACCCGTCATATCGCCTCTGGCGTCACCTGGTGAGTGAGGGTCATCGGTTGCTATTCGCGTTGGGAGTGACGCACGCGCCGTTGACGCTACACCAGTGGCTCGATCTCAAGCTTTAAATATCATAGCATATGCCCCTGAAACTATCGATCAATCGAAATGCTAAATCGATTTGGTTTTGATGATTTATAGTTTTAATTTCTATTAACAATCGCGTTTGCGCCGTAAGAGAGGTATGATGGAAAGCGTAATTTCGGTCGGACAACCGACTTCCACACGGTCCATTTTCGATTCCCACCTGACCAGACCATCGGTCGGTGGTTGGAATGGGACGGGTATTGAGACAGAATCGAAGGAAAATGAATAGACTACCCTATCCTATTTAGTTTTTGTCTGAACAATCGCTTATTAAAATTAATTGTTGGTGGAGTTGGAAACTTGGTGATTTAACAAAGGCAGTGAAGGTATGAAATAGATTAAGTTGAAGCCTTGAAGGTCAGTCTACCTAAATAACTCTGATATCTTAAGTTTCATCGGACGGCAAGAATAACATTTTTATGTTAATAATGACGCACTTATGTAAATCTGAAGTTTCTGTTGCATTCAAGAAGAGCCGCCATCAGGGAAACGCGATAGCCTCAAAATTCATAGTGTAATTCGCGATAGTTGTGAAAGTGACAACATTATTTTTTATTGAAAGATGCTTTAGCTGACTACCAGTTACTCAGTCACAAAAATATTACTTACAAGTCCAGTCTTAAAATTTCAAACCCACCCTTCAAAACCAGCACTTAAACTACATACTTAATATAGAAATAACTTCGCTATCATCCGATTTTCGGACGAGGAAATTGCCAGTCAATGGCCTATTTATTTCAGAACAACCCCCACTATCTAGCCACTACCCCCTCCATTTAGCAGTTTGTCAGCTTGTACATAGCGGAGCCCTGCCAAATGGCTCTCAGACTCCAGACGGCCGTTATTGCAAGGACATTGAAATCTGCGCTTAGGGCTGACAGTTATATGAAATAGTTGAATCTGTGTATTGTGTACGAGAGATTTAAATTTGATTCAAAATGTTATATAACTTGTAGTTACTGCTTCGGAAAATTTGCTCACCACAATTGTGGCCCTAAGAATGTAGCTTACCTACTACTTTACTTTTTTTTTGTAATTTAGTTCAGTTAATTTAGTAAAGTTGTTATCTTTACATTACTTACATTTATATCTTTCTTACTGGAGAAGAAGAAGAAGGTGTCCATGTATTTTACAGTCCAGTAAAATTAAAATGAATCTAGATTTTGGAATAATTGTGTGTAAATTCTGGGAGGAAAGTAGATAGGTATTTGCCTGCAATAATCAAATCTTATAAATCAATAATAATAATAAGCGAAGACTAAAATAATTTGTTCCTCCTAAATATTTATAAAACATATTTAATCCTTGTTAAGGCCAATAAAGGTTTAACAGAATGCAGAATTATACTTAGCGGTGCAAAATAGAACATGCAAGAAATCCACTTACTGTAAGTCGAGTGAGAGTGATGCTACTACATAGGGAGGATACTGTGGCTGTAAGGCAGCCCTAGTAACAAAAAACTGAAATGAGTTTACAGTCTGGTATCACAAAGCTCAAAATTCCATCCCGCATAGACATAGCAATACAAAATGAGATTTACAATTCTATGTAATTTAGTACTGTATTTGGCATAGAGCCAAACTAAACATCAATATAGAGAATCTGAGCATATAGAGTCTAATAGTAAAATAGGCCTATTGAGTAAAGTAAATTTGTTATTACAATCACCATTTAATAGACAAATTTATTTGGCAATAGCATATATTTGATTATAACATTTAATCTTTTGAGTTATGTACTTATCTTAAATTAATGGAATGTTTGAATCTTATGTCATCTGAATTAAGTATGTATTTTTTAGTATAGAGACTCACTCTTTGTGGAATAAGTTTTAACTCATTGATTAAAACCATTTCAACCTTAATTTCATTTCATGTTAAGTAGGTATTGTTGCATAGGTACCAGAATTTTATCAAACCTTAAAAATCAATTTACATTACTGCTGAATCCATATTAAGTATGTTTCAACTTGTGAAATGCCTATTTTATATTTCTATTCTATTTTCTGTAGGTAAGCACAACATTTAATGTTGTGCTTACCTACAGCATTATTTATGTTTAGAATAGACAAAAATGTAAATTTTACATTTTTGTCTGTCAAATATGTAAAAACAGATTAAATACTGAAAAAATTCAACTTTATGTCCAAATGTGACAATTAATGTCCCAAAATTAATTTAGAGTCTTTGCAATTTGATAACAATAAGTTTTATAGGCCCCTGATGAGATACAAAAGACACATAAAAAAAAAAATTGGATAGCAGGTACTGAAAATTTAGACATGAATAGAAAAATCTGTTTTTCTTATGGTACATGTGCTGCGATAAAGTGAAAAATATAATAAGAACAAATTATGAAAAAAAGAATGAATTATCTATATTATTCTTATTATGCTATCTAAGGTAGGTATCAGACTACACTTAGGTAGGTGCAGTATGTTTCACTAACTTGTAACCCATTCCGCATACAAACCACTACTTACTGTACCTATAATAAATATGAGTAAGCAAATACTTATAATTCCGCTGTCAAACTACCCATAATTTTATTAATTCAATAAAATGCATGGAATTATGTAAGGAGGCACAAGAAATACACTACACATTGGAAAACAATTATAATGCATTTGAAAAAAAAATGAATTATTCTTATTTTATTCTTAGTTTTTATTTAAATTAGCTTTAAGTTGTTCTGTCCATGTATGCCTAAGCTTCTAAGGAAATAAACGTTTTGATTTTGACTTTGAATGAATCAAAACCATTTCAAATAACTATATTAGCATACCATGTTTATTTTATGTATCCACCCCACATATATTCATTAGTTTTCCTTGTAACACATATCATTAGCTATTCCTGTGGCAAACTCAGAAATATTCATTGTTTAATTTATACTTTTTTTCATTCTAGAATCACAGAAATGTTGATAAACCAACCCACTCATTGATCATGTGAATGAACTTGGATGATTCTGATAAGAAAAGTATTGGAATTGTCACATCCATCGACAATTCAATTGATTTCAGTGCCATTACATTGTGTATGTGACAGAGACGGAAGACTTTAGTCAAAATATTTACATCTATTTAACTACCACAACATTTTTGGTGTACATTGATGAGCGGAGAAGTAAATTAGAAAAAAAGTTACTATGACAGTATTATTAAAATTGTGCACAATTTAATTTTCTGTTTACAAGATAGGCATAATACCAATAATAAAGATTTTCTGTGTTACTTTTTACAAGGTAGGTTAAGAAGGAGTCCAGTACTATGTATGAATAATGATGTAGAATTCTCAACAGCAAGGGAAAACCTCTGTGATGATAACCACAGCCGCATTTATTGTATAATACTCTAATAATACGTTGTCCTCAGCAATAGTTGCCGGCGTGCTTCGATAATACCCACGTACCTATTTATTTTTACGCATTACGTACCTACGCCCAGCTGGCGACTGGTGCCCAGCGCCGCGAGGGAGCACCGCTAGTGCACAGGTACGGTAAACTCACACAAATGAGGCTACAACACGACTACTTGCTATATTTGGAACTTTAGGACCCGTTTCAACAGGAACGCGGAGAAATGACTCCGCAAACTCACCTACAACTGTTGGCAAAGTTTACTGGCACTAAAGCACACGGTGGTACGTACCTCTGGCGGTTCCAGGAGAATTTAACACTTCCAAACAACAGTTTCCCAATGAGAAATCACAAAAAAATCTGCACAACACGGGCGAGATCACAGGGCGTGATATCTCAACACAGCCGGCGTGCAAAATTCACAAATCCAGTCGAACACTCGTGGGTATGGATAGAAAAAACACAGATTCACTCACTAAAATCTATGATTTCCACCTAAATTGTAAATTACGAACTAATCCTAAAAACGCGCCAACTGTCAAAACTAAAAAACTACAAGCACCGAGTACGCGCCGCGCGACCGCGCGTTCTGAGCCCGCTGTGCTGACTGGCCGCTCGCAAGGCTCGCTACACACGAGCACGTCGTCGTCGCAAGCCGCGTACACACTGCACGACGGTCGCGCCTAGCCTCTAAAAGAGCTCGCGTTATACTTTCATTTAGTAATATATGAATAAAAGCAGCATTCTTATCTCATAATTGATAAAATATTATAATATAACAGCAGTGTTATCTATATCGCGATGCGACAAAAATGAGATAACGCCTGAAGATAAATTCCACCGACATAATCGTATAGTTAGGTACCGGCCTGCCAACCAGTTATACGACCAAGATGAAAAGATCTAAGCGGCCTAGAAAAATAATACTATTCAACATTCATCTATACCCGCAGACGTTAGCCAGACGCGCATGCGTCAAGCCGTCGATGGTTGCTGAGCAGCGCGGTAAGCGTACGCTGGCTACGTCAGTGAATGACGAGCCCTGCGTTTGTATTAACCGATCGATTCTGTAAGAAATGTTATGTCTTGAATATTTACTGTTATGTAAAACCTACTACACTCGGTACAGGTACCTTCAAAAGTTACGAGCACGCAATATCACGTCGAATATAGCTTAAAATTCGTACAAACGATACACGGCAGGGAAAGGTTATCATTTTTAGTTTTGTACTTATTATACTGATGCTTAAAGGAAGAAACTAAAACTGACACGTCATCTAGTTTAGTAAATCAATTCATTGCAGCGGATTTTAGGTATTTAAATTTACGGATGAATGTGTGTGTGCACATGCCTAACTGACATCGGTGTAGTGTAGATTATGTGTAACCTTGGAAGATACAACCTGTTCAGTCCTCAAACAACATTATCTATTATTTTAGTGTTGCTTTGCGGTAGTTGCGATGAAATACTTACGTGTTTCAAGAAGGTTTAATAAGCTATGCGTCAAATGTTATCAGTGGGTATACAATTAAATATTTATTTTGTATTTCAATGCCTAATGTAAAATAAACAATTACATATAATAATTATTTACCTTCACAAACGTTGTTTTTCATTAACTAGTACCTATGTCATTTTATAACTTATTTATTTTACCAACTTTAAAGTATTAAGTAAAAATAAGGTAGGGTATGTAGGTTGATACAATAAACGTACATTATATCTGGCGTGTATTATTTATTAAAAATTAGAATCTTGATTACAGTCATGCTACAATCTTGCGGAAGACCACAGTATTTTTTTAAAACAAAACCTTTAATAGTTAGAATGCTTACATAACAGTATTATTATTATTAAGAATACTTTATTGCACAATAAAAATACAGAGTTGTACAAAAGGTGGGCTTAATGCCAAGGCATTTTCTACCTGCCAACCTCAAACAGGTTTAAGATAAAAAGTTGGCGCGCAAAAATGTATAAAAATAGCTTAATCTAAAGAGTAACAATATTAAAGTGTAAGGTAAAAATATAACAAAAACAATTCTAAATATATGTTTTATATTTAAAGCACACACACATACATATTATATATATACTACATGTAACATATGTTTATATAAACACATACATATATACATACAAATATATATATATATAAATAATGACAAAAAGAGATGAATAAAAGGGATAGTTTAATAAGTTATGTATATAATTTATCAAGATAGAAGTTTTTAGTTGCTCGTTTGAAGTGGTCTTTTGTTTCTGCTTTTCTGATATGAGGTGGCAATCCATTCCACAACCGTGCTGCTTCTACAGAGAAAGAATTTCCTAAGAAGGATGTAGAGTGGGAGGGAATAGCGAGTAAAAGGTTGTCAGAGGATCGAAGGTTTCTATTATGTTCATCAGTTAAAAATGAGAAACGGTCTTTTAAGTAAGTAGGAGTAAAGGGATCTTTTAGAATTGAAAAAAGTAGGCATAATATTCGAATGTTCCTACGCTCCCGTATAGGTAGCCATGCATTTGGCGATATTTGCTAACATGATCGTACTTTCGCAGGTTATAAATAAATCGGATGCAAGTGTTAAGTAGGCGATCAAGTTTGTTAAGTAACAGTACTAATCACAAATACTTAATAATGTAGTAATCTTCTTTTTCATAAATTTTGTTCTTATTTTAATAAAATCCTGTCTAAAAATAAAAATAAATTCAAGTAAACTTATTTTGTTATTTCGGAAAGAAAACATTTTCAAAATTTTAATATCGGCATGCACCTACGGAGTTGGTACTGCCACAGTGTTGAACTTATCTATGTAAGTATTTCAATAAAAAAAAAGATACTATATTTCACGCAATTGTAATTCTGAAACATGTTAATATAGAACTGCTAATGAAATCGACAGAAATGACATCATGATTTATATTGTAGTGGAAGACAATCGAACAGTTCAAGGTGAAAACTCCGATGGAAAACAGAAGAACCAACCTTCGATATTTTGTACCTAACCATCCTAAAATACGTGTAGATAGGTCAAATATAATAGGAGAGAAATAAACGGATAGAAACATAAAAAAAAAAATTTTTTCATTCAAAATTGAAGAATGAAATATTAAATTTACCTATAGAGTAATTTTGATATGAGAATAGGAATAAGAACCCTTGTGTTTCCAATGTAGCATGTAATTATATTCTTTACTCAGAGGTACTTTACCCGCAGTGTCTGTGAATAATTTGTGTTATCTTGTGTTGGGTATCACAATTCATTAAAGCAATGTTTTTTAAAAGTAGAGGTAGAGGGTGTACTGTGCATAGACACTGGTTCACACAAACACCTATATCTAAAATAGTCTGTGCTAACAAAACACAGACTAAACAAAGGAGAGTCAAGTCGTCTATCAAACAATTTTATGTTCCGAACTATATTTAGGTAACTATTGATCAATTGTTAGTATTAAATTACGTATACCTAATGATCGCGGGCATCTAAACATTTTAGTTTTAAATGTGAAATTATGTCGTGTCTGGTTATAACGTACATTTACAGTACCTAATTAAAGTAAATATAACATTAGGAACATAATACTTTATTTAAATTATCTATGAGATTTGTAATAAACCAACCTATAATTTAAAACAAATTATAATTGTTTTTTTATCTAGTTCCTCCTTTTAATTGAGTTAATGATTATGTATTCATAAAGGACATGTCAAAATCACATTAACATTATTGCATAATTTTTTATTTTAAATATTTCTTTACAAAAAACTCAAACACAAAATGTTTTAGCATACCTACGTTACTTCAATTTTGCACAAGCTACATTCAAAATTTGACATTTGTATCTGGACAAGCTTAGTTTTGTGCTCGATTATGTTATGGGAGCAGAATAAAATCGGATTGAAAATTATTATTTATTAGCGTGTTAACTATTACATATTTCTTTAAATAGCAGGATTATTTTACAATAATACTAATGACGCAAGTACGTTTTTGTTTGACGTACTTTTGATAATGCGATAAGATTTCCGTCGTACCATTTCTAGATAGAAGTCTTTATCGTTATAATTAGCTTTTCTACCAGTATAAACTTATTGTTTTCTTGTAAATAATTTATCACAATTAATTAAATGCTTAAATTTTTCTTGTCATTTACTCAGGCGAAAACTTAAAAATACTGATTTGGATATTTGTGGTTTTTATTGTAGGTGTTTGGTTAGGTACATCACAGATCTGGAGGTCTGATAGCGGCAGAAATTGTGCTCTCCGCTATTATTAGAAATATATAAATCTCTGTTTAAGTATCCAAATCCAATATCCAATATTGCTCAAAGTCAAAAGATAAATACCCAAATACTTTTATCAATTTACTAAAGAAATAGATTTCCAATTAACCGACATAGATTTTCTTTTACAAATTTAATTAATACACTCGCAAAGATTTGCCATAAACTGAACTTCTTTCAAAATCATTCTATCGGCCCACCCGACGGCAATGACGTCACCGACGGCGCGCGCAACACAGCATCGATCCGAACTGCCATCTCGCAGCGTTGCAGCGAAATACCGTCTCAAGCCGGAAAGCAATGCCAACTTTGTACATCGCTTCTAGTACTTTACTTACTAGAAAGCTTGTGGAAAACATTTATATCAATCAGAAATTTTGTTTCGCATCAGTGTAGTTAAAAATTGTTTGTTGTTTAGTGTATATTTAGATTTATATAACATCTAGTTACACACAGAGAGAAAACTAAACTAATTGAGTTCCTTCTTCTCTTTTTTAATTATAATTTAATTTTATTTATATTACTATTATTATTTTATAAACATAAGTACTTATAATTTATTTATTTACGTTGAAAGTATACTAAAAATATATTTTTTAACATAATCATCAATTATTATTATTTACGAAGAGGAAATCAGATAGAACGGAATAAAAGAAAATTAGTTTTCATATTATTTACCTACACAGATATTTATAGTATCGATAAATTCGTTACATTTCGATAAATGAGTCAATCAATTCACTAATATTATTTAATGATAATCATATTTTCATTGATAATAAAATAAATAATAATGTTCTTAAAAGTAAACTCGTTTGCCAGCAGCCTAATAACTTATTTTAACTTAGCATATCAAATATTGACATTGACAACTTTGATATAATCAGCTGTGCGGGCCAGCGGGTGGTATGCAACGCAACGGTAGCCGTCAAATAAAAGAAGAAGAAAAAAAACGCAACGGTGCTATCAGCGGATTCAATTTAAATTACATTCAATTAAATTCAGTTTCAAGCTGAAATGACAATGAAGTAGGTACCTAAATAATTTCATAGCGATATCTTGGTGAGATTGATTCTCTCAGAGTCACTCAATATTAACGTCCCGTTTATAGTTATTAATAGGTAAGTACTATTTTATGCAGTCATTCGATTATTTATTAGATTAATGTCTACTTTTCCCAGAGAGTAGGTGTATTCAGTTTATGATTCTAGTGGCCTCGATTCCTTGGTTATTATTTCCTATTTCCTTCTTCCCATGAATCTTTAGTCCTTAGAACTAACAATATTTTGATATTAATTTTACATTATAAATTAAATATATAAGGTGTCCCATACAACAAACTTGATTTTTATAAAGTTAAACAACTTTGTGTCAGGTCAGTAGGTATAGGTACTTGGATACGGCGCTAACTGCATATTTTTGCACTTTTAAAAACAGATTTTTTTTTACCCTAGGTGTGAGTCTATGTCATACTTAAACATATATCTATATATATAAAAAAATGAATCCCTATTTCCCTTGGTCACGGCATCACGCCTGAACGGCTGGACCGATTTCGCTAATTTTTTTTTGTTCTGTTCGTTATTATCAGGTGAAGGTTCTTATGAAAGAAAAAATTAAGGAAATTGCGCGGAAAATTAGAAATTTTAAAATTACTTAACTACCATATAAAATCATTAAACTTTTTTAATGTAACCTTAAGACATTTGACATAGAATTGACTGAATGCGTGCTACAAATATAGTCTAAAGAGGATGAAAAAACAAAAATGCCGTTTAAACGGGTTTTTCTGTCAATCTTATTTTATTAATAAACAATACATTTAATCTTAATATACATAAATCTCGTGTCACAATGTTTGTCCTCGATGGACTCCTAAACCACTTAACCGATTATAATAAAATTCGCACACCATGTGCAGTTCGATCCAACTTGAGAGATAGGATAGTTTAAATCTCAAATTATTATTATAGTCGCAATTTTAATTTATTGCTAATTATTTTACTGTTATTATCTACAGGTTACCAAAAGTGTAAAATAAATGTCTTATTATAGGTTGTCTATGATTTTTCTTGCTAAGCTATTCATACGTGGTGCTGGTAATACACTCTTTGAGCTATTGTCTATGTCTCGAAAGTTCAATAATCATTTTATAGGTTGTCTATGATTTTTCTTGATAAGTTATTAATTACCTACCATAGATAGATACTAAGTTGATAAGCTATTCATACGTGGTGGTTATATACTCTTTGAGCTATTGTCTATGTCTCGAAAGTTCAATATTCAACATAGTTTTCAATCATTTTTTTCTGACATATGTTTGAAATACTTAATTATAATTTTTTTATTTTTTTATTATTTTTATTATCATTGTTTTACGTTCATCAAAGCCTAAATTAGTTCAGCTAAAAAGTAACACGACATTCATTGACTGGTATTATTATCATTGTTTCAATTTTCGTCTTTGTTCGTAAATAATTTAATTGTACTAAGGGGTTATAGTAGTAGAAAGTCAAATATCAACATATTTTTTTACAAATATCATCTGTGTGAAAAAGCATAGTGGACTCCGTGACTGATGTTCTCTTATCGTTCCTCTTAGATTGTTAAATATAATGTAAATAACAAAAACTTTAGCCACAGCAACGTGTGGCCGGGTCAGCTAGTAACTTAATAAAATCAAAAATCTGCTCATTTATGGCGTCTAAGGCGGAACAAAGTTCGCCGGGTCAGCTAGTTTTTTATAAAGTTTATTAGGAAACGTCTAATAATATTAATTAAGTATCCTAATTACCAATTAACCCGTTAAAACCATCGAGAATTAACATATAAGATTTCCACTTATTTAGTCAAATATCGTTCTTGTTTAGTTAAAATTAAGTTTTTTATTTTATTTGAATAATAATAATAATAAAACTCTTTATTACACACCATTGAATATACCACAAAAATATATTTGATATATACCTTATGTATGTATGTTATTTTAATACTTACTTGATAATGAAACTGGTGCCTTATAATAAGTTAATAATAACACCGTTTCACGTTTAGTCATTTTAAAATTGTAGGCGCTTCCAAAATTAATACTGCTGTTATTTTTTAACAGATATTATGTGTTCTGAATCATCATTACCATTTCAGCCGTTGGACGTACACTGCTAGCGACAGACAATCCGTGAGCCGCGGCCCCTATTCGAGTCCTTTTCGACCCCAAAGGCCATCATAGTACAGCATGATAATGGCCTGCCCACGAACTACTCCGTTGGGTTCCGTTCCATATAAGACAGTGTACCAATTTCTTCTAAATATCCTCATTCCAAATCGTGTGAATCGGTCCCGTAGTTCTAGTGCTGTATTCAGGAAGCCGTTTGTTTCACACCAGTCGATTGCAATGAATTGGCGATGCAAAGATTCTAACTAGCGCCTCTAGTGTCAAATTGTGAAGCTGTCTAAGAACGACACTTTGACAGTTTTCCTTACAATTAACGTCAGGGCAAAATGTAAATAATAAATACAAATCAGATGTAAACAAAGAAAGTCTATCTTAGACAGTTTCTTAATTTCGCCGCTAGAGGCGTGCGGATAACCTTTGCATCGCCAATTGTGCTTGCCAGATCAGATTCCGATCACCAGTTATAACTATCCTTTATCATCATCATTATATCAGCCAAAAAACGTCTACTGCACATTATGCCTCCCTTCTTGATGAAGAATACTGAAGATGAAGGAATACATCGAGAAATAATTATTATTAGGCGACACCGCCGTAACAGATGATCCACGATGATGACACTTTAGTTTATAAGATTTATATTTTTATGTATGTTAGTCTATAAGGTATATGAGCGTTAGATGCCTAAAAGAAATGATTTATTTATGTATCATCATCATCACCCTATTAACGTTCCCACTGCTGGGACACAGGGACTTCTCTCTTGACGAGAGAGATTAGGCCTTAATTCACCACGCTGGCCAAGTGCGGGTTGGTGAATGTCACATGTCCTTCAAACTCTTTAAAGTTCTCAGAACATGCCGGTTTCCTCACGATGTTTGCCTTCACCGTTAAAGCACGTGTTTAAAGCGCACATAAATCTCTCAAGAAGAAAAATCCAGAGGTGCGTGGAGGTGGTTTATGTATGTGTATGACAAATTTGACAAGGACTCTTTACAGCTGCTGATAAATGCTTTGACAAAGCGACTGTTCAGCTGCACTAATAATGTATTATTTTTCAAATAAAAATGTACCTATCTATTAATTTACTGAGGTAACAAAATGTTCTTGAATGTCCCAAAAGTTATATAAATTTTTTTATTTAATTGAATTTCGCCTACCTCTACATCTATGAAAATAAAGTTCCAACATACCTACCTGACTGGATTCGTCAGACCAGCACGGAACGCGCTTCGAGTCTCCGCAGGCGCTGCATCACAATGTCCGCACTCGCACCGTCCCAAAACCGACCTTATTAATATATACCTAAAGACTATCTCAATCACGCATCATGAAAGGCAAGTTCAGACACTAGATTTGGCAGTATTATCTACATTCGCAGCTCATTTGGCTGTTTCGTGACGAATCACGCGAAGTATACCCTTCTCGCTCCATATAAAGCGTTTTCGGGGGTTTTGGTCTTCTGTCTCTGTCACATGCGCATTAACCTGGAACAAAAGATATGGTGATTAGTTGGCGGTCGGAACGCAGTGAAAAATGTTGATTGTAGGCAGTTTTGTAGTTTGAGCTAATTGCTCGACTCAGTGCCAAGGGGTTTATTCTAATTGCCTGCGTTCCTGACATTTTATGTATGTTGAGTTTGGAATGTCGAATATTTCGAGACCTACGTACGAAGTCTAGGCCTGACATTTTGGTACTAGTTGCTACACAGTTTTTTGTTTCAACGGTGTGGTAGGTACGGTACAGCTGCGAATATTTTTTGATTTCGTAGCAGTTTTCGTAGACACGTAGCAAATTGCTACAGCTAGGGCTCTGTCAGGGCTACGCTGTAGCAAATTCAATATTATATTTGTAACTAGCTTTTCAGGTTTTGTCTGTTTTTTTGATTTTTTGCTTGATTAAAATATTTCTACGCTGTAAATAGTGGCCTACACCTTCTCTAAATAATCAGGTAATAGGATACGGTGCTATGTTACCTATAAACGGGTCAGTTATTGCCAAGCGTGTGCAAAAAATAAAAAAAAATGTGAATTTTTTATACTAGCGCTCCTTTCTCTTTCTATTGTATTTAAACTTTACGAGAAAGACAAGGATACACCTACCTATGCCACCTAATAGTAAATATATAGAGATTTAAAACAAAAAAAATGTATCTATGTAGTATATCAGTCACCTAACACCCATAGTACAAGCTCTGTTTAGTTTTGGGTTAGGTGATGCTGTGTGAGTAGTCCGGAAATATTTATTTATTTATTTAAATAAACTCCCAAAAAATTTATACATTTCAGTTTCTATTAGATATCTTTAAATAATTTAGACATTCTAAATAATTTTACATTTATAAAAGGTAAAAATATGCAAAAAGGTGGTCAAAGCTTCTACTTCAGTGGGTGTGAGAGGTTCTCTAAACGGTCAAGTGCCAGAATTTTTTTTTCAATTTTGAGTTGTTTTCGAACACATGAAGACATAGAGAGTGTGTTAAAGAAACTTGTTAGCCAGGGGAGGAGCCCAGCCCCCTGGTCGCTGGCTTACTGCGTAGAATTGACCACCCGACATAATCACATCACATGTCGTATATGACCAAAATCAGCACAAAAAGTCGTTTGCGCGATCTAGAAAAATGGAACGCGAAATTTGATTTAGGTTTCGAATTTGTGAAGAATTTTAATTTTTGTCTCTATGAATGGCAAAAGAGTTTACATATGAATAGAATAATGTTTTTAAAGTTTGAAAGCACGATGAATTTGATGAATTTAATTTACTTTTTCGAAATAGATTTCGCTAAATGACAGATGCCAACGCCATCTCTTATGATCTATGGGAACATCGTAAAAGGATTTGGAACCTCAAAGTCGTTTCTTTTGTTTACAGTAGCATTGTAATGTGTAACATTAGCTGCCCATAGATGGCTTTGGCAATTAAGAGATTGAAAGTTAATTGGGATAGATTATAGTTTTATTTGTGAGATGATGAAGATTATTTGTATAAAACTACGATCCAACATATATTTTATACATATTTACGGTCAGTCAAATAGACCTTTTCAAGAAAACCAAAAATATTAGAAATCTAAGAAAACCTTCACTACATAGTATAAAACAAAGTCGCTTTCTCTGTCCCTATGTCCCTTTGTATGCTTAAATCTTTGAAACTACGCAACGGATTTTGATGCTGTTATTTTTAATAGATAGAGTGATTCAAGAGGATGGTTTATGTGTATAATAACATCCATTAAATAGTGGAGAAGTACTGTTATTTTTGAGGTTTCTAATGTGATGTCGTAAATAATTACATTTTTTCCGCTTACTATGCAAACGCAGGCTGAACCCTACGAGTTTTATCAAAATAATGTACCGAGTATTGTACACATTGAAAGGGTCTACAGAAAAGTCCGTGATGGTATATGTCTATCTCTTATGGATAACCCACAATAACTTTTTTTTGTCATTTACTTTTTACGACAAATAATGGCTAATTTTCGAAGCGATTTTAACCAATACAGCATTAATCCTTAACCAATTAAAGACATCTTTTGCAATGACCATTAATAAATCGCAGGGTCCAACCTTCAACGTTGCAGGCTTAGATTTGAGCGTTCTGTTTTTCACATGGACAACTGTATGTCGCTCTTTCAAGAGTGACCTGCAGAGAAAACATGTTTGTATTGTCTAACGACAAGAAAGCTGTGAACGTTGTTTATAAAGACATTCTGTAATAAGTTGTAAAAATAAAATAAATAGTACACTACATTTTTACTTATTTACTTTTTACATTTTTAAAGTAAATAAGTAAAAATGTAGTGTATGAATTTAGATATTCCAAAGATAGAAATCTTCATGGTATAGGGAAAGCGGGATTGTTTTACTCCAAATTTAACGCATGCGGGCCACGGGCAGTAATGAATATATCAAAACTACTGGATCGATTTTAATCAGTTTTTCTGTAGTGTAATTTTATTGGTATCAGCATTGCACCCGGGCGAAGCCGGGGCGGGTCACTAGTTATAAATAAAAAAAAATGTGTGTGTGCGATTCACACACGATAGAAGTGAAACTTCAGTAAATCGACAAAAGAATAAGAAGAATAAAGAAAAATACTATGCAAAAAGATTTTGTTCGGGCGGTCACCCATCCAAGTACTGGCGTCGCGCAAAGTTGCTTAACCTTGTTATCGTTTAAGATTGGCTTACCCGACAGGTAAGCCAATCTTATTTCCACTTCCGTTGCATCCGGTTTCAAATCACAACGATTCTAAAGAAGTTTCACTTCAAAAAAGAAACAGAAAATCTTTCAAATCGTTTTGTCAATAGTAATTCTCTAAAAACCATAAACAAGTAGACGATCAGTTTAAATTCTTTGTTGAAAGTAAAAATTCATTGAAGTAAGAAAAAAAATAATACAACACGCTATTATAATTGTTATTAAAAATTAGTAAATAATTTCTTGAGCTCTTGTTTGTAAGAAAACGCTTAGAAGACGATTACAATTTATAGTGGATAGTTATTGAATAGAAGCCAAATAGGCTTAAAGGTCACGTTTGACAAATCAGATATATTTTGATGGTGGTTATAACTGCTATCTATAGTAATGTTTGTCATTATTTTAGCCGTAGGGATATATGCTTCTGAATGTATTATGCATCCCTCGTAAATTTCCAGTTGTTTGGGTAGGAAAATAAATATATAACATTTTTGAAACTAAGTAGTTATTGTGGTAATCACTATATACACAATATAATTCAGTAAAGAATATTGAAATAGTTGTATTCGGCTTTATTAAAGACCATTATGCAAAAATACTGACCAAAATAATGACTGGGTCTTTACCAGAAAACCAGATAAAAATAATCACGATTGTCCGTTTTAATAAAACCTAAATTACCTACAAAATTCATTTAAAAAAATAAAAATAAAATAAATATTTTCGGACTAATCAATCACACAGCATCACTCAAACCCAAACTAAGCAAAGCTTGTAGCTATGGGTGTTAGGCGACTTCTATACTATGTACATAGATATATTTTTAAGTAAATACATACCTACTTATGATACATATACATTTATATCATTGACACATTAACATAATATGACAAAGCTTTATTATAGAATGAAAATTACCAAGCATTAACAATTTTCATAAGGCAATAACTATTTTACAAAACCTAGAAGAATAAAATAGCGCTACCCTCATTGTGACTAATTTATTGTTTGAAAAACAATATAAGAGTAAAGATCTAAAATATGTTTTAAACAAACACTAGCTATGAATTTATAAAATGTGTATAAACTGTTTACGAGATCCTAGGTGTAGTAAGAGTTCATCTCATACTTGTATTTTTTTTAAATTCGTTTATATTATCTTCAATAAGTTGAGTTTTACGAGTTATAGAAGCAATCATAGTCCGTGTTTTTCGAATTGTTATTTTATGTTACTATGAGTAGAAACAATCTAGAATATGGTATCTTATAATTATCTATTCTGTAAAGTAATAACCCTGTAAATATATAGGTATATATTTTTAATATTCTTGATCTTGAAAGGATTGTTGTAAGACATTTAACAATTTTCTGAAATAAACTATACCTACTTAAATAGGTAATAATAATAAATAATTAAATTGCTTCTGCATAAGTCCACTTAAAAAATTTCACAGGCTTAGTAGTCAAAACCCGTTGGTAGATGTGACGGGTTAAAATATTTAAACATTTGCATTTAAATGAAAACTATGGTGGCGCTATGCAGAAAAGTACGTACGTAGTGCATTGTGACGTCACAGTCCGCGGACGTCCCCACAAAGTGGCTTTTAGCGCTACTCAGCGGGATGCGGGAACATTTATTCTTTGACGTGTAGAGAACTGTGCTAGTGACGTCATTAATCGCCTCGTGCATTTAAATTTCCAGTAATTATTTCCACCATTTATATAAAGGCAATGAAATAAGATTATCTGGATTTTTCTTCTTGAAAAATGTATGTGCGCTTTAAACACGTGCTTTAACGGTGAAGGCGACAATCGTGTGGAAACCGGCATGTTCTGAGAACTTTGAAGAGTTTGAAAGACATGTGACATTCACCAACCCGTACTTGGCCATCTCTCTCGTCAAGAGAGAAGTCCCTGTGTCCCAGCAGTGGGAATTTTAATAGGGTGTTGATGATGAATGAAATAAGTGGTCATTTATTCTTTCCATGTAAAGGTTGTCCGGAAGAAATTGTTTTAAGCAATAAGACCGCCCATTATGCATGCATGTTTTAAATTTACTATTAATCATTTTGTATTTATGTTTATTGCTGTGTGTAAAAAACATTTTTCTATATATCTATCTATCGAGTCCGGGACAGTCAAAACAATATCCTTAAGACCGTCGGAGATGATATTTACACTCCACTGTGGAGGTCTCTTGTGCGGACAGTGAAAATGATAACTGAAGGAGCCTTTTTCCGAGATTTATCGGTCTCTGCACAGGCCATTATATGTCTTTTTAACCCCCGACCAAAAAAGAGGGGTGTTATAAGTTTTACGTGTCTGTCTATCTGTCTGGGACATCATAGCTCCCGAACGGATGGAGCGATTTCAATTTAGTTTTTTTATATGAAAGGTGAGTTTGGCACTGGTGTTCTTAGATATGATTCATGAAAATCGGTTGAGCCGTTTCAAAGTTATGGGGGTTAGAGTGGTGAACGAAAACCGAAAATCTGCAAATATACTCGAGTGGGGTATCAAATGAAAGAGCATCGCGTGCACCTTACTAAATATTATAGTGTATTACTTTTAAGGAAATTAAGGCATTGGAATAGGAGTTTTTCTTAAATTTTAAATTTAGATTTATATATTAATTTATCATCACACTAACTTAAGATTATGGACCTGTGTCTAAAATAAAATATTTTTATTTGAATGTTTATTTATTATAGGTACTGTATTTCTAAAGACAGTAAATAATTTTATATTTTAAATGCAAGCAACTCTGTCTGTATGTTATTCTATCATGCAAAAACAACTGAACCGATTAATAAAAATAGTACACAGAGTGATAAACCTTACTTTGCAGGTTAAACTATTTTACTAGGTTACGGATGTCTTAATCTTAAAAAAAAAATAGTTTAACCTGCAAAGTGAGGTATAACACTCTAGAGCCTGAGAAAGGACATCTTATCGCGAGAAAATGTCATTTCGCGGGAAAATCTATTATAACGCGGGTAACAGCGCGGGACACTACTAGTTGGCTATAAACGAGAACAGATCAGGCTTAACTCGTTTTACCGCCTAACTGAGATCAAATTGACATTTAAATTACTTTATTTAATGATTAAAACTAGGTTCAATATAAATCGACTTGTAGCATAAAGTGGTATTTATAATATTTAAAATAGCGATTGTCGAATTGACGAATTGAGAACTTTATCTCTTTCTCTCAGAGAATTGAGAAAAAAAAACATTTACATTTCCAATGACCTTAAAATAGTCTTAATAATTAAGATATCTTCATATTGCTTAACGTTTTATGACAGCGATAATTAAAATATACTGCCTCATAGATTCAGGCCTACATTAACGGCGAATAACGGCGTTACGAGCCCCGTTAAACACGAGTACGTTGTTAAAAGACAGTAAATAATATGTACTAACGGTTTTATGGAAATATACATTACGTATCTGGGAAGTGGATATTATGTTAGATGTCGCAACATATGAAGATAGATAATTTTTATATAAAAAAAAACAGTAATGCCTCAGTTGCGAGGGTTCGATTAGGTTAGCGTTTGTATGTTCTGCAGGCAATCTTCCCTTGGTCTGGGTGTTAGAAAATGTTTAGTGAAAATATCTATGAATGTATGTATGTTGTTTATAATATTAATTCTTGTTTTGTGCTTTGCCCGCGGAAACATTAATTATTTATTTCTATAATTGATAACTTCGACCCGATTTTTAACTTATTTATCATTTTAGCTCTGCAAGCTCATTTTAATAGCAACAGACAGACAGACGTTTACCAGTCCGATAAATCAACATTGTCTAGATAGAGAACTGAGGAAGTGGCGCCTGGGCGGCGACGGGGCGGCCTTGACCCCTCCGCCCTCAGGATGTGCTAGGGCTGCCACAAACATCTTCTATATAAATAAAAATGAATTGTTGTTCGTTAGTCTGATTAAAACTCGAGAACGGCTGATCTATCTTATCATGGTCTTGAAATATTCGTGGAGGTCTAGGGAAGGTTTAAAAGGCGAGAAAAAATCGAATAATTGCCGGGGAAAAAAAAAGAATAAAAACCCGTGCGAAGCCGGGGCGGGCCACTAGTATTAAATAAAACATTTTTTTTCGTTATACTTAGTAGTAGTACATACTTTGTAGTTTTGTCATCTTATAAATAAGTAAAGTACTTATATAGCCACTAGCTGTCCGACTGCAGCTTTGCCTGTCGTAATAATACATTTTTCTCGGTAAAATGTATTTTCTGCTAGTAATGATGATGATGATGCTTTATTTAACAAAATCAACAGGTAACACAATCCATATGAACTCATAGAATAGTTGCAGAGAAATAAGAAAATATTGTCACGTATCTGTATCTACAAAATTATGCTGTAAATCAAATCCATGGAGACTATGAAATAATGTACATATTTTTGCAAAAACTCTTGTTTATATCTAAATCCCAGTGATAAGGCCGTCCTTTGTACTATTGTCTTATTATTATTGTTAACTGTTTGTATTATTTTTGTGGTTTACAAAAAATAGTTATCTATCTAAATCATTAAATAAGTGTTAGGTAAATTATATAGAGGTATATTTAGAGCCAATAATGTTATGTAACACCCCATATAAATGTAAAGTTAAAGTAAGAACTACGAAATAGAAATAACTAAAGTTGTTCCAACGCGACAACCCTATTTCAACCACAATTCACCCACTAAGCCATGACCTAAGATTTCCATGCTATCACGATTCTTAAGCAGAATATATATGAAGCTTATGAAGAAAATAATTGTACGTTGAATAATTGCATGAATTTAAAGGCTTCTGGGATTCTCGAGAATGTATTTAATATATCCTTAAATTTGTTTTTTTTTAACGGGGCAATAATAGCAAGTATTATAAATCGCATATAAAACCTAACGAAAAGGAGAAGGTATTCGTTTTGACACGTATGCTATATTTTTACCCGACTGCGCGACGCAAAGGAGTGGTAATGTATATTTATCAGGCTATGTATCCTTTGTAGCTCTTATACAGACCAAAAGCCTGTGCCGATTTGTATGATTTATACGTCGATCGATTTTTCTTAGTTCGGCGAGTACCACAAAATGTGAATCTATGACGTTAGTGAAAATTCAATATGGCGACTACTGGACGCCATTTTATGAAATAAAAAAAATTAAAGTCAACAATCTTTATCGTTTAATAGGTATTAAAATTAATTTTTAGTTTTCTTTCAACATTTTTCGATCCTACTGACTGTTAGGATCTTTATCGAATGAAAGTTGCGTAGCAACTATTAATTAGTTTAGGATTAACATTTTTAAAATAATAAGTTAGTTAAACCAAGTGAGGTGTAAAATTAAAAAAAAAATCATGAAAGTATCATGAAAAAGACGCAGTCGGGATTTTTCTGAATTTTAGCTTATTTTTGCTTTTGTTATGTGCCGAGAACGGATTTCGATATATTTTGAAATGAAGGCTGTTGCTTGCAGTTTGCTTATAACTATTGGCAATGTAGTTTTCGAGTAATATAAAAAAAAGATTTATTGTTATGTTAATTGTTTTTAGGCATTTTTCAATTTAACCGACTTAAAACAGGAAAAGGTTCTCGTTCGTATTTTTAGTTCTCGTGTTAATGAGATTTGTTTTGTTTGGTAAAGCATATTAAAAATGTAGGTACATATTTTGTCTAAAACTTCACGCTTTCAACCAAAATATTTTAGTAACTTTTTTAATTATCATGGTTTTTAACTTTTTTTTTTAAGTCTTAAAACGGGTAACCATCATGATTTGACAGTTTTTGAGTTTCCCGATTGTTCGACGCTGTTACGTAGCCGTTATGTAGACCTACTATGAGTTGCCACTGACGAATGTTAGAGATTACATGTTGTAATACCAATTGTATAGTGCCAAATAGCCGTTATAAAAAAATGCCAAATATAGTTATACTTCGTCCAAAAAAATACATAAATTATTTTTTAAAAGTGAATGTATTCAAAATGTAATAATAGATTTAAGTTTTTTGTTATTTGTTAGGAAATAAATGTATTTTGTTTGTTTTTGTTTTTTGTTTGTTTGAAGTACAAGATAGATTTTGTTAAACTGACAACTTACATTTAACATTATGGCGCTAATTCACCTAAGTCTTATGTAAGAATAAATGTTGATTCGAACTTTTTCGCCAGAGAAATTCGTTTCGTAGTAGTCAAAAGATTCCGCCAAACCTGAGCGACCAAAGCGACTGCCGCGCGGCGGGCGCAACGCGTACTATGGAATAGGTGTAGAGTCTACACCTATACGATGTATCTTAACTTAGATATATATTATGCTTATATCGAAAAAGCCGTGTTGGCTAAGTGGGAGCACACTCGACTTTCATTCCGAAGGTCGTGGGTTCAAACCCCGCCACGCACCTCTGGATTTTTCTTCTTGAGAAATTTATGTGCGCTGTTTGCCTCCTTTCCTCACGATGTTTGCCACACACGTGCTTTAACGGTGAAGGCAAACATCGTGAGGAAACCGGCATGTTCTGAGAACTTTAAAATAGTTTGAAGGTCATGTGACATTCACCAACCCGCACTTGGCCAGCGTGGTGAATTAAGGCCTAATCTCTCTCGTCAAGAGAGAAGTCCCTGTGTCCCAGCAGTGGGAACGTTAATAGGGTGATGATGATGATGCTTATATCACTTGTAACGTGTACCTACTGGACAGAATAAATCGAGATTTAGAAGAGCTAACACCTTTTCATTTGAGCGCCTCAGCGCGCCGTCCACCGAACCTTAAGCGGGACGTTATCAGACAAAAAATCCGGCGTCGTGTTCTGTTTACCCAATTGCTGACACGACACGTAGGTTTAGCCGAATACGTAAGAAAAACCTCCGATGCCATTACCTTAATTTCCTTAAAAGTAAAACACCATAATATTT
Source organism: Gymnoscelis rufifasciata (assembly GCA_929108375.1). Lineage (NCBI taxonomy): Eukaryota > Metazoa > Arthropoda > Insecta > Lepidoptera > Geometridae > Gymnoscelis > Gymnoscelis rufifasciata. Next base: position 7,277,854 of record OV815327.1, on the reverse strand, counting down.
TGTAATGTGCACGCGATGCGCTTTCATTTGATACCCCACTCGAGTATATTTGCAGATTTTCGGTTTTCCTTCCTCACTCTAACCCCCATAACTTTTAAACGGAACAACCGATTTTCATGAATCATATCTAAGAACAATCTCACCAAACTCTACTTTCATTAAAAAAAAAACTAAATTAAAATCGCTCCATCCGTTTGGGAGCTATGATGTCCAAGACAGACAGACACGTCAAACTTATAACAACCCTCTTTTTTGGTCATATTTTAATTTTTTTATTATATTTTCGCAAAAGTTTAGAGAGATGAGATAGTGACGGTATGTATACATACGACTTAACTACAACAGAGGATTGAAACATCAAACATGAGTTAGCTAGTTGTAATAGTAATTTACACAAAAATAATATAATAAAAACCCTCGAACACACCGACCGTGATTGTCACGTGTCATAACGTAGCGTATAACGAACTTCCCGTTACGGAAGTACCGCGGCCGTAAGTACGCCGGAAGTGGCCGGGACGGTGTTCTGCGGTGCCATTTTGTTTTACGTATTTATATGGACGATGAGAAAATGTGTTTTAATTTAGATAGATGTTACGATTATATAAGTTTGGGCCTGGTAGTTTCTTATGGCTATTTTTAATTTTAATCCATTTGGAGTATTATTAGAAATAGTCACACGGTATAATTCTTTCAAAAGCCCAAGTTAAGTATTATGACCTACATTTTATATAAGTTAGACTTAGCTTTAACTAAGAGGCGATAAAAATTTGTTTGATAAGTTAGTGTTTCCCAAGTATATTAATAAAATTATCTAGCAGGTCTTCTGTGTAAGTTCAACTTTTTTTTCTTGGTAGGAAGGTATTATGATCTCCATATAGTAGTCCTAAAGCGCTTAAATTATATAGCAACTCGACCGGAACTCACATGGGTTTTTGAGATAATTACAGACAAGACAAAAAGCTTTCGCCGACAGTAAATTTCTTACATTTGGAATTTGGACAGGGGCACCCAGGCTACAAAGGTTCGATCTCAAAAATACTCGTTTATACCACGATAATTATAGAATATCAACGTCATCAAACCTATTTATCATCGCAGACCACGATGACGTGTAATGGCGTCACTTGGCAAGATGGCGACTGTCGTCATTTCGCGAAAATCGTTAAAAAATGTGCAAATTTAGCGCGCGCCGTGTTTTTTATTTTTCTCGAGGCATTGTTTTTTGGCATTTTATTGGTTTCGGTGTGGAGGTGTGGATGGCTACGTTCTGACAAAATTTTCTTAAAATAAATTATAGTTAAATTCTTTGTCTTCTGACGATTAAAGACGTATCTATACTTATAATATCAAGCTAAATGTTGATAAAGTGTGTTTCTATGTTTAAACGCGCCAATCTCAAGAACTACCGGTCCGCAGTGGTGGATTTAAACTCACAGAAATCAAAAAGATTTTTCTATGACGGTTTTCTGATGTCTTACCTAAAGGTCTGCAACAAATTTTGTCGATGACTTTTCTCTCTCACTTGTCATTGCACATTCCGATAGTAGCAAACTTATTCCGATTAGCTCAAAAATATACCGAAAAATTATATAACGTGAAATTTCAACGAAATTGTTGCATTGTAAAAATAATGTTTGATAATTGTTGAGGCAAGGGCGGCAAAAACTATTCAGCCTATATCTTGTAAATTTGTAAATCCGCCTCTGCCGTTTAGATTTGAAAAATTCTTTCACTGTTATATAGCCTATTTATAGGTTATTAGCCTATTTACAGGATAATTACCTATTTACCGCGGTAAAATACGTTGTCCACGCGGGAAAATCAACAAAATACGGGCACCCTGTACCGTGAAAATCTAGGTATATATAAAAGTCACGTGTTCATCTTGGCAGCTGTCCTCTAATCTCCAAATTACTCAGTTATTACAATCTCGACCTTCACCCATTGTAATAGGGAAGTCTGGCTGACAAGGTATTTTACAAGTTAATTTAAAACTCAGTTTGATTGGGTTATTTATGGGATGAGATTAGGTCATTGTGTCTATGATAAAAATTACGTAGGAAATATTGCTTTATTCTTTTTGTTATACTGAATTTTATTTGTTTTGTGTGAACTTTTATGAATATTATCTGAGAAATGTAAACTTTATAACCTTGTGCTGCTTTTCGTCGTGGTGCCCATAGAGAAACCTTAATTGTTAGAATCATAGTATTTATTCGTCAGATCCGTTGGTTGCACGTTTAAGCGATGTTACAAAAAATGTTACCTTGTGAAATGCGTTAAAAGTAAAAAAAGACTAATTTAATTTGAGGAATAATCAAAAAACTACATGCCTGAAACTTATTCTAGACTAGAGAGTAGAGCCTAAGTAATAATTATAATCAAAATTTAACTACTATCAGTACCTAGATAGTAGATCGAAGCAAAATTCTTCTTTTTAGTTTAACAGCTACTTTAGCAGTTAGTTTTTTAACCCCCGACCAAAAAAGAGGGGTGTTATAAGTTTGACGTGTCTGTCTGTCTGTCTGTCTGTGGCACCATAGCTCCCGAACGGATGGAGCGATTTCAATTTAGTTTTTTTGTATGAAAGGTGAGTCTGGCGCGAGTGTTCTTAGACATGTTTCATGAAAATCGGTTGTGCTGTTTAAAAGTTATGGGGGTGAGAGTGGGTAAGGAAAACCGAAAATCTGCAAATATACTAGTGTGGGGTATCAAATGAAATCGCATCGCGTCCACATTACATAATATTATGTTGTTTTACGTTTAAGGACATTATGGCATTGAAATCGGGGGTTTTTCTTAAATTTTAAATTTAGATTTATTAAATAAATCAGTTGAAATTCACGTGATCCATTAAACAATGAGCCAAAAATAATGCCGATTTAGTTTTCCAATATATCGACGATAAATATTTAGTATATTGACAAAAATTTACGACTGGCCATTAAGTTTTGAGTATGTTTTACTCAATTTATCCAAATCTTGCTGAAGACGGGAGGTAAGAACACTAGCCGGATACACACAAATTGTCCGTACCGTAGTAAGAATCTCCAACAACGCCATCTAGTTAAGAACGACGATATCTCAACATGGCTGACAAGAAAAGCACAGGAACTAAAAGATCCACAAAACCCCAGTTCCTTTGTGTTTTGAAGTAACTATTTTCACGTCATGAATCACGTGCTATTTAGGTGTAGTTCGATTTATTTCCAATGAACAAAAACATCTGGACAATGTATTGTTTTATTACGTACAGTCTTGCTCGATTTATTTTATCGATTTCACGGCAAAGGGATAAATTGTTAAAACTACAGGGATTGATTTATGTACGGATTCAATATTTAACGAACTAGCGACGTTAAATCTACGAAAATACTAATAAAGAGTCATCGCCGTAAAAATTATAACGTCTTAGGTCTTCAAAAGTCTAAAGTTTAAATTAGCCTTACTCTAAGTTAAGATTTTACTTTTTTGAATTGTCCTACATATACAGTATTGTTAAATGTTATAACCCTTTACAACCGGATACCTTTTTTCCCGATTTTTATAATAAAAGCTTTTTAGTTGTAATCTTATAAGTCTAAGGAGCCAAAAAAAACCAGTTAAAAAAATCGTAGGTTTATAGGTAACCTAGAAACCTACCCGCACGATCGTGAGTCTCAGGTCGTACGCTACATACTCACGTACGTGAGGGTTACTAGATTTCGCCAGTTATTTCGGAAGTTTGAAGTAAACTAAAACAACTTTTTGCAAAATCAGCCTCTTTATTTATTTATGAGTATCTTTTTAATCAGCCTTTATAAGAATTACCCTTAAGTTTAACATAAAATCAACACTCTTAGTTACCTTTGGCAATAATCGTAACAAAAACTAAAAATCTTCTAATTATTAAAAAGTCAGCTTTTAAAGCTTATTAGGAAAGTTACTTAAAGATTGCCGTACGATCTGGGATCCTGTTCATCATTATCGTTCCAGTGCTGTGAAGTTTGCTCTTCTTTGTCTCTTCGATCAGTGGAACTGTGGTAAAGTAGCGGTCATGGTACACACAGCTTCCGGGTGGGACGCTCTTTAGTAAATGCAGAATCTCAGAAGGTCTAAGCCCAAGCGTAGTATCACCGAACATAGTTTTAGCTCCTCTGTAAATATCAAAGTCCAGCATCAATCCTTCAGTTGTTGTCAAAACGAAATTTTTTAGCCCCACTGGCCTAGGTTTGTTCCTGACCACCTGTCGAAGAACGCACCTGCCAGTAAACGGCACCATCGGCACGGGTCTGTTCTTCTATTGAGTAAAAGCCGGGCACTCTCTCAAGTTTATTGCACGCAGCTTTTACCTGTCTATCATAGGTTGAACTTTCCACAGAGGGTCCGTCGGCGGGGCTTCTTCAGAATCCACGACGTGCAGTGCATTGCGGGCTGTTAAGAACCTATCACGCGACATTTGGTCCGTTATTAACTTCAGTTAATAAGTCAAGCTTCAGCTTGAGTCCACCTCTCCAGTACATCGGAATCCGGGGATATGGAATGCACCCAATGATTATGTGTATTGAGAATAACCTCGCGACTTCGACAGACGTAATTTTTAATTCTACGCCCGTATATTTGTGATGATAGATGTTAGTGCAACGGGCCACTTCTTCAAAAAATTATCTGTCGAAATAGTCGGTGAAATAATCCATTGGGGCTCTCACTGGCTTCACCGGAAGAGACGGATAGTTATGCGTACAATCCTCAAATAATGCCTGACGCCATACCCTTTTTCGCGAAGGTGGACGCGAAGACCGACGTTCCGGAGCTGGTCCCGTACGTGCCGTAGAAGCTGGTAATGGTTCTGGTGCAGAAGGTGGTGAAGGCTCCGGTTCGGCCAGTACATCCTCCAAGCCAAGGTCTTCGAGGATACTGGGTTGGATTTCGTCGTCGTCATCTTCGAAATCGTCGATGTCGGAAAAGTTACCATCTCCCAGGACTTGTAGAACTTGGTCTTCGTTTAAATTTCTTCCTAAAATGACATAAAAAACACTATTAGTTAATTAAACAACATAAAAACCGAGGTCCCAAAACAGTGCATAGTACTGCATAGCATTACGGGCCTACGACCGGCGTCATACGATCGTAACAGTCAATTTTCACGACAAGATTGTACGTAAACCCAAACAGATATCACAAAATTAAGAATGCCTATGTACACAACCATGTTTTTATTTGAAAATAAGCATAAAACACCATTACAAAGTTTACAATTACTATTCAAATTAATAACTTACCCGCGGAGCGGCGAGGGTCAAAAAATGCAGCCATCTCAAAACGCGGCTAGCAGGTGACTGACGTCACGCACCGCGCTATTGTATTTTTTTAGCGAGCGTAAACTTCACTCACGTTCGATCGACGCCGGTTGCGTTCGCGAAAAGTTAACAGTTTGGCGCAAAAATTTTTTTTAAATGAAACTCACGCTCGTATCAAGCCGGTTGTAAAGGGATAACATAAAATGTAATGTAATATTTTTGTGCAATACATCACTGAAGTAAACTGAAGTGGGGCCAATTAATTTATTAGGCCCACTTGACAGTTTATCAAAAAACAAAACGTAAAGTCGTAACGCAGGAACATTATATAATTATCAAAGTTTCAAGTGAAAAAACGTAAAATCCAACAGTTCAAAATTAATGTTGATTGCAATAACGACAAACTAAGGAAATTTCACTATATACTTTGTCTAATCAATCATAAATCATTTTTAAATAACAAATTGTAATTTATACACAATTATAGTTTTAAAAGTTATCCAATTTGTCAAAGATTTAATGAATTAATGAATACTTAAAAGAATACAACAACAATTACAAAATAGTTCGCAATAACTAATTGCACTTTCAACAGGCGACCGTTATCCTTTTAAGCAACTTCTTTTAGGCCACGAAGCCGTAATTAAAAATATGAGCGACTAAAAATAGGTAGTGCACATTTACATACTAAAAAAATACTTGAATAATAAATAATAAGCACACAAACTTTGTTTTATTTAGTTTTCATAATTTATAAATGTTTATCAGTACATTATTATCTAACTCCTCAAATTCACTATACAAAGTTTTTTTAAGGGGAAATCATTGAGTAAAATGGTGACTGGCTCGTTTAAATAGGGTCAGGGTTCCATGACTCCGTACGTTTGGTCGATTGGACCCACCCTCTGTGGCATCGATCTTATCATTTAGCAAACATTTAAGTAAACAAATAATTTATGATTATAATTATAATTCTGAATATTAGCTAATTTTAACCCCTTTATAGCTTTATATAATTTAACCCCTGACTCAAAAAGAGGGGTGTTATAAGTTTGACGTGTCTGTTTGAAGCGATTTCAATATAGTACTCAATACTCAATTCATTTATTGCTGTTTACACATTGGTTGACTTAAATATAAGACATAGTTTTTGAATTGTGTATGCATGTTTCACAATGTGGACCCTGTTGGGCGTTACAGCAAGTGGGAGGCAGACCGAGGCTTTTTATAATGTTTTTTTTTTATATTTATAGAAAACTACCTACATGTCATGATATACATTAGTTAATTATAATTTAAAAACAAAAATAAAATCATCAAATCAAAAATTAAAAATCAAATTAGTATTTTGTATGATAGGTGAGTTTGCGCGAGTGTTCTTAGAAATGTTTGATGAAAATGGTTAACCCGTTTAAAAGTTATGAGGGAAGACAGAGGGGAAGGAATACTGAATATCTGCACATTGTGCTCTAGAGTGGGGTCTCAAATGAAAGCACATCCATTTTTACTTTAAAGGGAACTAAGGATTTTTAGTTCAGGGGTTTTTATAAATGTTAAATAAAGATTATTAACGACCATTTTTGTCGTCATGATATTTATAGTTTTTAGATTATAATAATGTTTAGTGACGCAAAATCATTTTTTTTATTTAAAAATCACTGTACTCTAAAATTTTGTGTATAAATCTCAGCTTTTATAATATGACGTGAGAGAGCTCAGTTACTGCACGCCTTGATTGCCTGATACCTACTGAAGGCACCGTTACTCCAGGTTCGTAACCCCCAAACATAGTTCCCTACACCAGTGACAACACGTGAAAAAAATTTCAGCTTTTATGAATGAATGAATGAATGAATGAATGTATTTATTGTTTCTAAAACTTAATTCTATTTGGGTATCCAACATCTTTACAAAGGTGAACTTAGTAACTAGAACATTTAAATTAAATACAAGATAGATGGTACCTTCAGTTTGTCGATGTTCCCTACACTAGGTCTATCAAGCCTGTACAGTAGGCTCACAAGGATTTGCTGTCGGAATCTCATCGTTAAATGTATATGAGTTGATACAAATGTAATTTAAAAAAAAAATAACTTTAACGTAGGTCTGGCAGGCCCTGGCTCTCCCTCTATTAGATGGACTCATACTTTACAGTGCTGAAGACAAATTATTTGCTTAAGTAGGTATAATTATAGATAAGTTGTATACTTTTAATGGTAATTTAATTTGTGTTTAGCTGCAAATAAATGATTTCTATTCTATTCTTTTATTCTATACTACACATAGGGTTCTGTGTACAGTATAAACACATTTGCAAATAAACTAAAAAACGAACACAATTAAAAAAAAAAAAAAATTGCAAAAATATGCCGCCCCCTTCCGGGCTGGGCCAGTGCGTTAAGCAATTGTTTCGTGTTTCGTAATGTGGTCCGGAGAAGCCATCTACCTTCTAGGTCTTCATACTCCATCTTAGACCACATCATCACTTTAGATCAGGTGAGATTGTGGTCAAATTAAGGCTTGTCTAGCATAAAAAAAAATATTCTGAGATATTTATTCTGAATGTGATTATATGGATAATTTTATAAGCATTTGTTCTGTATCTTTTTGTATGAAGTCGGTCCATAGATTATAATAATTATTCTGTGTAGCAATCAAACCACAGAATATGAAACGTATAGATGTCACGGGTTATTTTTGTTAGCACCTGGCGTCAAGCCAGAGTGGACGGCCAGTGAATGGGAAATAGCTGGGGCATTACAACTGTAATCATCATCATAAGAAGTCAAAGTCAAGATGATGCCCTGAAATTGAACAAGTAGATACAAGATACAAAATCATTAAATTCCATTGTATGGTTTTACAAAAAAAACACAAGCAAATTATTTAACATACCTAAAGATAAATAGGAATTATATTTATTGGATGTGGTCGCTTTGCTTTTTTAACACTTGAGCAAAGAAGCGATTATAAACTATATCTTATTTTTGTTTTGAAACTTTATCTCATTTGTTAGCCCTTTTTTTAATTGTGGTTGGAGCAGAGAACTTCAAAATACTAACAACCAATGAAATTAAATTTAATAACATAACAATGTGTGGAATTATACTAAAAAACAATGTCTTGTTTACTTTGTTCATACAGATTGTACAGTTCGCTTCAATATTTATTCACTTTTATCGCTGTTTTTCTATTTGTAATGCAGGGTCAATTGCCAAAAGTATATCGTGCCTAATAATTTTGTATTTATATGAGCGGATTTTATGGTGTTAGCAGTAGGTTTATTAAAATATCTTGCTTGCAAGTTCGTCCCATTTAAATATGATTGGCCGGATATAACTTGATTTATGTTCAACAAAATCCGATCCGATTAGATTAAATATTGTAAAAAACTTTTCTCCTAGAAACTACATACCTAACTAAAACCATTTAACTATTATCTAGTAGTCTAGTAGAACCTCTACGGTTTCGTAGCAGAGCTAATCAATTTACCTTAAAAGCTTAAATTATGTATATCAAAGCTATCCAATGCAAAGCAGCCAAATGGCGGTTCTTATAAAAAAACGGCTTTCAAATATAAAACCGCTGGTTCATACAAAGTGCTACGTTACAGAAATGCATGCACATCTATTAAACAGATAACACCTCTCTTTTTTGTCGTAGGTTTAATTAGGTTGAAATTAATACTAAAAAGTGACGCAGTTGTACTACTTTCACTGTGACATAGAGTAATGATGACTGAATATTGCACAGATGCTATGTCGCGTTATGTCGACGACATAAGGTGCAATTTCCTATGTACTTGCTCGTGATAAAATGCATAGTTCCAAATAGTTTTATAGAGCAAGCACATTTTCCGATAAACGATTATGATCCTTAATATTACAAACGTAAACTGCCGACATGAATTATATACTTAGTATTATTTAATAAATAGATGTGTGAAGATCTATTTATTAAATAATATGGTGATGGACATGATGGATGGATGGTATACATTTAAGGTAATAGTGATTTTTGATGCCAAATAAGACCCATATGATATGTTACCTGTTTGTTCTTAGTGTTGTGGAACTCGCACTTACCTGAAATTAAACATAAATCGTTAACGTTAAATTAAAAAAAAAAAGTTACTGTAGAAAAATGTGGAGGTTTCTTTCACCAATGAATATTGTTATCAAAGTTTGACATGCGATGTCACTGACAGACACAGAGGTTTTTCAGAAAACATAACTTTTTAGCATGATTCGTTTCGGATAAGTTTTTTTTCATTTCACTTTAAACCTATAATAAGTCAAATTGAAGTTAACTTATTAAAGGTTATAAGGCCTGTTTCACCACCTCCGTAAACCTACACAATGGTTAAAATATAGAGCTAATTAATTCAATTTTATTAAATAATTCGTACTTCGCTTAATTCGTTAGTTTCCCAGAGTCAACTTAAATAAAATTATAAATTGAAAAAAATAGGTTGCTCAGTTAAGCGCCTTTTGGGTACATAATTTAAAGAGCTATTCAATCAATAAACTAATAATTCATTCAAAACCAAAGAAACATTAAGTATTACATAATTAAACAGTTTTCAGGACTTTATCTACTTTGCTAGTTAGAAACTGTGTTACAGCAAAATAATGAGCAAACAACATATACATAAAGAATACCTTACAAAATCATATAAATACAAACAAATACCTAACAGACATACATGTACTATGATATGTGACAATGCGCTCTTGTCATAACATAACTAACCATTGCTTCGTTTATGAGAATCTAAAATGCAACAAAATTTAAAATAATCTTAAAGATTTTGAACTTCTTTTCTACTGTAAAATGTGTAACTTCAACTACTGCCTAAAGAAGAACGCAGTTAATTAATAGAATATTTAGTAATATATTCAATTACTAGCGGCCCGCTCCGGCTTCGAACGGGGAAAAAAGGGCTATGGCTAATTCATAATTTTTTCTTGCCTTAAATACTAATCTTGGACTTCTACGAACATTCAATCAATCAATAATTTATTAAAAACCAAATAAAGTGTTCATCATCAACATCAAACTATTAACGTTCGCTGGGATACAGGGACTTCTCTCTTGGCGAGAGAGATTAGGCCTAATAAAGAATTACATAATTAAAAAAATATTGGCTAATTTCGTTACCAAACCATGTTAACCACCACATTTTGCGATTCATTTTTAAATTGCCCATAGATTATGACATAATAATATTTTAAAATAAAGATTGACATAGACACTAATCATCTAATCAACCATCCGTATTTACGATAAATGGTTTGTATGACTCAACTTAAACAGTATTATGACTTAAAACAGGTACCATGTTATGAAGGTTTTTGAGTTTTCCGATATTTCGACGCTGTTCAGAGCGCCATGATAATATAAACGGAAATATCTCCCTAAGCCATCATAATATTGTTAAAAACCATGATAATTAAAAAATAAAACTTATATGGTACAAAGCTCACCTTTTGTACAATTCAGTATTTTTGTTGTGCAATAAAGAATTCTTAATAATAATGACGTTCGGGATGACATAATTGATAAATTACTATTTTATTTTATTTTATTTTTAGTACGCGATAATTTGACATTTCCCTAGCTTCAACTGATTTCCAATGTATTTTATCTAATGTTAGTATTTCATTTTGTAGTTGTTTTTTGTTAAATCAATTATTTCAATGAATTTATATTTTTATACTGGCTGACCCGGCGAACTTTGTTCCGCCTTAGACGCCATAAATGAGCAGATTTTTGATTTTATTAAGCTAATTGTTAAAGTTGTCAGTTTGATCTAGCTGACCCGATAGTTATGACAATGAATATTGAATTCAAATTGGTACTGTCAATTCTATGTCAAATGTCTTAAGGTTACATTAAAAAAGTTTAATAATTTTCATATGGTGGTTAAGTAATTTTAAATTTTCTAATTTTCCGCGCAATTTCCTTAATTTACTTTCATAAGAATAACAATAACGAACAGAACAAAAAAAGAATAAGCGAAATTGGTCCAGCCGTTCAGGCGTGATGGCGTGACCAAGGGAAATAGGGATTCATTTTTATATATACATATATATAATATGTAACTCTATTTTAATAATTATGATTAGTATTATTTATATTCATACGCCTAGATAGGAACTTTTGGTAGTACTATAATGTTTAATAATCTGTGGTAGTACTTTAATTACTTTAAGTAATTGTATCTTAAGGAATGTAACCGCAACGATTAACCCTGTATATAAAATTAACAGGCAATATTTTAAATTGAATATTGTTTTGAATGTAAGATTAGATTTAATGTAATTTTTGTTATTGTTTCTAATATGTTTATATATATATATATTTCATTTTGTGTTTTTTTATTTTTTGTTCTTAGTTTTAGGTTTTTATGTCATTGTTTAAATATTGTGTAACACCTAAATACGGTTGAGTTGTATAAATAAATATTGCGCTTGCTGTGACTACCTGTAATTTAGGAAGCACTAGTATATAATTTAGTGTGTAATATAAGTGTATTTGAAAGTGTATTTTCTAGTTGGTGGTCCTATTAAATAAATAAATAAATAAGACCTATGTGAAAACTCAAAATTTATGAATAAAGAATTACAAGACTTTTTTTTCAAAATTGCTTAATAGTTTCAGATCCAACGCAGAAAACAATAAAATCTCTCCACCATAAAATATTAGTTTAGATTTTACGAGTTTGCGACCGTTAAATAGAAACTAGGGCTTTTCATACTAGGTCATCATACTTTTGTACGAGATCGGACAGATGCGAAGATAAACTAGCATTGTGCTTCCCTATTGTCAAACATCCAGTGTATGCTGAGCTAGCGCACTGGGCCGACTCAAACAGAACTGGAGCGAGGCTACCGCTCGCGCGGGCCAGGGTAAAATGGCTGGAAATATCTGGAGTGTGTAGTGATGGGGTAGTGATTTTATCTAGACTGGCATTTTGCCTCTCGATTATAGTGATACCGATTTTATGCGGGAATTATGTGTTTTTGAAAGCTGCTTGCTTTTTATGCCAAACATGTAACACAGACAATTAAATAGTTTTATTTATGATTTAAATAGAAATTGTAAAAAATCACAAGATGAAATAAAGAAAATATACTTACTTACTGAACTTTTTTGAGAATGTTTACCTACTATCTATTTATTTATATATTTATTTTGCTTACACATACATTTATACAGTATAGGTCTTATTACTAGCTTAAGTATACATGCACCTCTATATGCCTAGTGCCTACCTAAGCCTATAGTGGTTACGGAACTTTTCTTCGATATAGATCCTAAACGGACGGCCGGATCGAAAAGCGTTAAAAGAAAACCAAAAATGATTTTTAAATACCTTTCCAACGATACCCCACATGACACAGTTTGTTGACTTTATTTTTTTTTATTTCTAAACTGGTAAACACCACTCTTTTGCATTGCGTATCGGGTAAAAATTTTTCAGTTGGATAAAAGCCTTTTGATATCTTAACAAAGATTATTTAAAAAGAAATGGTATTATAATCGTTTACAATGATAAAAAATATCTATCGGAATCGTTCCTAGTAATTTATCCGCAAATAACTCTTATTGATTTCACAATTTCCATTTTTATGAAAACTTATGTTTTAGTCCGCCATTTTCCCACGAGCTTCGGAGTTGAGGGTTAAGTACGTTTATTATTAATTTATACAAATTGTTCAGTTGTTAATAAAATTAATATTGTGATACAAAATCAATCAAATCTCAACTAAAACTGAGCATTTCACTATACATATTCTAGTTAAAAATAATTTTGTCACATTCCCACAAAATAAGAATTCGTTTGGTTTAGTTGACGATTGTGCTAAAAAATGGGGTTGTATTTCAAGATTTTATAGACTTAGTTTTAGTAGTAATAAAATATTATGTCGTTTCAGGTGTTTGTTCGCTTATTTCTTTTTAAATAGGTACTCAATGGATAGCCGTGATCATGTGCCAGTTTGATTTAATTTTATTATTTTTAAATCTATTTTACTTCAGTAGGTGTCATACAACCACGGTTATTAAACATATTATCTATATCTGTATTATGTATAAAACTACTTTAAAATATATACTACGTTTAAGCACAGGTTTAAGTTAAATTTCAGCGGAGAATATTTCTTTGTATTGTACTTTTTATTTGTATAAGACTTAGACTAATAAAATAAAATTAAAGAATATAACTTCTTAGACACTAGTAGTTAGTATTCTGTAAGTATTTTTTAAACAGCGAACACATAGGACTGTATTGATACGAGAATCACTGTGCGTTTCAAGTTTTCATTAAAATCGCTCTAATGAAAAATGGGCTAAGTAACCCACCAGTGGCGCAGTTAGGTGATCATGGGTCCTGGGGCAAAGGCCGGGGGCTCTAAGCTGTTAAAGCTTCATATCGACTAGCGGCGCACCAGGCGGAAATTTCATAAAAGTAGTTAAAGTCAAAACGTTTATTTCCTTAGACGTACATACATGGATAGGTCAACTTAAAGTAAATACATATAAATAAAAACTGAGAATAACCAAGGAAATAACATTGTCGTGACAGTTCGCTTCAATAATTTTTACACTGAGTTGAAAAGCGAATAGAACAACCCAGCTTTTATCTCAAGTTGTTATTTGACTGCCTCCGTGGCGCGGTGGGCGAGAGTCCGCTTGCGGCGCAAGAGGTAGCGGGTTCGATTCCCGCCGAGAGTAAAATTGTTTGTATGTTCTGCAAGCACTTTTTCCTTGGTCTGTGTGTTTAATATGTATAGTAAAAATATGTATGTATATTATATTAAGTATATCAGATGTCTAGTACCCGTAACACAAGCTAAGAGCTTACCACGGGGCTAGATGTTGTTGTGTGGATTGTCCGGAAATATTTATTTATTTATTTATTTTTTATAACAATATTGGTGTGCAACTTACTTACCACATATACGTTTAAGATACGGATAAGGATGCGTCTTAATTTTTTTCTGCATAATTAAAAAAAAAATAGTAATGTTGCTCCCCGCAGCAGTCTTCTTCGTTTTATTAAATGCCCGCGGGAGTAAGCCATTTTCTTATGCTTTCAATAAAAAGCGACATTTTTAAAATAAATATATAAATATTTAAAAATAAATAAATGTTGCTTCGTATTTGGTTTGAGTGGAGTTGCGACAAATTTTTATATAGATTACGAAGCAAATTTACTCTATTATTCAATTAACTAGCGGCACGCCCCGGCTTTGCACGGGTAATAATTATTCAAATTGTTTCAAAATTATTCGATTTTTTCTCGCCGTAAAAACCATCCTTAAACTACAAAGAATATTTAAAAAAATAAATTGGCTAAATTGGTATAGGCGTTGTTGAGTTATGCGCTTAGCAACACATTTTGCGATTCATTTTTAACCCCCGACAAAAAAAGAGGGGTGTCATTGTTTGACGTGTCTATCTGTCTGGGACATCATAGCTCCCGAACGGATGAAGCGATTTCAACTTAGTTTTTTTTGTTTAAAAGGTGAGTTTGGCGCGAGTGCTCTTAGACGTGTTTCATGAAAATCGGTTGTGCCGTTTAATAATTGTGGGGGTTAGAGTGGGGAAGGAAACCCGAAAATCTGCAAAAATCGCATTGCGTGAACATTACACATTATTATGGTGTTTTACTTTTAAGGAAATTGAAGGATTCGAATCGGGAGTTTTTCTTATATTTTTAATTTAGATTTATTATTTATAAGAAGATTAAGGTAAGAGAAAACATACTATCCCATCAAAAACAATACTTGTCAAAAAAACCAAGTCGCGCAACTCAGTTGTTCTGCGGTAAAAAGTTGTGAGATCCATGTAATTCCAAGTCGGTTATTAAATTATTCAGTCTCTACTTAAGCGACTTTCTGTCTTAATACGTCCAGTCACTAAGACCACGAACGTGGTCCATAACAATTGAAAATCAGTTGTGTCTGGAATCTCAGTACTCGGAGCATGAAGTTGTTACGTAATAATTAACAGCATCTTATAGTGACGCATATCAATATTAAAATTCTTTAATGTTTTTATATAAATATATTGAGACTTGGCCATCGCAGTAAATATTTGAATTTACACGTGTTTTGAGGCGATTGAATTTACACGTGTTTTCAGGCGATGGCCAAGTCTTAATTTATTTATAATAAAACATTAAAGAATTTTAATATTGATATGCGTCACTATAAGATGCTGTTAATTATTACGTAACAACTTCATGCTCCGAGTACGGAGATTCCAGACACAACTGATTTTCAATTGTTATGGACCACGTTCGTGGTCTTAGTGACTGGACGTATTAAGACAGAAAGTCGCTTAAGTAGAGACTGAATAATTTAATAACCGACTTGGAATTACATGGATCTCACAACTTTTTACCGCAGAACAACTGAGTTGCGCGACTTGGTTTTTTTGACAAGTATTGTTTTTGATGGGATCTCATTTCTTTTTGTATTTTGTAGACAGTTCTACTTTTTTCCTTTTCGATACCATCTACTTATTGTATATAATGTCCATATAATTTTCTTTTTGCCGGTCCAGATTGGATTTATTTATATTTCGCATTGTTATTACTTTAGTACATATTTCGTATATACGTGGCGTTGCGACAGCGCCCTCTATACCGGTCTTTTCTAGATGTTTTAGTTTTTCCTTGATTCATACACCAAACACTACCTATATTCCAAATTTGAAGCTTCTAGGTCTGCTAGAAGTGTCTTAGAATTTTGATAATCGGTGAGTCAATGAGTGACAAAATTAAGAAATTTGACCCGTTATAATTCTTAAAACACTTGTTCAAATTGAATGAAATTTGAAATATACCGTGTCTTTACAATGCTTGCATGGTTACTGAAAATTTCAGTCTTCTAGTTTTATCCACAACGAAGTTACAGGGGGTCGAAAATGGCCTGAACTGCTTCGAGAAAAGGCACGACAGCGCCCTCTATACCGGTTTTTTCTAGATTATTTAGTTTTTCCTTGATTCATACACCAAACACTACTTATATTCCAAATTTGAAGCTTCTAGGTCTGCTAGAAGTGCCTTAGAATTTTGATGATCGGTGAGTCAGTCAGTGAGTGACAAAATTACGTAATTTGACCCGTTATAATTCTTAAAATACTGGTTCAAATTGAATGAAATTTGAAATATACCGTGTCTTTACAATCCTGCATGGTTACTGAAAATTTCAGTCTTCTAGTTTTATCCACAACGAAGTTACAGGGGGTCGAAAATGGCCTGAATTGCTTTGAGAAAAGGATGGTACGGCCGTGACGCTTTTTGCTCGACTTGGTGGGGGCACTGCCGTGCCCCCAGATTGATTGCAATGCTCAAATTGGTGCAACCGACAACAAACATAAACTTGGTTCGGGTCAATTGGTGTAACGTTAGTTTTTTTAAGAAAGTTGGTTTTATAATGGTGTATGTGTGGTTATAATTTTTCGTTCAAGCTAAGAATTAGTGTAAGAGCAATGCTGGTTTGCCAAGATACATACACCAACTTAACCTTCTTCGGTCATAGGAATACAACAATTCGACTTATGTAAATGGATCACATACCTACTCAGTTACAACATAATTTCGACGGAAGTCTGCAAAATTCACAGTTAAAATGTGTAGCGTAACTGTATTTTTTTAAAGCTAGAATTCTATTATTATGCTATTCGAAAGAGCAGAAAAAAAACTAAAAAAAACTGTATAGGTACTCAACTTGTTTACGTGTTTTGGTGGTTAACCCAATTGAACCTGCAACCGACGATATAATACAATATCTATGCTATATGCTAGGGTTTAGTTCTGAAAATAACTTTTTGAATGGGATTAGTTACCTGTTAACGAATTATTGACTACTAACTAAGCGACAAAATATTATCAAGCGACATTTTTTTTATTTCCGCACACGACCATTCAGTAGGGAGCCGACCCCGCGCGGCAGAATATTTCGTGATCTTAACCCCGCTTATTGTCACAAAACTATAATAGTTAGAGATATGATGACAGGACGTTTTTTGTAGATAATGATAAGTTCTACAAAGTTGTAATACATCACTTTTTTATTTATTCATTAGTTTTCGCAGCATTTGCGATTAAAGAAAGATTTTAGGTTTAATTTTTCAAAAAAATCGCTTATTGTCACAAAACTATAATAGTTAGAGATATGATGTCAGGACGTTTTTTGTAGATAATGATAAGTTCTACAAAGTTGTAATACATCACTTTGTTATATATTCAATAGTTTTCGCAGCATTCGCGATTAAAGAAAGATTTTAGGTTCTTTTTTTTCACCTTGGGTTACATTATCGGAGTTTGGTAAGGAATCACATTATTTTTGAAAACGAAATATAGCCTATGTCACTCAGGGATAGTGTAGCTTTCTAATGGTGAAAGAATTTTTTAAATCGGTGCAGTAGTTTCAGAGCCTATTCGAGACAAACAAACAAACAAACAAAAAATCAAACCTTTCCTCTTTATAATATTAGTATAGATAGGAGTATTTGGGGGCTTGGGCGCCCCGAGATATTGCCCTACTTAGCCCACCGATAGCTACGCCACTGGTCGCCCCTACGAGTTTTTGAATTTATATATTTAAATTGATTTTATCCCTTCTTTAGTTTCCCTTAACATAGGATATCCATTAAACCCCAAAAAAATTAATTAAAAACATCGAAGTTAATAAATAACTTACACAAGGTGTTTTAAAATCTATACTAATATTATAAAGCTGAAGAGTTTGTTTGTTTGTTTGTTTGAACGCGCTCATCTCCGAAACTACTGGTTGGAATTGAATAATTATTTTGTGTTGGATAGTCCAGTTATCGATATATGCTATATAACATCACGCTACGACCAATAGGAGCAAAGATATAGTGGTAAATGTGTAAAAAACGGGAGAAATTATTTCATCTTTGAAGCCTTCCGTTGCGTGCGCCGTAAAAACGGTTCAAGATACACAAAAAATATGTATTAAAGAATAAATAATAGCTCTTTTAATGATCTAAAAAACAGTCCGCGATAGTATATGTCTATCTTTTAAGATTAACTCACAAAACCCGTTTTTATGGTACCTAATTTGGTCGAAATAATTTGTTTAAGTTGTATCAACATAAGAATATTAATCTTTATTCAAATAAATATGTTGTTGGTTAAGAGTACTTCATCCATTATAACGCGGGTAGCACCGCAGGGCACAGCTAGTTGGTATATAAAGCAAAAAGGGTGTGAATGGCACGTACCAGGCAAACATTATTTTGTTTTACGATTTTTTCGAAAATTGTAGAACGAAATATGTTTTCCTGGTGCAAGCTAATTCTTATCTTTTTTTTCATAATATCGAAGTTATTATATCAAGTATATACAGTCAAATTGAGAAACGAGATGGTATTTTAGCTAGTTAAGTTACAGATTGAAATACATTGCTCATTACACGCGAGGTTTATAAACGGCAGCTACTAGTAGGTACTTAAATTAAATTGCTTGAATCGTTGTAAAAGTGAAAAGTTTGTCCGTGTAGCCTGACCTCGCTAAATGTCAGGGGTCGTCAACATTGTGCCCCGACGCGACGGTGCTGCCGCCGTGCTCCCGTTGCGGCCCAAAGAACTAAATTTTATATAGATTCAAAGAAAAGGAAATATAAGGCCCAGCTAGCCTTATATTTCCTTTTCTTTTAATCTATCTTTTGAGAACGTGAACTTAGAAACAGACACAGTGATTCCAGAGGAGGAGATTCTTTGCATCCGAGTTTGTGGTACGGACTCTATTTTTTGATTAGTACTTATACATTAATAATTTAATGGGGAATTTACAAAGGTATTGTATTATTTTTTAGTTTCATATAACTTTAGCTGCTAGTATTTAAAATGTCTACGTAAAAAATGTGTGTCATATGTTGGTGATAAAATAAATAAATATAAAATAAAACTTATTTTTAGTAAATTCTATCATTCCCTTCGTTGTATATCTACGAAACATTAACATTTGCCAATAAATTTAATCTTGTTCTGAAAAGGACAGTGGGAAGACGAGATAAACAAAAAGTTTAAACAGTAAATTGTAAAACAACTATGCAAAACAACGCGTCAGGAACGCGGGAAGGAACCGCGACACGGGAGCGTCTGCAACACGGGAACTTATTTACCGGAACCTTTCCCGCTAATTGTGGTCACGTAGGTGTGCAAAAGATAATATTAAAGTATGGGTAGCGCCACTTTATTTTGTTATTGTATAATTGGAAATAATTTATGGACTACAAAAAGATTTTATTTGATTATTTGCAATGTTAATTTAAATTCATTCCAATTTACATATTTACTAGCAGACCCCAGCAAACGTTGTTTTGCAAAATGAAAAATACTGAAGACCTACTGACTACGCATATAAAATCTGGTAAAAATCGGTAAAGCCGTTTCGGAGGAGTAACATTGTGACATGGAAATGTTAAATATTAGATTCTATGATTTAAAATGTAATTCAATTGATAAAATCTGTAAGCTGACATTGTACGCCATGTTATGGCAAAATACATTGTTCTAATGTGATATAAGCAGCTAATACGAGAATCTAAAAGTAATAACCACATGTATTTAAGGAATAAAGATACTTTACTTTGCCGACATTACCAATAATAAATACATTCTAGTCTTTTTAATTTTGTTAAGCTTAATACCATTTTGAATCTACATATACTAATATTATAAAACTAAAGAGTTTGAGTGCGGTAATTTCAGAAATACTTACTGCAGTCTAATAACAACTGATCCGATTTTAAAATGTTTTTTAGCGTTTGATAGCGCATTATGCGAAGAAGACTATTTATTACCGCGGGCAAAATACGTCGCTGAAAAGCATGTATGGAATAAACTTATAGTAAATGAATACACAATAGTTGCATGTATTTTACGAACGCATACTTTTAGATTGCTTTTACTTGGCTAGCGTGGTGAATTAAGGCCTAATCTCTCTCGCCAAGAGAGAAGTCCCTGTGTCCCAGCAGTGGGAACGTTAATAGGGTGATGATACTTTTAGATTGAAAACGTACCTGGGTGAATTAACTCAGGTGAATTAAGTATACTGCCCCGTATAACTAACTGAAACTCACGAAAAAATTATGACATTCGTTTTCAAGTTGAAATTCTGACCTAAATCAGTTCTTTTGCTCCAGTAGATAGCTGATTTAGCTTGCCTAGGTACAAATCATAATACCTTTTTAGAATCCGCACAACTCATACTTTTTTATTACAATGGGCAGCTGTAGAACACACTTTCATAAGTATTTGTATATGTATAATAAATCTCAATATATATAAATCTCGTGTCACAATGTTTGTCCTCAATGGACTCCTAAACCACTTAACCGATTATAATAAAATTTGCACACCATGTGCAGTTCGATCCAACTTGAGAGATAGGATGGTTTTTATGCCGAGAAAAATTCGAATAATTTCCGGGAAAATTTTATACCCGTGCGACGCCGGGGCGGGCCGCTAGTATATATATGTATGTATGTCTATTATATTTAGTTTAGCTGATGTCTAGTACCCGTAACAGAAGCTTAGAGCTAACCACGGGGCTAGATGTCGTTGTGTGAATTATCCGGAAATATTTATTTACTTGTGTAAGAACTTGGTTAAAATGGTTTTAATAAAAACTATATTACCTTACATTTTTCAGTTTTTCGGCGACTATTTAATTAAGCTATTCTTTTTAAATAACTTAGTTACCAAACACTATGATATGTTGTTTAAATTTAGACTTTTTAATGGTTTATTCAAACTCTCCCTGGTCCCGATTAGGGCATGTAATGTAAATGCTATTGAGTTAAACCAAATTTTATTTGGGCTCATACTTATTGCGGTCCTTTGGTTAAAACTCATACTCTGGGATTTCATGATAAATTTAGAGTGGAGTTAATTGATAGTACAGAAGAAAAGGATTGCATGAAAAGATTTTTCAGTTTTACTCTCTGGAAAATAAGGAATGTTACCTACTTAAAAATATTTTAAATTATGATAAGGATATAATATAGGGCATATAGTAATTTATTAATCAGGAAATGGTTAATGACAAATAAATTGTTACTCGTTTAAATCTTTTGTATGAAGCAGTAGTTTTGATTAGAAATGGGAATAGAACTACATTATTAATATGTTGCTATCATCGTCTATAAATATTGCTATCTTTTAAACTATCGGCACTCTCATGTGTTACCCGTATTAAAATGGATCTCCACGCGGATAGATTATATATTTCGCGGAAGTAGCCAATGTGTTCCTTTCTATGTATAATCTGAGATAAAGGGCTTAGTTCACAAAATCCGAGTAATCTATGCCATGGAGCCATTGTGTATGTTAATAAAATTTTGGAATTGTTTGTTATCTCGCTTTGTCGCATGTGACAGAGCAAAATAGCTGTATGTTTTACCATTAACTAATATTAATCGGAGATGGTCAAACAGGCCCTTAAATTCGTTAGCCGTTTGAGCGTGGACAGAGTAAGATACTTTTACGTTTATAATTTTGGGTAAAATAATTCTAAACTAAAATGTGTAGCTTTAAAATGTAAAGCCACTAATAATTCGTTGAAAAGTATCTTCAATAATTTAGCTTGTGCACTATAATGTATTGAATTTTATTAATTAAATTCTTTCACGATTGTTGGGGGTATATATTATTAGAATATTATATTAGATAGATATGTGGAACCCTATATCTAACTCGAAGAGGTAAATTACTGACGTAAAGACAAACAAACACACGGTCACTTTGGTTATATTAGTAGTCCCTTTTATATTTATTATCTTAGTAGAAATTAGAAACTAGACACTTTACAAGTGAATTGGTGCTAATCAGAACAGGGGCTTGATGTTTGTAAAAGGAGTTATTATTGAATTTCAAATTCATCCAATGAATTATTAAAATTACCAACTTACCAATCTGATAAATAGCTTCAACATATAACACTCTATCTAAACTTCAAAGTAACATGACATTACCATAGCATGGCTTATTTTCATCAACTGCATATATCATGAAATGACATGAATAAAAGAAACCTCTGAATAATTCAATACATAACATGAAACTATTTATGGGGAAAGTCAATAGTTACCAGTGACGCCATCTGGTTTCAGTTGCGGAAGCTTTTTTCTAGGTTAGTATTATAGTTTCGGGAAAATTAGGTTGTGAAAAGTATAGACTACAGTATAAGTATTAATTATTAGTATGTTTGGATAATCGATAGGTCTATATCTAGGGTTTTAAAGAAATGATTGTAATAATGATTAAGATTCGATAAAAAAGTTATATCTAAAGCTTGTATGAAATATTCAGAAATTTTCTATTAAAATTTATACTTTAAACTACGGTGTTCTACTTTTAGAGCTCATGAAACATGACAGCAGCTAGATAAATCTATAGTTATTTATCTTACTGCTACTGTCATATAACACAAAAGATCTATTTAGGATGGGTATCTAATTTAAACAGGAAATAAGTGACATGTGGTGTCAAATACGAATCAATATCGGCCGATCGATACGCCTAGCATGCGGGCCCGAGGCCTACCCGGGGTGATGCGAGCAGGGCAAAAAGGTCGTGAAATTCTGGCAAATGTAGTGCATGGGATATTCGTGTTGAGTTTAGTGTAGAAACGTATGTTTTTAGCAGCCGCGGCCGCTGAGTTTATATTTATCCTCAATCCACTTACGAGCGGGCACTCACAAAAAATAGAGCAAACACCAACACTAAGTCTTCTATCTTATATCGTACACTAGATAATCGTTCTTACATAATTCAATCCGCCATTTCGCAGTCTTTTCTTTGGTATAGGTTTTTGGCTGCGCCCGCGTTAGGACCTTGAAATTGAACGCACCTTGTAGCCGGTTAACCTAGATTGTGTGGGTCGATAGTCGCATGCGCTGTGGGGTTGGGACGGGCGATGCGGCGGGTTGGGCCGCGGCTCGCGGGAGACTGGCACGCCCGCGGCGGCGCGCCTGCGTGCAGCCCGCCCGCGTAACGATCGCTGCGCGCCGCCCGCCCTAAGCCGGCACCTGGACACAGCCCTACACCACACGAACCAGCGACCATTTCAGTCTCTAAAACTGAGTCCTAAACCTGAGTCTATGAAGTTGTGTCTGACTGGAGCTGAAAGCTATATCTTTTATGTGACTTGCAAAGTTACGCTTTAAACGCGTCTAATATTATAAGAAACTGAACAAATTTTATGAATAGGCTTACTAAAACGTGTATAGCCTTATAGATTATTCGATATCTCATGTCATAAACATCGTTCCAAGCTTAATCGGAATATTCATTGAAAGCTACACAGCAGCGGCGTTTATCTATAGTATACATAGTTGGTATAGATGAAAGGGGAACTATTGTGTTTTTCAGCATTCATGAGATAACCTAGAATTGGACCGTTGGCTGGTGCTAAGTGGCGCCGCGGTGGGCGGCGGAACTACTCTGAAAGCTCCATTTCATGTGTTCTTGACGTTTGACATTATGACGCCGTCTCTGTCTACGTTTAACTTTGCGATTTGCTGTCTCTTTTCTTTGGGATTTGAGCTTCGACTACAAAACCAAATAGATGCCGAATCGAAAACTTTTTTTTTCAAACTATTCAGTCAAAATATGACTGTGCACCTCAGTTTGTGCAAGTTGGGTTTTGAGTTAGGAGACGATATAATTTAAAATAGTGATGGGGCATAAATCCGATAAAATTTATGAAAATGTCTGTCTCGTAGAAAATATGCATTTTTTTAAAATATTTATTTAATACCAACCGATTACCAAAATTGTTGCAGTACAACACTTTTTGTCACTTCGTCAGAAATAGAAAAAGGATACTGAGGGAATAGCACTACTAACAACCCGTAAAACTTGAGCCCTGAATAAATACTCTTTATATTGCACATAGGTAAGCAAGTAAGTTATGGCACGATACTGATCGGTACTAAAACAAATACCGCAGTTGATATCTTCATCATCATCATCATCATCACCCTATTAACGTTCCCACTGCTGGGACACAGGGACTTCTCTCTTGACGAGAGAGATTAGGCCTTAATTCACCACGCTGGCCAAGTGCGGGTTGGTGAATGTCACATGTCCTTCAAACTCTTTTAAAGTTCTCAGAACATGCCGGTTTCCTCACGATGTTTGCCTTTACCGTTAAAGCACGTGTTTAAAGCGCACATAAATTTCTCAAGAAGAAAAACCCAGAGGTGCGTGGCGGGGTTTGAACCCACGACCTTCGGAATGAAAGTCGAGTGTCCTCCCACTTAGCCAACACGGCTTTTATCTTAGGATATCTTAGGAATGATTTATCTTGTCATGCTTGCTGTCTGAAAGTATTCGTACCTATTGAATGATGCGTTTTTTTCTTTGGCTCTGTAGTCGATTGATGTTGTATGTTTGATTATTCTTTTTTATTTTTTTTTCTTAAAACCAATCTTACATGTCAGTCGTTACGTTTAGAATTCAACATGTACCTCTATTTGGCATTTATTTAACTTACAAATACTACGAGTAATATCTATTTAACCCTTAAATTCTTAGATAAAGCGTCAAAACTTGGCAACATAAAAACAATGGCAGAGAAATGTATTATTTTGCAAAAAAAATAAAATTACAAGATATCTTTAGTGTAGATAGATGGATTCTCACTTTCTTGTAGATTATACGTCTAGATACAGCTAACGCCATCTTTGGGTATTTTCCGGAGCAATGCTTTGTCTATGTCTTCGTTTAAAAAAAAGTTGCAACGTTTAGGCCATAAAGAACTCAGAACATATGGCCACAGCGTTCGAAAGTTGTCAAATGAAAAAAAAAACATCTTGGGCTTGCCGTGTATCTCCCACCCCCGAAAAACTATTGAATTGTAATGTCATAGACAATTCTAACTATTGGCGACGCAAAGATTATCCGCACGCCTCTAGCGGCGAAATTTAGAAACTGTCTAAGAACGACACTGTGTTTGCTTATATCTGATTTGTATTTATTATTTATGGTTTTCCCTGGCGTTGATTATAACGAAAACTATCAAAGTGTCGTTCTTAGACAGCTTCACAATTTTGACACTAGAGGCGCTAGTTAGAATCGTTGCATCGCCAATACATTTATTTAATGTGAAATCAATATGCATAGCGAATGTAGGTTTTTAGAGTGAACTAAATAGCGAATAGTCCATTTCATTTTAGTGGCATAATTTTTGATGCCATTTTCACTTTATAATTTTATTTAACTCGACACTGGCAAATTGTCGCTTCAAGCGCAGAGTCCAATTTACAAGAAACTGAACTGAACTGATGATAACTGAAATGATAAACAACCCTGAATTCCCTGAAAATGGTGGACCTCAGTGGTGGACCCATTTTATCGCTAACATTGTCCTGTTCTTGTTTTTCTTTTTCTATGTAATTTGTTTACAGGTTTTGTGTGTGAGAAAAACAATGCCTTCTAAGTGCAACATAATTGGTTGTGGTGCTATCAAAAACAAAAATCAGCATTTTATCACCAAATGCCAATTTTTGAAGTGAAACTTCTATAGAATCGTTGTGATTTGAAACCGGATGCAACGGAAATGGAAACAAGATTGGCTTTATTCTTCTTATTCTTTTATCGATTTACTGAAGTTTCACTTCTATCGTGTGTGAATCGCACACACACCTTTTTTTTATGCAGTAAAAGATTATGTGACATCTGTAACCTTCGCATACAACCTGTGTGTTAAAAAGTGAGGCTTATCACTTATTAAAAAATCTAAATGCCAAATGTTTTACAGATCAGTAATATAAATTACCTTGTTACGAGTACCTGCCTACCTAGTTAAATAATGACCCATTTTGTTCCGTACTTTCAAATAAAAAATCATTGGACTACCAATATTATTAACGCGAAAGTTCGTGAGGATGTAAGTTAGTATGTGTGTTCGTTACTCTTCCACGCAAACACTACTTGATAGATTTTGGAATTCACAATAATATAGCGTTCATCCGCCACGCACCTCTGGATTTTTCTTCTTGAGAGATTTATGTGCGCTTTAAACACGTGATTTAACGGTGAAGGCAAACATCGTGAGGAAACCGGCATGTTCTGAGAACTTTAAAGAGTTTAAAGGACATGTGACATTCACCAACCCGCACTTGGCCAGCGTGGTGAATTAAGACCTAATAATTGACAAGTCCATTATCGAAATCTACATTTAATATCATACCTTTGAACTAAGTTAATTTTCACTAAGTTTTTCTAGGAACAGTCGTTCCTATACTATTTCCAACTATAGCGTAATGTGTAATTAAGCATTAATACATATGCGCTATGAAGTAGTTATATAATGATTGAGTCATATGCAGTTTTTTATGTGACTACCGTCCGATAAAAGTTTAAGAACATTTTGCAAAAAAGGGATTGGAAAAAAAATCTCCTTTATCTCCGTACATTTACACTCTCACTTTAAATAATTTTCAATAATCGCGTGTATAATAAATACGTGGTCAGGCAGTGCAACAGTACTTAAGCCGGAGCTCACCAAACATCGCGTCTTTCTCGCTAGATGTCACCACTCCAGACCGGATATACTATGTAGGATAAGTCAAAGCTACTCTAACATCGACGGAAACGGAAATGATCTCTCTCAGCTCTCATAAAAGCTTCCAGGGACGGTCTAGCAGTTTAATTATTTCTAGATATTTATTTTTCTAAGACCTCCTCCACGGCGCGGATAGCGGGTAGCAGATTCAATACCTCAAATAAAAAAATGGATATTTTAAAATTAAAACAAAAAAGAAATTTTACATTTTATTTCAAATTAATTATACTAAAATGGACATCACATTATTATTATAATACAAAAACATTAATGACGCACAACTTATTAAATTAAAAATGTATTAAAAACATAGCTGCTACTTAAAAAATTGCTAAAAACGCAACTATCGCGCTAATTTTATTTTCCCTGATTTTCGGACCAGCCTTAAAAACTTATATTCTGTTCATGATACATACTTAGTAGACAAATCTTTATAGCCTCTTGAAATCCAACAAAAATAGCAAAAAAATGAAATTTGTATCATGCACATAATGTCAATATTCTAATTTAAAAACATTTTTTTTTATTTAATAATTACATGCAAGTATTGCTGTGTGAAATGAATTAATTGTATGACCAAGAATTTAATACAAAAATAAAAAACCATTTCTTAAAGTTGTAGGACCATTTTGATCAAAATACGGCAACTAACGGCAAGTACCTATTGAAAAACTTTTAATGAAGTTGATTAAATTAAAATATTTTATTGCAAAAGTATTCCATACTCTATATCTTTCAAAGTCCATTAAGCGTCTCATCTTCGAGCGCTTTCAAATTGGGCGTTTTGAGACGTTAAACGCTGCGCCTGCTGAGCCACACACATCGTCTCGAAGCGCCTAATTTGAAACCACCCTTAGAGCAACTATCTCCAACATCTAAACGGTACTTAAATGGCCACAAATCAATGACACGAAACAGTTATAATGCTTTAACATTTTGCCACAAAAACGATTATTTATTTTTAAAACGAATAGTAAAATAAAATACTGGAATATTCTGAAGCTACGTAATTCATCTACACGTCCATTCCAACCTCAAATTATCACAAGAAGCGGCTCTTATTCCCACTACTCAACAGCTCATGTTACAAACTACATAACAATTAACTATATACACATAGAAATCTCATTTTTATCACATCATTCATTCAAAAATATAACTAGCCTTATTCTAATCTAATCCTGGTTTTTGATCAAAAATGTAAATGTTGACAAATAGCTTGGAAAACGTGATAATATTTTTAACCCTCCAATTCGTTAAATTCTTTATGGAAAAATATAATTTGGTTTACCAAGTCTTTGATGATTTGGCGTTATTGACAGTGGTGGATTTACGAGCAGGCTGAGTAGATTCAAGCCTAGGGCGGCAGATTTTGGGGGCGGGCGGCAAATTTGGGGATCGATTTTTTTTACCTCGTAGAAATCTAAAAGATTTTTTACGTTTACCAAATGCTCATTATTATGTAAACATTTTACATTACCCGCCCATACATGATTGTTGATCTTCGATTAGCTCAAAAATATACCGAAAAATTATTTTACATGCCTTTCAACGAAATTGTTGCATTGCAAAAGTAATCTATGATATGACAATTGTTGAGGCAAGGGCGGCAAAAACTATTCAACCTATACCTTGAAAATTTGTAAATCCGTTACTGGTTATTGAAAGGATATAAATATATATTTAAATATTACGGACTAATCACGTTATCACCTACTAAGAAGCTGATTTTAAAATGCCGTGTTGGCTAAGTGGGAGCCCCTTCGACTTTAATCCGAAGGTCGTGGGTTCAAACCTCGCCGCGCACCTCTGGATTTTTCTTCTTGAAGAATGTATGTGCAAAAAAACAGAAAGTGCGATTTTACAATATTTATTTATTTATTGGAGCATAGCACTAAAAATTTATCCACTTACGTTTTTTATCATTAACCAGCCTAAAACTATAGCGGCCAATGAACCTTTTAGAGAACACTATCTACGGAACGTGGTACACCTGGGTTTGTTATTTTTTACTAAACTTTAGTATAGTTTATTCTAGTTCAGATGCTAATCACAATATCAATTAGTCAACTTACTAAAGGTCAACCTTTGTAACATGCCGAACAAATTTTTTTTTGAGGTTTTTAAAAGTACGGTGTAATTGGGATTTGGTAGGACCCTGGTTATCTAAGCCTCCTTATGTCTATGGACAATATGTACCTAATTTGTTTCAAAGTTAGATTTAATTTATTTGATCAAGTCATCAATAAAATATGATTTGTCACAATTCCTGAACTATTTATTTATATGTGGTTGTTTTACAGTATCATCAATATCATTTGTGTGACCGGAGTGCTCTGCAATTTCTTTTGCGGGCGGGTGTAATTTTGTTTTTTGTTGATAACAATAGAATTTACCGTATGAATTTGTTTAGTGATTTGACCATGCAAAGAACCCACCCATTCAAAATAGCCGATGATCCGATTTTGAATGAAAACTTTTGTCTGAATAATTATTGTACTCATTTTAACTATTAATTATATTATTTAACTACTAACACACATTAACCAATATATACAAAAAATTACACAATAAATTATTTATTGACATTTCTAGGAATCATTACAGGAATATCATCCTACTTTGCAATTATTTGATAAAGGTTTCCATATTGATAAAAATAAAATTAAAAATCATTGGTTAAAAAATGCATTCATAAAATAAATACCTAGACATCAGAAACCTTAATCAACTAATTGCATTTTATATAAAATTGGTGTCAAATTAATAATTGATTTAAATCACATTTTCTTCGTTATCACAGCTAAACTATTTATCTATCCCATAGGAATTGCTTTTTAGATATAAATTGTCGTTTATTAAGGTGCGCGTCCACTAAAGATGAGCGAGGGAAATGAACAACACTAGAATTTTAGGCTACGAACATTTTCAATGTATAATATATTCATATTTCATAAAAAATAAAAATATACAGTCACAAATAAAATTCAGTAGTCCCTTTTGCTATGATGCCTAGCAATGGCCAAACAATACAAAATTATGCCGCTAACTGTACCAACGAAAAGCAAATAATATCAACATTTTGAAATTTACTATTTTAACTATTTTTTCAACATCTTCCAACATATTCAGTGAATACGACAATAATGAAAAATGACGATTTAGAAAATTACATTAATTTTACAATTTGTGCATCAGGCACTTTTTAACTGACTACTTGAACAATTTAAAGTCCCTAGAATATTATTACTTTATATTCATTAAGTTATTACAATTTAGTCAAGTAGCCAATACACTGGTCATCAATACTCATCATCATCATTAGGGACCAAAAGCACCTACACACATTCCAACTCTTCTCTCAAAAACACCAAAAATCCGTGAAAATACTGATAACTTTGATTGCTACATTTCTTGAATCAATATACATTGGCACTAATTCGTATAGCGTTTTACTAAAATACTCTTTTAGATTATAATTTATACATCTGAAAAACATAAGCTCAAAAAATAAATTAGTTAATTTATTCTTAGGCTCTCGATATTCACAGAAAAATATACAGACTATAATGTTAAAGCTTCGGCTAAACGCTGCGCGACCAAAGCAACTGCGAAGCGGCTCATGTTGTATAATTGCAATTTTTATGCTAGATAAGCCTTAATTTGACCACAATCTCACCTGCAGACGCATTCTGTAAAAAATCGAATCCGAACTCGAAATCACTCAAGTGACCGAGCTCACTTCGAACGCTCGTCACTGAGGCGCTACAGGCGCTATCGAGTTTTACAGAATACAAAACTGTTAAATCACCGCGGATTCAGCTTAGTAAGGATCGAAGTGAGTTTACAGAATGCGCCTACAGATGTAAAGTGACGACATCGTCACTTTATGCCCCATCTTAGACCACATGGTCTAAGATGGGGCATTAAGATCTAGAAGGTAGACGGCTCTTTGCACACTTTCGCGACTACTTAGTCGGACGTTTTGCAGGCATATAATATGTCCCGCGTCGCAGACGCTCCCGTGTCGTGTCTTTCTTCATGTACTGCTCACGCGTAGATTTAACCGAAGCCTTACACGTCATTTTCTTTATAAGTTACGACTGTCAATCTTTGACCGTTATATGTAAATTAGGAACATGGGAATCTCTACAAAAATAGCGTCATCTAAAATGATTACCAGTCATACAAATAAAAGTAGGTACCTATACCTACCTACACAAATTAAAAATTAATTTAGTTCTATTACTTGTTTATGTTATAGCTTCAGTACGCTTCACAGGTCAATCAATATTCGCATTTGGCTAAAAAATTGCATATTTACAAGTTTATAAAAATAATAAAAACATAATGTCTACATGAAACCAGATAATATTGACTTCAAAATGAAAATTATTTTATTTAGATAAAATAAACTAGTAGTCAAATGTAAAACCAATCATTTAACAATGAAAATTAAATTATTTTATGCAATTCATAATTTGATAAAATGTTGGGATTCCCTGGACTTTTATTTCATGTAGTAATTTTGGGTCAATTAATTCAACGTGTTAAATGCATAATTCTATTACCTAAACCTGAACTGTATCGCTGGGAAAATTAACCGAAATAAATCGCCTCTACGAAACAAAATTCATCATTGCGTCGAAATATTTCGACGCATTCCCTAGGAATTTAAAAACAAAACAGAATAAATCGGCACAGTTCAAATAACCGAACCGAAATTATCGACGCAATTCGAAAATTTTATTGAAATTTCAAATCAAATTCTTTTCTTTTTCCTTCGATTTCAGATGGAATCGAATTCACCGGACGCGTTTCGTAATAGTTCACTCCACGTTATTACCATACCCTACCCCAAATATGGATAGGACGACGAAAGCTAGACCTAGGAAAATGGATCCTAGGAGGTCCCCTAGAGCCGTCAGGTAGGGGATCGCAGCGTTGTCAGGGTCCTTCTTCTGCTTCCACATAAAGTGGATCAGAATGTACGAGAGGTACAGAAGTACCATAACCTGGAAAAAAAATATTGTATTGTAAAAATATCGCGATAAATAAGTCGGAACATTTTGAATCGACTTTGTTTTATGTTTTAAATTAGTTATGTTGCGTTGAATTCGGTCAAGTTGTTCCAGAGATATGGGGTCATCCCCATACTTACATAATAGAGGTATACCTAAGTGCCTGATTGCAATATGGAAACCAAAAGAAGATTATGTCTCATGAAATGTCGCATTAACCATATTTTTTCTGTAATTAAACATTTACCTAGGTATTACTTATTTCAGTTTTACGCTGTTATTTCACCCACCTGAAGTAAAGACCCGAGGAGATAGGTGACCCCGAACGGCACCTGGATGGTGACCTGTCCCTGGTACACGAAGTCGGCCACGATCATGAAGATGATCTGTCCGAAGACCGCCAGGATTAACAGCATCCTCGCCACCTTAGCTGCTGTGGCTGTAAGGGAAGAAATTGTTAGAAGATCACTTGTATTTCACGTTAATCTTTGTGTATGATATATCATACAAAAAATACACTTCTTCGAGGCTAGCCTAAGCACAGCATAGTACTTCTTCCAATAGTGATTAATCATTGAATGGGCTTACTTTTGACTACAGTCTAGCCAGAAAGCAGCGAGCTGGTCAAAAATGGAACAAGTTTGACCAGAAAAGATGCTATTCAATTAGTTGCTTAGTCAGGAGACCAAAGAGTTCTTTTTTAAGCCAATTTGGAACTGTTTTTTTTAATCCATTTTACTAATAATCAGGATCATGTTGTACAAAATCAGATGATCAGGAGAATCCTTAAGAAAACAGAATATCCGCCCGCCCGTGCACTGTGAATGAGCACACTCTAAGTCTACCAGATACAAGATACAAAATCATTTATTTCCATTGTTTGGTTTTACAAAACTTGACACTTAGAAGACTTAGACACTAAGACCTTCCCAATGCTGACCACGATCCTCAGACATGAACGACCGACTACGGTGCGACTTACTTCCAAAGAACAGCGTCCTCCACGGCCACTCCATGATCTTGGTGCCCTGGGGCAGTTCCCCAGGTATGGCAGTCTGGTGGAGATGTGTGGCCATCCTGGAGGACTGCACGCAGACCAGGTTGCCCCCGATGCCGTTGACGATGGGCTGGAACACCTCGTATCCTCGGTAGTGGTCGACCGCCTGGTCCAGGACTATGCCTCCGACACTGTGGATGAACATTATTGTTAGCAATTAATTTTACATGTATTACAAGCAATACATTTTTTTTATTACTATTTTTTATTATGAAAATATCATCGATCCAAGGTCGTTGTTTTTAAGTTATGTATATGTACATAGATACATAGGAGTATATAGAAACTATGACTATTTCTCAAGCGTTTGGATTCTCAATTTTCTCTGGAACAGCTCCATTCATTGGGTACCAAGGCATTGAACCTAGGTATATTCAATAATACTTATAATATATGCCGAATGTTTAATGTTTTACAAATTATATTACCAATTCATTGATAATGTTCAGTTCGCTTTAACAAGAACCCACGCCTATACGATCGAGTTTTACGAGTCGG
The DNA here is from genome assembly GCA_929108375.1 of Gymnoscelis rufifasciata. NCBI lineage: Eukaryota > Metazoa > Arthropoda > Insecta > Lepidoptera > Geometridae > Gymnoscelis > Gymnoscelis rufifasciata. The sequence goes on along the minus strand of OV815327.1, from coordinate 7,244,377 downwards.
GAAACCGGGGGTCTTGTTAATATTAAATTTAGATTACGGAGGCAATGATTATAATTTGAACAGACCCGCTGATGAAGAGCGCGGAGATGACGGGCGTCCAGCCGCTGGTCAGCACCACCTTGGTGTACCGGTTCCTCCACACCACGAACACCCAGAGCGGCAGCAGGCAGTAGTACACGCAGATCAGCACGATTGGCTGCCATAGCGACGTTTCTGTAACACGCGAAATGTTAAATATTATTGACTGCTTCAGTGATTGGCTGCCATAGCGACGTTTCTGTAACACGCGAAATGTTAAATATTATTGACTGCTTCAGTGGTGGGGTGGGTGGAAGGTCTGCTTGCAGCGCAATAGGTTCGATTTGCAACGATCTCGATTCCCGTCGAGGGGCCAAGTTTTGGTATGTTCTGAAAGCACTTATTCCTTGGTCTCGGTGTTTAATCTTCATATATATAAATCTCGTGTCACAATGTGTGTCCTCAATGGACTCCTAAACCACTTAACCGATTATAATAAAATTCGCACACCATGTGCAGTTCGATCCAACTTGAGAGATAGGATGGTTTTTAAGGCGAGAAAAATTCGAATAATTTCCGGGAAAATTTTATACCCGTGCGACGCCGGGGCGGGCCGCTAGTAGGTATGTATAATAAAAAGAATATACATCTACATAATTATGTATGTCTATTATATTACGTCTATCAGATGTAACACAAGGTTAGGGGCTAGATGTTGTTATACAGCACTCTACTAAACTCAATCTAAATAACAACCTTACCTGAATAAGGTCCATCCGGTCCTATGTATAGCATGTTTAAATAAATATAAGCAATTAAGCATTTATAATTAGTGTTCTTAGACATGATTGGTGAAAATCCGTTAACAAGTAATGTGGGGTAACAGTGGGGAAGAAAAACCAAAACTCTGCAAATATACTCGAGTGGAGTTTCAAATGATAGTATCACTTTTTACTTTTAAGGGAACTAAGGTATTGAAATCGGGGATTTCTAAATTATATATTTAGATAATATTGTGTGTGTATTATATTATGTTTAAATTTTGTAAATAAGGTATTCTTTAATAATGTCTAACTAATGACTGTAATTGGTTAAAGCCGTAGCAATTAAACTAATAAATTAAAAAAAATATTAAGTATTAACTCACGTATCTGCTCGTACATATACTGCGCAGTGACAGACAGCACGGTGTTGCTGACAATGTCGCCGATAGAGGCCGCCAGTGGCGTCGCCACGTTGTCCGGGTTCACTTTGAACTTGTGGGACCCGTAGATTACCATCACCATTACGAAATCTGTAAAGAAAATATGCCTTTTATTTTTACTGACAGACGGCGACGTCTCAATATAAGGGTCTCGCTTTACCCTTTGGGTACGGAGACCCTAAAAACGACGTGACGGGCGAAGGATTTGTTTATATAAAAATAACAATGATTAAGGAAATAACATTGTCATGACAGTTCGCTTTAATTTTTCCACTGAGTTGAGAAGCGAATAGATCTACACAGCTCTAATCAGGAGGCTCTAATGGAGGTTTTGTCTGTTCACGTCCGTAAGTGGTAACCCTCTGAATCCTTACACGTGACCTCCGGGTGGTGCTAAGAACAGTCTCTGGTGGGAGGCTTCGGCCGCGGCTTGTCACCACCCTCCGGGCTGGGCCAGTGTGTGAAGCGATTTTTTCGTGTTTAGTAATGTGGTCCGGAGAAGCCATCTTCTAGGCCTTCATGCTCCATCTTAGACCACATCGTCACTTTACATCAGGTGAGATTGTGGTCAAATGAGGGCTTATCAATAATAAAAAATAAATAAAAAAAAACAGTTGTTACAATTTTGCAGTTTTGTCTGACCGCTCCCTCCATCTAATAGATCCCTAAGTAGGATGGTAAAAAGTTATTTACCTAAAACAAAACAAGTGGTGGTGGCGGTAAACACCGCGGAGGCAATGATGAGCAGTACATAGCTGCCGTTGATGGTGCGGTCGGTGATGGAATTCACCACTATCGCGAATATCGACACCACTGTCGCTGCTACTATCGCTTGCACCTGAAATGTATAATTAATAAATAAATATTCTAATTCTTGGTTAGTCCCCTAAGGACTGCGCAGACGTCTCCCTTTAAAGTGTATTTTGCATTACCCCCATGTCTATCTAGCCAGGCCCTAACCAGCCCAACTCCTTGGTGTACCGGAAATATACAAAAGTCCTTTTTTTTCGGTGGTTATTGATCTATGTTTGTCCACAATCTCACCTGATGGTATTGTCGATGTTTACATCAAACAATTATTATAAATTACTACTAATTGATAGATTCAGGCGTCACTTGGCGGAAATCGATTTTACTCGTAAATACTCCAAAAGCCTTTCAATCGATTTTTGAGAAGAGTGTGCGGTATTAGTACTAATTATTAGTAAGCTCTACAAAAGTGTTTGTTAATAAAATATACCTTGTATTCGGTAACTCGACAAATCTAACTGATTAAGATTAAATTCAATATGGTATAATTTATACATCTATATTTTCCATTTTTTATGTATTTTTCACACTCGCCATTCAGAGGGGTATTCACTTCACAACATATTAAATTGGTAAAGAGCTAAAAAAAAAAAAAGCAAGAACCATTAGTGCTTGCGTTGGAACTTACAGAACCTACTACTTAATTTTTACTCAATTCATAGGTTCGGTGGTTTAGGACGGATGCAGGCCGTTTCTCACAGAAACCTTCCAAGTAGTTCAGTGGATTAGCTTACAACTGTATCCACTACTTGTCTTATTCTGTATCAAGCATTTTAAAGCAATAATTTTGCAAACCATTATTAAGTAATTTGTATTATTTTTTGTTTAATTCATTTGTTTTGTATGTACCTATTTAGTTGTGTTTGCTTGTATGCTTTTGTGGCAAATAAACGATGTTTATGTCTTTTTTTTGGGACATTGTAGGGCACATTATCATAACAGGAGTAGGAACAAGACTAAGATGATGATGGTGTTGAATAAAACCAACCTGCACTAAGGATATGTTGCCGACGACCATGGAAACCACTTCTCTCATAGACTCCATGTTTCCCAAGTTAGCTTGCGTCGAGAGTCGGGAGGCTAGGCACATGTCCAAGTTCCCTGCAAAGAAACAAAAATAAATAAATAAATTTTGTGGTCCTCGGTCAGTCAATGATAAAATTACATGCGTACAATACAAAAGAATACTCTTCATTGAAGCACAAAATTTATAATACAACAGAACAATGCTTAGGAACTGAAATACATGAAATAATAGTGTCACAATGGGCGGCCTTATCACTAAAAGTGATCTCGCGTGCGTACATTATTTTATTCAGAAAGCTACCATAATCTCGTTTATTATTTCCAGGCTTACACGAGTTTTTTTTATTAATTTGACAGTTCAGACCCCACGCTACACCAGCGACCCTGGTGGCGAATTTAGATTAGTACGATGACGCCATCTTACTTTTGTCTATTAAACATACATTTCAACTTTAAGTTGGTTATTAATCTCGATCACAACCTAGGTTATATCGCGGTGTGGGTTCTTCTCTCACTAGTTCTATTTATTTAGAGTACTTTAACTGTGATTTGTTAGTAAATATAAGTTCTCGAGAAACTCAAGTGTATATTATGAATCAATACCGAGGCAGCAGTCTGAAGCACCTACGTGACTAATCGTGGCATCACTCTTACTTTCAAGTGGTCCAGCTACGTGATGAAACTGGTGTCTGTCGGTAGATAAACAAAACATTTTTTTATCTGTGATAGTTCAGTGTAATCTGTGGTCAGGCATTGTTTTTAGTCTATGACACAGATATTTATCGGTAAGTGAAAAATAAAGATTTGGTATAAGTAATTTCAAAACATTGTAATTTTATTGAAGTGAAACTTCTTTAGAATCATTGTGATTTCAAACCGGATGCAACGGAAATGCGACAGGTAAGCCAATCTTAAACGCTAACAAGGTTAAGCAACTTTGCCAGTACTTGGATGGGTGACCGCCGGACAAAATCATTTTGAACAGTATTTTTTTTGTATTTATTTTAATTTTTTGTCGATTTACTGAAGTTTCACTTCTATCGTGTGTGAATCGCAGACACACCTTTTTTTTTATTTAATTGAACTAGATATTTTAATTTTCACCTAAGACGGCACAGATTTCCAATTTAACAATAATTTAAAGTGCGTACCTACCTGCTTGACCCAGCCTCAGAACAAGCTTTAGTCGGGATTATTTTAGTAAATCGACATCCAAAAATGCGATCTATACAAGGTGTAACACGATCGATGGATCAACGAAAACTGGGTGAGGTGCACTAAATACCTATCGATTTACCCCCATGTATGTCTACTATTATTGATAGTTTTGGAGATTGGATTTGGATTAAAGTCTTTTAGTTTTTTTGTTCACAAATACTGATATTTTTTTTGGTTTTTGGCACAAAAATAGCTGAATAGTGGCCGTATCTTACACTAAAATCGATTCATAACTTTGGGCTTTCATAAAAGTTTAAACTCCATCATAAGCATAAAACTTTCAAAATTGTAATTTTTGAGAATGTTTCAAAGCTGAAGACCAAATTACAAATTAAAATCACGGAATATTTTGAAAAATCTGTATTAATAATCTGGCTAATCACTGGTTTAATTAGAACGAGTTCACGTAATAATAACCTTAAATGTTGGCTAGTACCACATTAAAACCGTAACTTTCTAAGAAAGGCCTTATTATGTAACAAAACCTCGTTTTGAATTCAACAAACTATTATAAGTTCTGGCGGCGCCTAGACCCAAAATACGATTTTAACCGACTTCTAAAACGGAGGTATGTAGGAAAAGTAAGAAAATTTCACGGGGTTCAAGTAAAATTTTGTTGGTATCCGAAACACAGGTAAGCGCATAACTCAACAACGCCTGGACCAATTTCCTTTTTATGTTCGTAGAAGTTCAAGGATGGTTTTTGGGGCGAGAAAAAATCGAACAATTGCCGGGAAACAATGTTGAATTACTCGTGCGAAGCCGGGGCGGGCTACTAGTTGGCCATAAATAGATTTTAATTTACAACATGATTATGTGTCTATTTATCATTGACAAGTGAAGATACTTGGTAAATCTAATCAAACAATGGTAGGGGATTAACCATTAAGTAGTTTGACACAACAATGTTGGGAATACACTCAAATGAAATTTGTTACAATTTCTATTATTAAATTATCAGGGGATTTGACTTTGTAAAAATTGTAATATAAACTTTTATAATATAACTTTTATAATTTAACTTTTAATTTTAACTATCATGGACAATCAATCATTATATCATACATGTTATATATCTCTTTAATAATGTGCAGATTGGCCAGCCAAGTTTGATATAATTTAATTATACTACTGTATAATGTTAAACTAATTGGTTCATTATCCAATCGATAATTATTATTAAGCACAAAATTGTATTAATAAGGTAAATAAATCGTTTTAATAATATCTTGATAAAGCCACTATTTTATTTATTAAGTAGTGGGCACCAGCGGCTTCGTACGCGCATCAAAAACGAAGGACTTTCATACGAACTTCCAACCTCTGTTTCTCCCTAAGTCTCCCCTGATTAGGGAGATTATCCCTCTTAGGGATTTTGCGAAACTCTTGACAGTTTCGTAAAATCCGTTCTACGTCTAATGCGAAGTAAATATCCTATACGAAAACTACCTATCAAATAAGTTTCTAGGTTTTATAATTTATGAGAATTCGTGGTTAATCAGTGAGCGATAATTATGAGGTTTTGCTTTTTTATATTGTTTGATTGGTTTAGTTTATGTCCGTAGAAACACAAAGATTATGAGGATATGTCATCATTATCAGCAATAATCGCTTCCCTTTTGTAAACTGAGAGTCAGTGGCTGACTTCGAATTTGAGTAAATTAGCCTCAGAAAGCGCCGAATTGACACAACGACTTATATTAAATTTGAGCTGAATCTTATCTAGGAAATAGGAAAGGTGTTAGCTGATCAAATCCTCCATAAACTAACGGAATAGTTCTAGATATATGTTAGACAAAGTTGCTCGGTAGATAGTTCTAGTTAGGCTAGGATTAGATAAGTTTACCTACGTTATTGTTATAACTGCTCAATTCCTCGAATGTAGAATGTTTTTTTTTAATGTAGTCCAGCTTTTAAATAAGTGGGTACTCGTTTCCTTTATTTATTTATTTACAATATACATATACATAACGTTACAGAAATGTATATTCAATATGTTATACATGTATGGCACAGGTAACTAAAAAAATGCATTAAACTATAAGTTCAGAGTAAAATTTAAAAAATGTTATAAGTGACTCATCTCTAGAGGGCACAGACTAGAAGCTTACATAATTTCAGAACAATTTTTAACCAAAAATAAAACAGGGACATGAAAACACAATGCAATACAAAATTTCGTACTTTTTAAAGAAATCTTTCTATCTATAAAAACCGTACGTGTACCACATAAGTGTATGTTTTGTTTTAAAAATTAAGTCGAATACCTATAGAAACATTCAACAATTATTCTGGTATTTTTAATCCAATTTCATGCATTTACAACGCAAGTTTAATTTGAAACATTCAGTTTCGACTTATTTTACCCCGAGACAACGAATAAGGTAAAATTTTGAGGTCAGTTTTTATTCGAGTATTCTCACTACATTCACTTATTTAGTCTACCGGAAAATTAAGGGCTAGATTGAGCAAATTTCTCATTCGCCATTGGCAATGCATATCGGGTTTTCGAAATCTTTCAACAATAAGGTGTGAGTACTTCAAATGTAATCTACTGATAACATTGTATGACATGAGTTGTGTGGAAATAGCAGAGTAATTTATCAATATTGGGAAATTATTTGGTAAACTTAGTTTTTTTAATTTGTATACTAGATAAGCCTTCATTTGACCACAGTCTCACCTCATTTAAAGTGACTATGTGGTCTAAGGTGGGGCATGAAGACTTAGAAGTGAGATGGCTTCTCCGGAGGTGGTGACACGGCCGAAGCCTACCACTAGAGACTGTTCTTAGCACCACCCGGAGGTCACGTTCAAGGATTCAGAAGGTTAACACTTACGGACGTGAACAGAAATAACCTCCTAGATTATTAGTCATAATATTCTATAATCTTTGACGATCTTCTACTTTGGGTGTTAGGTGACAAATATTTTGGTTTTTGTCGTATTAGAAAACAATCAAGTACCTATTTTTCTTCATCTGTCTTTAATATCAAAACAACTTAAGGCAAAACGGAAGTTCAAATGACGTACTTCATCAAATCGCTAGCATTTAAAATAAGTTGACATAATATTTAAAGTGGTGGCTAAATAGAGCATTTATCTTTAACAACGAGCATAAATACTGGAGTTGTAATAAACAAGAAATAAAGATTATGTATGAACTAAAATTGAGGAACTTTACCTTTTGTTACAAGTAAGGTAACCGAGCGAATCTTATATATCTATAGAATGCCTAATTATTTTAATTAAATAAGATTTAATTCTTCTTATATTATATATATATATATATATATATATATATATATATATATATATATATATGTATAAAGCTTAAGAGTTTATTTGTTTGATTGTTTGTTTTAACGCGCTAATCTCGAGAACGATTTGTCCGATTTGACAAATTCTTTCAGTGTTAGATGGCTCCTTTTTAACTCAAATATAAGTGATTTACAAAATCGATAACTCAAAAGGTCCGCCATAATCACGAATACAAAAGTTGATTCTCCTTTGTACTGAGCATGTAACAGCCGATAACATTTATGCGACATTTCTATTTTTTTCGAATTGTCACGAAATAATAAGAAATGGCGCAAAAATTTAACTTACAATTCATTTTACCCGTAACACAAGCTTATAGCTTACCACGGGGCTAGATGTTGTTGTGTGGATGGTCCGGAAATATTTATTATTTATTTTGAAAACGGTTCCAAATTGTAAGTCTCCTGTTAAAAGTATTCCTATGTTATTAAATGTTACTCTATAAGTACCGAGACGATTTCCTGTAGTTCTCTCGCACATAGTTTTTTGCGATTAGAATCTGTCATTTTCTTCAATTTGCGCAATCCCACGACATTAAATCATTGTGTTGAGCACAAAAGGTAGAAATCAGAATACCGACAACCGACGTTTCTTATTTACTGTTGACATGTTGAAACCGTCGCAAAAAATATAGATTTCGTTCGTTTGTATTAGTAATTTAATATTCTATGGTTTGTATTATGAAAACAATTTAACAGAACGATAATTGGAATTTAAGCAAAATATTTAGTACCAATTCCGCACAGAATTTTCTATGGAATGATTCTTAGTGCGTGCTCGTTTAGAATCTTTAATGAGATTTTTTTTAAAGGGATTAGTGCTAAATATTTCTCATTCATAATAACTTCCCATTTTGCATGATTCCCCAATGTAACCTCTTAATCTATTTATTGTCTGATTTAACAGTTATTACAAAAAAAAATATGTGGTTACCTAATTTCGTTTTAATTTTCAACCATTTTTAAGTAAATGTAACAGCAATTTTTTAGAATCGCAAATGTTTAACGATGGTGTATTACAAAGGCGTGAATGTGAGACAGCTAAGAACTTACAACAACAATTTTATTTTAATAAAAATTCATAAAAATTTTGGTCATTTATCTATGTTAGCATAAGGATAAATTTAATTGAGTATAGGCTAGTTTTACGTTTAGCATTAGATATTAGGTATTTATATTGTTTAAGCCACCGTCCATAAAATATTTTCTCTTTTTTCTCTCCATCCACGGTTGTCTGGAAGAAATTGCTTTTAGCAATAAGACCGCCCATTACGCATTCTAGGTTTAGTTTTTATTTCATATTGTATTGTTCATTTGGTGTGTAATAAAGTATATTCTATTCTATTCTACATGTTGTGTCGACACCACATAATATGAGTTAATAACAATAATTATTGATGATGATTTTTCTAAGCAATAATTAGATACCTATTTTACTAACACTCTTATTTCAAAGTGGCACTGCTTTAACAGTTGCATATAAAACTATGTACCTAATTAATGTCCAATAAAATCAATGATTTTTTTTTATTAGATTCAGATTTTAAAAGATTGAAACATACACTTTTCAACTTATTCTTCATGGCTGTGGATCGACTCGCTCAATCACAGCATAATGCCGAATGATCACCTATTTGTTCTTAACTTTTAAGTAGTTTTTGTTTTAGTTGGTGACAAAAAACATTGCTTTCATCTCTTTTTCTGTCTTTCAATTAAAAAGCCTTTGTGTTTGCTAATTACTCAAATAAGCAGGGTTTATAGGCATTTTATAGTGTATGTAACCTTTAAACCTCACCTCATAAAGTTAAGTTACTTAAGTTTCGAAATGGACAAGGTTATTTCATAATAAAAATTTTGAAGGTACCTATTTACATTGCCTTGTTATGTACGATTATTTATTTAAAACACTCTATTTGCACAAAATACAATTGTGTACAAAAAGTGGGCATTTTCTACATTCCAACCTGTAATGATGATGAATGATGATTAAAGATGATGGAGATAAAAGTTTTAATATTTCTAGTTTATAAAAACTTTTTTAATTCATTTCGTCAAATTTATAATCGGCTATCGATCCGATTAAAATGATTCTTAAGACTTTGTGTATAGTAGTAGTACTGTATAGAGTGGCCCATATACAACTAGGAAAGTATATAAGTAATTTATAAAAAGCTATTTTCTGTATCAATAGGAAAAATTAGCGTAAAAACACGTTGCAAATATTCGTATTTAAATGACATAAAATAAGGAAATAATAGATTATTAAAACCCAAGGAAACGGAAATGAACAACTACATATTCATGGAGAATTATCATCATAATTAGTTGGTAGTTTATTTCTGATAGGTTTAAGTTTCATAGCAATAACTTGAGATGTTTACAAACAGCGTTCAGCTGTCTTGTTTCAAACATTATATTAAACAATCGTGACTTCATAGCTATGAGTATATTTAAGCAAATTATAATCACTTGTAATTATACGCGAGCAAAGTCGTGAGTCATTATTAGAATAATATTTCACATAATCCGAGTAAATTAATCAATGGTTGGTTATGACAAGAGCTCTCTCGCATTGTCCCATGTGACTAAGCGAAATAGCTCCATATTATAAACATTGTCTTACTAGGAGATGGTGAAACAGGCCAATAAAATATTGCTTATCCCTGTAAATATTATTAAATGCGGAAGTAACTGAATGTATGTCTGTATGACTGTCATCTATTCAAGATTTTCACACACCTCTAGTGAATTGAAGCTTCCACCCCAACTTTGCACAGGTGCAAATTGTAATATGAATCATCCTCTTGAATTCCCCTATCTATTACTGAAATCTGCATTAATTTGTTAAGTAGACAACCGAAGCTATTTTATTTACTTATAATAATATGTTATATTATTATAAGTAAATAAAATACTTGCCTGGTGTTGCATTATTTAAAAAAACATTATGAAACAGACCAATCTCACGTAAAAAACAAAATTAATGATAAGAGATAATGTATCTTCAAGTGAGGATCTATGATCAGATTTTGAGTATTGAGACTTTGATTTATAGATATATATTAGATAGGCATAACGAAAATACAGACTCTATAAGAGATGAGAGATGCTGTCAACACAATCATGATGACAAATCATTTAAACTACTCATCGGGTATTGAAAGAAATATATTGATTCAAGAGAAAGCCTTTTAGTTATTTTGCACCCGTGCGTAGTAGGGATGAGTTATAAAAGGCATGATGACTACAAATAAAATAAATAAATATTTCCGGACAATCTATACAACAATATCTAGCCCCGTGGTATGCTCTAAGCTTGCGTTTCGGATACTACACATCTGTTATAAGAACTTAATATTATAGACATACAATATGGATATGTTTTATTATACAGACCAAGGAGAAAGTGCTTGCAGAATATACAAACACTTAAATCCTCGGCGGTAATCGAACCAGCTACCTCTTGCGCCGCAAACGGGCCACTGAGGCAGTCAAATATAGATTAATAATTCCCGTCAGTCAAACCGATTCGCAAATTACCCAGAACACTGTTTTTTCCATGCATACATGTAGGTACACAGATACAGAATATAATTATCCATTATGAAAAAGCGTGTATTGCTATTACACTCCAATTTTATTTATTTATAAAGTTGGTTAGTCTCTATGTCTGACCTAGCTGTGACCTTGTTGAATTAATTAGGACGCCGCCTGAAACGCTAAGGAAACCTGAAACCCTGAAACTTCAGTCTTTGACTCCCGTTAATGAGGTCTTTTCACTTTTAATTGCTAGAAGTCGTTAGAGTTAGGTTAAAACCTCATGGCAAAAGTGAAATACTAGAGATTTTCTTCTTTGGTATTTCTATTTAATCTAATAAATTTAACTAAATCTTGTATAATTATCTTTTTTTCTTTTCTCCAAATACAAGTACTTAACTTAAAAGGAGGTTTCAAATATTGATGAATATATTTTGTAAACTCTGTGAAAGCAATAAGCTTTTTTTTATATAGTAACAGGACGCCCGTGCCTATATCAGATGTTTTTTTTTAATTGTGCTAATTAATTAAATAAATTATAATGATATTTTAAACATACCTAAATTAATTGGGAACCGATTAATAGGGAATATGCATGAGACTTTAAAATGGACTGTTTCTTTTCTCTCGTAATCTTTATTGTTTCAAAAACATACTTATACAATTATTTTGAAATTGTATCATAATTTCATAGTGAAACTTTTAATCATCAAAAAGTGACTTTATTATATTCCCTTGCAAATTAAAAAAAACGCATCGCTGGGCCGGAATAACTTGTAACGTCAATTTTATTGGTGTCCATGGTAATAAAATGATTTTATCTAACTTTCAGTAAGTTTGTGAAAGAAACACGCCACATGCCACGCTCGTCAAATAGGGCGCGAATAAGTCCCCCGAAAAGGATAATGCATTTTAATATACACGAAATAGCTTAATGGTTTAGATATCACAACTAGCGGAAACGTTTAAAGCAGTATAAATAATCTAAATATAAAATTTAAAAAAAACTACTATTCCGTTTTTTTTAAATTTTATACTTATATTACTTTAGTTTCTTTTAAAGTAAAAAGTCATACTATTTTGCTCTTTCATTTGAGACCCCACTCGTGTATATTTGCAGATTTTCGGCTTTCCTTCCTCAGTTTTACCCTCATAACTTTTAAATGTGTCAACCGATTTTCATCAAACATGTCTAAGAAACCAAACTCACCTTTCATACAAAAAAAACTAAATTGAAATCTTTCCAACCGTTCGAGCGGAGCTATGATGATCCAGACAGACAGACAGACACGTCAAACTTACCCTCTTTTTTTCGGGGGTTAAAATACGTGAATATTCCCTACTGTCCCCATGAATATGTCAAACATGAATTCATAAAAAAGCTGGAACCGTTTCCTAGAATCAAATTACTACCTACTATTTATGTAGGTACCTACATATAAATATTCCATCAATGGATCCCATTATGTTTAAAAACAATACCATGCTTGTTCATCCAAGTACTGGAGTTTATTATACCTGTAAATATTTTCTAACATGTTTGTTTATACTTAAAGCTATCTCTATGGTTCATCAATGGAAACGGTTTTAAAGATGACGAATTTGGAAATGATTCTTACCTTTCAACCCTGATAATGATGGCACCAGAACGAAGATAGCGGACACATTGACGAACACGTCCCAGTCCTGGAAATTAATATAATAACATATTATAATATGCCGTCTATGAAAAAAGGAGTTACTCGTTCAACGATTTTTTTTATATTATTAGGTATCACAGAAATCTTTCTCTGTGAAGGAGTTTCGATAGTTATTTTTTCTTTAGCAGCTATAATATTGCAAGCCAGCCAATTAAAAGATAGATTTATTATAATGGATTCACCATTTGAAATTAGTCAGCAATCCTCCATCTATAAAGTATTTTTACTTTTTTTGTACTTTGTATTTTTTTGTTCTAAAGAAAATATTGCCACTGAAGTTTATCACGGAATAAGTACATAGTAATTCCTCATTTCTTTGTAGTTTGTAAACAGTAGTTTAAATGGCAAAAACTGCTTAAATGTATGTTTATCAGACATTAAGGTTCTTTGTACCAAGCATTGACCGGAAGATGTGGTAATAGTCATATCACATCATCTCGAGCAGGAGTTCCACAGTACTTTGCCGCGGAAAGTCCCAAACAAGACAGCACTACAACGACCGTTTTCGAATTTGAAACAAAGAGTTCTTTTGTTTTACACCTCAATACTTGAATAAAATATCTAAAACTTGGCTAAGGCGGCAGCAAAGAACATAGTAGATTGCGAAGATTTTACCAGCAGCCCAAGGATATCGACCACCATCATAAACTTGTTCGCCTCCACAAACTACTCCAGGGATACGTAACAATCTAAAGGAATCGACAGCAGACGGTAACCTGCGAACACGATTACGGACTTCACACAAACCTGGGGAGTATTGTTTTTGATTATTTGATTATTATATATATAAGTGTAACATATCTCACACCATAAACACACATAAACACTACTCAGTAATCTATTTACTGAGTCTCGTCAATCCTCACACACGGCTCTGGTTTATTTCTCTCTCAGATTGACAAAAAGGTGGAATCTCAGTTGCAGAATTTAACATTATAGCCCCACACAACATTACACTACAAATGAGACAAAACAAATTGACACAAATAACTATCTCATTTCTGCAGGAATTTTAAAACTAATTAGTGTGAAACTAATTACCTTCTTGTTGGATCATCTAGGTTTGTAAGATAAACCCTAGATATTTTGTAAGTCTTAGTATTTCAACAATATTTTCTTAAAACAGCTAATCAAGCACTCCGTACTAAAGAATATTATTACTGTTTTTTTGGTTAAGATTAAATCATTATAATACTTATAATAACAATTATTATTTTACAATGAGGATTTGATCCTAGCTACCAATAGCATATGCTCTATTAAAAGTTTGATGTGTAAAAAAAAATTATTTTCTCTTTCTTCATAATTCATTCATATTCTTTATTTATTTTCTCCTTCTATAAGTTAATAAATATTCGGTTATTTCCACCATTTGGTCACAAGGTCCTTTTCAGAACCATCATACCTCTCTAGGGTGACCACGGGATAACCATTTTAATTTTTCTTGTAACATAAACTTACTTACTTTTCAATTTTCCCTTTACTGTAGTTAACCTCATATTTTCTCTTCTCCTTACTTCCACAAGCTTACATCAGTCTTGCTATTTTTCAGAAGCTTCAGTACATCATGGCTATGACAAGAAAAGCTTGCCAAGCAGATCTCGAAAAGAAGCTCAAGGCGGTGACGGGTCAACTCAAGGCTGTAAGGGAAGATCGGGACAGGCTTCTTCAGGAAAGGGAGGACTGTGAAGCTCAATTCTTAGAAAACCTGGGACAAAACACAACCCTCAAGAGCCAGCTCGCCCAGCTACATATCCGTTATGAAGAAGCCTTAGAAGAAGTGAATCGCTTGAGGGCTTCCCTCCAAAATGAAGAAATATGTCATGATTCATATGAACTGGTATTGCAGCTAAACCGCGACTTACAACAAGAGCTTTCTGAATGTAGAATTAAATTAGATGCATTCGAATCCAAGTCATTGGCCCCAGTAACTAACTTTGACAGTATAGATTTACATACTCAGTTACAAAACTCCGGGCTAAACTTGTCAATTGTAGATCTGACATCACCTCAATGTACAACTACAACGCCTGTCATGAAAGGTAGTAATAGGATTAAAAAATACGTAAAATTAAGTAATTTCATTAAAAAATCAGAGAAGAAGTTGAAAAAACAGAAGCAAGTTATTAATACGGCTAGATTAAGTAAAGAAAAATGTAACCTTCAAGAAGAACTAAACCAATGTTATAATTTGCTAGGAAGAAACTCTACAGAGTTAGATTACATGGCAGAGAAGATAGTTAATTTAGAAAGATCTCTTCATGATATAACGTGTAAATATAAAGTAGTACAAAAGGAAGCTCAGGCTCACTATCAAAAAATTAATAATTATGTTGATATTATAAGTAATGATAGTAATTATGTACAGGTACAGTGCAATAGCACCCAAACAGACCCACTAATTCCCACTGAAAGCATCGGTTTTCTAAATAATGAGAGATCCTTACAGATGCAACTGTCTGCAAATCAAAATAAACAGTCTCCGGTTAGGCTAAACTCCAGCTGTAAGACCCGGAAAACTGTTATTTATTCAGATGGTATTGGCACTGGAATGGGGTTGCTATTGAATGACCTCCTAACGCAAAATGTTTTTAATAATTGTTTTGCTGATTGTAGTATCAGTACAATGACAAGCCTTATTAATGGTGACTCTAGTTTGGACAGCAATACAAGCCTTATAGTTCAATTAAGTAACGTAAACTTAAAACGTTCTGAAATAATTAAATTAGTTGAAATTTTGCTAAATAAGATACAATGTGGCCTGGGCAAACTAATTCTTTGTGCTCTTCCGTACTCAAAGTCATTGAGTGAAAAGCAAAATCAACTGATATATAATAGCAATTTGCTTATGTATAATCTGACATGTCGTCATAGTGACGTTTTATTTTTCGGAACTAATAATTTTATTAGTAATTGCTATAAGACTAAAGATACTATGTACCTTAGTAAAAAATGTAAATTAACTCTTGCTAAATTGTTAGCATATAATATTTTTGATCCAGTTATAGAAAGTATAACAAAGTTACCGGACGAGCCTGTACTAGTAGTTAGTAATTTTACTAATGAGGGCAAAGTTATTTCAATGTCAGATAATATTAATTTAAACTGACTTCTTCGACAATGGAAAAGCAATTAGAATTACATATAGTACATCAAAACATACAAGGCTTATCCAGCAAAGTTTTAGAATTAGAATTATTTTTAAATTTTTTTAAAGTTGACATTATGTGCATAACAGAACACTGGATTCTAAATAATCAGCTGCTACCTTGTTATGGTAATTATTGTTGTGCTAGTTGTTATAAAAGGAGCACCGCCATCCGCGGTGGATCATTAATATTTGTCAAAAACAATCTTAAATATAAAGAGCGTAAAGACATAGTTAGGTTAAGTATTGAGAGAAATATTGAACTGTCTTGTGTGGAACTGGAGCGGCATTTAATCTTATGCGTTTATCGTCCTCCGAGTGTAAACCAGGAAATTTTTGAATCTACTATGGAAGAAGTACTTCTTAAAATGTTTACCTGCAACAAGTATCTGATTGTCTGTGGTGATTTCAATATAGATATCTTACAAAATCCTCTAGCTGATAGACTACTTAACTTATTCAAATGTTTTAGTATGCATAACATTTTTAATGAACCAACTAGAGTAACTTCTACTACCGCCACTTGTATAGATAATATTTTCAGTAATAAATCTCCAATTAGTAAATCAGTAATACAACATTTGAATTCAGATCATTATGGACAAAGTGTTAAGTTCCCCTATACCAATTCTATAAATAAGTTAGTGGAATTTAGTTACAGGCCTATAACAAAGGAGCGCATCTCTATTTTCCAAAGTAAAATAGCATATAATCTTGTCTCATTACCTTATATTGATGACCCTAATGATCTATTTACTTCGCTTTCCGAAATAATTGCAAGGGCACACGATGAAATATTTAAGATTAAATTTTGTAAGGTTAGAGAAAAAGTTAGTTTCACTGACTGGGCTACGCCAGGCATTTTTAAAAGCAGGAATAAACTATACGAACTCTATTCTGACAGGGGATCGATGTTACATAACGACTCTTTTCTTTCCTACGTAAATACATATTCGAAGCTGTTTAAACAAGTATGCAATACCGCTAAATCTCTCTTTCTTAGAAACAAAATAACGTGTTCTACTAATAAACATAAAGCTACCTGGAATATTATAAATAATGAGACTGGAAGGTCAAAGCCACAAAAAAAAGATATTATATTAAAAATCAATGACACCGTTCTAACTAAAAATAAAGAGGTAGCGAATGCCTTCGATAAGTTTTTTTGTAACATTTCTAAAACTGTAACCCATTCATTAAACTCCTCCGCCGAAAAGGCTGTAGATTTATTAGAATCATCTGTTGATAAATGTGTAGATGGTTTCGATTTCAGTTACGTTGACACTGACGATATTGTAAAAACATACAAGTCCCTTAACATAAAAAATACTGAGGACCTTTGGAACATATCAACAAAAATGCTGGGTAACATCATTAACGAAATTGCATCTTATCTAGCTCATATTTTCAATAAGTGTATTGAGGTGGGTTTATTTCCTGATCTCATGAAACATGGTAAGCTTGTCCCTCTTTTTAAATCTGGCAGTCATAATGACCCTGCCAATTATAGGCCTATATCAGTGCTTCCTGTCATGAGTAAAATATTTGAAAAAATTATCTTAAATCAACTTACTGAACATTTTAATTTTAACAAATTATTACATAATAACCAGTTTGGCTTCACCAAAGGTAGATCCACTAATGATGCAGGTGCATTACTACTAAAACACGTCTTAGGGGCCTGGGATAAATCACAGAACGCTATCGGTGTATTTTGTGATCTCTCCAAGGCTTTTGACTGTGTAAGTCACGTTACGTTATTAAATAAATTAAAACATTACGGTATTTGCAGTAAAGCATTAGACCTTCTCCAGTCATATCTGACAAATAGAATTCAAATAGTACAAGTTGGAACTGAAAGATCCACGGGCTCAAAAATAGAATTAGGCGTGCCGCAAGGATCGATTCTAGGACCGTTCTTATTTTTAGTATATGTAAATGATCTTCCTTTTTATGCCAAGGACCTTTGTGACATAGTTTTATTTGCGGATGACACCTCTCTAATTTTTAAGGTAGATAGAAATAAAGATAACTATGACGACGTAAATAATTCTTTGTCTCGCGTACTGAATTGGTTTACTGTTAATAATCTGCTACTAAACGCGAAAAAAACTAAATGTATTAATTTTAAATTACCAACTGTCAGAGAACGTCCTATAAAAATAATATTAGATAATGAAAAGCTTGATCTTGTTGACTCAACAGTGTTTCTAGGGCTACATATTGATTCAAAACTTCAATGGAAACCTCAAATTAATGCTCTTGCGAGTCGACTTAGTTCAGCAGCTTATGCAGTTCGGACTATGCGGCATATTACTGATGAGGCCACCGCGAGACTTGTTTATTTTAGTTACTTCCATAGTGTCATGTCATACGGCATCTTGCTATGGGGAACGGCAGCTGATATCCAAACTATCTTTGTTCTTCAGAAAAGAGCGGTGCGTTCAATCTATAAAATGAAACCACGCGACTCCTTACGAGATAAATTTAAGGAAATAAATATTATGACTGTTGCTTCACAATATATTTATGAGAATTTGCTGTACACACACAAAAATAAGCAAGATTTTCTAAAAAAGAGTGATTTCCATAATGTTAATACTAGAAATAAGAATAAACTACATATCCCTTCATTTAGATTACGTAAGGTGGGGAAATCTTTTATGGGCAATTGTGTCCGTTTTTATAATAAACTTCCGCAGTTTATAACTGACCTACCCATTCGAAAGTTTAAGTTTTTAATTAAAAAATGTCTTTTGAAAAAAGCCTATTATTCTACAGAGGACTATATCAAAGACGATAATGCTTGGTCAGATGTAGCTCGGTTCCACTAGGATGGACAAAATAGCTAAATTTAGTTTTTTTTTCTGTTATGTGCATGTTTGACTAGCATTTATTTGTAAATGTTAAATGTATAAGTAACCATGTTGTACACCAATATTGTTATAATAACAACATAAGAGATGGAAGCTGAGTTGTTCTATTCGCTTCTCAACTCAGTGTAAAAAATTGAAGCGAACTGTCAAGACTATGTTATTTCCTTGATTATTCTTAGTTTTTATTTAAATTAGATTTAAGTTGACCTGTCCATGTAAGCATAGGCTTCTAAGGAAATAAACGTTTTGACTTTGACTTTGACTTTGACTATAATCATTACTGTAATCGTTCATCTTCACGGTTTGGCTATTTGCATATTTTCGTCGGTTACAAAATAATGGCCGTGAATTGAATGATTTATAAAAAATAATATTGTACTTTATTAATAAAAATGTAGAAGTTAAATTATTGTATAAGAATAAAAATGATTTATTTTGTCACAATCACAACATAATACAACAAATACATAAATTAACATAAGGTTAGAACTACTTAAAATAACAACAACATGTTGCGACAAAAAAGGTAACCATTCAGCATAAGCTGCGGCAGAACGGGTCCAACCACAGCGCTGGTCTTCCATGGTCTTTCCATTGTAGGTAAACTTTCCAATGTTTGTCGTCTAACGAAGATTTACAGAAAAAATTTAGAATCTTTGCATAAGTCCTTAACGCCCGTATAAATGCATAAAAACATTACACTTTTTATATCAGACTTATTATATTTAACAGGTTAATAGAACGTTTGACAAAAAGTCTAAGGGTCGCACAATTAGGCGTAAATATGCTTATTGTGTTTTTAAGCTTACTCAGGTATAATAGCCAAAATAGGGTTAAATTAGGGCTTAATCTTTAATGGCCACACGGGTTTAATAAAATGAGGCTAATAAGGACACCTGCCGATCAATGTATGCTTTCAAAATATTTATAACTAGCTGTGCCCCGCGGTGTTACCCGCGTTATAATGGATTTTCCCGCGGAATGAAGTTTTCCCGCGGTAAAAAGTAGCCTATGTTATTTTTCAGGCTCTAGAGATTCTGTGTACCAAATTTCATTTAAATCGGTTCAGTAGTTATTACGTGAAAGAGTAACAAACATCCATACATCCATACTTACAAACTTTCGCCTTTATAATAGTAGTAGGATATTAGTATAGATATGACGGCGCCGGCCGGCCGGGCCGTCCGGGCTGTAACAGCCAATCGGGTGACCGCAGGTGGAGGGGTTGTTTACGAGATGCGCTGCTATATAAAGTTCTAATGGTCGGGGGTTCATTCTTTCTTTGGCTTCTGCTCTGTGCAAACGCTCTTCGTAGGAGTTACTAGTTAACTTTATCTATGTCTTTGTTAAACTAAGCCTCAGATTGTTTGTGTGATTGACATTGTTCGTTTAATCCCGTAATTAATTATTATTCAATGATGCAATCTGTTTAAACCACTTTGTCAAACCTTTCACCTAGAGATACATACCCTCACAGTACCCAGTACGAGACCAGCTCCGATGGTACCACAGCCAGCTATGAAGAACGGAACAGCCACCTGCATCAATGTCGTCCACCATCTTTCTTCTTTCTTCTGGAACAACACCAATCGTGTTAAAAATAACGAAAATAAAATTAAAAAGATATAAAAAGTATGGCCTTTAATTTAGAAGCTTAATTTGGTCTCAAAATGTTAAAAGCCTCAAGTTCCTCAGCTCAAAATGTTTAAAACTGACGCACAGCTAGTTTCTAAATATTATAATAATAATTTATTATCAATGTAAGTAATCAGTTGTGGCAGTCTATTCAGTTAATAGGTACATGCAGACTTCTTGGCTTGGCCCCGTTCAATATAAGCCGAAATCAGAGGGTCACATTATGAATGCGACTTAAACTTGCTCCTTCCGATACGTATAACTTGTTAGCTATGTCGATGAGAGCTGAAAAACTAATAGATCAGTAACTGATGAGCAGCTAAGGGGCCGTCTCCACGAGCGAGAATCGCGACGTGTCTGCTTTCATCGTCGGGTAATACCCACGAATGAGCGACTATCAAGCCAGACAGCGTATCGTTACGTTACGACTCGTAACGGAAACGCCGTGTGTCCTCAGCTCAGCGCTCAGCGTCGCTACTGGTTTGCCGCGATGTTACGACCTTTCGCGCGTACTCAACCATTTTTTTTGGAGGTTTTTTCTGTTCGCGTCCGTATGTGTTAACCCTCTGAATCGTTACAAGTGACTTCCGGGTGGTGCTAAGAACAGTCTCTGGTGGTAGGCTTCGGCCACGGCTTGTCACCATCCTCCGGGCTGGACCAGTGCGTGAAACGATTCTTTTATTTCGTAATGTGGTCCGGAGAAGCCATCTACCTTTTAGGTCTTCATGCCCCATGCCAACACTTTACATTTGGTGAGACTGTGGTCAAATGAATAATTATCTAACAAAATATATATTGCTTCGCTGCGATTTCATCGTCATGTGGAGACACATGCTAAGAGACTGTATTGAAATACGTGGTATGACGATAACATCGCTGAGATTCCGTCGCTCGTGGAGACGGTCCCTAAGACACTCGATAGTAACCCGTAGTGTGCCCGTAGTAAAATACAATTACCAATTCTCCCGCCCACTTTCTGTTTGATACCACATGTAACAGCATGCTGAGTTTACACCTCACGGCATCACTGCCTACATCGCTCCTCTTTTTCTTGGCATTTTCGACCGTTTGTTTATTTTTTGTAGTTAAAAATGATCCGTAGTCACATTTCAGCATTGATGTCACTTATGGTGTCAATGTCATAGCGACTTGATTTCGTTTATGTTCTTCTACCAAAATAACATAATCGATTTTTGGACGGATCTTTATTATCTTTGACCGAAACATATTATGCGAATATATTCTGCAAGCAGGTTTAAATTACGTCAGGAAGTATTCCTATATAGCTATAGTTGACCTTTGTAAAAATGAAATACTTCTTTATCAAATTATATTTTCTAATGAATATAATCCGAGAAGTGGCACTAAATTTTTAGGGAGGTATTTGAGGCAATCAGTAAACTTGTTTAATGCGTCTCGTAGCTACGGGGCAGCGGGGCTACACTTTTTCTTATTTTTCTTTCTCGAATTCATTTTTTAAGCTATTTTGATATGTTGTAGATAAGGGTTTAAAGATTAAATCAAAAAAAGCCAGATGATTTGATCGTGACGTATTGGGGTATTGTACCAATGCTACCAAAAATTTGATGCCAGCTCTCGGATTAACACCTAAGCAGAGATTAAGGCCACTGCCTGCGGGGTCGTTATTGGAATTTCGTTTTTTAACCATATATCCACCATATTATGTAGCTTGTTTCATTTTTTTGTTTACTTGATTGCTTGAACGCGTTATTCTCAGGAAATACTGATCCGATTTCACATTTTCTTTGAGTGTTAGATAAGCCATTTATTGAGGAGGCTATAGCCAAGCCGTGACGTTAAAAGCTAGTCATTAAATATAGTATATATAGTCCTCCACATCGATTTCTTTACTTTAGTTTTTCACTACAACTCCGGTCAGATCTGCTTTCACACATGCCGCAGAGTTTTTGAATACAACGTTCTGACTAGTCACATAAGAACCCATAACAGAAAGTAAACTACTATTAAGACTTGGAACGGAAATATATTTCGTTTTATTGAATAACAATCCATTTGCTGTGTCAATTGCAATTCATTCGTCCAGCTGATAATTTGTAAGAATATGTGAAACTGATAAATAATATTCTGAAACTGTTCGCATTAAACCATAATACCACATTTGTTTGAAAATATGAAATCTCTCACCGAGTTTTAAAGCATAAATTGTTTTTATATTGAGATTAACTGTTATGGTTTTGATAGGTATATAACCGATATACCTTACCGTTATTTCTCAAAGCATGTTCAAAAGAATCATGGTAGCTTACTTAGAACCCCTATTTACGTTCCCACTGCTGGGACACAGGGACTTCTATCTTGACGAGAGAGATTAGGCCTTAATTCACCACGCTGGCTAAATGCGATTTGGTGAATGTCACATTATGTATTTCAGAACTCTTCACAGTTCTTAGAATATGCCGGTTTCCATACGATGTTTGCCTTCGCCGATAAATGACATGTTTAAAGCGCATATACATTATAAATTTTCAAGCCAACACTGTCTTTTTTTGGATTTGAGTCTACTTTATTGATTTTGTACTATAAAGGTAGACCGTTCACTTTTTTGGTGAGTAAAAATTGATTTATCATAATTGTATGAATCGTCGGATGAGAATACAAGCTATTTCTCGTTGATTCGCATAAATTACATATAAAACCTTTTTATGCGCTCGTAGAATCAGTTAGTTCCTTTGAAACGATTTATGAGTAAAGTTTAACGCTACACTGAAAAAACGTGTCGGTTAAAAATAAACGAAATACTGTTGAAAATAACCCAGCATGTTTGTCAATATAGCACCTGCAAAGTTGATAGCTTAAAAACAAATACGTCAACTTTGTTATTATTGCTTGTTAAATATTAACCGTTAAGGTTGGTTAAAAATATTTCTGTAATAATAATACAGTTGCCTACATTAGTAACAACAGAGTAAAGTTGGGTAACTACAACCGGTTCACTCGGTAGCTGCTGCAATGTTACTCGGTTGTTTTAGCCAATTTATTGGGTAACTAAAACCGGTTTACTCGGTAGCTGCTGCAATGTTACTCGGTTGTCTCAGCCAATTTATTGGGTAACTACAACCGGTTCACTCAGTAGCTGCTGCAATGTTACTCAGTTGTCTCAGATAATTTATTGGGTTACTACAACCGGTTTACTCGGTAGCTGCTGCAATGTTACTCGGTTGTCTCAGCCAATTTATTGGGTAACTACAACCGGTTTACTCGGTAGCTGCTGCAATGTCACTCGGTAAATACAGCTAGTTTATTGGGTAGTTACAGCAATGTTATTCAGTACTCGTAAATAATTCAATTGTTTCATAGATAGATATACATTCTTACTGTATTATGAATAAAAAATATTAAATTAGATATTAATAAAATAATAAAAGTACCTAAACAAGTACTTTCAGATATTTTACTAATAAGTAATTAATATTTTTTTTAATAATACAGGATGTAGGTACTTATGTCTATGTAACGAATGAATTGTTTACGTGAACTGAATAACATTGCTGTAACTATTTAATAAATAATACTTACTTACCTACTGAATTAGTTTAGAATTTAAAGTTGCTGAAAGCATTGCTATAAAGTGGCTATAGTTACCGAATAGAATTGCTGTAAAAGATCGTGGGGTTCTTTGGAAATTTATTACAATACAAATCAAAAAACTATTTAATTAATACTGATTTATTATTGAGCAGTTTCATATAATATTACAATGTATTCAAAATTATACAAATCTACTATAGTTATGAAAACAAATCTTATTCACAAGGTTCAAATAAGGTGGAGACAATTTTGGACAGGTTAAGGATTAAACTAGGCATTGGTTTTAACTTTAACAAAATCAATGATCACCGGGGTACATGAATATTATGTAGTATAAGGCGTAAAAATTAACCTATAGTACACTTGAGGTTGTTGTACCCGTGAAACTGAATAACTCCCTAAGAAATATACCTACAGCGAATTAATTAAATAAAAAGTAGGTAGTCTCGCCGTAGTAGGTACACTTTTTTCGGGCCCTTTTTCAGACGCACACTTGATATAGCCAGAAGTGTCGGGATCAACAGCATGCAGGCAATGTAGGAGCTCTCTTCTGGTGCTGAAACAAAAAGCATTTCTTAGCACTGCAGAGTTGTTACAAACAGACGGACAGGCAACGATTTCAAGATTTTAAAGGGATTTTACTTACAATCTTGCAAACGGAGAAGTTGTGTCCTTGTTGTGACTGCTATTTTTCTTCTTGGCCAGTTTATTTTTTTTTTCTTTTAGAGGAGGAAAGCTCTTACAAATGGCTGTATATGTGCCAGCATATCATATCATAGCTTCAAACTCCTTTTCCAGCTGAAAACAAAATCATAATCTTAGTCTGAAAATAACTTCAATATAACTGTGAGGTGCTTTTTCTTAAACTACTAAACAAACACTTTGATTTAACTGTTTCTGCTCCACTAACATTACACCAACAGCGATAAGGTCATCTATTGTACTGATCATGTTTTAAATTTAGATATAAGGTTTTATTTTGTTATGTATGTACACTTTTATTGCACTTAAATGCAATAAAAGTGTACATGCATTAATTTAAACAATCTATAGCCACAACGATACCAATACCAGTCGGAAACATTTAACAGTTATTTATATCACATGGGAACTGATTAATGGAATAAAAAGTAGCCTATAACTTAATCAAGGCGTACCTGTACTCAAAATATGAAGCATGATCCGTTCAGCAGTTATGGCTATGTTCGCTCTTATGCCGTTTGTTTTCCAAGAGTGTGGAGCCGCCAGTAAGTACATAATAAAGAAAGTACGAGCAACAACACAGAAAGGAAGTTAATTCTTTGATGTATGTAACCAAACTTATCATGCAGGCTATGACAAGAAAACAATGAAAGTTGTACTGACCTTTAAAACACTTCGATGTAAGACTCGAGATTCCAAGCAGTTAATAAATTTCGG
Organism: Gymnoscelis rufifasciata; assembly: GCA_929108375.1. Lineage (NCBI taxonomy): Eukaryota > Metazoa > Arthropoda > Insecta > Lepidoptera > Geometridae > Gymnoscelis > Gymnoscelis rufifasciata. Next base: position 7,218,896 of record OV815327.1, on the reverse strand, counting down.
ACCTCCTCATCCATAATTTTCCGTACCTAGTTTGCAACGTATTTGAAACTGCACTGCACTTTAAAATATCACAGTAATATTTCACACAGGTACGGAGTGACCCATGTGGTAGTAGACGAATATTACTTTACTGCCACATGGATCACGCCACGCCATACGTCACGGGCGCGAGTCGACGGAAGAGTGATGTGATGAGCCGAACGAAACCAATCATCTTTGTATTTGTAACTGAGCGCACAGTTATTTTTAAGCAATTGTCTCGGGTGTTTTCTACCGAGTAAATCGGTAGAGAACAGCCGGGAGGTACTCGATTATATATAAATGACACTAGCCGGTTGCTATTGACCATGGTCATTTGCTAGGACCAAACGATTAAATTTACTTATTTAAACGGAAATAAGTAGCTTGACTCAAGTTAAATAATTTCAACTCGTGTATAAATAAATCAGATGGTGTGTAAAAATAAACAATTTAAATACTTGTTTAAAAACAACAGTATGCTTATTAAATTTAAATTAATTATCTTGGTAGTTTTGAATCAAGTTTGAAAGTGTTATAATTTACAAATTAAGTTAATTGAAAATTACTAATGTCTTATTGTTATCAGCCGAGAAAATATAACAATGTACACAAGTCTACTCTATGCCAAGTTCGCTTATAAATTTTTAGATAAGTCTTACTTAAAAATGACCGATATGATTGTAACCGAGCCAAAAAGGTCCTTTGTTAAAATAATATTTTCTCAGTGTAAGGTAGAATTTATTGAGGTTTTATGCAAATCAAATGCAGTATGAAACGAATTGTAGAAGTCGGAAAGGTTATATTAATATCGATTACTGAGGCTTCAAATATTCAGAATGCATTGAATTAGGCAACCTTACTTTTAAATTTCTGATTTTTCTGGGTATATTATATAAAATAATATATATATACCTTATACCAATAATGACTTGTCTTGACTTGATTGTCCTTGCTACCTTGCTTAAACCATTAATATTAAAAAGTTTACAATTGCTGGATTGATATTTCATTAAAAACATTTTCTTTTCTATTTTAACGCTGAAGTATACCTACTCATTCCCAAAAAGTTAAGCCTAGTAAACAAACGCATTTTTTTTTATTAAATTTAAATAATTGTATTTGAATTTGTATAATATCCATATGAATTTCCTCTTTTATTTCGTTGGTTAAATCAGTAATACCTTTGGAACTGTCATGTCGTGGTTGTAAGGAGTCTGGGGCAAGTCCAAGTCCCTCGTACTCCGGGTCCTCAGTTCCACTACATCATCAGCCGCATTCTGGCTTAACCTCTGTTCCACGTCACCTTCCATTTTCACACCAAATTTGGACAATCAATTCAAGATTTTATATAAATCCACTTTGATTGTAAATATTTATTGTTAAACATAAAATTGTATTGTTTTAAGTTCACTTTATAAAGTTTTAATTTTGATGGATTTCATTAAAACAGCGTTCTTTTACTTTTAATGACTCGAGTTGCTTAAAAGTTATTTGAAACTCCCTAACAAACTTATAAAGGTTTCCACTAACACAATTTAAAAGTTTTATTTATTTATTAACTTTGGTATGTATTAATTGATTCAGCATTTAAAATATTTAGTATGTTTAAAACTAGCATTTTATTAATTGTTTAAAGATTGTAAATTATCACAGCGATATTTTAAGCTACAATGTCTCAAACTGCTCAATACAAATACTGAATTATCAGATTAACAAATACCTTTATAAGGTTTAAGTAGATATTTAGGGTTTGGTCGCAACGATTAGGTTGATAACACGATGATAAGACATTTCGTCGTATTGTAACGTAATTTTCAGGGATGCTGACTCATCAGCCGTTATTAATGTCGTAGTTCCGTATAAACAATAGATTAATTACATGCTTATTCATAAAACGATTAAATCTTAAAGTAATACAGCGGAAAAAAATCCTTTAAAATACGCAGTTTATATGGTATAGCTTTGGTGTTCTCAAAAATATATTTAAAGAGTTTATAATCTTAACTTAAAATTTAAGAAAAACCCAATTCCAAAATCATTATTCCGAAGAAGTAAAAATCATATTATTTTGTAATGTTACGTGATGCGCTTTATTTGATACCCCACTCGAGCATATTATCAGATATACGGTTCTTCACCACCCATAAATTTGAAACGGCTCAACCGATTTCCATTAAACGTGTCAAAAAGTCACCTTTCATACAAAAAAAAAACTAAATTTGAAATTGCTTCATCCGTTCAGGAGCTATAATGCCACAGACATGACAAACTTGTAACACCCCTTTTTTGATCGGGGCTTAGAAATGAGACGCTCCCACTGTTCGCTTATATAAAATCAATTAATTATTATTGATTTTAATGCAGTTTTCAGGAACTGATAGTGTGATTCTAGAAAAATGATTAAAATTAATATACTAAGCACTCGTACCAAGAAAGGCATATTTAACATAACATAAAATCGTATTAATAGTCATCGGTCATTCTACCGAGCCGCCTCGCGAGGTAGCCTCAAAGGTTTGTGTGGCTCGTGTGGCCGAGCATTTGCCTCACGACGTTTTATTTTTTAAATTCAGTATCAAATTTTTATTTTTAACCGACTTCAAAAAAAAGGAGGTTTCTCAATTCGACCGTATATTTTTTATTTTTTGCTCATTATTGATTAATTTTTACCCCGACTGCGCAACGCAAAGGTGTGTTAATGTGTTTAAAGTCTACGTAGGTATTTAAGTACGTATGCCTCTGTCCCACTACAAAAAAAGCCCGATTTCTATGATTCACACGTGAATCGATTCCTTTTAGTACGGCGAGTGTCACTAAAGATATGACGTTAGTGAAAATTTGAACATGGCGACTACTGGACGCCATTTTGTAAAAATATGAAAATGAAAGTCAACAAACTGTCTAGTATCGTTAATAGGTATTTAAATCTCATATTATTATTTAGTTTTGTTCGACATTTTTTGATCCGGCTGACGGTTTAGGATCTAAATCGATTTGAAGTCGCGAAACAACCATTCTTGTAGGCTTAGTAAAATAAATAAAAATAAAAAATAGGCTCTCTCATAGGCTTATAGACTGCATAATCATAAAAAATTAAGTAGCAGTCGGGTTTTATTTTTTCAAAATAAAATTTCATTTGATTGAAGTACTAAGTACTCGGCTATTATAGCCTCAGTGTTCAGCACTTTCGCTTTTTTTTAGTTTTAAACCTTACTCACTCCAGACAGAGGCTGTTTCTCCGCGTCCTCCTCTGCTATCTTTTTGTCAGGCGGGTCGCCGAGGCTCTTCAAGTCCCCGTTCGAGGAGTTTATAGAAGACATTATGTAGTTACTGTCGCCTGTGCCAGTCTCATCTGAAACAAACAAATGGAATATAAAATAAAAAGTTTATTTATTGTCACATATTGATTTAACAAAGTAAATGGATGTGCGGGAAGAGCTTATTCCCAGTTGTCAAAACTCTCTTCTGTTACCGTTTCCAATGGCGACAAACGGGAAAAAACAAAACTGTTATTTTAACAATGTTATTTCTTTTTTACTCGTACGTTGCGCCACTGTCTATGTCGTTCTATTTATTTTCTGCTTATCCAAAGGTTGCCTGGAAAAGATCGCTCACAGCGATAGGGCCGCCCTTTGTACTCCGATGTATTGTCTTATTACTGATTACTGTTTGTATTATATTTGTGGTGTACAAATTGTACACCATCGATCTTTTCCAGGAAACCTTTGGATAAGCAGAAAATAAATAGAACGACAAAGTACAATAAAGAGTTATCTATCATCTATTTTTTTGCCAGTGAGGACGAAAGTGGTCACGAATGGGAAAAGAAAAGATGGAGTGTGTGAAAGTGCCTTAAGTTTTAATCGGCAGGAGCACACCTCATCATCATAAAGTCATCATACAGATGTCATCTATAGTTAGGTGAATGCCAGTCACCTTCACTTGATTGGATAATACAAAAAAAAATATAAAATACGTTGATACAGGGTTGCTTGCAAAAAAAACTCAATCCGAATTAAGCTATAAAAATATAGTTAGAAATAGTCCGTCTAGCAATATTTTCAGACCCTTTTTAAACATATTCTCTATTATTCTAAATTCTTATAAACTATGTTTCATTTTATGATCAGCTCAGTGAAGGTCGTAGTAGGTTCGGATCTTAGACTATTAATGGCTTACAACTTTTTGGCGGACGTCCAACGCTGCGCAATACGAACACTTACATCTGAACGCTGCAGTCTTGAAATCCGTGACCAAAACAAGGTCATTACTATGTACTGACCTTGTATGAAGAAAATACCATTTGACTGGATTTAAACATTTTAAACGTCTTTATCTATGTACTTTACTTTAATTTCTTATGTGATTATGGAACCTTAAGTATTATTATATTTAATATTTCAATATATATATTTCTTTTATCGATTACAAGAACTACAAGGTGCCTCAAAACAGGAATAGGTTAACAACACAATAATCTCATATATTTTTTTTTTCCGAAATTGTTTATAAATCGAATGTGCATTCAAACATTCAACAGATATTCCGCCAAATATATATTTGATAATAGAGTTAAAATAAAAAAAAACTGAGTATCTGCCAGAACCCCAATAAAACAATGTGCATGAAAACATTAATGAATAATTATGGCGTATTGTGTAAGGCAAACTTTGTACATGTATACTGTATACTGGAATGGGTAATATCTGATTGATCTATAAATCAGATATTACCCATACCAGTGCCACGTGTCAACGTCAAAACATAATATATATTTCCAAGCACACAATTAATCTATTATATTAATGAGGTACCTATATTAAATAGGAAATAAATATTAAAATTATACCTAGAAATGCGACGTCCAAAACGTGCAAGATGTCATAATAAAGACGATGATTTAATACTTCATAATAAGATTTTATAGCCATTATAATAATCATCAATTCATAATTTTATGAGTGCTGTGATCAATCACCTATAATTAGATCAAGTGTCTTAGTTTTAGTACTAGTGTATTTGTGTGTGTTTTTATGAGTGTATGTGACATGTTCTATTGGATAAATAAATATCATATTAATAAATAATTAAAATATATATCATGACAGACAACCGTGAATTTCCGAGCATGCCCGAGAGCGCCCGAGATACGTGAATGTGATAATATCGCCTCGTCTCTCTCTCTCTCGTTTGTGAGTGCCAGTTCTTGCCATATCTTTATAGGGTCAGTGGCTAAAGGTCCGCATGAGATACAAGGGTAGCTGTTCCGATTCCTGATGGAGGAACTTACATATTCATTAATGTGTATTACAAAATTTAAACACAAGCACTTTAATTCAATAATTAATCAAAAAAAATATTTTGACAAAGAGGCATAATCGGCCGTTGTCACGTTCAACTATAGTCAGTAAACCTTCTTTACAGACAACCGATTTTTTTATTTTAATACGAAAAGTATATTTCACTCTTAATTAATATAATCAGAATAGGTTAAAAAATTAAATGATAATGAAAATAAAAAACATGCCATACAAGTTGTATAAAAAGTTAAAAACATTATTTCTAATGACACCCTCAATGAAAAACTCTGCAAATACCGAAGTAACAGGATGTATGAAGGTTGCTGAAGTCTATTATAGTCACTCAACCAAGTCCATACATACATTTATTACTTTTATCTACGCTACTAATGCCTTTTTCAAGAAATTGTTGATAATATTTTAAAACGTAAACTTAAACAATATAGACCGTGTAGGTATGGCGCTTTATATTAGATTACGATATTTACGATTTTGATTTACGATAAACTCATTACGCCTCGTCATGTTGTAATTTTTAATTAATAACCCTAACTAATTACCTAATTGAGTAGTAGCTACCTAGTACACATTAATTATTGGTACGACTAAATCTTATCTAAGTACTTGTTCAAATCTACTACACTCAAATCGACTGCCTCAGTGGCGCGGTGGGCGAGAGTCCGCTTGCGGCGCAAGAGGTAGCGGGTTCGATTCCCGCCGAGGGGTCAAGTGTTTGTATGTTCTGCAAGCACTTTCTCCTTGGTCTGGGTGTTTATTATGTATAATAAAAAATATCTATGTATGTATGTATATTATATTAAGTATATCAGATGTCTAGTACCCGTAACACAAGCTAAGAGCTTACCACGGGGCTAGATGTTGTTGTGTGGATTGTCCGGAAATATTTATTATTATAATTATGTACTACACATAAACAAAAACCGCTAATACTTTTAAAATAAGTAAAGACATACAGGCATAGTATATTTTACTGTTTTGAATATTTTTTCTCATGCCTTGCCTTTTTAATATGCAAGCATGCAGCATACTTCGATTTTACTTCAATAAAACTATTGTAATTCTATTTTAATAACAACTAAATAATAACAAAAAAATTACCTATAATCGTATAACCATGGTACTTCTTGAACACCTTATCCACAGCTGTTTCGAACCTCGTACCGTAACCGAACCACGACATTTCTAACACAAAACTATTTTATTATTTAAAAGTAACTTTAAAAGCCATACCAGATCACTATACACTTTGAATAAGAATGCGTTAAATCACAATCAATTACTACAAACCGACAATAGTTAAAAAATAAACCAGAACTCTTCCTTCCTCGTTAAAAACTTCAACAAAAACAATTACATTTCAAAAGTACTCCGATGTCTTTATCACTGATAAGAGGCTTATAGTAAAACGGAACGACATTGATAAAAAATAAATTTGCGAATAGAATTTGAATAGGAATATAAAATAGTTTTGATTCCATTCGACCTTTTTGCTCAAGGATTATCACTGTCCACTTTTTCGTATTGGAACGCTGTCGATTCCATTTGACAGGACTGGAATCTGACAAAATGAAACACGAAGCTTTCAAAGAGGTTAGGTCCTACTCAAGTGAACTCTTGCAAGTTCACAGCAGAAGTGATAGGAACTACCCACATTACGATAATATTATTTGTGCAATGTTATCAGTAGTTATGGACGCATGTTTCTTTGTCTGTTCTGTTGTAATTCGTCTGTTGGTAACAAGTGATAGCTAGAGTGCTTTGTAATGATTTCTCAAGGTAACCTGAGAGACAAACTATGCAATTTTACAAGTAAGTCAAGCACATCGCTAGATTTGATTCAACTTATGTGCTATTAATGATTTTTTTTAATTTTTGCATAATTCCCGATCTTATTAGGGAAAAATATTGGGTTAAATATAAATAAATTTGATAAGTATGAGAAGTATAGTTTATACACATTTTGCAATAAAAAAGAAAACTAAGTAAAAAAAGAAACTTTTAAAATTGCAAGATAGGTTCCCGTTAGACAGAATAGGTTCCCGTTTTACCCTTCAGGTACGTGATCCCAAAAAATCAAGATTTTGTCCATTAGAAATAGTTTTTATAATCGAATTCAATACTTTCAAGTAAAAATATTTATCGTGTTGTCAATATCATTGGTAACATAAAAGAGTAGTGATTTTTGTTTCTTTTTTTAGTTATACCACGGTTTTACGGTTTATATTATACCAAGTATTTCGTCAAGTCAAGTCCAAGATTTGGCGTTATTTTAAGTACTAAATGTAACACGACAAAATACTTTTCAATAATTGGCACATAAATTTAGTTTATGTTTTCACTATCATGAGTACTTAATGCCCCAGATAAAATTATATTTTACTTTCTTTATCTATATAATAAGTACTAATGATAAGATATGGGTTAGTAATTACCAATTAGTGACGTAAGAGTAGCGATTATTATTTTAAAAATGAGATAACAATTTACATATATATTTTTTATTTGATTAGTTAATATTGCACTTCCAAGATAATAATCTGTACCTACTAATAATTTTATAGTTTAACGGCGCGGCGTGACCACAAAAACACCATTTAAACACGTGTTTATCAGTTGCTTAGAAAATGTGATTATTAAAAATTATTGCATAGCAACTGCTAGTCGACCTTAAATGTTTTTAGCATTTGTTTAAGTGTTGTGGAACCAAAACTATAATATGTAGGTACTGTTTCTGAGATATTTAGGTTAAAAAACTATATGATATAAAAAAAAAATATTAACGGGACAAAAGTTATTAGGTACTTAAATATTTGAACTGAATGTAAGTAATTATAAAGAACTACCTAGATAAATTATTATAAAGAAGTCAGATAATTTAAATCAATCGAACATTTCATTTCTGTTATATATAAAGAATGATACTATACAAACACTTATGTATGTCCATATTCTGTGTCAGTGACTTATTCTCTCGTAGATAAACATAACTGTTTACAATCAAAGTCATTCAATCAATTTGAATGTTCTTGCTAAATCTTCCATTGTTTTTCTTTATGTTCTTTACACGTTTCTTTGTTATATATGATTTGTTTAATACATATACGGAGGGAGGAATTAGGCGACTAATGTCTACATTGAATAAATCTAAATTCAAAATTTAAGAAATCCCCCGATTCCAATGCTTTTATTTCAGAACAGTCTCTGGTGGTCTCTGGCTTCGGCCGCGGCTTGTCACCACCACCCTCCGGGCTGGGCCAGTGCGTGAACGGATTTTATCGTGTTTCGTAATGTGGCCCGGAGAAGCCATCTACCTTCTAGGTCTTCATGCCCCATCTTAGACCACATCGTCACTTTACATCAGGTGAGATTGTGGTCAAATGAAAGCTTAGCTTATCACACATAAAATAAAAAAAATCCTTATAAGTAAAACACCATAATTTTTAGTAGTTAGGGCACGCGATGCTTTTTAATTTGATACCCCACTCGAGTATATTTGCAGATTTTCGGTTTTCCTTCACCACTCTCACCCCCATAACTTTTGAACGGCTCAACCGATTTTCATCAAACATGTCTAAGAACACACGGGCCAAACTCGCCTTTCACACAAAAAAAAAACTAAATTGAAATCGCTCCATCCGATCGGGAGCTATGATGCCACAGACAGACAGACAGACACGTCAAGCTAGCAAGAAAGACAAAGGACATGTCATGACAAAAAAGAGGGGTGTTATAAGTTTGACGTGTCTGTCTGTCTATCTGTCTGTCTGGGACATCATAGCTCCCGAACGGATGAGTGATTTCGATTTAGTAGATATAGTATATTTGTATGGAAGGTGAGTTTTGCGTGAGTGCTCTTAGACATGTCATGTTTGATGAAAATCGGTTGACTCGTTTAAAAAGTTATGAGGGTAAAAGTGGGGAAAGAAAATCGAATATTTGCAAATATTCGGTTGCAAAGTTTTATTTGCAAAGTTTCGAGCGAAAATTAAAATGAAAGCGCATCCATCGCGTAATCCCAGCAAAATCCCAAACAAAGTACCGTTAACTCAAAACAAACAGTATAATAAATAAAAAAAATAAAAAAAATATTTCCAGACAATTCACACAACAATATCTAGCCCCGTGGTAAGCTCTAAGCTTGTGTTACGGGTCCTAGATATCTGATATACTTAATATAATAGTCATACATATATAGATACTTTTTATTATACATATTATACACCCAGACCAAGTAAGTAGGAACAATAGACAAACTATTGTTCCTACTTACTTATAGCTATGTTTACGACGTGGGTATTATTTTCTAAACAATTGTTCTTTTCTAAGCTGTTAATAGCAATTAGTTACCTATTGGTAGGTTTTTGCGGGATAATTATAATACTTATCGACTTATGATATTTAAAGCTGTGTAGGCTAAGTGGTAGCACACTCGACTTTAATTCCGAAGATCGTGGGTTCAAACCCCGCCACACACCTTTGGATTTTTCTTCTTAGTGCGTGTATGTGCGCTTTAAAACACGTTCTTGAACGGTGAAGGCAAACATTGTGAGGAAACCGGTATGTTCTGAGAAGTGTCAAGAGTTTGAAAGACATGTCACATTCACCAACCCGCATTTGGCCAGCGTGGAGAATTAAGGCTTAGTCTCTCTCGACAAGAGAGAAGTCCCTGTGTCCCAGCAGTGGGAACGTTAATAGGGTGATGATGATGATGATTATGTTATCCATCCATCTTAATTAAACTAACAAACAGAGCGGAAGTGATTTCCTTTTACATTATGCAAAGATGTGAATATTTGTGTTGTTTGGTCTCATTTTACCAACATTAATTATTTTTAATTATTAAGTTTATTATTATTTTTATGACCCGTTTACTTCAGTAAGTCGTCAAAATAAACTTAACTGTGCTTTTTTCTTAAAACAAGTCAAAATGTTACCACAAAGTAAGTTTCTGTTTGTTTATATGTATTTAAATGTAATTGTTGATAAGAAATCCTTTTACATTGAATAGAGCAAAATGTGTCATTGCGCAACGAATTTTGTAAGGAGTTTGCCATAAATTTAACAATTTTATTTAGAATCTAAATTTTAAATTTCAAAATCTCCGTTTCCAAAGGCTCAGTTTCCTTAAAAGTAATCACATATCATATTATTTTGTAATTTGCATTTGATGCGCTTTCATTTGAGACCCACTTGAGTATAATATACATTTGCAAATATTCGGTTTCTCGTGTCCACTTTCACCAACCATAACTTTTAAACGGCTCAACCGATTTTCATCAAACATGTCTGTGCACACTCAAGTAAAAGTCACCTTTCATACAAAAAACTAAATTAAAATCGCTTCATCAGTTCGGGAGCTATGATGTCGCAGACAGACACATCAAATTTATGACATGTGACATTCACCAACCCGCGCTTGGCCAGCGTGGTGAATCTCTCGTCAAGAGATAAGTCTCTGTGTCCCAGCAGTGGGAACATTAATAGGGTGATGATGATGACGAATCTAAGAATGTACATTTCGTTTGTTGACTATGGGCAACATTGTATATCGAAGCGTTAATTGTATTCTATTATTATCAGGAAGATACAAATCTTAAGCGTTTCCTCACAAGAAATTATTACCTTCTACCGACATAGTAGGTATATTTTATTACCAGTCAACGACCGACAATAATAGTTTATGTACAGAAACCACAACAGAGTTAATAATTTGTCTTCCTTGCAGCTGATTGGATCACCTGGTCATAGAATAATAAATACCTGGGCAAGCCATATTATTATACAAGGTGTTCCAAAATTAGTATATATAGCTTAAGTGGGTCGAAAGGTGAGCTAATGACGAGTATTTTTGGTTCTACGATTTGGTGTTTTTTTATGTTGACGTCCGTGAGTGTTAACCCTCTGAATCCTTACACGTGACCTCCGGGTAGTGCTTATAACAGTCTCTGGTGGTAGGCTTCGGCCGCGGCTTGTCGCCACCCTCCGGGCAGGGCCAGTGCGTGAAGCGATTTTTTCGTGTTTCGTAATGTGGCCTGGAGAATCCATCTACTTTCTAGGTCTAGATGCCCCATCTTAGACCACATCGTCACTTTACATCAGGTGAGATGGAGAAGGCTTATATGACATAAAAAACTACAAATTGAAAGCCCAAAAAATAAACATGTAATGCTATATGCCTCCGACCAACCGAGCTCGCCCGAATATCGCGTTTACAAAATTGGAATCTAACGAGTGATTTTCGTTTCATGTTTAACTGTATAAATGGTGGTCGTATTTATGCACAGAAGCTGAATAAAAATAGCTATTTACAAACATCACTACTTTTAATTTGACTCAAAACTATTTTTATATAACGCGACACAAGTTGTATCTAGTGAAGTGAAATAACGCTTCCGTCTAATCACATTATCTTAACAGACAAAGGGACGTTTCATTCACCTCATTGCAAATCTATAGGTTTTTGTTTCTAATCATTGTAATCTAAGTAAGTATTCTGTATCTTATGTACGTATATTGGCCGGTATAGAAAATACTTAAGTAAAAAATAAGTTATTAAAATCATAATTATTATAATCATCATTTCAGTCGCAGAAATTGTTGGCTATAAACCTTGATTTTGACCTTTGATCACAAACTCAGTAAAAATGCGGTCTAAAATAGGACATGAAGAAGGTACTTATTTACTCTTTCTTTGAAGATACCCAGGTCATAGAACAATAAATTTAAATTACTACGCCAAGGTTAATTTTAGTTATTTGTACGCAAGCTGTTTGGAAACACCGCGAACCAGCAGCTTTCACTAAATCATCCATCTTGTTGTGTGACGTCCGACGCTGTAAGGATTATTAGGTACATATAAAGAATTATAAGGACACAAGGGTTTAACTAAGGACGAACATGCGTGATGTATAACCTACACCACTCAAGGACTTTGAACAAAGGAACTAGGAAGGAAATTGTACTGTATATGAAAACATTTTCCTGTAGTGTCAATGGACTTTGATGTACATTGTGTATTGACAATCAATTGTTTTAATCACCTAGTTCATTTACATTTATCCTAGAAAATTAAATCCTAAATACATAAGTCATAAGCCTAAACCTAACTAATGTAGGAAATATTTGTTTACTTTGTAAACATTAGTGTATATGTTTATATATTATTTTAGTCATTTTTAGTCCGACAATAAGATTTTAAAAAATGTATCTATCAGTATTTTTTATTTTTTCTTGCTAACGTAAAATCAAGATCATTGTACTATGAGTATACTATATTATTTATTTATTATTTATTTCGAGCTCTCCGGAACTCTGATGCTCTACATTATATCTTAGCATTTTATTATTACATTGATAAAGCGAAAAATAGGTGCTCAGTTTTTTTTTGACGGGTCAACAGACGAAACTAAAGACAATACCTTTTTTATGCCTGTTTTTTTTTTTAAGTCCTCATGCTACTGTTAATCAATTTTAAAGATTTACAAATAAATCAACAACGAAAGTCCGTTTTTTAAAATTGCAATATCGAAATGACTAAGTTATTTTTGATAAATGTAAAATGTATTGGGAAAACTCGGTAAAAACAAAATTGTGACTTATTATTTCTATTAACAATAAAATTCTTATTAAGATCACCAATAGCGCTGCGGGCGCTGCGAAATCAGTCAGTCTCGAAAAAACTATGTATGATAGAATTGCAACCCCTTAAAATATCTAAAATAAAAGTCCGTGACGGCATATAGCATTTATATTTGTATGTATGCATTTATATGTGTTTTAGTATTTTAGCATTTATTTGTATTTTAGCATAATTTGACAATGCCCCTTTACAGCAGCTCCATTTATTAATTATTATGACATTCTTCATTTATTTTATGTTTTGTCAATGCTACTTTTAGCAACATGTGCTCTTTATTTTTGGATTTTATAATATGACATTTATGTAATTGATGTCTTGTCTGTGACTTGCAGAGTAAATAAATATAAAAATAAATAAAAATGTTTATTGCTTTCACAAAATTCACAAAATATACAACAAAATATGAAACCTCCTTTTAAGTTGAGTACTTGTATTAGGAGGATTCGCTCTTCATAAATGCATTCACGCTTAAAATTAACTTTATTTCAGCAAAATAAACATTGTAATTTGTTAAATTTAAGCTTAAATTAAGTATACAATTTAAATTTAAAACAATTTAAAACTAAGTTCACTAAAATAAAAATAAAAACGTAAAAAAAAAATATTTTTGAAGGTAGGATCGAAATTATTTTGTTGACAAACAGAAATGAATGGAGTATGGTACAATTTATAAAATGAGAGCGTTTTAAAGTTGTTAAGTGACGTGTAGTGAATGTAAGTGTAATGTATGAAGTGTGATGTAGAGGTGTGTAATGTATGTAAGTGTAATGTAAAGTGCAAAATACATAAATATAAAATATATGAGAACTAATAATAATTTGTAAAACTGTGTATAATAAAATAAATTGATATTTGTATAATAAAATAATCGATTCATAGATAAAATATATGGTGATCAGGATATTCTCGTAAAAAGTTTTTCTACTTGATCGTAGTTTAAGCTCATCAACCAGTTGAATAATTCCCGCTTACAATCAAATAAATTCATAGGGTATATATAAATAGTTCTATTAATTTTATTGTATAAATATGCAGACCGTTTTTGGTATTGTCGCGATGCAAAGACTGATTTGACGCTAATATCTTTAATTATAATATCTTTTCTTCTATTATATTTAACTTCCGGATTGTATTTTAAACTTTTATGTAATTTAAGCACTGTATTATGTATATATAATTTACGAACGGATAGTAGGCCAGAGTCTGAGTATAACGTTTCGGTTGGATATCTGTAGGGTTTTAAATACATAACCTTCAGAAGCGATCTATGGGTTCTTTCAAGGTCTAGAAACAGGGTGCTTATTATTATTATTATTTTGTAATATACTGTTTGAATTAAGATAATATAATATTTAGTTAAATAGAGTGAACGAAGTCAAGTGAATACAATACAATACAATATAATATATATATATATCTATCTTTTACGGATGGCTCACTATAACCTTTTATATGGTAACCAAATATCTAAAAGGTACTATCGAAGGTGTTTTTAACCCCCGGCCAAAAAAGAGGGGTGTAATAAGTTTGACGTGTCTGTCTGTCTGTCTATCTGGCTGTGTGTCTGTCTGTCTGGGACATCAAAGCTCCCTAACGGATGGAGCGATTTTAATTTAGTTTTTTGTGTATGAAAGGTGAGTTTGACCCGGGTGTTATTAGACATATTTCGTGAAAATCGGTTGAGCCTTTTAATAGTTATGGGGGTGAGAGTGGGAAAGGAAAATCTGCAAATATACTGGAGTGAGGTATCAAATGAAAGAAATATTATGGTACTAAATATTTTACTTTTAAGGAAATTAAGGCATTAAGGTTAAGCCATATATATAGATATATTTAAATTTTGTTAACGTTGTTATTCATTCCCATATTTATTTTGAATTTCATAGAAAATAATAATACCTGAATGATTAAATCATTTTTGCTATCGATTGTTCGCATCTATAGATTCATATCGCTTATCTTTAAATCAAAATAGTATGACTTTTTATCGTGTTTTAATAAAAAATAGATATGCACAATGCCATTTGTGACAGACTTAACGTCGACAAAAATACTGCAATGTTTTGGCGCCAGAGTCCAGCATTAGGGTAGACAGCAAACATTTTTAGTTTTTGACCTGTCGTTCAAAGCATAGAATAGCTACCCTCATGAGACAGACATTTTTAGTTTTTGACCAGTCGTTATAAGCGCAGAATAGCCACCCTCGAGCGACGTTGGTTTAGATTTTATAAAACTTTATAAAATTATAAATATAAATTTTAATTTAAGAAAAACCCCGATTCCAAAATCTTAATTTCCTTAAAGTAAAACACCATAATATTTAGTAATGTGCACGCGATGCGCGATTCGCTTTCATTTGATACCCCACTCGAGTATATTTGCAGATTTTCGATTTTCCTTCCCCACTCTCACCCCCATTTAAACAGCTCAACCGATTTTCATGACACATGTCTAAGAACACCCGGGCCAAACATACAAAAAAAATACTAAATTGAAATCGCTCATATCCCAGGGAGATAAATGAATTTTTTGTATTTGTTTTAAGTATTTATTGTCATAGCGGCAACAGAATTACGTAAATCATCCCTCAAAATTTGAACTCTTGAGCTTGAGAGATACAGCTTGGACAGACGGAGGGACGGTCAGACAGACAACAAAAATCTCAGTCATATAGTCAGTTTTAACCTAGAGTACGGAACGCTAAAAAGTTGCCGACCTCTGTGGCTCGGTGGGCGAAAGTCCTCCTGAGGCGCAGGAGGTTGCGTACTCGATTCCCGTCGCGGAACCAGATTTTGTACAATTTCTGTTTTCGGGTGTGGGTGTTATCTATGTATTATATGTATGTATTAAAAAAAAAATTACATATGTAGTATATCAGTCACCTAACACCCATAGTACAAGCTGCATAGTTTGGGGTTAGGTGATGCTGTGTGATTAGTCCGGAAATATTTATTTATGTTTAGAAAGTTAAACACGTCATTTTTTGCTAAATTTGAATTTTGATTGAATCGCTTTTTACGCAGTTACCGACAACAAGTGGTAGCGATAAGGATGTCAATAATTCTATTTGTCAATTTATTTATCAGATAAGCTGCGTTACCTGCAATCGGTGCAGATTGTGTTTTCATTATTTAGATATCACTTCACCATCAAATTATTGACACGAAATCTACAAATACATATACATACCTATTATATAGCTTATATAGCATCAATATTATAAATAAATATCTACGGACACAACAACATCTAGCCCCGTGGTCAGCTCTAACCTTGTTACTTTACGGGTAAACCTCTGAAATACTTAATATAATAGACTTTCATGTATAGTTTTGTGTTTATTATGCGCCCACCGCGCCATTGAGGCAGAGTTATTAAATTGATAAAGCGAAAAAAAGGTGACCAGTATTTTTAATTATTTACTTCAAAATATAATGTCAAGCAACAAAACTTTATCAATAAGTGATTTGTATTTATCTGACGTATTGGCAAGATCTTTTCTTTGTCGGTAAGATACCCTTAGTATTGTAACGATTTTAATCTATATTAGACACTAAAAGGAATTTAAACCCTTGTTTAAACAACTATAGTACGGGCGCCGAAAAGGGAATTTCGGGGTTTACTCATTCCGCCAAATATTAGGATCCCATTGCCGCGTCATTTGTAAACCAAAGAAAAAAATATGAATTATCAGATTTGCCTTATCCCTCTATATAATCGTGAGATTATGTGGATATTATTAATCTGACGCGATTCTATAATCAATATTACGAAATAGCATTTTTCTTTATACATACAACTAATAGTAATAATAGTCATTAAATGATAATATAAATTATAAGTCACAATATGAGTTTTAACGTGGTTGCGCAATGCCACAACTTTTCAGTATATAATAACTAATTTCTTCATATAATAATTAATTCTTCTTAAATGTCAAAACTTGAAATGCATTTATTATTATTATTATTAATACTTTATTGCACAAAAGAAAATAAGAAAAATTTTGTACAAAAGGTGGGCTTAATGCTAAAGCATTTTCTACCTGCCAACCTCAGAAAGTTTTAAACAGGAAGTTGGCGTGCGAAAATTTACAAACAAAAATAAATATTAATTCTAAAAGTTATAATCTTAAACCTAATATTTAGTATATAATATTAATACACAAATAACATACATATAAACATATATAAAATATTACTTTTTATACACATATATATATATATATATATAAATATATTTATTATAGCCTTTATTGCAGTGGTAAGATAACAAGATTGGAGAGAGAAACATTTAATATTTATTTATGTATATAATAGGTTAGGAATACAGTTTATCTATAAAATAATTTTTAGTTGCTCGTTTGAAGTGATCTTTATTATTATTTATCTTTATTATATTTATAATTTATATGAACAATTAAAATAATAATGACTAATGACCGTAAGTTTGCCGTAATATTATTGAATTGGAGCTTGTTTTACGTTCACATATCATCCCCTAAAAAATCTCTCAGAAAGGCTCTGGAGGCAATACTAAAATAAAGAAAGTGTTAAAAAACAGCATAAACACAGCCATAAAAATATTAAACTTTCAGAAAAATATGACTTAGATACTTTAGTTTTTTTTTAATTTCGGTTTATGCATAAGTTCTATTTAAACTTTTTTATGATTAAATTCTCAATTGAACAGTTTTCATTTTATTAAGATAGCATAATACGTAGTTCGGGAGATATTGGGGTTTACATGACATAATTATGAAACTGTGTAATTATGAAATTAACGAGTATGTATCTATAGCATTTGATCTCTGTGAGTTAAATAAAGACCTTTGAAATCGGGCATAGTTGCTACTACCAAATTTATTATTCGTAAATAACTTAAATAATCTGTATAATTATCTGTCTTTGTCTTCTTATCGAAGATAATAAAAGCACTATAGTTATCATTTTAATTATAAAAATATGATATTCCATGCCAACTGGCGAATTAATTCGTTAGCTGTTTTTTGTCACGGTATTGCCCGGCATTATACATATTGTATTAAACCATATAATAGTAGCTAAAAATAAAAAAAGGGCTTTCACGCTCCTCGCAAACTTATTAGGTACCCCATAGGACTTTATCCCACTCCTTTTGACATGAATACATCCGTACAAAGGATGTTTTTTTTCTTGGTAACTAACTATCCTGGCGCATCAACCCAGATTATTTTTGTGAGATCACGATAAGTGATAAATAACGCTTAATGACACTTTCTGTTTACAAGAAGAAAAAGAGATTTACTATCCTTATGTAGTGGATCTTCCCTCCACTCGTACTAAGTACGATTCTCATCCACCTTTATAATTCGCACAGCAAAAGTCTGGAATTCGCACCCTGCTGCTGTATTTCCTAATAACTACAACCTGATTGTCTTCAAGACAAGACTGAATAGGTACCTTCTAGATCTATGTAATCCATCTTCGTTCACATCGACACTTTCCATCAGGTGAGATTGTGGACAAACATAGATCTATGTAAAAAAAAACTATCTCCAATACCCAATAAATATTAGTTAGTTTAGTCGTAGTCATTTATTATTCTATGGTTTAGTGTAGACTTCCACCTTATGAATTTATGAAAACTTATATCCTTATAAATAGACCTTCACGAATTACCGCAAGTTTAACATTTTTCTACTATTTGCACTATTTTAACAGGACTGTCAAGCAAACAAACTCTACAGCTTATAAGTATAATAGATTAAATAAAAGAGATGCAAAATGGCGTTCAACTGAGTAGCCTTTTTTTCACTATATAATTTTATTTAACTCGACACTGGCAAATTGTCGCTTCAAGCGCAAAGTCCAATTACAAGGAACTAAACTGAACTGATTAAATAAATTTCATTTGATATGATTTTTATTTAATTATTTTTGATGACAATCAACATTGTTTTCAAATGACAGCGTGATAAAGTATTTATGAAGAGCAGTGACACATAATTTAATCTTTGATAATACTAATGAACTGAATTATATTTGAATGCTATTTAATTACTTACATCGTTCATGTTGTTTATGTTTCATGAATATGTTGTAATGTAATGTTATTTTTGTATGTATGTCTATTATTTTAAGTATATCAGATGTCTAGTACCCGTAACACAAGTTTAGAGTTTACCACGGAGCTAGATGTTGATCTATAGATTTTTCGTAAATATTATAATTTAAATTTATGAATTATTGTGATCTGAGCGGGAACCTCGTTACAAGGTGGTACTAATCGCTAACGCGATCTATTTTGCATGATAGCGACTTATTATTGAATATCGCAAACAAAAGTTTAGTAATTTAACTAAATCATTATTTATTCAGTGAGCAATGCCTACTGAGCACACTTGATTTTCATACCGAAGGTTGTGTGTTCAAACCGAAACTCGCATCTCTGGATTTTACTTTTTGAAAAAATATTAAAACTCGGTCATATAGCAAGTCACAGGCAAAAATAAAGTAAATTTCATACAATACAAACTCTAGAGAACAGTTGAAGTACATATATAGACAAAGTCAGACAAAGTGTTTAAATAATAAAATTTAGGAAGCAGCTATCCTATAACAACTCGTCGTAAAGATTAACTACCGTCAATAACGAGAATACATATGATAAGGGTGTGATGGACTTATACATTAAGGGTTCCGTGTATTTCAACAGTTTATACAGATATCGTAACAAAACATAAACACTTAAATTAAAAAAAAAGTTGAAGTCATAGCGGTCACCCATCTAAGTACTGACCTTAACCATCGTTGCTTAGCGTAGAAAAAATATAATAAAAAAAGAAATGTAAATTTACAATTTATGTAAAAGAAAAAAAAGTCAAGTACAAGTTCAAAAAAAGATATCTATGGTAGTTTACATTATATTTTTTTTTTTCAGTTTTATCCTTCTCTTATGTTAGAAGTTACATAACATACCTACACACACATACATATTTGTCTGCTTTGGAAGTGTCTTTCGCACAATCTATACTGTTAAGAAAAAACTATGTTAGAAAACTTAATATAATATTTGAAGACCTATCCATAATATAGCCAAACATCTTGCAACCCCAAACATATTGTATATTTTTACCAGTTTTTTTTAAATCTTAATGCGGGTCACAAAATAAATCTTGTTGCCATGTTTCAACAATAATAGTTCTTATAGTTTTGGAAAAAGTGGCTGTGACATATTGAAATGTGACAGATATGTGACATGACGAATCCATAAAGGGCTCCGTTTTTTTGCCATTTGGCTACGGAACACTAAAAATGTGAATGAATAATTTTAATTGTTTTATTGCTTGTTGTATAATATGTCTGTTATTTAAACCCGCCATAACATTGAAATGAGCAAATAGATACTAAAGCAATTAAAGGTGTTTCTGAATATCATTTCATTAATCTACTATGAATGATGAAAATGCGCCATTTGCTGTTAGGGCCTCTTTCGTCATCTCCGAGTAAAGTCCCATGTAGCTAATCGGTGTATAGCTAGTGCATAGTATATATTTTTATTGTAAATGTAAGTACTGATTAATCTTTACTTGGGTATGGTTAAAGAATCCGAGTATTCCTACGCGTAAGTCATTTATTTATCATTAAAATCAGTTGATTTTCTTCGGTTAATCCTGATATGGTAAGAAGTAAGTTTTTTAGTATTACAGTTGAATAAACTTTTCTTGTCATTAATTTTATAATTGATGCTTATGCGTTTAATTTGTGTTTGCCTTATGTTATTTTACTTACCGCTGATTATATAGACGGGGTTGTCTTTCCCGTTGAGATACGGCGACTGATCGTCTACCTTGTCCGCTGGTTTCACTACATCTGGTGCTCCAACCATGCCTGCAAAGATGGAAAAAGAGTTTAGAAAATAGTTATAGAAATTATAACTATACGTTATTAACTAATAAGTAATTCGTTATAGGCTTTATAAATAGGCACAAAGTCGCTGAAAACTTGGAAATGTTAGGGTTTCTTGTTAGGCAGTTTTCATGATTCAATTTTCAAAAATATTTAATCACTGAAACATATTATTGGCGCGCAAAAGATGACTTTTGCAAGAGTGTTCTGAGACATGTTTGATCAAAATCAAAGTTATGGGGTAGAAAAAACGAATATCTTCAAATATACTCGAGTGGGGTATCAAATGAAAGCGCATCACGTGCAAATAAAAATCAAATATGATTTTTACTTTTACGGCACCAAGTGTGTTAAAATCGGGGTGTTTTTTTTTTAATTTAGATAATATTTAATTATAAGCGGAGCTTGTTATTTTCTAATGACATATAGCGATTATACCTCTAGTGATAATCAAAACAAAATAATTAATCTGTAGGTAATCACGAATATTTAATATTCCCCTGATAAGTAGTGATTAGATATTAAAACATTTCATGTTGCCCCACAAAATATCGTCTTCATTACGTCATAATGCGATTTGTTTTAGGTTTGTCTTGTAACACTCGACTTTGATACCGAAGGTCGTGGGTTCAAACCCCAGTCGAGCACCTCTGTACTTTTCTTTTCGAATGAAATTATGTGCGCTTTAAACACGTGCTGTTAACGGTGAGGAGACATCGTGAGGAAACCGGCATGTTTTGAGAAATTTGACGAGTTTGAAGGATATGTGACATTCACCAACCCGCTCTTGGCCATCGTGGTGAATTAAGGCCTAATCTCTCCCGTCAAGAGAGAAGTCCCTGTGTCCCATCAGTGGGAACGTTTATAGGGTGATGATGATGGGACGGAAAGGGCCATTTCGCAACGAATCGTCGGATCTGGGTCAATCGTGACGGCCTGTACTTTTTCACTTTTTGGCTTCTTAGTGTCAGTTTCACGATGTAAGTATATATATTTTAATGCTGATATATAATTTTATAAATAAATAAATAAAATAATAAGTTATATGTTCAGTTCAGTTTCTTGTAATTGGACTTTGCGCTTGAAGCGACAATTTGCCAGTGTCGAGTTAAATAAAATTATAAAGTAAAAAATATGTTATTCAGTTGAACGCCATTTTGACGAGTCTCAAGGTATATGTTAATGGGATCATGAAAAGTTTCAGTTATTAAAATGTCAATCACTAAGTTTAAAGATATTTTTACCCGACTGCGCAAAAAAATAGTTTTATGTGCTTAACAGTCTACGTTTGTATGTGTTGTCCCACATGGTATTTTTTTAATTTTACTTGTATAACTTGTAACTGCTAGAAACAAATATCGTCTCAAGTATACAATGGGCAGTGATTAATATTAGGAAAGGTTTACGATTATGATCATATTTTATTTTTATACAAATATTTTTATTTAATCCACACGATTTAATATGTCAATATAATAGATTTAATAGATATTTTGATCTATTATTCTTATAAATATGTGTACAGTACTAGTGGTACATCTTCTACTAATAAAATACTGAAAATGGTGCTTTGTGTTTGTGACTTCATTATATACAAACGTTATTTAAAATACTTTTATAAACTATTGTCTTTGGTTAATTCTCTATAGCAAAACAATGGACTCATTTAATATAGATTATTTGATTGGTGGTCAGTGGTTAACAACATTATGACTGAATTTCAGGTAAAGTGTTCTATGAAAATGTTCTATAGTCAGATAATTTATGAAATGAAATGAAATTTATTTATTGCTTGAAATATGGTTTACATAGGTGTCAGGTTATTTAGACAGTTCTACATACTTCGTCAATTCAGATTTGACATGCAACGTCAATTATAATTGAAGAAAAAATATATTTATAAATAATAGAATGTCAAATATTTAGGAAGATAATTTAAATTACAATTTAATATTATGTCTAATGTCTAGTATTTAAATGATCTTTTACATTGTAATACGATTTGTCAATAAGCCATTTCTTAATTTTTGGTACAAATTTGTTTATTGGCAATTCTTTTATATCAAAAGGGATATTATGAATAGACTAGCAATGCCCCGCGGTGTTACCCGCGTTATAATGGATTTCCCCGCGGTAAAAAGTAGTTTATGTAGCCTATGTCTTTTCTGAGGCTTTAGAGAATCTGAGCACCAAACTTTATTTAAATCAGTTCAGTAGATCCAGAGATTACCCCTACAACGTCACAAGCAATCTCACAATATGGAGGTTTTTTCTGTTCACGTCCGTAAGTGTAAACCCTCTGAATCCTTACACGTGACCTCCGGGTGGTGCTAAGAACAGTCTCTGGTGGTAGGCTTCGGCCGCGGCTTGTCACCACCCTCCGGGCTGGGCCAGTGCGTGAAGAGATTTTTTTGTGTATAATACATTCATATCATAGTCATTTTGACTTAAAATTGAATTTAAACTTAATGTAATAAAATTAAAGTCTCTCATTCCATAAACGAGACATACTTAGCATTAGGTTATTACCAAAAGATAAAAAAATTACCATACAGGAATTAAAACGTTATTTTAATTAACTGTTTATTTCTTGTTAAAAGTCAACTTTTGCAATTAAAAAACACAATGCCTACTTTCCTACTTTTGAAGCAAAAGTGTCAAAATTCTTCATGATAAGGAATTCTAACTTATATTATACCTCTAACTATTTAATTTTTTTTTTGATGACATCTGTGGCTTGGTAGGCCAAAGTCCGACTAAACCGACAAAGGTGCCAGATTTTGTACTATCTAAAATTTCTGGTTTCTGGTCTGAGTGTTCTCTATAATTAAGTATGTATTTACAAAAAAAAAGTGTAGGTTATTTGAAAAGTACGTAATATCAAGAAATGGTCCAAATTATGTCCATCACGTGCGCCGCTCACGTTGACTAATGATGTAGATGACGTCGTCAATGGAGACCTGCGATCGATAATGACTTGCCTTGGGATTGTACTATCATTGCAAAGATAATATAACATGATTGCGCAAGATTCGGTTTATTTGTACATTTCTCTGAAGGTTTAAAATAGATTTATTAGTAGTGCCCGGGTGTACCCCCTTTGTAGTTGATTTTTATGAATAATAATAACAACTTTGTCACGACAGCTGTAAGTCGCGTAGACGGGTGAAAGTAGTAAGACTTTACTGAACAAAGTGTATTAAATTTTATGCAGGAAAGGATCCGTAACCTTCGCGCACAGGATTCGAACCTGCATCTCCGGGATAGCGCCCCGACGCGCTACCAATTACACCAACGCACACCACCACCAATGTAATATCGAGTGAAGTCCCGAGTAGCTGCAAAGTTCTCCAGACCACATTACGAAACTCAAAAAAATCGTTTTACGCAACCCAGCCCGGAGGCACTAATCTATCTATATAAATAAAAATGAATTGTTGTTCGTTAGTCTGATTAAAACTCGAGAACGGCTGTGCCGATTGAGCTGATTTTGATTTTGCAAATAAGGAAAAATTGCCGGGAACTTTTTTTACCCGTGCGACGCCGGGGCGGGCCGCTAGTTATAAATAAAAGTCCCCTGCCGCGTTGGTCTGTCCATATGTTCGTGATAACCTCAATAACTACTGAACGGATCTTCATGCTATTTTCAGGAATAGGAAGAGTGATTCAAGAGTAACGTTTTTGCATCTGTTAAAGCCGGAATGAGCCAGCTAGTTTATAATATTAGAAACAACAAAAGGCCTACCCCGGCCCGTGCTGTTATTAGCGATTTTCCCGTGAATTATTTCTCGCGGTAAAAACAAACCTATGAGATAAACTACAGTAGAGTTTACAATTATAAGAAACTGAACTAAAATAAGCTTCTTTAAGCACCTAGGATTATTTTTTTTTGTTTTTTTTGTAATTTATTTTGACTTGTCTAAGTTTTGTAAAACCAAACAACGGAAATAAATGATTTTGTATCTTGTATCTAAACTACACCATTGCATTGATCTAACTTTTGACTGGCTCAGTGACGCTGTGGGTCAAGTGTTATTATAAGTATGTATTTGTATGTTCTGCAAGCACTTTTTCCTTAATATAATAGACATACACCTGGGTGGTGTTTGTCTTTTATATTAAGTATATCAGATGTACTTGTACTTGGATTTTTCTACGAGATGTCGTTACTCGGGGGCTTCACTCGATAATACAAAGTGCAGAAAAATATATGAGATGTGTACCCGTAACCCGTAACACAAGCTTATAGTAGAAGATCCTAACCTACATCGCCATTCACCGGGTTGATAATAGAATCAAACTTTTTTTTTTATGTTAGATAAGCCTTCATTTGACCACAATCTCACCTGATGTAATGTGACGATGTGGTCTAAGATGGGGCATGAAGTCCTAGAAGGTAGATGGCTTCTCCGGGCCACACTTATTGTATAATAAATTTCGTATATTGGAAAATATATAAAAAATCCTGGACTTAATATTTTAAATTATTTAAAAAAAACATAAAATTTTCATTAAATATTGCTACATGAAGATAATAAGAAAATTTCAAACTGTACTTAAGGTATAAAACATATAGAATGTGCAGACATAGGGTTGCCTACTATTTACCTGGACGAGCTACTGGGTTGACAGGTATAAACAGGTATGTCGATACCAGTTACTGTCAATTGATGTGATAATAGAAAAAAAAATATCAGCAAGCGCTGTTTTATTGTGAACACGATAATATAGGGTTGACTGCAAAAATGTTGGTCAAATTCATCAAAAAGATTCAAATTTCAACGCGAGTGGAAACGTGTGACAGAGATATCCGAGGTAAGTAAACCGTGTATGGTATGGTACGTCAAACTATAGACAGTAGAGGTACCCCTACTATCCTCCATATTGTTGTGTGGATTGTCCGGAAATATTAATATATTTTACAGTTCAGATATTTAGTTTTTTGACTGACCCGTTATTTTTGCAACCGACTGTAGGTCTAGCCTATGAGTGATCTATCTAAAACTACATTATATAATGTTTCAGTAAAAGTTTATTAACAAAAACGTGTGTTTTAAATTTAATGCGATTTAAGTCTATGATCTTGATACAGTCAGATATTTAAACATTTATCCATAGTTATAATTAAAAAACACAATTTGCAGTAATCATAGCCGAGATGAATTACGCCATTTTGAAAGCGATTTGGCAAGAGCGCGCCCGACCACGGTGTTGCGACAGACAAAACTCTTTATTATTTAGTTATTTACGGCTTTGACTTGAATTGACTGCCTCAGCGTAAAGCAAGAAGCTGGTTCGATTCCCCTAGGCACCATTATGTTTGGATGTAGGGCATTTTCAGCAATATTTGTTAACCATCCCTTTTGCTTTTTTTTTTTTTTTTTTTTTTTTTTTTTGTTGTCGGGGGAAAAAATCTGCTACCAGATACCATACTGCATGAAGGGTACAGTATGGTTATGTGGGGTTGCTAAGAGATGGCGACCCACTAAAATAACCCCCGGTGGCCGACTGTCAAGCGTTATCGATGCGCCTGGGAACTCCGATGGACCGCGCCAGGCACATCTTGCGTTGCCGATTTGGCTCGTCTCGAGAGCATTATGCCCCGTGAGCATCTCATGCTTTCGCAGAAACGATAACACCTAGGGTAGGTACCCTAGGTGTTATCGCCGTACCGAAGTCTGCCTAGGAAGTTAGAGCCCTCACTCTAACTCCCCGCAGACTAATATGATCCCGAGTTTCATAGGCCCCCTCACGGGGCAGGTGGCAGAGGGCGGGCGTTGCGCCTGCCTCGCCGAAGTCTTCTCCGAGAGGGATCAGTCCTCTCACGCTCTCGCTCAGTTGTCTCTTTATGGACCATAACAGTCTCACAGAAGCACTTCACTTCCTTCCATGAGGGCTCATCCACCAACATAGCAGCTACTACGCTGGGTAACGAGAGGTCCTGTCCAATTCGGTGTCTCAGGGTTTGCCGTTCGCCACTCCACGCAGGACATTCTTCCAACGTGTGCTGGGCGGAATCCCGATCCGAAACACAGTGGTGACACCGTGGATTTTCTTCGCGTCCAATTCTGCTCAGGAACTCACCAAAACAGCCGTGTCCAGTGAGCACCTGAGTGAGGCGATATGAAAGGCAGCCCCATTCCCGCCCTAGCCAAGCTTCAAAATTTGGCAAAATAGCGCCCACAGCGCGTTGGCGCAAGTTTCGTGGCTCCTCAAGTCGCTCGCGCCACCTACTGAGTGCTCGTTGGCGCTCTTCATGTCGCACTTCATTGGGTGTGGATTCGCTGCCGCCCTCTTGATGAAGACGGGCGTAAACAAACGCGTCCATCTCTGCCAATATATCGAAGGGCGGAAGTCGAGCCAGCAAGGTCGCCGCCTCAAAAGAAATGGTGCGGTACCCACGGATAGTCCTTATGGCAATAGGACGCTGCAGAGTTTTGTACAAACTCCTGTAACGCCCTACGCCTGCTAGTCGATGTGACCAAACAGGCGCCCCGTAGAGTGCCATGGACCGAACTACCCCACAGTAGAGTCGGCGAACGCTCTCCCTAGGACCTCCGAGATTTGGTAGAAGCCTGTGTAAGGCACCCACAACTTTAAGGATCCGTGGAACAGAGCGTCTAAAATGTTCTCCGAAATCCCATCGACTATCAAGGGTAAGTCCAAGATATTTAAGGTGTGAACCTATTTGAACATCTACATCTCCCACGCGGACTGACATGTTTGGTGGTCCCCGAGTCCTAGTTTTATAAAACCATAGCGCCTCAGTCTTATGGGGCGCTATCCGAAGACCCAACTCGTGGATCTTGTTAACCACACAAGCTACGCCTAGTTCGGTAAGTGCTTTAGTGTCCTCAAAATCGACCCCGCCAGCAATAACAAGTGTGTCATCGGCATAGCAGACAACTTGTATGCCAGTGGGAAGACTGACACGCAACACCGCATCATACGCCAGGTTCCACAAAAGAGGCCCAAGAACGGACCCCTGAGGAACCCCACACACGACGTTTTTTCTATGTGGTCCGTCTCTGCCCACGTATTTTACACACCTGTCTTGAAGATAGGCCCTAACTACAAGTTGCAGGTAGGGAGGGACTCCGTGGAATATGAGCGCCTCTCGTATCGCCCTCCAGGGTAGGGAGTTAAAGGCGTTCACGATGTCTAACGACACCACTAGAACCCTCCCACCCTGGGACACTACCTGTTCTGATAAAGACCGGACGCGGAGAATTGCGTCTATTGTTGATCGCGCCCGCCGGAAACCAAATTGGTCGTCTGACAAATTAGGACCCACATGCCAAAGATGTGCACATAGACGGTCGGAAATTATTCTTTCGAATAGTTTTCCGAGCTCGTCTAGCAGGCAAATCGGACGGTACGCCGAGGGAGAGTCAGTGGCCCTACCAGCTTTCTTTAGAAGGACCAACTTCGCTTCTTTCCAGTCTCTGGGGAAGACAGAAGAACGGAGGCAACTATTGAACAGCTCTCTTAGCTTGTCTCCTAGACCTGCAGAAAGTGCCAGTGCCAAGGCCCGACCAGGAATACCGTCTGGCCCAGGTGCTGTATTTCGAGCTTTAAGTCGCTTTACAGCTCGGTCAAGTTCCTGCTTCGAGACCTCTAGGCTTTGAGTCCACTCTACTGTGTGTGCCGTTGAGTTGTTTGCGTCAGTGCATGAGCGCTCCTGAGTCTCCGGGAACAGGGTGTCTACAACACGTCTCACAAACTCAGAACTCAGAGTTTCTGTCAGTGGAGGAACCCAGGGTCGAAGCTTACCCAGAACCATTCTGTACGGGCGGCCCCATGGATCTCTGTTTAATCCTTCCAAGAGTTCATTCCAGGCTCGCGACTTTGCGTCGGAAATAGCGATCTGAAGTGCCTTGGTAGCGCAACGATATTCCTGGTACGCTATATTCGTCTCTTCCACTGTGGCACGCCTTCTCCTTCTGGTCCTAGTGTACCGGCGTCTCGAGCGTAGACATGCTTTACGTAGCCTCTCTATTTCGACTGACCACCAATACACTGCTCTGTGTTTAGTCGGTTTGCTTCGGGGCATAGAAATATCACATATCGTCGTCATCGTTTCCCGGAACAATGCTGCTTCTCTCTCTGCATCGGAGTGATTTTGCGATTGGCTGTTCGGCCATGCCGCGATAATTGCAGCGGCTTCTAAAAGGTCCTTGTCAAGCCTTTTAAGGGCCCAGCGTCGTATATGACTCAGTAAAAGTTTATTAACAAAAACGTGTGTTTTAAATTTAATGCGATTTAAGTCTATGATCTTGATACAGTCAGATATTTAAACATTTATCCATAGTTATAATTAAAAAACACAATTTGCAGTAATCATAGCCGAGATGAATTACGCCATTTTGAAAGCGATTTGGCAAGAGCGCGCCCGACCACGGTGTTGCGACAGACAAAACTCTTTATTATTTAGTTATTTACGGCTTTGACTTGAATTGACTGCCTCAGCGTAAAGCAAGAAGCTGGTTCGATTCCCCTAGGCACCATTATGTTTGGATGTAGGGCATTTTCAGCAATATTTGTTAACCATCCCTTTTGCTGTTGTGTCATTAAGTTGACAAGTGCTTAAAACTACTAGGACAAGTGCTATTCATGCGCGCAGGTGCTATTAGGCTGGGTGATGAAACTGGACTACTTTTTCTTAAAGTAAAAAATTACCTATTCAAATCTAAAAAATAATTTCATGCCCCAAACCCCCGTGGAATATTAGACAGTATACGCTGTTTTATATGTATGTATATTATACTAAGTATATCAGATGTCTAGTACCCGTAACACAGGCTGAGCTTATTACGGGGCTAGATGTTGTTGTGTGGATTGTCCGAAAATACCTCTATATATTATTTTTATTAATTTTATTAACCTGGTTAGGTTAATAAAATTACAATTACTAACGAAACACAGTTATCGCAAATTTATAAATGTCACCGGAAATTAATACGTCTTAATCGTATCTTAAATTCGTCCGAATCGTAAATTGATCAATTTCCTAGTTAAACCCAACTTAAGGAAAATACATCAACGGCTAATTGGTATGTATATTTTACGTTTAAATTTCAGGTTTTTTAACATATATACATAGGTAGGTGAGTAATACCCAAGAAATACCTACTTGGCTTAGTAGGAGCACAACCGACTTTCATTCCGAAGGTCGTGGGTACAAACCACGACGCGAAACTCTGGATTTTTCTCCTAGAAAAACTTATGTGCGCTATAAACACGTGCTTTAACGGTGAAGGCAAACATCGTGAGGCAACCGGCATGTTCTGAGAACTTTAAAGACTTTGCAGGACATGTGACATTCACCAAACCGCACTTGGCCAGCGTGGTGAATTAAGGCCCACAATCTCTCTCGTCAAGAGAGGAGTCCCTGTGTCCCAGCAGTGGGAACGTTAATAGGATGTTTGATGATGGCCTACTTAGAAATTGATCGACGAAATCCTTAGCTGTCACACATCGACACTTACCATTAGGTGAGATTCTAAGGAAATAAATCGAAATTTAAAATTTAAGTAAGCCCCCGATTCCAATTCCTTAATTTCCTTAAAAGTAAAACACCATAATATTTAGTAATGTGCACGCGATGCTCTTTCATTTGATACCCCACTCGGGTATATTTGCAGATTTTCGGTTTTCCTTCCCCACTCTCACCCCCATAACTTTTAAACGGCTCAACCGATTTTCATAAAACATGTATAAGAACAATCGCGCCAGACTCACCTTTCATGCAAAAAAAAAACAAAATTAAAATCGCTCCATCCGTTTGAGAGCTATGATGTCCCCGACAGACATACAGACAGACACATCAACTTATAACACCCCTCTTCTTTTGTCGGAGGTTAAAAACAAAGATCCATTGTCCATGAAAAAAAACTGTATCATCTCTACGCGCTGTTGAGGCAGCCATTTGCAAGTTAATTAGAAAAACACGCTCATTGTCGAGAAATGCTATTATTTCATCTCATTTGCAAATCAAACAACCGATGAAGCAATTGTAACACAGTTTAATTACCGCATGAGTTTAATTACCAAGCCCGCGTACATGAACTAATCTCATTGAGATTTTCTATTTCTAGAAATATATTTATGATTAACATTATTTTCCCAAGGTTGCCTGGAAGAGATCGCTCATAAGGCCGCCCTTTGTACCCTGTTTTTAATTGGTTATGGTTTTTGTAAAGTTTATTATTAATTTGTGTGGTGTACAATAAAGTGTTTTCTATTCTATTATATTCTATTATTTTTTAGTTAAGTGCCCTATTCTTATCTCTTTTTTTGACGACATCTGTGCTGTGGCTTGGTGCCGAGGAGGTTAAGGGTTCGATTCCCGCCGGGGGACCAGATTTTGTACTTTCTACAACTTCTGACTTCAGGTCTGGGTGTTTTCAATGTATCATATGTAGGTATGTATTTACAAATTGTATCTACGTAGTATATCAGTCACCTATCACCTATCACCCATATTACAAGCTCTGCTTAGTTTGGGGTTAGGTGATGCTGTGTGACTAGTCCGGAAATATATTTATTAACCCCCGACAAAAAAAGAGGGGTGTTATAAGTTTGACGTGTCTGTCTGTCTGTCTGTCTGTCTGTCAGTCTGTCTGTGTCACCATAGCTCCCGAACGGATGGAGCGATTTCAATTTAGTTTTTTTTTGTATGAAAGGTGAGTCTTGCGCGAGTGTTCTTAAACATGTTTCATGAAAATCGGTTGTGCCGTTTAAAAGTTATGGGGGTGAGAGTGGGGAAGCAAAACCGAAAATCTGCAAATATACTAGTGTGGGATACCCCACAAATGAAAAAAGGTCAAATGAAAACGCATCGCGTCCACATTACATAATATTATGTTGTTTTACATTTAAGGAAATTAAGGCATTGGGATCGGGGGTTTTTCTTAAATTTTAAATTTACATTTTTTATCATTGGTTAAATACAGACATCAATTAACTTCTAAGCATTGGTTGTTATACTTGTAGGTATAAAATGTATGCATTAGCTGACTCAACAACTCATATTAAATTTAAAGGTCCAGTAGTTATCGAGCTATTATACTGAAACTTTACTAGTTTGATTTACCTACATCTTCCTATTTTCATGTGATATAATTGTACAGTCAATTGAAATGTAAGTAAATGTAATGGGGCTCATGTAAGGGTATATATAAAACTTAAAACCTAAATTGAAACCACATGAAATAAAGAATAAATGAATATGAATAAGAAATTTCATCATCATCATAATTTCAGTTATTGGCTATTAGACGCCCACTGCTGGACTTAAGCCTGCCTCAAAGACGACCAATTATTCGCGACCGCTAATTGCATCCACCGTGAGCCGGCAACTTTGACCAAGTAGATAAGATGGATAGACGGTCCATCTTAGTAGTGGTCATCTGACGCTGCCTTACCGGTATGCGGCCTCTATTCAACAACTTTGATAATTTAAATTTAGTTATATGTATATAATTTGCACCCCTGAACGGTCAGAGTTCTAGGTACCTTTTATAACAAAAAAAAACTACATAAAACACCATATTTCATTTTCATTTTTGTTCTCTTTGTATTTATTTTTAGTAATTGTTAAGTTTAAAGTTATTGTTAATTTTGATATTTGAAAGTTTTCGTGTGTTATTTAGGTTCAATATGCGAAAACATATAAATGGTTAGTAGCTATTAATATGTGTATTTAGATAAGGAATTATAACTGTTTGTTTTCCGAATAAAATAAAATAAATAAATAAACACCCATAGTACAAGCTCTGCTTAGTTTAGGCTTAGGTGAGTTTCTGTGTAATAAGTCCGGAAATATTTATTTATTTATTAATAAACTTTGCACATAAATCAATATTTTCGCCATGCGCAGGCTGTCATAAAATAAATTTCCATTTTGCAGTCACAAGCAGTCATCTAATAGCCTACTTTTACGTCTATTTTCGTAAAATGGTAAGGTTTGTCTGACCTCGAACCAAATGGAGACACAGAATAGTGAGTTACTCCAAAATATGTAGGTATCTACGTAAGCAGAGTACTTATAGTGAGGAGTTTTATTTACATGCTTTAATTAATGTTTAACTTTAATTAAATGGAATCGCGGTAGCTGTTCCCTTAAAGAATCTATATTAATATTATAAAGTTAAAGAGTTTGTTGGTTTGAACGCGCTAACCTCAGGAACTACTTGTCCGATTTTAATAATTCTTTAACCTTATACATATATTATTATTATAGTATTATTATATTATATAATAAGTATAAATATTATATGTATGTATAATACTCGCTTAGATACTCGTTTAGCGGAAAAGGTGGTTTTACAAACGTCATTTGTTTTCTTTTTTTAAATTTTATGCAGAAAAAATTAAGACACATCCGTAACCTTCGCGCACAGGATTCGAACATGCATCTCCAGGAATGCGCCCTGACGTGCTAGACCAATTACACCAACGCGTCATCACATGATAGATCGTAATTTTTTTGCACTTTGTATTATCGAGTGAATTCCTGGAGATGCAGGTTCGAATCCTGTGCGTGAAGGTTACGGATGTGTATTAATATTTTCTGCATAAAATTAAAAAATAGTTTAACCTGCAAAGTGGGCAGTAAAAAAAAAGTCCTTTGTTTTCGTTTGACATAGATTTTATGAGGTTTGATTCATTATAATAACCTCTAATTTTGTATATTTTGTTAAACATTGTATCCTAGCAAAATCAGTTAACCATCTTGCTTCTACCAAACGCATTTCGTAGTCACTGGTTTTTAAACAAAATGTGACTTGGTAGGTACTAGGTGCGATTCATGCAGGTGCGATTAAGCTGGGTGCTGTAACTGGGCGGCTTCGAATAAACCCCTTCTCAAACTAATCTATCATCAAAACAAAAGACGTCATTTCAACCAATTATTGTTCTTTCAAACTAGCAGGCTGAATTCCTATGCAAGCAAAAAGTAGAATTTATAGCATTCTGAAAAAGCTAACAATTGGAATCATTAAGAATACACAGCATTTTTCACCATTTTCAGTCTTACAACAAGGTACCAAAGACTATATTGAGTTATGGGCACTTTAATCTGACGTATGTTAAGGCAAAGGCCACGGTAAGACGATATGAGACAGAACAGACTAGTTCTCATTTCATTGCGGCTAAAAAAAGATAAAATATGTCTGCGGTAACTCAAGATCTTGCTAATAAAATTGCCGGGCAATTGTTTTCAACTCCAGGTCATTTTAATTTCCATTTGGCGAAGTCAATCGCGATATGCTACCCCGCTTGCTGAGCGTGGAGAGTATCGCAACTCAGAGACTCATGTCCAGAAGTACATACTGTGAAGAGATGGAGATTTAGGCAATAAACATTTAACTCACCTTTTCTGAAAACTCCATGAAAATCTGATCAGTCAGACAGAGCGGAACCTAGCGACTGTATTTTAAACTATGAAATTAAAGATATGAGTACATAAGGCGTCGCTATTTGGATACACCCTTGCAGTAGTGGTTTGTATGCAGAAGGGGTTACCAATTAGCGACGGATACAGTACACATGTTCGAATACAAATAAAAAGAATGATAAAACCGATAAAAAGCCGCATTGCACTCAGCGCTGTAATCTCGTGTTGACAGGAAATAAAAACTTTACAACAAAATATGAACGCCCGTATTTGCTTTCAGCTGTAACCTTTATCTGTAACTTAACTCCGCTAAGCCTTCATACACATAATCTACATTTATCTTTTATTGCTAAAATAACTACCAGGAAAGCTATGGTATTTTCCTCTTAGAATGATAATGGAATTTTCATTATTATCCATGTACCATACATAATTAGCATCATTGGCTAGCTTGACCTAGGTCAAGTTGGTTTTCATTGACATTGGAGATTCAACTCATTCGCATTGCCATTGAAATGTGGATGGACTTCTAGAACTGCGTCAGTCGGTAATTTTCGACTTAGGTCCAGACTCATTAGCGAAATGACCCGGGTTCAGGAACCAATCACTCGTGGGTATTAAACAGGCGCATTATTCAGTCAATCTTCTATCGAGAAACACGTTGTGTTTTATGAAACTATGTAATTTATTTGGAGTAGCATTTTTACTAAAAACAAATCTACTACAAAAGCATAATAGAAAGAAAACATATTTTGATTGTCACATAAAATAATAACATTAAACATTCCATTAAACACAGATATTGTCCCAAAAAGGCCCTCAAATCAGCATGTGATATTTTGCACATGACAAAACAACGCTGATCTTCCTTCTTTTCTTTGACCTATAACATAAGCATATAATCTCTTAATAGATATTATTGTTTTCAGCAATAGATTTAAGCTTATGCTTAAGTCTATGTTTGTTTTTTTTTGTGTGTTTTGTGTGGTGTGCTATAAAGTGTTATCTATCTATCTATCTAATGGTTTGACAGTCGTTACACAAACAAATTTAAAGACCACTTTGCACAAGATAAACACACTGAAAAAAGAAAAATGACAGGGATATTAATAAGAACCATAGCGCCCTATGACTCGTACATTCACTCATTCAACCATTCATTCATTACTCGCTCGTATGTAAGATAGATGCTCAATAATCAGATTCGGGATTTGATCTTAATCGCCCGTTAGAATGGGTCAAATGATACAATCTTAATGATACTGATCTTTGATAAAACTTGATCATAATGAACACAAAACTAAATAAATAAATAAAATAAATATTTCCGGACTAATCATAATCACACAGCATCACCTAACCCCAAACTAAGCAGAGCTTGTACTATGGGTGTTGGGTGACTGATATACTACATAGATACATTATTTTTTTATAAATACATACATATTATACATAGAAAATACCCAGACCCTAAACCAGAAATTGCAGATCGTACAAAATCTGGTCCCGCGGCGGGAATCGAACCCGCAACCTCCTGCACCTCAGCCGGGCTTTCGCCCACCGAGCCACAGAGGTCGTCAAAATTTATTTTTAATTCTTAACTAGTTCTTGTGAACAATGTATACTTTTCTATAAGTTATTGTAATTCGAGTACTCATTCTATTATTTATGTTATGGAGCGTTTAGTATTAAACTTTTTCATTGTAATTTTTGTGTCATGCCGGCTGTACACACGCGCCGAGACCCTCTCGGCGAATGACTCGGCCGAGAGGGGTCTCGTCAAGAGCATGCCTGTACACACTCGTTCTAACATTTGAACTGAAGACTCACGCGACAATGGACGTAGAAATTGCTGCTGCTATTTGAGTTTGTGCCATGAGCTATTATAATTTTTTTAACATTTACTATAAAAAGAAAATTCGTAAACCATGGAGAAAAAAGAAAAAAATTTTTTTTTAATTAAATTAAAATTAAATTTAAAAAAAAATTAATATCAGCGAGCAAGTAAATGAACGAGTGTGTACATGCTCGCTCTCGTTTACCTGGCGAGAGCCAACGAGACCCTTTGAGTCGGGCGCAAAAAACCGACAAGCCACCGAGAGCGACCGAGACGAGAACGAGAGATCGAGACGAGACGAGAGCGCCCTGTACACATTCGCGTTCGACCTGTCTCGGGGTGTCTCGGCGCGTGTGTACAGCCGGCATTAGATAATAAGAGAACGGACGAATTATGTCTGTAGTGTGTAGGAATTATTAATTAATAAAACAAAACGCTCAATGTAGGTGAAGGCTGCCGGCTGACGGTGGACGCAAGCCGCTGCCAGCCGAAATTACTGGAGATCTTTGGGATATATCTAGGAGTGGACGTCCTACGACTGAAATGATGATGATGAAAAAAAAACAATTCTATTCCTTATAATTGGACTTTGCGCTTGAATCGACAGTTTGCCAGTGTAATAAAATAAAATAGTGCAAAGATATTACTCAGTTGAACGTCATTAACAGCATTATGCTGTTTTCACGCACAGTCATCAAATAACCACGGCTATTGACGTATCAGTTCAGTTTCTTGTAATTGGACTTTGAGCTTGAAGCGACAATTTTCCAGTGTCGAGTTGAATAAAATTATAAAGTAAATTAATCTAAATTTAAAATTTAAGAAAAAACCCCGATTCCAATGCCTTAATTTCCTTAAATGTAAAACAACATATTATGTAATGTGGACGCGATGCACTTTCATTTGATACCCCACACTAGTATATTTGCAAATTTTCGGTTTTCCTTCCCCACTCTCACCCCCATAACTTTAAAACGGCATAAC
Organism: Gymnoscelis rufifasciata; assembly: GCA_929108375.1. Taxonomy (NCBI): domain Eukaryota; kingdom Metazoa; phylum Arthropoda; class Insecta; order Lepidoptera; family Geometridae; genus Gymnoscelis; species Gymnoscelis rufifasciata. Next base: position 7,181,806 of record OV815327.1, on the reverse strand, counting down.
CGATTTTCATGAAACATGTTTAAGAACACTCGCGCCAGACTCACCTTTCATACAAAAAAAACTAAATTGGAATTGCTCCATCCGTTCGGGAGCTATGATGGAACAGACAGACAGACAACACACAGACAGACAGACAGACACGTCAAACTTATAACAACCCTCTTTTTTGGTCGGGGGTTAAAAAGATGTTACTCAGTTGAACGCCATTTTGCGTCCTATTGACGTATAATATAAACGCGGAAGTCAATATAAAAGAATATGTGATTTTAACCACACATGACTTTGAATAACGTGACAGAATTTTCAGACAATGCATTATTTTCTAAGTACAGTCAAAGACAACGCGAGGTTACCGGTGCGGTGGCATAACACAACACATGTCATTATACAACGGAAAGTATAATTTTATGTCGCAATGGCGTTATTAATTTATGTTCGTGATCCGTGAAAATACCGCAAAAACTCATCATAACTTACGTAAAATGGAAACTTTAAGGTAGAATTCAAGTCGTCTTTTTGGTTACCTTTTTACCTTGGCATTTTAAAAATAAAGTACATAACGATTCGATGAAGGGTGCTAACAGGTCTGTGGTTTTAATCTAGTTATAATATAACTAGATTAAAACCACAGACAAAATATATATTATATATTTTTATTTGTTTAGTACCCGTAACACAAGCTAAGAGTTTACCACGGGGCTAGTTGTTGTGTTGACTGTCCGGAAATAAATATTTATTTTATGATTAGTTAGATTCAAGCGAAATCTTACGAAATGTGGAAATCCGTCCAGTAGTTTTTGTGTTATCTTCAATAATACATTATATGTGGATTTTGTAGATATATACTTTTGACTTTCAGTAGAACAGATATTCTGTTTAATCCGTCTTTTGGCCCGTCCAATAATTCAGGACACCTATTTTCCACATTAATTAATTATTAAGTGATTTATTTAATAAATTTAGTACCTACAAATCGCAAGAACGCGTTACGTTACGCAAAACTTCGATGGGAAAAATCAATGCGATACTATCGTCGTTTCGTTTAAAAAAAAAAGGAATATATGTGTATTTTTTTTAATAATCTAACATTCTAAATCACGTACTATTTATTCTTTTTTATCCAACCACCCTGTTATTAAATCCGCAGTTTAAATCCGTAGCTGACTGTACCATGTAGATTATAAGAGACATACCTAGTAATTTCTGAGGACAATAACATTGATGTATTTTAAAAGTACCTTGTTACAAGAATCCCAAGGAGACTTGCTAACAATATAGGAAGCCATAGATAAAAAAAATGTCTCTGGTCTAGGAAGACATTTCTTATCTATTACAAGACTTGCGTGAAAATCCTTGACAATGACTTGGAAATAGCTCGTTAAAGGGAAAACTTTAAAATGAATAAATACATAATCTTATCTTAATAGCCATGTTTTACTAGTAATTGAGTTATTTTAATAGGCAATTAATGTTGAATTTTAATGGGTGGGAATGCCTTTGTAGTTTATCAGTAGTCTTTCTTTCTGGTACAGAATCTGAATTAAAAGTAAATCAAACATTTTAGGAATTTCCCTACTACGCATAATTTACTATTAATAAAGTATTAATTAATTAATTGATATAGTTTTCTACGCTTAGCGGTGTTCGAACAAACAAACCTTCGATCTAGCTTTAAGAAAAAGAGTTCTCATAAAAATGTTGGTTTTACCTTTTTATGTTTTATGGCTACATGCCAAATATTGTTGAAAATTATAGATAAATCTCTTGAATATAAATTTCTTCAAAAAATATCTTATAATACGTTAAATTCATATAATGACCAAACCTATACTAATATTATATAAATCTAAATTTAAAATTTAAGAAAAATCCCCAATTGCAATGCCTTATTTTACTTAAAAGTTAAATACCATAATATTTTGTAATGTTCACGCGATGTGCTTTCATTTGTTACCCCACTCGAGTATGGTTGCTGAATTTCGGTTTTTCTTCCCCACTCTCACCCCCATAACTTTAAAAAGGGAGAACCGATTTTCATGAAACATGTCAACACTCGCGCCAAATTCATATTTTATACAAAAAAAACTAAAACGAAATCGCTCCATCCTTTCGGGAGCTATGATGTCCCAGACAGACAGACACAGACACACAGACAGACACAAAGACAGACAGACACGTCAAACTTATAGCACCCCTCTTTTTTGGTCGGGGGTTAAAAACTTAATTTTGTTTGTTTGATAGTTTACTGGAAAGGATTGTGTGAACGCCCTTATCTCAGGAACTATTTGTCCGATTAATGGATATGAAAAGTTCTTCAGTGTTGGATAGCCCCTTTATCGAGGAAGGCTATAGACTAGTTTTTACCGCGGGAGAATACGTTGTTCTGAAAACCAGAAATAAGCTTGTGTAATCTAAATAACCCTAGGACTGAACTTTGATTAGTATTACAACCTATAAATGATTAAATTACTTTTACAATCAACAACTGTCGTAAATATAAATGTGTATTATAAATATGGACTTTATCAACGTTATAAATAAGTAAAAGCAAGATAAACGGATTTACTTGGGTTTTTTGGTATAGTAAGTGAACAAAATCTGCTTATCATATAAATAATATCGACAGAATTTAATTTTGCGTAATAAATAAATATAGATAATATACCGACAATATTTTATAAATCACTCATAGTCGTTTTTGGTGTGATTATAGGTATACACTTTTGTATGGGTTACAATATGTCCTGTTTCACTGTCTCCGTGTAAAGTGTCAAATAGCTAATCAATAGTTATACCACATTTATACCAACATAAGGGTTACATTGAGATTACTTAAAAATACTGGACACATTTCCCTCTAAAAATATTATAAGAAAGTGTCTAAATATAGAGCATCAAATTTGGAGTGGGGGCTTGTGACAGTTAAATTTAGTACAAATCGCTCAGCGAATGAATTTAATTTTGCGTAATAAATAAATATAGATTTTTATCTATATTCATTTATTACGCAAAATTTAACTGTCACAAGCCCCCACTCCAAATTTGATGCTCTATTTCTAGACACTTTCTTATAATATTTTAAGAGGGAAATGTGTCCAGTTTTTGTACGAGCTAAGAGACTGACTAAACAGAAAACCTATTCTTTATGCATTCGTCTATTGTTTTCTACAAAATTACGCAGTCACCTTTTCACGATTCGAGTAAAAATGTGTCACGGATACCTAGTATAAGATAATAAAAGATTATTTAGAACCTTTCTTTTACAATACGTTCAAGTGGAAGCAATGCTCTAGTTTACCCAAGTGTTTTAGCCCGTCGGCTGCGCTACGGCACGCCGGCGCCGGCGCGTGTTCATGTGCTACGGCGCGGCGCCGGCGCGGGGCCAGCGACAGGTCATAATCGAGTTTGACATAAAACCACGCTCGCTTAACGCGTCGTCAGGCCTTAGAGTCGGTACATATCTGACGGAAGATGCGTCACGTTTTATCGGTCGCGAAACGCCAAAACAAACAAATATATAATAAAACATCCATCCTTTCTCCTACACACCTAACCGATGATGCGTTAGTGCGTCGAGCGTACAGCGTCTGTTCCGTTTCCGTCAACGCATTGTCGGTCCAAATAGCTATTATTTCGATGGGCTTCATTTTAAAATTTAATATCACACAACACAACCGCTCTGTAAATACTGAACGCAGAAACTGACTAGACGCCTAATGTAGCAGGTCTAATTTGACGGAATAGACGCGACCGATGATACGCTCGACGCATTTTCCGTCAGATGTGTACCGACCCTTATGTGTAAACATAAAATTACGCATTTTAAATGGATTATTTACACTGTAATAGTTGCACCTACGGCCGGAAAAAGAGATTTTCCAAGTTTTGTTATGTGTGTTATTTTCTAAGTCAGGTCTGGCGAGGTTAACTCAGGATTAGCGGCTAAAATAGGGTCTAAGGGATCACCGAGAACGTGTCTCGGTCGGCGGAGATCCTAAGGTCTGATTTATATACGCCGATGTTAATAAACTATTAGACAGCAGAATACAATTTTAATCCGCCATCTTTCCCTTTATTGGTTTGTTCATTTTAGTCTGATGTTGGAAAAATCATCTTAAGTCTAAATAAACTCTTATATCTAATGATAATATATTAGGTACTGACTTAATACCCATAAATTTTAAACACAGCGAGATAAGAATTCGTATTACATAAGGCAGGTTGCTCGGAACCTTAACTAATCCCATTATATTCGCTTACCGCAGTATTATTAAAAAAATCAAGCATTTTCTCCGTGGTCTGGGTGTTTAATATGTATGATAAAAATAACTAAATATGTATGTCTATTATATTAAGTCCTAATACCAGATGTGTAGTACCCGAAACACAGGCTTAAAGCTTACCACGGGGCTAGGATGTTGTTGTGTGGATTGTCCGGCAATATTTAATTATTTTAATCTTAGAAAATCCTAATACTTCAAATTCTAAAATGCGTTAAGCTTTGGTCAATTTGTAATTGTTTTTTTTTATATACAAAATTAGACGGCTCCCACGACTTTGTTATTTAGCCAAATAGTAGCTAATTAATATATATTTTTAGTAGTTCAGTATTAGTGCACCTCCACACCTATAGATGGTGATTGCATTTAATTTTAACGTTAACAATAGAAATAAACGTATGAAAGTAAAAATGGATGGACTGTGTGACAGATGAAATTTACAAATGTATATACCAATAAATACCATAGTGACATTTGTGTCCCACCCCTTGTAGCTTCTACAATAAGAGATAATAAACTGGTCAGTGCTTGGATGGTTGACAGCTCTGACTGCAACCTTCTATTGCACAATTATATTTTATTTAACAAATGAGAAATGCTTGGAACACATGGCATGTGAGTCCATCTCATACCTATAAAAAAATACCGTGTTGGCTAAGTGGGAGGACACTCGAATTTCACATCTCTGGATTTTTCTTATTGTCAATTTTATGTGCGCTTAAAACACGTGCTTTAACGGTGAAAGCAAACATCGTGAAGAAACCGGCATGTTCTGAGAACTTTAAAGAGTTTGAAGGACATGTGACATTCACCAACCCGCACTTGGCCAACTTGGTGAATTAAGGTCTAATCTCTCTCGTCAAGAGAGAAGTCCCTGTGCCCCAGCAGTGGGAACGTTAATAGGGTGATGATGATGATGACTTAAATGTACTAATCGCTAGCTCACTGCTACACACGTGATTCCTTATCATAGCACATAAAAGCGTGATTACTTGATAACTGTTTGCACAAAAACTGCTTTTTGTGACATTTGAACTAATTATCGGCTGTAATGACGACAAGAGATATCGAACTAGCTAGTTTTTTCATCCGACGAATTAAAATGAGGTTGTCAATTCGAATATTTTTTTTGTTTTTCAAGCTACGTGTCCCTCTTTGTGTCTTGGATTTTCCGGTGGTATTAGGCTAATTAAGGCTGTAAGTCGTAGCCTTCGACAAATGGACACTGAAAGAATTTGCTCTCGGCGATACTTTTCAGAACTAGTGATCAAATACTTCAGAGTTGAGCTAAAACATAAATATAATTACTAACCACTAATCAAAACAATAAGACTTGAAACAAGTGTTATGTATGTACATATATAACAAGCTGTGCCCTGCGGTGCTACCCGCGTTATAATGGATGAAGTACTCTTAACCAACAACATATTTATTTGAATAAAGATTAATATTATTATGTTGATACAACTTAAACAAATTATTTCGACCAAATTAGGTACCATAAAAACGGTTTTTGTGAGTTAATTTAAAAGATAGACATATACTATCGCGGACTGTTTTTTAGATCATTTAAAGAGCTATTATTATTTAATACATTATTTTTGTGTATCTTGAACCGTTTTCACGGCGCACGCAACGGAAGGCTTCAAAGATGAACAATTTCTCCCATTTTTTACACATTTACCACTATATCTTGCTCCTATTGGTCGTAGCGTGATGTTATATAGCCTATAGCCTTCCTCGATAACTGGACTATCCAACACAGAAAGAATTATTCAATTCGAACCAGTAGTTTCGGAGATTAGCGCGCGTTCAAACAAACAAACAAACTCTTCAGCTTTATAATATTAGTATAGATTCGTGTATGTCTGACGTCAGTTTTTGCGATGCGACGTTATATACAACACATGCTAGTTCCAAAGAACCATGCTGGTTGTTGGTAAACAGAATGGAAGTACTGGCCTTCCGCAACCCCGCCTAACCTCATTAAAATCACGTTTGTTGTCCCGGTTAACGCTTAGCTTACGGAACCAAAATAATAATTAATTTGAAGCAAACTGTCAAGACAATGTTCATTCCATCTTTGATTTGTTAGCTCTTTAGTATACCAGGCCCGCTCACACCGGCCCCTCGGACCCGGTTGACGCAATGTAGGTTTTGAATGGGTCAACTGGTCCCGCTTAATGACAACATCCAAAATCTTTCGCATTTATAATATTAGTAAGACTGTTTAGTTTATAGTTACTTTTAATTTTGTTAAATAATTATTTTAATAAGCACGCTCTTGCCTTTATGGATATAAACGTCTTAACTTTGACTTTGAGAGTTTATGTCAGTTCCGAATACGATGATTCTGACATTATTTTATTAACCAACGAAAAATAAAAGGGAGTTTCGTCAACAATTCGACACAATTGGAAAATTCGATGCGTATATATATTCTTTATGTATGACCAAGTATAACTTTTTACTGAGTAGTCCAATTTTGATAATTTTTTTTTATATGGGAAGACCCGACACAAACATCTTCCCGTAAAATATTGTAAAAAAAAATCCACCTTAAGGTTGGAAATCCCGGTTACCTATAAGGATTGTTAATATACTGGTTTGAAATATATGATCACGTTATGTGGTAAATAAATTACAGATATCGAATCAGTAGATTATAAACACAAAAGAGAATACTTACAAATAATTAAAAAATATCAACGACTAAAGATTACTCAGCAAAACTTTCACGAGTGTAAAAAGTTAGTTCACTTTTCAGTTTTTCGGCGATAAATTTATTTTTTAATTATTTTTACATGCGACAGTTAAACGTTATCAGAGGATTGAAAAGTATAAAATCATGTTTCTTTGTTACTCAAAACCTGCGCAGGCGAATCAAATTTCTATTTGAGATTGAATTCTTTTCTTATCTGTAAAGTTAAGTTCAAATATCTTATAATTTATCAGTTTGATCTTAAAGATTGTGAATTACTTGCACAATAACACAATACTAGAAAGTATTAGATTTTATCGATCTTAACTGGTATCATTATTAGTGTTGAACAAAATAATACAATTTGTAATTTAGTAAATATTCACAAAACATAAAACATGTATATAATTTTTTAATACATATTCAACGATACCCCACATAACATAGTTTGTTGACAATATTTTTTACATTTTCTCAATAGTCGCCATACCGAATTTTCACTAACGTCATAATAGCCACCTGGACCGATTTTAATGATTCACACGTCAACCGATTCCTATTAGTCACGAGTCACGAGAGAGTCACTAAAGACATATTATATATTGTCATATATAATATGTCTTTAGTGACACTCGGCGGACTAATAGGAATCGGTTGACGTGTGAACCATAAAAATCGGTCCAGGCGTTTGGTCATAGTGCTTCAAAGGATCATACAAACATAAATACATCGGCTCAAAACACATTACCGCTCCTTTGCGTCGCGCAGTCGGGTAAAAACGGCGGTGGTTCTGGATTCGACGCTTTTTTTTCTCCGAATAATTATCTTCGATAGAGATATACTTAAAGCAACTAAGCTGTAAGTCTATTTCCGAATTAAGGTTATTATCTTCAATTATTCGTATTTGCTAGACTTGAAGTCTTCTTTGTTTGTTAAAATTGTGTAATAATTATATTTAATTTATAATTAAAATTTAAATAACATGATTATTATTTTTTATTATGCAAAGTAATACAACACATATGACACAATTACTTACTTACCAATATTATGTTATAAATGTAGAAATAAACATTACATTAAAATATGCATCTATAAATAAATTTAATAAGCACGACATGCACTATATACTATACTACACCAAAGGTCCCGTGAACAGTTATACGAATTTAGCAATAAATAAAAACTTTTGTTGTATGGGAGAGCCCCCTAATATATATTTATTATGTAATACATTTTTGCATGCTTAACCCTAAGTAGACCACAATAGAGACGAATTATTTTAAGACCTTTGTTATCTACATTATGCTAATTCAAATGAATATTCTTATTCTTATGTGATTTAGTATTTGTTGTTAGAGCGGCAAAGGACAACCTACAAACCTACCCAATATCCCTCAAAATGTCAAAATTCTAACTATCACGGTTCTAGAGATATAGCCTTGTGACAGTCGGACGGACAAACGACGAAGTCTCAGTAAAAGGCTCTAACACTTTCAGTACGGAACCCTAAAAAACTAGTTCAATACAATTTACCAACAATGAAAGAAATAGTAAAACTACTAATATTACAACAAAAGAACAGCCAAAAGCCTTGTAGGGACAATTTGCGTAATTTTGAGTAGCAGGTCAGTGGCGCATTTGCGTTAAATAATGAGTTTTGTCAAACATTAAATTAGATGACCATTACCCTAAATTGTAGTTACGTTTATTTTAGTGTTTTGCTTCTAAAATGTGTTATTGTTTATAGAAAATAAATATATCATCGCATAAGGCCAAACAAAATAACCTGTTATGATGTTGTATTTAACTGTAATATACCTCTTTAAATAATTAGATCAATAATCTGTCAAAAACACAACCGAGTTTTTAAAATAGAATCAAATGCGTTTTGGAGACGTAAAATGGCGTTCAACTGAGTAACATCTTTTTCACTTTATAATTTTATTTTACTCGACACTGGCAAATTTTCGCTTCAAGCGCAAAGTCCAATTACAAGAAACTGAACTGAATCAAAATGGACTATTGGTAGCTTTGCCGGCGTAGTAATTTAACTAGCTGTTGTTCTTTACTGAAACAACAGCTTTCTATACCTGTTTCAAATTTGATCCAAATCGGACTTGAGTAATGGATTTTTCCGCGAAATGTGGTATTTTACAGCGGCTAAAAGAGGTCAAAGTGTTATTCTGACATATAAGCTAACATTATATCACTGTTAAGTTTCAGTTCGCATTTTTACTAATTTGAATTAGTAAAAATGCGCGAAAAAGCAAGAAACACACATACCTACCCACATCCGGGTTGTAATTAAAATATTAGTATATATTGAACAAATCGTTATAAAAGGAGATATACTTTTTATCAATTAATTGAATTGATTTATAATCAAAATCAGATGCAACGCGCGTTGCTTTAATTAAATTTATTGTAATAATTAATCAGGTACCACAACTTGTCTCTACCATATTATATCTGTATTATAAACCTGTTCAGTATATTTTCGATACAATTTTTTTCTGTCGCCGCAGTAAGGCAAAAAAAACTCACTAACTGGAGCGAGACATTTCTAAACTTGACTCAGTTTCAATAGAAGTTGAAATTCATTCATAAAATACCAAGAGATGAATGAAGTACGCGTTCTCGAGAAAAACCACATGCTTTGTTATTCAAGTATACCTGCCCCAAATTTTTTTAACCAACGGAGCTTGGCACTCAAATTCACAGACATATTTTAAAATAACTCTTTAAAGTAGTACAATAGGTAGTACATACAAATATTTTAAACGTTTTTGACGCTCCTTTATCTGGATATGTATACATTTTATCATTATTATTATTAGGAAAGGTATATCTCAATATTTTTAATGTCTGTAATACATATAAAACTCCTTATACAATTTCTAATCCGTTAAGTAATAACTATATGTAAGTAATTATTTTAAGTCATGTTTGTAAGTAAATTACTGTCTTTTTATTTCGTTTTCTTGAATTTTTTTCAGCATGTTCATTTTTACATTAAAAAATAGTATATGTACAAAAATATTGTAAATGGCTGTAGAAGAGAAAAAATGAAAGAAAATTACAAAAATACTCACTTGCAATATCACCAGAGATCCTTATTCTAATATCACAGGATTATAAAATTATCTACACACACTTGTCAACTTATTTACAAAATGTACAAAATATCGAGTGGTTGCGAGTTTACATTTTATCGCGCGTGCGGCCGGCGGCGTGGCTCCACGGTGACTGGGGGATATCGCATGCCGTGTGCTTTAATATCGAGTGGTGGATGGCTACTGATACTGATAAGATTCGTGCGATATTGTACCTACTTTTGAAGTGGATTAACCCAGGTATTGTTAGTCGAATCGCGTACTAAGATCATCATTTATCACTTCGGCCCTAGGGCGACCTTTTTAATATGCTTCTTAAGCAATTTTTTATTGAATAATTTATTATATATCAGTGTTAACTGTATCTAAATTATATAATATAATAGCATGTTAAATATTGATGGCCTCTGTTTAAATTTTTTTTATATATGTTTGTAAACCTACTTTATTTACGAAATAAATAATTTTACTAGATTTTTTTAAATGTTTATAGTAATAATAGTTTTTATTTAAATTAGATTTAAGTTGACCTGTCCATGTAAGCATAGGCTTCTAAGGAAATAAACGTTTTGACTTTGACTTTGACTTTATAATTAAATTACAGGTTTAGTTCAATTTGTGTACATAATTGATATTATAAAAGGTACTAGCCGTGCCCCGCGGTGCTACCCGCGTTATAATGGATTTTCCCGCGGAATTAGCCTATGTTATTTTTCAGGCTCTAGAGATTCTGTGTACCAAATTTCATTTAAATCGGTTCAGTAGTTTTTACGTGAAAGAGTAACAAACATCCATACATCCATACTTACAAACTTTCGCCTTTATAATAGTAGTAGGATATTGTCTAACGGACTGTCTATTTCTTTATTTATTAATATCGGACAACCAACAAGGAAAACACAAAACATGGTCATTAAATACAGCGTAGTTGGTATTACATTTGCGTGCCCCCTTAATTATACGACAAGGTAAAAAAATAAATACAGTCAGGTAGAACCTATCTGTTTTGATATTTATAAGTAAAGCTAGTTAGATACCTCCTTAGTTTTAGTTCTGATTAACTCGAAAATATAATGAAAAAATGTTTTTTTTATGCTTGATAAGCCTTCATTTGACCACAATCTCACCTGATATTAAGTGACGAATAACGATGTGGTCTAAGATGGTGCATGAAGACCTAGAAGGTAGATAGATGGCTTCTCCGGACCACATTACGAAACACGAAATAATCGCTTCACGCATTGGCCCAGCCCGGAGGGTGGTGACAAGCCGCGGCCGAAGCTTACCACCAAAGACTGTTCTTAGCACCACCCGGAGGTCACGTGTAAGGATTCAGAGGGTTAACTTACGGACAGACAAAAAATATAAATGAAAGAGTTTTTATTTACATCCGTGATGAAAGAATGCAATATTTTAGTTGAATATCTAAAATTCTGGATCGATATGCTCTGACCCACGAAGTTTTTTTATATTTTAGTTCATAATCAAAAAAAAATTATATCCGTAAATGATGTATTACCACATTACGTAATGTTGAGTTAAGCATGTACATACATATCGAGCTAGATAAACTTTTAAAATAAGAAATCGACCAAATTTTACCTAAAACCATAGAATAATAAATTACTACACCAGAATCAAAATAATCTAAAACCTAAAATAGTTATTTCTACTTAATAATATAAGGGGTTAATAATCTCGTAAGGGCTGTATTTTTGGTTGGCAACCAGTTTAAACCCCGGGACGTCTGCGGAAAGTTCACACGCGATGTCTCTGTCTCGGCGTCCATTGATCTTTTGAGACTGCAACCGGTTTGAGTTCGCGCAGGTCGGGGCTTCCGCGAGCCTTTGTTCCTTCCCGTGACACTACGTGGCCAGACCGAAAGACCAGACAGAAGTATAGAAACCATAGATAATTTTAATTAATGAAAAATTCGATATTTCAGACCTAGACTTGTTGAACTCAAAGCCTCACAAGGTCAAGAATGTTTTGGCCAGTCGGTGGTTTCATTCTTTGTAATTTGTTTTTCTTTTAGTCTAAATACATTTAGCCAAATTCAATCTTCATTTACTTTTTTTATTTTTTGTTCCCTTTGTGTTTTCTATAGGCATTGTTACGTTAAAGTTATTGTTAATTTTGATTTTTGAAAGTTTTCGTGCGTTATTATAGGATCAATAAGCGAAAACATATAATTGGTTATTAGCTATTAATATGTGTATTAGTTAAGTAATTATAACTGTTTGTTTTCCGAATAAAATAAAATAAATAAATAAATAAGAAATGAAATGGATGTATTTCATGTCATCATCATCACCCTATTAACGTTCCCACTGCTGGGACACAGGGACTTCTCTCTTGACGCGAGAGATTAGGCCTTAATTCACCACGCGCTGGCCAATTGCGGGTTTGTGAATGTCACATCTCTTTCAAACTCTTCAAAGTTCTCAGAACATGATGTAGGTACTCAACGTGTGTGTTTGAGATAACTCAAAAATTACTGGGCGGAAACTCATTAATTCAGAATGGGAACAATTAATTGATTGCGATTAGGTTAGCTTTCAGATATTAAAATATGTAGTTAATATCCTCGCCAACAGTATTGGTATGCAATCATCAGATCCTTGTGTATATATAGGGACCACCCTTGGATATATCCTTTCCAGAAAAAAAGGAGCTTACAAATGGATTCATAAACCACAAAGTTATGCGCGAGCAAACAAATAAAATACAGTGGAATTTGAAGTCCGTCTGTTTTTGGAAGTTGGTTAAAAATATCTTAGCAACGAAAACGATTTTTTTTTATTATAATATGTGTGGCCAGTGAGTGTTATATTCTATCTTCACGAAATATTGGGAGGAATTAGACAGGAATCGACCAACAATAATGGAGCCATACATTTTACAAAAATAAAAACAAAAATGCTATAATGGAGCCATACATTTTATATAAAAATAAAATCAAAAATGCTATAGTTATTTTTTTAGAACAGAGTGCAGTATTGCACCATTTTCTTTTAAATATTATTTTTTTATTTCATTTGAAATCAAGTTCAATTTTTTTTGCTGTTTATTTCAGGTAATACAATTGTCTTATTATGAAAATACTGCTCTACCGAAACCTACCTTTACAGGCGTTTGATTATTATATCATAGAATAATAGATCAAGAGCTGTAAGATCCTCACTCTGCCATCCATCCTCATCTATCAGGTAGCTAATTATGTCCGAACTCACGTTGACTCATACGCGAGAAACGGACAATATCATTCATATGCGACACGTAACAGGCACAAATTAGGAACGATACCTAGTACCTTAGAAAAGTCGGCTAGATTGACTCATGTGATGGGTCCAAAAGTTCACAATCAATTACCGGATTCGGTGACTGAGGCACCGACTGACTGCATATTCAAGACCAGATTGAAACGCTGGCTCATAGAAAAGTCATTTTATAACTATGACGAGTTCATGAATGGGAATGATTCATAATTTTCAAAAATAATTACAATTTACATTATTATTTGTTCTATTATTTTATTTATTTATTTGACATGTAATTAAAATAATAATAAATTCATGACATTCATAATCATTGGCAATGATAATTATGATAAATTGTCATTATTTATATTTTGTGTACTTAGTTATAAATTAGACATTATTTTAATTGTATAAATGAATTAAAAAAATATATATTATTATATAAAATAAATTATTAATGCATTCTAGATTATGACATCTAAATTAATAATAATTGTAAATATAATAATAAGTTGTGGCATGGGGCAGCCACAGCCACTTTCAAACCCATATTGTGACTTATAATCTTTATTATCAATAAATGAATATCTATTATGTCTATTATTATTATTAATAAATTAGATTATAATAGAATAGAATAGAAAATACTAGAATAGGATTTTGTGTAAAAATTTGTGCTGTAATAAGTACCTTGAGCGTGTGTTTCTTGATGACCGAAGAGAGAAATAATGAGACTGGTGTAGAAATTTGAAACGATCCTTGAGGTAGGAAGGAGCAAGAGGATTAGAAAGAACATTGTATAAGAGAGTAAGAATGTGTGTATTCCGGCGAAGGCGAATAGGCAACCACATGAGCTTAGTGCGAAACTGAGAAACATGGTCGTACTTACGTAGACCATAAATGTATCTAATAGAAAAAGTGTTGTAGGCGCTCAAGCTTGTCAAATTGTTGCTCTGTTAGGTCAAGATAACAAATATCTGCGTAATCGAGAATGGGGAGTAACGCGCCAGCATTATCTTGGTAGCTGTTGGAAGAAAATTACGAAGCCGATTAAGAGCCGCTACTGCCCCTAAAATCTAGCGACTGACAGCCTGCATATGGAGATCCCAAGATAGGTGTTGGGTGTTGGTAAATAATAATACCAAAGTTTTTGATAGACTTGGATAATGGTACAACGACGCCGTCGAAAACAACTGGCGACGAACTGACAAGGTCAAGTTTGGCTATCATGCGAGAACTTCCGACCACCATAGCCTGAGTTTTCATCGGATTAACTTCTAAGGTATGTCTTAAACCATTAATTGTATCTATAGCTAAGGGCAATATGTTATAATTTGTCTTACAATATATTTGCAGGTCGTCGGCATACAAATGACAAGAGGAAGAAAGGTTAGAGGTGATAGAATTAATGAAAACTGCGAAAAGAAGAGGAGACAATACACCGCCGACACGCCAGCTGTCATGTCACCCCAGGATGAAAATAAGTAATTACAGCGAACTCGCTGCCGCCGTGATAGGCCTTCGGAACCATTGAATTGCCGTAGGAGAGATGTTAATAGAGTAAAGGATGCCAATTATAAAATTAAATATAATTAGTATAATTTTTGTACATTTATATCTTTTTTGTGTTTTATCGTATGTTGTGTTCAATAAAGAGTATTGTATTGTATTGTAATGTTACAAAAAATATTATTTATAACGATTTAAAAATTAATTACGTATGAAGTAAATTTTTCAATAATTTATCTATTATTTATTTTATTTTTGGTACATGGCAGCACGGCCGGCAGCAATTTTTCTGTGTGCAGTTTTTTATATATTTTTTGTTGTTGTGTCTGTCTGTTTATGCTGTCTACTGTGTGTGTAAACAGTTTTACAAAAAGAATTTAAGTTTGTTAAGAATTAATTTGTAATATGCTACTATCAATTTAATTGCCTCCTCTATCTAGTAAACTCGACCTCGAAGAAAGACGAGGTTACATAATAAATTATCATATAGTCAGTTTGTAAATTTTTACCCATAGAGGGCTTATTTCACAAAATCCGAGTAAATTAAGCATTGGTTAGTTATGTCAATAATACCTGTCAATGGTTAGTTTTGTCAAGAGCGCTTTGTCAGTATGTGACTAAGCGAAATAGGTATTTTAACCATTGAAAAAACCCTCATAATATCAGCTTTGATCCTCTTTTGTAGCTTTAGGGCCTGTTTTACCATATCCGAGTAAAATTGTCTAATTTTACTCGGATATGGTAAAATTAGACAATTTTACTCGGATATGGTAAAACAGGCCCTAAAGCTACAAAAGAGGATCAAAGCTGATATTATGAGGGTTTTTTCAAAAATAAATTATCCTTTAATAACAAAGAAGGGCAGCTTTTTACATCCTGTTAGTGTGGGCACAAAAATACTTACAATAAAAAAAAACCGTATTTTAAAAATATTTTTGCGATAAGGCGAAAGGTGAAAGATTTTAGATATACATAAATAAATATTTCCAGACAATCCACACAACAAAATATAGCCCCGTGGTAAGCTCTTAGCTTGTGTTACGGGTACTAGACATCTGATATACTTTGGTAATATAATAGACATACATACATAGCTATTTTTTATAATACATATTAAACACCCGGACCAAGGAGAAAGTGCTTGCAGAATATACAAACACTTGACCCCTCGGCGGGAATCGAACCCCCTACCTCTTGCGCCGCAAGCGGACCCTCGTCCACCGCGCCACTGAGGCAGTTATGATAATATGTAAGCTACATTTGAAGTAGTATTGATAAGAAGGATTATTTTAAAGTGTTCTAATCTTTTGGATTTATTTGCAACGTTTATCTGCTAATCCTTCACATATTAAGTAATTCCGATACCTTAATATTTTTTGGTGAGCTATTTTTGGTTTAATTAGAAACTAATTTTAGGGCCTTCTAGGTTTACAATTAATAAAGGGACAATAATAATTAATGCATGATTGATTATTTATTTGAAATTTCATTCGATCATTTGAATTTCATTTTACTTTATTATTTTACCAAGTCTTAACGATTTGGTATGTTACGAAGAAAAAAATGCCATTTCATAGTGACCTAAAGTCAAAAATCAATTTTTCCTTCAGTTAAGTGCAATGAACGAGCAAACCCACGTTACGCGTCTTTTTTTTGCTTTTTTTAGTACAATGTTTGTTTTGTTAAGTGTTTTTGAGCATTTACAGTTTAACCAACTTAAAAAATAAGGTAGAGTACATTCTCAAACGGCTGTATCTTTTGATTGCGTTGGTCAGAAGTTTTGATTTTACAGGTACAAGGAAAAGTAGACCTGAAATTCTTCTAATCAAAATTGATTTTTGACTTAAGGTCGCTATGAAATGACATTTTTTTTCTTTCTTCATACCAAATCGTTAAGACTTGCGTTGCGTTCTGAGAAAAAGGGTCTTGACAGACGGACAAACAGACAACAAAGTCCTATAAGAGTCCGTTTTTACCTTTTGAGGTACGTAACCCTAAAAACATGAAGTTAATTTCAAGACTCTACAACCTACCCAACTAAGTTGTAATAATACATTTTATCTAAGATAAAAAGCGATTCTAGTGAATTGCACATTTTGGTTGGATTACCCAATTCAGAAATATGTACTTACAAAACACTCTTGTACATAATATATTTATAACTAGCCTTCCGCCTGCGACTTATTGGCACATTTCCATATCTTTCCATTATCAATCAGTTCAGTTTCTAGTAATTGGACTTTGCGCTTGAAGCAACAATTTGCCAGTGTCGAGTTATATACCTCTAGAAAGAAATAGAAATACTAGATGTGACACAACACCGAAACTCCGCTACATCAGGGAGTTGGGCTGGTTGGGGCCTGGTCAGGCAGGGGTTAGTTGTGGGGACAATGCACAAAACTCTCCCAGGCGAGATGTCAGTGCAGATCTCAGTTCCTCCACTTAGAATTAGAATTAGACTAGATGTGACTCAGTTCAACCCCATTTTGCGTCCCCAATTTATCAATCGATACATACCGCATTACATTATTTATCATTAACTAGCTGTGCCCTGCGGTGCTACCCGCGTTATAATGGATGAAGTACTCTTAACCAACAACATATTTATTTGAATAAAGATTAATATTATTATGTTGATACAACTTAAACAAATTATTTCGACCAAATCAGGTACCATAAAAACGGTTTTTGTGAGTTAATCTTAAAAGATAAACATATACTAAAGCGGACTTTTTTTAAGATCATTAAAAGAGCTATTATTCTTTAATACATATTTTTTGTGTATCTTGAACCGTTTTCACGGCGCACGCAACGGAAGGCTTCAAATATGAACAATTTCGCCCGTTTTTTACACATTTACCACTATATCTTTGCTCCTATTGGTCATAGCGTGATGTTATATAGCCTATAGCCTTCCTCGATAGCTGGACTATCCAACACAAAAAGTTTCGGAGATTAGCGCGTTCAAACAAACAAACAAACTCTTCAGCTTTATTATATTAGTATATAGATTTTGTCAGTCTGGCAGTTAAACTGTCAAAACAAAAGATGCATAATTTCAAAAGCAAGCATCTGACAGGTTTAATGTTCGAATTTGATTTTACAAAGAATGGAGCTATTTTGCCTGGAAAAAATATTTTGTACTACTAAATGTATTTTAAATCCTTTTAAAAAATCGATGCACCACCGTTACAATTATAGTCGTTTATCTAAGGATTAAGCAAATGATAATATGATTTATCGATTAAAATTATATTTAACTAAATTATTATACAGGGTGAGTAAAAAAATAATAAAGATATCATCATCAACTTTATCATCATCATCAACATAATTTGAGACACTAAATGTTCTCTCCTAAGATCAGGTCTTCTTTATTGATTTTCAATTATGTTTTTTGGAGTTTACTCCTTAAGAAACAATTTGAGTTATAAGGCCCGGTATGAAATTTTTATGGGGAGTAAAATCAAGTGTTAACAAAAGTTGAGGCGTTACGTAGAAAGAGACAAACATATATATCTGTAGGATTCAACGTGTAAAAGAATGAGATGGAATACTGTCGAAACGTCACGTTCGAAATAAGAACTTTAACGCATTTTGATTGGTTGTTTGTTGTGTCTCTGGAATGCGAGTTACCATTTTTGACATTCGAATACGCGTTCGAAAAAGTATTCGTCTAGCATTCACTTAGAATTTCTCAGTGAGTAGAGGTGAGAGTGCAAAGTTATTCAGTAAAATCATCAATATTTACAAAAAAATTATGGCCGGACGTTTCTTTTTCACTTGGATATCGTCTTACAAAGATAGCTTTTACGTTTTTGTGCAGGGAACTAAAACAATTGACGAATTTATGGTCCTCTCAACGCGTTTCGTTGGAACATATAATAAGTACCTTCTGTTATTTATTAATTAATTTGTTCTTTGCAGTATTTAAGAATGATATTTTAATTCAAAGTGAAAGAAATCAATCATCCTAAAATTGGATTTGTATAAATTGAACACAATTATTATTATTTTGTAACATACTTTATGAAATACGCTTTATTGAAGTAATATAAACAATCCGAATAATTACTAGATTATTTAGATATATGTTTGTTTCTCTTATCATTTTAGCAAATGCGTTCATGTACCCTTTTTTTCTATTCGATGTACATTATATCATAATATCGTTCGTAAGTAGTAAACTCCAATCGTGCGTCGTAGCTGACACACACACACACTTTTTTTTTTAATTCTATCTAGTACTGGCTTTTCACACCACGGCTTTGCCCTTGTTATTACCGCGGGAACGACTTATTTTCCCGCAGTAAAGCCTTGTAGCCTTCCTCGATAAATGTGCTATCTAACAGTGAAATAATTATTCAAATCCGAACAGTAGTTCCTCAGATAAGCGCGTTCAAACAAACAAACAAACTCAAAACTTTATAATATGAGTATATGCAGATATCACAATTTTTCTATCTAATGCAGCTGCTAACTTTGCCCAAATCATCCTTCCATCTTGGTTTTCATTTGGCGAAAAATTAAAAAGGTAGGTAAGTATCTACATTATTAGATGTATTTACATTATTTCTATGGAGAAGTTTTTAAGTATGCAGCGTATAATTCAGTCAACAGCAAAAGTAAGTGATCAAAATCAACGTTTAAAAACATCGTCTAGTGTGACGTGCCAGATGTAACTAGATCAAAGTGTTAATTTCAAATGAAGTTTTAATCGGTTAAAAGAGAATGATCATAATAACACCGAGGAACGAACTAAATGTGATCACTTACTAATGACATATTATTTGTTCCTTTACTTCTAACAAACTACAATAGTAACTATGGACTTAATTTACTGTATAATTATATTATTTTGGAGCCCAATTTCATCAGTTTATTCTGCTGTTGATTTGTTATTTCAACCTTAACCAGTTTTTCATAATGTCGTAGTTTGATAGATATATATTTGATCCAAATCGACCTTTGTTAATAATCCCTAAAAAAACCCTACCTGTATATTAACTTAAGTATCAACAAAGTATACAACCTAGATAGTTATCAAAGAATTAATCGTAAATATTTATATATAATCCGAATGACGTCTTTGGATTGTCGACTAGACTGCCAAACATATTTTCAGAATCTATCTATATCTATTAAAATACTTTGACACGAGCAATAAGGTAGATTACTAAAAAAATAAATAAATAAGAAAATAAATAAATATCTCCGGACTAATCACACAGCATCACCTAACCCCAAACTAAGCAAAGCTTGTACTATGGGTGTTAGGTGACTGATATACTACATAGATACATATTTTTGTAAATACATACTATTATGATACATAGTAAACACCCAGACCAGAATCTGGTCCGGGAATCGAACTCGCAACCTCCTGCGCCTCAGGCGGACCTTCGCCCACCGAGCCACAGAGGTCGTCAAAATGAGTCCATTATTTAGATAATTAAAAAAAAGTACCCGTATTTAATCCTCTTTCTAGCAAGCGAAAATATAAGACGTTTTATAATGGCAATTTGTACATTAGTAAATCTCGCAGTCACAAGCCTCTAATCCAGAACTTTGATGCTCTTTAACTTTGCAAATATTAGGTGTCGATTATTTTTGTACGGGCTTACAGACGGAATAAACAGACTACTTTTTATTATATAGTCTTTATGCTTTTCGAACATAATGCCCTCTCTATCTCAACTGACCTACCTACTAGGTACTGGCGGCGACCTGACCTGCGACCAATTCCAACCTTCCTCTCTTTTAAAGTCTCTTGAAATTACTAAAAATCTTTTGAGACGAAGATAGAACAGACAGCAGAAACTTATTTTAATAACTAGGTAGGTATGTGGTAATAGGTGTGTGCTAGGTAGGTAGGTAGGTAGTACTTTGGCCATGTCTCTAGACGCGATAACGACTCCATAGAGCGATTGATCGTGCAAGGAAAAGTTGAAGGAACCAGGGCCCGCGGCAGATCACCTATGCGCTGGACTGACCAAATAAAATCCGCAGTAGGAGTCCCAGTGTCAGACTGCACCAAACAGGCTGCAAACAGAGAAAGATGGCGGGCGATCGTTAAGAAAACTGTGTCCGTCTCTAACACCAAATGATGCCTCAATGTGACCACGACCACTCTGTCAAGAGTGAAACGACAGAGAAGAAGAGGTATGTTAAGATTTTATACACGTGTATCTAATCTAAAAATCGGAAACGACGATTTTCATGAAATTAAGTAGGCAGGGTTTTGGGGAATAACTGATCGACCCAGCTAGATGCAATGTTAATACTGTAACCATGTCAATAATTAATAATTTATCATCACGTTAATATAAACCATAAACATAAAATCATTTATTTAAACGATTCTTATTCTTGTTTCGAAAATAATTGTTCCGTGAACTGTTTTCTTGGTATCATTAAATACTCTTGTTTTAAGGATTATCTAGAGGGCGCTAACACAACTTTGGCATACAGTACTTTTAATATAACTAATGCCAATAACATACAAGATACAAAATTATTTATTTCTATTGTTTGGTTATACAAAACTTAGACACATACATTTGATTGAATCGCGTATAATCATCATTTTAAACGTCATCAAAGCCAGTTACGTACAAGAACTACAAAAGCCTCGATCGAAGCCTGTTTCGAAACTCGGGTTTCGTAGACGGCCGAAGGGCTTTGAATTTTAACGGTTTTTTATAATGAATATCTAAACTAATCCATGTACAGGGTTTCCCGGAAATGGTGGTTGGTCATTATTACTTTTTTTCTGCCTTTGATATTTTGTAATTAAACCTACTTTAGTTGTTATAGCTCAGTTATTATATTTTAATTTAAAAAAAAACAGTTTTAATACACTTAATACTAACACTAAATAAAAATTTACTATTGAAGTATCAAGGGTGCTACGATTCGAAACCTTATGATGTAGTTAAGTTTTTTCGTTATTCGTTACACAACTCCAGTAAAACATTTTTTTACACTATAGGTGCTCAAACTCTTCTAATACGACACCCTAGCTTACCCCAACTCTAGTATCTACTATGTACTTCTAGACTATTTCTCGTACTATGCTTACATAATATTAACCTTGGTAGATATCAGTATATAGGTATATGTACATATACCTCAGCAATCACAAAAAGAGGTGCTTACTTGCACTATTTAATGAAATCAAGATAAATGAAAAAGAAAAACAACTATTAATTATAATTATTGAGATATTATAATGATGGAAAATATTAAAATCTTAAGTACTGCAAATGTTGATAAAAGTAGTAAGTACCTAATACCAAATCAAATTAATCGATTTCTCTGTAAAATATAAAAACATTTTTGCTAGATTAACGATCAGAGATCGTATCAAATCAATTCAAAGTCGTTAATCAGTTAACGATCGTTAATCAATAATCGCTACGTAATAAATTTGATTTAAATTAGTGATTATATTCGTTTTGGGAAAACTATGAGTACTAAACCAGGATGTTGTATGTTTGATTAGGCTTCGCACTGGGTGCTAATTGAATAGGATTTCACAACTTTTAAAACTAACTAAGAAAAGTTAAAAAAAAAAAAGTGGCTTTGTTTCATCTGACATCTTAAATAGTTATTTTTATATTATATTCTGCTTTTAATATAACAATCAGAAAAATCATTATTTTATATATATCGAGTTATATTAATAACTTCAATGTCCAAATTTTAAAATATTTTTA
The DNA here is from genome assembly GCA_929108375.1 of Gymnoscelis rufifasciata. Lineage (NCBI taxonomy): Eukaryota > Metazoa > Arthropoda > Insecta > Lepidoptera > Geometridae > Gymnoscelis > Gymnoscelis rufifasciata. Next base: position 7,159,222 of record OV815327.1, on the reverse strand, counting down.
TCTATGCGATTTTCAGAAATAGTTACTGATTCAAGAGAAAGGTTTTTGTATCCGTGCAAGGCGATTAGTAACATGAAAAAAGTGGCCAAAGCACTAACAAAAAGTATGAGATTCCAAACAGTTGAAGTATACATACATAATAGACTTATTACATAATGAAAACTACCCTCTTCGTTCACAAATCGTTTTTACTGTCCGCAGACTTCCAGCTTATTTCTCAAAGGAGAGTCTAAAGACTCATCACACCGACCACAAATTCGATTATATAGTCTTTATGCTTTTCGAACATAATGCCCTCTCTATCTCAACTGACCTACCTACTAGGTACTGGCGGCGACCTGACCTGCGACCAATTCCAACCTTCCTCTCTTTTAAAGTCTCTTGAAATTACTAAAAATCTTTTGAGACGAAGATAGAACAGACAGCAGAAACTTATTTTAATAACTAGGTAGGTATGTGGTAATAGGTGTGTGCTAGGTAGGTAGGTAGGTAGTACTTTGGCCATGTCTCTAGACGCGATAACGACTCCATAGAGCGATTGATCGTGCAAGGAAAAGTTGAAGGAACCAGGGCCCGCGGCAGATCACCTATGCGCTGGACTGACCAAATAAAATCCGCAGTAGGAGTCCCAGTGTCAGACTGCACCAAACAGGCTGCAAACAGAGAAAGATGGCGGGCGATCGTTAAGAAAACTGTGTCCGTCTCTAACACCAAATGATGCCTCAATGTGACCACGACCACTCTGTCAAGAGTGAAACGACAGAGAAGAAGAGGTATGTTAAGATTTTATACACGTGTATCTAATCTAAAACTCGGAAACGACGATTTTCATGAAATTTAGTAGGTATGCAGGGTTTTGGGGAATAACTGATCGACCTAGCTAGATTTCAGTAGGTACACTTATAGTAAACAACGATTTAAAAAAACCGAGCAACTCATGCCACATTTATATTGGCTATTGTTTTCCAAAATCCATTTTGACTTTAATAAAACTTGTTTATTTTTGACTAATTTGAAGAAAGATGAAAAGATGATTAAATTGTTTGGCATTTTCTCATATGCAATGTTAATACTGTAATCATGTCAATAAAATTAATAATTTATCATCACGTTAATATAAACCATAAACATAAAATCATTTATTTAAACGATTCTTATTCTTGTTTCGAAAATGATTGTTCCGTGTTTTCTTGGTTTCATTAAATACCCTTGTTTTAAGGATTATCTAGAGGGCGCTAACAAAACTTTGGCATACAGTACTTTTTATATAACTATAATGCCAATAACATACAAGATACAAAGATACAAAATAATTTATTTCCATTTTTTGGTTATACAAAACTTAGACACATACATACATTTGATTGAATCGCGTATAATCATCATTTTAAACGTCATCAAAGCCAGTTACGTACAAGAACTACAAAAGCCTCGATCGAAGCCAGTTTCGAAACTCGGGTTTCGTAGACGGCCGAAGGGCTTTGAATTTTAACGGTTTTTTATAATGAATATCTAAACTAATCCATGCACAGGGTTTCCCGGAAATGGTGGTTGGTCATTATTACTTTTTTTTCTGCCTTTGATATTTTGTAATTAAACCTACTTTAGTTGTTATACCTCAGTTATTATATTTTAATTAAAAAAAAAAACAGTTTTAATACACTTAATACTAACACTCAATAAAAATTTACTATTGAAGTATCAAGGGTGCTACGATTCGAAACCTTATGATGTAGTTAAGTTTTTTCGTTATTCGTTACACAACTCCAGTAAAACATTTTTTTTACACTATAGGTGCTCAAACTCTTCTAATACGACACCCTAGCTTACCCCAACTCTAGTATCTACTATGTACTTCTAGACTATTTCTCGTACTATGCATACAAAAAATTAACCTTGGTAGATTTCAGTATGTAGGTAGTAGGTATATGTACATAATACCTCAGCAATCACAAAAAGAGGTGCTTACTTGCACTATTTAATGAAATCAAGATAAATGAAAAAGAAAAACAACTATTAATTATAATTATTGAGATATTATAATGATGGAAAATATTAAAATCTTAAGTACCTATGTTGATAAAAGTAGTAAGTACGTTATACCAAATCAGTTTAATCGATTTCTCTATAAAATATAAAAACATTTTTGCTAGATTAACGATCAGAGATCGTATCAAATCAATTCAAAGTCGTTAATCAGTTAACGATCGTTAATCAATAATCGCTACGTAATTAAGTTGATTTATATAAGTGATTATATTAGTTTTGGGAAAACTATGAGTAATTAGTACTAAACCAGGATGTTGTATGTTTGATTATGCTTCGCACGGGGTGCTTATTGAAGAGGTCTTCTTTTGCAACTAGCTGAGAAAAAAACACTTATAACTTATTATTCCTTAATGGTTTTTAAAATGGAATAAAAGTGGCCTGGTTTCATCTGACATCTAAAATAGTAAAGAAAAAATAAATAGCTTTGTCACTCCTTTTATTCTATATAAATAAAAATGAATTGTTGTTCGTTAGTCTGATTAAAACTCGAGAACGGCTGGGACGATTGAGCTGATTTTGGTTTTAAAATGTTTGTCGTAGTCCAGGGTAGGTCTAAACGGTGAGCAAATAAGGAAAAATTGCCGGGAACTTTTTTTACCCGTGCGACGCCGGGGCGGGCTGCTAGTAATTAATAAAAAAAAAAAAAATATATATATATATATATATATAAATACCTATTTTTTCATAAATTTCGAGTTTTATTAATAACCAGTGTCGAAATTACAAACTATTAAAACATTTATGTTTTATTATTCTAGTTACATTCGGGATAAACTCAAAACCAGCTCAACTGGCCTTTATGCAATTTTCAGAAATAAACAGAGTGATTATGATTATAGAGGAAGGTTTTTGTATCCGAGCAAAGCCATTAGTAACATGAAAAAGGTTGCCAAAGCACAAACAAAAAGTATGGGAGTTCATCTTCTGCAATTTGTTAAGAGTAAGTAGATCATTTTTGTACAAATTTCGACAGGTAAAATACAAAACAGATCGTTCTATGAGGTACTTTTGCTTAAAATTATTAGTACGAATATACTCGTACTAAATAATAGAATTACGACACCGCAAGGTACTTCGCTATAATATTTTATAATTATTTTCCTATATTAGATCGTGAATTATTTTATCTTACACCTAACATGTAAATTTTAATATCACCAACATCATATATCATCAAAACCGTTTCTTGGTAAACAATAAAGAACCAACTCTCAAAATACGATATTCAAAACGACAAATCTAACACGTTCACGTAACATTTTTCCTCAACGCTTTCCTCAAAAGTGGGGTTTCGTTCTATTTTTACCTGCATTTGCATGGCTTAAGGTAATTCTTCACCTTGAAGTGGGGATCCACCTGAGAAGTTATTTCCCAGTGCACAAATGGTAAAGTCTCATGTTATATTCCTTGCGTGTTTTAATATGACTCATGTACTGAGCTGGTCAAAAACTGAATGCTTGAATGAGTTAATGACACTATTGGTTAACAATGGGAAACATGAATAAAAGCACGGCGGCTTTTGAGTAGTAATTTCTTTGGCGATGCTGGGGTTTCTTATAGTAATTATTAAATTCTTAGGTTTGTTATAAATAGTTCATGGTTAGTTTTGGTTTATGCACATAAATTAAATATTGGCTATTGCTATTAATGTCTGTTGTTAAGTATTCATGTGTAGTTTTGTTACGAGTATTGTTTGTTGTTGTTTAACGTCGTAATTTGTTAGTAATTGTGTTTTTTGTCCGCGAGGGCTTCATAAATGGCTTTCTGTAATTTAATTTAACTACTTATTTTGATGTGTTTAGCGGTAAGCCTTCCTTATAAATAAATAAATAAATATCATCTAGCTAATATTTTTTACTCCTTCCTTCTGAAACACTTTGTCTAAAGCTGAAAACTGAATTATGTGAAATCCGTTGAGCACCAACTCGACTTTCATCTGAAGGTCGTAAATTCAAACCCAATGCGCGCCTACCTCTAGAATTTTCTTCCCGAAAGAATTAGAAATTTCATTAAAAAAAGAACTTTTTTAAGTAACTATCATATTCTTGAAAATGTAACAGCGGATTGTGATCGCTTTGGATGTTATTAATTATATGTTTTTTTAATATACATATAGCGAAAAAAAACTGATTGTGTTAAATTTTATTAAATTAAGTGACTTTTATAATTGTAAATGTTATTATAGTTTGAAAGAATTTATGGTCGAAATAAGTTTTGATTTTGATTATTTGCATTTATTTTGTAATTTTTGATTAATAAATTAATGTTCTATAATTATTATAATGGTTTCGTATGTTATTTATTCTAATAACTCCATAACATGACATTACACGCCATGTATTGGTAAAATACATTGTACTATGTGATCATGAATTTCTGCAATTAAGATACTTTGATTTAACTTAAGTTAGTAATTATTATCTAAAATTATATTTGAATTCATTAAGATTAAGAACCTCTAGCGATTGTCTTCTTCATAAATCAAAAGTGTGTAATAATTAAATATAAGCTCTATAATGTAGGTACAGTAAATTTATAGGGTGGTTGTACATTAGCCACAAAGTAAATTCGTCACGAAAATGAGTATGTGTAAGTTCGCCACACTTCTGTTTTATTATTTTTGGTTGTTGTAAGTTCGTAACATAGATTGTTATGTAGAGACAGCAGAAAAATTAAACAATAAGTAGAATAGAACAAAACAAATGTTTTCACACTCAAATAGGCATGGGCATCTAAGTCAGTAGGGAACATTAAATAAAAAAAAAATAGTGGCTTTCCCCTTTCTGATGAGTTGTCCTGTTTACTGTTTGTATTATTTTTGTGGTGTACAATAAAGAGTTATTTATCTATCTACTTTAAATTTTATTAGTTCCTTCCTTACTCATAGGTACTTTAAACATAACCTAGTCCTAGGTCACTAGACCTAGCCCCTTGATCTTTTTACATATTACTTACCTAATAAAATGTATTTAACACATACATCTACCTAGATAACACAAATGCATGTTATTTGCGTGTCCGAACCCCGACCAAGAGACGAGGTTGGTCGCCAGACCACCACCGTGTCCGTTATTGCAACCGGCCGCTAAAATAATTAAATAATCGTAAAGTTACGTTGCCGTGTTGCATTGGAAGTTTGATCTGACTTTGTTTGTTCATCATCATCATCATCTCAGCCGTAAGACGTCCACTGCTGGACATAGGCCTCCCTCAAAGATCTCCAGTGGTTTCGGCTGGCAGCGGCCTGCATCCACCGTGAGCCCGCAGCCTTCACCAGATCGTCCGTCCATCTAGTTGGTGGACGTCCTACGCTGCGCTTGCCGATCCGTGGTCTCCATTCGAGAACCTTTCGACCCCAACGACCATCTGTTCTTCGTGCTATATGGCCTGTCCACTGCCACTTCAAAGAACTAATCCGTTTGGCTATGTCGGTGACCCGCGTTCTTCTACGAATCTCCTCATTTTGATTCGATCCCGTAGAAAAACCCCGAGCATAGCCCTCTCCTCTTCTTCTTTGAGCACCACGTTTCGGATCCGTATGTCATCACTGGCAACACACATTGATTGAAGACTTTCGTCTTGAGGCACTGCGGTATATTCGATGAAAAGACGTGTCTTAGTTTTCCGAACGCTGCCCATCCGAGCTGGATTCGGCGACTGACCTCTTTCTCGAAATTGGACCTACCGAATAGTACTTTGTTTGTTAAGAGGCGATAAATATCGGAGCAAGCGATACTGTCGCGCATCACTTCGACTTCATAATACAGGCAAAAGTTGGCTTTATTCCGGTCAATTTAGATATAATAATAGTGATCAAATAAAGAAAATTCCGACAGAGTCAAATCTTCGTAGAGACCTTAGGTTTGCCATAAAAAATAAAGTGGAGGTTTTTGGAGGTTTTGTCTGTTCACGTCCGTAAGTGGTAACCCTCTGAATCCTTACACGTGTCTTCCGGGTGGTGCTAAGAACAGTCTCTGGTGGTAGGCTTCGGCCGCGGCTTGTCACCACCCTCCGGGCTGGGCCAGTGCGTGACGCGATTTTTTCGTGTTTCGTAATGTGTCCCGGAGAAGCCATCTACCTTCTAGGTCTTCATGTCCCATCTTAGACAACATCGTCACTTTACATCAGGTGAGATTGTGGTCAAATGAAGGCTTATCCAATCCCAATCGGTGCCATGGGAGCTAAGGGAGATATTCGGGACCAAAGGTAAAGATTTTGGGTTTTTAGGATTTTTCTCGAAAACGGTAAGTTTTATCGAAAAAGTACTTCAGGCAAACGTTGTAGATCTTAAAAATCTCTATAAAAATGGTTCCCATAATTTTTCTCTAAGACCCACCATTTGCCAGATATTGCGCTTGTAAGAATCACGTTCTACATAATATGCACACATTTCCACACCACCTGTGAGGTAGTGTACTCGGCGCGTTTTTTTGGACGTGGTTTTCCCGGTAGGCCGAATACAGACGAATTGTTACGCAAAAAAATAGACATAAATATTCCGCGTTTTTGGAGGGTATATCCCTCCATGGCTTGTTCATTGGTATTCTGCATCTGTCTAGTTATTTTCTGTCTAATTATTTACTTTCTGAAACCTGGGAAGGCGCAACAACGCACAAAAATATATTCTTCTAAAAGTTTATCAGCTTATCAAAAATGCCAAAATTATATTTTTTTTTACATCTTTTTACACTTGAGATACAGCCTGGTGACAAACGGACAGACGATGATGTCCCAGTAATAGGGTACCGTTTTACTCTATGGGTGTTGAACCCTTATTAATAATACATATATAGGTACCTAGTATTTTTTGGGAATGGAAATAACAATCGTTTCTTTATATACACGTTTAATAAGTTTCGATAAAACCCATCAATTATATTAATCGATAAAGTAGATTACAATCACTCCTACTTAGCATTAAAATAAATAATTGATAGTAATCAATACTATATTTGCCTAAATATGAGATTTAGCTCGATAAAATTTCATATGTATCAAAAATATACGCTTAGGTATGTTATAATACCTAAATGAGTCTTGTAGTGTCAAACATTACTAAGCATTTTACCTAAAATAGGTTCAGTTGACTATTTCACATATTGGGGTTAATTTTTAGTATTACTTTTTTTTTTTTTTTATGATCGATAAGCCTTCATTTGACCACAATCTCACCTGATGTAAAGTGACGATGTGGTCTAAGATGGGACATGAAGACCTAGAAGGTGGCTTCTCCGGGCCACATTACGAAACACGAAAAAATCGCTTCACGCACTGGCCCAGCCCGGAGGGTGGTGACAAGCCGCGGCCGAAGCTTACCACCAGAGACTGTTCTTAGCACCACCCGGAGGTCACGTGTAAGGATTCAGAGGGTTACCACTTACGGACGTGAACAGACAAAACCTCCTAAAACTACTTTTTGTTTGTTAATGTTGTGATAATTTATGGGTATCCGTACCTTATTATGTAAATAAGGAAACCTTATAGGATTAGGTACAGCGTTGTCCGTCTGTTTGTCTGCTGTGAAGAACATTTTTCTCAGGAACGCGTGGAGGTATTCATATCAAATCTCTCTGTAGTCGGTCCCTCATGTCTGAGGATCGTGGTCAGCATCGGAGTTACATCGGGAGCGGATAATTTGTCTCCATCGGGTTCTGTTCATCGCATCTCTGACAGTGTCGTAGAATTTGGACGACGATGGAACCTTCATTTGATCTGTCCATCGAGTTGGTGAACGTCCTCGGGATCGTTTCCCTTAACAAATATCATTCATATCAAATACTTAGATCTATTGTCCCTTAAAGCTGTAATTTTTTTTCTAATTTCTAAACAAGTATTGATGATTTATTTTTTATGATTTTGTTATTGCTGTTTTTAAGTACTTTCTTCATTTCAGTACTTTGATATATTTGATATTATATGCCTTATTATATTTATATATGATATTGCATATTATTATGATATATTATTTATATTTCATATTGCCTCCACGAGCTCACAAGCGATTATTATGTGTCGCGGGAAAGAAAAAACCACTTTACGCAATGCCAAAACTAAAAAAACCAGTCAGCGATAAAATAAGGAAACCAAACTCTGTCAGTTATTGACTCCTGAGCAACATGTAGTGACTAGTGACTTTAGAAAGGTTAACAATACATCTATTGTTGGGTCAAATAAAGTTACGGTTTTCCTTCAGCTGGTAAATTACCTGGGCTTTTGATCTCTTTTGCAAACATGTCACGTTAAGATGTTTCATTTTCATACAGGTTATTCCAATGCCTCACGAAACTTAATGAAACCGCATAGTATTGTTGAGTATACGAATTTTCAGCATTGTTAGATAGAACATTATGTTCTAGGGCCAGTTAATAATTTGTTAGCTGTCCTCAATAAATAAATAATCAAAAACCGAGTAATGTATATCTCGAAATTTCTTCTCAGGATTAGATTTGATAGAGACCTTTTACGATAGTTACGGTAACTTTGCCAATCACCATATCATTTTTAACCCCCGACAAAAAAGAGCGGCGAGGGATTTCGCGCGAGCTTGATGAAAATCGGTTGACCTGTTTGAAAGTTGAGGGTAAAAGTGGGGAAGGAAAACCGAAAACCGAAAATGTGTCTGCTAGTCAATTATCATATTATTATTATATATAACAACTTATTGGTAATAATGAATTTATCATTCAGCACTTGAATAGATACTTAGGTATCATTATTTTATTTAAATTTTATGGTTATTAATACATTATGTCTCTGGAGACATAAAATGTTAATAACCATAAAATAAACCATAAACCTGACGACATTTCTAGAAATGTCCTGAGGTAGGTGTTAGATAACAACATAATATCGTCATATTTTACTTTCCTTTTATACATTTTGCTTGGTTTTTGTACATTTTTGTAAGAACTATTTTTATGGTTTTTTTTTTGCGGGAACAACGTATTTTTCCGCGGTAAAAAGCTCTAGCTATAGCCACGGTAAAATAATCTAAAAAGTATTCCAACTCGGACGACTTTTGGATTTGTATGCAATAAAAATGCATAATAGTTTTTTATTTTTCAGATTTAATAAGATGTTTATGTTTCGTTTAAATATAATATAGGAAATAACAAACCGGTCTTAAAATAAATTATAGTCATAGATTAATTTTGCCTAAATAAAAACAAAATACTCACTGATTCATATTATAAAAATCATCATCATCGTCACCCTATTAACGTTCATATACGTTAACTATCAACATTATTATTATTATTTTTAATTAAAACTTTAGGTATTTATTTCACTAAGAAGCACTCGAACGGTATTTCAGTCTAAAAAAAATTTAATTATTGTTTTGGAGTTGGCATCATCGGCCACAGACAAGACTGACAACTACAAGTCAGTCATCCAACATTTTTAATTTCTATTTATTTATTTAACCTTTTCTTTTCTTGTTAAGTATTTATTTAAACAACACTTCTTTAATGTGTATTTCAAAATGAATTTGACTTTTAACAGTGCTTTCTTACACAACACAACTGTCAAAAAGGACTTCTTACGGCCGGCGGCCGTACTATACTATAATAGGTATATCTAATCTAGTTTTTTCAAAGAAATCTGTTCAGCCATTTAGAAGATGGTGGGTGAGTCAAGTCAAAGACACTAGGGTTTTGGGAAATGGTGTAGGTATCCTTTGAACACATTAAAAGCAATCGATGTTCGGATAGCATCGATGTATTTTTTTTATATTAGGTAAATTATATCGATACCACTATCCGATGCATTACATAAAAAAAAGCATCGATGGTATTTTTTTATGTCCATCACTACTACCGGGTATAACCCGTGTAACCTTCGATAGAGGCGCGTAGGTACAACTCGCATTTCGACCGATAGATTTAAGTTAAATAAAATACTGCTTAGATAATAAAGTGCTAATTGCGTTCCTAGATAAAACAGCTATCTGCCTTTAAACATATTTTTATAATCCGACCTAGTAGTAATTCCTGAGATTCGTTCAATCAAAATCAAGCAAACTCCTCTGTTTTATAATACTAATAGAGATGCATGCAGAGAGCATGAGCAATACGCGCTTTATAAGTATACTTACAGGAAGCATCAGCCCCACCGGTAACGGTAGTCTACATAATACGTGAGGTGCGTTGCGTACGCGTTTGAGGAACTCGTTCCATTAGATTTTGAATCCCGAATTTTTTCGAGGCGTCAAAATTTGACGCCATGTTTTATAAAATGTCGAAGATTTCCCTACCTAATGATAAAAACCTAAGATAAGTACTTACTAATTGTTCCTATTATTAAGATAGTTTATTTAATTAATTAAATTAGTATAGGATCTTAAATGTATAAGTTAAAGTTGTAATGCCACAACGGGGCTCATGTCAGGGAATCTATGTAACACCTTCATTGTAACCACATTAACAACGAATAAAATAAATATGATTAATATGATTATGCACTACAAACCTACCTACCTTATGTACCTATATTATATCGAAAACTTTGAATGGACCTTTTCAAAACAAGTCTAAACTCAGATGCCTTTTAATAAATCCTCGGTAGCAAAGCAAATCATTTTATTTTTCATCATTGTGATGAGCATTGATTAGTGGTTGTGAACATTACGTTTAGTAATGATATTTCAACAATCTCAGCATATGGTAGCGTGGCCGAGCGGTCTAAGGCGCTGGTTTAAGGCACCAGTCTCTTCGGAGGCGTGGGTTCGAATCCCACCGCTGCCAAGAATCTTTATGCCTTTTTATAACATTATTTTCATGGACGATGAAGCTGCAATTTTTATGGGAAGTTGATTTTACTTTAATAAAAATACTAAATAATATTTTATTTTAAAATCACTCGCGAAATTTTATATAATTAAAAAATATTGTTTTCATTGAAATCAAAACTGACCCCAAGGGGCTTATTTTGACATAGGTAGGTATTTTTTTCAATTTCCTTGGTTAATTCATAGATATTATACTATTTATAATCATTGAAATTCGATAAGATTAGTTACTAAGTACAATAAAGAATGACGTATTGAGAAACGTTGCATATAAAAAAAATATGATAGCAACAATCTGTTACAATCGCCGTTTATTGTGGTAGCGAAATAACTTAATTGATATGTAATCTAACAACTTGTGGGCTTTCATCTAATCAATGATTAATAATGTTAAAATTATCAACAATCAAAATAACCTTAGCAACTTTACGACTTTTTTACTGGCTGGATTATTCCCATCTAAATACCAATTATTAGATAAGTAGGTAGCTAATTCCTTTTTATGACTATTATTTCAATAGTAAGTAATAGAAGTTTATGAGAATCATGACCATGCGTTTTGATTATAAATATTATACTCAATAAAATGACGAGGTAATCAAATGATATCTTTTGTAGGTACATAATCTCTTCTCTTTCAAATGATTGTGAAATTAAAGTAGAAAGGAACTTGAAAACATGCATTTTATCATCTATCAATCTGAAATGAGCCATCCACCGACTCGATAACGTGCAATTTACGATAGTTTCCACCGATTCCACGTGCCATATCGATTTTAAACTACACTGTGCTACGACAAAAGCGGATTTACACACTGACACTTGTATCTAGTTACCTACACTACACATCGAGCGATCTATTTCTAATTTCACTAAGTCACTTGCGATCACTCACCATTTCACATAATTTCGGGCAGAACTCGTCTGCTTTTCACAAACCATAGAGTCACACTGTCCTTTCTTTCATGGATTCGATTTTTGAAAACAGCTGAGACCAAACTATCTAGACCTATCACTAGTTCAACTGTAGCTCTTGCAATAGGTCATGTGAGAGTGGTGAGAAGATGTTATGTCTAGGGTTATGCGAGTCCTAATCGCTGGAATTCTAATGTTTTAAATTCCATGGATGGAAAATAGAATTTCATTTCATATTGTTATAAAACATACAAGCATTATTGTAGTATTTATTTGGAAATAAATACTTAAAGTAATTCTGACGCCATTACTCAGGACAGCTTTGCGCATGCGTTAGGTTTAAAGGGCAAGGGTGAATCGGTTGTATATACCTATTACATTTAGTCATACATAAAAGACGAGATACTAGAAGTAGACAGTTGGCAGACGTCGTAGATTATATAGATGAAGATGGATAGTTGGACATGGGCTTTGCGAATGTTTTTTTTTATCTCATCATATAAATTTGCATATAATTTAATAATGCAAATTTATGTTTTATATCATGGCACAATTTTTTTTAAACTTCTATAGACTAATTATTAAGTGAGTTTACTGAGCAACCTAAATAATATTATTTTATGATACATAGAAGAACAAGCTGACATTGAATCAGGAATCTGATTCCCCTGTAGAAATCCAACCCGCAATATTCTGTGGCTGATGTGTCGTTTTTGTCTATTCATTTGATAAGAGTATTTTGATAGAAAATAGTTTTTAGATGCTATCATATTCATACTAGATGAATGTTTAGTGTATGAACAAAAAAAAAAAAGAAATAAATAACAAAACAATTCATAAGTTCTATAAATTGCAATAGGTTACTGTGCAATAGGTTTGTACTAATTAGTAAAATATATTCTTAATCTAAAAAAATCTCGTGAATAGTGGTCAAATTTATATCGAAAAATTGCAATGGGTCAACTTGACCCCTTTTTGACAAGTTTGAGGGGTACAAGAAGGGGACACGAGACTAGTTCATCAGTTTATAACTAGATGTCGCTAGTAAAAACGGTCGAGCTCTAGATCGCGCTGACGAAAACGCGCGGGTTTGCATGACTAGCCTGCCATACTGAATCGTAAGTATCGCTTCTCGGCCTTTTGGCTAAGATCAAAGTGTAGTATCTGTTCTTTTCAGCTTAATATCTGAAAGTTCCCTCACTGAGGGACCAGTATATTAAACTGATTTTTGTCAAGCGACGGGATGTTCGGAGCTCGCTCCACTCCCGTCACGGGTCGGCCCGGCATTGCAGTGCCGCCGGGATCGGCCCACAGAATTAGCCAAGTCAATATGAGTAGATGAAAACTAATTTGTATTATTTTTATCCATCACGCGTTGGGTAAAAGTAATGTGTCGATAATAGATGATTAATACAAGTCGATAATCTCTGAGAATTTACAATATGTATGTAAGAAATATATGAAAACCATCCTCAAACGTACAGTGAGTATAATTTATTATTGATATTGAGGGCATTATGCCCTCCAGTTCAATACAAATTATTTAATGGAATTATCATAGAGAGATAGATCTCTTAGCTAATTTTTATGGATGGCTTTTTAACCCTAGCTCACTAACCATTCGTGTATTAGACTACGCGTACCCCGCGCATATGTTGTTTAGGTATGTTCCCGGGCCCCGCCGCCCCGCCCATTTCTAGTACCTTCCTAATTCGCATAATTAGTGACCCGCAAACACTCATTGCGGATGCACGTTGCACTGATTGGGATATTTCGCATAATCGTCGCCCCACAGACGAAAGGTTAGTAACAAGCATTACTTTTTTTTCAAAATTATGCATTTGTTATATCTTTTTTATTGCTTATAATTTCGATATAAATTAAGTAATTTTAACATTATATAACTTAATAAATAGTGTTTTACATTTATGGCAGACATAATTACGTTGGTGATTTATATTTATGTTATTAGAAGGTATTTTGTTGTTTGAAATTTATTTGTTTTTTGTTTTTTTATACTTTCAGATGAAATCAATCAATGATTGAAATCACCTTATAAACTCACAATGGTAGGTACTCTGCGAAGCAATAAGCGAGAGATCCCCAAAGAAATGGCGAACACTAGAAGTAGAGCAATAGGTACTTCGATGTTTGGTTTCGACAAAGAAATGACATTAGTGTCCTACAAACCGAAGTCAAATAAGGTGGTATATCTACCACCCATGATCAACCTGCTATCAACAGCAGTTCAAATAAACCGGAAATTATAGAATTTTACAACTCAACTAAAGGTGCTGTTGATACAGTAGACCAAATGTGCTCAATCATGAGTACGAACCGTAAAACCAACCGATGGCCGCTGTGTTTGTTTTACAATATACTAAATATATCTATTGTGAATGCATATGTAATTCACGTGTCAAACGCAATCCGGAATGGAAAGAAACCCATAAAAAGAAGGTCCTTTGCTTTGGCAATGGCAGATGAACTTATGAAACCTTGGCTGCAAGAACGTTATAGCACTGTGACTTTACAACGACATCTGAAGCAAATCATCGCCGAGATCCTGCATATTGGTGACTCTCAGGAAGGATCCAGCCAAGAAGTACCCAGGACACGCAAAATTTGCAGCTACTGCCCTGCCAAAAAACGTCGTATGACAAAATATTTCTGCAAGGGCTGCAAAAGAGCCATTTGTGGAGAGCACACAGTTTCTATGTGCAATAACTGTTCCGACTAAGTTGTTTCTAAAACAATTTTAGTTATTTGACTACCTCAAAATAAGACTGCTAATTATGGTCGTTTTTTTTAATAAATATAGCTGATTAAATTTTTATAGATGTTTTATTTCGTAGTCTGAGAAACGAAAGGTTAGTGACAATGTTGCTTGAAAATATGGTTAGTGAGCTAGGGTTAAATAATGACAAATTTTAACATAAGATAAAAATAGCCCCCATGGGGTTTGTTCATGCCTCCTCATCGGCTCGGTTTCACAGGAGTTGTTAACATCGTATTTATTGAAAACTAAAATGTTAAAACCAATTGTTCGCTTCGAACATAGAACACAATTTACGTATATCTCAATTTTAACTATTGCCTTAGGTTGCAATTGGATGACCATGACCGATGTCAATGCAAAGTTCAAACAAATTTGCCAATAGTTATCATTATCACAATGTGTAAATATTTTGTATACGCTTTTGTGAAAATTTTAATTACCAACGATCGAAATGGTATTGACAGTTTCTACTTAATTGTACTTGAATTTTATAAAATTACAATCAATGGTTCAAAGTTGCAATACAACACAAAATAATATTATTTTTCCCCAACTAAAATTTTATAAAACAGAAGCTAAAAGTCCTTGGAACTAACTAAATCACAAAAAATTACTAAGGAAATATTGGCGATATGAAGCATAAATCATTATCTCGCTAGAGTTCATTTCGTGTCGTGCGTTTTAAGATATTATGTGTTTGAAGATGAAAAGAACCATTACATTTTATTCCATATGCGTATAATATAATACAAATACATTGTTAACATGGTTTTCACTACAATTATCTAATAGTGGAATATTTTATACGTCATTACATTCTAATAAATAAATACTTTAGAACTTAAATATCGTTTTGTTATCCGTTACTTCCATCATTAACTCCGACAAATCGTCGCTCAGCTTAATATTCATCACGGGTAGGTCTGCATCCACTGAAATATGAATATATATTTAACTAGCTGACCCCAGCAAACGTTGTTTTGCAAAATGAAAAAAAGATAGTAGCCGATTCTCAGACCTACTGAATGCGCATATCAAATTTGGTAAAAATCAGTAAAGCCGTTTTTCTGTGGTGTACGGTAACTAACATTGTGGCATGGAAGTTTTATATATCTATACTAATATTATAAAGCTGAAGAGTTTGTTTGTTTGTTTGGTTGTTTGTTTGTTTGTTTGTTTGAACGCGCTAATCTCCGATACTACTGGTTCGAATTGAATAATTCTTTTTGTGTTGGATAGTCCAGTTATCGAGGAAGGCTATAGGCTATATAACATCACGCTACGACTAATAGGAGCAAAGATATAGTGGTAAATGTGTAAAAAACGGGAGAAATTGTTCATCTTTGAAGCCTTCCGTTGCGTGCGCCGTGAAAACGGTTCAAGATACACATAAAATATGTATTAAAGAATAATAGCTCTTTTAATGATCTAAAAAACAGTCCACGATAGTATTTGTCTCTCTCAAAAACCGTTTTTATGGTACCTAATTTGGTCGAAATAATTTGTTTAAGTTGTATCAACATAATAATATTAATCTTTATTCATATCAAATAAATATGTTGTTGGTTAAGAGTACTTCATCCATTATAACGCGGGTAGCACCGCGAGGCACAGCTAGTTAGATATATATCTCTCCACGCTATATAATAAGCTGTTTCAAAATAGGTATATACAGCGGAAAGGCTGTGAATGGCACGCACCAGGTGAACATATTTTGTTCTACAACATTCAAGATTTTTTTTTCGAAAAAGGCCTCTTATTTGGATTTATAGATTTACACTATAATTTTTTTTTTTGCAAATGGGCATCCAAATCGAAAAATCGTAGAACAAAATATGTTTATTCGCTGGCCTTCGCGCTTTGTAAACCAATTTTGAAACTCCTTGGTATAAATAAGGTATGGCATAATTAAAGGGTTTTATAATAAAATCTCGCTTAAGTCTACATAAATAAAAGTAGTAAATTTATTTTAACAAGGTATAAATCTAAATTAAAATTTAAGAAAAACCCCCGATTTCAATGCCCTTATGCGCGATGCGCTTTCATTTGATACCCCACTCGAGTATATTTACAGATATTCGGTTTTCCTTCCCACTTTTACCCTCATATTTTTAAGACAGGTGAACGATTTTCATCAAACATATGTAAGAACACTCGCGCGAAACTCACCTTTCATACAAAAAAAACTGAATTAAAATCGCTCCATCCGTTCGGGAGCTATGATGTCCCAGACAGACAGACAGACAGACACGTCAAACTTATAACACCCCTCTTTTTTGGTCGGGGGTTAAAAATACGGGAGAAAAGAAATGTGTTAGTATTTTTTACTTTTTTAATAGCACTCAATTCAAAGTTTTATTTCAGATTTATTTCTATATTTTTTATGTTCTATCCCATTTAAGTTTGATAGGAATCTTGAGCAGTATACTTGATATTTTAAAAATATTTGATTAAAAAAATACTTGGTAAGCTTGAAGAAGTGTTTGATGATGGCTCAATTTCACTCAAGTTCATTTGAGTTAAAATTTCACCTTTCTACGGAATGATTAATTATAATTATTACTAGTAGTATAAACCTTGGGTAGAATACACTGTTTTTGAGGGCTTGATGCTCTCAACATTTGTAATTGCTACAGTAAAGGTGTTAATAAATTACCTTCAGTGGAATATGAACATGGTACTTCAGATTTAATATCCAATATCTGGTTACTCGGACCTACGCTGTGAATCTCATTGACATCTGCAAACACCACCTCCGGACCATTCTCGTAACTTGCACTAGTCTTCTGCCTCTTTAAGCATTTATCTGTTTCCGATACCCTTTTAAGTTTATCCTTAGATTTCTTTTTCTCTGGTTTCAGTTTGAGGACCCTGGCTACTTCTAATTTTATTGTATCTTTGATATCATCGGAGAGATCTATTCCACTGTCATAGTTCTTAGCGTATTTCTGAATTGGTTCATCATCGCTCGAGTCATTGCTGTTTTCTTCTTTGCTGAACTGCTGAAATTTCTTTATAACGTTTTCCACATTTTGCTGAAAATATATGAATTTTGCATTAGTTGCAGTTATTGATAGTTTAAATATAATTAACAGTGACAATTGGATGATGTTGGTAATAAAAATACTTTTCAAAAAATCTCTACTAATCTAAGTAAACATGCTGAAGCTGAAAAGTAGTTTTATTGATTATGTGGTACCTTTCTAAATATCTTTTATCAAAGCCTTTGTTTACTGCAGGAAAAAAGAAAGGAAATACTAAAATATTTTCTCTTTAAAAATTAACTGCATTGTTTGAGCTAAGTTAGTGTCAATGAACAGTTATCATCAACATTCTGCAACTGTCAGGCCAGGCCTAAAGTATAGATCATCATCACCCTATTAACGTTCCCACTGCTGGGACACAGGGACTTCTCTCTTGACGAGAGAGATTAGGCCTTAATTCACCATGCTGGCCAAGTGCGGGTTGGTGAATGTCACATGTCCTTCAAACTCTTTTAAAGTTCTCCGAACATGCCGGTTTCCTCACGATGTTTGGCTTCACCGTTAAAGCACGTGTTTAAAGCGCACATAAATCTCTCAAGAAGAAAAATCCAGAGGTGCGTGGGGGTAAAAAAAAAGCCGTGTTGGCTAAGTGGGAGGACACTCGACTTTCATTCCGAAGGTCGTGGGTTAAAACCCCGCCATGAAAGTATAGATATATTATAATTATGTTGTTATTGAGGCTAACCACCGAAGGAGGTGGAAAAATAAAACACTAATACATACAAAATTGACAGGGTTAGGGATCCTCAACATTAAATGCTGCGGATGTGTTTCAACTTGCTCACAGCTCAAGCAGAGATCGTAGTCAGGGCATGTGATACACTTGTAACGGAAGCCGACAATACCCATCTGGCAGTGGTTACACAGAATATCACTGTGTATGCTACTGTCTTCGTCTGTTGACAAATATACAAGACAAGTTTTTAATAGTTGATTTTGGATGCTTGAAAAATGTACTTTATTATATTGATACATATAGATGGTTGGTTATGGATACAAAAATAAATGTTGTAGGACAGCTCATCACTGCATTTTCTAACCATAAACTAACCAGAACATTGTCGCTATTCTGGGTGATGAGTTTTGGTTTTTTTCATTGTAACATAGAAAAATAGTTTGAACTGTGCCAACCTAAATAGAACCAAATATTTAAGTAATACTTATTCCGCACCCACTTCTTCCTGGCAAGATTCTACAAAATTATCATTCGAGTGCAGTCCAAAAGACTTGCTTTGGTTGGATTCTGCATTTTTTGGTTCCATTTAGGTACCTATTTTGTAATGATTTCCACAATGTAACATCTGAACCTATCAATTATCTGTTTATAAGCAATACACCTACGGCAAATAATATACATCCCATCTATCTATGATTCTCTCTAAAATAGTTCTAATATGATATAGCTTCCATGAACTGTACGTCAGCTGAATTACATTTAAGTAACTAAAATATTTAAAAGCACTCGTTCATTTCTTTATAAAATAAGCACATACCAATGATGTCTGATCCCGGCAAGTGCACTGAAGGAATCGCATCTGCACATAAATGTTTATTCTTCACATTTTGAGATGAAAAGTGACGGGAACAAAATCTGTATTGGTTGCGTTTCTCTTGCGGTTTTTCGAGGAGATCCAATCTTCCGGCAGCACGCAGCCATTGTTCTTGGCTGCAATTATATGAAAATAGAAGTATTTTTTTATTGTTGTATAATTAACATGCGAATGCAATTGAGTGAAGAGGAGCAAAAACAACTTACCGTTCCTTATCTTTAGGGGCACTATGAAAATATAGATGTTTGCTTGTCCTACTATTGCGGCCGCATCCATTCACACAACAGTAATTAACCATTGTCTAAAAATCTGTATTTTATTTACTGAATTTTGTTTACGATTACGAGGATGAAAATTTGTTTATTTTTTTTATAACCAGAGAGTACCTTCCTTAGCTATTTTCACTACGTTTAAAACTCCTTCTTTCCTTCTTCTTTGTGAGCAAAAGCTAGGCTATTAGCTGGCTATCGTATCGTCTGTTCCTAGCTTCAAATCAGTCCTTTGTCCATGAATGGAGTTCTCTCCAGGATCCAGGCTAAGTCCCATTGAACTAATATGTAGTCTAAATTTATACTTAATTAAAAAAAAAGGTGTGTGTGCGATTCACACACGATAGAAGTGAAACTTCAGAAGTGTAAATCGACGAAAGAATAAGAAGAATAAAAAAAAAGTGTGTGTGTGTCAGCTACGACGCACGATTGGAGTCTACTACTTACGAACTATAATTATGATATATATCGAATAGAAAAAAAGGGTAAATGAACGCATCTGCTAAAATGTTAAGAGAAACAAACATATAGTAATTATTCGGATTATTTATATTACTTCAATAAAGCGTATTACATAAAGTAATTTTACAAAATAATATAAATAAAATACAGTGCGACTACGAAGTATCGCTCAAAGAGGAGACCCCGAGAATGAGATACGCTGTGTAATGTATTCCATCTCATTCTTTTACACGTTCAATCCTACAGATATATATATGTTTGTCTCTTTCTACGTAACGCTTGATTTTACTCCTCATAAAATTTCCGTACCTGGCCTTATAACTCAAATCGTTTTCTGAGGAGTAAACTCCAAAAACCGCCGGATTCCAATGCCTGTATTTCCTTAAAGTTAAAGTTAAACACTATATAGTGTTTAACTTGCACATGACATTATATTATATAATATTGATGCTGCGCACGTGATGCGCTTTCATTTGGTACCCCTCTCGAGAATATTTGCAGATTTTCGATTTTCCTTCCCCACTCTCACCTCCATTACTTTTAAATGGCAGAAGCGATTTTCATGAAACAAGCCTAAGAACACTCGCGCGAAAAACACTTTTCTAACAAAAAAATTAAATTGAAATCGCTTCATCCGTTCGGGAGCTTCGATGTCCCAGACAGACAGACCGACATACAGACAGACACGTCAAACTTATAACAATCTTTTTTTTGGTCGGGTGTTAAAAATAGGTTTAAGAGCTAGTCGGTCATTCTCAATATCGATCAAACTCTATGTCTCGCCAATGAACTTGCGAACTGTATAGTTTTTGTTATTAAATGTTCCAGATTTTGTAAGCTAGATTAATAAGGAAAAAGTAATCAAGACCGTTTTTAGATTGAGTGGCTAAAAAAAAAGTAATACCGGTTTTTGTTATAAAAACGTCATTACATCTCATGTCACAAAGGTGCATTTCATGCTATATCCTTGTACAAATAATTTAACACTAAGATATTGTTAAATTATGTGTGCAAATATTGTTCTTTAACATTTTAACAATACGTTCCAAAAATAAAAGCTGAATTTTTTTAACTAGAAGTTATAAAAAAACGGCATCAAACAATGTTAAAAAAAATATCGTCATTTATGCCATCCGTGCTATTTTGTAACACTATAAAAAAACGGGATGCGTTAAGAAGCATTTCATGGCAATTCTGGACACTCCCCCCGTCTTTCCGATGCCGATGCACTTTAAAGTGGTTCAACGTGCACATAGTTCTCACATTTTAAGTTTTAATTTGATTCTCCTAACTTTGTCACGGCAGTCGTCATTACCCGTTTCAACTATATCTTGATAAATAATGCTTGTTGAGATGGTTTTAAACACCCATAAGAAAGGGGTTGTGAACGCTAAACAGCTCTCCGCTTTTTTCCGTAGCAACTTAACAAACAAGTTTGTAAAATTGAAATTTGTGGAATTACACGTGTTGCCAAAATGACGTTAAATGAAAAAGAGGAATGACGAACGTTGCCAAAATGATTTATTCTCTTAATATAAGGTTTAATTGTGTTTTGTTTAAAATATAATCTGGATATGGATTGGACATTAAAATGCATTTGACATATTACGGGCTATTATAACTTTTGAAACAATCATGGTTATTAACACTATTTAGATTTATTAACTAATATTCACCATGACAGGGCTTGCCGTATTAGGATGTGATGGTACGAGTTCGTGATACCATAGGCCACGGTTTACAGAAAAGCATTCTGACAGATATCTCCACGCTTGAATCACATCACCACCCTCGGCAATTGAATTCAGAAATACCTGCTCTGTCAAACCGGGCGTAATAACTCTGTGATGCCGACAGTTTACAAGCTGAACTTACTCCTGTATGGAAATGGTTATAAGCAAACGCTCAGAGTCGATCAATCAGCTAAGGAGAGCGCTATGACTGACCCCAAGCATTACGTGAACGAATCAGAAATGAGAAGATACGTAGAAGAACGAGGGTCACCGACATAGCCAAACGGATTAGCTCTTTAAAGTGGCAGTGGGCTGACCATATTGCCCGTGGAGCAGATGGTCGTTGGGCCGAAAAGTTCTCAATTGGAGACCCCGTATCGGCAAGCGCAGCGTAGGACGTCCACCAACTAGATGGACGGAAAATTACTACCGAATTTTCTACCAAAGTACAAAAATTATTATTAAGTTTTTAAATTTGTTATTGCATATTTATTAGGTCATTGTTTGTTGGGAAATCTTGTTTTATAACATTATATTTATAGTGATAAAATAGACTACCTACCTAGATTGTATTGTATGTAGTTATAACGCCAGTTCCTTAAAAAATATTGATTCATATATCTAAAAGTAAGTAATTTGATTTATTTTTCAGTTTGTTTTAATAATACAACTCTTGAAATCACTATTTTAGATTTGACCGCCCGGCGTCGCACGGGTAAAAAAAGTTCCCGGTAATTTTTAAATTTTTTTGTAGAAATTAAGTTATGTCAAAGACAATTTTATTCACAAAGAAGTACTCTTAACCAACAACGTATTTATTTGAATAAAGATTAATATTATTATGTTGATACAACTTAAACAAATAATTTCGACCAAATTAGGTACCATAAAAACGGTTTTTGTGAGTTAATAAAGACATATACTATAGCGGACTGTTTTTTAGATCATTAAAAGAGCTATTTTTCTTTAATACATATTTTTTGTGTATCTTGAACCGTTTTCACGGCGCACACAACGGACTGCTTCAAAGATGAAATAATTTCTCCCGTTTTTTAAACATTTACCACTATATCTTTGCTCCTATTGGTCGTAGCGTGTTATATAGCCTATAGCCTTCCTCGATAACTGGACTATCCAACACAAAAATAATTATTCAATTCGAACCAGTAGTTTCGGAGATTAGCGCGTTCAAACAAACAAACAAACAAACTCTTCAGCTTTATAATATTATTAGTATATATACTAATATAATATACTAATATATACTAATATATTAGTACAGATATTAAGCTAAATCTTGAGAAGCTGTCACTATCGGCAACACTTCGTCATTAATAAAGTCATTATTTTATTGTCTACAGATCGTCATTATCGCCAACACGAAACATTTTAAATATTCAATATTTTGAAAAAGAATGCTTTATTTGAAGTGCCTCTTGTTTAAAAATGATTGCGACAAACTTGTAATAGAAGCTTCAATTAGAAGCTGCAGCACCAGTTTCGTTCATCATCATCAGCACCCTATTAACGTTCCCACTGCTGGGACACAGGGACTTCTCTCTTGTAGAGAGAGATTAAGCCTTAATTCACCACGCTGGTCAAGTGCGGGTTGGTGAATGTCACATGTCCTTCAAACTCTTTTTTTTTTAAGGGTCTCAGAACATGCCGGTTTCCTCACGATGTTTGCCTTCACCGTTAAAGCACGTGTTTAAAGCGCACATAAATTTCTCAAGAAGAAAAATCCAGAGGTGCGTGGCCGGGTTTGAACCCACGACCTTCGGAATGAAAGTCGAGTGTCCTCCCACTTAGCCAACACGGCTTTCAGCCAGTTTCGTTGACGAAAAAAAAAATGTATGCAATGTATGAAATCGAATTAGTCTATGGATTGATTTATATAATATTTTATCTACTCATAAAAAAATTATCAGAGGGTAATTTTAGGTACTTTGACGTTTCGTTCGGTAATAATATTTTTTTTTTGGTAGTTTTTTTTAGAACGTAGTGATTTTATACTCTATAAAGTTTAATAATTTAGATTAATTTGTTCTCGTCATTTTTGTTATTAAACCAGCAAAATTAATAACAGAATTAATAGGTGTACTGTTTTCAATAATGAGTGTTAACATTTGTCGTATTTGTCTGGTACGCGATGTGAAAATGCATTCTTTGAGAGAACCAAAAATTGAAGAAATGTTCAAACTAAATGTATCATCAAATGTGAGTTTATTTTTTTGTAATAATTAATTAGTTTTGACTAAAGTTATACACAATTTAAAATTAAATAGCATTAGTTAGTACCAAACCAAAACCAGTCTGACCGTCAAGCTACATTCTTCTCAGTAAGTCAGTTTGTATTTAAATAAAAAAAAGAGTCCCTATCTTGTTAGACCTTCAAATAAAACTTGGTCTTACAAATATCTTCCTCTTTAATTACTATCTACTGAAACTGTAGATTTTCTTATTTTAAATAAATCTTAAAGTAGGTATGACAGTTGTGAAATAAACCTTTAGGCATAATTAGAGGCACAATAGATTTTATATTATTTATCATTCCCATGATATGATAAAAAAGGTAGTTTGATTAAAATTATGGAGATATATAGTTACTTACATTTATACTTTTTTCCAGCTCTGTCCCGAAGATGGTAAACCAGAACAAATCTGCTTTATTTGTTTGTCACATATAATGAAGTGGAAAAAATTCAAATTCATGGCTAATAATGCAGACAACCTTCTATCCATAGTATATAAGCATAATATTGAGGTAAGTTATATATTTTCTATATTTATTCTCTCATAAATTCATAATACATTTTAAAATCTACTTGTTTATCAAAAGCAGTCCAGTAGCATGTAATAGAAATATACTGTTAAAAAATTTAATGTTATGTTGGTATTAAATGAATGTACCAAAATGAAAGGCATAACTTAAAATAAAAACTGGTACTTTAATATTATTTATTTGTAAATCTGACAGAAAATAATTTAAATCAAAGAAATGGCAAAAAAATATTGTTACTTGTGTCATAAATATACATAGGTTTATTCCATTAACTTGGAAACAATGATAGTTTTCCCAGCTAAACCAAAATTATATCACATTGCCCTTAGCTATAGATACAATTAATGCTGATCTAGTCCATATTTTAGAATGGTGCGCGCGGTATGGCTTAAAAGTTAATCCGACGAAAACTCAGGCTATGGTGGTCGGAAGTTCTCGCATGATAGCCAAACTTGACCTTGTCAGTTCGTCGCCAGTTGTTTTCGACGGCGTCGTTGTACCATTATCCAAGTCTGTCAAAAACTTTGGTATTATTATTGACCAACACCTATCTTGGGATCTCCAGATGCAGGCTGTCAGTCGCTAGATTTTAGGGGCAGCAGCGGCTCTTAAACGGCTTCGTAATTTTCTTCCAACAGCTACCAAGATAATGCTGGCGCAGTCATTGTTACTCTCCATTCTCGATTACGCAGTTTTTTGTTATCTTGACCTAACAGAGCAACAATTTGACAAGCTTGAGCGCCTAATTTTACTTTCTTATTGTATTGTTTATCTGGTGTGTAATAAAGTATTTTCTATTCTATTGTTTGTAATCCTGTCTAAATAAATACATATATCTTTTTAATTTTAGATTACAACAGAAGATTCTTTATTATTGGAGCAGCATGAACATATCTATCTTTCCCTTACTCCAGTCCGCCACACCAATTTTGATGTGATACCAGTAAATGTGAAGGTAGAACCACCAGAAACATCAGCTGAATTTACAGATAGTCATGAATTTAATCTAGATATTATAAAAGAAGAAGGTCAGTTATTTATACAGATATTATATTTAAAGGGCCTATGAAATATTTATTCTATTCCATTTAATAAGGTGCTCATTATTCCGTATTTTAAAAATCTTAATTTTTTTCAGTGACCTTTCAAGATTTATTAACGTCTAATGCCGAAAAGTTGGATCTTGATAAGCAAGAATCTGAAAATGAAATCAGTCAAAAAACTGGAAATACTGAAGAGAACACACCAATTTTGCGAACGTGTGAAGAAGTATTATTAAAGAATAAGGCTACACCTACAAAGTCAGCGACACCTCAGTCATGCCACATATGCGGAAAAACTTTTTCAGTTGCATGGTATTTAAAAAGCCACATGAAAATTCACTCTGGAGAAAATCTGTTTTCCTGTAAAGTATGTAATAAAGCCTTTACTCTCAACAGCCATCTAAAAATTCACATGAGGACTCACACAGGGGAAAAACCTTATGCTTGTGAAGAATGCGGCAAACAGTACTCTCGCCTTTTTCTCGTTAGATATCACATGAACAATTTTCACATCGGGGAAAAAGGATACACATGTGATGTCTGTGAAATGTCATTCAAAGAAAGAATTAATTATAAAAAACATTTGAAGTCACATCCTGAAAAAAGACCATTTACATGTGATGTATGTGGTAAGAAATTCATTGGTGAAGTAAATCTGAGGGTTCATAAGAAAAACCATTCTAATGTTAAACATGTCTGTGACTTTTGTGGGAAAGCATTTGCTCAGAAATCTTGCCTTATTATACATATACGCACCCACACTGGTGAAAAGCCATTTGCATGTGAGGTATGTGGAAAAAGTTTCATCTTAAAAATACAATTGGTAACTCATATGCGTACCCACACGGGGGAAAAACCGTATGTATGCTCTTTTTGTGAAAAAGGTTTTGCACAGAATTATACACTAAAAAGGCACACAAGAACTCACACTGGAGAAAAACCCTACACATGCAAAATTTGCGAAAGGTCATTTAATGACCCTACAAATCGGAATACTCATATGTTAACACATACAGGAGAAAAGCCTTATGCATGTGATAGGTGTGGAAAAGCATTTACTCAAAGAGCAACTATGAAAACCCACATACAACAAGTTCATATGAAGACTAAGTCTTATATTTGCGACATGTGTCCCAAGACATATACTAAAAGGCATTCATTAACTATTCATATTAGATGTCATACTGGGGAAAGGCCTTTTAAATGTGACCAATGTTCAAAAGCGTACATAACGCGTTATAGTCTAAATAAACACTTAAAAACGCATGGAGTTTGATAAAAATCAAGCTATGACTAGTATTAATCCAAGTTCTAGTTAAAATATATTGTTTCTATTCCATAAATTAAATAAAATAACTTTGATCAAATTTTAATGTAGATGATTGTTGTTCAATAAATAAAATTCAATACAATAAGTCAATGCGATGCGTCCGTTGCGTAGGATACCGGCAAGTGGACGCTTAGCTTTAATAAAATATAATACCTATATCAAATGTCACTGTAGTTGTTCCATTCATAGAATATAATACATTTTATCAAAGTTCAAAGTTTATTGATCCAGAAATAAAAATAAAATATTCTCGCTCAACTGTATTTTTTTATTAAGACTTATAACCACTTCAGTGAATGAGGCACTAGGGCATATTATAACATCCCTTATGCAAAATTGGCAAGGAAACATTGTTTAGCGAAAATACAGGTAGAGATGGCTTGCCCTGCGGGAACACTAAAATTTTCTAGAAAGAGACAAAATCTGTATTAAATAAATTGGGCATTTAGAGTATTTTGTATGACGGTGACAGTTTATTTTCCCTATCCAAAAGTTCTGACGCATCTCTCTTAAGTTGTGGAATGTCCGCTACTTGACTTGAGCCCTCATAGAGACTTTAACAAAGTCAAAACGTTTATTTCCTTAGAAGCAGAGTGCATACATGGACAGGACATGTAAGTTAATTTAAATAAAAACAAAGAAAAAACGGAAAATACGCAAAATGGCGTTCAATTCTGCATCTTTTACACTTTATAATTTTATTTAGCTCGACACTGGCAAATTGTCGCTTCAAGCGCCAAGTCCAATTTAAAGAAACTGAACTGAAAAACAAAGAATTATCAAGGCCTTACAGTTCGCTTATTTTTTGTTACACTGAGTTGAGAAGTGAATACACTCGAGAGCAATGAATCCGGGTCACTCAAAGAATCCAAAAAATCTCGGAAAGTAAGAATGCTAGGTTAATGCAATAAATTGTATTTAATAGACAATTTAATACTCCTTAAATGAAAGTTAAAAAAATATGAGTCACCATACATTTTATTTACACAAAATTACATAAAGAAAAAAAACTGCTGATCTCTTCTTAAAACAAAAATAGGAAACATGCAATTTTTGAACTTTATGACGATTTTCTTGAATTTCAATACTTCGTATTACCTCCTCGTGCTGCCATTACTGCGTTTACGCGGTTTGGCATGCTGTACACCAAGTTCCTTATACGATTTTGGGGAATATTCTCCCATTCCTCTGTGAGAGCAATTTTGAGCTCAGGAAGCGTGATTGGGGGAGGGTTTCGTTGTTTTACGTCTTCTTCATCTCCCTAGCTCGTCCCAAGCATGTTCGATCGGGTTGATGTCTACTCTTTCTTTGCGGCGCCTGATCGATGTTGGTTGTACATTTTTCGAGATTTTCGGGGGACATTATTTCAACTATACCTAAATGATATACCTAATACTCGATGGAGTTTGTAGTTTCGACAAGTCAGATCCAAACTTTGTAAGAATGTTATATTTTTGGTCTTAATAAAAAATTAAAAAGTAAAACAAAAATTCATTTCTTTAACACAAAATACCTTCAAACACACACGGATTTGTGGCGCATAATCCTTGCAAATCCGTGCGCGATTGGAGGACACGTGCCTTGAATTGCACACGATTTTTTAAAGGCAGTTAGCGCGACAAACCCGTGCGTGTTCGAGGCAGTACTGCCTTCTAATGAACACGCAAAAGGAAATACGCGTCCCGGCAACGGCAAATCATGTTATGCCGTGAAATAATGTTATTGTTTAGTAATATGTTGATGAGGTTTGTTATAATATAACACCCCTCTTTTTTGGTCGGGGGTCAAAAAATATTTCCCCGGTAGAAGAAATTTATTTCAGTTTATTTTAAAGTTTATTTCATTCAATGTTTACAAATTTGCTTTTTGTCCGGAGACAAATTCAACTAATCATAACATATTGAAATCAGTTCAGGCCGTTCTTCAGTTAACAGTGCTGTTTTACTTGATACTTGATGATTATGACAAAATCAAATCATTAACGTAAAGAGTTAAATTTCAAATTTCGCGCTATCTTGTTTTGGGAAGTTCGTGCGTTCCGATTCACTTCTAAAATTGTGGCTCCATCTTATGCTTCATTTACAAAAGCCTACGGCTCATAATTAATTATAGCACAGAATATAGAAAGGCACTTCAGGTATGCGCTATGTAGTAGTTAAATAGTGCTTTATACGTAGTTTGTTCATAACAACGGTCACTTGTCTAAGAATCGATCGAAACATTACAATCGATTGGAAATAAAACATTTTGGAAAATCTTGTAAGTTGGAACGACTTAGGCGCTTACTTTTTCCGTGATGCGACTGCTCGAAAAGCTCCTGTCACTTGTGCCGGTCAGCTTGAGCTCGTGCTGAGGCACGATGGTCTCAGCTCGTCTACTGTTAATCATTGCTCAGGAATTAAAAACTTGACTTACTGATAAATATAATTTTTCACCTATCAAATCCGAATATACTTAGGATACTATATAATAATAATATATATATATAGTATAGTATCCTCTTCCTACAGAACACACCCTATTACCTCAAAGAGCGTTTTGAATTTCTCCACCAATCACATTCCACCACCAATATGTAGGTATTTATGTTGTTGGTGTGTCAATAAAGAGTATTGTATACTGGTTAAATCGGCAAAAATTTACGTAATCGCTCGACACTGTTAACTTCGATAGTTATTCTTCTCATCATTCAAAATTTTGCTTGATACATTGTAAATTGCAAGATAAATGTTTACAATAAGGCATAAAAACAGATTTTAAAGCCGCTGAAAATTAATATTAAACACGTATTCGAAACTCGAGAAAATATTTTTAAAGACTACCGTCCGATATTTTTTTTGCAAAAATATATAAGTACTTACCTATTGTAAATTTTTTGAAAAAAAAATTTTTTTGCGCTGTGCGTTGACACTCTCACTTTTATATATATGTATTTTACTGTTCACGTATACGTGGTCAGACTTGTGCAACAATATTTAGGACGGCCTAAATATTGTTGCACTAGCCTAAAGCTTCGGTGCACATGTTGCTTCGACGTAAAACGAAACGCCAATGAAATCAATGGATACGGTTATGCTCTCTCAATATAAAATCTTCCAGTAGGTAGGTACTTCCAGTGGCGGTCTAGTAGTTAAATAATACACTTTTAATTTTAAGCCCAGTATGTATGATTATTAACAAATTGTTATCTGCTGTTAGTAGGCTTAAAAGCACTACATGTTTGTGTAAAAATTGAAAATGTAAACATTATAACATTTTTCATTTTCAAGGCAAAAAGTATAACACTAGTACAAGTTGGTACAAGCTATATAGATGATGTATTAGATGTACATTCAGAACCTTTATTTAAAGTTAAACTTCTTTATAATCGTTGTGATTTCAAACCGGATGCAACGGAAAAAACGACAGGTAAGCCAATCATAAACGCTAACAAGGTTAAGCAACTTTGCGCGACGACAGTACTTGGATGGGTGACCGCCTGACCGCCCGAACAAAATCTTTTTTCACAGTCTTTTTTTTTCGTTTTTTTTTTATTCATATCATTCTTTTGTCGATTTACTGAAGTTTCACTTCTGGTTCTATCGTGTGTGCGATTCACACACGATAGAACCCTTTTTTTTTTTAATTGTCGGCTCTGAAAAGAGTAAAATTAAATATTTTGTTGAAATGGTGGCGGCTTAGAGTATCTATACATCTGTGGGTGGCGGTTTGTCAGCGCGCTTAAATTTATCGTCAACGCGCACAGAGCGAAACGGAACGCTTATTTGTGTTTTTTTTGCCACTTGTTTTGTTTTGTTTGTTTACGTTTTCTGACATGACAGCTATAGCTAAAGAAATATATTGCTTGGTTGAAAATCTTATCGAATCAAAAATGTCCAACAAAACACATGGACATTGGCTGTTGACGGCCATATAGCCAGTCACGAATGCCATCTATTAAAAGAAGAAGAAGTATATTGCTTGTCTTTTTTAAAGATCGATTACTGCATATGAATTAAATCTACTGTTTGTTAGCGGGTAATTTATAGTTACTTGTTGAGTAACAATGGACAGCCTAAATATTTGTCGTGTATGTCTTGTACGCGATGTAAAAATGCATTCACTGGAAGACCCAAAAATAAAAGAAACATTCGAAATAATTCTATCGACAAAAGTGAGTAGTGTTTTTAATTTGTAAGAGATATTAGGTCCTTACATATGAAATTGGCGTTTTGTATGGGAGGAACAAAAAGTCGAATATTTTTTAATATAATATATTTAATTAATCAAAGTATGAACCATTATTTTCTATGCACTTTTGCCATCTTATAGGTAGTTCATTGATCCCTTTACTAAAAAAACCAGTCGGACGGGAATCAATAAAATCTTTGAAGGCGATTTGGACTGCCCCATCGGAGTTGAATTTTTTCCCTTGCAAGAAGTTATCCAAATTTCGAAAAAAATGGTAATCTGTTGGAGCAAGGTCCGGGGAGTACGGAGGATGTCTTAGACTTTCCAATTGAAGCTCTTCTAATTTAGTAGCCGTCTGTTGCGCAGTGTTTGCTTCAGTCAATTCGTGAGGTACCCACTTTTCAAGCTTTTTAATCTTCCCAATTTGCTTCAAGTGAATTAAAACAGTTTTATCACTAACACCGCAGCCTGCAGCTAACTCGGACGTGGTTTGCGATGGATCCGCTTCCACAATAGCCTT
Organism: Gymnoscelis rufifasciata; assembly: GCA_929108375.1. Lineage (NCBI taxonomy): Eukaryota > Metazoa > Arthropoda > Insecta > Lepidoptera > Geometridae > Gymnoscelis > Gymnoscelis rufifasciata. The sequence continues at coordinate 7,127,788 of OV815327.1, read as the reverse complement.
CAACTCTTCATTATCAACTTGAGTCTCAGGCCGTCCACGGGGCTTGTTCTGCAAGTCGAAATTTCCAGAACGAAAACGTTGGAACCAAAAACGAACTGTGTTTTCTTTTGCAACACGACCGCCATACACATCATTCACCCTTCGAGTTGTTTCCGCAGCACTAGTGCCACGGCGGAACTCGTACTCGTAAATAATGCGATATTTTAAGTTTTCCATTTTGTAAAATGAGTGACGCAAACAGAAAAAAACAGAAGAAAAAAAACAAATGAATGACGATCATCGAAGCACAAATACATGAGTCTATAGCTGTACAAATTTGAATTTGGAATTCCTTACCAAAGAGGAGAAATTTGTGATTAAAGTGGCCAGTACGAAAAACGCCAATTTCATATGTAAGGACCTAATATTAGGGGTTTCTAAAGTACCTAGTTACGCAAGTTAAACTTAAAAATTGCTTTCCGATGTATATGCGGTTTCAAGGGGTAGGTTTTCGCATTCGAGCAATACTAATTAGGATAGGGTCAGCTCGTTAATTATAACTCTCCAAATTTCTTTTGAGAAGAACTCCTTTGAAGACGCACAGACTTTTTCATTAAGGAATTATTTCTTTACTTATATTTTAAATGTTTGTGTGTTTCAGCTCAGCTCAGAGGATGGAAAACCTGACACAATCTGCTTTATTTGCATGTCAAATTTGAAGAGGTGGAATAAGTTGAAATTCATGGCTAATAATGCAGATAAGCTATTATCTGAAATATTTAAAAATGGGTTTGATGTAAGTACAGTGTTGTATTGGCAAAACCCCTCTACCTATTGTTGAGATGATGATATTGTTCTTTCCCTTAACTCAATAAATACTCTATGTACTTATATGGTGAAGAGGCTTTTATCAACTATTTATTACACCTACCCATAACACACAGCTTTAAGAAAGTCCAATGACCGCACTTATACTTATTATATACAATCAGTTGTTGTGCAATATTTTTGAAATAAACAAGCTCTTTGCAGTAGTAAGTCCTATGTTTTTGTACTTTCCTGTTAGAATGTTGTAGAATCCTAAAGCATATAATAAAGCATTCATCTAAGTTAGCACAACAGTAAAAGAATATTTAAAATTGGTTCAGGAGCTTCTGAGATCAATCCTTACCACCTCACACACTCACACTCATTTATCATATTAATAAATACCTAAATAAAAAAATGTTATAATATCCTATGTTTGTTATGTTCAGATTTCTACAGAAGCAACTAAGTTATTGGAACAGCATACACATAGCAGCTACCTGTCTTTATCACCCATCCACCACATTAGTATTGATGGTACATCAAGTTATGTGAAGCTAGAACATTCCGAGGCATATGATGATTTTAATGAAATTGATGATATTCCATTAGGGTTTATAAAAACAGAAGGTCAGTTTTTACTGTTTAAATATTTTAACAGCTAGATATAAGCCTCAAAGACGACTAATTATTCCGATCGGTTGCTAATTCAATCCACTGTGAGCCAGCAAGACCAAGTCATCTTTCCATCTTGTTGGTGGTCATCCGACGCTGTGCTTAACGATCCGTGGCATCCTTTCGATAACTTTTCGGCCCAACGCCCATCAGTTCTACATGCTATGTTGCTGGCCCAATGCCACTTTATAGAGCTAATATATTTGGCAATTTCGGTGACCCGCAATCAATAATAAGTCTCCCAATAAATTTTTTTTTCAGATAAATTGAGGAAGAAGGTAATTATTACTGATCAGTCAGATCATAATGAAGTACAATCTCAAAATCATATATTTCTGAAAACAGAAGATACGAGTCACAGTATTATGAACAAGGATGAATCAAATTTCAGTTATTGTTGCCCTAATTGTAACAAGGAATATGTCACGGAGAAGGCATTATACCAACATATGAAGGTGCATAATGAAAACAGACGATTTGCCTGTGAAATCTGTAACTACAGATTTAACACTAAAGCCAACTTGAAAACTCACAAAGAAAATCTACATAGAACAAATAACCAGACAGTTACATGTAATATTTGCCATAAATTTTTTAACAGCTCCCAAATTCTAAAAAGGCATATGAAAACTCATTTGGTAAATGCAAAAACTCATGCATGCCTTAAATGCAACCTAAAATTTACCGACAAGAGCACGTTAGTAAGGCATAACGCTACTCATACAGAGTCAGGAAAGCCTCATACCTGTCCAATATGCAGAAAAACATTCTCAGTTATTTACTACTTAAAAAGCCACTTAAAACTCCACTCTGGAGAAAAGCCGTTTTCATGTGAAAAATGTGGTAAAGCATTCACACTTAACAGTCATCTGAAAATACATATGAGAACCCATACAGGTGAAAAACCTTATGCTTGCAATGAATGTGACAATCATTTCTCCAGCCTTGCTCACGTTAAATATCACATGAAAACGCATACTGGAGAAAAGGGGTACACTTGCGACATTTGTGAAAAGTCCTTTTCAGAAAGTAGTCATTTTAAAAGTCATATGAAGATACATACTGGTGATAAGCCGTTTGCGTGTGATATGTGCGATAAAAAATTCATAGGTCACACTAATTTGAAGCTACATAGAAGAGTACATACCGGTGTGAAGCCCCATGTCTGCGAAGTTTGTGGGAAAGCCTTTGCACAGAAATCTGTACTTATAATACATATACGCACCCACACACGCGAAAAGCCATATGCCTGTCACCAGTGTGGGAAAACTTTCTCAATGTCGGCGCATTTACGAACTCATATACGTACACACACTGGAGAAAAACCATATGCTTGCGAGTTATGTGGGAAAACTTTTGCAGAAAAGGCCCGACTGAAAAGACACCTAAGAACGCACACGGGCGAAAAACCCTATACTTGCACAGTTTGTGATAAATCATTTTCCGATTACACGAATATGAAGACTCATTTAATAACTCATACCGGCGAAAAGCCATATGCTTGCGACCGGTGTGGAAAAACCTTTACTCAACAGGGGACATTAAAAAAACACATACAGAGTGTTCACCTGAAGGAAAAGTCGTTTAACTGTGACATGTGCCCCAAAGCATATGCTAAGAGACATGCATTAAATATCCATATAAGATCTCACACAGGGGAAAGGCCTTATAAATGTGACAGATGTACTAAAACGTACGCGACGCGTGAGATTCTGAAAAGACATTTAAAAACGCATGGGAATGATGATTATGAAAACAAATGCAACAAAGATTATTTACAAAGGATGACGAATATTACTGCTGGTTCCAGTACTTAATTGTTCGCATTAACAACTTTATAGGTACCTATATATGTTTTTAAATTTAAATTATGATCTCACAATGATTTCTCATAATAACCTCCGAACCGTACATAACTTTCTATTAAGTTGAATTTTTGAGGGATGATTATATTATTTTATTACATAATAAATAAATATATAAGGGAGGCTGATACAACAAAGCAGATTTTCATTAGGCTAAGCGACGTTGGGTGACGGCCCAACTACTTTTTCACTTTATAAATATATTTATTTTATACTTATTTTTCAGTTTTTATTGCAAAATGTGTACACGAAACCCTAGGTCTAGTATGAGTTAATCTTATACTCATATTTTTTTTTGTATCGTCGACTTAGATTTCTTAAACTAATTAAAAAAAACGGGTCATACTAGTCGTGATTTTTGGCACAAACTTTACTGAATAGTCGGCGGTACTTACGCCTAACTTAATTTATAACTTTGGGCTTTTTTGAAACAACCAAACATATTATTGAGTTTTGGATTAATTGTTATTTTTTAGTATTTTGTAATAATACTGATTGGTCAATTTTAAATTTGGTTTGGGTACATAATCCTGTCTAGGAAAGTTACGGTTTTAATCTGGTGCTTGCGAATATTTAAGGTTATTATAATCCTCGTCCTAATTAAATAAAATTTTGTAGGTGATTAGCCAGATTTAGGGTAAAAGTGGGGAAGGCAAACCGAAAATCTGCAAATATACTCCAGTGGGGACTCAAATGAAAGCGCATCGCGTGCACGTTACAAAATAGTATGTATAACTTTTTACTTTTAAGGGAATGTAGGGGTATGTCCCGCTGGTCCCCTCTAGGATTGTCCCCTTCGGACCGTGTAGAGGGGACAAGCGGGGGACATCGTATTAGCGATATCCCGCTGGTCCCCTCTACGGGTCACTCAGAGGGGACAATGGGCTGTGGAAATTTCCGATGACCCAAATGTCCCCTCTGGAGAAGTTGCAGTTAAATTTTACTTGAAATTGTATATTAAAACTATATATATTATAAAGTTTATTAAAACATTGTTTATATGTATACTAATTCGTTGTATAATATGTTGTATATAATGTGTTGGGGTGGGTTGGGTCTACCTCCTAGTGGTCCACCCTGGGCAACGAAATTCTCTGGTGCAAGCTAGAGGTTTCGGTTGAACGACCCTCTGCGGTGGTAGGCCCCGTAAGGGGCCGCCTGGTTCGCGACCACCCTCCCGCCGGAGTCAAGCGCCAAGCAGCTTGCTGTGTTCCGTTTGTGTGCGGTAGTACCAGAGCCTATGGGATATAGCAGAGTATAAGCCAAGTTAAGTTGTTTAATGCCGGTTCTTATTGAACACTTGAATGGAGTGGACCAGGTAGCTCACTATGGGTATTAGCGGGATCCGAGGCACGGCTTTGTCGGTGGTCGACCGCAGGTAGTTGGGGACCCAAGTAGCGCGCCAGCCACGTGCCAAAGGCTGTCCCGCCACCTCGCGAAAAATCCTGGAATGGCTCCACCGTGCCAATTGGCGATTGGATGGGAGAACCCGGTGGCCATTTCAGGGGGGCTCGGGCGTCCCCGCAGTCTCCAAGTGAGTTCCCAAATCGTTCGGATCCAGTTAGGTGGTCAATTTGGTTATAACAGCGCTGCTTAATACTTTAACAATATCCCATTATTTCACTCAAATACAATGAAACAAGTTAAAAACAAGAAAAAACGAATAAACCGGCAGCACTTTCTCCCATTTAAAGTGCACCTAACCAACATTAGGGGCTTGCACTCTAATCTCGATCCGGTCCACCAACATCTCGAAACCGTAAAGCCGCACCTGTTCTTTCTGACGGAGACTCAGATAAAAGTACCAGCGGATGTGGCGTACCTGAATTACCCAGGCTACTCATTAGAACACAAGTTTAAAGAGCATGCCGGAGTCTGTGTGTACCACTGATATCTGCTGTAAGCGTCTCCGTTGTTTCGAGCTAACCGGGTTTTCAACTATATGGACTCTTGTTGACACAGGATCAGTGAAGGTTATTTATGCCTGCGTTTACAGATCACACAGCGGAAATCAGGAGACCACTAAGTTGTTTAACTATCTAATTGAAACTGCAGATAAGGCTCAAGAACGGTATCCTACGGCCGAACTTATTTTACTCGGATACTTCAATGCCCACCACGAAGAGTGGCTGTTCCCGTTCGAGAAAACATGTTATGCTGGAAGAGAGGCACGTAGACTGGCATTGTCGCTCAACCTTACCCATATGGTTAAGACTGCGACTAGAGTACCAGACATTGCAGACCACACACCCAACTGTCTAGACCTATGGCTGACCTCCAATCCTGACTAACACTCAGTTTCGGTCTCAGCTCCACTGGGAACATACGATCACTGTTTAGTTAAGTCCGTATCGCTTCACTCTCCTCCTGATTCAAGCCCAAAAGGTACTAGAAGAGTGTGGCGGTACGGGTCAGCAGATTGGGATGAAATGCGACATTTTATGGCTTCATATCCCTGGCGACAAGTCTGTTTTTCTTCAGGTGATATTTCATATGCTGCTGAGGCTGTCGCGGACGTCATTCGGCAGGGAATAGAATATTACATTCCGTTCTCCGATTTTTCGCACGAATACAAGACCCATCCTTGGTATAATGCAGACTGTGCCAAAGCCAAAGCCCGTAAAGATTCCGCCTACCAAGCTTGGGTTCAAGCTCGTGACTCCAAAGCAAAGAATAGAAAGATTAATCAAATGAAAAAAGCTTTTAACAGAGCCGCAAAATTCTGTAAACGAGTGATTAGGAAAGCCAGATTCAACCATATCAGACGCGTAGGTGACAAACTTGCATCCTACCCACCTGGTAGCAAACAGTTTTGGTCCCTGTCCAAGCGGTTGAATCCAATTTCTGTCGACCTTCGCTGCCTCCTCTACAGTAAACTGATGGCTCATTGGCTCACTCTGCGTCTGAGAAAGCAGACCTGTTTGCCTCTTTATTTGCCGGCAATTCACGCCTTGATGTCGGTTCTCATCATCCACCATCTATCCCGCACTGCGGCTTGACTATGCCTGAGATCTCAGTCCACACTAAGGAGGTCCGTCGAGCTCTGATGAATCTTGACGTAAATAAGGCTAGCGGACCGGATGGTATACCAGCAAGAGTGCTGAGGCATTGTGCGCCCGAGCTATCTCCGGTACTGACACGCCTGTTTCGTCTTTCTCTCCAATCTAAAACTGTTCCAAAGTGTTGGAAAATAGCAAATGTACAGCCCGTACCAAAGAAAGGTAGTAGGTCCGATCCCTGCAACTACCGTCCCATCCCATCCCGTACTCAATAGGAAGTTACTGAATTACCTTGAAAGAAATGACCTAATGAGTGACCTTCAATTCGGTTTCCGGAAGGGAAGGTCTACTGGTGATCTCCTTATCTATCTGACGCATTGGTGGGGCGAAGCGATTGAGAGGCACGGTGAAGCGCTAGCCGTTTCATTGGATATCTCCAAGGCTTTTGACAGGGTTTGGCACGCAGGTCTTCTCAGCAAACTTCCAGCATATGGCATCCCTGCTGTCTTCTGTTGCTGGATAGCTGACTTTCTGAGTGAACGGACAATCAGAGTAGTTATTGATGGCTCCTCTTCGGCCCCCATAACTAATAACGCCGGTGTTCCTCAGGGGTCTGTTCTTTCTGCTACACTTTTCCTGCTCCATATCAACGACATGCTGAAGCCCGGCATCGTCGGCTACGCAGATTTTTTTTTTTTTTTTTTTTGCCATGGTGGAAATAGCAAATTCGGCTTTAAACCTCGTTTCCAGATGGGGTGACGATAACCTGGTTTCTTTCAACGCCTCCAAAACGCAGGCATGTCTTTTTTCCGCTAAACGGAGCCAGTTTAACATCTCTCCGACTTTCCGAGGTTCATCTGTACCTATTACTGACAGTCTCAGTCTTCTTGGCATGGAGTTGAATTCAAAACTCAACTTCGGCACTTTCATTGAGTCTAAAGCACAAACGGCGGCCAATAAGCTGAGCATTCTCAATAAGGTGAAGCGATACTTTACACCTGTTCAGCTTTTAACTTTATACAAAGCACAAGTTAGGTCCTGCATGGAGTATTGCAGACACCTTTGGGACAGCTCAGCCAAACACCAACTTGCCGCTCTAGACTCAGTGGAACGCAGAGCCATCAGACTCATAGGCGACGACAAACTTGCATCTAAACTTCATACCTTAGCCCAACGGTCAGCAACAGGCGGACCGCGGTCCGTTTGCGGACCGCGAAAGGTTGAACCTCGGACCGCCAAATATTGTAATGTAGGTATAAATACGTAATATTTTTGAACCAATCTAACTTAGTACCTACCTAATCTAATTGATCTGTTTTACAACATCGACATCGATCAAAAACATCGCGCCGTCGAGCCATCACTTCAAATGGAAATAATCGATCTGCAAGAAAATGTGTCTTTGCAAATATATAAAAAGGTGTCAACTGAAGAATTTTGGGTCAAACATGTCCCAGAAAAATATGAAAATTGCAAAAAACTTGCTATCAATTTGGCCACTATGTTTGGCTCGACATACATATGCGAAACATCTTTTTCAAAAATGAATTTTTTGAAATACAAATATCGTTCCAGAAAGAATAAAAGACACTCTTCGAATTAGCTGTTCTTCACGAGAACCAAACTATAAAAACCTGGCTCAAGACCGCCGTTGCAATTTTTCTCACTAATTTTAGGTAATAAAAAGCTGTACTTAATTATTATCAGTTGTTTTTTTTTTTTGGACCTTTTAAAAATTTTCGAGCAATATCCGGACCCTACCTAAAACTACTTGCCGACCCCTGCCTTAGCCCATCGGAGAAAAGTTGCTAGACTGTCGGTCTTTTATAGATTGTACTTCGGAGAGTGTGCCAATGCGCTGCATGACCTGATCCCACCATCTCCGTTCTATCATCGGTCGCTAAGACGTACGGCTGATTTACATGCTCATTTAGTGGACCTACCATCAACGCGCACGAAACGCTTCTCGAATTCTTTTATAGTGCGCACCGCTAAGGAGTGGAATTATCTCCCGAAGTCTGTTTTTCCGATTAAATACAACCAGACAACCTTTAAGCTCAGAGTGAATAGGCTTTTTCTGGGCAAACTTGCTCCATCGTTGACCTCGTCTCTGCCTTCTTGCTAGACTGTAGTCAAAAGTAAGCCCATAACATAATAAAAAAAAAAAAAAAAAATACTACTTGGTAATATGATTGATTGGCTACCTCGGTATGTAATAAATAAAAATAAAATCTTTAATTTCATAGTTTAAGTTAACATAAACATAGACAGATACTGGCCTGTCCAGAGAGCGATTAATCTAGGAAAAAGATTCATTCAATTATCACTCTCTCCACAAGAGACCTCCATAGTGGAGAGTTAATGTCATCTCCGAAGGTCTTTAGGATATTGTTTCAACAAACACCGTATTGCCATGCCAAAACGAAGAAATTAGCATTTTCTTATCAGTGCATTCCTAACAATGTCAGGGACAAGTTCTTGTAGTAAAATGTTTAACTCAATAGTTTACAAATACGACAAAGACGAAATGGAACAGTTTTACTAAGAGGAGGTCACCAGTACTACATAAAAAAATATATAAAACTGAACTAACAGTATGGGAATGTGCCCAGCGAAGAAAAAGTGCACTGCGGTGCTCAAGATTATTGTAAGTACAAAATGTTTATTTATATTCAAATCCACCATTCGCATCGAGTAACGAGTTCACGAGTCCCCAAAATACAAGCTTTGTTAAAAGAAACTCAAAAACTATTGTATCATTTATTGTGTTTAATGTATAAGTGTGATCTATACCTGTGATTTTAATTAATAATTTTAGTGAATTGTATCTAAGATATCTTTAGTATGCTATATTTTACATTCTTATTTACAGATATAGCATAGTAGAAGCCTGCATTAGTTAAATAAATAAATACTATAATGACTATTTTATATTGTTAAAAAGGTAATTTTAATACATAATATTTTATTTAAGAACTGCAAAGATAGTTTTTTTTTTTAATTTTATTATTTAACTTAATAAAACGTGTAAATATAATAAATGTTTTATTTTACGCAAAAATACTAAGAAAATACCAACCTTCATGCATCCACCAACCAATTTTTGTCAAACAATTTAAAATGATAATGTTTTAATATACTAACCAATATAATATTTAATATACTAAATAATATAATAGTATAGTTTTAATATACAATTTCAAGTAAACTTTAACTGCAACTTCTCCAGAGGGGACATCTGGGTCATCGGAAAATTCAACAGACCACTTGTCCCCTCTGAGTGACTGGTAGAGGGGACCAGCGGGATATCGCTAATACGATGTCCCGCTTGTCCCCTCTACACGGTCCGAAGGGGACAATCCTAGAGGGGACCAGCGGGACATACCCGAATGTAGGTACTGGAATCGGTTTTTTTTTAAATTGTAAATTTAGATTATTGCAATCAACGTTAGCTTCAGTCGTTCACGCGCTACGCTGCGTGGTGCGGGGCAATGTGATAAACTCCTTATTTATCATGGCAACGTTACGGTAGCTTAGTGGAGCAGTGGATTGAGTACCGAGGAACACGTTCCGAGCCGAGAGAAGATTACGTAGCTACTAGGGGAAAATTACTTTAGTAAAGTAAAATACATAATTTTCTAAATAATGGTATATTTTCAAAAATATCGAATGACATGACCTGCATTATCTAAGTATTTACAAAAGAAATAATAATGATTCGCTTCGCCGTCAACATTAAATAAAATAATGGCTGATAGCACATAATTTGCTTACAAAATAATTATATTTACAAAATGAGGCTATCATTGGATTGTGTGAAAATTTAATTTTTTATGTGCTTTTCGTTGAAACAATGCATTTCGGCAGTACCATAGCTTAGAATAGAATCTGAGACTTTAAAATAAGCAGTATAAATAAATTATAATATTCTTCGTAATCATAAACTTAGAGAAAGGTAAAACAAGTCGTAAGTATAACATGATTTTTACATAAATGAGTTCGGTAGTGTTGTAACGTCGTCGGTAACTCAATCAGAAAATATCGATAATTTAAAACTACAGGTACTTTGTATGGTAGCTTTACAGGCATGGATAATATAACATATCTAATGCAACCCATGGGTTTGTTTCATAAATATAAAAAGCTAATAATGATACATTTAAAAGCAAATTTTCGCACTCGCTAGAGATGACTTCAACGATGAAGTTCTCAGATCTTTAAAATTTATTTCTAAGAGTATTCGGGAACTAATTAGTCTATGTGAGATGATAATTTGGCGCCATTTCATAAAAATCTGATCATTGCTAGCCTAAATCTTACTAACTATATTTTATTTCAGTTTATAAAAATCAACATTCCTACAAATATTGTATTTGATATAAAAAAGCTAAAACACACCATCAGTCGTTCCTGAAGACTTGCGTGCTTTCCAATTTTTTTTTAAAGAGAATGAACACAAATTTTATACAAATTAACAGAGATCACTGTCCGGTGAGAATGGAAACTTTTTAAATAGTTCAAATTATACCTAGACTGAAAACCATGCAAGTCCCCTATTCCATAACAATATCCACCAATTCGTAAGACAACAACCTCCAAGGTAAAAGATTAGGGCTTAAAATCCAAGGAAATCACATAGATTTCTCTACCTATTCTACTTTTGAATACACACAAGATTTTATCGATTCTTTTCGTTTCATTACTACACGCAACACTAAACTTAAATGACAAAAGATTTCACAAAGATAGGATAATTTTAAGGGAGATATGTATCAGTCTGCAAAACTGTATACAACTGCTATCCATCGATATCGATAAAATGTTATGTGTTTACAACCCTAGATAGTTTTGGACGATATTTTATGATACAATTCAATACACTTATTCAAAACTGTGGAGTTTTCATATCTCATTTACGTTAAACATTATTACCAACTATTTGCAATTTATACTACCGAATATTTTTATTATCTCTGTACATTTTTGTAGAAAAACTTCACAATTTTGCCCTTCCAACATTCCATGCGTACATAAATAGTGTATATTTTATTTAGCTCATACAAAATCTAGTTACATAGGCTAACTAACTATATAGTTAAAACAGTCGCACATTAGACCATAATATTTGGTCTGATACAAAAGAATACAAATAAAAAAATGGTAAATACATCAAAAATTCACAGAGCATGTGATACAAGTCTTTCCATACATATTTTGACTACTACTTTGTGCACAAACAGTCATTAATCTACTAATTATTTTAAAGTTAAGCAATTTTTCTGCAATTACAGTTGAAAAAGTGGTTTTAATTCGCACAGAAAAAATATGTATGAAAGAAAACAATATGTCTCAAATTCCGAAGTCAAAATTGTTCATTTCTATAAAACATTGTGCATGTTGGGGTAATTTATTATTTGGCCATAGAAGGTTTTCAAAAAACCCGTTTAAAAAAACCAATCGTATAAATAACTTAAAAGATATACTCGTTGCGCAAATGCACTATAATGGCCTCCGTTACGAAATAAATACGTAATTAACACCAATTCATAGATAAGATAAATTATATTCCCAAAAAATTTTAATTATCATGTTTTTTACCAATTTAAAAACTTACAACGGTTAACATAGCATGATTTGACAGTTTTTGAGATGCAACAGCGTCAAAATAACGGAAACTAAAAACCGTTAATTCATGGTATGTTACCAGTTTTAAGTCTTAATTTTGTAATAATTTCGTCGTTCCTAAGCAATATAATTTACCTGTTATTACTACTATTCTTCTCTTTGGGTAAGATTTACGTTTGGTGTTACTGGAAACACCAAAATAACTTATATATTAATGAAACTAAAATTACAAATAAGAATGTAGCACGTGAACGAAGTTTATAAACTCATCTTATGCATAATAATAATAACTAACATACAAATTATGTTATTTTTAAATACATTTTGTCATTTTCAGACACAAATGACAGTAAAAGATTAGACACATCCGTAACCTTGGCGCACAGGATTCGAACCTACATCTCCGGTTTTTCTGCATAAAATAAAAAAATAATTTAACCTACAAAGAGAGGTTTACCACTTATTAAAAATTATTACAAATGTCAGAGTTGTCGACAAGGACAAATAAATGCTATCTTTATTCAACTTAAGTATATTTAGTAAATCATTTCCATTATGCATAAGAGAATTCATTTTTAGATACTTTTAACGGAACATACATTTCTAACCATTATTTTGTTCTTCCATCTGTCAGCTTTATAACCTCTTTCACTCTATTTCAGAACCAAAGTTGTTTAATAAATTCAGCTGCATAGAATTCAGCTAATAGGAATACATTTTTAACTACATTATTACAATAAAAAATCTGCATGTTTCCTGAAAAGCGTTCCCTATTGCAAAAGCGGTATCCATTTAAATACTATTATATCTTAATCTAATTACAAAAAGTTTGTACATACATAGCATATAAAAATTGTAGAGTATACGTCGCTTACTAGTAACCCCTTTTGCATACAAACTACTATTGCAAGGGTGTTGTTACCAGTAAGCAACGCATACCGTACATTGTCAAACAAAATATAAGCAACTAACAGAATATTACAGTATCCATTTTAAATTAATTATAAATGAAAATTATTAAAATTCTATATGATATAGAGGAATGGATATTTTCCCATGTAAAGCATTATAAACATAAGTTAGAGTAAACAAAAATGTAATAGAATACATTTTTGACTCTTAGCTTAAAAATAGGCCTTTAAAATATCAAGCTCCTATCATAGCATTTTTACAATAGTCAAACGTCAGAAAATAAATAAATGCTATTATGTTTATTATTTCTCGGTAAAATCAGCTATGTAATATAGTACCTGTCAAACGTTAACGGTAATTTTGGTATAACTTAAATATCAATTTTGAAAAAATATATTAGATATTTTTAACATAACATAATGATAACTTCAAGGTATGACTAACCTAGTTTGTGGTTAACAGTCGGTTAGGAATCCTCAGTGTAAAGAGATGGCATGTGCTTAGCTATCTTCCAGCAGATTGTGTAGTTCGGCGTAGTTCAGTATGGCACGGTGTAGGAATTCGTATTGCAACTGAAACAAAATAATAATTGTTTTGTAGTATCTATATATATTTACAACGACCTCTGTGGCTCAGTGGGCGAAGGCCTGAGAACCTTTTTTCGTAGTAATTGTATTTTCCCGCAAAAAGCGGTATTTTACCGCGGTAAAAAGTAGCCGATGTCTTATTCTGATATGTGAGATATTGTGAAGTTTCATTAAACATTTCAAAAACCTTATAAGTTGGAGATTTGGTTCCTTATCACACTTTGTTTGTAAGCATTTACTCAAGTCGAATGGCATGCGTTTCAATTGTGACCGCAAAATCAAGTTTTTTTCAAAATGGAGGACATGTAGGTATGCTAAAATATTGGAACACTTTATATTTTTATTTCGCATACTTACAGCAGAAAGTACGGAGTAACTTTTATCCCGACAAAACATACTATTTTTATTTACATACATAGATTTACGTTTTTTCTCTCTATCCTCTCTCTCTGCTTAGTTTGGGTTTAGGCAGTGGCGTAGCGTACCTTGTCGGGGCCCCGTATAAAAATTTTTTTGGAGGCCCTTATATGGAGGTAAAGATTTTTCACAAAAGAAAAAAAATATTGTGAGAAGTAATATTTATTTATCACATAATTTACCCATTTTACAAATAAAAATCGAATTTTAAATATTCACTCTCCTTGCCTTTTTATCGGCAAACTGATTTATTAAATCATTTATGGCTGATGATGATTTTAGTTTTTCTAAAGTTTCTGCCTCTATGGACAATAGTGAGATGTCTGACAGCCGTTCTTGTCCCATCGAAGTTCTTAAGTAATTTTTTATTAGTTTTAATTTTGAAAAACTTCTTTCTGTCGTTGCGGTTGTAACTGGAAGGGTCAAGAATAAAAAGCATGCTGTGATTACCTCGGGAAAACTGGATGCAAGACTATTGAATTTTACTAGCAATAATTCAATGAGTTCTTTAATAGATTATTTTTTTTTAATTTCAGAATTTAAGCATGTTTTTAGATCCTTTAATTGGTCACAAAGATTAAGTGAGATGTCTTTACTGTATTTAGCAGACAGTAAAATAAATTAGAAAGTTTTATTCTTTTTCCTTACACACTTTGGGGGCCCCCGTGGCCCGGGGGCCCCGTTAATTGATACGGCAAATACGGCGGTAGCTACGCCCCTGGGTTTAGGTGATGCTGTGTGAGTAAAATATTTATTTATTTTATTTTCCACGGTTGTCGGGAAGAAATTGCTTTAAGCAATAAGACGCATTCTAGGTTTAGTTGTAATTTCTTATTGTATTGTTTCTTTGTGTAATAAAGTATTTGCTATGTATTCTATCTATATATTTAAATGACGATGCAAGTAAAATACGACACTTTGGTAACAGTTAACTAGTGACACTTTCAATAAGCTATGCCGGCATCCTGATCCATCCATTGCTGGCTTGGATCTGTTTACTTCGGGAGTCATCTCGATCAGGCAGCAACTAGCTAATAGTAATTTTATTGTTAGTAAATAGGTAGTTATATAGGTTTTTAGTTTTTTTTTATGTTATTAATTTATTATATTGTATTGTAAACTTTGGAAATAATTTATGCCTGAAAACAGGATTCTCCTAGTTCAGGCAAAATAAATATATCATAGTTCTTATTAAATTTTAAGGATTTTTGTAAAATTAAGCTTTACGTGATTTTCTGAATAAATATTATTATTATATATTATTATTGTTCATTGTGTCCATCGAGGTGTGTTCACTTTTTGATGTTTAATTTGTGACCATCCGTGAAGATCTGTAATTAGCCTTCTGTTACTACTAGGTTGGTTATAGTGGTAATCTTGGCTGTTGATTTTCCTTCAAACAAATAAATAAATTAACTATAAGGGTGTTGATGGACTTACAAATGTGTTGATAGTCTTGACTCGCTGCGAGCGCACCTTCCGCGCGACGCAGCAGACGTCGACGCGTCGCTCCGTGCGCAGCTGCGTTATCAGGACGCACAACGCTACGAATAGCGCTGATCTCTCAGTTCCGAATCTGCAACAAATATTTATTTAAGTTTCGATACTATTTAAACAGTTACACATACAATTAATCATTGTCTGTTTTTAATCCCCGACCAAAAAAGAGGGGTGTTTTATGTTTGGCGTGTCTGCCTGTCTGGGACATCATAGCTCCCGTACGGATGGAGCGATTTCAATTTAGTTATTTTGTATAAAAGGTGAGTTTGGCGCGAGTGTTTTTAGACATTTTTCATGAAAATCGGTTGTATCGTTTAATAGTTATGGGGGTGAGAGTGGGGAAGGAAAACCGAAATTCTGCAAATACAGCTCGGCCAGCCCGCGCGTCACCTCGGGCACGTGGCCCGGCGCCGTCGGCAGGCCTGGTACTGCAGTGGGGACGTGATGAGGAGTACTCACTGGCAGTGCACCAGCATGGCGCCGGCGGCGGCGGCGGGCGGCGCGGCGGCGTCGGCCAGCTCGGCCAGCCCGCGCGTCACCTCGGGCACGTGGCCCGGCGCCGTCGGCAGGCCTGGTACTGCAGTGGGGACGTGATGAGGAGTACTCACTGGCAGTGCACCAGCATGGCGCCGGCGGCGGCGGCGGGCCGCGCGGCGGCGTCGGCCAGCTCGGCCAGCCCGCGCGTCACCTCGGGCACGTGGCCCGGCGCCGTCGGCAGGCCTGGTACTGCAGTGGGGACGTGATGAGGAGTACTCACTGGCAGTGCACCAGCATGGCGCCGGCGGCGGCGGCGGGCGGCGCGGCGGCGTCGGCCAGCTCGGCCAGCCCGCGCGTCACCTCGGGCACGTGGCCCGGCGCCGTCGGCAGGCCTGGTACTGCAGTGGGGACGTGATGAGGAGTACTCACTGGCAGTGCACCAGCATGGCGCCGGCGGCGGCGGCGGGCGGCGCGGCGGCGTCGGCCAGCTCGGCCAGCCCGCGCGTCACCTCGGGCACGTGGCCCGGCGCCGTCGGCAGGCCTGGTACTGCAGTGGGGACGTGATGAGGAGTACTCACTGGCAGTGCACCAGCATGGCGCCGGCGGCGGCGGCGGGCGGCGCGGCGGCGTCGGCCAGCTCGGCCAGCCCGCGCGTCACCTCGGGCACGTGGCCCGGCGCCGTCGGCAGGCCTGGTACTGCAGTGGGGACGTGATGAGGAGTACTCACTGGCAGTGCACCAGCATGGCGCCGGCGGCGGCGGCGGGCGGCGCGGCGGCGTCGGCCAGCTCGGCCAGCCCGCGCGTCACCTCGGGCACGTGGCCCGGCGCCGTCGGCAGGCCTGGTACTGCAGTGGGGACGTGATGAGGAGTACTCACTGGCAGTGCACCAGCATGGCGCCGGCGGCGGCGGCGGGCGGCGCGGCGGCGTCGGCCAGCTCGGCCAGCCCGCGCGTCACCTCGGGCACGTGGCCCGGCGCCGTCGGCAGGCCTGGTACTGCAGTGGGGACGTGATGAGGAGTACTCACTGGCAGTGCACCAGCATGGCGCCGGCGGCGGGCGGCGCGGCGGCGTCGGCCAGCTCGGCCAGCCCGCGCGTCACCTCGGGCACGTGGCCCGGCGCCGTCGGCAGGCCTGGTACTGCAGTGGGGACGTGATGAGGAGTACTCACTGGCAGTGCACCAGCATGGCGCCGGCGGCGGGCGGCGCGGCGGCGTCGGCCAGCTCGGCCAGCCCGCGCGTCACCTCGGGCACGTGGCCCGGCGCCGTCGGCAGGCCTGGTACTGCAGTGGGGACGTGATGAGGAGTACTCACTGGCAGTGCACCAGCATGGCGCCGGCGGCGGCGGCGGGCGGCGCGGCGGCGTCGGCCAGCTCGGCCAGCCCGCGCGTCACCTCGGGCACGTGGCCCGGCGCCGTCGGCCAGCCCTGGTACTGCAGCTGTCGCACGCTGCTGCTGCAGCCGCTCTGCCGTACAAAATAAATAACAAAATTAATATAAATAAATATTTCTGGACAATCCACACAACAACATCTAGCCCCGTGGTAAGCTCTAAGCTTGTGTTACGGGTAGTAGACATCTGATATACGTAATATAATAGACATACATATATAGATATTTTTTTACTATACATTAGTATACATATTAAACACCCAGACCAAGGAGAAAGTGATTGCAGAACATGCAACACACACTGCACAACATAAACTTGACCCCTCGGCGGGATTAGAACCCGCTTTTTTTGTGTTTTAAACCCCATCATAGTTATCTGTGGACTTGTGTTGAATCTATGGAGCGGGCTGTCACGGGCATTGACTGATTGGGACAGCATGCAAAATATGAAGGATAATGTTAGGTTAAACAAATGAAACTTATTGTAATTTATATATAGAAAGAACTGGTGAAACAATAGCTTTAAATGTTGTTGCTCTTTTCAGGTAAGTTAGTGATTAATTAATTTTAAGAAATGTGGTTTGTGTTATTAAATAAACTCCTCTCTTTTCAGAGCAACTCAATTTGGTTGTAGTTTCACAGTTCACCAGAATATCCAAGGATAATTGCTAATTAACACATTTTATACATATGTATGTGAGTATGTTATTCGGGTTTTCAAGCCAAATTCAATAGGTTTCAAATGATAGTCCGTCATTTAAATTATAATAAAATTATGTGCACGTATTTGACTATTTTTTTTAGGATTGATAAGCCTTCATTTGACCACAATCTCACCTGATGTAAAGTGACGATGTGGTCTAAGATGGGACATGAAGACCTAGAAGGTGGCTTCTCCGGGCCACATTACGAAACACGAAAAAATCGCTTCACGCACTGGCCCAGCCCGGAGGGTGGTGACAAGCCGCGGCCGAAGCATCCCACCAGAGAACTATACCTTGTTGTTGACAACTCTGAACTGGCGCCGCGTGTAGTAAGGGCAGGATTCGCTCTCCTCGTACTGGACCGAGATGTGTTCGTATTGGGCCGTGCCATCGTCCCAGTATCGGGGACATTTGCCTTCACCCATCTGCGAAAGTACATAACATTGATATCTTTACATTAAACCTTGATGATTTTTAATTAGTGATAAACCTCACTTTTCAGGATAAATTAACAGGATCAGTATCCTGTGTGCGATGGTTACGGATGTGTCTTAATCTTTTTCTGTATAAAATTTAAAAATATCTTTACATTGTGTAAAATGAATTTACTTTCAACTACTCGACAGTTTTATACAGTTTGCAGCAATTTAAATTAAAGTTTATCATGTAGTTTTATCGCTTTTAAACACGTTATTTCCTCAGGAAATTTAAATACGCGTGCAACGGAATGGGATGGAAAACTATTGTAATCGATACTTCGTCAGCTAGTAACCCCAGCAAACGTTGTTTTGCAAAATGAAAAATAGATAGTAGCTGATTCCCAGACCTACTGAATACGCATATAAAATTTGTTAAGAATCGGTAAAGCCGTTTCGGAGGAGAACCATTCTCGAACCCACTTAAACACACACAACAAATTTTATCAAAATCGGTCCTGCCGTTTAGGAGGAGTTCAGTGACATACACACTCACAGAAGAATTATATACATAAAGATTATATAGCTGAAGAGTTTGTTTAAACGCGCAATCTCAGAAACAATTGGTCCTATTTGAAACAGTGTTCCACTGTTATATAGCCTATTTATCGAGGAAGGCTATAGGATAATTTTAACCGCGGAAAAATAAGTTGTTCGCGCCGGGAAAATTCAAAAACATAGACAACGCCGTGTCCGTTACGCTAGTAAATAATAAACGTCATATATTGACAGACTGTATAAGTAAAATTACTGACAATTGTTTAATCCTGATTTTTAAACCCACAGACAGATCTTTTAATTAGTTAAACTGATTTAAGTTCTGTATATCACTCATTTGATGCCTCACTGAATTAAAATTATAATAATAATTATGAATATTTCCAGGCTAATCACACCGCATCACCTAACCCCAAACTAAGCAGAGTTTGTACTATGGGTGTAAGGTGACTGATATACTACATAGATACAATTTTTTCTTGTAAATACTTACATAGAAAACACCCAGAAACTGTATTATGATTTCTATCAAACCCTCTTACCTCACTGAGCATAACGATGGTGGTGACATTGTGTTCGGACACCATCCTCCAGAAATCCATTATCGTACTGGGCATGGGGTCTTGCGTTATGATGAATCCTTCTACGTTGTCGTATGCTGCGGAATAAATACATATTTACTAGAAAACACAATTGGATAAGGCATAATAATGAGGCAAGGAGTGGAATAAGGGAATAGGCCTGATGACTTCATCAAAAAGTCTGTAAGCCCGTCCAAAAATACCGGACACCTGTTTTTTGCTTTATCAATTTAATAAGAAAGTGCAATCATATCAAATCGAGTATAAAAGTTCCGGAGTGGGGGGAGGGGGAGGGGGGGGGGGGGGCTTGTGATTACGAAATTTCACGAAATACAAATCGCACGAAAGCGCTACGTCACGCGAAACTTAAATGCGCTGTAATATCGTCGTAATTGTAAGTAATCTCTCCCAGTTATAGGCGCTACAATCACGCGATTTCTATCGCTATCACGTTTATCATCACAGAAACTGAGGCACAAACAACTAGAAGATAAATAAACGCGCCCGCCAATCATGTTTTCTACCTGCCAACCTGTAATGGTTGGTCCATTACACCTTTTTGTACACAATTTAAATTAGTGCAAATAAAATGTTTAAAAATAAATGCATAACTATATATCCATCAATAAAAGAGGCGTTGCGCGTTGATGTAACTAGAGTAATCCCTTACTGGTATAGCCGCGAGAATAACACGATTTCTATCGTACGGTAGAATTTCGACGCTACGATTGATCTTATAAATCTAAATACTAAACGAAAATCTATAATACCTTCAATAAAAGAAGCGTTGATGTAAGTGGAGTAATCCCTGCCCGGTATAGGAGCTAGGATGACACGATTTCTATCGTACGGTAGAATGTCGACGCTGCGGTTCTTCGGCCGCAGTTCGTCTGCCCCACCCGCGGCGCACGATTTGATCGGCTCGGGAATAGGACTGTTCAGGATTTTCTGTGGGACAAAACAGTAGAAGGTGAGAATAGCTCCGTGAAAACCCTCTCAACTCAACTCCTTAATTAATAATAATAATGAGGTGTAGTATGTAACTATGTCCTAAGCTAGATAAGATATATTCATTAGTAATAAATCAACAGCAGTCAGATGTAGTCGTTTCAATGACAACCTGAAACCATACCTCCCTTCATGGCGACCTTGCCTGGACATAATCAAGTTTTATTTCTAAAAGGTCTTACAATATTTATAATACTTATTAGTTTAATTCTAAGTTGATTAATTCTAATTATGCTATGACCTTGGCCAACCAGACATTAGGTTCGACACCTCGCACTAAACTAAGTTCTAGACTTGTAATATAGTCACGAGGGCATCTCTACCTTGACTAAGTTACCTGAGGTTAATATTACATACTAACAATCTAAACGTACAGTAAAGAAATAAAAGAAGTGATGAAATATTACAAAATAAGGAATCCTTATTTGATGCGATACAAGTTTAATTAAGCTTTCTTTTCCAATAAATGTATATTTTTTTAATCAAAGGCGAATGAGGACAAAACAATAAGTAACTCGGATGGGAGCTATTATCTAACTCGCTCGTGCGAGTTATTCTAACTCGACTCTTGTGAAGTCAAGCATCAGCGTCCTGATGTTGTTTCGTGTAGCAGCAAAAATTAGACTTGTATGATTGAATTCTGCATTTTTGGAGACGTATGCACTGTTCGTCATTGTGTTCCGCAGCCGGTCAACGCTGGTCGTATAAGCGCGGGGAACGCGGTGTCCCCAGTGGGCGTACTCCAGTAGAGCGCGGTGCAGAACACGAATAAGTAATGTAATATTTTGGACATTTTGAATATTTACTGCCAACATTCGCGATGTGTATGTATATTAAGTTTTTGTTTAAATTTAGCGCCATTTGCATTTGCTATGGCTTGGAGACTCTCGCGGCAGTCCCGTTCGAACGAGGTGTTCCGTCATTCTTTCATTCCGAGAATAGCGCAGTTAAATAATGTTACCAAAAGATAAAAATAGACTGATATTGTGATTACTAGGTTAGGTTACTTTATATTGCCTTAAAAACATAAGTAATGTTTGTTTTTTTCCTTTAATTACCCAATTTTTTATACCTTCTTTTTATCCTCTCATAAACATTTGCAGTAACTTTGCGAATTCGAATATTCGTTACATCACTAACTCGTATTGTGTTGTAAAAGATAAGATAAAGATAAAAACGTTTATTATGACATCAAAACAAAAGTATATTAAATATTGTACAGATGCTACATAGTAATTTTTAATGACATAAATGGTCACCAATCAGCATGTGCTATGACAGAACTAGGTGCTGTCATAGCGCAGGCCCTCGATGGTGATTGTCTACATAGTGCGTACCGTTCGGCACATGCTGAGCCAACGCCTATTTCGGCTCACAATCTTAATGTGTCATACAAATGCGTAGTATTTAGATTTTTGTTATATATATATATATATATATATATATATATTTAAGCCGTGTTGGCTAAGTGGAAGGACACTCGACTTTCATTCCGAAGGTCGTGGGTTCAAACTCCGCCACGCACCTCTGGATTTTTCTTCTTGAGAAATTCATTTTGCTTCAAACACGTGCTTTAACGGTCATGGCAAACATCGTGAGGAAACCGGCATGTTCTGAGAACTTTAAAAGAGTTTGAAGGACATGTTACATTCACCAACCCGCACTTGGCCAGCGTGGTGAATTAAGGCCTAATCTCTCTCGTCAAGAGTGAAGTCCCTGTGTCCCAGCAGTGGGAACGTTAATAGGGTGATGATGATATATTTTTTGGTTATTTTAGTTTGGCTATTAATATAATTATAACTATCTGTATTTGTGTTGTCGAAATAAATGTCTTTCTTTGTTTCTTTTTGTTTTACCTCGAACTCTAGCTCCATGAGGCAGGTGGTGGCCTGCGGCGGTGTGTTCCGCAGCCGGTCCACGCTGGCCTTCAGGCGGTGCGCCGGGATCTCGGTGTCGCCGTAGTGGGCGTACTCCACCAGCGCTCGGTACACGAATACGTATTGTTTCTGTGCCCAAAATATACTCATAAGTAAATAGAACAAAAATATATATCTTCATAAACTCAAACTGAGCAAAGACATAGGACCGGTAATCCAGGTAGAAATATGTTAAACATTAAATGATAAATCATTTTAAACTATCTAGGGAACTATCTCACCAGATACTAATTAAAATTCAGGATGGGGGAGCCGAGATCTGCACAGAAGTCTCATTATCCTCCGGTATACTAGACCCTTACCTGCCTAATTCTTAAATGAAGCAGAGTAGGACTTTGGAAGTCTTGATGAGTCGTTCCAGCATGTCCTAGATGGGGCAGCTGATTCCATTAAACGTCTAAATGAAATCTCTCTTGTGGAGTCAACCACTACATGTACCACCAGCGTGCCGGTGCGGGAGACACTCACCAGGGACTGCACCAGGAAGTTCCTGGAGCGGCGCAGCTCGGCCACGGTGTTGAAGACGGCGGCGTGGCCCACGTCGCGCAGCTGCTCCAGCAGGCAGTCCAGCGCCACCAGCGTGCCGGTGCGAGAGACACTCACCAGGGACTGCACGAGGAAGTTCCTGGAGCGGCGCAGCTCGGCCACGGTGTTGAAGACGGCGGCGTGGCCCACGTCGCGCAGCTGCTCCAGCAGGCAGTCCAGCGCCACCAGCGTGCCGGTGCGGGAGACACTCACCAGGGACTGCACGAGGAAGTTCCTGGAGCGGCGCAGCTCGGCCACGGTGTTGAAGACGGCGGCGTGGCCCACGTCGCGCAGCTGCTCCAGCAGGCAGTCCAGCGCCACCAGCGTGCCGGTGCGGGAGACACTCACCAGGGACTGCACGAGGAAGTTCCTGGAGCGGCGCAGCTCGGCCACGGTGTTGAAGACGGCGGCGTGGCCCACGTCGCGCAGCTGCTCCAGCAGGCAGTCCAGCGCCACCAGCGTGCCGGTGCGGGAGACACTCACCAGGGACTGCACGAGGAAGTTCCTGGAGCGGCGCAGCTCGGCCACGGTGTTGAAGACGGCGGCGTGGCCCACGTCGCGCAGCTGCTCCAGCAGGCAGTCCAGCGCCACCAGCGTGCCGGTGCGGGAGACACTCACCAGGGACTGCACGAGGAAGTTCCTGGAGCGGCGCAGCTCGGCCACGGTGTTGAAGACGGCGGCGTGGCCCACGTCGCGCAGCTGCTCCAGCAGGCAGTCCAGCGCCACCAGCGTGCCGGTGCGGGAGACACTCACCAGGGACTGCACGAGGAAGTTCCTGGAGCGGCGCAGCTCGGCCACGGTGTTGAAGACGGCGGCGTGGCCCACGTCGCGCAGCTGCTCCAGCAGGCAGTCCAGCGCCACCAGCGTGCCGGTGCGGGAGACACTCACCAGGGACTGCACGAGGAAGTTCCTGGAGCGGCGCAGCTCGGCCACGGTGTTGAAGACGGCGGCGTGGCCCACGTCGCGCAGCTGCTCCAGCAGGCAGTCCAGCGCCACCAGCGTGCCGGTGCGAGAGACACTCACCAGGGACTGCACGAGGAAGTTCCTGGAGCGGCGCAGCTCGGCCACGGTGTTGAAGACGGCGGCGTGGCCCACGTCGCGCAGCTGCTCCAGCAGGCAGTCCAGCGCCACCAGCGTGCCGGTGCGAGAGACACTCACCAGGGACTGCACGAGGAAGTTCCTGGAGCGGCGCAGCTCGGCCACGGTGTTGAAGACGGCGGCGTGGCCCACGTCGCGCAGCTGCTCCAGCAGGCAGTCCAGCGCCACCAGCGTGCCGGTGCGAGAGACACTCACCAGGGACTGCACGAGGAAGTTCCTAGAGCGGCGCAGCTCGGCCACGGTGTTGAAGACGGCGGCGTGGCCCACGTCGCGCAGCTGCTCCAGCAGGCAGTCCAGCGCCACCAGCGTGCCAGTGCGCCCCACGCCGGCGGAGCAGTGCACCACGCACGCGCGCCCCACCATGCCCGACCACGCGCTGTTCACGCGCTGAGGACAACACGGACCATGATAGTGAAGGGTCTTTAAAATAGATCAGGGCGCTGTTGAATGTTTGTGCTAACCACAGACATACAACTACCTAGATAACGCAAGTATCACAATTAAATAAAAAAGTAAGTAAATCACACGAAATAGAGAGCATAGTCAAAACAATAACTTATCAATGCCTTCTCACCGAGCGTACGCCGCCCACGCACAATGACACAAGTAGGTATTTATAAAACCAGCGAGTTGAACTCTGGTCGACTATAACCAATCAGAGACCGTGCAAAAACCAGAAACCAACAATCCTAGACCTCTCTACCCATACATTTTGTATGGGAATGCAGCTAAAACACCCATTTTCACGCTAAACACAACCTAAAAACAACCTTATACACTTATGGCACAAAATAAAAATACTCCTTCACAAATGTGTCCCAGAACATACTATTATACCCTACTTGTATTGAAACCAAAAGAGCTGACTTTTGCTTTGTATTGTGCCGATATTTATCGTCTCCTAACAGATCAAACGTCCAAAGCATTCGCGGCAAAGTAATGTAAATATTATTTAGTATTTTTGCGGCCGTCTGGCTGCATCGGTACGCGTGTGATAGATTATTTTAATATTATTCATATTTCTTTTAACTAATAGGTTTGAGTATGTCAACACATACAAAATATATTAAAATTATGTTTAGGCTCTGATTAAAAAAGGATATAACGATTAACGTTAATTTAAATGTTTTTGTTTTGATTCGTAAATAATATGTTTAAGTACTTAAACTTAGCGTATATTAAAAGGTATATTACTAAACTACCTGTGTATAGTGAAAATAAAGCAACTATTGAAAATCTAAATTTAAAATTGAAGAAAAACCCCCGATTCCAACGCCTTAATTTCCTTAAAAGTAAAACACCATAAAGCGCCAAACTCACTCTTTCTTACAATAAAAGAACTAAATTGAAATCGCTCCATCCGTTCGGGAGCTATGATGTCCCAGACAGACAGAAACGTCAAACTTATAACACCCCTCTTTTTTGGTCGGGGGTTAAAATAGCGTTATTAAAACAATTGTAAAAAAGGTTATTTTACCTAGCTCTTTTAACCAGAGTGGAGGGAGCCCCATCACAAGTGCCAGCGAATTTAACAGATTGTCATTAAGTTTCTGTAGAAATTATTTTTCATTCTTTATATAAAAATATATATTTGCTTTCAACTAACTATTTTATGGGTTTTAAATAAAATGCTTATAGTATTTATTTAAACTCCAAATTATTAGGAACTAGCTGACCCGGCGAACTTTGTTCCGCCTTAGACGCCATAAATGAGCAGATTTTTGATTTTTTTAGTTAGTTATTTTAAATGTATTGTTTATCAATAAAATAAGATTGACAGAAGAATCCGTTTATAACGTCACGCATTCATTAAATTCTTTGTCAAATGTCTTAAGGTTACATTAAAAAAGTTTAATAATTTTATATGGTAGTTAAGTAATTTTAAATTTTCTAATTTTCCACGCAATTTCCTTAATTTTTTCTTTCATAAGAACCTTCTCCTGATAATAACGAACAGAACAAAAAAAGAATTAGCGAAATCGGTCAGGCGTGATGCCGTGACCAAGGGAAATAGGGATTCATTTTTATAATATAGCTTAATCTATTTACTAACCACTACGCCTAACCACGTCGCTTGGTCGGGGTTCGGACACGCAAAGTGCATGCATTTGCGTTATCAAGGTAGATGTTTGTCTGTGGTACCAACCATGTTGTTGTGGCCGCTTCTTTCAAATTTGTTGTTTTATGATAAATCCGGCAATGATGCAAAGAAATGCAAAAAACTTTAATATGAGAATGAATGTTTGTTAGCGCTGGCCCCATCACATTCGTCTAACGGTCTGTACACGCCTACTCAAGGTCGATTCTCTAACGTTTGGTGGACAAAATAGAGACACTATCATCAGATGTTACCCCACAAAACAAACTCATAAGCACCCCTTACGTACCCACTAGGACATAGGTACTTGTATCTTTAACGAGAGAGATTATGTTTTAATTCACTTGGCCAGCCAAGTGCGGGTTTTTAAATGTCACATGTCCTTCAAACTGTTCCAAGTTCTCAGAACATGCCGGTTTCTACACGATTTTATGCCTTGACTGTTAAAGCACACGTACATTTTACAATAAGAAAAATCCAGAGATAGGCGATAGGTGCGAAACCTTCAGAATCAAAGTCGAGGGTTGGCAAGTGGGAGCTTGCCAACACGGCATTTTCACTTCAAAACAAACTAACCTTTATGAACTTGAGAATAGAGTAGGCGTGTTCTGGCGCCGCGAAGTCCTTCCACATCAGGAAGTGGTACTGCTTCACTATCCTCGTCTCCGGGTCTTTGACCTCGCGGGGGGAGGTCGGCACGCTGCCTTCTGATGCGTCCGGGCAATCTGCAATAATAATAATTATTATTATACAAAGAATCTCAGTGCCAAATTTAAAGTTTCTCACTTTAATAAATCTAAATTTAAAATTTAAGAAAAACCCCCGTTTCCAATGCCTTCATTTCCTTAAATGTAAAACAACATAATATTATGTAATGTGGACGCGATGCGCTTTCATTTGATACCCCACACTAGTATATTTGCAGATTTTCTGTTTTCCTTCCCCACTCTCACCCCCATAACTTTTAAACGGCTCAACCGATTTTCATAAAACATGTCTAAGAACACCCGGGCCAAACTCACCTTTCATACAAAATAACTAAATTAAACAACTAAACAACTAAATTAAAATCGCTACATCCGTTCGGGAGCTATGATGTAACAGACAGACAGACACGTCAAACTTATAACACCCCTCTATTTTGGTCGGGGGTTAAAATTGCTTTTATCTAAATCCGTTTTAACCCCAAGAGGTGGTTAATTTTTCAAGCTAGTTTTAGCACACCACTTACATGATCATTATTATGTATTTCCATAATAATCCGTTGAGTAGTTTGTTAGCTAACAGCAAACAGACGGCGCAAGGGACTTCAGTATTAAACTATACGTAAAGATTGATTTTGAGATTCCAGTACATGCTTTTATGGAAGAATGATTCAAGAAATATAATTCCTTGTATTCATTTTTTATTATTTTATCTTAAATTGATGATTAATTACTATTGACATTGTTACCAGAAATAAATATTTTTAACTTTTGAATGTGTTGGACCCATGTCTGTATTTAATAAATATATAAAAAGCCCTTTCCATGTTTATATAGATTGAAAGTAAATTCAGTATTTATTACCTCCATTCCGCTTGGCAATTCCGTTGCCTTCTACAATAGGCTGGCCGTCGGCATTCATAGGCTGCTTAGAGATTTTCAACTCTCGCACTATGTAGTCCGAGTATCTGAAATAAGTCAACTGTAAGTAAAATTCTCAATTTAATATTAAAAAAAACCCTGATTCCAGAACTTAAGTTGCTTTAGTAAAAATGTTATAGTAAAAATCATACTATTTTGTAATGTGACGTGATGCGCTTTCATTTAAGACCCCACTCTAGTACCTATATTTGCAGATTTTCGGTTTTCGTTCCCCACTTTTGCCCTCATACCTTTTGAACGGGTCAACCGATTTTCATCAAAAAATGTCTAAGAACTCTCGTGCGCAACTCACCATTCATACAAAAAAACTAAATTGAAATCGCTCCATCCGTTCGGGAGCTATGATGACCCAGACAGTCAGACACGTCAAACTTATAACAAAATAACACCCCTCATTTTTGTCGGGGGTTAAAAATAATAAGTTGTATGTAGCAACGCCGTATTGTAACATGAAGGCTCGTAAAACTGCCTGGACCTAATGCCGTTATCGCACCCCGATCCGATAATGTAACAACGGTAAGTGGAACACCCACCTCTTCTCCTGCACATGGTAGACCGTCAGCCCGCCGAAGTTCCTGGAGCCGCGCACGTCGTCCGGCCAGTACTTGGAGCACTTGACCTTGGAGTACTCCTCCAGGTTCGTCAGCATCACGATCAGCTCCAGCCCGTGCTCCCAGATCATTCGCCAGAAGTCGTTCACGGTGGTGTCCGTTGGACCTTGAGCGCAGATGAAGCGTTTTCTCTCCTATGAAAGTTAACAAAGAAGTTAGCTTGTTATGAGAGTAAGATTTTATTGTTAAAACCATACCCGTATGTGTTTTCTATGTATCATATGTATGTATTTACAAAAAAAAATGTATCTATGTAGTCACCTAACACCCATAGTACAAGCTCTGCTTAGTTTGGGGTTAGGTGATGCTGTGTGAGTAGTCCGGAAATATTTATTTATTTATTTATTCCCATACATCTACCTACCATTCGCGTGTCCGAACCCCGTCCAAGCGTCGAGTTTGGTCCAGACCACCGCGACAAACAAACTAACGCCTGGTTTCACCAACATTTCCTGAATATGTAGTTAACTAAGTAAGAATTCCTAATCATAAGAAGTTATAATTCTCTTTTGTTCTATGTCCGTCTTAGGAGAGACTAACCTTCTTATGTAAAATAGATGGCAAAGCTGTCAGTTCAGTTCAGTTTCTTGTAATTGGACTTTGCGCTTGAAGCGACAATTTGCCAGTGCCGAGTTAAATAAAATTTTAAAGTGAAAAACATGTTACTTAGTTGAACGCCATTTTTTCAATTCAGATACAAGTCCGTAAGTTAGCATGGATTTTGTCCCTTTTAACGTACACAAATGTCTGAGTGACAAATGAATGCTAACGACATTTAATCCTATAAAGTTTATTATTTTGTTAGGAATACAATGAAAAAAAGGCATTGTTGACTATATCATTTAAGGGGGTAAAATAAAAAAAACTGTTGATGAAAACAGGCATTTTACGGCTTGCTAAGTGATGAAAATGTGTTTGTTATGACTAACTTGAGTTTTAACTCACTTAATAAATAACATAATGCTGTATGTCATTTTAACATTTAAACACATAATTTGGCAACACTATAGCTTTTAGCATTAGCATATCGAAAAGGAGTCTCGCATGAATCATGGGGGTATATATATAACAAGCTAGAAACAAACGATATTAAATATAAAATGAAATGCGAAGATTCTCCTAAAACATAAATTAGAATTAAAAGGATAAAAAGCCGTGCAATACCTTATTAGGGTCCGTGTCCTTAGAAAGCGGAGGGACAAACAGACAAACAGTTAGACACACAAAAGCGTAAGATTTAGATTTAAACAGGTTCTACTGAATATGACAGCCAGAGGGTTTAATTAGCAATAGGGACTTTTTGGACAGATGTTAGCATCACATTATGATTTTATATTGGCCTATGTTTAAGCGTCTAGCTCAGACAATGCTAAAACTAAAGGTTGTGATAAACATTAGCATTTCTATGTAAAATTGCATTGTATGTAATTGTATAGCATTCTTCCGAATGCTAGGAGCTGTGCTCGGTAAAATGCACAATGTGCGTGAGAATTTACGCGTAACATTTTGTTGCGCCTTGCATTCATTGTTTGTTACAATGCCGGGCCTACGCGCATTACCCGCGTGGCTCGAAGCGCGCCAGACTCGAATTAATAAAAAAATATGTCTTAATTGTAAAATGTAACTTGGTTTGTACAATAGGGTAGATGTAATTTTTTTCTTGCAAACGTAAATAAAAGCGCCACAATGCTTTGAAAGTTTGCGTGACGTAATGCTTTCGTGCAATTTGTACTAAATTGTATAAATTTAAATGTATAATTTCATTTTGACTATTTTTATTTAGTAATTTAAACGACGGGTATTATTTTTTAGGCTTACTGTGGCTCTTTGCACTCCTCTTTGCACGCGTCCACAAAGCGGCACCAATTTAGACAAACATTTCCCGCGCGGCAGACGTGGCGTATCGCTGCCCGCGTTGCTGACGCGTAGGTTAAGCCACAACCTAACTTTCACTTCAAAAACAACACACCGTCCATTCGTCACAGCGGCACATTCGAGATCTAGTTACTATGAAGTTGCATTACTGTTTAATAATAATAATAATAAATCATTTATTCAGGCATATCAGGCCCACATAAACATATACCTTACAGACACTAAAGTACAAACAAATATAAATCTTATATACTACAATATCATCGTGTCCGTATCATACGCCTATCGGCAGGCGGCCGATGAACCGTCGAAACTTGACCCCTTTCGGCCAAAACTGCTCACTCAGGAACATCAACAGATGTTGAGTTGGAACCCACACCATAAATGAACCGAAGCATCATTAAAATGATGCTAATTAATCATTAATCATCTTAACATGCCCAAGTTGCTTACGCACATTTGTCAACAAACTTGGATACTCGAGCCATCTCAGAGCACACAAAAGAGTAGACCACCTACACTCTAACTGACATAAGTCTCGGTTAAAATGCCTGACCAGTGACACAGTCGCCAGAGCCGAAATCGGCTTGGACATCATCATCAATGTTAAGATAGTACTACCGTGCTTCATAGACTTACTTGATATCCCATAACAAAGTTAGCGTTGATATAGTCCGATCCGGCGACGCCTTCCACCTGAGTGAGCACTACCCTCGTCTGGTCGTAGGCCTTGATGTCCGGGTATCGGTTCTTGGGCTGGTTCTCGCGCGCCTCGGACGCGTGCGTGGTCCGGTCCGGGTAGCATTCCGGCAGCATCTGAAGCAGCTGTATGTTCGTGGGCGGTTTAGAATTGTGGTGATCGTTAGCTTGTGTCAAAGTCAACATATTTATTGGAACGAAGTTCCTTATCGCGTGTTGCGAAAGGGGGCTAGATGGAAAACATTCTTACGAAAAGTTGTCACGACACGACACTTTTTGAATCACAACATCTTTTGATAAGCTGTTGCTTAATTTCGCGCTTCCCGTCATGCGTCATCGACTCCGTGGCGCAACGGTAGCGCGTCTGACTCCAGATCAAAAGGTTGCGTGTTAAATTCTTTTTGTGTTTCCAAAATTTAGTTTTGGGTAAAATTCAGTTTTATTTGTAAGTTATTTTTAGTTCAAATTACATTTGAAAAAATAAAACTTCACTAATTCAAGTTTTTTCCTTAGAAGCACAGGGCATACATGGACAGTGTGTGGTATGGTTGGGTTAGTTACCAGTTAAAAAACAATAGAATTCTAACAATAATACAGCGCATTTGGGCAGCTTGGCGAATTAAGGCCTGATATCTCTCGTCAAGAAAGAAGTTCCCAGCTGTCGAACCGTAAAAAGGGACCTTATGTACAGCGTATTTTAGGTTTACAAAATACGGAGTATCGATAACTCATAAACCACAGAAAAGATCGATATAAACCGTAGAACATATTGGAAGCACTAGTTTTGAAAAAAAAAAAACATCACAATCAAGTTACGAATAACCAAAACAGTGGAGAAGCCAACCCCTACAACAATTTGAACCCACGACCTTAGGAATGAAAATGGAGTGTGCCCCCACTTAGCCAACATGATTTTTTGTAGAACTTAGGCTCGAGTGTCTATTAATACGGGCCAAAGAGCATAGATACAGATACAAGTGGTATGTATAATACCTCGAATTCCTTCTGGAAGCCGTAATCGGAGTCGGCCTGCCGTTCCAAGTACGCGGCTGCCAGCTCGTCCTTGGGTATGGGCACCATGTCGGGCGGCGCCACGACGGCGTGGTGGGCGCGGCGCCCGAACATATTCCTGTGAAACCAGCTTTATACTTAAAATAATCTATATAAATAAAAATGAATTGTCGTTCGTTAGTCTGATTAAAACTCGAGAACGGCTGAACGGATTTATCTTATCATAGTCTTGAAATGTTCGTGGAGGTCTAGGGTAGGTTTAAAAGGCGAGAAAAAATCAAATAATTGCCGGGAAAAAAAATGGAATAAAAACCCGTGCGAAGCCGGGGCGGGCCACTAGTAATATATAAATATTTCCGGACAATCCACACAACAACATCTAGCCCAGCTAAGGTACTAGATATGATATACTTAATATAATAGACCTACATATATAATATATATAGATATATTTCATTATACATATTAAACACCCAGACCGAGGAAAAAGTAATGGCGGAACATACAAACACTTTGACCCCTCGGCGGGAATCGAACTAAGTCCGATTATTATTATTAAAAATACGGTACACACTATTTTGAATTATTTTCAATATTAATAATTTTACTCGGACTGCAGTAAATATAATCTAAAATTACAAATTAAAAAAACCCCCAATTCCAGAGCCTAAGTTCGCTTAAAAGTAAAAAGTCATACTATTTTAAAATGTGCACGTGATGCGCTTTCTTTTGAGACCCTACTCGAGTATATTTGCAGATTTTCGGTTTTCCTTCCCCACTTTTACACTCATAACTTTTAAACAGGTCCACCGATTTTCAACTAACATGTCTAAGTACACTCGCGCGAAACTCACCTTTCATACAAAAAAAAGAAACTAAATTAAAAACCGCTTCCTCCGTTTGGGAGCTATGATCTCTCAGACAGACAGACACGTCAAACATAAAACACCCCTATTTTTTGTCGTGGGTTAAAAAGTAAGGATTAATGTTCAAACACAAACGACAAAGGCCTTCCTCAACACAATGAAGGGTTTACAAAAACTCGCCGCGATTTATCTCGAATTTTCATTAAAATAAAATTGTTTTATGCGTTTCCACCAAGAGTTGAGTGATGGAGCATTTCTAATATCCTTAGGCAATTGGTTCCACAACCGAATTGCCTGAACAGTGAAGGATTTTGTGTAAAAATCTGACAACTTCTCTGATCTCTCTGATCTGATGAATCAAATATTAATCTACATAATAATGTCAACTCACCTAATAGCGGTCTGCAGAGAGTTCATCTCGAGCGGCGCGTGTGGAGGCATCTTCCTAGACCGACGCGTCTGTCTGATGCAGAATATTATCATCAGCAGTAGCACTAGAGCTGCCACTGCGCAGGTCGCCTGCAAAACAAACAACTAGATGTATAAGCGAAGCATTTTTTATTTATTAACTTACTACAAGAGAAACTCACAGTTATTACCAAGGAAAACTTACAGCTAATAACACAATAGTAACTTAATAGTGACAGTAAGCCAATAAAAAGTTTTCAATTTTCAACTTTTTATTATTAAATTTAGATTACAATCTAAATTTACAATTTAATTCAAACCCCCGATTCCAGAACCTTAGTTCGCTTAAAAGTTAAAAGTCATACTATTTTGTAGTGTGCACGTGTTGCACTTTCATTTGAGACCGCACTCGAGTGTATTTGCAGATTTTGGGTTTTCCTTCCCCACTTGTACCCTCATAACTTTTCTCATAACGGGTCCACCGATTTTCATCAAACATGTCTTAAGAACACTCGCACGAGACTCCCAAAAAAAAGTAAAATATTAAAATAGCCTCATCCGTGTGGGAGCTATGATATCCCAGACAGACAGACACGTCAAACTTATAACACTCCTCTTTTTTGTGGGGGGTTAAAGAGCAAAATATTGTTAAATTGTTTATCTGTTTCTTTAAATAATAATTAATATGGTGTTTCCTCATTAATAATTAATGTACCTACTTATTGTTGTTTGTAGAGTGTTTTGACTTGTATATATTGCATATGTATATGAGCAAACAAAATATTCAAATAAATGAATAAGTACTGAATACCGAATATTACCGGGCGTAGTTACATTCTACAAGTCTGCTGCAATAGGCTGGATAACTACATAAATTTTACTTGTAGTGTACTGCACACATACATTAGACATAATGTGTACATAGTTTGTAATTGTATGCTTTTGGTTTTCCAATAAACAAATTTGATACATATGAGATGGACTCATACTACATCTAGGGTTCCGTGTACAGTTCTGCGTGCTATGTGGCCTATGTATTATATGTATGTATATACAAATTTGACATTGTATTTACACTAGACTGATAAAAACAAGTTTATTTTGATTAGGTATTTATTTTATGCTATTTTCAAATTATTGTATGTTTATTTATTACATTTAAAAATTTTTATTTGTGTAATTTTAACTCCATTTCTGATTGCGTATAAATTGTTAAACTTTACTTGCCATGTATAATGCCCAGTTGTGTTATTATGTTTAATCAATGAAATTGAAATTGAAAAAAATCTATCTATGTAGTATACCAGTCACCTAACAACCATAGTACAAGCTCTGCTTAGTTTAGGGTGAGTGATGCTATGTGATTAGTCCGGAAATATTTATTAGTTATGAATATATTTTAATAATTTACCTGTAGAGCAATTTCGACCACATTGGCAGGTTGAGGCGCGATCGGCGTGGGCGCAGGGCGAAGCACGGGCATGAACTCGCTGTACATAGGTTCGTCGCCTTCTATCCGAGCTGCAAAATAAAACACAACTGTTGGTTTAAATCTTAATATATATAAATCTCGTGTCACAATGTTCGTCCTCAATGGACTCCTAAACCACTTAACCGATTATAATAAAATTCGCACACCATGTGCAGTTCGATCCAACTTGAGAGATAGGATGGTTTTTACGGCGAGAAAAATTCGTATAATTTCTGGGAAAATTTTATACCCGTGCGACGCCGGGGCGGGCCGCTAGTATATTATGAATTTAAAATAATTGCAACAGTTGCTTTCTCCTTGGTCTGGGTGTTTAATATGTATAATAAAAATATCTATGTATGTATGTATATTATATTAAGTATATCAGATGTCTAGTACCCGTAACACAAGCTAAGAGCTTACCACGGGGCTAGATGTTGTTGTGTGGATTGTCCGGAAATATTTAATTTTTATATTTTTATTTTAGATGTCAATGGCGGCAGGTTTTTGTCAATCCCTAAATTGATAAATATTGTAAAAAACAATCTTTTTAAAAAAGCTTATTATAAAATATCGGATTATATTGACGAAAAAACTGCATGGGACGGAATGTGCTCCAACAACAAATCAAAAACAAGACTAACAAATATTGTAAAGGTTCAGAACAAAAATGAGCTAGAGTTTCTAATCGCTTCTTTGCTCTAGTGTAAAAAAAGCGAAGCGACCAGATACGATAAATTTATTTCCTTTTTATCTTTTAGTTCCTATAGAGTAAAAAGAAAAAAAAACTTTATTTGTCATAAAATGAGGTACAGTAACAAAACTAAGGTCCCATAGGCTCCCGAACTATTTAAAAACTGTATATCAGGAACCAGTTGATTCTCCTATATGGACTTATTACAAATTATGACAACAACTAAAAGTAACTCATACAAACAAAATTTTAATATATCTATATTCAATTTGTTTATATTTTTGTATTTTATTTCTGAAGTTTCTGAGATATGTAAAGCCAAACAATAGAAATAAATGATTTTACCCATCTACCCTGTTGTCAGTATGGTTAGATGTCGAAATAAATATCGATAAAAATTCTTGAAAACTGTTTAGAACGCGCTGATCTCAAACACATTCGACGTTTATAATTTTTTTTTGGTATTGGTCATTTATCAAGCACACAATAAGATATTTATACTTATTCCATTAAATGCACGAAAAATCCATCAAAAGCACGGGCAACCCCGCGTCGCGAATAGATAAATAAATGATAACCTAAAAAGCCGTGTTGGCTAAAGTGGGAGGACACTCGACTTTCATTCCGAAGGTCGTGGGTTCAAACCCCGCCACGCACCTCTGGATTTTTCTTCTTGAGAAATTTATGTGCGCTTTAAACACGTGCTTTAACGGTGAAGGCAAACATCGTGAGGAAACCGGCATGTTCCGAGAACTTTAAAAGAGTTTGAAGGGCATGTGACATTCACCAACCCGCACTTGGCCAGCGTGGTGAATTAAGGCCTAATCTCTCTCGTCAAGAGAGAAGTCCCTGTGTCCCAGCAGTGCGAACGTTAATAGGGTGATGATGATGAACCTAAAACTGTTTTTATATTGCATGCAAACCAAATGAAGATTTCATAGGGTTTAATACGTTTTTAATTTAGTTAAAATACTTACTGATTAGTTCAACAAATAGCGTATAGTTGGCGCTGGTGTCGAGCGGCCCGTCTGTTACTTTCACGGCGTCTTTATCGCTCGTCTGCGCGACCGGCTGCGGCCTGTTCTTCAGTGTCGGGTCGTTTGAGTAGTCCCTGGAACAACAGTGATAATTAAATATATGGGGTGTCCAGTAATTAATGAATAAACTTGAAATGGGTATGAGCACAGCTTTATGACGTTCAGAAAATATATATAATACTAGCTGACCCCAGCAAACGTTGTTTTGCAAAATAAAAAATAGATGTTGGCCGATTCTCAGTCCTACCCAATATGCACAAAATTTCATGAGAATCGGTCAAGCCGTTTCGGAGGAGTATGGCAACGAAAACTGTGACACGAGAATTTTATATATTAGATATATACATCCCTACAGAAGTTCGAGAAGTGGCCGCAGATCGGGAGCTGTGAAAAAATGGGGGGAGGCCTTTGCCCAGCAGTGGGACACAGGGGCTTATTATAAATAAATAAATCTAACCCTACGTAAAAAAATTACGTTTAGTATATTTATGTACACTATATTCTATAACTGTTTATCTAAAATTTGTTTTTTATACAATGTTTAACTGCGCCATGGGTATAAAAAACGTACAAAATAATAGGTATAAATTATTTAAAAAAGTGCCAGTTTCAAAAAGGCGTTTTTCATAATGGTATA
Organism: Gymnoscelis rufifasciata; assembly: GCA_929108375.1. Classification (NCBI taxonomy): domain Eukaryota; kingdom Metazoa; phylum Arthropoda; class Insecta; order Lepidoptera; family Geometridae; genus Gymnoscelis; species Gymnoscelis rufifasciata. Next base: position 7,090,676 of record OV815327.1, on the reverse strand, counting down.
ATTCATGATCGTGTCTAAAGCAGTTAATGAATTATTACTAATTATATAGTAAAGGAGGAATGTTTACTAAAAATATATATTTACAATACTGGTTTTTTTTTATCCTACCAATTCTGACTTACAGGGCTTATAAAAAAGCTTTTTTGACATAAATTACCTTATTTTTCATAATTTACAAAATATTTTGAAATTTATCATTACTCAATTCTCACCGAATTGCGTGAGAATTGAGTGATGATAAAAAAGCTTTTTTTATACGCTTTTTTATCTTACCTTATCTTCTAACATCAACCAATATCAATAAATCCTACAAAGCCAAAGTTAGAGTTACATTTATGGAAATAAACAGGGTATGCTTAGAAATGTCAAAACATCTTGCAGGTAATAAAAATTGTCCAACAAAATCAAATCAAATTAACTTCCTATACTAAAAAATTAATCATGGAAACTTACAATTACTACTACATCAATATCGCACATCCTATGATGAAAAACACAGGACATGGTCTGTCGCTGGTCACTCACCGCTCAGTAGTGCGCCGGGTCCGCGTCGTGTCGGTGTCGTTGCCCGGCTCGGAGTCGTCGTCGAGGTCCGGCGGCGGCGCGGGCGCGGGCGCGGGGGGCGCGGGGGACATTCTGCGCCAGCGCCGACACGCCGAGCAAGATGGCAATGAGGATGGTTTCTCGGGGTCGTCGAGGAAGGTGGGTTCGGACTCGTTGTAGTGCGAGGAACCGTCGCCCATTACTAGTTCCGAATCGGATGGGAAGTTGTCACTGTAATATAATTTAATTAGCACGTGTTAGAAATAGTTGCAGGATGGGGCGAGGCCTAGCGTCGCCTTTTTTGGAGTTTACTCCTTAAGAAACGATTTGAGTTATAAGGCCCGGTACGGAAATTTTATGAGGAGTAAAATCAAGTGTAACACGTAAAGTTGAGGCGTTAACGTAGAAAGAGACAAACATATATATCTGTAGGATTGAACGTGTAAAAGAATGAGATGGAATACATTGCACAGCGTATCTCATTCTCGGGGTCTCCTCTTTGCGCGATACTTCGTAGTCTCACTGTATTTTATTTATATTATTGTAACATACTTTATGTAATACGCTTTATTGAAGTAATATTAATAATCCGAATAATTACAGATATATGTTTGTTTCTCTTATCATTTTAGCAGATGCGTTCATTTACCCTTTTCTTCTATTCGATATATATCATAATTATCGTTCGTAAGGAGTAAACTCCAATCGTGCGTCGTAGCTGATACACACACACTTTTTTTTAAAATAGGCATCAGGATTCATTCGGTGCACATCACCCGGTGACACCCCACGTCGTCTCGTACCTATCTCGATATACAAGGTTCTTATAAAAGTGGTTTATGCATATATTAAAAATATTTTATTCTATAACATTTAGATGTAGGGTCATTTTTCGCTTTAACGGTGAAGGCAAACATCGTGAGGAAACCGGCAAGGTCTGAGAACTTTAAAAGAGTTTGAAGAACATGTGACATTCACCAACCCGCACTTGGCCAGTGTGGTGAATTAAGGCCTAATCTCTCTCTTCAAGAGAGAAGTCCCTGTGTCCCAGCAGTGGGAACGTTGATAGGGTGATGATGATGATGATGAAGGATTGTTAAAGGATGCACTTACTTGGAGAATACATCAGTGATATAAGCCACCAGCTCGTCCTGTTGCGCGTGCGCCGTTTCGTAGTCCGTCACCTTGATATGGCTGGGCGGCATCGTCAGGCTGCGCTCGGACTTGTTCGGCGGCAGGCGGATCATGTGCACCCTGGATTTATTTATCGAAGTGAAACTTCTTTGGAATCGCTGTGATTTCAAACCGGTTGCAACGGAAATGCGACAGGTAAGTAAATCTTAAACGCTAACAGGGTTAAGCAACTTTGCGCGACGCCAGTACTTGGATGGGTGACCGCCAGAACAAAATCTTTTTGCACAGTATTTTTTTTTTGTTTTTATTTTCATCTCATTCTTTTGTCGATTTACTGAAGTTTCACTTCTATCGTGTGTGAATCGCATAAACACCTTTTTTTTTAACATGGTTAATCCAATTTTAAAGTCTAGCCAGGCGGTGACCTACGAATACTTAACAATTTAAAATCCTAGATATCCCCTTACCTTAGTGACTGAGATGTTTAGAGTCTATGAACGTAGCCTTGTTGTAACACATTTGAATCAGAGAACATCAGTGCACATAGCGCTAGTTTAAACCTTAGTGGTTTTTTGTTGTTGTTTAAATAAACATGTTTGTTGTTAAAGAAAAATAATAATAAAAAAGACAACAAGGGCTAAACTAAACTTCGTTTAATTGTCATCGCGTGCATTTCTGTATTGTATTAAGTAAACAACACAATAAATACATTTCACTCATTTATATAGCTATTTATTTAAATAAAAAAATTATAATTTACCTATAGCAACATAGAAGTCCGTTTCGTTCTGCTATCCTGGGCAGGTACATTTTGAACATATATTTATCATCTTGCAGTATCTGAAACAAATATATACACTTACTTAGTAAAAAAATTCATAATGCTTTGGCTAATTTGTATGGCTTCGGCGAATATTCGTGTTAACGTGACTGAGGAGATGTTGCGATATCGTCTTCACGCGAGTACTTCCTTGAAAACACAACATAATTCCTCAGAATTGAGGTTTGACTGTCTCAGTGGCGCAAAGGGCGAATTCCGTTTGCGGCGCAAGGTTCGATTCCCACCGAGGGAGTGTTCTGGAAGCACTTTCTTCTTAGATATGTGTCTATTATATAAGTTGTCAGTTGTCTAGTGCCCCAAACACAAGCTTAGAGCTTACCACGGGGCTAGATGTTGTTGTGTGGATTGTCCGGAAATATTTATTATTTTCAGAGCTTTTTCCTTGTATCTAATCACAAGTTATTAAATAACTTAGAACAAGAAGACGCTTGTATACGGGGTTATTACTAGGGTGTGTATTATGTTAAATTGTTTAAACACTTAAGAACTAATGTTTAACTTTTATGGGCATAATTCCATGCTTTGTAAAACCTCATATTTTGTAAATAAAAACACTATTTATTTTTATTATTAATTAGCTTGGGTGGCCAATCTGAACTGAGTATAGTCGACGTAGTGCTAGTTACCTTCCTCCAGCGCGGGCGCGGCGGGTGGTCGGGCGGCGCGGGCTGCGTGTGGCAGTGCGTCGTGGCCTCGACGCCGCGGCGCCGCGTGCGCGTCATGGCGCTGAGCCGGACTGTGTAGTGGGTGTTCGGCTGGAGGTCGTCGATCCTACAACAAATAGATATATATTATATGAAATGTACGCAAACATTACGCTCAAAACGGGCTCGGTGTTTTAAGACCCATCATTATATGACAGTTGCATAATATACTAATAATATAATATACTTTTACCTACATCTACTCCACAGAACCCCGTATAAGCGTTCAAAACGGTTATGAAATTACCATGTTATCATATCCAAGGCCTTAAAATACTTCAAAGTAGGTATGGTGTTTTAAGACCCATTATTATATGACAGTTGCATAATATACTTTTACCTACATGTACTCCACAGAAACCCGTATAAGCGTTCAAAACGGTTATCCGTTATGAAATAACCATGTTATCATATCCAAGGCCATAAAAGACTTCAAAGTAGGTACTTGAATTAATTTCAGTAATCGGTATTTTGTAGGTATTAAGTCAATGGTACAGCCAGCGACAAGAACGTCTAGAGAGTTCAAAATAATATGCAAAAACAAAACAAATTGATTGCTACTTTTAGATTATTGTGACCTCTAGACGCTTATATCAAAATGACGCTAACCATCCTTTTTTTAAACAAGTTAGGCATTTGTTACGGTTATTACGGAAACAGGAAATTAAAGTCTCGCTCCAATACTAACCTAACCGTAGTTTTGTTTGTAGTAAACTTGGCCATCGGTCCCCAAGTCGTCTCCTTTTTCTTGCCAAAGCGGTCCCTGAACGTAGCGTTTCCAGTTAGCTCCATCTAAAACAATACATCCATTTAAGTAACAAAATAAAATCGAATAGCATTTGAGGAAAAAATAGAAGATGGTAATATATATAATCACTGTTTTGTCGGCATGCCCTCCAACGTGGCCGTTACCATCTCGTTCTTCATCCAATATACTAAATATCATCCAATTAAGGACAATATAATACGTGGCTACTTCTATCTCAACGACTTATGATTAGGAGAACATACATCAACCAGGTTGCCAATTCAAATGTATTCAAACAAAATATTTTAGATACGAACATAAAAAGTAAAAGTCCATTATCATGTTTTTTAAATAAAATTTCATCCAATTAATGACAATGTATGTAGACTGAAAAATCATGATTGCCACTTTGTGTGCACTTTGCGCAAATCTTCTACCCTCATTTGCGGCCCGATTTATGGCGTACGTGATATACGTGATTGTTCAGAGTCCTTATATTGAATTGCCATTAATTGCATGATATTTTATCGAAAAAACGGGAAGCAGCGGTGAGCATTTTTTTTATGATAGATAAGCCTTCATTTAATCACAATCTCACCTTACGTAAAGTGACGATGTGGTCTAAGATGGAGCTCGAAGACCTGGAAAGGAGATGGCTTCTCCGGACCACATTACGAAACACGAAAAAATCCTTTCACGCAATGGCCCAGCCCGGAGGATGGTGATCCGCGGCCGCGGCCGAGACCACACCAGAGACTTTTTTTAGCACCACCCGGAGGTCACGTGTAAGGATTCAGAGGGTTAACACTTGCGGACGTGAACAGAAAAATCCCCTCATTATGATAACTATCAACAAGGGATGCCTGTGTGACATATAACTTACAGTGTATCCCTTGATCTCCGCGTTGGGTTTGAGCGGAGCGCCCCAAGTGAGGTTCATGAAGGTGGCGCTGCAGTCGGCGCGCACGGCTGTCGGCTCGGTCGGCATGCCGTCCGACGTGGCCGCTTCCATCTCGTCCGACCACGGCCCGCATTTGTCGTCGGATCCGTTCGTGATCGCTGTGTAATAGTTGCAAGCTCGAACCTATATTTAGAAAGAAAGAAGATATTTGTTTCGTACTAAAATATTACAGTGAACATTATAAAAAGCTTATGAGTATAAAATTAGGTTATTGTACGATTGATTATTTACGACGACACTCAGCATGTGTCTGCACGAATATAGATAACAGCGCTGGTTTTCAGTGCCACCCGTCTATGGGGGTGAGGTAAGGTCTATTTATGGTTTATTTAATCAATTTAGTTAAGTTTAAGTTTTATATTAACTTTAGAACCTATCAGCAACGATATGATTCGTTTCTTTAGTCTTAAATTGTTCTTTTGAAGATCAGTCGAATTTTAAGACGTTTCTTAGCTTCGTAAATTCAAACTATGGAAATAAATAATTTTGTATCATATCTTATAGCTGACATGATGCGTTACAAATGTGAGGAAAACTGGGACATTACAAAATTTTACATAAAACTCGTAGGCTTAAATAATAATGACTAATACCATATTAAGCATGATTTTTCCTCATTTCTTACATAACAATAATTATTATATCCAGCACTTAACATTATATGTAATATTGTGGTAAAATCATATAATAGGCCCAATTCCTTATATATATTAATATCGACAATAGGGAAAATGCGAAAGGGATTTATTATTTATTTAAGTATTTATAACCATATTTATAAGTTAATTCAAAATTGTTTCCCGCAAATGAGAAAAAACTATACGGCGTGGACATACACGCGCAGTTAAGCAGCTATGTTTATTGTATTTTACGACGTTTCAACGATTTACCAAACAATGGAAATAATAAATGATCTTGTACAGCCACAATGCTTACCTTAAAAACATATGTACAATGAGGTTCCAAATTGTCAAACATGTACGGCAGATTCCGCTCATCCCTGGAGTGGTACGCTGTATGCGTGACATTCTCATCCTTCTTCCTGGCTTCCAACAAATAGTAATGTATAAACTCAGCCTCCTTCTCGTCCGGTTTCTTCCAACCGATCGTCACTGACGTCGCTGAGAAGCCATTGATAGATATGTTCGGTTTGAACACCGGATCGTAATCCAAAGTTTTCACGGTAGCATTAACCGACTCGCTAGACCCGAAATCAGTTTGCGCGTTTAATCTTATTGTGTATTCGGTTGATTTGTTGAGTTTTTCCAGGACGAATGATGTCGTGGTGTTCTCGACTCTATCGCGGACCATCTCGAAGGAACCGTTGCCGGAGCTCTCCTTCAGGAAGATATAGTAGGATACCGCGTCCGCGTTGTATGTGTAAACCGTCCAGTTAAGGTAGATCTGCGTTGTGCTGATGCCTTTGGAGAGGTTGATGGTGACTTTGGGCGGTGCTTGGACGAACAAGTTCACTTTTCCCTGGATGGTGGAGTTCCTGTCTGTGACCTCGCATATGTACGTGCCGTTGTTCTCAACCTGCGTCGGGATGACGTAGCTACTGTTGATTCGCCGTTGCGATATCTGACGGGCCAACGCCGACGAAGTGGCGTTGCTTTTTCCATCGCCGCCCTGTTTGTACCACGTGACCTCTGTCACGTTGTATACTGAAAGATGAGAAGTAGATTGTTTATTAATTTTCTTATTTTATACTAGCGACCCGCCCCGGCGTTGCACGGGTAAAAAAAGCTTCCGGCAATTTTTCCTTATTTGCTCACCGTTTAGACCTACCCTGGACTACGACAAACATTTTAAAACCAAAATCAGCTCAATCGGCCCAGCCGTTCTCGAGTTTTAATCAGACTAACGAACAACAATTAATTTTTATTTATATAGATTATAACGACAATGATAAAATGGTGAATGCTTATTACTCGAACAAAGGCTGTCTGGAAGAGATCACTTTTAGTGATAAGGCCGCCCATTGTTACACTATTATTTAATGTATTTTAGTTCTTAAGCATTGTTCTGTTGTATTATATTATTGTGTTTCAATAAAGAGTATTGTATTGTATTGTATTGTAAAGGCTACATTTAATCCCAAATAAATAAATTACAATCCGAACTTCACGCGGAGTTAGCCACTAATAAAATTACATAATTGAACTGGTGATTCCAAGATGGTTTACCACTAAATATCATCTAAATCTTCAGTTATCCTCAATCATCTACATAGGACATTATATGAAACTAGCTGTGCCCTGCGGTGCTACCCGCGTTATAATGGATGAAGTACTCTTAACCAACAACATATTTATTTGAATAAAGATTAATATTATTATGTTGATACAACTTAAACAAATTATTTCGACCAAATTAGGTACCATAAAAACGGTTTTTGTGAGTTAATCTTAAAAGATAGACATATACTATCGCGGACTGTTTTTTAGATCATTTAAAGAGCTTTTATTATTTAACTAGCGGCCCGCCCCGGCGTCGCACGGGTAAAAAAAGTTCCCGGCAATTTTTCCTTATTTGCTCACCGTTTAGTTTGTATGTTCATGTTCATGTTTGTCACAGTCACAGAGTACCTACTCTGGACTACGACAAACATTTTAAAACCAAAATCAGCTCAATCGTCCCAGCCGTTCTCGAGTTTTAATCAGACTAACGAATAACAATTCATTTTTATTTATATAGAATATAGATAATCTCAGCTATTTCACGGACGCTTTTAACAAAAAATTAAAAAAAAAAAAAGTAATTACTTCAAACTCATGTCAGAAAAAAATGATTGAAAACTATGTTGAATATTGAACTTTCGAGACATAGACAATAGCTCAAAGAGTATATTACCACCACGTATGAATAGCTTATCAAGAAAAATCATAGACAACCTATAAAAAGACATTTATTTTACACTTTTGTGAACCTGTAGAAATAACAAACAAATAATTAGCAATAAATTAAAATTGCGACTATAATTTGAGATTTAAACTATCCTATCTCTCAAGTTGGATTGAACTGTTCATGGTGTGCGAATTTTATTTATTGAGGACAAACATTGTGACACGAGATTTATATATATTAAGATATTCATGTCAAGTAACACGGGAACGCTGTCGAACGGGATGAAAAGTATCTTATGTCCGTCTCCTGGCTCTAAGCTACCTCCATACCAATTTTCACCCAAATCTGTTCTACCGTTCTTGAGTTATAAGTGGTGTAACTAACACGACTTTCTTTTATATATATAGATACATATTTTTTGTGTATCTTGAACCGTTTTCACGGCGCACGCAACGGAAGGCTTCAAAGATGAACAATTTCTCCCGTTTTTTACACATTTGCCACTATATCTTGCTCCTATTGGTCGTAGCGTGATGTTATATAGCCTAATAGCCTTCCTCGATAACTGGACTATCCAACACAAAAAGAATTATTCAATTCGAACCAGTAGTTTCGGAGATTAGCGCGTTCAAACAAAAACTCTTCAGCTTTATAATATTAGTATCAGTGATTTTTAACCCCCGACCAAAAAAGAGGGGTGTTATAAGTTTGACGTGTCTGTCTGTCTGTTCCATCATAGCTCCCGAACGGATGGAGCGATTTCAATTTAGTTTTTTTTTGTATGAAAGGTGAGTTTGGCCCGGGTGTTCTTAGACATGTTTCATGAAAATCGGTTGAGCCGTTTAAAAGTTATGGGGGTGAGAGTGGGGAAGGAAAACAGAAAATCTGCAAATATACTAGTGTGGGGTATCAAATGAAAGCGCATCGCGTCCACATTACATAATATTATGTTGTTTTACATTTAAAGAAATGATGGCATTGGAATCGGGGGTTTTTCTTAAATATTAAAATCATATTTTTAGTTATAATGTTGATAATAACATACTCTCCCGATTGTTTAGATTGCTCATAATTAAAATGCTCAATACATCATCGGGACAGAACGCTAACAACATCTACTCAATCAAATAATAAACCAAACTTCAGAAGGCTGGGTCAACTGTCGTTTTGTGAATTGGTGATGCTTACAATCAGACGCCAAATTAAATAATACATTAAACATTATTAAGTAAACACAGCTTCGCCCTAAACTGAGCAGAGCTTGTACTAAAGGGTGTTAGGTGACTATTAAAAATATATTTTTTTAAATAAATAATTCATATTTCTGGACACTAAAAACATAAACACACACCCCAATGGTAAGCTTGTTTATGTAAGTCATCGTAAATTTTGAAGTGTCTTGTTAGCATGCAGCTGTACAGTGTACAGCCACTGTAAAGGTGCGTACGGATAGCGCGTTCCTGTGTTACGCGTAGTTGTCCACGCGTACATTGGATACGCGTACATCTCGTGTACGGACCGCCGCGAACCTGTACGCGAGGTCAATCGATCCAGAGCGCTCCGCGAGCCCCAGTCATTCGCCATGACTCCGACAAACTCGAAGAACACGCGTGTTTATTCATTTTGCCGTCCAAATATAGCGTAGCCGGCCGCGTGCGTCCTCTTTGACGCGCGACCAAAAACCGACTGACGGTGGCTCGCGCTGCGAGTTGGCTCGCGCGGTACGCGTACCCCAAGAGTGAACGCGTAGCTGCAGGTATGGACTAGGCGTTCCGGATACGCGTAAACTGAGTACGCGTACCAGGGTACGCGCAATCCGTACGCACCTTTAGGTGCGTACGGATAGCGCGTTCCTGTGTTACGCGTAGTTGTCCACGCGTACATTGGATACGCGTACAGCTCTTGTACGGACCGCCGCGAACCTGTACGCGAGGTCAATCGATCCAGAGCGCTCCGCAAGCCCCAGTCATCTTTTTTTTTAATTCACCTATTGGAATGTTCAGTTCATTTGAAATTGCCTTCCATGCATCTTGGCGTAAATCGTTATTTCGATAATCAGTTAGTGTGCTATCCCACAAGACCCGGTGAAATTCATAAAGTTGAATCAATCTAATAATATTTTCATTATTGAAACTCGAAGAACACGCGTGTTTATTCAGTTTGCCGTCCAAATATAGCGTAGCCGGCCGCGTGCGTCCTCTTTGACGCGCGACCAAAAACCGACTGACGGTGGCTCGCGCTGCGAGTTGGCTCGCGCGGTACGCGTACCCCAAGAGTGAACGCGTAGCTGCAGGTATGGACTAGGCGTTCCGGACACGCGTAAACTGAGTACGCGTACCAGGGTACGCGCAATCCGTACGCACCTGTACAGTGTACAGTGTACAGCCACTCTATGCAGAATTCCAGTACCTATAACACAAGCTTCGAGCTTACCATGGGGCTAGATGATTAAGATAAGATAAAAATCCGAAAAGCCGTGTTGGCTTAGTGGGAGGACACTCGACTTTCATTCCGAAGGTCGTGGGTTCAAACCCCGCCGCTCACCTCTGGATTTTTCTTCTTGAGAAATTTATGTGCGCTTTAAACACGTGCTTTAACAGTGAAGGCAAACATCGTGAGGAAACCGGCATGTTCTGAGAACTTTAAAAGAGTTTGAAGGACATGTGACATTCACCAACCCGCACTTGGCCAGCGTGGTGAATTAAGGCCTAATCTCTTTCGTCAAGAGGGAAGTCCCTGTGTCCCAGCAGTGGGAACGTTAATAGGGTGCTGATGATGAAAAATCCGTAAACATTATATTAAAACTCAAAATCGACGCTGTTGCAAGCGACATGATCTCGGCATAAACTGATTGTCTTTGCGATTTGGTAAACGGTTATTCACATACGAAACTTTTCGTTTGGATCCGGAATACCGGAAAACTAAAAAATCGTAATATCATGGTATGTTAACCATTATAATTAAAAAAGTTATGTGTGTATAGACAATCTATAGAATATGTAGTTAGTTTTATGACTTACCTTCGAAAATACACCAAGCGTTAACATTCGTGTTTGTCATATTAACAACAAGTTTCTCGGAGCCGGTGATCCATTTCCCTGGGAAGTAAAGGTCCAACTCCACTTCCAGTTCCTAGGGGTAAACATAAATAAAACAAATTAAGAAAGGTGTGTTTTGCGCGAGTGTTCTCAGACATGTTTCATAAAAATTGGTTATGCCATATAAAGTTATGGGGGTAAAAGTGGGAAAGGAAAACCGAAAATCTGCAAATATACTCGAGTGGGGTCTCAAATGAAAGCGCATCACGTGCACATTACAAAATAATATGATTTTTTTACTTTATAGGAAATTAAGACTTAGGATTCGGGGTTTTTCTTTACTTTTAAATTTAGATTTTATAATAGTTTAGAGGTCGGCCGCGGAAGCGATGGCGAGACGACCTCGATGCGTTCGACCGCGAATGGTGGCATTCTGCACAGGACTGGGACACTTGGAGGGATATGGGGGAGGCTTTTGCTCTGCAGTGGGAAACTATAGGCTAATGAAAAAAAAAAAAAAATAGTCTAGAGGGCCTTTTAAGCTTACCTTTTTATCATCAGCTGTCACCGCTTGGCAAGTGTAGCTGCCAGCGTCAGCCGCTGTCGCGTTGCTGATGACGATGGTGGATAGCTTGGTATGAATACGGTCTCCATCCTTGTTATGTTTCGGTTTCTCGAGGATCCTGTGTTTAAAGATATTTTAAGTTAAAGTTTCATTAAATTAATCTTTTTTTTTTTATGCTGGATAAGCCTTCATTTGACCACAATCTCACCTGTTGTAAAGTAACGATGTGGTCTAAGATGGGACATGAAGGCCCAGAAGATGGCTTCTCCGGGCCACATTACGAAACACGAAAAAATCGCTTCACGCACTGGCCCAGCCCGGATCATAAGGTTAGATAGGATAAATATTCTTTCTGCACACATAATTAAAACACAAAACATAAGCATTAAGACTATGTGACAAATGGCGGTCTTATCGCTAAAGTGCGATCTCTACCAGACAACCTTGAATGGATAGGATTATTGATTGGTTGGTTGTCCTCTCTATTCCGTTGTAGAATATCCACTTGAGCTTCCCTTAGACTGTTCACAATAGCGTACCCACACACACCACGCTTGGCAGGCGAGTTGGCAAGCGTAGTATTTGATGATCTGTTCTAAGTTGACGCACTGGCCATAATATAATCGCCATCCTAAACTTATTCAGTCTTACCACAAAAACATAAATACGACTTAGACACGAGTCTAACAGTTGTTTAAAATAATTTTCTATGAATAACTTTTGTTAAACAGTTGTTGAACGCGTGTCTAATCCGTGTTTATGTTTTTGTGGTTAGGCTAATTGAATATAGTTAGAACTTGAACTACTGAAAGGATTTTATTGCCGTATTTATAATTTGAGATCGCGCGAAGTTGGGATGGGTCGCTGGTATTTTGTAATTTATAAAACATGAGGTTAATTATAACAAATAATCAGAAAATAACATAAACAATTAGCGATAAGGGAAATATTTAAACAAATAAAACAATGAAGAATAACTCATTGTGTGTGTGTAAAACAACGTTGTTTTGTGATCATGGCGCTTGCAACAGCGTCGAAATATCGGAAAACTCAAAAACCGTCAAATCATAGTATGTTAACCCGTTTTAAATCATAATATTATTAAAAACCATGATAATTTAAAAAGTTATAGGGTTAATAATTATGTCACTAGTCTGTAACTTAGTTAATTATGTCACTTGTCTGTAACTTAGAGAGTACTTACTTGTAATACTATTTTAAATTACCATTATATAATACTTAGGTATATAGATTGAAACGAAGTCAAGTGTACAGTATGTTACCTAAGTCGAATAAATTACTATGAGTTATGTACAAAATATAGGATATAGGACGCTGGTTTTCCGACAAATCCACGACGAGTGACTGTTACCGTGTATGTACATGTTCGTGTTTCTAAGAATCCAATGTTTGGACCGGAAAAGAGACTGTGTTGTCTCCTACGTCCACTACGTCGGTCGGGCATGCTGTAACGACCGTGTATGTATAAAGTCCTGCTCTGCTGCATAATAAGTTAAACTAAATAAGTTGGGCTGGTTATTGCGCTGAATCCAACGATTTTGCCAGATGATTTTCATTTTTAATCCCTAACAAAAAAGAGGGCTGTTATAAGTTTGACGTGTCTGTTTGTCCGTCTAGGACATCATAGCACCCAAATGGATGAAGTGATTTCAATTTAGTTTTTTTTGTATGAAAGATAAGTTTCGCGCGAGGGTTCTTAGACATGTTTGATGAAAATCCCAATGGTTGACCCATTTAGTTATGAGGGTAAAAGTGGGGATGGAAAACCGAAAATCTGCAAATATACTCGAGTGGGGTCTCAAATGAAAGCGCATCACGTGCATATGACTTTTAACTTTTAAGGGAACTAAGGTTCTGGAATCGGCTATTTTTTTAATTGTAAATTTAGATTATAAGTGTTAGGTATTATGAACGCAACAGCACGGTAGAATTTTAACACCACATTATTGCGAAGCTGAAGGTTAACACTTCATCAGCACAATGCATTATAAACTTAATTTTACACATTTGTTAAAATTATTATATTAATATTCTAATCTTGTGTATGTGTAATAGTTTTAAATTTCAATTCTTTTGTTATTTTGACACGGCTTATTATATTTTGTGCTAATGTTATTTAAATGTCTGTTGCCATTTTATATTGTACTCAATGTGAGGCCCTTTTATTACGAGAACACATCGCATTTAATCCTTTTAGTCATGTTTATTCTGTTTGTATTTAGTGTTAGGTGTCCTTTCTTAATAAATAAATAAATATACAAGGCGGCAGTCCGTAGTAGTGTTAGAATAGGTTTTAAGTTTAGAGAAATTAAAAAAAAAATTGTCCTTAAAACTTTGATGCTCTATGTTTGCACTTTCTTATTAAATTGATAAAGCTACTTTTTTGGGCGGGCTAACAGATGGACCTTCTCAACTGAGTGTAAAAAATTTAAGCGAACTGTCAAGACAATGTTATTTCCTTGATAATTTTTAGTTTATTATTTAATTTAACTTTGAGTTGACCTGTACATATATGCCCATTACACAATATAGGATTAGTTTAAATTTTTTATTGTATTGTTTCTTTGGTGTGTCATAAAGTATTTTCTATCTATCAGTTCAGTTTCTTGTAATTGGACTTTGCACTTGAAGCAACAATTTGCCAGTGTTGAGTTAAATAAAATTTATAAAGTCCACTTGTATTTTATTTGAGTTATCTGTCTACGGAAATAAACATTTTGACATTGACTTTGTTCCTTTATCTCCACAGAGGCAGTGCTACAATGAAATACTTACTTTTCTGTAGCGGAAATGGTCTTGTTGTTAAACACCCAAGTCACATTGGCGGTTTCTGGAAACACCTCACAGCTCACATTCGCGGTCCGGCCGATTTCACCATGGCTCTTTGGTTCTGGTATGATGGTGATTTTTTCAGCTGTAAAACATAAATTAGTATGTACAGTATATTCAGATTAAAACAACGAACTGCTTATAGTAACTATATAGGTATTACTAGTTTAACACTCCACCATGTTTTTGGATTTTTCCGCTGTAAAAAGGATTCTTCGATAAATAGGCTATTTAACAGTTAATGAATAAATTTGATAAATAAATAAATATTTCCGGACAATCCACACAACAACATCTAGCCCCGTGGTAAGCTATAAGCTTGTGCTATGGGTACTAGACTTACATAGATAGATATATTTTTATTATACATATTGTTGTGTATTTGACATTTGATTATAAATTGTAATATGTGGGTACATAAATAAATGCTTAGTTTTTGTATGAACTCGAAATGGCGTTTATCTTTTAGTGGCGACTGCGGAAAATAAATAGTGTTTTACAGCAAAATGGCTTGCAATATGACGAATATTGTGTTACTGGGGCCATATAATGCTAAAACTGATGTGTGGCGTGATTATAAGGAACAGTTACTTTGCGCGTTGTCCGCGGTGGGACTGTCTTGGAACACGGCTAGTGATGAAGAAAAATGCCGATCTTTGTTTTTATCCAGTGCGGGAAAGACATTTATGCACTAATTGCCGCGTTGTTAGTGCCTGTACGTCCGTGTGATGCTAAATTTAAGAACATTTTGCGACTATTGGACAAGTTCTATGAACCTGAAGTAAATGAAATATTACAAGCAGGGAAGTTCCACAAACGTTCTCAATTACAAAAGGAAAACATGCAGGAGTTTGTAGCGTCGATAAGTACACTAGCAGCTAAGTGCAACTTTTCGGATTTGGAACGGCAAATGCGCGACAGGCTCGTACTGGGAGTCCGGGACGAGCGACTGCGCAGGGAACTGTTGAAGACGAAGGAGTTGACATGCGAGGCGGCGATACAGATGTGTCTCAATTACCAGGCTACCTTTGAGGACATGTATCCAAAGCAGTATTCTGAATCTTCATCTAGCCAAGCAGCCATGGAACCAATGGAAATTGACAAAATAAATTCCAATGAGTGCAAACATTGTGGCAGATTTCACAGGGCGGGAGAAAAGTGTCCTTTTATAAATGCAAAATGTTACAAATGTCAGAAATATGGGCACATAGCTAGAATCTGTGATAAGAAATCCAGAATACACCAAGTCGAAGAGAACAAGGAAACATGTAAAGGAACAGCATCAGGATCAGAAGATATGATGGGGGTGTATGTGTGTGCGGACAACTACCAACCTCCAGTCAGAGTAAATGTTTTAATTGATGGTGCTCCATTGACCATGGAAGTTGACTCCGGTGCTTCTCGCAGTATTATATCAGAAAAGACCTTTAATATGTTGTGGTCATCTCCACCTGCAGTCCATAGCAGTAATATGAAGTTGGTCACATGGACCAGAGATGCCCTGAGAATTAAGGGAGTGGCCAACGTTCATGTTGTATTGGGGAAAAGAAAGGGGGGAAAGGAGGCACAATGTGAACTTGTGATTGTATCCGGTGAGGGACCTAGTCTTTTGGGTCGCAACTGGTTTCAATCTCTTGGCCTGCAAGTAACTGGATTATACTGGGCTGAAGAGGATTTGATGCCATTAAAGAAAACATATCCCAAGTTGTTTGAAGAAGGATTAGGCACGTACAGCGGTCCAGAAGTTTCGATTCATCTGCATTCAAACGCAGTACCGCGTTTCCTCAAGCCACGCCCTGTACCTTTTCCAATGAAACATAAGGTAGAGGAAGAACTTAAAGGCATGATTGAGGCAGGTATCCTGACACCAGTGAGGTACTCGGAATGGGCCACCCCGTTGAGAATTGTGATGAAACAAGATGGATCCTTACGTATATGTGGAGATTATAGATCTACTGTGAATGTATCTATACAAGTAGATAAGTATCCACTTCCCACATCAGTAGAAGCTTTTGAAAAGCTCAGTGGAGGTAAAGTTTTTAGTAAACTGGACTTGAGACATGCATATACACAAATGAAAGTGGATGATGAAACAGCCAAGTTATTGACACTGAATACACATATGGGCCTTATGAAAGTTAATCGTCTGGCTTTTGGTGTGAGTGCAGCACCATGCATTTTTCAACGAGTGATGTCTTCTGCTTTGGCTGGCTTAGAGGGTGTGGCATGTTTACTAGATGACATTGCTGTGGCTGGAGCAACACTACAGCAGCATAATCAGAGACTGTATATGGTTATGGAGAAACTAAATGAATTAGGCTTTCGACTGAACACCAATAAATGTGTGTTTGCTACAAATAGCATAACATTTTTAGGTCATATGATTGATGGCGAAGGACTTCACCCAGCACCTGCTAAAATAAAGGAGATATCTGAGAAACCAGCACCTACAAATAAAGAAACTTTAAGAGCATTTCTTGGATTGTATAACTTTTATCAAAAGTTTTTACCGGACAGATCTACCATTCTTGAGCCGTTGTATAGGTTGCTGGAATCTAAAACAACATGGAGGTGGGGTGAAAGTGAGCAGAGATCTTTCGACAAAGCCAAGTCATTGTTATCATCAGATCTGACATTGGTAGGATATGACCTAAACAAAGATTTGTTACTTATTTGTGATTCTTCTGATTACGGAGTAGGTGCTATCATAGCTCATGTAATGGAAGATGGTTCAGAGAGACCAATCATGATGGCATCACGTACATTGCAGGTACATGAGAGGAAGTATGGGCAAATTGACAAAGAAGCCTTAGCTATAATGTTTGGATTGTTGAAATTCCATGAATTTCTAATGGGACGCAAATTTTGTATAATTACTGACCACAAGCCTTTAGTGGGTTTATTTAACCCAATAAAACCTATTCCAGATCAGATTTCTCCAAGGATGTTGCGTTGGTCAGTAAAATTGGCATGTTATGACTATACCATTAAGTACAGGCCATTAAGTACAGGGAAATCTATTGGAAATGCAGATGCCTTGAGTAGATGGACTTCACCAACGATTGGTTCATTGGCTGAAGAGGAGCTAAAGGAAGTACTGTTATTGGAAGAACAACCCAGAGGCTGGAATGTCAGTGCTGAGAGTATAGCTAGAGAAACTATAAAAGATGCTTTATTACAAAAAGTTTTATTCAAGGTTCTTCATGGCTGGCCAAATAAAAACCTGGACCCTGAATTGCAGCCATATTGGACAAGAAGAGAGGCTCTTTCACACACTAAAGACTGTTTATTGTGGAGTAACAGAGTCATTGTACCTAGAAAGTTACAAGATCAGGTGCTGAAATTATTACATACCCCTCATGCGGGTATAGTCCAAACAAAGGCATATGCAAGAGGTTATGTGTGGTGGCCTCAGATGGATAATGACATTGAGCAGATGGTGGCCAGCTGTGAGCAGTGTCAGCTTGTGAGGAACTCTCCACCGAAAGATCCACAGACATGGATTGTGTCTGAAAAACCATGGCAGAGGGTTCATATAGATTTCGCCGGACCATTCTTAGGAAAGACTTTCTTTGTGATGATAGATAGCCACAGTAAATGGATGGAGGCTGAAATTGTGAATACCATGAGTAGTGGAGCAGTTATAACTGTGATGAGAAAGATTTTTGCATCTCAAGGGTTGCCAGATGTGGTGGTTTCTGATAATGGCAGAGCTTTTACTTCTGAAGAGTTCAGTGGATTTTTAAAGAAAAATGGAATCAGACATCTGCTTTCTCCTCCATACCACCCAGCAACAAACGGGCAGATAGAGAGAGCGATACAGACGTTTAAGAATAAAATAAAAAAAATGATTCATTTACATATGCCACAAATAAGTTTATATGGGGGGGGGGTCGGTGCTAGGTCTTGGTGGGACATGTTTTCTACCAGGGAGCATGTTCCTATAAAATGCTAAGAATACCGCATAGTGCACGCCGTGGGAGTACGGAGCCAGGCTATCAGGCACGCATCGACAAGCGCTTCATATACGTCCACGCCATCATTAGACTGACGCCTCGGTTTAATGTTGGGCCCACATAAACACTTGTGTGGGTCGTCCCTCCTGGACAATGCTGTGGTCCATTACGAGTCCCCGTACACTCCACCAACCTCGGGACCACAGTAGCCAAATATGAAGCGCGAAAGGCGAACATTCGGCGCCTCAAAACCGGAACACCTGGTAGCAAGGGAAGAAAACCCTGACGAAAAAATAACACAAATATTGGGAAGAAAACCCAGAGAGCAAAAAATATACAAAATCACTTCAATAAGTAGGGAAGAAAACCCTGAGAAAATTACAAGACAATCATGGAAGCAAAACTGAAAGACACTTTACCCCAGGAGGGTACCGGCAACAATGTTGTCGGAGAATCCCTCCCTGAGCCTTGCTCAGGCTGCCCCTCGTATTCTGGGGGGGGCACTGTTTTGCCACAAATGGAACGTACTGCTACTGAAGAAACTCAAACAAAGGACAATGACACTGAAAGTGTGAGGGTACAAGCACCCCCACTGATTAAAAATACTGGCAACCCTAATAGAAAATTTACCCAACAAGCATTCCATCCCAGTCTATTTATAAAAAAAACACGATCATCTTCACTGGGTAATATTAAGACAATTGATCAAAACAAATTAATTACAATAACCTCAGATAACAACACTAATAATACTGACAAAATTAATATAAGTCCTTGTGAGACTAAAACAACAGATCGCTATCCTAAAAGAAAGAAACCATCAAATAGCCCACCCTATAGAGGTAAAACACTTTCAAATGAAAGCACAGAATTAGGAATACACACTTCTAACAGATACAGCGGACTACCTGTTGATCTAACTGATACTGAGAATACAAATGAAAAAATTGTAAACCCGTCTAATGAAATAAAAAAAATAAACAAACCACCACCTATCATTCTACATGGCATAGAAGATTTATCAAAACTAACCGAATTATTGAATAAAACAATTCCAAGTAATAGCTTCTCATATAAAATAATTAATAGACATCAGCTTAGAGTAATGACGCAATCCACTGACATATACAAAAATATAATAGAATGTATCCGTAACAATGGTCTTATAGGTTATACATTCACACAAAAGCAAAATAAATGTTATAGAATTGTGATCAAAAACCTGCATCACACTACACCAAAAACAGCTATTATTGAAGAAATCGAAAAAACGGGGAACAAAGTCAGAGGTGAAATTGTCTATGCAATATCAAAGAGAAACAAAAAGCCTCTGAATATGTTTTTTGTCAACATCGAACCTAGCCCCAACAATCCTGAAGTAAAAGGTATAGAATTTATATATAACACTAGAATCACAATCGAAGATCCCCGAAAATCTACTGAAATTCCACAATGTACTAGATGCCAGCAATACGGACATACTAAAAACAACTGCATGCGCCCATTTAGATGCGTCAAATGCGCGCAGGGACACAAAACAACGGAATGTCCGAAAAAAGACAGAAGCACACCAGCTATGTGCACACTTTGCCAGGGTGACCATCCCGCAAACTATAAAGGCTGCCAAGTCTACAAGGAAATCAGAGCACGAAGATCCACACAAATAGGAAAGAAGCATGAAGCTCCACTAGAAGTCCGTGAGAAAAACCCACCAATTATCAGACCACCACCTAAAATTGACGATTTTCCTCAACTAAGACAAAAACCCTACGAAGGCAACCTCCCTAAAAATACATCAGCTAAATATCAACAAAACACAGCTAACACTGCTTATAACTCGACCTGCTGGTCCAAAACAACAGAGAACACAGAATCTCAACCAACAAGCTCGTTGGAGCAAATTATATTAAAACAGTCAGAAAAGATTGACATACTGATACAACAAATAGGAACATTAATGGGACTCCTAACAACCCTCATAGCCCGCCAGAACAAATGATTAAATTCCTTCGTATATCAACATGGAACATAAATGGACTTCCTCCTAACAAACATGAAGTAGAATTATTTCTTAACACAAACAACATAGATATACTATTAATCTCCGAAACCCACACTAATGACTACAAGGTAACTAAAATAACTGGATATAAAATATATCATGCCAATCATCCCGATGGGACTTGTCACGCCGGCTCAGCAGTTATTATTAAAGAAAACATACGACACCACATTGTACTTAATATAACTCAAGCAAACATACAGGCCTCGATAGTATCACTCGATGATTGGCAAGGATCTCTTAACGTGAGTGCAATATACTGTCCACCGAGACATCGAATAAGCGAGCAAATGTTTAATGAGTTCTTTCATAAACTTGGTAGTAGATATATCGTGGGAGGAGATTGGAACGCTAAAAATACCTATTGGGGATCACGACTAACGACAACAAGGGGTCGAGAGCTTAAAAAAGCTATCGATAGTAATATGCTTCATGTAATATCGACAGGTGAACCAACTTACTGGCCAGCGGATCCTAAAAAAATGCCAGACCTTATTGACTTCTTTATTGCTAAGGGAATCTCGGGACTCTATACAAACGTTAAATCCTGTCTAGACGGCCCCTCAGACCATACACCAGTGATATGCACGCTCAGTACTACAGTTGTGTGTGAAGACACCCGAGAGACACTTTACAATCACAAAACAGACTGGGATGCCTTTAAAGATTACATACAACACAATGCTAAGCTGGATATACCTCTCAAAACTGAAGATGACATAGAAGATGCTACTTGGTATACAACCAATCTAATCCAAAAAGCAACCTGGCTTTCAACACCACATCTGGAACTAAAACAGAAAGTTCAGGACATACCTGATGAAATAAAAGAGTTGCTAACCAAAAAAAGAAGACTAAGACGCCAATGGCAGTCCAGCAGACACAAAGAAGACAAAAAGGCACTCAACAAAGCAATTAAACATCTAAAAGAAAGACTAGCAGAAAATGAGAACTATACTCTGCAGGACAAGTTAAGGACACTTTCACCGCACAAATCAGAAGACTACACTCTCTGGAAGATGATGAAAGCACTCAAGAGACCAAAAGAACACGTGCCTCCACTACGACAGCCAGATGGAAATTGGTCTAGAAAACCTCAAGACAAGGCAGAGTTGTTTGCGAATTTCCTTACAGACGTTTTTAAACCTAATGAACCTGACAATTCACACACCGAAGCAGAAATTGACGAATTACTGGAGAGTGACCAACAAATGTCATTACCACTGAAACCTGTTACCCCGGCTGAAGTTCAAAAAATAATAACTCACCTAAAACTAAAGAAGGCACCAGGATTTGACTTGATTACAGCAGAAGTGCTTAAAAAACTACCAAGAAAAGGTATCGTTCTGTTAACCATATTAATAAATGCTGTTTTGAGACTACAGTACTTCCCTAAACTATGGAAGGTATCAATAATAAACATGATACCTAAACCTGGTAAGCCTTCTTTTGAGGTCACTTCCTACAGACCTATAAGCCTTCTTCCACTCTTGTCAAAAGTGTTTGAGAAGCTTTTCTTAAAACGCATACTTCCAATGCTTAACACACAAAATGTCATACCGGACCACCAGTTTGGTTTCCGGGCTCAACATGGAACAACGGAACAGATTCACCGAGTAGCTCACACAGTACGACAGGCGCTGGAGAGAAAAGAGTACTGCTCAGCTGTGTTTCTGGACATACAGCAGGCATTTGACCGCGTATGGCACAAAGGTCTCATGTTTAAGCTGAAACAACATCTACCAAACTCGGCGTACATGCTTTTAAATTCCTACTTGAAGAACCGAATATTTCAAGTAAAATATGAAGATAAACTCTCAACCATCAACCCAATAGAAGCTGGAGTCCCACAGGGTTCCGTGCTGGGTCCTGTCCTATACACCATCTACACTGCTGACTTACCTGTCTCTGAAGAAGTGGTTACTGCAACCTACGCTGATGATACGGCGATTCTCTCCTGTAGCACAGACCCGAAAGTAGCGTCATCAAAGCTACAGCAATGCCTCAATCATATTGAGAAATGGTTAGCCAAATGGAGAATCAAAGCAAGCCCAGCTAAATCCATCCATATAACATTTACCCTGAAAAAAGGAGATTGCGCCCCTGTAGAACTAGGAGGATCCATATTACCGCATAGCTCAACAGTTAAATACCTGGGAATGCACCTCGATCGGAGACTAACCTGGCGAGAACACATAAAAGCAAAAAAAGAACATGCACATAAAAAATTTTTAGACCTCTACTGGTTGCTGGGTAGACAATCCTCACTAAGCCTTGAAAACAAAGTACTCATTTATAAATCTATCTTGAAGCCAGTTTGGACTTATGGAATACAACTGTGGGGTTCGGCGAGCCATTCCAATGTTGAAATTCTACAACGCTACCAGAACAAAGTACTGAAGACCCTGGTCAGCGCCCCCTGGTTCATCCAAAATGCAGAAGTACACAATTACCTGGAAATCCCGACAGTCAAACAAGAAATAGAAATGTCCACAGTTCATTACAAACAGAGACTCCAACATCACACAAATCGTCTAGCTACGATGCTTACCAACACAAATGAAAGTACTTTTCGACTGAAGAGATCACGACTTGCGTCAATCTGAAATAGATATACATTTACAGAAATGTATTTAACTAACTACACTATTACTCCAACATAGCAATGTTAGCAAATAAAAATAGAGGAGGAACGTCGTTGGACGTATTCTCTCAAAATACCTTTAATAAACATCAACAAATCTGATTATAGCCATAAGGCTGATCGCAGATAGAGAGAGAGAAAAAAAAAAAAAAAAAAAAAAAAAAAAAATTTACATATGCCCTGGAGTGAAATGATAAGTAAAGTTCTCTTCCATTTGCGTACAGTGCCTAATAGCGTTACAAATAAAACGCCTGCTGAGATGCTGAATGGTCGTAAGTACAGAACAGCAATTTCTACTTTACATCCTGACAGTATGCAGAGCCAGAGCAATTCGCAGCTGGAGACGGCGGCGCAACACGCGCCCAATAGAACATTCGCCGTGGGCCAACCCGTGCTTGTCCACATGTATGGACCTGGAGAAAAGTGGCAGAGGGCTACCGTGGAGATGGTGGAGGGTCCCAGCTCATATAGAGTAAGAACGGAAGGTGGGGAGTTACACCATAGACATGCAGATCAGATATTGGCACGAACTGTTAGAACAGAAAATAGATTAGGTGGCAATGAAAACCCTGATTGGTCAGAGGCGGATTCTCATACAACTAATGAACCGCCTATTGAAATACCACCACCAGAAAGCTGGCCAGATATTATTGGTGTACCTAATACTTTTGATTGAATGTTTCTTTACTTATTTATTTTGTATAATTTTGAGGTGACTAAATTCTAGTTAATTTGCTTTGATTTGTAATAGTTGATTGAATAATTATCATCAAGTTATAGAAGGAAGATATGTTGTGTATTTGACATTTGATTATAAATTGTAATATGTGGGTACATAAATAAATGCTTAGTTTTTGTATGAACTCGAAATGGCGTTTATCTTTTACATATTAAACACCCAGACCAAGGAGAAAGTGCTTGCTTAACATACATAAACTTGCCTCTCGGCGGGAATCGAACCCGCCTCCTCTTGCACCGCAAACAGACCTTCCTCCACTGCGCTACTGAGGCAGTCAAAACTACTACTACTGAGGATAAGTAGTTCCCGATATTAGCGAGTTCAAAAACAAAAATGGATAAGAACTACTGTTTCTTGTGATTTTCAGTTAGGCCCTATATATTTTAAATTTTTTATGGTAACTGTAAAAAAGACAATTATTTCTCCATATTAAAAAATAACAATCTATCTTGGCCATAGTTAGGGTGTATGGGCGGTAGCAGAGATGTATTAATGGTAACAATCATGTAGGTATATTAGTCAGACACTGATTGAGTGTAAATAATAAATAAATGATTATTTATGTATCTAATATTAACTGAGACTTCAGAAGAAATAACTATTCTGTATTTTAAAGCCAATTTTATTTGTTGTACCGAATAGCGATCATCAATACTAGTAGAAATACAACAAACCGTATGCGAATGCGATATACGTACTGGATACATGTAAGGTAAAAATGCAACAATACACATAAGTTAAGGTTTGTGATTAACTCAGTGGTAGTTCTAGTTGTACATTATACTGTAAACATCAGTAAACTTACCAGAAATTGTACAAAACAATCCAATACACACAAAATACACCGCAATAGCGGCGCGATAGTACTCAGTGGTGCGACCCATTGTCATGGCGGAAGCTCCAGCTTTTTACATACAGTGGCCTGTATTTCACTTCTATAAACACTTAGCCCGATTACGTATCCATCTTCTATGTAAACAAATGTCCTTTTCACTGATTATTTCAGAATATTTTACAAAAATCGACAAGCGGCTGACACCCAACCAAAGCCGTACAAACAATCGTCTCTTTCTTTCTTTCGCTCACTCCCCTCCCTCCCGTAAACCTTCACTCTTCTTCCCTTCCCTTCCCTGATTCCTTCCTCCAGGATTAATGTTGCCATCAAAATGTACAATGTTGTGCCCAAGGTGTTATGTCAGGGTTTTCCCAACAATCATTTATAGCCAATCACAACAATTCAATCAAATGCTGTGTGAGTAGACCGGATATATTTAGTTATTTTATCAAAAAAAGAAATATAATTTAAGAAAAATATTTTACATACTGCGACTGATCCCGTAGGATTTTAAGGATACAGGCATTCCGCAATGGCGCGCGAAAACAGGCAGAAGTAAATGTGCGTGCTCTTGAGAAAATAATTCCAAAAAATAGTTTTAATCTCATTTTCAGTTCAAGTGTTGTGTTTTCAATATAATAAATAGTTAATCCTAATCTAAACTTGAAGAATTGTTCAATGTTTTGTTCATCTATATTGTCTAATCAGTGAAATAGTTTTCAATAAAAATATTATAATACGCGAAGTGAGCTTCGAACACAATCTGATTCCCGGAATCGCGTAAGTGTAATAACTATTAACTAATCTGTGGGTGGCACGTGCACCAGTGAACTTTGGTGACCTCGCTGCAGTTCCGAACTAAAAATATCCTAAATTAAGAATTTTTAATATATGCTTCCGTTCCAACGTGTTATAATTTTTTTTTTTTTTTTTTTTTTTTATATGACTATATGAGTTTGGCGCGAATAGTGCCTGGAAATAATAAGCTCAGTTCATTAGTTCATTTTAAATAACGTGTCAGTTTTATTTATTAATAACTACCTGTTGTTGACATCCGATCTGCATCGAAAAGCCTGACTAGTGACTATGCAAAGAAGAAATAAAAATATTAGCCACACTCCACCACAAATTATGTCTGATGGTATCACCACGCGAAAGAAGGGAGAGTCAACTGTTTCCGAAGTCAGTCAGCTGACAGAACAACTTAAAGTTTTAACTTCAGAATTTTCTTCTGTGAAAAATAAACTGGATGAGCTTACTCAGTCCCTCTTTTCAACAAATGAGAAAATGAATGAAGTTGTATCTAAAATATCAGCGACAGAAGAACGTATAAAATACTTAGAAAAACGTGATACGGAATTTGAATCCTTACAAGTATCTGTCCTACAGCTTGAAGAAGAACTAAGACTACAGGCTCAGAACCATCTTAGAAACGAAATTGAAATTGTTGGCATTCCGGAAGAAACTTCTGAAAACATCCAAAAAGTTGTGCTTGTAGCTGCAAAAAAATTTGGCACGGATTTGGAGGAGAAGGATATTGACTGGGCCACACGCGTTGGTCCTCGCCGTACCATTGCAAGCACGTCAACATCGACGGAATGCGCTAGACAACCACGACCAATTGTTGTTCGTTTTCTACGTCGTTCGAAGCGGGACCAGGTTCTGAAAGCATCGAAGTCGCATAAGAACACTACCACCACTGACTTGGGTATCTCAGGTTCCTCGCACAGAGTTTATGTAAATGAAAGACTCACGAAAGAAAACCGAATTTTGTTTCGTGAAACTAGATCGAGAGCCAAAGAACACGGATACGCTTTCTGCTGGAGTAGTCAGGGCATTATTTTCATAAGAGAACGTGAAGGAGCACCGGCTTTGCCTATAAACTCCCAAAGAATCCTTGACAGGCAACTGCCATCTGCCAACTGTTAAAAGAACAGCATCAGATTTGAAAATCTCCAAATACCTATTAGTAATTTTGTCTTCATCCCTGTAAATTTGTTTATTTTTATTTTTTTTTTTTTTTTTGCAGGTATAAAATTGTTTATTTTAATGTTTTCAGAAAATCTGTCCACTGACTTAGACTCATTAAAAATAACATGTAAGTTAGTTAGTGAAGCATCAAAGTGCAAACAATTGGTCACCTCTAAACACAACTTTAAGCTACTCTCACATAATATCAGAAGTATTCAGAGAAACTTCAATAACCTTCTTGTAGGAATTAAGAGTCTAGACATATCGTTCGATGTTATATTGCTCACTGAATGCTGGCTTAGTGACACAATAATCCTTCCTCAGTTACCTGGTTATAATTGTTTTTCTACCAAAAGACACCATAACCAAAATAGCGGTGTTGTCGCATACATAAAAAGTGAATACAATGTTACAGTATCTGAACCGCACATAAAAGATGCTGATTGCCTACTTATCCAAGTCCCGAATGTGTTAAATATTCTAGGCGTATATCGTTCACCCTCTACCAGATACACAGATGATTTTCTTACCTCTCTAGATATTCAGATTAATAGGCTTAACAACATTCCCTTAGCCATCCTGGGTGACATAAATATCAATATAATGGATAGTAATTCCCAAAGCTTAGAATATCAATGCTTCATGGCCGAACAAGGGCTCGATGCTGCAATAACAGTACCTACACGAGGTAATGCTTGCCTGGACCATATATACCTGAAAGTTCCCTCCCGCAACTACGAAAACACTATTGGGGTTGTTTGTCAACTGGACATAACAGATCATTACCCAGTATTACTAGGTATTAACCTTGACAAACCTAAATCAGTCCGTCCCAGTCGTATAATCACTAAAATAGATTACAAAGAAATAAAAAATGATCTTGCAAAAGTTGATTGGTCAATCGTAACAAATTGTCATGATGTAAATGAGGCAAGCAATGCTTTCATGAAGATTATATTAGAAACAATAAACAAACATTCAAAACAAGTAAAAGTGGCACGGTCAAAATTCACTTTAAAACCGTGGATTACTCCTGGTCTCCTGAGATGTATGAAAAACCGCGATCGTCTTCATCTACAAGCTAGAGCAGATCCAAAAAATAAGATATTACAAAAAACATACTCGCGTTACCGCAACTTCTTTATAGGGCTATTGAGAAAACTTAAATTGAATTTTGATGAGGAACAATTAAAAAACAACAAAGAAAATCCAAAGAAACTTTGGCAAACAATCAAAGATATTACTTATCTATCAAAATCAAAAAAGGAACCTACAGATCTTTTAAATATAAACAATTGTCAAAATCCACAAGAATCTATCGATTTGGTTAACAGACACTTTGTATCAACTGGTCAATGTCTTGCTAATAAAATTCTTACAACTTTAAATACTACCGAACTACATCTTGCGGATTCTGTAATTATCTCAGATTCTCCACAGGATTCATTTTATCTTAACCCAGTAATCAACGAAGAAGTCAATAGTCTAATAAATGGTCTTCAAAATGATAAAGCGCCCGGTATGGATGGTTTAGGTAACGTTCTTATCAAAGCTATTAAAGATCCTATTAACGCACCATTGACACATATATTAAACCTAAGCTTATCTAGTGGAATATTTCCCTATAACTGGAAGGTCGCTACGATAACACCTATTCATAAGAGTGGACCAAAAGATACAGTTGATAACTACAGACCTATTTCACTTCTGGGAACTTTTTCCAAACTCTTAGAAAGGATAGTTAACAATCAACTTATTAAATTTTTAGAAAAACGCAACCTACTTTCTCCTAAGCAATTCGGTTTCAGGCAAGGCAAAAGTACTGAAGATGCAATAACACTACTAACATCTCTAGTGGCATCTCACTTAGACAATAAAGAAAACTGTGTTGGTATATTCCTGGATCTTGCTAAGGCCTTCGATACCGTGTCTCTTTCTATTCTAGTCAAAAAAATGGAATGCTTTGGTGTTAGAGGAATGGCCTTAGACTGGTTCAAAAGCTATCTATCAGATCGTAGACAGTGTGTAAAAATTGGTCAGATAACTAGTAATACTGAGGAAATCTGTTTTCGGAGTCCCTCAGGGCAGCATTCTTGGTCCAACACTATTCATTTTGTATATAAACGACATCCACAAAATCCCTATCCATAATGCTAACATCCTTTGTTATGCTGACGATACTGCTATCATTTTCGGCGGTAAAAGCTGGACAGACGTACAAAACTCAGCTGAAAATGGAATGGTTCTTGTGTCACAGTGGCTTCAAAGAAACCTTCTTACTCTGAATACAAAAAAGAGCATGTATTTATGTTTTCACAAGACACGAACTTCAGCGCCTTCCACTAACTTTACCATACGCGTTCACAAAGATTTTTGCTCTAGAATGACCTGTTCATGCGATTATCTAACACGTACAAATACCCTCAAATATCTTGGCTTAAATATTGATGAGAACTTGAACTTTAAAAACCATATTGAAGCCCTTTCATTAAGGATTAGAAAACTTGTTCATGTCATGCGAAACCTTCGCGATATTGCCTGTCCGAAAACACTTAAAACAGTCTACGTTGCTCTCTGTCAGTCCCTTATAATTTATTGTATCTCTTGCTGGGGTAGTTCCTCCAAAACGTTTTTAATACAAGCTGAAAGAGCTCAAAGATCAGTTCTCAAGGTTATGCTTAAAAAGCCGTATCGCTATCCAACTAATCTGCTATACTCAGAAGCGAATGTTCTAAGTGTCCGGCAATTATACATTCTCAGAACAACGCTTCTTACACATAAATCGTTAACTTCTCCCATTCATCATAACTCCCAGGTCAACCTCCGAACGTCTAAAATAAAATCCCAGTTAGTGAACACAAAATTTGCTCAACGTTTAGGTATCTTTATGAAACACTTAATTTACAACAAAGTAACAAAATATTGTAATATTAAAGAAAAATCCTCTAAAGAAGTAAAATTTATTCTCGTCAAATGGCTCTCTACGATAACATACGATGAAACAGAACAATTACTTTCCATATTATAATGTATGTATACCTGCTCTATATTTCTAAACTGTATTACTTACGTACTTACCTATTTTATTGTTTTTTTATTGATGTTGTTTATGCACTTATCTATTTTGTCATGTCCTTATAGCCATCCCATTATTTACTAGATATAGGTACTTTGCATGTAAACACTACAAACATTATTTATATTTTTACAAAATGTGACAGCTTTTCATTTCATTTCTTTTTATATGTTTAATTAACTTTTATTTTCCATAATACAAATAATACTCACTCAATTAATTTAGTTATTTTTAGTGATTTAGTAGTACACCTAAGTATCTTTGAACACTGTTTTAATATTTTAATGTTTTTTTATTTTTTTTCTCTTGAATGTACGCCAATGTATAATGTAAGGCTTATTCATATTGTAACTGGTTATAGTTCAGGTCTCCACGACACAGGCAGTGTGCCTAGTGTGGAGACTAACGACAAATATTAAGCACAAAATTGTATTAGTAAATAAATATATTTTTCATTTTCATTTTTCATACAATTCATCACATAACACTCTCGTGACCCGAATCTAATGATACCTACATTATACATCAGAATCCATCAAACCGTTTAAGTTACAGAAAGCCACAAACAGACAAACATGCATGTAACATTATGAAAAACTTAACCTGGCAGTCGGGTAAAACCAAAAAAAACTTTTATGTCGAGGATAAATAATTGTGTTACATGAGTGCGAAGCCACTCAAGCCCAAGTAACGGGCTCACGAAATCAAACGAACAATGCATTTAAAATGTCGAAATAATGTCTAATTATAAATAACACAGACGGTATGTGTGTGTATTATAGGGCATAACACCACGTAGGTGGTTAACTTCAATTCAATTTATTTATTTCAGCTTCACATAGTAAATATTACAGCCATAGGGAGTTAATAGTTAGTGTAGGTACATAATTCATACATAACAATACATTATTAATAAGGTAGAATACATCCTGCGTTTACAGACGCATGACATTATGAATGTGCGTCCAGTCCAGTGCTTCATAAAAGCGCAGTCCGTGTCCAGCCTGCCAGCTATAACGTTCAGATAGCTACTGGTGCCGCCCCTTACCCGGCGCATCAGGGATGCTGTTCTGTTGCGGATGATTGCGTAAAAGATCCCGGAGCTACAGAAGCGGGGTAGTCCCAGTAGCACTCTGAACGCATTATTAAACTGGACGCGCAGGGCATTCCAGCATTTCTGCGTGTAGTTAACCCACAGACTGCATGTATAGAAGGATTGGCAGTTCGTTCGAAACAAACTTTTTTTTTTTTCTTTTTTTATGCTGGATAAGCCTTCATTTGATCACAATCTCACCTGATGTAAAGTGACGATGTGGTCTAAGATGGGACATGAAGACCTAGAAGGTAGATGGCTTCTCCGGACCACATTACGAAACACGAAAAAATCGCTTCACGCACTGGCCCAGCCCGGAGGGTGGTGACAAGCCGCGGCCGAAGCTTCCCACCAGAAACTGTTCTTAGCACCACCCGGAGGTCACGTGTAAGGATTCAAAGGGTTACCACTTACGGACGTGAACAGACAAAATCTCCATTACTTGATCCAACTTAATTTAACTGCTCTACTGCATCGCGCAAATCTGCCGGCCAACATATTTGCCCTTACCGATAATGCCCTGCGCTCCCTTTCTATGTCTAGGTCATCTGAGAGAGTCTCGGAGACCCAGTGGCCCAGATACTTGAACTCGGCTACCTCCCCCTTATGATTGTAACACTCTCCCTTTATGATTGTAACCACTTCAATCTACTCATCTTGAAATATTGTCATTGGAAATCAAAAATTAATATTGTATGCTAAGAGTATTTAAATTGATTGTATGATTGTTGATACTCTAATATTGTATGTACTAATGTAAAAAAATATTTACCACATATATCAGGGAAAAAAATTGCTGAACACCCAATGTGTCTATGGTTAGAATACTAAATAGACCATAGACACAAAAGTGTTTCATCCATTTTCATCATTAAAAACATAGGTAGTATTTTAGTAGAAAATAATTAGGCACTCATTTTTTTAGGAACAGAATTTAAGAATAATTGTTTAGAATTTAAGAAAGTTATATGAGTTACAGTCTGGTCTGAGAAGGTCTGACATAATTTAAAAAAAAATTCAAAGTTTCTCCCAACTTGAGCTCTTACTCATTAGCTCAATTTGACTCTGAACTGTCAGAATTTTTCGTCTGCTCTGCGATCTGGTGAACGTAAATTTCCGTCAAATTTGCTGTTGAAATCATACGGCAACTGAGAACTCTGATTTTGTTTTGGGGCTTAGTAGTTTCCGGGTTTTTTAGTTGGCACCATTAGTTGTTTATTGACATGACGATGACAGACGGCGGGGTCTTGCTCACAGCAGCTTGATTGGAAGAATTTTTATGAGTTCTATGAGTCGATAGCGAGATTATTTCCGCTTTCTTCTAATTACAAAGTGAAAATGTGTTTTGTAAATATTATCTAATCTTTCTACGCACGTTTTTACGTGCGTATCACATAAAATAAGATGAATATCTATTACACGATAGGAGCCATTTTTATTGTATTTATTTTGTGCGTTCATTGTGATAATGCGTCAAAAGACAACGAAATCAAGCAGATTTACGGTGAGTGATCTTATTTAAATGTCTATGAATAATAGTTGAGTGTTTTTGCAATGTTTTGTCCAATTCTGTTCACGCCTTTATTAAAGCCATTTCATACCGCCCACGATATTACACTGGGGTCGCAAACAAAATTACAGGATTCCTAGTTATTATCACAAAACGTTTCATCATTCTAACCAGTAATGTCTCATTTGAATCGCTTAACCATTATTAGTATTTTGTTACACTGTCTCTCCAGTTAGAATCTTACCAACTACAATACAATCTTTGATTGTTAATCAGACTTTACCTTTATACACTATTTTTAATGCATTTACAAATGTAGGATAGGATCATGTTATTTAAGCACAAGGAAGAAAAATATAACAATAACATGTTGATGTTTATTAGTATAACAAATTGTATTTAATTATATTTCAAAATGTTTTCCTTCCTATTGTGCGGTCTCAGAATATTTTACAAAATGTAATTAAACACTTAGGACCTATATCACCATCTCACCATTGAGTAACTCTCAGTCACATGTAACAAAGTGATATAGCTCTTTAATGTAACAACAGACCATCCTTACTCGGGAGATGGTGAAAGGGCACCTAAATTTAAGGAACTCACAATCTAACACTAAAGAGGTTATAGTAATAAAATTTGTAAATGATTGTTTATTAAGGTTTCAGGGTGTTACAGTAATATTGTTATACTTTTCAAAGCATTATGTTTTCACAAACATATTCTATTATTGAATTTAAAATAATGAATTGTGACTAAGTGCCATTCATGGTTTTGGTCAATGTTTTTTCAAGACAGCAGTCTTGTTCAATGTTTAAGGGGATATTATAACTGTCACCTTCTCATCGCGGATCATACAAAGTTTGGGGGTGGTTCTTTCATGGCTTGTGGCCTTTCTGATAATGAGAATGAATAATGTTGGATATATATTATCTTGTTTTCATTTTCATCTGTCTTATAAATTGTACAGTGTTATAGGTGTTTCAAATGCCAATATATAAAAATATGTGAAAAAAAAATCATATTTTACCCAAGATTTGTTGAATATCTGGGCAGTGTATCTTCACACCCATGTTAGCCACGTGAAGTATAGAAACATAATGAACTCAATGTTTGTCTTGTAACCTTAATTCAACTTTAGTACATAGTACATAATTTGGCTATTAAAGGTTTTTTTTGCATAGGGTGTCTGGTATCCGTGATAAGCAAGGACCTGCATAGCCAAGTAGTAATCCACTTTGATGTTTGACAAATAGCTAGCCAAAAAATACATAGAACAGCTGCCAGAACCAAAAACGTTTAGAATAGTACTTTTAGACAATGGATCGTCAATGACTAGTTTTGGTGAAGCACCAAGGATTGGATTGTGGTGGCAACATTGGCTCTATTGCAAACTATAGATGTATTGTGATTATATGGGTCACACTAGGCAACAAACTAATCAAATAACTGCAAAATTAGCAACAATTTTAGCTTAACCATGATTCAATCTTGTGTATGTTTTACTTGTTAAGTCCCTTACAGAAGTTCTTTTACAGTGAACAATAGTCTCTTGAACTTGACTTCACACGCTGCCCCGTTTCTATAATACAGCAGACAAATAAAATTAGTAACTTGGTGTTTGGAAGAATATAATCTAGATTAAAGAAGAAAGCCCCAATTCCAAAACCTTTCTTTCCTTAAAAGTAAAAAATCATTATTATGTCTTAAAATGCATGTGATGCCCATTAATGTGAGACCCCACTCAAGTATATATGCAGATTTGACTGCCTCGCTGGCGCGGTGGGCGAATGTCCGCTTGCAGAGCAAGAGGTAGCGGGTTCGATTCCCGCCGAGGGTAAAATTGTTTGTATGTTCTGCAAGCACTTTTCTCCTTGGTCTGGGTGTTTAATATGTATAATAAAAATATCTATATTATGTATGTATATTATATTAAGTATATCAGATATCTAGTGGCCGTAACACAAGCTTAGAGCTTACCACGGGGCTAGATGTTGTTGTGTAGATTGTCCGGAAATATTTATTTATTTATTTATTTAGATACTCAGTTCTTGTACATGTATAAGAACACTCGAAGAAAACCCACCTTACATTAAAAAAAAACTAAATTGAATTCGCTTCATCTGTTCGGGAGCTATGGTGATATAGACAGACTGTCAGACACGTCAAACTTATAACACCCCTCTTTTTCGTTTGGAGGTTAAATATAGAATAGAATAATTTTATTCTAAAAGGGTTGCGCCCGTAGATTTATAATTTTTGTAAGTACATTTTTATGTTTTGTTGTATGTTGTGTTCAATAAAGAGAATTGTATTGTATTGTTGTGTTAATGGACAACAATGACCTAATAATATTCTACCGGCTACCTCAAGCTTAAGTTCCAATACTCATATCCAGCTATCATATTGCAACCTTGTGTTACTTTACCGCGACCAGATCCCGTTATTTCATGACTGAAAGGCCTTTCCTTATAAGTTGCCAATGTAACGTTAGCTGCTAGATTAAGTTGATGGCTTACACATCAGTTATTACCTACCTCGTGATGTTTATTATGGCCCGTTTTTAAAAAACCTTACTCGACCCTAAGTTCAGTTTTAGTACACATTTGAAACGCCGAATAGGTACGATTAACATTATCAAATACGCGCTCATGATCGCACTGATAGTTGAGTTTGGTTTATTACTACCTAAGGGCCTAAGTTTAGTTAAACAACGTCTTGATTCCTATATACCAGTTATATATATCCTTATGCCTCATCATTCATCATGATTTCAGCCGTAAAACGCCCACTGCTGGATATAAGCCTCCCTCAAAGATGACCAATTATTCCGATCGCAACTTTGATTATCATGCATCGCATGTTCTGAGAACTTTAAAAGAGTTTGAAGGACATGTGACATTCACCAACCCGCACTTGGCCAGCGTGGTGAATTAAGGCCTAATCTCTCTCGTCAAGAGAGAAGTCCCTGTGTCCCAGCTGTGGGAACGTTAATAGGGTGCTGATGATGAACTTTGATTAAGACATCTGTCCATCTTGTAGTGGTCGTCCGACGCTGCGGTTACAAGTCCATGGCTTCCATTAGAAAATTCGGCTCCAGCGACGGTCTGCTCTACGTGGCCTACCCATTGCCACTTAATAAGCTAATCCTTTTGGGAATGTCCTTCACCCGTGTTTTTCTACAAATCCCTTTAGTCCCTATCCTAATTTGGGTTAATTGAACGTAGCGTAGGTACAAGGGACTTCGCTATGCTTCAGTAGACATGGAGTTTAGGGTCTAAGGTTTCGCGGACCTTGAGGGAAATCAATTTAAATTGTTAATGCCAACTTATTAGAGCGTCAACCTTTGTATTGTAACCATTGTGCGGCTACTTGATTTGTCATTGTTAATTATTGCTAGCCTACTTAGTATTTCCGCCGTAAACAAAGGGATTTGGTACTGATATGAAAACCTTAGATGTTATTGTGTTGACATTTAAGGGTACTTTACGATTCTACTTACATTACATTACAGTACTACCTCTCTCACCGATCTCTGCAAGATATAGAATAGAATAGAATATACATACTTTATTACACACCAAATGAACAATACAATATGAAATAAAAACTAGAATGCGTAATGGATATAATAACAGACAAACGTCGAGACAGGTGATACTTAAAACTTGGTAGATATTTATGTATTTTGAGTGAAGCCAACCTGCCCGATAGGATATCCCAAACAGACGGTTTACGGTTGTTTTATTAAAAAAATAATCGAATCTATAATGTGAGTAACATTATAGATTCGACTTTGCGCGGATCTCCCTCAACATCTTAGTCAATCGAAATCAATGAACGCATCGTCACAAGTTCACAGCATGACTAACTACATGCGGGCGTCAATGGGTCTGTCCATCACCCAATTAACACTTAATAAAACAACCGTAAACCGTCCGATTGGGATATCCTTTCGGGCGGTTTGGCTTCACTGAAAATACATGAATATATACCTAAGTTTACCTAAGTTTTTATAAGTAAGTATCACTTGTCTCGACGTTTGTCTGTAATAGTCTCTTGCAAACATTCGACACACTACTTACTCGGTTCGGTTCAGTTCAGTTTCTTGTAACTTCAGTTACTCACGCTTGAAGCGACAATTTGCAAAAAGTGCCGAGTTAAATAAAATTATAAAGTGAAAAAGATGTTACTCAGTTGAACGCCATTTTGCGTCCCTTACTCGGTTTCCGATTGAACTAATATTTTGCATGCTAATGTCAATCGTGTGACATTGCAATATTTTGATGACCATTAGATGATCTGATGCGACCCTCATAGATAGAGATATTAATCATCTTATTTGTATTTTTTTTGGTAAATAAGCAACTTTGTTGAAAATTTTAATATGCTTTTGTTTATAATGAAATAATACATAGGTACAGAAATATACCCTATGTATTTTTATGGTTGACAACAATGTTGAATCATTCTTGTGTAATCCATACGACACCGATTTTTGGTTTCATAGGATTCGTCTTGATGAGTATTCACTTTGTATAACTTTTCACTATTACAGATCTCATGAGTTTATCAAAGAGTGTATACATACATAGGTCATACAATACGTGACATTATCTTTACCGTCGATGCTCCCAGAGATTTCATCTTTCTAACTTATTTGATAATGTTTAACCAAGGCGTATAGGGAGACATCTATAGGTCGGGTCGGTAATAAAAATGATCCGGATTTTTTATATTGAAAAAATACTGATTGATTTGATTTTATGGTTTTATGCTATAGTAATTTTGCGTTCTCTGCATGAGGGGTCTACTTATTATGTATTTTTATTAAATTGTGTCTCAAATTTCTTTCTCAATAAGCCACCCAACAAGTATTATTTCAAATTGAGTGTACCCCCTATAAATGGACAATTCCCAAATTTTACCTGATTTGATATTTAAAAAAACATTAAGGCGCCAAAATTAATAATATCATTCGTTTATCTTCCTAAACCCTATGCTTAATGCACATACTAAAGTATACTCTGCGACAACACTTTAGCGTTTATAATACTTACTACTACTTAAACTTTACTTTTAACTTACTGTACTTTTAAATTTAAAGGAAGTAAGAGCAACTAGGTCATATTCTCAAGAGACTGATTTAGTTCACAGGTAGCTTAAGACATTGGCACACGCCAATGTCATATCAACTAAGACCTCTGTTTATTTATTTATATTCATCCGGTTGTCGTATAAAATCATAATGCATAATGTTCTCGTGATAATCTTCCTTATATACATAAATGATAGCTTATTATGGTAATAAAGATATTAATGCCATAAGTTCTTCATTTATCTTGTGATGTTATGTTTATGATCTTTGATGCATTTAGCGTCTGTTTTCGTTTCATTGCCAAAATATGTTTATACTGGGCTGTATGTTAACTAATAAAGTAGCCACAGAGAGATCTATCTAAACTGGTAGGATTACTGTAAACCCTATTTAATTTACCCACCTTACAAATATTTCTTTGACGATGATAATACGAGGATGAAAAATACTGAACCAATTAAGTTTCCACAATTAGACACCTACGTTCGGTTTCCTCAATTAATTCTACCTACGGTTGGCAAATTAACAATGTATTAGGATAATTGCGGATTACAAGACTGCTTCAGTTCTAGTTTCTGTGCATATGTATGGTTATTTTGCAAAAATATTGGTTTGGAACTGATTAAAGGTTAAAGGGGCGCTGCGTTAGAGAAACAAAGCGCAGTAATATTGTCTTATCCTTTTGGCACTTGATAACACGAAAACGTGTAGAAAAATGTTGTGTTCAGAGGATTATTCTAATTTCTATTATGTGTTTCTGCTACTATGCATTAGTCGGTGGTGTTTAGTTTTATAGCAAAGGGGGCTTAAGAAATAACGAATACAAATTAATATTCAGGATCATTTAGCTTGTTGTATGACAATGACAATTGATCCCTGTTAACATATTCATCTCCATTGTTACAGTTCCGTCCGCTCCTCAAAACCTGACCGCAGACTACGTTTCCGACGGTGAAGTCCACCTTTCCTGGGCACCGCCTATCAGCAACACCATCCTCAACAAAACCCAGCCCCAATCCGAACCCCAAACAGCGCAGAGCGACCAGCCCGACGCACTGATTACCCCAATCGACACACGACACCACTTCGACAAATACGATGGCTTCTCCGCGTCCAAGATGCTAATGGACTCGAAATCCAAACGCGATTTACGCAACCATCGACACAGGAAACAGAGACAGACTAACAGCACAGCAGAAACAGATGAATATTGGCTGAATATTGAAGAGGAGAAAAAGGTTATTGAAAAGAGGAATCAACAGAAAGCTCAGACGTCTACGGCGATTGCGTACGTCCTATACTACGAGCAAGGGTCGCTGCGTAAGGATGTGAGCATCGAGGGGGTTCAGAGACCGGAGGATGTGAGGCGGAACGCCTTTCAGAGTGATTTGGGCATGAGCCAGAGTACGGTGAAGAACCTGACGCTGTATAACTCGTCGGGGAAGGTGACCAATGTGGTTGGGTTTTGGCTGAAGAAACTAGGTAAGTTTCGTATGATTAGTTAAACTTTTAGTAAAGAACTTGTAAATAATGAGGGATATTGCGAGGTGATTCGCCACCTAAAACGCTGTAGTAGTGTGAGTAAGGAAATTTTGAATAACTTTGTTTCTGTTTCGGGAGTTTATTTCTGAATAAAAGTTAAATATATGAATATGCAGTTATGCCTCATTTATTAGTGGCATAGCGAGCATTTGTAATGATCGCAAAAACTTACGAATATAAATTCATAAGTTAAACTGAGCGTTTTATCTGGCTCAGTACGGGCCTAAAAAAAATGGCAGCTCTTTCCCCATGTAATATACTTTTCATAATAATAAAAAAACCGATACCAAAATCTTATATCCCATAAAAGTAAAAAATACATATTATTTTTTAATGTGCACGTGATGAACTTGCATTACAAGTTCTCGAGTATTTATTTGTCAACATTCGGTTACAAATTACAATATCAATTTAATATCTTATTAAATATGTGCAAATTATCAAAGCAAGGAATCATAACTGAAACTATTTCATCAAATAATAAGCAGTATAAATCTATAATAATATTATAAAGCAAGAAACTCTTTGTTAGTCCAATTTCAAAAAATCTTTCAGTTTAAGACAGCCCATTTTTCGAGGCAAACTTGAGGCTACTTTGTATCGCGTGAAAATTCGTAAAACACGAGCAAAAGCTGCGACAACGGCGAAAAGCTAGTTACTAATATATGTATTATGTAATAATACCTATAATGTATAATAGACTTTAACGACTTCCCCGTAGTGAGCCGGCAGAGCCCACAACACGTACGTAGTACCACAACGAGTAGTTGCGATGCTTTTATGCGGGACATCCTAAGCCCTCAACCCTATCCATTATAGTTATTGTCTTTATGTCAAAATTGTTTGTTTTACACTGGTTTGCGGTGAACCTATGTACTGAAACCCAATGTAAAACAAAATATAAGAAAGAGAGATATTTCTTTTCTTTTTCTTTCTTTACAGTTTTACATGAGTAAATATCGGATTCACCTTACCACGTATCGAACTGAATTTACCACAATTCAAACCATTAATTTTGTCACAGTGCTTTCCTTCCATTTCTTGTACAAAAATTGTGTAATCCTTACTAATATTATAATTTTGAAAGTAACTCTGTCTTGTTTTGACGCTAAAACTACTGATACTAATGAAATGTTGCTCGTACTGTAGGTTGATTTTTAAGAACCAAAGAACGGACATAATGTAGGTTTTCTAATTTTTACCTATGGTAATACTTGTCCTTTCGCTAGAAAATGACATAAATGGTTTTTTTCAACGAGACCTTATCTGTGCTATGTTGCTATTGATGCGTTTTATATTCATACTTGTTTCCGTTGATTGTTTTTCTGACATATATCTCATTTTCCCAGACATACTCATATCTAAACATACAATGATTAGGATATCAAACGCTAGTAATATTTTCTCTCTCTTTCTAAAATTCGACCTGCTCTCTTCCAGTGCCATTCACCCCCTACAAGATCTGGGTGCGGGCCTTCTACAACTTCTCCCACGGGCATTTCAACTCGACCGACGTGATCGAGCGCTTGGGACCGGAGTCGACGCCTCTGTATGTGATGACTGACGTGAAGCCTCCATCGGCGCCGATAGTCCTGAACCTGACGTGTGATAAACCTAAACGTAAGTGCTGTATGGTGTATTGGTTCTGTACATAAAGAGTTAGGGCCAGTTTCACAATAGGCTATTTTGCTTATTTTGGAAAACTATATAAAACGCTTCCATATAAAATAAATATACCACATTAATGTTTCGATAAAACAAACAATGCAACATAAAACATTTAGTAATGAATTACAAATTGCCAAAAGTTTTTTTTTTTATGATCGATAAGCCTTCATTTGACCACAATCTCACCTGATGTAAAGTGACGATGTGGTCTAAGATGGGACATGAAGACCTAGAAGGTGGCTTCTCCGGGCCACATTACGAAACACGAAAAAATGGTTGCGTCCAAAATGGCGCGCGCGTGACGTCACGTGCCAGTAAACTGCTAAGCTACACGACTGCAGGACACATTATAAATAAATAAATATAAATATTTACAGACAATTCACACAACAACATCTAGCCCCATGGTAAGCTCTAAGCTTGTGTTACGGGTACTAGATATCTGATATACTTAATATAATAGGCATACATATATAGATATTTTTACTATACATATTAAACACCCAGACCTAGGAGAAAGTGCTTGCATAACACTTTCACCCTCGGTGGGAATCGAACCCGCTACCGGCGCTAGGCCGCAAGCAGACACTCGCCCACCGCGCCGAACTGAAGCAGTCAATAGCTTTTGACAACCATGCAGACGCCACTATTATTAATATTGTATAGATTAAGGAAAAAATAATTTTATTGCTTTTAGATACACTATACCTGCAATGGCGACAGCCTCGCACCTACAACAACTCGCTGGACCAGTACGTGGTGACACTGCGCAAGATTCCAGAGCAGCAGCCGCGGACGAGACTCACATTGCCCACGAATAAGAACGACATTGAGACAACTATAAGTGTGGTAAGGTTTTATATTTTTTGTAAAGACTAAAAGTATTTTTGTCTATAATACCAAACAATAAGAATAATAAACGCTCCTGAACACGATGCCGCTACACTACATGTTGAGTGGCAACCAATTTACGTCCGAATTTGTTACACATGTATGTAAATCTAACTAAAATTAATGTTATAGTTGCTCTGTATTGTGTTTGTATTTTCTTGACGTAAATAAACCTTTTTCTATTTCTATTTTTTTCTATTTTCTACCCCGCCGCCACCGCGCGCGCGGCGCCAGTCGCTAGTCTTTCACAAGTGTGACCTTATATCAAGGAACTTGTTCGAGAAAATCTATCTAACCTCCCCAAATTTCACATTTACAAAATAATCCTCGTTTCCGTTGCTTTGTCTAAAACGTGGGCTCGGCACGACATGTATTTTCCTTCGATTATAAATAAGCTGAAGATTGTTTCTCAAGTGACTATTAGGAACTTTTTCAAGAGGAAATAGGTTTACGAAACTATATAATTTTGTGTTATCAACAATATATATAGTTCTGCCTTTTCAATGTAATAAAAGTAAAGTAAAGTAACTATTGTTTGTTTTATATTAAGATTATAAAGAGTAGATTGTGACACTGTAGGGGGTAATAATCTCTGGATCTAATGAACAGATTTGAAATAAATGTTAAGGCATTGTAAATCAAACTATGGAATTGAATTATTTTGTATTGTTTTCAGACTGCAGAGTTGGAGAATATCACTCGATACGAAGTTATAATATACGCGGTCTCAAAGTCCGTGGTTCGGGAGGTTTATATCAACGGAACTCAATCTGATCCAGAGGTAAGAATAATTGTACCATTATTGTAATCATCATCATAACACATCAGTTGTCGCGTGTCACAGGTTATGTATCGCCTCACATATATACAATTACACAGCAGTCTTTCTTTCTCTCTCTCACAAACACACACACACGCACACACACACACACGCACACACACACAAACACACATACACACACACACACACACACACTCAACACACTCATGATTTATGCAGTAAACTAATTAGGTTGTTTTATTTAAATAATTTATTTTTTGGTTGTAGGAAGTATCGAGTGATTCGTGCAGTGCCCACTGGGAGGCTATGGCGCCACTGGACCCGCATGACGTCAGCACGGCGGCCTTGCTGGCGGTGCTGCCGCTAGTGTTGCTGGCCGCCGCGCTCGTCGCCTTAGTTTATTGGAGGTAAAATATATATAGTAGCTATATCTTAATATATATAAATCTCGTGTCACAATGTTTGTCCTCAATGGACTCCTAAACCACTTAACCGATTATAATAAAATTCGCACACCATGTGCAGTTCGATCCAACTTGAGAGATAGGATGGTTTTTACGGCGAGAAAAATTCGAATAATTTCCGGGAAAATTTTATACCCGTGCGACGCCGGGGCGGGCCGCTAGTGTATTATATGTATTCCGGGCTGGGCCAGTGCGTGAAACGATTTTTTCGTGGAGAATTCATCTACCTTCTAGGTCTTCATGCCCCATCTTAGACCACATCGTCACTTTACATCAGGTGAGATTGTGGTCAATAAAGGCTTATCCAGAATAAAAAAAAGTAAAGGTTGCTAAAATTGAAAAACGTAAAAAATCTAACCTTACCTGTGGCCTCGCCCCACCAATCAGTAATGTTAGTATGATTAGGTCAAAATACTTGTATGTTAAAGTATTTTTAACAAACGTGCATATTTTTTAGCCCCGGACCGAAGTGTTATAAGATTGACGTGTTTGTCTAATTATAGTTTGTTATGTGTAACATTGCATAATTCCATTTTGATAATTCATATTACAAACTGTTATGGAGTCTACTTAAATGTAAAAAAAAACATTGCAAATCTATTTCTCATTCTAATGAACACATATTTTTTAAGTTTATAAATATGATTGGATAACTCTTTATCTTGACGGATAAGTTTTTAGCAACTGCATCATCACTAAACATGCCCATTAATATAACATTGTTAAAGAGTCAGCGCTCCTTTGTTGGTGCATAGCCGCTCAGCCTGGCAGCTGATTATCTCTCTCTCGATTTTATGTGTTTTCTTTTTGTTTCTGTCTGTTAATACTGTGATGTTATTTATGTATTATGATATTATATAGTATTATGATTCGTTTTGTATTTTAGGTGCAGGTCACGTCTCAGCAAATGCATCAGCGCTGCATACAACTACTTGGAGGAGAGCGGCGAGCGAGCCGCCAGGGCGCCCTTGAACAAGAAACAAGGTAAACTGAAGCTTTTGTCTTTAATACTCCAATATATTTTGTAACACTAGCTTTACTCGCCATCTCGCGGGAACAACATATTTCCTACGGTAAAAAGTAGCCTATATCCTTCATCGATAAATAG
This sequence comes from Gymnoscelis rufifasciata, assembly GCA_929108375.1. NCBI lineage: Eukaryota > Metazoa > Arthropoda > Insecta > Lepidoptera > Geometridae > Gymnoscelis > Gymnoscelis rufifasciata. The sequence continues at coordinate 7,047,007 of OV815327.1, read as the reverse complement.
TCTATCTAGCACTGAATTAATTTTGTGACAACGGATGTGTCTTAATTATCTTTTTCTGCATAAAAAATGTAAAAATGTAAAGTTATTTATAGTTACGAAATCAAATGAAATCAATCATTTATTTGCCAAATATAATTCAATTCAAGTACAAGTCACGATATTATTATAGTATAAGTAGTGTATTGTATTTAACCCGCAAGTGGGTATGCAAATGTTAAAAAATATAATAATTAAAATAATCAAAACAAATTGTAACTAACTACCTACTTAAAAATCAATATATTCCTTAACACTATAAAAACATTTGTCAATAAGCCAATCAAGCCAATAAGCCAATCATTTGTCGATCGATTTTTGTTTTATTTTTATATAGCATCAAAATGAAATTTGTTTATTGCTTGAAATATGGTATACATAGGTGTCAGGTAATTTATGCAGTTGTACAGACTTATTGAATTGAGGTTGTTTATCGTTAGCCGTGGTGGCGGGGTCCCCCGAGGGCGCGTGCGCGGCGCGCGGGGCCCCCTCCCCGCTGGGCGCGGCGCGCGCGCGGCCCCCGCGCATGGCCGCGCCCGCGCAGCCCGCCGTGCGCGCGCACGACTTCCCCAGGCACGTGCAGGCGCTGCACGCGGACGGGGATATAGGATTCAGGTAAATTATAACTGATAACATACACCTCGACCTTTTCTCTCTCAGTTTTTTGTTATCACGATCAGATTGATTTATTTAATTAAAGGAAAATCAACAGCAAAGAATATCTCCATTAACTAACCTAGTAGCAACCGAAAGCTTATAACAGATTTTCACGGTTGGTCACAAATTAAACATATATTTTTATTTATGTTCGTTGTATTGTAGTTTTTATTTATATTCATTTGTCCGGGGAAGTACACTCCTGCACTGTCGCTCCTTGTTTGTCTCTTTCCAATACTTCATTTCTCTTTAACCTTGTTTAAAAGGGCAATGTAAGTTGCCTAGCCAATTTATTTGGGTGAGTTTGAAGTCTTTCCTTGTATGTATTTGCTGATTGTTTGATTTCTTCAGTTACAGTTTTCATCTTTAGGATTTTATGTAGTTCTATGTTTTTGGTAAACCATGGGGCCTTTGAAATGTTCCTCAGTAACCCATTCTGGAATCGCTGTATTATGTTGATGTTTGAATTAGAAGCTTTCCCCCATAGTTCCATTCCATATACTAGCAACTTGTTATTTTTTGATAGTTTTGAATTAAAACCTATTTACTAACAATAAAATAACTATTAGCTAGTCGCTGCCTGACTGAGTTGACTCTTGAAGTAAATAGATCCAATGGATTCCATGGCCAGCAGATTCGGAAAATGTAGGGTAGGACGTGCACCAACTAGATGGACTGGATCAGTGAAGGTCCCGAGCTATGTTCGTATTTGAAAAATCAAGCGCGAGGCGAGCGAGCGTGCCGCGGTACCGGTCCGCATCCACCGTGAGCCCGACACCTTCACTGATCCAGTCCATCTAGTTGGTGCATCTCCTACGCTACATTTTCCGAATCTGCTGGCCATGGAATCCATTGCTGGCTTTGATCTATTTACTCGCTACATTCTGACAAACGTGATACATAGGATACGGAACCCTAAAAATTATCATTTTTTTACAGCAAAGAGTACGAAATCGTGGTAGCAAAATCCGCCGCGCTCGGCCATTCGAGCCACCACAGCCATCGCCCCGAGAACCGAGCGAAGAACCGATACTTGAATATTACCGCATGTGAGTATTTATAGTCTGTCCAGTTTCTTGTAATTGGACTTTGCGCTTGAAGCGACAATTTGCCAGTGTCGAGTTAAATAAAATTATAAAGTGAAAAAGATGTTCCTCAGTTGAACGCCATTTTGCGTCCTCAAGTGTTATGTAAATAGCTATTTATAGTCTGTTCTTGTGTTATTTTCGGACAAACTCCCGCTTCCAGGCTAGCGTAATTAGAACCGCGAGTACAGTGCTTGATAAATAAATATATTTTTGGGACAACTTATGTATCTTAACTCTACCTCAGCGGCGCGGTGGGCCAAGGTACAAGGTAGCGGGCGCAAGAGGAAGCCCGTTCGATTCCCGCCGAGGGATCAAGTTCCTCAAGCACTTTCTCCTTGGTCTGTTGGGGAAAGTTAAAAATATCAAGATACAAAATCATTTATTTCCATTGTTTGATAGAAGTATAAAGTAAGTCTATTATAATAATTACTAGCAGACCCCAGAAAACGTTGTTATGCAAAATAAAAAATAGATGATGGCCGATTCTCAGACCTACTCAATATGCTCACAAAATTTCACGAGAATCGGTCGTTTAAGCCGTTTCGGAGGAGTATGGCAACGAAAACTGTGACACGAGAATTTTATATATTAGAAGATTATATCAGATGTCTAGTACCCGCAACACAAGCGTCTATGTATCTACTATGTATAAGGTGGAACATGTAGTGATCCACTGCAAAGATAAGAAAGGAGACGGGGTTGAGGCGTCTCATGGACGCGAAGACCCCATCTACATCCGCAGACTTGCTCAAACAATTAGTTACAACACCGAAAGTCCTACTCCGCTACATCAGGGAGTTGGGCTGGTCGGGGCCTGGTTAGGCAGGGGGACAATGCACAAAACACTCCCAGGCGAGATGTCAGTGCAGATCTCAGTTCCTCCACTTAGAATTAGTATCTAGTATGATGAGTGCCGCATTATTAGGAGTACGTTGTTGCAGACGACCACTCGCGCGTGTGCGTGTCGGGCGGCGCGCGCTGCGGCGCGGCGGGCTGCGTGGGCGGCGCCGCGCGCGCCGCGCCCCCCTGCGACTACGTCAACGCCAACTTCATCGACGGCATGCTGCCGCGCCTCGCGCCCGACCACCACGCGCGCATCCGCTCCAAGCTGCAGCAACGGAACAAGCCGCACAGGTATCAAATGACAACCATATCTGTTTATCATGTGCCCTTATCGCAATGACGAGGTTTGAAGGTAATGAAAAGTAGGTTTTTGAAGTGAAACTTCTTTAGAATCGTTGTGATTTCAGACCGGATGCAACGGAAATACGTCAGGTAAGCCAATCTTAAACGCTAACAAGGTTAAGCAACTTTCCGGAAGGCCAGTACTTGGATGGGTGACCGCCCGAACAAAATCTTTTTGCACAGTATTTTTTGTTATTCATCTCATTCTTTTGTCGATTTACTGAAGTTTCACTTCTACCGTGTGTGAATCGCACACACACCTTTTTTTATGAAACTTCATATATAAAGATGCTACAAGACTATTACGATCTAGCCATTATAAAGGCTAATTAGTAATTTTACATTTGACCTAAATTAAAGAAAAAACTACGTAGAGTAAAATAAAGAATGTGTCCATTATCACTTTGCTTATTGTCGTTCAGGGGAAGACACTATGTTCTTGTGTTCTTTATAATTGATATTTACACTCACTGCACTAACATTGACACTAATTAATTTAAAACACTAACTCAAACGGTTTTGTCCGTTTTAGTCGAAATTTAGGTTAATATAGAATTTTTAGCTCCTTTCCCACTTGGATCAATATTTTTGACGTGACAACGTCTTATAAATTGGTTTGCCGGGCGACACTTCAAGAAACTGCGTTACGCTCCGCTCACGTTATGCGCTCACAATGAGAGCGAGTGAGAGGCACGCGTCCCTTCCACTCGGGCATGGTTAGCCCGCCTAAGAGCGAGAGAGACAGACATAAAAAGTGAAAGGCACGCGTCCCTTCCACTCGAGCACAGTTAGCCCGCCTAAGAGCGAGAGAAAGCACGTTGCACATTAAAATTATTTTCAAGAACTACTTTAATTGATAAAAACCATGTTGCATGGGAATATTAGAGGGCCAGGCGGGTCACCTTTCATTTAAAGTTGTCGCTAGTAATACCCGTCAGTCTGGTACGACAGATCTAAAAGAACGTTGCCGCGCGGGTCCCAGTGTCCGTCGAAAAAGTAAGGTGACGGGTAACAGTATCCTTCGCGACCTGAACGGAATGTCCATGATTTTCGCTTAGAGCTGAACGCGTTAACAAATGATCACCTTCCACAGACAACCATCATCAAAACCGGCGAAGCCTCCCCCCAACTTGGCGGAAGGCATCGAATCAGCGTTCCTCAACATCGAGTTCTCGGGCATAGTGGAGTCGGATGAGAACCACGACTCCGACAGCGACCGGAGCGACTCCGACGCGGAGTTGGACGACGTATACGTTGATATTGGTGAGTGGGTCCTTTTGTTTCCTTAAACTTGATTTGAAACCTAACTGTACCTATCGACAAGGGTATTAGAATTTTACGTGTGATAGAAAAATATGATGAAGGGAACTTAATTCTCCACAGACGTATTATTTATTTATTTTCTTTAGTCCGTCTGTCCAAAAATACTGGACTTTTGCTTCATCAATTTAAAAGTTTAGTTCAAGAAAGTCCAAAGATATAGAGCATCAAAAGTTGAGGAGTGGGGGGGTTTGTGACTACGTTTAGTACAAATCGCACGAAAGTGTTACGTCCTATCGTGCGAAACTTCTAAGCACTATAACGTCTTGATCTTGAGTCTTGATTTCGTTTACAAGAAAAAATAAAAAATAACGGTAAATATTTTTCAATAATCTAAACAACGAACAGATATTTTTTTACCTATCTACACTATTAAAATTAATAAATAACGTCGTATGTTATAAACGTATACCATTCAATCAGTAAAGGCACGAATAAATTTTTCAAAGATGGCGTCCAAACGCAAGTGAAACTGGAATGGCTCCTATGGCGGAGACGCTACATCGCCACGCAGGGTCCAACTCCCGCCACTTTAGACGCATTCTGGCGCATGATCTGGCAACACCGCGTGCACACCATCGTCATGATCACCAACCTGGTGGAGCGAGGACGGGTGAGTTACTGGCAACACTTAGGTTCAGAGCTAGCTGTAATTCTACATACAGACTACGTTTGATTCTCAATGGCAATCTCATTGTTAATAAGCTAACAAAACGAAGAAGCTCAAGAATCGTTAAAGATTGGGTAATTGATAAAAATGCCGTTTTTAAACTAAATAATGTTAGAAGCAACTTTGCAAAAGTTGAAACTCGAAAGTTGTCACAGAATCGAGCGGATTTCTGATGGAGTTTGCTGCTATAGGATTTTACTAACATTAGTCATTATGTTTGCTAACAAATTATGGGTTCTTTGTTGCCCGAAATAAAATATTTTATTTATTTATCTGCCTCGTAACGCGGTAGAGCTGTTTCGGACTACTTAAGATCCGAATCCGTGATGATAGATTGCAATAGAAATACATTATCTATGGAAATCAATTTTCACCCCAGCAAACGTTGTATTGCAAAATAAAAAATAGATGTTTACCGTTTCTCAGACCTACTCAATATGCTTACAAAATTTCAAGAGAATCGTTCAAACCGTTTCGTAGGAGTACGGGAACGAACATTGTGACACGAGAATGTTATATATCTTCTTCTTCTTCTTAGTCGGTCACTCTTGACAGAGTGGTCGTGGTTATGGGGGGTCCTTATAATGGGTTGCTGCTCTCGCAATGCGCCGCCATTGTTCCCCGTTAGTTGCGGTGCGGGAGCAGTCGGTAAAGGTGGACTGAGTCAATTTTGAGATGAGGTCCGACCACCTTGTTGGAGAGCGACCGCGAGACCTCTTTCCCTCCATTCTATTCAATCTATACTAATATTATAAAGAGGAAAGGTTTGATTTTTTGTTTGTTTGTTTGTCTCGAATAGGCTCTGAAACTACTGCGCCGATTTAAAAAAATCTTTCACCATTCGAAAGCCACACTATCCCTGAGTGCCATAGGCTATAATTAGTTTAAAAAAAAAAGATTTCTTACCAAACCTCCGATAATGTAACTTGGGTTACATTATATGTTACATGAAAAAAAACCTAAAAACTTTCTTAAATCGCGAATGCTGCGAAAACTATTGAATATATAACAAAGTGATGTATTACAATTTTGTAGAACTCATCATTATCTACAAAAAACGTCGTGACATCATATCTCTAACTATTATAGTTTTGTGACCATAAGCGATTTTTTATATTAAAAAAAATTATTAAAATACCACTGCTTGATAAGGCTCTATCTTTGGTATTAATCCTTAACAATATCTTATATATAAAATTGCCATGTCACAATGTTAGTTACCGTACTTCTCCAAAACGGCTTTACCGATTTTCGCCAAATTTTATATGCGTATTCAGTAGGTCTAAGAATCGGCTTTTATCTATTTTTCATTTTGCAAAACAACGTTTGCTGGGGTCAGCTAGTGTTATATATAAGATTATATAATTAAATGAATGTGTGGTATGTGACAGCGCAAATGCGACATGTACTGGCCGGCCGGCGGGCGCGGCAGCGCGGCGACGTTCGGCGGCGTGCACGTGACGCTGCTGCACGAGGACGTGCGCGCCGCGCACACCGTGCGGCACATGCGGCTCAAGCCCGCCCCCTACCCGGTACGTACCGCCCCACCCGCTCGATACCCGTTCCACTGGTGTTGTCTGTTCACGTCCGTAAGTGGCAACCCTCTGAATCCTTACACGTGACCTCCGGGTGGTGCTAAGAACAGTCTCTGGTGGGAGGCTTCGGCCGCGGCTTGTCACCACCCTCCGGGCTGGGCCAGTGCGTGAAGCGATTATTTCGTGTTTCGTAATGTGGTCCGGAGAAGCCATCTTCTAGGCCTTCATGCTCCATCTTAGACCAAATCGTCACTTTACATCAGGTGAGATTATGGTCAAAAGAAGACTTATTAATAATACAAAAAAAATAAGTCAAATAGTCAGTCAAAACGTTTATTTCCTTAGTAGCACATGGCCCACATGGACAGGTCAACTTAAAATTAATAAAACTAAATTGTTTAAACAAAAAATACAGTTCGCTTCAATGTTTTATACTGAGTTGAGAAGCGAATAGAAAAACACAGTTTTCTCAGTTATTACAATTTTGTATTTATTACAATTTTGGAGTTCTCACTTATAGCCATTAATTGATAATATATTTATACGTCATAATTACATTGTGTTTTTTTTGTACTAATAATGTCAAAACAAATAAATCATCAAATTAAATTGCGCTAAGGCCGCCCTTTGTACTCCAATGTTATTGTCTTGTTATTGTTTGCAGTTTGTATTTTATTTGTGGTGTACAATAAAGAGTTATAAATCTATTGTAAACTTTCAGAACAAAGATGAGCTAGAGTTTATATATATATATGTAGGTGAAAGGTTTGACATAGTAATTTAAACAGATTATATCATTGAATAATAACCAATTACGGGATTAATCGAACAGTATTAAATTAATCACACAAATAATCTGAGGCTCAGTTTAACAGAGATATAGATAAAGTCAACTAGTAACTCCGACAGCGTTTGCACAGAGCAGAAGCCAAAGAAAGAATGTCTCCCGGACTATTGGAACTGTACTTTAAATAGCAGTGCAACTCGTAAACAACCCCTCCACCTGCGGCCACCCGATTGGCTGTTAGACCGGTCGGCTGACACCGACCGGTACCGGTTGCAGGTAAACATCGCGCGATCGAGTGGCGTGAGCGCCCGCTCACGCCATCGGACATTTTAAGTTGATTCTATGCTGCTACAAACGCAATACAATGAAGAACCAGGACGTCACGCCGTCACTGCCATTCTGACTTGCGAACGTCCTCGTTCGCGTAAGCTCAGTTAAAATTATCTGTAAGTGAAAATAATAATAGTTAGTGCTCGATTATCCTGACAACATACTATACTATGTTCTGGACTGGTCTGTTTGACCCTTCAGAAGGCTGGCCCAGTAAAACACCCTTTAACACTACAATATTAATCTTAATTAAAATCATCTTTTACAATCCCTTCAGTTGAGAACTGGCCTGGATTAGTACGAATGCTAGACCGGAACTGTTCTTTTTTCCCTTTAGCAATGAACTGTATTTTTTTGTACTAGATCGGAACTGTTTTTTTTTCCTTTAGCAATTATTCGTTTTTTTTTCTATTTTTTTTATGAGGGTAGCCCCATTACCTTCATTAGTAATTAGCGTCATGCAACTTATCGAGTTGATCATGAATTAACGGAAGTGGATAACTATCGGATTGCGTATTGCTGTTAAGCTCTTAAAGAGTAAATCTTAAATTTTACTTTAAGCAATGTCTAATCTTTATGGAGGCCTACATACAATTTTCTTTGGGCCTATCAAATTTCAATTTTAATGATTTTTAATAAGTGATAAACCTCACTTTGCAGGTTAAACAATTTTAAGTTTAATGCAGATCAAATTAACGATTACGGACTGTTACGGATGTGTCTATCAAATTTATTTTAAATTCAGGAACATTGACGAAAAATTATTAATCATGTCAGGCGGTTGTGGAGGCGGATATCCCACTTCTGATGTAGGTGGAAAGGTTTGACATAGTAATTTAAACAGATTATATCATTGAATAATAACCAATTACGGGATTAATCGAACAGTATTAAATTAATCACACAAATAATCTGAGGCTCAGTTTAACAGAGATATAGATAAAGTCAACTAGTAACTCCGACAGCGTTTGCACAGAGCAGAAGCCAAAGAAAGAATGTCTCCCGGACTATTGGAACTGTACTTTAAATAGCAGTGCAACTCGTAAACAACCCCTCCACCTGCGGCCACCCGATTGGCTGTTAGACCGGTCGGCTGACACCGACCGGTACCGGTTGCAGGTAAACATCGCGCGATCGAGTGGCGTGAGCGCCCGCTCACGCCATCGGACATTTTAAGTTGATTCTATGCTGCTACAAACGCAATACAATGAAGAACCAGGACGTCACGCCGTCATATATATATATATATATATATATATATATATATATATCTATATATATATATATCGCTTCTTTCTTATTGCTCAGTTAAAATAGCCAAGCGACCAGATACGATAAATTTGATTCCTTTTTATCTTTGAGTACCTATGTTCAATTCGTTTGTTTTTTTTTACATTTGACATTTCATAGATTTGTGAAATTAAACAATGGACATATAAGATTTTGTAGCGATAACGTTGTTAGCTGGCAAAATAATACTCGTCATAGAGGTTCAAATCCCGTAGTACATAGTAGTAGGAAAGAAAGAAAGAAAGAAGAAAGAAAGTAAAATATTTATTACTACACAGAAATTTACAATTAAAACATTTACAAAAACAATAACAACAAACTTAAACTAATAACAAATTAAATATACCTTAAACCTATTGAAAACTATTGAAAATTTTAGTAATAAAGGGTCCCTAGCTCAGCATAATGCATCTGCCACAGGGCCCGTAGGAGCACTATGACAGAGCGCTGGTTTTCAGCCAGGGCCCGTGAGGGTGGCAACACCACAACTAGAAATTAAAACAAATATCAACACAAAAAAAAAAAAGTTTACGGCATCTCGTTCAGCTTGCGAACTCATAAGGTGACAGCTGAAAATCAGTGTTGCTCCATGAGCAACTTTACGCTGAGCTGTGGCCTTTTTGTTTTACTGCAACGCACACATGCTATAATCATGTTAACTTTTAACTAATTTTAATTTATTATTGTATCCTTTTTGTTTTTGCCCGATTATTGTATGTGTGTGATTGCAGTACAAATAAACATTTTATCTATCTATCTATCTATCAGTAGTATCGTACAGTATCCATAAAGGAGTGATTAAGGGAAAGGAGGAAGACTAAAGAGATTGTTTAAGTGCCACCCTAAATAGCTATCTGTATTCCACAGGGCGAAGCCTCACCCCCCACAGATACCGCGGCCCGCACGGTGGTGCAGTACCACTACACGGTGTGGCCCGACCACGGCACGCCGCGGCACCCGCTGGCCGTGTTGCCGTTCGTGGGCGCCGCCTCGCACCATCCGGACACCGTGCTCGTACACTGCAGGTTCGTTTTAAACATCAATCAATCTGAATTTAAAATTTAAGAAAAACCCCCGATTCCAACGCCTTAATTTCCTTAAACGTAAAACAACATAATATTATGTAATGTGGACGCGATGCGATTTCATTTGATACTCCACACTAGTATATTTGCAGATTTTTGGTTTTCTTTACCCACTCTCACCCCTATAACTTTTAAACGGCACGACCGATTTTCATGAAACATGTCTAAGAACCCTCGCGCCAGACTCACCTTTCATACAAAAAAACTAAATTGAAATCGCTCCATCCGTTTGGGAGCTATGGTGCCACAGACAGACAGACAGACAGACACGTCAAACTTATAACACCCCTCTTTTTTGGTCGGAGGTTAAAAAGGTGCGCTTAAAAAGACAAGCGTATAGATTTCATCAGTCGAAGCATATACAGCTACAGCTGGATATATAGGCTTACCTACATGGTTCCAGTCTGAATAATTGGATCTTCTGTGGCCACCAAGATAATTTCACCAGATGGCGGCAGCATCATCGCAGCGTAGCATTTGCTCTTCTTCTCGGCAAGAACAAATATTGAGCGTGTGGGTATTTTAACACATGGGGGCCGTCGACGGACGAGCGATTATTCTGCAGTGTATAGTCGCGACTCGTAACGGATTCGCAACGTTTCTGTTATGTATGTAGGAGTAAACCTACGTTAGTGTGCGTGGCTGCGCCCTCGCACCCCAGCTTAGTAGTACAATAAAGCAGTGTGTAACCAACCAGCGGTCGTTTCACTTCTCCCGATCAAATATTGTACAGTGGCGACGATCTACCCGCGAATATAAAAAAAAAATAGCATCAATAATGTCCCAATTCGGTGTGTTAAATATCTTCGACCACAATTTACAAACGTGGAAGACGTATAAAGGCCGGCTAACACAGTATTTTCTGGCGAATGACATCACCGCTTCGACGGATGCTTCGGGCTGCAAACGAAAGGCGATCCTGCTGAGCGCACTCACTGAGGGTACCTACAAGCTAGCTACAGACTTGGTGCTTCCCAAAGACCTTGAAGACGTACCCTACGAAGATCTGTTACAAGTCCTAGATACGCATTTCACTCCGAAACGTGTTGGATTTGCTGACCGTCATACCTTTTACGCGGCAGTTCAACAAAGCGGCGAATCGCACTCCCAGTGGGCGGCGCGCCTACGTGGCCTAACTGAGAAATGTGCATTCTTAAACGTAGAAGAAGCGCTTCGCGATAGGTTTCTGATGGGTATGTTGCCGGGACAAGAAAAAGAAAAATTGTACACAAAGGATCTAGCAGAACTAAGCATGGCGGAAGTCGTCAAGATGGCCGAAAATATGAGCTGTGTTCGCGCGGCCGCCGCCGCAGCTAGTGCCAGCGTGCCCTCGACGGAAACAATGGGAAATAGTCAGCTGTTTAACGTGTCAAAAAGTTATAAAAGTGCTAACGTCGGTAAAGATAGGTGTAGTGTATGTGGCTATACAAATAACAAATCATCTGAGTGCCGGTTCGCGAATTATGCCTGCAAAAAGTGTCACGCAAAAGGCCACTTGCGTAGAATGTGTTCTAAATCTGTGAATTACGTTAAGTTGGATTGCGGTGATAAGGGTGATGATGAGTCCGGTGATGACGGTGAGTTGTATAATATCCGATCTTTAAGGGGAGAACCCATGGTAGAAGAATTATTAGTAAATAATTTGCCTTTTAGATTTGAGATTGATAGCGGGTCCGCCGTTACCGTAATTTCCGAAAACTTTTATAACGAAACGTTTAGGAATGTGCCTTTATCAAAAACAAATAAACAGCTGATGACGTACAACGGCAAAAGAATTTTTTGTTTAGGGACGTTGGTTTTACCTGTCTGTTACGCTGGACAAACAAAGAAAATAGTTTTTTATGTAATCCGAGATGGAGGTCCTCCTCTTTTAGGCAGGGATTTTATTTCTTTGTTTAATCTGCACCTTGTACCAATAAACCACATAGATTCAGATTTACCTATCAGGCAGATCCAAGAACGTTATCAGGAGTTATTTTCTGATAAGTTAGGTACATTCAATAAATACAAAGTTAAGTTAAGGTTAAAAGAAAATATTAAACCGGTTTTTTGCAAAGCGCGACCGGTAGCATTTGCCTTGCGCGATAAGGTAAATAAAGAAATTGATAGATTGATTGAGTTAGGTATTCTTGAGCCCATTGAGTACTCAGAATACGCGTCACCTATAGTTCCTGTACTGAAACGAGATGGGTCCGTCAGACTGTGCGCAGATTATTCAGTTAGCATAAATAAACAGCTGTTGATAGAACAATATCCGCTACCTACTACCAGCGAATTATTCTCTAAAATCTGCGGCGGTCAGCAGTTTACTAAGCTTGACCTATCAATGGCCTACAATCAGTTCCAGTTAGATGATGAATCTAAAAATCTTACCTGTATAAATACTAGCCGCGGTTTACTAAGATTTACACGACTTGTGTTTGGTTTGGCTAGCGGGCCGTCTATCTTCCAGCGGGCTATTGAGGGAGTACTGTCCGGTATAGAGGGTGTATTATGTCTACTGGATGATATTTTGGTCACAGGAAAGGATAAAAAAGAACATACTGAGCGCCTAAATACGGTATTGCAAAGATTACAGGATGCAGGTCTAACACTCAGAAAAGACAAGTGTAGTTTTTTCCAAAAAGAGGTTAGTTATCTGGGGTATATTATTACAAATAAGGGGTTAAAAAAATCAAAAGATAAAGTTAAGGCTATGATTGGAGCCCCGACCCCTACAGACGTGACCCAGCTCCAGTCATTTTTAGGCCTCATTAATTATTACAGAAATTTTGTACCTAATGCTTCAATCGTCTTAAGTCCGTTATATGAATTATTAAAAAAGGGGTGTAAATGGAACTGGACAGACGTTCATCAGCAGGCATTTAATAAAATCAAGACTTTAATGACGTCCAACCAAGTACTTGCCCATTTTGACCCTAGTGCTAAAATAATATTAACGGTCGATGCTAGTTCGAGTGGCCTAGGTGGTGTACTTTCTCAGGTGGGTCAGGACGGCATTGAGAGACCTGTTTCTTTTGTATCGCGGACGCTTAATAGCGCGGAAAAGCGTTATTCTCAAATACAAAAAGAAGCAACAGCTATAATTTATGGTGTCCGTCGTTTTCATCAATATCTGTACGGCAGATCTGTACCATTTGTTTTACGAACGGATCATAAGCCGCTTTTATCAATATTCGGCCCAACCAAAGGAGTACCAGAAATGTCCGCCAATAGGCTTCAGCGCTACGCGCTATTCTTAAGTAGCTATAATTATACAATTGAGTATGTACGTAGCGCTGATAACAGCGCAGATTTCTTGTCTCGCTCTAGCCTTCAGAGCGCAGTGCACGAGTGCGCGTGCACCGAACAGTGCCAGTGCTGCGACTGCGAGGTGTCATACGACCGGGCTACCTATCTATGTTTTGTCATGGACGGGTCTATGCCGCTAACAATTGAAAAATTACGCGCTGAAACAGATACTGACACTATACTAAGTTTAGTAAAAAAATGTATTTTAAAGGGATGGCCGCCTAAGTTAACCGATGTAAGATTGAAGGCTTATTATTTGTGTAGAACTCAATTATCTGTGGAGAATGGGTGTGTTATGAGGGGGCATAAGGTCGTTATACCTAGTAATTTGTACAAAACTGTGCTAATGGAATTACATCAATCTCATTTAGGAATTGTCAAGACTAAGGCCGAGGCGCGTTCAAGATTCTGGTTTCCCGGCATTGACCAGGCCATAGAAACAATGATAAGCTCATGCGACGTCTGCATCCAGCTGCGGCCCGCGCCCGCGCGCGCGCCTCCCGTGCGTTGGAGCTTCCCTTTAAAGGCCTTTCACAGAATACATATAGATTTTTTAGGGCCACATAAAGGTTGTATGTATTTAGTAGTAGTTGACGCTTACACTAAGTGGCTAGAAGTTTATAGTATGAATGCCGCTACGTCATCAGCTGCGGTTATTTCAAAACTGTGCGATTTTTTTTCGAGATTTGGCTTACCGGGAACAATTGTAAGTGATAACGGCTCATCTTTCTGTTCACGTGAATTTAAAATGTTTTGCGCGAGTAACGGAATCAGCCACATTACTTCGCCGGTGTACCACCCACCCAGTAACGGCCAGGCAGAAAGTTTTGTGAAAATAGTAAAACGAGGAATAAAATCTTGTCTTTCAACCTCAGCTCAAAATTCAAGAGATAGTAATTTAAAACTCTTAAAGTATCTAATGGATTATCGAAACTCCGTTCACACTACAACAGGGTTGTCTCCCGCGGAAATGGTATTCGGTCATAAGCTGAGGTCTCGTTTAGACATTATTAACCCTAAATCATCGCCACCATCGCCACCATCGTCACCCTCGTCACCTGCACACAACGACGTTCAAAATCCACAGTTTTCGCAGTTTAAAAAACATGTAACAAATAAATTTAATAAGTTACAAATAAATGAAATAGTTTTATATAAAAAGTTTGTGAATAAAACAAATTTTACTTGGTGTAAAGGTATTATTTTGAAGCGATTAGGAAAAGTCGTGTATTTAATGAAGGACTTGGAAAACTCTGAGTTATGTAAAAGGCACTGCAACCAATTGATGGCATATAAAGGATACGACCGTAACAATCTTGAAGATATTGGTGGCTGTGCTACAAAAAAGATTATCCCCTTCCGTACCTCAGCATCACAATCATCGTCACTGCTGGAGCTACCAGCACTCTCTGCTCCCTCGGTCCAGGATGCTGATCCAGGACCAAGCGCTCCGCCGCGCTCACCGCCACCGCCGCCGTCACCGCCGCCACCGCCCTCACCGCCGAGCTCGCTGCGGCCGACTGTGTTTTCCCCAACATTAACTTCGCAGTCTGATTATTCACCAGACGAAGCAGAAGCACTACCCGAACAAGGTCGGACAGGGAGAGGAAGGAGAGAAGAAATGTACGAAGCAAGTACGTCAACCTCGAGCACGAACGAAAAAGCAGTAGATGCAAATACAGATACTCGGGACACAAGTTTGCATACACAACACGAGACTGATGAGGAATATTATGAGGCAAGAACCTCCGATGAAAGTAGCCAGAGTGATCGAAGCCCACCTCCTATAAAAAGATTGTTACGCAATAATACGCACGTGTCTTTCAAGAAATTCTTTTAAATAAATGTTTAGTTATTATTATTGTACTAGGGGAAGGAATGTTATGTATGTAGGAGTAAACCTACGTTAGTGTGCGTGGCTGCGCCCTCGCACCCCAGCTTAGTAGTACAATAAAGCAGTGTGTAACCAACCAGCGGTCGTTTCACTTCTCCCGATCAAATATTGTACAGTTTCCGCAACGATTTATGCGACAGCGATACCGGCTCGTCGCTCGCTCGCCGCGGCCCGTTAGTAGCGGCCAGCCAGCCGCGCTGCTTTGACATTTCGCGCGCTCTCAAACCACTTGTCGCATCGCCGCCTACCATCGTTGAGACACATGCTAAGAGAGCTATCTCGGTGAATAAAAGTGTATTTATTCGCAAAAATAAGGTGTGCCTAAAACATGAATAATGCCCTAAATAGTTATTATTACACCAGTACTTAAGTATTTATACAATGTATTTATTAAACACCCGGCCTACGCAAGGAAAAGTGCTCCGCATCGGCTTTACCCTGACTCTGCAACGGTTTTTAAAGGTTTTTATCAGATAGTAAACTTGCTCTGTGGCTCGGTAGGCGAACGTCCGCTTGAGGCGCAGGAGGTTGTGGGTTCGATTCCCGCCGGGGGACCAGTCTACAATTTCTGGATTCGGGTCTGGGTGTATTCTATATATCATATGTATGTATTTACAAAAAAAAAATGTATCTATGTAGTATATCAGTCACCTAACACCCATAGAACAAGCTCTGCTTAGTTTGGGGTTAGGTGATGCTGTGTGAGTAGTCCGGAAATATTTATTTATTTAATATTTTTTATTATTTTCAGCGCGGGAGTGGGTAGAACGGGGACGTACATAGTGCTGGACGCGCAGCTGAATCAGCTGAAACTGACGGGCACTCTCTCACCGCTCGGTTTCCTGTGTCGTGCGCGCACGCAGAGGAACCATTTAGTACAGGTACGTTGACTAAGGGCCGATTTTTCAAACGTCAGATAAACAGTCAGTTAGCCTTTATTCGTCGAATAGCAATATTCATGGTTTTTCAATCAGATAGTAGTTAACTGTCGAATAAGGTTCCTATCAGAGGTATAAAGTTACCTGCTCCTTGAAGGGCCAGATAAGGTTCTATCCCGCCGATAAGATTGACATTTAGGCCATGTTGTACAGTTTATTTCGTTTTATTTTTGTTTGGTAAAACCGTAAAACGACATACTTTCCGTGGTTTTTTATATATGGATGTGTTTGACGCAATTGACGATTCAGCAATCGAGGAAGAACAAGAAATACTTAATTATCTTAATTCCTTCTGTGGAAAAACCCGAACTTTACGAGGGAGCATTGATAATTTAAACAAGTGTCAGGTTTGTCTTTATTGACCGATATTTGGTTACTAATTCGGTCAGTAAACGTACTTCTGAACTACTGAAATTTGTAGCACGTTCACGTTTCTTGGATAATTCCATTTTCTGATTCATTATTAATTCATAAAAGAACACAAATCGAATATTGATATTGTTTAAATGATAAATAACACGGTTTCAACTGACTGAACTGTAAACAAAACAAGCAACCGACAACAGGTTATGTTTTGTATTGCAATCAACGTCAAATGTTGAATATAGTTTTGTTGCTATTCTTCTCTAACACGTTGAATACAGTATCTGTGCATCTCGCTTGCACACAGATGGTGTGAAGTTGGTTAGGATAAACCACTAATAGTTATACTCTACATAATAGACGATTGAAAATACTTATTCACCCGATAAACAAACAGATACATTTATACGCTAGATAGCTATTCAACGACTTAACTGAGGATTGAAAAATCGGCCCTAAAAAGTATTTGTCCTTTGTACATCTCCCTTTTCTGTGTATTTTGTAACAATATATGACTTTTTTGTGACCGTAATGAGTGGCGAGAGCAAGAGGAGGCCTATACCCAGTAGTGGGTGAAGACAGGCTCCGAATGATGATGAGATGTTGATATGACTAAAAACTATAATTACATATTTTTTGAGGTACTAAAAATACACTTAAACCTCACCATGTATGAAGGATTAAAATGCTAAAAAAAGATCACGTGATGAATGGACGGCCTCTTAAAGGTAACTATATCTTGTTCAAATAAAAATAAAGTAAAATTGTTTTCAGACTGAAGAACAGTACGTATTCGTCCACGACGCGCTACTAGAGCACGTCCGCTCCGGCAACACCGACGTGGAGTTCTCCAAAGCGAGGGAGTACCTCGCCAAACTCCTCGACCCAATCACCGACGACGAGCTCGCCGTCCTAGACCTCTCCAATAAGCACAAGAGCGTCAACGACTTGACAAACGGCATAGAGAACGGCGAGACGTCCAGCATCAAATCCAGCCAGTCAAACCATAACAGCGAGAAAGAAAACGTCGAAAACGGAAGCGAAATATCAATCAAAACCGACGACCTCAACTCCGAACACTCAAAATCATCGACGCGGGATTCAAAGTCGTCTACGAGGGAGTCCAAATCATCGACGCGAGAGAGCAACGAAATGTCGGAGGACATCAAAGAAGGTTTGACGAACGGGGATGAATCCGAGGGTGTTTATGATTTAGCGCCGCGTTCGACGGACACGTATAGTAAGAAAATGCAAGCGTATAATAATATGAGTGAGCAAGAGAAGGAGGAGATTAGGAGGGTGAATCGAGTGGAGAATTACGCGCTGTTGGAGCGGATGAGGACGCTGTCGGCCAATAGGCAGCCGTCGTATCAGGGACCGCCGCCTGCTAATCTGTTAGAGAAACAATACTTGGTAAGTAAAATTATCTACTTCAACATACTTTAAATATTCGTTTTTGAGTATGCCATAAATACCTTGTTAGCTCTAGAATAGTAGAGTTGTTGTTTGTTAGCTTTTCTTTGGATTTAATTATGTTTAAGATTAGTTATCAAAATTTTATCTTGTATTTTTAAAACATTCTCTATACTCTATCACATTAATTTTAACTGTTTCAAATAGATAAATTGCATAGATTTTCTTTAAAAGTAAAAAGTTATAAGATAAGTATTTAATTTTAAATGTATGTAGCTTTTACATATTTTGCTAACTTTTCCCTTACAAAATCAACAATACCCCAATCACTCCATTGCTGGCTCTTTTTTTTTATTCAATTATAGTGCGCGCTAAATGTGAAGCTAAATACAAATTTGTGCAATTAATAATACTATACGTCTTTTTCCCACCACACTATGAAATTTCTTGGTCTTTTGTATATATTGTATTAATTTAAAACAATAACCCCTGAATCAATTCAGTCTGTATTTCGATAATCTCAGCGAAAATGATGCCGTTAAAACATTAACATTTCATTTACAGCTTATAACTCGGTCGTGCGTGGAAGCCAGTGTATGCGCGCGCGCATCCCACAACGCGGAGAAGAACAGACCCAACGGCATCCTGCCCTCTGACGCCGCCAGGGTCATGCTGGTGCCCAAGCCTGGAGTCGAAGGTACCTACTTTACTTAAATTAGATAATCAGGGCATGTTTTTTCCCGTGTTTTATAAAATTACCGTGATAAAAGATAAGATAAAACAAACTTTACATAAAATAGGGTACAAAGCAGCCTTATCGCACAGAGAAATCTGTTACAGGCAGCCTAAACAAAAAAATAAACGCCAAAGATAAACGGGGTTAAGGAGAAAGATGCGTTTTTTTTTATCAATCCCAATGCCTCCTGGGGTCTGAGATCCTGGGATCAGCGTTAAACCAAATAGTAAAATGAAAATCATCAGCTTTATAGATATTACCAATTTACACTTAACGAAAGGAAAATAAATAAAATAAATATTTCCGCACAACAACATCTAGCCCCGTGGTAAGCCCTTAGCTTGTGTAACAAAAGCTGCCATTTGTTAATGGTGTTAGTTTAAAATATGGTGAACGAATTAATGAAGATTTAAATCATAATCATAAATGATTTAAATCTATACTACATAAAATTAACAAAAAACTGAGTGATCGAAAAATCTCATCATTGTACGAATACGTTTTAAAGAAACCTTAATCAAATTCCGTTACCTCTATGTCCCTTAACCTTTAACTTTAATTTGCCGAGTCCGTCGTTTCATCCCTTCATTATTTCTGTTAGTTATAATAATAATAAAATATTTATTTTGTGCCACAAAGTAAAACTTAAAACTATGAACAGTACAATAAAATTAAGGCAAGAGAAAAGGTAAACACTCAGCATAATATTCGAGCAGCTTTGAGCTGCCGAAGACTGGTATTCTGCGTCACCATATATAGTTAACTAGCTGACCCCAGCAAACAATGTTTTGCAAAATGAAAAATAGATAGTAGCCGATTCTTAGACCTACTGAAATTTGGCAAAATTCGGTAAAGCCGTTTCGGAGGAGTACGGTAACTAAGATTGTGACATGGAAATTTTATATATAAGATATTGTTAAGGATTAATACCAAGGTACAAATAAAGAGCCTTTTCAAGCAAACCAAAAAACTGCGTGCAAAATAAATAAATAATAAATAAATAAATTTTATTCAAATATTAACAAAATTCACTTATAACTATAGGTATAAAAATGTTTAAAATAGGTATGGAATACATGAGCCTGAACTAGGGTAATCCTGTATCTCAGGCTAAAAGACATATACAATAGGCTAGATAAATCTACTAATAAGCAGTATTTATAAAAACGTCAATATAACAAAAAAAATATTGATTAATTAAAATAACTTAGGTAAGTAGTAAATATAAACATGCTGTGCAGCTGAGTTTGCAAAAATAGAATGTGTGTTAGTAGGTAAAACTGTGTTAGTAACTGTTGCACTATTACGTAATCATTATTATAGAAACCAAATCACTGATTCTATTTTTTTGGAGTCCCGTAATCTATGGAATTAATGTATCTACTTTCCGCCAATGTTTTTGCTGGACATTCAGTAGAACCAGTGACGTGTCCACATGGTTTCTTAAAGCGATGACATGTGGCACATTTTGGCTCATCCCCCTTTCTAGTGCATTCCTTCACGTTGTGGCCTTGGTCACCACAGTGGCCGCAAGTGTATATGGTCTCCCTGCATGTTTTGGCCGCGTGACCGTACTGTTGGCATTTATAGCATCTGGTCACGAGTGTAAAGTCTCTGATAGGACAAGAAGACCAATTAATAAAAACCCTTTCGTTATTAATTAAAGCTCTCCGAATATCTGCAGAAACTTCAATGATGAAATTGCAAGAATCAGAATCTTTCCTGCCTGATTTATGGCTGATTTTCACGGCTGACAGAAACTTTTCCAAGGATAGTTCTTTTGTTGTATCGGCCAAATTTTGTTTGTACAGGCACATGAAAAAATCTTTATCCTGCATAGATGTGGGCACCCCTAGGACGACTAGTCGAGGTCTACGCTTGTAAGGCTCGTCAACTGAGAGGCCAGAGTTCTTGATCTGCGTCAGATTCCTCAACTTCTCAATATCGTCCCGGGTCTCTGTGCTTATAATAACTCCACCGTTCCTTGTTTTTCTTAGAGCTCTAACTTGTAGTTTCATCTCTTGCGGCCGAATTATTTGTTGGACTATGGATTTTGTTTCGTCACTGGTTTTCTGTTTGTCATTGGGGTAAATGGCTACAGAGCTTAGGTTCAATGGCTTTAAAAAACTTTTTGAGTCCTTTTTAACCATGTCAGCAAAAGTAGAAGGACTCAGAGCAGATGTTTCAGTAGCAGACACACGTTTTTTAATATCCTTTAGTTGTTCCGATATTGCGACTTGCTCCTCAAGGCTGTTGACAGCGTCGTGTGCTCTAATAGCTTTAGTTTTAAGGGACTGGTACTGCACTGCCATCATAGAAACGCCGTGGTTGACTTTTCTACACAGACTACTTATGCGTAGTTTATGGTCTGTGTTCAGTTTTCCTCCGTCTGTTGCAATAGCGCACACTTCGTTCAGGCACTGGTCTATAGATGACATCCAGTTCTGGATTTCGGGCGTTGAGATGACTTCCAACTCATCAGGGGGCGCAGGCGCCGGCGCGGGCGGCGCGGCGGGGCGCGGGGTGGAGGGCGGCGTGCGAGCCGTCCTACTACTCCTATCAAAGGGGCTGTTCATTTTCGTTATATTACAGTTTTTTTACATTTGAAACATTTCCACAAACTAATGCACTCAGTAAAATACAAGTCAAAGTATGACACAGATAGCTTTCGAGGTCACAATTCAGCAAAATTAATTAATAATGATATTTGTTGAAAGGCACGTCTGTTCAGCAAAATGGTCAGAATGACTATCCTATAACTATAATGACTATCCTAACTATAAATGTATTGTAATTATTTTTTTTAATATAAAAAATAGCTTATTGTCACAAAACTATAATAGTTAGAGATATGAGTTCTACAAAATTGTAATTCATCACCTTTTTATATATTAAACTAATGAAGTTTTCGCAGCATTCACGATTAAAGAAAGTTTATAGGTTTTTATTTTCACCTTGGGTTACATTATCGGAGGTTTGGTTTGGAGGTTTTGTCTGTTCACGTCCGTAAGTGGTAACCCTCTGAGTCCTTACACGTGACCTCCGGGTGGTGCTAAGAACAGTCTCTGGTGGTAGGCTTCGGCCGCGGCTTGTCACCACCCTCCGGGCTGGGCCAGTGCGTGAAGCGATTTTTTCGTGTTTCGTAATGTGGTCCGGAGAAGCCATCTTCTAGGCCTTCATGCACATCTTAACTTTACATCAGGTGAGATTGTGGTCAAATGAAGGCTTAACAATAATAATAAAAAAAGGAATCTTTTTTTTTTTGCAAACTTAATATAGCCTATGTCACTCAGGGATAGCGTAGCTTTCGAATGGTGAAAGAATGTTTCTAAAAAAATCGGTACAGTAGTTTCAAAGCCTATTCGAGACAAACAAACAAACAAAAAATCAAACCTTTCCTCTTTATAATATTAGTATAGATGTATAGTTAATGGGTTAATTATCTTACAGGCAGTGAATACGTGAACGCATCTTGGGTGTGCGGTCGCAAGCGCCTGCGCGAGTACTGCGTTGCGCAGCGACCCTCGCGGGACTCCTGCGCGGAACTGTGGCGGCTGCTGTGGGACCACACTGCGCAGCTCGTACTGCTGCTGCACGATCTCAACGACGAGGAGGTAAATTATAGGGGTATGCTATCAACTAACGGGGCTCTGGCACTGATAGAAGGGAAAAAAATATCCTTTTATTTATCCACGCATTTAAAATAACATGTCATCATCACCCTAATATCAACGTTCCCACTGCTGGGACACAGGGACTTCTCTCTTGACGAGAGAGATCAGGCCTTAATTCACCACGCTGGCCAAGTGCGGGTTGGTGAATGTCACATGCCCTTCAAACTCTTCTAAAGTTCTCGGAACATGCCGGTTTCCTCACGATGTTTGCTTCCACCGTTAAAGCACGTGTTTAAAGCGCACATACATTTCTCAAGAAGAAAAATCCAGAGGTGCGTGGCGGGGCTTGAACCCACGACCTTCGCAATGAAAGTCGAGTGTCCTCCCACTTTAGCCAACACGGCTTTCTAAAAAACATGTAAACACAAATAATTACATTATATTGTTTGTGGACCAAAAGGTTAGATGGATACAGCTAGCGCGATAAGAGTTTGGCTTTCACCGTTATTGCGCAGAAATCAGAAATTGGGTATCAACGCGCAATTAGCGGGGTGCGGGGCGGGTGTGTAGGCGCACGCGGTGCTCTGATTGGCTGGAAGTATTGTGTGCGTGACAGTACCCATGCACCCATGCGCTGTAATACCCTCCACCTGAAGGTCGAAGCCAAACTCTCGCCGCCGCGATCTTTAGATAGCTATTGTACACTACAAATGTAAAACAAACAGTAAACAGTAACAAGACACAATGGAGTACAAAGGGCGGCTTATTACTGTGAGCGAGTGAGCTGTGAGTGAAGGCTTTGCATCAGGTTTATGTTGCTACGATGCAAGATGCGTAGCAACTATAGTTTTCAGAAAAAAACTTCGGGTGAGTGTTCCAGGAGGTTTTTGGGACGGTCACTGTGGCCAAAATCGGCTAAGTGTACTTTTGTTGCGATTTTTTGTAGTTAAAATAACCCAAAGTTTTGAGAGTACGGGTTAATCAGTCGACTAGTAGGCTGACACACTTAAATAACCTATAAATAGTAAAATAACATTTTTTTTCCAGGATACCGACGTATTTTGGCCTACGGAAGAAGAGAAGGAACTATTCGTTGCCAACTTCAGAGCGAGCTTCGTGTCCAAAGACACGTACGTCGCTTACCGGAAATCCGAGAGGAAACCGCCCCCAGAAACGACACCCGCCACCCCGGAAATGACGAACGGGTACGCGAGACGGCAAGAAAACACCGACTGCGCTGATGACGAAAGATTGATCCCTGAAAACGGATCACCGATCAATGAATCCGAACCTTCTTACAGATTCGATCGCACGGAGCTGAGATTAGAACGACTCTCAGCGGGAAATAGAGACTTATCCACCCGCAAATCTATCGCGAACGGAGATCTCTTCTCATCTCTAACTGAGAGAACCAAAAACGGTCCGAAATCCCCAAGAAGTCCGTCAAAAATGTCCCTCAAAAACTTCAAGCTGAGTTCTCCCACCAAGTTTAAGTTCCCTGACTGGGGCTCTAGGACCGCTGGCTCCCCGCCCGACACGGCGCCCCCGCCGCCTCCCGTCGCGCCCGCACTCACAGTCGAAGAGGAAGCAGAGCTCCGAAGACCCTGCTACACGTTCGAAAAAGTCACCACCATCCCCGAAAACATAACAAAAGACAGAATAATTGAAGTGACGAATGTTAGTGTGCATTCATTGCAAGACGATTACCAGCTCAGTGTTAAATTTATTAAGTGCAGTGATTGGTTGGAAGGTGACACTACGGACTATGTGGCCGGCCGGCCGGACGATAATGAGTTTGTTAGGGAAGTGAGGCAATCGTTGGGCAGTGAGAAGGAAGCGGCTATAGATAGGCTCATCCGGCCTTATAAGGACACGTTTGCATTGATCGAGTACGTCGCTGGATGTCAGATGGAGTATAAGAACGGACCGGTTGTTGTGGTTGATAAGTGAGTATGATTCTGGTTCTATTAACCCCTTATTCAAATGACAATCACGTAATATTCAAACTAAAGTAGATTTAAGTACTTAATTTGAAACTCATTTGGGAGGCTTGTGAAACTGGGTAACTCCGAATAAAACACTAAAGTACTACTTGGGTTCTCTAGAA
Source organism: Gymnoscelis rufifasciata (assembly GCA_929108375.1). NCBI lineage: Eukaryota > Metazoa > Arthropoda > Insecta > Lepidoptera > Geometridae > Gymnoscelis > Gymnoscelis rufifasciata. The sequence goes on along the minus strand of OV815327.1, from coordinate 7,022,668 downwards.
TTATATGTCGCTGTGTTTCTTGTTACCTACTTCTTGTTATTCCTTATTCAAGAAATCTATAGAGTGGTTCAAGTCCAGTGATATTTCTTAGCAGAACAAGCAAGGCACATAAATAAGGCATAAAATCACAATTGAATTATTATTTATCTGCACGAATATTATTTCTACCTTCCCTTAACATTAACACAAACATAAGCGTACACATGCAACAAAACAAGTAAATTTTTCGGCTAAAAGTTAAATTTAGGTTTAGTTCTGTATTGCTTCCTGTATTAAGTCACGATAATTTTCATTTGTTTACTCATTAATGTCAATTTATATCTACATAAGGAAACTGTTTCTACCTTTATTCAAGCCACTTAATTTATAATTAATCTTTTTGTTTCCCAAATAAATAAAATAACGTGTACAGGTACGGAGGCTGGAAGGCGATGACGTTCTGCTCCCTGTCCGCGGCGTGCGGCGGCGCGCGCGCGGCCGACCTGCCGGACCCGGCGGCCGCCTTCCGCGCGCCCGAGGACTCCACCGCCAGCGTGTACACGTGGGCGGCGCTGGGGGCGCACGCGCGCTGCCCCGCCGCCGCCGCGCCCGCGCACTCGCCGCGCGCGCTGCTCGCCGCCTACTGCGCGCTGGCCGCCTACCAGCCCCACCGGCCCTGACTGCACTGAATGCCCTGCCGGGTGAGTGTGCACGTGGGCGGCGCTGCCCCGCCGTTATCAAATAAATCATTTATCAAATTATCGGCTTCGGTGTTTTAAGAGAGCTTGCACACTGAGCCACTAGTGGCGGCCACACTGTAGCCACTAGTGGCCGCCACAAGCTGCGAACGCGCTTCGCTATACATTTTATACAGCATCGGCGCACACCGAGCGTTTGAGTGGCCGCGTCCGAGCCACAAGCTGCGGGAGTTGACCACGCTCGCTACTAGTGGCCGCGTCTTGTGGCTCGACTCGCGCACACACGGCCACAGTCGCCGGCTCTCCCCACCCCCGCGCGCCCCATCCCAATCCCAAGTGACTTTTGTTCTAGCAGCGTTCTGAATGCACGTACACGATGTCTACGGATCCGATTCCGCATTTATATGTTGATGTTTTTATTTCCGATATCGAAGAGCGACCCGCTATTTGGGATTGCGGCCACTGCTCTCTTGCGGCAACTGCCACAGCCACTAGTGGCCATAAAGTGGTCTGAGTGAACCACTGGTGGTCGCGTTTGGTGGCGGTGACTAGTGGCTCAGTGTGCGAGGGCCCTAAGACCCTTCATTATATATAACAGTGGCATTGTACAATCTATGCCAATTGCACATTAAGCACTTTTTGCGTGCTTTGCATTTTAACCTTCCACACACATGCGGCCGTTGATCCGTGTTTTCACTGTCACTAGCTTTCGTAATTATAATCATTAATTCAAAACCATAATTATTAACACGAAACAAAACAATTACAAAATAAACAAGCCCTAGAAGTCGGATAGAGTGAACTACATTGTTAAGGAGGTAACATTTTTTTTTAGTCTATGTGAACTGTATACTAGATTTTTGGAATTGGTAAAATAAGCGAAAAAGGTGTGACCAGGCGAACATATTTTGTGCGAAGATTTTTCGATTTGGAAGAATTATGAAGCCTGTACCCGAGCATCAGCTAAATTGAACCTGTTCTTTTTCAGGTACTCAGCACATCGCAATGGAGGACATCACATGAAATACTCATTGAGTTGTGGTAAACGATTGTCGCCTTTGTAACCACCGAATTGTAACGAAAAACATGATTATATTCCCTCGTACTCATAGTTTAGTTTGTGTGAGATAGACTGCTCCTAATCTAACGTTAGTCTAACGTCCTATGTAGGTTTTATACTAAAGTTGAATGAATCTGTAATCTCTATTATATTTTATAACTCAGATTATTGTTCATGTTTTTATATATTTTTACAATCGAACATTGATGATGCTTGACAATCTGTGAACGGTTGTATTTGAATTTAAATAGGGGATATTACGCGAAACTCGGCTCAGATGGCGCCACTAGTACAATAGTGAACAAATGGTTATCTATGGTTCTTGCCTATGGTCCATGATGCAGTAAACATAGGCAAACCAAACAACACTTTAAACGTTATGGTGGTTTGTCTACGATTTGTATTTAGTATATTTGGTTTTAGTATAACTTGGTACCTGTAGTCTGAAAAAAATGAGAAAAGTTAATTTTATTTATTAATACTCTATAAGGCTATTTTCACCATCTCTGAGGTCTATTACACATAACTTAACATAAATATGGTTAAACAGGCCCAAATTCTTGTTTATTTGTTATTATTATTTTACTTATTATTTTTACTATACTTTTACCATAGACAATATTTATTGTTTACTGGTTATACTAATGCTGCCCTCTGTGCGAGCAAATCGCGCAACAATCCCCTATTCTATCGCTCAACAGCTTGCAATAATTTAGAAACAGATATAATTTTATCTAAGGCTTTCCCTTATGAGATAAGACATGGTTGTGTGGTTATGAGTATATTTTTACGATCGTAAATGTATTTTGTAGCATTTTTTTTCTATTTAGCCGGCCATAGATTGTGATGTGTACCGCTAGTTCATGTTCTTGTCGAGAGATGGCGTTATTCTTCTGTTATTCAACTGTAATACGATCTCTGAATTCATATTGAATACTGTCATACAAGTTAGAGTTTTAGAACCTAAAGTTAACAATATTTACATAATGTCAACTTTTAATTTCAAAACGTGGTTTGAAAATGTTGTACCAATATTACGCGAAACTCAGATGGCGCCACTAGCATAGACAGTAAACATCTCCTTTTTTTAGAGTTTGTGACTGGCTAATATTTTCTATGAACAAGAAACTCTTCTCGTAACCTTGTGTTCTTGGGACTTGTCATAGTAAATGTGTATACTTAAAAAATTTAAATCTTTTTTTTGTTTATTGATTGAGTGCTGCACTCTGTTGCGAACAAATTGCAGTAATATCCCTGGCAACGAATAACCTATGAGGAGTGAGCGCTGTATGGCATTTTTTTTTTTTTTTTTTTATTATTGATAAGCCTTCATTTGACCACAATCTCACCTGATGCAAAGTGAAGATGCGGTCTAAGATGGAGCATGAAGGCCTAGAAGATGGCTTCTCCGGACCACATTACGAAACACAAAAATCGCTTCACGCACTGGCCCAGCCCGGAGGGTGGTGACAAGCCGCGGCCGAAGCCTCCCACCAGAGACTGTTCTTAGCACCACCCGGAGGTCACGTGTAAGGATTCAGAGGGTTACCACTTACGGACGTGAACAGTCAAAACCTCCAGGCAGGTTTCAAGTAAGCATTTTAATGTGAGGAGGGATCGTATTCAGTCGATGGTGTATTCATTTGTATAGCGTTTGATATAATAATGACACCAGTCTCTGCCTAAATAGAATAATTACGTGAAATTGTATTAAACTACTTATTTCTTGTTGAAATGCTTGATAAATAGTTTGATAGTGTTAGTTAAATTAACATCGCTGCCACAAATTATCCTGTTTTCTATATTTTTTAAAACGAATAGACTGATATGACATCGTTATTCTCAACGGGATATTTATTAAAAATACTTAGACAGCTGTCTAAATGTTTACTATTGGTATATAACACGTTTACCTCTGGCTAAGTATTGCACATAAACCCGTAATGCCTTATCAAAGGCCGCCATTTCTAAAAGATTTTAGTTCCGTGCAATAGTTGACGAATTATAGAATATATTTTTAATATTATTTTCACTAGCACAAGTATTAATCGTGTATAATATTATGGTTTTTATATATTATTTTATGTGCGTGTACAGTGTGTTTGGCTTGAGAGATGTGATGTTTGATCCTTTTAACCTTATTTCGGTTAACTTCTGTATATAGATGCTTTGATTATATTTTTTTCAAAGGAACCTCGTAATTTGCGGGTTACGGTTGACAGATCAAACATGCTCATCGGAAGCTTGCGTATTTCCTATTAAATCAATTTTATGGTCCAGTATTTTATTAATAGTTATTGTAATCGTGAAGACTGCTTAGTGGGTCGTCAATTAATGAAGGTTACGTTTGCGAGTCAGTAGTGCGAGATGTTTTATAATGTTCTATTCACGAAAGGTATGCCGAAGAATTTAGCTATGCAAAATTCTTACATGATTCGCATGTGTTCAAAAACTATATTTATATCGAAAATGGCAATGCCTTAGGTCCTGTTCCACAAATCTATATATAAAATAGCCTATGGTTAAAAGAGATATATGTATATAGAGCTTTGAAGTCAACTGACAATTGCAGTGACTGACTGACAGAGACTGCTCTATATTTTAACCATTGAATATTTTATTCGAAGATGTTGTTGCAAGCCCTTATTTTTCAATTCATGGTAAATATATTAAAAGTAAATACGTATACATGTTTTTCTAGTACATGGATTGAATTGGATAGTGTATGACTAGGTATAAATATATGTATATCTTTCGTAGATAGAATAGAATAAAACAATGCATGTTATAATCGGTCGTACTACTGTTTTCTTAAGAAAATAAGGAGATAATGAAAATAAAGTTTTACTTGTGCTTCTGTATTGAAATATTGTTTGTCGCAGCCTTAAAAGTTAGATTTATTAAAACATTTGGCGCAGCCGTAACGTTAAATCCTCGTAAAATCAATAGTTCAGTAAAAACTTATTTTACATATCTCCGTTATTTCGTAAAAAGCGTGTTTATTGAGAGTAAGGTGGGTTGTTTGTGCGTTAAAGATTGCGTGCCATGTAGTTTAGCTGCTATAGCTAAATAGCTAAGTATAGCTAAATATACAGTAGATAGATACAATTCTATTCCAGATAATAGCTTAGATGTAATCTGTATGTCCCTTTGAGGTTGTGTCAATGAATGTCTAATCTTCATTTTGTAACAAAAATAGATTGTCATTGTAAACGGAGTAAATAGATAAATATAGTTTATTTTAGCTTCCATGGAATTAGTTTGTGTGTAAAAGTACTGAATAGTATAAGAATAGTTTTTCACAGCCTTATTTTGCCGTTATAATGCCTTATTAAATAATTTAGTGTTACTAACTGCGCGCAAACACCCCAGCCTATGGAACAACCAAAGAATGTCTATTGTATGTATAACGATTGGTAGGATTCGTAGGCGATGCGTAAATTAGAAAGAAGGAAATTGCACTGAGTTTAAAAATAAATGACTTTGAAAGATTAACTGGCGCAGTTGTTATGGATAAGTTACTGCGCCATATCATAATCATTGTTTTTCTTTCGAACAATTGTCATCTTTCTAATTTATGAAAATATTGAGTGTTGCAGCTATTTAGGGTAATTTAGCCTTAAGAACTTCCTGTATAATTATTGTATCAGTATATTAATAAGATCGATATTTTCTCTGTTGTTCGATCATCGTTACGGCATAATTTAAGAAGGCGAATCGACCATTTTGGCATTTAATAATTTTAGGGCGTGACATACGAGATGCGTAGGTTTTCGACGGTTTTTGTACATTATTATGTACTGACTACGCATTCGAATTTCGTAGAAGTTTTTTCTTCATTTTTAATAATTAAAAATAAATCTTATACCAAATAAAACTAGAAAAAATAATACAATTATGTATATTAAAATAATTTGTGCATGTTTCGCTCAAGACTATAAATGTATAGATTAGAAACATTAAATAACTGTGGATAACTTAAAACAGTAATCGTATTTATGAATACCATAAATCTTATTAATATTCAGACAAAATATGCTTGAAATTTCGCCAACAGAATGATCATGAATTAAGTTAAAGTTAATTAATTGAAGGTCCTTAACCTAGTTTAAAATAAGTGGCATTATTGTTGCATATTATTTACCCCATGATTCATTATTTGACCAGGGTACAATCAGTCATGGAATATCATTGTTCAGCTTAAAGGTTCTGTAACTGTCTCGTATCTTTAATATTTCTAGATTGTGTGAATCTAGAATAAAACTGTTGTTTGTTGTACTAAAATAATATTGCTTTTCTATGGTGTATGCCTGTAGGTTAAGACGATGAAGTTGTCAGATTTTTTTTAACCTAATAGTTTAAATTTATCCTAGTGACTGCGCCAAAATTATTCAAAGATATGGCGTTAGTGTGTTAAATTGTTTTTTTTTTCGACATATGCAATGCAATCTTTACTTGTCTTACGTCTTAATAAACTGTTAGGCAATCATATTTTGGATTTACGATCTAACCGCCTTTTTGTAATACTTTAGTGTGCCAATTTTTATAACTTAGCGTTAATAAACGCATTCCATGTTCTTTTGTACCCACGTTAAATTAATTAATTAAATCAGACATTTTGTACATAATTTGGTATAATATTAACGGGATACACATGTGGTAAATACCTACCTACTTAATTTTGGAAAGGAAAACGCGTTTCCGGGATATTTTGATATAGAGCAAAATGTATAAGGAATTGCTTTAAAATTACCGCTTGATTGCAATTTAAATAGAACATTGAGTATGATTGAGTACAGTTCACGCACAAAGTAATCTTAGTCTTAACATTATGACAACTAGGGCCTCTTAAAGACATTCTATTTGAAAAAGCGGCAAAGTGGTATCGTCTACAAAATCATAGGTAAATAAATCCTTTTTCCAACGACAAAATAGTGGGCAGAGTACATTAGTCTTTTTTGGTTTTATGGTTAAATATCCCTGAATAGTTTATACAAAATGCATTCCAAATCAACACTCCACCGCCTAAACATCCTACTAATATTATAAACGCGAAAGTGTAGAAGGATGAATACTGTGTGTTTTTTGCACTCAAAAACGACTGAATGGGTTTTGATGAAACTTCACAATAATATAGCTCCATATCAGAATAACAAATAGGCTACATTCACCGCGGTAAAATCATTTATTGCGAGCAGTGCCCGATTTTGGCAGCGAGGGTGTTTTGCCATTTATTATTTTGAAAAATCGCTCTTGGGTTGGTTTTGGTACCTTACTTTTTACTTCCTTTTAATAATCTTAAAGTAATGATTTACAAATGCCCTACCATAAATAGATAATATTTAAAATTGATTACGCTAAGCTACTGACTAGTAAGTGCGTGTTTAAATTAATCCCTGTTTAATTTAAGTTCTAATATCGGACTAACAAATATTTAACTTTCTTTGAATGTGATAATTGAGCACGATTGCACAATATTTTTTATTTTAATAGCACACTTAGTTTAATGAATATAATTTATGACTTGTTTTAAGAATACCAATTTATGAATAACTTTGATTACTTTAAATAAGAAAAATATAGTTATATGGTTCCTATTTTGGACCATCAAAGCTTCAAACTGCAAAACCGATCAAAAATTGTAATATGATTTGAAATTTAGTTATTTTACAAATCATGGATATCTCAGACGCATTATTTAAATATAAGTTTATATAAAAATTATACTTTTAGTTTACTGTTTGTTTGGGCCTGAATTCCTTGAAAAAAACTACTTATAAATGTCTTTAAGAATAATCGAAGTCGCGAATATAAATATCATTGAATTAATGCATGTAGCGAATGAAACAAGATCAAAATTAATTTGTGCGTAAGCAAAATCCGTAATTGTTTTTATTATCTTCATAACTTAAGTTAAATAACAATAAGACTTCCTTACCAGACCCGTGTTCACATAATAATACTCTTTTAAATATTCTCTGTGGAAATCAGGCTTATACCCAACATCGTCCGTTTCATTCGTTGTATTTAATATTAAAAACTACTAATACTCAAATGTCTCTTCGAAATCTCCTCAGTAGTAAGTTTTTTTTCTTTATATAAGGAATGCCACAACATTAGGATTAATAATATCCTAGTCTTTTACAATGGTTGGTTTGATTTTTTAATTTGCTCGTATGTTTAATTATTGTGTACAGAATTACTATTGGACTCGTAATGTAGATTATTCCTTACATCACAGTTATGTACCTAAATTTAATCGAAGACTTATTTATTTTTTGTGTAACCGCCTGTATTATGGATGTAAAAATATATTAAGAAATTATCTAATTTATTGTTTTATTTCAACAATTCCGTAATGTAAGATGCTAAAACAATTACCTACCTCTAATTGTTTAAACAATTACCTACCTTCTGAAGGGAATAAGTACCAATTTACATAGTAATTAGTTAATCCTACTAACAGTAGGATGGTTAGAGCTGGGGGTCCTAATTGTCTTAAATTTTAACGCTCAGGTAATTAAAACTAATAACATTGCAAGCCCGATTATCTCTTTGTTTTATGTTTGAAGATATTTATTTTTTGAAGGTTTTATGACTTTGTCAAACAGTATTATTCTCAGATGAACCATACAGTTCACTTAACAGAGAAAACATGTTTTTTTATTTATACCTAAACGCTCATTTCCTTAAATTAAACAATGCAAAACTTATACTAAGTATTATCTAGCTTATCAAAATAAACAAACAAAAAAAGTTACTTCATTACGCACTTGATGAAACGCACAGTTACAAGATAGCCAATAAATTTGCATGTTACTAGGAGGGTTTTTAAGGAAACGTCGATTTAGGATTTCTAGTTTCGGTATGTTGACTAATGACTATATACTCACAAATCTGGCTGGCATTTGCAAACTAGGGCAATGTTAAATATGTACACAATGTCTATGTCTAGCACATTGTGTATATGCCTGGTTTCCGTTTCTTTTTTTTAGACATTGGTTTCGGTCGACATTATGATCAGTGCGGCTTGTTCTAATAAAAGATGCAGAATGTAGTAGTGGTGATGAAAAGCCCAGGGATCTCTCGACACTCGAAACGACTACAACTTCAGCACGCAGAACGCTGCAGCCCCCGCCGCCCGCACCCCGCCCGTCGCATTGATGATGATGATTTTAATTAATTGTCCCTAATAACGTTCCCACTGCTGGGACACAGGGACTTCTCTCTTGGCGAGAGAGATTAGGCCTTAATTCACCACGCTGGCCAAATGCGGGCTGGTGAATGTCACATGTACTTCAAACACTTCTAAAGTTCTCAGAACATGCCGGTTTCTTCACGATGTTTGCCTTCACCGTTAAAGCTCGTGTTTTGAAGCGCACATACATATTTCAAGAAGGAAAGTCCAGAGGTGTGTGGCGGGGTTTGAACCCGGAAACTTCGGCATAAAAGTCAAGTGTGCTCCCACTTAGCCAAAACGGCTTCAGTTGCGCGCGTGAAGTGAAAGAAGAAAGATGAAGGACTTCTCTTGATTATTTGTTGTCCGAAACGTTGAAAGAAGAAGTAGATTCTAGTATAACGGAAATTCAGTTTTTTAAAGAATTATCTCATTATATTTATACATATAGTAACTGTACTGTAGTGTAGTATAGTGTATACGGATTTATTACTAACTAGTGGCCAGCCCCGGCTTCGAACGGGATTTTATCCAATTTTTTTCCCGGCAATTATTCGATTTTTTCTCGCCTTTTAAACCTTCCCTAGACCTCCACGAACATTTCAAGACTATGATATGATAAATCCGTTCAGCCGCTCTCGAGTTTTAATCAGACTAACGAACAACAATTCATTTTTAACCGACTTCAAAAAAAAGGAGGTTTCTCAATTCGACCGTATATTTTTTTTTTTTTTTTTTTTATGTATGTCCGCGGATAACTTTGTCGTTTATGAACCGATTTTGATTATTCTTTTTTTGTTGGAAAGGGAGTATCCCAAAGGGGGTCCCATTGTAAGGAAACCTGGATCTGGTGGTGGAATCCTGAAGAAATTGAGGGAAACTCTTGAAAATATCGTCTTTCCGACTTGTGTGTTACTTAATATTATTCAATATAATGAATTTTAAAGCCGTTTTATTAATGAGGGTCTGGTGTTGATCTGATGATGGAGGGAAAGGCGGTCAACGGAACTCCTCAACGATTTACAGCAAGTACTTTGTGTTTGGGCTTGATTAACTTATATTACTGAGACCGTTCATCTAAATGGGTTTTGACTGATATTAGGGGTCTGATTATGAAAATGAAGGACAGTCAAAGGAACTCTATAAGGTATATTTTAGTAGAGTAATAACTAAAAATCGTGAAATAAAACTTTTTTGCCAAAAATTAAACCAACTTCAAACGAGAAACTGAAAAGTACAAAATAAATTAACTTTACAAATCATTTCGACATTATAAGTGATAATTAAAAGAATCATAAACAATTAAATAATTAAGTATTTAATAATTTTGAGGTCGGTGCGAAGTAAATACTACAAAAAACTTAATGCAGTAACAAATGCATTTTTACCTACACTAAACACAATATCAATAGATATATATATGTAGGTGAAAGGTTTGACATAGTGATTTAAACAGATTATATCATTGAATAGTAATTCATTACGGGATTAAACGAACAATATCAATCACACAAATAATCTGAGGCTCAGTTTAACAAAGATATAGATGAAGTCAACTAGTAATTCCGAGAGCGTTTGCACAGAGCAGAAGCCAAAGAAAGAATGCCTCCCGGACTATTGGAACGGTACTTTAAATAGCAGTGCAACTCGTAAACAACCCCTCTACCTGCGGCCACCCGATTGGCTGTTAGACCGGTCGGCTGACACAGACCGGTACCGGCCGCAGGTAAACATCGCGCGATCGAGTGGCGTGAGCGCCCCGCTCACGCCATCGGACATTTTAAGTTGATTCTATGCTACTACAAACGCACTACAATGAAGAACCAGGACGTCACGCCGTCATATATATGTCAAAATAACATACTAATTAACAGCATTTAGGACCCAAATAGAAATGCGTGCGCGGATATACCGCGAATGGACTGATATTTAGAGTTAATTTCCTGCTAATACCTTATGGCTTGAGTTGTGAAAAAGATTGATGTTAGGTACCTATATTATATCTAGTTATTGTTTTACTTGGCACCGACTTCAAAATTATTAAATACTTAATTATTTAATTGTTTATGTTTCTTTTAATTATCACTTATAATGTCGAAATGATTTGTAAAGTTAATTTATTTTGTACTTTTCAGTTTCTCGTTTGAAGTTGGTTTAATTTTTGGAAAAAAAGTTTTATTATTTATATAATAGATAGATAGACTAGGTGCCCCGCGGTGTTATCGGTTCAGTTGTTTTTGCGTCAAAGAGTAACATAGGTAAAGACCGAGTTATTCGCATTTATAATATTAAGTATGGATAAATAAGACAAAGACGCTTGTTGCGGGTAGGCAAGTCAGATCACTGAGCGAGGGTTATCATTATCACTAGCGTTTTAATTTTGTATTTCAAGTCTCCAGCAAAAGCAAAGTCAAAACGTCTTTATATACTATAGATTTACCTCTTATATGAATTTATTAATTCCTTATTTTTGTAACTGGACGTTGATATCTGGGGGCACGGCAGTGCCCCCACCAAGTCGAGCAAAAAAGCGTCACGGCCGTACCATCCTTTTCTCGAAGCAATTCAGGCCATTTTCGACCCCCTGTAACTTCGTTGTGGATAAAACTAGAAGACTGAAATTTTCAGTAATCATGCAGGATTGTAAAGACACGGTATATGTATATTTGAAATTTCATTCAATTCGAACCAGTATTTTAAGAATTATAACGGGTCAAATTTCGTAATTTTGTCACTCACTGACTGACTGACTGACTGACTGACTCACCGATCATCAAAATTCTAAGGCACTTCTAGCAGACCTAGAAGCTTCAAATTTGGAATATAAGTAGTGTTTGGTGTATAAATAAAGGAAAAACTAAAAAATCTAGAAAAAAAACGGTATAGAGGGCGCTGTCGTACCTTTTCTCGAAGCAATTCAGGTCATTTTCGACCCCCTGTAACTTCGTTGTGGATAAAACTAGAAGACTGAAATTTTCAGTAACCATGCAGGCATTGTAAAGACACGGTATATTTCAAATTTCATTAAATTTGAACCAGTATTTTAGGAATTATAACGGGTCAAATTTCTTAATTTTGTCACTCATTGACTCACCGATCATCAAAATTCTAAGGCACTTCTAGCAGACCTAGAAGCTTCAAATTTGGAATATAAGTAGAGTTTGGTGTATGAATCAAGGAAAAACTAAAAAATCTAGAAAAGACCGGCATAGAGGGCGCTGTCGCAACGCCACGTATATACGAAATATGTACTAAATTAATAACAATGCGAAATATAAATAAATCCAATCTGGACCGGCAAAAAGAAAATTATATGGACATATAAACACTAAGTAGAAGGTACCGAAAAGGAAAAAAGTAGAATTGTCTACAAAATACAAAAAGAAATGAGATCCCATCAAAAACAATAGGTACTTGTCAAATAAACCAAGTCGCGCAACTCAGTTGTTCTGCGGTAAAAAGTTGTGAGATCCATGTAATTCCAAGTCGGTTATTAATTTATTCAGTCTCTACTTAAGCGACTTTCTGTCTTAATACGTCCAGTCTCTAAGACCACGAACGTGGTCCATAACAATTGAAAATCAATTGTGTCTGGAATCTTCGTACTCGAAGCATGAAGTTGTTACGTAATAATTAACAGCATCTTATAGTGACGCATATCAATATAAAAATTCTTTAATGTTTTATATAAAAATATTAAGACTTGGCCATCGCCTGAAAACACGTGTTAATTCAATTGCCTGAAAACACGTGTAAATTCAATTATTTAGTGCGATGGCGATGAAAAAATCTGCGTAAGAAATCCGATATGTTTGACATTTAATAAAATATATAGTTTTAGGTTTAGCATTAGATATTAGGTATTTATATTGTTTAAGCCACCGTCCATAAAATATGTAAACTTTTTTCTCTCCATCCACGGTTGTCTGGAAGAAATTGCTTTTAGCAATAAGACCGCCCATTACGCATTCTAGGTTTAGTTTTAATTTCATATTGTATTGTTCATTTGGTGTGTAATAAAGTATATTCTATTCTATTCTATTCTATAATTCTATTTTTCCTTATCTCTAAAGTAGGTCATTGAGTGACGTGGTACATTAGGTATGGACCTACACTACAGTTTATCTATACTATATTATAATATTATAAAGAGGAAAGGTTTGATTTTTTGTTTGTTTGTTTGTCTCGAATAGGCTCTGAAACTACTGCACCGATTTAAAAAATTCTTTCACCATTCGAAAGCTACACTATCCCTGAGTGACATAGGCTATATTTAGTTTTCAAAAATAATATGATTCCTTACCAAACTCCGATAATGTAACCCATGGTGAAAAAAAAGAACCTAAAATCTTTCTTTAATCGCGAATGCTGCGTAAACTATTGAATAAATAACAAAGTGATGTATTACAACTTTGTAGAACTTATTTATCATTATCTACAAAAAACGTCGTTACATCATATCTCTAACTATTATAGTTTTGTGACAATAAGCGATTTTTTTGAAAAAATAAACCTAAAATCTTTCTTTAATCGCGAATGCTGCGAAAACTATTGAATATATAACAAAGTGATGTATTACAACTTTGTAGAACTTATAATTATCTACAAAAAACGTCTGTACATCATATCTCTAACTATTATAGTTTTGTGACAATAAGCGATTTTTTTTATAAAAAAATTAAAATACCACTGTTTGAAAAGGCTCTTTATTTGTATCTTGGTATTAATCCTTAACAAAATAAATTATTTAAAAAACAAAACGAAACAAACATATATCTGTAATTATTCGGATTATTTATATTACTTCAATAAAGCGTATTACATAAAGTATGTTACAAAATAATATAAACAAAATACAGTGAGACTACGAAGTATCGCGCAAAGAGGAGACCCCGAGAATGAGATACGCTGTGTAATGAATTCCATCTCATTCTTTTACACGTTCAATCCTACATATATATATGTTTGTCTCTTTCTGCGTAACGCCCCAATTTTTCGTGTTACACTTGATTTTACTCATAAAATTTCCGTACCGGGCCTTATAACTCAAATCGTTTCCTAAGAAGTAAACTCCAAAAATTGTCGTTTAGTTAGTAGTTAATTGTCGCTTAGTTAGTAGTTAATAATTCGTTAACAGGTAACTAATCCCATTCAAAAAGTTATTTTCAGAACTAAACCCTAGCATATAGCATAGATATTGTACATATCGTCGGTTGCAGGTTCAATTGGATTAACCACCAAAACACGTAAAATAAGTTGAGTATACAGTTTTTTTTAGTTTTTTTCTGCTCTTTCGAAAAGCACAATAATAGAATTCTAGCTTTAAAAAAATACAGTTACGCTACACATTTTAAGTGTCAATTTTGCAGACTTCCGTCGAAATTATGTTATAACTGAGTAGGTATGTGATCCATTTACATAAGTCGAATTGTTGTATCCTATGACCGAAGAAGGTTAAGTTGGTGTATGTATCTTGGCAAACCAGGATTGCTCTTACACTAATTCTTAGCTTGAACGAAAAATTATAATTACACATACACCAATATAAAACCAACTTTCTTCAAAAAACTAACGTTACACCAATTGGCCCGAACCAAGTTTATGTTTGTGAGCATTGCAATCAATAGTATGTTTTCTCTTACCTTAATCTTCTTCTAAATAATAAATCTAAATTTGCTGTGAAATAATAAATCTAAATTTGAGTGCTCTTATGCTCTTAGACATGAAACATGTCTAAGAGCACTCGCGCCAGACTCACCTTTTAGACAAAAAAACTAAGTTCAAATCGCTTCATCCGTTCGGGAGCTATGATGTCCCAGACAGATAGACACGTCAAACATATCACACCCCTCTTTTTTTGTCTGGGGTTAAAAATTAATCGCAAAATGTGTTGCTAAGCGCATAACTCAACAACGCCTATATCAATTTAGCCAATTTATTTTAAATGTTCGTTGGAGTTTAAGGATGGTTTTGACGGCGAGAAAAATTCGAATAATTTTGAAACAATTTTGAATAATTACCCGTGCAAAGCCGAGGCGTGCTGCTAGTTTCTTTATAAGCACATGACATACATGGACAGGACAACTTAAAACTAATAAAACAATTTTCTTTAAACAAATATCATCAAGGAAATAACCTGGTCTTGACAGTTCGCTTAATTTTTTTATACTGAGTTGTTGCGAATAAAGCAACACATTTATCAGTTGTAAAATTTGGTAATTAGGTACAATTCAAATAAAATTTAGGGTTCGGAATTGGAACAGTGCTAATCAGTGATCCATTTAGATTAAGGATATAGTTACAGAAAGTTTTGGAGGTTTTGTCTGTACACGACCGTAATTGGTATACCTCTGAATCCTTACACGTGACCTCTGGGTGGTGCTAAGAACAGTCTTGGCTTGTCACCACCCTCCGGGCTGGGCCAGTGCGTGAAGCGATTTTTTCGTATTTCGTAATGTGGCCCGGAGAAGCCATCTACCTTCTAGGTCGTCATGCTCCATCTTCGACCACATCGTCACTTTACATCAGGTGAGATTGTGGTCCAATGAAGGCTTATCTAATATAAAAAAACAGACACACGACCACGATTCATAATTGGATCAGTGATCGGATAGATCGTGATCCATACACAGTATTGTACGGAGGTATTATTTGTATATTTATCCCCCTATTGCGAAATGATAAACTTAACCTATTTTTAGCCCCCGACAAAAAAGAGGGGTGATATAAGTTCTCTATCTGTGAGTCTGTCTATCGGTCTGGGACATCATAGTTCCCAAACGGATAATTCGATTTCACTTTGTGTGTAAGGTGAGTTTGGCGCGAGTTTTTTTAGACATGTTTGATGAAAATCGGTTGACCCGTTTAAAAGTTATGATGGTAAAAGTGGGGAAGGAAAACCTAAAATCTGCAAATATACTCGAGTGGGGTCTCAAATGATCGCATCACGTGCACATTAAAAACTAGTATAACTTTTTACTTTTAAGGGAACTAAGGTTCTGGAATCGGGGGCTTTTTAAATTGTAAATTTATTTTATAAATAATAATACCGCTAACATTCGTTTGTCCTTGTCGTTCACATTGACATTTGTGTATGTTAGACAGGGACAAAATTCATGCGTACTTAAAAAGGTTTGCTATCTATTTTGCAAAAGAGGATAAAATTGTAACCCACGCATGTGATAATGATAAATCCCAGAATAGAACCTACGCAGTTCTAATCATTTCACATCCCACTGGACTAGTACGAAAGGTCAAATTATATAATTGAAATTAGACAAGTCAATTATCAAATATGTCAATCAATCAATATTTGCAGATATATTATGTATTTATAATATGTTTGACTGCCTCAGTGGCGCGGTGGGCGAGAGTCCGCTTGCGGCGCAAGAGGTAGCGGGTTCAATTCCCGCCGAGGGGTCAATTGTTTGTATGTTCTGCAAGCACTTTCTCCTTGGTCTGGGTGTTTAATATGTATAATAAAAAATAATAATATCTAAGTATATTATATTAAGTATATAAGATGTCTAGTACCCGTAACACAAGCTAAGAGCTTACCACTGGGCTAGATGTTGTTGTGTGGATTGTCCGGAAATATTGTATTGTATTGTATTGTATATTCCGTTCTTCCCCACTTTCACTCCCTATAACTTTTATACGGCTCAACCGATTTTCATCAAACATGTCTAGGACCACAAACGCGCAAGTCGCCTTTCATACAAAAGCCGGAATTGAAATCGTTTCATCCGTTCGGGAGCTATGTTGCCACAGACAGACAGGCACGTCAAACTTATAACCCCATTTTCGGTCGGGGGTTAAAAAAGGTGGTGTATTGGTATGCTTAACAAATTTCATTTAAATAGGTTCAGTAGTTTTTGCATGAAAGCCGGACAGACAGATAGATTTACTGTCGCATTTATAATTTTAGTATGGATTCGGCCGCGTCTTCCGCAATGTCTGTCTTTAACTTCGAGATACAATTGAACTACTGAACAGCCTCCGGGCTGGACTGAACCCAGTGCGTTAAGCGATTTTTTCGTGTTTCGTAATGTGGTCCGGAGAAGCCATCTACCTTCTAGGTCTTGCCCCATCTTAGACAACATCGTCACTTTACATCAGGTGAGATTGTGGTCAAATGAAGGCTTATCTAACATAGAAAAAAAGGATCTATATGCGGTTTTCAGGAATAGGTACCTAGAGTGTTCAAGTCAACATGACTTTCAACTGAAGTTATAACTATTTATTTATAAAGATTACCAAGAGGGAGAGGATTTTAAATAATAGAACATTATGCTCAGGATTATGTAACTATCTTTATTCTCGAAAAAAAAAACATCAATAATTTTACACATTTCGAACATCATTTAAATACATCAATTGATTTAACAGGTGCGCTACGTTGAGACTCGATACGGTGTTGAATCGAGTCAATATATCGATTCGAGTAGCAACGGAGTCCTTATAATCGCGAAATTAGTACTTAGATTATAATCGCTGTGAATTTTTATCATATTTAATGTTGAATCGATATTTTAACCGTCTCAGACATTACATTAGCGAGCTATATCATTATGTTTTATAACTGCCGTTTCAATATTGTTGGAGAGTGATTCCGTCACGAAATAAAGACCTATTAAATCAATTCATCGAATTGTATTAAAATCGCAATAGTTTTATAGAAATACTTTACTCTCATATTACAATCTCAGATTTTGCGCGAAAGTATTCTAATGTAGATGAATATGCTACAAACAATTTAATTCCAGTTTCTAGTGTTAACCCTAAACTTGCAACTAGAAAAATCGTAAATGAACGAATGAAAACTTATTGAATAAATAAGAACGAATTATGTTTTATTAATGTTGCCATGTTTTTTATATATTAACGTTTACTGTAAATTATATAATACTAGTTGTTAATATTTTTGTATCGTATTAGCTTTGATTAATATTTTAAGCATTTTTTTAAATTTTCAAATACATAATAGTTACATAAAAATATTGATATGACGAATACATTTATAGTTACCGAAATAGGTTTCATACGCTATTAAATAATTTAGGTAAGTTATTTTTAATTTCTTAATGAGTGGATATGTTACTGCAAAGACCTATAGGTTCACTAAAATTGATAATTATTGTTTTATTAAAATGCCTATAATTTTAGCAATATACGCTTCGAATAACACTACTCAAAGTTAATTACCGATTAACTAGGTACCTAACTATTAATGATTTTAAAAGACATTAAAATAATTTGTAAAATTCTACAGAATATTGTTAGAAAATTATATATAAATAAAAATATGTATAGACATCTCGCTAAATCGTAAACGTAGGTCAGGACGACCGTCCCGTTAATAAATAGAAGTTTAATGAATTTGACTTGCTTAAAGCCATATACATGTGTAATATAATTTTAAAGCCAAATTTCATAGTCTGTGAGTTAATGTCGACTAAATACGTCGATAATTATCAAGTCGAAGTTGATTAGATAATATACGTTTTACATACACAATAGGTAACAACAATCTTAGAATTACAGCCTTCTGCCAGCCTTGCAACGCGTCACACATACTCCGTGGTTGTATGGAAGAAGCTGTAAATAGGGGTCAGTATTGCCGCATACAAAATTCCGCTTTATCACTGAACAGTAATTTTGCATGTGAACGTTAATGAGGGTCTACAAGTTATATGATTAGAAGGGCGTCCTCTTTGAGTAAGGTTCGTTATTAGTTAGGCAAAGTTTAATATTCCAAGTTAATCATATAACTTCCAGATAGAGGTAGAAAATTTGCATTTTGATTACAAAATCTTCAGATAAGAATCATGCCGCTCTCCCCTGGCTGGTACTTAACCTAAGAAAATTCCAATACACGAATATTTAGGCGCTCCGCGCGCCACTAAGTTACTATCCACTATGTTTTACAATATTCAAGAAACATTTAATTGTAGTTAAAGCATTTATATTGTCGGGGCCCGATCGCGTAACCGATAAATACCCTTATTACTAGTACAATAAGACTGAATTTCAGCCGGCCCGACTAGCCGTCTCGAAGGCTTTTGAATACTTAGCTAATCACAACAATTACAGGTTAATTATAACGATTATTGTCTCTACTATCAATACAGGTTAATTTATTGTCCTTATAGCCGAATACGTAATATTGTCATACATTTTAAACATCAGGTCGGCGTTGGGCAGGCAAGATAATAAATTAAATTACTTAGAAACTAACTCACATTATCAAGGTAAAATATACATTAATTAAAATCTACTCGTAAATGGAAAATACTTGTACAAACTATGATATAATACTGACTAAAAGAGATCCATAAAAGCATGTAAATAGAGTCACTTGAGAGTAGTTTTCAAAAGGTCCAATTATTCCTTTGAACAAATCTGAATGCTGCGCAATTTTCGCTTCAATTCTTTGAGGTGGTCGGGCTCTGACTTAACCTCAATATTAAATATTCCTGAATATAAAATAACAGAAATTAGTTATTTCCATCGTACATCATCTTCCAAATTTGTAATACTGGACAAAACCAAGAATATTTTGCCGTAAAATAAATTCTGCGAATCGAAGCGAAAATAGGCAATATTTTCCATCAAGATGCCGCAATCAAGGACCACTAACATCGATAAATTCCTAATTCCAAATATTATTTTCGTCTTCATACTAATTCTTTATTACCTACTAAACATTGAATCTTATTAGTTATTACATCAACATTTATTGTCAGTTATTATTGTCATCAATATTTTAATACGGAATTGACAGCAATGTCATAATTGCACACGTCGTATATAATTTTTAAGTGCATAATTTTATTGTCACATTGAATAATTCAGACTCGATTACGATAAAAGAGATCAACCTTAAACCTATCAAAAATACAATTGGGATTAAAAACGGGTACGTTAAATCGCGTATCTACATAGAAAAAATTGGGTATCCCATAAATAGCTAGGTAAAATAGCGGAACAAGCTCGCGCAAAATGACGAGAGTCGCCAAAGCGAAAGCGAAAAGATATGCTTTCGATATGACAGTTATAATGATATTGGAACGAGTAGTTTGTACATGAAGATCGGAGTCTTCTCGGAAGAAGTGTCCCTGACGTGGTCATCGGCTTCAGAAGTAGGGGAGTTGCGGAGCTGCGTAGTCGAAGTAGGGATGGAGGAGGTTCCGACGCACGGGGGGCAGCATCACGTCGGAGTAGCGGGAGAACTGGTTCACCTGGCGGCTGCCACCCTGGGGCTTCCTGCTGTACAGACAAGTACGGTTAAGGTAATGGAATGATCATCATCTAAAGTCGTGTTAAAGCCAACACGGCTTTTGACTTTCATTCCTAAGGTCGTGGTTTTAAACCCCGCCACGCACCTCTGGATTTCTCTACTTTAAAAATGTATGTGCGCTTTAAAACACGTGTTTAAATGATGAAGGCAAACAACGGCATGTTCTGTGAAACTTAAGAAGTTGGAAAGACATGTGACATTCACCAACCCGCACTTGGCCAGCGTCGTATACATAGGCCTAATCTCTTGTCAAGAGAGAAGTCCCTGTGTCCAGCAGTAGGAACGTTAATATGGTGATGATGACTAATGATCTTCATGGCTTGTATGGCTGTAAACTTAGAATTTTAGGTTTGCTGTAACACTCAACAAAATTTGTGTTTAACTTGAAGTTTTTAAGACTTTAAAACTTTGCTTTTATGATTATATATTATTATGTAGAGTAGTATACCGCAGGCACCGGTGTAAGAATGATGTCTCCCATCTCCTCCCATGGGAGACGAGCAAGAAAAATTGCGTCTGCTTATGACAAAATAACTGATAATGCACTAAACAACCTTGAGATAGAAAATGATAATTTATCTACGTACGTGATTTGACAATTCAGGTAAAAATAAATAAATAATATACTATTAATGTTAGTTAAGATATATAATCTACTTATCATGTTTTTAAGTCGAAAAGATGATGATGATGATAAAGTAGGTGACTTACTGTGGTTGCCTAGCAGCGGCTTCATCAGTGTACTCCAGAGGCTGCATACCTCGAGGCTCCTGTTCACCAAAGTTCCCATATGCATACTCGTCACTGAAAGAAACATAGGGACTGAATTATATATCTTAAACAAACTGTAACTTTAAAATAAATAAAATGCCCTTTACTATTTCATTATTTAACCCTCAAAATAATTGTAAGTTACGCTATACATCATTGTCTTGCCCTTATCCCACATTACGTGGGGTCGGCACAACATGTTTTTTGCTTCCATTTTCCTCTGTCACTCGTCATCTCAACACTCACTCCTTTCTTACACAAATCATCCTTCAAACAGTCCATCCATCTTTTCTTTGGTCTACCTCTTCCCACATATCCCCGCCGCGTTTGATAGTTATGTTTGGGATAAGATTAGAAACTACTGAGTGCTAGAAGTTTGATAACATTATAAAAAAGAACAAATTCGATGAAATCGTCCAATTTCTTCAACTGGTTGAACATATGGACTAGACTGGGCCAGCTAGTTATTAATATCCCAGATATTAACAAAGGCATAGTTTAATATTCTAACAAAATGTACGTATTCATGATGGTTCAAGTTTAACAATAAAATGAGCACCTGTTTCCAAAGCTAACAATTCTGGCTATCAGAAACCCGGGCTTAAAGGAACGACGCAATAAGATATTATTAAGTGAGGGTAGGTAACGTGATTAAGTCTTATTTGAAATCTTCAAAGTAAGGGCCTGTTCGTATTGTAATTTTACTGTGTTATTAAAAATATTTTAGAAATTTTGTTTATCTAAATTGTTAAATGTATTTATTTCAAAATAATATACAAATACTAGCTGACCCCAGCAAAATTTGTTAAAAATCGGTACAGTCGTTTCGGAGGAGTACGGTAACAAACATTGTGACATGGAAATTATATATTTATGTACTAGCTGACCCCAGCAAACGTTGTTTTGCAAAATGAAAAATTGATAGTAGCTGATTCTCCAGACCTACTGTATACGCATATAAAATTTGGTAAAAATCGGTAAAGCAGTTTCGGAGGAGTACGGTAACTAACATTGTGACATGAAAATTTTAGATAGATAGAAACTTTTGATAGATATGATCTTTGACGTTAGGAACACACCTACATTGCTTAGACAACAGTGAGTGCTTGTAATCTAATATGAACTTTATACCATAGCAATAAAGCTCAAATTGACTACGTTTTAGTTACAAATCATTTGTATGGGAAAAAGAAAAGGGCTATTTTTAGGGTTTTTCCAGCAATAATTCTAATTTTTCTCGCCGTAAAAACCATCCTTGAACTTCAACGAACATTTTAAAAAAAGATTTGGCCAAATTGGTCCAGGCGTTGTTGAGTTATGCGCTTACCAACACATTTTGCGATTCATTTTTATATTATAGATGAGGTGCAGGGAAATAAATAACACTAGCCGCTTAAACTTAGATAGTTTAGGATCATAGTGCGAGGTTATATGGTGTTTTATGAATAGTTCAGAAATATTAAATTATTCATTATATGAAAAACTAACTTATATGTTTAAAGAAGGTCATTTGATTGAGCCGTTATGGCAGTTTGTGTAATATTTACACAAAGCAGTTTAAATAAATACATTGTACAGTCAACAGCAAAATAAACTGATGAATTATGGTCCAAAAGTAATGTATGCAATAAATTAAGTCAAAATTTACTGGTAGTTTATTAGAACAAACAACTTGTCATCAGCAAGTAATTACATTTATATCGAGCATCGGTGTTATGATGATCATTTACTTTTGACTAATTTGAACTTCATTTTGAACTGACACTTTAGTATAACTTGTTAAATCTGGCACGTCACACTACAATATGTTTTGAGACGTTGAGTTTGATAACCTGTTTTTGCTGTTGAATGTACCTATTAACATACAGACATAATAGTTGTGCAGTTTAGACAAAGCTTTCGAATTAGTTATCTATTTATTCCATTCATCAACCCGAATTCCATTATTACACACTATTTTCACAAAATTTACAAAAAAATATTTTCCCAGCATGTAACAATAAGTAACCTGAAAACGCGTTACCCACTGAAACATAAAGGGTTATCAACCCATTCATTCATTAAAAAATCATTCACTCGCAACCTCGGGTTGCCACTGTGAAGTATTCCTAAGCCCCAGGATTTACCCTTGGATTAACAGCGGTGGCTTATTTCGTTGTATTGGGTGCACACGAAATGTTTGCGACAGCCTTTATTGCCCAAACGTTACGGGGTGTCAAACTGTTAACAGCACTTTAAGTCAAGTGGGTACTCTTGAAGTTAAGAACTGACTGGCATTTGTTACTTAATTACGTACCTAAGCTATCAAGATTTATTTGAGCAACTCGTAAGTCGACATTTAGAACCTACTTAAGATGGCTTAAGGGAGTTGATATTATATCTTCTTCCGAACAGATTTCATGTTAATTAATTTTAGCAACTTATAAGTTTAATAATTTTCAACGAAAACCTGGAATTCAATATATTAATAGCAACGGAGCAACGTTAATTTATTTGTATGGCATTTCTTTGAACACTCAAATTATTTCCGTAATAACACAAGAAAATATTCCCATTGTTTCAACTCCGCAAAACCTTTTAAGATTTGTAATAAAAATGAAAAACAATGCGGATAAAAATAGCGAGTGAAGACAAAAGGCGACGGATTTAATATTCGAGGCATGTCTTCTGTGAGGCTGTCGTTGGAATATAACTTAACGAGACGTCACAGTGATCACTTACCCTTTAAAATTTTCGCTTTGAGCCTTTATGTCGTTGTCGAGTTGGCAACATTGCTTTATTATATTCTAAAGAGTAGAGTTTCTTTTTGTTCATTTTATTCTGATGTTGTGTAAATCATTGAATAGAATTGTTGTACTTACACCTTATTTATGTAGGTAATAATATATTATGTAAGTTAAACTATTTAAATCGGTCCCATCTGCAAAAATTGAGCTGGGACCTTTTTTAACTAAATAATTGCTTTTTTTTCAATCCTAACTATATACTAATCTTACTAATATACATTTTTGTGATATAATTGCTGTTTCTTAAATTGTATTTCTATTTATTGTTTATGATTTGTTCAAATATTGTTGTTGTTTTGAATATGCCATTGAAATTTTGAATAACAAATAAACTCCAATATCCAAGTTTCTACCAGACTCTTGTTAACAGCAAGCTTCCGCTTAAATGTATACTATATATATACTTCCTTGAACAATAAATTCTTAATAAATTTTACTGAAATCCAAAATTGAAATAGCAATTCTTGGAAATCCTGCTATTTTTGTTATTCGACATTAAAATATCTATTTTAAGAAGGAAGTACTCCTATAATTGTATATTATTACCCTTTGAAATATTTTCGTTTCAGTAGCTTTTAATAAATATACCGACCCAGTTAAACTTTATTCGCTATTTTAACTTTACTCAGTTATTCATCATTTGCTGTATTCAAGTGAAATTCATTAACGGAATCTGTTTATTTTGCAACATTTTGCTTAGCGATAAATGAATATTGCGAATTTTATCGATATTGAAGTTTATTGAGGCAATATTTCTTTTTAATTATTGGCAAAGTGCTTTTTTACTTGCTCAAAACTTTTTGAAATGACTTCGGCTTGATCCTATTTAGATTTATAACGGGATTTTTACCATGATTAACCGACTTCAAAAAAAAGGAGGTTTCTCAATTCGACCGTATATTTTTTTTATTTTTTTTATGTATGTCCGCGGATAACTTTGTCGTTTATGAACTGATTTTGATTATTCTTTTTTTGTTGGAAAGGGAGTATCCCAAGGGTGGTCCCATGGTAAGGAAACCTGGATCTGGTGTTGAATCCTGAAGAAATTGAGGGAAACTCTTGAAAAAATTGTCGTTCCGACTTGTGTGTTCCCTAATATTATTCAATATAATAAATTTCAAAGCCCTTTTATTAATGAGGGTCTGATGTTGATCTGATGATGGAGGGTAAGGCGGTCTAGGGAACTCTTCAACGATTTACAGCAAGTACTTTGTGTTTGGGCTTGATTAACTTATACTGAGACCGTTCATCTAAATGGGTTTTGACTGATACGGGTCTGATGATGAAAATGAAGGACAGTCAAAGGAACTCTATAAGGTATATTTCAGTAGAGTAATCACTAAAAATCGTAAAATAAAACTTTTTTGCCAAAAATTAAACCAACTTCAAAACGGAAACTGAAAAGTAAAAAATAAATTAACTTAACAAATCATTTCGACATTATAAGTGATAATTAAAAAAAACATAAACAATTAAATAATTAAGTAGGTATTTAATAATTTTGAGGTCGGTGCCAAGTAAATACTACAAAAAACTTAATGCAGTAACAAATACATTTTTACCTACACTATACACAATATCAATAGATGACGAATGGACCGATATTTAGAGTTTATTTCCTACTTATACCTTATGGCTTGAGTTGTGAAAAAGATTGATGTTAGGTACCTATATCTAGTTATTGTTTTACTTGGCACCGACTTCAAAATTATTAAATATTTAATTATTTATGTTTCTTTTAATTATCACTTATAATGTCGAAATGATTTGTTAAGTTAATTTATTTTTTACTTTTCAGTTTCCGTTCTGAAGTTGGTTTAAGTTTTGGCAAAAAAGTTTTATTTACTTTTTGGGTGTAACTGTGCCGAAATATAGGGAAACTCGAAAGACAATCAATCATGGTAAATATCCCGTAATAATTCGAAATAGTTTTGGTAACCATGATAGTTTTAAAAGTTATTTCTGCTCGATCTGCTAACTAATAGTCGTAAAGGTTCTCACAGTGATTGGTGTTCATCCAAATGAACGATTATGTTTAGTTCATGACCATGATACAGTTCACTCACCCTGGTATATATATGATATCCTTGAGCTCCTATTTCTGTTCCGGCTCGTACGAGCTGCAGAGCTCGGCAAGTTCTCATAGAGAACGAATGAATGAACGATAATGAACACTACACTCAACCTCACCCAGATGTGATATCCTTGAGCTCTTGTTTCTGTTCCATCTCGTACTTCCTCTGCAGCTCGGCAAGTTCTCAAAGTGAACGAAAGAATGAACGAACGAATGAATGAACAGTTCACTCACCCGCGACCAGAAGTGATGTCCTTGAGCTCCTGTTTTTGTTCCGTTTCATACTTCCTTTGCAGTTCACGAACGTGCTCTTGGCGGATCAGCTTCTTCAGGGCTTCGAATCTAACAAATATCAAAATTAGGTACCTTTTTACCAGATACAAATATTTGTAAATAGTACGTAGTACATAATTATATTTTAATCAATACATTTTGATTTATTTTTTGAATTTGACAGTTGAATTGTTTTTGAAGTGAAACTTCTATAGAATCGTAGTGATTTCAAACCGGATGCAAAAAGATGAAACGGAAACGGTAAGAGACCCAAATACAATGCTTTATTTAAATTTCTTTGCGCGATACTTCGTAGGTAGTTGAGACTACGAAGTATCGCGCAAAGAGGTATTGCTGTATTTTATTTATATTATTTTGTAACATACTTTATGTAATACGCTTTATTGAAGTAATATAAATAATGCGAATAATTACAGATATATATGTTTGTTTCTCTTATCATTTTAGCAGATGCGTTCATTTACCCTTTTTTTCTATTCGATATATATCATAATTATAGTTCGTAAGTAGTAGACTCCAATCGTGCGTCGTAGCTGACACACACACACTTTTTTTTATTCTTCTTATTCTTTCGTCGATTTACTGAAGTTTCACTTCTATCGTGAGTGAATCACACACACACCTTTTTTGTTTCTTTTAATGATATGCTTTGGATAGTTAAATATAAAAATATATTCCTTGTTCCTATACAATAAGAATTTTCAATCACAACTGAATAAAATAAAATAAAAAAATTGTATTAGGTACGACACTATTTTGTATATTCAGGTTCAACGCAATTCAGGTTACCAATTTAAACGTAAATTTTATCCGTAAAAATAATCACCATTCTGAACTGATCGGTTTTGACATGGAACGAATGAATGATTCTTAATACATAGAGCACTAGAATGAGATTCAACTTACCTATCTCGCTGAGGGGGTACCATGAAGGAGGTGGGTCCCCTAGGCCGCGATGGTCCGGGGTACCGCAGTATCTTCCCTGATGTGTGGGGGACGTTGAGGGTTCCAAACATCTGGTGGGAAAAAAAAAATTATAAACCTACTCTTTGTGTCAAAGGAGACATAATAATTTAGTAAATTATTTGCCCGATTTGTTTAAATCATATCACAAACTTAAATTTTAAACGACCTTAATATAATTTATTGATTAGGAAATATTCCCATTTGAACTATAAGTAGGTATGTTAAATTTTTCTAAGATTTGTGTAATTAAACTATGAAAATTAATAATTTTGAGTCTTGTAATAAAATTAATATCTGATTAGTGAAAATGGTAATATTTTCGTTGAAATTTCATCCATTTATTGCGTCGAATTTGGATACTGGATGAATTCTTTTTCATTACATAAACAATTCTCTCTTATTTTGTCCGAGTTGTCGCAACGTTTATAATTAAAATTGAAAAACTCGGATACAATAATTTGTTAGAGTGGTCGGAGAAATGGTTGTCTCCGAGTTGTCGCTTTGCCTCACTGTGACATTGTGCAATCTCTGTAGGTTGTCAGATTTATATAATCATCATCATCATTTAAAGTCGTAGTCCATCCTTCCAATTCAACAAATCCCTTTAATGGTTGCCCGACTATAGATATCTAGTACAGATTATGTTAGTAATATATTGTTGTTTGGTATAAATTACATTCTGCCAAGGAATCACATTATTTCTGCCGAAAAATCCAATAGCTACTGCCTAAAAAATAATATGTAAGTCCACCATAAAGATAACTTAAAAAATTGTACCCCTATTAATTTATTTTTTCTCGGAATCGAAGAATCAACACGAGACTGCGCATTCAAGTTTCGCGTGACGTAATGCTTCTAGAGCAAAATATACTAAATAATAATACGTAAATAAATAATAATAATAATAAATAATACGTGACAAGTCCTTACTCCGGAACTTTGATGCTATAATAATGACAGTTTCTAATTAAATTGATAAAGCAAAAAAGGTGTCTTCTATTTTTAGACGGGCTAACAGTTGTACTAAACAGAATAGCACATTTTTTTATGTATTCATCAAGCCTATTACTCTAACAAATACGCCGCGTAAAAGTTAGATATTTTAATTCCATTCCCCACTTAGAAAGGTCGAGGGTAAGTTCTAATAATAAATTAACTACAAGATGTGAATCTAATTAGACAATTAATTTAATAAAGACTCGTAATTAAGGCCATTAGGAGGCACCCAGACTTAATTCACTTTTAAGAGTATAAAATTAAGAGCTAAAATAGAACGGTTATAAAGAGTTTTAGGATAAAAAGTGGAATAAAGGTACTTTAATATATAACTAGGTATATCAAACACGGTACCTAGATTTTAACTTAAATTAAGTGAGCGGATATTTGAGGTATACATTGAATATTGTTTCTCTTAATTTTTTTTGTATGATTGTTTAATATTTCTATAAAATGAAGTCGTTTAAATACCATTACTTCAGTATTTATTAATGATTAATAAAAAAAACTTATTACAAAAACATTTAACGTTCTATAAAGAACAAAACACAAAACGAGATTGAAATAAACAGGTACTATAAAAACAACTTTTTATAGTTTACTAGCGGCCCGCCCCGGCGTCGCACGGGTATAAAATTTTCCCGGAAATTATTAGATTTTTTCTCGCCGTAAAAACCATCTCTAAAGTTGAATCGAACTGCAAATGGTGTGCGAATTTTATTATAATCGGTTATGTGGTTAAGGAGTCCATTGAGGACAAACATTGTATTAAGACTATATATATTAAGACTAGCTGAGACCTGCGGTGTTACCTGCGTTTAAATGGATTTTCCCGGAATTACATATTTTCCCGCGATAAAAAGTATCCTATTCTTTTCGTGTGTGTTAAAAGTAACTTTAATACCTTCAAATGTGCAAGTAGTAGTTCAATAGCAGTTTTTGCGTGAAAGCGTAACAAACATACTTACATTCGCATTTATAATATTAGTGTAATAATTAATTTGTTATAATTAACGACATAACATAAATAAAATCAAAAAGCAAGTCTCGACCCTGCCAGGATTCGAACCTGGAATCTTCTGATCCGTAGTCAGACGCGTTATCCGTTGCGCCACAGGGCCACGTGGCAAAGCGCGAAAATACTCGTTCCATGTCAAGCGCTATGACGTCATAACTTGACGGTACTCTTGCGGTCGTCGTGTGTGGTTCTTGTGATAATAATAACCTAATTGGTTTTGCGATAAATTGAGAATAGTAATTAGAGTACTTTTTTTCTTGATAAATAAGTTATTCGGATTTAACTAAGGCTGGGTTAACTATGTTGTTACACTTTCTTTGTTATTTATATAAATAAGTATATGATTGATTGAACAGAGTATGGAGATGAATATTTCTATTCTATCTACCTATAAATTTAAATAAGTATATGATTGATTGAACGAAGTATGGAGACAAATATTTCTATTATGTATACCTATAAGTTTGTGGAACCAAATCGTCTAAGTAAAGTTGAGAGAGACACGACTAAAAAGAGAAAGATAAAAAAGATAGGTTATTATCATCACGTGAATGAGATTTAATCGCACCTACCTAAATATTGCTCGATAAAGTGTTTTAGGTTACAGATATTCTACAGAGATACTTTTATTTCCAAAAAAATATTTACATATATGAATTAGTACATAAAACATCTTTACAAGGACCTCGGAATCAATCCCACTTCCTCACCCACCCACGCTTTGGTAGATTTATAAATCAGTTTTCGTCGACTTAAATGTGATAGGTACGGTACAGTCAAGAGCAAAATAAACTGATGAAAAAAAAAGTGGTGTCGAGGGACACCAGGTAGGAACGAAGTTCCTTCGGCTAATGTAGAATCTACACAATTTGTGAATATGAAAATAAACATGGCTACTCACGAGTATAATGTATCTATAATGTGAGTATTCGCCACGTGCACGAAAAGAAAAAAGGAAAAGAGATAGATATTAAACACTACTCGCTTCTGTATACGACTGTTGAATGCGCAGGCGCACGTCTCATTTAACGGTTTTATTCCACGGATATTTTCTTACGGTTACTACTATCACATTTTTTTCAGTTCGGTCGCGCATGAAAATCCCTATCTCTTCCAAGCCTGCCGTTAGGAACTTCGTTCTAATAGGGTCCCAAAATAATGTAAACAGTATATTTAGTCAAAAGTTACTACTGTTGTTTGTTAGAAGTAGAGGAACAAAATTAACTTGTCATAAGTATGTGATCACATCTATATCGATCCTCGGTGTTATAATCATTATTTTCTTTTGACTAGTTCAAATGTCATTTAAAATTGACATTTTGGCATAATCTCTATGCCCCATCTTAGACCACATCGTCACTTTACATCAGGTGAGATTGTGGTCAAATGAAGGCTTATCTAGCATAAAAAAACTGTTAATTTTGATGACTTACTTTTGCTGTTGAATGTACAACAATAGGCGTTAAAAATTAAAAGTTAAAGAGTTGTATATTATCGAAGAATGCTGTAGACTAGTTTTTATAGCGGAAAAATCCGAATGAAAATCGAATTTACAGCATTTAGCGAACAAACAAAAACTACAAAATTAAATAATATCTTAAAATGCCGACACAAAATATTCACAAAAGCCTGAAACAGCTCTGTCCCAAATGGGCATCGAAAGAAACGCTAAAGCTGGGTCCACATTATGTAACAATTTGGAATAATTTCTGGTTTCGATGTACAAAAAAAATATGAATTAATGTAGGTTATATCATTCACCTAGAACCCATAGTACAAGCTCTGCTTAGTTCGAAGTTAGGATGCTATGTGATTAGTCCGGAGATATTTATTTATTTTAGCTGACCCGGTGAACTTCATATCACAATACGAATCGTAGTTCGTAGAGGGTTGAAAATTTAGGGTTGTATGTATTTTCGTATGATGTATCATCTATCTATCTATATAAATAAAAATGAAAGTTGTTGTTCGTTAGTCTGATTAAAACCCGAGAACGGCTGAACGTATTTATCTTATCATAGTCTTGAAATGTTCGTGGAGGTCTAGGAAAGGTTTAAAGGCGAGAAAAAAACGAATTGCCGGGAATTTTTTTTACCCGTGCGAAGCCGGGGCGGGCCGCTAGTAAAAAATAAAAATCTTCATGCTCTTCAATGTTCTCAGAACATGCCGGTTTCCTCTCGATCTATGTTTTCACCGTTAAAGCACGTGTTTAAAGTGCACATACATTTACGAGAAGAAAATTCCAGTGGTGCGCGGCGGGGGTTTAAACCCACGACCTTCGGAATGAAAGTCGAGTGTGCTCCCACTTAGCGAACACGGCTATTTGATATGACGGTTTTATTTTATATGATAACACGACATGTAAAAACAAGCCACCATTTACGATACAAATATTCGACACGATTTATGTCGCAGCGTAAAACGTCAAGACGCATAAAAATGTGGACACAGCTTAACGTCTCGCGACACTTTGATCGTGTACAATCGAGCCTTTTGTTTCGACATTTCGACATTGTGCGTTTTGGACGAAATGCGATCGCGGGGGCGGGACGTTCTGCGTAATACCCCGTTTTGTCACGAACCTCGCTTTTGTGAACGGTAAGTGCTTATTGTGTGGGTGTCATCTTTTTCGCGTTTTCTTTTCGGCTCTCCTTATTATGACACAGCGTTGAATTATAATATAAAACAGATAAAACATAAACTTACTACCTAGCGTTACTTATTGGAGTTTTTTAAGTACATATTCACTTTTTTTAATGATTTCGTTAAAATTGATTATTTTGATGCACTTTACCTACACGAACGTTTTTGATGTAGGTAATTTTCAAGGTATATACGTCTTTTAATGATTTTGTCAAAATTTTGTTAAGGGCAGGTTATTTTTATGTATTCTATACGAACGATTTTCATGTAAGTAGATTTTAGATCGATAGATTTTTTTATTTTTTATTTTTTTATTATTGATAAGCCTTCATTTGACCACAATCTCACCTGATGTAAAGTGAAGATGTGGTCTAAGATGGAGCATGAAGGCCTAGAAGATGGCTTATCCGGACCACATTACGAAACACGAAAAAATCGCTTCACGCACTGGCCCAGCCCAGAGGGTGGTGACAAGCCGTGGCCGAAGCCTCCCACCAGATAGATAACTCTTTATATTTAGTATTTAAACTAGTCTTTAGTGATTATGTATGTGGGTTGGTTGAAATAAAAGAGTTATTGCACTATACTGAATCTATTCGTTTAACACGTTACAGGTTATTACAATTATATTATTTATTTAATCCTTATTAGGATATGTCTAAACACGGCTGAGGTTTGAAGAGTGACTGTGGAGGCTCCGCATAACTATTAAAAAGCTGAATCAACGAAACACGTTTGCGCCGCGTACTTTAATGCTAATCTGTGTCACTACAGGTACTACAAATAAAATACAAACAGTAAACAGTAATAAGGCAATACATCGGAGTACAAAGGGTGGCCTTATCGCTGTGAGCTATTTTATTTGGTTGTGTTAATTTTCGCATATATTTTTATCGCTTTTAAACGTCAATAATGCTATAAAAAAACCACGCATGTCATTCTCAATTAAATTCTGGCAAAACCGTTTTTTGGTTATTTTGGTTCTTCACTTACATTATACAGGTTTGTCGCTAGAATTGGGTACATTAGCCACATAAGATCTAGACATTGCTAAGAAAATTTACCAAATTAATTTTTTTAAATTTTTTTAGGTAAAAAGTAAAAAAAAAGTAAATTTTTTTTTATTGTAATAAAAAATGATAAAAAAAAATGAAACAAATATATAGACCCATAGGCTCCCGAACTAGTAAAGTACTGTATTTCAGGAGCCAATATTATATATAGGTATATACATATATAACATAACATTTTAAAATCAATTAATCTCAGCAATATATCAATGTCATCTTAACCAATAAAAGCCGACTTCTTTCCAAGTTTTATTAATCAAGTGGACTGATGGGCCAATAGTTTGAAAGTTGGAAGTCGGAGTTTGGAATTGAAGTAGTTAGCATGCAAATTAGTTTAAGTTTGCCAAAGCTCCTTTTAACTGCGAAGTTCATTAGTGGGTAGAATTGAAAGGAATGAGTTGTTTGGCATGTGGTCTTGGAAAGTGGATATCGAATACAAATTGGTTTGGGTGTTTTGAAATAAAAAAAATATCTATATTTGTATGTATGTATATTATAGTAAGTATATCCGATGTCTAGTACCCGAAACACAAGGTTAGAGCTTATCACGGGGTTAGATGTTGTTGTGTGGATTGTCCAGATATATTTATAACAAATGTATGACTGCTTCAGTGGCGCGGTGCGCGAGGGTCCACTTGCGGCGCAAGAGGTAGCGGGTTCGATTCCCGCCGAGGGTGAAAGTGTTTGTATCTCGACGCACGATCTCCTTGGTCTGGGTGTCTTATATGTATAATAAAAATATCTATATTTGTATGTATATTATATTAAGTATATCAGATGTCTAGTACCCGAAACACAATGTTAGAGCTTATCACGGGGTTAGATGTTGTTGTGTGGATTGTCCAGATATATTTATATTTATTTATTTAAATACCAAATGTTTATTATGGATGCCTCCTTTAAAGTACTAAGCGTTGTCTCCTAATACAGGTAGTATTAGGATACAACGCTCGGAACGGACAGACGGAAGACAACGGATATCAGGTCCGATTCCGGCTGGTCATAATGAAATAAAAAATGCTTAACTTGTACAGCAACAGTAGTCCCATATAGCAACAGTAGGTATGCTATCTATCTAGTCTTTTTTTCATGAGAGTTAGATCTATTTTTGTCCACAATCTCACCTGATGGTAAGTGCCGATGTGGACGAAGATGGATCACATAGATCTAGAAGGTACCTATTCACACTTGCCTAGAAGAAACTCAGGTTGTAGTAATTAGAAAATACAGAAGCAGGCAGCGAATTCCAGACCTTTGCCGTGCGAATTATAAAGGTGGATGAGAATACGAGTGGACGGAATATCAACTAAATAAGGACGAAGGAGTCTCGTTATGAATTGAATATTTTACCCTAACCTAACCTAATTATAAAAATACTCAATTGTTTTTATTAAAGCTATTATAGTCCTTACCTCGTCATAGTCGGGGGTACGCACAACATTGGGAGGCGCCTTTGTGAGCACTCTGCCGTAAGCCTCGCGTGGCACCGGAGGGTATTGGTAACGGAATCTACAACAAATTACACATTAATTAATCTGGCACGTACTATATAATATAATATTTTATTTAATCTCTCAATGTATCTATAATAATAATAAACTTCCTTCTTCTAGCTTCGTGCTCTTCAATGCTGGAGGGTCGTGACCATCCTTAAGATCATCACTTTCTCTCTCACGATTTTTTTTCCATCTGTCTCTGCCTCTTGCGGTGTGAAGGGAATAAACTTATCAGGTAATATTTCTTTTGTAAAATAGACATCGCATTTGTGACCAAATGCATTGTGCCCTCTCAAATTTGCACGCCAGTATTGGCAAAACATGTTGAACACTTTTTTAAATCTTACCACCAAGTATTTATGCAAATAAATGATTCTTATTCTTATGGTACCTTCAAAGTTGTTGGATAAAAAAACTCTTACTACCTAAACATTAACAGTTGGCCGTTATTACTCGCGACACAGTTATTTTTATTATTTTTATTTATTTATTTAAGAAACACTTTTACATTGTGAACTACTGCGTGTATTATCGTTCCCTATTCAATGTGAAAATCTGTAATCATGTTCCAAATAAACTTTATTTTATTTTATTTGTTATCTTTGGCATGATCAGGTCACTTTGGGAAAAATGACTCTTATTGACTTGACGGTCTACAGCGACGAAATACAGACTAAAAAACAATATTTAAAAACATTATTATTCTTAATTATTGGGATGATAAGCTTTCAAATTGGGCGTTTCAAGAAGTCTGCAACGCGGCAAAAGAATATAATATAATACTTATAATGTTTTTATTGCTTCAAACATAGTATGGTAAAGAACTGTGCAAGATCGCAAAATTATGTATTCCGTCTCGTATTTTTAATCAAATATTTTTTTATTATTAATCTACTGTGCGTAGGAAGAAGTTAAATATTTACTATTTGATAAAAAATACTCCGAAATAATCCCCTTTCTTCAATAAAATTTAATCCTCCGCCCACACGACATGAGATTTGTATATTTTTCCCTAAAATGTGGGAAATTGCGTAGGCTTCAAAGTGAAACAATGATTTAAGGCTTTTTAACCGACTTCAAAAAAAAGGAGGTTTCTCAATTCGGCCGTATATACAGGGTGTGGCGTAATGAGTGGATAATCCTTTACCCACGGTTGGGGGGCATAGCGACTGTTCGGAAAATGATAATTTGTATTCAGTAAAAGTGTCACGGTTTTCGAGTTATCAGGCATTTTTTTTTTTAAAGTTAGACCTGACCCACTCTTTTAAGTACCAAATTTACAATACAAAGAATTTTCTCAGTCTGTTTTTTGAATAGCATTCCTAGATAGTGGTGCTATCAAATGTAAACTACTAATTTTGTACGATAGCCATAGTTTTTTTTATTTTTATTTTTGAACGCAAAATTTGTGTTTTCATTTTATTTTTATCTAACTTTGGTATCTCGTGGTGTAAAAAAAATGTATGGTGACATGAGAACTGAGACTGAGAAAATTCTTTGTATTGTAAATTTGGTACTTAAAAGAGTGGGTCAGGTCTAACTTTTCTAAAAAAATTCAAAATGCCTGATAACTCGAAAACCGTGGCACTTTTACTGAATACAAATTATCATTTTCCGAAAAGTCGCAATGCCCCCCAACCGTGGGTAAAGGCTTATCCACTCATTACGCCACACCCTGTATATTTTTTTTTATAGGGTCCGTTTTAAAAGCTACTCCTATGCTTTTAGAGGTATTAAGGAAATATATAATTATTTTCGACAATAACTTTGCAATGTGACGTATTTATACTACATATTAAAAAAGTTGTAGCTGAAGTTTGTAGTATAGTTACATTGGTATGCATGACTGTTACTGCAAACACCGTAATAAATATTTTTTTTGGTAAATGCTTAAGTTATTCAAAACCTGTATAAAAAAAAAACACTTATATAAACAACCTATATTAACTTTTGAATTTGATCCTTAATTATTTATTAAGATTATAATAACTATAACATTAAATTAATTAATAATATTTATTTTACCGTTGTGAAAGGCATATACAACACAAAGGCCCGATGTACTAGTCCTACATCAAGAATATTTAAATTTATGTGATAAATGATTGGTATTATATTGATACATTGGTAGAAAATATAATTACGTTTTTTTATAAATAATATATTATGAATGCATGAAAAAGATATCTACTTCGTTAAATATGTTTTGTTTTACCGTTTGCGATTGTTAATTGGTAAACTAAGACATGAAACGGGTAACATACCATGATTTACAGATGATATTTGATGATTTGATGAGTTGTTTCCGTGATCATGGCGCTTGCAACAGCGTCGAAATATCGAAAAACTCAAAAACCGTTTTATACCGTATGTTATTACGTCATAATATTAATAAAAACCAGGATAAATTAAAAAAAATGGTAAATTATTCTTACTTAAAGAGGATCGTCTTAAATTAGTACATTAACTAATTACAGTAACAGTGAATTTTTTTTTTTTTTTTTTTTTTTTTAATTTTTTTTTTTTGAAAGCTTACCTCGGCGCCGCGCGCGGCAGGGCGGTGTAGACGGGCCACTCGTTGTACATGAGCGGGTCCCGGTACGTGCTCACTTCGTTCATGATCTCGGGCGCACGCGCTTGTCTCTTCGAAAACCTGCGCACAAGAAAAACAATTATTTTCATCAATATGTCTGTATGGTACTAACTTTTCAGGGTGTTGCTTGTTTTCCATGGGCCTAAAGTATTTTCGAATATTGTTCTCCAACATTTCTAGCGATTTCCGGGCCGGTATTATAAGTATGTTGTATATGTGGAAATATTTTATTTAAAATTCTTTAAGATCTTAATATTATCTGCTCACGCTGAATTCCCTACCACGAATGTTGTTAGAAGCTGTATGCTGATAGATTTGAAATTCCCGGGAAAATACATCTTACTCCTAACCTAGGTAGTATAGTGAGGTCAGAGTGTGTAGGTATACGTACTTAAATAAAAAAAATTAAAAAAATCGCACGAAAGATTTACGTCCCGCAAAACTTCAATGCACTGGTAACGTCTTGATTTTTCGTTTTCAAGCAAAAGAAAAATGACGGGTTTAATTTTTAAAGTCATCTTAATATTGGACTATTAGTTTTTTTATCTAATAACAGTAACAATGTAATCTATGCATATAATCACATATATAGATTCTCGAATGGAGATCGCAGATCACGAAACAAGATGGACGGACGATTGATAGTTTAGCTAGTTGATTGTAATTGCAATTCGCCTCCGACCGGAAATAACTAGACGTCATAATGGAGGACGAAATCCTGCAATGGCGTCCTAGAGCTGAACTGGTTGTGATACATTTTATACGTAGAACGTACGGTCGTTGGGGCAGGTCTAGAAAAACAGATCAACTAGACAAACAGATGATTTGTTATAGTAAAGGATTCGCTTCCAACCAAATAATAGGCATGACGACTACATAAAGAAATTTGTATTCTATTTTATCCATCTGTTAGCCCGACCAAAAATACTAGACACCAATTCTTTGTTATACATTTTTTCTACCTAAAGGCAGCGAATTTTCATAAGAAAGTGCAAAGATTTAGGGCATCAAAGTTCTGGAGTAGGGACTTATGTGTCTGCGAAATTTTGTACAAATCGAACGAAAGCGCTACGTTACGAAACTTCAGTGCAATGTAATTTCTTTATTTTTCGTTTACAAAAAAAAAGAAAATCACGGACCCCAATCTTTTGTCCTGTATCTTATTCCCGAATGGAAACTGCGGATCGGCGAGCTCAGTGTAGGATGTCAACCAACTAGATAAAGAGATTACGGTGAAGGCCGCAGTGAAGCCTCCGACCAAAATAACTGGAGATATACGAAGGAGCTTAATATCCAGCATTCATCTATTGAGCAGAAGAGGATAATGAAGAGCATCACGATAGTCCAGCTGTAATACAGTTTTATACTAGCACAGTGGACTATCAAAATGTATCTCTAGTACTATAAATTGTAAATATTGATGTATGTTAATTTTTTAAATGTATATCCATGTAAACAAAAAAATAACTAAAAACCTAATTTGTAACATAGTTTAAGTATATTGTACAAATATTTTAAATAAACTTTTACTTTACTTTTTACTTTACTATAATAAAAATAAAAAGATCGACTAGAAAGATCGATTACGCCCTATCTGATTGAGTTCTCGGGCTGCATGGTTCGTTATTAAATTTACGTCAGTTGATCGCCTGAATAAGTAATAAGCGATAAAATAAACGATTTGTCTGATCGAGATGCTATTATAATATAGGCTGATGTCCACAAACTAGATAAACAGATGACTTGTCGATTAAAATAATAGATACTCCGTTAAGGGGTGGTAGCCCTTATTAAAAACATATTTTTATGTAATTTTAACCAACAGTGTAAAAATGGTTATGTTTTTGTTTTTTTTCAGCCATTGAATTTGCTGCCTTTTCAACAAAATATAGTATTTTGTGTAATTAGTTCGGTAATGTTTCTGTGCATAGAAGTAGCTGTGGGAAGACCATTTACCGGTCCTGTTGTTTTGGCCGAAAAGTATTTATAGAAAATATTGAGCTTTGACAATAAAATAAATTAATAAAATATCTAAATATTTTCGGACTACTCGCACAGCATCACCTAATCCCAAACTAAGCAGAGCTTGTACTATGGGTGTTAGGTGGCTGATATACTACATAGATACATTTTTTTTGTAAATACATACATATAATACATAGAAAACACCCATGGTCAATGGTCGCGGTTTTACAGTAGGTAAATGCGCTTCCAACCGAAATAAAAACCTACGAAGGAAGCAGTCTCCAACAGTTAAAATAATTAATCAATATTTTATTGAACACCAATCAATAAAACAGAAAAAGTAAACACATGATAGTGCCCCAATGGGCGGCCTTGTCACTAAAAGTGATCATTATCAACAACCTTTGGATGGACTGAAATAAATTAAATAAGACGGAACAGCCAAATTAATAATAAATATTATGGTAAATGAGATCGAATTTACGAACTGCGTGGGTCGCCCTATCTCGACTCCGGGTTGGTAATTAAATTATACGTCAGTTGATCGCCTGAATAAGCAATAAGCGATGAAATTTCCAACGATCTGTCTGGTCGAGATGTTGAGATAGAGATTTCCCTTTATAGTATCCGATTACTGATGTGAAAAGTATTAAGAGTTTGTTATTTAATGTAT
Organism: Gymnoscelis rufifasciata; assembly: GCA_929108375.1. Taxonomy (NCBI): domain Eukaryota; kingdom Metazoa; phylum Arthropoda; class Insecta; order Lepidoptera; family Geometridae; genus Gymnoscelis; species Gymnoscelis rufifasciata. The sequence goes on along the minus strand of OV815327.1, from coordinate 6,983,110 downwards.
ATACCTCTTTAACACTATCTTCAAAAAAAAAAACCGTGTTGGCTAACACTCGACTTTCATTACGAAGGTCGTGGGTTCAAACACCGCCACGCACCTCTGGATTTTTCGTCAGACACGTGATCTAACGATGAAAGCAAACATTATGAGGAAACCGACATATTCTGAGAACTTTAAAGAGTTTGAATGACATTAACATTCATCAACCCGCATTTGGCCAGCGTGGTGAATTAAGGCCTAATCTCTCTCGCCAAGAGAGAAGTCCCTGTTTCCCAGCAGTGGGAACGTTAATAGGGTGATGCTGATGATCATGACACTATCTTCGAGTAAAATAAAACAATGGTTATAATATAGAGCTATTTCGCTCAGTCTCATGTGCAAATGCGAGATAGCTCTTGATATCACTAACCATTGCTTTGTTTATCCGGATTTTGTGAAATAAATCCTCAATTATTATTGGTTGATTAATATATGGCGATAAGTAACATTTTCAAGGTATCTGGAACTAGTTAATAATTTTTAAATCTTAAACGAAAAATAAATTAGAACTTTTTTTTTTTCGAATGAATGAGTGCATTATCTAGATTTGTAAGCAAGCCTAGATGTCGCAGAAGCGAGGGTACCTACCCTTCAAATTTTAATGAATTCTATGTTATTTTATGTAAATAAATAGGAACTCCAAAATTGTAATAACTGATAAAGCTGTGTTGTTCAATTCCCTTCTCAACTCAGTATAAAACATTGAAGCGAACTGTCGAGTCAATGTTATTTCCTTGATATTTTTTTTGTTTAAACAATTTAGTTTAGGTAATTAATTTTAAGTTGACCGGTCCATGTAGGCCATGTGCTTCTTAGGCAATAAACGCTTTGACTTTGACTTTTGACTTTGTACCTATAGTAAACATTAATATCGTATCGTGATCGTGTCGCAGGTTGAAAGAAGCCTGCCCGTTTGATGCTATCAAAGTCAATGTGAATCAAATATAATTAGTTCTGAACAGCGAGTTTCGGCATTTTGGTTGCAGAATTAACTTATTATTGTAAACATTTTCTTCGTTGTAACAAAAAAATTTTCTGCCTTTCATTTAATAAAAAAAGGAAGTGAGTTAAAGAAGGAAAAATCTTTTAGAATAAGGTTTCTTTGAAGTTTAACAAGCTGTCTTGTTAGATTCTACTCGGGAATACAACGGATTGCAGTTGATAGAAACTTATTTGCAGACACGCAATAAAATCTCTGTAGGAAATCTATGCCAACCATTACGTATTATATGTTTAGTTTCTTATTTTCTTATTGTAGGTATTATTTCTTTGTTTGGTGTGTGTACTGTGTAAAAAACTTTCTATCTATGGAACTAGGCTAAGCCCATTCTTAAAATGTTCTGTAGGAAGGAGAAAGGACAAACGATTTGGTCGGTTGCAAGGTTCAACTTCACATTAGTCCTTTTTATTAATAATTCTAGGTTTTAAGCATACCTAATGGTTTACGCTTTTCGTGACAACGCGAGTTATAATGAGTTAAAACTTTATTATTGTTTAGCTGTTCTGTAGCTGACTTTCGAGGTGCATGCGAGGTACGTGCCCAGTCCTTAAGATTTTCTGCAGAAACTCCTACGTCGTGTTCCGAATACGATTGGTTCGTCTAATACCTAGAAAACTACGATCAACTGCCCTCTGACTCTGAGAAATTATGAGCTTGGATTTCTGAAGCTTTTAAACGACCATGTCTATGTACCATAGGTTCAATTCAATAAAATTTCTTGTAATTGTACTCTGCGCTTGAAGCGTCATTTTGCCAGTTATAAAGTGAAAAAGATGTTACTCAGTTGAACGCCACTTTGCGTCCCCCACCATAGTGTCCAGCTGATTATATTTGACAGTGACATTACCTCCACATAGCCTTCAGCTGGTCGCAGCTCGGTTCGTCCTGCACCTTGCCCATCTCTCTCTCGCGCACGCGCGCGGCCCGCGGCGACATCATGCCCTCCTGCTCTACGCGCTGCCCCAGCACGGCGCATGCGCACAGGAGCACGCTCCAAGCGCGCCAAAACGACCACATCCTGGGGACAAGGGAAAGAAAATATTAAAATCAGTTACAAAGAGGTTAATTCTAAATTTAGACCAGTCATCATGGTCCCATAAAGAAATATGAACTAATAATCGGTTAAGATTTTTTTTTTATTTAGATTTTAATGTGACTTTTTTTAAATTGGGTTTAAGCATTTTACGTTATTAATATTCAATACCGACTCGACGCGATGATTTCAGAGATTTTCTATATTTTCAGATTTAGCAGTTTATTCCGTGATCATGGCGCTTGCAATAGTTTTGAAATATCGGAAAACCCGTTATTACTATTAATAAGCTTGATGTGTTCTTTTGACCCTGAAAAGATAACTTAATAAAATTTTTTTTTAGGTAACGTATTTCTGTATACAAAATTATAATAACTGATGAAGCTGTGTTGTTCTATTCGCTTCTCAACTCATTGAACTTACTCATGAAACATTGAAGCGAACTGTCAAGACAATGTTATTTCCTTGATAATTTTTGTTTAAAATATACCCATATTTTTCCTTGCAAACGAAAACTCAAGACAGTAATAGTGCTTTGAAGTTTCGCGTGACGTTACGCTTCGAGCAAGGCAGCTAGCGCGATAAGAGTTTGGCTTTGATCGTTATTGCGCGCAGAAATCAGAAATTGGGTATCAACGGGCATTAGCGGGGTGCGGGGCGGGTGTGTAGGCGCACGCGGTGCTCTGATTGGCTGAAAGTATTGTGTGCGTGACAGTACCCATGTACCCATGCGCAGTAATCCCCTCCACCTGAAGGTCGAAGCCAAACTCTCGTCGCGCGATCTTGTACCTTCACTGAACGTATACACAACCCCCCACTTTTTGATGCTCTAACTTTGCACTTTAAAAAAACAGGTGTCCAGTAGTTTTGGACGGGCTGACAGACGGACTAAATAGAATATCCATTATCATAATCATATCAAATCAAATCAAATGTTTATTTGCAGAATACCATTTTTCAAACATGTCATGAACTTAAGGACTAGATAGTATTCAACCCGCAAGCATGTATGCAAATATCATAATCATTTATTTGTTGTTCCATGTGGTTACTTAAGATCTCTCTTTCATTTTATTCCCAGACATGAGCTCCGTTGGAACATTACAACATTAAAGTCAAAGTCAAATCGTTTATTTCCTTAGACGCAAATGCATACATGGACATGTCAACTAGAAGCTAATTTAAATAAAAACTTAGAATAATCAAGGAAATAACACTGTCTTGACAGTTCGCTTCAATTTTTTTTACACTGAGTTGAGAAGCGAATAGAACAACCCAGCTTTCATCTCTTATGTTGTTATTATAACAATATTGGTGTAGAACATGGTTACCACATATACAATAAATTTTGGATTAGCTTATAATTAGAAGAAAATCTTTGAAAGTTTAACATGTAATTATCATTATTAGTAAGTTTAGATTGTCTATTGTCTGTTTGACAGACAATTGGATTATTAAACATGATATCCCATACCACCCCATACGCAGAATACAAAAAAAAGAATAAATATAGAATTTTTAACATGAATTATGCCTATTGTGTCAGATTTAACTAGAAACATGTTCGAGGCAAATATCCGGACAGGTGAAATACGAAACTGAAGTATAATTTCAAAAGTACCATAGGATTTGTTATTATTGACAATACTCGTAATAAAATATTAGGATAGATGGCGCTAGTGCCTATGATAACATTGGCTCTCTATACTTTAAATAATTAATAATACTAAAAGTGCTCATTTTCTGCAAAATAATATATCAAAATATTGTAAATTTAAGAAGTTACTTGTGCAAATGTGGAACATCAAAATTATCCAGGAAATAACAAGATAACGCAAGTGAAGTGAACAACTGTAAGATACCCATACAGAGATGTAAAACATTTATTGCAACAAAATAAAACTGTCCCACATTCAAACACAGTGTGGAAAATCAACTTTAAAAATCAACTGTGAATACTAAATCTCTCTAAATGTTACAATATTTGAAGAAATGCCTGAGTCTGCTTGTTGTTACATGAACAAAGACAACACTCTCCTATGACTCATCATACTAACTCGCTCGGCTCTAGCTTCATACTAACGGCGCTCTTTGAGTAAACAACTCTCGTTTTTATAACTTTCATAAAATATCCGTGAAAAATAGTTTTACGTTGAAATTAGTGTTTATATCTGCAAAAATTCAAGTGCACAGTGTTAATCTGTACTCACAAACATTTGCGTGACCTTCTACACAGTGACTTTTATGTAATTTTATATTTTCCTAATTTAACCGCCACAGTGATTTGAAACTGCCGCTAGAACAAACTTACGTTGTGTTGTTTTTATGTGCATCATTCAGAAAGGTAAACGATTGACAATAAGTGTCTTTACTTGCTACGGAATCTTCTGGACAATTTTTTTATTCGTTTGCCCTTTAAATATTAAATTATTCAACATAAACTTACTGCCAAGCAAGATATTCTTAACAGCGCCATCTAGAAGAACCCGACACTACTACATACACCATTAAACATATTGACCGGAAAAGTGCCATATTGGTTTGTTCTTCATTCAAGTTCTCAAACTACTTTCTATGAGTATCCATAGATGGCGTCCAAATAATTTCATCTTCAATATAAGCGATATCTAGACGAATAAAAATAAATTCTAAACCTGCAATTTCTGGCTCTCTTATACCAGTGCTGGTCTAAACTCCCAAATGGCGCCACCAATACGTACACCAACGCGAAATATATGTAGCAAATGCTTTCAACCAATTCTGACGAAACATTTCATGACATGCTCTAAATGCAAAGTGAAACTTCACATAGAAACTTGTTCCACTGTAACTGAACGTCACTTCTGCTATCTTTCCGCGGAGAGCAAGGCTAAATGGTGCTGTGGACCGTGCATCAGAAATAATGCCAAATCTCACCACACCTCAACTCCTCAAAAACGCACCCAAAACAATACAGATGGAGCTACCAACTTATTTCTCGATGCCGATATTTCTACACCTTCTCACCCTAAAAATTTAAATGTTACGTTCACATCTAAGCAAAACACAACCATTGCTCACTCAAGTACCCTTCTGGCCACTCCACCCGCACCAGTATCAGACTCACAACACCAGGATAATGAAAAACATATAGCTGCAAAAAGGAAAACTGTTACGAATATTGCCATTATGACTGAGATTTTGAATCTGCGAGAATTCATGACCCTCAAACTAACATGCCAAGACACTAAGTTCAATGATTTAGCCTCAGTGTTGGGGGACATAAAAACTTGCTTCTCTGAGCTTAGCATGAAGTATGACAATTTAAGATCAGATGTTGATATCCTATGTGAATCCTTGGTTGGTAGCATCAGAGATAAGCATGATATTCTAGCATGTACTGTGGAAGACACCAGATTAAGATTACAAAACCTTGAGTCAGAAAAAAATAATCTCCAAACTAACTTAACTTCAGCAAGTGAATCTTTAGCAACTTTTAAAAGCGTCACGTCCACAAACAATAAAATTATCTCATCCATTACCAACGAAATACCATTATCCGAACAAGATATCCCTCCCACAAAAGTGCAACTCATTGACAGACACGCACGCCACACGAACTCCGATCCAAGTGAAGGCACAAAACTCCCAATAGTTACTCCGCTCACTCTACCTAATGAAGAAAAACACCATACTGACCTCCACGTTGGACCCTGGAAAACCCAATACAGAAAACGCAAACAAACTCGTGGACGTCCGGGTGTTATTGTAGGACAGTCTGAAGGACATCATCAACAGACATTACAGGCAGTCGAAAGATCGAAGAAAATACATGTATGCTTTCTCAAACCAGATACTTCTGTACAAGACATGTCAACGCACCTGGAGAACATTACCAATAGAACTGGTTTTTCCATTCACAAACTAAACCTTAAACATCAATACTATTCCTCCTTTGTAATAACGGTTCCTGAATCCATATGTGAATCACTTTTCTCACCCGAAATATGGCCAGCTGGTACCGAAATATGTGAGTGGTTTCACAGAGGAGTCAGGCGTGAATTTGCAGATAGGCCCCGCACACCTGACTGGATCACAACCGAAACGGGGACGCTACATAAAACCCTCACATAACACGAAAAACTGCAGTTCCAGTTTGATCTGTTTGTATCAAAATGTTAACGGTCTAAGAACTAAACTATCACAATTGAGGGCAAACACTTCAATATTAAACCACGGTATACTTGCTGCAACAGAAACAAACTTAGATAGCTCCATACTTGATGCCGAAATTACACATACAGATGACTGGATCCTGCTAAGGCGAGACAGATGTATGAATAGAGGTGGCGGAGTCCTTTTGGCGGCACGACTTGAACTGGAACTTACTCGTCAACAACACCTTGAAACGGGCCATGGAGAGGACATATGGGCCTCAATTCGATTCAAGAACCACATAGTGTACGTATGTGTTGTATATATTAAGCCGTCTGCAAAGGACGAGGAATATATGAACTGGTTTACTAAAGTAGAGGAAAATGTGGCGACTCTTGGAAATGCTCCTATTATTATTTTAGGTGATCTAAACATGAATAGCACTTCTCTATCTATAAAAAATTACACTAGTTACTTTTTGAATTATTGTGATTTTGTAGATTTCAATAATATTTTCAACACTGCTGGAAGTAAATTGGACGTTGTTTTAGTAAATCAAAATAACGTACACTCCGTGTGTGTTCAGACGGCAGACTGTAGCTTGGTAGACGTTATCGATAAATATCACCCACCCTTAGATATCACAGTTAACATAGCTAACACAAATAATGGCTTGCCACTAGAACCTAGCAATATTAACACATTTACAGACTGGAACTTTGCCAAAGCCGACTTTCCCTCACTGTACGAAGCAATTAATAATACCCACTGGGATGAAATATTACAAGAATGCAGTACAGACACGGCAGTTGAACTATTCTATTCAAAATTATATTCTTGTTTTGATAATTTTATACCTAAAAAGAACCGTGTTTCCAAACTTTCTCGTAGGTATCCGACGTGGTTCTCCAAGGATCTAATTAATGATATTACACTCAAATGGAAATTACATAAGATTTGGAAAAGAACCGAGGACCCTTATATCTATAGTTTCTTTACAGCAAGTCGATCGTCAGTAAAACACAAATCCAATGAAGCATTCACGAACTTTAACTCAGACATAGAAAACAACTTATCTTGTAATCCGCGTGCCTTTTGGAATTATGTCAAGAGTCTTAAGACCAAAGGAGGTTTCGAACCTTGTATTACCTACAAGGATAAGACACACTCCGGTCGAGCCGCTGCCTCTGCATTTGCTGAATATTTTAGTAGCGTATTCCTACCTTCTATACCCATTTTAGATCCGAATCAGATCCCTCCTGTTCATAATTGTCCTGATATTAATATACAAGACTTTACAATAGTTGATATTGAAAAGGCAATTGACAGGATCAAACCCAAATGCTCCTACGGTCCTGATAATGTCCCTCCATATATAATAAAGGCATTCAAATCCAAATTTTCCTCCTGTCTAACACACATATTTAATTTATCTCTTAACACGGGAACATATCCTCAAAAATGGAAAATATCTAGAGTTGTGCCCATACTAAAAACAGGCAGTAAATTAGTGGCTGATAATTACCGGCCCATCGCAATTTTGTCGTCTCTTGCTAAGCTTTTTGAAAACTCCTTACACAATAAGATATATAACCAGGTTGAACCATATTTGAACGAAGCACAACACGCTTATAGGCATGGCAAGTCGGTAAATACTAATTTGCTTACCCTGGTAGACCATATTTCTGGAGAAATGGATGCGAACAACCAAGTCGATGTCTTATACTTAGACTTCCAAAAGGCTTTTGACCAGATTAACAATGACGTCCTACTAAATAAATTAGAATTATTTGGCTTCTCCCCAAAACTAGTGAAATTTTTCTCAAATTACCTTCGAAACCGGGAACAATTTGTGAGACTTGGCTGCTATGACTCCCATACATATCACACAAGGTCTGGTGTTAGCCAAGGTTCATCTTTAGGACCGCTTCTTTTTTCAATAACAATCGATGACTTAACCGCAACCCTTCATAATTCTAAATGCTTATTATACGCCGACGACTGTAAAATTTACAGGAGCATTTCAGCTGTTGAAGACTGCAACTCACTACAACATGACCTAGAGTCCGTTCTTGTCTGGTGCAACAAAAACCAACTCACCCTTAACAAAAATAAATGTCAGATTATGTCCTATACACGATCGCCAAGCCCCATAATCTCACAATATCACATAGATGGTGATCAAATAGATAGGCCAAGCACAGTGAAGGACTTGGGTGTTCTATTTGATAGAGGACTTACATTTCACGACCACATCAGGAAGCTTACTGTAGACTGCTTCAAAAGACTAGGATTCGTTTCTCGAAATTGCACAAATTTTAAAAAGCTATCCACCATTAAATTGCTCTACACATCAATTGTAAGGTCGAAACTGCTGGCAAGTTCAAGCGTCTGGAATCCTCACGAATCTTCGTATGCCTTAATGTTGGAGAAGGTACAGAAAAGGTTTCTGCGCTTTCTCTACAAGAGGGCATACGGTTATTACCCGCTCATGTACCCCACGAAGTATCTCCTAGGTACACTTGGCTTCCACTCTCTTAGTACACAGAGACTCTTGGGCCAACTGCTTGTACTGTGCCAAATTTTACGCGGTCACTTACGTTGTCCCAATTTACTAGAAGAGGCAAGTAGACTTTACGTACCAGATAACCACTGTAGGTTTCGTTCAGGTTGTGTACCTTTATTTGCGCCAAGAACCGCACGCACAAAATCCCGCCAAGAGTCTACAGTCTGCCGAGCCCAGCGCCACCTTAATGCTTTATTAGCTGAAAATCCTAATTTTGATGTTTTTCATAGCACATGGTCCATAATAGATAGGTGCTGCTTGCAATACTCTGAACATCCAAGTAAACTTTTACCTTGGTGAATACGATAAGGTCATGAAAGTATCTGTTAAAGTTTCATTTGCTAATATGTACCTTGTGTGTTTTTGTTTTTTATCATATACCTGTTGTTTCCATTTATTGTTTATATTTAAAGTGTTTTTGTATTTAAAGTGTTTTTGGATTTAAAGTGTTTTTGTATTTAAAGTGTTTTTGTATTTAAAGTGTTTTTGTATTTATAGTGTTTTTGTATTTAAAGTGTTTTTGTATTTAGTAATTTGATTTGTGTTTTTGTTATTTTATATTTTATTTTTTGTGTTTTGCATAACATATCTTTATTTTACAACATAATGTACCATAGAACGACTTAGTGTAAACTGTAATGTTTTTATGTGTAATTAATAAACTTTGAACTTTGAACTTTGAACTTTGAACTAACGAACTTTGAGATTCAAAAAGTTACTTTACTGAAGAAGGCCTAACAGATGACCAATTTCAACGTCTACACTTAGTGCAATATGGTGTAGTGGTTGCTATACGATCGTAGTAATCGCAAGTCACCAGCTTCGCGACCTGTTACCTATAAATATTTTTGCGTTTAAAATTTACTATAACGCCATCTAGCAAGTATTTACGGTACCAAGAAGTTAACATGAGCTCTAAAAAGGATAATATTACATATAGACGAGCTAGAACCCATCTAAACATCATTGAAAACGACTCAAGGAATGACTCTGATATGAGTATTGACGATACGTTAGATGGCAGCAGTGGTAGTCTCCCCGACCTTTCTGCATCACAATACAATAACGATCAAATAAAATGCATGCAACAAAAAATTGAACACTTACAACAACAACTACATAGCGCTCATGCTGAAATAGAAAAACTATCGTTAGAAAATATGGACTTAAAGAAGAACAACACTGATTTAGCTCGAAAAAACTCCCTTTACAAAAAAATTGGCAGTAGTCCCTCAAAAATCTTTACGACCCCTGGGAAAAAAATGAGGTCTCTCCACACTCAAACTAAAAATAAAATAACGCAAACAGAAATGAATTACCAGGATATGGAAACCCAAACATGCGTAAAGACAAATAAACAAGATAAAAAAATTCAAACAGACTATATAACAAGTTCTATAGAAAATACAGACATAATAATTCCTACCGCTATTTCTAACATTTCAAAAGCAACCGAAAATGTTATTAATTCACCGAAATTTAACGAAAAAAAACAAAAAATATGCATAATATCAAATAATAAGCTGAATAAAATTATCTCCATCGCCCAAGATATCATGCCCGGAAAGGAAATTATGCATTACTTAACTCCAAACGTAGGTAATAGACAACTCTTGAAAGGACTTAGAGAAAAACTTAATCATTTTACCATGAATGATTACTGTGTTATAATGTTGAATGACGAGGATCTGCGCGCATCTGACAAGACCCAAGAAATTATTAGCTATGTGACCACTACCTTACGAGAATGTACCCATACTAACATCATTTTATGTTCACCTACATACCATTATGGAACAATGAATGAATTATTGAATAACAGAATTCATAACTTTAATGATAAACTCCTTTATGACATAGTAACCTATAAACATGCATATCTTATTGACTCCAACAGACAACTGCAATATAACTATAGTATGTTCCATAAGGCTTCAGGAAAAGTGAATAATACGGGAATTCGTGCCATACTAAACTGTGCATATGAAAAAATTTATTGTCTAGACAACACGATAAAATACCAAAACCAGAACTTAGTACATTGTGCAAATTACTTAAATGAAAACCAGTTTTTTCTCGAGTAAGGGTTTTTATGTAATGCACCAAAATATAGCTGGATTACTAAATAAAGCGGACCTATTTACGGTTTGCCTGCAAGAACTTAAAGAGCAACATAAAACAGTGGACGTTATATGTGTGACAGAACATTTTATAATAGAAGGACACGAAGAATACCTTGACATTCCGAACTACACCCTAGCAGCGTGTTTCGCTCGTAAACAAAGCAAGAGAGGAGGAGCCTGCATCTTAATTCACAAATACCATAATCACTGGCGTGAACTGAAACATATATCTACTTTTTCAGTTACGGGCATATTTGAGTGTTGTGCAGTAGAATTTATAAACTATAACTTTGTTGTTTTGTGTATTTATAGGGTACCGAAACTCTCGAATATTGTAATTTTTATGGAAAAATTAAACAAAACGTTACAAGAACTCTCAAAAAATGGATATGAAAATATATTGGTGGCGGGTGATTTTAATGTTGACATATTATTAAGAAATAATCTAACCCTCGACTTTGAATGTTTGTTATTAAATTATAATCTTAAATTGGCCATTCGACAACCAACAAGGCTAAAAAGTAATACTTGCCTGGACAATTTTGCTCACAATTTTAAAAAAAGGTTTTGTACTGAAGTTTTTGAATTTGCTCTGTCTGACCATACAGCACAACTGATAAAGTGCCCAATAAATAATTATTGTACTAAATTGAAATTTTGGCGACTGAAAAAACGAGACTATTCGTCAGAAAATGTGACTAAATTTATAAATGTAATTAAAAATATTTCTTTTTCGGAGATGTACAACGAATCGGACCCTAACTGTGCATATAATGTGTTCATAGAGACTTTCAAATTGTATTATGACCTCTGCTTTCCCTACAAATTAGTTACCATTAAGACAATAAGGCCAATAAAATGGGTATCGCGTGGTATTAAAATATGCTGCAATAAGAAAAGAAAATTACTTTGGTTCTATAGAAAAAATCCCACGAAAAATAATAAAATTAAATTTAAAAACTACAGTAAAATATTAAAAAGTATTATAAAACAGACACAAAAAGTGCAAAATAACTGTAAAATAAATTCATCTAAAAATAAATCAAAAGTGACATGGAATATAATTAATAAAGCACGACGTAATCTTCCAAAAGAATCAATAAAAAATATAAAATTTAATAATGAATTAATATCCGATCCTACTGACATAGCCAATTTGTTTAATGACTTTTTTATTGACAAGATAACACCCATCGCAAATTCAGGCCATGACATTACTTCCTTAATAAATAATCAAAATAATTCAATATTTCTTTTACCTTGTATTCCTTCTGACATTTTTAAAATTATTAATTCTTTAAATAATACCAATAGTGTTGGATATGATGACATCTGTACTAAGATTATAAAAAACGTCTCAAAAAGCATATGCTACCACATAAGTTACCTATTAAACATGTGTATGAGTTCAGGTGTGTTTCCTGAAGCTCTTAAAATATCCATAATAAAGCCGATTCATAAAAAACAAAGCAAAGAATGTATGGAAAATTATAGGCCCATTTCTCTTATACCTATCATGTCAAAAATATTTGAAAAGTACATATATAATATTATATATAATTACCTAGAGCAGAAATCCATTTTATGTACGGAGCAAAATGGATTTCGTAAAACAAAAACTATAAATATGGCATTATATAATTTTTTATTGCGTGTGACGAATATGGTTGATCAAAGAAGGCCTGTGTGCTCTATTTTCTGTGATATGACCCAGGCCTTCGACTATGTCAATCATAATTATTTGCTTCAAAAACTTGATTGTTACGGAATTAGAGGTAACGCATTAAAATTGATTGAATCTTACTTAAAAAATAGAAAACAATTTACAGAAATCAAAAAATTTGACCATAAAACCAAAACCGAGGTTAAGTTTACTTCGAAAGAACGCATTGTAAAGTATGGTGTGCCTCAGGGTAGCGTTCTAGGGCCCCTACTGTTTATACTCTACATAAACGATCTACCTAGAGCCACCCACCACCCCATTTCACTTTTTGCAGATGATAGCACTGTCACTATTACTTGCAACGATAAAATAACCTACACTCATGAGATCAATTCCGCATTACAATCGATTATAGCCTGGCTAGATAATAATAATTTAAAGATAAACATTAATAAAACCAATATTATGCACTTTCGACAACGCGACACAGCGGCTTTATGTAAATTTGACATAAAATATAATAATAATCAAATTGAAAACGTTGACATGGCTAAATTTCTAGGAATAAATATTGACAGTAAGCTTAACTGGAAACCGCATTTAGAAATATTATGCAAAAAAATTAATAATCTTGTCTACGTGCTCTACAAACTCTCTCCTGTAGTAAGTACTGAGACTCTTCTAAGCGCTTACTACGGGTTAATATCTTCTAATTTAAGGTACGGTATTTTATTTTGGGGTAACTCTACCAACACAATAAATATTTTGAAGTATCAAAAAAGATGCCTAAGAGCTATGTTCAATTTGAAAGTAACAGATTCTTGCAAACCATATTTTATAAAATACAATATTTTGACAGTGCCGTCGTTGTACATCTTTGAAACTGTGATGTTTGTAAGGAGTAATCCTGACCTGTTTTGTCGTCTCGCAAAAGACGGTCAAAGCAAAAGGGATACTGATAGAATACGTACACATCCTGCGAAAACAGCTCTACTTCGTAAAAGTATATTCTGCATGGCGCCTAAGCTGTATAACAAACTGCCTAAAATCTATCGCGACTTAAATATTAACATACTCAAGAGCAAACTCAAAATATTTCTGACAAATAAATGTTATTATGCCATAAATGATTATTTAAATGATAAAATTTAAACATTATCATATATATTAATTTCCATTATTTTTTATATCCTAATTATTATTTATCTGATGACAAAATCGACAAAATGATTGTATTAATTGTAATATCTTTGAAATTATTTTATTTTATTTTTAAGTGAAAATGTAATTAAGAAATTTGCATACCAAATGGTGAAACATGTTAGAACGAAATGATTTTATAACAACCAAATGTACACATGTGTTATGGCAAATAAAAGTTCTATTCTATTCTATTCTATTCTATTAAATTATTAATATTTCCGGACAATTCACAAAACAACATTTAGCCCCGTGGAAGCTCTTAACTTGTTACTGGTATTATACATCTGTTAGACTTAGTTAAGTAGCCATACATGCAAGATATTGTTTTATTATACATATTAAACACCCAAACCAAGCAGAAAGTGCTAGCAGATCACACAAACAAGACCCTTCGGCGGGAATCGAACCCTGATTCCCTAAAATATTTCAGAGACTAACGTAGCAGAATAAAATCTCGGCGTATCGTCAATCAGAACTTTTTGAAAGCTCAGTACTTTTCAATACAAGCTTTCAACTTAACAAGGCTATCTATAAATAGCCCGCATCGGAACTATGTGTCCTATAACTTGGAACGTGGTTATCTATCCGGCTAATGACGGTTATTGTGTGGCTCTCCGTAAGTTAACAACGATATGTCGCTGACGTAGTGAGGACACGGATATGTCGCTGACGTAGTGACGTCACGGATACGTCGCGTAATGACGTAAATGTAGAATACCTATCGGACGGCTTGTAACTTGAAGGTCCGTTGACAGATTAACGTAGCACGCACAGTTAATGGTTAAAATATGGCTTAAACATTCTAAGAATAAGAAAATTTTCATTGTTAGAACTGTGTATAAAGGTCTTAAAGTAGAGTTGAGTAGAGCAGTTTGCCCAAATTAGGCGTACAATAACATTGATTGTTCTATGAGAACGATAATTATAACATATACCAATTTTATATTTAAAAAAATATTAATGGGTTTGATAAAGAAAGTCTTTAGTAATTACCTCTCGAAAATATTACTGATTGTAAAAACTTAGATTAAAAAAAACAGTAAGGTTATAAAATGCATTTTGTACTACATATAATATTTTTTTAAGTTTCTTTAAAATTTGTAAAGGTATCTATACTAATATTATAACGCTACTATTTACGCCACGGCAAAATTAAAAAAAACAAGGGCTACGCAGTGGCGTTTAAAGCTATTATAAAATAAATATTGCTGCTAAACCACATACCTAGCAACAAACAGGATGTGGGTGTTAGGTAACTGATATGCTACATAGATACATTAACATATTTATGCCATTTTAACCAACAGCGTAAAAATGGTGATGGTTTACGATTTTTATTTAATATTGCTTCATATGCCATTTTAACAAAATTAGGTTTTTTTTGGCATCATACTCGTACTTGTACAGATTATAGTAGAAGATACTTGTTTTATTAAATTTTATAACATTCAAAGGCGTTATTATCGTAAAGCATTACTAAAATAAACAATATAGGTTTTTTTATGTATGATAAGCCTTTATTTGACCACAATCTCACCTGATGTGTGTGAGATTGTGGTCAAATAATGTGTGTAAAGTGACGATGTGGTCGAAGATGGGGCATGAAGACCTAGAAGGTAGATGGCTTCTCCGGGCCACATTACGAAACATGAAAAATCGCTTCACGCACTGGCCCAGCCCGGAGGGTGGTGACAAGCCGCGGCCAAAGCCTACCACCAGAGAAAAACCTTTGGAATGAAAGGTTAATTTTTCCTTTTTCGCTGAAAAAACATAATTCCATAAAACATGCCATTGCCAACAAACAATGCCATATCGTCATCAGCTAGTTAACTAAGCAGCTCTTAATCTCATCAATCGAATAATTCATCTCACTTTATCATCTCTTGAAACATCAGTATTGTATTCGAGTCGGAATCAGATTTGAATCGATTTGCGCAATTCCGTGGTTCAAAAGCCGCCCGGATATTCGCTTAGCAGGAAACGATCGCACCGGCCGACTCGATTTACGATTCTGCAATCGAGTTGTGCAGTTTATTTTGCTTTTATTTGTTTAAATTTATAGATTCACAACACTTACTAAACTGTCTTTTCGTCTCTTCTATTTCCTGTCCATCCCAAGGTTGACTGGAAGTGATCGCTCTTAGGAATAAAGACGCATTTTGTACCCTGTTTTTTTCATTAAATAAGTTTTTTTTTTAATATTTTTGTATTGTATTATATTGTAATATTTTTACGGAGACAGAAATGCTGGTTTTCTTGTAGAACCTATAATTAATTGTCGGAACGATCGATGTAACAATTGTCTCGCGAGAAATCAATGTACCGCGGGTAAAATAGATATGGCTTGCTACTAATGCAATATGAAATCCGCTGGACCGATTCCGAGAGTCGGATCACTCAGCTATGTACACAGGATTTTAGCCAGGCTTTTAGTCGGCTACGGATCAAGTAAACAACGTTTTAGAGTTTCCGATACGATGCATGTGCAGATACGATTTAGATAGAATAGATAGAACATTCTTTATTACACACACCAATAAACATAAGTACAACATTATAATAGCAAAATTGAACCTAGCTTGCGTAATGGGCGGTCTTATTGCTCAAAGCAATTTCTTCCAGACAACCTTTGTATGGATAGATTTTAATTCAGAAAGGTGGACGGCGATTTTGTAACAAAAAAAATCCTCCTTATTAATAAAACGGTTTTATCTCAATGTGTTTAAACATTTTTTTCAAGAAAAATATCTATGGATGTGCTTCGGGATTAGAAGCCACGACCCTCAGAATGAAAGTCGAGGCAACACGGCAGAGTGAAGTCCCTGTTTCCCAGCTGCGGATGTGCTGTTTACGTATGTAAGTAGAAAATGCCTTGGCATTGCATTTTAATTGTATATTTGTAAAGATAAAGTAAACTTTATTGTAAAATTATGTAGGAAATATAAAGTTGTTAAAAAAAAACAATTAGGTAGCAACATTTTTTATACGGGATATAAATATTGTTAGGAATGTCTCGGTAGGCAGCCTAGCTCCGCCTATAAAAGCAGCGCGGGCCGCCCAGCTCGTTCACTTGCTTTTCGGTTGTCATAGCGAACGGACGTCCGTAGAATCTCTGTCGGTTGTGATTTAGGGTCACGTGAGCCATTGTACTTGTGTTTAGTGAATTTTGAAGTGTGTAATCGTTATTTTGTGTTAGTGATTGTTACTGTAAGTCTGATTAATTTTGTTGATTTCATTGTAAAAATAGAAGTAAAAGGTTAATTGCTAAGAATTGTTTTTTTTAAGTCTTTTTATTATCTAAATCTTACATCAGAAGTGGGATAAACAACTCATTTGCTCACTTTTTATTTTGTTCAAAAGAAATAAAACAAAGACAGTTGTTTACTGTTGTAAACAAAGGAAGTTTTCGATGTTGTGTTTTAAAGTTTTAAAATTGCTGTTTGTTTTGTTTTAAATAACGATTACGTACTCACTTTAACGATTGCTAGCTTTGATATCGGTATTTAGGACTAATTAGGACTCTCATTAGAGATGGGAAGGGGTTCAAGAAGTCGTGAACGGCGTACCCGAAATAGATCGCACAAAAGATGTGAGATCTAAAAGTAGAAGGATTTCTCGTGATCGGTCGCTTGCACATCATGCTAGGCGTCACGATTCTATAAGTTTCCACGGTCGTCATACGCGAAAGGCGCAGTAGATTGAATGATCGTGGGGGTAGATCGAAAAATAGCCGTGGTAGGTCGCAGCTTGCTTCTTATACACCACGTAATTCTCCGAGTGGCTCACGTGCCCGAGATCGATGTGATTCTCACGGTACTGAAGGTCGTCATTCGCGAGCTAGGTATAGGCATTCTTCGCGCTCATACTCGCGTAGGGATCGCACGCGTTCGCGAAGCATAACTATGATTCGTGATAGGTTATCGTCCTCGCCACGAATTCATACTAATGTACCAACTGCAAGACAGGCTTCTCTCTCCGAACTCGAACCGGTGGTAATAAATGTGCCCCCTATTTTACCTAGTACGTCTCAGCAGCAACCTTCTGTAGACTCAAATGTTTTTGCGTTAGAATCATCCAGTCTGGCTACTGCGTTAATGCAGGCAATCAAATCTATGCAGCCCGTTAGGTCACATAACTATTACGTGTCCAACTTTGATCCCTCCATACACAACATTGACGCATGGTGCGAAGAGGTAGATCGTGCTCGGGTAGCTAATGATTGGAATGATCAGAATGTTTATCGCGTGTCGCTTCTTGCCTAAAAGGAGACGCAAAGGTCTGGCTAAGCGAATGGGTAACCAACGATAGAACCTGGACAAATTTCAAAATAGAGTTTAAGTCCCTTTGTCCTGGTAAGCTTGACTTTGCTAACATCCTTTTCCACGCGATGATAAAGACATCCGACAAATATCCAACTTTTGCAGAATATGCGCGTCATACTTTGTTACGTTTGAGGATAGTTCAGGGTTTGAACGACGAGCTTAGGACCCTTATTGTCATCCGAGGTATAGATAGCCCGCAAGTGCGTGCAGCTGCGGCGAATGCTAATCTGACTCCCGACTCGATCGTTTCATTCCTCTCAATTTACACGAAACCAACTCTGAACCGTGATAAATTTGAGCATAAAAATCTGGTTAACAGAAAAACAAAGAACGAAATCATAGGTCCCAAATGTTTTCTGTGTGGGGATCGGGGTCATATTAGAAGGGATTGTCCTCGCACAAAACGTGGCTCAGTTATGAATCCAAATTCAGCGGTTTATTCGGAAATAAATGAATTTAACCCTAAATCACCTGTTAGTTCATGTAGTTTCTGTGGGAAACCAGGTCATTCCGAGAGCCAGTGCTTTGTCAAGGCTAGGTCAGAAACTGGCAACTCGCAGTAGAGGTAGATACATGCGTACTAAAGACAAACTGTATTTGACACACGCTGAGACCGATACCTACAAACAGGTCAACGCAACTCTTTTAAACACTAAACCCAACGTAAAATATTTGGGGAAGCTGATTAGTGAAGGTCAGGTCAGGCCGAACGATATATGCGTACGGAGGCACAACACCCATTGTTCGTGCATTGGTACGAGATGTAGCCGTTGAAGGTTTTACATCCAATAGGGAGGTTCTTCGCGAATTGGCTCGAAGTAGAACCTGCTGATTAACAAAACTGGACAGGACAACAGGGTCTACAAAATTGGGCCCCAACTCGACAGTTGATTAACGATTTTGTGTTTGTTATAAAGTTTTCACAGTTAACAGGAAAACTTGATCCGTGTGCGTATGCGTGCACACTTGGTATGAGTGGTCTATATAAGATGACAGAGATACTACCGAGTGGTCGATATAAACTGCGATTGCTAAGTGGTAGTTATGGGAAGACCACTCAGGCTGCCGCCCAGCATATAGTGCTGTGGAAAGGCGAGAGTAAGTTGACCGTTGTTGTATTGGTGTTATTCTGTTTCAGAACGTGACTGTTGTGGTGTTAGTCACTACACTATGCCAAGTTTGGTGATGCAGGATGGTTCGTCGCTACAATGCCGTAGCTGCGAACACGTGTAAGGATGTGTCCTGCCTGCGAGACGAATTGGCAGCCTCACACGTGCAAGGATACGGCCTGCGTGTGGAGACTTCTTCCACGTGTAAGGATGTGTCCTGCGTGCGAGACGAATTGGCAGTCTCACACGTGCAAGGATACGGCCTGCGTGTGAAGACTTCTCCCACGTGCAAGGAAGTGTCCTGCGTGCGGAACGAGTTGGCAGTCTCACACGTGCAAGGATACGGCCTGCGTGTGAAGACTTCTCCCACGTGCAAGGAAGTGTCCTGCGTGCGGAACGAGTTGGCAGTCTCAACACGTGTAAGGATACGGCCTGCGTGGTTGAGACAACCTCCACGTGCAAGGAAGTGTCCTGCGTGCGAGGGCCCTACACGTGTAAGGAAGTGTCCTGCGTGTAGGAGGTTTGACACGTGCACGGATACGGCCTGCGTGTCAAACTGGTCCGTTTGTCGGATCATTGTTACAGGTGGCGATTGCTGAGCGACGATAGAGCTCAGCTACGAAGTGCGAGATTCCGCACTGCTATAACAGAGAGGCCTAGGAATTGGTTTGGGTTTTTGAAAGAGACGTCTCTGCTTGTTTTAGATGATGAATGAGTGCTTTTATTTTGATCGAAAGAAAGACGTATGAATTGATTGAAAGACGACATGAATGAAACGGTTACATGGTTGAAGATATCCATTTATAGCAAAAAATACAGTGTCTTTAACCAAACTTTGTTTTTTAGATAATGACGATGATGATGAACATGAGGAGGAATCAACGCCTATCCATCTTGATCCATCCATGCCTCTAATGGATGACGGAGAGCCACCTCAAGCAGCAAATCCGTCAATTGGAATTGAAATTGAAGTAGAGGCCGGACCTTCGGTTTCGTGCATTACATGTAACGACACTGAAACCAGATAATGTGTCGAGGACGACACATGTGTACAGGAAAGGCCGTGTTAGGAATGTCTCGGTAGGCAGCCTAGCTCCGCCTATAAAAGCAGCGCGGGCCGCCCAGCTCGTTCACTTGCTTTTCGGTTGTCATAGCGAACGGACGTCCGTAGAATCTCTGTCGGTTGTGATTTAGGGTCACGTGAGCCATTGTACTTGTGTTTAGTGAATTTTGAAGTGTGTAATCGTTATTTTGTGTTAGTGATTGTTACTGTAAGTCTGATTAATTTTGTTGATTTCATTGTAAAAATAGAAGTAAAAGGTTAATTGCTAAGAATTGTTTTTTTTAAGTCTTTTTATTATCTAAATCTTACAATATATTATCTTTATATATATAATTCTTCTGTGAGTGTGTATGTCACTGAACTTTTCTAAAACGACTCGACCGATTTTGATGAAATTTTTTGTGTGTGTTCAAGGGGATCTGGGAATGGTTTAGATTCACAATACGGTCAACTGGATATTGTTTTTTGAGACGTGGGACAGGACAACGTCTGTCGGGTCGACTAATATTATTATATAGATAGATAGAAATTAAACAATAAAGCCTATTAATATCCCCCCGCTCATCAAAAGCCATGTTAGCTAAGTGGGAGCACAGTCGGCTTTCATTCCAAAGGTTATGGGTTCAAACTCAGCCACGGATCTCTGGACTTTTCTTCTTGAAAATGAATGTACGGTTTAAAACACATGCTTTAACGGTGAAGGCAAACATCGCGAGAAAAGCGGCATGTTTAGAGAACTTTAAAGAGTTTGATGGGCATGCGAAATTCACCAATCCGTACTTGGCCAGCGTGGTGAATAAAGGCCTAATCTCAATCGTCCCTGTGTCCTAGCTGTGAGAATGTTAATACGGTGATGATGACGATTGATATCGCACGACCAATAAAATAAGGAATAAGGTCCCTATCTGACGTATCGTGAAGTATAAAAACAAGCAATCAAAGCTGTGTAGACTATCGGTTTACCCTGTGACCACGCATGCATAAATATTATATATACCTAGTTATATTGGCTTTCAATTCCGCTCTTCGGCGTAAAAGTAAAATGTGTAGAGAGTTGGTTCGGGTTTTGTTTTGTGTCTATTTATTTTGGAAACTAGTTACCAAACTCCGGTTTTCAATACGGCCGAAGTTTGATCTTATAATTTTATGTAAAATGGTGGTTGTTTCATAAGGATCATTGGCGCAAATAATAAACATAGGTTTAGAATACTAAAATTATAAATTACTAGCTGCAATAATTTGCTTACTAGCTGCTTTACTAGGAAAACAGCTATGCCCGTGATAAATTTGGTGCAAATCGGACGGCAAAGATTGGTATTTTACCGTGTTGTAAGTAGCCAATGTGTTATTCCGATATGAAAGCTATATTATTGTGAAGTTTCATCAAAATCCATTTCGTAGTATTTGTGTGAAAGAGCAACAAACACACTTACATACATCCCCACAAGATTTTGCGTTTTTATTATCATAATATAGGCGGATTTAATGTATGAGTAATTTTAGGAAGGGTACGGATTAATGGCTTGAGCTTGTTTTTGACCCTTTTTATCTTTTAATTTACTGCTGCTGGTTTGTTTTTGACGCATTAAGCTTTTAGAAGTAGATGAAGAAATCGAATAGAATTGTTATTATGTATAAATAATTCCCAAAAGCCCGAAAGTTTTTTATATTAGTTTGCTTATAACTTGTAGTTATAGGTTAAGTACCTACATCATCAAATGCTAAAAAACTATATTTAGTACTTTTTTTGACACCAAAATATATCCTCAAAATACTACAAACAATAGAATTGTTTAATAGAGAGTTAATATAAACGAAGTCCAGTTATTTTTATATCTATTGTTTTGTAAAAAACACAGTTTACAATCGCATGCAATCCATACTAATACATTATTATAAATGAACCTAGTCTGTCTGTCCGAACAATTAACATATAACTTCTTAACACATTCTCAAGAGCCCGATAAAGAACAAAGGCTACTATTTACCACGAGAAAATAACATTTTACAATTAAATTCATTATGCACCGCGGGGTACAGCTACTATAATATTTTCTACACAGCTTCCACACAGAAGCAATTTCCCAGTCGCAAATGAGCGATCATATACAACGTGTTTCTCACATTGCGGGCGCGAATGCGAGCCAGCGAAATCAAGCGGAAGATGCAGTGATTCGAACCAGCTTTATGGAGATTGAATTCGGTTCTTTACTCGGAAAACGGCTTACTTATTCCAATATCAGGGTTTGTTTTTTCGCTATATTATTTGCATTCGTTCTGAATATTTTAGCGAAGATCTTGTCATACGTTTATATTTGGACTAATATAGATAGCGTAGTATCACTTACGTACTACGTCATATCTATAAACTAATGATGTTGGAAATAACTTTGATAAAAAATAACAACACGGCTTATTTCTGATTCGAGCTCTGAATCAGAAATAAGCCGTGTTGTTATTTTTTTATCAAAGTTATTTCCAACATCATTAGTGCATAGATATGACTTAGGTTCGAATCACGGCGTCTTTCCCTTGATTTCGCTGGCTCGCATTCGCGCCCGCAATGTGAAAAACACGTTGTATATGATCATCTCAAAATTGAACAATTTGAGATGCACGAAAATGTTACAGATTTAAATTGTAAAAAATATTGTGCGTTACATTATACCATTATTTAAATAAATTTGTTAAGTGTGAGATAGACTTAACCAACACCTTGGGTTCAGTGAATAGTTTATACACATTTTGCAATAAGAAAATATATATAAAAGTGCAAAATGAGCGGTCACCTATCCAAGTACCGACTTGGCGCAACGTTGCTTATAATAATAGTAATAATAATTATTTTTTGATTTAGTTTTTTTTTATTTTTATTTTTTATTTTTGATAAGCTTTCCTTAGACCACAATCTCACCTGATGTAAAGTGACTATGTGGTCTAAGATGGAGCATGAAGGCCTAGAAGATAGCTTCTCCGGACCACATTACGAAACACGAAAAAATCGCTTCACGCACTGGCCCAGCCCGGAGGGTGGTGACAAGCCGCGGCCGAAGCCTCCCACCAGAGACTGTTCTTAGCACCACCTGGAGGTCACGTGTAAGGATTCAGAGGATTACCACTTACGGACGTGAACAGACAAAACCTCCAAATATTTTGTTATTATGCAAAAATACATCCCTGAAAATTTCAATTCACTATCTATCACGGTTCTTGAGATACATCTGGTGACAGACGACAAATTCTCAGTAATAAAGTCCCATTTAACCCTTTGGATGGACCCTATTCCAGTTTTGGAATTAATAGTTACGATTGTTCTTCTTGGTTGGTCTTTGATTAGGTTTATTGCTTCAATATCTATACAATGTGTTCATAGAATGTATTGTCAAAGTTATCACTAATATCGTAACAATTAAATTGTAAGCTTTGTACGCGGGTAAATTAATAGTTATTTGATATTTGTGATCTATTTGTAGACTAATGCTGATAATAACGGGTGGGTAGACGATAATGGCTGTTAGTGAAGGTTATCGGAATTCTTTAGATAATTATTTTACAAAGCTTTTAAATCTATTTAAGTACTAAACTCGGTTCTAAAATAATTCCGAAACAGTTTTTTTTTAGCTTGACTAGTTACATAAGTTTTGTTGTTACTTTTTATCTTTATAATTATATTCTGAATTGAACAGTTTTCGTTTTGTTTTAGGATAGCGTGCGTATTTCGGGAGATATTAAGGTTTATGTGAATGGTTGACTGTATTCTTGCAAATAAATAATTTCATTTCATGACCCCTTTTTGTTTTTGAGCCAAGTGTAGTTAAAATATCTTTTTCATCATCATTTAAAAGCTTTTAATGTGGTATAACATTCTATTTTCCATCAATTTTCCTCATCATCTTCTTTTACATAATATTCTTCACATTATGTAAAATATCTTAAAATACAATGTAAATAATCTCGATTTAAAAAATAGTTTTGTTCTATCGTCTAATTTTTTTGTATTTAATATCTATCTTTTTTTAGGCCTACTAAATCCCAAGTATCCATTAAAATTCATATTATCTAACGTTGTTTTCGACACACGATTTCATCCCTTCGCATGACGGGTCCTTTATTACTCTCTAACATATCCGTAGCCAGTGGAAATTTCAATACACCACACATCCATCTCAACATTCTGATTAAAATTATATTAAGGGCTTATTTCATAAAATCCTAGTAAACTAAGCAATGATTAGTTACATCAAGAGCTTTCTTGCTTTGTCAGATGAGACGGAGCGCAATAGCTCTAATTTTAACCATTGACCATTTTTACATGGAGATGGTGAAATTGGTTTTAAATATTTTAATTTTATACAGAAAACATTAATAATAATAATCCCATAGAAGCGGCATCACCAGGTGTTGGTTAAACTATTAGAACATAGTTTAATAACCATCACTTAAGTTTTATGCAACACCAAAATGTTTATGCATTACTTTGAACGAAATAGTTTGCGTCACAAACCCAAGTCCTGAAATGTTTGCTTTGCATAAACATACATTATTTAATATACATGAGATAAACAACTGGGGCTATGTAAATAGAGTAACTGGACATAAAGTTAGATTGCAGAAATTTATTGAGATGAGAAGTTTATCTTTAGATGCATGGTTATTTGACTTGCGTGCAAATATTATGGCGAAAGATGATATTTAATGAATTTTAGTAAAATGATAAAGACCATGGATGCAGTGTATCAAGTGCGGTTAATCAAATCCATAATTTATTTGCCAAATACATTTCAAAATATGTACATGTTCTGATAATGGGCGTTTATTGAAGTTTCGTTTATAAAATAAAAATATTTTCATAAACCGGTACATACCGTTTGTTTCATACAATTTTGGTATATCTGTCGGTCTTCCTGTATATATGTCCTTCCGTTTGATTGACATAATTACAGTACATTTCGGGACAGCTATTTGCCAGTCGCAAATAACTGATGTTTTAACCGCTATTTTTTATCCCTAAAACGTGAAAGCAGCAATCCCTAAAAATTGGGGCATCGGGCCCCAATTTTTAGGGATTGCTGCAGTCGAAGATATTACAATAGTATAATATTAATTTAAATGGGATATCAATAATATTTTTCTCAGCTATGTTTGAAGTTAACAGCATTATGCTGTGTGAATAGGAGAACTACGTAATATTTTTATAACTACTTCAACGATTTATCAAGCGCGTTGTGCAATTAATCTATTTTATTTATTCGTTGCGTAGCGCAGTCAACGCGCTCCGAGAAATTACTGGACAATATTATTTATAGAATGAAGCGTAATTTTACTGCTTCAACGGATAAATATATTTTTATAGGAATATACATCTTAAATCTAAATTGGACATATTTTTCTAATAAATCCTTCATTTCTTTTGGCGCGCTGTGCTTGTTTGATTTTCTTTAGTGTCATTCAGTATTAGTATTTCCTATTTTTAATTAAAAAACGAAGCTTTTTGTAAAATGAATAATTGAGCCAATCTCACAATCCGATTTAAAACAATACAATACAAAAACACTTTATTGTACTTTTTTTTATGCTGGATAAGCCTTCATTTGACCACAATCCCACCAGATGTAAAGTGACGATGAGGTCTAAGATGGGGCATGAAGACCTAGAAGGTAGATGGCTTCTCCGGACCACATTACGAAACACGAAAAAAATGCCTAACACCATGAATTAATACGAATATTCCATTATATTTTAAATAGTGCAAAAAGATGCAGTCAGACGGTCCACCCATGCAAGTACTGGCTGTGCGCAACGTTGCTTAACCTTGTAAAAATCACGTTAAATGTATGGAGTCCCCTTTACTAATTATTAATTTATTTTTAGTATTTGTATTTGTTGGTATAACGGCAACAAAAAAACGTCATCCTTCAAAATGTCAACTCTCTATCTATTACAGTGACAGACAGACAGACGACGAACTCTCAGCAATAGGATCTCGTTATACCCTTTGTGTACGGAACCCTAAAAATCATTTCATATTATGAGAAAATATTATTTAAAATTACTATTCCATGCTACCTATTGTTGACCAGGTAATAAATAAAGCACATCTGCAAGAAACCTACAATTTATTGTTTACAATGGACTATAATTGAAGTAAACTACCCTTAAATCAAAGAAAATAATGCGTTTTTACATAAAATTTACGTTTTGGCAACACACGCCGGTTTCGTAGCCAGCATTCGTAAAATGTAACATGTTCAAGTTTCTAGATTGTTATAGCAGCTATTTACAAACTATGCATTTTGTTTTACTTGTTCAAATGGGAAAAAACAGCTATCTGATATTTTTTAGCTGCCATATTGTCTTGTTTGTTGACTAGTGTGGTCCGGAAATGGCGATATAGTTGTGGAATATGTTGAAGAAGAATAAATATCCGTACATCCGAACAATCCACACAACAACTTTGTGTTACGGGTACTAGACATCTGATGTATTTATATTATACATATTAAATACCCAAACCAAGGAGAATGTAGACCTTAGAAATACCTAAATGTGTTGCTTTAACATGACAAAAATTCAAGACAGTTTACTAATTTAAGTATAAAATACCGTTTAATATGTATTTGAATGAAAATTAAAATGGATATTATTTTAACATTCAGACTGTCATATTATTAATTGAACTTAACGTTTAACTCTATTCCGAACGCATTATAAACCTGCTAGCCAAACAAAATAAATTTAAGTAAATTTAAAGACATTAAGGTTGTTTTGTCGTTTAAAGAATCAATTCAATTCTTTATGCGTGCACCCCGTAGCGGCACTGCAAATGGTTTTAAGTCTTTAATATTTGTAAAATGTTAAAAGCAAGTGAAATTAACAAATACCAGCCAAGATAATCATAAATTACAAAAGTCAAATTTAATGTTAGTTAAATTACACAATCTTAATTAAATTTTAAAAATAATTAGTAACAGACAGGCGGCTATTTGTGGATGTCATATCTATGTCAGGTTATCATTAAGAATTTCTTCAACGGAGTAATAACATTTCTGTATATAGTAATTTTCGTTTTAGCAATTTGTATTAATCTTTGTTAACAGACTTAAAAAAAGGAGGAGGTTTCTTAATTCGACTTCGAACTTCGACGAATTCGTTTATTGTTTTTTTTGCTATCACCATCATCATGTCCACTGCGAGCCATAGGCCCTCCATAATTTTCCTAGTGTTTCGGCAGTAAGAGGTTTGCACCATGAGATTAATAATATGAATTCCACTTTCTAATAATTCTCTTGTTAGTATGTAAACCTGTTTGTTTTCTAAAAATATAATATACATATTTCATTAGAATGTAAGTAGGTATGTTATGGAAATAATGTGTATCGTAAAATAAATACATTTAATTTTGTATCACGAACTCCATTTCCAAAACAAATAAACGCTCAACAATTTCAAGTAATTATTTGCAAATGTCGCCCGTCGAAGAGTGGCCTGTATAACATAGAACTTTCCCATCAATAAAGTCCAAGGTGACCAAGGAGATAGTAATCTAAAATGTAAAAATGAATTGCAAAATGTGTTGGTATGCGCATAACCCAACAACGCCAATTTGGCTAATTCTTTATTTAAATGTTTGTGGAAATCCAATGATTCACAATTTTTGTACATTTTTATCTGTTTTGGGTTTTAATGTATGTTGTGTTTAATAAAAAGTATTGTATTGTAATGATGGTTTTTACGGCTACTAAAAATCTAATAATTGCCGGGGAAACCCTAATAATTTGTCGAAACTGGTTAGGTATGATATTTTTTTTCTTAGTGATCTTATTTTATCCTTCTATGAAACTTAATAATTTTAATATTAACAAACTGATTGATTACTGATAACATAGATCGGCATATCTATTCATTGCTTACATTGCAATAGTTTAGTCAATAATTAAAAAAAAAATTTTATCGTTAAATTTAATTAAAATCAAATCAACTGCGCAGTTTTCATCAGATCCTAGCACACCCTCGACCAGGAGGTCAAGTTAAACTGGACAACGGTTTAAGTGACCTTTTATGAAAATAAGGTTTGCAACAAGTGGCCGGGGTAACGAAATTAAGTAGATATTCACTTAATTTTAAATAACCACTTAAGGGAAATGTTTTATTTTAAGTGGTCATCGTAATTTTCTTGAGATTTTTTTTATTTTGCAGTTAGTAGATGATTTTGCTGTGCAAAATTACGGCATATATGCATTATGCGGAATATAGATGGAATAGTCCAGAAATATTATTCAATTCATTTATATTATTTAAAACAGTAATGCATATTTTTTTTCTTAATTAGTAACTTACATAATGAATAGTTACGTATTTAGGTAACGAATTGACAACAAAACCTTCCGACAGATTATAAGATAATAATCATTGACTAGTTTATCCATAAAACTGTACCTACTATTATAGCCCTTTTGACTCGCGAGGACTCGAAAGGACTTCGCCAAGAAAAGGCATGATGACTACATAAAAACATAAGGTATTCAGCTTAGTACGTTTTTTAGCCTGCGTGTTAGCCGGCCAAAAATACGAGACACCTATTTTTTCCATTATCAAATTAATGAAAAAGTGCCTAGATATAGAAGCATTTAAGGTCCGGAGAGGGGGCTTGGGAAGTATATATACATTTTTCTCGAGAGCATTACGTCACGCGAAACTAAAATAGATTTTTTATTTACAATAAAAATGATTAAATATATTAATGTTTTTATATAATCTAAATGTAGGACAAATTTTTTTTCATCTACAATATTATGGACGAGGCCACTCAGCTGTGAGAGATCACTCAGATAATGATGATGGTATGAATATAACATGTTCCCTGCCCAAGACCCACATAATCTACAGTTTCATGCGGTGCAGTGAACAGTGAAAATGATAAGCTTGAACTGGGAACCAAGTAACTTATTTTATTGCAATATTCTATAAAACGTGTACAAAAATAACCACATAGCTATGGCTTTGGGATGTGTCGATAAATACGGGAAGGTTTTTTGGATTCACCTTCTCTCTTAATTAACTTTCAACAGGTCGCGCGGCGTCGAATCGACCGCATTCGAGGCATTTTCGTTCATTATTATCTTTAATTCTTGTCGCTTGGACTTCCCACCCATAGTTGACTGTTATTGTTTCACGGTGAACGAAATAAGGACATCCACTTTCCGTGCCTTCTGGAATACACAGATTGCATTTATTGCAGATATGGCGCAGCGTTTGCAGTAGTCTACGCACTTGACAGGGACAGTTACATAATTACGACGATGGGAAAAATTCTGTTGTATTATTTAATTTTGTAATTTAAATTTTTATTTAGGTTAGGTTTATTTACTTTTTTTAGGACTTTCATTCCGAAGGTCGCGCCACGCACCTCTGGATTTATCCTCTTGAGAAATTTATGTGCGCTTTAAACACGTGCTATAACGGTGAAGGCAAACATCGTGAGGAAACCGGCATGGTCTGAGAACTTTAAAAAAGAGTGTGAAGGACATGTAATATTCACCACGCTGGCCAAGTTCGGGTTGCACTTGGCCAGCGTGGTGAATTAAGGCAGCAGTGGGAACATTAATAGGGTGATGGTGATGATGATGACATACCAAATCATACATTAGATATTACTATTTAAAGTATGCCTTAATATAAAAAAAATAAAAAACTGACAAAACTGCTTAGGACGGGATCTGCTCCAACAACAAATAAAAAAAATACTAACAAATAATTATTGTTAAGTTCAGAACAAAAATGAGCTAGAGTTTCTCATAGGTTCTTTCTAAAAAAATAAATGTATATCCTACGTGTCTTTTTGTATGTTCAATTTTGGTTTTGTATTTTATTTTTGACGTTTCTAAGATTTGTTAAATCAGACAAATCATAAATGAATTTCTATCTTGTTTCTTTAAAGAAAGGCGAGAGTCTAGTTGTGCTGAAAATTTTAAATAGGGTCGTATAGCTATAATCACCTTCAACAAGTCTCGCCAGGCCACAATATATTGGGTATAAATTTATTACAACTTTCACCCAGACACCCCTTTACGTCGCAATAAACTTCACGAGATAGGTACTGCCATGTTTTGTGGATCCATTTATCTTCAAGAATAAGTTACGTAGCGTAGACTACGTAGAACCTACGACGTAGCAGCTGAGAGGCCATTTATATTACCAATCTAATAAAAGTTGGATCGGGAGCGGTAAACTCAATTGTCAACGTCATGCGGGAATTGACAATTTGTTTGACAGTGACAGCTGCAGAGATTTTTTCTAACCAACTTTAATATAAAATGGAGACGCAAAATGTTACCGATTTTGCTCGGTTGAAGAGCAACATCTTTTAACTTAATTTATTTAACGAGACACTGGCAAACCGACGCTTCAAGCGAAGAGTTGATTTACAAGAAATTTAATTGAACATAAAAATTCAAATAATGGAGTGCAATTCCCAAAACGGTGATATAATAACGAATTCGAAATACTTATATTTAAAAAAATATAAAAATGTCACTAGCTGTAAGTAAGTTTTGAAATTCTTCAATATTTATTGACAAGGTTTCTCGAATGCTTACAATATAAATGTACCTACTGTTTTTTGTTATTTCGTCACATTTGTACCTACTAATTATTTACTTAATGTTTTATGGCCAAAACATACACATTAATTACATAGTAAGTAGTGTTTTTCTCTGTCCTTTAAGCGATTTGTCTTGTGTTGTGCTTTGTGGAAATGATAATAGTGAACATGCAAGCTTAAACAAGAACTGTTTATCCCAACAGTGAGCAAAAACAACTATTATTCACTTCCAAAATATATCTAAATACTGAGAATTGCCCTCCAGTTTAATTAACATAAGTCAACACTTTGATAGACTCTTGTTTATAGAATCATTGGTGGTGTTTAAACTAACAACCAGCCAATACCAAACAAGCTTATAATCTTAAAAAATACGTGTCCTATAGTAAACCTTACCCTTTTGGAATTTAGTGTAAAATTACAGACTAGATAATATATTTAGTAAAACAGTGTGTTACAGTAGACGCGAGTAAAGTGTCTAACAATTAAGTATGTGTGCCGAGAAACGCGATATCGCTTGCAAACTGACCTTATTACATCACACAATTACAAATTACATCACTTACTCACTAATACTTAAAATAATGTCTTGCATTTTGTCTGTAATACAAACTTGGATAAATCTCGGTAAAAAGTTAAATTTGTCACACTGTCTCGTCCAAAAGTGCAAGCATTGTATGAAACAATATAATACAGAATACTAATTTACGTAGGTACTTACTGACCCGGTGAACTTGGGGTGAAAATTTAGAGTTGTATGTTATTTGTTGTGTTGTTGCATTTTGTTAGATGTTTGTATCTTAAAAAAAATATTCAAAAAAATTAAAATTTAGGTGTGTACCATTAAGGGGGATGGACAAAAGATGTCCGATTCTCGACCCTGTCCGATATGCATGCTTCGGATGAAGAAAATCGGCCGAGCCGCGAGCCGTTTCAGAGTTGGATTACAACACCGTGACACGAGAATTTTATATATAAGATTAAGAGCTCCTATTTTAGACAACGCTCTATTTCTCTCACAATTCTCACATGCTTCGGACCTATCGATTTCAGCTTCAAAGCTGTCATCTAAGGGATCGTATTTTTCCCATTCCTTCTCATATGTTTGAACTGAGCAATGTCAATATAAATTGTGCCGGGTCGCATGGACGAACCAATAAATCAGGGCGTAAGATGGATCAAATGCTCAGGGGGTTTGGTACACGGCTAGAATGGATCAGGCCGGCTAAATCTAGATTGTGTATTGAAAAACTTTTCAACAAGAATAGAATAGAAAATACTTTATTACACACCAAACAAAGAAACAATACAGTAAGAAGTTAAACCTAAACCTAGAATGCGTAATGGGCGTAACAAGCTACCCAGAGATCTATACAATAGATTAATATGAGGCTGAAAACTTCCTATAAAAATGTTCTATTACTAAATCAATAAATAATTAAATGTTTCCAGACAATTCACACAACAACATCTAGCCCCGTGGTAAGCTCTAAGCTTGTGTTACGGGTACTAGATATCTGATATACTTAATATAATAGTCATACATATATAGATATTTTTTATTATACATATTTAACACCCAGACAAAGGAGAAAGTCCTTGCAGAACATACAAACACTTTCACTCTCGGCTATCCTGGCTATATTGGCTTATTGTTATTATTCTTATTATGCTTATGATTATTTAATTTTAAGATTAAGACAGAGAATAAGGGCATTCTCAACACGATTTGTAAAATAATTGTTATAAAATGAATGAATATATATATCATATATATGATAACAACTACAGAGCAAAAATAAACGCCTAATTTATAACTTTATTTCTTGAAATTATTCGGAAAAAGTAAGTGCGCGCAGTTTGCGCAAGTCGGCTCTTATCATAGGAAGTCAGAAATAAAAAAAAATGAATAAGTAAGCGATAGACTCATACTACACCTAAGGTCCCGTGAACAGTTTATACAATTTTTGCTATAAAAATCAGCAAATAACATTTTTTTGAGTCAAAATGATGCAGACTGACTGTTTTCCCAATAACTGCTCGTCGCTTAACCTTATAAAAATCACGTTTGTTCTATGGGATCCCACTTAAATAATTATTTGAGATTTCAAGGTTTTCAGACTACTCCTAGACTATCTAACTAAAATATTGCTTGTTTAGAACGTATTTCCAACCGTGGATCTACCTTACGTAACAGAGGTCTGTGAAACCTCAAACACGGGGTCAAATTAACGCACAAAATGTTGCCGCTTACCAGCCTCATTTCTCAATGGCTGTCCACTCTACACTCAGTTCCAAAAATAACGGGCCAGTCACGTAAACCTGAATATTTCCCGAACTACTTATGCTATCCTAATGAAACGACTGTTCAATTGAGAATGTCGTGTGTGTGGCTCGGTGGACGAAGATCCGCCTGAGGCGCAAGAGGTTGCGGTTTCGATTCCCGCATTGATTCATTTTGTATGATATACAATTTTTGGTTTCGGGTCTGGGCGGTTTCTAAATATCACAAGTACGTATTTATAAAAAAAATGTATCTAAATAATCAAAAAAATAGTTAGTAGCCGATTCTCAGACGTACTGAATACGCATGTAAAATTTCATAATAATCGCTTTAGTCGTTGCGGAGGAGTACGGTAACTAATATTGTGACATGGAAAGTTTATACATATATAAGACTAGCGGCCCGCCCCGGCGTCGCACGGGTAAAAAAAGTTCCCGGCATTTTATCCTTATTTGCTCACCGTTTAGACCTACCCTGGACTACGACAAACATTTTAAAACCAAAATCAGCTCAATCGGCCTAGCCGTTCTCGAGTTTTAATCAGACTTACGAACAACAATTCATTTTTATTTATATAGATTTCATATTTTATTATTGGAACCGTGTGTTCTTGTCAAGCTGTTGCTATATTCTGTTTAGTATTTTGACAATTTAGATTAAATAATCTGGACTGTATACAAGGTGCTACAAAATTGGTATATAAAGTGGAAAGGGAGTGAATGAGACTCACCAGGCGAACGTATTTTGTTTCTTCCGCCTTATATTCCTATTATGAAACATATTGTATACACAATCACTAAGCAGAGCTTGTACTAGGTATATATTATATACTATGTGACTGATATCTCTTAATCTACTGCCGTAGACTGTTGACCCTTCTAACTAAAGGTTTTCGAGGGGATACCTTTCAAAATCCCTTTGCATCATTCGTCTTTGACCGAAAACTAACGAAACCTTTTAACGTACATACAGACTTAGAGCTTGTTCCACTAAGGGCTTAATTGTGTTCCTCTGAAGATCCCGGAATTCCTTGCCAAAGCAAAGAGGTTGGCAACCCCACATAATCACACAGCACCCTCAGGTTGTGTGATATCTATTAGCAGAGTATAATTATAATAATATAATTCTCCATTACACACCAAGGTAAAACAATATATAAATTTAAAATTTAAGAATAACCCCGATTCCAATGCCTTTATTTCCTCAAAAGTTAAGCCTCATAATATTTTGTAATGTGCACGCGATGCGCTTTCATTTGATACCCCACTCGTGTATATTTGCAGATTTTCGGTTTTCCTTCCCCACTCTAAATCCCATAACTTTTAAACTGCACAACCGATTTTCATGAAACATGTCTAAGAACACTCGCGCCAGACTCAACTTTCATACAAAAAAAATAATTAAATCGTTTTATCCGTTCGGGAGCTATAATGTCCCAGACAGACAGACAGACACGTCAAACTTATAACACCCCTCTTTTTTTGTCGGGGATTAAAAAAGGGACTTAAAGCTAAACGCGTAATGGGCGGCCTTATTGCTTAAAGCAATTTCTTCCAGACAACCTTTGGATGGAGAGGAAAATGCACAGCAATTAACTGGACGGTGCGGTGACAAAAAAAAAATAATTAGTAATACGTACCTAAAAAAATATTCAATCATTGGAATATTTTTTTAGGGTTACTTCGTCTGTCAGACACCTGCCAACTGTAATTGTAAAAAAACATTTTTACATATTTTTTTATTGCGGCGATCTATGCAGTGAAGAGCAAAAAGTAATTTAACAGTCTGAAATGATTTGCCCGGGGTGAAATCCTGCAAATTTTAATGGATTTGTGGACGCTCGTTAGTTTTTCATGCTCAAATGACTAATGGAATGGATTTACATAGTCGTGAATATGCATATCTTATAATCTGGATGCACATATGCTACTTTTGTAACCGCAAAAAATGCTGTAGACCAAATTGAGAATAGGTGATTCTTGGTCTGGGTGTTTAATACGTATAATAAAAAATATCTATGTTTGCATGTCTTAAGTGATTAAAAACTCAAAACAAAAAATAAGCACATAAGACTATGCAACAAATGGCGGTTTTATCGCTAAAGAGCGATCTCTACCAGACAACCTTGAATGGATAGGATTATTGGAAAAAAGAAGGGGACCTGTGTGCTAGATACGAATGTAGATATTATAACATATACATTCACATTATTACATATTTATTTAAGAACGTTAGATAGTCAGAAACATCTCTATTATTAGTCTTCATTAACAGTTAATTATTTTAAACCTTCTTATAAAACATAAGCCTTTAAACATACTCAAACCACCGTCCATTACTTTTTGTATTTTTCTCTCCATCCACGGTTGTCTTGAAGAAATTGCTATGAACAATAAAACAGCCCATTATACGTTCTTTAAGTTTTTATTTTCTTATTGTATTGTTTCTTTGTTTGGTATGTAATTAAGTATTTTCGATCTATCTTATCTACTAGCCTTTGCAGAACTACGTACGTACTTGATTAACAACTCTTTGATGTGACGCGTATTTTTATCCCAAGGTCCCAGGTTCGTTACGCAGAGTGCTTGTACAAGACGTAGTTCTGCAGTTGACGTAGTTTTTGTGAGGCTTTTAGAAAACGGAACTCATTAGACGGAGTGGGCTATTTATGACTACGCACTGAGCTCTTTCTAATTTTATGAATATGTCTCATTTTAAAACCGTTTATGTTTTATTCTCAGACAATACAAAACAGAATACGGATTTTTAAATGTTATTTTTGAAATAAAATGTGTTTCTTTTGTATTAGTTTATAAATTATTTATTAAATCATTTTCGGATTTGTTGAAAAGGTTTATGGATTAAAATCTTGTGCAAAAGCGTTATCTTTCTGAGCCATACATATTTTAGGTATACGAAAACCACAAATACAGGCATTGTCAAAATAGTATGAAATAGCAAGTACAATAACAATGTTTACTTCTTATTATCTATCGGAATATGAAAGTTTCACAATCAAAAACTACTATTTATTTATTAGGTAACTAACGCCATAAGTATATCATTTAAATATTATTTTTGAAGTGAAACTTCTTTAGAATCGTTGTGATTTCAGACCGGATTCAACGAAAATACGTCAGGTAAACCAATCTTAAACGCTAACAAGGTTAAGCAACTTTCCGGAACGCCAGTATTTGGATGGGTGACCGCCGGAACAAAATCTTTTTGCACAGTATTTTTTTTTATTCATCTCATTCTTTTGTCGATTTACTGAAGTTTTACTTCTACCATGTGTGAATCGCACACACACGTTTTTTATATATGTCACTGCTTTAGTTTTTAATCATTTGAAAACACGATAAAATTCCACTTGACACATAAAAGAACTACGTACGTAGTTTATTCTGCTACGTTATTAATATTAACTGTTTCTATCTAAAGTCCTATTCACAGTTAAAATAAATTGAATTGATTCATCGCGATCTCTTCAATGCCGCTTAAAGACAATTGATGAATTTATTTGAAATCGAATTTCAATACGTATCCAGCTCAATGAATTTAAATTAATTTATTGTGCAAAATAATTAACGCTCTTTGTGTTTGAATCGCTGTTCATGTGCGAATGGGGATATTTTATCAATACCTATTCAATTTTAGAGTAATATCATTTTGTGTCGTGTATTGGTATCGAAATATTTGGGTCATATTTAACGGACCTATTTTTCATTCAATAGCATAGTTAAAATAATATGTTTCACATTTTCAGTTTCAATAAATATGAAATAAGTACATAAAAAATTTTGATTCAAGTGACTAGCAAGAGATGTAATTTTTAGTAAGACTCATTCGTTTCAGATTCTGTTTCAGTTCTGTTGGCTCATGAAACTTTGCAGAAATATTGGGAAACTCTAAAATCAATAAATCGTGAGAAATCCTGTTAAAAATCTTCATAATTTCGGATTAATCTATATCAAATAAGTCTATAGTATGTATAATAAATACTTGTAAATTTTGGCACTGGAGTAGAACCGGAGCGGTTCAATACCTTAATATATATAAATCTCGTGTCACAATGTTTGTCCTCAACGGACTCCTAAACCACTTAACCGATTATAATAAAATTCGCACACCATGTGCAGTTCGATCCAACTTGAGAGATAGGATGGTTTTTACGGCGAGAAAAATTCGAATAATTTCCGGGTAAATTTTATACCCGTGCGACGCCGGGGCGGGCCGCTAGTATATTATAAACTAGCTGGGCCCTGCGGTGCTACCCGCGTTATAATGGATGAAGTACTCTTAACCAACAACATATTTATTTAAATAAAGATTAATATTATTATGTTGATACAACTTAAAGAAATTATTTCGACCAAATTAGGTACCATAAAAACGGTTTTTGTTAGTTAATCTTAAAAGATAGACATATACTATCGCGGACTGTTTTTTAGATCATTAAAAGAGCTATTATTCTTTAATACATATTTTTTGTGTATCTTGAACCGTTTTCACGGCGCACGTAACGGAAGGCTTCAAAGATGAACTAATTTCTCCCGTTTTTTACACATTTACCACTATATCTTTGCTCCTATTGGTCGTAGCGTGATCCGTGCAAAGTCGGAAAGGGCCAGCTAGTAATATTATAATAATATTATACTAAGTTAATTAAAAATAACCAAAAACTTACATTTTGTTTAAAACTTTAATTTAGTTTTCTCTGTTATAATTTTGTAATAGGTAATAGTCGCATATTTGGCATAGATCTCCCCGTTTTAACCCAAACTTTTTTACCCTCGCTTTTGTCATCCAGTTCGATCCCACTCTCTGCTTCAATATATTTATATACGTACTGTAATTTGGCAACCACATAAAATTATACAAAAACTGCACTCAACACACAATTTGTCCCTCTCCTTCCTTGATAGGAACATAAATCCTTTATTTGATAGTATGGAACATTGTATATTCAAGCAAGAAGGCTTCAAAGGATTACAAACAACAATGCCGCTTTAAGATCTGACGCAGTCCGAAGGATCTGTATTCCAATGCCTAGACACCTCTATAAACTCTAACGTTCTACAAAAACATACTCACGACTTAGCCACATGTTTAACTGTTGTTAAGTAAAATATATACCCTATGGATTACTTTTGCTAAGACAGCTTTGTTGAAAGCGTATCATAGCAGTGTTTACTTTTTTGTGGTCAAACTGTTAATTTTGGTTAAGAAATCCCGATTTACACTGCGTTGGACTGGATCAAGGATACGGATCAAGGATCAAGTGTCAGCAGTATTTTAATGCTAGAGTTCACACGAGTATTCGATTTTGTGGGATCTGTTAACCGAATGACCAAATAATTATTGTAAAGTTTCAGAACAAAAATTAGCTAGAGATTCCAATCGCTTCTTTCATATAGTTTTAAAAAGGTGAAGCGACCCGATATGAAAATTTTATTTCCTATTTATCTTTAAGTACCTACCTATTTTCAATTTCTTTATGTATTTGTATTTTATTTTTGACGTTTCTAGGATTTGTAGAATCAAAGAATGGAAATAAATTATTTTGCATGTATGTATGTAATTTGAGAGTGAACTTTAATTTTTTTTAAATAATAGATACTCGCAAAACGCTCTGCTTCTCCGCTAGGCTTTTATCGTTAAAACTTTAAGTCAAGAGTCTCACGGATGAACTTATCTACCACACAATTAGCGCAAACACAAACAAACCTACAGGATTAATTTCAAAAGCAAACATCATCCAAACTTGCATTAAGTTCGAGACTAAGCTCAAAGAAAGCAATTGTGCTGAGACTTATGAGAATAAACTCGGCTGGGCGGCTAAATTTAATTCATAAAGCGCTGAGTGCGCTTTCAAAGGCTTCCGCTTAAAGCGCTGGATTTGCATTGTTGCATTCAAAGTTTCAGTTAGTCTACTTACGGCTGAGAACTACTTCTTGTTTTGATTTTATAGTGGATTTTCGTCGTGTAAAACAAGATTAAAGGCATGATGACTGTTTATGTATTGGTATTATGTTTAGTCTCTTTATCAATTTATAAGATATTCTTAAATAAATAGAGCATTAATGTTCTGGAGTGGGCTTCTGACTGCGAAATTTAGTACATAACGCACAAAAGGGTTATGTCTCGCACTGTAACGTATGGATTTTTAGTAAAAAAAGCCAGTCCTTTTTTTTTGACAATTTAAATAACAGGTTATGTAAAATATTTTAGTTATCTATCCCATTAAAAGAATATAATAGGATTTTATAGTATTCAGACTAAACACAAGTTATTGGAGATTCGCTAGACAATGCAACGACAAATAGAGTTGTCTATGTTGTATGGTGACGGCGAAATAGCCCTAATGTCAACTAATAAGAAGAACAATGGGAAATTCTCAATTCATTAAAGCGCAATACAAAAATACAGAGGTAAACAAAGACTGAATAAAAAATTATATGTTTTCATGATATAGATAGGAAAGTTAGGTAAGTTTGGGGTTGGTAGTGCGAATTTTACGGTTGCGTCTTAATCTTTTTCATCATAATTGTTTTTAAAAGTTAGGCAAGCTAAAGGACATTATCACCTATTGAAGATAAGGCAAAGAACCTACTACCATTGTATCATAAGGGTTTAATCATAAGGGTGCGAGGGTTGTTATTGGTACAGTAAAATAATAAAAATAAATCTTGGTAACTCAGTATAAATATCAACTTGGTTCTTGCTTGCTCAGTTTAAATAATGTTAACCTAAATCCGTTATCCCTTTGTAAAACTTTATTCATAAACTCATAATCCAATACAAATATTAAACGACAGCGCCATTTTGTTGGATTTTAAAGCTAAGTAATAGAATTTACGAGAAAGCTGGCAGATCCTGAATATTCTCAACAACTCAAAAGTCGTATTTCTTTTGTAATGAATTACTTTTCGAAGTTTCGGGAGTTTTATAGATTTCATCGTAAAAAAACAATGTTGTTTTAGAAGAAACTCGTATAAGTTTTCAAATTAAACTATCTACCTTTCTACCTAATTTTGACAAATATTTTTAGTAAGAATAAGTATCTTTAAATATAAACTTAAACTTTATTACGTACTACGCGACATTTACAACATTGAAATGTCAAATTCGAGGATGGAGGTCTTGAAAAATAAGAAATATTTCAATATACTCGTAATATATCCTATATGTATAAATAATAAATACAGAAATAAAATTTACTTGTACTGAGATGGCTCACTCTAGTTCTCATAATTATTTCAATGATTTATTTTTATTATTATTTTTTCACCTTTGTAGGTGGTGTGTGTCTGTCTAGGTTCCTCTAACTGTATCTCAACACAGCTAATTTGTATTTTTTGTTGCTATTTTGTTTAAAAAAAACGATTTGTATAAGCCTTATACTATTACAAAATTAGTGAGGTATGAATAATTAAAAAGTCAGTATGAAATTAATAAATAATAAAATAAATGAAAGATTTTTGAAATAGTACAGATTTTTCAAGTAACAGCATAATTTTCCCTATTCAATTCAAAAATTAATTTATATCAGATTAAAACCATACACACACAATTCAAATAAAAATAAAGAAATAAAATGTCCCATTAAAAATAAAATGCGTTATGAGAAGTCGGTTAAAATCCTATTTTTTTTCTAGGAGCCGCCAAAACAAATAATAGTTATTCAAAACGAGGTTTTTGGTCTTAATAATTTTACAATAAAATACAATACACAAAATTTCTCATTCTTTCA
Organism: Gymnoscelis rufifasciata; assembly: GCA_929108375.1. NCBI lineage: Eukaryota > Metazoa > Arthropoda > Insecta > Lepidoptera > Geometridae > Gymnoscelis > Gymnoscelis rufifasciata. The sequence continues at coordinate 6,942,221 of OV815327.1, read as the reverse complement.
TACCATATTGCGAGGGGAGAACATTATTACTTACTAGAAACTCCAATAACAAACAATTTAATAATAAATAAAATACCACTCAATTCGTTAGAAGTTTTTTATTAACCACATGTCATCAGTCTAACCCACACGACACGTGCGAGGAGGGTTAGCCCTAAAAACGAGCAATAAAACGCCCACGGGCCAACCCACATATGCAAGTCAGTCATACCTTGGGATTAAGCTATATCTAAGGGTTGAAGTAGCCTTATCCAGGGTTGAGGAATAAGGCTATCCGCGCCCACCCACGTCCGCAAACACATTATGCAGAGCGAGCCTAAGTACATGTTTTCATAATGTGAGGACTGAGGAGTGTGCTCGAATATTCGTGATTACTTTTGTTTTTGTTAGGATTAAGGCCTTATACAACTGAATTTATAATATACTAGCTGCCCGCCCCGGCGTCGCACGGGTTTAAAATTTTCCCGGAAATTATTCGAGTTTTTCTCGCCGTAAAAACCATCCTATCTCTCAAGTTGGATCGAACTGCACATTTTATTATAATCGGTTAAGTAGTTTAAGAGTCCATTGATAACAAACATTGTGACACGAGATTTATATATATTAAGAAGATTAATATATGACTGCCTCAGTGCAGTGGCACGGTGGGCGAGGGTCCGCTTGCGGCGCAATAGGTAGCGGGTTCGATTCCCGCCTAGGGATCAAGTGTTTGTATGTTCGGTAAGCACTTTCTCCTTGGTCTGGGTAATTAATATGTATAATAAAAAATATCAATTGATATATGCCTATTTTATTAAGTATATCATATATCTAGTACCCGTTACACAAGCTAAGAGCTTACCACTGGGCTAGATGTTGTTGTGTGGATTGTCCGAAAATATTTATATATTTATTGAATTTAAAATATCTATAGAATTTATAATCTTAATTCTAATAGCTATAAAACATATTGACCCATTTTTTAGCAGCCCTCTAATACAGCGAATTTTTACAGCGAAGCGACCATATAGGTAGAATATGTGTTTTATTTACTTTTTCTAAGATTTGTGAAATTAAGTTATGGATTATAAATGATTATGGAGTATAAATTATTTATTTTCTTGTATCTAACTCTCTCTTATTGTTCACCTTAATCTTAAAAATCTGATTGTTAAGTAGTGACGTAATTTATTGTATAATTGCTGATAATCAGTGTTTGCTTCATGAGCAACTTGAGCTTTCAACTGAGCTGTGGCCTTTTTGGTTTACTGCAAAGCATGCATGCGCTAATCTTGATAACTTAAATCTTAAGTTAATAATAAATTCTTATGTTTTGCTCGAATATTGTATGTGTGTGATTGAAGTTACAAATAAACGTTTCATCTATCTATCTATCTATCTATCTATCTATAAATTATGGCTTAAAACGAATAACATACCATGATGCAGGTCGTCATACCGTTTTAAGTCCTAACATTGTTAAAAATCATGATAATTGAAGTAAAACTTCTATAAAATCGTTGTGATTTCAAACCGGATGCAACGGAAAAAACGACAGGTAAGACAATCTTAAACGCTAACAAGGTTAAGCAACGTTGCGTACTTGGATGGGTGACCGCCCGAACAAAATCTTTTTGCACAGTATTTTTTAAAGTTATATCTATGAATTATTTTGGGACCATATTTCATCAGTTCCTTTTGCTGTTGACTGTACCTAGACTAGACTATCTATCAGCAGTCTTAATGCTATTCGCGCAGACTTGTTCGCTTAAGTCGATTATCCCGACGATAATAGCACGTTAATAGGGTTACAGCGAGCCATTTGTACGGCAAATTGAATTCAAGAATACGTGCATTGGTTATAGAGCTATTATTACGGGAAATTATGGTTTCAAGCGATTATTGTATGATCTGTAATTATAATTTGCTCGTAATTAAATGTGTTTCTGCACTGTAGGTAACTTTACCTCATGATAATATTAGTAGATATAGATAGAATCGCTACAGTTACTCTTGTTGAAATTCAGTAAGCACACGTTTATCCATACTAATATTATAAAGCTGAATATTTTAATTATTTACTTTAACGCCTTGCTGACGTGTAGGTTTGGCTAAAACCTTAGTTTGCTTTACTCTTGTTTTTCGACAAAATCACAAAGTCTTGTGTTACGAATGAAGTTATTTTAAAACATTATATATTTATAACAGACAATATCAAACAAACTAACTAAGTACTTTCATAAACTTGTTGTTGGATACTTTGTTTTAGAATATCTGCAATTTACTCGTAGTTATGGAAGGTTTTCATAACGGTTGGTAGGTAAAACGATTCGTATTCTGATATTCATATTCAATTATTTCAATATCATACAGATACAAGTCAGATTTAACATAAAATAAATACTTTATATTAAGTACCTACAAGAATCATCCAAATAGAAAACAATATCAAATAAATAACGCATGTCGGAGTGAATGAAATAATGATTATTAAAATTTATTATTATTTATATTAAAGCAATCTCAAAGCACACACAAGGTATCAATAGAATCTGACAAGTACTGAATCTGATAATATGGTGAACGAATATAATTCTCAAAGACTAGAATGTCCTTTTTCCATGAAAATACTCATATTGTAGTTATTGTAGATGTCAGGAAAAACAGCAGCAGGGAGTGTAATATAAACCAAAAAAAAAACCACTTTATTGTACCAAAACAAATCACTAGTTTCTAAATTCACATAAGAAAAGAGAAACAAAGGGCGGCCTTATCGCTTAAGATAGATGATATGATGTTCTTGTCTTGATTTGTGTTGTTGCCATTCATTTTTATGAATTGTACTAAAACTTGTAAGTATAGAAACTTCTGATAACATTTAACTATTATACCAGAAATAAATGGAAACTCAACATGCCTAAATCAATGTAAAATAAAGTTATATGGTAAATAAATAAATTGAATTGAGTTGAATCCAAACCATTTAAGTACAAGTAAATAATGGGAGAAAACCATTTTGCCACGTTCTAGCACGGTGTAGCTAAGTATCTATCCCACAGTTCACGGTTAATATAAAACATTTCCTCTTTACACAATAAAGTAACTCTTATTACATAAAAACAAAACCCGTTAAAACTGAATAATAGGATAACCCATTATGCGAACGAACTTAATTAACAATATTTAGGCTGACTAAGCTAGATGTAAAGGTGAGAGCATACCTATACTCTCAGCTGCATTCCCACTTCAAAGGGCATGATTGCGTGCCGATGTTATAGTTGAATAATATGATAGTCCATATGCGAGCTGTGGTCTTAATTAACTACACATAGGCTGATTGAACCTGGCGTAAAGGTATGAGCATACCTACAGCTACAGCTGCATTCCCGCTTCAAAGGGCGTGATTGCATGCCGATGCAATTACTAGGTATTGTTTTGTACGTGCCTTTATATTTCTACGTGTTCGTATTCAACAGGAGTTGTATTTCATTGATTAAAAAGACTGCAACGCAGTTGAATCTGATTTGGCGCCCAACGTGGGTTCGTAACAGGTTTTAACTATTACATGTTTTTTACGTTTCCTTTTTTATTTTATGGGAAAATGATAAGAAATGAAATGAAATAAATCCTATTTGAGACACAATACTTAAGAAAAGAAATAAAACTAATTAGTAAAGTCACATTAAGTGACTCAAAAAGGCTTCCAGCTCAGCATTTGTTGACTTGTAAGTAACAAGTCAAAGCCAATCTACCATTGGAAGCCTTTTGAGTCACAGCATGCCATTAACTCTAACATCTGTCGACGTTCCTGAATGAGAAGTTTCGACCGCAAGGGGTCAAGTTTCGACGGTTCATCGGTCGCCTACACTGCAAGGCGACACCGCCGTAACAGATGATCCACGATGCTGACACTTTATTTCAGTTTATAAGATTTATATTTTTATGTATGTTAGTCTATAAGGTATATGTTTATATGGGCCTTAGATGCCGGAAATAAATGATTTATTATTTATTATTATTATTAAATGAACAAAACAATTAAGAAATTGAAACTAGTCAAAACAATATAAATAGAGAACAAAAATACAGCACTATAACACTATTACAGTCCAGTAACGCTGTCTCGGCCAACTGCGGTCAACAGCATTAAATGTCCATTCGAAAAAAAAGCACTATAACACTCAAAGCTTAACCTTAAAAGCTTTTGTGTTGTACGTGCGTTACAAGCTCGAAGTGTTTGTATTTAGCTAAAGGTTGTGTTACTACATATTATCATTTTTAATATTAACTTTGATAAATGAATGTCTCGTATGTATCGTAAATGCTTTAAATATCCGGACTATGATTTGGCGCCCAACGTGGGATTGTGTTTGGGCGCCATTTTTTGTTTCTATTTTTACTAACTTTTAACGCAAAAAAAATACAATGCAATTGTCACAATTCATGATACGAAACCCTAAAAATATATCATAGTATCTATTTTGGCGCCCAACGTGGAATTGGTACAAGTTTGGTCGACAATATTTATCGATATTTGTTATATTGTTGTTTTTTTTGCATTGAGCTTTTTTCTTATATATTAAATTTTCATGTCACAATGTTAGTTACCGTACTCCTCCGAAACGGCTTAACCGATTATTATGAAATTTGATATGCGTATTCAGTAGGTCTGAGAATCGGCTACTATGTATTTTTTATTTTGCAAATCAACGTTTGCTGGGGTCAGCTAGTAATAGTTATCGTTTTTCAATGTTTTTTTTTAATTGCCTCTAAATGAGTTTAGTGCAAATTAGGCTAATAGTTTTGTTTGCCAGATCATTTTGGCACCTTGTCAGTTTTAATAAGTATAAAACAAAGATAAAAATTATTTTATAAGATATCTTTTATATCGATTCGAACTGCTGGTATCATATTTTGAATGTTTAATACTTTTCAGATTATTTTATAGTGTCCAGACGCTTATATAACTTTGACGCCGACTGTACCACTATATCGCCGAATTCCTTTAAGTAACCAACAAAGTAAATACGGCATTCACCTGACCTAATAGCACCTATCGGTCGATCGGTCATTTTACCTAAATCCTGTTTGCTTCGAGCTTCAAAGCCAATACATTCTCCAGTCCCTAAAGCATACCTATCAAAGTTCACATTCGCAAGAGTCCGTAATTGTTTTTCCGAAGTTCCACCGTTTCTATTTATAGGCACTCGTGAAACAAATTCCGAGCGTGGGCGCTTGTCGATACACTGTAGTGTTGTGAAAGTATTTGTCGAGATTTTCGCGCATTTTCTTCTATCCTTTATTGGGAATTGATTCGAGTTGGCCGTGTGGGTGTTGCCTAGTGACGTAGTGTGTGTATTTCGAGACTTGAAACTTTGCATATACGACTTAATATACCTAAAAGAAAGTTATACTCTTTTTATCTTAAGAAAGGATCAGGATTTTTGGGGTTTCAACAATGATTCATAGATATCGAAAGTCGAAAGATTAAGAATTGAATGGACGGACAAAACGGATTTTTTCTTGACTTGGTGAAACCCAGCCGAGTTTACAGTGGAGGTAAGCAGCGTCCAACCGAAACAAATTAAAATCTGTGAGAGAAGTCTTTGTAAAGCTGTTTATGGCCATGATGATATTGTCAATTTAAAATTCTATTAAAATAACGAATTAACGGTATCTGAATGAACGATGCCATGCTGTCAGGTTAAATGGACGTTGGCCTTGTTATCAGGAACCCAAAATTTGCATTTGCTAGAACCTACCTATACGAATATAATTTACACTCAACTGCGATTGCATAACGAAATAATATTCTATCTGAGCCAATAAATAAATATTTCCGGACAAATGAATCCGAATAGTTTTGGTTGCAAAAGTTTAAATATTTGTGAAAATTATCTTTTATCATTTATTCCAGTCCATCCAAAGGTTGTCTGGTAGAGATTACGAGTGATAAGGCTGCCCGTTGTGACAATGTGTATTTTTAATTTTAGTAAATTGTTTGTTTTGTGTATTTGTGTTCAATAAAGTGTATTGTATTGAAATATAAGCAATAAGAATTTGTCGCATTACTTATCCATAAATTCATAGAATGTTACTCATACACATATTAACAAATACTAATATATCAACCACACGCCTAATTAGGCGATAAAAATCGAGCGTTGAGTGATTCTGTTACAAATAAAGGTTATAGTAGGTACACCTTACGTGTAAGCAAACTCTATAATTTACCACTAGACTGTGTAAAACATTTTCGCAATTTCCCTCAGGCTCCATATTTTAATTAACAGTCTGGGTATTTCAATTTACGTGGGCGTTGTCAAAATACAAAATAATGGAATAATATTTTATGTTTTTCTGATAAAGAACAGAAAACACGTATATTTTCATAACATTGATGAGTGATGAAAATAGGTATGACGTGAAAATATTGTTTGGCCCTGTGTTGGGCTCTTAGTGGTTAACATTGAAATATTGATGTTTTTTGATCAAAAGTCACTTTGATGTCATTAATGTACAAAGTAAAAAACTTTAATCAAGAAATAGTATTTGATAATCTTTGATGAAGAAGCATATTTTAAAATGATATTGTTGGCTGTGCATAATACCAGCTTAAATATTTTTTATACAAAATGCATATTTTTGGATTACTACAATAGATCAATACAACTATTTAGGCAAAAGCACGAATGCTTCGCTATAAATATATCCCTATTTTGAACCTCGTAATTATAAGCTAACCTTTGTTGTTATGTTGTTTAAAACATAAATCTATTAATAAAAATCCTGATTCTTCAATTTTAGATCAAACTAATTTATATATATTTAAAACGTGCATAAACTATAGGTGGCAACGCGTCAAATGTAAGACAAATGTCGTAAAACATTTAAGTTGATGGCACCAGTTAGAAACACCGTCGCAAGTTCTCTATAGCAATAGGAAGTCACTAACTAAACATAGCTATTATCTTCCAAAGTTTCTATAGATTGCCAACTAACGTCTTGGGTTGCTCATACTGACCCTCGACTAACTCATTTCAAGTTACAAAGTCATTAATTCTGACAACACCAAAACTTGTACTAAGTCCCAAACTAGTCCAATTCTAGGAAAGACAAGTTTGTATTGAAGTATATAATAATACGTATTTAAATATAGCACATTGTGGAATCTCGTTTAGCTTATTGTTTCTTGTTTGTGGAAAGCAGTTCAGAATGGTTTGTTCGAGTTTGTTTTGTTTGTATTGTTGCTTTTAAAATGGTTTTAACAATTCCAAGCTTTTATAACTACGTAAGTACTTTTGATAAGTGATTAACCTCACTTGAAGGGTTAAAATATTTATGACTTAGGCAGAATAACATTAAGACTCATTCGTAACCTAACGAGTGCCATTCTGCGAGTGAATTTTCGGAAGTGACTTATTCTTTTTCTGCATAGATAAAAAATATGGTTTTTATTGTATTAAAATAGAAAACGGTATTAATGTTTTGTTTTTAAGTCGATACGAACGAACACAAAGTTTTTAAAAGATATTTTAAAGATACATTTGCCGGATTTCACCAACGATTTCTGAACAGAAATCTAAGAAAGAATTCCTCGTATTTTTTTATATTAAACCGTGTTTTCTACCAGTTTATGTATAGGATTTACTATGTTTAAATTGACTGTAAGTTAATTTAGGTCTTCAACAATAATCACAATCCATTATGTATATGTATGTTAAGCCGTGTTGGCTAAGTGGGAGGACACTCGACTTTAATTCCGAAGGTCGTGGGTTCAAACCCCGCCACGCACCTCTGGTTTTTTCTTCTTGAGAAATTTATGTGCGCTTTAAACACGTGCTTTAACGTTGAAGGCAAACATCGTGAGGAAACCGGCATGGTCTGAGAACTTTAAAAGAGGTTGAAGGACATGTGACATTCACCAACCCGTACTTGGCAAGCGTGGTGAATTAAGGCCTAATATCTCTCGCCAAGAGAGAAATCCCTGTATCCCACTGGGGAACGTTAATAGGGTAATGAGGATGATGATGATTATGTATCAATGTATCATTACGATACCGCATCAACGGTACTTGTATACTGAAGCAGTGTTGGTACCGATAATCAAATAAAAATACGAGTAACGAAATGTATTCGTGAGTAACGATTCGTTACTGTGAGTACCCGTTACTCAGTACCGAATACAACAGTATGGTACAGCTGTACTAATATCTCAGAAACCTTACAACTTAGAGGTCAAGTTTATATACATAATACTTTTTATTTTTTAGTATTTAATCTGTCGATTGCCATGCTTTTCATCACTAGCCGCCAAATAACGTTTTTTTTTTAAATGGCGGGCTTGTAGGTATCGATGTTTTTGACACTCTTTATTTAATGTCCCGTCTTGAGGACTTAAATTTTAAGAACTGTTGCTGAAAATAGTCCTTATTCTCTCTTGAGTTGCTTGTGTATTTGAATTGAAGTTGTCGTTTTGTTTAAGGTGAATATAGGCTCTATCTCACGAAAGGCAGGTCGTGATATAGTCATATGTCTCAATTTAAAGGCTTGAAATAGCTCAGGGCCTAGTTAGGCTTTTGGCCGCGCTCCAAGCGACGATTCTATGCACATCTGCTATTATTTGCCTAGATGCACAAATTCATAAGCTTTGCGGCAAAGCACTATTTTCAAGATAATTTCAAGAAAACCCCTAATTTGGCTCCCTCTACTTTTGAATAGAGATATTAATTCCTAATTCACAGAGTTAGTCAAGTGGGATGGTTGAACATTCAATGAACAATTCGATATATATATGTCATAGGATTTTAAATAAATAAATAATAAAATAAACAAAGTTTTTTTTTGTAAGAAATATTGTAAAGTTATAAAGAATTACGGGGGTGGCATAGCCATTGCTTGGCAAAACTTCCATGTGCTAAATAAACAGAATAAAAGAAAGTTGATAAAAACTTGGATATTTATTAAAGTTAATTTTACGTTATTTTAAAATATCAAGAGCCGGCACAAAAACAAAGAGGCATTGGTGCCTGTAAAATAAAATATTGCAGTAATATTAATAATAAAAGCATCTTTAAAATGTATTCTATACTAAAAATATATAAATGGAAGGTTGGTTAAAGCCAAATGAAATAAATAAGTAATGGATGTACATAATGGTGCAAAATGGTGTAAAAAATGTATTCAACAGTCAACCTTCGCTATTCAGCGAAAAAAATATGGCCGTATTTTATTGCTTATATCGTATTTATTATCATAATAGCAAGTTAAAATATTTTTTCTAGTCTATTCACGTTTTTCCTCCGCGGGTCTAGACTTCTAGAGACTAAAATTTGACTAAAGTATTTTAGTATTTTTAATACTTGTGATATTATTTCATTGCATTGTAATGATTATTATGAATAATGAGATGAGAGAATTAGCAATGCGACAGTTTAAGTCAAACCTGTATTTGTGGGTAGTAGATCAATGTTTTTATAAAATTAATGATTTTTTTGATTATAGATTTAACTTGACATCGTAAATAATATTAATTAAATTAATTGCAATTGTTATGTGTAAGCATTTAAAACATTTGCATGCCATTTTACTGGTAAAGTATGTGAAACCTTTTATGAAACTAAACATCTATTATTGTACTATACTTTTGGCAAATAAATACGTTTCATTTAAATTAATTTAACCCAATTAACAAATTATGTAGGTACGACATGTTTTTATTATATTTCCCTCTATCAGCCGTCATCTCTAAACTTACACTTATTTTACACTAGCTGTGCCCTGCGGTGCTACCCGCGTTATAATGGATGAAGTACTCTTAACCAACAACATATTTATTTGAAAAAAGATTAATATAATTATGTTGATACAACTTAAACAAATTATTTCGACCAAATGGTACCTATACCATAAAAACGGTTTTTGTGAGTTAATCTTAAAAGATAGACATATACTATCCCGGACTGTTTTTTAGATCATTAAAAGAGCTATTATTCTTTAATACATATTTTTTGTGTAACTTGAACCGTTTTCACGGCGCACGCAACGGAAGGCTTCAAAGATGAACAATTTCCATTTTTTACACATTTACCACTATATCTTTGCTCCTATTGGTCGTAGCGTGATGTTATATAGCCTATAGCCTTTCTCGATAACTCGACTATCCAACACTAAAAGAATTATTCAATTCGAACCAGTAGTTTCTGAGATTAGCGCGTTCAAACAAACAAACAAACAAACAATCATTAGTATAGATAAATAGTGTTATTAAAAACTCATTTTAAATAAAGACAGGCTGAAATGTTTTGTGCTAGGAATTCGCAGGCAAGTAAGTTACATTCTCTTTGGGCTAAGTACAGGCTTTTGGAAAATATGACAGTGGTTACAAATACTCATTCCATAAAAGATGAATAGAAAATTTTGAGATAAAATTTTTAATAAGAGAAAAAATTATCAGTGTATCAGGTATATAGCAAAAAATGCTATTGTCAAAATATTCGCCGTACTCACCTCAAGCATGTCATCCTTAATTCGTATGCATTTTAGATTTAAAAAAAGGTGGATAGACTCATGTACATTCCAACATATTAAATACCTAAGTTCAATTATGATTTTCAAATTGCAAAAAGTGCGCGAATCGGTGTAGGACACATTTTAATAATATTAAGGAACACACAAGTCGGAAAGACAATTTTTTCAAGAGTTTCCCTCAATTTCTTCAGGATTCCACCATCAAATCCTGGGCTCCTTACCATGGGATTACCCTTGGGATACCACCTTTCCAACAAAAAATAAAAAATTAAAATCGGTTCATAAGCGACGAAGTTATCCGTGGAAGTGAGAAACCTCCTCCTTTTTTGAAGTCAGTTAAAAAGTAGCGTTTTGAGTCACTAGATCTTAGACGAAAATAATACAATTTTAATAATAATATCTCAAAAAAATCATCTTTATTTTAAATAGGTACGCTGTTAATTCATAATACTCCGTTCAAAAAAATATTTAATAAAAATCTAGTAGGTAGCGTCTATGAACGTGACTTTTGAAAATAATACAATTTTAAAAGTAATATAAATATTCATAAAAATCGTCTATTTGCTAAATACTGTGTTTCTTTGATATGATCTTTGATTAAAATATATACTCACTAAAATCTAGTGTAAATTTATATCATATTTAAATGATAGTCAACTTTTTAACGTTTTATATATTATTTTAGTATTCAAAGTTATATCACAAATATAAAGAAAGTACCTATTCGCTCTTGTCTTGACGATGTTACCTTCTAGGTCTTCTAGACCACATCGTCTCTTTACATCAGGTGAGATCGTGTACATCAGGTGAAATGAAGCATATAAAAAAAAGATTTTTGCTATCTAATGATCAAGATATCCAGAAACGGGGATTATTCTAGCCCTTTCCGGTGTAATTTCAAAAGCGGGTTTTACCCCTTGGTCTACCTTATCGGCAAGTCCATCAACGAGTCTTTTCATCACACGGCTTTCATTCCTTCTATAACTAAGATACCTATATGCATTGCTTTTATTTAAATTAAACTTTGTTGTTTAGGTGACATTTGGTTTGTTTACTTTACTTTTTAACCGACTTCAAAAAAAAAGGAGGTTTCTCAATTCGACCGTATATATAATTTTTTTTTTTTTTTTATTTATGTCCGCGGATAACTTTGTCGGTTATGAACCGATTTTGATTATTCTTTTTTTGTTGGAAAGGGAGTATCCCAAGGGTGGTCCCATTGTAAGGAAACCAGGATCTGGTGGTGGAATCCTGAAGAAATTGGGGGAAACTCTTGAAAATATTGTCTTTCCGACTTGTGTGTTCCTTAATATTATTCAATATAATGAATTTTAAAGCCGTTTTATTAATGAGGGTCTGGTGTTGATCTGATGATGGAGGGAAAGGCGGTCGAGGGAACTCTTCAACGATTTACAGCAAGTACTTTGTGTTTGGGCTTGATTAACTTATATTACTGAGACCGTTCATCTAAATGGGTTTTGACCGATATTAGGGATCTGATGATGAAAATGAAGGACAGTCAAAGGAACTCTATAAGGTATATTTTAGCAGAGTAATCACTAAAAATCGTGAAATCAAACTTTTTTGCCAAAAATTAAACCAACTTCAAAAGAGAAACTGAAAAGTACAAAATAAATTAACTTTACAAATCATTTCGACATTATAAGTGATAATTAAAAGAGTCATAAACAATTAAATAATTAAGTATTTAATAATTTTGAGGTCGGTGCCAAGTAAATACTACAAAAAACTTAATGCAGTAACAAATACATTTTTACCTACACTATACACAATATCAATGGATATGTCAAAATAACATACTAATTAACAGCATTTAGGACCCAAATAGAAATGCGTGCGCGGATATACCGCGAATGGACTGATATTTAGAGTTAATTTCCTACTAATACCTTAGGGCTTGAGTTGTGAAAAAGATTGATGTTAGGTACCTATATTATATCTAGTTATTGTTTTACTTGGCACCGACTTCAAAATTATTAAATACTTAATTATTTAATTGTTTATGTTTCTTTTAATTATCACTTATAATGTCGAAATGATTTGTAAAGTTAATTTATTTTGTACTTTTCAGTTTCTCTTTTGAAGTTGGTTTAATTTTTGGCAAAAAAGTTTTATTTAAAGATACAACAGAAATAGATAGATAGATTCTAGATAAAATGTAGGTACATAAAACTTAACAACGGCTGTTTATAGTAATTAAACATTTTAGTTACGAGGTTTTTCTGTTTGTTTTTCCAACAACACACTGAACAATCTTATCAAAAACTTGAGATTTATTGATTTAATTTCATAAATATGAAACGATATGGAAGTCCGAGGCACATGGACTACTTCTTCTTCTTTTCCGTTACGCTCTTGACAGAGCGGTCGTGGTCGTCATGTGTCGGCGGTGTGGGCAGATGATATTCGCCTCACGACAGCGCGCCACTTTTCTCTGTTGGAGGTCATCCTGCTGCAATCGTTTAACAGTCCCCCTACGGTAGGTACGGTACATGGACTACAATTCAAGTTAATGTTCCAATTATCCATGAGATTATCAAGATCCCTTTTTATTAAACTCTCTGACGCTTCTAAAACTAGGCTTTTAGTACCACCTGACATATTTTTTTTATTCCACTTTTGTGATACATTTGGGGGTTTCAAACACTTTCTTTGAGACCCTAGCCTACTACACGAGTCCAAGATCTCCAAACACCTGCTGAACAACCAAAACGCAACCGACCAACCCGCGTTGGACGAACGAGGTGGGTAATAGTGGTTACTTAAAAGGAGTGTCCTTAGGGTGACAAAATGTCCACCAGTGGTCATCTCATAGCCATAATAAATGCTGATGATTAGACAGGACAAATATTTAGGAAAAATCTAAGCTATTTTTAATTTGACACAAGGTGCGAACTGAATGTTTTAGCCAAGGGCGTTAGAGTGTTAATTTGTGTGGGACAGGACATTCTCGGGACACATTCTCCGTGAAATTAATGAACATTTGGTTTAATTTAAGCCTTTAGTGCGAAATTAAATATTTCCTTATCATGTAGGTATCAGAGCGTATGTTTAACTCGCACTGAAAATACAGTAGAAAGCTAGCGTGATGAATTATGTCCTAATCACTCTCGTCAAGAGAAAGTCCCTGTGTCCCAGCAGTGATGATGATGATGAAATTACCAGCCTGAAGAAGTAATCTAGGTATTATAAGATAGTCTCAGAAATGGCAATCGTGGGTTACTCAGATATAACAATTATTGATAAACTTTTAACAATTCAACAAGTATACAACCATCCCTCTATCTGATTATCTAATATTGGTGAATAATATGCATAGTAAAATTATATCTATCTATATGTGTCAGTCATATTAAGCATATCACATGTCTAGTGCCCGCAACACAAGCTTAGAGCTTACCTAGCTCTAGATAGAGAAGCTAGAAGCTAGCTAGCTAGCTAGCTGTTGTTGTGTGAATTGTCCGGAAATATTTATTTAATTATACAATAACAAGACGACTTCTCCGCTGAAAAGCTGTCATCACAATATATATAGAATAATCATCAGATAATAACCAATATCCAACTCTTCAAACGGAAAAGGATTTTTCTGTTTTTAAAATCGCAACCATCCACCGAGCACGGCGGCCGCCATTTTCTCTTCTGCCAAGCGTAGGTTTTCCCGCGTAATTCCTGTATTGGTGTTGCCCGATAAATCTTCCCGTACCATAACTAAAATGCTTATTTAAATTGTAAAACCTTAGAGTATACAAAATAAATAGAATTCAAGTCGGTTTGTCAATTTTTTTATAAAATAAATAAATAAATAAATATTTCCGGACTACTCACACAGCATCACCTAACCCCAAACTAAGCAGAGCTTGTACTATGGATGTTGGGTGGCTGATATACTACAAAGATACATTTTTTTTTGTAAATACAACAACAACAAAAACAAAATACATTTATTTCCTAACAAATAACAAAAAACTTAAATCTATTATTACATTTTGAATACATTCACTTTTAAAAAAGATTAAATAAATAGACTAATAATAATACTATAATACGTACATATTAAAAATAGAAAACACCCAGACCCGAAACCAGAAATTGTAGATCGTACAAAATCTGGTCCCCGGCGGGAATCGAACCCGCAACCTCGCCTCAAGCGCACGTTCGCCCACCGAGCCACAGATAAAAATTTTATAATTTCGTATTTATGTAAGTTATGACTTTTTCAATACTTACTGAGTTTCAGCCCCTTATAATGTCTTCATGATTTTTAATTGCTTTTATTTACATTAAGTAATTTATTTTCTTAGTAAAAATAAAAATTATTATACAATTATATGGTTATACCAACCGCTTTTCATAACTTTCCTAAATTTGTTACATAGTAAAGATTGATATGAAGTATTAACTATTAACAAATAGATACAAAAAAATATATTTACCAATTCACACAGTTACAATTTCACTAAGCAGCGGACGAGGCAAGGCTATTTAGCTAATCAACTTTCATTTTAATTGACTGTACTTTACATTCAATCGGACAAATTTGAATGATTTCCAAACTGTTTGATAATTCGATAATCAAACTAATAGTCGGACTAGTAGGAAGAAACTGATATGAAACTTTGCATTATTAATAATAATGAAATGACCTTTGAATATATGATTTGATCCTCTGTTTCGTGAACATTTGTTGAGTTCCGCCCTCTATGCCACAGATGCGACTTATATTTTTAGAAGTTAGCAGAACGGAACACAGACAAGTCTTTCAGCACAATCTGTTAGAAGTGGAAATAATTACTCCACAAAGTAAGCTCTTTCAACCGAGTACTGAGTAGCGTCAGCACATCAGGGGAAATATTTATTTATTTATTATCAAACTTTAACTGAAATGGCAATGCCAGTACAGAACAAAACGAATGCGACGATTAAAATAGTAAGTACATGTAAATTAAATCAATTACAACTTTTACAAAAATATTATCAAAACTATATTAAATTACAAATATGCTGTTAAATTATGTCGTGTTATATAAGTATGGTCTTGTTACTGTTTGTATTGTTTTTGTGGTGTAAAATAAAGAGTTATCGAACTATCTATAATGTAAAAACGATTGTAAATTATTCATTTTATAGTTTCTAATTATATTTCTATAATTATAAAAAGCAAAACCCGGGACTATTTGTTGCAGAAGTGAAGCGCGCACAAACTTTTCGGCGATCCTTTTTACTATTATAAATAGTAGCATATATAAAACCTTTGTTTGTCCAAAACATATTTTATTTAAAACAATATTCTCCTCTACATCATTTGAATTCAATGAATATTTTAGGAGAAATCGCAGTTTTAAAATAACGTCGCAGTAAAATATGTCGCAATAAATAAAAAAAAAAATTCAATTTCTAACATTTAGAAATATTTAATCAAATCAAAATAATTGTATTCTGACATATTTTAACAAAACAAACTTTTATTTTATATTTTTGTAATTATTTCTAAATAGACGACAATAACTTGTTTTATTTTATTATGATTTGCACGGCTTTATGAGGCAGAATGTAAAGGACCTATTGTTATTTTGTGTAAGACCAAATGTACCTGCATTCTAGTAAATAAATGCTTTATTATTATTATTATGGTCAAAAAAAACGCGCGCATTCGTGATGTAGAGGCACGTAGGCACGTCGGTGGTCACAGGTACTCTACGAGTTACCGCACCGCGCAGCGTCGGCTCCTTACGGAAAGGTTACGCTCTGCAATCTACTTTTAAAATTAGTGTAATAAATATCCGTTTAGTATTCTTTGAGTTTATGCCGAATATAAAGACAGACAGAGGCGGCGAATTTAATTTATTATAATCATATTTATAGATTACTTGGTAGAGCTTGTTATGCTGACGTTACTAACACAATTTCCTGCACAAGGTAAATAAATGTCTGTTCTCTGAAGCAAAGCTTTGATAGTGGCGAGAAGCACTTAAACCTCCAACCATTCTAGTTTGTATGTCATAGTTCAAACCAGGTTTCCGCCCCGTCGTTATAAAGGTTATAAGATTCTTAACCTAGCAAATAACACAGTAATGTTCCAGTATAGAATAGTCTCTCAGTCAGTATCTAGTAGTTAGTCTCTGGTGGTAGGCTTCGGCCGCGGCTCGTCACCAACCTCCGGGCTGGGCCAGTGCGAAACGATTTTTTCGTGTTTCGTAATGTGGTCCGGAGAAGTCATCTAACCTTCTAGGTCTTCATGCCACATCTTAGACCACATCGCCACTTTACATCAGGTGAAATTGTGGTCAAATGAAGGCATTTCTGACATAAAAAAAAAGTTTTTTAAGGCTAGGTTAATTTGCCCTGGCTTGTCTGTAATGAAATCTTGCAAATTATATTTGACACAACTCCATGTAACGTATCCATATAAAAATAAATACATATTATATTTCTGGACTAATCAGTAATCACACAGCCTCACCTGACCTTAAATTAAGCAGAGCTTGTAAGCGTAGCTTGTTGGGTAAGGTGACTGATATATACCTACTACATACATACATCGTTTTTTTTGTGTTACTACATAGAAAACAGCCACACCCGAAAGGACTTAAAGCCTTAGAAAATTAGGCCTTAATTCACCACGCTGGCCAAGCCTTGTAAACATAAGAAATTAACAGAAAAAACATCACAATAAGAAGTAAAAAAAAAATAAGACAAACATTAATTATAAAAATACGTAGGTGCACATAAAACAATTTATTAATTTTCCGGTTAGAGAAATACTGGTAACCCTGTGTCGATGTTACGTGTGTCGCGCCGAAATGGGATAAATGGCCATAATTCAATTTTCGAGTAATGAGATGTTGAACGACCACGTCATAATTTATCGGGCTTTAATTTAACGTTGTTGTTTGGCGATCGATCGGCTGGATCGTTTGTGATGGATGACACGTCGCCGTTTTAATACTGTGCCGTGATTGATTACCGCGCACTATATCGACGGAGTATTTATAGGCTATTTACACGTTGAATTGTAACTCATCGTTATCATCATTTCAGCCGTAGGATGTCCACTGCTGGACATAGGCCTCCCTCAAAGACTTCCAGTGACTTCGGTCGGTAGCAGATTGTAACCACCGCGAGCCCGCTACCTTCACCAGGTCGTCCGTCCATCTAGTTGGTGGACGCGCTACGTCGATTCGTGGTCTCCATTCGAGAACTTTCCGGCCCCAACGGCCAACGTTCTACGTGCTACATAGCCTACCCATTGCCACTTTAGCGAGCTAATTCGCTTGGCTATGTCGGTGTCCCGCGTTCTTCTACGTATCTCCTCATTCCTGATTCGATTTACGTAGAGATTACCCTTGTTACTATGGAAACAATTTGTATGGTAGGAGTGAATGGACATCTTTTTATGAGAAATTCTGTGTAACATAAAATTCTTGCTAAATGCTCTTAACGCTTGCTGCGAATTAATTTACCCGGATTTGGACATTACAATATACAAGGTGATTCGATTAGATTAGACAACACTTTAGTGCACACCACACAAAATACGCAAAAAATAAATATACACTTAGTATATAACTATATACTACCATAATGATTCTAAATTGGTATTAATAAATATTTCCGGACTCACACAGCAACACATAACCCCGAAACTAAGCTGAGCTTGTACTATTAGTATGTTAAGGTGACTGATACACTACAAAAGTGCATTTTTTTTTGTAAATACTTACTAATAGTACAAAAAAAAAACAACCAGACCCGAAACCAGAAATTGTATATCACAGAGCGGAAAGGACTAGATACAAAATTCAAATTCATTGATTTCCATTGTTTGATTTTAAAAATCTTAGATATCTCGAAAATGTAGTTCACGACGAGTATTTTTTGATCCACGATTTTTTTAAATTGAAAGCTCAGTTGTCGAAAAAATATATTTGGTGTACATTAGTAAATCTAAAGTTTTTGTGACTGACAGAATCTAAGGCATCAATTAAAGTTAAACCTATCTCATTAAGTATACTACTATAACTACTACTATTATTATATAGTCTCTAATAAATTGTAGTAGTTAAAGATTTTATTTAACATTCTTATCTTCTACCAGGGGTTAAAAAAAATTAAAGCAACTGATTTGAGGCTAATTATTACTTAGATATAAGATAAAGTTAAAAATTAGGAGCCATTTAAAAAAAAATCCTAACGTTTTAAAACAAAATACGTTATTGTAACATCACCTCATACGCTTTATATTTCATTTGCATTTCGAAACATGTTGTATACACAACAATATTATCACGGTAAAGTTTTTATTGAGTTACGGTTGGAACTGAAGTACCGTCATATGACAGTATATTGGCAGACGATGGAGTCGATCTAAATTCTATTCTATTACCGAGTCGACGGATAACTACTACAATTTTCATGCAGACTTTCAACGGACGGAAAATCTGTTATTCATCTAAAATATCTACACAAAAATAGAGCATTTAGAATTTCTATAAAACTCCTTGAAGTCAAAGGAGGATTAACTTTTAAAGCTAAAAGGGTGGTCCTATCCATTGAGATAAGTCTTCAAATGGTTTTGAATGCTGTAAGCTTAAGTAAAAGTAAAAATAAATAAAATTCATTTATTTCGGACAACATTTCAAATTAAAAATTACATTAAGTTGAGGTCCATATAAAACATAGGTACTGTGTTAAAACCGAGCTTTTGTATAACTAATATATAATATATATAACTAATACATACAAAAGCTTGACAAAAATATAATTATAGTGTAGAGTTTTGTCAATTAATTTTTCTAGTTATTCTCCTCACGTTCTTTCAGTTAATAAATCATTTTCACGTTTCATGGATTTTCCCGCGGTAAACTAATACAGACGCCTATAGTCTTCCTCGATAACTTAATTTTTTTTCAAAACGGTCCAGTAGTTCTTGAGATTAAGGCGTTAAAACACAGAAATTTAACAGCGTTATAATCTAATATATAAAATTTCCATGTCACAATGTAAGTTACCGTACTCCTCCGAAACGGTTTAACCGATTATTATTACATTTTATATGCATGTTCAGTAGGTCTGAGTATCGGCTACTATCTATTTTTCAATTTCCAAAACAACGTTTGCTGGGGTCAGCTAGTTATTAGTATAGTTTAAAGTCCACTGCTGAATCTATCTTTAAGTTCGCGATACAATTAACATTGAACTCAACTGAAGGGATTAGGCAGAATTATTTTATTTATTATATATTATAGAACATCAATACGTCCCAAATATGACCCAAATTTGTTTTATACAAAATTGTAAGCTAAAATTTAAGATTAAAATGCCATTTAATCTACCGAATTAAATTTTTAAAATAACACTTTGGAGCAATTCCTTATCATAAGTGCAATAACTCGGTTTTGGAGACTTACGAGAAAACGCATTTTAAATCATTGTTTTAAAAGTCTATCTTGGTCTATGTACCTACCATATCAACTTGAAACTTTACTGGACTGTAGGTATAAATGCGTAGGGTA
Organism: Gymnoscelis rufifasciata; assembly: GCA_929108375.1. Lineage (NCBI taxonomy): Eukaryota > Metazoa > Arthropoda > Insecta > Lepidoptera > Geometridae > Gymnoscelis > Gymnoscelis rufifasciata. The sequence goes on along the minus strand of OV815327.1, from coordinate 6,922,176 downwards.
TCTCAAAACGTTTTGATAATATACAATATTTAATGTTAATACAATATTTAAGCTATTAAGAAAATAAAAATAAATAAAATAAATATTTGCCGACAGTCCACAAAACAACATCTAGCCCCGTGGTAAGCTCTAAGCTTCTGTTTCGGGTACTAGACATCTGATATACATCATATAAAATACATACATACACATATAGATATTTTTTTTAAACACCCAAACCAAGGAGACGAATGCAGAACATACAAACACTTGACCCTCGGCGGGAATCGAACCCGCTACCTCTTGCAATGCTATTTAATCGTGGCATTGTTTTTCCATTCATGAACTGTAGAATATCGCGAATAAAACAAAATGTTTAAATTTCGAGAGAAATTCCGGGTACAGAAATTTAATTACGCACCATGCATGTTAGTTAAAAGCTTTTAAAATTGTTTTGAAAGTAGAGTATTCTACGTACATTAATAAGCTTTTAAACCTGACATCAGTTCGCCTGAGAGAATATAGAGAGGATAGTCGAGTTAATAAATAAATAGTTCTTGTTTGTAAGGCCTCAGTGGCTGAGTGGGTGAAGGTGCGCTTGCGGCGCTAGAGGGTTCGATTCCCACCGAGGGGTGAAGTGTCTGTATATTCCACAAGCCCTTTCTCCTTGGTCTGGGTGTTTAATACGCCTGTGTGATAAAAATATCTATTTGTATGTCTATTATATTTAGAGTATTGTCATCAAAACATAAGGTAAGAGCTTACAACTGGGCTAGATGTTGTTATTATTAAGAATACTTTATTGCACAAGAAAGAAGAATTGTACAAAAGGTGGGCTTAGTGCCAAGGCATTTTCTACCTGCCAACCTCAAACAGGTTTAGGTAACATAGGTATATATAGGGTTATAGATAGATGTAGTTGTTGTTGTGTGGATTGCCCAGCAATATTTATTTACACGGTTTTTTTTCATTAATATTAAGTACTTACTTAATTAAATAGTGTTTCAAAACACTAGGTTGCTTAGGTATATTCGAACCAAAAGAAATCAAAAACTTGTATAAGAAGGTACTCCCTCTCACAATAAACATCTTCATCATCATTAACAAATATTATAAATATGTTATTATTAATTGCTCAGTTACTTTAATATATCACGAAAACAGTTTGTAGAGTAACGGACATAACCGCTACAATCATGACGGAGTGAACCGACATTCTAAAAGAGATACATATACAGCTCGCGGAATGAAATAACTAAACACCCTTTACACAACTTTCCAAATTTAAAGGAGTCATAATTTCACCTGAGTGATTTTATTTAAATATAATTGGAATACCACCCTAATCTCTATAACTCTATAACTACTTTTAACTCTAACATTACGATTGTTTGAGAAAGCTGTGTTAGATTTCAAACCGATCAATGTTTATATGACCCGCATAAAGGTTCCAATCAGGTTTAGCCCTATACCTACAAATGCCTATTTAGGCTTAGTGCGATGTATTGATTTGAGATCAGCGTTTTAGCAAAGCACCAATCACTGGCTATTTTCATTGTAAAATATAATCTAGCTTTTACGCTACGGCGCGGCGGCAGCTTTACTTTATAAATAAATAAAATTAGTTTAATAAGGTATAACCCATATCACAAAGAGAATAGTCAATGTACAAAATACAATGAGAAAATAGCATGATAACAAGTCACCAGCGCAAGTTGCTGGCTTTATAATGGACTTTCTAATATATCACATTTCCATGTCACAATGTTAGTTACCGTACTCCTCAAACGGCTTAACCGATTATTATGAAATTTTATATGCATATTCAGTGGGTCCGAGAATCGGCTATATACTATCTATTTTTCATTTTTCAAAATAACTTTTGTGATAAATCGCTGATGAGAGTTCACATGTGCCTACAACCTCTAACGAAACCAAGTGTAGGTACTATTAGTTCATAAGGTAGATGGAAAAATGAATTACTGTTGTCGCGTTGTACGAATTTTCCACCGGAATTACTTTATTCCCGGAATTATTTTATTTACTTATCCCATTTTTAGACTCAAAAGAATCTGTATACCAATTTGTAGTGCACTGCGACCTTTCCTGCACTTACTTGCTTTGCTAGACTTTCTCGCGGTATAACATACTAGCAGCCCGCCCCGGCGGCGCACGGGTAAAAAAAACTTCCCGGTAATTTTTAAAGTTTTTTGTTGAAATTAAGTTATGTCAAAGACAATTTTATTCACAATAAAGTACTCTTAACCATCAACATATTTATTTGAATAAATATTAATATTATTATGTTGATACAACTTAAACAAATTATTTCGTCCAAATTAGGTACCATAAAAACGGTTTTTGTGAGTTAATCTTAAAAGATAGACATATACTTTCGCGGACTGTTTTTTAGATCATTAAAAGAGCTATTATTATTCTTTAATACATATTTTTTGTGTATCTTGAACCGTTTTCACGGCGCACGCAACGGAAGGCTTCAAAGATGAAATAATATCTCCCGTTTTTTACACATTTACCACTATATCTTTGCTCCTATTGGTCGTAGCGTGATGTTATATAGCCTATAGCCTTCCTCGATAACTGGACTATCCAACACAAAAAAAATTATTCAATTCGAACCAGTAGTTTCGGAGATTAGCGCGTTCAAACAAACAAACAAACAAACAAACTCTTCCAGCTTTATATATTAGTATAGATTTATGTACCAATGTAGGAAGTTCTGATCTGTGTTTTTTAATTCACTAAATACCATAGTTCAGAACTATCACTTACTTACTTACAACACAAAAAGAATTATTCAATTCGAACCAGTAGTTTCGGAGATTAGCGCGTTCAAACAAACAAACAAACAAACTCTTCAGCTTTATAATATTAGTATAGATTTTCCCGCATTAAAAAGCAGTACGACCTATAAGATACTATTGTATTTCAAGGTTTTCCAGCAGTAATAACATTATTTTCCAGGGTGAGAGTACACATAGACCTTCTCCTTGAATCATTCTATCTATATAAAAAAAAGCATCGAAATCCGTTACGTAGTTTTACAGATATAAGAAACTAAATAGATTCAGACAGACAGCGTTAAACGACTTTGTTTTATACGATGTAAAGAGATGAACAAATTGTAAGCGTTTCATATTTTCCCGGACGGAAATCGGCGTTTACACAACGTAGAATATTCTCAGTATTTTAAACAATTCTACAAAAGGGACCGGAAATAAACGATCCCGTATATTTTGGTATGGATTGTCGTTTAATGAAAAATTTATAACTTAAGTACGGTTCGCTCTCCATAAGCCTGTTCTGTTGAAAAGGCTATGGCGTTTATGATATGTATATTTTTGGAATTAAGTTGAAGTTTGTAATATTGTGTAGAATTAAGTGCGCCCACGTACCGAAGTTCCTTAAGTAAAAGTAGAAAACTAGAATTCATAACAAAACTGACTCGTCGCTCTCCTACCGATAGATGATAAATAAATAAAATAATTATAAATGATTAAATTGTAAAAAGATGTAGTCCTCCTAGAAAATAGAAATACTTCATCAAATAGAAAACTATATTATCTTTAAGCTCCATCTAGTGACAATTTTGGGCAACTCTAACGTATTTCAACCGAGAAAGAAACGCAAAAGTCTACTAGGTGGAGCTAGGCCACTCTAGTTGCCGGACGTTGGAGGCATCATTTTCTCAGGCAACCAAAGTCGCGCGGACATTTCAGTGGTTATAATAGAATAAAGATACTTTAAATAGATGACGATTATATCGAAAAATAATTGTTTCTGCTTGTTCTCGGTGACGCAGGCAGCTCCCAGCCGACGTAGCAGGAAATCCAATATTTATATACGTCTTTCCGTCTATAATGATAATTTATTATATCGTCTCATTTAATTTATCAACATGATCTAAGTCGCACTCATCAACTAGTACATTTTAATTCATCTTGTTTCAAATTAACGATGTAATTATAATCCAAAATGGCCGCCAGAGCCGTAATTTACGAAAACGCTGAGTCGGATTATTCTAGAAATTACAGAACGCTTAATAGTTTAAAATTAAATTTAGGTTTGCAAGTTTCAAAGGTTAATTTGATAAGTTGTGATTTATTTTTGTTTGAGGGGTTTTGGTAAATAAACGAGCCGAGTTTTGTTTAATATACAATAAACCGAACTAAAAAAGATTTGGTTGAACTAATAGAAAACACATATAACTATATCGGTGTGGCTAAATTAGCGGCATACGGCGAATAAAATAAAAAAAAGGTGTGTGTGCGATTCACACACGATAGAAGTGAAACTTCAGTAAATCGACAAAAGACTGAGATGAATAAAAAAAAAAAAACTGTGCAAAAAGATTTTGTTCGGGCAGTCACCCATCCAAGTACTGGAGTTGCGCAACGCTGCTTAACCTTGTTAGCGTTAAAGATTGGCTTACCTGTCGTTTTTTACGTTGAAATCCATGCGATAAAATCATTTGACCATTTTATTCAAAGTCAAAATCATTTGACTTTGAACAAAATGGGAAATTTGGGCAAACGACGGTGCAAAACCTTGTAAAGTTTAATATTTTTAAAGCCATCCCATTTCAAAAAATGTCAAAGACGTTCTCGAAGATTAACCCCCATTTCTAAGTCGTTTTCCAATACATTACACTTCGATAGAGGGTCAAAAGCTATTTATACCTCACTAGTTTTCACACCTGACTTCACTTTAGACCTTCCATTTCAATGTACATACCTAGGAAAAGCCCGTAAATTAGGTATATTCTCTTATGACTCAACGAACCTTTAAGGTAAACTAATAAAGATAATTAAGGCCGAATTTTCTTACTTCGTAATAAAGTTAGAATAGAATAATAAGTAATTTTAGAACACAATAAACAAGGTAAAATACAAAGGTTGTCTGGAATCTCTTCCAGATCACTTTTAGTTTCACTAAAAGTGATCTCTTCAGACAACGGCCGCGCCCATTGTTACACTCTAATTAACATGTTTTTGTGTTCTTATGTATTGTTGTGTTGTGTTTTAATATTTGTGTTTCAATGAAGAGTATTGTAGTGTATTGTAATATACATAAATAGCGGAGAAAATACAAACATGGCGATACGTAAACTTAAAACTAAATTACAAACATTGCTCATTGTATAAAACGAGATTTACTCACGTAATGAACTAGAGTTATCTAGAAGTTAAATCCCTGAGGTCTAGTTAGTGAGTAAATCCCGTTTTTTACAATGAATAATTTAATTCTCTTTTATCTCCCATTTTATATTCGTCAAAGAACGAGTCGTCGAGAACACATCGCATTTAATCCTTTTGTCATATGTATTTTATGTTTGTATTTTGTTTTTTTTTTTGTGTTGGGTGTCATTTTTTTATCTTTTTTTGTCCACATTCTCACCTGATGGTAACTATCGATGTGGACGAGGATGATCCATCCTCGTCCTCATCGATAAAGATGTGTTCACTCTTGACTTGAAGATACTCAGATTGTAGGTACAGGAAACACAGCAACAACAGTTGAGTTAACAAATTAATCAACGAGACGGCAGATTAAATTTGTACCATGTCTAAGAATTATTTGATTCCGATATCCCTTTAATAGTCAGTAATTATTTATGCTGATGTTGGAACAATCGGTTCTTAAAAACCTACCTATAAGTGAGTAATATTTGTATTTAATTAAGAACATTTTTAACGAAAAATAATCAAATTGTTATTTTTATATTTAACTAGCGGCCCGCCCCGGCGTCGCACGGGTAAAAAAGGTTCCCGGCAATTTTTCCTTATTTGCTCACCGTTTAGACCTACCCTGGACTACGAAAAACATTTTAAAACCAAAATCAGCTCAATCGGCCCAGCCGTTCTCGAGTTTTAATCAGACTAACTAACAACAATTCATTTTTATTTATATAGATTTAGTACTCGCGCCGCGGACACCGGCATAAGAATGTTGCCCTCATCTCCTTTAGTTGTTGATTTATTTTGAAGATAACTCGAGAACTGCAGACAGAGACACACCGCAAATTCAGAACCTCCCTTTCTTCTGAAGTCGGTTAAAAATAAAAATGCCCAAAAAGATGAGAGTACAGTCCCAAAAAAAAAAACAGTCAACAGCTCGAGAATTGAGAACCTCCTCCTTATTTTGAAGTCAGTTAAAATTAAACGACGATTTTAGTAACATTTTGAATAAATAAGTAGGTTTATAATAAAATGAAGGGTTTAATCTATATTTTACTTTGTTAAAATAAAAGCAAGCTAGATTATATCCAAGAACGCAAAACCCTAGTTCAATTTGTGTATCGCTTCGATATTTCGAATAGACATGATGACTTCCTAAAAGAATTGGTATTTCGTATTGTCTGTCCATAAATACTGGACATCTGTTTTTGCTTTATCAATTTAATAAGAAAGTGCAAAGATATAGAGCATCAAAGTTCTGGAGTGAGGGCTTGTGACGTTACATTAACATTTATATGCACTGTTACTTCTTCATGTTAAAAAAAAATTAAACATAGAGGATTAAAAAAATATATATAATTATCGAAATTATTTTTTTAGTCTTACCTACAACCTTTTTCTTTAAAACTCGGTAAATAAATAGAAATTGTCGAGTTATAAAAGCATTCCTTCCAAAAAAAGAGGTTGCGTCGAATTAAGAACCCCATAGGCTTTTGTATGGTTTTCTTTGTAAAGGGATATGTTGATTTTTAATTCACATGTAAGCAATAATTACAAATATTTTATTTATTATCGATCCAGTTATTCTCAACCATACATATTTTCATGATGCTGATAAAGGGTTAATTTTTTTTTATTAATTTTTTATTTTATTTTTAGGCAAACATTAAAACAACAGATATATATAAAAAGAACATGTCTACGACATGTGTTAACACAGAAGGTAAATAAAAGTATCCATTTTTAGCATTAATACATAACACAGAAGACGATAAACATAATTGTGTAAACTTTTTATTAAAAAAGATAAAATACATATTATATTGAATGTTGCTTTTTTCATAACAAAATAAATAATAATTTGCCTTTGAATTACAAATGTTGTTGTAAAAGCATTATTATTATCCCTGTTCTACAAAGTCGGCAAAGGTTAATCCTTGTAGGTGGGATTTAACATAATCTCTCAAGTAAATAAAATTATATCGAAATTGTACGGAATCCTTGAGAACGACGAGTCGTACAAAATATTCGGTTATATATTTATAAGAAAGTATACTTATTTATAAAATACTAGCGGCCCGCCCCGGCGTCGCACAGGTATACAATTTTCCCGGAAATTATTCGATTTTTTCTCGCCGTAAAAACCATCCCATCTCTCAAGTTGGAGCGAACTGCACATGGTGTGCTAATTTTTAACCGACTTCAAAAAAAAAGGAGGTTTCTCAATTCGGCCGTATATATATATATTTTTTTTTTATGTATGTCCGCGGATAACTTTGTCGGTTATGAACCGATTTTGACTATTCTTTTTTTGTTGGAAAGGGAGTATAAGGGTGGTCCCATTGTAAGAAAACATGGATCTGGTGGTGGAATCCTGTAGAAATTGAGGGAAACTCTTGAAAATATTGTCTTTCCGACTTGTGTGTTCCTTAATATTATTCAATATAATGAATTTTAAAGCCGTTTTATTAATGAGGGTCTGGTGTTGATCTGATGATGGAGGGAAAGGCGGTCGAGGGAACTCCTAAACGATTTACAGCAAGTACTTTGTGTTTGGGCTTGATTAACTTATATTACTGAGACCGTTCATCGAAATGGGGTTTCACTGACATCAGACCCCTAGTCTGATGATGAAAATGAGGGACAGTCAAAGGAACTCTATAAGGTATATTTTAGTAGAGTAATTACTAAAAATCGTGAAATAAAACTTTTTTGCCAAAAATTAAACCAACTTCAAAAGAGAAACTGAAAAGTACAAAATAAATTAACTTTACAAATAATTTCGACATTATAAGTGATAATTAAAAGAGTCATAAACAATTAAATAATTAAGTATTTAATAATTTTGAGGTCGGTGCCAAGTAAATACTACAAAAAACTTAATGCAGTAACAAATACATTTTTACCTACACTATACACAATATCAATGGATATGTCAAAATAACATACTAATTAACAGCATTTAGGACCCAAATAGAAATGCGTGCGCGGATATACCGCGAATGGACTGATATTTAGAGTTAATTTCCTACTAATACCTTAGGGCTTGAGTTGTGAAAAAGATTGATGTTAGGTACCTATATTATATCTAGTTATTGTTTTACTTGGCACCGACTTCAAAATTATTAAATACTTAATTGTTTAATTGTTTATGTTTCTTTTAATTATCACTTATAATGTCGAAATGATTTGTAAAGTTAATTTATTTTGTACTTTTCAGTTTCTCTTTTGAAGTTGGTTTAATTTTTGGCAAAAAAGTTTTATATTATAATCGGCTAAGTAGTGGTTTAGGAGTCCATTGAGGACAAACATTGTGTAAATCAAAACAAAAGTAAATCTTAATATATATAAATCCCGTGATTTATATATATTAAGATTTACTTTTACAAATACCTGAACAATATTGTTTGTTTGATTATTATAAAGCGCTTTTAACAGAAGATAGAATGTTCAAAAAAAAGAACGTATCGAGGGACACCAGGTAGGAACGAAATTCCTTCGGCTAAAGTAGAATCAACACAATTTGTAAAAAAAAATAAACGTGGCTACTCACGAGTAAAATGTATCTATAATGTGAGTATTCGCCACGTGCTTGTCCATGAATTTCATGCAAAGGCGGGGTGGAGTGGTAATTGAGAGAGAAGGGATGAGAGAACGGAAGGAAAGAAGGAGAAAGAGAAATGTATTATTATACACTACTCGCTTGTGTATACGACTGTCGCCCCTGCGCACGTCTCATTCAACGGTTTTATTCCACGGACTTTTTCTTACGGTTTTACTATCAAATTTTTTTCATTTAGGTTGCGCAGCAAAATCGATATCTCCTCCAAACCTGCCGTTTCTCGTAAAAGGAACTTCATTCCAAAAACTAGAGTTATGGTGCTCAATGCTGATCGTCATTACTATGCCACCTGTTTCAAAAACATCTAACATTAATTCTCTTCCTGAGATGCCAACTTTCCCGTGATGCCTTAGAGTATTTATGTATTTATGGCGTTTTATTCAAAATTATTACATTTATTTTTATTTTTTTTGCTTTAAAAGATTAACACACATCCGTAACCTTTTCACACAGGAAACGGATGTGTCTTAATCTTTTTCTGCATAAAAATGTATAACTAATTAAACCAAAAAAAATGAGGTTCAGCACTTATTAGAAATCATGAAGATATTACATTTATTCTAGTAATGCTGAATTTTTTTAATTTAGGCCAATTCTTCCTGAGATGCTGATTTTTCCGTGATGCTATCTTTTTCAAAACATGTTACATTAATTCGCGTTATGCCGACTAATATAATAGACATCTTCATATTCAACGGGAGGTTGTGGTGATGTGAAATAAGGCTATGGAACTTTTTCGTTATAACCGAGTAAGATTAGACAATGGTTAAAATATAGAGACATTATGCTCAGTCACATGTGACAAAACGAGATAGTTCTTCACATAACTAACCTTTGCTTAGTTTACTCGGATTTTGTGAAATAAATCTTCAGGTCCTATTTCACCATGAGTAAAACCGCAAATCTCAGTCAGTCAGTCACTGACGATTGTTAGATGACTTGATAACATGATATTATTGTATGCTGAGATTGGACAAACTGTTAAAACAATTTCATAAGCTACCATCTGTATACACATGTGTGAAAAACTTTGTTGTGAAAAACTGTATACATGTACATACATGTTTTTTTGAATCTTTATCTTCTTCTTGACCCCTGGCGGGAATCGAACCCGCTACCTCCTGCACTGCAAGCTGACCTTCGCCCACCGTGCCATTAAGGCAGTCAATCTCAACAAGATACCTACATTTTTTCTCTACCCGTTGTTGGTTGCGCAAGTACAAAATGTCATCTCTCTGGCTACGAAATAACTCACACTTGTTTCTAAGGTGATAATATGATAATACTTCTTTAGCAACAGGATATATTTCTATTATACTCTAGTATGAATACAAAAGCTACATTTTTTATGACAAAAAACCTATAAAAAGTGCCTCTATTTTTTGATTTCCATAAGCAACTATTAATAGGCTGTGAATGTAGAGTAAGCTACATTCAATAGGTAACAAACACGATGAAATAGCCGGTTCTATGACTAATGGACTGACAAATAGTCGATAACAGGAAAAGAATTAACCTTTTGCTCGGCCGCACACACCTGTAGGTCGAACTGTCAAAGTTGTGTGAAGGGCGATCAAACGAATGTATTATTTACAAGTAAATAATTCATAAATTCTTTATTGTACACAAAAAGGATACATTAAGGTTTATTAACAATGGTCATGTACAAACGCGAGCTTAACCCTATAAGAGTTTTCTTACAGCAAACCTGTGGTGATGAAGAAATTTTAAACAAATAAGAGTAAAATAAATTATGTGTTATTTATGATTTGTCAAAGTACTTTTTTACAAAGACGACTTCAATAATGGGATGTATTGTTTTTTTTTCTATGCTCATCTATATTTAAACCAAGCTATTTTTGATAGCGGGTCAGTTACATAAACCCGAATATCTCCCGAACTACGTATTCTATCTATGCAACGAAGACTGTTGAATTGAGAATTTAATATAAAATAATACTTATATGCACAAATTCAAAATAAAAGCTGTGTGTATGATTGTGTTTTTTGTTATTATTTTTTTTTTAATTTATTTATCGTTTACAAAAATAAAACATTTTTATTTAACACATAAATAGCACAAAAAACCAATAAGGTTTAAACCCGTGCTATTGGAAAAACTGAGACGCAGGTTCTCACTAACCTATTTAGTTACACAGATTGTTTTGAAATTAGGGAACTATCTAAACTAACATTAATTGTACATTATTTCTTTCGTTATTTGTACCTGAATAGTCAGATCAAGTATTACTGATGAAGAATTTTTATTATGAACTGCTGCAAACAATTATGATGGGGCTTACAACTATTATGACCAGGCAAGAGGGCTGTTGGTAGAAGGAAAACTTCCTGGTTGCGTAACATCAGGCAATGGACGGGCATAAAGAAGGCAGAAGACCTATTCAGGCTAGCCCTGGATAAGGAAAAGTTTAAAAAGATGACTTCCGGCCTTCAGTAATGGAGAGGCACTATATGAAGAAGTTTTTTTTTAGTTTTTCAGGAATTTCTTCATTTTAGTACTTTGTATTGCCTCCTCCTCCGCCTTTGAGCGCTTCAGACAGCTTCCTGGCGATAAGGCATGCTGTACACTAAATTTCGGAGCTAAGGAAAACCTTCCCATTCCTCAACCTCCTTTTTACAACTCGTTTTAATAATATGTTATCAGAAGCGCGACTAAATAGTCTTTGACCCGTTATTTATGAAACATCTTAGGGAACTCTTTTTTCCTTGTAATAATACATATTATTTCTAACAAAATAAATAAATGTATTACTTTTGAGACCGTATCTCAGAAAACGTTAGAGATTTGGTGCCTTATCAGATTTGTTTTATCTGACGATTGACGGGTTTAATTACTGCCGGCAAAATCACGTTTTTTATCATAATAATGGACTACTCTTATATCTACGTATGTAATTTAGTCTCGATACAAAAAATGTCGGAACTGGGACCCCTTTGCCAACTTCTCTGTGCGCGTTGTCATTTTAATTTAAGTAATGTTTTTCTTAACGTGAACATTTTTCATTTAGTTCCACACAAAAGTTCTTTACTGCAGAGTTCTTAGTTCTTTCAATTGAATTTGTGGAAAATTCTAGAGAATGCTTGAATGAATATTTTGCATTTAATTTAAATATTTGCATGCCCCAATTCACATTTTGCTGGACCGCATAGTTTACGAATAAGTTTATTTTTTACAACTTCCAAAAATTCAATATAATTCTATAATTAAATCAGCCCTTTTACTAAATGTTTTATGATCATTTTCCAAAATATTCAATTTGTCTTTTTGTCTCTGATTTTTTCCTGATTTTAACGATAAATTTCACTATTGATATTGCTTATTTCATAACAATGATAAAACTAGGAACTCAGATAACCATTAACCGCGGCAAAAGGTATGCTTTTCAGTGGAAAATCCATCAAATATTTGCAACGCCGCAGGCCAATTCAATTTAATATCCTACCATATTTGATTAGTTTGAAATTTATTATAGCTCCACTAAATTCTATAACTCGATGAGAGAGTTCACTTAGTTCAAAAACATAATAGTTCTTAGTCAAGGGTTAGTTAGTTCTTTGAAAGTTACGATGCTGTAATATTTTGGTGCGGCTACACTAATGTAGCCGAAGATTTGTGTCGCTTTGTCGAACTTACATACGCGATGTTCTTGTCTACATTAGCGGACAAAAATTTGTGTCGCATTGCACGCTACAAGATGCTGAAGTGATGTAATTGTAGTCACAAATAGTCAATGTATGGCGTGGGCGCCAAACATCGTATTCGCCCGAATACTTCGCGTTACAACGATGCATCCGGCCACACACGTCGCGTTGACACGAATATTCGTCGCAGGCTGCTTATATAGCCGCATCGTTTGAAGCATTAATAATTTTAAAGGACTTTGCAGATCAGGTGCTGGATGGCGATATTCGTGAATTATTTGAGGACCGCGTTCTGTGCTCAGTTTTGACCTCAAAAAAGCTTCCAGATTTTGATTCCGGGAGTTGGCAGTTGGTATGTTGGTCCATTTATTATGTTACCCATCCCCTTGGTTAGATATCAAGTAAATAGACTTAACTATTTTTACAATAAATAGATACATAATTCTTTTAAAAAAAGATTAACTAATTTTCAAAAAAAACTTGCTTTATCTTCATGTAAAGGTACTTCTTCTGTAATACCTATTCTACTTATTCTATTCTATTATTTTTCTATATTTACCTGTTATTACTAAGATGCTCTTTGTCGGCTGTAATTTTCTGATCCAATACACCAAAAAAGCTAAATTTTCATATTTCCTCCATAAATAACATAAAATTGGGTTTCATAATGAAAATGTTTTGGAGATTTCTACGATCCAATTCCTCTTATTGTTTCTGCATGACAGATTTCATTAGAATCATTTCGTCAGAAAAATACTTTTAGCGATTTCTCTATCCATTTGCGCGAGAGGCTTTCAAAGAAAATTTGTTTCTATTAATTGAAAAAGCTAAGCGTAAGTTATTGTACACGTATAACTTATTTTTTCTTGTAAACGAGAAATCCTACTACTATTATAAAGGCGAAAGTTTGTAAGTATGGATGTATGGATGTTTGTTACTCTTTCACGCGAAAACTACTGAACCGATTTAAATGAAATTTGGTACACAGAATCTCTAGAGCCTGAAAAATAACATAGGCTACTTTTTACCGCGGGAAAACGTCATTCCGCAGGAAAATCCATTATAACGCGGGTAACACCGCGGGGCACAGCTAGTAATGACAATAAATAGAGTATAGAGGGAAATGGAAGAAAAATACATGTTGTGCCGACCCTACATAGTGTGGGGCAAGAATGAAGAATAATGAAAATACAATTAATAAATATATCCGAACAATCCACATAACATCTCGCACCGTGGTAAACTGTATAGCTTGTGTTACCGGTTCTGGGCATCCGATATACTTAATATAATAGGCATACAAGATATTTTTATTATACCATATTAAGCACTCAGACTAAGACAATGCATTGAAATTTCGCGTGACGAAACCATTTCGTACTTTTTGAACTCAATTGCTAACTTTAATGCCCTATGTCTTGGCAGTGTGTTATTAAATTAATAAATCAAAATATATTTCTATTATAAAAATATATATCTATCGTTTGTGTGGTTTTTAATAGAATCCTGACTTATTTATGTAAAAGGTCGTTAGAAAAGAACGTCGTCGTTAAAGTCGTTAGTTATTCGAATTTTCCTGCGTAGCACTTCGTAGCAGTTCGTAGATGTTTCGTAGCCGCGTAGCACTCTCGAACTTATTCAGTTAAATCAAATTAATTCTCAATGCTCAAGAACTAAAATACAAATTTTAGTTCTTGAGCATTGTTCTGTTGTATTATAAATTTTGTGTTTCAATAAAGAGTATTGTATGGTATTTTAACTGAAGTAACTGACTTTTTGACTAATTCTATTCCCTTCTTTGCTCTAGTGTAAAGAAAAAGCTATCAGATTCAACATTAAATTTATTTCCTATACAAAACATAGTATTTTACATCCTAAGGTTGCCTCGGAGAGATTGCTTTTTAGCTATAAGGCCGCCCACTGTACCACTTGTTTTCTTAATTTGTTTTATGTGTTTACGTTCCCATGCCTTGTACAATGAAGCGTTTTTGTATTGTATTGTATAATAAAATAGTCTGTCAATAATAATATGAAAACACGTTTTTTTTTTAATGAAGTTTCGCATGACGTAATGCTTTTGTGCAATTTGTACAAAATTTGTACATCGAAAACCCCCACTCCGATATATCAAATAAGGGAAAATTTAATTTGGCACTATTACTCAAATTAATAAAGACATAATTATGAGATCAGTATTTTCGGACGAGCTATCAGTCTGTTTAAACAGAAAATCTTTTTTTTACGGATTCTATGTGTGTTTTGTAATTGTAATTAAAGACGGCTGGAAAGCGACTATCAAAATGAAAATATATTTTTAAAGTTAATTCTTGAAAAATGTATGTGCGCTTTAAAATACGTGGTTTAACTGCGAAGGAAAAACATCGTGAGGAAACCGGCATGTTCTGAGAACTTTAATGAGTTTGAAGGACATGTGACATATACCAACCCGCACGTAGCCAGCGTGGTGAATAAGGCTTAATCTCTCTCCTCAAGAGAGAAGTCTCTGTCTCTCCCAGCAGTGAGAACGTTAATAGGGTGATGATGATGTAGTCTCAACATTTCCACAAATAATGAAAACCGTATGTTTTCATGGTGAAACAGAATGGTAAAGCTAAGCGTCCACTTGTCGGTATCGTACGCAACGGACGCATCGCATCAAACGTACACATTTTTCAAAGTATGTCCGCTGTATGCGTATAGATTAGCGACGGGGAGTATCATTATACGGATTGCCGATGCCAGTTCATTCGGGTTTTTGTAGTGATGAGGGCACGCAATAGGTATTTTAGGTTTTTTTATTTTTTTTCCTATTTGCGTTTTTGCTAGGCTAAGTTTAATTAAGTTTTATTATGTCACAACTATATTGTATCATGCAACATTTCTTTGTAATTATTTAAATACGTTTTTATTATTATTATTTTTTTTTTTAATCGACATAATAAATCTAAATATAAAATTTAAGAAAAACTCCCGATTCCAATGCCTTAATTTCCTTAAAAGTAAAACCCCATAATATTTTGTAATGTGCACGCGATGCGCTTTCATTTGATAACCCCACTCGAGTATATTTTGCAGATTTTAGTTTTTTTCCCACTCTAACTCCCATAACTTTTAAACGGGAGCTATGATGTCCCAGACAGACAGACAGACATACTGACAGACAGACAGACTGACAGGCAGGCACGTCAAACTTATAACAGCCCTCTTTTTTTGTCGGGGGTTTAAAAATGGAGGATGATTTCAATTCGGTTTAGTAAAATGTAGCAAAAAAAAATTTTCGTAGCCATTTTAAGTCATCCGTTCATGTAATATGTGTATTGTAATCCATCAATTTTTCAATGAATCGTAAGTATGTTTTTAAATAAAATATATATGTAGTTATATCAGTCACCTAACTCCCATAGAACAAGCTCTGCTTAGTTTGGGGTTAGGTTAGGCTGTGTGATTAGTCCGCAAATATTTAATTTTTTATTTTGCATTAGGTATGCCGATCCGCGGTTACTATTGATGATATTTTCAGAATGTCCATCTTTTATATCTACATTCAGTTCTGTCGGCTATTGTTCTGTCGGGTATTGGCATATAGTTATAGTTTTCGCAAAAAAAGTATATACAACTTCAGAAAAATTGTTTGAGATTTTCATTTCTTTATGTAATAATATATTCTTGAGTTCATAGATTCGTTCGTTCGGCCAACAGGGCTTAACAATGTAGGACCTATGTCCAGCATTGTACGTCCTACAACTGTATGTCTAATATCTTGAACAAAAAAATATTGACCTTCAATAACATTAATTTGCCGTTTATTCAATTGATGTACTTATATTCAACAAAATCTTATAAAGCACCCGGTCCTACCATTTTTTCTTTCTTACATTTTGTCCAGCGGTGGGAATCAAATCCGCAGCCTTTAAGATCTTAGTAGCCCCTCCACCACTCAACCAGAAAGATAGAGCTGCATATTATATATTTTTCAGATATGTTTAAATTAAAATATTCCCAGTACATAAAAAAAAAATCAACCGTTAATATAAATATCAAAACAAAATAAAAAATACGATATAGCTACCGAAATTGTACACCAATTCAGTTAAAAAATATATCATCATGCTTTTGTCAAAAGTATCCCTGAAATTCAGAAACCCCATACATAAATTTCATTCAATAATTGACCAGTACCTTCAAACTCCAATAACATATGTATCTATATTTAAATATCTCAGTTTCAATAAATTAAATCACTCACCTATTTCACCGCCTTGCCCGAACCACTTTCACAAATCAAATACAAAATAAAATACTCAGTCTAAAATGGAAGATTCAACCGTCTTTTAATTAATTCTAATTATTGTCTTACGAACGTCCGCCGTGGTCGAACGCTCCGGATCTACTGACGCGATGAGTGGGTAGTAACTGGGCCCTCGGCTGAGTGGGAGTAGATAGAGATAGAGGGATGCAAGGGTCGTGCTGTTAGAGGGAGTCGGGTAGATTGCCTCTGGGATCGAGTGTCGGGAAGAATACCTTAAAGAAAAACCCCTGAAATTAACCGTTTCAGGTTGGACGGATTAGGACGTTTTCAAAGAAATTGCGAAGAACCAGTTGATATTTTTATTTTATTTTATGATTAAGGAGACATCTTTATTTTATTTAACATCGTATACGAGTAAACGGTTCTATAAAAACTTAATCGAATCATACGATGTATGAATAAAACCATTGGAGAAGCACCAGCTTTCAAATAGAAAGAAGTAGGTATATTTTCAGCAATAAATTATTTTATTCTATACTTGGTTTACATAGCTGTTTTATGGACATTTCCACCGGAATAACCTAAATATGTATTTTCGTCTACATGTATTGCCTTACTTGATATATGGGCCATATAATATCAGTGAGAGGATTCTCAATACTTCACAGGTACGGTATCGGTTCTTATGATTGACTCCTAGAGCTTAAGAGAGACTTATCTAAATTTTCTTGCATTATTTTAATTAGTTATGGAGTCCTATATACAGGACGTTCCGGTAGAAGATGGATAACCTTGAAATGGGGTATAGTTCACAAACATTCAGTTAAAGTATAATATGAAATCTAAAGTCTAGTCTGTCTAGATTTTTTTTAAATACCAGTCTATCTATAATTTAGAGACTAAGGTATCTAAGTTATAAGTTTTAAATAAATAACTTAAAAATGTTACCTTATTGCACGTTCTGGCACATACACAAATGTAGGTATATAATTCAACTATTATTATTCGATAAATGCTATCAGATAGGCTGCAAAAAACATGACTAGCTATTTTACTTTTTATTTAATACTTAAACAATTTTTTTATTTTACCTGTTCCTGTATCAATAGATTATTTTTCGGGACGGTCCTGAGCTAAGAGGTATGTGCTATTACGCATGTCATATCCATTTATTGCCAGACACCCGGTATACCCAGCAGTTAACGCGGAACGGCTTAAATGATGTTGATTAGTATACATTAGCTTACAAATCATTATTTCAATTAACTTCAGATTTGTTCACGTGACGATCGCTCGTTTCTATGGAGATAAATGTCTTGACTTTTGACTTGTATTCACAAAATGGAGGCGTAAAGTCTGAGAAATATTAAAGTTAGTAAACGTAATTCTATTCAGAATTATAATTCATCGCGGAATCATGGAAGTTTGCCCAGCTCAGTGTACGATATATTTCACAAGCTTAGTACTAAGCACTTAATTCTCTTAATATATTTTACAGCAAAATGGGAAAATTCCCAGACTTAAGGAATTAGGCTCATATGGGGACATTATTTTCGGAGACGTAATTTGAGCGGGCCGGCTAAGATGCCAGATTTTGTAAGATGAAATTATCTCTTTGTTCGGAACGACGGATTACGAGAGTTCGTTCGAATTTTGGCAATAATTAATGCCCAAATAGACAATCAATCTATTTTACTTAAGGATAGTTTTAAATTAAACATAATGTAGAATATACAAACTCTTTCCCCTCAGCGGGAATCAAACCTTCTACGAATTTATATGTATAATAAAAATATCTATTTATAGTATATCAGATTTCTAATACCCGTAACACAAGCTTAGGACTTACCATGGGGTTAGATATTTTTGTGTGGATTATCCGGTATTTAGTAGATAACTGTAACAATAATACAAAATTGACATAAACCTATAAACATAAATATTGTTGACGTCTTGTTATGTTAATACATTTAACATTCATTTTTATAGGAAAACTAGCGCCGGCCCCGGCTTCGCGAAGGTAATTATTCAAAATTGTTTTCCAGGCAATTATTCGATTTTTTCTCGCTGTAAAAACCATCCTTGAACTTCTACTTTTGAAAATATAATTGGTCAAATTGGTCCAGGCGATTTCGAGTTATGCGCTTACCAACACATTTTGGGATTCAATTTTATATTAAAGATTACAAAATTTGATAATTTCTAACACAGATTTGGTTAACAATATAGTTTTTAGGGCAAAATATCGAGTGGTTCGTTGTTATAATGAAATTTGTTCCACGTTGTAAATAAAAAATATTCATCATTTCATCATCACCCTATTGACGTCCCATTACTGGGACACAGGGACTTCTCTCTTGGCGAGAGAGATTAAGCCTTAATTCACCACGCTGGCCAAGTGCGGGTTGGTATATGACACATGTCCTTCAAACTTCTCAGAACATGCCGGTTTCCTCACAATGTTTGCCTTCCCCGTTAAAACACGTATATTAAAGCGTTCATACATTTTTCAAGAAGAAAAATCTAGAGGCGGGTTTTAACCCACGACCTTCGGAATGAAAGTCGCGTGTGCACCACTTAGCCAACTTTAGTAATTTACTTTTACACAACGGCCTTAATATTTTACTGGTCCCTCTTATTGTCTCATTACATGCATTAATTATAAATTAAAGGTTTTAATATAGAAAATAAACCTGAAAATTATGGCACTTCCATAAAATTCACATGGTTTATTGACTAATTAAATATTAATGTTTAGCAGTACGACATACCGCAATCCTGAGAATTACAATTCTGTTAAGATGAAACCGTGGAAATTCAGACAAAAGGTATATTCATTATTGATGTGGAATCGGTGACGTCATCGAAGAGGTATTGAATTTCGCTACTTACAAAGTTTCTGAGAATACCATAGTATATCAAATACTTTTAATTACATACGTATCACACGTATGTTATTAAAAGAGTTTGATATTTATTTTACTTTTCATGTAGCTAACATACTGAGATATTGTATTTTATTTGTAATACATTTATAAATAATCTCTCTTAATTTTAAAATAATATACTGTTTTTTGAAGCTTTGAAGCTCAGATAAGATATAAATAATAGCAGATAATAGCCTTTTCTTAAAAATATCTGTATATGTATGTATATTAAGTTAAGTATATCAGATATCTAGTACCCGTAACAAGCTTAGAGCATACCACGGGGCTAGAAGTTGTTGTAAAAAAAATTGTTAAGGTTATCATAATTATGATAACTAGTCAAATTAATAAAAAACCTGTTTTTTTTGTTTTCACCTAGGTACTTGTTAGTAAACGTTATGTAAACTTAAATTATCTTATTTATACTAAGCATAAATTAATTTACCCCTCAGCGCCTGTCATAAATCGTAAATTGTTTTCGAATCTGGTAAAACATTGTCTGATAACTAATTAGAGCTAAACAGATTCTGCTACTTTGAACGGATTAGCTCTTTGAAGTGGCAGTGGGCAGGCCATATAGCACGCAGAACAGATCAAATCAATCAGAATCAGAATCAGATGATCGTTGGGGCCGAAAAGTTCTTGAACGGATACCACGGATCGATGATGATGATGATGAAATGGATGAAATTGCTGAAACTTATGTTACATTCTAAGATCTTATGTAAATGCAACTCAATTAGACATTTTTTTTTTCATATTCTTTATGTATAATATGCAGGCGGTGTGGACGTACTGCTCGCGCTACATACGCCCGCGCTCTTAATTCCCTCGCTCCGTGAGTTGTCGGTATTTTGCCCTCAAAGGTGCGGCCTTAGAAGCGTGGAGCGCGCGGTGTTATCATCATCATCACCCTATTAACGTTCCCACTGCTGGGACACAGGGACTTCTCTCTTGACGAGAGAGATTAGGCCTTAATTCACCACGCTGGCCAAGTGCGGGTTGGTGAATGTCACATGCCCTTCAAACTCTTTTAAAGTTCTCGGAACATGCCGGTTTCCTCACGATGTTGGCCTTCACCGTTAAAGCACGTGTTTAAAGCGCACATAAATTTCTCAAGAAGAAAAATCCAGAGGTGCGTGGCGGGGTTTGAACCCACGACCTTCGGAATGAAAGTCGAGTGTCCTCCCACTTAGCCAACACGACTTTTTTGCTTTTTTGCGCGCAGTGTGGACGGTGGTATTTGGATCGCCACTTTACCACACCATAGACATCTCGCAAAGTGGCCGTTTGGTATCGCTCTAAGAGTAATGATAGTCAATGATAACGAAACCCAATAATGTTTTTACTATACCAATTATACAGGTGTAACCTAGCTTAGACTCCAGTCCCCCAAATATTATGTGGATAAACTATCAAGTCTCAACTTTGTCTTTATCTTTAAGTGTGTTTTTATTTTTATTTTAACTACTAACATACACCTCAGCTGCATTTCTACTAACGTGTGGTAAAAAGAAAGACATTTTTATAAATCTATTAACATTAAAAAATGCATCATAACTTGAAAACCGTGACACTTTTACTGAATACAAATTATCATTTTCCGAACAGTCGCGATGCCCCCCAACCGTGGGTAAAGGATTATCCACTCATTACGCCACACCCTGTATAAGTGTAAAGGACAATGATTGGCGTCAAATTTCTTGCGAAATGTATCATGAAGGATCGCTTTAGGATCGTTTGAAGCGTATTTTTGGATCACCTGTTTCCAAAACTGCACCAGTCTTAGAAAATACATGTTCCATGATCCTTGAACAACCAGTATAGACCCACATATTGACATAAATAAAAATAAAAACCTTTTTATTTCCAGTAGCATGAAGAAATTAAACGTTGTTATAATATATAGATACCTATAGAGTGTTTTATCTAAAATATAAAAGTTACTACTGGAACCTCAGGTAAAAGCCTCATCCAAGGTTTTCCAGTTGTCACGGTCGTTAGCTATTTGTCGCCATTGTGGGCCAGCCTTTTTTTTAATATCGTCGTCCCATCTATGGTATATGGTCTTTCTCTGGAACGCTTGCCTAATGGACCTTTCCATGACAACAATGAATCACTTCTTTACAAATACATACAATAATAGCAAAATATAATTTAGAATTTTAAATCAACATGGTAACATTTCTAAGCCAAAAACTAAATTGATTGCACTTTCGCGTGTTTCGGGGCTGGTGATGATGATTTCGGCTTACTCCAGAAATGCCCTGCGAGTATCCCCTGCGATGCGGGTACTTGGAAAACTTTCCACAAATCCCCTGCGAGATCTATTCGAGCAATGGCAGGGCATATACCAGGTAGGTAGGTATTTTACCATCACTATTGTAGAAAATCGAGTCGCAATATAAAATAAAAGTTTTATTAATTATTTTTCCGTAATTGAAATTTGTTTAAGCATAACAAAAGAAAAAGCGCTTTGGAAAAAATGCAATACTGTATTCACAGAGGCTTTTTGAAGTCAAAGCACGAAGAGGCGTGGGAGCTTTTTTAGGGTTCGGTGGGCTGATTGACAAACGTTATTATTATAACAGTTAAAATGTTAACAAAAATTTATAGATTTCAATCATGAAAAATATTTAAATAAAATGTTTGTGCCAAAAAAAACAACTTCAAAACAATAACTAAAAAGTAAAAATTAATTAACTTTTACAAATAATTTCGGCTTTATAAGTGATTAATTAAAAGAAACATAAACAATTAAATAATTAAGTATATTAAAATACCTGTATGCCATGTGCGTCTAAGGAAATAAACGTTTTGACTTATATCGATCTGCATCTAGATGACACGTAACTAGTTCCTAGGTAAGTAGAGTCACAAATGTATATTTCTCAAAATCTATAGAAATGAACCAACGTGTCAATAGTTAATTATGTCACGAGATATCTCGCTTTGTCATATGCGATTGAGCAAAGCAGCTCTAAATTTTAACCATTGTCTAACTTTACTTGGTGAATTAACCCCTTCTAAACTGATTCTACTCAGTAGATTGAGTGGAATAGAATAGAACATTCGTTATTACACACACCAATAAACATATATACAAAATTGTTAATAGTAAAATTAAACCAATTATGCTAAGAGTTGAGTGATGCATGAGAGATTCAAGATTAAAGTTTATATACATGCATAATTTGCACTGTTAAAAGCCACTGGTAGTCTCTAAGTTTTTAAATCGCCGGAACCCTGTAAACAATCGGTCTAACTTTGCCTTGTCCCTTCGTTACATCCTCAATTTATCTCTTCTGTTTGTGCTCATTATTTTTGTAATAACGAAACATTTTTCAAATGTTGCTCAAGTATTTCCACACCAAGTAATTTTCAAAGTACTGATCTATCTTAAAAAGCTTTCGCGATTAGAGTGAAGCCGCCAAGAGTGAAAAAACTTATGCAGTAAGCACGAACTTTCATCTTTATTTATGTGGATATATTTAAAACTGCTACATTTCTTAATTCAATGTATGTGTGACGGTATTTTAAAACTCCGGGCAACATTACGACGCATGAAAAAAAAATTCGTGTCGATTTAAAGTATTTTCTATTCTATTTTATTCTATATTCAACTATTTTATCCACATGTCATCAATGACAACACCCACTCTGTGAATACATATGATATCAAATGGGCAAAATGTTCGCAAAACTCGGTTATTCGCAAAACTCCAAAAAGTTTGTAATAAAACCAATAATATCCCATTTTCAGATCACGAGTAGGCTTTAACGATAATGCCCAGAAAACTAAATTTAATATCCCGAAAAGCGGTTACCTATATCCTATCAGGTACCTATAGGTTGATAGATTAGGTTGTTTCGAAGTTAGATAGATTTTTATCGAATCGTCTCATAATAATGACTGCGTCAGTGGCGCGGTGGGCGAAGATCCGCTAGCGGCGTAATAGGTAGAGAGTTCTATTCCCGCCGATGGTTCAAGTGTTTGTAAGTATGTTCTGCAAGTAATTTTCTCCTTGGTCCTGGGTGTTTAATCTATATATAAATAAAAATGAATTATTGTTCGTTTGTCTGATTAATACTCGAGAACGACTGAACGGATTTATCTTATCATAGTCTTGAAATGTTCGTGGAGGTCTAGTGAAGGTTTAAAAGGCGAGAAAAAATCGAATAATTGCCGGGAAAAAAATGAATAAAAACCCGTGCGAAGCCGGGGCGGGCCACTAGTATGTAATATAAAAATATCTATATGTGTATGTCTATTGTATTAAGTATATCAGATGTCTAGTTAGTTGTCTAGAGCCATACAAAATATAGATACTCTAATGATGGTGAACTAGCCAATAAATTTATTTCTGATATATTTTGTCATTTTCGGGATATCTTCCGTGGTCTTCAGGAATCGGGTAACAATTGAGCCGATATTCGAACCTTGCGTGGGTGCTAGCAATAGTGGAAGTTATTTACTGTCGGAAATTGGTTATGACAAAGATGAGGTACTAATAGTTTTTGACGTAAGTATATAAGGGTGTTTACTTGTCAGACGTGTTGGCTAAGCTGGAGCACACCCAACTTTCATACAACTTATCTTAAGTTAATAATGTATTGTTATGTTCTCGATTATTGTATGTGTGTGAGTGGAATAACAAATAAACGTTTCATCTATCTATCT
Organism: Gymnoscelis rufifasciata; assembly: GCA_929108375.1. Lineage (NCBI taxonomy): Eukaryota > Metazoa > Arthropoda > Insecta > Lepidoptera > Geometridae > Gymnoscelis > Gymnoscelis rufifasciata. The sequence continues at coordinate 6,897,857 of OV815327.1, read as the reverse complement.
ATCCATCATACCGAAGGTCGTGGGTTTAAGCCCCGCCGAACCTCTAGATCGGTCTTGAAAAAATTATGTGCGCTTTAAACATGTGCATGTGTGAAGTGAAACATCGTGAGCAAACCGGCATGTTCTGAGGACTTTCATGAGTTTGAAGGACATGTGACATTCACCAACCAGAAATGCGAAGGTGATAGTTGGAAAAACTGTCCACAAATCCCCTGCGAGACCCATTCAAGCAGTGGCATTTCTGGAAATATTTTCCAATTGTCCCCTGTTTCATTTTATAAAGTACAATAAACATAAATCTTATATTTCAAAAATGAATCGTTCACCAAAACAGAAAATAAACATATTACACTAAGTTCTAGCATTAAGTTCTAGTATGATTTTATAATTTCTCAGAAGATCCAATTAGCAAATTTATTCATTATAGGTGTCACCTAGGTGTAAAACCTAGGCGAAATACCAGGCATAAATACTATAACTTCACACGGATCAACCAAAGCTGGGAGGTAGGTGACCTAAATACCTATTGATTTACCCCCATGTAACTACAAACACAACTCTCCCTACCAACCTCCGTTTTAAGAAATCGGTTAAGATCTTATATCGCCACCAGAACTAACAATAGTTTGGTCAAAACGAGGTGTAGGTACATAGGCCTCAATATAACAAGCTACATTTGACAGTTCATCAAAATTTAACGACGTAACCTTGTTACGGAAATAAATTTTAATATAACCGTAATAAATGCACAATGCAATAACAAAATAAGGGAATTTTACTATTTTTTTAGCTAATAAATCCCTTAAAATAATAATACATAATTATAGATTTAATAACTGAACGTCATTCGTCATTGCAAGTTATTGTCGTCAGTCTACAACAAATTGGGTAACATACCCAATTTATCAAAGATTATATGAATGAACACTTTATTCAACGCAATATATTTTAAAGAGTTATAAATAACGAATTGCATGCAAGATACAAGATACAAAATCATTTATTTCCATTGTTTGGTTTTACGATTCATAGAAACGTCAAAAATGATCGCACAACATGTCCTAGAATAAACGCAAAATGGCGTTCAACTGAGTAACATTTTATCCACTTTATAATTTTATTTAACTCGACACTGGCATATTGTCGCTTCAAGCGCAAAGTCCAATTACAAGAAACTGAACTGACCTAGAATAAGCGCAAAATGGCGTTCAACTGAGTAACATTTTTTTTCATTTTATTCAACTCGACACTGTCAAATTGTCGCTTCAAGCGCAAAGTTCAATTACCATAAACTGAACTGAACTGAACTGACCTTATCCCTAAAAGCGATTAACTAGATCCTAATACACCTCGGTCCGATTTCAGTCACCAGGCTGAATCTTGTTATTATTATTAAATATGTATATTTATAATGAAATATATCAGATGTCTAGTACCCTACCCGTAACGCTTAGAGATTACCACAGGGCTAGATGTTGTTGTGTGGATTATCCGGATAAATGTTTATTTATTAATGTGTTAAGAAATGAACCTGCGTTATAATATAAATATTCGTCATTTTTCCGCGGTTAAAAGTCGCATATGTCGTATCTCAGGCTATGTTAAATGCTCTAGAGAATCAGTGTACCAAATCTTATTTAAATCGGCTCAGTAGTTTTTGCGTGAAAGAGGACAGACAGAGTTACTTTCGCATTTATAATATTAGTATGGATGGATTCCAAATGGTTATATTCCTATCTAGTAAGTTTAATTGTAAGAAGCAATGAATGGTGAGTACTCTGGTGATGTGTTTCATTGTGGTTCAATGAGGTAGGACCAGTTGGTTCAATGAGGTAGGACCAGTTGGTTCAATGAGGTAGGACCAGTTGGTTCATTGAAGACGCACTAGTGCTGGATTTCGTTGTAAAAAGTATTGCGTTGGTGAATGCTGGATACTGCTACGGCGCTGTGGTTCATTGTGAACGCACCAGTTGCTCATGAATGGGCCATTCAATACCCGGGACGGGACGGCGCATGCGCGGCATCGATCCGGCGCCCCCGGCCGGTGAGTGGCTCCATTGCTATACGAAAAAAAAACTATAGAAGAAAAACATTATGAGCTAATTAGTAGTTGTTACAAGAAAGTTTAAGCAACATTTTCATGGAGACAAATCATACGTGTCCAAGCTTGATGGGGCTGACACTTCTTTTATATAGTTTTATTTATGTGACTGCCTTAGTGGCCTGTGGGCTTACGTCTAGCACCCGTAACACAAGCTTAGAGCTTACCACGGGGCTAGATGTTGTTGTGTGGATTATTTTTTTACTCCACGTCACCACGTGGGGTGTTTAGTCGGTGACTATCGTCCTGATAGCGAAGAGTCTCCCTTCGACTTTAGTCTGTTTTCGTTTTTATATAAATAAAGTGACTGATCAAAATAATTTTCATTTCTCATGTTTGACATGACTGTGTGTGCAAAAACCGATTTACGTGTCAAAAATGCTCAGAAGATTTGATTACAAACAAACATCGAAACTAAATACATAGTATACAGTTGAAAATAAATAGAAGAATTCTATCGCTACGATGAATTTTTAGTATAATCTGATCTTGAATTATTAATTATTATTTTGAACTAGTGGCCCGCCCCGGCTTCGCACGGGCAATTATAAAAAAAAATCCCGGCAATTATTAGATTTTTGCTCACCGTTTAGACCTACCCTGGACTACGACAAACATTTTAAAACCAAAATCAGCTCAATCGGCCCAGCCGTTCTCGAGTTTTAATCAGACTTACGAACAACAATTCATTTTTATTTATATAGATAATGACATATTTCGATTTTCAAATTAATTGACATTGTGAATAATTTTATTATTTTATTATGTTTCCTTAATTAAAACAATTTTATTGTCTCAATATACTATTATGTATGTACATTTTTACATACATGTATAAATTTGTAAAAGCATTGACTTGATGCTTGTTTTGCTTTACGAAATTTTTGGTTATGTATGTTCAGGAAGTACGGAGCATATTTTACCAATAGCTTTATTACGTCGTTTTTCTATTCGCACTTGGAAGCACTTGGAAAGGAAAAAAATATAAATACCGATTTCCCTGATATCTGAAAATATATATGTTCGATGCTTCCAGACATTTTCTGGTTCAATTATGGCTTCTGGAACCTTGTAATTATTAATCACGTAAACATAAGTAGATACAATTTAATTGAGATTCTGTTACGCGAACTTTAATAACACAAACCTTATCGCACCACTCGCTCCTGAGAAAGACATATTTTACTTTAGTTTTTAACTTAAGTTTAAGTCAAAGTTTCCATGTTCTGTTTTTAAGGGATGTTTGTATTTTATTGTCTAACAGCTAAAAGCTATTGAACTCTGGATTTTACATTTAACTCTTTGTTTTCACATGAATAGTTATGAAGGAATCTTATTCTTATTCTTTGTAAATTAAATTCGAAACATTTTGACTCTTGAAGTTTTGCCTGTTTTGCGCGTTATTTAATAATAATAATAAAATCATTACCTTCAGGCACCTAAGGCCCATTATAAACATATACCCTCTCTTTCAAAACTGCTCATTCAGGAACTTCGACAGATGTTGAGTTGGAGCTGTACCCTAAAAGAACCGAAGGTCACATCATGTGATTTCAACATTTCGACGATAACCGAGAAACCAGTCTTGGTCCTTATCGTAGAATAGCCTCGAAAATCACGGTATACGACACGCGATTTTCGAGGCGACACGCGAATGTAATTTTGCGTGGTATGTACTTCCACTCGAGGTTCTCCAGGAATCTAGAGGTTTTTTTTTATAATGAGATATTGTTCCAACTCGTTCTAAAGTCAAATACTTAAGAAAAATATATGTTGAAAAAGCCAGAGAAAACCTTCGGAATGAAAGTCGATTGTCCTCCCACTTAGCCAACACGGCTCATCGAAAAAAAAACAAGTGCTTTAACGGTGAAGGCAAAACATCGCGTAAGGAAGCCGGCATGTTCTGAGAACTCTTAAGAGTTTGAAGGACATGTGACATTTACCAACCTGCGCTTGGACAGCGTGGTGAATTTAGTGGGACCGTAAATAGGGGTGTTTCCGAACCAGTACCTAAGTGTTTTGAAAAGTATATTCGGCATGGCACCGCGTATCTACAATCATTTACCTGATGAAATAATGATATCACCAACGGACTCTATAGTCAAAAGAAAGTTACTTCTAGACAGCTTACTATAATGTAAATGAATACATTGTTGAAAACATTAAAACTCAAGCATGAGTGTGATTATTATGTATATTGCATTTTTTTGACATTGTTTACCTGAAATTTTATAAAAGTTTATTACAAATAAAGCCAAATTTTGCATGTTGTAAATTAGATCCTGGCTGTACATATTGCAATATCATTTTATTCTTGCAACATGATTTTACCTATGTAGCGTGAAATTTTAATGAAATTAAAAAAGTAAACAAAAAACGGTGACAGCTTATATTCCTCGATGCACCAGCTTGTGGGTTAATATAGCGTATTTTCTTCGAAAAAATTGGTCCGACCACTAAACAAAAAACTAAGTAAATTAATACATTTAATCATGTTATCGTTACAACAATGGAAACGCGCGCCGGCCAAAACGTAACGGCAAGGACATGGTGTCTATACCCACACACGGAGGTACCTTATTGGATACTCAATAACCTACTTACATTTATTTATAGATCAAACAGCTTCCCTCCCTCGGTTTTGCTTGCGTTAAAACGGCTTTTACTTGTAGCCTAAGGCTGAGCTTTTCTTGGAATGGAGAAAAAAGGTTTTCTGTAAATAAAAAAATAGTTAGAAATAGTTTGTTTGACTTGATAGCTAGAATGGCGTCATGCTTATTCTACACTAGTAGTTCCCCGCGATGTTACTCGCATTATAATGATTTTTTCCGCAGGTAAAAGAAGCTATTTCAATAATTTCAATCGGTTCTGTAGTTTTTACATGAGAGAGAAACAGACAGACATAGTTACTTTCGCATGTATAATCCCAACTAGCAAAAACTAGGCTTACAGCAATTTCAAGACTACTGTTTTTGGCTCTTATATCACTTCTATATAATCGTATAAGCCCGTGTTTGGGCACCAATTATAAGCATAGTTAGTTTAATATCCTTTTAATATCAGTCTAATTTAATGCTGTTTGAGCTTACAGAAATCTAGCCAAAATTAATATAAGCCGACTTAGGATAATATTGTTTTTACATAAGTATCTTGTAAGCCTGCAAGTTGCCTGAAAGTTGTATGGGTGTTGGATTCAAAGTTACACGGAAGAAAAAAATAATAATTAATGAAAACAAATAAAGTTGCTGTGAAGTTGTTTATACTAAAGTGCCGTTATTATCAAGTGCGTGTATTTGAGTTTTACGGTAAGTATTCCTATTGGAATTTATTATTTACTGTAAAGTAGACCTCGTTTTACGATTCAAAATTCATGCGCCTTATTAAATATGGTATTTCCAGTTCTCGTTTTGATATATTATTTGTTATTTTGTATTGATAGTGTCGCCATATGTATAGCTGCATTTTACAAGCGCACTCTAAGACTATTGTAAGATTGTTTACTCTAATTTTAGCATTCGGAATACTAAAGCAAACTCCATATTTAAACAAATTAGGGATCCTCGCAATTATACATAAAACCTTAAATCGACAGGGAGAAAAAAAAACTAACTTAACCAACATGGTAACTGCTTCTTTTATTTATCATCAGTACATCATAAGCTTCTCTGCTAATATTATATTTTACAGATTCCCGAGTGAAGAGCTTATAAGGCATAAATGGGTCAGCAAAGTACGGGCAGAAAGAAGAGAGCATGACTGGATGCCAACAAAAAGTAGCACGATATTTTCTGCCCATTTTGTAGACCAATACAAATAAAATACGCCAAAAGGAAACGTAAACGCACGTAGCGTTTACGAAATACGTGTTTATTCGAAATTATATTTTAATAACCAAACAAACAAATTGTTTCAATAAATGTCCCTTCTGTATCAAAATGTTAGATAATTCGTTAACTATAAAATCAATATATTTGGTTGTCATGATTACACAGAGAAAATGCATATACCTAATCAAGAAAATACTTCAAGTCAAGACACATTTCTTTTGACTTTAGAAGTACCTTTTTCCTGTTATTAGCAACTCTTTTATACCCATATATCACAAATCTTCCATCCACATATTATATCAAATTAAGCTATTTAATGTAAAAATAACAATATATTTACCTATTGCAAACGGAGATAGGCAATTCAAAAACATTACATAATATGGGCCATAGTTGTTGTCTTGAACTATTAGATACTGGCAATCCGTCTATATTTATATTTAAATGAATAATATCTGGAGTGCACGATAAACGTCCTAAAATACCAATGAGTCTTGTATTTTTGCCCATTTCCTGACATCATTTTTTAACACGAAAGTTTTTCATAGATGGTTTCGGCCTCGCTCGGAGATTCATCTTCACTGTTATCATTAATAGAACAAACTAAATTTCCATCGTTACTTTCGACTTCTTGTACAAAAGCAAAACCTGCAGAACCCTCACTGATATTTATCTCTACACTACCTTGTCCTGGCAGTGGTATATTTGTTTTTCTTTTTAACATTTCATAGTACTTCTTAACAACTTTCCTGTAGCCACCAGTTTTCTTAAAGCTATTCCAGGTTTTGTATCCATTATTAACTACTATTAAAATAACATATATATGGCCAGCAAAATTTTACTCTTCAAATCGTTAAAATTAGTATTCCCAAAATCGATCTAAGATCAAACGCTCTTATAACCATCTTGTCTTTTGTATTGTAAATATGTTAATCCAAAATCACTCTAATAGTATACTCATCCAGCGCTATTGATCTGATAATAGTTTCAAATAAGAACAGAAATGCACATACTCATAGTGCTCTTATGCAATGCTTATATTAGTCTGAAATTCTCACAATAACATTTAGCAAGTCTATTATAAAATCAAACGAGCTTATAAAATATGAATTTAAGAGCATGGTTTCTCAAGTGCAATCAGTCTTAGTAAATCCTCTTATAGGAGTAAGTGGCTTACAATAGCATAGTAATATACTCTTATATAAATATATAAAACTTGGTTATGAGACTGAGCGTTTTTGAGGCCATATCGGCTTGTCTAAAAGTAATATAGGATCGAGGCATGTTCCAAAACAATTATAAGAGCGCTTAAAGCCTACCACTCTTAGAAATTGCGTGTTCTGAGACTGTTTTGCTGCTTGTGATTACTATGGACATTATATATGCGGTCAAAACTGTAATAAAGTTATGGGTTTGTTGAGGAAGATTTTGAAAATTGTAATAAAAATCATAACTTAACAATTTACTCTCTCTCTATTGTGTCTTAACTTAAGGGTCACAGGTTTAAGTCGCCTCAAATTGCTTTCGCTTATTAAGTAGGTATACAGAACCAGTCTACTAAATTGAGAAACCCTTTGAAATGTCCGGTGATGATGATGAATGTTAGTACTTTTGGGGCCAATTCACACGTACCAGAACCGCACGACAAAACGACGCAATCATATCGCAACGACAACGCAACCACGCGGTTGGGCGTATTTTGTATAGAAAATCAACCATGCTTTGATCCTTAGTCACAAATAAATTATTATATAAAATGTTATTGTCGTATTTTCAAAGATTGATGTCCTTTTGTAGTACCTATCTTTATATTATCCTTATTTGTGAGTTGTATTTCTCGGCTTACTAACATATCCTTTGTAGATTTAGGTTGTGAGAAAATTGGAGCCTTTCAAAGCGCTTACTATTCATAGATACATATATTATATCGCTTTTAGTGATAAGGCCATTGTGTACTCCCTATCTTCCTCTCCTCTTTTAATTTCCATTAAATACTTATAGGGAATTTGTAGTTTAAAAAAAAAACCTCTGATTAGCTTTTGACGGATCCTAATCATAGTATAAAAATTTCTTGAATAATTACTCTATCTATTGCTAAAAATCGCATGAAAATCCATTCAGTAGATTTTTAGATCATGGCAAACAGAGTAAACGTTGATGAATTTGTGAAATTCAACTACCGGGAACGAAACGGATGCATGACGTCTGTGAGACAATAATATTTACTTTAAGTTATGCAATTTTATATGTAAGACAAAAAGAAATGTCATAAAATATTCGATGGGTTAAAATAAGTACAGAAGGAAATATATCAAAATGAGTGCATAAAAAACCTCAGAACAAGGTACCTCTTTTTTCTCTTAATAAAGCCTTTGTCTCTATTTGGTTTGTGGCTATTTCTCCGTTAACTTCCGCTTACAACCACATAACAATGGGAGTTAGTAAAAAAGGCTACACACACGACCTTAAAATCAACAGCGATATCACAACATAACTATCGTCCATATATTATTTATATTTATTTTTTTTCCTACATATAAGATTGTACTTAATGTACATATCTTAATGTACAAAAGCCTGGTTGGCTAAGTTGGAGGACACTCGACTTTCATTCCGAAGGTCGTGGGTTCAAACCCCGCCACGCACCTCTGGATTTTTCTTCTTGTGACATTTATGTGCGCTTTAAACACGTGCTTTAACGGTGAAGGCAAACATCGTGAGGAAACCGGCGAGTTCTGAGAACTTTTAAGAGTTTGAAGGTCATGTGACATTCACCAACCCGCACTTGGCCAGTGTGGTGATTTAAGGCCTAATCTCTCTCGCCTAGAGAGCAGTCCCTGTGTCCCAGCAGTGGGAACGTTAATAGGGTGATGATGAATGTACATATGTCCTAGCGGAATAAGATTGTTGATACTAGTTTTTAACTGTGTAAGATCTCTTGGTACACAAATTTAACAATAAAGTTTTCTTTATATTTGTCCCTAATTCGTGAGCTCGCTCGAAACATTGAAAGTTTGGTTCGATATAACAAAACATCGGGCGATTTAAGGTATAGGGTCCTCTCCACTACTTCATCGATATTGCTACTGATTTAGGCTTCGAAAACTGTTTTAAGACTGACTTTATTATGTAAGGCGTGAGTTAGTCTTAAAATAGTTCCGGTACAATGCGGTGTCCATCCATCACGACAAATCTGTGTTGAGACTAAATTCTTTTGAAACCTATTTTTAAAAAGTAATTTGATTCCGGACACGGTTTTTGGAATTTCGGAGGATGTAATTCTATCCTTGTCCTCTCAAGGCCCACTTGTAGTATGTAGTCTGCGCTCTCAGTCATTGTCTTTTACTCATTGACTTTAAGCGCAGTATTTATATTGTAATTATTTATTTGGACTTAAATAAAGAACTATTCTTTAAGGGTGACATGTTCACAAAACCCTGTTTAAATAAATTAATGATTGAAAATCGAAGACTTGATTTCAATGAGCGCGAAACCTTTTGTGAATTAAGTGTTATTGGGAGTCTCATATAAGCCGTCGTGTGTACACTTTAAAATATTATGAATTCTATCAAACAATTTATTGTACGCCCAGTAATACAAATTAAAAATATGTCAAATATTACCTACGCCGTAGTAATTTATTATTCTATGCCTACGCTTCAAAGTGACATTAAGTTTTGCTTGCTATTCGCTTTAAACAAATTATTGTTTTGCGTTTACATTAGACAGTTTAAAATGTCCGCTGTCTTTTTGTTAACGTCTTTTACTACTCAACAGATTTCGATGCTAATCAGAAACAGATACAGTGATTCAAGAGGAAGATAGATAGATAGATAATAACTTTATTGCACACCATTTCTTAAGCACATAAAAACACAATGCTACTATATAGTGGTACAATCGGCGGCCTTATCGCTAAAAGCGATTTCTTCAAGGCAACCTTTGGATGGATAGGATCTTTAAGGAAGATTTATAAGTACAATTTGCACCCGTTTAAAAAGTACAGCCGGGGCAGGTAACAAGGTTTAGACAAATTACTGACAAACAAGAATACGTCATCCGAATTATTGTTGTAGTAACCTTATATTAGGTCCTTACATATGAAATTGGCGTTTGTCGTACTGGCCACTTTAATCACAAATTTCTCCTCTTTGGTAAGGAATTCCAAATTCAAATTTGTACAGCTATAGACTCATGTATTTGTGCTTCGATGATCGTCATTCATTTGTTTTTTTTCTTCTGTTTTTTTCTGTTTGCGTCACTCATTTTACAAAATGGAAAACTTAAAATATCGCATTATTTACGAGTACGAGTTCCGCCACGGCACTAGTGCTGCGGAAACAACTCGAAGGGTGAATGATGTGTATGGCGGTCGTGTTGCAAAAGAAAACACAGTTCGTTTTTGGTTCCAACGTTTTCGTTCTGGAAATTTCGACTTGCAGAACAAGCCCCGTGGACGGCCTGAGACTCAAGTTGATAATGAAGAGTTGAAGGCTATTGTGGAAGCGGATCCATCGCAAACCACGTCCGAGTTAGCTGCAGGCTGCGGTGTTAGTGATAAAACTGTTTTAATTCACTTGAAGCAAATTGGGAAGATTAAAAAGCTTGAAAGGTGGGTACCTCACGAATTGACTGAAGCAAACCGGCAAACGCGCGTCGACTGCTGCGTTACATTACTAAACCGGCACAATAATGAAGGTATTTTAAACCGAATCATTACCTGTGATGAAAAATGGGTTCTTTACGATAATCGGAAGCGCTCAGCGCAATGGTTGGATCCTGGCCAGCCAGCCAAATCCTGCCCCAAGCGAAAATTAACCCCAAAAAAGTTACTTGTAAGCGTTTGGTGGACTAGTGCCGGTATTGTTCATTACAGTTTTCTCAAATCTGGCCAGACTATTACGGCTGATGTCTATTGTCAGCAATTGCAAACCATGATGGAAAAGCTAGCGGCTAAACAACCTAGGCTGGTCAATCGCTCCACGCCACTGCTGCTTCACGACAACGCTAGACCACACACTGCGCAACAGACGGCTACTAAATTAGAAGAGCTTCAATTGGAAAGTCTAAGACATCCTCCGTACTCCCCGGACCTTGCTCCAACAGATTACCATTTTTTTCGAAATTTGGATAACTTCTTGCAAGGGAAAAAATTCAACTCCGATGGGGCAGTCCAAATCGCCTTCAAAGATTTTATTGATTCCCGTCCGACTGGTTTTTTTAGTAAAGGGATCAATGAACTACCTATAAGATGGCAAAAGTGCATAGAAAATAATGGTTCATACTTTGATTAATTAAATATATTATATTAAAAAATATTCGACTTTTTGTTCCTCCCATACAAAACGCCAATTTCATATGTAAGGACCTAATATTATGTTTAAGAAGGCTTCGTGCCTTTTCTTATGTAACATTACGAGTTAGATTAATTTGAGGCCCGAGACATTCTGTCAAAAGCCACACATACAAACCACAGAGCTATTTCGCAGCGTCATTGTAATCTCTGTAATTGGAATATTTCGTCACAATCTATTTTAGTCCCACATTCCTCCCACTCGTAACATAATTCAAATTTTACGAAACGACGAAAGTCGAGTGAATTTCGAATTTATGAATGGGTAAAGCAGAGGTATGGAAATGCATAGCACTGGCCTCCCTCCCCACCCTCCACTCCCCTCCCCCTCCCCCCCGGGGTCGATTGAGGGTGGGGGCGCCATTCAAGACTCGAGACCTATTTTCGTTCGCCTAAGGTTTTGAGATTTTGATAATGTTCTCTTGGGTATTTGGGAATATGGAATATAAAACTAACCTTCGGAGATTCAGGTCAAAGAGTATTTATTTCTATTTAATATTAAAGATCTTAATAATCAATAATTATATAGCTATACCTCATAATTTTTTTTAGCAGGCAAGCATCAAGCAGTGGAAATCCAAATTCCACTGCTTGATTGGCCGTCTCTGTGCTTGTAACTGACTGTTACAGTTGCAAGCTTTTATATAAGAGTCTTAAAATTTATACTAGCTGTTAGTTTTCCCAAAATTTTGTAAATAAATAAATAAATTAATGCCTTCCTCATATATTTCCAACATCTTAACACGCTACGTTGCCCGTGTATTTGGATTTACCCGTGAGACAAAGTATTTTTCCCCGGGAAAAGTAGCTTATGTCCTTTCTCAGGCTCTAGAGAATTTGTGTACTAAATATAATTTATATCGATTCAGTAGTATTTGCGTGAAAGACAGACAGAGCTGCCTTCGCATTTATAATTTTAGTTTATGGATTATTTCGGCTTGAAGCGGCCTGCATCCACTGTAACCTCGCACTTTATCAAGCCATTCTTACATCTCGCTTACGTTTTAAGCTGCGTTAACCAATCCGCGATCTCCACTCGTGTACTTTTGGGCCAAAATGACCATCTGATCTCCGTGCTGTTTTATGCCTACCATCCGATTGGGCTTAACAATGTCACTCTTAACGTACCTATTTATTCTCATCTAGCTTTACTCCCCAAGGCATTTCCCGAATATTTGAATTTACCCCGCGTGAACTACGTATTTCATGGTAAAAAGTAGCTTGCTATCTAACACTAAAATCTAATCATCTGAGAATTCTAATCTGAAATTCAAATTGTACCTACCATTCGTTCCTGAGATAGGCGCGTTCAAAGAAACAAACTCTTTCTTAAAGTTATATAAAACCTATTAGTATTATAGATTCGACTCGTTATATGATCTCCTTGCAAAGAGTAATTTTTTGTAGCCACGGATACCGGGATCAGTGGATAAAAATATTTAATATTTTTTTCATTGGAAACCGATCCCGGTATCGGTGGAGAAAACTTTGGCGGTATCAGTGGACAATAAATTCTGATCCCGGGATCGGTGGACACAAACCCAATATGACCTGTCGACAGCCACTTCAATAAGCTAACCCGTTTCACTATATCGATGACTGCGATCTTGTACATACCTCGTCATTCTTCTGATGTCTAGTACCCGTAACACAAGCTTAGAGCTTACCACGAGGCTAGATGGTGTTGTTTAAATAGACCGGAAATATTTGTTAAAGAAATCAAGAATTCGCTTTGTAAAGAAAACTTTAATAGTCCCCTCCCCTCCTAGTTGAGTGACACTGAGCCTATTGTGCATAAAGTGATACACTACTTCTTGGATATACCTCTACACTACAGGGGGAGAATATCAAATTGCAATTATATAACCATGTACCAATTGACATAACAAATATTGATAACTTCCAACATTTTAAAAATGTAATTAAAAAAATATTAGAGTCATGCTTTTTATAATATAATATTAATTATTATAAGAATTTAAATTTTTCACAACTTTCTTTTATTACAAGTTTATTAAAAGTTGACATTATTATATTTTATTGAACGATTTTATTAGAATTACAAATTGACATTATATAAAAAAATTTTGATTAATAACTGAAACTGACTCAGCTGTAAGTCTTTTTTAATTATAAAATTTAATTGAAGGAACGTACATGAATTTGTAAAAATATGAAGTACCTTGAATAATACTCACTCTTATTATATGGTTAATTAATAAATAAATTATAATTAAATTAGTGGCAGTACGTACTTGTTAAGACTTGTTTTTTGCTTTGAGTTGATTGGTGTAGTAAAATAAAATAAATATTTCCGGACTACTCACACAGCATCACCTAACCCCAAACTAAGCAGAGCTTGTACTAAGGGTGTTAGATGACCGATATACTACATAAGTAGATCAATTTTTTTGTCAGTATGAGCATGCGTTCTATGTATAAGTACATAGATATACCTAGTAGAATTTATATTTATATATTGAGGTCTTATAGGTTTTAAAAATGCGTGTCATTTTTACTGTAAAAAATGTTATTGAATGGGCGTACTATACAAATCCTGCGAGCATCCCCTGCAATGGGGATAGATGTTTTTTTGTTTTTTAATAATCCTCTGCGCGTTCCCTTTGAGGAGTGGTCGGGTATTTTTTGGATATATTTTCCAAATATCCTCTATTTCTTTTATTAGGTACTATTTTGTTAGGGCTTGTTTTACATAAACCAAAATCAAAGCAATGGTTAGTTACTTCAATAATACGTGCCAATGGCTAGTTATGTCTGTACGCTGACACATGTGACTGCGCGAAATAGCTCTATATTTTAACCATTGTATAATTTAACTTGGAGATGATGAAACAGGCCCTTAGTGACATAGAACTGGCTCGACTTCTTGCTAACATAATTCATGTGAACAAGTTCAAAAACTACTGAATAGATCGTTGGACTTTTTAGCAATAGGAGAAGGTGCAGTTCTGCATAAGGAACGTTTTTGCATCTGTGCAAATCGGAACGAAAACGTTATAAAATTGTGAATTGTCGAATTGTTATATGAGGATAAAATAATAATGAGCTTCATTCGTATTAAAATAGCAGACAATTTAACTGATAATTGAACGGTTTGTCAAGTTTTTATGGGTTTTGTACCATAGTTAACCGGCTTCAGATATGCTAATAAATTAATTGTAAGTCACTTGGCGATCATTGTGAAATCCAAATTCATCACCTTCATTAAGTGATGATAATGTAATAAAAGTAGTCAATAAGAATTTTTATTTTGTCTATGTTTGTTTTGTTGTTGTTACATTGTATGCGTATGTTGCAAACAAAACTCATAATTAGTCAAACCTACAGGAGTTTTAACGTAACATACAAAGTTTCATTGAACAATTTAAAGGTTTGAACTCGTCAAAAGTAATTATGACTAATTTAAAATTTTGCTTCAAAACAAATCCTACCAATATTATAAACGCGAAAGTTTCTGAGGATGAAGGTGTGTTTGTTGCTCATTCACACAAGAACTACTGGATGGATTTTGATAAAACTTCACAATAATATAGCTTACATATCAGAACACATAGGGTTTACTTTACACACCTTTTTTACCGCGGTAAAATACCGCTTTTCACGGGAAAATACCATTATTTCGCTTTAAGTCAAATTTGCCATAAACATCTGGTTTCCGAATAAAGGATATAAGCTACTTTTAGTTTTAGAAAAGTATTAATACGCTGATGATAATGGTATATAATTATGTAGTAGGGTTTTAGGGTAGGTGGTCATGAAATAAAATTACGTAAATCAAGGATATTCCTGTTTTATTTCTAAAACTCATGAGGTAAACAACACTATACTATTTTTTTTCAATATACCAATTGTTTTCTCAACCCAAAACAGGCACTAAATATTGTTGGTGCTACTTACATAATAGAGTAAATATTACCTAAAAATTAGAATTTTGTACGCATTATTTTAATACACAAATGAAACACTCCATTCTTGCGCTGACAAAGACACTAAATAGGTACGTGAAAACAATATTTATGAATACTAAAATTAAAGCTACATGCGCATAAATTAGAAAAGGTTTAAATATGTTTAACCCCTCGAATCACAACTTTCATCCCATCAGAGTATAAGCGAGTCCAGGGGTTGAAAGTGAGGAAAGTTTAAATAAAACATTACAAGTAGAATTAAATAACAAAACAAAATAACAACCAATAAAGAGAGATTAAAGAGAATAAGTTAGTTATTGCAAATTTGACTCGAAAATAAATAAAAATGAAACGAAATTCTAACTGTCATGGTGGAATTTGTATTTATCAAAATAAAAATATTTATCGTGACTAAATATATGGCACGGACTAAAAATAAAAAATGAAGAAAGGAAAGTAAGAATCTAAGAAATAATTTGACCGAACTGTATTTTATTTTAAAGAAATACAGAATTCCAGACAATTAAATTTTATGTGCATATAAAATTTTTAAATAATTTAATAATACAAAGATATGACACAATTACTCAATACAGTAAATTCGATACATATAACCTTAACTAATGAAATTTTGGAATTGTGAAAAATCATGAAATCTTGAAATGAAACTATTTGATCAAAATGTAACTTACATAATTATATTTAAGTGTGACATAGGAACAAAAAACAGCTTAAGCTAAGAAAAATACTGTTACACTAGGATTAAGGATATATTCAGAGCAAAGAAACCTTCTTACAAATTTTATCAGAATACTGTAACATATAAAAAAAATGATGTACAGAAAGCGTCAAAAAGTAGTAACTTGATAGCAAATATTTATCATGGATTATAATTTAGAAGACTTATCAGTACACAAAATTGTGTTTTTTATGCACTCAGTTGAGTACAATCTGTAATTATGTTTAATAAGTTAGTTTATTTACTCTGAAGTGTAAAATAGTATAAAACTGTTTGGTCTCAAGTGGGAGATCTGGTATCTAAACTCTAAGGCTCGGTTGCCAGGAATCTATAAAGGAATGCAAGGTTATTAGGATATGCCATGATTGAATGGTATAACATCCAATACAAGTAGTTTTATAGTATTTAAATGGATTGGTGTCAAAACGAATGCTAACTAATGTTACAAATATATATCTTGTTGGTAAAATTCGACAATCATAAATAATTTTATTTTGAACGCGTCTGCAGAACAAAATCATGAGATTTGTTTTAAAGTTTCAAATAGGCCTAAAGATTACATCTTAGCAATGAAAGGCCATAGAAGGTACTGTTCATATTGTAGTATATAGTCTTTTTTATTTAATAAAAAGTGGATTTTAGCATTTAAACATTTATTTTTTATTTTTTGAGTTTTCGTAGGAATCACGGTTTTTATACACCAAACAAATTATTCTACCACCGTTCAAGTGTTTTATAATACTGGTTTTAATAAACTATGGTGTTATGGCATTATATGGCTACCTCATGAATCACAATAGTTAACTCTAATCTCATTTTTTTATACAAATTATATATCTATTTTACCAATTATACTTTTTGAAGTAACAATTATTTTATAGTCATCATCATTACTTTATACGTTTTATATATTCTATTCATATTTCTTATTTACATTGCTTTTGTTATAGAATTGACAATTTTAAATACGTTTAAATATATTTTTGAATATAAAACTACCCATGGTATATTTTGTTGTAATTCCTGGTTATATTTTGTATTTGTGTACAAATGTGTTGTAAATTTTGATATTTACATAAATGTTATAACAGGAATTATGACAAAATACATAATTTAGTTGCAGGCACATTGGCGTTCTTAACCCAGTTAGAGCCTTAATTTTCACGAAATCTAGATTAATAATACTATTCGTAAAAATGTCTTTTATTGGGGAAATAAATATATATTTTTATAAAACTACATTCTAAGTTGGTCAGGTTAGGAAGTTTACAGTTGCACTCTATAGCACATATATAATTCCTATATCTATAATCCACAGTCTATTATATTCTATGCATTGTCAAAAGCATTCTTTATTGTCTATACTATTTTGGCACATTATTTTGCCACGCTTATCAGGTCCGTATATACTTGCATCTAAGGCACACAATTGAGGGTTGCATTACAAATTCAAAATCTGTTGCAGATTCAATATAAAATTCGAAATTCAGTCAATTTAAATTAATTAAGCTAAAACTTGAACGCTTAATCTTTTACCTCTAGGATAAGCTTTGATTTTCGCGTTCAACTTTTACTTTAAGCTTAGACAAAATTTAAATTGACGGTATCATACAATTCGTTATAATTCTTCAATATAAAGACATTACCTCTAACACTAGACATTCTGTTTGTTTAGTTAGTTCCACTGGTAGAAGGGCCTAGATTGGCCTCTTGGTGTTTGTACTTGTGTGAAGTCATCTGCGAGAGGCCTAGCACTGCGAAGCCACATTGCAGGCAGTGGTAGTGGGTTTGCTTCTTGCTGTGGATACATTGTGGCTCGTAGCCGCAACCTACGGAACAAAGAAGTAATTTTAATTATCTAGGACTGTTAAATAGATAGATAGATAGAAAATGATTTATTACATATCCCAAATAAAAAAACAATACAGTTAGTGGTATTCTTGCTTAATTTAAATAGAAGAATTAAACTGTGACCACTGTTGGAACACAGGGGCGCAGGGGTTATCTCTTTGATGAGAGAGATTAGGCCTTAAATTCACCACGCTGGCCAAGTTTGGGTTGGCGAATGTCACATGTCCTCCAAACTCGTCAAATTTCTCAGAACATGCCGGTTTCCTCACGATGTTAGCCTTCACTGCATTAACAAATGTATTTATGCACATGTTTAAAGCGCATACACATTTGTAAAGAAGAAAAATCTAGAGATGCGCAGCTGGGATTGAACCCACGACCTTTCGAATCAAAGTCGAGAGTTATCCCACTTAGCCAACACGGTTTATGTAAGTACTTGATTGAAATAGAAATAGAAAACATTTATTTTGGAAATAACAGCACATTACAGAAAAATAAAATACAGAATCAAAAGCACACACACAAACATCGTAAAGATAAAAAAAAATAATTAAACATAGGAACAACAATAAACACACTAGAGGGTACGTAATCACTAATCAGGTACTGTGCATTATTGTGACCGAAAATGGGTTAATCTCAGCTGTGTGTTGCCCTGAGCCTGTGACGGGTTCAGGGCAACGCTGTTTATCAGATTAACCTGATTGAAGCTATTACTGGAAGCCCACCCTGAATGTGATGTATTTGCGGACGAATGGATGGACTTAGTGAGTGAAATTCTTCATTTTGTAAACTTGACATCTGAGACATTAATATTTAAGATTTGACATTAGCATATTCTTAACATTCTCGACTTTAATTATTAATTTTATTTTTATTTTCGTATTATAATTTTTATGTAACTAGACAATGTATTGATTGGATGTATTATTATTGTGTTTTGTTATAACTTAGATTAGCTAGTTTAATTGGATTATAAGATTAGCTAGCTTAATTGGATTATAATCTGTACTGTACCAGTTATTAAATTAAATAAATATATAAATAAAGAAAGAAAGAAAGAAAGAAAGAAAGAAAGAAAGAAAGAAAGAAAGAAAGAAAGAAAGAAAGAAAGAAAGAAAGAAAGAAAGAAAGAAAGAAAGAAAGAAAGAAAGAAAGAAAGAAAGAAAGAAAGAAAGAAATACTATTTATTAAATAAATAATTATTATATATTATTAAATAAATAATTAATTAAATATTATTAAATAAATAATTAATTAAATAGTGACCTTTGCTGGGCGGGAACTTGTCGAAGCCAGCGGCCTGGATGGAGTCCAGCTTCTGGTGCTGGCGGCGGTGCGCCACCACCTTGTTGGTGTCCGTGCACACGAACTCGCACTTCAGGCAGTGGAAGTGAGACGCCTTGTTTTGCCCGGTGTCTGTTGAACAGATTATAACATGTTAACATTATAAAGTTGAACGAATTGGACTATTTCATCCAAATTGGACTAGACGTAAATGTAATCTTATATAGATTACATTTACGTCTAAAAAAAATGAATTGTTGTTCGTTAGTCTGATTAAAACTTGAGAACGGCTGAACGGATTTATCTTATCATAGTCTTGAAATGTTCGTGGAGGTCTAGGGAAGGTTTAAAAGGAGAGAAAAAAAAAAAAAAATTGAATGAAAACCCGTGCGAAGCCGGGGCGGGCCACTAGTTATAAATAGAAATAGAAATAGTTTATTCAACAACCTATAAAACAGTGAATAGGTTTCTTAAAACTAGGTTTAGCTATGGATTACTTTAAAAATACAAGGTAATTAAAAAACAAAAACAAAAAAGTATAGGGTAGGTACCTATTCGAGAATTGAACTGTACTTCCCGTGCTAGTATGAGAAGTACAGAGTATAAAGTTGAATGAATTGGACAATTTCATCCAAATTGGACTAGACCTAAATGTAATATTTACGGATAATCCACACAACAACATCTAGCCCCGTGGTAAGCTCTTAGCTTGTGTTACGGGTACTAGACATCTGATATACTTAATATAATAGACATACATAATATAGATATTTTTCATTATACATATTAAACACCCAGACCAAGGAGAATGTGCTTGCAGAACATAAAAACACGTGACCCCTCGGCGGGAACCGAACCCGCTACCTCTTGCGCCGCAAGCGGACCCTCCCCCGAATATGTATATTTGGACTATTCACCTTATTGAAATATTAGTTTTAGGCACCATCGTAGAGAGCTAAGCTAATCTGGCCGACGGTCCCTGGTATCCCCTAAATAACTAGCTAACTATTCCACCCCGGAAAAGACAAGGGTGTACGCTTTTCGCCTTTGTAGGAAATGGATAGATTGAAGTATGTAGACTGCTCTCTAGAGTAAAATTCAAAAGTTTCCCCTTCGCTTAAGAACGAATATTAGATAATAGTTAAACTTACTGAATGCAGTGGCGTGCGGGCAATCTGGTCGTTGACAGTACACGTTAGCGCGATATTGCTGGAAATCACCGCCCATTAATGTATCCAACCTGTTGGCAAAAGTAAAGTTGGCAGTGTTTATACGTGTTTAACATAATTATAGCTTAATTATAAGTTTATTAAGAAAATCTATTTCGATGTTTATTTTAAGAAAGCATGGCTATATAAAAATTAAGGGTTACGAAATCAGGGATACTAATTCGTGACGCTCACTGTACACAAAAGTATTAAATGTTTATGAGGTATTGAGTAATAACTTCATATTTCATAATAAGTTATCCTTCAAATGCAAATTCAATCCTGCCTAATAAACTAAAATTATGTAGGTACCTAGTACATAGAAAAAAACAACAAAATCTAAAAATAGTTTTTCTCAAATGAACATTAAAATAATTATATCAATCACTTCTTTAGTCAATGAATACAATTTAATAGTTATCAGTTCAGTTTCTTGTAATTGGACTTTGCGCTTGAAGGGACAATTTGCCAGTGTCGAGTAGCTTGCATGTGAATCAAACTCAAATCTATAAACCCAATCCCCAAAGCCAACATAAGTTAAAAAAGTACCTATTGTATCTGGTCACAAACAAAAGCAATGTCAAAGTCGAAGTCAAATTGTTTATCAAAAATAACAGCATTTCGCTTGCATGTGAATCAAATTCAAATCTATAAAACCCAACCCCCAAAGCCAATATAAGTTAAAAAAAGTATTGTCTCTGGTCACAAACAAAAACAATGTCAAAGTCAAATTGTTTATCAAAAATCACCCATTAACTAACAAAACAGGTTACATGCGTCACTTTACAATAAAGCTATTGGAATAACCTCTGACCACCGACAATAGGTGTGGGCATATTGTGGGCGGGACACGAGAAATTGAATACTATATTTAGCCGCTATTTACCCGATATGAAATTTAGTAATTTTACACATACTGTCTTCACTGTGATTTGGGTTACGATAATGTGAGACAAAGGAGTCTTTAAGTTCGTCTAATAATTTTGTGTTGGTATTTAGTCGGCCTTAAAATTTGATGAAAACCCTAGTTTTGTCCGACGAAAATAAAATAATGGTCTGTACCTATACCTGTACCTATAATTAATATTACCTAGGTCGTACGTAAAATATTAATAAATTAAATATTTCTGGACTAAATGACACAGCATCATCTAACCAAAAACAAAGCAGAGCTTGTGCTATGGGCGTTAGGTGACTGATATACTAAATAAATGCATTTTTTTTAGTAAATACACACATAATTATACATAGAAAACACCCAGACCGGAAACTAGAAATAAATGACATTTATTATGAGCATTTTAATTTCAATAATAAGCAACAATTTTTTTATATTTATGATTTAATTACAAAGAGGGTTATGTCACACAGTGTCAATGTCACCCGTATACAACTCTAATATACAGTTTAAAATATATTGAAATAATACTTAAATAAATAGATAACTGACCTTTCATGCCTAGCGGTGTGCTGGACGAATCGTGTTTTGTCGCAGAACGAGTAGCCACAGTCTTTGCGAGTGCAGTGGAAGTGGGTTTGATGCTCTCTAAAGGACAAATAAACATAAAATAAAATAAAGTAAAAAAACCATTAAGAACAAAATTTCATAAGAAAAAACCTAATTCAGTTTTGTATTATTTTTTAACTACATGATAACACAGATAATTACTATTCTAGACTGATATGATAGTTATACAATGAAAAGAATGTGCCAAAGATATTGATGTTATTTAACTAGTAACGCCATCTATTGACAGTAAATGGTAACTTGTTGAAAGCTCAGAGCTATGGTTCGAGCTTTGAATGGTTCCAGCTTTATGCTGGTGTCCTTCAATTAGTACCGCAGTAATTCACTAGATGTCTCTTTCTACAATAACTTAAAATTCCAAACAAGTGTTGATAAATTATAGTATTGTTTATTTATCAATTTTATAGTTATTTAAACACGAAATATTTTGTAAAAGTTGCTGTTTAGTAACATAAAATACAACAATCTTGTACCAAAGCAAGTACAGTCAGCGAATTGATGTAGGTTAGCGACTAGATTGCTTAGACAAAATAATCTGAAAAACATAAAACTAAATTGATACAATATTCTTGCGCTCAGTGTGATCAAAATATGAGTTATATAGTTCAGATAGTTTAATTATTATTATTTAGTGCTGTAGTGACTTTGTTTTAAATAAAATTCGTTTAATTAATTGAATATAGATGGTAACACTGACCTGTATCCACAATGCGGGTAAGCGCAGTCCTCGTTGAACCGGAAGCGTAAATACCCTTCCGGTATAGGTTCGTCTTTCAAGACGCGCATGTGGGGCCCTCTGGCGGTGTGGGTTCGGCGACTGTGAATATTTAATGTTAATAATATTATGAATACTTTACTGCACTAATATTAACTGTACCTACAAAAGGCGGGCTCCATAATCATCATCATTATCATTAGATCAGCTGTACGACGTCCACTGCTGGTCATAAGACGGTAAGTTATAGACTTCCAGTTATTTTGATTCGAGGCGGCCTGCATCCACCTTACATGCAGCCTAAAAAAGCAGCCAAAGTTGGGCTGAGCACAATTTTTGTTATTCTGTCGAATTTGTCAATTTTGCGCGTAAATTACGTATAAAAAGACCTATATAAAAAGCAAACTCTTGAAAGTTCTCAGAAGTTGTGTTCTCGAGTTTCCACTTACGACTAATTGTTATTGAATATCTGTTTATATGAAAATTATTAAAAAATATTATTTATCTTAGTGACTTACGATTTAGCAATCATCTCCGCTTCCTTATCCATCGGTAGAGGGTGACCCTGCATCAGGCTCTGTTCCAAGAGCAGCTCTGGCGGATACATCATCGGGTACAAAGGGAACGGGGATCCACTGCAAAAAAAACCTTAATTAATACAACGAAAAGTACAAGAAAAATGTACACTTTATTTTTATCTCCTTTTCTTTTAGCAGGAATCGAACCCGCGTTTGTTCCCAGCGTAGTCCTACGCTGGCCAAGTGCGTGTTGTTGAATGTCATAGGTTTTTAAACTCTTTAAAGTTCTCAGAACATGCTGGTTTCTATAAGTTTTTCGTGAAAAAAATCAAGAGGTGCTTGAACCTACGACCTTCCGAACTAAAGTCGTGGGTACTCCCACTTAGCCAACACGGCTAGCACACGGACATCTATTTCATAATAGAGTAAAACTCACCCCTGGCCGAACACGACCTGCGCCAGCCCCGGCAGCCCAGCAAGTGATGCCGTATACTGTTGTTGCATCTTCAGTTGCTCCTGGAGACTGCCTTTGCGGCCTCCAGCGAGGTATTGTTGGAGGAGCAGGCTTTGTACTGCTTGGACCTGGAGGTAGATGAGATGATCATTTAGATAATGTTTTTAAAAATAAAGATGTTAAAATTGATAATGATGACTATGCTGATGCTTGTGATGTTGATAATGATGATATTGTAAAAGGAGAAACATTTGTTTTACTTTGTATTTTAACACTGTCTATCTTGAGTATGATTTTATCTATGATGAAGCATTTAATAAATGAAAATAGCCGATAAGGCCCTATTTCTTTAAGTTTTCTGAGTAACATTCTTTTTTTTTTATTATATGTTTAATATACTTTCAAAAACATATGTAAGTAAAAAATTTTCTAAATCCAAAAATGCCGTGCCAAATAAAATTAAACACCTATTCCTAAAATTATTGTGGCGTAATAATAAGCATGGGCAGGTCACATCGCAAGATACAGTGATAATAGATGGACATTAGTAGCTACACAATGGAAGGGTCCAAACGGGAAAAGGAAAAAAGGTCGCCCGAGAAAGAGATGGATTGACGACATTATAAACACAGCAGGCAAAGAATGGACAATGAAAGCACGTAGCAGAGAGTCTTGGCATAACCTGGAGGAGGCCTACACCCAAAGAGGGGTTCCAACACCGAAAATTGATTAACACAATTTCTAATTGTAAATAATTTAAGATAAAAACTCTGTAAAGTTTGGAATAAATAAAGGCTTTATTATTATTATAATAATAGGCATGAAGGTAAAATCTCACAAACATAAAAACAAACAATTACCTGATCAGCAGGGTTGGGAGGGCGATGAACCTGCCCAGGAGACGGAGCCTGGCTGGTGGAAGATGAGGCAGTGGACGGCAGGATCGAGATCTCAGGGTATTCCCGTTCTAGCGTCTCCTGAAAAAAAAACATGAGTTCTAAAATTGCTCAACTATCAGGAAAATAAACGAAGAAAGGTTTAGAATGAGGATATAAATTGATGGAAATAAATCTTAGATTCATCATCTCGTTTGCTAAAGATACGAGTAAGTGTGGTTTTCGATGGAAAA
Organism: Gymnoscelis rufifasciata; assembly: GCA_929108375.1. Classification (NCBI taxonomy): domain Eukaryota; kingdom Metazoa; phylum Arthropoda; class Insecta; order Lepidoptera; family Geometridae; genus Gymnoscelis; species Gymnoscelis rufifasciata. The sequence continues at coordinate 6,873,218 of OV815327.1, read as the reverse complement.
TTAAAGTAAAGTGAATCTGCTATTCTGAGATACATTACAATAATCATCAATATAGGTAACTTTACGTACTGGACCAGTCTACAAGATTTATATCAAGAATAGCTTTATATAAAACATGGTAATAGTTCTTAGCAGCTGAATGTCTGGAGTATAGATACTATGGTTAAATAAGGATAGAAACTTGTTTAAAGATACCATTTACGAGATAATTGTGTCCTTAATGTATAGAAGTTATGAAAAATCCATTGCTGTGACTCCTAGATATTCCCACAACCCCTCACAACATTATACCATAGTTCAAAAGTGAACGCGCATACCCAAGAATGTCAGTCTCCAAATAATTAAATACAATGAATCAGACATCTACAAAATGTGCCGCTTGACAAAATATTGTTTAGTTTTGAATATCTTAACAATAACAGAATTCGCTTTCAATGGACGATTGTTGAAAGTTTGTAAACACGAGAGTTCATTGAGACAATGTATTTTTTGTGTTTTGAGAAGAAGTGTTATCTCATCGAAATATACTTTGAAATGCAAGAGACCAATTTCCCATATTTTAGTTTGCTTCTATTAATGAATATGTTGGCTTTTGAATCTTAAACCTGCACTTTATAAATGTCTGTTCTTTAGCTTTTATTTATTTACAATATACTAAGGTAATAAAGCCAACCCCATATTGCCCTGGAGTTGCTCCTATATGGTATAGGAGGAAGTCAGAATAAGAAATGATGATGATATTCGACAGGTTGATGGAAAAACATGGAGTAGAGTAGCCAGAGAGAGATCAGAATGGAGTAGGTTGGAGGAGGCCTTTGCCAATTGGCAAACGGATTTACAGAGAATGAAGAAACAAGAAATATGTGTAAGTTATTAGTCCTGTAAGAATCATAATTATGTATCTATCGTCCGAATAAAAGGCTTATTATTATTATTATATTCTAAGGTAAACGTAAACGGTAATAATAAAAATACTAACACAAACCTTAGTAGCAGCCAACCCGGCTGGTTGATCCAAAGCATTGCTATGCTTCTTCACCATATGCGAGAACAGCAGCTTCAAGTCCACGTAAGCCTGGCTGCAATGAGGGCAGTGGTAATGCAGATTCATCCCTCCCGCGTTCTTATTTAGTGGACAACTCTGGTCATGACAGGATGGAGGAATCGTCGGAGACATTTTCGGCATGTCGTACTTCTTGTCTAACTCCATCCTCAGCTTCAGGTCTTTGGAGGGCGAAGCGTCGTAGATGCTGCGCGGTGAGGATGTGTTGCTTCTGAGGTGTGAGGAGGGGTAGAAGGTTCCCGTCGCTTTTACTACTGGAGGGAAATACAGTGTTAGTGGGGTTTTAGATTGAGCTAGAATTCAATTTGGCGTTTTAAGAAAGATGTATTAAATTACACTTGTGTTTAATTAAGCATCAATGAATTTAGGATAACCAGAAGATTGAGTTAAAGAAAAATCTGTTAACAATATACCACAAGTATTATTACCAGATTGTTAGATTGAAGATCATATTTGATTGAATAAACAAGATAAAAAATTCAAATAAGACGCCTGATTGAAGATTTTAATAAAAATCTGCGATCTTAAGTTTTTTATTAGAAGTTTATGGAACAAAGAAAAATACTCACCCGAAATATTATCAGGTTCTCTATCAAACTCATTCTTAATGGAAAAGTTCGTTGCAAAGTCATTCACATCCTTAGCAGAGCCCAGGCTATCCGCCGACGCTCTTTCTTTCAAAGAATAATCTTTGGCTTCTTCAAAACTGCTCTCTTCTTTAATAACAGGCGTTCCTCTTCCATGTTTATGAGTAGCCAATGCAGAATACTGTGTTAAAATAGCTGGGCAATTATTCCCTTGAGCACAGTGGAAGTGATTTCTCAGCTGATTCTTAAAACAGCTTTTTCCACCGCAATGATCGAACGACGCGAAATAATCGAAGCCTTCGAGCAACGGCGAGATCGAGTGGGACTCTCTCATGTGAGTTTCCATTATATTATGTGTCTCCCCGGAGAAGGAGCAGTTGAAACAATGCAAGTGAAGTCGGGTGAGACGCAATAGGCACGACGGGTATGATGATGAGCAAGTATCGGGACTCGTAAATACTTCAAAGTGTTGGAACTTTATGCGCTGAAAGAGAAATAAACATGTTATTGCCAAAGTAGACAAACATAACGATAATATTGGGGATATGAATTCAAAACTTGAAGTTGTTAATTGAATACAACCTGTGATGCGTAAGAAATAAGGTTGTAAGTTACTTACAGGGAATTCTTCGACGGTAGGAATGACAGGAGACGATATCACTGGTGGTAGCTGGTTGCTTTTTGGAAGCTTGAATGATGTGAAAATAGCTTGTGGAGTTACCTAAAACAAAAATGTTATTTTAAAATTGGTTAATTTATGAGACAATAATTGTAATATAATACGAAAAAAAGATAAATCGTAATGCTGTAAAATGTAATAATGATAATTTGAGATCGATTATAAAACTTACAATACAATACAATACTCTTTATTGAACACAACATAAATAAAAGATAAAAATGTACAAAAATTGTGAATCAATGGGCGGCCTTATCGCTGATAGCGATCTCTTCCAGGCAACCTTGGGATGGACACAAATCATAAAGCATGAATAAGACGGGAGTAGCAAATTATAATAGAGATAGGAGTATTACAACTAACTTAACTTAACTTGAGTAACTTACATTAATATTGTCAGTCCAGACTTCAACCACCCTATTCTTGGGAGGCCTTCCTCGTTTCCTGCTGAACATTTCATCCAAAGAACTGCTAGGGTTCACCTGCTGAGGAACAGGATTCGGCCCCAGGTTCAACTGAGCCTGGAGGTTAGGTGTCAGCTGGGATGACAAAGTTGGGGCCATTTGAGCAAGCTGAGCCAGATTTGGAGGTAGACTGGGCAGGTTCTGTAGATTGGGAACCTGGCCTAATTGAGCAGCCATATTAGGGTGGAGCTGGGCTGATAGTTGAGGGGTAAAGCTGTGCGCAAATCTAGCCGCTAAGTTAGGGGACATTGGGCTGAGGATTGCGTGTTGGCGGTGGTGTTCCAGTCTTCTGAATGGGTGTTCTTCTGATGATAGGATTACTGCACCGCAATTTTCCTGAAAATTTATATTAACATTAGATTTTTGCTATCATAATTGAACGAATCTAGTATCAACTTTAACTACTGCTATATAGTTATAAGGTCTCTCGTCAAGTGAGAAGTTCCTGTGTCCCAGCGGTGGGAACGTAAATAGGGCTTATGCATATTGATTAGTTTTTAGATAGGTATCAAACATGATTCTAGAGACCCATGTAAAATTTCGTCTTTCGCATACCCAACCCGCACTGGACCGGATATGACTTAACCTATTCATATTTTGAGGGGATGCCTATGTACAAAAGTTGATCAGGGATGAAATGAAGTGTAATTACTTACCCAAGTGCAATGATAATGTGTGATATCCCTGATGTGTTGACAGGCGGAGTTCCCGCAAGGATTGGATCTGGTGTTGGTGATGAAGTAGGCTTCCGTCACCTGGTTCTGTTGCTCGTGCTCCATCACGTGCTTCATCATCGTTGATTGGCAGCTGGATGGCGAAGGTATAAATATAAATACTTTAGAAATTTGGTCTATTTAATGATTTGCAGGGGACAAGATATAAATCTCTTTTTTGTACCCTAAAATTTAGTCCCCAATGAAAATATCATGAGGTGACTCGTCTACAAAATGAGAAATACTCGTACCTTTAAAATGAGTAGATATTTAAAATGTAGCTATTGAGAACCATAGTAACTTATTCCTCCCAACTTCTATCAAAATAACAAAACTTGTACCATTACGCATTCTAGGTTAAGTTTGAATTTCTTATTGTACTATAGTATTTTCTATTCTATTCTATTCTTGTCTTACCTATGAGCCATCTTGCAGCCCTCAGCCAAGCAATGGTAGTGCTTATTGAGGGCACTGCATTTGCCACATTTGTCCTCAGCTTCCTTACTTCCGTTGAATGTTTCGATATACTTCCTCGATACTTCTTCCATCAGCGCAGGGTTCTGAGGAATGGATAGATTTCAGAAGTTGAGAAAATATAAACTAAGAAGAAAGAAATAAGAACTACTTTGATTTTAAATTTCCCAGAAGACTTAATATTTATTCCGTTCCATCCATCTATTCTCTGATTAAGATTACCATTTTGATAGCAATAAATTATAGTGTATCGTAAAATCATGATTCATCGTCATTCTTGTATTAATGTTATAAACAGACGAAATTAACAAACACGATTTCTTTAAACTAATGAATGAATAGCATAACATTATTGATACTTCCTTTTTTAATTATTCAGTCTAATTTATGATGTTTTAAGGGAATTACGTTTTTTTTGCGTTTTCAATACCTTTGTTTATATTAGCTGTTGAATTTCCTTCAAATAAATCTTTATATATATAATTCTTCTGTGAGTGTGTATGTCACTGAACTTCTCCCAAACGACTGGACCGATTATGATGTAATTTTTTGTGTGTGTTCAAGGGGATCTGGGAATGGTTTAGATTCACAATACGGTCAACTGGATATTGTTTATTGTTCGTCTGTCGGGTCGACTAGTAATTAAATATAAAGATACTCACGAATTGCGGATTGAAGTCTTCCATCATAGGGTTGGACAGGTCGTCTTCCACGTGGAAGCTGCCCCCAGGAGAGTACATGCTCATGTCGGCGCCCTGCATCAGCGCGTTCTGGATCACCGAGGTTGGCAGCCTGTGGGGTGATGCCATTTTAGTATGTATGGTACTGATTGGGATGGTTAATAATAAATAAATATACATTTCCTGACCAATCACACAGCATCACCTAACCCCAAACAAGGCACAGCTTGTACTATGGGTGTACTTATAAGACATAGAAAACACCGAGACACGAAACCAGAAATTAAATTAATGTTAATTAATAATTATAATGATTGTATTCAGGTCATATTTTACAGAATCACATACCTATATACTTGAGAAACAATGACACTACCGAAACTATAAATCTGTGTAATCAGTATTCATTTAATTAAATCTTTTGTTTGCATACACAAAACATAGACAAGTCAAAACACACTATAATAAAGTAAAAAGTAGGCACATATGAAATAATAAAGTTATATAAAATGATTTGTGTGTGGTAGGATCAACTCCCAACTCCTGGACTAGCTGTCCTAAATTATTTTTAACTAACAACTAATATAAACTAAACGAAGTACCTCATATTAAATGATAAAAATAATTTGGAGATAAGTATATTAAATTCACAATTTTGGACACATCTGCCGAATGGCTAGCGACTTGTGGGCAAAGACTACTACTGAGTGGAGCCCACCCAACGCTAGAAGGCGACGTGGAAGGCCCAGGATGAGATGGCGGGACGAGCTCGACGCCCACCTAACATCGTGGCCTGAAGTAGCCAGCAATAGAGGCGAATGGAAAGAGAAAAGGGAGGCCTTTGCCCTGCAGCGGGACATGATGGCTAATAAATAAGTAAATAAATAATAAATAAGTAAATAAATAATAAATAAGTAAATAAATAATAAATAAGTATATTATATTTTAAAATCTTACCCAAAACTCATCTCCTGCTCCTTCCTCTCATGCTTCCGCTTATGAGTGAAGATCTGGCTGCTGGAGTGGAGCACATAGTTGCAGTGAGGTCTGATGCAGTGGATGTGGTTACATGTCCTGGAGAAGCGGCAGTCACGGTACGGGCAGGCCTCGTTCTTCATGTACTTCTTGAAGCCGTCTTTGGAGAGAGCCTCGTCTTTGATGTGGTAGGTTTTGTGCTTTTCTGGAGAAGGGATGGAGATTTAGAAGAAGAAGAAAGAAAGAAAGAAAGAAAATCTTTATTGTTAAAATTGTGTATGCTATGAGCTGATGTTAACAATATAGGGCTAGATAAATATTATTATTCACTGGATGAAGCGTTTATTATAATTACCACTGAGTAAAGTGTTAAGTAACTTATCTTAGTTACATATTGAATTCTTCATAATAGTAGTGACAGATCAGCTACATATTTAGTCTAAGTGATACATCATGCTCTATAGTACTGATAAGCTATTTACTAAGGTGGATTCTTATTATATTGTTACTAAAGCAGAATAAATTTAACCATTTTAAATTATTTTGGTTTGAGGCTATATAAGAACTCGAAACGGGTTACAAAACATGATTTGACGGAAAAATAGATAATGTTACAAAATTTGTATAAAATCTCAACCTTGATGATGATAATTTAATTAATAATAAAATTACCCATATCAGCCTTATTCTTGAACGTGTAAGTGCACCCCTGTCTCCTGCAGTGGAAATGCGTGGTCCTCTGCCCAGCGAAGACGCAATGAGGAGCAGCACAGCTCTCGGTGGCCCTGAACCTTTGGAAGCCCTCCTGGAGGATGGCGGAGTCCTTGCGGTGGTAGTTGGCGTGCATCTGGACGTCAGATGTGGAGATGTAGACCTAAATACAAAGAATATGATATTATAAGTCATCATTCTCTTGCCCTTATCCCACATTATGTGGGGTCGGCACAACATGTTTTTTCCTCCAATTTTCCTCTGTCACTCGTCATCTCAACACTCATTCCTTTCTTACACATATCATCCTTCACACAGTCTATCCATATTTTCTTTGGCATACCTCTTCCCACATATATGGATGTGGGATCCCACCAATATGATATTATAAGTATTCAATTAAAATAAATAATATAGTAGTTTTGATATGGAATCTTCTTGCTAGATATCTGATAAAATGATAATAATAAATAATAGTATATAAGAAATTTTAAAGATCCAATGTTAAGACTGTCACCAAAACTTGAAAAACGAGCAACCTTTAAAAAAACAATTAACAATACAAAGATGCAGATAAAAGAAACTCAAAATACAGTCACAATAATCTCTTACCTTATCACAACCATCTTGGATGCAGTGGTAGTGGGTTTGACTCCTGTTGTGGGGACAGTCGGTGAACCTTTCAGCGCAGTCGTCCAATGGAGAATACCGCATGAAACCATGAGCTAGGGATTCATCACGCTTCTTGTGCCACTGTGGGAAAATTAATAATTAGTGTATCGCAGGTCAATTAAAACTAAAAAAGAAGTTATCAAATACTAACAAGTGCTCTCTGCTAAAGTTTGGTATACGTAACTTTAATTACAAAGGATATACTCTCAAGACTAAGTCAAATTAGGGTTTTAAACTTCCCTATTAATCTTCATAAAATAAAAACATTGAATAGTCATATTATACATATAACATTTGCTTGGTGGTTTTTCTAAACATACTCATGGTGAGACAATATTGAATAATACTAACCTTGAAATGCCTGATCATTTCTTCCTTCTTGCAGAAGACCCTAGCAATGCAGTCCATGCAGTGGAAATGCTCCCGGTAGCCCAGGTCCTTGCAATACGAAGAGCCACATTCCAATGTGGAGCCATATCTACACGAAGAAGCAGAGATTTAATTTAAAGGTTTACTTTCAGTTATAGCTGTTATATTTAAAAATAATGATATTATATTATTATGTGACTGATAATAATTCCAGTGACCCGATCAGCTAAAACTCGGTAATATGAAATACAAAGTCACGGAAAATCCACGTCATAAACATAAACATTTTTCGATTGGAGTCAAAATGGACGCAGCTGGATATAAATGAAAAATATGATAGAAACATACCTCTTGACGTATCTAGAATAGTCGACAGTAGTGTTCAATGAGTTCTTCCTAGACTGGTCCAGGTGACTCAATGCGGAAAGTAGACCTACGACAAAAACAGAAACGAAATTGAAAAAAAAGAAATTCATTTAACAAAAGCATGAAAACAAAGGATACCCATACAACTAACACGTATGAAGTTAATATACCTACTTAACCTTATAATAATTGAAATGGTTTTATACATAGATAAACATCAATCTTAGTATTAACTAAAAAAGAACAGTAAAGGTTCACTGAAATCTAAACTGGGTTTTACTATTTCTAGGCAAACTCACAGATATTTTTTTTTGTTGTAAATACAAAAGGTTTTAGATAAACATCAATCTTATCTTTATATATTCTAATCACAAACACGCGACTTCTTATTAAAAAAATCACGCGACGAATTGATATCCTCCTATTTTCGTCGATTAAAAATAGTTGAAATTGACTATAATAAAGACGAAATATTTTATATTATTCATTCATAAGGAAACAAAACAAACGAAAGTAACTGCAATTGTATACAAATAAGTCGGAAGTCACACCCATCGCCTCATAAACCCTACTTTCGTCGATCACACGTTCCATTCACTGGGTCCAGAATTATGTAGAACATTATGAGGACCCCATTGTTTCGCCTCAATGGATCGGCACAATATCTTACGAAATTTCCTAAAACCTTTGGCTAAGCTTGGGGAGAAAGCAGGTTCAAGGATTCTTGCCTGCTTTATGAGTTACTAATACTGAGTTAGTAATAACTGTGTTAAGTATAACAAATACAACTCATTATTACAATTAAAAGCCGTGTTGGCTAAGTGTGAGCACGCTCGACTTTCATTCCGGAGGTCATGGGTTCAAACCTAGACGCACCTCTGAGTTTTTCTTCTTGAAAAATGTATGTGCGCTTTAAAATACGTGCTTTAACGGTGAAGGCTAACATCGTGAGGAAACCGGCATGTTCCGAGAAATTTAAAGGGTTTGAAGGACATGTGACATTAGTAGAAAAAATGGCTCTGTCTCAGCATGTGCCAGATTACTAGCATAATGATAAATCTTTGTTTTTATTTTGAGTTCTAAGTCCATCTTTCACTATGATATAGATATAACCGTTTAGTTATTAGAACCTGTTTTCTTTGTAAAAGCAGTTTTATAATAAACGTTTATTATGTCGAGCCGAGACCATCAGATTCTTTTCTTCCATTGTCTTTTTTATCATCATCATTATCAGAGGGCTCTTAACGCAAATTGTGAACATGTGTGTCTTTGACTTTGTAATTTATTTTGTTCCTTACATTTCTAATTTAAGGCTTTACTTGATTTTAATAGTTTCTTCAACGTTGGGGTTTTCATTTATACATTTTATCGATATGTAATCGTTTGGTCTGTTTTTGTCTGCTTTTAACTAAGCCCTTATTTATACAAAAAATCAAACTATATTTTGTATTTTTATTAATTGTGACGTTTATGCAAGTACTTTCTAAGAATTCATCGACTTTGTTATTAATGCAATTTTTGTACAGCGTGTTTATTTTAGGGTAATCGCTGTTACCGGCTGAGTCATAGCGAACGATATTCAGTCTTTTAGTAATACCAGTAATACTATATTTTCGCCCATGTTTTCATGTATGTATTCTACCTATTTTACATCTCCATAATAATAACGCAACATTCTCTTTAGTATCATTATCGGCAATAATCACGTTTCCAAAAATCATTTGAATCACGTTCGTGAGTCATTAAGTAGGTTCGATAGTACAAATCTCTCTTCATTAATAATGAGCTCTCTAAATCTTCGCCTATTATTAAGATCACGAGTTCTTGTTGTGCCAGGGATGTAGTTGAGGTAAAATTGAGGATGGGGGTAAAAGTTACTTAACCTCTAGACTAGCATTGTGCCACCCGACACATAACACGAAAAAATATGCGAACAAAATATATACAATTATAAATTTATCACGTATTCCATTGTGAAGGTCGGCATAATGCGAGTCTTTGGGTTGACGTGTGTCGGCGTAAAAATAAGGAAATACAACAAAAATTATTAAATGAATATTGCGGATCACTCCCCATAATGACTTCTAGCACCGTGATTATGGATAGATACTTGATTATGTGGTATATACCTGGAGAATACTTGGATAATTTGGGCAAAGGATGATGGTCCCATGTCAATAAATTAAATATGTCGATGAAAATACATAGTCCATTTATCCAATAACATCACGTACGGAAAGTAACATTAAAATTCAGAGAATAAATGTTTATTTGTTCTGAGAAAATTAGCATATTAAAATATTTATTTCCTCTCGGTACAAAATTGCAAGGTGTTTTTTTTTTCTTTTCAGACAAGACATATAAAATTATATATACGAAAGAATGTTGCCCCATTATTTCACTATGTTAATCCTTAATGCGTCTCTGTCCAACTTATGTAACACCAAATTATCCAGACGTATCTTATCCATTGTATTCACTAATCTGAATAAGTATACGAATTAATTCAAAAGCCGTTTTGTAAAAATTTCATCAGACATCGTACAGCCATACAGCTTTTGTTTTGTATTTAAAAGATCTACTTTCATTTATAAGAATCGCAACTAATTAGATGATTAAGATTATACACAACGTAAGCAAATTTGGTAATATTATTGTAAGAAGGTAGAGTACTTTTATTTATGTATAAATATATAAAATAATATAGCCTACTTAATTGTTGTTTCTTTCTTACAATAATGTTCCTACTTAATAACTAATAATACTATAACTTATTAAATCTATATTATGATTTTTAACAATACTTAGTATATTTTATCAATACGACTTAAAACGTGTACATACCATATTTAACGGGTTTTGAATTTTCCGATATTTCAACGCTGTTGATGATATATAATTTACTGTGTTCCATGAATTTGGAACACAGTAAATTAAATAGTTTAAAAATGTGTGTGTGAGTATAGTCACATTTATACAAAAGTACGTGTATGAGTATAGCAGGTACATGTAAGTACAACAATAGAATAGGCGTATTCGATTTGTGAACTCGTTTGTACCTTGTACAGTACAAGGTATCGTTGTGGAGAAAAGTGTTTTCAAAATAAAAAAAAACATTTTCAAGTACCTGAACGATTTAGTAATTTCTGTGGCCAAAACATTACTTATAATAAAATTTTACCATGCCTTTATGAAAATATTCTTAGGTTCAAGAAGATAAAAATTTAAAAGTCAATTTAAGTCAAAGTCAATTACTCCAAGCTACCTGTGGAGATTCTTAATGTTATTCAACACAACACGTGTTCAATAAATCATAAAAATTAAAATTAATAGCTCAATAGTCGCGCGAATTATAAAACAAAAGTAATAGTCAAAGCTGACTTCGCTGTCAACAAAACCCACGAATCCGAGCCCCGATAAATCAAAAATTGATATCAATCTCAAAACTGGTCCAGCTAACCGAAGCACTTGTGTGATGCAATGTACCCCTGAGTGACTAGGAGAAAACGTTGATTAATTACCATAATAATTTATTTGATACTCAGAAACTTGATGTTGTTGAGTAACGTTCCGAATCTAGTTTAAAAAGAAAAAAGTGTAGGTTTTTTTTTCATGTGGGCTGTGGGTGGTTCCAAAAGTTTGATATAGAGGGCGTTAATTTGAATATAATTGTGCTCTTTTGACAGTTTAGTTGTATTTTCTATTTACCAGCTGAGGCATCCAACGCTTCTAGTACAAGATGGTAGTTATCTTGGGTTTGTTGTACAAACGTGGTTTCATAAGGAAGGTTAAAATAGGTTAAAGTTAATGAGAGAGTTAAATAATAATAACCATTAGGAAGTCATTGTTTTTTTCTTGAGTTTTTACTGCCTTGTTAGTCATTGTTAGTTAGATAGATGATTTTATAAGACCAATTTTTTTTTTACTTTCAGTCTTTTTCTACATAATTTTTTTTTTTTTTTTCGACTTTGTTTAAAGTTGTTTATCCGACGACTTTCAACTGAAGCAACTAAAAGTCAAATATTTATAAAAAAAACAATATTTTTGTCAGTACAAACACCCATATAGTAGATATTCCGTTACGCTTAATAAACCGTTTGCTCCTTTATAGAATTTTTCGGCCCTAACACCTATCTGTGCTAATAATGATGATGATATTAGAAACAGCGTCCGTAAAAACACGGCGAAGATATCTCAGTAACCCACACTTGTTGAGTGATGTCCAAAATTTCAAAATGGAGATGATTTGATTTGAATGAAACAAAAGAATACGATTTACGGAATCAGTTGATTGTTTTGGATATTAATGTAACGGCTGTTTCAATTGTTTTTATTATTTCCACCAAAACAATAGCGAGTTACGTGGTACTTTCGATTACCACAGTTTTAGTTGAAATAGGAAAGAAACGAAGGTTTTTTAAAATTTTTAAGGAATTAGGTAACATATTTTATAAGGTAACGTTTGAAAATGATTGTCGTTATTAATTTAAATATTATAGTGCACTTCATTTTCGTTCTAAATTATCTGAGGTAATTTTACATTCAGTTCAATTTTAGGTACATAATGTAGGCCACAAGTTATCCAGCTAATTAAAACTGACTAACTTGGCTTTTCCTGCGAAAATAGTTTCCCGAGAGAAAAAAGCGTATTAGTATAATGCAGCTTACTTCAATACTTTGGATATCAAATACGTTTTATCTATATAAATAAAAATGAATTGTTGTTCGTTAGTCTGATTAAAACACGAGAACGGCTGAACGAATTTATCTTATCATAGTCTTGAAATGTTCGTGGAGGTCTAGGGTAGGTTTAAAAGGCGAGAAAAAATCGAATAATTAACATTAACAGGAAAAAAAATTGAATAAAAACCCGTGCGAAGCCGGGGCGGGCCACTAGTTTTAAATAAATCTAAAATACCCTGATAAAATAACTTGACTAATAAACTATTCAACGTATTATTACTTATTAAATGTGTAAAACTATGGTTATCAAATTCCTTTTTTTAGTTTTTTTATTTTAAATTAATCTAAAATTAATCGATAAAATAACTATTAAACTATACAGCTTATTTATAACTTATTTAGTGTGTAAAACTGTATCTACCTTGAAAAACTCACAATCGAAAGAGAAACTTAAATATGATAAGTTTATCTTAATCTTAAGTGACATTCAATTTCAATTAGTCATAGACTGACATTATTTCCACTTAACAAAATGTCAGTTGAATTAAGGAATACAGAAACAACTGACACAATTACGTTCCTAAAGCATCTGTCAAATGAATTTAAAAACGTGTGAATCGTTCCTTAAAAGCCCATAAGGTGACCTAGTGCTAAGTGACAATTTAAAAGACCACGTAAATGTCACATATTAAAAGTCATTTAAAAGTATAATGGAAGAGCATTTATATACATTGATGATAATGACTTAACCACATAATATTAAGTTCCAGTTCCCTACAATGTAAGTATCTAGGTTACAAGCTGTGAGTTTCCTTGCAAGTTTTTGTTTCTATGAATAAATGCTTACTTATAAACGTTTTACATAAATTAATGTGATTAGTAAGCCATTGTTTAACGGAATGGTATTAAACTCAGTTATTTTAAGTGACAAGTATCTTTACGTAACGTTAAATACATTTTTAAGCCGAATTTGGCTTTCAAAATCTGTAAACTGTAATGTGGCCGTGCCGTGCGTAATGAACTTTTAAACTACTAATCTTCCGATTTATGTAAGATGTCCCTTATATACTTAATTAGGTACTTGTAGGTAGGTAGAGATCGCTCTTTCGCGATAAGACTGCTTTGTCACATAGTCTGATGTGCTTGTATTGTTATGTGTTTTAATATTTATCTTATTTATCTTACAATTACTACGAGTAATGCAGTTTAATATTAAAAACTTCTGTGCATATATATTTCTACCTAAAAAATGGACGTAGGTATACCTACGTATGTACGTATACCATGTAAAACTAGTCAGATACATACATTAAATTAAAACAAAGGTATTAAGAACCTTATTAACTCATAGAAAAGATGGAAATCGATTTAAAATCTCGCGTGCGCTTGCGCCGACCAATATAAAGAGATACGAGATGCAGATTAGGTTATTAACATTTTTCTTGTAGCGAGGGGTCGGGTTATGCTGGTCGGTGTAGGTTGTAGCTTTGAATAGGCGGGGCTTATGTGTATGTGAGTGTATGTATGGGTATTGACAGTCAGCCGCATAATTTACTGCCTCATCATCATCATCATTTCAGCGTGGGTGGCTGCGACATATCTCGGCTGTAAGCGTTGTATGATTTGAGTATGAGATAATATGATATAAATTAAAATTACCCAAACCAATTTAACAAAATACTATTTTATAGATATATGCAAAAAATAAATCAGATAATAGTATTTGGGTTGAACCGGATTGCAACCATTGTATACCGTATCAAAATCATTCTGAGAATTAATAGGTATTAGTCACTAGGCTTTTGTTATAACAAACTTTTAAATAAATTAGGAAATTGCGTTAATTCTAAAACAGCACAGTGAAAATAACGAAAAATACAGACTAGCGTAAGTATTACAGATATTCTAGTATTCAACATACGCTTATAAAAAAAAACTGATAAGAAGTGAATCGAAATGTTTAGTCTAGAATAAACTCTAAATTATGCTTTATTTTCAAATTATCTTAAAGTTAAGCACAAACATGTAACAAAAAAAAAACAGTTTACAATCTCGACTAAATTATGCAAAAGGTAATTATGTAATTGTGTACAAAGATATTTGGCCGACAGTACCCCTCTTAAGCAAGATGGGCAGATAAGCGCGTCTATTTTTATTTTTCTTCGATTGCGTATTGTCGATGGTAGATTTCAAATTTGTTAACGTTTTCCTGTCTAGATAACTACTTCTTTGTTATTTTATGTTATTTTGTATTCTTTTCATATTCATGCGTCATTGCATAATTTTAAATCCAATATACTAGTATAATTATCTATAATCTAATTTAACTTGTGTATTTAACTAATATATAAAATTTCCATGTCACAATGTTAGTTACCATACCTACTTCCTACTCCTCCTAATTTGAAAAAACTTTATATGCGTATTCAGTAGGTCTGAGAATCGGCTACTATCTAATTTTTTTTATGCTGGATAAGCCTTTATTTGACCACAATCTCACCTCAGATGAAGACCTAGAAGGTAGATGGCTTCTCCGGACCACATTACGAAACACGAAAAAATCGCTTCACGCACTGGCCCAGCCCGGAGGGTGGTGACAAGCCGCGGCCGAAGCCTACCACCAGAGACTATAATCTATTTTTCATTTTGCAAAACAACGTTTGCAAGGGTCAGCTAGTAGGTATATACATATACCTGCATATATATCTCAATTTACTGACTAAATTCGCACTTGACTTAAAACTTCTGTGTAATCAAGTATTTATCTCTCTTAAATCGTCTATTACTACCATTACTTAAAACTGCATCAAAAACAGAAGAGTAGTTAAAAGATTTTGGAGGTTTTGTCAGTTCACGTCCGTAAGTGGTAACCCTCTGAATCCTTACACGTGACCTCCGGGTGGTGCTAAGAACTTCTCTGGTGGTAGGCTTCGGCCGCGGCTTGTCACCACCCTCCGGGCTGGGCCAGTGCGTGAAGCGATTTTTTCGTGTTTCGTAATGTGGCCCGGAGAAGCCATCTTCTAGGCCTTCATGCTCCATCTTAGACCACATCGTCACTTTACATCAGGTGAGATTGTTGTCAAATGAAGGCTAATCAATAATAAAAAAAATATATATATAAGCGAAATAGACAGCGGCGGCTGTTTGGCGGTTTCATTATGAATTAAAATGATTTTTTTGTATTTATAAATGTTACTATTAGTATTCATAATTATAGGATATTTATTGAAAATCATATTTTTGTAGCCATATAAATAATAAAACATAGATTATCATCAAATGTAGTCTACATTAACCCTTGCAAGCTGATTTGTACTTAAGTACATTAACGTTAATACATTGTGTATCCATTAATTAATTATGATTTGAAGACGTTTTACAGGGACAATAAACATCGGCGGATGAAAGGGGAGTGAGGGAGACAGGGATAGAACTATCGCTGTCTCCCTCCAAGAGTAATTATGAGCAAACGCATGCGTAGATCAAATCGCGATCCATCGATCGATATATGTTGCATTACGTGTACTGATGGCAATGGTAATATATTATGGTAATGAGTTATGGTGTCTGTTTGTGATTTGATTTAATTAACTGCTTTGGTTGGAAATAATCAAATATAATTTACAATAAGAAAACCTAAAATTGTTTTTTTCCCAAAACGTTTAACATTTCGTATAGTTGGGTCTGATCAGCCCACGAAGTAAGGGTACTTATGTCAACTCGGTTTAAAAAAATTAAGCGAACTGTCAAGACTATTTTATTTGATTAAATTGATTACTTATTTATTACATAAATTAATTAAAGTCGACCTGTCCCTGTGCGTCTAAGGAAATAAACGTTTTGACTTTGACTTTTGAATCTTGATGTGTAATAGAGAGTTATATTATTATTATCTTTATTTAATTTCAAACTTGTCAAAACTATATTTTTGACAATAGATTACATTAAAAAAAATATATAAGTAAATCTACCTACCTACTTTAAAAAAAATATCGAAAAGAAAACGTTGTTTAACGGTGACTTATTATGGTATTTTTATTATCATTATTATAATAGCCGAGTGTTAAGGAGAGAATCTAAATGCTAGGAAATCAAAAATTTGAGAACCTTAAAACTTATTATTATAAATATTTTCTCCACATGTAATGCGCCCTAAGCACCAACATATTGAATACTTCCACTTGATCATGTTTGCTTTTTGTACTGTTGATCAGGCGAACATTTACACTAGATACGGGTTACCAAGGCTATCTATGAAAATTTACTTTAAATAAATAATACCAATTGAAAAGAAAATCTTTTCGTCAATAAATACTAGTAAAATTGAGGAGCATTTTCACTGGTGACTAATTTTTCTACATCATCTAGATTCTATTCTATAGAAAACTAAATGCCTAATCTTAGAAACAAGAATTGATAATTTACAAATTCGCCCAAAATCCGAAAAAAAAACAAACATCTTCCGAAAGCGCAATGCCTAATCTAGGAAACAAGAATTTATAATGCTATCCTAATTCAACCAATATCCGAAAAAAAATTCCATAATATCTCTTTAAATATTTTACAGATTTATAATGCTATACTAATTCCACCAAAAAATTCGAAAAAAAACCTAGGTATATATAATATAACATTATTTTTAACTATTTTAAAGATTTCTATATAAATGCGTCCACTTGACGTCTGCGTTTCGTTTGTTTTTGAGCTCTTTTAAGTCAATTAGAGCTGGAGCTCTGATGGGCGGTAATTAACAGAACAGTCACGGACAAACGATCCCTTATATGTAGATAATAACAATATGTAGCAACTTTTTAGAAATTTAACATGATTATGAAAATATGTTCGACACAAACCGCTACATAAATAAATAAACTAAACTTTAAACACTTGCGAATTTTATTTGAGACTATAATGGTTATTATGTATGTATTTAAAAAAAAGTATATTAGTCAACCCATAGTATAAGATCTGCTTAGTTTGGGGTTAGGTGATGCTGCGTGAGTAGTCTGGAAATATTCAATATTATTATTATTTAATATTAACAATATAAAAGTTTACCGTGATGATGGCGTATAAAATTGCTTATATTCTTTCCATACAAATGTTGTCTGGAAGAAATATGCTTGATGCAATAAGACCGCCCATTACGCATGCTATGTTCATTGTGTGATCATTGAGTGTCAATGTGTGTAATAAAGAATTTTCTATTCTCTTGCGTTGTAATGCTTAACATGGATCGAGAAAAACAAATTAAAGTTTTTAGTTGATTAGCTACATTACAAACAAACACAAATTTTATATACTCCATACTTTATGAAGTTTAGGATTTGTTTTTTTTATTTACTGTAAATACGAGTAATGATATTTGACACCCCCTTTTCATTTAACAAACAATATAATATATATTATTGATAATAAACACTATCCTTTGTTTTTATTACCACTAAGATTCTTAGAAGGGTGACGTAATCTCCCTTTCAAAGTATTTCCACGATTCGCTCCCACTAAATATGGCAACACTGTTTAGATGATACTCTAATTAAGATGAAATCCACATATATACAACGTGCACCTTTTTACAACTCTTTTTGTACTTCTCAAAGTACAAGGTGGCCCGTCTATGGGACATAGATAGACACTAATTACAGAGAAAATAAAAACCGCCTGTACACAATGATGGATAGACGTGTTCCCTCTGGATTCGATTAAATATATCGATTATAAGGATTAATGCTTGGATAATTCGATACTTTTTGTTCGTGCCGATTGTTTGCGATATCCGATTTTCATCTCGTTTAAGTAACAAAGATGGATGGCGCTTTCGGAGAGTATGCGTGGTGGGTAACAATTTTATTTAAGATGATATTTATTTATAAGTAAAGAATGTTCCGATAAAGATAAAATATATTTTTATGCTTTTGTATCAACTGTTAGCTTGTTTTTATCTTAAAATCCATGATCGATAGATATTGTAAACTTAACTAAAATAATTCCGCGTTTGAGATTTAGGCATTATAATTAAGAGGTAATTTTAGTTTAACTTAATAATGTTTATGAATTGTAATATATGACATTTTTTTTTATTATTGATAAGCCTTCATTTAACCACAATCTCACCTGATGTAAAGTGAGGATGTGGTCTAAGATGGAGCATGAAGGCCTAGAAGATATCGTTGTAAGTACCTCTAGCTAAAACTACTATTGATAAATCAATCAATAATTTATTAAAAACCAAAGAAATATTTAAGTACATTATGTATGCCCTATTTTCAGGCGAAAATTTGTCTCTGCATCATAATGTCGAAATACAATACTATTTCATCATTCCAATAACGGGGCGTTGCCAAAAAGTAAAGAAAGTCAGAGGCGAAGGCTAGTCATTATAAAAGCAGTGCCTTCGCGATTTTATTATAAAAACGACGAGTGCGTTTGCCCGGTCACATAATGCATTATAATTTTATACAAAGATACAAACTGCAAAATGCGAATGAATATGCAAAAGCTATACAACGTGAATACGATTGAGTTATTGTGATCGGGCGCGAGTGTGCGTAGGGATTAGGCCCGCTCGCTATAGCTTTCATCTCGTAAACTATACTGTCTGGTCGATTCCCGAGGGTTAAAAGTTTTTGTGTTCTCCTAGCTTTATTCTTGGTCTGGGTGTATAATAATGTATATTAGTATATAGTAAATACAATAAATTTATATAGTAAAAAAATATCTATTTTCCACCATCAGGTGGCATAAATAAAATAGATATTTTTACGTTAATAGGGTGATGATGATTCATCACCCTATTAACGTTCATTCTGCTGGGACTCAGGGACTTCTCTCTTGGCGAGAGAGAAGTCCCTGTGTATATATATGTAGTGTATTAGTGGTTTTTTTTTATGCTCGATGAGTCTTCATTTGACCACAATCTCACCTGATGTAAAGTGACGATGTGGTCTAAGATGGGACATGAAGACCTAGAAGGAAGTGTATTAGTGTATCAGCTATCTAGTACCCGTAACACAAGCTTAGAGCTTACCACGAGGCTAGATGTTGTTGTGTGGATTGTCCGGAAATATTTATTCTTATTTTATTTATTTTTATTTTGATCCCGAGCTTAAATATAATTGTTCTGTCTGCAGCTTGACGCTGCCACTGCTGAACCCTTTTTGTATCTTATTTCCTCTTATCCATACTAATATTATAAAGCTGAAGGATTTGATTTGAACGCGCTAATCTATAAATCTAATAAAAAAATATATTTCAGTGCGCTGGGATAGGTAGGATTAGCTAGGGAGGACCGCGTTAAAATAGTAAAAATATAATAAAATAATAATAGCTTTCGTGTCGCACGTTTGTTTCACATCTTTGCTTGAATTTAATGATCATAATTTTGGTAATAATGAAATACTTAATGTAAAATGTGAAGGTAAAAGTTAAATAATGTAGGTGTATACCTATTTAAAACAGTATCCTTCTAAGTTTGAGTGGAAACCCACCCTAAGCGCATCACATCGCGAAAGCCCCACACAAGCGCCGTATCAGTGTGCCATGCGCACACGCACAAAGAAATGCATATTTTATGACGTCTGCTCACATTCAGCGCGGTGCCACAAAGAAATTATACGCGCATTAAATCCGTGGAGGTGTTATCTTTTTTTTTACTTTTACATGACCTAGTATGGGCACATTTTGAGCCTTATACCATATCTGTCCTTTATAGGGTACAATGTATAGAAACTATTTATTTTTTACATGACCTGCGTTTAATAAAGATAGTTATATTCCTACAAAGTACAAGTGTCGATTAAAGTTTATGTTAGCATGTTTACGATGGTGGTAAATCGTTAATTGTTGTTGGCAGCGTAATTTTGTCAGTGCTTCTAGGGGTGAATAGATGGGATAGCTGTTATTTAGCCCGTTCATAATCTTCATTTTCAATGGTGTATAACTTATTGTGTAATATTATTCATGTTTTCAATAACTACTCCGTACTCCGTATAAATAAAACAGATAGTTTTGTTATTTGTGTCAGCGCCTCGCAATGTCGTGGATTTGTTTTTCCGCTGTAAAAAGTTACAATCTTACAAACGATTTATAATTTAAGATATATAATACTGTAATACTATTTAGCCCTTTATTTATATATTTTATTATTGACAAAAAACAAAAAAAAAAAGGCTTTGTCGCTGAGCGACCCCATCGCCTTATCGGTAAATAGCCCTTTTTAAGAAGGTGTTTTTATAGTGTTTTTAAAACTTTATTGTTTTTTTATACCGTATATAAGTGGTAGGTATATCTTCAATGATGTCTCCATTGATCTCCTGTTCTTAAAGAGGATATGCTCCGGGGTCTAAGTTAATTAACAAAAGAGCGGGCTGATGCAAACAGCACATGCGATGAATGCCTTCAGTGTATTGTACATCCTTTATGACAAACCGTTTCAGTACCTTCTGATCCTATCTGTGTGTTTTGAGTCAATGTCCTTATAAGAGGACATTGATGCGAAGACGTTCGCTGGAAAAGGGCCCAAAATGGGCCCAAACGGGGCCCTTTCCTGAATCTGTAAGTTATTTTACACTCAAAGTAGCTCGTCGTATGACCAAATTAGAGATTAGGACTTTATGCACTGTCGACAGCAAAAGTAGGTGATCAAAATCAACGTTTCAAAACACAGGTCAGGTCAATTTCAAATGAAGTTTTAATTTGGTCAAAAGAAAATGATCAGTAACACCGAGGATTTAAATAAATGCGATCACTTACTTATGAGACGTTATTGGTTCCTTTAAAAAACTGCAAGAGTTACTTATCTTTACAAGTAACTTAATGTCTAATTATTTTTTGACCTTATTTCATCAGTTTATTATTCTGTTGAATGTACATAGAAGAACGTGGATAACCGCCGTAGCCAAATGGTTAGTTTGTTAACAAAGTAGTCAAGGTATTATAGAACTAGAATACATTTCTGTTGGGGTCGAAAAGTTCTCGAATGGAGCCCAACAGATGGACGGGAACCTTTATAAAGGTGGTGGTTACATGATACTTTTCCAACCGAAATGATTGAAAGCCTATATTCAGCAGTGGACGTTCTCTTACTGATGATGATAATGGTAATATGTTCACGTATCTACCTACTGATACCTGAGTCCAATATAAATTACAACTACATAATCCATTCTTAATAGACTTTTAAATAACTCGATTGAAAAGCTCATATTAGAGACTACAACAGTTACATTAAGTAATAACAAATCGTTATAAATCCGAATAGAGACATTCGAATCGAAATGCCTTATTATCGATAATCGATAAATTAATCGATTGCTCGGTCGTTCGTCTACCAAATTAGAACATGGCTTTTTGAATCGTAATTATAGTTTTAAATGCATTTGAGATGGAATGGGTGAGTTTGATTTAGTTAGTTTTGGGTTCTGTATAAAATTAAATACTTATAAAAATATAGGAAGCGAGAAATAAACTGATGCAAAGGTACTATATATACATATACTATAATAGCCTATAATTAAACGTCTAGAGTTCGTCTAGTATTGATGTTAGATAAAAAAGTATACCTACCAAGGAAATAATCGTTGCTTATAACATTAATCGAAGAAAACAAAAATATGATACAAATTATACTATAAACCTAAGAGTTTGTTTGATTGTGTGTTTGAAAGCGTTAATCTCAGGAACTACTAGTCCGACTTGAATTCTTTCACCGTTAAATAGCTTACTTATCGAGGAAGGCTATAGGCTATTTTCATCATCATCATCATCCGCAGCCTGACTTCACCCACTGCTGGGTATAGCCGTCCTCTTGCTCTCGCCACTCATTACGGTCCTGTGCTAATTAAATAAGTTTTATTACTCGTATATTATGATAAACATTATCGACTTGTATGTTTATATAAATAGATTAAGTGAATCTTATTTATAAAAAGCTGACTGCCAACCTTCAGTAATGAAGTGGCACCTAAAGAAGAAGATTTATAAAAAAAACATGTTATTTCGTACAGAACCCTAAAATGCTACGTAAGTAACCGATGTTATATTGATAAATATCCAGAATCACACTAAAACATAGAAGGAGCTAAACTTAATAATAGCAATTAACAAATTTTTATGTGAATTATATCTTCATAGCCTTAAGCCTAATCTAATAAAACGTGAGACAGACATATAATGCTCAACGAGTGTGAAAGAGACAGCGACAATCGATGAATTCTATCGAACAATCGGTGTGTCAATCGAATAATTTATTTGTTCACGTTTTTATGATTTTAAATTATCGCAGAAAAATAGGTGCGTGAGATATTTTTTTGTTTTTGTTGCTTTATTTCATAATTAGGTTATCCAATTGCGATATCATTTTTTTTTGTCAAATATATAATCAAGCTTTATGTCCAGGTTTAAATGGCAATAAAAAAACTCTTGCCTTTTAATGGATTTGTTTATTTATTATTTATAAATAGAGTCATCTTCATCCTTTGTCTATTTTCGTGTAAAATTGCCGCAAAAAAGTAAATAATTGTTAAATATAATGCGCTAACTGTTTATAACAATGGAGAAAAATGCGATGCATTAATAATCCCCTAAAAGGGCTTATTAAATTTATTTTTGTGTTAATTAGTTCACTTGATGCTTGTCAGAGACCAGTTATTCCATACCATGTATGGTAAACCTCTCTAACCATATAGGAAAAATTTAATGACATTTTCTCGAGAAACTTTAACCAAAGTGTCAAAATACAAAGAAAGCACCATTTCAATGTTCCAAATCACACAGAATATAAATTTTTGAATAATTAACCGTAGAACTTCCGAAAAACCGCATTCTTACACCACCGTGTGAAAACTCACACTTGGCTAATTTATTCTATGATCGGTTAGTGTTTTTGTCTATTATCGATTCGGGATAAATATTTGATTGGACAATGAACTTTACTTGTTTTAATGAGTTTTGGAGAATGTCCTTACCTAATGCTAACACGTCTATTTATTATTCTATTTTAATATATAAAAGTCGCTTCGAAAATATCCAAGCAACCACACGCTAACGGCCTCTAAGACAGCAAAGAAGTTTCTTATCTTTTTTGAATAAAACCTTATTACGGCTCAAATAATAAAATTAATGTAACCTACTTAGGCACAAAGAATTCACGTTCCATATTCAAAATCACGGCTATTTCACTCATTCTAAAATCTAAACAAAACGATTGAGCCTTGGTTTAACAACTTTAAATTCGTAATTCGAACAAGTGGAATCCACAGTGAATGATTCAATTGGACCCTGGGAGCCGGACATTACGACATAAGCGATGCGGCCCTAGTACGATAGATAAATCTGAACGTTACCGTACCATCTATTTATATATTTATTAGCTTTGCACGGATACGAAAACTTTCCTTTTGAATCACTTTACAGATTATCAAAAACCGCATAAAGATCGGATTAGTTTATGAGTTTAGCGAACATAAAAACGGACAGACGCGGCATTTTTTAATACCACCAGGGTGTTCGTAGAGTAAAAATTAAATTGAATAAGTTTTTTTTAATTATTTTACTAGCTGTGTGTGCCCCGCGGTGTGACACGCATTGTAATGCATTTTCCGTAGTAACATTTACTCATTACTGTAAACTATGTTCAAATAAAAGATTTATAATAATTCAGCATACCTAGTACTATAGCATTACAGATTGAATTGAAATGGAATGAAAAATAATCAAATTCCTTAAAAATATCGAAGGTCAAAGTTCGAATTCCGTTCGATAAAGTGACAGTCACACGACAATGGAACAAATCAGCGCAGGCGCACCGGACGAACGAAACTAGACCATTACAGTAAATGGGAAACGGGCCTCCGTCCCCCACTGGGGACACAGATTGACTCGATTGCGCAGAATTGTGGGATATCTACGCCTATGGAATCAATTTGAAATTCGAATTTGTGTTCCTGATTTGTTTTGGCATTCTTTTTTTATCCGTTTATTTCACATGCGCGACGTAAAGTTAATATTACGAGTACATAGATAGTCTATGGCAAAATGAATTTAAATTTGAATCTTTGTTCGAATTTACTTGCATTCTTTTACATTACATTAAGAATAAGTGACGCAAAGGAGGTTGTTACAGTCTAGGTATAATTATCTATTCATAAAATGTAATAGTCTGTATCTTTCCTTTTTATTATTACTCTAAAGCATGACGAGAGGTTGTTAGGTAGGTATAGTCTATATCTATGTTTATAGCAGGATTTTATTTAAAATAAGTTAACATGCTGTTTATAATTTCTAGATAATTGACCTTCAATCGATAGTCAGTATCTCAGCATGATACACTTTCGATTACCGAAGACTATAAGTAGGTAATTACTTTCTCACCTTTTTAAAAACCCTCACTATAAAATAATTGCTAGAAAGTTCTGACAAAAAGGTGGCAATAAAATAGCCTTTATTAAACGTATTGATATTTCCTGAAAACTGTACTAACTGACACTACAAAGACGAAGTATGCCAGCAGTTTCTAATAAACGCTAATTGACTTTAGTTCGTTACCGAGAAACGGGCCATTTACTACCATTTAGCAAATGTGGGGTTATGTCAGTGTGACAGTTGACAGTTGCATCAGTGACAGCTCTTAAAGTGCTTTGTTGGGGGGATAATTTAAATATTGTAGGTCATTCCAGGCCATGACAGCATTGTGTCTTCAGGATAGCCGGCGGTCAAAAGTGAGTTCTTTTGATGATAAAAAGTCGATGTAACCTGATATATTTAAAGTAATAGAAATAATTGAATAATATATCAATCTAAATTTTAATCTTTAAAAAAAAGTCTTCTAGTTAAAAATGCCTGTCTAGTGACGCAGTCGCCATGGCCGAAATCGGCTTGGATAATATATATATATAATCTTAAATGATGACCTCAGTGGATTAGTGGTCGCAGGGCCAACACAGAAAGACCCACATGTTCGACAGCAAACCAGATTTAATAGTTTATGTTTTAATTATGTTGTGTCAATTAGTTCAATATCATTATTTTAATATTAGTTAATTTATATTTGTCGTCTAACTGTCACCCCAACTAAGTTAATCAGTTGTTATATAATGTATTAAAAAAAAACTTACCGCTAGCCTGTAGTTTCCTCTCTTGCGAGTCTTCTGTATCCATTGGCGATTTTTGGAAAAAACCCTGCGACAAAAATAATATTTTACTCTAATTTATCTAAAAATAAACTTATAAGTAAAATAACTATGGTGATTCAAAAAGTGTATAAAAATATATTTTTTTAATAATTTCGCCGTTTTTTTACCTGCATTTGTAAGTTGGCGAGTTCCTCAAGATTCTTTCTCATGAGACTTTGTTGATCGAACTCCGAAACGCTGTTCCCCGCGCTGGAGGTCGTTGACATTTCCTGCATTCAAACGCAATTTAAATTTCGAATATTTCTTATTATTAATATATACAAGTAGTTTAACTATTCGTAACCTTATTTGAAATTACCATGTAATGGAACGTTTTTGAAAACAATCGAAATGTCAAATCGAACGTTTTAAAAAAAAAAACACTGCCTCGCATTAAAATGGATTTTCCGCGGTAAAAAGAAGCCTATGTCCTTTCACAGACTGTAGAAAATCTGTGTATCAAATTTAATCTAAATCTAATCAGTAGTTTTTTGCGTGAAAGATGAAAAGACAGACAGAGTTACTTTCGCATTTATAATTATGTGTATTTGTACCTAAATCTTATATCAAAGTAACAATATCAATACCAAGTATCCAAATCGAAACAAACTCTCAAAATTCGAACCTCAATAAGTAACTTAAAAAACTTAAACCATTTTATTTTGGGATCGTAAGTTATCAATTAAGAGTTATATACCTGTCCATCCCCATCCCTCGACACGCTGAGGTCCAGGGTTTGCTCTCCATCATCAGAACTGCCATCCTCATCCTGGCCTTGTCGGAACAACCGCATCGATTGTTGGTTTATTATTTGTAATGCCCTTTGCCTGAAACAAAAATATTTTAAACAAATTATGCAAAGTCTATACTTACATTTTCTATATCTATATAAATAAAAATGGACTGTTGTTCGTTAGTCTGATTAAAACTCGAGAACGGCTGAACGGATTTATCTTATCTTAATCTTGAAATGTTTCTGGAGGTCTAGGGAAGGTTTAAAAGGCGAGAAAATCGAATAATTGTCGGAAACTTTTTTACCCGTGCGACGCCGGGGCGGGCCGCTATTAAAAGATACAAATAAGAAAGCTAGAACAAAAAATACAAAGGCATTTACAAACCTATATACGTATAAATGTAGTTTTCATTCACAACTTACCTCTGAGCCTCAATATCATTGTCAGGGGTCTTCGGAGGAGTGATATTGGTAGAACCCTCATCCTCAGTAGCTGATGAAGACCTTCGGATGCTCCTGTCTGTGCCTTCTTCCACTCCTGAATCATGACGTCTCTTCAGACTTAGCGGGAGCTGAGTGAACGGTTTACCTATGAAAGTGATAGAACATAAGCACCCCTATTTATGTTCCCACTGCTGGGACACAGGGACTTCTTTTGACGAAACTAATTAGGCTTTAATTCACCACGCTGGCCAAGTGCGGGTTCGTTAATGTTACATGTCCTTCATGTTCTTTAAAGTTCTCAGAACATGCCGGTTTCCTCACGATGTATGCGCGCGTCAAAGCACGTGCTTAAAACGAACATATTTTTTTGGAGAAGGAATCTCAGAGTTTCGTGTCAAAGTAATAATACTTCTATCTATAAGGGTGTGCCTGCCAAGCGTTGTAAGTGTAATTATACTCAATTATGAGTACGGGATTTTGCCACACTTGTATTAGGGTGTTGCCAAAGGGATGCTAAAGTCCAGAAGTGGACAATTTATGGTTGAAGAGAGAGAAAGTTTCGTAGTGTTATGAAAGTGGTACAAGTATGAATAAATATTTTTTTTGCTGATTTTTCAATATTTTAGCCAAAATGATAATTATAGATAGAAGATAAAGAATAGGTATGCACATATTTATCTCTCTTAGGACCTGTTTCACCGTCTCCGAGTAAGATTAGACAATCGTTAAAATATAGAGCTATTTCGCTCATTCACATGTGATAAAGCGAGATAGACTCTTGACATATTAAACCATTGACTCGTATTATTTACATAACTAACCATTGCTTAGTTTAGTCAGATTTTGTGAAACAATCGCTAAATTTCATAGCGTTATTTCGAAAAACTATTTCGGGCATTCTAGTCGACTTTAGACTTTTTATTTAAAATACCACAATTATATCAATCTTTTAAAATATCTAAATACTTCTATTATTACAGTTTTATTATAAGTATTATAAAAAGCCAATATGCCGCGGCTCTGTGTCATCGACTCGTTATAAATCAGGCGGTCAGTCCAAACATTGTAAACATAAAATATGGCGATCATTATAAAATTATCACCATTTATATGTATTTTGAATTAATGAATTCTAATCTTTCATTAGGCCAACGTGATCTATAGCGGTGAGGAGTCTGATTTTCTGAGATAATTAGTTTTAGTAGCAAATTGTTTTATCCAAATTATCATATCTGCTAAATCTATATTTTAAGTAGTTTTCCTTTCAATCCTTATCTTTTATTAATCGGAACTCATTTATATTAGTGTCCATCAGTTTAGGTAACCTCTGACATTTTCAAGATTATATTTTTTTATTAAATCTTGTTACCGGCCTAATATTAGACAGTGGTTAAAATATAGAGCCATGTAGTTTCGCTCCTTAGTTCGTAGCTCCTTAGTTTAAATATAAATATAGACACCTGTGATAAAGCTCTTGGTATAACTAAACATTGTCAACTAACCATTGGTTAGATTACACGGGTTAAATAAGACCTAAGACTTTTTGTTTTTGTTTTAAATATAAATATTTTTTGAGCTTATCGCTGTATTAAGTCAAATTGAACTATTGAAGAACTTTGGCAGTTTTTTTAATGTATTGTTTGTATTATATTATTACGTCTTGTGTATTTCAATATATTGCCTTGTTACTGTTTACTGTTTGTATTATTTTTGTGGTGTCTCTCTATCTATCCCATCAAATATCATAAAAAACTATGTATTTACCTTGCAATGCTTCCAAAGCCCTTATCTGCCCCGTGATAGCATCAGCCACCTCATTAGAAGACAACCCGTAGATCCCTAACAGCTCTTTCATCGTATTCATAGCATAGTCTCTTAGAATCCTATTAGTAGCGTTATGAGCTTCTCCATTCGTCTCCACCTCCTGACCTTCCAACCTCTCATTAGCGTTGATATCCTGGTGCTTATCATCGTCAGAGTCCGAGTCCCTTCTTCTTGGTGGAGAATTTGTCTTTATAAGTTGCGATATCGCGAAAGGATTTTTGGCACAAAACGTTTTATTGTTCGTGTAGTTTATAGTCCTGTCTGTTGGGTCTTGGAGACTGTGGATGTATGAGTGTTGGAAAGAGTCCGGTTTTTTGTCGTCTGTCCGGTTTTGGTAGTCGATGTTTTCATTGGAATCTGTGCTTAGTCTTCTGCTCAGATCGACAGCACCACCTTTGAGTAGGCTGAAGTTCTTTACGCCTATTTTAGCGTAATCTTTCTCATCGTCCGATTGGTTGTTCCCGTTGAGGAGGTCGGGTTCACCGTCTTCATCTGAAATGGTAGCGTTGGGAGCGCATCTTGGTTTGAAGTTCTTTCGTTTGTTTCGCTTGGGCATGTTGTAGTATGGTGACATGTTGGGTTCTTCAGCAGCGTCGGCTTCGGGCCAGGAGCTTCCATGGTGGAGGTACAGTGGTTCTTCTGATTGTAGTCTCTCGTGTATCGATTCCTGGTGCGCTGCCATAGCCGTAGTCATCGCAAATTCTGGACCCTTTCCACAATTTGAAACGAGTCCGTTCTGAAAGATGGATAATTATAAGCAATCACCGTATATTTTGTGAAATATTTCTATATTGTAATGTAATTGTGCTAGTATTTGAGAAAATATTGTGCAAAAAGTTAAAATTATTGTTGGTGACTGGATTCGAACCTGTGTTGCTGCTGCTAATGAAAGGTCGTCAATCTCAGATCAAACAAACGAATTACTCAATACAATTTAGTGTCAAATCATAACACTGATTCATTTTCGCTTTAAATCGAAACAATGTGTTGGAAACATCGAACAATAGTCTTTTGTTGACAAGATTAGCTGAATACTGTGGAATGTTTTGAATTTAAAATCTCTCTCCATTGTTTGGGAATAATATTGTATTTTGTGTAATTATAGCTATTAATTGGGTCTCAGGTCAGTTTAGGGCCCGCCAAATTGTTTCATTGTCTTGTCGGTCAATTTCCGAAATTATTTTTACAATCCTCTCATATTCAGATAGTATTGACCCACAACACTCACTAATATAATTTAAGTATGTAATGTACTTGTCTGTTGGCTAATCACGTGAAAGTATATTATTATGATAAAATGCTGTGTTAATATGTACCTGAAGTGGATCATGGATCGCTCATTGCCAAATAAATAATTTATTTAATCAGTCTTCAATATCAGCCGAAAAGTTTTCATTATCTGAAACAAAATAAAAATGGCTACAAATAATGACCAACAAAAAAAATTCTAAATCTTATCTCAAATGAAATAGACCAAAATTACATATTTGAATATAAAACATATTGCGTAATACGTCTAGTCTTTAATTATATATTATTATAACAAAATTACATTTTTAATGAAACAACAGATTTTGAACACGGAACACATGTCACAAAAAATCAACAAATACATGATTTCGCGTAAAACACCTATCAAAACCGTTCCGTTCTAACTGACGTAATTCACTGTAATTTAAAAATAATGATACAAAAAAACGCGGAGTATCACGCATCGATCAACCAACGCTATGAAATTAATTATATTCAACATATTAGATCTATTTTCGAGAAAACGAGATTGCTCCGAGGTAAAAAACGGGTATTCATGTCGAAATTGGTAACGTATACAATTACTTATTAAAATCTAATACAATACGGCCTTCGAAACCGACTAGTTAACTTGAATTGGAACGCTCATGTTTGAATTTCGAATTAAACTCGCCACACTTCATTTTCTAGACTCGCGTTT
Source organism: Gymnoscelis rufifasciata (assembly GCA_929108375.1). Classification (NCBI taxonomy): domain Eukaryota; kingdom Metazoa; phylum Arthropoda; class Insecta; order Lepidoptera; family Geometridae; genus Gymnoscelis; species Gymnoscelis rufifasciata. The sequence goes on along the minus strand of OV815327.1, from coordinate 6,842,658 downwards.
ATTTTTATTTTAGTTTTTGCATTGCATAATCAGCGGGGTTTATTCGAATTTCGAATTGACGTAGCCATTTTAAAATAAAAGCACTATTTATATTATATGACTAGTGGCCCGCCCCGGCTTCGCACGGGTTTTTATTCAATTTTTTTTCCCGGCAATTATTCGATTTTTTCTCGCCTTTTAAACCTTCCCTAGACCTCCACGAACATTTCAAGACTATGATAAGATAAATCCGTTCAGCCGTTCTCGAGTTTTAATCAGACTAACGAACAATAATTCATTTTTATTTATATAGACTAGTGTTATGCAAATTAGTAATACTCAATTTTCATGTTGAAAGTATAGACACATATTTTTTCTTTCTAGGTAGTTTCTAATAATCACCATGCATAATGGAACTCGATAGAGTGTGACAGTGTTTATCCGGTTTAATCTCCGGTTTTGAAATTATAATGTGAATGATCTAATAACACCACATGTGTACAAGTTTGACAAAAAATATTTCGAAGATCTGGTTAAATCATTAGCATTGAGTGAACTTAAAATATAATCTCGTAATGTATTTGACATACGGTATTAAAAACTGCTTGAGTATCTTTATTCAAAGCGAAAAATATGATGTACCTACGTCATATTTTTTTATGTTTTCGACGTTTACTGCTATACATGGACATTTAAAATTTTATTTATTAAATTTATGAACACTAAGCACTTTATTACATGAAAAGAAAATAAAGAATAAACACATTTAAAAATCGAATCAGCTTTCACTAGTCAATAGTCATGTCACATGACAGTCGATGTCGCGTGTCGATTTGTTTAGGATATGACATGTAGTGATGGGACTTATCGATAAACAATCGGAATTAGAAGTATTTGTTCATAATGTCTGACCTACTTTCAATATTTAATTGAGAGATTAAACTGATTAGCTCATAATAAACAATTTTGGTTACATCATCCTAAAAGTTTCATGAACCGGGTATAATTTGATGAGACATCGATAGTTTTGATAAATAAGTCCAACTATAGAAAATATTTAGTATGTCGGAAGCTCAGTATTTATCGTGATATTAGAGCCAAGTTAAAAATTCAGCAAGAACTCTAGTTAAACAATGACGTCATAACCCAGAAACCTTCAAAGGGCCACGTTTATCCTTAACACGTATAGCAATACCGTGGCGGGAGTTAAGAACCTCCATAAATGCAAAACCGAACCATTTTCGGCTCAGCCTTGGCCGGAACAATATCCAATAATAATAAAACCGTGACAATTACACACGACGATTATTAATATCGAGTCGGCTAATATGGTGGATGTGTTGGTTTATGAACTTAATAAAGATTGGGTTTCAGAAATTTCAGGGTTTAAATAGTAGCACCATGATTATTAAGATTATAATTGAGAGCTTACCACGGGGCTAGATGTTGTTGTGTAAATTGTCCGGAAATATTTATTATTATATTATTATTATTATAATTAGGGTTGCCCAGGAACAAGTCCAGCATTTTATTCTAGCTGGTCATAGCAATACGCAACATTAATTAAAGTCTCTACAACAAAATAACACAGATACATTGTTCTTATTAGCCTGATAAAATCTTTATACCAAAGTCACACATTCCATTCAAACATTACATTAAACGCTTTAATTAACTTCCTGACCTTTTAAAAACTTCAATTATAAGTTCGTTTTAACAAAGAGTTTCTAGTTTTGTACAACAATAGATTGTAGTATGGAGGACAGTTGCTAGCTAACCTATCGAGGTCAATAATATTGCAATACTTTATCGATGATTTAATTCTTAATTGCAATCACTAGGATTGCATTTTAAATTAAGAAAGGAATGCAAAATTCCATTCTCATTTTCTCATTTTATTTAATACATTTCAAATTTGAATATGGAATTAATATAATGCCATAGCTTTTTTTGTAGTTGTACCTATTTGACCGTATGTTTCAAATGAAGGTAAATTACTTAACAAGGAAAACCAGTAATTATCGTAAGTACAAAAACAAATTATTCCATCAAAAATATCCGTTTCGGACACAATAATATTACAGCGACCTACACACGTGTTTTGAATTAAAATACATAATTATTACTATGAAGTATTAAAATCGCCTCGGGCGGGTAATAAATTATAAAACAAAACTCGCCGATTTCGGAATCACTTAAGTTTGGGAAACAGATAAGAAATAGAGTCGCCTACGCTTTCGATTTAATTAAATTAAAATATCGATTTATAATAGAGACACTCGATTCGGTGCTTTGAGATCAAAGAATGCCTATTTGTTACAATGTGAGTGGTGTCGAACATTCAACGGTAATCGAATTAAAAAACGTTATAATGTATGATTTCATTTTTAATTCTAAATTATCTTACAAGTTTTAGAAAAAGAACTTCACTCCCAACACGTATTTAATCGAGATCCATGTTTTAAAACAAAACAATATAAAATCGATTCGATATCCAAATTGACGGAAGCGCGTCGATAACTCAAAGGCGCATACATTCGACAAGTTATCGTTATAGGCCGTAAAGTCACCAATAAAAACTATTAACGTCAGATTTGAATATTCGAATATCGAACAGCTTCCAAATTTTCGACGATTTAGTTGTAGGGCTTTGTTTAGTGGAGTCGGCTTATTTATATTTTATTTGATAGAAGTACGTTATTATAATTTTTATTTTAAATCAGTTTTTAACGTTTATTTTCAGGGATTTTTAATTAATAAAAATGTTTTATGTATTTATTTTTGTATTATTATTTGTAAGCATTTTGTTGAAATAAATAAAAAATTAAAAGAAATTGAGAAAAAAGTCTGTGCTACGGTTTTCGTAGAGCCTCTACGAGACGCGTAGCAGCGAGAATCAGAAGCGCTCACGAGCTTTCGCCTATTATCTCATTAAATTGTTGTTTATTTTGTTTACAAAAACTTGGCTAAACTTGTTTTATTTCTAAACAGATGTGCTAGAAACGGGATTAGCGATTCTTTGAAATTAGTAAGTATGATAGGTAATTTTGGTTTTTTAATAATAGGTTATTTAATGTATGTTCCCGTTTATTTGTTACTCACGGATTGGTAATTATGATGCTTTAATGTTTAAAAAATTACGTAAACTATATACCTTTACACTAAGTTGTCAAAAGAATTACATCATCAAATTTATTAATTGGTAGATATGTTAATAGCAATTAAATAATAACCAATTATAATTGGATAACGGTATGTCATGGTAATCAACGAAATGATTTTGAGGAGGACGTAATTGGGCAAAAGTTAAGTTAGATGAAATAAGTACAAAACATCGGTAAATGTAAGTAATGCTTTTTGATAAATATTAAAGGTAATTATTATTCTAAACATTAATTTAATTTATTATGGAATTAGATAAATATTGTTCTTGAAAATTCAAACAACTATACAATAAAGGCATCTATTACCAAACAATGTATTCATATAATATAAATGAACTCAACTTTCAAAACTCACATCTCATTCAATCACGCTACACCAAATCTTTATCTTAAAAAATAAAAAGTCAACGTTCTAAATTCAAAAAGCGTTTGAAATATGATTTAAAACGTGTTCCGGAGAAACTCGACGTTCCTAAAAATGTATCTCTAGTCGTTCGTCATTATTATACATACGAGTAATGAGTGATGCGCTCGGGCGAAACGGACATTTTCTAGCCACTTTTAAATTGCTTACAAAAAGTGTTCATCATTTTATAAAAGTATATTTATTTATTTACTCATAGATAGGCATTTATGGGTGTTTTTACGCAACGACACAATTTTGCATGAAAATATCTTTATATTTCATATCCCCATTACTGCTTAGTAGATTTATACATTTTCAATAGCAATACTAGATTATGTCTACTATACTTTATTTTAATAAAATACCAAACCATGTGCCATAACTTTGTTCCAAATTATTTAATGTCCGCTTTGCTCTGGTATGTAAGATAGTGTACTTTATAATAATATAATGTTTCAAATATTTCAAGGCTAACCGTTCTCAGCTGTCAATCATAATAAGATACCCATCTCTTTTGCGCTCACAGCACCAAACTATGTCTTTTCCACTCATTCTACGCGCTCGATCAACCGCCGCTGTTCTTTATTTGAAAATTTGATTTTAAATGTGGGATGAATAAGCATTATCTTAAGGAATACGTTCTTTTATTTGAATTTTTAATTCCTTTTTTCGGTTCGACTACTGGCTTTGTGATTTTTTCCCTTTTTGTATATTCGACCATGATTTTGTGCTTAAAGATTTATTAGAAGATGTAAATGTGTTCGGCGAGTGTTCCTCCGCGTTTTTTATTCGTTTTCAAATTGACGTTGACTTTTTTATTGTTTGGGAACCGTTTTATGTTGCCCGGATAATTATTCATATTTTTGATGTTGAGGTAAATTAGTTTTTAGGATTTCGCTTAATCCTTAACGAAGTAGGTTGTTAAATGTTGATGTTTAATTAATTGTGTACGATTTATGTTTATGAAATTGGATAGCAGTAAGTCATATAAATGGAATTTAAGCAATGTGTCGAGTTTGTTATTGTAAGTTAATGCGCTGCCGCGGTAGACTGAAAACTGCAAGATCGGCGTCTGCGCGTGCGCCCACAAGTTTTATTGCACTTGCATCTTTCGCGGAATTGAATGAGCATATACCTAATTTAAAATGTTAGTAATTTTAATTACGACCACGGCTTGTATTTTTAGCTGACGTAGTATTTATAAAAAAAAATGATCTGAATAACACATTACATAGTTTGTTATTAATTTGATTGGTCGGCAACAGATTGAAATTTTATCCTCAATCTCTAATAGGCAAAATGTCCAGACAAAGACCACCGTGTAACACGACCTACTGGAACATTCCAAGTGTCCTACGCACAAATCTTCGAATTAATAAATTAATCTCAGTAACTCAACACTTAAATGTAAACAAGGCAAAAATTGTTATTATAACACTACGAAGACCTTAAATTCTGAGAAGCCCACTCCATATTGTGTAGCTCTTGAATAACTTCATTTTTACATTGCGAATAAATTAAGCTCTATGGTGGATAGATAAGACATAAAATAGATTGATTATGTACAGTATTTCAAATTAATATTGACAGAAATAAACATCTATCTATATAAATAAAAATGAATTGTTGTTCGTTAGTCTGATTAAAACTTGAGAACGGCTGAGCCGATTGAGCTGATTATGGTTTTAAAATGGTTGTCGTAGTCCAGGGTAGGTCTAAACGGTGAGCAAATAAGGAAAAATTGCCGGGAACTTTTTTTACCCGTGCGACCCGGCCGCTAGTTTTAAATAAGAACGTGTGATATAGGTAGTTAATTGTTTTTGAGTGAAAAGATATAAGAAAGGTATACATTATATATTCTGAACGAACCCAAAAATTGATTTGCACAATATTTTTTTCATTGAATTGTAACCAACAAATAATGACTCTTATTTCTTCATATTGCCAAAAGCCAAAATTGCAACAACAAAAGTATTGCAAGCAAGTAATTATTACACATCATTGAAACACATTTTTAACTAAGTATAACAAAAATATTCCAGATTCTAAAAGACAGTACGAAATATATTTAAAACTAATCCATTGTCGTCTTGTACATTATAAGCTGTTGTTCCCATTTTACCCATCAGTAATCAGGATTCTGCACAAATCAGCGATAAAACAAAGCCTAACCCAGCTAGAAGACGCCATTTTAATATTAAACCCGCGGTTTTCCAACTGAATCGCCATTTTCCTGTCAGCGAAGGACTGACGGACGGACATGTTGAAATGCGTTTGACTGTTGCAAATGTGCAGTGAATTTTAATGGATTTTAATATAATATACATTACGTATTCAATAAAATAACGTATTGTACCTACTTACCTATAAATGGTTGAAGAATGAACGTGCGGAATTTAAAAAATGGACCGTTCGAATCTATTTTTTTAATCATTTCGCCATGTCAGCGAACAAATGTCACTTGACAAAGTCAACTGTCAAGTTGACTGTCGAACACTAAAAAGTTTCGAATCAAACTTTTTGAAAATTGTAATTATCGTATTGTTCGCTTTTCAAAATGTTATTTTTTTATGTTACATAAGCCTTTATTTGAACACAATCTCACCTGATGTAAAGTGATGATATGGTCTAAAATGGGGCATGAAGACCTAGAACGTAGATGGTTCTAAACTATTCTAGAAGTATTAATGCATCTGAATTCATCAAATTTGTTCTTAGAGCACACTTAAATTTTTTCATACTTTTTAATTAAAACATAATCATAATCATTTATTTGTTGTTTCATTTAATTACATAATTTTATTCCCGGACATGAGCCCCGTTGGGACATAACAACATAAACTTAGAATTAGCTCATAACTAACATTTATGTTAAGAAAGGTTGTATCTTTGAAATTTTAACATGAAATTATCATTATTAAATTAGTAAAGTTAACACCATACAGGTTTTATATAATTATAAAATGATTTGAATGATTCTCCTCTCTACAAATAATGAAACAACGGCACGTTTGCTCCGTTCATGACATCATGTCGAGTCCTTAGAATGATCAGTCACCAAGTTTTTATGTAAATATTTAGGTTTATGTTAATATTAGCGGGTACTGCTTTATGAGCCATTGTTTACTTGATAATGGATTGACAGAGTTTTTGATTGCCGACATATTCCTATTTGTTTTTAGATTAAATAAAAATCTGGGTATTTAAATAAAAAAAAATCCGGACAAATAATACAACAATATCTAGCCCCGATTGTTCAGAACTTTATATTTTAGTCGTAGAACAAAATACTATAAACATTATTTAAAAATTGTCGCTAATATTTATATTAAGAATTATTTATTTATTTATACTTTGTGCACAAAAAACAATGTCCAGAGGAGGACTTAATGCTAGAAGCATTCTCTACCAGTCATCCTGGGCGTGCAAGAAAATAAATTAGGCACTATCAATATAAAATTTATTTAAATGTATATATACATATAAAATTTATTTAAATGTATAGGTATACATATAAAATTATTAAGTATTAATTAATACATATACATATATACATAAGGAATATTTATATATCAATATTATACAGAATTAGTAGAAGTAAGACATAAACAATGTAACGTTCCATTAATTTCGTCATAATACGATAGCAAAGGTTAACTAACAGAACGGGCACTTCAAATCATTTCTAAATTTCACCACACACGAAGGCTATCTTAATCTTCTTAGTTTTTAATCTATAACAATACTATGTTTTTGATCTGCTCCCAAACTGGTTCTAAACAATTGGTATTAGTGACAAACGCGTTTCTAATTGTTGAAATGTTTGACAGATGAGTGTAGCAATTTATTGAAATGACAGCTACAATGCAGCTAAAAGATTTAAAAAAAAAACAATAAAACGGCGATCAAAGGAACAAGATCATAGAATAAAAATTGTCAGAAGGAACTATCAAAAAACAAGTTTCAAATACGAATGTGACAAATCTGAAACATGCACAGTATAACATAAACAGAAGATGAAGAAATTCCATACCAGTTTTGAGATTACAATTTCGAGTGGCTAGATAATTCACTGTTTAGCATACAAAGGAGAATTACTGCTTATGTGTGTGTCACTGTGTATGAGGGCACGCCTTGTAGCTGTCATGTGTACCCTAATTAGGCATAGGTTGCTAAAGTAAGTATCTATTATGTAACGTGCGATATCGGTTTACAAACCTCTGATTTCACTAAAATACCCACTTAATCCTCCTTTATCTCAAGAAAACATAGTCGTTATAACTTCTTATAAAATGTCTAACACTCAAAATCAGTTAGAAACTTTGTAACTTACTTCCGGATTAATATTTAATGGCTTCCAAGTATGAGTAAACTCAATAAAATACCTGTCATTAACCCAAAACCCATAAAAACCCAAAGGAAAAGGAAGCAGTACTAATTTAATACCAGCCGTAGACACTAGATTCGAGTACAGACAATAAAACTGTTCAATATTTATTAAACAGATCACCAGGAAGACGTCGCAAGCTTTTTACTTAGAATTGTAGCTATTAAATTCCTAACACTTTCTAATTTAAATTCATAAATTTCCGGTGTTAGCCATTGTTTATTGTAAAACGAATCACGTACGACCGATTGCAGACAAACACTCACACATTCCTAGAGACATACATTTTATGTTGGCTACTGGTTATTACAATAACTGTGAAATCTATTTCCTCTTCGCCAACTATCGGAACGAAATCGAAATAATAAATGAGCTGTCTTTTTTATATATGTTTATTAAGAGATTTCTAATACCTAATGATTAAAATAATTTCAGAATAGCCCATATCACGGCAGTCCAGTAATAGCTACTTTCGCATTTAGAATAATACTAGGGATGGAGGATGACAAATAGTTGAATGTCATATCTATACTTTAAAATCTTTGGCAAGATATGGCGTTCCAAAAGTATTCCAATTTTAAAAAGTTCAAAACATCAACTTTTATTTTTATGATGCCGGCAATAACTAGAATTCGCCAATTAGTGCGGAAACCAAATACCAAAATGATTTTTAACAGCAATCCACGATTTTATTACGATAATTTGCCAATAAAAATCTTGTTTGCAAAAATCACGTTGAAATAAGGTCAATTTGATATTGTGTAATCTATCAGTTTTAAGAATAAACTCACCAAAAAGTTCGACCGAGGTATTTTATCTAGCGATCTCCAAATAGATTGCATAGAACGGCGTGCAATTACAACCAAAACTAAAAGACATACAATCAGAAAGCACGCTGAGACGACAAGAGACCTTCACAAAATGGACACTTAACAAAATACGCAATGTAGATTTCAAGGAATTCCATTTACTACACAATAGAGCATACATGATTCCAAATTCGAATAAAAAGATCCGCGAATTTCGAATATACAATCGCTGTACAATTTTATGCCATTATGTTTTTACAAAGTTGGCTACAAAGTTTATAATGATAACTTGGTGATTTTGTAAACTCGAAAGCTATTTTCGTGGTAAACATAAAAGTGTTATTATGGAATTCAATCATTATTTTCAATTACCCCGAGTTGGTGTGAGTGAATGATTACATTGTGCTAGTTTATTTTCGTTCGGTTCGTTTAACGAATGAAGGTTCCGATTGATTTATCTTCTCTATTCAAATGTTTGAATGAAGAGTTCAAAGTTCGAATGAAAGTAATGCTACTTGAACAAATGTGAAATTCTAAATTACAAAGAGTTGTAATGTAGCTTTTGTAATAGTGTTGCCGTAATAAAATCGACAACGAATTGATAACCAACCTAGTTTTTGTAGAGAGATTAAATTGTCGGTTATAATTTTTTTTTCGTCCTAGGTTACACTTAGCTATTCAAATTAAATGTTCTTTTACTTTTAACATGTTATATTTCTAACAATCTAATTCTAAAGTAATTATGACCGCGGGCGCGTGACGTCATCGTTTTACATGTTTTTAACAGACAGTTTTGGACCAAGTTAGATTAACGGTCTTATTAACAGTTGAAGTTTTGCAATTCTTTTGCTAACACGAACATAGTCCAGAAAAACTGCATACTTTTTGAGTAGAATTGCTAATCGGAATGATAAATTACAAAAACGAACACAATGAGCATTAACAAGACATCTGACCTTTATGTTAAAGTATTCCAAATTTGATTTCATGTTCGTTTAGAATAAATCGTATTTTGCTATCCACATTTGGATATGGAACAGAACGAATGTTATTCCATAGAACGAATGAAAACATCTAAGCAAACTATTATAATTATTCCCAGAAATATTCCTTTGTAGATTCCAAATTTGAAAAAGGTAACAGACGCTATTCGGTAAACAGAGCTGTTATAACTGAAGGGGAGAAAAAAACCAAGGTCACTGACATTAGAGTGTTCCCAGGCACTCGAGAGTTTTATAGTGAAAACACTTCAAAACGAATATTACTATTTCCATACTTTAATTACGTACTTATACACCCACACAGACGCATGTGCACACTACCGTAGTTTTAAGATAAACATATGGCTAAGCGGTTGAATGGTTAAGTTGAATGCCTTGTAAGTAATATTGGGTTACTTTCCTGTAGGATATGGGATATTTCATTGAGATCGCTCAACTTATTAATATTAGGTAACTTTAATTGCTCTACATTTTCGTTTTCTCTGCATTGATTTGAAGCACTGAAGGCTTTAATATACACACATGGTATAGGTATACATGTATAAAAATCAAGTATTTAAATTATCTACGTCAACCATTGTATTTTTCTATGGAAACGTTGGTAACACAACAGGAAAAGAACCCGTTCCAAACTCAAATTTGAATATCTACGATTGTCATTGGTTGACAATCAATCATAATGTTTTTTTGGTGTTCTCTATTTGAAATTCCTCATACGTGAGGTTTGATTCGATCAGTACCTAGCCAAGTTAAATCAGATAATGATGGAGCATTGTTTTTTGTTCGATATTCTAAATCCTGTTTCGAACGTTTTGTTTTCTATTTTTATGTAATCTTGATTGCCCGTTGCATGTTGAATTAACCTACAAGATTATGTAAGAAAATCTGAGATGCATTATGTACATTTTGCAATATAAATATTCAAAGTTTTTTCATGGTATCATACTAGTACATAATTACGTTAAAGAATAATGTACGCTTGGATTATACGCTTGAGTAAGGAAGTACTTATATAAGAGGTATTATGATATTTTAACTGTCGCTTTTGTCATCAACAAGTCACATCAGCTTAAGATTTTAAGCGTTGCTTAAATTAAAAGCATCTTGCTCAACGCATTTGTAAAGTCATTCAGTATTTTTATTTCCGACAATAACAAACTAACTAGTATAATACTTCTAAAGTGTATGTTGATCTTTGATTTTAAGAACAGCGCAAACACTTGGTCTTTTCATAATTTTGTGTTTTGAACGATTCGTAGAAAATTACTTTTAAGTGGCAACATTAAATTATGGTTGTCACAATTTCCGAATCGAAAAAGATTATATTACAAAATAGTAAACAGTTCCAAATTTAAAATTTCCATATTTTTTTTTTCAAATAAAGAGTTTCGTTTATGAAATTAGAACAACTTGTCATAGATTAGTGCGCAGAACTGATTGATTTTAAATATCCAGACGCCTACGTGCAATAACCGTTAAAAGTTTTTCAAATTTAGAATAGCTTATTACTATAATGCGTACACAGTTATACGAAAAACATCAAGTTATTTAAATATAAAGCCACGGCCAATAATTGACGTTTAATAACTGTTTTCCATCAAACCGAAATTTCTAATCGGAATCTGACAGACATTTAGATCACGAGTACCGTAACTGCCTCTGGCGGTTGCAAGTAATTATACTTACGTATAATTTTGTATATGAATTTTGTATGTGTGAAGCGACTATCTAATTTGTAGCAAAAACTTAGATAACTAGTCTTAGTTTTTTATTGAATTACTGCATTATCCCTATCTATAAGTGGTATCGACATAAATATGCGATAAGTTATATATTGAAAGAAAAATGCAACATGTTCTTACCATATACAAAAGAATAAAAAAACACTTAATTGTTTTTACAATAATTTTACCAACACGTAACTCACAGATGTAATCTTTAAATTAATATAATATTTTATCTATCTACATGGAGTTACGTGATTAAAATAATAAATAGTGATCGAAGTCAGAAAAAAATAAAGTTACCGTATTCTAAAGTAAACTATGAAAGCCTAAGCAGTTATAACTTTAATTGGATATGAAAGCTTACATAAAGTTAAAGTTTGGCTATCTGCTTAATAGATTCGATAAGGTTTTTGATTGCGCGGTTTTACTTAGACAAAAATATATATTCAAACGGCATTGCCCAAAGGTTCAATGGTAAGTTTGGGGCAAAATAATATACATTTTTTGACATAGTTTTTTGTAAAGGAAAATCCCACTGTCTAGATTACAAGTAAAATATTGAAGATTTTTTTTTGTTGTATCGTGTTAAAGTAATATTAAAACTTCAATGTAGCTGCTGATATTGTGAATAAGCTCTTGCATAATAAGATACATTGATACGATCGTAAATCAGGAATATCAACACACGTGCAATCGTGCACACATAGACATGTATGTATACATGAATGTCGTGTCAACGATGACTTATCTGATCTGCTACCTAATCTGTGATTGATCCTGACATAGCACGAAATTAATTACTGTAGATGTAATAAAATATCAATTTAAAAGTAATGAGAAATACATTCTTATAATTTTGTTATTTTTATAAATTTATAGTGTTTTTCGTACAGTAAATTTATTAAATAATATTATTAATTTTACATCATTCACAATTATTAAGAAAGTGATACATGAAAATAGGACCTTTAAGTTTAAATTATGTACCTATTAAGTTATACAGAGTTAAGGTTATGAGTGATAGTCTTAAGACTTTTAGAATTGTTTTTTTTTTCATATAACCATGAACGATAAAGATCATAGCACAAAAATTGCTTACGCATGACAAGGCACATTCTACTAATGTCACTCCGTTATAACAGAAGCTAGGCAACCGAGTGTATTGATTGAATCGATCCACGTTGTAGATCTTATAGAGAAGCTGGAAATCATAAAAGACGGACCACATTTTTTTTAAATAATTTTTGTAAATATATGGTATAGATTTGTTTATAAATGTTTGTTATTATTCTTTAACATTTTCAAAAATTTTCGCGCTAGAATCAATATATCGCGATTACGTTAAACTTTCAATTTCTATAAACAAAATAATCACCGATATTTTTCATATTACCGATTTTTTTCAAATAACCGGTTTTATTACCAACAATTTCGGAATTTGTCCCAGCCCTAGTGTAAGAGATCTGGTAGCTTTGCCGACGTTACTGGTTCTTATCTCCGTCGTGCATCAAACTTAGCATTATTTTGAGAAGTAATTATTAATGTAAAGGCAGTTACCGAAATTCAGGCCGTTGCAGCACAGTTGGCCACTAATGAATAGAAAACTGGATTGGTAGCCGATGGAATTGATAAATTAAGATTGTTTTTTTTATGACAAATTATCTGTGGTGACTTTCGTTTTATCATGTTGCTGGGTTAAGCTGTAATGAGGATAAAAGGGTAACTATATTATGGTTAAAATATAGCTCATATATCTTCAGCGCTTTTATTACATATCGTGAAAACTATGTTCTTAATAGTTAGTACATACGTATATTACCTATAGGTGTTCTGTATAGGATATATAAGACAGACATACATTATATAATTCCATTTTGAGTACTAATAATTACCTATATAACAAAAACTCGACCGATATATTGTCAGAATAATTTTTAGATAAACAAAAACCGATAATTTCCGTAAAGAATCCAACCGCCACTTTATTCGGAACTCGACGTAAATTTGACAAAAGAATTTTATGAACGTATAAATTCAAGATGTCGGTCGAGTTATTCGATCGGTACACTTTAATACTTCAACATTCGGAGAAACATCAAGTTTTTGTTCGTAAAAATCGCAAGTCGTTCAATTACTGGTGAAATTAATGATTAAACACATTTTGAGTGTGTTCCCAGTGTGATTCCTTTGGTGCTGTTTTTGTTGTGTTTAACTGATTGACGGAATAAAATGACAGATTCAATGGTAAAAACTTTTTTCAAATTACGCGAAGAGTCACGTATAAATACGGAAAGTCTTATAAAACACCCGCTGTAATTAATTGATTCTCCGAACGGAATCAATTGCAAAAACATTAAAATCAAAATTTTCGGAGAAATTTCATAATTTAAATCGCAAAAAGTCGAATTAAGAACATTAATTTACAATAGAGCTAGCAACACTGACGGTCGGAATAAATAGCTAGCTAGTCAAGTAATAGGTTGTACAAAAATTGAGATTCAAAATGATACATTCGTATGTAGAAAAATGATCGTGTTTTGTAAAAACTCGGGTCTTGAATAAAGGCGCGCTCACAAATCTAAAGGCCTCCTCACAATAGGCTTACATCCCCATAAATGGATCGGATAACCAGTTATGAGTATGATGCCTTATGATTCTACTTGCTTAGCATTTTTGTAGCTTTTGTCTTGAAATGTGTTCGTGCATTTTAATTCTGACTTACCAAGTGATTCATTTTATACTTTTATAAACAAGTGTAAGGATGCCGGATTGAGAATTAGTAAGAGCCATTTGAATGTAAAAAAAAGATACAACCACCTACAACTATTATTTGTATATAAGTAGTGTTTCTTTTAGAAATAAGAAAAACTTTTAATAAAACAAAAATAACTGTGGGCTTCTGTTGTAATAAATTCTATTACAAAAGTTAACTAAGTGTGTAAGCTGAATTAATAAATTATTACGAAACAACATTGTGTTCCGTGGTTCTATTCAATTACTACGGAACCATGAAAAGGTTGCGTGTGACAGAAAAAGATTAATTGAATCATTAAAGCTAGATAAAACTCTTTCATGCCATGAAAAAGGAAATTATGAAAGATATTTTGAATTTAAGCTGTTTGCAAATTATACCTACTTGTTTACATTTATGTACTTATTGAAAATTCTACCAATTGGGTATAACAATAAAACATGTATGTTCTTATAAAAAACTAAGTTTAGCTGGTCTTTAAAAAGGTATTTCTAAAAACAATATAAATTACACCCAAGATTACAGTGATTATACACAAACTTGCTAACAATACGAAAAAAACAAACTTGTATTTTAGTTAAAACGGTATTTATTGCTCTTCATTAATCTTAGTAAAACACTAATTGTCTAACGATGTTTCACCATTTATCCTTCTTTTATGGGTAACCCGACCTATTAAAACATCAAACGGAAGCTCCATAACAGCATATCTATTAGAAATAAATTTTAATAAACCATGTGAATCTATAAAAAAACTCTGTATTATAAAATCGACCGGATCGAACGAGCCAAT
Source organism: Gymnoscelis rufifasciata (assembly GCA_929108375.1). Lineage (NCBI taxonomy): Eukaryota > Metazoa > Arthropoda > Insecta > Lepidoptera > Geometridae > Gymnoscelis > Gymnoscelis rufifasciata. The sequence continues at coordinate 6,827,640 of OV815327.1, read as the reverse complement.
ATTTCAAATTAGGAACAATTCAAATCAAATCTTCGAATTCTAGTTAGAGCAGGACGCCCGTAGGGTTGATGACCCGTTGAAATGTCAGCACGTGTCTCTCCCTTTCACTCATCAAGCCACTGCCATAACTCCGTCCTACTCTCCTATGAGATGTTGATCTTGATACGTCACATTTTTAATAAACGAACTTCGTATGACATGGCGCACGGAAATTCGTTCCAATGATTAATATGGCCGCTTCGTAACGCATACAAACTAATACCTACCTACTTTGTTTTAAAACTTATTAGAAATATTGATAGTTTCATGTCATTGCGCATGTTTGTGATCACCGATAAACGTTTTGAAGATAGAAAGTATGACAGTTCAAAATTGAATGCACGATGTATGCGTAGGTAGCAGCCGCAAAAAACGAGTGCTCTATCTATAAATTATAAAATCTATGACCGTGGTGTTGCCGTATAGAAATCGATATTTGTTAGAACTATCGCTTTGTTCTAATTTGTACATCAATATGTTATTCTTAGGTAAGTTTCTGCTTCTTTGTTAGTGCGAGTAACTTGTAATTATGAAGATAATAGACGTTACTTAAACGCACCGATAACGTAATAATCTTATAGCCTGCGGCTCTTCGCATTCTTATTTGAATTTTAAACCATTAACAAGTACTTTGTACATACAAAACAAATGAAAAACGACCGGCGAGATCCGACAAAAAGCTAAAAGATCAGACACCACACTGAGCGAGTGTTTCATTACATCTCAAATAAAAAGTTCATATTTGACGTTTAACAAATTGTTCCTTTTTCAAATCGACCAATGAGACTATTGTATTCACTCCTAATGGCGTGTTCTATTTTCAAATCTCATTCTCTTTACAAATCTCAGCCGGCTTTCAGATTCATTCGAATTCGGAATGCGTTGGTTGGTACTGTTTTCCCACACGACTTTTTTCGTGTGTTAAAATGAGTTTGATTAATAGGAGGTTACGTTAGCAGTGATTGTTCGTAGCCGACATCTTTGAAAAAGCTAAGAAAATAATTGCTCGCAACGAGACGTGATTGAGTAACAAAGCGAGCGATGAGTCGCCATCAAATAAATTGGCATCAAAACCAATGGGTATTAAAGTTTTAATCTCGAATGCATCAACGAAATCCTCGAAATGGCCAAATGTCGCGTCCACCGAGCCGCGAGATATTGCCGAAATGCATAAACATCAAAGGGGTTTTTGTTAAAAAAGATTTAAAATTGAAGGGCGCGTCCCCAATAGGCAAAAATGGCGTCCGAGATTATAATAACGATTTTAAAAGTCCCCTAAGGTTTTTATTTTTAGTTTTTTGGAAGGGTTGCGAGTGGACGCGGGGTCCGATGAAAATTTGACACTATGTTTCAAAATGGGGTGAAAGTTTGCATGTTTGCGTTCGCACTCGGGATTAATAGTTTGGGAATATTCTCTTGAGATAAAATCTCAATCGATTTTTGAGCAGAAATTTCACCACAACACCCTTCGCAAATCTCTGTCGAAACCAAAACATTGAAAAATTGATTTCCAAATTAAAAACAAAACTTCGTGTGCATTTTTTCAAATATATAATGTTATCTACTCGCTCTTTGCCCACAGATCGAACATAAAACGTTCCAGTCCACGGTTCAATATGGTTAAATAATGTGACCGAATATTGAGGCCATCCGTGATTCGGTCAATTCAAGACCAAATCCGTACAATTGTCGTCAGTCGCTTTTATCAATAAAAATAAAAATCTTCGAGGAAGTTACCAATTTGTAGCGCGTTACGAGGCGCAGTAAGATGATTCTAGAAAATGTATGCCTTATGTTGAAGCGCATAAAGTTTTATTTGCTTTGGTCGTAATATTTGTTATGATAGATTGTGAATTCAATTAAATTAGTCTGCTATAGAATGGGCCTGAAACTACTTTTGTAATGTATATTAACATATTTGTAGCATGAGATACAATAACAAATTGTAGGCAATGTTGTAACATTGTAGTTATCTATAGCTTTAAGAGCTGACAATAATTTTTAATTATGTACCCAAAATTCTTACAAATAAATTAATAATTATGAAAAAATACTTTTTGATCAACGATTTCAAGAAAAAAATGTTAAGTCAGTAAATTTATTTAAAATTAATTTAATGCTAAATACTCTGTAATAATAATGACCTGCAAAACAAAGCCACATTAAAGGTACGTACAAAATCATAACAGCAACGCACATTTCAATATTTATACCACCCGATAATGTGTCATGCATAAAATAGCAGCATAATGTTCAATCAAAAACTTAACAGCGCGCATGCCTATATTTTATTAGTCAATAAAAAAGAAACTACACACAGAATCTAGTCGCCATATTGCCATTGTGAAACTTCAATAACGTTGTAGCCCGCATATTAAGGACTTACTACGATCAAAAACGGGAAACAAAGACCAGTGCCACTCTTGTGCCATATTCGAGCCATATTCGTTTGAATGGCAAGTTTATGGAACTATTTAAAATTTCGAATCCGTTGCGTTATCGACTGTACGTGTTGGCGTTTTCCGATTGTTGCAAGGGAAATCGATACGGGACGCGCTTTATGAATATTTTCATTATGAACTAGTTGCGTGCGGTGGTAATTTAAAATTCGAACGCGATCGGAACTTTTTCATTCATACTTTTTACACTTTTCGTATTTTAAATTTACGAAACAAATTTACAAATTTATTGGAAGAAAACAAATTAACTTTGAAACGAATTATCTTTACTTTTAATTTGACATCGAGATTCCTTTGGCTTTATTTTAAGTAGAATGCGATTATTAGGTACGTGCAACGTGAAGTTATGCGAAGGTTTTTGAGTTATTTCTCTTTTCGTCTGGTAATTCTTGAAAGTGGATTCCTTGAATTTTTAATACCTTCCATGTTTGAAATGAAGCTATAAACATTATAGACTTGAATTCTCATACATTATTTAAAAAACTTACTTGTTTTCGATCTGCAGTGAAAGAAGACAACAATTATAAAAATATTGGCAAAAATATATCGATTAATTCTTTAAACATTTTTTTTATAAAATGCGTTCAGCTTTCAAAAACCATCGATCGGTTTCGGCACAAATAATGTAAATGCCGTTTTAAAGCGCTTTCCGATGAGATTATATTTTATATCCAAAAACGTATTTTGTGGCGAAAGCAGCGCATCGGGAAATATAAAGTTGTTCATAAATAATTCATCGAAAAACCGCACAACTCGGATTTATCATTGTTGCGATATTGCTTATTTTTTTGGGATATATTTTGTAAAATCTTATACTTGGTCGTTTACTTTATCGATACCAATGCCAAATCCAATGTAGAATTTTGACTTATGAATATAATCGAATTTGAAATTAAAAAGTGCTATGAAATCAACATCTAATCTAACCGAGCGCAATTATCAACGACAATTATGTTTAGAAAACAAAAAAAAATTAAATACATCGTTTTATGAATACAGACGGACAGACAAAGCGTTCTCTAAACGCAAGTCACTTCATACGAATTACCGCCTCTTTGTTTCAAAGAACAAAAACATTTTTACTTTTTAATATCAATACACCCGAATTCGATTCCCACTTGTAATTACTCGATTGTAATTAACGAATGAAGCTGCGGCCTAATTAACGTTTCAATGCACTCAGTAATTTTGAAAGGAATTTGAAAATTGAATGCTTTTAACTCCTTTACGGAGGACGTAAAAACTTTTTTTTCGGCTATCGATCATTTTCTCGAAGTGGCCAGTTAAGCTGCATTTTTATATGTTTGATTCGAATTTCGTTAACAAAACTCTTTTGTACCGTCGATTTCCCTAACTTCACCTAGTCGCCTAATCTTCGCCTGAATTTATAAAATTCTCAATATCACCGAAATCTTAGAAGTAAGTTACAAAATAAACACCCACATTCAAATTTCTATTTAGTCGTGGCAATATTTTGCTAATAGCAACCCAATAATGCGTTTAGTTTGGCGGTCATTACATCAGAAAGTGTCAGTGGTGTGAGGTGTTTTAAGTGAAGTGCGAAAAACTTCGTTTGTATCTGCTTTCAGAGAACAGGTAATATTATACTATAAAGTGTATCATATAGTAAATTTATCGTAGATTCTTATAATGTAATCAGTTTGTCAATAATCTTTAAGAATAAATTGCTATCATTGAAATTAAGTACGGAGACACATGAGTGGCCATAATGTTCCAAACTTCGCCTACCCATAGGGTTGTCGCAAAGATTATAAGTATTTTCATTGTTAATTTAAATGCAATTAACATTTTAGTAGTAGTAGTATATTTTATATTTACATATTAAACCAATTTCATCCAACGGTTATTTATTATAAAAAAAATTGTTAGGTACATTTTTATTGGGTAGGTATCTATACATATGTGTGTACATACATATGTACACAGAAACAAATATTTCAATAAAAAATATGTTTTTGATGTGTATCTGGTAGTAGATCCTTATCCTTAGTATCCTTAGGGATATTACATAATATTCAGGCCTATCAAATAAAAAAATAATTTCGTGAATACCTGATACACAACTTGTTTTATTCCATTTCAACTTTACCACCCACGTTATTGAAGAACCCTAGTACATAGATGGCCTTATGACAGCGATGTTTTTTAGGAAATGTTTTAAGTGATGATTTGTAATTGTCAAGATACATATTTATTTATTTTATTTTTCAGCAAAATGGCCTCTATAAAAAAAAAGAAAAGATCGTATACTGCACATCATGATCAGCAAATGATGGACTTAGCTCTCGATATGATGAGAATAGATAGATAGAGATACTTACTCCTATAGGTAACTGATTTAGGTATCTACTCCTAAAAGTAAATAGATAAATAAGTAAATAAAAGCGTTGTTTTATTTTTAGGCGCTTTTTGATTTTTATTATTTAGGAACCCATTTTTACCTACAACTGCGACTCATAATAATTGTGACAACCCTGGTTGGTTGTTCACATTTGTATGGAAAGCGTAAATTACCGTGCCAAACTTCGCCTACTCGATAGTAATTTAGAAAATTGATCTTTAAGCACTTATAAAAAGATTCTGTTACGTTTCTACTACATCGCTCTATAGCCAAAAAAATACTAGCCATAGACGTCTTAAAAAAAAGCGAGGAAACATAGGTAGGCGAAGTTAAGCCAACGGCCCGATCTTCGCCTACTGGCTTTGGCAAGGTATTTTTATGTCTAAATCGATGATTTTAAGAGTTACTTTAGCTTGTGATTATTAAGAAACCTTAATTGTTCCATAAAATGTTAATAATTTGCCTACAGTGGTAATATTTAAAAAAGTACGTTAAAAAAAGTGTCAAAACCCAGGCGAAGTTAGGGAAATCGACGGTACCCAAACTTATGCTGTTTTTATTTTTTTAATGTGTGCCAGTATAATAATATTAATAGTTATATTTATGTATGTGAATATTATTTATCATTCTGTTTTTAAAATATTCTTATCCTTACAGCCTTAATTTTGCGCGAAAATTCAAATTTCTCTGTCGATACTAGCGCATTCGAAGTCTTCACTTTCGTAAAACAAATACCTGAAACATGGAACTAAAACTCGCATCCATAGACAACATTATACGCATAAAGTAGTACTTTTGTTTTGTTATATCATGTTTTATGGCTTTGCTCGCATGATCTAATCCGTAGGTACCGTAGGGCAATGAGATTAAAAGGGGTGCGTCCAGTGATCATCAATTATTTCTCTGAATGCGCTTAGCTTTCCATTTTTAAAATAAACTTGAAGGGAGGGGGATTAATAAAATTACGAGACCTTGGGGGACTTTTTGAATGTTTTACATAATATTATACTTTTACCAACCAGTTTTATGAAATTTGACGATTGTATTTTAATATTATGAGTGAGATTGCATACCAATCAGCGGCAGTTTTACGGGTATACCTGGAAAAGAAAAAGGAAAAAGTTAGCTACAGTTACTTTATTGGAATAAAACGAATAAGGTCTAATTAAAAACATACGTCAGCCACAATTAAACTACAAATTCAAATTTCAACCCAATAAGAAAGATCGATCGTCTTCCAATTTTAAAATCTGATAGCCGCATCCGTGTTGCCAGTACAAAGGAATGGAACGAGCATGACGATTCAAATATTTTCGAAAATGGAATATTAAGTGAAGCCATTATACGATCGACCGATTACTATTTCGAATGTGTTATTAAAATCTATATTTTGTAAGACTTTTTGTCTAGTAAGGTTAGTCATCGATTTAGTTTTTAGTGAGTAATTTTAATTGATTAACAGACTTTAGTGTTTTGCATATTGAGGTCAACGACTTGAGTATGCGTATTGCGATGCGATGCGTCAAGTGACCCCTTAATGCAAGTTATTGGTTACTCGTTTAAAGTGTGTAGTCTGTCCGTCTGTCACATACTAATAAGAATACAACCTATATTACCATTTACGTCATTAGTCCTGTTCTACTCGTAGTAGCATTAAATTCGTGTTATATTCTTTTATTTCATTATTAAGGCTTATCTTAGGAAAAAGGTAACCAACAAAAGAATCGAGTCGGAGTTGGTACAAGCAATCGATAATGCATCTATCTATGATGGAACATTAATATGTCATTGAGACCGCCTGGACGCCCACACGGCCCAAAACAAAAACAGATCGCGCAGAGCTCCACAAAACATCATTAAATTCAATATTTCGTTTAAAAAGCTCCACATATCTGGGCCATTAATCACTAAAACTACCGGCCTTCAAGAACATCGGAATAAAATCGGCAATCGAAATAAAGCACTTAAAGGCGAAACGTCATTATCGCACAACATAAATAAAAAACGCTGAAATCGAACGCAAAAATTGAATATCGAACTCGATTTAAAACAGAATACGAATTTTAAAAATACGAGCGCGGCGAACGGCATTAATTAAAAATTCTCGGTAGAATATTCAAAAATAGAATTCGCATTCGAACGCTCCTTGTACGGATGGGAAGTTTGAATTTGGAAGGAACAAAAGGAAGAAACGCGGGAGCAACCCTTTTAGCGCTGATAATCTGTTCCTTGGCCGTGTTGCGGCCCTTTTTTTATTTGTTGTCACTTTTTTGTCCGAACTCAGATTGTACACAACATTCTTTACTTCGAAACGAAGCTTTTTAAAACTCGACCGAAGATTTATTTCTTTTTTATTTGACTTAATAACGAGTCCCTGCGGCCGATTTAATTGACGAATGGTCACGAGTGAAATGTTCAAAGACCCTTAGAGGTCAATAATTACTTGACATTTAGCCATATTAGTAATATGAAATAGCTAACTAAAGCATAAAAACCTTAAAAAAGTTAATGCAAATAAAGTTAAGGAATAAAAAGTATTGTATTTGATCAAGAAATTGAAAAGAGAACCCACAAAGAATCTTGTTCCATGTTTAAATTGCTTCGAAATATAAAAATAGAACGCAATCCTTCCGCCCTCGGTCGGTTAGTGCTTTACATGAAATATTATTTTATGGAATCAACATCTGCGTCTTGTATGTGTGTGTGGAAGGGTTCATGCATAAAGTGTACACAAGTGAAATTACTTGAAAGTAATGTTTCAAGTGGATGAGGGTTTCAGGAATTCTTTTTTTGGAATCGTATTGCTTTATCAAGTCGTTACATGAGTCATGTTATTTTGTACACAGCACTGCGTGTACCAATGTTTTATAATTTATTAAATCTCGTCTACTATAGATTTAACTTTCAGAAACTATTCACACGTGAACGTGGTCAATGTTTGTACCCCAATGATCAGGAAGATATATAATATAAAAACATACCTGATTTTTAAAACAAAAATACAAGAGATAAATATAAATAGTTTGCCATCCTCTTGCATAACGAAATCCATTTTACAATCCGTCCGAATCGTCAAATCACTCGTCGCGGGATCATTTTTTAAAATTGGAACTAAAAATGAAACCCTTCCATTTTTAAAATTGCTTTCGTCATGGCGCTCCCTTTGCCACTATTAAACAATACAACGTATTTTAGAATTTTATGAATAAAAAGATTTTATCGGTGGATTTTGAAACGGAATTACAATTGGTATGCTTGGTTATTAATATACATATAAGGCATTTAAGTTTTTGCTTTTCCTTACTGTGATTTTTTGGTTATTTGTAGGTAATATTGAAACGAAAAAGTATTGTTTAAGTTCATACGTTATTATAAGATAAGCGACCGATTTTTTTCATTGTCAAATAGGCTCTATCTAACGATTCGATAAAATTTATCAATAAGGCGTTAAGGATAAAATTTAACAATAGAGGTTTAAAGAATCCAAAACAATATTTTTTATTAGTTATAACTTATAACATAAATAAGTTGTTATGCGATGCACATCTAGGTATATTGCTGTAAATTTTTTTATTTAGTTTAAAATTATCCAACTGTCAGATTTAAAAATCGAATTCAAGAGTTGCTTAGTTAAGAAAATGTTGCATTCTATCAATAAACGAAACAGAATAGCCCTTCGAATAATGTCATTGTACTTTTAAATCAATTTAAAAAATAAGTGCTCGCCCGCATAAAGAAGCCAAACTAAAAATATAACGAAACCCTTTACAAAAAACACACCCACATACCCTCACCCTACAAAAATTGATCCAGAAATATTAAAATAGTCAAAAGAGTTAAATTTAAAATGGAGGGTACGGCAAAAAATGTAATCCCTATGTTAACACAGCTGGGTTTTCAATAAACTGGTTTTTGGATGAAATGCGTGAATTTATATCATTCATTCTGTTGACAGGAAGCTTTGTGCAATTCCTTAGATTCGAAATTCAAAGCGGATTTGAGCGGAAAATGGATTTATCCGTACAAAAGCGCTGTACTGGTAAAAGGTACCATCAACCAATAGAATATACGAGTCAAATTAAAACCTTTTTAATTAATAATTTGAGTAAGAATTATATTCGTTTTATCAAACATTTATTTCCTTCTATTTAAGACTTATTCAAGATGTCATTGAGATTTAAAAAAAAAACAACCCTATGATCTTATTAATTAACAAAAACCGGAAAGGATGCGTCTCTACAAAAAAGCGAAGAATGGTGAACGTCTAACAAAAAAGGACGTCATATTAAATTTCTAGATAAAAAAGCTTTTTAGTTAGTACTCTTAAGCACCTTTGTAGAGTATACCTAAGTGTAAAAGTACCAAGAAAAGAGGAGACAATTCAGCGTTAACATCATGATGATATCATCAAAGCTTTGTTCCGAACGTATTTCTAAGAAAAACGAATGATATTCTGACACGTAAACGAATAACCAATTATGAACAATTTCGCCTTAACGGGATTAGACCAGGGCCAGGCAATGCTTAGATAATGTTAATTAAAACCTAGATAAAGCATGCATCTTCATATTGCATGCACCTACAATTAAAATTAATTACTTAGTGGAGATTTTACTAAAATAATTTATGTAAAGATTTTAAGTTTTACTTGGTGACAACTATGTTGCAATTTGCAATCGATAAAAAAAAAGAATAGAATAGAATAGAATAGAAAAATGTTTATTTGCGTATTTAAATAATTACAAATAAATGTTGCTAAAAAGCCGTGTTGGCTAAGTGGGAGGACACTCGACTTTCATTCCGAAGGTCGTGGGTTCAAACCCCGCCACGCACCTCTGGATTTTTCTTCTTGAGAAATTTATGTGCGCTTTAAACACGTGCTTTAACGGTGAAGGCAAACATCGTGAGGAAACTGGCATGTTCTGAGAACTTTAAAAGAGTTTGAAGGACATGTGACATTCACAACCCGCACTTGGCCAGCCTGGTGAATTAAGGCCTAATCTCTCTCGTCAAGAGAGAAGTCCCTGTGTCCCAGCAGTGGGAACGTTAATAGGGTGATGATGATGAAATGTTGCATGATACATAGTTGTGACATAATAAGACTTAATTAAACTTAACACAACCTCATTGCATTTGAAAAATACGTTAAAAAAAACAAACGATAACTTTTTAAAACGATTCAATTTCCAAGATAAACATTCTATTCAATTTGAAAAGAGAATTACATTCGCGTTCGACATTTGAATTTAGAATTAACATCGAGTGCGTCTATTTGCGTCGGGTTTTGTTATTCCAAATATAACAATTTTGTGTTACAAAATAAGTTGAAATGAAACTCAACATTATCATTATCACCATAGCTAATATTACGTAATATCTACTATCGTTTTATCCCAGTAAGTATTTTTGAAACAAAAAACGTTTGCAAAATATATAGATGGAGGATTCGAATTGGGAATCTAAAGAATCCAGACGCATAAATAACTATAATTCGTCGCTTGCGCACAAATAGTTATTAATTTATATTAATGCAATAATGCAATAATGCAATAACCCTTTGGTCGTATACATCTCTATTTGAGTTGTGCCACTGTTATAAGATAAATTTAAATAGCGTTTTAGAATTCTACTTGGTTTTAGCGGCGATACGAAAATATAATTATGTAAGTAGATCCTTTTCTTAATATATATAGTTAATTATAATCTTCTTAATATTATAATTAATATATAGTTATTCACAAAAATATGACTTAGAACTGTTAAAATACCATGATTCGATTTTTTTGAGTTATCCAAAGACAAAGGCAATTCAGTTGTTTCCGTGATCATGGCGCTTGCAACATCGTCGAAATATCGGAAAATTCAAAAACTGTCAAAACATGGTATGTTACCGTTAAAAGTAATAATATTCTTAAAAACCATGATAATTTTAAAAGTTATTATTGACAAAATATAATACATTAACATATTTTATTAAGTTTTGTGTACTAAACTGAATATTAATAAAACAGCGAATTAAAACAATTAAAGAACGAATGTAAATTTCCCCGCAAAATTGTTTAATAACATAAGCGACATTTATAGCATAGCGTTCAACATTGATTACTTTAAATATAGTTGACAGATTCCTAAATGTCAGTATTAAAATCTCTCCAATTCATTAGTTTGTATCTGACTGATCGATTGTTATCAAGATATATTCGAATTTTGAATCTCCAACATGGCAGTAAAGATGGCGGACTTTATTGAGTTGCAACTGGGTGCGTTTTCGTTTGGCGCGGAAGTGAAGTGGCGATATGTGTACACTGCAGTTCATTTTAATCGTCGCTTCTGTACGCAAGAACCCACCTGTCCTGCGATCTGTTATTCACTTTGTATGCAAGATGTGTACGAGACTTATTGTCGTTTGGACGACAATTATTACTTATGGCTTTGTCGTTTTGGAAAATGCTGGAAATATTCCAGTTGCTTTTGTATGTTTTATTTTTATAACAGACAGTACTGTTTATAACAATTCTACTCAAAAATATACGTTTTAAAATGTGTTGATAAGATAACTAAAAAAAATTTTGAAATGTTCTGTTAGTTTATTTCCTCAAGTTATTTTTATACACACCTTTACAAAAGAACACGATCAAGTTATTATGCATGCATTATTCCATAAGTCATTGTTTTAAAAAATATCGTTCTGAACAAAATAAAATTAATGGAAACGATAAAGCGAAAAGCAGAACGATAAATCTGAGTGCATTTTTCACAAACGCATAAAATTTCGAACGCACGACTATTATTATAGAACGCATGAATAAATGTATAGCTGTCTTCTTTTGTCGGGCTAGCGCTGTCTTGTACTATCGCCGCACGCGACTCTATTGTGTCTGGCGCGAATCTCGTAGGTTCTCCGTCCTTGTCCGGCTGGATAGCTCTGTCTCGCTCTAGCGCGTGTCAATGCAGTTTATTGTGGACGTTAATGGCTTTGATTACAAATGTAAATTTTCAGAGCGCGACTTCGTTGGCTAGGATTTTTATGTTTTTTTGTATGGTACTGTTGTTATAATGGTTTATATGAAAACATATTTTGAATTGTATTGAATTAGATAGTACCATAATAATTAATGAAAGTGTATTTATTTCAAATTTGTTTAATCTTGCCGACATAAAGTACACAGTTTCATCTAATCTCAATATATTTCAGATCTGATTTGGCTTAAGCGATTTGACGTGTCTAAGTTTTGTAAAACCAAACAATGGAAATAAATGATTTTGTATCTTGTATCCTAAATAATATTTCCATTAAGAACTCATACAGAAATCCTTTAACAAATGTAACTTTCCATTATATCTTAATTTAATTGCATAATAAACTTGCGTGTATCCAAGAACCGAACGCAATAAGAATCAAAATAAAACCACTACTACTGACAGACAGACTTACCTATTATTCGCATATCAGCACTTTAATATAGTTCGTCCAGTTTAATGAGACATATCGGCTGTGTTAATTTCTAATGTGAGCGGCGAGAGGTGGGGCTCTCCTTACGCTGGTCGCAGTTACAACGGTTTCCCAACCGAATACCATTGAATAGGGGTAGAATGAAATTTATGAAAGCCGGACAAAATGTATTTTTGTCAAAAAACTAATTAAAGTTTTTAATTATAATTTGCTACTTCAGAAATTTGATAATAGGCCAATTAGTATATCATCATTTTATAGTTTATGACTCAATATGAAAAAATATTCCTATATTTTCTAAAGAATACCTATTACTTAAAACATAGATTAAATTAGTAATGTAAAGAAGTTAAAATCTATATCATTAATTACAAACACGTAAAATAAAATGTAATTGTAATGGCCCTAAAAAACCATATAACAGAAAGAACAATCTACTTGCGATACTAAACATTATATCAAAAAGAAAAAAGAATGGTCAGGAGAAATCATTCCACGTTTGAAATGATAAAGTTAACAAATAAAAAGAACAAGCATCACAAAAAGGACATTCCAAAATTAAAATTATAAAACTGGTGGCAAATATAAAAAGGACATTCCACAATTGACATTATAAAAATGGCGATAAAACAAAAACAAAATCTTCAAAAGCCGGTTGATCCATCCCTAATAGTAAAAGATCTCACACGGCTGCCAATTTTCAGAAAGACAGAGCTAAAATAATTGCTGCAAACTCGCCTATTTCGGGACGTACTGTTAGATAGTTTAATTCTAGACCGTTTGTTCTATTTGTTTGAGTGACAAACACCCAGACCCAGGTATTTATAGGGAAAACACTTATTGATCTTGCTGGGATAGGCACTGACAATAGAATGAAGTTTATTGAAAGACGATTGAGAGAAAATCTGCTACTAATTTTCAAGTCCCAAATTTAAACGACAAAATTGAAAAATTAATTCTTTTCCAAACTCTAAGAACGGTAAGTTTTACCTTAACACTTTAAAAAGGTTGACTTATTTTTTTAGTTATGAAAATAATTTCACGTACAAAAACAACTTCAGACAACTTTGCAATCGATTAAAAGAATTCAGTCACGCAAAACTATGTGCGAAAGTTCAGCTAAGTCTAACTAGAAAGTACTCATTACAATATACTAGGAACTGTTTATTTATAAAGCAGACAATTTTAATGAACATTTGTCTGGTACGGCACATCGTGACACCTCGCATATATCCTACTTGATTAAACGCACTACAAAACAACAGGATTGTCACATTTACAAAACATTGCTCTAAGCATTTGCACACAAAATTTTGGCAATATGTGACTTTGGCACCGACGCAACTGCATTTTGTGTTTACTTGCATTCTTATATGTATGTGTCAATTTGACAGAAGTAATGACAGACTAGTGCGCCGTTATAGCCAATAAATTCGATAAAAAATCTCGTTAATTCCATAAAAAACGCCAACCGTGAACGCTGTTATGAGATATACGACGGGATCGACAATGTTTATGGAAGACGAGACAAAACTACGGCGCTCATATTTACAGCAATAACCCGCCATTACATTTGCACACAATAACCATAGGAAAGAAAGCAGTATTACTTCTAAATTCGAATACAAAGACGTTCTCGAAAACGCACGCAATAGCATCTAGTGCTGCCAAAATACCAACTGGCGACAACGACAAACTGTGATTCCAAATGTGAATTTGGATTTGGAATAAGTTATTATTTGCAACTCGCGAGACGCGTTCCAATTCTACAACAGACTACACATTGTTTATACATCCATAGAGAATATCGTCGTATTTATAAATTAGTTTAAATGTCACGGGAACAATGGATTGGCGTCTATTTGAGATTGATGAGTAACAAATAATCTGCTGTTGGAGTTGCGCAAGACACGTATGAGAGCGGGAATGTCGGATTACGGACGGTATTATTTTCGGTAAACGATACGTATCTACGTCTAACTGACGTTGCGTCTAATAGTTTAAGCATGGTAGGTTACCTCGGGCTAATCTTGACTGGCAAAGGCGATTTCTCTTAAAGATCATCCGATATTTGTAATAGAGTGGGTTTTTACCATCAGTTTGTTTTCGTGCTGGTCTGAAGAATGTACAATAATTAATATCATCATCATTACAATTTTAAATTACCAATTTTTTAGTTTGAAATTACCATTATTTTTTTTAAGTTATCTATTTATTATTTGTACATTATATTATAAAGTTTAAAGAATCGAAGAACTACTTAACAACAGGAATACAACATTCAAATAAAATTAGTTTTCATTTCGAAAGGGCGAATTTGAGAAGGTTAATCGTTAAAATGGTCGAGGATTGAAAATAAGAAATAATTAATACTCGCTCGGCCGTTTAGGATACAATAAAACAATACAACACCGAAACAAAACACAGAAAAATATGAATTCCGATCGAAACCGACCGTGGAAACAAAAGATGGCGGATTTTAATGAAATAAAAATATAAATTCCTTTGCGAGGCGGAATTCTTACATTTTTAATTTGGTATTTTGGAATGGCGGGAAAAACTGTGAAACTCTGCTGCGGCTTAAAGGTTTTGCTGGTTAGATTTAGAATTGGATATTGATGTCAAATATTCATCTTTTAAAAACTACTATACAAAAAGTGGTAATCCACAACATGCTTAAACTTAACTAAAATAAATAATAACTCTTTATTACAAACCAAGATAAAACACTACAAAATGGGACTTAATGCTAAATACAAAATGCGTAATGTCGTATGATCAAAATGACAGAAGATGTATGGCTCTAATGTAATTTTAGTCTTAGTTTTAATAGTAGTTTTAAAAGATGTATATTTGACATCAATACCAATTCCAAATCTAAGCAGCAAAACCTCTCTATGTTCGTTTTTTTTATATATCAACTTGCGACATCTGTCAAAAGTTTTGTCTGACTCAGATTCTAACGAACACAGATTATAAGCTTGTTCTTGTCATGATCATGATATCTTAGATGCTTTTAAAATAGAAAATGCGTTATAAAATTCAAATAAAACGCAAATAGTGACAAAAAAACTCTTGAAAGGTAGTGATAGCAAAGTAACAAAATTTATTTATATATATTATATCAAAAACAAAGAATACTCTTTGTATCTGATATTAATTTTATTAATTAATTAATCTTAAATGCCTAGCAATAATAATAAACCAAATCCTATCCCTATTATTACCGTTAAGAAAAAAATTAATAAAATCAAAAGTTAAGTCAAAGTACATTTTAATGCTAAGGATTACTTTTACGAAGAAGATCAAATAAAATAACCGATGTTGGATATTATTAAGTGATAATCCATCTTTAAAATACATAAAACTATTAATACCGCAGTCAAATATTAATAAAACTTTAACTGAAAACGTTTACTCATAAAAGTGAAACAAAATAAACAAATTGACTTATATCTTATTGGAGTCTGTTTCATCTCAATATTGGAATACATCTGTTTGTATGAGTTGTATGTATGTGTATGTGTGGCCGTTTGTATGGACTGTGGTTTTATGTGCATGGGAATGTTAGCTCGATCGTTTTATGGATTGGTTCGTTTAGAATCGATTCGGATTATGCTACTATTTCGTTCGATTATTAATGTAAACATAATACCTACATAGTGTCGATATTAAAATAGTATGATTTCAAGGTTTTATCAAGTTGTATGAAAATTAATAAATACCATTTTTAGCTTTTGATAGTTTATATGAAATACATTTTCATTATGTAAGTGGACTTGATTGACTTTCTTGTTTTTTTTTAATTTAAATTCCAAAATATTATTATCATCTATAGATGGAAGCTTTCTGTCTTTTAAAATTTGTATTTATTTTTAATTAAGTTCAAACATTGTTACGTTCCGTTCGTCGGGGTCAACACACTTAGAAAACATAACCGCCAATTAAGCCTGAGCCCTCCAAAATATGAATAGTGTTGGTCAATACAATATCTAACTACGCTGGTCGGATAGACGCAGCATGGTCACCCATCAATCAATGGGATCATATCCAAACGAGCTCTAACGTTATGATTTTATTTTTGAGTAATATTTTATTCAAATTTTTGGTTGATTGAATCTCGACGTTGTACAAGTGAATTACGTAGTTAATAATAACACTATTTGCAATTCAAATTTAAAATCCAAAGTGTATAGAAATTTTAAAAAGAAAAATAAACGATCGAGATATTCCAGCCGTCACCCGCCATGATCCATCTCTGATATTTGAATATTCGAATTTGGAACGCGCTTGTAATATGAACTTAGTTTCGTTTTTCAATTGCTTCACTTTTTAATATTTAGAACGCCACCGATGTGAATGAGAATGTATTCCAAGAGTTTGACTTTTTAGCATTTTGTCTAGACGTTTTTTAGTGTGTAATAAAAATGAGTAAATTATCGTCTATTGTCATGGTTTAGGAAAGGTGATAGAGAAATCGCAGTTCGGTAATTCTATGCGCGTTTAGTTACGTAAGTGTGCGTACGGCACGCGCCGACACCACGTATTCGCAATAACGCGCGCGGGGTGGCCGTCACATTCTTTTACGCGCGGCCCATAGAGAAAAAATGTCATTCACTCTATGGTTAGGTGCGATTTGGAAATGGAAACTAAAATTGGTCACGTATAGATAATTTTCTACTCATACATAAAGTACTTAATAACCCTTATTAGGGTTCAGCTAAATACCCTTACGGTAAAACAAAATATATTTTTTCCAGCTTATACATATCAGTAACTTAACACTTCATCCTAGTTATCATGTTTTTTCTTACGAGTAACATAAGAATAATATCTTTGAAATTATTTAAGCTTAAAATTTAAGTTACCAGTGAAAGCTCCATACAGTCTAGCTATGAATGACTAATACACGCAGACGTCACAAGAGGTCACATCCCAAGACAATGCTGAATGAAGACATGTGAGGAGAAGAGGGGAGAAGTACATGTGGGAAGGGGGGAGGGCAATTATTCGCTGCTAGCTTGTGAACCACGCCCGCTATTGTGTTCCCAACTACAGCTTTTACATGTTAAACCAACTCTAATAATGCGTTTCAAAAAATCAAAGTTCGAATTTTGATTATCTTCACCTCTATACTGAGCTCTATGCTATTAAAAAGGCTTCGAATATTAAATTAAGTTAGTCATTTCAAATTGAAAGACTTCGTATTTAGAATTGAATGAACTATTCGAATCTAAGCGGAACTGAATTCTAAGCGGAACGTGTACAAAATCCTAACTTGAATTTAGAATGTTAGTTTTTTAACTAGCATTGAAATATTTTATTTAGACTTGAATTTAATCGTGATACGTGAACACTTTTGCATCAGATCAGTTTCAAAAATACAGATACAGGTGATAGATGTAAAACATGCATCTAAAAATACGTACCCAGGGATTCAAATACAATTACTCTCCTCTATGAAATATGAAGAAGCAGAAAGTATAAAACATTCGACCGTGCGTTTCAAACACATCAATATAACTTATCTCTGAACAGAGCACTCAAAATGTCTATTTTTAAGCCAAAACCGAAGGCAGGAGTTATTTGAATGGGAAGCAAAATAAAAAAGCACAAAGTACTGAATTTGATTGATTTTATGGCCGAACTTTTTTATATCACTTGTACGGTTTCGTGAAAGATTTCCCATTTTCCGCGCGCATTTTACGTTCCGTTTTTGAATGACGGTAATGTTTTTAACGAAATTCACGATTATTCAGTTTATACGTCTGCTATAATTTATTTATTACCATCATTTTTTTATTTTTCGATAAGTCGTGTCTGTTCCGTCCGACATGTGTTAGAAAGCTTCTAAGAATCTTGATTGGTAACGGTTGAGATGAAATCCATCAATTCTGTAGCCGTTTTATTTTGTTCCATTTCAAAACAAAATTTGAATATGAACAGAAAGTTACATTGAAGATGGAATGCTCCTTGTGTTTGTAATTCGTCCGTTTGAAAATGGAACGTCTTGTTCTTATTATGAATGCGTTAAGGATGCGCAAGAGCATACGTCTGACGGTTTAGTAACTGATGCATTAATGCTTCGAATGATTTCTTTTTTTCTCGCCCGGAGATTGGTCATTACATATCTGAATATGTGTGTACAAAATACAAAAAAGTCGCCTCACGATTCGGTAAAAAGTCGAGGCGGGTTGTGTAAGTAGTCGATAGCAAACGTGCTCTTTATTATTAGAATTTGAAGTTTCCGGACGGATTTGAAAGTATTCCTACGTTAGAGAGGTTAACTTTTTGTAAATTGATTTTTATCGAAATTTCTAAAGGAACTGCGCAATTACAGTTGAAGACCTGTTTGGGTATGAACTTCCGGTTGCTCAGTTCTCATCGATAGTTGCCGCCGTGTTTTGCATAAACTGACAACCATCAAAATATTTTAACAAATCCATCATACGAATTAAGCTGGTGCCATAAAAATAATTGTCGTTACAGATAAATTCTTCACAAGTGCCTACTAACTTATTAAAAACAAACACTCAGGAATCTCATGTAAAATTGTCTATGACCACGCATGTCTCTGGTATTCTCCCAGTCGTCAATTTACAACATCTTGTCAACTATTCTCATAATTAAACTCCACAATATTCCTTAAACGCGAGAATTAACCCCAATTGAGGGACCGATCTATTTAAATTACTCGTTACGTTTAGTTCAGCTTTCTGGAACCGTGTGACACGTCACTAATCTATCTTGCAGCTGCCTTCGATGTTTGAATTATCCTTGTTGTCTATCGTTCGATTAACAAACCATAATTTTGAATGTGGAACATAGATTACAGTTTTGATATAGGACGTCTATAGTTCAATTTACGAATACATTTACAATGAAATAAATACTGGGTCCATTGGAGCAGAAACATTTCAAAACCATGAGTCAATTTATTTACCAAAAACGGAAAAGGATAGTCTGTTTTTTTTTTGAAGATATTCAAATTTGGATTCATTGATCAAATCGCAAAACTAATCCCATTCATAGAACAAGTAGGTACACACTTTCCTGTTTTAAAAGAGTCATTTGATCTCCTTTAAACCGGAATAACGAGCTGAATTTCCGTTCTCGTACTCTACAATTTTGCATTAAAATAAAGTCACTATTGTGCCATTCCGAGCTATAAAATTATCATAAGCCTCGCAAGTAATAATCTCATATTTGAGCCAGGCCCCGTCGCCATCTTTAAAAACAATGAGCGTTATTGTCTCTTCTTAATTCCATTTTTGAAAAAATAATCCATTTCGCATTTCATCGCGAATGCTTCGCTGATTACATCGTGTCGAGTGACTTTCAACTTTGTCTTGTGCTAATAAAGTTTACTTTGTTTTGCATTACGCAAAGCAGCTGTAGTCTTCAGTTTTGTTTGTTTGATGTAATATGAATCTTATCGCGATGGTTTAAGGTTTGGAATTGATTATAAATTGTTTTGTGAAGTGCATGCGTGGAAAGAGATGGATGTATAGAGAATGCACGATTTCGATGTGTTCGTTTATTATGATAATTGAGCGCAAAATATAATTATTTGGAATAGCTAAACCGTCCAAACTGCCAATTATACATAATGAATGATATTTGTATAAAAATAATACTGTATTTAACTGGGAAAATCAAGTTAAGTAGCTACTTAAAAGTCCTGTTAGAAAATTCTCATTCTTAACGGTTCTTATAATGATACCTATATGAAAAAAAAACAAATGTCTATTTAAGTAAGTAACTAATATTAAATGTAATATCTGAGTAGTTAAGTAATAAGTACCAATAATATATTTTTACCAAACTCATTTGATCTTCTTGTATAAAAAATACAAATCTAAACAAAATAAACACAAGCCACTAGGTACATTAAACTGTTAACGTCAAAAATAATTATTTCCTAATACAGAAAGAGATTAAAATCGCAATATAAATAAATTGCCGATTTACAATTTTAATATGGTTAATATGATCCGTTTATGGTTTCGCTTGTCGCTGTGACAGACAGACAGACAGTTGTCTATAGCCAGATATGGGCCGAAAACTTTAGTAGACCTGATCTTTGACGAAGATCATTGCTAATGTACGTGTAGATTGTAAAATGATGGCGCGAAAAAATTCAACTGTATGATAGGCCTTCTGTGTTAACTTACTTTAAATGACTTATAATTGCCAGCTTCTGTCTCACTGAATATAATATACGATGTAGTTGAATTATATAACTTTTGAAAAGCCCGCCTATAAGGTTTTTGTAATTATTTTGACGGTTCCCTTTTTAAATCTCAACATAATAAACTTGACAACATTGCGTTAAGAAATTGCATCAAAAAATATGACATAACTATTTTAATTATGTGATTAAATTATTGACATTGAACTGGTGTATGATTTATTGTTATATTATATATATATAGATATATGATTCGATTTTTGTATGTACCAATTGAAATAACATGCTCCTAATGTAAAATTTACATTGACACTATTTACTATATTTAAGATCTTTTACTGTTAATGCAATAAATTACCATATTACTAAACTTTACTTTACAAAAAAAATATGAGTAAAAACCCGTATATCTACAAGATGAAACTAAAACAATTAAAAACAGTGCAAACTACAAACTGTCACTAACGTCATTATTTTTTTAACTCTGCGAAAAGAGAGTTGTTTTTTATCTAGAATAATAGCATCGAAGAATCCACATAATAGTGACGATAGAAAAAGTTATGAATAATACAAGAACTGAGTAAATTTAAATTATAAAACAAAAACGTGAATTGAGCATTACAATTTTTTATCAGTTTTTATTGTAAAATTGTATTTTGCGTGTAACGAACTTTAATAAGAAAACATTTAGCGGTCATGAATATGGAACGTCAACTTTAAAAAGTTCATTTGTAAAAACGATTTAGTGCAAGACGGGCCTGTGTTGAAGAAAAGTCTACGTAATAAAAATATTAAACTTAAAAATAAAATGAAATAGTATTTGTTCTATGAAAATAGCACTAAACTATTTGCTTTAGATTAAAGTATGCATACAAAAGTTTATATTATTAAAGTAAATAATTAAAAAAATATGTGTTATTTGACTGTGTGACTCTAATTCATAATATACTTATTGGACAGGATAAAATTATTAATTTGCGTAAAATTCAAATATGTCAAAACTGACAGAAATATCGAAAACAAAGATAGCTTGTCGGATATAGATATCCAAACAAAAATTGATAATTATAAATACATAATTATCATATTTATCATCATCGCCATAATTTTCTTTCAGATGATTAAGTTGTTAGAAATGCGACACTTCAATGCACTGTCATTTCTTGTCTTCCCTTTTTTTCTGCACTTAGTATTTTTTTAACTTTACAATGAGAGAAAGTGGCAACACAAAAAAAATACTATTGGAGTTTTATTCAATAATGGAACTTTAATTACAAAAAATTCTAGACGTGACAGAATCAATAAACAGGCTTAATATTTTTTCCGACTTTTATACCAAAATAATGTTTCTATTAGTTGAGCTTCTATTAGAGATGCTTGATATGTTTTTTCTCATTTAATGCTTATAATAATGTAGAGGTGATTATTGTCCTATTTAAGTTTTCATATAATAAAAATGATTTGACCAATATATAAGGGTTTTTTATGGTTAAATTAGAATAGAGTTACGAAATAAATTTTAAAATTATTTTATAACACTAATCTATTAAAATTAAACTAATTAAAAAATCTAAATATATACAGATACCTAGAATTACTGATTCAAAACTTCAAAAACCAGTGAATCACGGCTGACTCAAGAGCATTGTTCGACTTGTAAGTAAATTAGGAAATGTGTTTTTTATTGGAAGCGTTTTGGAATGACAATGACGCCTATGGATTCTACTATACTTGTGACGCAGGAATATATACGTCATAAATGAAGTCTAATAAGAATCGTGACAGATTTGGGATTAAATATATTGTTGTGAAATTACCTTTATATATAAAAAAATACTAAATTCTATTATTTTTATGAATTTATATTACGCCAGATTTTTTTGTTCTAATACGCTCCTAATGGGAGGTAATAAGCAATTCTTAAGTAAAACTTTTTTAAATTCAAATGCATTCTTCATTCGAATTCAAAGTGACCTATGTTTAAATTTCGAATTGGCAATCAATGCATACTCGTTAATCAGTCACACTCCTTTTTAAAAACAAAATGCAATTAAATTATCATCCAAAAAAAAATTTGCATGCCAACTTGGAGTGAATGGAAATTATGGCAGCTTAATGATAAATTATGAATTTAATTATTAAAATGACTCGTACATTGTATAACAATTGAAATCTGACTAGAGTGATCGCGTCATATCTCGCTGAACCCTCTTGTAATATTATAATTATAATCTAAGTAGTTACTTTTCTCTTTTATTTGTTAGTATTTTACAAAGTGTATTCCAAATTGATGTGCAATTTAATCTCTATCTTCAAGTTAATTAATGACACAACTAAAATGTTGATACATCTCAGAGATCATAAAAGTAAGTACGTAGAGAATGTAGGTTCATTCGACCTAAGACTGCTTTGGCTGTAAACCTACTTTTAACGAAAGGCCTTTTCATTCGGTCATTCAATCATTCAGGATTCTGACCGGAAGCCCTTATCAGACCGGCGGAGGTGACGTCACAATCAATGTGAGCCGAACGTGATTGTTGTATAAATAAAAGTGTAAGTACATATATTTTTTTCTCCAAGTTAAGTGTAAAACAATGAACGGGAAATGGTTGTTTTCGTAAAATGCGGGAAGTTTTGAGGTTCAGCTTCAAATATATATTAAATCTTTGGAATAATGCGTACTTAAACCATGATTATCTACTATAAAACACTGACAAAAGAACTAAATAATAATCATCTATTTTAACATTTCAGTCCAGAGTCCACCAAAATCATTTAAAATATTTTTATTTTTTTTATTTTAAATGTGTTTCTTAAATATTTTGGACTATGTTTTCTTATTATTAAAATACTATTATTTCTTTATAAATATTGTGTGACATGTTAACTTTATTAAAAACATTTGCGCGACTAAACTTAGTCGAATACCTACAGAGACCGTTACAGTAACGGTCTCTTTAATCATAACAACTTGTATTAAACCTATATTCTGGCAAAAATATATTATTTCATTTCATTTTAAAGAATCTTTAGACAAGTGAAATAAGTAAAATAGCTTATTATGGACTTTTTTCTACTTAGGTAGGTAGGTAGTATATAATAGTATATATTTATGATGCCACATATTTCCACTATATTATTGCGTATATGCAAGTTTTTTTCGCCGTCTACAAATAAAAATCTACTTACTCTATGTACAATACATCAACCCTCGATTACCTACACTATGCGAATGCACAACCCTCAACATACGATTTGAATGCTGTGCTAAATTCTCAGCATAAATTCAAATGAGAATTCAGAATTCATCATGGAACTATGTCAAATAATTTGAATCCATCAAAATTTAGACTACCCCATCGGGTATGGAATACTGCACATACCAAACTACCCGTGTCAGAGATATTACAAGAATTCCGTAATGTAGACTAAAATATTTTTTACTTCAAAATACTCGTAGTTTGAAGTGTCAATGGCGGATTGCTGACATATTTGAAAATACTTAAAGGTCTTGTATTTTTTAATTTAACACTTGTCTCATTAAAAAGGACTTTATTGTATTAAATTATAGTGCTTGCGTTTTATATTTTTTTTTTTCTTTCTAGCATGAGCGACCAACAAACGCAACGGCCCTTACTTATAAATATAGGCTTAAATTTACTTAATTAGTATTTAGTAATTTAGGCTTAGTAAATTTGCATGGTCATATAAATAAGGCGCATTAATGTGATTTATAAAATACATACATATAATAATATTGCAAACTATTAATAACTATGTGTAAAGTTTTATGAAGACCATAATGTATTATAATTATGTTTTGTTAGAAATCAGATTAGCTAAAATAACTGGATTATCTGTACTAGTTAATAAATATACAGCAAATTAAAAAAAAATTATATATATATACAAATCTATCATTTAATGTTATTTCTGCTTAAATTTAAAAACACAATAAGGGTCTGTTTCTCCATCTCCGAGTAAAATTAGGCAATGGTTAAAATGTAAGGCTATTTCGCACATGTGACTAGGCAAGATAAATAAATATTGCACACAACAACATCTAGCCCCGTGGTAAGCTCTAAGCTTGTGCTAGGGGTAGGTACTAGACATCTGATATACTTAATATAATATACATACATGTATATATTATACATATTAAACACCAGCAGATTGCTCTTGACATAACTACTACCAATGCTTAGTTCACTCGGATTTTGTGAAGTTAGCCCAAGTGGTATAGTGGTTAAATACAGAGTTTTACAAAAACAAACAAAACATAATTTTCGTAGAAACGTCAAGATACAAATCGACATTCACGATTCTGATATTCTGAACAAACAATAAGAACAATTACAAATTTAAATGTCCGTTTTCCTATACTTCTGTTATTTCTGAGAACATCACAAAAAGTTGCGCGGTTTTTTTGATTGGAGTACCATCAAATTATTAGATGATTATTTTCTTGGAATCTATGTAATTATTTATAGGATTGTGTAGTGTTGTACTTTAAGAAGATATGTAAATGCAGATTGTATTATTAAAAAAATATATGTAGGTATGAAGATATAATGATATTATAGGATAGATAGAATGTAGATACATTGTTTATATTTGAATTCGTATTTGATATTACTTACTGACTTTAATTTTTACTATAGTTATTTCAGAATAAGAATAAACTTTATTGAT
The DNA here is from genome assembly GCA_929108375.1 of Gymnoscelis rufifasciata. Classification (NCBI taxonomy): domain Eukaryota; kingdom Metazoa; phylum Arthropoda; class Insecta; order Lepidoptera; family Geometridae; genus Gymnoscelis; species Gymnoscelis rufifasciata. The sequence goes on along the minus strand of OV815327.1, from coordinate 6,802,444 downwards.
TATGAAAATGTTTATAGCTAGTACGTTCAGTCATAGAACATAGAACATTACTCATCTAAATCTTTTTTAGCTCTTTTTAAGTTAACCTTTTTTATTTTCGATGTACCTATTCGATTAATTTCTGTCTAAATAATACATTTCTATAAAGTTTTATAAGTCGACGCACTTTTATAAGAATTTTTATTAACTCTTGACTACTAGATTTGAAATTTTTATAGCTTTGTTATAAATTGCTTCTATAATTATGTTTCTGAATAAACTTAAGTCAATAAAATTTATGAAGTGTAAATGGGAATCGTACCACAGAGATTAAGTTTTACTTCAAATAAAAGTTTATTATGTTGTTTTATAAATGGGGCCGATTTGATAAAGCTAGATAAACTGTTTCTTATTTTCTTCTTACTTATTTGCTTTTACGTAATTATTTACTTAATAAGAATCGCTTGTATTTAAAAAAACGAATGTAACTGAAATACCTTAAATACACAATAATTTGTATGATTTATTTTGCGACTATTATACAGGAAAAACAATGATGAAAAGTTTTAACTAAGCCGTTTTTAAACTGATTTAGCACGAATTAAGGTTTATGAATAGCGGTTTTTATCAACCGTTCTATTAACTATAAGTCTAATAAGTAAGATAAAGCTAAATATTTGTATGAATACGATGAAATGTATTTACACTCATTAAAAAATATTCAGGTATGTAGTAAAACAAAATTAAGATAATAAAGTCTAAAGTATAATCAAATGTAACAAACCAGATATAGTTTTTCTCATAAATCCGATTAGAAGAACCTATGTCTTATAATTATCTTCACATATTTATATGACTTTTGACATCATTATTTTACATACACATGTTTTAGGGTTAAGTTTATAATAATGACTAAAATAATTAAGCTGCTTAACATTATTTTAGACGTGTACCTATTGCATATATTTTATATTATATTTATATGTGTAATTGTCGAAGTTTTTTACATTTTCCTTGGTTGCCAGTTTCACATGGCGAAGTGCAAGGAGTCTGATCTTTGGCATTTGACCTGGTGCCTCATGGATGCGAACCGATCTTAGCCCGATAATCTCTTGTGTTATTTGTTTACAACAACGTAGAGCCAAAAATATATGACTTTTAATATAAATAATTAAACTGAGTCGGTATTTATTCGTAAAAATCACCTTAGAAATTTATATAAAAATATATTGTGTAAAAATTATTTCCGTAGATAATTAGCATAATGATAATCTAATCAGCTATTTTTTATGTTTATAATTTTTGTACATTAAATTTCCGTTAAAACTTTGATAAATAAAATATTCAAGAAATAAATTAACAAAATAAATGCATAAAACCTTACCTTAATCTAAGACATCCAAACTCGAAAACAACGACAGCCACAAAAAGTCATACACAATCACTGTTTTCATATATTTGAATCCTCAGTCACAAATACACAACGCAACACAAGTTCAACACTTTACGCAAAAGTCACTTGACAAAGATTTAAAAAAAGAACCTGAAAAAGTTTCAAATCTCGAAAACTTCCGAAGCGCGAAAAAGCCGAAACAAAAATCCGCCGAAATACGTAAAATGCGTAAGTCGCGCGCGCCATCCACACGCGACTGAAAAAATTGCCACATCTGCGTAAGACTTGGAAACTAAATCAAAATACTCGCTAGAGGGACGGTCTACACTGGCCCCACCCTACCCCCACCACGCGCAAAAACATTCATAAAAACAACGCGACTCCTCCGCGAAATTATCAATTGTTTCTGATATAAAATGTAAACCAAAACTCATCTCGAACGGGCCCTAGATTTACAAAACATTAAACAATTAATTCACACAATAGAATTCCGACAATGTCGAATTATTTAAAACAATACGCGGTTTAAAATGTACGAATGATAATAATAAACACGGCGTTACAATGTTGCAGGATTCGGTTCGGTTTTTTGAATTATGATTCGGAATTCGAAATTCGGTTCTCGGAAGTTTCCCGCGATCCTGGAAATAGTGATGTACCGTGCGTCCGCTCGACTCAGCCGCCCGGCTTCAAATACGGAGCGGTCTACCCGAGACTCGTCGCGGGTTTTTTTCTGCCAAAAAAGTAAGAAAGGGTCCTTTAGGGTTAACCGTAAGGTCCGTTTTTTTATGATTTGTAAAGTATAAATTGGAGCGTGCAGATGACCTTCGTTGCGAATACGCTTAGGGTTTTTGTTGTTTTTTTTACTCGATGATATAATGTTGGTAACTACTAGTCATATCGGTATAATGACGGGTAGCAACAAGCTGACACGATGTATCGTTTAGTAAAAAATACAACTTTGTTCTACAGTATTTGATTCTGTGTTTAAACAATTAAAGCCTCATATTTAAGAACAGGATATAGGTATAATAAAAGTATTTTATAACATTAAGTCCCCACTTAAGTCAGATACATCATATTGCAGATTTAAATACGGATACTAATAAACATCTGCACAAGTTGCAATAGATAATTGTATTGCATAATGTTTATTTGTATCGCGTACACAATTTTGCTACTATATTAAAAAAACCTAATATTTAATAAAAGTTAGAGAACTCGTAAATAAATATTCCTAATTCACTCTTTTCTTTAAAAAGTTTGCACGCGATCGTCCATATTTATAAACTGTCACGAAGATAATGGTCCAATTATAAACAAGCTAAATAAAAAAATAGAACAGGTATAATTTAATTGAGCCCTTGAATGGTCAAAATAGTAATTGAAGGGGTCTTAATAAATGCGAACAATATAATTTTTAATACTTAATTGTATAAAAACCAAACTTAAGTTACTTATTTGAAAGGCAATATTAATAAGTTCTGTTTGTATGGATTTCAGTCATAATATAATTACTTAAAGGTGAACAAATATGTGTAATCTGTTTGCTAGATTTGTATAAAATTACATATTGCTATATTATAATCTACAACTACAAGTATTGTATTTTAGCCGATTTAAATCAATAATTGAATTTAATATTTATAGTTTTTTAAACTTATATAAACGTTAATAAAACTATTGGTCTTCCAAGCGTAAAACGTGGTATTGGCATACTCCCCTCCCCCTGCATAGTAATAATTAGTCTAAGAGGGTGGTCTATGTCCTATGGACGTCCTACTGAAATGATTACGATATAAAGATACATTTCCGTCCGAATTACGTGTTTTGGCAATTATAAACAGTTTCAAATCATTAATGATTTTTTTATAAATAATTACTGAACCTTACAGATTATGTCGAAACGGTATCAATGAAAAAAAAACTAAACGTTTGTATTTAATTTTAAATTAGGATTTCCGTAACAGCCGATATGGTTTTCCGGAGCTTGTATTTTTCATGCCCAATAAGGCAAGAACTTAATTACCGGTGTTTTCCGGAATTATCCGTAATCACTAATAACCACTACTATGAGCAGCATTATTTTGCGCAAAATTTCATGAATGAGCTCTATTTGCGAAACGAAAAATTTTAACAAAAGTAATCTAACTTCTATTGAAAAACGGATTGAATATAATTACATAGTTGTCTTCTGACGTACTTTTCAAAGGTAATAAAATGCGTCAAAATAAGAACTTCTTTTTGGATATCGGAGTAAAGGATTTCTAAAATAAAGCAAAACATTTAACTTATTTTTACGTATCATATGCCAATTTTTAGCAACGGCGCGGCTTTTGAAATAGGGAATATTCACATATGAATTTTATTTGAATATTTCAAGATAAATGAAACAGTGCATATGTAAGTCTCTTGCGAGAAGTCCCTGGAACATAAATAGGGGTGCTTATGATGATAAAGCTGGCATCTATATCATCTAGTTCAATTAGTTGTCACCTCTGAGGTTCCACGAAATGTTTGTCCATCTGTTTGTCTTACACATTTATCGTGTTAAATGGGTTAATTACTATAAGTGACATAAATAACTTCATCAGTTATTCATAATTTATCTTTACTATTATACAAGTTTTGAGTTAGTGCTTAAAATCGTCTAAACAAAATACAAAGGTTGTCTGGAAGAAATTGATTTAATTTTAAGCAATAAGACCGCCCATTACGCATGCTAGGTTTAATTTTACTTTTAATATTTTTGTATAATATTATGATGTGTGTAATAAAGAATTTTCTATTCTATTTTAAACATAATGATTTGTTTAACGCCTGCCAAGCGTGGTGCCTGCTATTGTTGCAACCAATTAGGGAGGCGAGTTCAGTAGTGAACGACTTAAGGCCGAAATACATAGTCTATTAAAATTTGAATAATTTCGGAGGAATTTCTACTACGGGACAACTCCTCCATAATATTAGGGATGAAATCATTAATTACACTCATTGAATCGCTAGCTTGGGTCTCTAGGAAAATATTACCTGACAATCCACACAGCAACATCTAGCCCCGTGGTAAGCACTATGCTTGTATTTAGTAGACATCTGAAAAAGTTTACATATTTACCCAAATGAAAACTAGCGATGGACTTAATTTTTTATAATTATTAATTAGATACTACTTAATGGGGACGCTGGGAACTTTGACATGAAAATATACGAAACATGATTTTTAATGTACCTATCCATATCAAGTGTTTTCACACTTTTCTTCATTACATTTAAAGATGTTTTTTTTTGTATACACATTAAATACAAAGGAGAAAGTGCTAGCAGAACATACAAACACATGACCCTCGGCGGGAATCGAACCAGCTACCTCTTGTGACGCTAGTGGGTGTTCGCCCACCGCGCCACTGCGAAAATACGTGCTATTTTTCCATTCTCTAAATTACGGACTACATATAATTTTAATCAACGTTAATCACAATTAAAGCCGTGTTGGCTAAGTGGGAGGACACTCGACTTTCATTCCGAAGGTCGTGGGTTCAAACCCCGCCACGCACCTCTGGATTTTTCTTCTTGAGACATTTACGTGCGCTTAAAACACGTGCTTTAACGGTGAAGGAAAACATCGTGAGGAAACCGGCCTGTTCTGAGAACTTTAAAGAGTTTGAAGTACATGTGACATTCACCAACCCGCACTTGGCCAGCGTGGTGAATGAAGGCCTAATCTCTCTCGTCAAGAGAGAAGTCCCTGTGTCCCAGCAGTGGGAACGTTTATAGGGTGATGATGATGATGATGAATCACAATTATTTAGTAATTTATTTGAATCACAATGTTGAGCTTTCGTGATAAGTTATCTAAGCTTAGTTAAGTTTCTAAGGTTTGTATAATCATACAATGGAAATAAATTATTTTGTATGTTTGTATCTTGTTCGGGGAGTTCAGCAGGAAGAAGGCACCTTAGGAAGTGTCCGGCAATGAGGATATATTATAACATAATATAATGAAAATCATTTACTCATAGAAATTATTTTAGTAATTAATTTTTTAATTTATAATATTTTAGTCACATTGAAATCTCCCTTCGAGGCGTATGAATATTACAAAAACTTAAAATTAACTAACTATTTCATTATTAAATTAAATTTAACAAACCATAAAAAATATAAAGATATATATTATAATATCCTTATTAAGTTCACAACAACACAATATTGTCCACACGCACTCGGTACTCGTTATTTCAATAAGTGTAAAAAATTGAAACGAACTGTCAAAACAATGTTATTTCCTTGATTATTCTTAGTTTTTATTAAAATTTGGTTTAAGTTGACCTGTCCATGTATGCCATGAGCGTCTAAGGAAATAAACGTTTTGACTTTGACTTTGACAATAAAATACTCCATAAGTATTTAAAAAAATATCTGTGGATTTAGACTTGGAAATAAGTAGACTATAGTAGTATATGAGTGGCATTCATTATAAAGATTGTTCTATTCGCTTCTCAACTCAGTATAACATAAATATAAATTTAAAATTTAAGAAAAACCCCCGATTCCAATGCTTTAATTTCCTTATAAGTAAAACACCATAATATTTAGTAGTTAGGGCACGTGATGCTCTTTCATATGATACCCCACTCGAGTATATTTGCAGATTTTCGGTTTTCCTTCCCCACTCTCACCCCCATAACTTTTGGACGGCTCAACCGATTTTCATAAAACATGTCTAAGAACACCCGGGCCAAACTCACCTTTCATACAAAAAAAAAACTAAATTGAAATCGCTCCATCCGATCGGGAGCTATGATGCTACAGACAGACAGACAGACAGACACACAGACAGACACGTCAAACTTATAACACCCCTCTTTTTTGGTCGGGGTTTAAAAATTAAGCGAACTGTTAAGACAATGTAATTTACTTGTAAGTTTTGTTTAAAAATTTAGTTTTGTTCATTTTAAGTTGATTTGTCTATTAACGCCCTGTTGGCTCTAAGGAAATAAACGTTTTGTCTTTGTATTTTCAGTCGTAGGAGGTCAACTGCAGGGGATCAGGCCTCCCTCAACGAATTCCAGTAATATCGGCAGGCTGTGGCCAGCATCCACCGTCTATTTGGTTGACGTCCAACGCTGCGCCTTTCTACCGCGGAAAAATACAACATTTCGCGAAAAATCCATTATTGTGAGCGAAGCCCGTTTTGATTCAAATTTGATAAGGATATAAATAGCATTAAAATATATTATTAATTAAGCAAGAAAAGCTGCGGTAGGAGAGCTATACTAACTAAAATATCTAATACTAGTGGCCCGCCCCGGCTTCGCACGGGTTTTTATTCAATTTTTTTTCCCGGGAATTATTCGATTTTTTCTCGCCTTTTAAACCTTCCCTAGACCTCCACGAACATTTCAAGACTATGATAAGATAAATCCGTTTAGCCGTTCTCGAGTTTTAATCAGACTAACGAACAACAATTCGTTTTTATTTATATAGATATAAAATTTCCATGTCACAATGTTAGTTATAGTAGGTACTCCTCCGAAACGACTTAACCGATTACATATTATGAAATTTTATATGCATATTCAGTAGGAAATGAAAAATGAAAAATAGATAGTAGCCGATACTTAGAGTATCGGCTACTATCTATTTTTCATTTTGCAAATCAACGTTTGCTGGGGTCAGCTAGTATTTTTTGATACCTACCTTACCTTTTTTTTAACCCCCGACCAAAAAAGAGGGGTGTTATATAGGTTTGACGTGTCTGTCTGTCTGTCTGGGACATCATAGCTCCCGAACGAATGGAGCAATTTCAATTTTGTTTTTTATGTATGAATGGTGAGTTTAGCGCGAGTGTTCTTAGACATGCTTCATAGAAATCAGTTTTGCCGTTCAAAAGTTATGGGGGTGAGAGTGGGGAATTAAAAGAAAATCTGCAAATATACTCGAGTGGGATATCAAATGAATTTGAAATTAAGCAAATGGTTTTTCTTAAATTTTAAATTTAGATTTTATTATAATAAAATATTAAATCCAGATATAACTAAAGAATAATAAATCTAAAAATATTTACGTCGTTTCCATTTATATCAGCGTTAGTGCTGTATCAATTAATTGTGAATCCAAACAAACGGACAATACCAGCGGTGTTGACAGACTTGCGCGCGCGCAAAAATAGCCGGTGACATTTCTCGCCTTCGGAATCGAACTACATACTGTGAGATATGTCGCCGATGTAATAAACAACAAGAAACTGCCTTTCTTGAGCGTTCACTGTGGATATTGGGTTTTTCAAAGTAGTAGCTTTCTCAAACAATGGCTTAACTGCTTAAAATTAATTTTAGAAATGATTTTTGTAGTTTCTTAGATATCAATGACAGGAGTCAATTCTCAAAGAACATGGCATTAGAGCGACAATCTACAATCTGCATGCGGAGTCAAAGCAAAAACATTTATTTCCTTATAAGCAGCCTACATGGACAGGTCAACTTAAAATTAATAAAACTAAATTGTTCAAACAAAAAATATCAAGGAAATAACATTGTCTTGACAGTTCGCTTCAACGTTTTATACTGAGTTGAGAAGCGAATAGAACAACACACCTTTTATCAGTTATTATTTATAGGTAACTATTATAAGTATACTGTCAGGCGTGACCTGAACAGCCTAGAGAGGTTGATAATTACTGGCAGTGTGGAAGAAAAGAGAAGCGAGGCCGGTCACGTGCATGGTGGACCCACACAACGCAGGACGCTACAGGTGGCACATCTTCAAGCATCGATACAGTTGGCTCAGGACCGGAGTCGATGGAGAGGAGTGGTGTCAAAGACGCCATAGTCACGTCCCTCAGTCATGGAGTTACGACTAAGAAGTTTCTGAAAATAGTACTTACCCCTTATAACACAAGCAATTATATTTTACTTTACTTTACCAATTGAAAACTCAAGACCAAAGCCAAGGTTCAGTTTAAAAGTAAACAAAAATTACTCAAGAAAATAATCTCATGATCAACACCCTATTAACGTTCCCACTGCTGGGACTCAGAGACTCCTTTCTTGACGAGAGAAAATCCTAATCTCTCTCGTCAAGACAAGTTTCTGTGTCCCAGCTGTGGGAACGTTAATAGGGTGTTGATCATGAGATTATTTTCTTGAGTAATTTTTGTTTACTTTTAAACTGAACCTTGGCTTTGGTCTTGAGTTTTCAATTGGCTATAAGATTATATCAATCAATTTTGTGTAAATCCTCCCAATTTTTCATTTACATCGAAGATAGGGACACTCATTGAACGTTCTCTCTCTCTCTCTCTCTCTCAGTCAAACAAACTAATTATTAATTAATATTATTCGTATACCTAAATAAACACAAACTATGACCATCAAAAATAACGGGGCGGTATTCTTAATTCACCTAAGTTTATGCTCCCAGATGCGTTAACTACACGTTTATTAGACTTAATTCACCCAGTTTTTTTCCGGGTGAATTAAGTCCACTATATTTCTGAAACAATTGTTTCATTTGAATCGTGGAAAATCGAATAGTTATGGTTGTTTAGTCTATAGCAAATTTTAAACTCATAACGTAACTGTTTTAGTTAGAACACTGTCATTTTTAGATACTTGTCAATAATAACATCGGTTATGTAAAGCTAGTCTTTTGCCAAAGGTTTTAGAAAGCGTATAGAAATGTATTTTTATGATATTCAAAAATCTATATCATTAAAAGGGAGATTAGATTAACTGTTAGAATTACAGTAATCGAAATACAAATACATACAAAGTTGTAAAAATATGTTTTATTGTATGTAATGATTTAGTTCTAGAAATTCTATTTAACGGAATGTTCAAAATATTTTTTTAAAATTGAGTTTTTTATATTATTTTGCATAAATGTCATTTTTACTCAATAATTATGATGAATTATATGAATTATAAATATTTAATTAATCTTTTTTGCTTAAATAACGTGAGAGACAGTCGCACTGCCCTTTTCTTAAAATTCTGTACAGTATTTTGTCGCTAGAATAGGGACGGACATGTTGCTTTTTACTTGTCCTTCACTGGGAATCAAACTTCTCACCGAAATACAAAATTCCATGGAAGTAGGTTGAGCTCTTCAAGCGTAGAGGTAAATGAATAAATATGCTGTTCTATTTGTTTCTTACGATTAGTTATTGATTTATAAATTCATGGATTTATGGGTTATTTCATAAACATTAGTGATAAAAAAAGGAATTCAATGATACAAGAGATTATATCCATAAAATTGAACGATTACTTTGACTAAAAAACTAATAAGTCCGTCATTTAGATATTAAAAATAATCGGGTTATTTTTTTTTTCTTGCAATAAACATAATTATGGTGTACGTTTGTAATAACTGTTTGTACGGGGATGTTTCTGTGTGGATTGTCCGGTAATATTTTAATATACATTTTATTTATATTTGATGACGGGTGATGAGGGAAATGGAAGAAAAACACATGTTGTGTCGACCCCACATACCTAGTGTGGGACAAGGGCAGGATGATGATGATGATGAATAAAATGAGCGCTTTTTACTAAATTAATGATTCGAACGTATAGAAATCAAAAATATCTCAACACACGGAGCTAAGCATAAGTTGCTCTACACGTGGAAGGTACGTAAGCAATTATAGCGCTTTGTTTGCTAAAAATAAAAAAAACACGCTCAGAAAAATGATTATTTTACTTCGAAACAAATATTCATACAAAACGACTAGGCAGCACATTCTCATTTCTCATTATCCACACAAAAAACCATAATCCTAACGATTAACGCATAATTTCCCTCGGCTACCGATAGGTATCTTTATAATTAGGTATAAAACGCAGAAATCACAGTTAGTACCCGCACAACGATTTAATCAGCTTGCAAAACTTCGTTTCCAGTTAATTGCTTTAAACCACGTTATTAGCAAAAAACAATTGAATCGACAAAATTGCAAATGAGGCGTAAGCCATGGTGAAAACACTTCTAAACGGTTTTTAATTACAGAATACACAATATTATGCGCATTAAGAAGCATACTTTTGTTTAAAAAAACATACCCTAGCGTAAAAACGAGATAAAATCAAAATTTCAAGTTGCAAATACCGGGTTGCCGAACTATGTCATATGTGTATTCCATCGATACAAAGAGATTCGCAGTAAAAAAGCCGATGCGAGTACATCTTCTGATACTAAAAATAATTTCCAACGTTTAATACAAAAATCGCAATAATTAACTTCGTTACAGACCAATAAATTACAATACGAGAAAGAAATGCAACACGATTCGCACACATGCGCGTTCTGCTTGATACAGTAACTCACACAGTGAGGGCTGTAGGGACGCTCCTGACATGTTGAAGGCTCCAGCTTATCATCGATATCGATAATTTATAAATCGTGTTTTTATACGTTTTGATAGAGAGGTAACATCAAATATATTTCAACTTTTCTATTTTCCTGTACCCCTAATAATACTAAATCTAGGAAACTCAATCTGTTTCTCTGTCTTTGTCAACAAGTCTTACTTACAACCAAAGAACCAGTTGGAATTAAATAAGCTAACTTGATATTGTGGAATAGACGTTATGACAATTTTTGACTTGGAAAATATGTTTATGAATATTATTATGTGGTACGTGAATGAATATATCTGTATTATTGTTAATGATAAGTAGGTACGTATTAATTTATACAAATAGATACTATTTCATAATCATTTATTCGTTGTTTCATGTGGTTACAATTTATATAATTATATATTTTTAGTTGCATCGGTGCAATTTTATTATTGGACAACGCCGTGAAATTTGAGGCCATGGCACTAACACGGTGTTATTTTACTAATTAAGTATTTTATGTAGAGTACAAGTTGATATGGGCCTCTGATGCCTGAAATAAAGGTTTTTGTTATCGAATTGAAACAAATGCCTTCAAAATGTGCTGTGCTAGATTATTTTTTAAAACTTCCCGTTCTTTCTTGTGAACTTCCTGATAATATACATTCCAACAAATAATTTAATATGCGATGTAAGACCATAGGAAATATACTAAGTCTCATTTATAAACATCGATAGCCTAAATATATACCTTAACAAACACCCACAACATCGAATAAAACAATCGATATCCACACGCCCCTAGCGCCGCCTGATCACAAATACATTCATATGATTTATTGTTAACACGAGCAACAACTCATGTGTGGAAAGTATCATTCCCGCACACACACACGCGCGCACACACACACACAAACACACGATTATTATGCGGACGGGCGCTTCGACGTGATACTTCGGAAAATGTCGACTTCATATTAAAAGGAATTATTACTTGTTTCTTAAAAAGTTTAATTTTATCAATTGTTTTTTTTTTGTTTTTTTTTGGCAAGCGATGGGAATTGTGTTGTATCGAGTTTTCGAATTTATTGAGTCGAATGTTGGGACCATTTTTCACATTTGGCTTCTAAAATGTCAGTGGTATAGTGGCGTAGTGGGTGCGCGGTGGGGTTTTGGTAATACATTCACGGGTTCAGAATTAAATTACAGACATTTTTAAGGTGTTAAGTTAATTATTATTAAGAATATGATAGGATGGCAAAATTCTGTATTTTTAACCACCTTTCATCGAAAAAAAAAGAAGTTCTAAGTTCGACGCGATTTTTTTTATTTCTTTTTATATGTTTAGCATCAGTACAGAGAACTGTGAACGGATTTCATTCTATGATTCTTTTATGAAATTAATTCTGTTGTTTGCAAATTGGTCCCATTTAAATGTTATAAGTTTTAAATAGTAGTATTTAATAAAAGTTCTCGAGTTATATTGCTAAACGTCCTTTTTTATACCGAATTTGGTCGACCCCGGGGTCCTAGGTTCGAATTTCATGTGTGGATATATTGTGATTTTTTTGACCATTTTGTGTGTTTTTTTTTGTTTACCGACTTAAAAAAGGTGAAGGTTCTCAATAGGTATTTTTAGTGTTTAAGTTATTGTTATATGTTGTTGTTTAGAGTTCGCGCATCTTTTTATCATTTTTATTTTATCGATCAAAAAGAGGAGGTTCTGTATTTGGTGTGTATAAAAGTTCCCGAGTTATCTTGAATAAATTAATATTGAAAATGTTTGGAAATTATTAAGGCCACGGGAGGAGGTGGGGGCAACATTCTTATGTCGATGCCCGCGGCCCGAGTTATATACTCAATAACTAATTAATATTTTCTAAACTAAAAGTTAATAATCTTTGTTTAAAATCCTCATGTTTAAAATAAAAAAACAGATATTAAACTGTACGATTCCTTGATTTAAAACTTGTAATTCACCAAAAGTTTATTTTAATGTTTTTGTGTAAAAGCCGTAGGTACTCAAAAAAATTAAAATAAACTATATATAAATCTTTAAAGAAAATTAAGCGCACTCGACTTTAATTTTGAAGGTCGTGGGTTCAAACCGCGCCGGGCACTTATATCTCTTATTTAATAGTTGTTGATTATTTTAATGATTAACTACATATTAAACTACTTATATAAATGATTGCGAGGTTAAATACACGATTGATCACTAAATAAAACTTGTAAACTTGTTAATACAATATTTTGTTAATTCTGATTCATATAAAAATTGGAGACTTGTTTTTTTTTGAAACCCAGAAATCTAGATTATACAGTGCATTGAAGTTTTGCACAACGGACTTATCGCTTCTGTGCGATTTGCACTGAATTTTGTAGATCAAAAGCCTCCGGAGCTTTTAATACTTGTCTTTTTCTTATTACTTATAATGATAAAGCGAAAAATAGGTATCCAGTATTATTTTGACGGGCCAACAGACGAGCTAAACAAAATTTAAAAAATGTTAAACCCTTTGAAATGTATCCGATTAATAATTAATTTATATGATTATAAAAATAAAAAAGCCGTGTTGGCTAAGTGCCTAAGGCCACTCGGCTTTCATTCCGCAGGTCGTGGGTTCAAACCCCGCCACGCACCTCTGGATTTTTATTCTTGACACATTTATGTGCGCTTTAAACACGTCCTTCAAAGGTAAAGGCATCGTGAGGAAACCGGCATGTTGTGAGAAATTTAAAGAGTTTGAAGGACATGTGACATTCACCAACCCGCACTTGTCCAACGTGGTGAATTAAGGCCTAAGAGAAGTCCTTGAGTCCCAGCAGTGGGAACGTTAATAGGGTGATGATGATGATAAAAATAATTTATTTATTATATCGAAAATAATATGCTTTATTTCACATTAACTAGTAAGAAATATAGCTATAGAACATTATTATTTGGCGACAGTATCCAACATCATTAAATTACATTGTTACTTTACAGCAAAAAGCGCTGAGCACGTAGGTAATTAGCGATTTTTATGAAAATTGCTATTAATTGATTGAATATCATTTAGCACATTCCGCCGTAGTAATTAAAGAAATATTAATTTGTGGAAGCCGCGGCCGTTATGAAATATAACGCGAATTATTAAAGTTGGCATATGTAGTGTTCTGGGACCTCGGTTCCCTCGTTACTGAGTAGCTAACTATAGGTTAACTGTGTAACGTTTAATAGAAACTAGAAGTAGGAAACCGATGGGTTCTCTATTACGTGAATTGCTTTTCACAGTCAACGGACATAGATAGTACTTAGACATAGATATCATCATCATTGTCATTTTAAAATTTCAAACAATTCAATCATTTTTATTTAAATACAAGTTTTTAAAATATTTATAGGTGCAGTATGTTCTACCATATTATATTAGCATGTAAAATCTTAACATAAATTGTAAAGTAAAAATGATTGGTCAGAAATATCAGAAATTTCAAATATCAGTAAATTAATTTATAATGTCATTTTATAATTAGTGTAACCTAAAAGATTCTGTTTCTTACAATGGTTTAAGTAATTATTCATTGTTTAATAAATCAAAATTAAAAATTAAAGAAAAACCCCCGATTCCATAATGCCCTAATTTCCTTAAAAGTAAAACACCATCATATTTTGTAATGTGCGCGCGATGAGTATATTAGAGCAGATTTTTGGTTTTCCTTCCCCAGTCTCACCCCCATAACTTTTAAACGGCACAACCGATTTTCATAAACATGTCTATGTCGCGCCAAACTCACCTTTCATACAAAACTGTTTACTACATACAAATTATTGACATATTTATTTTTTATTTATATACAATTATTCATTGAAATTTCTTATTGTTAAATTGTTGTTAATCATCAAAATGTTGCACGCTCCAATGAACAAATTACATTGATACAAGACCTTATGTAATACTTACCATTTATACTACGTGTAACTATGCAATAAAGATACTTTAACTTTGACTTAAAAAAAACTTAATTGAAATCGCTCCGTTCGGGAGCTACGATGTCCCAGACAGACAGACATACAGACAGACAGACTGACACGTCAAACTTATAACACCCCTCTTTTTTGGTCGGGGGTTAAAAACAGCAGTCAAGTAACCAATGCTGCAACTTTGATGACAACTACCTTGGCTTGGTGGGCACAGGTCCGCCTGAGACGCATGAGGGTTCGATTCCCGCCGGGGTATCAGATTTTGTTCTATCTACAATTTCTGGTTTCGGGTCTTGGTGTTTTCTATGTATCATATATATGTATGTATTTACAAAATAATGTATCTCTGTAGTATATCAGTCACCTAACACCCATAGTACAAGCTCTACTTAGTTTGGGGTTAAGTGATGCTGTGTGATTAGTCCGGAGATATTTATTATTTATGTACCAACCCGCACTTGGCCAGCTTGGTGAATTAAGGCCTAATCTCTCTCGCCAAGAGCCAAGTCCCTGTGTCCCAGCAGTGGGAACGTTAATAGGGTGATGATGATGATGTATTTATTAACTTTGATTTAAGCTTACTAGAGGATCATCAAACCTTTCTATGTCTTGTTGTACTTTTCTATCAACCCTTTTTTTTTGTTAGTTTTGTCATTTGTATGTATGGTTTGAGTTAGTTAAATATCTATTTGACTAATTACTAACGTAGTGGCGCGGTGGGTGAAGGCGGCATGCGGCGCGAGAGGTAGCGGGGTTGATTTCCGCCGAAGGGTCAATTGTTTGTATCTTCTGCAATCACTTTCTCCTCGGTCTGGGTGTTTAATATGTATAATAAAAATATCTATATATGTATGTATATTATATTAAAGTATATCAGATGTCTAGTACCCGTAACACAAGCTCTGAGCTTACCACGGGGCTAGATGTGTTGTGTGGATTGTCCGGAAATATTTATTTTTATTTTAATGGTGAAATAAGGCCTTACATCTCTTGTCATGATACGGCTGCACTAATGAGTCATGATTATAGAATATGATAGAATATATTATATGTATAATAATATATATATATATATATTATGTTAGATAAGCCTTCATTTGACCACAATCTCACCTGATGTAAAGTGAACATGTGGTCTAAGATGGGGCATGAAGTCCTAGAAGGTCCTATCTATTTAAAAATCAATTTGCCCTCCATACTCTTACATGTTCTAAGAACATACCTTCTAGGTCTTCATACTCCATCTTAGACCACATCGTCACTTTACATCAGGTGAGATTGTGGTCAAATGAAGGCTTATCTATCATAAAAAAAAACATTTCAGTTTCCTCGCGATGTTTAGCCTTCACCGCTAAAGCGCGCGGTGCGGGGTTCAAACCCACGACCTTCGAAATGAAAGTCGAGTGTTATTTCGTGTCTTTTTTATCATATTCATAACAAAAACAAACGTTTTTACAACTGCGTCTAAAACAAGATTTTCCCACTTAATAAAACAATGCAGGCAATGAATTTAAAGTTTATTTTTAATTGAATAACTTAGCACATATTAAGATACTCATATGAATGTTACACTATTTTTTGTTGTCGTTGGCTTAAGGAGTTCTTAATTGACTATAAGCTTGAGTGCCCTTTACATGTAGGTTTTTAGTATTAAAAAGTGTAAAGTGTGTATTAACATCTTAATAATATCATAAACATAGAAGTTTGCATGGATACAGATAAATAAATCAATATTTCCGGACAATCCACACCACAACATCTAGCCCCGCGGTAAGCTCTGTGTTACTGGTACTTGATATCTGATATTATATTATGCTGCAAATTGGTTTATACACCTTTAATTCCAAAATGTTGGCTTAAAACTCACAAATGTCGATTGTCCGCGTCTTAAGATTTTGAATGTCATACGTCATAAAAATCATTTTTTCGCGAATATGTCGCTTCCTATTGCATAAATAAGCTTAGATTAGCACTAAAATAAAGTTCTAGAGTACAAAATCCGAGGTACAACACCTAATAAGATTGGGTAACACTCCTAGTCAGCCCTAATTCAAATATAAAATAACTTAATATTGCTGGACAATCCACAAAACAACATCTAGCCCCGTGGTAAGCTCTAAGCTTGTGTAACGGGGATTTCACATTTGATATACTTAATACATACATGCTTAGATATTTATTATTATACATATTAAACACCCAGTCCAAGGCGAAAGTGCTTGATAAACAAACACGTATTTCAAACTGTCTTATCATACCTAAACTAAGCGATATCTATGTATATAGTCTTTATATTCATCACAGTTGCTTATCTCTCAAAGATACGCCTTAAGAGCAGTAAGTATTTCTGATAGTGATAAACATAAATTATGATGATGATGATGGCATTCAAATAATTACTACTATCATTGCATTAACAGATGCGCACAATAATTGCTTATGCATTTCTATAATTAACTTAACTTCATTACGGCTTATCAAAGGTGTTTTCATACCCCCATCTTGGAAAAAATGTTTTTGCTATTGATATCAAAAGCTGTTTTTTTTCTAGGTTAGCTCTTGAGGTTAAAATTAAAGTATTTACAACGGAGTGCGATAAGTTTTATTATTCCGAAACATTATTAGACCTATTTATTTCTTCCTTAATAGTGACTAATTTATCATGCAACTTTTTTTTTTATTTCTTAAAACTTTAGACTCGAAACCTCCTTGGTGTCCTTTTTTTTAAGCTGCAATCAATCAATCAAAATCGTTTATTACATTAATGTGTACAATTGGTCTTAAAATTAATAAGTGCTAACAACATGAGCCCAGACAGTGCATGGTAATATTAGAATCGTGTATCTATTAGCTACTATCTAGAAAAAGAGTTTCTTAAAAAAAAATCTTCCAAAAGTTTCTAAAAGGTTTTACTGAACGCTAAAATTCTTAATTCGAAATCACTCGTTGTGCCCATAATTCAATTTTGGAATCTATTATTATTTATTATTATTATTGGTTTTTAATGGAGTTATCGGCAAAAGATCTATCTTATCTAAAGTCTGATGCTATGATTAAGCGATTTTTTTATATAATGTTTGTATGCTTGTTTTGGTGGTCAAAACTTACTTCGGGGTCAGAACTAATAAGTAGGATATAATTAGTAAGTATGATTTAATTTGCATACCCGCGAAGTCGGGCTTAGTAACTAGTGATAAATAGTGAAAATAAGTTTTATTTCACATATTGTAAAAAACTTCTTTTATCCACCTACTTATAAAATATAAAGAAAATATCTTTTTCTCACAAGACTTTTTACCAAAAAAATGATAAATAGATTTTATAAAAAAAACTGTATCGAATTTCAAAATAAGCAGGGTTAAATTCAGTTCACAGTGTCGAGACCTCATCAAGGAATGGGGTCACATTTTTATGTTTTTAATCTTTTTTTTCTGCAAAAGACACAATTTTAAGCGATCAGTTCAAAGCGCGTAAAAATAGATAACCCTAAATTGGGGTGCGCCGTGAGAAAAGGTTGAGATAGGGGAGGATCCGCGATTTTAAAATATAAGTTTAATTGAAATTATAATTTGCTTTTTTTCTCGAAGATTAATCGGCATTTAGTTTTGTTTTTTAATAATAATTTGAGTTTGTGATACGTGACGCACCTGCTTACAATATTCTTTGTTCAAGAGTTATTTACATTTTCATTGAGAGACATTTTTAAAAATGTTTTTTTAAATGTTCAATGTGACAATATAATTTATATAAAAAGTTTTTAATGTATCATGGCTTTTAACAATATTATGACTAATAATGATTTGACAGTTTCATAAGTTCAGTTTTCCGATTCCGGTTTTCCGAGAGCTCCGAGATTCCGAAAATAACTGACAAATTGTCAAATCATGTTATTGTTACCCGTTTTAAAATAAAATAATTTATAAAAAAGTTACAATAGCAAAATTCAAGCAATTGTTAAAAAATCGTGAGAATTAAACTCATTCACACCTCCAATTAAATATAACAAACTATAAAATACCACAAAATCTAAGTAAAGGTCAAAAAATAACAATCGAAACTCAATTGACCCGGGGTCACAATCGCACAAATATCGAATTACTTTTACAATTTCGCGCTATTCCGTAAAATCGATTCATAAACTGACCCCTTTCTTTAAAGTTTAAGAAGTGACCTCATAGAATTGGGGTCATCTATAAGAAAGACACAAAGGGTGACTTACGACCGTTCTGACCTCATTTTGTGCCCCTTTTTTCCCTATTTTTTGCAGATCTGTGGTCAAAGGGCCTTCTTTGGTCACATTGTGTCCGTCTACAATGGTTGCTGATTGAGAAAAAAATCTTGAATGTTAGTTATTCAATCAGTTGGTTATTATAAGGAAATACATTTCTGAGCTTTATAGAAACTATTTCTATGATTAAGATTTAAATGGAGCAAAAACCTATTTTATTACTTTTGTATACATCATTCATACCTTCGTATTTTTTATCTACCTACCAGACAGATCTTACCAAGAGACAAAATTGACGAAATGATCTGTCACCCATTCTTCAGTTATGTACGTACATACCGATTTTAGTGATAGATTTTATATATTCGTGATTAAACGAAGAGAAAATATGCTGTTATACATAATTTTTAAGAAATTGCCATAAAAAACCAGGAGTACATATAATTAATTTAATGTAAGTAAATTTATAAATTCTTTTTGACCAAGTATTTATGTAGAAGTTGATAAACCCTTCAAAGATATATCCTATCCCGTGATTCTTTCTACCAAACACCTACCAAAAATTCCCACCTTAGAAAAACCTCATAAAATTCTATAAATGATACAGCACCTTTCAAAAAACCGTTATTAAATCCTCACAAAATCACCCACAACGGTACAAATCTCTAAAACTCTCAAATTACTGCAAACAGTTATAAATCAAAGTACGAAAAAATAAAAAAAAACTATCTCACGACTCTTGCTTCCTAAAAGGGGTGAATTTTATTTTCAAAAGTTGCACAAAAGCGCGAACGGGTCCCAGGAATAGATAAAAAACGCGGAAGATCCGAAAAATCGTAAAAAACGGGGAGTAACTCTTTCCCATGGGTCTTAGAGGTGCTCACCTTTGCGAACTTTTTTTGTTAAAAATTGAGACACCTTTGGCATCTTTACGGTTTTTTTTTGTATTTTTTTTGCGGAATCTATCGGTTTTTGCGAGGGGTCGCTATTGTGCTTGCCCTTTGATTGTTCGCGTTGAGATTAGCAGGTGGGTCAAATGTTATGCTGCTTTTTTTGTTAGCCGTAAATGCATTGTGTCTAGGTTTTTAAAGTTAATTTAATAACACTGATATATAACTAGTTTTACGTTGACAGATAACTAAATTCAAATTTTCAAAATCTGTCTGATTAAACTGTCTATGCTTACTTCTTTACACTGAGACGTAATGGCGCCTTCTACAAGTCACTCTACATAGTGTTAGTATTTTTTTAAACTGATGATAGCTAGTAGGTATAGCTGCCAGGCCGCGGCTTTGCCCGCTTTATAATAGATTATCCTTTACTGGGAAAACAGCCCAAATCGCCCAAATCAGATATTTCCCGTAATAATTGATTTTCCCGCGTGTTGTACCGCGGCAAAAATAGCCTATGTGTAACTCTGATATGAAAGCTATTTTACTTTACTGTGAAGTTTAATCAAAATCTATTGAGCAGTTTTTGTGTGAAAGAGCAACAAACACAAAGTCAAAGTCAAAGTCAAAACGTTTATTTCCTTAGAAGCCTATGCTTACATGGACAGGTCAACTTAAATCTAATTTAAATAAAAACTAAGAATAATCAAGGAAATAACATAGTCTTGACAGTTCGCTTCAATTTTTTACACTGAGTTGAGAAGCGAATAGAACAACTCAGCTTCCATCTCTTATGTTGTTATTATAACAATATCGGTGTACAACATGGTTACTTATACATTTAACATTTACAAACAAATGCTAGTCAAACATGCACATAACAGAAAAAAAAACTAAATTTAGTTATTTTGTCCATCCTAGTGGAACCGAGCTACATCTGACCAAGCATTATCGTCTTTGATATAGTCCTCTGTAGAATAATAGGCTTTTTTCAAAAGACATTTTTTAATTAAAAACTTAAACTTTCGAATGGGTAGGTCAGTTATAAACTGCGGAAGTTTATTATAAAAAAGGACACAATTGCCCATAAAAGATTTCCCCACCTTACGTAATCTAAATGAAGGGATATGTAGTTTATTCTTATTTCTAGTATTAACATTATGGAAATCACTCTTTTTTAGAAAATCTTGCTTATTTTTGTGTGTGTACAGCAAATTCTCATAAATATATTGTGAAGCAACAGTCATAATATTTATTTCCTTAAATTTATCTCGTAAGGAGTCGCGTGGTTTCATTTTATAGATTGAACGCACCGCTCTTTTCTGAAGAACAAAGATAGTTTGGATATCAGCTGCCGTTCCCCATAGCAAGATACCGTATGACATGACACTATGGAAGTAACTAAAATAAACAAGTCTCGCGGTGGCCTCATCAGTAATATGCCGCATAGTCCGAACTGCATAAGCTGCTGAACTAAGTCGACTCGCAAGAGCATTAATTTGAGGTTTCCATTGAAGTTTTGAATCAATATGTAGCCCTAGAAACACTGTTGAGTCAACAAGATCAAGCTTTTCATTATCTAATATTATTTTTATAGGACGTTCTCTGACAGTTGGTAATTTAAAATTAATACATTTAGTTTTTTTCGCGTTTAGTAGCAGATTATTAACAGTAAACCAATTCAGTACGCGAGACAAAGAATTATTTACGTCGTCATAGTTATCTTTATTTCTATCTACCTTAAAAATTAGAGAAGTGTCATCCGCAAATAAAACTATGTCACAAAGGTCCTTGGCATAAAAAGGAAGATCATTTACATATACTAAAAATAAGAACGGTCCTAGAATCGATCCTTGCGGCACGCCTAATTCTATTTTTGAGCCCGTGGATCTTTCAGTTCCAACTTGTACTATTTGAATTCTATTTGTCAGATATGACTGGAGAAGGTCTAATGCTTTACTGCAAATACCGTAATGTTTTAATTTATTTAATAACGTAACGTGACTTAAACAGTCAAAAGCCTTGGAGAGATCACAAAATACACCGATAGCGTTTTGTGATTTATCCCAGGCCCCTAAGACGTGTTTTAGTAGTAATGCACCTGCATCATTAGTGGATCTACCTTTGGTGAAGCCAAACTGGTTATTATGTAATAATTTGTTAAAATTAAAATGTTCAGTAAGTTGATTTAAGATAATTTTTTCAAATATTTTACTCATGACAGGAAGCACTGATATAGGCCTATAATTGGCAGGGTCATTATGACTGCCAGATTTAAAAAGAGGGACAAGCTTACCATGTTTCATGAGATCAGGAAATAAACCCACCTCAATACACTTATTGAAAATATGAGCTAGATAAGGTGCAATTTCGTTAATGATGTTACCCAGCATTTTTGTTGATATGTTCCAAAGGTCCTCAGTATTTTTTATGTTAAGGCACTTGTATGTTTTTACAATATCGTCAGTGTCAACGTAACTGAAATCGAAACCATCTACACATTTATCAACAGATGATTCTAATAAATCTACAGCCTTTTCGGCGGAGGAGTTTAATGAATGGGTTACAGTTTTAGAAATGTTACAAAAAAACTTATCGAAGGCATTCGCTACCTCTTTATTTTTAGTTAGAACGGTGTCATTGATTTTTAATATAATATCTTTTTTTTGTGGCTTTGACCTTCCAGTCTCATTATTTATAATATTCCAGGTAGCTTTAGGTTTATTAGTAGAACACGTTATTTTGTTTCTAAGAAAGAGAGATTTAGCGGTATTGCATACTTGTTTAAACAGCTTCGAATATGTATTTACGTAGGAAAGAAAAGAGTCGTTATGTAACATCGATCCCCTGTCAGAATAGAGTTCGTATAGTTTATTCCTGCTTTTAAAAATGCCTGGCGTAGCCCAGGTAGGTAACACTCACATACAACCTCACAAACTTTCGCGTTTATAATATTTATTATAAGATCTATTTGAATTTTAAATGTGATCAACATAATTAAGTTTTCACGCTCCATTTGACGTTGATCTTCACTTGATCTCATCAATAGTCTAAGTAGAGATCCTGAGGCCGGCTGACTTTGTTATGAAACTCGCTTTTCGCCGTGCGTTGGCGTTTTATGGATTTTACCGCGGTAAACGGTCAATTCATTTTTGTATCGCGTTATTCTTGTAGAGCTTACATTTAAAAAACGTATTTCTTGAAGTTAAAGTTTAAATCGTAAAAGTGTATCTGAATGAAAACATAGTTTTTTTTAATTGTCTTAAAATTAATAGTTCCTGAGGTTACTTAGTTTCATAGGTTATATTGATAACTTAGTTTGTTGATAGATTACTTATTTTTTATCTAATAAGTAATTTCACTACCTAAAATTCACCAACGCAGCTGAGTTATACTAACTACTAATATAATAAAAATGAAATCGTAACTAATCAGATACAACTACTAAAACTCGGAAAATTGATAGCTAAAATCGAGATTTCGATATAATATAATATAATTATGTACACTTTTTCATTATATATATAATTATAGACATGATGACTATATAAAAATAAACTATTCCTATGTTAGCCCGTTTAAAAATTCTGGACACCCTATTTTTTGATTTATCAATTTAATAAGAAAGTGCCAAGAGATAAGATAAATATTCTTTATAGCACACATAATGAAAAACACAAAACAAAAAATAAACACTTAAGACTATGCGACAAATGGCGGTCTTATCTAAAGAGCGTTCTCTACCAGACAACCTTGAATGGATTATTGATAGAGCACAAAGTTCCGGAGTGGGCTTATGCGTCACTCGAAACTAAAAAGCACTTTAGGTCCTAATTAAAAAAAAAATTAGTACAATTTTTAATGTAATCTAAATGACAGACTTATTATTATGTTTTAGTTATTTACCCTTTTACCGCGAAAAAATTAACTCACCGCGACATAATGTTTTATATATAATATTCTCGTGTCACAATGTTCGTTCCCGTACTCATCCGAAACGACACCGATTCTCATGAATTTTTTTGAGCATATTGAGGTCTGAGAATCGGCCAACATCTATTTTTATTTTGCAAAACAACGTTTGCGGGGGTCAGCTAGTATTTCTAGAGATAATCTATTATAATGTATAGAAACACTTTGTTCTCTAATTAATGTAAATTATGATACTGTTTGAAGCTTCTATGTTTTTTATTGGTTATAATGTCGTCGCTATTTTTCCCCCTGTCTCATTAATTGTGGTCTGTCATATAAATTACTTAATTGCAATTCAAATGGTGAATATAATACACTAAGTGTGGGCACTAAGTGTCCTATGTACTACACTAGGTAAGGTGTGTCTTAGGTTGGTACAGTCAAGAGCAAATGACGACCTCTGTGGCTCGGTGGGCGAATGTCCGCCTGAGGCGCAAGAGGTTGCGGGTTCGATTCCCGCCGGGCGACCAGATTTTGTACTATCTACAATTTCTGGTTTCGGATCTGAGTGTTTTCTATGCATAATATGTATGTATTTACAAAGTAAATGTATCTATGTAGTATATAAGTCAGCTAACACCCATAGTACAAGCTCTGCTTAGTTTGGGGTTAGATGATGTTGTGTCATTTAGTACGGAAATATTTAATTTATTTTTAAAAGTGCTTAAGTTAACCGTTCCAAAACATCTTCTGTCATGTTGCGTCAGATGTATCAAGTTGACCAAAATGCCAATATCATACGAAGCTTTATTTAGTCAAAAGAAAACGATCATTACACGAGGATCAAAAAGATATGTGATCACTTACTTATGGCGCATTTTTGTTCCTTACTTCTAACAAACTACTCACTTAACTTTTGACCTAATTTACTGTAGGTATATATTATTTTGGGACAATATTTCATCAGTAGGTATTATATATATTTTTTGCCGTTGACTGATCCACCGTTGGAGGCACTATGGGCATGCCCACATGATGACACTTTCATGACGTCATACTTTACGGTTTCAAACCGTGTAGGCTTATTAATTCACCGCCTTTAAAGAACCCTTGACGATTAACAAGTAACCTTAAAAATTAACATAATATACGGACTAATCTCAGCAAATAAGTATATTTGTAACTAGTAAGTTATTCAAAAAATATTAGGTGGTTTTAGATAGCTATTATCGAAGAAGGCTAGTGATTACCATGAGAAATTTCGTTGTTGCGTGCGTATCCATAAATACGAGTTACGCAATGGCTTGAAAAGATTGTATAAATATTTTATTTTATTATAAGATTTTAGGAAAACTAACAGCTAGCTAGTATGTAATATAAACAATATAGATATGCCCTGTGCACACTGAAGGCCATTTAAAAGTTTTCACATATAAATATAAAAAGGGTTTCCTCTTGAATTACTCTTAGGTTCTTCAATCCAACAATTAAAACAGCTATCTATCTATAAAAACCTGAATAACTAAAAAATGCGTTAAAATCTATTTGTAGTATTAATATCGACTTAATTTTTACTTTATAAATATGTGTTATTAGATTTTTTATGTATGTGTTAGGTCCTGGATCCCTTCCATCATTTTTTTTGCAGCTCGCGTAAAATATTTTTTCTCCCACCCTATTCCACTCGCGCCGTAAAACGGAACGCAAATATTTCTGGCGCGCAAAATGTCCGGCATAGTTGTCGAACGGAGATATGTCAGTTTTGTTGAATTTTGAAAATTAAATTAATATCAAGCAGCGACCGCCGAATTTTTGCGCCGGTCCTCTAATTAGAAATATTTGGGGATTTAGCAATTTTTTGTTTGAAAGGGAATGCGAAATAAAAATTTATTTGGGCGATCTAACAATGCTGGGATGCCTGTTTTGATATTTTTTTGGACATTTTCAGACCAGACCGTAATTAAAATAGAAGTTCGGCTTTTATTTCAATGAAGGGCACGGTAAATTTAATTCTGAACTGAACTGCCTATGAAATTGCTTTGTACCTACTCTACAAAACTTTTTTTGTTAAAATATTATATTAATTTATTAATAACTAATAACACAGTGGAACTTACCGACTAACATCCAACAACACATTCAAAAGTTTAAAAATAAATTGATTCTTACAACCAGATAGAAGAGTTCAATCAGAACATTAAAAATGGGATACCGACCCACGGTAAGGCACTTCGGCCGAAATTCATAGTATCATACAATCTCTGGTTATTGAAATTAATCAGAGATTATTTGCGACAATTCCGTCCTTAGTAATTATTTACGCGTAATGTATATCTGCTATGTATTCCTACGCTTGTACTTTTCCTAGACGGATTAAGATAAAAAAAAGTTACATTTTACTTATTATGGATAAATGTAGCCTCCGTCCAAATCCAAGTTAGTGATTATATTCCCCGAAAAAAGAAAAGTATTTAGTTAATATTATGTACGTAACTTAGATTTTATTGATAAAAACACCAATATTGTTATAATAACAACTTAAGAGATGAAAGCTGGGTTGTTCTATTCTCTTCTTAAATCAGTGTAAAAAATTCAAGCGAACTGTCAAGACAATGTTATTTTCTTGATTATTTTTACTTTTTATTTAAATTTACTTTAAGTTGACCTGTCCATGTATGCCCTGTGCGTCGGAAATAAACTTTTTGACTTTCACTTTGATAAGGTACCATACCATAGCGTATTGGCCATTATCTTTCAATACCTAACCATTCGTTTATCAATACGAAACGATTTGTTTTTCCAAATCAAACTTGCAACTATCAAAGATCAAAGATAATTATCAAAACGACATTAAATCAAAAATATCACAAAGAATATCCTCTTCCGTTGTTTTTTTTTATTTATCTTTTTTGTGGCAACACCAGGCCGTAACGTGACTCCGCAGTTTTGTCAAAATATTACGCTATACAGTTTTTTTTTAAATTTCAACCCCTTTCCGTGACATTTCTTAGCTTTGAAAGGGTTTGGCAACATCTGATGTTTTTTTGCGATTGAAGATAACCGTTATAATTGTTGGTTTGGATTAAAAAAGTTTCTACTTTTTTTTTGGATATTTTTTTAAATCAAAGATGCAAGTTATACACAGTTACCTAGCTTTTTAAATCTTTAGTTACTATAAACAAGCGGCCCGCCCCGGCTTCGCATGGGAAATTATTAATAATCGTTTTCCCGACAATTAATCGTATTTTCTCGCCGTAAAACCATCGTTGGACTCCTACGAACTTATAAAAATTGGCCAAATTGGTCTAAGCGTTGTTGAGTTATGCTATTACCAAGACATTTTGCGATATATATATTATAGAATAAAGTCACCGGCCGCGTCTGGCTGTCTTAACGTTCACTTTAATCTCAAAAACTACTGAATGGATCTTTATACGGTTTTCAGTTATAGGTAGAGTGATTCAAGAGGAAGGTTATGCATCCGAACAAAGCCGGAACGGGTCAGCTAGTTAATAATATTGATACCAATATGAATTTAATTTAATCTAGTACGTAGTTTTTGAGTAGATAAAACTTAATTAGCTTATAGGTACAAATAAGTAGATAGAAGTATCTATGAAATAAAATTATGTCATTGTGATAGTTTAATTTAATATAATATTAAAATTAAATTAATTAAATATTAAATAGTCAATAGTCGGACAATTAAAAAAGACAATCTGTGAAGATAACGTTATTTCCTTCATATTTTTTATTAAAAAAAATAGTTTTATTATTTTTAAGTTGACCTGTCCATATTATGCCATGTGCTTCTAAGGAAATAAAAGAATTGACTTACACTTTGTCTTTGACTCTCCAAGCTTTTTTCATATCTGAATAAACCTGGGTAAAAAATTCACGGAACATTATGTCTAGGTATATGTACTACCATAACCAACTGTCAATAATGTTTTAGATAAAATCTGCAATTTCTATGCGAAAGAAATTTATAGCATTTTTTGAACATTTATCTATATTGTCAATAATTGACAGTCGGCATTGAGGTCGCGATCTAATGGCCTCACTTAGCGCCAGATAACGAACACCATTGTCAACTCACTCAATTTCCCCATAAAATCAATATTGACCCCAAATAATAAGAAATTTTGCACTTTTTTAAATTTTTACTCACAAAAAAACTGTATAAATGGTCCAGGTGCAAGTAAAGGGTTGAGCTCCGTCTCCCTCTAACTATAGAAAACTATTCGCCGTCTCGCTCTTTAACCCTTTGTAAGGGGTATTTTTTTGGGTCAAATCTGTATTTTCTCTTTTTGGATATAATGAGATATTGTGTTTCGAGGTCTTTTGTCGGAGTTTAAATTTGGAATTTGAAATCGTGAATGCGTTAGATGATGTATCGTAGACAGTTCCACCACAAATTTTAATTCTTAATTTGAATATATAACTTTTTTTGCACGTTGGTATGTTATTATATATGTTAAAACAAAATAGACGATTTGAGAACATCCTTTACTTGAAAGTCGGTTTAATATATTTCTTCGTTAAACTTTTTTTTAAAACCAAGAAAATATATTTTTCTATATTGTAAGTATTGTTACTAAATTTTTGCCTCCTACAAATTCAAATTTAAAATTCAAATCAAAATTCACGAACTAACGGAAGTGGTTACGGAACCGACATGACATTTTGAAAACTATTCAATTGTTTTGTACAGAGCCAAGAAGGACTTGATATGGGATTTTGAATAACATAATAAGTACCTACCTAAATCCAAAAGTAAACCAAATAATATCAAGCGACCCTCTCTGACTTCGCTCGGGTGCAAATTATGCATACAAACCATGTTTATAAATCACAATCTATTACTGAAAATAACATTAAAATTCGTTTAGTATATTAACCTAGTTTAATAAAACTATGCAAAATTAAAGCAAAGTACCAACCTTACATTTCGTATATTATGCTATTTTACTGAAAGAAATCTAATTTTATATTAAAAATTTAATAACTACATACTTACGAAGATCTTCTAATAATGACTTGATTTTTTCTTGAATTCAGATTACTTATTTACGAAGTATTTTACCATAAAAAAACATTATGTTCTAATTTTGAATAGTCGTGGAAATGCTTAGCCAACTCTATATCACATTGATTCGTTTATTAAAGCACCACATCCATTTTATCTCGTTCCAACTTCAGAATTACAATAAGAATAGGTAACAGTCATACCTGAGTAACTAACGCCCACGTAAAGCCTAATAATAACGCGAGAAAAAATAATTAAATACAAACGTAATTGTGTAATTCTAAACATCTGTTAATGTCAACACACCTGAGACGCGCATTCATCTCGCTCGTTCACCGGAGAATTGTATAGGAGTGAAAGAGACAGCAAGATGGATTCGGCGTGGAAGTGACAAAAAACTCGAGCTTCCTGTGTCTTTCGTATCAGTTGAAAAAGGAATATTATGTACAGAATCATAGTAGGTAGTATAGAGTAGTGATTCAGATAAACATGTAGAAAAAAAAACAACATTTAGATTTTTTTAAGATGCCTACAATAGTTATTTGAGTGATGGTGATACTTGACTAATAACAACGTCATCAAGTAAAAAATATTCTGAATAATTTAACATTCGGATTTTTTTATAGAACCAGTTACCATTTAATATACATACCCACCGACGAACAGAAAATTATATTTTTTTCTTTGTGGTATTACAACTGTGCCTCATTTTAATAAAATAGATATTAGTATGTTTTGTACCTAATCCTACTCGATACAAATAATTCTTAAAAATTATTCATTTTAAAGACATGTTTTCTTAAAAGTTAAGGAGCTTTGTTAGATAGTGAAAATGAGGCTCTTGGTAGGTAACGCTATAAAAGATACCTTATTATAGCCTTTAAAAATAAATAACATAAAGTTTTTAATCTTTGTTTAATCTGATTATTCAGCATCTACTACAGCTTACCGTCACCGCGTATGAAGTTTTGACGTATTCCATACAATGTGGCTTTTTAACAATTCAAAAATAGAATGTTTTAACGTAACCCTTCCATATTTGACAAAAAAGAGATTTTCAAATATAGAACGAGACGTATTTGGAATAATTTAGTTTGTTTTTAAAGAGTTATATTATGGAGTTCGATATTTGAAAGGTGGGCAAGGCTTTGTTCAAAAGAAGATTTGAAGATTAACTTTACTTGTTAAATAAAGTTTGCGGCTTTTGTCACAAATAATGTAAAAAATAAACTTAAATAATCACATTACTTGCGTAACTAACAACTTTACCTTTAATAAATGCGTCATTTTCTTAAAAACTCTAGTGTTATCGTTTCTTCCGTTGGGACCGGATAGTTCTCGAATGGAGACCACGAATCGGCAAACGCAGAGTAGGACGCCCACCAACTAGACCATACACTCGCGGTGGTTACAGGCTGCTGCCGACCGAAGTTACTGGAAGTCTTTGAGGGAGGCCTATGTCCAGCAGTGGACGTCATACATACGGCTGAAATGATGATGATTATAATATTTAACCAAATCTCTTTGTAGGTACATATTTTTTTCTAAGATTCACAACATTTTAACACATATTCACACTTGCACTGTTTATATATTATGGAGTTCGATATTTGAAAGGTGGGTATTTTTTTCTAAGATTCACAACAAATTTTCAATAATGTTCCACTGCAAGGCAAAGGTAAGAACCTCTCTCCGCGATTGAACGCTATGACAGAACACGTGCTTAGTTAAGTATCCAGTTCTTCCCGCAATCTTATCCTGAACCTTCCATAAAAATACCATTAGTTTGTTGAATTTTTAGCAAATACTGTGGTATTAATCAGTTCGCTTGTTTACCGCGGTAGAACTAGGTAGAATAACAGTCATTTACACGGCTTTCCCGCGGTTTTTTATTTCGTGCAAAAACTGTGCACGTGGTTATTACACAATAAATGTGCACTGGAACTGTTTTGTTCAAGAGGTTCGAGAATGGTTTACATTCACTGATTCACAAAACGGTCAACTAGGTGCGAAGCGGGGGCTAACTACTTAGGTACTTATTATTTATAATTAAACGAAATCTAGTGTACAATGTTTCCTATGATTAATTTTTTTTTATGCTCGATAAGCCTTCATTTTACCACAATCTCATCTGATGTAAAGTGACGATGTGGTCTAAGATGGGACATGAAGACCTAGAAGGTAATAAACATACTATGAAACTGTTAAAACTAGGTTTCCAATTAGAATAATAAATGTTACCAACAAGAAAGCAATTAGTTTCCACAAAGTGAATCGAATGCGCGTGAGCATATCGTGGCGATGCCGCTGGCGCAGATAGAATATAAATTAAAACGTCTCGTACCAAATCGAAGAGATACCCAGTTTAATGCAGAGAGCAGCCCTTTATGGAACAAAGAATAAAGCAAGAAGTAACACAATCAAATGAGGGATGCACAAAATATAAGAAAATAATAAAAAAAAAAACAATATGGCGGATTGTTTTTAATTATCGAGTATCGGCATAAATCGATGGCCGTCGCCGCGGGCCCGCCGCGACGCATGCGCAGAGACGGGAGACGGCGTTTTAGACAATTTTTAATATTTTGAAAATCTTGAATATTTTTTTTTCTTTTCTTTTGTTAGACATTCCCGCTTGACACTACTTGTAAGTACAGATTTTTAAATGACCGATCTATTTTTTTGACAAAACAATATGAATATATAAATGCATACCTTCTTATATAATTTTAAATTCATCTTTCAAATCATCAAAAGACATCTTAAGAAGTCTATTTATGTGTTATACCTTGAAATAACTCACAAAACATTATATTAATGTATTATACCTTGAAATAACTCACAAAACTCATTAAAAGCTCAGCCAAAAATATTTACGTTTAAATTAGCTTCTTTATCAAAGATCTACTGTACCTTTTTAATTTTAACACATATTCACACTTGCACTGTTTACGCTTGAAGTTTTGATCGACAACAACTGACTAACATTTCATTTTTATAACAATATTAATAAAATTATAAAGTGTAAAAGATATTACTCAGTTGAACTCAAAATGTGCGTCAAAATCGGACATTGTTTGAAATAGTTTATTAAGTTTACGGTTTATTTTTGTAAAATATGAATGATGACAATGACATCCAAGTGACTTTTATCAATGGACCAAAATATTTGATTTAGCGGAAGAGTTAGAAAAAGGAATTGTAATAGTTCTGAAATAATTAAACACACATTTAAACATGACTTCACAGAGTTAAATGCAATTGTATACACAATGCCAAAGTTAACACTAAAAAAAAACGTGACAGCTTAATCTTCGTTGTCAACATTAGAACAAAAATTTTGTCTAAAGGTTTTTAGTAGCTAATTATACCCGATTATTAGCTACTCAAAGATATGTCTCTTAGATACAAATTAACCAAAAACCGTTCAAAATTTGTGAATGTTTTAATTAAGGCAAAAGCTAGAACAAAAAAGGCCCAGTTTTCTGTGATTGGTCGCTGCCAACAGCTGCCAAATGTACCACCCTGCATATAAGATTAAACTAAGAAATATAAGATTATTTTACTAAGAAGTACGCTTACAAGTTGGTCCTATTTATACCTATCTCATAAAATCGGTATAAGTTATCGAGCCATATCTGTAATAAAAGTCGGTAAATTTATGTAAATACTTTACTTTTAATTTAAAGCCATTAATTTAAAAATAATTATATTCATGTCCACTCAACCGCACTCGTGTTCCATCCACGTAAAACCGAGCTTTCTGCAGTCTACACTCGCGGATAGAAATGAAACAATGTAGCTAACAGACTATTTATAGCTGTATGCCTCTAATTGAGCTAGGAGTATCACCGTGTCAGGGAAGAGTGCGGGAAGGAGAGAGAAAGAAAGTACCTAAGTACATAATATTTAGAAACGAAAAAAAAAGAACTTCGATTCTAATGCCTTAATTTTCTTAAAAGTAAAATACCATTATATTATAGTGATGTGCACGCGATGCGCTTTCATTTGACACCCCACTCGAGTATATTAGCAGATTTTTGGTTTTCCTTCCCCACTCTCACCCGGCTTAGCCGATCATGAAACATGTCTAAGAATGACCGCGCCAAACTCACCTTTCATACAAAAAAAACTAAATTGAAATCGCTCCATCCGTTCGGAAGCTATGATGTCCCAGACAGACATACAGACACACAGATAGACAGACAGACAGACACGTCAAACTTAAAATACCCCTCCTTTTTGGTCTGGGATTAAAAAGAGGTTTCTTGATCATATTTGGCACGAATACGGGGTTTCCAACATCGTTCTGGAGACTCAAGCAAGCCTAACCTGCCTGTGAACAACGAAAGAGGCTCCAGCACAACCAACCGAACAGCGTGGTGGGTTACGGATAAACGCTCTTATTTTTATGGCTTATATCCATGGCTGAAAGTCTGATGAATGATGATGATCTTGCTTAATAGGTAATCCATCATCATCATCATTTCAGCCGTAGGACGCCCACTGCTGGAGATAGGCCTCCCTCAAAGACTTCCAGTGACTTCGGTCGGTAGCAGCTTGTAACCACCTCGAGCCCGCTGCCTTCACCAGGTCGTCCGCCCATCTAGTTGGTGGACGTCCTGCG
This sequence comes from Gymnoscelis rufifasciata, assembly GCA_929108375.1. Lineage (NCBI taxonomy): Eukaryota > Metazoa > Arthropoda > Insecta > Lepidoptera > Geometridae > Gymnoscelis > Gymnoscelis rufifasciata. The sequence goes on along the minus strand of OV815327.1, from coordinate 6,769,078 downwards.
TTTGCCGATTCGTGGACTCCATTCGGAAACTTTCCGGCCCAAACGGCCATCTGTTCTACGTGCTACATGGCCTGCCCATTGCCACTTTAGCGGGCTAATTAGCTTGGCTATGTCGGTGACCCGCGTTCTTCTACGTATCTCCTCATTTCTGATTCGATCACGTAGAGAAACCCTTTCCATAGCTCGTTGCGCAACTCTGAGCCTGTTCATGAGGGAATAGGTAATTGCAAGAGTTAACATTAATATGGGTGTTTAATATGTATAATAAAAAATATCTATATTATGTATGACTATTATATTAAGCATATCAGATGTCTAGTACCCATAACACAAGCTAAGAGCTTACCACGGGGCTAAATGTTGTTGTGTGAATTGTCTAGAAATATTTATTTATTTTATTATATATTTTAACATTTTAATATTGGGTTAGATTAGAATAACTCTCTTGCTGAATGTCACGTTATAATTCTTATAGGAAAAACCCTGATAAGATAACCGTGGTAAATAGAAATTTTGAGGGATTATTTTATTTACAACATACATAACGTTACAGAATTTTTTATCCAAGATGTTATATATTGCACAGGCAATTGGATGATTGTGTTTCTGTTGCCCTATCACAACAAATACTAAAAACTCTTAATAAATTATTATCTAAGCTCCCATACAACAAGCGTGATTTTCACGAAGTTAAGCAACGTTGCGGTCAAGCTTGTATGGGTGACCAGCACTGACTTCATATTTCTTTTTTTTTCTTTTTACTGTTTTTATGGATGGACTGTGCGAAAGAAGATTGTAAGAAAGGAGTGAGTGTTGAGATGACGGGTGATAGAGGGAAATGGAAGAAAAATACATGCTGTGCCGACCCCACAAAGTGTGGTACAAAGGCAGGATGATGATGATGATAATGACTGTTTTTATATTGCAAAATATGTATAAACTTTACACAGTACCCTAAATGGCCCTTTCTCATTATAAGCGTATCAAATTTATACGATTGTATGATTTCTCTCTCACAGTCGGTTAAAATCCAAAATCGTTATCCGAACATCTAAAATCACAAAACAAAAGAAAGCCACAGCCGAATCCTTCATTTCATACAAAACCCATCTCAAGTTCCAAAACAAAAATAAACGAAACCCTTTTCAAAACTGGATATAATGAGAATTTGTGGGTTTTTGAAAAATGATCAATGACCGATAAAAAATGCTTACAATGACGGAATAAGCTCGGATTTCGGATATTGGAGGTTCAGAGATCATTAATTTTTAACCGGCTTAAAAATGAGGAGATTCTCAACTATAAAGATTTTGTATTCTGTCATGTTTGTTACGAAATTAGAAAAAGTCAAATTGAAAAGATGAAAAGTGACGTAGCGAGGTTTTGTTAGGCATCTACTTGTACTAATAACGCTATAATATAACCAATAAGTAGTAATATGGACCTATTTCACCATCTCCGAGTAAAATTAGACAATGGTTAAAAAATACATTTCGCTCAGTAGTGACAAAGCGAGATATCTCTTGGCGTAATTCAACCATTGACGCGTATTATTGACGAAACTAGCCATTGCTTAGTTTACTCGGATTTTGTGAAAAAAGCTCTTAGTGTATATACACAAAATTTGTGTATACATCTGTGTACTATATAAAATACCTACATTGGGGATTGATAATAAATATAACCGAGGATGAAAGTGTTTGTATGTTCTGCAAGCACTTTCTCCTTGGTCTGGGTGTTTAATATGTATAATAAAAATATCTTTATGTATATATAAGCCTAATTATATTAAGTATATCAGATATCTAGTACCCGTAACACAAGCTTAGAGCTTACCACGGGGCTAGATGTTGTTGTGTGAATTCTCTGAAAATATTTATTTACTTATTTATAACGAAAGGTTAAACAGGGTATTCCGTATTTCATATCAATAAGGGAATAAAAAAATGTACGCGTCGAATTGAGAACCTCCATTTATAAATGAAAGTCGGTTAAAAAATCCATAATTAACGTTCCCACTGCTGGGACACAGGGACTTCTCTCTTGGTGAGAGAGATTAGGCCTTAATTCACCACACTGGCCAAGTGTGGGTTGGTGAATGTCATATATGTCCTTCAAACTCTTTTTTTTTAAGTTCTCGGCACATGCCGGTTTACTCACGATGTTTGTGCTTCACCGTTAAAGCACGTGTTTAATGCGCACATAAAAATTTCTCAAGAAGATAAATTCAAATAAAAATAAATATTGCTAATTATACTGATAGAAAATTAAATTGATAAAAGCGTTCTTGGAGAAGTTCAAGAAGAACTATGTAATTATGACTACTTCAGTGGTGCAGTGGGCTAAACTCCACTTGCGATGGATAGGTTTTTGACCGGTTTGATTCCAGGCAACCAGTATTTATTTATTTATCATTATAACCAGCACTTTACACATCAATTATTCACAAACTTGCTCATCGAAACAAGATAAGCCATTTCGTTTAAAAGCAACAAAGTAATAAAGAAGATAATTCCATATTTCCATAAATGCTAGAAGATCCGCAGATAACAAACATAAATAAATATTTCGCATCTGAAATAATTCAAAGTAATTTACATTCCGAATTTATCAAATAATACTTATCTTCGTTCATTCTGATCCATACACACATCGTACATAGGAAAATAAACCCTATTTCAAAAACCATAGGACTCAAACAAACTCAATAGTATATTGTGTAACTCAAATTGTTGCAAACGTGTACACTATTGACAAGAAAAACGATGTAAAATGAACTCTATATCGTTGTGTTAAAGGCGATAGGGATGGCATGATAGAGATGATAGATGGACTGATATGTTTGAGTAGAGATGGGATCTTAAAGATCGATGAGTCTTGAAATAGGCTTTGATTACTATTTTATTTATCAATAATTTGGTTTCGTACTACTCTATTTTTTGAATACTCTGTGTGATTTTAATTAAAGGAGATTGGGAAATAGGGTAGATGAATAAAAAATCATATTAATAAGTCTGTCATTTAGATAAATAAAATTTAAGAAAATAAATTGGGACAATGGTCTCTAAAAAAAGATACTAGATGACTAAAAAAAAAAAGACAATACAGTGCATTTAAATTTTGCGTAAATTTGACCACTCCCACTCCCGAACATTAACGCTTTATATTGACGACACGAAAAATAGGTGATTTTGGACGGGCTTTAAGACGGACTTACAAAAACCTATTACTATCTCAATATCCGTAGCCTACATAGGAAAACATGCAGATATGGTAACCAATGTATAACATATATATCTACGATAAAAAAATATGTGTACTTAGTATTTCAGTCACCAGGTTAAGTAGGTGCTTACAAACCCCAAGGTGTATGTTTAGTTTAAGTTTAGTCGATGTTTTATGTATAGCTCTGAAATAATAAATTATTTATACTTTTGAACTGAGTCTATTTTTGTAATAATCTATCATTTGTCACATCATAATGTTAATTCCTTGATAGAAAAAAAACTAAAGTGCGTTGTATTAAATATTGTAATATTCGCGTTCTCATACATTCTCATACACAATACGGTTTAAAATGTTTCTCCATCTGCAAAGTCGTAAGTAAATTTCAAGACCGGTCCTCAAGTCCCGTCCCTAAGCCATCACAAAGAGCACCCGGCCGGGAATCGAACCGAAGACACATGCGTTTTAAATCAGTACACAGCGATCGCGCAAATAAACGAACGGCAACGACGTAATAAAGTATTGTGTGTGTAGGAACAGGAATAGATGGAGACTTCCAGAATTATACTTAAATATTTTTAAAATTACGTCTCTATCCGGGAGAGGCAATAAAAAAACCGGAAAATCCAAACAACAACACCTAGCCCCGTGGCTCTAAGCTTGTGTTACGGGTACATCTGATATACTCAAATTATTAGATATACATATAAATATATAGCTATTTTAACTGACTTTTGACCGTATGTACGTTTTTTTTTCTATACATATTAAACACCTAAAAAGTAATTTTGCTTAAAACCAACTATGAATAAGTTATAATAGTAAAAATTGTCTGTCATTAGATTATATATATATTTAATAATAAATAATTATATGTATATGTATTTCCGGACTAATCAACCTTACCCCCAACGAAGCAGGGCTTGTACTATGAGGGTTAGGTGACTGATATACTACATTATATACATATTCATACATATTATAGTACATAGAAATTGTAGATCGTACAATAAAAATCTGGTCCCCCGACGGGAATCGAACCAGCAACCTCCTGCGCCTCAGGAGGACCTTCGCTTGTTAATCACTTTTGTTTTTGTGTTCCTTTCTCAACAAAATAAATTAAACGTTTTCGAAAAAAAAACACATTAATGTAATTATTATACTTTTGTGAAAATTTGTTTTTACTTCCGTTCAATCGCATAAAAAAATACAAACAAAAATAGAAAGGTACGAGGTAATAAGATACAATAATTGACACATAACAATAGAAGTAAAAATTGTGACCGTGAGTCCTGTGTTCGAGATGAACAAGTTTTTAGAACTTTTTAGAACTGTAGTTTTTCACGCCAAGGCGTTGCCTGTGTTCAGTCGCTTTACCCGCGGGAACAAGCCTATATAAATTCTCCTTTCGGGATAAATGAGCTATCAAAAACTGAAATATTTTTTCAAATCGGAACAGTAGGTACCTACCTACTTAGTTCCTGAGATTAGCGCGTACAAGCAAACAAACAAACACTCGCTGATTCATAAATAATTAGCAAATTTATTCCAAAAGCATAATGAAAATAAGGTATTTATTGGAAATATGTTCAGTCATATTTTATTCGATTTTTTCACGGAATCCCGGGGCGTATCCATACTATTGATAATGTTTGAGGTCATGTACCCTAAATTGCACTACCTATTCCCATCTCTATTAATAACAGTTCAATAAAAGCTTTTCACCCTTGTTTATCTCTATAATATTCTCAAAATAAGGCATAAATAGGCTTATTGCGTGTTTTTGCCAATTCAATTATATTCGCCAGATGAAGCAGTTTTTATAATACAAGCGATACACATAGAAACCCACTAAAAACGATGTTTCTTGTTTGAATAAATTATAATTGCGATTCCACAGTTTTCCTGTGCGAGCTCGGAGAATCCAATAAAATTATGGAAAATGGACTAATGCGTCCAACTCACGGTTGTACGTAAACGTTTTTACAATTAATTATTCCAACTAATTGATTTATTGTTTATTCTCAGTACTTACGGAGTAAAAGTTAAAACAGCTTTTCGGAATCCATGTTATGGCAACAAGTACTAATTAATATTTTACAATTTTAATCAGCAGTAGGAAATACCTAGTATTTTAAATTATTCAGTAATAGCGGCACGCCCCGGCTTTGCACGGGTAATTATTCAAAATTGTTTCAAAATTATTCGTAAAAACCATCCTTAAACTCCAAAAAACATTTAAAAAATAAATTGGCTAAATTGGTATAGGCGTTGTTGAGTTATGCGCTTAGCAACACATTTTGCGATTCATTTTTAACCCCCGACAAAAAAGAGGGGTGTCATATGTTTGACGTCTATATGTCTGGGGCATCATAGCTCCCGAACGGATGAAGCGATTTCAACGTAGTTTTCTTTGTTTAAAAGGTGAGTCTAGCGCGAGTGCTCTTAGACATGTTTCATGAAAGTCGGTTGTGCCGCTTAAAAATTGTGGGGGTTAGAGTGGGTAAGGAAAACCGAAAATCTGCGAAAATCTCGAGTGGGGTATCAAATGAAAGCGCATTGCGTGCACTGCACATTACACATTATTAGGGTGTTTTACTTTTAAGGAAATTGAAGGATTCGTTCGAATCGGTGGTTTTTTTTTTATTTTAAATTTAGATTTATTGTTTTTAAGAAGATTAAGGTAAGAGAAAACATACTATGCAATGCTCAAATTGGTGTAACCGACAACAAACATAAACTTGGTTCGGGTCAATTGGTGTAACGTTAGTTTTTTGAAGAAAGTTGGTTTTATATTGGTGTATGTGTGGTTATAATTTTTCTTTCAAGCTAAGAATTAGTGTAAGAGCAATGCTGATTTGCCAAGATACATACACCAACTTAACCTTCTTTGGTCATAGGATAGGAATACAACAATTCGACTTATGTAAATGGATCACATACCTACTCAGTTACAACATAATTTCGACGGAAGTCTGCAAATTCACAGTTAAAATGTGTAGCGTGACTGTATTTTTTTAAAGCTAGAATTCTATTATTATGCTATTCGAAAGAGCAGAAAAAAACTAAAAAAAACTGTTACGTGTTTTGGTGGTTAACCCAATTGAACCTGCAACCGACGATAATGTACAATATCTATGCTATATGCTAGGGTTTAGTTCTGAAAATAACTTTTTGGATGGAATTAGTTACCTGTTAACGAATTATTAACTACTTACTAAGCGACAAAATATTATCAAGCGACAATCTTTTTATTTCCGCACACGACCATTCAGTAGGGAGCCGACCCCGCGCGGCAGATTATTTCGTGATCTTAACCCCCCTCCCGTACCTCCGTGCCCGAGTGACGCCTGCCACTCCACAACGCATAGTCAGCAGCCGAGCGGTTATTTAAAAAAAAATAACTCGTGATATCATTTGAATGGAATGATGTTACGACGTTTTTTGTAGATAATGATAAGTTCTACAAAGTTGTAATACATCACTTTGTTATATATTCAATAGTATTCCCAGCATTCGCGATTAAAGAAAGATTTTAGGTTTTTTTTTAAAAAAAAAATCGTTTATTGTCACAAAACTATAATAGTTAGAGATATTATGTAACGACGTTTTTTGTAGATAATAAGTTCTACAAAGTTGTAATACATCACTTTGTTATATATTCAACAGTTTTCGCAGCATTCGCGATTAAAGAAATATTTTTGGTTTATTTTTTCAAAAAAATCGCTTATTGTCACGAAACTATAATAGTTAGAGATATTAGGTAACGAAAATTTGACAGTGACATCTAGTACGACAGATAGAAACTTGGGGAAACAGATAATAAATAAATGGATTGCCAAAAGAATGACACTGTTTTGTACCACGGACGTCTAAGGGCATATACTTAGATAAATTACATTAAATTTACTGCAAATATTAAGATTAAGAAGTATGTTATGAAGAGATTATTTCCTATGGGAGTGACATCGTCTCTGTGTGACAAACCTTTGTAATTGAATCAAGAAAAAAACTAGGTTTTTTGTAGAGTCAGGACGAACAAGTAACGTCTAGGATTTTCTGCTTTGTTTTGTTATAGTCTATTTATTTACTTATAGTCTATTTATTTACTTAATTTTATTTTTATGTCACCGCACCGTCCAGTTATTTGCTGTGCATTTTCATCTCCATCCAAAGGTTGTCTGGAAGAAATTGCTTTAAGCAATAAGGCCGCTCATTACGCATTTTGTATTTAGCATTCAGTCCATTTTTGTATTGTTTAGTCTTGTTATGTAATAAAGAGTTGTATTATTATTCTCTTTATTTCATTTTAAACACGTCAAAAATATATTTTTTACATTAGATTATTATTATTATTATATTATGTATAAGACTTAGTCCTCTCGGTTTTGGAAACCGGTAATTACAAAAATTATTAGTATTATTATTATTATTATTTAGGCATTTTTTTGGAGTAACAGAATGTTACCTTATCACGGGCACAGAACAATAAATTACTTCGAGACAAGAATATTGCTCATGGCTTGTCCACAACATTGCATGATGTACCTAGATCCTCCTATAATTGAGGGAGCACTCGTTTTGTACTTTGTGTTTGTTTATAAGAAAAGCAAGTTGTGTGTGTATAATGCCCAGAACCTTAAAACAGCTTTGTCAATTCAATCGTTAGACCAATCTTGGCATTTATTTATATTTAACTAGCAGACCCCAGCAAACGTTGTTTTGCAAAATAAAAAAAAGATGTTGGCGGATTCTCGGACCAACTCAATATGCTCAGAAAATTTCATGAGAATCGGTCAAGCCGTTTCGGAGGAGTACGGGAACGAAAACTGTGACACGAGAATTTTATATATAAGAAGATGGTACTTTAAGATCCTAGCTACTGTATGATGACTTTTAATGGTGTTTATGGGCTATAACCCCACGTGGCTCCCGTCATTAAATGTGACAACGAGATGTGCTCCTAAGAATAAATAAAATAAATATTGCCGGACACTCCACACAACAAAATCTAGCCCCGTGGTAAGCTCTAAGCTTGTATTACGGTACTAGACATGTTTCAAATCCTACTTCTATTATAAAGGCGAAAGTTTGTAAGTATGGATGTTTGTTACTCTTTCACGCGAAAACTACTGAACCGATTTAAATGAAATTTGGTACACAGAATCTCTAGAGCCTGAAAAATAACATAGGCTACTTTTTACCGCGGGAAAACGTCATTCCGCGGGAAAATCCATTATAACGCGGGTAACACCGCGGGGCACAGCAGTGTAGTTATAATTTGTCGAAAGAAAATGATCATAATAACACAGAGAAAACTTCAATAGTCAGTAGTAGTTGACTTAATTTACTGTATATTTTATTTTGAGATCCTATTTCATCAATTAGTTTGATATTGACCGGAAAAAAGTAGCCTAGCCTTCCTCGATAATTGGACTTTTTATCATTAAAATAATTTTTCAAATCGGCTTACTAGCTCCTGAGATTAATGCGTTCAAACAAACAAACTTTTCAGCTTTATAATATTATAAGACTAGTGGCCCGCCCCGGCTTCGCACGGGTTTTTATTCAATTTTTTTTCCCGGCAATAATTCGATTTTTTTCTCGCCTTTTAAACCTTTCCTAGACCTCCACGAACATTTGAAGACTAAGATAAATCCGTTCAGCCGTTCTCGAGTTTAAGTGAGACTTACGAACAGCAATTTATTTATATACCTATAGAAGATTGTGTTTGTATCGTATTATGTGGAGGTTTATGGTGTTTATGTTTTTTCCTATTTATTGTTATAGAACCAACAAAAATACATCATCCCTCAAAATTTCAACTCTCTATCTATCACTGTTCTTGAGATAAAGCCTGGTGACAGACATACAGACAGACAGACAACAAAGTCTCAGTTATAAAGTCCTGTTTTACCCTATATGTACAAAATCCTAAAAAAAACAGATGTTAACCAGCATGAAACACTATCCATTCATTTTATCTAAGCTAAGGCCAATCATGATCACAAAATGAGTTATCACATAACAATCAAATTTCCTAATTCCACAACCATAACATTATTATAATCCATAAAAGTACTCCCAGTAAGATCCGGCCACTAAACAACTAATTTAAAAAAAATAGTGCTTAATGGCGGTTTCAAGTGACCATGCTACTGTTCCATGTCTTTTACGAGTGTTTATGGCCGTACCCCGCGTCGGTTCACGCTTCCAATTTTTGATTAGTTTTATCATTTGAATTTGTATAAAGATATTTTATTCACACACACTCTCACTCGACTTGCATTCGAAGGTCGTGGGTTCAAGCCCCGCCAAGCACCTCTGGATTTTTAATTGTTTTTCTTCTTGAGAAATTTATGTGCGCTTTAAACACGTGATTTAACGGTGAAGGCGAACATCGTGAGGAAACCGGCATGTTCTGAGAACTTAGAGTTTGTAGGACATGTGAAATTCACCAACTCGCACTTGGCCAGCGTGGTGAATTAAGGCCTAATCTCTCTCGCTAAGAGAGAAGTCCCTGTGTCACAGCAGTGGGAATGTTAAAAGGGTGATGATGTTTTATTTACGCCTATGTTCAGCAGTGGGCTGTGAAATGACTGTGAGCGATGATGATGATGTTTTGTTTAAATAATAAAAAAGGTTTATGATAAGTTACAATAGTTAAAAATTTGTTAATTACCATGTTTGGAATAAATTTCGTGTGCATCTATTACTTAAACAATTTATATCAACTATGTATACCTACAGCGTTCAATCGCGAAGAGTGGAAGAAGGGTAGGGAGGCCTTTGCCCTGCAGTGGGACAGTATGGGCTGAATAATAATAATAATAATAATGTATACCTACATTTTCAATAGAATATTCTCGTGTTTAATGCTCAGTAAGCTAAGGCAGATGGGTTATAGACGGGGTTTATCTATGGAATTTAAATGTATTATGAGGAGATAAGTAAAATAATAAGCAATAAGCCCTTTGAAGTGTGTGTGTACCCAGTAAATTTCTGACAGCCGCTGATCGGCAAGCGCAACGTAAGACGTCCACCAACTTGTGGACGGAAGTTTTGGTAAAGGCTGCGGGCCTGCGGTTCCTACCGAAATAACTGAAAATCTTAGAGGGTGGCATACGTCCAGCAGTGGACGTCCTACGGCTGTAATTATGATGATGAACACCCATTGCGCAAGGTCCACTAAGTATTGGTTTCGATAAAAAATCGTAGAATAAAAAATGTTCGCTTGGCGCGTGCCATTCACACTCTTTCCGCCCTAAATACCAATTTTGAGACACCTTGTACATTATGTATGTGGATAGTAAATAATAATAATTATAAACTGAGTAATATCAAAAACCACATGTTACCTACTTCACGGCCAAATGGTTAAAAAACATTTCCTCTGTTTTAGGCCAGTGCCCTCGCTCTATTCAACAAATTCAATCACACATGCACGTAAGAGTAAGAATGTTATAAAACTAAAAAATCAACCGTTTTCCATAATAAAGAAACCGCCATGTCATATTACTCATCGGGCGGAGAATAAAAAAAATTAAATAACCCGTTCTTGGATTCCATATTTAAAATAAGATTCGTTGTTGTGCTAAGTCATGTTATGCGCCCGCGCCGATAAATAGGTGTAGGCTGTAGAGCTGTTTATGCTTAAGTAAGTTTTTACTTGTTAATAGTTGTATTAGGTTATATTTGTATACGTTAGTTGTCATCTTTTGAAAGAGCCTAGAACAAAAAATTAAGAAACTTTATGTAAAACAATAAAATCTTACATCATAATTAATTTATATTTACCATGCATGCAATTAATAGTTAAAAGAAATGTTGCCCTTTCTTTAAAACACATTACTTACCACAAAAAAATAAACACGGCTTAGACATGCTTTAAACAGTTGCTAAGCAAAAGCGATCCATAAATATTTTTTTAGAACTGGTATTCTATAAAAATTTGCGCCTTGTGTCTATAGTACCATTAATTTGTACCATCAATGGTACAAGTGATACTACTATGTGTCCTTAGTACCGTTGAAAAAGATACTAGTTTATACCGTGTATTTACTCGTGAAAAAAAACAAATCAAAAATAATAAACCGTGCCGTTTGCAGGTCTATGGGGTTTTAAGTTAGATTCAGATTTATAGTGTAATTTAAATTGTGTATTTACTTGTGAAAATAAAAATCAGATTTTTTTTATTTTCTAACGACGCAATTTTTCTAAAAACAATGCGACTGTAATGTCGCCTTGAATTATTTGCATTTGCACATGTTGAATGTAATTGTTGCACTACTATTGATCTTAAGTTTTGTGGCTCTGTTGTCAAAGCATTTACGCAATGGTATGCAGCATCTCTTTTTAGAACTTTTAGAAATTGGCATGCTGTGGTAGGTTTTCTCATAAAACGCTTGTTAAATTGACCGATCCATGCTTCGCAACAATTCGTTGTTCGATGTCTCTCGCCAAAACTGCACCACTGTGCTTTTTTCGGCATCCAAAAATGTGTTATATACTTTAACAAATCTTTAACTTCTTTTGTACTACCAATAACTACACTTTCTGCAATTATATAATTCAGACCTTCTTCTATTTTGGACTCTGGCAAAAGAGGAAGAACCATGCACAAGCTCACTATTTTAGTAAAGTTTTTGTTGCTATTTTTTTTTAATTTACGTAGGATTTTAAGTTGCGTAGCTTTCTTTTTAATTTTATCCAGGAAATGGAAGTAGAAACCGTGGTGCAACACCTGGGGAAATGCACTTTCAATGGCATTTATTGCCGCTTGTTCGAAGTCCGTCATGAATTTATGTGGTTCCCATTCCCAACTTTTTTCTTTTGTAGACATCCGTATTTGTGACTTGATTAGTTCAAGCATAATCAAATACGTCTTCTGTTTCTTATTCGGTAGAAGTGCGTATATTACAGGAATCACATTATTTTCATTTGCGGTGCTGCCTATATCACAAAAAAGTACATAAAGCTGATAGAACGGTTTCAAGCAATTCTTGAAGGTCCCATCACATAAGAACACTTTTCCATTAACCACAATTTCTCTTGCTTCTTTTAGAGCAAAAATGAGAATACGGTCGTTGCCATCACGATAATCAGCAAGAAGGAAGTCGTCATACTCTGGAGCCACTTCAACTTCCTTCATGTCACTGTATGCCATCTTCTCAACTCCTGCCAATTACCTTCTTCTTCTGTATGCTGTGCATTTGTATTTGTTATACGTTGGTAATTTCTTAATCAAGTGTAGTCCTGAATCTCTCATTGATGCTATGGTAGTTCTGTAAACCGCAGGTACTGCCTCTTCGTTCATTCTATTACTTTCCAACCCCTTGATGTCTGAAGATAACGAAGGCGACCTGCGGTACACAGCGCCCTTCGACATTATGTATATATTTTCTTGTATGTTTTCGATGCAATGGTACTACCGACACGTGCTAGTATCGGTAGTACCATTGATGGTACTAAGGACACATAGTAGTATCACTTGTACCATTGATGGTACAAATTAATGGTACTATAGACACAAGGCGAAAATTTGCTGCACGGCAAATTAATATCAGCAGTTAACTAAGGCAGGATTAGTCCTCAGTATTATCCTCTTCTAATTTATAAAATTTCCATGTCACAATGTTAGAGTAACCGTACTCCTCAGAAACGGTTTTACCGATTTTTACCAAATTTTATATGCGTATTCTGTAGGTCGCGCAATAATTGAATAAAAATCGAAAAATCACTATTTTTACACTGTTGCTGGGCTACCACTCCTTAACGGATTATCCATTACGACACATCCTGTATATACTTCTTGGGGGTTTCTTAGAATCTAGGTAGATAAAGTACGTAAAAAATCTTCATACGGGCTACAGGTAAATATACTAACTAAATCTACTTTTTAGCCTTTCAATAAAACAACACCTTTATTTTTAAGTATACATATTTATTTGTAAATTACGCGGTCACATAATATAAATTTAATTATGTACAATAAAATAATACAGTTAAATTTATATAAAAATAATTATAAGTTCTTAATGGATCAAGCGTAATTGACAGAAAGCGGGTGGCGTCGCAATCTCCCAAAAACGGTATCAACCAATCAGAACAACGCAATGATTATTGAAAGCTTAATTTAAAAAAAGCTGCATATCTCATATCTGTTAGGAGGACGATAAACAAAAAAATAACAATTCGAATGAACAAAAACGTTAACATTGACTAGAGATAGACTTCTCGTAGGCATTCGACGGGGTGTAACACTTAACCTAAACAATAAATAAATAAATAAGAGTTTTGTTACGACTCCGTATAGTATAAAAATCGTTATCCATATACATTAATCGTTATTAACTAAGTTATATTCCAGTTTTCAAAGATTTTTCTTGTTTTTACACTGGGGTGTTGGGCAGGGTAGTGTGGTGGGTCCGGTGGTTCAGTCCACGTACACGTTGAGATAGAAGGAGGCGAGCGCGTCGCCCTTGGAGCCGACGGCGCGCGCTTGGTACTGGCCGCTGTCGTCGGAGCTGGTCTTGGCGATCTCTAGCCTGTAGGCCGAGGTGCCCTCCATTGTGAACCTATATCTAGTGGACGTCTCGTCGATCGGCTTGCCGTCTTTCAGCCATTGCAGCTGGAGTGGTGGCTGGGGAATAAATATATGGATTAGAGAATGATGGTCTATTCTATCATAATTATGTCAACTGACGCACAGAGTCAAATTTTGAGAAATTCAATTGAAACTACCATATTTTCTGTTGCCTACGCAAAAATATGCAACATTGTGTTGTTTCAACAACATACACGGTGTTTTTCTAAAATGGAATAAAAATATAAAGATTAAATTAGTCGTAAAAAAGTTTCCTCGATTCAGCTTAGCCAAGTGAGGAAATTGTCAGATATGATCTCTAGTAAATGTTAAACTGCTCTACGAAACGATGTATTTGTAGTAAATATGTTTTTCATAATATGTATGTATGATCTCTTCGTAGTAATAAATAATTTTTCATTTAATTATAATAAGACATAGAGGCCTTTCTAGATTGACGGTTGAGCTGGGCGGATTTGTAAGTTATTTATATAAAATAAAACGTAGGACGCAGGCCACTTTTTTTATTTTTGATAAGCTTTCATTTGACCACAATCCCACCTGATGTAAAGTGACGATGTGGTCTAAGATGGTGCAGGAAGGCCTAGAAGATGGCTTCTCCGGGCCACATTACGAAACACGAAAAAATCGCTTCACGCACTGGCCCAGCCCGGACAAGGTCCGGCCCGGTGGTGACAAGCCGCGGCCGAAGCCTACCACCAAGGATTCAGAGGGTTACCACTTACGGACGTGAACAGACAAAACCTCCAAAACTTGCAACTGAATATAAATTTATTGACATGTCTGTAAGATTTATAATCGATGTACGATCATTTCTTTTATTTACCAAAATAACAAGATATCTTGCATATAACGTCAGGTAATCAAACACTGCGTTTAGTTACCTTATCCAGTGCAGCGGTGAAAGCAGCGGGCTCGCCGCTCGCGACGGTGACGGACGCGGGGAAGGCGGCGTACTGCGGCGCGGTGGACGTCTCGCCGGGCACCGCGACCACCAGCGTGCACGACGAGAATGACTCGCCGGCGTCGTTGAACGCCTCGCATGTGTAAACGCCTGGAAAATTAAATAGTAAGTAAACAAAAGGGAAAGGTGTTTTAAGTCCAATCATTAAGACCCAAGCCGACCTTTTAGTACTAAGAAATTAGAATTGGAATCCCTTTCGGTTCTGGCATACCCTGGACCAGCATAGTGAGTTTTGGTCTAACCATTTTTTTTTATGGGAGATCGTTCTATGTTTGTCCACAATCTCACCTGATGGAAAGTGTCGATGTGGACGAAGATGGAACATATAGATCTAGAAGGTACCTATTCACTCTTGTCTTGAATACACTCAGGTTGTAGTAACCTCCCATATTTTGAGGAAGGCTTATATCTAGTCAGCGATATCCCAAGGTCGAAATGGTAACGATGAAATATAAATATTGCTGGACATAGCCGCCGAAATGCCAGAAAGATAATGACAGCAATTTTGGCGTAAACGAAGCATTTTTGTCGCCTAAAAAATACTGACTACTTTATGATGTGACTTCGACATAAACATGGTTTACAAAAAAATATATTTTATTTTTTTATGAGTCGTCTAGCACCGTTTGTAAGCTCTGCATAGATTGAATTAAGGTAATGTTATGTGAATGTTTAAATAACAATGTATTTATTGAAACAACGGATACGGACTTTCTGATTCAAATCCTTGATTCCTTGAAATATAGAACGTAATTTCTCCAAAGACCACCTGATCTTATTATTACTGAGATTTCCCAAAATAATTATTACATTTCTTATTTGTATTGCTATTGCGAGTACCAAGGCGTTCATGAAAAGTAACTAAATTTTGCAGTTGTTAATTTGAAAGACGGGCGCTTACTTCATGTAAGATACATTTTTTTTATTTCTGCGTAGAATAACTATGCCAGCTCTTGCAATCAACTATTACAGCATAATAATATTATATTTATTGGTCAAAAGGTTTTTTTTAATAGGCAAAATACATTTGCAGGGTCATATCGATATCCAAAGGAATATAATCACACACGAATCATATAATTCACATGAATAATAAAAATGCTGTAACACCAATTATACAAAAAAAATAATAATAATCGGACCCAGTCCCTAAGCTTAGCGCATTCAAGCGCACAATCAAACAAATATATTTATTAATTAGGATGTCATTTACGTAGCATCGGTTAATTTTAATGCTTATTAAAGGACCAATAATACACTCGTGTGCTCTCATCTCATAAAGTGCTGCCGTGGGAAATCGCGGCTCAATACAGCGCCATCTCGGTGAAATATCAAGAACTAGGTTCAAAGAATGGTAAACGATGGTAACCTTAGTGGGTTCTCGAGGTAAGGTAGAAACCAATCTCTTGGGTAAAGTTAGTTTCTCTGTTTGACGACAGACGTCGCCACTAATAGCGACATTATTAATTTGAATTTGCATCGTAGCTTTAGCTGTATTCTTGTTATGGTGTTTAATTATTTTTGCGAAAACGCTTTGTGTGAAAAACGATGTTGGTGTTGTTTTTGTACTCTAGTACCTAGCCTCTTGAAAGGCATCGATTAAAGTATATCATTTAGTATCCTAATTTTAATCAACAATGAAACAGTGGATAAGATTTTATTTAACTTCCAGGGGTCAAAAAATAAATCAACTGATATAAATAGGCATGGCATAAGGCTGATATTATACCCAGAGATAAGAGCTAAAAATAAGAGACTTTACTTTGTAAAATAGGCCTCCAAATCGAAATTTTATAAACCAAAATATGTTCGGTTGGTGCGTGCCATTTTCGCTTTAAATATAAATTTTAAAACACCTCTTATAGCGCTGTTGTAGTGAACGGCTAACACATAATTTATAATTTCAGGTTATTGTATTTCTAGTTAAGTATGAATGATTGACCAAAAAAGGTCGTGTCGGCTAAGTGGGAGGACACTCGACTTTCATTCCGAAGGTCGTGGGTTCAAACCCCGCCACGCACCTCTGGATTTTGCTTCTTGAGACATTTATGTGCGCTTTAAACACGTGCTTTAACGGTGAAGGCATACATCGTGAGGAAATCGGCATGTTGTGAGGAACTTTAAAGAGTTTGAAGGACATGTGTCATTCTCCAACCTGCCCGCGTGGTGAATAGAGGCCTAATCTATCTCGCCTACAGAGAAGTCCCTGAGTCCCAGCAGTGGGAACGTTAATAGAGTGATGATGATAATCAATGCATGTTCGTTCTTTGTAGATAACTCACCGGCGTCCTCGGGGAATATCTCTGCGATGTGCAGTTTGTGTATGTTGGCCTCGGAGGAGTACTGGAAGTCCTTAGAGGGTTTGATCTCCTTGTTGTTGTGCAGCCAGACAATGTCGAATCTCTCAGCTCCCGTGATCCTGACAAACAAACATTCAAATTACCCTTATTGCTTGGTAGGCATCAATCAAATGGTTTTAAAACAGCTTTGATAGCATATTCTGCATAAGTTGGTGAATTTTTAAAGCGGCAAGGGAAGGATATCACAATTAGGCGGTCTTCAGTTCAGTTCCTTATTAATGGCTACTGTGTTTGGTTTGTCGCAGTTTACCAGCGTCCAAGTCAGAGCTGCATAAGCACAGTAGTGTAGAGATACTAACATATTAAATATAAATTTAAAATTTAAGAAAAACTCCCTATTCCAACGCCTTAATTTCCTTAAACGTAAAACAAAATAATATTATGTAATGTGGACGCGATGCGATTTCAAAATCAGTTCTTAGAAACATGTCAAAGAACATTCGCGCCAGACTCACCTTTCATACAAAAAAAGCTTAATTGAAATCGCTTCATCTGTTCGGGAGCTATGGTGCCACAGACAGACAGACAGACACGTCAAACTTATAACACCCCTCTTTTTTGGTCGGGGGTTAAAAATAGAGATCTTTACTACTTCTTAATTGCTCGCTTTGAATAATCATTACTGAAAATTAGTAATTATTAAACACACACAAATAAGATAATATGGATAGGCGTTCTTATCGTTGGCATACCTGCAGGACAGCGTGACACTGTCTCCGTCGGTGACGTTCTGTGATATCGCATGGTCGACTATTCTCGGTGGCTTATCGCCCTTCGTCGCGCCGGCCGCTGCGTTATTGTCCATAGCTGGAAGCAAAGTTTGTATGTTATCTATCTATCCAATGTAGGCTAAAAGACGGAGTTAACAGAAATACCAATTTTTCATATAGTTTCAAAGTAAACGAAGATACATATAACTTAGATTTTTTCTTTAATATTTTGTTGTTTATTACAGCTAATTTCGGAAAACGATTTTTACGGAATTTTGAACCGCTTGCATTAATCAGATCGAGCCACATACTGACTATAATTTTGGTTGGCGAAACTGAGATCTCCCAGATATAGCTGATGTTATAAGGAATAGCATAGAATTAATAGCAGTAACTCTCTCAATATATTTATGTTTACTATGATTTAAAACGGGTAACATACCATGATTTGACGGTTTTTGAGTTTTCCGATATTTCCGGATTTTCTTTATTTATTTCAACCGTCAAATCATGGTATGTTACCCGTTTTAAATCATAGTATTGTTAAAAACCATGATAATTTAAAAAGTTACATATGTATATGTTTGTCTATTAAATTAAGTATTTCAGATGTCTAGTTCCCGTAACACAAGCTAACAACCTCCCATGGGGCTAGTTGTTGCATGTTGTTGTGTGGATTGTCCGGAAATATTTAATTATATATATATATTTATTTATTTATTTATTTATTAATATTTATTAACACGGTTTGATACCAATTACATTAATTAATTAATTAAATAATAGATCAGTACATAAATTAATTAATATAGCGATACTAACGTTTAACGGTGACTTTGCACTTGGTCTCGGCATCGCCTTGGCTATTGATGGCCTTGAGCGAGTATTCGCCTTCGTCTTCGGGGAATATCTCGTTGATCGCCAGCGAGGCGACGCCGTTCTTGTATTTCAGATCAACAACCTGCAATAATAAATATATATTAGTCTCTATAATTAAAAAGTTGATATCTCCTTGCCATTGTCTCACATTATGTGGGGGTGGGTCAGCACCCGTCATCAGAACACTCACTCCATTCTTACACATTCATCCCTTTTGTGACATTTCCATACCTCGAAATGTGTTTCTGACATTCAATATTTTTTAATATTATTTTATACCACTGTTATGTAATGAGGGTCTTAAAACACCGAATCATTTATTTTTAAATGGGTTCTAATGTTTTTTTGCATACGTTACTTTATCTAAAACTACATCGTAAAAACCAAAGTAAGTTCAAAAAACTCAAGCCAATGGATTGAGGGATAAGTTAAATATGGAGCGCTTGATCATATTGACACTCAACATCTTTGCTTTGATTAAATTGATTGAAGCAAAAAATAGGTGTCCAGTATAACGGACTAAACAGAATACATAATAAAAGTTGTAGCATTGGGCAACCACATCAAAACCCATATTGTGACTTATAATCTATGTTATCAATAAATTACTATTATGACTATTATTATTATTATGCCTGGTGGTAGGCTTCGACCGCGGTTTGTCACCACCCTCCGGGCTGGGCTAGTGCGTGAAGCGATTTTTTCGTGTTTCGTAAGCCATCTACCTTCTAGGTCTTCATGCCCCATCTTAGACCACATCGTCACTTTACATCAGGTGAGATTGTGGTCAAATGAAGGCTTACCTAGCATAAAAAAAAAGTGTGTGTGTGTCAGCTACGACGCACGATTGGAGTTTACTCCTTACGAACGATAATTATGATATATATCCACTTGAACGTCCTCTGGCACTTTATACATTATAGTGCCACAAAATTTTCACTCCATTGTCCACTCCATGGTACTAGAAGGCCACACGAGGTTTAGCTCTTTTGGTTTCGGATTTATTTAATATCTATGATGCCAAGTTGCTACTGTCAATGTCAGATGTCACTGTCAACGAAGTATCGCGCAAAGAGGAGACCCCGAGAATGAGATACGCTGTGTAATGTATTCCATCTCATTCTTTTACACGTTCAATCCTGCAGATATATATGTTTGTCTCTTTCTACGTAACGCCTCAACTTTTCGTGTTACACTTTTTGATTTTACTCCTCATAAAATTTCCGCAAATCGTTTCTTAAGGAGTAAACTACACAAAAAAAAACATGGACACGTGAAGGTACCTCGGAGGAGTGCAGCGGCTTCCCGTCCTTGAACCACTCGACCCGGGGGTCGGGGTCGCCGCGCACGGCGGCCGACAGCAGCAGCGGCCGGCCGTCCCGCGCGCCCAGCACGTCCGGCAGCGCGCGCGCGAACGACGGCTTGCACATCGTCGAGTCTGATGCCGGTACTGTAATATATATTACGTTAAGGGTGTGTTTTTCTTAGTTATTACTAGCGACCCGCCCCGGGTGCAATGCTGATACTAAATAAATAAATATAAAGTAAATGATAAAAAAAAGTTATTGTGGGTTATCCATAAGAGATACACATATACACGGACTTTTCTGTAGACTTTTTCAATGTGTACAATACTTAGTACATTATTTTGATAAAACTCGTAGGGTTCAGCCTGGGTTTGCAATGTAAGCGGACAAAATGAAATTATTTACGACATCACATTAGAAACCTCAAAAATAACAGTACCTCTCCACTATTAAATGGATGTTATTATACATATAAACCTTCCTCTTGAATCACTCTATCTATTAAAAAAACCGCATCAAAATCCGTTGCGTAGTTTCAAAGATTTAAGCATACAAAGGGACATAGGGACAGAGAAAGCGACTTTGTTTTATACTATGTAGTGATCTCGTCAGTCGAGGTGTTTCCACTCATGGAACAATACACTTTATTAGGTAACTGTAACTTTAATATCTCATAGGTTTATGTAACTTTAGGTGCAGCACGAGTCCTTGTCATACTCATCGAATTTATTTTTAAATATAATAGGTACCCAACTATTTCTGGAAATGCCAAAATGTATCATCTGTTTATTGATAATAAATACACTACAACTAATCGGTTGATTACAGAAGTCAACATATGCGAACAAAAAACTATTTTTATTCCATTATCACAAGTCCCATTAAAGGTAAACTACTTCAGGTAAAAAGTTCTTATTTGTGAAATCAATCAATTCTGTCCTAATTATTATTTTTATTGCCATATTGCCCCACAGTCTTAGGCCCTCCGCACATGCCCATACTCCCACTCATTCAATGTCGGCCAATGTCGCATTGACATTTGTGGATACGTCGACCCGTGAGAGCAAATGCGGAGTTGGGTACTGCGCCATAGGTTTCAAACACTGGCATACGCACGCGGCTTGTGACGGTCAATGCGAGTGGGGGCATGTGCGGCATCCCTGCCGTAAGAGTGTAGATGTATTATTTTCTCTCATCTACTCACATATAAGTTCCTTAGTGGTGCTTCTCGACCGGGACGAGGCGTCCGAGTCGAGTTTAGCTCCGTACTTCTTCTTGTCTGTGGTGGACGTCTGCGGCGAGTACTTCGGCCTCGGCGCTGATCGCACTGGCGGGTCGATTGTCACCTGCGGATCAAACAATAGATATTAATCGATGATGATTTATTTAATAAATTAACGATAATTGAGAAAATGGTTGTCAATTGTAAATCAATGTTTTGAAATGCGGAACAAAACTCTTGACACGTTGAAATGCAAAAGATTTCTTAATATTGCTAAATCATCCTACATAGTTATAATTTTAATATAATTTGATTTCGATCGGGCTTTGGGTAAGAACTACTAATATGCAATGTTTTTTTTATAAATTAATTTCTTTTAATATATTTGTCAAAAAATGATAAAACGCTGCCACAATAATATACATATGCTTACTTGGAATTTATTTATTTAGGATAATACCACACCTAAGAGGGTAGAAGAGGGTGTTTGTATACATCATTGTTTACAAAATATATTACCAGATTTAAAAACTTCAGTCTTAGTAAGCAAATGCAAGCACTATCCAAACTACATATTCAGTGGTCGTAACATAATGTTGAGACATGCTCAGACAAAACTTTAAGCATTTATTAAATAACTACGGTCTGGCTGTTCTATACTCTGCTACAAGGTTGTCCATTGTGTCCAAAAATCATTCCTCTATACACAAAATTTCCTCTTTACTCCTAAATACTATTATAATGTAATTTTACCTTTGTCTTGGTGACGATCGGAGGCGGCGCCGGCTTCAACGGTTTCTCGATGTACCGCCGGTCGCCAGAATGTAGGAAGTTGTGGACCATTTGTGCTTGCTCCGGTGACGTCACTTCACCTGAGAACAGCCACGTAATTAGAAAGGTAATTAAAAATATGAAAGATTTTAAAGCAGTCATATTCTGAGCCTGAATAACAGAATAATACTTATTTTAAAGACACTACTAGACAGGGTGTACTGATATTGACGATAACCAAGTTTTGAAGGGATAGCTTCGTATGGGAGGGTAAACCGATTCGTTAAGTAACGCGTTCGGGCGCCATTTTGTCAAGCTTCCCTTTCTCTCTTGCATACGGCAGCGGTGTTGGATAGAGAGAGAGACTTTCACCAATCTCTTAACAGCGTTAGCTGTATTTAGGACAGACGGTTACTGAGTTATCACTTATCGGGAGTCACGAAACGGACTCGTTTTTCCCTAGGTCTTACTTAATATTAACGTCCGCCGATGGCATCTCTATAGATAAATAAATAAATAATAAATCAAATCATTTATTCAGGTCAATATTTACAATGCACTTGAATAATAGAGTTACGATGACACTACCGAAGCTCTATATCTATGTTTGGTAATATCAAAGTAAAGCTGTTATATTAAAAGTCGTTTTTTTTGGTAAACATGAAAATCAAAAACAAGACTAACAAATAACTATTGTAAAGTTTCAGAACGAAAATGAGCTAGAGTTTCTAATCGCTTCTTTGCTCTAGTGTAAAAAAAGCGAAGCGGTCGAAGCGACCAGATACGATTTTGTTTCCTATTTATCTTTAAGTTCCTATGTTCAATTTGTTTATGTTTTTGTATTTCATTTTTGACGTTTCTAAGATGTATACAAGAAAGAAAAAAATCATTTATTGATTCACATACTATACACAGTAGGTTATCACAAATAAACATAGTACATTGCGTGTGTGGACCAAAAGGTTTTGCCTCAGCTTTTTTTTTATCTTTGAAAAGCCTATACTGCACTGTCCCAGCCCGGAGGGTGGTGACAAGCCGCGGCCGAAGCCTACCACCAGAGACTGTTCTTAGCACCACCCGGTCACGTGTAAGGATTCAGAGGGTTACCACTTACGGGCGTGAACAGAAAAAACCAGATATGGATGATAGATAAAGTTCTATCATAGATAAAGATCTATCATCCATAAAAAAGTTGAATGATGAGTAGCAACGCTGGTTTTCAGTGAGTAGGGGTATAAAACGGTGTTTACCTTCAACGATGACGACGGCGGAGGTCTCGTCGGTGCCGTGCACGTTGGTGGCGACGCACGTGTACTTGCCGCTGTCCTCGGGCCGGCAGTCGATGATCTCGAGCGTCACCACGCCGTCCGAGTGCGACATCGCGTAATCGTATTTGGACAGCTCGCGCTTGTCCTTGTACCTAGGGATGCACATTGGACGTGGTTAAAAACGAAGATTAAGTTTTAATTAAGATTTTGTGTACGTGGATTGAACGGTTACCGTTTGCATTAATGGTTTCTGTGTCTTTGCTCCATTTTGTTAGTTATAAATAAACAAAAAACAAAATGTAATTGTGACGTATAATAATAGTAAAAATAAATGACTATTAATATGACTATTAATAACTATTAATGACAAGTCTAGTTTGTAAGTTAGTCTAAGATATAATTGGTGAAAAGCTGTAAAATAACTATTCACATTAAATAAATTATAATTATTTGTATGTAGAAGGGGTGACCGATTAGTGACGCGTGCCATACTTGATTTTTTGTTCACTCTTAACAAAATTATTTAAATTAAGATTTGATAGTTATATCACTTAATTTTTAACGAAGCTGATATTCTATTTGCTTTTAAGGCGATAAGGTTCGATTAAATCTTATTTCGTGTCGACTATTGAGCCCTATTCTGTTCCTAACAATGAGTTTTGTTAAGTCTTCAGAAGGTGTTCTCATGGATCACTTATGGGTCCTACATTATACCGTTTATACATCAACAATCTACAAAATCCCACCATTTGACAGTGGGTGTGGGTTCACAATTACAATTTGACAGTGGATGTGGGCTTACCATTTGACAGTCGGCGTGGGCTTGCCGCTGAGACAGCATAGCAGCTTGCAGGTGTCGCGCGCCTGCATGACGCGCGGCCGCAGCTGGAAGGTGAATGCGGGCGCCGTCTCGGAGGATTCCTGCCAGAATGTGTAGGGGAGGGCCTCGCGGCGTCGCGGGGCTTCGGGCACGTGCTGTCTTTGGACCTTCGGGACCGCTGGAAACAATATACACAAGTTATTAAGTCGTTAACGAACATATGAAGGCATATATATATATATATTGGCTGTAAGTTCTCCTACGATTGTAAAAATAAAATAAATTAATAAAATTTAGAGTGTGTTAATGGAACATATTAGCCATGCGAGGTGACCAGCCCTCTGATCTCTGGCTTACTGCGTAGAATTAACCATCCATCCAGTGAAGTGATTATAACACTTCACTTTCAATGCGAGGGAGCTGAGCGAATAGGAATTGGCTAACCTTTCTTTAGAGATTTCATTTAGAGAAAATGTTTTTTTAGTTTACCAAAAAAAAGTCCTTGCTATGTATACGCACAGATCTCTGTCTGAAACTTCCGGGATCTAGGATAGCCTAATTTAAACGGTTATACAAACTACTTACTCAAAAAAATACGCCAGTATAGGATCACAAATATTTAGACACTGGTTAAATATCATGAGAAGTCTTTGGTTAGATATAACGAGTGATATCGCTCCGGTCTAGAGGATTAGTGAATAAAGAACATTCACTTTGAAATTCAGTGTAATATATGAAAGAGCGCGACCAAAATTCTTAATTATTTTCTTTGTAAATAATTATAAAAATAAACAGTTGAGAAATTAAAAGTTGAACTTTGATTAACTTAACATAGACACAATTCTATACATACATAGATAACGCCACCGTCAGGAACCTGATTAGAATCAAACTCTATAGCTTTTATCACTTTCGTTTTGAAAATCAAAGATAAATAAAAGTCTGATCGAATTCATCCGAGTGTTATAATTTGTTAAAATGGCAAATTAACCTTAGTTTATTTTTAAATGCAGTCTTGAACTGAACGCGGAACCGATCGAAAGCAATCGACAACCTAAACTAACTTCAAAGACTCACTCCGACAAACGACAATAGAACAAAAATAAATAATCAAGCCAATGCAGACTTTCACGCTGTTTAAATAAGACTAGACAGAATAAATCAAGATTAAAGCAAAAATACAAGGGAATGAGATCTCTATTCCTGTAGACATAAGGTGCACACGTTAACTGAAGACGTTGAACCTAGGCAGATAATAATAGATCTAGGTGTTCGTGACCCAATTCCTGATAATTAGGAGGTGATCTCGTATCGGTCGAATCTTCATGAATTTTAGTTAATTGCTGAGTATTCTAATTAGTAAGGTTAATAGCATGCATAGTTTGACGAATATTTGACGATACTGCTACAAATAGTATACAGCAAATTATTTGTGAGAGTAACTGTGTCAAGTCACTTTAAAAGAAAAATATTATAAAATAATTTCTACATGAGTTCGTGAGAAAATGATTTTAATAATGGAAATAATAGTTATCCATGAGGAGAAGCGAATACTTATAGCAAAATCAAAGAGTGTTATGTACATCTTAATAAGATAATGTTTTTGATAAAGATACTGAAAATATTGCAGATATTCATTGAAAAGTGTAAATGCTGAATCGATGTATGGAGATTTCTTTCTTAAATACTAATATTAAAGAATTAAGCTAAACAATAAAAGATTGACGACCTACATGTCATCGAAATATCTAAGCATTTTAACTATCAACACTAACTTGATCTCTGCGACAAAAGATGATACACATAACTTCATCGGATCTTCACATGCTTCTTGGAGTGACCTCGGGTACTATTATAATCTACAGAGTTACAAACAGAACATAACATTCTTGCGCTGTTGATCCCAGTCGCGTTCCAGGACCACATAGGCAGCCGTAACATAAGTGCCAAGTACTCACGTTGCACGTTCAAGAAGACCACTTCTTCTCTGAAACCGTAGCTGTTCTCTGCCCTGATGATGTACTCTCCTCTGTCCTCCAGCTTCGCGCGGTTTATGATGAAGTAGTAATCCTCGCCCACGTATCTGTGGATATGATAATCATGTAGTTTTGGATGGCATCACATACATTTATTTTTCATATTTTATTTTAATTTTATAAAATATTTTAGACTTTATTTGATATAGTGCCTCTTAATTGTGCATAAATATTGCAATGAATTATAACTGCCGCGCACAGACATCACTACTAGCAGTACACGAAGGGTGATTCATGAGCGCGCGAAAATTTGGTCATATATTGACATGGGCTAAGGCATTGTATAGATGGTCGTGTAAGGCTTATTTAACAAAATCAGCATATCTGGACTAATCTGCCTCGTAGGTAATAATCATCAAAGTTCAGTCGCAAAATGTCCACTGCTAGAAATAGACCTTAGAGACTACTACAAAATGAATCAATTATCAGAGTGGCGCAGCCAACTAGCTGCCTCATTGCGCAGGAGATCACTCGACAGTACAGTTAGACTGTATGTCCTTGTCACAGGTATCTACAGGGGTGGTATCGGATAGTATACAGACCTCTTCATGAACTTGACGGACTGGCGCAGCTCGTGGTTGTTGTGCGACCAGGTGACGGTGGGCGCGGCGCAGGCGATCACGCGGCAGTACAGCTTGACTGACTGTCCCTCGTAGCAGAACGCGGACTGCGGGCGGATCACGAACCGCGGCGCCGCTTGCCGACGATCTATGCAAATACATTTTTTTATTGTAAATGTTAAACTTATAATAGTTATCTACCTATAAATAAGAACTCCAAAATTGTAATAACTGATAAAGCTGTGTTGTTCTATTCGCTTCTCAACTCAGTATAAAACATTGAAGCGAACTGTCAAGACAATGTTATTTCCTTGATATTTGTTATTTAAGCAATTTAGTTTTATTAATTTTAAGTTGACCTGTCCATGTAGGCTATGTGCTTATAAGGAAATAAACGTTTTGACTTTGACTTTGACATAGGAGTTATAAATCAAACAATAGATAATATTTGGTGAAATATATAAAAATGAGGCCATTTTTAGAACCACGGGTATTGCTTACGCCGTGAAAATGGCTGGCTTGCGTAGCTCCCTTAAATATTTTTTTCATATTATTTAATTTCGTATTTAGTATAAAGAGCAGGGCGCACTATGCTATAATATTAACGCATATGGGCCAATCTGGCGTGAGTGATCCGATCAGCAATACTTAATCGCCCAAACCAGGGATTGGGCATAAATACTAAAAGGATAATTATAATAAATTGGCAAAAACTTATCAGTAAAACTTAAACAGAGATGAAACGAATTTCATATCTACGACTAACTAAACCGATTTATTATTCATCATCATTATCCCACATTACGTGGGGTCGGCACAACATGTTTTTTCCTTCCATTTTCCTCTATCACTCGTCATCTCAACACTCACTCCTTTCTTACACATGTCATCCTTTACACAGTCCATCCATCTTTTCTTTGGCCTACCTCTTCCCACATATCCATCAACACACATATCTAACACTCTTTTCGTCACATGACATTCATCCCTTCTCATAATATGTCCGTCCATACCATGCCAACCGATTTCCTCTCAACTTCTCTGTCACTGGTGCTACTTTCAAGTTTATTATTATAATATTTATTATTATTATGGGATAATTTCGGATGCACATTCTTGAACGTAACTTACCGAACTGTCCATCGTAGATCTTCCACTTCTCGATGAGCAGCTTCCTGAGCGAGCTGTACTCGCTGAGTCTGCCGATCGGCAGTCGGAACGACGACCAGTTCTGCAAAATACACTTTATTATTATGGTACTATAGTTCAGAATCGCAAAAATTCAACTAAATACACAACATAGCTAAGCAACATAGCTATAATATGTAGCTGGAACAAGTTGATTGTTTTCGCTACAGAAATCCATAGTCGGTTTGAGTCACTACTTAGCCATGGTTTGATTTGTAAACTATGAAAATCATGAAAAACGTAATACAATAAGCACTTTTCTCCTTGGTCTGGGTGTTTAATATGTATGATAAAAATATCTATATATGTATGTATATTATATTAAGTATATCAGATATCTGTCTGTAACACAAGCTTAGAGCTTACCACGGGGCTAGATGTTGTTGTGTAGATTGTCCGGAAATATTTATTATTATTTATTTATTATAAATATAAAAAAATCATGGAATTAAATATTGGTATGGAGGTATTTTTCTATACATATTTTCCAGAGCATTTCCAATGAATAGTGCTGAAGAATAATTTTCTAGAACTTCTCTGTAAATCACAAAAATCCACGGACACTTAAGGATTATTGCACTTTGCATTGGATTTGTTTTATATGCGTGAAAACCTTAATTAAGCTTTCTAGTGTTATATTGATTTGTTATTTTGTATTTGTAGGTTTCCAATCACTGAATAATTATAAGCTGCGTATAGTCTACGCGCTCCTGGCGCCTTCCAAAATAGTTTTTGGAGTTTTTCGATGTGAATCTTTAACTTTTCAAAGGCCGGACGTAAGAAACAACTGCATCCTTCGTGCGCCGCGACATAGCGCGAATAGAGAGCGCACTTGACAGGGTTCAGAATTTATTGAATATTTTAAATAAATTGTTTAGTGGAAGCATAACTAACGATTGCATTTTGAAGTTAGATAGTTACTGTACCTTATAATGTATTTTACTACTGCTAAATCATTATTGAAGTGAAACTTCTTTAGAATCGTTCTGATTTGAAACCGGATGCAACGGAAGTGGAAATAAGATTGGCTTACCTGTCGGGTAAGCCAATCTTAAACGCTAACAAGGTTAAGCAACTTTGCGCGACGCCAGTACTTGGATGGGTGACCACCCGAACAAAATCTTTTTGCATAGTATTTTTTTTTTGTTTTTTTTTTATTCTTCTTATTCTTTTGTCGATTTACTGAAGTTTCACTTCTATCGTGTGTAAATCGCACACACACCTTTTTTCAGTTGGGTTGTAGGTTCGAGTCCTTACCTCGTACTTCTCCCGGAGCCTGTTGCGCAGCTGCTCGTACCGGCGGACGTCGATGGCGGCGGTGCGCGCCGCGGACGCGTCGCCCGCGAGCCAGCGGTGCATCAGGTTGTAGGTTCGAGTCCTTACCTCGTACTTCTCCCGGAGCCTGTTGCGCAGCTGCTCGTACCGGCGGACGTCGATGGCGGCGGTGCGCGCCGCGGACGCGTCGCCCGCGAGCCAGCGGTGCATCAGGTTGTAGGTTCGAGTCCTTACCTCGTACTTCTCCCGGAGCCTGTTGCGCAGCTGCTCGTACCGGCGGACGTCGATGGCGGCGGTGCGCGCCGCGGACGCGTCGCCCGCGAGCCAGCGGTGCATCAGGTTGTAGGTTCGAGTCCTTACCTCGTACTTCTCCCGGAGCCTGTTGCGCAGCTGCTCGTACCGGCGGACGTCGATGGCGGCGGTGCGCGCCGCGGACGCGTCGCCCGCGAGCCAGCGGTGCATCAGGCACTCGTGCGCAGTCATACGTTTTCTACGAATAATATAATATTATTATTTATTGGCCATCGAATCAGAAATGAGGAGATCCGCAGAAGAACGAGGGTCACCGACATAGCCATACGGATTAGCTCTTTGAACTGGCAGTGGGCAGGCCACATAGC
This sequence comes from Gymnoscelis rufifasciata, assembly GCA_929108375.1. NCBI lineage: Eukaryota > Metazoa > Arthropoda > Insecta > Lepidoptera > Geometridae > Gymnoscelis > Gymnoscelis rufifasciata. Next base: position 6,739,267 of record OV815327.1, on the reverse strand, counting down.
ACGTAGAACAGATGACCGTTAGGGCCGAAAGGTTCTCGAATGGAGGCCGCGGATTGGTAAGCGCAGCGTCGGACGCCCACCAACAAGATGGACAGATGACGTGGATGCAAGTGGCGACCGATCGGAATAATTGGTCGTCTTTGAGGGAGGCTTATGTCCAGCAGTGGGCGTCTAATGGCTGAAATGATGATGATGATGATGATTTATTAGCCATTCTGTCCCAAAGGCAAAGCCTCCCTTTTCTCTTTCCATTCGCCTCTATTGCTTGCTAATTCAGGCCACGATGTTAGGTGGGCGTCGAGCTCGTCCCGCCATTTCATAATAAAATAATAAATAAAATAAAAATGTATTTATTTGAAATACTTAAACATAGGGTAACAAAGTACATATAATACGAAAATATAGTTATTATAACTGTGTCGCCGTGTATATTAACGCCCTCTCCGTTTCAGTAGTATCCAAATTTTTATCAAACTTATTCAAAAATAATCATAAGGATAAGAAAATATGTAAGATTGAATCTACTGCATATAAACACTAGAACCCGTTGTATGTACCCCGATTAACTTGCAAGGCTGCATGACGCTGCATTAAGCAAGCGCGTTTTTTTTTGTTTGCATATTGTGTTCTTAAAGTCCTGTCCCAATTCCAATTACAGTCAAAACATTTTTTTTTAATTGTTTCGCTAAAACATTTATTTATCCCTAGGGGACACTTAACTGCAAAATTAAATGGAAAATAGTGAGGAAGTCAATGCATAATTAAAATTACTTCTTTCTCTGCATAAATTAAAAATGTAAAACATTTTGAGTTGATTAAAAAATTATAAAAAAACTAAAAGTAAGATTTATCGCTTAATAAAAACATTAATCTTTACAATTTTTCATTCCGAAATGTATTTATTATTGCACTTACTCCTTATTCTTAATGAGCAGTCTCCTGATGAAGTCCTTGGCGTCATCGGACACGTGTTGGAAGGCCTCCTCATCGAACTCCCAGTCGCAGGCCTTCACGTTCTTGAGCGTCTCGATATCGTTGTTACCGGCGAACGGTGACAGGCCGGAGAGTCTGGAATAGGTTATTTCATGTAGCGTTTTCGATGTTATTTTCAGGGTGTACCGGCTAATTTTCGTTATATTAAGGGCAATGCTACACGGGCGGTTCTCCCGCCGCGGAAAACCGCTTATGAACCGCACTGGACACAATTAAATATGAAGTTGTATGCTGCATACTACACTGAACGGTTTCCCGTCGCGGCTCACAGGCGGGAGAAATATGACCGCCGCATGCAGCGTCAAACCGCCGCTGATAGTGATAACCGACGCTTAAACTACACGGACGGTTTTCCGCTATCCCGCCGTCATTCTGCGCGGATCTCGCTCGTCGTTCGTGTGGTTGCGTGAAAGTGTTCGATACGGAGCGTTTTAAGGCATCGATAAACCGCGTCCCGTGTAGTTTGATGGTCTGCGACAGCTTTGTCGAGCGGTTTACTCACGGCTGGAGAACCGCCCGTGTAGCCGTGCCCTAATAGCTAGCTGGCCCGTAAAGGTTTTGCTTGGATGCAATATTTTTCCTCTCGAATTCTCCCTATCTATCTACCTATTGCTAAAGCTAACCAGTTATTGAGTCTATCGCGAACGTAGATACAGACAGACGCGGCGGGAGACTAATTTACAATAAGTATAAATGTTGTTGAGTAACATGATACGCTAATTGTATTTTTCTTTTATATTTGTATCTTGTTTCTTGTATTTTCCTTTTACGACGTGGGCTCAGTACTAATACATAAATATCCCTATTTCCATTACTATTTTATCACTACATACACAGGACCATTATATACTCACAGCACATAAGACAGCACTCCAATGGCCCACATGTCGGTGTAGAAGCCGACCGGTTCGCGGTCCACGATCTCTGGTGCGGCGAACTCCGCGGTTCCGGTCGATATCTTCACGACATCGTTCGGATCCAGCTTAGTGGCCAGGCCGAAGTCGATGACCTGTAGAAAATGTTCGTGAATAAGTAATAAATAAAATATATAAATAAATATTTCCAGACAATGCACACAACAACATTTAGCCCCGTGGTAAGCTCTAAGCTTGTGTTACGGGTACTAGATATCTGATATACTTAATATAATAGTCATACATAATATAGATATTTTTATTATACATATTAAACACACAGACCAAGGAAAAAGTGCTTGCAGAACATACAAACACTTTCACCCTCGGCGGGAATCGATCCCGCTACCTCTTGCGCCGCAAGCGGACCCTCACTATAGACTCAATATATTATATTTTTTAATTTTGTAACAATTTTTGACATTCTTCCTTAGTGTATTGGATTTCTCCTGTATTAAAAGGGTAAGATAATATAAATAATTAATCAATTCATAGGAACAATGGATCAACAGACTTCAAAGTCTATTTTCACCAACGGTTATTAAATAGTTACTTATATAAGAATTCCTTTTCTTAAGACAAATGTCTTAAGAAAAGGAATTCTTATATCAACACTGTTCTGTTCCATGCCTAATTTAGGTATGACTATGACTACCTAAATTTTAAGGTACCGTATGTATTTATAATTGTATGTATTTAAATTTACCTAACTTTATTTTAATTTCAATTAAGCTAGTATGTTTCACTATTTATTTTATTGTATGTTTTTAATATTTCTAAAAACATAGCAAAACTTATTTTTATTTTATACAGATATAAGACCGATTAAATTGTTCAATGGTATAGTTACTATGCCCGAGGACCTCATTCTACATTGGCGACCTCTGGTGAGCAGAAAAACTGTGGCCCTTATAGTATTAACATAACGACAGACAGACAAACTAAGAACAGAATAGGTGATTCTTAATATGAGCTTGTAAAAACCACCATTATGACACAACTAAATCTGTTTCCACATCAGATACTAACATGGTGTGGCTACATCAGCGTGCGAAAACTCGTGACGCGTTGGCGTTTTAAAATCATCGTGAATGGGTAAACGCGATGTTCTTGTCTTAATTAGCGAAGGTTTTGTTTGCGTTGAGCGCTACAAGATTCTGAAGTGACGTTAATGTAGCGGAAATGAGCCTGAATACTTCGCGTTGCAACGATGCACCCGGCCACACACATCGCGTCGACACAAATATTCGCTTTAGACCGCTTAAGTAGCCGCACCAATACGTATTAAATAGCAGCTTTAAGCATCCATACCTTGACGTCTGTGCCTGTCCTTGTCTGGCACATGACGTTCTCGGGCTTCAGGTCGAGATGGATGATGTTCTGTTCGTGCATGTGTCTCACTCCCTCGCAGATCTGTCGCATGTAGTGAGCGGCTTCGGCCTCGGACATGCTGTATCCTGGCTCTGTGATGCGTTCGAATAGTTCTCCTCCGGAAAGGCTAGAAAATTGTTTATGGTTATACGTACATACACAGATATGCTCAAGTTATCTTTTTTAGAGGACCTTCATGAATAAAATGGGGCTAAATTAAGAGCCGCTGCCAGCCGAAACCACTGAAATCTTTCACTGAGATCTTTGAGGGAGGCCTATGTCCAGCAGTGAACGTCTTACGGCTGAGATGATGATGATGATGAAATTAAGAGGCCAGATTTGTTCTTTTTTTAAATCAATAGATAAACTAAACAGTATTGTCAGATTTCAACGACGCTATTTTTATAGTTGCAATGTCACAAATCATGATGGTTTGTCAATGATATAGTATTGAGACTTTAATTTATTATAAAAAAAAGTGTCGAGGGACCCTGCATGGCCAGTATGCCTAACCATCAGATAAGATTTTAAAGACCTGATTCACCATGTCCGAGTAAAATGAGACAATTTTTAAAATATAGAGCGGTTTTGCTCTGTCACATCTGACAAAGCGAGATAGCTCTTGTCATAACCTTAGTTAATGAAGGTGTCATGTAGTACCATTACGGCTGTTATGAATTAACACTCACAACTCGAATATCAGGACCATTTCATCGTCATCTTCAAAGGCATCGTGCAGATTGATCAGTTTTCTATGGTGGAGCTGGTTCATTATATCTATCTCTTTCTTGATGAGTTCCTTCTCCATGGCTCCAGCCACGGGAATGAACTTGGCCGCAAAGATGTTGCCGGTGGCGCGCTCGCGGCAGCGGTGGACGACGCCGAAAGCGCCTGTGCCTACAACGGTATAATAACCTGTATTACGGGTCTTAGGTAGGGATTTTATTAAATTTTTGGGTAATGGTAACAGTTTTGTGCGAAACGGTTACCTACTGAAACTGTTATCGTCTGAAACGCTTATCGCAACGGTGGGAAATCACTACGTGTGATTTCCCACCGTTACGTATTCAGGTAGCGTTACTTCTAAATTATTCATTACATTAAAATACTTTTATGATGATTATGATACGTACGAAAAATAATTCATCACGGTTTAAGGCGGATAGAAATGGGCACTATTTTTAAGAATACCTCATTAATGTATATTAAATTATTGTAGTGGTAGTTTTTTAACACTTTTCTTTGAAACAGCAATTTAATTATTTCAAATAAAACATATTTTGTCGTTTTCGGAAAGTATAGAATATTGTAATGTGTACTATTTAACATAATAACTTGGGTAGAATTCCAGATAAAAGAAGAAGGCTGGCTTTTCATTAATGATGAATAACAATTTTTGGAGTCGTTTGTGAAAATATAATAAATCAATTTTAAGATTTCCTCAGTTATACATTTTTATAGGTACGTTTAAGGGGAAATAGATTTTAAAAGTAATACATAACATACAATAGAAGGCATTATAAGAAAGGCCTGTATATGAAATAATATTAAAAAAAAATGTTATTTTGCCAATTTTTCTAGAACTACTAAAACTGTGCAGCTACCAATCGAAATCTATACGCGTTATCAATAATAAAGATTTTTTGATATAAGTTAATTAATTTTAAAGAAATTAAATTTATATAAGCCCAAACTCGTGCTGTAGTTATAACTACTACTAAAACCCAGCTATATTGAAATGTTACCTAGATATAAATATTTAAATATATTGCTTATATAAACGCATGCTTATTGAGAACACAGAATGTTATGAATGATTTATGTATTTTTTATAAATGAGAATAAATCATCATTTTTTCAATTTAATTTATATTTTTAGTAAATTTTCGTAAAATATTGCCATTACAAGGGCTATTACTTAAAAAAAATAAATACTATTTGAAACATTCTGTATAATCTATAATGCGTGTGAGACAGAGAGATGCAGAGAGGGATAGCACTACATCGATCCATTCACACACCTGTCCGGCGCTTGGACGCTCTCACGAAGTCACCTGCGAAATGTATCTTATGTGTATCGAGATAGGGTTCAAATTCTACTGTTAGTCGCTATGTTAATTCAAACGTTTCATAGGTACTTCGTGAGTTTGTTTAGTTCTACTTTTCGGACATGCGCACTTAATTTTATATCATCGTAATTATGTAGAAAATCATATTTTCGTATAAATAACTAAATAATATTCACAAAATCATAATCAAATCTTTGTTCATACCTATTTTATGTTACGTAAATTAATCCTATAATACCTAGAAATTCATATTTATTTCTTGACTGACATTGACATACATTTAAAAACTTTGTATGTTCATATTGGGGTATCCGGGCTTCCTGTTATGTAAATATCATTATTACACCAAATAATCATAATTGTGAGAAATATCATGTGATTGTATAATATGCAAATGTTATTTAACGATGGGTCTTAAAACTCCAAGTCTTATTCAATTCAAAAATTGGTACATAAATAACGTATCTATATATTTATACCTTGTGCACAAAAAACAATGTAACAGAGGAGGACTTAATGCTAGAAGCATTCCCTACCAGACATCCTGGGCGTGCAAGAAAATAAATTAGAATATATTACACATATTGTGATATTATGTATGTATATCCGACGTATGTGTATGTTTGACGGTTCCCCGCACTTACCAATCTCCTCGAGAATGTCGTATGTGTATGTTTGACGGTTCCCCGCACTTACCAATCTCCTCGAGAATGTCGTATTTGTCGTACACGGAGCATGTGCTGATGTCCACTGGCTGCGGCACGTACTTGCTGTAGATATCGAACACGTAGCTGTCGTAGTCTTTGACTGGTCCGTGGTCCGCGTTCGTGCGGATACGTTTGCCTGATTCGTCAACTGTGGAAGGGATGACATTTGGAAATATAAACAGTGGTGCTAGGACTAGGTTTAACAGTCTAACTCCTATACTACCATCTCTTTTGGTGGGTCTATAGTATACTCGCAGGAACACCTAAAGTGGTAAAAGTCCGAAATGTTAAAAAAAGAACTCCGATTTTATGTCGTTGATGAGCTGGTAGGGCCTACTGAGTTTGGAGACAATTAATAAACACTTCTGTACACGATACCGCCTCGGGGCCACCTTAGGGCTTAGACTGAATTGTTATCATTCTGAAGTATTTTTAACCCCCGACCAAAAAAGAGGGGTGTTATAAGTTTGACGTGTCTGTCTGTCTGTCTGTCTGTTCCACCATAGCTCCCGAACGGATGGAGCGATTTCAATTTAGTTTTTGTATGAAAGGTGAGTTTAGCCCGGGTGTTCTTAGACATGTTTCACGAAAATCGGTTGAGCCGCTTAAAAGTTATAGGGGTGAGGGAAGGAAAACAGAAAATCTGCAAATATACTAGTGTGGCGTATCAAATGAAAGCGCATCGCGTCCACATTACATAGTATTATGTTGTTTTACATTTAAGGAAATGAAGGCATTGGAATCGGGAGTTTTTCTTAAATTTTAAATTTAGATTTATTAACCAGGAAAATAAGTCTAAATTAGTTTTGAGTGAGCAGGTCAGTACGATACACTGTGAAGTACCTGGGTATTCCTTCTTCTTGAACTCCTTCTTGACGAGCGCCCTGGTCTGCACCAGCGCGGTGGGCTCGCTCGGCTCGGACCGCCCGTAGATGTTCTCAGCGTACACGCGGAACTCGTACTGTTTGCCGGCCACTAGGCCTGTGATCGCCATTGTTGTGAACCTGGAGGCAATTTAAATTATTACGGGCTGTAGAATTATTTAAAGTTCAACGGAAATTCTCGAGATGGTGTGGGTAGCGGCGTATTCTTGGAACAAAACACTTATTTAGTAACTAGCGTTTCGCGCCAAAACGTTGACGGTGTTTTTGGATTTTACCGCAGGAAATAACGATGTGATAAATAGGCTATAGAACTGTAAAATTTTAACTTTCAGTAGGTATGATTAGAATCTAGTTTATTTAATACAATGATGTAGGATTATGTCATGTCAGTGGACGACCTAAGAATGGCTAGAATAAAGATATACTTGAGCTCAGGAATCTTAGATTATACACATCGATGTGCTATCAATGCACCAATAAGCCAGTTTTATAATCCATAGAAAGCCTCTATAGTGCAACTCTGGTGCATAGTTATGGTTACCTGGTGTTGCCAACACGGATCCAGCTGGACATGGGGTGCTCCCGCTTCTCCACCAGGTAGTTGGTGATGTCGGAGCCGCCGTCCCAGACTGGAGCCTTCCAGCTGAGTGCCAGCGAGTCCACGCCGATGTTGTCCACGGCTGGGAAGCGCGGCGGGTCCGGACGATCTGCAAATATTCATAATGGTGATTTTTTTTAATGCTTTTCTATATAAAATATCTGGTAATCCGTACATAAAATAGGATCGTACATTTAAAAAAATGCTATATTTTAGCTGTTTTAGCATTGGAATACAGATTTTGCAGCTTGGGGTCTCTAAGATTTTTTTTTTTAAAAGTTCTGAAGGGTCTAAAGAATGTTGTCTTATAACAACAATAATGCGTAGGGCTTGTTTCACATAATCCGAGTAAACAAAGTAATGGTTAATTATGTCAAGAGCTATCTAGCTTTCTCACATTGTGTGAAATAGCTCTATATTTTGACCATTGTCTAATTTTATTAACCCCCGACCAAAAAAGGGGTGTTATAAGTTTGACGTGGCTGTCTGTCTGTCTGGGACGTCATAGCTCCAGAACGGATAGAGCGATTTCAATTTAGTTTTTTTTTGTATGAAAGGTGAGGTTTGGCCCGGGTGTTCTTAGACATGTTTCATGAAAATCGGTTGAGCTGTTTAAAAGTTATTGGGGTGAGAGTGGAAGGAATACCGAATATTCTGCAAATATACTCGAGCGGGGTATAAAATGAAAGAGCATCGCAAGCACATTACTAAATATTGTGGTATACTTTTAAGGAAATTAAGGCTTTGTAATGGGGATTTTGCTTAAATTTTAAAATTTAGATTTATTCGGAGATGGTAAAACAGGCACTTAATGTCCCAAAAATCTTTACTAACTATAGACGTTGGTGTTGTTTTTAAAAAAATAGTCCAATACTGTGTTTATGGCTGAGCCAGAGCCCCGTTCCTTGGCAGAGGATACAGCGGTCCGGTGTGGACAGCAAGATTCAAGATTCAAGATTCTTTATTGATAACATAGGTTACAGGTCAGGTTTGTATAAAGGTATGTTCTGAAAGTTTACATACATGGTTTCAATTATATCTACGTTTTTCTAATAAAATAACAAATAAAATAAATGTCAATTAATTTATAAAAATTGTAAAAAATAAAAATTGTCATTTAAAAATAGATTATGTTTCATTTATAAAAATGATAGATTATAATAAAAAGTCATCATAGCGATAGAAACATTGCTCGATAAGCCATTTCTTAAGTTTAAGTTTAAACAATTTTACAGTTGGAGCCTGCTTAATTGAGTCCGGTATCCGATTAAAAACCTCTGGACCCATAACATGAGTTAATTTAGACGATTTCGTTAGCGTACGCTGCAGAGACCTCAGTTTGTGCTTATGGCGTGTCTGGTAGGCATGGTCATCATGAGTTGCGTAGGTGTCTCTATTGTTCCTCACGTATACTGCTACTTGGTAGATGGTAATGCAAGTTAAGGTGAGTATTCCTAGCGTCTTAAAGTAAGGCCTGACGGACACGTCACTCCTGATGTGCGCTATCACGCGTACTGCCCTTTTCTGCATACGGAACGCGCGCTCCCAGTCAGCAGCGCGCGCCCACAGCTCGGCGCCGTATTGCAGCAGCGAGTGTACCGTCGCGAAGTAGCAGGCTCTCACGGCTTCAGGCGACACCACACGACTCACGCGTTTTAGCGCGTAACACGCGCTCCCCAGCCTGCCACAAAGCACATCTATATGTTTCGTCCACTGCAACCCTCGGTCGATTTGAAACCCTAGAAACCCCGTGCACTCAACTTGTCCGATCGGGTTTCCTTCTATTCTTACACTTAGATTCCGTACTGGTTTACCCGATAGTTGAAAATGTATAAAATGGGTCTTTTTTAAGTTAAGTGCAAGTCCGTTTACCGTAAACCAGTTAGCTAGCTGTGTCGCCGCGGCATTTAAGCGATTTTCGAGTGCGGCCAAAGTCGGTGCAGTGACCACTGCGGCCACGTCATCGGCATACATGAGGACCTCGGCTTCAGTGACTGCTTCAGGTAGATCGTTAAGCAATAATGAAAATAATATGTTTGAAACCGAGGATCCTTGGGCCACGCCCATTTGTGTATTTAAGGGGTCTGATGTTATACCACCTCCTTTCACAACCTGGGTCCTGTCTCGCATCATACCGGTGAGTAACCGGAAAGGTGAACCGTCAATGCCGTAGTGTTTAAGCTTCATAGAAAGGATGCTGTGGTCAGCGACGTCAAAAGCTTTTGACAAGTCGCAGCACAAAGCTGCGACTTGTAGTTTTCTTTCGCGAGCGGCGACCACTAGGGTGACCACTCTCCTCGTCATTGACGTCGTGGACCGGCCCTCGCGGTACGCGTATTGCCGATCTGAGATTGCCTGGGTTGATGACAGAAATTCTGTCAGCCGACGGCAAAGGCCATTTTCCAATATTTTAGCCAACACAGGAATTATGGACACAGGTCTATAATTATCCATGTCGGATCTCTTACCCTTACCCTTGAATAAAGGTGAGATTTTACTCTGTTTTAGAGCTGTTGGGTATTTACCTTCGCGGATACACAGATTGTATGCATAGGCGAGTACTGGGGCAAGCACGATAGCTGCAGGTCGTAATATCTTAGGTGATATCCCATATATATCCTGAGATGTCTTTGGAGGTATCCGAGCTGCCAGAATATTAAAGGCTTCCTCAGCTGTGAAATACCTAAGTCTTAGCGTACGGTCCGCGGCGGCACGCGCCGCGCGCAGCGCCTGGAGCGCGCCGGCAGGACTTCCGCGAGGCGCTCCGCAGGCGGCGGCCGCGCTGAGCAACCGAAAATTCATTGCATTCACTAACCGGCTTTTATTAAGGAATGGATTGCCGTTCGAGTCCTTAACCACTTCGGTAAAGTCTAGACGGGGTGTATTACTTTTCCCTCTTTCCTGGTTCACAACGCTCCACATACCCTTAGTTGCATTGCTGGTGTTTTGTAAAATTTTATTAAAAAAATCCCTTTTTGTTCGATTTAATAAAATGTCATAATGTTGATTCATGTCAGTAATTAAGTTTTGTAAAAAATCGTTATTGGGTTCTAATTTAGATAAACGTATGAAGTCAAAAAGTAGTAATTTATAATCTTTAATATCCTGGGAAATCCAGGACGAGTCATTTTTGTATCGAACACAAATTTTCTTAAGTGGAAAGCTGATATTAAATTTATTTACAATAATATTCATAATAGATGTCAGTAGCTCTTCAGATTGTGTCCTATTTTGCAGCAATTGACACCAGTCTACGCTATCTATTGATGCTACAAAATTCGCAGTGTTTGTGCTATTATAACACCTTTTAAAAGAATGCTTAGGTTTAGTTTGTACCAGTAGCCGTCTAAAAATTCCCTTAATAGCTAAATGGTCACTTAAATTAGTGTCAATAGGGGATACTGACATGATATCCCCATTCATAAGGTTAGTATACAAGTGGTCTAGGCAAGTGGAGCTGGATACCGTGGTACGTGTGGGAAAATCGACCAAATTACTCATGTTATGGCTCGAAAGTACGTCCGCTAATTTTTTACTGGAGCTACATAGGTTACCAATTACATTTATGTTAAAATCTCCAACAATTATGCAATCTATACCTAACTCACATACTTTATCGAGCAATGTTTCTAAATTGTCAATAAATTCATTATGAGATACATTGTTATTGCTTCTATAAATACAAATAATTGTAATATTAAAGTCTAACAAGTCCACCGCCGATATTTCGCAAATGGCTTCGGTTGATAACGATGTTAAGTCACTATTTTCTACGCATTTTATCCCGTCGGCAGCGAATATACATGACCCACCGTGCACTATCTGCTTTCTGCAGAAATACGATCCTAACTTGTAGCCTTGGAGTTGAATAGATTTTAATTTATCTTCTGTCATGAAGTGCTCGGTCAATGCCAGAATACTGCATTTTAAGTCGCCACTCAGAAGAACTTCGAGCCTTTGCGTTTTCTTATCTAAAGATCTAATGTTTTGGTGGCAGATGACAATATTCTCACACTTACTAGTTTGCACTTGCGATTCATCTGTTTTGCATACGAAGTCATTAGCGAGCGCTGCGCTCGGCCGCCTGCTTGCCACTGGTCGCGCGGCCGGCGTCGAGTCTCTGCGATCCCCGCTCCGGGCGGCGGGGAGCGGCACGAAACCAGTCCGAGAGCTTGACACCTAGTGGCCATGCGTTCGGATTACATAGGACTTCGTAGTATGTTTCTGGGAAACCAATTATGAAGGCTGCGTGTTGGTCAGTCTTAATTTCTCTCTTTTCCACCAAATATTTCTCGCAGAGTTTTATATTTTTTAAGTGGTTCATCACTTGTTCGGACGTCGTTTCTGGTCTAAAGGACCAGGCTTGTAGGTATTTGACACGTTCGGCTGTCTGCAATTCACTCACGTTATTACCAGATCCTGTTAGGATACGGCGTTGGTTAACAGGACGGCGTTTTTTTGAAGCCAATTGCCATGTTCCCTCATCATTCATATTATTCGAGTTTATTCTCGTCGTCGTCTCCGCGTCTGAAGAAATCATGGTCGCCCTACTGCTCGGGCTAGCGTCATCACTAGTAACGGTCGGTAGGTCGGTTACTGCATATATTTTTTCTTTGTTGCACCTAGGGCTGTCGTTGGTGCGGTCAGTCGGTGTGCTCATTCTCACCTTGTCATTGTTGGTAGTCACCTTCCTTGATTGGGCGAGTTTGGCAGAAGCGGCGATGCGTGCTTGGCGTACGGGTCTTGCGATTGGCTGGTCCGGAGTGCTAACAGCTGTTGGGGTCTGAGTAATTGGATTTTCCTTACCCTCTATTAGCGTCTTGAGTGATTTGATAACAGCTGTTTGCTTCAAGATAAGTGAACTTTGCTCGCTCACCTTGTTTTCCAGGGATGTGACTTTATTAGCCAAGTTGCCTATCAGTGTTTGGAGTTCGCGCACTGCATTTTCAACAAGTTTTTGCGTCATTTTCTATTTTTAAAGTGAAATAATACGTGAGCTCAAGTCGTATGTGCGAGCCTACCCTCGCACTTGCAGCTTGGGGTCTCTAGGATTGCCTTTATCGGCTCTTAATACGATAATGAGGAAGACAGGCAATGAGATGGGATGATCTGAAGAAAGTAGCTGGTCCATATTGGTTACGTATAGCAAAGGACAGAGACACTTGGAAAGCCTTAGAGGAGGCCTTTGTCGAAAGACAAGCTGTTAAAAGGAGAACAATTACAGACATAGGAAAATAGCTTAAGTTAATTTATATTTAATTTTAGTTATTATCTTGTAGGTTATGTTAACAGCAATAAAGGCTTATTTTATTTTATTTTTTAATACGATAATAATGATATATTTACCGCTAATCTCGACGTTGATGATAGCAGTGTCTTGTCCCAGCTCGTTCTCAGCCGTGATCCTGTACGGACCGGAGTCCAGCTTGCTGGCGTCGCGGATGGTGAGGATAGCGTGTCGTTCTGGGAAAAATATATACTATAAGTCATCATCATCACTATATGAACAATCCCACTGCTGGGACACAGGGACTTCTCTCTTTACAAGAGAGATTAGGCCTTAATTCACCACGCTGATCAAGTGCGGGTTGGTGAATGTCGCATGTCCTTCAAACTCTTTAAAGTTCTCAGAAGATGAGTCGCACTACTATTAGTAACATGAACTTTTGAAGATTTAAACAAGCAAACGCATTTTTAAGGACAAAGCTTTTGTTTCAGTTCAAGCCTTTCCTTCTTCTATAGTAAAGTTAATCTTCTATAGTTTATATCCCAGGCGTTTGTATCCCAAACGCCTGGGATATAAACTATAGAAGATTTTTTGGATATTTTCGTTTTTTTTTAATCTCTACTTTCCACTACCATTCATATACTGATATTGTTAAACATATTATTGAGGACTCGTATTTCAATCAAATAGAAATGGACTATGGAAGTTAACAAAATAAGCGGTTTATTTCCAAATTTTTAAACATTTATAAAGGTTTATATACGATAACTAGATGCTTTTTAATTTCATGGCATGTTTGTTCAAGTGTTTGTTTATTTACTTAATTAATGAAAGCGGTGCCTTGCCTAGGAATTTTGTTTTTTTTTCGACTAAATGCAATCTTATAATTCATTTATTTCGATTACTCGGAAACTACTCCGTTTTGAATTCACCTCCAAAGGTTTGAGGTTACAATTCTAGCTATAAACCCTGATTAAAATGCTACTATAAAACTATATCTTACCCTTTCTCTCCACATGGTAGTGATGTCCAGACTCGATCGTCTCTCCCTCTCGCACCCATGAGATCTTCGGTACAGGGTGTCCAGTGAAAGGTATCTTGATCACAACATTCTCTCCCTTGTCGAAGTATGCGGTGACGCGGAAGCGAGGTGGTACGTTCAGTTTTGGCGCGGCTGTGAATGAAAAGAATATTTAATATAAAAATTAAAACAGATGAAGATTAATGTTAAATAATTATTTGTATAAATAAAGTATAATTAAGGATGTTATGTTCCAAAGTAACTATTACTTAGCAATATGAATTTTAAACGAATAAAACAATAAACTTTCTAAACTTAACTTAAATGCTCCCCCGCAAGTCAGTTAGACATTTGATATTATATAATTCAATAGTAAATTTTTTTCTTCTTCTACTTTAAGAATAGGCATGGACATTAAGTCTGTGGTTGGTGGTGTTGGGGTAAACTTTAAATAAAAAAACTTGAGAGGTGTCAAGGGACACCCGGATGGAACGAAGTTCAATAATAAACTTGTGCAGAAACACTGTCTGGATTCATTATTATTATTATTTTTTATTATTTATAATTTACAAAAAACCTGTATACACTCAACAAAAATAATCGTCGCGACACCACACTGTTCAATGCGAAATAGAAATGAAAAATCTGGTTTGCTTTCTATAAGAGAGAGAGAGACAGACAGAGAAACATGCGACGCCGCATAGCTTACAATAGCTTACTATATCAAAAAGTGTCGTGACAACTTTTCGTAAGATTTTTTTCCGTCTAGCCCCCTTTCACAACGCGCGATAAGGAACTTCGTTCCCAAAAAATACTCACTCATAATAAGCAGCTCGGCCTTGGTGCTCCTAACGCCGGCCTTGTTGACGGCCCTGCACACGTACTCGTCAGCGTCCTCGCCGAAGACGTCCATCACCGTGAGGTAATGGTTGTCGCCCTCGGACCAGATGCGGTGGCGGGGTCCGTTTGTGATCTCGCGAGCACCTGGATGAATCATTTAACGAAAACTCAAACAAACAATAAAAGATTTATTAAAAAAAAAAGAGAATGTATTACATAATTATGTATATTACTTTATTATTTTAGGAAGTTAGAACGGGCCGGATTAATCCTTAGAAAATAATATATCTACTACTCTAAACATAATATATTTTACACAGATTGACTTTATACAAATCGTAGTTTCTGACTAAGCGCCGATTTTTACAACGTCATCAGGATAAAGTTTACAAATCGATAAACTTCAATATTCGAAGGGTAATGGTCAATTTTATTCCGCCACCTTGCCCTTTGTTTTCTTAATTTCAAACTGAAGTTAGAAAACTCGCCTCTAAATAAACTAAACTTTAGATTATAATCCGTTTTCATAACGCATATTATAATATTAATACACAAGCAAAGGTGCCACTAAATTGACTAAATAGTATTGTAAATAACACAGAGACGCGGGAAGCGGTACGGTAACATTTTTGTCTGAAACCTTCCCGCTTATAGTAGCTTTCTTCGCAAATTGTAAAACACATTTCTTTTATCTATTTATTGACAAAGTTACTATAAACACTTACCCTTGTACCAAGTGATGGTAGGCTTGGGCTGGCCAGTGATGGTGCACTGGAACTTAGCGTTGTGGTACTGGATGCAATTAGCGTTCTTCAGCGGCTTCACGATCTCCGGTGGCGTTGCGGCTGCAAATAACGGTTTTACAAGATATAAGAACGTTACAAACAAACATTATTCTTGACATATTAATAAAAAACTTAATGGGTGTCGTTTAAGTCAACACCATGGAAAATGGTTTATGGAGTGATGTTTTTAGCTTATACTCATTGCACTATCCTTAAGGCTTATTTTCACAAAATCCGAATTAGCCAAGAGCTATTTCACTTTATCACATGTGACTGAGTGACATAGAAAGTAGTTACGACGCAACAGGGCTCATGCCAGGTATCTAAAATGTAACACTTTTGTTGTCACCACATCAAGCAACGAATAAATGAATATGAATAAATTAATATTATAACAGGAACAGCTCACCTTTAGGATCGGTGACCTTGATCTGCTGGCTGGCGGTGGACGGCGGGGACAATCCAGCTTCATTAACGGCTGTAACCCTGAACTCGTACTGCCTTCCTTCCACCAGGTTGGAGCAGTTCAGCTGGTTGGGCAGGCAGAGAATGGCGTTCACTCTCTGCCAGGTGGAAGCTCCCACTTCGCGCTTATCGACCCAGTAGCCTGTCGACCAAAAAGAGGGGTGTTATAAGTTTGAAGTGACTGTCTGCCTGGGACATCATAGCTCCCGAACGGATTTTTTGTTAATGAAAGTGTTTATTTTTCGCGCTTACTGTAGTTGGTTTAGACAACAATAGCCGCGTTGTTTCTGACCGAGCAGTCTCGCGGAGCAAATGAAAATATGTTTGACTTTGATTGTTTAAGTTTTTTTGATCAAATAAAAATAGAGTATACAAGACCTTGATGGTCTAAAATTTTCCTAAAAGAGATAGATTACAACATAGTTAGTATCTAATTTACCTTTAGTAAATAAACAGTTATAACTTCATATGTACCTTGAATCCTAGCGCCTCCATCGTTCTCAGGTTTATCCCATTCCAGGTGGACGAAGTCGCCTCCGACCTCCAGGATCTTGGGGATGCCAGGGGCTGATGGGGGGTCGTATGGTGCCTTCGCCTGCGCAACACAAAATTAATTAAGCACGGGAAACTAGACATAATAATAAATACCAAAAAAAAGAACTTCTGAAAAAGTCATTCATTATATTAATACATTTATAGTAAAAAAAATTGTACCTATATAACTAGTATTTTTGTAGTATTTGAAAGTATAGGTAGCCGTTAAAACGCTACTTGTAAAAATGGCATTGGTATGCTGGACTGTGAGTCAACTGCCTAGTAGGTAGTATTACAGTCATGTACTACGTACTACTACACCGTTTTTTAACCCCCGACCAAAAAAAAGGAGGGTGATATAAGTTTGACGTGTCTGTCTGTCTGGGACATCATAATAGCTCCCGAAAGGATAGAGCGATTTCAATTTAGTTTTTTTTTGTAATGAAAAGTGAGTTTGGCGCGTGTTTTCTTAGATGTTTCATAAAAATCGCTTGAGCTGTTTAAAAGTTATGGGGGTGAGAGTGGTGAAGAAAAACCGAAAATCTGCAAATATACTCGAGTGAGGTATCAAATGAAAGCGCATCTCGTGCACATTACTGAATATGATGGTGTTTTTAAGGAAATTAAGGCATTGGAATCAAGGGTTTTTCTTGAAATTTAAATTTAGATTTATTACCGCTAAAGTATGTTTGCTAATAATTAAAAAAAATGGTCAAATAGCCTATTTTGATTGCTTTTAGATATCACATATTTTTTAAATAAACAGGTACCTAGCATTATGTTTCATGCTAGAAAACTTTTTGAATGTTTTTCGTGAGGAGTAAACAACATTACCTTGATAGGGTTGGCGCCCTCCAGAGCCGGCCCCATGCCGTTCTCGTTGGCCGCGTGGATCCTGAAGTTGTACTCGTGGCCCTCGGTCAGCCCTTGCACCGTGAACTTGGTGTCTCGCACGGAGGACGCGATTGTGATCCACGCAGTTCCTATTAAAACATCAGTCGTTCGAAATAATCCAAAAAAATATTATTCTGAATATAAGATAATAGATAATGAGCGATTGACAAATAAAGCAGTGTGTTGTCGGACAGTGAGCGGTCAAGAGTTCTGAGTTCAGAACAGAAATTGATACTTATATACTTTGTATTTGTGCTTGAAAGCCAGAACGCTCCTTGTCTGACCGGACTCTTAAGAGTTTTTTTGATGTGCCTACAATAACAGTTAATAAAGTAAGTTAATAGGGAACAAAGTAAGCATTTAAATCGCTAGAGCAAGCAATAGCTTCATTCCAATCCTTTCAATCGAGATAATCCCCGGTCTTGACGTTAAGCAGTTCCACATTCAGACCTGATGCAGGCTCAAGATTGCTTGTGAAGTCAGTCTCCTCGCAGTATCCTCACCTGAGGTGTCGTTCCTCTCGATGATGTAGTGCGTGACTGGCAGGCCTCCGTCGTAGGCCGGCGGGCGCCAGGCCAGCGTGCAGGAGTGCTTGGACACGTCGCTGGTCTCCAGCGGGCCCTGGGGCGGCCCGGGCAGGCCGGTGACCGACACGCTGAACGAGTCGGATGTCTCGCCGGAGTTGTTCTTGATTGTTATCTTGTATGTGCCTTAAATATATTTAGTTAATGAGTTATGAAGAAGCGTCTGGGTAAAACGTCTCGTTTCATTGCTTACCAGAGAAGTCTGAATAATAATGAAATATTGTCTATAGAGATACATCACTATTATATAAAAATACATCAGGGAGTTGGGCTGGTTAGGCAGGCGGAAAATGCACAAAACACTGATCTGATCGTGAGGAAACTCACTTAGAATTACAATGATAGAAATAAAATATAAATTGTCATTGATAGTAACAATTCAGAGCTGGTATTAGAGTTGTATGGATATACATATAGAACGTGTAAGAGAATTTGGGCCAGAGTTGAGTACTTAGTTCAACTCTATTTCTTATAATTAAACTCTGCGCTTGAAGCGTCAATTTGCTTGACTTGTCGTTTGTATTTATTCATACACATAGCAAGATATAAAATACATTATGGTTTACTGCATCTATACATCTTGACCTCTATATTCATACCACTTACCCATATCATCCTTATTGATGTCCCTGATGAAGATCAGGATGTAGTCATCAAACACAGTGTACTTCAAGTGACCAGTATCCTTCTCGGACACCTTGTGGCCGTTCTTGGACAGTACGACGTCTGCGGGCTGGTCTCCAGTGTACAGGATCTTGATCTTGGTGTTGTCGTGTTCCGGCAGGTGCAGGTCGCCAGGCATACGGACTATGCGTGGTGGGTCTGGAAGAGAGATATGGTGAGTTGTGCTGTTGGAATACTTGAGGTCAAGCCGAGGTGTGTCTAGATTATAAAGATACATGGTGAGTTAAGCTTCTTGATTCGAGCTTGAATTCAAGGGGGTAAAGCTTCCACTTATTTGAATGGAAGTGGAAATTATATCTCACATAAAACTAGTTAGCGCAGGATTCAACGCTTAAACCCTAATAAAAGGGTAGATGACTAAATAAATAATAAGATAATCATTAGATTATTAAACAAAAGGCAAACCTATTTTCTATATTCTCTTGCAAAAGAAAAACAAGATGACTCATTCATTAATTATTGAAGTTTCGTGTGACGTAACTTTATAAAATTATTTTTACAAAATTTGTTTTTTTAAGCGTCTACTCCGGAACTTTGTTGCAACTTGGCATTTTCTTCTTAAATTGATACAGAAAAACTTAGGCACACAATACCTATTTTTTATGTAGTCAACATGCCTATTTTTGTTGAAGATCATCATCATTTTCTTTTCATATCATCTACGACTATGTTGTCTCAGTTTTTTCTACATGATCTAACAGTGAGATTGATAGATATATTGACAACATGAATTTTTCACATGTGAATATTTGTTAGGCTGCTACAAATCTAACGGTACAATCATCTTCTAGGCCTTCATGCTCCATTTTAGACCACATCGTCACAAAAAAACAAGATGACTACCCACATAAAAAGTATACAATTAGTACAAATCGTACGAAATCGTTACGTCACACGAAACTAGTCACCTGCCCAATTTGTGCGTTAGCTGTACTTACTGCCGATCTTCAGATGTCCCGTGCAGTAGATGTATCCGATGTTGTTGATGGCCTCGCACGTGTAGTCGCCCTCGTCGCCGTCCGCGGCCTCCGTGATGTCTAGCTTCAGCGTGCCCTCGCGGGACGTCGCCAGGAATCTGTATGACGTAGAATACATTTAATAATAATAATAAATAAATATATATATTTGAATAAACCTGATATTGTACTGATAGATCGGTTAAAGCGGAAAGCGATACTTGTTGATGTCACTATCCCGCATGATGCCAATCTCGTGAAGAAAGAGAATAATAATAAAATTATTTATTCAAAGAATAAGGTTTACAAAGGACTTTACTACATAAAGGTCTTAGAAACTACATATTTAAACTTGGGAGTACTTGTTTATGATACCTTTGGGAGTACAAGACGGCTTCTCGCTCTAACTAAGCATTACCTAAGCGTGTATTTAGACGCGAGGGGTGAAAATAATATCTTGGTCTTCTCAGGTTACAAAAAAACATCATTTAATATAAAAAGCAGCTATTAATTATAATAAAGTAGCAGCTGTGTTTAGAAGGTGCAATCTAGACTGACTGTAGGTACATACTAAGGCTAATAAGTATTAGTATTAGCCTTAGTATGTACCTACATTGTCATATAATAATAATTTCAGAATGGAATACCTCATTAAATAAATAGCTGTTGTACAGCGAGATACCAGTAGTAACTATCTAAGCCTGACATACTACCCATCCGTTTGACAATCTCCGGGTAAGATAAATAGATAAAATATAGAGCTATTAAGTCAGCTGACGGTTGGCTGAGGATTATTGGCGCGCGTCTCCCCTTAATGCCGCGCGTGTCTATGGATTGCAGTGTAACATACGTAGATTATCCATACGCCAAAATATAATATATGGGTGTTTAATATGTATAATAAAAAATATCTATGTATGTATGTCTATTATATTAAGTATAGCAGATGTCTAGTACCCGTAACACAAGCTAAGAGCTTACCACGGGGCTAGATATTGTTGTGTGGATTGTCCGGAAATATTTATTTATTTTGTTTATTTATTTAATTGTGTAAAAAATTAACAAACACAGCTAAAAAGCGCTGCGGAGATCTCGCGTGAGACTTAAGGTGTTTTGATAATGAACATAAATACATCATAGTTCTAATTAAATTTTAAGTACTTTTGTCAACTTTAGCTTGAAGTGATTTTCTGAATAAATATTAATAAATATTATTATAGGTTTTTTTATAGATTCAGCCGAATGTGTAGACGTTTCCGGCGCATCCATGAGTTGCCTCAACCGTTCCATCGCACTCCAAGTATATAAATAATAATAAATAAATAAATATTTCCGGACTACTCACACAGCATCACCTAAACCCAAACTAAGCAGAGCTTGTACTATGGGTGTTAGGTGACTGATATACTACATAAATACATTTTTTTTTGTAAATACATACATACATATGATACATAGAAAACACCCAGACCCGAAACCAGAAATTGCAGATCGTACAAAATCAGGTCCCCCGGCGGGAATCGAACCCACAACCTCCTGCGCCGCAGGCGGACCATCGCCCACCGAGCCACAGATATATGA
This sequence comes from Gymnoscelis rufifasciata, assembly GCA_929108375.1. Lineage (NCBI taxonomy): Eukaryota > Metazoa > Arthropoda > Insecta > Lepidoptera > Geometridae > Gymnoscelis > Gymnoscelis rufifasciata. The sequence continues at coordinate 6,718,160 of OV815327.1, read as the reverse complement.
GTACTCCATACCTGGTGCCTAACGTGATCTCTCGTCCGTTCCTCAGCCACCTGCCGGTGGGGACGGGGTTGCCGGTGGCCACGCACTCCAGCGTGCAGGGGCGGCCGAGCGGCGCCGCCATGTGGGGGGGCAGCTTCCTCATCCATTCCGGCTTGGTGCCGCCGATGTCCTCGCCCGTTCGCACCGGCGTGGTGCATGTGGATGGCTCGGATTTGCCTGAGGATATATTTGATATTATTTTATGTTGACTAATAACAGTTTATGAATTTTAAACCATGTGATTTAAAAGCCTTCAATGTAATATTGGATATAAACACTGACATTTTCTCTGACTAGACGAGACTACTCTTAGCCCCAACTTAACCATTTTATGCTACAATTCGAGTTTTATTGAACCAAGTTCAACCATTGAAAAATTACAATTTGGTCAAGTTTGTTATATGGGAGCCTCCTTATAAGTATATTAATTTATTTAATGTTTTTAGTAATCGTCCCTCAAAACTTTAACTCTCTATCGGTTCTTAGGATCAACATTGTGTCAGAAAGACAGACAGACAAACAGACAACGAATCTAAGTAATAGGGTCCTGCTTTCGATGGAATGCTGTAGAGTACTTTAAAATATGTCAATGTACGAATTAATAGAACTACAGCTCCAGAAATCTTCCATCAAATGAGCAGCACACACCATAACATGAACAGGCCTTCATTGAAGATCGGAGCTACAGACAGCAGTCTGTGTCGCGGCTGATTGAGAAAAAGGAGACGGTAGAACATGTAGTGATCCACTGCAAAGCCTCAGAAGAGATAAGAAAGGAGACGGGGTTGAGGCGTCTCATGGACGCGAAGACCCCATCTAAATCCGCAGACTTGCTCAAACAATTAGTTACAACACCGAAAGTCCTCCGCTACATCAGGGAGTTGGGCTGGTTGGGGCCTGGTTAGGCAGGGGGACAATACACAAAACACTCCCAGGCGAGATGTCAGTGCAGATCTCAGTTCCTCCACTTAGACTTAGAATTAGTCCTTCATAGACCAAAAAGGTCAGCTGTGGTCAGTCAACTTACCCGCAGCGTTGACAGCGATGATCCTGAACTCGTAGTCCTGCTTCTCGTTGAGGTTCATGGCGGTGAAGGTGGTGTCCTGCACGTTGTAGTCGTTGCACTTCACCCAGACGGAGCTGCCGACGTCGCGGCGCTCGATTATGTAGCCGCTTACACGAGAACCTGTGATATATAACATTGGGACATTAAATATATGAATATAATGTTTTGTTACTATTCAAGAGGATTAATAGACATTATAATACTACGCTCCTGTACTGGCAGTTTGGATGTTGGGTATAAGACATACCCCTATTGTGCCCTGCGCAGTCCCATTTTAACTTTACTTACTGAGAAGGCAGGGCATGCCATTTGCATGGGATCCAACAAAAAAGCAAATACGTGAATGCCGTGGCTCTAGCATTGCATAGGACTGAGACACATACTAGTGTGTATATGTATATAAGGCCTTTCTCTATGATGTTGGGTTCTATAAGTGGGTATGAAAGTGCCGGTTTTATCATTACTACATACTTGATATCTATATGTGTTGTGTACAGTTATAATTAACATTAAGAAGTTTTTATTGTATTCATAAAAATATTTATGTTAAATAGGATAGGTATAACATGGACGCCAATAATGTTGCGAACCGTTACGTAGCCCACCTTTTTGAACACAATTTTATTTTATGCAAATAAAATATTTCTATGAATAAATAAATAAGGCACAACACTCCTATGAGTGAGATGTCAGTGCATATCGGTTCCCTCATTTATAATTAGAATTATCGGAATAGTAGTCACCGCCATCGCTGGCAGGCGGGTCCCAGGTGAGGTCCACGTAGTTGCGGCCGACGCGCGCCACGCGCGGCCCGCGCGGTGGCTGGGGCGGCGCGGTGCGCGCGCGCACGCGGTAGCGCTGCGAGCTGAGCGAGTGCTTGCCGAGCCCGGCCGCGTTCTGCGCGCGCACGCGGAACTCGTACTCGTGCCCCGGCTCGAGGTTGTAAGCCTGTGGAGAAACATACTGTTACAGATCCGCTAGACTTCGTGAATTAGAAAATCTTGATGCGAAGAATGGATGAATGTCATGGAGGCATTTGAACTGCACTGTCTGTGAGTGTCCCAGTGTTCGCAAAATAATTATAATCGCTCCTATTAACATTCCTTCAGCTGGGACACTGGGACTCCTCCGCGATGGCCAAGTGCGGGTTGGTAAATGTCACATTATCCTTCAAACTATTCAAAGTTCGCCAAACATTCCGTTTTGCCTTCACCGTTAACGCACGTGTTTTAACACATAGCGCACATTCATTATTAAGACAAACCTTCGGAATAAAAGTCTAGTGAGCTCCCACTCAGCCAAAAACGGTCACCCCACATGACATAGTTCGTTGCCATATTTGAAAATAATTTTAAGTTTTCTTTCAACATTTTTCGATGACTGACAGACCATTATATAGGATCTATGTCGATTTAAGTTGCGAAACAATCATTCTCACTAAAAAGGCTTATAGACAGTAAACATTCAGGGCATAGACTCGCCTGATAGGTGCAGTCCTTGACGAGGTAGTCGGCGCCGGACCAGACGCTGTCCTGCACGTCCTTGAACTCGACCTTGTAGCCTTGGATGCGCGCGCCGCCGTCCGAGCGCGGCCGGTCCCACACCACGGTGGCGGTGGAGCCGTCCCATTCCACCACGCGCGGGGTGCCCGGCGCGTCCGGCACCGTGAATGAGAACTGCGGAGGGACATGTTAACGTTAGATTACCTTCTACGCCTTCATGCTCCATCTTAGACCTCATCGTCACTTTACATCAGGTGCGATTGTGGTCAATAGAAGGCTGAATAATATTATTTGTAATACGAATTGAGATTGTCGAAATTGATTTATTAGTTGTAACAACAAAGTAAACATTAACACAATTACGTTATTTTAAAATTGTACGCAGACACGGATTAAGAAACCAAAACCTTCGCACACAGGATTCGAACCTGCAACTCCGGGACAGCGGGACTTGCTAACAATTACACCAACGCGTCAATTACGTGATAGGACGAAATTCTGCTGCACTTTTTAATATCTGATGAAGCCCGGACAATTAAATGAGACTTAAATGTTAATTTATACTACTTAATAATTCAGAAACTAGTTTTTTCTTCGGTAAACTCCAACAGAAACATTCAACTCTACATAGGACAATTCTGTTTGATTAGACAATATACCTATATATTATTGACTAGCTTGACAAGTCACAGCGTTGCCCGAGTTTATGGATTTTCAAGGTAAAAAGCCTTGCATGATAAATGGGCTATCTTAATTAAAATAATATCGGACCAGTTCCCGAGATTAACACGTTAAACACACAACTCTTCACTCTTCATCTTTATAATATTAGTATAGATCGGTCATTACCTTGGCAGTGATAGGGTCGTCCATGGTAAGCGGGTCCGAGACGCCATATTGGTTCTCGGCGCGCACGCGGAATGTGTACTTGTGGTTCGGCTCTAAGCCCATGACGTTGTAGTGGCAGTTGCGGACGAAAGAGGATATCTTCACCCAAATCTGTAAAAAATTAAGAAATTAGTCAAAATACCTATTTATTAGGAATCAGTTATTACTGTGAAATATATGGTTTAATTATTTAATCATACAGCAACGGACGAGGTTTTAAGGGTCAATATTGTTCAGTTGTTTTCATTACTTTCTCTATCAATATGCATTTGGAGTTACTCTATTGCATTAGGGAACAATAATAATCGAGTTACTAATATTGTTGAATAAATAAATTAATCTTCACCTACTTCGTAACACTTCAATGCATATATGAATAAAGGCAAGTACCTCGACTCTTTAGGCTTTTTTCATGTAATAGGTAGGCAAATCAAAATGTTTCACAAAACTATACCTAAAGTCCATCATTCAATTAAACTTGCCACAAAAAAAAGTGTGTGTGTGTGTGTCAGCTACGACGCACGATTGGAGTTTACTCTTACGAACTATAATTATGATTTAGATCGAATAAAAAAAAAGGGTAAATGAATGCATCTGCTAAAATTATTAGAGAAACAAATTAATATCTGTAATTATTCGGATTATTTATATAACTTCAATAAAGCGTATCACATAAAGTATGTTATAAAATAATATAAATAAAATACAGCAATGCGCTAGCAGAGATACGCTGTGTAATGTATTCCATCTCATTCTTTTACACGTTCAATCCTACAGATATATATGTTTGTCTCTTTCTACGTAACGCCTCAACTTTTCGTGTTACACTTTGATTTTACTCCTCATAAAATTTCCATACCGCGCCTTATAACTCAAATCGTTTCTTAAGGAGTAAACTCCAAAAATCATACATAGAAATAGAAGGCTGGTTATTTTAAATCTTAGTATCCAGTACTTACACCACTGCTGTCCATCTTCTCGACCACGTAGTTGGTGATGGGGGAGCCTCCATCGTCCAGCGGCTGCTTCCAGGACAGGGTGCAGGTGTCGGGCGTGATGTCGTACGCGTCGAACGGTCCCAGCGGTGGGGATGGACGGTCTACCACCAGCACCTGAGGAATAAAAATACGAGTCAGTACCAAAATTGTCTAGTGTTTCATATATTGGGTCAAATTTAATGTAAATGCAAAAATGGACTGTACTGTTCTTCACGATAAACATAATTTTATCAGCGGCATTGCCCTGGTTTTTGTGGTCTTCCACACTTTGGGAGGGTTAACAGGTTCGTTACGGAAAGCTCGTGATATAAGTGCCAGCCTATTTGGCATTCCTTTCTCACAGAGAGAATCACATGAGAATCATATGTTTTTGAAGTGAACGCAAACAGTTCGTCAGATTGACACACGACCTGGTCGAAAATTCATAAGACAGAGTAAGAGTTCTTTTTTTTTTATTATTTATAAGCCTTCATTTGACCACAATCTCACCTGATGTAAAGTGACGATGTGGTCTAAGATGGTGCATGAAGGCCTAGAAGATGGCTTCTCCAGGCCACATTACGAAACACGAAAAAATCGCTTCACGCACTGGCCCAGCCCGGAGGGTGGTGACAAGCCGCGGCCGAAGCCTACCACCAGAGACTGTTCTTAGCACCACCCGGAGGTCACGTGTAAGGATTCAGAGGGTTACCACTTACGGACGTGAACAGACAAAACCTCCAAAAAGAGTAGACCGCCGGCACGGTTTAAGGAGTTTCACTTCTTCCGGAACTCCCTGGAGTGCAACCTGTTATTTATTTTTATGAGCACTACAATTACTACAAATAACACTGCTTTTAAACAGGTGTTTAACTGGTCTACCGTAATACAGGAGCCTTGGCGCCTCGTGCGGGGACCGCTGCAAGTGAAATTGTAACTGTGCATTGGTAAATAAAATTTTATGCATTTGTATTTTATTAAATAAAGGTAAGACAACAACTTACCCTGCAAGTAGCGCTATCAGAGCCCTCGCTGTTAACCAGCTGAATGGTATAGGATCCTGTGTCGGAGCGCTTCGCCGAGTTGTTGTGGAAGACGGTGTCGATGTCCGAGGTGGCGAAGCGGATGCGGCCGTCTGGGAACACTTCGTCGTTGTTGATTATCCATGATACCTGTTGATGAAAGAATAAGTAGATAAGTATTATTGAAATTACATATTGGAAATCTATAAGACCCTATCTTCCAAGTGTCGGACCTGAGTGGCACAAAATGTATTGATGTTTAATCTGGGTAATGATTTAAGGTATGTAAAATTCTATGAAATATCAATACCGATTGATTTAGAAATACGTATGTTTCACTTTCAAAGTTATTGTGAGTTACAGTATTTATTATAAAAAAACGGGATTTCCTCACGTAAACTAGAGCCGATATAGTTTACCTACGTCTACGATAACAGATAAATTTCTCACCTTAGGCCTAGGGTTGCCAGTAAACGGCACCGTGATCTTGATCTCCTCTCCCGCAATCACCGTGATATCCCTCAAGCTCAGATCCGAGGTGATCTTCGGCGAGTTTGGCGGCGCCGCAGCCCTGATAGCATCAGAAGACTGCGACCAGGGTCCTTGTCCAGCAGCATTCACTGCAGATACGCGGAACTCGTACTCGTGGTTTTCAATAAGACCCATAACTCTGTAGGTTGTGTCAGGGATGTGTGCGTGGCAGGCCTTAGTCCATTTATCCTCGGTTATTAAACGCTTTTCTAGGAGATAACCAGTAATAGGTGATCCGCCGTCGTGACGAGGTTTCGCCCATGTAAGTGTAATGGATGTTTCTGTTGTTTCCACGGATTTGGGAACTCCGGGCGCTCCGGGAGGATCGAATGGATGTCTAGCCCTAATCGGTTCAGTTGTTTGAACTGGGTCTGATTGGCCATATTGGTTCTCAGCCATAACCCTGAACTCGTAGCTTTTACCGACAGACAAGTTCTTTACGCGTAAGAACGGAGTGGTAACGTAACCGGAGACTTTAGACCAGTTGGGTGTTCTGGCTTCGCGTTTCTCGATGACGTAGTTGGTGATCTCGCCGCCGCCGTTGTCTTTCGGCGGGTTCCAGTACAGAGTGAGCGCTTCGCCCTCGAATTCGTCAGCGCGTAGGTTTTCTGGTTTGCCAGGTCTGTCCAATACGCGGACGTTGATGGTAGCTGTATCATATCCGGATGGATTGCGAAGCTGTAATCTGTACTGACCTCCGTCGGAACGCTTCGCGTTCTTGACGACGAGGGACGCGGATTCCGGCGTGATCTTCTGGAAGATTCTAGAATCTCCCTCGACATCGAGAAGGTTGTCCTCGGCGAACCATTGCGCGGTAGGTTGCGGGAAGCCAGTGTACGGTACGTGGATGGAGAAGTCTTCACCAGCACGGACGGTGATGTCTCTGACTCCACCGAGATCCATGCAAGGTTTGTTGGGCTGTTCAGCGATGGTAATGTCAGCTGTTGGCTTGCTAGGATCTGATCTGCCGACGTCGTTGACGGCAATGACCCTGAATTGGTAATCCTCACCCTCCTTGAGCTTGGGCACGGTGTGAACCAAGCCAGGGATGGGGACATCATTGACGTCCTTCCAGTCCTTGTCGCCCTTTCCTTTCTGTTGGACGATGTATCCCTTGATCTTGGCGCCTCCGTCGCTCTTCGGTGGTCTCCAGGACAAAGTAACTGAGTCCTTGGTGACACGGTCGGGTTTGGGCGCTTCGGGTGCGCTAGGCTTGACTCGTTGAGTTTCGGCCGTGATCGGTTCCGTGGGCTTGCTAGGTTTGCCAGGTCCGGCCTCGTTGACTGCGATGACGCGGAATTCGTATCTGTTTCCTTCGCGTAGATCGGGTACGGTGTAGCAGGTGTTGGGGGTCGGGTAGTTGTTGACTTTGACCCATTCGCCGCCGCGTTCTCGCTTCTCGACGTAGTATCCGGTGACGGGCTTACCGCCGCTGTTGGCTGGTGGTTGCCATTCGAGAGAGCAGCTGTTCCCACTGTAGCCTGTGATCTTTGGTGTGTCCGGCGCGTCGGGCGCGTCGAACGGACTCTTGGCCAGCGTCGGCTTGCTCTCCAACGGGTCTGAGACTCCGTACAGATTCTCAGCGCGTACGCGGAAAACGTATTTCTTGCCTTCAGTGAGGTTCTTGACTGTGAAGGAGCATTTAGGACAGAATCCAGCAACCGTGCGCCAATCGTTGACGCCGAATTCGGCGACTTCGATGACGTAGCCGGTGATTTCGCTGCCGCCGTCATCGCTGGGCGGGTGCCAGGTCAGACTCATAGCATCATGAGTCACTGGCACTGGCACCAATGGTCCTCTCGGTACTCCCGGCTTATCAACGACGATAACTTCGATATCAGCAGAAGCGGATCCGTGAGCATTTTCAGCCTTGATGGTGTATTTTCCGGCATCATCGCGCGTGGATTTTTCGATGGAAAGCTTGGTCTCACCGTTCTTAGTTTCAGCGGTGATTCTGTGCGAAGGTACGAGGGTGACAGATCCCTTGGTCCACGTGACGGTGGGAGTGGGTGCGCCATCGATGGGGATGTTGGCGTTGATGGGCTCTCCAGCTCTGACCTTGATCTTTTTGCCGATGAGATGGTCCAGATGAAGTTTTGGTTTTTCCTTCATTGGTTTGGCAATGAGGACGTTGGACGGGTCGGAGTATTGTCCAGGTCCTGCTGCGTTGACAGCCGCTACCCTGTACTCGTATTGATGACCTTCCTGAACCCTGTCATCCTCATATTCGTTGTTTCTGACTGGATCCTTGTTTAACTTTATCCACCTGCCCGTAGCTTTGTCCCTCCTCTCAACATCGTATCCGATAATGTTTGATCCTCCGTTGGAGATGGGTGATCCCCACCTGACCTTGATATGATCCTTATCTGCGGATACAAGCTCTGGCTTGCCAGGTTTGCCGGGAACTGTGTATTGGTTCTTGGCAACGATAGCTTTGTCTGTAGTCAGCGGTTCAGACCTTCCTTGCAGATTCTCTGCGAACACTCTGAACTCGTATTTGGTGCCTTCAGCAAGGCGGGGTACGGTGGCGTGGTTGAACTTCGGGTTGATGTATGTAACAGCTGGTACCCAACCACCTCCGTGTGTCAGATCGCGTTTTTCAATGACGTAAGCTGTCAGTTCACTGCCGCCATTGTCTTTGGGTGGTTTCCATGACAATGTGACGGATTGCGCTGTGATCTCTTCATATTCGAAGGGCGCTTGAGGTGCTCCAGGCACGTCTAGAACGATCAGCTCGAAGCTGCCTTCATCAGTTCCAGAATCATTCTTCAGCTTAAGGTTGTATTTACCTGCATCTGATCGCTTGCAGTTTACGGTATGAACAATCGTGTGATGACCGACGGATGTGACAGTAGTCCTCTCATTAGCAAGGACAGGTTTTCCATCGCAAGTCCACGTGACTTCCGGGAAGGGTTCCCCGATGAAGTCCACATCGACGTGGAAGATCAGACCCGCCTTGATCCTGATCTCCTTCAGTGGAGTGAGGATCTTGGGGGCTACGAAGCGGTCTTTAGCGGTGATTACATCGGAAGGTTCTGAAGGTTCAGATTGTCCGGCCTTGTTTACTGCAATGACCCTGAACTCGTAGTCCTGTCCCTCAGTTAGGTCTGGTACTGTGGCCTTGTTCTTTCCAGGCGGGACATGGGCTGCGTTGACCCAGTATGGGCTTCCCTTCTCTTTCTTCTGGATGATATAGCCAGTGAGGGGAGCGCCTCCGTCGGTCTTCGGTGGAGTCCATTCAAGGTCGACATGGTCCTTGCTCCAGTCGGTAGCTTGAGGTTTACCAGGAGCTGAGGGTTCATCGCATTCATTCTTGGCAATGATGGCTTTGTCGAGCTCTAAAGGCTCTGATTGTCCGATCGCGTTTACCGCGCTCACCCTAAACTTGTACTCCTTCATGTGAATAAGTCTTGTAACTTGGTGTGACAAGTATGTGCTCATGCCAGCATCGGACCATGTGCCTCTCGACAGGTCCATCTTCTCAATAACGTAATGAAGGATCGGTGATCCACCGTCATCCAATGGCACCTTCCAAGATAGCGAGCAGGAGTCCTTGGTGACATCAGCGACGAGTAACGGCTTCTCAGGTCTTGAAGGTTTGTCGAGAACGGTGACTTGAGCAGTAGCTGAGCACTGTCCAAGATCGTTCGTGAGGGTTAGCTTGTATACGCCTCCGTCAGCGCGGACGGAGAATGGAATGTCTAATATAACCCTATTATGAAGCACTTGGATGTCGATTCTGTCTGTTGATTTAACAACTTTGCCGTTGATCTGCCATTCGACTGTAGGTTTAGGCGAAGCTTCGATGGGGATCTCATATTGGATCCTCTGTCCTGCTTTAACGGTCTTATCGCAAAGTAGAGTTTTATCAAAGTGTGGTACACAGAATCGGGCCTTAGCGATCTGTGGTGTTGACGCGTCGCTAGGTTCTCCGTTTCCAGCCTTGTTGACTGCGATAACCCTGAACTCGTATTCTTCTCCTTCTTGCAGGTTGGGGACTGTCGCTGTTGTCTTATTACCAGGGACGGTAGCGGCTACCTCCCAAGGTCCGTAGCGTTTCTTCGCTTCGATCACGTATCCAGTGATGGGTGATCCGCCATCCTTCTTCGGTGGAACCCATTCAATGTCCATATGGTCCTTGTCCCAGTCTTTGACGACTGGTGTGCCAGGTTTGTCCGGTGTTCCGTAGGGATCTTTGGCTGTGATCGGTTCGTGACCGACGAGAGGTTGAGATTCTCCGTGCTTGTTGACGGCGCGAACTCTGAAGTTGTAATCGTGACCCTCGATGAGATGGTCGATCCTGATGCTGCAGCCTTGAACCTCGCCAGCGGGGATCCATCTGAGGTTCTCCTGGTCCATCTTTTCGACGACGTAGTGAGTGATTTCGCTGCCTCCGTCGTCCTTCGGCGGTCGCCATCTGAGCGAGCATCCTGATTTGGTGATGTCATCAGCTCGGAGGGGTCCTTCCGGTGGTGTAGGTGCGTCCATGACGAGGATCTTGACAGTGGCGCTGTCTTTGCCGTTATGGTTCTTAGCGTTGAGGGTGTAGGTGCCGGAGTCACCACGCTTGGCGTCGATGACTCGGATCTTGGTGCTGTGGTCGTCATGAACAATCTTGATCCTGTCATTGTTCATGATGAGGTTATCTCCGTTGAGCCACTCCTTGGTGGGCACGGGTTCTCCGGCCACGGGCACGTCCAGCTCAAAGTTCTGTCCGACCTTGACCTTGATGTCGAACATGAAGTTCCTGTCGATCTTCGGAGCCAGGTTCTTGGGCCGCGCCAGATGTGGCGAGGTAGCGTCGGAAGGTTCACCCTGGAGTAGAACAAACACATTTTTAATTAACATTTTATGATTACATTTAGTGACTATAATATATCAATGAAATTTGTGACCCTATACATATTTAAAAGTACCACACATTTTTAAGGAAAAGAGGAACAATGAATTTTCTTACCTTGCCAGCCTTATTCACAGCGCGTACTCTGAATTCGTACGTGTTGCCTTCAATAAGGTCGGGCACCTTGCCTGTTGTAACGTCGCCTTCGATCTGGAAAGTGTTAACAATTATGTTCTGAATGTTACTAAATTTATTGATTGTTTATTGATGGTTTATAGATTAAAAAAAGTTAAGTGGCAGTGAGGTTATATTTTTCCTTAACTTCAACTTGTTTTATGTTTATGTTGATATAAAACTTTTCCTATTTCTATAAATTATATTCTAACATAATTTCATCCATCAATTTTTTTGCCTTCCTTTGCCCGCATATTGAGCAACATTCATATTTTACAAGACTATCATTATGACATGACTTTGATCTCCTCTTCTGACATGCTGCTAGGTGCTCAAAAATAAAGTTTGATCTCACCTGAGCACACTCCTCCCAATCAGGCGAGAAGCGGTCCTTCTTCTCGATAACGTAGCCCGTGATGGGCGCTCCACCGTCCGTGGTGGGCCTGGTCCACTCCAGCTCCACGAAGTCTCTGTCGAAGTCCTTGATCTTCGGCAGGCCAGGCTTGCCGGCCACCTCGAAGGGGTTCTTGGCTTCCGTGGAGTGGGGTGTGGTGAGTGGCTCGGATTTTCCTTGTCTGGGGATGAAGAATAGACAGTTAAATGTCTATCACATCTAATCACTAACACATCATAATTTTGTGACAAAACATTCTTTGTAATGAAATCAAGAACAAAAAAAAACAAAAAAAAAATACTGTGTAAAAAGATTTTGTTCGGGCGGTCACCCATCCAAGTACTGGCGTCGCGCAACGTGTCTTAACCTTGTTAGCGTTTAAGATTGGCTTACCCGTCGTTTTTTCCGTTGCATCCGGTTTGAAATCACAACGATTCTTAAGAAGTTTCACTTCAAAAAAACCTCGGTATTTCGCCCACTTGCAGTATAAACAAACTGTGCCAACATGGTCCCCATCATCCTTTTGATATACCAATAAAATTCATCACAATCCATCATACTCTTTCCAATACCCACAACGCTGGTCCAATGCGAGTAGCTGAATGTGTAAGAGCAGCACTCGTTCATCGAGGATACCACGAGACTGAGTTTCCCTTGGTTCTCTAAGATGGTATTTAAACCCCCTCATCCCTTATATGGACTATTGCCTCACCTGTTAACAGAGCGCGCACCCGGAACTTGTACTTGTGGCCTTTTGATATACCAATAAAATTAATCACAATCCATCATACTCTTTCCAATACCCACAACGCTGGTCCGATGCGAGTAGCTGAATGTGTAAGAGCAGCACTCGTTCATCGAGGATACCACGAGACTGAGTTTCCCTTGGTTCTCTAAGATGGTATTTAAACCCCCTCATCCCTTATATGGACTATTGCCTCACCTGTTAACAGCGCGCACCCGGAACTTGTACTTGTGGCCGGGCTGCAGGCCGTCCACCGCCAGGCTGGTCTGCGGGCCGTCGGTCTCGCCGGCGGTGACCCAGCGGCCCGTGGCCTCGTCCATGCGCTCCACCACGTATTTGTCGATGGGCTGGCCGCCGTCGTCCGAGGGCGGGTTCCACGACAGCTTGGCGCCGTGCGCGTGTACGTCCGACACCTGAGGGAAGGTATTTATAGGGTCGACTCTGTGTTATACAAAGTTTTTTAAGCACAAATTGCTTTGAGGTAATATCTACAAATTTGAAGGACCTAAACGTAAAACAAACAGGTTACCTGATAGATAATGTTTTAGCATTAAGCCTTTTTTGTAAAATGTTAAATAAATAAACAGGTAAAATAGATACACAATAATTCATCGATATTACAGCCTTATGCGGCCTCAGAACCGAAGACCTTGATGATATCGTGTTATGAAAGCGCTACTGTTTATCATCTAGTAAGATTCCCTTAAATAGGGTGCTTATTAGGGAAGGCCATATCCAGCCATGGAATACAAAGGGCTGATGGTAATAATGACACAGATTACATTAATTGGGTCTTGCGGCGTCCACAAAGATAGTTGGCAACATTTTATCGACGGTCTATAACGGTCTATAGGTCGATTATACATACTTTAATAGAATAATCTGTGAAACTAGACGTTGATGTGTTTAAAAGAATAAGAATCGTTATTTGATGACGACCTCTGTGGCTCGGTGGGCGACCGTCCGCCTGAGGCGCAGGAGGTTACGGGTTCGATTCCCGCCGGGGGACCAGATTTTGTACGATCTACAATTTCTGGTTTCGGGTCTGGGTGTTTTCTATGTATCAAATGTATGTATTTCCAAAAAAAAATGTATCTATGTAGTATATCAGTCACCTAACACCCATAGTACAAGCTCTGCTTAGTTTGGGGTTAGGTGATGCTGTGTGAGTAGTCCGGAAATATTTATTTATTTATTTACCTTGAGCGGACCTCCAGGCGGACTGGGCACACTCAGCACGATGACCTCAACCTCCGCTACATCCTTGCCGTTAACGTTCTCCGCTGTGATGGTGTAGCGTCCGCTGTCCGCTCGCGTGGCGGCCTTGCAGTTGATCTTGGTGCTGTAGTCGGAATGCTGCACTTTGGTGTCGCCGGAGGTCTTCACTTCGCGCTTCGCGAGGAACCATTTCGTTTCCGGCATCGGTTCACCGGTGACCTGGGGATTTGAAGTTGGATTGTAATTAGTATTGACATGAGTGATATTTTTTAATTTGAGTCAAGACGCTACGCTACAGATTTCCGCATAATGTATGTAGTGTGTTGGTGTTCACACAATAATATATGCTGTGGGTCAGGAAAAAAATTTAGAACCACTAAACATTTGAAAATCTTGTTTGAGTTTCTTTCCCTTCTCTATAAAGACTCATTTATAGTAATTTTAGATATATAGCTACATTTTTATTTTTATACGTAAGGAACGATAAACACATAAATAACTGATTCGGTTTCTTTTATTTATTGAAAAATATTGCCAAAGTGATGAGCGATGCGGAGAAGCCATCTAGCTTCTTGGTCTCCATGCCCCATCTTAGACCACATTGTCACTTTACATCAGGTGAGGTGAGATTGTGGTCAAATGAAGGCTTATCCAAAATAAACATATAAAATAGTAAGCAATTAATGGCGTAGCTGACTATAAAAATAATAGGTCCGTTATTTATACAGTTAATTTGTTTTTACCAGTCTTTTCTGTAACCAAAAATTTGGACATTGAATTTTGGCTATACGTAACGTTTTCGTGTGATTTGTGCTAAATTTATATAGTCATCATGCCTAATGGGAAGATAAAAACTAATCTTAATACTTACTTGTGACTAATATAGTATAAGTTATTTGTTACTAATATGATATGGATCTACTTTATTGTGACTAATATAGTATATAAGTTATTTGTTACTAATATGATATGGATCTACTTTATTGTGACTAATATAGTATATAAGTTAATTGTTACTAATATGATATGGATCTACTTTATTGTGACTAATATAGTATATAAGTTATTTGTTACTAATATGATATGGATCTACTTTATTGTGACTAATATAGTATATAAGTTATTTGTTACTAATATGATATGGATCTACTTTATTGTGACTAATATAGTATATAAGTTATTTGTTACTAATATGATATGGATCTACTTTATTGTGACTAATATAGTATATAAGTTATTTGTTACTAATATGATATGGATCTACTTTATTGTGACTAATATAGTATAAGTTATTTGTTACTAATATGATATGGACCTCATCTTAATGTAATTGTTAATTTGTAATGTTGTCCGAAATAAATGTTTTTTTTTTTTTTATTTAATCAATGACTCATCATCACCAACATACCTTGACGTCAAAGCCGAACTTCTGGCCGACCTTGATCTTGATATCGATCAGGTTGGTCCTGTCGATCTTGGGCGCCAGATTCCTGGGCTTGGCCACGATGGGGTGCGTGCTGTCGCTGGGCTCGCCGGGGCCTGCCTTGTTCACCGCGCGGACCCTGCGGGGAAAACAAATCAGTTAATATTGCTCGACAATTCACATAGTAACATCTAGCCCGTGGTAAGCTCTGAGCTTGTTTTACGGGTACATTTTAAGCTATACGAAGTCCATAGGTGGAAGAAATTGCTCTAAGCAATAAGGCCGTCCATTACGCATTTTTGTATTTAGCTTTAAGTCCCTTTTTGTATTGTGATATCCTGGTGTGTAATAAAGAGTTTTATTATTATTATAGGTGTTCATAATGTTTCCTTCAAAATTAAGGGGTTTATAGCGTAGGTAATCCACCACGCTAGTCCCATGCATGGGTGTGCCAGAGCCTCGTTCTGCTTCAGCTGGGGAAACCAGGAGCCAGTAAGCTTGAGTTTTTGACGTGTCTAAGTTTTGTAAAACCAAACAAACGGTGGTTTTGGAACCCCTTCTCCTAGTTGACGGGATTTAATATCGTAAATAGCTCCCGTTGGTAAAATTTCAAAGTTTCTGACTTAACGGTCAAAAGACGTCCTTCATAGAGAGTGAGCATTGGCGTCAGCTCCATCTATTTCCATTTAGCTCAATTTTCGTTTTATAGTATTTAAACCCTCACCTGAACTCATAAGTCTGTCCCTCAATCAGATCCGGCACGGTAGCCGTGGTCTGGTTGGCCGGGACCTCAACAGCCTTCTCCCAGTTGCCGAACTTGTCCTTCTTCTCCACGATGTACCCCTCGATGGGGGCGCCGCCGTCTTCGCGCGGCGGGGTCCACTTGAGGTCCACGTGGTCCTTGTCCCAGTCTGTGACTGATGGAGTGCCCGGCGCGCCTGGGAATCGAACAGGTGGTTAAGAAAACGGTGGATTAAATTAATTGACGACCTCAAGCTTAGTGCGTCATGGCAAAAAGAGGTTGCAGGTTAGATTTTCGTCGAGGGACTAGATTTTTCTCATCTGCATTGTTAAGGATTAGCTTAAATCAATTACTTAAAAAAAGTATTTGTTCAGTCAAAAAAAGCCTCTTCATTAGGCTACAGTTTAAACTTGTAGCCAAATGAAAGAGGAAGATATAAACGTAATATAATCTAATAAGTAGTATTCTAAACTCACCAGGCTCGTCGAATGGATTCTTGGCGACGATGGTCTGTTCTGAATCCAAAGGCTCGGATTCACCTTCGCTGTTGACAGCGGATACACGGAATCTGTACTCCTTGCCAGGAGTCAAGCCGATGACGTCACATTCTGAAATAAAATGTCTCGGTTACAAATCTCACAAGTGGAAAAAGAAAACTTCAACTATTTTAACTCTTAAATTATTTTGACACAAACAGGGATTAAAAAAAAACTTGTATCGCAAGTTTTGTTTTACATATAAAATACAAAACAAAATTATATGTTTACATTATAAGTTATAGTTTCACCGTGAAAAAAAAAATTCTTAGCAAACAGTCGCAGCTAAGGTCTGATGAACCACTCTGGGGTTAAATAATGAATAACCTCATTAAAGTGGCAGTCCGCATGCCATAAAGCCAGAGCAGGACGACCATCAACGAGGCAAACAAACCAGAAAATCGGCCGCAGCGTTTTGGAATACCATTTACTGCGCTAAAACCAACCCGCCTGTATTCTCTTATCACGCTTTCAATATGATTAGAGTCAATCAGGGAGGATATTCCTAACAGCGTACTACCTGAGGCAGAAAAAGGTATAATACTCACTCGGTTCCTCAGACCGGGAGCAGGGTACCCAGACACCGGTCTCCGTGTCCAGCTTGTCCACTTGGTAGTACTCGATGGGCACTCCGCCGTTGTCCTTGGGCCGCTTCCACTTGAGCGTGGCGCCTTCTTTGTGGACGTCCGAGATCTGAAAACAATGCCATGGTGGTTTATGTAGGAGTAATAACTTTTTTTTTTTTTATGCTGGATAAGCCTTTATTTGACCACAATCTCACCTGATGTAAAGTGACGATGTGGTCTTAGATGGGACATGAAGACCTAGAAGGTAGATAGCTTCTCCGGGCCACATCACGAAACACGAAAAAATCGCTTCACGCACTGGCCCAGCCCGGAGGGTGGTGACAAGCCGCGGCCGAAGCCTACCACCAGATACTGTTCTTAGCACCACCCGGAGGTCACATAAAATGACATACACCAATAAACAAAAAGAAGACAATTATACTATTGCGACTATGATTAAAGCTATCACCTGCAGCGGTCCCTCGGGCTTCGTGGGTTTATCAGTGACCAGCACGTTGATGGTGACGGTGTCCTTGCCGCTGGAGTTGACGGCGGTGACGGTGTACTCGCCGGAGTCGTCGCGCCGCACCGGCCGGATTATGATCTTCGTGAAGTAATCCGGGTTGTCTATGGTGACCGCCTTCGACGGCCGCAGCGGCATGTTCTGGCATCTGTGGAAATTCAAATAATGTTGGCAATAGGAAAGCTACTGAATAAATAAATAAATAAAAATAAGTAAATAATATTTCCGGACAATCCACACAACATAACTATTGACTAACCTAATCAATGTTTAATTTGCCACTAAGGTGGCAGAAAAGCATTCGGTCCACCTTATGGAAAGTGGCTTGCATGCTTGCTGGGCCTCATTTGCTGCGATAGCCGCTTATAGATCCTTGCGAGTCATGACCTGCGCTCTTGAGACCCCATAAAAGCTTCAAGCGTACCATTTTGATGAAACCCATACTATTAATTACTATAGGAAAAAACTTCGGACAGGAGATCATTCCATAACCGAGAGTTTGCGGGAGGAAGTTCCTCTCAAACTTGACGGTCCCCTAACTAAACGGCTCTAAAGGTATGTGAATTATCTCGCTTACGATGGTGAGAGGTGTGGTTATTAAAGATACCTGGCTCTTGTGTGTGTGTGTCCAACCGATTTCGATCACGGCGACAGCTTATATTCCTTGATCCACCTCATGTGGGTCTAGGTGGTACCTTTGAAGGAATAAGAGAGATCACATCATCATGTTAAACTCACCTCCATTCCACAGCGGGCGCGGGCTCGCCAGTAATGGAGGCCTCCATCTTGAGCGTGGAGCCAGCCGAGATGGTGACGTCACGCAGGTTGCGGCGGTCGATCTTGGGCGCCAAGAAGCGAGGCTTGGCGACGAAGTTCTTGCTGGCGTCGGACGGCTTGCTCTGGCCGGCCTTGTTCACGGCGATCACGCGGAACTGGTATTCGTTGCCTTCGATTAATCTGTGGAACAAACAACCAATGTGTGTTTACGGCGATTTCTAAGAAGTTGTATTTGTATAAGTACTGTAATAAACAAAAAACAACATAATTTTTAGAATGGGTGGTATTTGCCTATTATTACAGATTGAATTGATAGTAATGGGGATTAATGACATACATACAATTGTAAAACAAAAGTTTGGAACAAGCTGAAATTAAGTTTTCATTCTACTTTAAACCGAGATATATCCTAAACGTTCAGTCGGATCGAAAAATGTTGACCAATTTTTTTATTTTCACAAATTGGCGTCCTGTACTTGCCATGTTGCATTTTCGCACACGTCTATATAGTGAGTCTTTCCTTAAGGAATCAATGGAGGTGTGTATCATAGAAATCGGCCCAAACGTTTGGTCAGTATAGTGCTACAAAGAAACATTACATACATAGACTGTTAAACAAATTACCACTCCTTTGCGTTGAGAAGACGGGTAAAATAGCGTGGCTGTGCATGAATAGAAGACACCTAATCACTCTTGTCTCAAATATAGATTGATTGTAATTAATATGTACCCGATGATGGGCGAGTCTGTAATCTCCTATAGTCGTCAGTGACAACTCGTGGTAGGACTATATGCACCTCAAGAACCCAAGGTCACTCCGAGAAGCCTGCGAAGATGGGGTCTTCTGGAAACTTCTGCGCTTTTGGTCCCCACTCCACGCACAATGGACCACCTTGAGTCTAAGTGCGGAAAATCAGGGCCCCCCCTAACTAACAAACTAGCTAACTAGGGCTATATGCACCCAATTACTTTAGCTTAAAAGTCAGTCACTATTAGCAGAAGTCCAGCCTCATTTGTCACCATATTTAGTATCCCAAAGAAACCTGTCTCTAAGATGGACTTACCCATTGACAGTGGCAGTGGGCGTGGGCACGTGTGTCTCAACCGCCTTCTCCCACAGCGGGCTGTACTTGTCCTTCTTCTCGACGATGTATCCGATGATGGGCGAGCCGCCGTCGGAAATGGGCGCGTCCCACTTGAGGTCCACGTGGCTGGCGGACCAGTCGTCGGGCACGGGCGTGGTCGGCGCGTCGGGCACGGCTGCAAGTAATGGGGCTCATGAGAAATCGAAAAGCGATATGATTTTAATTGGAAATAGTAATGCAATATATTTATTTCTGTAAATTGTTTATAAAACTAGGTTATCAAAGTACACTAGTTATACAATTTGTTATCTAAGTTATGTTTCAATAAAGATATTTTAAAAACAAAAGACAAAGGGTTTAGGAAACAATTTTACTACTCGTAAACGAGAACTAAGATTTTGAAAAACTGATTCTAAAATGATCTCTCTTACTTGATGTTATATGTATTGGTTGTCTAATCTGATGCGATTCTTATAAGACTATTAGTAGCGCGCCCCGGTTTCGCACGCAAAAATTTTTAATGACTACCCGTCATTAAAATACTTTTTGTGGCAATTATAACATTTAAAAAAAAAACATCCTTGAAGTTCTACGAACATTTAATAAAATTGGTTAAGGCGTTGTTGAGTTATGAGCTTACCAACACATTTTGCGATTCATTACGACACGACAGAGTAAAAACCTGTTTTTACTCTGTCGTGTCGTTTGAGAGATATTTCGTTTTAAAACCAAATCACGTTTTTATTCAAAATGGCGGAATAATTGTAAGCCAAAGTGTTGGAACTCCTTTCAATAGAATATATACTTACTGAAAGGATCCTTCGCGATGATGGAACCGAAGGTCTCCAGCGGCTCTGACTCGCCCTCCTTGTTGATGGCCTTCACGCGGAACTTGTACTCGTGCCCCGGGATCAGGCCGTCCACCTAAACAGAGACGGGTATATTGGTAAGGCCACGTTACATGATTGCAAGACGAATGCTTGCATGGAAAGTCTTGATAGTATAACTTTTGAAACAATCATGGTTATCACTTAATTAGAATAGAATAGAATAGAAAATTTATTCATTATACAAAACACAAACTTAACATTATATTATAATGGTAACCCAGTGAATTAATATAACATTGTCAAGTTAACATTGTAAAAGAAATAAAAATAAAGTATTTTAACTCAATCATCAGATAAAATATTGAATAAAGAAAATAATAATAAGTATTATATAAATATTAAAATATTACAATTAAGTACTCTATTAATAATTAATATAATGCTGTAAGTAGGCACTATTAATATTAATATTTTAAAAAGTACTATTAATAGGTTCTAATATATTTTGATTCCTATCGGGATATTTACCATGATTCTTCTTCTTACATGTACTAAATATAATCTCTGATGTCTTTTGAGTTTCCCGATATATTGGCACAGTTACATGTTGATGGATTGATCAATGATACACAATCTACGATGAAGAAACGTTCCCACTGCTGGGACACAGGGACTTTTCTCTTGTCGAGAGAGATTAGGCCTTAATTCACCATGCTGGCCAAGTGCGGGTTGGTGAATTTCACATGCCTTTCAAACTTCTCAAAGATCTCAGAACATGCCATTGTCCTTACGATGGCCTTCACCGTTAAAGCACGTTTTCTAGAACGAAAATCCATAGGTTTGAACCCACGACCTTCGGAATGAAAGTCGAGTGTAACTTAGCCAACACGGCTTTTACTTTTGCATTTATGATACTAGTATGGATTCTAAGAGAGAAGAAAAGGTCGACCACAAGAGACATGGGTAGATGACATAACCCTGATTTCAGGAAAAACATGGACAAACAAGGCACAGGACAGAGATAAATGGCAAATGTTGGAGGAGGCCTATATACGTAGAGGGGTCCTTTAAAAATGTTATATTAATAAAATTATATAGATATTACAATATTTTAAAGTGAAACTTTTGTAACTTAAAGGAAAATAAAGGCTTTTTTATTTATTTTATTTTATGGATTCTAAGTTTAAGATGACATACCTCCATTTCACGCACGTTGCCCATGGTCTTGCCCACGGGCACCCAGCTGCCAGTCTCCGGGTCGTACTTCTCCACCAGGTAGGCCTCGATGGGTTCGCCTCCGTCGTCCTTGGGCCGCTTCCAGTTGAGCTTGCAGCCGTCCTTGTGGATGTCGGAGACCTCCAGTGGGCCTTCGGGCTTCTCTGGTTTGCCTGGATTTAAATATTACGTTGAATATTCAAATTAATTTAAACTATAGATTGACTGAGCTTATTATGTCATCATCATCATCTCAGCCGTAAGACGTCCACTGCTGGACATAGGCCTCCCTCAAAGATCTCCAGTGGTTTCGGCTGGCAGCGGCCTGCATCCACCGTGAGCCCGCAGCCTTCACCAAATCGTCCGTCCATCTAGTTGGTGGACGTCCTACGCTGCGCTTGCCGATCCGTGGTCTCCATTCGAGAACCTTTCGGCCCCAACGACCATCTGTTCTTCGTGCTATGTGGCCTGCCCACTGCCACTTCAAAGAACTAATCCGTTTGGCTATGTCGGTGACCCGCGTTCTTCTACGAATCTCCTCATTTCTGATTCGATCCCGTAGAGAAACCCCGAGCATAGCCCTCTCCATAGCTCTTTGAGCGACTCTGAGCCTGTTTATGAGACCAATAGTGAAGCACCACGTTTCGGATCCGTATGTCATCACTGGCAACACACATTGATTGAAGACTTTCGTCTTGAGGCACTGCGGTATATTAGATGAAAAGACGTGTCTTAGTTTCCCGAACGCTGCCCATCCGAGTTGGATTCGGCGACTGACCTCTTTCTCGAAATTGGACCTACCTAATTGGACTGTTTTTCCTAGGTATACATATGCGTCAACAACTTCGAGAACCGAATTCTCAACCATAACGGGGGCGGGCACAACATGGACATTAGACATGACTTTCGTCTTGTCCATGTTCATCCTGAGGCCCACCCGTTGGGAGACTCGATTGAGGTCTTCAAGCATTGTGCTGAGTTCTTCCATCGTCTTCGCCATGACTACGATATCATCTGCGAATCGAAGGTGAGTGAAGTACTCGCCATTTATGTTGATGCCTAGCCCTTTCCATTCTAGGAGTTTAAAAGCGTCTTCTAAAGTGGCTGTAAACAGTTTCGGAGATATAACATCTCCCTGCCTAACTCCTCTTTGTAAGGGAATCGCTTTTGAACTCTGTTCCTGTACTCGGACTGACATAGTGGCGTTTCTGTACAAACATTTCAACACTTCGATATATCGATAGTCAATGCGACATCGTTGGAGAGACTCAAGCACCGCCCATGTTTCCACCGAATCGAAGGCCTTCTCGTAGTCCACAAACGCTAAACAGAGCGGCAAGTTATACTCTTCGGTCTTCTGTATAACTTGCCGCAGCGTATGAATGTGGTCTACGGTACTATAGCCTTTTCGGAACCCGGCTTGTTCGGGGGGCTGGAAGTCATCAAACCTGCGCTCGAGACGATTTGTAAGGACCCTAGAGAACAGCTTATAAACATGGCTCAAAAGCGAGATGGGTCTGTAGTTCTTTAATAGGGCATTATCACCTTTCTTAAAGAACAACACCACCTCGCTTTTGTTCCATGCTTCAGGCGTAGTACCTCCGAGCAAGGAGGAATTGAAGAGCTTCTGAAGGACTCTAAGTACCGGTGTTCCACCCGCTTTCAGAAGCTCTGACGTGATTCCATCCTCACCCGGCGCCTTGTTGTTCTTCAGCTGTCTCAGGGCCATTCGAATCTCGTACAGGCTGATGTCCGGAATATCTTCGGTGTAATGTCGGGTCAGTTTGGCTCTTGGGTCTTCGGCCGCACTGGTAACAGGTTTTGTGACCGACGCGTAGAGCTGCCCATAGAACTTTTCGACTTCCCTTAACACTTCCGCTTTCGTCGACGCTACACTGCCATCATCCCGCTTCAGCTTCGTCATCTGGCTTTGCCCAATAGATCTTTCTCTTGCAAACACTTTGAAGCCCTGGTTTCGCTCAATCGTATCTTTAATACGAGAAGTACTAAAGATACGAATATCGTGCCGCAAGGATTTTGAAATTTGTCTATTGAGCTGCCTATGGGACTGGGCGTCGTCGGGAGATTGCAGTTTAAACGAGCGTCGTTCAGCCATAAGGTCAAGGGTGTCCTCAGAGAGTCTCTGAGTTCTATTGGTACGGCGAGTCTTGAAGAACTGAGACCCGACCGTATGGACAGTCTCTACGAACCTGTTGTTGATCTCGTCCACCGATGCGTTATCTTCTAGGCAATCAAAGCGATTTGAGAGCGCGAGTTGAAAGCTCTCGGGGTTTTCGACCTGGGCGCGAGTAGGACGGAGCGTGGACTTCATCAAACGGGACCGTTCAAGTTTAACGTTCACATTCAATGTGCCTCTTACGATTAAGTGATCACTACCGGTTTTCACCCTGTGAATCACAGAGACATCATTGAATATCCGTTTCTTGTCGGTCATGATGAAGTCAATCTCATTTCTCGTGAAACCGTTGGGACTAATCCAGGTCCACTTCCTGTGAGGCGGCTTCTGGAAGAAAGAATTCATCATGAAGAGTCCTTTCTCCAGGAAATCGGCCAGCCTCTGTACCCTACTCTACTACTCATTATCGCTTCTCATACCCAGCTTCGCATTGA
This sequence comes from Gymnoscelis rufifasciata, assembly GCA_929108375.1. Taxonomy (NCBI): domain Eukaryota; kingdom Metazoa; phylum Arthropoda; class Insecta; order Lepidoptera; family Geometridae; genus Gymnoscelis; species Gymnoscelis rufifasciata. The sequence continues at coordinate 6,694,436 of OV815327.1, read as the reverse complement.
AGTCCCCCATTACAACATTGAAGTGAGTTTTATGAGTATGTATGGCTCTACTGACGTCCTCATACATAGACTCAACTTCCTCATCTGGGTGTGCCGAGGTCGGTGCATACACCTGAACGACCTTAAGCGAGTACCTCTTAGATACTCTGAGTGTTAGGTATGCGACCCTGCTCGACACACTGTCGATGGCAATGATGTTGTTAACAAGGGACTTGTGAACGAGAAACCCGACACCACCTTGGGACTGTTGGTCGCCTTCCCGGTAGAAGAGCAGGTTACCAGATTTCAGGGTTATCGTGTCCTGTCCCTTTCTACGGACTTCAGACAACCCCAAGATATCCCACCGTAGCCTGCTCAATTCTTCTTCCAGCTCAACTATCTTTTCATCAGACCGCAAAGTGCGGACGTTGTGTGTTGCCAGGGCCAGGTTTCGTTTGGTGTGGTAGCCGTGAGGAGCTTATTATGTATCCGATGGCTATATTGAAGAAATACCGTATACTTTCATCTTAAGAGTTTATTTTAAAATTAGTCAGATTAGTCATATGTACTAGAGATATTTTATGTAATGCTAAGAATAGTTTTAAGATTTTTGTAGTGCCCAAACAGGAGCTGTGTTCTGTTCTCGCATATTTTATAAGCCTTTAATGTTACAACATGGTTGAAAATAAACGATTTATGATTAATATTAATTACTAGCGGCCCGCCCCGGCGTCGCACGGGTAAAAAAAAGTTCCCGGCAATTTTTCCTTATTTGCTTACCGTTTAGACCTACCCTGGACTACGACAAACATTTTAAAACCAAAATCAGCTCAATCGGCCCAGCCGTTCTCGCGTTTTAATCAGACTAACGAACAACAATTCATTTTTATTTATATAGATATCAAATATCTAGCAACATAAGCTTAGAGCTTACCACGGGCTAGATGTTTTTCTGTCTATTATTAATTAATATAAATACTCACAAATAACAATAATGTCCAACTCGGCGGTGTCCTGCCCGTACTTGTTGACGGCCTGGATCTTGTACGTGCCCGAGTCCTTGCGGCGCGGGCTCGAGTGCTGGTACTTGCTGATGTACGGTACATTGATCACTGCAAACCAAAATTACATGATATTAGTAATGAGAATAATAGTCATTTATTGATAATTTATTTATTTATTCAACAACAATTGTTACTCTGTCGTTACAGGATGTTTCCCAATGCAACAGAGTGACTCAATTAACATTAAAAATTTAAAATATATATACATATTATTATTATTAATTTCATTCAATTTTTAAGATTACTCACGTACATAAGAAATAAATTAATGAAATTTAATAAAAGTAACCAAAGTAGGTATATAAAAATAAAATAAAAAAATCCATAACACATTAAAACATTCAAAATTCACATTTAAATCAATCACCCTAATATTTTACATAACACAATATATACATCATAGCTTTTGCGATAATATAAATTATAAGTCACAATATGGTTTTTAACGTGGTTTCCCAATGCCACAACTTATTCAAAACAAAATAACTAAGGCGGCCTCTAAACGGTCAATTATATTGCACAATATTGGCGAATTGTGCAATTTAATTGACCGTTTAGGGTTAATATTGAAGGTCGTTTGGATCAAAGTGCCTTTCAATCTTATTGTACAATAAAAGTATTGTACAATGTTATTGTAGGTCTAGAGGCCGCCTAATGTGATAATTATTATTAAATGTCAAAATCTGAAATACATTAATAATTGTAGCAACAAGAAATATAAATAATGTCAATTTATCAGAATTACTATTAACAATGGATACGAATGTCAACAATGTATTATTTTAATCTATAAGTAGTTAGACTAAAATCCGTGCCCAATGGACGATTGAGACATTGATTGTTGTTTTTTTTTTACTTTATTATTATTAATTTTATTTCAAACATGAGAATGCATGTTTTCAGAAACTCAATGCACACATTTATGTTTTATAGACTTGAATAGGACAAGAATAATATATAGTAATATACATGTCAAAAAAATTGGTTTGAAGCCTGTACGCTATGAGCACATTGATCGCTTTCAGCGATAAGGCCGCCCATTCTACCTGTAAATTTCGTATGTATTTCCTTTTCTTATCCATGTCGTGTACAATAAAGAGTAGATTGATTGATTGATCCTGCAGGCAGATCTCAGCCTATATGGAGGTATAAGCCCCTTATCCCCAACACCATAAATTCTCACCCCAAGCTATAATGGACTCTATGCACTTACGTTTGAGTCCACTTCCCGAGGACACGGACTTGCCGTTGAGCGTCCACGTGACGTCAGGCGCCGGCTCTCCGGACACCTTCACGTCCAGGGCGATGGGCTCTCCTTCCTTCACCTTGATGGTGCGCAGGCAGCGGCGGTCGATCTTAGGAGCCACTGTGGAATAAAAATTATAAAATGATTATGTTTTCAAAGTTTATTTATTTATTTTATTTGTTTATTTATTTATTTGTAAGGAAAATCAACAGCCAAGATTATCACTATAACTAACCTAGTAGTAACAGAAAGCTAATTACAGATCTTCACGGATGGTCACATATTAAACATTAAAAAAAGTGAACACACCTAGATGGACACAATGAACATTACACAATTATAACATAGAAAAATAACAAAAACCTATAAAACTACCTTTAAACTATCAATAAAATAACTATTAGCTAGTCGCTGCCTGATCGAGTTTAATGATAAAGCCTGCCTAATTGCCTGATAAAGTTAGTAAATCGGTGACTTTTTGAAAACAAAAATGACGCAACAATCGACGTTTCTAAACATCTTCTAATGTAACGTGCCAGATGTAAAAAGTTATACCAAAGTGTTTATTGTAAATTAAGTATAAGTTGGTCAAAAGAAAAAGATCATAATACCACCGAGAACAGAAACAAATGTGATCACTTTAATTGTTCCTATACTTTTGACAAGTGGCCAAGTGCGGGTGTTGGTGTATGTCACATGTCCTTCAAACTCATTAAAGTTCTTAGAACATGCCGGTTTGCTCACGATGTTTGCCTTCAGCGGTACTTACATCTCCTAGGTTTGCAGACGACGGACTTGCTGGCGTCGCTGGGCTCGCTGGGGCCGGCCTCGTTCACGGCGCGGACCCTGAACTCATACTCAGTACCCTCGTCCAAGTTAGGTACGGTTGCCTTCTCGTTGTCGTTGGGTCCGACCTATGGAAATAATACAGGGTTAGTTTTATGAAACATTGAAACTTAGTGGTGTTGTCCGAAGTTAAATGGTTCAAGTAGTTTCGTAAAATATAATGTTTGTCGCGGTAAGATAATGACAGTTTAACATCTAGGTTTGTCAACAGAACATTTTGTGCCCGATGATGACAACACAAGAAGTTTTTTAAGTATATTCTTAAGCCACGTCCATTATGTAGAGTAACATAATAAAATTAAGTGAACTGTTTCCAATGGGTTTTATAGCATAATTTGTGATTATAATCAATGATTCAAGGTTTTGAATGACAGATTTTTCCATATTACACAATGTGTCTGTTCAAAATTCGATAACAAATATCACAAATAGAAATCTAAGAAGAACAAAGGGTTTCACTAACGTTATGAGACATTCCTAGGAATGATTCAAGTTTTTAACGATTAAATCAGTCTGATAATGTGAATTGAAAGATTTTTCGAGAATTTTTGAAAGAGAAATCGGACTTTTTTATGAGAGATACATCTATGCTTTTTAGCAATCTCACCTGATGCTAAGTGGTATATATTCCATAGATATCTATCTAAAAAGAACAGTAAGTAGGTATTTTTAATTTTTATGCAGAAAAAGACACATCCGTAACCTTCGTAAGTAGGTATTTCCTCACCTCACAAGCCTTCACCCACTTAGGCGATCCGACCTCTCTCTTTTCAATGATGTACCCTGTGATGGGGGCGCCGCCATCTTTGAACGGCTTCTCCCATTTGAGGTCCACGTGGTCCTTGTCCCAGTCCACGATGTCTGGTGTTCCGGGCTTGTCGGGCTCGTCTGTAATGCGCATAAGTCAGGATAAATATACATGCATCAAATACAATGATCTTCATTGAATGCAATAACATAACAAAGCATCGAACATCGTTGGCATACCTACTCGACCGCAATTTTGAAAAAAATTTGAGTCGGCGGCCAGTGATGTAACTCATGTCAATCGACAATTAAATGATTACAAACAAAAAGTGTTCTATGATCAAATCTCCTAAGTGATACGGTTTCTGAGATATTTGAGTCTAAAAACTATAGAAAAAATCAGTCCCCTGAGCTATTGTTTTACTTATTTTTCTTTTTTCTGACCTTTATTTTCTCAGAAACCGTATAACTTAGGAGACTTGATCATAGAACACTTTTTGTTTGTAATATTTTACTCTGTCGGTTGACATGAGTTTTATCACTGGCCGCCGAATCACGTTTTTTTCGAAATGGCGGACTAGTAGGTATGCTAGGCTCCATACAAAAAAGTTCGAACCCTTTTCATATGCGTATGAGATGAGAGAGTATGAGTCTATACTACACTTAGGGTCCTGTGTACAGTTTATACATCTAGCACAATAAAAAACATAAATTAATAAAGATTTTTTTAAAGTGCAAATATGAGCTGTCTGTGCGGTTACCCATCCAAGTACTGGCCGAGCGACGTCACTTAACCTACTTAAATTACGTTTGATGTATGGGAGCCCCCTTATATTAGGTCCTTACATATGAAATTGGCGTTTTTCGTACTGGCCACTTTAATCACAAATTTCTCCTCTTTGGTAAGGAATTCCAAATTCAAATTTGTACAGCTATAGACTCATGTATTTGTGCTTCGATGATCGTCATTCATTTGTTTTTTTTCTTCTGTTTTTTTCTGTTTGCGTCACTCATTTTACAAAATGGAAAACTTAAAATATCGCATTATTTACGAGTACGAGTTCCGCCGTGGCACTAGTGCTGCGGAAACAACTCGAAGGGTGAATGATGTGTATGGCGGTCGTGTTGCAAAAGAAAACACAGTTCGTTTTTGGTTCCAACGTTTTCGTTCTGGAAATTTCGACTTGCAGAACAAGCCCCGTGGACGGCCTGAGACTCAAGTTGATAATGAAGAGTTGAAGGCTATTGTGGAAGCGGATCCATCGCAAACCACGTCCGAGTTAGCTGCAGGCTGCGGTGTTAGTGATAAAACTGTTTTAATTCACTTGAAGCAAATTGGGAAGATTAAAAAGCTTGAAAGGTGGGTACCTCACGAATTGACTGAAGCAAACCGGCAAACGCGCGTCGACTGCTGCGTTACATTACTAAACCGGCACAATAATGAAGGTATTTTAAACCGAATCATTACCTGTGATGAAAAATGGGTTCTTTACGATAATCGGAAGCGCTCAGCGCAATGGTTGGATCCTGGCCAGCCAGCCAAATCCTGCCCCAAGCGAAAATTAACCCCAAAAAAGTTACTTGTAAGCGTTTGGTGGACTAGTGCCGGTATTGTTCATTACAGTTTTCTCAAATCTGGCCAGACTATTACGGCTGATGTCTATTGTCAGCAATTGCAAACCATGATGGAAAAGCTAGCGGCTAAACAACCTAGGCTGGTCAATCGCTCCACGCCACTGCTGCTTCACGACAACGCTAGACCACACACTGCGCAACAGACGGCTACTAAATTAGAAGAGCTTCAATTGGAAAGTCTAAGACATCCTCCGTACTCCCCGGACCTTGCTCCAACAGATTACCATTTTTTTCGAAATTTGGATAACTTCTTGCAAGGGAAAAAATTCAACTCCGATGGGGCAGTCCAAATCGCCTTCAAAGATTTTATTGATTCCCGTCCGACTGGTTTTTTTAGTAAAGGGATCAATGAACTACCTATAAGATGGCAAAAGTGCATAGAAAATAATGGTTCATACTTTGATTAATTAAATATATTATATTAAAAAATATTCGACTTTTTGTTCCTCCCATACAAAACGCCAATTTCATATGTAAGGACCTAATATATTTATTAATTGCGTGTTTTTAGTATTAGTAGTCATAGCGGCAACAGATATACATGATTCTTCAAAATTTTAACTCTCTACCTATCACGGCTTCTGAGGTACAGCCTATTGACAGACAGACAGACGACGAAGTCGAGGAATAGGATCCAGTTTTCCCCTTGGGGTACAGAAGCCTAAAAAAGTACACTTACAAGTCATTAACGTTTTAATTCAACACTATCTATACTTTTTTTTTATGATCGATAAGCTTTCATTTGAATACAATCTCATCTGATGTAAAGTGACGATGTGGTCTCAGATGGGACATGATGACCTAGGTGGCTTCTCCGGGCCACATTACGAAACACGAAAAAATCGCATGTAGTGGTATATTAATATGTAATACATTTATCGTTTATTATATATGTTCTCCTGTTTTTTCTTCTATAATGTATGTTTTTTATTTTTATTTCTTTTTCATATTATTTATGTTTATGCTATGATCTTTGTGCACAGTCTTTCGTGTTCCTAACATATCTTATCCATCCAAAGGTTGCCTGGAAGAGATCGCTTTAAGCGATAAGGCCGCCGATTGTTCAACGTATGTGGCTATTTATTGTTATTTTAAAGTTAGTCTGTAAGCATTGGTGTGCAATAATGATATTATCTATCGATCTATCTAATTATTTTATATTCAATCGTTTTCGAGTAATCTGTTTAAAAAAAAAACGTCTGATGAGGACCCTTAAATATTTCCATGGATTTTAACATCTCTTACCGAACGGATACTGTAATAAAAAAACATTTTTCATTTTTTTTTTTTTTTCTTACCGAAGGGATTCTTGGCGATGATGGAATGCTCCCCGTCCAGCGGCTCCGACGCCCCCTCGTTGTTGACCGCGCTGACGCGGAACTTGTACTCGTGCCCCGGCACCAGGTTCTCCACCTCGGCCTTGGGGTCCTTGGTCTTCAGCGCGGGCATCCAGCGGCCGGTCTCCGTGTCCAGCTTCTCCACCAGGTAGTGGTCGAGCGGCGCGCCGCCGTCGTCGAGCGGCGGCTGCCATTTGAGCGTGCAGCCTTCTTTGTGCACGTCCGAGATCTACAGACAAAATAAATACAAATATATTAATTCTCTCTTTATTAGCGGCCCGCCCCGGCTTCGCACGGGAAAAGGATTGGTTTTCCCGGCAATTATTAAAACATTTCTCGCCGTGAAATCCATCCTTATACAAACATTAAAAAAATATTGGCCAAATTGGTATAGAGAGATTGTTGAGGCTTACCAACACATTTATTATACAAGAGATTATAATTTCGGGGGTTACAAACACAGACTTAGTGGTATGGACCTGAACTAACCTCACTGGCCCGTGGTATTCTTAAACATTGAACGCCTCGTTCTATGCTGAGTTATATGCTTATTTTGCGATTCATTTTTTTTATGTAGATTTTAATTGCAGGGGTCGCAAACACATACTTGTAGACCTAAGCCAACCTCACTTGCCCTCGGCATCCCCGATAAATGAGCGGGACTGGCGCACTCACAATCCTGCATTGGACCAGCGTGGCGGGTTAGGTATGGTCTAACCATTTTTTATAATGAAGGAGACCTATGTCCAACAGTGAATGACTTATGGCCGAAATAATAATCTTATTATAATATCATATTTCTGAACTATTCAAAAGTTGAAGGTCTGAGACGACCCAGTACTGAGATTCACAAATAACAATGTAACAGAGCTGAATGATATATCAAAATGTCTTAGTTCTTAATAGGGTTATGTTTACTCTTTAAACCATATCAATAGATGTTGTTTTTTTGACATTTAATTACATCTTCTCTTTTTCGAGAGATCTTTTCATTAAAGATTATTGGATCTTCATGGATCGTTTTTATACATTTTAAGAAACTTAATAAGGTCTAATTTACCCTGAGCGGTCCTTCAGGCTTAGCAGGCACGTCCAATACATTGATCTGTATAGTGGCCTCGTCCCGGCCGCTGCTATTCTCAGCCTTGAGCGTGTAAGTGCCGCTGTGCTTACGAGACGTTATGATAACGGACAGTTTCGTCTTGTAATCTTCAACGTCTACTGTCAGATCGTCTCTGGTGGCGAGACGTTCTTTGTTGTGGAACCTGGGGGAAAATAAGGTTTATATCAGAGTGCTGATTTCTTTGGCATTGGCAATAAAGAATTGCCAATCGTGATTCGCTACTTGATTAGGTTAGTTTAGGTAGGTATACAACGCCTTGAAGCTTGCTTCAAATCAATCGCTGAATTCCATTGTATTCAATTTATTTTTATCATCAATATTAAAAGATATCAAGTCGCTTCCGCTGTCGTTGACTTCGATATATTCAACAACGCAATATAAATAAAACTTGAAGTACGTTTCTAATATTTTCAATTCACAAAGCGATGAAATATTTGATTTTTAACCCCCCGACCAAAAAAGAGGGGTGTTATAAGTTTGACGTGTCTGTCTGTCTGTCTGGGACATCATAGCTCCCGAACGGAAGGAGCGATTCTAATTTAGTTTTTTCAAATCAAATCAAATCAAATCAATCATTTATTTGCCAAATACATTTTCAATTCAAGTACATGTCACGATATTATATAGTACAAGTAGCATATTGTATTTAACCCGCAAGCGGGTATGCAAATGTTAAAAAATTTAATAATTAAAATAATCAAAAATCAATTGTAACTTAAAAATTAAATGAGAATTCAAATAAAAAATTAAACAAAATATAAGTCATCGATATCAGAATACAAATTAAAAGTCAATACAAATGTCAATTACCTACTTAAAATCAATATATTCCTTAACACTATAAAAACATTTGTCACTAAGCCAATTATTTAATTTAATTTTAAATAGATTACCCCTAAGTGCCTTTATAGATTCCGGCAACTTATTATAAATAACAATACACATATTAACACATTTTTTTTATAAATAGATTTATGACATTGTGTGATTTGTGACATTTTTTGTATGATAGATAGATTATGATTCATGAAAATCGGTTGTACCGTTTAAAAGTTACGGGAGTTAGAGATGGGAAGGAAAACCGAAAATCTGCAAATATACTCGAGTGGGGTATCAAATGAAAGCGCATCGCGTGCGCATTACAAAATATATTAACTTTTAAGGAAATAAATCTAAATTTAAAATTTAAGAAAAACCCCCGATTCCAATGCCATAATATCCTTAAACGTAAAACAACATAATATTATGTAATGTGGACACGATGCGATTTCATTTGATACCCCACACTAGTATATTTGCAGATTTTCGGTTTTCCTTACCAACTCTCAGCCCCATAACTTTTAAACGGCACAACCGATTTTCATGAAACATGTCTAAGAACACTCGCGCAAGACTCACCTTTCATACAAAAAAAACTAAATTGAAATCGATCCATCCGTTCGGGAGCTATGGTGACACAGACAGACTGACAGACACACAGACAGACAGACAGACAGACAGACAGACAGACAGACAGACACGTCAAACTTATAACACCCCTCTTTTTTGGTCGGGGGTTAATAAAAGCACTAGAATCGGGGGTTTTTCTTAAATTTTAAATATAGATTAATATCAGATAACTAACACAAGTAACAATGTTAAAATAATATACAAGTTATATTATTAAAAGTAATTGAACTTAATCTCACCCATCACAAGTCCCTGAGTCGTAGCAGTGGGAACGTAAAGGTCACCCCCCGTTACGTACCCCCCTTTTTAAGTGAGAGAGAGAGAGAAAGAGAGAGAAACATTTATTGACACATCACAACACAAAATACAATAAAACAAAGAAAAACAACAAATACTTAACAACATAATTTTGTGATGTGTCAAAAGGCCCCGTTTCAGCATAATGCAACCCCACACTTAGAGCGCGGAGGTGCCCTGATTTTCAGACGAGTCAGTAAGTAGTTCAACTTACCAAGACTTGGATGGTGGTGGTTCTCCGCTGACCTTGATGTCCAGCCTGATGTTCTGGCCGGCCTTGATGGTGATGTCGCGCATGTTGGTGCGGTCGATCTTAGGCGGCACTGTAACGAAAAAGGTTCTTTAATGTACAGTAAATTGCGTTACCTTCTAAATTAAACATAGAGACAAATATTTACGGAAATCAACTACACAGTTGACTTGTGTAACACCCCCACCCTAATACAACTTAACCCTGTTTTGAGTAATGTTACACTGACACTAAGCCCACTACGGTACGAAACTATCAATCTCCATATTTTATTATCGACTGAAAGGATTTCAATTATTAAACTTGCTTTCAGGTGAACCAGTCTGTTCTCTCTGGTGGTAGGCTTCGGCCGCGGCTTGTCACCACCCTCCGGGCTGGGCCAGTGCGTGAAACTATTTTTTCGTGTTTCGTAATGTGGTCCGGAGAAGCCATCTAGCTTCTAGGTCTTCATGCCCCATCTTAGACCACATCGTCACTTTACATCAGGTGAGATTGTGGTCAAATAAAGGCTTATCTAGCATAGACTGCTTTAGTGGCGCGGTGGGCGAGGGTACGCTTGCGGCGCAAGAGGTAGCGGGTTCGATTCCCGCCGAGGGTGAAAGTCTTTGTATGTTCTGCAAGCACGATCTCCTTGGTCTGGGTGTTTAATATGTATAATAAAAAATATCTATATATGTATGACTATTATATTAAGTATATCAGATATCTAGTACCCGTAACACAAGCTTAGAGCTTACTACGGGGCTAGATGTTGTTGTGTGAAATGTCTGGAAATATCAATTATTTTTATTTATTTAAAAAAAAGGTTAATAGAGTCTGAGAGTGTTACCGAAGCGATCCTTAGCCAGCAAGTTGTCGCTGGCCGTGGAAGGTTTGCCGGGCCCCGCCTTGTTAACCGCCTTCACGCGGAACTGGTACGTCTTGCCTTCGATCAGATCTGGTACCTTGGCTTCGGTCTTGTTTCCGGGTACCTATTAATAAAAGCATTAGAATAGAATATACTTTATTACACACCAAATGAACAATACAATATGAAATTAAAACTAAAACTAGAATGCGTAATGGGCGGTCTTATTGCTAAAAGAAATTTCTTCCAGACAACCGTGGATGGAGAGAAAAAAGATTACATATTTTATGGACGGTGGCTTAAACAATATAAATACCTAATATCTAATGCTAAAACTAGCCTATACTAAATTAAATTTATCCTTATGCTAACATAGATAAATGACCAAAATTTTTATGTTTTTTTATTAAAATAAAATTGTTTAATGCCATTCCGAAAAGAGTTGAGTGATGGAGCATTTCTAATATCCTTAGGCAATTGGTTCCACAACCAAATTGAACTAGCATTTGTTAAAATCCGAAATTATTAGATAATATAAAAAAGAAGTGCTAACAGCAAAAACAGAATCATAAAAACATATTTAATCTACAGGGAAATATGACTTTCTTTAGGTTTTTTTTATTTCTAGATTTTGCACATAAGTTATATTTTGCTTTTTATTGTTTTAATTACATTCTCAATTTATTAGTCTTCGTTTAATTAGGATAGCATACGTAGTCCGAGAGATATTCCGTTTTAAGTGACTGACCAGTTATTTTTGGAACCAAGTGTACTTTAGCAATACAACCTTCTAATAATAAAAGTCAAAACGTTTATTTCCTCAGACGCTTAAGCATACATGGACAGGTCAACTTAAAGCTAGTTTAAATAAAAACTAAGAATAATCAAGGAAATAATATGTCTTGACAGTTCGCTTCAACTTTTTACACTGAGTTGAGAAGCGAATAGAACGACCCAGCTTTCATCTCTTCATCATCATCATCACCCTATTAACGTTCCCACTGCTGGGACACAGGGACTTCTCTCTTGACGAGAGAGATTAGGCCTAAATTCACCACGCTGGCCAAGTGCGGGTTGGTGAATGTCACATGCCCTTCAAACTCTTAAAGTTCTCAGAACATGCCGGTTTCCTCACGATTTCATCTCCTATGTTGTTATAATAACGATATTGGTGTACAACATTGCATTTACCTCAGCCGCCTTCACCCATTTGCCAGTGTCGCGGTCCTTCTTCTCGATGATGTACGCCGTGATGGGAGCCCCGCCGTCGCTAGCAGGCTTCTCCCACTTGATGTCCGCGTGTTCTGCAGACCAGTCCTTCACTTCTGGCTTGCCAGGAGCGTCGGGTTCACCTATGTAAGGAAACAGTACATTATACCACTGCTATATACTACTTAGTTATAAATAAGACATTATTTTAATTGTTTATATAAATTTGTTAATGTACTTATTTCAGATTTTGACATTTAAATTAATTGTGTGAGTGTTATTAGTTATTATTATATTTTGGAAAAGTTGTGGCTATGGGCAACCACATTAAAACCCATATTGTGACTTATAATCTATGTTATCAATAAATGACTATTATGACTATTATATGTGAACAGTGAGACTGACTAACTTCAAAAAATGTAGGCGAACAACCTGAATTGTTAGGCTCATTCAAGCAATCCGTTTACTAGTTTACTTAAAGGGAACTTGCAAAAACTATAGATGGCAGCACTAATGCGATAATCAGAATTCATTTAAATCGACGGCACCAGTTGGCAGCACCGGCCTAATGCACGTTCCTTATACGTGCGCTACATGTTTATATCATCCATCATTAAAATAGACATTATACTTATCATAAATATATATATTATGTACATGTAAAGTTGGTATTTTTTTCTGAAGTTTTATTAATGAGATAATTTAACTACTTTTACTCTATTTGCTACCGAAAACAAAAATAAGTTTTTGGTTGGCTCTATTATAATCATACACATTCATAAACATATCAAAGAAAAATGTTGTCTATACTATATAATATATAATAATATTATAAAGAGGAAAGGTTTGATTTTTTGTTTGTTTGTTTGTCTCGAATAGGCTCTGAAACTACTGCACCGATTTAAACAATTCTTTCACCATTCGAAAGCTACACTATCCCTGAGTGACATAGGCTATATTTAGTTTTCAAAAATAATATGATTTCTTACCAAACTCCGATAATGTAACCAATGGTGAAAAAAAATGATAAGATAAAGACGGTGTATTTTATACCTTTTATAAAGAAGATTAAAGAAGAAGACTCACCGTAAGGATTCTTGGCGGTGGTAGCGGTCTCGGTGACCAGCGGTTCGCTCTCGCCTTCGGGGTTGACTGCCTTCACGCGGAACAAGTAATCCTAGAAAAGGACGGAAGATTTAAGTTACAACCTCCTATTAAACAGAACATTAACACAATTCGCTGATAGTCAAATGTAATGTAAATCACACTGACTCACATTTGTCAGTGCATGAGAACATTTTTTTTTTATGCTGGATAAGCCTTCATTTGACCACAATCTCACCTGATGTAAAGTTATGATGTGGTCTAAGATGGAGCATGAAGATCTAGAAGGTGGCTTCTCCGTGAATATGATGAGAACGTGAAAATTATAACACTGTGTCGGAAGTGAAGCTTCACTTTGTGTGAAACAACTTCTAAACCAGTTCTGAACCTTACACTCTTGTCAAAGGACTATTCCTTGCATGCCTTTAATTATTTGGTGACACAGACAGAGGTACCCATTATTTAATTCCATAGCTATCCCCAACTTTAAGTAATAAATCTAAATTTAAAATTTAAGAAAAAACCCCTAATGCTTTAATTTCCTTAAAAGTAAAACACCAAAAGTAATGTGCACGCGATGCGCATTCATTTGATCCCACTCGAGTATATTTGCAGATTTTCGGTTTTCCTTCCCCACTCTAACCCCTATAACTTTTAAACGGCACAACCGATAAACATGTCTAAGAACACTCGGGCCAGACTCACCTTTCATACAAAAAAATAAAAAATAAAATCGCTCCATCCGTTCGGGAGCTATGGTGTCCCAGACAGACAGACATACACGTCAAACTAATAACACCCCTCTTTTTTGGTCGGGGGTTAATAGAAAGAAAGAAAGAAAGATATTTATTATTACACAAAAGAATTACAAAAACAATAACAACAAACTTAAACTAATAACAAATTAAATATAGGTACCTTAAAACTAATGAAATTTTGTGTAATAAAGGGTCCCTGGCTCAGCATAATGCATCTGCCACAGGGCCCGTAGGAGCACTATGACAAAGCGCTGGTTTTCAGCCAGGGCCCGTGGGAGTGGCAACACCACAACTTAAGATTAATGTTAATGACAATAGCTGACCCGGCAATCACTGTTTTGCCATACGCGCAACGTAACTGCTTCTGTCAGTTGCCACGGATACTTACATAAAACAATACTTTTTAAGTTTTGTTTTTTTTCAGGGCTCTTTAAACAATTTTCATCAGAATTCAACAAATTCCCACACATCCCTAACAAATTATACATAAAAACTTTCCACTAATTATTCTACGTTTTCCTGAAAGCATAACAAACAGTTCTGTAGTTTAACGAGTTTATATTTATTGCAAAAACTGTACCTGAAACCCTAGGTGTAGTATAAGTCCAACTCAAACTTTTTAAATTATTCAGTATCCGTCTCGGATATCTTATGTCCTGTTTTTATGTACCAAATTTCTCTGTATATGTCATCATCATCACCATTAACTTACCCAATGCTGGGACACAGGGACTTCTCTCTTGGCGAGAGAGATTAGGCCTTAATTCACCATGCTGGCCAACTGCGGGTTGATGAATGTCACATGTCCTTCAAACTCTAAGTTCTCAGAACATGCCGGTTTCCTCACGATGTTTGCCTTCACCGTTAAAGCACGTGTTTAAAGCGCACATAAATTTCTTAACTAGAGAAATCCAGAGGTGCGTGGCGGGGTTTGCCAGCCAACACGGCTTATATATACCTCTACATGTATGTACATGTATGTATTTCTATCCCTTTCTCACCTTGCCCTCGTTGAGGCCAGTGACGTCAGCCTCCGGCTCCTTGGTGACGCAGACGGGAACCCATCGCCCCGACTCGGTGTCCATGCGCTCGACCACGTAGCTCTCGATCGGCTCGCCGCCGTCGTCCTCCGGCTTCTCCCATTTCTATCCCTGTCTCACCTTGCCCTCGTTGAGGCCAGTGACGTCAGCCTCCGGCTCCTTGGTGACGCAGACGGGAACCCATCGCCCCGACTCGGTGTCCATGCGCTCGACCACGTAGCTCTCGATCGGCTCGCCGCCGTCGTCCTCCGGCTTCTCCCATTTCTATCCCTGTCTCACCTTGCCCTCGTTGAGGCCAGTGACGTCAGCCTCCGGCTCCTTGGTGACGCAGACGGGAACCCATCGCCCCGACTCGGTGTCCATGCGCTCGACCACGTAGCTCTCGATCGGCTCGCCGCCGTCGTCCTCCGGCTTCTCCCATTTCTATCCCTGTCTCACCTTGCCCTCGTTGAGGCCAGTGACGTCAGCCTCCGGCTCCTTGGTGACGCAGACGGGAACCCATCGCCCCGACTCGGTGTCCATGCGCTCGACCACGTAGCTCTCGATCGGCTCGCCGCCGTCGTCCTCCGGCTTCTCCCATTTCTATCCCTGTCTCACCTTGCCCTCGTTGAGGCCAGTGACGTCAGCCTCCGGCTCCTTGGTGACGCAGACGGGAACCCATCGCCCCGACTCGGTGTCCATGCGCTCGACCACGTAGCTTTCTATCGGCTCGCCGCCGTCGTCCTCCGGCTTCTCCCATTTCAGCTTGCAGCCGCTGGCAGTCACGTCGGATACCTGTTCATATAATTGCGTTATTAGCGGAAACAATTAATAAAAAAGGTGTGTGTGCGATTCACACACGATAGAAGTGAAACTTCAGTAAATCGACAAAAGAATAAGTAGAATAAAAAAAATCTATGCAAAAAGATTTTGTTCGGGCGGTCACCCATCCAAGTACTGGCGTCGCGCAAAGTTGCTTAACCTTGTTAGCGTTAATTAGCTTTAGCTTATTTCCATTTCCGTTGTCGTTTCAAATCACAACGATTCTAAAGAAGTTTCACTTCAATAATGTACTTCTAGATGGATTTAAAATATAGGTACCTATGACAAGTTTAAGGTGTATTTAAAACTATTATTATGGTGCAATATTTAGATTTATGTGAGATACTAAAATTATGATGTGGCTTTATTAATTAGGGGGGTAGCTTAGTAGATAGATAGAGATAATAGGCATGATAATTACATAAAAATACAGGTATTCTCTTTTGTCCGTAAAAAGGTGGGCGCCTTTTTTCTATCAATTAAAAAATGCCTAGAAATAGAGCATTAAAGTTGGAGTGGCGGCTTGAGATGTACAAATTTAGTACAGATCGCACGAAAGCGTTACGTCACGCGAAACTTCAATGCACTGATTTTTCGTTCACAAGATAAAAGAGGTGATATTTTTTTAACACACTAACCTAAAAATCAATTACAACATTTGAACAGGCGGCCTTATGAGCAAATGCGATCTCTTTAGGCAACCGTAATTTATCTAGATAAGATTTAAAGTAATCGCTACATGCCTTTTGAAATTACAAAAGGTTAACTTATAAAGAAGTCACACGTAAACTTTACATAATACCTTCAAAGCCTTCAAAATAAAATAATTAATTACCTTCAAAGGACCCTTCGGCTTAGCAGGTTTGCTGACGATGGAAATCTCTATTTCAACGGTGTCGGTTCCCGAATCGTTATCAGCGGTTACAATGTATGTGCCTGTTGAGAAATAAGTTATTAATTAATAACACTGAACCAGTGGCGGATTTACAAATTTACAAGGGCTAGGCTGAATAGTTTTTGCCGCGTTGCCGCCCTTGCCTCAACAATTGTCATATCATACATTATTTTTACAATGCAACAATTTTGTTGAAATTGCATATTTTTGAGCTAATCGAAGCTAAAACATCATGTATGGGCGGGGTAATGTATGTTATTTACACAATTATGAACATTTGGTTAAACGTAAAAAATAGTTTTGATTTATATGAGGTAAAAATAAAATCGTTCTCCAAATTTGCCGCCCCCAGAATCTGCCGCCCTAGGCTCGAGCCTACTCAGCCTGCTGGTAAATCCGCCACTGCACTGAACATAGAATTTGTCAAGGTTTTGGCTAGGGCCACACTCGACTTTCATTCCGAAGCCGAAGGGTTCAAACCCCGACCCTCTCTCTGTCTCTGGATTTTTCTTCATGAAAATAATAATGTGCGCTTAAAACACGTGCTTAAACGGTCAAGGCAAACATCGTGAGGAAACCGGCATGTCCTGTGAACTTGGACGGGTTTGCGGGAATCCCTCTCGTCAAGAGTCCTTTTGTCCCAGCAGTGGGAACGTCAAAAGGGGTGCTTATAGATTTTATTTTATAGCAATTCGTCAATCGTTAAAACAAGGCAGAAAATCCAATATAAAAGGACAAAAAATATAAAAGGCATCTAATTTGGGCTTTTGTGATTCGTCTTTATAAGTATGTTGTAAAAAGATATTTGAGTGATATGTATGAAACTTCCTACGGGAGGATAAAACGCCTCGTTATGTAACGCGTAACGGCGCCATTCCGCCTTCTAACACATACGGCAGCGGTACGTAGAACAGACCTTAGGTTCATTATTGTCTCTTGTTGTATTACATGTGATTGTGGCAAAATAAATGGTTCTTATTCTTACTCATCCTGTCTCCCTCTTACCCAGAGCGCTACCCGTATATCAGACAGACGCACATAATTGTTTTAAATATTATTATTTTTTTATGCTCGATAAGCCTTCATTTGACCACAATCTCACTTGATGTAAAGTGACGATGTGGTCTAAGGTGGGACATAAAGACCTGGAAGGTAGATGGCTTCTCCGGACCACATTACGAAACACGAAAAAATCGCTTCACGCTTCAGCCCGGAGGGTGGTGACAAGCCGCGGCCGAAGCCTACCACCAGAGACTGTTTTTAGCACCAGCCGTGGTCACAACGTATATTAACATTTAGATTTATCATTTAGGTAGCTCACCAGAATCAGCCCTGGTGGTCTTCTCCATCACGAACGACGTGTGGTAGTCCTTGTTCTCAATGGTGAGACGTGCATCGGACTTGAGCGGCGTGCGCTTGAGCTTCCACGTGATGGTCGGTTCCGGTTCTCCCTTCACATCCGCTTCCATCCTCAGCGTGGAGCCGACCTTCACCTTGCGGTTCTGCAGGTTCTTGCGGTCGATCTTGGGAGCCACTGCAAGGAGACGCTTGTAAGAATAGGAACAGATACCTAATTGTGTCTTAAAATTACATGTATCTTGGTTTCTAATAACATATAATGGTAAAAGAGCATCGAACATCGTTGGCATTGGCATAACTATTCGACCGCCATTTTGAAAAAAAAAACGTGATTCGGCGGCCAGTGATGAAACTCATGTCAATCGACAGAGTAAATGATTACAAACAAAAAGTGTTCTATGATCAAATCTCCTAAGTGATACGGTTTCTGAGATTTTAGATTTAGAGAGATAAGTGATCATGGTGCTTGCAATAGTTTTGAAACTCAAAAAACAAATCATAAGCAGTTTGTTTTGACACAGAAATCTAACTGTAACGTAGATTTTATGCATTTGTGTGTGAGGTAAAGTATTAGCACACGACTATGTACATATTATGTATCTTAAAATTACAATTGAATGTGTCTTGTTCCAAGTACATGATTTTCATACAATACTTCAACCCCCCCCCCCTTTTTTGCCCCTTTTTTAGGGGTTCATATTTCTAACCTTCCATTATATACACAGTGGACCGAGGCAGATTTACAACTTCAAATCTTCATATTCTTTTAACCATCGCGCAAAGAAGTAAGGTACAGGTGGCGTTCGACGCGGCATTAGTAGTTTATTACGACGTACGAGTGATAATCGCGAGTTCAGCTCTTCTCAGAATCTGCCACGGTCCACTCTGTGCTATTACATGTATTACAATATCAAAGGTGACAAAGGTGTCTATTGTGGAGTATAAATCGAAATTTAAAATTTAAGAAAAACCCCCGAGTCCAATGCCTTAATTTCCTTACAAGTAAAACACCATAATATTTAGTAATGTGCACGCGTTGCTCTTTCATTTGATACCCCGCTCGAGTATATTTGCAGATTTTCGGTTTTGCTTCCACACTCAAACCCCCATAACTTTTAAACGGCTCAACCGATGTTCATGAAACATGTCTAAGAACAGCCGGGCCAAACTCACCTTTTAAACAAAAAAATAGTTCTTTTTTGTTGAATGTTCGGGAGCTATGACGTCCCAGACAGACAGACAGACACGTCAAACGTATAACACCCCTCTTTTTTGATCGCGGGGTAAAAAATTGGCATAGCACACATATACAAGTTAAATTCTTCCTCATCTCTGCCGAATAACCCTACAACAGTTACGCCACTGCTCTCTATTATTATCAAATTTCTGATCCATCCAAAGGTTGCCTGGAAGAGATCGCTATTAGTGATAAGGTCGCCCATTGTGTCACTGTATTAAATATGTATCTCCTATGTATGTTCCTATATTGTGGTGTTACAATAAAGAATTTTTGTATTGTATTGTAACAGTCAATTCAAATTCTTCCTCTTCTTTGCCGAATAACCCTACAACAGTTGTTACCGTGTGTCCCATACTTACGGAAGCGTGGTTTGGCGATGACACTCCTGCTGGCGTCGCTGGGCTCGCCGGGGCCCGCCTTGTTGACGGCGATCACTCGGAACTCGTACTCGTGCCCCTCCTCCACGTCCGTGACGTGCGCCGTGGGACGTTCGTCCCATACTTACGGAAGCGTGGTTTGGCGATGACACTCCTGCTGGCGTCGCTGGGCTCGCCGGGGCCCGCCTTGTTGACGGCGATCACTCGGAACTCGTACTCGTGCCCCTCCTCCACGTCCGTGACGTGCGCCGTGGGACGTTCGTCCCATACTTACGGAAGCGTGGTTTGGCGATGACACTCCTGCTGGCGTCGCTGGGCTCGCCGGGGCCCGCCTTGTTGACGGCGATCACTCGGAACTCGTACTCGTGCCCCTCCTCCACGTCCGTGACGTGCGCCGTGGGACGTTCGTCCCATACTTACGGAAGCGTGGTTTGGCGATGACACTCCTGCTGGCGTCGCTGGGCTCGCCGGGGCCCGCCTTGTTGACGGCGATCACTCGGAACTCGTACTCGTGCCCCTCCTCCACGTCCGTGACGTGCGCCGTGGGACGTTCGTCCCATACTTACGGAAGCGTGGTTTGGCGATGACACTCCTGCTGGCGTCGCTGGGCTCGCCGGGGCCCGCCTTGTTGACGGCGATCACTCGGAACTCGTACTCGTGCCCCTCCTCCACGTCCGTGACGTGCGCCGTGGGACGTTCGTCCCATACTTACGGAAGCGTGGTTTGGCGATGACACTCCTGCTGGCGTCGCTGGGCTCGCCGGGGCCCGCCTTGTTGACGGCGATCACTCGGAACTCGTACTCGTGCCCCTCCTCCACGTCCGTGACGTGCGCCGTGGGACGTTCGTCCCATACTTACGGAAGCGTGGTTTGGCGATGACACTCCTGCTGGCGTCGCTGGGCTCGCCGGGGCCCGCCTTGTTGACGGCGATCACTCGGAACTCGTACTCGTGCCCCTCCTCCACGTCCGTGACGTGCGCCGTGGGACGTTCGTCCCATACTTACGGAAGCGTGGTTTGGCGATGACACTCCTGCTGGCGTCGCTGGGCTCGCCGGGGCCCGCCTTGTTGACGGCGATCACTCGGAACTCGTACTCGTGCCCCTCCTCCACGTCCGTGACGTGCGCCGTGGGACGTTCGTCCCATACTTACGGAAGCGTGGTTTGGCGATGACACTCCTGCTGGCGTCGCTGGGCTCGCCGGGGCCCGCCTTGTTGACGGCGATCACTCGGAACTCGTACTCGTGCCCCTCCTCCACGTCCGTGACGTGCGCCGTGGGACGTTCGTCCCATACTTACGGAAGCGTGGTTTGGCGATGACACTCCTGCTGGCGTCGCTGGGCTCGCCGGGGCCCGCCTTGTTGACGGCGATCACTCGGAACTCGTACTCGTGCCCCTCCTCCACGTCCGTGACGTGCGCCGTGGGACGTTCGTCCCATACTTACGGAAGCGTGGTTTGGCGATGACACTCCTGCTGGCGTCGCTGGGCTCGCCGGGGCCCGCCTTGTTGACGGCGATCACTCGGAACTCGTACTCGTGCCCCTCCTCCACGTCCGTGACGTGCGCCGTGGGACGTTCGCCTGACGTCTTCAGGCAGTCTTGCCAGGATCTGTGGGTAAACAACTTGTTTAGTATGTATAATAATAATAATAAAGCCTTTATTCAGATACTTAAAAATGTTTACATGAAAATTTAAAAATTAGACATCGGCAACTTCTATTGCATCATCTGTTTGCCCAGATTTGGCAAAGGCCTCTTCCAACTGCTCCCATTTTTTTTTTTTTTTTTTTTTTTTATGATCGATAAGCTTTCATTTGACCACAATCTCACCTGATGTAAAGTGACGATGTGGTCTAAGATGGGACATGAAGACCTAGAAGGTAGATGACTCCTCCGGACCACATTACGAAACACGAAAAAATTGCTTCACGCACTGGCCCAGCCCGGAGGGTGGTGACAAGCCACGGCCGAAGCCTACCACCAGAGACTGTTCTTAGCACCACCCGGAGGTCAAGTGTAAGGATTCAGAGGGTTACCACTTACGGACGTGAACAGACAAAACCTCCAAATCTCCTCCATTCCTCCCTTGTTCGTGCAGTTCTTGACCATGTCTTTCCTGCTGTCTCTCTTATTTCATCTTCCCATCTTTTAAATTGTCTTCCGCGTTTCCCCTTTTTGTCTCTAGGATACCAGTTTACGATGATTTTGCTCCATTTGTCTTAACCGCGTATAGTGTGTCCCGTCCATCCGTTTAGTATGTATTGCTTTTTAAATAGTTTCTAGATGTTTTGATTTGATTGGGGACAAAATGTGAATAACTTCCTTGCACAAAAGGTAAAAGGATATTTTTTTTACAATCTTATATTCTTATTTTAACAGTTCCACTAAAGAGCTGGTAGTAATCCAATGGTAGTTACGAAGAAATTTCAAGTTACTTTGCTAGTACTGAATAGCTATGTAAGCAGCGATACGGAGCGCGATGGCGTACTTACATTATGCGTAAAATGTATGTATGTTGTTTTATATACCTACATCTGTGTATATAAAACAACATACATACATTTTACGTATATAATAGTGACTTGTGCTAAATAATCTCTTTCTCACTCTCTTTAATTAGGTAAAACTCACCGTCCACCCTTCTCTCTCTTCTGCACGATGTAGCCAGTGATGGGGGCGCCACCGTCGCTCTTCGGCGGGGTCCATTCTAAGTCCACGAAGTCCTTGTCCCAGTTCCTTGGTTCCGGACGTCCGGGTTTACCAGGCTCGTCTGCAGGGTTGAAAATATTCATACATGAATAAACAACAACATTTTTCGCACATAATCATTATTATAAATAGTGAGGTATATTAATATGATACTTTCGGTGGTGAACAAAACATTCCGAATTTTGATAAAATATACATCAAAATAAACACCAGCGTTTTCATTTTTACTTATATTTACTCATGATGGTTTAATTAAATTAAATTTAAAAACCTTAATTTATATTTGCAGAGCACGTGATCTGTAATATGAGGCAATCTTATAACGATGCCAAGTGTGATGTCGTCTGACTTAAAATATGGATAAATACAGTTATGACAACGTATAGCATATATCCGCAGTCAGCAAAAAATATAAAATTTTTATATATTTTTCGGGTTTTAATGTTATTGGGACTGTCAATCTAAGATACACATACGCGTCAACAACTTCAAGCATCGAGTTCTCAAACCTCTAACTATCCTAAATTATATCAATAATGAACTCACCGAACGGATTCTTGGCAATGATAGGCTTATCCGTCTCCAGTTCCTCGGACTCGCCCTCCTTGTTAACAGCCTTCACCCTGAACTTGTAGGGCTTGCCCTCCGACAGCCCCGTGATGTTGGCGTGGGGCTCCTTCGATGTACCGCAGGGCACCCATTGTCCTGCAAAAATAATTAAAATGTTACAATAGTAATTTAGATTTACACTTATATTTTAGAGCTGACAACTTTTTTTTGTTTTTTTGCTTAAACGGGGCTAATCTCGGAATAAACATCACTCTTATCTAACAGTTTACTTTTTACAGTGAAGTTGGCTTAACGACTAGTCAAAATATGATAAGTCATATTATATTAAAGCTAATAGCTAAGCTTAAGCCTATACTGATGAATCTGTTTTAAAAAACGCGCTGTCGTAAGAACTAATGATTTGATTTGAAAATAATTTTCACTTTTGTGTAGCCAAGCCGTTGTATATGGAGGAACTTAATACTAATCTATACTAATATTATAAAGCTGAAGAGTTTGTTTGTTTGTTTGTTTGTTTGAACGCGCTAATCTCAGAAACTACTGGTTCGAATTGAATAATTCTTTTTGTGTTGGATAGTCGAGTTATCGAGGAAGGCTATAGGCTATATAACATCACGCTACGACCAATAGGAGCAAAGATATAGTGGTAAAGGTGTAAAAAACGGGAGAAATTGTTCATCTTTGAAGCCTTCCGTTGCGTGCGCCGTGAAAACGGTTCAAGATACACAAAAAATATGTATTAAAGAATAATAGCTCTTTTAATGATCTAAAAAACAGTCCGCAATAGTATATGTCTATCTTTTAAGATTAACTCACAAAAACCGTTTTTATGGTTCCTAATTTGGTCGAAACAATTTGTTTAAGTTGTATCAACATAATGATATTAATCTTTATTCAAATAAATATGTTGTTGGTTAAGAGTACTTCATCCATTATAACGCGGGTAGCACCGCAGGGCACAGCTAGTAACCAAATAAAAATTTAACGGGCAATCCCGTAGTTTACTTAAATTCTAGATAAAACAGTATATTATCAGATAGAAAATTCTTTATTACACACACCAAACAAAGAAACTACTGGAGTTGATCCAGTTGTTCAAAAGTATTTTATTTCAAAATGGCCGTCACTATACAAAATTATCTGGCCCTGAGTTTTGCGCCTACAGAAAAATACCAAATGACATACCAGTAAGAGGATCCAGCTTCTCAATCTCGTAGTATTCCACTGGAGATCCTCCGTCGTCTTCCGGCTTCTTCCAGGACAGCGAGCAGCCGTTCTTGGTGACGTCTGCCACCTCCAGGGGCCCTTGGGGCTTGGAAGGCTTGCCTGTACCAATTAGTTTATGATAAACATTCGTTCTAATAGATACATAAAAATAAGAATCATGTAGGTTAAATTAAATATGCTATGTTCACTTTAAAACCGCAATTATGTAATTTGGCAATATTTAATAAAGAGTGCTTTTAATTTTGTCGCATTCAACAGCGACAGTTGCGACAGTACAAACTTATATGTCTTATGATATTATGTTATAAATATTTAACATTTAAATTACATTCTTTGCACGCGGTCCTAACCCCCACTCACCGAGCACAGTGATCTCGACCTCCGCCTCGTCGTCGCCCACCTCGTTCCTGGCCTTGATGACGTACTTGCCGGTGCTGGCGCGCTTGCTCTTCGTCATCAGGAACTTGGTGTTGTAGTCGATGTTGATGATTTCCAGGTTTTCACTGTGGAAAAAGGATTATGGTTGAATATATATATATATATTTTTCTCTGTCTATCTGCGATCAGCCTTACGGCTAATATCAGATTTGTTGAAATCGAAATGGAAATCGAATCGAATGGTTGAATATTAAATTGAAAAACTGGGACCAATATTCTGACATGTATGTAGATAATTAATTAAAGGATTTGTAAAGTACATTTTTACTGTTTACTAGCTGACCCCGGCTAGCTAGTAAACAGTAAAAATGTACTTTTACTAGCTGAAACGTTGTTTTGCAAAATGAAAAATAGATAGTAGCCGATTCTCAGACCTACTCAATATGCTCAAAAAATTTCATGAGAATCGGTCAAGGCAACGAAAACTGTGACACGAGAATTTTATATATAAAGATTAGTAAGATATCCTTTAAAAATACATTAATAAGGCTTTTCGTATTTTTTGTTGTAAAATAACTTGATATGATTAAGTAAAATTTGGATTGATACAAATTCTAGTTCAAAATCGGGCCAAACCATAAATGTATTTTCTTATTATTATCGGGCTTAGTCTAAGCTTAGACTATAAATATCGGTATTATGAACGTCTAAGAACAATAATTTACAGATAAATCTTTGACTGTTTTTGTTCCTTCAGTGTCAGTAAAGTGTCTATTCTTCATATACCTCTATACATATCTAGTTGACCAAAGTACACAGACCCCTGATGATGTACTAACCCGGTCTTGAGCTCATCTCCCTTGAAGTGCCAAGTGACGGTGGCTGGCGGTTCTCCGAAGACCTTCACGTCCAGAGACACTGGTAGACCAGCCTTCACCGTGATCGGGTTCAGGTTGGTGCGGTCGATGCGTGGTTTCACTGTAAAACAAGATAATGACTTTTGTATAATCCTGATAAATGGATAGGATTTAATTCACGGCTTTATTATACTCATAATTCATTAAATTCAATAATCATCGCAAAAGTTGTTAAACTAAATCATTTTATAACCATCATTGTGATATTATGTGACCCTACTGTACAGGCTTGATATACCTAGTGTAGGGAACATTGACAAACTGAAGGTAAGTACCATCTATCGTATTTAGATCATCTATTGTATTTATTATAAATGTTCTAGTTACTAAGTTCACCTTTGTAAAGATGTTGGAAACCCAAATAGAATTAAGTTTTAGAAAACAATAAATATATTCATTCATTTTGGTATAATAATCATGTAGCTGCGAGAATAGCTTTTGGTCCGTTTTATTGTCATTCGACTGGTTGCATTACATGTGTGTATGGGACACACATGTCACAGTGCTTAATTTGTAAAGTTTGTGCACTAATTGTATTTAAATATTTGCATTCATTTTAAGTATTTCTAATAGGTTTCTGCAAAGTAGAATTGAGAGCTTCCTGATTATTTTGAAAGTCGGTTAATAACGGTGGCCCTCGTTATCTTAGGTGTTGCAAGTACGTAACAGAAATGACGTAAGCAGTTATGTTATTACACAGTTATTTTAACTAAGTTTACTTACAGAAGCGCGGTTTAGCAGTATGCCAGTTGGTGTTCTCACTGGGCTCGGACTGTCCCGCCTTGTTGATGGCCCTCACGCGGAACTGGTACTGGTTGCCTTCTTCCAGCTTCGGCACTGTGCCTTGGCAGACGTTGCCTTGGACTTCAGCCGCCTGTGACAGACAAGAAAATTAATAAATTTCAGTTAAATTAATTCTACATAATTTTTAACAGGTCAGTCATAAATAATAATAATATTTGGTCAAGAAACCTAATTATTTTCAAGTTGTCTTGACAAGTCTTTTCATATTAAAAATACTCTGTTACTGCATCAATCTCATATTATTGTAACAAAGCCCATAAGATTAAGTTCTTATAAAATACTAGCGGCCCGCCCCGGCGTCGCACGGGTATAAAATTATCCCGGAAATGATTCGAATTTTTCTCGCCGTAAAAACCATCCTATCTCTCAAGTTGGATCGAACTGCACATGGTGTGCGAATTTCATTATAATACGGTTAAGTTGTTTAGGAGTCCATTAAGGACAAACATTGTGACACGAGATTTATATATTTTAAGATGAGAGAATAGAACATGGACCCCGTTTGGGCACTACAATAATCTTAATACTAATCTATAAGACGGGCAAAGCTGAACGTGAAAAGTTAGTCAACTAATATAAGTACATATAAATACAATATACAGACCTTGACAAACTCTCCTCTATCTCTATCCATGAGCTCGATGACGTATCCAGTGATGGGGGCGCCATTGTCCCTGATTGGGGGCTCCCACTTGAGCTTGACGGACTTCTCGTCCCAGTCCACGATGTCGGGCAGGCCGGGCGGGGCCGGCACGTCGTAGGGGTTCTTGGCGAGGATGCCGTGGTCTGTTTCTAAAGGCTCCGACTCTCCCTCCTCGTTCAGCGCCTTCACGCGGAACTGGTAGGTGTGACCCGGTTCTAAGCCTGTTGGAGGATGACAGTGTTTAGTATTTTAATCCCGATTTTTAGTGAGTGACTGTCCGAACCGTGAACCGAACGGTAATGGCGTGTCTATACTACACATAGCGCGGCATAAGGCATGATGACTAAATTAAATAAAAAGTATTCTGTTTAGTCTGTCTCCAACTCGTCCAAAAATACAGTACACCTATATTTTGCTAATCAATTTAATAATAGCCAATGTCCAGGAATGGACCTCCTAGTGCCGAAATGATGATCAATTCGGTAAGAAAGTGCCAAGATATAGAGCATCAAAGTTCGGTGACGTATACGTTTAGTACATTTTGCTGGAAAGCATTACGTCACGCGAAACCTCACTGCACTGTATCACGATCTTCATTTTTCGTTTGCAAGAAAAAAGAAAAAATATGGGTACATTTTTGGCCGCAGCGCACGAATGTCGCGTGTTATTACCTCCCCTTCACTACGCGCGGCAGATATATCACTTGAATGCCGCTATGTTGAGGCAGTATGTTTGCACACGTCATTAACAGTGGCTTTAGTCACTCACCAGTAACAGTGGCTTCAGTCGCGTCAGGCTCCACTGTGCCCGCCGGCACCCACTTCCCAGTGATCGTGTCCATCTTCTCGACCACGAAGGCGCTGAGAGGTAGCCCACCGGTGTGCTTGGGTTTCTTCCACGCGAGTTTCACGTGGTCGGCGTGGACGTCGGATACTTCTAGTGGACCCTCGGGCTTGCCGGGTTTGTCTGAGGGAATAGGTAGATTAAGATGAGAAGTGATAAAGGAAAGTAGGAGCAAAATACATGTATGGCTGACTCCACATAATGAGGGACAAGGGCAAGAATAATCTTAACATACAAAAAAGGTCTAGGATATCAAAACATGATTATGTTCACTTATACAAAAAAAACTTTCGAGCTTGATTGACCAAACAGCTTTTAGAGCTATTCTAGACTTTCCTTCTGAGAATATATTTAAGCGAGAGCATTACCTAAATACAGCTCATATTTAGATGACATTTCAGTTTTCTTTTACAATTCTTACACAATAAAGTTTGGAACAGGCTGCCTGCATAATAGGACTTCTTGCTCCATCATCAACCGCATCTTCACTTTACATCAGTTGGGATTGTCGTTGAATTGAAAGCATTTTAAATAATTTTAATAAATATTATCACCCAAAAACTGAGAAGTTTAAAATAATGAAGTTGTTTTATAAAACTATATTAACTAAGTTCTTACACTCATTAAAGTATACCGAAAAACCTTGAACCGGACCGAGCAATCCAAGAACAGAAATTATCTAAAATTAGACAAATTAACCATCAAAACTAACATAGTAAAATAACCACCAACTCCATTTTTTTTTTGGTATAGTTTAATTAGTGTAAGAAGTCGGTAAAATAGTTTTTTAAAAAACAACTTAATTTTTTTAACATATCTGCATTTAATTTATCAAACAAGACCAGTAGATTTTTATCAAAAAAAAACTTTTAAATGAGAATTTCCATTTTTTTCGTGGGTTGATAAAACACATACCCAGGACAGTGACTTCGACAGTGGCCTCGTCCACGCCGGACTCGTTCTCAGCCTTCAGCGTGTAGACGCCGGTGTTCTTCCAGCTAGTCTCGAAGAGCTGCATCTTCGTGTTGTAGTCCTCGTTCTCGATCTTTATGCCTGGACCGGCTTCCAGGGGCTGAGAAGGAATAAGAATTTATTTTAAACATACATAAGTACAGATAAACATACATAAATCTAAATTTAAAATTTAAGAAAAACCCCCGATTCCCATGCTTTAATTTCCTTAAACGTAAAACAACATAATATTTTATAATGTGGACGCGATGCGATTTCATTTCATACCCCACACTAGTATATTTGCAGATTTTCGGTTTTCCTTACCCACTCTCACCCCCATAACTTTTAAACAACACAACCGATTTTCATGAAACATGTCTAAGAACACTCGCGCCAGACTCACCTTTCATACAAAAAAAACTAAATTGAAATCGCTCCATCCGTTCGGGAGCTATGGTGCCACAGACAGACAGACAGACAGACACACAGACAGACACGTCAAACTTATAACACCCCTCTTTTTTGGTCGGGGGTTAAAAAGTACAGACAGATACTTGTTTTAGATTTTTAATAGGAAAAAAAATATAGTTGTGATATCAAGCCATTTGTGTCAGTGTTTTTGAATACATTGAGGTCTTACAACTCGATGAAACAACGTATGCCATTGCATATACATTTTGGCTTTAAAAACCTCACCAGATGCTGATATGGTCATAAAACACTGGGACCATTTCCCGGTTTTATGACCCCTCAATATATAACAGTGGCATAACGTACTATTACATTGTTAACGGTATATTTGAATGTGGAAAATGGTTAAGTAATATTACCTTTCCAGCGAAGCTCCAAGTCTTGGTCGGTGGCGGTTCTCCGCGGATGTCAACATCGAACTTGATGGTGGTTCCCGCGCGAACCCGCACCGCCAGCATCTTGTCACGGTTGATGTGCGGTTTCACTGAAACAATTACATGTCATTATACTACTTATGTATGATAAAAAAAAACACAGGGATCTTATTCGAACTCGAGTATAGAACAAGAGTTAATGAACTTTCAACGTTTCGAACTTCATAGTCAAGAGAAGTTATAGCATTTCATCGGATGTAACTAGTGATAATTTAGTAAGTGAAACACTATACTTATTATCAATACAATACTAGATCTTTGGCCACTTTAGAAAATAATGAACAATTAATACGGGAACGGCACTCTTTAACAAATTTGTATTAATCTGGTAACCTATCATAAACTGTACTGAGACATTACAAGTTACACAAATAGACTTTTATTTACATTCAAAACAAGAAACAACCTTGGGGATTATGGTGTGGTTACTTAATATACTTTAAAGATTTTTTTATTTAAAGTGTTGGCAAGCGCAGTTTTTTTTTATGTAGTTGTGTTCCAAAAAGGTGCTGATTCCTGTCTTCTGGTTGTGATTCCTTGCGCCGGGTCTTACAACGGGAGGCAACATTCTTAGGCCGGTGATATACGTAGTAAGTGCAGTGGTACTTACAGAACCTCGCCTTAGCGACATGCGGCTGGGTAGCGTCGCCCGGTTCTCCCGGCCCGGCCTTGTTCACAGCGCGCACGCGGAACTGGTACGTGTTGCCTTCCTTCAGGTCCGGCACGCGTGCCTTGCATTCCGGGGTCTGAAATATATCAAATGTTTTAATACTGCTTAATAAACACGTACAACCAATGGGTCCAAAAGGGTTAACGTTGAAAAGCGTTAATATCACGTGATTTAATATCACAAAGACATACTACAAGTCAAAGTAGTAAAACTAATTATGGTACAATGCTGGTTGGTGAGTGTGCCAGCCGGCTTGGGTTTCTAGGATAACGTTTAAATCCCCTTTTCCCACCTCATGTTAAAACAGCACTAAACAAACTATGACCATCCATATGACCTAACATCCTTAGACTACACCTACCACACTGGTCCAATGAATGTTAGAGAATATATCAAAGATACAAGATACAAAATCATTTATTTCCATTGTTTGGTTTTACAAAACTTAGACACGTCAAAATAAAATACTATAAACAAATAAATAATAATCATAGGTGCTTAAAGATAAGTAGGAAATAAATTTATGGTATCTGGTCGCATCGCTTACACTAGAGCAAAGAAGCGATTAGAAACTCTAGCTCATTTTTGTATTGAAAAGCTAAGACCTGAGTTTTTGTAAGTTATAAACGGTATACACGGGCCTAGGAGGTAGGCATGAGTCTCTTTTTCTTAGTCGGTCACTCTTGACAGAGTGGTCGTGGTTATGGGGGTCCTTATATTGGGTTGCTGCTTTTGCAATGCGCCGCCATTGTTCCCTGTTAGTTGCGGTGCGGGAGCAGTCGGTAATGGTGGACTAAGGCAATTTTGAGATGAGGCCCAACCACCTTGTTGGAGAGCGACCACGAGACCTCTTTCCCTCCATTCTGCCTTGTATAACTAGGCGCTCCATGGAGTTCTCGTTTCGAGCCACGTGTCCAAAGACAACCTACCGTAGTAGTGATCGCCTCGGTCCAAGAGCCGTACTTCTCCTTCTTCTCGATGACGTAGCCGGTGATGGGCGCGCCGCCGTTGTTCTTGGGCGCCTCCCACGTCAAGTCCACGCGGTCCACGTCCCAATCCTCCAGGGTTGGGATGGATGGCTTGCCGGGTGCATCTGGGAATTATATATAAACATTAGTTCAGTAAACTTTATATATTAACATTATCTATATAAATAAAAATGAATTGTTTTTCGTTAGTCTGATTAAATGGGCGGATTGAGCTGATTTTGGTTTTAAAATGTTTTTCGAAGTCCAGGGTAGGTCTAAACGGTGAGCAAATAAGGAAAAATTGCCGGGAAGTTTTTTTACCCGTGCGACGCCGGGGCGGGCCGCTAGTTATGAATACAAATTAGGCAAGCGAACTTGAAAACTTGCAAGGTTAATGGTATTTCACGTGTCCAATATGTGCACGCACATTTAAAGCAATGTTAGTTCGACCAGTCATTTAGTTTTAAAACATAGGTAATTTCAATTAAAAAAAAACTCTATGTCATCCATTGCCAAAATCACCAAGTAGGATATCAATGTTTAAGCAAATATGATATTAAATGTAGTGTTTGTAAAAAAGGAATCAGTGTGACCAACATTTACCACAGAACTGGAAGTTGTTGTGTGGATTGTCCAGATATGTTAATTTATATTTTCAAACATTACCAAGGTTTCCAAAAAGGTTTTAAAGTCCTAATATTTAAGGTTAACCAAACAAAATTACAAGTATTAAACTGATTTCCGAAGATCTGTGCCTTTTAAGTTTAAAAAACCTTAATAGCAACTTGTGACGACACCAAAGGTACTACTGCGCTGCAGGGAGTGGGCTGGTTGGGGCCTGGTTTCACAGGGGGGTTTATAATGCACTCCCGAGCGAGATGTCAGTGCAGATCTCAGTTCCCCCACTTAGAATTAGAACAACAAAAAGCTCATTACCGTAAGGGTTCTTCGCAATGATGGAGTGGTCCGTCTTGAGCGGCTCCGACTCTCCCTCGTCATTGACAGCCTTCACCCGGAACTCGTACTCCTCGCCTTCCTGGAGCCCCTTCACGTCCATCTCCGTGCCGTCGGTCTTGCCCACTGGCACCCAGCGGCCGGTGGCTTTGTTCAGCTTCTCGACCACGTAGCCGGTCACTGGTTTACCTAGAGAAAATGCATAAGGGTTAACTCTAATTATGCAATTATTTGAAGGGTGCAATTAATTTAGTTTTTGGTTTAGAAATGTGTATGTTATAATTGTATAAGAGTGATTTAATGTTGTCGCATTCAACAGCGACAGTCTGTAAAGAATAAGCTATAAAAAACAATTGAGCACGCCTCATTGTGTTTGAGTCTGAGATGCCCAAGATCTCAGATAACCAGAGATCGGAAAAAATAGAATAGACATTATTCGTAATAATATGAGCGTAATTTAATTTCTTACTCAAGTAATCAAATCATCAAATTATATGTCATGAATTTAATATTTCACATTTTAACCCCCGACTAAAAATGAGGGGTGTCATAAGTTTGACGTGTCTGTCTGTGGCATCATAGCTCCAGATCGGATGGAGCGATTTCAATTTAGTTCTTAAACATGTTTCATGAAAATCTGAGCCGTTCAAAAGTTATGGGGGTGAGAGTATGGAAGCTAACTACTAAATATTATAGTGTTTTACTTATAAGGAAATTAAGGCCTTGGAATCGGGGGTTTTTCTTAAATTTTAAATTTAGATTTTTTATATCAGAAATATAAATTAAGTAGAGAAAATAATATTTCTGCCAGGACGGCTGATTTGACGAAAACAATAACCACTTTACATCTATATAAATAAAAATGAATTGTTGTTCGTTAGTCTGATTAAAACTCGAGAACGGCTGAACGGATTTATCTTATCATAGTCTTGAAATGTTCGTGGAGGTCTAGGGAAGGTTTAAAAGGCGAGAAAAAATCGAATACCTAATTGCCGGGAAAAAAAATTGAATAGTAGTATTTATATATAATTTTTTTATAATTTCCAGAAATTCTAATATTATTCAAAAAAACAATTCATTGATTGCAAACAAAGTAAAATTTTTTTCCTATTTTTTTTTTTTTTTTTTTTTTTTATGATCGATACGCCTTCATTTGACCACAATCTCACCTGATGTAAAGTGACGATGTGGTCTAATGTGGTCCTATCTCTACAGATGGAAGAAAGTCGAAATACACACAACATAGGACAGCGTGTTTATCTCAGCCTGGTCTAAACTCTTGATATCCATCTCAACTTCATCTTAGTATAAACCTCATCTCAAAATACCTCTAAAATATAATGCTGTACTTACCACCATCATCTTCAGGTTTCTTCCAGGCCAGTTTGCAGCCGTTCTTGGTGACATCGGTGACCTTGAGCGGACCTCCAGGCTTGCCCGGCGAGGACAGAACCGTGATTTCCACCTCAGCCTCGTCTTTGCCGTGCTGGTTCTCCGCCACGATGCGGTAAGTTCCAGTCTGGGCGCGCACGGATTCCTTGATGTCCAGTTTGGTGTTGTAGTCCACGTTAATAACGCCTTCTTTGACCTGGTGGTTAATTTATAAAAATATATATACCTGGTACCGTAATTCTTAATTTACTGTTATGTTAGTATTTATGGCAGAGCGAGATTCCTCTAACACAGGTATTTATTTTACTTAAAAGAGGATCTCAAACCTTGTAACTGTAAACTGTACATTAAGTTGCTGAATAAATAATTTTGTATTTGTATAATTCAATATACCATAATTCAAATTCAAATATTTTCTTTATTTTTACTTTTGGATCATGGTAGATCACTTAATTACGTCTAATAATATTATTTACACACAATTGACATGAACATACTAGTTACAGAAACAATGTTAATAAAATTTATTATGTACGTAAATAATATATTACATTTAAATTCTTCCACTATCTACTATTCCACTATCAATGTAGAAACAATAATTTATTTTGTAGCTATGCAGTAAATTATTTTTGAACTTTAATATAGTGTCTTTGCAGTTTGTAGGTAATCTCTAGTGACTCTACATTCCACATTGAAGCTAAATCATCATCATCTTATCCATATTACATCTATATTTACAGCAAAAACAACAACATTACAACGACAAAGTCCCATAACCCACCTCCTTCTCCTCGTTCTTCCATTTCTGGAACCATTTCACCGTCGGCGCCGGTTCTCCCTTCACGTTTACGTCGAAGAAGATGGGCTTGCCGGCGCGCACGGCCAGCGCTTTGAGGTTCGTGCGGTCGATGCGCGGTTTCACTGAATACACACATAAAGAGTTAAACAAAGTGATAATAAGAAATCATAGGTCAGTAACTGCTGTCAGTCTGTCCACTCCCTCATTAATTGTAATTAGATTAAGAGGGGGCCATTTGCAACGCTTAGCTGGCGATTTGGCGAGTGCATTATATGTGATAAGGTCTAATATTTTTTGGAGTTTACTCCTTAAGAAACGATTTGAGTTATAAGGCCCGGTACGGAAATTTTATGAGGAGTAAAATCAAGTGTAACACGAAAAGTTGAGGCGTTACGTAGAAAGAGACAAAAATATATATCTGTAGGATTGAACGTGTAAAAGAATGAGATGGAATACATTACACAGCGTATCTCATTCTCGGGGTCTCCTCTTTGCGCGATACTTCGTAGTCTCACTGTATTTTATTTATATTATTTTGTAACAATACGCTTTATTGAAGTTATATAAATAATCCGAATAATTACAGATATATGTTTGTTTCTCTTATCATTTTAGCAGATGCGTTCATTTACCCTTTTTTTCTGTTCGATATATATCATAATTATCGTTCGTAAGGAGTAAACTCCAATCGTGCGTCGTAGCTGACACACACACACTTTTTTTTACGCATAACATTCATAAGCCGGTTTCCGCGGCAAAATATACAGTAAACATTATAATGGGTTATTAATTATGACAGACTACAGCTGGGGGTGATAATGTTCATGAGTATATTTAAATAAATCTTTTTCTTTCTTCTTTCTTTCTTTCTTTATTAAGATACCTAGTTCGTACCTCAGACCCATTATTGTACATCCTTTTGAGGATAAGCTGTAGAAACTTGTACCCTTTATTTATAAAATCTTTTGTACAATAGTTCTCAATAAAAATTTCAGTATTAAATATATTATACGTACATACATCGACTTAGACTTACATGCTTTATGCCTGATGATGGTGTTAGGCGTGGCATCGGAAGGCTCAGAGTTGCCGGCCTTGTTGACGGCGATCACCCTGAACTGGTACTCGCTACCTTCCGGTAGACCTTCTACCTTGCCGGATGTAGCGTTTCCAGGCACCTGATGAAGAATTCATAGAATAATATTAATAGCTAAAACAGTCTTTTGATTAATAAAATCAGTAAACGAACAAGCCTTTCATGGTATTTTTTTTATGAAATCTACCTAGATCTATTAATCGCGCTTGGTACCCACTGAATTAAAAATGTCATTAGAATCGTTAAAGCTGTTTACAGTTTGGTTTATGATAAACAGAATTAAAAAAGTAAGAAACAATAATATATAATTGATCGTTTTTAAAGTTAATTATAGCCATAATTTTATTGTACCAACTGATATTAAAACACTACGTAAATAGGTCGGTATGTTTTTAATAGTTGGTTTATTAGAACTACTGAATGGATATAGCTTGTTTCGATTACAAAATTTTTTTTAACCACCTGTTGAATGTTGCCAGCATTCTTGAACACAACATAATCGCGATAAACTAAACGAACGAAAAATTTCATTTAGTCCCATCATTCAAGAATTTCCTCGTTATTTCCGCTAAAAAACCTAAAACTGATAATTTCCATACCTCAGCAGCATTCTCCCAATCTCCACCCTTCGGTTTCTTCTGTATGATGTACTTGAGGATGGGGGCGCCACCGTCGTTCTTCGGCGGGTCCCAGGCGATCTCCGCGCTCTGGTTGTCGTGGTCGGCCACCTTAACGTTACCGGGCTTGTCTGATACCTCTGTTGATGGAGTAAAATTAATTAGCTTTATCTTTTTATATGCAAGTATTAATTTTTTTCGGTTGGAACCGGGCTGCACCTACCAAGAGCGTGCATTCAACCAAGTTAACTGAAAAACTAAAAATCTTTAAAGGATGCCTATGTACAGTACACATCCTACTGAAGTAATGTTGGTCATAATAAAAGGGCTCCAACATTATGGCGTACCTACTAGTCTGCCATTTTGAATAAAAAAACGTAATGTTGCAGCCAGTGATGAAACTCATCTCAATCAACGTTAACTCTGTATTACAAATAATGTTAAGGAACCATATCTCTCTAGTTGTAAGGTTTCCGAGATATTCGAGTTTAAAAATTGCGTTTAATTACTGGCCGCAACATGCAACTGATCCATTAAGGTGGTCTATGATAAATCAATAACATAACTTATATAAGCAACATTTGCATACTATTTATTGTCAAGATTTTTGGGAAATTTAATCATAAAATGTCTAATGAGTTATAAAACGGACCCTAAACATCCACCCCAATTATTTAATATTTGAGATTTAGCACTAAAAGCTTACCAAATGGATTCTTTGCCAGAGTAGCACGCTCCGTCTCCAGAGGCTCAGAGTCTCCTTCATCGTTGCAGGCAGTCACGCGGAACTTGTACTGGTGTCCTGGCTCCAGGCCAGTCACATCCATTTCCAAGGGCTTTTTATCACCAGCCACTCTGTAAATAATTATATGGGTATGGATAAGCTATGATTTGGTAAGTTCCAGGAACATATTTTCCATAGATCATCTCTCTCTTCATTTTATTTTCAAAATACTTCAACCTACTTGTTTTTTTAGCAATTTACAACTGCAAAGTAAAAAAAAACAATTTCAGTTTTAAAATTTGAGCTTTGAATAAGATAGTATTACATTGCAACAAACCAATGATAATAATAATCATCACTCATACATACTACTCTCATAATATTTAATAACATACAAATGCTGAAACAAAGAAAATTTAGTCCTGACAATGATTCATGATACAGACCTGCCAACCCTGACCCATTTGCCGGTGGCCATATCCATCTTCTCCAGCTCGTACTCCTTGACAGGAGAGCCACCATCATCTTCCGGCTTCTCCCATTTAACTTTGCAGCCTTCAGCATGAACGTCAAACACTTCCAATGGTCCCTTAGGAGCACTAGGCTTGCTCAGAACAGTAAGCTCAACTGTCTCCTCATCAAAGCCATTAGCATTCTCTGCTCGCAAGGTATATTTTCCTGTATCACGCCTCACAGCATTCACAATAGTGAAGTCTGTGTGATATTCCTTATTCTCAATCTTAATGCGTTCAGTGTTGACGAGTTTGATGTTGTCTCGCCATGACCAGGTCATGTCTGGTGGTGGTTCACCAATGACATCCACAGACCATTTGTGGGTACGTCCGGCTTTGATGATGACAG
Organism: Gymnoscelis rufifasciata; assembly: GCA_929108375.1. Classification (NCBI taxonomy): domain Eukaryota; kingdom Metazoa; phylum Arthropoda; class Insecta; order Lepidoptera; family Geometridae; genus Gymnoscelis; species Gymnoscelis rufifasciata. The sequence continues at coordinate 6,656,799 of OV815327.1, read as the reverse complement.
ACTTGAAGGTGCTGCGTTCAATGCGTGGTTTCACTGAAAATAAAGTCAGTTTTAGAATATTGTATAGATTTTAATAGATCCTGAAGTTTTTTTTAAACTGCAATGCCAGTATAAGATGGATAAGTAGGTGAACTTACAGTTCTTATGCTTGCAAAGATGGTTATCCGTGGGCTGTGAAGCATCACCGACTCCAGACTTATTGTGAGCCTTCACACGGAACTGATACACCATCTTCTCTTTGAGTCCCTCAACCTTGTATTCTGTCTTGGTGTCATTTGTTTTGACCACCTGTGAAAAGTTTGTAACAAAGGTAAATAATTTATATTGATGATTATTTATATTTTAAAAGTTATAATTTCTATTGATTTTTGCCAACAATGCAAATTTGAAAGGACACACTGCAGTTTTGTCACAACTGTGATATATACAGATTTATTATATAACAAATTAAACTTTATTTAAGTTTTAAGAGGGTAACTTGAAAAAGTGTACCCGCACGCGGTCGGCCGGAGGGCGCGCCGGTACATTCGCGCATGCGCTGAAGTTAGCAAACGCGAGGGAGGCGTGACTTTGGCGGAACACAAGACCCGTGACAATCATATTGTCAGATTTAACCCTTCGTATGCCGCTATAGTTTTTTAGAGCTTTCGTGTATAAACAAAACTTAAAATTAAAAAAAAAAACCCCTGTTTATAACTTTAGTTCCATTAAAAGTCATACTTTTTTGTAATGTGCACTGATGCACTTTCATTTGAGAACCCTCTCGAGTACATTTGCAGATTTTTGGTTTTCCTTACCTACTTTTACCCCCATTACTTTTAAACTGGTCAACTGATTTTCATCAAACATGTCTATGCCATGCGAAACTCACCTATCATACAAAAAAAACTAAATTGAAATCGCTCCAACCGTTCGGGAGCAATGATTTCCCAGAAATACACAGACAAGTCGAACTTTGACGTCCTTCGATTACAAATAATGAATTTATGGCTCAGTAGGTACTACAACTTGATTCACTAAATTAATTTTTTTATGTATCAATCTGACACAGAGGATTAGAAGGAAGAACATTTCGTAATACATTACAACTTACCTCAATCCAGTCAGGAGAGAATTTATCCTTCATTTCAACGACGTATCCCAGGATCGGGCGGCCGCCGTCGTCGACCGGAGGCTCCCATTGCAGAGTCGCGGACATGTTGTCGTAGTCGATAATAACGGGCTTGCTGGGCGCCTTTGGTGGATCTGATGAGCATCATTGACGATTAGAATATTCGTAAGTCGAAAGAAAACAATAATTTTATTATTAATGGAGTAAGCAAAGCAAAACAAAAGTGAGTGAAGTGAGTTCGAATTAAATAGAAGAATAACACTAAGGAAGCCGCTAGCCGCCGTTAGCCGCCTGACTGGCGCGCGGCTCGCGCACTGATATTTCTGTTCTGACATTGACAATGACAGTGACATTTTCAGAGGTAATATTTTTTGCAAATCATAAATAATCTCTTTGGTACCTACATTCGTTTGTAATTTATTTTTTACTGACCCGGCAAACGTTGTTTTGCCATGTAAATAGATTTTCGAAAATTTATAGTGTAGAAAAAACAAACTTATTATTTACTGTGTAAGTGGGCGTGTAAAATGAGTAAAAAAGGCATGGAGCGCTGTAAAGTACAAAATATTGTATTTTAGAATATAATGTCTTTATTACCAAGGCTTACCACGGGGCTAGATGTTGTTGTTTTGTGGATTGTCCTAAAATATTTATTTTATTTATTTATTGCTTCAAACATGGTATAAATAATTTTAATAACATATACCTAGTCCATTGTTTACTAAAAACTAGCATGCGACAATTAATTAATTTATATAATTGTAATTAAATGTAGGATAATTATTATCATACAATTAATTACAATGAGTGTTAAATAATTCATTAATGTCATAAAAAATAATTTCATCCAGCCATTTAAATAGTTTTTCTTTAATAAATATTTATTCATTATTTTATGTCATTTAGAATTTGATCATTAATTTTTTTTTATTTGTAAATTCGGTGTTATCCCTACTCCGCGTCGCGTCGCGTCCTAGCCGAACCCAACGCGTTAGCATCGGTGTTCCGTTAGGGCGGTGGCCCCAGTTTTAAGTTGATGAATAAATGTTTTTTGTATTTTGTAATATGGATTCTTAACAATGATTGAAATTTCCTAGCAGTCTACTTCAGCCTAGATGCTCTTAGGACGATGACGGTTTTTAAAAATCGAATGAGAGAAAAATGAGCTTACCGTAAGGGTTCTTGGCCAGTATGAATCCGTCTGTTTCCAGAGGTTCCGACTCGCCCTCCTTGTTGACGGCGCGCACTCGGAACTTGTACTTGTGGTTCGGAGTCAGGCCCTTGACCTGGAACTGAGTCGGCTCCGGGCCGGTCTCGCCGCAAGGCACCCAGTTTCCGGTTTCCTAAAAAGATGACATGGTGTAAAGGTACCATACAATACAAAACAAAAACGCTTTATTGTACTCAACATAGGAACATAAACTCAAAAAAGCAAGTGATACAACGGGCGGCCTTATCGCTTAAAAGCGATCTTTTCCAGGCAAGGTAGTTAATTATATAACTATTATCTAATTATTATCTACATAAACTGGTTGTCAGAAAAAAATAAGTGAGTTATGTACGTAGGTACCTACTATTATTTTTACCAAAAACAACCGAATTTAAGTATGGAAAATTGATTATAACGAGAGAACCTTTAATATTCTCCGTTAACCGATTTTGATGAATCTTTTTTTAAGAAGGTTGCAAGTCGGTTTCATTAGGAATCGGCCGACTTGCAACCTTCTTAAAAAAAGATTCATCAAAATCGGTTAACGGAGAATATTAAAGGTAACTTAACGTACATTATAAATTCGAGCCGGATTAAGACCCTTCCTTCTTTTTTGAAGAATGCATATTACAGCAGTTCATTAAGTCTAGGACACTAACGCTAATAATGTCTTTTAAGAACTATTACTTTAAATGCCCTAGTTACCAAGTCCGCCTTTGTAAAAATGTTGTAGGTATACCTACGGGACTTAAGTTTCAGAAACAATAAATGCATTCATTTATACATCAATCATTCATCATTCGTTCGTCAATCGCTTATCATTCGTTCATCAGTCATTCATCATTCTTAATCAATAGGAGGAGAAAATTATTCAATTTTTCAATCATTAAAACCCTCACCATATCCATCTTCTCAAGCGTGTATCCAGTGATGTCGGATCCCTGCCAGTCGTCAGGTTTCTGCCATTTGACAGTCGCCTTCTCGGCACGGATGTCGACCACGTCGATGGGACCGTTGGGTCTGTTGGGCTTGTCTGAAAATTTGGTAAATTATTATAATGCTGATGATATAACCTACTCTCTATACAGATAATTTTAATTAAATTATTTATTTAAAGTAAGCGTCTTCACACGGTTAATTATTCAAAATTGTTTTTCGGAAATTATTCGATTTTTCCTAGCCCCGTAAAAACCGTCATTGGACTTCTACGAATATGTTAAAAAAACGTGACAAATTGGAAGAGGCGTTGTTGAGTTATGCACTTGCCAACATATTTTGCGATTCATTTTTTTAGAAGATTTAATATTTTAATTGTCTTGCGGCTTTCACTGCGAACGTCCGTCATAATAGTCCGTACATTTTTATTATTTGAAGGGAGCGGGGTATACCTAATAGTGAAGAGTTACGAAGTCACATAGTTCAGCGGTTTTCTAAAGGGACTTCAATTGACTAGCAAAGTATAATTTTTTAGAAATGTTGCATATTTTTTTTTATACGCTATACCTAGACAGAAACCGACACGTCAATGAGGCAATATAGGGATGATAATACAGTTATTTTGGTAACATCGTAAGGTAAATTCCCTGAAGTCTTCTTATCCAACATACCTAACACAACAACGTCAGCAATGCTCTCGCAGGTGCCCGAAGAGTTCGTAAGCACCAGCTTGTATTTTCCACTGTCAGGCCTGGTGGTCTTCCTGACGTTGAGAACGGTGTTCTTCTCGTATTTGTCGATGGTGATGCGGTCTCCATCGTCCTTGATTTCCTGTTATGAAGCAGCAAGGTCAGAAATAGCTTGGAGAAGATTGGGTTTGATTCCGACCAATGAGCAGCCAAAAAACTTAACGAAATGGAGAACTACTGAGTACTGAAGAACTTTTAAACTAAAGAATTACCTATTAATAAATTACAAAAGGGCAGAATTTTTACCCGACTACGCGACGCAAAGGAGTGGCAATGTGATTATCAGTCTATGAATGTAGAGGTATGTATGTTTATTTATTCCTTTGAAGCACTATACAGGCCAAACGCTTGGGCCGATTTTTACGATTAACTATCGGTCCGCCCCCGCTTCGCACCTAGTTAACCATATTGTGAATCTAAACCATTCTCGAACCCACTTAAACACACATAAAAAAGTTAATCAAAATCGGTCCAGCCGTATAATTGCGGTTCAATGACACGTGCAGAAGATTTATGTCGATCGATTTCTCTTAGTCCGGCGAGTGTCATCCAACTACTGGACGCCATTTTGTTAAAAAATCAGGAAACTATTTATCATGTGGGGTATTAATAAATAGGTAGGTATTAAAAATGATTTATACTTTATTTAACATTTTAAGATTCGATGGATCGTTTAGGATACCAATATATATCGATTTAAAGTTGCGTTACAAACTTACAACTATTCTCACCTAATAGGTAGGTACCTATTTTGGTTGGTATAAAAATCCCAAAAAAAGTGAAGTCACAGTCGGGTTTTAATTTTTTCTAAATAACAGCCTTTTATGATAATTTGTGGAGTGGCATTCTAGCAACAGTGCTACTTATATAAATAATTAAAAACCCAAAATAGCTTGGCTGCCTTGGTTTCGGAATCAAACGAGAAGATATAGCTTAAGAATATGAGTTAAAATGTTAATTCTATGAAAGATAAGTCCCTGAAAGTAATTCTGCCGTGTTATCACAATTGAAGTAGTTCTGCAGATGTAAGACATTTTAAGTAAGGGTCAAGGAGTTAATGGTTGGCTTTAGAACTGTAGTATGCATGTAGTATGTGTTATGTATGAGAATAGATTCGTGCTTTCGTAGATAGATTCACGGTATGCTTAGATGTTGTTAGATACAATTTTGAAAATTAAGTGGCTTAACAATCTGACCTCCGTGGTGTTGTGTTTAGAGTTCAAATTGAAAAGATTATTTTATAAAACGGAAATGCCAATAGGGATTATGTTGTCACAACATCCAAAGCTGACATTGTGTTATACAATGACATGTGTCGAGTATAAAATATAATTCTTAGCGACATAATATGTCGCTAAGAATTATATATAATTGTTATTTTATTGTTACATTGAATAAAACTGTACAGAAATTATTAAAACAACATGTTTATCTTCTTAATAACGAAATGACCCAAAAGTCCATTAGAGAAAGATAAAAATTGAAATCCATTAAGTACTTGATTGGACCTTGTCGTCTGAAGAAACGTGTTCGAAGGACCAACTTCTGACATTAGGTAATTTCGTTCAGTTCGTTTATACCTTTGTAACGGGTATTCAAAATGGCCTCCAACAAGGCAACAGAATGATTCAATGTAATCAGCATATTTTGTATAGAGTTAGCCACAAATTGTAAGAGTAACTTCAAGAAAATGTCAATGTTTGTTTGTTTTAGAACATAAAGTGTGATAACATCTAGTTGCAATCCTATCTGACCTTCTCCGTTGTCGCCTTTCCACGTTTCTTTTATTGGAAAAAAAACAAATAATTCCGTTAAAATGTAATCCAATCAGAACAGCTTGTAAAGAATGTAAAGATGTCACAAACATAAAATGATATTACATAAATTGATTGACATATAAGACAACACAATCTACACAAATAACTAACGCTAAAACATGAACAACTGATTACATAAACCTCTATAGAAAACATATAGATATACCATAGATGACTCCATAATTGCTGTCAATGGACACAAAACTGTAAGATACAGAAGTGAACAAGAAAAAAAAGATTTACTAGTAATAAATAGATTGTGAAACAAATGTTGCTTACCTCATCGATCTTGACCCATTTAACTTCAGGCTCAGGCTCACCACCATACTTAATGTCGAAGGTGATAACCTGGCCCTTCTTGATGATCATGTTCTGCAGACCCTCACCAATGATGTAAGGTTTGACTGAGAAAATATATCAGAAAGTTAATTATTATTGATGAAAACCATCTATAAACAGAGTGGCAATATTATTATCGATTCCCGCCGAGGGTGAAAGTGTTTGTATGTTCTGCAAGCACTTTCTCCTTGGTCTGGGTATTTAATATTTATAATAAAAAATATCTATATATGCATGACTATTATATTAAGTATATCAGATATCTAGTACCCGTAACACAAGCTAAGAGCTTACCACGGGGCTAGATGCTGTTGTGTGAATTGTCTGGAAATATTTATTTATTTTTATTTATTCTCGAAACAATATAGTCAACACATTTACTCACCAAATCTGCACTTGGCAACAATAGGCTTCGTGGTGTCACTTGGTTCACCAGGTCCGGCCTTGTTGATGGCGCGCACTCTGAACTCATAAGTGCATCCCTCCTTCAGACCATCCTGAGTTCCCTTCAAGCAGTCTCCAGGGACTTCCTTGCCGGTCACCCAGTCCTTGCCGAACTTCTCTTTGTATTCAATAACGTAGCCAGTGATTGGTGCTCCACCATCACTCTCGGGCTTCTCCCACTTGAGGTCGGCGTGGTCTTTGTCCCAGTCTTCAAGAGCTACGTTCTTGGGCTTGGATGCTTCGTCTAAAATTTAAATAAAATCATATGTTTAAACTTTACTGACTTGCACCTGAAATTACTACTAAAAAATTTTAATCTTACCCCAAGGATCCTTGGCTAAAACAGGTTTGGCGAAAAGACCTGGCTCACTGGAGCCAACCTTGTTAACAGCACGAATTCTAAACTTGTAAGTCTTCTTGGGAATAAGGTCTTCAACCTTGTATGTCAGTGGTTGTCCAACAGCCACTTCAGCTACATTATCCCAACCAGCCTTGAGAGCCATGTCCTGCCTCTCAATGATGTATTTGACGAGTGGAGCGCCTCCATCGTCCTGAGGAGCCTTCCATCCAACCACACAAGATGTCTGGAAGACATCACTAACCGAGACTTCTTGAGGAGGCGTCGGCACACTCTGCATAGTAATGGTGACATCCTTGGCATCTTCGCCTTGAGCGTTGGAAAGTTTGATTTGGTATTTTCCAGAAAGTTCACGAGCAGGTTTCTTGATCTTGAATAGGACCTTCTCTTGTTCGACAATGACCTCGACCTCTTTAGCAGGTAGGGCCTTGCCGTCCTTGATGAGCTTGCCTTCGATAGGTGTCTGTCGGGTGCCATCAACTGTAAGTAAAAAAACGTTATGAATAAATGTTGTCTTGCTTTTTAAAGGGTTTAATTTGGTGTTTTTTTTATATGACAGTCTGGCTCAGTGAGGATACAAGCTTGGGGCGCAAGCGAGTTTATTCAATCTGAGGGACTAGTTTATAAATTGATAGCTAATAACCTGTTCGTGGTCGGGATGTTTTTTAAATACTATGCTACAATAAGTTGCGCAGTCTTATAAATAAGAACATTATCCCCTATATGATCCTGTGTAGACCAGCCAAAATCAACCAGACGATAGGAAGCAACGTCTTCTCCGACCACAACATGCAATACTGCGTTCGCTAACCCGCCTGCCAAGCATGGCGAGAATCAGCGAACATTATTAATGAGGTGGGAGGTTTATGCCCTACAGTGTACTTCCTGCGGCGAAAACGAACAAACCAACCCATAAAGTGGATAAAATTAATTGCTGCACTTACTTTTATAAGGCACCTCAATAACGAAAGGCCTGTCAGCGGGTCCAAAGAACTCTTCGGGGCAGTCGATAGCAGGTTTCGACTCGCCCTTCTTGACGGTCAGCTTGCAGGAGGAGGTGAGGTTGCCGCTCTCGCAGAGGATCTCTCCGTCGTCCTCCATCTCCAGCTTGTTGAAGATCAGCTGGTGCTTGCCGCCGCCCAGGTTCTTGATTTCGATTCTGTGATAAAAGATGGTTATAATCATTAGGTGGTTAAAGGACAAATAATTATTAAGAAAAATTAAAAAACACGGTCGAGAGTTTACATATATTAATATCAATATACGATGTATGGAACTTGTAAGAAAATTTTTTTTTTTAATTCTTAAGCTGTCTTATAGCTTAATTAATCAAAATTAAAATCAAAATGAGAATTTGTGATTCAGTTGTTTTTGGGTCCATTTTATAACATCAACAAGGACAATTCAGAGTAAACGATGTGTCAAAGTTTTGTAAAACCAAACAATGGAAATAAATGATTTTGTATCTTGTATCTTGAAACACATTTTAAATTTTCTGCAGAAAAAGACATATTCGTAAACTTCGCACTCAGGATAATAAATATTTAACCAAAACGGTTAATCACTTGAGTATTAAAATAGTTAATAATTCAGAGTAGGTACACATGTTTAAACCTAAGCTCTACTTTTACCACAAAGTTTAAAATTAATGCTTTTAATTTCTCAGTTAACTTCAGAACATACCAATTTTCTCTTGACTTATTTTGCGAAAACACAATAATAAGTAGTAGGTAGTTTTAAGATATAACGCGCACGCCAACATTGTTACCAACCTTTACATGTTGGCAGGTAGAAATTACACAATTCAACTTTGTGAAAATAAAGTGTTTTAATAAATAGGTGTAAATAATGAAAGCTTTTCGAAAAACCGCTTTCTGCTTCTTCGCTAGTTTAAAACTACTAGTTGAAACCTTACCTGTCGTTTGGCTCAATAGGTTTGCCATTGAAAGACCATTTGGCTTCCGCAGTTTGATCTTGAAGTTCTATTTCAAGCACCACCTTGTCCCTCTCAATTGCTTCTGTGTCCTTCAACTTCTTGTTGAAGCGATTCAAGTCTAAAAACATAATCACATTTATTACACGAACACCAACATAAAACACTGTTAAGAGAACTGATATAGAGGTATTTATTTAGGTACGTTTTATAAGCCGAGAACACATTGTTAAACATTCTTCTTGAAGAAAGATAAGTAGGTAGAAATTTTATTAAAGGCTTTTAAGGTTTTTTGTAAATGATTTGATGTATTAAGACTTTCTTAATAGGTATTCTAAAATAATAAGCTTTTAAAGTCCAAACCACTGGCACGGTATAAAATTAGCGTCTTATTTGTTCAAACACACAATACGAATCTACAATAAGTACCTAACGACTTCGTTTAGGTCTGCTAGTTCTTAACAATAGACCTAGCCTAACCCAAAGTCTAGGAAATAATCACAGTCAACCTTCTTGTGGTCGTAATATGTGGATTTATGAATGTTTACTTCCATTGTAATTAATCGCTGTATGAATCGTATTACATACCTAACTACTTAAATAAAGTTAATTAGTGGTGACAGCCAGATAGGCGAGTGATGCACACGTGAGTGAACATCTTTAGTTATTTTTCCAATGAGGTCCATCGCGAGAAAACTGCCTCTAAGTTGCTTTGGTATAGGGTAAGGTGCATAATTTCCAATTAAATTGTTGCTGCGGCTAAGTTTATTTATAAAGCCCAATCAAATATGTATATTTTTTAGGCCTGCGAACCTCTCTACTGGCACAAAACGGTGCCTCATTGAAGTAAAGATTCCGAGAATAATAACAACATAAGAGATGAAAGCTGGGTTGTTCTATTCGCTTCTCAACTCAGTGTAAAACATTGAAGCAAACTGTCAAGACAATGTTATTTCCTTGTTTATTATTGGTTTTTATTTAAATTAGCTTTAAGTTGACCTGTCCATGTATGCCCTGTGCATCTAGGGAAATAAACTTTTTGACTTTGACTTTGGAAAAATGTTCTACTTACAATTGACAATCAACTCGCAGCTGGTCTCATCAGCGTTGCTGGTACACTTGAAGTTGCCGGCGTCAGTGACTTTAGCGTCCTTGATGACGACCTTGCGCTTGCGCCCCTCCTTCACGATGGTGATGCGCTTGTCGACCTTCAACGGCTCGTTGTTCTTAAACCTGATGGTCAAAATAATGTAATCAGTGATTTTTACAATAGAATTATCGTTTACAAATATGCCCGATATTATTTCAAACACTCAAAAGTTATAAAATCTTGGAGTAGTAATAAAAATCAGTTTGTGCAGTACAGCACTGATCAATTTCTAAATTCTCACAAATAACAAAAACAATTAAACTGGAAATCCACATAAATGACTACTCCCGAGTTGGCTGATGTATAAAGTGATAAACTCCTCTATCCTTACCATTTGACATCACCACCAGCGTCATCCAACTCGCAAAGCAGCGTGATGGTGTCCTTCTCCACAGCCTGCTGTGACTTGAGTACCTTCGTGAACTTGTAGGGGTACTCTGTAAAATAGTTCCATTTAGTTTTAAAATTCCACAAGAAAAGGATTAATATCTTATTAGATTTAAGTTAAAAAAAGACTTACCGACTATCTTGACTTCGGTTTCCGTCTTATCAGGCTGCTTCTCAAGCCTACAGCTGTATTTGCCGGCATCTTCGAATTTAGAGTTCTTGATAAGAAGTCTGCAGACACCAGTCAGATCTTTAGAGATCTGATAAACATCTCCGTCTTCCAGCTTCGTGTCTCCCTTCCACCAGGAGACAATAGCGAGACTGTTCGATACAACACACTCAAGCTGAGTCTCGTGCTTGGTGTAGCCACTTGTGACCTTCTTCAATGGCTTAACGAATGAGTAAGTTGGATCGGGCTCATCAACTTGCAAGAATGCTGTGCAAGTAATGCCTCCAATTTCGATTGTTATCTTGCCAGTATCTTCAACTTTCGGGTTCATAATAATGAGCTTATACGAATCCTGCTCATTAGTGAACTTATATTTACTGCCAGGGAATAGTTCCTAAAATAAATTCAGAGCATATAATATGGAGTTTGATAATAACTACAAATAAAACTCATTAGAAGACACCACTTACATCCTTGCGGAAGAACCATTTCGGTTTGGAATTAGGCTTGGTGAAGATAGCTTCGAATGTCACCTTCTTATCCTTTCCTTCCTTCGCGAATTGATCGACTAGGGGCTTCAAGAATGACTCTTGTTTCTGAAAAACATTGGCCAGCAAGCATTAATCTACCCGGTCAATCTGAGTCACAAAGTGCAGACAAAACACAGTGCTCTCCATACAAAAAGCTGAATGTGCTGACCGTAAAGGACTCCCTCTCATCTACTCGTATAACACGGTCGCGGTGCAATCAACGAAAACAATCGTCTATGGATAAACCGAGGCGTTAGGATCATCAGCCATTCATTCTTCGCCAAGTGAACTCCATGCTTATGGTACAAACATTGGAATTCCTTTCAAGGTGCAAAGTGACTCCATACTAATATTGAACGTTCTAACACACATCAATTGACACCAAGCAAGAATCGTGAACGCTTTGGGGAGAAAACAGTAAAAGCAAGCGTTCATAGTTCTTGTAAAGAAGACAACAATGACCTAGACATCGAACTGTGCCCGTGCGTAGTGCTGCTAATCGACGAAGAAGTGCCCAGAAATATTGCTTTAGAAGAGAACAGAAGAAGATCCAGGGTGCTATCTATAGATTGTCCGGTTGATGACCTTTGATTTGGATTTCAAATAGTTCACAGCTTTGAAGAAGTTTCACCAGAATTTATGCAAAATCAAAACAATGAAATTAATTAACTTCATTTAGTAAATAAACTTGCCAAAATAGCAATACAATCACTTGTGTGTCTATACTTAAACATACAATTTTGAATTTGCTAAAGTGTGGGTCATCTTCATTTGAACTAATTGAATATTCCAGTGGACTTGATAGAAGAGTGCTTGCTGTTTGTGATACATTTTCAAGATGCTGTGTGCCATCTAGTGACATTATCGTCAAACCTCGTTTTTTTTGAACGAGTGAAGGACTGGCCAATCGGGTATCAGTTCCGCAAGTGATGGTCTTCTGTTATGGGTTCTCTACAAAATATCCATTTCTTTCTTAGTGCGTAGGTACTTATTATTATTTAAATTTATCGTTGTTTAAAACTGGTCACTTAATTAAAGCTTAACCAGCATCATGCGGACTAAGCAGGTTCTCAGAGGGTTTCATACAAGCTAAATCATTTCATAAAAATCCCAACATCTGCAAAACATAGGATGCATCAGCTGAAATAAAATGGTAAAGGTATATGGGGGAAACATTCTTAATAATGACGTGACAGAAGCTCCTCAACCTGACGTCAAAGATACACCCACAATTGTACAGTACCCAAAAGTCATCAAATCATTCCTCTTACATTCCCTGAAAGTCATGTTCAAGTTAAGAAACGTGAAGTGGTGATACAAAAACCTTGGTGAGTTATTTTAAAAATCCAGTTTATGCATTTGTTTAAAACGCTCACAAATTTCCGTGACGATTAAATATCTTATAGTATACCTATATTTATATACATAAATAGTATAATAGGAAACCAAATTAGTGTGAAAAAGAATTTAATTTGTTCTAATTAGGTACCAATTGTCGTATTTTTTTCAGGATTTAAAATGATGTTCGCAACGAATATTTGTGAGGTCGATTTAAGGTTTAGTTTATCATTCGTGATTTAATCTCATTCATTATTTAGAAGATCGTTTCTATCCTTTTGAAATATACGCCTGTTGTTCCATATAGTAAGTTATTGTCTTCTGAGTTCTTTATAGATAACATTTCAAAAGGTAAAAAACTCTCTTTGGTTTTAACTTTTTACTTTTATGTCTCCTTTTTATCGAACCTTTATTTTGACAGCCTCCATCAATGTGGGCCAATCGGGTACAATTTCAGGCAGAGACATACGTCTCCGTATTTCATAAACACCCTAGAATTTGATAATAATGTTACTCTCAAGTAACAAAATTATTTGAAACTAAAGCAAGTTACGTGGAAGCCAATGTGTAATGCATAGTGCGTGTGTGACATATTCGAATGTTTTTAACATCGTGTTATTATATGGGAACGATACTAACGTTAAACCAATTGTAAATCCTTTTAGATAACCACATATTTAGGTTTAAATTTTATTTTTGTTTTCACAACACAACACATGTACTTTTGACATGACATCGCCAATGTTTGTTTCATAAAACCAATGACAATGTCAAAAAATATTGTGCAAAGAGTTCAAGCACGCGAAAAGTTTTAACAATCTTGTCCTTCCTTGGTTGTCTCATTTCCAAGTTCAAAATTGCGAAGATTATTAAGAACCTAATTTGAACAGTTGAACGCTAAGACGATACAGTGGATGTAAGATGGAATGAATGATTTCGTATTTGAAACATTGATGACCTTAAACCAGTCCCAGTTTGAAGAGTTCCTGCGCCTGTCAGCAGGGAATCTACCCATCTCGACACCCTCAGAGATGACCACAACGAAGCCCTCCTCTTCGTAATATCCAGTTTCTAAGCCCTAAGAATCAGATTATCATGATGCACTGCAGGTTTGTGCAAACATTTAGTCTTAGTACCCGCTATTCTTTAAGAGAAAACAATGTATACATAAATATATGAAAACCCTAATAAAATTTTAGAACAGATGCCAAACTTTCTGCAAGCATACGTTTAAATATTTTTGTTAACGTTAAAAAAAAATTCTAACTGTTAATCTTGCATGCAATCATGACATCTATGTATTATGTAATAAAGTTTTTTCATCTACATAAACAATATCCAGAGTTCACTGATATTTCTTAAAGTAGCAGTATACGTGAATTCTTATAGTGTGTTCTATAATCTATTATGGTGATCATTGATGATCATGAATTTTAATGAGCGAAATTTTCTATCCAAGTATCTTCTTGATGGAGCTGTCTTTTATTTAAATAATAATTTATTTGTCGTTTATTTTATTTTCAATTTAAATTTAGCAAGACATTGTAGAAATCATTGCTCACGATTCTATGCCAAGTATTATACTGGCGCTTTGATGTTGACATATGAATTCATAAAATTAAACAACTGCTTAAGCTATAAATGTAACATAATTATTTTGATCATTAATGATCATTGTCATATTTGATACATGTTTTTTATACTGTTGCTTTGCTGTTACTATCGAAACAATCGAATGCAATGGTTTGTACATATCTTGTGATATGTTTAATTATAATTTATTTAGCTTTATTATGCTCAGCATTTATATCACCACCATCTTCACTTGTCATAATATCCGGAAGTTTATATTGATAGGTTGGAGACCTTACCTTGTCAACCTTCTTAAGTGGAGGAATTGGCTTCTCAGTTTCCTTCAAGTCATATTCCAACTCTTCTTTCTTCTCTCCCCATTTCGCGTACTTTCTCTTCTTGAGCATAGCACGGAAGTCCATGCCACTGGAGTCTATTTCAATAATAGTCAACATTAGAGTGTGTAGGAGAAAGACATTTAATTTCACTTTTGTAGTTTATGATTATCTTGACATGTATTTGTAATATCACTTATGTATATTATACACAATTACGTATTATAAGATAAGTGAAATTACAAATACTTCTCTTTTAACATTTTACAATTATTAATGACGTAAATCCGTTTGCAGTGCATGTACATAGTGACACAAGGGACCTTATAATATCTTAAGCAAGTGTACATGTAAGCAAATACAAAATTGAATTGAAAGCTACCATTATTATCGAGAGATGTCTTTCCACAGCTCGTAAAAGGCCTGTTAGTGAAAAGTCTAAAATATCTGTCAGTTATAATTAATAAAATTAAAAGAGTTATAATTTCATGATAAGATTATGTCATTCCATAATCTTGTAAACATTGAAACTTGTTTGGTTATTTAAAATAAAAAGGTGGTTTACTTTTTCAGTAGTAAAATCTATCTCGTATTTCTTCTGATAAAAGCTTAAAATTCCCTTCTCTTTAAATAATGTTGTTAGTGTCATAAAGAGTTCAAAGTTGGCTGCAAAGTATTTTCCAAGATGTACGCTACATGCTATTACGAATAAGGGAACCCTACTATATTTTTATATCCATTTATTTATTTATTTGTTTTGTAAAAAAATATATAAGATCTTCTGATTAAAGACTGTTTTTGTTTTTAGTGTGGTATCTGAGCTAACAGTTGAACAAATATTTGAAAGTTTATTATGAATGTTACGCGGTCTTATTTAGAGAAACTAAAATTTAGGTACTTTTTAAACTCATTGTACAATGTAATTATCATTATTGTACATTCCGGTCACAATATTTTTATCATCAAATTAAATATTTTTTTCCGGACAATCCTCACAACAACATCTAGCCCCGTGGTAAGCTCTTTGTACTAGACATCTAATATACTTAATATAAAAGACATACTGAATATTTTTAGTATACATATTGAACACCCAGACCAAGGAGAAAGCGCTTGCAGAATATACAAACACTTGACCCTCGGCGGAAATCGAACCCGCTACCTCTCATGCTGCAAGCGGGTCAAAAAAAGTAAATAAACGTAAGAAAATTAATTATATAATTACTAAATAGTTACACCAAAGTTAACTAAAAGTTAGTTTCATCTATATTTGTTATACAGGCTATTTGTCTTATTCAAATATTTTGAGCCAAGCTGGCAGTGCGCCTAATGGGAAACATCTGATCAACTACTAAAGGTGTGTTACTGTTTAGATACAGGATTAGTTAGCCAACTTTTTAACTACTCGACCAAAAAAGAGGGGTGTTATAAGTTTTGACGCGTCTGTCTGTCTGTGTGCCTGTCTGTCTGTCTGGGACATCCTAGCTCCCGAACGGATGGAGCTATTTTTTTTTTTTTGTATGAAAGGTGAGTTTGTTTGGAGCGGGTGTTCTTAGACATGTTTTATGAAAATCGGTTGAGCCGTTTAAAAGTCATGGGGGTGAGAGTGGGGACGGAAAACCGAAAATCTGCAAATATTTTCGAGTGAGGTATCAAATAAAAGCGCATCGCGTGCACATTACTAAATAGTATTTTGGTTTTACTCTTAAGGAAATTAATGCATTGTAATCGGGGCTTTTCATAAATTTTAAATTTAGATGTTTAACCATAAATATATTATTTAAAAGGAATTTTAAAGTCACGAGTTTTAATTACTAATATAAAATATTAATTAAAATAGTACCGTCTAAATACGAACGTATATCATATAGCTATGTCTTAACGTATGACTGTTATATTTTAGATTCACAATTTGATTTAAAGTCAAAACAAGCCGTAAATAAAAAAAAATTTGGTTCCATTTATGTTCAAATTATTTATGTGATTATAGCTCAAATCGTTTTTAATTTAATTAAAAAATAAAATAAATAAGTATTTCTCGACTTATAACCCAGCATCAGCTAACCCCAAACTAAGCAGAGCTTGTACTATGGGTGACTGTATACTACATAGATATATTATTTTTTTGTAAATACATACATATTATACATAGAAAACAGTGATAGATTTGAACTCCGACTTACCGGATACATAGAGCTGCATCTCAGCTGAGTCTTCGCCATGGATGTTGCTAACAACAATTTTGTATTTCCCTTCATCGTTCGGCTTCACTTTCCTCATGCAGAGTGTGATGAGGCCAGTTTCACCATCGGTGATGAACTTGAAGCGACCTCCTTCGATGATTTCACCGACTCCCTTGTAGAACTTGAACGTCGGCGCTGGGCTACCCTCAACCGTTACCGTAAGGTACCCAGTTTGGTCTGTAAATTATTAGATGAAACTTATTATAGCATTCAAGACTACATTAATAACAAATAAAAAAAAATTACGTGATAACTAAATTTATTTAGTACGAATTATTATTTTGGAAAATGTATATGTTATTAAGGTGCATGCATAATGTTCATATTATATGTATAATATAAATAAAACCTGAAATATATTTATATATAATTTAAAATACTTGATGTGAATAATAAATTTCATATGTAATTAATAACTTAAATATATTAAATATTATAAAAATAGTTAAAATAAATTAGCCTTACTCTAAGGTTTTACTTTTATAAATTGCCATACACTATGTGTACAGGGTTCTAACTCGTAATGTAAAATTATTGTGCAATAAAATACTGAATTGTTTAACGGTTATATTGTCGTTTTCGACTTCAGACTTGAAAAAGAATTATTTTTTAGTATTTCATTTTACGGTTAATTCTGTTAGTTTGACGAGTCATTGGTATTTGGTGGGATGAGGGCAAGAGAATGATGATGAATTGTTTTTCATTTATTCTTGTCTGCAGATGACAAGAATATATTAAAATGTATCACCGTTTGCAGACCGACCTAATAAAATGTAGGCTATAGAACTCCGTTCTTTTTATGAATTATATTGATCTTGGTACTTTTTTTTTCTTATCTTTTTCATTTTTTTTCTACTTTAACTAATTAGTTACCTTCAACTGCCGAGTAGCTTTCTTGCACATCTACGATAACTGGTGGCCCTTCATTTCCAATAGGCTTCAGCGGAACTGAAGGTTTATTGATGAGGTCTTCAAGATCCTGGATGGAAGGTCTTCTAGCATCTCCAGATTTTCTTCGCTATATCATTAATGGTACGTCAATATTTGCAACGAAGTGTGGATACATTTATTGTTAATCACTGTGATATTTGAAGGTTAATCACATTTAATATTTGAAAGTTTTGTGTGCACAAAAAATATTAATTTTAATCTATTAATTATAATTTCTTTAAAATTACTTTACTTATAGAGAAAAAATAATGTATTTTTTTAATAGCAGCACACCAAAACTTATTTTATTGAGAGAAGTATAGTAAGAATTTAAATAATTTAAATCAATGCTTTCTGAGATTCTCCTAAATAGTTCAGAAGTTCCAAAAAAGTCAAAGGTTACTAGATAATTAATTGTAATTTTAATTTTGTATGAATATACTGTATAAAATCGAAAAAAAATTAATATCTGCATAAAGTTCTATCAGTACCTAGTACCTGTCATAGTATTAACCTTCGATAGTATTTTTTCAATATCAAACAGCGTTAAAGAGTTATTAATAATCTCATAAGTGTAAGATAAACTAAAACCAATAATAAGGTAGAACAAATCCAAAATTTAAACCTAAGATTCAAAATAAAATTATTAATACCTTGAAGGTACCGAGTTGACCGTTTCTCTTTCATTTAGTAATTATGAGTCCATGCTAGTATAATTCTTGTAATACTAATATTGAAAAAAAATATATACATAAGTAGTATATCTATGGCCCTATTCGTCTATACGTATTCAGAATTATAGCAAATGCGAGTCAGTCTGAAAATATATAACTCTGTAACTCTATGCCACACAGCCAAAAACTTCTTTAGCTTATAGAAATGGCATACGTAGTTAAGTTTTCATGCTCGCCGCCATTTTGAAAAAAAAACGTGATTTTGCGGCCAGTTATGAAACGTAGTTTATCGACAAAGTAAATACTTGCAAAGAAATAGTAAGCAACCAAGTCTCCACCATAATCCAGTTTCTAATATATCTCCGCTAATGATTAATATATTTTTTTAGGCCTAAGTATCTCCGTAACCTTACGAGTACGAGATTTATTAGCACTTTTTGTTAATGAAAATTTACTCCGTCGATAGGTTTATCACTGGCTTAAATAAAGTTTTATCAAAATGGACATGGGAATAGTTTTTGCACTTTTTGAACACAAATATCTCAGAAACCGTATATATCTTAGTGATTTTGTTCCTTAATAGTTTTTATTTGTAACTATTTACCCTTTCGATTGACATGACATGTCATGTGTGACATGTGTGATTATAAAACACATTGTGTTTTATAACTAGCCGCAAAATTAAGTTTTTACAAAATGGCGCACTAGGACCTTAGTATGCTAGGCTCCGTATAAAATTGTCAGGTTCCCTTTATTTTCAATCCTTGGTAAAATTATATTAACTGCAACATTTATTCAAGTTATGACAGATAATCATGAATAGCTTTGCCAAATGACTCGGTAACAGACTTGAGTTATGAATCGCAAGTGTACCTAAACTGTGACAAACGTCCGTTGTGGCTATCAGTTTGCAAAGTCCAAAATAGATATGGTTATGACGATCTTTAATATTTGGCTCAAGTGTAAGACCGAGCTCTGAGCTTAGATCTTGGGTGAAATATCGAATCAACGAAAATCCTACTAAGAATTAAAATTTCAAGCTAAAATTGATTTACGTGTAATTTTTGGGCAAGTGTAGAATGGATTGATAAATTCCAGACAACCAGGAATAATTTAAAAATATGAATGTAGTTGTTCAATCATATCAATTTTAGATGATTTTGGCTTGAATATATGTATAGCTAATGTATAGCTCCTGTTTTCTTATGTTGGTCTTATCCTATCGTAATAAAAAACCTAAAGATACTTTACTGCTGGTGTTTGTACTCTCATTCCGTTAAACAAAAACGACCACACACCATCTTAATATCTTTATCATATAGTCTATACTAATATTATAAAGATGAAGAGTTTGTTTTTTTGAACGCGTTAATCTTAAGTAATACTGGTCCGATATGAAAAATTATTTTAGGGCTTGATAGCCTATTTTCTTTTTACCGCGGTAAAATACGAAGTTCCCGCGGGATAATCCAAAAACACTGGCAACGCCGTGGCGTGTATAGTGTTAAGATTTAAGTAAAATATTCAAATTAACAAATTCAACTTTTACAAAGTACTTTCAAAACATATCTTCGGTTTAAATTATCTCAATTGATCCCCTTTTTATTATTTTTAAATCCAATTAATTATATATATTATTTTTATGTTTTATTAACAGAGACACAGGTGAATAACGAACCTTCGTCTACCAACCCACTGGTATCATCTGACAACCTATCCAGTAATACTGAAGGCTCCAAATGTAAGGTAATGTAGTCTAACTAATAAAAAAGTTGGACCAGTGTCCCTAGCAGTGGCCCATGGTCCAACTAGTTGGACATAGCAGTTGGACTACTGATCCGTCCTCTCGTAGTAACTCTAACTCCGGAAAATAATAAAAATGCTTAATTTAAACCTATTACTTAACTACATCTAATTACATTCCTGATTAAGAATTTATGAACAGAGTGCCTCGTTTGTCTACTTTCGACAGTCACCGGAAGTCTTTAATTAAGTCAGCAAATAAATATAGTTAATTCCTAGGAATATCTAGATCTAGAGTATCTAGATACAATACACACTATTGCTTAGATAAAATTGTACAAGAATCTGTCACTGTCTATAATTCAGAATAATTAACTGCCTTATAGTTAATTGTTGAACTGTATATTTTTATCAAAAACTATTTAGGCTTTTTATGGTCAAATGATTATGTTTAGCAGTATATAGATATATAAAAATAGATTACAAATATAGATTCTAAAACGTTATGCCTAACTTTTGAAACTTTTTTAGTTTAAATTATTTATTTTTATTCATTTCATTAATGCCCGAGCATAGCTATTGCTACTCTTAATTTGTTTTTGTAAAAACCTTTGACCGTTAATCTACCTGCTCTGAACTTTAATTGCTTCTTAATTTCTTTATTAATGTAAAGAATAAGTTGAGTTAAAGATTGTTTAGAACCTTTGACTTTTTTCTCTCAGAATTACTTACCGTATCTCCGCCTGGGGGCTTTAGCTTAGACGGCTTTTTTGCCACCGCCGCCATTATGTTAGTCCACTAAAAGATGCCACAATACTAAATAGCCAAACACCAAAGTCACTTTCTTTGAAAACTGTTATCACATATTCTTCACTTCATTTCGCTCGCTCTACACAATAATTGAAAAGGTTCACAGCGTTTTGTTTATTTAGAATAACTTCCATAATCACAGCAAAAATTACAAACATAAATGCATATTTATTTTTGGGAGTTTTATTATTTTATTTATTTTTTTGGGATAAGGAATTGTCGATTTTGGGCAGTTCGTCAGTGTCGTTCCATCTAAAAATGGGCGCGAATGTCAAAAGACTGAAGGGGTCGCGAGGCATGGTCGCCGCCTAGCCATGGAGGTGCGGGGAAGCGGGGGTTCTATTTGTGCACAGCACAAATCAGCAGACCTATTCAATTAATTATCAGATTAAGGTGAGCAATCCGTGCAGCATGTTCTTGGACGTGTTTGAGAACCGTATGGAACCGTTGACACAAATCTGTAACATTTTCACCCATATTATTGGCGTTGTATCCAGGAAAACTATTACATTGATCAGCCGACTCCTACCGACATTTACAATCAGCTATTGCGATAGGTACTGGATATCATGTGAAGTTTCTTTTAGCATTGGCACGTATTTGGCGGCCGTTACGTATTTTCGATTCGTATCATCTCTAAAAAAGAAACAAATCGTTAAACTGTCGTTTTCAATGATAGAATGCTCAGTAAGACGGAGTGAATCAGACGTTTTGCGATTAATAAAGAGCAACAGGGTGAGCGAGGTGATAGAAAGATTGATTGGCACCTTGTTATTAATGCGCGCTATTCACCTGGTAGTCGCGCTTGGCACAGCGCGACAACTCTGCATTCAAAGCGACTCGTGAAATTTTATTTCTCAAACACTGACAAAGCTGTCAGCGGGTTGTCTATAGCTCCTACTGTAAATTCGTTATCAGATATAAGAGTGATTGCGGTGGACAGTTGCGCGGGTACCGGGACCTCGGTGTAGCTTCCAATACGTCGATATGTATTAGCGTTCCAGTGTGTTGTTGGTGTGGAGTTATTTATTAGGTTCTGATTAGTGGGCGCGCATCCTTGCCACCTTGCCAATATTGTTCTTGAAGCACTCATACCGGTATCCGCGGTCGTCCTGCCCACGCGTCTATAGGTACGCCCTCCCCGCTCCCGTTGCTGTCAATCTTATTGTATTTTATTATAATTAACGTTTTGTCCTCGAATCTATTTTTGAAAACTATATATTATTATTTATGTACCTAGCCAAAAGCATGTTCTATTTTTATTTTTGATCCATTTTTTTTGCCTGGGATTCAATCGTCAACATCATCGTAGAAATAAGCAAGATTATAATTTCTTTAATAAGACGTAGAGAAAAATGGTAAAGTGAAAAAAGAGGAATCCTTTATTGGCGCTTATCGGGAAAAAGATTAAATTTCAGCACTTATATAGATTTTATAAAATAATGTAGGGTCTAGATACTTCTTGAGAATGCTTTTTTAAGCTTGTATTATTTTTCAGAAGTTCAAAGTGCTCGCGCACCCAGACTGCAAGTGCACCGGACCATATTTCATCAATGCTGGCATCATCGTCGCGTTAGGGTGAGAACGTTTCAAGAGCAACCTGCACTTGGCCTCAATCTTCACTCATATTTATAAGAATTACAATCAATCATAACAATGCATTAGAATACTGCTGGCTCGATTCTCATTACGCTTCATTTATTTTATTAAAATCTCTAACGTCATTATTTACGTCACAGCATGGAGCAGGTGATTCGCCTTTTAATTTACGAGTGTCCACTAGGTTTAAATATTCTAGCTTTTTATTATATCCGTGGTATTTTTATTATCTTTACTACCTGTATCACGTTACGATATATGTTATTTTCAATTGAAACCTACAGCTTTCCTACCTTTGAATTCGTTTTACAACATTTGCATATTTTTATGCTTCAACATTATATTTTGTAGATTAAATAATTTTTGAATGTAGTTTTTCTACCTAACATTATATTTTGTAGTTATTTCGTACTTATGAGTCATTTTCTATTTGTGTTTGATTCTGGTTATTTGTGACAATCTCGTTAAACTTTGGCTCAGTACCTGAATCATTGGCTGTTAATTACAATATTTGTTCACCTTCCGTTTCTCTAATCATTGAACTAATATCATCGTGTCTTCAATTTGTCACAATTACTTTGAGGATATGACACGCTAGTTTTGTGGCACCTTAACTGGATAATTTAATATCCGTGAACAAATTTAATGAAGGTTTAGTTATATATAGTTGTTTATACATCAACATACAGGTTAAATATATTTTGCAATAGCTGTTTTCATGCTGCACAAGCTTAAAATTGACTGGAATTATACCACGAATTAATGTAATGTCTAACTCTTGGTATATCACATACTTTAACGTAAGTTTCTGTTAGTAACTATTTTATTTCCA
The DNA here is from genome assembly GCA_929108375.1 of Gymnoscelis rufifasciata. Classification (NCBI taxonomy): domain Eukaryota; kingdom Metazoa; phylum Arthropoda; class Insecta; order Lepidoptera; family Geometridae; genus Gymnoscelis; species Gymnoscelis rufifasciata. The sequence continues at coordinate 6,633,590 of OV815327.1, read as the reverse complement.
TTTTAATAAGGAGGCATGCTGCGTTTTTTTAAGTTTTATCTTAAGAGAGTGTTAGAATGACAAGGGGTTAATTGCTCTATTCTATGGTGAATTAGTTATATTATTAGGATTATTTAAAATTTGGAAGACCCACCGTGATTCAACCACATAATTAATTTGAAATACAAACTACGTGGTTGAATTTATATCTTAAAAATCAAATCTTTGCGTATTGTTTGAACATTAACCACTTTCTATGTTAGCCACGTGTCTAATATATTTTTTCTATAACATATATCTCTTCTAAACACATATTGTTCACACAGTTTTGTAATAATACCTCGTCTTGCACTTCACCCGGCCTGCCGCGTTTCTTTTATTGGAAAAAAATATAATTTTAGTACAACATTCTCTGTTAATATGTGTGCCTTGTCGATATTAAAATTAACAATATTATATTGTGTGCGTGTACGTGTGTTTGTGCTTGGTGTACATGATAAAAATGCGTGAATGTGGTGTAGGTCTGTTTTTAGCTAAAGGTATTACATAAGTAGTAGAGTTATGCAGTTATTAAGATTATGATGGTTGAAAGAATAGAGAAAGTTTTTGTTCGTGATGTCGTTAAGTTAATAAAAGTAATTTATAACTAAATCTTGCAATTAAATAATTTAATAAGCGGAAATCTAATAAACGTTATTGGAAATCGATAGCTATTACTAAAGTACTAAAAGCTTTGAAAGAATATAGTTTCACGATAATTGGATAAATTATATTTAGAATATTTCGTGGGAAATAATAGATAGGTATCATGAAAATATATTCCTACAATTTGATTAAAAATCAAACTCCAGCGTTTTCGTCAAGATATACCGCTGGTCGGCAAAGCGGCAGCTATCGAAAGAATCTTCTGAATAAAAAAGTAAAGATCTCACAAGAACTTCTAGATGATAACTAATAAGGGTAAAGTAAGAATAGTTGGGTCTTAGAGATGTGACTAACGAGTATCTATAGATGTGAATATTGAATAGTCTATAGAAACTACTTAAGGGAAACAGAAAATTGTGATATTTATGCATTTATTTTGTGTAATTTGTATGAAATCAAATCTTTAAATCTAAAAAAGAGTGTCTTAAATCTGTGTTCCATATATTTATCCGTGATTTGTGCAAAAGAAGAATAAAAACATTATAAATATAGACAAAATGCTTTGCAAAGCGAGCAACTTCCACCTAGAATTGACCAGGCCCAGTCCATCTCACCTTTCTCTCGTCTAAAACTTCTCCAGGGCGTAATTTGGTGACCTGTTGTGAAAAATACTGATAATCCCTTTGAATTTATGTGTTGGTCCTAAATCTCCGCTGCCGAACCTAGGTACCCTAGCAAGACGTTTGTGCGCATTATTTGGTGCAGACCTACCCAGCCAGTGCAAAGTTATTTCGTTACATATTGCATCGATTTCGTGTTAATCTCTCGTGTTAGTGTCAGATTTGCGACGATTGTCTCAAGCCTGCTTGCTCCGACACACCATTCCTGACAAAACCGTGGACGATTCACCCCGGTTACCGTTATTTGTGTGCGTACGTGCTTGTAAGCTGTGCTGTTTATCTGTGTGCATTTACTCCACAAGTGTGCAATGTAGCTTGGTGCCTTTGACGACAAATGTTTCTCAACTTGGATGATCACATATTACACCAGTATTGTATGCGGTATGCTCAGCCATATGTGATTATCCAGTTTCGTGACGCCGGTTTTAACTTCCGATGCAAGTGCGTTAAATGGATACGTTTACAGATAGTTAAAAAGTAATTTATCACGGCAACGTAACGTTTAGCATTCTGTAAAGTTTAGCCTCATATAATTTTACCTTCTTCTCTTCGAGCACCTCACCGGGTCTTAGTTTTCTATGCTCCTGTGGATTACGTTTTGCACGGTCTTAATATCTCTACTTGATTCCCAAATCTGTGACTTTACAATATTTGCAGTGTGGTAGCTAGTGTCTAGTACTAAAAGCAGGGATTTGAAGGGCTCAAGCTCCAATCCATCTCCAAAACACTTTGTATTTTCACTAACAAGCTTTTCATGTGGTAAAAAGTGAAGCATCGTCAAGGTTGAAGTTGGCAAGTTTTGATAGGGGTACTTTGGGGTAATGTTATGGGTTCGGCTTGAGAGAGTAGGATGTCTACAATACACTAAAAGGTTCAACATTATTTTAAAGAACGCTAAAAAGAAATCCCTTCTTATTGTTGCTAAATACATTTAGAAGTTTAATATATATTTATGGTACTATTTAAAAAAATAGAAGAGATTTCTATAATAAAGCATTGTGCCAAAATTTAGATAATTGACAATACAATGAAAATATTTTCATACCTTCTCTGTAAATGATGACATAATACTTGAAATAGTAAAACTATTTGTAAATTTTGTTTCAATGGTAAAGATAAAATTGAAGCAACTTACCTCATCGCTGATGATAAGCGAAGGACGTCTTCCCATTTCCTCTGGTGGAGGAATAAGGGAACCACGTCTTGCAGGTCCACCGCCAGGACCCAAAGAAGGTTTCCTTGGCATCTCTGGTCTCGGTGACCTTTCGCGACTGACTTCAATCTTAGGCGCGAACGGCTTCTCATCAGGTGCGTTAATTTCAGGTACCTTAGGAATCGGCTACGAAAGAAAACATTATTGAATATTATGTCTTTCAAATTCAACATTTTGTATTACAAACCTCTCTCATTTGTTTACCTTATCTGGCTTTTCTCTAACTGAAGGAGTGAAGTCGTTTGCCTCATAAACTTCGAGTTCTGGCCTTTCATAATCAGGGATTTCTGGCAAGTCCTCAGCCTTCTTCTTGACAGATGTCACCTTTGCTTTCTTTACTTCAGCAGCTTCCACCTTCTCTTCTTTAATTGCAGTTTTCTGTAATACAGTTTTATGATTAATGGACAAGCTATTTGCCAGATAACAAATACTTACTTTTTGATTCTGTTTCTTGTTTTAACTTACCTTTGCTATGAAAAGTTAAAATAAAACAAAACATTTATGTAAACATGTATAGTTATTAAGCAAAAGCGGAAGCCAGGTAATAACACTTAAAGTTGCATATTAAAACATGGCATATTATTTGGACACATATAAATTATAATACATTTATACAAAACATTGGTAAAGTTGTTTATAATTTTAGTCCCTAAATACTTCTAACTACGTTTGCCAAATACTACCTCGATCCAGCGTAAAATTGTGACAAGGTGCTAATCTAATTACTGTGCTAGAATCTAATTACGGTGCTAAAAAGTGCAAAAGTGAATTCGCTGGTACCTCGTCATCAAGTTTGATAGTTGGTGGTGGTATTTCTAATGTAACTGATCTCTCCTCAACTGGTTCTGCCTATAGAGCAAATTCACATTTAAAATGTATCGACAACCTTTTGAAAGCGTTGATTTTAAGCCGAGGTAGTTTTGTAAATACTGTTAAATCAATATTTTGTGTGCGTGTATGAAATGAGGTGCTGTGAGATTGTGTTTAAACTTCAAATAGTGTTAGGTGAGTTTCTATCTAAGCTTTTGTAAATCGTGAATGTTTAGCGGTAGTGCGACAATATACCCTCAAATTCTTTCTCCATGGTGTCGTATCATTAGCGTCTAATGTTGGCTTAAATGCGTCCTCTAATTCTGGAGTTTGTTCAGCCTAATTTTGGAAAATATACATTTTAATAATTATTTTTTTGGTCATTATTCGTGAGTTTAGTTTAATATTCATGTTTGTACCTGAGGAACTTCGGGTATAGCTTTCCAAGAGAATGGCACTTCTTGTTTATTATCAGGTACATTTAATGCAGGCACCTGATAAATGGAGTTCGTATTAAAAATCCACCTTTACTATATTAAAATACGATAACATGACGATGCACATTGTGTGTTGTGTCATGTTGTGTGAAGGGTAGTATTGTGTATGGTATTACCTCTGAGCGTGGTTTTCTCCAGGGGTATGTAGGTTGTGTAGGTGTATCTTTAGTGTCAAGTGAAGCTATATATTCTTTCGCTTTTTCATCTCTAGAGTCGTTTGGTTCTACAGATTCTGAAGGTAGGTCTTTTATAGGTTCTTTGACAGCAATTGTGTTAGTGTCGTCTTTTGGTGTAAGAGTATCCTGCAAAATAATGTCAGTGAAATGTTTTGAGCTTTTGTGTAGTTTTTATTGTATGTGTTCAGTTTAAAAGTTAGTGCATCGTCAGTCACCGCCGTTTCCTATCTTTATCCATTCTTATTATAAAACTATGTTCCTCATTTTAAACTCTGTATCTATGCCTTTTTAAATATATTCTATGTAATTATCGATTTAACATTTTGTGTTTCTTTATCAAGAAACTATCTGTTGTAATTATTTACCTCAGTTTTCTTCGGCCGTGACCAAGGGAACTTGTCTTTCGCGGGTGGTTCAACGAATTTATTTTCATCTTCTTTGGGTGGTTCTACAAATTTAGGTTCTTCTTCTTTTTTAACCTGCATAATTTAATTTTAATAAAAATCTAACTCCTATTTAATAGTTTCGTAAAGCAATTTTAAAGACTTATATATTGTTATTACCTCTGTTTTCTTTGGTCGTGACCAAGGGAATTTATCTTTAGCTGGAATTTCTAATACTTCTTCTTCAACCTTTGGTGGTTCTACAAATTTAGGTTCATCTTCCTTCTTAACCTGCGTAATTATTCATGAACATATTTTAATTCGCCTCTTTAAACATTTCCATAAAACTATCATTCAAATATTAAATAACATTTATTTAAATTTTACCTCGGTTTTCTTAGGACGTGACCAAGGGAATTTATCTTTCGCTGGAGGTTCAACGAATGCGTCTTCCTCAACTTTAGGTGGCTCAACAAATTTAGGTTCTTCTTTTTTGGCCTGTTTAAGTATAAGATAATGTTACCACTATATTTTTTTATATTAAGAATATCAGTAATTTGTACTTTTTTACGTTTTACCTCAGTTTTTCTTGGTCGTGACCAAGGGAATTTATCTTTTGCGGGTATTTCTAGTACCTCCTCCTCAACTGGAGGTTTCGCTACGCGTACTGGTACATCGTCTAGTATTTCCTGTTATAAAAAATATTTCAATGTGTTTGACCCAAAAAAATCAAGTTCTCAAGTTATATTATATTTTTAATTCATGATATTAATACCTTTTCGATATCTTTAGGATGTTCCCGGGGTTTTTCTGACACTTTAGTCTTAGTCTCAGTTGTTTTAGGTTTTTCAACGCCCTGTTATTAAAAATAATTACAATATAATCGAATTATTCTTATAAAATTATAAATTATTTTATTTTATTATTTTATACCTCGTCGGCTTTACTTGGTCGACGCCAAGGATAAGTCGGCTCTGTAGGTTCGTCGATTGACTTATTGTTTTCGATCGGCGTTTCATCATCAACGTCCATGATATTTTCCTTATCCTAATTACAACATTTATATTTCATAAAGTTTCATCATTTATAGTAATAATATTAATAATAGTATTCAAAGAGGAGTCTAAAATTTACCTCATCTGGTTCGTTTGGCTTTTTCTTGTTAAGTTCTGTTGGCGCGTCAAAAGATACCTTTCTTTTGACGTCAGGTTTGTCTGATTTTTTAGTGTCAATAACATTTTCCTGGATAAATGGAATATAAGTTAACATATGCCAATTATCGATAATAATTTAAGTAAAAACAAGACGCAATAAGTGAGTAGGAAAAAATTACCTCACTGGTTTTACTAGGACGTTTCTTAAGAGGTTCCTTTGGTTTACCAGTTGCTTTTCGTTTAATTTCGACTTCTTCTTTTACGTCAGTGTCCTCTACCTCTTCGGTATCCTATACAATTATTTTAATATTTAATACTTAAACACGATATGAGAAGTCAAATAATTTTACGAAGAGAAATTAAAATTTCTATATACCTCAGTGTCGCTTTGACTTCGGCCCGGTGTTGTCTTTGTAGATTTGCTCAAACTAGATTTACGTTTTGGTTCTACCGTGTTTGTCGCTTCCTATGTGAAAAATATTGTATTTTAAGTAAAGAACTCTAATTGTATATGTGTAATGAGATGTATGAAAGTGGTGTGTATCTGTTACCTGTGTGTCTGTTTTTGAAGGTCGCCTAGCATTTGTTTTGTCAGTAACCTCATCTTCCTTATTGATACCCTATTTACAAAAATATTATTTACAACTAAAAACTAAATCATTCAAATAATATCTATGTTAAAATTGTTATAGACAAGTTGGTAGTCACTTTATATTGCGATTTTCAAACTCGTACCAAATTGTTTGAAGATCTTGTAATTTTTATTTACAATAGATAAAAGTAAATACATCATTTGTTTTGTCTCATTTAACACATGCAGGCGGTTTAATTTTGGACTTACCTTGAGTTTGATTTTGTCCATTTCTTTTACCTCGGGTTCTTTAATCGTCTAGAAATCAATGCAAAGGATATAAAAGCGGAAAGGGGCATTCATTTTATTGGAATAGGTTTGCGATTAAAACGCAATATTATATCAGAATATTTTTTCTTATCTAAAGAATATTTATTGCCTTATCTTGGAATGTCCATTTATCCAATATAATATTGTATTTTATAACAGTGTTTCATCTCCAACTACATGAATACTTTGTAGTTTCAGAAAGTTTATTGCTACTTCTACGTTTATAAAGCCTTGTATAATTCGCGCTCAAGGGGTCTATGCAAGATTACTGAAAACGTCAAACGGTTTGGAATAAGCTTTTGCAAAGGGTAATGATCTAATGACATCATTGGGAAAATATTACTCATACTCATACATAAACTATTGCTCATACTCTACTTTGCTATATAATCTTTGCTTTGCCTCTACATCAATTACAAAATTCTGCATCTTTAGTTAGTTGATACCCCACTCTCTAACATATTGCCCAATAGGTAAGGTTCTCGTTCTAAATACTTGTTGCTTTCTCTATTATTTTGCTATTAATCAACAATAATTGAAATTGAACTAGATTTTCTTTTTTCATTAGACTTCTATATTCTACAACACTTACCTTAATACCGGTCTTCTTGACTGCAGTCGCCTCCTGCGTTTCTGCTTGTTGTACTGATGCAATAGAGGACTTCCTGCTCTCAGCAGCCTCTTTTGTAATCTGTTAAAAGGTTATGACATAATTTTGTAAATTTTCCGAAGTTGCTTTTTGATTTGTTGCCAAACATGATTTTTATTTCAGGGTGATATTGCTTATTCATTTTGATTTGTAGTTGAATAGGCACAGTGCAGTAGAAAAGCAAAGCAAGTAGAAATAAAATTAAATCATACTATGTATATTAACCGGAAAATAATTGCACATTGTCTTAGTAATAGATTTTTATTTACCTTAACTCCTTGTTTAGTTTCAATAACAGAGCTACGTCTGCTTTCAGTCTTGGTTTCCTGTGAAAAAGTCATGATCCGTAAAAAACCATTAGTTATCACTATGAAGTAAGCAGATTTTGTGAAAGGCTGTTTAGTCCAACGTGTTTGATAAAAAATTAACGCTTCTAGCGGTAAAACCTTATTGTTTAAAATAAGCAATTCATTCATTTGAATACTCGATGGCATTTTTTTGAAGCTGCATAAAATTGTTTTATTCTTTACCTCTGTTTGAATAGAAGTTCTGCGGCTTTCGCTCTAAATAAATAAAATATTCATAAATTAGCACAATACAAAAGACACGGCTTATTAATAATAATATACATGGTCGCATAAAGATACACGAGAGTTCTAAACTAAATGTATGTCTAAATAGGGATTACAAAAATAATAGCAGGATAAACTGTATTTGTACAGGTTTTGCTTTTAGGAATAAACTTGCTTGAAAGGAAAATACTAATTTGTATATATGTTCATAATTTAGGTTGTGCTTAAGGAAACAAAAAACGTTAAACAAAAAACGTACAGGTAAAAACGTTGAAAAAACGATGCACCTTAATTTATAGCTATGTTTTACATCGACGAACACACATAACAGATTTTGTGGATTTGGTTCTTTATACAAAGCTGATAGTTGAGGTCATGTGATGTGCATCAAAACTCAAGGTTTGACTAAACTAATGTGCGTAGGTTCTTGCAATAAGGTTTCATGCTTTATAACTGTTTTGGCTACCTTCATTTCCACAGCAAGTAAACTTTGTTCAGCTACCATCGATACCTAGTTTAATAAGATATTGTTTAAACATTTATCAGCACGTATCGTAGGAACATATTGACTGCGATGATTGTCAAGTTGGAGTCATAGATCCTTTTTGATAGGTAGCTCCTTGCATCCCCAACGGGTTATTGCTCGTGCAGGCCTTTCAAATTTTACTTGTACTGATAGTATTGTTTATATACTAACAATAGTCTAGCAAAGTAGAGTACCTATCTACTCTACTTACCTTTCCTGCTAGACTACCTTTATAAGTCACATATTTAATGCGATAAAATGAATTTAGCTATATTTTGTTATTTACCTTCAATTCTTCTTTCTGTTTCTTTTCCCTTGTTGTAGGTGTTGGTGTTACCTTTTCATACTTCTCCAGGACTGGTCTTTCGTAATCATCAACGAAGTCCAGTTCATACTGAAAGTATTTAAATACAATATTAATTAAGTTACGCGATTGATATGTTTTAAATATTCTACAATCATAATTTTCGTATGTGTCATTAATTACAACTTATCCCAAACATTACTCGAAGAGCTTTTAATAACTGAAATATTATTGAAATTTTAGATGATTATGATTGTAAAATATGTTTAATTAAACTCCAAACAAATTTAATAGCTCAACGCATTATTTTACAAATTAAATTATGTACAAGCAGATTATATAGCAAGTACCAAGCAGGATTCAAGGTACAATAAGTTCAGGAACGTTTAATAATAATATAATACCTGTAATACAATAATTTACATGAAAAGCTACATGCGACTTGGAGAAACCAAAATAAAAGACGACAATGAAACGAAGAAATCAGCTGGATAGACAGACAGACTTACAGAAAATTGATCCCAGTCTGATAAGAGGCCTAGAAATATAAGATTTATATACATAAGTGAACTTTACTTCATATATTGACTGTGGCTTGATATTTAAGTGGGTTGCAGTCAATTTGTAGGTACCTAGAAGATATTAAAAAAGAAAAAGAAAAGTGTACATGTTTCTTCAAGAACTGTGATCTATTTAAGTGAAAAAGTGCATTAAACCAGAAAATAGTGTAATATACAAATATATAAATTCAGTGTTCTTTAAGTAAGTGTTGAATGTGCAAACTAGACTAATTTTGAGTTTATTTTGTAGTGTTATTTGCTGTGTATAATTTACAATAGTTAACAGTGTTCTCGTACAGTATTGTGTGCCAATATAAATTGCTGTACAAAAGTTTATTCAGTGCTTTGAAATTGTGCGTTGAGAAGACACAGGTCAAAGTCACTTCAAAAATGTTTACCCCAAGTTTTAAATCATTCTTTATTTCTTTAACTGAGGCTTTTTTAGGCTTGTCTGCTGCAATCCTTTCTATTTTCTTCAGTTCCGGTCGTTCAAATTTTCCACCGTGTACAGCCAGAGGCGCCTAAGGAATCAAGAAAGCTTTAATGATCAATTGTAAGCCTGGGTTTTAATATTAAAGCAGTGTCAAACGCGGGTGATACGGAAACGCCAAAATCATTACTTGTTCGCCAAGTGTTAGTATGACTTTTCTAATTATCTCAGCGTTAAATGTTTTTTTAATTATTAAATACGAACACTTTCACACTATATTCTACCTCAGCTTCATCATCTTTGTCTTTTTTGACGACAGCTGGTTTTTTAATCTTCAGTTTAGCACCATCTTCTCCCTGCTAAATATTTTTATTTAAATTAATTACTGGTCTTATGTAATACAAGAAAATAATATTTCACAAACAAAAATCTACATGATAGTTTTTAATTTTGTACCTGAAGACATTTGTTTGTGTTTGAAGGGTAAAATGTTAACCTTTATAATACGTTGCTTTTATCATAAGTGTCGGAAAACCGTTTTTCCAATGTCAGGTAGGAATCTAACTAACAAAGGATTGAAAAATAGCTCCAAATCAAGAATTAAATGCTATTAAAATTTAAGACATTATGTGTTGAATATGAATTTTATAAATTTTAATTTAAAATATTGGTATTTTGAAAGTAAAATTGTAATTAATTCGCTGAGATAATTAAAAAAGTTATAATTTGTACCGTCAGTGTTTTCTTCGGTGCTTTTTGTGTGAGTGATGCCTCTTCTGGGGCATTTGTGCTCGTCTTTCGACGGGGCTTCGCCACACTGACGGATTCCTCAGAGTCCTCGCCCTGTCCCGACGAACCAGTGTTACAAGAAGCAAAGAAAAGATCTACATAGCACGCGTGTTTTCCATACCACACAAAGGTGTTGAAAATACTAATTAACTCGGAAGAATAGCAAGAAATACTACTCTAAATAAAGAATCTTTAGTAGTTTTCAGTGACTATTTTAGATTTTTCATATTTTTCATCATAAATCTATTTAACGTAAGAACTGAAAATCTAAGTGCAGTAAAACTTTCTATTCAAATTACTGTGTTTTAACTACCTTTACCTTTATAACCAATGGTTTTAAAATAGTCTGGTCATTAGTTGTTAAGAGATGGATATTATCCATTTCTATCTGTGAATTTATAGTATTTTGTACATGATTATGCATTTTTTTTTATTTTAATGTTATTTGATGTAGATTTTGTATACCTTAGTTTCCTTGCTCTTAGGCGTTGGTCGTTTAAGAGTTTTCTCTTCAACGATCTCTGGTTTATTTATTTTTAGTTTTGCTTCCGCTTCGCCCTCCTATATTAAAATATTTTTATTAGATTATTGCTTTTGTATCGAAAATATTAATAATGCTTAGGTTTGATTTTACCGTAGGTGTAATTTCAGCGGGTGTTTTGTGTGTAAGAGAAACGTCTTCTGGTTGTTCTCCTGGTTTAACTGGAGTCTTAGGCTTGGATAGGCTGACGCTTTCGTCAACATCCATGGGCTGTAGAAATATTTAATTTAAATTATTTATTGTATATTCGAAAGACAAAACTTTTGAATTCAAATAACTCATTGAATAAGATGTTCTACCTCTGGTTTATCTTTGTCTTTGACCGATGAACGACGCCTAATCGCAGTTGCCGAAGATGGTGTATCTTCTTCAGGCTTTTTATCCTAGTAAACATTAATATTTAGGTGAATACATTTTGAAGATAAATATTTTCAAATTAAAATGTTTATAATTTATCAAATTATTAACCTCTGATTTGTCTTTAGCTTTGACTGAAGAACGGCGTCTAATCGCTGAAGCCGGTGCTTCTTCTTCAGGTTTTTTGTCCTCCTATTAAACGTTTAATTTTATAATTTTTTTTTTTTTTAAATAAACTGTATTTAATAATTTAGGTAATATTCATTTGTATACCTTCTTCTTTTTCTCAATAGGTGTAGGTGAGATTTTTTCGTACTTCTCGAGGACGGGCCTCTCGTAATCGTCGATAAATTCTTCTTCAACAACCTGCATGGTTAGAAAAATGTTAAATAAAATGATGATGCCATAAGAAGTTTCGTCTTCTAGACTTTATATTATGTGAATTCAGTTGCTTCCGTTCAACTTTACTAATGTTGTTTAAAAATGTGAGTAGGTAGTAGAATACAATTTGTATTTTTACTTTTACCTTCATTGTAACTCCTTTCAGCTCCTAAAAACCTAAAAATAAAACAATACAAAGCGAAGCCGATAACATACTGCCATGCGATCAGCCCAAATTGTTACCGAAATATGTCTACAAAAAACTTACCGCTGTAGAAATAGAGGAGAAGAAAATATCGAGAAATTCTGACTTATTTGAAAGAAAGGTGTGCATAGTAAATTAAAGTGCAGATAGATCAAACCGTGTTACCCTCAGCTTAAAAACGTGTTATTGTAAGTGTTAAAATGTGTAGTAAATACCTCTTTTTCTTTTAAAGAAGGTCGTTTTTTGGTTGGCTCAACTTTCTTTGTTGTTTTAGATTTTGGTTTTTCTTCAGGCTTTTTCTCTTCCTCCTATACCAAAACGAATACATTTATTTTTGTTCTATTGAAAACTAATTTAAAATGAAGCTATCGGAATTATTAATACCTTGTCTTTTGTAACTAAACGCTTTCGAAGTGTCGGCACTTCTGGTTCTGGCTCTTTCTCCTTAGGCTTAATTTTGCCCTTCATCATGTCAACGTCATCCTATCAAAATAGTAATTTATTAAGTTATGCAAATATTATATCAAAATTTAATTTTTATATGGTCGTGCTATTTATAAGTTACCTGTGTCTCGCTAGGACGTTTGTCTTTCGGAGTAGGTGTATATTTATCATATTTTTCTAGTTCCGGTTTTTCGTAGTCATCGACAAACTCAGGTGCAGCCTAAATACAATTTGTGTTAATATTATAAATATTTTTTAAGTGATAACATAAAAAAAGTTTGCTTCAAAAAATTACCTTATCCACCCCATTCTGTTTTTTAACTCTATCAGATGGAGTTGGAGTGAACTTATCGTATTTTTCTAAGTCTGCCTTTTCATAGTCGTCGACGAATTCTTTTTGTTCTTCGGGCTACAAATCAATGTTTATTTCGGTTAAATATTATGTTATTACTATTTTTGATTAATGATATTCGATTATTATTTTTTTACCTTTTTAACAGGTTGTTTCGTTTTAGCAACCTGTGGTTGTTCTAACGTTTCTTCCGTTTGTTTAACAGGAGTCTTATTTAACTTGACACCAGGTTGTTCTTCAGCAGGTTCCTCAACACGAGGAAGTCCTTTTTTAATGCTCAATCTTCGAGGTTCAACCTTTTCGTCAACCTAATACAATAAATTTTTGTTATATTTTTTAATAATTTTAGCTTTACTTTATTTGCCATGAATTTGTGTATTGTGTATTATGTAAATGTATTTTACCGAATGAAAACAAAACGTTTACCTTATCTTTCGTGGTTTTCGTTTTCTTCTCAGGTATAGAGCCAGCTATCGACGGCTCCTCTTCGCTATCTTGTTCGCTTTTTATACTTGTAATTGATGCACGTTTACCCTAAACGATTTTAATTTATGAGCTATCATTTACTGCTTATATTATTTGAATGTGGAGTGTAATGGTGTGATGTGTAGTTACCTTAAGCGTGTCTTCTTCTTTCTGTTTTTTGGCAAGTGGTGTGGGTGATATCTTTTCGTATTTCTCCAATACAGGTCTCTCGTAATCATCGACGAAATCGAGTTGATATTCATCCTATACAACGGCCACATAACGTTAACACAGAACACACAACATAAAATACCAGTTATCACATCTAACTAATAATATCTTTTGAATAGGGGTGGGCGATATGAATCGTTTATTTATATTGAAATTATTCATCTAAGCTGTATCGAACATTTATATATCAGTCTGTTCTGAAACTATACGTATATCCATACAGACACTTTATCGTTACAAATGCGTATCAGTACAATAACCATATCCGATATGTAATGCACCGATCACCGAAGCTTTGCATTGATATCGGAGCACGAGTCGCACGGTTCGCGGCCGAATACTCACGAACGAACACAGCTGATACTGTCTCTATTAATTATGTTTAGCTTAGTTGTGATAGCTACTTAAAATGTGTTGTCCAGTATTTTTTTTCTGAATTATGATTTTAATAATTAATAAATATTACCGGACAATCCACAAAACAACATCTAGCCCCGTGGTAAGCTCAATGCTTGTGTTACGGGCACTAGACATCTGATATACTTCATCATCATCACCCTATTAACGTTCCCACTGCTGGGACACAGGGACTGCTCTCTTGACGAGAGAGATTAGGCCTTAATTCACCACGCTGGCCAAGTGCGGGTTGGTGAATGTCACATTTCCTTCAAACTCTTTTAAAGATCTCAGAACATGCCGGTTTCCTCACGATGTTTGCCTTCACCGTTAAAGCACCTGATATACTTAATATAAAGATATTTTTTATTAAACATATTAAACACCCAGACCGAGGAAATAAATGATTGCAAACCATACAAACAGACAATGCTAACTTTAGCGGCGGCGTGCATGCTGTAACAGCCGCGGAGCCCTATTTTTAACGTCAAATTAAAATTATAAATAATGTAGATAGAGTTCCGGGAGTTTGGAAATTTTCTCCTCTGTAACGGACTTTTTTTAAAAATGCTTAAAAATTAATATTTTTAAGTTATTAACAAAATAATTTGTATGTTTTTTTTTCATCTTATTTGGTTAATAACAATTGCAATATTTTTTCCTGCACCAAAATCCTTCAAAAACATCTTCTAGAGGTGATTCCGAATCGAATGAGCCATCGCTCATACATATTTTTAGGACCTTTATCTCTATTTTTCACGTTTTTGAACTTGTTGACTATACTAATATACAAATACAACGAACGTAGTACAATAATTTATTAACCAACCAAGATTTAATATTACTTATGATTAGTTTATCCAATATCTATAGCCGATTTAGCCGATATATAGATATAATGTAGATACTAGCTGACCCCAGCAAACGTTGTTTTGCAAATTGAAAATTAGGTAGTAGCCGATTCTCAGACCTACTTTGAATATGCATATAAATTTCATAATAATCGTTTAAGCCGTTTTGGAGGAGAACGGTAACTAACATTGTGACATGGAAATTTTATATATTATATTATAATATTTATATAGTTTAAAATTTGATATAGATATTCAGTATAGTTTCGATTTGATCCGCAAGAATAACTATATCGCCCACCTCTACTTATGAATATCTAGAAACTAAACTATGTTAATAAAATATATGTATAAGACTATTTTTATGATTTTTGTTATCTAAGTATGGGCCTTAGATAATGATATATATACAATACTGTGGAATAAACAATGATACTTACATCGTCTTTCTTTGCTACAACCTTCTTTTTAACGACCTTTTTCTTGACTTCAGTTTTCTTTGTAGCGTCTTCTTTCTTTTCTTCTATTGGCTCTTCTTTAGGTTTAGTTGATTTTAATTTTGGAATGCCTTCTATTTTAGCCTCAGGCTCAGGTATAGATTTCTTCCTAGTCTCAAGTTTTTCAAGAAGAGCCTTCTTTTCTTCCTCGGTCTTAGCAGTTTTCCTTGCAAGTACCTTTTTAGTTTCTTCAAGCTCCTGTTCTGCTTTCTTGGTTTCATCGACCTTTGTTTCAGACTTTGCTTCAACCTTGGATTCAACCTTTGATTCAACTTTTTTAGCTTCTGTTTTTGATACCGTTTTCTTGGCGTCCACAGAGACTTCTTCGTCTTTCTTTTCTATGTGGACTTCTTCTTTCTTTGTTACCTTTTTAGCTGCTGATTTCTTTACTTCAACGTGATTTTCTTCAATCACCGATTTTTCTTCAACAATAGACATTTCCTCCTCTGATTCCT
The DNA here is from genome assembly GCA_929108375.1 of Gymnoscelis rufifasciata. Lineage (NCBI taxonomy): Eukaryota > Metazoa > Arthropoda > Insecta > Lepidoptera > Geometridae > Gymnoscelis > Gymnoscelis rufifasciata. The sequence continues at coordinate 6,618,147 of OV815327.1, read as the reverse complement.
CGATAATCGTTTTTTCTTCTTCTACTACCTCTTCTTCTTCTTCCTCTTTCTTCTTTTTCTTTTCTTCAACTAATGTCAAATCAGCACTGGACTCATCTTCTCCAAATTCATTCTTGATCACAACTCTGTAGTTGGCGATGTGCTTCGAAGTCACCTTTCTGACGATGAGTCGAGCGTTGGTTCCGTCGAATGACGTGTTGATTTCAGAAGACTCTCGGATGACGGTTGAGTTCTTGTACCACGTGCATCTGCAGGACTGGTCTGAAGTCTTGAGAACAGCTATGAATTCAGCCTCCTCGTTTTCTTTCTTAGCCTGGAATATGATACATTGCCTGATAAACAAGACACATACTATAAAAATGATTTTATATCACAGGTTTACATGCTTTTCAATCATAATTGTCATCGGTCCCAAAATATTAAACATATAATTATTAATAAAATACTATCATCACTGATACCATCTTTGAAGTGATAACTTCTAATACGTGGGTGAACAGATAGGTAGCGTATCCCTCATGGCCAGTCTATCTGGCATCCCGTTCTCTCACGTATGTGGTAGGCGCTAGTTAATCTCCTCCTCGCTCACTCACTTTGACACTGTCAAGCGTCTCGACGTATGCTTTTATCTTACTTTACTTTATAATTAATATAAATAAAAAATGACTTACCAGACTTCTCAGATGTTTGATGATGGTCGGCTTGTCTCCCTTCTCCTCAGGTATGTCGGTGATATCCACCTGTTGTGAAATCGCCTCACCCTTTTCGTTCTTGGCGACGAGTTTGTATGACCCCTTGTCGTTTTGTGATACGTTTGAAATTTCCAATTTAACTGTGAATTCACCCTGAAAACGATAAAAAAAAACTAATTAGTACTTATCTCTCTTATTTATTTTACTTAGCCTAAATACATAAAATTTTTGGAACATGGTTAATATTTATCTTACATAACTACGAATTGTACAAAAGAAAACATAGGTTTTCTGTAATCGATATAATCTTACAGATTTTTGTTTCATTGGCTTTGAAACAGAAAATGTAACAACATGTATTAAACAAAAAAAAAATACGCAAGAATATTATCTGCTTGTGTTTTATTTTTTTATCATTTGTTTATATAAGTACTTACTTCTCTCAGAGGTTCAATAAGCACAGTGTGCCTAGAATCTTCTTTGACAGCACTAGTCTCCTTGAACCACGTGCAAGCTGGTGCAAATTTACTTAATACTTTACATTCAACAATAACAGTCTTCTTTTTAACTATCTTAATGACCTTCGGTTTCTCTTTGATAACTGGAATGACTGTGGAAAAAGAACGAAACAATTTTATGATATATATACCTTTTCATATAAGATTATAATATAGATTTAGGGATTATTTCACAAAAACAAGTAAACTATGCAATGGTTAGTTATGTCAAGACCTACCTCGCTTTGTCACATGTCACTGAGCGAAATTGTTCTATATTTAACCATTGTCTTATTTTACTGAGATGGTGAAACAGGACCTAATAGTGAAAATAATAAACTTACTTTCAATATTGAGCGTAAGATTCGCGTTGAGCTCTCCAAGTTCATTTTTAATATTGCATTTATACAATCCGGAGTCTTCAATACCAGGGTCGATAAGTTCCAGGATTATTGTGTAAATATCCTCATGTACCTCGACTCTGGTCTTTATTTTCGTCGATTCTTTGATTTCTATACCCTCGTGGTACCATACGATTGTCGGTCTCGGGCTAGCTTTGACTTTACATCCCATTATAACTAATTTGCCATTGTCCTTTGATTGGATTGTTGGCTTCTCAACGAACGTCGGGCCTTCGCCTTCTGGCTCCGGCTCAGCTTCGATATTAAGGTTGAGGTTAGCGTTGCTTTCTCCGAACTCATTCTTTACATGACAACGGTAAGCGCCACCGTCCGCTGCCGATGGGTTACTGAGAAGCAACACTAACTCGTAGATATCTTCTTCGATCACCTTTGATTTGATTTCTATCTTACTACTAGCCTTAATGACCGTTGTGCCTCGGTACCACGTGACTTCAGCCGCCGGCTTAGCTTTGCATACACATCGCATAGTGATGAGTGTGCCATCTTCGTTGGGAATGATTCGAGGTTTCTCGATGAACGACGGAGCGAAACCGTTCTCATCATCCCCACCTAAATGAATAATTTTAATATTACTACTTTATATAATACAAGTTTAACATTAAGCTTATCATGCAGCTCAAAAGCCCAAAGCAGAACATGCTACTGCTACTGTATGCGTACATCTCCAAAGTTGAACTAATTTTGCGCTACCATCATAATCCGTTTACCTTGGAAATTGAGAGCAATGTTGGCATTACTCTCACCAAACAAGTTGAAGGCATTACACCTATAATTGCCACCATCCTCCCTAGTCGGACTAATAATTTCTAGAGTCAGATTAAATGTATCTTTTCCTATTGCTTTTCTGGACATCTTCATTTTGACACCATCTTTGATTTCTTTGTCTCCATGGAACCAATTTATGTCCGGAACCGGATATGCCTCTAGTACACATTCCATTATTAAAATATCTCCTTCTTGCCTAATGGTCGGTTTTTTAGGGAATCTTGGCGCTTTGCCATCTGGTATTCTGTTTAAAAGATAAACATTTTAGCAATAAACCTACTAATTAATTAAATTAATCCATTAAAATGCCGTTTCTTACTTAGGTTTTCCACTTCCTTCAAAGTTCAGGTTAATTTTGGCTACACCTTCACCGTGCTTGTTTTTCGCTAAAGCCCTGTATTCTCCTCTGTCCGAATTCTCAACGCCTGTTATCTCTAGCCGCGCCATGTGATACAACGTTTGGTCCTCTTCTAACGTTATTTTGTATCTACTGCTTTCTTTTATTAATTTCTTTCCATGGTACCTGTATCAGCGAGTGCGAGTGTTAATATTGTTACTTCATTGAAGTGCAGTGCAGTTACGTGCGTTTTTGCTCTTACCATGCGATGGTTGGTTTCGGTTTGCCAACGCATCTACATTCGAACGTGATTTTGGTACCATCCTCGGATTGCCTGATGACGGGTCTCTCCGTGAAAGTCGGTTTGATAAAGTCCTCAGGTACGGGCGCTTCATCGCCTATTCAGCAACAAACGTTATTATCTTCGAAATTTCATCACTCACGTGGAGATTTGCAGCCTTGACTTGTATGTTTTTTTCGATTTTAAAATGATTTTGACCTTAATTTTAAGATGTTTTCTTTTAGTTTTGTGTATTATTAAAATCCGCAACCAAATTCAAATAGAGTTAAAGGAATGCAATAGAATAGATAATGATAACTATAGAATACATAAATATAATAATTTGGATTATTCGTGTATAAATTTTCCTCAATCTACTTTTCTAACAAACCGTACGCATGACAGTTGCTTTGATTATTGTGTTACTTGTGCAGTTGCTAAAGCACAGAAATTAAATCTAACTACAAAATTGCAAGGGTTATATTAGTAAAAGCCTATTGATACAGAAGTTAATGTAAATGTGAGTGATAGTGATATAAATAAATATGAATATGATAAGGAGTTAGGGAAACATGCACTTGAAACTACTTTACTACGTATTGATGTTGTGTGGGTGTATGTGTAAAGTGTGTGTGTTGTGTTGTTGTGTTTGTTTTGAACAAATAAAACTTAGAAAACATCTTAAAATTATAAAATATCAGTGTATTATGTAGAGTAACTTTATTAGTCGATGATCACAAAAGCTTTGCTGCAATTTCTACGTTTGTGACGTGATAATTACAAATATCTAGAGCATTAGATTCACACATTTGTATAACTAAGGTTACAACAAATTAAGCATTAAATTTTTTTAATTAAAATATTTAAGTTATGTTTGGCTCACAATGTATTAACCTCAATGATATTTTGCAAGATAAATTAGATAGGACAGTATTTTTTTATTACGTATTGTTATTAATATATTAAAACCAGCTGTAATTTGATTTATTTACTTTACTTTTTATATTCAATTCTAAGTCATTATCATCATCATTACCATTTCAGTTGGAGGGCACCCACTGCTGGATATAATGTTTTCCTTAAAATACTGTCAGTAATATAACTCAAATATTTCATATATTCATAATTGTTTACGAAGTAGAGTTTATTTCTACTTTGTCCTCAATAATTTGGTTATTTTCAATCAATATTGTACCATGTAGGTACTTTTGCTCCCAAAAAAGTTATTTTAGTTTTTGTTGCAGACAAAAAAAAACATCTGCATTATATGTATGATATCATTAATCCCCGTCATGTTTGGTACTATTGTTAATTTATGAATATGTCCATACGACATGTTCCAAATCAAGAACTTTATAAGGTATCTCTATAATTTAATTATATACAACGCCCGATTCATTTCTATCGTGTTTCTTATCTACATTGTTATCTACATCAAAGCAGTACTTACTATCGAAGTTCAAGCTAATTGTCGCGTTGCCCTCTCCGAGCTCGTTCTTAGCCGTGACCCTGTACTTGCCAGCATCCTCCACCGTCACGTTGCTGATCTCTAAGGAGGCGTGGTAGGATTTGCCGTCCTTAGTTACGGTCAACTGGAAAGAGATGGCACATATTACGTCTATGTCTCATTCTCGCGGGCGCTATATCGATAGACTTAATTATCGGGACAATGAAGTCTCGATATTGAGCATGATTTACTAGCTTAGACTCCTGATCTTGAGAAGACCCTGATCTTGTTACATCCTTGTGAATCTATCTATGTGAAAGTTGAGCTACGACTATCCGTGTGACTGCTGCACACAGTTTAATAAATTAATTCTAAGTATTTAAAAAATATATCTTTGCGATTTTATAATAATTATGTGGCATAATATATCTTATGTAACAAAATAAAGTTTTTTTTTAAAGAAACAGGAAATACAATGCTATACAACATAATCGTAAAAGTCCTAGTTTATTTATGATTAGAGTAAAATAGTAATAAATGAACAAAAATTACGAAATGAGCTCATTAAACGCTTAACACGTAATACCACAATAATTAAAAAAGCACAAGTTAAATTATATAAATATGTTTGTAGGCAAGAAATAAAAAATACAAATGAAGCAGAATATAAACATATGATAAGCGTAATAAAGATGATTTAAAGATATTGACAACAATTAGCCCAACTTTTTTAAAATACAACAAACAAAACAAAACAATGGTCATCTGATAAATAGCAATACCAATTATGACACAATTAGGTCTAGAGGTCACATGCCAACTCCTGAGGCCTAGCCAACTGCACCTACTATAGCCAACTGCACCTACTCTAGCCAACTGCACCTACTTTAGCCAACTGAATTGAGGTCAAGGCCATCTCGAATATTTTTTTAAACTAGGACATATGAACACCGCTATTTTTAGATTATCAAAATACTTTATGAGTCCGCTGTGTGAATTAAATACATTACATTATTATCAAAGAAATAAACGATTACACTTGACCAAATTTTGTTTTAAGAAGGCACTTCAATATTTTAAATAGCTTATTACAAATAAACAAATATAGTACAATATTTTACTAATGTACTCAAGGTTTTATTAAAAAACGGATCCTTTGCCTCAAAATTGTTGGAAATTGCTACGATGTCGTTATGTTTTTTTTACCTTTCGGCCGCATATTTTCGGTTGGTATTAAAAGTGCTAAGCTAGGTCTAGTCTAGCCCCCTACGTAGTTTGAAATGTATCACACCTTTTTTATATTATTATTATTATTATATATTTATTTGTCAGACACATGATCCATTAAATTCTTAACCTAATCACACAAAAATACACACACATAAAATTATATTGCAATAAAACTATTTAAGATGCAATATGCATCCACTTTTTCCAGGTCTTGGTCAATATTATTCTGTCCGCTAAACTGGCTATAATAGAATTCTTAGACCGGTCAACTCTGGACATAAAGTTAGCAATCAATAATAGCTTCAAAGAACATCCCTGAAGCACTACAATGTCGATCTAGCCCCATGAGTTGCCTAAAGATATTGTTATAGGCAACTCGTATACCATCGTGTGCCTTTTTAGTGTAATTTATCCAGAGTTGACAGGTATAAAAAGTCTGACAGAATGAGCGGAACAATGTCAGTTTAACATCTTTTGATGATTTAGTAAATTTCCGGATAATCATATTACCAACCACATATAGTGCTGTACGTTGCCTCTCGATGTCTTCGTCACTTTTCGACCTTTCCTAATGTACCTACTAGGTCTGGTAGTTGAGCTTGAAAAAAAGGGCTTGACCTAACCACACACGTTAAGTGGCTTAATACGAGTTCGTACTACACGAGCACGATATCACGGACTTGATAATTCCAACCAAACATGGGTAATGTCAAACTCAAACACTCCTCCAAACTCATAAGAAGATTAGCTCAGCTCATTTAAGTGCAGAAGTAGACATTCTACGACTGGAGAGACAAACAGAGGTATTAACTTCTTTGACTGCCTCAGTGGCGCGGTGGGCGGAGGTCCGCTTGCGGTGCAAGAGGTAGCGGGTTCGATTCCCGCCGAGGGGTCAAGTGTTTGTATGTTCTGCAAGCATTTTCTCCTTGGTCTGGGTGTTTAGTATGTATAATAAAAAAATATCTATCCATGTATGTCTATTATATTAAGTATATCAGATGTCTAGGACCCGTAACACAAGCTTATAGCTTACCACGGGGCTAGATGTTGGTGTGTGGATTGTTCGGCAATATTTATTTATTTATTAACTGACCTTATGCCTGGCATCAGGCTTGACCTCGGCTGTGTTGTGGAACCAGGCGACGCTGGGGACCGGCTCAGCCTCAATGCGACACTCGAAGATAAGTCGCTTGCCGTCATCCTCTTGCCGGATCGCAGGCTTGCGCGCAAACGTTGGCGCTTTGCCGTCCACTTGTCTGGAATAACACGTTTACCTGTTAATGTACTAAGCCTTCTATTGTCCACAATCTTATCTGATGAAAAGTATCGATGCGGTCTAAGATGAATCATGAAGGCCTAGAATGCACCTTCAACTCTTTTCGTAAAGACTCAGAGAGATTACGTTGTAATCGAACGGAAAGGCAGATTGTATATTATAATCTTTAGCAGAGGCAATAAGTAATTTGAAAGAAAAGCAGTTGGTGGGAGAGGGAATGCCCACTAAATAGGATTTATCTAAAATGTAATATAATTCATTAATATGGAATTGAGTGTTTTCTTTTAAGCATTGTCTTGTTGAGATTAAATTGAGAGAACTTCGCTTTCCATGTCTATCTAGTGAAGCGTTAAACTTCTCCAAGCTGGGCCATGATTTTTTTAAGAGACACCAATTTGTGACATTTTGTGTAAATAAAAACTTATTCAAGCTAAATTTAATTTTTGAAAGTATGATTTAATAGTGATAGTTGCCCTAAAGTTTAGCTGCCTGAATAACCGAGTTTTAATGGAAAATAATAAATGGGGCAACGAACTGAGCCGATGACGAAATTAGCTTTGATTGGCATATTTGTGTTACGTTTTCAGCATATAAATAAATTATACTCACTTTTGTTTTTCTTCGTCAGCGGCTGTAAATAAAGAATACAGTCATTAGTTCACATGATCAAGTATACAATTTTGAATCACACTTTGAACTATCGTAAGAACTGGTGCTTTAAACTTAGCTAGATTATCAGTTTTTCAGTACAAAATGACAATATTTTTGTACCAGCTCTATTAACAAATTTACAACAGATAACCACTTTTCCGATATGTGTGAAAATTGGATAATTTTATGTGGCTTATTGTGTATTTTTATGTTTATGACGTAAATATTCTTCTATTTCTAATTAAAACAGTTGATTATAGGAAATCCGAGGATAGAATTATTGGTCTTAAATGATCTACATTTGAGCGACCTAAATGCTATCCTTTATTTCACCTATCTAACTAGCCCAGAAGCATTTCTTTAAAATATATTTCTGTTACGAGTGTATAAAAATAAAAGATTCTAGCAGATGATTCGTGCAGAAGGCTGTTACATAAACAGCTTCCAGACATAAACATTTGAGATGGTAGTGATAAATCTGGAAATAACCACAGTGTTAATACCGCAAAATTTGCGGTTAGCTGCTTTAAACGATTTTTATACACTATTTAAAGTACAGACTTTACATATTCAACCTCTTGAAAAAAATATGTACTCTCTAGTGACAGACTTTTTTTTTTATTTGTTTGGCCACAGATTATATAATATATAATCTGGTTTGGATATGGATACATCCAATAGATATTTATGAATAAATTGATCATAATATTTGATTTAATAATAATAATTATTGTACCTACTGTGGGGTTTTATACATTTCAACGTCGGTTTAAGTAATTTACAAATATCATCTTCTCAGTTGAATTATTCTGTTTTAGATTTCAACATTAGGTTTGTTTTTTTTCGTAAGCTTTATACATGTACCATGTTTCCTTATCTTAATGTTTCCGGATAAGCGGATGCGAATTTACTAGTTTACATTAAAACACATCCGGTATCCGGTTTATTTAAAATGATTCATGATTATTTTGTGCAGTTTATTTTTGCTAACTTTCTAGTAAATTATTGCGTGCGACCCCCACTTTTGTGAAATTGTGGCCATAAAATTTTACATACAACACGTTGATTAAGTATCCAAAGTACGATCCCTCACATATTTTTATCTATTAAGGTTAAGTTTCTAATTTGTTTTTGTATATATATGTGTATGATTTTAGTATCGTAATCTTATAATACAAATTTTAAGAATATAATCATAACCCTTGAGCATGGTCGTATTAATGTTTCAACTTTTACTCAACAGGATTCCGCTTTTATGATTTAGTAGATAGTTTTAAAGCGACATCAACACCTACACAAAAATACCTTTAATCACCAATACAATTATGACGCCTGAAAATATCTTTATATTTTATGCCAAGATGACTAACCAAACAAATATCTAGTGGTGTAGATTAATGAGTATCGATTGTATACATCTAAAAGCAAATGATAAATTACAGTCACGTGGTTTAAGAATTCTTTCTAGCGGACGTGACTAGCACAAGTTTGGCTCGGGTCCGTACGTGGGTTAGGTTTAACAGTTTCAACCCTGTTTCAGTCTATGACTAATGCTGTTATTTGTGAAACAGGCGGTGTTGAGTTACTGTTGACAAATGTTTGCTTTTGTTTGTCTGCTGTTTGGTTCAGGTGGGCGTGAATTGTTGATGGTATCGCTGAATTAGATTTTAGTTGGGAGAAGTTTGTTTGGGATCGGTTGATTGGTTGATTACTAGATTTTTGCTGTAAATTAACATGAAATCTGTTATTATCGAATGTCTCGTGACAGGATGAGTTCAGTTGTTTTTTTCATATCTGGACTTTTATTAAATTTTCAGCATCATGTGACTATCCCTAACTAGCAGAGCAAAACAAGACTAAAAAGTAAGACTTGTTCCAATGATAGAGAATCTTGTTTTTAGCTTTAACGCATTCAGAATGCTGTTGGAGCTACTGCGGTTTTGCAGTGCGTTCGGAATGTTTGCCGAAGCCCGCACAGACGAATTTTATGCCAGCATGGAGAAAAAAGGTCGCGTTTTTACTCTACAAAGTTCGCGCAAGTAACAGTAGCGTTCTATCTGCTTCTATCGTAAATGAGATACCCCATTTATAAAAAAAATATGTTCAAATGCTAGTAAAATAAATTAAATAATAGAATTTTATATGATAAATACTATATACTATATATAAATACTTATTATTTTTTAGTTACTAACACAACTATTGATCCTTGCTAGCTATTTATTTTTATTTTAAAACTCAGTTCTGCTGTAGAAGACTTCAATAATAATGATAAATATTTTTGGACTAGTCCAAAAATAGCACACAGCATCACCTAACCCCAAATGAAGCAAAGCTTGTACTATGGGTGTTAGGTGACTCACATAGAATCATTTTTATTTAATTTTGTAAATACATTCATATCATACTAGAAAACACCTAGACCAGAAACCAGAAATTGTAGATCGTACAAAATCTTGTCCCCCGACAGGAATCGAACTTTATGGCCTAAAGTGATATCAACGTTGATAGTAGATACTCACGGCTAAAGTTAAGATTGATGGAGGCGGCCACCTCGCCCATCTTGTTCTTAGCTTTGACCTTGTAGAGCCCCGCGTCGGTCTCGATCACGTCGTCCAGTTCGAGCACCACCAGGAACTTGTTGTTGGCGATGCTTTGGATCCTAATAAAATAAAACATGATGATTAAACTTTTGATACTTGTCCTTTTCTTGCCCTTATTCTACATCATGTGGATACGGCACCGCAAACTCTTGAAACTATCAGAGTGATTAATTTTTAAGATTAACAACAGGATATTTTTATGTTTATTGTCAGTGTTTATACAGAACAATATTAAGACACATTCGTAACCTACGCGCCCTTTTGAACCTGCATCTCCGGGAAAGCGCCCCGACTTGCTACCAGTTATACCAACGTATCAAGTGATAGGTCGAAATTCATCTGCATATTGTAATATCGAGTGAAGCCCCGACTAATGGTTTAACCTAAAAAGTGAGGTTTATCACTTATTAAATAAATATTTCCGGACAATACGGCATGCGCCATGGTCACGGTAGAACTCACATATATATCGTGATTATGGCAAATATACCGTTTTTAATCTTTATAATGATAAATAAATCTGATAAATTCAGTCTTTGAGTAATAGGTACTTTTTTGGAAGTAACATTATCATCTGCATGATGATTACTTCTGATCATAGGTTTCCTACCTCTCAGTAGGTATTGGTATACATAGATTTTTTTCTATGTTGCTAGAAAGTAAGGTTTTCAGATTAAACTTTTCATTCAGTTTCAGTTTTCTCATTCGTTTTGGTTTTAGTGTATTATGTATTGTGTTTAAAAAAATGCATCTTTCAAAGGATAAGGTTTCTACGGATTTGGTATATTGTACAAATCAACCGCTTTTTAAAATTTTAATAGTAATCTGAGTTGGCTGAGTTTTCATTACAGATTATATGGGTCACAGGGGCGTTGATCTCTTCACTATATAAACAGTTGCCAATAAAATTTAACTGGATTTGCATCTAAAACAATTTGTTTGACAGGATGATGAATATGTTGTTGTAACAAAATTGTGAAGGCATTGGTGTCTATGTAAAATGCATCAGGCAGCTCACATAAACAGCAAAGTTAAAACTTTTTGTCTGTCGCCCTCATAACATGAATACATTTATCTTTCTAATACTCGGAAATGCCAGTGATGGATGAATCACGCGAAATTCATGCGATGTCATGTATAAAACAAACTATTTCAGAGGTTTACCTTATGGGTTTTCTGTTATTACTTATTTCTTTTTTTTACTGAAGTCGGCTGATTGGTTGAACAATTTTTGCGAAATTTCAATTTATATAACTAGCTGGCTTGTCCCGGCTTTGCACGGATACAAAAGCCTTCCTCTTGAATCGCTCTACCTATTGCTGAATACCGCATAAGATAAAATAAGCCTTTGTTAGGTTTTTTATATGTCTGCGTGTTTGCATTGCTGTCACACATTTTATAATCAATACTGAAGGTGAAGTCCTTAAAACAGCGTGAATTATGTACTACTTGCTTTGGTTTGGCAACAAATGATTACGATTATGATTTCAATTAAATTATTGTGGGTTCCCTTTGATCTTTAAACTATTAATTAAACAATTTACATTAGTAATATAAAGATCTAAGTGAACAGAAGCGCAAGCGATTTGAATTGAGGTCCGCTTGCGATGCAAGAGGTAGCTAGCGGGTTCGATTCCCGCCGAGGGGTCAATATTATGTTTGTGTATTTCTATAAAATTAAGTAAGCGTAACACAAGATCATAGCTTACCACTGGGCTATATGTTTTTGTGCGGATTGTCCAGCAATATATAACTAATCTAAAAATATAATTATGAAAATAAAAACATTACCTATGAAAAATATGAAACAACATTTAATTTTTTTTTATGTTAAAGAAAATTGTATGTTTGATGAAAATGAAAGAAAAGCTTTTATTGAACTGCATTTAACAGATTAGGCAATAATTTAGGTTTATAAACAAAGATTTTTAACGAACGTCCAATTAACCCCCTATTAGTATGATGTGAAAAGTAAAATATTTTTATGTATACGGCGTATGAAAAGAATGTATGAGAAACGAATAATAAAATAAATATTTCTACCGTACCCTTATTTGTTTAAGAACTAAACACGATTATCGGCACAACCTTTGATTAGAAGCGTAACGGAAATTTCTTTTCACTGAATGTCAGAACATTAAAACATAGTGCCAAGTGTGTCAACTCCCAGTACGTTTGGCCAAAGATCTTCAATCTTTGGGTACTTCAAAGAATCGGTCGGGACACAGGGTGCAACGACCTTTTAGCCTGGAATTGAGCTGGAATGCTGGATTAAATTAAACAGCATACCTATAGGAATTGCGAGAATAATATTGCCAACGGAATTGTGATTCCTTCCTTAGGTATGAATTTACGTAGAAAAATCCCTAATTAGTTTTCAGTTATATATCATATTATATGTAAGGTCTATATGCTTTTGTAAGCTTATTTATATGTATACGTGGTTTGCGGGCATTGCCTTGCTGTAACACAGTCCTGAAGTCCTAAAGACTGCGTTAATTATGTAATATAAAAAATAATAATATACGAAGTCAAAGTCAAAGTCAATACATTTATTTCCTATGAAGCACAGGGTTTACATGGACAGGTCAGCTTAAAATTAATAAAACTAAATTGTTTTTACATAAATTCTCAAGGACGAAACATTTTCTTGACAATTCGCTTCAATGTTTTATACTGTGTTAAGAAGCGAAGTCAGTACAGAACATTTTACCTTTTTGACAATTACTGTAGTAGTAGATATCACTTGATTTAAAATGAAGACTGGTACTGGAAGGTTTGAGCGCTAGGAAAACTCTATTATAACAAGATAAATTAAAATGTCAAACATTGACTCCAAAACGACAAAAATTAGAAACAGTAGCGATTTTAATCACGAACGAATGGATCGTTTCAATATAACATACAGAAGTACTATTTAACAATACGATTGCAGAGATTTAGAACTTTGTATTTCAAGGTTCATGTAAGTAAGCATTAAATAAATAAATATTTCCGGACTACTCACACAGCATCACCTAACCCCAAACTAAGCAGAGCTTGTACTATGGTTGTTAGGTGACTGATATACTACATATTATATTGTTTTTACAATACTGACAACACTAACAATCAAACAATATTATAGGTCGTCTGTGAGACATCGTCCCATCGATAAGATGCACCTTTTGTAAAAATTGTTTACAATATAAACCATTTTTATTTTTATTATTTTTTAATAACAAGATGGTCCATCAACATTACAGTGTTTTGATACTATTTCCTATTTAAACATTAACCTATACTTAGTCCAACCATCTTCATAATACTTGAAATGTTATATAAAAAAAATGGATACAAATGACAATCAAATTTACATTGTCAATTCTAAGCAGAAGAAAGTCTTGAGGAGTTCCATAACAATAGCGTTCAACTGAGTAACATTTTTTTCACTTTTGAATTTATTTAACTCAACACTGGCAAATTGTCGCTTCAAGCGCAAAGTCCAATTACAAGAAACTGAACTGAACTGAGTTCCATAAATTCGGACTACGTTTGAAATATGGACCCTTCGAACTAATTGATTCAGCTGCCTATTGGCTCAGATACTTTTCACTTCGCAAGGGATTTAAATGCAACTTTCACTTAGAGATACAGTGATGAAGAGGAAGGTTTGTATTATACAATACACATAATATGCACCATGTACAATTTCAGTCATCAGACACTTGTCACACAAGATACTTAACCCCGTCTTAAATCAAAAACATTTAACCAGGAAACTAGGTTTCACTCAAATGACATGATGCTTTTCAACTATTTAACGCTGCTATAGATATCTCTTCCATATCAAAGGAGCATACCGTAGACTTGACAGTACCCATAGGCAGTTATCATCATCATTATCGTCATTTCAGCCGTAGGACGTCCATTATAGCTAGATGTAGCCTCCCTGATAGAATTAAGGAAGTGGCCAGCGTCAACCCACGTCTTTTATTAAGTTATCTATCCATGTGACAGATAATAATTGAAATATCAACAAAAATACTCACTTAAACTTAGTCCTGGTATCCTCCTTGAGCAGTTCATCGCTGCGGTACCAGCTGATCTCCGGCTTCGGAGACGCCAGGAGCTGGCATTCGAAGACCAGTCTGTTGCCATCGTCCTCTTGGCGCAGAGCTGGCTTCTGCGTGAAGCTCGGGGCTAAGTCGTCTGATACCCCCATGGTGCTAGCTACAGGACATTACGGGAGAATGTTGACCCCTGTGCTATGCTGTGGACAAGAAAATATACATATTGTAAGGATATCTATTAATTATGCACAGAATTTATAATTAATCCAAGAATACTTAGTTAGTTTATTCTGATAATGAATCATTTTAAATAGTTTAAAAACTTTTTTATTTTTTACTTTAAAATTTAAATATAAATTAGGTTATACATAATGTATACATACAATAAAATATAAACATAATATATGTATAGTGTTGTAGTGGTGTGCTGGTGGAGACTTTTTTAAGGTTTGTCACTAATTTGTAATAAACTGTGTAAAAGTAATTAATATATTTTATAGTCTTACGTAATATTGCTTCATCATCATCGACCTATTAACGTTCCCACTGCTGGGACACAGGGACTTCTCTCTTGACGAGAGTGATTAGGCCTTAATTCACCACGCTGGCCAAGTGCGGGTTGGTGAATGTCACATGCCCTTCAAACTCTTTTAAAGTTCTCAGAACATGCCGGTTTCCTCACGATGTTTGCCTTCACCTTTAAAGCACGTGTTTAAAGCGCACATAAATTTCTCACGAAGAAAAATCCAGAGGTGCGTGGCGGGGTTTGAACCCACGACCTCCGGAATGAAAGTCGAGTGTCCTCCCACTTTAGCCAACACGGCTTTTCACGGCTTCAATATTGCTTAGTAACCTATAAATATCTCTACTAGGTAATATTAATTTAAACATATCGATTGGTGAAGTAGCAATAAATACAGAGAAGTGGAAATAAAGAAGTGAGATTTTGCAAAATGGGACATATCGCCTCGTTATACCTCTAAATAAAACGATATAGGTACCTAAATGCAACGGAAAATACTGAACTCGCAATACCATGGCATCATTACATCATAAGTACTGGGATACAGTGTAACCACTGCTGGGATACAGGGACTTCTCTCTTACGAAAGACGAAAGAGTTTAGGCTTAATTCACCTCGCTGGCTAAGTACGGGTTGGTGAATGTCACATCTAATGTCCTAATGCATGGCAACCCTTCTATAATTATGATGTATGAGTCCTTAAAAGACTTTTATTAATTAGTGGCCATTCTAGAGCTGAGGACAGAAAGAGTAAGTAATATAACTAAGTTGGTAAATTTGTCATTGTTATTTTTATATCCCCAGCTGATCAGATCTGGTGTAACATACTGGCTAACGTTTGATGTAGTCTTACTTCGTTAGTGGATTCTAAACATTTTTATTCATAATTTTAACTTAGCTAGCTACGTTAAAATTATACTTTCAAATAAATGGGGGTTTAATCGTTAGATGTTGAGGTCACCTATCGCCCAGGCTTCGTCGATCATGTCACACCGTGTAAATAAATTACGTTACACCTTTAATTGTGTAATAATATGATTTTCTTTCATGTATTAAATACATTTTACATAAGGTAGGGTGCGGCGTGAAAAGTTGGACAAGAACAACTCGTAGTAGAAATAGTGGATTTATAGTCTCCATCCATAATAAAGAATCTGGACGGGCCTAAGATTG
This sequence comes from Gymnoscelis rufifasciata, assembly GCA_929108375.1. NCBI lineage: Eukaryota > Metazoa > Arthropoda > Insecta > Lepidoptera > Geometridae > Gymnoscelis > Gymnoscelis rufifasciata. The sequence goes on along the minus strand of OV815327.1, from coordinate 6,602,199 downwards.
TGATCCGTAAAAATCATCATCATCATCATCTTCCTGACCCTATCCCACTTTACGGTGGGGTCGGCACAACATGTTTTCTGCTTCCATTTCCTTCTATCACCCGTCATCTGAACACTCACCTCTTTTCTTATCCGTAAAATATAAGCATGAAAAATAATAGGAATATATATATATATTTTTAATATAATAGGCAATATAATATTTGGGTAGATGGGTTGAGTTAATATGGAAAACACAAAAGTTACTAATTAGTGTTAGTTCTTCGTCTTGATAGGTCGACACGACACTATAAACACTTATAAAAAAATTAAGGAAAGTAAGTTATTTTTGAAGTTTATTACACCATGTATATGTACGTGGATTAATGAAAGAACAAGAAGAGAGTTTTTTTTTATTATAATAAGCTTATTCTTATGAAATTGACGTAAGTACTGAACTAAATCTAACATCATCATCATCATTCTCTTGCCCTTATCCCACATTACGTGGGGTTGGCACAACATATTTTTTCCTTCCATTTTCCTCTGTCACACGTCATCTCAACACTCACTCCTTTCTTACACATGTCATCCTTTACACAGTCCATCCATCTTTTCTTTGGCCTACCTCTTCCCACATATCCATCAACACACATATCTAACACTCTTTTTAACCGACTTCAAAAAAAAGGAGGTTTCTCAATTCGACCGTATATATATATATATAAGTATATATTTTTTTTATGTATGTCTGCGGATAACTTTGTCGGTTATGAACCGATTTTGCTTATTCTTTTTTTGTTGGAAAGGGAGTATCCTAAGGGTGGTCCCATTGTAAGGAAACCTGGATCTGGTGGTGGAATCCTGAAGAAATTGAGGGAAACTCTTGAAAATATTGTCTTTCCGACTTGTGTTTTCCTTAATATTATTCAATATAATGAATTTTAAAGCCGTTTTATCGTCACATGACATTCATCCCTGAACTAAATCTAACTTATTATTGCATATGCATATGTTCTGTTTGTCTGTAACATAGTCAACGATTTGCCTGTTTACACGATTTTCAGTGTCCGATGAGCCTGAGCTTAGCCGATCTCAACTTTAGCTTTATCTTAATTCATCAATCCGTTAGTACTATGTGTTTTAGTGTTGACAACCAGGTCATCATCATCATCATCATCATCACCCTATTAACGTTCCCACTGCTGGGACACAGGGACTTCTCTCTTGGCGGGACAGATTAGGCCTTAATTCACCACGCTGGCCAAGTGCGGGTTGGTGAATGTCACATGTCCTTCAAACTCTTTAAAGTTCTCATAACATGCCGGTTTCCTCACGATGTTTGCCTTCACCGTTAAAGCACGTGCTTAAAGCGCACATAAATTTCTCAAGAAGAAAAATCCAGAGGTGCTTGGCTGGATTTGAACCCACGACCTTCGGAATGAACACAAGTATGTAAGCAGGTAAGTATGTATTTTGAGAGAGTTTTAGATACAAAAAACTTAAGCTTTACAAAGTTTTGGCAGGTGACACGGAACGAAAAATGATAAAACATCCAGAATGCTTATACAACCACGGACACTTTCACGTTTGGCCGACTTAGAAAAATATAGGTAACTATTAAATTAAGTGTGCCTCTGTATTGTCTTGTCATAAAGCCTGGAGCACCTGACCTTAAATAACAATTCATTGTAGTTGCGTTAGCCTAAGGACTTTAAGTAATTGAAGTTAAAAATTTATTTGAGTAATATGGAATCTTGTAGAGCAAGAGCAACATGGTATGGAATAGCTAATGGATGGAGAAAGCGATGGCAGTATTTAAAGCAGGCTTCGCTTAGGACATTGCACCAAAGACTGATTTCATACCATTGTAAGGTTTAATTTATTGTACCAACAATGTAGCATTAGTTCCTACATTGTTGGTCATAAGCTTCCTCCTTGATGTTTTGTTACTTTTGCCGGAAGCAACAATTATTTTCCTTGTTGTCGAATATATTTTAAAACGGAATATACCCATGTTCTGCTTATATAAACTCCCCTATTTATGTTCCCAATGCTGGGACACAGGACTTCGCTCTTGAGGATAGAGATTATGATTAACTTCACCTGGACAAGTGCGGGTTGTTTAATGTCACATATATCCTTCGAACGATTTTAAAGTTCTCAGAACATGCCGGTTTCCACACGATATTTGCCTGCACCGATACAGTACTAGCTTTAGAGCGAACATAAATTGTTCACGAAGAAAAATCCAGAGTTTCTTGGCGGGGTTTGAGCCCACGACCTTCGGAATGAAAGTCGAGAGTGTGTTCTAGGCCTAATTTTCTTAATGGAATAACTCATCCTATTTTAAGCTGCAGTATGTTAATGTTCTGATATTAAGATACCTACATAAACCAATTGTTTGTTTTTATGATTTCAATTTCATATTAATTGTTTTTTTCAACGAAATAGAACGTAGGTATACCTAGTGGTAGATTATTTTATAAGCGGCTGCGCTTTACTGGATTTAATCACCCTTTATGATTGCCTTGTCCTAGATTGAGGATCAGAGCAAAATTATGATGTTTGTCTGTTGTGCAGATAAAATCAGTCGTGTTTAATAAGCACGGTACATTTGATCTTTATTATTGAGCAGTCATTTTGCTGCCCTACATTCCGCCTGTAGGATTAAAATTTAGTTTATGACATTCGGACGACTTAATGTAAGTGCCTATATATTAAACTGTTTACATAATTAATTTAAATTATTGCATTAGTACAAGCTCAGGATTTTCAAATATATATAATTAAGATCAATAACCATTGGTCACATTATATTTTAAACAATTTTCATGACAAATCAATTCATTCATCGCTTAAAGAATAATGTAATTTATTACCTCATCGATCCCACTAGCTCTAATATAGACAGGGATATCATTCACCATCTCATCCGTAAGACATAAATTTAGTTTCAACTGATAGATATTCATTGCAAGAATAGCAGAGTGAAATATTAAAACGATTGATCCAACATGAGTCATGCATGCGCTGACCGCAGCGCCATCTCTGTTCGCAAGGTGAAGAGTAAGCGGTGGGTGTCCAGTGTTAAAGTTTCCACGAGTGTGAACGAAATGTCTCGATCTATTTCTGTAACGAAGGCCCCCGATATCATGGAGAGCTACGCAGAATTTTTATAACTTGCAGTTGTGAACTTTCGACGATTACCTAACCGAAATCATTGAGTTTATCGTACTTTTGCACAAAATTATTAATAAATTTTATGAAAATAGTAAATAAGTGAGGTTATCTAATTTAAAAATGTTAGAGTTTGACCGTGCAATAAATTGGAGTCCCTCAAGGTTACATTCTTGGCCATGCATTGTTCAAGATTTATATGAACAACATCAGCGATTAACCATCGACATTGAACTTGAAATCCATCAATAAAGGTACATACCGGTGCACAGGTTAATAAAAATCCAATAGTTTCACTAGCACTTTTGTCTTTATCACAAACACTTAGCAAGACTTTTGAGAACTTGACGATGGCAAGTGAATTTCGTGAGAAATCGGTTCGCCGGCGGCGGGAGGCGTCGGGTCGTTTTCGAAATCGTAACTAAACTATGAAAATGTTGGCTTTCGGCCGAGGGCGGGCGGAACGTGCGCCCACGCAGCTGCAGCCGCCGGCGGTTGGATAACGAACCCGTCACGCCGTGACGTCACACTGCAGAGGTGTTTTCCGCTGAAGATAGAAGCTGATCTAACACCTTTAGGGATCTTTGATGCAGCTATTGGGATAGGGCTGATGCCAAATTCAATGAGGTTATTGAATGAGAATTGTTAGTTTTGGAACAGAACGCTGTTTTCGAAAGGGAATCTGGTATAGTTGTCTAACCTTTTCGTGTTCTTCATTCAATACAAGTCTGATTATTAATATTCTCAAGGTTTTGAGCTACGTTTTTAGAATACCTGCACTAATAGTTGGTATGTTGCCTGTGATTTTTTAAGACTCTATATACCTATTTAAACATACTTTACATTCTCTATGGAAACTACAGGCGTTAGTTAGTCTTACTTTACAAATATTCATATTATAACATATTATCCAAGCAGTTGTTCATCATTAAAACCATCAGAAGTGATATATTAATCACTCAGTGCAGTTTTCAGTGCCATTAACATTTTCAAGTGTACTTCTACCATTTAGCACTGTCGTGACTTATACTAAGCTGAAGCCGAGACTGACAAACAAGTGGCACTGGTTTTATGTGCTCATAAATCAGATTGTGTCGTAAATTTTTCTACAGCGGGCTGGATATAGCGTGTTGGCAACTGGAGAGTCGGCTGACCTATAAATCTTTGGTGGGATTGTCAACATGTATTTTGGTTCAGGTTATGATTGATACTTTTTTGGATGAGACTGGGTGTGGTAAGGTGTGACTTTTGGTAATATTTAATGTTTGTTTGCCTATCAAAGAGCCATGATAATATTGTGCCAAAACTATAACATTAATGTCAGATACGTAACTCGTAATCTATGTTTTACCTGGTTTTTTTATTTAAATCGACCAGGTAGAGATTTTTATTTCACCAAAAACAATGTGAGTTCAGAGACTCTTAGAGACAAAGGAAGCTACATCTATATAACTCTTTTATTATTTCCTACTAACCTTAAAATTTATTCATATTATACGGTTTCTTATATATGACTTAAAGAAACCGTAAATGCATATTTTTAGTCATGGCTTCCGAAGATTTCATCGGATTACAAAACATTTCTACCAGTTTCCCAGCTCTCTCAAACCGAACAATAAAAACAATCAAGTGTTAAAACACAGCATTCTCTAAAAACCCCCGTCAATGAGAACAAAATACAATTTGACGTCATCCAGATTAGCTATATAGAATAATTAGAAATAGCTATGCATGAGTGGATTGCAAGAAATCTATTTCAGTGGGAGGTACGTATAATTGGCTGCTTGCAAAATGGATGTTTGGTGATTCTACATCCTGTAGCCTGACAAATATTATTCTTTTGAGATTTCTCGGAAGCTTTTATCAGCATCCGCTGTATTAAAACGTGCCTTTTTTCTTTGTTCTAGAAGTTTCGGGCGTTTATATCTTATACCTAGTTACTTATAAATAATATTAAAGCTATTTACTTGTAACCAGTATTAATATGTTAAATTTTTATTCAGAAAAACATTAAGACATATCCGTAACCTTCGCTTAAATAAAAAGGCCTCTTTATTTCCAATGACCTTAAAACACGATTTTCCTTAACCCCCGACAAAAAAGAGGGATGTTATAAGTTTGACGTCTGTCAGTATCGCTTTATCCCAAACATATAAAGCTTGATAATAATCGGTTGTTCCGTTGAAAAGTTATGAGGGTAAAAGCGGGGAAGGAAAACCGTAAATCTGCAAATATACTCGAGTGGTGTTTTAAATGAAAGCGCAAATACTATACAATATCTATCAAGACGAATCATACAGGACCAAATTTGATATGGTTATGTTCTTATCACGGAGTGTTTAAAGGCCACCTTTATTCCTTCCACTTTTCTCCTTTTTAAGAGGAAGCTAGTTTGATTCCAACCAAGGGGTCAAATGTTCTACAAGCACTTTCTCCTTGGTCTGGGTGTTTAATATGTATTGTAAAAAATATCTATGTATGTCTATTATATAAAGTTTATTAGATGTCTAGTACCCGTAACACAAGCTTAGAGTTTACCACAGGGCTGAATGTTGTTGTGCAGCTTGTCCGGAAATATTTAAGTGATGCGATAAAATATAGCGAGTATGAGGGTTCTCGACCCTATCTCAGTTGAGTACGCATTCAAGTGCCACTCAGATAAATCACAAGATCAATCCGTGTTTACTGAAACGTCCGTTAGCGGTTCTTAACTTTGTGTTTACGGTGTTGCCAGGTGGGAATCTGAATTTCAGGGTCACGAGCCTGTTTCGTAATGATGGAATCCGGGTTTTGTTGAATATCAGAACTACAAAAGAAAGTCATGTTATTTTTCAAGAGAGCTTCTAACACGAAAACATAGATTTTTGATAAAGTGTTAAAAAAAACCGGGATTTCTAAAATCTTTAAAAAATCACGACTTAAATTAGTAAAGATTTGAAGTAAAGTAAAGAAACTGATCTACGTGATCGAATCAGAAATGAGGAGATACGTAGAAGAACGCGGGTCACCGACATAGCCAAGCGAATCAGCTCGTTAAAGTGGCAATGGGCAGGCCATGTAGCGCGTAGAACAGATGGCCGTTGGGGCCGGAAAGTTCTTGAATGGAGACCACGAATCGGCAAACGGAGAGTAGGACGTCCACCAACTAGATGGACGGACGACTTGGTGAAAGTAGCGGGCTCGCGGTGGTTACAAACTGCTACCGACCGAAATTACTGGAAGTCCTTGAGGGAGGCCTATGTTCAGCAGTGGACGTCCTACGGCTGAAATGATGATGATGATGATGAAAGAAACTGATTTTTAAAAATAACACGAAAAGCGCTCGATTGATACTTATGAAATACAATTGGAACTTTCTAGAGCAACAACAAACAATTTGAACGAGTTCCGACATCATACAAAACCAAGGATACTAGTTCGCCATCTTGAAAAAAAAAACGTGATTTTGTGGCTAGTTAGAAGACGCGAGTCCATCGAAAGAGTAAATTCTTAATATCTTAGTCATATGGTTTCAGATATTCAAGATATTTGAATCAAAAATAAGAAAGCATACGAAAACATTTTTTGACAAAATATAATACCGATGTATGTAATGAGACTTAAAAATTTACTCACAGCAACCAAAAGTTATTGATACAAACTATTGAGCTTACAGACTAGGGTCCAACCAATTCAAAAGTAAAAAATGTTTTTTCTGATAACAATGTCATCAGCATCATCACCCTATTAACGTTCCCACTGCTGGGACACAGGGACTTCTCTCTTGACGAGAGAGAGTTGAGAGAGGTTGGTGAATGTCACATGTCCTTCAAATTTTTTAAAGTTCTCATAACATGCCGGTTTCCTCACGAGGTTTTGCCTTCACCGTTATCAAGAAGAAAAATCCAGAGGTGCGTGGTGGGATTTGAACCCACGACCTTCGGAATGAAAGTCGAGTTTGCTCCCACAGCCAACACAGCTTTAAGAAATTTTCACGGCAACAATGTCAACAGTAATTAATAATCAATTTAAATTATAGGCAAGTCTTTGGGGCCTTTAGGCACATCACAAAATTATGTTGTTAAGTATTCGTTGGTTTTCTTTGTTTTATTGTATTTTGTGTTGGGATGTGTCAATAAAGGTTTCTCTTTCTTTCTTTTCTTTCTTTAGGTATCAGTATATCTGTACTGTTTTATACGAGTATCTATGACCCATCCTTCTACGTTTCACGACCGGTTTTATTTGTTTTATTGTATTATGTGTTGGGATGTGTCAATAAAGGTTTCTCTTTCTCTCTTTTCTTTCTTTAGGTATCAGTATATCTGTTTTATACGAGTCTCTATGACCCATCCTTCTACGTTTCACGACCATTTACGAATAGCTTTTAACGCAACGGCGCGGCGTTTACAATTTTATAAGAATGTGCAAAGATTTAGAACATCAAGGTTCCGGAGCTTGTGTGTGCAAAAATCTAACAAAGTAGCAATAAGACTAAAGCGTAACGTTACGAAATGTGAATTTTTTTTAAATAGTCACAAAAACAGACTAATTTATTTACACCGAAAACAGGGAATACCCGAGCATTTCGTTTGCCGTTTAATAGCTTTGAGAATGTTTATTGATAGGTACCTATCATAATTTCAATTTATTGACTTTTTTTTTATAAATTAGCAATTCATAGCATTATATATACCTCAGATGATATAACTCTTGTTATTACTAATTATCTTACTTAATTTTTATTTTATGTGGAGAAATTTCTTTTGAAAATTTAGTTTCTTGCAACTCTAGGCAATTGCTGAAAAATAAGTGGTTGCACCCTATGCAACATTAATCACTGAGCAAGTACCTTTTTGCCGCACTGCAACACACATGTAAGGACCTCGATTGCCTTTAGCTTTAACCTTAAGTAAGTTACTTGTAAGTTAATGTTAAGTTTGAGTGTTCCTGTATAATAGTGTAGTGTACAATAAGTAAATGTATATGTATGTGTGTTGAAGTCGCAAATAAATGATTTTTTAGTTTTATGTTTACTTACTTTTACTATTTTTATAGTCGTCCACTCAAAAAGAATGTCCTGTCAAAATATGTCGAGACGCTTACTACTGTTATTAAAATGTAATTAAGAACATTTTGGTATGTGGTATTTTAGATAAACATGTTGTTACTAGTCCACAATCTCCGATTAAAATTATACAATGATTTAATTATATTTCAACAACTCTCAGTGACTGAAATTTGCTCTATCGTTTAAAATTTACTCAGAGATTATGAAACAAGTGCTTAATATCTCAAACAGACACTCCAATTTTATTTTTTGTAGAAGTTGATAATTAATTACATAGAGTTATAAGTTCTTAAAAAAAACGCTAAACTATAATAATACATTATGAATCAGGTCAGCAAATGAAAGCGTTTTGTAGTTGTCCTATTCCTAGCCGACTTGTCATCTAATTAGCTAAACAGCGTTATTTATAACTAATTAGTGTTTGTTTGTTTGACGCAACGACAGATGTACCGATAATAATGTATTTAGAAATGAATCATGAAATTCTTGTGAATGATTAAGGATTAGAGTTGGAAATACATTTCTGATTGATCTTTTAGTGAATTTATGTTTGAGTGGAATCCGAATCACTACATAGTTGGGATACCTATAATAAACTAGCGGCCCGCCCCGGCGTCGCACGGGTATAAAATTTTCCCAAATATTATTCGAATTTTTCTCGCCGTAAAAACCATCCTATCTCTCAAGTTGGATCGAACTGCACATGGTGTGCGAATTTTATTATAATCGGTTAAGTGTTTTAGGAGTGCATTGAGGACAAACATTGTGACACGAGATTTATATATATTAAAACTAGCTGTGCCTCGCGGTGTTACCCGCGTTATAATAGATTTTCCCGCGGAATGACGTTTTCCCGCGGTAAAAAGTAGCCTATGTTATTTTTCAGGCTCTAGAGATTCTTTGTACCAAATTTCATTTAAATCGGTTCAGTAGTTTTTACGTGAAAGAGTAACAAACATCCATACATCCATACATCCATACTTACAAACTTTCGCCTTTATAATAGTAGTAGGATTAAAGTTCCGCGCAACAAAGTCAAAAGTCAAAGTCAAAACGTTTATTTCCTTAGAAGCACATAGCCTACATGGACAGGTCAACTTCTTTTTTATGCTAGATCAGCCTTAATTTGACCACAATTTCACCTGATGTAAAGTGACGATGTGGTCTAAGATGGAGCATGAACACCTAGAAGGGATAGCTTCTCCGGACCACATTACGAAACACGAAAAAATCGTTTCACGCACTGGCCCAGCCCGGAGGGTGGTGACAAGCCGCGGCTCAAGCCTACCACTAGAGACTGTTCTTAGCACCACCCGAAGTTCACATAAGGATTCAGAGGGTTGCCACTGTTGTGAACTGACAAAACCTCTCGAGAGGTTTTGTCAGTTCACAACAGTGGCTCTCGATAGATTCGTCCATAAGGTATACATACTTTAATATTTTTATGATTTTTTGACTTATTATTTAATTTAAATTTATATTGACTTTAAATATTAAAGTATTTGTTTAGGGTTCACTTACGGCCGTGAACAGAAGAAAACTATGTATGTTTGCCTTAATCGCAAAAATTGGTGAATGGATTTTTATGCGGATTTCTTCTGTGGATGAAGTGTTTGAAAAAGCAGGATTTTTATATTGTACAAGCTGTCCACCCGCGACTTTGCCCGCGTAATAATAGATTTTCCCGCGGTAAAAAGTAGCAGTAGTAGCTTTTGTCCTTTACTTGGAAATCAGCTATGTTTTTGTCAAATTTGGCTCAAATCGTGCTTTGACCGCAGTGATTGTATTTTCCCACGAAAAGAGGTATTTTACCTGGGTAAAAAGTAGCTTAAGTGTCATTCTGATATATGTAAAACTTTATTATAAAGCTGTGTTGTTCTATTCGCTTCTCAACTCAGTATAAAACATTGAAGCGAACTGTCAATACAATGTTATTTCCTTGATATTTTTGTTTAAGCAATTTAGTTTTATTAATTTAAAGTTGACCTGTCCATGTAGGCTATGTGATTCTAAGGAAATAAAAGTTATGACTTTGACTATGACTTTATTGTGAAGTTTCATCAAAATCCATCCAGTTGTTTTTGCGTGACACATTTCGCGAGCAAACCTTCTCGTTTATAATAGTAGAGGTAGTTATAAAAGCATTTTGTTGGAGATGTACGAGGATTAGTCATACTTGAATGGTGAATTGTGCAGGCAATATCCACAAACACGAAGTTGTTTATAAAACGGAAGTAATTTAACCGACGCCTCTGAAAACTGGGGCATTACCACATTTCCAGCTGACATTTCGAGAGCATATAGGAAGTGTTAGGCAAAGTTTTAACTGAATACAATACACGTGTTTCAAATGTCATATATTGAGTTTCGAAATATTTCGAGTCTCGATGTTAAATGGTTTGTTTTTAAGTATCATTATATAAACTCGACCTCTGTGGCGCGGTGGGCCAACGTCCGCTTGAGGCGCAGGAGGTTGCGGGTTCGATTCCCGGCGGGGGACAAGATTTTGTACGATCTACAATTTCTGGTTTCGGGTCTGGGTGTTTTCTATGTATCATGTGTATGTATTTACAAAAAAAAAGTATCTATGTAGTATATCAGTCACCTAACACCCATAGTACAAGCTCTGCTTAGTTTGGGGTTAGATGATGCTGTGTGAGTAGTCCGGAAATAAATAAATAAACTATTCTTGACGAGTTTTCTGCATAAGTTTTTAAGCTTGCCGCAAACGCATCAAGCCTTACACATTTCCACCAACACAACACCAACCCCCGTGCCAAAATCTTGAACTTTTTAGTATCGTCATTGCAGATTCTTATCGTGACTCAGAATGTGGACAAACTTCGCACCACTCGCCAATTTCTCTGACGGCACAGGTATAATATGTAATTAGTAATGCTGTTTACTATTGACTAGAACAGAGGCAGTGATATTCTTTGTTTAGTTGAGTAATCATTGTCACAGAAATTATTGTATCATTTGATGAAAGATATCCAATTAAGTATTAGGACATAGTACTTTTATTTTCTTATGCTGGATAAGCCTTCATTTGACCACAATCTCACCTGATGTAAAGTTACGATGTGGTCTAAGATCTATAGGTTCATGAAGACCTAGAAGGACCTCCGGACCACATTACGAAACACGGAAAAATCGCTTCACGCCCGGAGGGTGGTGACAAGCCGCGGCCGAAGCCTACCACCAGAGACTGTTCTTAGCACCACCCGGAGGTCACGTGTAAGGATTCAGATGGTTGCAACTGTTGTGAACTGACAAAACCTCCTATAGATTCGTCCATTAGGTATATATAAGTACGTCCTGTTCGCAAATTTCGGGTTTGTTGCTAATTTTATGACTGTCTGACTGTTAAGCTCTAGGTTTTATTTCTAAACGCCGGCCGCCACGGCCTTAACCATGTTTTTATATTTTCCCACTGGAACGCGTCTCTTTCCGCGGTACAATCGTCTATAACCTTTCTCAGTAAATACTCTATCTGGGAATGTAAGAATTTTACAAACCGGACCAATACTTCCCTTGACTAGTGCGTTTAAACATATGTAGATATACAAATATGTACATATGTATATATCTCTATCATAGTTCTCGAACGGAGCCGATCAAGCGATTTATTTCTATTTAGATTTTTTAACCCGACTGTTGCGACATAGTTTACTATAGAATACACAGTTTATAATACTATGTATTCTTTAGTATTTTTGGACGGTATCTATAGAATACAGAAGTTATCACAGTCGGGTTTACGGTGGATGCAGGCACACACTGAAATAACTGACAAAGGAGATGATTAATTTCTTCTGTATCAAATAGATTTTTGGTCACAGTTTAGGAGTACTTGCCAAGTGCATGACGTCATCCAATAATTCAATACTCACTTTTCCAAGCATTGACAAATGCCTGTTTATATTTTTTTCTCTAATTCTAGTGATCGGACGTCCGGGTCATCCCAATGTGACATAAGGTTAAATGTATAAAGCCTAAAATCTCGAAAACAAAATCTAAATACACTCGTTTATTTACTACAATCAGGCTATCCATCCAAAGGTTGCCTGGAAGAGTCTATTTTAGCGGTGAAGCCGCCGATTGTACAAGTAATCATCTGGCTATTGATGGTTATTTTTATGTTAGGCTGTAAGTATTGTTGTGCAATAAAGAAATTATCTATCTGTCTATGAGGCGATTTCCAGAAAAGTTAAATACTCTGTTAACTTTTTAACACGGAATAAGAATGTAAAAATCGTTATAGTAAAATTAGTAATTTCTAGTATTAGAAATGATCGCAACTTTGTTTAGGGTTTGCGACTACAAAAATTACTATGAATTCGTTTAGATAAAAGAAATAAACATCTACGCGTTTTCAGCACGCTGACGACCAACCGGTTGCGTTAAACTGGCGTTTTAAGGGTGCCTTTACACCAATCAATCTAGCACATATAATAAATTTTTCACAAACTCGTAGGCTAAAGATACCATTATAGAAACAGATACGACTATTCTTATACCAATTTTTTATTGAGTTCTTGGTTAAGGGTATGTTTCTAGATATAAATTTTCATCTTATACATTTCAAACATAGTTGTAAATTTATTTATTTTGCTAAGTACTCATGTTGATGTAGTACCTAGTGAAAGTAAATGGCTGAGTTTGTATAAGTTGATCCATACCTAACGATCCCAAAGATTATTTGGTTCTATAGTATGGCCTGCCTCTTGCCACTTCTACGAGAAAATCCTCTCGATTCTCGAAATATTTAGAAAAATATTAGACTATCTTGTATTTTGACCCCAACTACTCCAGAAAACTTATAATTTTCATATTTCGTAACCAGCATGACGAGTTGCTTGGCAGCATGCCATCGCAGACGCGACAGCAATATGTTTCCGCTTGAGTTGAAAAAGGACAGGTGATTGTGTGAAAAATATTTATGCTAAGGTTGCCAGTGCGACGGGAATAGAGGATACCTACTCGTTCTTCGCTATTTTCGTTACGTGAAGGTTAGCGGTAACCGAGTGAATTTTCTGGTTATACAAATATTTGGGGTTCGTGTGTTTGATATGTTTTGGTTAAGATATCTGGTTTGGATTGAAGCTAAATGGTAAAGAGATTCAAATTCCGTAGATTTTGTTTTTAATACGAAAGCTAAATTATTTGGTGGTTTATTTAATTGTTGATTGGGTGTGTAATTAATATGTGTACATTCTCTGTATTAGAAAAAGAATCACACAAATGAGTAACTGCTAATGATGTAGGTATTCGAACGAAACTCTAAAATATATTTCTGGCAGTGCCCAAACATTGACTGAGATTGATCTAAGAGTAGTATGGGAACGATCTGTTACAGAGAGAAATCACGATCACTGCGTAATCAGACCCTTTCAATTTATGCGTTGACACGTCAACGTACGTCAAGCGCTCCGCTTGCCACGCCGCCGCAGAAATACGTCTCGGAACGTCGATTTGAAAGCACCTTTAGGCCAAAATCCAGTGGACGGTACTTTAGAGTCTGGGCCACAGACATAGCTGTCAATTACAATTATTATTGAAGTGAAACTTCGTTAGAATCGTTGTGATTTCAGATCGGATGCAACGGAAACACGTCAGGTAAGCCAATCTTAAACGCTAACAAGGTTAAGCAACTTTCCGGAACGCCAGTACTTGGATGGGTGACCGCCCGAACAAAATCTTTTTGCACAGTATTTTTTTTTATTCATCTCATTCTTTTGTCGATTTACTGAAGTTTCACTTCTTCCGTGTGTGAATCGCACACACACCTTTTTTTTTTGTCACAAATGATTTCTCTCTCATTCAGAATATAAGCTCGCGTTATCATAAATACATATTTGTATGCATTTTGCGCCAATCTCTTGCGGCGAATTCTCTCGGGATGATTCCCATTTACAAAGATAACTTTATCTAGTTCGGGAGCAAGGGACCATCCAATAAGCTACAGGATGTGTCGTTATTAATGGATAATCCGTTAAGGGGTGGTAGCGAAGCTATGAGGCTACAATAAAATCATATTTTTATGTCATTTTAAGCAACAGTGTAAAAATGGTGATGCTTTTAGTGTTTTATTTTTAATTTTGCAATCAGCTTCTAGTTTAAAAAAAACTTTGTATTATTGTGTATTTTTTATAGCATCATACTCCTAGATACTTGCTTTATTTTATTTAATTACAATTAGTGGCGTTATTATCGTAAAACATAAAAAAATGCACATTTTAAGATTTTTTTGTTTTTTTTTCTACAACCGATAAATTTGACCCATGATTGTGTGAAAAAAAAGTATGGTGCCATGGTTGCCCATTGTCTTAATAACATGCCTCGTTTGTGTTTGTGGATTTTAAAAAGGTATGCGTTTTATTGATTAGGTACTTTAAAAGTAAAGAAAACAAGACAGAATACTAACACAATACTCAGTAGTGGAAGAGCGAAGGCACCTAACACAAGTATTCTATTATTACTTAAAAGGTGTCTTCAACAATGTGAATTATGTTAAGCTTATCACTGAATAAAGTTATTATTATTATTATTATAATAATGTTAGAAAAACAAAAATGGGTGACTTATAGCTGACAGCGATCGCTTCCAGGCAACCAAGTGGCAATAGAGTGTTTTTTATGTTTTTTCTCTTGATAGATACAACTGTTTATGCCGTCTTCTGTGCTGTTGTTTGTTAATGTACCAAAATAAATGTATTTCTATTCATTAGAAATTGTGACTGTGGCATTAGTGCTGCCACCTATAGTTTCTGCACGTTCCCATTTTGTAACTTTATTGAATCGGAAAGCTATTGAGATCAAATTGGATTAAGAGAATTGCCCTTCTGATAGATAGAACAGTGCGATATTCACCTGTTTTGTTGTAACAGCCTTAGTGGTGCGGTGGGCGAGGGTCCACTTGCGGCGCATGAGGTAGCGTGTTCGATTCCCGCCGAGGGGTTAAGTGTTTGTACGTTCTGCAAGCTCTTTCCTTGGTCTGGGTATATAATATAAGTATTATAAAAAATTATGTATGTATTACTATTATATTAAGTATGTCAGCTATCTAGTACCGTACCACAATCTTAAAGCTTACCACGTGGCTAGAAGTTGTTGTGTAGATTGTCCGGAAATATTTATTTATTTATTTTGTTTATTACTTTCGCAGAACGCTGAAGGAGTGCTGCTAAAATAGACTCAGTCTAAATAAGGCGTAATGTAAAAGAGTTTTGATATAGTTATTTAGGTAGGTAATGTATTTTTTTATCCTGTGTACGAAGGTGTGCAAATTCGTGTTAATCTTTTTTTGCAAAATTAAATAAATGAGTGAGGTTTATCACTTATTAAAAACATTAAGATGTTGGTATAGATTTTAGGACACGCCATAATTGAGCCGTGAAAAAAGCCGTGTTGGTTAAGTGGGAGGACACTCGACTTTCATTCCGAAGGTCGTGGGTTCAAACCCCGCCACGCACCTCTGATTTTTCTTCTTGAGAAATTTATGTGCGCTTTATAACACGTGCTTTAACGGTGAAGGCTAACATCGTGAGGAAACCGGCATGTTCTGAGAACTTTAAAAGAGTTTGTAGGACATGTGACATTCACCAACCCGCACTTGGCCAGCGTGGTGAATTAAGGCCTAATCTATCTCGTCAAGAGATAAGTCCCTGTGTCCCAGCAGTGGGAACGTAAATAGGGTGATGATGATGATGATGATAATTGAGCCGAGTGTTACGAGCTCATGGAAAAAAAAATATTCTTACTTACCACTATTTTACTCGTAATGTACCTTTACATGTATATGAACGAGTACAAATTATAACATACATAATTTGAAAAAAAAACACGTAATTTTTACATGGTACATAACGATAAACTATTTTTCATCAATACTTAATTTATATTAGGAATAAGTTGGTTTTGACCTCATAATTTATAGGATGAAAAAATACGACGAATCACGTATTGTCACATTAGTGTTATTGAGAGTCCTTTTTCAAAGCCCGGTTGCTGCTTTTTCTACACTAATTATAATATTAAATAAATGGTTGTTAGCTAATTGTCTATGTCCAATTAGTTTCTTAACTCTTAAATCAAAGGTTGTCTGATGCATTCAGATATTATCTCTAAACGTCTATTATCTGATTTGGCAGCCTCCGAGGTTATTGTAGTATCGTGCTCAACTTCGTTACCAAATAATTATATTTATGATGCAACAAATCATTTAGTTGAAATATAAAGTGGTTGTGACTCGATAAATATTGTTTAGCTATTTTATAACTGTTGTGCTCACATTTAATCTGTAATTAATCGCGTTTAAATACTTTCATAATTCGTGCGGGGCGCTTTTGAGAATAAGAAAATATATACCAAACTAGCGGCCCGCCCCGGCGTCGCACGGGTATAAAATTTTCCCGGAAATTATTCGAATTTTTCTCGCCGTAAAAACCATCCTATCTCTCAAGTTGGATCGAACTGCACATGGTGTGCGAATTTTATTATAATCGGTTAAGTGGTTTAAGAGTCCATTGAGAGGACAAACATTGTGACACGAGATTTACATATATTAAGATATATGAAAAAATATGATTTTGTGCAAAATTATCCTTAGGTCAATCGATAAAGTAACTGATTAACAGCTTAAATCTATAGAAGTGACTTGGAGATTATTTTTAATTCTCTCCAAACAAAAATAACCCTGGTCAGTTTCTGAGATTTCTCAAGGGTTTTCGTGACCGGTTCCAATTCCTCAACGCTCCTAAACTAAGTTTATTCCGTTTGACTAACGTGTCATTGATTTTAAAGTGCCATTTATCAAATTATTTTGTAGATCATGGTTAATATTTATAAAAGCACACACAAACTGCCCCAAATTCGCACGCACAAAAATTATACATCATTTTCATAATTATAAACCTCTCCTGTGAATCACTTTGTTTATTGATTCGTTAGTATACATTCCTACAGTTGAGGTCAGTTGCAGTGAATTCAGTGGGATAGCAGGTTTATGAAGTCTTCGCGCTGACCTTAGACAAGTCTGTTTTGCGAATGACTATCGCTTTACAGAATAGATTAAGCAGCGGACACCAAAAATAGTCGTTTAGTAAACTAAAAAGTCTTGTAACTGATTAAAGACAATCGGAAGTCATTCTCAAGGCACTTAACTGTTCGCTTCCTGCAGTTGAAAATGAAATGGGTTCTTTTGCATTGATTTGAAACCCATGTATTTGACACCTGATTTTTTATGCAAGATAAACTTTTATTTGACCACAATCTCACCTGATGTAATGTGACGATTGTATCGTCTCTAAAATGCCATAGTTTACCCCTGAATTCATTAAAATATTACACTTTTTATTTTAAGGCTATAATTAAAATAAAAAGATAATTATAATAGAAAGTTTAATAATTAATAGAAATTAGAGCCAAATATGTTCAATAACAGTTCAACAAAAGCTTTTCACACTTGTCGCTATAATAGTCGCAAAATAAGGCATAATTTAGCTTATTGTGTGTTTTATTTAATTCAGCAATATAATTATGCTAGAAATAGGAGATATTATGCAAACGAGGGTAAGTATTTTGCATATGAGCTCTGCTAAATTCTTTGAGGACAGCGGAAATCACATAATTTAAAGTTTATGTAAAGTTTCTCTGTAAAGTTTATGTGATTAAAATTAATTGACATTGACATCCATTCATTTTCAATATATTCGTTACGTAATAACGGTACGTATGTGCTCAGGCGTAGAACTCTCTTAAATTTTAAAGTTGTAAACATGGCCGAAGCCTAAACTCTAATATATGTAGTAATTTCAAATTTCTGTGACATTATTTCGATGATTTATGACCATTATTATCCAAATTATTAGCAAAACGTTGAGTCGACTGACAAACAACGCTTTGTAACGACCAATTACGTTTTATGAGCCGTTCATTGTTTAACGATCGCTTCATATTTACTGCTTATAGGTAACTAGCTGGCCCGTTCCGGCGTTGCAAGGATGCAAAAACCTTCATCTTGAATCGCTCTACCTATTGCTGAAAACCGCATCAAGATCCGTTCAGTAGTTTTTGAAGGTAAGTAAATATCACCATTTTAACATAAGTGATTTACCAATATATGTATGTGCATCTTGTAAACTTATTTGAGGGCGTTTTTTCTTCTTTTTTCACCATTAAAATACGTGTTTTTTACATATTACATTTTTCAAGAAGAAATAATCTAGGGTTTCAACCAATTAAAGTCAAGTTCGCTCCCACTTAGCCAAAACAGCTCTTCATAGAAGAATTTGTGTAATTATTATGCTTTTACGAACGGAAATTTGAAGGCTTCTTAAACAGTTACTGTGAATGTCCTATCAATTTCCTGGCAAGGTCTGCACCCAAAGGCATTTCGGATTCTTGGATCTATTCCAAAAGTTCAACAACTTATTTCACGAGGTATTGAAGTATTTGTTTAATTTGCTTCAACAAGACAGTAAGAGTATTTATTGATTTAGTTACATTATAACTCTACATGTCACCATGATACAGATGAGGAAAAAATTATAAAATGCCATTTAGATTATTTAAAAATATTTCACACGGTTTTTTCTTTATTCTTGCAAACGAAAAATCACGATTTTACTGTGTATTAAAGTTTCGCTTAACGTAGGGCTTTCATGTTCATGTACTCTCGCACCCATTCCAGATCTTTGATGGTCTATATCTTTGAACTTCCTTATTAAATTGATAAAGCGAAGAATCGGTGTCCAGTATTTTTTGACAGTTTACAGACGGAAAACAATATGATTTCTTACATAAAGCCGTTACAATGACTAGGTTTTCGGCATCTGATGTATTTACTTAATGATTTTCTCGGCAATTCACACAACATCTAGCACCGTGGTAAGTTCTAAAAGCTTGTATTACAGGCACTAGACATCTGATATAATATGTATAATTAATATAATAGACATACATATATGTTTTATTATCCATATAAAACAACCAGACCAAGAAGAAAGTGAAACATACAAACACTTATCTCTCGGGGGGAATCGAACCCGCTACCTCTTGCGCCACGCCACGAAGTAGTTTTAACTTTTTGATTATGATTATTACCTCAGTACTTATCTCCGTAAACTTTTGATTTTGCGAATTTTGTTAAACTTTAAACGCTTTAAACGCTGCGGTTGCTTGCAAAAGCGGTGGATTAGTTACATTTTAAGCTATATTTAAATATATTAAAAAATATTATTAAGCTATATTTAAATATATTAAAAAATAGCTTGATATTCATTTTAGGGAATATTTACGACGGTAAAGTACAAAACGGGCACGATTACTAATACGAATTTAGTTGAATCACTCTGTTTTGACTGAGTATTTTTAAAAATATAATATTTGTTCTCATAATTTATCACAGCACCGGAATCACCCAAATCACATGATATACCGAAATTACATGTGATACACGTCATCTATGACGTCACGAGTATAAAATTAACTTGCATTTATGTTTCACAGTCCGAAATAGATATATATATAATTGGTAAGAGAACAACCACCAACATAATATTCAGTTGTTACTTTCGCAAATAATCAGAATTACGCTTGTCTTCATTAAAACTGCTATTTCTGGATAACTGGAAAGACTTTAGTCGAAACTTATCCTGATTAGTAAAGAACTTTGATTTGATTGATTACAATCAGTCAAACATTTGCACAAGTGTGAATAAAGCACGGTGGCTTTTGAGTAGAAATTTCTTTGGCGATGCTGGGTTTTCTTATAGTTATAATTAAATTTTTTGGTTTGTTATTAAAAGTGCATGTTTTGGTTTATGTATATAAATTATATATAAGTTATTGTTATTAAAGTATGTTGTTTAGGTATTCATGTGTAGTTTTGTAACGAGTATTGTTTGTTTTTGTTTAACGTCGTAATTTGTTAGGTATTATGTCTTTTGACCGCGAAGGCTTTATAAATAGCTATCTGTAATTAAATTTAACTACTAATTGAGCTGTGTGTAATTGCGAACACTAAATTAGCAAAATAAGAACTGTCTTATTTTGCTAATTTACTGTCGCAATTTCACACAGCGAATACGAAGTACTTCAATTACTGAATTGAAGTACTAAATACCAAAAATTCCAAAAATATTTATTGGTATCGGGAATTATTATGGTATACGTAAGTTCTGTTGCCATTGGAATTGTTAAAACCCTGTTTATGCATCGATATATTAAATATAGTTCGCGATGATAAATACAATTTACGAAAATCACATGTAAATGTACGTATTTTTATTTCACGTCTCCGAGCAGTCTATTACAATTTTGTACATCCTAAATCTATGGTTTTTCCGTCAACAGACTGCTCACATTAGTCTTGTCCATCATTTTTACGTTTAAGTTTACTAGAAAGTGGCAAAAAATGCATACGTAGCTAAGGTGCTCTACGAAGTGCTACGGCGTAGAGCCTCTACGAATTTTAGTTGTAACATTGTTAACCTATAGAACAAATTCGTTAAAATGCCACGACAATGACTCATTATTGGTATGAAAAACGAGTTTAACTTTAATAAGGTTGAATAAAAATTAAAATGACCTTTAATTTTCAAAATCATTTCATCGTAATTAATCAGTCATAATACTTCAACACAACCACTTAAACAATAGAGACATTCATAACAACAACATATTTTCAGGTTACTTCAGTAATTATGACTCAAGGTGACAGCTGTCATCTAGAAGAGATTTGACATTGACAGAACACACCTGGTTCTGACATTGCAGTATTTTGTGATGGAAAACAAACACGGTGAGACACCTTTTACTTGAACTAGTAGGTCATGGGGATTTTAAAAGTTATTTTTAATGTTTTAGGATAAGCTGTGTTAGTTTTAATGATGTTTTTAAGAAATGCAGAATATTCCCACTGGTATAAATATATGAGGACAATCAACAACAATCCATACAACAACATCTAGCCCCGTTAGAAGGTCTAAGCTTGTGTTACGGCTACTAGACATCTGACATAGGTACTTAATATAATAGAAATATATCTATCAATATTATGACTTTAAACTACCCGTTTCACATACAATGATTTACTCAAGATTACTCTTTTAAATAAAAAAAATATAATGCAAAAAATATTTGAAAGAAAGCAGTCAACGATCACCCATGCAAGTACTAACCGCGTTGGTTTATTTTATAACATAATATCGTTTTATTGTAGGTAATATTTGTGTTTTAGTATTTGTTGTTATAGCGGAAACCCATATTTCCTCAAAATGTCAGCTACCGCCTGCGGCAAACGGACAGACATACATTTTATAAGAGGAAAGAGAGGAAAGAGAAGTCGAGGCCGCTCACCTACACGGTGGACCCACACAACACAGGACGCTACAGGTGGCGCTCTCCAAGCATCAATACAGTTGGCTCAGGACCGGAGTCGATGGAGAGAAGTGGTGACAGAGCTGATGAGACGCCATAGTCTCGTCCCTCATTCATGAGGTTACGACTAAGAAGACATTTTATAAACCTAATCGTATTTAGCTGTCCAATTCAAATTCCAATCATATATACTGACCATTATGATTATATTATACTTTTGTTTATAGGATACTAGCAGTACCTCGTGGTGTTACCAGCGTTTAATGGATTTTACTAAGTCATTTCTCAAGGTTTAGTGAATCTATGTACCAAATTTTATTTAAATCGGTTCAGTAGATCCAGAGATTATAATAAATAAAAAAAATAAAAATCTTTTATTTCGGACAACAAATAATCCATAGTTTGTTTTCCATATCCCCGTCAACGTCACAAACATTCTCACAAACTTGTAATGGTAATGTTTGACAATACCTCTTTATAATACTAGTATGGATCCTTTAGATACTAATAGTTGAATATTATTTCGTTTCGTTTCTCAATAGATAAGCGGAATAACTTGGAGAAAACTGCTTTAACGTTAAAAACTGGCAAACAGTTTTGTGTTTAAAATAAACTAACCTAAATAATTTCGGGTTTCATGAAACTATTTTTAAATGTTTTGTTTATTACAACCGTTTCTCTATCAGTTCAATTTGTTAGCTTATTGAGTAAATATGTAATGTCTAAAATATATTTATTTATTGATAATATAATTTCATATTTCATGACAATATTTATAATATTGTCTTGTTTTGTGTTATTTGTAAAATAAAGTTAACAGATATAATCTGATTTGATCTGCATAACCATGGACCATGTTTTTAGAATGAATCTATGTGTGCACTTTAATATATATCGTTTAAAGTACTATAACTCATATATCATCTACGCATGCGCGTGTAACGGTAACCTCAGAGCTACGGAGTCCATATAACTAATGCATTTTTATCTAGGATGATTATTGGAATGATAACAAGACTTAAAGGAAGCCATCGTTTCAAAGTTAAGGTGTACCTATAGACATTTGATGGATCAGTGAAACTCTTCTGTGTAGGTATGATAGAGATTATTTAGATAACATTATTATAATTATAAGTTAAGCAATAATCAGATATATAGACAGTCATATACCATAGATAAAGTATAAGTAAAGTTCCTTAATCAGAGATATATACTATACTTTCTTTTCAACCACAAATCAGTTTATAGGTTATATCGACAGGTGAGGTCCTATGCAATAAAGGCATCCTCTTTGATAGACAACAGTTAGCCGCAGGTCAGTCTTACTCTGAGAATTACCACGAAAATTACATTTGACTCATCCTCTCAAAATAACCATTGTACTTATCCGATTTCATCCAGTTTATCGAGAACACGTCCGCACCCAGCGGCCGTCGGAAATACAAGCCACGCGATCTGTACCAAAATAGTATTCCACCGGCGTCGGGTCGCCGTTGCATACAAAAGTGGCGACTCTTCGCCTTATCAAATTTCTCCGCCCACACCTCCCACATAAACCTCCTACATGCGTTAGTTGGTTAGCACATTTTCTGTGTTAGCTCTGTTACCCCAAGCACTGCACTTACGTCCACTTATAAGAGCACTTCACGAGACGTCGCGAACCGAATTCCACCGGATCGCCCGATCGCCACCACACTACTGCTGCTAGCTCAGCGCAACTCTCGCTGCTCCAAAAATACTCACAATTGTGTACACAACACTTATAATACCTAGGCTTTCGTATAAATCTCGGGACTTAAAATAGTAGATTGAGATGGTTAACAGAAGATGCCGTTAACCTAGATGGTGTGACCTGGATTGGCCGCAGGTACAGGTGTGGAGCATTCATTGATAGGCCACTCCTTTTGCTTTTTAGATATAGATTTTCTTTAAAATAATTTTATTGCAAAGAAAATATTGTCAATCGCCTTACATTATCATCGACAGATGATAAATGATAATTTTAAACACAATAGCTAATTAAAAAATCTGAAAGGTGCAAATCAAGTCATGAATCTGAAATGAGTAGAAATCACTACATAACTGTTGGGTAAAGATGAATAAATTTATGTTTCATTGAAGATGTTTGTTTTCAGCGTAATCGGCCGAATTTTCTGGCCTAACAAAGTTAATTAGTTAATCTTTGGAGTGAGAAATGGTAGGTAGGTATTATACCTATTATTGCCGTAATACTGTAATTCTGTGACGACACAGAATTACAGTTAAATTCTCGAATAGGTTTCAAAGAATTAAGAGATGAGAAAGTACATAGTTATAATAATATAAGTAGTAGTAGTTTTAAAAAATCTATTCAATGCGGTAACTTCAGAAAATAAACTATTATGTTCTATGAATAGTCGGGAAAAATATAAAAGTTATTGAGTTCATAATCCCCTTTGGCTATTTTATATTCTATGCAAAAATAATTTAATAAAACGGAGGCTTATCATCGGAGGTTTAACTATTAGTTAATGTTTCCCAAATTGCTGACTAGTCATAACTAATTGTGAATTAGGATTTTTTATTTATTTATGGTGTCATAAACACAACGCAATGTAACTGCTATACTTATGAATAAATAACACTTTCAAGCAAAAGCTTTATTTTCCTGACTCCTAAAAATGTAATTATACATTATAACCTTCCTTTTGAATTACTCTACCTATCGCTGATAAATGATAACTGAATGGTGTAAATTTTTGTAGCTTTTGAGTTTTTTCTGAACATAAGGACAGACAAACGCGGGGGACGGGAATAACACATAATTATGACATGTATAGATAACATAATTTAAAAATATCTAGTTTCAATTTACTATGGATTGCCTTTATTTAATGTAAAATACTATGTTAAATCATAATAGCTAAATAATTCTTGGAAAATACTGCTCTGCAATATCTATAAAATGGTGCAATGGTCTCATTCATCATCTCATTATACATTATGCAACTGATTAGTATACAAAATGTTCCTAACACATGAATATAATTCAAGCAGACTTTAAAATATTCATAATTCAAAAAAATAAAGAAAACTATCAGAACTAAAAATGTAATCGTCCTAATGTTCTGAGCCAAATTATTAACGAGACAAACAGTCACGCTCGGCGTTTCAAAATGTTGTGCAATATAATGTACGTGTATAGGATTGACAGATGATTGAAAGGGTTTATCATTCTCTGATTGAGAGTTGACAAGGATTTACTGATACATGTACAGAACCATTCAATATCTGTCAACAATTAAACAATTACCCGTACATAAAGATAGCCAACTGGTGTGTAAAGAAAACCGAACGTGCATTTTGCACGTATAAACAAGTCAAGATTAAAAAAATGTTTTTGAACATATGTTTACAGTTGACATACTAAAACGTTATCTAAAGGCAGCATACTTAATGAGACAAATCATATGTCCTTCTACCGTAGTTCATTAGGCCACCTAAAGCTTCTAGCTAGAAGGCATGACATGTCAGCAAAATTATATGGTGACTTAAAGCTGATTTCTTTTAAGAAATCAGTCGATATCAAATTGGGTCAAAAAAAATCGGAAACCCGGAAGTGTCTCAGAAGTATTTTGATAACAGACAAACACAAAAACAGGTAAAAAAAATTTTAATAGTCATGATTTTTATCTATAGTAAAACTTGAAACGGGTAACGAGTTAATGCCGTGATCATGTGTCGAAATATGGATAAAAATCAAATCATGGTATGTGACCCGTTTAAAGTTGTAATGTAGGTAAAAAAAGGTTTAGAAATTATAATAATCATAAATGCATTAAATTATTCCTTATGAATTAGCATACTCGAATATAAAATTACTTATATTGGTTTTATATTAAGGTGTTGAGGCTGCCTTTATGTATGGTAAAACGTTAGGGACGTTATTTTTTTTAAATAATGTCAGCAGTAGAACATGCTGACATTATTAAAAAAAATAATCTATAATTAAAATCGCTTTTTAACAGCTAATTCAAGCTTAATCTAATGTAAACCTTGAAGAAATGTCTTTACTACAAGAATAAATAGCTCTAAACACGACACGTGGTGTGTGACGAGTTTCCTTTAATCATAAAGTTTAATGGCGTGAAGCCGAACTATGAGATAAACTGCTTTTCGCGACTCTGCTAAGCGGTTTCTCATCATCATTTGCCCACCGTGAAAGACAGAGCCACCAGAGGCGCTCGGTATGTGAAGTCCCTTATCTCTAATATTCTAAAGAGATTAATTTTGTGAGTTTTTGAGAATGTTTGTCATGTTATTTATGATTATCCCCTAGATAATCTCTGGATCTACTCAACCGATTTGAATGAAATTTTGTACACGGAGTCTCTAAGGATCGTGATGTGACACAGACTATTTTTTTAAAATCGCGGGGTTCTGCCAGTGTCAAATACTAATAAGTCATAATAGTAATAGTCATAATAGTCATTTATTGATAACATAGATTATAAGTCACAATGGTATGATGATTATGGTCAAATACTATTCTTTCTATAGCTACAGTTTATTTCTAAATGTGAATTGGATTAGTTTACGATTGACAACACGTCTGAGGTCTTAACTAGACTAAACAATGCCGTCCCCGCGTCACGGCCACTGCACGTGCACGGGACGTTTCATGCCTTAGTCAAAGAATATAATTTTGGCTGAGAGCGGTCTGCAACCGACGTGAAACTACGGCTTTGCTAAATGTTTAATCCATCTAGATAGATGGATTGAAGATTGGATTGTCTGTAGAGACAAATCCTAAACTGCGGCTGGCAATCCATGGTCTCCGTTGGAGATTTTGTTTTATTCTATTTAGAAAAAGCTGCAAGATTAAATTCGAAAGAAATTGCATGTTGCCAGCTCCTAAAAAAAAATGTGTTCCACGTGAGATCCTACAAATGTCTGCCAGGGTGATGTAGCGATATTTTACTTTAATCATCGCATTATTTACTGCATTTGCCCAACTCACCACTGTTCTTAGATTATAAATGCTTCTCTTTAAATAATTCACATTTAAATTACAGAGATAAACTGGCCCAGAGGCCAGCCCGATTAGATTAGGTTGAAATAGGAACGGATAGATGTTATAATATGCTGAATCACTTCTATGTACACTTGTGCAGAATTTATTAAATGGTCGAATGGACCGAAAAGTTCATGACGACACAATCAGGCTTTCGTGTAGGTATTTATTGGCCGTTTCGGATAATCATGAGTGTCTGTATTTATACGAGCGTGTCATCATATTTGAAGATGTGTTTATTTGTTACTAGTTCGGAGTTTTTGTATGTACGATTTAAGGTAGGTAATAAGTATGTGTGTACCAACAAGAAATAATCTAGTTTGAGGATCAGATTATAGTCAAATTTTAATGGTCTACAAACATTTTTACTATCATTAATCATCAAATTGGCATGGTTGCAAGTGACTTATCCAATATTTATTAACACACCACATGCGAGGGATAAATAAAACAGATTATGCTGTGATTTGTAAACTGTATTCTAACTGACACATTATTGCAACGAGTAACAAATTCAACCGACAAGAATCACGTTAAGCAATCGGATAGCCATCGAACATAGTTAAATCGACCACAACCTTAGATGTTCGTTTGAAAATTTGGACTGTCGTTTTGGAACGACAGTCGTTGAAACCAAGTTCTACCAACGAGAGCCCGCAATGGACATTACAATGCCCAGCGGTAGTTACTAGATATCTCCCACCACACATTCGACGATGGGCAATAAAATGCTCACAGAGACAGTCGTCTAAACTTAGCTTCTCTGGCGCCAATCTACAATGGACAGTAGGAAACCCACAGCGACGCTGGTACTCGGTTCCTCCGACCACAGCTCACGATGGCCACTGTAATACCCAGTGATGATCGTTAGAGGAACTACATTCAACCAACGAGCACCGCTATGGGTACTAGTATACCCACAGCGACGGCCGCTAGTGATGCGATCTTATATTTATGTTTGCGTGCGTTTACGTTCATGTAGGCTTCGAATCGGTGTAAGTTGTCAACGTTGTAGTTCAAACGCTGGTACTCCTGTTGATGAGAATACTAGTCAGAAGAAACAGAGATTTGTGATCAATACGATCGCAACTGCTATTATAAATACCACATATTATGTAATCAGAATAAAACATCCCGTGTGAGCACACTCAATTCTCATTCCGAAGCTCGTAGGTTCAAACCCCGCCGCGCACATCTGGATTCTTGAAAATTATGTGCGCTTTAAATACGTGCTTTAACGGTGAAGGTGAACATCTTGAGGAAACTGGCATGTTCTGATAACTGGCGTTTGAAGAACATGTGACAATCACCAACCAGCACTTGACCAGAGTAGTGAATTAACGACTAACCTCTCTCGTCAAGGGAGAAGTCCCTTACGGGTAGGTCTGTGCAGCAAGTTTTGTATTACAATAAAGCCTTCTTATTTAAATTTTGTACTGTTCTAAGAAGAACCTGAGCAGACCGGTGGCCATTCTTACAGCTACGCATTTAAGAAGTTACCTTGAGTTGATTGACGAAGCCATAGTTGGGGTTGATGAAGCGTCGGCGCTGCTGAACGAAGGCATACGCCTGGTCAAACGTCAGGCGATACTTCTCCATCAGGTAGGCAATCACCAGCGTCGCCGAACGAGACACCCCGAAGTGGCAATGGACCAAAACGTTTCCTGGAAATCGCCTTAATTATTTGTATAATCGGACTCTTTGTTTTAAGTAGTTATTTAAAGTTCTTCTTATTTGATTATGTAGACCTTAACCCAAGGATTGGGGTGTGGCAGATATTGATATGCCTTGATATTAGGCAGAAGAAATCACGGGAGGTTGAAGCATTGGCCCGTCATGGTGTTAAAAACCCCTCATCCCCGAAGTCAAATATATCATCTTATGAAACTCGTTACCTTTTTGCACGCCTTCGTTGATAAATGCGTTGGCCATTGGGAAGTAGGGCAGGATATTGGTCTGAGGAGTGTCATAGGCCCTAATGAAGAGGGTGCTAATGTTGGTATCCTCAAAAGTGGACTTCGGCAGGCGGTGCGCTTCAATTGTGAGCACGTGGGTGATGTTAAGGCGGCGTAGCACATCTCTGTCAGCGGCGGCCCGGGCATTGCTGAGGTAAAGTCCTGGATAAAAAAATAGATTGAGAAAATCATGCTGGATTTCTACAGCGCAGCCTTTTTTATTCAAAAGCTCGTAATTTCCTGGCATTGAAACTTATAAATTCTGTTTCATTTCATTTTCTAAAATATGAATCCAGAGCAGTAGAACTTGACTGAAAGTAAGTTACTTAATAATATTACTTAAGGTTACGGATAAGTTGAGAAGTAATAGGTTAGCGTGGTTTGGGCATGTTATGAGAAGAAACGAAAGTCATGTTACGAGAAGAGCTTTAGATATGAATGTGGATGGATACGTGGGAAGTGGGAGGCCAAAGAAAAGATGGATGGACTGTGTGAATGAAGATATGTGTAAGTAAGGAGTGAGTGTTGAGATGACGGGTGATAGAGGAAAATGGAAGAAAAATACATGTTGTGCCGACCTCTCATAGTGTGGGACAAGGGCAGGATGATGATGCTGATGAATATCAGTTAAAGATTCAGCTCAGCATAAACTATCAATTAAAATAAAATCTCCGTTGCAAATTTTAATTCAATTAGTACAGTCTTCAGAGTCCAGTTTTGAAATAAACCTACTTTTTATACAGTTTTGTTTGTCTTCGATAGAAGCCCATAAAAGATAAGAGTTCTACAAGCATCTAGAAGCATAAAATCGTCATACCCCATTCATTACCACACAGTATAATTACAAACTAGCTACACACAGCGTGGTAAATTAAGGCCTAATCTCTCTCGTCAAGAGGAGAAGTCCCTGTGTCCCAGCAGTGGGAACGTAAATAGGGGTGTTTATGTGTACACAGATTACCTGGTATGATCTGAGTATAGCAAGCCTGAGTGCAAAGATCGATCTTATTGTACAGAGCCTTCCTCGTCCAGTTCTTGATCCCAACGAAAGCCACCAGTGGGGTCGGTATGCTGAGGAAAGCCACGATGAACGCACTCCTCAACATATCAAAAAGAAAACGTTTTACTGTGACCATGCCTGTGTCACATATTTTTTAGTTTTACATTTTTTTTTGGATAACTTTTGTGTTGATTTGTCGGTTTTGACAGAGTCTTTAAAGAGTTGTCAGGTTTTGTTCTTTTCTGCAATGACGTGAGATTGATTGGCTTGCTTAATAAATCTTTTTTTGTATAAGTTTTTTATTAGTTTTAAATTTGTTTATGAAATTGATATTGTTAATCTGAGTGGTGATTGAGGCATTTTATAGTAGGGGAAGTCAAAGAAAAGATAAATGGATTGTGTGAATCTATCTAACCTAACACACTCACTGGAAGAACAGAAATGCATAACCATTATATGAGTGAGTCATAGAGTCTAATAACTCTAAGACTAGGTTTACGAGTGGGAGTATTTATAATACCTATTTAGCTCAAGTCTGCCCTACAATCCAGGCAGCTGCTCAGCTAGGTGGATCTAGAAATTAGTAATTTTCCAAATATATTACGTACAATATGATGGACAAGAGGCATCGGGTTCGATTACCGCCAAGGGTTCAGTGTTTGTATTTCCCTTTCTCCTTGGTGTGGGTGTTTGATATGTATAGTATAATTAATAAACATATCTCTATATGTATGTCTGTAATATTAAGTATATCAAATGTCTAGTACCCGTAACACAAGCCCAGCTTACCACGGGCTAGATGTTGCTGTGTGGATTGTCAGGAAATATTTATTTCTCTATTTTGAATAACAAGTTTCGTTTTTAGTTTCATATCTTTAGTTGTAAAATGTAAAAAATGATCTCTTCTACTTCTTATACCTAGTTGTTTATTATATTTTATATTAGACAATGTGTGTTAAGTGATTTAGAAATAAATAAATAAATAGTATTTTGTAACTGATTGAGTAAAAGAGTAATAAATAAAAGAAATATTTAAAAACAAAATTGTTGTTGAACGTCCTTCGCTGCACTTTGCGACCCGAGGTCTCCATAATTTGAAAACTCTAACATTATATTACTACGGTCATGTAAAGCATCAACTTTTAACACATGAAACTGCTGCCTACTTCAATCTCACGAAATTACCTCGCAGTGCCAAGTACGTTCCCGCTAATTGTCGAGATATTTCAGTGTGTTTAAATATACCACAAAGTTTATAGAGTCGTAAGTACATAATTTGGCCGTTTAAAACGCTTTAACCGATCGTATTCCTGTTGGTACTAATCATCATTACTTTTGACATAGTTCGTTAATAGGGCATTTGATTCTTATTTAATTTCATATGAAGAACAAAAGTCATAGACGCTCTCTTCTTCACCCTAACATTGAAATGGAGATGGCAGGCCTCATTGCAAGATATAGTGATAATAGATGGACATTAGTAGCTACACAATGGAAGGGTCCAAACGGGAAGAGGAAAAAAGGTCGCCCGAGAAAGAGATGGATTGACGATATTATTTATTTATTTATTTGTTGCATCATGTGGTTAATATAAAGGTGTTAACATTCTAAATTCCCTGACATAATAGCTATATATATTATAAACACAGCAGGCAAAGAATTGACAATGAAAGCACGTAACAGAGAGTCTTGGCATAACCTGGAGGAGGCCTACACCCAAAGAGGGGTTCCAAACACCGAAAATTGATCAATACAATTTCTAATTGTAAATAATTTAATTAAAATAATTTAAGATAAAAACTCTGTAAAGTTTGGAATTAATAAAGACTTAATTATATTATTATTATAATTTCATATAAGCCTTAAACAATGCATCCCTTTTTTATCTTTCTTTTGACGACGTGGCTTGGGGCACACCCCACCAACGTCTGTTGAGGTATGCGAGTTCAATAGTTTAGATGACTTAAAAATAATAATTAATCCGTCATTGAGATTAATTAAAAAAATTAGACCCATCTTTTTCTTACAAACGAAAATTACATTGAGGTTTCGCGTGGCGTAATGCTTTCGAGTAATTTATATCGAATTGATACGTTACAAGCCTCCACTTCGGAACTTTGATTCTCTTTATCTAGGCAATTTATTATTAAATAGATAGAGCAAAAAAATTATGTCCAGTTTTTTTTGACGGGGTTTCAGATGGACTAAGCAGAATACCTTTTTTTAATGAAGTAATCATGCCTATTTCAGGAGGATCAGATTTCGTATCATCTACAATTTCTGGTCGCTCGTCCGTGTATCATAGTGTAAAAAATTTAAATGTAGTGCAATAGTCACATAATTTAAATTAGAACAAACTCTGCTTAATTTAGAGTTAAGTGTCGCACGACAGTGACTGTATATTAATTTACTAGCGGCCCGCCCCGGCGTCGCACGGGTATAAAATTTTCCCGGAAATTATTCGAATTTTTCTCGCCGTAAAAACCATCCTATCTCTCAAGTTGGATCGAACTGCACATGGTGTGCGAATTTTATTATAATCGGTTAAGTGGTTTAGGAGTCCATTGAGGACAAACATTGTGACACGAAATTTATATATATTAAGAAGATTAACAACGCAGCTGTGTTGCAGCAATGTTATGAGCTGATCCGCTTGGCAGAGGAACACAATATTCTTACGTAATATCTCAACGCAAAATTAAATCCCGTAGGGAATCCCTCTCCTTCTTTGAGCCACACTGCATCTGTGTTTACAATAGACATCATCATCATCACCCTTTTAACGTGGCCACTGCTGGGACACAGGGACTTCTCTCTGGGCGAGAGAGATTAGACCTTAATTCACCACGCTGGCCAAGTGCGGGTTGGTAAATGTCACATGTCCTTCTAACTCTTTTTTTTAAGTTCTCAGAACATGCCGGTTACCTCGCGATGTTTACCTTCACCGTTAAAGCACGTGTATAAAGCGCACATACATTTCTCAAGAAGAAAAATGCAGAGGTGCGTGGCGGAGTTTGAACCAACGACCTTTAATTCTTAAATTCCTTAAACACTTGTTACAACGCCGTAATAAAACCATAGGAAGGTAAATCCGTTGCTAATTTGGCCCCATAACATGGCGAGTATCTCTTCTGGTTGTCACTGACTGACCTTCATTTTGA
Organism: Gymnoscelis rufifasciata; assembly: GCA_929108375.1. Taxonomy (NCBI): domain Eukaryota; kingdom Metazoa; phylum Arthropoda; class Insecta; order Lepidoptera; family Geometridae; genus Gymnoscelis; species Gymnoscelis rufifasciata. The sequence continues at coordinate 6,569,443 of OV815327.1, read as the reverse complement.
GAACCGTTAACGGTTGTCGTAAAACTATTAATATTGCACGCAACAATGAGATTGCTGGCAATTGCTGTTTATGTACAGAATTAACGTTTCACGAGTTATAAAACTGGCGAAACTGAAGTTCATAATTCGGGCTATAGGATGACCAACGCTGAAAATGCATAAGCAACCCTATTTACGTTCTCTCTGCTGGGACACAGGAACTTCTCTCTTAACAAGGGTTAATAGGTCTTATTAATTCACCACATTCAGTTGGTGAATGTATGTCCTTTAAACTCTTAAAAATTCTCAGAGCATAACGAGATTTACCTTCACCGATTAAACAAGTGTTTATGCTGCTGCACATTGGAGTTGGATTTTGGTTGCCAGTGAGATTGGATTTGGTCTCCCCCATTAATACCCAATCATGATTTGCTTGTCCTGAAACCCCATTCGAAGGCACGAAATTATTTTCATACAAATTAAGACTACATGGACAACCTCATAACAGTTTATTGAAGAACTAAAACTACCTACCTTTAGTATATAATTATATTTTCTACAGTCCTTCCAAAAGTTAGATGAAATCACTTTAAGTGATAAAGCGACCCTAATGTTTATTCGTTTTAAAGCATTTTCTTTAATTGGTTTTTCAATAATGTTTATTCTATTGTATCAAATGAAAACAATATACTATGTTGTATGTCTCACATGTCTCAGAATCATCGACAGGATTAGTAGTGTATCTGGAATCTGGAGTGGATAAAACCTGCATTCACGGGGCTGAACTTCGTATAGACGCGTATAATTTACAGAATGGTGTAACTTTTAGTCGATCTGTCCATTGGGTTGACAAACCTTTCTTTAACTTGTCTAACGTTTTTCTTCGGTGTTGACCGAAGAAAAACGTTAGAAAAGTTTACTTGTTTTGTTTTACTTTAACCAGACTCGCTTACTTTGCATTGTATGTCAGAAATGTACGTTATCAATATAAATAAATATATATTGCTAGACAATCCACACAGCAACATCTAGCACCGTGGCAAGCTCTAAGCTTGTGTTACGGGTACACTAGACATCTGATATACTTAATATAATAGACATTGTTTTTTTTGTAATATTATATTAGTAAAGATAAATAACATTTTATTGTTAAATTGTGTACATCTTGTACTGTAATATAAAAAATACATCACAGTTAAAAAATTGTACCAACAATATTTATCAAGTAGTTCGTGTCGTGAAGTTAATGTAGATAAGCAAAAGGGCTTTAACTTAAGTATAGGTTATTAGAACCTGATTTATATAAAATCAAATCAAATCAAAAAGTTTATTAGTAACTAAAAATGTCATATGTACATACTATACATATTCAATATGGACAAATAATAATGAACCAAACAAAAAAAAAATAATAAACATAAAATACAAATTAATAAAATAAGATAAAAGATTAAAGCAATTATTTAGTTACAAAAGGGTCTAAGCTCAGCTTTTGCTGATATATCGATTCGATTCGGGTTCGATTCTGCAAGCACTTTCTTCTTGGTCTGGGTGTTTAATATGTATAATCAAAATATCTATTTATGTATGTCTATTACATTAAGTATATCAAATGTCTAGTACTGTAACTCAAGCTTAAGCTTAGAGCTTACCGCGGGCCTAGATGTTGTTGTATGAATTGTCCGGAAATATTTATTTATTATTTATATGCTGTTGAAATGTAATTTTATTTGCTTAGCATCGTTACAAAGCCTAATTTTTAATAAACTCATTTAAGAGCCGTCTGCTGGCAACGCTGTCTAAAATAAATCGTCTATTTTGATATAGGCGTTACGTCATCGGTCGGAATGTAAACTTGGTTATTTTGGTCACGCTATTCTTGACGGTGAGAATGGCTTTCTTGAATTCGAACGTGCATATTAGTTGGTTGGTTTCGATCGATTAGTTTTAATATTTTACTAACGTCTTTCCATCTAGCATTGCGGGTGGTTTTGGGCTGTCTAGAACACAATTCAATTCAATTTCTGTGTACATTAATCAATCTTTACCCTGCGCCATAGAATAATAAATTACTTAACCTGCGCTTAAAGCGTCAGTTTGCCAGTGTCAAGTTAAATAAAATTGTAAAGAGAATAAATCTAAATTAAAAATTTAAGAAAAACCCCCGATTCCAATTCCTTAATTTCCTTATAAGTAAAACACCATAATAATATGTAATGTGGACGCGATGCGCTTTTTCATTTGATACCCCACACTAGTATATTTGCAGTTTTTCGGTTTTCCTTCCCCACTTTCACCCCCATAACTTTTAAACGGCTCAACCGATTTTCATGAAACATGTTTAAGAACACCCGGGCCAAACTCACGTTTCTTATGAAAAATCGCTCCATCTGATCGGGAGCTATGATGCCACAGACAGACAGACACACAGACAGACAGACAGACACGTCAAACTTATAACACCCCTCTTTTTTGGTCGGGGTTTAAAAAGATGTTACTCAGTTGATCGCCATTTTGTCACCACAATGTGACTGCATTTGAAACAACAAATAAATTAATATGATTTGACTTTTGCTCGGTGCTTAAAGTGACTACTGCATAATGGCTTATTCAAATCTACTAGGACATAAAATTGACATGCCTATAATCAAAGAAATAATTATATAAGGTTTATTCTTAGGATAAGTGTTGTCATTCTATAGGTCTACTGTTTGATTTAGGTATATGACAACCATAAACAACAGGTTATCAATTTATCCCCTATATTACTACAATTTTTAGGTGTAGCATTGTAAATAGTTGTTTTTGCGGAATCTTTCAAATAAAATCACCATGAAATATGACAAGATACTCCATGAACTTGTTAAGTCTATTACAATGACTAGTGCCCACAGTAGTGCCGCTTTTAAAAAAAGTTAATATAATCATCTCAGTTCAGTTTAAGATGCCGATGATGATATTAAAACTAAATTATGTACCTAACTTACTTGATTTAAATTTAGCAAAAAGCAAATGTTACGGTAGTTTATTTATTTATTTTATTTACAACATACATAACTGTACAGAAATGTAGTAGTAAAAATTAAATTAAATTTAGGTAGTTGTAGAATTGAGTTGAATTTGTTGGGTAAAATCGATAAGCCTAGTCAATGTGGATGTCAATTTTAGTCTGGTATAAATATGTAGAATAAATAACACAATCGCTGATACCTACCTAAGTTAGATCTACCTGATTGGATCCCTAGATAGAAGAATAATAATATTTTGGGATTCAGAATAAATATCTATTAAAAGATAGTTTCTTTGAAAAACAAAACAAGTACTTAATAATAAAGTTTTTATTTAATTGATTTCGTTGATTTATTGTCACAGATGAGTCATTTAACATTAAACAATAATTTATGAAAAATTACAATGATTTTCTATTTTGTGCGTTTAGTTTTAAATAAAAAATTAACAAAAACTTAAGCCTAGTAATCTCATTAAAATTAAACTAAGAGATTCGATGACAGTAATAATTAACTTAATTCTAAACTAAATTAGTTTAATCATTTACGTGTACGATGAAAAACTTTAACAACTCTGTAAAAAATCTAAAAAACTACGTTTGTACAGATTTTTTTTATCTAATAATCTCAAAAATATGTTCGACAACTATCATTGACAGCTTAATTTATTTAACTATATATAACCCATTAAAATTAAATAATTAAAACAATGTTAGGAATCAAAAGGCACAAACATTACATTTTCTGTGTTGCACACCTTAAAATTTATGTACATTATAAGGCACAATAAGAATCTTTACACAAAACTAAATGCATAAAATACCTAAGTTAATTAGTAACTAAAATATATCTTGATTTACTTGGAAGACTTTCATTAATATTTACAACTGAAATAGGCGTGTCTTTTTGAAAACTGTACACAAATAATGTACCTAGAATTTTGTTAATATATTTATAAAATAATCAGTCTCCAAAAGAGTTAACAACCTTCGTTTGTATGCACCATTGAGTTTTATTTATAAAAGAGATATGGTTGATACTTACTTCCCTGTACATATTGGAACTTATTCTATGTAAAATCTGTACTTTTGACAGTCTAGTTAAAATGTACAAGTCTTGCTACTACATATAATATTTACTTTAAGCAAAGATTGCCAAAAACATGCGGCAGTAAACAATGCCTTAAATTCTGAACTGGAAATATGAAAACCATGCCAAAATAAAAATAGTTGTAATAAAGAATGAGGAAACCTATTGACACAATTCTTTTCAAATTCGTTACCAACATAATTTCATAGACTATTGAATCAGCTGCAGGTACTGATTCTCCTCATAAAACGAAGACAAAGACGTCTGGAGATCATTTACTACCATATTATCCCCTCCCTGTAGTGGATGAGTACTGCTGGACACCATTTCCGAACTCTTCCAGTTCTCACAATTCTCAACATATTCCAAAGTTCTCTGATACGTGTCTTGCCTCATCGTGGAAGTATTCGTGTTTTGAGCTGATGCAGGAGTCTGCTGATTCTTTTTTCTCCCGTTCGTAGCTTCTATTTGTGACTGGCTGATGTCCCACACCTGCACCTCTGTCTGGTTCTGATTGCTCTTCAAACTATTCATACTGCAGTCCGTCTGCTGATCTTTCATGGGACAGTTTGGTCTTGGCTTCTGATTTTGACTACCGGTTGACATGTTGACAGAGTTCTGTACGGATTTTTGGTTGTGTTTGTTGAATTGGTTTCCGGGGTAGTCCCACTGGTTGTAGGGACGCTGGTGGTTGTAATATTGGTTGTTGTTCATCATTGCTTGGTTGTATTGGTGATTGTTTTTGGGTGGTGGTGGGCCCATGACGTTGGCTGCGTTGACAACGGAGTTGTACGGTGGTGGTTGTGGGTATTGCATGTTTTGGTTGTACTGTTGCATGTGATTTTGGGGTTGCATTGGCTGATTTTGCTCGCAGTAGCTGGTCATCTGTCCCCGACTCATGTTTCCACTGTTGTCCACGCTCATGACTGATGACCTTGACATTTGAAGTGGGTGTATCTGATTTTGCTGGTACACCTGCGGGTAGTTCATCATATGCTGGTTGTAAGCCATATTTTGTTGGTTGTTCATATGCATAGGCACTTGGTTCTGGTTGTATTGCATCATCTGGTATTGCTGCATGTTCTGACTCCTCATTGCTTGTTGGTTTTGGGGGTACGGTGGAGCTTGAGGATAGTTTTGATTTGGCATGTTGTTATACTGGTTTGGAGGCAGATTTCTGCTCGGCATCTTGTTGTTGCAGTTTGGCCTGTTTATGTAGGGAGGGGCCGCCATTTGAGGATGTTGGTTCATCATTTGGTTTTGATTCATCAGCATCTGATTTTGATTGGGTCCGTTCATTTGCATGTTTTGATGCATTGGACTGCTCATGCCTGGAGCCATCGGACTCTGAAGGCCAGGGTGCATAGGACTCGGCATTCCGTGACTCATAGGACTCGCAATATTTTGCGTTACAGGACTGGGCATATTTTGATTCATAGGGCTGGCCATATTGACCATAGGACTGGCCATGTTTTGAGAAATGGGGCTACCTATATTGTTGTGTCGAGGGCTCATCATTTGATTGGGCATTTGTGGGCTCATTAAGCTTTGCATGCTCTGTGGGCTCATGACGTTGTGTTGAGGAGACATGACGCTCATTGGGCTCATGACGTTGTAAACACTGGGAGGACTCATGACGCTCCGCGGGATGTTGTGGGGGCTCATTACTCCTTGAGGGTTCGTGTGGGGGCTCATCACGCTTTGAGGACTCATTGCGCTGTGTGGGAGACTTTGTGGACTCAGCATCGCATGTGCTAAACTTTGCGGACTGAGCACATTTTGGTTAATTGTTGTTCGGGGGCTCATGGGGGTTTTATGAGTGATTTGGTTAACTCTCATTCGGTTCGACTGCTCAGTTTGGTTTGCAGCCATCGTTTGCAGCGATTGCAGTGGATTGGATGTCGGTTGAGTTGTGACTGACGCCGAATATTCCTTTTCCTTTTCATTCACTTCAGGTATAGTCTGTTCTTGTAAAGGAGGGTTTTTGACATCAGGCGACTTAGAATTGAGCAACGAACCACTGTTACCGGACATACTAACGTCTAACGACCTTAAATCAACTGGAATATCACTTATATTGAGATCACTTCCTATGGCACCTAGGTTTTTGAGTAAGGAATCGTCACTGGTAGTTACGTTGGTTATTTTGTCACTGGATTTGTTAGTATCTTCAGGTTCTTTGGCATCTTTGTCGTCGGGGTCAGGTGGATTGTCGGCCGGTGCGACCGTGTCGGTTCCCAATATTGATTGGTTAAGATATTGCATCATTTCGTCTGGTATCACCAGCTTATTCTCCACCATTTCTCCTTCGGCGACCTGTTGACAAGAAATAATGTAAATAATCGAGTATTTATATTACATTACACATTATTATTATTGTTGACAAGAAATAATGTAAATAATCGAGTATTTATATTACATTACACATTATTTTCATATTAGCCCTTTTCTTGACATAATCTTTGATTCCCTTACCTGTTCTAGATTGACTTCTTGGTTAGGATGATGCACTTGTGCGGTGGTGACCACCACAGTGCTGGTAGAGTTGGAGCGGGACTCTTTGTAAGTAGGGTCCTGATCTGCTTCAGTCTTGAAGGGGAATGGAGCATCACCCTGTAAGTTCAATGAACATTAAAAAGTGCTCATAATTTTGCTTCACAATTACACTTTTTCAAATCTGAAAGTGCGGTGATACATTTCTCTTTATTGTCATTCTGTGTTGTATCTTACAAAACAGTTGATAAATACATTCAATAGAGTTGGAAGTCTGCTACATCGTAGAAAAGTCTTTACAAACTCTTTACTACTTATTCGTGGAAAAAACACATTAAAACCACTTACCACATCATCAGCACGACAGGGATAGGGCTGGTACGCCTGCGTCTGGTCGCTCAGGTTGGACTGTTCCGACAGCCTCCTGGCTTCTTCCTTCACCTGCACGTTGGGGTCCAGTTCCAGAGCCAGTTCCTCAGCACGGACTTCGGAACAGGTTACGCCTCGGAGTAAGACAGCCTGAAAAAATAGATTCACAGCTCAATTAAATTTCTGACTGCCTCAGTGGTGCGGTGGGCGAGAGTCCGCTTGTGGCGCAAGAGGTAGAGGGTTCGATTCCCGCCAGGGGTCAAGTGTTTGTATGTTCTGCAAGCCCATTTTCCTTGGTCTGGGTGTTTAATATGTATAACAAAAGATATGTATGTACGTATGTATATTTATTAAGTATAATCAGATGTCTAGTAACCGTAACACAAGCTAAGAGCTTACCACGGCTATATGTTGTTGTGTGGATTGTCAGGAAATATTTATTTATTTTATTTTTTTTATATTTTAAAGTACGCCTTTATCGTTACTAATATTGTATATATTAGCAATGCACGTTGAATAATATTCTGGAATATGATATATTATTCAATAAGTTGTTGCAGATGTATGGAGCGTCTTAGTGAGTATTTATGTCGAGCAGTGTATTATGATGGATGTTCGAACTGATATTTTTTAGACAAGTTTTCCGTAAACAGTCTTACCCGGGCCGTAAGAATTTTCCTGGAAAATGTGGGCTGAAGTGTAATGTGTGTAATACAAATCAATAGATCTACTATATTCTAATTATAAGTTTATCCATTCAGTAGTACAGTGAATGATGAAGAGGTTTCTGAACATACCTGGTTCCCTTGTGAAGTTCTAACGGCCTGAACCGCTGCCAGCGCTGATGATGGAGCCGGAGCATAGCCCACACAAGAAACTTGACTAGATCTGAAATAAATAAAAATTGTGTTGATTGCAAGAAGAAAATTTGTTTTGAATCTTGTTAACGGAATGTCATAATGTTTGTTCAGAGTTAGTTGTCATATTTATCTTACACTTATTGGCTCTTTCTGACTTTGCTCGGATACAAATATTTTTCTTTTGAATCACTCTATCTATTTCAGAAAACTACTTGACGATGAGTTGAGTAGTTTTAAATTAAAAATGTAATTACAGGAAGACACAATTAAATTTATAACATGTATCTTAAGGTATTATTTGACGTCATGATGTATTAAAATACTTAACGCAAGTCTAGACTGCCAGGGCCCATCCTGGCAGTCTAGATATTGTTCAGGTATGTTGGCTGGGGGATTATTTTATTGATTAGCGTGAAAAGTGGACGGGTGTTTATTTGTTAGTAAATTAAAGAATAAGTGATACCTTTAAATAACTATTGTAAATAAATAAACCTAAGGTTTTTTTTTTTATTTTATGATGAAACTGTAAGATATTGAAAGGACTTTCATGTTTATTCTAGTTTGTTTTGCCATGGAAGATCAGCGTTGTGGTGAGTCCGCTCTGCCACAGCAAAATGCTGAATGGTATGCTTTTTGTCACATTTATATTCCCCGTTTTTTAAATCATTGCATTAAAAAAAAAAATTATGAAGTGTTACAAATAAACTTTTAATTTTTTATTTATTTATCCAACTATCACTAACACAACCAAGAGTTTCGGTCATATTGCCGTTATAATTATTGGCATATCAAAAGCACATACCTTCGACTGCTATCAGGTGACAGTTGGTCATATCCAGCGACTTGTTGCGCGATCAGTCGCTGCGACACCGCCGCCCCTGTTGCGGTTCCCCCGACCACCGATGCTTGACTACTCTTCCGGGATATATCGGAGGACCTGAACAAAATAAAATTTTGTTTTAAGATAATAACAATAGGGTACATGACTAAAACATAATAATTAATCCTTCATTAAGATTCTTAAAAAAAATGTACAGGTATTTTATTCTTCTTGATTGTCAAAACCAAGTACGCGTGAAGTACCGATACTCTTTCAACATCGTTGGATATGTACAGTACAGAATGTATGAGTCACAATCCCTCTGAAGAACATAACAGAATACATTTTTTTTTATGTATTTATCAATTACTTGGATATTGCCGCAACAACATTGTCTTCTACATCATTTGACTTTGACTTTGATTATAATAAGTACCAACATACCTTGCGCTGTATAGACTGCTGCCAGAAGATATTCCGGAGTCTCGCCTCGTGTTAGGAGCTGGTTTCAGTTCCACAACGTTGGTGTTGCCCAGTTCTGTGCGACCTGGTATACCACCTGCAAAAGCAATAGGATAAGTTAAACTTTATACTAATACGAGTAGGTATGTGTTGACCAACCGGTAGTTTTGTTAGACTGCAAAATTTGCTGTAGGTAGTAAGAAAATTCGTTGTAACGGCCCGTTCACACATGGGAGTCCGTTTTACTGGTACCTAAGTTATTAAGGATACTTCATAAATTTATGCTGTGTTCACACATAGGGACCGTATAACGTTTAACAGATCCGTCATTCAGTAATGACGGATCTGTTAAACGTTATACGAAACGATGCGATGTGTGAACAGAAAAATCGCTAAGCTAAGCTAAGCTCGAAAAGTATACCGCCGGTATTCTACAAGGAGAGACGCTGTCGTGTTGTATTGGTACTATCGTGCGGAAGGAAGATTCGACGTTATTGGCAGAATCCACTTATGGCTCAAGGACCTAGAGAGGGTGCTTATAGTTTACTTATGAGTCAGATACGAGGTGATGAATGTTACAAAATGTTATTTTCCTGACACATTTTCAAACACGTCACTGGAATGAGATGCTACCGAGACGTAACTGTATTTTACGAGCAGAATACCATTTTCAAGTCGAGTCTTAATATGGTTTTATAGATTCTCGATTCGTTTACATTGTTAAATTATTAAGCCACGGGGCTAGATGTTGTGTTGATTATTCGGGAAAATATATTTATTTTATTTATATGTGAAATATCACATAGACTCACCTCCAGAAATGTCAGCTACATGAGGAGGCGGCATAAGACGCCCCATCCCCATCTTGTTGAACCGGGGCGCGTGGTGGTGCGCCCTGGGTTCTCCTATCGCCACCATGGCTCGCAGCATCAGAGGCAGTTGTCCCACCTCGCCTACTACTTCTTGTTCCACCTGTTAATTACACAACTGTTTAGATCCATACTAATATGATAAATGCGAAAGTTACTCTGTCTGTTCCTTTTTCACGCAAAAACTATTGAACCTTTTGAAATCAAATTTGGTACACAGATTCTCTAGAGCTTGATAAATGACATAGGCTATTTTTTACCGCGGGAAAATGTCTTTCATCGGAAAAATTCCACTATGACGCAAGTTACATCGCGGGGCTCTTTTAGTGTGATAATATATCCATGCAAACACAAGGGCATGTTCCTAGCTTCCGACTTTTGGACTGCAGGAGTCATAATACCAATGCCCCAATGCTGTAGGGGTGCATTCGTGAAAAGTTTGATTAATTTGAAAAACTACTTCATGAAAACAGTTTAACATGAAAGTTTTAAAAAGGCTTACTTCTCCGTCTAGCCTGAAGTAGCCTGATGCGCCATTTTCGTCTCCGAAGCCGCCAAGTCCTGAACCGCCGAAGTCGATCTCGCCACCACACTGGGCTGACAGCTGAAAACAATTATTGATATGAAGAACATAAAATTAATTAACAGTTTCAGTTATTTGCCACTTATCACGTCTTCGTAACCATAGCTAAAAGAAGTAGGGTAGTGGGGCTTAGTACAAATAATAATAATACCTGTTGTTTGTTATAATAAAATTACAGTTTCAGATGTTCAGTATTACATTTCGTCGTGTCTATTTGGTTGGCTGAAGTGATATAAACGATGAAAGCCTTCACTGTCAGATAACTGATGTAATAAGGCTAACATAGGCTACTATTACCATTAAATAATAAAGTGATAATGTTATATATCTGCTAAAAAATAAAAAAAACCGGGCAACACCGTGTTGTAGAAAGCTTTATAATTTAAAAAAAAAGTGTGTGTGTGTGTCAGCTACGACGCACGATTGGAGTTTACTCCTTACGAACTATAATTATGATATATATCGAATAGAAAAAAATGGTAAATGAACGCATCTGCTAAAATGATAAGAGAAACAAACATATATCTGTAATTATTCGGATTATTTATATAACAATAAAGCGTATTACATAAAGTATGTTACAAAATAATATAAATAAAATACAGTGAGACTACGAAGTATCGCGCAAAGAGGAGACCTCAAGAATGAGATTCGCTGTGTAATGTATTCCATCTCATTCTTTTACACGTTCAATCCTACAGATATATTATGTTTGTCTCTTTCTACGTAACGCCTCAACATTTCGTGTTACACTTGATTTTACTCCTCATAAAATTTCCGTACCGGGCCGTCCTATAACTCAAGTCGTTTGTTAAGGAGTAAACTCCAATAAAAAACAAAATATAAAAGTGTATTACCATTCGAACCTGGTGCGCAGGCGTATGCAGCCCGTGTGGCAGTGGCGACGCGGGGCTCTCGCTCTTGACGGAGGCGGAGGAGGTATGCCCGCGGTGCCCCGGGACTCCGCCCTCCTCCGACCGCGGCGAGGAGCCAGCCCCGCCGCCGCCGGACTCCGCTGAATCGTCGCCTCTGCTGCAGCCTGAAATAATTTCCATCCAAAGGTTATTAAGCTATTTTTCCATCCAAAGGTTGCCTGGAAGAGATCGCTTTTTAGCGATAAGGCCGCCCATTGTACATTTTGTTTCCTACGTGTTGTTGTATTTTGTTTCCATGTGTGTGCAATAAAGTGTTTTGTATTGTATTGTAAAAATGATAATAAACAAACAGATAGCGCTGAACTGCCTCCACAGCTGGTCGCCCATTAAATATCAGCACCTACAGCTGGAACATAGGGGAAGATCCTAGCCAGTTTGGTTGGATCAGCTCTTCTGCTTGAACATAATCCCACTCAATTTGTTTCCGTAGTTTTATTCGTATATGGTATGTAATTACCTCGAGCTCATCAACGATACAAGATTTTTTTTTACGTATGTTTGTGTGTCAATAATGTTATTGCAAATTTTGGTGTATAACTTCTGTGTACGCGACGTGTATGCGACGGCAATATTAAATTTTTATCTGTTTCTAGCAAGAATGCGATAGTATTATTTATAACCTAAAAACAGTTAAAAGTATTAAAAATCTTAGCTGATGGTTACCTTTGTGCTTCTTACTGGCGTAGAACTCGGCTCCATGAACTGTCTTCACGTGTTTCCTCAGCGACGAGGGATCTGTGTACCGCTTCGTGCAACCAGGGGCTTTGCACACGTAAGGTTTCTGGAAATATCAATGGAAATTATATAATACCTTAGAAGATTAACAAAACGCGGACCTAATAGGTTTAAAGACTTAATAACGAGCGCTAAGCGGTTCTTCTTGAACTTCTAATGTTCGCAAAGTGAACGTGAATTTATCTTCCCGTGTTGCGTTTTGGCGTATATTTAAGGCAAAATTACTATAAGCAACTTTCTAGCTTTTATGATTCAACCTTGTCTCCACTTAGGTGAGAGTGTTCTTTAATCATATCATCATTATTTCTGCCATGGGACGCTAAATTCTGGATATAGGAACTCTTTTGTGATATTTAGTTATTTTGGTCGGATTCACCAACACCCATCTTGTTATTGTTGTTTGTGGATTGGTTTTACCATGCAGGTCTCTATTCAAATACCAGAATAAATTGATACTCCTTATTCATTGTGTCTGGCAGCTATACTCACCTCATTACTATGTGTCCGGTTCTGATGCTTTGCTCGATCGCTGGCGTTGGAGAAGGCCTTGGCACATCCAGGATATTCGCAGGTGTAAGGTTTCTCTCCGGTATGGCTGCGAAGGTGGGTCTTCAGGTTCTCCAGCCTGGAGTACGCTTTGCAGCAACCTTCGAACTGTGGGATAGAGGAATTTATCAGAAGAAGGTAAGATACTTTTTTCCTTCGTCTACCATCTAAGTCTTGGTTGCAGGAAGTAAGACTTGCACCGACACCTCACTTAGTCGAGTGTATTGTGCATTACCCCCATGCCTTGCTACAACCCAAACAGCCTAACTCCTTGATGTATCGGAGTAGAACTACCACCGAATGTTACAACCACCTTTTGTTTGTCATGCAAGTCAGAACTCAATACTTACAGTACACTTATGAGGCTTCTCCCCAGTATGTCTTCTCATGTGGACGACCAGCATGTACTGAGCTTTGAAGGGTTTCTCGTCCCTGGAGCAGCCAACCCAGCGGCAGACGAACGCTTTCTTGGAAGCGTGGATGTGGTCTGTATTGATGTGCTTCACCAGGTCGTCTTGGGTTGGAAATTCGAGCTTACAGTCCACCTGGAAATAAGAGTATAAGGTTAGTAAAGTTGATTGATTATCAAAAAGCACGTAAATTAAGTAAAGAGGGCCGTAGAGGACGTAAAGGACGCGCGGATCGGTCATCTCAACGTAGAACTATCAAATAATAAACAGTTGACTTGGTATAAGACCGCAGGTTCTAAACGGGTCGGTTCCAACCGAAACAACTGGTACTCTATGAGGGATGTTAATGTCAAGCAGTGAACGCTTCACGGCTGAAATGATGATTATGATAAATATAAGAAGAAGAGCAAATGGTAGAAAACTTCTCAAGTAAGTATATCACATGACTAGTACCCCTAACACAAGCTTAGAACTTACCACGAGCCTAGATGGTGTTTTGTGGATTGTCCGGAAATATTAATTTATTTTACTAACAAACTTTCTCGTCGAATGTATCAATAAGATTGATATTTATCATCACATCACATTCACTTTCGCTGCGTATTTTAGCCCAGCCAGAGTTCACCTGACCTGTGCTACTCGCTAAAAATGCACAAACGTAAATAAAATTAATAGCTTTCTTACCCAATGACAGTTAGTCTCAATAAAGTCTCCAGGCTCATCCTTGGAGTCCAGACCATCATGCACGGTGCTCTCCGCCGCCGCTGTCATCGGCTTGTTGCTGTGGTGCTCCCTCATGATGATCTGAGGCGACTTCCTCTGGGTCATGCCCGATGCGCTGTGGAAACAAAATTATATTTTATGTTACAAAAATATTGTAAACTAATCCTAAAGGGATATAATGACATATTTACCTGCCTATTGGCTATATAATGATATGCCTGGACTAGAACAATGATAAACTGTTCTACTAAAAACACAACCCCTTGATGAAATGCTCAAGATTATTTTGTATATCATAGCGTACTAGTTAGTTCACGTCATAGAATGTGACTACTATATGAAATTCTCGAGCTTTTACAGAATCCTTCGGAAGTCAGCATTTCTAGGAAAAGTATAATATAACTTAACTGTTGATGTTTGTATAAACGCCCATTTTTTCTTATAATCATATCATTTGCATATATACTTAATTAAATGTTTTATCCAATATTTAAATTAGCAGTCTAACGCTTTTCTTGCATAATTCTATTGACAGTTTCTCAAACATCCCGGAAGAGGTCATACAGCCCTATTTACGTTTCCACTGCTAGAACAAAGGGACTTCTCGGGCTCTCTTCTTCCAGAGGAGGTGAGGAGGAGGAGGAGGAGGACTAGAAAATTTAACGAACTCACCTATCAGCTTCCATAACGCTGGTGATCTCTGGTTGTTGGGGAGGCTGCTGCATGTGCTGCCCATCGAGCCCTAGGCCTGACCGGACGTCCACCGGAGCGCCCATTAGGAGTTGTGTTGGCGAGGATATGTGTGATCTAGAAAATAATATAGAACTGTACTTGTAGATAGGCCTTTTACGAGTATCTTTAGATTTTTAAAAAACTTCAAAATAACTATGCAATTAGATTTGGAAAGGATTATTAAGGCATAAAAATGAACTGAGACCAGTTTCGTCTTTCGTCATCTCAGGGTCTACAAATGATTGGTATATAGAGACGAGTTATTCAGATTTGTAACCGCAGGGAGCAAATAGGAAAGTTAAATTCCTTCCTTCTTTATTATTTTCCTTTAAAACCATAATTGGGGAAGTAATTGATTTATCTGTCGCTACAATTATATTACAACAGAAAAAGTGTGTGTTCTGCATAACTTGACATTACTCTGTAGAAACAAATACTTACTTCTAAACAAATAGACGCAACCAAAAACCATTTGATTTATTTAAAACCCGTTCTGTAGTTTTTGAAATATTTACGAACTTATAGGAAACGCGGCGGGGTTATTTATATGTAAAAACAGTGTAGTAAGTATATGTAATGCTAGCTTGGCCCGGGCTGGCTTGCTTCCCCTTAAATCTCAACTACCAATTATTGAAAATTGCATAAAGATCTGTTCAGTAGTTTTTGAGTTTATAGCGAACATCAACAGACAGAGCGACAGGCTCTTTAGAGGTAGTATTTTGGGCCCGCTTGAACTAGCCCCTCGGGCCCGGACAGCCCAGACTGAAGACTATATTATAAAGGCGAATGTTTGTTAGTATGGATGTTTGTTACTCTTTCACGTAAAAACTACTAAACCGATTTAAATGAAATTTGGTATACAGAATCTCTAGAGCCTGATAAATAACATAGGCTACTTTTTACCGCGGGAAAACGTCATTCCGCGGAAAAATCCATTATAACGCGGGTAACACCGCGGGGCACAGCTAGTGTATAATAAGTGTATGTATGTAATATCGTTATTAACCCCCGACCAAAAAAGAGGGGTGTTATAAGTTTGACGTGTCTGTCTGTCTGTCTGTGTGTCTGTCTTTCTGTCTGTGGCACCATAGCTCACGAACGGATGGAGCGATTTCAATTTAGTTTTTTTTGTATGAAAGGTGAGTCTGGCGCGAGTGTTCTTAGACATGTTTCATGAAAATCGGTTGTGCCGTTTAAAAGTTATGGGGGTGAGAGTGTGTAAGGAAAACGAAAATCTGCAAATATACCAGTGTGGGGTATCAAATGAAATCGCATCGCGTCCACATTACATAATATTATGTTGTTTTACGTTTAGGGAAATTATGGCATTGGAATCGGGGGTTTTTCTTAAATTTTAAATTTAGATTTTTCTTACCTGTGTATCCCAGCAACAAGATGCGCATGAGCAGCATGATGCGCCGCCGCAGCGGCCGCCTGCTGATGCGCGGGGTCCAACAGCACCCCTCCCCCCAACACCCCGCTGTTCACCACCCCCCCTCGCGCGAGCAACTGCTGCGCGAGTGACGCGTGCGAGAGGGATAGTGCTGGGGATATTGCTCCTAGAAGAAAGAGGAGGAATGTTAGGAGTCTATGGATGTAGAGAGTTTTTTTTATGTACAGGGTGTCATGTAATTAATGGATAACCTTGAGATGTGTGCACAGCTCATGCCCGGATGGCCGTTCAAAAAAAAATCTATCCGAACCAGTAACTAAGTTATTTTTTTTTTATTTTTGACCTACAAATTATTCTTCATGGTGAATTTCTGTTCACTATGTATGTATTGCATGGGTTTTTGTTGTCTTATTGTTATTCATTAACTATTCTATCAGACAGGCGGTAAAAAAACATTTCTTGCTATTCTACTTTTCTTTAATCTTAATAAAGAAGACTTTATTTTTCACACAAAAAGTATGAAAACTATTTAGAGTAATTATTTTCAAAATATGCTAGGTTCGAATGGGTTTTATAAAAGTATAATTCAATATCTTGTCTCATCGCTATTTATGTAGAAATGAGCAAATTTCGCCATAAAAAGATTTGTTTTTGATTTATATTTTATTTATATCCTGATCACAGCCGCCAAGTCAAGAGACTCCGCAGAATAGTGGCTCCAATAAACCGCTTTGTTCCTTTTACAACTCACCCGCACTAAGATGTCCATAGCTCCCAGTAGAAGCCGCCGACGGCGCCCTGACCGCCAGACTCGCCGGGGACGCCCTGATCACAGCCGCCAAGTCCAGGGACTCCGCTGAGTAGGGGCTCCAGGAAACCGCTCGCTTGCGGTTCATTGATGCTGCTATAGCTCCTCCTGAGAGCCTGAGGCGGGTTGGGGATGCTATTCTGGATCCTGTAACAGAAATATTATGATAGAGGCTCATAGACTTTGTCATAACCCCATGTAATTTGAGTGCTGGCGTGGTTTGGTGTCGTCGGGCACTGCGCGCTTACCGTTTCCATTCGACTACTTTACGAAATATTTTTAAATCTTATAGATAGGTATGCATAATTTAAGTATATATATATATACATGCATTTAACGCCGTGTTAGCTAAGTGGGGGCATACTCGAATTACGTTCAAAAGGTAGGTTGGTTCAAAAACCGACCCGCACCTCTGGACTTTTATTCTTGAAAAATTAATGTGCGCTTTAAACACGTGCCGTAACGGGTACGGCAAACATCGTGAAGAACCCAGCATTTCTGAGTTCGAAGGACACGTGACATTTACCAACCCGCACTTGGCCAACCAACCAGCGAGCGTGGTGAATTAAGGCCTAATCTCTCTCGTCAAGAGAGAAGTCTCTGTGTCCCAGCAGTGGGATCGTAAATATGGGTACTAAACGTAATGCTTATCTAAAAGCATTTAATGTAAAACAAGATGACGGTTCTAAAAAGACTAGAACAAGAATGATTATCAAGATGAATTCATAAGACATTCAAAGGCGAGCTTAACCGTATCAGAGTTTTCTTACAGCAAATCTTAGGGCATAGAATAATTAATTACTAGGGTAAGAAATTCAGAAAATATTTAAGTCACAGAGAGATATTAAATAATTTACATAAAAATACATTCTGATCTCATTTAAAACAAGTAGTGTCCCGCGGTATTACTCGCGTTTTAAAGGATTTTTCGTGGTAAAAAAGCCTATGTCCTGAGAAAGAAGCTCCAGAGTATCTGTGTACCAAATTTAATTTAAAATGGTTTAGTAGTTTTTGCGTGAAACATGAACTGACAGACAGAGTTACTTTCGCATTTATAATACTAATATGGATGGGTAAAACATACACTTAAGTATATAAAGTAAAACACCCTAATATTTTGAAATATGCACGCGATGCGCTTTCATTTGATACCCAACTCGAGTATATTTGCAGATTTTCGGTTTTCCTTCCCTACTCTCACCCCCATAACTTTTAATCGACACAACCGATTATCATGAAACATGTCTAAAAACACTCGCGCCAAACTCACCTTTCATACAAAAAAAACTAAATTGAAATCGCTTTATCCGTTCGGGAGCTATAATGTCCCAGACAGACACGTCAAACTTATAACACCCCTTCTTTTTTGGTCGGGAGTTAAAAATACAATATTTTCACTTACCATCCAAGCTAAGCTGGAAGTCCTGGCTCGCTAGAGTGCTGCCGGCGTGGAGTTCAGGATGCAGGCTCCTGGCCGCACTTAAATATTCCAGACCTGAAACAACAGGATAGTCATGTTTATATTGAAGAATAAATTTAAATTATTTTTGTACATCCTTGGATTCTATATGCAACATTACGTAGGCATACCATTGTATACTTTTAATACATTAATTCTAGGATTAAAGCTTCTAAAAATGTCATCTGGTAGAAAAGCACAAAACTATGCTACCTCCAACGCTGAGTTATATATCTTGTCCATCTGAGGGTTGCCTGAAAGAGATCGCTCACAGCGACAGGGGTGCCCTTTGTATTCCGATGTATTGCCTTATTACTGTTTGTATTATTTTTGTGGTGTACGATATAAAGTTATCTATCCATCTAGAGCTTAACGGGATACGGATTACGGGATACGACAAATTCTCTTCCAACAAAATTAATTAGAATTTTTTTTAATACATTTTTGGTTTTTACTAGTCACGGCTATAGTTGGTATATACTCTAGTTCAAAATAAAAGATAGAACTCATCGTAAAAAGAATCTGAGTTTGTGTCATAAAGTCAGATAAGTATGGCTCGTTTAATCCTCCGTCGATACTTGGAATTTTGTCTGAGCTCGAGTTCACAAGCTCCCGTAAAAGTATTTAGAACAGATTCCTCCCACAAGAATCACATTTATATGCAAATCGACATATTTTATCACTTCTTTCATAGAAGCGCTGTACCTGTCAGATTAATAGCCAGCAAATAAATCTCAACTTAGTCAACCTACTAATAAGATTGAGATGTCAACGCGTCCAAACTTGACAGAATATAAACGTCCCACTTAACTCAACGTGTGATTAATAATCGCCGTTTTACGAGCTTCTTTACCGAAAGCATTTTGGACACTAAATAAGGAATGTCCCGATATGCCCCGCTAATTGGACACCCTACCTCACGGGCAACAATGTTGACGCCATTTTGTTTAGAATTTTATTACCGTGACGTGACTACTGAATAATTAATGATAAGCTTATGAAACGGATTTATTTTATTACTTTTCCTAAAATTGACGGGTTGATTCAACACGGTTTTCTCAAAGGCCAAAAGTAATTAGTATTCAAACCACAAATCCGAGCGACGTGAAATAAAAATAGCGGGCATTAAAACAGACATGATGATATATGAAGAGGCGTTACTTTATGGTCGTGGATATCCTCAATAATCACTGATATATAGCTACGAAAACAAACACGCCGAAAGGTGAGCAAAAAAAATTAAAAAACGATTTGCTCCTTAGCCGGCTTTGGCGGTCGCAGGCGTCATCGACCACCAATTTCGCAAGCATCCAAAATGAGGTTGCCTCCCAAAATCCCACGTAAATAACCCATGTGGTCTCCTTTTGACGCGCCGCGTAATTTTTATGTCTTCATTGTGAGAACGGTCGGAAATCGAACGGAAAAAAGATCGGATTTGGTTGAATTCCATTACGGTATGGTCACCCTATCGACATTGGTGCAACCGCTAACAAAAAGCTGAAGTCTAAAAGTGACTCTAAGTTCCTTTTCCGATTGAACGAGCCTCTAGACATTTGACGGAGTTGCGTTCGAGGCGTTTTTTGTTTGTCTGTTATCGATTGATGTTTTAATTTTTATAAGGAGTGATTGGGCGTGAAATTAGTTGGGTTCAAGTGGTTACAGTCTGGTGGTTTTAGCGGTCACCTTTCGGCGTAGATATGTTAATGTCATTGGTAGTTAGAGCCGGTTTAGGAACAATTGAATAGAATATTTACTTTATTAAAATTAATTGTCGTTTGTAAGTTGTATAGGAATATACAGTCATCGTCAAATTATTAGCGTGTTAAGCTAGAGTAGTCAGTAGTAGTAAAATAAAGTAGTACTGTAGTAATTAAAAAAAAAGGAAACCAAATTGATATTTGCAGTTACAATCATCATAGTATGCGCCCAAAGTGGTCAAAATATCTCACTTCTATTGTTTCATATTTGTGTAAGTTGACAAGGTATTCAAAATGATCTATGCAAACAAAGCTTTTAAATTAATCAACGGAGATGGGACTACGCTCTAGGCCTTAAATAGAATCTAAGAGCTATATAAAATCTCGGTATGTATTTTCTTCTGATTGTGTGTGAAATAAATATTCAGGCCGGTAACAAAACAACTAATTTCAATGACAGAAGCCTGTAAATGTTCAATTAAATTAAATTTCTTATAATTAGAATCTGCGCTTGAAGCGTCAGTTTACCAGTATCAAGTTAAATAAAATTATAAGTTAAATAAGATGTTACTCAGTTGAACGCCATTTTGCGTCCACTGTAAATGTTCAACAGTTGACAATCTATGATGACGACTCCAAAAATAAAAGTTTAATTTTGTAGTCTCTTTGTATTATGAAGCCATGTTGATGGTAGCATATCTTTTCTTAGATAAGGTTTTATCAACCGGGAAATCAAAAGTCATAAACCATGAAAGGAGATCACGTGGTCTGAATAACTAAGCAATATTCATAAATTATGTAACTTTGTATCACATTCTAAAGTATGTTTCTAAGTATTTTTTATATTGACATTTAAATAGGTACCTAACTGGGTGACCTTTTTCTAACAATCAACTGTCAAAATTTGTCTGCAAAAACTTTAGCACATAATTATTAGCTATAAAGCTACCTGCCACGGCGAATTATTATGTTTTAATACTTGAAGTGTTTTTATAGCTGTATTAAAATATATCCTAAGACATGTTTCAAATTGACTTTAATAGGTATAACTAGCATTAAAATTGCAAGTTTATTTAATAGTTTTAAAATTGAGAATGTTAAGGTTATCTGTTTTGTTCATAACAAGACATGTATCCTTACAATGAGTTGTCATTTAATCTGCTATAAATATACAACATGTTTTAACCATACATTTGATTGACTTTTCATGACAAACATTTTATCATTATATATCAAATGTATTACAACATGTTGTAAACTTAAGATAAAATGGCAACTAAAAATATTTAATACGGCGTTATAACTATCCATATAATTATAGATTTTGTACAGTGAAAATTAGCATAGGTTTTAATCTAAGTTCATTCCAGGTTTCAGTCAAATCAGTTAAGCTGCTTAACAACTTGGTTCTTGACGTAAAATATACCTATTGTTAAACGTTTATTGCAACAAGATAAGCAGCCTTTAGCTACTACTGAATCATTAATAGCGAAAGGCTCGTAGTGTCAGAGTAATTATTTTATAGTCTAGAGCTAAAACATAAACAATCTTCAGTAATTATGTATGCTTTAAGATTACCGACTACCTTCCTATAGGAACTAACTCTCTCACTTTTATGGATCTAGAACTCTAATTATTTAATAGACTAGGGGTGAAACATATGTATAGAACTAGTTGGTAAGTACGCTTCAAAATTACGACTACGTAAAGGAAATAAGCAAAGGACCGTAGAAAAGAGCGGGAGCAAGAGGAAGCCTATACTCAGCAGTGGGTGAAGTCAGGCACGGATGATGATGATGATGAAAGGAATTAAATTTCACTTTTAAACCGACTTCAAAAAAGGAGGTGGCTCTATTCGACAGAATATAATTTTTTGTGTTTGCGGATAACTTTGTCGTTTATTAACCGATTTTGATGGTTATTAGTTTTAGTTTTATGCAAGTGTCATTCAGAGAGCAACATACATAGCAAAAATCGATACAGACTCTAAGTAGAACAATTTTGTACGCTAATGTATTGTCTTGTATTATTTATGCTATGTACAATAAGGAGTTAAATAAAAATTAATAAATAAATGTTGCCGGACAATCCACACAACAACATCTAGCCCCGTGGTAAGCTATAAGCTTGTGTTACGGGTACTAGACATTTGATATACTTAATATAATAGACATAAATAGATAAATATTTTATAGTTATAGGTCTACATTATGCCATTATTACTGCCTCAGTGGCGTAGTGGGCCAAGGTCCACTTGCAGCGCAAGATGTAGCGGGTTCGATTCCCGCCGAGGGGGCAAGTGTTTGTATGTTCTACAAGCACTTTCTCCTTGGTCTGGGGTTAAATAAGTATAATAAAAAAAATCTATCGAAAACGAAGTTTAAGTTTTTTATAGTTCTAAGCTTTAGAAGGAAGTCTTAGTTTTACACCCCAACATCAAGCGCAATAATTATAACATATTCTCGGGCCACTAACAAGGTTTTTATGCCACAATCAAAGGTGATATAAGGCAGGTAGCCGGGCATAATAGCCGGGGTCGGCTCCTTATTCACGATCCCTGAAGTCATAACGCGGGTTATATGGGTTTTAACGCGCGTTTGAACATATTTAATAGTTTGGTGAATTTCTGACAGCAGTAGGTACGATCTCTGTAGTTAGGGTTATAACGCGCGTTTTAATATACAAAATAGGTTGGAGAATCTCTAAAAGAAGTATTGTGTTTTGTAAATGAAACATCGAAATAAGAACGTTACTTATTCGTTTCGAAAGTGAGTCATGTGTTTGTATATGTACCTATATCATATATATTTACTTATTAACCTTATTTTGAAACTATTACTGAGCGCATGACCTCATACGTCGTTGAATCGCACAGAGTGGAAGAAGGGATGGGAGGCATATCTCAGATAGGAGTCCCGCTCTCATTTTAGGCCTTCGACGAGGTCGTCGGGTTTTCTTAATCGACTAAGTTATCGTGATCTTAATAAATAATTCCAATCGTGCTCTAATCCTATATACTATTATAAAGGCGAAAGTTTGTAAGTATGGATGTATGGATGTTTGTTACTCTTTCACGTAAAAACTACTGAATGGATTTGAATGAAACTTTACCACAATATAGCTTATACATCAGAATAACATATAGGCTACTTTTTACCGCGGTAAAATATCAGTTTTCGCGGGAAAATCAATTATTGCGAGTGAAGCCCGATTTAGATTAAATTTGGCACGAACATAGCTGCTTTCCCAGTAAATTACAAAGCTGCTTTTTACCGCGACAAAATCCCTTATTACGCGGTTAAAGCAAGTAATAATATAAACTTAAGATGAATCCTATACTATTATAAATGTGAATGTTAGTTTGTTTGTGACGCTTTCACGCGAAAACTACTCAACCGATCATCATGAAACTTTGTACACATATTCTTGGAGGTATTAGAAGTAACATAGGATACTTTTTATCCCGGGAAAATATGTAATTCCGCGGGACAATACATTTAAACGCGGGTAACACCGCGGGGCACTACTAGTAAAAAAAATATTTCTTTTACTCCTCCATTAAACAATCATCACCATTTTTACCAATATTTGTAAAACCTCCAAATTACGCGATCAAGCCAGTAGTGAGCGGAGATCTTGTATTTTTAAAGTGAGGTATGAAGTAATCTGACTCATTAAAGCTTATTTACTCACTTAAGCCAACTATTTACTATTACAATTATGTACTCAGGTTAGCTCGTAGATAAAGCTGTAGCATTAAGCTCACCTTGTACCAATAAAGTGTTGATAAATAAAAAATAACTTTTTTTTTTAGGTTTAAACTTATAGAATAAGGATATATCTGAGTTCCTGGAAACTGATCCAAAATCTGCCTTTTGATGGGGGTCCTGATTGAACGGTTCAAGATCTCATTTTTATTTCTCGTTGATTATTTTACTGAGATTATGATTATATTGGTCATGGTACAGGATACCCATTACGATCTGAGACTGCCAAATATATTATTAGAGAAATTGACTTTTTCTACTATGTGGTTTTTGGAAAGCTTCTTACAAATCAAATCTCAATCTAAAATTATATTAGTTTTCGTCATACATCTTTGTATCTATTTATAGATTCACAAAAAACATACCTTCATGGTTAATATGCTATAACCGAACTTCAGAATAGGAAATGATGCGAATAGCAAAAACGCTATTGACAAAATATGCTCGAAATCGAGTTGGTCGAAATCTTTCTCTCTATCGCTGTCTCCTTGTGAACTTCTAACATTTTAATATCATCTGGAATAATCAATCTACGTTGAAGATAATTGTCCAATTTCCTCAAACACATATCAATTTCAAAGTTATTACTTAATCTTAAACAAAAAACATAATGTGCCAGGCACACCGCTTCAACAGAAAAAAATATATTCTTAACAGCATAATTGCACTCTGATAAATCTAGTTATCCTCCATCTCTTTTATTCACACCAACTTCTCCATCTCAAGTATTTCTATCTCTGTCTAGCAAATTATATTCTCTTTTGCGAGATGAATGTTTATGATTTATTCATAAGTTTTTTATTTTTAGGTCTTCATCTAAAGTGGTTTTGAACTGTGATTTAAGCCACTACCGAATTTAAAAGACCTGTTTTATTAATAACTTTAAGATGTTTGTTTAAAAGCTAGTTATCAGTTATGAATATTTTTATGAGTGCAATCAAAACTGAAGTCATTTTGTGAAATATAAATAATGTTTTTTTCAGAGCGAGTGATGAATGCTGTTTCATGCCGGACGTAAATAAATGTAAAAGGATCTAGTCTATGGTTTTCTATAGTTATTGCAATAGGGTAGATGACTTAAACAAAATAAATGAAGTAACGAAACGTAATAGAACTATTGTAAGACTAAGACTAAGAAGGGTGTTTAATATGTATAATAAAAAATATCTATGTATGTAGGCATATTATATTAAGTATATCAGATGTCTAGTACACAAGCTAAGAGCTTACCACGGGGCTAGATGTTGTTGTGTGGATTGTCCGTAAATATTTATATTTATTTAAGACTAAGTTACATAAAAATAAGGGTTGTTATCATCATAGCTATAAAAGAGTTCCAATGTAAGTTTGTGTTTTACCACGGGTCTGAAAAGAGTAAGTATTTCTAGTAAAGGCCCTAAATTATGAAGAATCAAGCCCAGTAGTGGACATGCGACGGCTAAAGATAGAGCGAGACAAGATACTTTAATAGTTCTAGAAATATTCTTCCAATTTAGTTAATTTAAGCGGCCATTCTATAAGGCTTAAGAGAGAGAGAGAGAAGAGAACTTTGGCAGATCTGGAATCAACTAAATTATCACCATGATAATTATTTGTGTAAATTTACTACTTAGGGTTGCCACTTTAAACTGATAATTGGGCGAAACCAAACCCACAATAATTCGACACCTCGTTAGTTTATTCTACGTGTGAAAGAGAGTGTTATAAAGGGACAAAACATAGAAACACTACACCGTGCCCATCTGCTTCCGGTCTCTTAATTACTGTTTACGTTAGGATTTTAATTGCTTTGACTATTCACAAATTTAGTTCATCAACAGTAGAATTATTTATTTTGGAGTAGATTAAAGCTTCGCTTTGCAATATGGATTTTACCTAGAATACATCACTTATTGGGGTTTCGAGTATTTGTAGATATTCTTTGTGTCCTTCCATTTTAAAGCAAAGCTGTTGTATTTTCAATTTTTCAGTCAAATTAGTTTATACTCTAAAACACTAATGAAATTACAAACTGATACTGTTACCTACTCTTTTGATATTTTTTTTGGGTAGCAAATGGGTACCAACATGACGTTGCTCTTAATTAATAATAATTCTTTATTGCGCACACAATTATGACACAAACGTAACAAAAATAGTATTACACTATGCGACATTATTCCGGATCAAGACTTTCTACGATCTTGAATTTTTACTTCCCTGCCTGTTTGTCGCAAAGAAGAATCTTTTTAGCGAATTTTTCTCAGCATATCCCTACTGGTAACATTCTTACATCCGCGGCAATCATTACCAATACAATTATTTATGAGCTTCTCTCCCAAGTGTTCGGTTCTGTGTCGATTCCAAGAAAGTCAATTAACACATTGACACGTGTTTTTGCAACATGTGGCGACATCTCGGGGCGGGTTTGACATTTGACACTGTGTGACTTTGACATATGTTGACGTGTTATTGTTTGTGGATTGCTGTTTTGAAATGTGCTGAGCAGGACTGTTTCGGCATATTTTTAGGAAGATAAGCCTTTATTTGATTGCAAAATCAACTTATTCAAAGTGAATTATGCGATTTATAATGGAGTTTGATTTCCTAGATGGTACCTATTTATTTAATGTTATACGTATGTATATTAATCTAAATTTAAAATTTAAGAAAAACCCCCGATTCCAATGCTTTAATTTCCTTAAATGTAGAACAACATAATATTATGTAATGTGGACGCAAATCGCTTTTATTTGATACCCCACACTAGTATATTTGCAGATTTTCGGTTTTCCTTCCCCACTCTCACCCCCATAACTTTTAAACGGCTCAACCGATTTTCATGAAACATGTCAAGAACACCCGGGCCAAAGGTTGAAAGGTGAGCTTTCAAACATAACATAACATAACTAAATTGAAATCGATCCGTTCGGGAGCTATGATGTCCCAGACAGACAGACAGATACACGGACAGACAGACAGACACGTTAAACTTATAACACCCCTCTTTTTTGGTCGGTGGTTAATTAAACATCAACGTAGAATCTCCTAGTTTTTTAACTTCTTTAAAACAGAATACGTAAAAATTAAGCTAGGTACACATTAATTTTAATATTATGTTTTTTATCCGTGAGAACCTTTAATAAACTTCCAAATTGTTATATTTAGTTATACATTTTGTTTTTGTAAGTTCTTGGTTTCTTTATTAAATAAGTAAATTATTATTTTAACTCAATTTCTACTAAGCCACCTTTAGTGAAGGTGCCATGCCACCATACTAAATCATTATTTCAGACATTATTGAACACGAAAAACATAATTTGGAAATATTTCAGCTGAAATGTGATGAATGGCTTCCGCACCTACCCTCCTTGTTGACACGACGCCGCGGAATCAAAACTATTAATATTAATTACTGCCAACTGTCAAAGAGCTGCACATGGGTTTATAAATAAACAAGGAGGAAATATGGAGTTTAAGGGCTGTATACATATTAGACAACAAAGCTTGTGTTACACTGGAAGATTTGTTAAATTAAGATTTGTATTAACGATTTGCAAATAGAAATTTGTAGATCCATTCTTTTTTTTCTATAAAGTTGTCATTTAAAGTTTGACAGGTTACTGACTTCAGTTCTAGTGTAAGGTCATATTAGAAGACAGGTTTTGTTAAGTCATGTTATTATTTTTTCTATTTAAATATAAAAATATTTCCGGACAATCCACACAACAACATACATATGTAGTCCCGTGGTAACCTCTAAGTGTTTCGGGTACTAGACACCTGAAATACTTAATATAATAGATATACATATAGATTTTTTTTTAGTATACACATGAAACACCCAGGTCGATATGATTTTGCTTTTAATATTTTGCAATAGGAAATATTTTGAAATTGTTTTCATAGAAACCTCTATGTTTATTATAACAAGGCTTACCCAAACAGACCTTGAAGAAGTCAAATGTCACACATAAACCGAATCAAATTCCAAAAAAAATCTTAAAGGGTTTAAGACGCCATCAGAATAGGATTAAACAAAAACTGTGAAATCGTATTCAGGCACACATAAAATGCGTAAAATCAATGCACAAAGGGACCATAGTAATAATTATCCCCATGAAAATCTTGATTGGAAGACATTTTGATGCTTGCACGCCCATTCATCTAAGGCAATCACATATATTCATTAGGAGAGGTAGAATTAATGGGTTTTACTTGTTCACGACTGTTTTGTTCTCAGATTCTTTAACACACATTAAATCCATTTTTAATTTGTTAACTTCATCTTCAGAGATCTTCATCAGAGAATCCCTAGGATTTCATGGAATAAATTTCTTGAATTTTGAATTGATTGTATTTTCAATGGACAGGCCATGCATCTTCACAATCGTCATAAACATATTTTCATTAGATCGCCCACTACTAGACGAGACCTCCCTTCGTTCGTTCGGTTCGATCGTATCAAGTTCGCTGCAGGACTAAGGTTTCCAAGATTATTATGAAAGGGTCAACAAATGCTCGCCATGCTCGGCAGGCGGGTTATCTGATTTGCGACTGACTACCGCTTTACAGAGTAGATGTAGCCGCGCACAATGTCAATGACAAGTCTGTGTTTAGACTTAAATGATTTGAAAGATTCTTGACTTCAATGAGAGCGAAGCCTACTACAACTAGAATTAGGAGGAGGAAACTGAGTAAAAGCTCAGTTTACGTACTTAACACGGGCGTTTAATAAGTAAAATGTAAGAAAAGCTACTTGGCTTTAAAATCATAGGCATTAGTCATCTAATAATGATCAGGCATAAACTTTTACGCCAACAAATACATTGTTTGCATAATAAAAACAGAATTATTACAGGTCTCGTTCACACCAGCTTTTTTATCGCTTTGAAAGAGTGTTTTGTTCAACTAGTACCTACTTATTTGTTCGCACGGAGTTGTAAAATAACTGCGTGTTTTCATAGAAATGCTTTGCAAACGATTTAGCGTTGAGATGAGGCGTGCGAACGAGGAGTTATTGCAGTTATAGCACCTGAATAGCATGATTAGTCAACAGCACCTGTAAATATTGACAGGTGCTATTTGTGGGCGCTTATTCTTACGATTATGTCCACGAATAGCACCTACAAAACAACAGCATAGTGCTGGCTGATAATAGGGTATTACCAGGTTTTTCTTGTGTCAATGGTTAGTAGATACGAAGAAACATTAAAGAGCCGGCATTCATATGAGACACGTAGGTAAGTAATTACTCCTATCAAAACGCGATTAAAGCAGAGCTTTCTGGGAACAAATAATGCGTGGCGTGGGTGTTGGTGCTTGCCGCAAGTTATAAGCCTAAGCGGGGCCGTATGTAGACAAACAAAGGACTTAATGTGATTAAATGCCCTGAATGTAGACATAATTAAATGCTTAAATCATCATCATCATCTCAGCAGTAAGACGTCCACTGCTGGATAAAGGCCTTCCTCAAGGCCTCCAGTAATTTCGGCTGGCAGCGGCCTGCATCCACCGTGAGCCTGCTGCCTTCACCATATCGTCCTTACATCTAGTTGGTGGACATCCTACGCTGCACTTGCCGGTCCGTGGTTTCCATTCAAGAACTTTTCGGCCCCACCGACCATCTTCTGCGTGCGTGTTATAACACACGAAGAAAACCGAATTATTTATCTACTACGCTAAATTCGGGCTTTTTCTTGACTTCCTATTGTAAAGTTAAAAGTAAGGTCACTTTATTTAGTTTCACCAGCCTCAAAGATTTCTATAATCCAAGAAAAACAAGGCGATTTGTGAAACAAAAAAAAACTTAAGAAGCATTATAATAACTGAAAGACACCTTATACGTCGATTAGTTTTATTTCAAAGTGTGTTTAGAATATAAGTCTTAATGTTTTTTGCTGAAATAATATATTTAATTTAATTTTAGTAAAGCCACATTATTCGCCGTTTCCTACAACTTGGCCCTCAACCACAAAACAGGTTACAAGATGTCTCAATCCCGATACCGGATCAATCGGTGCCGCCCGACTCCAAAATCGATCATGATTGAACTGGTTCTCAAAAAAACCGATACGCCTTCCACTCATAATGGGAATTGGTTGATGAAGACAAAGAATAGATATGAAGAGATTCGGTTTATTTGATTGGTTATAAATGGCGCTTATAAAGAATACATGCATAAATTTTACGGTTGGTAAATAATCTCTACGCTGTTTCTTGAATTAAGATATAATGCTTAAATACGAAACTTAATAACATTGCCGTCTCCTTTTCGTTCCTTACGTTATTTTTTTAACGATTTTAAATTTGATTAAAATTATTATAATGAATTTAATGCTAATATAATGATATTGCTTAAACATAATATATTCATTAACTTAGCAATGCAATAATCAATATTAAACTTTACTAACGAAGGACAAAATAACATATTAGTATGCTGATTGTTGCATATCGATATCCACCGAAATAATGAGTAAGCGTCGAAAAAACACTTTCCTCCGAAAGCTAACTCGCTCAATTAAACAACCCGAAGCCAAAATTAAGCCCTCTTCGTTTAAAATACATTTAGCCGGTCACTTGTCAGCCCTCCGTCTCTTTCTAAAACCTGTTCGGCCACCTCTCTTTCTTTGGCAGGATTTGACAATGCAACTAAAAGGATTGGACATGTCAAACTCTCTTGACATTTTATAAATTGAAATCTGCGCCGTAAAATGTGATCAATCTTTCATTTGATTAATCCTCTAACGAGTTCAGTGACATGATATGATTTTTCAATCTTTTTCTTTTAATAAAATTGCTCGGCTTTCGCTCCACGAAGTTGAAACTTCGAATTTGGGTAACATTATTTTTTTAATACTTTTTATCACAAAATGATTTTCAAACACAACTAATTGTAGGTACTTAATGTTTGTTAATTTTTAGTTCGATTAATGAATAAAATGTATGTAATTATTTAAATACGTAGGTATAGATTTGTTAAAATAGCAACTGACAACTATGCCAGCATAGTATAGTGCCTATGAAAATATGAGTTAGGCGACTAACGTCTATATTGAAATGATATGATAATAAAATCCTCAATTTCTCAACCTAATAGAGATCCGTTAAAACGAGATACATTGGATACCACATCTGCCTTTTAAAAACGTACAATTACTAAACCTATTTCCACAATCGATCCCCACGTCATTGCCTCAGTATGAAACAAAGTTGGAACCGTACCTGTGATTGATAAAGCACATTTAATAGATGACCCACCTGCTGAGCGGTTCGTATGATAGTCCCAATGACTAATGGTCTCTGCAAACAGTGATAATTTCTTCACTTTACGATCTTGTTTTACTATTGCTTTGTTCCTTTTGGTATGTGCTCGTTTAGAACATCTATCATCATCATCATCATCATCATCACCCCATTAACGTTCCCACTGCTAAGACATAGACTTCTCGCTTGATGAGAGACAATAGGCCTAAATTCACCACGCTGGGCTAGTGCGAGTCGGTGAATGTCACAACCATGTCCTTCAAACTCTTCAAAGTTCTTAGAACATGCCGGTTTCTTCACGATGTTTGCCTTCACCGTAAAAGCACGAGTTTAAAGCGCACATACATGTTTCAAGACGAAATTCCAGAGGTGCGCGGTGGGGTTTGATCCCACGACCTGCGGAATGAAAGGTGAGTGTTCTTCCACTTAGGCAACTCGGCTTGAAACATCTATGCTATGTCAAAATTCCTTGCAGTTGACGGACCCTAACGTAAAACTGTATCTATCATTTCAATGTAATTAATCAAGCTACTGATAACCGTTGGGGTAAACGTGTTCTGGAGTGGAGACCGCGACTCGGCAAACGTGGTGTAGGACGCCCTCCGGCCAGGTGGGATGACGACCTGCGAAAGACTGCTGGCAGATGCTGGATGCGTCAAGCCGAGGACAGGGCGCTATGGCGCTCATTAGGGGAGGCCAATGTCCAGCAGTGGACTAAAATAGGCTGATGATGATGATGATGAATCAAGCTAACCTACATTTTCTTTATCAAGTACTCACACGGAATTATTTTTCTTTTCGGTAATACGATCCGATTCACAGGATCCTAAAGGACCAATTTACGATTATCGTGATGAAGACATACACAAATATCCGTTTTCATTGCCCAAAGCTCATTACTTTTCTCATTCCGAGTCGTGCTAAAGCTGGATTTTAAGGTATAAAAGTTTTACGGCCCTCACTTCTGCCAGTACCCTTTCCAGGAATGCTAGTGTTTGTTTTATTATGATCATTATAATTTACTTTTGTGTTTATTAACTTGAAAGTGCTGTTCTGATGAGGATTGGCAGCTGTGTCATTAGCAACTTTATTAAACGGAAGATAATGAGTTTTTTCGGTCTGTTGTTTATTAAGGCGAAGTAAAAAAGATTGTCGCTTGACTTAACCGGGCATATGTAAAATAAATAAACACTTAATTGGTTCTGTTTTGCGATAAATTAAAAATTTTATGACTTTATAATTATACAGAAATTAATGGTTGCGCCAAATTATACATATGAATAAAAATCATTCTGCAGAATGCACGTAAATCGAAAAACTCTATATTTTCTATAAATATCTAATAGTTGTTATAAAGATCTCTGCTATAACGGAGGCTAAAACATAGGTCGAAATACTTATTAGTATCTAACTTAACAACAAGATTCATAATGCCTTTATAAATTTTAACTATCTTTACACGTGTTGCAGCTATTTAAAATAGCCAATATAGTATTTCTAGATAAATGGGCTATCTAACATTAAAATATTTATTCAAACAAACTCTTCAGCTTAAAAATATTAGCATAGATAAGTACTGTCAAAATTACAAGCTCCTAACAAGATTAAAATACAGTTATTACAATCATCGCAACCTTCGAAATTACAATTCTCTTAATAATGATAACCGTAAAATTTAATGACAAGTTGATATGCTCAATAACAGTTTAAATAAAATTCTTGCGAGCATGTAAGAAAGCGAATATAAAACAGTTATTTAAACGATCAAAGTCAAAGGCGTTACATGTAAACCACAGGATTCAACCAAGAACCACCAGTAAGTAAATGTGGTGATTAACATTTCGGCCACAAAAAACGGTTAATAATGAAGGGTATCCGTGCAAACAACTTTATCAAAAAGGTAAACTTGTGAAGTTAATTTTCGTCTTGTTATCCTTGGAAGCCTTATAGACCTGACGTTGTGCAATTCTCTTAATGAACCTTTTTACAGCTACCAATTTATTTTCTTAAGCTACGTTTTAATTTTGTCTGTTTTTAGGATTGTTGAAAAACATAAGTTCTATATTATTGCCATAATCAGATTATTCTAGTTTGATAGTATTTAAATGTATTTATTGTTTAAGTCTACATTTAAGATAAAAAAAGCAATCTTCATTATAAATTTTATAGCTAATCATAATCATTTATTAAAAACCAAAGAACGTAATTACATAATAAACGCAGTTTGTAGGACTTAACAAAAAATAAAAAAAATATGTACCTAATAAATGTATGAATACAAATTACTTTGGTAACCTTACTTCAAAAACATTTTATGATATTCATGGATCACCAACCCGCACTTGGCCAGCGTGGTGAATTAAGGCCTAATCTCTCTCGCCCTGTGTCGATGATGATTCATGGATCAAAGTGTTGAATATTTCCTCTATCATCGTGAGCGTCTGTGACATATATTTGGACATGCATAGATCCTCGAACACTATGCGTTTCAGAAATAGCATCAACTTCAACAAAACCCTTTGCCTTATCTGATGCACTCTCGTCACTCGAATCTGATTCCTTTGCCGCAGTAATCAGATTATAATTCAGCTTGTTTACATAATGCGTGTAGTTCCTTTCAGCATTGTCGCGGTCAGGAATAAACATGACATGACTTTCTTCTTAAACAACAACTCTGTTACTGACACTGTAGAGTTCCATATCCGTTGTATCTTCAACTGTGACTTTTAGTTGTAGCGCTTGTGTAGTTGGGTTAAAGTCTACTTTGGTGTGGTTGGGAGTGTTGAATGAGAGGTTATTTGTTCTAAAAGGCTTTATCGCAGCACGTAGGCTCGATTTGAATAAAAATACAATTTATATGTGTCGGGGAGTTCGGTAAAGCGGTGTAGGGTTACGGACCGGTTTTGTTCGGCTCCCAATTTGCTGGTGCATTTCTGAGTAAGTTATTAAGTTCGGCTTGCTTGTCACTTACGTTGCGAAATTTTGCAGTTGGCTGGTGATTGTACGTACGCTGATGGACGCCCGGTTGCATCTAGGTTTTTTACATGTCTTGACATGATTGATGTGAAATTTTGTAATTCCTATCATTATTTCGAAAGCTTTATAAGTTTTAATATGATTATAGGGTGATATTAGCCTACTTTTGTTGTTTTTTTGAGTAATCTTCAGTTTGGTCTCTTCTTCCTTGATTTAGGTTTGTTTTTATTAAAATTGCGTGTTTACGCTGGCAATAATATACTTCAGATTTAAATAATCTAGGAGTTTAGTTTTCGCGCGCGTTTTCCATAGGATTCAAAAGTATGAGCGTATATCCGCTCAAGATACTATGTTTACTTTAGAAAGCGAGCGGATACATATACTTCACAAACTTTATTAAAGTTTAAAACATAATTGGGAACACATTCCAATAAATATACCTAACTAGCTGTGCCCCGCGGTGTTACCCGCGTTATAATGGATTTTCCCGCGGAATGACGTTTTCCTAGTTTTCGTAAAAAGTAGCCTATGTTATTTTTCAGGCTCTAGAGATTCTGTGTACCAAATTTCATTTAAATCGGTTCAGTAGTTTTTACGTGAAAGAGTAACAAACATCCATACATCCATACATCCATACTTACAAACTTTCGCCTTTATAATAGTAGTAGGATTTAAACTTAATTAACGAGGATCATGTTATTGTTATTATTGTGACTCAGCAACAGGGATCTCAAAGGTTGGTGACATTTCAAACTCATCATTTAGCACACTTTATTAATACCGTTTACAAATTGGTTTATCAGTGATTCGCTTCGATATGATCTTATTACTGATCGTTATATATACTGGTCGTTTTATCACGAGGCACATCGTGAAGGTCAGAGGGGCAAGTAGGTCTGTGTACCATAAAACTGGGTCCGGTGGTTGTAATCCGAGTGTCGCTAACTCTTGCCCGTTAGGATGCTTTTATGCAAGAATGGCGCATGCGAATAATTGATTTTGGTATAATTAAGCTGTTGCTAAGCCCGTTGAATGTGTGTAAGTATCGGGCTCAGTTTTATAATGAAAGGGGATTCTTAGCCCAGAGAAGAGAGGCTGAGCTATAATCAAAAATGTAATTATGCATAGAGTTTGCGATTCTCATATATTCTCATTATACACAAACTATTTATTTCATAAGGTTCGTTGATAAGTAATTTACGATAATAAGTAATAAGATAATATCAACAACTTGTAGATCCGGCTATTATTAAGAGCATAATGTAATTTACTTAAGCAAAATGAAACAATAAATCTCAGATATTTTAATTTATCACGTGTAATTAGGTGGGTCGCGTCGCGTCACAACGCCAGTGGATGCCTATAGCACAGGACCGTTGTGGATGGAACGAACTCGGGGAGGCCTATGCCTAGAAGTGGACAAAAACTGGACGATGAAGATGATTTTTATTTCTATCCGCCTTAAATATCTTCTAAGCCATCACTATTTTAACCCTTCATTATAGAACAATAATAGTTTTCCGCATACGTCTTGCATAAGCCCGTCCCGAAATAGCACGGTGAAAAATCGCACCTAATTGACCATCAGATGGATGCGTCTGTAGAAACCCGAGCCGTCTGCTGCCTGTAAAAAGACACCGACCGATTTTTTATTATATCTTTTTTATTATAAACATTCTCATTTCGGGAATAGCAAGGACAGTAAAGGGTTAAGTTACTTGCATGTTCGGAGTGTTGGATTTTGTACTGGGAAATTTGTTACTTTATCCTGTGATACGCCGCGCTCGGTTTGGGCATGACTTAATTCGAACTTATTTACGAGAGTCAGTACATATTGATACGAATATAAAAATTTGGCAATTAGTTCTATCTGCTCGGAAGCTAGTGGGAAAATAGCGAAAAATCATAAGTATTCTTACAAATGGGAATTGTAAAGTCAGTACGGGCTCATCATCATCAACATTTCAGGACGTAGCTACTGGACATAGGCCTTTCTCAATACGGATTATTTGTGAATAACACATATCAAAATGACAAGGTTTGCTGTCAGAAAACTCTTTTAGGGTTAAGCTCGCCTTTTGTAGATGTCGTTTACTGTATGACTCTTTTGTATTACTGTGTTAATAAAATATTAGAATAACGAGAGAGATATAACCCTGCACGATACATTTAATTTCCTTGCGGTTTTGCGAGCCATTAAAGGAGATGCTTTTAGAACATAAATTTTTGTGGTTAAAATGGTTTTGCTGAATTTATAAAAAAATGTAAGTTAAAACACGAATTCATAATTAATAATAAATTCCTTATTATTATAAATTCATGTTTTATTAACATTATCATTTGAGGAAATTTATGTTCCACATTAAAAAGCACACAGAAGCAGACATCAGGGAAGCAATGCAACCTAAAGGTTCCTCTTAAATAAAACAGATAAATCGAAGATTATATATATATACATATATATATACTGTCTTATATATTAAGTAAATCAGATGTCTAGTACGCAAGCTTGGAGCTTCTTACCTAGGGGCTAGATGTTGTTCTGTATGGATTTTCCGGAAATTTTGATTTATCTTCTATGATAACTTAAAATCGGCTGGGCGAATTTGGTCAATTCTTTTTTTAATGTTCAAATAAGTCTAAGGATGTTATTTACGGCTAGAAAAAATCTTATATTTTCCGGGACAGCGTTATATTTAATAATTAACTGTGCGAAGCCGGGGCGGGCTGTTAGTTATTTATATTTATTTATACTATATAGAGGGTCGTAGTATGTTTTTATAATATGTAACATCTTTCAAAAGGCCTATTTCTGACTATGATAAGTATGGCATTGTATATTAATTGAATTATTTAAAAGTAATGTTTTGTTTCAAAACATCAACAGACGCTGACTCAATGTTTTTCATGAAAGTTATGCTCTCTACGTGAAATTGGAGCCGTTCCCAGCCGATAGAGAATTCTTAGAAGACTAGTAATATATGTATGTAGTTGCTCCAAGTATGTCGAATCAGTAATGTGCATGGATGTATGGTAGTATGCATTTGAACTTTGCACGGTTGGTTAGTTGGAGATCCACCTTAAGACATTTAGATCATAATATTGCCTATTCATAGGTTTCAGGGTGGTTTTCCGCAGAGGGTAAGCTAGAGTAGGTATTTAGCTATGGATGCGATTAAAGTCAACCAATCATTATAATTGTCATCAATACTATTTAGATTTATAACGGGATTATTTCGGCGCAGTTACATGAGCCACGATTACTGTTGAACTGATATCGGAAAACTCGAATGACAATCAATCATGGTAAATATCCCGTTATAAATCTAAATAGTGTTAATTGTCCATATTCATAAATTAATATGATTGGTGGATAACACATGCATTAATCGTGAATATCTGAAAATAATAAGAATATTTGGTATGTTATCATGTCATCATCATAATCATTTTCATTTACCGTGGAAAAATACATCGTTTCTGCGGGAAATCCAAAAACCCCGAAAAGCTAGCTTATAATAATTTGTACATCAATTGGCGTCATGTGTTTTATCAAATTGAATATCAATATCAGAAATATCGCCCTTAACAGTCAGTATCAATAACAACAAAACATACATTGACAATCCAGCTTCAATTCATATTTATAACTCCTTTTAACCTGTCATAGACATCATAATAGCAATATTACTTAACGAGCTCCTAGTATCAGCAATAGCAATATTATACCTGTCTATATAGCAATCATTTTATTGTTCGCTGTCAAGTATGCGCATTGCTTGAAATAACTGTTCCGTATTGTCCATATATCATAAACGCTCTAGTATAGAATTACGGGGAATAGGGCTGTCGATTTACTAATAGAGTTTGTTTTTTTAATATTATAGAAGTATAGTAAAAATTATAATAATATTAAATGTTCATTTTAAAAGCAGGATTTATTTATGTAATGAACTAGAGTTGATAAACTCTCAACTGAAAGTGGCATTTAGGATGTTGTCCAATTTAATTAGGCCTTTTGAATAAAATGTTTTTTTTTTCAAATTTGAACAAATATCGTTTATTTTTATTTTCTTGTATAACTATTGTATCTATCATGGCTATCCACACTAGTTAGATTTATAAAGACAATAAATCATGGTAAATATCCCATTCTAAATCTCAATAGTATTTATATTTATGTTTTAATTTGCTTAAAGGGAATTCACCAATAAAAATGACAGCTTAGCACATAATAATTATGTCGTGTAAATATTATTCAAGAAAATTTAGCAACAAGAAAAGCTGACGTTATAAAGACTAACTTTCACAGATAAATAACAAATATGTACAAATTTATTTCACCTGTTAAATCGATTTTTAACTTACCTGTTAAATATATCGATCAAATAATAAAACTACTTATCCTACACGCCTACTAAAATGATTCCCAGCTTCCGTGTCAAGTAAGCATACATCACGAATAAAGAGAACTTTTATATTATTTTCCCAGCAGGCGAGCGTTTTTATCGTGAATGAAAAATAAGGAGCCATACGTTACATCTTACATAAGCGAGCGAGCACCAGGTGGTAAAATAGTACCTTGTGGCTTGTGGCCAATGATTTTAGTAGAAATGAAGGTATTTTATTTGTTATTTGCGTATAAAAATATTAAGGAGTGTAGTAAAAAAACAGGGTAGTGGGCCAGTTAGTATAAATTTAATAATATGAAAATCAATCTGAAATCTGATTGTTGAAATTTTTATTGGAGAAAGCTCTCAACGCGATTGCCATTGGCGTACTTTTAATATGCAGTTTAGATCAATTTAAATCATATATATTAAAAATAATAAATTAAAACTATACATAATACTTGTGAAACACATTATAGTTTGAGACAACCAACATACAAACTTTTATGAAATTTAGCAATTTCACGAAATTTACAAGAAGTGTACATTTAAGAAAATGTGTAGTTCTACAAATTGTATAAACTATTACGCCCTTATGCGAAACAGTAACTAAACCTATTGTAAGCTAACATGCCGATAACATTCGTTTGTCCTTGTCGATCACATTGACATTTATGTTTGTCGAAAGTGACAAAATAAATGCTAAAGTAGAATAGGTTTGCTATCCATTTCGCATAAGGTTTTCATTTATTAAGCCAATTAATATCACCTTTCCGTGAAGAAGACTCTTTAAAAATGTGCAAAACACCTTTAAAATCTTTAAGTTTCCAAGCAACAGGTGTTTACGGCAACCCTGCACAGCCAGTCGATAATTCTCAGGTTCAATCGCAGAGCTTATCAGGTTGTTTTCATTGTTTTGCGAGTTTATAGAGGCGGCCAGACGCAGGTATTTTTATAGGGTTTATTACCATTGTCAGTATATACTTGTACTGTTTAGTTAGGGCCTTCGCTTGCTGCTGTAAAGATTGTCACTTCTGGTTGAATTTGGACAACTGGTAAGTGACGATTAGGTGTATAGGTCGCGGTTCGTCAGTGTAAGTGTTACTAGTTGTATCAGATGGAAGTTAAAGAATTCGCTGTAACTATTGAGACGACTCTTGCTTGGAAGTAAGCATGAATTTTAAATAAAACTAGGAATTTATTTCTCGTTCATAACGTAGATCATAATAATTGTCGTTCTCGGATGTTGTTGAGAGTAGAAACTAGAATACTTTATGTACGCGATTAAAATTGAGAGGAGTAGATAGATATATCTATAGGTAGATAGATATACGTCACGTGTTACGATGGGTGCTTCTAACGAAACAGGAAACATTTAGGTGGATTGTCATTATGGCATAATAATGATGATTGCGTTCGCTACTGTTTCTTACACCCAAGTATTCAAATGAAGCAACTTTATAACCAAAATCCTGTCCCAAGTCCTTTGATCTCTCTACCACGGAGCGAGAAACTGAGCTTTGAACCCGCAAGTCGTTATTGCATGCCAATTTCTACCCGTGACTACACATACCTCTAATAGCCAATTTTGCGTATCTGTCATCTGTTTTCTGTCCCTCGAAAATACACCCTACTGTTTAAGAATAAGGGTGGGTTTGCATGTTCGGTTCTCATGTGTCGTGAGCTCAATATCTAATTAACACTTTTGTTTGTAGATAAATTGAAGTGATAGACCCGTCGTGGTCGTTCTGTGAGATATGCTACTCTTTGTGAATTTATTCAATTGAATGGATGCTTTTATGAGAGTGTGTAGAAATGAGAGGAATGTCATGAGTGAACAGTCATTTAGAGAAAGAGTTAGGTTTCAACTTCAGAATTGATTACCGTGATAATAGGCTCAAGGTGGCTTGAAACATAAAAATAAACAAAAAAATGCATCATATGTTGTGAAAATTCTATCTTTCAACACTCCAAGTTTAAGGCTGATTTCAGTTTGATCTGTCATCAGCGCTGACAGATCGGCGCGTATCAATTTGCATGGTCACTATAGAAACCTCTTAGAATAACGCCAAATACTCAGCGCTTGCTACCTTCAGCACTGACAGCTTTTCCATACAGATGGCTACGCGCTAATCAGCGCCGATTGTCAGCTTGTCATTAAAATCAGCCTTACAAACCCGAGATAGAAACGACCAATACTAAAAGAGCCCTTGGGTGATTCAAACCGTGGTATGTACAGCATGCGGCATGAAATTACTAAAGACCTTGCTTAACATTTGCAAAATGTAAGTTATTATCTACTTTCTGACCTGAAAGAAAACTCTAAAACTCTACTAAAACGTAAGCAAAATCGTAATAAGATTATAAACCGAAGACTATTAAAGAACTTGTTAATTTTCACAGAAAATATAGAAAGTACCGTGAAGCTAGAATCGCCGTAAGGGCTAATTATCGCGTTATTCAAGTTTACATCAATGTTTAGCGTATAGTTAACTATTGGTATATTATTTCCTTACTTAACATGCGTATACTAATATTGCTATTGTTTAAGCTCTAAAGCAAGTTGTAAAATCTGTTTTTCTTGGATAACTGTTCGTAATATTCTCAGAACGATGTACCTGTATTGTATTTGTTAGGAGTTTTTTAAAGCCTTTTTATCTAGCATTCGTTAGAGAACGTTATGAATACGATTTTTGAGTAAGATAGATAACGTCCGTTACGTCGTTACGTCGAAGTAAATTACAACAAGTTGAAATTAAGCAAATTATAACCAGACTGTGTCTTAACTTTTTTAGAATTTTTATTGACCAATAAGCGTATTTAATGAGGATGGTTGTTCCGCCACTTTAAATCGACATAAATAAATGCTTTTTAAATATATATTCAACAGTACCCCACATAACATAGTTTGTTGACTTTTATTTTAATATTTTTACAAAATGGCGTCCAGTAGCCATTTTGAATTTTCACAAACATCATGTCTTTATTGACATTCGCCGAACTAGGAGGAATCGATCGACGTATGAGTAAAATAATAGGCCCTATTTACATTGCTATAATGACATAAATGACACTTATGATAAAAACTAGGCGTTACATTACCGATAACAATTACGATCCGTTACATATTCTATGATTCTCTGGACCACAACCTGTTCATCTTCAGCAAGAACAATTTTATACAAGGTGTTTCCTTTATGGTATAGACAAGAGTATTGACGTTGCACAACGGTGGTTGTAGAGTAATAAGACTTACCTCTGAGAGTGTTCGCGTTGTACAGCGGATGGTCGTAGGGGACAGGTCGGTACGCTGGATGCAATGCAGCGAGGTAGCTCAGCTCGCTGGTAGCACCTGCAGCTGCTGCCGCCGCCGCTGCCAACCTGGAAGAGAATTAGAAAATGTATTTGTACTACTATAAAATCATTGATTTCACACAGTGATGAAACTCACTTAAATAAATTAATATTTCCGGACAATCCACACAACATCTAATTACGCCGTGGTAAGGTCTAAGCTTGTGTTACGGGAGCTAGATATCTAATATAATAATTTATAGATATATTTTATTATACTCAGACCAAGGAGAAACTAACGAAATCTAGTAGTCTAGCCCTAGTAACGATTTGTTTATACATGGCATTGACTATGACCTCGAAGTGTAATGAGTAAAAAAAAAAGCTATGATATCCATGATTGATATCCAACGACACTGGATATTGGGTATAAGGAATAGAAATTGAAGCATATTCAAGTCTCCAAAAAACTTAAAAATCTTTATAGTTTCTACATTACAATCATACTTTGTAAACCCAGACATAGTAATTTACAATTAAAGAAATCATTAATCTTCGATTGCAAAAAATACCCTCAATATAAACTGGATATGGCCAAGACAATCGCTTGAACAGTGGCAACTTTTACCAAATGCCATTACGAGTAGAAACATTTCAAGCATGTGCTTAATTAGTTAATAATTAAGCTCATCAGGTCTAAGAACTAAGAAAACAATAACACATTAAAATGGGTTTTTTTGACCGTAGACGGTATTTGAGACATCGGTATTCTGGTCCAAGGACTGGCGATGGCTTGACCGCTAGAAGAAAAAGAAAGAAGGTTGTTCATACAAACTATGTTTTAATCTCAGGTCGGGCATCCGTATCGT
This sequence comes from Gymnoscelis rufifasciata, assembly GCA_929108375.1. Taxonomy (NCBI): domain Eukaryota; kingdom Metazoa; phylum Arthropoda; class Insecta; order Lepidoptera; family Geometridae; genus Gymnoscelis; species Gymnoscelis rufifasciata. The sequence goes on along the minus strand of OV815327.1, from coordinate 6,526,928 downwards.
GAAGTCTGGGCTCTGGATGTTTTCGGACAAAAAACAATCAGCTGGATTGGGTGAAATGCGTTTATGTGTAAATTGGGGCAAATGTCGGTTTTAATTATTTATGAGTTCTCTCTTTGGAATGCATAGGATACAAACAAGGTAACAACAATTTTAAAATTTAACGTGAAACAAAAATTAGGTTCGTTTAGTCGGTTTAAAACTTCATAAAAGTTTGGTGAGAAAGTACTCTACAGTTTAAAAACGCCTTAAAATTTGACGTAAGCATTTTATAAATAAATTATATTAGGACAATCGATCTATATATCTATGTTATTGCATCCACCTTCTACCAAACTCCAATATATTCTCCAACCAAAAATAAACAACAATAAATTTATAAAAAACAACATCGAAAATAGATCCAAAGATACGACTAACTAACCACAGCCTAACCCGCTCCCACAGTGCAAAAGGAAAACTGCTAAGCGCGCAAACCAAAAACAAAAGAAACGCGCGCGCAATCCCGTAATAAAATTATTAAACAAATCAAGCTCATAATAATGCAGCTCAAAATTGTCGGGTGGGCTGTGGAATAAAGAAATTATCCGACTTACCAAGCACTGAATGCACCCTCGAACAAAGATGTAGCCTTTGAAAAACGTACAAAAAAGATGGCGGTACAAATAAAACAAGTGCAAAAACACGCGCCTGCGCCCCGCGTGACGTCTTCATGTTTCCTGTCCTCCTCCCGCACGCGACTTGCCGCTCTGGTGCAGTTGGTGCGACAGGGACGGATGTATGATGCAGAAGAAAGTTTGAAATGCGGCTGTGAAACGAGTTTTACAGATTTCGCGTAGACTTGTTCTTTGATTATAAGTGTTTGTTTACATTACAATTTTCAATTCAATTGTGATTGCCATTGAATTATAGGAACTATTGAGCTATTAGCGTGTGCGGGAGTTAGGAGAGAAATATTTAGAAAAACATCAAGTAATCGACATAAATTGAAGAAAACTTTCTTTAATATATATTGTTTTAAAAATATGACTATCTGGAATATAGCTCTGGTACAAAAAGCCCTTCTTTCTTGCTATATTTTGTAGACGAAATTATGCAAAATCTATTATGTAAAATGGTTCTACCGCTGCAGTAAAGGCTTTGTATAAATATGACCCATAGTAACGTGTTTAGAAAGGATGCTTACAGCCATAATAATGGTAAACTAAATTATAAATTTACACCACATATCATAAAATATTCTTTGTTTTTAAAAAATTACACGCTTCATTAGTTTTGGTCCATTCAAAAGGCCAAACAAGAGATTTTTTGCAATGTTTTTCAATATAAAGAGTACTCTAAAAAAATATTAAGTAGTTGTTTTTTAATTTTCATTTATGAAACCACAAAAAAAATGTAATTCTTGAATATCAATGATAAAATATAGTTTTGAGGGAAGGTAAATAAGTCGGATGGACCTTTCCCAGCGTATTTCTCAATGAATAGAAAAAGCTGCATTGAATAAATTTAATCATTAATTAAGACGTCTTTTAACTCTATACTACATGTTGCATGTCAGTTAGCGACTCAATCATTGCGTCATGAATCTTTCATGGAAACCAGTTCGCAATTACCCGTACGGCCATTTACTGTTTCTGGACTTTTTGCCGAATGTCCAATTAGTCGTTATTGCCGGTAACATTGCGACTTTATCTACTGTTTATGCGTTAGCTGTTCTATGCTGGATTCGGAATGACATAAATTAAGAGTTCAAAGACTTTTTTTACATTAATTTAAAAATCATGGGCATTGCTTGCTTATATAGCCATTGAGTTTATGTAACGTTCAAAGTAAGTATCTAGCTTCGACACTATAAATAAATAAATATCTCCGGCCAATCCACAAAACAACATCTAGCCCCGTGGTAAGAAGCTCTAAGCTTGTGTTACGGGTACTAGACATCTGATACACTTAATATAATATACATACATGCATAGACATTTTTTTATCCAGTCCAAGGAGAAAGTGCTTGCAGAACATTCAAAACGATCAGTTCATAAAATGGGGCTTACTCACGTAAACTGTGATGATATTTAACTATGTTGATATCATTTATGTCGCTCGCTTCTAGTAAGACACAGCGCCAATCGGTTGAAGAGATGGTTTAATTCGACTAAAGTCTTATTTTAGAATAAAGTGTCTTATTTTGTATGAAGTAGGTTTACAACTTTTTTTATGACACAAAACTCACCAATTAACGAACAAATAAATGAGCGATAAATCGAATGGCCACCTCAAATAACGCCGTAATTCTTATAAAAAAATTATGTGCGGACAAACAACGCGAAAAGCTGGGCTTTATGTGTCGAGATGACAAATTTATTGGGGTCTAAAGATTGGAGGCAACGGGTGAAAAAACACTAAGCTCTTTCGAGTCCTCAGTGGGAATTAGCTCGACGAAACAGTGAATAGCTTTGTACATGATGATTTATTTTATGTTTAAAGTAATTTGAATAAGCTCTGGTGATATATGACGAAACGAGAAATATTATAAAATGGGCTAAGGAAAGAGGATTGAATAAGAAACCAAACAAGAGTGTGGAGCCGAAGATTTGTTATTCAAGGTTGAGTCGAGTAAAACAAATCAATTTGATTGCGTTTGTAAATGTTGTATTAAAGACTAGTACAAGAAGTGTCGGATATATGATCTTGCTTGGACAGTTCTCGGTATTATAAATCAGCATCCTCATTCACAGGTCATGAGTAAAAACTAACACCGAAACAGATAAATTGCGCAAAAATTAAAACATAGCTCCGACAGGTATGATTAAGCTCTTGTCAGCGTCAATTTTTAACGGAATTCTTATTTAACATGAGTCACCCTGTATAAAATTTATCTGATCATCAAATTGAGACTTTAAGTGGAATCAATAAAGATCAAAATCGATTGTTTTTGGAGCAGTATAAGCGTGAATTGAGACCAGCCTTCCGAGAAGGTTTCGAATGTTCACCACGGGAGTCCGGGGAAGTATTGTTTGACATCGCTATATTTTATGGTAACACCACGACAGGCCCCAAATATACACCACAATGGACACCCTACCCTAATTCTTTTGTTTTCATGTAGGCAACGTGGTGTTGGCTGAAATAACACTGTTCTGGAGGGACAAGTCTTTTCGCGGCATGAGGTCAAAAATCGATGTGCGATGATATTTTTGAAAATAAGCGTATTGTCAATAAACTATAAGTTTAATGTTTAAAAATAAAGTCCTACAAACCGGATATACTTATGAAATTATTATCTAATACACAATACAATACAATACAAAATTCTTTATTGCAACACCACAATATAGAAACATACATAGGATATACACATGTTTCATACAGTGACACAATGGGCGACCTTATCACTAATAGCGATCTCTTCCAGGCAACCTTTGGATGGATCAGATATTTTTTTTAATAATATAGAGCAGTGGCGTTTATACAGATTTATAAATAAAAATAAAATGAGTAGGTATATGTAGTACTGAAAACAAACACAGTAGGAGTGTGTAGTAATTAATCATACTATTGATAAATATTAAGTGAAGTTGAAAGAAAATGACTATAAACCTTATTTTTGAAAATTGTTACAGATTGATCTTTTATATTTATTGGCATAACTTTATTGCACGCACTGTAAAAGAGTCTAATTGTGACTTCTTACCATATTCGCTTCCCACTTCTGGCCTGCAGGACCGACGCTATAGTTGTTCTCATGTTATATATAGTTATATATCATAGTATATGTTAGTCTGTAAGCTATTTATTTGTATGTATTTGTAAGGTAATTTATACGTGGTTTGCGGGGCACTACCTTACTGTAACACAGTTTCTAACTAGCAGGGGTGGTAAAGTCCTAAATAATGCGTTAATTATGTTATACTTTCTTAGGTATTTAGTTAATAATTGATTGATTAATCTCCTTGATCAATTACATATATTCAAGACGTATCAATTTACAATCACAAAACTAAAACAAAATAATATTTTGTAAAACTCGTTTCAATTTATACACATTAAAAATAAAAACAATGATCTGAAACAACCGGATAATAGAACAATAGATACGGATCCTCCGAGGGCTACAGACAGACCAATCTGGGATCTACACGCTGACATGTCAATCCTATTGAATAATGCAGTTGAAAGACCGGGTTACGCATTGAAAGTAACGTTGCCAAGTCTAGATCAAGATATTAAAACAAAAGACAATAATGTTAATAATCATCATCATCTTAACAGAACGTCTACTGTCAGATTAAAAAAAAAAACTCTTATAAATTGCTACGATTGGAAACTTCGTCCATTTTCAACTACTACTCATCTTCAGATTCACTATTTTTATTTTTGTTCATTGGTGTGTTATACAGAATTATCTAATCTATATTATCCATGCCAATATTATAAATTGCAACAAAAACATTACTAATTTACACTTCCAAAAAAATCCCAATAGAATAACACATTTGTTTAAAATTCCTATCTAGATAAAGGAATGAAAATCCTACGCCTACAAAAAGAAAAAAGCAAGCATGTATTATATTAACTATCTAAACGAACATCCATCTTGAAACAGGTTATAAAACAAAACAATAGAACAATTAAAGGTACAATAGGGCTGAATGTTCGTTATATAGCACTGGCGGTTCATAGCTTTAAAATCAAACAAGGCGATCGGTGCGCGCGCAGAATCGCAACACACAATTAAGAGCTATGCAGCCTTCAAGATTATCACGAGATAATTGATATGTGTTTAATTGAACATTATTTATCTTGAAGACATCGTCCACTAAAGCATTCATCTCCAAAATGATAGACCAGACAATTCTAATGATATACTACGTAGAAACGGAGGACATAAAACATAGAAATGAGTTTATATTAATTGATTATGTTAAAGGGTATTGTGTTTTTAGAGTGACGTACCCAAAGGGTAAAAAAGTAGGGAACCGTATTTCTGAGACTTCGTTGTCTGTCATCAGGTTGAATCTCAAGAACCGTGATAGCTAGAGAGTTGAAATTTTGAAGGATGATGTATTTTAGTTGCCGCTATAACAACAAATACTAATACACATAATCAATAAATATTTAAGGGGGCTCCCATACAAGAAAAGTGATTTTTAGAAGGTTAAACTACGTTACACGAGGCTATTACTTAGATGGGTGACCGCTCGAACTGCATCTTATGCACTTAAATTTTTTTAACTGTTTTCTTTATAGAAAACTTCTTTATAGTGTTTATACTATACACGGAAGTCGGAACCCTAATTGTAGTATGAGTCCATCTTATACGTAACAAATTTACTTATGATTTATATTTGTATCGTGTAATGATTTAAATCTTTTATCAATATTTAGAGGAAATGTTATCGTATAAGTCACCACGGTACCATTCATGATAATCACTTCATAAATCGTTATGCGGAGCTTTCATAGCCCGCGTGCTTAAGCATGATTAACTCACTCCTATAAATACAACTTTTTATTACACTCAATTGTTTGAATGCTAATGTTGTAATTGACTTTGCATTATCATAGGAATAATGAATAACTTTATCATAAAAGGTGTAAAGAAGGGGAACTAAAATGTCGCCCTGTGACAGTCCGAAGACATTTGCGATTTAAATTACTTAGTTGTAAATTATTACCGTTATTACTTATGGACTTATGATATTCTTGACAGAAGATAATGAAACAAATCGAATTCTGTAATAAACATGACGGTTTATTGATTGTCAGTCTTATCGAATGCTGTAGTGAGTTCTACTCTCCTGATTACTCAATTGGGTGCATTAATTAGTTACAAAATTGAATTACTTCCAACCTCTCAATCAAAATTGTCGAGGAGTTTGGTAATATCTACACTTCCTTGTCATATTCGGTTGTTATCATATTAATTGGCCTATTTTAGGTGTAATGTTTAGATCAAAGATCATTCTACTATCGTGTTTACATAAATTATTTTAATTATGTTGACACAGAATCAATCAATCATATTTTTATGCAATCTTCCGAGCTCTTATTCCACGATTTTGTTAATAAAATGGTTAGGTCCAAAATACAGAACTTGAAATTGTAGTTAAACAAAATAACACAAGAGTAGGTATTTATAATAAAAAAAACAATTGCGTTCTCCCTCCCTCAGATTAACCAATAAACAAACAATTGACCTAAACCGTAACCTTATAATTGAGCCCTCATTCATTATGGGATTACCATAATATCGTGGGGTTAAGAATGAGAAATATAAAATTTGAATGATGCCATTATATTAACTTGCATAATAACTCTATCTGGTGGTCTGCTACTGGTATCTAGATATGCACCAGAGCAGAGGCAATAAAGGAACTTGATCTGTTTTTTAATGACGACGCAATTATCATTAATATGAACCTTAAACACAATATTAATCATTAGGTCGTCAATTTTTTAGTATCGTTGCAATAAAACCTGCAACTATCTAGTTTAGTTTTGTTATTATATCTGTATTGCATAATTTATCATGAATTTTACGATGTCTTCGAGCAGATATGCCATAAAAAGTGGACTTGTTAGAAAACAATAAAAATAATAGGTTTATTACTGACATTTTGTGGTGTTGAAACATTGTTGGCATTTTGTAGCGACTGATTTACAAGATTTCGTTTTGGCAGCGACAATTTATTGGTTTACAACCTATTAAAAACGGTTTGATGATGCTGTTTTTGTGGTTTATAAATGAGAGCCTTTTGCAAAAGTTGGGTTTGTTGATGCTTTTGCAAAAAAATTATTGTCTTTAATTATTCTGCGTATTATAAACTTAATTGGGGTTGGGGCTGTATCTGAAAAAACTTTAGGCACTATGTAGAAATAAAGTTATTTAAAAGTTGAGAACAGGATTTGTTTTTGTCTTGCATATAATAAAATGGTTTTAAACGTCTATATAAAAAAGCAATAAACTCCGAAAATGGAGTTTGTGAGCTTTTTAATCCATATGCAGTGAAAATAAACAAATCGTCTATTATAAACAAACGGCTGCGTGCACGCATGTACACGTGCAGGGAAAACTGTTTATAAGGTAATTAATTTCAAAAGTTGACTTTGACATTTACGTTAAAATATATTTATTTGCCATACAAATCATGGTAAATAATTAATAAACACAAACAAATCAATTTAAGAATAATATTAAAAGCTTTATCGAAACCGCCAAAGTTACCCGAATCATCATTTATCTTTAAGACAACCTTGTCACTACTTAAATCATTATTTCTCTTCTTCATTCATGAAAAACCTGAAGGCCTTTTACAATACACCTTTTACAGTCATTATACTTTGGTACTGTCAGCAGCATAAGCTATTAAATAAATGTATAATTATATTAATGGTTATTCTGTTTAAATACCTATATGTTTAGCATGATGGGATATTATGTTCTGATCAATTATGTTTAAGGGACGCCTATATATGTTGAACATCTGAGGTCCCCTTGCCGAAATGATGTTGATGATAAAACTCATTATATACAATACACTAATTATAATATTTATGATAGTTTCAAAATTTTCAATTTCAGCTTTTTTTGAATTTCAATATAGGCGCTGGTTGCTTCAAAGAAACTATTACTTCTAACTTTTTCTCGAATGAAGTTTAGTCTAATTTTCATTTATAATATTTGTATTTATTTAAAAATCAGTTGTGATCTATGTAGTAGACTACTGTAGTACTATCGATGTCTCAATTTCAATTATAACACAAGCCATATTATGACAGGTGACAGAAGAAAATGAAAAGGAAAAACTCTAGTGCTGATCACACGAAATATTGGACAAAACACGAAAAGCCCTTAGATCACGAAGGGGCAAATGAGACTTTTCTTAAAAAGCATTTCAAGCTCTGAGATCGCTTTTAGCGATAAGGCCACCGATAGTAGGTTCAACTAGTAATGTGGCTATTGATTATTAATTTTAAGTAAGTCTGTAAGTATTGGTGTGCAATTAATAAATTATCTATCTATCTAAAGCACTTTCCTATCTGATGTTGCCCCAAATCAGATCGGAAAGTTCACATAAATGCGTGATAGTAACGGAATCTTATTTTCAGGTGCACTTACGGTGCTGACTGTACATTCTCCCATTATTGCATGCAGTCACTGACTGACACATACACAACACAGTCTGTTTACAAATAAATCATCTGGCTTTATTTTATTGCCGCGCCAGTAATACCAGCGTACGGTAGTGCTGGGGTGCTGGGCGAAGTTTTGATGAATGAATGGTGAAATATATTTCACCATTCATTCTTCATTCAATTTACCTTAACATTCTATACAAAATAAAAATTTCCGGACAATCCACACAACAACATCTAGCCCCGTGGTAAGCTCTAAGCTTGTGTTACGGGTACTAGACATCTGATAAACTTAATATAATCATCCTAACGTTCCCACTGCTTAAAGTGCGGGTTGGTGAATGTCACAACGTCCATCGTCCTTCAAACATCATTCATCAATTAAAATTGCTTCAATAATATATGGTAAAAAGCATCAAAAAATAAACTGTGTTTTTCTATTCGCTACTCAACATCGTGATAAAATAATAAACTGAGTTTTAAACAATTTTATGTTCAATCAATTTTCAAATTCGTATTTGTACCTACCTAAGTTATAAATCGTTTTAAATGTGTTGACGTGTCCATTAAATAATAATCTAGTTTTAGTTTTAAGTCATTATTTTTACTTTTTTTTAGAAAGGATTTTTTTGTTAAATTATAATTTATTAATTGAACGTGGTGGGATTTTTAACATATTTCATGGAAACAAATAAGTAGTGCTATTCAAGCTTTTAATTTTAAACTGTATTCACGCAACTTAGCTTTTACTCGTTTTAGATGACTGCATGCGATAGTAAATTTTTACGTAAATATGTATATAAATGTTTACAAAATGTATTTATATGTAATTTTTACTATAAAAAACCTTAGAAAATAACAATTAGTCCCATCCCTAGCGCATAGAGCGGTCACTTCCGCCACAGGTCATCGGACCCGATGAATTATGATGTACGCTATTCTTGGACGGATGTGGACGGAACACTTCCTCTTTGGAAGGACCTTGGAAATCCTGCATTTCTATAACTTTAAAAACTATCATGACTTATGTATGCCTCCCTTGAAATATAAGGGGGTTAGACCACACCCCGCTGCGCTGGTCCAAAATCGGGTTGGGTCTATCCCATGGTATTTGGTAGCCCCATCCTAAAACAGCAGCTCTAAGTAGTATTATGAACTGCTGATTGCCACTATAAACTACCTTCTAGGTCTTCATGCCCCATCTTAGACCACATCGTTACTTTACATCAGGTGAGATTGTGGTCAAATGAAGGCTCATCTAACATAAAAAAAAACTTTCAGAATAAGTACGTTGGAAAAATGGAAAAGGAGGCTGAATGGTCAAGTGACTTTTCCCTAACTACGAAACGAAATAAAAATAAAATAGATTATTGTGTACGAGTACGTCGAAATTCATATTTAAAAAAACATATTTTTCATCGCTCATAGTAATTACAATATGTGCAATATTTATATAGATAACTAAATAAATGCATTGGCGATAACAGAAGAGCTATCTAAAAAATCCCTATAGCTAATAATAAATAATAAACCCCGTCTTCAAATTGTTTATATACTTATAAAAAATATTTTGATAAAATTTTATGTTATGATTTATTTTTATATTCGAGATATTTTTTATTCCATTAGTTACCTATCTTGAAAAATGATTAACGATTCAAATTTAAAAATGATTAGTATCAGACCAGTTTATTATTTGCAGAGAGAAATAGACACTTATTCTACAATCAAAGACAACAATAAGTATATCAACTTCTAGAAACATCTGATGTCATTGACCCTGCACCAATAAAACCAATTGCATGCAAAGTCCTCTCAATAGGTGACGTCACAGATGCTGTTCTAAAATTAAATAACAGAGCGCCATTGTAGGGTCAATAGGAACGCAAGTACAAGGGCAGTATTACTGCTATTGAAAACTTGAGAAATAATTTATCATCATTTCCCACTTCTGGGACACATGGACTTTTCTCTTGACGAGAGAGATTAGGCCGTTAAAAGCCGTGTTGGCTAAGTGGGAGGACACTCGACTTTCATTCCGAAGGTCGTGGGTTCAAACCCCGTCACGCACCTCTGGATTTTTCTTCTTGAGAAATTTATGTGCGCTTTAAACACGTGCTTTAACGGTGAAGGCAAACATCGTGAGGCAACCGGCATGTTCTGAGAACTTTAAAAGAGTTTGAAGGACATGTGACATTCACCAACCCGCACTGGGCCAGCGTGGTGACTTAAGGCCTAATCTCTCTCGTCAAGAGAGAAGTCCCTGTGTCCCAGCAGTGGGAACGTTAATAGGGTGATGATGATGATGATAATGCAACACGCTGGCCAAGTACGGGTTGGTGAATATCACATGTATTTCAAACTCTTCAAAGGCATCTTTAAATAGAACGATATAGTTAAGTATTTTAACCTTGTTTTTCTTTTGCGACGCGCATGCAAAACTTAAAGTTAAAATGTCACAACTGATATTCCATTGAAAGAGCACCATTTAATATATTCGATAGATAAGGGAGTTCAACTGTCGCATTCTGATAACCAGAGGCCTGCAATCGTAGTATGATTTAAATATTTCCATAGAACTCTTATATGTATGTAAAATATATTTAACATCATCATTTAAGAAGTCAGATGTCCACTGGTGATAGGGCTTCCTTGAAGATATCTTTAGTAACAAGCTTTAGCGCCTACCACGGTGCTAGATGATATTGTGTGGAGGGCCCTGAAATATTCATTAATAAAAAAAAGGTGTGTGTGCGATTCACACACGGTAGAAGTGAAACTTCAGTAAATCGACAAAAGAATGAGATGAATAAAGCAATCCTGTGCAAATAGATTTTGTTGGGGTGGTCACCCATCCAAGTACTGGCGTTCCGGAAAGTTGCTTTAACCTTGTTAGCGTTTAAGATTGGCTTACCTGACGTATTTCTGTTGCATCCGGTCTGAAATCACAACGATTCTAAAGAAGTTTCACTTCAAAAAAAAGTATGTATTTGTAATATTGTAGTTGCCGGGGCTTCCCAAAAAGTAGTCAAGAGACACTTGTGTAGGAATTTATTTATTGATAATTATCTAATTATTTCAGTAGTCAGTGACCTGCATCCACCGTGAACTTGCGGCCGTAAAGTCATACCTACATCCAGATGGTGGACGTGCTACGCTACTCTTTACCGCTCCTGTACAGAATGCCGCCACCGCGCCGCCACCGCGCCGCCACCGCGCCGCCACCGTAATAATATTTATTCCGGCGGTAAAAATCTGCTTTTGTTGTTTACTGTTACAATACCTATGCGTCCAAATCTGGCTTCGCTCACAATCATGGATTTCCCGCGAAATGTGGTATCTTACCGGGGAAAAAGGATCATGTGTGTTATTCTGATATGTTAGGTATATTAAAGTGAAGTCTCATCAAAATCCCTTCAGTAGTTTTGTGCGAGGAAGATGAACAAACACACATACTCACATATTTGCACGTTTATAATATTAGTAAAGATAGGATGTAATGAAGATTGAAGATGATAGTATTTCTAATAGGTATGTCAATAGATAGGTAATTACCTGTCTGGACACCTCATCTGGCTCGCACCAGTAATGTTTTTAGTACAGTGTGCAAATCTTTTTAGTTTGTAATGTGCTCGCGATGCGCTTTCATTTGAGACCCCGCTAGAGTATGTTTGCAGATTTTTGGTTTTCCTTCCCCACTCTCACCCCCATATCTTTTAAACTAAGCTGAAATCGCTCCATCCGTTCGGGACCTATGATGTCCCAGACAGACAGACAGACAAATCAAACTTATAACACCCCTCTTTTTTGTCGGGGGTACAAACAAGAAGTGACCCCGTTTCGTTCCTAACAAGGAATAAGATTATATTGTCAGTTGAATATAAACTAAAGAGGCAAAAGAATTACATTTAAGTTGTCGAAATGAAACAATAAAATGTATTTTACAATGTTTTTCAAAAATTTGTAAATTTAAGTGTTGGCCGATATTTCGAATTGATATGTTCAAATTTATATTGTGGTTCAAGTTTATGCAACAATGGAAATACAATCTGGTTTATATTTCAATTTTAGTGAAAAAATTAAGCATAACTTTGCGATTTCCACAGTAACGCGCTGGGTCTATTAAGACTCATCATACCAGTTGTATAATATACTATTTATTTGTCTATTTCAACGTCAAAACATTTATTTCCATAATATATACACAGGGGGCTCTTTTGTAGACTGGGACCAATAAAGCCCGGGTCCAGTATGCTAAGAAATGTCAAAAAGAACTTGTGCTTTTGACCATTGATTGGACCATTGGAATAGGTTACTATTCCAGGCTTTCATTTGAACGTTCTTCAAAAACAACAAAAAATATTGCATAAAACCCTAAAGTAAAAAGAAAGGTTTGCTGTAAGAAAACTCTAATAGGGTTAAGCTCGCTTTGTAAATGACCTATTATTAAGACTTCTATTTTTCTCTGCGTGAAATAAAGAATTATAAACACACAATGCTCATTATAAAAGCATTTTTTACTAAAAGCATATCCGCTATCGCTTCTGTCTTAAGCCTTTCAGTGGCATAACTTTTTACGATTTCTCGCAAATAATCAGCGCTGTAACTTTTATATTTCGATAAAAAATATAGACATGAATGTCTTGAGGTGCATCGTAACCTACCTAGTTTATTGGTAAGGCTGCATTTCAGACTTTACTTAGCTTCGTGCCTTTATCAATAAAATTTTACGATAAATTTGGAATTTCTCGATTGCCCAGGTGATGCATGCAAACATTTCTCAGTTTGGGATGTATTTACTAAAGTGTAGGTGTTTGACTCTATTTGTCTCAAAGGCGCTGTAAATAAAAAAAGTATAACCGGGTAATCCACCCAACAACATCTAGCATCATGGTAAGCTTGCGCATTTGCTTGATTTTTGCTTGATTTGATTTGCTTTTTGTTTGGCAGTCAAGCAGCGAACCTTATTGTTGAGCACGGCTTACAGAGCAACATATTGTTGAAAGCATTCGTCATAAGCCGCTTTTGTTGATTATCTTTACGATTATCAGAGAGACAAATAAGATTGAAAAACTTTTATTGTACTGTTATTAAACATATTTATGAATAACTTTTCTTTATCTGACGTTTCTTGGTTTAATATAATTTATGCTGTACACTCAGCCCACAAAACATGTTAACAGCATCCTAAGTACAGCGATGATCCGTGACTAACTCACTTAGCTAACTATATTCTAAGAAGCAGTCTGAACCTGCAGTCTGTACGAGGAAAATTATGGTGTCATTTCGAAATATCATCTACTTCAACAACAACGGTATATATTATCTACTTCAACTCTTCTTAGTTTACATTTAGTATAACTGGTAACCGTTGGGGACGAAAGGTTCTCGAATGGAGATCGCGGCATTCATCGGATGTCTACTGGAAGATGGCTAATTGTGGTAGGTTCTGTAAATAAAATTTATGGACTTTTTGCATAAAAAAAAAAACAAAATAAAGTTAAAACCGTTTTTCTTGTCAAAAATTATGAAGTCAGAATGTTCAACCATCCAAGTACTTCACTTTGTAAAAATTACGTTTGTTGTATAGGAGCTTAATATTAATTTATTGTGTGATTTCAGTATTTTTTGTTATGGCGGTACTTAACAAAATACATGCTCCCTCAAATTTTAACTCTCTAGCTACCATGATTCTTAAGATACAGCCTGGTGAGAGACAAACACACGACGATATCTCAGTAATAAGGTCCCGTTTTACACTTTGTGTACAGAACCCTAAAAACACCAAAAAAAATAATATCATCATTATTTCAGTTACGATTTTTTAGACATAAATTTGAAAATGCCTATAATCAGTTGTTTCCATCAACATTATTACGTGTTTCCTTCTAATTGTGGCGAAAAAAGCTCAACTTTTTAAATATCTTTTCCAAGTTCATCTCGCCAAAATGTCCGTAAAACGGCAAATTAAAAGAAGCGCAGTCATGCGACGTCGCGTGCGCACGGGAGTCGAAACAATTGCGTACGCGCCGATCTCGTGTAGAACGGGCCTAATTAAATCGCCTTGTGCGTGTGCCCTAAGATTTATTCAACCGATTGATCTGTAGGAAGAAATTTGCTGCGTCCGTGTGCTTTTTAGTGATATTTGTGATATATTTAATCTTTAAAAATCCAAAATGGTTTTAATTTGCCGCCTTACCACGCAACGCTTATTTATTTATATTTAACCAAAAAAAGAGAATTATTCATGTTTGCACAAGACTAGGACATTATGTCTACTTAGTTATGGTTATAAAATATTAATTATGTATAATTATATATGGCATTAGAGAAAGTCAGTTCTAATTAACCGCCATGATATTACTTGATATTACGATTCCAAAGTTTCACTATTTTTTGTTATTAACTGATCTATCAAACACTATGTAATTTACAAATGATAATTTCATCTTTTCATACATATTATAAATAAAAGCCCCAAATCGTCTGTCTACAAAACCGATCTTCGTGCAGTTTTCAGCAATAGGTAGAGCAGTTCAAGATGAGGGCGTGTATAATTTTTGGTTGAATTATGATAATAATAGTTGAAGGAGTCTGCGAAATATCAAGCATCCTCTTTGTAAGTTTTGTTTATTTATACGTATCTATGGCAACCAGTCGTAAAAAATGGATCATCTATCCATCCAGGAATAGTAAGTATTCTTATACTTAGTTAATCTGTTACTATAATAAGCTAAGTGATGTTTGTAATAATAATAATTATTTTTCTCATTTTGCGTTCCGAATACGGTAATTCGTCTATTGCAAGGTCAGTACTTTAAGTTAAAGTCAAAGTCAAAGTCAAAACGTTTATTTCCTTAGAAGCACATAGCCTACATGGACAGGTCAACTTAAAATTAATAAAACTAAATTGCTTAAATAACAAATATCAAGGAAATAACATTGTCTTGACAGTTCGCTTCAATGTTTTATACTGAGTTGAGAAGCGAATAGAACAACACAGCTATATCAGTTATTACAATTTTGTAGTTATTACAATTTTGGAGTTCTTATTTATAGGTAACTATTATAAGTTTAACATTTACAATAAAAAAAAAATGTTTGTCATATAAGGAAGCTATTATAACATGAGCATATCAGTCCTGGTCAACCAGAATTATTAGAGCCTGTTACTGTGGAACTAAGCAACATCTATCCAAGCTGCATCATCCTTTATATAATCATTTATAGAGTAATACGCTTTTTTCATTAGACTTCTCTTAATAAATGATTTAAATTTTCTAATGGGAAGCTCTGTTACATTATGAGGAAGCTTATTATAAAAACGTACAGAGTTACCCATAAATGATTTGCCTAGTTTTTTTAGTCTGTAAGTAGGAATTAGTAATTTTTCTTTACTTCTCGTGTTAATACTATGTACATCACTTTTTCTTAAAAACAAGTGCTTATTCTTGTGGGTGAACATCAAGTTCTCAAAAATGTACTGTGAGATTACAGTTAGAATGTTAATCTCTTTGAATTTTTCTTTGAGGGAGTCACGTGGTTTCATTTTATATATTGCACGTACAGCCCTTTTTTGCAGCACGAATATAGTTTGAATATCGGCTGCAGCACCCCAGAGTAGGATACCATATGACATAATACTATGAAAGTAACTAAAATAAACCAGTCTAGCTGTACCCTCATCTGTGATATATCTCATTGTTCGCACTGCATAAGCGGCTGAACTAAGTCTACCTGCAAGGTTTGTAATTTGGGGTTTCCATTGTAGACGAGAATCAATATGTAAACCTAGGTAGGTAAGTAGTTCAAAATAAATCAGTCTTAGTAAAACTTACGTTTAAGTTACTTCAAGTGTTTCCCAGGCATCGTATTAAATTACAGAAACAATACGCCTTTTGCAAATATACATACATTCAATGGTAAATAAAAAAAAACTTCTTTTATTGAGGTAGCGCGCGACACGGTTAGCTGCAGACAATCGCACGTTAAACGGTCGCGCGACTTTATGCCGCAAATTTTATTTAATGTCGCTACACTTAATGAATGACTAGTAATGAATCTTTGTTGAAGCCCAGGTTTATTAATGGTATTTTAACAGCTGTGACTTTCTATGTTCAACAAATTAATATTATAAATTTATATTTTTTTTAACTTTGTTGATTACAAGAAAAACATGTTTTTTTTTGTCATTTTGGTATTCTCGTTCATTTCTTATCCGGTAATGCACATTATAAACAATGGCCATTTTAGCTAATACGAACTGAAATGAGCAGAATTTGTTAAATGTTAAATACATTTTTAAAATTATACCTGTATTTTAGCTAAATTAGGTTTTGTTGCCAATTATGCATGACAGTGTTATAAAAATGTTATGATTGCTCATTATCTATTACTTAGCTAAAAACCTTCCTTATGGATCACTCTGTCAATTTCAGAAAACTGCATTAAAATCCGTTCAGTAGTTTTTGAGTTTATCGTAGACGTAGAAACAGCCAGGCGCGGCGCAAAAAATAAATTTATCATATTCATAAGTATATATTAATACTAGCTTAGTGTTTTAGTATAGGGCTAAATATGGCTGTATATTTCTAAACAGGATGTCAGCATATTTCGATTATAGGGATGCAAAAATCGCTTTAATTAGCTGCCCTTATGTTTTATTTACCATGAGTCAGAGACCTGAATACTCAACCCATAAGTCAGTCACTCTGTCTTCTTAAATAACTTCTCTCGATTCTCATAAATAATTGTCGGCTGTTTTTAAATCAGCACGCACTAAACTGGTTATGTTGAGATGAAACCTTCTGTAATATTAGGTGAATTGCAACTATGTATGTTATATGAAAGCTTAAGGTTTAAGGTAATATAAATCTAAATTTAAAATTTAAGAAAAACCCCCGATTCCAATGCTTTCATTTCCTTAAATGTAAAACAACATAATATTATTTAATGTGGACGCGATGCGCTTTCATTTCATACCCCACACTAGTATATTTTCAGATTTTCTGTTTTCCTTCCCCACTCTCACCCCCATAACATTTAAACGGCACAACCAATTTTCATTAAACATGTCTAATAACCCGGGCCAAACTCACCTTTTAATACAAAAAAAAACTAAATTGAAATCGCTCCATCCGTTCGGGAGCTATGATGTAACAGACAGACAGATACGTCAAACTTATAACTTCCCTCTTTTTTGGTCGGGGTTAACAAACAAACTATAAATAAACATTAAAAAACTAAATATTAATTATTCTTCACAAGATCCATCTAGGACTAGAGATATTACTGGAGATCTTTAGGAGGGTTCTGTCCAGCAGTACATACGGCTGAAATTATGATGATGATTAATTATTGTCCAGATTCAAAGTATGCGATAGCAGATCAATTCTCGATCCGTTCTAGAGATAATTCATAGATATTTTTCTGGTGGTTTAATATTTATCTTTATGGGATTTACAACCCAACGGCTACAGAAATCTTTTGCAATTAACATATTACAAATACAAAAAAAATACAAAAATCTTTTTTATAACTTAATTTAACATTTGACTAACAGTGTTTGAGGTTCCCTTTTAAATAAATAAAATACCTGTGCTAGGAAACCTCGCTCTTCCAAGTAAATAACAATTAAGTAGATTACATATTGAAGGCGATTTTATATTTACCTACATATTCACAGATACATTACATTATATTATATTATGGTATATGTAATATAATATATTACATTCAAACAAACAGGATCTGCGGAAAAAAAACTTAGGCAAAAAAACACAACAAAACCTATTCCAACTAAACTTTTACAACAATACTGGAAATAACCTACCTGTTTAAGAGTACATAAACTACACAACAAACCACATACGAGTAAGTACAGAAAGAAACTGCAAAACTGCATCTACTAGTCGGCAACACCGCGTTTCACGGAACTATCCCAACTTCCCAGGATAATTCCCGTCTATTTATGCCCGGGGCGTGGTCACGACAATAATGACTGTCAAACAGGATGCAAGCCAAGCCGGGCCACCGATTTATGACCGGAACACACTTTATGGAACGATTGACCGATACATTTGGGCCACAATCCCCGAGACACTAAAAAAAAAACCATTCTTGACAGTACATAAAAACTTCTTGACACCAGAAAGGGTCTACTGAAAAAATAAGGTCAGAATGAATTTTGTCGGTTTTGGTGTGGCACGTAATGGAAAGGACTAATGACTTTATCATCGCCGGATATCATTAGTGATGTGAGATTTGTGACACAATTTGTATATCCATAAGACAACTCGCCACATAAAATCATAAAATAAGCTTTCACACGCACACATTGTTTTATATAATAACAATAAGCCTGTTTTGAGGATTCTCCCGCGGTAATATATCCCACAGCTTTCATCGGTAAATAGTTTATCTAAAACTGAAAAAAATCGAATCTATCTAACAAAAAGCCTAATAATTATGCCTTATTTTGCTACTATTATAGAGATGTACATGGGTGAAAAGGTTTAATTGAACTGTTTTCAAACAGATTAGGCACTAACTTCGTTTTATAAATAACTTTTTTTTCAAACGTTCTTTATGCCTCCTATTAGCCTAAAATAAAAATTGAAATATTATGAATACTGATCATGTTTAATGAAGATTTAAATATTAAACTTGTTTAAATTTCAAAATCCTTCAAAATCCAAAATCTGATGTAGGTACACAACACAGTCCATTCACACAAACTTCACTTGCTTGACTACGTATACATATTTATATTTACACTAGGACGCATGATTTACGGTTCCTTTACATTTTTGTTCTCTCGAGCGTAAATCTCTTTTCGTTTTACGTTTTCGAAAACATAATTATTAGTATGCGATGGTTAATTTATTGTTTCTAAAACTTGGCTCTGTTATTGATAAATTTATTATTCCGGTTTAAGTTTAGATGTTTTGGCTTATAAAATTATATTAAACTTTTTATAGCTGAAATTATGATTACGATAATGCTGATAAATTATCAACCTTGCATTCATTTTTACTAATCTCTCAAAAATATTTGGATATATTATCTAGATTACATCATATAATGATATGTTAATTATTATTTACAGGAAACTATTTTATCAAATACTTACCAAATGTCCACCATTAGAAGTTTAACGACTGAAATGCGAATGAAATTCCTGACTGTTAGATTTATCAGCAACAAAGATCATAACATTTCAATTAATTCGGACTTTAAATTGAAATGTAAAAAGTAAAGTTCAAAAAGCTTTAAAATAAAAACATATCTGTCCTTAATAAATACATTAGCCGTAAGATTAAAGATAAAACTCCAACGGTAAAACTAATCGATGGACATAAACAACACAAATTACGATCAAAGTCGACGCCCCAATTGGACAAGAAACTTGAAGTAAAAAAAAAAGCTCGAGGGCTTTGAAATAATGAAATGGTGCCTGTATCAGGTGACACTAAATTTGTTTACATAATACACAAGCCATTCAATGTAATGGGAGATGATTCACATGCTAATTTTTCTGTGTTATTGCTTACCATCTACTCTGATACGTAATGTGATTTCATTAACATTTCAGCCTGACTTCTAATGGTGAAAATAAGCCTCTTATTAATTCCCACCTGCGGCTAAGAACATGGTATCCGTGCATTACGTAGGATTATCGCAACAAATAAATATCCAAGTTTTATTAGTAACCTTGCATTTACCTTTTTTTTATAATGTAAAAATTCTTAAAATCCTAAAAACACTGAACTTAGTTTAACAATAATTATAAATAAACCTACGATTGCTTCTCTTTTAACACTCAAAAGTCTAGCCTTAACTGCTAAGGAATCTTGGTCATTAACTGTTATGGAATTTTACAACTAGCAATTCCATTTTTTTTATTGCTCACAAACACACCCAAAGAAATATTACTCAATTATCGCAAAGCAAGTGCTTGATCCAATCCCCGTTTGTGATTATAACTTGTGATTGCCAAGCTAAACAATAGAGCACCACACACGTAGTCCAATCAATAGGTTTAGTCTTTACTCGTCATTTTTTGTGAAGACAGGAGATGAAGAGGGATGCGGGCTGCTGAATGGTGTAGGCTCTAATATGTTCCTTCTCTGGCATTGTGGTGACACTTGTGCAAGCGTTGTGGTTGAGGACAATGGTGAAGTATTAATAAATCTAGTTGAAGTGGTTAGTTCCGTTGAACTACTGATCCTAAAAAAACAACGTGAAGTTTGTGTAATTTTACAATATTGTAAGCAAACTGCAAGTTAAGCTAATAATCTTGAACTTCACAAAGCATTATCCTATAAAAAGGTAACAGTCCCTTATAAAAGCAAAATAAATAAACTGCCGTTGTTCTGTAGTATCTAGAATTGAATGCTTACTAGACAAAGCAAATCGAGATAGACCGAAACATCTTGTCAATGACAAATGTAACAATGAAACACATTTAGTTCACAATAAATAAACGCCAACGGCTAACGACACAAAACGGACGTCTCTATTTGTAGAAGCTGAATCGACTGCATCGAATAGTCTTGAACAAGAAGAGTAAGTTACTACAGAAAATGCTGGAACAGGCAACTATTCGTCAGTTCAAAGAGTTCTTAATAAATCAAACGACAACTGACTCGCAACACCTCTTTTGTGGTAACGCGCCACGACAGTCGAACTAACCGACTTTGATGGACTGATGTTAAGCTTCATTCACAGTAAATCACTATTGTCCTACGTCCCAGTTAAGAAGAATTCGAATTTCAAGTGATTAGAAACCCAGACTATTGCCATATGTCTCAGGTGAAAAGAATTTAAAGTAATTAGAAATAGCGATATGAATTGTTTTCATTTGTTTTTATAAAGTTAGATCATATGTCAACGAAATAAAATTATATTCTTGTTCAGTTAAATTTCAAGTTCAATTATAATAATCCTTTTTGAACCCACCATCTTAGTTACTCAATAAATACATATATTTAAAATTTTCTGGTTCCCCAATAAGGCCAGAGATCAAGATATACTGCTCGTGGTTCTACACCAAGCCTATCTCCCTATGGACCTTCTGCAACCGTGTGAACGCTGCCCAAACCGAAATGCCGGACTCGAACCATTGTAAGTTATAAATAGCGAAGTTGGAAATAAACACGTGGTGGCAATTATCGCTGGTGAGCTAAATGAACCGCCGACTGTCGTTAATGAATCCGGCGCAGACTAAATCTGAAATCTCAAAGGGTTTTCGGAGAAAGCTTATGACTTTATATCGACTATATTAAGACAGGACAATCTACATTGGAAAGAGAAATGTTGATAAGTAATTTGATAATAAGAGAGACGTGTAAATCCTTCACTTATCCCACACGTGAAGAATATAGATTGTGATAAGAAAAATGCTTGTAAAAGAACAAACGTAAACTAAAACATTTAGATATAAAAATATTTATTTTCAAGATGGGCACCCTGTTGATTATCCACTCTAGTTTTCTAGCAATATCTTGGTTGCTCTTGGAACAAAAACCCAGAAACAACTGCCATTAAATGAAGCCAGTAAAATATCTAATTTTAATAAAATGGCAGCCGATTGATTTTCCAAACAATCAAAAATTAAAAAAATCTAATGGCATATTTTTTTTTACACTGATGGTTAAAATAACATTGAAATATTGCCTGATAAGGCTACAATAATATATGTTTCTATATACTGCGCTACCTATAATATGGTGGATGACTAAAACAATTAGTCCGTTATTTAAATGATTTCAAAAAGAAACAAAAAATCAAGATGTGCATTGAATAACTGATTTTAGCGTAACCCTTTCATGATTTGTACTAAACTTCGCGGTCACAAGTTCACTCCGGAACTATGATGCTATATATCATTGCACTTTCTTTTTTAAAATGATAAAATAAAAATCAGTATTTTTGGACGGGCTGACAGACGAAACAGAAAAGCAATTTTTGATGCAGTCAGTATACTTCTTATTATGTACTGTGGTCCTAAGCTTAAACGTATAACGCATAGCTTACGACAGCTTTATGAGGAATGGCATAAACAACTGACTTGCATTTTTCATTCTGAGATACAAGGAATTGTGGGTACCGAATGGAAATCCAATAAACACTTAAATCCTGTTTTTTCAATTAAATAGATGTATAGATGATAAAAGAATTTAATTGAACTTGATAGTAAAAAGGAAAAGACAAAGACAGCCGCAGACATCGCAATGAAAATAAAAAGCTTGTATCCGGGCTGAAGCTGGATAAAACCCAAAGGCATTTTTGCTTTAAAACAATGTAAAAATAATTATGTTTTGCTACAAAATATGTTATTTCGATATAATATTTTTTATTAATAGAACCTTTGATGTTCACCGAAAACAATTAAATAAACGAAACACACCTTCCAGTGAAACTACGTCTAACAACTCAATTCCTATGACTTCCTGCCCATTGACGATCGAACGTCAATTTACGAGAGACTTTTATTGTGTCCAGTTAAGGGAGATTAATGTTGTCGTCAAATCGAGCGGCTTTCCACCGATGTTCGCAATAAATTATCATTAAGTAACACCTTGTCTCCGAGGCAGTTTTACGGTCCGCCGTAAAACGAAGGTAAAACTCGCCGCTCCTAATCTTATCTCGAAACTTCTACCTGCACCCGATATAACCCTAGAACGTAAAAAAGCTGTTAGCAACGCAAAAATAAGACCCGCTTCACTAATGGAACCGGCAAAGTTTACGGCAAATATGAGTTTTATTACAGGTGCGCTTATAAATGACATTGTTCGAATTCCAATACATGTGGACGCAATTATGTAATAAGGGATAGTTGATCGTTGTCCGTGTTCGATGCTAAATGAACCACTCTATTTTATGGACCGGTCCAATAAATGCTATGCTTAGGAGCAGTCACGAACGATCCGCATCATGTAAAGGACACTCGCCTCCTAGTGACATAGAATCATAATAAAATTACATATGCAGATAGTCTTGAAGAATTTATTGCGTATTAAAGGAATAAGCGCAGTGAAAATGCAGCTGAAGTTAAAAACAGGTACTCTGGAGTTATTAAAGGATATTTCAATAAATGAGAATTAGCAGAGGCCATTAAGGTAATAAGGGTTATTAGGGAGGATTTCCTAAGTGTATAACGCGCATAATGGGCTGTGTACCAATTAGTCTATAACGACTGTAATTAGCCTAGGAATAATGTTTAGACAAGTGGTCTAAATGGTCTGTGAAAAGTTAAGGTAATATCAATAACCAAGATACATCTTACATAAAATATGATTAATTGTACTTATCATATTGTATGTATCAACTCATTTATGTTATGTTATTTTAATATATCTTGTTATTAAAAAATTGATGCGGAAATGATTCTTGCCTCATTTGCCACAATACGAATTCATTTTAATGTCATTGACCTTTTCAAAAAATAGTAAAAGTACTTACTGGGCATGATGATAATGGGTCGCGTGATGCATCGCTGACTGCTGACCCTGAGGAGTGGTGGCATGGAAAGCAGCAAAAGCCGAGGGAAACTGCAGCGGTAGAAAACCACCCCCTGGTCCCACTGACTCCCGATCCGGCATCCTCAAGTCCACACCATCAGTCACTTTAAGTCCTATCTTCTTATATCACTTCATCACCTTGTTCTAGGCACTTGGCATCACCTTCACTCTGTCCGTGTCATTTGGCACACTTTTTGTTTGTCAGGTTAATTCTAATAGCGTTGCCATGGTTTTTGATTTTGTGTCATGATATGATTTTCGATTTTGTGTGTGTTGTCATTTTTATTTTATCTGTAACAAAAGAGATATTTTATTAATTTGATGTCATAGTTTTAGAAAAAGGTTTTACTTTTAAGTGGCCATTCATCAACATCCTATTAACGTTCCCACTGCTGGGACACAGGGACCTCTCGCTTGACGGGAGAGAAATGGCATTAATTCTCCTCCCATTACCACAAGTGAGATAATTTCTTGATTCCATAGCTTTTGCTTTAAATAAATAACTCCATCATACTTTTACACAGTTTTATCAATTTTCTATTCATAACTTTATTACACTGTTCATTCAGCGCTAGGAAGCTATTATTTACACAATCGTAAGTGCTTGTCTAAAAACGTTACACTGTATTTCCATCTACTTTATACATAGTATATTTTTTCCTAGCACTTATTTACCTATTTACAAGTGATGTGAAAAACTGAACGTGTTTAGATTCCGTGACGACCGCTGCTGTCTTCATTATGTCTTCATTAGCCCACGAGTTGCCACTAACAACTGTTGGAAATTACAACTCGTTTTTATCCCATACATTTAACAGATATAGATAAAATTAAAAATTAAAAAAAATTAAAATCCAGACTAATCATACAGCATTACCTAACCCTAAACTAAGCAGAGCTACAAGCTCTGCTTAGTTTAGGGTATTGGGTGACTGATATACTTACTAAATATATTTAAATGTATAGTTGTTAAAAATTTGTTTAATGGATGGGATCACAAAATGATGTAATCTCCAACAGTTATGTGGCAACTCGTGGTAAAGCTACATTTTACGAGTGGGTGATCTACCGGTTTAACTATAGCAGGTTTTTGTTGGTTCTCAATGAATTTGCTGATATCATGGACTAGACCGTAGTTTTTTTAATATGATTGTTACTCTTTTAGATTTTAATTTGATCTGTTATTTAGTAAATTTTATTGATTTTATTACGTAAAAAACCTCACTTCTTATGTTAAATTAACCTAAGTGAATACGTCTTAATCTTTATCTGCATAAAAAAAATATTATCTATTTTCTTCAGTATTAAATCGTTTTTACGCTAAATACAAAAGTATATATGCATGCAGCATGTTTTATTTTTATTATATTGTTTAATTTCTCAGAAATATAGAACAAAAAAATATATTTATAACCTCAAGTTTTAAGACCCTTTTGAAATAAAAGTTTAGTGGTGGGACTATACAAAGATTGCAAAAGAATGTCGATAAAATCACGCGGCAGAGCTGTAGCGACAAATTGAAGAAAGACCGTGTCGTTATCACATTAACGGAAATGAGGCTTGGTACGAGTGCAAGCGATACTGATCATTTCAGTACTAACCAAAAAAACCAGCTAGAATATACCTCTAGCTATGAATATTTTAATACCTTGTATAATACTTTATTTATGTTCTCATAGAACAAGCAATATTATTGTTAACCCAATTTGGGCAAACTGTTGTTTCTCAACTCTTCTTTAAAACCTATTTTCTTATTCTTTACAACGAAATTATTAACACATTATAAATTGCTTAAGCAATGAGTATCTTTAAAGTTATTGTCATAAATAATTTGGCTAATTTGACCCAGAAGCTGCTGTATGAGAGTCAACGACCGTAAAAACCTTAATATTGTACAAACGGATCGTGACTTAATCGACCAACTCAAAACAATGCCATCAAACCAGCGAGCATAATTAAAACATACAGATACAAGTTTTTATTCCCCTTCATTGGAACTCATTATATCATAACTACAATTCTTATCTGATTATCACTTGCACCACGCCTTTTTGGGGTAGTCATCAAGAAAATTCTTGACGTAATTAATGAAGATGTGATTGTTTTGGACGTGAGACGGGATTGTCGCAATTGCCGCGATGACCACTAGTGTTGTATCATAATTTAGTTATCGATGTTTTTAATCCCCGAGAAATATATCGATGTCGATTTCAATTTAAAACTTCTATGACATTGATCTTGATTCAGAAATATACAAATGAGGTGCAATGGGTCTCGAACCTGCGGTTGTAAAAACGGCTCTAATTACTAAATACGTGATTATTTCAACTCGAGACGACATTGTCCCAATGACCGCCGTAGTGCGGTAATGAATCGATCGTAAACTCCATATTGATTATCGATACTCATTTTCATTGAATGAGATTTATGATGTTTATGCATGTGAGATTGGCGGGCGTTTCGAGTGTCGAGTTTTATCGGCTATTCAAAATACGAATCGTGAATTTTGAATGCGTCGGATTAATGGTTGCTTTTTGTTGTTTGTTTTTGTAGGCGTCAAACGATTATAAAAACGCGTTCTCACGAAACTTATGGCAATAAATCCGATTTTTCCGCATGATAATAAATTATAAAATTACTAGGTAATCGGATTTTATAATAATAAGTGAGTGTGAGCTTGTGAATTTTGTTTGTTTCAGAGAAGCATTCTTGACTTACTAAAAAGAATATTGATCATTATTTCCAATGTAGTACTAATAACTGCTATACATAGGAATTTCTCATAAAATGCTACTATTTTAAGTTATAATTTAAATATATTAAGAAATTTATTTAAAAAAATGTATCGATAACATCACACACAGCACTATGGTTAAATGAGAAAAGAAATGCGTCCACGCATACCGGGTCCCTTAATACGGTCCTTAATTACGATTTAATTGTTTTTAGCCCACGAGTCATTTTGAGGTCTTCTCGGAACCGAGATGTGACTGTTTCACTTTATTGCAATATTAATTGTTATGTGTCGACACTCACGTTTTTTTTATTTTGAATATTGATTATTATGTTTTATAAGTCAAATCATCATCATCATCATTTTCAAATTAAGTTGTAATTACAATTATTAACAAATGTTATATATTTTCTTTCTTTTGATGACTTTTGTATCTTTAAAAGCTAACCGTTGGCATACCTACATAAAATTATTGAGATTCGTTTTAGTGCGCTTCGAGGAATACATCTAAGCTACAGCTCATACATTCCTACACGTTGATTGAGTTCAACGGTTGATTAAGTTAATACTACTTACTAATCCCGTTTAAAATTCGCCAACCCGTTAAATGGATGTGCATTTTTATTACGCAATTACGTTGTCACGATGTAAATGTTTTATCGATATCGATAAATTTGATGGCCAACACTATCGTGGACATAAATATCCGTACTTTTTACGAAAACTCTTGTCTTTCTATCACTTCAACATGTATCGAAAATATATAATTATTTAATACCTGAGATAAACCTTAATGCTATTGAGGTTAGTATTTGGTGAATTTAGGTGAACATTTAGATGTAGTTAAACAGTTTTTGATGGGAAAGTCTATTCTAATTAGCATTCCTCAAACCATTTATTAATTAGCTATTACTTCCATAAAACAACGGTCGAATAAAGCGTTTTGTGAACCACATATTAGTTAATATAAATAAATATTTCTGGACAAGCAGGCATGCAACATTTAATCCTTTTGAAAAAAAACATATTTAGTAGATATTCTCAGATCAATAAATAAATGATTGCTGATCAAACAAACACTTATATGCAAGCATTTGAATTTCAGTACTAAGCGGTAACCGAACCGGCTACCCATTGCGACTTATGGTATATTGTGTAAAATAATTAAAATTTAATTAATTAACAAACATATTATTTCGCAAACAATAATGGATTGAGTTTATCCTTCATCATGCCCTTGACTAGAATTTGTCCTTGCACCTCCATGGTTAAAGGTCTTAACACACAAACAGATTATGTCCTACTAACTTAAATCAAACGTGCTTAAGTGGGCGAGGGTGCGCCTGGTGGAAACGGAAGTTGTTGCTTCGAATCCCCGCCAGCGCCAGCGGACATGAATTTGTACACTTGTGATTGATTATACCTGTATTTTTCATACACTCATAAATTATTTATTGCACACAAAAAGGACACATAAAGGTTTAGTTACAATGGTCATGTACAAAAGCGAGCTTAACCCTATAAGAGTTTTCTTACAAGCAAACCTGCGGTGATGAAGAAATGTGAAACAAAAAGAGTAGGTAGAGATGCAGTGTACATACAAGTTAGAAATAGAGACTAAAATATGAAAAAATGGCTATTATTATTTATTTTTGAAATTGAATGTGTTTAAAAATACAATATAATCTATCTATTAAATTAGACTGCTAGGACTCCGGCGCTTAGTGAATTTTCGGTATGTAAGTAGTTTAAAAAATCCGATAGTGTAACAAAACAAATCAATATGCAACAGTAAACAACAATTGTTCAATTACTTTGCATTGATGAAGTCACTTCAGCCAAAGTCAGTTAAATGCGCCATTTAGATGCTCAAGCACGGACTTCAAGCTATACTCGTAAATAAGTCGTTCTTTTAAGCCAGGAAGGTGCGCGAAAGTTTTATGGTCGGGTAAGACCAGCGAAAGCGTAGCTTAGGTTGGGTAGTGTGCTTTCTTTTAAGGCTGATTAAGTTTAGGACACGGAAGGACGTGGAATTAGGGATGTCTGCCAACCCCATGCTTGTATAACAAGCTAAACATTGCAGAATAAAACGGTCATAAGTTATTTGCGAAGTAACTGGGGTGTGTGATATTGCTATACATATAACTCAGGACTTATTTCACAAAACCCGAGCCAACTAAGCAATGGTTAGCTACTCGTATGTCTACATAATGTATAATGAGTGTCAATGGTTAGTTTGGCACGTTTGTGGATTATCCCGATGGAACGACTTATTTTCTCGAGATAGCATATAGCCTTCCTCGAAAGGCTAACATTGAAAGAATTATTCAAATCGAACCAGTACTTCCTGAGATTAGCGCATTCAAATAAAAAAAATCTTCAGCTTTATAATATTAGTGAATATAAGAAATCACCTGACATTAAGGAAAAAAGTAATTATGATAAATAATGGGAGATTTATCATTTCCCTCATTCAGCTCACCAGTCGGTTTAAACACGGCAATTCAATAATCGCCAAAAGATATATAACGGTTTAATTGATACAGATCGTAATTCTCGTTTTGATGCTCTTTTTAATGTATTTTCATAAATTAAGCAAGAAATAAACTTGCCATTGACATATAGAAGAAAGTTTTGCATTTAGCCCTAACAACAGTCTACATGTTTCAATTTAGAGTAGAAAGGGCTTCTACGAATATTTTTTGAATTTTGTATGAATGGAGATAATATAGATAATAAAATAGATTCTACATGATTCAAGATCAAGACAACTACGTAGATTTCGTGCGGCGCCATTAGTTACGCTAAGAGATGTAGTGTACCTCTAACACTTTCTCGCAAAGGCAAAAGGATTATCCTTTGTCCTTGTCTATTCCAGGGTCCTATCTGCCTAGACATTGCTACTCTAGGCTACTAAGACATTGATTTGGCGCATGTGTTTAATATCCTCATTACCACATTGAGCCATAAACACGAACAATGGAGGTACCTAACGTCCTCTATGTGTACGAGTACCTATGTCTATGTATAGTGGCGCATGCGCGTATGGAACGCGAATTGGCTAATTAGAAATATTTAGAACCTACTGCCTCGTAAGTGGTCGTTGTTGAGTAGGTATGCCTGCAGTCACTTTGGGTAACACTTCAAACTTAGTATCAGAATAAGTTCATGCCGTCTTATATTAATAAGTAAAATAAATAAATAAATATTAGCGGACAATCCAAACAACAACACCTAGCCCCGTGGTAAGCTCTAAGATTGTGTTACGGGTACTAGACATCTGATATACTTATTATAATAGACATACATATATAGATATTTTTACGATACATATTAAGCACCCAGACCAAGGAGAAAGTGATTCCAGATCATACAAAGACTTGACCCCTGGGCGGGAGTCGAACCCGCTACCTCTTGAGGCAGTCCCAGCAGGGCAGTCCAGTTAATTTGAAGGATTACGTATGTATTTCTGTTGCCGCTTTAACAACAAATACTAAAGACACATAATAAATATCTAATATATAAAATTCTTCTGTCACGGGGTGCGTAATCGAACTCCTCCGAAACGGCTCGACCGATTCTCATGAAATTTTGTGAGCGTATTCAGTAGGTCTGAGAATCGGCCAACATCTATTTTTCATTTTGCAAAACAACGCTTGCTGGGGTCAGCTAGTAAATTATAAAATGTTAAGCAACATTCCGCGAGGCTTAACAGCTCAAGCTGCATCTTTCTGCATTAAAAAAAAAAGTTTTTTGCCTTATTTTAGTTGAAAAATGTGTATAAACTATATACACGTAACCCTGTGTGCAGTTCAAGTCCATCTCATACGCATCATAGCATAGTCGCGTTGAGAAATGATGATGATGACATTCTAGCCGGACGCACGTACCAACACCATAGCCCACGCTCACCTCATTGTAATTTATGGATGTAGCTTCTGGTCTGACGGGAATGCTAAATCCACCATGAAAGAACCAGCCGGCTTTCATCAGTATCATCGTAAGTTCCATCAATCAAATAATGTGGAAGAGAATTTACTAGAAAATCTAGTAATTGTTCGGCTTGGTTGACTAGAGGTATTTATATATATTTTACTAACTGTAATATGTTCGCATGCAGCCTGCAGAATCAATAGTTCTAATCTAGTCTTACTGTAATTGATTACCAAAGAATAAATAAATATTTCCGGACTACCCACACAGCATCACCTAACCCCAAACTAAGCAGAGTTTGTACTATGGCCATGGGTGTTAGGTGACTGATATACTACATAGATACATTTTTTTTTGTAAATACATACATATATACATAGAAAACACCCAGACCTGAAACCAGAAATTGTAGAATACAATAAATGATGATTACTAATTATTATTACAACATAAAATTTTTTTTCGGATTAGTCCGTGCAAAAAGTCTCCATGCGCTGTGAGTGTTCTTATCTCCGAACATTACGAAAAATTGCGAGGATATAGTAAAAAAATTGTCAAAACCTAACGTAATGTAAATGAGGTATTAAACTTTGAATCTTGGGATATTTTGCTGATTGTTACTAGCTGATAATAAATTTATTTAAAGGTTCAGTAAAATCCGTTTTAGTACGAAACAAACTTAAACAATAGAACTAAGTTAAAATATACATTCACTAGTTTTATAACTTTTAAGGCGACGGCTCGTTAACGACTTAACGCTTCTATATGTATTCCTAGACAAAACCTTCCAAAATATACCTTAATCCCTTGAATTGAAGGTTATTTTTCTTCTTGTAAGGTTAGACTAGGAATTCATGTTATAATCTAAAAAGAGATTTACTTGTTTCTTCAGCTGGTCAGTCGTCTTAATGATTATGTGTCATGAATTTGATTCTCAGGGTCCCTGAACCTGTAAATTGAGCTTGAGTTATGTAAAAACTTAAAAATACAATTTGTAATTACTACAAAATTGTAATAACTGATAAAGCTGTTCGCTTCTCAGCTCAGTATAAAACATTGAAGCGAACTGTCAAGACAATGTTATTTTCTTGATATTTTTTGTTTAAGCAATTTAGTTTTATTTATTTTAAGATGAACTGTCCATGTAGGCTATGTGCTTCTAAGCAAATAAACGTTTTGACTTTGACTTTGAAACTTGAACAACTTTTACACTAGCGATCCAGAAATGAGACATAGTTTCACAACAGACAACAGGACAACAGGCGTTTCCTGGATGCGGCGACCCCATCCACTCCTTCGGATACTCTAAAACAACTTGTTACGACACCAAAGGTTCTACACCGCTACATCAGGGAGTTAAGCTGGTTGGGGCCTGTTAGCTGGCACAGCACAACTGTACACACGCGCCATCACCGCGTCGCCACCGCGCCGTCAAAGTCTAATTTTACCGGAACACTATACGGCTAGTTACGCAGAACATTACAAGTCATATAGCTATATAGTTAGGTTAACAGCGCGGTGGCGGCGCGTGTGTACAGTGGAGCGATGCGGCGGCGGCGCGGTGGTGGCTTCGTGTGAAGGAAGCCCTAATGCACAAATATCACCCATGCGAGATGCCAGTGCAGATCTCAGTTGCCCCATTAGAATTAGAATACGATATGTTACAAGCGGCCCACCCCGGCTTTGCACGGGTGCGATCTATAACATTTATTTCCTGGTCATCTTTAAGCACCTATTTTTTTTGTTTTGTTTTTTGTATTTTATTTATGACGCTTCTAAGAATTGTAAAACCAAACAATGGAAATAAATGATTTTGTATATTGTATCTATACATACCGTTTCTTCAATCACTCTATTAGTAGTTTTATAATTAATCACGATAACATTTGAATCTATACTAATATAATATTATAAAGCAAAAGAGTTTGTTTGTTTGTTTTGTTTGTTGATTTGATTTGATTTGATAGCTGTGTTTGTATGTTCTGCAAGCACTTTCATCTTGGTCTGGGTGTTTTTATGTACCGTAAAAATATTTATATATGTATGACTAATTATACTAGGTATATCAGATGTCTAGTACCCGTTAAACAAAAAAAGAGCTTACCACGGGCCTAGATGTAGTTGTGTGGATTGTCCCGATACATTTATTTATACTATATAGGTGCTGAAGTATTCGTGCTACCTCCCACAACGCAGTCAAAACTCAACATAATTTTTCAATCCAAAATAGAAACAGTTACAGGAAAATATAAAATGAAGTGGCAAATACTTCAACACCTGAGTATATTCGTCTTGAACGCACTTTGTTTTGGCAACACTCCATTTTTTTATTTTATATTCATACTAGTAGCTCAACATGAACGTGGTTTTTTGTATCCTGTAGCGGCCCGTCCAAAAATAATGAAATAAGTTTATTTTTCACAAGTGACATGAGGTATGCTCATTTTTTATATAATTACCTAAAAACAGCTGACCCGGCAATAATAACATTATATATATTACTCGCTGATCCGAAATTACTTGATTCTTCCTCCTCCTTCTACAATGATCATCATTATTCAACTAAAACACCTTACTCATGAATCTACCTATCGCTGAAAACTGCATGAAGATTCGTTTGGTAGCCTTTGAGTATATCCCGAACATACAAAGTCGCCACGCCAAGCATCGTCTTCGTCCGAATAGTTTGCGTTAGTTGCAACTATGCCCCGTCAACACACATCGCGTTGTCAAGAATATTCGCCATAGACCGCTAATGTAGCCCCACCATTATCATCATCAGTTACTATCAGGTAACACTATACTATCACCTGTCAAAAAAATATCTATTTTCCATACAAAAAAATATTAAAAGTTTTTATTCCCGTAGAGTTCTGGAAACCCATTATTAAGACCTCAAAGAAATACGTTAATTTTGTCAAATAGATTGTAATCTCGGATATTGCATGAAACCTGCTAATGTACAATTAGTAAAATTACACATTTCATGCAATTTTCAAGATTGTAATCTACTAACGACGTAGTAATCACAAAACAAGAAATAATAATTAAAAACCTACGTGTTAAATTTAAAGAATTAAAAATGGAGGAAAATGGAGAAAAATCAAAAATGGAACACAAGAAATCTAGTGAGAAGAGACGGTGTGTGTTTTCTTCCTTATTTTGGGTTCCGTAGTTTATCTTTCAGAAACATTTAGTATGTTATACGAGAATTAACGCCTCGATGGAGTTGAAAATGAGAGGTTTCGTTAGATTTGTATTTGCTGTGATATTCGATAAGCATTTACAAAATAATAATTTAAAAAAAACATATTGCCTCGGTGGCGCGGTGGGCGAATGTCCGCTTGCAGAGCAAGAGGTAGCGGGTTCGATTCCCGTCGAGGGTAAAATTGTTTGTATGTTCTGCAAGCACTATTCTCCTTGGTCTGGGTGTTTAATATGTATAATAAACATATCTATATATGTATGTATATTGTATTAAGTATATCAGATATCTAATACCCGTAACACAAGCTTAGAGCTTACCACGGGGCTAGATGTCGTTGTGTAAATTGTCCGGAAATATTTATTTATTTATATTATACTAGTATATATCTAGTATGATAGTACTCGAGTGGGATCTCAAATGAAAGCGCATCACGTGCACATTACAAAATGGTATGACTTTTTACTTATTTATTTATTGTAAAAGATTATGACTGAATTCATTGTATAAATGATTATGGGACCCTATTTCACCAGTCTCCCTTATTTTTTTAATATATCTATGTGTGCATCCACCGTTGTTACAGACATTATTCATCGGATCATTTAACCAAATTCAGATCATGAGGCGACATAAATCAATGGGTATATCTTTATGGCCCGGCCTGGTACTCAACTTGTTGAATTGTGACTTCCAATTAGTATGCTTGAAGCTGTACTAGATTTATAATTCACGCCAAAAACCCGCTGGTTATAGAATAATAGAAGAAACATCGGCATTGAATGTTAATTCATTTCTAGGAATAAGTTTTATGACTTTTGTTTTGAATGATTTATGTAGTCTTTTCTTGTTTTTAGGGTCCTTAACGAAATGGCAAAAAACGAAATCCTTATTCGTCTAGTATGTCGGTCTGAACTTCCGTATATCGTAGCAACTTATATTTTTTTAAATGAAAGCTCATGTTATTATTATTAGTTAAATTAAATCAAGATATCTATTTGTGAGTATATAACATAATACTCGCCGCGTAATGCTTACGTGAACTGTAATAAGCGATACTTAACGTTGATTTAATCTTAGTAATTTATTACTAAGACATAATTTTTCACAAACTTTGAAGCACCATTTTTAACCCCCGACCAAAAAAGAGGGGTGTTATAAGTTTGACGTGTCTGTCTGTCTGTCTGTCTGTCTGTGGCACCATAGCTACCGTACGGACGGAGCGATTTCAATTTATTTTTTTTGTATGAATGGTGAGTCTGGCGCGAGTGTTCTTAGACATGTTTCATGAAAATCGGTTGTGCCGTTTAAAAGTTATGGTGGTGAGAGTGGGTAAGGAAAACCGAAAATCTGCAAATATACTAGTGTGGGGTATCAAATGAAATCGCATCGCATCCATATTACATAATATTATGTTGATTTACGTTAAAGGCAATTAGCGCACAGGAATCGGGGGTTTTTCTTAAATTTTAAATTTAGATTTATGATATATTGGCACTATTCAGCACGTCCCTGTAACCGTAGGTACGAGTATAATCTTGAATATCAATACGTTTACGAAGATCTCGTGTTTAATGCATCAGCGTCCTAGAACTTAGCTGGGAAAGTCCCATATTCTTAAAATAAGATACTGCTCATGTAATATAAAAAGAGAAACCCCGTTTTTCTGTTGAATCACCTAGCAGACATTAGAATTTTAAAGTATTGAGTATTGCAACATCATCCTCATTCACTGTATTACCTCTATTTCTAACTTGTACGTACACTGCATCTCTATCTACTCTTATTTTGATTCACATTTCTTCATCACCACAGATTCGCTGTAAGAAAACTCTTATAGGGTTAAGTTCACTTTTGTACATGACCATTGTAATAAAATCTTAATGTATCCTTTTTGTGTAGGTACAGTAAAGAATTAATAAATTTATTACCTATTGACTGAATAAACTAGTATATTCATTAATAATAATTTATGCATGATGAACATTTTAAATTATCATGGTTTTTAACAATATTATTACTTAAAACTGGTTTCATGGTTTTTTTTTTGTATTTGACGTTGCAGTACTATTCTAGGCACACAGACAGCTTACAACTTATGACACCCCTCTTTTTTGTCGGGGGTTGAAATGAAGTGACGATTGTAGTTTATTTAGTTTATTTTATAGAACAAATAACTTGTCATAAGATAACATATTTCGGACCTCGGTGTTAAAATGATCATTTACTAATTAAAATTCTATTTTTAGGCAGCTCTATTAGAGGTATAGTAATTAAAAAGGAAGGCGTTATTGTGTAAAAATAAACCCGAGCAACGTCGAGGCAGGTAGCTAGTTTTAGTTTACTTTGTGTTTGAAAAGTCAAGTACTTGATCTAAGTGATCACTTGGACACCTAAAACTTATTTTCTTCTCTCTTAGTCACTCGATTATGTCAAGTTCATGAGATTTATAATATTTTTTTACCTATCTGTAATTATATTGACGGGACAGAACATAAAATGTAAGAAATTATATATCTACTAGCTGACCCCTGAGCAAACGTTGTATTGGAAAATGAAAATAGATGTTGGCCGATTCTCAGACCTACTCAATATGATCACAAAATTTCATGAGAATCGGTCAAGCCGTTTCGGAGGAGTACGGGAACGAACATTGTGACACGAATATTTAATATATAAGATTAATTACCTATTTGATCTCTGCAATACATTATTAAAGAACGTCAAATTACCAAGTTATTCCACTCGAGTTAACAATATGCGAATATTTTGAAACGTTTTGACGGGAATAAATCAAAAAGCTGTGTTTGCAAGCAATAACAATGCGTGCTAAAATTATGTTAAGTTATTTTTAGTTGTTACTTACATTGTTATTTTTAAGTTGTTACAATGTATCGTGCTTGTGATAAACAAGGGTGAGGCACGTGCAAAAACGCGTAAAAAGTTCACTGAATTAATATATTCTTATTTCTGATTCGTAAGTATTTTGAAACAGCGTCAGCAATTCTCAATTCTCAATTCTTTATTACCGTTTACACATCGGTTTCTTAAATCTAAGACATAGTTATATTATAGTGTATGTATCAATGTGGACTCTGCAATGAGTTGTATAATGGATTACCTCGCGAAAAGGTATCTTTACCCACCTTAAAGTTGTTTGTGTTAATCCAGATTATGATTATCAGCTAGTAATCCTTATTATCTATGTCAAATTAGCTAAGGATTAGTTCGTTAAGGTTAAAAAAATATAAAAAATCAGAAAATTTCATAATTGTACTTTCAATCACTTTGATATGCGGGACGAATGAGGATAAACAATATCATGTGGATTTTTTATTTATTATTTTGGCCAAAACTCCGAGAAGAATACGGCATAACCCAGGGAAAAAAAAAAAATAGACTTGTAATGCTGACCAATAACAACTAAACTTAACAGCACCATTTTTAGGCTTCTTAGAGAGTAGATATTTGTAAGTATTTGTGAATATAATATACTCTGTCGGCGATCTCTTGACAGTTAATTTTAAAATAAAAAAATGTAAACTCCAAATGTGTTTATTAATCGGAATAATTAATACAAGGCAAAAGACTGCCTTGTACTAACCAAAAAAAAAGCTCTGTGGTAGTAACTAAGAAACTACACCGGATATCCATATTTTGTTTACATTCTAAGCATTTTTGTTATGAACTTCCCTTATGATCCTTTACTAAGATCTATTTCTGATTATTTATACTATGTCAACAAATGATAAACATGGCGTCCCTTATAACTACTATCTCGTCTATTATTGGTATTTTTTAACTGTTCTATGCTAGAGTAGATTTTATTTATATGTTAACTTTATATATACTGTTCAAAACAACAAACGTGATTCTCGTAAAGTTGCGCGACGGCCAAGCAAACTTTAAAAAAAAAGATACATAAAAAAATGAGTTCTTTTTATAGCAAAATAAGTTAAAACTGTTCACGGAACCCTAGGTTTAGTAAGAATACAGATAATATTTAAAATCGATTGAAAAATTGTTTCTGTAGAGTAAATATTACGTTCCGTTTTTAATTTGCATCTAGCATCCAACTCAATTGAATCGGAACTGGCATAGTGTAAAAAGAAATGTAAAAGCCCGGGCAGGTATACCGGATTGGTATGCGTAAGAGCAGCTCTTCTGGGAAATGAGATAAAACGTAGCGACACGTTATTTATTGTCATTCGAACAGTTCGGTATGTTTCTCTATAGATATTCGTAGATGAAGGGTTACTGCCTAGCAGTAACTCAAGTAATTTTAAGACTAATTTAGTACCAGTTCCAGTAAATATTAGGTCTGAGAGTGCTATTATTAAAAAGCAGAAATCTTGTTTATTTAATCTTTTGTTAGTTTCAATACGTTAATATCAATCATTCCATAGTTTATTAAAAAACAAAGAAAGTATAACATAATTGACGCAGTCTAATCACAATGACTACTGAACCATTTTTGTATATATATTTAACAGTACATTTAGGCAAGTAAGCTTAATATCGGCCTTTAATTGCGGGTTAAATATCTTATTTTTCCGAAAACTCTATATCAACAGATGCGTGGGCGCAAACAGTTAAAAATACATTAATAATTGTAGATAACCTTTATATATTTGCATTTAGTTTACAAAAGTTCACAGAAAAGTGCTTAAAAGCAATAATAAATATGAAAAAATATAATGCGAAGGAAACGTGGAAATTATTCAACACAAACCCACATATTAAAATGATATTAGCACTCAACTTACCACATTTCTTTTGCTACTGTTCCCCGCAATGTCTGCAAAAGATAATTACATATAAATATTGTTACCATTAATAAAGTACACAAAAGTAAATATAAATAATTATTAGCTATAAATAATGGCCTTCGTAATAATCGTTTTACGAGAAAAGTGCATGATGCATGAGTAAGAGCTTCTTGTTATAAAATAAAAAAAAACTTGGCCTCATTCAGTTCAAATACCTATTTTTACTTTTTTTTTAATGTTTGCTTTTATTGCGGTGAGCAACGAAACAGAAAATAGATTTTGTATTATCTACAAATTCAGGTTCGGGTTTATAATAAATGAACCAATTGAACCAATTGTAATGAACTCCACACGTTACAAGCTAGATTTAAGTGAAACATAAGGACTTTATTTGTAATTATTATCAACAAAAAGACATTCTATTCTTTTCTAAAAAATATATACATAGTATGACTGTATAACTGTTCATTTATCTTTTATCAGTAATTTATACCTGAAATCAGATATACCTATTAGTTTATAAATATTTTTAAACTAAATTGTGTTAAAAAGTCACTTTCAATAAAAATGGAGTAATTCTGCTTAAGTTATTGTAAAATTACTTTTTTCTCGTTTCCAAGTAACCTTTACTCAGCTGTCTTAATTATGATATAATATTCTTTTTATGTGTATATTTTTTACATAATTATAAAAGATTAAATCATAGTCAGTTTCAATATTTTTTTACAACTGTGTTTTTCGTACAATTGAATCTGCATGTTCTTTCCAGGACGTACAATGATCGACTAACGATTTGCCTTAGGTAATATCATACACAAAAGGACAAAGCGCTCAGTATATTATTTTACCTGAAAATGGCGAACGTACAATCATAATAATAATCTGATTGGTGGATGGCAAATGTATATTCATCTCATATTTATTTAATTTTAAAGTTATAATAGAAATAAAAAAATAACAAGGCTTTCTGGCGGCCGCTGATCGTGCACTGACGTAAATTAATAAACTACCGGAAATTTAAACAATACATTCAACAGGAGTTGATAATATTCCGTAAGTTGATTTAAATTACAATTTACTAGGAAATTTATCTATTT
Organism: Gymnoscelis rufifasciata; assembly: GCA_929108375.1. Classification (NCBI taxonomy): domain Eukaryota; kingdom Metazoa; phylum Arthropoda; class Insecta; order Lepidoptera; family Geometridae; genus Gymnoscelis; species Gymnoscelis rufifasciata. The sequence continues at coordinate 6,487,533 of OV815327.1, read as the reverse complement.
ACGTACATAGGTAGACCTTCCTTTTGAACCACTCAATCTGTAGCTGAAAACAGCTCTTAAATCAGTCAAGTAGGTTAAAAGATCTAATTTAAGCGAACAGGTTACTTTATTTTATTCTATGTAAAGACGATTTCGAGCATTCAATATAAAGGCAGTAAGGTCAAACAATAAACCCGACTAGTTTTATGACTTACCTAAGTTATTTGTTAGCGGCGTTTTCAAACACCTCGCTTGTTTATTATATTAACAAGGGTCAAGCAGCAGCCTGTTCTTAATATAGTAATTTTTTACGATCAATTATTTATTTCCTCATATTTTCTACATTGGTCCTTTAGGAATGCGGTAGGGAAGGGAAAGAGTTGTTAAGGATATCGATAGAGAGGTCAGTAATATAATAATAGTCTTTACTTTCTTCATTTGTTGTCGAATTATTCAAATTAAATTAGGTAGGTAGTTAGATAACTGACATTTTGTAGAAGATCATATATAATAACTTATATTAGTTAGTTTTGTTGTAAGAATGGTGTTATAGAAACCCATAGTTACTTTAATGTTTTAATTTACATAATAGTAAAACTGTAAATATAATAAATAAATGGATTTTGTATTATAAATGTATCTATTGGATTTTGTACTTTAAGTATGTATGTTGAAAAATATCAATTTACGTAAAATTTTCAAAATATTATGAATGAAAAGAAATTATATTTAAAACATCGAAAAAAAAACTAAGACAGGTCGGGGATTTCGCAAGGAACATTACTAATCGCTGAGAACCGCATAAACCTCTGTCTTGTTTTGCGAACAGACAGACATACAGTCGCGGTATCGCGGTAAGTTTTTAATGCGAAGTGATTAAATGTCATACAGCGCAAATAATATTATTATTTGCGTTTTGTTTTGAAAACACACTTCATCGACATCGATAGAACACATCCCTAGCATCGAGTCGATAGGACCGAGTTCGTGGCGAGCTAGAATACACGCATTGCTTGGTCACGACAAAAAGGCTCTCACGCGCTCTCATCAACTGGGACCTTTCGATTATACATGCGCTACGCTGTCGCAGGAGTCGACTATAGATAAAGAGAGGTTTATACCTCCTTTTTGGTGCCAACAAAAACGGTGCCAAAAAGAACGGTACCAACGTATCATAGTTTGTGCTCGTATTTATTCTTGAAGTGCCATAAAATGATAAGATTATGTATGACAGTAATGAAATAAATTTAATGATCACTTCTGGAATAACTTAAAAAAAATCTAATAAAATGCATCGTGCATGGCTAAATTGATGCTTATTTTAAAGCATATTAGTTTACTGATAGGTAGGATTTAACTGTTTTTTATTGATTGATTCACCTCGTTTCCAATTACTTTAATTTTGTCTTGTGCAACTGAATCAATAACTATAATGATATTTATTTACAAAAAGAGTTTATAGCAAAAGGTTGAAGAATAATACCAATGTTATTCATTAATTAACTGACAGGCTTCGAAGTCCAAATCGCATGTAGATCATCTGCATTATTTGTACTGACTGCTAAAGACTTCCATTAATTAGTAAAAAATGTTCGCTTACTGAATGGAATTATTTAACTTATATATTCAAGTAACAACAAATTGCTTAATTATCACATTTATAATTAGTATTCAATTAGAATAACTACAAAAAATGTGACCTTTTGAATTCTTTGCGGTATTAACAGCTCTATGCGCACGCGCAATCAACTGATGATAGAGTCGGCCAAGATAATGACATCTGAGGTAAAAACACGACCAGTCAGTTATTTATCATCTGGCCTCCTTAATTATCGAGGAGCGACTGTATAAAGCCGTTTTGCCTTATGAGAAGGTGATTTTTGACAGTTCCAATTTGTTGTTTTTTATGGCGTTGGCTAGGGTGTTGTAATTTTGTGTGATTAATCAATGGCGTACAGTTATTTTTCAGAAAAGGCGTAAGGTGCGCTTTATTTTTTTTGTTTTATTATGTTGCTCCACAGCTGCATTTATTTTATACTTGAACAACTTTTTATTGTCTGTTGCTACTGTATTTCAAATTTAATTATTTTATAATATCAAACCATAGAATCACTTAAGACGTAGGTATGAAGTTTCGCTACATTGAAAAAAAAGCTTTATAGTTGAACCGTCAGTCACGCTATAATACTTTTATTAACTCAAACCGATAGAAGATATCTTTTTATTGAACGAAATCGATCAAATGAAACTGTATTTTTTATTTATTACCTCCATAATGAAGATAAAAAATATTATAAATTAATTTATTATTCGAAATCAACGGTCAATTACTCATTCAGTACTGACATATCGATAAGTTACTGCACTAAGAAATATCGATAGCCCGTCACTATTGAAATACTGCAATTAAAAAAATGTTTTTAATATCTATATTTCAATTAACCTGAATAAGAAATCGATTTTGAGAAATGCTTGATTCGGGTCGTTGAGTACCACTATATCAAAATTTGGGTAGGGTTGCCACTTGAAGGTAAACATTTATTTTCATTTAAAGACTTTTCATTGGCCGCTTGCTTCGCCTCACGCCCGCGCGTAAAAAGTAGCATAAGTTGCCACTTACGACTGTTGGAGATTACAACATGTGATATCCCATGCATTTGACAGATTTTAACAACTTAAATTTTATCCTTATTTGTCAATTTGTTTTATGGTATTACAACATGTACCGAATCTCCAACAGTCCTGCTTAAGGGCTAATTTTCGTATTTCTTTTAAGCAATGCTTATAAAGATAAGAATGGTTTTAAAAAGTGCATATCTAATATAGATACTGTCATACTTCAATATGCTATCCAGGTACATCTTGCGTAACGAACGACCCTGCAACTGTCCTATATAGACAGCCACTAACCTGACGGATCTTATAAATTTCCTATACTTATTTGTTTTTGAACCAATTTCTATTATATCAGTAATAACTGCAATCGTCTAGCAAATAATATACATAAATTAGCATATACAGAAACCACAAGAATGAGTTTTCCTGTTTGTTCAAAGATTGAACGAATGAATGAGTGACTTTTAATCGACAAAGTGACAGCCCTAGCGCAGTCGTACGCGCAAGTGAACGCGATAAATCTTGTAGGGTTAATTAAATGCCACCACAGGCTTTATAAGTGTTTAAGGATGTGTGCGACAGGGGGTTGGGTGCAAGAAACTGGTGCTAAATGAGCCCATGGTAGCGTTAATAATAGGTATGATGACTACAATAAATAGGTATTAAGTTTAATCCGTCTGGTAGCCCCTCCAAAAATACTAGACACCTAAATTATTCGCTTTATGAGTTTAATAAGAAAGTGCCAAGATATGGAGCATTAAACCCAAGGTTTTTAACTTATAAATTAAATACAAATCGCACGAAAGCTTGGTTCGAGCGAAACTTCAATGCACAGTGCATTCGTCTTTAGTTTTCGTTTGCAAGAAATCCGAAAAAATAGGTGTACCTACGGTTATTTAAACAATCTACATTACGGACATAATCTTTCCCTTTTTTTATAATTATTGCTTGAAACCAATATTTTAAATGTTTTTAAGTACCTACTTAATTGTTTCTTTGATCTTTAATATATTATATTCCTACATTTTCCCACAGCAAAATGTACGAAAACTCTGAAACTTTGTATTTTTTTTGTGAGCAATAGGGGGTTGGGTGCAAGAAACTCGCACTAAATGAATTAATTAATTAATGAAAAGTTTATTGCACACATTATACGTTACATAGTAGCTCTCAATATGATTCCGTGGTAGCCTGGGGGTTTGTAATTGTAGGTAAGAGCCGCAAATGGTCGGTTATGTAGAAAAATATGAGGGTTCATTACAATTGTTTGTTTGGAAACCATTATCGTGCATATTAAAACACTAGTAATTATTTCATTGTTGAAGGTGTAGGCTGCTTTTAAATGGAACTCTTAACCCTGTCGCTTGTCGATAATCGTCAAGGACTTAGTTAAATAAAAAAATGGCAGGAAATCATATTTTTCCAAAAAACATAAAAATTTAAGATGCCGTTAAGTTTCCATCTTCATTTATCCTCACACAGAAATTTTTTAAAACATTACATAACATTATCACATTTTTTTAGTATGTATATAGTTCGCATAAACTAAAAGGTGCGTCGTTATATAAATCTGTCGTAACTATTGTAACGGCTCGTAGGTAAAAAACGATCCGTAATTAAATAAATAGGCAGGCATAAATCGCCTTTAGGTTGAATCATTAAACGCCGTTAACTTATATTTACTCGTTAAACGGCTAGTTTTCTTTAACTTGCGCCAATTGCGACTTCTAATACCGATTAAGATCTAACAGAAACCCGATCTAGCATCTAGCTATCTGGTTATCTAGACATTGCGCCTTCAGTGAGAAACTGAGGGGTTGGACGCTGTTTTTGTTAATTAATGTCTCTGAGGAAATTCAAATAATATTGTTAAAGTCTTGTGTCTTTGAGGAGATGTGTGCGTGTGGGGGGTGGGGGGGGGGGTTCTCTGATTTGTTACAAACTACTATAAGTTTAAATATGGTGTGATAAGTTTTCTACGAAAGGTACATTTCATCTTAATAGTCGAGAATAACTGCAAAAAAAGCATTTACCTAAAAGAAGTTTTCGGGGATTTGTGAACTGTTGATAATTATTTTAGTAAAATGTCAGTTTAGTGATGTAAAGATACCTTCTTGGTAAATGTCGATAAATATTAGAAACTAAATTTGTATAAAACACTTGTTTAAATACAACTGAAGGTTGACCCTAGTCCCTAGTTGACAAGACCCTAATACTACCATCATAAATCTTTAATAGCTTTCTTGCTCGCGTCACACTATATTAAACACGGTGTGTGCAGAAATTCAGAAAGCTGTGTTATTTTTATTAACAATCGATTATTAACAATTATTAACAATTTATTAAAAATTAAATTGATTTGTTCGATACCTTGAACAGTAGGCAATTTGCGCACTTATCTGGTATTCAAAACACCAGCTATTTAGCTAAAATCTGTACACACATATTTTGACGCAATCTTAAATTTGAAATAAGGTCTAGGTCTAAAGGCCTATTTCACCATCTCCTAATAAAGTTAGACAATAGATAAAATATAGAGCTATTTAGCTCACCCGCATGTGACAAAGCGAAATAGCTCTACATAATAAACCATTGACACGTACGTTGCATTTCTTAGAATTAGAATCTCTTCTAATCTTTCTTAGAGCAATTCATAAGAATTTTAAAAATAAAAAAATATTGTTATTGTAAATATGGGGCCTTATATTATTAGGAAAATAATTTTACTTAGTTTAGTGAATTGCCCCCATTGTAAAGTCTGCTAGCTCTGCGCTTTACATACTAACATAATGTTTTCATCGCAAAATTTCTTAATTTTTCATCGGTTATTGTATCATTGGTTCTAGAAAAATATATTACTCACAAAGTTTTCGTATGGGCTACAGTCAAGTTATTTTTAAACACCTTTATAAATATAAAATGTATTATTCAAAACATAGAACATCCTTGTTATCATAAAAGTTCTATGTCTATAAACATAAATCTAGACGTGGTAAATACAGCGGTAAGAAACGCACTCCGGCGTTGTCTATAAACTAATCGCTCGATTCTTCGACTAAACCGACCACACATCGATAGGGATGTGATGTATCGATAATGTTATCGATGTTTTGATCTTGTCAGTGTCGACACTGTTGGACACTGAATACCGAATAGGTATGCGTTCTGATTTTGAATTTACTGTACGCGTATCACTAAAATTGCTGTTCTTGGTGAAAATATTACTGGTAGTACAGTTTTTTTTAGTTTTCCGTGAATTTTGCATTTCCAAGAAAAGAAAAAATATGTAATTTTTATTAATTTAAATGACGGACTAAATATATTCTTTGAGAATTTATGTAGGTAATTACTCGAGGGAGCAGTGTTAAACCCCGATAACTTCAAATAAATCGTAAATACTTTTTAATAGCCAACTAGAATTGATTGCTCTTTCTAGTGATGTTTACAGTTAACGTACACTAATTTTGCTCACTTATCGGGTATTATCACTGCACGATAGGTATACATTTTAAAGTGGTAATAAAGGAGTTTGCGAGCTTGTTAAATATTGTGTGTAACTCTTCTTGAATTCATTGTAAGTCCTAACATATTACCATTTCAATTTCTCCAAAATGCGCAACGGTTTAAAGATTGTTTCACGTGAACAAATCAAGAAAACCAACACATAGTTCCAAAGAAAAGTAGGTAAAGTCTTAATTAAACCCATCGTTTTCGGTTGCTTGTTGAGTGTACCTTGTAATCAAACGTTCCGTGCCACGCACGTTTCTTGAAATCGATAATTTGTACCGAAACGTATGCAATTACTTCAATCCCTTAATAGCTTACTTTAAGAGAAACTGTAATGATACAAAATACCATCTTTCTTGTAAAACATCGCCATTACGTATGGATGTGCTAACCAAAGTATGACAAAAATATTACGATACTATGTTTATTATGACATAATTAATTGATGATTTTCCATGGATTTAATTTTGAAATAGATTTTTTAGTAAAACAATTAAGTATTATTTTATTATAAGCCCTTTTTGCCCCATAGCGGTTAATAAAAATAACCCATTATTTCAACGATAACAATTATCAATAATTATGTTAAATTCAAATTATACAAAGTCAAACCGCTTCTTGACTCTAAGTTTTTAATTCTGAAAACTGCATTATAACCCTTTTAGAGTTTCATATGAGAGAAATCTAAGCATTTTGCTTAACAGTAACTTTGTACACAACTTTGTAAAATGACAGTACTATAAGGATATTAAGTGGGATTATAAATTAACTCTTCCCTTAAAGTAAACTTCATATTATAGGAATAAAACGGTGATAAATATGTAAACATGGCAAAATGTGATTGCTTAAAAAGATAAACAATACACTCGTAGTGTACAATTGCGAACAAAAACAACATTAATCTGAGGGTATATTCCTAAGTGTACTAAATGAAAAATTAAATAACATTACCTACATAAATTCTCAAAAAATATATTTAGTCCGTCATTTAAATTTAAAAAAATCACATATTTTTTCTTTTGTTGGAAATGCAAAATCAAGACGATGAAGTTTCGCGTAAATGTAACGCTATCATGCGATTTGTACCAAAATTTGTACGTCACGTTTATATATTTATATAATATACTAGCGGCCCGCCCCGGCGTTGCACGGGTTAAAAAAGTTCCCGGCAATTATTTATTTGATTTTTTCTCGCCTTTTAAACCTTCCCTAGACCTCCACGAACATTTAAAGACTAAGATAAGATAAATCCGTTCAGCCGTTCTCGAGTTTTAATCAGACTAACGAACAACAATTCATTTTTATTTATATAGATTAAAATAATCATCTGCGTTTAATCAAGGGTGTGGATTCCGCATTTTGCTACAAAGTCACGTGATTGGTCTCATTTTTTTATGCACTGAACATTATTAGTATCAACCTAAAAAGTAAGCTTTATCACATTGTAAAAAGATAAAAACTACTCAATATGATTGTAACCCGTAGTAATATCCATAAATAAATTTATAATTTGGCAACATACAATAATAAGTTATATAACAATTAAATAAAATCAACTTTAATTATTAAACATTTCCATATAATATATTCCTGAATACAATGTAGCAGAGCACTGTAGAACACTCCAGCCCAAGCTTTGCAGTTTATCTCTATTCAACCATTGTGGAGGTGCAATAAATACGGCGCGCGCACGTCTTCAATTGAAACGTACACTACTTAATAATCGCGCATACGCCCGATAGCGCAACGTGTGGCCCGAGATTTTATCGATAGTTTTGCACAACCCTAGTCTCAACATTGTTAGAATATAATGCGTTTTGATTTATTTAAATCGATTGTGGATTTTTCTCTTCAATCCAATAGACTGTTCCATTTGATCGATTTGTGATTATCCAGTAGTAGTAGTACTGTTATAAATGAATAAATAAATATGGTTATTGTGTAATTAAATAATAAATGCATGATTTTTATTATGTACTTTAAACGTTTAGTAGTGTTGAAAGACGAAAAAAGTCAACATAAATTTGGACTTGGACAATCGACGCAGTAACCATGATGTTGGTGAAACATAAGGTTAAAATAAAAAAAAACTTATCAAAAGTCAATCTCTAAACTTTCTCGTGTCCCGTCACTAATTCTTTGACAGCTCTAACGAATAGGATTGTTAATGTTTCGTATAATCACAGCACTATTATGTTATTGATTGATTATCGAATTAATTTGATTGTTGTTGTTAATAGGTTAAAAACTGAGCTGTGAAATGTAGGATGGTGGAATTGGAGATTTTCGATTATTTACAGAAAGGGATCCATTTTATTTTTATAAAATTTTTTAGGGACTGTTTTTTAGATTCTGAAAATTGTTGCTCAGTATTTACGTACGAATACGTCAATATAAAATATTGATGTTTGACTTGTCAGTTTGACTTTCGATGCCTTTCTCACGAACGGGTGAAACAAAGAAAGTGTGATTGGACTGCAGATTAACCACACAAATTAACAGAAAGATTATCCTACTCAATTTTTGTCGTGTTATTTGATTTATTCCTATTAGTAAAATTAACGAGTAAATGGATGTTTTTACTTTTAAAAATATAATTTGACTAATGAGCTACTTCTTATTAATATATTTTTTTATTTTTTTCCTTTTGAATTGAGATCCGCAAACCCTTACTTCACTTATATGGATAACTGGCCGGTCATATCAAGTTAAATTTACTTAAATGATAAATTCACGAATAACTGACATTGAATGAGGACTAGAGAAACCACTCATCAGCTCTAAAGACGACAGACTTATCATTATTTCAAAACCTGTTTAATTATTGCTAATTAACAATAACATCAAATAAATAAAACATGTAATTACTTTTTTGAAGTTGTAACTTAAGTGACAACTCTTATGCACATGCTCATATTATAAGATACCTAACATTTTGTTAAATTGTCTGTATTTGAAATAACTAACTTGAACTTATAAGATAAAATCTACATATATTAAAGTCTATAAAGCTAAGTTAAAAATCAGTCAGACTTTGATACTAGCTAAGTATGAAAATATTTATTTAATTATAACTTTATTTCTGCAGTTATGGTACAAAATTGTTTTACAAGAATGTACCATTTTGTACATTTTGTGCTCTGTGGTGGTGGGCATCATGTTATTCAGAAGAAAATAAGCCTAAAGAAATCCATTGCCTTTCCTGTTAAACCGTAGACAACAAAACCGAGTAAAACGTTAGAAAACAAAACCGAGTGTAGACAACAGCCCATCCGAGTGTCAGCCCACATCTAAGCTTTCTCATAAATAGACGTAATTACGTTGTTCCTCAGTAAATATGATGTAACCCCCTTCCCTGGCCCATCCAGTTTTTGCATCCGCCCCGAGGTCCAAGATTCCTGGCTGTATAATGAAGCCATTACAGAAACGAGCTTTGGAGAAACTCGTATAAAATAAAAGTATCCAAATCGCCTGAGGGCAGAGACGGTTTGGGTAGGAAGCAGGTTGGATTGGGTTCAGTATTCTGGATAACTGTTCTACCTAATCTTATTAATTAATTATTTATAAATATAAAAATAAATAAATATTTCCGCATTATTTACATAGCATCACCTAACCCCAAACTAAGCCGAGCTTATACTATGGGTTAGGTGACTGATAAACTATGTACATAGATACATTTTTTTTTTAATTTACCCCCATATTTATAAAAATATTTCACTTTTGATTGTAAGCTAATAGGAGGTTTATAGAACATTTGATAAAAAAAACGTTAAAAGTATTCATTTATTGCATTTTCATGTACATAAAAGATCTTAAATATAGAAAATAGTGTCAAAATGTAAATTACCCATTAAATCTATATATGTATGTCTAGTATATTAGGTAAATCAGATGTCTAGTACCCGTAACACAAGCTAAGAGCTTACCACGGGGCTAGATGTTGTCGAGTGGATTGTCCGGAAATATTTATTATTATTATCCCGCTTTCTGTGTGAATGCATCCAACTCTCGCCGACATGCTGTCTTGGCAACGTTGAAAAAAAATACTTTAAAGTTCGTTAGGACTCGTTTCTGAGTACTTTGGTACCGATTTTTTTTATTTTCGGCAAGGGCTAACCGGCTTGTCAATTTTAAGGGCTTGAGTGAGACCTTAGACGTTTAATTGTGATGGGAAGGAATTTTAATGATATTTTAATTGACAGATGCTAAAAAAAAAATTAACTCTGGATTTTTCGTCTTGAGAAATTGATGTGCGCTTTAAACGCGTGCTTTAACGATGAAGGCAAACATCGTGAGGAAACCGGCATGTTCTGAGAACTTTGAAGAGTATGAAGGACATGTGACATGAATTAAGGTCTAATCTCTCTCGTCACTCTTGACACTTGGCTGGGACACAGGGACTTCTCTCTAGAAGTCCCTGTGTCCCAGCAGTGGCAACGTTAATAGGGTGATGATGATGATGATGACTATTTTCATTCCATTTTAATATTTTTCACATTTTTTATTTTACTATTCTCATCCCCATTCTTATTAATAATGATAACATTCGAGAAGATCTCTATCCTTTAAAACTTGAGTTCATCCCAGCGTCTGCTTTAACCCTAGATCACTAACCATTCGTAAAAAATACGACGCTTACCTCGCACATTTTGTGATTCGGTAAGGTCCCCACCACCGCGATCCCACCCACTTCCAGTACCTTCCTAATTCGCTGCATTAGTGACCCGAAAGTATTCATTGCGGATGCACGCTACTTAGTTTCCGATATATCGCCTGATCGTCGTAAAAAATACGAAAGGTTAGTAGCTATGTAACTTTTTTCAAGGTTGTGCATTTATTTGTTTATATATTTTTTCCTATAATTACTATTATTTTTCTGTTATAATAAGACGTAATAATTACTGTAGATTATTATATCATTAATATATCACTATTTTTAGTGTAACTTTTAATGTTTTGTTGTTTTTTTTTACATAATGCGTGGTGAATTAAGGCCTTATCTCTCTCGTCAAGAGAGAAGTCCCTGTGTCCCAGCAGTGGGAACGTTAATAGGGTGATGATGATGAAGCACGAAATCCCCAAAGAAATGGCGAATTCCAGAACAAGACCAGTAGGCACTCGGTGTTCGGATTTGACAAAGAATTGACGTTGGTGTCATATAAACCGAAGTCCAATAAGGTTGTTTACCTTCTATCTACCACACATGATCAGCCGGTCATCAACATCGACTCGAAAGAACCAGAAGTTATTGAATTTTACAATTTTACAATTCTACAAAAGGTGCCGGTGAAACCGTGGACCAGATGTGCTCAATTATGAGTACCAGCCGCAAGACCAATCGATGGCCGCTGTGCTTGTATTACGACATACTAAATCTGTCTTTAGTAAATGCTTATGTCATCTACGTCTCCAATGCGATCAGAAACGGTAGAAAACCGATGCAAAAGAAGGCTTTTTGCATTTGAAATGGCAGAAGACATCATGAAACCTTGGCTGAGAGAGATATATTTAACTGAAACTTTGCCACGAAATTTGAAGCAAAGCATCGCGGAGATCTTAAAGATTGATGACCCTCTGGAAGGACATATTCAAGACGTTCCCAAAACTCGCAAAACATGCAGCTACTGCCCTGCAAAAAAACGTCGTATGACGACGACCTTCTGCAAGAGCTGCAAAAAAGCAATTTTCAGGGAGCATATTGTTGCTAAGTGCAATCATTGTTCAATGTAGGTTATGTCTAAAACATTTATTGTTAATTTGATTATAAGAAAACGAAGACTTCTAATTAAGGTCATTTCATGTCATAAATAAAGTTGATTATATAAAAAATTAAGTTTTAATCCGTCGTAAAATTTACGAATGGTTAGTGATAACGTTACTCGAAATTAAGGTTAGTGAGCTAGGGTTAAATAACAAATTAATTACATCTCTTAATAGCAAGTCATCGTCATTAATGCCGGGGATATTGTTCAATGATGACTTTACACTACTAACAATACTTCCCTTAACATTCATTATTCTGACTTGAATAATGTTTTGAATATATTCTAATTATGTTACATATTTTGATTCATAATGTCTTGTAATCTTTATTATCATGTTGTGGTTTCATTGTCATAGGACCATGATTTTTTGAGTGTACGGTACAAGCAAAGAAGTTAAAGAGTTTCAATAAATAAAAAGAATCAATTCACGTCTGAATGAGTTAATTACATAGAAGGTTAAAGGAATTTATGTTAAACTGCTCATAAGTTCATTTTAATTGTATTTCCTGACGCTGCGTTACCCGCGTCTTATCACCTATGTACATAAACTTTGTGTTTGACATAAAACAGGCTTCTATGTGCTTTATTGTTTTTTAATCCCCGACGCAAAACGAAGGGTGTTATTAATTGTCTGTCTGTCTGTGGCATCATAGCTAACGGACGACACATCCCACTCCGAGAATCTAGTATAATGGCCGAGTAAAGAAACAAACTAATTATACAGCTTTCAAAAACACATATGTCCTGTCGGCACTTCAAGCGTCAACTTTCCAAAAAACAATGCGACACAGAGTAAACATAGTTCCAACAATCACCGAGACCCATCATCATTATCATCACGGGGACATGTTAATCTTCAGATCATTAGATAAAGAGATGCACTGATTACCTTACACTATAAAAAGTGGTCAAGGGCGAGTATAACTTTAAAAGAGCTTTAACATTTAATAAAAAAAGGTCCAAAACTACTAGTACTACTTGTACTTCAGCTTGGTCTTATTACCTATTTATTGTAGGTATTGGAATAGCTACAACTTTAATGTGCGTAACCTATGTAATTTAAAATAAATGTTGTTTCCAGGTCCTTATATTCACATCACAAGTATTCGAAAACTACACGTAATCGAAAATTGTAGATCTTTAAAATAATTATCAACAACATAATTATTAACAGTCAAAATCTAGTCTTCATGATGGAATCGAACCCTTACGGATGTGGCGTATGTTACTTAAATCAAAGTAACATACGCCACATCCATTTAAAAAAATGGTGTAACAAAAATATTAAAAACTCTTTTTGTAAGATAAATCCTCCAACTGTTTCTCTTTTAACCTACAGAACCCTAATCAATCGGGCTGATGTAGAAAGCCACATACACCCACGAAATCCGGTCTGAAGGACCGTAATAAGGTAATTTGTAAAAGAAAAAAACCTCAGACACTTAATTTGATTATCTCACAAGTTTATGAGGGGTCTAGTGTCAGTTTGGATTAGATAAAATACTTTTTGATTTTTTGTTTTGAAATGCGAGTGTATTGAAATGATGTTATTATTATTTTATTTCACATCAAATGTGTGTATGTGTATTGTATTATACCATTATAGTATCATATGACATAAAACCCAATGAATTTCCATTAAAGATACGTTTATCAAATAAACTTTACATTATAAAAAATACATAATAAAATAAAAAACAACGCAACCTTCTATTTAATCTACAAAGAGCGATACTTTAGTATTACTCAAAACATAATTGAAAAACAAAATGTAATTAAAGCTCATATTTCAGATATCTTATGCGTCCCAATTTACTTAAATAATACATTTGGAGTCATGTAAAATGGATCAGAACCGGTCCTAATCATAGCTAAAAAGGTTATTATTATAAAACTACATCTCGTGCATACATTTCCGACACAAGATTATCAAAATAACATTAAGATGTCGAAAACTGTTCAGTACTCGCTTTAACTGGTTGCTCGGCCATAGAGCTGTAATCTATAGACTTGTCAAGCCTTTTAGGTTTATAATAAACCTCTTATGATATTTTTGTATTACAGTTAATAGAATTTAACAGATTGTTTATGAGAAAACTACTTAAAAGCTTTGAAATTCATTGATTTGCAACCAAATATTGTAGTGTTGGGAGACACTGTCGGGTATAGTGGAAACCAATGCTTTTTTACCTAATATCAAGTATTTTTTTGTTTAATATAAGATCATATCCACAAATAGGTGGGTAATTCTCGCGCCTACTATATTAATTCGAAATATCGAAAGACAATAACATTTTTATTGTTTTTTTATATTATATAATTTTGTGAATGTTTTTTCAACAATTGGCTTTCGGGGTCTCCTTATCCTGCTTCTTTTAATTTAGGTGTAATCATATTAATAAATAACATTTGCCGTTCGAAAATTATAAAACATAACAAATCGTCAAGAAACATTATCTCTTACAAATTTACACAATCTCACAACAATACCTCATCCAGTGAAAGTTGCGGACAAGTCCCTTGCCTAATCCAAGACATAACTCTATGGTCAATGGGCTGTACGAAGTGGTCTGAGTGAGAGCCCAGAAAGCGGTCTGAGGGACCACAAAGCGGTCTAAGGGACCACAGAGCGGTACGAGAATTCAAAGGTACTAATAACTCAATCCTTGGTAAATTATACGAACGGCCGCTGCTATCATTATTGTAGTATTTGGTGCAGTATGGTGGTATAATAAAGGTGGAATCACACAGTATCAAATAGATTTAGAGAATCAGGATAACATATAAAAAATATTTATGTTATAAAATTTCAGTTATAAATTTACGGCCACTCATCCATCCAAACTCACGCATTTATTATATTATTAATAAAATATTTTCTGCTTTTGGGAAAAGAAAATTATCCAACGAGAACCACGATTATTTAAAATATTGCTTTCAGCGAGACCTTTTCTAGCTGGAAGTTCTAAAAATAAATACCAAAATATATCAAAATAGTCCTTATTTATGAGGAATATTTTGATATATTTTATAAAATATGACAAACGTATAACAAAAATACACATAATTTTATTTATTTAAGGTATAAATAACATGGTCTTAACAGTAAGATGCACATACCAAGAACGACAATATGTATAATGTATGTATTCATTAAGAATATGCGGCATTTATTTTACTAGGAACAAATTAACTTCACTTCGCTTGAATGTTTCGACGACTCGTTTTATTTAGAGATAATTTAAAGTTTTTCTTAAATGGCTATTACATACTCGAGATGAGTACTAGCCATTTAAGAAAAACTTATTTCCCTCTCAAACGTCCGTGCAAGGTACAAGGTATAAGCAATTATCATTTTATTTCATCTATGTCCGTAACATATACCATAAAATACCAAAGATCATAATGTTTCTGGAATTGAAACAACAGTCGTAAGTCTCACGTGAGACCACACTTATAACGAGTAGTAAACAGCGTATCATTTTACATTTACCGGCACCTACCAATTTGCAGACGTGCGTGTAAGTGTATGTGCAACTACCTTTACGTGCGTCGTGCAAGTAAGTTGGCGATTTCTTTAAAGTGAAGTCTCACTGGAGCCGTGTTGAAAGAACTCCCAAGGAATGCGAGCTGTGAAAGGTTTACAAAATTATAATATACCTAGTTTGATAGAAGTCATCGTCCCTACTTGTTTCTCCCGCTATCTTTAGCAGCTAAAAGGTCCACTGCTCCATTTAGGCCTCCCAAATATAATTAACTCCATAATGACGCGCTGCAATGCTTGCCACAATTGCCGGGCGGATAGGCGAGATCAGTATTTTATAAGGCCGCCCATTGATTCACAATTTTTGTACATTTTTATCTTTTTGTGTGTTTATTGCATGTTGTGTTCAATAAAGAGTACTTATTGCATTGTATTTAATGCTGTATTCCATGTAGAGAATGCTTCCCATCTTCTGTAAGTTTTACTTATTTTAAAGGAAGCTTGTTTTCAGTAAAATATATAAGATTATAAGAGTCCATCACGTTAATTAAAGACTTCCATGACTTTAGAGAATATTTTTCAAACAGTCTATAGTATAAAATAATAAGAATGGGATAGTTTCAGAGAGACTGCGCACGCACACGTATGCAATAACAATATACCTGTTTTTGCGACGATGCACGCCCAAGCTATTATTGTAAGAGCAAAGATTATCGATAGTGCTGTAGTGTTTTTATCGACTGTACCCCGCCTCTAGCGCTCGGTCTGTTTGTTTTGACTATTCAATTCGTTGCATTGTTTTAGATTATATTCTAATGTTTCACAAATCTATGAGTCAAGATTTTGTTTTGCAAGATATATATAAGGATAAGAGCGATTTCTCATGAAGTAAGGTATGATTGAAGAATAAATTGATTGATTTTTGTTATTTTTATAAAAGTACTTTATGAACAAATTATCAACAAGCATTGTGTAAACAAATATTAAATTAATACTTCCGGACAATCCACACAACACACCAAGGGACTAGCGTGGTAAGCTCTTAGATTGTGTTACAGGTACTAGACATGTGATAAATTAATAATGATAATAGACACATATATATTTTTTACTATACATATTAAACACCCAGACCAAGGAAAAAGTGCTTGCAGAATACAAACACTTTGCAGCTCGGCGGGAATCGAACCCGCTACCTTTTGAGCCGCAAGCGGACTCGCGCCGCACCACCGACCGAGGCAGTCTATACATTGTAACAGTTAATAAATTTCTCATCATAGTGCTGTGGTTTTGGAATAATGTTGTTGTGATTCCTTTTCATGTACTTATTAGAGCTGTGGTTTTAAATATGGTCACTTGTTAGTGATAGTGTTACTTTTTTGTGGTTTTATTCGCAAACCCTTACAATAAAGGGTAAGTAAAGGGATATTGAATAACGACAACAACATTTAACACTTAAGGTGTTGCTTGTAATTATATCTTGGATATTTTAATTTCAAACTTTTGAAGCGATATTTTTTAATAGAAAGAGCGTTGATAAACTTTCAACTTTACGGACTTAAATGTCGAAAGATGTAAAGATATTTTTCACAAGAGTATAGATTATTTGCGAAACATTTGATATCAATATTAAAAATATGTAATTAAATAAATTACACGAGCACTTGCTACTGATATTAAGTAGAGTTATCAGTGAAAATTGGATCAACTCGCTAATGTTGACAAAATAAAAATTAACAAACAACAAAAATGAATGTAAAAATCTAGGAGGGAAGCCTATGTCTAACAGTAAACATCCTACATCTGAAAAAATAAGATGATGATGACGTCGATTCGAAAAAATTAATAATATTAAACAACTTTATTATTATTTTACTTGTTCGGATTATTGTAATAAAATATTTCAAAATCAAGCTCCATTTTTATTGATTCATCGATAATGTCTCAATATCGATGTAATTCTATACGCAACACTATTCTCGGTGTCACGCCGCGACTTTATCTCTCTATGGGACAGAAACGTACCACAATACTATATCAACTATTATACGTCAGACATTGAGATTAACTGAATTATTTATGGAAAATAAAGATGTGCATGGGTGTTTATATCGTCTCGTATAACATTGAATGACTTTTTTTGTAATACCCAAAACAGTTTCTGAGATAAAGAATTTTAAGTTATGATTATAAAGGCCGTTGTCTCTTGTATGGAATAGACAAATCAACTGACTTAAGATTTCTCTTTATTTTCTTTTATTTTTATTTAAAATGCGTACAAAAACTTATGAAATAACTTTCGCTTGACCTGATCCTAAAATTGTATTGGTGTGGTAGGTACTAATATAATGTGTTCGTGTTCGTTATTCCGAGGAAAAATCTATAAGACGGAAAGCTTGTATTTTTTTCCCTTTCGGTGTGTGTATGTATTAAACTTTGTTCTCCAATATATTATAAATTCTTAAATTTTGATGACAAGAATTTAAATGTTCTACAATATACAATAAATTCTTTTGATAAAACCAATATTGGTTCAGAAGAAAAATTTCAAGCTCCAGAAATATATGTAGAAGCGCATTATTGCTTCGATTCCGTAGAGTAAACAGGTCAATATTGGACCAAGTCAGTTTGCGACGCATCGGAGCTTACTGCGTTTGTCAATATTGGTTCGTGCGCGTGTTAGGGCTGCCACAAGATTGGTGTTGTATACAAATAATATAGCCCTTTTTATTATACCGAGAAGTATTAGCTTTAGTAGTTTTAATTATTAATTTTTATTCATTACTAGCGGCACGCCCCGGTTTCGCACGGGTAATTATTTTTTTCTTTAAAAAAATTTTACTTCTAATACCTTCAAGAGTATGTGTGCAAAGTTTCATGATGATTGGTTAAGTAGTTTTTGCGTGAAAGCGTAACAAACAAACTTACATTCGCATTTATAATATTATTATAGGTTTAGTATGACTAGCTGACCACAGCAAACGTTGTTTTGCAAACTGAAAAATAGATAGTAGTCGATTCTCAGACCTATTGAATACGCATATAAAGAGCATCGAACATCGTTGGCATAGCTACTCGACCGCCATTTTGGAAAAATGTAATTCAGCAGCCAGTGATGAAACTTATGTCAATCGACAGAGTAAATGATTACAAACAAAAAGTGTTCTATGATCAAATCTCCTAAGTGATATGGTTTCTGAGATATTTGGGTCAAAAAACTATAGAAAAAATCGGTCCCCTGAGCTATGTTCTACTTACTTTATTTTTATTTTATCTGACCCTAATATCTCAGAAACCGTATCACTTAGGAGACTTGATCATAGAACACTTTTTGTTTGTAATAATTTACTCTGTCGGTTGACATGAGTTTCATCACTGGCCTACAAACCACGTTTATTTCAAAATGGCGGACTATTAGGTATGCCAGGCTTCATACAAAAATGTTCGAACCCTTTTGGTAAAAATCGCTTAAGCCGTTTCGGAGGAGTACGGTAACAAACATTGTGACATGGAAATTTTATATTTTAAATTAATTGAGGGAAAGAATGCGGGCAGATGCTGGGTGCGTCCAGCCGAAGACAGGCCGCTATGGCGCTCCTGAGGGGAGGCCTATTCCCAGCAGTGGACTACTATAGGTTAATGATTATAATGATGATTAATAGAGAACCTGACAAACCTGACATAGGCTTGAAGACACTATAATCATTGTAAATGTGTATTTTATGAATTAAGAAATTATTATGTTGATTATTATTATAAGAAAACTATTTAAATATTAGTAACTAGCTGTGCCCTGCGGTGCTACCCGCGTTATAATGGATGAAGTACTCTTAACCAACAACATATTTATTTGAATAAAGATTAATATTATTATGTTGATACAACTTAAACAAATTATTTCGACCAAATTAGGTACCATAAAAACGGTTTTTGTGAGTTAATCTTAAAAGATAGACATATACTATCGCGGACTGTTTTTTAGATCATTAAAAGAGCTATTATTCTTTAATACATATTTTTTGTGTATCTTGAACCGTTTTCACGGCGCACGCAACGGAAGGTTTCAAAGATGAACAATTTTTCCCGTTTTTTACACATTTACCACTATATCTTTGCTCCTATTGGTCGTAGCGTGATGTTATATAGCCTATAGCCTTCCTCGATAACTGGACTATCCAACACAAAAAGAATTATTCAATTCGAACCAGTAGTTTCGGAGATTAGCGCGTTCAAACAAACAAACAAACAAACAATCAAACAAACAAACTCTTCAGCTTTATAATATTAGTATAGATTAACGTTCTTAATAATTCGTAGAACAGCAGAGGTTAATTACGTTCCCCACTATTGTGACACAGGTTTTAAATTTTAAACCATAAACTAATTTAAATTACATACCATACACTAAACTAGCTATGACTTAAAACTGAGATATTTAGTAAATTAAATAAAACTTGACAGCCCTATATGAGTTGTATGACTAGGAGTATTTCTAGAGCAAACGCCATGATGAGAGAAAACTGTTAAATAAGCTGCCGTCTTAGAGTAGACTTTATTTCAACGTGGAAAATAACTTATTTGCTTGTTTAAGATGACCATAATAAGTTCATTTACCCTACAAGTTAAGGAAGTAGAATAACCTTTCCTATTTTTTTGTTTGGACGTCTACTACTTAGTTTATAAATCTTAATTTAAAATTTAAGAATAACCCCTAATTTCCTTAAAAGTAAAACACCATAATATTTTGAAATGTGCACGTGATGCGCTTTCACTCGAGTATATTTGCAGATTTTCGGTTTTCCTTCCTACTCTAACCTCCATAAACGGCACAACCGATTTTGAACCATGAAACATGTCTAAGAAAACTCGCGCCAGACTCGCCTTTCATAAAAAAAAACTAAATTAAAATCGCTCCATCATCAGTTGGGGAGCTATGATGTCCCAGACAGACAGACAGACAGGTCAGGGGTCAAAAAGTAATAAAATTTGTCTTAATATTCTTGTAGTCATAATTCTATCTTAATGTTTATATGTCATTTGTCTGTTGACATAATACGCATACGTATGTCATTTGACTGTTGACATTAATTTGGAAGCTGCTATCTCTGTATTTGCGTAGGTGCATAAAGTTTGTTTTCAAAAATAATATTTGTTCAGTCCCGCCTGTTTGTTGATAATTTTCGTCGTAATTAAACAAAGGTGATATTACATTAAACACATTCTTACATTGTAAAGAAACTTCACGGAAACAGATAAAAATAAAATAAGTTAATAAAATTCAAAATGAAGAACGTAAGTAGGAACCAAAGACCTTTTTAGACAAGTATAATCAATTATTATTTAACCCTCAACCACAAACGTACGCATAAAAGCAATAATTCCTTTTTTTTTAAGCCCTTCAGAGCATCGACTAAATTACATGGCACGATTTAGTATTTGACCAAAACTGGTCAAAACTAATATTGACCAGTCCAGAATCCAAAATACCAATACGCTACTGTACCGTGGTCAATATTGGACGAACTTAAAACGCTTTCCAAGAAACTGTTTTAGAGGTATGTCGTTATATTCTAACTTGACTGGGAAAAGATCCCAAGTATTTAAGTTTTCTAAGAGATAAGAACATACTTGTGAATGTAACTTTTAACTTACTTTATAAATTAAATAAAAAAAATTTTGTTTTGGTTTTTTATATAATGTAACCTAACCTACCTTACTATTTTCATGGATTCTTCCAACTAAAGAAATTCAGAGTTAAAATAATACACCTATTTTATGTATTGATGAATTGGTGATTAAATTGCAGAATATGCGTTGAACTAAAACTAAAACAAATTATCTATACATTGAACTAAATTAATTGTTTTTTTTTCTGGTAAAGTATGTACTTCAAATTTGAATTGATGTAGTTAAAAAAAATTGAGTACCTGCCAATTTTATACCTGTATCTTATATCCTTTTCAAATATTTCACAAATCCTCACTTCTTGACAGCTTGTCAATATTGTATTCAATTTTAACAATAGAGTTATTAAACACTCGAATTTAACTAAACATTTATTCAAATAAGTAACATTGTTAAATCGGTTATTTTAAGTATTTAGTATTGTGATATAATCCTCAGACTGGAAATTGTATAGATTTTTGTCATCTTGGAGTGTAATTGCCTTTTTATATAGGTTTAAGGAGATGGCTACTTTTAAAATTATGCTGTTTGTTTTCTTATTTATTGTTATAAAAAAAATATTGCCAAACAATCTACATAGCAACATCTAGCCCCGTGGTAAGCTTAAAGCTTGTGTTGCGAGTAATAGACATCTGCTAAACTTAAATTAATATACATATATACATTTAAAGATATTTTAGTATAGGTACATATTAACACCCAGATCAAGGGAAAACACTGCCTGCAGAATATACCAACTGACCACTCGGCGGGAATCGATCCCAATTGAAATAGCATTATCTTGAATAATTACGCAGTTATTTATTTGAATTGGAACCCAATCTACCCAAATCCGATCAGGATTTTGATTACGTGACTTTTTCCAACATCAGTAAAAAATTAAAGGATAAGATGGCAGAATTAAATTGTTACCTTCCCGAAACACATAGAAGTGACGTCAGACAACTTCAATCTGCTGTATTATAGTTTATCGATTTGTTAACTTTATCCTGATGACTTCAGAAAAATCGGCCCTGAGTCAAATAATTCAGATAAGTGTTTAAGGGTTGAAGCCATTTCCAATCGTGACAGGACAATTTAGAGCATCCTTTAACTAAGAGTCACAATAAAATCAGGCTCGTTATTGAACCCTCGGGCTAAATAATATTATAGTTATAGTGACAGAATTTATAGTTTATACAACGAACATGAATCGTATTTGGTTATCATAGATTAGCTGATCTAATGGTCATTTGGCATTTTGAATGAGAGCTAAATATATTTTTTATTTATAACCAACATTTTGGCATACCTACTCGTCTGCTCTTTTAAAAAATAACGTTTAAGATTTTGTTCCTGAATATCTTTTGTTGGTAATAATTAAGTCTATCAATTGACATAAGTGTCATAAATGGCCGCAAAATAACGTTTTTTCATCATGGCGTGAGCTGATTTTTTTTACTTATAAACACAAATATCTCAGAAACCGTATATGTTAGAGATTTTGTTCCTTAACAAATTTTTTTTGTAATCATTTACTCTGTCGTTTGACATGGGTTTCATCACTGGCCGTAAAATCACATTTTATTACAAATGGCGAACTAGTTGGTATGCAAGGCTCGAACCAAAAATGTCGGAACCTTCTATTAGGTAAACCCTTCTTTTGAATCACTATCCATACACCTAAACCTTTGAGTAAATAAAAAGATCGACCAGAAAACGTTATAACAGACAAAACCAGTACCAGCAGTAAGTATAGAGTTTTGTAAAAAAATTTTTTTTTTGTATAAAATTATAGTCCATAAGTTTTCTCTAAATATTCTCTGGAAGGAAGTTCCAGTAAACAAGCAGTGGTAGGGTGATAATGTCAGTTTGCTGAGCCAGTTAGCGGGTGCATGCGAGCTACCGGCGCAAGCGCATGGTAATGGTACCAAGTTGGGGTGTCGTGTAGGATGAAGCAATAGGATGCACTAAAGTATAATGGAAAATTTAAGTTTTTTTATTAATTTCTTGATTGTTTCGAATATACCTACGAGAGTAACGAGTAATATTCAAGATGACTTGAAATAATTTTAGAATATGCGAGTTTTTTTTTGTACGATTATAATAAATAATATGTTCCGGCTTTGTGAGCATTATTTTTAATACCTAATTGCCGCTCAAAATTATTATTAGTTTTATGAAAACAAGGATCAAGTACAAATGGATTGGAAGAGAAAGATAGAGAGAACTAACTACCTGCATTATTTATACCAGCTAAGAAAATGTCATGGGGGGCAATGGACATTCAGGGAAGTAGACTTTCGAGACAAACAATTGACATTCGAGGAAAATTTGCATCGAGCCAGAACGTCTAATTCCATCTTGGACATTCTGACTCAACAAAACAAGCAGAACCAACAAAACAAGCCCGCTTGATAATGACTGTCTACCAAGATGTGCGTCGCGAGGTCTCGATTTAAATTATTTATTGATTATAATTATCTAGGTCTTATTTTACGAGGCACCTCGCTATCCTGCCTAGGTAGATAATCGCCCCAGGAACATCTACGATACTAATTCTAAACCCCGATTTCATCACTTGGTATAAGCTCTGATCGATTAGATCCGTTTCAATGACATTCACTTGTCATTAAAAAAATCAGAGAATCCACACAATAATATTTAGCCCCGCGGTAACCAAAGTATTGTGTACTAGAAAACTGATATACTTAATATAACCTAATAGACATACATTAATAGATATTTTTTATTATACATATTATTGAACACCCAGACCAAGGAGAAAATGCTTGCAGAACATACAAATATAACCCCTCGGTGGGAATCGAACCCATTTGACATTAAATTAAACATTTAATTGTAATTTTTTAATGGTTGAACTGGGTTCAATAAAGCTCGTTTTGGAGCATTAAAATAGTGAAATAGAGACTGAATCTACCAACTTCATGTGTCGACTAACTTCGCGTCTTGTTCTAATAACTAAACCAGTTTTGGTAAGAATTCAAGTGGGCGTCAGTACATTGTATGAACGCCTTTCTGACTCTCAATGGATTAGCGTAAAAATAGATAAAATTCTAATTTTGTGTAAATTTGTCTCTGACATGACTGTTATGTTGGACATTTTATGTATGTATCTTGAATGGTTTTGTGTAGATAATCAGATTTTAATTTGAAGAATGAGAAATGATTTCCTCAATTCGTTTCAAAAATTATGTCGATAATTTTTTTGTTGATGTTTCTGATATTAGATTTGGGGTTTTGTCATTTTTATGTAACGTAGCTTAGAATTAAACATATTAGAAGAAATAGAAACAACAAAGAACACAGACCAACGCATTTTTCGAACCTATAATAACCTTTTTTATGAAACTATTGCGATTCAAAATTGAGTGAAAAAACAGCTTATTGCCACAAATCATTGAATGTTTGGTTAGTAATTGTGTGTTAATGGATATATTTTTTAAGGTAATTAATATATTAAGGGTCTGTTTTACTATCTCCGAGTAAAATTAGACAATGGTCAAAATATATAGCTATTTCGCTAAGTCACGTGTGACAAAGCGAGATAACTCTTGAAATAACTAACCATTGATTTACACATATATTATTGATATAAATAAGAATTGCTACGTTTACTCAGATTTCGTAAAATATAAGGTCTTATAAGGTCATTTACAATAGGTAGGTACTAAAATGTTGAAGACGAAAACAACATTGTATTGTACCTCTGTCTGTTTCCTGTCTTTTTGCATTTATAATATCATCATAAAATTCAGAGGAAATAATGTAAAGATTATTTAAAATTGAGTCCCAGAAGAGGACATAAAAACCAATTATGAATCTTTGCAAATATTATAAACAAAACAAACCCTAGAATATCCCGCATTTTAAGCTGTAGTATAGTGTTGTGCACCTGTTTTGTTTGATTTAGAATCAAAGCAGTGTTAAGCAATTGTTTACCCCAAGCTCTGTCTGCCACTCATGCGAGGGCTCACATCCTGTCTGTCCGACTTGATAAGATTATACTTGATTGTTTAATGCTTTAATATGAGGGCTCTGTGATTTCCGTTGTTTGAGATAAACTGGAGATTTAAATGGCTAATCAGACTATAAAGACAACATTTTAATCTATTTTCTTCAGTTCGAAATTTATCAATAGATTGAAGGAAGATAGCAATTTGTTTAACGGATGCTTTAATTGTAATTGAAGGAGCTACCCGTCCCGACTTTGTTTTAACTTTCCTCTTAATCACAACTTTCATCAATAATTTATCAACAATTTAACAGAATGTAATGCAGTTTTAAAAAAACTGGAAACTTGAAACTTTTAGGCGAAGCTTTATGAACATTAAATTTACAAATTTTAGAAACAAAAACTTATAGGAAATTAGTTTAATGGGAGTTTTTGATTTTTGTTTGTCCACAAGAGCGCTCTCGCCTGCTAATTACAAACCTCTCTCTAGGTAATCATCAAAACAGCACTAATATATTAGAATAAGTATTGATGATTATTATTGAAGTATCAGATTATTATTTATTTTATAATAGGTAAGACTATTAAACATACCTACCATGTTTTGACGGTTTTTGAGTGTTCAGATATTTCGACGCTGTTGCAAGCTACATGAGTTGTTGTTGATTAGATATCTGAAAACTAAAAAACCGTCAACTTATGGTATGTCACCCGTTTTAAGTCATAATAGTTAAAAACTATGATAATTTAAACGTGAGGTATTTATTACTAGATGTTGTCGGTTGTCTCGGTGAAGTGTTTTATACATATAAAATAATTTTAGAACCAGACATTTCCTTCAGCCTCATAAACACGATATTATAAGTATACTTTAGTAAAATAGTTAGTTACCCTGGCAACCTTTAAGCAAATAATAATAAATTACGAAAGCCCTACAAAATACAAAAATACGCAAATCGCCACGTGCAACCTTCGCGGAACCAAAGACCGAAAATCATTAAACTGTAGCACAAAAGCCTGTTGTGTTCATTTCACAGATTTCACACAAAAAGTGTATTTTGATGTCTAAATAGACTCGTCAGCGCGGGCGCAGGTAGCCGGCGAGGGTATCGGATTTGAGATATTATATTTTTTACGACGCTGAAACCGTTAAATTTATTCGTCAATGAAGTTGGGTTATTAATTGCGTGTCTACCTTTATAGTATGTTAGGTAGGTATAATAATATAATAATTATTATTGAAAATATCATTTTCGATAGTGCTCTGGTTTTTTCCAGTAGGTATACAACTTTATATAAATAAATATTTAAAGTTTATTTATTAGCTACTGTTATCCAATGTTATCCATTTTAATAATAATAATAATTTCTGCGGGAGATGCAGGAATTAAACGATTTAAATAAATAGTACCTATATTAAAAGTATTTAAAGATTATTTTTAACTATGAATTCCGGCCTCAGAATAATGAAAGTCGGTTTTAAAGTATCTTCAGAGATAAGCGTGTACAATTAAAAAAAAACAAACTACAGTTAGAATAAAGAATTCTAGGGTTGCTCAGAGAGCTATGGAAAGGGGTGTGTTAGAGGTTTCTCCATGGGGTTGAATAAAAAGTTGATCCAGAAGAAAAAATATATATTTCTATGATTACGAGAAGTCTCTAGAACAAGAATACAGTATTCTCTCGCAATTTTTCACCAAATTCCATAAAAATTTCTTTAAGGTGAAGTCTTGTTCTTGGAGGCTTTATGTCCAGCGGTGGATGTCGTACAGGTAAAATGATGATGATGATGATAAAAACTTCAGGAATTTGTACGGAATGCTTCTACTCTTAATAATAAATAGGTATGTCAAATCATCTTCTATTTGGCATCAAACATTTTAAATTAAACGTGATTGGTTTGCGTTACTGTAGATGAGTTTCTAACAATTGATAAAGTATGTAAGGAATTATTTAAATTGACATCAATTTTATTGGAGTAAAAGTAATGTTTGATTTATGATTTATGAATTTATAATAACTGTAGTTGATTTGAAATTTTATTTCAAAGAGAATTAATGTGATGTTCGCCGTGATCTTTATAGATTTAATAAAAACAAGTAAGTTAACAATTATCTACAAATATGTCTACGTAATTTGTGGTAACACATAAGACTACTTATAAAAAAAGTATTTATAGGTAGGTACATTTCTTTATTTGGTGTCGTAAACTTTTCTAAATATTACTTGAAGTTGGTTACAATACCAAAATGCCTTGTTAAACACGGCCGTGTTAACACGTTCACGTCTGCGCAATTCCGCGGAGGATAGTCAACGACAAGCCAAGGCCGCATAAACAAGCAAGTGATCGGCCGAAACGGCACAGAAAAAGGACGATTGCGGCAAGTTTCACCGAAAAAATTTAGCGTCCACCGAAATTTTATTACACCGACCTCCGGAATCACAACCAAATGGTATTCGAGATCCAACAATAGGAAATTTATTCTACCTGCCTTAGCCCGGACTATTGTTCGGAGGAGTTGTTTTTTTCTCGTCCTTCTTGTTAGCAACTCTTCGTATAGATCTCGCGGGACAATGGGGTTACATATTTATAAGTGGGGGAGGTGTACAGGTGTTTGTTGCGTTCGTATCTTACCATCGATTTTGTAAGTGATCGCTTTATTTTGTGATTTTGAGTCGATATTGAGTCGATGCTTGATATTATACCGTTAGATTTTTCTAAAGACAGTTAGGATGTAAAGTCGGTAGGTAGTGATGATAGAACATATTTTAGTAATAAAACGGGACAATAAGTAATCGTTAAAGGAAAGCTACATTCCTTAGAAACGAATATTATGTGCATGTGTTTTATCAAAAGCTCACCAATTCTCTTAATTTGATGAAAAGTAAAAAGCAGTTTACCTAGAAACTCGCTCTGTGAGAGTAAAAGAGAGAATCACAGTAGACTATTCGCGACCTCTTGGCAGTAAAGTCAAATAATTTTAACTTTTTGTTGATATAAAAAACACCTTACTGTACGGTAATGGAAACTACAATTCATGATGCAATTGCATCTTATTTTACCGATGTCTAGCATCACTACATAAAGCAAGTTCTTTTCAACGCCGCTGATAGTATTTCCTCATAAATGTGGTTATATCGATTGATCAACGTTATAATCAATTTTTTAGGTACACTCAATCACGTAGCTGCCTCCAACCGTGACACGACCAGAAAATACGAACACAAAATATTTGTACAGTCAGCATCGTAATAAACACAGGAGCGTAACAAATCTTCTATAAAAATTCCCAAACAAAAAACGCGAGGAAAGAGCCATCTATCGGGGTAGAACTAATTGATGGCTTACGCCTTTATTGCGTCATAGATAAGGTTTAATTTAGTCGGAGTTGGTTTTGAGTTAAAAAAGTTATTTGTTATACTAGCACCAGCATTCGTCCGGTTTTGGTTCTACAAAAAGTTTGACACGTCGCCCTTCGAGGACTCGAGCCCGATAATTGGAGGTAAATTAAGGTTCATTTTTTTATTCGAGGTTTGTTCTAGAACAGTTTTTTTATAGGAATAAAGTAGCACTTTGATATTATTGTAGGTACTTCAATTATTGTTTAACTTAGTTTAGTTACGACTGCTTGAACCATTTTGATGTTATTATGAATTTATAAAACTTATATTATTAATAGCTCGCAGCTCCACCCGCGTGGAATTGGAATTGTAATCTCGCGGATACTCTGTTTTTTTTCGGAATTTTGTAGCCCTTATTCCAAGAAGTACTTTGAACTACCAACCCTCCTTTTACCCCCTTAATTTAAAAAAATAAGAAAACCTACGTAGGAACCTGTCAAATTTCATGTTGGTAATAAGGTCGTTATGGTTTTATTTTTATAACTAGGTATAAAGACAAGAAATTATTGGTATAATTCTATATGTACCTACTAGGAGCAAACACTATTTTGATGGATAGCATAAGCACCGGGCGTTTAACCTGTTAAAACTCACCAATGCTTATCCATAATCGTAGGATTAAAAAAGCCAACATAAGCTTTCTAAGCTTGATGAAGTACCAATTACTGGAATACAAACCAATGATAGTGGTATAGGAATTTTTATATTATGTCACTAAATGATCGAAAATCAAATTTATACCTCAAAGCTAGTAAGGGTTAAACTAAGGATTTTACATGCTTAGTTCTTATATTATAGCTAAAGAGTTTGTTTGATCGGTTGCTTATAATTCATGTACCATTCGACCGGTTTAAAATTATAATTTCAGTATTAAGGTAACCTAAGTAAGGTTTAGTCTAGGAATTCGGGCCTCAAAAATGAGGGTGAATCACTGAAAATCGAACATGTTGTAAAAATAATACTGCATTGATACGAGAACATCACTAGCAGTGGAACAACAACAGTATAAAAAAACATGTTTGCACTGATTTTGAATATATTTTTTTAAATGACTATGCATTATAAATATGTGTATATTGAACCATTTTGAACATTGTTTAGTAAAAATGATTACATTTTAATTACAAGTTCTAGGTCTGAATCAGTTTTCAAGTCATTGATTTTTTGTCTAGCTGACTGTAAAATGCATGAAAGTAATAGCGGATGTTGGATTAATGATAGAGCGGCCGATTATTGATTTGACTTAAACAATTTAAAAAACAACAAAACCCTAAAGAACAAGAATAATAGAATAATATAAAATTTAATTTAACTTCCGATTCTAAATCTTTAGTTCCCTTAAATGTTAAAATTCATACTATTTTATAATGTACACGTGATGCGCTTTCTTTTGAGACCCCACTCGAGTATAATAGCAGATTTTTGGCTTTTCTTCCCCACAGCAACCCTTCATAACGTTTAAACGGGTCAACCGATTTTCATCAAACATGTCTAAGAACGCGTAAAACTCACATTTCATACAAAATAAAAACTGTATTAAAATTGCTTCATCTGGTAAGTATATTTAAATTGCTTCATGTGTTCGGTAGCTATGATTTTACAGACAGAACTCAAACTATAACACCCCATTTTTTGCATCGGAGGTTAAAACATACTAAAGTAAATGAAACCTTTATTTTGGAAAAGTCTTCTTTACCATCATACGTTAGTGAAATCATCATTATCATTAATAAAGCCGTATTGAAAGTCGACTGGTTGGGGTCCGTACCTCGACGAATGTCTTTATCCAAAGGGCGTGACCGCGGTTGACCCCGACCAGTTCTGAGGTCCTATTCTCGAGAATCTCGTGCGCGAGATCACGATATATCGAATGGTATACCATTAAAGTTCTTTGGGAACTTAAATAGGGTAAATTGGTAATTAATAGATGAAGTTATTATTTTTTATGTGAGGGTAGTGTTTCGTTATTTATAACTATGCTCTTTAAAAAGGTATAATGTAGGTATATTATGAGAATAGATAAGTAAATTTTTTATCAAGAAAATACAATAATTACATTATTGTATCTTAAAAATAATTTCTTGCGGTCTTGTATAAATAATTTTTTATTATTAATATTAATCGCAAATGTGGGTAAGCTCATAACTCCACAACGCCTGGTAAAATTTTACCAATCCAAGTCCATGGATTTTACGGCGTGTAAAAACCGAATAATTGCCGAAATAAACTATTTTGTATAATACCTGTGCGATGCCGGGGCAAGTCGCTAGTAATAAAATAAAATAGATCAAATCAAACACATAAATTTTTTTTAATTAATAATTTAAATAAAAAACGTATTATGTATGCAGTAATTTTATAAGAATACGACCCTGGGAAGTCCGGCCAAATAACTAAACGGCTTAACGATATCGGTGAAATTACTTTTTTGTTGGTTTTGCGCACACGCATCGACCCGGGTTTATTGGAGTACGGGTTTGTAAAAGAACGTTGTTGTTGTTTTGAATTTATATTTAGAAAAAGTTTTATTTTAATAGGACACTGTGTAAAAATACAGCTCTGGTTTAAACAGTCTCTTTGTTGGATGACCTATTATTTGGCTTGGTACACAAATCCCCTTAGAGAATCCCCTATGTTAATGTTTTCAGAAATATTAATTAACTAGCTGTGCCCTGCGGTGCTACCCGCGTTATAATGGATGAAGTACTCTTAACCAACAACATATTTATTTGAATAAAGATTAATATTATTATGTTGATACAACTTAAACAAATTATTTCGACCAAATTAGGTACCATAAAAACGGTTTTTGTGAGTTAATCTCAAAAGATAGACATATACTATTGCGGACTGTTTTTTAGATCATTAAAAGAGCTATTATTCTTTAATACATATTTTTTGTGTATCTTGAACCGTTTTCACGGCGCACGCAACGGAAGGCTTCAAAGATGAACAATTTCTCCCGTTTTTTACACATTTACCACTATATCTTTGCTCCTATTGGTCGTAGCGTGATGTTATATAGCCTATAGCCTTCCTCGATAACTGGACTATCCAACACAAAAAGAATTATTCAATTCGAACTTCGAATTCAGTAGTTTCGGAGATTAGCGCGTTCAAACAAACAAACAAACAAACTCTTCAGCTTTATAATATTAGTATGGATAAAAATGTGTTCGGGTCTTAAAGTATCATTATCATAAGTATTTATTTACAACTCTGTCGATTCAATACAATTAGTGTATGAGTCAGTCGATTCCATTTAATTAGTGTACCTATGTTATATAAATAATGATAAAATAATCAAATGTTTATTTCAGTAACTTATCAATTAAATATACATACATACATGTATAGGAGTCCCCCCTTTAAGCAAAAGTTCATAGAAAGCATATTAAGCATATAAAGCTCATAATAATCTCATCTTTATTTTTATATTATAATTTTTATGTAACTAGACAATGTATTGATTGGATGTATTATTATTGTGTTTTGTTATAACTTATAATTAGCTAGTTTAATTGGATTATAATCTGTACTAGTTATTAAATTAAATAAATAAATAAATAAATCTTAGTTTGAGGTTACATGAGATATAATCAGATTCATAAGTATACAATTAACCACGAGTACTGAATGACTCGAATTTATTTATCATTAGGTATTACTCAATCTATATACCTAGATTTTTTCTTTATTAATTAAAAGTTCACTACAGACTTACTATCCATACCTATTTTATGAATTTACTTAACATTAGATAGATATATAATATCTTTATTGCACACCAATGCTTACAGACTAACTTAAAAATAACAATCAATAACCCCATTTGTTGTACAATCGGCGGCCTTATCGCTTAAAGCGATCTCTTCCAGGCAACCTTTGGATGGATAGGATCTGCTAGGAACACGAAAGACATTATTTAGCTTACTATAAATAAATTATTACACACTTTCTTATAATATTTGTTAAATTCAATATTATAATATTTCCACACTACATCTAGCCCCGTTGTAAGCTCTGGACATCTGATATCTATCTATAATATAAAAATAAAAATGAATCACAAAATGTATTGTTACCGCTTTGACCAATTTGGCCAATTCTTTTTTTTTATTAAGCTTGTAGAAGTCCATGCGAGTATTTTTTAATCTTACGACTTAAAATTAAAATCTTAAAAAAATAAAAACAGTATCTTTATTAAAAACCGATCAAATAAAAAATAAAACGCGATAATAAAAATGTTAGCCACAGCGGCGGCTGAACATTCACATCACTTTAGTATCTACATAGAAAATAAATTACACGTCTTATTGGTTGCAATATTCATATTTATTGAGCATTGAGCGCGATTGTAAATAACTATATCTGAGTGTTTTATTTTTGTTGCGATACAGTAAATCGTCTATTGAAATTATGCCTTGGCTTGAGTATTTTATGTTTGAAAAAGTTACGATTACGTATCTGAGTACTTGATTTATCTTGGTTATTACAAGTACAATAAATTAAACCGATAAAAAAGCCGAGTTGGCTAAGTGGGAGGACAGTCGACTTTAATTCCGAAGGTCGTGGATTCAAACCCCGCCACGCACCTCTGGATTTTTCTTCTTGAGACATTTATGTGCGCTTTGAACAAGTGCTTTAACGGCAAAGGCAAACATCGTGAGGAAATCGGCATGTTGTGAAAACTTTAAAGAGTTTGAAGGATATGTGACATTCACCAACCCGCACTTGGCCAGCGTGGTGAATTGAGGCCTAATAGTACAAGCTCTGCTTAGTTTGGGGTATAGGTGATGCTGTGTGATTAGTCCGGAGGTTTTCATTTTATTTTATTAGGTGTAGGATGTCTGGAGATAAAGCCTCTTAATCGAACCTATAGTTCGATAGAAATAGTTCGATCCGAACTGAATATTATATGAAAACTCAATATCTATATAAATAAAAATGAATTGTTGTTCGTTAGTCTGATTAAAACTCGAGAACGGCTGAACGGATTTATCTTGTCATAGTCTTGAAATGTTCGTGGAGGTCTAGGGAAGGTTTAAAAGGCGAGAAAAAATCGAATAATTGCCGGGAAAAAAAAAACCCGTGCGAAGCCGGGGCGGGCTACTAGTATTATAATAATATTTTAATCTATCACATAATATAAGTATATTATTATTATTAATTCTTTATTGCACAAAAAAAAATAATGTACAAAAGGTGGGCTTAATGCCAAGGCATTTTCTACCTGCCAACCATTACAGGTAATGAAATGTAAGTTGGCGTGCTATTACAGAATCACTTATAAAAATAGATACTTAAATAATATTATTACTGTATTAATTATTATTACAAAAATGGCTTAAAAATACTAAAATCAACTTAAAATATATAACAAATAACGAAAAAAAAAAAAACAAAATTAAGCAATTAAATAGGTAATAGAAACAAATATTCTCAGCGAAAATGCGATCTTAAAACAAAACAGGTAAATAAATAAAAAAAAAAAAAAGATAAAATAGTAATAATCATGTGTATAAATTATTAAAATAGTGCTCTCGTACAGATCTTTTAAAGGCATCTCTAGTATCAGTTTTCCTGATCTCAGGTGGTAGATTGTTCCATAAACGCACAGCTTCCACTGTAAAAGAATTTCCAAAAAACGTGGTCCTGTGGGTTGGAATAGATAACAGAAAGGTGTCGGAGGATCGTAGGTTTCTGCTGTGGTCTTCATCCAAAAAAGTAAAGCGCTCTTTAAGGTAGGTAGGAGCGGAAGGGTCTATCAATATTGAAAATAGAATGCACAAAATTCTTAAGTTTCTACGATCGCGGATGGGTAGCCATTTAAGAATTTTGCGGTATTTGCTGACATGATCGTATTTCTTCAAGTTATAAATAAATCTAATACATGTGTTTAAGAGACGATCGAGTTTATTAAGAAGGTCTTGGTTGAGGTCTAGGAAGACAGCATCCGCATAGTCAATGATAGGAATGAGGAGAGAATTAGCTAAGGTGATTTTAGTAGAGATGGGAAGAAAATTTTTTAATCTTAGAAGTGAATGAAGTGAATAATAAAATTTCCGTGAGATTTCATTGATGTGAGGAATCCAGTTAAGTTTACTGTCCATCATGACACCAAGTATACATTTTATAAGGTATTTTTAAAAGTGCTAGCGATCCGCCCCGACTTCGCACATGATGCAAATTAGTGTTGAATCTATACTCTTATTAAAAAGCGAAAGAGTTTGTTTGTTTGCCTAAAATCTCAGGAACAAAATTATTTCAGTGTGTGTAATATACCATTTATATAAAATTCGTTGTTAAAATCCATAAACACAGGGAAAGCCGTGACGTGAAAGCTAGTCACTCTATACAATACCGTATGATAATATTTTTAGTAGTTTATTCAATTATCTTGAACATACAGACAGATAGACACGGCGGACATTCATTTTATAATATGTAAAATGAATAGGTATTATTGATTGCTTCAGTGGCACTGTGGCGCTAGAGGTAGCGGGTTCGATTACCACCGAGGCGTTAAGTGTTTGTATGTTCTGCAAGCACTTTCTCCTTATTCGGTGTTTAATATGCATAATTAAAATATTATATTTATGTATGTCTAGTAATTTAAGTAACTCAGATGTTATAGTACCCGTAACACAAGCTTACTGCACACCACGGGGTTAGATGTTGTTATGTGGATTGTCCGAATATATTTATTTATTACTAGCGGCCCGCATAATTATAATTATTCAAATATTATTGCGAATTTTCATCATCGTAAAAAGAATGCTTGTTCTTTTACCAAAATAAAAAAAATATTGACCAAATTGGTCCAGGCGTTGTTGAGTTATGCCCTTACCAACACATAATGCGATTCATTTTTATATAAAATAGATTATGTATTTAGAAAAGATATTGAATTTTTATAATGTAGCTTTATCATTTCTTTACCATTTGTAGATGAGCTTATTCTGGTAACTTCGATAATAAATAATATCTCAGGTTGTCGAACCCTCGAATCACGTGTGGAATGATATAAATCTTAGTACTCATGTACTAATAATCGGTTAGTGTTTTCTTTTGTGAAACCGCGAGCGACGCCGAAGGCAGAACTAGCTTTATTACAGACACATCTAAACGGCTAGGTTGGTCTATAGGACTTAACGAATTGGTTTTAAAATTTAAGAATAACTTCCAACAAGAATCAAAATACACTTTCGCTCTTAATAAAAAAATGGAACGAATTGATTTCAAATTTAATTATTCTATAAGTACATACTTATGTTTAATATTTCCTGAGATTTGTAAAGTCAGGTAATGGAAATAAATGATTTTGTATAATAATAACATTAAATTTATATAAACTTTAGAATTAATGACTATTCAAATGATCATTTTTAATAATAATAATAAAGATATGTTATCAAAATAGAGAGAGGAAGATTGGTATTTATTAGTCAAGATTAATTTAAATATATAAAGGTCCTAGAGGCAAAACCTAATTAAGTACCTACTAAATATTAATTTAGAATAAGACCACTTTGATAATATTTAATTGAACTTTTTGCACTCAAATTAAATATTTTATATTTTAACATTACCAATGGACATTTGAAATATGTAATGCCTCCAAAAGATAGAAATAGAAATAAAATTATTTTTATCTATATGAAATAGGTAAAAATAATGTTTTAGTTAGGTCAGAACACTGGCAGAATGTTTTGATAAGCTAAATAATTTCTTAAATTCGAAAGCTAACTCAAAAAATACTTTTAGCACGAGCAAATAAAATATTATGTAGGTACGCTTAATTTAATATAGAAGTTCTTAAGTAATATAGAAGTTTTTAAAGATTTTTAAGACTATAATGTGCGTTATACATATCAAACCAGCTATTCCAAATAAGCTATCCTAGAGACGTATAGTTTCGATAATTGCTTAATCGAGTCGATAGATCTATCGAGTGAACGACCGCGGGTCGATAGATCGATAGTGATTGGATGTTGATTGCTGGGTGATGTCGAATACCAATTTATACTTTCGGACTCAACCTCCGCGATTGGTGTTTTCGATACCTAGTGTTTTGGGAAATTATGTAAGATCGTGTCGGTTTTTATCGATATAATAATGAGCCTATCTATACTTATAAGTTTGTAGAGTTTTTTGTAAGAATAGCAGATATTTCCGTTTCAATAATATTACTGCCTGAAATTGCCTATAGATATATTGCACTGAATTTCTTAAGAACTAAATAAAAAAAAAACAGTGTAACGCTACTAGTGGTATTTTTTTTAATTATATACCTACTTTTTTTTAAATGATATATATATATTATAAACTATAATATTGCCTATTTTGGTGTGATAGCTGTAGGCCTTACTAATAAATAAATAAATTTATTATTGTAAATACAATAAACATTTTTTTAATTTATTTATTTTATAATAAGGTGGTCTTAATACCTATCCATAAATTTTCCATAATCATTAATTCTTCAAATACCAAACAAATTTTGAATTTCAACTATTGAGGCCTGAAAATATGAACAGAATAGATAGCACTACTATTCTGTTCATATTTTCACCCCGCAGTGTTCCCTTAAAAATAAGCTCAGGGTATAAAGTAACTGTATACTACTACCATACTAATATTATAAATCGGAAAGTAGCGCTGTCTGTCTGTTCCTCTTTGACGCAAAAACTACTGAACCAATTTAAATTAATTTACTTTTACAGCGGGAAAATGACATTTCGCGGGAGAATAAATTATTACGCTGGTAACACCGTGAGGCATTTCTAGTTCCAATATAAAAAGGCTTTGACGGCTGCAACATTTTCAATACCAAAATTGAAAATGTTGCAGTGAATAACTGAATACCGGTATTTCCTTGGATGTCTATATTATAAATTAATTAGCACCGTTATTGATCGTTCTTTAAAATAGGGGTGTGGATGAGATCTAAAGCTTTTTTTATTTCATATTCTAAAATAAAACAACTACACGTATGTTTAACTAAGCATGTCCAGACATTATTATAATAACGATTTAAAACGCACACGATTATCAACACAGTTTATCTTCGGTTCAAGGGTTAAGTTTATCGCGAGGAAAGTCATCCTTCACTTTTACACTTAATCCCTTTGTACATTTATCCAGAACATTCATTTTGATAATAATATAATCCTTCTTTTGTGCGAGTTCATAACAAGTTGCTAAATTCCTTTAAATACAGTAAGCTTTTACAGATATAGGTTACAAGGATAAATTGACATTTATTTTAAATAAATTTAGGGTGCCGTCAAAGCCGGTCAAATAAAGACTACCTACTTGTCATAAAACTATTTTACTAGAAGAAACCAATTTCACTATGGACGGGAACTAATTTTATGTTGGAACCAGCCTCAAGGCTACTAGTCGCTTCCATTTATTTCATAAGAATCGACCAAGTTATTATAGAATCATCTTCAATAAATTGGTACATCTGACGTAGGATGTGTCTTTGTTAAGCGTTCACTTGTTACACATTAAAATAAGCGTCTATCAATCAATCAATCAATCCATCGATCATTTATTAAAAACCAAAGAAGGTATTACATAATTAATGTAATCTTATGGACTTTACCTCCTGTGCTAGTAAGAAACTGTGATCAGCAAGGTAATGCCCGGACAGCCACATTTTATATATAAAGTTCTCATGTCACAGTTTTCATTCCCGTACTCCTCCGAAACGGCTTGAACGATTTTGATGAAATTTTATATACGTCTTCAGAAGGTCTGTGAATCGGCTACTATCTATTTTTCATTTTGCAAAAAAAAAGGTTTGCCGGGGTCAGCTAGTATACATATAAAATACCTTTCTAAGACATATAAATAAAGTAGCTTTACGCGCCACAGCTTTGCCGGTGTTTTCGGATTTTACCACAGGAACAACGTATTTAATATGCCTAAATTTAAAATTAAGGAAAACCCCCGATTCCAATGCTTAAATTTCCTTAAAAGTAAAACAACATAATATTTTTTAATATGCACGCGATGCGCTTTCATTGGAAATTGAGACCCCACTCGAGTATATTTGCAGATGGGTTTTCCTTCCCCTTGGTGAGAGTTCACCCCCATCACTTTTAAACGGAACAACCAATTTTCATGAAACATGTCTAAGAACACTCGTGCCAAACTCACCTTCCAAAAAAAACTAAATTAAAATCGCTCCAACCGTTTTGTATGTACCGTAACCGTATGATGTCCCAGACAGACAGTCACGTCAAACTTATAACAGCCTCTTTTTTAGTCGGGGGTTAATAAAATAGTAATAAGTGGCTTTTAGATAAATCCTTTCTCTATAAATAAATAGGATATCTAAAACTTAAATATTTTTTCAAATTGGACTAGCAGTTCCTGATATTAGCTCGTTCAAGTAAACAAAATCTTCAGCTTTATATTTATTTTTATTTA
This sequence comes from Gymnoscelis rufifasciata, assembly GCA_929108375.1. Classification (NCBI taxonomy): domain Eukaryota; kingdom Metazoa; phylum Arthropoda; class Insecta; order Lepidoptera; family Geometridae; genus Gymnoscelis; species Gymnoscelis rufifasciata. The sequence continues at coordinate 6,448,694 of OV815327.1, read as the reverse complement.
GTGTTAGTGATAAGTTTATTACAACTGTTTGTTTTCGATAGTAAAAATATGTATTTGCATTTTTGACCTTACAGACTAACGTTATACTTTAATACTAGCTGACCCCAGTTGTTTTGCAAAATGAAAAATAGATAGTAGCCGATATTCAGACCTACTGAATACGCATATAATATTGCATAACAATCGGTGAAGCCGTTTCGGAGGCGGTTACTAACATTATGACATAGAACTTTTTTATAAAAGAAGAAGAAATTTTATCATATCTCGGTAAAATAAGATAGCAAATAAAAACATAAAAATAAAGTCTTTTTATTACAGGATAGATAAAATGGATTGACACATTGCTACCTAATGTTATGATAATAAAATTTTAATTTTAGATAAAAACGGATGCTTTTATTCATTAAGATAGTATTAATTTCATATTTTAATTAGCTTAATGGCTGGTAGTTAACTTAGAAACTACTTGAAGTAATTTCATTTTTATATATCTTTTACTGTTTTAATAAACATGGCGAATTAACATTGAGTTTAAGTGCAGAGTTTAATGTTTTAGTTTTATTCAGGTATTTTTATCTTTTTCGCTTATCTGCGGTATTTTTTATAATATACTATTTTTTAGTTAGTTTATTAGTTATATTTCTATTTGTTAAGGTGAATATGCGACTAGTCGTAGTTTTATTATAAAATTTTGCGTACCAATGGTTTTGTAATATGTACTGAAAAGATTTTCGTTATTATAGAAATTAAAATAATTAACTGATTCAAATGATGCTAATTGATGTTCATGATGTCTAGTTTTCTATTACTTTTAATCACAAATTTTGTTTTTGGTAAAATTAATTATGTTTTTAATATGATTTAGTCTCATTAGTCACCTATACCACTAATTTGCAGTGCCCCTTCGGGGTGCATGTATATATCGACATAAGATGTAACAATTTATATATCTGTATAAATGTACATTCGAGCAAATAAATAATTAAACAAATGTAGTATAAATAAGTGCATATTATGGGTGATTCATCAACAGAGCTTTTTATAACTTTTTTTAAGTCCTTTGTATTGAAATGCCAATTTATTTACTTTCATTAATTCATATTATGCTTCAAAAATACTTAATAGGTTTTAAGTATTAAAAGCTATTTTTTCTCTCTCGCATGAAAATGTATGTATGTATCTTATACAATTTTACAACAAAATAAGACGAATATGTAAGAATCGATCGTAGAAAATCAGCGTCTATAAGCCCTGGGCTGTTCTGGTGTATCCGTGAAACACGCAAATTATACTCTATACAGAAATAAAATAAATTACTGGAAAGAGTACCTATATGTTAAATAAATTTTAGAATACATAAACTTTTATGAAGAAGTAGTATTAGTATTTTCTATAGCATTTTACCTATGCTTCATAATATTACGTAACTATATAGATATTATGTCAACAATGTAATGTTCCTATCGTAACTCTTTGTAATTTAATTAATGACTTTTAATATTAACATAAAAGTAAACATTAAAGCATTAATTACATTGATTGTTTTCACCGATTATTGCTTCTTAATTAACCGACCAAAATGTATACAACATTTTCACATAGAAACTACCTACTCATTAAATATAATTAAGTATTCGCCATTTAATAATTCGAGTGTTTTTAAATTAAAATATTGCATTATAAGAACTAGGTACCTTCTTACGACACTTTGTAACATTAGTGTGGTAAAAGAATGTTAAGCCGATAAAGAGCCACCGGTCATTCCTTGTAATTCCTAAAAACGCGACTGCACTGCAACAGGCTCCCCGTCGACCGGGACATTTTCTTTGTTTTTAAAACTAACAAAAACTCAGCCCCTTTTCGTCGTGGACGAAGCAGGTACAAAATTATTCAGCTTTCGGCCACATGTTCAAATCTTCGCCTAAATTGAACTTGTCACAATCACAAACGACAAATTCCAAAATAAATATTGAAGGTATTCTGAAAATGTCGCGGTTCATGTCCAAATTCCGGTAAATCACTACCTTACCGTATAAATATACGAATCAAAAATGTTTGTTCAATTGTAATTGTTCTCGTAATGAAGTGTTTACTTACAAATGATATCTTCATTAGTCAGGTCATCTCGTGTCAAACTATATCGGCGAAGTACAAGCAATCCATTGGCATGATTATAAATAAGGCACTTAACACATGCTCACTTGTTTTTGCCGAAATACTTCCTTGTCACTTTCCAAAAATCCGGACGAGTCACTGCACTTGCACTGTCAAAAGTTATATTGTAATGTCAATGTTTTTATTTAAAAGTTTGGCGATTCTCATTGAAAGTTTACGGACGAAACGAACAGACGTCCGCCGGCGACGCGGCGCGAACCGATATAGCATAAGCAACGGGAGGATTCCTGCAAGCAATTTCATCTCAATCTCGCCCGTCGAAACGAGACAGTAACATGACAATAAACGATTGTAAGACGTCTAGAGGGAAAGAGACAACAGATTTCTCATTATGCACGCGTCGAGGCTGACATTTCAATCGCGCCGTCCTACTCCCACCGAAAGTTATTTCCGTACAAATGATATGCGGGTGTATTTGTGCTCCGTCCTGTTCTAGCACGGATAGTGCTAAGCAGATAATGTCTCAATCGCATTTTCTTTGCTATGCTGACTGATGCACTAACATAAACAAAGATAATTCACGGATTTGCATCAGCGATAAAGTGTTTTAATCGAGTGAGCATTTGACAAGTTTGTAAATAATGGTTGTGGGAGGTCTTCTGAGTTTTCCTTATAAGTTAGTTGGACTCCCATCTGTGGTTGGCTCATTAAGTTATTAGCTAGGGCTTACCTATAGGCAGGGTTTGCGCGTGGGTATATTTCCGCTTATAAATTTTGCAAAATTCCATAAAATTATGTTTAATTTATTTTGTTATTACTAATGTATTATATTAAACATTATATAAAGTAGTATAAGTTTTTATAGTACTTTATTTTAATAATTAGCAATGCCAATGTTTTTTTTAATATAATGTAGATAGTTATGTGCGTTCATAATAAAATTATTGACAAAATATATGTTTTATCTTAAAATAATAGTTCTTATTAATTCATTTTGATTAAGTATTTTGTAAATTATTTTATTGATATAAAAATCTTTACTAAATACCTATTTTATATTTTTTTATACAAAAAATCAAACAATTAACTTTTAACGTAGACGGTTATAATTATAAGTTATAACAGTGTATTTTTGAACGATGCCGGTAAATTTCTACATAAGTCAAATAAAGAATTGCCCTGTTATACAAAAACTTAGTGAAAGGTCAAATTTAATTATTTAAGTAATCAAGCGCATACTTAAAAGGGCAAGATTATGTGGGGTTTCCATAGTAATTTATCTTGACACCATCAGGAGGGTTTCGGACACAATGTCCATTTTCCATAAAAAGACGTGTACTACTATATATTATTTGTCTGATTTAAATGATTTATTATTTGACATACTACCCATGATTGGTCGTCTTTGAGGGAGGCTTATGTCCAGCAGTGGGCGTCTAATGGCTGAAATGATGATGATGATACTACCCATTAGTTTTATTTTATTTTTAACGATTTTCCTATTATACCAAGCCCTAAACATTAAAATGTCAATTAAAAAAACATACAAACTCCATCTATGCATTACAAATAGATCTAAATTTATGCATAATTTTATAAAGTATGATCCTCATGACGTAACTAACATAAAAGCTAGCATAGAAATAGGTACCTACTACAAAACGTGGCTTGCTCTAAGAAAGCAAAGTTACTTGCTACCCGTATATTTTTGAAGTAGTCCAGTTACAGCACCCAGCCGAATCGCACCAGCATGAATCGCACCTGACCTTGTCCATCACAGCACCATTTTTACTTGACATAGCAGAGGTTGTTCTGAATCATTATACTGTATTGGCAACTCTCTGAACGCTCCCCGGTTTTATGGGGTTATAGTTATAATTTATATTTCTTATGATTTATAATTTTATTTATGTACAAACAATAAGATTTTTCCAACAAAAACTATTTACGCATAATGCATTTGGATGACCCGTCTCAAGTTATAATAAAGTAAAAGTGTAGTGTACAATTAAATAAATCAAAATTTAAGAAAACCTTCCGATTGCCTTAATTTCCTTAAAAGTAAAACACCATAATATTTAGTAATGTGCACGCGATGCGCTTTCATTTAATACCCCAATCGAGTATATTTGCAGATTTTCGGTTTTCCTTCCGCACTCTCACCCCCATAACTTTTAAACGGCACCACCGATTTTCATGAAACATGTCTAAGAACACTCGCGCCAAACACACCTTTCATACAAAAAAAAACTAAATTGTTAGATCTAATCCGTTCGGGAGCTATGGTGTCCCAGACAGACAGAGAGACAAGTCAAACTTATAACATAAGTAACATAACATAGCCTCTTTTTTGGGGTTAAAAAATATACATATACATAGAGAGAATCAGACTGATTGATTCATCAACGTGGAAAGAGAACCCGTACCCCTGGATGGATAAAATTTACCTAATAAGTGAGCGATAAGAAAGGATTTTACGAAATTTAACTCGGAAAGGGTTGAAAAATGGTGGCAATGTTTGAATGAAAATTTTTTTCTGGTGTTTTATTTTAAACTATGCATAATCTTAAATCAATTCGAATCAATATCGTTACATATTTTTAGTTTACAACCCATAAAATAATAAAGAATTTTAGGAGTGGCATAGCCGATTAAATAAAATAACAGTTCAATAACAAACCTTCACATATAAATATGTTTAAAAGGAGGTAGTAAAAAAGGTTTATTCAGTCGCACTTACCCTATCGATAAACTATAATAGCCCTATATATGCCCTTATATACATAATATTCATTCAGACCGCAAAAAGTCCAGATAGCATGCAATTGGTTGAATTCTAAATTATGTAGGTACAGGGGTGGTTTTTTGTGATTATTGTATTTATGTACCTATGTTACTTAGCGGTCTTGCTGATAACAATTATAAAAAGTCACTATGATTTTAAGTAACTTTATCTTAAAAAAAGCCGTGTGGGTAAGTAGCACACACTCGACATTTAAGACTATTTAAAATACCCATTAACATTGAAAATTATAAAAACGATGTATTGTTCAAAACTATCTGAAAAAAATATTAATAAATAAATGTTATTATTCCGTTGACGAATTCCTTAGTGATAAATTTACATAATAATAATAATAAATCATCTATTTCAGACATCTCAGGCCCATGTAAACATATACCTTACAGTCAATCATAAATACTAAGTATAAAACTTATATGCTTAATTAGGTAGGTAGGTAGTATGACGTTCACAACTGACTATCGGTTTGTTATATATTTTTATTTATCACTAGTGGCCCGCCCCGGCTTCGCACGGGTTTTTATTCAATTTTTTTTCCCGGCAATTATTCAATTTTTTAGCCTTTTAAACCTTCCCTAGACCTCCACAAACATTTCAAGACTATGATAAGATAAATCCGTTCAGCCGTTCTCGAGTTTTAATCAGACTAACGAACAACAATTCATTTTTATTTATCTATATAGAAGTATTAATTTGAATTAATAATTGAATTTTTATATTGACATTGATGATGATGATAAGTTTGAATGACATAAGAATATTGTATAAAATTGTTTTTCTTGTTTTTAATGTAATTTGACGCAAACCAAATTATCGAATTAAGATGTAACAATTTACCTATATCTGTATTAAATGTGCATGTGAGCAAATAAATAAATAAAAAAATAATTATAAGAAGACTTTAAAGAAGATCGTGGTTTCAAACGCCGCCACGGACCTCTGGTTTTTCACGTTGAAAATGTATGTGCGCTTTAAACTCGTGTTTTAAACCGTAAAGGTAAACATCGTGAGGAAACCAGCATGTTCTAAGAACTTTTAAGAATTGGAAGAACATGTGACATTTACCAACGCGCATTTGGCCAGCGTGGTGAATTAAGGCCTAATCTTCCTCCCTCATCAAGAAAGAAGTCCCTTTATCCCAGCAGTGGGAACGTAAAAAGGGATCCTTATGATTATGCTCGTATAGTTGTTTATAGAGTACCTAACTATTATTAGTGACTTTACTATTTATGGCTCAATATCATGTGCTTGAAGGGTCATTGTTAGCATTATCTTAATACATATATATAAATCTCGTGTCACAATGTTTGTCCTCAATGGACTCCTAAACCACTTAACCGATTATAATAAAATTCGCACACCATGTGCAGTTCGATCCAACTTGAGAGATAGGATGGTTTTTACGGCGAGAAAAATTCGAATAATTTCCGGGAAAATTTTATACCCGTGCGACGCCGGGGCGGGCCGCTAGTATTTTATATAATTTTAAGGAAAAACTGTTATTTTGGTGGAAAAAATTAATACGATTTACGATTATTTTGCCATTAGCTTTATTTCCGCGTCGCTTTTTTTTTAATTCCAAATTTCCCATTTTCAATATAGGACAGAAGCTAGTTTTTACCGAGGGAAAATTTATTATTACGCGGGCAAAGCCGCGGGAGGGCAGGTTGTCTTAAAATAACAAACTTAATCTAATTAATATGGCTTTAATATTATCATCACATTTTACTATAACTTGCCATATTACAGCGGAAACACAGGACGCATTACCTATTCACGTAAATTTTATTTAGATTTATAACGGGATATTTACCATGATTGATTGTCTATCGAGTTTCCCGATATTTCGGCACAGTTACATGCGCCATGATCACGGTTAAACATATCGGGAAAATATCGGGAAACTCGAAAGACAATCAATCATGGTAAATATCCCGTTATACATCTAAATAATATTGATGACCATGATAGTTTCAAAAGTTATATTCACGTAAATTTTCGATATTTACCCACAAAAGCTTCTTCTGAATATAGTTCAGCTTCTGTATGTCTAAGGAATTTTTGTGGTTTCCCAGAAGGTTGGCTTGAGCTGTCTCTGTCAACGCCTGTCAATATTGGCCCAGTGCTCTCCCGCTAACAGAATCCTCGAGTGTTGACAGACCACTTCACAAGTGGATAATTATTAAGTCCGTCTCGATAGGATTGCATGATGGAATTTATTTATCATTAATAAATTATTTATTTATTTATTCAATTAATTAGCACGACTTACAAATCAATTACACTAATTAATACATATGAAATAAATTAATAAAGATAAAATTAAATTCTTAAAAATAAATAATAATAAAGATGTTTTACAACTTTATGTTAATTAAAAATTTAATTCAAATTAAACATTTGTGTTTTTTATAATAGGTGACACCGCAGTGTCTTTCGCGATATAATTAATATACCATTGAAAGATATTTTTTTTCAAGGTTTACATTAAAAAATTTACAACTTTATTTCATTTCACTATATTTACATTGTGTTTGAAAATTGCAATAATTCATATTATGCAGTACGAATTAAAAATAAAAATTATGGAAAGTTGTTGATAGGTTAATAATAATTGTAAATAGATTATTACCATTGAGTAAGCTTAAAAAGTTGCATCGTTGGTTACTTGACTGCTGTTTTTACACAATGAATGAATAGTTTGACCATTGTAAGAAATATAATGTTTTAGGATAGATTAAGAATAAAATGTCATTATAAATTAATTCACTAATACATATTTTAATTGACATGTTTTGTATATTTTATAACCAAATGACATTTCTAATTTAAATTATTGTTAAGATTTTGCATGCCAAATGCAAATTTTAATTTGAAAAATTTTAATTTACAATTATTGAAATCTTTCTTAGTATTCATATAGGTATAAGGTTTTATTTAGTAACTTAACAAATGTGCATTGTAAGTAGGTATAGAGCAAAAATTGAGGTGCTAACTGCCATTCAAGAATAAACTTACGTCGAACCCATCTCGAAAACATAAAACTTACTTCTCAGAAAGTTCATAGCGAAAATAGAGTTTCAAGAAGGCAACAATGTTTGTCCACTTAACACTCAGCACAGCTCTCAATGGTACTTGAAGAAACTGGATCTCACTATTGCCATACACTTTAAAGTCGAAAGATTCCCCCATTGTTGACACTGACAGTGTGCGAGAAATCCCCTGCCCGCAATAGACGCGCAATGAATCATTTATTAGTTATTGTTTGAATCCGCAATGTCTTCATTTAAAAAAAGAAAACCACCTCATCAACGCAAAAGTGACAGTAACATCTTCACGGCGACATAAAACATCGTCATCTCAAAACAAAACAATCCTTTAGAAACAATCAAATAAAGTCTATTTTTATTTTAAAAGTATATTAAAACGATTCGAAGATCAATGATCAAACCCGTTTTACGAATGAAATACTCGGAGAGGGACAGGCAGGGCTACAAAAAGCATCGCGGTGCAGTAACTCCAAAGCTCAAAGGACTCGAGCAGTATTTTGTTTTGTCTGAGAGAGATAACTTGATCATCTATCCAGTAACTTGAAAGACTTTTAGTTCTTTCATAACAAGAATGCAACCTTATTTGAATGCGCTCAAAATTCAAGTCAGGTGGAATGTACACACATGCGCTGTTTCGTTCCGGGCGTTTTGTAAAAAGAACAATTTACAAGTTCGTCTGGAGCAGAGCGAGAGGGGAGATTAAACCGCTGCGTTAGAGCGGGAGGGTGTATCCTGAACCGGAGTTGAGTTTGAGTATTCTTTTCTGAGTTATTATGCAGGTTTCGATCATTTAATTAAGACATTTTCTGCATTTATAATGAAATAACAATATTAGTCAGTTACCAACACCTTCGATGTATTAGCGTGATATTTGTTTGGAGTTTGAGTTTTTTAGGGTTCTGTGACTGATGCAAAATAGGTGTCATTTGTTTCTGTCCGTATTTTGAAATGTCAATCATAAGGCTGCAGGTTCGCGGTGGATGCTAGCTGCTACTGATCGAAGTAACTAGAACGTAAAATGTCATAGGTCCATTTTTGCTAAAAAATATATATATTTTGGAATTAAGACATAAATACAAGCCGTAAGAATTGAGCAAATCGCCATTTTTATGGTTATAGTATGGGCCGAATATTTTACGTGCACTGAAGAAAATACTCGGAAGCAGTTATATTTAATCATCTTCACTACAGCTGCAGTACGTCCACTGCTGAACATAAGCCTCCTAGACTTCCAGTCTTTCGGTTGGAGTTAGCCAGCATCCACTGTGAACCTGCAGTCTTAAGGTACCTAATTCAAACCTTTGCGGTTTTATATACCAGTGTTTTTATTTTTTTTAATTTTATGCAGAAAAATTTATGGACACATCCGTAGCCTTCGCGCGCACAGGATTTACGAAGGTTACGGATGTGTCTTAATCTTTATCTGCATAAAATTTAAAAAATAGTTTCACCAGCTAAGTGGGGTTTATCACTTATTAAAAATCATTAAAATATACCAATGTTTTTAGTTAAGGAACCCATTGAGTTCTCTCAACTCACACTTGGCTATTTCTCTGTTTGCGGTGAGTTTATGAAATATAGTTATTGGACTGTCACTGTCTCCGTAAACGCGCCTCTAAAGTTTTATGAATATGCGAAAAATAAAACGGGTAATTGTATTTTTATTTTGCCTTGTAAGTACATTTTTATATTACCATTTTATTGACATGGTTGCAGGTGTTTAAAAATAAGCGTTTTAAAATGAGTTGACGAAAATAAATTAAGCGCGCCGTTTTGAATTGACTTTAATCTTTAAATTATTTTAATGGGGTTGTTATGGGAAGAAAAAAATCTGGACTATCCACGCAACAAAATCTAGCCCCGTGGTAAGGTCTATGCTTGTGTTACGGGTACTAGACATCTGATATACTTAATATAATAAACATACATATTTAGATTTTTTTTATTATACATATTAAACACCCAGAGCAAGGCAAATGTGCTTGCAGAACATACAATCACTTGACCCCTCGGCGGGAATCGAGCCCGCTACTTCTTGCGCCGCAAGCGAACCTTCGTCCACCGTGGCGATTACAATTTATTTTTGTATGAAAGGTGACATGTTTGATGAAAATAGATTTAGCCGTTTCAAAGTTATGGGGGTGAAAGTGGGGAAAAGGAAACGAATATCTGCAAATATGCACGAGTGGGGTCTCAAATGAAAGCGCATCACGTGCACATTCTAAATGGTATGACTTATAATATAACTTTTATGGAAACTGAGGTTTTGAAATCGTTTTTTTTTATTTGAAATTTAGATTATATATTAAGTTGAGCCGTGTTGGCTAAGTGGGAGGACACTAGACTTTCATTCCGAAGGTCGAGGGTTCAAACTCCGCCACGCACCTCTGGTTTTTCTTCTTGAGAAATTATACACGTGCTTTATACACGTGCTTTAACAGTGAAGGCAAACATCGTGAGGAAACTGGCATGTTCTGAGAACTTTAAAGATTGAAGGCCATGTAACATTCACCAACCCGCACTTGGCTAGCGTGGTGAATTAAGACCTTATCTCTCTCGCTAAGAGAGTAGACCCTGTGTCCCAGCAGTGGGAACGTTAATAGGCTGATGACGATTAAGTTGAAACTTTACTTGTTGTTTATTCAATAAATAGTCCAGTAATAGTATAACATTACAATATTTCCTTGTGACATAATGTTATGAACATGAGTCGAGTCATCTTATCCTAGTTCCAAAAAACCTTCAATAATTTATTAAAAATACAAGACAATTTACGCTGGACCACGAAGAACCCATAAGAATAAGTGATCACCTTTATTAAGATAACATGGTTAAAATCGGTTAAGTGTAAGTCAGACATAGGGCTGTCTATTCCGTAGATTTTTTTCGCCGTTAGATAGGTTCTGACTTTTTTATCAGATGATTGAAAAATTAGATCTTATATAAATAAAAACATTTAACTGTGAAGTCAATATTTTAAATTAATTTGTGGATTATTATTTTAGTTTCTGTATACGAATACAAAGGATCAATATTATATGTTTTAAAATGGCGACCAAGTAATAATAACTTCATGGACCTTTCCTATTCGTAACAGTTTTTCCAGCTGTATCAGAAATTAAAATAATACTCCATTAATAATCTAAAAATTTTGGCTTTTTAGTAAACAGTTATTATTTGTGTACGGCATTATAAAAATAAATTGATATTTGGCTCAATTATAAACTTTCAGTGTATTTTTGTGTGCAATAAAGAATTTTTGAAAAAAATGAGGAGGTTCTTAATTCAACGCGTATTTTTTTTCTCACTGCTGCTGGTTTAGTATATCAAAAACTGAGATCACCTCATTAATATTTGCAATTCCATATTCAAACTTTAACAGCCAATAAAATACCTCTTATTTCCCTCCCTCATTAGCGCCTAACGGGACGGATCCCTAAAAAATAAAAAAGGTACATTTTGATTAGAGTAAAGTGTCACACGGAATGGAATTTATGTAAATCGTTTGGAGTAAAAGAAAAAAATCTCGATTTTGGATTAAAGTATTGGGACTCGAATTGTAATTTTATTCTGGAGGGAAGGGAAAGCGATAAGTGTTATTTATATATGTGGAGCTCCTGGGAAGCTGAAAAGTTTGTTCCTTATGACAAGACGTTAAAGTTCAAATTAGCACTGTTTTTATTAACTCTTGTCAGGGAAATGGCATTTTCTATTAGGACGAGCGAAGCTAATCAGGTACTTTTCTAATTACCGCAAATATATTATCAAATTTCAAATTCCACCGAATATTTTCATTTCGATCCTGAGGAAAAGCCGCGTTAGACCTTCAAAACTAAAGCCTACAGAGTACTAACAAAATTTATTTTTATCGAACTTATCTAGATGAATACGCCACGGCGTAGTTAAGTTTTTGCATTTAACAACGTATTTTCCCGCTTTCAAACGAAGCACATAGCCTCCCTCGGTAAATAGGATATCTAGCACTAAAATATTTTATAAAATCGGACCTGAGCGCTTTTTCAGCTCATCAGCAATTTCTGGTTTCGTTTCTGGATGTTTTCTATGTATAATTAAGTATGTATGTATTTACAAAAAAAAAATTTGTATGTGAACTATGAAAGCGCATCGCGTGCGTATTACTTAATATTAGGGTGTTTTACTTTTAAGGACATTAAGGCATTGGAATCGGGGGTTTTACTTAAATTTTAAAAATAGATAAATTAAATATTTTTTTTCATCAAACATGTCTAGGAACACTCGCGCAAAACTCACCGAAAGAGTTAAAAACTAAAGTATGACTATTATTATTAGTAATAATATTATATAATTTGTGGTATTGTAACTGTCTTGCTCTGAGTGCGTAAAATTATCGTTTCTCTCAAAAGGACTTAAGCAGTCAAGTGGCCTACTAGCGCAGTAATTTCCATAACCACTAATACAAATGATAAATAACTTCTTAACCCGATAATGCTGTGACTAATCGAAGGTTTCCCGAATATAATTAATAAAACACACTAGTGTCAGCCCGCGACAGGGTTCCATATAGCTTAGGCGGATTTATTGACTTGTACTAGCTTGTACAGGTGAGCACAGAAGTGATAAATAAATAAATAAAAAATAAAAAAGCCTTTTATTTCCTACAAAAACTAATACTATAAAATTATACAATTTGTGTTTAATATTATGTGGTTGGTTATCTAGGAACCCCGTTTTAAGTAAAGGCCTCCTCCAAAGTTGTCCACTGCTCTCTATCCCTTGCTATAAATATAGGATATATATATATATAGGATCCCTTGCTTGCTACAGAAGTGATACGTTCCTTTATTTTTTTTCCTTATTACGTTACTTCCTCATAAAATTAATGTTATTTAAAAAAAATTCTAGACTTTCTAACAGTCTTTTAGGCAAGTAGAAAATTTCAAATTTTTTTGACAAGTTTGAGACTCATACTTCACCAAGGATTCCGTGTACAGTTTATATAGCAATAGAAAAAATGCAAAAATAAATTGTTTTTAAGGTTCAAAAAGATGCAGTAGGAGTGGCCATTCAAGGACTGGCCTCGCGAAACGTTTGTTGTATGGGAGTCCCCTTATAGATTTTTTTTGTATATTTTGTTATAGCGGCAACAGAAATACATCATCCCTCAGACACGGCCTGGTGACAGACGGACTGACAGACAACGGAGTCTCAGTAATAGGGTCCCGTTTTAACTTTTAGGTACGGAACCCTTAAAAAATATGAGTTGAATAGATGGTGTTTTTGATGTAAGTACTTATATTAAAAATATATTTATCATATTTCATGGTTTTTGAGAATGCGTCTCAAAAATAGTTTATTTTCTGTTAAGGGCCCTAGTATGCGGTAAGTTAGAAGAAAGTATGTAGAGTATGAAGTATGAAGGTCTGTAAGGAAGGCTTAACTCTGGTAGTAGTAATAATAAGTACAATATTGCCTCTATTGTTGATGCAAGTTAAAAATATTAATAATTAGTCAAATATTTATCAAATTATATATATAAATCTTTGGTATGAAGCACTGATAAAGGAAAATTTGCGAAAACCAATAAATTTAGATACATAAGACAAAAAAAAATTGTTGTCTGCCTTACTACCTTACTGGTCATTATCGCGTAGTGGTATTAAATTGAAATTCCAATGCTCCATCTTAGACCACATCGTCACTTTACATCAGGTGAGATTGTGGTCAAATGAAAGCTTATCAATAATAAAAACAAACATGTAAAATAAACAAACTTCTAAGTCAATGGAAACAAAGGAATAGCAATTAGAGCATAATCTCAAAAGTACTTCCAGTCTACATAATAGGTATCTTGACATTTGGTACAAAAAAACCTCTTAAACAAACTTTTAAAAGGAAAAATACTATAAACCTTAAATTTTTTGGTCTTAAATATGAAACTTAATTGTAAATCATCATCACCCTATTAACGTTCCCACGGCTGGGACACATAGACTTCTCTCTTGACGAGAGAGATTAGGCCTTAATTCACCACGCTGGCCAAGTGCGGGTTGGTGAATGTCACATGCCCTTCAAACTCTTTTTTAAAGTTCTCAGAACATGCCGGTTTCCTCACGATGTTTGCCTTCACCGTTAAAGCACAAAAATGTAAATATCCATACCTTATTTTTATTTTGTTCAGAAACTACGTTAATATTTTTTATCTATGATTTTTTTTAGCTAGATCAACAAAGAAAGAAAATTAACACCTAAACATTTTAACAAATGCTCCACAAATTTCTAAAAACAATAACCTTAGTCCAGGTTGTATCTCCAACCTATTGGTACAAAAAAACAGAATTAAGTACATCCCTATTATATTCTTTTGACACCCAGGTTGCGTATCCATTGTACTTAAACACTGTTTAAAAAAAACACCAGAAGCAACTGCTATTGACCACGATTCTTTTATAAAATCCCTGACCATTATTTCAAAGGCTTCAAACAGGCCTATTTGTTCTTGGAACCTCTTAAGATGCACAAATCACTGTAATCTTTTAAAACAGTGAAGACTCCATTGCTTTGAGTAAAATAATGTATTAGATTTACTATTCAGGGAACAATTAGAGCGTTTTAAAAGTACTGTAAGTCTTGATAGCTTTAATTGGACCATAACAAAATATATAATTTATCAAAAAGGCTCCGTTCTGAAGCATTCGTTTTAAAAAAGTTTTATATAATTATCTGATATCAATTAAACTGGTCTACTTTATTTATAATTACAATTATGGTTTTAAATTCCATAATTACATATAGTATGACACAGCAAACCTATGATTGGATTGTACCATGGTGTGTACCGTCAAATCATGGTATGATACCCGTTTTATGTCATAACATTGTTAAAAATCATGATAATTGATAATTTTGAATACATTACATAGTTTTGAATTACAGTACTCCCTCAGGTTTGCTGTAAGATAACTCTAATAGACTTAGGTTCGCAACGTACGTGAGCAATTTTACTACTAAGATTTGTATGTGGTTTTGTGTACAATATAGAATTTATAAATGTATGATAGTTTTCTATAAAAAAATAAATTATCATCAACTTTAACAATATTACAACTTTAAAAGGTTGACAGTTGTTGAGTTTTAGAATATCGGAAGGCTCAAAAACCATTAAATAAATTATGGAAATCAGAATATACCTACTGAAGAACATTCGGGCCGTCAACTGCAATTCTTTCAGTTTCCCTTTGATACATTTATTAAAGTGTTAACCATGATATATTTGACAAATTTTATATAATTCTTCGGAGGTTTTGTGAAGATTGGAGAGGTACAAACACTCAAAATACATGCACATAATTGGCTTCTTATTATTATCTCCCATTATTAACTCTTTGTCATAAGCTGGTTTTCCATGTAAATAAATAAAAATAATCAAAATTTATTGCCAAAAAATAAATAAAGACATATACATAAATAGCGGACATTCGCCCACCTACAAATGTCTTACTACAATAATAAATAGCGAGTTCTTAATCTATACTAATATGTATATAAAGCTGAAGAGTTTGTTTGTTTGTTTGTTTGTTTGTTTGAACGCGCTAATCTCCGAAACTACTGGTTCGAATTGAATAATTATTTTTGTGTTGGATAGTCCAGTTATCGAGGAAGGCTATAGGCTATATAACATCACGCTACGGCCAATAGGAGCAAAGATATAGTGGTAAATGTGTAAAAAACGGGAGAAATTGTTCATCTTTGAAGCCTTCCGTTGCGTGCACCGTGAAAACGGTTCAAGATACACAAAAAATATGTATTAAAGAATAATAGCTCTTTTAATGATCTAAAAAACAGTCCGAGATAGTATATGTCTATCTTTTAAGATTAACTCACAAAAACCGTTTTTATGGTACCTAATTTGGTCGAAATAATTTGTTTAAGTTGTATCAACATAATAATATTAATCTTTATTCAAATAAATATGTTGTTGGTTAAGAGTACTTCATCCATTATAACGCGAGTAGCACCGCAGGGCACAGCTAGTAGTTAAATTAATAAATAAGTAGTTTCACTTATGTCCCCGCCTGTACCCGTAAACGACATCGACACAGAATCCAAGAAAAAAGTATTTGTAATTCCAGCTGTGCTATTTATGACCTTATTCTGCGCTCTCTCTTTCTCCTGCAGACGGGGCTATTTTTTGTCTCCCACCCGCTGGGTCTAGCAATGAGTTTCAATAGAGCTGTCTTTTAACATTCTTACTCTATTATTCTATCTAATTCAGTTTTTCGTTTGGAAATTATACTAAGAGTCCTTGTAAGTATGATTTGAAGACCAGAATTATAAACGCGAAAGTTTTTGAGGATGTGAGTATGTAACAGTGGGTTTGATGCTCTTTCACGGAACTACTATGGATTTTGATGAAACTTCACAATAGTATTGCTTAAGTAGGTACATAAATTAAGTTTGACATTTTTTTTCTAGGTTTTCACAAATTTTCGTCGCTATCCAAGGAAAGAACAGACACACATGCAGACATCAGAATTACACATAGGCATAATTACTATTACTATTCCGGGAAATTCAATTATTGCCAGCAAAGCCCGATTTGAATCAAATTGGTAAGGACTGTTTTTCCAGTAAACAACAAAATCTCTTTTTACCGCGGGATAATGATAGCTCAGATCACATAAGCGCTGGTCTGACGAAATAAAATCCGCAGTAGGAGTACCAGTGTCAGAATGCACCAAACAGGCTGCAAACAGAGAAAGATGGCGGGCGATCGTTAAGAAAGCTGTGTCCGTCTCTAACACCAAATGATGCCTCAATGTGACCACGACCGCTCTGTCAAGAGTGTAACGACAGAGAAGAAGAAGAATGATTAGCTAGTAAATCATAATGTTTTTTTTTTACTTAAGTACTTATTGAAATCGATGGATATCTTGAGCAAGGGCTATGAACAGCAGTGGTCCTCAGACGGCTTAAATGGTGATGTCTCAAACTCAAACGAAACGCCACAGTCTTAATTAAAAACCGTTATAGACAGGTGTATTGAGAAATCTTTCGAGTTATTCACAGGTTGGACTTTTTGGGTAAAAAACTTAATTATTCAATTCCGTAATTTAAAATATTGAAATACCAGTGTTTTGATCCCGTTTGTGTGTATGTGTGTACATATACGTAGTGTTTTTGTATACCAAGATTTGATACATGATGGTTTTTGAGTTTTCCGATATTTCTACGAAGTTATGATAAGATATTAGTTATAATATTGTATTATCTGTGGTATCACGGTTCTAATGCCGCATGAGTTGCAAATGTCGGTTTTCGAAATCAAGTTGGTTAGAATTCAACTTGAGTTGGTTCGATCGAGTCAAGCTCAACTCGAGTTAGCAACTCGACTTGGCAGATCGAAAAGTATTGACAAACAATAATAAAAATAAATTCGATAAGATGGAGTCATACTACACATTTTGCAATAAAAAATATATCTAAGTAAACAAACCAAACCTACACAATTGTAATAACTGATAAAGCTGTGTTGTTCTATTCGCTTCTCAACTCAGTTTATAACATTGAAGCGAACTGTCAAGACAATGTTATTTCCTTGATATTTTGTTATCTAATTTTAAGTTGACCTGTCCATGTAGGCTATGTGCTTAAAAGGAAATAAACGTTTTGACTTTGACTTTGACCATTTTTTAAGTGCTTGTTTGTTTAGACAAACAACCACTGGACCCCTCAGCGGGAATCGAACCCGCTACCTCATAATCCGCAATCGGACCTTCGCCCACCGAGCCAATGAGGCAGTCAGAAACTTCTCAACTGAACTAAAGTGGAAATTAAAGTAGAACATATTACAAAATATCGTTCTTGTAGCAGCCGTGTAGTCATTTAATACTACTTGTTTGCATTTAAATAACCCGCGCTTAATAACAGGCGGTTAAATTGGAAAATAAATGAACTTTGTATTAGCTACATGGATATAGCTACTGCATTAAGCTTCTCGCGCCCTTCCTGAATATAAAGTACTATTATTTATATCTGCATAAGCCTATTTACGTTCCCACTGCTGGGCCACAGGACGGACTTCTAGCTTGACGAGAGCGATTAGGCTTAAATCCTCATCTTCTTCAAACTCTTCAAAGTTCTCAGAACTAGCCGGTTTCCTCAAGATCTCAAGCCTTCCACGTTAAAGCACGTGTTTAAAGCGCACATAATTTTTACCGAAAAGAATAAGCCAATGGTTCGCGGCTGGAGTTTAAATCCACCTTCTCAATGAAACGTGTGTTCAGTTTCTATCTCAACAATATAATTGCTTTTACCTTAATCATATTTTGATTTATTTTAAGTGTTGTTGTGTCCAGAAATATTTATTTATTTATTTCTACATAGGAACGGTATTTTGTCGCGGTAGAAAGTAGCATCTCTCTTTTCCCGGGTATCAAGTTAACTTTAGATAAAATTATAAAAAAAACAAGCTGACCCGGCCACACGTTGCTGTGGCTAAAGTTTTTATTATATTACATTATAGTAAACAATCTAAGAGGAACGATAAGAAAACATCAGTCACGGAGTCCACTATGCTTTTTCACACAGATGGTATTTGTAATGTTGATCTCCTTATTTGACTTTCTACTACTATAACCCTTTAGTACAATGAAATTACATATTTACGAAAAAAGACGAAAATTGAAACAATGATAATAATAATAACAGGCAATAAATGACGTGTTACTTTTTAGCTGAACTAATTTAGGCTTTGATGAACGTAAAGCAATGATAATAAAAATAAAATAATTAAGTTCTTCAAACTCATGTCAGAAAAAAATGATTGAAAACTATGTTGAATATTGAACTTTTGAGACATAGACAATAGCTCAAAGAGTGTATAACCACCACGTATGAATAGCTTATCAAGAAAAATCATAGACAACCTATAAAATAATTATTGAACTTTCGAGACATAGACAATAGCACAAAGAGTATATTACCACCACGTATGAATAGCTTATCAAGAAAAATAGATAACAGATAACATTGACAACCTTTAAAAAGACATTTATTTTACACTTTTATTAACCTGTAGATAATAACATTAAAAACAGACAAATAATTAGCAATAAATTAAAATTGCGACTATAATTTGAGATATAAACTATCCTATCTCTCAAGTTGGATCGAACTGCACATGGTGTGCGAATTTTATTATAATCGGTTAGGTGGTTTAGGAGTCCATTGAGGACAAACATTGTGACACGAGATTTATATATATTAAGATGTCAGCGTTTTTTTTTAAATGGCGTACTAGGTTTGCTAGCTTTATAGACTAATACGTCTACGTCTATATATAAAAAATCCTAAAAGTGTCGACCGTCGACCATTTCCACGATCGCATAGCAATGGGGCCACGAAAAATAATTTGATTCCTATATCCTTCAATAATATCGATATACGAATCCTTTGTTTTCCCTAAAAATGTCTTTGGTATGATTTTAGTGTTCAATAATTTTCTCACACTATAAAAATTCTTAATCTTACTCACGATTTCCGGGTATCAGCGCCGGCGCAGGTGCGAATGCGATCTCATTACTTTGTTTTATTAGACTGCAATTTATTTGACCAGGTTTATGAAGCTTATAACAGCGTATTAGGTACTTCCCCAAGTATACTAACTATTTAATAAAATAAATGAATTAATAAATATTTCCGGACTCATTACGTAGCATCCTAACCTAACGTAACCTAACCCGCTAAGCAGAGCTTGTACCTACTATGGGTGTAGGTGACTGATATCCTCCATAGATACAATTTTTTTTTTCTAGTATTGTTATATATACTTATAAAACAACCAAACCTATTCGAAATTGTAGATCGTACAAAATTGGGTCCGCGGCGGGAATCGAACCCCCTGCCTCCTGCGCTTCAGGCGTACCTTCGCCCACCGAGGCACAGAGGTCGTCAAATAAAATAATAATTATAATTCAATAGTGGTAGTGGGCAGGCCATATAGCACGTAGAACAGATGTTCGTTGGGGCCGAAAAGTTCTAGAATGGAGGCCACGGATCGTACGCAGCGTAGGATGTCCACCAACTAGATGGATGGACGACATGGTGAGGCTGCGGGCTCACGGTGGATGCAGGCCGCTGCCATCCGAAATTATTCTACTTCCTGAAGCTTCGAAAAGCATATCTCCGAGTGTATTAGGAACTGTTTCTACCGGCTACATGGATGGAGTGTATACATTTCAAATTCGTGAAAAGAAACGGCGGTATCTTTTAGGAATCATGTTGTTGCGATCTATGCGAGAACCTTGAATTTGCCTACTAGCGACATCTATTATTTACAAACAATAAACAAAAAATTACTTTGTACTTATCTCTAGTGTTGTTACCACTTGTTTCAATCTCGGACGCAACTCGATCACGACACACTACGCAAACTACAAAAAGACGTGTGGCACTCGGAAACTGCCGTGGTAAAGATATTGTATAGCATTTTTTATCAAGTAATGCAATTATTATATTTATTTTATTTAATGTTTCTTACATATTCGTCAGTACTAGTATGGGTATTAATTTTACACTCGTTGCTTTAATTTTTACAGCATTTATATTTTTGTTACCGGATTAGGAACGGAACGGGTTTGAGACTCAATCTACTAATTATCACGTCTTGCCCGATAGAGCTGTTTTATTTTTTCCACCCACTTAATAACATTCTTCACGCTAAGCACAGAAATGTATTGAGTAGATTTTTAATATCATAACAAGTATACTCAGTTATAATTCAGTTTCTTTTTATTGATTCTTGCTTGTGACTATTATTTTATCCACGGCTTCGAATTTTTAATTTTAATAGCAATTAGAATTTAGGTTTAACGTAAATAAAATGCTTAATTACCACCATAGATTCGCCGATCGCTTAACGGCAATCGACTGTTAATTATTTTATTTTAGCTAATATTTTTATTACCTAATTTGTTAATTTTTTCATAACATCGGTTTCATGATGTAGGTTAAAAATCCTTAGTAAGTATTTAGAATGTATTGCATCAATTATCATAGATTTTTATTTTCAATTTGTGAATTACTGAATAAAACACAAAACCTATATCTATAAATAAGGAAGGGAATGAGTTCCTTCGACAAATAAACATCAAAATCTACTCCACCATTTTCTTAGTGCGCTTCTAATGCAGGGCCCAGCAGCGGAAGTCTACCAAAACCGTTCATTTTCGAAGTTTCTCAAACCTTTTTTTTCACTGACCCCTCGCAAGAAAGTTTATTGTGAGAAAAACTCATAAATAAAATCTTCAAAAGTTGAAGAACCTAAAGAAGATGGTGCATAATGTAGTGACTAGATATCTCTAAATAATTTACAGTCTCATTATTTGAAGGAGATTTTTTTTTAAATCTATCATAAAAAAAATATAATAAAAAAAAATCACGTGTCACCTAATCAATCAATTCCATCATCAATACTTTTTCTTAATAAAAATATGTATTATAATTTGTTCCAATTAACGCCATCTAGTAATTGTGAAAGAACTAAAAGATACTTTAGCGATACCTAGCGGAAAACAAGTAAGACAATTAGTTCAATAGCAAAGTAGTATTGATTTTAGTTTAATAAAACTTTTATAGATGACGCTTCCTTCAATTTTGTTTTTACTTAAAGACTCCATAGATGGCAGGGTAACAAAAACTAAACAGTACTGATGGCGCTCCTACAACCCTACTACGAGAAGAGTGTCTTTATTTTGGTACGACTAACAACATCCCATAGACTTTTTAATTTAGACGATTCATACAAAATGGAGTCAATACAACAACCAAATGGAAATGACAGATGTTGACAGACGCCTTGCAAGCGAATTTGATCAATTCGAATCAGTCTTTTGCCGCTTTTGTGGCGGAGCGTTGTGTATAGCAACATGCAAACGGGTCATCGCGTGAAAACTGTGTTTGTGTTTTTTTCCATGTTTTGTGACTGAAATAATTTGAGTTTTTATTACTTCTGTGCTTAAATACACCGTGTAGTGCTTATTTGTGCTTGGGAGTGTTAGTTTGTGTATCTGAGCAGTTGTTGTGACTTAGAATAGAAGCTCCTCAGTTTCGCCGGTTTTGTCTTGTGAGGTAAGCGAGTTATCGAGTTTACCCCCTTTAGACAGTGCTTTTGTATTTATTGTGCTTATTTTGTACTATATTGTACATATGCGACGCTCCGATGCGCTAAAGCTCAGGAGACGCCAACAGAACTTCGTGCTTCCTGTTAGAATATAATTTATCCAATTGAATTTACATTATTTCCGGCTTATTACACACTAGCTCGTACAAGTATTCTAACGGTATAGTCCTAAAAGTTAATTCTTACAATGTTGTTTAAGAAATATTTTTTCTTCCAATTTGCCAAGCTTGAAATAATACTTGTAGGGAATATTAACACATAATAAACAAATTTCATAAAACCTCTTAGATAGGTAGGTAGGCACATTTCTTATTAATATTTATAATTTGTACCTACTATTACCTATCTAATGCATGTAACTTAACATTTAATTTGCCTCAGTGTGATGGAGACCAGCATAAATAAAATTAAATAATCATTGCAGACATGATCAGTCACTCCCATGATAGGTTAATTAATATTATATTTATGCCAGCAGTCATACATAAGTCCTAAGCCTGTGTTTTGGGTTCGAGATGGTTCAAGAATATCTCCACTTACCCAATGAAATATACCTAGATAAATTAAGATATTTTAATACTTATCAAAACACTCAATATGTAATACCTATAAAGGTTGATATAAAAGGTCACTAAAATTTTTAAATTTTCGTTGGCATTTACTGGTATACTTTTGAGTGTGGGCAAGTCATATAATTTTCATTATAATACATCAAATTAATTTACTCATTTACTTATGTACCTTAATAAATTCCAATAATTTCAAAATTTGCCTACTTTTTTTTGGCAAATTTCAACCTAGTAGACAAAACACAAATAAAAATAAAGTATACATATTCAGGTGAGGTAGGTAGGTACCTACCAATTTCTTAAACTTTATCTGAACCAAACTATTGTATATAACATCATAATCACCGGTTAATATTTCAATAGCAATAATCTCCGTTACTTTTTAAGCAAGATCTAACAAAGAAACAGCCTCGCTTCAGATCTGAATTCACATAATCATTGAAATACCAATTAGCCTTGCACGTTACACCTCAGAATCATGTCTATTAGAGGGAATTGCGTCATTTTACGACGATTTCGTGATAACTAGCCGTTTGTGTTGGGCTAGATTATATTAATTAAGGTTCTATGTTTCAGACACATTGGAATTTCAATCGACATAAAGTATAGACTATTTTTTTTATGTGAATGAATGTTTTCTCGTAACTAACGAAAGTTTAAAATTGCATTAAGTGTTTATATAAGTATTAATAGTTAGTAGGTTAATTAAAAATAGTTACTTATATAATATAATTCACAATGTCATGTAGATCACAGGTAGGTATCTAGGTACATTACCTTTGTGTGTGTGTGTGTAACCGACCAATTTCGATCACCAATGAACCTGCATGTGGCTTACAGATAAAAGACTGCATGAAGCTAGGTACCTACTTACTATGATTTTGAACTGAAGATACAAATAATAGCTATACATAGGTATGTATAGCCGTCCACACGTTATTTTTGCAACGACAAAATTTAAGCAACGGATGCTCGCGGCGAATGCTCAGTGCACACACATTTTCGGGCCGCAGCGCACAAACGTAACTCTGCCTTATACGTACTAATGTATACAGTATACAAATTGAAATAAATTTTGCAGTTTAGCTTACACTTTAGACATACTGCTGGTTGACATAATGTGCTCGAACCTTAACTGTGCGTGACGACTGACGAATAATCCGCGATACAGTAGGTACTCAGCTTAAGCGGATAAAAGCTTCCCCATTTAAAATGCTCATATTGCGCTTGTGCATAAAAAGCTAATGGACGTAACGTGAACAGGAATTTAAAACATTTTATTGGTGTGTCATACATTGCGTCATGAAATATTTTCAATCAATGAAACTGGACTGAACTAAGAGCTATTCAGTTAAGTGAAATCTGGTTTCTTGAAGTCCCGTCCAATCAGACGCCTTGAAAATTTCGCCGGCATTGTATGCAAGTCAGGATATTGAAAGGAGACGCAGCTATTACGACAAAATAATAAAGAAAATACCTTAATTAAATTAGCAACCCGGTACAAAGGTCGGCCTTATCACTTTGAGCGATCTCTTCCAGGCAACCTTGGGATGGACAGGAAATAAAAGGAACGACATACTGAAACCGGGCTAAGACTGCCTTATTTTATTTAAGTACTAGCTTTCTGTATAGGTATATTTTATGCTATTGTCAATTTTCCGGTACCAACCATGGCAAAGCTGTATTTCCATCAAATATGTACGACGGCGATATAATAACAAAGTAGGTACTTAACTAAGGCCGGCGCCAGACTTGACGGAAATTCCGTCGCGGATCTTCCGCGGTAGTAAATTCGACAAATTAAATCGATGGAACCGTCCGACGTCGGATCTTAAGCGCAGTCTGCCTGCTATTTTAAATTTACAATAACATATATTGAAGGACACTTGTGTAAATGTGGCGCTGGCCTAAAAATGTCTCCGTCTGCTATTTGCAGATTGGGGGATACAAGATGCCTTTCACGAACAAAGCTTTCACAACTCAAAATTCCTTTCAAACGCCAACCGAACGAATTCCACAACCCTATTATTTCTTTTAAATTTTCGAAATTAAATTAGATCCCACCATTATTGAGCTGGACGTAAAAGAGTTCCTGAAACTAAAAGCTATTACGAGGACAATAAAATGTCTGTTCAGTATCATTTGGAGGTCGCAGTAAACCCTTCCTTATTCCGACGGGCTAGGGGCAACGCCCTGCCCTTCTACGTTATTTTTTCTACTTAATGCTTTGAGGATTTAGCTGGGTCATTTAAAATTTCCAAATAGTCACAGACAAACTGTTATTTCCTTAGAAGCACAGGGCATACATGGACAGGTCAACTTAAAGTTAATTTACTTAAGTAAATAATAATAAAAATTATCAAGGAAATATCATTGTCTTGACAGTTCGCTTCAATTTATTACACTGAGTTGAGATGCGAATAGCACAACACAGCTTTCATCTCTAATGTTGTTATTATAAAAATATTGGTGTTCTTAGTAAGTAATACAACATAGTTACCACAACCACAAGTCTGTAGCCTCTACGGCTATTAGATTTAAAACTGTGGAAAATATAACTGCACTGGTAAGTAGTTTAATATCCTGCCCAAAATCAAACAACATCGTATCTGCATTGAGATCGATATCTGATACTCTAAATTACATTTTCATTGCGGAACGAATTCCACTTTAAAACAAAGTAAACATTAATGAGATCGAGGCTTTCGTCGGCTTCATCGGTTCCATAGCGCAAAATTTATAGATCTCCATCACTTGGAAATCCGTAAGGATTTGTTTTGATTAGGCCTAGAAATGACATAAGTAAGTTTGTGTTGTAGCTAGGCATTTAGATTAAAGATTTAGAAAAGGCTTGTGTTGTAGCTAGGTATTTAGAATAAAGATCGAGACAGTAGCAAGTGTATCAGCTGTTCTGTTAGCATGTGTCGTAAGGCGTCCACATGGGGCGAATCCAGCTCGTTAAATCGCGCCCAAACAATGCTATCTCCACATCTGTGTCTGTGTGACGTAGCTTCATGGCTGCTCTCTGATGGGAGAGTTGCTAGCTTGGGTTGAATGGTGTTCGTAGCTACTGTAGGTCTTCGTTTTTATAGTTGTTATTGTAACTGATGGGATTTTTGACGAAATTTGTTCTGTTTTTGTAATGTCAAGGTAAAAAACAACCAAGCTATATCATGTAACCTACAAGGTTCCAGATTATGTTTTCGGTCGTTTAGTGGCAGCAGGTGTTGATGTATTTTTGCTTGAGTGTACATTGCCTTATTCCTGATAGGTAGTTCTATGCGTGTGATAAATCTTGATCTACACTGGGAACTTTTGGATGGATTATTCAGATCTCTAGGAAAAATATTTCTCTAATTAATATCCTTTCCTCGTCGGGTTCAATTGCTTCGTAAAATCATTATCTGATGTTGACACATGCGGTAGCGGATGAGCTTATATGATATTTTAACTGAGGAGCCCGCATGATTCGGGAACACTGTACTTGTCGCTTAACACTTACCAGATGTAGATAGATAAGATAGTATTAATAACTTTTATTATTCAAAAATTACTGTGAAATCGCTGCCATAATGAACGTTCACGGAAAAGGACAATTGCGAAACTCCCCGAAAAGTTCAAATCACGTACCGTCCGTCATGCCTTTTTTACCCAACACCGAAACTGTAATAAACAAATCGGGAACGCAGTCCTATTTCTTATCCATCGTAAAACTTTCCTTTTAATCGTCCAGCCCCAGTTTCTTAGTCCAATTCCACAAAGGAAATTTACAATACTTTCATTTTACAATGTACCGTATGCCTGTTTTATGCATGCGTATGCAAAATATGTAATGTAGGCCAGACACCGTAGTTACGTCTCATTATTTTGCGTCTTTGATAAGCGTTTTGAAAGTCCCTCTATACATTATTGCTACATTAGCCTCGTATGGCAAATATTCTGGTAGCCGGGTGGCCGAATACATCGTTTCAACGCGAAGTATTCGGGCGAAGACGAAGTTTGGCGTGGGTGTGGCTACTATCAGAATCTTGTAGCGCGCAACACGACATAGATGTGCTGTCCGCTAATGTAGACAGAAACATCGCGTATCTTATCTATCACGATGACTTCAGAGCAGCAACGTGACACTATCTTCGGCATCTGATGTAGTCGCACCATAACACTAAGTGAAAACTGCAATCAAGCTAGAATTCGTCAACTATGAGACGAATATGATAACTTCGGGTTGTTCTATAAAAGCCTCTAACAATCCTGAGCAAGTAGGTACCACTATGTCCATTTCGAGTACAAACCAGGTTAGTACTTACAAATGTCTCTGGCGATGACAATCCAATTTGTTTGTGTCGCATGTTACGACATGCCCATTTTTGGGATGGAAAGTGATGCGAGGTTTCTTTTTGGTACAAATGGTGTGGCGTGATGAATGATAACTAGGTGGAAGAGATTTTGAAAGGTGATGTTAGGTGAAATGTTTTTATCGGAGCGAGCCGGACTTTACTGACATGATACATTTGATAACATTATGTCTGTCATGTGGACTTTTGATCGGCTTTAGCGAAATATCTGAGAGATACCATTTTATTTACAGCTAGTAAATACCCCGCGGTATAACCTAATACTGAAATAACTATTAAAATCCAAAAAACCAAATATTTTTATGATACAGGCTATGACTGACTCAACCTACTGCGTGACCGACTCTTCAATGTGACAAAAATGTTTCTTAGGTTCTAGTTCTAGGCATTTAATAAATAGATAAGTAAGTATATTTTTTTCGTCAAGTAAGCATAAATATAAAATACCTAGAAACATTTTAATTTAATAATTTTACAGTAGTTGGAGAGAAAAGTGCGTCTATTCTGTGACCTGTGCTGTGGTCCCTATCACGAGTTGCCACTTAATTGTTGGAGGAACGCTTGAAGAGTCAGTCAAAATATATTATTAAGGTAAAATACTTACCTTGAAAATTTAATCAAAACTCCACAGCAAAATAAGTCTATCAGCTGAGTTGTCGACGCCTCGCCTTCCAGTAAAGTTTTACCAGAAAATAATATGAATAAATACCGTTGAGTATAAAATTTTAAGGTAATATAATCTTGTCATCATAGTTTAGTAACGTCATTAACATAATCATAAAAAAATCTCATCGAATAAATTTTCTTCATTATCAATCAGAATTCGATATTTATTTGCTCATTTATGGACTTTTTTGGAATTGCCCCATAGAAGATGGACAGGAAAGTCTACAGTTTGTAGGCAAGTACCTATTTATCGCCGCCCGACTATGAAGCCAATGGACTGGAAACTGATCGGTAAACAGGTCACTGAACTTGAAAAAATTGGGAAAAATGTTAGATGAAAATAAAATTCTATGGACATCGGGGACAATGGTTTTTTTAATGCAGCCTATTATTATTTTTGACATTATTTCAATATGAATGACTAGAAAACACAATATTGTAAAAAGGGTCAATACACAACCCATAGATAGAACAGATTTATTGGTTGTGTACCTCTTTTTGAAACCTACCTACTTTTAGTTACATAATATTTAGTAATTTGCACGTTATTCGCTTTCATTTGATCCCCACTCGAGTATATTTGCAGATTTTCGGTTTTCCTTCCCCACTCCCACCCCCATAACTTGTAAACGGTTCAAACGATCATCTAAAAACACCCGCGCCAAACTCACCTTTCATACAAAAAAAAACTAAATTGAAATCGCTCCATCCGTTCGGGAGCTATGATGTCCCAGACAGACAGACAGACAGACACGTCATACTTATAACACCCCTCTTTTTTGGTCGAGGGTTAAAATACTTACCTAATCTCCAACGAATATAACATTTCTCAAACTCAAATATAATCGTAGGAAGTTCATTACCAACACAATAGGTCAGAATCAGATAATTCTTGATAGTTCCTTTGCTGCAAAACGGGCCAAGTGCACACGCAGTGCTTTGTCCAGAAATATATGAACCCTGGGAGACGTTTAACCCGTCATAACTTCAAAGCAAACGTGGGAGGCATCACAGCTCCACCTAAACTGGCGCAGGTGCACAATATGCCCAGGGTAATTAGAACCTTCGAGTATTATAAAATTGTTTATGGTTAGTTGGGAGTGAAGGTTCCGTTTAAAATGGTGGTGGAGGACAGTAACAATAGTGCAGTTGTAATAGCTGTTGCGTCATTGGGCCTTTCATTGTTACGAGTCGGTTCGTTTGTTTAGTTTCAACGTAATGAAGTTCAAATTGACATTATGTCGACACCTCCTGAATGTGAGGTGTACATTGTATTATGTGATCAATGTTGTGTCAAAAATAGGTAGACATACTTTTTTTACTTAATAACTGCCGTTAATTCATTTAACATTAGATATACCCTTTCATACCATTTTCCAATTAAAGATATTTATTTCCATTAGAATTTTAGTCTGTTTTTACTTAAAAATTTAATGATACAACACCTACCTACTCGCTTTCTTTGTAAAAAGGCCGAAAATTAAAACTAACTAGTTAAGATCATACATGAAACTGGTTCGTAACAAAAGAACTTAGTTTCGAACGAAACCTCACTCTCCGCGAATATATCTCCTTCATATTAGCTCAGATTTATCTTCGGGTTGTGGTTTTAATTCTAACTCTTGAACTGACTAATCAGTTTTTACAGACATTTGCGAAAACTTCCAAAACCCAATCTCGTAACCTACGCCGCGGGTAGCGGGTGTCAGGATGTTCCTTCTTATCGTCCGTAGACGCGAGCAAAGGAAATTACACCTGAATATGGCAGCAGCATTTTCTTGGACCTTTTTATTTTTTATTAGCCTATGTTGGCTGGGCAAAGGCTTCCCCATCTCCCTCCAACAATCCCTATCCAAAGCTGTTTACCACCAACTTTCCCAAAAGTCCTGAAGGTTGTCTCGCCAAACTTTTCGTGGCCGACCTCGCCTGCGACTTCCTTCCGGGTTCCAAGCTGTTGCAGCAAGAGCCCACCTTTCGGGGTGCATAAAATGACCATGGACCTTAACATCAAATATCGCGCTAGCGAACCTGCCTAACAAGCGTGGCGAGTATTGAACAACCAATAAGATCTCAATCAATCTTGTTTTATTGGAGGTTTTGTCTGTTCACGTCCTTAAGTGGTAACCCTCTGAATCCTTACACGTGACCTCCGCGTGGTGCTAAGAACAGTCTCTGGTGGGAGGCTTCGGCCGCGGCTTGTCACCACCCTCCGGGTTGGGCCAGTGCGTGAAGCGATTTTTTCGTGTTTCGTAATGTGGTCCGGAGAAGCCATCTTCTAGGCCTTCATGGTCCATCTTAGACCACATCGTCACTTTACATCAGGTGGGATTGTGGTCAAATGAAGGCTTATCAATAATAATAAAAAAAAAAGCAATATGGGAGGGCTTAGTCCAGCAGCGAACAATCTAAGACTGGAAATATCCGATAAATCCAGTTCTCAAGTAAAGAACCTCTCACGCAATCTCAGTTCCGGTTCAAGAGGCATTCAGCTCAATCAGTAGCTCAATTAGGGTGCAATCAGTCTCGTCCAGATAATTGCCGGTCGCTGTGTGAAACTTGCGGTGTCCTGTGTGGCTTGCGACACTGCTACTTGCCCTTCTGGGCTGGACATTGCGCCATGTAGTCACTGCTTTCGTGATCTGAAGGCAGATTTCTACGAGACAATTACAGATTGCAGTGCGGTGGAACAGAACGTTATCCTATAATATCAAATGATTCTGTATAGAACTGTTAATACTGTTTTGGTAGTATTTTCCATCCATATTTCGGGAATAAATTGACTTTATTTGACCACAATCTAACCTGATAGTAAGTGACGTAGTGGACGAGGATGGATCACAAAGATCAAGAAGGAACCTGTTGACTCATGTCTTGAAGATACTCAGGTTTTCTCTTTTTTTTTTGACTTTCTCGTCATAGCGGTATCGTAAAGTTTAAAACCTCTATTCGTATTAATGCGTTTTATACCTATCAGAGGGTGTCTTAAACTGTATTAATCGCGGTATTAACACAGCATCTTACCAAGCATTACAAAAATGCCTCACTTAACCGGTTATTTGGCGAGCGGGGATAAATCAATTGGAATTTACGGAATCAGTCACGGCAATGATCCGATTTCATGGTTTGATCCGTCACTGAACTTTGACATGGCTCGATGATGGCTTAAAGGGTTTTGAATAAATCAAATTGGTTTTAATCTCTGCATATTTTATAGGATTTGTGGGACATGTTGTAAACCGAGGAATTTCCTTTTCTCTTTTTATACAATGCTGGTTTAAAAACTTGACGTATTTCGGCTACTTTCTGAAAGAAAAATTGATGTGTGTATTATTCTTATGCGTCAAGAAAATGAGATAGGTACATTTATATTTCCTTGATAATATCTTATTAATTGTCTGTCACTTCACTCCATTAAGAAAGCTCCAGGAGATTCAGCAGGTATTCCATTCCCCCAGCGACAACTTTTAATTACAATTCAATTTGTTAGCAAACATTTGCTCCATTAAATGGTTACTTTTGAGCGGAAAATGGCTTTCAGCAAAAAGTAATGGACGTCGATAAAGTTGTGTTCTATCTAGTTCGACTTGAGTTGTCAGTAAACAGAGTATATACTTTAAAAGCTCACAGATTTAATGGAACTCTTTGTCGGGACTTGAAGATTTAATATTTCTGAGGATTTTACTGTCTCAGTGGCGCGGCGAAGGTCTGCTTGCGACGCAAGAGGTACCGGGTTCGATTCCCGACGAGGGGCCAAGTGTTAGTTTGTACTGCAAGTACTTTCTTCTTGGTGTAACTTTTCAATATGCATAAAAAAATACATCTATTTTAATGTCTATTGTATTAAGTAAGTATTACCCGTAACAAATTCTTAGAGCTTACCAAGGGGCTAGTTGTAGTTGTAGATGATTGTCAAAAAAATATATATTTAAGTATTTATTTTATTTACTTCGTCTCAGAAAAGGGCATTATATTCTGTTTTATGCTTTTTAAAACAAAGTTCTGCGGATAAATGTTCTTGCTACCTCTTCATATCTTCAGTTAATCTTTAGCAAAACATATACCACAGAATTCCCAACAAACCATCAGAATTCAGCATCATCACAACTCACAGCATAGCGGTGTGTGATAGCGGTAGCACAACAATGTATTTTCACGTTAACCATCACAAGAGCGATGAGAATAATTCGCGTATCTTCTGTGTTGGTATTTATTAATTACTTAGCTGAATGTTTCTAGCAAACAATATTGCAATTTCGGACGTTTTGTGAATTCTCTAAGTGGAAATTCGTTGTTTTATAATGTTTTGTAAAATAAAATATTAAATTCATAGCGCCGCACCGCACTGCGTATAACGAAACCAAGTCTCCGGAAATTCTTATCTGATAATACCAGAAAAATGGAAAAGATGTGTGTGTGGAATTTGTAAAAAAAAAACAGCGCATATTTACATTTTAGGTACTTCTTACTCTTCCGAGCTATAATATATAAAAAACAACTGAACTTAGTAAAGTAATTACAGTATGTGCCACTAGAACTCAAATTTGATAGGTTAAATTAAGCCTATCGTATCATCTATATAAATAAAAATGAATTGTTGTTCGTTAGTCTGATTAAAACTCGAGAACGGCTGAACGGCTTTATCTTATCATAGTCTTGAAATGTTCGTGGAGGTCTAGGGAAGGTTTAAAAGGCGAGAAAAAATCTAATAATTGCCGGGAAAAAAAAATTGAATAAAAACCCGTGAGAAGCCGAGGCGGGCCACTAGTGTTTAATAAATTGAAACTTGTGTCCTAAATAGTGTTTAATAAATTGAAACTTGTGTCCTAAAACATTTGTAAGGACACTTCTCTAGTCTATAAAGGATTTTCGGATGGATTTTCCCGCGATAAAAAGTTGCATAATGTCTTTTCTCAAGCTGTATCGAATCTTTGTACCAAATTTCGTTTAAATCGGTTCAGTATTTTATGGTTTGAGTATTTTTTAGGAAAAGAGTTACTTTAGTATTTATTATACTAGGATTCAAAAGACGCACGCAAAAAATGCACAGCCAGACTTCAATAATTGTGCATCGCAAGTCGCTACTTAATCGTTTCGCTATCAGACATAGTGAAATAATTTATCATATCAACAACAAATATTAATAAGTTAAGTGTTTACTTAAAAATTTCTGATGAAATCGTATGATAGTCTCTATGGAACATTATCACTTTATGAGCAATATCTATTCCCATTAAAGACACTTCTTATGTAGTTACATGCCATGTTTGTTTTTGCGGCTTTACGCTCTGATTATTTTGCATCAGTAATTCTCTCTTACGCATAGTTACTACAGTCATTACATCTTATGTGTGTTGCACGATAATCAATCATTATCTTAAAAATTTCGTGAAAGTTCTTCAATGCTAAAACTATCGTAGTAAATATTTTCTTTAGTTTGCTGTACAATCAAGAACAAAAATATGGCGTTTTGTGCACATGTGCGAGATCTATGATGGCAGCAATTTTTTTACGAGAAACGAAAATGTTATAGGCGCTTGATTGCTCAGAATCGGCAGTAAAAATCGAATTAAAAATCGAGTCATAACGAGGCTCGTGCTCAAAATTCGATTTACATTAACAGAATCGAGTCAAACGAATTGCAATAACAATGCTCTATTGTCCGATTATCGTAATGCCCTCGAATTATACCGATAAATTCAACAATCAACTTCCTGTTTATTATCATTAGGTCATGTTGTTCATTAAATGGCTTTAAGGTGCAATATTTTCCGGTTTAAAGTGGATGCATTTCCGAAAAACTAGTATTTTCCGGTTTCAACTTGATGCGTTTCCGAAAAACTGTCACTATCTGGATTCTCTTAGATTGTCAAATGACTTCTGCTGCTGGATGTAGCTGTGTTGGTCTTATGATATCCAAATACTTCTTTTGGAAGCCAGTACCCGCCTCCACCGTAATCGTTTTCTTTCTACAACATATATTTTTTTAATTTTGAATTTATTAGCTCGTTGTGCTAGTGATGTCTGTTGAGTATGACAAAGCAGTTATACTTTACTAGCTGTGCCCTGCGGTGCTACCCGCGTTATAATGGAGGAAGTACTCTTAATCAACAACATATTTATTTGAATAAAGATTAATATTATTATGTTGATACAACTTAAACAAATTATTTCGACCAAATTAGGTACCATAAAAACGGTTTTTGTGAGTTAAAAGATGGACATATACTATCGCGGACTGTTTTTTAGATCATTAAAAGAGCTATTATTCTTTAATATATATTTATTGTGTATCTTGAACCGTTTTCACGGCGCACGCAACGGAAGGCTTCAAAGATGAACAATTTCTCCCGTTTTTTACACATTTATCACTATATCTTTGCTCCTATTGGTCGTAGCGTGATGTTATATAGCCTATAGCCTTCCTCGATAACTGAACTATCCAACACAAACAGAATTATTCAATTCGAACCAGTAGTTTCGGAGATTAGCGCTTTAGCGCGGAGATTAGTATAGATTTATTTGTCTCATTGTTCTACTATTTCTACGCTGTGGCTGGCGTACGCGCTCGGTCGTTTCTCACCATCCCGTCGTCTCGTTCATAAATCATAAATGTTTATTTCACATAACAATGTTACAAGTACATGGTAATTTACAGATGAGACGTGGTACAGAGATGGCATTTACATAACAGAAAGTA
The DNA here is from genome assembly GCA_929108375.1 of Gymnoscelis rufifasciata. NCBI lineage: Eukaryota > Metazoa > Arthropoda > Insecta > Lepidoptera > Geometridae > Gymnoscelis > Gymnoscelis rufifasciata. Next base: position 6,414,278 of record OV815327.1, on the reverse strand, counting down.
TAGATACCCAAACTAGGAAAATCCTGTATTATGGCATATCTATCCCTTCCTCCGGCTCACAAGTATAAGTTACACAAATTTCCAGTATTATGTATTACTTCTATGTATTCTTTCTTATATTCTATGTATACAGTAATAATAAAGCATCATTGTGCTATGATAATTATTTCTTAGACTATTAATTAATATTCATAAGCAAAGAAAATGGACTACATAAATGAATGAAATAAAGATGTTTGGAATAATGAAAAAAAATATAAATGTGAATATGTGTGTGTGTGTGTGTGTGTGTATGTGTGTGTGCGTATGTGTACTTGTGTGATAGTAAGCATAGTGAACATAATGTGAATATTTGTAAATTAGTGTGTGTGCTATATATGAAAACGACTTATATATATATATACATAAATGTATTTGCTATCATTTCATTAAACGTACTATTAAACTTATTTTAGAATTGTAATCAAGTCTTCTATTGTGTCATAGTTCTGTCAGAGCAACCACTCTTCTAGTGTCTTTTTACATGTATAGCTTATCATGGGATATATTTTTAAAAGATTGTTGAGTTTATTATAAACATACGATTGGACAAAATATGTGTGTCTTCTAGCAAAGGCTGTATGGCATCGTGTCACATCACATACTCGCTTACTGCCTCTACTTTTGAGAAAGCGTACTGTATCGAATGCAAGGGACTTGTGTTGAGAGATTGTTATTTGCAGGATGAATAGTTTACGTACAGATAGGATCTGGCTCTCTTTGTAGAGTAATTCTGTAGAGTAACGGTAGGGCTTCTTAAGCATTATCTTGAGAATAGAGCGTTGCGCTCTTTCTACTTTAATTAATTTTGTTTTACATGCACTTCCCCAAACTGAAATACAGTACGTGATGACAGATTGCCCTAGGGAGTAGTAAATTATTTTTAGTAATTCAGGGCTAGCTACGTTGCGCAAACTTTTTATTATCCAGACTAGCTTTCTGAGACGACAAGCTACAGCGTCAATTTGCTGTGTCCACATCAATTGATTATCAATCATTACGCCCAGATACTTTGTGAAAGGAACTCGTTGGATTGGTGTACAGTTGCATGTTAACGGATTTTGTGGATAGTTGCAGTTGTGTGCTAGGATTTTAAAGGATGTTTCAGTAGGAATATAATTTTTGAGAATGCTGAAGCAAATGTACTCAGTTTTGTCATAATTTAGTGTAAGTAGATTTTCCTGTATCCAAAGAATTGTTGAATTAAGACCCTGTTCCGCATATTCTCGTACTCGTTCCCATGATTCCGCTTTAAATACCAAAGCAGTGTCATCAGCAAAAGCAAAAATTTGTCCATGAGGTGGTTGGAATAGGCATAGCTCATTGATAAAAATAGTAAACAGGGTTGGACCGAGTATGCTGCCTTGAGGTACGCCATACAACACTTGTAGATCTGAACTGTGTAAATCGTCTATAGATACACGTTGTGTTCTATTCGAAAGGTAGCTTTTGAACAGTTCTAGTGAAATACCTCTAATTCCTAATCTTTCTAGTTTTGCCACAAGCAGTGGTATTGACACAGTGTCAAAAGCCTTAGCCATATCTATAAAAATACCCACACATTTCATTTTGTTATCTAAAGCATTAACCACAAATTTAGTTAGTGACGAAACTGCCATTTCTGTCGATTTCCCGGTACGAAAACCAAATTGTGCTTCGGATAATAGTTTCTCTTGTTCAATGTAAGAAGTTAACCTTTTGTTTAAAAGTTTTTCAAGTACCTTCGACAGAGATGGCAGCAGGGAAATGGGGCGGTAGTTTGTTGGACTCTCTTTTGGTCCTTTTTTATGAATTGGTATAATACATGAACGTTTTAAAGCATCTGGAAATACACCAGTTGTAAAGCTAAGATTCACTATATGTGTCAATGGCTTGACAATTAGATTCTTAGAAAGTTTGAGTATTGAAGTAGGGATACCGTCCCAGCCAGGAGCAGAGTCTGATTTTAGACTTAGAATAGTTTTCTCCACTTCATCTATATCTGTTTTAAGTAATACAAATGATCTGGGATGATACTGTTTGTTAATGTTGCTAGGTATATTATATAGTGCTCTTTGTATTGCTATTCTGTCTGCTAATTTTTGACCTACATTAACAAAGTAGTCATTGACCTTATTAATTGCTGAGATAGAGTCTTGTTCGGTTTGTAAAAGACAAGAAGAGCTTTTATTATTTTTATTGATGTTAGCAATATTTTTAATAACCTTCCATGTGTTTTTAGGGTTTTTACCAGCTTTGACAAGTTTTGATCTTTCATGCATTTCTTTTAGTTTTTTAAGTAGGTTATTACAGAAGTTTCTGTATCTGTTATATGATATTTTTAAGATAATGTTAGCTGGATCCTTCTTAACCTTATGATGCATGCGGTCTCTATGTCTTATACATCGCAGTAGTCCTTGAGTAATCCAAGGTTTTTTAATCCTTTGGCGACACGGTATGGTTTTCAATATTGTAGAGGTTTCTAAAGCTTTCCTAATTATATCAATTAAATTATTAGTTGCAATGTTAACATCGTTAATATTTAAAATAAGTTCTAAATTATTTGAACTAAGTTGGAGATGGTTTAAAAACCGCTTAAAATCAACTTTTTTAGCTATTTTAGTATATGTATTAATTCTGTTCCGTCGGTTTTCAAGACATAAAAGTACTGGAAGATGGTCAGTGATAGGAGATTTGATTACAAAAGAAACAGCAGGGGATTCTCGTAAACTTTGTAAGCTTTAAAATATTGGGATATGTTGTACATTTTCTATTGGCAGGTCGGTAATAAGCGGGCTGTGACTCATGAAAGCTACAGTCGTAAAACTGCTAGTACACTGCAAGGTATCTTCGCCAAATAAGTCATAACATTGAAAAACAGTATTAAAATAATATTCTGAGAAGAAGGAAATGGAAGCAAAATACATCTTGCGCCGATCTCACACATAATATGGGACAAGGGCAGAAAGTTGGTAATGATCCTCTTTAAATATAAATCATAAAAAAATAACTGGCATGATTCATAACACAACTGTTCCTTTCACATCCAGAAATCGTCCCATGACGTGTCGTCAGTCGCGTTCGCAAAAAGGCCAAAACGGTACGTCGCGGTGGCATCTCCGTAATTAGAACAGATGCTCCCAGCGATGCTTTTGATTTCTTGGATGTGTGGAATTAGATGGAGGGCATGGAGGTACAGATAATATTTAGTTTGAGTTGCGTAAGTAATTGCGTAGGTACGAGTATCTGTAGGTTTCGTCAGGAAAATATGGGAAGCAAATTTGATAAAACAGTACCATATGCTTGAAAAAATAATTAATGAATAAAACAATCTGAAAAGTATGTGATGGACTCATACTACACCTAAGGGTTCCGTGTACAGTTTTTACACTTTTTGGAATAAAATATCTATTTTTATAAATTGCAAAATTATGCACTAGTCAGAGCGGTCACATCCAAGTGGACATAAGTGGACTGGCCTCGTGCAAAATTGCATAACTTAAATATTTATTTATTGTATATTTTTAGGATATTTACATTTCAAATATCTAACTATCACGGTTCTTGAGATGCACCCTGGTGACAGACAGACAAACGAAGACAAGACGACGAAGTCTCAGCAACAGGGTCCCGTTTTATCCTATGGGTTCAGAACCCTAAAGAGATCAGGAATTATCTTCCTTACGTCTTTTGTCCCTGTTAAAGCCATCCAGTATCATCCAGCCAAGAACCTCTTTTCCGTCGATTTGGTCTACAGCGAGTCTTAAACGGAATACAAGTAAATAAATGTAACATTGCGGTATTTGCCAATATATACTTTGATTACTAGAATATTAGATTTGCATCTTTGGCCAAGCTAGTCTCGTGTGCTTTTGCACTTGTGAGTTAGTTTGATTTTGTGTGAATGGATTTATGTTCTTCTCCCATCGAAAAAATCTAAACTGTCCTATAGATTAACTAATGTAAGTAACCCACTAATAACCTAATGGTTTTCCTGTATTCCCTTAAAGTATTGTATTGCACACGATGCCCACAGCTCAAAAAGTTCATTTGTACAGTAATATCGTACCGATATAACGTTTATTTTTACACCAACAAATAGTTGCCTATAATTTCTTGTTTTGAATTACCGGACGAAAGGTATTAATTATTATTTATTAGATACCAAATGATCGTCCATTTTACTTGGGTAACAAGTTAATTAACCGTATCTTTTTTGTCCTTGAGCAAGTTATGTTTTTACTTCAGAAATGTAAGTTTATTTATTACCCTCGAATCTGGTTTTGTTTATTGGGTAATCACTTGAACATTAAGTAGGACAATTATTTCTTTCGCTTATTTTTTTCTTAGGTATCTGAGATTATAGTAGGTACCCGGCACATATTATAACTATTGTCGTAAAGAATTTGTTGGAATATTTAGCTTCTAGTACTTTATGTACCTTCTTGTAGATTCATCTGTTGCTGATTTTATGATTAAAGATTACTCAGAGCTAGAACAAAAGCCGTTCTGTGACTCAGTCTTGTTACATCAGATGTTAATTGATGAATTAAAATCCAGAAATATAAAATAGTTCGTTCCACCTGTGAATTCTTAGCTACAACAGTATCTTAACTTAGCCAAGTTTAAGGATCATTTTGTGGCAATTCACTACATGCTTAAACTTAATATAATTTGACGTCATATTACTAAAATGACAGAATATGTATGGCTTCTATGTAATTTTAGTAACATGACGCCATCTTTATAGTTTAATCATTTTGAGAATTGCAGCCATTAATTGCCTAATAAACAAAAAACAGGATTACATGTAATCCTAACCTATTTTCTTAACCAATGTTTATAAGATGCTTACTAAACATTATCGCCTGCTGCTTATCATCATCATCAAAAACAATACCGCCAGATACACCCAAGATAGGTTTATCTTGCTTTATCAAACTATCGTCCTACTTACTATCACACACCGCTCTAAACGTGCTCTCACATGTTACCTGTTATTTAACACTTTAAAAACTTAAAACAAGTAAACAATTTTCCCCCCAACTCCAAAAATAAGTTATCTGTTCTATTTCGGCTGCGCACGCGATGCACTTGCCACAGACAGTGTTAGAGTGTACTTGCGTATGAGTCACGGCCATTGCACTCCATGTTGTGATTGGTTGTATGAAGTTGTATGTAGGTATCGACCGACAGTGGGAGCTTCTTGTTTCAATGGAGTTGATTGTACTTGATATTGTTGTTAGGTGATTTACGATCAGTCAAGTAGCAGTCAACTATAAAGTTGCTGCTTTTACGTATCCTTGTAATCTTCTGTTTATATAGAAATATACTAGCTGTGCCCTGCGGTGCTACCCGCGTTATAATGGATGAAGTACTCTTAACCAACAACATATTTATTTGAATAAAGATTAATATTATTACGTTGATACAACTTAAACAAATTATTTCGACCAAATTAGGTACCATAAAAACGGTTTTTGTGAGTTAATCTTAAAAGATAGATATATACTATCGCGGAATGTTTTTTAGATCATTAAAAGAGCTATTATTCTTTAATAGATATTTTTTGTGTATCTTGAACCGTTTTCACGGAGCACGCAACGGAAGGCTTCAAAGATGAACAATTTCTCCCGTTTTTTACACATTTACCACTATATCTTTGCTCCTATTGGTCGTAGCGTGATGTTATATAGCCTATTGCCTTCCTCAATAACTGGACTATCCAACACAAAAAGAATTATTCAATTCGAACCAGTAGTTTCGGAGATTAGCGCGTTCAAACAAACAAACAAACAAACTCTTCAGCTTTATAATATTAGAATAGATATTATGTATTGACTTTGCTGTATCAGAGTCGATGCTGGGCCAAACGCATGGTAAAGTCAAAGTTTATTTCCTTAGAAGCACAGGGCATACCTACTTGGACAGGTCAACTAAAAATATATAAAACTAAATTAAAACATATATTTATATAGGTTACTGCAGATTTGGTTACATATAAAGATATGACAAGAAAGTGACTAATATAAATGTACTGTACGATTTGAGAGATAATTTGATAAGAGTCAATTGATAGCATGAACTTAAATGTTATTTTGGGCAGGTACCGATAGCAAACATTGCTGTCTCACTTTGACGGTTTCAAGTAACTAATCTATACGAATTGCTCTGATACTACAATGCGGTCCGCAGTCCAAAACAATTTGCACGAATACAAAAAAAGCGGTTGCATTAAGACATTTCTCGGCTAGTAATTGGTAAAGATATTAAGTAAAAATAGATATTAATGTTATTATGATACTGATAGAAACATGGTGAGGAAACCGGCATGTTCTTAAAACTGGGGAGTTTGAAGGACATGTAGCATTCACCATGGCCGTGATTTTCAATTAAATCTACCTGTTATGTTAACATATATTTAATTAACAAGCAAGTACCACTGAACCCTATAATTTGCGGCCGAAAACGAAACAACACGAACTGTGTATCTTTCACTTGTATCTGTTGTCTTTGGATCGACTTCAGGTTAACTGTTTAATATTCCGATCAAACTCTGCTGTTCTTCTAATCCACTTGGTTGCTCTTGTTATTCTTTACCGTCTGCTCATTATGCATGCCCGGTCATGCCTTCGGGGGAGCTTAATAATAAACGAAATTTTGTTACGCGTTCAATAAAATCTGGGTTGGATGATAAAGTACAGTGTAATATCGATACCGATTTTATGATGAAGCGGATATATTTTTCTCTTTACCACGTCGATGCAGACAAGAAACATGGTTGTTATTGTCTACGCGTTGGCGGTTGGTTCCCTGGTTTTAAAAGGCATTACGACTACATAAAGAACATTTCAGCAGGTTTAGTCCGTCTAATGCGCGGCCAAAAATACCATTACCAATTGAATAAGAAAGTGTCAAGATATAAAGCATCCAAGTTCCGAAGTGGGAGTTTTTGACTAAAAAAATAAATATAATCGCTTAAAAATTTTACCCGAAACTTCAATCCATGTTTCGTTTGCAATATTTTATTTATTTATTTTATTTTATTCGGAAAACAAACAGTTATAATGACTTATCTAAATACACATATTAATAACTACTAACCATTTATATGTTTTCGCATATTGATCCTAAATAACACACGAAAACTTTCAAATAACAAAATTAAAATTAACATTAACTTTAAACTTAACAATTACTAAAAAAAAAAACACACAAAGAGAACAAAAAATTTAAATGAAATAAATTTGAAGATGATTGAATTTGGTTAAATGTATATAAACTAAAAGAAAAAGAAAAACAAATTACAAAGAATTAAACCACCGACTGGTCAAAACATTCTTGACCTTGTGAGGCTTTGTGTTAAACAAGTCTAGATTTGAAATGTCGGCCTGAGCATTGAAAGATGATGTAGCTCTACAGAAAAATGAGTTTTGTCTATAATTAGTGTGACTAGAATATGGAAGAAAAAACATTGAAAAGCTTTTTTTTTTAATTCTAAATGACATACTTGTATTTTTTTGTCATCAATTCTAATCCCAATAATAAGCACAAATACTTGGATTGTATTGTACGTGATTTCTAATTTTGTATTAAAACCACATTCTGCTTCAATTTAATTAAGTATATATAATATGTACATCCTAAAATTACTATTGGAATCGCCGTCGTCAGTCCGAAAGGTATTAATGCAGAATCGGCTTTTCCAAACGCCAAAAAATATTTGAAAGCTTCGCATCCATAAAAGCAATATCAGCAGAATTGCTGCCATAAAACCGTTTTTATTTTAACAAGGATCGAGTATGCAGAATTCAAAAATGAAATTTCAATGTGATCAAATCAGCGAGCAAGAGCCACCAGCTATAAATCTGAAGATCGTTTCACACCGTGAACAAAGGAGACGCCGGCACGTTGATTGGGATTCGTCTCGCCTGATAAATTGTAATGCCTCTAAATCAGGGCTCTTTGGGAACGGAAGTGACTGTGGCTCCGTGACAAACAGCACAGTCGTCGTAAGATCCAGTGTTGCTGCTCAGATAGACCAAGTTGTAAGAACTAAAGGTGACAGCAGAAAATCATTTATCACTTCTCTTGCAATTTTTTTGATCAACTGCACTAACAAGCGCTAATTCTACTTAGGTTGTAACTTGTTGTTTTGTTGTTTCTTGTGTAAACTTTGTAGGATTAGTGATATGAGAACCTCTTAAAGAGATCTGTAAGGTAGTACCTTAGTAGTTCTAGTTCAAAGACTTTGACGAATTATTGGTCAGTTTTCAGAAAGATTTACGTGTAGTACCATAGGTTGTTAATTGGTCATAAATATTTTAAAATACGACGTTTAAATGACGATGACGAATACGAAAATTTGATGATTCCTTTCGATACACATCGATAATCAACTGAGCGTGAGATATTGAGTTATGAGGAGCGCGTGACCTATTTTGAATACGTTTGCTTTCTCCTGAGGAAACCAAGAGACCACTTTCGAAAAAGTATTTACTTGTATAGCCTCTCAAAACTTTGTGTCTTATGTTGTTTGTTTTAGAAATATCAGATAGATATCAGATCTTTATTCAGGATTTCTCACGGTTACAGTATTACAATAAGGGCTATTTGAATATAAACGCCTCTTTTGAATAATAGTCGTGAGGCTGGTTCGGTAGTCAAGTACATACACCATAAAATAAGTTGTTGTGGATACCTCCTTAACTTTCTGACGCAATTTAAATTACCCAACTGTTTTATTTCAACAGAATTTACACTTATTGTTATTAAATATTTTTTTTAAATATGCAGTTAGAGCGGTTCCCCGATTCAAATTATGTGGTATTCTCAAAATGTTTCAATTCCTATTTTTGTGAGAAAATTGTAAGGCGGTTCACAGAATACATATTTTTACCAAGTTTCAACAGTAGTTCTTATAGTTTCGGAAAAAAGTGGCTGTGAGATACAAACGGACTGACAGGTGTACATGACAATTCCACAATGGTTCCGTGTTTTGTCATTTGGCTACGAAACCCTAACAAATTCAATCAAAACAAACTCATATCTTTTACTAAAATAGGATTAAGTTAAGTGTGGTTTTCATTTGAGAACTTACTAGTTAGAAATGCGAATGACGTACCCACTCTAAAATTTATTAGATTTTAAATTACAACTGCTGACTTCAAATAAATTAAACACTTCTCTTCAAAGCTGCTCGGCAAGCGAAGCCTGACAGTTGGCACTAGATTTGCATACATTTTAAATTTCCTTGTGAACCACATTCCCGTAATTTTATTTCGTGTCAGTTCATCGTGGCTGTTCTATTAACATTTTAGAAACTTCGTCCATACTAAAGGTTCACCTATTTTTACTGCATCGTTTTCTGAGGAATTTCCAAGGAATTCTCGGTCTATTGAACATCAAAAAGTCAAACCACTTGGAAAACACTTGAGTTGGAAGAATTTATGAAATGCTGGGTATCTTTTGGGGAAATAGTGAAAAACTGCCTTAACTCTCAGCAAATAAACTGAGAAAGTACATGTTTAATACCTACTCATAATAACGTTAAGTTGTTAATACTTAAAAAGACAACTATTTTCTGTTTTTATTGGGAGCCGTTATTTAATGTCACTGTCTTCCTTACTATTCCCTCAGGAAACGACGCCACCAGGCATATGGCAACACCATACACATCGATATTTGACGATTGTCGTTATACAAAGCTAAACTAGCATTTTTTGGTCTTGTTGAAGTTTACTCTAACACTTTCATACAATAATTGTACAGGAAACATACAGAATGTGTCAAAAAGGCTGGTCGTTGACCTCTTTACTGGTAAATCGATACAGCTCATTGTGGAAAAGGCCTGCCTGGGGAGGAAATTAAGTAAATTGTCGTAGAAATGTTGGAATGTTGTGATAATATGTTATTTTTAATAACTTTAAGGAACGGCATATTAAAACATTATAAATTCTTTCTACTACACCATTCCATTGTGCGTAGTGTTGTGTTTCGTTTTGTGCCATCTGCTATTTGTGCATCATACTTTGTATTAATACTTGTAAGGTATATGTCGATTTCAAACCAATTGTGTTTTATTGCATGTAGGTTTATGGTTTGTTATACAGCGCCTGCAATCGACAAGCATCTAATGTTCTGGACGTTATAACATATATTAATGAGGGTAGTTCAGGAACAAATCTTTAATTTCAGTTAAGTCAGCAGTAGGTATCCTGCGAAGCAAATTCTGCGCGATAAAATGCAACTTTCGACGCACAACTTGCCCTTTTCACGATAACAAAGGGTACCTATACGTGTCTCACGAGAGTAATTTCAATAGCAAACAGACACAACGTATGTGGGCTTTGTTTGGCTTGGATCCGACATAGGTATAAAGCGAGATGTAAGCTATCTCTTTATATTATTATTGAAACGTGGTGGCTCAAGACTTTACTAACCGTCTCGTAATAGAATATTTTTTCATTAAATAAGAATATCATGATTTCAATAGAATAATCGCTTCTCCTTGTTTTAACAACTAGATTTCCAACATCCTATTTCAAGCTGACGAATTATACATTTATAATTATACCTCCATTTGCACGTACCCACAAGCAACATTAATTACTCTATATCAGTTAACGGTTACTGGGAACCGAATCTCGACCGCATCGAAATCATGACCAGTAATTTCAATTAACAGTTCCGCCATACGTTTTCGTTTTAGCCAGAATCTGGTATGGTTGGGGAAACAAAATTCGATTATATAATCAACCTAATTTTGTACAGTAAGCAACAATTGGGGCACTAAACATTATGTTTGAAAATGTACCAAAAATTCTAGATAAATTTTTAACGACTATCATAACAACCGATAGACACTTTAAATATAAACGCATGCTTTTTGGTTTAGCCAATTCGAATATTCGCAAAATAACAATTTATCACTGTCACTGTGATAATATGTCATGTGGTACAAACTTCTATTATGTATTCTCTGCTCGTCTTGAACTTCTGTTACCTAAGTACATATATCATAAAGTTAATAATATTTATTCTGTATTAAAGAGTTTGTTCGGTTTGTCTGTGACGTTTTCGCTGCGCAGTGTGGTTCCTAATCAGACTGTATAATCCAAAGCTGCAGAATCAAAACGGTACGGTAGATACCGAATTTCGTACTATCGATCGAATGCAAGAGCTTGCAGTAATTTATAACCAGAGGGGCGTTGCACTTGATACCCTCAACCCTATCACGACCAAGTAAGGTAGAAAGTAGAGAGTTGCGGCAAAACTCCCCTATTTTGTCAAACTAGGGGTTTGACCCACGTGGTACGTTCATTATTGCGTGATCTGCTTTTTTGAGGGATGCCAAGTTCTAGGGTAAGTTTGATTTGAGTGGAGTTTTTTCGTTTCGGATATCAGTCCTATGGACTTTATTAAACCGGTTGTGGTTTAATAAAGTTTATAGAAAGTTTTTTTGGTAAATTATTTTTTCGTTTTGCCATAATCATACAATGACTCAATTATGTAATGCACCTACCTATAGTATTTGGTTTGCTTATTCAATACGATAAAAATAATTTGTTTGGCAACAATGAGAGCTTAATGAGAATTGGTGATACAATATTTAATTGACCAAAAAGGTAAATAAAAATGTGCATTAATTAAAATTATCGAAATCAACATCCCTGACTCAGCAATTCAGCATGTGTTTATTGGCCAAATAAGTCTCTACATTTTCTAGACTAAAAGTAAACCTTTTGTCTTCCTTATTAACTTATTCTTCTTAGTTAAAAACATAAGAAAGACAGATAATTTAAAAAAAAAAGATAAAGTGATAAATCTGTATTTAAGTAACATTAGAAAACTTTTCTAGAGCGATTCGCTATTAAAAACTTTTATTAAAACACCAGACGGTAAATAAATGTTCCCTGATGCAATTATGCCGTTTATAATAGTGAATCGATCGTCGTTCGTCACCCCTCGCTCATAGTCTGAAGTTAATCGCTGTACAGACAGCTTGCAATCCATGTTTGGAGGATGTTGTACGTTTTATACTTGCGCCGTCTCATAGATGTTTGCTAGCTTCGGTTTTACAAACCAGTAGATAATAAACACTATTAATTTTATGTTTACTTTGTAGAGCTATGAAGCTAACGTATGATCACAAGGCAAAGCATGCTTAGTCAAAAATTGTACTAAGACAATACGAAATAAGTGTCTTAATTTATTTCATTGTTTTGAACTTTAATCGATGCAGTTTGCATCAAGTACCTAATTATCTTAAAAGTAATAGTTTTCAAGCAATCGTTTATTTCAACCACACACTTTTCCCAAGAAGTATTTCGCTTGTTCTTTTGGAATTGAATTGCATTTATTGCATAATGTGTTGAAAGATTTCAGGAAAGACGCAGCGTGAAATGGTTTGATACTGAATTTGCAATAAGTGTTACAATTTTATGATTTTGCGTTCAGTTATTAATTATGATTTTAAATTTATTTCTGCCTTTTCCTATTCAACAAATCTATTTGAACCGTGCCAATATTTCTTTCTGCAAACTGTTTTCATTCTCCCCTTTAATTGCACCCTTTGTAAACATCATGAATGTTATTTGGTGGTATTGTTCTGTTATGCACTTGCCACGCGGTTCCTTTGTTTGTCTATTCCTACGGACGTTGCATTCAGTTTATTTATTTTTAAGCGAGTTGATATCAATCGTTTCGGTCGTTAAGCTTTTGTATAGCAATCTGTGCTTGTAGACTTTTTTTGACTGCTTTTGCTATTTATCTCTTCATCCTATTTAATATCTGTTTTTACCTGACTGTGCGACGCAAAGGAGTGGTTATGTGTTTATATCTATGTACATATGTTTTTACAATCATAATCAGTTATTAAAAACTAAAGTATTACATAATTATATGTCAATTAATATTAATTATATGTCATATGGGGTAATGCTAAATAGTTATTTAAAACAAACTACGTCATTGGGGTAACGTTGAATGGGTATTTAAATATTATTTTTAGATTTCTTACAACATTTTTTGATCCGTCTGACCGTTTAGAATCTATATCGATTTAAAGTTGCGTAACAACCATTCTCACTTAATAGAATAATAAAAAATAAAAAATATGTATAAGTACATAATATAAAATTTATTTATGTTTCAGATTTAATTGGACTTCGTCGTACGAATTTGAATAATATTTAAGGTAAGTGTAAAATATTTTTTACGGAATATTCGTGACGTAAATAATATATCACCACGTTCGAACATTATGTATTAATTATATATATCTACCTATTGGTATTTCTCAACAAGTAATAATAAATCATAAAACACAGTGTCAAGACAGGACCTGTTGAAATAACAGGAAATCTATGAGGAAAGTTTAAAGCTGGGTCCACACTTGTATGGTGTATCACGATCAGGCGTATCGTATCGAGTATCCGTATCATATTCATATTCATTCATTCATTTATTCGTTGATTCATGTGGTTACAAATGGTGTTAAGTTTTATATATACCCTTACATGAGCCCCGTTGGGACATTACAACTGATACAAAAATAGTCTATAGTAGGTACTTAAGTAACTTAATACATATTCAATATTTATCATTAAATTTAAAATTGTGTAAAAGGAAAGCTATTTTTTTTAATAATAATAATATGGCTAGTGAGAATCTTTAATTGTTTTTTTTTAATATGAATATTACCTATGTATTTCTATTGTATGAAGTAACATATCACAGTTTAATAACTAGGTCTAGTATCTTAAATATTACTTTTTTGTACCTTGGATATTATAACAATTTAATTAATTACTTAATAAACTATAATATATATTTATTGCACACATAAGTTATTATCATTAATAAAATTAAATTTATGTGAGTACTACGTTATTATAAGCTATAATAACGTAATAACTAAACTAGCGATCATGATACGCGGCACGCGCCGAGGATACGCGACGGAGATACGATTCACCGAAATGATACAAATGTGGACCCAGCTTTATAAATAATAAATAAAATAAAGATTTTATTTGTGTCTATCGATTGACGTACGTTATCTATGAAAGGCTAGTTACCATATGAGCATATATCACACACACACAGGAAAAAGTAATATTACTAGCTTATGCCGATGCAAAATGTTTCACATTAAAAATTCTAACCAGCTCTTAAGTTACTTATTGCTACCGATAAAATACACTTTATCCTAGTATTTTTAATTAAAAGCAGCAGCATTATTTAACGGTAGTTATGCTATTTGATTTACAGAAGGGTCCAAGCCTTTTAATTAAAATAATATAAGCCTCTAATCTTTGCAAAGCTTTCAAAGGAAGTTGCCTTAAATTTTGTACAAAATTATAGGAGACTGCGATGGCGGTTCTGCTAGACTAAGTAACCTACACTTACCGTGAGGAAGTGCTGTGGACGTCCTACGGCTGAAATTATGATGACTAGGAACAGCGTTGACATAATTGTTTATTAAATTATAATTTCTCACTAATTTACTAATGACTTTGTCGGCTATTACCATGACATACTAAAAAGTAAAAAAGCCGTGTTGGCTAAGTGGGAGGACACTCGACTTTCATTCCGATGGTCGTGGGTTCAAACCAAACGGTGAAAAAAAAGGTGAAGGCAAACATCGTGAGGAAACCGGCATGTTCTGAGAACTTTAGAAAAGAGTTTGAAGGGCATGTGACATTCACCAACCCGCACTTGGCCAGCGTGGTGAATTAAGGCCTAATCTCTCTCGTCAAGAGAGAAGTCCCAGTGTCACAGCAGTGGGAACGTTAATAGGGTGATGATGATGACTAAAAAGTAATACTTAAAAACGTTAGGATGATGTTTTCCGTATTTATAATATTCGATCTCATCGAAGTATTAAATAAGAAATATTATATCTGCAAGTTTAATCTATACACATACCAACATATTTTATATTCTGCTTCGTCTGCCTTTATGTTTTGGATATACTCAAAACAGACCCTTAAGCAGTTTTCAGCAATAGGTAAAGTGTAAGGAATGTTTTGGTGTATTATTTGCTAAGAATGTGTGAGAATTCGTTGAATTATGATGATAATTGTTGAAGGAGTCGAAAAAAATCAAGCATTTGCTTTGAAAGTTTTGTTTATTTATAGTTATCCATGAAGACTGACAGTAGCAGGCACATAGTTGCGCATTTATGGCAAAACAACGATTGCCTAGTCAGCTACATAACATTATACATTCATTGCTGCATTCTACGAGATTTATAACACATGTAGTACGTTTTCTGTGGTACTGCATCATCTCACACGTATTCAGATCTTTAAAACCTTTTTAAAAAAGAAAGAATATTTTTCGCGATTCATATTGAGGGTAGTAGCGGATACTCGGCTAGCTCGGAGGTCGTCGTCGGAACTGCTTTCATTTCGTTTTTCGTTTTTCGTGTGTTGCATCACCTACACTGTGGCAAAATTATTTATCGGAAATTTAAAGTTAGTTTGTGAAGTGCACGAAGATGGGAAAAAGAACAAAGGAGAAAACAGACGATGAGATCCAACGTAAAATCAAACGTTTGGAGAAAGAATTACAGGTAAAACTTTAGAATCCAGCCGCACGATTTTGGGGGGGGAGGTGGAGGGGGGAGGGGGGAGGAGGGGGAGGTACCCCCTGTACCACTCCCCCCCCCGCGGAAATATGTAGTTTAGGAGATATAGCAATTTGAAATTCAATAAAATCTAACCTCAAAAATAGGGTTTTAAATAATTTCTTAGCTTCTCAGTTACAAATATTAAATAAAAAACAATATTTAAGTAATCCTTATTGGTTTACGGTGCACTCTACACTCTTTTGTTGATAAAATTAACCCATGCTCTTCAGCAAATGCGATTCGAGTTGGCGAGTGTCAAGTTGTCGTATCAGACGAGCCAAATTAAACATCGCCACAATTTCCGAAGTAAATGGCGCTTTACAAGCACTCCATCATCTTCAGGCTCTAATAAAAAAAAATAGTATTAATAAACTGCTCCGGCGCTGCGGGAAGTGCAGCCCCTTCGCCCTTGCGTAACAAAGCGCAGTCACCCATGCTCACCTCCGCAGCTTCGGCTTATTGGTCGCCTTCGGCGACCAGCCTCAGCCGCTCCGGCTCGAACGGGTGCCTGCGCTTTGTAACGGCGGGCGGGAGCTGCTCTCCCTCCGCGCCTCCGGCTTTTTATATACACTCTAGTTGTGTGACAGACAAGACCACGTGGAATTAGGGGTGCACTGATTCGGATTTGCAACTTAAAGTGACCTAAATCAACCCAATGTAGTGTGCACTGATTCGGATTTGCAAATTGAAGTGAGGTTATAAAGGTACAATCTAACCTTATCTAATTGTAATTCTTACCTTCTTGACTTCCCGATGGAATTGGTTCACCTTCCCCGCGACTCGTCGACGCTACTTATATGATTGCATTGTAATTTTAAGGTAAAAACATTACATATTATAAAATTTTATACAAAAATAACGTTCCATTTCACGAAAACAAATTTTTTTTTATTAAAAAAAAGTACGCATCTCCGCGGTGGGGGGGTGGTATTTTTGGAAAGGGGAAACCAATGCCATCTTAAATCGCGCATCAGCACCCCCAAAATCCTGCGGCTGGATTCTAAAGCCAAGCCGAATTACAAACCCGAAAAGGAGTATTGTCCAATTATGATCAAACAGAAGGTTGGTTACGAATTTAATATAACAATTTTTTCTTTACTTGAAATTTTATATTTCCTTGGGGATGGCACGCGATGTCATCCGGAAATAATAATTATGGACATAATTATGTCAAATATGAACTGATTTTAAATGATCAGGTGTAGGTACTATATTTTGTACTTCCTCCTTATACATATTTCCTAAGGGGTGGCACGTGATGTCATCTGGAAATATTATTACTTACTTTCTTAAGGGGTGGCACGCGATGTCATCTAGAAAGTAAACTTACAAGCTAATTTAGCTTTTTATTTTTCATTGAAGGTCACTGCTCGTTTTACGACTCTGCATACAATTACCAAGAGGAAGTAGAACTTGACCAATATGCCGGAGATAAAAACGCGAGTGATAAAGAGGAAATCGCTGATACACTGTTGCCTATTCCAATCGATGACGTGGACTACCCACAAAGCAGTTCAACGCCTTTTGAACAAAACGATCATGTTTCGAACAATGTACAGTCAATGGTTGTTCCCTGTCAACCAGATGACAATTCAGCTGAGGAATTCATCCCTGACGAAATTATGGCAGCACTCGGAGAAGCCAAAAAGTCTGAAGAAATTTATGGGAAGAAAATCCCACTATCTGTCTCTGAACGGTTGGGAAAAATCCTAGTCGATGGTTTAGCAAAAGAGCATAAAGAAACCTTGTTAACTAAAACGCTGATAATACCAGAAAATTTTCAATTAGCTAAAGCACCTAAACTAAATCCTGAGGTAGCTTCCGTATTAAATGAAACCGCCAAAAATCGAGATAAGCGGCTTGAGCATCTACAAAATCAGCTTGGATCAGGAATCGCAGGTTTAGTTAACCTGACAACAGAATTGCTTCACAATGACCTAGATAAAATGGACATAATTAAGAAAATATCGGAGATTAACCAAATTTTCCTCCATTTACATCATGAGGAAACGATGAGTCGCAGAAGATTAGTTATTCCAATGCTCGATAAAAATTTTATCAACATTATACAAAATGTGAAACGAGACAAGTTTCTTTTTGGAGATGCTTTGGGAGAGAACATAAAACATTCAAAATCGATTGAAAAAACTAGCCTTCAAATCAAGAAATCGATAACGCAACAATATTCGAGTCGCAAACAACCAGGCCCCTCGGGAAACGCGCGAGGTCCGGCCCGCCGGGTGAGCGGGCCCACAGCTGCGCGCGCGCCGCCCGGGCCCTCGCAGTACTACCCCCCGCCGCCCCCGCCAGCCGCAAGGAGATTGCTGCCAGCGAGCCGCCGCGCGCCGCAACCACCGCCGCCGCGCCGCTCGGTGCAGGACCACCGCACTCGTCGCCGATAACAGAGGTACAGCATGCTGGCCGTCTACAATACTATATAAGTAACTGGGTACGTTTAACAACGGATCCCCAAATTTTAGAAATGGTTCAAGGTTATAAGTTAAAATTCTGTACAACTCCGCAACAAATCGATGAGCCCAGTAATCCACCTTTTTCAGAAAATGATATGGTACATTCTATTGAGAAACTGAAACAAATGGAATCTATTGAATTATGTTCAGAATCTGATGACCAATTTATTTCTCCTATTTTTCTTGTTCCAAAAAGTAATGGTACACAGAGGTTTATATTAAATTTAAAAAATCTTAATAAATTCATACAGCAAGAACATTTTAAAATGGAAGATATTCGTACTGCGACCAAATTATTTTCTAAAGATTCATACATGGCAACCATAGATCTTAAGGAAGCCTATTTTGTTGTACCTGTACACAAAGATTACAGGAAGTATTTGAGATTTCGATATCATAACCTTCTATATGAATTTACATGTGTCCCGTTTGGTTTGTGTTCGGCCCCTTTTGTTTTCACAAAGTTGATGAAACCTGTACTTACGTATCTTCGCAACGCAGGCCATAAATTAGTTGCATATCTGGATGACATTTGGTGCGCGGCCGACGATTATGACTCTTGTTTAGATACAATAACAGATATTATCAAAATTTTACAACAATTAGGATTTGTTCTTATTAACGAAAAGAGTATGTTAGAACCCACAAAAAATTGTAAATTTTTGGGAATGCAGCTTAATTCAGTAAAAATGACCTTAGAACTACCTACTGAAAAACGTAGAAAGATTTATGATATGGTTCAAAAGATTTCTAACAGTAGATCAATAAAAATTCGCGAATTTGCACAATTTTTAGGTATATTGACCGCAGCTTGCCCCGCCGTGGCATACGGCTGGGTATATACCAAAAGATTTGAAAGAGAAAAATTTCTTGCTTTATCATATTATCAAAATTACGAAGCAAAAATGAATATAAGTTCTTTACTTTCTGATGATTTTTTATGGTGGAAAAGGGTTATCAATTATATTGATAACCCCATTCGCATAGGTAATTATGAATACCAAATATTCTCCGATTCTTCTCTTGTTGGATGGGGAATTTTTTGTAATGGGGAAAGTGTTAACGGGTTTTGGTCATCTTCGGAAACAAAAAACCACATTAATTATTTAGAATTACTTGCTGCTTTTATGGGATTAAAATGTTTTTGTAAGCATTTACAGAACGTTGAAATTCTGCTTAGAATAGATAATACTACTGCCATTTCCTACATCAATAGGATGGGTGGTATTCAATTTCCCCACCTTAATGACTTAGCACGTCAAATATGGCAGTGGTGCGAAGACAGAGGTCTTTACGTTTACGCCTCATACATTAGGTCACGTGATAATATTGAAGCTGATAAGGCCTCGAGAATTTCAAATATGGATACAGAATGGGAATTGCACGAGTCTTGGTTTCAAGAAATAATTAATGAATTTGGCTTACCAGATATTGACTTGTTTGCTTCAAGGCTCAATAAAAAATGTCCAAAGTATGTATCATGGAAACGAGATCCAGGTGCTTATGAAATTGACGCATTTACATTAAATTGGAATTCATTAAGGTTTTATGCATTCCCTCCGTTCTCACTAATATTAAAAAGTATGAGAAAAATCATTAATGATCATGCGGTCGGTATAGTTCTCGTGCCTTACTGGCCAAGCCAGCCATGGTTTTCTCTATTTAAATCTCTGACGGTATCCGAAACAATATATTTTAAGCCCAACAAAAATATGTTACTTTCTCCTTCCAGAACCCCTCATCCATTATGGCCCAGTCTTACCCTGGCGTGCGCGAGATTATCAGGGAGTTATTCAATCAACAATCGTTAGAAAGTGATTCAATAGATATTATGATTCAGTCCTTATCAGATAACACTTTACAACAGTATAATTGCACATACAAATTATGGTTTAGCTTTTGTAAAGACCATAATTTAAATATTTATAAGCCATCTATTGCAATGTTAGTAAAATTTTTAACAATTCAATTTAAAAATGGAGCTAGCTATAGTAGTTTAAATACTTCCAGATCTGCATTATCTCTTATATTGGGAAAAGAAATTTGTAATAACGACTGTGTTTCCAGATTTCTTAAGGGTGTTTTTAAAATTAAGCCAAATCTTCCTAAATACCAATGCTCTTGGGACCCGAATATTGTGTTATCATACCTTTCAAAATATTTTCCTAACGAAACATTAAGTTTGGAAGTAATAACTAAAAAATTAGTAACTCTGCTCGCATTGTCTACGGGACAACGAGTCCAGACGTTATCCTTAATTAAATTAAATAACATTTCAGTTACAGAAAGCGGTTTTGAAATCAACATTGATGATATTATAAAAACATCTGCACCTAATAGAAAAAACCCTAGATTGAGTATTCCCTTTTTTGAACAGAAACCTAGTGTCTGCCCTGGAAAAGTTATTTCTACATATTTAACTATGACAACACAATTTCGTGATAATCCAAGCACAGATAAATTAATTTTAACTATTAAACGCCCTATTCACAACGCCAGCTCTCAGACTATAAGCCGCTGGATTAAGAACATTCTCAAAGACAGCGGAATAGATATAAGTGTGTACTCGTCGCACAGCACGCGGCACGCGGCGACGTCAGCCGCGGGACGCGCCGGCGTGTCCCTGGACGTCATCAAGCGTGCCGCGGGCTGGTCGGGTTCTTCTCTTTGTTTTGCAAAATTTTACAACTTACCCTTGCCTGACATTGTACAAGACAGAACTTTTGCTGAGGCAGTTTTTAATGTAAATACTTAATCATTAAGTGAATTGTAATCCATATTTTGAATAAATATGATAACTCCTGATAATATGTTGTTAAAATATATTTCTATTTTTTAATGATCTAAAAGATATTTGTTTAATTTATTCTTATATTATCATTCCATAATTATGCGCTAAACATCTACATGTGTTATAAATCTCGTAGAATGCAGCAATGAATGTATAATTTATGGTTGATTGAACTTACCTAAGTGAACTTCGACCATAATTATACTAATTGCTGCATTCGTAGAGATTTAAAGTCCCTTCCCACCCGCTGGTTTTTTCAACTCAACCCTTTTTTGAATTATGGAAGTGTTAATATAGGTTCCCCTTATTCATATTGCAGCTCTAAACGAATGAAAGCAGCTCCGACGACGACCTCCGAGCTAGCCGAGTATCCGCTACTACCCTCAATATGAATCGCGAAAAATATTCTTTCTTTTTTAAAAAGGTTTTAAAGATCTGAATACGTGTGAGATGATGCAGTACCACAGAAAACGTACTACATGTGTTATAAATCTCTACGAATGCAGCAATTAGTATAATTATGGTCGAAGTTCACTTAGGTAAGTTCAATCAACCATAAAATATTTATGTAAGCTTCGCAACCTCGTTCCGTGCTTTGAACTGTTACTTTATTTATAATGATTGAAGGTATTTCAACTATTATTGCACCATCCATAATTATAGCCTAAAATTTCGTAAAAACTTCTTCATTTCCCCATTTTTTATTTTCTCTGTTTACGCACTAATTACTAGAGTTCCTTAAAAAAATCAGCTTAAAATTGTTCCTGAATTTTTTTGTTAACAATTTAAAAAAAAACTCCAGTTTAAATTTTCAGCTTGCTTCACCATTCGGACGAATAAACATGTCTGTTTACATCTCTTTATGATTTTCAAGCAGAATTCGGGTTATCGTTTCATTTCGTGCTGTTTATTTTCATTTAAAATTTCAGTTCATTTGATAGGTACTTTTGCCGCTCCGCTATGATCTTCATTTTAAAATGTAAATTGTTTTTTATATACCTATTACTGACATTGCGTCGTCTGTCTTGCTTGTCTGTCTGTCACCAGGCTGTATCTCAAGAACCGTGATAGATAGAAAGTTGAAATTCATCGAACACAACAAAAAACACTTTTTTTTTACCTATTTTCCTTTTTTGGATTGCAATATGTGTATAAACTGTACACGGAACCCATACTATATGAGACCATCTCATACTTATCAAAATTTATTTAATACTAGTGGCCCGCCCCGGCTTCGCACGGCTTTTTATTCAATTATTTTTCTCGGCAATTATACGATTTTTTCTCGCCTTTTAAACCTTTCCTAGACCTCCACGAACATTTCAAGACTATCATCATCATTCTCTTGCCCTTATCCCACATTACGTGGGGTCGGCACAACATGTTTTTTCCTTCCATTTTCCTCTGTCACTCGTCATCTCAACACTCACTCCAACAACATTTCAAGACTATATGATAAGATAAATCCTTTCAGCCGTTCTCGAGTTTTAATCAGACTAACTAACAACAATTCATTTTTATTTATATAGATAGACCTTTGGTTTTAATGTTTTATGATTGATATTTATGGTTTTAAAAGTTGCTTTTATATTACCTAAGTATATTTGGAAGAGATCGCTCGTAGCGATAAGGCCGCCCTTTGTACCCTGTTTTTAATTAAAGTTTTTGTTAAGTTTATTTTTTATTTATGTGGTGTGCAATACAGTGTTTTATAATATTATCTAATTTACCTTTAGTATTTGAATGTAATCTGAAATAAACGAATAAAAATAATTATTTATTTTCCGAAAGATATAATTAAGATAAAACGACATTTGAGGTTCAAGCTAACCTAAATACATTTGGGTTACCAGAATGAATTCGAACCCATTAATTCGTCTCTTAATTCCTATCTAATCTCCAGTTATTCACGGAAACACAATCAATACGCTATTTCGCAGTAACAATCTGAATCGCTTTAGTGTTGTTCCCCGATCGGCAATATTATTCCGATAGTACACCTTGATTGCTCTGAACCTCTATAATTTTCTAGTCCAGCGGGCCTCAACGATACTCGAGTATCGTGCTGGGGTGTCTTGGAAGCTAATTGGGAGGGGACCGTAAAATGGTCTTGTATAGTGATTTTTATGAAGGCGGTAGTCGGATCTTTAATTATTTATGATTATGTCAATCTGAGTGAATATTCTATCATGCTTTTACAGACAAACAAACTAACGAAAACAAATAAAATTTATTTATTTTCCTAACAAATAATTTTGAAAATCACTATTCACTAACAATTATTACCAAAAAAAATAGATACAATTACAAAAAAAATCCTAGGAAAAATGGTTACGTCTCAGCATGTGCTTGATAACTAGAAAACTAGTATCAGCGCTGCTGGTCTTCTTGTATTCTGTAAATTATTAGAATAGTCAAAAACACACGTCATTAAAATTCATATAAGCAGTTTAACCAAAATATTATGTACGTAACAAATTCAGAATTAAATTAGTTTCCTCTCAGCATAATGTGGAAGCTTAGAAAGCTGCCTGCAGCGCTGGTTTTCAGTAGTACCATGTCACTACCACCGGTAGTACCGGTGTCACCTTTGCGTAAAGCGTAAGGCGCTTGAGTGTGTAACAGGACAGACTTTTGTATAATAGTTTTTTACTATGAATGCCATTTTCCTTACGCTGGTCTGTAGCAGTGAATTTTAATTGGAAGTAAGAAAACTACTTGTTTTTTGAAGTGAAACTTCTATAGAATCGTAGTGATTTCAAACCGGATGCAAAAAGATGAAACGGAAATGATGTAAGAGACACAAATACAATGCTTTATTTAAATTTCTTTGCGCGATACTTCGTAGTTGAGACTACGAAGTATCGCGCAAAGAGGTATTGCTGTATTTTATTTATATTATTTTGTAACATACTTTATGTAATACGCTTTATTGAAGTAATATAAATAATCCGAATAATTACAGATATATGTTTGTTTCTCTTAACAATTTAGCAGATGCGTTCATTTACCCTTTTTTTCTATTCGATATATATCATAATTATAGTTCATAAGTAGTAGACTCCAATCGTGCGTCGTAGCTGACACACACACACTTTTTTTTTATTCTTCTTATTATTCTTTCGTCGATTTACTGAAGTTTCACTTCTATCGTGTGTGAATCGCACACACACCTTTTTTTTTTTTTCTCTGAGTTCACTAGGATAATAACTTAAGTAAGTGCAAGCGTCGCTGTAAGTTGATGAGGGGTATTGTAAGTTTTCGTTGTACCTACCATTGGATTGAATGAAGATGCGGGTCGCATTGGTATAATTTCAGAGTAAAGTTTAGAAGCTACTTTGATGCCGCACTGATTTATGAAGCATGAAGACCTAGGAGGTAGATGGCTTCTCCGGGCACGTTGCGAAACACGAAATAATCGCTTCACGCACTGGCCCAGCCCCGAGGGTGGTGACAAGCCGCGGCCGAAGCCTACCACCAGAGACTGTTCTTAGCACCACCCGGAGGTCACATGTAAGGATTCAGCGGGTTAACACTTACGGACGAGAACAGATAAAACCTCCAAAATACCAACATAATTACGTTGTCGCTAGAATTGGGTACAAATAGCCGCATAAGATCTTAACACTCATTGTGACATAGCTTAAAATAGGTCACTGTAGCTGAAATGTGCTTGGTGTATTATATATATATTTATTAAGCTAAATAATATATGTAATTGATGAATAATAGAATCTGTTTTTTAGGTATAATTTATTATTCTTAATTTATTCAAATTACCCATTACATCATAAGAATACAGTTTACTGAACCAGTGAGAATATTGTCCAACAAAAGTTTTGATACCGTTTCCAGTCCCGTATGAGACAACAGTTGCCTAGTTACCGCGTTGGACATGGCACTGAAGATTTACTATACGATAACGCACATTCAGATTAACTAAGAGATAATTTAGTTTTTATTGTGTTCTGTTCTCTATTTTGGTAAGGCTTGAGAGTGTAGGAGTTTTACTTATGATCAACGCATACTGGCCAGATAACAAACCAGATGCCAAGTAGGTCTGTCATGTCATATACGTAATTCTAAATCCATTCACAACTAGCACGGGTTTAAACCTTAGTGGTTTTTAGTTGCTATTTATGTGTTAAATAAAAATGTTTTATTTTTGTAAACAATAAATAAATAAAAAATAAAAAAACTATTTTATTGCCTGAAATGTATTATTGTAAACTAGCTTTGTTTAAGGTCATTCCGTATTGTGCGGTAACGTCGTCACTCAGAATGCATACAGCATACCTACTCTATTCTGACTCCACTCGGTGGTTATCTCCACACCACTTCGCATAACACAGCATGCATGTCATGGAGAAAGCCTGCGCGAAAACTTTATCATTTCAATGATTCAACATCCGTGCCCAAAAACGAAACCCTCCCTAAAAGTATAAAAGTGAAATACTCCTGTTAACAATTTTGTGTAGGCAGCTATCAAATTGCTATTAGGCTCGTCCGGGCAAAAGTTTCGCGTAATTTCCACAAGCTGTAATTTATGGACTTGCTCAGCCATGTGGATTTTTAGGCCCTTGTCTTAGTTTTGGCCTTGAATATTAATGGTTAATGTGAAAAAGTGACGGGATGAAACTAAAAGGTTGCTAAGGTGATGTGATGAGTGAAGTTTCTGCTTTATCGTGTGATCTTTATGCTTGTATTAAAAACTAGGTAGGTATTAAAACTAGGCTATTGTAGGTACATGTATTAAATTGTAATTTAAGCATTGTGTCGAAGCAAAACTTTGATAATGATTTTCTTATTTGTGTTAAATTGATTTACTTAATGGGATTATAATTTAAATACTTACCTACATAAAATAATTGATTAAAATGTCAAAATGTAGGCCAATTATCGCAGTAGCTGAGGTCGAAAACGGCCAAGACAATATATTTCTATATATGTTTAAATACAAGCTGTCTGAGTTTCTAAGTAGTTTACTGCGGTTTTGGTTACTTCATGAACAGTGTATAAATTAGGTACTCTAGGACTCTCGCTAAAATGTACCCATGTCCGTCTTGAGACTCGAATTCAAAAGTTTCAAAACGTTTTTCGTTTACAGCAGCTCTTAAAATGTGTAAGTTTTTTTAGCTTCTGAATTTGCCATACTTTCTAGAATACCTAAGAGTTGTTTGAATCTCCAGGAAATACATTATAAGAATTTGTCAGTGATTTTACAATACAAAACATAATTATTCAAAACTCATAGTTACATAGGTAATATTATGTTTTTAAGTTAAGTAATAATTATAAAATCGTTATGTTTTTACGTGACATAATAACACATAATAACTTCTAGCATTACAGTTACGTTGATTAGACCAACACACTTGATAATGATGAAAAATCAACAATTTCCTTGAGCTTGTAAATTATAGCCACAAACTACCTAGGAATTTCATAGCAAAATAATAGATGTATGGTATTATTCGACCCTGCTAATTCTACATTCTGAAATACAGGTACACGGTAGACTATAGCTCTATCAACAATAAATGTATCCACCGTAAAAGGAAAACCCTTGGAAAACGGGATCAGGAAAACATACAAGTTACTTTTAGGTAGGTACTCCTGATGCGAAACGGCAATCAATACCTACTTACTTTATAATAGATATTCTGTATTTTGTCACAATAAATATATATATCCGGACATTCAACACAACAACACCAAGCCCTGTTATAAGCTCTAAGCTTGTGTTACGGGTATTTGATATCTATACTTAATATAGACAAACAAACATTAGATATTACAATGATTGTTTATTGTTTGTATTCTAAAACTAATTTGTATTCTAAAACCTGCTAATGGCTCTTCTTACCTTAATATAGTATGGAGGTTACGGAAAACAAATTGCATGTATAGTCTGGTATTTTCTGAAATTGCTCTGGTCCTTCAATGGTCTTCGGTCTACCTCATATACTGATTGATGTCTATGATTGTATGATTCCAGCCAATAATTTTGCTTATAAATCAGCAGCATTCAATAATACATCCAACTATATCTTGCTGTGTGAGTTGTCCGGAAATATTTATTTATTTATTATTTATTTATCTTGTTAACGGAACTTGAAGATGTTTATGTCGACTGGTCTACTTAAAAGAACCCTTCAGTAGACTATCTGCTCTAGAGGAAGAGGAAGGTTTATATCTTATTTTATTGCGTAAAAATACGTAAAATCTGCGGTAACGCAAAACAAGGAACGCCGCGGTCTGCCCCTAGTTAATTATAAAAACTAATTATAAACTACGTTAGTTGTTACGAAAAGTTTACATTGTCACCATGTTATATCATGACATACTATCTCTCATCGTAGCAAGCCGTAAACGTTTTGTTACTGCAATTTTACGCCTCACATCATGAACCTCTTTTGTACATTTAAGGGAGTTTTGCTTTTATAGCTGCAATTTCACTTTTTGTAGTAGAAAACATGAGACAATAAAACTTCTCTGCTCAGAACATTCGCCCAAATTCTGCACCCCAGGGCTATTGACGGACCCCAAAGTCGTCAGCTTAAGCATTACGAGGTAGGAGGGTAGTATTTCTGGACAAAGCTTGAGGAAGTTGTTCTACAAGACCTTTACAGACGATTAAAATTTATGATAATATATATGATTGGTGGGTGTAATTACTGACACACTTGCCTACGGCGTTTTAAGATAAATTCGGTCTATAAGTTAGATAACCAGTATATAAGTAAGTAGAAACCTTATTATGTACGACAATTTGTATAAGATTAAATACTGGATAAGATATTAACCATCCTAAGTACTTTTCCAAACCAAGCACATTAAGATTGGCCCTTTATTCATCACACTGGGTATCCCGTCACGAAATGGCAGCGTACGTCAGGACCCCGTCTGGCCAGGGGGTAATTTGTCAGGCCCGGACCTACCCTACTCCCCTCGCATACTCGTAAAAAGGCATTTGAATAATCGAAACGATGACGTCAGACCCGGTATTGCCAATAGAACAGGTGCACAGAAACGGATCGTATATATATATATATATGGAGTATAATGGATTACGAGTGTCTTTGGCATTATTTGACAGAGGTAATTAAAAAGTTTTGGGTGTTCCGTACTCGAAATGAGATCTGACATGGATAAGTTGGATACAGAGCGATAACGAAAGGTATTTTACTCGAGCGAAGCTTAGTTTGAACGAAGTATTGATCAGTGATAATCAGGATACAAGATTACCATACCATAGACCAAATTAATGTATAATCTTCTCGGATCATGTTAAAAGAGAACTTACTCGTGCTGAATTTCTAGCATAGAATCATAAACTATAAGTATCTTTTTGCCGCTTTATCTTGAAGCCCCAACTTAACAGAGTGACTTTGGACTCCTGGCTTGTACTAACTACTGATCTTAAGTGCTAAGAGCCTATGTTTGAAAATCAAATAGCTTGCGGGTCGCAGAAACCAGGCTGCTTAACTTATTATAGCGAACAAAGATGTAAACGATGCCGATAACAAAATAGTCCATCCGGGTACCCATTGTTTCAACTCCCAGTACCCAAGGCGTAACTAAAAGCCATTGTTCCTGTGATGGCGTATCCAGTCGCTTTTCGCAATTTCGCTCGGCACGAGTGATCGATCATACCTTTATGGGGTTTGACGTACGTGACTACGTGCAAGAGTAAACCTGAAATCGAAGATCCTAGGTGCTCATAACAAGCCATCAAATATTCACGGAATATCTTTTTCACATCATTAATCCCCTCCATTCCACATAAATTAAAAATTTGGTATATTTACCAAAATATTTGCAGTATCATTTAACATTAACACAAAAAAACTATCACGAAAAATGGTAAGAAAAATGGAATGAAGAGTGTTTAATTCCGTGATAGATATAATGAAATGATAATTCCTTTCGACATAAGCTGTAATATGAAATATTCTAGTTCTACTGTTTGTTTTTAATAGTTACATTAACTAACGTATGCGTCATATAACATGGTAAATTACCCACTTGATTAAGGAGAACACGTAATAACAAAGCAACCCTGCTAACTAAATTAGGGTAAGTCCCACATGTACCTCCATGAAATCGAATAAGAGCAACTTATTTATTACGGTTCAAAACTTTATTGAAAACGGAACTTTATTTTACAGAATTTTTTTTTTGTTTTAATATTAAATCTGTTAAAGTTATGACACAATATTTTATAATATTGACTGCACTGTAGGTAAGGACTAATGTTAAATATACCAGATTAAAGCTTAACATAAGAATAAGGATTAATAAGCACCGTCGGAGTAGTGTGAGTAGAGTTAATCTAGAGATGTTTCTCGTCGCACTCAACTTGACTCTCCCATAAGTCCTTATCAAAGTTGTACAGTAAATTGTTTACTGTGTTTGTTCTAACTAAACAAAAGGCGCTAGCTCCAGACAACCTACCCTCAGTTACGTTTTTCACGGCCCTCGCTACCCCATTAGGGTGTTTTCTATTAAACCTAAACCAACGCCTAACAAACAATCTTTTACAGCGGCAACAAGGTTCATTTTCGTTTGTAAATTGAAAGTAATCACGTATATTGAAACCGAAACAAAGGAGGTTGATCTTTAATGTAATGACGTTTGGGGTGTTGGTTCCTCGTTGAATGGAACTTTGGCGCCCAACGTGGGATCACCTTGTTGGGCGCCAGCGGTGCCTGGCCGTGGAACAGTTATGAGGTGTCGAGGGACAATTTATGTGCTTTGAGTGTTTGTTAACACTTCCTAGGGCGGGCGGCTGAGTTATTTATATTTCCAGCGGGCAGCTGTGTTGCTTTCTTCGTCATATCATTTTTAGGTCGTTAACGTTAACGCGTTATTCTGAAAGCTATGACGCATTAATAATTTAGTTTGCTTAGACTTCTATCAGTTCTTATAACAACCTGATTTACTAAGAATGAATATAAATTGTATAAATCTCTATGCATGTTCTCTTTGCTTATAATTGGGTTAAGGAATATTGCGTAGAACATAAATATTTAGTGGATATCTTGGCTACGATAATACCACTCTATCTTTTCCTAAATTGGTATATCCCTTACTTTGTCTTTGTTGTTATTTTCATCAAAATAGTTAAAATTGTTCACTTTCCACTATTATATTGAACTACGATTCGTAGTTAGATAAAACTACTGAGCCATTTGGCCCAACCCCGAAACAAATTATTTCATGGAACGCGCAAATAATTTAAGGGGTATAAATGTTGGTTTAGGTTGGAACTGGCGTAATTTGAGAAGTTTAAATGATTGGACCCACACATTATCTAACGAAGAGATAAAGTTCTACCATGAATATAATAGATATAGAAAATTGGTTATGTATGACACACACCACCAATAAAAAAATAATACTAAAATGAAACCTATTATGTGAAATGGGGGTTATACAACAGGTTATACATGTATAGGTCAAAGCAATTTCTTCCAGGCATCCATGAATTGAAGAGTCATCAACATCATTTCTAACCAACAAGGTGATCCAGTCCATCTTGTTTGTGGACAACGCTGGTCTCTGAATCTCACAGAGATTTTTTTTCGAATGGATAGTTTTACGCTGTATAAAATTACTAACCGGTTTTTTATTATTATTTGTAAGTAATTTTATGTCCCTACTTAAGTAAATGTTTTAGTAAAAAATATTTGTTTAGCACAACATGCCACGGCATTGCTTTCCCCGCGGGAACAATGTACTTTCTCGCGGTAAAATACAAATCACAGGCAGTAGTAGCCTTCCAACAAACACATAAGCTTTATAATCTTAATATATATAAATCTCGTGTCACAATGTTTGTGGACTCAATGGACTCCTAAACCACTTAACCGATTATAATAAAATTCGCACACCATGTGCAGTTCGATCTAACTTGAGAGATAGGATGGTTTTTACGGCGAGAAAAATTCGAATAATTTCCGGGAAAATTTTATACCCGTGCGACGCCGGGGCGGGCCGCTAGTATTAGTATAGATTTAAACCAGTGCTTAAAATATTCGAGTAGGTATTTTTCAAGACAAAACATACATATTATTTATATCTTTAGGTCGGAAGTTATTTCTCGAAGAAAGGATCGATAACATTTTACAATACTGATAAAGTACAGGATTATGATTAGGATAAAGATCTTATAACGTTACTTTCATGTTACCAACGCTACGTGAAATTTCTCATTTGTATTTCCCTGGAAATACGGAAATTCTTATCTTTCACGTAAATATTCCTCTTTTGTAACTTATGTAATGATATATGATGTCGGTCGGTCTCTTATAATGATATGGAAAATGTAGTTTTTTATTAGGGTAGGGTACCGTACTCAAAGAGTAAAACTGGGGTCCCGTTTTACCCAGTTACTGAGACTACGTCGTCTGTCTGTCTGTCTGTCACTTGGCCGTGATAGATAGATAGTTTAGATTTTGAGGGATGATGTATTTTTGTTGCAGCTTTAATAATAATAACTATAAATACAAAATAAATAAATAGTAAGGGGCTCCCATACAAAAAACGAGATTATTATAAGGTTAAGCACTTTGCGCGGCTGGATGGGTCACCCGACTGACTTCATCTTAATACACTCAAAATAAAAACTGGGTCTCAAAGCGCCTCAATAATATCAAATAGTTAAATGAAATAGTTTACCTGTTACCATGGCATACAAGATGCTATGATAAGATTAATCCGTTCAGCCGTTCTCGAGTTTTAATCAGACTTACGAACAACAATTCATTTTTATTTATATAGATAGATTATATTGTGCGACAAACCAATGAAGCCAATATTATCAGACAATGTGAACCGTCATAACTATTATGACATTATTATCTCTTTTGCTTACATGGAATCCATTATCTTCCGTGGGTTTCTTCAGGTGATGACATACATATTTATATGCCTTCCGTCCCCGTCTTTCTGTTTGTCATCTTCAGTAATTTCATAATTGTTTCTAGGCATATAATTATGCATGGTCCTTGGCGCTGCGATGTTTAATTTGCCTGTGACTAACTCAGTCAATGGATAAGTCAACTATAGTGTAAATTATGAACAATGCTCACAATTAAAAGCGCCATGAAACCGCAAAACTATATTTACATTGAATGCGTCCGGTAAGGTTTTAAATTGTGTAATTATTCCAGAATATTCCATTCGCATATTTGATCCTGAATCCATGAACGTGGATTATTTCTGTTCCAATATCAATATTTGGCTCTACTGTTTGTTGAATTAATTTAACTTAAATACCAATGTAAAATTAGTGACTGAAGAAACAATAATTTATTGTGGTTCCATTTTGGGTTTAAGCTATTGATCATGAACACCTTTCACAGCTAACGCAAGCTTAGTAGTTAAACGCGATTAACACCAATATTTCTATAGGCAATTATAACAACAACAGAGTGTAACTATAATATAAGAATATATATATACTTACTAAGAACTTACGTTTCCACAGCTGGGACACAGGGACTTCTCTCTTGACGTGGAAGGTTAGGCCTTAATTCACCACGCTGCCCAAGTGCGGGTTGGTGAATCTCTTAGCATTTAGGTATAATAGCGTTGCTGTTCCTAGTCTGAAGTGCATTAAGTAATAAGAACATAAATGAAGATTGTTTGCTACAGGTTTATAAAACGGTTACGAGTATTGGTCACGTGAACGCGCCGGAACAGCGAGTATCTTTTGATTCTAGGTATATTTATCTAGTATTTTATCTCGCTATTAAAATTGCCTTAAATACCTTATTCTAAATTTAAAGGTTGTAAAACCGTCGCCGTATCCAGTCATAAACATCGACAATTGGGTGGTTCATAAGTTACAAATTACAAAAGTGTTGTGAGATAAATAGTAACAAAATTGATCGCCATTCCTTAGAGTGTCTAAGAGAGGATTAGAGGGCTGTGCCTGTATCTAACGATTTAATCATATAATAGGCTATTCAGAAATATACCGGCAGATTTAGAGCGAAAATGAACAGTTCTATTAACCTCCAATTAGGTGAAATATTGATATTAATAAATATACTTTACCTCGAATACAAAACGACGCGTTTTAAAATAAAACTTATTATATTATTATATCTGTTCATGAAAATCCATTATGGCCTCGAACTAAACTAAACCCCAAACCCAATATCCTTGCAAACATCGCATTAGAAATCAAATGGAAATAAGATAGCTTAGTGTGCTACACAATAATGGTATTTGCTTCAAACTTAGTTCATCTCGGTTTAGTTGAAATTAAATTATAGTTAAGCCGTGTTGGCTAAGTGGGAAGACACTCGACTTTCATTCTGAAGGTCGTGGGTTAGTAGGGCAAGAAAACCCCATCTAAAAACACTTTATGTGTATTATCTTAAAAGTTATTAGTTTATAAGTCATCTAAGGTGAAAATATTGTAATTTTTTGGAAAATAAACTTTTTTTTTTATCAGATGTCTAGTAGGGAATTTTTATATATATTTATTTACGTGACTGTCCTTTATTAACTTACGTTCCTCTGCCTAACAAAATATCATACCAATCGTGAAGCATTGTTCATATCGGGACAATACAGAGGCTTATAAACATAAATGGGTCAAGGAGACGTAAGATTTTCTCGAATGTGGTTTTCGCTGAATTGGCTATTTCTCATGGACATCTATTGATATGAGTTATAGTGTCGGAATTCGGTGAATTAGCTGATATCTTTGCTTGTAATGAATACGTTTTTATTTATTACCCGACTGCGTAACGCAAAGGAGTGGTAATCTGTTTAACGGTCTTTATATTTATAAAAGTAAAAGTAAAAAGTAAAAATTCTTTATTTGACATAAAATGAGGTACAGTAACAAAACTAAGGTCCCATAGGCTCCCGAACTAGTTAAAAACTGTATTTCAGACATAACGCCTGGACCTATTTCTAAGATTCACACGTCAATCGATTCCTCTTAGTACGTCACTAAAGTCATGACGTCAGTGAAAAAAAAATGAAGTCTACAAACTACGTCATGTGGGGTATTGTAACAAAAAAAGAATAAGCGAAATCGGTCCAGCCATTCAGGCGTGATGCCGTGACCAAGGGAAATAGGGACTCATTTATATATATATAGATATATCAGAATAACGCATCTTAGGCTACGTCTAATCCGGGAATATAAATAAAACTTTTTTTGCCAAAAATTAAACCAACTTCAAAACGGAAACTGAAAAGTAAAAATAAATTAACTTTACGAATCATTTCGACATTATAAGTGATAATTATAAAACTTTTTTGCCAAAAATTAAACCAACTTCAAACGAGAAACTGAAAAGTACAAAATAAATTAACTTTACAAATAATTTCGACATTATAAGTGATAATTAAAAGAAACATAAACAATTAAATAATTAAGTATTTAATAATTTTGAATAATATAAATAATTTCAAGTAAAACAATAACTAGATATAATATAGGTACCTAACATCAATCTTTTTCACAACTCAAGCCATAAGGTATTAGTAGGAAATTAACTCTAAATATCAGTCCATTCGCGGTATATCCGCGCACGCATTTCTATTTGGTTAAATGCTGTTAATTAGTATGTTATTTTGACATATCTATTGATATTGTGTATGTATAGTGTAGGTAAAAATGTATTTGTTACTGCATTAAGTTTTTTGTAGTATTTACTTGGCACCGACCTCAAAATTATTAAATACTTAATTATTTAATTGTTTATGTTTCTTTTAATTATCACTTATAATGTCGAAATGATTTGTTAAGTTAATTTATTTCGTACTTTTCAGTTTCTCGTTTGAAGTTGGTTTAATTTTTGGCAAAAAAGGTTTATTTCACGATTTTTAGTGATTACTCTACTAAAATATACCTTATAGAGTTCCTTTGACTGTCCTTCATTTTCATCATCAGACCCCTAATATCAGTCAAAACCCATTTAGATGAACGGTCTCAGTAATATAAGTTAATCAAGCCCAAACACAAAGTACTTGCTGTAAATCGTTGAGGAGTTCCCTCGACCGCCTTTCCCTCCATCATCAGATCAACACCAGACCCTCATTAATAAAACAGCTTTAAAATTCATTATATTGAATAGTATTAAGTAACACACAAGTCGGAAAGACAATATTTTCAAGAGTTTCCCTCAATTTGTTCAGGATTCCACCACCAGTTCCAGGTTTCCTTACCATAGGACTACCGTTGGGATACTCCCTTTCCAACAAATAAAAGAATAATCGAAATCGGTTCATAAACGACGAAGTTATCCGCGGACATACATAAAAAAAAATACAGTCGCATTGAGAAACCTCCTTATTTTTGAAGTCGGTTAAAAATCGCGAGCAAAACCCGATTTGGACTTAATTTGGCATGGACATAATTGCAGTGAAGGACAGTACTTAGCTACTTTTAATCGCGGGAAAATCTGCTATTACGCGGTCAAAGCCGCGGGCCGAATGTTAGTAGTGTTAGTATTATTTGTTTTCTCCTAGTACCTAATGATACAATAAATCAACACTCGGTATTAATTACCCTTAATAATAAAATCTACCTATAGCCTTTTCTTTAATTGGTTTAATACAAAATGTGGACATAATTCGTAATAACGGAAGAGGGTAACTTTTTATGCAAGTATTTCCATACTTAACAGAAGGCCTCTAATGCTGTTTTTTTATGCTTGATAAGCCTTCATTTGAGCACAATCTCACCTAATGTAAAGTGATGAAGTGGTCTAAGATGGGGCACGGAGACCTAGGATCCGATGTGCATAATCGTAAACTTTGATAATGAAAATAAAGATTATAGTTGGTTAATAGGTGAAACCCTTACAGTCTAAAGCACTTCATTGAGTGTGAAGGTAATAGATAAAATCTGGACTCATGGACAACTAACTAAACTCGGTTCTTTGAGCGAGTTATTTCCTTTTACGAGAAAAATGCTCGCATTCTGTAGCAAGCTGAAATGCCATTTGCTCTGGCATGTCCAAAGCCATGACCATAAAGTGAAGAATTTATTGCAGTAAAATATTGGAGAATTTAACGTTGGTTTCTCACGATGAGAATATCTTAATGCCAACAATCAGATCATAATACATATATAGGAGGTAATTTAAAGTAACTTTATTATAATAAGTAAGTATTTTATCTTAAACTAGTGTTTCACGCCAAGGCGTTATCCATGTTTGGTGGATTTACCCGCGGTAAATATAAGCCTATATAGCCTTCCATGATAAATAGTGTATCTAGCAGTGATATAATTACTCAAATCGGTCTCAGTGGTTCCTGAGATTAGCGCGCTCAAACAACTCTTCAGCTTTATAACATAAATATATATAAATATTTCCGGACAATCCACACAACTACATCTAGCTCCGTGGTAAGCTCTAAGCTTGTGTTACTATATTAGTATAGATTAATACGCGGAACATGTACAGTAGATTCTTCCTAAACTTTTGCCTGTCTGTCTTTGTATCTAAAAGTAGATTATAAAAATTTGAAAATTTTAATTGGTCCGTTCAAATGTTAGGGCCGATTTTCACGGGATTTTCACTTTCACTGAAACATAGCTGATGTTGTAAAGAGTAATTTAGGCTTTTTTTACCGCGGGCAAATCCATAAAGCGTGGACCATGCCAAGAATATTTACTTACAGAATAGGTGTAGTAAACTTTATTTACCTGGGTTTATTCACTCAGGTGCATTATTTCACTTATAGTAGTCATTAATCACCTATGAATTTTCGGGTGCTTAATTCATAATTTTAGTAGACATTATTATATATATATACTACTTATCTGACCCAAGCAAACGTTGTTTT
The DNA here is from genome assembly GCA_929108375.1 of Gymnoscelis rufifasciata. Lineage (NCBI taxonomy): Eukaryota > Metazoa > Arthropoda > Insecta > Lepidoptera > Geometridae > Gymnoscelis > Gymnoscelis rufifasciata. The sequence goes on along the minus strand of OV815327.1, from coordinate 6,377,536 downwards.
GCAAAATGAAAAATAGAAAGTAGCCGATTCTCATACCTATTGAATATACCTATAAAATTTCATAATAATCGGTTAAGCCGTTTCGAAGGAGTATGGTAACTAACACTGTGACAGGTGAATTTTATAAATAAGACTAGCTGACCCCCGCAAACGTTGTTTTGCAAAATGAAAAATAGAAAGTAGCCGATTCTCATACCTATTGAATATACCTATAAAATTTCATAATAATCGGTTAAGCCGTTTCGAAGGAGTATGGTAACTAACACTGTGACAGGTGAATTTTATAAATAAGACTAGCTGAACGCAAACGTTGTTTTGCAAAATGAAAAATAGAAAGTAGCCGATTCTCATACCTACTGAATACGTGTATAAAATTTGATAATAATCGGTTAAAGCCGTTTCGGAGGAGTATGGTAACTAACATTGTTAAGTACATGGAAATTTTATTAATAAGATTATCCTAGCCGATTTCGGCCATAGCCTTAGTCTTAGGCTTCGGCCGCGGCTTGTGGCAGTGGGCGGTAGTTTTTAAAACATCATCACACCCTATTAACGTTCCCACTGCTGGGACACAGGGACTTCTCTCTTGACGAGAGAGATAAGGCCTTAATGCTGGCCAAGTGCGGTTTGGTGAATGTCACATGTCCTTCAAACTCTTTAAAGTTCTCACGATGTTTGCCTTCACCGTTAAAGCACGTGTTGAGAGCGCATATACATTTTTCAATAAAAAATCCAGAGGTTCGCGGCGAGGTTTGAACCCGTCGTGGGTGGGTTTGAAAGTCGAGTGTGTTCCCACTTAACCAACACGGCTTTTTAACTGATGAGACTTATTAACTAATGTAATAACCTTCTACCGGAAAATACAAAAAAACTCAGGCAACACCGCGGGGCGCCGCTTGTACATAATAATGACTTTGTGTACAACTTCACGCTCAAAATACTAAGTAATTTAAATTATCCATATTCATAATGAGATATTTAATATTTGAGTGCCGCGTTGTGAAAATCACGTAATTGTAATATTACTACCTCTCTCTATTATGATAATTCGATTATATCATTTTGAAAGTAGAAAGGGGTAATTTAATTAGTTAATCCGATATTAGTATCGACTTCAAAGGTATTTTTGTAGGATTTGTTTTATCTTAGTGAAAACCCAAGCAGAACTCTAGCGCTGGTCGACGGAATCGTCTGTTTTTTTAATATGTAGATATGAAAAAAAAACTGAATTCTGCTATGTAACGCGGTAATTTTTATAGGAAAACTGTTTTTTACCATTTTTTATTCATAGTCTTACAAACTAACAAACTGTGAGAATGCGCTGTAGCGAACCATGGAGAGATAAGTACAGTCAGCTCCAAATTGATTTAAGCGTTTAGCTAGAGTAGTCAAACTAATCTCAATACTTTGAATATATTTACTGAATAATAGCACGCCAACTATGTTAGCAACCAATGCGGGTTGGCAGGTAGAAAATGCCTAGGCATTAAGCCCACCTTTTTGTACAAAGTCATTGTTCAAAAAAGTATTTAAATAAATAAAGAATCTGAATAACATGAAATCAAATGCATATTAGCAGTTAAACTCATCATACATTTTATGCGCCCAAAGTGATCAAGATACTCCCTCACTTCTATGGTTTTATGTTTACCTAAGTTGTCAATGTGTTCAAAATGATCTGTGCAAACAAAGATTTCAAATTTATCGTCTTAATGAGTTTGCATGCTATCAATTTTTCGCTGACTGTACATCATAAAAATGTTTAACATAGTACTTATATATCTTTTCATCATCATCACCCATTTAACGTTCCCACTACTGGGACACAGGGACATATCTCTCTTGCCGAAAGAGATGTGTCCTTAATTCACCACGCTGGCCAAGTGCGGGTTGGTGAATGTCACTTGTCCTTCATAGACATAGACAAACATTTACTTCAAACTCTTTAAAGTTCTCAGAACAGTATGTATGTCTTTTAATGTATCTTTTTTACTTTTGTAAAAATAGCCTCGACTCAATTCACAACCGTGATACACGTTTAAGATCCTGCTAAATCGCCAGACTATGAAAATGGTCGTAAAATTGGAGATCTGCATTACAGATTTATGTACATAGTTAGGTCAGTAGTATGGCCTATAAAAGATGACCAGCGGAATGGGCAAGTTTCTTGCGGACTCTGACAAAGGCGGGCCGACGACCTATATTCAAACGGGGGAGACAGTGTGGAATGAGAGCATGGTAATGTTTGGACACGTGGCGCGAAACGAGAACTCCATAGAGGGCCTAGTTATACAAGGCAGAATGGAGGGAAAGAGGTCTCATGGTCGCTCTCCAACAAGGTGGTCGGACCTCATCTCAAAATTGACTCAGTCCACCATTACCGACTGCTCCCGCACCGCAACTAACAGGGAACAATGGCGGCGCATTGCAAAAGCAGCAACCCAATATAAGGACCCCCATAACCACGACCACTCTGTCAAGAGTGACCGACTAAGAAGAGAAGAATTATACTATGTACTAGAGACTTCGCTTGTGTGCAAAATTCTTGAATCAGTCTATGTATTCGCGGGAAAGAATATTAAATCCGTAGTCAAAAAAATCTATGCGAACAGACAGACTATATAACAATACGACAACGCTACGACAATACGTAGACAGTTTTATTTATTGACTATAACTATGGTGACCGTGATTTGTCGACCTAAATTTTGATTTCAGATCTTACACTAGTGCTTAGTCTTCTTGTCTTCGTTTTCACAAAATATCCAAATAGTAGTGGCCCGCGGTGTTACCCGCGTTTTAATATATTTTCCCGCGGTCCAAAAGCAGCCTATGTCCTTTCTCAGGCTCTGAAGAATCTGTGTACCAAATTTCATTTAAAACGGTCCAGTAGTTTATACGTCAAAAAGGAACAAACACAGTTACTTTCGCGTTTATAATATTCGTATGGATTGCAATCATTAAAATATGCGTTTAAATTAACCCTTAAGTAGAAACTTAGAGCAAACAGTGACCTAGTAATTTCCGTGCACAACGTCTCGTTGCATTCTCAAGACTCTGGGGACGTCATTAGCGAGCCTTAGTGTGTAATGTATGAGCCTAATGGACTGCTAATGGCACATCGGTTCTGTTATCGTCAACTTTACCGAGGAAAATATTTTGTAAGAGGCACAGTATTGTGTTGCGTGAAATAACGGGGTAATTTCCTTATCTTCATCATCATTGAGGCAAGTCTACTTTGGTAATTTACCTCCCCAATCTTTAGAGTTGTGGATGGAAGCGAATAAGGTTGTGGAATTATTTACCGTCCGAAGTATTTTCCAAAGACAGTATGCTGGAGCCTTAGATAGCGCAAGTATCACGATTTGTATTGAGACGAAGCGTGCCGAATTTTGTCTGTAATATGAAGTCAAAGTGATGCGCGACTGTATCGCTTGTTCCGTTATTTATACGCACAAAATCAGATCAAACGTCCAAAGCAAACGCGGTAACGTCATGTGAATAATCTATACTAATATTATAAAGAGGAAAGGTTTGATTTTTTGTTTGTTTGTTTGTCTCGAATATGCTCTGAAACTACTGCACCGATTTAAAAAATCTTTCACCATTCGAAAGCTACACTATCCCTGAGTGACATGGGCTATATTTAGTTTAAAAAAAAATGATTCCTTACCAAACCTCAAATAATGTAACCCAAGGTGAAAAAAAAACCTAAAAACTTTATTAATCGCGAATGCTGCGAAAACTATTGAATATATAACAAACTGATGTATTACAATTTTGTAGAACTTATCATTATCTACAAAAAACGTCGTAACATCATATCTCTTACTATTATAGTTTTGTGATAATAAGCGATTTTTTATATTAAAAAGAAATAATTAAAATACCACTACTTGAAAAGGCTCTATATTTGTACCTCGGTATTAATCCTTAACAATACCTTATATATAAAATTTCCATGTCACAATGTTAGTTACCGTACTCCTCCGAAACGGCTTTACCGATTTTTGCCAAATTTTATATGCGTATTCAGTAGGTTTAAGAATCGGCTACTATCTATTTTTCATTTTGCAAAACAACGTTTGCTGGGGTCAGCTAGTATTTTATATTTTTTTTTGCGGATATCCGTCTGCAACAAAGGACGCGCGCGGTCTGAAGTTAGCGGCGACCAACCTTGACCCTCGGTCGTGGTTCGGGCACGCGAACTACATACATTTCATCATCATCACCTATCTAGCTATCTAGGTATGTATGTATGTAAAATACCTGCGTCAACTCATAGCAAGTCGTCATCATTTTAGCTTCAATGCTGGACACATCTCGCAAATATACATTAGTCAAAACTACAACACGACCTCTTTTTAAAGCTAGCTTGAATTGTATACATACAGTATTACATTAGACCTATACAATTTAGTTTCTTTGTGTCGAGTTTAATAAAATTATACAGTTGTATGCCATTAACGTCTCATCTTTTGACAAACACCAGTTGACAAGTCAGATTTATCACCAGCTCTTGGAAGGTCACTTTGCTCAACTTAACAAAATAAAGGTTAACATCAACCTACGATTATTACCTAATGCTTTAAAATTCATCATTACCCAACACTGTGAAAGTAATTATAGCAATTTGTATAATTAAATTATATTAAAATATCTGCTAAGTGTAAGAATTTATTCATGCAAACACCTCATATCATTTGAATCTCGCGGAAGGCGTCTCGTAGTTAAAATAAATGGTATAGTGAAAGCAGCGTTTTCCTTTAAGAAAATTGCCTTTTGAAATTCATACTAGATTTGGAGGCTGTTTCGCATAAAGAATGCATGTTTATGGTATTTTATGGAGATGAGGTGCGAGTGAAACGTTTTGCAAGCAAAATAAACGAATGGAGAAACTTATATTGAAAAACATGAACTTCTTATGTTCAAGTTACTTCGTTTATATGCACCAGACTACCTGTCTGTTAGGTATCGCTCTTTAGCGAGAAGACCGCCATGAGGGGAGTTGACAAAAAAAAATTGACCGTTATTTAGCGTATTTAAAATATGTAATTGTTCATCGGAACTTTGCTATAGCGAACGTTTAGAAACTATAGGTGGGGGTGGTAGGAGAGACTAATGCGACAGTCCGAATATTAAATGTTAGGCCGATATGGTAAAACATTCGAATTGATGGCCAGTTGGCAGCACCGTCTATGTGCACGTTCCCTATACATACATGTATATATCTTTGCACTTTATTAATAAATTGATATAGCAATAACTAGGTGTATAAGTCAGTATTGCTCAGTCAGTAAGCCAGTATTGTAGAGGTATAATTCCAGTAAAACGACTGCCTCAGTGGTGGGCGAAAGCCCACTTGCGGCGCAAAAGGTAGCGGGTTCGATTCCCTCCAAGCATAGTAACGCGGAGAAGCGCCCATAAATGTACCAGTATCGGGGAGTTGAGCTGCTGTCGAGATACGGATCCTCTGAGATACAGTCACTGATTAGTTCAGAAGGATCCGTAGCCTTGACTGTATGCAAAATATGACTAGTATACTTGGTGCAATTAAACCTAGTCTAGTTTAGTTTTAGTGTAGCATAGGTCGTCTGTAAGACATGACATCGTACTAGCGATAAGATGTACCTTTTGTAATTTTTTACAATATAAACCATTTTTATTTTTTATTAGCGGCCCGCCCCGGCGTCGCATGAGTAAAAAAAGTTCCCGGCAATTTTTCCTTATTTGCTCACCGTTTAGACCTACCCTGGACTACGACAAACATTTTAAAACCAAAATCAGCTCAATCGGCCCACCGGTTCTAGAGTTTTAATCAGACTAACGAACAACAATTCATTTTTATTTATAGATTTTATTTATTTATCATGTGTACGAAAAACAATTACCTATAATGTTTTTCTTAGTTTATAAATAGTTAACTACGTAGCGACTGCCGAGAATATTGGTATTGAATAAGTTCGATACTTATTTTGATTAAGAGTTGGGTGGAGTACTTCAATGTCAGATTCTTGAACTATTGAGATAAACAAGACACGAGACAGAGAAGAGGGACAATTTGAACAAGGAGACTGACGGTGTTGTCAGATTGGGCGTTTTGAGACGGCTGGCCAGTGGAGCGTTTGACTGCGTTGCAAGTAATTTGAAAACGCCCTTATTGAATCAGGATATTTGATTGGTTTTGCGATAGTTTTTGTCGTAGGGACAGCTTTCGAATGGGATAATTTTGCTACGTCTAGATTATCATAGCATGCTTGTGTCAAAGAGTAAATAGTTTTCAGCGGTTAATTTAATGTTTTATACTTCGCAATATATTTCTTTTATTCTATTTACTTCAAAATTAACACAATAACACGAATATACATTTAGGTTATAATAGGAAACAGAAAAATCAAAATTAGCAAATGGTAAAATGTATTAATGAATGGGTCTGCTCAGCTCTGGGTAGGAAACGTGCTATAAGATAAACTAGATTTCCGTGGGCGTTGTCGTCGTTTCCATCGATTTTCAATAAATTGGCTCGCTAAACAGCATTACTTAAATAAATTGAAAATAAGTCCAGAATTTTCTACTCCCGTTGAATCCAACGAAACTATCTATCGGCATTAGTAATACTGAAAAACAAATAATACCATATGTATTAATCACTAGTCGTCCACCCGCGATTTTGCTTGCGTAATATATTAGTTTCCCGCTCTAAAAAGTAATGTAATACTTATGTATTTTGGAAAACACACGGACATTGGACCTTGTAAAATTTTTGATCCAAATCGGGGATGCTCGCAATAATTCATTTTCCCGCAAAATATGAAATAAGGCTATGTGTTATTCTGATAATATGTAAGCTATATACTTATTATTGTGAAGTTTCATCAAAATCCATACAATAGGGCTACCCCCTAAGGTTTCTTGGAAGAGATCGCTTTTAATATTGCCGCCCATTGTACCACTTGTTCTATTTATTACATTGTGTTTATGTTTATTTGTCTATAATAAAGAGTTTTGTATGGTATTGTAATAGGGCTATCGTTTTCAATATAGTCTTAACTGATGTAGCAGACGACATTGAAAATAACGTTATATAATACTTAGCCTATTCTAATAGCATTGTTTATGTCATCAAAACCAGCAATATCATTACTCTAACTACGTAATGGCACCATTAACATGACCCCGGCCATTATCCAATTGTAGTTGTTTAGGCTGCGCGCGCGTTGACACGTACCTACTTCGCTATATCTGTTGTGATTTCTATATTCTCGTATTTTTTAAACCCCGACTAAAACAGAAGGGTGTTATAAGTTTGACGTGTCTGTGTGTCTATCTGTCTGTCTGTTCCATCATAGCTCCCTAACGGATGGAGCGATTTCAAATTTAGTTTTTTTTGTATGAAAGGTGAGTTTGGCCCGGGTGTTCTTAGACATGTTTCATGAAAATCGCTTGAGCTGTTTAAAAGTTATGGGGGTGAGAGTGGGGAAGGAAAACAGAAAATCTGCAAATATACTAGTGTGGGGTATCAAATGAAAGCGCATCGCGTCCACATTACATAATATTATGTTGTTTTACATTAAAGGAAATGAAGGCATTGGACTCGGGGGTTTTTCTTAAATTTTAAATTTAGATTTATTATTGTTTAAACTTCTGCAAGTTATTGCATTACTAATTCTAATATATAAAATATCCATGTCACAATGTTAGTTACCGTTCTCCTCCGAAATGGCTTTACTGATTTTTACCAAATTTAATATGCGTATTCAGTAGGTCTGTGAATCGGCTACTATCTATTCTTCATTTCGCTAAACAACGTTTGCTAGGGTCAGCTAGTATTAGTATAAATATCCTAATTTCTGTACAAAGCCTACAGCTACAACCTCATTTCATGATACACCACATCCCTAGGCTTGTGTATAATAAAACAGTTGTCTAGACGCAAAGATATCTCATAGAACTTATTCCCTCAGCAGCATATGTCATGTTGCAGGCATCTCTACTTACGATTCTGCAGTCGTGGAAAATATTATTTTAACTTTCGCAAAACAAGTGTGCTACATTTTGTACTGTCGGGGGGAATCGCAAGTAGTATCCGTGACTGAGAATTAAAAAAAATCTATTAAGTGGGTTTCTAGTAAGTAATATGCGAAAAATTCTATTAACCTGCGAGATTTAAGTAATAAATATTAAGCTGCCGTTGATTTTGGACCTATTTACTATTTTAATTTATTTCATTTTTTGTTTTTTTTTTTTGTTTTCTAAATTGGTGTTCAATAAAGTGTATTGTATTGTATTTACCTAAAATAAATAACATTTTATTCGTTATTTAAAGCTTACTTGCTAAATTATTACAAAACTATAATAAGATTTACAATACAGTTATGCGTAAACTACTGTCGCTGACTCAGCATTTTGTTAAGAGCTTGGTTGGTTGAAAATGCCTATTACAATTTTATGAGTTTTTTACCGAAAGGTTATAACAGAATCCTATTAATGAGACTTCGTCGTTTGTCGGTACGTTTGTCACCAGGCTGTATCTCAAGAACCGTCATAGATAGAGATTTGAAATTTTGAGGGCTGTTGTATTTACTGTTGCCTTTATAACAAAAAAAAAAAAACTAAAAGCACATAATAAATACATATTACAACGAACGTGATTTTTATAAAGCGACTGAGAGAGAGAGTAAAAATTGACCGCTCTTACATGCATAATTTTGCACTTGAAAAAGAAGTGTTTTTTTTTTTATTGCAAATTTGTGTATAAACTGTACTCGGTACCCTAAGTTGTATGTATATATGTATGAGTCTATAATACACATATTTATTTTAAATTGTGATTATTTTAAAATTTGAGTATGTAATACACTATTCACCTGAGAAATTCCAAATAATGTTAATAAAATAATGATTAGCCATCACCACGCCTACATCTGCCATTTTCATTTCATTGGCTATCTAAAACTGAATATACTGTCCCTCTTATAATTATATGGAATAATTTATTCATAATACATTGATATGAGGTCACTTCTAATTAAATAGGTAAACAAGTCATGGTCATTCTATTAAATACCTACCCATGTAGGTACTTTAATAAAGAAATTATAACTTGCGGCGTGAATCGTCATTATCTAAGACATAAATTATATTTAATGTGTGTTTTAGTATTCAATTATGAAACACCAGGAGATTGTTTGTATGAAAATACGTTAGTACCTAGTTATAATGTTGTTTCCAACCTTAATTTCCGTCATATTTCTCATGTTCTATTTATGTACGTAAATTAATTGTGTCATTAACGAAACGGGACAATGGGTAATATCTGCCCTCACCTGCTTTGTCGCGTATTTTTTTATTAAATTGTTTTGTTTATTACACTAAGGGCCTGTTTCGTAATCTCCGATTAAAATTAGTTAATAGTGAAATAGAGCTAGCAAGTCAACTGACTGACCGAGATTGCTTTGTATTTATACATTGACTAAGTTAACTTGGAGATTGTGAAACAAGCCTATTAAAGGATCTAAACTGTTGAATTACCTACTTATTTACGGAGCCCGCGGTTTTTAGGTCCATTTCCCAATTATCGGTTTTTTTCTATGCATCATATATATGTACAAAGAAGAGCATATGTACATATGTTCTTACATAAATCTAAATTTAAAATTTAAGTAAAACCCCCGATTCCAATGCCGTCATTTCCTTAAATGTAAAACAACATAATATTATGTAAGGTGGACGCGATGCGCTTTCATTTGATACCCCACACTAGTATATTTGCAGATTTTCTGTTTTCCTTCCCCACTCTCACCCCCCATAACTTTTAAACGGCTCAACCGATTTTCATGAAAAATGTCTAAGAACACCCGGGCCAAACTCACCTTTCATACAAAAAAACTAAATTGAAATCGCTCCATCCATTCGGGAGCTATGATGTAACAGACAGACACGTCAAACTTATAACACCCCTCTTTTTTGGTCGGGGGTTAAAAAAAAGGGTGTATTAATACTAAATTCAGTCATTGAACACCAATACAAGAAGCTCTGCTTAGTTTGGGGTTAGGTGATTGTGTGCGATTAGTCCGGAAATAACACGGAACCATCGATGTACATGTCCATATCCTAATTATCTAATTTATTCAATATTTTCCCTTATTTATAAACAACATTGGTAATATTTCAGTCTACAATTTCCCTGACAGTACAGTCAGCCGATGCGTATTCCGGAAACGTACGAGACAAAGGTCGGAAGGGGGGGACAGTTCCTCCCTCCCCCGCTTTAAAGGGAACAGGAGATGACTCCCCGTCGCCCGCGGCTCCACTTCCTTGTTACGTGGCGCAAATCTTGAGGAAATCACAGTTTGACACCTTGATTTAGTGAGGCTAGACTGAGCGGTAGCCGCTGAATATTCAGTTAAATATTTAAATATTTTTTGGAGTTTACTCCTTAAGAAACGATTTGAGTTATAATAAGGCCCGGTACGGAAATTTTATGAGGAGTAAAATCAAGTGTAACATACTTTATGTAATACGCTTTACTGAAGTATTATAAATAATCCGAATAATTACAGATATATGTTTGTTTCTCTTATCATTTTAGCAGATGCGTTCATTTACCCTTTTTTTTCTATTCGATATATATCATAATTATCGTTCGTAAGGAGTAAACTCCAATCGTGCGTCGTAGCTGACACACACACACACTTTTTTTAAATACATATATCCCCGTTGTAAGCTCTAAGCTTGTACTAGACATCTGATATACTTATTATAATCGACATACTTACGTTAATAGATATTCAAAGTGAATACATAGATACAAACACTTGACTCCTCGGCGGGAATCGAAACGGCTACCGCCTGCATTGCAAGCAGACCATGGCACACCGCGCCACTGAGGTAGTTGTGTCGCAATAATGATATGATTATTGTAATGCTTAGAGATTCGAATTTTTGTGTCTCGGTGGGTGGGACTTATAAAAAAAAACTTGCAAACGTTGCAAGTTTGCTATATTTGGATAGAAGGCACCAAAACAAACAAAACATGTTATTACGGTACTATAGTTACTGTATAAATCTAAATTTATTATTTAAGAAAAACCCCTGAGTCCAATGCCTTAATCTCCTTAATAGTAAAACACCATAATATTTTGTAATGTGCACGCGATGCGCTTTCATTTGATACCCCACTCGAGTATATTTGCAGATTTCGGTTTTCCTTCCCCACTCTAACGTCCATAACTTTTAAACGGCACAACCGATTTTCATGAAACATGTCTAAGAACACTCGCGCCAGACTCACCTTTCATACAAAAAATAACTAAATTAAAATCGCTCCATGCGTGCGGGAGCTATGATGCCCCAGACAGACAGACACACAGACGTCAAACTTATAACACTCCTCTTTTTTGGACGGGGGTTAAAAAGGGCTTTCGATATTTCAAACTGAAGTTATAAGAGTATAATCACATTGTACCTATGTAGGTAAAAGTATACAGTTCAATGATGACGACATAAGGATATAGATACCTAGTAACCTATATTATATTTAGCTTGGGAAACTGTTCAATAAAATGAAACACGTCCATCGGTTTTTATTATGTTAGTAATAATACTAAATTAAATTGAGCAATTAACCACAGAAAATACCTGGATATTCACCCCAATCCGGCTACACTATCTTTATTAGATCAGTCTTAACGACACTTTATAAACCAGTTGTAGAAATGCGTTACTTCCTGATTACAATGTGACACTTAAATCATTCTATATTACAGTCTGTGTTCAATGAACAACTCAAATACCTAGTTGTAGTTATTCACTAATTTGTTGAACTATCATTAATGGTGCGGTTACATCGGGCGATGATTTGTCTCGCGTTGGCGTTCTAAAACCATTGTGAACGATATAAGCGATGTTGTTGTCTTCATTAGCGGAAATAGATTTGTGCTTCAAGATTCTCAAGTGGCGTAGTTGTTACCACGCCCACGCCAAACATCGTTGTCGCCCGAATACTAGGCGTTGCAACGATGCACCCGGCCACACACATCGAGTTGACACAAATATTCGCCGTAGGCCGATAATGAAGCCGCACCGTAACACTAAGCCGTGTTGGCTAAGTGGGAGGACACTCGATTTTCATTCCGAAGGTCGTGGGTTCAAACCCCGCCAAGCACCTCTGGATTTTTCTTCTTGAGAAATTTATGTGCGCTTTAAACACGTGCTTTAACGGTGAAGGCAAACATCGTGAGGAAACCGGCATGTTCTGAGAACTTTGAAAGAGTTTGAAGGACATGTGACATTCACCAACCCGCACCTGGCCAGCGTGGTGAATTAAGGCCTAATCTCTCTCTCGTCAAGAGAGAAGTCCCTGTGTCCCAGCAGTGGGAACGTTAATAGGGTGATGATGATGATGATGACCGTAACACTAATTCTGATTACTCCACAACAGTGTGGGTGTATCCCAAAACATTGACCTAATGACCCAACGCGGTGGTTTTATTTCGCAGCGAATAAAAGTTGGTGTGGGTGGTGTAGGTCGTGCCAATATTAAAACTTTCGCATTTATAGTCCGAGTGTATTGTCTTTATACTAGGGTAAATTACATAAGACCTTAGGAATTTCGCTTTTGAAAACATTTCCATAAATATAATGTTTTTATACCGTTCTCAAGTAAAAATCACAAAATTGGAGTTTTATCGTAAGTAACAAATTCTTGACGCAGAACATCCATACAAATAATTAGGCTACTCATACAATATAACATTGAAATGTTGTTGTGTCTTGATAAGCTTTAAGTTTATGTTACAGCTACGAGACATCTTACCAACCAATTAAATTATAAAACCATGACATAGCCCCAGTAAACTTAATTTACTATCTGCGTACGCTTCCGAGAAAGTAGCGTTACTACATTACCTTCCGCAATCCCCATTAAAACACGTCAGCACCGCGCGGCTTCCAACCACATAATGAGCTTATCGCGCTACGAAGTACCGTAGCTACCGCTATTACGGTAGATGACGTCACTTCCAGCGGCGCCGGCGCACGTGGTGGCATTACGTGCGATACTGACTTGTGTTGTAACCAATCATTAGTGTCTTTCTAAACATGATAGGTATGCCTACTTTTTTCTAATTGTCATGGTTTTGAACAATATTAAGACTTGATACGTGTAACATACCATAGTTAGACGGTTTTTTAAGTTTTCTGGTATTTCCACGCTGTTGCAAACGCAAAGGCCATGATTACGGTGATATGTATTTACTTTATGGGTGGGTGGTTAGTGGGTAGGTACTTTTTATAGTAGTCTTGAGATTATGCATACTTACTTGACAACCGTAAAATACGGACAACGCCAAGGCGTGAAAAGCTAGTGATTTTAAATTTCTCCTAGATAATATATTTTCTTAGACTTTATCTAGCAAGATACTCTACTTTTTTCCATGACTAGAATTATTCTTTGAATGGACTAATTGAGAAATTTACATGAACTAACTACCTAGTTAGTAAATATATTTTGATAAATAACATTAATAGACCTTATTGTAGGTATAACGTATGTATTTGAATAATTTGAATTTGCTTTCTGCAGCCTAGCTAAGACTCCTCACGGCCTATTTCACTATCTCCGAGTGAAGTTAGAAAATGGTTTAAATATGTATAGAGCTGTTCGCTCATGCATGACATAACTATCCATTGACACGTATTATTGACATAGCTAACCATTGTTTAGTATACTCAACAACAAGCCCTTAACCTATAAACATTCTTTATGATCCCTTCATACTCAAAATGATGATGATAGCAACAAAGGTATGGCATTTACAACATAGCGCCATAAAACAGTTAGATAGTGTCAGATACAAACGAAGCAACAAGTTAATAAAACGAGTTTATACCTTTAATAGAATATACCGACGTATAAACATAGTATGTATGATATTTGTGGGTTGTAATGAAACTGTATTATGCAGACATGTAACTGAAACCTGCGGTTAAGTGGTTGCTAGATTTGTTGATATTATTTTTCCTCGTAAATACCTACGGGGCATGCTTACGGAATGTATGCATTTATTATTTTAAGAGTTTGACATGTGATATTCACCAACCCGCACTTGGCCAGCGTGGTGAATTTAGGCCTAATCTCTCTCGCCTAGAGAGAGGTCCCTGTGACCCAGCAGTGGGAACGTTAATAGGGTGACGATGTTGTTACTTGTCCATAGCGGTAAGATTTTGAAAATTGTTACCAAAATACTCCCGTCACAATGACTACTTGTTCCGGCTAATCTGGCAGCCACCGAGTGTTCGCGGTTGTCAAAATAAACGGCACTTAGAAAGAACTCGGGAGCCTCGACCGAGTTACGTCAGCAGGCTTTCAAGATAAGACGGCTTTTCTAGACGAGCGGGGGAATGACCGATATTTATGAAATTGCTGGAACTTTAAGAGCTGGCGCCTCTGTGCTTCATTTTCAGAACTATTTAATGCAGTGCCTTGTATTGTCCATTTTGGGAGAAGAAATAATTATAGAAGGCACCATTTTACCAGAAAATACTTCACAAAAACATTTTTTAAGCTACATAACTTTTCTTTTAGATATTTGCTGATATTTTTTTTTAACCTACTTAACTTTTCCATTTAGATATTGCTTGATCGGTTTCGGAGAGGTTTTGGACTTAATACGGATACCATCACCGTCATAAATACAACTCGCAATCCAAAAAAAATCTCCGAGTGGTCTCTTCGTCTATTCCACAAAACTTGACAAAACATACCATGTTATGGTATGCTATTTTTTGGCAAATCAAGCTGTATTCAATGCGTTAAAAGCTCACAAAATTATCTATCAAACTGTTATCAATATTTTCCTTTTCAATTACTTCAATGTCCTCTTAATGTTCCCTTATGTAGCAGCCATAATTTTCACGGTTGTCAAAATAACCGGCACTTAGAAAGAACGCTAGAAACTTTGAGGCATTACGGCACGAGGCTTTCAAAATAAGACGGCTTTTCTAGGCGAACGGGCGGGAGAATGACCGATATTTATGAAAAAGCTCGAACTTGTGAACATAATTACTGTCAGTCTGTGCTTAATTTTTGGGCTGGATAATGCAGTTCGTTGAATTGTCCGAGGAAGAATGCCTTCCGAAAATGTTTTTGTATGAATAAACACTAATAATAATGTGTATAACACTAAGGGTACCTGTTTGTTCGAGATTATCTCAAATGATCTGTCTCATTTTGTTGCGTTCAATAAAGAGTATCTAAAAATATTATTTTCTATCCGAAAATATTGCTAACTAGTGGCCGGCCCCGGCTTCGCACGGATTTAAAAAAAAATAAAAATCAGACTCGTTAGTCTGATTAAAACTGAATTGTTGTTCGTTAACAACAATTCATTTTTATTTATATAAAGATAGATATTCATAATACCCGTCCAAGAAGTCTGCCTGGCATTAATTCCGATTATTCAGATATTTAAATTTATGTTATGAAGGAAAAACTTATTACTAACACTAAATAAAAATACCTATGAACCATTTCCATGTTTTCGATGATGCGTATCAAGCGATGATTTTATAAACTAGGGTAGGTACTCACTTTATCTGACCTAGTAAGATACCTAATAAATAGGAGTAAGACCTAGTAAAAGTCTTCCCATCCTTACATTTTTACTAACAAAGGGGCGATACCTCCATAAACTTTCAAAATGTCTCCTAAGCCTGTCTCCTCCTCTCTCTACATGACTCAATCCTGTTGATCAAAGCGACACTTGGAAAGTACGCCACATTGATTTATCTCACCATTATAGTAAACTGTCCCGCTCCGAAAGTTTCAGATTTATTGTGATTGATATCAAAGGATGTGGGCTCGTGTAAGTTCTACTACGACTCCAAGGTTTTATTTAATGGTATGATAGTGTTTGGATATCGGGTAAAGCCCTTCAGAACTGAGCAATTTAAGTATAGGAAACTTAAGTAGGTACCTAGAGTTCTTGAGCCAAAATAAAGGAATTGGTGGTTTATGCCCATCAGTAGACGTCCACCGGGTGAAGTGATGATGTTTTTTTATGAGATATATATATGTATTTTTCTCCACAAACTCACCTGATGGTAAATGTCAATGTGGACGAAGACACTCAGGTTGTAATTAAGAAATACAGCTGTAGTGAGCGAATTCCAGACCTTTTCAGAATGAAATTTATTTTGGATATTATTATTCAGAAGTAAATCTAAATTAGAAAATATCTAAATATATTCTGTGATCGATTGTTTACGCTATGACCTTAGCATTAGTCAAGTGAAAAATGTCAAAGAATTGATCAATCAAGAGCTATTGAAAAAGTTCCAAATCTCTCCGCCAAAATAAAGGAACAATAGAAAGTACCCACTCAAATACGATCTCAGGGATCGCAAATCTATCAATTATATGAATGTCTGACTTCCAAAAAGAAAAAGATCTTTTCCCCGAAATTCTCTGGAAGCTTTGACGTAGTACTTAATTGTACCCATGAGGACTCAAAGTGATCGAAATCAATTATTTAGACAAATTAAATTCCGTAATAAAATATTCTTATTGTCTATTTTCGGTGGAACAGGATATAAATGAAAATGGATTATTGATGTTAAAATCCTGTCAGTAGGTACGTGTACAAGTAGCTAATGTGATTTTAGGATTTGTTTGTTTTGGGTGGATTTCCTGTATTAAAAATACAACTTCAAGCCATCTCAATTACCAACGCTGCTAAGTTTTCATGGAGTGATAATATATAACTACTTTGGATGGAGTGATATATCTACTTAAACCTGGGTAGGTAATAAATAAATATTTCCGGACAATCCACACAACAACATCTAGCCCCGTGGTAAGTACAGTAGTTACTTATATTAAGATAGTATCTTACATTATTCATTAAATCCCGGTACCTCCTTAATTTATCATTAAGTAGTACTTAGTACTTATTTTCAAATAACGTTTTGTCGTATTCCTTCTGGAGCAGTTTCCAGCTAATTCATTTGAAAGTTCCGAATCCTGCACGGAATCCAGAAAGCAAAGCTCATAATGTTTCCAACTTAGACGATGACTTCCACAAGAAAAACAAGGAAAGAAGGCCTTAGCAAGCTACCTCGAGTCCCAAGTAAACGGTGTCCGATTGCTTTACAGAGTTTTCTTTGGCCCTTTGGATGTTTCGTTGTTACCTTTAATTAGCAGGAGCACTGTTGAGAAATTGCGCGAATTCTTTTACGCTACCCCGAAATGCCTGAGGGAGCTTTTGAATTGTAATCGTTTGTTTACCTTGAAATAATTTAAGTCAGAGGCAGTCACATCTTATTATGAAGAAAATTGCTTTTCAATTCTTTAAATACCTACTTAGTACGAATAGTGTAATACTTATGAGCCTATATCGACCTTCACCGTGCTGATAATACCTAGAATGAAACATATTTTAAAACAATATATATTAAGAACAGGTTTCCTAAAAAAATCCTGGACAGACTATTTTTAAGTAATTATATTTTTATGTTCAGCGTGGTGAATTAAGGCCTAAATCTCTCTCGTCAAAGGGAAGTCCCTGTGTCCCAGCAGTGGAAATGTTAATAGGGTGCTGATGGCTGATGATATTTTCATGTTATATTTTTAACAAATTTTGTTACTTGTTGTACTAAAAGGGTATTTATGCTGCTATCTGCGAGAGTTTAAAACAGATGTAGGTTCTTAGATAGGTACCATATTTTTCTAGACAAGCAGATCAATTCTTAGGAATAAAATATTAGTACATGGTACTGGAATTCATAGGATATTTTCGATAAAAGTGTTATCTAAAATCAATATCTTAAAATGAAAGACTACAATATTGCGAAATCGTATAGGTACGAATATCAACATAGTTCAACTCATTTAAAAACTATCTGTGAAATGTTAAAAACTGTCCTAATCATGCTTTGCTGAACTTAGCCACCATTATCGTTACCCGCATTACTTCTAGCTAATCTAAATCGTCATCAGCTTCACAAATAATACCAAGTAAATCTATTTGCGGCTAGGAGCTGTGTATATCCCATTGAGAAAGCACTCAGTTACCCAATCAACAGAGGTACAGCATGACTACACAGGGAATAACTTAAGATCTTAGCTCACTGCCAACCGGCGGGCCCGAACAGAATAACGAGCTTTCGGAATTGGAACGCGAATTTGAAATGTAGCAAATGTAGCTAGCTTGATGTAGACACGAATATGATGATTTAATAAGGAATCGCATTCGCAGCTCTTGTGAAGCGACTACTGGTATTGTGTATATATAAATATACTAGCGGCCCGCCCCGGCGTCAAAAATTATTCGAATTTTTCTCGCCGTAAAAACCATCCTATCTTTCAAGTTGGATCGAACTGCACATGGTGTGCGAGTTTTATTATAATCGGTTAAGTGGTTTAGGAGTCCATTGAGGACAAACATTGTGACACGAGATTTATATATATTAAGATATACCTCCACATCGATTTTCATGATGGCGACCTTTGCATTTTTATTTATGGGCTTTTAAATGACTGGCCAGACCAAATATGGATTTAAACACTCTGCGGCATGTGTAGTAGTAGAGCTGGCCCGCGAAGTTGAAGGTAGACGTGTAGGAGGGCTTAGGACGTCAATTGTTAACTACTTCATCATCATCACCCTATTAACGTTCCCACTGCTGGGACACAGGGACTTCTCCCTTGACGAGAGAGTTTAGGCCTTAATTCACCACGCTGGCCAAGTGCGGGTTGGTGAATGTCACATGTCCTTCAAACTCTTTTAAAGTTCTCAGAACATGCCGGTTTCCTCACGATGTTCGCCTTCACCGTTAAAGCACGTGTTTAAAGCGCACATAAATCTCTCAAGAAGAAAAATCCAGAGGTGCGTGGCGGGGTTTGAACCCACGACCTTCGGAATGAAAGTCGAGTGTCCTCCCACTTAGCCAACACGGCTTTTTATAAGTACTTAGGTACTGTTGAATCTTTATAATTCTTTACGTGGATTCAAGACGTCTAAACAGTTTTAACGCATTTCTTTTCCAGTTGGTATAAGATATCCTTGCGTTAAAAAGTTCAGCCTCCCTTGATGAACCTTACCTTATAACGAAATTATTTAAATGCCTGATATCCGTCCTTCCTTCAGATAAGAGGATTCAATCAGTTAAAAAAGGAAAGATCTTATGAAGCTCTATTAAGATCAAATTAAAAAGTGATTTAAGTATAAATTTCTTTCGAAAATGTTAAATGATTGTTCGTTTACGTCACAAACATAATTTTATTACTAACGGTCAGTATTACGTACCTGCTAGAAAATACCCTTCAAAAATTAAATATTCCCTTTTAACGTTTTTTTATAAAAGCAGAATTGCAGCGTTGCAAACATAATGTTTGGTCGTCTAACAACAAAATTAATTTAGTTTTGGCGTACAGTGTGAATAAGTAAACTATGACCTTTATCGCCAGCCAATCAGGGTCTAACATGTTTACTAACACAATCCAAGCAAAATTAATGCTTATAGCAATATGTAAGCTATTGAAAGACCACAGTTGAATAGAATAGGTATAGTCTATCAATGTTATTGAAAATAAATACTAGGTAGGTAGGTAATACGTTTATTGTTTTGGTAGCTTTAATTATAATGTATGTATACATATAAATATGTATATATTTTTGGGTTTGGTCAGAATAAAATCCATTTTTCACAAAATTCCCACTCTTTATTAGCTTGTAATATTCCATTGTCTTGCCTAGACTAGTGCCACCGTTCCAATGCCCGGCCGTCGCGTTCCGCCGTCGAGCGCTCGAACCCTACTTGACAACTTGGTCTCACTCCTCATTGGTCGGTGCGCTCGACAGCGGTGGCGTGTGCGAGCGCCGATTGGCTTACGAAATAAAGTCAACTCAAACAATAAACCGGAACTTGCCTTTAAATACATACTTTTAGGTCACGATAATACATGTAAAAATTATAATTAACAAAACTATGAATTTAGAACGAATTAAACATTTGATTAAAATATACATAAATTAACTTAGTATCTATATTAACCTTACAGCTCGGCCATCCTACTTGAAGCAAGTCCTCTCGCTTAACAATCGGACAAGATATATATTAATTATTAACTTAATGATATTAATTATTAACCTCATATCAGAAAAGCAGAAACAAAAGACCACTTCAAACGAGCAACTAAAAACTTCTATCTTGATAAATTATATACATAACTTATCAAACCATCCCTTTTATTCATATATATTTGTATGTATATATGTATGTGTGTGTGTTTTAAATATAAAACATATATTTAGAATTGTTTTTGTTATATTTTTGATTGTTTTAATTATGTACCTTACACTTTAATATTGTAACTCTTTAGATTAAGCCACTTTTATACATTCTTGCGCGCCAACTTTTTATCCCAAACCTGTCCGAGGTTGGCAGGTAGAAAATGCCTTGGCACTAAGCCCACCTTTTGTACAACTCTGTATTTATACTGTGCAATAAAGTATTCCTAACAATAATAACGATTTCACATTTATTTTTTCTTACAGTTACTATGATCTACTTGATATTTATTTTAACTATTTAGATTAGACGGTGGAGGCGCCACTGTGCCTATGTAAACATTGTCTCTGTACTAAATAATTACAAGAAATTGAAAAAGTGAAAAATATAAAGCAAAAACTTAATAAATTCATAGATAAACTGTCAGTGCACATCAACAAATGTTATTTTAACTATTTAGATTGACATTCGAATAAGTTTTAAATAATATTATGAAAATGTTAAAAAAAATCAGAAGAATAGGAAAACTAACAAACAAAGTGAGGCCTATAACTGTAACCTTTTGCACGCTGGGTATGAAAATACAAATCTTAAAAAAAATCGACACCATCTGAAAGATTCTACCACCTACCTAAAGGAAGATTTCACACCAAAGATATTGGAAAAAAGGAAAGAACTTAGAATTCAAGCAACGCAAAGAACAAGGTGAAAATATTGCCATAAGGTATGATAAAATCATAATTTTGAACAATGAAAATCATAAGAAGACTAGCTTTCCGAAATATTCCAAACTAAATATGCCGTCTACAAGTAATCGTAAACAAAAAAAAACAAAACTCATCACCGGAAGCTATTACAAAGATTGCACACAAAAAAATGTTCTAAAATAATTTAAAAAAAAAACAAATCCATAGAATCCTACATACAAGCACGGAATATAACAAATACACCAACAGCAGAAGTCACGAGTGACACTGAAAGTGATGACCAACAACAGTAGCAACTAGTGGTCTCCCTCCATAATAATAATAACAAACATATCAAGAAACAAAATAAAGAAGAAAACCATAACTCTCCCAAAATGGCTGGTCACCATGGGAGAAGATGACCACCACCCTCCATTTATCCACAAAAACAAACCAAATAACATAACATATATTTGCACATTAAATGTAAGATCTCTAGTAGAAACCGGTCGACAAGAAGACCTTGAACATGCCATCCGCAACATTAAGTGGTACATAATAGGATTATCTGAGGTAAAAAAAGAAGGTACACATATAATTGAATATGAGTCCTATATTTTTCTTTACACCGGTAAGAAGAGTGGAAGGAATGGCGTAGGATTTGTTGTGAAAAAGGAACTAAAGAAAACTATAATAGATTTCCAAGCCATATCCGACAGAGTAGCAAGACTTGACTTACGCTTTAAAAATAATAATCTGTGCTTGATACAAGTCTACGCGCCTACCGAGAAAAGAAACAAGATATTGATGGGAGATTTCAACGCCAAAATTGGTCAACGCTGTTCTAATGATTCTTCGGTGTTAGGACCATGGGATACGGGTCACGAAACAAACGAGGCAAAATGCTCATCCACTTTTGCCTAGAGAACGAGCTATACATTATGAATACTCATTTTAAGAAGAAATCGAAGAACAAAATGGACTTGGCGCTCTCCGGACGGAAACACACTTAGTGAAATCGATTTCTTCATTACTAGTAAATCTAACACTAAAGTTATACAGAATATCGAAATAGTAACAACCACACAACCAACAGACCATCGAATGGTACGGGCTACCCTATCTCTTACTACTACAATAAGAAAAGACAGAAAATCATTTAAAATTAAACGGCATGTACTTACAAAGCGGACGTCCCGTCACTCCAAACAAATTTTGTGAACTTATCAAAAACAATCACCGAAAAACCTAACATCCAAGAACAATATGAAAAGATTGACTAACAATAAAGAATGGATACAAACACTGAAAGACAATACAGAAGGAAAGATCACAAACAGAAAACATATCCTAAAAAGTCTCAACAGATTTTTACAAAAATCTATACCGCCAGAATAAAAATCAATGTCAACCTCATTACAGACCTGTTAACCAAGCTCACTTAGATGAAGTACCACTAATCTTAGTAATTAAAGTAAAGAAAAACATAAATAGTTTAAAATCCATGAAGAGCCCGGGAGAAGATAACGTTATCAACGATGTACTAAAAACTATGTCTGAACCACTCGCACCTTTGCTAGCAAGTTGTTCTGGAATATGTACACAACATATTCCGGAACAATGGGAAACATCAATTATAACCTTACTCTACAAAAAAAAGAACCCACTAAACATAAATAACTATAGGCCAATCAGCTTATTGCAATCAACGTATAAGCCATTCACCACTATAATAATTAATAGACTCAATAAAATTCTAGACTTCGAACAACCTCGTGGCCGGCTGGCTTTAGAAAGAACTATTCTACCATTGACCCCATATTTACTATAAGACAAATCATAGAAAAATATTTGGAATACAGAAAAACGCTATAAATAGCCTATGTTGACTATTCCAAGGCATTTGATACAGTACACCATAACCATCTATGGAAGGCATTGATAGACCAAGGAATACCATACAACTATATTGAAAGAGGTCTCGTGGTCGCTCTCCAACAAGGTGGTCGGACCTCATCTCAAAATTGACTCATTACCGACTGCTCCCGCACCGCAACTAACAGGGAACAATGGCGGCGCATTGCAAAAGCAGCAACCCAATATAAGGACCCCCCATAACCACGACCACTCTGTCAAGAGTGACCGACTAAGAAGGGAGATATTAAAATAATGATTGAAATCCATAAACGCAGTAAAGCAACTGTCAGAATAGAAACCAAAGGCGACGTGTTCCAGCTGGAACGAGGCGTGAGACAGGGGGACCCGATTTCACCAAACCTATTTAACTCTCTCTTAGAATACATATTTAAACAACTACAGTGGTCGGGCCTTGGTATAAATATAAACAGTGAATATTTGAACCATCTACGATTTGTGGATGACATTGCCTTAATAAGTGAGACACAGTGACCTACAATATATGTTAGAGACCCTACAATATATGTTAGAGGCCAATAGAAATGTGAGTTTGTTTTCGCCTCGCATACATTTCACCATCGTCCTCAGTTGAGTAGCACTCCTTACTCTCCCCTTTATTGTTCGACATTTCCTGAAACCTTAAAGTCAACCCATCCCACAGGGATTTGACTTTCCTGTGCCCACCCACTTGGGACTTTACCTTCGTGAACCCACCACCTTGGGTCTGTCCTTCTTTGTACCCACCACCTTGGGTCTCTCCTTCTTTGTACCCACCACCTTGGGTCTCTCCTTCTTTGTACCCACCACCTTGGGTCTCTCCTTCTTTGTACCCACCACCTTGGGTCTCTCCCTCTTTGTACCCACCACCTTGGGTCTCTCCTTCTGTGGGCCCCTATCCTCGGGACTTTATTTTGTCGTACCCTCCAACCTAGGGTCTCTCCTTCTGTGGGCCCCTATCCTCGGGACTTTATTTTGTCGTACCCTCCACCTAGGGTCCTTCCACTCCGTTGCCCATCACCTCGAGCTTCTCCTGCATCCTCATCCATTGTATCTGAAACTTCCAGAAAGCAGCTTAACCGGGCAAAAAATAATAAATAAGTAAATAAATTGTCTAAACAAACCAAAAGAAAAACATTTGCCTTCCCACCCAGTTGACCTTTCAACCCATTTGACCTTTCCACCCAGTTGACCTTTCGACTCATTTCACCTTTCAACCGATTTGACCTTTTGACTTATTTGACCTTTAAACCCATTGGACCTGTTTGACATTTCGACCCATTTGACTTTTCGACCCATTTGACCTTTCGACCCATTTGACCTTTCGACCCAAATGACCTTTCGACTTATTTGACCTTTCGACCCAAATGACCTTTCGACCCAGTTGACCTTTCAACCAATTTGACCTTTTTACCAATTTGACCTTTCAACCGATTTGACCTTTTGACTTATTTGACCTTTCAACCCATTGGATCTGTTTGACCTTTCGACCCATTTGACCTTTCGACCCAAATGACCTTTCGACCCATTTGACCTTTCGACCCATTTGACCTTTCGACCCATTTGACCTTTTGACCCATTTGACCTTTCAACCCATTTGACCTTTGAACCTACATCAAACACACAATCTAGGTTCTATGTTATGAAAACTTGATACTAATACTAAAAAAATAATAGGATTATGCAAACATCACACAGCAAAATCCTTAAATATCTTTATAGGCATGGTTCATCAACACTATCTACCATGTAGTGATATATTAATAATACATTTATCGTTTATTATACTTATGTATTTTCTCCTATTTTTTTCTTATTTAATGTATGTATTTATTATTTATTTTTATTTCTTTTTCATATTATCTATGTATATGCTATGATCTTTGTGCACCGTCTTTGGTGTTCCTAACATATCCTATCCATCAAAAGGTTGCCTGGAAGAGATCGCTTTAAGTGATAAGGCCGCCGATTGTACAACGTATGTGGCTATTGATTGTTATTTTTAAGTTAGTCTGTAAGCATTGGTGTGCAATAAAGTTATTATCTATCTATCACACAGCAATATCTAACCCCGTGGTAAGCTCTAAGCTCGTGTTATGGTTACTTTACATCTGATATATTATATACTAGCTGACCCGGCGAACTTTGTTCCGTCTTAGACGCTATAAATGAGCAGATTCTTGATTTCATTAAGTTAATTAAATCAAAGTCATCCTCTTTTGAATATATTTTCAGCACGCATTCAATCAATTCTATGTCAAATGTCTTAAAGTTACATTAAAAAATTTAATAATTTTATATGGTGGTTAAATAATTTTAAATTTTCTAATTTTCCGCGCAATTTCCTTTATTTTTTTCTTTCATAAGAACCTTCTCCTGATAATAACGAACAGAACAAAAAAAGAATTAGCGAAATCGGTCCAGCCATTCAGGCGTGATACCGTGACCAAGGGTAATAGGGATTAATTTTTATATATATAGATAGTTTGAATATTGATTTCTTACAAGTATCAAATTGTCATCTATACGTCATTACATAGCTGTCATTATACGTCAATTACATAGCTATCATTTGCGTTTTGTTATTCCAAGTCTGATTCTTTTTTGTTATAACACGTTTTATAGTGACTGACGTTTCATGTCAAGTCACACGGGAACGCTGTCGACCGGGATGAAAAGTATCTTATGTCCGTCTCCTGGCTCTAAGCTACATCCATACCAATTTTCACCCAAATCTGTTCTACCGTTCTTGAGTTATAAGTGGTGTAACTAACACGACTTTCTTTTATATATAGATATATAGATATACCTACATAAACAGATTATTAAACTCGAAGGAGAAAGTGCTTGTAAAACAAAGAAACACTGGAGCCCTTGACCGGACCCGCGCCGCTACTAGACTAAAGATCGGTTCTAGACAAGTTTTGGATTCATCGCATGTTAATTTTATTTAATTAAACGATTTCATAACCAAAACAAAGTACTAAATTGCTAGTTTGTTCTTCCGAAGTCAATAAGACATGGTAGATAGGCAAAATTTAAAATTTAAATATATATTATTAACTGGAAAAAAAAAAAATACTCAATACCCATACAAAAAATGGGGAAAAGGATTAAGGACTTAGTAACTAATACTGTAAACTTACATGTAATACTAAAAAGGAAATCGAAGAGATAGAGGGAAAACAGAAACGATCTACCCGATAAAATAAAATGTTTTTAGGAATTAAATCAATACTTACGTTTTTCCGAGCCGTGGGCGTTTTTAGAAGATATGAAATCCTCTCGTCTATCCCACTTCTGACCTTTTGGGTTTGGTCAGAATAAAATCCATTTTTCACAAAATTCCCACTCTTTATTAGCTTGTAATATTCCATTGTCTTGCCTAGACTAGTGCCACCGTTCCAATGCCCGGCCGTCGCGTTCCGCCGTCGAGCGCTCGAACCCTACTTGACAACTTGGTCTCACTCCTCATTGGTCGGTGCGCTCGACAGCGGTGGCGTGTGCGAGCGCCGATTGGCTTACGAAATAAAGTCAACTCAAACAATAAACCGGAACTTGCCTTTAAATACATACTTTTAGGTCACGATAATACATGTAAAAATTATAATTAACAAAACTATGAATTTAGAACGAATTAAACATTTGATTAAAATATACATAAATTAACTTAGTATCTATATTAACCTTACAATATGTATATAAATCTATTTATGTGTTTAAGAAAATGTTGAAAAGTATGCTTTTAGATTCACAACAACAGAACCAGCCGTTCTGTACTTCAATTTATATTTTAAAAAGACAGTAAATTAACTTGTATTATCTTAAATTCCATTACATGGATCTCAATTTTGAATGTATGTATGTTTTTTTATTGTATATTTATGTTGGATGTTTAGCAATATTTTTTGATTAGTTATAAACAATTTTAATTTTGTATTTTTTTAAGTTTTAATGTTATGTTGTTATTTAAAAAATATTATTTTTAACTATTTCTGCGATTAACGCAGCAGCCGCTTCTCGCTATTCTTGGTCACCATGGAAGACCAGCGCTATGACAGGACCTAGTTCTGTCATAGCACATGCTGATTGGTGACCGTTTATGTCATTAAGAATCAATATGTAACATCTGTAGGATATTTAATTTAAGTTTAGTTTGATGACATAATAAACGTTTTTTTGTCTTTATCTTTATATTTTGATATGTACTAATCGTTACCTTTAGAATATAATAATAATATAATATAATATATCGTTTATTTCAAAAGGCCTTAACAGTAACAGTATATTGTTTAGTTTAGACCTAGTTTCTTATTCTTAGTTTCAACCCCTCGCTCTAACTAAGTTCGAGACTTGTAATGTAGACGCGAGGGCTCTCTACCTCGGTATGTACTAATCGTTTTTTTTCTATTAATATGTTAAACGCTTTTTTTTTAATCATATATTTTTCAAAATATACGTGCTGCTTGGTGTGTTAAGACCCCAAAATCAAATCATTGTCTTAAAAAAAAAATAAGTCTTCCTGACGAAAGTTTTTACTAGAGAAAAAGAAGCCATCTACCTTCTAGGTCTTCATGTCCTATTTTAGACCACATCGTCACTTTATATCAGGTGAGATTGTAGTCAATTGAAGGCTTATCTAACAAAAAAAAAGAGATGGACAAATATAATAAAATTGTTAATACTTCGAGATTACTCAAAGGTCAACACAAACCCACACAATAACTAAAAGCTAGCGGAGAGCTTACCTGTCCGATGCAATATCCAATAACCTTCAAAGGCCTAACAGAATACCTGATATGAGGTCTCAGGTGTAGATATACATACTACAGGTATATGTTTCTCTATATCAAAGGCGTGTACATGACACCAAACGTGATTACCTTAAAAATATACTGCCTGCAAATGCGCCGTACAAACTATTTGAATGGTGTTTTAACGTGTCCCTTATGTGTACGCACGTTTAAAGCTAAAATTGTTTTCGGCAATCATTTATGGGTGCACCAACGTTATTAAAAGCAGAAAATTATTAGACCTACCACGAGTTGCCACTCACGACTGCTGAAATTACAACATGTTGTGATCCATTACATTTGACAGATAAAGATAAAATATTAGTAGCGAAAAATCGAACGCGCTAGGTCTTACGCCGCAAACGGACCTTCGCCCCACGGCCCCACAGAGACAGACAAACTCAGTCTGTATGTCTGTCTGTCTGTGGCATCATAGATCCCGAGCGGAAAGAGCGATTTCAATTTAGTTTTTTTGGTATTAAAGGCAAGTTTAAATAAAAATCATTTTAAACATTCTAAATAAAAATCTGTTGACCCGTTTAAAAGTTATGAGGGTTGAAAGTGGAGAAGAAACACTGTACTTATATCTGCAAATTTAATCGACTCTCAAATGAAATTGCATCTCGTGCACATTACAAAATAGTTTGTCTTTTTATTTTATAGGCACTAAGGATTTTGAATCGGTGGTTTTGAAACATATTTAAATAGATATGTTTTTATTTAAATTACTAGAGGCCCGCCCCGGCGTCGCACGGGTAAAAAAAGTTCCCGGCAATTTTTCCTTATTTGCTCACCGTTTAGACCTACCCTGGACTACGACAAACATTTTAAAACCAAAATCAGCTCAATCGGCCCATCCGTTCTCGAGTTTTAATCAGACTAACGAACAACAGTTCATTTTTTTTATATAGATAGATTATACGAATCAATGCGGTTGAAATAATTTCTATTCCCGCATTTCCAATTCTAAATGTTTCCTATATCTGGAAAGCGTCCGTGAGTACAAGGCCTACAATCTAGAGGTACAATCAATACAGTACAGAGCTCGACCTTGTGCCTGCATCTACGCCGACGTCCACTATGTTTCTGACAAGATAACAAGCTTTCTCGGATTGAGCCGTACACAAGGATAATTCATTTATTGATGATATAAATTATAAGTCACAATATGGTTTTTAACGTGGTTTCCCAATGCCACAACTTATTCAAAACAAAATAACTAATGCGATAATTATTATTAAATGTCAAAATCTGAAATACATTAACAATTGTAGCAACAAGAAATATCTATTAAATAATGTCAATTTAAAATTACTATTAACAATGGATACGAATGTCAACAATGGATTATTTTAATCTATGTCAAATAAATTGAAATAATAGATTAAATAATAATAATGTAAATTGAAATTAATTTTTTAAATCATTTCCATTAATGAACTCGTTTTATTTATAGTGATATAATGTCTGATAATAGGTTATAGTGTTTGTGTACCTATCAATTATTGAGTTAAACGCAAACTCATCAACGTACCGAAGTATCGAGGCCGGGCATCGAGTTTCCGAAAGTCGTGGGTCCGAAAATCTAGAGGTGCGTAGCGGGTGGCTACGCACCTCTAGATTTTTCGTCTTGATAAATGAATGTGCGCTTTGAAACACATGCTTTAAAGGTGAAACCGGCATGTTCTGAGAACTATAAAGAGTTTGAAGGGCATGTGACATTCACCAACTCGCACTTTGCCAGCGTGGTGAATCCTAATATCTCTCGTAAAGAGAAGTTCCAGCAGTGTAAACGTTATTTTGGTGATGATGATGACATCAAGGTTCCTATGAGAAACTAAACTTGACTACTAACTCACAAACAAGAAACTACTATCTCTAACTGTGATATAATTATTCAAATCGTACCAGTATTTTCTGAGGTTAGCGCGTTCAAACAAACAATTCTAAGCTTTATAATATTAGTATCTAGATAAATTGAAATGCAGAGAAAGAAGTTCTGGGCTAACATATTTTATATTATTTATATAATAATAATAACTTTTAACACCTTTTAATTAATCATAGAATACTTGTGTTAGGTGCCTTCGCTCTTCCCACTACATTTCTTACAGTAGTGGATTCTACACAGTTGTGGAAGACACTATATTAACTTAGCTAAAGTTACTAATCTCTTCTTCCCAGCACAATTGTCTTAAGAATTGTTTTTTTCAGAAACATTACTAAACTACCTACTTACCTGTTCGACTAAATAATTCGCCCATAGTAACGCTTCATGCGTTGCTTGCTAATCCTACTAATATTATAAACGCGAAAATTCTTAGTGTGTTTGTTGCTCTTTCACTCAAAAACTACTGGATGGATTTTAATGAAACTTCGCTTATAGCTTGCACTTCAAAAATACAAAAGCAACTTTTTATCGAGGTAAAATACCTTTATGTCATTATTGCGAGCAAAGCCCGATTTTAGTCAAATTTGGCACGGACAATTACAAACATTAGCTGTTTTCCCAGCAAAAGATATAATGAAAGCAGCTTTGTCCAAAAATTACTTTTACTGCGTGAAAGCATTGAAATTTCCATATTTCAAATAAACCTCATAAACCGTAATGTTGAGTCAACTCTTCAGTAACAGATCAACTGTAGTCCAAATATCTAAGTAGCTACTTGGCAGCCAGACTGCGGCGGCCCCGCGGTCCCAATTCAATTAACTGCCATCCAGCGATCGTTGACACACACCAAAGCACGGATCGTGATTTTAATTAATTTTTAGAGCTCCAAACACGAGAAAATTAATCCTTATAAGGTCACTAATAATGGACTATTGTAGGACGAAAAGTAAAAAAAAATGCAGTAAACAGTTTGTTTTTAATGGATTACACATTGAAACGGGTGGAATACCCACAAATTATACTAAATGGGTTTTTTTCTCACGAGGAGGAAACCACGCTGTGATTTTAACTTACTGTTGGACTGATATAGTATTTAAATAAATAAATATTTCCGGACTACTCACACAGCATCACCTAACCCCAAACTAAGCAGAGCTTGAACTATGGGTGTTAGGTGACTGATATACTACATAGATACATTTTTACGCTATACTATACGCATATTTACGCTATGATGATGTCCTCCGTGTCGTATCCGACAAAGGCGAACCTGGACTGTTAATATTTTCTATTGTTTTCTATTGTGTGCCCGAATGTGGCTGGCGAAGCCAAATTTAGTTTTGAAGACTTTGTTGCAGGGCGTACAATAACTAGCTACGCTATAACTAGAGGACGACGTCATCGTTTTTGATATTTAAGTTAGGCAAAATTTAACAACATCAATTAAAAATCCGTACCGGCGACGTAAAAGATAATGTTAGTGTTGGAACCAAGTTTTATTCTGTATAGATTTTGCTAAACAATTAATGAGTAGGCGTGGTAATTACGTTTATTTACGCTAATTACTAACAAAACTCGGCGTATCAAAGGTATCCAAAACACACGATTCTGTTATCTCTTACCTAGTTGAACATAATAATAATTATAATTAAGTCCATATTTCCCGTAATATTAGGAGTGGTCGGTAATGACCCCAAAATGATTTTGCTTCTAAGATTTATTGTAACGAGCTGAAGCGTAAGTGGGAATGTTTATTAATTATTATTTAAAAGGAGTATTAAGTTGAAGTACTTACCAAGTTTTACGATAATTTCTTCTCCGTTTAGTACTTCC
This sequence comes from Gymnoscelis rufifasciata, assembly GCA_929108375.1. Taxonomy (NCBI): domain Eukaryota; kingdom Metazoa; phylum Arthropoda; class Insecta; order Lepidoptera; family Geometridae; genus Gymnoscelis; species Gymnoscelis rufifasciata. Next base: position 6,346,127 of record OV815327.1, on the reverse strand, counting down.
TCCTACGTTAAGGGGTTGTGAGGTTATAAATTAATAATATAACCGAACAATGCACACAACAACATCTAGCCCCGTGGTAAGCTCTAAGCTTGTGTTACGGGTACAAGACATCTGATATACTTAATATAATAGACAGTATTTATGTTTTTACAAAGTGATAAACCCCACTTTTAGGCTGAAACGAATATTTTATATTTGTGTAGAAAAATAGGATAGAAAAAATAATAATACATATTTTTATTATACATGCTCTCCTAGTTATAAAAGATTAGGAATGATCTCTGCAACTAGCAATGTAGCTTAGATTACTTAATTGCTTTTAATACGTTCCCTAAGCCTGCCTTGCATTGCCATATAATTTTTGTATTTTCGGTGCCTCTCGTTCTTATTTTCTCATTAAAACTAATTTTATTCCTTAGAAAAAAAAACGAAGCATAGATCTCTCTAAAGTTATTACCTATATCTTTGTATCTATCTACGAGTATGAAAGGTCGGTACCTGTACTCGTATTTGGAATACTTACACAGTCGCTATAATAGCCTACTAATATTATAAACGCGAAAGTTTGTGAGGATTTTTAATGGATTTTGATAAAATAAAACCTCTAAAAACACATAGGTTAGCACAGCGTAAAATACCAATTTGACAGAAAAAAATATTTTTATTGCGAGCAAAAGCCAATTGTAATATAATTTACACGTACTTCGCTGTAGCCCCAGTAAACGGCAAAAGGTACTTTTTACCACGAGAAAAGCCGCGGACGAAGAGCTAGTAAGCTATAGTTTCGTCTAGTCCTCGATAACGTGGCGCCAGAAGCTCTCGCCCATTCTGTGCCTCGTTAGTAGACCCTTTATGCATAAGAAGTCCCCTCAGTAATAACTCTGTCAGCCCTTAATTTATGTCTCAGTCTGGGACATAAATAATATCACGTCTTTATTAAAGTACAGTAGACGTATAAAGGCCTAGTCTAGCATCATAGGCAACGTAAAAGTGCCTACGTTATACAAATAACCAATACAAGACATACATACATACAAATATAAATCTTACATACTTAAGTAGGTAGCTGGTAGTAGTACCTTTAAAACTGACCATCGGTTTGTAATATATTTTTATTTACTTAATTTAAATGAATGAGATGACGGGTGATAGAGGGAAATGGAAGGAGAAAACATGTTGTGCCGACCCCACGTAATGTGGGATAAGGTCAGGAAGATGATGATGACTTAATTTAAATGAATAATTGATTTTTAAATTGACATTGATGATAAGTTTGAATGATATAAGAGTATTGTATGAATTTTGTTTTTGTTTGTATTTAATGCAGTTTGATTCAAACCCAATTTGCAGTGCCCCTCCGGGGTGCATGTATGTACATATCGCCATAAGGTGTAACAATTTAAAAACCTATATCTGTATAATTATACATATGAGCAAATAAATAAATAAGGACAGCTCATGGCCAAAATTGGAGAAGTGTAGTGATTCGTGAAGTTAGGAGGTAAAACGCTTCGCATTTTTGCATAATAGCTACATGGTTTACCTTATTAGCTATTGTTACGTCATGCTTTAGGTCCTAGATACGTCATCATCCATGCTTGGAGTACTTCAGCTGGGTGCTCCAATTGGAATACCTCGTTGTTAAAGCCTTAGTTTTTCATTAAGATGATAGGCCACATCAAAACTTACCTGATCGTAAGTTGTGATCCAAAAAACACGATTTCAAAATCTTAATTCTCTCAAAAGTAAAAAAAAAAAACATAGTATATTGTAATGTGCACGTGATGCGCTTTCATTTGATACCCCACTCGATTAAATTTACACATTCGGTTATACTTTCCCACTTTAAAACGGCGCAACCGATTTTCATGTTAGTATGGTCTCATACTAAACCTCGAGTTCCGTGTACAGATTTTTTTTTACGGGAAAAAAAAATAAGTAAAGTATTTTTTATTAAGTGCAAAAAGATGCATTCAAAGCTATCGAAGTACTGGCCTCGCGTAACGATGCATGATTGCCACATGGAATCTAAATCTGTTAAATTTGCAACTTTACTTCGCCGTAAAATTATCTACCTACGTGAAAATTTGTGATATGCAAATGAACTGGTGGGAAAAAGGGACGTGTCATCAAATTTGTAGGGTACAGTGAGAATATTAGCTTTGAAGCTATTTTTAAATCTACATATTATGTTCAATTAACTTTACAAAAAGTTAATTACTTACTACTAGGGTACAAAAAGTTAATAACCTGTACATTTTTAATTAAATGTTTGAAAACTATTCCTAAGTCTTAGATCAATTAACAGCAGTAGGTATTCCTTTAACATTTTTAAATGGTTTTTGATTCGTAGATGATTTCTGAACTAGACTTATTTAAGATATCTATAATTTTTAACGCCTTATTTTTAATAAGGCTTCTGGATACGATCTAATTGAATACTAGTAATTAATTCTTACGTATAAATCTCAAATAACTGAATCAAACTCCTACTACAAATAAAACAATAACTTAGCTTGATGTTTTTTTTCTCGTCTTTATCGTTAGTATTCTTTTGGCACGAAGGTTGTTGCAAAATGTGGTAAAAATATCGGCCACCTTTCCATACAACTTAACCTCATAACCAAACCATCCCTTTGATCTCAGCAAAAGTGTAGCCATACGCGACATAACACTTATTTTTGGCGTCGTCCCAAAAATATTTTTACGTTAATTACGTTGCTCGTATTAGTGCGCGCGGGAAATGCCGACGAAGGAGTTTAAGGCTGGGTTACACTGCGATAGTAAGGGAGATAGCGGTATTTTATGCTGATAGCGAAATTAGGGACCTTCGCTCATAATACCAGATCATAATTCAGCCGTAGGATATTTCACTGTGGGTATACACATATATTACAATACAACAAATGCTGAGTCACATTTTACCGGACATTAACATTTCGTTTTGCAATTAGGTTTTAACGATGGCGTCTGCGAAAGTTTGTGAAACACACAAAACTGTGTTGCAGAGCCAACGCCCACCTCCAGAATAGACTGAGTCCTATGCTAAAAATTAAATACAAACTAACATTGTATGTTATAATTATGCCATGGTTGCAAATAAATACATATATAATTATTTATTCAATGTTACCGTTGAAAGCGGTTGCATACATCGTTAGTTTTTGCCAAAACATAAAGCTTATCTGACTATTCTTGATGCTGATAAATTACCTTGTTAAATTAAATTGTATACGAGTAATTGTGACGTTTTTAGGATGTAGAAAGGATAAACGTATCGGGTAAAACGGAAGGTTATTTTCTATTTTTCTTTTATAATTGACGAAGCGAAGTTGACTAAAATAATTGCTTGACGTCTCGTGTCTACGCGAGAGTTCTAGTGTTATTTTTAAGTACCGCTTGTGTTTATAAGCTCAAGTAATAATCGAAATATTTGCAAAGATTACTTATATTATATGTATTACTGACCATGCATCCACAAGCAGATATTGCTACAGTGTAAACTCAGCCTACACTAAGCACTCGCTGACGGATTTCAGATGTCATTTTGATGAAACATTGAATTCACGTTAGCGTCATACAAATCGCTGGAGTTGGCAATACTGTGTTTTAAAATCCCAACGTCTGTTGAAAATAAATTGGACCGGGTTCAACAGACTTACCAACTGAAATTGATACAAAGAGAAATGTTACCGTTTGTTCAGACATAGGTACACTCGGTTCCAAAAATAACGATTCAGTCAAAAAAATTAATATCTCCATAACTGAAAAGTTATATATTACTTAAATGAAATAAGAAACAGAATGAAGTCGGTTTTGTTGCGCTTCTAATAACATATTATTTAAACTGGTTGTAAAGGAGGTTGATGGACGAATGTAAAGGTATTTCTCAGCACCGGGTCCGATATTTGGTTTACAGCACGCCTAATCGCCGGGAAGCTGTGAGAACAAAACGTGGAGGCGCAACATAGTACTAAAATTAAGAATGTAATGACAAACACAATATATGACTAAACTATATACTTCAGATTTTTTAATTTCGAGATTCTGCACATTAGTTTTTGCCTTTTATCTTCGTAATTAAATTCGAGTTAATTAATAATTAATTAATTCGAGTTCATGTGACTGACCCGTTATTTTTGGGACCGAGTGCAAAGCTGTGATTATTATTGCTTCTTTAAACATTTGCTCGTGTTTATTAATTAGTACTTTATGATTAATTAACTTTTCAAACACCTGCCGGTGACTTAACCAAAAACAATTCGCTTGTTTCAGGTATGGAGAACAAAACATTCGTCCTTATCAGTGGGTGACTAGGTGACGTCATGCGGTTTTCCGATGACTCAGAAACAAAGTGTCACTGTACTGATTCATTAAGTAGCCCCTAGGTAACCAGACAGGGGTTACTGGGACATGTTAAGGGTGAATTCGTTAGGGGTTAATTATTATATCTGACTCAGTTTGGCCATTAATGCTTTGGGGATATTAGATACAAGGTAAGTTGAAAATATTCGGCATTAAAGCATTTGTCATACGAAGAATCGTCAACGTCTATCTAAAATGCATATTAATGAAAACATTTACTTAATAAAAATATTGTTTACATCAATCTTGTTGGCTATGGCTCCTTTAACTAAACTCGGAGAAGAAAATCACAGCGTAAAACTGCGCTGTGGACTATATACATAACATACCTTCAACTACAAAACCAAATATAATAATAATAAATATATTTTAGACGTGTTTAAAATGAAATAAAGTGAATAATAATAAAAATATTTATTTACAAAAAGGTTTACAAAATTCTTATACGCCTTATCTTTAGCTTTTTGCTTAATAAACTATTCAGTCAAAATATGTCCGCACCTCAGTATGCGTTTTTTTGTTGAATATTAATAAACAACATCTTACTATCCACCGAAAATATGACACTATTTTTTTTGACGATGTTAAGTATCGATGTGGTCTAAGATGGAGCATGAAGACCTAGAAGGTAGATGGCTTCTCCGAACCACATTACGAAACTGGAAAAAATCGATTATACTGACTATATATTAGGTCCTTACATATGAAATTGGCGTTTTGTATGGGAGGAACAAAAAGTCGAATATTTTTTAATATAATATATTTAATTAATCAAAGTATGAACCATTATTTTCTATGCACTTTTGCCATCTTATAGGTAGTTCATTGATCCCTTTACTAAAAAAACCAGTCGGACGGGAATCAATAAAATCTTTGAAGGCGATTTGGACTGCCCCATCGGAGTTGAATTTTTTCCCTTGCAAGAAGTTATCCAAATTTCGAAAAAAATGGTAATCTGTTGGAGCTAGGTCCGGGGAGTACGGAGGATGTCTTAGACTTTCCAATTGAAGCTCTTCTAATTTAGTAGCCGTCTGTTGCGCAGTGTGTGGTCTAGCGTTGTCGTGAAGCAGCAGTGGCGTGGAGCGATTGACCAGCCTAGGTTGTTTAGCCGCTAGCTTTTCCATCATGGTTTGCAATTGCTGACAATAGACATCAGCCGTAATAGTCTGGCCAGATTTGAGAAAACTGTAATGAACAATACCGGCACTAGTCCACCAAACGCTTACAAGTAACTTTTTTGGGGTTAATTTTCGCTTGGGGCAGGATTTGGCTGGCTGGCCAGGATCCAACCATTGCGCTGAGCGCTTCCGATTATCGTAAAGAACCCATTTTTCATCACAGGTAATGATTCGGTTTAAAATACCTTCATTATTGTGCCGGTTTAGTAATGTAACGCAGCAGTCGACGCGCGTTTGCCGGTTTGCTTCAGTCAATTCGTGAGGTACCCACCTTTCAAGCTTTTTAATCTTCCCAATTTGCTTCAAGTGAATTAAAACAGTTTTATCACTAACACCGCAGCCTGCAGCTAACTCGGACGTGGTTTGCGATGGATCCGCTTCCACAATAGCCTTCAACTCTTCATTATCAACTTGAGTCTCAGGCCGTCCACGGGGCTTGTTCTGCAAGTCGAAATTTCCAGAACGAAAACGTTGGAACCAAAAACGAACTGTGTTTTCTTTTGCAACACGACCGCCATACACATCATTCACCCTTCGAGTTGTTTCCGCAGCACTAGTGCCACGGCGGAACTCGTACTCGTAAATAATGCGATATTTTAAGTTTTCCATTTTGTAAAATGAGTGACGCAAACAGAAAAAAACAGAAGAAAAAAAACAAATGAATGACGATCATCGAAGCACAAATACATGAGTCTATAGCTGTACAAATTTGAATTTGGAATTCCTTACCAAAGAGGAGAAATTTGTGATTAAAGTGGCCAGTACGAAAAACGCCAATTTCATATGTAAGGACCTAATATACTAATATTATATGCTGAAGAGTTTGATTGTTTGAACGTGCTAATCTCAGGAAGTACTGGTCCGGTTTGAATAATTATTTCACTGTTAGATAGCCCATTTATCGAGCAAGGCTTCTTTTAACCGTGGGAAAAAATGACGATCCCGCGGGAAGGTCCATAAAACACGACCAAAACCATGGCGAGAAAGCTACGTATGATTTACAGGGCAGGAAAAAAAAATGTATTAGCAAAACAACAATGCCCTTTATTTAATCGGCAAAAGCTTTAAACATAAATAGTTTTTTAGAACATGTAACTTTTGGTACACTTCCAGTTGTAGAACATACATTTTTAAGCAGTTGTAAAAGTTAAGGCGGAAATTGCGCACTCCAACTTTGTGTTTGCCTTCTGTTTTGTAATTAGTATCTAATGATCGTAGGTAATGTTAAATTCATGACTTTCTATCTAAAATGTACAGGATTCCTCGTTAAGTTATCGTTATAACATTGAACATTGAATTTGTTAACCCTCAACATAAAAAAGAGGTGTAATAAGCTTGACGTGCCGATAGCTCCCGAACATTTGAAGCGATTTCATTTATGTTTTTTTTTAATACGATACGTGTGTTTTGCGCGAATGTTCTTAGAACAGATTTTAATTTTTCATGAAAATCGGTTGTGCCGTTTAAAAGTTAGGGGGGTGAGAGTGGGTAAGGAAACCCGAAAACCTGCACAAGTTTATATTGTGTACATTATATCGTCAGTAAGACGTATTCTACACATCATAACCATGGCCCTAAAAAGCAAGGGGAGAACACTAAACAAATCAGCGATCCACACTGACACGTGTAAGAGCGAATCCCGTCAACACAATACTCCCGAACACGTGCGCACTGTCAACAAGACAGGCTCGGCAGATGCCTCTGCGCACCTGGCGCGCGCGCATGCAAAGATGAGCGCAAGAATCTTTGATGGGCTGTATCTTTTATGGAGAGTCGATTAATTAACAGCTGTTGGTACTGGTCAATGTATCGCGTTTTAACGAGTAATTTGGACAACCATGGTATAAATATTTTTAGATACCTGGGTATTACGCATTTATAGATGAGTTTTCCGCTATAAATATTACCTATCTTTTGATAATTTATATTGAGTTGCAAAAAGAAGAAAAACTTTTGATAAGTATGAGATACACCCATACACCTAGGGGTCTGTGTACAGTTTATTCATATTTTGCACTAAAACACAAAATACCTAATTAAAAAAAATATGTATATATTTCAAAACGATGCAGTCTAAGCAGTCACCCATTCAAGTACTTATCTTTGTAAAAATCACGTTTGTTGTATGGGAGCCCCCTGATAAATTTATTTATTATGTGTTTTTAGTTTTTGATGTTATGGCGGCAACAGAAATACATCATCCTTCAAAATGTCAACTCTCTATCTATTAGGGTTCTTGAGATATAGCCTTGTGACAGACGGACAAACGACGAAGTCTCAGTAATAGGGTCCCGTTTTACCCTCTGTCAACGGAACACTAAAAATGACATTTTTGAGCTAAAATTAACGTGGCATCCACAAATTAAATAAAATGAGCTTAAAATTATACAAAAAAAAAACAATCTAACCGCAAATAATTTATCGCTCTTGAAATCCTACTTCCACGCAGAACGCGGAGAGAAGCCAAACAACATTATCCGTTGTAATTTCTGGCTGCTGTATTTTAACCGGGAAACAATAAGTTACAATCAATGGTGAGGGAACAATGGATTTAATACTGGATAATGCAGCGCCGGGGCCCAACCGCCGGATAATTAAGTTAGCTGTCATTGCGTTTCACATTCAGTTTTAAGGTGAACGGCTAACCTATTTTTAGTTTGGAATAAGAATGGGTAACCCCTCTTTGTGCTAAGCAGCGTTGCGATGAACACCTGAATTGAAAATACCGAATAGCTTAAATAATGTGATACACATAATGTCGAACAAGGACTCGGAAGAGGGAAGGCGGTGATGATGAAGTTGGGACGTGTGAAACGTAACAAGCGTTTGTATCAGGATTGCTTTTTTTCTTTCTTCTTTTTGCTTAATACTTGTAATGCCAATTAATTCGATCTTGAGGTCTAGAATAGAAGAACTTTATGAAGATGAGAAAGTTCAACTGTCAACGTAAACAACATTATAAGACATGTGCCTTGTGCATTGGTGCACCAAAGACGTTGCTAAGGGTCAAGGAAAAGGCTTAAAGAAACGCCTTTTGAAACCATTTTTTTAAAATAAATATAAAAAATGTTACAATTGTTTATCAACACAGAACTTTAATACAAACCTATCAATAACCCCGTGTAAAATAAAGTAATTTGAACCTGATCCCATAAAAGCAATGCGCTATGGTGGTGCTGAGCGCAAATTAAAAATCAATACGTACGTCCTATCCGATACGTTTTCCAGTCTGGCGGTTTTATAGTACGCACGCAACGCACTGTACCGTCGGCTTTTAAACGCATATAATTTCTATAAAAGAGTTATGCGTTTCTTATACATACATGGTACATAATGGTGTATCACCGGGCTCGATACTTAGGCCGACTCTTTATTTGATGTATATTAGGAACCAAACATGAAGCATTTTCATTTTACTTATTATCGTTTTTTCTTAGTTTAAATTTTTCATATGTTTTATCCAGCTCTAAACACAGCTGACACGTCAATACTACGGGCAGCTGGTAAACATAAATAAGTTGCTTTTGATTCTCACCGTAATGATGAGAAACATAGCTGATACTAATACCTATATCCCAGTTGCCAATACAAGATACAAAATCATTTATTTCCATTGTTTGATTTTACAAATCTTAGAAACGTAGAAAATAAAATACAAATAACACAAATAAATTGAACGTAGGTACTTAAAGATAAATAGGAAATCAATGTATCGTATCTAGTCGTTTTCGCGCTTATAACACTAGATCACAGAAGCGATTAGAAACTTTAGCTAATTTTTGATCTTAAATTACAATGATTATTTGATCATTCGCACAGGCTTCAAACATGAATCCTGCTAATCCAACGCAGACAATTCGTTCTGATATTCCCGCCTGCGATATACAACGACTATAAATATGCAAAACAAAGTGCAGGCGTCAGGTAAAGTTCGCGAGGGCCCTAAGCTTTGAGCAAGTTGACTGACCCGGTGGAAGGCGCTTGGCGCCCTACGCCCACCTTAACGCCAATGACATAGAGTTGGTAAAACTTCATTTACGTTAACTATTATACTGTGGATAATAAGACCTTTGAAGGACCTGGATGCTGGATGCGTCAAGCCGAGGACATGGCGCTGTGGTGCTCATTAGGGGAGGCCTGTGTGCAGCAGTGGACTAATATAATGTTTTTGATAGATATGAGGGAAGAGGTTAGACTAAAGAAAATATGTATAGTATAGGCTATGTGAAGGATGATGTGTAGCAAGAAACGAGTTAATGCTGAGATGACGGCTGATTGAGGGAAATGGATAGTGCTATATGTTGTGCTGTGACTAAATTATAATGTGGGAAATGAACTATCTTGATGATAATAGCTACTGTACCTAGTTATGTACCACAAGCGGCCAAACCAATTTTTGGTTTGGCACGCTGCTGAAAAATACAGGTTTAAGTTTGGGTATCCATAGGCTGTTTGCATACAATGCCGCCACCGCGCCGCTTCACTGTACACACGCGTCGCCGCCGCGTTGCCACCGCGCTCCCGCCATTCATAACTTGTAGCAAATCATAACTAGTAATGTAAATTAGAATTTCTTCGTAACTAGCAATATATAACAAACAGCCGTATAGTAGACCGTTAAAATTAAGCTTTGACGACGCGGTGGCGGTGCGTTTTCAGGAGCGCGTATACAGTGAATTATGTTTTGATATAATTATGTAACACTAGAACGCCTTCGATAACAGTAAAATAATTATTCAAATTGTACTAATATTTCCTGAGATTAACGCATTCAAACAAACTACCAAACTCTCTTCCTTTATAATATTAGTATAGATTTATCCAACACCGTGAATACAAAGAAAAATGATCATAGAAATTCCCAAAACAAAATGTAAATATTTTCGTTGTATCAGCTCTATCAACAGCTGAAACCTACACAAATGTTTATGCTAGGTCTACTTATCCCTAGGTTTTATGCAAAGATGCCGATGAAGGCCACTTTGTTATTTAGATTATACTTGATATTGCCACACAACAGGTGTTAGAACTCACTTTATCTTTTATTAACCGACTGTGGGGACGCCACGAAGTTTCAATGGCAGCAAGTTTCTGTTGCGGTAAGTTCAGACCGCACAGTTTAGAAAATGATTCAAGGATTTTGTTTTCTGACGTTTATTTGCAATGTGATGTGACGTCGCTACTTTTTGAAGGCATTGAAGTCATTATTAGAAACCTTAAGCCAACTCTGCATCAAATAGCTGCTGCTAAAGTATACAAATAATCGTCTGTTTAAGTTTTACTTCCTATTGTTATGAGTAATCCTCACTTCCCTCAACTAACTATTAAGAACCGTTAAAAACTGTTTCTAAGCTTACGAATTTCGCAATGTTACTCAAATACTTATGTTAGTAAATACAAAATTGTTTTCTAAGTTTAAGAATGATACAAAGCTTTCCGGCAACCGGTCTTAATAATTATTTTTTTAATTATCACCTTCTTGGTACCTCTTAATTAAAACCTCTTCGCGAAACATCTGTAGCTGCCTCCACTGTTTCCACCTCCATTTGTGGTATTCCAACAAAATCCAACTTTAATTTCGTTTCAAGTAGTGTTGCGGTTGAGAGTCCGCAGTTTGCGACAACTGGTTTTAAAGTTCTCTACTTGAGACTTAAAAACAATAAGTCTGAGTCTTGCACATTCGAAAAGGTCGCATTTCAAGTATTTCTAGGTACCTATTTTAAATTTTAGACACATCATTAGGTACTTAATTTCATTGCTACATTTAATTACACTACTGTTTAAATATGTAATGAACTGCAATCTTCTGCAATTATCATTAATGATCCTGTCTCGTGATTTGGATAAAATGAGGATTCCTGATTTAGAATCCTTTAATTATTTCTACCATTTCAACCCTCATAGAGGCAGGGGTACGTCCCAAATCTCTTCCGCATTTAATACTTTATTTGAGACCTTTCCTAGTGAAAAAGGCGGCTCCTCTATTTATATCTGTCCGAATTTGTAACATCGAGTAATCTGGACCGTAATCCTCTCAGTATCGTTATTTCCTCGATTTTATTCGTTGACTCTTAAACGTCTTAACTCGAGTACCGAGCAAACGCCGATGGGATTCATAAATAAAGATAAGATTGTAACACCGAAAATTATAGCCCGTATCTTCTTCAATTTCATATATAGGTTTTTCCTTATTGCGAAAATGTTAACTTGAGAAAATAAACATCCTCTGAGGCACAGAACGGATATTGTGTTTTCTTTACGAAACCAGAAAATCAGTTTTTGGATTAAGCCTAGTTTGAGATTGTTTTATCAATTTTACTTAGCTGGTTTGCTTGTGTTTGTTAGAAAATAATGCATTTTTGCGGCCTAGATATCTTCCCAAAAAGTAATTAATGTTATTTATTTATTTATTTACACAAATATTAAATTATGATATCCGTCGTATCATACATGATATGCTTTAACGTCGTTTTCTTCGATTATGAAGCCGACGTATAAGACACTTATCAGTTTATACACATTTGATCATTATTTGACAATAACTTGCATCGAGTGAAAAGTTAAATAGTTAACTTTCGCTCTTTGAATAGAAGATACACTCTGTGTTATCGTTGTATTCAGCTGGTGACTAAGCGGTCAAATAAATCGCTTCGTTAGCTTTATCTCAAGATGACATAATATTAATGTTTCATGTAAATTTGACGCCGCACCTGTTGAATGACCACCTGTGTTAATGGACTTGCTGCTTTTGAAGGCTATTATTTAGTCGTTTAAACAAAAGACCAAAAATAAATAAAAATAATGGCTCACCTGTTAGAAAAGGTAGCAAATATGATTGATTTGATCGGAATAAATCCTTATGACCTTCACAAAATTCAAATAAAACAAGCTAGCTGGAATCCAGGCAATTAAGGGCCCCTTATACCGCAAATGCTGTTTTTAAAATCAATATGAATCAGTCAAAAATTGACGTAAAATTTTGATAAAAATATATGTTTCAGTTGAGGATCTTACAGAGTGCAATTCGCTTACATTTACACAATAAGATGAACTTCGCTCGATAGAAAAAAATACCAAAGTTGCCTCTTTTTAAAAAACATTTTCAATACTGTGCCTAAAAAAATAAATTTATTGACCTTATTTTTACACCAATCTTTAGATAAATCATTTTTCTAGTGCAAATCGCTGAGGTGCGTGTTTTAGTGTTATTTTCCTATTAATTATGCCTAAATACCTACAAACCCGCGAGCGGCGCGACGCCCGCGGGCTTCGTCAGTCGCGCGGTGGCGCTTACCGACGACGGACCTGTGCCAGTGCTCTTCTCGCCCGACGAGCGACGTGCGACGTGAAAAAAAAGGTGTGTGTGCGATTCACACACGACAGAAGTGAAACTACAACAATTAATAAAAACCGTAATTGGTTTTACAAGTACAAGGACAACTGCGCGACATTGCCGTCGCGACGGCAATGTCTATTTAGTATTTGGGCCGGGAAAAAGAACTAGTCAAAGTCAAAGTATCTTTATTGCATTATTACATGTAGTTTAAATGGTAGGTATTATATAAGGTTTTGTATCAATGTAATTTGCCCATTGGAGCGTGCAACATTTTGATTAACAACCATTTAATAATAAGAAATTTTAAATAATAATTGTATATAATTAAAAAATAAACATGTCAAAAATTTTATAAATCAGATTAAATAAAATAAAATATTAGTTAATGATTAAAAATAATTATACATTACATTTATTTACCAATGGTTTTGTCATTTAAATATTCGGCAACTGTATAATAACATTGTATAATAACAGTACATATCGAACGAATCGAAAAAGATGATGAATTTTGGAAATCAAAGATGGAATCAAAATTATCACACTTTTACCACCTGTCCAATGGCTGCTGCCAGAAATCGTCAACCCCAGACACACTCTTGGTTGCATCTATACGGAATCTGACACTTGAATGCGAATCCCGGTGGATTCGCAAAATCAAAATCCGAAAATAAAGAAAAAGAGATTTTTTTATCGCAAAACATTATTAATTTGCAATCAGGACCTAGCACTAGAACTCTAAATTACAATGAAATAAAAAAGCATTTTATTCCTCATATAAAATGTATTTTTTTTTATAAATGAGAATAAATATTGTACATAACAATTGTTTGTTTTCATTTTGTTGTTTGTATTCTTTACCACAAATGCTTCAATCATAATTATCACCTCACTAATTCAAAAAGTTTAGTAAGAAAAATTATGTAGGTATACATTCAATACCTACATACCTACTACAATAAACTTTCATTTCAATCAAATAAAAGAATATAGTCAATAAAATAATCAATATACTAAAAAAATACGGTCAATAAAATTAAAATCACCGTAGCTACTGCATTATGCTGTATTGTGGCGTTCTTGCTGCCGACAAAGTTCGCCGGAGTTCATATCAAGTCGGCTCCCGCGTAACGCGCATGCAAGTCGACTGGGCGAGTAAAATGCCTAAATCTTCGAAACAAGGTGGCCTTAATCACTTTCAAAATATTCCTTTTGTAAAAATAAACCACCTAATGCAAAGTAATCCTCCATCCTCATAAAATATTCATTCATTTGTCACTGTCACTGTCTGCCGTTTAGAATCCAGTGAGGTCTCAGTTTGCACGCCTGCATCATATCTAAGACCATACTGAACATTACTGCTCAGATCTGCGATTTCATTGCACCCAAAAACAAAAGCTTTAAAGAATAATGGATTGATAGATTAGTGTTGTTGCTCACTAGATGGACGGTTGACTTGGTAACATCTTAGGAAAGGTAAAGGTTTACGGGGGTGACAAGGAGCCTGTATCTGAATAATGACCATGAACTCATATTTATCAATTAATCTAGTATAGTGTTAAAGGCAGAATTTATTTATTTTAGTTAACGGTGTACCTAGGTACTATAATTATTTATTTCACTAATGATGATAATAATATTTATTATCCCTATTAGTCCGTACAATAATGTTCTAATCATTGTTAATCATTAATAAATAAATAATTATTTGCGAACAATCCACACAACAACAACTAACTCCGTGGTATGCTCATAGCTTAGGTTACGAGTACTAGACATCCTTATTATGTACCTAATATAATATAGATGTACATATAGATAACTTGTATAAGAACGATATCTGCTTCAGCTTAATGTGACTGGAATTTTTCTCTTTTAGAAAGTTTTTTAATCTTGAAAAATGTAAGTTCCCTACTCTATTATTCTCGGTTCCATTTCAAAAGTTTTTAGGTTTTAATTTGGCTAATGGTTTGTGAATGTTATGAAATCTTTCTCTGGCTAAATTAGATAAAGCCAGCACAGAAAGTCACCTTGAATATCTGTTTTTTTTACTCTGTTAGCTAATATCAATAATGTTGATATTACTCGTGTTGGTATATTCTTCCATAGCTTGAACTACTCAATGAGTAATTTTACTTTTATAATTGTAATTGTATTAACATAAGGCCATAGTATGGCAAAGGCTTACAGTAATAAAATCAGTAACATAATGCGTCAATAAAACAGGCCCCTTAGTACCCCTTGACTGACGCCATGTTAGTGTAAGTGATTAATCATCGAGCATAAAGAAAATCGTGATTTGAATGACAATACAAGGAAGGCGTGTGGAGCATTAATGTTGATTATTGGAAAACTAGTGTTCGTTTCTTATTCGTGTCTTATCGTCGTTCAAGTTAGCTGGTAGATAATGCTTTAGCATTAAGCTCGTCTTTTTGTATCAAACCATTATAGTAGCATATGTACAATTAAAGTGTTTAATAAAAATAAAATACTGATATTATTTTGAACTTAAAAGTCAACCCAAATGGTTTCCCATAATGATTAACTACTAAAATTGTAATGATTCGATAAACGAGTCAGTTCTATCTCAGCATCCATCAGATAATTTCATCCCAAATCAATACACCTCGCCTCAACCACCATCATTCAATAAGATTGATTTACTTTCTTTCCCCCCAATAAATCCGGTACCACTCAAGTCGTTACGGTTACCGCCACGAATTAAGAAAACAGACTAATGTAAGCAGCTAATAAATCGTCCGTTTGAAAATAGCCTATCTTTGGATTGCGGAAATGGAAGTGTTCTGCCGGCGGCGCTAAGGCATTTCTAGTCCTGTTTGACCTTTGACATGACTATATGACTATATGAAATTATTGTGAGTAGGTACTCGTGTAGTCTGAGGATTGTTTGATTCATACATTCTTTATTGTGATACCCACTATAGCCCACTGTCTCACTTTTTACTATTCACAATTCTTCGTAATATTTGTCATGTTGTTGGTGTTTCAATAAAGAATATTTAATACAATATTAATGTGTACAATTTTATTGTATTGTACACAAAATAGACACATGAAGGTTATGTTGCGATGATCATATACACAGGCGAGCTTAACCCTTACTATAGCTTTTGATATGATTTATTTTTTATACTCCTCACTCCATACTGGGTTGTTATATCTATAATTTTTAACCCCTGACCAAAAATGAGGGGTTATAAGTTTGACGTGTCTGTCTGTCTGTGTGTCTGTCTGGGACATCATAGCATCATAGCACGAACGGGTGGAGCGATTTCAATTTAGTTTTTTTTTGTATGAAAGGTGAGTTTGCGCAGGTGTTAATAGACATGTTACATGAAAATCGGTTGAGCCGTTTAAAAGAATGAGATTGAGGAAGGAAAACGGAAAATTTGCAAATATACCCCACTCGAGGTATCAAATTTATGAAAGCGCATCGCGTGTTCATTACTAAATATTATGGTGTTTTACTTTTAAGGAAATTAAGGCATTGGAATCGGGGGTTTTTCTTAAATTCTAAATTTAGATTTTTACTGTAACGTAGTGTGAGAATATCAACAGCTAGTTCATTACGCGAGTAAATCCCGCTTGTATAATTAAATTACAAGCATGTTCGAAGTTGGCGAATAAAAAACAAACCCAAGTGCTTTCTTTAAACTTTTATTAGATTAGATAAGAAAAGATTTTAACATACATCACACAAATAACGAAAAAAATAAAAAATCTGGGTATAAGGGGCGGCATTATCGCTATTAACGATCTCTCCCAGGCAAACCAACTTGGGATGGATGAAATAAAAAGAATTTAAGACAGTGGCGCCAAACGAATTTAAGAAAAACTTATAAAATAACTAGCTGACCCCAGCAAACGTTGTCTTGCAAAATGAAAAATAGATGTTGGCCGATTCTCAGACCTACTCAATATGCTCAATAACAGACAAATAATTAATTAAAATTGCGACTATAATTTGAGATTTAAACTATCCTATCTCTCAAGTTGGATCGAACTGCACATGGTGTGCGAATTTTATTATAATCGGTTTAGTGGTTTAGGAGTCCATTGAGGACAAACATTGTGACACGAGATTTATATATATTAAGATAATACATAAAGTACTCTTAGGTATATATATTCTTATCACAAAAAAATAATGAAGTTTAGTATTTGAAAATGCTTAAGTATGTCAAAATAATAGCATTCATGTTGTTAGGCCATAGTTTGCTATCATCGAACCATAAGGGGCCAGTGCGTAAAGCGTCATTGTCATATCTAATCCCTACTACATAATATATAAATGTGAATGTATATTTGTTTGTTACGCTTTCACGCGAAAACTACTGAACCTATTGCGGCGCAAGAGGTAGCGGGTTCGATTCCCGCCGAGGGGTCAAGTGTTTGTATGTTCTGCAAGCACTTTCTCCTTGGTCTGGGTGTTTAATATGTATAATAAAAATTATCTATGAATGTATGTATATTATATTAAGTATATCAGATGTCTAGTACTCGTAACACAAGCTAAGAGCTTACCGCGGGGCTAGATGTTGTTGTGTGGATTGTCCGGAAATATTTATTTATTTATTATTTATTTATTTAAATTTTATTTTATTATATTTATTTTAAATGAAATTTGGTACACAGAATATCTGTAACCTGAGAAAGGACATAGGCTACTTTAAACCGCGGGAAAGTGTAATTCCGCTGGAAAATAATTATAACGAGGGTAACTACTGCGGGCACTACTAGTATTTCATCATATGTATTATAAAGCTGAATACTTTGTTTGTTCGAACGCGCTAATCTCAGGTTTAGTGTTCGATTTAGCATTTATCGAGGAAGGCTATTTTTACCGCGGGAAATACGTTGTTGCCATACAATGGCCAAAAGCCATAAAATACGGGAAAAGCTAGATTTCCTATACATTACGCATACATACTGCTCTATCAGTCTCCTTCCATTGTCACCTACCTAGATTAAGTCCACAAATTATATATTACCCTTATTAAGCCAGCCAACCATAACTAGAATTACAAAAGTAAGAAATAAACGCTAAATTATCGTGCTAATTAATGTGTGTCATGTAGATTTTAATCACATGTATTGGTATTCCACGCTCCCAGTGAAACTGCACGGGCGATCTGCATTAGGAATGCAAGTAAAAGTATCGAGACGCCGCACTGTGACCAGGAGTTTCAAGAATTGCGGATACTTTTAACTTTTTGAAAATATGACGAATAACAAAACACAAGTGAATAAAGTGTCATAACTAAGTTTTTACATTTATTTTGCACCTCGGAGTTATTATCATAACTTACTTTTGACTTATTTAACTTCATTTGGAACTGACACTTTGGTATAGGTACTTATTACATCTGGCAGTAACGCTTGAAGATGTTTTGCAACGTTGATTTTGATCACCTACTTTTGCGGTGACTGTACCAATCTGTATTTTAATGACTATGGAATATGCATGCACATGCAGTAACTATTAGTAAATGTGTATAATAAATGTATGTTATCCCGAAAATGCCGAAAATACACTTGTATTACCGAAAATCATTATCTTTGCTGTGCCTCGAGTAATGCGTCCCATGCTGAATTTCGAAAATATTTACGTTTCTAAATGTTCATAAATAATTCTCTGAACCACTGATACGTCATCCTCTAATTCATTCCAAGAAATTTACTATGGTTAGTCCTACAAAAGCAACAATAGAAACTTTGCGTAGGTCATAACTACATTGTAATTATTTTCTGGTACGTTTGTTACTGAAACGTATATACTATGCCATTGTTTTGTTTGACCTCGAATGTTGTTCATCAGTTGTTGAGAAGTAGGTATTAGACATACGACACATCGTGACTGTTTCAGTAGCGCGGTGGGCGAAAATCTGAAGCGGCGCAAGAGGTAGTGGCTTAGATTCCCGCCGAGGGGTCAAGTGTTTGTATCTTCTATTCGCACTTTCTCTTCTCCTGCTTTTGGTCTAGGTGATTAATATGAATAATAATAAATATCTTTATATGTATATATGTCTATTATATTAAGTGTATCAGATGTTTAGTACCCGTAACATAAGCTTAGAGCATGTTGTGGTGTTGATTGTCCGGAAATATTTTTTTTTATTCATTTCATTTTATGTATCGTCCACATTGTTGACGCATGTAGAACATTATATTCCTATTCTTAGACAATTGAATTGATTCCAAGATGATTTAACAGTCTGATACTGGAGTTAAAGAAAAAACTCCATACATATGTAAACGCTCAAAGTCACTTAATCACAGTTTATCTCGTACTAGTCGCAAATTAAGGCATTAAACACAGTATTTTACTGTTAGAAAATAAGACATTCCCACGGAAAAATCCATTTAACACGATCAACATCGTGGCGTAAAGCTCTAGTTCAGTTATATTAGCCAGTAATAGGAATAAAAAAGAATAAAGAATAGAATAACATTATATATTTGCAACAATGACTTACATATTAGATACAATGTTAATAGGAGTTGATGTCACACAAAATTTGACGTAAAACAAGAATGTTACTAAAATAACACATGTTATAAATAAATAAAGTGCATTTTAATTATTTTATTATAATAATTAAAATATAAAAATTGAAATTTGCAATGATGTTGCTCCAAATAGTTGTTTAGTAGTTCAGTTGTCGTGGCACTACAACCAAACGGTTTGGTAAACCAATTTGTAATTTGACTGTTGACTGTAATGATTAATCAGTTTGCACGGAAATTGTAGATCAAGTTTGCGGATTCGTTCGTTTGATTAATTAAATAGTTCTGCATTCATCAGTTGCTTATTTAGTTGTTGTGATCGCTTCAAAATTATTTTAATTGTTGGAAGTTTATAGTAAGACATTATGATTTGAGAGAATATAACGGGATTTAGAACCAGTGTATATTTTAATCGAGTGTCCTAAAATAATTGCGGAATCATTTATTCCGTCCGTGTTTTAAAAATAGAGATTTCTCTGGGACCCCCATCATCAGATTTTGACATGGTGCAAGCATACCCTTTCGAATGAAACAAGAATCTTCAGAATCGGTTCGCAACTTACAGAGATATAGTGTATTAAACATAAAAAAAAAACGACATAAAAAGCTTAAAAAGAATTAAATAAGTAATTTATTTTTAATTTACCTATTACCTACCTATTTTGTGATTTCAATAGGGGACTATTGAAATCACACTTTTGTTTTTCATATTTTCATAAATTATTTTCGTTGGTGTGAAGTTTGAAGAATGGTTGTCACCCTACTAGTAACGGATTTCATGAAAGATGTTACGACAGAGTCTCACTTCACTTTCGATTCGCGTCTGTAAATAAACAAAATACACTGGCGCCGCCTGTTTTAAAATTGCAATCTTTGTTTTAATTGCAGCTATAATCGGGCGCAAAGAAATCTGTTAAGATTAAAATAACTTACGTTAGTTAAGATCGTGTCACGTTTTCGTGTAAATACATAAATAAATAAAGTTAATCATAACTTTTATCAAAGAATGTTTCATATAAGTGTTTTTTTAGGTTACCGTACCTTAAGGGTCAAGCGGAACTCTAATTACTGAGACTTTGTCATAATATGTCTGTCTGTCCGTCTATCACCAAATATATATATCTCGTGAATCGTGGTAGATAGAGAGTTGAAATTTTTAAAGGGTTGATGTATTTCTGTCACTGCTATAAAACAAATACTAAAAACACTTAATAAATAAATATATTAGTTGGCACCCTCATAAAAAAAACGTGATTTTTATATAGTTAAGCAATATTGCGAGTACTTGAATGGGTGTCCGCCCTGATTGCATAAGATATAGATAAGCTAAAATTGTAATGCTCATTTTTTGACATTGGCTATTTTTAATGTGTATTTTTGAGGTATCGATGTGACGGGTTATATTGCTCGTCGCGGCCCTCTGCGGTAGAAAAGCGGTTTTCTGTTGTGTGAGACCGCGCGGTCACCTTGTCGCCCACCCCAAATGACTTTACAATGAAATACACTGCGAACGCGCTCTTCCATTATTTTATGAATTTTTTTTGCTATATTTTGATGAGTTTTCAAGACGGCATAGTTATACCTGAAAATCATATATAAAAGCAAATTAATTAATTTAAAAAAAAAACATTAACCCCTGAGGGCTCTGAATTTCATGTAAGCGACTAGTTATTTATCTGAAAGTGATACCGACCACGTCAACATCATCAAAAACAAAAAAAAACAGGTTCTCGATTTTACGCCAGTGCGGAACGCACCATAAGTGCGCCAAACTGCCAATTTCTAATGATATTTGAAAAAAATAAAGGTTTTTTTTATTAGAATTTGTTTTTCATAAGATATTTTAAACATTTATAAGACACCGGCGCCCCATCCTAAGTATAATAGTCAAACTTACATCTAGTTATTTATAAAATGTCTGAATTTTTAAGTTTTTAAGTTTTAAGTTTTATATACTTAGTGAATTTTATGTCTATCCAGGTGACGGACTTATTATAATTTTGATTATCATTCCATGGAAAGGTTTAAAGTATACAGCGGATTTATAGATTTTCGCCCGTTTTCATTTACCAATATTATTCGACCACTACTTATAGTTGTAGAACAATGTTTCATGGGCATATTAGAGGGCCAGATGGGTACCCTTTCATATTAATTTGTAGGCTAGTAATACCCGTTAGCCTGATACGACAAATCTAAAAGAGCGTTATAGCGGGGATCCCAGTGTCCATCGCAGTCCGAACGTAAAAGTAAGGTTTTTTTTTAATGCTAAATATGCCTTCATTTGACCACAATCTCACCTGATGTTAAGTGACGATGTGGTCTAAGATGGAGCATGAAGACCTAGAAGGTAGATGGCTTCTCCGGGCCACATTACGAAACACGAAAAAATCGTGAAAGGTATCAGTGTCGGCCGCAACCTGAACGAAAAATCTGTGATATTCGCTTGGCGATAAGTGTTTGCCCAAGTTAAGAGTTTTCCCAGAAAATATGCAGCAGTTTAAATGAAACGTTAAGAAAGGAAAAGGATCCATAAAAGCTTGGCAAGTTTACAATGTGACTTACTAACTGAAATTACAAAAAAAATCTTCACTCGTCTGCCAACTAGGTTAGGAATAACAAGGTTTTCGGAGAGTTTGTAAAAATTTTGCCCGCTTCGAAGTTCGATGTTTGCTCCGTAATTACTTGTTAGGTATACATACATATGAAATGTGACTGTCAAAGAGTAGTTTAATGTGATAGTAAATAGGCAAATATTTAGTAATATTTCTAGGGAATATTGGAATATTCGCAGAGATAGAGTAAAAATTTATTAAAATTTTCATAATTTTTTGTTTGTTGATGTTTGCGTAATTTTAAGACTAATGACATTTTAATATGTATGATATATGATGACGAGCTATGAATATCTTTAATTAAGTAATTTTAACATAATAATTATTACATATTAAACATAAAATCTAAACAATAACATCTAGCCTTGGGGTAAGCTCTAAGCTTAGGGTAGCTACGGTTATATCTGATATCTTAATATAATTAGGTCCTTACATATGAAATTGGCGTTTTGTATGGGAGGAACAAAAAGTCGAATATTTTTTAATATAATATATTTAATTAATCAAAGTATGAACCATTATTTTCTATGCACTTTTGCCATCTTATAGGTAGTTCATTGATCCCTTTACTAAAAAAACCAGTCGGACGGGAATCAATAAAATCTTTGAAGGCGATTTGGACTGCCCCATCGGAGTTGAATTTTTTCCCTTGCAAGAAGTTATCCAAATTTCGAAAAAAATGGTAATCTGTTGGAGCAAGGTCCGGGGAGTACGGAGGATGTCTTAGACTTTCCAATTGAAGCTCTTCTAATTTAGTAGCCGTCTGTTGCGCAGTGTGTGGTCTAGCGTTGTCGTGAAGCAGCAGTGGCGTGGACGATTGACCAGCCTAGGTTGTTTAGCCGCTAGCTTTTCCATCATGGTTTGCAATTGCTGACAATAGACATCAGCCGTAATAGTCTGGCCAGATTTGAGAAAACTGTAATGAACAATACCGGCACTAGTCCACCAAACGCTTACAAGTAACTTTTTTGGGGTTAATTTTCGCTTGGGGCAGGATTTGGCTGGCTGGCCAGGATCCAACCATTGCGCTGAGCGCTTCCGATTATCGTAAAGAACCCATTTTTCATCACAGGTAATGATTCGGTTTAAAATACCTTCATTATTGTGCCGGTTTAGTAATGTAACGCAGCAGTCGACGCGCGTTTGCCGGTTTGCTTCAGTCAATTCGTGAGGTACCCACCTTTCAAGCTTTTTAATCTTCCCAATTTGCTTCAAGTGAATTAAAACAGTTTTATCACTAACACCGCAGCCTGCAGCTAACTCGGACGTGGTTTGCGATGGATCCGCTTCCACAATAGCCTTCAACTCTTCATTATCAACTTGAGTCTCAGGCCGTCCACGGGGCTTGTTCTGCAAGTCGAAATTTCCAGAACGAAAACGTTGGAACCAAAAACGAACTGTGTTTTCTTTTGCAACACGACCGCCATACACATCATTCACCCTTCGAGTTGTTTCCGCAGCACTAGTGCCACGGCGGAACTCGTACTCGTAAATAATGCGATATTTTAAGTTTTCCATTTTGTAAAATGAGTGACGCAAACAGAAAAAAACAGAAGAAAAAAAACAAATGAATGACGATCATCGAAGCACAAATACATGAGTCTATAGCTGTACAAATTTGAATTTGGAATTCCTTACCAAAGAGGAGAAATTTGTGATTAAAGTGGCCAGTACGAAAAACGCCAATTTCATATGTAAGGACCTAATATATAAATCTCGTGTCACAATGTTTGTCCTCAATGGTCTCCTAAACCACTTAACCGATTATAATAAAATTCGCACACCATGTGCAGTTCGATCCAACTTGAGAGATAGGATGGTTTTTACGTCAAGAAAAATTCGAATAATTTCCGGGAAAATTTTATACCCATGCGACGCCGGGGCGGGCCGCTAGTATTTAATATAATATTTATGCCGTTGAGACATAATGTTTTTCATTCCCTTTTATAATTCAACCTGGATTTTAAACGAGGTAACAATTACTTAACAAGGTATAACTTTCATTCTATAAACTCACTGAAAGTTCAGGATAGTTAGTTTAGATTATTTGCAGTTTCAAAAGCGGAATGTCAAATTGCAAACAGCTAACAAGGTGAATCCATTGATTCAGTGGAAATAGTTACCGGATTTGCTAGTTACTCGTTGGTTTTACTATACATATCTGCAGCAGGATTATCGAGACTAGTTAAATAATATAAATTATTACTTGTACAAGTCCCCATCGTAAAGTAATAGCAATATGTCAGACCACTAACCAGTTTAAAGTATGATATGGCACAGTACCGTTCCTATCTTTTAGACACTCTGTACTAGCACTGCTAAGAATTGGAGCATGATGCCTGCATCTGCATTTCTAACGACAACCTGGGGCTCTTGGTGTGTGCCACAAACTCATGTTACATGTAACATTTTACTATGTTACTTCAAATAAATAATAAATATTTCAAGACAATCAACACAACAAAATCTAGCCCCATGGAAAGCCCTAAGCTTGTGTTACGGGTATATTGTTACTTAGAACGCGCCGCGCTACAGAGGCAGTCAAATTTTAAATGTAGATACATTCCTTATTTATTTCTACTATTACTTATGTAGTAGTCTGCTTAGCAATATTTATTAATTACTTAGTTATAAGATTCAAAATTATGTGTTCGTCCGCTACTCTTAAAATAATCACCAAAGCATTTCCTACAACATTTCCTCTCTTTTATTTATTTCGTTCAAAAAAGGGTAAAACTACAGTTTTTTAACCACAGTTCTCGAGCTCGGAATATTTGCTAAGCAACTTGAAAACGAGTGACCTATTTATTTCAATATGCCCTATTCCAATTCCACGTGTACTCCGCCCATACCAATGTTTGCATAGAAACTGGTTGACCACTTTCAGAATCACCAGGCGAGCAATTGAAAGTTTTAATTGGATTCTGATACAGGGTCAGGCTGTTTTTAAGGTTCCCTTTGACTAGATGGGCTCTTTATCCGTTCCTGCAAAGATTGAAGACTGGTTATCCTGAGATCTTTTTAGAGTAGGTAATTTATGTGATGAAGGTTTAGTGTATCATTGCACCGGGGCGAAACCGGTCGCTTGTTTTAATAGCTAGTTACCTCTTCTATATGCTTTCCAAATATATTTCAGCAGGTGCATGGCAAATAATTTATCAATTTTTGTTTTACTTAGTGCATCATGTGTATACGTATAAACATTATTTATGAGCATCTACGAAATCAATAACCCTTTTGAATTATTTAAATTAGATTGTGTATCGGAGAAGGTTTTGTATCAGAGTCGGAGAGGTACGAGTATATTTAGTTGTTGATAGATTAGAACTTGATTGATGTTATTCAGATAAGAGTTCTTATATCATTTACAAAAAAAAACTAAGGGTAAAGAAAATTTGGTAATATATTTACACAATTTGGGAAAACTAACAGCTAGTATACATTCTAAACCAACGTATATAAATGCTTGCATAAACACAGAGATGGCCAATTATAAGTTTCCACATAGAAAAAGTATAAAAATGTATCACGACAAAATAGTGCTTACAAAATATTACGAAGAATTTGCGAGAAACTGCTCATAAACGTAATAACGGCAAAAACGGATTTACCATCTCACAATGGTATTTTAAAACCTGATGCTGAACCTGAAAACTGATGAAGACTCCTGATCCCCAAGTTAACTCTCGCTTGGCCGGCTTATAATATTCTATGACAACTGCAGGTTGAAATTCTGTTGGCCCAATTTCAATTCCGTTAGTAAATTGGAGTGTCCCAGCGTACCAAGCTCGTTGCAGATCTGCGGGCGGACTTGTGTAAACAGAGATGGCCAATCTATCCGGGTCGCTTGCTATTGGATTTTGGCTTGCCTTTATATGTCAGTTTTTTAGGTGTACTGTATGTACTAGACAACTTTAGACACAACATTTTATGAATTTCTTCGGATGAAAACGAAAGGTATCGTTCCTGATATACGTAGCCAGTTAATAGTCTTCATTTGCTCGATAGCGAGATGTGTTCCTTGCAGATGATATTCTTATCCATCATCATGATAATGCCAGCCGTAGCATGCCCTTTGCTCGACCTCACTCGAAGATAACCAATTGTTCCAATCGGAAGAGCAAGTCATCTGGCACTTAATATTAAAGATATTTTGTAAATGGACCAGTATCGATGGGAATTTTGATGAATTTTCTAGAAGGTATTTGAAATAATTGTTAGAGGTTTCATTATTTATTGCATTTGACTGCTTCAGTGGCGCTGTGGGCGAGGGTCCGCTTGCGGCGCTAGAGGTAGCGGGTTCGATTCCCGCCGAAGGTGAAAGTGTTTGTATGTTCTGCAAGCACCTTCACTTTGGTCTGGGTGTTAAATATGTATCATAAAAATATCTCGTAATATATAAAATTCTCGTGTCACAGTTTTCGTTGCCATACTCCTCCGAAACGGCTTGACCGATTCTCATGAAATTTTGTGAGCATATTCAGTAGGTCTGAGAATCGGCCAACATCTATTTTTCATTTTGCAAAACAACGTTTGCTGGAGTCAGCTAGTCTATAATATGTATGCCTATTGTATTAAGTATATCAGATATCTAGAACCCGTTACACAAGCTTAGAGCTTACCACGGGGATAGATGTTGTTGTGTGATTTGTATGGAAATATTTATTATTATTTATTTATTTATTTATTATTATTCGTGATACTCAGCCGGTTTAGAGTAGGTATTCACTCGAGAGCGGTTTGAGTTCTTAGGCGATAATATCTGATTATTTATTTGCAGATTTAGACGTTGCCGAAACTGTGTGACAAACACCCCGCAGGTAACAAAAGGGTTCGCTTTCCTCTTACAGTCTCGTTGGTCCTTAAGTGGTATTTATCTCTTGAACATTTTAAGAAGATACTTTGTCCGTCGCGGCGTTTTGTACAGGATTTCTGACATCTTCTCTTGTATTAAGACTTATGGTGCTTCTTTCATCATGCATGTCAGAGTAGGTATAAGTCCCAAGTAGCAAATGAGTACTTACTATTGTGAACTTCTTTCACAAACTCCGTAAATAGGCAGATAAGAATACATTTTTATATATTCTGTTTGACGTACACATATAATTTTCAATCGTTAGTAATGTGGACTTAAGTTTGTATAAACAAGGATTGTCAATCGTTCGGGCCGTTTGATTGGATTGGGATTACTGTGCAATCGCTACCAAGTTGCCTTACGGTATCATGATCGATTTCTTATAGGGTAGATGACTCTAAAATATAATTAATTCATCATTGATATTACCTATATAAAAAAATATTGTAACCAACATTTTTTTTTCTTGCAAACGAAAAATCAAGACAATAATACAGTGTATCGAAGTTTATGGAGACGTAATGCTTCCGAGCAGTTTGTACTGAATTTATACGTCACAAGTCCCCACTTCGGAATTCTGAATCACACACAGTTCAAATTTAATGTGTAAATACGAATATAACAAATTAATATGTTAGCTAAGATTTTAAAAAACCAGAACAAATCAGATCTTAATCGCACATCGTCCGTTTTGCACTCCCGATACGACTCAAGGAAGTAAGTAGGTACCTACATACTTATATCTTTAGGCTAAATAACAAAATCTACTAAAACACCTGTTTTCTATTCGGTTATTTATAATGTATATTATTTTCTTAATACGTACACTATGTCACTTCCACTACTCAAGCAACTAACATTGATTATTAACTAGTACACAGCTCATTAGCAGGCCGCGTAGCGCCATCTATTAAAGTTCAATAAAAGTGAACCACACACAGCTGACTACTGCGCGTGAGTTAAGTCTGCGTAATAGTTACTGTCTACGCTGATAGATGGCGTTGATTGCTATGTCTAAGCGTGCAATAAACGCAGAACATTGTGTAAATTTATGTTGCGACTGTTGCGAGTGACAATATTACAGATTATAGTTCTTTTGTTGAGTCTGTTTCTTATATTATTCTATTAGATTTTTTAGTTCAATACATAAAAAACCTTTTGCCCCTTAGCCTAGAACGGGACCCTATTACTGAGACTTCGTCGTATGTCTGTCTGTCTGTCTGTCACCAGGTTGTATCTCAAGAAACGTGGTATATAGAGAGGTGACATTTTTATAGATAGCAGCAGGTATAATAAAGAATCGGTATTGTTATAATCATGTAATGTGTGCATGTTTTGGAACTGAATCTAGGTCAATCAAGTGACATTATGTTTTAAACTTTAATGATTTTGCATACTATTTTTATTAAAAAAAAAAAAAATAAACAAATACTAAAAACACATAAAATATTAATAAAAATAAGACGGCTGTCGTACAACAAACGTGATTTTAATAAAGTTATGCTGTACTTTGATGGGTTACAGCTCTGACTGCATATTTTGCACTTAAAAAAAATTGTTTTATTGTGTTTATTATTTCTCTTATTATTGTATTTTTTATCGGAAAATGTTTATAAACTGTACACGGAACCCTAGGTTCAGTATGAGTCTACACCATACTTATCAAATTTATTGAGAATAATTATTAAGAGTTAAGTACTTAATAGGTAATTGTTACTAAAAGCGTACTATAACTATTAATGATCCTTAATAATAATTTACGCTGTTGAGCATAATATCTTTACATGAAAGTTTAAAATACTCGTGTTTTTAACTCGTGTTTAATTCAATTTACTTAAATCTGGTACATTCCAACAAAATGAAACGATTAATTAAATAATGTCCGCATTGCAGTTTTCTTTGTATTATTTAATTCCAGCGCCTAACACGGCATTGCACCATTTCACATCTCTATTCTTTGCTCTTTGTTTTAACATTATTACTATTTAATGTATTTTTATATCTCTTCTCTTCATTATAATACTTTGTACAAAGGATAAGTTACACAAAAGCAGCTATTTCATAAGGAAACGCTGCTGCTTGTTCAGAGAATTCGCAAAATTAACTTACTCACTGGGACTTTATAAGACTACCGTTTAATTGTACAACTCCTTTTCTCCAGTTTACACAGTCATACCTTGCGAAATAAATATTTCATCATCATCATCATCTTCCTGCCCCTATCCCACATTACTTGGAGTCGGCACAACATGTATTTTGCTTACATTTCCCTCTATCACCCGTCATCTCAGCACTCACCCATTTCTTATAGGTACATGTCGTACATTCCCTACAAGTCGGTAGTAATTTATCGCCTTAATTAATCTCATCATCATCCTTCACCCTTTCAATGTTTCCACGGCATAAATAAGGAAATTAAGGCATTAAAATCAGGGGTTTTTCTTAAATTTTAAAATTTAGATTTTTAGAAAATTCTAAATAGTTGTAAATTATTCAATGAAATGATTTGTTTATTGCTTGAAATATGGTTTACATAGGTGTCAGGTTATTTATACAGTTCTACATACTTCGTCAATTCAGATTTGACATGCAATGTCAATTATAATTAAAGAAAAAATAATAATATAAATAATAGAATGTCCTATAAAGTCCATCTTCTAGGCCTTCATGCTCCATCTCATCTCATCATCATTCATGATCCACATCGTCACTTTACATCAGGTGAGATTGTGGTCAAATGAAGGCTTATCAATAATAAAAAAAAAAAAAAGTAATTAAGTATCCTAGAATACTTAATATCTCTAGGGAAATTTAATCTTTAGTCGCACCTAGTGCTGGTTGTACTTATTTGTAGCCGGAGGGAAGAGCCCTCTTGTCTCATTACAAGTTATTTTAACTTTGAGCTAGGAGTTTTGACCAAAATAGGTTTATAATGGGCATGTGGATAGTAATTATATAAAATTTAAATTTACTTTAATAAGAATTTAGTAAATCATTTTTTTTTACTGACTAGCGGCTTTGTTTGCGTTTTATGCATATTTTCGAGGTAGCCTAATAATTTACTCCTTACAATACTTACTACTTCCTTATGGATGTCTTGACAAAATAAGATAATTACGTAAGATCTACAAAATAAATTCAACCGCTTCGGAGATTAGCCGGAACTAACAACTGACAAAAAAAAAGACGATACTTACATTAAGTATACATGGTTGAAAATCTTGGAGTCGTTAAATTAGGTATTATGTATAGCAGTAAGTTACTACACTTTATTTGAAGCAGCTTTCTTAGATATGTAAAGATTTATACCAAAGAATAGCAACAGTTATAAATGACGTACCTAATTTAAAAATATTGGAAAAAAGCACTCTTTGTAAAAGCTTATTAGAGGTATAAAATATCAACAATAACAACTAATTAAAAAAGACTAACAATTAACTATTGTGAAATATCAGAACAAATAACGCTAGAGTATATAATCGCTTTTTTGCTCTACTGTTAAAAAGCAAAATTTGTTAGTTTTTATTAATTTTTTAAAACTTCTAACATTTGTAATATGAAGATACAAAATCATTTATTTCCATTGATATACAAATATCGGGTATACAAATACCCAATACCTGGTCGAAAGAAACATACCACAACCCCTATATAGCCTTCCTATGTAGCTCTTTAACTTTGCCTTTATTATTTTAAATAACTTATATCGCAAAGTTTTTGCATACTGCGAATAATTTAATGAGCAATTACGTAACTCCAGTTTCCATTAGCTAACTAAGGTTTGTTCCCAAACTCCAATATGCAACAGTTGAATTGAACTTATTCAACTGCGAGAAGTAGGCCGTATGGGGAAAATGTTTTTGGGTCAAATATTTGAGTGAGTAGGTTTTTAATTAGAAGGAACGTAAATTAATTTCTGTGCTCTTGATGAACTTCGTTGATCAATTACCCGCGTTATAATGGATTTTCCCACAGGATGACATTTCCAGCACAGGCTCTAGAGAAACTGTGTACAAAATTTTATTTTAATTAGTTCAGTAGTTTTTCCTTGAAATAGAAACAGACAGAGTTACCGACGAATTTATAATATTTGTATTGTGTTACATTTGGGTGGTCCATTGATCATCGACTGATGAGTAGAAGTCGGTAAAATATTTGTATGTGCCTGACAAATTTGTTTTGTTTTGTACAATGAAACTATATCAGTACACGTCCTAACTTGAGTAATGATTAAACTGGTTAAAATAAAACCGTCATGTTCGATCCATTGAGAACGAACCGTGACGACCATCTTTGCACCGAGCGAAGTCTGGACAGGTCACTAGTAGACTTGTATAATATGTATATATATCTGGCTGGATAACGTTCCTATTTTGATAAATTTCTAGGATAAACCATTAAGTACTTCTTAATCCCTTTGTATGCAAAGGTTTTAAGCATCTTTTATTAATTACCTGAATAAACCAGGAAAATCCTTTATATTTTTCCATAACAACCAAAAAAGTAAACAATGCGTGTTATTCGTAATGATGTATGAAGTGAACTCTTCGTTATTTCATACCTTCGCGAGCTTTGCTCGCTCGTTGGTCTTTTAAATGTATTTCGTGCATTTCCAGTCTACATTTCGGCTCACAGAACAATTTATTTCTTTCATACCTTTTAACAGTGATTTATTGTTTCAGATGCCTTCGACTCACGATACAACGGAGCGCTGAATCATATCCCAGCACTAAAAACTGACGAGCGTGCCATTCGAATTTTAAAATGCTTGAGCGCGATTGGTGCTTGTTACCACTACAACTGTGAATAGTGATGTGCTGTGTCGATAACGGATATCGATAGTCGTCATGGCGACGATGGATTTGACTAACGAGGTGGTCCGATTACGGGCCGAACTCGAGAAGGTCTCCACCGAACGGGACATGCTGCTTTGCGAGGTTTCCAATCTAAGGCGAGAATTGGAGCTTAGCGAACTGAAGCATTTGCAAGATGATAGGTAAGTTATATGAATTAAGTCTTACATATTTTTAAGTTTCTACACAGATAGCTAATTACTAGTTCCCTACTATTAATAGGCAAAGTTTAAACATTAACGTTAGGTATAATAAAAACTCTGTAGGTACTTACTTACATACGAATAATTTGGCATTGTTGATGCTCAAGTGTGGGTAGATAAATAATATTATCCCACATCAATGCTTAACTATATTTGAGGTTAACTATGTGCAAAAAAACGCATTACTGTGTCCACTGTCCATACACCCAAGCAAAATGTGAAAGTCATCATTACTTGCTCAAAATTGGTGTAAGATTTACTTATAACATTCCACATCTCAAAATGACTGATCGACCTTTTCGTTAACACAGCAAAGCCGGCACTGCATGAATTGCATCATTTGACAGCTATCTGTGTGCGAGTACGCCTACGTAGTCGCTTCCGTAGCAACAAAGGCGGCCTACGTCTTGTGGGTCCTTTCAAAAGCGCGACGTGGCTCGACAGTTCGTCGGGATCTCTTGTAAAGCAGTTTGTGGGTCAAGATCTGAGAAACTAGCGGTTATCTTTGTTTATTTTACGGCTCAAATTGATTAGAATTTTTTTTGCACGAAATATGAGCCGAGTCATTTTTAAACGTATGTTAAAGCATTTTATTAAGCTTAATTTTTAATTAGTACTATTTATTTCGCAATAAGAAGTTTGAATTTACTTTTAAATTAAAGTAGTTGTTTTATATAGTATTATTGACAGTGAAAATGTCCGTGAATTTTCTTCAATAATATAAACTTTAATACCTGTTAGGTACTATGCAACTCACTATATTCAATGACGCGATGATTTTTCCCTTGTTTACAACACATTTATTGGGACATAGGTTTATATAATTTTGGAAAACATCTCATTAGTCATTGCAACAACTGTTCTGTATCCTCGACTATAGAATGTTCAAGGCATGCATGAACAACTTGAAAATACATTATAACTAGCTATTCTCTTTAAATGTTAGCTATCTACGATCAGATTTAGTTCAAAGGATCTTTATTTCTTATTTTAAAACACGAAGATATTTTTAACTTAGGAAGAAACTTATATTGTTTGTTATTCGTATCACAGATTCCGTAAATAATCAACTCCAGTCTTATTTTTAAATCCGCTTCAACCTTCAACTTGCACCACAATCGCTCCCTCACGCATGCCTATTACAGCTATTGTCCTCGGCTCGGTTTCCGACGACAGTGTCGGAAGCCCTGAAAGGCCTAGTGCCACTCCGCCCAGGTGATACACGCTACTTGTCTGACGTATTTGTCACTGATTTGGCCGGGTTGATGAACTCTCCTATGATGGTTGAGCACTTAGGGGCTTATCCAGGTTATACTTGGACGCTTAGTCATCATCAGCACCCTATTAACGTTCCCACTGCTGGGACACAGGAACTTCGCTCTTGACGAGAGTGATAAGGCCTTAATTAACAACGTTGGCCAAGTGTGGGTTCTTGAATGTCACATGTCTTTTTAACTCTTCAAAGTTCTAAGAAAATGCCGGTTTCCTCATGATGTTTGCCTTCACCGTTAAAGCACGTGTTTAAATACGCTTAATAGACAATGTTAAAAAGTCTATATTCGCCTTTGTCGGATACTGTACCGGACAATAATACTTCATCCAGGGTTCTGTTCTGAGTATTGCAATGAAAAAAAAACACATATAATAAACAAAAAACATCTTTTATAAATGCTCCATCTTAGCGGTCACCCATCCAATTGCTGACTTGGCGCAACGTTTATTGTATGAGAGCCTCATTATATATATATTTAATACTAGTGGCCCGCCCCGGCTTCGCACGGGTTTTTATTAAAAAAAAAATCCCGGCAATTATTCGATTTTTTCTCGCCTTTTAAACCTTCCCTAGACCTCCACGAACATTTCAAGACTATGATAAGATAAATCCGTTCAGCCGTTCTCGAGTTTTAATCAGACTAACGAACGACAAGTCATTTTATTTATATAGATGTGTTTTTAGTATTTGCTGTTGCAGCGGCAACATCCCTCAATCCTATTTATCTATCTCGGTTCCTGAGATACAGCCTGGTGACAACTAGACAGACGTCGCAATAGTTTTTGAACTTACGGTACGAAACCCTAAAAACCCATAGGTACTTATCCTGCATAATGATACACATTTCCCGAATTAGAATTTGTTTTCATTACCTTGTGTCTGCGAAATCCTTTACTAAACTTTCCTGTGTTTTGCAAGGAAGGAGGAACATCCGGTTCGCAAACAAGCGAGATTATCCCATTCATGCCATCAAAGTAAAGCCTTTTACTTTCTAAATGGAGTTCTTATTTTGTCATGTCACACTTCACGGTCACTAAAACGATCATGGGGTGAAAGAACCATTACATTCTCAGGTGAAAGTGGAATGTGCAAGAATTCTTTAATCTTAAGATAGACCATAGAAAACAATGGAATATTTAAAAGAAATACTGTACACTGTATCCTTGAAGTTATTGTAAAGGTGTTCAGAAATAAAAAACAATTATAAATTTGTTATTTACAAACAATTGCATGCTATGTCAGGAAGCTTTTGTAACAAACGCATATCAATCGTAGTCAACCAGAATCTAATATATAAAATTCTTCTGTCACGGGGTGCGTAATCGAACTCCTCCGAAACGGCTTGACCGATATTGATGAAATTTTTTGTGGTTATCCGGCATCTATGAGAATCGGCCAACATCTATTTTTCAGTTTGCTGGGGTCAGCTAGTTATTTTATAAAATTTCAAATTCGCTTACTTGACTAGCTCGTTCTCTTATGCAGACGTCTCACCAGGGCTATGTTGGCTCCAAGTTATACTGTTGGATCGAACACACCAATGTGACGAATTTTTCTCGCCGTAAAAACGATCCTTAAACTCCAACGAACCTTTAAAAAGAAATTGGCCAAATTGGTCGGTCAGGCGTGTTGAGTTATGCGCTTAGCAACACATTTTGCGATTCATTTTTATATTAAGATAATGTTCCAAGATCGATCCTCACATTGGTGTGTTGGATCCAACAGTATAACTTGGAGCTAACATAGCCCATGTGAGGCGCCGGCATTACGCCCCATTTCTGATTCAATTTCGCTTTTTTTTCGCTCAACTCTAAGCTTTGCCTACATACTATTATTATATACTATTGCCTGTCGGCTAAAGAAATGCACTAAAGAGCTGAAGCGCCGCTAATAAATTGAATTCCACTGAAGCAGTAAATTCTTGTTTATTAAAAATGTATTTGCATTTTAATAAGCAGGGGAAACTACAACAACTTTATAAACCTACAGGGCTTCGGCATATTTGTTCCTTCGAGTTATTTTGTTGAACTCAAAGATACAAATATGAAATTCATTGCATTCGATGCACGTTTCTTGTTAGGACTCTTACCTAGAAATGGAAGATTCTCTTGATAAGAGAATAGATTTTTATATAAATGTGTACCTTGTATATTATATGGACATTTAATTTGTATTCCCACACAAATCATGTTGTCTGAAATAAATGATTTGAATTTGAATATAATTGATATAATTAATAAAAAAAAGGAATAGAAGAATATAACCAGTCCATAATCCAGTTATAAAAAGGCTCACAAAGAGTTCTTACGTTATTTCTTTCAAAGAAAATTAGGTACCAACTTTTCGTAGTATAAATTAAATCTGTGAATTTATTATAAACTAGCTGTTCACCCGCGGCTGGTATTTTACCGCGGTAAAAATAACTTTTGTCATTTACTGGGAAAACAGCTATGTTCGTACGAAATTCCTTCGAAATCAGGCTTTACTCGCAATTATTGATTTCCCCGGGGGAACTTTAATTTTACTGAGTTTAAAGTTAGCCTTTGTGTTAACTTGATTATGTAGCCTACATAATTGTAAAGTTTCATAAAAATCCCTTAAGTAATTTTTGCGTGAAAAAGCAATAAACTTACATCCTCAAAAACTTTCGCATTTATAATATTACAGGGGGATTAAAATTACTATTAACTTTTCATTTCCACATTTTGTCTCCTTGACTGCAGTCTTGGTATTCAATTATAATTGTAAACATTTCATACGATGATAAATTACCATTTCATAGAACTCGAAATATCACAGCCAAGGTTACGCTAAGCCCCTATAAAAGTCAACATTAATCCATGATAGCTCTTCCCCTAAATTGCCATGAAGAACGCCGGTATCGTGTAAATGGATACTTTGCAGAAGGTTAGCAAATGGTAACTGAACTATGACGTCACTCACCAACCTACAAATTTTATTTGGGTACCATGATCCCATAGAAAACTTGTTCGGCTTATTAGCGTCTGAATGGGCGGATCTATATTTGGGTTTTATTCAAATTCTTGCCTTCATAGACTATGTAGTCAGGACGTATTTTAAGCTTTGAAAGTAATCGGATTTACTAGGAATTTCAAAATTAACGCGATTAATATATTTTCATTTTAAAAACTGATTTACTCACGTAAAATGTGACCATATTATATACGTATATCCTCCGAATCTTCCTCGCGCGAGATCACAGGAGAGGCACTTCCGCTCCCCTGATGAAAATTCCTTCTTGAGGGGAATAGTAACGTCGGAGGATATAAATATAATATCAACACAGTTTAATGAGTAAAACGAGTTTCAAAATGGATTACTAGGACCCTCTGAAAACACGACAGAACGATTGTTTCCAATGAATCCATATGTTTCCCTGCTGTAATTTACCTTATTCACTTAAACGGAGAAGAACACAATTAAACTATGAAAGACCTTTTCCTAGTTATAATAATTGATTCTCTTGCATATTTTGATCTCGATGCCCCTTGTTATTCACCCTATAAATAAGGAATGTGAATAAACCGTATAAATTTGTGGCATGCTTAAAACGTCAGTATTTCGCCTTCGTGTATCGTGATCAGGTAAAACCCAAAGCCTTGACAATATGCGTCCAACAATGTTGGTCTTGAGATTAATCTTATGAGACTTTACTGGGTCGTATTTGTATGTAAAGACGTATTTGGCGCATTCAGGTTAGCCTGTGGTTTTGTGTACCTTTGGATTCTGAGATACACGGCCTTGTTAAAGCAAAATATGGATTAAGTTCTTCTAAGACATAGTTTATGGAAAACAGTAATTATCTATCTGGTCTTTGTGGTAATTTATGTATTAGCACTCACTGTCCTTGTAAAGTAGTCATTTATTGCATTTATATGTACAGTATTCGTCGCCCACTGTTAGGCCCCCTTTCAGTTGTGGTTTGTATGCAGAAAGGGTATCCAGTTAGTGGCGCATACTGTATATTCATAAAAGATCTTAATATAGAAAGGTAGTATCAATGTAAACTACCCATTAGGGCATGCGATTTTATTCGTAAAATTAAACAATAATAATATATATTTTTAAAACATTTAATCATATTAAAAATAAGTGTATAAATAAGTGAACAATAAATCATATTAGTGCCAAGTCCTTCTCCACAATGTTTAAAAGAGTGTTCCGCTCGTCCCGCCATCTCATCTTGGTTCTTTCACTAGATATTGTGTGTTGTTGGACCTCAAAACACATTGTTTTTGTTGTTCAAATTTACAAAATTTCAAGCCCACGTTTACACGCCTACGAGTGGCCCGACCGTTTTGTGTTTGTTTATTTAAAATTTTTGTCATCCTTGAATGTCAGGTGAAGGCAAAAATATTTAGCTTATCTTATCTGATCTAATCACCCATCATTTACAAATTACTTACAACCTTTACAAATTACTAATTGACTCGTCAAAATCTCAGCCTCTTATTATGAAAGATACCGTTATGTCGTAGGTCATCCTCATGTTGCAATCTATTCATAGATGGTGTTCGCAGACGTGTAGTAATTGTAACTGGCTCGTTACTCAATTCTATCGCAACGTTGCTTCTTCATAATGCTGCTTCACATTGTCAGATTTTATAATAATATAATAAAAATAATACATTTTTTTAACAGTCATTTCAGGCCCTTACAGACTAGGATACTTACAAATACAAAAAATATCATCATGTCAGTACCGTGGAATCATCTGTGTTGCCTTGCAGTGTAAGCGACCGATAAACCGTCGAAACACGACCCCTTTCGGCCAAAACTGCTCATTCAGTAACGTCGACAGATCTTGTGCTGGAACCAGCACCATAAGTGAACCGAAGCTCACATCACGGCGAGATTCCAACCTTTCGACGCGAACTAAAATCTTAGTTAACTGTTCTTTTAATATTTTTGCTTTTCAACATTTTCCATAAGTTTCGTACGGACACAAAATAATCAATTTTTAGATAGATATACACACACACACACATCATCCGCATACACCGTTACTACACCGGAAAATTGTTTTGGCTATTTGTCTTTGTTCTTTTTTGTATCGCGCCAACGCAACGCTGCAAAAAAAAATTTAGATTTTTTCAGCATTGAACATTCGCTGTATGTAAATAGACCTTTTGTTTATTACAATTGGAATGTTTATTTATTATCATCATCATCATTTCAACTGTTTATTTAAGATGGCAATTTATAAATTTAATAACGTGCGGGGTCTCGGAACGCTTTACAGAAGTGATAACTTAATTCTAAGGCTTCGTTGGAGTAAAAGAGGAGGATAGAGAGAAAAGACAGCGTACCGTCACGTGCGCTACGTGATAAATCGGTGTACTCTTCTCTAAGAAGTTATCACTTAAAATCACAATGAGAACCTTTTAACCCTCATTAAAACATTTAGAAGGTGTGTTACCCCACTTGACTCGATCCTGCACATTCTTTAAGCACCTTCTGCATGCTCTTTACTGGTTGTGTAGCTATGACCTACAAAGACAGTGACTTCACGACAGACCTGACTTATAAAGTTCATAAATTTCCAGTACCTACAGGAATATCTTCAATTTTAACCAATCTGTGTCTTCAGGCTTCACCCTAAATCAGCTAGTGTGAAGCACCCATTACATCCTACAGCCTGTGACCTTAACCCCCTCACTACACACTGACCTTACTCGGCTTACTATTAACACGTCTTCTGTTTACACGCGTTTTTGTCCATCACTAATTGAAAGTCATGCGTGGGTTTGTGATGGCATAATATTTAGGACTTTGCGTTAGCGCAAAGTTGACCATAACGAAATTAACGCCTACGCTGGCAATCCAAGTAAATTTTAAAAGTGAATCTTCGTATTTCACGTATTTCGCCGCCCACGTTTTGATAATATTCTATACCTATAGGTAAAGTAACTAAGCCACAATCTCACCATATTATGCTACCAATTATGTTTTATTGAACCTAGTTCAACGATTGAAAAATGGCAATTAAATGTCAATTTGATCTCAGTTATACGGTTATAAAATAAGCTAAGCCTGATCGCATTGCTTTTATAACCAATGGTGAAATCGGGGCTTAGTAATTACGGTTAAATAGTGTTGGTCAAGGTTATCGTTCTGTCAATAATCGAAATTTAAAGTTTACAAAAAAAAAACCGATTCCAATGCTATAAATTTCCTTAAAATTAAAACACCAAAATATGCACTTTCATTTTATACTAGAGTATATTTTCAGATTTTCAGTTTCCTTCCCGATTCTCACCCCCATAACTTTTAAGCAGCCCAACCGATTTTCATGAAACATTTCTAAGAACACTCGCGTTAAACACACCTTTCTTACAAAAATAACTAAATTGAAATCGCTTCATTCGTTCGGGCGGGAGCTACGATTTCCCAGACAGACAAAGAGACACGTCAAACTTATAACGCCCCTCTTTGTTGGTCTGTGGTTAAAAACCATCTCAGTTTATTCAAGCACTTGATTCGATTAGCTATTTCATGTAAATTGTCGTATTTAATTGATACTATCGAATGTATCACACATCATAATGTAATATGGTATATTTTAAATATTAACATTAATTATCTTACTTACCTGCTCGTTATTTTCCCCAACATACAGCGATTTAACCTAATTATTTTGACCTGATTTTATTCCAGTTAAGCTCTCATTAAACATTTTATAATCTTTTTCCACACAGAAAATATTTCAATTAATACCGTTGCCTATACGAATTTCATCACGTAAATTATATGACGAAATTTTAAAAAAATGTTTTCTTTTTGTTTCCGGCTCGAAGGAACAATTTATGCGGTGTACATATTAATATAACGTATCGCGAAAATAACTTATCCCCTACGTATCGCAGACATGTTGACACACTTCGCAGAGATGCTGAAACACAGGAAATCGGCTTCCATTCCCGTGGCGCGAGGAAATTCATTTGCCGTCGCCATTTTAAATTTCAGCCGGGAGCGCTTACAGGAATTAAAGCAGACTTCGTTATTTTGCACATATGGCTATAAGCGTAAGCCCATTTAATTGACGTGTATTGAGAATGCTACGTCCGCATACATTAATGAAGCATTTTTACCAATACCAGTTCAATGATATACTGTGTAAGACATTCGAGTTAAAAAGGCAAGTACTAAGAGAAGTATGATGATTTACAAAAATGTATTAAATGTGACCTCAACTAATAATAACCCCCTCATTTATGATTGTGGGAGATCTATGTCCTGCCTCAGCCAAAACTTTCTTCCTACGGCCAAAACTAACGTACTATTAAAAAACTTATGGTTATTTTTGTTATCATTTTGGCTATATATTAGTACAAAGCAGATTCACAGTGTATCCATCACGGTAAATCTGTTTTGTACTAAAAGATACTTATACCTTTCTAGCAAAGTGATTATTGTAGTGTCTTCTTAACACTAATAAATATATATAGCATTCGATTGCATTCTGTAATCCTTATAAGTAGAAAAGCCAACAAGCAGACGAACGTATCGCTATGTAAATATTAAAGTCTGCGCGGCAATATATTATGAATGCAGATTCTTTGTAAAATAACGTTTATACTTGTGAATGCAAAAGACACACTAGAAGTTTTATCTCATGACAGTGAATTTGGATTATAATGTTTAGTTATGTTATGTAAAGAATATGGATTTATTCCTGTCTTTGTTGGGCACGTATTCTTCAGATATCTAACTACATTTTATGCGGACACAACGAATCCTTTCATATACATTATTTTCTTTATCGGAATTTTCCTGGAGTCGAATCAGTAAAATATAACAGACTTATCGGAAATCCCTGCATAAAATGAAGAATTACTAAAGCGCCTTTTAAATCCATGTTGGCAATCGCATTATTGGAATATATTTTTTCATAACAAGAAAATATACTTCCTCTCGGGATAAGCCTTAACGAGGCTCGTGCATGGAATGCTTTGAGTTTTTGCATTTTGCGACTTTGAGTGGAAAATAAAGGTAAATAACTGAGAATAATACAAGGCGTACATAGTGCACTAGATTTGTGATTATGTATTTTAATCGTTATTTTATTTTTGAATGATTCTTTTTTCTAAATACCTGAAATATTCTGAAAGTAAAACAGTATAATACTCAATGTCATTCACTATAAATACTCGAATCGCACCAAAAAAGCAAGTGTCATTAATTTAAACACTGTACAATACATTTTAACGTGAGGTAACTACAATAGGAATATCTGAAACTTTAATTCAATCATCCGAATTAATTCTGAGTAATACGACCCTTCGATACAATACAATTACAACGTTAGTTGAATACGAAACCCGCTAAACTTTCGTCTTCATAATTGATATAACTAACGAAAGCACACAGACTAACAATACTAACATCCGAAAACACGGCAATATGAGCGATCCTTTACTGTTATCTCGCCGGAACCGCCCACCGTATAATGACGTAGAGAGCCACCCGCCTGCACCGTTACAATCGATATTGTTCTCCTATCGGGATATCGTATTTGATATTTTATTGAATGTAACATCGAACGTACTCATTTTACTGCCAAAATCTAGTCAATTTAAAAGTTTGGACTCTTATGCTTTATTAAAATCCTTTCAAAGGAATTGGTTGCAGGCGATCGGAGTTATAAAAGTTATAATCGTAAAAGCAATATCTGTGTCGAGTTTTGTGATAGTGAAAGAAATTTAGTATAACTTTTTAGTAGGTATATGAATACATAATGCTAAATGTGAAATTTACTTGAAGTAATATTATCTGATCTGACGCTGGGTGCTGTGTGGGTGACTTTAAATTAGCTTTGGAAAACTTTGGTATGAATTTTCCGACTCGGAGCAATTAAAACGATTGGAAAGAATTCTACCGGGGTCAGGAATGAGGCATAAAAGAAGATCTAAACAATGGATTTGCTCAAACTCCGCCTGCGAATGTGCTTACAAAAGGTAAGAGAACGTTTGTTGTATTTTGTTACATTATCCTCATTGTGTAAACGATATTTTGAAACTCCGTTTTCGACGTCTTTAATGTGCATCTGATATAGTTCTTTGTTTTCTAAACATATTATGTGAACTCACATCTAATAAGGATCGCAACAATGTAACTTGGCTACATTTATATAGATTTAAATTGGAAGTTTTTGCATAGTAACGCGTCCGATAAAACTTTATAAAACACCAAGTGCTTATGTAACGAGATATATTACCGAGATTGCGTGAACGAGGTAACTAGATCGGTAGTTCACCGCACGTTAGGCAATAAGTAAATCGAGTCAAGCGTCATTTACCTGCAAGGTTACACAAGGGTGTCACCTGGGTCCGAAATTGTATAACTCGCATATGAGCGGATTTACTCTCGAGTCTCGTTGTTTGACTTGCAGTATCGTATATTCATCGAATTGTTAAATAATTTCTGAATGTTTGACTTTCAAAGGCAACTCAATTAGCCTTTATGCGGTGAGAGATAACTGTACTGTATTATATTCAGTACTATATGATGGCAAGTATTTAAGTTATAAAAATCCATACTGTTTATATTTAATAAATAAATGATATAAAATGTTTAATGATGCTCTGCTCTGTTGGTTTTTCCACTTACTCGTATCTTAAACGAATTCCGGAAAAAAGGTGTTGTAGCAAGATGTAATAATGTAACGGAATACAAAATGGTTCCTACATTTACATGAATTTATGCAGCTTATGTGATCTGAATCGTGTATCATTGATCTTCTACGTTAAAACGGTAAACGTCGGAATACCGAAGATATTCCAATAGGTATATAGTTGAATGAAGGTGTGTCGGCTAAGTGAGAGCACACTTGACTTCATTCCGAATGTCGTGGGTTCAAACCCCGTGGCTTTAAACACGTGAAGGCAAACATCGTGAGGAAATCAGTATGTTCTGAGAACTTTGAAGATTTTGAAGAATGGTTACTGGAGAAGGCCTAATCTTTTTTGTCCCTGTGCCCCAGGGCTAGGAACGTAAACAGCGGTGCTATGATATCATTTAATGATCCATCTAAGTAAGTTATTTGTTATTGTACACAATTTTAAATAACCTCTTATGTATTGACATATATTAAAATTATTGTTTATTTTGTGGCGTAAGCCACGCACATTAATTTGAAACTGATTTAA
Source organism: Gymnoscelis rufifasciata (assembly GCA_929108375.1). Taxonomy (NCBI): domain Eukaryota; kingdom Metazoa; phylum Arthropoda; class Insecta; order Lepidoptera; family Geometridae; genus Gymnoscelis; species Gymnoscelis rufifasciata. The sequence continues at coordinate 6,302,752 of OV815327.1, read as the reverse complement.
ATTTCGAGTAAACAACAATAATTTACTAAGTTATGCAATGTTTTCCCGTTCGAAGCCTAGAATTCCCATTACAAAATACATTGCATTCTGAACCCTATTCTCGAGTTGGATGTTTAACGGAATAGTTTTTCAGACTCGCAAGCAAATATTGCTGCATAATATTGTCTTAGTCGTAGCCCAGTTTCAGCTGGAATAACAGGCTGTGCTTGCAGTGTCATAGTTCACGTAATAGCTTTTACTGAATAGTTGGGGTTGTTGTTTAGAAGTGAAACAATAGTATTTTTATATATATTAATTGATATATTATTACTATAAATTGAAGTCCCCCTTAGCGGCTGTCTGTCCCTATGTTCGCGATAAACTCAATAACTGCCGAACGGATCTTTCTGCGGCCTTCAGTTATAGGTAGATCGATTCAAGAGGAAGGTCTTTGCATTCGTGAAAAGGAACGGGCTAGCTAGTAACTTTTCAAATAGGTACCTTAATATTTCTTTATAACGTCAATTTTAATATTACTTTGAAAGCTGGTTTATAGCGGTGGTTGTCAGTTATGCTTGAGCGAATGAGGGGATTTTCATACCTACGTGACTGGGTTGAATGGTTGTGATGGTTTTGGTGATTTATTTTCTCTTTCAAGTTTCGACGTGAGCAAAGCCCAGTTCTACATATTATTAGAGGTATATCTGTTCTCGCTGTCAGTTTTCGTATCAACAATCACTTGTTTTTTCCACATGATACAGTCCATCCATTTCTCTTTCCACATAGCCACATAAATATCTAACACATCGCCACATAAATATCTTACACATCGCCACAGGTACAACCTTAAATGTCATATTTCGGTTTACAAATATTTATTCTCACAAGAACAAACAAGTTCACTCATAATGAGAAAATACATTAGTTTCTAAATAATGCTTACCGCTAGTCTTAGGGGATATTTCAGTTAACAATTTATTTTCGTGTTTTTTCACTACGATTCTTGGGGAGTAAGAATTTGTGTTTCGCTTCCTTACAAATAGTGCTTCCCGTCTCTGGTGCATATAGTATTACTCGGGGCCGACTAGGTACACTGTAACTGAATGAAATTATCCCACTGCAGGCATTGCGTCTACTGCAGATCTATGTACCACGGCACTAGCGGATGTCATCTTTAAAACAGTTTCATCTTGAACTGAGGCCAAGTTTTAAACACAATCACAGATACGTTACTTTTGGGTTTTGTAGTGCTAAGGCTAAAGAATAGATTTCCTCCTAGAAGAGGAGTGACTGATGGATCAAATTGGTCTCATTTTTGATTAAAATAATGTTTAAAATCCTAATATAATACAAATTTCTACTTTCGCTGCCATGTTTTTAAGTATCAAAATCATTATAATTTTTCATAAGTGATAAAACTCACTTTGGTTAACCTTTTTAAATTTTATGTAGAAAAACATTAAGACTCATCCGTAACCTTCGCACGCAGGACCATTCAATCGAATATGAATCCTAATATCAGCTATTGAAAGTAGAATATTCCTGAAATTTTCTACGAGATGTCTTTAATCGGGGCTTCATCCGATATTTGCAGTGTAGCCATAGAGGTATTCACGATTTGGTTCGAGTGAAGTGACATTTGAAACATGATTTTTATAAGCGCGTCATGCAGTCGAAAATGTCGAAAACCTTTAAACAAATCACGTAATTGTTCGCTTAATAAAATCATGTTTCAAATGTCACTACACTCGAACCAAATCGTTAATACCTCTATTTTCTAGTAACGACCGTACACCAACCAGTTAGATACCTGAAAGTCATATTGCTTTTGGTTCCTAGTTCTTGATACATAATCTAGGCTCCTATCAAGTTTCAGTCAAGGGTCGCATTCAGCATTAAGCTTGGCACATAGACTGTTTCAACGCCTTTGGCCAACTGTATATCGTTGTATGCAGCACTTTGAAAGCACCTGATTCTATTGCAGACGACAAGTCAAAGGCCTCGTCAACAGTTGAACTGTTTTGGCACTTATGCTCATATTATAAACTGACACTAGTATCTATACCATGAATGATATACGTATCTACCTATTTATAATAATATTAAAAACATTTATTTTTGTCACAATAGAACGACTTAAAACTATAAATGTAATACACACACATTTAGGCAACAAAAAAGGCACGTCTATTTAAGCGACTTTCAACGAAAAGTAAGATTAACAAATCAACGCGATTTTTTTTTTATATTTGTTACCTCAGAACTATGCTCTCCGTGAATTGGTGATTCATTTTCGCACTGAAAGCTCTTGCTTGCAAGTTGGTTCCATTTTTACAATCGGTAAAGTAGTTCTCGAGTTGTATTCAAATACTGGCTTTTCACGTCACGGCGTTGCCCGTGTTCTTTGGATTTTTGGAAGATATGTCGTTCCGCGGGGAAATACATACATTAAAACGCGGGTACCCGAATAAATAACATTAAAAACATTTATTTTTATCACAATAGAACAACTTAAAACTATAAATGTAATACAAACACATTTAGGCAACAAAAAAGGCACGTCTATTTAAGCGACTTTCAACGAAAAAGTAAGATTAACAATTCAACGCGATTTTTTTTTATATTTGTTACCTCAGAACTATGCTCTCCGTGAATTGGTGATTCATTTTCTCACTGAAAGCTCTTGCTTGCAAGTTGGTTCCATTAAACATTTTTACAATCGGTAAAGTAGTTCCCGAGTTGTATTCAAATACTGGCTTTTCACGTCACGGCGTTGCCCATGTTCTTTGGATTTTTGGAAGATATGTCGTGCCGCGGGGAAATACATGCATTATACGCGGGTACCCGAATAAATAAATAAATAAACAGCGCTGGGCATTGCTAGAAATATGTAAATTATATTTCAAACTCAAAGTCGGTAAATTTTGTTAAAAACCTGCTTGTGTCTCATTATTTTCCATCTAAAAGATGGTCACAAGGTCAAACCGATGTGCGAAACCATTAAATACAGGTTAATCTTAATGGATTAAGAAAAACGTGATTCCCATACAAAGTTAGGTTATGATCGAAGTGTCGTGGTTTCTCATAAAAAACATGCGAAAGCTTAATTAACTTATCATGCAAATTTAAAACCTTCGTGATGGGTAAGGCCAGTTGCAAGGTCGCGCATAATCAACTCTTTGGAGCTAATTTTAGGATCATCCTATCAAAATTTTAAACTAAGACATTTCTGAATCAAATAGAACTCAGGCGATGCATATTGGTCCATACCATACCTTGATTTTTGAGACGAGATCTTAAGAGCGACAGTAAACATTCTTATAAGACCATCCAAAACGAAAAAGCTATTCTGAAATGCATACAGGGTGTAACATAGTTTCGGTCAGTATGGGAAAGCCAAAAAATAAAAGTTATAGTTACATTTCTTCCTGCATTTAAAAAAAAACTTGTACTTTGCTCGGAAGCGAACCCGACATTTTAAAAATAAAAAAAACTCAATTTTTATTTAGATATCGTTTGTTTAGGTCATATTCAATCGATATCTCATAATCAAAATCAATTACTCGTAACTATGAAACATGATGTCCTAAATATATGTACATACCTCTATATATAATTCAGTATTAATATACTGATATTTATATTGATGCATTTAAACTTATAGGGATCAAGACTAAGGGACCATTTAAGGTAGTATTATAAATGACGGAAATTGTCTTAAAGTTTTCCCATACATCATAAAATAGGTACGTAGCACTGAGAACTGAGATTGTTGAGTGTACAACGCTAGAATTGTTGTGGTAATACCCGAGGAGTTAATGTTTGTGTGTTCTGCGAGCACTTTTTCCTTATGTAAAGCGGTGTACCTATCGTAAATAACCTAACTAGGGTATTATTAAATGCTTGCTAAATTTTTAAAGTAAATTAAATTAAAGGCAAGCAGATTTTCACCAAAATATCAACCGACTTTTAGTTTGGAAAATATGAATTATGGAGTTAACTCGGGCCGCGGGCATCTGCTTAAGGCCATAAGAATGTTGCCCCCTTCTCAAACCGCTGGTGAAAATGCTCAAATATTCAAAAAATTAAACGCGTGAGATGCGGACCCCGGGTTCCACCAAATTCAGTATAAAATGAGGTCGATCCTCGAAATGAGGTCGAATCCGAATCGGTCCACGGAAAACAAAATTCTGAGGTAACTAACAAAAAAAAACACGCGTCGAATTGATAGCCTCCTATTTCGTTGAAAGTTTAAAATTAAATAAAAGAATTGATATAGATTTTAATCAGTTTCCGTAACTGACAAACTGTAAGTAATATAGTTTTACCTGTAATAAGGGATTTATCAAAAACATCCTTTGTTTTTAGGGTTACGTACATACCCAAATGGTAAAACGGGAACTGAGACTGCATCGTCTGTCACTAGACTTTGTCTCAAGTACCGTGATAGATAGAAAATGCCTTGGCATTAAGCCCACCTTTTGTACAACTCTGTATTTTTCTTGTGCAATAAAGAATTCTTAATAATAATTCTTAATAATGGATCGAGATTTTTAAATTTAAAGGGATGATGCTATTCTGTTGCCGCTATACATAATAACATACACTAAAACAATCGAATAAAACATAATATACATATAAGAGGGCTCCCATACAACAAACATGTTTATAAAAGTTAAGCACCGTTAAGCCAGCTCAGTACTTGGATGGGTCTAAAGGACTGAATCTTATTGCATTTAAAAAAAAATCTACTTATTGTTGTGTTTTTCGATTGCAAAATGTGTATTAACTGTACACGGTTACCAGTTACCGGTTACACCTTAGCCATACTTAGTTATTCTTGTGTTGAAGTCAAATTATCATAAAAAAAGCATTTGTATGTTTCGACTGTTTATCGTTCATGATCTAGATTAGGCGAGTAGATTTATTTATTTAACTTGTAATTCCTATATATTTAGTAATCTCATCATGCTTGATATGTAATACAGAATGCAGTTATAGGATATATATAAGTACTTAAATAAATATTTTAATAAATAAATATTTAGGACAATACACACAATAATGTCTAGCCCCGTGGTAAGCATAAAGCTTGTGTTACGGGCACTAGACATCTGATATACTTACTATATTAGACTTACAAATATAGATATTGATACAAAACATGCATAGTAAACAGCCTGATCAAGGAGTTAGTGATAGATAGAGATAGATAATATCTTTATTGCACACCAATGATTGCAGATTAACTTAAAAATAACAATCAATAGCCACATCTGTTGTACAATCGGCGGCCTTAGTGCTTGAAGAACACACAAACACTCGGCGGGAATCGAACCCTCCTTGTGCCGCAAGCGGACCCTCGCCCACCGCGCGTCCAGATACCGCCAAAATACCTGAAACTGCAGAGATTTCGCAAGAAATCTCCACGAGGTACTGAAATCAGTGAAAGTAATCTACTGAATGGCGATTGGAGTGTGCAGTAAAACCTCAGGCAGCCACTAAACGCTCCCAGCGGATACAGTAAATAAGGCTCTATTGCTCCATAAATAGCCCAGTACCCAGCATGTGTAGCGTAGGAAACAGGTGGCTGTACATACAGCTGTCCGGCGGTGTTTAAGTTGATTGATTGAGGTTCATCTGCTTATGTGAGATGAGGTAAAACTGTATTAAACAGTGATATTGTAATATTGTTTTATATTTCGGCGGTTCATCACACGAAGGATGGTCTAATTAGTAGTATTAGTATTTGCAATTTGACATGTTTATTAAGTAAATGAATTTGATGATTTATTTGTTTTGACATTATTAGTACTAAAAAACCAGTGTTACCAAAATGGAATTGTGACGTATAATAATATTATCAATAAATGACTATTAATTAATATTAGTTATAATCTCCGTTTAGTCATATATCCAATTAAGACCTAAGTTTATTTTTTTTTATTGAAAAACCAAAAACTTACAAATACAAAGTAACAAGTCAATATAACATGAGAAAGTTTGATATATTTGTTTATTCTTCGTTATTTTATCTTTGACTGACCGTGGGTACCGACATTAGAACGATATTGTCATTCTCCGCATTTCGCAAAGACAAACAGAATTACGGATCTCCTTTGGATCCCTTGGAACGCCTTTTTTAAATCGCAAGTTTCCAAAACAGGATCGGTCTCAAACGATCCACGATCCAAGCTCCGTGAGCCAGGATCGCGGATCCAAATCCAAAACGGATCATTCGGTGTTGACCTTCCTACTCAAAACAAACATGTAAAACAGTCGAGAATAAAAAATCTCTGAGTTCAGACGAATAATCGAAATTAATTAGTGATTTTTAAACAGTTGTCATTGCATAGTTTCTTTAAAACAAGTTTCCCTCCTTATCTATATAAATAAAAATAAATTGTTGTTCGTTAGTCTGATTAAAACTCGAGAACGGCTGAACGGATTTATCTTATCATAGTCTTGAAATGTTCGTGGAGGTCTAGGGAAGGTTTCAAAGGCGAGAAGAAATCGAATAATTGCCTGGAAAAAAAATTGAATAAAAGCCCGTGCGAAGCCGGGGCGGGCCACTAGTAAGAAATAAAAACCAAGCTAATACATTGGTATATCTAGGCATAAAGTAGCATTATGTCACATAACTTTCGTTTTCTGTAAATCTTTTGATGCTGAACTCATTCTCACATTAGCATATATCAGTAGGTTGATAGATGTTATGATAATCTAGGTTTTGATAACTTAAGTCGCCTAGATTGCGTCACGTATCTACATTATTATAATGTGTATCTGTTTCTATGAGGCTTAAAATATAAATACGCTATGAATCGATTATGTGAATTAATAAATAAATAATTTATTCACATAAATATTTATTCGTGAATACAGAATTCTATTTTGAATAATAAAATAATATGAAATGTATTATTCTGTGTTACGGCTGAATGAATTATTAGATAATTCATGTATACAGAATTCTATTTCAATCAAATTAAATCAATTTTTATAAAATGCTACTCTTTATTGCTAATAATGTTACACTATTTTATTGCCATTATTTATATTGGTGACAGTCGTTATAAGTAATTTTTTTTTATTGTTTAGTTCATATCTCAAAACCATTTTTTGTTCTGTCTGACTGTCTGGGACATCCTTATTTTTTTTTTTATTGTTTAGTTCATATCTCAAAACCCTTTTTTGTTCTGTCTGACTGTCTGGGACATCCTAGCTCCCGAACGGATGGAGCGATTTTAATTTAGTTTTTTTTTTGTATGCAAGGTGAGTCTGGCGCGAGTTTTCTTCGACAGACTATGTTTCATGAAAATCGGTTGTGCCGTTTAAAAGTTATGGAGGTTAGAGTGGGGAAGGAAAACCTGCAAATACCTCTATACTCGAGTGGGGTATGAAATGAAAGCGCATCGCGTGCACATTACACAATGTTATGGTGTTTTACTTTTAAGGAAATTAAGGCATTAGAATCGGGGGTTTTTCTTAAATTTTGAATATAGATTTATTATTTGAAATCGTAGTTTGGCAGGCCATGCTTGATAGTTGGTTCCATTTTATAGTTTATATGAAGGTGTAAATCACGAAAATGTTTAAACCTTAGTGTAAAATAACACACAAATTATGGAAATACAAAAACAAAAATTCATGAATGGATTTTAAAAAGTATGTATTTGTTTACATTGTCATTAAGTTTTAACGATTCATCCATTTTTTCACTTAAAAGCCACAGTGTTCTTTGCATAAATTTTCAAGCAATTGATTTAACGATTAAATCTTAACGCTACAAACCACATGGCGGCCAGGTAGCCGACTTGCTCAGTGGGCCGACCGCGGCGACGCATGCTTAAACAAAACAGTGTCTTAGGCTGCGTATCTTATAATTATACTAGCGGCCCGCCCCGGCGTCGCACGGGTAAAAAAAGTTCCCGGCAATTTTTCCTTATTTGCTCACCGTTAAGTCCTACCTTGGACTACGACAAACATTTTAAAACCAAAATCAGCTCAATAGGCCCAGCCGTTCTCGAGTTTTAATCAGAGTAACGATAATTCATTTTTATTTATATAGAATATAGATAATCTCCGCTATTTCACGGACGCATTTAACAAAAAAATAAAAAATAAAAAAAATAATTAATAAGTACTTCAAACTCATGTCAGAAAAAAATGATTGAAAACTATGTTGAATATTGAACTTTCAAGACATAGACAATAGCTCAAAGAGTATATTACCACCACGTATGAATAGCTTATCAAGAAAAATCATAGACAACCTATAAAAAGACATTTATTTTATCACTTTTGTTAACCTGTAGATAATAACAAACAAATAATTAGCAATAAATTAAAATTGCGACAATAATTTGAGATTTAAACTATCCTATCTCTCAAGTTGGATCGAACTGCACATGGTGTGCGAATTTTATTATAATCGGTTAAGTGGTTTAGGAGTTCATTGAGGACAAACATTGTGACACGAGATTTATATATATGAGTGCATTTGATAATATAATAATATTTGATACAAGGATCGGAAGAAAAAATGAAGCGTCCATATTTGTAAAGTTAAAGTCGATACGGTGACTTGATACAGTATCACATAAGTATGGACGCGTTTTTACAAGATATGCCTTAACGATACGACATGGATAAAATGAGCGTCCATACTTATGATACGGATACTCGATACGATACGCCTGATCGTGATACACCGAAATTATACAAGTGTGGACCCAGCTTGACAGTGAAATAATTATTCATAATAGACTAGTAGTTACTGAGGGTTTGTTATCACGCGTTCAAACAAACAAATCCCCTTGACCCTTCAATTTTACAATATTAGTATATTAAATTAGTCTTATTAATGGTGTCTTAAATATTGAGGTCTTTAGGTCCGGTTATATTCACACGTTGAAACAAACATATTGTTAAGGTTACATACTAACTAATACAGAGCAACTTTGTATTAACTTCTATAACGTATGCTTGCGGTAAAATTATGTTTACGAAGAAGTATCAAACTGCAAGTTTAAAACAGTACATATTCTTAATATACGGCGGGCTTTCTTGCCACAACCAGATAATCTTCACAACCCTGATGATAACTCTTTGGTCTTTATTAAGGCCGGTCAGACCTGTTCTTATGACTTCTATTCATCTACTTTTATTTAGTCTTTCATCTAGTTTTTTCCTAGTCATCAATGCAAACTGTCAAGCAGCCATTATAATCTTCTTTTTACAACATTTGTACAACTATAAAAACAGTTTAGTCGCAGCAAGTCACGTTTCTCCGATGGTCCAAGGCAGTTTAAGCGCATAGCCGTTGGTAGCGGAATCACTAACCGTGTCAGTATGCAAGAGACCCGAGATCATTATTCGGACAATGGTCTACTGACTTAGTCCTGGGTATGGCATATTTGTCTGGGTTATAAATGCTCTCTAAGAAGCTCCTAAAGTGAATAGATACGTCTATGGTTACGGTTTTTCAACACTTATGCAGGCGCGCAAAGATTACCAGTTAAACTCTTTAAATGGTCTCAGTTATGCCCGGTATATCACGACAACGATATATCGTAGCGTTTCTTCAGTTATTTGAGGGTCCTGGAGTGCGAATAGAATCACTTTTGTTTTGAAAGCTCAGAAATCATACTAGGGTATAATTAATTATAGTTTATTTGACATAATAGATGATACATGAAGCGTTTAATAAACGCATCACACACAAATGTATTCACCAGAGACTGTTCTTAGCACCATCCGGAGGTCACTCGTAAGGATGCAGAGGGTTATAGTTATCACTTACGGACGTGGACAGAAAAAGATAACATTTTAAAAGAATCCATTTACAATTTTATTTACATAATATTTTCCACCCTTGTCGACATAGTAATTCTGTTGCTGCTATAACAACAAATATTGAAAGCACATAATAAATAAACATATAAAGGGGCTCCGATACAACAAAAGTGATTTTTATATAGGTATGTTGCGGTATGTTTGACAGCTCTGTCAGCGTCTTTTTGCACTTTTAAATTAAAACTATTTAATTGCTTAATTTTGTGTAGGTACTCTATTACAAAATTTGTATAAACTGTACACGTAACCAAACTGTAGTGTGAAGTGAATCAATCTCATACTTATCAAATCTATTCTGTATGCTCAGATGACTGAGTTCAGTTATTAAATGACGATGATTATTAAAATGGTCGTATCTACCTATAGACTGAATAAAATATTTGTTTAGGCCAATCATGACACATTTTGTGAACGTACAAATAGGTTTTGGGAAAGGTTTATCCCTTGAGAATAACCCAAATCTTTCACTGACTAAGTTAGTTTTTTGGTAGATTAAGCTGGCAGCCTTCTACAATCTTGCCAGTTATTTAATTGGGTCACCAAACTTCTAAGTAAATTTATTCTTTCGCCTCGCATAGAGATAGGTCTTTTTTGTAATATATTAAAAAAATTCTCAAAATACTGTGGTACCAAGTTTACTTCAGTTCGACTATTTGTATTTGTTCTATATTGATGTTTCTCATTTCTTTAGTCATCTCTGTAATATTTCAAAATTTTGCCATAGCAGCAAGATCCTGGTTTCAAAACTAAATAAACGTTAGCGGCACACATTTTCACAGATTTCCGATCATAAACCTGTCAAAGTGTGCGACAATATTGCCCTGCCAGTAATAGACTGACCAACCGGTTCCGAACGGCCTTGCGCCCGCGCACGTTCACTCTGATAGATTGAGGCTTCGTTACATTATTCGATTGCTGTTCGTGTACGGTCACTTGCACAAAAACTGATTGGATACCGCTATTCAGCTGTTGTCTGTGATTTATTTGATCGAGCACTGATAGAGATGTTACTACATACGCCTTGTAATGTGGAGATTGTGGCCTTGGTGTGGGTGTAGGTACTTGTATGTCCAGTAAGTGGGACAGGTTGTAATTCTAATCTTTGGAGTTAAAATAACATTGGTTCTAACTTTCATCATCATTTCAGAGTTGGGACGCCAACCAGTGGAAGTTGTGGTTGCAGTTATGTATTATGCCCTGACCTGACATTTCAGCGGGCTAATTTGGCTGTATGGATCATATTATTCGATCCCCTAGAGTATTCCTGAGCAGACCCTATAAGCCTAAATCATAAAACCTACAGTGAAGCAACACACTTAATAAAAAGATCCATTTTGAGGCTCAGGGTATTAATAAAAAGTCGTCGCGAAGTTCAAAACTCAATAAACATATATATATTATATATTATCCTAGCCGATCTCGGGCATGGCGACTGCGTCACTAGACAGGCATTTTTAACTAGAAGACTTTTTTTTAATATTATATGAATATGAAAAAAAATTAGAAACATGATATTCCAGCAATGGCATCAAAGACTGAATTTGCCTGTTAGGAAAGTTATTACCTATTAATAATAACAAACATAATTGCTCATCTGCATTCACTTTCAATATCGCTTTGTTCCGTTTCCTGCTGCGTTAGAAAGTCATCATATTTCACATAACCGCCTGTGCCATTGACCTTCGAGCTTGCCTTGCGGCGGGCCAACAGGCTATTGTAGTCAAACACAGGTGCTCCATCCTATTTGCTCTTATTATGACGTCTTTTGCGACATATAACGAACAAAAAACACCTGATACAAAAACTGGTACATCATATACCTGTTGCATAGCATTTATTTTATTTGTACACCATTTAAAATCTGGTTTTGGTAATTACTATTGACCAATAGAGTAGCGACATATGGCTCTAATACATTTCCAAGGTTTCGCGGATTTCACACAGGAAGGCCATATGGCAACCGCCGCACCAACTGGAGCAAATATGATTGCTACCTGTTGATTACCTGCCAGACGCCGCTTTTACCTTGTCAATATGTAACTTACCATAAAGAAATTGTGGTCAGTTACCATCTTAGAAAGCATTCTGCTAATAATTCAGCAAAAACAGCGCTTTAAAATAAAATTGATGCACACCTGCGCAGGAGTGCGGCTTTCACTAAAGCGGAGAGCCGCTGAGTTTGACGCTTGCCAGTCGCTATCGGCCTTTCGGTCTGGCCGCACGCGTGTCGCGATAAACATTGACCGCAACCACTTACGTCATCCATGGTTACAGTGACAACAGTGCAAAAACAAATAATTTGTGATCAAACAACTTGGGACTTGCCAAGGTCAAAAGTGATGTGTTGCAAAAACTGAAGGATTTCAAGTGTTTCATTTACCTCACGTGAAACCGTCACGGAGTGTGACTCTTTTTATGTGTTTTGATATTACAGTAATTGTTTTTATAATTTTCTATTGTTATGATTGTTTAAAGCACCTTCTTGCCTTCTAACTTTAATGTTTGTGTTTCATTGGTCAGGTGTTTTTCATTTCATTGTTACAGATATCTTTGTTCTTTTTTATTGTCTTTTTCGGCTCTTCTGAGTCATCAGGTCTTGTGTCATATTCATAATTGAGCAGGATGCTGTATATGTCCATCACCTTGAATTCACACTAATTAGTCTAGAGTATCTTGTAAAGCAGATGCAGATTGCCTAGGAATCGATTTATTGATCGATGTATTGTATGTGTCTAAGTAATCTTTAATATTCATTGTAATACATTACTGTCTGACTTTCTTACCGTCTGATAAATTAAATATACGCATGCTACTTGGATTTTGCATATAAGCACGCACGTGTTAATATTTATGTTATGATAAGTATCGATGAGTATTTATTGTCCAAATTTACTTATCTTATTAGTTGAGAAAAATATTTTTCTTCCAATTCGATAATGTTATTGTTTATCTCCACGTATACTCGTTAGATCATATGCTAATTGTCAGTGTAATCTATCATAATTATCACGACATTAACTAATCTAATATGATAAACACTTGATTCGATAATCATACAATCATTGATTATATCCGACAGATAATTAATGGTTTAAATGATTTCATCATGTTGCTAATCTGCATTCATCTTGATTATATTATCCTTGTTGCATAAAGCATTCGATATTTTTTATTACAAAAAAATATAATAAGAGCTCATTTTGGTCTTGAGTGAAGAATTAAATGCTAATTTTTATATTTCTTTTTTCGATTGTTTTTTGTTTCTGCCCACAAAAAAATGTCTTCCGTTTTGAAATATTGGCAACGATTGTCGCTTTTGCTCTTAGCAAAGGATTTCCAACATCAGGGACAAACGTGATATTGCGGCCACTGATGTAACCCATGTCAATTGATAGAGTATATTGCTCACAAATAAAATATGTTAAGGAACCAAATCTCAAGCGTACATATATAATATGGTTACTGAGATATTTCGGTTAAAAAAGTATTAAAAAAATTTGGAACCATGTATTTCAGAAACCGTATGAGTTAATGATTTGATTCCTTAGCAGTTTTTGTTTATGGATATGAAATCTGTCGATTGACATAAGTTTCATAACTGGCCGAAAAATTAAGTTTTTTTTAAATAGCTGACTAGTTGGTTCGCTAGGCTCCATACAAAACTCTTTTCTTTTTAGTTCCCAGTAATAAATCATCTACATTATAATTGCATTTATCAAAAGCGATTTCAGTTTCGAGTCCACGTGGAAGAATAGTGAGAAATAAATCCGAGATAGCAATTAAACCTCAGTTTGCAACATTACTGACGACAGACAGAGCGCTAGCTAATCTTTGATCTGACAGACCTTGAATCTGCTTTTGAGCAATTGCTGTAGCTTCACGTATTTTATAAACAATGATAAATTAATAACCTGCTGCTCACTTTTATTTTCCTTCCGAGAGAATTAGTAGTTCTAGAACATGCATTGTTTTGTTGAAGTGCGAAATTATTCTGATAAATAATGATATCTTTGCGTTAAGGTATGCTAACCATCCACTCAAAATTCTAATCTAATAATAATAATAATTAACCATTTATTTCAGGCATCTCAGGCCCATATAAACATAAACCTAACAGACTAACATACATAAAAATATAAATGTTATAAACTAAAGTGTCCGTATCGTGGATTATTATGTTACGGCGTTGTTAATATATTATGGGACGAGGTAATTATTAATTGTAAATAAAACTAATATCTAGTACCGATAAACTTGTTCTTTGATTTATTGACCCCTCAGGTATGACCTACAATATATTTTTATATATTTTAACTGTATTTATCTTACATTGTATTTCGAATTAGTCTCCAAGTACTTTCAAGGCATTCTCTCATAAAATTTGCAAAATTTCAATTCCATTTCTCTGTTATCTCACGGTATGTCAGTTATTGTAAAACATTTCGCCTTCCAACATTATTTTCTCCGTATATACTCCTGACCCAATTTCCCCACCGCCGTTTGAAAGGATGATCAAACACTTATCTCATGTCCATTATCCCATTTCTTCTGTGTTGAAAGTTTTCCTTCCATGCAGCATTCGTTGATAGATAGTAGGTTTAGTTTTTCTCGTTTATGTTGTAAACTTGTTTTAGACTTTCTACGTTTCCGCGTCGGTAAGCTATGGCTGGAAATCTTGTTAATTCCTTACACATTTCGTGCTGTAATATTTATCTTATTTATTTAGACGGAGCTTGCTTCTACCGAAAAGCTTTCGTCAGTTTCAATTTTAATTTTTTCTCGTGGCAATTTAAATTTAGATCAAAAGTGTGATGATCTGTTTAATATTGCTTTAAAAATAATTGCTGCTAAACTATCACACAAGTTTATCATAAGATTTTCCGAAAGTGAAGAAGCCAGCTATTCCGAATAATGGTAAGAACTTCCTGGAACCAATCTTCATTTATAATCATGAGACCATCCACTTTCACCTTGCCGATCAAAACACGAATTTGATATATTCATTCGGGACTCGCGTGTCACTGTCAAACTGGAGTTTAGCACACATTCGTATTATTGGGTTACTAACGCGAGCGAAACGTAACAATGTTACTACCGCGTCGCGAATCCACCTAATTATGTTGAAGTGAGTTCTTGTATGAATACTTTAGTCCTTATTAGCTTACAGTTAATCTCAAGTTTTCCAGAAGTCGTTATTTGTTAGATTACATACATTTTATTAAAATATAACTAGGTACTTCCTTTTGAGACGTTATTACACAATATTGACTTGTTTAACGTAATAATAATAATAACTCTTTATTACACACCAATATAAAACAAAACAAAAATGGACTTAAAGCTAAATACAAAATGCGTAATGGGCGGCCTTATTGCTTAAAGCAATTTCTTCCAGCCAACCTTTGGATGGAGAGGAAAATACTCAGCAAATAACGTATTGTCTGTCTTCTTATATTCTTTGTGACTTTAAGAGAATCTAAACAGATTTTATTGCCTACATGATGTATGTATAATTATAGTTAATTTATTCAAGACCTACGGTGGAACGATAAGTTTATTTTTAATATTTCTTAAACGCTTAAAAGTCAAGGCGCTGGTGTCAAAACTTAAGGTAAAGAACCTGCAAGACCTTGCGCTTACCTCAAAGTTTGTGCTTGTAAATGTTTTGCAAGTTGGTCGGTATGTTTTCGGTCAACGATTCGACATAGACGATCTATTGGTGAATAGCTCGTGCTTGGGTGTAAAAGTTATTGCAGGAATTTGTGTAATCTCACAGACTGTTCAAACCAATCGTTGCGTTGTGTTCTTGTAAGTTATTTAAGAATGCATTATCGTAAGATCTGATGTTGATAGTTCAAGTTGATTTAAAAATATTATCCTTACCTTAATATATATATATTTTATCCAATTTGAGAACGATCTAACGATCACAGTAATGATATTATCACACAGTATTACATACAAATGGTCAAAAAGGGAGCTATGCCTACGCGCCTCGACCGAGGGTTATACGAAGGATACAGGCAGTGGTGACTGTGCCGCAGTGTCATACCAAATATCCGAATTTGTAAAAATAATAATATGACGAGTAGAATATATTCTGAGATTTATTTTTAGTAAGGATTTTTTTATGGTTTATAGTTTATATAATATTTAAGCATTTTCAGACGCAAATTTCTTAAACCGATTATTCAAAGAAAACATAATTTTATATTATATCAAAAATATAAACAATGTGCATTTTTATTGTACATTTGTACAGGAAAGTCAAACTAGGCAGATAATTTAAATGCTGTAGGTGGGCTGACCTATCGCAAGTCCAGGTACCGCGCGGCTATATTCACTTATTTCAGTCTCGGTCGAGTTGGAGTACTGTATAGATAATATTACCGTGACCTATGTTTGGATCCCAGCAGGATTATTTGTTACTTTGTTTCTTTTGTGAACTAAAGCTTATATATCTGTGTAGGTTGAGTTCTTTCTCTAAAATGAAACGCTGATCAGGCTTGCTCATAGCTTTTGCCTGGTGAAATACAGACTACACTTCATTTTGTCGTGGGAAATTTTATTAGGTATAATGAAAAGTAATTGTAAATTATTCATAGCTTTCCAACTTTATAGAGGTACAATAACTATCCCTAGCTATAGGAATACCTACTCGTACCTTATAATATTATGTAAATGAATCGATTATCTTAACTTCTATATTATAAACGTAGTTTTGAGAGATCACAGCATAATAGGAAGTTAATAGCCCAGTGTCAATCGAGGCGGAAATGTTTTTGTCCGTCTGTTCGCAGGGTTTTAATATAATCCGTCTCGGTCCGCAGAAGTTGAATCCGCTTTTGCCTGGTGAAATACAGACTACACTTCATTTTGTCGTGGGAAATTTTATTAGGTATAATGAAAAGTAATTGTAAATTATTCATAGCTTTCCAACTTTATAGAGGTACAATAACTATCCCTAGCTATAGGAATACCTACTCGTACCTTATAATATTATGTAAATGAATCGATTATCTTAACTTCTATATTATAAACGTAGTTTTGAGAGATCACAGCATAATAGGAAGTTAATAGCCCAGTGTCAATCGAGGCGGAAATGTTTTTGTCCGTCTGTTCGCAGGGTTTTAATATAATCCGTCTCGGTCCGCAGAAGTTGAATCCGCGAATGTTTAGCAGTATTATAATCTGTGTAGAGTTTTAGACTTTTTGAGTAATAAGAGGCTATTAGGGATTTTAGTCCCGTTGGCGTCTTTTCGAAATAACGCTTGAGCTTTCGAGCTCGAAAATAGATCCCTAAATACCTACATTTTAAATCATCATCATCATCAGCACCCTATTAACGTTCCCACTGCTGGGACACAGGGACTTCCCTCTTGACGAGAGAGATTAGGCCTTAATTCACCACGCTGGCCAAGTGCGGGTTGGTGAATGTCACATGTCCTTCAAACTCTTTTAAAGTTCTCAGAACATGCCGGCTTCCTCACGATGTTTGCCTTCACCGTTAAAGCACATGTTTAAAGCGCACATAAATTTCTCAAGTAGAAAAATCCAGAGGTGCGTGGCGGGGTTTGAACCCACGACCTTAGGAATGAAAGTCGAGTGTCCTCCCGCTTAGCCAACACGGCTTTTTTTACATTATAAATTTGAATATTTAAAAATATGTGAAGTTGTTTGTTTATATCATAACGTCCCAACCAACTCAACCGATTTTTTTACACATTATGCAATAAAAAAAAATACAAAAAAAAATAGAAAAACTATTTTTTAGCTCATAAAGATGCAGTCACTGCCCTGCGTTGAATCGAAGTACTCGCGCACCGTGACAAACAGACGGCGAGGTCTCAGTTATAGGAAGTATTAAATGACAAAAATCACGACAAGGTTTAATTTTTTTTTTTATTTCTGTTTTATTTTACAATAGTCTACATTCCTTTCTGAGTTTCTGAATCAATGTCATATATCGAGATTGTTTTTGTTTTTTTTTCTGTGTATTTATCCACAAATCCTAGTAAGTATACTATGTCTTTTCAGCCGAGAGAATATTACACTTCCTGTACCCTGAAGTTGTGCTGCAAGTTAATTTCTGTGAACAGCTTAGTCTGGTCTGTTTTTTTACTGGTTGATTCTATTTCTTGTTTTAAGTTTGATGTCATCGTACATCGCGAACACTAAACAGTAAGTCTTACCTATCTACAAAATATTTTCATATTTTTCACGGAAACGTAATGAGTATTAAAATATTAATACTCATTACGTTTCCGTTTGCTAACCAGAGTGTATTCGACGAAAGAAATGCTCGTGTTTCGAATATTCATAGATATATTGTTGAAATTGCCTAAAATCTCGGCTGACTCTCATTTGTCTGATGTCTAAAGTGCGTCATTATGACGTCAGCAAGACAGACTACGTTGTTGATTATATATTTAGTATCTGTGATAAGTATTGTGCGTTAATCTGTATTGGTATGAGACAAAATTATAATCTACCTAGTATCCTTACTACTTAGATTTTTACATAACTCAGATAAGTTTTTATTGCGTAGGAAAAACGTAAGAACTTTTTGTTATTTTTCAATCGAGCTTAGGGATAAAATCCTAGGAATAAATCGACAATATAAATTTATGTAAAATTCGAACTTTAACAACGATTATCATTATAATAAATATCTTATTATGACTTAAACGGGTAAGATGCCATGATCACGGAAACAACTGTTGTTCCGTGATCATGGCGCTTGCAACAGCGTCGAAATATCGGAAACTAAAAAACCATCAAATCATGGTATGTTAATGTTACCCGTTTTAATCCATAATATTGTTAAAAACCATGAAAATTTAAAAAGTAATAATTATCTTATCATTATTGTTATATTTAATATAATTAGTTTATGACTACTTTAGAAAAATACAAAATATGAATACTTACTGTACACTTGTTTTTCACTTTATCAATTTGATTAAAAATTTCCAAAATATAGAGCATAAAGCTTCCGAACTTGGGGGCTTGTGACGTGTAAATTTAGTACAAATAAATAAATATTTCCGGACAATCCACACAACAACATCTAGCCCCGTGGTAAGCTCTTAGCATGTGTTACGGGTACTAGACATCTGATATACTTAATATAATAGATATACGTGCATAGATATTTTTTTATTATAAATATTAAACACCCAGACCAAGGAGAAAGTGCTTGCAGAACATACAAACACTTACCCCTCGGCGGGAATCGAACCCGAAATTGAACGAAAGCACGTCACGCGAAACATCAATGCTCTGTTATATCGTCAAAGTCAAAGTCAAAACTTTTATTTCCTTAGACGCGTATGTATACATGGACAGGTCAACTTAAAGCTAATTTAAATAAAAACTAAAAATAATCAATGTAATAACATTGTCTCGACAGTTCGCTTCAATTTTTTACACGTCTTGATTTACCAAGAGACATTATGACGCAAAATGGCGTTCAACTGAGTAACATCATTTTCACTTTATAATTTTATTTAACTCGACACTGGCAAATTGTCGCTTTAAGCGCAAAGTCCAACTACAAGAAATTGAACTGATTTACCAAGGTACGGTCCACTACCAAGGTACCGTATTTTGCAATTTTGTATTGCTAACATAATTATTATATAATTAAGGATATCTCAAAACAACACAAAAGGCAAGTACAACTTACTTCTGGAAGAGGAGGCTCCTTTGTGATGAAAATGCCGACGTATCTCGTGATCTTAACCTGCTTTTGAAAAACACACAATTAAGGAGCACAATGCTATCTTATTGTTTTGGCTTTAAAAGGGGAAATAACATGTACTTGTACATTGAGCATTTACAATCAGTATAATTTTTTCATAATCATAAAGAAAAAAAAAGTTTATATAATGGCTTTGTTTTTAGATCTTAAATACTTTTCCATTACGGTGTATTCATCATCATCATCATCATCCTATTAACGTTCCCATTACTGGGACACAGGGACTTCTCTCTTGACGACAGAGATTGCGGTGGATTAATAAATAGTTATAACAAAACCTTCTTGTGAAAATTGTATAACTTATTAGCACCATAAGTAATGCGATTAAACTAATTCACAGTTCTTTGTAACTTTTGAAGTTTAATCATTACCTAGAGTTATATGTACATGAATGACCTACACACATCAACTTTTAAAGCTAAAAAATCAGTATTACAAAAACACAAGCGACTTTTCAACTTTTTTGAATACGTCTCGCTTTGTGTTCGCTTAGATGTGCAAAGGGCTATTAAATTATGGGTAGCGTTCAACGCGCGGTAGACGTTCCCGCTGCGCATTCGCTTAAGTCGGTGATGTGAGGCCGAAGCATAAATTTAATGCAAACACACTTTGCAATCATTTAAATCTCGAATACATAAATAGTGCTTTCAATTTATCACCATCATCAGTAGTCTGGCGCCACTCACTGTTGGGTTTATAGGCCAAATACTCTCTACGATATTATTATTAAACAACGAACTTGCATCCTACTTGATTCCTGCGTTCGTCATGTTTTCTTCTAGATAACGTTTAATGATCAATGGGTTACAGAAATAGCATCAATGATGTAATTAAATTGATAAACGGTCAGTGCAAAAACCTATTAATAATATGTATATTAATTACTTCTTTAACCATTTCCAAGCGACGCATAGTGCAATCAGAATGATTTATGACCAATTTATCTATTTAATTTACGACCTAATATACATATTTAATAAGCACATTGTCTAGATAAATAACAAGTAAACAGATAGGTATATTTACAGTACAATTTTAATTCGAAGAATAACTTTATCCTCTACAAGAATTAAATTAACTTCGGTTACAAAAAGGGTTGTATTTTTGCAAATGTTCCGTGCTAACTTTGAATTCCCTTCAAAAAGTCCGAAAGGTAAAATTGAGGTAAGCCCCTCTCAAACTTTGAGGGCCTTGGGTTCAATAGCTTTCCCGGTATCACTAAAATGGCATCCCTATGACCACAGTTTCAAAAGCGATGGATATGAGCGCTTATCTCTCATATCCTACATGAGATTTTATGGGCTTCCCGATTTTGAAGGCACTTATGCTCTTAAATGATACTCCTTCGCGTTATGACTGTGTCTAGCTCGCTATGTAACTTGGATTATCGTCGGCTTCAAATGAACCGATCGTTTTACTTGAGAATCGTTAATGACGATGACTTGGATTAGTTGGTTACACAAAAACAGAAAATCGTTTACAAAGAGACAGTAACAATCAGCAAAAAAAAAATTTAACTCACAATTAAAAATAATATCTGAAAATGTTCTAATAAAACAACCAACACAAATTTACAAAAACACAGCTTCACTCACAGCAGATAAAAAAACACGAAGAATTGGGTACATTCTCCTACTACTAGGTTTGTGTTTGATTAAAAACTAAGCGTAGATCTTATTTACGACGGAACGTTAATATTGAAACGGGGCATTACTGCTTCGAGACTGTGTAGGGTCTTTGAATTAAATTATCTTGTTTTCTGACGACCTCAGATGCTTTCCGTGGGCAACTGCACGTAGGAACTTAAGGTGGGTGGTTGCATATGATTTGTATAATCAAATTCTGTTTCCGGGGTTGATGGTTTGTCATCGCATCACATGTGCGAAGTCGGGTAAGCATATTAAACAGGTAGTATATCATTTTCAAAGTTAAGAGAAATAGTCAAGAAAAGGCATGACTCAATGACGGAGAGACGTCTGTGAGACGGAGCTCCTGCCGAAGCTCATTCCTCCCAACAGACTAAGGACTTCTCTTGTCTAATTATGTAATACTTAATGCTAAATGTAGGTTAAGCATAAATCTAAAATGAAGATCCTTAAAAAAATCTGTGTTAAAATACAAAAATAAACTGTTTTCAAACAAAAGCAGATTATGAACACATGGTTCTGTTTAAATAAACTGACAAGTCAACCTTCCTCATATTTATCACAGTTTCCAACCCCAGGCTTATAAACAGCTTATGTGAGGCAGAGGGAAAATATCCTTTGTGAACGGCGCTAGCGGCCGCGAAGGTAACGTAACGACGCGTTCTGTCGTTATGTACATCTCCATAATATGCAAGTACAGAGGTGAACCTGGAAACTAAGCTAACCTTTACACTTCAAGGTTCACAGCTGAATCTGGTAAAGTAAAAGTAAAAATCATTGATTTTCGACTTTAACACATACATTCATACACATTGACTTATTATACACTACACTATTAAACAGAAACACTCAAACTTAACATTAACTTACAAGTAACTAACTTAAGATTAAAGTTAAAGACAATCTGGGTCCAATGTGTGTTGCATTGCGGCAAAAAGGCAGTGGTCACTCTAATATCAGTTCCCAAGGCGTGGTTAACTGGTAAATAAAGGTTTTATAAATCAGCAGAATGGTTTACCTGTCGACCTTTGTCATTTTTGTGTAATCCGTTATTTGAACTGGTCAAATGTTTGATTTGCTTGATTTGGGGTTTCATGTAAATTTTATTGAGAGAAGGGAAATCTCGCTTTTTGTTTTTTTACGATGTTTTTCAAGTTTTGATTGATTGTTTTTTCATTTCATCTCTAGATTTATTTACTAACTCTGTTTTTGTGGTACACTTACCTGTTTTGTGTTTAAACTCAAGGAAGAAACTTAACGGTATTCAATATTTCAGCTATTAATGTCAGTTCTCTGCATCTTTTCATACCATAAGTAAAGGGCTTAAAACTGTTTTCAGCAATAGGTAGAGTCATTCAAGAGATCGTTTTATATGTAGCATTTGCGTAATTAGTTCGCGTAGAAACTTTTTAATAACGGGTAACTTAATTTTTGAAATTGCTGATATTTTGGCGCTGAGCGCCTGCGCCATGATCACGGCATAAACTTTATTAGTAACTAGCTGTGTCCTGCGGTGCTACCCGCGTTATAATGGATGAAGTACTCTTAACCAACAACATATTTATTTGAATAAAGATTAATATTATTATGTTGATACAACTTAAACAAATTATTTCGACCAAATTAGGTACCATAAAAACGGTTTTTGTGAGTTAATCTTAAAACATAGACATATACTATCGCGGACTGTTTTTTAGATCATTAAAAGAGCTATTATTCTTTAATACATATTTTTTGTGTATCTTGAACCGTTTTCACGGCGCACGCAACGGAAGGCTTCAAAGATGAAATAATTTCTCCCGTTTTTTACACATTTACCACTATATCTTTGCTCCTATTGGTCGTAGCGTGATGTTATATAGCCTATATAGCCTTCCTCGATAACTGGACTATCCAACACAAAAATAATTATTCAATTCGAACCAGTAGTTTCGGAGATTAGCGCGTTCAAACAAACAAACAAACAAACTCTTCAGCTTTATAATATTAGTACAGATATATAGTATATAGTAGTGGAATAGTAATCGTCAGTTTGCGAAGGTTATATTTATTTTAGAATTCATCTGCATTATCTTAGAGTACCTAAGTAGGTACTCTAAGAAACTAAAATATATTTAGCCCCAAATTTGAAACAGTTCACAAACCAACGCTCACACTAACAGTGTACGTCAAATCTTATAACAACAGTTCGCAGATTGTACACAAACTGCCTGCGGTGACTGAGTGGCTAAATTGAATTCCTCCATTATAATATACCGAGAAATGTACCTAAGCACCCTTAGGGATGCCCCTTTTCGCCCACTCTGTGTGGGCGAGGCAAGTATGCCACAGAAATATTGAGCTACGTACGTTTATTTTATTAATTACTTTGTAAGCTATACAATTTTATTATAATTTGTTCGCAAATTCACTGCATGTAATTTGCGATATAACCTTCAAACATTAACATTTCCAAAAAAAATTTTTAGAGCTGATAGAATACTTGATTTTTATTTTAGTATTTTCTTTATGTATTTGAGTTAATTTTATTTTTTGAGCATATCTCGTTCCATAAATCAAATACGAATTAGGTAAGTACAGAGCGCTTTTTCTAGTAAATTAAATAAATATATAACTCTTATCTGATCTCTATGTGACCTGCACTCGTAGCTCGAACTACGTAATTATGATAAAAAACATGGACATCACGATTGTCAAGGTTGCAAAATCCTTTTAGCACCTAGATAGTAAAAAATAAAAATCATAGACGTAAAAATTTAAGGCATGTAAGTCAATAACTTAAGAGTCTTGGAAGATATAAATATAATTCAAAAGAGTACTTACCTATACTGTGTGTCATATAAGTAATTATAAAGACAATGAACACTTGAAAATTCTGAAAACGTAAGTGCTACAGGCGGTAACGAAACCGGTTTTTTATCCGAACAATTAGAAACGTCAACACTCCGTACAATAGTTAATCGACTTCTGTCAACGCAGTTTGACGATTCAATTTCTCGCGCGAAAATTGAAGGAAATCGTGGGCGTTTAATAAAATAAATAACATTTTCCTCAAATGAGTCAGTGGAAATTTCAAACATAAAATATTGTGAAGAGGAATTAACTTTTGTGGTGTTATTTGAACATTTGCGGTTTGAATTCAACTCGATTTTTCCGATGTAAGCTACTGAATGTGGGTGTCACACCGAGTTTCTATTTATTAAGAGTGCCATCATATTATGCATATAAATGTTATTTGATGGAGTAGCTTAACATTTATCAAAAACATTGTTTACATAAATATAACAATTTTGGTAATTTTTAGAACTTTTATAAGGTTAAAATCCAAAGAGAATTAGAATAAAGTCCTACGACCGGCGCAAGGCCAGAATACAATTTTGTTAGATTAAAACCACAGTTGTTTTGCAGACCTAACGCGAGATTATTTGAGATAATTACAAAACACATGGTATTTTTATTTGGCTCGTTCGCTTTCATTGTGAAAATTCGCATCCACTTCTGTTTCAAAGAATTGTTTATTAATTGAAAATGCGACATAGATCTGATATAAAATATTCCATTGTTAGGAATCCATTTGATCCATTAGCGATTTCAATATCTCTAATACCTTATCACATTATTCCGCTAATAGCCTCATTGATAATATCAACGCTAATATTCACGTACAGTAATGTATGTACTTTGTTAGATGACCTACAAATCTCACAGAAGGGTCTAGACAACATTTTGTGTCCGCTCGTTAGTCAATCAGCGCCGTAACCTGCCGGACAATGGTCGATTTGTTCCGTTACGTCACGCCAGTTCACTTTCACTCCAACACAGCTGCTACTGCGTCAGAAGAAATTTCAAAATTTTATAGCTCAACGGAACAACTCCATTCATAATGCTAATTCCCCTGCTTACAACCCTATTTTGTAAAAGCACGTCAAGTCAACTGAAAAGAAACGCTTTTAACGTTCCTTTTCACCTTTTCATGATAAATTTATTTCTTTGCGTTGGAGTGAATTACTTTATTAAAATTATGTTTTAACAGGTGCTAACTTTGCCTGGTTGGTAACCGGAGAGGAAATTGTTTTCTTCCGTGTTTGTTTTGAGTTTCATTTACTCGTATGTAGATTCGGTAAGGACAGACACATCATTGCAACCTGAGTCACGAATGATTATTTACTGCCAACCTTGCCTCTGGTACAACTATAGATGTAATCTATCTAAAGCCAGTAATTTTCCATAACAGTGCAGAATACTCAAATTCTCATGGTCAATGACTTCATATTCCGTGTCAAAGCATCATTAATTTAACAGGTACTCACAAACCCAGAGTCAAAGTTAAGTGTCTTGGAGTCAAAGTAATTTTCTAACGATTATCTTTTATTATTATGTTAGCGGTGTCCTTTTTCATCTCCTGTTGATCTACGTAGAACGTCGCGTGTTTGTCAAGCTATTTCTTTTCTCGTATTGTTTCAGGCATTTTTGAAATAAAGTCTAGCCTAGTCTGTGTGTTTATTATGTTAAATAATAGTCTAAGTAAGTACTTCAAACCGAAAGAAACATTAAGTCCCATTCCCGTGTTTCTCGTTCCTAAAGCTTATTTATGAGCTAACTTTTTATCGTGATAAAAGGGGCACAAACTAACCAGAAGCGAAAGTGAAAACGCTAATCCGTCTTTATGGATATCCGAAGGCAACAAAAAGTGTCCCGCAGCGGCGAATAAATAAAGATTTCACTCACGGAGTACAGAATTAAATGATCCCGAAACGCACTTTGGGTCCTGAAACCTCAAAGCAATAGCGTTTGATGGTCCCACGGAAAATGTAAAAACGAATTGAGGATCTTAAAACACCACATGCTTCATATGAAATTCATTGGGGGCGCATTCAATTTGTCGCCACAGTTCTTGAGGATATGTACTAGTAGAAATGATGTAGAGATCCTTTGGGTTTTTAAGTTTGACCTTTTTAATAAATCTGTAGGATTATAAGCAAACTTTGCTGGACAAACCAACAACATACAAAATCATTTATTTCCATTGTTTGATTTTACAAATCTTAGAAGACATAGCGAAAAGACTAAACTTGTGTAGCAGGTATTACATCTGGTATTTTCTAATTTGGTCACGAATTAATTTAATTTGAGCGCTAATTTAATAATATTCTAATTATGCAATCGTTGTCTGTCCTTTAAAATCTGTCATTGATTACATAAGCTGAATTCCAATCAGAACCTGATATAAAAAGTTATACAAAAACGCGGATGTCGCTGAGGCTACTGGCGTGACCTTCAGGCGACCTTTGCAGTTTCGAACTGGTTCCCTACCTCCGTCTACCTTATCAACAGTATTTATCATGGATTTTCCCCAATACCTAAAGGTTTATATATTAAATTTAAACCGTATCTTTTCCAGACCGTGTTTCTGCTGTGGATTACTATTAGGTTTTTGATTCTGTAAAGTTGCTGTGACGCAACAGGCACGCTCTTCGCCGCATTCAGCCGACATTCGTACAAAGTTATAAAATTCAAATGCTGTTTCCGCCATAAGCAAAAACCTTCCACTTTAATCCATAAATAAATATTTTCGGAGAAAAGCCCGATTTGAGTCAAATTTGTCATGGACATGGCTGTTGTCCCAGTTATAGACAAAAGCTACTTTTTACCATGGGGAAAATGTATTATTACGCGGCCCCACTAATCACCATACCTATTGCTGAAAACCGCACAAAGATACTGTCATTACTACTTGAGTTTATTGCGATTATATAGACAGATGTACGGAGGGCGGGGGACTTGAATTACCTACCTATAATAAGTATAGAAGATATACATATTTGGGCTCAATTAAGAAATTCAAAGAATGAATCCTTAATATGATGAGCTGCCTTTTCTCAGAACAAACATTGATCGTAACATGTACCTAACTTGTTTACTTTGCCTTTATAGCTTTGTTGTTCAGTTCTTGCCTGATCCTGGATACAACTCAGCATTTGGCATGAGGCAACTTTTAGTTACACAAACAACTCAACCACTGCATTAAGCTTTGCGAGCGCAACGAAACGACTTTCAAGTTTTAATACTAAGCTGATAAATTCTGTATATAGCTTTACACGACACGTGCTTAATGCATTTTACAGCGGGAATAAAGTTTTTTTTCTCGCGGTAAAATAGTAGTCTATAACAATAAAATACCTCAATAAATAATCTCTAACAGGGAAATCGTTTTCCGAAAATCGGAGATATGATGAGCACTTTATATAAATCTAAATTTAACATTTGAGAAAAAACCCCGATTCCAAATCCTTCATTTCCTTAAACAACATAATATTATGTAATGTGGATGCGATGCGCTTTCATTTGATACCCCACACTAGTATAATTGCAGATTTTCTGTTTTCCTTCCCCACTCTCACACCCATATCTTTTAAACGGCTAAACCGATTTTCATAAAACATGCCAAACACACCTTTCATACAAAAAAAAAACTAAATTGAAATCGCTCCATCCGTTTGGGAGATTATGATGTAACAGACATACAGACAGACACGTCAAACTTATACCACCCCTCTTTTTTGGTCGAGGGTTAAAAAATAGGTGTACTGTCCGTGTGTTAGCCCGTCCAAAAATACTGGACACCTATTTTTGGCGTATCAATTCAATAAGTACCATGATAAAGAGCATCAAACTTCCGGAGAGGGGGGCTTGTGTTGTATACGTTCAGTTGCTTAAGAGCAAGCAAAGCAAGTCATGATTTTTCATTTGCAATAAAAAATATGGTTACAATTTTCTTATGGAAATGACAGACTTATTATTATTTTTTATCCATATACCTTATTCTTGAGATTAGCGCGTTCAAACGAACAATCAATCAAACTCCTTATCATAATAATATCAGTATAGACTCATTAGTTATTTCACGTGCTCTTTAGTATTGCTTTTAAATAATATTTACCTATACTTCCATCAGCTGCATCTGCTCCAAATCTGTCAAGCGCTTGCGCCCCAAATATCTGTTTATCAATACTTCAAAGATTACCCAGTATCAAAATAACAAGAATAACTAGTAGTAAGTTAATCTAATGTCTTTGATGTTACTCACAAAGTTGTTTTCGTTCCTCGTGTAAGTTTGGCTGTTTGTACGTGTTTTGGTAAACATCTTGCACCTTCATGGAATACTTCCGTACGCAGGGCTTCTGTCTGGTATTTCTTGAATTTAGGAGGTACATGTTTTGGAGTCCATGCTTCACGCTGGTAAATTTGCGTTTGCTTTATAAATTAATAAATATTATGCGTTTGGCTACTTAAACAAGTTATCTTTATTATTGTTCTGACGTTGGTCTGAATGTAAAATTATTTCAATGTTAGATAGTCTATTTATTGAGGTAGGCTATAGGCCTTTACCGCAGGATAATATATTGTTCGCCCGGGAAAATCCAAAAACACGAGCTACGCCTTGGTGTGAAAAGCTAGATTATAAATATTATGTAACCTTTCTGGAGTGAGAGTCGTTAGTCTGAAATCTCAATATAAATATTACGAAGAATATGTTCCGACTTGACGCAAACACGTATTTCCGTGTTATTGAAAATAACCGGTAGTTTCTACTCCAAATAACGTATTGCAAATGTCACTTCTTAGTTCGTATTTCTAACGTTCCCTAGCGATTCCGAAAAGTTTGGTTGTAAACAATTTTTCTGATTGTTTGCTTCCCATTCTCATTTGTTTTCTATGTGACATAGATATTATTGTTGCGTGACAAATTAGATTTTCTTATTCTTTTTTCCCTTTGCCAAAATTTTCAACCAGCATACATTTATTCTTTACCAAGAATTGGTAACCATCAAACATTTTACAAACATGAAAGAAAAAAAAAACATTCTAGGTATATCCGCTAGAATTACATATTAAATTATTTTCTTTCCATTTAGAAAACGCCTTTGTTATCTCCAACATGTTTTTGCCTTATCATTTAATTTTCTAAGCTTCACATCTCGGATTCGATGTTTTGTTATGGACTTCATACTTTCAAATCCATAACCATGTTCCTTCCGATCTTGATGATACTATGGGGAATATAATGTTTACAATAGAATAGAAAGTTTGTATTTGTTTCTTCAAACATACAAAAAGATACATCATACTCAATTAATATAACTTATTCACTAAAGAAACAAAATGGTTGCCACTTAGCATGTGCTGAAGTTGTTTAGGGAGAGCGACAGCTCTGATTTTCAGTGGTACCTTATTGACGGCGCGAGTCTGACTGACACTACCTACATACATACGTTAGAGTATATCGCATACATTTAAAATACTTACAATAACACTGCTATTCATATTTAATCACAAAATGTGCAAAGATTAATGACCCGCAATGATATTCACATTGGTTTCATAATCGTGCCATCGATCGTGTTCCATTCGGGTCAATAAGCTTCTATTTTCTGCTTAGCCGTTAGGAGACTTGGGTGTTCCATGTTTAGATGTTCACGGTATATTAATTTTTATTTATAATTTCTTAGATCAGTGTCACTTTCTACACAAGGTTTCTATTTTATGGTTAAGCTTCTCGCAATAATTAGCTTATGCTTGGTTTAGTTAGTCTAAAATAGTGTTTTTAATAAAAAAAAGATAAGTAATCAAATAAAAAAATATATCTAATGGGATGTCTGCAAATTAAGTATTTTGAAATATGTTTTAAATTAATTCAAGTCTCCACTACACTATCTCCTTATATCGTGATTACTCGCTCATCTATAAAATCACTATTACTTCCAACTTTTGCAACTTAAGACAACTGCTAAGAAATTTCATAAAACTTAATAGGTCTTAGGAAATATATAAAAGCTTTTAAAACAATTCTTAAGCAATGCCTACATTGTACATAACAACTGTACTTGTTTCTTAACCAGCTGACCCGACAGCACCACAATAGAGAATTGAGATATGAAATATTACCAAATTTTATAGCCCCCCATGTTCCAACTTACTCAAGAGCTTCGCACGAGGTTACAGCATAGTCCGCCTGCTCTAGTGTCAAGTGTGAACAATAACGTGTGAATCGCCCTTTATTTACGTGTTTACCCTATTATTTTCATTATCTTGTCTGGGAATCTCAGTATGTAGGTTGTCTTCTTCGATATTCTCATCTTTACTGATATAAAGATAGGTATTCGTGTTTGCAGAATCGTCAAAATACATAAAATCTTATGTATTTTGACGATTCTGTATCACTGTATGTCTTTGCACCTCGTTAAGTGGATAGGTGCGGCTTGATAATCTTATTCTGTTCATAAAATTTTATCTCCCAGGAATTAATATTAAGTTTTCGTGGGATAAAACACAAATTTTTGTTTTGTATTTGCTATCAATGGGGAAGATGACTAAAAAAATAATTAGTCCGTCATTTAGATTATTTGAAAAGAATACACACATATTTTTTTCTTATTTCTTGCAAACGAAAAATCAAGACATACAGTCCATTGAAGTTTCATGTGACGTTGCTTTCGTCCGTTCGGGGAGTCCGTTTCTACACAGTGCGATAGTTCATTGGATCGGGGAACTGTTCTAAATCCAAGAACCCCCCTTCGGAACCTAGATGCTCTTTATCTTGGCACTTTCTTATTAAACAAAAAATAGTTGTCCAGTATTTTTGCTATCAGACGGATTAAATGGAATACCTCATTTTTACGTTGTGATCATGACTACTTCCTAAATTGAAATTAAATTATATCAGTTGAACATAGCTTCGCATGATTATCGTTCGAGTCAATTATATTTATAAATTGCGACAGTTAATCATGAGCTATGCGATAGTGTTCACGTTATTAAAACGCACGCAAGAAGGCACTTTCGTTTGTTTTTGAATTATTCATAACAGGCACCAAGTGCTGGGTTACACAACCTTTTGTATTAACAATGCTATAATTTCATTCAAGAGCCTTTTCTAATATTTGCATTATGATGGGTTCCATTGGCGCTGAGGTTGGGTAGATGTGACACGGGACTTGCCTGTTCAATTTTTATTTATATAAAAAATAATTATAACTTAATATCTTGCCAATAATTAATGTGTAATTTATAACTTTTCAAACTATCATGGCTATCAGCACTATTTAGATTTATAACGGGTAAAATTTACCATGATTCATTGTCTTTCGAGTTTCCCGATATTTCGCCATAGCGCCTCTTTTGTCTGCCAATACAACTGTTACCCAAATCGCTGCAGCTTCAGTGCAACCGTGATCATGGCGCATGTGTAACTATGCCGAAATATCGGGAAAGTTGAGAGACAATCAATCATGGTAAATATCCCGTTAAAAACCTTAACATTTATGTATACTCAATATGTTAACTTGTTATCATATTACACACCTAGGACTTTGAAGACTAGATCTAATTTGAATGCGCAGTTTTCTTAAATTATTATATAAATATGACATGGAATATGTTTGGCTTTGAAATTTCAGCTTAATTAAGTTGGATATGTTATTGACATTACCATAAAATGTTTTAATGATATTCATGGTTTGTTATTTCAGTATAAATACCCGAATTTAGCGGTAATACGTAGATAGCAATTACCGTGGTTATAAAGTAACTCATTATCATACGTAGTGGTAAACCAGTATTTACTGTTATCGATGCTAATTACATTTAATGTATAGATATATATTCTAAATTTTGGTGTAGTTGATGAGTGGTATATGGTGTGGTATTTAATTACAAAACTTTTTACTTTTTGTTCATTCATTTGTACTTTGACGATATGATTGAAAATATTTAAATTTTTGTAACGAAGTTCCTTAGAGCAGGCTTGGAGGAGATAGGAAATTTGTTGCGCGACCGAACTGAAAAAAATTTGATAGTAAAACCGTAAGACAAAGTCCGTGGAATATAACCGTTCAATAAGACGTGCGCAGGCGCGACATTCGTATACACAAGCGAGTAGTGAATA
Organism: Gymnoscelis rufifasciata; assembly: GCA_929108375.1. NCBI lineage: Eukaryota > Metazoa > Arthropoda > Insecta > Lepidoptera > Geometridae > Gymnoscelis > Gymnoscelis rufifasciata. The sequence continues at coordinate 6,270,561 of OV815327.1, read as the reverse complement.
ATATCTTTCTCTTTCTCCTTCTTCTCGTTCTCTCATCCCTTCTCTCTCTATTACCACTCCACCCCGCCAATGCATAGTATATACCTGCTCATGAATTCATGGACAAGCACGTAGCGAATACTCACATTATAGATACATTTTACTCGTGAGTAGCCACGTTTATTTTCATATAATTTAAAATCGTCAAAACATTAATAAATCGTCAAAACAATGGAATGGAAGTGAATCAACAAGTGACATGAATGCAATTGACAGTGATAATAGTTTTTTTACAAATTGTGTCGATTCTACATTAACCGAAGGAACTTCGTTCCTGCCTGGTGTCCCACGCCACCACATATTTCTTTAAATATTTTTTTTATTGGTAAACTAAAAACTTACAAATACAAAGTTACAAATCAATATATCACTAGCTTAATTAAAGTTTTCGCGGATATAAAACAAAATGTAAAACAACTTTGAGAAGAAAAACCAACAAAACCGCATCAAAGATACAACATATACCTATACATATAGCTGTACAATTGTTAAACATAATGTTTTACTTGTCTCTGTATAATTTGGTTTTACAAATTTCTTTTAGTCATCATTTATATTTTTCGTATGTTTGACAAACTAAATCCTTTCCTAATAACCAAACTGCAAAGTGAATTATGAAGTGAAGATTTTCTGTACTACAATCGTCTCAACAACAATAACAGCAGTCTGTATTTGCCTGAATCCTTCTGACTGTCTCAGTAGGTGGGTCAGCTTACGGCGCAGGAGGTAGCGGGCTCGATCCCCGCCAAGGGGTCAAGTGTTTGTATGTTCTGCAAGCACTTTCTCCTTGGCCTGGGTGTTTAATATATACACTAAAATCTATGTATGTATGTCTGTCTATTATATTAAGTATGTCAGATGTCTAGTACCCGTCACACAAGCGTCACACGGGGCTAGATGTTGTTGTAATAATTGTACAGTAATATTTATTTATAATTATATGTCTCCTGAATTTAAGCCACCGTCCTTGATAAAATCTGCTGTCACATATCATCCATTATCTGAGCATTCATCATTCATATTGCTAGATTGCTACATCGGTAGCGTCAATACCCGGTGCTCCAGTATTGTCGTTAGCTTATTAATATTCAATGGTCATCGCCATTGATTCATACGACCTCATCCCAAAACGGGTGGTTTTGGGATGAGGTCGTATGAATCAATCGAATATTGCGGCATGATGATACTGTGATCGGGATAGATTCGTGACCACGCATGCTATCAAATACACCCATTGCATTGTCTGTTTCGATATGTTTATGATCCTTAGTATTTTGAATGGTATGTATCGAGCTTGTACTATGGGTTGATGTTGCTATTTATGTTATCCAAATACCAGAACATGTTTTGTTTTTTTGTTGTGTGACTTCAAAGGAAGACAGAATATGTTGCATAAATTATACTCTTAAGACGTTAGAGACAGTTGTGTAAAAGAAGGAATTTCTTATTGGCATTTAAACATACATGATTATTTATTAATCTGACATTATTTATTATTTATTATGCCGATTTCTATGATTCATACGTCGATCGATTCCTCTTAGTCCGGCGCGTGTCTAATTCTAATTCTAATTCTAAGTGGAGGAACTGAAATCTGCACTGACATCTCGCCTGGGAGTGTTTTGTGCATTGTCCCCCTGCCTAACCAGGCCCCAACCAGCCCAACTCCCTGATGTAGCGGAGTAGGACTTTCGGTGTTGTAACTACATAATTGTTTAAGCAAGTCTGCGGATGTAGATGGGGTCTTCGCGTCCATGAGACGCCGGCGAGTGTCACACAAGAGACATTACGTTTAAAATTAAAACAATCCAAAGTGAAATCTAATTATTTTAGTGCACAAGTTTGTGTTATTCTCTTATCTAGCCTAGAATACATACAACTCACAAGTTACGACCTATCTTCATACATTAGTAAAAAATAAATATAAATATAACTTTTGGACGCCATTTTGTAAAAATAAAACCACCAAACTATTTCGTGGAAAAGGTTTATATAAAATATTCTTAGTCTTCTTTCAATATTTTTCGATCCGGCTGATCGTTTAGGTTTAGGACCTATGTCAAATTAATGTTTCGTAACCACCATTCCCAAATATGTTATGTCGCAGTCGGGTTTTATTTTTTGTGAATTTTACCCTGTTTAGTATATAAATAAACCAAATAACGCGTTACATCATAACCAGGCAAACATAATGGCATCTTTTTTGACAACATATTTGAATATCATACCTGTTTGATTGATTATGCTCGCAATTTCCATCAAATATTCACATTAGTTCTCTTTTTCCTTCTAAAACCAATACATTATTGAATGCTACCAAATTGGCTTCATATTTCGAATAAGTTTTATAAACAAGAGTCATATTTACTGAATTGAGTAACTACTACAACATTACTGATATATATATACATAATATCATCATCATCATCATCATCACCCTATTAACGTTCCCACTGCTGGGACACAGGGACTTCTCTCTTGACGAGAGAGATTAGGCCTTAATTCACCAGGCTGGCCAAGTGCGGGTTGGTGAATGTCACATGTCCTTCAAACTCTTTTAAAGTTCTCAGAACATGCCGGTTTCCTCACGATGTTTGCCTTCACCGTTAAAGCACGTGTTTAAAGCGCACATAAATTTCTCAAGAAGAAAAATCCAGAGGTGCGTGGCGGGGTTTGAACCCACGACCTTCGGAATGAAAGTCGAGGGTCCTCCCACTTAGCCAACACGGCTTGTATACATAATATACTGCAGTAATATCCTATAAGAGCTTAAACACACTATGCCAAATTACCGCCCATGCAAAAGGTTCCGTCGTGTTCGGCTGGTTATGGCACAGCATAAGTGCCGAACTTACGCGGCCGAAATTTAGTCTCGTAACCTTGTTTGTATTTAGATTTCATGTCGAGCGTTGTTGTGACGTTGAATTGAATTCGATCGATCTTCGATTGTAAAAAACTGTGCTCCACAGAATAATATAGCGATTAACTTCCGACCGAAATTCGGCTGTACGTAAATAACTACGCAACGTTATTTCAGCATAGTGTGTCAGTAATTTAAATAGCATTGCAGGCGTTATTAGGCCGAACTTCGGACGCGTAATTTCAGCATAGTGTTTCGCCCGCCATGCAAGCGTCACTACATTAAACTGTTATCGAGCACGTTTTTAGTGCGCGTGCGCAGTTGAACAACTATGAATTGTACTTCACGTGCACAGGTAATAGCCACACGCGACATTGTTCTCAGCTTCTAGTTAATTTTGATGTTTGTAGTGTAGTTTTACTTGTAATTCTAGTAATGATTGTCTTTGAAGTATTTTTGTTCTTAATGGCAATTTAATATTTACATTGTAATATTTCAAGAACGTGACATATGGTCCGCAATCTATATTTAGTGTTTTCTTTCCAAATATACATACGAAATTTATCGTGCGCGACTTCAAAAATGTACGGTAGCTCCCGTTAAAAAATGTTTAAATTCCTTTAGTAATGTTGTAACGAAGCAAGCCTTATCTAGCATAACAAGAAAATTAGACACGAAGGCATCGACATTGTTCTTGCTGAAGAGCCTTGACCAAATTCTAATATTCTTCACTTATTTATACATAATAAAACAAAAGAAAATATCGATAAATGGTGTCAAAGATGCCATTAATATTGCCAAATTTTCTCCCTCATTCACTGTTTTGGGTAAGTCAGCTGTCGGAATGATAGCCAATTTCCAATGACGAGAGGAAGTTCGCGCCTTCGAGGTGCGAGATTCTCGCGCCAAAATTGGATTCCAGATTTATATCACACAGCATTTCAATAAAGTGGAACAACCTTCCAATAAGGAAGCATTATGAATGGGTCTTACCGCAGGGATTGTAGAAATAGTACCGGGTTTCTTGATGTTGCTATTTATGCTATCCCAAAACCGGAATATGTTTTGTTTTTGTGTTATGTGACTTCAAAGGATTATTATGTCGGATAAATTATAGTTTTAAGACTTTGTTTGTTGACGTGTAAAATAAGGAGTTTATTATTGGAATTTAAACATACATAATTATTTGTGAATATTGTCTGCGTTGCAATCATTTAAAATGTATCTCTTCAGATAGGAATATCAGACGGCATTCGCTGAAGCTAACAGGATCAAGTCAAGTATTACATTTTATCCCCAGCATCCCTCACGTTCCTGCTGATACATATTGAATTGAGCCACAGCAAGGGAGAAAATATCAAGTGTTTTGGTCGAACATTGTTTTTTTATTGGATCTTTAAGAGTCTTTAGCGTCTTTGGCCTAATCGAAAGTCGCATTCGTATCGCGTGCTTGTTCTACGTACTCTAAGCTCGAGTTTCCGCTTTCATCTGTGTGAATGACCTTAATGGGTGCAAATATTAAATTTATGGTCCCAGTGATATCTTTAAAACCTATGAAGAAAATTGTGTTAGGCTGGAATAACTATTTAAAATTATCAAGGAGACATTGGATTAAAAGGTTTTTTGGATAGATTAGACGGAATCTATAACTAATTTTTGTTATAATAATAATACACTCTTTATTCAGGTGCTTAGGTCCCATTACAGTGTGACAAACCTTAACATGTAGTAAGAATAAGAATAAGAAATGTTTATTTCACATAAAAATGTTACAAGTACATAGTAATTTACAGATGAGACGTGGTACAGAGATGGCATTTACATAACAGAAAGTATAGATACCCCAACTAGGAAAATCCTGTATTATGGCATATCTATCCCTTCCTCCGGTTCACAAGTACAAGTTACACAAATTTTCAGTATATGTATTACTTCTATGTATTCTTTCTTATATTCTATGTATACAGTAATAAAGCATCATTGTGCTAATTATTTCTTAGACTATTAATTAATGTTCATAAGCAAAGAAAATGGACTATATAAATGAATGAAATAAAGATGTTTGGAATAATAAAAATATGAATGTAAATATGTGTGTGTGTGTGTGTGTGTGCGTGTGTGTACTTGTGTGATAGTAAGCATAGTGAACATAATGTGAATATTTGTAAATTAGTGTGTGTGCTATATATGAAAACATACTTATATATATATATATATACATAAATGTATTTGCTATCATTTCATTAAACGCACTATTAAACTTATTTTAGAATTGTAATCAAATCAAAGTAGGTATATCATAAGTTTTTTTTAACGAATTTTAGCAACGTAAACAAAACGTAGTCCTTTAGTTTTAATAATGTTATTCAAACATTTGTACGAAATCTAGCTAATGTGTTTTGCCTAGCAACAATAAGTTGTACACCAAACCTACTTATCGATGTCCCCACTTCACTGACAATCTAAACAGACCGTTCACCAACACAGGTAATACCACACCCTAATGTGTTTTGCTTTGGTGTCGTGTCGCATGCACTCAAGATACGACATTTGATATTGCATCCAACATGATATCATTAACACCAATAAAGTTTACTGGTACTGATACTGTGTCCAATATCAATATCTTAAATTAAAAACATTAATTCAGATCATTTCTGATTTGAAATTAATTTTTAATCTAATAAACAGAATTATTTATGTTTATTGCTCCGATTGAGTAACGTTTACTCACTAATTAGTTATTATGACAACTAACCGACCTTCAGTATTATACATGACACCCACTGAGCTAAACATATGGTTTTCGAAAGTTTCATTATTTTTTGTACTATAATTCATTATCCACATATCCACTCAGTTTATGTCTAACGTGTATTTTTATGTGAAGAGTATAAAGTTCAAAATCTTCTATATTCTGTGCAGTTATTGTTGGATTTTAAATTTTATCGCCTATAGAATTAAGTTGGTTATCGTCTTACAGTGGTTTGTGCAAGGCGGCGACATCTCCACTCCACGCCGCCGGCCAGTATCGGTTTGATTACGTTTAGTTTTGATTTGTTTGAGTTTTAGACTTAAAGCGGCTTGGATTTTATTTGAATTGCCCATTTGTCTGTCATTAATCTCTCTTTTATTTTCCTACTCCTTTTAATGACATATTCCACATCTTAAATCACATCATATCTTTTTGAAGTAGCTTTTTTATTAGCGCTGGACAAAGATACTATTATTAATAATTTCTCTGTAACTAAATCTTAACGAGGTCTAGGCTGACATTTAAAAATGGATGATTAATCATGAATTATATCTCCATCAATCCGCCATTCGTCAACATCTTAGCCTTCTCCCAAGGCCGATTGTAAACCTTCACGTACTTTAGCATTTTAGTTCTCTGCTCTTAGTTCTACTGCCTTGTCTCGTGTAATTGAGTGCGTGCAAACAACTTAATTTATAGAAAGCTTGTGCATTAACTTAAATATTCGTAGTTTAAAAATTAACTCTCAGGTTTGTCCCTAATATCCATATGACAAAGTTATCGAGCACTTGTAATTGCAAACTCTTAACATTCCAAGGTTTTGAAAGTTTTTACTTTCTACTTAAACTTTCCCCAATTTGTGCGATATTGCTGCTATGATATAGCCTTAGTACTTTAAAATTGTTAAATAATTGTTTGATGTAGTTTTATGTAGTCTATCCAATTCTTTTTCCGCCTTCATTAATTAGGCACTTATCCTTCTGCTAACTGACTGAGTTTCATTTTTCTTGTTGTCCACTGGATCGATCAAGAATAAACAATGTCGTGTTCCCACTATCGAACCGCGATCGGAACGGGTTGTGTGAGAATAAAACAATCTAAACGGTAAGCGGTAACCAACCAGTTGACATAATACCAGCGTTACTGGTCGACCTTGCGAAACTTCCCAGTTTCACTTGCACTTTTCAACGATATTTATTTGGGATTACTGAAGTTAAATCTTTTTAGGTTTTTGCTGAGTTGTTTATTTGTTTTGGTAGTATTTTGTTGTGTGTTTCGAAATAATCTAACTGAACATATAAAGGTATGTTACTGTAAGTTATCCTTACTGTAAGTTATCCTCATTTTTTTATAACTAGACACTGAGTCAAAAAATCAATCGTTTTAAAATCAGCTAAGTATTTCTTATAATTAATGATATAAATTATTAAATTCTCTATGGACTTTGAAATGACTACCTATGAACCTATGAACTGTATTCATCTTTCACTCTCACATAATGACATGATCAATCAGACTTTTTGCTAATTTAATCACCTTTAGATGATGACTATTTGCGAACAATCGTTTAAACTCGCGTTCATCACATCTAATTGAATTTCTCTTCGTTAGGTTATCGGTCTTTCAATCTCAGATAGAACTATCTTTACTTCAAGTGCTACACCTATTGAAAATACATATGTGTATTTTTTATTGTCTTCTTTGGTTGTATTTGTTTGACTCGATTCGTTTTTCAATTTCTTAAGGTTTGCCTTGTTTGCCTTTAAATGCAATTTATTGTTTGCCTGTACGATAAAATGGAATATGTATCGACTGCATCTGTTCTTTCTTATCAACATATCAGCCTGAAAGTGTGTCGACAATATGACTTGCTTGAACGATTTTAATGAATCTCTGCTAATATCAATTTTAACTTGATTAGTTAAGAAAGTATGTGCCAGTTCGAAAACTTTTAGCTATACTGATTTATTTCTATTTAATTCATTATTTTCGCAACGTTATTAAGATATTATGTTGTGCTTAAAAAATCGTATAATTGTTGTATTTTTCTGCTTTTTTAATTTTAAAACTTAAAGTTAATAGGTTAATTTTATTTAAGAGATATAATAACTTTTATAAATTGTTACGTAAATTTAAAAAATACTTTGTTGCTGCAGCAGTTTTTAAAGTAAATCACACGAGTTCTGTGAACTCTGTATATGGATTCATGTATTTAGTTACTTTGACTTTTAAATACTAGTAAATGTATTCGGCAATATTAAATATTCGTTATGTAATCCCGATATTTAATTTACTCGACGACTACCCCTCACGTAATTATTCAAAGCAATATTTCCCTAAATACGGAGATCAACAGAAAGGTTTAATTAATCCAATTTGTAATAAATTTGCAATAAGGTAATATCCAGTCTCGCCATAAACAATAATCATAAAATATTTACAAAGCAATGATTGATGTGAATTACAATATTTCTCATACAAGTCTTATTTCTTCTTTAGTCAAGTTATCGAATATGCGTAGGACTGACATACGATTATTATATAACATATTTTATTTCTACCTACACATGTAATAAGGCTAAGGTAGTTGTTAGAAATTCCTAGTAGCAAGTAATACTACAATAATGCCTTTTCTATTTTACCAGTATCTGCTTCCGAAACTTTGTTACAGGGTCTTAAAATTTGCAAGCTTGTTCGGAAATTTCGATAAAATTTACATTAACCAATTTGAATATTTGATTCTTTTAGGCATAAACATCGTAATGGGATTTAGATAGGATAATTGATTGTCCATTAAGAGACTGAAGTTTGTTTGTTGAAGTATATTATTTTTAATAGATCAAGGTTAAGGTTAGATATGGTTCTAAAAATATTTACCTAGTTGGGCCGGATGAGATTGCCCTGAAAGCATGTTAATTTAAATATTTATATGAATTACCACAAAATCCTGTTTTCTCTACAAACTTGACTAATAATTATCATTATCGTAAGAATAACACGCTACACTGAGATTATTGAGGCATAAAAGAAATATTTATAGATAAGTTGGTCAGTATATCGTGTTATTGGCAGCTTGATCTCTCTTTTGCGTCTCGTATGTTCTCGTTGTATGCCTAATGATCCAGTTACATTTATCAATATTGTTATCTTTTCTGAATTTACTATCGATGCGTGACTCATCTTATCTGCTGGGTTCTCATCTTTTATCACTATCACGTATGTGGTTTATTTTCAGTAACAGAAGGGATTCGTTAGTTGTTTGCACTTGTTGTCTGTTGCAACAGTTTTCTTTGTTTGCGTCTTTCATTTGATTCTACATTGATTGTTCTGTGCTGTGTGTTTTTGTGTTACGTTTTATATTATTACCGTCACAATTATTTCGAACTTTATGTTTATTTGACTCGATCTTTATAGAATTGTATTATCGTCGCATTGTATTGCCGTTCGCTTGTCTGACGACATTTTCGTCAGTAACATACCTGTTTTAATACCGTCGATACCAAAACTCGGTGCTTAACATTAATGGTCTCTGGTATTAGTCATTATCACCACTCGTTAACGTTAGCCAGTTATCGTTTGCAATACCGAGTTATTGCTCGCCCGTGTTGACGGTGCCAATTGCGTTTTTTATCGACATATTGTTTATTAGATACCAGACCTGTCAATACAGAGTAACCGATAGCGAAAAGTGTACTAGACTTTACTGTATCGAAAGTGTAATATACCAGGTGACAACAGTGCTGAAAAAGTGAGTGTTGAAGTTATTTTCGGGGAAAGTTGAATGACCGTTCAAAGTGGCGAAGTCAGAGTCGCGGCTAGTGTTAGTGGGCGAAGGAGAGGATGGATGCTGTTCTTGTAGTGGCATGAAGATCGGTGACCTCGGCGGAGTGCTGCTAGAAGCTGCTAAGCTGACCAGATCTTGGTTCTGTCAGAGACCCGATCACAAGTAAGTTGAAGTCAGAGTAAAGCGTTTATACGCATTCCATCTTTAAATTTTTTATTGATTTTTTCAAGTGAGTTTCGACTGTAAATATTCAGTTTAAAAAAAAAATTGTGATTAATAATATAATAGGACTATTCAAACAGAATCATGTAATTCCAACATCAGCAGAGAATTTTCACCGATACCGATGTAACTTATTCAAACAGTAAAAATCATTTTTTTCTGTCTTGGCAGCAGATATAACTATTTTGAATATTATGTAAGTATGAGTCTGAGTCAATTAAAATCCTCCTTAACACATAACTAGTTAGTAACTAAAAGTATCTTTATTTTCTTATCATAATCATCATCGTCGTATTTACGAAGATACTTAAACTAATCATTTTTATATAACAAAAATGTTTGTACATTTAACTTTTGTTATTGAGTCAATAACTGCTTTTACTTGCCGGTTCTCTACAACTTTCCCACTAAATTGTTCAATGTACGTCCTTCTTAAACTGAGGTAGGATAGGATAAACCTCCCATGATAAATGGTGAGACTTCAGATTACGTTTGAAATTGCAAATATTCTTACGGAAGTTTACCGAAACATAGCCAATTAAAAAGTTTTATTACTCTCAAGTTAGATCTAATACCTTGCACCTTTTGCTAACTTAAATTATGGTGCAGCTTAGTTTTGTTGCTCTTAAGGCAATATTGCAGCCTTAATCTTTTGACTGGCAAAGGTCTTATTCACCGTCCTTCATCTATTTTACCGAGTTTTAATTCTATAAGTTAGATTGGCTTCAGTACTGCACTAGCTTTTGAAGGAAGATTCCTTTGAAGGAATGCTGGAGAGGGTTCCTATGAAAATAAAACAAAATGTGCATTAATTTTTACTTTATTGACTTAAGTATAGATGTATCAGTTTTGTCTAAGTATATTGTGTTATATTGCAAAATTTTACTGTTTTTGGCAAAGAAAAAAGAGAGGGTTATGATTTTAACGTGTATGTATGTTATTTATATATGTATGTAGGTATGCTATGTAGGTATAACTACTAATATTAATCGTCCGCTGGCTATATTAATAATAATAAATCATTTATTTCAGGCATCTGAGGCCCATATAAACATATACATTACAGATTAGCATACATACAAATATAAAATAGACTACATGTCTACACGTACTGTCACGATGTCTACAGGGAAGATAAAGAAAAGAAGTAAAAAAAATATTTATGTGTGCGGTATCAAATGTGTCATTTGATATTCTCATATCTCCAGAAATTAAAAAAATATTAAGTTTAAAATCTTCGCTGAAATATAACTTACTACACGTAGTATTTTTTAACGTAGTTTTATATATCATAGGTACTGATAGAGATTTGTTTAAGGGATCGTATGCCACTTTGATTTTATTTTATTATACATAATACGTTGAGTACCTACAGCTTCGAGAGCTTTAGAGTCTTTTTTCTGGTTTCGCTTTTAAACTTATATTTTTTTCAATTTTAAACTCTAATATGTATATGTATTTTTTCTAAATAGCACACCACTTCATACGTTTCTTGCCTTGCCTCTATGAGTTACTTATTTTCTTCTAAGAAGTGTAATCAGCTTCCTTATTAGGTGGAAATGTTCCCTTACTTCTAAGCCTTCTAAGTTTAGATTGGTTTCAAGTCTAGGCCATTTGCATAAAGTTTCCGCTTAGCTAAACGTAGTATCTATTATCATCCGTTCTCCCGGCTTGTTCTTTGAAGGGCTGTTACACCAATTTAAAGTCCATTCAGCCCCAGCGCCTGAAATAGCTTACTAACCACCTTAGGTAGGTAGAACTTTCTCGAATTTCTGCTGGCTTAATGCCTCGCTTTAGTTGAGTATCTATAAAGGATTTATTATTCTAGGAAGGTAAAGTAAAAACTGTGGTAAAGTACAAATAGATACGTTTGCTCATTTTCGAAACACGAAACTACCGAATATTATGCAAAGTATAGTACAAAGGTCTAAACCATAAGTTTGCATTTTTGGTTTGCGTCGAAAGGTTGGAATCACGCAATAATGTGAGCTTCGGTTCATTTATGTTGCGGGTTCCAACCCAACATCTGTTGACGTTGAATGAGCAGTTTTGGCCGCAAGGGGTCAAGTTTCGACGGTTTATCGGTCGCCTACACTGCAAGGCGACACCGCGCCGTAACAGATGATCCACGATGCTGACACTTTAGTTTATAATATTTATAATTGTATGTATGTTAGTCTGTAAGGTATATGTTTATATGGGCCTTAGATGCTTGAACTAAATGGTTTATTATTATTATAAGTAAGTACATTCTTCAAATTCCGTTTTCCCTCTAATGGACGTAATTTTTTTTTCGTACCCAAAGGGAAGGCTATTGGTAAGCCGTCGTCTGTGTATCTATCTGTCACCAGGCTGTATCTCAAGAACCGTGATAGCTAGAGAGATGAAATTTAGAGGGATGATGTATTTCTGATGCCATCAAATACATACACACAACAAATACTAAAACATATTTAAGGGGGCTCCCATACAACAAACGTAATTTTTACAAGGTTAACCAACGTTGCGCGATGCCAGTACTTGGATGGGCGACCGAACTAACTAAATCAACACTAACTATTGAAACTATTGAAAGAAGAAAAACATTTTTTTTTTATTGCCGCGAGCGTGTAAACTGTACACGGGACCCTAAGTGTAGTTTGAGTCCAACTCATACTTTTAAAATTAATTTGTTGTTTATACTATAAATAATGACGTACAGTCGTTTATAACAAGTTAATGCAGCAAAATGTCTGGACACGAGTATATTCCAGAGATCAGTAGCAACTCCGTCTTATTTCTCCACTAAGAAAACATTCTTCAACTACATCTTATTCGCAATGATATATTGAAACTTCAGGTTGAGTTATAGAGGACAGGATTAAAATGTAGCGATATTGAACAGTGAATGGCAGCTTCTGGAAGCTGATTAAAAAAGTTGAAGAAGTCGCGTTTCAAATCCCATGCGGGCCAGAGTTTCCTTCGATACCTTGTGGCAATTTTTTAGTATAAGTATTTTGTTACTCAATCGTGTCATGTCTTGTCTTGAGTTTCTTGTAATTTATAACTGAAAGTAATTAATTAAATATTTCCGGACAGTCAACACAACTACATCTAGCCCCGTGGTAAGCTCTAAGCTTGCGTTACGGGTATAAGACATCTTATATACTTTATGTAATAGACTTTCAAATATAGATATTTTTAATATACATATTAAACACCCAGACCAAGGAGAAAGTGCTTGCAGAACATACAAACACTTGGTCCCTGGGCGGGAATCGAACCCGCGTCGCAAGCGGACCGTCGCCCATCGCGCCACTGAGGCAGACAAAATGTAGCTAGTTAGTTTTAAGCCCATTCAACCGACAAAAAAAGGGACTCTTCTCCTTTTATTTGACGCGTATTATATGACCACGTATAACTTTTTACTTTTAGCAATTCGATTTTTGATAATTTTAATTTTTGTTAATATATTAGGTCCTTACATATGAAATTGGCGTTTTGTATGGGAGGAACAAAAAGTCGAATATTTTTTAATATAATATATTTAATTAATCAAAGTATGAACCATTATTTTCTATGCACTTTTGCCATCTTTTAGGTAGTTCATTGATCCCTTTACTAAAAAAACCAGTCGGACGGGAATCAATAAAATCTTTGAAGGCGATTTGGACTGCCCCATCGGAGTTGAATTTTTTCCCTTGCAAGAAGTTATCCAAATTTCGAAAAAAATGGTAATCTGTTGGAGCAAGGTCCGGGGAGTACGGAGGATGTCTTAGACTTTCCAATTGAAGCTCTTCTAATTTAGTAGCCGTCTGTTGCGCAGTGTGTGGTCTAGCGTTGTCGTGAAGCAGCAGTGGCGTGGAGCGATTGACCAGCCTAGGTTGTTTAGCCGCTAGCTTTTCCATCATGGTTTGCAATTGCTGACAATAGACATCAGCCGTAATAGTCTGGCCAGATTTGAGAAAACTGTAATGAACAATACCGGCACTAGTCCACCAAACGCTTACAAGTAACTTTTTTGGGGTTAATTTTCGCTTGGGGCAGGATTTGGCTGGCTGGCCAGGATCCAACCATTGCGCTGAGCGCTTCCGATTATCGTAAAGAACCCATTTTTCATCACAGGTAATGATTCGGTTTAAAATACCTTCATTATTGTGCCGGTTTAGTAATGTAACGCAGCAGTCGACGCGCGTTTGCCGGTTTGCTTCAGTCAATTCGTGAGGTACCCACCTTTCAAGCTTTTTAATCTTCCCAATTTGCTTCAAGTGAATTAAAACAGTTTTATCACTAACACCGCAGCCTGCAGCTAACTCGGACGTGGTTTGCGATGGATCCGCTTCCACAATAGCCTTCAACTCTTCATTATCAACTTGAGTCTCAGGCCGTCCACGGGGCTTGTTCTGCAAGTCGAAATTTCCAGAACGAAAACGTTGGAACCAAAAACGAACTGTGTTTTCTTTTGCAACACGACCGCCATACACATCATTCACCCTTCGAGTTGTTTCCGCAGCACTAGTGCCACGGCGGAACTCGTACTCGTAAATAATGCGATATTTTAAGTTTTCCATTTTGTAAAATGAGTGACGCAAACAGAAAAAAACAGAAGAAAAAAAACAAATGAATGACGATCATCGAAGCACAAATACATGAGTCTATAGCTGTACAAATTTGAATTTGGAATTCCTTACCAAAGAGGAGAAATTTGTGATTAAAGTGGCCAGTACGAAAAACGCCAATTTCATATGTAAGGACCTAATATTATGTTGTTTAATATAGATACATTAATTAAACTATTCAGTTTTTAGGCGGATTTTTTTATATTTATAATTAAGTCCGCATGCTAATTATTCACCTGACCTTCCATTGAACATTATTTTTGTTAAATTAGGTAAAATTTATACTTTATTTCTACTTTGATTATCATCTTCCAGCAATAACAACAACCATTCTACCAATGGCTACATTAAAATATCTTTACTTACATTTGCAAGAATTGTGAAATCAACAACGCAAATGCATCAATTTTGTTCCAAAGTAGAATACGGAAAAAAATATGCATAAAACTTTTAACAGTCAGTATCGGCCAGAGGAAGGAACACACTAAGATATGAGAGAAAGAGACAGAGGTACACATTACATTAAGGTCTCTCGGGTGCGCTCGGAGCTACTCGGCGAAGTCCGTAGCCGTGACACTTGTCTTGAAAATATTGAGGGTAGGCTAAAGAAATTGCTTCGGGCAGGTAGATTTGGCAGCGTGGGTTTGGGTAGACGCCAACTGATAGCGTTTGGAAATAACTACCTTTATGGCATATTGGAGGTTGCTCACGTTTTGGATATTGTGAAATTAGGTTGTGTAAGTTTCGTTATATTGTTTCAAGTTATCGTTTATGAGTTTGCGTCATTGAACAGAATATTGTTTTTTAAGTCAGTCGGAATTGTGTCTTATCTGTTATGTACCGTCTTATGTTTATTGTAAGGACAAAGCACTATAACATGCAATTCTTTAATGTTTAATTTTCCATGTTACATTAAGTGTAGCCTCTCTTTTGAAACTTAACGAACTTATTATTTCTTTTTGACGACCTCTGTGGCTCGGTGGGCGAACGTCCGCCTGAGGCTCAGGAGGTTGCGGGTTCGATTCCCGCGGGGAGACCAGATTTTGTACGATCTACAATCTCTGGTTTCGGGTCTGGTTTTCTATGTATCATATGTATGTATTTACAAAAAAAAATGTATCTACGTAGTATATCAGTCACCTAACACCCATAGTACAAGCTCTGCTTAGTTTGGGGTTAGGTGATGCTGTGTGAGTAGTCCGGAAATATTTATTTATTTTAAATATTTATTTATTAAATCCATGAACTTATTAAATATCATCTTAACATCTTCGCACATTTCTCTGAAAATGTGTAAAGAAACGACTCAACTTGCGGCTATTATGCTCCAATATATTCTCATTGCACGGCATCTAACAATGGTGAACAGAAACTTCAAGGTCTCAGTCTCCATGATAAATTAACCTTTGGAATTAGAATTGGCGATTACTTGCGACAATGTTTTCCCAATGTTTTCAACTTACAGTCACAAAGTGAAGCGTATTTCGTGTAATGGTCGAAGAGTTTTGTCGACTGTATTGTTTTTCAGGTTGAGTGAGTAACACAGTCGGTACACTACAAATGTATTATTAGTGATTATCACGCTATTTTTATGATAAATTCAAGACTAATGGTCGGAAAATGGAGTCTATTTACCATTATGATTGCAGTGCGGCGAAAAAAACTGGAAATCTTAACATTTTATTTGATCTACCTACTCGGCTTTGCTTGTAACAAAATTATATATTACTGTAGTAACTGTACTGTAGTGTATTACAGTAGCAATATGCTATGTAGTAAGTTTAATAATAAGTAATTTCCTGATACCTACAACATGAGTATTTTCAAGTCAAGAGTGAATAGGTTCATTCTAGATCTTTGTGATCCATCCCTCTGCACATCGACACTTGCCATCAGGTAAGATTTTAGACAAACAAAGAACTATCTTCCTTAAAAAAACCTTTAATCTTATTTTAGGGGACTAGACATCTATACTTCATACAGCAGATATAATTACCATAGATACATATCATAGAAAGACCCAGGTCAAGCAGAATATGCTTGCGGTACATACAAATACTTCCCACGGCGGGAACCCACGATAGCATGTATTACTGAAGCAGTTTTCAACCTTTCAAATCAGTTCACAAATGCCCTACACCAAACCAAACGTTCAATATAATACGTCAGTTGTGAAGCAGACCACGTGGATTTAGTAAGCGAGTGCAGTTTATTTGTCAAATGGGGCGCACCATCCCTCTTTTGTTGTTTGCGGGGCAGACTAGCTGTTAGGGTTGCTGGATCATTGCAGATCAATTTGTACTACAGCTTGTGTATGGTCAGGCAAGGTTGAATTAGACTCTGACATTATACATTGTACGTTTAGGGTACAAATGATAGTGCCTTAAAGCTTTAAGCCTCTGTTATGCAATCAGAGAATCTATTGTTTATACATAAAAGCAATAGGTTCTCTGATTGCATAACAGAGGCTTAAAGAGAACATTGTTATGCTTCAAGCCCAAAGACCCAAAGAAACGCAGGATTTCTATTTTATTCCTGTTCTGTTCTATTCTATTTTTATAATTTGGTATACAATTTTGGTAATTCTTAAAAGCCCTTGATCAGATAATAGTGTGTAGTATTTTTTGCGAATAAGTCTTTTAATCGGTTCTATGGCTTTAATGCAGTTTTAAGCAATAGAAGGTTAATACATTTCACAGTACGACGCCGGCGCCGGCGCCGTGTCGCTAGCTTCTAAAATATGTATATATATATATATAACATGAATAAATATATGTATAACATGAACGTTTAAAAAAAACATTATAATAAAAGGGCTCTCTATATGTGCCTACATTGGGAATTAGAAATAAGGTTACTTAATTATTCCTTATTATTGTTTATGAATCATATCTGTAAATGAGTGTAACAACCCTGGCCCGTCCTCCATTCACTGGCGACTTGATTAATACGCCTGAATGGCTGCAGCCGACCTAGTTTCTGGCGAAAAATTGTAGGTTATTATGGAGCAAAACCCTCTGGACAGGGATTGTGCGTTTCAGAGACAAAGTCGGGATGAATTGTGGCATTTGATGGGACGGCAAGGTGAACTACTGAGTTAAAATCCACTTATTCATATTAGTGGTGCATTCATATAAGTCTGGCTGGGCCGAGTCGCTGCTTGCTTAGCTATTCATGTAACTTGCAGTTGTAAAGTTACCTTGTAAAGTTCTTCGTATTTAGCAGTGTATTTCTAACAGCTGTGTAGAGGACCGGTAAAATTAGGCTTTGTCGGCGCGGTGGTGCCGGCATCGTGCACAGGACTGCTTATACTTATCGGTGGTGGTGGATGGGTTAAAAAGGAAATTACACATTCGGCTTGGTACTCTATTGGAATACCTCACGTTGTGGTATCTAAAACCACTAATAGTTTCTCTTTTTGTTGGTTATAATATAATACTCGTACTCTTTACAACAACAGTGTAGAATTTACTTGATTTTTTTGGTTTAGTTATCTAACAATTCCGGGAAGTATTTTTTGCATAAAAGTAATAAATTTTAAACACAATGCCCCATTATTTGTTACAATAATATTAAAATAATATCACAGCAGCGCTGTTAGTCAAAACAGTGAGTTTAGTTGTACAAAGACATTGTTGTATGTATTTACTCAGCACGTTGACTGGAAAATAATTTGGCGAAAATTAAACACAAGTGCCTTTATTTTCCTACATATCTATAACATCTATAAATAAAAAACAAGTCTTGTGCTTTACAGCCATTATGATTGGAGAACGACTGAACCGATTTTAATAGTTAATATTTTTTCGGACTTATCTCCACCCGGAATATCATAATAACTATTAAAACATTGAAAAGTTAAATATATATTTTTTTAATAATTAAAAAATGACCTAGGTCGTGTATATAAACGAGTCACAATAGGCGTCTACTTCAAAAATATATTAAAACAAAAAGGGGGAATTCTGTTTAGTCCGTGTGTCCGTCCGAAAATACTGGACGCCTATTTTTTGCTTTATCAATTTAATAAGAAAGAGCGAAGATATAGAGCCACAAAGTTCCGGAGTGGGGTCTTGTGACGTATACATTTAGTACATTTTGCTCGAAAGCATTAATTACGTCACGCGAAACTACAATGCACTGCAGCGTCTTTTTTTTCATTTGCAAGAAAAAAATAAAATACTATTACATTGTTTTTATACGTGGAGTTTCGAAATTGGTATACAAAACGAAAAAGGTGTAAATGGCACGTACCAAATTTTGTTTTTCAACTTTACAATTTGGACTCCATTTATTCGAAAAAAAAACTGACCTCATCTTTTTTTAAGCCTTATCTAATCTCTAGATCATATTTAGCCTCATTTACGATAATTTGATATCTTTTAAACTTCTGGAAAAAAGGTAAATAAAATCTTGAACCATTGTTTTAGTAGTAACTAGCGGCCCGCTCCGGCGTCGCACGGGTAAAAAAGTTCCCGGCAATTTTTCCTTATTTGCTCACCGTTTAGACCTACCCTGGACTACGACAAACATTTTAAAGCCAAAATCAGCTCAATCGGCCCAGCCGTTCTCGAGTTTTAATCAGACTAACGAACAACAATTCATTTTTATTTATATAGATTATTATTATTGTGGTAGTACGTTTAAATCAAAGGTTAGTTGTGTATCCAAAAACTCAATTTGTGATGTCACAACACGTTTGTCTGCTCGATCGTGCATTTACAGCGAACAAGAACACAAGCTATACAAGTTTCACCGATATTCGTAAAACCTTATGAGCCAGCAGTAAGCACCAGTGGGTTCTGGCTTCCGGCCAACGCGAGGACTCTGATGGGTTAATAGCTCGGCTTTGTTTGAACGTGGTTTAAACTTTGATGTCTGCTGTCGGTGATGAATTAGGTACCTACTTACTGAACTGTGCACAAGCGCACTGCATATCTTCATGCATATATTAATATTATTAAGAATACTTTATTGCACAAGAAAAATACAGAGTTGTACAAAAGGTGGGCTTAATGACAAGGCATCTTCTAATATATATATTATATCTAGGAATTATAAAGTATCATATTGGGTCACAACGTAATAAGATTAAAACACTTTTGATTTGATTGCAATACAAGGTCATAATAAAATACCTACTCATTTAATCAACACCCAAAATATCGCTAACAGGAAGCTTAATTCAAGGGTAGGGCATATGTAAAGAAAACGTCATAAATTAAATATATTTTGTGGATTGTCCGGTAATATTAATTTATTTTATGATATGTTTATTACTTAATAACGTACCAACACAAAACTCATTCGTTATGGCTTATTGTGAACAACTCCGGACTAACAGGAAAGCTAGACCACGGAACTCCAAGCTTGCATTTGCATACTTGCGTACCGTGAGCACATCTCGCGCTTTTCTCTTGCAAATCCAAAAGTTTCAAATGCGGTAACGATGGTATTTGCATCTGCGTAGAATATATATGGGACTAGTCAACATAGAAACTTTGATCCCGTAGGATTAATCCTTATTCACTTGCGGAATACCAAACGAATAAGGATTATTTAAGAACTTCGTCAACAACGTTTGGACCAGAACACGGCACCAGTGGACAAGGCATCCCACATAATATATTAATGACTAGCTACCCTTTTGCGGTTTAAAGTAAATATATATTTTGTTCCTTACTGGTACAACAGCTAACCGTGTCAAATTTTATCCTAATCGGGCTTCGCTCGCAATAATGGCCTTTTCCGCGAAATGTGGTATTTGACCGCGGTAAATAGGAACCTATGTGTTATTCTGATATGTAAGCTGTCTAACTATGAAGTTTCATCAATATCCATTAAGTAGTTTTTGCGTGAATAAGCAACAAACAGTAAGTAAAGTGTTACACACTTACTTTCGCGTTTATAATTATTAGTAGGACTAGAGACACTCCTACTTCACGCTCGGGTGCAAATTATACTCTTGAATTACTCTGTCCATTGCGGAAAACTGCATTTAAATACGCCGAGTAGTTTAAAAAATTTAAGCGGCAGACAATTAATTTTAAATTATCTACGAGTACATGACGTCATAAATATCTACAAACAATTACGTCAACTTTCCTTTTATTAGAATAGGTAATAGTAATCCTCATCATTCGTCCATTGGGAATAGGCGTTTGTCCTTTTTTGGGAAAACCGGCTAAGTATGTCGATGCCAAATTTTACTCAACTTGGGCTTATTTCTGAATAATTGTATGTTCCTGCGACAGGCGTTAATTTACCACAATAAAAAGGAGCCTATGTGGTATTCTGAAATGTAAGCTATATACTCACAAACTTTCGTGTTTAAACTATAAGTAGGATTAAGCTTGATGCATACGATATTCTCAGATGATGCACATTAGTTCACAGCGAAGTTTACTTCAGAACAGAGTTCATAAGCTTTCTTCAAGTTCGCAAAATGTGGCGGAACTTTCAAAGCTCGTTGAAATGTTAAAAGATATCATTATGTCGGCGTAGATATTGCCTAAAATATTCTGTGACATTTTAAAGAAACCTTTTTAAAATGTATTTTGTCGTCCTGCTAAGGGCTGTTTTTGTATCTGTATATTCACTTATGCCGAGTTTGAATATCCACCGGACCCTTAGAGACCGTTATTGTATTAAACTACCGTCAGATATCTTTTCAGTAATTCGAAAATCATCACTAAACAGATTGTGAACTCAACAAAGTTATATCTCAATACCTGAAACCTAAAATTGAAACCTGACTTGTATCGAGTTACTTGAATTGAAATGGAAATGGTGGAATCAAGTTGGTAAGCGATTTGCAATTTAGTTTCCCGCCAAGTTCAGGCGTTCGGCTCTAGTTGGGAACATGTAGGAAGTCTGGCCTTACGTAATGTAGCGGTTTTGAATCCCTGAATCTATGGTTTAAGATTCTTCCGCAATATTTACGATAATTCCGAATTTAAATCGTTTGTGTGTTATTTGCAAGGATTTCATTGCTTCAAAGACTTTTTAAACTTCTTAGGCATCCTCAATAAATGCATAGGTAAGGTTTTCTACATCTAAATATCGACCAATCAGGGTTCTTGAATACCCTGAAAACACTCAAAATTGAGCCACAATTACAATGTGCAAAACATTGTGGCTCAATTTGGTAGCGGTATATAGGTTAATTCCATTTGAAAAAAAATAAACAGTTTTACTACTTAAATTGCGCTCAATCTGAGGTCCCTGTGTCCCAGAGAGAAGTCCCTGTGTCTCAGCAGTGGGAACGTTAATAGGGTGATGATGATGATATAAATATCTTAGGTTGCGGATCTATCAAAAAGGGCAATGGCTCAAAACCTACGCTGCTGACTTAAAAATGTAAGTGACAATGAGGTAATTTTATGGCTTATTATGAATAATAATAATAAATTATTATGAATAATAATACCGACTCGCAGTTAAGTACAATTAAGTCTAGCTATATTAATACAATGGGAATATCAAATACCGCGCATCTTCAATTTTAAGCCACAATTTCTTAACTCTTCGGAACAATAAAACCTTATTAGCTTAAAAGGAAACTTCAGCTGCAGTCAAGTTTAAGCTGAAACAGAATTTCATTAGCAGAAGCATTCACACGTTGAAATTACTTCAACGGCTTCAACCTGGATTCAGTTTCAAGAAATTGAAACTTCTGGAAACGAAATTGCTTGGTTTGTACTTCATCTGCAACGGATGCAACTTTGTAACTTTATAATTTACAGATTTTATAGTATTTTTGAAACAGGTATTTTTCAAACGGACTTACAAGCATCTTCTTACTAGTTATTTTATTTATTTAGAGCGAGGAGTCGTCGAATCTGACCTTGGAAGATTTACGGATTAATAGAAAAAAAAATAATAAAAAAAAAACATAAATTTATAAATAATATAAGTTAAGAAGCAATGTACAAGGCCTAGAGTTCAAACTAGCGTATTATTTAATAAAATCTAAATTAAAAATTTAAGGAAAACCCCTGATTTCAATGCCTTAATTTCCTTTAAAGTAAAACACCATAATATATAGTAATGTGCACGCGATACGTTTTCATTTGATACCCCATTCGAGCATATTTGCATTTTCGGTTTTCCTTCCCCACTCTCACCCCCATAACATTTAAACGGCTCAACCGATTTTCATGAAACATGTCTAAGAACACCCGCGCCAAACTTACCATTCATACAAAAAAAAGACATATAACACCCCTCTTTTGGTCGAGGGTAAAAGAAAAACTAATTTATTACAAAATTTCTAAATCAAGGAGGGTCCCTCCTTACTCTTTTGGAAAAGGCTGTCTTCTGCAAGGTTATGAAAACAAAAGGTTTTGTTATTCCACACGAGTAGGTCTTGTCTTCAGGTCATACATACTTTACATAGTTCAAGACGATTATTGAGCAAGATTTAGCTGTGGAAGTTCCCATGACAAAAAAAAAAGATTATCTATCATACAATTTATTTCTTAAATTTGCCATGACACAACCACTTCAAATCCCCCTAACGCCGTAGTACTTGCCAACAATTACTCGCGATGACTGTGCAATACACTCGCGCCCGTAACTTGTGCACAATAACTACTAATTTTATTATTTTTTTACGCCACAGTTATACTTTCACTAAAACCGTTTCGTAACAATGCATTGTGATAATAACCGCAAGTATAAAATGCAAATCGTACAATTTGTTACCTAGTTTTTAGCTGAATGTTTTATCTAAATTTCAGTGTGCTCTTTTAAATGTTGCGAATTGTCAAAGGCAGAATATTAAAGCACATCTTTTTTTTATTTTAGATATGTTTTGCTTATTATTCATGGTAAAAATGGAATGGAATGATGAAAATACTGAAAAGCCATAGAGTTTTAGGATCATAAATTAACGAATTACCTATAACACTTGACTATTGATACAGGAGAAAAGACGACGAATATACATAGTTATGTCACACTTCATAAAATGTGAAAATAGAACCAGCAGATGTTGACATAATTATGTTAATAAGTCTTAAATGGCATTCATATTATTATGACATGCCAATCACTTCGAGGTTCTTTATAAACCAATATATTATAAAAATTAGTTGCCCATCGCAATTTCAAAACATATATATTATGTACAAATAAAGTGTTAAATAAGTTATTAGTTTATTCGTCGTAGGTAACATTATATACACTTGACTTCGTTTCAATCTATTTAACTGAATATTATATAATCTTAAGTAAGAAAGTATAAAAAATAAGCACTCTTCACGTCACAGACAAGACACCAATTAATTGTCATAGTATAAAATACAATAATATGAAAAAATAGAACAAATGTTGCTAAAAAGTAGCATTGTCAAACTTAAAACAAAGAAAGTAATACAAAAAATAATGTCATAATAATAAATAAATATTTCCTGACAATCCACACAACAACATCTAGCCCTAGTAAGCTTTTAGCTTGTGTTACGGGTACTAACATCTGATATACTTAATACAATATACATACGTACATAGAGGTTTTGAGGTTTTGTTTGGAGGTTTTGTCTGTTCACGTCCGTAAGTGGTAACCCTCTGAATCCTTACACGTGACCTCCGGGTGGTGCTAAGAACAGTCTCTGGTGGTAGGCTTCGGCCGCGGCTTGTCACCACCCTCCGGGCTGGGCCAGTGCGTGAAGCGATTTTTTCGTGTTTCGTAATGTGGTCCGGAGAAGCCATCTTCTAGGCCTTCATGCTCCATTTTAGACCACATCGTCACTTTACATCAGGTGAGATTGTGGTCAAATGAAGGATTATCAATATTTAAAAAAAAAACAAAAAAAGATATTTTTTATTATACATATTAAACACCCAGACCAAGGAGAAAGTGCTTGCAGAACATACAAACACTTGACCCCTCGGCGGGAATCGAACCCGCTACCTCTTGCGCCACAAGCGGACTCTCGCCCACCGCGCCACTGAGGCAGTCATAATTAATAAATTAAACTGCTGTACAGGGGCATTGATTAAGAAATGTTTATTATTATTAAGAAATGTTGTCAAGAAAGTGGACCAATCCGACTAAACTATCTATCACAAGCAATTGTATGGAACTGCTGCAGTACGGGTGTGTCGACCTTAAGGCACAAATTAGCTCCTTGACAATGACTGACCGCGGCACTGAATGCGCGTGTACGCAGCCTGAATGACCGTAGCGTGACGTGCCATTACAGCACGCTTATAGCTGTGCATGAGCTGATAATATGCCTACGTTCGGAACCGGAGTGAAATCATAAATTAGCAGTGAATTCTATACTAGAAGCTATTTAGTAGGTTAGTAGGAGGAACTATACTATTTTCGACTACTGATGAGCGAGCTTACAAGAAAGGCTCCCTTTTTTAAAATAAACTACCCAACTGTCAATTTCAGTCTAATTTATGTATAATTAAAGATTAGTGTCCCACAATATATGCTTAAACGATACCTAAATATCGAAGCACAATTGATATAACTAAATATCGAAGCACAATTGATATAAACATTTCAAACAGCATTTTCTCTCCAGTTGTATCATACATCCGCGAATATTAAATTAGTGGAATGCTAAAAGCCGCTGTCACGACTATGGAGAAAGTCCATACAATTTTGCATGGGTACTTTTGTATGGGTGCTAGTTAGATGCACAGATACTGAGAATATTGAAATGATGGTGATTCTACAGCCGTGCCTAGAAATCGGAACCGAGAACGTCTTGCTAGGAACATATTGTTAAATTTCTATCCCCGTACAAACATTTGATGACAAAGTTTCATTCAATCTCATCTTTGTAATGTTAATTTAGGGGGACATAACAGAAAATTTTGTCTAGGAATTGAATAATGGATAATGATTACGATGTAATATCTCCTATTTATTATTTTCCTGTGTATTGTTGTTAGAATAAATACCGATTAGTTTTATCATCATTTTTATTAGTGTTCAATGTAGCTTCATCCACCAGTTAGTAGTTTAGGTGTACCTTATGGTATGTACCATGCACCGTGTGCTTTATGTGAAATATACCTATTAACCAGTATTATTATACGAAAAACACGTATTAAAATACAAACGGTCAAAACGCGAGCTATACCTACGCGACTCGGGCAGGCACACACTGGGCACACAAGCATCTGACTGCCGTGCCGTAGTGACGAACTATGATGTCATTAAAAAGCGTTTAAGAATTATATACACGTGACCTCCGGGTGGTCCTAAGAGCAGTCTCTGGTGGTAGGCTTCGGCCGCGGCTTGTCACCACCCTCCGGGCTGGGCCAGTGCGTGAAACGATTTTTTCGTGTTTCGTAATGTGGTCCGGAGAAGCCATTTACCTTCTAGGTCTTCATGCCCCATGTTAGGCCACATTGTTCACTTCAGGTGAGATTATGGTCAAATGAAGGCTAATCTACCATAAAAAAATATATATAATGTAAATATAATATTACCGTGCCAGTAAGAAGCACATCAAAATATGTGATTTTTTAGTCTCATTTTAGTATCACATAAAACGTTAAGTATATGACTATGATATTCTATTGCCACTACCGGTTTCTTAAGCTCAGTTAAATAATTGCACCTCCTATACCGAACATTGAAATAACATTTAAACCGTGCAATTTGCTCCCGGATTAAAACCACATACGATATCAAACAACCCTTTATGTAGAAAATACAATTTACATTAAGGGTTAACTTTTATCTTCTTTAATCCCCACGTGCCGTTTTCAAAGCTAAGATTTTAGTTGCTCTTTTAAAAGCATGTCTCATTTTAACCCCTTTGAAAATGTAGTGGAATAGAAAAGGACAGATGTGAAGAAACTGTTTATTCTTGTGTCCCAGTTTTACTGGCAAATATTTGATAGTGATAGCTGGTATGTTATGTTATGAAAGATCTGGCATAGGACGGTATTGATAACGGCGATGTCAGATAAAAGTTCCTTTTTAGCAGATACGTTAGAATGTAGGTTGGATGAAATTAGAGATTTGTTACAAATCTATGAGAAGTCTTATGCACGTTTTGGTTTTATGCATGTCTGTAACGATAGGTTTCTTCAGTAAATCCTACATTTCTACTACCTGACGCTGGTGTTCAATCAAACAAACGTATGTTTTTGACATAAATCCCCGCCAGCGCCCGCTTAACGCAGCGTTAGGCCTAACGCTCTTTTCTTTAAACACCTAATAAATAAATAAAAAAAATAATAATAAAATATAATATAAATAATCTCCAAAAATAAAACATCATAAAAAAAAAACAAACGAAAGGTTTGATCCTCTTAGTTCGATAATTAACAAGAAATTGGTAACAACAGGCTGAGTTGCCTTGAAAATTCCTAAAAGAGCGATTTTATTATTATGTATTTTTCCATTCATGTTATAAAATTGTTGTATGCCTTCCATTGAAATCATTACATTCTTTCAATGCCATACAATGCTGCCATATTTATCGAAGTCAAACACTTGCCTTTTCAAAACAATCTGTTATGACACCAAAGCGCGTGTTACCCTGTCTGTTCACATAGTAGCTCATATTTTCATATAGACAGAACAATAATTTGTAATATAGGCTCAAATAAATCCTAGCTGAATTTTAATTGTTACGAAACTATTACAAAAAGAAACGACGAAAAGTTTGTTGCTATGTATCCTAAACATTTCTTTGGTGGGCGAAGAAATGAAGTCACAACATAACCGTATAACCTTGCCTATTATATTACTTCTCGTCTCTGAGTTATTTCTGACCCGTTATCCCAAAGCATCATGTTACCTAAGACTTTGAGATCATTGAATTTTCCTAAGATCTAAATTCACTTAGCATAAGCATATGATAATCATATTTACGTATCCTCTGCTGGGACACAGGGTCTTCTCTCTTCATCATCATCATCTTCCTGACCTTATCCCACATCACGTGGGGTCGGCACAACATGTTTTCTGCTTCCATTTCCCTCTATCACCCGTCATCTCGACACTCACCTCTTTCTTACACATGTCATTTTTCACACAATCCATCCATCTTTTCTTCGGCCTACCTCTTCTTCACAGGGACTTATCTCTTGGCGAGAGAAAACAAAAATCTAACCTTATCCACAGTTTTCATGAGTTTTTCGCTCACTACACTATATATATATATGTATATATATTATATATGTATTTATTAATACTTCACCATTTTATATGTATATATAAACATTATATATTATAGTTTTATATTTATAGTGCCTGATTTGTTTTCTTGCACGCCCAGGATGACTGGTAGAGAATGCTTCTAGCATTAAGTCCTCCTCTGTACATTGTTTTTTGTGCATAAAGTATAAATAAATAAATACACTTACCTCAAAAAGGGTAGATGACTAAGGAACAAGAAGAAGAACATCAAGGAGTTAGGACGGTTAGGGCCTAGCTAGGCATGGGGGTAATGCACAATACACTCCAAAGCGAGATGTCAGTGCAGTCCTTAGTCCCCCCAACAAAGAATTAGAATTAGAAGGAAAAAGAAAATAGTCCGTTATTTCCATTATTTAAAAAAAAACCGTTATTTACTTGCAACCAACGATGAAGACGTTATAGTGCATTGAAGTTTCGCGTAACGTAACGCTTTCATGAGATTTGTACTATATATTTGCACTTTCTTTTATATGATACAGCAAAAAATAGGTGTCTAACAGACAGGTCTAAAAAGAAACGCAATGTTCTAATGAAGTCTTCATGCATATTCTGTGATCACGAAACTCAACTGCCTTTTCTCTTGTCCCCAGCTTCTCCCAGAAAGTAGACGAGGAGGAGGTGGGCGGTGGAGTTCCCCTGCACCCCCCTGACGGCTTCTACACCCACCAGCACGGGATCCACAGCCACCATGCGCACACGGCGGAGCCCGACCGCGGCTACATGGATGGAAACAGATACGTCACATCCGTGCACCGACCTCTGCCTGGTGAGTGTCTAACTAGTGTGTGACTAGTAGACGAGACTGTTTCTACTGTGTAATATGTATAATAAATAATATCTAAATAAATATATCTCTATTATACTAAGTATATCAGATGTCAGAACCGTAGCACAAGGTAGCAGTTTACTAGCCCGTGTTGATTGATGGTTGAGTTACGATTTCCTCCGGTAAAAAAGCTATCTATCAGTCAGATTGAAATCGGACCAGTAGTTCCTCAGAATAGCGAGTTCAAACAAACAAACAAAAATCTTCCAGTATACTTATTCACTTTACACGGGGAAAGCATAACGCATAACATAACCCAACACTTAAACAACTTGATAACATTTTCTCGCACACACTTAATACATAATGATAAAAATGTTTAAATACCCCTATGAAACACACAGAGTTAACTCGCCACTATCGTAAACAGAGTCACATTTTCTCTATTTCCTGTTCGAGTCTTTTGGGTAATGACTATCGCCATTGTATTAAACGGAATTCTCCTTTCCAGCTTTAAACCACTCGAACTCGTCATGCTCATCGGCCTCCAACGCGTCGACGGGCGCAGGCCTATGTCCCGCAGTGGAGCCCGGGCCTCCGCTGTACATCGCCGCGCCGCCCGAGGGCTTTGGCATGGCTGTCCACACCAACAGGTCTGTGGAGAGGTGAGTTCTTACTTTTGCTTCTATTCTTACTTCCGGTGGAAGACTGGGGATCCTTCGTTTTACTTATGGACATGGTTGACTGGGTATTTGTAGCTTGATTTGCAATCAAC
This sequence comes from Gymnoscelis rufifasciata, assembly GCA_929108375.1. NCBI lineage: Eukaryota > Metazoa > Arthropoda > Insecta > Lepidoptera > Geometridae > Gymnoscelis > Gymnoscelis rufifasciata. The sequence goes on along the minus strand of OV815327.1, from coordinate 6,241,582 downwards.
GGGCAAGATACAAATCTAACAGAGATTTTCAAAAATCATATTAGTATCTTACTTTGATATTGGGATTCATTTGGAGCAATGGGGCAACACTGGGTATTCGTAGCATGTTTCATAATCATGAAATTAAAAGGTATTTTCGAAATATAATTTTAGAAGGAGTCGTACAGGGATAAAAAAATGCTTAAGGGAGAGAAATCGTAATTTACTAATAATCTACTTCTAGTTAAATCACAAATTAGTGACACTCTAATTAAGGTTATTTAGGGCCGTTCCATAATTTCCTGGAGCAATTATTATGATAATGATTTACTAAAATCAATAGCTTTATCCATCGTAAATGTATAACGATATTGTAAAACCATTTAAAGAAATAATTTTAGTTCAGGCTACTACACATGAATCAGTACTTATAGTCTAGTAAACAAACACCAGATGAATGAGCACAAAAACTGATGTGGAATGCAAAGCAAATTGCATCTTAATCATTGCATGTCACGACTTATTTCACGTTACCACGTACCTAATGATCTGCTCAAATGTGTACACCACACACGCAATCGGGTAGAACTTCGAACGAAACGAGGATAATTCTTCACAAAATGTACATATTACGTTACGTCATTATAATTACTCTTTTAATTTTAATTCCATTGGAAACCGACCAGTGTCTAACCAAGTCTCGTATAAACAGTGTTACCGCTTGAAAGTTATGTGTTTATAATTGTGTGATTCAAATGTTGATTTTTACGAAACTCCATAGGCGTGGCACAGACGTGTCTCTCATAGGCACCACCGGAATAAGGCAAAAAGAATCGTCGTTACCCCAAAAAAGGGGTAAACTGATACGAGGGTATGTGGGATCCTGCAGCTTGTCATGTGAACCCTTCGATAGAACACTAACTGTCCTTCTCTTACCTTCACCGCCTCAATAATGCGCATGACAGAATCACATTATCAGAGACCTCGGTCCATTTGCACGCATGCAAATCGATTACTTTATCGATTTAATCGAAATTTGTTGGACCTTTGGCACTTTTTTTAACTTCTTTATCGCGGTACGAATCGATTCTAATTGAGCTGTTTTGAGTTGAAATAAAAGCATGCATTGGAAACTAATGACTTAACCTATCAACAATACTCATAAGATCTTACAAAACTCTATTAGAAAAAATCTCTTCTATTAGAAGTTACGCAAAGAACATTCTCTTACAAAAGTTGCGCATCATTTCATTAGACAATGCAGCCAAAACACAGACATCCCAGTACAACAAATTAAACCATATCTGCACAACTCAAAACCATCAAAGTAAATACTTAATGCTTTCTTGATACCATTCCCCGACTGACACCTTGATTTCCATGATTCTGGCTTCTAGTCTTACCAAATTGACTATAACTACTTGTCTTAAAAATCTTAAAAAAAAACACGTAAATGAAACTATACTTAAAAGGCAAGTTCAAAGGCTTGGTAAATTCTAGTTCTTGGTTTTCCAACGATTCTGTTGTTTTTCGAAAACGATGACACATCGTGAAAACCAAATGTATGGAAAAGGCTTGAAGATCCAATAATTAAACCTGTTTACCTTATCATGGAATCATCACTATCCTCCTCCTCAATCCTTAAATCTGACTATGATTAACGGGTATTCCAGTCGTTATGAGATGTCCCAAGACCTCCTTGACAAGCAAGTTGAGATCCTCGAGAGGAGATACGGTGGTCTTCGCGCCAGACGAGCCGCGGTGACCATACAGAGGGCGTTCCGGAGACGCCAACTGCTGAAGAAGTTCAGCGCCATCACGGCGATGGCCAAGGCTGCTGATTCCACATCTAGAAGGATGGTGGACGGCCCTGAGCATGGGCAACTAGTCAACGGTAAGTCTTTATGTCATTAGTCAAACGAAAGTATTCTGTTCTCTAATTTTAACTTAAGTGGGTGCTAATCAAACACTATGTACATATAGATTCTACAGCTTAGGGGCATAATCATATCAGGCGTTAGATGTCCACTTCTAGCCACATGACCTGCCTTATAGATACCCAATTGTTAGGAACCGCCCACCTTGGACGCTGCATTTTCTGGTCTCCATTCGAGAACTTTTTAACCTAAAACTTTTTACGTGCTTTGTGGACAGTTCCCTGCTACTTTTACGAACTACTGCGTTCTTATAATTATGTCCTCATTCTTGACTCGATCCCGTAAAAAGACGGCGAGAATATATATGTAGATCATGTCTGATTAAGAAGTTAATACAAAATACAAAAATATTTATTTACCACTACACAGTTACAATTTCACTTAGTAGCGGTCTCCGCACTTGGCAAGCTCGAATTGCGAGAGACCTAGAATTTGTTTAACCAGATACAGAAAACAGTGCATGAAAACAAAAGAAGTGATAAAATAGGACAAATAATAAAATTACATACATAGGTTAAATTTGCAACAAAATCACCAAATTTTTTTTATGAAGAAGAATATTACGTCTATCTGATTTATCAAATTTCCTTTACATATATGTATGTTTGTTTCAGGTAACGATATCTACGCGAACACGTTACACCAAAAGAGCCCAGGTGGCATGGAGAAGGCTCTGGCCCTCACTAGGCCTATGAGGTCCATGTCGCTACGAGAACGCCACGATATGGATATGAGGTGAGCTTGTTTTTTCCCAACTCTAATTTCACATCGAAACTTAATCATCAAAACATGTTTTTTTTTTAATTTTCCCCCGTAAATTTTCAAAACGTAGTACTTGGCCGAAACAAATGTGACGTCATAGTGCATTGGTTTCCATAGTAATTACCTGATTTTATTAAACTTTCGGTGACTTAACAAAACAAAACTTGTTTGGCGAACTCGTGTAGCTTGACGTCACAGAATAAGCGCGCCAAAATGGCCGCGTTTAAGTCGCCTGAAAATGAAAATTATCTTCTTATATATAAAATTCACCTGTCACAGTGTTAGTTACCATACTCCTCCGAAACGGCTTAACCGATTATTATGAAATTATATGCATATTCAGTAGGTCTGAGAATGGGGATGTAGAAAGTATTAACATGGCAAAACAACGTTTGCTGGGGTCACATAGTTTTAATATATATTTAACTTAATGGTTTATAATTTCAACAAGTTTTATATATTTTTGGTAATTTAATAACTAGTGAAAACGTTGAAAGCAACAATAAATACATGCATGTACCCAATTAGTCAAATCCAAATAAAAAATAACCTTAGTTTGTCGTTATTTAGTTATCAACCAATTTGAGTACCGTAGGTTCAAACAGGTATGATTAATATCCCAGTGAGGAAAACAACCTGAGGACACTGGGGTTTCACAAGGTCGGGTCATCATAATGATCCTGACCTAACCTGACGAGACCTAGTGACTCATTTTATTCAAGATACAAGATACAAAATCATTTATTTCCATAGTTTGGTTTTACAAAACTTAGACACGTCAAAATAAATTACAAAAAAACACAAAAAAAATAATCATAGATAAGTAGGAAATATATTTATGGTATCTGGTCGCTTCGCTTTTTTTACAAAGAAGCTATTAGAAACTCTAGCTCATTTTTGTATTGAAACTTTACTAGTCTCGCGATAGGTTTTGTAAGACAGGTTTAATAAGGCGGCCCTCCGGGCTGGGCCAGTGCGTGAAGCGATTTTTTCGTGTTTCGTAATGTGGCCCGAAAAAGCCATCTTCTAGGCCTTCATACTCCATCTTAGACCACATCGTCACTTTACATCAGGTGGGATTGTGGTCAAATGAAAGCTTATAAATAAAAAAAAAAAAGTATAGCTCGTCCAATAAAGTAGCAACAAAAATATATATCTTGACACTAATTTTGTAAAAAATACTTTTATTATATCATGGTTTTTAACCCCCAACCAAAAAAGAGGGGTGTTATAAGTTTGACGTGTCTGTCTGTATGTCTGTCTGACTGTGTGTCTGTCTGTCTGTCTGGGACGACATAGCTCCCGAACGAATGGATTGATTTCAATTAAGTTTGTTTTGTATGAAAAGTGAGTTTGGTGAGAGTGTTCTTAGACATGTTTCATAAAAATCTGCTGTGCTGTTTAAAAGTATTGGGGGTGAAAGTGGGGAAGGAAAACCGTAAATTTGCAAATATACTCGAGTGGGGTATAAATAAAAGCGCATCGCGTGCAAATTACAAAATATTATGGTGTTTTACGTTTAAGGAAATTAAGGCAATGGAATAGGGGGGTTTTTTCTTAAATATTAAATTGAAATTTACATAAGTACCTATCCTGTGTATGACACGAAAATAGGAAAATATAAATTTAAATTCTTACAATTAATTTGCAAATATTCCAATAGGTGAGTAGTTCTTTTTTTATTATGAAATCGTACTTTTGTCATAAAAAATCTAAATTCCATTATGTCAGTAATTTGGATATTTAAAAAAAAGCACTTAAACTTCTTGCTTTTCAATTAAAACACTTTTCACTTAAATAAAGTGCATTAATATTTACTTGTCGTCGGAGCTTGCTACATTCTGCACCACGGTGTGACGTCACACAGTATTTCGTTCTAATATTACGACAGTGTTACTATTCTGTAAAAATAATTTAAAATAATCTTATTTTCCTGTTTTAAGCATAATATTAAATGTTAATCAAAAGTAAACTTTACTATGTATAAGTTCGTAAATGTAACAAAAACTAAGTATTCAACCCAATTTTTCACTTTTATGATTCTCATGCGTGGTTCACACTTGTTTTGGAATTTTAAAACAAACCAAAATTAACTAAATAGTACTACGTAGCGAGATTAATACCCTAAAAATTTTAAACATTTAGATGGTTAAATTATGTTTGTATTGTGATTTATTAATTAAGTAAAACTAGTCGTTTTAATTAAGCAAAATAATTAAACTACTAATAATCGTAATGCCCTATTACCATAAACATAAACAGTGTCAACAGACCCTTATTTATATAACACTATAACTTACCTTACCTTATAACAAATCCTTATAACTTACTAAAATACTACCACCAAATGTCACGTAATTTCTTCTAAAACTTTTTCATATCTTGTCCCAACAGTGGAATTTATCCTTATACAGCGATATGTTTGAACAAAGCTATTTGTCGTATGTTCTAAATAAGGAAGGTGGCTCCCATGGGGTGAGCAGTATTATGTGGCCAAGTGGTGGGTTGGAAGATACGAGAGTTTGATGCAGTGTGCTCGATTTTGTTGTGTATAGTTTGTTGTCAGTTTTATCCTAAATTAATCGTGGGTTTAACTATAGATTAATGATATGCCTGAAGAATAGGATACTCCTTTCTCCAGTTCAGGTGCAATAATACATCATAGTTCTAATAAAATTTAAAGGATTTTTGACAACATTAGAAAAACCCCCTGATTCCAATGCATTCATTTTCTTAAATGTAAAACAACATATTATCATGTAATGTAGACGCGATGCGCTTTCATTTGATACCCCAAACTAGTATATTTGCAGATTTTCTGTTTTCCTTCCCCACTCTCACCCCCATAACTTTTAAACTGCTCAACCGATTTTCATGAAACAAGTCTAAGAACACCCGAGCCAAAATCACCTTTCATACAAAAAACGTTCGGGAGCTATGATGTAACAGACAGACAGACACGTCAAACTTATAACACCCCTCTTTTTTGGTCGGGGGTTAAAAACTCAGGCTAATCTTTACTCATGTTGTCCCACATGATACTGATTTATTTATTTTTATTCCAGCAACCACCTTCAAATGGACACATCGAGCGAAGTGGAAGCGATGGTGGCCAGGGTCCAGCAATCTGCGCACCAGATTCACATGATGGCCAACGACATGCCCCACCACCGCGACGCTGACAGCGGCGTATGTAGCGCTCACGTTAGTCATTCTAGTATAAGCATGCGGGGATTTAGTTGACTTTAGTCGATATATACTGCCTCACCACCGCGACGCGGACAGCCGCGTATGTAGCACTCATGTTAGTCATTATAGTATAAGCATGCGGGGATTTAGTTGACTTTAGTCGATATATACTGCCTCACCACCGCGACGCGGACAGCCGCGTATGTAGCACTCACGTTAGTCATTCCAGTATAAGTATGCGGGTGTTTAGTTGACTTTAGTCGATTTAGTAGAGTTCCATATTTGAACTGCCTCACCACCGCGACGCTGACAGCGGTGTATGTAGCGCTCACGTTAGTCATTCTAGTAAAAGCATGCGGGTGTTTAGTTGACTTAAGTCTATCTAGTAGAGTTCCACGTATAAGCATGAAGGGGTTAAGTCGATTAAGTACAAGTACATAGTAGAGTTATAATAATAAAAGGTCTTTATGTCCCATCTTAGACCGCATCTTCACTTTACATCATGTGAGATTGTGGACAGCTAAAATCGTATAAAGCATTTAAAAAAAAATTACAATAAAAAAAATATTTATTAAAAACCTGCACTTAGCACATTATTATTATTTGCCTTATTTACATGTAGCAATATAAGTTATTATAAAAATAAACTTAATGATTCAAATGTTTACTGCGATACAAGCACCCATTAAATCACATTTATGACTTAGGGCGGACAGATTATCGGTATAAATAGAAAGCGATTGGAATTTAATCTTATCAAACTATCCGTTAAAGGTTATTACTATATTTATGATCCAATATAGAATATACTATCATCGGAAAAGAATGTGGAATCATTTGTTTGTTACGCTACCGCACAATAATCTTCCAAAACTTAAAATCAACCTTCTACACTTGCAATAAGATAGATAATGTATTATAATCCCTTCCTTATCTACCTATTGTTAACATTTTTGTCATATCTCGTTATTAACGTGCTGAAACTTTTGCAATATTTACTCCGCGGGTTATCAGGTTGTCGTGTCTTATCTAGCAGTCTTGCGCGTAGTGTTGTGATGTTAGAACGTGATTATTATTAACATTATTAATTAACGTTGCAGCATTTGTTGAAAAATTCAGTTGTGTGAATTCAAAATGTGACTATTCTATTCTATCTAGACGTGGTTCTATTCGTTGCCAAACGTTTACTTAAAATATACAAATATTGTGTATTAAAAAGTGTGTGTAATTATCATTTAGGGTTACTTTTCAAATAGCGAAAGGATAATAGAACGTTTACTTATGAAAAGTTTTTAAGTAGTTTCCGCTGTGTCCTCTTTAAAATAAAGAGTGCGTGTTTGCATATTAAAAAGTGTACAGTTTTGTGTAATGGTGATCTTATTTATCTATGAATTTTAAAATAAAACCCAAAGCAGTGTTAAATAAATCAATTCCACGATAACCTAGAGTTTGAGATATCATAAATTGTGTTCCTGAGAAGTTCTTCGTGGGTTACAAAACTGGTATTTTTGCATTCTTTTAGGATTAAAGTGTGTCAACAACAAAAATATCGGAAAAAATTTATAGTTAAATATATGTTTACCTAATTAGGAAGTAATTGAACACAGAAAGAATTAAACCTTTAACTATGGAGGCTCGGATTGACAAAGTACACGGTAAAACATGTGAGTTATCAAACTGTGTATCTACTTTATGTTAATTTAAATTGAGTGTGCTAAATAAATACCGTTAGATTTAAACATATCTTCAGCCATGCTTTTCACGGGTCTTTGACTCTTTTTGATGGGCTAATTTGCGAACTGTGGTTATAATTGGTTATTTTCTGTAAAAGCTAGACTGTCTGTTGTTCAGAGTTTTAAAACGCGGGATTTTGTATTAAGCTAATTGTCCACATGTATCGTTCGCAACGGACGCATCGCGCGCCCAAACCACGCTATACTCTCAACTTATCCTAGTGCCACTTTTAAACTTATTTATTTACCCTTATTCCTTATTTTATCAATCCGGGTCACTCCACACATCCATAAATTACGACATAATTACGCTTTTCCTTTATATTTTTAAGCTGCCGTGGACGCACTTAATACGACTTAGAAAAAATATAGCGATCCTTTGCGTGCGACGCGTCCGTTGCGTACGTTACCGACTTGTGAACGCTTAGCGTCAGCGTAGCGGAGGACAAATTTAAAAAAATAATGTAATGTATAATAATAATATAATGTCAAATACAATGTATTATAATGTATCTTACAATGTCCTCCAAATTTCAAACATGTCTTAAATAATAAGTACCTAAACTCAGACGCAGTGGTTGTGGATACGATTCCCGCTATTGGACGGGATTTTGTAGGATTTACAATTTTATTGTTTTTGGATCTTAGGAATCAGCTCATGTCGAAATATCTGCATGGCATTAAATATTTATGCTTATAAAGGGATATCATGCATTAAATTAAGCGCAGTTGGCGCCATTTGCACAGACATTTATCTTATTTTTTTTTTAATTTGTCATTTGTGACGAATGATCAAGAAACTCATTTTTGGACTTGAAATAGATAAAACTGCTAACCTATAATCAGAAAACTGTTTTCTTCTCTGTTTACTGTCTACACAAGTGCTGCCCTCTGACGCAAGTATATTGCAGATCCTTTATTAAAAATAGGTGGGCAAGTTAATGGAACTGCACGTATAATTTCAATTTTTTTTTAATTAATTTAATCGCATATTGTTGTTTTATTTCAGGTGTGTAGCTGTTCTGTGAGCGGCTCCGTTACAAATATATCTACGTCATCATCACACAATGAATCGCTGCACAACCACCAACTAATGAATAACACAGGTAAAATTATTATACAAATCTTAATACCTACTTCAGTTACTTTTTTAAAACACTTAGTTTTCAAAAATCGTACCTCCACTTGGTTATCAAAAGGGAAGATTTGCTAATTAAAACTCGTTTAATCTACGAACCCAAACAAGGATCTCTATTTCGATTTGGCTTTCTTTTGTAATTACATTATCACATCGTGCCTACTTATATTACTTACAAGTATTTTGCTTATACGTCAAAAGATAAGAAATGTTTAATATTACAACTTTGTCAACTGCTTCAGTGTCGCAGCGGGCTAAGGTCTGCTTACCTAGCGGTATTAATATTGAAGATGACATTCACTAACCCTTAAGGCCTAATCTCTCTAGTCAAGAGTCCCTGTGCCCCAGCAGTGGACAGGGAGTGCTTATATGTAGGTACAGGACGTCGCGAAAACCGAAACGCAAGATATGAGCTTATCACGGGGTTATTTATTAGGATTGTTTAGGAATACTTTTTATTTATTGAAGAGAAAACTTCTTTACTCGTTATTTATTTGGGATGGAAAAAAAACTCGCGCCAGGACACGTGAAATGATCGTTTTTTATTTTACTTATAATTAAAGCAATTCGCGCGAATTTGGTTCCTATGTTTATGTTTTAATCTTTTATTGTCCAGGTCCAATCTACGGCAACCTGCTGTCATCTGGCGGCAAACCGCTGTCGTCACCTACAGCTAGACAGCAGCAGCAGCTAGCTGCTATACAAGCTGCGAACGCGAGGCGATTACCGCCCGAGGTTCCGAAGCGTACCAGCAGTATTACTCTAAAGTATGTATAAAATGTATACTTATATCTATACATATTATGAATTTAAGTCCCACGCCGTGTCTGTCTGTCTTTATATTTGAGATACACCCAAAAGCCACCAAACGGATCTTCATGTAGTTTTCGGCAATATGTATACCAATTAAAGGGGAAGGTTTGATGTATTATTTGTTAAGGATGTGTGAGAAAAAGTTGAATTACAGTGAAAATTGATTGAGTCCGAAAAAATAAGCATTATTTTCGAAAGTTTATTTTTTCGTACCAGTAAGATATATTGTTGAGCGATACCTTACTAGATAAAATATTTAAAATTTCCATGGCATAAACTCGTGAAAGCATAGAAACTGTTAAAAGACATTATAATTTTTTTTTATTTATTTATTTCTTTACTTCAAATTACACTAGTCGGTTGTCAATGTCGGGTTTGATCTGTATTGGTTCGGATTTCGCTTGATTTCGAGAATATCTCACACATGATATACATTTTTAACAATAGGACATATTACGTAGTAGGATATTGGTTGTCGTAATTATACATTGTCATTATTAAAGACAGTAAAAGTAAAAACAAAAGTAAAGCTAGTATAACAACAGAATAATAACACATTATAACTCCGTGGATCTGAGTTCAACCGTGATCATGGCGCATGTAACTGTGCCGAAATATCGGGAAACTCGAAAGACAATCAATCATGGTAAATATCCCGTTATAAATCTAAATAGTAATAACACATGATTCGTATATCTCTAATCTCAACCTTATTTCCAGTGCGGAAAGTCCAGTTTCGCTCCGACGGGCGGAATGCGGCGCGGTCCGCGGTGGGTCGATGTCCTCTGTGCAGTCATCATCATCATCGTCATCGCAGGAGCACAGACATCACTATCATCAGCCGTACCAGCCTAGAGCGCCGGTGAGTTGGTTAAGTCTATGCTTTAGGATTAGATTTAGTGAGAAATTGTGAATAGCGCCACCTAGCGATGAGGTTTGGAACTTGATGTCACACCTGTATGTTGAAAGGTTATGGTTTGGTGCTTAGTTCGACAATATTCTGTCTGTGATATCTTTTAAAGTTGTGATACATAAGTCTAATCGTAATAAATAAGTCGTGATAAATAAGTCTAATCGTAGTCTCAGAAAAAGAAAAGTTAGTCGTTCCGGTTTCAGTGATGAACCTTTTATAGTTTTTAAAATGTTTGGACTTAGATATGAGGTATTGATGCCTTCTAATTGCAGACGCACTTGTACTTGTTAATTATAATAACATAGATTACCTACTTGACAATTTATCGCGAGTGCATTGAACACTTATCTAAAAGTGTTCTTAAAAATGGTATGTCACAATGTCTCATTCCCGTGGTAAAATCCAGTGAATGCGGGCGAGATTGACTAGTCTAACTACTGGGAAGACCAGCGCTGATACTAGTTTTCCAGTTTTCCAGCACATGCTAAGACCTAACCATTTTTTCTAGCAAATTATTTTTATTTCTTTATTTTTGTGTGTTTGCATCTATTTTTTTTATTATTGTTTGTGAATAATGGTTTTCAAAACGTAATAGATATAAATTATTTATAAAATTATATTTAAAATATGTTTAGTTTGTTTGTTCAATAAATAATTCAACTCTGCAGGAACCTCACGTGCTCATCCAGGAGCAGCACTTCCAGCAGCACCAGAGAACCTCCTCAGCATCAGGTCCCCTCTACACCAGCCCCGCTGACTTCTCCGTGTGGAAGCGCCAAGAGGCTCCCCCGTACTACGAGCCACCAGCCGTCTGCTGCCGCCCCGCGCACGACCATCACCAGCCCCTGAAGGTAGAGCCATCTTCTCACCCCCTGGAATTTGGAACGAAATGTTGATTGGCTCAGCTTATTAAACTTTGTCACAAAGTTGACAGTTAACAGCGGCTTCCAACGCGCTGTGTGTTATTTTATTTTTACAATTTTAAGAAAACTTACAGCTAGGCAAACAATATAAACAGACAAATAAAAAAGGAAATGTCTTCAACATACCTTAACATAGAAGGCCTTAGGTTCCGTTTTTAGCATTACATAATAAAAGAAACACAGACGACAAACATAATTGTTATGCTAGTACGCCATAACAAATACATAAATATTGTCGGACAATCCACACAACAACATCTAGCCCCTTTGTCAGATCTTAGCTTGTGTTACGGGTACTAGGCATTTGATTCATTTAATATAATAGACATACATATATAGTTATAATATAGTCATACTTTGACTATACTATTAAACAACCAGACCAAGGAGAAAGTGCTTGCAGAACATACAAACACTTGACTTTATTGATCCCTCGGCGGTAATCGGACTAACGGCTATGTAGTCATCATGCCTTTTATTCAAGTTGCCATTTCATTCCTTTTTTAATTAAATATTTCCAAACTAACCACAGATCATCACCTAACCCCAAATTAAGCAGAGCTTGTAATTAATGTATTCCTAGATATCGTGTTTGATCTTCAATGCCCTGTCTATCTCAGGTGTCGGAAACAGTTCGCAAACGCCAGTACCGCGTCGGCCTGAACCTCTTCAACAAGAAGCCGGAGCGGGGCATCGCGTACCTGATGGCGCGGGGCTTCCTGGAGAACTCCCCGCGAGGAGTCGCCAGGTTCCTCATCACCAGGAAGGGGCTCAGCAAGCAGATGATCGGCGAGTACCTGGGGAACCTGCAGAGCGCCTTCAACATGGCTGTGCTGGAGTGAGTACATATTTATTTATTATTTTACTGTATATTTATTTATTATTAGTGCCCCGTGGTGTTTGGCTTTGTAATGAACTAGTTGTGCCCCGCGGTGTTACCCGCGTTATAATGGATTTTCCCGCGGAATGACTTTTTCCCGCGGTAAAAAGTAGCCTATGTTATTTTTCAGGCTCTAGAGATTTTGTGTACCAAATTTCATTTAAATCGGTTCAGTAGTTTTTACGTGAAAAAGTAACAAACATCCATACATCCATACTTACAAACTTTCGCCTTTATAATAGTAGTAGGATTTTCCCGCGAAACGACATTTTTTCGCGGTAAAAAATAGCCAATGTCCTTTCTCAGGCTCTAGAGAATCTGTGTACTTAGTTTAGTGTATATAGCCGTTTTTGCGTGAAATAGGAAATGACAGACAGAGTAACTTTCGCATTTATAATAGTAGGATTCATTATAAAATTGATAACTTACAAGTACAAAATTACAATTTTAAGAACTCTAGGAACGACACTAGTGAGCTTAATGAAGGTTTTTTTGGATATAAAATAGAATAACAACTCTGTGAACAAAAACAAAACCTCATCGCATCAACGGTACAACATACATAGCTACACAACTAACATTAACTATTATAAAATCTGAAGGAAAATCAACGGACAAACTCGCCGCCGCCTGAACATAATCTAAATTTACAATTAAAAAATACCCACAATTACTGAAACTTAGTTCACTTAAAAGTCAAAAGTCATACTATATATATGTGCACGTGATACGCTTTCATTAGATACCCACTCGAGTATGCAGATTTTCGATTTTCCTTCCCCACTTTTACCCTCATAACTTTTAAACGGGTCATCGGATTTTTATCAAACATGTCTAAGAAAACTCGCGCGAAACTCACCTTTCATACAAATAAATTGAAATTGCTTGATCCGTTTGGGAGCTATGATGTCCCAGACATTTATTTTATTTTTATTTTATTTTATTTTATTTGGAAAACAAACAGTTTTATTAAACTTATTACTAACAATAAAAATACCTATGAACCATTTACATGTTTTCGCATAGCGAATCTATAAAAAAAAACCTGTCAAACACTCTAACAATCAAAAAAAAAAAAGGTAACAAAGAAATTATAAAATGAAAACAATATCGTACATCTGCTAAAAAAGAAGAAAAAAATAAAATAAATAAGTAATTTATAGAAAAAAGCTGATACAATACAAACGTTATGTGTGAAATGATGTTACTTGAAAACAAAAATTAAAACTCAATAAAATGTGGAAAAAAAAATATAACAGTATTATATTATAAAATATGTTATTAATATAACATGGACTGATTTATGAGTCAACAGACTCAAACCAGCGTTTACATAGAGTCATACCGACCTTGCGGGCTCCGGTGTCAAACAAATCGATGTCAGGTATATCTGCCAAAGTATTAAATGTAGCAGAAGCTCTATAAAAAAATGAATTTTGGCGATAATTTGAAAAACAAAAGGGCGTGTCTAAATGCACGTGATGCCTTGAGGGTCTATTTGGAATTTTTAACTTTATGTTTCCTAATAGTTGAGGTGAATCAACATCACTTCGCGCGATTTTGCTTAATAATACCACATCTGCAATTTTACGTCTCTCAGTTAGAGGTAAAATATGGTGCCTTTTACATTTAGCAAAATAATTCTCGTCAAAACAGTTACATTTGTATTGAAGAAATCGCAAGAACCGTCGCTGAATTGATTCTATCCTATCAATATAGACATCATACCGAGGGTTCCATACCTGGGAACAATACTCTAGAATGCTTCGCAAATAAGTACAATACAAAATTTTAATTACCTTAATAGATGAGAACTGAGAGCTGCTACGGATAACGAAACCTAGGGCTTTATTGGCTTTTTTTACTATAGTATCGATATGCTTATCATATATCAGTTTGCTATCCTGTATAACACCCAAATCTCGCATCTCATCCACGATCTTTAGGGGTGTGCCCTTCAACGAATAAGCATAACGAACAGGCTTTGGGCTTCGAGTAAATGTCATCGAGACACATTTGGATACATTAAGATCTAGTTTATTCTCTTGACAGTATAATTCAAATCTATCTAAATCCTCCTGCAAATGCACACAGTCACCTATATCCACAATTTTTGTAAAGATCTTCATATCATCTGCATATAGGAGAAATCGAGAATTTAAAAAACAATGAGATATGTCATTTACAAATATTGTGAAAAGAAGCGGACCAAGAATGGATCCCTGGGGCACGCCAGAAGGGATAGTTACCCAGCTTAAGCAGAAGGAGAAGCCATTCAACACCACAGCTTGAGATCTATTCTCTATATAAGAGGCGAACCATCTATATAGACTACCATGGATACCCGCTCTCAAGAGCTTCTGTAAGAGCATTTTGTGGTCAATCCTATCAAATGCTTTACTGTAATCTGTAAATACAGCATCTACTTGGCCTCCATTGTCCATATTATCAGTAGCATAATCAACAAAGGAGAGCAGATTCGAAACAGTTGAACGCTTCTTCAAAAACCCATGTTGCTCCGGAATGAAGGTACTTGAAAGCGTCGAATAGACCGCAGTATAGACTACTCTTTCAAATACCTTAGCAAAAATGCATAGTTTTGAAATGGGTCTATAATTTCTTATATTATTTTTTACGCCACTCTTATGAATAGGGGATATGTATGCGGATTTCCATAATGTAGGAACAAGACCTTCACTAATTGATCGTTCAAAAAGTAAAGTCAAAGGAGTTGTCAAGCCCTCAGCACATCGGACAATAAAAAGTGACGCAATGCCATCAGGTCCCGCACCCTTCGAAACATCAAGCGACTTTAAGAGTTTAAAAACATTAGATGAGTCAATTTCAATGCTACTTATAGAACAAGGGTAGTCATTTTCCACGCGATAACTTTCAATATCCTGTGGTCCTGGGTGAATTTGTGATTGTGATTGAAAATTGGAATGAAAATAATCAGAGAAAAGTTTACAAATTCCCTCCCCAGTATTTGCTGTAATTCCATCCAAAAATAAAGATGAAGGTATGGAAGAACTACTTTTCTTTTGTGATTTTATGAAAGACCAAAAATATTTTGGATCTCTTAAAATAGATTGTTCTACATTCAAAATGAAGTCTGAGTAACATTTACTCTCTAGTGACTTAGCCCTTTTTCGTAGTAAGGTAAAGGTATCAAAATCACATATATTACCATAATTATTATATTTTTTTAAGAATTTATACTTTTCTTTTAAAAGTTTCTTTAGTGGAGCATTATACCACGGAGGAAAAGATGAGGCATTAACAAATTTATGCGGCACAAATTTATCACGGAGTTGATAAATAATTTTATAAAATAAGTCAATACATTCGTCAAGCGATCCGTCATTCAAAAATTCATTCCAATTATAGTCACACAACAAATGCGAGTTAATCTTATCAAAATCACCAGAGTGGTAAAAGTATTTTAAGTGGGAACGGGTTTTAAGTGTATCTAATTCGATATTATCCAAAGTAATTAACAGTGACTTGTGATGATCGTCTTCAGGCACTAAATAATCAGGGCTCTCTGAAACTAAAACATTTACACTACTAAAAATATAATCCAAAATTCTATTATTGGTATTGGCAATAAAATTATATTGATCTAAATTACAAGTTGATAAAATGACAAAAAAATAGATCTGACTAGTACCTAAAATATTGGTCGGTTGCTTTACGCCCAACACTTCCGACCAAGAAATATTAGGTAAATTGAAGTCACCTAGTATAATGAAGGTATCGTTTGGACATGATGTAACAATAAAGGACAATTTATTCGCAAAATTAACAAGTTGTGTATTAAATGAGTTTCCCATATTCTCATTACATAAATAAAGTGTACAAAAATGAATTTTACTTCGATTACGGTTATTAATTTTCCCCACTGATATAGATACCCAAATGTCTTCCGCAGAAGAGCTCCAATCAGGCCGCTCCACCGCGCCAAGATCCCTACGAAATGCCATCAAAACGCCACCACCATACTTCTGATTAGTTTTACCATAATCTCTATCCCGTCTAAAGAGCAAGTACCTGTCATCAACAAGCTCACTGTCATAAATTCCATCCAAAAGCCAGGTCTCAGTTATACTAATAATGTCATAATTATATAAATATAAATTTCGTTTAAATAAATCAGTCTTAGTGCGAAGCCCTCTTGTATTTTGATAAAATATTCTCAGGTTAGACATCATTATTACAAATAACACAAAAACTATAGAAATATTCTTTTAAGGGAATTAATACGCAATAATATGAGCAAATCGTCTCAATACCGGAATTTACTGTTTCACTTATCATGAAATATAAAGAGCCAAATGTTTTAAATACTTTGTAAATTAAAAAAATAATAATAATAACGATTTATAAGCGTAATAACAGCACCAAAAATAAATTAATATAACAAAAGCATAGCAAAAATATCCAACATAATGCACAAATGCGGTAGAAGTTAAAATAGTATCTGTTAACCAAGTTGCAAAATTTAAAGTATTCACGCAACTTACAATGACGCGCACTTAGGAAAGCGCGAGCAAAAAATATACAGACAGTCATACTTATAACACCCTTCTTTTTTGTCGGGGGTTATAGATCTATGTCTTATTGCTTAGATACTATTCAACTGATTGCCTGCGCGCCACATAAAATAATTTTGATGATAATTAATACAAGTAAAACAAGTACAAGCTTAGTGCTTAGTTTGGAGTTAGGTGATGCTGTGTGAGTATGAGTAGTCCGGAAATATTTATATTTATTTAATTCTTACCAGCGTATGGAACAGATATTGAACTATGATATCTTGTAGATTAAATGGGAACATAAAGTTTTATCTTCTCAAGTAAATAGGGACAGTTGATGTATTCTACTGGGGTATTTTAGAAGAGGGATAAAGGGTTTATAACACCACCCTGGAGACCTTTTCGGACAGTGCTATTATATTAAATAAAAGAATATTAAGCTGAGAACAAGTGCTTAATTTATTTTATTTAATCGATTACATTGGGCAGGTCCCCTTGTTTTTCCCAATAATCCTATCCATTCAAGGTTGTCTGGTAGAGATGGCTCTTGTCACATAGTCTTTAGTGCTTATGTATTGTTTTAATTATGTGTGCAATAGAGAATATTTATCTTATCTAATTGGTTGAACACGAGCCAAAATTCTCTTGGAGAATCTTCTAAGTCAAGATATTTTTACAGATGCTTCGTAAACGAGCTCGACCTATCTGGCATGGCGGTCGACGTGGCCCTCCGCCGGTACCAGGCCCACTTCCGACTGCCCGGCGAGGCTCAGAAGATCGAGCGGCTAGTGGAAGCCTTCGCCCGTCGCTACTGCATATGCAATCCCGACTTTGTTCAACGGTTGCGGACTCAGGATACGGTAAGATTATAACTATATAACTTATTTATTATACTATATAACTATAACTATATCTAACTTTTGAAACTATCATGGTTATCAATACTATTTGTTTTTTTAATTATTGAAAGGCCTTCATTTGACCACAATCTCACCTGATGCAAAGTGACGATGTGGTCTAAGATGGAGCATGAAGGCCTAGAAGATGGCTTTTCCGGACCACATTACGAAACACAACGCTTCACGCACTGGCCCAGCCCGGAGGGTGGTGACAAGCTGCGGCCGAAGCCTACCACCAGAGACTGTTCTGACTATTTTGATTTATAAAGGGATATTCACCCCTAACTCTAGTGATGCATTGGCTCGTAATAAAAGACTGAGAAAGAGGGTAGACCGATTAGTCTGCCAATTAAACTGTTACTCCAATCGCTGCAGCTTCAGTTCAACCGTGATCATGGCGCATGTAACTGTGCTGAAATATCGGGATAATTGAAAGACAATAAATCATGGTAGATTATTATTAGTTTGAATGACTAATGTGTTGTTTAGTTAAATAATAATTATAAAATTTTTATTACCAAAAAAAAAAAACATTACAATAATAAACTTGTACTAAATCAATATTGCGTAATGATATTGCTTAAAAGCATTTCTTCCAGAGAGCTTAAGATGGAGAGGAAATAACTCAGCAACAACTGGACAGTGCGGTGTCTTTATTAAATATAATAAAAAAATTAAAATAAAGTTATTTAATAACTGTTGCCTCAGCAGACACACTAATTAATGTCATATCAGCGACTTTTAAATATCGTCTGCACACATATTAACACATCAACATAATACCGTCTGTAAATGCATCCTTTAGCGTGAAAATCATCCTTTCACATCATATTTTTGGTTGTTCACAAGGTCAACTTTGAAAAGGTTGTATAATAATCGTCAGATAGTATTAGAATAACATATTAAAAGATACTAGCAGACCCCAGCGAACGTTGTTTTGCAAAATAAAAAATAGATGTTGGCCGATTCTCAGACCTACTCAATATGCTCACAAAATTTCATGAGAATCGGTCAAGCCGTTTCGGAGGAGTACGGGCGCGAAAACTGTGACACGATAATTTTATATACATATAAGATTTAGGACAGCTTATCAAAAAAAAATCTATGATTTCGGACAACATTACAAATTAAATATTACATTAAGTTGTGGTGTGTGTGCACTTTTTACTTATATGATATGGATATCATAGAAGTAAAAAGTACAAATTACGTAGTAATTTATTATTCTATGCTTATACTACGCTAGTCTTAAAATCTGTCACAATAAAATTAATATAAATACAAGTAAAATAAACAAAAAAGTAAAAGTAATAGGTATCTGATAATAAATAAAGAACACATATAAGCATATATGTGTTATGTAATAAACATATTTATAGTAATTGACAGAGCTGTGGGGAGATAGGCTTTTTCTATCTTTTTCTTTCAACCAGAAGTAGGGGACGATTTTTGAACACCATGTATTGTTTCTATTCTTGTTCTCATTAATCCAATATTTGTATGAAGTATTTGTAGAAAAGTATTTTTTGGCAATGTAGACGACTAATATTTACAATACAATACAAATAACCTTTATTGAAACACCAAAAAAAATATATTACAAAGAATTGTGCGTAGCAAAAGTGATACAATGGGCGGCCTTATCACAAAAAGCGATCTCTTCCAGGCAACCTTTGGATGGAAAGAGATCATTATATATATATTCCCTCATTCCTTTCAGATATTTGTGCTCGCATTCGCAATAATAATGCTAAACACGGACCTCCACACGCCAAACTTGAAGCCGGAGGCGCGGATGTCCATAGACGACTTCGTGCGAAACCTGCGAGGCATAGACGACTGCGGAGACATCGACAGGGATATGCTGTCCGGCATCTACGACAGGGTCAAGTCCAGCGAGTTCCGACCCGGCAGCGACCACGTCACTCAGGTACTTTACAACAACCTTAGCTATTTCCACTGATACTTTGATTCCGAAACTACATCCAACTCTCGCGGAGTTTATGGTAGAGTTCAGACTGCATATGTTATTTTGGAGTGCATATATCGCACTGAAGTTTGATGACCTTTTGGATGGTTTCGTACTACATAGTTTGCTCACCGGTTCGGCAAGCTGACATCAATAGCGTGTTTACCAATGTTGATAACTTGATTCCGCGCCTTAAATAACTAACCTCCGCCATGAGAAGTCGGTTAAAATCATATTTTTGGTCTAGGCGCCGTCAGAATTAATAACAGTATAACTTTTTAAATTATCATGATTTTAACAATATTATGCAAGCAAAAAAAGCATATCAAAAACCGTCAAATCAACCATGATTATAACATGATAACGGGTAACATACCAATGTTACCCGTTTTAAATCATAATAATATGGTCACAACGAGGTTTAAGCACATAAGCCATTCTTGGAGAGTAAAAAAAGAGGTATAAAATAATCCGTGTTTTTGGAAGAAAATGAGTCCTTCACGTAGATTAATTAAAAAAATACCTTATTCTATTTTTTTTGGCAAACGAAAAATCAAGACGAAACTGTGCATTGAATTCGCGTGACTTAATGCTTTTGAGCAAAATGTATTGAATGATACGTCACCAGCTCCCACTTCGGAAATTTGATGCTCTATTATCTTGGCACTTTCTTATTAAATTGATAAAGCAAAAAATAGGTGTCCAGTATTTTTGGCCTAACAAACTAACCAGAATACCTATATATTTATGTTGTGATCATGTTCCTTGAAATGGATAGTACCGAACTCACGTGGCGATGGTTTGGCATCCATTGGGATTAACCCATTTCAATATTAACTGCCGGACACGTAGCCAGCGACGTTGACATGGCATCCTTAAAAGGCAGGGCACTTTGCCTACCTTTACCGAGGGAAAACGAAACCTCTTAACGAATCTATAATAATATTATATAGCTTAAGAGTTTGTTTGTTTGAACGCCTTAACTTTAGGAACTACTGGTCTGATTAGAATAAATATTCATTTATTTATTTATTTATACTTTGTGCACAAAAAACAATGTACAGAGGAGGACTTAATGCTAAAAGCATTCTCTACCAGTCATCCTGAGCGTGCAAGAAAACAAATCAATCAATATTTCAATGTTAGATAGCCCATTTATAGAGGAAGGCTACTACTAGAGGCTTTTATCCTCAAGAAAAATAAAAAATCACGGGCAACGCTGGTATTTTTAGCCCCCGACAAAAAACAGGGGTGTTATAAGGTCAACGTGTCTGTCTGTCTGTGGCATCATAGCTCCCAAACGGATGAATTAATATAAATTTAGTTTTGTATGAAAGGTGAGTTTCGCGCGAGTGTTCTTAGACATGTTTAATGAAAATCGGTTGACCCGCTTAAAAGTTATGAGCGTAAAATTGGGAAAGGAAAACCGAAAATCTGCAATCTGGTGTTTTTTTTTAATTCTAATTAAAGATTTGACTATATAATGTTATAATATTCCTTCTTTGTTGTTTCAGGTGATGAAAGTGCAAGCCACCATCGTCGGCAAGAAGCCACACTTAGCCCTGCCGCACCGACGGCTCGTCTGCTACTGCCGACTGTACGAGATACCTGATATACACAAGAAGGAGCGCCCCGGTGTCCACCAGAGAGAGGTATACAGAACTGCTTTATCGAGGGTGCTGTGATAATACCCGATAAGTGTGCAAAATTACGTAAACTGTTAACATCATCTTTCATTAATTATGTCATGATCACGTTTGAAACGAAGCTGCAGCGATTTCGAGCGAGCAGAGTTTCAGTTGAAAAAGACAATTAATCATCGTGAATATTTCGTTAAACATCTGAATAGTATATAATTATTTATTCAACAAAATCCACAGCCTTAGTTAATATAATAATATACACATTCTGTTAAATTTGTCTAAATGACAACAATAGAGATGATAGATGGATTGCTCTATTCGCTCAACTCAGTGTAAAAAAATGAAGCGAACTGTCAAGACAATGTTATCTCTAAAAAAACAAACACAACTTTAATAATATTAGTAGGATTTTTCACACAAAACTTATGAATGCATATGTTTCAGGTGTTCCTATTCAATGATCTGCTGGTGATCACGAAGATATTCAGCAAGAAGAAATCCTCTGTGACGTACACTTTCCGCCAGTCGTTCCCTCTGTGCGGCATGCTCGTGAATCTGTTCTCTGTGCCGCGTGAGTACGAATTATCTAATATAATTAAACTATGAAATAATGTGGAGTACTAACAAACAACAATCATTACGCCAAACTGAGTGCAGATGGCGCCATTTGCTTATACAGTTAAACTTGTTATTTAGGATTTATGGTATTCATGATATCTATTTCATTAGCTTCGATTATGTCAAATAAGATCTAAGCTTGTGTAACGGGTACTAGACATCTGATCTACGTAATATAATATACGTACATTATATAGATATAAAAAAACACTCAGACCAAGGAGAAAGCGCTTGCAGAACATACAAACACTTATAACGGTAATATAGGGTGTTTTCTATGTATCATATGTATGTATTTACAAAAGAAAATGTATCTATGTAGTATATCAGTCACCTAACACCCATAGTACAAGCTCTGCTTAGTTTGGGGTTAGGTGATGATGTGTGAGTAGTCCGGAAATATATATTTATTTTATTATTTATATATATTTTTTTCAGCACACACAATGGACCACCTTTGTGTCTAAGTGCAGATGATCCCTTCTATATAATGAGATTCTATATAAGATATTCTATAAAGGATTATGTAGTTGGTTGCTTGACAAATGTTTCTATAATGTGAATGAGTATTTGAATTATGATGATAAATCTATGTAATTTTTTATTATGACATCTTTAATATAATTTTGACAAAATATTTGCACGCCTGCTTGCAGGCTGAATACAGTGACATAAACTATTATTTAAGATCTGACATGTATTATTATATTAATTATGTATTCTCGCAAATAAACGATTTCATTTCATTTCATAACTGACATAGAATTATTTTCGGCAGATTACCCATTCGGTATCCGCCTATCCCGCCGCGTGGACGGCCGCCGGCTCGCGACGTTCAACGCGCGGAACGAGCACGACCGCTGCAAGTTCGCCGAGGACCTGCGCGAGAGTGTCGCGGAGATGGACGAGATGGAGGCCATGCGCATCGAGGGCGAGCTCAACAGGGGCAAGGGCCGGAACACCAACAACAATAATAACAGAAACGGTGAGATTAAACGTAATAGTATGTTATGCAACTGTCGTATTGAATCGAGCACGACCGCTGCAAGTTCGCCGAGGACCTGCGCGAGAGTGTCGCGGAGATGGACGAGATGGAGGCCATGCGCATCGAGGGCGAGCTCAACAGGGGCAAGGGCCGGAACACAAACAACAATAATAACAGAAACGGTGAGATTAAACGTAATAGTATGTTATGCAACTGTCGTATTGAATCGAGCACGACCGCTGCAAGTTCGCCGAGGACCTGCGCGAGAGTGTCGCGGAGATGGACGAGATGGAGGCCATGCGCATCGAGGGCGAGCTCAACAGGGGCAAGGGCCGGAACACCAACAACAATAATAACAGAAACGGTGAGATTTAACGTAATAGTATGTTATGCAACTGTCGTATTGAATCGAGCACGACCGCTGCAAGTTCGCCGAGGACCTGCGCGAGAGTGTCGCGGAGATGGACGAGATGGAGGCCATGCGCATCGAGGGCGAGCTCAACAGGGGCAAGGGCCGGAACACCAACAACAATAATAACAGAAACGGTGAGATTTAACGTAATAGTATGTTATGCAACTGTGGTATTGAATCGAGCACGACCGCTGCAAGTTCGCCGAGGACCTGCGCGAGAGTGTCGCGGAGATGGACGAGATGGAGGCCATGCGCATCGAGGGCGAGCTCAACAGGGGCAAGGGCAGGAACACAAACAACAATAATAACAGAAACGGTGAGATTTAACGTAATAGTATGTTATGCAACTGTCGTATTGAATCGAGCACGACCGCTGCAAGTTCGCCGAGGACCTGCGCGAGAGTGTCGCGGAGATGGACGAGATGGAGGCCATGCGCATCGAGGGCGAGCTCAACAGGGGCAAGGGCCGGAACACAAACAACAATAATAACAGAAACGGTGAGATTAAACGTAATAGTATGTTATGCAACTGTCGTATTGAATCGAGCACGACCGCTGCAAGTTCGCCGAGGACCTGCGCGAGAGTGTCGCGGAGATGGACGAGATGGAGGCCATGCGCATCGAGGGCGAGCTCAACAGGGGCAAGGGCCGGAACACCAACAACAATAATAACAGAAACGGTGAGATTTAACGTAATAGTATGTTATGCAACTGTCGTATTGAATCGAGCACGACCGCTGCAAGTTCGCCGAGGACCTGCGCGAGAGTGTCGCGGAGATGGACGAGATGGAGGCCATGCGCATCGAGGGCGAGCTCAACAGGGGCAAGGGCCGGAACACCGACAACAATAATAACAGAAACGGTGAGATTTAACGTAATAGTATGTTATGCAACTGTCGTATTGAATCGAGCACGACCGCTGCAAGTTCGCCGAGGACCTGCGCGAGAATGTCGCGGAGATGGACGAGATGGAGGCCATGCGCATCGAGGGCGAGCTCAACAGGGGCAAGGGCCGGAACACCAACAACAATAATAACAGAAACGGTGAGATTTAACGTAATAGTATGTTATGCAACTGTCGTATTGAATCGAGCACGACCGCTGCAAGTTCGCCGAGGACCTGCGCGAGAGTGTCGCGGAGATGGACGAGATGGAGGCCATGCGCATCGAGGGCGAGCTCAACAGGGGCAAGGGCCGGAACACCAACAACAATAATAACAGAAACGGTGAGATTTAACGTAATAGTATGTTATGCAACTGTCGTATTAAATCGAGCACGATCGCTTCAAGTTCGTAAAGACGCTGATAATAATAATAGAAATGGTAATGTTTGCTATGCTTCAGTATAAGGCTTTAGAAATGTATTCAGCTGTGGGTTCTCAGCTGATGGAGGAGAGAGTACGATTATTTATTGATATATGAAAAAAAATATATATAGTCAGTCCGTTAAATAGATTATTTCAATATTTAACCGATTTTCTTATTATTTCTTGAAAACAAATTTATGACGTTACATTGCATTAAAGTTTCGGATGATGAAACGCTTCCGAACGTCGAACATTGAAGCTCTATATCTTTGGGCTTTACTATTAAATTAATAGAGCAAAAAATAGGTGTCCATTATTTTTGTACGGGCAAACAGCTATACAGAACACCAATTTATTTATGTAGACAACATGTCTATTATTAATTCACTAGCTGTGCCCCGCGGTGTTACCCGCGTTATAATGGATTTTCCCGCGGAATGACGTTTTCCCGCGGTAAAAAGTAGCCTATGTTATTTTTCAGGCTTTAGAGATTCTGTGTACCAAATTTCATTTAAATCGGTTCAGTAGTTTTTA
Organism: Gymnoscelis rufifasciata; assembly: GCA_929108375.1. Classification (NCBI taxonomy): domain Eukaryota; kingdom Metazoa; phylum Arthropoda; class Insecta; order Lepidoptera; family Geometridae; genus Gymnoscelis; species Gymnoscelis rufifasciata. Next base: position 6,216,413 of record OV815327.1, on the reverse strand, counting down.
CGTGAAAGAGTAACAAACATCCATACATACAAACTTTCGCCTTTATAATAGTAGTAGGATAATTTTGGTACACTCGTGACACAGCTTTTGTTGAACTGCCGTCTCCGGTCAAGTAGTTTTCGACCCATAGCCATTTACTCGTACATATACATAACAATTTGCTTTACCACAATCTCAACTGATACGTACGAGGATGGATCATAAAGAGCTTATCACTCAGATCAAACTTATCAGGAAATATAACAGCAGCATATTCTAAAATCGCTGTCCCATTTTGGCAGCATTAATCCGCTTGGCTATTATTTAAGTGATCATAAGAATGGGTTGCTGTAATATTATTATTTTTTCCAGTGATGGAGAACCGAGACAGTGGCGTCGCTGACGTTGAGCTAGACCATCAGCAGTGCATGGACCACGCCATGCATGTCCATGGGTGAGTTTATAATAAGCTAGTTGTCTAGTTTTGGAAAACCCTTAGCGCGCTATCAAGTCATAGCGCCATTTGTCAATTAAGAATCAAGTAAATTCAATTTGAATACCATGCAGCGTTTTACTTTATTTATTTTATTAGGAGAACGAACAGCTAAATTAAAACAATTAAACACTAACACATACAATGGTACTGATAAGAGGTTACCACTGTTTGCGGTAATAAATGTTTTGTCTTTGTCCTTGAAAAATAACCAGAAACTTGAAATAAGCGCCATTCGCGCCATCTGGGCATACAAGTCGAACTATTTTGCAAAATTATAACTTTTTTTCAGTGTCGTGGTACCTCCCCCCCCGTCGTGCCCGGCGCCGGCCGCCCCCAACCTGCGAGGGCAGAACCCTCCCCCTACTTCCATCATCAAGCGCAACGTGCTGAGCAACTCTCTAGTCGACATCAATGATCCAGGTGAGATTCATTCACATTTCTCGTTTTTGAAGTGAAACTTCTTTAGAATCGTTGTGATTTCAGACCGGATGCAACGGAAATACGTCAGGTAAGCCAATCTTAAACGCTAACAAGGTTAAGCAACTTTCCGGAACGCCAGTACTTGGATGGGTGACCGCCCGAACAAAATCTTTTTGCACAGTATTTTTTTTTATTCATGTCGATTTACTGAAGTTTCACTTCAACCGTGTGTGAATCGCACACACGCCTTTTTTTTCAATCTAAAATCTCAATTGAGAAGTTACCTTTTAGAAATGTGCATCAAAAAGATCCACAACTAGGTATATGATATCAGATATCAATAAGAAGTACTCAAGTAGGGCGATGGACATCCCACGGCCTCCACTGAATGTTTTCTAAGATGATCATGTGCAAATTATTAACTTGGCTGCTTTACTTCTTAAGTCTTTTCACAGGGGCATAAAATGTACAAATATCTCCTTTCCCTTCATGCCTATATTATATAGAATTGGGATGAAAATAATACGAAGGAGCCTTAAGTAAGACGTGGCTTCCGAATCACTCCTATCCTGACAGTGCCAACACAACACTGCCAACATGTTGACGGGACCATGTCTGCACTATGTGATTATGCAATTAGTAAATAAAAAATATCGGTTAATATGTATGTCTCCTATTAAGTATATCAGCTGTTTAGTACCCGTAACGCAAGCTTGAATCTTACCACGGTGCTAGATGTTGTATGGAATGTCCGGAAATATTTATTTATTGACGTGCCAACGTCTTATAATTCCATGGAGGCGGCTGCACGCACGAAAAAACATGACTCATACGGCGTTACCTCGCTCTGAGGCGTTCCATTTAAGGCTTGAAGTGCGAGCGAGAGCGCAGACCGAGCAACAAAGAGGCAGAATCGGCCTCCGTGGTCGACAATTGTCTCTCTCCTAGAGTGAGGGATGGACAACTGCTATACAACAATACATTTACATTTAAGCTGCTAAATGTGGTGCGTGGAAGCAGTAACGGCATCCTGAAGGTGGTGGCGAATAAGCCAGATTGCTCCTTAATGTGGTCAATCACACAGAGGACAATGTTTCGTAGAATTAATTGTAATAAATAACTATGGATAATGTAATTAGGTCTATTATAAAAACATTTTTGTCAATTTATGTGAATTAATTAATTGTATATTTATTTAATTTTTGATTTTTTTAATGTTATTAGGAATTTTATTTATGTGTATTTTTAATGTGTATGTATTACGGATCCTAGTTGTCTGAATAAATGAATTATATTATTATTATTATTAAGTAGCAGTGTGTAGTCATTTCTTATCACGTTGCATTAAAATATCGTCAGTGAACCGACTTTACAGACAACAGATTTATTTTTAAATGTTTAAAGTTTGTTTGACAGTTGCCCTGGCCGCCGAGCGCCTGCAGCGGCGCGGGTCGGTGGGCTCGCTCGACAGCGGCATGTCCGTGTCCTTCCAGCAAGGCAGCCGCGGCGCGCTCGCGACCTCGCCGAGACAGCCGGACCGTTCTCCCGGTAAACCTTACCCCTGATCAGGTCCTTACATTACCATTCACTCGCATGTCTAGTCATATGCATATTGTATTCGCAAGCTTCAGCTGACCGCGCCGACTTTAAAGAAACTTAACGAAAATAACAAACTTTATAACTTTTTCTAGCATTCATGTCTTCGACTAGTCATATCGCTTCTTATCAACTAAAATATTAATTCAAAGACAAAGTCAAAACGTTTATTTCCTTAGACGTATATTTCCTTAGACGCACATGGCATATTATATGGGCAGGTTAACTTAAAGCTAATTTAAATAAAAACTAAGAATAATCAATGGAACAACATTGTCTTTCACTTAATTTTTTTACACTGAGTTGAGAAGCGAATAGAACAACCCAGCTTTCATCTCTTATGTTGTTATTATAATAATATTGGTGTACAATATAGTTAACACATATACATGTAACATTAACAAACAAATGCAATTACTTTAAAACAAAAGCGGTCAGAGTCAAATTGAAAGATAAAACTACATATTTATTTTCGGGCATAAAATGAACTCCCCAAACTTTGTCCAATCAAACAGAAAAATAAGACAAACTTTTCGCTATACTTCATTTCATAGTGTATTTGTCAGACTTTTTATGTTACATCTTTTCATATCCTTCCCCTAAAAAAACATTTTTAAGCTTCCGACCCATTTTATAATGCAATGTAGAACAGTCTCTGGTGGTAGGCTTCGGCCGCGGCTTGTCACCACCCTCCGGGCTGGGCCAGAGCGTGAAGCGATTTTTTCGTGTTTCGTAATGTGGTCCGGAGTAGCCTTCTAGGTCTTCATGTCCCATCTTAGACCACATCGTCACTTTAGTTCAGTTGAGATTGTGGTCAAATGAAGGCTTATCTAACATAACATAAAAAAAGAAAGTCTTATCATAATTAATTATTTCGATTTATTTTTTATTGGTTCTTTCTTGCTTAAGGCTTCAGCTTTTTTAAAATAAAAGTGAGTTTCTCAATTTTTTTTTCGTTATTTTTACTGAGCTTGCCATGCCAAAAATGCCTAAACTTTTTGCTGCTTACTTTACTAATCTAACAATGTGTATTTTTATAATAAAAACCTTATGCTACAAATATTAAAAAAATAATTGAATAACGTTCTGAAATAAACCCGGAAAAAACAATATCAACGAATCAATTCATTTATAACATTGTCATTCACTGTCACGAAAATCCCCTTTCTCCCTTTATTTCAATTATTCTATTCACTAATATAATTCTATGATTTCAGGTCGTCTGTTCGGTGGTATTACTGGGATAATCCCCGCCCGTATCAGAAAACTCAGCGCGTCCGGCGTTCCAGACAAGCACGGCATCGGCAAAAGTACCGAAGTTTAAAATCGATTTAAACTCGATACCATTCGATTTAAACTCGGTACCATTCGATTTAAACTCGGTACCATTCGATTTAAACTCGGTACCATTCGATTATATCGAGATTTCCAATCGACGTTTGCATCTATGAGTTACCTACCGATATTTAACTTGGTATTAGGTACTAAGAATTTTTGACATAAGATTTGTCATAGTTTATCAAGCTGAAAAATCTTTGATTACTTACTTTGATAATGGACATTATTTTAAAAATTCAAATCCATTATTGAATAATTCATAAGAAGGTTATAGTATTCATAATCAAAAGAATAGATAAAATAAAATATCTTAAACAATACCTGCTATTAAAATTTCGTGCCATCTTGATAATTCCACTGATAAAACTGATGCACTACATGCAAGAATAATTCATCCTGAATTAAAAACGTAATGGTTATACGTATATATAAAATTGCAAAAGCGTGGAAGGAAGCAGAGACAATTTTTTTGATTATAGCCTGTAAATATAGAGAAAGGATTGTATTGATACTATTATCAGAGAGTTTACGATCAGGTCAGTTAATCTGGGCACCTAAGGCCTGACGCTGAATAACGCGAGCGCGGGCGCGTTTTCTTACGAATGTGCTACGCGATGGATCACTTTTGTTCGTGATTGACATAAAATCGCGCTCGCATCCGCTTAACGCATCGTGAAGCCTAATACGTCAGACGCTTAGAGATCGAAGCTTAAGGTTTCCAAATGTTATCACTGATATGGGCAGCTAACACACGTAATGTGGCCTCACCAATACAACTTTACTTTAATAGCTGCGAGTTTTTGTGCCGCGCTCTCATTCGTAAAAATAAGAAAAAATAATTTTCAAATTGCTCTTATTCACAGGGGAGAGGGGTGCGAGAGTTGAATTGTAAGATAATACGAATAATTTACCAACTCATATTTTCAGGTTATAACTCTTCCATGTATAGGAAGTAGCATTTTCAAAGCAGTTTTCCGTTTAAAATATTCTTTAGCTTGCTGTCTTGACCAGTGGTGGATTTCTCAGCAGGTTGAGGTAGGCTCGAGATTTTGGGGGCGGCAAATTTGGAAAAAAAATTTACATGCAAATTCAACGAAATTGTTGCATTGTAAAATTAATGTATGATATGACAATTGTTGAGGCAAGGGCGGGAAAAACTATTCAGCCTATACCTTGAAAATTTGCAAATCCGCCACTGGTCTTGACCAAAAACCGGTTGAGAAATATTTTCGAAATTATCTTTCGTATATTAATAGTTGTAAAATCAGGGTAAGGTGGGCTTACGGTTCGGCTTGGGAGTGCCAAATTTTGTGGTACTATTTACTAATTAATCTGACTTTCCATACATATGTGTGGCTTAATATTAGACACTTTACACATAACACCCATAAAACTTGGGGCGTTTTTCGCAACCGCAGATTGAAATTTATTCAATTGTTATGATATAGAGCTATCAAGCCGACTGAAGATTGTCAGTGTCTGACTGACTAAGTTTGCTCTATATTATAACCATTGACTAAGTTACTCGGATATGGGGAAACAGGCTCTTAGGGCATTTTCACCCTTTCCGAGTAAAATCCCAAGTTGTTAATCGGTGCGTTAACATAGAGCTCTCAGTTACATAACAGTCTGGTTGAGACAACATGCTCTTTAAGTATTGTAAGCTACTCGACACTTTACTTGAGGGTGGTGAAACTTATTCCTAAGATTTGGAAATCAGCTTCCATCAAAATCCGATAGAAAATCTAAGAGGATTGTGCTGTAGAAGCTAAATTATTCCATAATATTCAAGAAATGGCAGTTGATAGGTATTGTGGAGAGATGTCGTAAGAATCGAAGTTATAACTAGTGGGTCCACGATTTTGGATGTTGTTTAATGTAGGGTGGCGGTGATTTCAGTCCTTTTCGGATATTTCAAACCATTGCAAGCATTCATTCTCTTATTTTTTTATGGATTAAAGTACCATAAAGATAAATATCGCAAACGCAAATTTTGCTTCGTTTTCTACAAACTGTTATTGTGGGTTACCCTCTTATTTGAACGAAAGCTGGCGTTTTATTTTGGACAGAGGTACCTAAAAATAGATCATAATTATGTTAAAACTATTGTTTTTCTTAGAAAAGGATTGAATCACCAAATCACCCATGAATAGATAGTAACATAATTGGATTACGAATGAGAGAATAAATATAAAAGGAGAAAACATTTATTTCAAATAATGCATTTACATTCATTAATCGTTACCAACAAGAAGTATTAAATAATTTGTTTCTTTAGACGTAATTGTAAATACGTTCGGTAACAAACACAGTATTTTTAACATTTCAGCACTTTGAAGCAATAAATAGTAAAATTCAAGTTTAGGGTGCCAATATAGTTTATTTTAATTCAAGGCAAATACTTCCCATCAGATTTATATGAAAATCTCTACCTTATTTCTTTTTAAAAAGACTAGAAAACAGTTTTAACTTTGTTAGAAAAACCAAGAAATTATTAATGTCTAAATAAATATTTATTTGTTTATCATTATTAACTATTAATTATTATTTTTATTATTAACTATATTTCTTTGTAATAGGCATTCATTTATTTCATGGCACCCTATTATAATACATACATATATGTAGTTAAACGTAATGAAAAAAAAATCGAATTTATTCACTGTTGTTGAATCTTTTAGAATTATAGGCGTTTGAGAAGTTTTTTGACTAGATTATAATAATCCTTGTTAACTTCCAACGTTCTTCTGATAATTTCACACTTCTACTCAAAACAAGCTGTCTCTGTCACGCATTAACCAACTATAATGAGTCAGACGGGGATAAAAACCTGTGATGACTTAACGTAGATGTCAAATAGTCATTATGTGAATTCTTCCATATTTCCTACCTAATACCTATTCTAACTATTTACTAACAGCTAAGCTAACTATTTATTTACAAACAGTCATAATGTGCTCAACATTAATTCAAACAATCATACATATTTCTTTGTTTACCCTTTTGGTTGTACTTCTAAAATATTACCAGTTTTTGACTATATAGATGCTTATTAAATCTGTCAGGTAATAGTAATCTGTTTTTAAAATGTTTTTTTTTTGATAATTCCTATGACTTTATACAATACATCCGCCATAGTGCAACCAAAAAGGAACTGACGCTTCGCCCTTGTGTATTTCAACTGTCAAATTTGACATCTGTCAAAGGTTGTACTCTCAGCTGCTTTAGAATGTTGACTAATCGTATACGTAGTTTCCTGTTGACTTTGTACTACTTATTTCTACAATTTGATACGCTGTAGATAGGATAATACTTGTTGAACTATAACTAAGCGTTTAGATTGACTTATGGAGAATGCTATCTCGCTCTAACTCGTTACTGTAGTTCATTCAACAATTAATTGCGGAAATTGTCAATTTTATCGTTATTTAATGTTTATGATTTATCAGAATGATAAACCTGATTAGTTGAACTATTTATGTGTGTAGGAAAATAAAAACACAACTCGTTACCAACGCCGTGCTTAGGAATCGAAACTACATTACAAAATGTCAGTAACAATAAAATTGATAATTTTCGCCTATTGTATTTGAACTGAGTATATTATTATCTCAACACTGATACTAAACTGTCCAATGTCCATGCATATTGTTTTTGAATCTCTATATTTAAATTTATACGTAAAATTTCAGTATATAACATTAAATATTTGTTTATGATGATTTTACTATACTGTCCTTTAATATAATATGCATGATAAAGGAATTGATATATAAGCGTTTCGTCGTTGGATTTTGAACCTTATGTACCTATAAATATAAAATTTCGATTTTAAAGAAATTTGTAACATTAAAATTTTGTCTATGAAACTCGAATGTATTTTCTTAATACGTATTTCAAGCGGAATGCGTTCTTATTTTGTTAGGCATATGGTATCATTTTGTGATAGGTGTGGCATATTTTAGTTATTTAGAAATATGGTACATGACTATATAAACGAAAAATAGCGCTTCTGTCAAATGCTACGATCTAGAAATAGATATATAGGAAATGTATGAGGTGGATCAATAAACCTTAACAATAAAAGATATACATATATTCTAAATAATTAAAATACGCTGCTGAATTCGTGTGGGTTTTAAAATGCTTTTTGTAAATTTCGCTTGAAGCCAAAGATGTAATATTTTCTTGTGTTCAAAGTACTACTTAATTTAACCATTAGGATTGTCTGTGAACATTTATTTTGATATTTAGTATTTGAAAACATTCATATATGTAGTGTTTTTGATTTATGTAATAAATATGTTCGTATTATGCTTAAAATACCGGTGTCCTTGTAATTTTAGTTGTCTTAAGGGTTTATTTCTGTATAATAATCTACTAACTTATATTTGATTTCAATATGTATATTAAAGAATTCTAATATATATCCCTTAGTTTTGTATTGTTATATAATAAATAGAGTAAGCAATAAACGCATTTGCGTCACGTAATATGTTGTATAATATTAAAATGTTGTTGAAAGTTGCTACAACTAAGTCACTTACAATAGTTTAATTTAATAAAAGTAATAAAATACGAAAAATGTATTTATTTATTAAATATGAATTAACATTCATGATGATAATTGTGGTTTTATTTATAAGCTTACCCTACCTAATTAATACGGAGCCCTTTTCTGAGCATACGTGTACGTTTCAGAAGTTTCAGAAAGTATTATCTGTTACTGAAAAAAAGTATGTTTTGTTTATTTTATTTTTTTATTATTGAAAAGCCTTCATTTGATGACAATCTCACCTTATGTAAAGTGAAGATGTGGTCTAAGATGGAGCATGAAGGCCTAGAAGATGGCTTCTCCGGACCACATTACGAAACACGAAAAAATCGTTTCAAGCACTGGCCCGACTTGTGACCAGCCCGGAGGGTGGTGACAAGCCGCGGCCGAAGCCTACCACCAGAGACTGATGTTATCACAGAATAAAAAGAAAAAGAAGTTGAAGAGAGATTATTGTCACCTACCCTCATTTTGCTCATAATCGGCCGGCCATCTGGCCGTGTAGCGTCAACTGTGGGTGCAATAATGGCTTCCAATGCTTCAAATGACTTTGATCAGCCTGGTTAGCCAATATCCTTACATAAAAAAATCCAGCAATATTCTCTTCTGTCTGTCTGTCGTTAAGTACTTTGTTTTAATTGAGAAAAGTAAAATGATTGCAAAACGATCAATAGCTGAAAAGTGGTAAGGTATGTCATCATTATAATCATCATCTCATACCAACGTTCCCACAGCTGGGACACAGGGACTTCTCTCTTGACGAGAGTGTTTAGGCCTTAATCCACCTCGCTGGCCAAGAACGGGTTGGTGAATGTCACATGTCCTTCAAACTCCTTACGATATTTGCCTTTACTGTTAAAGCAAGTGTTTAAAAGCGCACATACAATTTTCAAGAAGAAAAAGCCAGAGGTGCGTGGCGGGGTTTGAACCCACGACCTTCGGAATGAAAGTCAAGTGTGCTCCCACTTAGCCGGTTAGATAGGTACTTTATCCTTTCTTTGACAGATCTATTAAGTATATCAGATGTCTAGTACCCGTAACACATGCCTCGAGCTTACCACGGGGCTAGATGTGTGAATTGTCCGGAAATAATTTTACTTACCTTTATCGGAAAATATTATTTTGTAGCAATTAGATGTACCTTAAAAAACAAGTAATATAGATGTATCACATATCTGACGTGATATAGGCATATATATTTATGTATACTATACTCTTCAAATATGGCTAAAATTATTTTTCAGGTTTTTATTGAAATCCACCGAGCGAGCACCTTGTCCCTTCCTAGCGAGTTCACCCGTACAAAGGAACAAAACTATCCCTTACACTCTCACATAAGGATTGCTACACACGGCTTCTAATACCGCAATAGGTATAATGCTTGTAAGGCTTCGCACTGACGAGTAAGCTGCGCTTAGCTCCTAGTAGGTAATAGTAAACGTCACATGATTTCTAGGAGGGAATGGCGTGGAGTGGACATTTTCCTAAAAAAATATCAAAAATGGTAATTTGTTTATGTAAAGGTAAGTTTATCATTTGTGTACGTTAACATGATTTTCCTTCAGTGTAGTTAATGTAAACAAGGGTACTTGTTTTTAATTATTATAAATAAGATTCGAAATCTAATTTTAATTGTTATAGTGTATTTTGCTTACAAGAACATCTGCGATGTTAGGTTTATGCAGTTTTTATCCTTTTCCATCCATTAAGGTTTCAGAGGTTGACTTTAGAAAACTCCTATCTATAGGATCCCACCTACTAATTATTTTTTGAAGTGTAACCTTCTTAGCAGAAGGTGAAACGGTTCGTTAATCTAATTCTTATCTTTCAATTCTTCTTATCTTCAGCGCACGGCAGACGGTAACCCGTTAACGGTTAGAGTGAGAGAAAAAGAGCCTGCTCTAACTCTATTCAAAGTTATCACTTCTATCAAATGTCCTAAGACTCAATAGTTTTTATTGTACAAACAACTGGATACTTAATACACATCAAAAAGACACGATTATAGCAGGTAATCAAGTAAATTAAAAAAATTAGAAAGGGACTCGTATCTCCATAATCAATTTTGCTACTCCCGTCTTATTCGTGCTTCATGTAATGTGTCCAGCCAAAGGTTGCCTGGAAGAAATATAGCTATCATATCATAAGGCCGCCCATTGATTCAAAATTTTTGTATATTCTTTTATGTTTTATTGTATGTTGTATTAATTATAGAGTATTGTATTGTAAATATGCACTAGAGCAATAATGCCGGACGGACGGACAACGGGTATTATATGCAACGGGCACGCTTGCGCGTCCTCCGCACTCCTATTCAACGACTCCACGGTTTTCTTGTCCACCGGCCACGCTCGGATCCACCTTTCAGTTTCACCCACGTGATAGAACCACCACCACTGTTTTATTAAATTAAAAACTAAACTTCGGTAAGTGTTAATCAAATTTATTTTAATTTAATTTAGTCAATGTGTGCAAAAGAAGGGTTAAATTTTTGCAATTAAAAAAAAATCTTTGTTAGGTAGGTACTAATTATATTTACTAACTAATTTTCATTTTGCTACATTTTATTTTTGTTATTTTATGTTCCATTAGCTATAAGATAAATAAATACATTAAATATTAGATAAAAATCAGATGAATAATTCCGAAAGCTTTAGTGTTGAAATATTTTTCTGTATTCTTATATCTTTATCTCTTGTATCTTTTATAATAAACTATAAAATATTTTAATAATAGTAGTAGATTTTGTAATGATAACCAAAATAAAAAACAAAATTATTTTTGCATAAACTATAATTAGGTAGGTAGGTATATTCCTAAGCAAAATTATATTCAATTATTTCACACATTCACATCCAAAGAAAATGCTATTTAAAGATTAATTCTAGGTCTTCATGTCACATCTTAGACCACATCGTCACTTTACATTATGTGAGATTGTGGTGAAAGAAAGACTTATCTAACATAAAAACTAAATTATTTTTGCATAAACTATAATTAGGTAGGTATATTCCTAAGCAAAATTATATTCAATTATTTCACACATTCACATCCAAAGAAAATGCTATTTAAAGATTAATTCTAGGTCTTCATGCCACATCTTAGTACCAATCATCGTTGTAAAACTAGCAAGTAAATTTACAAATAATATTCGTAAATTATGTTATATTCTTTAGATTTAAAGGTATTTTCACATAATGCTCATAAACTATTTCACCTTCTTAATTTTTCCAATTTTCTTATCACATTTTTTCACTGTTTTGATATATCACATTTGTAAACCAGTTAATATCGCTTATCATAAATTCACTTCACTGGATTATGTGTGAATCTAATATTTTCTTAAGGTTTTATTTAATGAATTTATTTCATAATAATCATACTTTATTAAAACTTAATTATTAAAATCAAAATAAAATAAGCAACTCATTTAACCCGCACTAAGTAAACAACACAATAGTTAAATGACAAAATAGCAAGCTCATTTAGTGATAATTTAATAAACTTAACTAAATTATAGACATTTAATTCAATTTAGTCGAGGAGCTGTGCGGTCAATCACCTACCATGTTAAATGGTTTATGTAAGAAGTCTGGAAATTACTTGTAGCTTGTTAATTATTATTTCTACCGTAAGACGTCCACTGTTGGACATAGGTAGGCCTCCATCAAAGGACTTGGGTTTGCAGGGGAATAAAAATAAATAACTTGTAGCTTAGATAAGGATTAGCGGATTCGATTCCCATTGAAGGACAGTTTTTTAATGTTTTGCATTTGTTCTTTAGTTTCTATGTAAATTAATGAATGGGTGTATTGTATGTATGTTTGTAACTCTTTCACGAATTTAAATATGTATAGGTGTATGTTTGTAACTCTTTCACGATTTTTAATATGTATGGGTGTATGTTTGTAACTCTTTCACGAGAGTTTCAATATACCGTTCAGCCTAAATGGCTAAACCATTTAGGCTGAACGGATTATATTGGCTTAATTTAAAACAACTTAAGTACGAAAAATATATTTTATTTTATTATATTCCTTCGAATATCACAGCTAGTTTGCCCAGTTTGCAGATAATCATCATCATCCCTGATGGAGGAGTCCCTCGACGGTCGGGAGAGCGTGGCGGGGCCGGGATTCGACTCCGCGACCATTCTCAACGACGACGTCTCTCCCACAACTAGCTTCTGTTACAACATCCCTAATCTATTCAATGGGTAAGGTTAAAAAAACAGGGGTCTCGACATTTTTGTATAAAAATGGAGCGGGAATTTAAATAGCAGAGTAAAAAAATGGAGGCTCCAGTCAGCCTGTCCACCATTTTGAAAAAAAAACGTGATTTTGCGGCCATGGATGAAACGCATGTCAATCGACAGAGTTAATGCTAAGAAACAAAAAGTGTAAAGAATCAAATCTCTACCATATACGGCTTTTGAGATACTTTTGAGGTTTAAAAGGACAAAAAGTCTGTTCCTGCTCATTATAAAACACAATTATTTTACAGCCAGTGATGAAACTCATGACGATTGTCAGGGAAAATATTCATAAACGAAAATTGATAATGAATCCAAACTCAAACTCATACGACTTCAGAGATACTTGGTTCTAAAAATATCTCAGAAACTGTATACAGTATGACTAAGAGATTTTATTTTGTTACACTTTCTCTTTGTAAGAATTATCTTTAAATTTATATAAGGTCATCATTGGCGGTAAATTTTTCAAAATGGGCGTAATAAAGGTACTTTTTAGGCCCAAATATCTCAGAAACCGTAAAAAATTAGAGCTTAACACTTGTTGTTTGTTAGTATGACCACAGATTAGATACATATTTCTATCTAATCTGTGGTATGACATCCATGTGACATGCTTTTATCACTGGCCGCAACATTCTAGTTTTTTGTATCAAAATTGCAGGAGTTTATGTCCATAATGTTGGAACCCCGTTGTGGAGAATAAACGCAAGGCTTTGTATAAGTACTCGTCATATTAAATATGAACTTTTAATTATTTTTATAAATAAATACGGTGGATATTAGTTTAACAACACGCTGACTGTAAGTTCACTACGGCACAGTCGCGACTACCTGTATCCCTCATGTAACCTTCGCTTGAGGCGCGTAGGTATAGCTCGCATTTCGACCATTTTGTATAAAACTGTTTATTTGCAGGTCGTTTCAGTTTTTATAAAATAACGAAATCCTTCTCGGAATTTTCTCTAATCAGACTATACTGTTTTGTATTTGCAGCCTTGGTCCAGCATCTGTCCTTTGCGAGCGTCCAGACACAGAATCAGGTGAAACCTACACCGTGGAACCCTCGGAGGAAGCCGAGCCCCGGCAGTATGATGATGATGAGGAGTACTCCCCAAAATCGAGTACGTTAAACATAAAAAAACATAAAAATATTTATTTGACACTTTTCACAAATTTACAAAAACAAAATGAAACGTGGAGCTACTGCGATAGTTTAAAAAAAAAAACTGTGTTGCAGTGTCAGTACTCCCCAAAATCGAGTAAGTTAAGCTTCGTCATGATGCTGCAATTAACTTAGAAGTATAACGATATAACCACATATAGGCATAATCTTATATATATAAAATTCTCGTGTCACAATGTTCGTTCCCGTACTCCTCCGAAACGGCATGACCGACTCTCATGAAATTTTGTGAGCATATTGAGTGGGTCTGTGAATCGCCCAACAATTATTTTTCATTTTGCAAAACGTTTGCTGGGGTCAGCTAGTGACTATATAAAAAGATTTGCATACTGTCGATTTCGTCTGTTAGCTAAAATACTGGACACCTAATTATTTGTTTACAGTAATGGACAAAAGCAGCTAGGTGGGCAGCTAGTATGAGGACAGCTTACAACTGAATGACTATTATACCTCTATATATTTTATTATTTTGGATTTATCACACAGCATCACCTAACCCCAAGCTAAGCAGATCTTATATCTCAATTGTATCTATACTTTTCAGATTCAAAAAGCGACATCCCAAAACGAAAACAGCGGCGATACCGGTTAGTATTTTCAAAACCTAATTTAACACATGTATAGCAAAATGTTCTTGAAAACTCATGTATTTCACATTACCTACCTTTAATGCATTTTAATACTTCTTTAACTACGACAATGTCCTATTGCCTGTCTCTCAACTCTTAAGCTTCGGCCAAACCTGCGCGATCAAAGTGACCGACTGCGAGGTGCGTCTGCCGCGCGGCGGTTGCTACCCATACTTTACTATGGCTCTTTGCACTCTAACGCGATTACAAAGCGGGACGTTTTGAGGCAAAAATGACTTGCGTTGCGTCTTGATTCCCGCGTTGCTGACACGTAGGATACATAGTAGGTTTGGCCGAAGACTTAAGGTTTTCTCTACTTAATATTACTCAAGACTTTGCCCTTAAGCTCATATTTATTTCTAATACTATATGGTATGTTCCAGGACCACCTTCTCAAACGTGCAGCTCGAGCAGCTAGAAGCGGCGTTCCACAAGACCCACTACCCTGACGTGTTCTTCAGGGAGGAACTGGCGATGAGGATAGACCTGACTGAAGCCAGGGTTCAGGTAAGACTAACTACAAAAAGCAGCATATCTTTAGTGTTAATTTAACTATAATGCTTCTTGAATTTGAAAAATATGTGACTGCTAGATTTTTAGAATAGGTATCGAAGAATTGGCTATACCTAGCCAACGTTTGATGGGGTGGGAAAATATTAATATGCCTTTAGGTGCGAGAGGGTTCATTGAAAAAAAATTGTATCAACTTCTCTTTAAAAACTATCTCCAATTTCCTCTTCCAGGTATGGTTCCAGAACCGGCGAGCGAAGTGGCGCAAACAGCAGAAGACGGGCTGCGAGCAGTTCCCGGGGAGACCTCGTACTCCCGAGCGCTCTCCGTCTGCGCTTGCGTTGGAGATGAGAGATTTCATCACTATACCTGGTAAGAATCTGGGTTTTTTTAGGGGCCTTAAAATGAAAAAGATGGAAATATTCTCTTGAATCTGTGAAAAACTAAGTATTATAAGTTTACCTGAGTTAGATAAAGTTGTCTCACGAATGTCCATTTATTTAATTTGTTCCAGTATCATCAACCCAAATGATAAACATCGACCAGTGCCAAACCTACACTGCGAAAACAAAGCCCCAAGGCCCAGCCATCCACATTGCCGCCCTGCCAACCAGGCAGAACCAATCAGAACTCCCCACCTTCTCCATCCCACTCCAATACAACCTTGGAACCTTCAAGAAGATCGACGAGGTCCAACTAGACTTAGAAGTCCCAGAACCACAAGCCTGGGACGGCAGGATAATACCAAATTTCAACCTTATGAATATAAAACCTTTGATCGAAAACCGCGAAAACCTCTCCGAACTAAAATACGAAGTGAAAAACGAGACAGCACGAGTCAACTTCGAAATCAACCCAGTACCGATAGAAACGGATATATTGAAAGAGAGTGTAAGTGAAGGACAGACTATATCTCCAGATTTCCAGATTCAAAGGTATCAGTATGAAGAGAAACGGTTTAGAGAGGGATTTGAAGATAGCATGATGGAGGAAAGAGGGGATTTTGTTTGTGATAGTGATTTGTTCAAGAATACGTTTGGGAAGGTGGACGAAAAGAGGGGGGATTTTGAAGAATGCCATTTGTTAGAAGATAATAATGTAGGGATTAGTAATTTTGATAATAACATGTAACTGATGAACTAGTGTTGATTATATGTATACATTTTACAAAAAGATTCGATTTTTAAGCCTCTACTACCTAACTAGCTATTGCCCACGGATTTACTCGTGTGGAATATGAAAGGTCATTGCCAAGGGAACTCTGATTTCTTAGCCGGACAGTGATGTCTACATTCTTTGTATTCGCGTCCGCTCTGCAATTGAAGTGCAAACGCAACTGACGTAATACCACCGACTGACGCCAACGCATGTTTTGATAGGCGGGCCGCTCGCCCTTCCTGATTTATCATAATATATTTATTTATTTTATTACAAAAAATACATTATTTAAACAATCACTTGTACAAAAAGGTGGGCTTAATGCCTAGGCATTTTCTACCTGCCAACCTGTATTAATATATACACAACAAAAACAACAACAACAAAATACAGTTTAGTTGTAATATTTTACCTACCAACGGTATAGACAATTAACGGTAATTAACGGTATAGCAAATTCTTTATTAAACACACCAATGAACATAAATAAAAAAATATTAATAGCAAGGTACCACTCAGACCTAGCATGCGTAATGGGCGGTCTTATTGCTTAAAGCAATTTCTACGAAGAACGTTTTCTTTTTTCTATCAACGGAAGTACCTGGAAATCTTTGAGTGCGGCCTATATACGTCCTACGGCTTATATGATGGTGATGAAGTATCTTAATCATAAGAAATATGTAATTGTATATTACTATTAAACAGTTATTTTAATGGGTAATTTACGTTATATCTAAGGGTATAAAAATATTGACAAACAATCCCCTGGAAACATAATATAAACAAAATGCGGTCTTCATATTTTGCATATTAATTTATGCGGTGATGATGATGTTTGACATTGTTAATTTCCAAACAAATTTTGGTAGTCATGACAACGGGCCCATCGACTTCTATCCTATCTATAAGTCTGACCACGGCTTTTTACGGCTTTAAGAATGTAGACCAAATAATGACGCGCAGCTTTAGTGACTGTTCACTTGCAAATGAAGTCCGCGGTTCGCGCCGCAGCCGCGCAGGTGTGCTCGTTTATGTCCCGCGTTGCAGACGCTGCCTCGTCGTTTGGCTCTTGGTTCGCGTTAATAATCTACTTCCCTTGCAATGGAGGTTAGATCGTGTTCACTCAATGCATTCAGGTTCAAAATTTACTATGTTACGCGCAATGTCACACTTCAAATGTTTTTTTTTTTCAAACAGACTTGTTTTCTCATTGCTGAACATTTACTTAGTAGTAGGAAATAAATTTTAAATTTTCTCTCGTTTTTTAGTTTTTTTTATATAAAATTTATTTTGACGGTTTTACTGTTAAAACATCTGCGTACTTTAAGGTGAGCGGCATTTTCCATAACAGATTACATAGGTAGAAACTTAATTTGTTATATTAGTTGAATTCAATCACCGTTTCGGATGACTGACTCGCCACTTATTGTGAGCGCCCGCGGTTTAGCTCGCTATTCTACGTTCCTTCCTGTGTTTTGTTCTGTGTATACCAATCGCGAAGATCACTCCAAACCAGCAACCCTGTGGAACCCTAAGCTGTACGAGAGCGCAACTCCTGAAGACCCAGCTTCGACGAGCCAGTGCAGTCATTAAGGTAGGTCAGTTTACAGAATTACTTTCCGCTAAAATGACCAAAGATGTATTTATTGTGAAAATACCTAAGCACCCTTAATTAAGTTTCTCGAGACGAGCGAGATTAGAAGTGCGGCTTGGTGAATATCACATTTCTTACAAACTCTTCAAAGTTCACAGAACATGTTTGTCGGATTGTTTTGTTTTATTGCCTTCACCGTTAAAACACAAGCAAATAATATAATCGGGAGATATTCATGAATGAAAAGGTTACCGTGTAAACTTTACTTTCGCCCACTAAGCTATTAAAATTCAAAGAAAACAGAAGTATTATATTCTGAGTTATCTAGTTATTTAATACATTCACACGGTATTTTGTAAGTAAACCTAGGATAAGATAATCGGGGGTTGATTAACTTGAGTTTCAGAAGGAACGTTAAAGTGTGGTAATACACCCGGTTTCATAAATAACGGGTCAGTCACATAAACCCGAATATCTCCCGAATTACCTATTGTAAGGCTAACTATTAATTATGTACAGAATTAATAATAAATCCATTGTACTAAGTTATTTTATTCCGATAATGAAGCATTTATAAATAGTTTAAAAACAATACCAATTAAAAATAAATTATGTTGGAAAGATTTTTTTACAATTAAATGTATATAATGTAATCATAAATATTGTGAATTTTTGTTGTTAATTATAGATATTATAGTTAGTAATTAATTTTAAAATGTGTCGTTAAATTTATTAAAACTACGTGAATTGTTAGCTGTAGTAGGAACTGAGTCGTTTCCGGTTGTCAAACCTAACCTAACTTTAACGACTCGCGACTCCAGCACAACATTCTGTTTCTGGGCTTCGTAGCGACTAGACCTCTAAAAGTGAAAAGTGTTGTAGCGGTGTGCTGGTGGAGACTTCTCTAAGGTTAGTCACTAATTAGTAATAAACTGTATACAAGTGCTTAATATATTTTTTGTGCGGTCTTACGTAATTTTACTTAGTAACCCATAAATACGCCTCTAATACTAATGAAACGAAACATTTCAATTGAATGCTAAATAGTAAGACATAACTTATGTGCACAATCTCGAAATAAAAAAAAACAAAGTCATATCATTTAGTTTTAATTGTACTAGTGCTGTTTTATCACTTTCTTCAGTTTAGTACATTTTATTGCCTCCACGAAGCGTTCTGACAGCTTCTGTGCGTTAAAGCATGCTGTACACCAAATTCCGGAGCCGGTGCTGAAATACCTTCCCATTCCTCCACCAACCTCTTTTTCAACCAGTTTAAAAAATATGTTAGTATAAGCTCAACTAAAGTCTTTATTCTGTTTTTTTTTTTTTTTTTTATTTATTATTTGATTGATCTAACTTTTACAGTTCTATTAAAATTTATAGCGAGAAATTTACAAAAATTATGTTATTAATGCTTTTATGAAACACTAGACGCACATTCACAACGTCATTCGTCTGTAAACGCAGGATGAGTTCTTGCTTTTCAATAAAAAAAAAAAAAAAAAATTGTAAATTACATACCTATGTAGGTACCTACACTAACTCTTAACAGGGAGTTAAACATTTACTATGTGAAGCTGAATTAAATAAATTAAATTGAATTGAAATCTAATTAGTGTTGTTAACCATGATAGTTCACATTTTTACAGTTCTGGAAACATTTAGTTTTTTGACTGACCCGTTACTTTTGGAACCGATTGTAGTTGGCGTGGGTGTAGACGTGGGCGTCGAACCTTCAGCGGACATCCACTTTTGAACTTCTGGATATAGAACAGTTCTTCAAGCATGTTTAAGATACGCCTCGTTGTATTAAAGTTTTAGTGTGGAAATAGGTATATAACCATTAAGGTAATAAGTATCTTCAAAACAAGTGTGAACATAAGACGTTAATTATTAATTAATGTTTAACATTAATTTTACATCAGGTGAGATTGTGGTCAAATGAAGGCTTATCGATCATAAAAAAAAAAACGTACCTTATCTTTTTTTAATCCATTCAAAGTCAAAGTCAAAACGTTTATTTCCCTAGACGCATATGCATACATGGTCAGGTCAACTTAAAGCTAATTTAAATAAAAACTAAGAATAATCAAGGAAATAACATTGTCTTGACAGTTCGCTTCAATTTTTACACTGAGTTGAGAAGCGAATAGAACACCCCAGCTGGTGTTATTATAACAATATTTGTGTACAACGAACGCAAACTCATAATTTTTATCCACATCGACATTTACCAGAATCGAGATTGTGGTCAAACAAACGAACTATCGTAAAATAACCAAAATGCGCCAACTCACCTTTCATACAAAAAAAAACTAAATTAAAATCGCTAAAATACATCCGTTCGGTAGCTATGATGTCCCAGACAGACAGACAGACACGTCCAACTTATAACACCTCTCGTTTTTGGTCGGGGGTTAAAAAAAAGAAGAAGAACATGATTACGGAAAAATGCTTTGTCCAAAAGAATGGCAAATATAAATAGCTGAAAACAACGAAAATAAAAGCTTATGGCAAAATATGCGCCGTACTTGTATAACATGGATCCATGTTTATAATGTAATATGTTTTCAAAGCCTATGCATTATTAGCGAAATAACGTTCACAAGCCAACGGGCAATGTTAACGCCTAACGTTATAACGAACCCATCACGCTACAGAACTGACCGCATAACGAGGTCACTCAATAACGAGGTTGGTAAGAAAAATAGTGCGAAGGACTAATAATCACAAGCCTAATGCATAAGTTAATGATATTTAATATTTAGGGCCAATTTATAAATGTGTATTCAATATTTTTAGAGGATCTGATATTTAGTCATTTATATGCATTTATTCCTCATGCAGACAATACATCGAATTTAAATCACGTCTTAATAAATTAGACTATGGTTAAATATAGTAATCACTAAAACATTCGAACGCAAACTCACCATAATACAAATAATATAATATAAGAGACAAATGAAATTTAAAATTTTAGAAAAACCCTCGAGTCCAAATGCGTTAATTTCCTTAAAAGTAAACGGCTCAACCGATTTGCATGAAACATGTCTTAGTACACCCGCGCCAAACTCACGTTTCATAGATAAAAAACTAAATTGACATCGCTCAATCCGTTCGGGAGCTTTGATGTCCCAGTCAGACAGACAGACAGACACGTCAAACTTATAGCACCTCTCTTTTTTGGTCGGGAGTTAAAAATAAAGTTAAAGAAAGATAAAATTCTTTACAGCAAATTAAAAACATTTTCTATTACTTTATGTACTCAGGTTAGCTGGTAGATAATGCTATAGCATTAAGCTCACCTTTTTGTACCATAACTGTGCAAATAAAGTGATATATAACATTATAAAAGCAGTCCGTCTGTCTGCCCGACTTTCAAACCAAAACTACTAAACCGATTTTAATGAAACTTGGTAGGTACACAGATTCCTAGAGTCCAAGATAGAATATAAAGTACTTTTTACAGTAAGAAAAAATACGGTAAAATCCAGTATAACACGGGTACAGCTTGCAAAGTAAAGTTTATAAGCTAACTAGTATTATACATATATAAGAAAAAAATACAAGCTTGTTTAAGATAAGTATCCAACTTGAATCATGCCTTCTAATGTTTTACGTTTAAGGAGTAAGTTCTCCTTCATAAGATAAGCTACGCACTTTTGCGCTTTTACGACGTTTTTTTTTAAGTATTTTAGTTTTCTTTTTTATGCATTACACTCCCATAATTCATAAAAAGTGGTCGAAAACCATCATAATTGTAATAACTTAAATTTATGATGTTTTCCTAGCATGGAGGTATCTACATGGATCTCCTAGGATGATTATAGCGAATTATCAGATCAAAACAAAGAGCAAATAAACGCTTAAAACTTCAAGATATGTCGCAGAATGTGTTAGTGGTAAGTTTGTTTTTGCCAGAGCAAGAAATAATTATTAGGTTTCTTCCGGTTTACGGAACAATCGGTGGGCAAATTCAGCTTGCATGAGCTCGGTTGCGTTGCGTGTGGTTGTGTGAAAGGGTGGTACTTATTTTCATGCGAATCCAAGCCAGAATGAGCCAGAAGGGTGTAGCGAGGAGTGAATTCATATAGTACCTACTAAATATTTTGCATGCATGAATGTACGGACATTATATGTGCTAAAATAACGTACTATGTTATAATAAAAATATCTATGGAAGTATGTGTATATAATAATAAGCAAATCAGATGTATAGTACCCGTAATACAAGTATGGAGCTTACCACGCCAAATGTTGTTGTTTGGTTTGTCCGGCAGCGAAAGTCAGCCCTCCGATACAAAATCGAATATATATTTATTTAATTTTATGCGTTCACTTATACAATTCGTTCACTGAACTACATAACATAAAATGCTTCGATTTAACACCCGGCCTAAAAAGAGGGGTGTTATAAGTTTTACGTGTCTGTCTGTCTGGGACATCATAGCTCCCGAACGGATGGAACGATTTCAATATAGTTTTTTTTTTATGAAAAGTGAGTTTGGCGCGAGTGTTCCTAGACATGTTTCATGAAAATCAGTTGTGCCGTTTAAAAGTTATGGGGGTGACAGTGGGGAAGGAAAACCGAAAATCTGCAAATTATACTCGAGTGGAGTATCAAATAAAAGCGCATCGCGTGCAAATAACAAATGGTGTTTTTCTTTGTAGGAAATTAAGGCATTGGAATCGGAAGTTTTTCTTAAATTTTAACTTTAGATTTATTATCTATAATTCTTTACTAATAGTAATTTTATTCTTTACTAAAGCTATCATATTGTTTGTTTGGACGCGCTAATCTCAAGATCTAGTGGTCCGATTTTAATAATTCTTACTGTGTTAGATAGCCCATTTATCGAGGAAGGTTTATAGGAGTTTTACTGGGAAAATACGTGGCCACCATGACGTGAATAGCTAGTTAATAATATAATCAAAGCGTAAATACCAGTGTGTCCTTTTCCAAAGTTTAAAGATTAGAGACACATCCATCGATGAAAAACGGTGTTATAAGTTGCACGTGTCTGTATGCCTGTCTGTCTGTGACATCGTAGCTTTTAGCTCGTATTTTTTTTTTTGTTGATAGTTGAGTGTTCTAAGACATGATTAATGAAAATTGTTTAACCCGTTTAAAAGTTATTAGTAGCAAATACACGCGAGATGGGTCTCAAATGAAAGGGCATAACGTGCACATTACAAAATAGTATGACTTTTGACTTTGAACGGAATCAAAAGTGTTGAAATCGGTTTTTTATTTTTAATTATATATTTGGCTAATTGACCCAGTCTTGAGCATTGCCACCTTCAAAAGCATTTCTTTTGTGCTGAAAGTTTATTGAATTTCCATGCTACTTATTTCAGTAAATTCGTGACAAGGTACAAAATATACTGTGAGCACGCGAGATGTAATGGCTAACGAACGGGCCGAATATAAAAATTTACGAGTTATAAGTGGCCGACGGTTGACCTGCGTACTTGCCGTCATTTTGTTAAATTTTACTATTTAATGCGGTTAATTTTTAGGTTAGCTCCGTAATTGCTCGTAAGTGGTGTTGAGATGGCCTTCACAGTTTCACAGTAAAGGATAAGGCTTTCAAATTTAAACATTCACGGGTACGTACGGGTAAGGGTATGGCCTACGATATTATAATGAATTATTGACAAGTCAGTAGATATTTGATGTTTTTTTCTACATTAACAATTTTTTGTGATTGTTCAACATTTTAGCAAAAGTTCAACAACTCAACGAAAGCATTTTAGCATTACTTCACGGAAAACTTCAATACACTGGTTTTTTCGTTTCCAAGAGACAAGAATAATTGCAGTACAATTATTTTTAAATAATCTTAATGATTGACTCATTAATATTTTTAGTCATCTACCCTATTGACCTTCAGGGGGCTTATGATTAAAACAAATTCTTAGGAAAGCAAAAAAAAATACCGATTTTATGTTATATTATATCGAATTCTTTATAAAATAAGTACATACAAATCGAAGGTGTTCCTTGTTCGATCCGTTAACGGATCTCGCTATAAGGTGGCTTCCATCCGTTTGATATTAAGACGTTTTCCAAAACGAAGTTAATTTATGATACAAAAGATGAAAGTATCAGAGACAGACGCACAGATACCTGTTCATATCGGTCAAACTTATAATACCCATATTTTTTAGCCCCTGTGCGGTTAAAATCAGTCAAC
The DNA here is from genome assembly GCA_929108375.1 of Gymnoscelis rufifasciata. Lineage (NCBI taxonomy): Eukaryota > Metazoa > Arthropoda > Insecta > Lepidoptera > Geometridae > Gymnoscelis > Gymnoscelis rufifasciata. Next base: position 6,192,498 of record OV815327.1, on the reverse strand, counting down.
GATTGCCTCGAGCATTTCTATGAGATGTGTTGTAACATTCTCCGCGTTCTGTTTGTCGTAATGTTCACTGCGAGTGTTGTTATACTTTACGAAAAGCTACATACAGTAACAAACTGTCCGGCTTGTTGTTTTCTTAAGGTGTGGCTACAGCGTGCGTACAAAAAATGTTGTTTTGGCTAAGTGGGAGTACACTCGACTTTAATTCCGAAAGTCGAGTGTACTCCTCGTGTTTCTTTAAAATTTTATGTGCGCTTTTTAAAACACGTGCTTTGACGGTGAAGGCGTGAGGAAACCGGCATGTTGTGATAACTTTAAAAGAGTTTGAAGGACATGTGTCATTCACCAACCGTCACTTGGCCAGCGTGGTGAATTAAGGCCTAATCTCTATCGTCAAGAGAGAAGTTCCTGTGTCCCAGCAGTGGGAACGTTAATAGGGTGATGATGATCATGTGGCTACAGCGGTGGTTGTGTCGCGTTTTTGCGCTAAAATTATCGTGAACAGGTAAACAGGACGTTCTTGTCTACATTAGCGGGCAAAGTGTTTTGTTGCGATGCGTGCAATTAGATTCTGAAGTGATGTAGGTTTAGCCACGCCCGCGCCAAACAACTTCGCTTTGCAACGATGTGCCCGGCCACACACATCGCGTCAACGCTAATATTCGCCGTAGGCCGGTAATTTAGCCGCAGCATAAGTAAAAGGCTTTTACAAAACATTAAATAAGTCAATAAAATAAAAAAAAATACAGCTAAAAGCAATAAGTTTTTACTAAAAGGCAATTTAAGGGCTTTTACTAAAAGCTCCATCATTGCCTTTAGTTGTACAAAGACCCTTTAAGCAACTTCAGCACTACGTAGTATACTCGTGTTTATGAATTATTAATTAAATAAGCAAGTTGAGATCTAATTATCGCGTCTGGTTAAAGTGAACTATAAGTAATCATTTTATGTTATCATGTTGCTGAGAGCTTGCGGTTGAAGGATTTTAATTCAAGTTCTACTTAAGATAATTTATAAGTTTTGACTAATTTTCTTTGGTACCTAAAGATAAAGAAAGTTTTAAAGTAAATTTTATAGTTAAATTGTGTACAAATGTGAAATAGAATTAGGGATCAACATTTTTTATCCAGTTAAGGACATAAGTACCAGTTTTTATACATATACTTATTGTATTAGATAGGGTTTTATCGTTTTTTTTTTTGTTAACTCGCGATTCAAATTTGACATTTTAGGAACTTTTCCAGAAAATACCGCACTACAAACTAAATGTTAGGTGACTGATATACTACATAAACACATTTTTTTTTGTAAATACATATATAATAGCATAGAAGATCCTAAACCAGAAAATGTAGATCGTACAAAATCTAGTCCCCATTGGAAATCGAACCCGCAACTTAGTCCATGCTAACTAAAATCATGGTATGCAATATATGCATAAGTTTCTATACATTTCTAATGGCAAAGTTATAATTATTACAGAAATACTTACATTGTCATCAATATTGAGCGGCACTAAACCCGTCCCGGCAGAAATGAGGTCAATACGTCTGGGTCAACCGAAGGGTTCACATAAAGTAGACTCTATGTCGAAGGGATAAGGCGACAGAATTGTGATTTTAATATATCTTAGATTCGTACTGCTTATAAAGCTTTCTTGAATTTGTGGGTTTCTCGATTTTAATTAGCATTTTCACAAAACTATAGAATCAAAATCTTCAACATTATACCTTATCTATTGGCCTTAGGTGGACCACAACTGGACAAAGGGACAAAAATGAGAGACATTCATTAAAATCATATTGAAGATGGATTTTTAATTGGACGCTTTGACTAATTTTCTAAATACCTTTCGTTTTATTCGAGCAGAATGCTACGACTCAACTCTGAAGATAAGTCTTATTTCTTATACATATTTAACACAGACCAAGGAGTGATTGCAGAACATACAAACACTTGACCCCTCGGCGGGAATCGAACCCGCTACCTCTTGCTTCGCAAGTGGACCATCGCCCACCGCACCACAGAGGCAGTCAAAGTTTATTAACTACTAGCTGTGCCCCGCGGTGTTACCCGCGTTATAATGGATTTTCCCGCGAAATGACGTTTTCCCGCGGTAAAAAGTAGCCTATGTTATTTTTCAGGCTCTAGAGATTCTGTGTACCAAATTCATTTAAATCGGTTCAGTAGTTTTCGCGTGAAAGCGTAACAAAGAAACTTACATTCGCATTTATAATATTAGTATGATAATATATATATATATATATTAGGATGTAATAGATTTGCACATCTACTTTGAATTTTATTTGAGGAAACTGTGTTTTGCTCTTATTTAAAGTTTGAAAAGAAGATCCGTTGGAATTTTACCCCTGACTTAATTTTGTAATTGTTAGAAGTTAGAATGTAGTTATTGTTTCAAAATAATTTGAACGATGGTATGTTTCACCATATCCGAGACAAGTTCAAATTCAAATTTAAAATATCTTTATTCCGGAGGCAAACATAATGGTGCACTTAGAATAGTCGCAAATTACAAAGCATCTTAATATTTATCATAAATTACATAAGTATAAATTACAACAATTACATAGTCAATATTTCTATGCATTCATAAGTTACACTACCCCAGGCATTTTTATCTGAGAGGAAGTCCTTGATGGAATAGTACGCTTTCTTTTGCAGTGTCTTTTTATTATATGTTTAAAAAAAATCCCTTAAGACTAGTAATACTTTCTGGTAAAGTATTGTAAAACTTAACACAATGCGGTTAGCATACGATTTGCTAACTTTCGAAAACCGGGTATTTGGTTGAAGAAGCTTATATTTAAACCTAGTATCGTAGTTGTGACAGTCCGAATGCTTATTGAATTTGTTAAGATATTTCCTTGCATGCATTATATTTAAATATATGTACAGTGAAGGCATTGTTATAATATCGATGTCTGTAAATAATGATCGGAGGCTGTCTCTTCGTCTGAGTTTATATATTGCTCTAACAAGTTAGACCATGGTTAAAATATAGAGCTATTTCGCTCAGTCACATGTGAACAATCGAGATAGTTTTTAACATTTAATATAACAGATTACTTGGATTGTTTAAATAAGCTGCTAGCTGCTGCTAAGTGCTGCAGCCGATATTCAAACTATATTCGTGCTTCAAAAAAGGGCTGTACGTGCAATATATAAAATGAAACCACGTGACTCCCTCAAAGAAAAATTCAAAGAGATTAACATTCTAACTGTAATCTCACAGTACATTTTTGAGAACTTGATGTTCACCCACAAGAATAAGCATTTGTTTTTAAGAAAAAGTGACGTACATAGTATTAACACGAGAAGTAAGGAAAAATTACTAATTCCTACTTACAGACTAAAAAAACTAGGCAAATCATTTATGGGTAACTCTGTACGTTTTTATAATAAGCTTCCTCATAATGTAACAGAGCTTCCTACTAGAAAATTTAAATCATTTATTAAGAGAAGTCTAATGAAAAAAGCGTATTACTCTATAAATGATTATATAAAGGATGATGCAGCTTGGATAGATGTTGCTTAGTTTCACATTAACAGGCTCTAATAATTCTGGTTGACCAGGACTGATATGCTCATGTTATAATAGCTTCCTTATATGACAAACATTTTTTTTATTGTAAATGTTAAACTTATAATAGTTACCTATAAATAAGAACTCCAAAATTGTAATAACTGATAAAGCTGTGTTGTTCTATTCGCTTCTCAACTCAGTATAAAAACATTGAAGCGAACTGTCAAGACAATGTTATTTCCTTGATATTTGTTTTTTAAGCAATTTAGTTTTATTAATTTTAAGTTGACCTGTCCATGTAGGCTATATGCTTCTAAGGAAATAAACGTTTTGACTTTGACTTTAAGCCGATTTTAATATAAATATTGTCAGAATTTAACATAAATACAAAAATGCATTTAAAGAACCAAACAGCTTCATAGCAATCATTTGACAAAATCTGCGCTGAATAAATATCAGTCGGCCAGTGTTAAATTTCGATTTTTCTCGTTATGACTCCGCAGAGGATATTAAACCTTATGCCTTTTCACTACAGCTCAAAGTGCATGAAATGGTAAAGTATATTTTAACCGAAGGATAAAGTAGACTGGCCACTAAAGAATTTGAGGTCGAAACGAAAAATTATATTTGTGTCATTTTATTTTGTAGATATCATTTGATTGTGTCGACGTAAATAACTAAGTCAGTTAAAATTGTCACAATGGATCAGAAGTTATATATTTTTTCACGAAAGCGCGGTTTTGATATTTTAGTCTAGCTTTTCACGTTAGCACCTCTGCACACGATGCCACCACCGCGCCGCCACCCCACCGTTCACTGTACATGCGCCGCCGATAATAGCCTAAGCGCTCCCGCATACGATTCCGCTATTTTTTTTTTGCTAAATTACCTTTCATTTGACCACAATCTCACCTGATGTTAAGTGATGATGTGGTCTAAGATGGAGCATGAAGATCTAGAAGGTAGATGGCTCTTCTCCGGGCCACGTTACGAAACACGAAAAAATCGGCTAAACGGCTGTTAGTAATATATTGCTAGTTACGCAGATAATTACACGGTACATTGCTTGTTAGGAATAGCTAAGTAAGCTACGTAAAGGAAAACGGCGGGCGTGCGATGGGGCGCGGTGGTGGCGCGGCGGCTTTGTGTGTGTACAGTGGAGCGGTGCGGCGGAAATCAAAAACTGAAATAATTGTTAAATTGGACTAGCAGTTAGCAAACTAACAAGCTGTAGATTTATAATACCACTACTTATTTATATTATTATTAACTAAATGCTACATACAATTCGATGTTCTAGCTAAGAAGGAATACCTATTCCTGGTATCGAGAAGCCATCTACCGTCTAGGTCATCAAGTTCCATCTTAAACCACATCGTTACTTTACATCAAGTGAGATTGTGGTCAAATGAAGGCTTATCCAAAAAAAAATCGGTTAAGTAATTTAAAGGGTGTTCGGTAATGATTGGAAAAACTTGAAATGGTTAGTGGCAAACAAAAGTCATTCGACCTCAGATCAATAAACTCTTTGCTTTGCCATTATGTCAACCCGTAAGCTTATCTTTTGTTTTTGGGATGTTTTTTACACCTTGGGATTGAAGATTCTCTAAGAACCCCTATATTTTTATATAGAACATATCTAGGGTTATTAGTTCATTACTCGAGGGTAGTTTAGGTTTTTATTAGTGAAATATTTTTTCAGAACCGTTCAGTAGTTTTGGAGTCTTTTCATTACAAACAAACAAATCTATCCTCTTTATACTATTTGTAAAGATAAACAAATTTTAAAATACACGGCAACGTTACATTTGAAAGTAGTCATTTGTATTTGTAAAAATAGTAGCTGGGCCGGCTGTTATATAATTTAAAAATAAGTAAATAATGATTTGGAATGAAGCTCAACTATTTGTACCTGTAAAAATACAAAAAAGTAAAAAGTATAAAGTGTTGAAGAATACTGTTATTATAAAATATGCTTTTAGATAACATAAATCTCAATATGCACATAGAGATGCACTATAGAGTCTGGCATTTTACGGCCAGTGATGAAACGACAAAGTAATTTCTTACAAACAAAAATATAAATGAATTAAACCTCTTAAGTCTTTTCGAAATTTATGGTTTAAGATGTAGGAAGGTTTCTTTTTTAACTGGGCACGTGTATATTTTTAGTACTTTTGATATCTCAGAAATTGTATTATAGTTTAGATATTTGGTTCCATAACATTGTTTGTTTGTAAGCATTTCGATTAATATGCGTTTTATCACAGGACGCAAAATCACGATTTTTAATGGCGGACTTGTAGATATGCTACAATGTTGGTACTCTATTAAAAAAAACTCTGACAACAACATCTTACGGTAAACGTTTTGTCATTTTTTATATAAAAATGCTTGAGTTCTCGCGTATATCGCCTGCTGTATTTGAGTTGCCTAAAAGTCGTTCAACACTGAAAAATCTCTGCTCAGTTTGAGCTTAGATATTCCAGCCATTATTCATAGCTGTAGAAGCACCGGCTAAATATACATAATATCAGATTAGTTTCTCGTCCGCAACAACCCTAAGCTTTGTCTAATATGAGCTGTAGAAAGCAAACAAAATACCCAGAAAGCTTGCTTGTCAAACGAAAATGTCCCTTACATTAATGACCAAAGACCCATTATTACATAGCCCTACATAACAATTATAACATAATCGAATTCGGACATTACCCACACATTTTCACCTGGCTTCGCTCGGAATCTGTCTCCGAGCAAAAATCGATCTTACTCCACGTCTATTAAGTCGAGAATACATTAGAATTAATGTAAATTGTACAACCTATTGACTCGGGGGATGTCGTGCATTCGCTTTTCTGACACACAATCTTACCGGTGGAAAATCTAACCGAACTTCAGAGTATTCTGTGCCTAATTTGTTGGTATATAAGGTTCGGATTAGTTTGAGTGGAGATGAGGATTTGTGTCGTTTTGGTGGTGGCGAAGTAGCCGCGGCCGAGGGCTGAAAGGGGTACGCGCGGGCGGCGGGGGAGGGGGCAGCTAAAGCCTTTCCAGGCCTTACTACGTTTAGTAGCGTTGCAACCACCGCGCCGAGCGCACGAATGTCGCTCACACAGGAGCGTGCGTTTTTCGATTTTTTTAAAACGTAATTGCACCTTTACAACTCATTTATTTTAACTATCTAAATATCGCTTAAATCTTTGTATGTGTGTGTTTCGGTGGATTTTTAAATTGGTGGATTTCTCTTGATTGGTATTAGTATGACCTACTTATAACCGAACTGTATATTAAAATGGTTGGATTGTGGCCCTTGTGGTTTGTGTGTGTGGAAGGAATTTACGCGGGAAAGTATATGACGGAGTGAAAAGGCGGGAAGCGTAAGGATCCCATTAAAATTCAGGTTTAAGTCAAATCGTGATGTAATCCTGTACTAGAAAATTGGAAAATAAAATATTAAACAGTTGATTCTTACTTCGGGATTTAAAAAGTTAATTTGGCTTAAGATTAAGTAATTATTCATTGATATCTTTCAGCGTTTTACTGGTTTTAATAATTAATGAAGTTTGGAGCGTAAACATACATTTTAGATTACTTTTGATCGTAATCTTTGACATTTCGCACAGCTTTAATGCTCCGTTATAATTATTCTATATTTGTTACCTATCAGGGTCCTAAGTTAATTAATATTTTTGACATTTATTAATATCATCGTGTAATTTATCGGACTCCTTAAAATACGAACTTTACGTTGAATAAAAATATCAAATATTTTTAGACTTAATACAATATTTTGCTGTTTAGTAATCACTTATTGATCATGAATATTTTTTCTTAAAACTATTTTAGGTCAAGTAAAAAACTCTGAAGGAACCCCGTAAGCCTTTATAAATTAACGTGATATTATAATGGAAGCTTTAAAGTTATAATAATCTTTTCAAATACTCAAAGCTAACCATAAATAAAGAATATAAAAAATTTACGTCAATACAAATAAAATGCTGCATAAGCAATCGTTAGTATCGTTACTAATATAACGGAGAATAACGTGAAATAACGGTTTTATTAGCCGATTTTACGACGACATTGGGACGTAGCTACTAATGTCGTAGACCCTCTACGCCGTAGAGGTCTCGTAGAGGGTGCTACAAACCGAATCTATACGTTTTATTGGTGTTAAGCTTGTTAAGGATTTTTATAGTGGATTTTGTATGAAATTCATTCTAGAATAATGATTTAGGTGAAGATTTTTGGTCCAATATCATTGGTCAGTTTGACTAGCCATAACATGTTCTAACCAAATTAATGAATATAATTAATATTTTTTTTACATTTTAATAAATATTAGAGTCGCAATTTAAGATCTTGAATAAACTTAAAGCAGTTCTTGTTGACCCTGCAATATTAATTTTAAATATTTCACAAGTCTGTTTCCACAAGACATATATAAAAGAGAAAACTAAGAAATCTAGTCGGCTAAGCTTATAAAACTAAACTCGATACTTGGCATCGGCCTTCGTCCGATCGAAATCAATAATCTAAGGCTGTATAGGCATTTTTACCGGCGGCATAAATAATACACAGACTGATCCGGCACGTATAACCTCTATTCCTTACCGCTAAGTTTCATCCCATGTGATTTTCGAAACGGTTATATCGCCATCCTACTAGATATTGGTAATATTGAAACAAATGTCAATGGATTCGTTAAACGAATTTACTTTTTTAGAAACAAAATGAAAACGGGATATATGAGTTGCGAGTTTTAGTGATATCTTAATACATATATATAAATCTCGTGTCACAATGTTTGTCCTCAATGGACTCCTAAACCACTTAACCGATTATAATAAAATTAGCACACCATGTGCAGTTCGATCCAACTTGAGAGATAGGATGGTTTTTACGGCGAGAAAAATTCGAATAATTTCCGGGAAAATTTTATACCCGTGCGACGCCGGAGCGGGCCGCTAGTATAGTTATAAATAAATATTTCCCGACAATTTACAGTACAACAACTAGCCTTGTGGTAAGTAAGCTCTTCGCTTGTGTTTCGGGTCTTTAATATAATTGACACACATCTATAGGTATTTATAATTATGGGTTAAAATCGAAATAGTGTTGATAACCGTGATAGTTTCAAATGTTATATAAACAAATGGTTTTTGTCTATGGTGATCTCCGAGTACAGTGCCAAGTAGCTTATCAGTACTTATGGAGAATGCTGTCTCACTTTGACTATTATTTAAATGAGCGGTGTAGCTATTAGAGCTAAATATGTTTAGTAGTCTTATAGAATATAGAATACAGAATTTATTCATAATACCATTATTACATGACAAAAACTAATTAATTAAATATATAAAGATAAATATAAATATAATAAATACATTGTAGTTACAAATACAAATTTTATATAAACGGTTAATTAAGAAATTCTCTGATTTCATAAAGTACCATTTCAGTGAGCCACTTTCTCAGCTCTTTAATTTTTTTTAATATAACCATTGATTTATCTACTTGGGAACCTTAACGAGGTTCTTAGTATGTTTGGTTAAGTGACATTTAACAAAAACATACTAATTTTTGTATGTTTGCTGTAAATGTTGTTTACAGCAAACATACAAAAATGATAAACGCGCATTTTTTGCTATAGCTAATTAAGTACGAATAGCTTTACACACATTATGCACATTTTGACATTTTAGCATTGGTTGTGAACTCGTTTGCAGCCCACAAATAATAAGGCAGAGACTATTTTTAACCCCCGACCAAAAAAGAGGGGTGTTATAAGTTTGACGTGTCTGTCTGTCTGTGGCACCATAGCTCCCGAACGTATGGAGCGATTTCAATTAAGTTTTTTTTGTATGAAAGGTGAGTCTGGCGCGAGTGTTCTTAGACATGTTTCATGAAAATCGGTTGTGCCGTTTAAAAGTTATGGGGGTGAGAGTGGGTAAGGAAAACTGCAAATATACTAGTGTGGGGTATCAAATGAAATCGCATCGCGTCCACATTACATAATATTATGTTGTTTTACGTTTAAGGAAATTATGGCATTGGAATCGGGGGTTTTTCTTAAATTTTAAATTTAGATTTATTCAAAGTCAAAGTCAAAACGTTTTTTTCCTTGGAAGCATATGCAAACATGGGCAGGTCAACTTAAGGCTAATTTTAATAAAAACTAAGAATAATCAAGGAATAATAACATTGTCTTAATATTGTTATAACTTTCAACAATGTATTAATATTGTTTTTAACTATGCATGTAATATTTATATTTTTTTTATTTTATTACAATAAAGAAATTGAAACTGAAGTCACTGTTGCAAAATAAATAATTTTGTTAATTTTTTTTAATTTAAGGTAACAGGAAAATAGTTTATCGACTCTTAACGTGTGAACTGTGTGGATGAATACAATTATGTTATTTTCCTGTCCATTATTATAGCACCGATTGAATATCGTAAAGAATAATTGAAATTGTTACGGTTTACAACTTATTATGGGGTGAGAATATAACATTACAAAGTTATATTATATCGTACGCTATATCGTAGAAAAACGTGTTCAAACTGGCGATTTGAGCATTGCTGAGGCTTTTTCTAGTGTTGTTTCTTTTTGGTAATTTAGAAAAATCTTTATCTAGTTATTAAAAATTTAGCAGAGCTGTTGAGATAATTTTTTTGCCAAATATACATCAATCTACAGATAAGGATATAGCTGTACTGGTGACCTGTATTTTTTTTTTATTTTCTTATTTAAATCTTAGAACGATTTTTTTTTATTTTAATAAGTCCTAGGCTACCTTTTTATGAAAAAATACGAAGCTCTGAGCTATCAAAAAAGTATAACATTTTATACTACTTATTGAACAGTTACCTAAATTATGCATTAAGGCTTCGGCCAAGCCCACGCGTCAGTATTGCGGGAGTCTTTTTTTTTAAACTAGAGTAAAGCGATTAGAAAGATTTTTTTTATTTGTGGTTGGAGCAGGTTTCATCCCAACCAGTTTTGTCGTCAAGGTAATCAGATATTTTATAATAAGCTTTTTTACAAAGATTGCACAATAGTTTTAAAGTGATTGTCAACTGTTGCATTTATTTGGGAATCTTGTTGTAGAAACGTATACATTGCCCTTTGAAAGATAGGTACATTAACCTTATGCAGCCTAGTGGTGGGAAAATCTAAAATTTATCTGAAATGGTTAGCGTCTTTCGCTTCGCAGTCGCTTTAGTAGCGCAGGTTGGACCCAAGCTTACCTAAAGGATTTAAAAAGCAGATACAATCTCGTAGCTGGTGACTTAAAAATACAAATAGCCTTCTCATATATTTATCAAGCACTTACTCGGACGACAAATCGATAGCAGACAGACATTATCATGAATTTGGCCGTTGCAACGAATACTAGTAGAGCATTTTCATAATTTGTCGTTTTGCAATCGACATGGAATATTCAGTTTGCATATTGCGACTGATATTTATATGAAAATTGTGAATACTGTTTTGTTGCGACTCGTAATCCTAAGATAACCAACCTTTCTTAGTTCATGGAACTATGGAGAGGGTTTTCGTGGCGTCTCTACGGGATCAAATCAGAAATTATGAGATAGGTAGATGAACGAAGGTCACTGACTTAGTCAAGCCGATTATTTCGATGAAATGGCTATGGACAACCAGGGGAAGGTTGTTGGACCTAAAAAGTTTCTTAGGCCGGAAAATGTAGCGTTGGACGTCCACCATAACATGGACCTAAATTAAAAGTCATAATAATAAAAATATTCATTTAATCTGTTGTTGTAATTGTTAAGTTGAATTGAGCTGGATATTTTAAATTATTTAAGTATGTTATTTTCTAGTTTTCTGGACAACTTTTCTTTCCATATATAAATCTATATTTCTTTATATTTCAAAAGATTTCGAGAACGCTGTATAAAGTCAAGCCAGCCCCATGCACCTTAATTTTTAACCCCTGACAAAAAAGAGGGGTGATATAAGTTTGACGTGTCTGTCTGTCTGTCTGTCTGTCTGGGACATCATAGCTCCCGAATGGATGAAGCGATTTTAATTTAGTTTTTGTATGAAAGGTGAGTTTTGCGCGAGTGTTCTTAGACATGTTTCATGAAAATCGGTTGAGCCGTTTAAAAGTTATGGGGGTGAGAGTGGGGAAGGAAAACCGAAATGTCCAAATATACCTACTCGAGTGGTCAAATGAAAGCGCATCGCGTGCACATTATACATTATAATGGTGTTTGACTTTTAAGGAAATTAAGGTATTGGAATCGGGGGTTTTTCTTAAATTTTATGGTTAGATTTTTATATATTGTTTTTAAAATATCTAAATATACGATTTTATGTATGTACAATAAATAATTTAAATATAACATTACGTTGTACACTTACTTTCAAAGTCCATTAATGTTACAATTACAAAAAAGCAAAAGTCAGTCTCCTACAAAAAATAAAAAATAAAAAGATAATGGTTAAGAATCTCGGTAAAAAACACTAATTACGCAACTTTTGTTTGATGTACAAAAGAGCGAAAAGCCTTGAAGATACTAAGGAAAGATGATGGGCAATATTTTAATAAGGGTGAGATCTTATCCATCATAATTTATTGTAACGATGAGTTTTTGTGATTTTCCTTGATTCGAACTTTTTCTGGAAAATAATATTTTTTTTATTTTTTACCGATGGTCATTTTCGTTTTAGAGTTTCGAAACAAATGCATCAAAGCTTATTACTACTATAGTACAGCATAAAGGTATTTCTAGCACTTTAAGTACTGTACAAATATTTTTTTTAAACATTTTTGAAAAAAAAACAGATTTTTTTTCTTAAAATCTTTATACAAACTTTTCAGCTTTCTTTTATTCAAAGCTCTGAGATTTTAGGTTTATAAATGTGGTCCGACCATAAGTGATCATTGGATTATAATTAATTGACGTTTGAATATCTAAGAAATCGTTAAGTTATTTGATAATGTGCAATATGCTTTGGTCCTGAAATTTCTTAACGAATTGAGCAGTTTTACTAATTAATAGAATTGATTAATTTGTAATAATTAAGTTATAAACAATACGTTTTAGGTTATAGTTTTTTTTTTAAACTGCCTTTTCTGGGTTATATACCTCAATCGGCTAAAGCACTATGCCCCTTATTTCGCGTATATTATAAACAAAAAAAAATATAATAAAAATGTACTTGTGTTATAATAATATACAAAAATAAAAAGCTTTTATTCAATCGTTATTAAACAGATTTAGAGCTTATTTAGGTTTAGGAATAACGTATTTTGACAAACGTTATATTAACCTCCTATAATTCCGATAGAAAAACTTAAATATTTTTATGAATATGATTATTAATAATTGTGTTATCTGTAATGTTTTTGGTTATAATATAGCGTTGACCACCTTCTACCATGATAAAACGCATCCAAATAACAAAAAAAGTAAGTTAAATAACGACCGAATTGATATCTGTCAAAACTTCTAACACTCTCGGAGATACGCCTATAACAGAGAAAGTTAAAATTCGATATAACGTAACGCGAACACGAAAAAGCTTTTTTAGGAAGCAACAATACCTTGTTTTGAGCATTTTGCGAGGATTGCAATTAATATGAAATATCGTTCTTAATTCATTCGAAACAATGCGAAAGAAGAAAAATGTTGGACACAGAATAAGTTAAATAAAACATTTGGAGTGAAACAGTTGTTGAAGGCGTTTTGTATGAACTGTAAGCAGAATTATGAATATGAGATATTTTTTTGCAGTTAGTACAATGATGACTTAGTGAGTATCAATTCAACTAAAAACAGTATAGATACCTACCGAAAAGAATGACTTTTGAAAGAATTTTACTATAGTGTTAATAATTTGAATATCTACAAAAAATAAAGAAAAATATAAAAATATGCAAAAATATATAAAAATTGTGTCCTAACCTCTTAATTTATTTATTTATTTATTTAATTTATTTATTTAATTAATTTGCACGGCTTAGCCTATTACACAAATTAATAACAATTAAAAATTAATTACAACAAATTATTCTTAAAAATTAAATTATTTAAAACAAGACACAGAAACAATTTTCTAACATTAAATCACAAATTAAATGTTAAACCTTTGAATGTTCATTCAACACCATCTCACCACAAACTAAGCAATGGATAATATACACTTGTATTATGAGTATTAGAAGACTTTATACACTAAACAAACAGAAAATCGAAAAATGTATGCTAATTTTTTTTTAATAAGTGGTAAACTTCACTTAATAGGTTAGACTAATTAATATTTTATACAGAAAAAATTATAAATATTCAGTATAACAATTTTATTCCGTCTCCCACCGAAATTCGTCTCCGCACATTCTTTAGATTCTTAATGAAATTTTGCGTAAATAGAAGAAGTTTCCAACAAAAGTAATATGCGTTAAGATTTCCAACAAAAGTTTAATGGCATATTAGGAATTCAATTTGTTTAATGCCCTCTTAACTTGGGCTATATCGAGGCCGAGGCGATTTGCATAATTCTTTAGTTCCTCGAACGGGATTTTTATTGGTTAGGTTGTGGGGCCATATAGAGCCACGCACCCGTTAGCTGGGTGATTTCAGATAAATAGGATTGTTATATATAAGGTGTTTTAAGATTAAGTGAAATTTGAATGCGGCGTTACTCGTGTTTTTGGATATTTTCGCGGTACATATTTCCTGAAATTAGCGCGCTTAAACAAACAAACTCTAGAGCTGTTTACTACAAGTATAGATAGCGATCAAATTCAGTATGTCTTAGCTAAAATTGAGAGAGACGTTGTTATATTGGAATCCAATTTTTGAGTCAGGATACAAAAAGGAACATCACAACGGCATTTTCTTTATTGTAACTTTATTTAAAAAAGTATACCTTTATTAAGTTCAATCTACCTCACAATACTTTCAAAGAAAGCGCGGTTATGTCAGTTAAATAGAAATTACACCACCAATTTAATAAAAGTGTTTAAGATATGGATGAATGAGAAAAGCTTTATTTTTTTTTATTTACTTTATTTCCGATTATTATTGTGCACTGTTAAATTATTTCAGGTACAAATAAATATTTATGAAGATATACAAAAAAGTTCCAAAGTCAATTAAGTGAAACAAAACATATCACTAGAGTAAGTAACAATTCCAAACGGAGGTGTCATGTGAATAAAACAGATGTGCGAAAAGGACAGTTGCAATGAGAAAAGTAAAACAGAAAAGGACGAAAGGTTTCGACGAACTGGGGTGAGCACGCCATTTTGTTTACGGCGGCCATCTTGGAAGCCATTTTGTGAGAGGAGTGTTGGGAAGGTCTTGTGGATGAGTGGTTGGAGATGGTGGGTGGCGGCTGTGCTGCTGGTGGGAGGGGTGCGGGGGAGCGAGTTCCCGGAGAGGGAGTGCTGCGATCCCGTGTATCCTCCAAGCACCCAGACCACGGCAGCGCCGGTCACGCCACCTGTGCAGACGAGCGTCAAACTGCCTGGTGAGTTTAGTTTTCCTTTTCGCTTATTGTTTATAAAATAAAAAAATTAAAAAAAAGGTTTTATTTCAGACAACACAATAGTCCATATTTTTACGAGAAATTACAAAGAAAAACACAAAATAACTTAGAAAATATAAAAAATAATAATAGAAAAATAAAATAAATATTAAGTTGAGCCCAGGAAGATCAACGCAGGAAATATTTTCCCTCACTGATCGCCCTTGACTCAAAAGATTTCCAGAGTGGGGTGGGGATGTCATCATCATCTTTAAGGTCTTATGTTTATGAGCTTATGTTACTGAAATCAAAATATAAAGCACCCTTAGATCTCTTCTGGTTCAGTATTTTTATAGGAAATAAGCACAATAATTATTATGTTTGTGTTTAGAGACAATTGGGTAAAAGTCGCGGATAGAACACACATTCAAGGATTTGGCGCAGATTTGCTAGTACTTGCTAGTAAGCTGGGTATTATTAATATTTTTATATATAATTATCTACCTTATTTTCAACTAACTCTCTAAGTTTCGAAATCTTTGGCCTTGCCGATTCTTATATTATTAATGTCACCATGTTGCTACCCAAGCAGATTACACCGTATATTACTTTACTGTTGGATCTATTATATACATTTTCTGAAGCAAACTAAATTATTCAGGATTTTATCCCGGGTTTGAAATGTGATTTTATTTAAAATATTTCAAATTAGTTTCGTTTCTTTACAGAAATGAAGGAATGTTTATTTTAGTAAAATGAAGTAAATCGTGTAAAGTCAAACAGAGCGATGCTACCCATGTTAGCATTTGCACACCTACGCGACCACAAAGCGGAACGTTTCAGGCAAATAAGTCCCCGCGTTGCAGACGCTCCGCATACGCTTTCCGCGTTGCTGACGCGTAGGTTTGGGCGAAGCCTATAGGTTTTATATACTAAGCAAATCAGATGTCTAGTCCCTGTAACTCAAGCTTAGAGCTTACTACGGGGCTAGATGTTGTTGTGTGGATTGTCCGGAAATATTTACTTAATTTAAAGTCATTTTCTTTCAGTACAAATGATTTTTGCACCCTCTATAATCGTGCTACCGACAGTGATCTCCAGCTAGACTGAATCTCAGTTATGTTGATCAATTTCTCTTCTATCGTGACAATATCAAATTGTGATGGATTTCGGCGTCTCCCTGGGAATTCTAAGCAGCCAGCTAGGTTATTGATCAAATGCTATAAATTCGGTATGCATGGAGTTAGATAGCATCTTTGTATTTAGAATTCTAAATATAAGTACTAATAACTTATAAAAAAAAATATATATTAATAACTTATTATAATAAATTTGGCTCGGAAATTTTATTATTAAACGTTTTTTTCGTGTTTCATAATGTGGACCGGAGAAGCCATCTATCTACCTTCTAGGTCTGTCTGTACGCCACATCTAAGACCACATCGTCACTTTACATCAGGTGAGATTGTGGTCAAATGAAGGCATAAAAAAACGATTTTAGAATAGGGTAGTAGGTTATTGATAAAATGCTTGGAGTTAGATTGCATCTATTTATTCTGGATACACATATATTATGTACTTTTTACATAACTTATTAAAATAGCTTTATCTTGCAAAAGAAAAACAAGACGAATGCAGTGCATTCAAGTTTCGCGTGACGTCATGCTTTCGTGCAAAATTTACTAACTGAATACGTCACAAGCTCCTCCGAAACTTTGATGTTCTATATCTTGGCACTTGCTTATTAAATTTATAAAACAAAACATTGTTGTCCAGTATTTTTGGACGGGCTTATAGACGGACTAAACATTATACCTATTTTTTATGTAGTTATCTATCATCAACGCGTCAACAACGCCTTACGCCCTAACGACCGCATACCCACGCATTATTTAAACACAGATAAGTAAACATGATAGTAACAGTTGAGAAAAGGGCCGTGTTGGCTAAGTGGGAGCACACTCGACTCTCATTCCGGAGGTCGTGGGTTCAAACCCCGCCACGCACCTCTGGATATTTCTTCTTGAAAAATGTATGTGCACTTTAAAACACATGCTTTAACGGTGAAGGCTAACATCGTGAGGAAACCGGCATGTTCTTGAACCCGCACTTGGCCGTGGTGAATTAAGTCCTAATCTCTCTCGCCAAGAGAGAAGTCTCTGTGTCCCAGTAGTGGGAACGTTGGTAGGATAATGATGATGAAGTAAACATAGAAAAATCAAAAGGTCATTCTGCGAAAAAACCAAGTCCAGTGCCAGAACCTTTTTTGTCCCTTCAATTTATATTATCGTCAAATCAGATTGAGTGAAAGGGAAGTTGCCGAGCTTGCCACGGAATAAAGAGTACAGTCCGTTTGATGAAGGTTCACTGGTCCTTAGAAGTTTTAGTAGCTTTTTCCTGTAAGCGAGGGCGTTGGGTGACCTTAATACACTTACCAATGTTGCCAATATCACCAAAGGCTATTATTTTCGGTAAAGACATGATGAGTACATAAATAAGTTTATATTGATAGTGCCTAATTTATTTTCTTGCACGCCCAGGATGACTGGTAGAGAATGCTTCTAGCATTAAGTCCTCCTCTGTACATTGTTTTTTCTGCACAAAGTATAAATCAATAAATAGGCATTCTTTTTAGTACTTCTGATAGCCCGCCCGAAAATACTAAACACCGATTTTTCGATTAATTCATTTAATAAGTGCCAAAGTTTCGGAGTGGGGTGTTTTTGTATAATCTAATTGATAGACTAATAATTATCCATCCTTACTTAAGTTACTTTATTTAACTATAAGGAAACATTCCTTTTTTTTTTTAAAGAAACAATGCATTCAAATATTTTAGAAAAAAAAACACTTTTAAAATTGTTTATTGATGCATCTGAAATCTGTTATTAACATTGTTTGACAAAATTTTCTCTGTCACATGCATTTCTACTGTGACCGCAAAATCACTTATTTTTCAAAATAGCGGACTAGTAGGAACCTAGAAGTATACCATAATGTTGCAACCCCTTTCTGTATCTGGGACACCACTAATAAAAATAACTACTTAAAGTTGCTTACCTACTTAAAACTTACAGGTAATTACCGCGGCAATTTACATACATTTGTTCCGACATATCGGTTGAATTTCATTAATTGTTGTACCCAAGCGATAACGTTATTATGGTTATTGAGATCGCGAAATCGGAAGAAATAATCAAACGAGTTCTGATAACCAACTTTTAAGGTTTGCATCATTATCATCATTCATCGCAGCCGTAAAAAAATTAAATAACTAGTAATAATAATCTGAATAATCAATTTATTGCAATTTATAACAAGTAAAATAATCACTTTTCTCCTTGGTCTGGGTGTTTAATATGTATAATAAAAATATATATATATGTATGTTTATTATATTAGGTATATCAGATCTATCTAGTGCCCGTAACACAAGCTTAGAGCTTACCACGGGGCTAGATGTTGTTGTGTAGATTGTCCGGAAATATATTTTTTATTATTTTTTTCATTTATAATAAATTATAAATAAATAAATAAATATAAATAAATATTTCCAGACATTTCACACAACAACATCTAGACCCGTAGTAAGCTCTAAGCTTGTGTTACGGGTACCAGATATCTGATATACTTAATATAATTATTATTATTATTATTATAGCCATTTATTCCAATATTCAAACTTATAAAACATTTTTTGCAATTAAATTCTAATTGTGAAATTATATATAAATTATATTATGAATCATGCATTGAATTATTTATTATCTCTTATTGGAAACCCATTTTTGGGTAAAGGCCTCCTCCATCAGTTTCCATGATTGTCTTTCCGAGGTCAGTCTAGTCCATGTAGATCCGGCGAAGTCCACGATGTCGTCGCGCCAGCGGCGGCGAGGACGCCCCCGTGGTCGCGCCGCGTCGCGCGGGAACCAGTGCAGCACGCGCTCGCTCCACCGTCCATCCAGCGTGCGCGCGACGTGTCCCGCCCATCGCCATTTAAGTCGGCAGGCCAGTTCAGCCGCATCGATAATCCCAGTTCTTCTTCGTATGTCTTCGTTTTTAACGCGGTCTATCAGTCTTATTCCAAGCAAGCTCCTTTCCATTGATCTTTGGGTTACTTGAAGTTTATGTATGATCTGGCTTGAGAGAACCCAAGTCTGACAACCATACAGTAGAGTTGGGAGAATAATCGAGTCCATCGCTTTCTTCTTTAGCGTTACAGGCATTTTTGATTTGAATATGTGTTTTAACGTCCAATATGCACCCCAGGCCTTTTTGATTCTCCTTTCAACCTCTTCCATGTAATGACCAGTTATTGTAATGTTTTGTCCTAAGTATATGTATTGATCGACATAAGCTATGTTTTTATTGTTGATGAATAACGTTGCTTTGTGTCCGTTGGTCATTACGCAAGTCTTATCTGGGTTCATCTCTAGGCCGCATTCTTCACTTTGGGAGTTCAGAGTCGTTAGCATACATTGCAAATCCTCATGGTTGTTGCTAATCAGAACAATATCGTCCGCGAAACGGAGATGATTGAGAAGTTTTCCATCTATGTTTATTCCAAATAGGTGCCAGTCCAATCTTCTAAATATCGATTCTAATAGGCAGTTAAAGAGACTCGGAGAAATGGGATCCCCTTGCCTTACACCTCTATTCAGTTGGAACACATCGCCCTTTTTCTCTAGTTTTACAGTGGCTTTGCTCCTCTGGTATATCTCTATCAGTAGGTTTATGTATTTGTTGTGTATATTTTGTTCTGCTAAAGATTCCCAAAGTTTACTATGTAGAATTGAGTCAAAAGCTTTTGAATAGTCGACAAAAGCAATGTAAAGTATCTTTCCGTATTCTGTGTACTTTTCTATGACTTGACGTAGGGTGAATAAGTGATCAACAGTAGAAAAATTGCTTCTGAAACCTGCCTGTTCTGTTGATTGTTGGAAGTCTAGAACATTCTTTATTCTGTTTAAAATAATTGTCATAAAAAGTTTGTATATTGATTGGAGTAAGCTAATGGGTCTGTAATTATTAATGTTCATCGGATCTCCTTTCTTGTAGAGCAGCGTTATAACGGAAGTTTCCCATTGTTCTGGGATTTGTTCATTATCAATAATTTCATTAAATAGATTAGTCAGAATAGGTGTCAATGGTTCGTTTAGTGCTTTAATAACATCGTTAGTTATGTTATCTTCTCCTGGACTTTTCATGGGTTTTAAATTGTTTATTGCATGTTGTATTTCTATGTCCAATAAATATGGTATGCCATTTAATGACGATTGTTTAGCATAACTCGTCATCGAGCAATTAGTCTCTGTTCTATTTCCAGGTGTATCGTAGAGATCTCTGTAGAAATTGGTCGCAATTTCCAGTATATTGCTTCTGTTTGTTGTGAGTTCTTCTTTGCTGTTTTTTATTGTCTGAATCCAAGGCTTTGTTACGTTAATTCTTTTGTCGGCTCTTTTCACAGATCGTCTCAATTTAAGTTCTTCTTCATAAATCTGGGTCCTGTATTTTTCTTTTTCATTCTTTATGCGTTTTCTTATTTTTTGGTATAACTTCTTTAGGTGTTTTCTTTCTTCTTTTGTTTTTTCTGATTTTCCTTTCAATACAGTCCGCTCTTTGATCATAGCTTTAGTACTTTCTGTTATAATGAGTTCAAGTTTATTTATGTTATGTATTCTTGGAACTTTGTTGACACTATATTTTATCATATCTACAATATCATTGTAAGTTTTTTGGATACCTTGCTTTGGTTTGATTTCTTTTGCCATAAAGACATCGTTGAGAAGATTGCGATCATCATTTGCTAAAATTAATTGTTTCTTATGGAATGTTCTTCTTTGTTTTAAATTTTTTCTTATTCTCATAGTGGCACGGATCATTTTATGGTCTGTTGGATGGGTGGTATTTATGGCTTCTATGTTTTGTACAGAGTCTTTGTGGATTTTACGTACAATAAAATAGTCGATTTCGTTAGTAGTTTTCCCGTCTGGTGATCTCCAAGTCCATTTCTTGTTTTTATTTTTCTTGAAGTGTGTGTTCATTATGTAGAGTTGGTTTTCAAGACAAAATTCAATCAAAGTTCTGCCTCGATTGTTCCTTGCTCCCGAACCCCAAGGTCCTAGAACTGCTTGGTCTTCGATGGTATGTTTGCCGATCTTTGCGTTAAAATCACCCATTAGTATGGTATAGGCTAGAGTGTTCTCCAAGGCACTTCTGACGTTGTTATAGAAGATTTCTAGTTCCTCGTTTTTAGAGTTTTCGGTGGGTGCGTATGCTTGGATTACATTTAAAGTAAAGCCACCAATGACAATATCTAGTCTTGCAACTCTGTCCGAAATAGCCTTAAAATCCAAAATGTCTTCTCTCATATGTTTCTTAACTAAGAAGCCGACACCATTTCTCCCGCTTTTACGTCCTGTATATAGAAATACGTATTCATTATGTTCTATAATATGAGTTCCTTCTTTTTTTACTTCGGAAAGACCAATGATGTCCCATTTTATATTTTTAATAGCATATTCAAGTTCTTCTTGCCGACCAGTTCCCACCAAAGATCTTACGTTCAATGTGCATATGTATAGAGGTCGGTTATTACCTGAAAATTTATCATTCTTGATGGAGGGTAGTGGTCTTCTATTCCCTCGGTGACCAGCCGTATTGGGAAAGTTAAGTTCATTTCGTTCCTTTTTCTTTATTATTCTGTTCTGGAGAGGGGCCTTTTCTAATTGCTATTGTTGGTTATTTTTTAGTAGATCATGTTTTGAATTGCCGTGGATTTGCTGAGTAATCGCGCTGGTTCCAGCTCTGACATAGGCGTCCAATGTAGACCTTGATTTCTTGGCGGCGGTGTTCGGTATGTTATGTTGTTTTTGGAGTAACTCAGTCGATGATTCTGGTTTCCTTTTCTCAGTGCGGCTAGTGTTAGGCGTTTGATAATATGGTGTACCTTCGGCCGAGTTAACACGGTACTGATTATTTTGTTTCAGTGAAATAATTTTGTCGTATCTCATTATGACATTTTCGCCATTTTCTTTCCGTGAGCGTAGTTCTTCTTGTAGTTCTCTCCTTTTTTGTAATATTTTTGGCGTATAGTCTTCTTTTATATATATAGATGTGTCTTTTAAATGTTTTTTATTCTTTAAAATTTCGATCTTGAGGCCCAAGGTACTTAAGGTTATAACAATTGGTCTAATATTTTCCGAACGTTTTCCTATTCTTCGGATTTGTTCTAAATCGCGACTTTCGCAAGGAACTATGTTGTTTATAACATTTAGCATGGTATTTTCTAAGTCTTTGTAGGATTTCTCTTTCTCCGGAACACCAAAAAATAATAAATTTTTCACCTTCATATTTTGTTCGAACCTGTCTATAAGGTTTTGTTGTTTCCCCACTTTCTCTTCTAAAGTTTTGAATTTTTCCTCTATGTTTTCAAATTTAGTATCTATATTTTTATTTATTTCTTGTATTACAGAATCTTTCATTTTGGTCATGTCTTGTCGCTGTTTTTGTAGTTCTTCGCCTATACCTTTGATTAATTTCATCATATCGTCCATTTTTACTTAATTTTATTGTTTTGTTTCCAATTCTCGTAGCTGGATAACAAAATAATAAAATATAAATGTTGGCAAGCAAAACGAAATTTCCACTGACCAAGGCCCGAACTCGCGGTATTTTGCACGGCAATCCAATGCCTGAGCCACACGGCCAGCGCTGCTTACGATATGCAGTCGTAATTAAGTATCGGAATCTCTATGTCACTACAATGTCATGTCGACTGGGCTCTCAAGGTCAACTGCAACATTTGACATTACTTTGTTTACGATCACAACGGTTATTTTTTCTATAAGATTTGAAATTTTACTTACAATTTCAAATGGAATTGATATTCTTGATAGACAACTTCATTGCACTTTATTTCAAGCTTGTTTATGTGTCTTTGATTACCATGTACACTTGATTTTCGATATTTTATTTCCAATTTTCGTCACAGTCGCTTTGTGTTTTGTTTTCTTTTTTTTTTTGGTTTCTTGATGATGTTATTGTGTTAATTTATTATTTCACCGAGTTTAGTCTTCTAAATAGTTCACTTGTTAACTTTTATACAAAGAAATCTCCTTGTTTAGTATTTTCAAACAATTTTTCCGTACAGAGCTATTGTTTACATTTGGCAGTGTTGCCACTTAATATAATAGTCATACATATATAGATATTTTTTAATATACATATTAAACACCCAGACCAAGGAGATCGTGCTTGCAGAACATACAAGCACTTTCACCCTCGGCGGGAATCGAACCCGCTACCTCTTGCGCCGCAAGCGGACCCTCGCCCACCGCGCCACTGAAGCAGTCATTATTTTTCAATATAACATAATATAAATTTAAAACATCATCATCATTATCATTTCATCATTTTTTCAGTCTTAGGACTTCCACTGCTGGACATAGGCCTCCCTCAAAGACTTCCAGTGACCTCGATCGGTAGCAGCTTGTAACCCACTTGTAACACCTTGTAGTCCATCTAGTTGATAGACGTCATACTCTGCGTTTGCCGATTCGTGGTCTCCATTCGAGAAATTAAAAACATAATAAGTACTAAAAACTATTTAAGTAAATTCAACCTAGTATCCTACTTATGATGACTTATTATTTTGTTCAGAAGCTAATTGCATTCATCGTGAGCCCGCAGCTTTTGCCAAGTCTTCTGTCCAACTTGTCGGGGGCCGGCCGACGCTACGCAGTCGAACGGTTCTCATTTATACCGCAAAGGTTTGGAGTGTGCTGCTGTGTTTCCAGACAACTTCACGTTGCGTATCATCAAGATTCTTGTTACCAGCCTAACTTCTACCAAAATCGCAAAAGTTGGGGGTTTTCTCAGTCTTCTTGGAACGACTTTGAGTTCTAAAGGGTTTGGTGTCAAAGTAAAAACATGTATTTCCATATAATTATAAACCAGGTATGCTTAGATGTGCCAAAAAATATAAAATTATAAGAAATGCCAGATAATATATAAATCTAAGTTAATTAATAAATAAATATTACTAAAAGTTAATCATAGAAATAAGAATGTCTGGACAGTTCGCTTCAACTTTTTAAGCACTGTTGTTGAGAAGAACAACACAGCTTTTATCTCTTTTTGTTGTTTTATACAATAATCAGATATTAATTGTATAATAAATATCTATCTATACAACATTCATTTTAAGACACCATGTATAAATAGTAGGTGTCTGGAACTACGTAAGCAGAGCGTTTTCAAATACCTTAATGAGTGTGTTGGTCGGTAAATTATAAAAATGTTAATGATGTAATTAGTCAGATAAAGTCGGTTAGTAAATATGTAGTGAAACAGGCCATGCGTCAACTATCGACCACCCACACCTGAGTTCCACAACTAATGGTAATTCCGAAGTTAGAAACTAATACAAATGCCAAGAGGGGGCGCTATAATAACATTACAAAAGTAATGCTTTGGGAGATAAGGTGAAATCTTTGTTATTGCTTTATAACATAATCGCATTGCCCCAACTTCGCGAGACAAACGCCCTCAGACACTAAGGCTAGTCTGTCAGTCACTACGCGTCTTTTCACTTACGAAAGACCGTAAAACCTCATAGGAAATATTTAAATACTTCCGGTCAATCCACACAACATCTAGCTCCTAAGCTAAGCTTGTGTTACGGGTACGAGACATCTGATATATTTAATATAATAGACACCTTCGTACATAGATTTTAAAGGAGAAAGTGCATGCAGAATATAGAAACACTTGACCAGACCCGAAACCAGAAATTGCAGATCGTACAAAATCTGGTCCCGCGGCGGCAATCGAGCCCGCAACCTCCTGCGCCTCAGGCGGGCTTTCGCCCACCGAGCCACAGAGGTCGTCAATAAAGGTTCAAAGCTAAGTATACCTCTAATATACATAATACAGTCCCTACATCAATTATCGGCCGTATTTCACACATAGTTAGGTCATCATTCATCAATTATCGCCGGTCCAAGGCCTAGGCCTCTCGGGACCGCCCGACGTATGCCTTCGGAGTTCTCGGTCACATTGTCTTTTTATAGGCTTTTATTCCGTTACACTGTAAATAAACCTCGCCAGTTTTCGTCACACTTCTCAATTTGTAATTGAGCTAATATTTATCATCCAAGGTCCATTATTTTCCAAGGTTGGCTGGAAGAAATTACTTAAAGCATTAAGAACGCCCATTACATATGCTAGGTTTTAGTGTTACCATAATTTTCATTATTTCGCTATTTATGTTTATTGGTGTGTGTTAAAGATGTTTTTTGCTTTTCTAACATTTATAACTTAAAGGTTATGTATATTATAGTTATCTTGAGATGAACCCCGTTTTCAACTTTACTTATAGGTTAATATGATAATTTTTTATTGTAATTGCAAATATTTTTATTACAGATTTTTTCTAGATATTAATTAAATATGAAAGTTGCGTAGAAATAACACTGTCAGATAGCAAAATTTATCTTAAAAAGAATTTCGGCCGTAATTACATACAGAAAAGAGTCCGAAGTTGTGTTAGGCCTGAGTACCTAACGGGTTTTTTCATTATTATTGAAAACAGGTTAAAAACTCTATAAAGTCATTAGAATAACTTAATTATACATTACGATCCATCAATAACTTTTACACAAATTCACCTTCAGTACCATAAAGCCGCGGAAACTTCTGAAATTCCACACAATTCCATAATGATAACAAATACCTACTCCAATGAGCTCTTATCAGTACCTGTTCAAACTTCTAGGTGTTCTGTATTTGAAACTTTCAAGTATATTGTTGCGTTATCAATAAAATTATTAAACCTGATTGTATACTTTACGGGAAAGCTATTGGCAAGCGGCCCTTGATAGGAACTGCCGGATAAAGGAATGCATGAATCTATATGACACTAGCCTTGCCTCGCTGTGTTACCCGGTTAAAAGAAGCATATCGACGATACTGCAGTAGTGCTAATCTACTATTTGCAATAGTGCGTAAACTTATTGAAGTTATAGTCAGTGGTAGAAAATGTGAAAATATTTTAGTGGTTCGGGTTTAATGGTACCTAAATTTCAAATTAACTAAGCAAATGTATAAATGATGTATTATTGTTAAGTTTTATCAAAATCCATTACTACTTATATTACTATATTACTACTACTACTACTATATTATATTACTTATATTATTTACTTTATTACTTGCGTGAAAGTGCAACAAACAGACACACTTATATATTTAAAAAAAAAATTATTTATCTTACCCTATTTTTACAGGTAAAACCCCAATGCAATAAGGAAGAATGTCAACAGTTGGTTACATAAATTTAAAATCATTATAAATTGTCAAATTAAAACTATCACAAAATAAAAAACAATCATAAATAAAGAATGTCACAAACCAAGAACTAATAAAACAAAATAATAATAATACATAAAAGAAAAAGGTAATTGTGCCTATTTAAAAAACAAAGTGTAAAACGTTGCTTTTGTGAACTCGTTCAGAGAGCAATGCAGTAAATCCAAGTTCTCGGCTGCTAGGTTAAGCGTTTGGATAGCGCGTATCAAAGGTGCTTTATTGAGTAGATTCGTCCTGGCTCGCGGAACCACCAGTAAGAGCGGTCGCCTGCGCCGGTGAACGAACCCGGCGCACCGGATGCGCTCAATCCTATCTCTGCTAAAATTGCCGGACTGCACAACTCCCCCCTGAAATTAGTAGTATTACTGTGAGTTTGTGAGAATGTTTGTGACGTTGTAGGGGTTTATAAAAAAATATTATTACGGCAACGGGCGGACAACTAATTTTATTAGAGTATGGTTATAAGATGTTTGTTTAAAAAATACGTATTATCTTGTATTCTCAGGGGAACAGTTATAGCTTGGTTTATATTGTTTACTCCTAACCAAGTTATTATTATTTTACGCAAAACATAGCGATGATTGTGTGGTTCTCCTGAGTGCCGCAAGTAATTGCTTGCTACGGACGACTGAGATACATTATTTACTTATAAATAACTAGTTTATAGCTAGAGTTATCTTCTTATATATCTCTCCGCGGCGTTATCCGCGTTATAACGGATTTTCTATTGAATACATTATAAGATACCTCCGCACCAACTAGAGAAAACAATTTTGAAAAGTCTCTTAAATAGAAAGATTTGTAAGATAAAAAATATGTATGTAAGTATGTCTATTCTATTAAGTATATCAGATATCTATTACCCGTATCACAAGCTTAGAGCTTACCACGGGGTTGATGTTGTTGTGTGGATTGTTCAGAAATATTTATTTATTTTATTTTTTTATTTGCTTTGGTACTTTTATCACCTCGAAAGCGTGGCGTGTAAAGTTAGTAGAATAAAAAAAAACCTTTATATATAGGCTTTATAACAGTGAAAGAACGAACACCCAGAATGGTTAGCAGACAAGCTTTTATGATCAGAATATAACTTCCGCAGCGTGGCCCGACCTGTCAAATTGAATTAAAGCTAACATACTCTTTGCCTGTTCACATGTTCAGCGAAAATTTTAACCCTCTCCCCAAAACGGTAGCAAAATTTCCGGGACTGTCCAAAAACTTTCCAGCCGGACTGAATTATTTAATACAATCTAATTATACAGTCTGTCCTGTTGTCACCGGATATAGCAGGCTCAAAATATCGCGTGTCGGTTTAGTTCTGAAAAATTGCGCATTGTATTACATAATTCGTTACTCGATAGCCGCTTCGAGTTTCAGTTTTTTTGCTCTTGAACTAGCTTTGTGATAAAAACCTAAATGGAACCAAATATTTCGTTCTAATTCCGCACCCACTTCTCAACTTCACACTGACTTTTTTGTCTCTTTTTAGTCGTTTCGGAATTATTACTAATTATATGGTTCTATTATAACTTATACTGACTATTATAACATATAATATTTAGAACGAATTCCACAAAGAAACGCCCGTAGCTATTATTTAGCTTTGTTAAAACTGTTAACGTGTTTATGGTGAACTATTTTTTTATGGTAGATAAGCCTTCCTTTGATTACAATCTCTCCTGATGTAAAGTGACGATGTGGTCTAAAATGAGGCATGAAGACCTAGAATAGAACTAGGTAGATGGTTTCTCCGGACCACATTACGAATCACGAAAAAAATCAGGGTGGTCACAAGCGTCGGCCGAAGCCTACCACCAGAGACTGTTCTTAGCACCACCCGGAGGTCACGTGTAAGGGTTCAGAGGGTTACCACTTACGGACGAGGACAGAAAAAACCTTCAAGGATATAAAATATACAAACGTCTACATAGCCTTATCAGATGTCATAAATCCATAACTCAAGATTGGTATAACATATATAGGCCATTGAATGTGTTTTTTTTACTTTGTGAAATGGCTTTTTTAACCCTAGAAGCAAAGCAGGGGTGTTATAATTTTGACGTTTTTTTTTGTATTAAAGGTGTTTTGCGCGCGTTTTCTGAGACACGTTTTAGGAAGATCAGCAGGCAGTATTCTGTTTTTTTTTTATTTAGCCTGGCGTGTCCCACAGCTGGGCACAGGCCTTGACCTTCTGAATGTTACATTCGAATAAATCTAAATTTTAAATTTAAGAAAAACCCTTAATATAATGCCTTAATTTCCTTATAAGTAAAACACCATAATAATTATAATGTAATGTGTACGCGATGCGCTTTCATTTGATACCCCACTCGAGTATATTTGCAGATTTCCGGTTTTCCTTCCCCGCTCTAACCCTCATTACTTTTAAACGGCACAACCGATTTTCATAAAACACGTAATAAGAACATTCGCGCCAGACTCAACTTTGATACAAAAAAAAACTAAATTACAATTGCTTCATCCGTTCGGGAGCTATGATGTGCCAGACAGACAGACACGTCAAACTTATAACACCCCTCTTTTTTGTCGGGGGTTAAAAACATACCTGTGAAATTATATATAAAAATAAATCAATTGGAAACTACGAAAAGTCTGTTTAAATTACCAGACTTATATTTATTGCAATGAAGCTAAAAGCTTTCAAGAATTTATTAAGATAATTTGTGTGCAGTGTCGTCTGAGGATTAGAAACTTTGAATTCAGCTTCTATTCGTGTAATGTCGTCTTATTTTAATTTAAAACGACCTCCTGTTGCTATTGTTGAATGTTATTTGTCTCAGAACGGTTGTTGATCCTATGACCCTTTTAAATTATCAAATTATTGTAGATTTGTGGGTAAGTAAGAGTCTCTGATGGATTTATTTACCAAATAAGTGTTTTGAAATTAATAGTTTTTTTTGCTAGATCTTGGGGTCCCTCTGAAATCAATATTAATAAAAATGAATTGTTGTTCGTTAGTCTGATTAAAACTCGAGAACGGCTGAACGGATTTATCTTATCATAGTCTTGAAATGTTCGTGGAGGTCTAGGGAAGGTTTAAAAGGCGAGAAAAAAATCGAATAATTAATCGCCGGGAAAAAAAATGAATAAAAACCCGTGCGAAGCCGGGGCGGGCCACTAGTAGTAAAATAAATATCTCTGCCATAATCCATTATAAAATAATTAAATAATACAGAAATGCTGAATGTAATTTTAATTTAAAGAAATTTATTGACAACAATGATATCTACCTATATAGTTCACAATAAATTTATTTTGTAAAAGAGAAATAGATAAACATTCTTTATTACACACACCAAACCAAGAAACAATACAATAATAACATAAAAACTTAACATCTAATGCGTAATGGGCGGTCATATTGCTCAAAGCTATTTCTTCCAGGCAACCGTAGATGGGAACAAAAAATATAAAATGATTCTCTTTGCGTCAGTAACGCGACCGACGGAAGGACTAGGTAATTGAATTTTGCTTAAATATTCTGCTCACTTATGAATTCATAATCATAATGATTATCATCATATTAGCCGTAGGACATTAACTGATCAAAGATATCAAGTATCTGGAAGCGGCCTGCATTAACCGTAAGCCCGCAGCATTCACCAAACCATCAGTTTTTTTAAATAACCGTTAACAATACCGTTATTACAAAGTTATCGCAGTTATTTCAACGCTGACGTGAAAACGTTTCGAAAGATTCACAGCACCCGAGGCGTTAATAATGATACCATGAAATATTATTGGCTTCATGCGATAACGCGTAAACCTTTTAAAAGCGAATTGATATGGTCCATATACCGTTAGCTTCGGTTATCGTTAGTTATAAGGTGTGGCATGAGTTACGAAATAGCTGATGTTAAATTTATATGAGGTTGCAGAAATTGCGTGTAGAAAATAAACAGTTTATTAACTAAATCAAGTTAAGTTGAACTATAAGACGGAAGATTGATTTTGACTGTTTGACGTCTCGCTTCAATGCTTTACGGGTAAGTGACAATTTTGTTCAGCCATCTTGCCCCTTATTGATTTGTTAAAAAAAAGTTTAAAAACTAAAACAAAACACTAAAAAGTTATTTTTAAAAGCAGTTATTATTTGATGCGTAAATTCAAAAATTTATTTCATAAATCAGGTGATTGCAAGGAAAGCTGGGGTTAACAGTTTTGTATTTAGATATTTGAGATGCGCTAACAAAGCTCTTTCATTTGATACCCCACACTACACCGTCAAGAAAAATATAACTTAAAACCTGGGGACAATCAAGTAGTTTTCAATGATACCTCATTTGCCTTATTATGATTACTAGTTTATAAGTTATAAGGGGACGCAATACGGCGTTCAACTGAGTAACGTCTTTTTCACTTTATAATTTTATTTAACTTGACATTGGCAAACTGACGCCTTAAGCGCAGAGTCCAATTATGAGAAATTGAACTGAATTGAAGTTTTGAGGGAACAGATAAACATCCATAGCCTGCATCCATTTATACAGACATACAAGTCAAAATCATAGCCTCCGTTTTGCTTTGCCGTAGTCGGGTTATAAGTGCCTAAAACTTCCCAGCGACCAGACTTTAATTTTATAACTTTAACCTTGTTAACTTTTATGTATACTCTCGTGTAAGAGCATCTTAATTGTAGTTCTTTGTATTTTGTAGTTCATCAACTAAAAATACTATCATACATCTCGCTACATCTCCCTCTGAATTGTATTATGCATTTTTCCTATGACTTGCTCATCTAACGAACCCAACTATTTGATAATGGTAAAAATTTGAACAAGCATTAGCATTTCAATACAATAATATTTTTAGAATGTTGCTGCGACTGCCTCGGTTCTGTAGTGCGTCGGGAATGTTTGCGCAGTACTACACGGATGGATTTTATGCCATTATGCGCAAAAAAACCGCGTCCCTGATGCGTAGAATACGGGACAGTCGTAACAGCATCCTAAATAGAGTCGGAGAAGACATTTATTCTCCACTGTGGAGGTGTCTTGTGCAGAGGGTGATTAGTGAGGGTACTTATTTCCTTAACTAATCGGTCTCTCCACATTTTGCTCTATTTTACTCTTTTAAATTAATTGTGTGTATAATTTTTAATTTCTTCAAATATGGACTTGTATGTCTGAAATAAACAATTTTTATTAAACAAAAAACTATATAGTTCACCTGAACTCTGAACTCGTGGCAAAATCATTTAGCAACTTTGCGAAATCGACTCGCTTTGGTAAAATAATCCACAAAGCGTATGTCATAAAATGTGACTTTCCCCGTGTCAAATCGTAAAAACGGAAAAGGAATAAAGAAAATTAGCAAGACGGCGCTTGCCGTAACCGCGCAAAAAGATTGAAAATAACCCTGATTGTGGATGATAAGCCGAATAATATAAACTTGGGACTAACCACGATCTACTTAATTATTTACCCCAAAATATAATAACTGTTCACTGTTTACCTTATCTTGCAAAAACATGAGCATGCATAAAGTAATAATGCGTAGAAGTGGACAAGTTTAAATATAACGTTCGCTTGTTTTGCTTAATATCCTATAAAATATTAGTTAAAAATATACTTTATCATCATCACCATTTTAGTCGTAGGACGTCCATTGCTGGATATTAAACCGACCGTCAAAGATATCCTGTTATTTATGTAGGACACAGTCAGCATCCACCGTGAACCCGTAAATCTAATAGATGGATGTCATACGCTACGAAAATATATTTAGCAGGTATTTTTATGTACAAAAATGGAGTCAACAAAAATGAAACGAGCTATTTGTATTAACATACAAATAGCTCGTTTCACTCGTTTCTCTGTCTCGTTCTCTGACCTCATGAAACCCCAAACAAATATCTCTTCCAAGCTCAAAGAACCTATTTATAACGTCTCATGTGAATTAACATATCATGACTTGCAATAAACATCACGACTAGATGCGCTGACGGTATAACGGTAGCATGTGCTAAAATTAAGGTCCAATTTAACCCGAATTAAGGCCCAAGTGTTATAGGTTTTTTTTATCTATGATTTTACAATCTCACCTGATGGTATGTTTTACTAGTTTCACATCTATAATATTTCTCTCTAGTATTTTATGCATGAGAGCTGAAGTACGTCTAGACGATACGATGTCACTTATGCAAATTTGAGATAACCCTCTCCGCTGTGAGTGCTAAGATGAAGAATCAAAGAATATTACAATGAGTTTCTGTTCTACGTTTAGATTTTAGATTTAGTTTTTGCTTTTCGTGTATAATTTTTGCCTTGGAAATTGTTTAAGCGTCTAGCTGAAAGTTGATTCGATTGAAAACTCCTTTTGAATATAATTTAATTTAGTTAGTGTTAGAACAACAAAGACCCTTAGTTACCTTTATTTAAAATGACAATAAATGTCAGTCGCAGCTATGGTCTCAGCCCATAGATAGATACTCTAAGGTCTCAGCGAATACCGTGATGAATAGATGAATCAGGCCACTTTTTGTGTTATAATCTTGAAACGGGTTAAATAGAAATATTTGACGGTTTTTGAGTTTTTCGATATCTCGACGCTGTTGCAAGCGATTAAGTTTTAAGCTTTAATATAAAAAAAAGGCATGAATATTTAACAAGTCCCTCTTTACTTTTTACCTGTTCTTATATCTAAGTCTTTAGGACCTCACGAAGAAATCTTAAGGAAATAGTTTCGCTGCTTATTTATTATTACTGAAACTCCTTAGATAAACACTCTGAGGTAACTTCTGTAGGGATAAGATTTAGTTTCATCTATTTGAAGTTTTGGTTAGCGCGGGGAGGATATACGAAAGACAAAATAAATATAATTCTATGCTATTTTAAGAACTAGGTATGGTACCGTGAGGACCTCACGACCGAGTAAATTCGAAATCAAATAACAAGACATTCAGCTCGGTTAATATGGCGTTTTCAGAAGATAAATCTTGAAAATTTGTCTTGAAATATAAGAATGTATATATCATAAAAAACATAAGGAGCGCGTGAGTGTGTATGTCACTGAACTTCTCTCAAACGACTGGACCGATTTTGTTGAAATTTTTTGTGTGTGTTCAAGGGGATCTGGGAATGGTTTAGATTCACAATTTTGGAAAAACCCGTGCGAAGCCGGGGCGGGCCACTTGTAATTATATAAGTTTGTGAGGATGAAAGTGTGTAAGGAAATGGTTGTATTGCTCTTCCATGCAAAAACTACTTAAGGGAATTTGATTAATCATCCCACTATAATAATAGCTTAAAATATGTATATCATAATAAATAACACATAACAATTGATAATTAAAGACAATCATAGATTCGTGTTAGAAAAAAACCGTTCAATACATTACGTGACATAGTTGTCTTCATAAGATAAACGAACATCCTACCGGACATCGATTTTATCTTAAGAAGATAAACGAAGATCTACATATTTTCAAGCCAAGTGATTCTATCAATATTATAATACCTACTGAAAGTTTGAACAAATGATTGTAGTTGAGGAGATTCTAAGACAAATGTTTATATTATGTTATAGCTGAACTTTTTTACCATTATTACGCGGAGGATTTATCCCTGTGGAAATAGGAAGTATCTACCTATTTATCAAGTAGGTTATCCATGTCATAAAATCGCGTTGAATCCTTTTAAATCCATAATTTCAGTACACTCTTCTAACTTTCATTTCTATGCAAAACTTCTAACGGAAAACCGTACAAACAAAATACCGACATTTCCATCAAAAAAAATCCATTTAAGTTTCCGCCACAAAGGAAACCATTACTCCTTTGTCACGGAACTAAAAAGGGCAATTGACGTTTTGGGCCACTCCACTAAACTTGACTGAACTAAAAGAAAAGGATTTTGTCTGTCAACCCGCGTCTCCTGCAAGAGATTATGAATTGACTAACTGTACTGTCTGTTATTTATAGAGAAATTTTGTAGTCTGGGCTGGGAATTTATTTTGTTGAAATGTTGTGGGAATAGTCTAGACATTTATTTACTCACCCCCGTATTCATAAAAATAGGTGTCTTTTATATCAGGCTTATAGGAGGTTAATATAATGTTCGATAAGAAACGTTATTCTTAAACTTAGATTAGTGCTCAATATGTTTAATAACAGTTCAATAGAAGCAAAATATTCTCAAAAAAAGCTTATTGTGTGTGATTATGAAGAAAAAGCAATATGATTATGAAGAAGTGATTCAAAAATTTCTCCTAGATAATATTATTTTCTTAGACTTTATTTAGCAAGTCAGCATGCACTCAACTTTTTTCCATGACTAGAATTATTCTTTGAATGGACTAATTGAGAATTTTGGTGAAATTGATTAACTTACTACCCAGTTAGTTAAGATATTTCGATAAATAATATTATTATTTTTTTGTTTGTGTCTGCGTATGCCGAACAATATTTGTTTACGTAAAATGTTCAGCTTACAAAACAAACACCAAATTACTATTTCAAAGACAGGGGTAAATTACAAAGCGTACAAACCATTCCCGTTTCCTTGATACGTCAATAACATCAGTGAATTAATTTCGTACAAGATACCAATCTTATATGTATATTAAACAGGTTAATAAGTAGGTACCTAAATAAGTTTTAAGATATATATAGGCGATATGTTGCGAGATGTGTTTGTTCACGCGCTACGTTGCGTGGTGCGGAGCAATGTAAGAATTGCCTTATTCTTAATCCCCTTTTCTAACTTCTCTAAATATTATGAATCTGAAACTGTCACATTATGTCTTGCACACGTATAAAATATATTTTATATAATTTTGATGAAATTTTGATCGGTTCGAAATATCATAACTTCTAATATATAAAATTCTCGTGTCACAGTTTTCGTTGCTATACTCCTCCGAAACGGCTTGACCGATTCTCATGAAATTTTGTGAGCATATTCAGCAGGTCTGAGAATCGGCCAACATCTATTTTTCATTTTGCAAAACAACGTTTGCTGAGGTCAGCTAGTATATATATAAAATTCTCGTGTCACAGTTTTCGTTGCCATACTCCTCCGAAACGGCTTGACCGATTCTCATGAAATTTTTTTAGCATATTGAGTAGGTCTGTGACGTTTGCTGGGGTCAGCTAGTAACTTATATATATTGAAAATAATTTACTGCTTCAGTAGCGCGGTGGGCGAGGTTCCGCTTGCGGCGCAAGAGGTAGCGGGGTCGATTCCCGCCGAGGGTGAAAGTGTTTGTATGTTCTGCGAGCACTTTCTTCTTAGTCTAGGTATGTCATATGTATAATAAAAAATATCTATACACATAATGTAGGTATGCCTTTGGTATCTATATATTATGTATGTCTATTATATTAAGTATATCAGATATCTAGTAGGTACCCGCAACACAAGCCTAGAGCTTACCACGGGGCTATTTGTTGTGATTCGTCTGGAAATATTTATTTATTTTAGAATGCCACATATTTATGAAAATAACATATTCATGTTTATATATTAAGTCTATTTTTCTTTTTGGATATTTTGTGTGGTTTGCTAAAGTGTTGTCTTATCTAATCTAATGCCACGTTAATCCTACTACTATTATAAAGGCGAAAGTTTGTAAGTATGGATGTATGGATGTTTGTTACTCTTTCACGCGAAAACTACTCAACCGATTTAAATGAAATTTGGTACACAGAATCTCTAGAGCCTGAAAAATAACATAGGCTACTTTTTACCGCGGGAAAACGTCATTCCGCGGGAAAATACATTATAACGCGGGTAACACCGCGGGGCACAGCTAGTATTATATATTAGCCGTCCCACTGCAGGGCAAAAGCTATTTTCTTTCCTACATGACAAAATCCAGGCAATACCATGGTAACTGCCCATCACTTTCATTATCAGAATAAAGATAGGTACTCTTCATATACCTGAAGTACATTCGTCGGTATACAGTACTCGATATCCCAATTCAGCGGGCAAGTGGCGCAATGGCTCGAGGGCACGCGATCTCAGCTCGACAATTTTGACAAAACTGTGACAAAGATAGCCACTCGATATTTCCCCAATACGAATATTTGTAACGATATAACGATATTCTTTTTTTTTGTTAATAGCCAGAGCGAGATCTTATGGGGGATTTCAACTTTGTTCCGGGATATTTAAACATCATGACTTCGGCATCCTGGGATTGTTTTTGTAGCCAAAACATTATTTATAGGCGATCCACCCACCGTCCGCACAGTATTCGACGCCTTTGTTAAATGGTTATTAGTTAAGTATAGATTTATTTTTATTTAATTAACACAAGAAAACAATTAACGTGTCCACTTGACATATCGCTAACGTTTGAACTGTAAATCGTCCAAAGTCTATCCAAACTGGTGATTAGACTTCGCTGTCTTCAAGTATTCAAATTTATTCTAGTTTTTGATAAAGATAAAGAAAACTTTATTGTAAATTGTGTACATAGAGATCTTACACAGTTAAAAATAGTATCAACAATCATTATCCGCTAGGACATACAATAAGTACACATATATGAAACATAAAATAAAAGAACAATGAAGTGAAACCACAATTTGTCATTTTTAGAAAATAAATTGAACACATAAAGAATATATATTTTACAAAACACCTCATCTAAATAAAGTATGTTGTTATTTTTCAAAGTACTCATTTAAACTATAACGAGCTCTACTTACTGATGAACCACTTTCTTAATGAATTTTTAAATGAAAGTCTATGCAATTGTTTAATGTGAAATTGTAAATGATTATATATTTTTATGGCGGTAATGTAGGCGCTCTTGTGTAATTTAGTATTACTTACTTAAGGCATACATGCATCGAACTTAGGCATACTTGCATCTTAGGCTTCCTGAAAAACGCATCTGTGGATTATATTGCTATCTCGCTTAGACTCTATAAGTTATTTACAACCCCGTCTCGTTTTAAACAATAGAAACGGTATACCTTCAGTTGTAATTCAGGGTTGCCATCATTCATGTGCGGTGTTGCATGACGAATGACTGATGGTTCGCTGAAACTAGCCTTAATATTGCCAGAATTAGCTTAGCCTTGTTTATTGAGGGCCAGTTAGCTTTAGCTACTTTGTTTGGTCGGGCAAGTAGTCTTAAAAGTCACTGGGATAGTTAATGAAATATTAGAATATAGGGATAATAAACACAATTCCACGTTCATTCCACCATAAAAAGAGATATAGTATTATTGAAATGTATTTATTTATTAATGAACATTGCT
This sequence comes from Gymnoscelis rufifasciata, assembly GCA_929108375.1. NCBI lineage: Eukaryota > Metazoa > Arthropoda > Insecta > Lepidoptera > Geometridae > Gymnoscelis > Gymnoscelis rufifasciata. Next base: position 6,154,843 of record OV815327.1, on the reverse strand, counting down.
AGGGGTTTTAACGATTCAAGGATCTAAAATGGGGTAATTTGTTTTTTAACCTATTTTTAGGGCGTTTCAAAATTACAAAAATAAATACTAAGAGCATTTTACATTATCCGATATCGGAGTCAAACGCCATCAGCCGATATCCGATAGTCAAAACCTAGGGAACAGTTTAGTCAGTTTTTTATACAATGTGCGTCCACCGCAAAACTATGCCAGCTAACACATGGTATGAAGAACTAGCATCGACTTTTCGAACTAAGCTAAATTAACTGAAACATTGGCGTTTTGCTTGGCTGCAAAACAACATGATTAAAAAAAATTCAAACCTAAAATCAATGATGATGTAAATTCCATAAATACCATAAAAATAAAAGGTCACATTAGCGACATACAAAGACATTTTTGACACTTTACACAAACACAAAAAATATAACCCTGGCACAGTCGAGTAAAAGACAAGCGTTCCGGTTTAAGAACCTCCTCTTTTTTTTGTTAAGTTCGGAATTTATGTCTCTACTTTGTCTTTGACTATAAAGCTTCCTCGCTTGGCTACAGGACTCTAAAAACAGCAATATAAAAAGGTCCTATTGCGTAAGTTCTTGGGACAATTATGAGTGTTCAGTATAAGGGAGTGGTTTCCTTCGTGAATTAATAAGGAGGCCCGAATTTGTCCGGAGATCCGAGTCTCGCTAATATTTAATAAGATATCTGAAGGTTTGTTGAAGTGGGCTATGGATTATAGCAGGACTGGATTATGTAAATGAATTAAACAAACAGGTTCATTATGCAACCGGTTGCAATAGGCATGATTACTTCAAATTGGTATTTTGTTTAGTACTTTTTGTTTTAATAAGAAAGTGCCAAGATATACAGCATCAAAGATCCGGTGTGCGAAATTTAGTACGAATTGGGCAAAAGCATTACATCACGCGAAACTTAGCTGCAATGTAACGTCTTGATTTTTATGTTTGAAACAGAAAAGACAGGTACAATTTTTTCTAATTATTTAAAAACGGACGTATTCTATTTTTTGACATCTACTCTATTATAAAAGGAAGGACTTAAATATTGAAACATTCGCTTTGAAGCAGCTTTTGCATAGAAACTAGTTAGCTAATATAACTGACGGGATCTTAATAATTTATTGCCTTTTATTGACATCAAAGAGGCTGAGTTTGTTTAGACTTGTCACTTTTTGGTATAACGTTAGAGACAAACACTTTTGGATAGTTTTGAAGAATCACCGATGTGTTGAAAAAAATAAATGTGAACGGTAAACCTACTTCCTATCCGTAGATACTATATCGGTTTCGTATCGTATCGCGTCGAATCATATCGTATTCGCATCGTATCGTATTAGTATTTGCACCAGTGCAACGTTTCGACGGCAGAAGTAATCGATTATTTAGCAAACTTAAAATATCACTGACGATCTCAGTAGCGCCGTGGGCGACGGTCACGTGTTTATGAGTAATAAAAATATCTATACATGACATATAAGTCTTTTATATTAAACATATTAAATATCTAACACAAGCTTTAGAGCTTACCACGGGGCTAGATGTTACAGTGTGGATTGAACGGAAATATTTTAACAATTTATAATTTTCAAAATGACCTCTAAGAAAAATATACCTAGTGTTCATCAACTCTTTAGTGCAAATGTAGCGCGAATTCGATGGATTTCTCTTTCTACACAAGCTTAATTATATTATTGATGTGGTATTTGTCGTTTTGGAAATAAATTGAATTCCTAACTATAGAGGTGCGGTTCTATAAATATTTTGAGACGAATTTACGAAAAATACATGTTATTTAGCACTGAAATGCGTTACGTCGCTGTAATCCGTTTAACGGGGGTCTTCAGTACAATTGCCACGTAGAGCCGAGACCAAATTGGTCACGTTTTTGCGAAGAAACTCTTAGGATACCCCTATTTGTGAATGCTACAATCCAAGACTGCTATTATTTGTTTTTTAAACATTTATGGAAGTCTGATTGAGGAGAATTTTAAATTGATACCAAATTGCCCACTTTGGTAACGTTTTTACAAAATTACTCAGATAAATTTTAATTCATCATCATCATCCTATTAACGTTCCCACTGCTGGGACACAGAGACTTAATTCACCACGCTGGCCATGTGCGGGTTGGTGAATGTCACATTCCTTCAAACTCTTTAAAGCTCTTTTTATTATAATCTATTTTTAAATGACTATTTTTATTTTTACAGTTTTTATAAATTAATTGACATTTCATGACTTATTTAATAACCAATTTTTTTTTTTTAATGCTGGATAAGTCTTTATTTGACCACAATCTCAATCTCTCAATCAAGTGGGTGGTAAGTGGATGTGGGTGTGGATGTGGATGATGTGGTTAATATTTAATGTTATTTCCATTTTATATGTTATTTTACTGGAAAAACGTAGATATAATTGAAAATATGTACCTTTATACAAACCTGACCTGTAACCTATGTTATCAATAAATAATCTTAAATCTTGAATCTTGTTCTCAAAACATGCTGGTTTCCTCATGATAGCCTTAACCGTTAAAGCACGTGTTTAAAAGTGCACATAAATTTCTCACGAAGAAAAATCCAGGGGTGCGTGGCTGGGTTTGAACCCATGACCTTCGAAATGAAAGTCGAATGTCTTCCCACTTAGCCAACACGGCTTTTTTATTTAAATTTTAATTACCGCGAGATTTTTATGCGATTTTAATCTAGTGTTTTTTTGCATGAATGGTGACTTGTTATTGTTCTTGTCTAGATTTAATAAATATAGCTTAAACAAAAGATCGACTTCGCCCTAATATATCGCGGCAATAACATGTCCATGTGTGCATAAGCGTCTAAGGAATTAAACGTTTTGACTCTGACTTCGTTACAACGATGTTCCCGGCCACACAAATCGCATTTACACGATTATAGACCTAGGCTAGCGGCCTACGTCTATAATCGTGTAAATACCACGCTTTCTCGCCGTTTTCAAGGAGATCAAAAAGTTTTATTCTTAGCCTATAAAAATTAAGTATCCATGTTTTAAACCATTTAGCAAAAATTACGTAAAACAAGCCATTTTACGACTTTTCAGTTATTTTTACAACATCGTAAAATGTTACTGGTTATATTTTTATATCTCAAACGCTTCGTAATTTATGATCTTCATATTAAAGCTACCATAGATACATTACTTTTGGAAATTGAACGATCTTAGCGTTTGAGAATTAACCATTAGGTAAAATAACTTATCAACTAGATAGTACAGGCTTTGCCTAGTTTGGGAACCATTGTGGTATTGTTACCTATGTATTAAGTTTATTTTGGAAAATAAATAAATTATTAATAAATTATTAACTAGATACTTATAATTTTCCATGATCATCATTTCAGCAGACAGAGGCCTCCCTAAAAGATTTCCAGTAATTTATGCTGGTAGCGGCCTGCATTCACAGTGAGTAGCCGTAGTCTTTCCCAGGTCTTCCGTCCATCTAGATTGAGGATGTCCTACACTCCGCTTGCCGATCTGTGGTCTCCATTATAGAATTGTTCTGATCCAACGATAGTTTATTTCAGTGGCAGTGGGCCGACCATATAGTATGCAGATAAATTACCTTCTGATAATTTATTCTGCATACTATATGGTCTGCCCACTGCCACTTCAAAGAGCAATAACGTTTGGCTATGTTGGTATTCGGTATGTTATAGTCGATCCCGTAGAGGAAACCCGTGCAAAGCCTTCTCCATAGCTCTTTGAGCGACTCTAATCCTATTCATAGGGCTAATAAAGCAACACGTTTTTATAATTTTCTATTATATAATAAACTCATATACAATCTAAAAAAATATATAAGGTCGAATTGAGAAACCTCCTTTTTTTTGAAGTCGGTTAAAAAGGTTTGAGAACTTTTCAAATGTTTCAAGTGTCATGGCGAGATATACATATGTTCTGATAAATAGTCACTTTATCAACGTTTTGAACATTATTTAATATTGTCTTGAATTTTGCTCATACTCAGCCAATATTCTTAGGCTAATTGGCAACTTACAAAATCAATAAATCTTTAAAGTTAATATTTAAAAAAATAATATTTAAAGTTTTTGCCTATAAATATACACATAAATGCAGCCAAAAGCCAATAATAAAATAAACCGCATTAATTTCGTAGCTCTTTCGTAACCCCTCCGTTTAGGCATTCTACGGTTCGTAGAGCCTCTACGAAACTGCAACAGTCCTTGGAACCGAAGTAAATCTAGATCAAAAGATAGGCTTCTAGATAACCATTCACACTGCAAACCTTACTGCCCTTGAAATAAAGTTCAATTTATATGCAGTAGGCATAAGGTTATGCATGCCATATTCACATTAGTGACGTCATGTGCTATATAAAAATCGCTATATTTAGGAATAGTATTAAAAACTGTTTATTGTTAGGTGGCGGGAGTGTACTCAGGACTGGATCGTGGGAATGCAAATGTCAGGTTATAGTGTTAAACGTGGCTGTGATGATCTTTTTATATGAGTTTAACCTTTTTGAATTAGCTGGTTTTAATAATAAAGTGTAGGTGTTTTAATTATCATAAGTACCTTAGTGTGATATAAAATATAGATGAAAGAAACTATTATTACCGTTTGTTATTGTATTATATTATATCAGAATTAGTAGTCTTTATTGAGAGACAAGAGTCACAATAGGCGGCCTTATTTCAAACAGTGATATCTTCCTGACAGGAATTGGATAGAGTGTAATAAATGATAGAAAACGGCATAAAAGGGAATAACTTAACTTATATTTTATTGTTTTGATCATATTTAATCTATGTTGGTGTATATTTTATTATTATAACCAGTAACGTTCATTTGAAAGTTTTCTTTGAACTTGCATAAACTATATGCAATTTAGATCTATTTTAAGTTGTAAAGAGTAGTGTCGTTGCAAACATACAAACAAACTGTAATTATCATTTATGTTTATGCCGCGGGCAGCCATAATTTTTATTTTTCTAATTATTTAAATTCATTTTTTATTATTTACATCATTCAGGATCATGAAAGCCCAGAATAGTAAATAGTAACCAATTACTATTTACTTGAAAAGACCCAGGTTGTAATGGAATTATATTATTTGTTCACGTAGAACAGATGGTCGTTGGGACTGAATAGTTGTCAGAAGAGCACGAATCGGCATCTACCACAACATGGCCGGATGACTTGATTCACAATCAATGCTTTTATCATTAATTGAACCAAAATTGCTGGAAATTCTATGGGGAAGCTTGACGTCCTATAGCTAAATACGATGATGATGATAATGATAAAATTGCCCCGGCCGTACAACACTTACTACGACCCTGTAGCCGCCCCGCCGGCGCCACTGAAGGTTATCGATCATGCCCGTAATTACCTACTTGTCCTTAGCAGTTACGTTGTTTGCGACCGCTATTACTACAGGGCTGGCCGAAGGATGACCCTATTTGGGATATAGGGGCTTAAGTACAGATTAGGTATATTGGTTAGCTGAGTGAATAGTAAAGATGGATGATGCAGATATTACAAGTTTTTCTCAACTAATATTGCAGTTAAATCCGAAAGTAAGTTTGTTTGTTACGTCCTCACATTTCATCTAGTTAGTAGCCGTGGGAACACGCTGGATCTATTGATTGTATAATTATTTTAATAGAATGCAGCATAATAATTCCTCAAGGAACCGCAGTTGGCATAAAAAAGAAAAAAATACATAAATACATTCATATCATTCAATCATCAATAAATTATTAAGATAAGAAAGTATGACATAAATAACGCAGTCTTTATAACCTTTTTGTGTGTCTTTTAGAAACTGTGTTACAGCAAGGTGATGCCCTGCAAACCACGTATACATAGTAAAATACCTCACAAAGGCATATAAATAAATACCTTACATACTAACAAATACTATGAAGGACAACTTAAAACTAATTAGATTTGGGATTTGATACTTATCAAACCCCTAATTAGTATTAAGTTGTTTCGTGAACGCATCTCTAAAGCGACATGTAAAAAAAGAACATGTACTTGTGCTTCAGAAAAATTAAAAAAATGCATGTAACAATGTTTATCTCAAACGAGATTCAAACCTGCAATATCTCTCGTTATCCCTGAGTGACTTCTAAGCCATAAACTAACATCATATTCAATAAAAGGTCTCTCATTATTAGAAAAGGCGACTTATATCCGTATTTCCTTATTACATTTCCGGTGACATGTCACTCAATCTTAACCATATAATGCGGGGACATTACGTGGCCTCTGATATTGTTATGAGAAATTTATATTTATCGTACAAATTCTAGTTTATTATAAACCAGCGGTTTTTTTTAGTGCTAAAAAGTTACTTTAGTTCTTCTCTGGGACAACAGCTATATACATACATCCGTGTAAAATTTGCAATAATGGATTTTCACACCGAATGTGAAAATCCATTATTCTATCGCGGTAAAAAAGCATAATGTGTTATTATAATATAAACTATATTACATTATTAAGATGGATTTGTAACATATTGGATTTTAATAGAATTATTTGCATTAAACATACTTTTAGTTGATAATGCCACTACTCGGCAGCTCAATTATTATGTTACATCTCATATTGAACGTCTTGTCTGTGTCTTTTGCTGTATTTTCTGTGTGTGATTATAATAATTATTAGAACTTAACGAAATCAAGTGTACAATGTTGCCTATGATGAATAAACTACTATGAAACTATGAATCTATATTACTGTGAAGTTTCAATAATATCACTTCAGTAGTTTTAGCGTGAAAGAACTACAAAGACACAGTCATCCTCGCAAAGAAATGTTTATGAGGGACGATGCATTTATGTTTCCGCTTTAACAACAAAGACAAAAAACACATTAATAATAAATATTATAATGGCTTAAACAACGAAGCCGTGGCAAGTACCTAGTTGGAGGGGAGCTCTGACTGCATCATTTTCAACTTTTTAAAATATTTTATTTTTTGACTTATTAACAATGTACAATGTATAATGTACAATACATTCGTGTTGTTTTTTTATTGCAAAATGTGTGTAAACTGTACAGGGACCCCTGTAAACTGTAAGTATAGTGTGAGTCCTTATACTTGTCAAATGAATGTTCTAATCCATTTAGATATTTTAGTGAACTTTGTTTTTTTTTATGTTTTACTGACTATTGAAAAATACGCATAAAATTGTTTACTTTGTGTATGTTGAATGACTCATTTTGGCTTTCCGATGAAGAATAAACCCCTATTTGTTTTGACTCAGAGAACGTTATGGAGGGTGTAAGTTTGGTATTATTTTTTTAGGGTTCCGTACCCTAATGGTAAAACGTAGTTTTATGTATCCGTTCTTAGATTTAATGTATCCTATTACTAAGTCTTCGTCGTATGTCTGTCTGTTCGACCAGGCTGTATCTTAAGAACTTAGAACTGAAATTTTCAGGGTAGACGTATTTTTGTTACCGCTGCAACAAACCAATATTCAAACCAACAATAAATAAACATTTAAGAGCAGAGCGCCCTTGCCCATGTGCTGATTTTTTTTCATCCGTCTGTCAATACGAATCTTACTTTATGCACTTTATAAGTTTATATTTTTTTTCAGAAACAAATACAAATCTTAGTATGTAGTTACATATATGTACAAAGGCGAGCTAAAACCAATTAGAGTTTCCTCACAGCGAACCTTCGTTACATTTTGTATTTTTATGTTATTTATTACAAAAAGTGTTAAAACCCAAACAAAATCCTAAAAATAAGAGATATAAAGGCTGGCAATGACGTAATATCCTCAAACAAGTGAAATGAAAAATAGCTGAGCTTCATTTCAAAAAGTTCAGGATGCGCGAGTGAAATACAAGATGGCCGAACTGTAGAGCACTCGACCCGTCTTGCATCCCTGGGTATGTAGGTGAGACGGTATTCTAGCCAGCTGCGAGAATGTTGAGGATATATTCATCTTTCAGCCGTAGAATATCCAATGCCACATTAAAATACACACTATAAATTTTATATTAAAATACTTAATCGCTTCTCAACTCAGTATAAAACATTGAAGCGAACTGTCAAGAAAATGTTATTTTAAGGATAATTTTTGTTTAAACAGTTTAGTTTTATTAATTTTAAGTAGACCTGTCCATGTATGCCCTGTGCTTGGCTGTGGAAATGAATGATTTGACTTTGACTTTGAATTCAAATAGGATTTTAAATATTTGTGCAGAAATAATCTAAATTTAACATTAAAATAAGCCCTTGGTTTAAAAAGTCCTTAGTTCCCACTTAGTAGGGATTAGGTTTTTATCGGTAACCCGTAATTCGGCCAATTTTAACCGACTTCTAAATTAATAACAAGTTTTTATTGCGTATTCACTTTAACTCCGTGGTTTATGAACCGATTTTGATATTTTTGGAGATATTTCAATGGAGATTTTCTAAGGTTGGTCCCATGGTATTGAAACTAGGATCTGATAATTGGTATTCCAAAAAATCGTAGGGTCTTTGTTGTTTCATAGCTATTAATGCCTTCAAATAGGTCTCATTTTACTTCCTTACGTATCGGCCCAGTGGTTCTCAAGATGTCTTCAACAACTAGTACATTTAAAGTTTAAAGTGGAAAAATTACTTACTTCCTCTTCCCCATTGATCTATCCTCTGTTTTTCTCAGTGAACCCAGCGATAGTTTCAAAACAAGTTAGCAAAAGTTGGAAAGATTATAAAACAGTCTAAAATGGGACATTAAACGGGGGAATGCCCGCAGAGCATTAAGTTCAGTTAGCGGACCAAAGGGGCAATCTGCTGGCTAATTTGATAGCTGCAGACAAACGAGCGAACGAAACAGGGCGCAAGATGTAGGCTGTGGCGGGTAAAGGGTTAACTGGACTATATTCAGATAGTAACACACTTCAACTTTACAATGGTTAAATTTGGTGTGAGATGGTTGTCAATCAAAGGAAGATTTATAGCGCTATTTGCTATAATTACTGCATAATTAATTGTATTTATTACATGCTTGACGTCCGAACGCCAACACAACACAGACAAGGTTTTTGGCTGAAAAACAGCGGCGGCAACCGCTCAACACATGCTGAGCTAACGCCTGTTACGCTCGGTCGCTTTGTTCTTAGATTTTATTTTAGTTTGTTTATTTTTGGGTACTTTATCAGTTTATTATTATCAAGTTTTAGTGTTTTTACCCAATTAGTTAAAAACCCCTATTACGGAGATTTCGTTATCTCTCTGATTAGTCCGTTTAGACTGAGTTGAAATTTTGAGATATTACGTATTTATACTGCCGCTATAAGAGCACATAACAAATACATATTTGAATGGGCTCTCAAAAACAAACATGATGCATAAAGTTAAGAAAAGTTTCGCGTCCTTGGATGTTTATCTTTGGACTTTTTATCTACTTTTTTGTGTTTAATTCAATAACAAAAAGCGTATAAATTGTCTACACGAGTTCCAATGGTGTATACAACCATCTCATACGCACCGGACTTATTTCTAATCAACATCAACAACTTCATCATCCCAAGCTTCAGTTCAGTTCAGTTCCTCTTCATAGATCTGTGCTTGATGCGCGAAAGTTTGCCAATTTCCACGTTAAGGTTTCGTAATTATTGTAGAGAACTATTACAACGATTTGCAGACTACCAGTGATTTAGAATCGAATATTAGTCAGCTTTGTTCTAGGTCTTCATGCCCCATCATAGACCACATCGTCCCTTCACATCAGATGGGATTGTGGTCAAATGAAGGCTTATCCAGCATAAAAAAGGTACAATTGACAGATTTAAAACAATATTACCAAGCTTGTCAGTTCAGTTCAGTTTCTTGCAATTGGACTTTGCGCTTGAAGCGACAATTTGCCAGTGACGAGTTAAAAATTATAAAATTGTGTATTAAAAAGTGAAAAAATTTTACTTCATTGAACGCCATTTTGCGTCCCTAACCAGAGAGTATATCACCAAGCTTGTCACTTGAACCACAAACGAACATTAAGCGACTGTCACGCCCACACCGTCATTCCGTCATGTGTCACTTTTGACACTTTATGGCATTACTGGTGTTAGTGGCAACTCTGCTGAATGCGTGTCGTGGCCTGTTTCAGGCCACGGCTATGAGTAGTTGACAGTGCTAGCTTATACCCGCAACTTAGCCCACGAAACACGACTTTAGAGACGCTTATTGTAAAAGCATTGAATTTACCATGTAATTAAATATTTTCCCGCAGTATAAAGCAACTTTTGTCCTTTTTCAGACCCTAATGTCATTCATATCAGTTCAGTTCAGTTTCTTGTAATTGGACTTTGCGCTTGAAGCGACAATTTGCCAGTGTCGAGTTAAATAAAATAATAAAGTAAAAAATATGTTTTTCAGTTGAAGTATTTTTTTGCGTGACAGCGACACAGACATATGGAGTACAGTTTTCATTATTTTATTTTAAATGTAAGGAGGTTAGGATTATATGGGAAAAGTTTCATTTGACGTACTTTATGATTGCAAAATTTGATGATTATTGGTTGAGTAGGTAGAGATATAAGCAAGAAGAGGGCTTATAACGGGATTCAATGTTACTGGACTGTTCCAGCAGAGTATAATTCAATTATAAAAATGCTATGAAAGAAATATTTTAACACATATTTAGAGCAAAGTATACATATACAATATAAACATCAAAAAACACCACAAACAGAAATTTTGAGCACCATGCAAAAGTTCAATAAAATTCATTTTTCCCGCAAAAGAGAGCAACTGACTCACCTGGCATAAATATATACAATTAAGGCATAAAGGACTTTATGTGGCTGAAATAGAGTTGTTATTCGATGCTTTTTTTCGTTATGACTAATTCAGTAAAAGCTGCCCGTGGGTTTTATTTAAAACTGGGTGTATTGAATCGTTTTGTTGTACAAGGTGCGCTGGGATACACTCATTATATAGGACATGAGAGGTTTTCTGCTATGTGCTTCAGAATGCTCGTATGAGTTTAGAAATAATTGCATTAGCATACTAGACCGTACCGCTAAGGTAGTAAATACTCCTATGTTTGAAATTAGACCATTTATTAATATTTATTTATTTAAAGATCTTAGGAAAACTTACAGCTAATACATTAAGGTAGTAAAAACAAATATCTGCACATAGGTGCACACTTAAGGTCAATTAAAAGTTTTCACATATAGAATATGAGATCATGCTGCAGGATCAATGAGATCATAGCTTTCAGTCTAACATAACACTTTTACGCATTTTCTATTTAAGTTTAGGAGAAAATACATCTACCAGGTTGCTTATCAAAATGTGGCCACAAGTGTTGGTAAATAAATTGTTGATAATTTCTCTCAAAAATAGAGACAGATTTTCTAAAAAACTATATTCTAGTTTTTTTATCGAACAGGCATTATCCACAACTGTTATATATGTACATTATATAAGATATATAAGGTATCTGAAATTGGTCTTGGTTTCGACTCAATTAAACCTGTACATAATGTGTGTTTCTAAGATTTGTAAAGCCAAACAATGGAAAATTTTATATCTTGTATTCACTATCTAGTCATCATCATCATCATCAGCACCCTTTTAACGTTCCCACAGCTGGTCCCCAGGGACTTCTCTCTTGACGAGAGAGATTAGGCCTTAATTCACCACGCTTGCCCAGTACGGGTTGGTGAATGTCACATGTCCTTCAAACTCTTTTAAAGTTCTCAGAACATGCCGGTTGCCTCACGATGTTTGCCATAACCTTTAAAACACGAGTTTAAAGCGCACATAAATTTCGCAAGAAGAAAATTCCAGTGGCGGGGTTTGAACACACGACCTTCGGAATGAAAGTCGAGTGTCCTCCCACTTAGCCAACACGGCTTTCTACTATTTAATACAATGCTAATGGTGCGACGCGAATACATCAGCAAGCGGAGATGGCGCGCTAAAAAGCGATGTTCTTGTCTACATAAACAGGCGAAGATTTATGTCACATTGCTTGCTATAAGATTCTGAAGTGACGTAGGTGTAACCTTGCTCACGCTAAGTATCGTCCCGACTGCTTCGCGTTGCAACGATGTAGCCGACCAAACACTTCGTGTTGACACGAATATTCGCCGTAGGCCGCTTATTTAGCCACACGTACGAGTATACACTGTCGGCTTTTCGCCGGCGATGCTACCCAGACCATGACTTAGATAAATCAATAGAACTACCTGCTAAAAATATTAATGTTCTTCTAAGAAAGCTGTCATCTTAAACACATGTAGGATTGTCAGAAAATGTCTTCAAACTGAGCTTTATTCTTTTTATTTTTAACCGACTTCAAAAAAAAGGAGGTTTCTCTATACGACCTTATATATATATATATATATATATATATATTTTATTTATTGTATTTTTCTACTTTTTTATACTTTATAATTTTATTTAATTTGACACTGGCAAATTGTTGCTTGAAGCGCAGAGTCCAATTACAAGAAACTGAACTGAACTGAGCTTTAACCTTTTTTATTTTTAAATGTGCGATATACTCTAACATAATTGTATGTAGTGTCAGTCAGACTCGCGCCGTCATTAAGGTACCACCGAAAATCAGCGCTGCCGCTACTCCCTGAGCAACTTCAGCACATGCTAAGTGGCAACCATTTTGTTTCTGTCATCATCACCCTATTAATGTTCCCACTGCTGGGACACAGGGACTTCTCTCTTGACGAGAGAGATTAGGCCTTAATTCACCACGCTGGCGAAGTGCGGGTTGGTGAATGTCACATGTCCTTCATACTCTTTAAAGTTCTCAGAACATGCCGGTTTCCTCACGATGCTTGCCTTCACCGTTAAAGCACGTGTTTACAACGCACATAAATTTCTCAAGAAAAGAAAAACCAAAGAAAATTCCAGAGGTGCGTGGCGGGGTTTAAACCCACGACCTTCGGAATTAAAGTCGAGTGTCCTCCCACTTAGCCAACACGGCTTTTCTGTAGTGTAGTAGTTTCTGTGGTGTTTTATTATTTTTAACTAAAACTATGTATTTTCTATTCTATTCTACACTAGAGTAAACTTGGCGTAGGCCTGTTTGTTTCTGGTCAAATCCGGTTTTCTTGGAAAATCGAGTAGGATAAACCTAAGAAAGTAAATAATAATAATCAAAATCTGGAATACCTATAACTTATTACAAAATATATACTGTACATACATATGTGTAGTGCTGGTAAATTATCCTTTTGCGGGTTAACCCGTTCACAGTGTGGACTCTTGTGAAAAATCTTGTTATGATAAAATAAAGTAATATTGTTGTTGATGATGATGATAGTAGAAGATGCGTGGTATTGTTATTATTTGAGAAGGTACTCCATGGCACTTTATATTTAACGTACAAGATCCTCTAACCTCACTTTTATGTATGCAACAGTCATAAACGAAAATCTGACTGTATTTACACCATCCAATAATACCTAAAATTTTTGTGAAATATATTAAATTTATTTGATTCCACTAGGTACTTAGGATAGGTTTTGCTGAGGATACCCTGTTTATATTTATGTACTTTTTTAATCTTTCATGTTTTCTAATTATAATATTAGGACATTTTAATAGACTATGAATATAGCTAAAGTTTAGAACAATGGCTGTATTTTCTAATTTTCTGATAAATTAAAACCTCTCAATTTCAATTCACTGAAATATACAATACAAATAGCATAAAATGTGGGTTCATTTCACTAGACTAAACTCAATTTACATACAAAAAGCCAAATTAAGATCTAAATGAGATATTAATATGGTTACAAGCACGCATTATGCATTAAGCAGGTTTATGCTTAAAGTGTACATAAAGAAAATAATATAAATGTAATATGTACCAAAAAACACACAATATTGTTTTTGCAAAACAGAAAATAATAACAACATTTCACTTTGTCATATAAATAACTTTATCTTTATAACTTTAAATAATAAAAAAAAACAGGAACATGATTAAAAACATCATCTGGATGTTTTTTTATAGATTTTTGACATAAAAAGACAAACAAAAATCGTACTGTATGTACTGTTCAAAAATTATCTCCCACCTGCTTTTCAAACAAACATAAAAACCAGTCATTTCATAAAAAGTCTGATTTTCCTCATTAATACCTGATGTTTCGTCAAACTTCACAAAATTTATGCCATCGTAAAACCGGTATGTCGTACAGCTACTCCTGTTTACTCTGTGACAGATATAAAATATACCTTTGGACTGTTACGTAACTGAAGCGCCTGTGAAGGAATTTGACCCTTATAGACCCCATTATTGGGATTAGATGTGGTGAAAATGGAGTGCTTTTAAGAAATGCTGAACTAGAATTTGTAGTGGTCTATAGAGACGGGTTTCCCTTTGAATTTGATGGAAAGGGACATTGGTGTAAGAATTATTTGGGACAACATAAGAAAATAAAAAAGATCCTTATTGAAATTTTTAGAAGACAGTATGCTTAATATTTTATAATTTAATCGTAACATGCATTAAGCATGTTTCTGATGTATAGTTAGAAAGAAAATAAGTTTAATTATTAAAAAAAAAAAACATTTATGACGAATGGTCGTCGCAAATGTTTTTTTGCCGTTCAAAGTCGGTTAAAAATATAACAGCTTAAATAACTCAACCGTGACAAGTTTTTAGGATTAGACTGCTACGTTTACCTGTTTGTCTTTTTATTTATACTTTTTATAGTTGCCGTTAACGGCAAATATAAAAAGCATAAATAGTAAGCGACTCAAATGCGACAAGCCTTTTAAGCTCTAGAATATGGTCAAGAAACATACATATTACTACAAAAATATACATTCTTACGACACAGTCGGGTAACAAAATACAAGCACATTACCACGTAGCTGTGTAGCACGTAGCACGTATGTAGTAAATAAGTCACCCATAGTACAAGCTCTGCTTAGTTTGTGGGTTTGTGTGAGATTAGTCCGAAAATATTTATTTATTAAATTTATTTCAAGACAATGCTTAAATTCAATTTATCGTGAATATTGTCTAGGTTCTCAGTGAATTTGCACGACATCTAGATATTAATGCTTTTACGGTTTAATGCGACGAAGCCTTCATGCAAATACACTTGCCCCAGCGGACCCGTTGACTAATGTTTCGTGAGTGCAAACTTACAAATGGGAGCTTGTATTACAGCCTAAGAGCATAGTACATTCTAAACAGTATGTCTAAATAGTATAATGACTTAAAACGGGTTACATACCATGATTTGACGGTTTTTGAGTTTTCCGATATTTCGACGCTGTTGCAAGCGCCATGATCACGGAAACAACTACGAACTAGAACGGTTGTTTCCGTTACCCGTTTTAAGTCATAATATTGCTAAAAACTAAAAGTAATGCCTAAAAAGTAGTCATAAAAAATATTGAGTCACATTTAAAGTTATTAAAAGTTTTGACGATGAAATTACTTGAAGACCTTAAAATATGATAGCTTTATGAAGCGAAAAGTATAACAGGTTCGATTCTCGCAGAGGAAACTGTACATATATGTACTATTTGCACTTGATCTTTGGAGGCTTTGTCTGTTCACGTCCGTAAGTGGTAACCCTCTGAATCCTTACACGTGACCTCCGGGTGGTGCTAAGAACAGTCTCTGGTGGTAGGCTTCGGCCGCGGCTTGTCACCACCCTGGCTGGGCCATTGCGTAAAGCGATTTTTTTGTATTTCGTAATGTGGTCTGGAGAAGCCATCTACCTTCTAGGTCTTCATGCTCCATCTTAGACCACATCGTCACTTTACATCAGGTGAGATTGTGGTCAAATAAAGGCTCATCCAGCATAAAAAAAAAATTGAAAAAAAGCTTGGGTCAAATTTTATGTGTATACGGCGTGGCCGATGTTTTATGGATTTGACGCGGCAACGACGTATTTTCTTAATTAATATAGCTTTTCTCAATAAATCGGGCTATCTAACAGAGAAATAATTATTTAAATAATCTCGTGAGCTTTTGAGATGACGCGCTCAAACAAACAGTCATTCTTATTCTTATTTAGATAAAATTCAAGCCCCAAGGCCAAAACTGCTTTGTGGATGGTTCAACAATAACCTAGAAGTAAGAATACCATTACAGTTTAAAAAACTCCCTTGCATAAGGCAAGGGAGTTTTTTTTTATAATTTAATTGCATATTATTTTGTATTGTGCATGAAAAGAGCTTTCATTTGAGACCCCACTCGAGTATATTCGATTATTCTTCCCCACTTTCAACTCGGCTCTACCGATTTTCCTCAAGTATGTCTAATAACACTCGCAGCAAAATTAATTGAAATCTTTTCATTGACATGATGCCTCGAACAAAAATAAATAAAAGTGAATGAAAATGCATACTGATTATTTGTGCAACAGTTTATGTGTTTGCTTTTACGATCGAAATTGCTGTACTGTAAAGATTTACTATGGTTTGGGTGAGGCGGATGATATTCGTCGTTAAATTTTATTAATTTATACACCTGTTTTTAATTCGACTGTAACATGAATTTTAAATGAATTTCATTAACTGATTGCTTTATTGTAGATTTTACGAGTGTAAATCTAGTTTTAATTATTACTTTTGGTTTCACGGCTAGACATAGCATGTTTTGTTAGCTATTAGGGCAAATTCTTATAAACTGGAATTATAAAGGATAGCTCATCACCTATCTTCATCAAGAACAATACAAAATGCGGGTTCAAAGTGTATTTTGCCTGTTTTCTTCAAAAACTTGCAATGATGACCTAAATATTGTAATACTTTGCTATTTGCACAAAAACTCCCTTATTTTCCATTAATCGTAGTCCATCTGGTAGAGATCGCTCAGCGATAGGACTTCCGCCTGGTTTTAAATGTTTTTGTTACACCTTATTCTAATTAACCCCCGTTTTCATAAAAATCTTTCAACGTTATTTTAGGCTTATAAGAGGTTAATAGAACGTTTGATAAAAAAAACCTTATTTATGAACATAAATAAGTTTAAATCAGTTTTTTAACAGTCCAATAAAAACATTTCACCTTTGTTTATAATATTATAATAGTCGCAAAATAAGGCGTTAATAAGCTTATTGCGTGTTCATTTGTATAGTTATATAAAAAAAATACATAAATATTTTACAAAGGTGATATTTATCTTACGTTATGATTGTAACGAAAATTCCTTTTTTTAACGAATCCAATAGTTTATACATATTTTCATAAGCACTTAGAGTAAGCAAAGCCATATGTTTATTCGTAATTAAAGCAAGCAACTCTGCAATTCTGCTGTAAATGCAAATCGTGATGGATCCGAAACTCTATTTCATTGTAAGATTGTGCTTTTCCAAGTTTCCTGGAAGTATAATAATCCCTGCAAAGAGGGTCATTACTAAGGCTGGGCCCTTTGGCTCAACGCAAATAAAATTATGGCGTTCTTTGCGATGGAAGTTTATTTAGTGTGTTGTATCTTATGTATGAGTTTTTGGGTATAAACGTATTAAGATGTGTAAGGTTGTAACATTTTTTGATATTGTGAGAATGCACAATGATAATTTTGAGGTTTTATAAATAATGTGGTGAGCATATTTTTTTTATTATTCTGTGATATGGTTGTTTCACGATTTTCAGCTAATAAGGTAATGTACACTTATGATAAATAATAGTGGGGATGTCGGAGGCGACACGTCTGTCTGTCTCTGATGTTCAGGATAAACTCAAAAGATACTAAACAGAAATTAATGCGGTTTTCATTAATAGGTTGAGTAATTCAAGAGAAAGGTTTTAGTATCCGTTCAAGACCAGAACGTCCCATCTGGTATTATATAATTAAACTAATCTTATAGACTTCAAAGTTTAGATGTGGGGAATGACTGATAGGATTTGACTAAAACTCGAAATAGGTATACGTTTGCTGTGTATATTTCGATGTACATGATCTATAGGTCTGGATTTATACTGGGCTATTTTTTTGCCTACTTCCAAGTGGATCCATGAAAACGAGTGTAACACCACAGACATTAAAATATAATTAAAAAGTAAATAAATTTATTGGAAGAAAAGGAATATTATTCTATTATTGATTTTATAAATGAAAAAAAAAGTCTGTGTAAATATACATAATAATATATTAACTTTGCATAACTTACATAATATTAATTATAAATAAATTTATAATAATTATTCAATAAGTACAATATTTCATATCATTTAACATTATAAGTGCATGCTAATGCTGTAAGCCAGGAAAGAAGACTAGATATACATAATAATGGATATAAAACCAATGCATACATTACCACCTATTTGAATAGCGATAAGTATTTAATTGTATTTCATTTCATATATTCGCTAGTTTGTACAGAAGGGTGACATTTTATTGTAGACCACAAATAGCCCTCAACCAAAATTAACGGCAAACAATAATTGCCACAGTACCATTATTGTACCACAGTGAACGAACAAAACACCAATGAGAACATCAATAAAGCCATACATAAAATACGTTAAAATAAACATACCTACATATTTCACAGTTCACTGAGTATTTTGATATGAAAGAACGTGACATAGTCACATATCTCTATGTCTCAATGATTATAAGCTTAACAAATAATCAGTTGTGTATATCTTTGTAACTTTAGACCTTTTTGTAACCCCTGTCTTTATTTTAATATTATGATTAAACGTCAGAAAACATTCTTTTACTAAAACCAACATAAAGATGGAGGTTCGCTGAAAAAGTATCTAATATATTTATTATATACTAATACTGTGCATTCTGTTCATAGACTAGTCAATACAATTAAAATAATTATTATTTTTCAATGTAAATTTTTGTTCAGAATATCTAAAAAACTATTGAAAATATGATATAACATTTGAAACTATCATGGTTCTAAACATTATTTACTACTATAACATTCTTGAAATATCATTCCTTCCTAAGATTCATGAGTTTCGCGATATTACGGCACGATTTCATGAGCAATAATCACGGTTGAACTAACCCAGCACAATCTAAATTTAAAATAAATGACACCCCAGAGTCCATAATACCTTATATTCCTTAAAAGTAAAAAATCATATTATTTAGTAATTTGCACATTTTGCGCTTTATTTGAAATCCCATTCAAGTATATTTGCACACATTCGGTTATGTATGCAAATACTCCGAATATTTGCATACATAACCTTTCCCTTCTTCCCAATTTTCAAACCTACTACTTAACGGCTCAACCGATTTTCATGAAATATGTATAGGAACATTCGCTAGTAATTCACCGTTAATAAAAAAAAAAATTAAATCGCGTTATTCATTTCGGGACTATGGTGCCACAGACAAACAGACCGATAGACAGACACGTCAAACTTATAACACCCCTCTTTTTTCGATAAACTTAACATGGTAATTTAGATCGGGCAACGACACATAGTAATTTAGATGGCTAAGTTTGTTCTAGCCAGAATTGGAACCTATGCGTGACTCTATATAGGACGAAGTTCACTGAACTTAAACTATCACGACCAATCTTATCGGTAAAATAACCGTGCGGTAATTATTGGCTTAGTCGTATGACTTATGCGTGACTTGATTCAGGTTAACGAAAATATGAAAAATAGTCCTTTACGTCCGTTATGCCAACTACATAGATTTTTGGACAACTCAGAGCATGCTGTGCCATCGCCTGTTTCGGCTCACAGTCATCATCATCATTCTCCTGCCCTTATCCCCACATTACGTGGGGTCGGCACAACATGTTTTTTCCTTCCATTTTCCTCTGTCACTCGTCAACTCAACTCTCACTCCTTTCTTACACATGTCATCCTTTACACAGTCCATCCATCTTTTCTTTGGTCTACCTCTTCCCACATATCCATTAACACACATATCTAACACTCTTTTAGCACATGATATTCATCCCTTCTCATAATATGTCCATACCATGCCAACCGATTTCCTCTCAACTTCTCTGTCACTGGTGCTACTTTCAAGCTTCCTCTTATATACTCATTCCTTATTTTATCCTTCCTTGTCACTCCACACATCCATCTTAACATTCGACCACAGTCATATGGATAATTTATCTTCCGAATGTGTAACTTAGATTTATGTAATATTGTATAGTTTGGTTCATTCTATTTTTCATCTCTACATTTATGAATTTATGAATACTTTAGAAGATTTTGATCGAAAACAATTACGTCACGCCAAACTTCAATGCACTAATTTTCGTTGTTGATTTTTCGTTTGCAAGTAAATCGAAAAAAGTAGAACAATTCTTTTAAATTATCAAAATATTGGACTAATCGTTTTTTTTTGTCATCTACCCTATTACAATACAATACAATAAATACTCTTTATTGAAACACAAAAAAATATAATACAACAGAACAATGCCTAAGAACTAAAATACGTGAAATTTAGTCTAACAATGGGCAGCCTTATCCCTTTATTCTAGTCTTTTTATTTATTTATTTAAGTATACTAACACGATTACGAAACCAATTACATTAGTACACAAAATAACAATATAATGATACACAAAAATAAGTAGGTAACAAGTTATAAAATAAAATCAAATAGAATTAATTATTATTATTTCAAAGATTTGGTACATTAGTTAGAATTGAAATTTTAAATAATATTGCAATGAATTAAATGATGACAAACTAAAAACAAATTAAGCAGACATCCTTCCATTCATTCATCACTCTCGCAAAACTTCAGACATACCAACATTACGCTCTTCCATTCATCTGCGAAGATATCGCAGTCTGGGTTCTGGTCGAGCAGTCTGTTAAGCTCGGCGAGAGTGCGAGGCAGTGGAGAGTTAGCACGAGACACAGTTTTACAGTAGGGCACAGAGAACAGCCTATGACTTCTACTGCGAACGTAATTATCGGGAAGGTAGAGCCGGAGCAGAAGGTTGTGCAGATCAGGAACGTCGATCATACTACGAAGCACCTTGCACATGGTTGCTATCTGATCGTACGCTCTTCTGGTCTGTAGGGAATTGTTACCAAGACACCCTTGAAGAAATCTGGTTGGGTACATATAAGGGTAATATCCAAATTCCCGCTTGTATTGAGACCTGAGAAACGCCTTCTGTACCTTCTCTAGTAACAGCACGTATGTTACTTCGTACGGGCTCCAGACGGAGCTGCTGGACTCCAGCTTGCTCCGCACTAGAGCTCCAAACAGAAGCCGCACAACACTGTCACTGCGAAAGTCTCGGGCGTTTCTCAGAACAAAACCAAGTCTTTGAAAAGATTGTTTGGCGATGCTGATGATGTGGTCGTGAAATGTGAGCTTTCGGTCAAACGTTACTTTATTCTTATCGTCAATCAGTCATACCCAGCAGTTAACGAGAATCAGCTCCTATAATACTATCTATAAGTTTTACCTAAAAACAGCTGTAGGATTTCCTCTGCTGCACATAGAGCTCCCTCAAAGATCTCACATTTTCTTCATAACTCCTTATTCAATGACAGGAAGGCAAATTAGTCATGCACGCATCTCTCAGCGCATATATGGTCAGAGTGCCACTAAAATAAATACCTACAAAAAAAATTTACAGAGACACTAAAATATGCCTTAATTAATTTGGAAAGGTCTAAATTTATGAATAAAATTTAGCTGTTACCCAACAATTGGGCTAAATATAATTAGACAAAATGTATCAAATTGTCAAGATTTCTTGGAAACTCTTCACACGTCGCCCATAACTCTCACAGCCGTTATTATGCTAAGTAACTTAAGACTTTGTTGTGGTGTTGATAAGGTACATTATTTGTTTAAACGAAATATTTGTGGGTAAAGTGAGAAGGAGTAGCGATTCCTCTCATTATAACTTGTAAAAAAAAACAGTATAATGCTACCAGTGGTACAAACGGCAATTGATTAGAATCAAATACCTACATAAAATGAAACAGAATGGACTTTTTTATAATTTTAAAAATAATTTATTAATTTTATAATAGTACTTTTGTAACAAATGTGAAATGGATATTAAATCTAAAATTTATTTAACATATTATCACTGAGCGACTTTCTGGTGCCGCCAGGAGCCGCAGGAGGTATAAATCTATATCTATACTAATATTATAAAGCTGAAGAGTTTGTTTGTTTGTTTGTTTGATTGTTTGTTTGTTTGTTTGTTTGAACGCGCTAATCTCCGAAATTACTGGTTCGAATTGAATAATTCTTTTTGTGTTGGATAGTCCATTTATCGAGGAAGGCTATAGGCTATATAACATCACGCTACGACTAATAGGAGCAAAGATATAGTGGTAAATGTGTAAAAAACGGGAGAAATTGTTCATCTTTGAAGCCTTCTGTTGCGTGCGCCGTGAAAACAGTTCAAGATACACAAAAAATATGTATTAAAGAATAAATAGCTCTTTTAATGATCTAAAAAACAGTCCGCGATAGTATATGTCTATCTTTTAAGATTAACTCACAAAAACCGTTTTTATGGTACCTAATTTGGTCAAAATAATTTGTTTAAGTTGTATCAACATAATAATATTAATCATTATTCAAATAAATATGTTGTTGGTTAAGAGTACTTCATCCATTATAACGCGGGTAGCACCGCAGGGCACAGCTAGTGTATATATATGACGCTCCTACCAACTATCTCAGTGGATGTCCCAATACCGAAATTATGAAAACTTATTAAAATAATCGCGATTGAGCAATCAAGCAATCTCACCAATTCTACTAATATTAGTATAGATAGTAAATATTTAGTATATATACTAATCGCTAAGAGCAGCGTCGGACGACCACCAACAAGATGGACAGATGACTTGGTCAAACTTGTTGGTTGCTGGCTCACGGTGGATGCAAGTAGCGACCGATCGGAATAATTGGTCGTCTTTGAGGGAGGCTTATGTCCAGCAGTGGGCGTCTAATGGCTGAAATGATGATGATTAATAATCGCTACATCTTCCCACATGTCCCACGCCCAACACGGACTAGCTGGTGAATTTCCCCCGGGGCTCACAACGGTCGCGGCAACCTCAAACTAACTTGTATGCGAGCTTATGATTTGTTTAATTTTTACCCAGAAAGAGAATTCACTTATCTTTACTTTCACACAGCATTTGTGATTGCGTTTTTGAAAATGAGGTAATTTACGGAATGGAGTTACGTTTTTTCTTCTTTTTTTTTATATGGTCAGATTATCTAAGGTTTTTCAACGGGATCAGTAATGAGATACGTAAGAGAACTAGGTCAAAATGTGCACTTCTTATATCACGAAGTTGATACTGTTGAGACTGACAACAGATGACTGTTGAGGCCGAAACGTTCTTGCAGCAAACAGCTGTTTAGATGGCAAGTACTTTCAGAAATTACATACACGAACATCTCAGCGGTACCTAATCAAACCGTTTGTTGTTCGAAATGAAATCTAATATTTGTGAGGTTGTAGGTACGTAAGTATGTAAGTGTGTTTGATATGAAAAACACTTTAAGTTTAAGTTACAAAGCTGTTTTCCAGTAAAGGACAACAAGTCTACATTTTGCCGCGGTAAAATTTATAATTTTTTTCAAAGCCACGGTTAGCTATTCCATACTAATATTATAAATGCCAAAGTAACTCTGTCTGTCTATCCCTGTTAACGCAAAACCTAATATAACAATTTTAATAAAATTTGGTACACATAATTATCTAGATGCTAAGAAAGAACATAGGCTACTTTTTATCTTGGGGAAATACATTAGAACGAGGGTAATAGTAGTTATTAATAGTCATTTATTGATAATATTACTATACGTCACAATTACATTTTGTTTACACTGTTTTTTTAGTACTAATAATGTCAAAACAAACAAATCATCAAATTCAATTACGTAATAAATTTGTCAAATTGCAAATACTTAGTCAATAACACATTATGTCAAGTTTTAAATAATAAATTACAATACAAACGGAATGTCAATGCAAGCAAATTAATTGGTATGTCGGCTACTTATGATTTGTCAGAGAGCACTCTATGAACTCATCATAGGTATAAAATGACTGTTTTATGAGCCATCGTTTTAATCGCGCCTTGAATGCGGAGTCGCACGCGGCTTCAACCACCGAATCTGGAAGTTTATTATATACTGTCGCACCTATAACATGAGTTAATCTGGCAGATAAATATAAATATAAATATAAATAAATATTGCCGGACAATCCACTCAACAACATCTAGCACCGTGGTAAGCTATGAGCTTGTGTTACGGGTACTAGACATCTGATTTACTTAATATAATATACATACATAGATAGATATTTTTTATTAAACATATAAACACCCAGACCAAGGAGAAAATGCTTGCAGAACATACAAACACTTCACCCCTCGGCGGGAATCGAACCCGCTACCTCTTGCACCGCAAGCGGACCTCCGCCCACCGCGCCACTGAGGCAGTCAAAGATGTAACACTACTGATATATATAATTGACTAATAAACCCCTTCGGCCGCGTATGATACCAGAGTTTGGTAACCAGTATCATACGAAGAAAAAATGATCGTCATAGGATACCGGTGTCCAATGAAGACGATTTTTTACTTTTCTGATACCGAGTATCAACTCAGGAAAATATCAAATAATTACAAGGGAGTACTTAATAAATCCTCGCATGTAACTGATAAGCATGCCATGTGCATTGATATATCGCCTCTTTTGATATCAATGCACTGGCACTTTAGATAACTGAAGTTTTTATAACAATTGTTGTCAATGTCAGTGTATTAGAATAACAAGTAAGTAATTATTCATTTCATGATTTTAATATAGGACATTATATTATACTCTTTATATACTCTTTGATTTTAATCTACAACGAATTAATTTCCGCGTTGCCTGTTCACCAAATGAGTAAAGAAATTGAATTTATCTCTACGAAGAGAGGAGGAAGAGCACTATTACGTGATGGGCGCAAGTACCACAGGAAAAAAACTTACTCAAACGCCTCTACCTTTTGGCTTTGCCACAATATTAATAATGGATGTACAGGGAGTGTTACACTAAATGTTAAAAATGAAGTCGTAAAAATAAAAACCCACAAGGAAAATTGCAAACAAGACTTTGCAAAAAATAATATAATGAAAGAATTAGATAATTTGAAAGAAACATGTAGTCATAATTTTGATAGTATTCAAAAACAATATGAAAATATGGTGTTCAACCTGGAAGAAGCAGGACTTGACTTTGTACGGGAAATCCCTAAATTACAAAACATCAAAACTGGATTGTATAACGAAAGAAATAAAGTATTAGGAGCACCAAGATTGAGAAGCAAATCTTCGATTGAAGCCGTAGTACCCGATAAATTCAAAAAGTTCTTTTGGGCAGAATATAGTGATGAAAACAAGAAGATTCTACTATTTTGCAATCAACGTGCTGCATCAGTCGTAAAGTACAAGCATATTTTATCTGACGGTACTTTTAGTTCATGCCCGACAGAATTTTATCAGTTATATACAATTCATGGCGTCGACGAAACTACATCGGCTGTTGTACCTTTAATTTTTTGTTTACTACCAGACAAGACACAGCATACTTACGAGGTACTATTTTATTTGATGAATTCCCTATTCAATCAGTGGCTACCAGAAACAATTACTGTTGACTTCGAGTTGGCTCCAATTAAAGCCGTCCGAAAAGTTTTCCCCAACATTGATATTAAGGGATGTTATTATCATCTGAATAGGTGTTTATTTAGAAAAACTAAATCGTTGAAATTAACCACACGGGTAAAAAAAGGCATGTAGCCAGGTGTGCTGGGCTTGCACGTTTACCCAAAGCCTATTTTCAAAAGGGGTATGAGTATGTTATGTCGAAGAGTCCATCTGGAGAAGAGATAGAAAACTTTAACAAATATTTCAATAAACAATGGATAGCAAAAATTGATTTTGAAAAAATTTGCTGTTGTTCAACATCTTAAATACGTACCACCAATAACATAGAAGGTTGGCACAGTCGCCTTAACAGATATATTGGACGTAAAAAACCATCATTGGCGGCACTTTTGGATATTTTAAGAAAATAAACCACCTTAATGGATATATATAAGAAAAAAACTAAACTAAGCAGAGAGTTTAAAGAAATTGATGAAGAAATAAATGACGCCATAACTCAGCTAAATGAAAACGAAATTAGTGTTGGACATTGTATCGAAATCATTTCGCCATTTTATTCCAATAGGTTGTAGCTTGTAGGTAATAAACGATTCACAGTTTAACTATTTCCTTGTTTTCTTATATATTTTTAAAAAAGCGAGCGTTTTACAATAAGCGTAGAGACATAATGCGATCCAATGGCTTTTACTCGGATAAAAGAAGAAAATAATATAACCAGAAGTGGATAATGACATAACTAGTTAGGGTTCTCATCAACCTTATTGTTCTCATCAACCATAGTGTTGAGTTGGGAACTAACCTTGCTTAACACAGTTGGTTTCATAGGCAGAATATTTCATTCCTTACCTGATACTGGTTACCAAAAATATGAAAGGTATCAGAAAAGTAAAAAATCGTCTTCATTGGACACCGGTATCCTATGACGATCATTTTTTCTTCGTATGATACTGGTTACCAAACTCTGGTATCATACGCGGCCGAAGGGTAATAAACATATCGTCACTAAGCTCAACTTTCCATACAATCAAATCGCCAAATAACAACAAATTTCCTCTCCGATACAGCGTCACGCGCGAAGGGAAGTATTACCTAAATCCTCGCTGAGCTCCATTTTTCAAGTAAACCATCGACAATGTTTGTATTAGATGTAATCTCCTCGGTTCCTTATACGATACGATTTATCAGGTCAAATTTAAATATATTTTTTTTAAATATTCCAAAATTTACGCGAGTTACACTGTTCATTTTGAAAACGGGTATTAGACACTGTTAATGAAAATAAACATTTTGTATTTTTTTTGTATTAAGGTTGCTTATAAACTAACTTCATAGATAACATTTTCTTTTAATACGTATGAGACGCAGAAAAACCTAAAATCAGAAAATAATTTGTAATAAAACTTAATTTTAAATTTAAGAAAAACCCCCGATTACAATGCCTTAATTTCCTGAAATGAAAACAACATAATATTATGTAATGTGGACGCGATGCGCTTTCATTTGATACCCCATACTAGTATATTTGGAGTTTTTCGGTTTTCCTTCCCCACTCTAACCCCCATGACATTTAAACGGCTCAACCGATTTTCATGAAACATGTCTAAAAACACCCTGGCCAAACTCACATTTCATACAAAAATCGCTCCATCCGTTCGGGAGCTATGATGTCCCAGACAGACAGACAGACAGACAGGCACACAGACAGAGAGACACGTCAAACATATAAACGCCTCTTTTTTGGTCGGAGTTAAACAGGAGCATTAAAATGAAGTCATTCAGCAGGTTGGCGCTAGTTGACTAACCAACACTTCTTTATTGAGTATAAGCTGTTAACTATATGATAAAAAGTTGATACTCTTTAATTTGACCATGCCCCTTTACGGCAACTATTATTTCTAATTAGACAATGCCTTTAAACAGCAGCAACAACTATCTAGACATGTTTTAATTATTAAGAATAATTTGTACCGGCTTTCTGTAAAATAAAATAAAATGTTACTTTGGTCCTTTTTGGTGTTTCCATATTATAAAACTCGTTGACATATTTATATATAGTTACAATTATTGATTATTGTATAATCTAACATTGCGTATGACAAATTTGACAAGGCCTCTTTACAGCTGCTTCTACTTACTTTGACAAAGCGACTGTTCTGCACTATAAATTGATTATTTTAATTAGTTTTCAAAAAATAATGTATATAATAATTTATTGACGTAACTAAGTGTTCTTTAATGTCCCAAAAGTGAAATATATGAATTGAATATGCTTAGCACTGCATGTAATATGACAACAAACTATAATATAATATTAGGTCCTTACATATGAAATTGGCGTTTTTCGTACTGGCCACTTTAATCACAAATTTCTCCTCTTTGGTAAGGAATTCCAAATTCAAATTTGTACAGCTATAGACTCATGTATTTGTGCTTCGATGATCGTCATTCATTTGTTTTTTTTCTTCTGTTTTTTTCTGTTTGCGTCACTCATTTTACAAAATGGAAAACTTAAAATATCGCATTATTTACGAGTACGAGTTCCGCCGTGGCACTAGTGCTGCGGAAACAACTCGAAGGGTGAATGATGTGTATGGCGGTCGTGTTGCAAAAGAAAACAGAGTTCGTTTTTGGTTCCAACGTTTTCGTTCTGGAAATTTCGACTTGCAGAACAAGCCCCGTGGACGGCCTGAGACTCAAGTTGATAATGAAGAGTTGAAGGCTATTGTGGAAGCGGATCCATCGCAAACCACGTCCGAGTTAGCTGCAGGCTGCGGTGTTAGTGATAAAACTGTTTTAATTCACTTGAAGCAAATTGGGAAGATTAAAAAGCTTGAAAGGTGGGTACCTCACGAATTGACTGAAGCAAACCGGCAAACGCGCGTCGACTGCTGCGTTACATTACTAAACCGGCACAATAATGAAGGTATTTTAAACCGAATCATTACCTGTGATGAAAAATGGGTTCTTTACGATAATCGGAAGCGCTCAGCGCAATGGTTGGATCCTGGCCAGCCAGCCAAATCCTGCCCCAAGCGAAAATTAACCCCAAAAAAGTTACTTGTAAGCGTTTGGTGGACTAGTGCCGGTATTGTTCATTACAGTTTTCTCAAATCTGGCCAGACTATTACGGCTGATGTCTATTGTCAGCAATTGCAAACCATGATGGAAAAGCTAGCGGCTAAACAACCTAGGCTGGTCAATCGCTCCACGCCACTGCTGCTTCACGACAACGCTAGACCACACACTGCGCAACAGACGGCTACTAAATTAGAAGAGCTTCAATTGGAAAGTCTAAGACATCCTCCGTACTCCCCGGACCTTGCTCCAACAGATTACCATTTTTTTCGAAATTTGGATAACTTCTTGCAAGGGAAAAAATTCAACTCCGATGGGGCAGTCCAAATCGCCTTCAAAGATTTTATTGATTCCCGTCCGACTGGTTTTTTTAGTAAAGGGATCAATGAACTACCTATAAGATGGCAAAAGTGCATAGAAAATAATGGTTCATACTTTGATTAATTAAATATATTATATTAAAAAATATTCGACTTTTTGTTCCTCCCATACAAAACGCCAATTTCATATGTAAGGACCTAATATAACTTTTTCTTATATCTGTGGAAACTTATATTTAGCCGTTAATTACACACTGTGTTTAGTATTTAGTTACCTAGCTGTTAGTTTTCCAAAAATTATAAAATAAAATATAAAATAAATAAAATAAACAAGCTGAAATTTAGCAACAATATTAACCCGACTGCGTCCTAACTTTTGGAACGAAGTTCCTTATCGCGCGTTGTGAAAGGGGGCTAGACGGAAAACAATCTTACGAAAAGTTGTCACGACATGCGACACGACGACACGCGACATGACACTTTTTGAATCACAACATCTTTTGATAACATCATCTCACAACATCGTCTCCGTGGCGCAACGGTAGCGCGTCTGACTCCAGATCAGAAGGTTGCGAGTTCAAATCACGTCGGGGTCAATGCTTTTAGTGTTTCCAAAATTTAGTTTTGGGTAAAATTCAGTTTTATTTGTAAGTTATTTTTAGTTCAAATTACATTAGAAAAATAAATAAAATGTTATTACAATTCCTTCACTAATTAATCGAAAGGAACTTCGTTCCCTCCGGGTGTCCCTTGACACCTCTCAAGTTTTTTTTTTTGGGATTTTCTACAGTCCATAAGCCTAATAATTGCGAATGGTTGTTACACAACTTTGATTCAATATAGATCCTAAACGGTCAGCCGAATCAAAAAATGTAAAAAAAAAACTAGAAATTATTTTTAAATACCTATTCAACGATACCCCACATATAATGTAATTTATTGACTTTATTTTTTTTTACTATTACATAATGGCGTCTAGCGTCGACTCTCGCCGTACTAAGAGGAATCGATTGACGTGTAATTAGAATAGAAATCGGCCCACACTCTTGGTCTGTATGGTGGGACAAAGGAACATACATACATACATGGACTGTTAAACACATTACCATTCTTTTGTTTTGCGCAGTCGGGTAAAAACCTCAGGGTTTTTCGTAAGACGGAAGTTTTAATATTTTTCAGAGAAATCGTATCGTGTGAGTAAACGAAGTAGTGTACCGATAAATATTATTTTACTGAAGTATTTGAGCATCGATTCATGCTTCCATGGCGTAGGTGGCGAACGATTTGATTTATTTTAAGATCTTTAGGATTTTATATTATTTATTCGGACTAGAATAAAGCGAAATTGGTAAGGCAATACGACCGACCTTTTTCTTTTTAATCAGATGCCATAAACAGATTTTCTTTTCGCTTTGTGTGATTAAGTTATTAAAGTTATAAGTGGTTTTTGGGAAATTAATATTTGTGTTCAAAAATTAGGATGATTTTTGAAATTTGAACCAATTTTTTTTATTATCTACACTCAGTAACGAGCTGTCAATTACATCAATGGGAGATTTCGTAAGTCGTCGTATTAATAAATCCACCGTAAATTATTAAAAGTTGAATAGAACTACTAATCGAAAAATAATAAAGATTATAAATGTTTCATATTATTAAGAACATACAAGCACTTGACCCCTCGACGGGATCGAACCCGCTACCTCTTGCGCTACAAGCGGTTTTTCCGGCCACTGAGGCAGTCACTTGACTTGGTTGAGGACTATGCCATAAAAAAGTCAGAGTTTCTGTTTTAGTCATGGTTTCTTGACAAAAAAAATACCAGTCAGGCTTGTTTTTAAATTCTTTGATGTTTGAATAATAATTACACCATCAACGCGCACGAAACGCTTCTCGAATTCTTTTATATAGTGCGCACCGCTAAGGAGTAGAATTCTCTCGCGAAGTCTGTTTTTCCGAATACATAAGTACAACCCGACCACCTTTAAGACCAGAGGGAGTAGGCTTTTTCTCGGCAAACTTGTTCCATCGTTGACCT
The DNA here is from genome assembly GCA_929108375.1 of Gymnoscelis rufifasciata. NCBI lineage: Eukaryota > Metazoa > Arthropoda > Insecta > Lepidoptera > Geometridae > Gymnoscelis > Gymnoscelis rufifasciata. The sequence goes on along the minus strand of OV815327.1, from coordinate 6,123,765 downwards.
CGTCTCTGCCTTCTTGCTAGACTGTTGTCAAAAGTAAGCCCATAAGATAATAAAAAAAGGCTCCTTATAAAAGAAAATTTTAGTAAAATACCAAATTTCGCGGGAAAATCCATCATTGCGATCGAGGCCCGATTTGAATCAAATTCCACACGGACGCCGGGAATCTTGTTACAAATAAGTAAAACGAGAAAATGTATAAAATTATTTCGCTTCAAAATAACTCAGCTGTGTGAATTGTTCAGTTACATTTTGCAAACCACAAAACCATTCTGGCAAGCTCTGACATGTAAATATGCACAACTGTAAATATTCACAATATACAAGCGCATACAAACCAGCTTACAACTGTCCCATTTAACTAAGTATACATAGTAACAGGTTTGTTTGTGTGTTTGTCGTGTGCTCTGACCTGTGTTAGCTCCGCGGCAATTACTGTGAGTGATATCGATAAGTGTTTGCTACGAAACTACTTTTTGCTATTGGATTTTCATCAAATCAAGTTGTTTTCTTTGATATTGCCGCAAAATTGTAACTGGGCTTATCATAATTTACTAATAGTTAGCTACAGATAGATTATGTCTACAGAGAAATATATATTCATGATTTATGTCATTTATAATATTGTAAGATTTAGATAACAAAAAGACTTAAAAAAAACAATTCTTAACAATAAACCTTTTACTTCTGTTTTTACAATGAAATCAACAAAATTAATCAGACTTAAAGTAACAATCACTATCACAAAATAACGATTACACACTTCAAAATTCACTAAACACAAGTACAATGGCTCACGCGACCCTAAATCACAACCGACAGAGATTCTACGGACGTCCGTTCGCTATGACAACCGAAAAGCAAGTGGGCGAGCTGGGCGGCCCGCGCTGCTTTTATAGGCGGAGCTAGGCTGCCTACCGAGACATTCCTAACACGGCCTTTCCTGTACACATGTGTCGTCCTCGACACATTATCTGTTTTCAGTGTCGTTACATGTTATGCATGAAACCGAAGGTCCGGCCTCTACTTCAATTTCAACTCCAATTGACGGGTTTACTGCTTGAGGTGGCTCTCCGTCATCCATTAGAGGCATGGATGGACCAAGATGGATAGACGTTGATTCCTTCTCATGTTCATCATCATCGTCATTATCTAAAAAAACAAAGTTTGGTTAAAGACACTGTATTTTTTGCTATAAATGGATATCTTCAACCATGTAACCGTTTCATTCATGTCGTCTTTCAATCAATTCATACGTCTTTCTTTCGATCAAAATAAAAACACTCATTCATCATCTAAAACAAGCAGAGACGTCTCTTTCGGAAAAACCAAACGAATTCCTAGGCCTCTCTGTTATAGCAGTGCGGAATCTCGCACTTCGTAGCTGAGCTCTATCGTCGCTCAGCAATCGCCACCTGTAACAATGATCCGACAAACGGACCAGTTTGACACGCAGGCCGTATCCGTGCACGTGTCAAACCTCCTACACGCAGGACACTTCCTTACACGTGTAGGAGCCCTCGCACGCAGGACACTTCCTTGCACGTGGAGGTTGTCTCAACCACGCAGGCCGTATCCTTACACGTGTTGAGACTGCCAACTCGTTCCGCACGCAGGACACTTCCTTGCACGTGGGAGAAGTCTTCACACGCAGGCCGTATCCTTGCACATGTGAGACTGCCAACTCACTCCGCACGCAGGACACTTCCTTGCACGTGGGAGAAGTCTTCACACGCAGGCCGTATCCTTGCACGTGTGAGACTGCCAATTCGTCTCGCACGCAGGACACATCCTTACACGTGGAAGAAGTCTCCACACGCAGGCCGTATCCTTGCACGTGTGAGGCTGCCAATTCGTCTCGCAGGCAGGACACATCCTTACACGTGTTCGCAGCTACGGCATTGTAGCGACGAACCATCCTGCATCACCAAACTTGGCATAGTGTAGTGACTAACACCACAACAGTCACGTTCTGAAACAGAATAACACCAATACAACAACGGTCAACTTACTCTCAAAGAACGCAGCACATGTCTCAGGGCATCACTCGCCTATCCACAGCACTATGTGCTGGGCGGCAGCCTGAGTGGTCTTCCCATAACTACCACTTAGCAATCGCAGTTTATATCGACCACTCGGTAGTATCTCTGTCATCTTATATGGACCACGCATACCAAGTGTGCACGCATACGCACACGGATCAAGTTTTCCTGTTACTGTGAAAACTTTATAACAAACACAAAATCGTTAATCAACTGTCGAGGTGGAGCGCAATTTTGTAGACCCTGTTGTCCGGTCCAGTTTTGTTAATCAGCAGCTCACGGGTTCTACTTCGAGCTAATTCGCGAAGAACCTCCCTATTGGGTGTAAAACCTTCAACGGCTACATCTCGTACCAATGCACGAACAATGGGTGTTGTTGCCTCCGTACGCATATATCGTTCGGCCTGACCTGACCTTCACTAATAAGCTTCCCCAAATATTTTACTTTGGGTTTAGTGTTTAGATGAGTTGCGTTGACCTGTTCGTAGGTATCGGTCTCAGCGTGTGTCAAATACAGTTTGTCTTTAGTACGCATGTAGGTTATACCGTCTCTATTTAATACGTTCGTGCATATGATTATGGGCGCACTCATTAGTGACGCTGGAACGACAACCAAATCTACCTCTACTGCGAGTTGCCAGTTTCTGACCTAGCCTTGACGAAGCACTGGCTCTCGGAATGACCTGGTTTCCCACAGAAACTACATGAATTAACAGGTGATTTAGGGTTAAATTCATTTATTTCCGAATAAACCGCTGAATTTGGATTCATAACTGAGCCACGTTTTGTGCGAGGACAATCCCGTCTAATATGACCCCGATCCCCACACAGAAAACATTTGGGACCTATGATTTCGTTCTTTGTTTTTCTGTTACCCAGATTTTTATGCTCAAATTTATCACGGTTCAGAGTTGGTTTCGTGTAAATTGAGAGGAATGAAACGATCGAGTTGGGAGTCAGATTAGCATTCGCCGCAGCTGCACGCACTTGCGGGCTATCTATACCTCGGATGACAATAAGGGTCCTAAGCTCGTCGTTCAAACCCTGAACTATCCTCAAACGTAACAAAGTACGACGCGCATATTCTGCAAAAGTTGGATATTTGTCGGATGTCTTTATCATTGCGTCGAAAAGGATGTTAGCAAAGTCAAGCTTACCAGGACAAAGGGACTTAAACTCTATTTTGAAATTTGTCCAGGTTCTATCGTTGGTTACCCATTCGCTTAGCCAGACCTTTGCGTCTCCTTTTAGGCAAGAAGCGACACGCGATAAGCATTCATGATCATTCCAATCATTAGCTACCCGAGCACGATCTACCTCTTCGCACCATGCGTCAATGTTGTGTATGGAGGGATCAAAGTTGGACACGTAATAGTTATGTGACCTAACGGGCTGCATAGATTTGATTGCCTGCATTAACGCAGTAGCCAGACTGGATGATTCTGACGCAAAAACATTTGAGTCTACCGAAGGTTGCTGCTGAGACGTACTAGGTAAAATAGGGGGCACACTAACTACCACCGGTTTGAGTTCGGAGAGAGAAACCTGTCTCGCAGTTGGTGCATTAGTGTGAATTCGTGGCGAGGACGATAACCTATCACGAATAATAGTTATGCTTCGAGAACGCGTGCGATCCCTACGCGAGTATGAGCGCGAAGAATGACTATACCTAGCTCGCGAATGACGACCTTCAGTACCGTGAGAATCACATCGATCTCGGGCACGTGAGCCACTCGGAGAATTACGTGGTGTATAAGAAGCAAGCTGCGACCTACCACGGCTATTTTTCGATCTACCCCACGATCGTTTAATCTACTGCGCCTTTCGCGTATTTTACTTTGACGACCGTGGAAACTTATAGAATCGTGACGCCTAGCATGATGTGCAAGCGACCGATCACGAGAAATCCTTCTACTTTTAGATCTCACTCTTTTGTGCGATCTATTTCGGGTACGCCGTTCACAACTTCTTGAACCCCTTCCCATCTCTAATGAGAGTCCTAATTAGTCCTAAATACCGATATCAAAGCTAGCAATCGTTAAAGTGAGTATGTAATCGTTATTTAAAACAAAACAAACAGCAATTTTAGAACTTTAAAACTCAACATCGAAAACTTCCTTTGTTTACAACAGTAAACAACTGTCTTTGTTTTATTTCTTTTGAACAAAATAAAAAGTGAGCAAATGAGTTGTTTATCCCACTTCTGATGTAAGATTTAGATAACAAAAAGACTTAAAAAAAACAATTCTTAACAATAAACCTTTTACTTCTGTTTTTACAATGAAATCAACAAAATTAATCAGACTTAAAGTAACAATCACTATCACAAAATAACGATTACACACTTCAAAATTCACTAAACACAAGTACAATGGCTCACGCGACCCTAAATCACAACCGACAGAGATTCTACGGACGTCCGTTCGCTATGACAACCGAAAAGCAAGTGGGCGAGCTGGGCGGCCCGCGCTGCTTTTATAGGCGGAGCTAGGCTGCCTACCGAGACATTCCTAACAATATTATAAATTCGAAAGTTACTCCGTCTGTCTGTTTCTCTTTCACGTAAAAACTACTGAACCGATTTAATTGAAATTTGGTACACAGATTTTCTGGAGCCTGAGAAAGGACATAGGCTACTTTTTTTCAAATGGGTAAACGTAATGCTGCGGGAAAATCTGTTATAACGCCGGTAAAGCCGCGGGGCACTACTACCAATACAACCAACACAGTTACCAACCACACAGGATAAAGTTATTGAGGACAGTTATTGGGCATTATTTAATTAGCTATATGGCAGGGAAAGTCCCGTCAAAATCAGTGCCGCCGGACAATCCATTCGGTCCATCCATCAATTGAGAAATTGCGAGCTGGATTGAGATTGATATCTGGAACAAACAGACAAAAATGTTATTTTGGTAATATGTAGGTAGTTTTTTTTATTTTTTTTTTATTCAAAACAATTATTAGGAGCTTAGATTCATACAATGAATATGCCAGCTCCGTTTAGGCTTACACTAATTTACACTAATTAATCTTTAAGGACATCTAAAACCATTGTATAGAGAGCCTTAGCGGCCTCGCCTAATGGATCTGATAAGACACTATGAACTACACCTAATTCTATAAGTTTTATATTAAAATCAGTAAACATTCGATCTCTTACAGAGACAGACCTATCACACTCCACCAAAAAATGATAGATATCATCGATAACTCCGCATATAGCACAGTTCGGTGAATCTACCCTTCGCATAAGGTGGTAAAATTTGTTTAGCGGAATGTGACCTGTCCGCAGTCTGCCAGCCACCACAATAAGTTGCCGCCTCAGCCTACTGGTCGCGCACCAGGGGATGCGAGGGGGTTCACTCTGCACTATTCTGTACCAAATACCTTTTGAACTTGATATTTCATTATACTGAACTTTCCACTTTTCAAATATTTTGTATCTATATTTTGTAAAAATTTCAGTGTGTTCAGGAATAATATAGGTCTCATTTCCACTATCAACAGCTTGCTTTGCAAGGAGGTCAGCCTCCTCGTTTCCCCTGATACCGACGTGAGACGGAACCCATTGCAGTAGGTAGTTGCCGTGTACATCTCCTCACACACAGAAAAAGTGTCTGCCACTCGTTATCTCAACACTCACTCCTATCTTACTCATATTATACATGCATATCAGTAGAAAAGTTATCTAAATATATGTGAATAGCAACATTTCTTCCGAACTCCGTATGAGATTCAAATAGCGACATGTCGGACCCTCGCACAAAGCCACGTAGGTCACAAAGCGGGGCTAAGCCTACTGTAGGACTAGACAATTCTGCGAGACAAATGAAACGTGCAGCCCGCGACCTCACGCTCGAGCGCTCTTCACTAGAGATGGGAACTTGTCGATATAAATAGTATTTAAAAAAAGAAGTTAATTTTGTATCACAAAGGAACAAAATGATATGCTAATCATCAACAACACTCTATTTACGTTCCTACTGCTGGGACAAAGGGACTTCTCCCTTAAGAGGACATAGGCCTTAATTCAACACGCTGGGTGCGGGTTGGTCTTTAACTCTTCATAGTTCTCACCGTTAAAGTACGTGTTTAACGCACATTAATTTTTCTAGGAGAAAAATCTTAAGGTACGCGGCGAGGTTTAAACCCACGCCACGACCTTCGGAATGAAGGTCGAGTATTCTCCCACTTAGCCAACACGGCAATAATATGTTTATTGTTATAATAATGAGCACAACGGTCAACAACAATTCGTTTTGGATGTACTTAGGTATAAAATAAAGGGTTCATGTTTTTTCAAAGTGATAAACCTCACTTTTTGGGTTGAAACTACGAAATGTCATAACAAACGGTTGATTGATTAATCGAGCTATTTCAACCTTGTGTCCGTTGTTCGGAAGCCAGATAGTTGTAATTTTCCGCAATAATTATCGTGAGAAACATGGCAAACCCAAAACTACGTCAATCATGCGATTTTTTTTAGTAAAAGTGTTTCTAGCTCGTTTTATACTGCAGTGTGATGTTAATAAGTTAAATGTTACTACTAATGGGCCAGCAGTTTTTTTATAATATTGCTGGACAATCCACACACCAAAATCTATCTAGCCCAGTAGTTGAGAAGAAAATAACCATGGTAAATATGCTGTAGACAAAATTAAGAACGGAAAATTACGAGAAGCGATGTACATACACAAAATAAAAGCTTTTGGGATAAATAATACATGAGTTATTTATTAGTTTAAAAACTATCGATAAAATTCTACCACATCACTGCAAGGAACAAAATTGCATAGCGCGAACACAAATGCACTTCGTCCGCACAATGAGGCATAAACATAGCACATGCAGGACGCAGCCTGATCTTGTGAGCTTTGTTATAACGAATGTGGGTTTTGTGCCGTATATGGAGCAGTAGTGTATATTAGGGTTCCGTGCCTAAAGGGTAAAACGGGATTACATTACTGAGACTTCGTCGTGTGTCTGTCAGTCACCAGGATGTATTTTAAGAACCGTGATAGAAATAGTTGAAATTTTCCATCATCCTTCAAATTCTGTGACCGATATGAGAACAAATACTAAAAACAAGCGTTAAATATTTATTTTATTTATTTATACTTTGTGCACAAAAAACAATGTACAGAGGAGGACTTAATGCTAGATGCATTCTCTACCAGTCATCCTGGGCGTGCAAGAAAACAAATAAATATATTAAAGGGCTCCCATACAACAAACGTGATTATATATAATATTATATAAAGTTAACGGACGTTGCGCCAGGTCAGTACTTGGATGGGTGATGGAGGAACGACTGCAACTTCTCGCACTTAATTTTTTTATTTTTAAATTATATAGAAACTGTACACGAAACTCTAGGTGTAGTATGGTTATTTGAATACTTATCTTTATTTAGTTTACTTAAGAGTAAGGACTCAATCACCTATAGTATGTTTTTCAGGATGCTTTGGGTTGATTAAAAGCCTAATATATCTAAATTTAAAATTTAAGAAAAACCTCCTATTCCAATGCTTCAATTTCCTTAAAAGTAAAACACCATAATATATAGAAATGTGCGATGCTCTTTCATTTGATACCCCACTCGAGTATATTTGCAGATTTTCGGTTTTCCTTCCCCACTCTCACCCCCATAACTTTTAAACGTCAACAGATTTTCATGAAAAATGTCTGAGAACACTCGGGCCAAGCTCACCTTTCATACAAAAAGAAAAAAATAATCGCTCCATCCGTTCGGGAGCTATGATGTCCCAGACAGACAGACAGACTGACAGACCGACAGACAGATACGTCAAACTTATAACACGGGGGTTAAAGGGGGGTTAACGGGGGGCCTTTAACCCCCTTTTTTTAACTCTTTTGGTCGTGGGTTAAAAAAGGATCGAAAAAAGTTAATTTAATAATGAAGAATTATGTTGCTCCTATCTACTTTAGAACAATAGCAAACAAAATATATACATATTGTCAAATCGCAAGTTATCAGATGTCTAGTACCCGTAAAAGCTTAGAGCTTACCACGGTTGGTTGAAGCTTATAATATGTTGTTTTGAACATTACATCAAAAGTTTACAAATAATGATGACAGAAATGAAGGAATGTTTCAAAGCTTCAAAATAATTATAGAAAATTGTTTAAAATGTAAGTAAACTAAATATTTAAGTATTTTTGTCATTTACTAAAATATTAAGTTAGCACTCCTATTTTTTAACTTATTCGATTGGTTTTCATTTGCCATCTATGCGCTTGTCTATAAGCAAACCAATTCAAAAATAAAATCCATGTCCAAAAACAAAACATTTATATCATGCGAAGTAAGAAATGAGAATCAATTTAGCCCTGTCAGTTGAAATTGAGAGGTTCTAATGAGTCGTTTTGTCAAATTGTAAAATAAATGTTCAGCAGTTGTAAAATAGGTTTGTACGAGTAATTGGCTGTATAATATGTCTATTTTTTCAAAACTTTACTGAAAAATGTTTAAGGTTTTAGAGTTTGAGAATAACTTTGATGAACTATTTACTGAACTTATTTAAGATAAATAGAAAATAAACACCCCTATTCATGTTCCTACTGCTGGGACACAGGGAATATAAAGTCTGAGCTATTTCTCTACTACTTACTAATAATTCTAATATTTCTAAGATTTGTAAAACCAAACAATGGAAATAAATGATTTTGTATCTTTTATCTTTAAAGTTCACAGAACAGTTTCCTCACGATGTTTACGCTCACGGGTTTCTTCACGCGCACATAAATTTTTCAAGAAGAAAAATCCCGAGGTGCGCGGCGGGGTTTGAACTCACGACCTTCCAAATGAAAGTCAAGTGTGCTTCCACTTAGCCAACACGGCTTTATAAAAGAGAAATAGAGAGACCTAGTATTATTCCAAACCACGGATCCAAAATTATACAATAATGTACCTTGTTTTGCCTCAGCTTAATGTTACTACGATTCGTTTTTCTCTGGTGTTTAATAATTTTGTAAGTGAATTAACTGTTAAATTTAATTCACAATTTTATTAACTATATTAATCTATATTTCTGTAATCATGTGGTGGCTACTTGTATAAGAAGGAGCACTTTTTGGAGGTTATGTCTGTTCACGTCCGTAAGTGGTAACCCTCTGAATCCTTACACGTGACCTCCGGGTGGTGCTAAGAACAGTCTCTGGTGGTAGGCTTCGGCCGCGGCTTGTCACCACCCTCCGGGCTGGGCCAGTGCGTGAAGCGATTTTTTCGTGTTTCGTAATGTGGCCCGAAGAAGCCATCTTCTAGGCCTTCATGCTCCATCTTAGACCACATCGTCACTTTACATCAGGTGAGATTGTGGTCAAATGAAGGCTTATCAATTATAAAAAAAAAAAAAAAAAAAACTTATGTCTATTATATTCTAGAATTTAAGAAATGTATGTACCTTTGTTAGTAGTCCTTAAATAAATAAATAAATAATTGCTGTTTCGAAGTAGTATTAGGCATAGGTTGCGCATATTAGAAATGTTCTTATATAGAATGAAATCTACAGGTTTCGTCTTCATGATGTCTACATAAAAAAAATTATGCTGTTTAGTCCTTCCAAAAATCCACCACCTATTATTTGCTTTATCAATTTAATAAAAAAGTCAAAGATTATCAGTAAAAGTAGCATTAAAACTCCGGCTCTTAAGTTGGCCCCTCGGCCCGGTCGGAGTCAGGGCTAGTGACTGCGAAATTAAGTACAAATCGCACGAAAGCGTTACGTCACAGTAAACTTCAATGCACTGTAACTTCTTGATTATTCGTTTGCAAGAAAAAAGAAAAAATACGGGTCTAATTATTTTATGTAATCTGTATAATGGACTTATTATTTCTTTAGATTAATTTATCAACCCTATTGACACAACCCACGTTAAAGACATGGCTAGTTTCTCAATAAAAAAGAAACCTTCCAAATCCAGGTTAGCAAACCAATTTCATTCAATAGCATAATTTTATAGCTTCAATATTTCATTTGCTAGCTATCTTGGTAAATAAACCAACATTTTTATTATAAGCCAAGCTACTTATAAAACGATGTTTGCATGTTTGTCTAACACTTAGGTTGACCTGGCTTAGCTGGGTTACCTAGATAGTGATGTGTAGTGCTACTTCGGAAATTGTCGAATCGTTACACAATCTTTCGAAGTAGAATTATTTTTATTTACTACACTTTTTCCATTTCATTTCAGTGTAGCTTTAATTTTGATATGGATGGGAATATTCTGGTGTTAAATTAAATAACTGCTTTTAATTAAATGCATTAAATAATATATATTTCTGCAGCCATTGTCACACGTCATTTGAGCCTAGCTTCGCGACCGGTGATTCTTCGTTTTGATATATTTTTTACAGTAGGTAGTTTTGTAGATCTTTTTTTTTTGTACTATTTAGTAAAAAATATATATTTTAAACGTGTTTATGTTCAAAAAAAAAACAATCTATTACACAATCAACTGCGTAATGTGTTTTTTTATGTTCTACTAGATTTTGTTTAGATTATTCTAAATAATGTTTCTTAAAGTTTGAACTATCTACTAAATTTGCAATGGATTAACTTATTTGAAAATATTTGTAAGTTTATTTTAATATTTAACTATAATATCACAATCCATAATGTCTAAATGTATCATTCGATACCGTATCAATGGTACTTGCATATACTGAAGCAGTGTTGGTACCGATAATATGAAAAATGCGAATAACAGAATGTATTCATGAGTAAAGTTCATTAATTTCCCATCACTAGAGCTATGTTTATAAGCAGTGCGTTATTGCTCAGTTGGTAATAAAGTAACAATATGGTTATATGCATCTTAAATGTCTTTGGCTATTCAAAAGTTATGTTATTATTAAAAAAATGTTGTTCATAGAATCTATAATAATTAATTAAATTTAAAGAATTTAAATCAAGATAACGGATATGTCTTGAAAAAGTTTTAATTAAATTTTAGTGTTATTTACACTGGTAACATAAAAACTTAGAGTATATAAATTTAGATATTCTAAGCATAAAAAGACAGAAGTTGGTACCGCAAACTAACTTGCGTGTTTAGCAAAATAAGGGCCTGTTTCACCACCTCTGAGGTAAATTAGTTAATGGCTAAAATATAAAGATATTAAGGTCAACTGTCAGTGACTGACGGACCAAGATTACTAATATCTTAAACCATGACTTATTTACCTCAGAAATGGTGAAACAGGCCCTAATTATGACAATACAAACAAAAAACATTGTTTTTAATAGACAACTGAATCATATTACCAGATACTGATAATTTGGAAGTACATAATAATGATAAGAACTATTTCTACTTATCTCTTGTAAGCGTATTTTGTGTTTTGGCGACTTTTCCAAAACAATCTTATTTATCTTATATAAATATGTTTTATTGGACACATAATTAAAAACACAAAACCATACATAAGCACTTAAGGCTAAGTGAATAATGTCAAAGTCAAAGTCAAAGTCAAAACGTTTATTACCTTAGAAGCACATAGCCTACATGGACAGGTAAAATTAAAATTAATAAAACTAAATTGCTTAAATAACAAATATCAAGGAAATAACATTGTCTTGACAGTTCGCTTCAATGTTTTATACTAAATTTTTTATACTAATGTATTTAATGGCGGTCTTATCGCTAAAGATATAGGTTTACGTAGGTATTTCTATTTGAAATGATGCTGTATTAAATCGAAATAGTACTGAATCTGGACTAATTCATTATTCTGGGATCTGGAACACAAACTGTCGGTGGGTTTTAATTCCGCTCGGGGGAAAAGATTTGTACTTTCTATCATCATTCGTTTTCAGTGTTTTTCTTATTTTTGTAGCTATTAACTAGTACAGAGAATCAAGCTACAATAGCTAATCTTAAGTTCTAATAAAAAACAATACTTCCCAAATAACCAGCTGGAAGACGCTGAATGGTTACCTTTTTTGTCGCAATCTATACTAGTAGCGGAAGAGTTTGTTTGTTTGTTTGTTTGAACGCGCTAATCTCCGAAACTACTGGTTCGAATTGAATAATTCTTTTTGTGTTGGATAGTCCAGTTATCGAGAAAGGCTATAGGCTATATAAAATCACGCTACGACCAATGGGAGCAAAGATCTAATGGTAAATGTGTAAAAACGGGAGAAATTATTTCATCTTTGAAGCCTTCCGTTGCGTGCGCCGTGAAAACGGTTCAAGATACACAAAAAATATTTATTAAAGAATAATAGCTCTTTTAATGATCTAAAAAACAGTCCACGATAGTATATATCTATCTTTTAAGATTAACTCACAAAAACCGTTTTTATGGTACCTAATTTGGTCGAAATAATTTGTTTAAGTTGTATCAACATAATAATATTAATCTTTATTCAAATAAATATGTTTTTGGTTAAGAGCACTTCATTGTGAATAAAATTGTCTTTGACGTAACTTAATTTCAACAAAAATCTTTAAAAATTACCGGGAACTTTTTTTACCTGTGCGACGCCGGGGCGGGCTGCTAGTATAGTTATTACCTAATGTTAATTTATGTTTTTGTTATATTTTATTGTGATTGTGACAAAATAAATGATTCTTATTCTAATGATCAATTTATGGTCGATATTACTAAAATTTAATTACGTTTTATTGAAAAGTATAACTTTTATTTGTATTATTGTATATATTTTGCTTATACGCACAAGTTTGCTCTCGGTATTTGCGCCGGTAATAAATTATGTTTTGTCTGTCTCTTTGCATACTAGTAATCAATATAATGCCAATTAACATTTTATAATATACAATTTACAAGTTTTCGTTAATAAATAAATAAAATAAAATCTTTTATTTCGGACAACTTAATGACTTTGGTAGGTAAAATCCTTAGCATTGCATTGATTGCGAGTATTATCTTATACCTATATAAAATTCTCGTGTCACAGTTTTCATTCCCGTACTCCTCCGAAACGGCTTGACCGATTCTCATGAAATTTTGTGAGCATATTGAGTAGGTCTGAGAATCGGCCAACATCTATTTTTTATTTTGCAAAACAACGTTTGCTGGGGTCAGCTAGTTCTATATAATATTTAGAACTTTCGGTGGTGGTTATAATATTTAAAAATAAAGCCACGTCCACAAACTTATAAATAACTACTTATAGCCAGGCATAACAGTCACGTCCCAGTAAACAAACCGATCTCAATTCCGGGCACCCAATAAAAGAACTCAATACTATACCAATCGGATTCCCAAAGACAATTCTTTTTTTTTTAATTCGTCTCACGTCCGCGCGGTGTAAGATGTCGATTTTACTAGGGATTTGTCGTTAGATTACACGCTCCCCACTTTATAGGGGATCCAAATGGGATCTGTAGCACAGCCCTATTAGACGTGTTTGGGTGGAAAGCGGACGTTTTGACAATTGGCTTCTAAGACAATATAAATAATAAATCTAAATTTTAAATTTATGAAAAACCCACGATTCTAATGCTTTAATTTCCTTAAAAGTAAAACACCATAATAATGTATAATTTTTTTTTATTATTATTGATAAGCCTTCATTTGACCACAATCTCACCCGATGCAAAGTGACGATGTGGTCCAAGATGGAGCATGAAGGCCTAGAAGATGGCTTCTCCGGACCACATTACGAAACACGAAATAATCGCTTCACGCACTTGCCCAGCCCGGAGGGTGGTGACAAGCCGCGGCCGAAGCCTACCACCAGAGACTGTTCTTAGCACCACCCGGAGGTCACGTGTAAGGATTCAAACCTCCAAAATGTGCACGCGATGCGCTTTCATTTGATACCCCACTCGAGTATATTTAGAGATTTTCGGTTTTCCTTCCCCACTCTAACCCCCGTAACTTTTAAACGGCACAACCAATTTTCATGAAACATGTCTAAGAACACTCGCGCCAGACTCGCCTTCTATACAAAAACTAACTTAAAATCGATCCATCCGTTCGGGAGCTATGACGTCCCGGACAGACAGTAAGACACACAGACAGACAGATAGACACGACAAACTATACAAAAAAAAAAAAAAAAAAACTTATAGCACCCCATTTTTTGTCGTGGGTTAAAAATACATATTTCCGGACTATACACACAGCATCACCTAACCCCAAACTAAGCAGAGCTTGTACTATGGGTGTTTAGGTGAATGATATACTACATAGATACATTTTTTTTTGTAAATACATAACATAATGATACATAGAAAACACCCAGACCTGAAACCAGAAATTGTAGATTCAAAATCTGGAGCCTCGGCGGGAATCGAACCCGCAACCTACTGCGCGTGAGGCGCACTTTCGCCCACAGAGCCACAGAGGTCGTCTGATATCTAATCTACAAAAGTAGTTTATGCGCCATAAATAATTTGTAACATGACTCATATTATCGTTTTATACTTTTTATGTTTTATACAAAGTGTATTATTTTTATTATTTTTAACCTATAAGTGGGGTTTATCACTTATAGGTTAAAAATAATAAAAATTAATAGAATATTAGCCATATTATCGCTGTCATATAGCCATGAGTTTTTAATATCTTACACGTGACCTCCGGGTGGTGCTAAGAACAGTCTCTGGTGGTAGGCTTCGGCCGCGGCTTGTCACCACCCTCCGGGCTGGGCCAGTGCGTGAAGCGATTTTTTCGTGTTTCGTAACGTGGCCCGGGGAAGCCATCTTCTAGGCCTTCATGCTCCATCTTAGACCACATCGTCACTTTACATCAGGTGAGATTGTGGTCAAACGAAGGCGTATCAATCATTAAAAAAAATAATAATAATAATTTGATAAGTAGATGAACTCATACCAGGGTTCCGTGTACAGTTTCTAAATAATTTGCATTTTTATTTTAAAGTGGTAAAATATGCGGTGAGAACGGACACTCATCCAAGTACTGACCTCGCGCAACGTTCCTTAACCTTGCAAAAATCACGTTTGTTATATGGGAGCTCCCTTAAATATTTATTTAATATGTGTATTTAGTATTTGTTTTTATAACGGCAATAAATATACAACTTTAAATTTAACCGTCTGACTATGGTAAAACTTAGAATTTACCAAATGCTAAGCCTGAAAAAAAAGGTGTGTGCGCGATTCACACACGATAGAAGTGAAACTTCAGTAAATCGACAAAAGAATGAGATTAATATAAAAAAAAAACAAAAAAAAATACTGTGCAAAAAGATTTTGTTCGGGCGGTCACCCATCCAAGTACTGGCGTCGCGCAAAGTTGCTTAACCTTGTTAGCGCTTAAGATTGGCTTACCTGTCGTTTTTTCCGTTGCATCCGGTTTGAAATCACAACGATTCTAAAGGAGTTTCACTTCAATATTGTACTGCCATATATTTTTACATCATAGGATTTACCGTATTTCGGGCTTTTACAGTAACATGGCCATTGTTGCGCCACCTTCCCAGGACGATCGTTTCATTTATTCTTATGAGCTTATATTATGAGTTATGGTATAAATAAAGGGCACCCATACAAAAAAACACGTCTTATCTTAGCTCGACTTGCATTCCGAAGGTCGTGGGTTCAAACCCCACCACGCACCTTAGCATTTTTCTTCTTGAATAATTGTATGTGCGCTTTTAAAAGACGTGCTTTAACGGTGAAGGCAAACATCGTGAGGAAACCGGCATGTTCTGAGAGCTTATAAGGGTTTGAAGGATGTGTGACATTCACCAACCCGCACTTGGCCAGCGTGGTGACTTAAGGCCTAATATTTCTCGCCAACAGATAAGTCCCTGAGACCCAGCAGTGGGGACATTAATAGTGTGATGATGATGATGTTACATTAAAAGTGATTTTAAGTGATAGGATTAAGCAAATTGCTATATTGTATGGGTCACCGCTCTGACTCCATCTTTTGACACTTAAAATAATTTTTTTTTTCACGATTATTGTTTTTTTGCAAAATGTGTATAAACTGTCCACGGAACCCTAGGTGTAGTAATA
Source organism: Gymnoscelis rufifasciata (assembly GCA_929108375.1). Classification (NCBI taxonomy): domain Eukaryota; kingdom Metazoa; phylum Arthropoda; class Insecta; order Lepidoptera; family Geometridae; genus Gymnoscelis; species Gymnoscelis rufifasciata. The sequence goes on along the minus strand of OV815327.1, from coordinate 6,107,746 downwards.
CGCCATCTCAAACTTTGAGAATTGAAATTGAAATTTATTTAATACGTAATATAAAGTACCTAATTTACCTTTCCACCTATAGTTAAGCGAGGTCAGTACTTGGATGGTTGACCGCTCTGACTGCAACTTTTTATTATATTTTATAAAACACTTAAAAAAAATAATTAAATGCCGCGTTGGGTAAGTGAGAGCTCACTCGACTTTCATTCCGAAGGTCGTGGGTTCAAACCCCTCCACGCACCGTTGGATTTTTTTCTTGAATTGTATGTTCTTACATTTGTATGTGCGCTTGAAAACACGTGCTTTAACGGTGAAGGCATACATCGTGAGGAAACCGACATGTTCTGATATCTTTTAAGAGTTTGAAGGACATGTGACATCCCCGAGTCCCAGCAGTGGGAACGTTAATATATAATGATGATGATGTTAATTTATAATTAAAAAAAAAAGTGTATTAACTATTGAAATACACGGTACTACATTGGTGTATGAGTCTCATACTCATCAAATTTATTTATAACTGAAAGTTTCCACGGTTTCTGTGTGAATGCGGCCGGCAAGCCTCTTTCTTAATTAAGTCACAGGAAAATGACAATGTTATTTGCATAGATAGATAACCCTTTAAGTCTTTAAGGTTGTTTCAGGATAACACAGCCTATGCCAAAGGAACAGTGATTAAAATCGCTTGGCTGGTGTTACGGAAGTAACTTGGTTTCTCAGGCGTTTCTTAATAGGTGAGGTTACACTTAGAAAAATAGCTAATGCAATAAAAACTGCGCTAATTAATATTACGTAGATATTGTTGCTTTATTTTGAGGGAACATTTTTGAGCCAATTCTGTGCTTCATAAAAAAAGCCGTGTTGGCTAAGTGGGAGGACACCTGAGTTTCATTCCGAGGGTCGTGCATTCAAATCCCGCTCTGGATTTTTCTTCTTAGGACATTTATGTGCGCTTTAAACACGTGCTTTAACGGTGAAGGCAAAACATCGTGAGGAAACCGGCATGTTGCGAGAACTTTAAAGAGTTTGAAGGACATGTGACATTCACCAACCCGCACTAGGCCAGCGTGGTGAATTAAGCCCTAATCTCTCTCGCCAAGAGAGAAGTCCCTGTGTCCCAGCAGTGGGAACGTTAATAGGGTGATGATGATGTGCTCCCTAATTCTGTTTTTTAACATCCGACGGATAAGGGGTGTTATAAGTTTGACGTGTCTATATGTGGCAAAACGTGACTGAAAATAGTTTAGCTGTATGGATTAGTCTATAAGGGTGTCATATTCACAAAACCCTGTTAAAATAATAAATGATTTAAGAAAGTATGGATAACTTTTGCTAAACAACTGCTAAACTCGGTAGGTATTTTTTTTAAAGCTTCTTCAAACCTAATTAGATTACTAATAACATCGTGAATTAAGCATTTAAGAAAAGAAAGAGACAAAAAATCTGATATGTTTATGTTTTAACCCGTATAAAGTCAGGGCAAGTAGCTAGTTATTGTTTGATTCCATTGCAAAGACAACAAACATACAACCTGTAATTGGAAGTGGGGCTGACTCCACTTCGCAGTTTAATAACTTTTGCGGTGGCCGACTCACAACTGTTATTGTATGCCATGTATCTTTATTTTCGACTAGCTTTTTACGCCACAACTTTTTACACGGATTATCCCACGACAACGATGTCTTTTCCAGCAGAAAAATTAGCCTAAAGACTTCCTCGATAAATGTATACGATCTACAATTTCTGGTATCGGGTCTGGGTGTTTTCTATGTATCTTATGTATGTATTTACAAAAAAAAATGTATCTATGTAGTATATCAGTCACCTAACACCCATAGTACAAGTTCTTAGTTTGGGGTTGGGTGATGCTGTGTGAGTAGTCCGGAAATATTTATTTAGTAATATTTAAATCGGCTATCGAACACTCAAAAAATATTCCAAATCGGACCATCGACTACCTTCTGGCTAGACTGTAATCAAAAGTAAGTCCATTTAACAATAACAATAATAAAAAAAGGAGTTCCAAATTACTTCCTATATATTATCTATCATTAAACTTAATTTTCTATTAATTAAATAACAGGATTCGATTCATCATCATTATCATCATCACCCTATCAACGTTCCCACTGCTGGGACACAGGGACTTCTCTCTTGACGAGAGAGATTAGGCCTTAATTCACCACGCTGGCCAAGTGCGGGTTGGTGAATGTCACATGCCCTTCAAATTCTTTTTTTTTTTTTAAAGTTCTCAGAACATGCCGGTTTCCTCACGATGTTTGCCTTCACCGTTAAAGCACGTGTTTAAAGCGCACATCAATTTCTCAAGAAGAAAAATACAGAGGTGCGTGGCGGGGTTTGAACCCACGACCTTCGGAATGAAAGTCGAGTGTCCTCCCACTTTAGTAACACGGATTCGATTACGTAGACTCAATTCCAGTAGTGGACATATTTCGCACCGCTACTGCAATCATTGCGGTGCAAAACGACCCATTCTAAAAGAGCCTTTAGGCGATTCATACCATGGCATAGCTCGAGGTATGCAACGGCCAAATACCCAATACTTAAGCTTAAAAGAGAAATAAGAAGTTCTAAAACTGAATTAACTATTGACCCAATTCAAATTAGATTTTGTTACGTGAGACCAGCCGAGCCCAGTTTATCCTATCCTATTAATACTATAAACTCAAAAGGTTGTAACGGGTCAGACTCATAATCTCGAATATCGAACTACGTATGCTATCCTAATAAAACGAAGACTGTTAAATTGACACTTTAATTATAAAGATAAAAAGTAAAAATAAAACTAAGGTGCAGGAAAACGAAGTAAGTTCTTTCTGTTTTTTTACACCAAATTCCAGTGCCGTTACTGAGGAATAACTTCCCATTACTCCACCAACCTCTATAACAAACAGTTTAAATAATGTTATTATAAGCTCAACTAAATAGTATTTATTTTAATTTTTATTTCATTGATTTAACTATTACAGTTATGGAGATTAGAGACCCGTTTTCTTTGGAACCAAGTGAAACCTAGTCCTCAGAACATGCCGGTTTCCACACCATTGAAATACGTGTTTTAAAGCGCACATACATTTTTCAAAAAGTTTAATGCATAGGTGCCTGGCGGGATTTGAACCCACGACCTTTGGAATGAAAGTCCAGTGTGCTCCCAGTTAGCCACTCGGCTTTTCATTATTTTTATTATTCGATATGCCATAACATATTGCAAAGAACTTAAAACAAAACATATTACGCAGCTACCTACCGCTAAGTAAAGGTAACAGACAAACTTAACTGCAACTTGTTTTACCCAGAGTAATAAGTTTTCACGTAAACAAGACTCGCATATCCGGTTAGGTTGTTTACACACTGTCAGTTTAGTTTGTGACTTGACTGAACTACTTTAAGTAGGAAAAGATACTCTCAAACTAGGCGAGTCTGAAACCCACTTGACGTTCTGTTTTTGAAGCGTAGCTTTTACATAATGTTAAGTTTTGATCACCTTGTTCGAAGTTTAAACATGTAATGTTTAAACAGTGACGTTTACACTAGAAATGCGTTCGAATGAAATAGAAAATAATGGTACAGTCAGCATACAATTGTTATAAGTAGTCATAACAATCAGAAAAATAAAAACAAATTGATATATGCGGTTGAAATTATCATTATCAAAGTGGTCAAAATATGTCATTTCTACTGATTCATATTTATTTATTAACGAGGTTTGCACAGAGCATTTTGAACAATTTATCAACTTAGATATATATGAATTTGGTTTCATATGCTACATAGCAAAAAATATGGAACCGTGCACTATTATGATGATATTTTTTTATGTCAGTGCATTGTGTTAAAATCATTGAATTTGTGTAATCGCTAAACTATCCCATTGGCTTGTATTTACCCCCAATCGATAACATAAAATGGAACTGCCTAGAAATAAGGTTATAAGTCTTCAAATTGCATAAGAGCGTTTACGGCAAGCGTTAGAGTTCTATAGAAAAACAAGGGTGAGTCAGCGTACATATGCAAACTTTTTTGATATTTGTAAATTATTGTTATGCGCAAAACAGCCGTAAACACTCTTAATATGTAATTGAGAACCACCGAAACATCCATTTTATTTTGTTAAAGAAAGTTTTATTAAATTTGATATTGAATATATCATTATAAAAGAAGTTTCTCGACAACTTTTATTTATAATAATAGTCTGTCAATCATTATACTTTTAAGACAAATTAAATAGCCTAAAGTGCACTTAAGTTAAATTATCTATGTAACCAAGATGCTACAACTTTTATAATACTCAATTTGCTCGCACAACGAACAAACTAAAAAGCTAATTACATAACTTTTCAACTGGCATTTTCATACTTAGTTCTACAGTGTTTCATACAGAACATTTACTGAAACATTATTCGTGTATAACTACCCTAAAACATGATCCACTGCCAACTTCAGCAACTCATTACCACTAATTTGACGGAAAGCTTGCTCGTCTGTAAACGGCCTATCCTATCTCACCTAAATAAAATGCTAAGACGCGACTCAGAAACATGTCTTTTAGTCGCGAATCTTGAAACTTCATAAATATTTATTGATATTAACAGCTATTACCGTGCCTTTTTCACAAATTTCCGTCTGCAAATATTTTTTTATATATTTATTTCTATGCGAGGCATTTGTACTCAATAGAATTTCAGTAAACTGAATGCCACGAAAAGCAAACCTTCGATTGAACAGATACATTTCACCCTAACACTTGAGAACTGAATGCGCTTAAATCAAATTATATTTAAGTAGATACTAGAAATATATTCTTGTTGAGCTTAAGGGAAAACTTCGCGTCTAATCCACGCTTAAAAGTCGCGTCCTAATTCTACTTTTAGAATTTAACAGCTCTAAGATCTGATAGCAAATGTAGGTTAAACTCTCATTACTGTTAGTTAATCTGCGTTTAACGATTTAGTTCCGTTAAGAACGTATTTAACAAAACTTTAAGAATTACTTCTTACTACAGGACGTGTTTATCCAATCAACTAAGCAGTGGAAAACAGGTTTAAGTTTTAAGTCTCAGATAAAAAATACTTTATATCTGTATTCTTGGTCAGGAAGCTACCTTCTAGGTCTTCAAAGTCTTCATGCTCCATCTTAGATCACATCGTCACTTTACATCAGATGAGATTGTGGTCAAATGAAGTCTTAACTAGCATAACAAAATAAATAAAAAAAAAGTATTATACTTTGTCCTTAAAATGAGCCGAGTTTGTATTATGAGAGTTAAATGATTGATATCCCGACTACAATTTTTATTTAGCGTTTTTCCGTATTACGTTAAAGATCGGTTCGTTAAACTGACTGTTCAATTGGAAATTTAATTATAAAGATATAAATAAAAATTAAAGATATGTGTACAACCTCGAATTAAAAAAATTTCGAAGCCGGTGCTTCGGAATTTGGAATATCTTCCCATTCCTCCACCAAACTCCTTGACAATCAATTTAAATAATAAGTTATTAGAAGCGCTACTAAATAGTGATTATTCTGTTTTTTATTTCATTGATCTAACTTTTATAGTTCTGAATATTTTGTTATTTGACTGACCCGTTATTTTTGAAACCGAGTGTACATCATATTTAATCTCTTCCGTAAGTACTTACATACACAATGATATGTTGTTTTGCCTTTAACATTGACCTAATTAGGATTGAGAGAAATGTTTTTTGGTTCAAAGAGGCAAGTTTTGTCACTGTGACATAATTATATCAAATCAAAAATCAAAATCAAAACATTTATTATTAAAAAAAAACAATATTACCATGCCGCGGCTAAACCCCGGGACAGATAGCTTATGCATGTAATGTTTAAAAAGCCCCGAACCCTCACACACTTATCTCGTCCCCAAGTTTACCCAGTTGTCTTACCCAAAGTTGGAATTAGTATGTGAACCGCGTTGTAGGACAATCAGTCTGTGTTGACGGGACTGATCATTAGAACGAATTGGCCCGCCCGCCATGCTTGCTAATCAGCGCGCTAATGTTCGCTGTACAATGGTTACAGGGCTGGCAGCTAAATATACAGAATAGCAAGCTAAAAATGTAATAAGTCCCGCTAAAAAAGAAATAAGGCCAGCCCGGCATGCTTGCTAATCAGCGCGCTAATGTTCGCTGTACAATGGTTACAGGGCTGGCAGCTAAATATACAGAATAGCAAGCTAAAAATGTAATAAGTCCCGCTAAAAAAGAAATAAAGCCAGCTCGGCATGCTTGCTAATCTAATGTTCGTGTCCAATGGTCACAGGGCTGGCAGCTAAATTTAGAGAAACGCAAGCTAAATATGTAATATAGCCGCTAAAAATTAAATTTCGCCCGTCATGCTTTACGCTTAACAGGGCTGCTAGTGAAATTGCACGATGAAATTAAATTATTGCAAATTGACACCACTTAATCATTGGATGCGATTTTAAAGTAACAGAGCTCATAAAGTGCAGAAAGCAGAAATAACACTCCAAAATTTTTTTTTACCTAACTGACGTCGCTTAAAAGATAACACGCGGAGTTAAAGTTATTGTTACAAGTTTAGAAGCGAATAATAAACTATATGGCTGCTGTTGCTGACGATTATAAATTAATTTTTTAAGAGATTTTATTGACTGGCGTTATGATGATCGAACGAATTGGCCTGGTTATCAGCGCACTAATATTCGTTGTACAATGTTAACAGACTAGTACGCTAAAAATGTGGTAATCATTTGCACTTTGTTTTACACTTGATTTGCATTGACAATGTATTAATCATATTTAATTCTATCTATGAAGGTTGCTGTCGCTTTAACGACAGCACATAATTATCCATGTAGGTAATTATAATGCCTAATGGTAAATATAAATTATATTATAAAATTAAAGTCATTTTCTTTTTTAGTCACAACTCGATTAAAATCTTGTCGCTCTCAACCGTACAGTCTGATATCAATATAGGTATTGAAATTATTTTAGGACGAAAATAGCCTTTTCGTTAAAGGAACCTTTATTTCCTAATTGACAATTCTAAAAGCGGTACTGAATAAAACAGGGCTTTCAAAAATAAAGAATTTCTTAAACTTTTATAAAAATAAATGACACAGTTTCGTGATGTGCGAATAATAATAACACCTGTATAATACATAATACACCATACAGTGTAAGTAATTATGACATCTGACTTTATATAATTACTAGCCATTACTAGGTAATATTCGGTATTGTTTTCCCGGTCAATTTTTGAATTTTTCTCGCCTTTTAAACCTTCTCTATACCTCCACGAACATATCAAGACTAATATAAGATAAATCCGTTTAGTCGTTCTCGAGTTTTAGTGAGACTAACGAACAGCAATTCATTTTTATTCATTTTATATATAGATAATAGATAATACCATCTTCATTTAGATAGAATTATTTTTTTATTATGTCATTTATTTCATCATAAAATATTTTGCTTACACATACATTTAAACAGCATAGGTCTTATTACAAGCTTAAGTCAACATGAACATCCACCCCGCCGCATTTAATTTAATTCATACAAATCGGTTAAGCAAACTCACAACCTAAACGCGAAATTAATTTAAATTTTGATAAGGTACCTTCTAGGTCTACATGCTCCATCTTAGACCACATCGTCACTTTACATCAGGTGAGATTGTGGTCAAATGAAAGCTTATCGAGCATAAATAAAAAGGTCTATCTGTGCTTTGATAATGGTATTTTTCGGCTACTAAAATAATACTTCACAAAAAACTCTATTTCTAAAAAAATACTATTTTGTCGAAACCTCCTGCGTTTTCGAAGTCGGTTAAAACCAACTGAATCTTTCAAGTAACCTCCATATTTTAAATGAAAAGCCAACTTACTGCCCTGACTCAAATTGCCATTGACCTAGTATCACTAACTCATACAAACAATCTAAATTGGATATCGATTTCAAACTTTATCCATTCGAGTGGGGCCAGAATTGATAATAATTTATTCACGTCCTAGTTAAATGAAATTGCTACTTTACATATTCACACCATAAGACATTTTATGGGCGTCCCGTCAGTAACAATCCCCGTTTTAAATTACCAAACTTCTATATAAAACAATATAGTAGATCGGTATATAGAACAATATAGAACTTTTTAATTATCGCGGTTTTACAATATTAAGTAATAGATAGATAAATCACTTATTTTTCATCACAACACAGTACTTAAGTACGCATTTTGCATTTAGCTTTAAGTCCCTTTTTAACCCCCGACCAAAAAAGAGGGGTGTTATAAGTTTGACGTGTCTGTCTGTCTGTCTGTCTGTCTGTCTGTCTGTGTGTCTGTCTGTCTGTCTGTCTGTGTCACCATAGCTCCCGAACGGATGGAGCGATTTTAATTTAGTTTTTTTTGTATGAAAGGTGAGTCTTGCGCGAGTGTTCTTAGACATGTTTCATGAAAATCGGTTGGGCCGTTTAAAAGTTATGGGGGTGAGAGTGGGGAAGCAAAACCGAAAATCTGCAAATATACTAGTGTGGGGTATCAAATGAAAACGCATCGCGTCCACATTACATAATATTATGTTGTTTTACATTTAAGGAAATTACGGCATTGGAATCGGGGGTTTTTCTTAAATTTTAAATTTAGATTTATTGTATTGTTTTATCCTCGTGTGTAATAAAGAGCTATATTATTATTAATTATTTCTTAAACTGGTTTCTAACATACGAGTAATTTCATGGTTTACTGCACTCGCACTCAAATTTGATTATTCCAGTCCACTAAATGTTGCCTGGTAGAGGTCACTTAAAGTGAAGTAAGATGAGGACGCCTTACATGAATATTTTATTTTTTTGTTATATTGTTTTTTAAATTGGAGTTCAATAAAGTGTATTATGTATTATTGGTGTTTACTATGTATCATATGTATGTATTTACAAAAAAAAATGTATATATGTAGTATATCAGTCACCTAACACCCATTGTACAAGCTCTGCTTAGTTTGGGGTTAGGTGATGCTGTTTGAGTAGTCCGGAAATATTTATTTATTTATTTTATTTATTTATTTATACATTGTATTGGGTATCACGTAAGCTACCAGTTTTAACGATTAAAATAAAATAACGAAAGTTGATAATTATATTTAAAGCACTTAATTTCCCAAATGATATATTAATTATGCATATATAATTATTTTGAAAGTCCATGTTCAGATAAATATTCTACCTGCTAAATATTTTCATCAAAAATTAATAAATATAAGAATATATATATTTTTAAAAGAATATTGTGGATTTAAAATGAGTGTAAGATTTTAAATAGAATAGCTACCATAAAAATGTTTACAAAACTTTTTTTTTTTAGGTATATATATTATTATTTCTCTCTAGAGTGTTTCCCATAATAATTAATTAATGAGTGATATCTAGTAAAAAATAGCGCATCCTAAAGCTTCAACGTTCACCTGTTTCCTCAAACAAACTTCAAAAGTTCACCTAACATTGATTGACAACCCTAAAGTTAGGCTCACTGAGTTACGTAAATTTAGACCTTGACACTAATAAATTAAGGTTCAAATTGAGTTACTGACGACGCGGCCCGTACATCACTAATCAAGAAAATAGGGATGTAGAAACCATAGAATCAAGAGAACTTTGAACCTTATGAGAAGGCGTTATAATTCAAATTTGTGTGACATTTTACTTAGTAAAGAAAGGTGATTTCGGAATTCAGAACTATTTGTTTGAGGCGCTATTTCTAATCTAGGAAATTCTATAGAAAATCTATATTTATAAAATAAAAGCTTTCGACTTCAGTGTCTGGTTGTTTGTTTAAGTTTTGTAATGGATTTTCTTCAGAACTTAAAACCCTTTAGAACACTCGTTATAGAGCAGGTTTTTAAAAGACTTACTGTTTGATCTTTACTGAAAATATTACTAACCCGTTGTGGCTAAGTGGGAGAACACTCGACTTTCATTCCGAAGGTCTGAATTTTTCTTCTCGAATAAGTTTATGAGCGGTTTAACGGCGGAGGCAAACATCGTGAGGAAACCGGCATGTTCTGAGAACTTAGAAGAGTTTGAAAACATTGTGACATGCACCAAACTTGGCCTGTGTGGTGAATTAAGGCCTAATCTCTCTTAAGTCAATAGAGTGTCCCAACAGTGGTAACGAAAATAGGGGTGCTAATGCAATGCTTAAACTAACTAAATCAAATAAATCAAATTGATATATTTAAAGATTTGGGAATTTCATATGAATTCGAAATTTAAATTGAAAAGTCAGTGGTTATTTTTTTTTAAATCAATTTTAAATAGTTTTGTCTGTGATTGTTCAACAACTGGCCTTCAGGAGGAAATTGATTAAAAAGGTTTCGTTAGAATACCAAAAAAAGACTATCGACAATCTATACTAATACTAGCTGACCCCAGCAAACGTTGTTTTGAAAAATGAAAAATAGATGGTAGCCGATTCTCAGACCTACTGAATATGCATATAAAATTTTATAATAATCGGCTAAGCTAAGGAGGAGTACGATAACTAACATTGTGAATTGGAAATTTTATATATCTAATATATAAAATTCTCGTGTCACGGGGTGCGTAATCGAACTCCTCCGAAACGGCTTGACCGATTTTGATGAAATTTTTTGTGCTTATCCGGTATCTATGAAAATCGGCCAACATCTATTTTTCATCCCCCTAAATCTTAGGTGTAGTCCACCCCTAAATTTTTTTTAATTATTTGACAGAATTATTATTATTTTTTTTGATACAATATACAAAAATACATACAATCCTTAATTTTCACCCTTCTACGATCAACCCTTATTTTTTAATAGCCATTTTAGTATGGCAATAAACGTTTGCCGGATCAGCTAGTAAGATTATAAAGAGGTAAAGTTTGTGTCGCTGTAAGGGATCATCTCTGGAAATACCGAACCGATTTGCATAAAATTAGGTACACGGTATCACTAAAGCTTGAGTAGTGGCATATGCTAAGTTTACCGTGGGAAAATATGTGATAACGCGAGTAAATCCATTAAACGCGGGTTACACCGAGGGGTACCACTAGAAGGTTATATATCAAATTTGTTACAATATCATCCTCATCCTGTCCATGTCCCACACTATGTGGGGTCGGCACAACATGTGTTTTACTTCCAAAGTCAAAGTCAAAACGTTTATTTCCTTAGTCACTTATGCATACATGGACAGGTCAACTAAAAGCTAATTTAAATTAAAACTAAGAATAATCAAGGAAATAACATTGTCTTGACAGTTCGCTTCAATTTTTTATAATGAGTTGAGAAGCGAATTCCATTTCCCTCTCTCACCCGTCATCTCAACACTCACTCTTTTCTTACACATATCTTCTTTCACACATGACAGTCCATCCATCTTTTCTTTGGCCTCCCTCTTCCCACATATCCATCCACATTCATATCTAACGCTCTTCTCTTCCTTATAATATCATAGTTACGTAAATTGCTTAGTAGTAGATACTTTACGTCTGAGAATTGATTAATATAGATTTACGGTACTTTCAGTTATACAGCTTTGATCACTTCAATAAATTATTAATTATAATTAATAGAAAAGCTTTAAAGAAACTTCAGTACAAAAACAATTACCTAGCGACGGGCGCTCAGTTTAATAACAGTTTGGCACTTTAGTAAATAGTCTCGGATACACGCGACGTTAGACTTAATTACAGGGCTCCAGTCGATTGCGATTCAATCTAATATTTTGTGGTTGGCGGTGTTTATGGATTTTGCAAAGCGTTCAAATTTTATCAAAGTTTTATTTATAGTAATACTAGCTGACCCCAGCAAACGTTGTTTTGCAAAATGAAAAATAGATAGTAGCCGATTCTCAGACCTACTGAATACGCATATAAAATTTGGTAAAAATCGGTAAAGCCGCTTCGGAGGAGTACGGTAACTAACATTGTGACAAGTGAATTTTATATATAAGATTTTATGATCTCTAAATAGATTATTAAAGCGTTTTTTTTTAATTCCTCTTGCGAAGTATTCTGAGAAAAAAATTAAATAGCTTAAATTAAATACCTTAAAAGTAGGTTTATAGCCTATTAAAAAACGTACATCGTGAGTTTATATATATATACTCATGTTAACAGCTTAAGTTAATAGGCTTCTGACTTTTTGACTTCGCTTACCAATCTAAATTCAAGCATTTTTTATTAATAATCCTATCCATTCCAGGTTGTCTGGTAGAGATAGCTCCTGAGCGATAAGTCAGGCAGTCGCTTAGTGTTAAGAATTATTTATGCTATGTTTGTGTTACAATAAAGACTTCTTATTCACTTTATTCGTTTAAAAATACATGCTAAATATATTTTTTTACAATAGATAATCTTCATAAAACTTACTACTGTAAAAAGATATTATTATTACCTATATTTATTTATAAATACATCAAAATATAGTTTTTACAACAGATACTTAAAAAACTTTGTAAACCTGTATTATAATTATAATCTAAGAGCTGACACAACACTTTGAAAAATATTGTGAGTCAACCTGTAAACTTGTTAATGTCTCTCCTACTATGACTTGACCGATTCTCATGAAATTTTGTCAGCATATTGAGTAGGTCTGAGAATCGGCCAACATCTATTTTTCATTTTGCAAAACAACGTGGTGTCAGCAAGTAACTATATAGATAATTACTGTCCGTGCCTCGTCTTAGGAAATAATTAAAATCAATTTTATGGAATATTTTTGGCTTAAATAGGTGTAATAAAGTGCTTTCATAAGATCGGTGGTGCTAATTAAAGCATCTTTTAATTTACGGTATAAAATTCAGTCTTTTAATTCAATTATTAATGTAGAAGAGTTTAGCTACTAGGTTTCCCGCGGAATAATATCAGGATGGTTGGATCCTCTTTAGTTGGAGACTTTTATCTGGTCTGGGTGTTTAATATATATAATAAAAAATATTCATATATTAGGTCCTTACATATGAAATTGGCGTTTTGTATGGGAGGAACAAAAAGTCGAATATTTTTTAATATAATATATTTAATTAATCAAAGTATGAACCATTATTTTCTATGCACTTTTGCCATCTTATAGGTAGTTCATTGATCCCTTTACTAAAAAAACCAGTCGGACGGGAATCAATAAAATCTTTGAAGGCGATTTGGACTGCCCCATCGGAGTTGAATTTTTTCCCTTGCAAGAAGTTATCCAAATTTCGAAAAAAATGGTAATCTGTTGGAGCAAGGTCCGGGGAGTACGGAGGATGTCTTAGACTTTCCAATTGAAGCTCTTCTAATTTAGTAGCCGTCTGTTGCGCAGTGTGTGGTCTAGCGTTGTCGTGAAGCAGCAGTGGCGTGGAGCGATTGACCAGCCTAGGTTGTTTAGCCGCTAGCTTTTCCATCATGGTTTGCAATTGCTGACAATAGACATCAGCCGTAATAGTCTGGCCAGATTTGAGAAAACTGTAATGAACAATACCGGCACTAGTCCACCAAACGCTTACAAGTAACTTTTTTGGGGTTAATTTTCGCTTGGGGCAGGATTTGGCTGGCTGGCCAGGATCCAACCATTGCGCTGAGCGCTTCCGATTATCGTAAAGAACCCATTTTTCATCACAGGTAATGATTCGGTTTAAAATACCTTCATTATTGTGCCGGTTTAGTAATGTAACGCAGCAGTCGACGCGCGTTTGCCGGTTTGCTTCAGTCAATTCGTGAGGTACCCACCTTTCAAGCTTTTTAATCTTCCCAATTTGCTTCAAGTGAATTAAAACAGTTTTATCACTAACACCGCAGCCTGCAGCTAACTCGGACGTGGTTTGCGATGGATCCGCTTCCACAATAGCCTTCAACTCTTCATTATCAACTTGAGTCTCAGGCCGTCCACGGGGCTTGTTCTGCAAGTCGAAATTTCCAGAACGAAAACGTTGGAACCAAAAACGAACTGTGTTTTCTTTTGCAACACGACCGCCATACACATCATTCACCCTTCGAGTTGTTTCCGCAGCACTAGTGCCACGGCGGAACTCGTACTCGTAAATAATGCGATATTTTAAGTTTTCCATTTTGTAAAATGAGTGACGCAAACAGAAAAAAACAGAAGAAAAAAAACAAATGAATGACGATCATCGAAGCACAAATACATGAGTCTATAGCTGTACAAATTTGAATTTGGAATTCCTTACCAAAGAGGAGAAATTTGTGATTAAAGTGGCCAGTACGAAAAACGCCAATTTCATATGTAAGGACCTAATATGTATGTGTATTATATTATCTAAGTAAATCAGATGCCTAGTACGTGTAACACAAGCTTAGAGCTTACCTCGGGGCTAGATGTTGTTGTGTGGATTTATTTATTAATTTATTATATTAACCTGTTTTTGAATTTTTAGTCTGTTCAGAAATTTGATTCTTCAATTTAATGTTCTTATAATACAATTTACACAGCACCTTTTAGCGCTCCTGCACACGATGTCGCCACCGCCCCTCCGCCTCACCGCTCCACTGAACACACGCTCCGCCGCCGCGCCGCCACCGTGCCGTTAAAAAACAATTTTACCGGTCCACTACGGCTATTAGTAATGCATTGCTAGTAACGTAGATCATTACTAAGTTAGTTTACTAGTTATGAATAGCTTAGTAAGGAGCGACGCGAAGGAAAGAGAGGGGGAGGGGGGCGGTGGTGGCACATGGGTACAGTGGAGAGGTGCAGCGAGCGAGCGAGCGGTGCGTTTGACGTACGTTCGATTGTTTTCATACGCGTAATTAGCAATTAGCATGCGCACAAGCTTGCGATGCGACGCTTGTGGTAGCCATTTTAATACCTTCAATGCCGAAATTTGAATTATTGAATTCAATTAAATAATTCAATGTTAGTATTATGTTGTTGTGTCTTCTTATCATCATGAGAGGAGGTCAGGAATACTTCAGGTTCCATAATACAAACTTGATTACAATATTAACAAATTAATGCACAAAACCTACGCCTCAGGCCCAATATGTAGCTACAATCAATGGTTTCATGGTTTAGGTGTTTCTATCCATAGTAATATTATAAAATAGCACCGCCAAATGGGCTGTATATTAATAATAAAACAATACAAATTATTATATGATTATAAAACCTCAGAAATCTGGGCTCAATCCAGCCTGCTTATCTATGTATGTGTGTCAGGTGACGCCTGGATAAATATCTCAAGTCGGCGGCGCGCTCCCACAGGCCTACGCTGCAGTACGGGCTTGTTCATAACGGGAACGTTCCATTATTTATTCAAATTTAGAATAATAAAATAATATTAATTTAAATGAAACTCACATGAACTCCTTATTTTTTTTTGTAATAATACTAACATACTCATACCGAGTTGTCATTTCGGGAACGTTCCATTATTTATTTAAATTTAGAAAAATATAATTCTATTTTTATAATAGATACAACTAACCTAGAAACTTTTTTGTTGAAGTTAGGAGATGTTTATACAGGGAACGTTCCATTATATATTTAAATTTGTAATTTATTATAATATTTTTGAATTAAATTAGTGTAAAGTTTGTATGTGCGCATTGAACGTGTTAATTTTTGACATGAATGCGATTTAAAATTCTGTTGATTATAGAGATTGATTTGAGAATTATTAAAAATTGTTTGTTATTTAAATTTGGAGGTTTAATTTAGAGGTACCTTCTTTGCAAGAGCGCGTTGAATGTGATAACTTTTTTGTAGGAAGACAGTAATTTTTTTTTTGTATTAAGAAATAAATAATATGTCTACATACTTCAGGTAGGTATAATTTCATGTTGCTGAAAGGTGAATAGGGCAGATTAGAAATGCCTTAAATCATTAGATATATTTAAAATGTTTCAATAATATATATACAAGATATTTTGCAATGAATGTAGGTAAAACATTAACATTAGCTACACACATAATGTATATATTTCCGTGTTCAAGTATTCCAAAGCTAAAATTTTTAAAAACATTGCCACATCAAATAAATTGAATAACCTTCCAAAAGCACAAACATTGAGATTGATGACTCTACTTACACTGTTTACAAAAATATTGTTAAAACAAACGCAAACTTTATTTACAAAGTGCTCAGTAACCACCGCTTAATATTGTACGCATACGGCATTCTGTTCTGCGCATGTGCTGACTTCAGTCATTCGGACTATTTGTTTTGTCGTTACACTATCAAAAAGCTTCGGATTGCCTTGAAAGTAGGATCCTTTCCTGTTATCCTTGCTATTTCTCTACTATAGAACCTCTAAGGACCCTTTAGACCTCATAAGAGTGTTAAAACAGTGACCAAAGTGCTGTGTTGTGAATCAATCAACTGTCAAGTGTTCGCGCCAATAGCTCTGACGTTTCGGACGCGGCTCGCCGACGCTCCAAATTTGAATTGTGTTTTGACTTTATACTAAAGACAGTGAATTTAACCTTTTTTGAATAAATTAGTCTCTGGTTTTGGCGTCACCATCTGCAATACGCCAGCCGCAGTCCACGGCACCCAAGCCGTAACGGCGACAATCGCGTGCACGCTGCACCATCTTTCTAACATTTTACACCAAGTGACGTTAAAAAAAACGTTTCAATCAGAAATAGCCTCTGTATCCGAGATGAATATAACATCGACTGACGGTGAGTGATTTTATCTGCATACAAACTAATTGCTTGCATTTTGTATAATGCTGCGGATGTTCTTTATCGTGCTAAACTGAACTTTATGGTGGTAGACTTTGGGCTTAAATTTGATGTAGGGTACCTAGAGTTTAGCTCTATCATTATGATATTCCAAATCTAGACGTAATGCTGAAGATATTAAGGATTATATTGTTATGTTTGTGCGTATTCTGAAGGTTAAATGGATGTTTGCGTGTTTTAAGTGTTCAGATGGATTAGTTACTGGTCTTTATTATTGTTTTTTGAAAGGAATTAGTTCGCGGGGCGGAATGTGATGTCTTTGTTGGGAAATTGTGTTCATTTGTCTTGTCTTCTTGATGACAGGGGTAGTTTCCTCAACTTAATAGACTTGTTTTGTTCAACGGACAGTTGTTTAGTTATTTTTGGAAAGGGAGAACGTAGTTCGTCGGACTACAAAAGGTATTTATTCGTGACATTATTATTCATAACAAAGTTGAAAGTATTTTATAGGATAATATATGCATTTTGATGCTCTTATTGTTTGAATTGGAAAGATTGTGTTGATTTAAAAAAGTCAAAGTCATAACGTTTATATTTGTTTAAATTTAAAACTAAAAAGTATCCGGAAAATAACATTGTCTTGACAGTTCGCTTAATTTTTTTATACTGAGTTAAGATAATAGTTGCCACTAATAAATTTTAAGCACAATGAACTCTCGAATGCTTAGATATCATTTGTGAATCGATTTTTTTATGTTAGATAAGCCTTAATTAGACCACAATCTCACCTGATGTAAAGTGACGATGTGGTCTAAGATGGGGCATGAAGACCTAGAAGATGGCTTCTCGGGGCCACATTACGAAACACGAAAAAATCGCTTCACGCACTTCCCCAGCCCGGAGGGTGGTGACAAGCCGCGGCCGAAGCCGCTACTATTCAAAAAAGAGTTATCTGTTAGAACATAAATTTTATGATTTTATGAAATGTTAAAAAGAAAAATATCTGCGAACATTGTGTATCTTTCTATATAAGCAAAATTTGATGATTTATCTGAAGATTCAACATTTTAAGTGTTCTAATACAAAGGTATAAAGTTCAAATAGTCTCGATATAATATCCTAGTATAATATTATAGTCCTCGATATAATATAATATCCTAGAAATAAAACTACAGTCTCCTTCAGTTTTTATCTCGTAAGCATAAGGCTCAAATCGATTCCTTGTAAACCTGACTGAGACTTAAGGATGCAGTGTTTAACACAACGGGTTAAGGTTGAATTTGGCGTGACGATTTCGCACTGCAGAGGTTTTTATATATCCTGTATTATGGGTTTGTATTCAAGGTAAGTCAAAGGATTTTAGCCTGTGATTTATGGTGAGTCGTGAGGGAAAATACGCACCATGGGATTGTCATACCCTTTGTTCAGAAAGGCGATTTTCGCGTACGATTCTCAAGCTTCTGCTATATCTTCAGAGCTTAAATCAACTTTTTTATATTGTCTTATAAGCGAGGGAATTTTGACTTTATTGCAGACAGTTTAGAGTTGAAATAATTTGTGTTGTATTGAGAAAAGTTTTAAAATAAAAGTTGTTGAGTTTTATGCTTGGAATCTTACTCCACTGGTTTACAGTGTGTTTTGTGTACCTTGTACAGTAAGGTGTTTACACCTCGGTAGAATAAGCAAGAAAAAAAATATAAAATATTTTTGTTAGGTAATAATAAAGTTTGATTATGGAAAATATTTGTTTTTAAGATGAGTTGAAAACATTAGAAATTGTAATAAGTAGGTACCTAGTGTAAGTTAGACACAACATCATCATCAACACTCTATTGACGTTCCCACTGCTGGGACACAGGGACTTCTCTCTTGTCGAGAGAGATTAGGCCCTAATTAACCACGCTGGCCAAGTGCGGGTTGTGAATAGAATAGAAAATTCTTTATTACACACACCATCATCATCATCACCCTATTAACGTTCCCACTGCTGGGACACAGGGACTTCTCTCCTGACGAGAGAGATTAGGCCTTAATTCACCACGCTGGCCAAGTGCGGGTTGGTGAATGTCACATGCCCTTCAAACTCGTTAAAGTTCCTCACGATGTTTGCCTTCACCATATGTTATACAAAAATACAAAATTATTATTACTAAAATTTATTATTTATTGCTTATAGCAATTTCTTTCTTCCAGACAACCTTTGTATGGAAATAATTTTAATGAAGGTTGTGGACGGCGGTGGTAAACAAAATAAAACATACAAAATTTACAAAGATAAAAACAGAAACTTACTCTAACTTAGATAAGTGAATGTCAAACTCTCACAACCCGCACTTGGCCAGGTCTTTCAATCTCTTCAAAGTTTTCAGAACATGCCGGATTCCTCACGGTATTTGCATTCACCGTTAAAGCAAGTGTTTAAAGCGCACATAATTTTTCTGGAAGAAAATTCCAGAGGTGCGCAGCTAGGTTTGAACCCACAACCTTCGGAATGGAAGTCGTGTGTGCTACCACTTAACCAACACGGCTTCACAATAATCTATACTAATATTATAAAGCTGAAGAGTTTGTTTGTTTGTTTGTTTGAACGCGCTAATCTCCGAAACTACTGGTTCGAATTGAATAATTCTTTTTGTGTTGGATAGTCCAGTTATCGAGGAAGGCTATAGGCTATATAACATCACGCTACGACCAATAGGAGCAAAGATATAGTGGTAAATGTGTAAAAAACGGGAGAAATTATTTCATCTTTGAAGCCTTCCGTTGCGTGCGCCGTGAAAACGGTTCAAGATACACAAAAAATATGTATTAAAGAATAATAGCTCTTTTAATGATCTAAAAATCAGTCCGCGATAGTATATGTCTATCTTTTAAGATTAACTCACAAAAACCGTTTTTATGGTACCTAATTTGGTCGAAATAATTTGTTTAAGTTGTATCAACATAATAATATTAATCTTTATTCAAATAAATATGTTTTTGGTTAAGAGTACTTCATCCATTATAACGCGGGTAGCACCGCAGGGCACAGCTAGTTCAAAATAAAATAATCCACACAACAACATCTAGCCCCGTAGCCACTTGAACGTCCTCTGGCACTTTTGTGCCAAAAAATTTTATGCCGACTTACGTCCATGGTACAAAATGGCCACACGTGGTTTTAGCTCTTTTGGTTTCGGATTTATTTATTATCTATTATGCCAAGTTGCTACTGTCAATGTCAGATGTCATTGTCAATAATTATTCTACCAAATTCAAATAGCTATAAAAGCTCTAAGATTGTGTTATGGGTATCTGGTACTTCTTATAAACTTTATATAATAGACATACATTATTAAGATATTTTTCATTATATATATTAAACACCCAGATCGAGGAGAAAGTGCTTGCAGAACATACAAACACTTGACCCTCGGAGGGAATCGAACCAGCTACCTCTTGCGTCCCAAGCGGTCCCCGTCGTAAGTTGCAAGATGTTGATAGATATTTATTAAAATCTTAACTCTTAAATATTAGTATAGATGTATTGCTCTTCGCATAATATAAACTAAATTTACAGTTTAAAAAAAAACCCCGATTCCAGAACCTTAGTCCCCTTAAAAGTAAATAGTCATACTATTTAGTAATGTGCACGTGATGCGGTTTCGTTTGAGACCCCACTCGAGTATATTTGTAGATTTTCGGTTTTCCTTCCCCACTTTTACCCTCATAACTTTTAATTAGGTCAACCGATTTTCATCAAACATGTCTAAAAACACTTGCGCGATATTCACCTTTTATACAACAAATCAAACAAATCGCTTCATCCATTTGAGAGCTATAATGTCTCAATCAGACAGTTAGGCACGTCAAACTTTTTTGTCAACACCCCTCTTTTTTGTCGAGATAGATAGATAAAACATTTGAATATAGAGATGAGCTTCCGTCTTTTTCAAAAAAAAAACATACACTTCTAATTCTATGTGATCCATCTTCACTTACCATCAGGCGAGATTGTGGACAAACATAGATCGTTGTATATCTCATAAAAAAAACACAAATTACTGCCTACCGCGCCTAAAACTTGATACCGTAATGTTGCACGTACACGTAGATCACTGTCTACGGCGATACGTTACAACGGACCGTTTACGTGAGGGCCATTCGCGGTTCATGAGCTGCCTTCGTAATGTCCTTGAGGACATGAGTTTATTACGTTTAAGATATCCCCAGGGAAAACCTAACGAAGAACATGTAGCTGTGTCCATAAAACAAATAAATATTAGTGGACAACAACATGGCAAGAATCGTGGTGAGCTCTGAGATTGTCTTTAAGTTATTTCTAAATAATATTTCCGGACTACTCACACAGCATCACCTAACCCCAAACTAAGCAGAGCTTGTACTATGGGTGTAAGGTGACTGATATACTACATTGATATATTTTTTGTAACATATGATACATAGAAAACAAATAGACCTGAAACTAGAAATTCGTAGATCGTAAAAATCTCCTGAGCCTGAGTCGGAACTTCGCCCACCGAGCCACAGAGTTCGTCAAACGTTAAAGACTTCAAGACTTCTATGGCTAATTATCAGGTCGTTCCACATTAAGCGATGAATTGTATAGATATTTCAAAAAGTCGGCACCCCGCTTAAACTTGTATTGATAACTGAAATGTTGGCTGGGAACGAAAGTTGGCAGTAAATTACTTAGGTAGCATCAGGTCTGAAAAACTTTGGATCACAATCTCATCTAACAATAAGTGTCGGTGTGGCGCGGCTGATTCCTACAATCTTCATTTTAGGTTGTTTTTAGTTTCAACTTTCTCGGTGTTTCTTGTATGAAATTAAATCTTGCAATTTAACAGTCGTTTACGGTGTCCTGTGAACAATAAAATATTTTAAATCCTGTGATATGAGACTTCTACCGAAATACAGCTGATGGGGTTCTGAATTCGTCTTAATGAATATGTTGTTTATTGATAACTATTAAGTCATTATATAAGAAGTAGGTACATAGGACAAGCTGGTTTTTATTAAGGTTTCGTAGCCCTATGAAAATAAAACGGAACTCTTATGGATCCTTCATGTCTGTCCATCTGTTTGTCAATAAATGTATTATGTGAACCGCATTAAGATTTTTACACAAAAATTTAAATACATTTTGGGGGATTTACATACTAAGAACTGAAACTTTTTTATCAAATAATAAGTCTTCAAAAATTATATTGAAGTTTCAAATATATTTTTTTCTAAACTTCATAGTTTACGCGAGAAACACTTCCAAAGATTAAATATGCGCTCGTCCCTACAACTTATCAAATAAGAGAATAATAAAATATAAAAATATATGTAATAAGTCGTAAATAACCATGCAAATTTCCACCGAACATTGGTTTGAACGAGATCTAGTTAGTTGTTTTTTTTAACACTTCATTAATCGTTGCATTTTACCTTTCAAGGTATTAAGGAAAATTTAAGGAAAGACATTTATAAAGGTAAGCAACGATGAGTGACCAACCTGCCTACTTTGAAAGAAAGAAAGAAAAATATTTATTTGTGTACAAAAATAAGACAGATAACATTATTAAATTAAACTTAGATTATTAGATTAACTTTGCACTATTTATTCTTGTCTAAGTGACTATTTTTGTTAAAATAATGACTAAGCTGTTAATACACGGTACCCTTGTCGTATAACTCCATCTCAAACTTATTTGTTTTTTAAGAATAAATCCGTTTTTTTTAATAAAAAATATCAATCGTCGTTTAAACCTAACTATCTATACACTTCTATAACATGATAGTGAGAAGTAAAATAAGAACTTCCAAACCTGTCCCCACAAATAAAACTCAACCCCCGCCCAGGACATCTGACATAATATTATACCACTAACACAACGGCCGATCCCTTATAAATACATAATGACAAGTTTGCCTGTCCTCTTGTTTGTTTTCTTACTTTACGAGCTTATGGGGATTTGGAGGCTGGGGTCCGAGTTTATGGTATACTTATGGGTAAAAATGTTGACATAGATAAATAACACTCTTTATAAAAAACCACTTTTGTAACTGCAATCAAAGTCTTTGATCATTTGCCATTTTAAATAAAATAACTTAATGGAAATTCGTTCAAGACTAAACTTAGAAACTGGCCTATAATAGTGTTCACTATAACCTAAGGGAATACTTTGAGAACTAGGTAAATATAAGGTACTTTGTTCGATGTGTTACTGTAAGATTTTCGTTTGTTTTACGTAATTTTTGTTATAATTTAACTATGTGTTGTATTATTACTATATTGCATGTCCGAAGTGGATCAAATTGGTGATACTCGTTATTATTTAAGATCTTCATGTACATGACACACAATTTATACAATAAATATTCCTATTCTTATAGTAATACTAGCTGACCCAGCAAACGTTGTTTAGCAAAATTTTTTTGAAGTGAAACTTCTATAGAATCGTAGTGATTTCAAACCGGATGCAAAAAGATGAAACGGAAATGGTAAGTGACACAAATACAATACTTTATTTAAATTTCTTTGCGCGATACTTCGTAGTTGAGACTACGAAGTATCGCGCAAAGAGGTATTGCTGTATTTTATTTATATTATTTTGTAACATACTTTATGTAATACGCTTTATTGAAGTAATATAAATAATCCGAATAATTACAGATATTATATTTGTTTCCCTTATCATTTTAGCAGATGCGTTCATTTACACTTTTTTTCTATTCGATATATATCATAATTATAGTTCGTAAGTAGTAGACTCCAATCGTGCGTCGTAGCTGACACACACACACTTTTTTTATTCTTCTTATTCTTTCGTCGATTTACTGAAGTTTCACTTCTATCGTGTGTGAATCGCAAACACACTTTTTTTTTTTTCAAAATGAAAAATAGTTCTTGGCCTATTCTCATAGATACCGGATAAGCACAAAAAATTTCATCAATATCGGTCAAGCCGTTTCGGAGGAGTTCGATTACGCACCCCGTGACAGAAGAATTTTATATATTAGAGATGATGTAGGTCGATATAAATTAATATCAATATTATCATTATTTATCCTAAAGTGATTAGTTATTTTAGGTACAATCTCTTAATATTATGCTAAATATTTTAAAATTTTATTATCATTATATGCTAATTATGATGACATAGAGTATCTATCTGATGAAGAATAAACGTTATAAAATAACTTAACCCAAATAACCTCAAAAACTACTGTTGAGCACCATCGCACCTAGGCTTGAAAGGTATTAACTCAACCTAGGTCTCTTGAAAAGACCTAGGTTGTAGTAGAAGGCAAAGACAGATGAAAGAAACATTTCAAAAACTGTGCTTGAAAGTATTCGCTTTATCCATCCAGATAATCACCTGGGTGAGTAAAGTCTACTAAAGTAGTGTACTTAATACACCCGAAAACACCTGAGTGAATAAAGTATACTAAAAGTAAACTATAAGTAAACTAAAAGTATACTAAAAGTATATTTAATGCACCTGGGTGAATAAACTCAGGTAAATTAAGTATACTGCCTCTTTAAATTGAGGTTAAAACATCCATACTCCGTGATAAAACCCACTTTAATACGTTTTGAGAACAGACCGCGTTTTCCTCTCTGTCCCATTAAAGCACTGATATAGTTGAGTATAAATCAAGTACAGTCGCTGCCACAGGTGCTACAAATCCACTCAGTATCCGTTCAATAGGCAGTTGATGCGTGAATTTAATGTCAGACTAGAAGCCCTTGTGAGAGCAATTGTACTTCTTTATCACTAGTTATATTAAAACACAAATATACAAATAATTAAATAAAATAAATATTTCCGGAAAATCCACACAACAACATCTAGCCGTGTTAAGCTATAAGCTTATGTTACGGTTACTAGACATGAAATATTTAATAAAATACACATACATGTATTCATATATTTTTTAATATAGGTACATACATACTTATATGAATGAGTTTGTTTATATTAAACCGCACGATTAATAAATTCAAATTTAATTCCCGGATAAACGTAGATCATATATATACATATATATAGATAGATAAACGTAGTTCCTGTGGAACCTTACAAAAGATGTCTCTATACCAGATCCCGGAGGTAAAATAAAATATATATATATATATTGCGCGTACTGAAACTATTGAAATTGAGCGTAAAATTCAGCACACTTAGTGGTTAAAATCCAATACCTTTTCAGATCGCATTTTCCCAACTCTTTCCCATTAAAGCACTGATATAGTAGAACATAAATCAAGTACAATCGCTGCCACAGGTGTTACAAATCCGCTCAGTGTCCGTTCGATAGGCAGCCCTCCCTGGGGCTCGCTCAAAGAAAGAATGCTTTGTGATGCGGAGATCGAAAGCGAACACTTTTGAGTTCGATTGTACTTTGGTATTTTAATATATTTTCTAATGTCATATTAATAAATTTCAGCCAGGCTGGAATTATCGACAAATTGTATACTCAAACTATATAAGATAAACTTTTCTTAAAACAACATAGTACACAGTCAACATAAAAAAACCTTTCAGTGTCTTTTGATGTTGGGTGGATAGGGTCCCAAAATAACTTAAACAAAAAGGTACTGACTTTTGTTGTTTATCAGAAGTAAACGAACAAATAACCTGTCATAAGTGATTACCAAATTTTTTTTCGAACCTCGCAGTTATAATGATCGAATTAACCTTTTGACTACCTACTTAACCTATTTAGCTTTAACACGTACTTTTGCTTTCATAATCTTACGAAAGACTCCACTCCTATCGCAGTCCCGTAAAAATCGGCCTCTGAACGAAATAAGAACTCTAGATACATTTATGTTTAATAAATAAGATAACAATTTATTGCTAACCCTTGAAATTCCCTTAAATTATAAAGTCAGCGCTTGATAATTGCTAAACTTTCGCCGCAATTCCGATGAAATAATCAAATATGTATATTACAAATTACCATGCCGAAAACAATAGTCGCAATGAGCACAAGTTCTTGTTATCCCGAATATAAAGGAACCCGACTCAAATCAATATACTTTTATTACAAATTGGTTAACACCATATCAAGATAGAACTTCGCCAGTGGTGGCAAGTAGTCCGGCATTTATCCGGCTTTTTTAGATAGATTGGTCGGTTGTTTGGGTAGATCGACCTTTATTTTACTACAGTCTCAACTGATGGAGAGTGACAATGTAAAAATATGACATAGATAATATTAATAAGTCTCCTACATTTTTTTATTTTTACCTTCGATTGTACGAATCGAATGTGCTACCAATTACAAAAGCGTGCCTCTCGAAATCTTTCTACATTTGAAATATCGGATTATAGCCCTTATCTATATTAAGGTATTTAACATACCAAAATTTTCCGGTGTTATTAAGTTATTAGATATTTCGTCGCTGTTTTCAATGTTGTCCCTGCTCTTATTGTACATTTTAGCTATTGCAAGCCGTAGCCCAGGTTGATGGTTCCGGGACACTGTATGAAGACAGTTGTCAATGTCGAACGTGGTTTTACTTGTCGACACTTAATGTGGTTTTATAGTGACGCTATTGCCCAACGATACAAGAAAAGCGTAGCTCGTGGGCCACGACGCGACGCGCTACGCGTGGACGTAAGAGTTACTGTAAAACCAGCCTAACCGGTCTTTTTGTCCGGCCATTACACGTATTGCAAGCCGTATCCCAGGTTGATTGGGTACCGTATGAGTTTTTGTTTTACAGCCGGCCCGAGGAGGGTTCCGCCATCAAATCCAGGGTCACTACTATTCCCAGAAACTGTTATTCGTACCCTAGTTTTTCATATTGCTTTCCTCTCGGTTCTCGGATTATTTTAACCGGTACCTTGTAAAGTGTGAAATAAAAACAGTTCTTAACATATGAGTTTTCTTTTTCATATTTACTTAATTAAATTAACTTTAAATGTATTGAGTTTCAAAAATGTCTTGTCTTTTGTTTTGAGGCAAATTATTATTTGTTATTAGTTAGTAGCTTTTCTAAAGTTTATTTACTTGTTTCAGGTAAGTTAATTAATTCTTCCGGAGCTGCTGGTAATACCTACAATATAAAGGTAAAATACGTATATTTGTTTCAAAATCAAATTAAATGTACTTTGCAAAGGACATTATCTTTTATTAATCACAAGTTGACTAAGAGATATACAACAATATGATCGGACTTCCACCAACAAATATGGACAGACGACTTGCTCAAAGTCGATCGGAATATTTGATCGACTTTTAGGGAGGCTTATGTCCAGCAGTGGGCGTATAATAGAAATGATGATGATAACGATAATTTGTTTTACAATCATCTGAAGTATTTGAAAATTTATTAATCGATCAATAGTTGAACCGAGTAGGTACGACACCAATCGAGAATGAATCATCGTGTCAGATCAATTAATCAAAATGAAGTATCACTCGATTTACCGTTCATATCAAATCGATTATCTGAAAGACTGTATATTTGCACGAGCGGAGCGACAAGCGGGCAATATTGTATATTATAAATATCAGACCTCTTTAAATTATTTAAATAAAATTATTTTCAACTCCAGCTTATAATTCAGTGTGAAGGGCCTCATTGCATGAAGTTACTTCTAAATTTATCGTCCTTTAATGTTAGCGTAGCCTCTACGAGGGTTGCAATGGATACAACCACATAATATCTAATATTATATAACAGATGAGTTTTTTGTTTGTTTCTAATCTCAGGAGCTACTGGTCCAATTTGAATAAGTCATTCACTGTTAGATAGCCTATTTATCGAGAAATACCTAGGGAAATAATAATATTATTATAATAATAAAATTCGTTTCTTTCCTCACACAAACCTCAATGATTATGGATATAAGTAGGAATAAGGTAACATTGGCGTGAAAAATAGTTTTCTTATAAAATCATACACGTATACGTGCATATTCTCTGCGTGCGCTGCAGTGGGTCGCGCCTTTAGTTTATTTAACTCGCTAAGCTAGTGATAAAGCCACTGCCTTAAAATGTTTACCTACCACAAACCTCTAGGCGGGATGCTATTTGTGTTTATTGTAGAAGGCAATGTTTAAATGGAATGAAATGTGTCTTTCGTTTGTGGTTTGATTTATTATTTTATGTTCTGGAATGAAGACCACAAATCGGCAAACGCAGCGTAGGACGTCCACCAACGGTGATGGTAGCGGGCTCGCGGTGGTAACAGGCTGCTGCCGACCAAAGTTACCGGAAGTTTTTGACGTAACTAACTAACTTTTAGAGAGGCCTTTATACTACTGACTATGTGACTGATATACTACTTAGATATTTTTTTTTGATGAATATTAACAATTTTTACGGTAAGTTAACGCCGCAGCTATCGTGAATCTCTCTCTCTCTCTCTCCTTATAAATAAGACTTAAGACCCACATCACTCCAGTTCACATCGTAAAGAGAAAAACCTTAAGAGTAAGCATCTTCCCTCATTAGCATGCTAGGAGAGCAGCCACTGTCGATATTTCCCGAGCCTGATTTATCATACTGATTACTGGGGCACCTTGTAACTGTGATATATTGAGACGTTTTGATTAACCGCGGTAGGAATAAAAATGTTTGGATATTGGGTGTGCAGAAATAACATTTAACACTTCAAAATTTAAAGAGTTCGATTCCCGCCGTAGAGTCAAGTGCTTGTATGCTCTGTAAGCACTTTCTACTATGTCTGGGTGTTTAATATGTGTTATAAAAAAGATGTATGTCTATTATTTATAAGGTACTAGAGGCCTGCCCTGCCTTTTGACTTCATCCTTGGACTTCTACAAGGATAAAAAAAAAGAATTAACCAAATTGATGAGTTATGCGCAACACATTTTGCGATTCATTTTTATATAATAGATATAAGATGTCTCATCCACAAGCTTATAGCTTACCACGGGGCTAGATGTTGTTGTGTGGAATGTGAAGATATTACAAAAAAAATATTTTATTGGGTTTATTAGGCAATCTTATATGATATAACGAAGCGGATTAGCAATTTTATTGGCAGTTTGTAGGTCATAATAACTCCTAGAATTACGTAGGTATTTCTATTTTTATTACTTTTATGTCAAACAAGCTTTTATGTTTTTAGAAAGTGATTAACATCACTTTTAGGTAAAAACACATACTTATTCTAAATTATTCTATTATTATATATGTTTCTACACAAATTTAGAATAATACAATATTTTACCCCAGCTTCGATTGTAGGATTTTACATAGTCATTCCATCCATTCAATCCAACGGAAATTCATTTCATCAGGATAATCTCGTCTGTTTGAGTTTTCAAAGGTAACCTAGTTGTAACACATTTGAATCATAGTACCTCGGTGCACATCTTGACAACAAGGTGTCTGGACATGTTAAACTCATTTAGTATTCAGCATAAATATCATAAAATGCTATCGTGTACATTTCGCAAGTGAAAGAATAACACAAATAAAGCTAAGGGTTTATCATTTCACTCGTGGGTATAGCGAATAATTTAAACAACAATTATTAATTTTCCTAATTATGCTATACACAAACAACACGAATAAAAGTTGCGAGTAGGTAGTTAAACAAATGAGAGTCTAATTTCTAATTAACGTGGAAGAGAAGGAGATAGTACTGTAGGCAGTTCTAGGCCAAATAAATTTCGTTGCCATGACAACGAAACTTGTCTATAATGTCTATGCTAATATTGTAAGAAGGTAAGATTTGTTTGTTTGTAATGAATAGGCTCCGAAACTACTGAACGGATACTTTAACGGCCTACGGCGAATATTCGAGTCAACGTGATGTGTGTGGCCGGGTGCATCGTTGCAACGCGAAGTATTCTAGCGAAGAAGATGTTGGACTTGGGCGTAGCTACAATTAGTCACTTAGGAATCTTGTAGCGAGCAACGCGACATAAATCTTTATCCGTGTAGACCGAACATCGCGTATAACCGTTCACGATGATCTTAGCGCGCCAACGCGACAATCTTCGCCTGCTGATGTTGCCGCACCATAACAGTTACCACTAACTACTTGGCTCGTGCTATATCTGACGTAAAAGTAAATAAAAAGTAAAAATCTATTCAAATGGTTGAAGAAAGTCTGAAGGAGAGGCTGTAGTCGGATTAAATAAATAAGAAATAGGATGCAATGAGACGATCAACATTGAAGGAACGATCTCTTACCTTTTATGTTTCCCCTACCATTTGCTTATTTGGTCTAACGACTTCTAAACGAAACGCAATTGAACCAGCCAAAGTTTTCAGCCTGTGTTGGCAGTGGTTAAATAAGGTTTGGCGCAAACGGGCTACCGACCATAGCTACCAGTGTTCGGAAGCCACCACTTTTTATAATTCGCTAAGCGGGGCAGGTGCGTGGCCCGTAGCAACCACAAGTAGCGAGTCGCAGACATTACTGTAGTCGTATTACGTGTAGTCCTAGAGAGTAGCCGCCACCGACCACGTGTGCGCCGCGTTTAACAAATGAATGATGGATGTATGAATAATCGTGTGAACTATTAGTGGCGGGCTAATGGCCGCTGTAGTCGAAAGTCCGTTTGCGCCTGACCTAAGGACCCGAATTATGGTTCATCACTGTTACAACAAGATATGAAGAAGCCTGTAGATACTATACGGAATTAAATCCTTACCTAACAGATACGAAGAAAATCGAGGCTTACCAAAAGTTGTAAATTTAATTGAAGAAAATATTGGGGCAATAGACATGTTATTTTCCCGGAAATTATTCGATTCTCACCGTTAAAACCATCCATGGACTTCTACGCAGATTTAAAAAAAACCCTAAATTGGTCAAGGTGTTTTTGAGGTGCGCATACACATTTTGCGATTCATTTTTATGTTATAGATTTAGACTGTAAGTGTAACATTACGAATAAATAGCTTTTTGTTTTCTTATATTTAAAAAATACAACTGTCGGTTATATATCGAATTCGTTATAATATCACATGTTCGAGAATTGCCTTCCAGGTCACAAGCTGCTACAAAAAGTGTATTAAGTTAGTTCCATAGTAGGGCCTAATTCTCCGCCGTTATTTATTGAAAGTCATGAATACAAAACGGAAGGAACTTCTTTTTCCGGTTTTTTTTGTTTTTCCTTCACGGTTTATTGTTTGTTTTCGCTTATCAAGGATTCAATGGTTTTTGATAATTAGGTTAACGTGTTTCAGTTCAATTCAGGTTCTTCTTAGACCATAGTTGTTTGTTAGGGACTGTGAGAGCAAATTATTTGTGTTTTTTTTTTAATTAAATTAATTTATAACATATTGTCGCTGTTGAATGCGACAATATTCAATCATTCTTATACAAATACATATATCATTTTGAATTTAATGTGTTTTAGAGATGGCAACTTTCGTGTGATAAAATTTGTGTAGTATTTATGGGTTCTTTGTAATAAATGAAAGAACATGTCTGTTATACCGATATGTCACCACATAGCTTTGTGCTATCTACAATATTATTTGAATATTCACGGGAAGTCTTCGTAATAAAAATCAGAGGCACACCGCTATTCGTTTTTGTTTTATTGCAATTTATATTATTTCAATGAAGTAAGCTGACTTGTTGCAATATTAAAGCGATTTTCTTGGTATTGTAATTTTTTTGCATAGCCAGTATTGTTACTTATTCGATTTAGCTACAAACACTAACCAAAACAATTTAAAAAACTAAAATTGATTAACAAATTTTATAAATGTAATTTTAATTATTAGGCCGATTAAAAAATGCAAAAAAAACCCATACTTCATATTTTTTTATCATTTACATTTAAACTGCATGCTATTTACTAAAACATCTAAAAACAACGTCTTTAGTTATTAGATACTAATACTTTTTTTAATATGACAACTTCGCGCTCACTTCCAGCCCGCGTCATCAAAACATCTAAAAATACTTTAATAATAAAAACAATAGCGTATACCTCTGAAATACTTTTGTTTATCCATGACTAAGCACATAAAGCTGATTTAAATACATTATTGAACACTATTACCCCGGAGAAAGTGCTTACAGACAAACAAACACACACTTGAACCCCTCGGCGGGAATCAATCCCGCTACCTCATGCGCCGCAAGCGGTCTTTCCCCCACTGCGCCACTGAGGCACTTACCAATCCCTAACACAGCAATATTTACCCGGTACTATACCAAATAGGGTTTATGTAACAAATCGTATTTTAAAATATAGACATTATTATCAAATATCGTAATTAAAATTTTAATATTTTCATGTTTTATCACACGACTAAAAAGCTACTTTTCAAAATGGCGTTGGTATGCCGGCCTGAGTGACGTCAATAAGACGTGACAAGCTATATGAAGAACTAAAGCGGAATTTGGCAAAAGTGGCGTTCATCTGAGTAACATCTCTTTCACTTTATAATTTTATTTAACTCGACACTGGCAAATTGTCGCTTCAAGCGCAAAGTCCAATTACAAGAAACTGAACTGAACTGACAAGCTATAGAGGTATAATGTGTCCTACAACTTCTATAGCAGGCTACCAACACGTGATGTCATATATTCGCCATTTTAGAGCCAACCGTTTCTCGCGCACTTTGGCAATTGGTTATTCATTATTGAATTTTGAATACAATGCATTGTTTTACCTAACTATAATTGTGTTATGTTTCGCAATTCGAGCACTTCGATCCGCGCCGCCGCTGCACTTATCCGCTAAATAGGTGGTACTCACGCGCCACCACCGCGCCGCCACCGCGCCGCCACCGAGCCGTCACCGCGAAGTCAAAGCCTAATTTTACCGGTTATGTAATATCATGACTAACATCCGTATCCACTATACGGCTGCTAATCCAAATAAAAACACATTCCTAGTTACGAACATTACAAGTTACAGTGCATTGCAGTGACGTAAGGCTTTTGTGTGATTTGTACAAAATTTCCCAGTCACAAGCTATCAATCTGGAACTTTATGGGCATATACCTTAATACTTTATTATTAAAAAAAATAGGTATCTAAAGACGAACTTATCAGAATATTATTTTTTGTAGCCATCATTCCGATTCTTAGGTACGTAATTCACCCTTTCTTTAGTAAAAAACCTTATCAGCAGGAAAGCTGCCTAAAGTTCAGAAAGGCCCGAATTTACTGTTTACAAAGATCAATAACATAAGTATCCGCAAACCATCAATTTCTCCCAAACATAGCAGCGGCCTTTACTCTGGGGAAATGTAGGAATTTCTATTGCGTTTAAAAAATGTTTTTCTACACCCACAAAGCGGGAATATTTAATATTTTTTCTCATTAGAGTCATAACTAGTAAAACACTGATGCTAGATAAGCCCTCATTTGACCACGATCTCACCTGATGTAAAGTTACGATGTAGTCTCAGTTGGGGCTTGAAGACTTGGTAGGTCTCCGGACCACATTACGAAAAATTCGTTTCACGCACTGGCCCAGCCCGGAGAGTGGTGACAAGCCGCGGCCGAAACCTACCACCAGAGACTGTTCTTAGCACCACCCGGAGGCACGTGTAAGGATTCAGAGGGTTGACACGGGCGTGAACAGAAAAAACCTCACACACGACAAATTCAGAACCTCCTCCTTTGTTTTTTCGTTTATTAAGTTAAAACACTTTTCTCGTAATCTAATCTAATAACAAATTCATTGAGCGGGGTCAGTTGACCGATTGAAAACTTACATTACGTCAACCAGGCCCGAGAGGCCCGTTCGAGCGGACTGGTCTACTAAAGAGCCAAATAAACTTAGCTTATCACACGGCTAGATGTTTCTGTGTTAATTGTCTTGCATAATATAAAAATTAAGTTTCCACAGCTGTGTCAAAGGGACTTCTCTCTTGACAAGAGAGAGTAGGCCTTAATTCACCACGCTGGCCAAGTGTGGGTTGGTGAATGTCACATGTTTTTGAAACTCTTAGCACATGCCGGTTTTCTCACGATGTTTGTAGTTACCGTTAAAGCTCTATTCTGCTGCCTGTTGCTAACTGACTAGCAATATTTATTTATAATCCTATTAATTTTAGTATGTTTTTACATACAATTAATATTTTTTATCTATGTATTTTTAACTCTAGCACCGGCTTACTCTAGAGTTAGTCGATTTGTTAAGTAATTATTGTCTATTGCAGAACTATTTTTTAATATGTTGGCTTATTTTCAATAAAGAAAAATATTAAAAATTCTAATACATAAGTATTTATTTACGTGGTAAATATAGGTATATAGAGTGGTATTTAGAGGTATATATAAAGTGCGTTTATGAGTATAAAAAGTAATAGCGCTAGAGACAATGTTTTAAATTACCAATTATTTAAATAATTAACATAATTATTATAATCCATACATTTGGATACTCGTACTAATTTATTTTAATAAATGTATTACATTGGCCGATGCTGACCTATTTCCATAATGACATTATGAAATTCCATAATATTAATCCAGTTGCTTGTTACATAAACGAAACGAAATTTGATAAAAATCGAACACAAACAAATCACTCATCCACTTTCATGTTTCATCCATGTTTTTGCTGTTGTGTAATATGGGATTCCCAATGCCACAACTTTCTCAAAATATAATAACTAATAGGTATCATAATTATTCTTAAATGTCAAAATCTGAAATACATTAATAATTCATTTAATCACACAATTAAAATAGTGTCAATTTCTCATAATTATCATTAACAATGATTACGAATGTCAAAAATTAATTATAATTTTAATTAAATATCAATTTTCATCATCATAGAATAAATGATGATGAAAATTAAGATAATTTTTATAAATTATAAATCATTCCCATTCATGAACTCGTATATTTATGAATAGAACGCAATGGAACTTTTAGCTCGCAGATATTTGCGATGCGATGCGAATTCGCAGTTATGTGTGTGAGCCCTAAGTAGACATAATTTTGTTCCACCCCTGAATTTAAGTTTCGATGCACCTTTCACAAAGAACACTATCTGTACAACTTTCTTGAATTTATTGATAACTAGCTGACCTGTTTCCGCTTTGCTCACAAAAAACGTTCCTCTTCAATGGTTTTAATTATTGCAGAAATGCGTATAAAGATTCCTTCAGTAGCTTTCGAGTTTATCCCCAACATAAAGTCGCGGCGCGAACCTTGAATTTTTATATATATATCAAATAAAAATTGCCGGACAATCCACATTACAACATCTAGCCCCGTGGTAAGCTCAAAGCTTGCGTGACGGGTACTAGATATCTGATATACTTAATATAATAGGCATATATATATAGATATTTTTTATTATACATATGAGACACCCAGACCAAGGAGAAAGTGCTTGCAGAACATACGAACACTTGACGGCGGCCCACGGCCGGAATCGAACCCACGCTACCTCTTGTGCCGCAAGCATTGTATAATATGTATAGATAGTTCAAAATCATAAAAAAACATTGCTAAAGAGTTTTACAGCTCTTACCCATTCTAATAATACAAATAAGTAACTTTGTTTTTTACTCTTTCACGCAAAAACACATATTCTTTAGAGCCTGAGAGAGGACACAAACTACATTTTTTTTGCGGGAATATCCATTATAACGCGGGCAAAACCGCGTAGCACTACAAAAGACGTGTTAGCTAAGAATAAAGACGTGTTGGCTATGTGGGAGGACACTCAACTGTCATTCCGAAGGTCGTGGGTTCAAACACAGCCACGCACCTCTGGATTTTTCTTCTTGAGAAATTTATGTGCGCTTCAGACACGTGCTTTAACGGTGAGGGCAAACATCGTGAGGAAACCGGCATGTTCTGAGAACTTTAAAGAGTTTGAAGGTAATGTGACATTCACCAACCCGCACTTGGCCAGCGTGGTGAATTAAGGCCTAATCTCTCTCGCCAAGAGAGAAGTCCTTGTGTCCCAGCAGTGGGAACGTTAATAGTGTGATGATGATGATGATATATAATGTAAAATCCTGTATATAATCTTGGAACCTTATCAACGTAGTCGGGGCGAAGGTAAGGCAATACCACGGCGATAGCGAGTAACACGGCGCCCGCCCTATTGGCTACTGATTTATTTTACTTCCTTCTTATTGGCTCCTATAAACACTGATAGATAGCCGGGGAACTGGAAATGCCTTTAAATGAAACAACAAATATATTGTGAGAAATAGAAAAACACAAAATCCGAGGAAACTAAGCTATGGTTGATATATTAATAAATGTGTCAATGTCAGTTTGTTTACGCTCTGAAAAAGGTTTTCGTTAGTTTATTTTTAACCCCCGACAAAAAAGAGGGGTGGTATAAGTTTAACGTGTCTGTCTGTCTGTCTGTGTATCTGTCTATCTGGGGCATCATAGCTCCCGAACGGATGGAGCGATTCAACACTCGCGAAAAACTCACATCAAAATGTGAGTTTTTCGCGAGTGTTCTTAGACATGTTCGATGAAAATGAAAATCGGTTGACCTGTTTAAAAGTTATGAAGGTAAAAGTGGGGAAGGAAAACCGAAAATCTGCAAATATACTCGAGTGGGGTCTCAAATGAAAGCGCATCACGTGCACATTACAATGACTTTTTATTTTTAATGGGACAAAAGTTCTGGAAGCGATAGTTTTTCTTAATTTTAAATTTGATATTAATATTTAATTTCAAATATTATTATTTGTGTACAATAAAAAAATTCCATCACGATACAAAATCATTTATTTCCATTTGTTTCGTTTCCATAAAATAGTATTTCTAAATTCAAATTTCCCACTCTCAATTATTTTGGTTCATTCATCGTGTATCGACAAATCAGGCATCGAAACGTCTTGAACGGCGTGCACAGGTTATATATGAAAAAATACAGGAGCGCGCTAGCAGCGACACCAAGAGGAAGAAGAAGGAACTAGATCGATCTCACACGAGCGTGCGCTCGCACCGAAAATCCTGTAATCCTATCATAAACCAATTCAAATCAGCCTGGCCAGATTGTGAAAAGTATCGTGTGTGTTGTGCTAACAAAGGACAGTGTTGTCAATGCAAGGCGGAGTGGGCAGTCCTGGATATTTAAACTGTGAGTATCTTTGTCTGTATGCTCGCCTCACGTGTTATGAACCAAACCTTTCCTAAACCATCGTAGACCAGAACCTGGTCCCCCAAAGTGTTGCTGTGCCTATTTTATTGGAATGCAACATCTTTTTCTGGTGCCGAAACCAGGGATAACATTGTTTTTTGTATTTTGTATAACACGCTATCCACCACACCTTACCGCCATTTTGTTCTTTGGTATTTTCTGGTAAATTACGCAGCTTCGAGTAAACTCATCGACTTATTGTTTTATCTAAAAACCATAGGTATTTCTCGCACTCTAAGCTATCCTATTTACTATTATTACCTGATTATCCAACGCAATAGGGACAGGCATTATCGTTTTACATCGAACAGGATTTTGCGTCGTGTCAAACAAGTACCTATTTAGCTAATATTTTGTTGTCAAGATTACTTTATACATTCGTTACAAATAATATTGCTTGGTTAAAGCAACTCATCAATCAAAATCGGTACACGTTTATAACCAACAATATTTGTTTGCCTCCGTAAGTAATTTTACACAAAATTATCTCTTGTTATGTGTGAGAACAAAATTGTACAAACACTTTTCTAATCGGTGTACAATTCATCAATCGGCTCATCATAACACATTATCGCTTGGCTAGGTAGGTAGATACCTAACATAATCACAACAATCTATTTCTTAAATTTAAATATCATTCCATTTTCGCTGTGTAGGTTTGTGCAAACAACAAAACAAATCGGTGCACATTCCTTTTTTATTACCTATTCAATTACGTAGTACATACTTCAATATTGTCATCTTATATACACCTTTTATACAAAACTATTTTATTACGTAAATTCATTAATTGTTATAAATTTTACTCAATTCATACTATAGGGTAGTTTTGTAAATCTCCCGCAGATAGCAGGCTGTACGCGCTGTCAGCGCTCGCAAGTTGTTAACAACACCAATCGAATGCTAATCTTCCATAATAGTTACTAAGGACCGCTTTGTAATATTATTGTTAGTTTACATTTTTTATAGATATTGTTGTTATTTGTTGTCATTGCTGTGTTTTTGATATTATAACTAAACTTACAATCATAAACCAGTCGCAAATTTTTAAGCAATAATGTCTTATCATACGACCGTAAAACGAAGATTAAGCAAAACAAAAAAATCTATTGATAAAGGTTTTACAGAAAATGACTTGCCTTCTTTGCGAAGGAAGCGTACGCTTGTTTTTAACCGTATTTCTAAAACCTTAGAGTTGGGTTTACAAACTTTTAATGATATTTCGAAACAACATTTATTTTTTTCGTATTATGATGACGTATCGTTGAACGTAGCTAAGTTTGAGGAATTTCATTTTGACATTATCGACTTATCGGATAGAATCGAGGAGGATGAAAGTTTACAAATCAAATGCGATGAGATGTATTTTGAAATAAAATCGATTTATCGACAGCTTAAACCTTCGAAACATGATATACCTATCAATTCGACTAAAAACGTAAAATTACCTAAAATTTCGTTACCTGTGTTCTCAGGCGATGTCAAAAAATGGCCCGAGTTTTTTGATACTTTCAACGCGTTGATTCACAACTCGTCTTTATTGTCCGATACCGAACGCTTTCATTATCTCTTATCTTCGCTGAGCGGTGACGCGCTGACAGTGGTGAAAACTTTCCCGTTATCTCACGAATATTATCGAGAAGCGTATGAAGCGCTTGTAACACGTTATCAAAACAAACGGGACTTAGCGTTTACTAGTTGGCGCGACATTTTAAATGTAGATTTTAGCTGTGATAACGCATATAATTTCAGAAATTCGATTGATTTCTTAGAAGAGAATTTGAATATTTTAAAGACGGTTGGTTTGCCAGTACATTCTTGGGATTTTGTGTTGATTTATCATATTTTATCGAAACTAGACACTTCTTTGCGTCGTGACTTTGAAGAGAAGCACTCGAACGTCGAATTGCCTACATATTTACAGCTAAAGCAGTACCTGCATTCGAAATGTGAGGCTTTATTGCGGGATACACATTTTACCGAGTCGGAAAGCGGAAATAAACAGTTATTAAATTCATCATCATCATCATCGACTCGCCCTAAACGCGGTGCTGCTGCACACTCCCTCGTTGCTAACACTACCAAACAGAAACCAACTCAAGTGATGATGCCTAATACTATGTATCCAGTTAAGTGTGTTTATTGCGGAGGTGCACATTCGATATCGGGTTGTTCTGATTTTCTAAATAAGTCCATTGATGAACGTATGCAAACGGCAAGTGATAAGAAATGGTGTTACAATTGTCTTAAACCATCTCACCAGTTGAGAGACTGCAGATCAGTGTTTTCGTGTCGTACGTGTAAGCGCAAACACCACACCTTATTACATCGCGAAAAAGCTCCTGAACCTTCCGACAATAGGGCTACCTTAGTATCGAGGTCATCCACGCATTCAACACAGACCACCGTTTTACTCGCGACGGCAATCGTACAGGTGAAAGATGCATCCGGGAATATGCAATCGTTCCGTGCTTTATTTGATACCGGAAGTCAGAGTAGTTTCATTACGTCATCCGCATTTGAGCGATTGAACTTGACCAGAACTAAGTCAGATGTCGCTGTTAGTAGTTTAGGGGAAACAACTGCCTCAATACTAGGAGATGTAAAATGTGAAATAGGTACTAATAATAAGGTCTTATACATACTAGACTTCCACGTGATATCGTCTATATGTGGTGATCAACCTATAGCAAAACTGAATACGTCTGGTTGGTCACACGTGAATTCTCTTTCATTCGCTGATCCAGATTTTGACATTCCGGGACCGATTGATTTACTTTTAGCCGCGGATGTGTTTGCCGAATCACTTCTTCATGAGCATATTAAGGGCAACGCTAAAGAACCTACCGCCTTCAATTCTGTCTTTGGGTGGCTTTTGTTAGGAAGAACGCGGATAGTATCGAGTACCTTATTACACTGTGGTACACATTCGGATAATGAGTTACATACGCCGGTTCAACGTTTCTGCGAATTAGACGTCATGCCAACCGCGAAAGACACTTTTACAACAGACGAAGCACTTTGTGATAGGGTTTTCACAAATGAACACTCCTGTGACGCCTCGGGACATTGTGCGGTTTGCCTTCCATTCAAAGACGATGTTCGACCCACTTTCGAAAATTCACGTGATGTTGAGTTGCGTGGATTTCATGCGACTGAGCGAAGATTATTTCTCGATCCCGAACTGTACCCTCAGTACTCAGATTTTATACATACTAACTATATTCAGGCAGAGCTATTAAACAGTTCCTTATGGTGGGCGGGGCCTAGCTGGTTGTCTCAGGATAAGCGATCATGGCCTTTGTCCAATCCTTTCGAAGACAACGGAGTAGAAGTCGTACAGGAAGAGCACCAACGAATATCACTTATCACCGAAGCGAGAGAAAACAATAGTTCAGAATTACCCATCGTCAACCAGTTAGTCAATCGTTTCTCTTCATTTTCCAAATTAATCAACGTTGTAACCTATATTTATCGTTTCATTTATAATGCTCGCTATCCGAACCTCGCTAACAACCAAACGATTTTAAACAATGTCGAACGTCATAACCCAACAATACAACTAATACGACAAGTTCACGCAAGTTCATATTATGAAGAAATTTCATTCTTAAAGTCTAACAAACCGTTATCTAAACCGCTGCGAAGGCTGAACGTATTTCTAGACGACAAACATGTACTTAGAGTTGTCGGACGCATATCGCGATCGGGCTTAGAATATGAACAAAAATATTCTGTATTGTTACTATCTGATCACCCATTAACGAACTTAATAATCGATCATATTTATCGAACTTATCTTACGCCCGGGCATTTCCTCACTCTCGAACCCCTAACCGCTGTACCGGACGATAACCTAACAAACATAAACGTTAACCGTCTCAGCCGATGGCAACTGCTCCAATCATTCCAGCAACATTTTTGGTCCAGATGGAAATCTGAATACTTAAACTCACTAACGCAACGCGCCAAATGGACCAAAGATTCCAAACCGTTAAACGTAGGAGCGATGGTAATCATCAAAGACGATAATCGTGCCCCTTTGCAATGGACTATCGGCAGAGTAGAAACACTCCATATCGGAGGCGATGGAATAGCTCGGAGCGCAGAAGTAAAAACTTCAAACAATCACTCTATTCATCGTCCATTGGTGAAGCTATGCCCTCTCCCTATCGAGGACTAGCTTCAATAGCTTTCTTTATATAAACGAATACCTATCTAGTATGTAGTCTAATCTAGCATAACATTAGTCATAATCAATAGTTAATATCAATAGTTAGTAAGTATTCTTGTATTTCATGCGTAACAACATCAATCTGAAAATCAGAAAATACCATTGTATTTTGGTGGGCGGAATGTTTCGTTTCCATAAAATAGTATTTCTAAATTCAAATTTCCCACTCTCAATTATTTTGGTTCATTCATCGTGTATCGACAAA
This sequence comes from Gymnoscelis rufifasciata, assembly GCA_929108375.1. NCBI lineage: Eukaryota > Metazoa > Arthropoda > Insecta > Lepidoptera > Geometridae > Gymnoscelis > Gymnoscelis rufifasciata. Next base: position 6,066,559 of record OV815327.1, on the reverse strand, counting down.
TCAGGCATCGAAACGTCTTGAACGGCGTGCACAGGTTATATATGAAAAAATACAGGAGCGCGCTAGCAGCGACACCAAGAGGAAGAAGAAGGAACTAGATCGATCTCACACGAGCGTGCGCTCGCACCGAAAATCCTGTAATCCTATCATAAACCAATTCAAATCAGCCTGGCCAGATTGTGAAAAGTATCGTGTGTGTTGTGCTAACAAAGGACAGTGTTGTCAATGCAAGGCGGAGTGGGCAGTCCTGGATATTTAAACTGTGAGTATCTTTGTCTGTATGCTCGCCTCACGTGTTATGAACCAAACCTTTCCTAAACCATCGTAGACCAGAACCTGGTCCCCCAAAGTGTTGCTGTGCCTATTTTATTGGAATGCAACACCATTGTTTGGTTTTACAAAACTTAGACACGTCAAAAATAAAATACCAAAAACAAAAAAAATAATTATAGGTTCTTAAAGGTTCTTTCTATCATCTATCTTTTTATACCTATCGCAGCCTTTATTGTAAACAAAATATAAGATAATTTAATAGAATCAGGTGTAACGAGTCTACGGAAATTCTATACTTTGTACTCTTTGTAGTGTCTTAATCCTATCTCCAATCACAAGCATTCCTAAGCCACAGACTCGATTTTCTTACATAAAATGTCCTTTCCATTTATTGAATTTCCTGGTGTTTATAATAGTTCCTTTTAGCGCGAGTTTTCACACAACCTTAGAAGTGAGACGGCGTGTTTCGACGGCGTGTTTCACAGGCGAGAATTCAATGGTTTAGGGTACTCTTTTTAAGTAGCGTTAGTCAGTTTACACCAGCTCCTTTGAGCATGTTCTTGTGATGTGTTTACTGAAAAAACTGACACTCAAGTTTGTTCTTTACGTTTACTGAATGTGTAAGAAATATAAAATATTGGCAGAGGCTTGTATAATAAAATAAATTAAATAATTAGATAAATATGGGATAAACTCATACTAAGGGTTCCGTACAGGTTATTGGCAATAAAAAACATAAGAATAAGGTTTGAAGTGCAAAAAGATGCAGTCAGAACAGTCGCCCATTCCTAAACTGGCCTCGCGCAACTTTGCCTAATTTTATTTAAATCCCGTTTTTGTAACTCAATAATTGTATGTTCAGCAAGCACTCTTTCCTTGGGAAATGGGTGTTGTCTAAGGTGACTCCAGTTTCGCTTAATTAGAACACGGCATATTTCACACGAAATCACAGCATGTAGTCTGGGAGCTGACAACAAAAAACCCTATCTGATACAAACGGCTTTTATTACATTCCACTGCTCTGGTTGGCTGCGGCAAAACTTGACAAAGGGCTTAAAAAAGGTAAAATGCAGCTCTATCGCGGTACCAATAATTCGGTCAGACACAGGAATTTGCCAACACAGGATTGGGCCGATCACATTTTAATATCGGTCCGTAAAATCCTTTATCACACCATAGAAGATTAATTAAATCTTATGATGTGTTTTTTTTGATAAAATCTTGTTTGTGCAAAATTTTACAATAATGCATCTGCAGACAAGAGCAACATCTAAGTATCTACTTAAAGTCAGCTATAACTACAGAGTGGTCATTTTTTTATCAGGTAGGGTTTTTTTGCTGTAGGCTCCCGGATTAATGACTGTTAAAGAAATTTTACTAATTATCTACCAAGTTCCAAAACTCCGTTACACACGAGACCGCAACGAGAATAACGACCATTTCGCTTTATATTTAGTCGCACAGCTTTGTCAATGTTTTGAGATAGGAGGTACCTGAATGATGTAGGTGCCTCGCTCAAAGAAACGCCGTTCCAATTCAATACAATTCAATACTTTATTTGCTTAAATGCACACTTATATAGCTAAAGATATTATATAAACATCCATCCCTATATGTTAGCAGAATGTGGAGCGATGATGCAGAAACGTAGTTCACACTTGGGCAAGTCTCAATCCAGATGAACTATGAAACTTCCACCAAAGAAAGTCCTTCGGTTCCTAAGAACTGCAAGGATAAGCGGCGATTTAAAACGCTGCAACTTTTAGGGAGAACCGCGGAAAACTGGCAAACACAATAGGCCTTTTCGGCCGCAGAGATACTATAGCCACAAATAACAAAAAAATAGGCTTTGTTCGATATTTTTTAATTAAACATAGCCAGATCCATAAATCGCCCCCGAAATCAAAATTTAATTAAATTACATAATTTAATGAAAATAGTTTCCGATAAACTTTTTGCAAATCAACCCTTAACTTGTAAACGACAGGGTTGAAGGTCGTTTGGGACGTGAGAGGTAGTGGATTTGATTCCCACTTAATCTTAGTGGTTTTGTGTTGTGCTAGCAATTACGTATCTATCTATATAAATAAAAATGAATTGTTATTCGTTAGTCTGATTAATACTCGAGTACGGCTGAACGGATTTATCTTATCTTAGTCTTGAAATGTTCGTGGAGGTCTAGGGAAGGTTTAAAAGTCGAGAATAAATCGAATAATTGCCGGGAAATTAATTATGAATAATAACCCGTGCGAAGCCGGGGCGGGCCACTAGTTAACAATAAAAATGACATCATAAAACAACGGGTTGCAATAGAGTGTGGGCATACGAAATAAATCTAACTTTTTAATTCAAGAAAAACCCCTGATTACAATTCCTTAATTTCCTTAAAAGTAAAACACTATATTATTTAGTAATGTGCTCTCGAGGCGCTTCCCAATTAGATAACAAGTATAAAAAACGTTTGTGACTCGGGATAGGAAAAAAGTACATTTGAATTGAAGGTGCTAAACAGACACACACTCTCCAAACTTTAATTAAAACCCTTAATAACTCTTTACAGGCACACGAGTCAGAAGTTAATTATGTAAACCTGTTAATATAATTCTCGGTGTAGTTACAAGATGGCGGTGTGTGAGTTTTGAGGTGCTTCCTTCCGCTAAATTAAAACGCGTCATATTTCACACGTAAGTGAATCGCAGCAGGACTCTACACTTTAAAGTAAATTTTCTTATTTTATACCTAGTTGGGAAACAGGGACTTCTCCCTTAACCCTTCAACTCGGCAGCTCGTGGAAAAATGGAGTATCAAGAAAGATTAGGCCTTAACTCAACACGATGGTCATATGCGAGCTGATCAATGTCACTTGTCCTTCAAACTTTTTGTTTCCCAGCTGTGGGATCGTGAATAGGGGTGCTTATTTTGTACCTAGTTGAAAGACGTACGCGGCTGAAACGAAATTAATGCTTATTTTGTAACTACGCACAGTAACCCCTTCTACATACAAACTACTACTGCAGGGGGTTACCGGTTAGCGATGCACTAGGGACGGACCTTGTTACAAAACTTGCTTACAAACGCGGTTGAAACAAAAATAACGCTTATTTCTTAAAGATTTGCAGTAAAGTTATGTCACTATTATTTCATTCATCATCCATCGCCTGGATGTCATAATGTCATAACCTAACTCGTTATTATGTAGAATTAATGAACAATTTAACAATATTCTCTAACAAAATCGTTGAAGCCGTTTTCAATATTCGGAGTATTCAGAAATTTTAGATAACCGAATATATGGATATTAAAATAATGTTATTCGACACATAGATAGGAAAAACCACATTTTCCCCTGGTATTTCATTCTTGGTAAGCTCTGAGCTTATGCCTCTTACTCGGCATATTATCCCAACTGATATAATATACTTGTGAAAATAAGTTTATTAACTAGTTTGTTACTTTACGCTTTATCTCTCAACTAATATTTGAATATTGCCCACATAATTATAGTTGAGTTACTGAGACGAGCATTTAGGTACGACACGTTTCGGATTTAAAAAGAACTACAAAGGGCCGTGTTGGCTAAGGAGGAGCACACTTGACTTTTATTCCGAAGGTCGTGGCTTCAAACCTCGCCGAGCACCTCTGGATATTTTCTTCTTGAAAAATGTATGTATGCTTTAAAAAACGTGCTTTTACGGTGAAGGCAAACATCGTGAGGAAACCGGCATGTTCTGAGAACTTTAAAGAGTTTGAAGGACATGTGACATTGACCAACCCGTACTTGGCCAGCGTGGTGAATAAAGGCCTAATCTCTCTCGTCAAGAGAGAAGTCCCTGTTTGTTTTCCAGTAGTGGGAACGTTAATAGGGTGATATGATGATTATGACACAAAGTCTAAGATTTTCTGTGCGATTTATTGACTAGCAAAAAAACACGAATACCTATAAGCTAGTACTTTATACCAAAACTATGTTTTCACGTCACGGCGTTGCCCGTGTTTTATGGATTTTTTCACGGGAAAGACGTTTTTTCCCGCGGTAATGTAGCTTATAGCCTTCCTCGATTAATAGGCTATCTTAAAGTGAAATAATTATTCAAATCGGCCTATTAGTTCCTGAGATTACGCGTTCAATCAAACAAACTGTTCACTATAATAATATGACGAAATAAAGTTTACATTTATTTTTATTTAAAAAAAACAATAAAAGGCTTTGTTGGTGACAACATAGCCTTATCGGGATAGAAGTATAGATAAGATATTATACATATTTTATAGTTAAAACTAGCGGCCCGCCCTGGCGTGGCACGGGTAAAAAAAGTTCCCGGCAATTTTTCCTTATTTGCTCACCGTTTAGACCTACCCTGGACTACGACAAACATTTTAAATCCAAAATCAGCTCAATCGGCCCAGCCGTTCTCGAGTTTTAATCAGACTAACGAACAACAATTCATTTTTATTTATATGTATAGATAACTAAAAAGACGCGTCATCGCGACATGCAAAAGTTCACAAACTTGTTTTTCTATATTTCTACGAGTAAACTTTTAAGAATATTTTTACTAATTCGACGGATTAATCCAATATTTTTAGCTTTAGAAATTCGTCCTTAACAAAGTTATCAACCAAAAAGCTTTTACCATTGTTAAAGTTTCCAAAAAGTCGCGCGTGCAATCTCGCTTCAGATCTTGTGAAAGGTGTTAGAACGCTGAATATTCACAGAAAAGTCGAGGTTGTACAGATTTGTATAGAATATTAAAATCTGATTCTAAAAGACTTAAAAAAATAAGGTCAATAAATACAGCGATATCTTATTTAATGATTCAGTTAAGTAATGATGTGAAAAATATACTATAATACTTTTATGTTGTACCATTCTAATTATGTTACCATTACACGAAAAAAAATTGCTTACATAAATAATATACATTATGTTTTACCTTCTCTAGTAAAACAATAAAAAAACAACAGAATAACGCATTGAAGAAAGAGGAATTATAAAAACAATTTACGGAAAAAACGTACCTACTGTGTTAGTTCAAGAAGCCGGAAGCCTAAGATGCAAGTATAAGTTCGATGCATGTATACCTCAAGTAAATAATACTCAATTTCACAAGAGCGCCATAAAAATATATAATCATTTACCAGTTCATATTAAACAATTACATAGACTTTCATTTAAAAATTCATTAAGAAAGTGGCTCATCACTAGAGCTCATTATAGTTTAAATGAGTACTTTGAAAAATAGCAACATACTATGTTTAGTTTAGGTGTTTAATTATATTCTACATGTTTATTTTTACAATAAATGTCAAATTGTGGTTTCAGTTTACACTTTTTTTCCTACATTTTGTGTTTCATTTATGTTATTATGTACCTATCTATAAGATTGTACTTATTGTATGTCCTAGCGGATAATGATTGTTGATACTATTTTTTATTACTTTGTAAGATCTCTATGTACACAATTTAACAATAAAGTTTTCTTTATCTTTATCTTTATCTTTAAGACTTTCACATAAAAATGCTCGTAGAAAAAATATAATAAAAAATTGCATCTCTTAAACCTAATAATAATAGAAGCGTATCGTTTATCGCTTAAAACCTAAAAAACTTTAAACGACAAGAGCAGTATTTTTAAACTGCCCCCTGATGTAGAAAACTTCAGTAGTTTGAAGTGCTGTATTAGCTCCCAATACCCAAAGTTGGGAATACTGCCCCTTCTGATGCTCCAAAGTTGGTAACACTGCACCGGACCAGTTCAGATTCAGAGATAGAAGCACCATTAAAGTTATCGTCCATTCTGCTGAAATTCAGAAAGCATCTCTTGTAACTTTTACTAATTAAACGAACTGAACACCAATCAGAAACTTGCACCTAAATTTCTAATACTAAGGGGCAGTCTGCACGAACCAGGCAATCTCGGCTATGTTATCGTCATGCTACGTATAATGCACGACGATGATATCGCTGCGATGCGACAATCGCCCGTTAAGAGTTTGCGAAATGTAGAATTGAAAACATTTAATTACGTCAAAAATATTCTTACGTAACACAATTTTTTACACAAATATACAACACAATATTATTAATATAATTACACATAGTTAAAAATTATTAAAATGTCTTAGCTTCGCGGCGCGGTGAGCCTTTTTTTTATGCTGGATAAGCCATCATTTGACCACAATATCACTTGATGTAAAGTAAAGTGACGATGTGGTCTAAGATGGGACATGAAGACCTCGAAGGTAGATGGCTTCTCCGGGCCACATCACATGTCGCCTGTCGCTACTAACGGGGCGCACGCCGCGCGCTCACTGCGAGCGGGCGAAGTGCTCGTTGTCGCATGCGCTAAGGACACTCGGCGATTCCGTTACTAGTCGTTGTGAACGCTCAGCGATTCCGTTACTAGTCGCGGTGATAGTCTGTCAGAATAATCGCCCGTTCTTGGAGACGCTAAGGATACTGTTATTACACAAGTAAGGTGACAGATACACTGGAGTATTTACATAGGTACTGTTACCAGAACAACGAAATGTAACGAGTTACGGTACTACTACTACCACGTGCGGTTTACTTGCAGCGAGCATAATGCCGAGCATTCGTAGTAATGGTGTAACAATAATAACAGTGTATTCATTGCTTGCTGTTATTAGAGTTTCCATCTGTTCCAATTTGGTTAATGCCGTTTTCGTTGTGAAAGTTCGGCCCACATTCAAAAATCCGCTTTTGTCCCATTTTCTATTTCTCATTCGTCCCTAAACTAATTGTATTTTTATAAAATCAGCTTTCGTGCCACTTTTCAGCGCTAAATTCGGTCCAGTATTTTAGTTGGTAAATTTCAGCTATTTTGGTATAGTCAACGCAATAAATTTCAACTTGACTTTATATTACAAGGCTTGTCATCAAAAGCTATTGTATAGACCAGAAACATTTTTAATCTGATTTGAGTTCGAAGTAACAAAATTCTAAGGACTTTTAAATCCGATTTTCATTGTAATCCAAACATCGCAACAGTTAAAAGGGTTTAGTCATTTGTTTGTCTCTAATCTAAACAACAAAAACCCAGCTAAAGTTTGAATAAAACAATCCATACCAATCTACCTTTCGATAACGTGGTAGACCTCATACAATCCATCACTCCCCAAGGGCCCGGATTTATACTCGTAATCGAGGATATCGGCAGTCTCATCACGCAAACGAGCCGAAGACCAGAATTTTTTTTCCACTCCTAAATTTGCATACGCAAGGGGTTTTCGTGGGTACATCTGAAGGGAAGAATTATTTCTTATCGCTATGTTTTATATTAAACTCTCTTGTTTCCCCTTTCTATGTATGAATTCTATAAAGTATTGTACATTGAAGAATATTTCTGTTAAAAATGAATGTCCAGTGACATAGTAGCCACAATACTAGGAGTCTGTATGTTTATTATATTTTTTCTGCATAGCTAATAAGCTTGTCACCTTACTAAAAAATAAGGTATGTATTGAAGTTTCGCGTAACGTCACGTTTAGGAACTGTAGACTATAATACAATTTTATTCTATAATACATCTATAATACTATAATTTTATACGATTCATACTACACCGTAAACTGCACTCCAGAATGTTATCCTCTTTATTTTCGTATTTCTTTGTTTAAATATTAAATAAATATTTCCGGACTACTCACACAGCATCATCTAACCCCAAACTAAACAGCTATTAAATTGTTAAGTTATTTAATTGTTAAGTTATTTAAATGTTAAAGATAAAAATATGTGTATCAATACCTTCCCATTCATCCTTTACAACCAGTTAAATAATACGTTATAAGAAGTGCAACTGAAAAGTTTTAGTGCTGTTTTTTATTTAATTGACCTAACTTTTACAGTTCTGGAGATGTTTAGTTTTATAACTGACCCATTGTTTTTGGAATTAAGTGTAGATAATTTAAGTGTGGGTTGTGTTGCTATACTTAGGTTTTTATTTAGAGAGATTCAAAAAGAAGTTTTATTGTACCTAGGTACAATAAAACTATATACTAATTATTTTTTATATATTTTGTACATTTGTAAAGCTGGGGGGGCGGGCCGCTTGTTTATGAAACGCGTTTTTAACAAAATGAAATAATAAAGGTAAGTTGATGGAAATAAAAAAATAACTTGTATATTTCAATTCTGTGAAAGCTTTTTGTACCGAGAATTCGTGATAAGAAAATTAATATGAAAGAGTGTTTCCACGAAGAAATAAATTAATAAGTTAATCTTAAGCGCGATGAGTAGAAACTAGAATATTATAACTAGCTGCTCGCACGCGGCTTTGCCCGCGTCATATAAATATATATGTATGTATGTCATATTTCCCGCGGTGTAAAATAGTCTTTGTCTATTACTCAAAAAACAGTTATGTCCACGCCAAATTTGACACAAATCGGGCTTTGCTCGCAATAATTGTATTTCAAGTGGAAAAAAATTGCTGATAAAAAAATTGAGCGTTAAAAAAATTTTTATTCCTCCGATATGTAAAGCTTTATCCCATCAAAAACAATACTTGTCAAGAAACCAAGTCGCGCAACTCAGTTGTTCTGCGGTAAAAAGTTGTGAGATCCAAGTAAATCCAAGTCTTCAAATTTCGTCTCAAAATTCTTTAATGTTTTATATTCCTCTTCAGTAGTTTTTGCGCGAAAGAACAATAAACACACTTCATTACATTCTCGCAAACTTTCGCGTTTTTAATATCGCATTTGATATTTATTTATTTATTTATAGTTTGAGCACAAAAACAAAGTACAGAGGAGGACTTTTGGCATTAAAGCATTCTCTACTAGTCATCATGGGCGTGCAAGAAAATAAATGCGTTTAAGATTGGCTTACCTGTTGTTTTTTCCGTTGCATCCGGTTTGAAATCACAACGATTCTAAAGAAGTTTCACTTCTAAAATATTGTAAAAAACAATGTTTGTAAAAAAGCTTTTTATAGAATATCGGACTACATTGACGACAAAACTGCTTGGGACGGAATCTGCTCCAACAGCAAATCAAAAACAACACTAACAAATAGCTATTGTAAAGTTTCAATACAAAAATGAGCAAGAGTTTCTAATCGCTTCATTTGTTTTTGTTTTGTTTTTTTTTTGACGGTTCTAAGATTAATAAAACCAAACAATGGAAATAAATGATCTTGTATCTTGATTTACTAAATTCGAATTGGAATCAGCAGCAGGTGTAGCAAACTATGTATCATCATCATCATCATTTCAGCCGTAGGACGTCCACTGCTGGACATAGGCCTCCCTCAATGACTTCCAGTGACTTCGTTCGGTAGCAGCTTGCAACCACCGCGAGCCTGCTACCTTTACCAGATCGTCCGTCCATCTAGTTGGTGGACGTCCCACTCTACGTTTGCCGATCCGTGGTCTCCACTCGAGAACTTTCCGGCCCCAACGGCCATCTGTCCTGCGTGCCACATGGCCCGCCCATTGCCACTTTAGCGAGCTAATTCGCTTGGCTATGTCGGTGACCCGCGTTCTTCTACGTATCTCCTCATTTCTGATTCGATCACGTAGAGAAACCCCGAGCATAGCCCTTTCCATAGCTCGCTGTGCAACTCTGAGCCTATTCATGAGGCCTATGGTGAAGCACCACGTTTCGGAGCCATATGTCATCACTGGCAACACACACTGGTTAAACACCTTCGTCTTTAGGCACTGAGGTATATTGGATGAAAAGACGTTACGAAGTTTCCCGAACGCTGCCCAACCGAGCTGGATTCGACGATTGACCTCTTTCTCGAAGTTGGACCTACCTAATTGGACTGTTTGTCCTAGGTAAACATATGCGTCAACAACTTCGAGCATCGAATTCTCAACCATAACAGGGGTGGGCACTACATGGACATTCGACATGACCTTCGTCTTGTCCATGTTCATCCTGAGGCCCACCCGTTGGGAGACTCGATTGAGGCCTTCTAGCATTGTACTAAGTTCCTCCGTCGATTTTGCCATGACTACGATATCGTCAGCGAATCGAAGGTGAGTGATGCATTCGCCATTGATGTTGATGCCTAGTCCTTTCCATTCTAGGAGTTTGAAAGCGTCCTCTAAAGTGGCTGTAAACAGTTTCGGAGATATAACATCTCCCTGCCTAACTCCTCTTTTCAACGGAATCGCTTTCGAACTCTGTTCCTGTACTCGGACTGACATGGTGGCGTTTTTATACAAGCACTTCAACACTTCGATATATCGATAGTGAATTCGGCACCGTTGGAGGGACTCTAGTACCGCCCAAGTTTCTACCGAATCGAAGGCTTTCTCGTAGTCCACAAACGCTAAATAGAGCGGCAAGTTATACTCTTCGGTCTTCTGTATAACCTGCCGCAGCGTATGTATGTGGTCTACGGTACTATAGCCTTTTCGGAACCCGGCTTGTTCGGGAGGCTGGAAGTCATCTAGCCTGCGTTCGAGACGATTTGCGAGGACCTTAGAGAACAGCTTATAAACATGGCTCAAAAGCGAGATGGGTCTGTAGTTCTTTAATAAGGTATTTAAAACTATGTATACTAGTAGCTAACTAGGTAAAGTACTTTTTGGTGAAGGCCTCATTGCTCAAATTTTCTATACTAAGTTCTTTACAAAGAGAAGTCGTAATAAAATAGAGTAAAAAATAAAGGTAGGTAGAATTAGCACAGTTGGAGTTGGCATGCAAACGAGGAGCTTCTAGCTGCTACATCTATACGTGACCGGATGAGCGAGAAACTGTGCTAGGGATGGCAAATATACAGTAAAAAAATACTTTGGTACTAGATAAGGCCTTTTTAAATAAGTAATTTTTTAAAATATTATAATTTATTATGGTTAGGGGTTTAGCGATAGATTCCATTATGCGTTTTATCATAAAACTTTTTTGCCAAAAATTAAACCAACTTCAAAACGGAAACTGAAAAGTAAAAAATAAATTAACTTTACAAATCATTTCGACATTATAAGTGATAATTAAAAGAATCATAAACAATTAAATAATTACGTATTTAATAATTTTCAAGTCGGTGCCAAGTAAAACAATAACTAGATATTATATAGGAACCTAGCATCAATCTTTTTCACAACTCAAGCCATAAGGTATTAGTAGGAAATTAACTCTAAATATCGGTCCATTCGCGGATATAGGTACGCGTTTCTATTTGGGTCCTAAATGCTGTTAATTTAGTATGTTATTTTGACAAATCTATTGATATTGTGTATAGTGTAGGTAAAAATGTATTTGTTACTGCATTAAGTTTTTTGTAGTATTTACTTGGCACCGACCTCATAATTATTAAATACTTAATTATTTAATTGATTATGTTTCTTTTAATTATAACTTATAATGTCGAAATGATTTGTAAAGTTAATTTATTTTTTACTTTTCAGTTTCCGTTTTGAAGTTGGTTTAATTTTTGGCAAAAAAGTTTTATTTCACGATTTTGAGTGATTACTCTACTAAAATATACCTTATAGAGTTCATTTGATTGTCCTTAATTTTCGTCATCAGACCCTAATATCAGTCAAAACCCATTCAGACGAACGGTCTCAGTAATATAAGTTAATCAAGCCCAAACACAAAGTTCTTGCTGTAAATCGTTGAGGAATTCCCTCGACCGCCTTTCCCTCCATCATCAGATCAACACCAGACCCTCATTAATAAAAGGGCTTTAAACTTCATTATATTGAATAATATTAAGGAACACACAAGTCGGAAAGACAATTTTTTCAAGAGTTTCCCTCAATTTCTTCAGGATTCCACCACCAGATCCAAGTTTCCTTACTATGGGACCACTCTTGGGATACTCCCTTTCCAACAAAAACAGAATAATCAAAATCGGTTCATAAACGCTGTAGGCGACGCGTAGTGTTTTCATAGTTTTAAGTTTTAATTTGATTTATATTTCTTTAGTTTATTTTTAAAAAGCTGATGTTAAAAAACAAACCTTATATTTTTTATCTCTGTAATTTAAAAACGTAAATAAAGGTATATGCTGTGGCGCGCGGGGCGACGATCGGTGAGGTACGCGGGAGGGGAAGTGTCAGTGTGCATGACGACGGCTCGCGCGAACGTTTGTTTTCTCGCTCGCTATTGCTTTTTGGTACAAAACCTATGTTTTATTGGTACAACACCTACAAACGCGTTTATGAACGATTAATTATCCGCGGACATACATAAAAAATATATATATATATACGGTCGAATTTAGAAACCTCCTTTTTTTTTGAAGTCGGTTAAAAATGAGAGCGCGGGATTTATAATACGAAACAGAAGTTATGACATAAATAATTTGTATTTTTTTTATTTATCGTTTTTAAAAACATGGTTACTTAAACAACTAACATACCAACAAAAAACTACTTAGGTTTAAACTACCTAGTGCTATTTTAAAAACTCAGTCGCAAACTACGATAATCCGCGATAAGGCCGCCCATTGATTCACACTTTTTTGTGTTTTAATGTAATGTTGTGTTCAATAAAGACTATTTTTTATAATCAAATTTCGAAAAAACTTAATACATAGTTTACAGTAGACAATGGTTCCCAAACTTGGGAAAGCCTGTACTAAGTATTGTACTAGTTACATTACCTTAGATCCTACACCTGCAAGACACAAACAAAATTGTATAAGGAAATTTAAAATACTTGAATCCAAAATGTACATAGTAACTTTACCAGTTCAGAGCAAAGCCAACCCTAGCTGATAAATCCTGAATTTATGCGAATTTCAGAGGGGCTACCGTGAAAGAATGTGGCCTTGACAAGAACGTCCTTCGATTTTCTTGAAGCGATGCATTTTACGCTACGACGTCTTCTAAATCGAGTTACTGAGACTGAATTTATCGACATACCTATCTATGTAGTGAAATGTACTCTGGAATTTCAATAAGGTTCGGATTTTATGCAAACATTTTGGATTTTCCTGTTACATTGATTTTCCTGCGTCGTGATAGTGTGACTTTGCTTTTTTTTCTGCATATCCACTGACACTTGAAGGGGAGCATTTGTGATTTATCTGTTAAGCCTTCAGAGTTTCTAGTGAGCTTTTAAAATACTACGCTTTGGATTCTTAATGTCATTTTATTTTATTTATTTAATTTGTTTTATTCGGAACACAAACAGTTTGTTAATCCCCAAGCGGTAACCGGTTACCGCTTACCTGACCTTATTACCTGAGGTGAGGGTACTAACACTAAATAAAAAACCATTTACATGTTTTAGCATAGCGTCATCACTAATGAGGACTTGATATGTTATTATATAAAGCTCGACGACTAATTATTTAAACTACGACAGTTAATGTGAAACGTGTGAATGTGCGACGGTCCTTTAGTAGTTGAGAGTGGAGTTGGTACTAAATATTAACTGGCTTGGCTATCGGCGGGCTAAGCGGGGCATAGCCCCAGGGCTCTAAGCCCAAGGAGCCTCCAAACTTTATTAACCACGGTTTTTTTTTAATTATCGATAAGCCTTCATTTGACCACCATCTCACCTGACGCAAAGTGAAGATGGAGCATGAAGGCATAGAAGATGGCTTCTCCGAACCACATTACGAAACACGAAAAAATCGCTTCACGCACTGGCCCAGCCCGGAGGGTGGTGACAAGCCGCGGCCGAAGCCTACCACACGAGACTGTTCTTAGCACCACCCGGAGGTCACGTGTAAGGATTCAGAGGGTTACCACTTACGGACGTGAACAGACAAAACCTCCAAAATAAAAACGTAATTAAAACGTATAATTATTTAATTAAAAAAGAGGTTTATTTCCGTGGGCAATTAAAATAACGCAAAAAACTTGAGCGGGGAGCAACTGAAATTACTTTTACAGAAAGGTGAAATTTCCTCGAAAAAATAGTGACACTGCGTGGCGCGTATAAGCAGCTTAGGGGCCCCTGCTCTTTGCTCCAGGGCCCTTGATCACTAAGCTAAGCCACTGATTAGAGCATTACGGAAAACATAATCAAAATCTCACAGATATTATGTAATTTGGCATCGCAATCAATTCTTCGCAGTAGTCACCTCAGATGTTAAAACTAAGTAAATCCGACGTTGGAAGAACTTCTCAACTATGTCCAAATCCCGGATAGAAAGATGTCCTTTATACGAACAGTTGTGGTGAAAAGTTCGTAGGAGGAATAGTGTCAGAGACAATTACCTTAATGTTTTAAAAATCCGTAACAAAAGGGTACAACGGGGCCTATATACTGAGATTTTGTCGTTTGTCAGTCCAGGCTGTTTATCAAAAACCGTGATAGATGGAGAGGTGAAATTTAGTGGAATGGTGTATTTCTGTTGCCGCTATAACAGCAAATATCAAAAACACATAATAAATAAATATATAAGGGGTCTTCCATACAACAAACGCGATTTTTACAAAAATAAGTTCATTGTTTCAGTTAAAACGTAGTGATTATATACTCTCTGGTTTCAGTTTTAATCCAGCCTTTGCTAATTCGATTGCGCCAATATTCATACATAGAGTTTTTCAATTGAAAATTCATTTGAAAACGGAATGAAAGCAAACCAGAGAGCACAATATATCAACGTGATTATATTCTCTTTGATAACACTATTTGAAAATAACAAATTGTCATTGGCACATGTAGCTTTTTAATAAAAAACAACCGATTTTTAGTTTGGAAAATATGAATTTATTATTTCGTTATAACTCGGGCCGCGGCCGTATCGGCATAAGAATAATAATAATAAAATATCTGCTCCCCAAATAAACTTAACTAAAAAAAAACAAATATAAAAACTATTTTAAAGTAATCGCAAGAAACACATGAGATTTAAATTCGGTATAAAATCAGGACATTTTTAATATTATCTTGGGAACTACTTTACCAATTGATAATAAATTTTAATGGCACCAACTTGCAAACTGAGCCTACCTTGAGTTACCACTTACGACTGTTGGAGATTACAACATGTTGTCAGATAAAGATAAAATTTTAGTTGTTTAAAATCTGTCAAATGCATGGTTGCATTACAACAAGTTGTAATCTCCAACAACTCGTGGTAGGGCTTATGTTCATTTAAAAATAATCATCGAAATAAAAATAATCATCGAAATCCGTTCACATAGCTGAAAATTCAGAGATCTATATAAATAAAAATGAATTGTTGTTCGTTAGTCTGATTAAAACTCGAGAACGGCTGAACGGATTTATCTTATCTTAGTCTTGAAATGTTCTTAGAGGTCTAGGGAAGGTTTAAAAGTCGAGAATAAATCGGATAATTGCCGGGATATTCATTTTGAATAATAACCCGTGCGAAGCCGGGGCGGGCCGTTAGTAACAAATACAATTTGAAATAAGAACCTGCTTTTCGTTGAAATCGGTGAACAATGAATTTTTACGACACGGTATTGTATTGTCAATTGGACCAGTAGTGAATATAAGTTCCACATATCGAGCTAATTGAAACTATTTAGATCCCAATCGAAAAACGTTTATTGTTTCATAACATTCAATTTATTTCATACCCATAGGGTCAATGCTCACTGAAACGGCAGCTGCCGTCAGCACCTTTTTGTGACCAAATTATTATTATATTTTAATCTTATCTGCGGTTTTGCGAGGCTGCGTGTGATATTAAGTCTCAACTCAAAAGTCTCCTAAACGCAGGCATCCGTCACTCGCTTATGCGCAATATATATATATTTTTTATGCTGGATAAGCCTTCATTTTACCAAGCCTACCACCAGAGACTGTTCTTTAACTTAGTGGCCATCATAGTGGAAATTATAGCGCATTCCCAGCAGTAAGATGCAAACGGACTTGCGGCCATCCGTGGTTCAACTAACAAATTTTCACTGGCGCTAGCAATTGAGTTTTGTCGATAGATTTACCTATCAACGTACTTAGTGGCACATGACCTCTTTGTGTGATCGCATTTTTATTTAACCTATGCTGTCCCACTGTTGGGCAAAGGTATCCCCTATCACGCTATGCATCGCGGTCCGTGGCGGTGTTCAACCACGTATGAAAATGTAACCAATTCGTCTCACCGATGCTTTCATGGTCTTCCTCTGCGCATACTATTTTTCTAATACATGGTCAAATGACTCAAAAGTTTGTCTATAAGTGTAAAATTTTAAGTTTATCTTTCACTTTTCCTACTATCTCGTTATATAGCATAGTAATACGTAATTAACATAAATTGGAAGGCGTTGCAAATCGCGAAACTATTGTTATAATTCTGCGGCGAGCATTGTATCTTAAGTTATAGATCCAAGAATTTGTGATTTTTAAATGATATTTTAAAAGCCGTGGTGTCTAAGTGGGAGGACACTCGACTTTCATTCCGAAGGTCGTGGGTTCAAACCCCGCCACGCACCTCTGGATTTTTCTTCTTGAGAGATTTATGTGCGCTTTAAACACGTGCTTTAACGGTGAAGGCAAACATCGTGAGGAAACCGGCATGTTCTGAGAACTTTAAAAGAGTTTGAAGGACATGTGACATTCACCAACCCGCACTTGGCCAGCGTGGTGAATTAAGGCCTAATCTCTCTCGTCAAGAGAGAAGTCCCTGTGTCCCAGCAGTGGGAACGTTAATAGGGTGATGATGATGATGATGAAATGATATTAAATAAATGAACCTGAGAAGGCTGCCGCTTAGCGCCGCTGACATCCGCTGCTCTATCAATGGGCATCGACCCTTAGAAACATTAAGTCACGAAACCCATTTAGACCCTTAACAATTCAATTATCCTATCAACCATACAATAGAGATAGTTTAGTAAACTAATTCGAAGCAACAGGTTGGCCTATAATTATGCTAATTCGCTATGAATGAATCGCAGTTCTAAGGATCTATGGTTTCAAAACAACTTTGATGCTGATTTAGTTATACAAAATAGATTCCAAATATATATGTTTGTTTGGGAATAACTTAGTTTAATAGGTTTCCGCATTTTCGTACTCAAAGGGAATCTATTAATAAACGGGATGACTTGATAGATCCTACTCTAACTTTGACAGAGCGTTGACACTTTTAAATCAACGACGCAAAACGGGGTATTATAAGTTTTACTTGTGCATGGGTCTGTCCATCTCTCGTGACATCGTAGCTCCCAAACGGTTGATCCGATTTCGATTTTGTTTCGCTGAGGTTAGCGGGGAGTGTTTAGATGTGTTTCATGAAAGTTTATAAAGCCGATTCAAAGATACGAGGAGCTTAAAAATAATGTTTACATACATTCCCGTGTTGCGCACCAAATAAAAGCTCATATCTAATACGTCACGAAAAACGCAAGTCTTATGCAAATCGGTTTAGCCATTTGATATATATGAGAGTTATATGTTTAAAGATACCTTTACGTGAGTGAAGTGTGGGTTGAATAATGGTTAATTGACAATTCAATGATAATTTTGACCCTATGATGGGTAAGGGTTTTTTTCTAATTTAATGTTGTTTAAAATAAATAAATAAATAGAAACACACGAAATAATAAGAAAACAAAAACATTAGTTAGGAAAAATGGCTAAGTCTCAGCATGTGCTTGATTACTAGAAAACTAATAGACTAGTTATTAGTTTTCTAGTAATCAAGCACATGCTGAGACTTAGCCATTTTTCCTAACTAATGTTAACTGTTGTTCTTAATCAATACGGAGTTTTCTTTTTTAAAAAGGCCTTTTAATTTGTTTGCCTAATCTAATGTCTCTGCGTCGTGTTTAGCCTCATAATCAGTTGATTTATTTTATTTCAACTAAAATGTGTAACCATTGTATAATTAGTGATTATTATTATGATACTAAATGTGATACGCTTTACTTTCATTTATACTAAAGTATTCAATAAAATTAAAAAAATAATAATAATATACGGCTTGAGGGTTAAAAAAAACTTAATCGGTCTTTGAAATCTAAGTTCATAGAACAAAATATATTTGCCTGGCGTGCCATTCACACCCTTAAGCTTTTTATAGCAATTTTGAAACACCTTGTATTTATGAAGGTACAGACGTGCTTGAGGACTTTAATTTATTATGTAGAGATAAGTATAAATAAGATACTTTGGCAAAAACCGATGTTACTTATCTTTTTTGACAATTCACACAACAACATTTAGCCCCGTGGTAAGCTCTAAGCTTGTGTTACGGGTACTAGTTATCTGATATACTTAATATACTATGATGGCTATTTACCAGTGTTACTCGTACCAACTACGCGCCCTACAGTAACAAAACTGGTTACTTTTTTGATTGGCCAAGTTATGATCTGGATTGGCAAGAAGCCCGGGTCAGGAATATGGGACAGCCAGACCATTATTGGCGAAGCTCCAACTTAGTCTTGATACCGCATGAAATGCTGTTAATTTCGTTGAAAAGCTTGGGAAACATGCTGCGGTAATTTGAATTATTCAAATCAAATCCAACTCGACTTCTCTCTCGTCAAGAGAGAAGTCCCTGTGTCCGAGCAGTGGGAACGTTAATAGGGTGTTGATGATGATGATGATGTTGAAATCAAATCCTCAAACTCGTATTGTGGATCTTGAAGTTAATTGTTTTATTATATAATTACTAGTTTTTTTTTTATCATCTTTGACTATATTTGCAGCACGCATTCAGTCAATTCTATGTCAAATGTCCTAAAGTTACATTAAAAAAGTATAATAATTTTATATGGTGGTTAAGTAATTTTAAATTTTCTAATTTTCCGCGCATATTCCTTAATTTTTTTTTTCTTACCAACCTTCTCCTGATAATAACGTACAGAACAAAAACAGAATTAGCGAAATCGGTCCAGTCGTTCAGGCGTGATGCCGTGACCAAGGGAAATGGGGATTCATTTTTATATATATATAGATTACTTCATATCCACTCTAACCTCCAGCGCCCGCGGCGTAACTAGGGACTAACGTCCCAGCGCGCGTTACGCGCGCCGAGCGTGAAAAACGCCGTGTTTTTTCCGTTAAAACTATTTATCACATAAAAAGTACTAAACCTATTTCAAAACCAAAAATGTATTTATTTTCTTTATTATAATTATATAAACTTGAATAATAATATGAATCATCGTACCTACATCTTCATTTACTAAAAAATTATCAAAAATAGGATGGTAGCATTTTTAGACTGATTTGGAGACCTATTTTGATAAATTTATTTAAAATACTTCCTCTGAACATTTAATTATTATTTTGGTACCGTTTTAACGGAGTTTGAGTCTAGTTTTTTCAATAACATATTTAATTTTAATACAGATATCACAAGTAAATCATAAAGAAATTAACTTGCGAAAAATAGGAAAATGGCGGAAAATTTCTCTCACTTTATTGTCAAAATATTTTTTTTTTCATAATTTTTGTTGCCAGGTATGGGTTTTTCTAATAAGAATTTAGTAGAATAATTATTGACAATGACATCTGACATTGACACTAGCAACTTGTCTTATTAGAAAATAAAGAAAATCCGAAATAAAAAAACCAAAAACTCGTGTGGCACTCTAGTACCATGGACGTAAGTCGGCATAAAGTTTTGTGGCACTACAGTACCACTGGACGTTCAAGTGGATATGCAATCTACTAGATGGCTTGATTTTATCCAATTTTGCTTGATTAGTAAAAAGGAAATAAAATGAAGATAATTGTGTCGATTTTCTTTCAGTATGTCTTGGTCTTACACCCTGAGACTCCAAGTCGCGTGCGGACGCGACCTTCACCTAATAACCTGGCAGCTGATAGCCCGAGAGCACATACCCACCAGACTTACTCGTATATGATACTAGAGTCCGCCCCCGCTTCGCACCTAGTCGACGGTATTGTGAATCAAAACCATTCTCAAACCCACTTAAACACACACAAAAAATTTCATCAAAACCTGTCCAGTCGTTTAGGAGGAGTTCAATGACTAATACACGTGCAGAAGATTAATATGTACATACTAGTCGACCCGACAGACGTTGTCCTGTCCCACGTCTCAAAAAACAATATCCAGTTGACCGTATTGTGAATCTAAACCATTCCCAGATCCCCTTGAACACACACAAAAAATTTCATCAAAATCGGTCCAGTCGTTTGAGAGAAGTTCAGTGACATACACACTCACAGAAAAATAATATATATAAAGATATATTAAGATGATATTATAAATGTTGAGTTTTTTATATGAGTTTGAATCATTTATTAATATATTTCCATTGATAAAAAATATAACTCAAAAAATCTGTTTTTTTTTGCGATACGGTTTTTATTGAGCATCATTGTTTTCATATCTCTATTTTTTTTATTATTTTGTACTCGTTTATTTGTTTCGATATACAGTGTGTGTCGTTGATAATGGAAAATCCATTAAGGGGTGGTATCTCAGCTATAAGACTACAATAAAATCATATTTTTATGTAATTTTAACCAGCAGTATAAAATAACAGCGCTTTTAATATTTTTAATTCTGCTATTTTGGCCATACAATTCAAGCTTCACTTCGAAACAACAAAAAAAATTTAATATCCATTTAATTTTTTTGGAATTTTACTCCTAGATACTTGCTTTATTTATAATAATTACATTAAGTACAGTTTTTACCGTATAACATTTTAAGTAAATTTTCCTCATGTTATTTCCACAACCTGTAAATTTGACTCATGAAAATGTATGGTGCCATAGTTGCCCATCCACCATTACCATTACTCAGCTTTTATAATATGACGTGTGTCTGGCACCGTCGGTTCTCAGACTATAACAGCTAACACAGCATAAAGGAGAAAAGAACCTATGAATATTAGATACGACGTGAGTGCCGAGCCGTGACGTCATCATAGCTGTCAAAAGATACTAAGCTCGGCCGTTCCTTGGCCTTTTGACTTTGAAGGGTGTAGTAATAATATTAAGACGATATGGTGACATTTAAGGTCAATGTTTCTGATTTTTTTTGAGCCACGCCCCCTATTAGCAGAATAGGCATGATGATTACATAAATAAATTTTATAGGTGTGAGATGGACTTATACTAAGCCAAGGGTTCTTTATTCCTATCTACACATTTTGCATTTAAAGAAAATTTATATTAAGAAAAATTATTTGATCTTGAGATACAGCCTGGTAACTCCATATATCTCTGTAATTGAGTCACAAACAATAAATAAAAAATTTAAATTAATCAATCATTTATTATATCGGATTTAAAATCGGTTGGGAACCTATCCCGTGGAATGGTCAATTAAAATCATTAAATGTAAAAACTTTTTTTTAAATGCAGTAGTAAACACGAAGATATCTAATGTAGAACCCAAACACAATTTCGTAGAAACTATTTTATATAAGCAGTTATCAAGAAATTGAACTCAGGAATGGAAAACAACTTTATAACAATAAGAAACTTTCCATTGAACAAACTTGACTCATGTACATAAACTTATAACTAGGAAATAGTTCTGCAACATGGAGGTAAAATATAAGGATGGAGAGGAGGACGCAAAAAAATAACCCGGACCATAAAATAATCTCAGACGCAGAAACCACTATGCTTAGCTTGTTTTACTGGTACAGTCAACAGCAAAAGGTGATTAAAACATACGTTTCAATTCAATTTCTTGTAATTAGACTCTGCGCTTGAAGCGACAATTTTTGCCAGTGTCGAGTTAAATAAAATTATAAAGTGACAAAAATTGTTGCTCAGTTGAACGCCATTTTGCGTTTTTTTTTCAATATACGTTTCATTTCAGTTTCTTGTAATTGGACTCTGCGCTTGAAGCGACAATTTTTGCCAGTGTCGAGTTAAATAAAATTATAAAGTGACAAAAAATGTTACTCAGTTGAACGCCATTTTGCTTTTTTTTTCAATATACGTTTCAAAACATCTTCTAGCGTGACATGCTAGATGTAACAAGATGAAGTCTTTAGCTCAGACTTTAGCTCAAGCTTACTACGAACCTTCCTTGAATTATAAATCTTTATACTAATATATAAATCTTCTGTACGTGTGTTAATCATTGAACGTCTAATAAACGGCGAATTTTTTTTTGTGTGTGTTTAATATGTGAACTTTTCACTACCCACTGTAACGTCCAGCGCCCGCGGCGTAACTAGGGACTAACGTCCCAGCCCTTGTTACGCGAGCGGTGCGTGACACGCTGCGCGATTTTTCCGTTAAAACTATTTATCACATAAAAAGTACTAAACCTATTTCAAAACCAAAAATGTATTTATTTTCTTTATTATAATTATATAAACTTGAATAATAATATGAATCATCGTACCTACATCTTCATTTACTAAAAAATTATCAAAAATAGGATGGTAGCATTTTTAGACTGATTTGGAGACCTATTTTGATAAATTTATTTAAAATACTTCCTCTGAACATTTAATTATTATTTTGGTACCGTTTTAACGGGGTTGGAGTCTAGTTTTTTCAATAACATATTTAATTTTAATACAGATATCACAAGTAAATCATAAAGAAATTAACTTGCGAAAAATAGGAAAATGGCGGAAAATTTCTCTCACTTTATTGTCAAAATATTTTTTTTTTCATAATTTTTGTTGCCAGGTATGGGTTTTTCTAATTAGAATTTAGTAGAATAATTATTGACATGACATCTGACATTGACACTAGCAACTTGTCTTATTAGAAAGTAGAGAAAATCCGAAATAAAAAAACCAAAAACTCGTGTGGCACTCTAGTACCATGGACGTTAGTCGGCATAAAGTTTTGTGGCACTACAGTACCACTGGACGTTCAAGTGGCTACTTAATACAACGTTTTGTAAACTTTTAACAATTTTGATTTAGTACCAAGAAAGAGGGAGATCTCCTAGCACAGGTATTACATTATTTACATAAAAGGAGATTATGAAAAACTTAATCATAAACCTTGTTAAAGCACTGTAATAAAACATTTTTTTTTTTTTACCAAATTGGGTAACGAACGTTTATAAAATTTACATAGCACTTATATTTGTATGGGCCATTTATTATTAAAAATATGCACCTTTCCAGAAAACTCAAAAAACCTTTAAGATTAGACACTAAAAAAATACTAATACAAAAATACGTAAGCTTGAGTGTTTTCTACAAGCTGGTGAACCGATAGCGTAGCGTTGTATGGTTCCACGACTGTATCTGATACTTTAGGGGATGGTACAACGCTGAATGTATTCATGATACGGTCAGGGTACTCTCCTCGTATCTTAGAAATTAAGAGCGTCCCTAATCCTGCTCCGGTGCCGCCTCCGAGCGAGTGTGTCAACTGAAACCCTTGTAGACAATCACAGCTTTCAGCTTCTTTTATTACAACATCCAAAACAGAGTCTACTAGCTCTGCTCCCTCTGTGTAGTGTCCTTTTGCCCAGTTGTTACCCGCTCCTGACTGACCGAATATGAAATTGTCTGGACGGAAGATTTGTCCGAAAGGTCCGGATCGCACAGAGTCCATGGTGCCCGGCTCGAGGTCCACCAGGATGGCCCGGGGCACGTACTTGCCGCTGGTGGCTTCATTGTAGTACACGTTGATGCGTTCCAGCTGGAGGTCGGAGTCCCCGTGGTATGTGCCCGTGGGGTCTATGCCGTGCTCATCCGATATCACCTCCCAAAACTGAAAGAAACAAACCTTTTACTGATGTCATACACGTGAATAAAGATATATTGAAGACTTTGCATATATTATTGGTACGACCGACGGCCGTAAAGCAGAAATAAAGAGCATTATGAGGGTTTACGACTTTAGAGTGTAAGAGCGTTTGTTTGAGCGATGGAGTAGTTTAATTATTTAGCCCCAATCTGGTTACCACACTGTCCTGCTTGTATGTGTGCTATTTCCCTCATTTCCTTTAAATAAAACACTAGAAAATCTGAAACAAAATTAATTTCCGAAGGCAGTGACGAGCGCGACCAACCTAGGCCGACGGATTCGTACAATTGACAAAAACAGCATTCTATATTTAAAATATTTTTTAATTTATAATTTTTCATTTTTAAACAAGTTCTCTTTGGCTAGAGAAAGGAGTTTGATTATTTGTAACGAGTTTAATTCAACAGACGAAAATATTTAAACTCGCAATGTAGTATTTGCAGTAAGCTCGTGCAAACACGGGTATTTCTGAGCATAAAATGGGCAGAATCAACTTTGACTTACTATTACAAATTCAGGGAGCGCTCATTTGAAACAATCCTAAAGAAAAATGTTATGTTAGTAGCGAAATGTATATGAATAATGCAAGATAGATGAGAGTTGGTAATTTGCAAATCATTCATTCTATTTTAGATTACTCAAACAAGTTCACTGAATCAATTCATTTAATTGGTCCCCCATTTATTTATTTAAATTAAATAAATAAAAAATAAAATAAATATTTCCGGACAATTCTCACAACAACATCTAGCCCCGTGGTAAGCTCTAAGCTTGTGTTACGGGTACTAAACATCTGATATACTTAATGTAATAGACATACATTATATATTATAGATATTTTTTACTATACATATTAAACACCCAGACCAAGGAGAAAGTGCTTGCAGATCATAAAAACACTCGCCCCCTCGGCGGGAATCGAACCCGCTACCTCTTGCGCCACAAGCGGACCATCGTCCACCGCGTCACTGAGGCAGTCAATATTTCAAATTATATTTTTATTACCATCTCAACATTTAATACTGACTCTAACTAGGATTTATACAAACCGACGTTTAAAACGATGGGGTTGAAGAGTTTCGAGCACCGTCGTAGAGACAAAAGCTAACCTTTTTTTGGACCGTAATTTTACTATACAAAAAGTTAGTCAACACTAGCAAAATTGCGAGGTTTAAATTACTGCTTTCCATATTTATTTTTGGTCCAATATCACAAAACAGATGAGAATGTGCTCTCGATTATTCAAAACGATTTTACGAATCGATTAAAGCCTGTTTCATTATTCGGAAGCTTTTATCATGGCGACTGTACAGGATGTAAGCTATTGTATTTTATCTCTCTATTAGTTTTATGTTATATTTTTCAATAGTCCTTTGTGCGTGTGATTATGTTTTCTTTTGGGTATTATCATAGTTATTACGATATATCATGATTTGCCGGTTACAATACAAAACACTTTATTGTAAACCAAAACAAAACAATAGTGACAAATATCACAAATGAGGAAGAAGAATAAAGGGCGGCCTTATCACTTCGGATCGATTTCTTCTAGGCAACCTTAGGATGGAAAAGAGAGAATTGGAAATACAAATTATTCAGGGCTATTTAATTATTGATTGATAAAATATTTCGATCCAGTCACTCGTTTCAAGTCTTCAATTCTGAACAAAAAACTAGACTTCTAGTTTCAAGTCTTAACAAAAATACTGAGAAGAAGTAGCAAATAGTTCTGAGGTAAAACAAATAAAATCAAATTCAAAGAAGTTTATTTCCTTAAAAACTGACGTTGAATTGAACCTATCTACTCTTTTTCGATTCGATTACCTTTTTTACATAATACCCACAGTATTCCAACAAACTTCCACTGACCTAAATAACTGGAAGTAATTGAGTGCTAACATTGGGCGTCCTACTTAAATGATGATCATAATGATAACGTATACTTATTTGCCTAGAAATTACAATAACTGTGTAAATTCAAAATCAGAGCAGCCTGTACAAATATCAAAACAGCAAGTATTATTTCGATTTCAGTTAAATAAAATGAATTCAAACTGATGCTTTATGATAATAATAATCTACGGGCATTGCTTGCTATCATTCGTTTTTGGAATAATTTAACAAGAATTAAACATATTCACCGTGTTTTCGAAAATGTCGCTATCAAAAAGACCAACTACAAAATTTTAATAACTGATAAAGCTGTGTTGTTCTATTCGCTTCTCAACTCAGTATAAAACATTGAAGCGAACTGAATTTAACACGTTCCCTGTGCAGCCAAGATTATAGAGTCGACCACCTACGTGCAAATGCTTTATGTGGATATTATATTAGGGTAGCATATAAATGACTGTGACAAAACATTATTTTTAATTTTTTTGCCCCCCTTTATTAAAAAAAACAATATTTGTAAATGAGCCATCCGTGGGTCATGCACGTATGAGCTCTTTACTCCATGATTCATCCGTGGGTCATGCACTTATGAGCTCTTGTCGCCATGTCCCACGCATACACCACGTTCAAGATCCAGCCTAAACAAGCTGCCTTCTAGGCTCAGCCACTCCCTCACAAAAATCCCGAGGCGCGACCCAAAAAAAATACAGAGAAAACGTTGCACTGGTTGCTACAAAATGTTGGTAGAAGAAGGCCAAATACCAGTTGATGCAGCCCGTAAGTCTAAAAAAATGGACATGGAGGGCTTGAAGTGCCGAAAAGCTTTTTGCCTCAATTGTTATAACCTTGTTCATTAAATAATACTAAGAATAAATAAATAATATATAATGCATTTTTATTTTATATTTACCAACTTTTGATGGTAGGATACTGGCAACCCTAAATGAAAAGTCCACCGGTTTTCTTGTCAATTTAAATTTTAGTTTATTGGCTACACGTGTATGCGGATAAAAGTGGATAAACTCATACGTGTAAATTTTTACGAGCCTTTAAACTTGCAAGGGCTCTTGCCCCATATGTGTGTCATGCACGTACGATCAGAACTTCAATATGCACCACCGATGGGTCATACACAGGGAACGTGTTAAGACAAGACAATGTTATTTACTTGTTATTTTTTGTTTAAACATTTTAGTTTTATTACTTTTAAGTTGACCTGTCCATGTAAGCTATGTGCTTCTAAGGAAATAAACGTTTTGACTTTGACTTTGACCAAATAGCTGTTTTTTTTTATTTATATGTCTTTGTGAGTTGATGGACAGGAATGCTCAATGCCTCTTAAGCAAAACGTCTGGATTTTAGAATAATGCAATTTAAAATTATCGAAGAACAAAACATTTTTATCTCCACATGTGTTTATTGGGTAATAGACATTAACGCTAAATGGGCATAGTGACCCGTTTTGGGGATCGCTATCAAATTAACCGTATTAACTGACCATTTCAGCAAGATGACCTAAAATCAAAATACACTAATAATAAATAAATAAAATAAAAATATATTTATTCAAAGAATAAGGTTTACAAAGTACTTGCTACATATAGGTCTTAGAAACTACATAATTAAAAATGTGAGTACTTGTTTGTAAAACCTTTGGGAGTACAAGACGGCTGCTCGCTCTAACTAAGCATTATGCTTGTGTTTAGACGCGAGGGGAGAACATATCTTGGTCTTCTCAGGTTACATACAAACATCATTTAATATAAAAAGCAGCTATTAATTATAATAAAGTAGCAGCTGTGTTTAAGTAGGTGCAATCTAGATTGACTGACAACGTAGGTACATACTAAGGCTAATACTAATCACTATTACTATTTAACTCGCTACTTAGGTACTAATATTAATTACTTTATCTACATAATTACTTTGGTTTTGTTAACCTAATCTATTAGTTTGTAACATTTAGCCCATATATCTATGATGCAATTTTTAAAAGTTGCTCAGCTTGTTCATAATCAATATCTTGTAAATAACTCGTGACAGTCATTCGACATTTATATAAAGATTTTTGTTGTAAAACTGTAATTTTATTAATTTTGTTGACTGACAGTATAAAGTACATTTCCAAAATATTAATAGATAAATCACCTACTCTGATGTGCCGATCGACACTGACATCGACGTGAGTCTGAGGGGCAAGCAGAAGTTTAGTGATCTGACTATTATAGAAAGGCTGTTTACGAAAAAAAAATCTATAACAATGTGAATATTATATAAAACAACCATACAAAACTTTGGATAGTTTTATGGGTTAGCATGCGTGAAAGCAAGCTCTTCAAACTAACCCACACAAAGTTTGTTTGGGGTTTTTTGATTGTGTAAAAGTCCTGAAGTTTTTTGTACTGGAATTAATTATGAAATACTCAATAGATTCTTTATTTTGAAATAAACAATACTCAATTAATTATGAAATACTCAATAGATTATTTATTATGAAATAATCAATACTCAATTAATTATGAAATACTCAATAGATTCTTAATTATGAAATAATCAATACTTAATGGATTATGAAATACTCAATACTCAATTAATTATGAAATACTGAATAGATTCTTTATTATGCAATAATCAATACACAATTAATTATGAAATACTCAATAGATTCTTTATTATGAAACACTCAATACTCAATTAATTATGATATATTCAATACTCTTCAGTACGACTACATTCAGGCAAAAACACCAGCCGAACCATACAGTACAAATTACTACGAACTTGATTTGTGACCAAAATGTTACCTACGTTCTGATCAAATAGACGATTATCTTATCTTAACTTATCTTTTCGATCCTTAAGAATGTTTTAAGATTTTGAGTGGCATTCTACGCCCAGTAACAGACTAACTTTTGATATTACAGAATTCCTTGAATAGGAATAATTTCGTATCCGAATCTATATATAAACTTATCTCCAAGTTAGAAGGGTTAATGAGGAACAATAAAGTTCACCGATGATATAAATGTTGAGGAGTTTTGGCTCAGTCATCGAATAAATACACCCTATTACGATAACTTAACGATCATAAATTATTACTTAAAGCTCACAACGGAAGATCGTTTTGTGGTAAATAAAAATACTGAGAATTTTGGAAGACTTCCTGGGAAATTATGCGTCCTACTGCTGGACATAGGTAATTCTTTTTTTTTATTATGCTCGATAAGCCTTCGTTTGACCACAATCTCACCTGATGTAAAGTGACGATGTGGTCTAAGATGGGACATGAAGACCTAGAAGGTAAATGGGTTCTCCGGGCCACATTACGAAACACGAAAAAATCGCTTCACGCACTGGCCCAGCCCGGAGGGTGGTGACAAGCCGCGGCCGAAGCCTACCACCAGAGACTGTTCTTAGCACCACCCGGTCACGTGTAAGGATTCAAAGAGTTACCACTTACGGACGTGAACAGACAAAACCTCCAAAATCTATTTCTTATTATTTGTCGGGGGGACTAAGGACGGCACATACATCTCGCTTTGGAGTGCATTGTGCAGTGAGACCTAAACGAAGAATCCAACAACCTAGGGTCGGTAATAAAATTAAAAAAAATAGTCCGTCAATTTAATTATTTAAAAAATCATTTTTTTTAAATAGTTAAATATTTTTTTTTGCTAACGCTAAATCAAGATTGAATTGAATTAATTACAGCTTATTGAAAAAACGCTTTCCAGCCTTATATACTAAATTTATAATTTAATAGCTCCTACTTCGATACTGATGCTCTCATCTAGTCACTTTCTTATTTAACAAATTTCGATAAATTGGTTTCCAGTATTTTTGAACGGGCTATCAGACGAATTAAATAGAATACCTATTTTGTGTATTCATGCCTATTCTCTTTCACAGTGTCTTTTCGAGAAGTTTTCGAACCCAGTGGTCATCCGTTCTTCATTCTACCAACTTATCCGTTTAGCTATGTTATGGCGGTAGCTTCGTTTCTTCTGTCCGGGTGTAGTTCCAAAATAAAATTTCTTCGTTTATCAAATAAAAGTCTTTTTCCTTTTAAAGCTTTTCATTTAAGATAAATGTTTGAGAAAGAAATTTATTTTACTATTTCGAAGAAATACATAAGAGGTAAACATCGTGTTATCGTTTTTTATGTAATCTATTGTAAAAAATTATGTTTTGCGTGTTTTAAATGACATAGAAAGAATAAATCTCAAAGTAAACACTCAATAATTATGTTAATTAGTTATTATATTTTGAACAATATTTCCGGACAATCTACACAACAACATCTAGCCCCGTGGATATCGGATATACTTAATATAATATTATATACATAGATTTTTTTATTATACATATTAAACATCCAGACCAAGGTGAAAAGTGCTTGCAGAACATACAAAAAATTTTACCCTCGGCGGGAATCGAACCCGCTACCTCTTGCAGAGCAAGAAGTAGCGGGTTTTCGGACATTCGGGCACCGTGCCACTGAGGCAGTCAGTTGTTAAAACCCATATTGTGATTTATAATTGATATTATCAATAAATTACTATTACTATTTTTATCAACCGATTTTCATTAAACATATCAAAAAACACTCTTTCAAAACTCACCTTTCATACAAAAAAACCTTTATTAAAATCGTTTTATCTGTTCGGGAGCTATGATGCTATAGACAGACAAACACGTCAAACTTAATAACATCCCTTTTTTTCCGTAGGAGGTTTTAAATAGAGTAGCTTTTAGTCTGTTTTTCAGACTTGCGTCAAAGGCATTAGAGGAATTGATCAGATAGCACAACTGATAACGATCAGTCGGACAGAGTGCATTAGTACGTAATTTGTTTACAGCCAGTTGTGACTTACGATTTGATGACCGAAGGAGGTCAGGTTCGGTCCGTAAAGGGTCACTTTGCCCGTGTCACTATTTCGGGTTAAAGTAATGATCTAAATAAGAGAAATGTTGTCATAAATACTTTCTAAAATTATATCGAAATAGGCATGATGATGTTTGTGCGCTTTAAAACACGTGTTTTACCGGTGAAGGCCTTGGAGGTGTTGATTGAAGAAATAAAAAAACGCAGGGTTTTGTGGGATAAATATATGCCGGGATATAATGAAAAGTATATTTATTTGCCTGTTATATCATTTTAATGTTAATGATAAAGGGCAAGTGCCACTATCAAGTGGAAAGGGTTCCGTCATGATTATTTCTAAGTCCGATTTTTTTTTCATGATTTTTAGATTGTAGTAGAATTAGTATTTAGTAAAATACATGTCCGCTTTAAAACAGGTGTTTTAACGGTGAAGGTAAACATCGTGAGGAAACCGGCATGTTCTGAGAACTTTGAAGAGTGTGAAGGACATTCAACAACCCGCATTTGGCCAGCGCGTGGTGAATAAAGGCCTTATCTCTCTCGCCAAGAGAGAAGTCCCTGTGTCCCAGCAATGGGAACATTAATAGGGTGATGATAATGATGATGATGAGGCATGATGACTCCAACAACCTCAAGACAACACACCGCCTCCTAACTCCCCCGAGAGTCTAGTAACTGATTGTATATTTATTTAAAAGTAGGTACGAAATGAATACTAATGTACAGGTTGAAAACAGAACCATTCTCCGAATCTCATATTTTCTTTAAATCTTTAATTCAATAAAAAACATTAAATTTTTTTGCATCCTTGCAACACTGACGGCTGAGCAACCCATACGTCAAAATCTCTCTCACCCCGTGGCTCACCAGCTTTTGTTTCGAATACTTGACATACTAAGTAATTTATTAATTCATTTATTCATCCACTTTAGGAACTAATTGTACCTACACTTGGTTTCGTTATAGGTCGTACATGTTTATTCTCATCAGCGGCCTAAAAGGTGCCTTGTCAAATCTATAAATTTAAAAACATTGATTGAAATATTATCATAAAAAAGTACACACTAAGGAATGATAATCAAAGTAACAAAAGGATTGATTTGATATCATTGCATCAAATTCTGTTATCTATACAAATAAATTAATTGGAGGGTTTGTTCGTAATATTCAAATAACCGCTTATTACTAAATGCACTTAAAATTTGTTTTTCTTCTATTTGTTTAGGCTAACTGATAAAGTTGAACCGATTTTGTCAGGACTTTCTTTGGTATACATCTATAATAATTATTATAGTAGGACTTACCTTTGTATACTTTAACATTAGAGGTTTTGTCTGTTCACGTCCGTAAGTGATACCTCTCTATCCTTACACGTGACCTCCGGGTGGTGCTAAGAACAGTCTCTGGTGGTAGGCTTCGGCCGCGGCTTGTCACCACCCTCCGGGCTGGGCCAGTGCGTGAAGCGAATTTTTCGTGTTTCGTAATGTGGCCCGGACAAGCCATCTACCTTCTAGGTCTTCATGTCCCATCTTAGACCACATCGTCACTTTACATCAGGTGAGATTGTGGTCAAATGAAGGCTTATCCAAGATAAAAAAAAAGAACATGACTGAATGTTATTAATAAATGAACTGAACTAAATAGCTGATGTTATAAAGCTTAGTTTCGGCCAAAAATGCACGACCAAAGCGTCTGCCGCGCGGCGGACGCTACCCAAGCTTCAATATGGCTCTTTGCGCACCTACGCGACCAAGAGCTACGTTTGGCCGAAACCTTTTTTCACCGAGGGACATTTCATGGAACGGTCAATAATACGCATAAATACATACGGATAAATGTTATTAAGTATAGGCTAGTTTTAGGATATTTGGATATTAGGTATTCATATTGTATAAGCCACCGTCCATAACACTTGTAATTTTTCTCTGCATCCACGGTTGTCTGAAAGAAATTGCTTTAAGCAATAAGACCGCTCATTACGCATTCTAGGTTTAGTTTTAAATTCTTATTGCATTTATTCTTTGTTTGGTGTGTAATAAAGTGTTTTCTATTCTATTCTAATTTTATGGAATTTTCCCAACAACTTAGTCTCAGTCTCAGCTATTTCAGCTGATGTTATAAGGACTAATTTAGTAATTCAGGCCCAAGTATAACCTAAATAATGTCTAAGTTTGCCCCAAGTCACACACTCGTGTCACACACAGCCCAAGCACGTAAAAACTAGCCAAAAACTCTAATTACGAAAGCTAATTCGCCCATTAAAACTTTCAGCCGAGATTGAACTAAACGATTCCCTCAGAACCGTCCATTACAACTCATTTTAAAACGCTACCTTTGCTAAAAGGTCGGCTTGACAAAGACAGACATACGAAGATCTGTGAGACGGAAAGAGACGGTGGTTGGCACATCATTTACACATCAGAAGACTGGCTTTGTACGGCGACTTTCCGCTAAAATTGCCCACTCTAATAATTGCGGAGGTGTATAGAGTTGATGCAACACATCTGCTTATATTCCTTGGAAAAAATAAAGTTTTCTACTAAATAAAATTGCTAAATATACAAAATTGTGTGTTAACTTTAGTATTATAGCTCCATAATACTTTAGATTTTTACAACTAAGTAAGTATATAAACTTAAGAACTTGTTGACACCATGAATGTTAAAATATACTGATCAATTTCAACTCGATTATTATCAAAGCTATCTTCTATATCAGGATGGATTTATTTTTAGATACCAAAAGATGTATGACCAATTTCTTCATTACGAACCAACGATACGACTAAAATGAAAAACATATCTCATTGTTAAGCTTAGTAAATTCCGTTTTAAAAAATTTCTTTAACACGTAATTTTTCTAAATTTCGTTATTGTTTACAAAATGCATGTTTCTATTCAAAAAAGGGTGCCTATTACAAAAACTACGTTAAAACTGGTGGCTATGTAAAAGAACAAGTCGCAAATTCTGACTTTGAAAATAATAAACAAAGCGGTGATAACATCTCTATAGCCAGGGCGCCTCTAAAGCCTATCTACGAGTCTACTCATACACTATTCAGGAACACTACGCGACAAATTCACTGAAAAACAGCTAATTACTGCCTAATTAGGTTAAGAAGAATTAAGAAAGGAAGATGAGGCAGGACCTTCAGGCCCGGAATGTTGAATTTGCCAAAATGTTGTATTCTTATAATGTTGAATATACCAAAACGTTGAGTCCTAAAATGTTGACATGGCAAAAAAGTTGAGTCCCAAAACGTTGAATTCTCATAACGTTAAATATAACCAAACGTTGAATCCTAAAATGTTGACATGGCAAAATGTTTCAATATGTTTCAGTACTCAGAGGAAAGTACCCACGCTAGAGTTTCAGTTTCCTGAGTACTATTTCCACGAAAACTCTTTAGTTAAGAATATAATACCTAAGATACTGGCCACTTAAATTTGCTCTTATTTTGTGCTTCTTCCGTCGACTCATATGGCCGATTCACCAAATATGCACAGGTTTTTAGAATATTTTGAAAACCAGTGGTATAACATGGATCACAATTTGATAAGCTGTGCAAATGATGTGCACCGAACCACCAATTCCTGTGAGGGCTATCACCGAAAATTGAACTCCAGACTTCCGAAATCGCCTAATATATTTCTGGTGTTTAAAAGTTTATTAAAGGAGGCCAATTATTATGATCGGAAAATAACAAGATCATTGTTTTTCCCTTTTAAAAAAACCGAAGAGCACAGGATACTCTTTTCGATATAAAATATAAAACTCTTTTGAATCGTCTGAATAAACAGAAAATCACTCCACTGAAATTCTTAAAAAAGATAGTGTACATAAGACTTAAGTTAGGCTTTTAAGATAATTTAACGATAGTTAGATAATTTTTAAGAAGTTGAATAAAAATTTAAGTTGGGTTTAGTATTATTTTGTTTTCACTTATGTAATGCGATGATAGGTAACTCATTGGTGTGACAGTGACGTCGACTTCCGATCCGTGAGTCGTGGACCATGCATACAGACATACTGTGGTTGGTAGGCTGTTTTCTATCGTCTCACTGAGCTCATCTTTACAAAATTATGAAAATTCAACAATTTGGGACTCAACATTTTGGAAATTCAACATTAAAGGAATTGTAACTTCAACATTATGAGAATTCAACGTTTTGGGACTCAACTTTTTTGCCATGTCAACATTTTAGGACTCAACGTTTTGGTATATTCAACATTATAAGAATACAACATTTTGGCAAATTCAACATTCCGGGCCTGAAGGAGGCAGGACAGTCTTTGTGCTATTTTAAGTGCAACACAGATAAAAAATTCTGAATAATCAATTGAAAACTTCGACCACAGTTAAAGATTTTTGTTTTTGTTCTTCTGATTCATTATGATAATTTTTGTTTGTTTGCATTGAATCCAAAATTACTGGATTAATTTGAAATATTATTTCAAGCTTTTTAATACCGAGTGACACAGGTTTTATTATATTTTTTTAAAGTTTAAGATTATTTCTAACTCAATTAGTACCTACAGTAGCAAAAAAAATATTACTGTTAGATTTTTTTTGTGTTTCGTTATGTGGTCCGGAGAAGCCATATACCTTCTAGGTCTTCATGCCCCATCTTAGACCACATCGTCACTTTACATCAGATGAGATTGTAGTCAAAAATACTACAATGGTCAATAATGTGTGTCACATGATGTAGGTAATTAGTAATTTTATTCGTTTACGTTCAAACTAGTTTTTTTTAATACCACCCCACTGCAGTGCAACGACCTATCCTATCCTTCAAAAAACTATTCTAATCTACATTTCTATCAAACTCAGTGCTCTCTAAAAAAATCGCATTTCCTTACTTTGCCGAGCTTTCAACACAAAGATTAAAGCAAAATTCATAAGCGGTGATAACATCTCTATACAAAACCCGTGCCTCTAAGCCTTTCTCCGAGTAAGCTCTCATACACTATTCAGGAAGACTGCGCGACAAATTTACTGAAAAACAGCTGATTACTGTTAATTACCTAATTAGGTTAATAGGGGGTTAAGTAAGAAAATGAATTATAGGAAGGGCAGGCACTCACTCTAGACTATTCTAAGAGCAGCACATTGCGGAAAAAATAACTAAATTGACTCAGTATTATTTCATTGAAAGAAGGTACAAATTGTAGGGGTTTTCTGATGAGAACCGCGATGAGTTACAATTTTGAGGGATGATGTGTTTTGTTACCGCTATAACAAAAAATACCTCAAACACATAATAAATTAATATATATAGAGGCTTCCATACAACAAACGTGATAACTTATAAAACATTTTATTCAATTAAATTCTAATTATCAAATGAGATTTAAATAAAATTATCAATCATTCATTAATTATTTATTGTCCCTTCATTAATTAGAAACCCAGTTTTGGGTAAAGGCATCCTCCATCAGTTTCCATTTAATCAAAAGTTAGCAGTGTTCTCATTTTTGGTCCACCTATCACACCACCAAATATCTGCTATCAGCACTAAATTAGCACTAAATGAGCACTAAATCTAGATATATTAAAGTAGTGATTCCGCCGACTTTTTTTTTATGCTGGATAAGGTCTAAGATGGGACATGAAGACCTAGAAAGTACTTGACCTTTCTAGCTTTACAGACGTGAAAAACTAAGCAAAACTAAATGTGTTAAGCAAGTCTGAAACCAAAAAGTCTCAAATATGAGTAAAAACATCAAACTAATGTTAACCAGTATATTGGGGAGTGAGGTAAAAAGGTAGGGCACCTCGACTCGGGTCAGTGAAGCCATTTTTAGCTATTGTGATGTTAGTTTCCATGAATTCACGGTGGCATGATTCGTCAGAAATGTGACTTATATTATAATGGCGACTGCAAATGAAGCGGTTGTATAACCTTTTCATAGCAACGCAAAATGGACATATATTTTACGAAATGTTATCAAGTCTCTGGGAATTGTACGATTACGATGCTAGCAGATAATAATCAGAAAATAGGAAAGGTTCCTTTCTAATAAACTCAATAAAAAAAAGTGTGTTTTGTGTTTACTCCTGACGAACGATAATTATGATATAAGTATATCGAATAGAAAAAAAGCGTAAATAAACGCATCTGCTAAAATTATAAGAGAAACAAACATATATCTGTAATTATTCCGATTATTTATATTACTTCAATAAAGCGTATTACATAAAGTATGTTACAAAATAATATAAATAAAATACAGTGAGACTACGAAGTATCGCGCAAAGAGGAGTCCCCGAGAATGAGATACGCTGTGTAATGTATTCCATCTCATTCTTTTACACTTTAAATCCTACAGATGTATATGTTTGTCTCTTTCTACGTAACGCCTCAACTTTTCGTGTTACACTTGATTTTACTCCTCATAAAATTTCCGTACCGGGCCTTATAACTCAAATCGTTTCTAGGAGTAAACTCCAAAATTTCATATGTATGACATAAAATAAAAATATGTATTATATAAAAAAAATTGCATCAAGAAAACACAAAATCATTAAAAACTAAAATATTTTTTAAATTTGTTAAACTTTGTAAAAATCACGTTTGTTGTATGGGAGCCCCCTTAAATATTAAATGTTTTTAGTATATGCTGTTATACCTGCAAAAGAAATACACCATGCCTTAAAATTTCAACTCTCTATCTATCAAACATCTATCACGGTTGATGAGATGCAGCTTGGTGGAAGACGGAAGACGAAGTCTCAGTAACAGAGTCCCGTTTTTAGACTTTGGATACGGAACCCTCAAAGCAAGATTAATAGAAAACACATAAAATGTTCCTTTACGGTTTTTTTTTATGCTGGATAAGCCTTCATTTGACCACAATCTCACCTGATGTAAAGTGACGATGTGTTCTAAGATGGAGCATGAAGACCTAGAAGGTAGATGGCTTCTCCGGGCCACATTACGAAACACGAAAAAATCGCTTCACGCACCGGCCCAGCCCGGAGGGTGGTGACAAGCCGCGGCCGAAGCCTACCACCAGAGACTGTTCGACTGTTCTGTCCTTTACGGTGTTTTCAATTTAAGCGTTTCGGCTTCCGGCTGCAGTTTGGTGCCGAAACGATGCGTATCCGTGTGCCATACAGACAAAATTTGAAAACTTTACAAGCAAGAAGGCTTTGCACCATCGACCGCAGAACCAAAGTCGATTACCCAAACCTACTACAATAAAACAAAGGTATTTACTTTGGAAATCGCTTCAATCTTAACAAACAACATAACAATAATTTTTTACTTATTAATAGGAACTTACAAACTATCATGACCTTAACAAAAAGCGACCGCTTTTAACAAAGTTGACTTACTTCAATGGGTGAGTCTTTACATAAAAATTACAATATTTGATTGATAATCCTGATTATTAAGGGCGATGGGAGCGATAAGGCTAATGTGGCTATGGCGTGTAGTAACACCCACCTTTTTTTTTAAGAAAGCTGAATGTATGAAAGTCTTAATTCTACACTTACATATTTATATACCTTATTATGGCTAAGAGGTACAAAAAACATTTTTAGAATTTTGCAGTCATATTAAGTAGAACGTAGTCCTATTAAGTGGTTTTTACGAAACATTGGTCCATATAGATCATTATTCGATTTATGTCATCCGGATCGAAAAATGTAGAAAGAACACTAAAAAATATTTTTGAATATGTATAATAGGACAAAGGAACATACATACATACATAGACTGTTAAACACATCACCACTCCTTTACGTTGCGCAGTCGGGTAAAAAAGGTGTTCCTGAGTCTAAAAATGTCGGAAGAGAGATCGAAGTATCAGTTTAAGAATAATTTATTATCGCTTCAGAAAGAACACGAGGATACACATAATAATTTCTCGCGATTCGGGTGTTGTCATAGTTTTTGTTTAGTCGTTAATGTCTAAATAAGCATAATAAACATTTTTTTTTGCCACTTTAGCAAACAAGAAAAAAAAAGTGTGTGTGTGTCAGCTACGACGCACGATTGGAGTTTACTCCTTACGAACTATAATTATGATATATATCGAATAGAAAAAAAGGGTAAATGAACGCATCTGCTAAAATGATAAGAGAAACAAACATATTATATCTGTAATTATTCGGATTATTTAAATTACTTCAATAAAGCGTATTACATAAAGTATGTTACAAAATAATATAAATAAAATACAGCAATACCTCTTTGCGCATATATACATAAGTGCTTTGTTATCCTTAATATTATGAATAAACTATTATTATAGCTACTCGAACGATTCTCACCTTTGCCACATGAACTTACAAGTTATTAGCTTTTATATAAAAATAGTCGTCAAATCGCACGAATCGAGAACAATTTATTTGATTTCCCCCGTCCACCTGTACAACCTACATATATAACGAACAACATGTAATCGATTCAAGTTTAACTTTAATCGTTTACTGGAAGCAATCGTAGTTGTATTCGATTTTTATCGTAATGGCGTGTTTTCCGTTGGAAACACATCATTAGTCTTGCTACACGTGACTTCTAATCTTTGAACCATGGCATTATCACTGTACGAGAACTTAACATAATCTTACTATTTTTTAAAGGCGATATAAATAAATATTTCCGAACTACTCACACAGCATCACCTAACACCTATAAAACTAAGCAGATATGCTGTACTATGGGATATGCTGTAATCTTAATTAAATAAATAAATATTTCCGGATAATCCACTCTCCTCTATACTCCGAAGGCCTCCAAATTCTGCAGGGTAGAGACCAAAGTTAACATTTCAAATAATTTTGACCTATCAATCTATCTATATAAATAAAAATGAATTGTTGTTCGTTAGTCTGATTAAAACTCGAGAACGGTTGAACGGATTTATCTTATCATAGTCTTGAAATGTTCGTGGAGGTCTAGGGAAGTTTTAAAAGGCGAGAAAAAATTGAATAATTGCCTGGAAAAAAAATTGAATAAAAACCCGTGCGGAGCCGGGGCGGGCCACTAGTATTTAATAAATATTTCCAGACAATCCACACAACAACATCTAGCCCCGTGGTAAGCTCTAAGCTTGTGTTACGGGTAGTGGACATCTGATATATTTTATACTTGCAAAATATAATAAATCCTTTTCCGTTGTTATTTTTTAAAACAATCACATATATTGCCAAACTGTGGAAATAACAAACCAATTAAATTTTATCGGTAAACCTATAATACCTTCCTCTAGATCATAAAATAACCCGTTCATATTCGACCAAAGAAAACCCATGTCGGTAATAAACAGTAAAATTACGAGCGGACGGTAAGTTTCCGATACTAAATAATATGAAAGCAATTTTATTTTATGACGGCTTTCATTTAAAATGTATGTGTAGTTTTTGCTGTTATATATCTGAATACTCTAGAGATAAGGCTACGTCAGAATCATCATCATCAATAGGAGAGGATAATTTTAAGTACTGATTTTAAGCTTTCATAAACAGCAGGTCCGTAAGTGGTAATCCTTACACGTGACCTCCGGTTGGTGCTAAGAACAGTCTCTGGTGGTAGGCTTCAGCCGCGGATTGTCACGACCCTCCGGGCAGAAGTGATTTTTTCGTGTTTCGCAATGTGGTTATGTGTCGGAGAAGCCATTTACTTCCTAGGTCTTCATGTCCCATCTTAGACCACATCGACACTTTTAATCAGGTGAGATTGTGGTCAAATTAAGGCTTATACAGCATATAAAAAAAAACAGCTCTATATCCATTTATCAATAATCATAAATCATTTATTCGCAGGAATGTATATACAAATACAGTATTTATAATAATATGAGGTATCTATCCAACTACCTTAAAATAATAATATGAGGTATCTATCTAAGTTTTGTAAAACCAAACAATGGAAATAAATGATTTTGTATCTTGTATCTATCCATCATCATCCAGGCATGGGAAATATCAGAATTTTAATGCTATATAAATTTATACGAATTATGTCACTTTTTAGATGTAAATAATAATTAAAAACAGAATTAGAACCATAAAAAATGTCATTTCAAAATTTAAAAAATAATCCTTGGTCTTGGTGTTTATATACTAAAAAATATCTACACATGTATGTCTTTTCTATTATATATGGTATATCAGATGTCTAGTACCCGTAACACAAGCTGATAACTTTTCACGAGGCTAGATGTTGTTGTGTGGATTGTCGGGATTATTTATTTAATATTAAATCAACCGTCCATCTTTTAACCCGATTCTAAATAAATCTATAATATATTTCTATATAAAGAAAGCAATGTTGGCTAAGTGGGAGCAGCGACTTTCATTCCGAAGGTCGAGGGTTCAAACCGCGCCGCACACCTCTGAATTGTTCGACTTGATGAATCTATATGCACTTTTAACACGTAATTTGACTGTGAAGGCAAACATGGGGATAAATCAGGTATGTTTTTAAAACTGTGAAGAGTTTGAAGAACACGTGACATGTATGAGTAATACCGACGAACCATACCATAACACAGACTTCTAAATTTAACTCTCTCTCTCTCTCTGTAATCGGTCCGTCATGTCTGAGGATCGTGGTCAGCATCGGAGTTAGATCGGGAGCGGATAATCTGTCTCCATCGGGTTCTGTCCATCACATCTCCGGGTTGGGCCATTGCGTGAAGCGATTTTTTCGTGTTTCGTAATGTGGTCCGAGGAAGCCATCTACCTTATAGGTCTTCATACTCCAACTTAGACCACATCGTCAGTTTACATCAGGTGAGATTGTGGTCAAATAAAGGCTTATCTAGCACAAAAGAGAAAAAAAATATATCTCTGACAGTGTCGTAGAATTTGGAGGACGATGGATTCATTTGATCTGTCCATCGAGTTGGTGAACGTCCTCGGGATCGGAAATTTAACTCATCGACCTTAAATTATACCAACTTAGAAATAACAATGAATCATGCAAACTGTCAATAATTTAGCTCTATTTTTATTACTTACTTCAAAGCAAAGTTTGGACTAGAACTTAGCCTCTGAATATATAATGAAATCAATAATGTGAGGACCTACCTAAGTTGGTGTTATGTCCCACAAAGGATCTGCGTGATTTGTTATAAAAAAACTTGACGATTTTTTAGTACTTGCTTCACACGTTGCTCTTGCATTTTCCCGCAATAACTACGTATTTTCCTGCGGTAAAAAGTAGCCTATAGCCTTCCTCGATAAAATAAGATATCTAAAATTTTTTTTTTTTAAATTGGACCAGTAGTTTCTTTGCGCTTTCAAACAAACTCTTTAGCTTTATTATATTATTTATAAGTATAGTTCAAAACGCCCACTGCTGGACATAAGCCTCCCTCAAAGACGACCAATTATTCCGATAGGTCGCTACTTGCATCCACCGTGAGCCAGCAAGTTTGACCAAGTCATCTGTCCATCTTGTTGGTGCCTTGTATCACCAAATATAGTACAGGTATAATAGTGATAAGGCCGCCCTTTGTACACTGAAAACATCATTATTATTTTCTAGCATTTTAGGTTATTTATACAGAATTTCGATCGTCGATAATCGCAAAAGACAGTAAAAAATATAAACAATTGTTTGGCGTATAATAAAGAGTTTTCTAATTAATTTATTCTTTAAAATGAAGTTTCCGCTATCTGTCCACTTCGATATTTTAAACTTCTCCACAGATATTTTTGCAGGTTTAAGAAATAGGTTAGGTGATTCAATAGCCAGGTCAATAGGTATAATAAGCATAATTAATAAATAAAAACTACATGTTTTAATTATTCGGAGTTTATTTGCATTCTATTTTTTAGACATTTATCCTTTTCCATCAACTGGCTACCCCAAGTAAAGAGAGAGCCATTCCTTATCTCCAAAAGAAATTATGTACTTACTTCGAATTAAATACATAGTCTACTTGCATAGTACATAATGATCGATATAATACATGAAATGACAAGGCCGACGCACGGGAAACTTGCAACAGGAATGTAATTGGAGTTCAGTCCTGTTCCCATAAAATTATCTACCTCTAGTATGTCACATTAACAACTCATTGCAAGTTCAGTCTCTCGAGGTACACTACTTCAGGGAGATTTAAGGAGATAGGTATAGAAGAGCTTACAATGTGAGCAAGTTATTATTTTGGAAAAAATATGATATTATAATATTATATTATATTTATTTTGGACAAAGAAATTTATTAGAATACCTAATAAATTTATCGATATAAATTAAAAAAAATTAAAAAATGTTTTACGTCATAAACACACAATAAAATTAACATAAAAGCAGTATTACTTATTATCTTTCTCAAACATCAACCATCCATTCCCGTATTGCCAACTTTTTAACATTTAGAACATCTCTTCCCAATATGCCGACATTCCCATGATGCCGGGAAACTTCCAACAGAATGGTGTAATTGGAGTTCCGTCCTGCTCCAATTAGTATTGTCAATAACATATTGCATTAACAAGTTCCGTCTATCGAGAAACACGTCTTCGGGGAGATGCAAGGATGTAGGTATGGTTACGTGAGTTTACCAACTTATTGTTTTGGTACCTCTTCAAAGACAAGATAATGATCATCATCATCATTTCAGCCATAAGACGCCCACTGCTGGACATAAGCCTCCCTCAAAGGCGACCAATTATTTCGATCGGTTGCCACTTGCATCCACCGTGAGCCAGCAAGTTTGTCCATCTTGTCGGTGGTCGACCGACGCTGCGCTTACGAACC
Organism: Gymnoscelis rufifasciata; assembly: GCA_929108375.1. NCBI lineage: Eukaryota > Metazoa > Arthropoda > Insecta > Lepidoptera > Geometridae > Gymnoscelis > Gymnoscelis rufifasciata. The sequence goes on along the minus strand of OV815327.1, from coordinate 6,023,203 downwards.
GCGATAATAAGATAAGATGATATTAATTCCTTGATAATTATATTTTAGAAATTTAGTTTAATTGATTTTATGTTGACCTGTCCATGTTTGCCTAGTGTTTCTGAGGGAATAAACGTTTTTAGTTAGACATAGAAGTTTGCAAATAAAAAATTTATTGCAGTCAGCGTCAAGAGTAATTAATGTAATCTGAAAATATTCAAACCAAATTGATATAAGCAGTTCGAATCATCATAAATGTATGCACCCAATGTGGTCCTAATATGTCACTTCTATTGTTTCATTTGTTTCAGCTTATATAAATATGAAACAAAAGAAGTTACTTTAACACTTATGCGTTAAGACATGACGTTAGTGAAAATTCAATATGGCGACTGGAACGTTATGGACATTAAAATAAATAAAAAGTATATAATAATATTTAAAGCTGCGGAACAACCTTACTCACTTAATAGGCATTATAGACAGTTAAAAACCCCAATAACGTTTTTCTCTAAGTCTTTTTTTTCGTATTTATAATTTACGTGCTATTTACGTTTAATTACGTTTTTCGTGATAACAGGTTGTGCTTCACAGTAGTTAAATAAACCTATTAGATTGTTTGAGTAGAAAATTTGTTAAGAGTCACAGAATGTCACTAAATGCCACTTTAAACAAACGAATAAACGAATAATAAATAGGGGAATACATTTCAGTATTTGAAACAATTTTTACTATACATTTATTTTTGTAGAAAATGTTGGCACTCCAACTTAAGAAAGATTTCACAGGTTCAAAAAAATAATATAATCAATTGGAAACTTGGCTTGCGTGTGTAGCTTTAGAAAAAAATATGTTTTTTGCATTATTTACCACGGTTATACTACCTAAACAGTATACTTCATACAAACGGTCAAATCACGAGATATACCTACGCGCCTTGATCGAAGGTTACACGAGGGACACAGGCAGCCACGATTGTGCCGCAGTGCCTAACGGACGGTGTTGCTTTTTACCTAATGTGCGCCCGTTTTTTTCTTTAAAAATAAGTAAACTTTCCCATTTTATACGACGAGTAGAATATATTTGTCGATTTATTTTGTATTAAGCTTTATATTCGAATTCGGATTTTTTATGGTTTACAGTTAATCTAATAATATAGCAGATTGTTTAACCCAACATCCCAGAAATACGTTGCATTCGAAAATTTAACAAAACAAAACATACTTTTTAAATAAGAAAAAAATAAGCAAATTTATTTAACACTTTCTGTAATTAAAAAGATGAACGCGGGCCCTATCACATGTCCAGGTACCCCACGGCTTTATTTCCAAGTCTCAGCCGAATTGGAGTATTGTATAGATAATATTACCGTGGCATACACTAAATAATGTTATTAAGTGTCTATTTTAATAACAATTTCTGGAAAATGTGAAAAATAATAGATATATTTTATTAAATTTATAAATATCTTATCTTATATTCTTCTTCTATAAAATCTTGTAAATTGAATCTACTGATCTGATTTGAAAAAATATTTTAGTGCTAGATAGCTCATTTATCGAGAAATACCACTTTTTACCGTGGGAATAACGTTGTTCCCGCGGGAAGAGACACCAAACCGGGCTACGCCTTCCGTAGCATGAAAATCTAGTTATTACATCATCATCATCATCAGCCTATTTTAGTCCACTGCTGGACATAGGCCTCCCCTAATGAGCGCCATAGCGCCCTATCCTCGGCTTGACGCATCCAGCAACTGCCTGCAGTCTTTCGCAGGTCGTCATCACACCTGGCCGGAGGGCGTCCTACACCACGTTTGCCGAGTCGCGGTCTCCACTCCAGAACACGTTTACCCCAACGGTTATCAGTTCTTCGTACGATATGGCTGGCCCACTGCCACTTCAGCTTGCTAATCCTATGAGCTATGTCGGTAACTTTGGTTCTCTGTCGGATGTGCTCGTTCCGCATTCTATCCTTCATCATATTATTATTACATACGACTGCTTATTCATAAAGTTTATAGTGAAACAATAAGAGAGTCATAAATACTCTAAGGTGAATCACTACTTCTTTCTTTCATAATATTTTGTATTAAATGAAATAATTAATAGTCTATTATAATGCATTTGGAGTTACTCTATTGCATTTCGGAACATCCTGTAAAGAAAGAGTAAGCAATATTGTTGAATAATTAATACTAAAAATAAGTTTATTTTCAGTTTCTTATGCCATCACTGGCAACACACACCAAATAAGCTAACATAAAGCAAAGAGGCTATGTTCCACTCGAGCTAATAACTTCAGAAATCTACAAGCTATAAATTCTTTGCAGCATCCAAGTTTGTACCAGCGCTGGCTACTGGAAGTAGGTCAGCATACCTAAGAGCCTGGATAGTTTTGCTGTACAAGGTGTCTGAGAGCAGGTGTTCGGCAGAGACAAATAGCTTTAGAAGGCATTTTACAAATAAAATAGGCTAAGTCTGTACCTATCGAAGCATAATTGAATAAAGAACACTATTAAGAGTTATAACGGGATTTTTACCATGATTGATTGTTATAAATCTAAATAGTATTGATAGCCATGATAGTTTTTTTAAAAATTCTTATTTTATTATTTAGGAGTTTTACATTAAAATGATGACAACCTAATTCTTAATTATTAACAAGGAAAACAATATTCATTTACAAAAACAAAATACTTAAGATTAAGATTTTAAATAGTGAAACTGCTGTTAAATGAATTTGGTTCCGATAGGATATTAAGTACCTAGGTCAACTCTATGATAGTTTCAAAGGTTATATATAAAATTCATAAAGCATATTTAGTTTTTTTTATATTATACGTAAAGTTTTTGTTCGAAACAAACACGAACCACAATTAGAACTCACGAACATAATGTTTACCTCTGTTGTAATGATTGGCTTGTCAAGCGTGCTTATAAATTATGAATTTTGGTTATTGATGCACGTATTTAGTGCGATTGAACGAAGGTAAATACATATTTTTACAAAAGTATTAATTCTTCGAAAACGACTTAACCGATTTTGCTATAAAAACATACAAATAAACGATATCTATTTCTATTGATTAACGAACTTATAAATTATATTCAGAATATTTTAAGCCTATTTTTAGAGGTTGCTTACAGCGATAAGGCCGGCCTTTGTACTCCGATGTATTGTCTTGTTACTGTTTACTGTTTGTTTGTTTACATACTTATGGTAAACAAAAAATCTATCAACATACATACATACTTTTGTAACTATCATAGTTATCAATACTATTTAACTGTGCCGAAAAATCGGGAAACTGGAAAGACAATCAATCATAGTAAATATCCCGTTATAAATATAAAATTCTCGTGTCACAGTTTTCGTTGCCATACTCCTCCGAAACGGCTTGACCGATTCTCATGAAATTTTGTGAGCATATTGAGTAGGTCTGAGAATAGGCCAACATCTATTTTTCATTTTGCAAAACAACGTTTGCTGGGGTCAGCTAGTACTTCTATAATTTCATTAAATCGCATTCAATTGTTCGAAAGGTACAGTACAGGGTACAGGTAGGTATTTACATTACGATTCCCAGAAATTCGTACAAAATCTGCTTCTCTGACACAACGAAAGACTAGAAACCACCCATTCAATGATATCGTCAATTGATATTTTGAATTGTTTTTTATTTAATGTGTCATGTGAATTTTTAACCTCAACTGCATTTTTTCCTTATTGAACTAAATATAACGAATACCATTTTTATACTTATTAATATTTGTCGATCGAATATAATACATTTTTTTGGACCTTATTTTCAAATCTAACCATATAAGAGTCCTTGTTGTTCTGTGGCACCTTCTAGATATAGGTAGTTGCAATTTGGCTAGCACAGACTGGACGGCTAGTTGGTGCAAGATATGAGAGGAAGCCTAGACTAAACTGGGATGTTTGGGCAGACGTCCAAAGTTAGATAAAAAGTATTTTTTGTCTGTGGATGGACAATGGGTCTATAAAATAGTTGATTCGGATCAACTATTTGATATGTGCAGTTTTAATGACAACAAACTAATGGTTGAGTTTGAGTTATTAACAAAATAATTTAAGTTTGTTTTTATTGTATAACTAGCGGCCTGCCCCGGCGTCGCACGGGTAAAAAAAAATCCCGGCAATTTTTCCTTATTTGCTCAATATTTTAGACCGCGTTTAGACCTACCCTGGACTACGACAAACATTTTAAAATTAAAATCAGCTCAATCGGCCCAGCCGTTCTCGAGTTTTAATCAGACTAACGAACAACAACTCATTTTTATTTATATAGATATGTAGAATGCCAACTATTTTCTATTACCATTATGTACTCAGGTTAGCTGGTAGATAATGCCGTATAACATTAAGCCTACCTTTTTTTAAAAAAACTGTGCAAATAAAGTGTTAACTTAATTAATAAAAATTTTAAATCTATGTTCATAAGCACTTACTTAATAGTGCATACATAATACTTATAAGGTAAATAGAACATTAATTTATAAATAAACTAGCTGACCCCAGCAACCGTTGTTTTAAAAAATAGATAGTAGCCGATTCCCAGACCAACTGAATATGCATATCTAATATATTAAAATTTACATGTCACAATGTTAGTTAGGTACCGTACTCCTCCGAAACGGCTTTACCAACTTTTACCAAATTATATAAGTATTCTAAGTCTAAGAATCGGCTACTATCTATGTTTCATTTTGCAAAACAACGTTTGCTGGGGCGTCTGTTATTATAATGATCGCTAACGTTTATAATTTATACCGCAGTTGAATAAGACTTGAAGTTTATATTCGAGAATAGATTCTATGAAATATAATATTTAATAAAATCGAAGCTTGGATTTTAGTTAGGTGAGTTTATTACCATCTCTCCGGCCGTTAAGTGGCCGACATAACTACCGCTACACAGATATACTCCCAGGATGAATGGTAAGACCTCCTTTGTTCATTGTTTTTTTGTACACAAAGTTTAAATAAATTTATGTATTTTACTTTTACGCAATTATTTGCGAAGATGTAAGTGTGCAAGTGTTTCTGTGTACAATAAAAAAAAAATATTCACAAAAATATTTTAATTTTAATATCAGATATTCGCGAAATTAGACCTTTCAAACTTAAAAAATGGAATTCAATGCTTAGGAGGCCTTTCAAACAAAACTTCTATTCCTTTTCATTTTCATGGTTTCTCGAAGCAAACATTATTATTTAAAACTCTAGGCGTAAAATCTATTAATGGAGTAATTCGAATAATTCAAACTAAATCGATACATCACTATCTCGAACATCTCGAACGTCCAAACTTCTTTTAAGTACGGTCGGTTTTTGATATAACATAACAATGTATGTAGGTGTGGTAAAATTCAAGGCATCTCAAAACAGTGGAACGTATCTATTAATATTTTATCGAAAAACTTTGATTTCTCCAACCCCTTTGGTAAATAACGATATCGAAAATTACCTCAATAAAGTCAAATCTATACAAATAAATACAATTTGTAAAGTCTTACCTTGTGTTAGTTATTAAGGTAGGTCAATAGCAAACGGTAAGGGAATCCTAAAAATAATACTACCTATAAATAATAATGAAGGTAATATCTACAAAATGTTTGCATGCTCATTATTGACAATTTTACTTATCTTGTTCATATTGATGGATATTAAAAATAAACAGCATAATATAATCCACGCGTCATACTTAAAAGAAAATTGTACATATTTTTACAATAATATGTCGGTTATTAGTTAAAAACAACATTTCGGCACTGCGACACACTCGCGACTGTCTGTGTGCCTCGCGCGTGCCTCGATCGAGCGATCAAGGCGCCTAGGTATATATAGATCGCGTTTCAACCGTTTGTACGAAGTTGGAATACTGTATAGATAGTATTACCGTGATAGTCACGCTCGTATATATGATTTTATTTTTAATAAAAAAGTGATTATCCATATTTTTAAGGTTGAACTATTAATTTATTTATTAAAAAGTTTCTATTAGCACATATCATAATAAAACATTCTGAAAACCCTAAGGGGTTTGTTTAGAATGAAATTTTCATTCCTCGATAAATTAAAATAAATATAAAAATTACAAATTATGGTACCTTACTAACCCTTTAACTAAAAATACTTTGCCGCCGCCGCATACAATTGTCACCTAAACTAAAACTTAGGAATTGTGTAGAAAACCTATGACGAATCTGGTAATTTTTATAGTAGCAAATGCGTTTCATGAGCGTACTTTTATTACCTGTAGCGTAACACTTATCGTATCAATTTAACGTTTATTACAATAAAATCATTATGATAACCGCCATCTGTGTCCCGGACATCGTTAACCTCATTTCAGCCGCAATGACATCCCAGGCCATAACCACCATAATGGTGCTTTTCCACCAGAGCTACGCGACCGCTACATGCTGTAGATGCGTTTCATCATCAATAATCTAAATTTAAAATTAAGAAAACCCTTGATTCCAGAACTGTTGTGCCCTTAAAATAAAATTACTATTTTGTTATCAGCTCCCACTCAAGTACCTATATTTGCAGATTTTCGGTTATCCTTCCCCACTTTTACCCGCATAACTTTTAAACGGGTAAACCGATTTTCATCAAATGTCTAAGAACACTCTCGCAAAACTCACCTTTCATACAAAATAATTAAATTGAAATCACTTCGTCCGTTTGGGAGCCATTGCGTTTGGATCCATGATGTCCCAGACTGACAGACAGACAAATAGATCGTCTCGCCATCGTTTTCTTGGCCGACTTCTACGTCGAGTACCATCTGGCTGCAAGGTGTAAAATTTAGCCCATTTTTCTGATCCCATACGACTGAGATGACCAGCACAGTCCCATTTTAAGTGGGCTGACTCGTACCCAACATGTCAACCCTGCAAGTCGGTTAATTATTTTCGGTTTTTATAAATTCGTTTTAATCATTAACACGAGAATTATCCCCTGAAGGCCAATTGTTGAACAAGTACAGAAATAATTCATAAAATACGTTTAAAAAACAGTCTTCAACATTTAATAAAATTGCAGGGCCGATTTCTCTGGGATCCAGTCATCAGATTTTGACATGGTGACACTGGGACCACCCAGCAATCAATACCTTTTCGATTAAAACACGAATTAAATGACTCCTCGCACAACAACGTCGTTACGGCTGTAGAGTGACTAAAAGAAATGATAATACATACTCTCAAATGACATCCGTTTCCACCAGTGCGCTATGATTATCGATAATTTCTACGATTTGTAAAATCAGAGAATGGAAATAAATGATTTTGTATCTTGAATATCATTGGTGGATAACAAACGCATCAATAGCAACGTACCATAACACATCTCCAGTGTAAACGCACCGTAACATCATAACGTTTCGTTCAATGTCCCATTTAATCCAGATTAAAAATTAATTACCTTGTTCATTATCACCGGGACGGTATCGGGTGGAATTAGCTATAAAATTCCCATAATGTTTCCTAGATGGCGCTGTTACAAATTATTGGTGGGGTAATTTTTGGTTATTATCTTTTCTGTCCCCGTAATTTATGTAAATAAGGGATATTGCAATCGCGTCAGAGGGCAGCACTTACGTAGACAGTAACTGAGATACTAAGGAGATGTAAATAGTTCCTTAGTTGTAGGTTAGCAATTTTATCTATTAGGTACGATTCTTATAAAGCGAGAAAAGAGTTTCTTGATCTTAAATGGCATAATCCCTTAATTAAACACATCACCACTCCTTTGCGACGTGCAGTCGGGAAAGAAGGATATGGTTAGTGTCTCTGTGTTGGCTCTGAATGTCTATATATTATGGGTAAATATTTAATTATAGGCCTTATGTATAGGCTCATAAGAGGCCTACTTATAGGCACATAGGTACAACATATATAAATATGATTTACATATTTAATTGGAAGAAAGTAGTTGAGTGATAGTTTGCCGGTGTTTTATGGATTTATTTAGAAAATGTTGATTTTTAGGTTATATAACAGTGAAAGAATTAATCAAACTGGACCAGTAAGTGCTTCCTGGAAATTAGCGAGTTTTAACAAACAAATAAATTCTTCAACTTTATAATATAGATAACTCGAAAATACTAGACTGAGATCCTTAATAATAAGAAAGGACAAATTTTATTAAAAAAAAACTTTATCTTTATTATTATTAATTAAAGTAAAATGCCTCATTATTACATATCGTAGTCGCCAGAGCAACTACTCATATTGTCGAAAACTGACTTATAAATCGAGTACTATTTAAGTATTCATAGTTTCCAAATTCATTCGACTCGCGTAACACAGTTAAAAATCGATTCCATGTCGATTCCATTTCATATAACATCAAGTTTACATATTTAAAGCTATACCGGTGTTGCCAGCGTTTTTAGATTTCCCGCCTAAATTTCTTGCGGTAAAAAAGCCTTAGTTATTATAACACTACCATCCTTAGATAATACTTTTTTTATGTTAGATAAGCCTTCAGTTGACTACAATCTCACCTGATGTAAAGTGACGGTGGTCTAAGATGGGGCATGAAGAGAATGTAGATGGCTTCTCCGGAATACATAATAAAACATTATTTTTTGTATTAATACTCAATTCTCATCTTCCTAATATTTCCTTTCCATTTCCTTTAGTGTATTCATAAAAAAAAAATGTTGATGTAGTTGCAAATGTAACCTATATGCACATAATTTTATTATTTGTCCAATTTTATCACTTCTTTTGTTTTCATGGACTCTTTTCTGTATTTGGTTTAAAACATTGTAACATGTTTTGTCTCCCGCAATACAGGCTTGCCTCGTGTGTGGGGACCATTGCTAAGTAAAAAAGTATACCTTTGTTATTTTTTTTTATCAAACCAGTAAGTTAGCGACATTGACCATTTAGCAGGTTTTCAGGCTGATACTGGTTGAATAGATTAATAATCATACAATAAATAATTAAATAAATATAAATATTTCCGGACTACTCACACAGCATCACCCAACCCCAAACTAAGTAACAATACAATACAAAAACGCTTTATTGTGCATACACAACACAGGAACATAAACAAGTAAAACATTTAAAAAAACTAGTGATACAATGGGCGGTCTTAACGCTAAAAAGCGATCTCTTACAGGCAACACTAGGATGGAAAATTACTTAGATACAAAAAAAAACACAAACTGAAGCCCATATTTTAATGATATTTTACTTCACTGTATAATTTAAATTATGAATAATTAATATAGTGAAAGTGCTAATAAGTGTGTCTTTTCAACCATAAAATGCATATTCAACATAATATTTATATTGTAAAACTTAACGTTTCTTTCTTTTGTAAATTAAATAATTTATTTATTTATTTATACTTTGTGCACAAAAAAACAATGTACAGAGGAGGACTTAATGCTAGAAGCATTCTCTTCCAGTCATCCTGGGCGTGCAAGAAAACAAATCAGGCACTATAAATATAAAACTTATCTAAATATGTATAATATATAAAATGATGAAGTATTAATAAATACATATATAATATATATAAATATATATATATATATATATACCTAAGGAATATTTATACATATATCAATATATACAGATATACCATAAACAATACATAAATTTGAGAATTGTTGTAATCATAAAAATACATAAATCATAAAAGCTATACCTAATTACAAGCCTTGTGAACATTTTAGCAGCTAATTACGGTTAGCTAGATGTTTGCGAGCCGCCAGCTTAAAACTCAGTTTGTTATTAATTTTTCTAATGTCCAGGGGTAGAGAGTTCCATAGTCTTACAGCTACTACTGCGAAAGAATTGCCTACAAAGGAAGTGCGGTGACTCGGAGTTGCAAGAAGTTGATAATCCTACTACTATTATAAAGGCGAAAGTTTGTAAGTATGGATGTATGGATGTTTGTTACTCTTTCACGTAAAAACTACTGAACCGATTTATATGAAATTTGGTACACAGAATCTCTAGAGCCTGAAAAATAACATAGGCTACTTTTTACCGCGGGAAAACGTCATTCCGCGGGAAAATCCATTATAACGCGGGTAACACCGCGGGGCACAGCTAGTATAACATAGCGAGACCCTCTAACACAAGTTCTTGTCCTTAAATGAGGGTATCTACAAAAAAAAACACATTGTACCTAAATATGTTACAGAAACAAAGTTTTTTTTATTAATTTACTTGTTGAGTGTGCCAGTTTTTAAAACTGGAGAAGCTTACTTTAAGTCGAGGCGATTAAAATGAGACGGGGTTGAGACGTCGTCAATCCACACAGCAACATTTAGCCCCGCGGTAAGCTCCACGCTTGTGTTACGTGTACTAGACATCTGAAATACATTATTCAATAGGTATACATATAAAGATATTCCGAAGTGACGTAGTTTTAGCCAAGCCGACGCCAAACATCGTCTTCAACCGATTATTTTGCGTTGCAACGATGTACTTGGCCTCACACATCGAGTTGACACAAATATTCGCCGATGTAGCCGGACCATACAGAAAAGCAGCCAAAATCTATACTAATATTATAAAGCTGAAGAGTTTGTTTGTTTGTTTGAACGCGCTAATCTCCGAAACTACTGGTTCGAATTGAATAATTCTTTTTGTGTTTATCCAACAGTTATCGAGGAAGGCTATAGGCTATATAACATCACGCTACGACCAATAGGAGCAAAGATATAGTGGTAAATGTGTAAAAACGGGAGAAATTGTTCATCTTTGAAGCCTTCCGTTGCGTGCGCCGTGAAAACGGTTCAAGATACACAAAAAATATATATTAAAGAATATAAGATATATATAATAGCTCTTTTAATGATCTAAAAAACAGTCCGCAATAGTATATGTCAGTTTAAGATTAACTCACAAAAACCGTTTTTATGGCATCTACCTAATTTGGTCGAAATAATTTGTTTAAGTTGTATCAACATAATAATATTAATCTTTATTCAAATAAATATGTTGTTGGTTAAGAGTACTTCATCCATTATAACGCGGGTAGCACCGCAGGGCACAGCTAGTCCTTTATAACCACATACATTCCTAAACGTTTAACCTTACTTAACCTATCGAACAAAAACCACGTCTAAAGTCCACTCCCAACCCTCATAATTTCCACCTTTTCACTCAATCCTTAATAGTACCTGCATTGCGGTTTCAAGAAAGTGCACGCTGAACTAGCCTGTATCACCCTTAACATAAAGTCTAAGGTTAGGTCACGCACGATTACGTGATAACGGGTTACGGCTTTCGGGATTAAGGCACTATTTTAAAGCAATTAATTAATTCACACTAAAAGTGAGGTTATTGTGAATATGTTATGGCTTAAAGTCCCCTGGCAATTGGGCTTTTAAGCGTGCGATCATGTTACCAATGTGTTGATGGAGTTCAAAGTTACGAACTTACTTAGAAAGCCCTTTTACCTTGCCTTGTGAAATTTAATAAGGGATAAAATATAAAACTCTATTTAAAGGACCACTGATAATGTTTTGTTCTATTCGCTTCTGAGTGAGTTGCACTATAAGAAATTGAAGCGAACTATCAAGACAATGTTATTTCCAAGATAAACTTTAGTTTAAAATTTTTGTTTCATTAATTTTAAGTTGTGCACATGTATGTCATGTGCTTCTAAGGAAATAAACGTATTGACTTTGACTTTGACTTTGAACCTACGTTTTACCAAGTCATCCGACTATCTAGTTACTAGATTTTCTGTAGACTAGAATCTAGTTATTGGACGCCCTACGTGCCGATCTACGGACTCCATTTGAGAACTTTGCACTCGGAACCTCAGGCATCAAGTCTGCTACCGATTTACCGACGAACTTTAGATTTTACTATTAAACTAATAATAACCTATCAAAACAAAAAAGGTGTGTGTGCGATCCACACACGATAGAAGTGAAACTTCAGTAAATCGACAAAAGAATGAGATGAAATAATAAAAAAAACAAAAAAAAATACTGTTCAAAAAGATTTTGCTCGGGCGGTCACCCATCCAAGTACTGGCGTCGCGCAAAGTTGCTTAACCTTGTTAGCGTTTAAGATTGGCTTAGCCGACAGGTAAGCCAATCTTATTTCAATTTCCGATGCATCCGGTTTCAAATCACAACGATTCTAAAGAAGTTTCACATCAATAATTTGTATAAAACTATGATAATGCACAAAACACTCCTAGGCGAGATGTCAGTGCAGATCTCATTTCCCCCAATTAGAATTAGACCTATCAAAATAATTATGTACAAAATTAAAATGAAATTTAGTACATATATTCTGTACAGTCTGTGAAATAACATTATTTTTGTAAACCATATTACCAACATACAGACAGACAAACATTACCACACTTTTGAACTTGTTATTCTGCCTAGAACTGCATAATTGTAGTCGTGAAAGTTCTCCGGCCACTGAGCAATTACGCGAAGATTTCTAGAATAAGATATTGTTGAATTAGAACTTGAGGGTTTCTAGCAGAAAGTTAGTTCATTAGTTCTGATGATTGTAATTGGAATGAAGAAATTAATAAGCTATGTAAGGATTTAATTTAACTTATTTTGGCTTTTTGCTTAAGTTGAACTTAGGAACTAGCTATTTCTGTTATTTAGATTTATAACGGGATATTTACCATGATTGATTGTCTTTCGAGTTTCCCAATATTTCGGCACAGTTACATGCGCCATGATCACGGTTGAACTGAAGCTGCAGCGATTGGAGTAACAGTTTTATTGGCAGACAAATTGATCTACCCTCTTTCTCACTCTTTTATTACGAGTCGATGTATCACAAGGGCTGGGACATGTTTCACACCCCACTAACACACTATCGCGACACACAAAACTGACGGTGTCCGTTATAAATCTAAATAATATGAATAACCATGATAGTTTCAAAAGTTATATAGCTATTTCTGTTTTAAAATGTTCATTGCCCCTTATGCGAAACAGTCATCTAAACCTATACAAAACAAATATAATGATTTCATCATCATCATCATCACCCTATTAAAGTTCCCACTGCTTGGACACAGGGACTTCTCTGAAGGCGACAGAGATTAGGCCTTAATTCACCACGCTGGCCAAGTGCGGCTTGGTGAATATCGCATGTCCTTAAAACAATATAATGAAAGAAAAAGAACATACCGGTTTCACCTTTACCGTTAAAAAAAGTGTTTTTTTTAATGCGCTCTTAAATTAATTAAGATGAAATTATGGACATAAATATTATTATTATTAAATTTAAAAATTCATCCAGAGGTGCTTGGCGGGGTTTGAACCCACGACCTTCGGATTTAAAGTCGAGTGTCCTCCCACTTAGCCAACACAGCGTTTTAATAATGCTTTGATTTCGCGAAACTTTCTACTTTCTGAAAATATAATATGTAAAATTCCTAACAAATGTTATGCACATACACAATATTTACACAACTGAGACGGGAGTTTCGGGTCCCCGTAATACGGGACCCGCACACAATACTTAGCCACGAACATCTACGTATAAATTCTATAAAATCGAAGTCACCGTTCAGAAAATATTTCAAGAAGTATTTTTGAGTAATATCAAATCTTTCAAAGTACGTTTACTGGTGCTCGCGCCCGTTCATCCTTTGCGTCTGCATCTCGTTGAATTTAACGTGAAAATAAATACCCTTTGAAAATATTTATATCTGCAAATGTATTAAGGTCGTCTATTTTATTCAGACAATTTGAACTGCTGCCGGCAGCCATGTTTCTTATATTCTATACTATAAAGTGAATCGCAAAAACTGTTGGTAAGCGTATAACTCAACAACGTCTAAATCAATTTGATTAATTTTTTTTTGTAGTAGTGTTTGAAGAACAAAGGATGTTTTTTGCGTGCGAAGCCGGGGCGGGTAGCTAGTTTATAATAAATTTGGCGCTGTTCAAAGAAACTGAAGTTTCTCTTTCATTACACTATTCATCATCATCATCATAATATTTTTTATTATATTAATTTTAGTATACCGCGTGTCACTCACACAATTTTGACTAATCAAATGAACCTGGCACATCAAAATCCTGTAGGCTGTAGGATGTGACAAAGGAATGGATTCATACATGGTCGCAAACTCAACCCAGTCAGGTAAAAACAGTGTTAATCCAGATTATATTACATTTTTATAATTATGTTTTTTTATGTAACACACTATTTTCTATATTTAATGTAAATGCAATAAATTACTATTTTACTTTACTTTATAAGCTTTTTATATTTTAAACTAGCGGCCCGCCCCGGCGTCGCACAGGTAAAAAAAGTTACCAGCAATTTTTCCTTATTTGCTCACTGTTTAGACCTACCCTGGACTACGACAAACATTTTAAAACCAAAATCAGCTCAATCGGCCCAGCCGTTCTCGAGTTTTAATAAGACTAACGAACAACAATTCATTTTTATTTATATAGATTAGTAAAAGCCGTTCCATAGAATAATAATTTACTACATGCCGTTCGTTCAAGCAGTTGAGCGTGAAAAATTACCAACATACATCCACAAATCCAAACATTCCCATATAATATATAAGTAAGATATGTTAGAACAGTTTCTATTGTCAGCCAAAACAAATTTGCAGTGCTATTCCACTGGATACATATAAAATATCGTCACGTCCGACGGTTGGATATACAAATAGCCTCGGCACTCGCGTAGAAATAGTAAAACATGTCCGAGAAAGCCACTTCGGCACGTATTGGTACACCCTTTATACTGTCCGATATTTATGTCCGGATATGAAAAAAGAAGGAGATTTAAAATTAAAAAAAAAAAACAAATTCCAAAACCTTAGATTCCTTGTAAGTAAAAAACATATATTATTTTGTACGATACAAATAACTCTCCTTCTTATGCAAAATAGATAGCAAAGCATGAATGTTGTCTTTTTGAAAAACATATTGCTATGATTCTAAAACGGTCTTTTTTTTAAATAAAAAAAAACACGTTTTATTTAGATATCGATTGTGTGGGTTATATGAACAAAATTTTTATTAAGAAACATGTCTAATTCATAAAAATGCTTTGTTTTCATATCCTTATATATATGGTGAATTCCTTTCGTAAAAAGCAGGAATATTTTGCAACATTACTCGCAATAATAATTACGAACATGATTCCAAAATTAATTGGTAAATACATTTTTTACTTCACATATTATATTGATTCCTAATCAATTATATTCAAAAAGTAAAAGTTTATTTCAAGGTTTCCAGATTTTCTGCACACAGTCTATTTCGCTTATAACTGATGCTAATGGAGCAAAGTTAAGTAGTTCATAAGGAATATTATCATTTCCGTATAATTCAGCGCTTATTTCTGTTTAAAGTGATGGTTGATAACCTCAAAATAGAGATTTCTGTCAAGAACGGCTTCAACTTTGACGGAAACGATAACCACTTTTTGGTAATAATTAATAGAAAGTACAAAATATGTAATATCTTTGATAATATACATTTTAATAAAAACAATGATAATATTTTGTTTAATTTTAGAGTCTAAGCTACATTATTACTGATTATTAATGTCGAAATTTTTTCCGATCTCTCTTATAACTTAAAACAAATGATATTCCATATCTCAATAGATTTATTTCTCGTTACTTGTGATTCCAAAGGCAAGAACCAATAACCTCATAATGGAAAACACCTTTGACGCGCGCACTTCGCACTATTAACATTATATCCAAGAACTTGATGTATTTTATTTTACCCTGAATTAATTAACTGAGTTAACAATGTATAAATTATGCTATAATAGAAATAAATAGACAGTTTAGATAAGCGAACTATTGTATTAGGTAATGCCTGTAAAAATAGTTGCAAGTTTTGGAAAATAATTAAATTTCAGTCATTATAAGTACGAAACCAAATCGTAGGATGTAAAGGTCCCTAACACCCCAATTCCAGGGGATAGAAGGCATCTCAGGATCAGCAAGGCTGTTGTATTTAGCAAAGCTTACGACATTTGGATTCATCTAAAATGATACATTATGGATGAACGGTCGCCTCCTTAGCATTTGGGGTCTATCGGATTTCGATAAATATGAGCCTATTTGTTATGTTTTAAGTGTCTTTAACTTGTGTTTCCGACAGTACATAAATCAATAAATAAATATTTTCGGACAATACGCACAATATCAAGCACCGTGGTAAACTCTAAGCTTGTGTTACACTAGACATCTGACATACTTAATATAATAGACATACTAAGATAAATATTTAAAATTTTCAAATCAATTTTCTTTTTTTTTTGGTATAATAGTTGTTCTACTGTTCAGGACGAAAACAAATGCAATAAATTTGATAATTTTAAGATGGAGTCATAAGCCGAGCGTTCCGTGATATTAAACTATTTTTACATTAAAACATTGAAGAAAGTCATTAAAACACGTAAAGAGAAAACAGTCCACGGTCACCCATCCAAATACTGGCCGCGTTCAACGTTACTGCACTTTATATAATTACACTACAACGTTTGTTGTAGTGGAGCGCTCTTAAATATGTATGAATATGTTTTTGGTGTTAAAGCAGCTCTGATAGCTCATAAAGTTAAGACACGTTGCCCGAGACCAGTGCTTGGATGGTTGACCGCTACAATTGCAACTTTTTTTATAGCAAAATGCGTATAAAATTTACTCGGTATGTATGAGTCCATCTGATAATTATACAATTTTATAGTATTTGTTATTACAGCGGCAATAGAAATAAATTTCTATATATCACGGTTTTTGAGTTACATCTTGGTGACAGTCGGATAGAACACAGACATAAACCAGGTCTTATAAAGGGCTCCGTATTACCTTTTGGGTACGGAAACAAAAATAAAAAACAGCAATGATAACATTTAATACTAACCAACAAAACATTGACGTGGCCGACTAGTTTACATCAAAAAGTAAATTGCAATATAAAAAAAAATACCAATCACAACGCGAATGAAATAAAATAACACCCCATTACAACACTTAGAACAAGAAACAAAAGAGGTCAAACAACAGAACTCTGAGGCACTCCAAACTCCGCACGCCGAAATAGAAACTATAACCAAGCAACTTCATATTTAGTTCTCTGTTAATTCAACTAGGGAGGCAAATGAAAGCAATCGCAACAACTTCTGAAGATGAACCTACGAGAACTTTGGCACAATACTAGAGTATTCTGTAAGAGGCTGTGGTCGAATCAAAAGATCAAAAGGCCAAATTACTTACGGAAGTACTCGAGCGTCTAAGAGCTGAAGTGTGATGTTGTAGTGAACTTTGCTTACAATGGCAAATGGTGGTGGGTTTGTGTGCTGATTTTTATTATTTCAATAAGTCTTTTATAAATAACTATCCGTCCGTTCGCGGTTTAAACCCGCGTAATAATAGATCAAAAGATGGGAGAACGATTTCAAGAAAATAGCCGGCCAGAATGGTTAAGATTAGCAAAGGACAGAGAAAAATGGAAGGCTCTAGAGGAGGCCTTTGTCGAAAGACAAGCTGTAAAAGGAAACAATATGTAAATAATAATAAACAAAAGTAAAATGTAGATTCAGTTCCACTGCAATAAAGCCTTCTAATTCTTTGTTGGGGGGACTAAGGACTGCACTGACGTCTCGACGCTTTGGAGTATATAGTGCAATATGCCCCCATGCCTAGCCTGCCTTAATAAAGCCTTATTTTATTTTTGAGATAGAAAACATCTCTGTCCATGCCAAATTTGATACAAATCGCACTTTGCTCGCAAACATTGAGCTTCCCACGAGAAGAGGCTTGATTTTACCTCGGTAAAAAGTAGTCTGTGTTATTGTACAATAAATGTATCTTCTTAGGTATCCTAAGCACTATGTGCCAAAGCGAAAACCGTTAATTCTACAAGATGTGTACAAAACTGGGCCTAAGCAATTAAGAAAACTAAGTTTGTTCGCAGTTTGAGCGTGCTCAACTTAACTGGTTTCCATTTGACATGCTTTCAAGACGGACGATGTGGTGAAACAGCTAACATCAATATAATTGTCCGTCGTTATGTAGTTCGGAAAAACACTGTAAAACAGTTCCGAGTTCTTGTTCATTGATTGCCTGTTTGTAAATTTGGGGAGATAATTGACTTGGGGAAGAAAAACAGAGAGTTGGAACTTCGGTGATAGTTTTTCTATGTGTATTGGAAATCGTTACAATGAAAAAGTGGAATCTCAAAAAATCAAGTATTTTACTTAGCCGACACCTACACACACTATAGTGCAAAGGTTCCCGGCAACTCATCCTCAGTTCAGTTTCTTGTAATTGGACTTTGCGCTTGAAGCGACAATTTGCCAGTGTCGAGTTAAATCTTAATATAAATAAATATCGTGTCACAATGTTTGTCCTCAATGGACTCCTAAACCACTTAACCGATTATAATAAAATTCGCACACCATGTACAGTTCGATCCAACTTGAGAGATAGGATGGTTTTTACGGCGAGAAAAAATCGAATAATTTCCGGGAAAATTTTCCACCCGTGCGACGCCGGGGCGGGCCGCTAGTAAAATTATAAAGTGAAAAAAATGTTACTCAGTTGAACGCCATTTTGCGTCTCAGCCAACAATGTTTAAAATCCATCTCATCCTCAGCCTGGCATTAGCAATGTTTTGTCCTTGTCACTCACTTTGACATTTGTCTATGTTAGAAAGAGAAAAAATTAAAGCTATCTTAGGAGGCTTTGCTATCTATTTTGCATAAAAAGTTTAGTTGTTACTTTGAAATATTAAACCTCCTTGTTATTAACATTAAAACTATACTTTAATTCCTGTCCACAAATAAATTTTAAAACGTTTAAAATCTGTCAAAAGATTCCAAACAAATATACTTACATAAACGTCACTCCCTTAGTTATTTGGCTGCTTTCAGGATAAGTTCTTGAAATCAGACAATTTAAAGTTTTATTTTAAGTAAAATGAGGGAAATTGTGCATATTCAGGCAGGGCAATGTGGAAACCAAATCGGTGCCAAGGTAAATAAGTTTGTTTATTACTAACGAAAAATTGACCATCATAGAATTGCTACTTTTCATAAAAAACTATATAACTCTTGGTATGGCAATATTATTTCCTAATATAGGTACTTATTGACGTTAAGCAAACTTAGAATATTTTAAATTCTTACCGCTTCACGGAAGCAAGATTAATAAGCAAAAGGCTTGGAATGTAGAACAGAAGTAAGGTTATTCTGTTCCTTTACAGTTCTGGGAAGTTATATCAGACGAACACGGCATAGACCCGACGGGGACCTACCACGGCGACTCCGACCTCCAGCTGGAACGCATCAACGTGTACTACAATGAAGCCACCGGCGGCAAGTACGTGCCCCGGGCCATCCTGGTGGACCTCGAGCCGGGCACCATGGACTCCGTGCGCTCCGGACCTTTCGGACAAATATTCCGTCCGGACAATTTCGTCTTTGGCCAATCTGGAGCGGGCAACAACTGGGCGAAAGGACACTACACAGAGGGTGCAGAATTAGTGGACTCTGTATTAGACGTGGTAAGGAAAGAAGCTGAAGGATGTGATTGCCTTCAAGGGTTCCAGCTGACGCATTCTCTCGGGGGAGGCACTGGGGCAGGCCTAGGGACGCTCCTTATCTCGAAGATTCGAGAGGAATACCCTGACCGTATCATGAACACATTCAGCATTGTGCCATCCCCAAAAGTATCTGACACAGTTGTGGAACCATACAACGCAACCCTCTCCGTGCACCAGCTTGTAGAAAACACTGACGAGTCTTATTGTATTGACAACGAAGCCCTATACGATATTTGCTTCAGGACACTAAAGCTCACCACACCCACATACGGCGACTTAAATCACTTAGTGTCTGCGACGATGTCCGGTGTTACCACTTGCCTGCGCTTTCCTGGCCAGTTGAATGCTGATCTAAGAAAGCTAGCTGTAAACATGGTGCCGTTTCCACGCCTCCACTTCTTCATTCCCGGCTTTGCGCCGCTCACGTCTAGAGGGAGCCAGCAGTATCGGGCTCTTACAGTTCCAGAGTTGACGCAACAGATGTTTGACGCAAAGAACATGATGGCTGCCTGCGACCCTCGTCATGGTAGATACTTGACTGTAGCAGCAATTTTCCGAGGACGTATGTCAATGAAAGAGGTGGACGAGCAAATGATGAACATTCAGAACAAGAACTCTTCATATTTTGTTGAATGGATCCCGAATAATGTGAAGACAGCCGTGTGTGACATTCCGCCTCGCGGCCTGAAGATGTCTGCGACGTTCATCGGCAACTCCACGGCCATCCAGGAGCTGTTCAAGCGGGTGTCGGAGCAGTTCACGGCCATGTTCCGGCGCAAGGCGTTCCTGCACTGGTACACCGGGGAGGGCATGGACGAGATGGAGTTCACGGAGGCGGAGAGCAACATGAACGACTTGGTCTCGGAGTACCAGCAGTACCAGGACGCCACGGCTGAGGAGGAAGGGGAGTTCGACGAGGAAGAGGAAGGAGGCGACGAGGGAGATTAGGTGTTAAGTTTTTTATACTGCCTATTTGTTGATATTGATATACATTTATGTTGATTGCAACTTAAAATACCGTCTTTGACTTCAAATATCCCTCTGTCAATAACCTCTCGAAGTTTCCTTGATGATTAAGTGCACAAGTAGGCTCTACTTACGACACAGACTATAGGAGTTTCCCATAAATATAATATTAAAAGTTTTTCCCAATGTTTAGTCTAGTAGGTCTCGCGACTGACTGTCAACCATCTTGGCCAGAAGCGTGTCGCTATAGACTATCCGTAGTCGGCCCCAACTGTCACGCTTGCGTTAGCTGACAGCATTTCCGGCGGTTGGGGACGGACACGTATGCGTCAATTTGAGTTCGCGTTTGGTCTGGATCGAGTTAAAAACCTATTACTAATAACCCGTCTTGTCCAATTTGTTCAACTGCCTGTTTAACCAGTTGAACCCATGTATAACGTAAAGATTGTAATATTCCTTCCGAACCCAAGGCACAACTACTTTGCTCCACTGACTGTGACGTGGTACTTTTGATTCCCTTCTACACAACTAATTGGAAAAAATATGTAGGTACCTATGACCCAACTGACGAAATCTCGAATCCCTGGTTGTGCCGTGGGTTCTTTTGAGACACAACTGATTAATCGATGTTGCAGTTGTCGCGCATTGCGTGCCGTGGTCGAACGGCATACTTCTCTCGCAATTTTCGCCTGGTCCAACGGCATGCATGATAGGTAGTGCATGGCTACTTATTATAACTCTAAAAACTCTAAATAATCAATATTTTAAAAAAATATCTCTAGTTCAACACACCTCAGCAAAAAGCCAACCTTCCAAACAGCCATGTACTATCAGAACACGTAGATTACGGAAGATTCTAGCTCATTAAATCAGAACCTTTCATGAGTCACGTCTGACCGCATTAGGCAGACGAGTTCGAAATAAGTGGCTTTATTTCCTGAAGCTTCTCTGAGCAAAGGAGCACAGATTATGTTGAACAGTACGTACACTGGATTCACTACGAAACTTATAAATTCAAGAACTTTCTATTCGAAATATTTTACACATACTTATCTGATCTGACATCCAAATATTTTACATATGCCAGAATTTTGTACAGGTTGAGTCAATCTCAACGACTAATCGACGTGAATGAAGAAATCTCTAATGGCTTTCTTATTTCAATGAGAATTAATAAGTATGTAAAAGGAAAAGTTTTATTTTTATTATCAATAAATTGTAAGTAGAAAATTTTTGTCCTCGTACGACATACAGTCTTAAAGTGCATAAATCGACCTGCACCATTTAATTTTTAAGTCTCGGACATCCTTTTCAACTTACCAATTGATATTCCACATTTGGCTCCAACAATTTAAGCGGTCTATCTTTGCTCTCCCGACATACGCCGTGGAACACAAGGCTCTATACTTGCCTCAATGAGGAATCTAAATCCTCTGTAACTATTATTCATGTTCTGCGTTGCTATTCTGGGTAGAATCGCGACGGTCTCTGAATATTTTAAAGTTGCTATTTGCGAGTTTGGCCGTTTCATATTCAGATGAAAGCGCGACGAGTTTTGGATGGTTTTTTAACGGAACTCTAGTAAAAAAAATTGACGTACTACTTTGTGAATTGTAAAGTATTGTAGTATTGTTTATGTTGCCTCTTTTAAATATCTTTGTATGTCTATTATTATAAGGTATATCAGATATCTAGTACCCGTAACACAACCTCGAGGAACCAGAAAATTTTATTTATATGCATTTTATTTATTTTTAATAATATAAACAGGTGTCACTAATTTTATTCAGTAAAATGCCACACTTAAAGAAAACATAAATTACTTTTTTTTCTAAGATTGAATAAACACTCAACATTTTTAATATACGACTTTAGTTATTATCATAACCTAATAAAAGCCCAGCAGCGATTTCCAAAGAATTCTCGAACCTTCTGAATTTTTAAAAGGCCTGCCGATCATCGACTCTATTAAGTTAATCCGATAAAGATTTAGTTTGACAGTTTGGCAGTTTTGAAATATTACTGAGATTTATTGGGTCACTCTACCTGAGTGCGTAAATAATAATGCTTTTTAAAGAAAGAGATTAGTATTAGTAGTGGAATTACATCAATGTGTAAATGTTTTGCTGATTTTAAAGAGTTTTTTCGTACTTGGGTTTAATATTTTATCACTACACAACATATTTGAATCCACAACTTATTTGAACACAACAAACTTATACTAAGCAGACCCCAGACTGTGTGTAAAATTAAAACGGGCTATCTAAGCATAACATGGTTTGGGTAAGGTATTTGTTGTAATTGCTTACACTTTCTAATTCATGTTGTTAGGTACAAAAGTATTTACTATAAGCATATAAACATTCGTTTAATACCGAGGTGTGCACCTCGCTCACAAAGCCATTACTTTATTATTGTAAGCAAAAGACGAAAGTTTAAAAACAATGATCCTATTTTTCCTCGTGTAATTCAGTTGTAAGTATCCCTTAATGGTAAAATAACTGAAATCTACTGACGTTTGCTGTTCAGAACTAACAACCTGAACAGTTGTAAGTCTGGACGTCGGCAGACAATTCCACTCCTTAGCCGAGAGCACAATCAAAGAATTGGAGAAGCACTTCAACGAAGAAATATTAAATTCAATACTTGTTTAAAAATAGATAAAATATTTTTCAAATGAAACGATTCCACATCTTAATATATATAAATCTCGTGTCACAATGTTTGTCCTCAATGGACTCCAAAACCACTTAACCGATTATAGGAAAGTTTAAATCTCAAATTATAGTCTCAATTTTAATTATTGCTAATTATTTGTCTGTTATTATCTACAGGTTAACAAAAGTGTAAAATAAATGTCTTTTTATAGGTTGTCTATGATTTTTCTTGATAAGCTATTCATACGTGGTGGTTATAATACTCTTTGAGCTATTGTCTATGTCTCGAAAGTTCAATATTCAACATAGTTTTCAATCATGAGTTTGAAGTACTTAATTTTTTTTTTCTTTAAAAGCGTTGGTAAAATAGCGGAGATTATCTATATTCTATATCTATCTATATAAATAAAAATGAATTGTTGTTCGTTAGTCTGATTAAAACTCGAGAACGGCTGGGACGATTGAGCTGATTTTGGTTTTAAAATGTTTGTCGTAGTCCAGGGTAGGTCTAAACGGTGAGCAAATAAGGAAAAATTGCCGGGAACTTTTTTTACCCGTGCGACGCCGGGGCGGGCCGCTAGTATTTTTGCTAAAATCTTTGTTTAAATAGATTTGACCCTGTGACAATGTAAAACACAGTAGTTTTAAGCCGTCGTAAATATAACCCACTATTTTGGTGTGTTTTATGAGTATACATATTTTTACTATTTTGAACCGACGCAAAAGAGGAGGTGGTTCTCAACTCGACGCGTATACATGTATAAGTTCATATGTATTTTTACGATTTTGATCATTATTTTTATTGGACCAGTGTACCTTGACCTTGTTCCTATAAAACTTTAAATTAAAAATCCAACCTGAAGAGTGGGAAAACAGTTTATAAGGAGTGTTCTTTCACTGGTATGAAATAAATGATGACGTTTTTGCTAAATTAACAGATATCGAATAAGAAGAGATAGCACTTGAAATAAAAAAATAACTACATTAAAAAAAGCCGTAAACGGAAAAGTAGAAAATAATAAAGTATCTTTAAACCATATTAACCAAGTTATTTTTTTGTATTTATTTGTATAGAATTTTATTGACATTATTTTTACACGTCCACAATACTTTACATAACCAGTCAATAAGACGATATCTAAAATTATAAATCTACGCTAAACTACCAAAA
Source organism: Gymnoscelis rufifasciata (assembly GCA_929108375.1). Classification (NCBI taxonomy): domain Eukaryota; kingdom Metazoa; phylum Arthropoda; class Insecta; order Lepidoptera; family Geometridae; genus Gymnoscelis; species Gymnoscelis rufifasciata. The sequence goes on along the minus strand of OV815327.1, from coordinate 5,998,843 downwards.
TCCTAACAACTATTTCTCGCACAATCTCTATAGTTTCAAATAGTCTTAACATCTACAAACCAACCAAGCAGTCAGTTCAACTGAACCAGTTCTATTCAACTGCATTATCGACCGCATCCGTCTGTGTCTAATTGTGCCACTGAATCAATCGACCATTCGCAGATTTCAACAGAAATAGAGCATTTAGGTAGAGCACTTAGTAAGTGCTCTACCTAAATACTCTACCTACTTACCAGTAGTAGTGTTTACATTAAGTTCATAGTGAAAATATAATGAAATGAAATGATTTATTTGCAAGAGTACAAAATAATTAATACATGTGGGATCTTAGAAAGTATAAGGCAATGTATTCAGCCTCTAAGTAGGCGTGCAAATGTTAAGTCAAAATGGATTGTAATTAACATTACATTAAAAGATAAAAGATAAAGATAAAGAAAAGTTTATTATGAAAAACTTTATTAAGTATGATGCCCGAGTTTTTATCTGTTTTTTTATTTAGTGAAACGAATGTTCAAAGTCAAAACTTTTTTTTCCTTAGACGCCTACGCATACATGGACAGGTCAACTTAAAGCTAATTTAAATACACTAATTTTTACACTGAGTTGAGAAGCGAATAGAACAACCCAGCTTTCATCTCTTATGTTGTTATAATAACAATATTGGTGTACCAATATTGTTCACCAAGAATGAAACTTTAAAACTTTATGGTCATTGAAACCGCCTGCTAGTTAAATAATGATGATAGGTATATGATCATCTGGGATGAGATAGAGCTGGAAGATTTTTCGGTATTTTTACGATATTATATAATTTTGTCCGTTTTGGCAATTCTCGTGTATATAATTGGAACGAATCGTAAGAAAGCCGAATAAAATCTAGCAACCTTAGGTTATACATCGATTTCGTTACTATACGAGTATCATAGGCACGTGAATTGCCTCCCTGACTCTGAAAACTGATTTTGACAAGTTTTTTGTTCCAATTAATTGTAGCTATGATTATATAATTTGATTTGAATTTAATCTAATAAAGAAACGCCTAAGCGGAGAAACTAAAGTGATGTGTAAAATTAATTCGTTAATGACCACTAAGGAGCCGTCATAAAAATCCCTACCTGATGCAAAAAATAAAAATGCTTACTCTGTAGCTGACTTTTAATTTTTGATTTTTTGAGAAGCAGCTGATGCTTCTTGTTCGGCCGCATGGCACTTTTTTCGCAAATGAGAAAAGTTAAATCCAAAAAACAATAGTTTTTTTTTATAAAACTGTTATGATATTGTAGATGCTTCTAAGGAGAGTATATTGTAAAATTGAATATATCTCTTAAATGTAACTTAATTGAAAGAGTGAAAAAGACGAGATATATACGAACCTTTGTTTTAGTACTAACCGGCTAAGCCGTCTGCATTCTAAAACCAGTTTTAATTGTTAAAGAAAGCTTAACCTAAACTACACGTGCCGTGCCTGTAAACGGGCAGGGATTGGCTCGAACCGTTAAATCATATAATTTCAAGCATAGTATATTAAAGATTTATATATTTTTTTAATATTATATATTATATTTGTTCTACCATGTATTTAATTTTGCAACAAACAGCAAAATTTTGCTTCAGTACAGATAATTATACCAGGGTGAGAGAAACAATAAAGAGGTACTTACATTCTTATACAGTCAAGATTATGGGCCGCAAATACCTCTTCTGGTTTATGTATTCCTTTTATAAAGGATTAGCGAGTTAGCAGTTATCAACTTGGATACCTCAAATACTTTAACTGACCGTACACAAGAATTTAATGTTTTACAATAAGTTGAGCAATGTTTTATGGTTAAATATGGAACTAAGAATATTTTTTTTATTTTGGGTCGAACACAATTAGGTTGAAGATAAGAAAAAATACAGCTGGATTAAGTCGTCATGGGTAGAATATGGAACAACATACTAAAATAAATATTATTGATTGAAAAACGACTCAAGTGGTTATTTCCATTTTTAGACTATTGTATTGAAAAACTCCAATTTGTTTTATTACGTCTAAATTACAAAAATGTAGCCCATTTTTTTGTAATTTAGACGTAGTATGGACTTCCTACCTTTCCAAGATCATTATCACGACCGATTTAGTCAATTGATACGTATTTTTAGTTTACCAAACAATTTTAAAATTGGTTTTATGCCTCGTTTTAACTCGTAATTATCTGCCCACATTCAGTTATTTTAATGTGACCAATCATAACTTTATGTTAGGTTTTTAAAGAACAAATATTTATCTATTCATCTCTAGACTTACGTATAGAACGTTGATTTTATCTTTCAATGTTTTGATTTGAAATCAAAAGAAGTCTTATTCGGAGGAAGCAGTGACTTATCATCATCATCTCAGTCGTAAGACGTCCACTGCTGGACATAAGCCTCATAGACTTCCAATTATTTCAATAAGAGGCGTCCTGCTCCACCTTGTACCTGCGGCCTAGTTGTCAGGCGCTCAGCTCTGGCTCTTTCTTATTTGCACGCGAAGATCTCTCTGTACTGGATTTGGTACATAAAACAACATAGTAGACAGCAGAGACAATAGAAATATCCAAATATAAGTAGCGGTAAATTACATATCATTTTCTGACACGCTTGAGTAACGCACAAATACTTGTGCGCTACGAATACATGTACATATACAAAGGACTGTTCTAATTGTATCATTTTAAATTATCATGGTTTTTAACATTATGACTTAAAACGGTTTTTGTTTTTTCTTTTAGGTTTTTGTGTTTTCCGATTTAAAAAAAAACGTTAAATCATGGTATGTTACCAGTTTTAAGTCATATTATTGTTCTAATTTGTCAATTATGTGCTCAAATGTGGCTGGCCTAGTTAAATATAAGTATTTAGCAATCTTAGATATCTAGATCACACAATAAACCATTGTTTTCGAAACGTGTATACAAAATATCAGTTCAATCGGTTGAAGGTTGCCTCAAAATTGAACAGAAAACACATACATTACGTCATTGAGCTAAAACTTTTAATAAAAAATCTCTTCATTGTCCACAGGGCCTGGGCTGAAAGGCACCATGGCGATCCTGAACTGCCTCCTGGCTCGCCAGCTCTGCTTCGAGGACGCCTCCTGCTCTGCCATCCTGGAGATCATCCCCCGAGTCTGTGGGTCGGAGCTTGGTGAGTGTCTACTCTTATCTGAACTATTAATTTAGAGGCTGTGCTGTAGCTACTACTGGTCCCATACACCCTCTTTCCATACTTCCTTGTTATCTGTCAAAGCTATCCAATCATGGAGATAAGCGATAAGCTCATCTCTCCACCGTCGCTTTGGTCTACTGGGTCAAACTACTACTTGGGCACAGTATTTGTGTTGTTCTAGTCCAAGAATTATATTTTGTTCAATTTCAAAAGCTGCTGACCAATTTTTTTGTGTAATTTCTTTGGTTGGGTCAAACGGCGCCCACAAAAAGACATCGGGCAATTTCTTTACAGATTGAAAAAGCATGAGCAAAGTTAATTCGTTTCGGTTCATTCAAAGATTAAAAACATTCTTTAAACGCACAATTTTAACTAACTAAGACATGCAATAAGCAATTCTCAATAAGCAAGGAACCCTGAAACCTAATAACGAAACGCAGAACCTTGAGAGTCAATAATTTTCGTCTAAAAGCCTACGAAGAAAATGAAAAAGTTAATGGTCCATATATTTGATATTTCAATTTCATTTTCAGCCATTTTCAACTGAAAATGATAAACAATAAGAGGTACATAGCTGTCTCATAATTTTCTTTTAGGTAAAGGGATTTAAAGTTCACGGTTTTTTCATACAAACTTCTATTGAACTACTTTAAAAAAACTTCATCATGATCATCTCAGCCGTGACGTCCACTGCTGGACATAGGCCTCCCTCAAAGTTCTCCAGTAGTTTCGGTTGGCAGCGGCCTGCATCCACCGTGAGCCCGCAGCCTTCACCAGATCGTCCGTCCAAAAAAACTCAGTTCCAATAATATTTTTTTGTTTAATCAGGTTTTTAAATAAATATAATTTATGACTTTACTCTTTAGACTCTAACCCCCGTATTCATATAATATTTCACCGTTTATATCAGACTTATTAGGAGTCTAATAGAACGTTTGTTTAAAACATAGTTCATTAATCTAAATTTGGCCTAAATCTGTATAATAACAGTTAAATAAAAGCTTTTCACCCTTGTTTATCTCTATGATAGTCGCAAAATAAGGCATGAATTAGATGATTGTGTTTTTTTTTTTCAATTCAGCTATATTTGCCAGAAATTGCTGTTGTTATGATACTTATAAAAAACTAAAGTGAAACCTTTACAACCTTGCTCAGCGTTCGTGGACCAGATCTTATATTTCATCCGCCAATCTCATAAAAAATCTTATTCTTTAGCCTAATTCTTTTCAATCGTTTGTTCGAAACAAGCCTTAATAAATTGCTTTAATAATTCATTCACATGGACGCAGTGAAATGCAGACGTGGAATAAAAAGGTCGCTGATATCAAAAGAGTCGCAAAGGGCATGCCCTTTAACTTCAATTCAAGTGGAATACCTAGATTGAATGCGCTAGTCTAGAATAATCTAGAATAATCAGGTTTCACTGCGATTTAGCTAGGCTTTGTATGATATATAATGATAGATTTGTGTCTGAGATTTATGTGATATACGGGGAAATTCTTTATGATTGACTAGCGTGCCGCCGCAGCATTGCCCGCATTTTTCCCGCGGTAAACAGTAGCATTTGTTCTTGAATAATTTCTTCATTTCTTTGACTGCCTTAGTGGCCAGTCTGGGCCGGTGCGTGAAGCGTTTTTTTCGTGTTTCCTAATGTGGCCCGGAGAAGCCATCTACCTTCTACGTCTTCATGCCCCATCTTAGACCACATGTACACTTTACATCAGGTAAGATTGTGGTCAAATAAAAGATTATTAAGCATAAAAAAAAGTGGCGCTGTGGGGCGTAGGTCCGCTTGTGGCGCAAGAGGTAGCGGGTTCGATTCCCGCCGTGCGGTCAAGTGTTTGTATGTCCTGCAAGCACTTTCTCTTTGGTCTGAGTGTTTAATATTATATAATAAATAATATCTATACATGTACATATGTTAATTATATTAAGTATATCAGATGTCTAGTACCCGTAACATAAGCATAGAGCTTACCGCGAGGCTAGATGTTGTTGTGTGGATTGTCCGGAAATTTTGATTTATTTTGAATATCGGGCTATGATTGCAATAATTGATTTTTCCATTGAAAAAATGGCGTTCAACTGAATAACATCTTTTTCACTTTATAATTTTATTTATCTGGCAAGTTGAGGCTTCAAGCAAAGAGTCCAGTTACAAGTTACAAGATATGAAATAGATTTTCCCATAAAAGGTGGTATTGTTCTTTCTATTCGACATGTAAGATATATTACTGTAATGTTTGGAATGTTTCATCAAAACTCATTTCTTATTGATTGTTTTGATTATGATTTGGGAACATATTAATATGTTAAGCTTATGAAATTCCATGTAATAACTGACATTCCAATGTAATTTTGTAACATTCTGGTGCAATAAATGAATTGACTGAATTTACCAAAAACTTTCTCCGAGCATCCTAATGCTTAGAATAAAAGGTCGATGGCGTCAAAGGGTCGCAAAAGATACCCTTCCAACTTCAATTCAAGTGGAATATTAAGATAACCTGAGTGCTAGTCTAGAACAATCGTGGAAATCAGGTTTCATTGCGATTGGGGAGAGCTTTCTTTGACATAATGATAGTGTTGTCTAAGCTTTAGGTGCTGATAAATGGGGTAATTCTAAGTGATTTATTACTGGTTGAATTTATATTAAACCGAATACTTGAGTATTTATCAGACTAACTTTTGGTAAGTTTTGAGTGGTTTTAAGGATTTGTACCCAAAGTTAAACTGCAAAACGACTGTATCGTCTGTCTGGGTGTTGCGTCACAGCAAATCCAGCCTCGGTGCCTACAATCTACAACGGACTTCGGGCGCGATCGGGCAGCCTCGGCTTAAGTCGCGAGTCGCAACGGCCGCGGCGCGGCGCCCGCGCGCCACCACATTCCTTCTCGGCGCTCGAGCCGAGCACACGTCCCTTTTTCCACATTAATACAAGTTATAATCTTTATCAGCGCCTTTTATTTAACATCTTAATACACGCCAGGAACATCCTATCACATTCAGTAGGGTTCTGAGCTTACACACTGGGTGTCAGTCCGTCTGTCACCAGATTGTATCTCAAGAACTGTGGAAGATCAAGAGAGTGTTCAAATATTACTTAAACACATTTTTAATAAATATATTAGGGGGCTCTCATACAACATACGTACCGAAAAGGTAAGATGGGACCCAATCACTGAGACTTAGTCGTGTGCATTTTCATCTCCATCCAAAGGTTGTCTGGAAGAAATTGCTTTAAGCAATAAGGCCGCCCATTACGCATTTTTGTATTTAGCTTTAACTCCCTTTTTGTATTGTGATATCCTGGTGTGTAATAAAGAGTTATATTATTATTATGTCTGTCTTAAAACAAACTATGAATATATATAGAGGTATATTTGGACTCCCATACGACAAACGCGATTTTACTAAAGTTAAGTTAAGTTGCGAGAGGCCCAGTACGTGTATCCGATCAAACGGCATCCTCAAATAAATCTAAATTTTAAATTTAAGAAAAACCCCCGATTCCAATGCCTTCATTTCCTTAAATGTAAAACAACATAATATTATGTAATGTGGACGCGATGCGCTTTCATTTGATACCCCAACACTAGTATATTTGCAGATTTTCTGTTTTCCTTCCCACTCTCACCCCCATAACTTTTAAACGTCTCAACCGATTTTCATGAAACATGTTTAAGAACACCCGGACCAAACTCACCTTTCATACAAAAAAAAACTAAATTGAAATCGCTGCATCCGTTCGGGAGCTATGATGCCACAGACAGACAGACAGACACGTCAAACTTATAACACCCCTCTTTTTTGATCGGGGGTGAAAAATGGTTCATTTTATATTGAAAAATGTGTATAAACCGTACACACAACGCCAGGTGTATTAAGGGTCTATCTCAAACTTTTATTATTTTATATTAAAACGTTTCGTATAAAATAATACCTGGATGACCGAACTCGTTATTTTACTTAATGCATTTTTTCCAAAGCCAGAATAAAGATAACTTTGCAAGAAACTATAAGACGGCAAATTGACATTGTCTGATGTCTCACTTTAATGGTTGATAGTTTTGTGACAATATAATTTCGCTTTCTTACCGTTAATGTATCTGTAAATTTATTATGTCGTTGGAAAAGCCTTGCTACATCGATTAATCGTCCTCGGAAACCGCTACTTACAAAATTTCATGGAAATTATTGGTCCTGTTTTGTGAGATTTAAATTCAATTTCAATACACAAGAATTGCACGTTCAAACGGATTTGGTGCTGGCGGATAATGCTCCGTATACCTTTGTACGGCATAAAATGCACCGAATGACATGTAATATAACTCACCTGACTTGAAAAAAAATTCAAGTGTCCACCATAGCTATAATCTCGGGTTTAAGATCATGTATTTCTCTTTAGAACTACATTCACTTAAAAGAGAAATATATTAACATTTCACTCAATTTAACAGTTCTCATGGGCATTTCGCTCAGCAAGAACACACTTTAAAAACATTTAAATCATAATAACACACGAATATATATATATATATATATATATCTAAATAATAAACAAAACAAAGACAAAAGGGAGTTACCAATTTGACAGGCATATACACACATTATCTTATATATAAAATTCTCGTCTAATATATAAAATTCACGTGTCACAGTTTTCGTTGCCATACTCCTCCGAAACGGCTCGACCGATTTTCGTGAAATTTTGTGGTCAGCTAGTATTTTTATAAATTTCTAACTACTTAGCTCCAATTTCACTATTTTATGCCACAAATCGAATTTTTGAACCTTAAAAAAATTATCTTAAATTAAAATTAAATTGTCACAAACCTATCAACCATTAAAGTGAGACATCAGAGAATGTCAATTAATTATCTTTTTTTTAAAGAAATGTCATTGGCTCAATGAGGCTGGAAAACGAGCGTTTATAACCAATGGTTAAATCGGGATTTATGAGACAACTACGTAGTTTTCTATTAAGGTAGCATTCGTGACCACTTCAAACTACAATACACTTTGTATCGAAGCAGAAATTGCTGAAATATAACGAAGATAAAGTTTCCAAGAGAATCATACTAGTTAGAAAGAATCTTTTGTTAAGAAACTCTTATGCATGGTGGTAGGAGCTCAAACCGAATTCCGCCCTCTGGGACATGGACGCATTTACACAAACATTATTACTATAATATAATAATAACAAACAAGTCAAAATAATATAATAAAAAATATATTTTTATTTGTTTTTTAAAATAGAACATCTACAAACCCCGATTCCAAAACTTTCTTTCCCAAGTAAGAAGTCATACAATTTTGTAATGTGGTCTTGTTGCGACTTCATTCGAGTATATTTGCAGATTTTCAGTTTTCCTTCCCCACTTTTACCCTCATAACAAGATCAACATGTCTTAGAACACTCGCGCAAAACTCACCTTTCATATAAAAAAAAACTAAATTGTAATCGCTCCATCCATTCGGGAGCTATAATGTCTTAGACAGACACGTTAAACTTATAACACTCTTTTTTTATCGAGGGCTAAAAACACAAAACAAGGTCAATAGATACAGCGTAGTAGGTAATACATTTGCGTGTCCCCTTAATTATAGGATATCCAGCATGCATAATTAGATCATCATCATAAGGGCCGCAGGATGTCCACCGCTGGACGTAGGCTTAACGCAATGAACGGGTTTCACAGTATTCGCAACGCTTTCCGGGTTTCACAGTATTCGCAACGATTTCCGGGTTTCACAGTATTCGCAACACTTTCCGGGTTTCACAGTATTCGCAACGCTTTCCGGGTTTCACAGTATTCGCAACGGGTTAGCGTGAATGGGGAAAGATAGGGGGCCAACATTACTTTGCCAGTGCCTGCGCCAAATTTTATAAGGGAGCAATTTGTTACTAAATACTTTAAAGACCAATCCTTACAAGGCCAATTTTCAAGATTTTATATAATAGCTATAATTTTTTTTATACCTGTCAAAACGTGTGTTTGTAATTAAATCGTGCAAGTTGAAGGGGTTCCGTCATTTTTGTATCGAGCCTCGCGTTACCTAGTCCGCCATTTTGAAAAAAAAGTGACATTGAGGCTATCAATTAAACACATGTCAATCGACAGAGAAGTTTACAAAGATTACGCAAATGGCGTTCAACTGAGTAACATTTTTTTCACTTTATAATTTTATTTAACTCGACACTGGCAAATTGTCGCTTCAAGCGCAAAGTCCAATTACAAGAAACTGAACTGAACTGAACTGTAGTTTACAAACAAAAATGGTAATGGAAACAAATCTCTAACGCATACTTTTTCTGAGATAATTGGGTTTAACAAGTACAAAAAATCTGCTCCTGTCCATTTTCAATAAAACGTAATTTCACGGCCAGTGAAGCAACTCATGCTAATCGACAGATTAAATGTTCACAAACAATAATTGCTAATTAATCAAATCCCTAACTCGTACCGTTTCTTGTACTTGATTCTAAAAATATTGATTTTACTTGTAATTCCGAATTATCTCAGAAGCCGTAAAAGATATGGTTTCTCAACACTTTTGGTTTGTGAGAATTTACTTATGGATTAAGTTATGGTATTCGTTACATAACTGGCCGCAAAATCAAATATATTTCGAATTGGCGGATGATTAAGTAACAAACGTTGGAACCCCTTTGACTCACTACTGATGTGTGACTATGCAATATTTGTCGCTTTGCCTGATGAGATGAAATTAATTATAGCCGATATTTGATGACGAAGCTGGAAAGAGCCAATATGAACTCCGTTAAACACAAAATAGCCAAATTGAGTTGGGCTCCAATGATTAATCTTGATGAGTAGATAGATAACATCTTTAGTATGTATGTCATAAAGATATCTTTGTATTAAGTATCAATAAAGGCTTGTTAATTTTCTTTCAATTTTAGACTTGTTAGCTGCGAAATCTGAAATAAAAAACTATTCGGTGTAAGACGCGTCCAAGTATTTTGACCTTACCGAGGTCCTAGCTGTAGGAATAAAACATCAGAGGGACTCCTTAAGTGACACATGATAAAATAACCAAGGGCCCATATCATACACACTTTCATACATTCGCGGTTACTCCCTTCGTTTGTCCCTTTTACTTGGCTCTGCCTAATGTGTTAGGTGCGTTAGATGCTGATGTGTTTTGACCTTAATTTAATGTACCCTATGAGTCCACCAGGCTCTTTTCATGAAGAATTCAAGAATTTCAAGAACAAGTAGATTTTTAATAGAAAACAACTGATTTTCCGTTTGGCATAATATGCAAAAATATAAATTAAAAAAAACCTCCAGAATTTTAGTTCTCTTAAAAGACCCCGACTCGAGTATATTTTAAGATTTTGGGATTCCTTCCCCACTTTTACTCATAACTTTTAAACGGCTCAACCGATTTTTATGAAACATGTCTAAGAACATTCGCGCAAAACTCACCTTTCGTACAAAAACTAAATTGAAATCGCTTCATCCTTTCGGGAGCTATGATGTCCCAGACAGACACGTCTAACTTATAACACCCCTCTTTTTTGTCGGAGTTAATTAACACTTGAAATTCAAACCTGATCCATGATCCATGAACCCATGATCGACCAAATATATATTTGTGAAACCAATCTATGGAAATAAATGTTTTTGTATCTTGTATCTAAAGCGTTGAGGTGGCTTTGGGCTCAGCATATTGCAGAATCTTGACGGGCCTCTATGCGTGCAGTTCTATACTAATAGAGAAATTTATTATAACTACTTAACACCCATATCAAAAGAAAGACGTGATACAGAAGTCCAAAGCTTCAGTAGTCTCATTGGTTCTCGCGTGGTGGGCGAGGGTCAGCTTGCGGCGCAAGATGTAGGTTCGATTCCCGCCAAGGGTTAAAGTATTTGTATGTTCTGCAAACACTTTCTCCTAAGTCTGGTCGTTTAATATGTACAATAATATGTGTGTCTATTATATTAAGTATATGAATTGTTTAGTACCTATAACACATACTCAGAAACAATATTCCCTCGAAACATTCAAACATAAATAAAAAAAATTCATAATATCCTTTAAGCGTTGCATATACATGAGTTGTTCATTTTCCAGTTCTTATCCAAATATTGTGTCTAAATATAAGTATGTAGAACTCTGTAAATGACTAAATGTAAGTATTAATGTTTTTATGTTGTATATTTAGACTTGCTTGTTAAGTAATAGAACGGTTTTTAATAAATTTAAATTGAAAAAGATCTTACCCCGGGGCTAGATGTGGTTGTGTGGATTGTCCATCAATATTTATTATTTATTGGCGTACTGAACAATAAGTATGCTTGCAGTGCAAGGTATGATAATCCTCATTCAACTCTCTTCGTTCTTCCCAGTTCGCGGTTATCAATATAGAGGTATTTTGAAGAAGAAAACACATTTCACGTCTAAAAACACCATTTTACCTGTAAAAGCCATGATTTACGGGGAAAGTGACTCCAAAGTAAATGTTAAGTCTCTAATCTTACGCACTTTCCACTTACAAGTTTTTAAAGCCCTTGCCTTACGTTACCAAGTTTGTGACGTTTTATTTAATGGCTTTGACTTCTTGGGTTTACTCGACTGCTGAAGGGGGTAATGGATGATATCAAATCAAATCAAAAAGTTTATTTGTAACTAAAAAAGTGTACATTTGTACATACATACATATTTAATACATATTTTTTTTATATTCAATGATCATCTTTTTGTCACGTTAATTATTGTTTTTTGTTTACTTTTAGGTATTTATGGTTTTTCTGTTTTGTGACAAATAAACATTTATTTCTTTCTTTCTTTAATAAACAGACAAATAATAATAAACCAAACAAAAATTCAATAAAAGAAAGAGCAATTATGTCACATGAAATATCCTATATATAAAATTCTCGTGTCACAATGTTCGTTCCCGTACTCCTCCGAAACCTTTCATCCACCGTTCGTTCCCCTTCACCTCCGAAATCCTTGACCGATTCTCATGAAATTTTGTGAGCATATTGAGTAGGTCTGAGAATCGGCCAACATCTATTTTTCATTTTGCAAAACAACGTTTGCTGGGGCCAGCTAGTAAATTAATAAAATAAGATTGAAAATAAGATTATGTGTAAGTTAGATACTGAAGACTGCTTCTGGCGTGGTGGGTGGAGGACCACTTGCGGTGCTACAGATACTGGTTCAATACCCGCCGAGAGTTCAGTGTTTGTAAGTTTTGCAGGACAATTACTTTCGGCTGGGTGTTTAATATGTAGAATAAAAAATGTCTATATATTTATGTGCATTATATTAAGTATATCAGATGTCTAGTACCCGTTACGCTAGCTTAGTGCTTACCACGGGGCTGGATGTTGCTGTGTGGATTGTCCGGAACTATATTTAATAAAAAAAGTTGAAACTAATTTACATATAATCACTAAGATCGTAATTTATCACATCTCACACGTCTAAGTTAGCTAAAATATAAGTTTACCTTATATAATAATATATTATTAAAATAGGGTAAGTAAGAGTTCCAGTTTTTAACACAAATACATGTTAAACGAGTGTTTAGTCGTTTCATACCGCGTATTGTTACGCGGTGTGAATCGCCCAAGTGCCCGATAGAAGTTTATTTAAAGAAGAGGTTTAAATAAACCTGTTTATTTAAAGAGGAGGTTCTGAATTCAACGCATATATTTTATGTTAATTACCTTACGACTAAAATTTATAATGATTTTTTTACCTCTATATTTGAAAATTTTTGCTTTTAAATTAAATTGTTATATAATCGATCGAGTAGTTATTAAAGCTTCAATATTCTTTTCTTTTTTAAAAACATATTTGACCAATCTAATTTGAGTTATGTAAAGGTAAAAAAGAAAGAAAAAGAGAAAGATTAAAATAGGTAAAGAAGCTAATAATTCTAGCAAAGATCAGACCTATATTTTTTCCATTATTAAAAGCTAAATATAGTAAGATTTAAAAAGTAGAAACAATTAAAATATTCAACTATTATTTTTAATTTACGAGTGTGAGCTCCTAACAGAAAGACGTTGGAAAAAGCAAACTTATAATTACGCCTAGACATGCAGAATAATTATACTTAAGTAGGGCAATATTCTTACCTAATTATGGTTGAAATGTGACGGATAGAAAAATACAAGCAAAGAAAAGTATAATGAAATGATACATTGTTTTTTTTCTATTTTATCACTAATAACAAGTCCATTCCACTGTCAAAACTAACGCGCGTTTCAATATTACCAATAGGTATATTTGTTTTGAAAACTTATCATATTACATATCACGTAATTAAAACCCGATTTTAAAATGGAGCATTATACCTCATGCCATTAATACCTACCGGTCTTACCAAAAAAACATAAACACAACTTAGACACATGTTCAATCTTTATATATATATAATTCTTCTGTGAGTGTGTTTGTCACTGAACTTCTCTCAAACGACTGGACCGATTTTGATGAAATTTTTTGTGTGTGTTCAAGGGGATCTGGGAATGGTTTAGATTTACAATACGGTCAACTGGATATTGTTTTTTGAGTCGTGGGACAGGACAACGTCTGTCGGGTCGACTAGTAGTTGTATAAAAAAGTATTTAAGGATCACTTTTGATGTTTTTGTGGTAAGGCGGAAAATGTTTTAAAGTGATTTTATCTTATACAGGAAACCAGTGTTTGTATATTGTACAAGCTTACGATACGCGCCTCGATCGAGGCACACGCGGCGCACACAGGCAGACGCAAGTGTGGCCCAGTGATAAACGATCAGAATGTTGTTTTTTAACCAAAACCCACTGATTTGTTTGTGAAATACGTACACATTCTTCTGTAATATGATGTGTAGAATATCTTAACATATATAAATCTCGTGTCACAATGTTTGTCCTCAATGGACTCCTAAACCACTTTACCGATTATAATAAAATTCGCACACCATGTGCAGTTCGATCCAACTTGAGAGATAGGATGGTTTTTACGGCGAGAAAAATTCGAATAATTTCCGGGAAAATTTTATACCCGTGCGACGCCGCGCCGGGGCGGGCCGCTAGTATTTCACTATTTTTTGCTTATCAAATTTAATAATAAAGCATCCCGTATATCCCATCATTATCATCACCCTATTAACGTTCCCACTGCCGGGACACAGGGACTTCGCTCTAGGCGAAAGAGAGATTAGCCCTTGCTTGATTCACCACGCTGGCCAAGAGCGAGTTCGAGGCTCACGATGTTTTCCTTCACTGTTAAAGCACGTGTTTAAGCGCACATTATATATATCAAGAAGAAAAATCAAGAGGATGTGCGAGTTTGTACTCACGACACAGTTTGTACACCTGTACAAACATGCAATGAAATTAAAATAAATAAATAAATAAAAGTTTAACATATTAATTTTATAAAATGTAAATAAAAATATAAAACAAATACCTATCTTGTTTTTGACTTCGTGAGCTGAGGTAAAATCTATAAATAAAAAAATACTAAGCTAAGCTTAGACACCGTCCCTAAATTCGTGACATATCGTCGTGTCTATGTCTATATCATGACATCCTTGAGATTGACAGTTGAATGAAATGAATGTAGGTACTTCAGGGTCATCAAATTTCTTCAATACAAATCGAATTCTTATCAGAGATCCCGAAAATCCACACAATACGGTCCCGAAGCCCTTAAAAGATAATGTCTTGGGAACGAATTCATGCGATATATCATAAAAAAATTAATAACTCTGTCTAACAATGGGCCGGTAACAATGGAAGTTCTTGTATGGGCACAAAGAAAAGGGGTCAGATACTCGGTCTATCGATTTTACGACAATTCTTTGGGTCGAGTTTGAGGTTGAAGTGGAGCGTTATGATCGTTTTATTCAAGTTTAATTTATGTTGAGTCTTAAGGGTCTTCATTCTTGCAATGGTTCTGCTGTGATTTTTAGGTGTTTTTTGATATTGTTAATGTTTTTACGCTGTAGAAACTTGTACCCTTGTACCTTATAAAACCTTTAGTGCAACAGTTTACAATAAAAAAAAAGTATTTAATGATTATGTACTTATATTAGTAATTACTTATTGTTATTAAAGAATGTTGTTAAGGTATTCACGTGTAGTTTCGTAACGAGTATTGTTTGTCGTCGTAATTTGTTAGGTATTTTGTTTTTTGTCCGCGAGGGCTTTATAAATAGCTTTCTGTAATTTTATTTAGCTACTTATTTCGCTGTGTTAGCTGTGGGCCTTCCTTATAAATAAATAAATACTATTTATGCCATATTCTACCCATGCCATCTTATCTCATTTCTCAAATCAAGACTCCTAGAATGTTATTCCAAAATACTATAATATTAATATTTATTAGGTAACATCTGTCCACCCTCGGCTTTGCTCTTGAAACAATAGATTTCCCGCGGTAAGGAGTAACTGCTGTCATTTACGGGGAAAACAGCTAATGTTCGTGCCACATTTGATCCAAATCGAACTCTACTCGCAATAATCGATTTTTTATGGAAACTGGTATTTGACCATTAAAAGTAGCCAATGTGTTATCATGATATATATGTAAGCTGCGAAGTACCAAAATCTATTCAGTAGAATTTGCGTGAAAGAGCAAGAAGCGCACTGACATCCCTACGAACTTTCGCCTTTATAATATTACTATGAAGTAGGATAGGAATTTTAAAGTTTGTTTTTAAAACAAAATAGCGCAATCTGCCCTCAAAATAACTAATTAGATGTCAAAGTCAAAGTCAAAACGTTTATTTCCTTAGAAGCCTATGCTTACATGGACAGGTCATCTTAAAGCTAATTTAAATAAAAACTAAGAATAATCAAGGAAATAACATTGTCTTGACAGTTCGATTAAATTTTTTACACATTGCGATGTTTTATGTAGGAACCTATATCATTGATTGTTATAAAGTTTAAAATCTATTTAATATTTTGAAATGTGTGTAAGAAAGTTATTTTTTTGTTTGTTACCTAAGATATATTAAATAAATATCCGTAAAAGTTTTTTCTGCAATGGGTAAAGTTCAACAGGAAAATGGACTTACACTTATTTTCTCATATTATAAAAAAGCTTTCCTTCCTGGAACCTCAAGCTATTTTTAGAACTATTATTATTCTTGGATTAGCGGTTGAAGCGTGAAGACAGAACTAAAATATATATATATTGAAGTATATAAAATAATCGCTTTTTACAGATCGGTCGTATATCATAAAATAAATAAGAAAAGATAACGATAACATAAAAATATTTCTAGCACACAAAAAACATGAAAAATATATTACATAGAAAAAATTCTCAAAACAATGTGACAAAATATGGCGGTCTAATCACTAGAAAGCGATTTCGAAACTATTCCTAAATCATTTTTCCAAAAGAAAAGTAATTCGTTTTTAAAGTAAGCGAATATCTTTGGTTGTTCTCTTGACTATGATATACCAATGCACAATTCCAACAAGATTGGTTGTGTAGCCTGAAGGTAAAAACAAACAGACATACTTTTTTTTTGCTGATAAGCCTTTATTTGACCACAATCTCACCTGATGTAAAGTGACGATGTGGTTTAAGATGGGACATGAAGACCTAGAAGATGGCTACCCCGGGCCACATTACGAAATACGAAAAAATCGCTGCACACAGTGGCCCAGCCCGGAGGGTGGTGACAAGCCGCGGCCGAAGCCTACCACCAGAGACTGTTCTTAGCACCACCAGGAGGTCACGTGTAAGGATTCAGAGGGTTACCACTTACGGACGTGAACAGACAAAACCTCCATACTTACTTCATCATCATCATTTCAGCTGAAGGATGACACATTTGCTTCCCTCAAAGATCTCCAGTTATTTCGATTGGAGGTGGCCAGCCACAGTGAACTCGCATACTTTAGGTGGACGTCCTACGCTGTGCTTGTCAATTTGAGGTCTCCAGTCGATAACTTTTCGGCCACAACGGTTATTTGTCTACGCGCTATATTCGAGGAAGTCTATTAAGAAGGCCTGTGAAGCACTACGATTTAAACATAATTACTTTCGCGTTTATTTATTTTATTTGGGGTACATAGACGATGGGTTTGGGGATAAATTTTATTAAAGAATAATAATAATATAGGACTATCAGATATATCCTTTGGGACTTTAAAAATATGTACAGATATCAGTATGTATGTATCCAAAGATCGGATTCTTGCCAACTAGACTTCCAAGCAAATTACATACTTGTAGTATGTAATTTATTAACAAAAAATGAAATCCCATCAATTTACCAAACACATCTGTATCCGTAGAATCGCGATCTTCGTTTAAGGGCTCTTGAGGTTGTTTGAAGAGCCCTTGAGTCCCTCTAGAGCCCTTCCCATCAATTTTATCCCGAAATTTGAACTGTGACCCATATCGGTGGTCCTCACTGGTTTAGGCCAATAAAATCTATATCAACAATCTTATGACTTCAGTGTTTGGGTTGACGTGATAATTTAAGGATAATTTTGATTTAAGTTTATTGCGCTACCATGGTAATAGGATACTACTCGGTTTGAAATATTTATATAGATAAATGTTTCCAGTATTTATTTTTATAATATATATTCCACACAACAACATCTATCTTCGTGGTAAGAGGTGGTAAGCTTGTGTGACGGGTACTAGACATTCTGATGTAGTTTTTTTTATATATACATTAAACACCTAGACCAAGAAAAGTATAATAGTTGTTTCTTATAATGTCGATTTCATATTCTTTGTATAAAGCCACGAAAATAATATTTTGGCAAAATATATACGCCCAAAAAAAAAAGTAAAATTTTATCATCTAATGCTCTTCGCCATTGGTCAGTATATTCATGTGGACAATTCAATCAAATTTCTTATAATTCGACTCTACGCTTGAAGCTTGTTGAGTTAAATGAAATTATAAAGTGAAAAAGATGTTACTCAGTTGAACGCCATTTTCCCGTATCCCATAATGGTATGTTAACAAAATTGACGACCGTCACGACTTTTTCGATACTTGCCACTTGACAGCGTTATATTCCTACGATGACATCAAACTTGTCACGGACGCCATCATAAAAAAAAACATAAAATACATTTTTAAAATACATGTATTTACTATTTAGATTTATAAAGGGATATTTACCATGATTGATTGTCTTTCGAGTTTCCCGATATTTTGTTCATAGTTATATAAAATATTTATTTGATACTTTTCACAAATTAACTATTATGTCAAATTGTGAAAATGGCACAATGGGAACGTTGAACTACTGCGATAATTATAAAAACTGTGTTGCAGTATCAGCGCCCTCCTCCAAACAATGTATATGTAGTGATAGGTACCAAACAAACGCAACTGGGTATTTAAATTAAAGGTATTTAAATAAACATGAAAAGCAGTTTCATCGAAATAAAAGAAGAAGAGGACTATGGCGCCTCTTATGGTCACGTGATATGCAGATTAAAAATACTATTTTTAATTAAATTTATTTTATGAAAATATAATTCAAAATGGTAACATTTTTATTAATTTGTATAGTTTATATTTTATAGATTATCTGAATATTATGTTCAACACCTACTGGTTAAAGGGTTCGATTTCCGCCGGGTAACAGATTTTGTACAATTTACAATTTCTAGTTCCTTGTCTGATTGTGATTAGTGTTGCTAAGATCCTTTGACCTTATTATACCCAAGTTATGATACGAGTTTATTAACAAAAAACAAACCTACCTTAAAAATTACTTACATCCATCTGCTATCAGAACCCATGAAATTCCATTTTAAGTTATAATTCAATATAATGCTAACAGCACACATTCTCACACAGCTCACATTAGGTACCGACCTAACATTAACACTACAGTGAAAATATAACAAAGACTTCTCATTATTCAAGTAGCACTCACATTGTTACCATGGCAACGAGACTGATTTTATTTTTATTTCACGTTACTAAAGTATTCTTTTAACCCCTGATTAAAAACCGTGTAGATATGTATGTAATTAAGTATTCCGCTGTGTGTAAGTCTGAAGTAAATGGGTGGATTTATTCAACGGTACACTTATAATATGTATTAAAGTTGTTATACAAGTGGAAATTGCTACAAATAGTTTCTATGTCGTACACCAGTAAGTACTCACTAAAATAATGTCTTGATTCCCAAAATTCGAGGAAACTTAGCAATGCTTAGTTATGGCAAAAATACATCTCAATGGTTGGTTATGTCAAGAGCTTTCTCACCATGTCACATGTGATTGAGCGAAATTACGCTATACTTTTATCCATTGCAAAACTTAACTTGGAGATGGTGAAGCAGGTTCTTAAAGTTATTAACATACAACGATTTTATTTTTTATTTCTCTAGACGCTCTATCTAAAAAAAAATACCAACCCCAATATGCCCTATCCACGATAATTATCAAAAACGCATTTCTTAACGTCTAACATCCAAAATTCTCAAAAGAAATCCACTTTCCCGCCACCATTATCCTCAGTTGATCTCCATCAAACCACAAAAGCGCTTTGACAGGGGACGCGGCCATTTTACAACATGGCGGAAGTCACAAAATGGCGTCTCACTAATCGTTAAGAAATCCGGTAAAACATACATCTTCCAAAAGGTTCCGAATTTCGGAGTAAACAATGCTGCTAGATAGGCATTCATCTTAATTAAATGGTCTGTAAGTTATTTGTTCGGTTGACACAGCGTAGCGCTTACATAGAAATGTAATTTATTTTTAACCACCGACGCAAAACGGGCTGTAAGATATAAGATTAACGTGTGTATAGGTGTGTCCATCCTGCTTCCTTAGCACCTACAGCACATGCTGAGTGGCAACCAATTTACGTCCGAATTTGTTACATTATGTATATCAATCTAATTAAAATTAATGTTATAGTTGCTCTGTATTGTGTTTGTATTTTTTTGACGTAAATAAACCTTTTTCTATTTCTATTTCATCTGTCTGTGGCAACGTAGCTCCCAAACGGATGAACCGACTTCGATTCTGTATCTTTTGTTTGAAAGCTAAGTTGCAAAGCGCGACACAGTTTTTATACTTCAGAGTGCTGAGTCTAAGTTCCACAAACGTTTTCGAATGACTTTACTATCTCGTTAATCGAGCTAACGAAATTCGAATTGAAAAGCAATGGCATGCAAGTTGGAGTTCCTATCGACAAAAACTATACGAAAGCGTTCACTCACCGTGAGCATAGTTAAATATTTTTGTTAGGGTGGTAGCATGACGTCATCAAACCATTAACCGGCCAAATTCAGAATGATATTTTTACTAGTATTTTGTCAAGAAGCAGCTGTCTATCAAAAATGTTATGATTATTCTGTGTTTTGTTTACGTTTGAAATGAAAACTTTCGTTTGAGTAGGAAGAAGTGGCCGGCCGATAAATTAATAATAAATTGAAACTATGAGTTAAACAGTCTAAAAATGAAGACAAGTTCATGGAGCAGTGAGTGTTTGATAATTTATTTGATGTTTAGATCTATTTATGTGAAGTTGTTTCATCGACGAAGAAAAAACTAAGTTTATTGTTGTTTCTAGGCATGGAGACCTCAGACATTGGGATGAACCTGGGCCATCAACATCATATGTTGCCCCAGTCCTAAGCCCCAGTCAAAGAATTACTGTAACAACCCCAGTTCACAATATTGGATTTGTTTTTGAGATTTATTTCACAACATTGGAAGCACTGGAAGGTAAGACTTAACTTTTTTAAGGATAACATAATTATAATGTTAATAAGATTATAATAACATTAATGTATTTTTACAGATGCCCATGCACTCTCCTATAAGGCTCTGTGAGAGCAATCTGATTCGGCCTGAGCCTGCTTGCTTTGGGCAAACACCACCTTGCCATGCAAGAATTCCTTGAAGAATTTTAAGGCTAGCACAAAATTTTCTACAAGCTGAAGAGTTTTGGAGAAAGTTTATAATAGAGTAACATAAGCTTGAGGAGAGAGCAAAATATGATTAGGGAGATGGAAGCGCAGAGCCAGAGATTGGCAAGCAATAGGAATAAGAGTTTAAGATAAGTTAGTTAATAGACTCTGTAATGATTAGTTTATATTTTTGTAAATATAAGTATATAAGTTTATAAATTTAACTTGTCAATTCTGACTGTCTAATTAGGTAAAAAAATAAAGTTCATCTTATATAATTTTGTTTATTTATTCATTGTCACAATACAATATCCTTAACCTTATAATCCTAAGCACACTTCTATAAATAGCAATAGTACATTAACACAATATATAACTGAGAACTACATACATATATATATCACACACTATTTATCAGTCTTCTTACTAAAATTGGTCCGCTGGTAGCTCCAGCTCCTTCCACATAGTCATTGTAACCCGGTTCACTATTTAAGTTTCCTGGAACTAGATATGATTAATTGTAACATAAATAGGTATTTTGTTATAATAATATCATATGAAATATTTTACCTTAACTAGACCCACCTAAATCTTACTCGGACACCGAGTAAGATTTAGATCAATGCCAAGATTGATAACTATGTTATGCAATACTGAGTATGCTATAATAATAGAAGCATATTTGAGTGGCTTGAAGTGGATGGAGTGAACTCCATCCTTGTCTAAGCACTACCATCTGTTTTTCAGCATTTGAAAATGTATTTTCTATTATTACTCTAGCCCTCATTTGCTTGTTATTATAATTGGCCTCTGGTGTACCAGTATTTGCATCTAAAATTGGAGTCATTAGCCTGGGCGCTGAGGGTATCCAGAGTCTCCTAAAAATAAATAATTATGTAAAAGATAGAATAGTGAAAGGGATCAAAACATAATGCATTTTAATAAATCAAGTACCTAAAGATACTTTACCTATATAGAAGCCAGACCATTTCTCTATTTTGGTGCAGAGATTGAATTTATGTATTCAAGTCACTGTTTTCCCATACAAAGAATCATGCTTTGCACCTCCAAACTTAGGGTTAACATTTAAAATGTAGTATTGATCATCACATAGGTAACTGAAAAAAATATCATTGCATTGTTTTGCTACTCAAATTGGCTTTTGTATGAACCAGAAGCAAAAAAGAAGAGAGCCGTGAACACCTGCGAAGAACAAATTAATTAGGTGTCGAAACTATAGCTAGGTACTTTTTAATATTTTAATTAATAAATAACAAAAAGAACCTAATATAAGTTCCAACAAAACGAGTTGAGAGGACCTTAAATTCGTCAATTGTTTTAATTATCTGCACAAAAACTTAAAAGCTGTCTTTGTAAGACGATATCCAAGCGAAAAAGAAACGTCCGGCCATAATTTATTTGTAAATATTAATGATTTTACTGAATAACTTTGCACTCTCACCTCTACTCACTGAGAAATTCTAAGTGAATGCTAGACGAATACTTTTTCGAGCGCGTTTACTATTCGAATGTCAAAAATGGTAACACGAACTCGGGAAAATTTTCAAACAACCAATCAAATGCGTTAACGTTCTCACTTTCGAACGTGAGCGTAAACGAGTCGACGATCGACGGTCGATAGTGAATCTCAAACTAGCAAATTATGTTTCTCAAGTTTGCCACAAGAGGCGCTGTTTCGATCCCATACAAATTATAGTTAACGTTCTCACGATCGAGAAAGTTAACTACAATTTGTAAACTCAGACTCAGCACTCTGCAGAGAGCATCGTATCATGAGTTTTCTAAGAATTTGTGTTTTGTAAATGAATAAATGAAATGAATAAAATAAATAAAGAATACCTAATTAATGCCGTGTTGGCTAAGTGGGAGCACACTCGACTTTCATTCCAGAGGTCGTGGGTTTAAACCTCGCCGAGCACCTCTGGATTTTCCTTCCTGAAAAATGTATGTGCGCCTTAAAACACGTGTTTAACTGAGAAGGCAAACATCGTGAGGAAACCGTCATGTTCTGAGAACTTTAAAGAGTATGACGGACATGTGGCATTCACCAACCCGCACTTGGCCAGCGCGGTGAATTAAGGCCTAATCTCTCTCGTCAAGAGAGAATTCCCTGTGTCCCAGCATCAGTGGCATCATTAATAGGGTGATGATGATGAATAAAGAATACTGGTAAATCCAAACAGTAACACGAATGATATACCAACATAGAAAATACCCAGAACATGTTACGTGCTAGCAGGACATAAACAATATGCCGCCAGCAAAATGTAGGTTTGTCTTTCTATCCTCTTTATCTACAGTCTACAAAGTATTTTGTTTCAGTTATCAAGAAGTACAAATCAGTAAACAGATCTACACAACACCACGAGAAATCAATTTTACCAGAATTTTACCATACAATCGATAACTGTACATATATTCCATATTTAGTTCCAATCTCAGTTCTAATTTTATCCTGCGGTTGGCGGCGAAACTACGTTTGAGTTGAACGCGTTTATCAATGTCGAAACTTTCGATTAGAAAGATATTTGCTTAGGATACACGTGTAACAACCACGTGCCTTCGCCTGAAAATTCACATATCGACACAGGAATACTTACTTCGACTTACAAGTCGATTTAAATATCTGCAGACGCAAAAAGAAATTCTCAGAGTTATCCATTTCTCCGTTGACTCAAAGTTTATGTACATTCGGGCTTAATTAAAAATTTACTCATTTATTTTTTGATTTTATTCTACAGGAATCTCGACTAAATTAATTTCTTTTGAAGTGATCACAAATCCGGAACGAATGCAAATTTCCTACAAAAAACAACGGTATCCGAAATTTGGGTACCTAGTTTGTTTTTGAGATTACAAAGATTCCGTGAAATGTTTCTACAACTGTAGGTGCTTTAATTTACCCTAATTTTTGTTTTTTAAGAAGCTTTTATTTAAGATTAGTCAGAACTCACTCGACTTTCATTCCGAAGGTCGTGGGATCAAACCCCATCCCACCTCTGGATTTTTCTTCTTGAACAATTTATGTGCGCTTTAAAACACGTGCTTGAACGGTAAAGGCTTCACGAGTTTTGCGTGATGAAACCGGCATGTTCTGAGAAGTTTGAAGGACATGCCATTGTGACATTCACCAACCCCCACTTGGCCACAATTAAGGCCTAATCTCTTTCGTCAAGAGAGCAGTCACTGTATCCCAGCAGTGAGTACGAAAATGGGGTTGCTTATGCAATAAGCTAATCTCAACGCACTGTAACAATTAGTTTTATAATTAAAGGTTCAATAATTATAACCGAACATGTTTCAGCTATTATCTTTACAAAATAAATTTCCTTTTTCTATGTGCTATAAACAGCCGAAATTAAATGTTCGTTAGCTTAACTTCTAAACATATTTTAATAGTTTTCAGCAATAGAGTAAGATTTACGTAATATCACTGATTAGATATATAATATATAAAATTTGCACCTTTGCGAATTCGGGCAGGGCATATTAAAAGCCGAACACGATATTAATTTAACTTTATAATTTTAAGATTTTATTATTTATTTATTTATTTAACTCGGGCCGTATAAATAATTCTTGATAGTTATAAATATTTGTTAATACAAAGAAACACCAAGCAACAAAAACAGCGAACGATTTTTTTTGCCATTTATCTGCAAACCCAAAACAGATCGTCGTTGGCACCCGACCAGCCAATTCCTTCATTTCCCTTAATAAGAATCCGCAAAAACTATGGCACAAAGGATAATGGACTTGCTATACACCAGGAATTAGTTAGGTTTTTCTGTAGAACATTACGAAGTCAGTTAGATTATCGGGGAAGTTACTCTCGGAAGAAATATCGCTTAAGATGGACGGAGTTCACGATTTGTAATGTTGATAATGAAAGTGGTTGATTGATGAGTTAGATGCAATTATTATTATTCGTTTATTTCAGATTACATTCAATCCATATAAAAATTAAAAACACACTGCTGCAATGGGGTAGATGACTGAAAATAATAATATTATTTGGATGTTTTAAATGATAAATCTAATAAATAAATTTTACATGTCACAATGTTAGTTACCGTACTCCTCCGAAACGGCTTTACCGATTTTTACCAAGTTTTATATGCGTATTCAGTAGGTCTGAGAATCGGCTACTATCTATTTTTAACCCCCGACCAAAAAAGAGGGGTGCTAAAAGTTTAACGTATCTGTCTGTCTGTCTGTCTGGTACATCATAGCTCCCGAACGGATAGAGCGATTTCAATTTAGTTTTTTTTTGTATTAAAGTTGAGTTTGGTGCGAGTGTTCTAAGACATGTTTTTTATGGGGGTGAGAGTGGGGAAGGAAAACCGAAAATCTGCAAATATACTAGGGTGGTGTACAAAGAGTGGGGTAAAGCCGTGTTGGCTAAGTGAGGAAATTAAACAAGCATGCGTAATAGGCGTTCTTATCGCTTAAAGCAATTTCTTCCAGACAACCTTTGTACGGAAATAATTTAATTCAGGAAGGTTGTGGACGGCGGTGGTGAAAAAAAAACATACTAAATATACAAAATTAAAAACTAAAACTTACTCTAACTAATATTAATCCTATAACTTCTATTGCCAATAATAAAAATATAGAGTGTTCATAAAAATATATATATAATACCTACTTATGCCAAACTATTTAGGTAGAATTTTTTGACTAAATTTTACAAGAGTTAAGAGAAGGAGCATTTCTTATATCAGCAGGCAGTTGGTTCCACAACTAATTAATTTGATTGATTGTTTATTAAAATATTATTTTCTTACTTTGTAAAATAAAAATAATAACAATAAGATCCTGAAATTTAACTTTATCTAACACCCGTATTCCTAAATGATACAGTAGCAACACCATGCGAAGTATTTCACATTTCTCATAATTGTTTCAAATGGCCAATGCCACTCAAATACTGTCTATGCATCGATTTTCGGAACACTGGTTTCCACTGTGTATCTATGCACTGCACATGCTCACTGTGATACTGTTGTAAGGTTGTGAATACGGGTTATACGAACGGTAATTATTTGTATTGGACCCAGTACAACAACTCAAATAGAGTATGTTCGAGTTTGCATTTCAGGAGTTTCAGCATAAGAAAAGTCTAAATATAAATGATTTAAGGCTCTTTTTATTGTTATCTGTATGTACATAGACGTACATAGTAATCATAAAAACATAGGTTCCCTGTTATTAGATAGTAATAGATGGTAAGAAACGACAGGTTTTAGCTTATGCCAGATAAAATAAAACTCATAAGCTATAAATAAATAAATATTTCCAGACAATCCACACAACAACATCTAGCCCCGCGGTAAGCTCTAAGCCTGTGTTACGGGTATTAGACTATAAATACGTTTGTAGATATTTTTATTATACATATGAAACACCCAGACCAAGGAGAAAGTGCTTGCAGAACACAAACACTTTAATCCTCGGCGGGAATCGAACCCGCTACTTACGGTGCTCTTTCGCCACAAGCAGACCCTCGCCCACCACGCCACTGAGGCAGTATTTTTTTTTAATCATTTATTTATTTATACAGGGTTTTGTGAACATGTCACCCTTATAAACTAGGAGGCAGTATTCAAAAAATATATTACCTTTTTATTAGAAGGTAAAAAAACGTTTAAAAAGAAACGTTATGCATACACCTTTACTGTTTAGTAACAGTTCAATTAAAGCGCTTCATCCTTGTCTATCTTTATAATAATCGCAAATAAGGCATAATAAGGTTTATTGTGGTAAAGAAAGAAAGAACATATTTATTGCTTAATGTGTGTTGTGTTTTAGCTAATTCAGTTATATAAGCTAGATATATAGAAGTATTTACGAGTACGAGGGTTAGTTCACAAGACTAAACAGTTGCAAATACAATTTTTTCGGATGTTTTTCATAAAAAGAAATCTAACAATCCTCTAATTTGGCCCTTGGCTTTTTCAGCTTAAATAACGCCGGTGATTTGTCATTTTAGGCGCTTACCTTGTTGGCAACATCAATTTCGCATGAAATCGGATACCTTTGAATAAGAAAAATCGTTTGGGATTTTTAATGGACTTTTATCGGTCATTCTAACATAATGAGGCTTTTTGTGAACAATGGGCTTTTAGTAATTGTAATCGTTATGATAGATTATTAACAAACGCTATACCTTTAACAAAGTCAAAATGTAAAACCGTTTGCGACCTGAAGACCTTTTTGAGGATATTACGGCACGTATATTTAAAAGAAAATATGATACAGAATTTCTACTAAAGCTAAGCGCACACATGCACGCGCATCGCAAAAGTTGCTTCTCGGACCGGTTTCGGTATTGCCGATGTGCGATGCGCACAATGTGGATAGGTGGACGCTCGTATATATGAGTTGCCATACAAATAAAACAACGATCCGATACCGACATGTGGACGCTTAGCTTAAGTTATTTGTTTATTAGCCAATATTTTTTCAGTTATATTCAATAAAATTCATATGTATATTCCATACTAGTCTATACTTCTGTTAAATTTACATATTCGACGACGCTTTGCTGAAAGTTTTGCCTTTAACATACAGGCATCGCCAAATTCACCTGAGAAATGTCAAAAATCATGTTCTTTTTGTTGCAGTGGCCTGCTCCACTGTGACCGTGACGAAATGCCAAGCGGCCCTGCGCACCCTGCAAGCCTTCCCGTTCTTCAAACCGACCTGTCTCTGCCGCGAGCCTAATGTGGACCCGGAGTGTAACTCCTTCCGAGACTTCCTGTTCGACCATCCCTGCGTGTTTGTTATGAAGAAGGGTGAGTGACAATAGATGGCGCTAGTAGAAGTTTCTTAGCGCTTATCAATAGATGGCGCTTGTGGAAATATTTAAGCGCGCTATTGAAACGTTTTACTATACTCTGATAGTAGTAGTTCAGTTTTTTATGATGGAAACAGTATGCTTCTATGAACTTGCGGTTTTTGTTGTGGGTTTGGTGAAAACCGCAAGTTCATAAAAGCATACTGTTTCCACGTACGGAACGGAACGAAATACATTAATAGTATTGCGGTTCAGATGTTCATTAATCGATTATTAATTTCATACTTCGTAGATCTTTAAAGTTTTTCATGCTAAATATATTAAGCATAAAGCTCTTGTTTTTTTTTCATTCAATACTACAAAATCTCCTAAGTTAGTTCAAAACTTGCTTTAACGGTGAAGGCAAACATCGTGAGGAAACCGGCATGTTCTGTGAACTTTGAAGAGTTTGAAGTACATGTGACATTCACCAACCCGCACTTGGCCAGCGTGGTTAATTAAGGCCTAATCTCTCTCGCTTAGAGAGAATTCCCTGTGTTCCAGCAGTGGAAACGTTAATAGGGTGATGATGATGAGTTCAAAACTCGCAAATAGTTTAGGAACTTGCCGAAGTTAAACCTATGAAGGAAGTCCAAGTCCAATAGTAGACATTTCACGTCTGAACAGAGATATAGACAGTTGTATCTTCAATAAATATAAATTATATGATCTATTTATTTTGCAGAAAAAGACCCCTATCCCGTGGAGACCCTACCAACTTGCACCTACGCGCTGTCCGTCTGTCATAACGAAAAGTCCTGCTCTGTTCTCTTCGACCGTTTCAAGAACGCTTGCAAGGCTCGCGATGGGGAGTGTCGTATGGAAGACAGGTATGATATAAATATAACATCAGCATAAAACTAGTTAAAAATGCACACTGAAATAAAAAATATACTTGAAGTAATTAATTTATGCCTGAAAATTTTGATTTTCCTAGGCACAATAATAAATCATAGTTCTAATTAAATTTTAAAGATTTTGGATAACATTTGCTTTAGGTGATTATCTGAATAAATATTATTTATTTATTTTATCTGGTCAGAAACAACACTTGCATCTAGGCGCTGTCCATCTGACATAAGTAATAAGCAAGCCTGTTTTGATCTCTTCGAACGTTTCAAGAACACTTGCAAAGTTATAGAGGTATATAGGGATATTGGCGATGCAAAGATTCTAACTAGCGCCTCTAGAGTCAAAATTGTGAAGCTGTCTAAGAACGACACTTTGGCAGTTTTCGTTACAATTAACGTCAGAAAAATAATAATAAATACAAATCAGATACAACTTCAACAAATAAACAAAGTGTCATTCTTAGACAGTTTATAAATTTCGCCGCTAGAGGCGTGCGGATAATCTTTGCATCGCCAATACCTCTATATGGAGTTTTGACAGGTATAGAAAAAATAACAAATTAGGAAAAACCCGCGACTTGTCAAACCATCAGCTGTAAAGAGTTCGGCCGTGTATAAAGTCCAGGTATTGTATGTTTTTAAATTATTGCAAACGCATGTCGGTAAATTCGAAGATGTTGATCTAATTGAAATGGAGACATCATTTTGAACCTCAGCAGTATACAATGTCCCAACGGGGCTCATGTCTGGGAATAAAATTAATTCATGTAACCACATGAAACAACAAATCAATTATTATGATTACTCATGTGCCTATCTTTATTATTATACGGCAGTGCCGTTAAAAAGACAATGAATTACTCGTTAGCAAATAAATGTACTGGTGTATAAATTTAGCGCATGCTTAGAGCTCACCACGGGCCAGATGTTACTCACAGTCTATATATTTTTTTATATTTTTGTGTTTACACCTCCAATTTACATATTATGTGGAGGAATCAGCTGTTCCCTCTTCGTCCTGTGGCGCGTTAACATCACCTTGGGTTCGGACATAAACGTGATTCTGACCTTCAGGGAGGCCTGTCGCGAAGCCTGGGCTGGACTCCGCCTATCCCCCCTCTTTGGCTGCATCTGCCCCAACACTCACATGAAGAAGAGATGCGACAGGATCTTCTCCGTCGTGAACCACAACCCCTGCGTCGGTAAGTTCTCGTATGTTCGCTGACGCTGGCTGGCACAGGTTCTGAGTGAAATTTCTAGTTTAAGATCAAAATAGTTTGAGTATAATAGATTTATCTTGAATCTATTATCTTTATTTTGTTATTAGGTTGTACAAAGATCTTGGATGTAGGTGGTATCAAATGGGCTATTATGGGTCCAGCAAAATGGACAAAATTAATGTTACATTCATTGGTTTTGCCTTGTGAGGAAGCAACATTATTATGTTAGTAATGAGTTATAATTAACACTTTTGTATAATGATATTTGGCAACAAATTAAAATAGGTAATAAAGTCAGGAAAATTTGTAAAATATTTCTTGTGGAAAATTTATACAAATGTATTATTTTCTTTATTTCACCCGATTTTTCGACGATCTATCGAAATGTTTATCTTAATCTCAAAGTTTACAGGGATTCATCCATATCGTATTTCTCTCAATATGAATCTATTCGATAGTAGGGTTTTAAATGAAAGGAAAACATGGGTGACTAGTAGTTTGCTTTTATGAGTTCAGCTCAGGTAGTAGAATTGGAAACCAAATATGAAAAATACAAGCGAATTTTACAAAAGACAATTGTGGAGTATCCAATGATTGAAGCACTATCAGCAAGAAAGATATCATTTAAATGAAAAGCATGATACAACATCACAGAAACATAAACAAGCTTTTATTAGAGTACTCCAACTGTCAGAGAAGATGTCAGTGTCGGGGCTATTTTCCAAAAGGGCGTTGAGAGCCTTTAAAATACGTGGGATAGGTGATCTTGAACGTAGTGCAGTTCGAGATGTGGGTACTGCAAACAACCTATATTTTCGGCCACGGCAATAATTATTAGGCACATATAGCCGACAAAGTTCATTGTTCAAGTCTGACGCGTCAGTCCTGCCATGTAAGACCTTGCACGCTGTGATAACTTGGTCGAACGAGCGCCGAACCTCCAATGACTGATAGCCCAGACAACCTAGCAGAAATTTTGTGGGATATAAAAAAGGATAGTAACCGTATCGTCGTTTGTACAGAAACCGCAAGAATGCTTTTCGTACTTTTTCAAGCATGAGTGTGTAAGTTACTTCATATGCCATTGATATCATAATATATTATCATAGATATAATTTAAATATTGATTGACCTATCAACACAAACCAGGGTTTATTTGAGATGATTTACTGCAAATAAGTGCAGTAAGTGAAATATGTATCATAATAAAACTATCAATACTTTGATTACTACAAGTATGAGAAAGACTTATACTACAACTAGTTTTCTGAAAGCGCATCACGTGCACATTACAAAATAGTATAACTTTTAACTTATAAGGGAACTAAAGCTCTGGGAGCGGGAGTTAATTTCATTTTATTTAAAATTTTGATTATTTGTTTTTTTGTTAAAGCGGCAACACAAATACATCACCCCTCAAAATGTTAACTCTCTATCTATTCCGGTTCTTGGTGACAAGCAGACAGATATATACAGACAGACGACGAAGTTTCAGTAATAGGGTCCCGTTTTACCCTTTGGGTACGGAACACTAAAAATAGTAGGTACTTATATGAAACAATTAATTTGATCCCTAGATTTCAAATAAACAATTTCATAGCAGACATCGAAATTCTCTCAAAACTTGAATTTTAATTGACCTATCAATAATAACGAGGGTCTTATTTCTGTTTACTACCTGTTCGTTCTTCTCGTCAAAAGTCAAAACTCTAAAATTCACGAAACTTTAGTTTAGACACAATCGATGACGTGATCACCTCCAGTTGTGATACAAATAAAGAGATAGATAACGCAAATGCATGTAATTCGCATGTCCGAACCCCGACCGAGCCTCGAGTTTGGTGGCCGCTAACTTCAGTCCACCGCAAAAAATATTCACTTTACGTTGCCGCGTCTAGCGGTGGGCAATAACATGTTTTGCCAATACCATAACAGTAGCAGCTATTCAACACCAATAACTGCTTTTCAAAGCTGCTATTTTCGATACCAACTTTTTCACTGTTTTTGTTCCTTTATAGGTACATAAATAGTCATTAATTTATATATAACCGGTGATTCACATTAACCGGTTATTCTTGAGACTGATAACGCAATAGCTGCTATTATTACCGGTTATTGTTAATAACGCTCACCGCTAGCCGCGTCTGCATTGGACGTTTGATCTGACTTTGTTAGGAGACGATAAATATCGGAACAAGCGTTACTGTCGCTTCGTCACTTCGACTCCATAATACAGGAAAAAGTTGGTTTTAATACAAATTGTGAAACATGCGTTTTTACTTACGAGTTGCTTTTCCCGTAGCTTCGCCGGCGTGAATTTTTTTTTTTTTTGTGTAATAATGTGAACGTATTATGAGCGTGTACGCGCGTGTAAGCTAGGCGACCGATATATTTTACGTATGTATTAACTACAAAATTGTAAAAACTGATACAGCTGTGGTATTCTATTCGCTTCTCAACTCAGTATAAAACATTGAAGCGAACTGTCAAGACAATGTAATTTCCTTGATATTTTTTGTATAAGCAATTTAGTTTTATTTAATTTTAAGCTGACCTGTCCATGTAAGCCTGTGCTTCTAAGGAAATAAATGTATTGACTTTGTATAAACTATATTATAATATAGTTTACGAGTGGCAGTGGCGCAAGTTTAATAAAAAATAAATAAAAAGTGTTTTTTTTTACAAAATAAGGTGTTTTTTGTCAAAGCATGGAATATGCCCTAAAAAGTTATAACTACATCAGTTTTTTAGTATTTAAAGAAATCACATAAAAAATACAATGCGGCTTCTTGTTTTAACTAGGTTAATAGATAACTTATGATTATACAATAAGGAAAAATATTGAAGGAAATTGAAGCTTTTCAAACCGAAAAGTTTTAACGTGGGTGTGGGTATTTTATGAACTCCCACATTTTTATAAAATAAACGAATCGCAGAGTCTTTAATTTTTTTTGGGTTGATTTAATTTCAAACTTTTATCTATTTAAAATCCCTGTATCAATGTCTGCCCCCAGAAATCGGGAAATTTCGTTAACCACCGCGTCCAACGCCGTCCACAACCTTCCTGACTTATAACCTTTGCAATAAGACCGCCCATTACGCATGCTAGGTTTAAATGTTATCATACTATTATTAATGTTGTATTCATGTACATGGGTGTGTGTAATAAAGAATTTTCTATCTATCTGACTGTCTCAGTGGCGCGGTGGGCGAGGGTCCGCTTGCGGCGCAAGAGGTAGCAGGTTCAATTCCCGCCGAGGGGTCAAGTGTTTGGATGTTCTGCAAGCACTTTCTCCTTGGTCTGGGTATTTTAATATGTATAATAAAAAAATATATCTATGTATGTCTATTATATTAAGTATATCAGAAGTCTAGAACCCGTAACACAAGCTAAGAGCTTACCACGGGGCTAGATGTTGTTGTGTGGATTGTCCGGAAATATTTATTTTTATTTATCTCTTCAGCTTTATAAAATTAGTACCTATAGATAAAATCTCCTACATAATTTGAACATTCCAACGCTAAACATCATTTATTAAATCTAATACCAAAACTCGCAAACAAATTCGCAAATTCTAAAACCGAAAGGCCTTTACGAAGTTTTCAATTAACCTATCAAACGTCGGCGACCCCTTTCGGACCTCTCCGCCAAAAACCAACTATTTCCATTAGCGAAATCAATGCTGCCCATTTACTAGATCATTGGATAAGCAATACACGGCCGTAGACAGCCCGTGGATGGCAGCTAGATCACTTTGTGTTTATATGTATAATTAAAATTAATCACTTAGTTAATTTTTATTAGTAAAGAGTCTAATTCGTATGGAAACTGTTCAATATATTGTTATGAGATTGTCATCTGTAACAGTTTACCATTTCATGCGAAATAGACTAAACCTAGGAAGAGATCGCTTTAAGCGATAAGATAAGATGTAGGTACAACAAATGATTATTATTTTATTTTGCTATTGATAGTCTATAAGCATTGGTGTGCAATAAAGATATTATCTATCCTTCTATATTAGATAAAATGTCGTTAAAATTAGTTTTTCTTGTCACTCACTTTGACATTTGTGTATGTCAGTAAGAGACGAAATTTCCATGCTTACTTTAAACTTTGAAGCTCTGCTATCTGTTTTGCATAAGAATTGACGATCTAAGACTTCCTCCTTTCCATGACGAGTCATCGTAGCAGCAATTATAACGGTCTGTTGACAAAACAAATCGTTTTGTTTTATTGAAACCGGCCATAAACCTATACATATACATTATGTATTACTTGATAATGAATGCTCCAATTGTATTCCAATTTTGTATATTTTTAATACAGATGTGGTATTTTATTTTTTGATATTTTGCTCAAACAAAATACCTACACTAAAATTTCATTAAAATGGTAGTTATTTAATACAATGCCACGACCGCCGTATTCTTTTCCGTAAACACCAAAGGTTTTTTAAGGTTTTGACTAAAAACAGCGCTAGGCCATCATAGATTATAGAGTTAACGAATATTTTCGATACAAAGTCATAGGGGCAACGCTTAACCTAACATTCTCATTAAGTTAATCTCAATAAGTAGGTACAAACTTAACCAGCCATTTATCGGATCCTATCACAAATAATGGACTGTCCATCTGACTTGATGCGACTGGACGGGTAAAGATTAGCCAGGCGTACAGAGGATCTCCATTAATCAGGGAATACCTAGAAATTACCTACAAAATATAGGTATAAAGTACCTACAAATATTCAAATACCATCCGTAGGTTACATACATAATAAATAGTAAACGATGATTACTGCTGTTTTTGTGAATGTATGATGTAATAAAGGATTAAAACATTTAGAATTCTGATAACAATGAAATAAGAAGGTCTATCCAAAGGTTGCCTGGAAGAGATTGCTTTTTAGCGATAAGGCCGCCCATTGTACATTTGGTTTTTTACGTGTTGTTGTATTTCTATTTTCTTGTGTACAATAAAGTGTTTTTGTATTTGAAATAAATGTATTTATTTGTGTCTCAAAGCTTTGCTTAGAGGTAGCATAAAATGCGTAATAAGATAACACAATACTTATTTAAAATAATAACGCGATTGCTTATGGCCTGCTGTCATTATGAGCATTGTGTGATATTTTTTTAATTTGAAGTTAGCAGAAGTGATTACATGGCTAATAATAGTCAGGCTAATGATAGTAGGATAATAGTCAGGACGAGCCTGCCTCGCCTATCGCTATCGTTTGAGCGAGTCAAAGTCAAAACGTTTATTTCCTTATACGCACTGGGCATACATGGACACAACTTAAAACTAAGTTAAATAAGCGAGAGAATGGGATGCCAGATAGAC
This sequence comes from Gymnoscelis rufifasciata, assembly GCA_929108375.1. Lineage (NCBI taxonomy): Eukaryota > Metazoa > Arthropoda > Insecta > Lepidoptera > Geometridae > Gymnoscelis > Gymnoscelis rufifasciata. The sequence continues at coordinate 5,963,474 of OV815327.1, read as the reverse complement.
TAGCCCTGTAGGGTGTTTTGATACAAACCATATTACTCTTGCATAAGAAGTTTTCATTACCTAAAGGCTCCTTTTAAATAAAAACCTCAGAGCATTCAATTATTTTGACACATTACAGAACATACTCTTTACGTACAGTATGCGTCGCTAACTGGTAACCCCATTGCAGTATAGGTTTGTATGCATAAGAGGTTACCAGTAAGCGACGCAAACTGTACATGACTTATGGAAAGCCTCAAAGAGGACTTGTAAGCGAAATCTTACAGACACACCCCAACTCTATGCCAAACTATCAGACCATCTGTTTTAATACCCGGATTCAATATCCCGAGTTTGATTCATTTCTTCTAATCCCGGGGCAGTTCTTAGCGGGGCGCCGATCCCATAATCCCGGGATGCCGGGATCTCAACTGAAGCGGTTCTTACCAGTTATAACCGCTCTCCCATAAATTATGGCGTCTGTTTTTCTTGTAATCTGCTGGTTTTCTCCGTAAACTGATTCTGGGAATTAAGGAAATGGTTGCATTGGAAGGGGTTTTGCTGGGTTGAAAATAATTGTGTATAATTTTATAATTCTTTTATGTATGAAATGTGAAATAATTCTGAAGTCAAGTCTTTAATCTTCATAAGGACTTCAAATAGGTATAATTAGGTTCATATATATGTACCTATTAAATAAGGATACATGAACGTAATTAAAAGTTTATGTACATTTATTAGGTAAATATCATCCACCCACGCGAGGAATCAAGGGCCCAGAACATTTTGACAATTTCAACAGCGCAAAGTACATTTACACATTCACAATCCAACATGAATACAATCAGCAGCAAAAGTTAATGGCATCAGATACAGAAATACACAGAGATATACAGAAAGACACTGAATCGTAATCTAATCAGATCTCGGGCTTTGATTCGCGAGAAAAACTGAAAACTCGAGATTTCAACGGCTTCGCGTTGAGTCCAAGTTATAGAATTTGAACTGAAACATTACATAAATATCATCACACGGTATTATAAATGGTTTTGGTTTGTGTGCTAAATTCATTGTTTTAAGGGTTCTGTACCCAAAGGGTAAAACAGAACCGGTGGTTTTTTTTATTGAATAATGTGTTTAAACTTTACACGGAACCCTAAGTATAGTGTGAGTCCATCTCATAACAATCATATTATGTTATCTTATCAAATTTATTTATTATACGTAACCAAAAGTTTTAAGTATTTTACTTATTTTTAAAGGATTATATTGATTTGAGGAGCCTCAGGAGCTGACTTTCAAAAAAGAGGACTCTTTTTTCGGCTAATTAAGTATTTAACAGTGTCAGACATTTAACACTAATTAACAAAGTTTATCAAATACAACATCGTCATTTTATTTTCATGAGTTGTGACACCATTTTACGTTGCGTGGAGCTGATTTTAATATCACAAAAAGTGTTTGATTTCACTTCTATCTAAACTTTTAACAAAAATACACTTATCGTCAACAACTAGATGTCATTTGATTAATATAAAAGGCTATTTTCTCGTCTGTGGTGAACTCACATTATATTTATATTAGGTCCTTACATATGAAATTGGCGTTTTGTATGGGAGGAACAAAAAGTCGAATATTTTTTAATATAATATATTTAATTAATCAAAGTATGAACCATTATTTTCTATGCACTTTTGCCATCTTATAGGTAGTTCATTGATCCCTTTACTAAAAAAACCAGTCGGACGGGAATCAATAAAATCTTTGAAGGCGATTTGGACTGCCCCATCGGAGTTGAATTTTTTCCCTTGCAAGAAGTTATCCAAATTTCGAAAAAAATGGTAATCTGTTGGAGCAAGGTCCGGGGAGTACGGAGGATGTCTTAGACTTTCCAATTGAAGCTCTTCTAATTTAGTAGCCGTCTGTTGCGCAGTGTGTGGTCTAGCGTTGTCGTGAAGCAGCAGTGGCGTGGAGCGATTGACCAGCCTAGGTTGTTTAGCCGCTAGCTTTTCCATCATGGTTTGCAATTGCTGACAATAGACATCAGCCGTAATAGTCTGGCCAGATTTGAGAAAACTGTAATGAACAATACCGGCACTAGTCCACCAAACGCTTACAAGTAACTTTTTGAAGTGAAACTTCTATAGAATCGTAGTGATTTCAAACCGGATGCAAAAAGATGAAACGGAAATGGTAAGAGACACAAATACAATGCTTTATTTAAATTTCTTTGCGCGATACTTCGTAGTTGAGACTACGAAGTATCGCGCAAAGAGGTATTGCTGTATTTTATTTATATTATTTTGTAACATACTTTATGTCATACGCTTTAATGAAGTAATATAAATAATCCGAATAATTACAGATATATGTTTGTTTCTCTTATCATTTTAGCAGATGCGTTCATTTACCCTTTTTTTCTATTCGATATATAATCATAATTATCGTTCGTAAGGAGTAAACTCCAATCGTGCGTCGTAGCTGACACACACACACTTTTTTTTTATTCTTCTTATTCTTTCGTCGATTTACTGAAGTTTCACTTCTATCGTGTGTGAATCGCACACACACCTTTTTTTTGGGGTTAATTTTCGCTTGGGGCAGGATTTGGCTGGCTGGCCAGGATCCAACCATTGCGCTGAGCGCTTCCGATTATCGTAAAGAACCCATTTTTCATCACAGGTAATGATTCGGTTTAAAATACCTTCATTATTGTGCCGGTTTAGTAATGTAACGCAGCAGTCGACGCGCGTTTGCCGGTTTGCTTCAGTCAATTCGTGAGGTACCCACCTTTCAAGCTTTTTAATCTTCCCAATTTGCTTCAAGTGAATTAAAACAGTTTTATCACTAACACCGCAGCCTGCAGCTAACTCGGACGTGGTTTGCGATGGATCCGCTTCCACAATAGCCTTCAACTCTTCATTATCAACTTGAGTCTCAGGCCGTCCACGGGGCTTGTTCTGCAAGTCGAAATTTCCAGAACGAAAACGTTGGAACCAAAAACGAACTGTGTTTTCTTTTGCAACACGACCGCCATACACATCATTCACCCTTCGAGTTGTTTCCGCAGCACTAGTGCCACGGCGGAACTCGTACTCGTAAATAATGCGATATTTTAAGTTTTCCATTTTGTAAAATGAGTGACGCAAACAGAAAAAAACAGAAGAAAAAAAACAAATGAATGACGATCATCGAAGCACAAATACATGAGTCTATAGCTGTACAAATTTGAATTTGGAATTCCTTACCAAAGAGGAGAAATTTGTGATTAAAGTGGCCAGTACGAAAAACGCCAATTTCATATGTAAGGACCTAATATTATGTACCTATAAACAATATTACACACACACACACAAACACAAACTTACATTTAATATAATTAAATATATAACGCAATATGTATTTATTATAATCTATATAAATATTATGAACTAATACAATATTTGTTAAATAAAATTATATACTTAAATATACAATATTTATCCATCGAACTTCATTTATTGATTAAGTTCGATTAATGTATATATTATCAACACAATACTATAATATCGAATGCGAAAGCGCCCGCATAATTTACCTTACCGTACGTAGTATGGAAACAAACATTTTGTTTTTTATGCACCTAGTCGGCGCCGGAGTGGCAGGCTCGCTCGCCGGCCGCCTCGCATTCCTCAGTCACAGCCTACCATTTGCCGCGATAGCTAGTGCCAATTTTACGCTTGACGCTCGCCGCGAAACCTGTCGCGATCTATCCTATATGCTTATATTCTATTTCTAATGTGCTTGTGCTATCTATAAACTATCTTCCCGCTTTCTATCGTTACTCTATTACTTCTAAATTCTCCTTCTAAACTTGTGTGGTGTGTCTATGTGAATAAACTGTTTTGTGTTACCTATACTTCTGTGAGTACATTATTCCTTTACGGATTTACTACAACCTGCTAGAACTAGCTAGGCACAATAATATAACATATATACATATAAAGATATATTCACGCCTCAACCACCAAACTGGTGACCCCTAAAGAACACAAGAGAATCATGAGCAACAGTGAAAGCGAATATTCGCAAGTCACCGCACGTACGTCACAGCGCAGAGCGCGCGTTAACATTGACCCATCCGAGAATTCGGCCGAACTTTTTCGTGTTGGTGTGAGAATACCACCCTTCTGGCCCGAAAAACCCACAATATGGTTTTCTCAAATCGAGGGTCAGTTCTGCATGGCGCGCATCACTGACGACCAGACAAAATTTTATTATGTGTTGTCACACTTGGACCGGCAGTACTCAGTTGAGGTGGAGGACATTATTACCTCGCCGCCTCCTACCGGCAAGTACGAAAAGCTTAAGAGCGAGCTGATAAAACGACTTTCCGTATCTAAAGAAAAGAAAGTTAAGCAACTGTTGCAGTCGGAAGAATTAGGAGATCGCAAGCCTTCACAATTCCTGAGGCACTTGCAGCACCTAGCAGGCCACAACCTCCCAGAGGATTTCCTGAGATCTATCTGGACAAGCCGTCTTCCGAATAATCTACAGACAGTGATAGCCTCTCAGCAAAGCTTATCCCTCAACGAGCTTGCTGACCTGGCAGATCGCGTCCATGACATCGCACCAGCATCACCACAAGTTGCGGCCACTAGCAGTTCCAGAAGCAGCACCGAATCAGCGTTAGAGATGATGGCTAGGCAGATATCTGAACTGACCAAGCAGGTCAGCGCGCTAGCCAGCGGCCGTTCCCATCCCCGCTCACGTCGACAGCATCAACGAGGACAGCAAGGGCGTAGCCGTTCCCGTACCCCAGCAGCGACGAGATCAGCTTCTAGCTACAGAAAGTTCCCGATTTGCTGGTACCACTCCAGATACGGCAGCCAAGCTGATAAATGTGTCCTGCCCTGTGATTACGACAAGAAGTCGGAAAACGACAGGGGCAGTCGATAATGGCGGCTGAAGATTGCCCATCTACCACTGGTCGCCTGTTCGTGACAGATCGCAGATCGGCAGTTCCATTCCTGGTGGACACAGGGAGCGACTTGTGCGTCGTACCACGATCTACGTTTCGACTTCAGCGTGCGAAGACCGACTACCAGTTGTGTGCAGCCAACGGATCAGCAATCAACACATATGGTTGGATAGAACTTAATCTAAACTTAGGCTTACGTAGAGACTTTTTGTGGAGGTTTATAGTAGCTGACGTTACGAGACCAATAATTGGTGTAGATTTTCTTTCTCACTATAACCTCATAGTAGATATACGTAACCAGCGATTAATTGATGCTACTACTAAAGTTTTCTCAGTTGCTAGTATTATTGCTGTATCCGAAATGCAAGTGCCTAGTGTAAAGGTTGTGACTGGTGATTCTAAATTTCATTTATTACTTTCAGAGTTTCCAGAACTAACACGGCCAGCGGGCGCTCTTCGCATTCCTAAACACAACACAGTCCATCACATACGCACCACACCAGGCCCCCCAGTATCTTGTACACCTCGTAGGTTAGCGCCAGATAAACTAAAAATTGCCAAAGCCGAATTCGAGGCAATGCTCGCGAATGGTACAGCTCGTCCGTCGCAGAGTCCATGGTCATCACCACTTCACCTCGCCCCCAAGAAAGACCAGGGTTGGCGACCGTGTGGTGACTATAGGATGCTCAATGCGCGGACGATCCCTGATAAGTACCCCATACGCCATATACACGACTTTGCTCATAGCCTATCTGGTTGTAAGATTTTTTCTACAATTGACCTCGTAAAGGCTTACAATCAGATACCGGTTTATGAAGATGACATACCGAAAGGAGCCATATCCACACCGTTCGGATTGTACGAGTTTGGATACATGACGTTTGGCTTAAGAAATGCAGGACAGACGTTCCAGAGGTTTGTGGATGAGATGACGCGTGGCCTTGATTTCTGCTACCCATACTTAGATGACTTCCTAGTATTTAGTAAGACTGAGTCTGAGCATGAAGACCACCTGCGTCAACTCTTCACCAGGATGCGAGACTACGGCATGCTCATTAACACCGCTAAATGCGTCTTTGGTAGGTCTGAAGTCACTTTTCTAGGGTACAACATATCGCAGCACGGAACGAAACCTTTGGAAAATAAAGTCCAAGCCATCAAAGACTTTACAGCTCCAAAAACCGCCAGAGAGCTGAGAAGGTTCTTGGGCATGATAAATTTTTATCGTAGGTTTATCCCCCAAGCAGCCGCTATTCAAGCTCCTCTTAATGCCCTTCTAACAGGTTCCATTCGAGCTTCACATCCAGTCAACATAGATGGAGACGCGTTGAAGGCATTTGAGGCCTGTAAAGATAGCCTATGCGAAGCCGCTATGTTAGCACACCCGGATTCTAAATCTAAATTAGGTCTTGTTACAGATGCCTCGGATTTCGCCATGGGTGGAGTTCTGCAACAATTTAAAGATGGCGACTGGCAACCTCTAGCCTTCTTCTCTCGCAAGTTGAGTCCCACACAACAGAAATATTCTCCGTACGATCGTGAGCTCCTTGCAATCTACGAGAGTATTAAATATTTCCGCCATTGGCTAGAGGCTACAACTTTTACCATCTATACTGACCATAAGCCACTGTGTTTCGCATTCCATAATAGGAAGGCAAACTGCAGCCCACGTCAGTATAGACATCTGGATTTTATTTCGCAGTTCTCCACAGATATTCAGCACATCGCAGGGAAAGACAACATAGTCGCAGATACTCTTTCTCGTGTCGAAGAACTGCAGACTCCAGTTGATCTAGAGGTTATCGCAAAAACTCAGAACTCCGACCCAGAATTTGCAGAGTTCATGAAGCAGGAGAGCAGTCTGCATATTGAAAGGGTTATTATACCTGGAAGCCGTACCCAGCTGTACTGTGACGTCAGCACTACGACTCCCAGACCACTAGTACCCAAGTCCTTGCGCAAGCAGATTTTTGATAGCTTGCATTCGCTAAGCCATCCTGGCGCCAACGCAAGTGCGAAGTTAGTCGCAGAACGCTTTGTCTGGCCCCTGATGAGAAAAGACTGTCGCGAGTGGGCTAGGGCGTGTTTGTCGTGCCAGCGCACTAAGGTAAATCGTCACGTTTCAACGCCGTTAGGCACTCACGATTTACCTAAAGCGCGATTCAAATACGTACACCTAGACCTCATCGGACCATTACCTCCATCAGGTGATTATAGGTACTGTTTGACAGCCATCGATCGTTTCACACGATGGACTGAAGCTGTCCCACTTACCAACATCACCGCCGAATCGGTTGCCAAGGCGTTCCTATCAGGATGGATAGCGCGATTCGGTTGTCCTACCGACATTGTTACTGACCGCGGTAGGCAATTCGAATCAGCACTATTTGAGCAGCTATCAAAATTTATTAGCTTCAGACATCGTAAGACCACTAGCTATCATCCACAGTGCAATGGTCTCATCGAGAGGTTCCATCGGCAGCTAAAAGCGGCGATAATGTGTCACGCCGACAGCAGCTGGACCGAAGCCTTACCCCTCGTACTTCTCGGCATAAGAAGTTCCTTCAAGGAAGATTTAAATTCATCTTCTGCCGAGCTCGTATATGGTGAGCCTCTGAGGTTACCGGGAGAATTTTTTGGCCAAAAAGTTGACGGATGTACGACTGACATAACTGAATTTTCAGCTCGCATCAGATCATTCGCCAACAATTTACAGCCAGTTTCTACATCACACCACTCAAATGAGAAAGTATTCATTTACAAAGATTTAGGTTCTTGCTCACATGTATTTTTAAGGGACGATACAGTAAGAGGTGCTTTACAACCAGCGTACACAGGCCCTTATCTTATCTTATCGTAGTTGAAAGAACCGCCAAGACTTTTAAAATCAATGTTAAAGGTAAAGTTGTGACAGTATCCGTAGACCGATTGAAACCAGCCTACATACTGGCACAACCTAACAACCTTCCCTCTATGCCTAACGAATCCCCAATTTCTCCAACAAACATTTCAGAGAAAAAGACTACGCGTTATGGACGCACAGTGCGATTCCCTGACTATTATCGCCCGTAACACGGTCTCTCGGGGGGAGTGATGTGGTGAACTCACATTATATTTATATTATGTACCTATAAACAATATTACACACACACACACAAACACAAACTTACATTTAATATAATTAAATATATAACGCAATATGTATTTATTATAATCTATATAAATATTATGAACTAATACAATATTTGTTAAATAAAATTATATACTTAAATATACAATATTTATCCATCGAACTTCATTTATTGATTAAGTTCGATTAATGTATATATTATCAAAACAATACTATAATATCGAATGCGAAAGCGCCCGCATAATTTACCTTACCGTACGTAGTATGGAAACAAACATTTTGTTTTTTATGCACCTAGTCGGCGCCGGAGTGGCAGGCTCGCTCGCCGGCCGCCTCGCATTCCTCAGTCACAGCCTACCATTTGCCGCGATAGCTAGTGCCAATTTTACGCTTGACGCTCGCCGCGAAACCTGTCGCGATCTATCCTATATGCTTATATTCTATTTCTAATGTGCTTGTGCTATCTATAAACTATCTTCCCGCTTTCTATCGTTACTCTATTACTTCTAAATTCTCCTTCTAAACTTGTGTGGTGTGTCTATGTGAATAAACTGTTTTGTGTTACCTATACTTCTGTGAGTACATTATTCCTTTACGGATTTACTACAACCTGCTAGAACTAGCTAGGCACAATAATATAACATATATACATATAAAGATATATTCACGCCTCAACCACCAAACGTCAACCCGTTTCATCCTAATACTATTATAAAGGCGAAAGTTTGTAAGTATGGATGTTTGTTACTCTTTGACGTAAAAACTACTGAACCGATTTAAATGAAATTTGGTACACAGAATCTCTAGAGCCTTTTTACCGCGGGAAAACGTCATTCCGCGGGAAAATCCATTATAACGCGGGTAACACCGCGGGGCACAGCTAGTATATAAATAATAATAGATTACAATTTATCGCTTCCACCTGTCTCTCGAACCATCACAAGTGGGTTCGAATTCCATCTTAAGGCATCAGATTAAGGATTAGTGAAATCAACAAATAAATACTCCCACCCGTTTCGTACTTGGTAATTCGAATATCAAACAAAACGAGATAGAAAATAGCTCGCTACTTAATACTCGTAGAATGAAGGTTTTTAGTTATTTCTAGGAAAACGAAAAGCTTAAAACTTAAATAATAAATAATGTATATAAAACTAAACATAGAACTAGCTGGAATAAAGAACAAATAACCGGGCTACTTAACTTTTTTGGGAATTGTTATTGTCTATTATGCCTTTTAAATTAAATGTGAGAATGGTTATTAAGCAACGTTGATTCGATATAGATCCTAAAAGCTCAGCCAAATCGCGAAAAATAAAAATGATTTTTAAATTATTCAACGATATAATGACATAGTTTTTTAGGTGGCGTCTAGTAGTCGCCATGTTGAATTTTCCCTAACGTCATGTCTTGAGTGACACTCGGCGTACTAACAGGAATCGATTATTCTTATTATGTGAGAATGGTTATAACGCAACTTTGATTCGATATACATAATGTAGATCCTAAACGGACAGCCGTATCCAAAAAATTTGAAAGAAAATGATTTTTAAATACTTAAGTCACGAGAGCTGTGGGCAAAAGTAGCGACGAATTGGTGCCCTGATACGGCGAGAAGGCGACGCGGTAGACCAAAACAAAGATGGCGGAACGAATTGGACCGATTTCTAGCCGACTGGATGACGGTTGCTATAGAAAGAGATGCCTGGAGAGAATGGGGGGAGGCCTTTGCCCAGCAGTGGGATGATACCGGCTCATAATAATAATAATAATAAATAAGTCAACGATATAATGACATAGTTTAAAAGTGGCGTCTAGTAGTCGCCACTCGCTGTACTCAGAGAAATCGAATATTCTTATGGTTTTAATGTTAAAAAAAAATACGGTTGATTCACAATTATATCCGGGCCTTTGCCCGGATGTAAGTGTGCCTTTGCAAGACAGGCCGTTAGAAAATAATAATCGTATCGTAATCGACTGAACTTGGAGTTCCAGTATATTTCGTACGATTTATACGAGAACGCCGCGGGGTTTTGTGAAATTGAAAAGAAGTATTGAACGAGTTCCACTTGAAAGGGCGGTAAAGTTTTTGATTTCCGTACCAATTAGAAGACGAACGCTATTTATGGGAATTTATGTTACTTTACTGCATCGTTGAATCGAAATAAAATGAAATGAAATTTGTTTATTGCTTGAAAATGGTTTACATAGGTGTCAGGTTATTTATACAGTTCTACATACTTCATCAATTCAGATTTGACATGCATTGTCAATTTTGATTAAAGAAAAAAAATATATAAATAATACAATGTCAAATATTTAGGAAGTTAATTTAAATTACAATTTAATATGATGTCTAATAATAATAAAACTCTTTATTACACACGAGGATATCACAATACAAAAAGGGACTTAAAGCTAAATACAAAAATGCGTAATGGGCGGCCTTATTGCTTAGAGCAACTTCTTCCAGACAACCTTTGGATGGAGAGGATAATGTACAGCAAATAACTGGACGGTGCGGCGACATAACATATATTTATATATATTATATTTAGTTATAATAATAATAATACAAGAACAACAAATAATATCCAAATACGTTATCATAAATACATATAAATATATATACAGATACCTATAAATATAACATATAAATACCTATTATTATAAATACATATCAAACAATGTATAATTTTAATACAATATTATGCTAAAGAACCGAGAAAAATTTTTTTTACTTGATGTTTGAAAGTGTACAGACTAGGAGCGCGTCTTATTTCCGCGGGCAGTAAGTTCCACAATCGAATAGCCTGCACCGTAAACGATTTATTATAAAAAGTGGAAACATGTATAGGAACCGCAAGTGCATTATTTTCCGATGACCGAACGATTTCTAATGTCTAGTATTTAAATGATCGTTTACATTGTAGAACGATTTGTCAATAAGCCATTTCTTAATTTTTGGTTCGACCGACTGTATCGTTTTAGGGTTCCGTACCGAATGTAAAACAGTACCTTATTACTGAGACTTTGTCGTCTGTCTGTCACCAGGCTGTATCTAAAGAACCGTGATAGATAGAGATAAAGTTTTGAAGGAATATGTATTTCTGTTGCAGCTATAACAATATATACGGAAGCAAATAATAAATAAATATATAAGGGGACTCCCATAAAATAAACGTGATTTTTATAAGGTTACGCGACGTTGCGCAAGGCACGTGGATGATGCAATGACTACATCTTTTAGCATTCACAATTTTTTTTGTTTTTCTTATTTTTTAATGCAAAATTTGTATAAACTGTACACGGAACCCTAAGACTAGTATGAGCTCTTACTTATCAAATGTATTATTAAAAAACGTTTCATATTTTAAGTTATTCACAGAGTCCTTCCATCTTTTTTTTGGTCTACTATTCTTTGGTGCATTAAGTACACCATTAGTAAACTTTATTCACCCAGGTGTTTTCGGGTGCATTAAGTCCATTATTTTAGTACCATTAATAATAGTAATAGTATAATAGTAACTCTATTCTTTTCTCTTACCAAGAATGAATTATCGCATCAAATTAGTTTTATTAAAACCGGACATCAGTGAACTAAAGTGTTAAACTAATTTAAAATCCAAACGAAACAAAATTACACACTCCAAATTAAATCAACAGGATTTTGAAGCTGTACAAAACAAACATTTCCTCATTGTCACAAACAAACAAACAAGCAACAAAAATAAAAGTGTGTCGCGAAGTTGCTGGGCTGAAGTTTCTAACTCGGAACCACTAGAAACCTAATGAACAATGTTTTATTAGGGGAATTAAAAAGTTTACACATTAACTTCTATGTAACAAACAGGTGACATTTCCAAATAAATTTTATAAGTATAAGGTGGTCTTATACACCTAGCGTTTATCGTGTACAGTTTATACACATTTTGCAAAAAATAAATAAAAAAATAGTAGAATAAAAATAAATATATTATATTTTTTAAAAGTGTAAAGGATGGATGTGTGACTGCTCGAACATGCAGTACTGGCTGCGCGCAATGTTGCTTAACCCTTAACCTGGGACATTAGAGCTCCAAAACGGATAAGCGAGGCAATTTATTTTTCAGCCAGTGTTCTTAGACATGTTTGATGAAAATCGGTTGACCCGTACAAAAGTTATGAGAGTAGGGTTAGTGGGGAAGAAAAACCGAAAATCTGCAAATAAATTCGAGTGGGTTTCAAATGAAAGCGCATCACGTGCACATTACGAAATAGTATGACTTTTTACTTTTAAGGGTACTAAGGTTCTGGATTCGGGGTTTTTTTTTAATTGTAAATTTAGATTATCGTAATAACAAATTGTCTCAACAAACTCCATCTCGTATCACATTCGTCCCACTTTTGGCTTTTCACAAATAATCATCAACTTTACCATTTTTAATCTATACTAATATTATAAAGCTGAAGAGTTTGTTTGTTTGTTTGTTTGATTGTTTGTTTGTTTGTTTGTTTGTTTGAACGCGCTAATCTCAGAAACTACTGGTTCGAATTGAATAATTATTTTTGTGTTGGATAGTCGAGTTATCGAGGAAGGCTATAGGCTATATAACATCACGCTACGACCAATAGCAGCAAAGATATAGTGGTAAAGGTGTAAAAAACGGGAGAAATTGTTCATCTTTGAAGCCTTCCGTTGCGTGCGCCGTGAAAACGGTTCAAGATACACAAAAAATATGTATTAAAGAATAATAGCTCTTTTAATGATCTAAAAAACAGTCCGCAATAGTATATGTCTATCTTTTAAGATTAACTCACAAAAACCGTTTTTATGGTTCCTAATTTGGTCGAAACAATTTGTTTAAGTTGTATCAACATAATGATATTAATCTTTATTCAAATAAATATGTTGTTGGTTAAGAGTACTTCATCCATTATTATAACGCGGGTAACACCGCAGGGCACAGCTAGTGTTAGATAAGCTTTCATTTTACCACAATCTCACCTGATGTAAAGTGACGATGTGGTCTAAGATGGGGCATGAAGACCTAGAAGGTAGATAGGCTTCTCCGGGCCACATTACGAAACACACCCACCTTTTTGGAGGGCCCTCCTTCGCCATAGTCTGGTAAAAGGTAAACCTAATGATATTTTTATTGAAACCGTAGGAGTGGCAAGTGGCTAATTATTTATTGACAATGGGAGAAAAGACATTTGGTCCTAATAAGTTTATTTCTGTAAATTGCCTTTGTGTTTGTACAACGCCCACGTATAGCAATTATAATCTAGTTAATTTTTCAGATAGGGATCTTTAATTAATGTTGCGTTAGAATTATTATTAATATGTTAAGGTCATAGGATTCGTTATACGTCTTGAGGTGAAAACGTATTGAATGGTTTATTTTAAACTGAGCGCCTAACGCTGTAGTGCCTCCGTACATACAAAAAAACTAAAAATCTAGTCCAAAAGCCTAGTCAGAAGTTCTTAAAGTGTTAACGGACCAAATTCTACTGACTTTGAAGCTTTAGAAGATACGGCATGTTTTAAAACGCCTGAAAGTTATCTGGGGCTCTTTCAACTTCATCGTTTTTGTCATGTTAAAGGTCAAAAGTGTTTTAGTAACAATTTATTTTCTAATAATCTAAATTGAAAATTTAAAAAAACCCCCGATTTCAATGCCTTAATTTCCTTTAAAGTAAAACACTAAAATATTTTGATGCGATTTCATTTGAATCCCCACACATATTTGCAGATTTTCGGTTTTCCTTACCCACTCTCGCCCCCATAACTTTTAAACGGCACAACCGATTTTCATGAAACATGTCTAAGAACACTCGCGCCAAACTCACTTATCATGCCAAAAAAAAACTTAATTGAAATCGCTCCATCCGTATTATGATGATGTCCAAGACAGACAGACACGTCAAACTTATAACACCCCTCTTTTTTGGTCGGGGGTTAAAAGTATTTTACTTTTTCTTTGACAAAGGACATTTTTTTTTATTTGTGTTGATGATGATAATTCACTTGTTATCACAATTTACCCCGATATTTCTCACTCAAGACGAAACCACGGTCGACTTACATTGAATAGAAAAGCCCAGATAATGTCCTTAACTTTTTTCCAAAGTTCCTTTTCAAAGTACCAGGCGAGCATAAACACCGAAGAGACACGAACCGAAATCTTCAAATGACGAGTTCTAAAAACGACGCAGTTATACAGAACCAATTTGAGAGATAAAAGAACAATCTTACCTAGAGTTCTACCTTCCTATTGGTACATTATGTTATGTTGCCAATGCTCGGTGTAATTAGATTGACGACTTTAGTTTAAAAGTGTAGGTACCTACCTCTAGAGTTTATTTGAAGAAATTAGTTTCTTCTTCCCCACTTTCACCTCCATAGCTTTCAAACGACTTAAACTTTTTCCTTCCGGAGGTCGTGATTTCGAACCCAGCCACGCACCTCTGGAATTTTCTTCTTAAAAAATGTATGTGCGCTTTGAAAAACATGTGCTTAACGGTGAAGGAAAACATCGTGAGGAAACTGGCATGTTCTGACAACTTTAAAGAGTTTGAAGGACATGTGACATTCACCAACCCACAATAGGTCAGCGTGGTGAATTTACGCCTAATCTCTCTCGCCAAGAGGTTTCCCAGCAGTGGGAACGTTAATAGGGTGATGGTGATGAGCTTTTAAACGGCTCAATTGATTTTCATCAAACATGTCTCAGAACACTCGAGCAAAAGTCACCATTCATCAAAAAAATTAAATTGAAATCACTCTTCCGTTCGGGAGTTATGATGCCACAAACAGACAGCATCATAACTCCCGAACAGACACCTCGTCATACTTATAACACCTCATTTTTTTTCGGTCGTGGCTAAAAATACTTTTGTTGAAAATGATATTATTTCTATCTCGTTAAAACAACGCAAAATGGTCTTTATATTCGTTGTATTTACAAGCGATTGCGTTATTCTCTCCGTTATGAATGGCCTGTTTACCAAAATGAATATTTATATTGAATTTTAAGTGAGATGTGGTTTTCAAAGATTACCTTCGAAATATCAATTGTTTTCTAGGTTTTTTTCTTTTGGCAATGTTTTTAAGAGGTTACCGGCTCTTAGAAAACCCATCAATTCTTTTTGAGAAACTTTTTTTTGAATATAAACTATAATTTTATGTAATTACATTTAGATTTTAAATAACAAAATGTTCTTCAGTCATGTTACTTTGACATCAACAGATAAACAAAAAAATATGTAAAACAAAATTCACATAATGAACTTGCTATTGGTTCAGTCAATCGCAGGTCATATCATATAATACCTATTATTGAATATTTAAGGGAGAGACGCAAAATGGCGTTCAACTAAGTAAAATCTTTTTCACTTTATAATTTTATTTAACTTGACATAGGCAACTGATGCTTCAAGCGCAGAGTCCAATTTTATGTAATTTAATTTAATTTAAAATTTTATGTTTTGACAGAATCTATATTTTTGGTGGTGAAAGTAAATGAATGAATTTCGTATCATGATTCGATTTAATTACTCGTCACTGATTAGTATTTTATTATGCTAGGTATGTGAACAAAATGCGGGCGTCTCCAAGTAGACACCATCCTATATCCGAAACGGAACGATTGGTGTTTTTCCTTCATTTGCATAAATTAAACAGTCCACACCCTCTTCGCTAATATTTGCACACAATAAATTCAGTTTTGGGGAAATCATTTCCGTTGTCTATCTACGGTTCACTGAAGCGACTTAGTTTGTACGATACGACTTATTTGATCTAACTATAAATATGGGAATCTGGACATAATATTCTTTCGACTTTATTTTCGACGACCTCTGTGGCTCGGTGGGCGAACGTCCGCCTGAGGCGCAGGAAGTTGCGGGTTCGATTCATAAGAAGAAGAAGAAGGGAAGATCATATTATGATACATAGAAAACACCCAGACCCGAAACCAAAAATTGTAGAACGTACAAAATCTGGTCCCCCGGCGAGAAATGTATGTATTTGCAAAAAAAAATATGTATCTATGTGGTATATCCGTCACCTAACACCCTTAGTACAAGCTCTGCTTAGTTTGGGGTTAGGTGATGCTGTGTGAGTGGTCCGGAAATATTTATTTTAATTATTTTATATTTATCTTTATAAATCGACAACTTTTTGAAATGATAAATTTCGGATAAAAAAAATTAAAACGGTACCATATTAGTGATACTTTGTCGTCTCTCTGTGTCTTGTCTGTCTGTCGCCAGGCTGTATCTCAAGAACCGTGATAGAAAGATAATAAAATTGTAATAATAATAAATAATAATAATAATAAATAATAGTAATAATAATAGAATAGTAATAGTTGAAATTTTGAGACATGATGTCAGTCATCAGTATTTAGTAATTAATCTATAAGCTCTATCTAGTGACAATTTTGGGCAACTTTAACGTATTTCAACCGGGAAAGAAACGCAAAAGTCTACTAGATGGAGCTAGGCCACCCTAGTTGCCGGACTTTGGAGGCATCATTTTCTCAGGCAACCATATTGGACTAAGAGCCAGCGCCTGCCAGACCTACGTTAAAGTATAAAAGCTGAATTTTTTATCACGTGTTCTCACTGGTGTAGGGAACAATGTTTGGGGGTTACGAAACGGGTGTATTATATGTATAATAAAAAATATATATAATACGTCTAATATATTAAATACTAGCTGACCCCCTTTTTTTTCAAAATGAAAAATATATATGTTGGCCGATTCTCAGACCTACTGAATATGCTCACAAAATTTCATGAGAATCGGTCGAGCCGTTTCGGAGGAGTTCGATTACGCAGCCCGTGACACGAGAATTTTATATATTAGAAGATATCAAATGTCTAGTATCCGTAACACTAGCTTAGAGCTTACCACGGGGCTAGATGTTGTTGTGTAGATTGTCCGGATATATTTGTTTATTTATTTTTTAGCCAGAAAAGGAAACGACAGCAAATATTTAAAATTCACGATTTTAAATTATTGAAATCGTCGAACACATTTTGTACCGTATCTCTGGAATCGGATTTTCCTTATCTGACTTCACCAATTACGACACCAAATATTTGTCTAGTCAATATTCCGCGCGATTTTCTCGCATTTGTATGCGAAATATTACGAAAACATTTATATAAAAGAATCTGAATTAGTTTCTTAGTTTTATTGTACTTAGTTTGTACTATGT
Organism: Gymnoscelis rufifasciata; assembly: GCA_929108375.1. Lineage (NCBI taxonomy): Eukaryota > Metazoa > Arthropoda > Insecta > Lepidoptera > Geometridae > Gymnoscelis > Gymnoscelis rufifasciata. Next base: position 5,946,196 of record OV815327.1, on the reverse strand, counting down.
TTGGGTCTGTCAAAAAACTGACTTGTATTGTATGTACACGCTATCCATATTTTCTGCATTACAGTTCTCCATACCCTAAGGTTTGCTGTAAGAAAACTCTTATAGGGTTAAGCTCGCCTTTGTACATGACCATTGTTAAATAAACCTTAATGTATCATTTGTGTGTACAATAAAGAATTTATGAATTTATATTAGGCGGATATTTTTTGAATATCTATCTAGTCCTTAAGTTCTTGACATAATAGAAAAATTGTATTCTGCAAATACACAATTGACTTGTTTTGATTTGGAGAAAAAAAGCTTTTTAATTAGTTTTGTGTATTTTAGTGCAAAATGTGTATAAACTGTACAAGGAACCTTAGATGTAGTATAAATCTATCTCATACTTCTCAAATATATATTTTTTTCGTATTAACAAGACCGGAAACATGATAAAGTAACAAAATTTCCATAGGTACTTACCGTAGGCATACCGCGGGTACTTTGACCAACTTAAAACTATTCAAAATTCTTACTAACATTGATAAATTATTTAACTGTGCTTATAAATCATTGTGAAATAGATACCATGGCATTTATTTTTAATAACGGTTTACTAAAATACGTTTAAAGGGAAAACGGAAACAAAAGGGAAGATTCATCTTTCTGATGGCAATTTATTTTAGAGACATTCAGGGTCTTTGGTACTTTATTTTCCTTAGTTTTTATGTAAATTATGGGGAGCCTTTGAAATTGATGGTTCACAAAATCGTAGCTTCGAGCGAAGCCGGGGCGTGCAGCTAGTTAGTTATATTTTATCTTATAATATTAACTTCATGATTTTTCAATAAATGTACGACTGTTCTATACTTAGCAAAGAGATAAACATATACTTTAATTTTTATCTCTTTGATACTTATATAAAAGTTAATCGCGTTAGAAATTCTTTTTAAGAATTAGGCGTTTTGTTGCCTCCATTGAATGCAACTTGTTATAATGGTATTCAAAAACATGGTCAAAGAACACTATTAGTCTTGTAGCCACAGAAAGTGTACATTTGTCCCTAATAAAACATTATAATTATGTAGTTTATGTATATATTTATGTTTATTAGGTTAGATATAGTATGTATATTTACATATATGTAGGTTTATTTTAGTCACTTTTGTTATATATATAATCTTGTAAGTATCTATAGTTAATTCATATTTGCACACAGATCCCCATTAATGTCTCAATGATCCTATCCATTCAAGGTTGTCTGGTAGAGATCGCTCTTGAGCGATAAGACCGCCAATTGTCGCATAGTATTAAGAATATTATTGTTATGTTTGTATTGTAATTGTGTGCGCAATAAATAATAATTATAATTATTAATGTGTAAAAAAAAATTTGAGCTATTTACGTTCCTACTGCTGGGACATAGGGATTTCTATCTTGACCTCTCTCGGGTTAGGCGTTAATTCACCATGCTGGCCAAGTGCGGGTTGGTGAATGTCACATGCCACTCAAACTCTTCAAAGTTCTTAGAACATGCCGGTTCATTTGCTAGCCAAAAATTCTAAAATCACAATGAAACAAATTATTTTAATGTTAGTAAACATTTCAAAAGACACCACTCCACCTGAATTAAATTTCACGTAATATCACAAAGGTCGTGTTTGTCCGCAGTTTAAAATCCAATATGGCTGCCGGCTCCGTCCTTTCATTACCTGAGAACTTGTGGGAACATACAACTGCTTAAATTGCTCTGTGGAAGTTACCGAGGAAAAATACCATTGAAAAACACACTTCAAAATCTGCTTTTAGTAGAAAAGCTGTAATAATATACTTGGATGTCCATCTTTTGTCAGAGCAATTTCGGTTAGAATTTTATAAAATCTGTTTTGCAGATTGATATTTGTTTTGATAAGTTAAGCTAGTGTTTGCTTATGATGATTTCACTCAGAACCTGTGTGTAATATAATATAGCTTTAAGTGTTTAATATGCATAATATTTAGGTACACGCGTAATTTTACACTGAACAATGTGTATTATATGAACTTTGTGTGACCTCGTAATGAGCCTTGCGGGATACTCACGATAACAAACATAAATAACAATGAATTACCACTGTTTTCGGAGTACATAAACTTTGTTAAATTTCCAACTAATAGGTATAAGCTACAAGTCAAATACTAACTAAACCTATTCATGAAAACCACAACACGAACACTGTCAAACGCTTCAGAGGAACCCGAGTTCTAGACTCGCTCCTTAGCCGTCAACGTGTTATTAGTTGTTTTATGTATTATGATTTTGTTTAATTTATTTTTCTTTCTTTACGTGCCTTTTTTATTTGAACACAACTTAGATGCCTAGGCCTTAGGGTTGACTTAGTTCACTACTTTACCACACCGGCTGTCGTTTATGTTTCACGGACACGAAGCTTGTTTTTAGTACTCCCGACCTACACACCATACAGATGCCCGCAGTTACCCAACTCTTGGCTTCACACCTTCGGCCTTCGATGATCGAGATCATACACTACCCTAACCTTGTTTCTGGGAGTACTCTCAACGGAGGCGGAGGCTTCCTTTGAGGGTACTCGGTGCGGCGCTCGGGTTTGGTCCGTCGGTAACGTGTTGTGGGCAGCGGCGGCGTGGGGCGGTTGCCCGCCGGCGGTTCTCGCGCTGTTCGAGGCGCCGGCGCCGCGAGCTGGCGCGCGCACGCCCGCCGCTCCCCTGACGCGCTACGCGGCCCCGGACGGCACGCTGCTGCTGCTGACGGAGAACGGCACCCGCCTGATGACGCGCGCCGCCGCCGCCAGCCTCCTCCGAGCCGCCCTCCTCTCCCCGCGCCCCCCTCGGCCTCGCCACGGTGAGCCGCCGCCGCACTCTCTACTTCTCTCTTTCTCTGTGTGTCTCTGTCCGTCCGTCGCCTCTAGCACCGCACGCTTGGCACTCGCAAACTACGTAAGGTAGGAGCGCGCATTTTTGAATACTCCTATCCATTGATTTCTATTTTTATAATCACGATCGACACTATTCAACGGTTTTAATATTTAATCGAGACGGCCAACCCGTTTTACGTACAATGATGCGGACTCAGATTTTACTCACTCATTTTAAATAGTTGTGGAATTAGGTGGTTTGAGTTTTCGTTATTGAATATTTAATGAGTATTCGCTCCTACTTTGCCTGCATGATTTTAGATTCTGCTTTTTCCTTTCCTCTTTTCCACTTTAGACTTTCATTCGTACGATCGTTCTCACCTCGCCTCGAAAGTCTCACGTGGATCCGTGCATGCGCATGCCGTCCTGCATCTCTATTTCTACGATCTCTATGGTTACTGCGCGGCATAGACTTGGCTTATAGTTCCACCGGGTCGCCATTCTGAGAATCCTCTCCGGTTTCTTATTGCCCGATGAATGTCGTAACGTCTGCAGTGTTTTATCTTTCATTAATGTAGGGCTCTTTTATTCTAAATGTGTGACGATCGGCCGGCGCGATGGCTCTGCTGATACTGAGGGTCTGGTCGCGCTACGGTTGGTCGTGGAGTTCGCAATCGCTAAGCGATTCCATGGATGAAATTCCAGTAAAGCTGATATCGGACGGACGCACCGCGAATCGGAACGGAACTGGCGTGACGTCATGGATCGGCGGTATGTCCATAACGCAGGACGGGAACCTGATTGCCCCGGACAAAATTATGACGCATGTGCACCGATATGCGAGCCCGCACTACAAGCCGCACGGGCACCATTACCACCGGTGGAACCATGAGCCGGGGGGGAGCGAAGACCCCCTATATGCGACCAAGACTGTCTACGGCGCCGGATACATTGATGAGAACCGTACGTATGGTTTGTATAACGTCCTCTAATCTTTCTGGATCGCGGTAAGGCACTAGTCCCATTTCCCTCTTTGGTCATTCGATTACCATACTTCATGAATCGACTATCGAAAGACCAAAGTGAGGGAAATGTAAGCGAAGATTAGTTGACGGATTATGCGATAGAAAACACACAGAACCTAACTCTAACCATAGATATCGTAAGGCACACAGGCTCTACTGTAAATAGGAAGGCCTCATCATGGAATGGTCATTCTTCGGCACTCATGATTCAAGTGCTCTCGATTCCATCACTTTCTACCCCCTAGCACTTTAGAGCCCAGACACTCCCAATGCGGACAGCATTTTCATGTGTTTGGGTAATAATGTTTCTGCAACTTCCGAACATATGATAGTTTGCAGTCAGTTTTTGGCATTGTGTCTGCGTCTAGATTAGATACAGATAGTTAAAAATGGGAAAAGTAGAGCGTAGACTGGATAGATTGTAAAGTAAAGTGTAGATCCTGAAGCTTCCCTTCCCAGTAAAATATAGGTTTAGAAAGAGGAGCGTTTTAGATTGGACGCTTAGACTTGAGATTTCCTTTTTCCGGGATCCATCTTCTTGGTGATTAATCGTGCATATCTGAGGAAACAAAGGCGCCAGGCGAACTGGAATCTTTTCCCACCATCTTGCAATTTGTGCATGTACCATTTAACATAATTCCCGAGTCATCCGATAAAAGTCATTGGCAAACTCATTGATAATAACTACACAGTATTGCCACACACGTCGGTTTTTATAACACAGTGTATAATAATATTTTGGTCTTGGCATGAGCATTTATTGTATTTTTGAAACCACAATTTTAATTCATTTCATTGATATCCATGTATTTTATTTTTATTGTATCTATCTATTTGTTTTTTATTTGTTCGACAAAGTTTAATTGCTTTTAATATACGTCATGAGGAATAACATAGTTTTCAATTTTAAAGAGGTCCGTTTAGTGTTCTATAAGTTTATAACAGAACTTAGGGTTTACGACATTTAGTCCTAGAGTCCATTGGTTTACGAATAGATTTCAACGCAAAGAAAAGTTTTTAAATAACTATAGTTCTACAGAGCACTAATAAAAACAAATCTACAAAAAAACTATAGCAGCAGGAAATAAAACAAAGCCGAAATACTTGTGTAAATAGTAAACCACTAATATCTTCATAAACCTACAGAAAGGATTGGCAAAGAGAATGGTAAATCAGGTGATGAGAAGGTGGCCCTGCAGTCGACTTGCCACGTAGCCCTAGACTCCTGCATCAAGGACTCGGAGTGCGTGACGTCACTGACGCCAGTGCTGCAGAAATGTCATAACAGCGACTGTGATAAGGATGGATGTATGACGGCTTTGAGGAACTTCTATCGGAAGCCGGGAGTTGAGTGGAATACGGAGATCGCTTTCTGCCTTTGCAAGTAAGTGGTAATATAATATATACTTATATATTAGAGGTGTATACTAATTGGGAAAATTGCCGATTAATGGAACGCCAGTAAAAAGTCTTTATCACAATAGCACGAAGAATTCATTGCCTTGAATATTGGCATTATAGTCGTCGTATTGTTGAAATAGGGCTTAAGTACATAAAGTTCAAATTAAGACAAAACTGGGTAAACAAAACAGACGTACAGGGTATTTCAAAATTGGAATATAGAGCTGAAAGGGTTCGAAAGGTGAGCTAATGAGGAATATTTTTTGTTCTAATTTTAAGATTTGTAGGTCCATAGAAATCTAGAAAAAAAAATTATATCTGAAAATCCAATTTTTCGTGAACAACACACAGACAGCCTTCAATAACTTTTTTTGGTTACCTTGAGAGGTGTCTATTAAAGTGAACCCTAATTAATTTTAGTATTATAATAATTATCACTAATTAAACTGTAGTTTTAAGCATTTTATTTGATTAACTACTTCCAGGGGTAAAAAAAATAAGTTAACTGATATGAACCTAAACATGATCTTAGAGATCGTGATTACATGCCATTCACACCTTTTCGCTTAATATGCCAATTTTGAAACACCTTGTATAAGTTTTAAGAGCTTACAATCGGATATAGTATGTATTTGTGGTTTTCGGAACTTTAAACTTTTCAGGAAAAATATAAAGAATTCTGCTGCTGTTACAGTTACTCAGAATAAAAAGGGATAAACTACAAAAATTGGCGTAACTGGATATGGTATCAAAATAAAAGGGGTTTATTCAACACAGAAATTATATGGGCACCTGTAGGATTGATGTTGAATAAAAAAAATGTAATATTTTTCGTTCTAAAAGTGCTAAAAGATGCAGTCAGAGCGGTCAGCCATCCAAGAACTGACATGACGCAAGTTTCCTAAATTTTATAAAAATCACGTGCCTGTCTGTCTGTCTGTCAGCGGCATCATAGCACCCGAACAGATGAAGCGATTTCAATTTAGTCTTTTTTTGTACGAAAGGTGACTTTTGCGCGAGCATTCCTACGGGTACGAGACCCTTAAAATAATCAATGGTAATTGTTTACAGGAAAACCGACAACCGCGAGGACTCCTGCATGAACGCCCAGGAACGGCTCCACCCGTCCTGTGCCCAGAGACCAGCTGTGGGGTCTCCGCTGCCGGCCTGCCACACCCTGGCCCACGCCTGCCGCGAAGAACCTGAATGCAGGTAAGAGGAACTGGAAATAAGCGGCTATAAATAAGAATAAGATATCATCATCATCATCCTGCCCTTGTCCCACACTATGTGGGGTCGGCACAACATGTGTTTTTCTTCCATTTCCCTCTATCACCCGTCATCTCAGCACTCACTCCTTTCTTACACATATCTTCTTTCACACAGTCCATCCATCTTTTCTTTGGCCTCCCTCTTCCCACATATCCATCCACTTTCATATCTAACGCTCTTCTCGTAACATGACTTTCGTTCCTTCTCATAACATGCCCAAACCACGCTAACCTATTACCTCTCAACTTATCCGTAACTGGTGCCACTTTCAAACTTCCTCTTATATACTAAGAATATGATAATGTTATTGTATAATAAATATGTCATATATATAAATATATCTATCTATATAAATAAAAATGAATTGTTGTTAGTTAGTCTGATTAAAACTCGAGAACGGCTGGGCCGATTGAGCTGATTTTGGTTTTAAAATGTTTGTCGTAGTCCAGGGTAGGTCTAAACGGTGAGCAAATAAGGAAAAATTGAGGGGAACTTTTTTACCCGTGCGACGCCGGGGCGGGCCGCTAGTATAAAATAAATAAATCAATATTTACAGACTTATCACACAGCTTAGGACTAATCACAGCGACGACCTCTGTGGCACGGTAGGCGAAAGTCCGCCTGAGGCGCAGTTAAGTTGCGGGTTTGATTCCCGCCGCGCGGGACTAGATTTTGTACGATCTACAATATCTGTTTTCAGGTCTGGGTGATGCTTTGTGATTAGTCCGGAAATATTTATTTATTATAATTGTTCGTATACTTATCTGTAAGGTTATGTTGTTGCCTGAGTTGCCTGAAAAAATTTCGTGAAATAAGCCCTCAGGCAAAAGGAAATATATACAAAATAGATAGACGTGTGTATTGTATTGTATTGTATTTTATTCGTCGTAGGTAACACTGTACACTTGACTTCGTTCACTCTATTTAACTTTATATTATATTATCTTAATTCAAACAGTATATTACAAAATAATAATAAGCACTCTGCAAGTCACAGACAAGACATCAATTACATAAATGTCATAATTATAAAATCCAAAAATAAAGAGCACATTTTGCTAAAAGTAGCATTGACAAAACATAAAATAAATGAAGAATGTCATAATAATTAATAAATGTGAGTGTTTGTCTAGATCAAAGTTGCAGGCCTACTCCAATCGAAGTTAGTGGATTGATTGATTGATGTGGCAGTACGGAAGGCTTTTAGCAGAACATAATTATGTATGTGTGGAACGCAGAGTAGAATACCTGGCCCACTCCAGTCATGCATCTGAAACAGTGTAGTGAAGCTGAAAATCTAGTTTACATCCGATAAAGAATATATGTACGTGTGTATAAAGTTTAAGCTTCGGAAAATCTAGTTTTATCTCAATTCAATCTGCCAAACCGTTATTATATACTCTGAAGGTATGACCAAAACCAATTTGGTTCTGTTGTTAATGGTTGAAAACTGATTTTATATAAACTTGAACGAGGATGTAGATGGCTTTGGCTTGGACCTAAAATAGTATGGCACTAAATCTATATAAATAAAAATGAATTGTTGTTCGTTAGTCTGATTAAAACTCGAGAACGGCTGGGACGATTGAGCTGATTTTGGTTTTAAAATGTTTGTCGTAGTCCAGGGTAGGTCTAAACGGTGAGCAAATAAGGAAAAATTGCCGGGAACTTTTTTTACCCGTGCGACGCCGGGGCGGGCCGCTAGTTGTTTAATAATAATATATAATAAAAATAAAATAAAAAAGCCTTTATTGTTGTACTTAATTAAACAATCATATTATCGAAAATAATAATGTATACATATATTCAAATTTATGTAGAAAAAATTAAAAAGAAGAAACGTAGCTTACTAGCGAAATGCGGGACTCGAACCCACGTTCCATTATACGCATGGACGTGCTGACCGCTACACCAACCTCGCCACTACGTCTTCGCTTCAATTTCGTTACACTTGCTAGTTACTATGAGTTACGGCTCGTTATACTCGTATATCAATCTATATTAAAAATGAATTGCTGTTCGTTAGTCTTACTACAACTCGAGAACGGCTGAACGGATTTATCTTATCTTAGTCTTGAAATGTTCGTGAAGGTCTAGGGAAGGTTTAAAAGGCGAGGAAAATCAAATAATTAAGAAAAAAAATCGTGCGAAGCCGGGGCGGCCCGTAAGTATAACATAAAAATCGTGTTATTTTTTTGCGCGTTATGATAGATTTCCCTCGGTAAAAAGTAGCTTTTTTACTTTACTAGAATAACCGCAATGTCCGTGTAAAATTCGATCGAAATCGGGCTTCGCTCTCAATAATGGATTTTCCCGCGAAATGTGGTATTTCACCTCGGTAAAAAGTAGCCTATGTGCTAATCTAATATGCAAGCTATAAAACTGTGAAGTTTTATCATCCATTCAGTAGTTTTTCAAAGATCAATAAACACACAAACTTTCGCGTTCATAATATATTATAGTTAGGACTGAATATCCGCTTAAATCTAAGAATACGCCAAAACCTTGTAATTCATTGTGCACTTTTGTACTTTGTCCTGCTCCAGTAGGTATCTATTGTGTATTGGGTGTACGAATGTTTGAAAATGCTTAATATTAAATATGGGTTGGCTGCTCTGAAAATCTCTGATACATCTACTTTTCGGGCACACAGACTGCACTCTATTTTTAATTCGGACTCCTTAAACTTGCTTTTGAATATTTAATCTAAATATAAATAGCGTATACCGTGTATATAATAATAATAAATAAATCATTTATTTCAGGCATCTAAGGCACATATAAACATATACCTTGTAGACTAACATACGTGGAGGTTTTGTCTGTTCACGTCCGTAAGTTACAACCCTCTGAATCCTTACACGTGACCTCCAGGTGGTGCTAAGAACAGTCTCTGGTGGGAGGCTTCGGCCGCGGCTTGTCACCACCCTCCGGGCTGGGCCAGTGCTTGAAGCGATTTTTTCGTGTTTCGTTATGTGGTCCGGAGAAGCCGTCTTCTAGGCCTTCATGCTTGATCTTAGACCACATTGTCACTTAACATCAGGTGAGATTGTGGTCAAATGAAGGCTTATCAATAATAAAAAAAAAAAAAACATAAATATATAAATCATAACATAATATATGCCTCACCAAATCGACTTCCTTTTTTTAAGACCGAAAACGAATCTTCTACCGGCGAACACAATATTGTGTGTATTATATAAGTGTATAAAGGACAGTTTAGGTCATGATAACAAAGAGATTTGCTTTTAAGATTTTATTTTTTAGATTTTATATATTACTGTCTCTTGTTATTGAATATAACTTGTTATCAACCCATCAACTAAAAATCTAGCCTCAACTAGAGGGCTCTGTAGCGTTAATTGTCATTTCCGATTTTAAATTACTATACTTTGTATACCTACAATATTCGTATATGTTACTTTGAAATTAAGAAATTTGCTATTGTACAAACATTTACGGAGTTCAAACACAAGGCAAGGTTTTGACACAAAGCAAACTAGACTTGCCAGCTCTGATAAAACATTGCATAGAAATTCATCAAGCAATTTCATCCGAGCTTAATACACCGTTTCAAATACACCCGGTTCAATGTTTGCGTGGATTTCAACGCCCAATCGGTCGTGGATAATGCTTTGCGGAATTGTTTTGTGCAAATGCCGGGTATTTCCAGGGACGTGGATGATAGAGATGTTTAGAGACCGGAAATATAGCCGGATAATCTTAATCAGCAGTAATCATTTCAAATTTCGTTTTTAACCCCCGCCGCAAAAAGAAAAGTGTTTGTTTTAAGTTAGTCTGTAAGTTTTGGTGTGCAATAAAGAAATTACCTATCTATCTATCAATAAATAAATGCCACCGAAGCTCCAAATAGCCTGCTCAGAGGTAAAGTTAAGTTGTGTTTTCGACGAATTGGCGGCGAAATTTCTCGAGGATTTTGTTTACGACAAATTATTCTCGACGAATTTTTAGCAAATCGAGGCCGCAGCGATAGGAAATGTTGGCGTAGTTTGCCTATATTCAAACTGCTCTGATAACGGACTTAGACGGTTTTAAGAAAGAGTTCTGTAACATTTTCACCTAACACCCATAGCTCTGCTTTTTGCTGTTTGGGGTTAGGTGATGCTGTATAAGTAGTCCGGAAATATTTATTTTATTTATTATCTCGTTTCGGGTGTTTCACACGGAGATGACGGAACTGTTCTTTGTAACACAATATCTTTCGAATCATTAATTGGATTAGAATTATGAAAGTATGTAGAAACTTATAATTTTTAAGTTTCAGTTTCGTTTGTTGGTTTACAATTCGTTCGTTTTCGAAATATTTACACTTTTGTAAGAATTTGTATTTATCTCCATGCAACTGCATTAAATACATCAATAACAAAAATATCACAGGTAAATAATCCAATAGTTACAATAAATGTGAAAATTGTGTTTGTGAGTTTTATTTTCGAATGGCGAACTAGTACAATGAGTTTTGAAAAATCCGTCTTTTAATTATCTGTCGTATCCCAACTCTAGCCTCCACCAGATAGAATTGCTTTTCATAATATTCCGGTTTGCTTGTTTATTCGTATTTGATGCTACAGTACGTGAAATTCGTATGATGATCATTCTAATAGAACTGCGTAGTAACTGTTTACTTATTTAGGTATACATTAAAATACCATTTAGTGTAAACTTCGCCACATGTCATTTCTACTGCCACAGTCAGAAGGTTTTCAGTGAAATCAGTTTCCAACTATTTGCAACAGAACAAAATTGGTTTTCACAAAAAACAATTTCTGTGTTTAGAATGGATTGGCGGATTGAATTATGTTTGTGGGTTAGGTTAGGTTAGGTTAAAAGAACAAAATGAAATGTCAACCATCATTGTCTTTGTCATTTGAAAAGGATTTATTTGAATTTGAACAAAGGGATTCAATACTTGATACTATTTTAAGAAGTAATCTTTTCTTAGGCCGCATTTTATTTTGATTAGTTTCACACTATCATAGTCACTTTTCATCTTATTTTCAAATGGAAGAGAATTTCTGGGTTTGAGTTTCGAATAATATTATTCTGTTCAAATTTTTTTAACGTAGGTATTATAGAGAGTCTATAATCAGTCTGTTGACTTATGTAACAATTATGTAACAAAATAACACCTCAGTGTTACTCAAATCATAGTATCAGTACTTTTTAAAAATACTTCTAAAAAGAAGGATAATCTCAATTCCAGTGAACCGATTACGTAGCGTAATGCGAGTGTCGTGACATGTACGCCAGTTATCTCCCATCCCTTTCTCTGGCGCTACCGTAGAAAGGCTCCTTTTCTCTCAATACTTGTGTGTAATAGTCGTTATATTATATATATAATTTAAGTTATCACTTCTGTCATAATTATGTCCCGAGCGACACGCTCATTTATTTATCAAACAAAACGTTTGTTTTTGCTTTGTTTTGCAATAATTGCTCTAACGCTAAATCCTGCTAAAACATAGGGATTTTAATCATAACAATCTCCTACATGGGTACATACATACGAATAGTCGTCGGTTAAAAACTACGCCTGCATGTTAAGCCAAACCACTATAGCCGGTTTTGTTAACCTTTGAGACATTCTGAAAAAGCCCTATAAATAAAAAACTGTAGTGGATCGATGAAGGTTACCTCTTGAAAAAGGTCGCATTCAACAAGGTCAAATATTTGTATCGATTCAGATTAGCCGGTCCAAAAATAGGCTTCCATGGCATTTGAAGTTTATGAACGTATTGAAGAGACCCGCGTATATTTGCCGGCTTTGTACCTATATACAGGATGTAACAAAAGTTTCGGTCAGTATGGGAAGGTCTGACAATAAACACTTGATAAAATAAATTTCTGAATATGAAAACAAAGCATGTGATTAATTTTAGTAAAATGTTTATGACCGATATCTTAATTGAAATGTAATTTTTTTTATTCTTACAAATATGGGTTATGGGTTAGAAATATGCTAAATACAAATTAATGATATTGAATAAGTGATAAACCTAGCTTTTTAGGTTAAACATTTAACAACATTTTTTTTAATGATTTTTTCTGTTAAAATCTATGACATTGTTTTAAAGAAGAAATCTTCATAATGCTTATATTTTCGGACCTTCCCATACTGACCAAAACTTTTGTTACAACCTGTATTGTGGCATCTGGTTAAACATTCACAGGGCGGAGTGTGTAGGAAGTCCCTGAAATTAAATGCTTCTAATCATTATCATCATTACAGCTGTAGGATATCCACTGACCACTCATCCACTTCAAAGTGCTAATCCTTGGCTTTGACGGTAAACCGCGTCTTTTAATTATGTCTTAATTCCTGATGCGATACCGTAAAAAAACACTTATTTTAGCTACCGTACTAATTATTCATAATGCTACTGATAAATCTCGTAGTAGTCCGAAATTATCAACCGTAGGCATTCCGTAAACAATCTTGGTGCCTTTTCGAGACATTATGGCTGTTATATATTTATTTATTTTATGATTGGTTGGACGGATGTAGCTCCGTTCCACTAGGATGGACAAAATAGCTGAATTTTGTTTTTTTTTTCTGTTTTGTGCATGTTTGACTATCATTTGTTTGATAATGTTAAATGTAAATTTTTAACCATGTTGTACACCAATATTGTTATTATAACAACATAAGAGATGAAAGCTGGGTTGTTCTATTCGCTTCTCAACTCAGTGTAAAAAATTGAAGCGAACTGTCAAGACAATATTATTTACTTGATTATTCTTACGTTTTTATTCAAATTAGCTTTAAGTTGACCTGTATGCATAAGCGTCTAAGGAAATAAACGTTTTGACTTTGGTTTTTGATTGGCGCCTGGAGAGCGAAACGAGCAATTTCATCTGATCCTGGCGCCCATTAACATAGGTAAAAATACATTTTTGTATTGTAATATCCTGGTGTATATAAAGATATGACGGCGCGCGCCAGTAACGCCGGATAACCAAATAACCGAATAAGAGCGATACCATACCGATACCGGGTTTGCTCTAGTGAAGCGTCGTATCTGTGGTGGCGGGGCGGCCATGTTGGTTTTGGCACTTGTCAGAACGGAATGGTCGCTTGCGCACCAAATCCACGGCGAATCACTAATATTCGGTGTAATCCTATTTGATTTCGATTATAATCAAATCTAGAATTGATCAGGGTAGTCTAGTTTATCTATCAGTGATATTATTTCGTGTTAATTTGTGTAGCAAGAAAATTAAATTAAAACCTGTTATACCTGGTGTTGTGATTTAGCTCATTGCCCTAAAAACCTACGATGCCTGACCCAGAGAGGCCTCCTGCGCCTTCAGATATATAAAGAGTTTTATTATTATTATTATTATTACATAAAAAATATTGTTTTTACTAATGCCCTCTATCCATATCATTAAATTAGCTTTGTAATAAAAGCCGTTTGTCCACATCAAACCTTTTTTCCACAACTTTTTTCACAAATCTTCGATTTTTATGTAAATGATCACAGGCTTCAAGATATCAGGATCAAGATCGCAACTCTCAATCAGCATGACCACTTTATTTGAAGAGAGCGAGCAAATTTTAAAATTAATATGATTATTTTTTCGCTAAGATATTTACTAATAATTATGTTTGTCAAAAAAATATTTCATAATTTTACAACAATTATTAAAAATAAATCTAAATTTAAAATTTAAGAAAAAACCCCGATTCCAGTGCCTTAATTTCCTTAAAAGTAAAACACCATAATATTTAGAAATGTGCACGCGATGCGCTTTCATTTGAGACCCCACTCGAGTATATTTGCAGATTTTTGGTTTTCCGTCCCCACTCTCACCCCCATAACTTTTAAGCGGCTCAACCGATTTACTAAAATTGAAATCGCTCGATCCGTTCGGGAGCTATGATGTCCCAGATAGACAGACAGACACGTCAAACTTATAACACTCCTCTTTTTTGGTCGGGGATTAAAATATAAGGTTTTTGTGTATTAATTGTATCAAGTAAAAGTATAAAGGTAATTGTATGTGTCCTATGCATATTGTGTTGTGTAAAGAAGTGCCGCGCACTGTAGGTGTCTGAAATAGACGAGACTGAAAACCAGCGCTGTGTATAACCCTGCTGAAGCTTTGATGTTGAGCTGGTGACCTATTTGTGGTTATGACTAATTGTGTTATCTATTGTCTTTCATGATAATGTATTATTATGTATACTTGGTATTTAACATCTTTAATAAGCAACTAAACTTTTGTTATAATGCTCTTTCTTTAAATATAGACACGTTAGATTTTTATACAATAGAGTGTAAAAAAAAAACTATGCTATACAATATAGTTTGAATAAATACACCGATTACTCAAACAGAAACGAAGAAAAACCCGAAATCGAAGAAAGTAGTCTTCATAAAAAAATCGGCTTTTTTTTTAATAGCCAATAAATAAAAAGTTTTTAATTGATCGACAAATTTATGTCGTGTATCCGCACATTTCGTTTGATCAAGGTTCGAAAATACATATTGTATAATAAATAAAAAACAACTATCGACAGTCGCCGACTAGACGTCCCACGTGGTGATAATCAATTATTAATATCCAATTTGAAAGATTAACCATTATTTCTATTTTGCTCCAGTTGAGTCATTTTTGCCCTATTTTTGTCTCAACCTCTTAGGATACATTTCTAACCATAGTTTTCACTCTTTCAGAATCCGCCTGGAGAACTACGAGCAATGGTGCGCCGTTGACGCCGTCACGCAAGGCTGCGCCGGCCCCGCCGCGTCGTGCCGTGCTGCCGTCGTCGCCGTGCTCGGCACCCAGCTGCGAGCCGCCTGCGCCTGCCGCGGCACGGACTTCGCGCAGCTGTACGACTGTCTCGGCTGGCAGCGGCTGCTGTGGCTTAACCCCTGTGTCGGTAAGTGTGCCCCTGTGTCGGTGTATGTGACCCCAGTGTCGGGTAGTGTGACCTCTGTGTCGGTAAGTTCGGCTGATTTCTACCCCTGTGTCGGTAAGTGTGCCCCTGTGTCGGTGTATGTGACCCCAGTGTCGGGTAGTGTGACCTCTGTGTCGGTAAGTTTGGCGGAGTTCTACCCCTGTGTCGGTAAGCGTGGCTGATATCAACCTCTCTGTCGGTGTGACATTATCATTCAGTCAGTCAGTCATAAGCTTTTTGGAGGTAGGGAATATAAGTCTCAGTTCAGCTCTATTGGACTAATATAGTAGAGTTTCAAATAGCGGTTATTGCAAAGGCAACGCTAAACTATCTAACCTCTCTGATTCCAGTGGAATCCCAAAGCGACTACCACCAGAAGACCTACGGCTCCATCATCACCACCACTCCCTTCGACAACGGCATCCGCTACATCACGGTCGCCCCGGAATCCCCGTACCACCGGACCACGACGCACCACAAGCCGACCACGACCCAACACAAGCCGACCACCTCCCATACCCACTTCCCCGTGAGTGTGCAAGTGAATCAGGTAGGTACATTAGGTACAGCTTGATGGTTAGCTGTTACAAGTGAGTTGTTATAATTGTGCATAAATTACGTCACTTTTATTCACGTATAATCATATAATAAGTTTGTTATAGTAGAGTAAACTTAGGGCCGTTTCACTCTCTTACACCACGATGATATCGCGGAAATTGTGACAGCGACAAGTAGTTGAGAGCGCGTGAAATGTCATAACATCGCAGCGTGGCATGAACCGCTGCGGACAGTCGTTCCCTTCGGGCCTTCGTTGTCGTTGACAGTCGTTGCGGACACGTTGCGATTCCGTTAGGAGTCGCGACGATACGGTGGCAGAATAATCACTCGTTCGTGCAATTTACCTGACGATGTAACCGCGGCATCGTCTCTCGCTCGCACCTAGACCTTAACGAGAATAGATTTCTTACGTTAATTTGGTTATTCCTTTTGGTCAATTTTCGATACTGAAGGGATTTGATACTTTGATCTTGCTCTAAATTCTTTGCCGTAAACGCCACCGAGCCCGTCCCGAGTTGAATAAATGAACTGTAAATTAAGGCTTTTTAAAACAAGAACTTTTTGAGTGACCCAAAAATATGAATAAACTTTTAATTAAATCAATCTAATAAATTCAGTACCTATTACAAAATTATTATTTATAAAAGCTTGTTTCGATATTAATTTAAGATTATAAAACACATTTTATTTCTTAATAATGTTAAGTCGCTTAATATTGTGTCATCATAAACATTTATATACCCCTTAGATAATTATTTTACAAAGGTACCTACTCATTATTTCAATTTCATCGTTCTAGGTACATCATAAAATATAATACAAGTACAATGAAAATTTTATATTTTCGGATGAAAATCTAAAATATTTCTCAAGTGACGTAATTTATGGATGGTTCTAAATTATTGTACATAACATTTGTAGATTCCAAGCACTAAAAGCGTGGCCTTCGTGTTAATTGAGTCACGAGTGGTACTTCCAAAATGTGTATATGAAACACAATAAGTATATAATTACTTAGTCAGAAAGTAGAAGCATTAAATACTATGTAGGACACAAAGTGTACGCCTGTTTACTCCAAACCTATGAAAACTTTAGAGGTACGTAAATGTAAAATAGAAGAAGTATACCTACACATGATTCAACATAGTTTATTTATCCGCTAATATAGATCATTTCAAATCATAGAGACGTAGGCAATAGCGAAAACTTAGTCATAACTAGGTAGGTATGTAGAGACCCCAACACTGTATGCTTTTAGTTATAACGTAAAATGTTGTTAAAACACGCATTGATAGTCAAAGAACACAAAATTAAATGTTGTAAACACAGAACTAACAACATTGCACTGTAGAAAACGCAAAGAACTAGTAACTGTAAAAACATCTAGCATTGATTTTAATTACATTTAATACATACAACACAAAACCCTTACACAACAATTATTTTACTTTGATTCAGAATTGAAGAATTAATTGGATCTCCATCAGATCAATAAAATGAATGGACTGCAGTATACATAATGTGGGCTGTTTTATAATTTTTTTAATTAATTCGAACGCCAGTCGAATAACTTACGTATCTACCTCTATTTGAAGTTGAATGTATTAAATCACTAAAATGTTCATAATATTATAAAAACATTGATTGTGTAGACCCTACTAGGCACGAGAAGTCCAAAAATACCCCTCACTAAATCACCACATCAGATGTAAAACCACTTTGACTTTTGACTTTGACTTCTTTCTTGTTTTAAATTTGTAAACAGAAAAAGACTAAAGACGCTGTAACCTTTTCACGCAGCTTCGCAACTTTCATGTTCTAAAACCAAAACCAATGATCCTAGGAGAACCACGAGCTGAGTCCCATAACAACTCTATCTGAGCAAACGGTGAACCCAAGCGAGGTGGCGCAGATTTCCGAACCGGTGGTCGAGTCCACCACCCAGACCACAACCACGACGACCAAAGCGACGACCACGACAACGTCAACGACCACAACAACGACTACGACGACACCAAAGCCGACGACGACGATGGAACCGGCCAAGTACTGCATTGTGAAGAAGCCGGAGAATGATGAGCAGGCGCAGTATATCAAGATGGGGGAGACTAGACGGGTAAGACTGAATATAGTAGTTGTAAACAGATGAATCTATCAACCATCGAGTACCATATCTCTTACTTAATGGGGATAAGGGTTTTGCGCAATTTCATAATTTCATAAAATTTATTAAATTCACAATTTTTACATTGTATCTAAATGTCTATAATATAATAAAATACATTAATTACAATTCTTATAACTAAATTATTTCTATAGTCCTCAATATTGTCATAAAATCATATAAAAAAAAATAATTAAGAGATCCAAGACCCGTGGTATTGACCCTGCCTGACAACAAAAGAGTGTCTGGCACACCCAACCCAACCAACCTTCATTGGACCAGCGTGGAGGGCTATTGGCTAACCCCCATGTATTTTAAGGGATACATACATACATACATATACATATTTCCGGACAATCTACACAACAACATCTAGCTCCGTGGTAAGCTATAAGCTTGTGTTACAGGTACTAGATATCTGATATACTTAATATAATATACATACATATATAGATATTTTTATTATACATATTAAATACCCAGACCAAGGAGAAAAGTGCTTGCAGAACATACAAACAATTTTACCCTCGGCGGGAATCGAACCCGCTACCTCTTGCTCTGCAAGCGGAGATTCGCCCACCGCGCCACCGAGGCAGTCGAGGGATGGCTATGTTAATAGATAAGTTGGTAATTTTTTTTAAGTTTGTGTATAGTTTTTCGGTTAAAACCGCGCAGCGTGCACCCTAAAGCAGCATAAACCATTAAAAATGTGTTTTTACATATATTTTATGTGTTTTTCTTACCAGCTGTACCGTTCCGCTGAACTATCAGAATGCACGGACCTATGTGTCTGCGAGGTGTCTCTACAAGTATCCTGCAAAGTGGCATGTGTGCCTCGTGCGCCCTGCTCCTCTCGTCTGGCGCACTACTCCCACGCCGCTCCGGCCTACCAGGCGTACCGGGGCCGCTGCTACTGCTACTCCGGATCCTTCATCTGCATGAGGCCTAACCCTGGTAAGTCCGTGTTCCTCTAGACAAGCGTACTACTTGCTACTCCGGCCTACCAGGCGTACCGGGGCCGCTGCTACTGCTACTCCGGATCCTTCATCTGCATGAGGCCTAACCCTGGTAAGTCCGTGTTCCTCTAGACAAGCGTACTACTTGCTACTCCGGCCTACCAGGCGTACCGGGGCCGCTGCTACTGCTACTCCGGATCCTTCATCTGCATGAGGCCTAACCCTGGTAAGTCCGTGTTCCTCTAGACAAGCGTACTACTTGCTACTCCGGCCTACCAGGCGTACCGGGGCCGCTGCTACTGCTACTCTGGATCCTTCATCTGCATGAGGCCTAACCCTGGTAAGTCCGTGTTCCTCTAGACAAGCGTACTACTTGCTATTCCGGCCTACCAGGCGTAAGTTAAAAAAAGGTTTATGTTCTTAGTAACCTTCATAAATGTATGTTTCTCTGTATTTGTGAGAAATTCTTAATGCAGTTTACAAAATACATCATTCAATGTGACATACAATCGGATAGACTTGGTGACTTGGCTACGGAAACCTAATACGGTGTTGCGATCATGCGATTTAGCGCGCTATGTAGCTGAGGCTTGCAATTTCACGCCATCACACCTTGCATTTTATGATGCCGTAACGTAGACCTGTGTGATGCTATGAAAGTGCTTCAAATAGGGAAGTTTTAGTATCACTTCCTTACTTTACAACATTAAGAATGGGGTAGTTGACTCAAAAATAATAAAAGTCATTAAGACTACTCAAAAATGTTTTTAATCGCAAAAGAAAAATCAAGACGTGACGAGCAAAATGTAATCTTGGCACTTTCTTATTTAATAAATATTTTCGGACAATCCACACAACGACATCTAGCACCGTGGTGTGGTAAGCTCTAAAGCTTGAGTTACGGTACTAGATATCTGATATAATAAACAAACACTCACAGATATATATTTTTTTATATTCATATTAAACACCCAGACCAAATTAACCAAAATTATAAAGCAAAAAAAAGTTGTCCAGTAGTTTTGGACGGCCTAAACAGAATACCTATTTTTTTATGTCGTGCATATTAAAGAACATCTTCATAATCTCGGTAATTAAGATTTTAGGATTGTGGATACAGATTTGCGAAGTCAAAGTCAAAGTCAAAGTCAAAACGTTTATTTCCTTATAAGCACATAGCCTACATGGACAGGTCAACTTAAAATTAATAAAACTAAATTGCTTAAATAACAAATATCAAGGAAATAAAATTGTCTTGACAGTTCGCTTCAATGTTTTATACTGAGTTGAGAAGCGAATAGAACAACACACTTTATCAGTTATTACAATTTTGTAGTTATTACAATTTTGGACGACCAAAACATACCATTATGTGAGTAGTGTTGAATACATTTTTGACTCGTAGCATATGTTTTTCCAGGTGAATACAAACTGCCTGAAGGGGTATACCTGCTTCTTGGCTTCAGTACCGTGGACGAATCTCTGCTGCGACCTCACACTGGCCTGGGTGCTGAAGATGCTGTGAGACTTCTGCAGCAGTACCTGAATTACATCAGCAAGACTGGGGTAAGGTTACATAATATCCGTCTGACTGACAACAGATTAGAACAAGCTGAAATAAAGAAATATGTTTTTGGGGTTTTTTTATAAGCCTATTGAGTGATAATGGTTGTTTTACAACGCAACTTTATATCAATATATATCCTAAATGGTCAGTTGAATAGAAAAATGTTAGAAGAAAGATAAAAAAATTTTTCAATAAATATTCACCGATACCCCACATGACATAGTTTGTTGACTTAAAATTTTCTAATTATACAAAATCGTGTTCCAAAAAACATTCTCACTTACCATCCATAACTATTTAAGGTACTCTGAACAGCATTCCCAAATTTTGAAAAAAGGAACACGCAGTGATATGTCAAATAAAACTCTGTGAAGATTTAATTGCTTTTAATTTCCCGTCTCAAAAATCGACCTTGTTTACAAATAGTTTTTTTTTAATTGTTTTGTTCTAAACTGGGACATTAGCTAGGTCAAATTTTGATCCAAATCGGGCTTCCCTCGCAATAATGGAATTAATAAAATGGAACAAAGGGCCATGTGTTATTCAAAAACCCTTCAGTAGTTTTTGCGTGAAAGAACAACAAACACACTGACACACATCCTCACAAACTTCCGAGTTTATAATATTAGTGGGATGTTTTAATAGTGCCTTTTGAGTTGACTTGCCCATGTATGCCCATGTATGTATAAGGAAATAAATGTTTTGACATTTACTTTGACTCAGTGGCGCGGTGGTTCTGCTAGCACTTTCTCCTAAGTCTGGGTGTTTAATAATACAAACTCAAAATAAGGAAAGTATAACCCGACTGTGATTTTACTTTTTTGGGATTTTTACAATCTTTAAGTCAGAATGGTTGTTACACAATACAATTTTAAATCGACTTAGATCCTAAACGGTCATTCGGGTCGAAATATCTTGAAAAAAAACTATATATTAATGATTTTAAATACGTATTCAACAATACCCCACATGACATAGTTTGTTTACTTATTTTTTTTTTTTATACAAAATGGCTTTCAGTAGTTGCCCTGATAAATGTTCACTCACGTCATGCCTTATGTGACACACCGGCCCAGGTGCTTGGACTGTATTGTGGGACAAAGGAACATACGTACATGAGTACTGTTTATAGACATAGACTTTTAAACACATTACCACTCCTTTGCGTTGCCCAGTCGGGTAAGAATATATATATATATGTATATCTATTATATAAAGTACATCAGATGTCTAGTACCCTTTACAAAAGCTTATAGCTTACCACAGGGCTAGATGTTGTTGTGGGGATTGTCCGGAAATATTAATTTATTTAATTTATATTCATATGTGAACTGTATATCTCTTGTCTCTTCCAGACTAACTGCACCCTCACCCTCTTCAACATCAGCAACGAGAACGTCATAATCTCAGCCAGCGTGCCGCCAAAAGAGCAGGAGATGATGAGAGAAGCTGGAGAGGCTCTGCTTGATAGGGAGAAGGTATACTTCACTGCTCGCCACTTCTTCCTCTTCTTTTCTTCTTTATTTTCGGTGCTTCTTTTTAAATGTATCTTACTCTTGACTAGTGTCGTAATATTTATTTTTAATACAGTTCTACGTAGATTATGGTACAGTAGAATCTCGATTATTTGGATATTCGGTTATCTGGACTCATTCTCGAATCTAATTATGAATGTAAATATATTTCAAATGACGACAAAGACCTGCCTGCGACCGTTCACTCCCATTCTTATTTATTTGCGGGATATTTATGATGTTGTTATGTAAGGAAAATAATTATATCAATTTCTCCGTCCAGAATTAAATTTGTATATTTATCAAATTATCTAAAGTTTGATTGATTGATGAAGAACATTGCTAAGTCTTTTCACGAGTAGTCCATGCAAAAGACGTTTATTTTAAAACCTTACTTTCGATTATATTATTACTTGAGGTCTACTACATATTAAATAAACGTCTGAAACCTTTTGTTTCGTTGGGTTATTGTTTATTCGCCACACAACAAAATCGAATCAGTAAAATATATGCCCAACTTCTTCTTCTGTATAGTAACAAATCCATTATCACACTACTTGAATTGCAGATGATTAATTATTTATATTATTTTGGTTTTGGTAGTCATTTTAGATTGGTAGGTGCACCAACGGCTAACTTAATAAGTAAAAATAATGGCTTATTTCACAAACTCAGATTCAAGATAGATATCTACAAGATACAAAATAATTTATTTCAATTGTTCGATTTTACAAATCTTAGAAACGTCATAAATAAAATACTAAAAACGTAAACAAATTGGACATAGATACTTAAATATTATAGGTGATTTAATTAGGCGATGGTAAGTTACGACAAGAGCTATCTCGTTCTGTTAAGTTTTCTCGCTAAGCAAAATAGTCCAAGATTTTAAATATTGTCTAATTTTTGGACTCTGACAAGGACTGTCCTTAAAGTTAACAAAATGTCATATAAATTGTAGGGCTGTTATGCTGAAAGTAATTTTTTCTAGGTATGTACATGTCTTTTGTTTTGTGGCAAACAAACAAAAACCCTTTTCGTGGTAGTTAATCTTTTTATAGACCTCCAAAAAAAAAGTCGAGTCTAGCTGAGATAGAGCCTTCTATATTTAGTCTTAAAACTAAGGAGTGCGAGAACTATAATAATACTTGTCTTTTATTTTGCGAAGTTTAATTGAGAAAAAAAGGGAATAAGAATTGATATTTATCACTTATTCAAAATTGTTTAGATGTTGTGCATAATCTATATATAGTTAAAATTGGTTTTGCCAGTCAATTGAGATTGGTTGCCAAAGGCTTACTTAATAAGTAATAAATAAGGGGTTATTATATAAAATCAGAAAAAATTAATCAGTCAGGGCTTTACTTTCAGGGCCTATTCTCATTTATATAACGATAAATAGTATTTTTTTACGTCTGTGTAATAAAGATCAACACTTTTATATACAATTAATTACCTATGTTGTTTTCGTGTTTCAGGAGGAATGTATCGACATCCTAAAAATTGTCAAGTCCCGTATCAACTCTCAACACGAAGACATCTCGTCGCATCTCCTCCTCTCAATCTTCAAGATCGCGGAGGTCGACGTGATCTACCCCACGCCCCCGAGCTCCGCCATCTCCTCACACGGACCCAACCTCAAATTCTACGTCCTCATCACCCTCATCACAGTCATTTATAACTGCAACATCCTCAAAAACACCATCACCCTTTTCGTCTACACTATTTTTATCACCATCGTCAATTTTATATCGGGTTTATTCACTAGTCTTAAAGATATGTCTTCGAGAGCAATGTTTGTTCCACTTGTTGAAGAGAGATATTTTTTAAATATCTTTGGATCTATTTTGGATTATGATGAATTTATCGAAGTAGCGGTTGTAAATTTGGTAACTATGCACTATGCACTCGCTTTAGATTACGCACAGAACACTGGTGAGATAGATTTAAGTGAAATAGATGATAGAGAAAAGAAACATATCAAAAATGCTGTGAATATTACAATATTTGATAATTTTAATGAACTTGTTGCTGATATACCTAAATATTTTTCTAGAGATGTGTATTATGAAATTGGATGTATTGATTCGAAGCTTTTCGATGATTTCCGTTTTGAAAAAATCGCGTCCTCTTCTTATGGGATTGTCAAATCCGTTAGCTTAGGACTGACTCTAGTAGTAGTTTGAAGACTGAGAACTAAACGTATCATAGTTAAATGTATTTCGTTTTTATTTTCGACTTAGAACTGGTGCTTGTAGGTCGATCTTTAAAGGCTGGGTTTTGTATATAAGTGTGTTATGCCCTTTACACTGTTAGTGTTTCGTTCTTGTAGGTCTAGGAATCGCAGACTTAAGCCTTCACTAACACTTTATATTCTTCTCTATTTTCTTATCTCACTTTTCTAACTGTAACATCATTTTTGTTAATATATTTTCCAGATTCTCATAGTCTGCGATTGGCTTTTAAATGTTTATTTTATTGACGGTTAGAAGTAGTTTTTTGTAGGGGTAAGCGCCTTTTCTTTAGATGGCTGTTATTGTATTAGTCATTTCTAATATTAATGTGAATGCACTGTTAGGGAATACGTGATTGAGCATTATTTAATCATTCAAACAACAGCATACATTCTAGACTGAGAATTTCGAAGTGCTCGCAATTGAGTATACCCACACGTTATTAAAAGTTATTTGTGAGTAATAAAGTAAAAAGATATACATATAAAGATAAAGAATTGAATATTTTTATTTGTTCCGATAAAAGTCTGGTTAAAAAAACCCGGTTGTTTAGTCGTTTCATACCGCGAGCTGTTTGTGCAACGGTATGAATCGCCCAAGGACTCTTGTACAATGTTATGGATCATTTCGTATCTGTTTCTTTAGGACAATTAAATATTACTAGACATCTGACTTATCATGGGTGCAAATAAATATACTAAAATAAATAACAAATTGGCATTAAAATTCATTGCGAAGATCTCTAAAGATAAAAATATCTTAACAAATAGGCATTGTCAACGTCCGTATTTTATATGTATGAATTTATATCAATCAATCAACCATTTATGAAAAACCAAAGAAAGTAGTCGTTAATATAAAAAACGCTTATATATACGTATATTTTACCGAGGTATATTTATTGTAAGATGTTTGAAGTATTAAATAGTGATCATTCACAATAGTTTTAGGGGACACTTAGATAACTGTTCTGAAATCTCACACAACCACTATGGTTTGTGAGTGTGAAATGGTAAAAAAAGAAGCTTTAATTTGGGGTAGTATAGATTATTGTGTTCCGAGAAGTTTTAAGAGTGCACCAATGGTCACTCATATAGAACTTAGTCACCGTAAACTCTATATAACTGCAAAATATAATATGTATATCAAAAGTCAGAGTTAAAGTCAAAACGTTTATTTCCTTAGACGCGTACGCATACATAGACAGGTCAACTTAAAGCTAATTTAAATAAAAACTAAGAATAATCAAGGAACTAACATTGTCTTGACAGTTCGCTTAATTTTTTTACACTGAGTTGAGAAGCGAATAGAACAATCCAGCTTTCATCTCTTATGTTGTTGTAATATATATATATATACAGATAACAGAACACGAGTATAATTGATATATTCTGGAATGGACTATCTCGTAATACCTATAGGAGAATTATTATATATATAATATAATATATGTTATCGAACTAAGATGGCTGTTTGCACATATAGAGAACCGAGATGTAAGTACCATGATAGGTATTGTGTCGTGTCTAAAGTAGTTGGACAAATCTGTCACACGTTACAAAAAATACTATGGATCGGTATTATAGCAAAGATAACAATATGTTTAATATGCTATGATTTAAAACGGGTAACATACCATGATTTGACGGTTTTTGAGTTTTCCGATAGTTGCTTCCGTGATCATGGCGCTTGCAACAGCGTCGAAATATCGGAAAACTCAAATACCGTCAAATCATGGTATGTTACCCGTTTTAAATCATAGTATTGTTAAAAACCATGATAATTTAAAAAGTTATATCCTTAATATGCTATTGAACGAATCTTTCTTGATGTTAAAACAAGACAAAGAGTTACTTCCAAAAACATTTTAAATGAGATTATTATGAAATTTATTTGACAAGTATTTGAGTTCCGATTAAAAATGATCTTTTAATGACCTTCATTTAGCAGTATTAAAATTATTTTGACAGATGAATGACATGATTAAAAAAAATACAATGTAAAATTATATTATGTTATATTATAATAAATCCCGTTTTTTTCAAAGACAGCTAATCTATGAAAATAAAACGGGATTTACTCTCGTAAAGATTCGATGCACTTATACATATTATAATAATATTTTTTTTTAATTTTATAAACATTTATGGATTTCTAAACTCTTTGTACCATAGTAATATGTATCTGGGTATCATATATTGAAGTAGTATGTTAAAAAAAAATCGCATGAATAACATGTTTTAAGCATGCTACTTAAATATCCATGAGTCCCAGACATTATTACAATTTACTAAATGATTTTTGAAATAAATAAAATACATTCACGTAAGCTTAGTAAGTAATATTTGAAGAATATTGAATTCCTAATACCTTTTACTTGCAAATATAGGTTTATACATTTTCTGACCTATAAAAAATTATAATAATTATGATGATTGTTTGAATTGATAATAATGTATGTGTAATTTGTTTATGTCTTTAGTTTATTTTGTAAATAAAGTAAACCTACTAGGACATTATCTAGAAAAGCTTTCTAAATTGAAGTCAAACTGACTGAATAATACCTAAAATTATGATAACTGATTATAACTTTTATTTTTGGTGAAATTATATGTTTCTATAAACTATTTATTGATATTAAATAAGCTTAATTTATATAACTTTAAATTGTTTCATAAAATTAGTTACAATTTTCTAAAAATTTACCATTGTTTAGTAGTATTTGAATTTTTAATTAATTTTATAGAGGTTAGAGTTATTATTACTTATATGAACTATTCTTTACCGTAATATAAAGCTTGTGAAAATATCAATCGATACATATCATCAAAGCTCAATTTTTAACTATAAATTAGACATAGTCGTTGCAAAGCAAAGTACATCTTTATGTAGATTAGATATAGAGTAGATATAAATATACAGAATATAGTAAAATATTTCTAACATTAATGTTACTTATGTTAGAATAATGGTGACTTTGGAGTTTAGCGAATACATTACTTTTTGACTGTTAACATGTTTCATTAGAAAAAACGTCCTATCTTCTGGAAAATTTTGAAATATAAAGACACGCCTCGTCACATGTAAATAAAACGTTGTACTAGAATAAAAAAACACTCTGTGACAGTTCGGCTTTTGTTATAAACTAGGTATTATTTGAAATGATTTAACTTCATAGTTTAGTCGTAACATTAGCATGTTATATTCAAAGTGTTGGCTCTGCATCGTATATTTTCAAATAGTGCACGTTCTTATTGTTCTAAATAACGAAATTATCAATAATAACATCACATCTATATTTTATATTGACACTTATTGTAATAAATATCACAAAATTTCGTTAGTAGATACATAAATGTTGTTTTTCAAAATTATGTTGTACTTTTAACTTATAAACGTATCTATATAAAAATTGAAATTGTTTCCTTATGAAAATATTGTATGTTCTGTTATCATTCAAAATTGATATGCAAAATTTGCACAAAAGGCATACTATTCACATTATATTTATACATTTTTGATTTATGTTAAAGTTTTGAATTTAAGCAGAATGAATATAGGTAAATGTTTATATTAGAAAGAAATCGTTTTTATAAAAGTTCTGTTCTAAAATGTCGCTTTCAAAAGTTGTGTGTAGAAAAAAACATCGCAGTGACTAGGTAGTCTCAATGTATAGCAATATTACTTAAATAATTGTAGAAATTAATATCTGTTTGGGAATATTTATTACAATTTTATTTACAGGTATGAATATGACTCGAATTATTTTGCATTTTATTAACCATTTTTGACATTGTATAATATTTGCACACTTGTGGGTCGAATACAATTGACGCCACTAGTTTATAAGATCTTGACATGTTTCTAATAATGTATTCGGCGAATAAATGATTTGATTTGATTAAAAAAAATTATTCTAAATGACAGAACAACACAATTTTGTAATCCTTTCCAAACAATTTTATGCGTAAAATGGTCATTCGGATGTAAACAACACAAATTTGATGAAATTTTAATGATTTTAAATTATTTGATTTGATAAAAATGATAACGTCGCTTGACATACCTACATTTTGCAAAATAACGACTTGTTCTCAAAACTACAGATTATTAAATATAATATTTTATACTTACATAATTATTTTAACAATTTTCATATATTTGTTTTAAAGTTATCTACCACTTGACTCATTCTCTCGAATCGTAGTGTAGAACATACCAGATTTCTACCAATCTAGTATCTATAACACTTAACTCTACTTATGGCTAACCCATATAAATTTTCATAAATTACTACAATATTTATAAGCTTCGGCCAAACCTGCGCGACCAAAGCGACTACCGCGCGGCGGACGCTAGACCTTGCACACACTACGCGATCATAAAGCGGGAAGTTTACAGCAAAAAGTTCCCGCGTGGCAATCAATTCCCGTCGTCATCGCTTGCCGCGTCGCAAAAGCTTTTTGGCCGAAGCTATTTGTACGTTAATATATTTTTTCTATTTCCAAACCGATATTGATAGTAATGTGAATACACTGCACGTAGTGATATGCGTAACAGAGCTTCTAAAGATTAATATAATTGTTTTATACACATATTCAGTAATCTGAATTATTTGTGAGTCCTACCGCAAGGAACACTATGTAATTTTGTTGTAGCTAAATAAAAACGATTCATATAAATTTTGGCTTTTATTTGCACCACAATTTCAATCAATGCAATTGATTTCTTATACCTAATTGGAAGAAATCTGCGCTTGAAACGTCAGTTTGTCCAGTCAAATAAAATCATAAAGTGAAAAAGACACAATTTAGTTACGATTTATGATAACATTACATTCTAAAATTCTGACAACGATATACCAACTGTTACTGAACCGAATTAAGCTGTAACGAGGTTTTAAATGTTTTTTTTATAGCATACAAGTTTAATAAAATAGTAAACTATTTTATTCTGGCAAATGAAATATCAAAAAAATGTATTGTAAATTGTACTTCCATCCCAAGGTTGCCTGGAAGAGCGATAAGGCCGCCCATTGATTCACAATTTTTAATAATAATAATAAATTCTTTCTTGTACACAAAAAAACAAAAACAAAACAATACAATAAACAAAATGTACAAAAGGCGTGCTTAACCCTAAAAGAGTTTTTCTGACAGATTTTTGTACATTTTTATCTTTTTTGTGTTATATTATGTTGTGTTCAATAAAGAGTATTTATTGTATTGTATGTATTGAAGTTTCGTGTGACGTAACGCTTTTGTGCTATTGGTACTAAATTCATAATCATCAAAAGCCCCCACCTCGGAATTTAGATGCTCTATACGATGGCACTTTATTGTTAATAAAGCGAAAAATAGTTTAATAGTCCAGTATTTTTGCACAGACTAACAGATGGACTAAACATAATACCTACTTTGTTATATAGTCATCATGAATAAAAAAAAACCGGAATGTCGCTATCAAATATAGAAAACAAGTCATGCACTGTAATGCCTGTTAATATTATTTTTATTATAACAAGTTTTGCAACTATTCCATCAACATAATGCAATTATTAATACCTCTAGTTACCGCTATAAATACATTTTTCTCATGATATAGGTATAAGTGAATAATTAAATTGTACTTATAAAATTTATAACTAACTTTAGCTGCTATAATTAATATTCAGTACAATAAAGAAGTAAATTGAACTGTAGCAAGTACATCCAATGGCAGCTATGAACGGATGCATGGATGTATGTTTGCATAGATGGATGGATTGATGCAAAAGCCGTGTTGGCCAAGTGGGAGTACACTCGACTTTCATTCTGAAGGTCGTGGGTTCAAAAACGGCCACAAACCTCTGGATTTTTCATCTTTAAAAATTTTATGTGCGCTTTAAAACACGTGCTTTAACGGTAAAGGCAAAACATCGTGAGGAAACTGGCATGTTTTGATAACTTTAAGTTTGAAGGCCATGTGTCATTCACCAATCCGCACTTGGCCAGCGAATCTCTCTCGTCAAGAGATAATTCCCTGTGTCCCACCAGTGGGAACGCTAATAGAGTGATGATGATGATTAAAAATTTTGTATATTAACCATATATTTATAAGGTTTTGAACTGGGAATTCTCTCTTGATGAGAGAGATTAGGCCTAAATTCACCACGTTGGCCAACTGCTGATTGGTAAATGTTACATGTCCTTCAAACTCTTTTAAAGTTCTCAAAAATTGTAAATCTATTTTATTAAAAAAATTGCATAAAAATAACATTTTTAAATGTCGGACCATGTTTCATTTACATAATCTACAGGTGTTATTAAATTAATCACGTTGTTTTATGTAAATAACTTCTTTTAAATTAAATTCGTACAAAATTACACACAAATATTCAGGGTTAATACTTCATTGTTTGATGGAACCAGTTACATTTTTCTTTTCTGAAATAACCGACGTATTTTAATAAACAAGCGATATTTCAATTTCATTACAAACAAAATAATCGTAACACTACCAAGGACACTGGTCTGTTCTTCATAACAAGGCAGATATATTTTTCTGTAAGTACCTAATTATTAAAGCAAGCCCTAGCAGAATAAGTTAAATTAGCCCATTGTACCTAGATTATATTTATGTACCAATAAGAATATGATCAAGTCAAGATTATCACATAATAAATAAATAATATATAAAATATTTCCGGTATATATCATATGACGGGAATGCGCTTAGAGGCCTGTCGTCAGGAACGTCGGACATACTTCGAAGTCCAAGAAGTCCAAACAAAGTAATGCAATACAGGTGTTTATTCGTTAATCACAATCTCTTTAGTACGTATAGAAATGAAATGTGAAAACGCAGCAAGTTCAAGGCAGAGGCGAGACAGGACTAGTGCTCCGCTCAACCAATGTAACAGGGATTCTTGGAAACAGTCAACTCGTCCTTTTCTTATTTTTTCATCCAACCACTTCTTCTTCTTCTATATCCCACCTCCTCTAACCATCGATCGTGTGTCCCAGAGAGTATATAATCACTATGTGTCCATGGTTGCCACAGAGTGCCGGATTAATTCCGTAACACTCTAACCTCTTCTTCTTCTTCTTCTTCTTTTTATAGATGGCGTCCACTCTAACCTCTCTGACCCTCTGCCTTGACCATGCTCAAGTGACAATGACATTTGTCTACTTGACGTTTTCTACTACTGTCACTTAAGTAACAATGAGGTCACAAATGAATCTTGCTGATCACAAATGAGGCTTGATCTCCGGCATATAAGTAAACATTATTAAACACCCAGACCAAGGAGAAAGTGCTTGCAGAACATACAAACACTTGACCCATTGGCGGGAATCGAACCCGCTACCTCTTGCGCCGCAAGCGGACCCTCGCCCACCGCGCCACAGAGGCAGTCAATCGTTCGAAAGTCAGAGCAATAATATATCGTAAATAGTTGAATTTTTAACCACCGACGACAAAAGAGGTTTAGTATTAGTATTTTGCCTCTTTATGGCTTTTGCCTGCTAAAGGTTACTGACCACCGATCTATATTATAATTTATTCAAACTTTATTACGTCTAGGTATTAATTTGACCTAGCTCCAGCATTCAAGTGTATTTAATATTCGTCCACTCGATTCATCTTACATCATTTGTGTATTGTTTATCAACGTGCTAATATGTTTTTGTGGTTTCTAATTAATTTAGGTGTAATTTTATAAGCGTAAGTGTTTTTTTTTTGTTAGATAAGCCTTCATTTGACCAATCTCACCTGATGTACCTACAGTTATGATGTGGTCTAAGATGGGGCATGAAGACCTAGTAGGTAGATGGCTTCACCGGACCACATTACGAAACGCTTCACGCACTGGCCCAGCCCGGAGGGTGGTTTCAAGCCGCGGCCGAAGCCTACCAGAGACTGTTCTTAGCAACACCCTACTAACTACTACTACTAAGTGTTACTTATCTCTATAGAATTGCATGTAAAATCATGTTAATACTTATTTTGACTTAAAACGGGTAATATAACATGATTTTAAGACGTAATATTTTAAGAACCACGACAAACTAAAAAGTTCTGTTAATATTTACTCTTGAATAATTCATCCCTAAAATATATCGGCCAACATTAAAATTTTAAGTAAAGTTTTTGTAGCTGTAAATTGCGAGACAAAAAAAATGTAATACCATTAATTTTTCAGTTTAAATCGTCCAAAAAAGATGATGAAACATACATTGAATCGCCTTGCAGACATATTTGAGAAGAATCTACATTTGCGTCGACAGGTAAGATCATAATAAAGTCTAGATTCTAGATCATAATGAGTAGATTTTTAACGAAAAGCAACCGACTTTTTGTTTGGCAAATATGAATTATTCATTTAATTCGCCGCTGCACTCGGCATAATGATGTTAATTTTAAAATTATTTAAGCTATTAGTATTAATATACAGTTAGATATTATTCACGTAATTATATAAATAAATAACTTTTATGTTTCTGGTTAAGCATAGTGCGCATATTTATTTTTCTCTTTGTTATTGTTCCGTATGTTAATTGTGGGAACTTCTTTGCTTTTAAATATTACTAGCTGAGACCTGTAAGCTGTAAGCTTAATACCTCCAAGAATATGTGTACCAAATTTCATTCAAATCGGTTCAGTAGTTTTCGCGTGAAAGCGTAACAAACAAACTTACATTCACATTTATAATATTACTAGGATATAAATATAATAGTTTATATTAATAGTTTATACCATTATTTTACTAGCTGCAAGTTCTCCTATGATTGAAAAAATAAAATAAGTCCATAAGAAAGATGTCCCTCTCTTCTCCCGTGGGTGCAACCATACCCAACATTTTAAATACCAATCGAGATCAATTTTGAAAAGAAGGATCTAAAATAACGCGTCAAATTCTGAATTCTCCTACCTTTTTTAACTTTATTCAACTGTAAATGCTCAAAAATTTAAATAAATAATAAAAAGTATAAAAAACATCACCAAAATCATTTGATTCGAGCCTTGAACCCCGGGTTCGACCAAATTCGGTATAAAATGAGGTCATTTCAATATAACTTGAGAATTATATTTATAACCAATTGTTATAAATTTTAAATGGGAAAATTTAAAAATAATCATCGTAATAATTAAATAGTTATAATATATAAAATTTCCACGTCACAATGTTGGTTACCGTACTCCTCCGAAGTTTTTTTTGTTGAAAGTTGAGTCTGGCGCGAGTGTTCTTAGACATGTTTCATGAAAATCGGTTGTGCCGTTTTAAAGTTATGGGGGTGAGAGTGGGGAAGAAAAACCGAAAATCTGCAAATATACTTGTGTGGGGTATCAAATGAAAGTGCATCGCGTCCACATTACATAATATTATGTTGTTTTACATTTAAGGAAATTAAGGCATTGGAATCGGGGATTTTCTTAAATTTTAAATTTAGATTTATTCATTTTGCACAACAACGTTTGCTGGGGTCAGATAGTATAATATAAATATTGCCGGACAATCCACACACACGTCTAGCCCCGTGATAAGCTCTAAGCTTGTGTTACGGGTATTAGACATTTGATATACTTCAAATAATAGACATACATATTGTATAGATATTTTTTATTCTACATATTAAACAACCAGACCAAGGAGAAAGACAAGTGATTGCAGAACATACAAACAAGCGCGCCACTCTGAGAGTATATGATATTTATGAAATTAAGAGTAGCAAATGTACCCGTAACACAAGCTTAGAGCTTACCACGAGGTTAGATGTTGTTGTGTGGATTGTCCGGAAATATTTATTTATAATTTACTCTATTCTTATTGAATATTTCAGATCCTAGGGACAGTAGCGTCATGTCTCTTGTGCGTTACCGCTGGGATCACCCTCGGGAGTTCAGCAGTTCTCCTGCCCTTGCTGAAGGAAGATCCCGACTTTGCCTACGATCCTGCCTATGACTCTTGGATTGGTATGTACCTACCATGTATGTTATCCATTCAAGATTGTCTGGTTAAGATATATCTTTATTTATTTATTTGTAAGGAAAATCAACAGCCAAGATTATCACTATAACTAACCTAGTAGTAACAGAAAGCTAATTACAGATCTTCACGGATGGTCACATATTAAACATTAAAAAGTGAACACACCTGGATGGACACAATGAACATTACAAAATTATAACATACAAAAAAAACAAAAACCTAAACTACCTATATACTATCAATAAAATAACTATTAGCTAGTCGCTGCCTGATCGAGTTGACTCCCGAAGTAAACAGATCCAATCCAGCAATGGATGGATCAGGATGCCTGCATAGCTTATTAAAACCGTCACTAGTTCGCCATAAAAATGAATTTTGCATATAGTTCGTACCGACAACAGGGGTGTGAAGAATAATATTTTGCCTAGTTACCTTGGATGGAGCATGAATGATAATCTTACTAATTAGTACTCTAATCTTGAACTATAAGTCGCGGTTTGTCATAAAGTCTTAGGATTATTTTTCTATTTGAATTGTTAGCGTGATAAAGAATTTTAATATAATAACGGATATAAGATCAATGCATTAAAAAATAACTTGTTGAATTACAAATCTTATTTCAAGTTACGAAAACGCAAGGGATATTTATTTAAACTGTTTTATCTAAATTTTACTTAAGTCGATGTGCTCATGTGGTTCTAGTAAAATTAAGATGCATTGCTAAATTGTAGCTGCAAATTTAAAACTATAATAAAAGGGAGCGCTATATCCTTATTTAATGATAATAACATAATATTACGTTTTTAATGTATTGTTTTTATTCGTCTAAAGTACATTACAAGGAGGTCCGGATATGGCAATTAAAATTGTGGATCGTTCAAAATATAGTGACTCGGGATTCGAACTCACGACACGACCAACAAATCTTCGCTTACTGAGTCACTCAAGATGTCACAACAATAATCAAGTGTTGCTTTTTGCTTTGATCCATAAATGTCAAGATCTTATATAAATAAGATTTGACATTTATAATGGACAGTACTAGTGATGTCCACTTAACAGTATGTAATTATTATTCATTGTAGTAGGTACTTTAAAAAAATAGTACTTTTAGAAGAAAAGTATAAATGAAATGAAATTGTATATTTGCGAGAATACAAAATAATTTATAATACCATGTCAGATCTTAAATAATAGTTTATGTCAATGTATTCAGCCTGCAAGCAGGCTCGGAAATATTTAGTCAAATTTATATTAAAGTAGAAATTGTAAAAATTTAAGGTACATTTGTCATCATAATTCAAATATTCATTAACATTTTGGAAACATAGATTATGTTGTTGGTTCCTTGACCTTAAAAATAAATCCATTTAATGGTTTTAATGATTCAAGTAGTTTATTATAAATCAATATACTCATATTATAATTTTTTTTCTTTATATATGTATCTATTTATTTATGTATCTGGTTTTAAAGCAATTTTTTTAATTTATTGCCTATGTATGGGAACCGTTTTTATTGTAAGAGGTGCCTGCTTAAAATATAATAGGTACTTATTTATTGGTTGCTAATAAATTATAGATACGAAGAACAAACAACAAAATCAGAATGAAGACTCATTTATTGAAAAAAATCAAGTATGTACAATTGTTAACTATTGCAACTTGTGGTGAATTTAGGAAATGCCTTCATGATTATTTCCTTCGCTTCCTTTGCGCTTACTTCTTGATGTAGGTGGCGTAAGGGTAGGAGGAAGCGACGTAAGGCAGAGAGGAGATCAGAGGGGATGAAGCATAGTTCGTGGTGTAAATGGGGGCAGCAGCGGCGTAGCTCGACGGCGTGATGTAGGCTCCAGCAGGGGCGGCCAGGTACTGAGCGGACCTCTTCTTGATAGCGTGCAGACCGACAACGGGGGAGCTCGGGTAGAAGCTGTTTCCGAAGTAGTTAGTAGGCACAGACGGGATGTAGCCATTGTACAGGGAAGGAATGGCAGCGTACGAGGTAGCCAGGGGAGCGGTCAGGGGCAGGACAGCAGAACGCTTTTTAATCAAGTGCTGGTTGTACAGAACGGCGTCAACGGCACCGGGGTAGAACTTGTTTCCCAAATAAGTGGAAGGGATGTAGGGGTTGTACGTAGGCAGGGAGTAGGTGCTGGGCACGTAGGTGTTAGGCACGTAGGTGGAAGGGGCGAGGAACTGAGCGGAGCGCTTCTTGATCAGATGGGGAGCGAAGGGGAGGATTGATTTGAAGGGGTAGGAGTATCCAGGGATGAAGGGGTTGACGATGGGGCTGGTGTACGCGTTGGGGTAGTAGATAGAGGAGCTGTAGGTGAGGAGGAGGTTGGGGTCAGGTTTGGCTTCGGGGTTGGCTTCGGGGCTGGCTTCAGGGCTGGCTTCAGGCTGAGCTTCGGGTTCCGGTTCAGGGTCGGCGGAGCGCTTCTTGATGAAATGAGAGTAGGCGTAGGGGCTGGAGTAGACGAACGGAGCTGGGGCAATCAGGCCAGGCTTGGCGATGGTGGCCGGAAGAACCGCAGGGTACGAAGAGTAGGAAGAGTAGGCCAATGGCGATCCGTAGAGGATGGATGATGATGGCTCGGGCTCGGCAACCGCCGCGGCGAACACACACAATACAATAAACTTGTACATGTTGCTGGTTGTGCTGTCTGAATCGACTGATGCCTGACAATCCCGCACACCCCTTTTATACGATCCTACTAGCTCAGGATAGGGTAATCGCGTTTCAAAAACCGGTGCAAGGTCCAGGAAGCTGGTATTAAAGCAAGGACGACTAGTTAGGGCCGATGTTCATCAGTCTCTTTGTGATTGAGAGCAAATAAACTGTAGTTGCTAGTCAATGTTAAGGTCAGGTGGGAATGCACTTTTACAAATTATCGGTGTGAGACTGGTACTTAATTTGTTTTCTTTATTTCTTAATCGAGATCGGCGTATTGAGGGCTCTTTAGTTTTGCGCCGGCGTTCATTTGCTAGAGTCGTTCTCTTTTAGTAAGGGGATTTTCAAAAGTTCAACTGAGTATTACTATAAATATATTTTTAAACGCCGTCAACAAGTAAACATTTTATATCGGTTCTTTAAATCTATTTTAAGATGCTCTTGGCATTAATGAATTCTATTTTTGAACATTGTGTAGAGTAATTGCTGGGAATTACTTATTAATAATATTTCTATTTGCATTATTTTAAAGCTTGCTCGCGCTAATATTAGGAACAACTAGTCCGTTTTAAAAAAACTTTTAGTATTAGATTTCTATCCAATTTATCGAGGGAGGCTACATTTTTCCGCGAAAATTTTATAAAACATGGGCAATGCCATGGCGTCAAAAGTTATTTATTAATAAATCATTAAATAACCTAATTTAAAATTAGACACTGTTTAAGGGGCCGTAGGTATTTTTGTATTCACTTAGGTATATATCATTGTAGCTTTCTCATTTAAAATATTGTAATGATTTTTGTTACATTTAGGGCCTGTTTCACCATTACTCAGTAAAATTAGACAATGGTTAAAACAAAGAGCTTTTTTGCTCTGTCACATGTCATGTGACAAAACGAGGTAGCTCTTGTCGTAACTAACAATTTACACGTATTTATTATTGACATAACTAACAACTGTATAGTTTACTCTGGTTCTTTTTTTAAATAAGCCCTTACTATTAAGCTCATTTATCAAAGGCTAAAGGCATATTTTAGCGCGGCAGATACTTCGCTCCCCCGGTAATAAACACAAAAAAATATGTTATTACGCGGGCCGCAACGCAGCGTACAAAGCCAATGTTTAAAATAAAACTAGGAATATATGTAGATAAAAGAGGCTGTACAGAGTGGTTATCGTATGGTAATTTTAAAATCGACTTTTGTTTCTGTTTGTTCGCTACCTCAGAACTATTTTCTGTAACCGTATTTTAAATAACCCTTTTCTTATTGAAAATTAATTCAGAAATCATTTAAAATATTGGTGACTAAGTTGAATAAGCTTTCAAATAAACACTGACCCAACGGCGGGAATCAAACCCGCTACTTCTTGCTTTTTTAGAGTAATAACTACCTACTTACTATAGATATGTCTATTTTTATGCCAATTTGGTTAGTTTTATATCTAGAAAATAGGGGGAACCTAACAAAAATAAGTGTTAATTTGTATTTGAAATTTATCATCATCATGTCTCCCATAGAACTTAGACTAATGGATATTATGCCATTAATTTCCAAACATACTTCATTTTGTTTCAGCATCCATCTCCCCATTTGCAATGATGTTCGGCAGCATAATCTCGGGACCGACATCAGACGCCATCGGAAGAAAACTTGGCCAGACCCTATTAATCATCCCTTTAACCATCGGCTGGCTTTCCATCGCCTTTGCCCCTAGCACCACCTATATCCTTCTAGGAAGGTTCATCATAGGGCTATGCGCTGGGTCCGTTAGGGCTGTAGGCATGGTGTACATAGGAGAAATCTCAGATCCCAAACACAGACCTGTAACCCTATTCTGCCCGAGTTTAGCTTCTTTTATCGGTGTCTTGATCAGTCATTCTGTAGTTAATATACACTGGAGGCTAGCGAGCACGTTGTTTATAATACCGAATATCATATGTTTCAATCTGTTAATGTTTTTGAAAGAAAGTCCTCTATGGTTGTTGAGTAAGGATAGAATAGACGATGGGATCGATTCTTTCACATGGTTTCGAGGGGACGGGCAATCTGCTAGAGACGAATTGAAGTTAATACTAGAAAGCCGAGATGATAAACGCGATTCGTCTTTGAAAGACTTGAAAGATATTATAATAAGTAGAGGTTTTGCCAGATCTATGATAAATGTGCTGTTTTTATTTATAGCGGTTCAGTTCTGTGGGATAAACACTATAAGTTTTTATGCACAGGATATTTTTAAAACAACTTTTGCTGGTAAAGTCGACCCTTTTATGATTATGATTATATCTGATTTGATACGGGTAATTACAGTGGGTTTTGTTTGTTTTCTTGCTAAGAAACTGCCGCGGAGAGTGACATTTTTAAGTACCTGCTTTGGCACCGTTTTAATACTCTTATGTTTGGTTTTTTATTTGTATTTCGATCCAGTTGGATTGGTCTGGGTGGGTATAACTTGTTTGGTATTATATTTAGGTATAGCTGGGATGTGTGCTTGCATACCTTGGTCGATCGTAGCGGAGATGTTCCCTAGTAAAATACGAGGTTTGGGTTCGGGTATTGGTTCGTTTATATCGTTCGGTTTGTTGTGCATTTCTGTGAAGTTAACTCCCGGATTTAGAGAGAGTTTTGGTGATCCAGCATTGTATAGCGGGTTTGCGGTCATGACTTTCATATCAGCTGTGGTTCTAACATTTTCTTTGCCTGAAACGAATGGGAAAAGTTTGCAGAGTATTGAAAATAAATTGTTTAGGAATAAAGATAATTCTGAGAATCGACACACATGTACCACACCATGTTGACAGCCTAAACTATGTATTATATTTGTGATACTTGTTATTTTAGAAGAAAACTAGGTTAAAGTTGCATTATTAGTATGTACTTGTTTTAGGCTTAATAAGTAATCTTTTTTTTACCCTACAGCTGAGCTAAGGTCTGTCCTTTCTCACGCGATGCATCGCGGTCCGGATCTGAATCCAACTATATACATATTAATGTATGAATCGAAACGCCTATCTATAGCCATAGTCAGACATTGAATAACTCCTAGTATTAAGTGCCATAATCTTTATTAAATCAAGTTTCATTAATGTTCCAAGTTTGGCCCTAAAAACTATAGATACTACCAATAATCCTATATTTTTTCCTATTTTTATTCTATATATTCTACCAAGCACATCGGGAATCCAAGTACTAATTAGACATAGCATTATATTCACAGTATTAAAATTAATTATAGCGAACGATACCAGCCATATTTTACCAAGAAGTAAAAGTAACAAATTTAAAACTATTGTACCTAGGTACATTTTGTTGATAACGTAAGGCGGCCTCTAAACGGTCAATTATATTGCACAATATTGCGAATTGTGCAATTTAATTGACCGTTTAGGGTTAATATTGAAGATTGCACAATGATTGGCCGAAAGTTTGAGCGAGTTTAATTTTTATTGCACCATGTTTTTCGCACGGTGCACACGGGATCAATACTATTCTCCGACTGAACGCGAAAACATTGTGCTGTTCGTATTGTTGTGCAATATAATTGGTCGTTTGGATCAAAGCGCCTTTCAATCTTATTGTACAATAAAAGTATTGTACAATGTTATTGTAGGTCTAGAGGCCGCCTTAGTGATAATTTTGTTATATATATCATTAAGATTAAATTATGATTAGAACATACCTAGCCTTAAGCTAGATAATGTGTTAAGTGCATTTTAAATATGATATTATTATTTTAGAAACAAACCCTTTCAATAAAAGAAATAATAAAAAAGTTGCTCCTAGTAATTTCGCAACAGCAAAACTCATTCGTTTATATCGGACAGATACAGCAGGAGAAGGTTAAAGTACTTCTCGATTTATTAAAATAAAACTGAACTAAGTACCTACTAAGGGAATACCTACTATACAGGGACTAAACAGGGATACGGTTATGCCACATGGAGGGGAACCTAAAATATTTAAGAAATATTTTTTTCCTGAAAGAAGACTTCCATTTTGATTTTTAACCCCCGACAAAAAAGATGGGTATTACAAGTTTGACGTGTCTGTCTGTCTGGGGCATCATAGCTCCAAAACTGATGAAGCGGTTTCAATTTAGTTTCAGTGTTGTTAGATGAAAATCGGTTGTCCCGTTTTAAAGTAATGAGAGTAAAATTGAGGAAGGAAAACCGATAATCTGCAAATATATTCGAGTGGGGTCTCAAATGAAAGCGCATAACTTTTACTTTTAAAAGTATGACTTTTTACTTTTATGGAAACTAAGATTCTAGAATCGGGTTTTTTTTTTATTCTTAATTTAGATAATAAAACCGATTGAAACTGCATTCTTATAATATTTTTAAATGGTGTTACAACCTCAGTTTGTTTTATAAGATTATTAAAAAACATCTACATATGTGTCTATGTATATATTTTATAAAGTATATTCGATGTCCAATTCAATGTTTAAGGTACTGTACTTCCCTTCATTTATATACCTATTTAATTAGATAGTTGACATTATTTTATCTTTGTTGGTTGAAGAAATCATTAAAATGGTACATAGCCCAAAGCCAATGCAAAAGGCAATGGACAATATCGGCTTTCTATTTCTTTAAGCTTTTTTTTAACGTTATAAATTTGACGAGTCAGTCTGTCTGTCCGTGTTGTATGAAAGGTAATATTCGCGCGAATGTTTGATGAAAACTGGTCAGCCCTGTGGGGTCTCAAATGAAAGCGCAACGTGCACATTATCAATATATATTATCTATAACCTTTTTTTAACTTAGTAAGTTCACAAATAGGTACGTACCACAAATAGTGGTAACCCTCTGAATCCTTACACGTGACCTCTGGGTGATGCTAAGAACAGTCTCTGGTGGTAGGCTTCGACCGCGGCTTGTCACCACCCTCCGGGCTGGGCCAGTGCGTGAAGCGATTTTTCCGTGTTTCGTAATGTGGCCCGGAGAAGCCATCTTCTAGGCCTTAATGCTCCATCTTAGACCACATCGTCACTTTACATCAGGTGAGATTGTGGTCAAATGAAGGCTTATCAATAAAAAAAAATAAAAAAAAAACAAATTTTTTCCACGGTATATTTTTGTCACAGATTCGGTAAAATGGGATGACTTTCATGGGGGTCCCTAAAGAAACGATTCTAGATTAACAAAAATACATTGAAAGCTACAGACGATTATTTCCATTCCTCTATTCCTACTACACTATATTTTGTTATAATATTATATAAATATCCATTAACTAATGACATACCTACAAACCTAAGGACACCTAAAAGAGAGATGTCCCGGAAGTGCTTCAGAATGTGTTTTTTAAAACAATACCATTGATTATATCCACAGAAAATGACTCTTTTATGATTTCAGTTTTCAAAATATGGTGTTGGTAACAAAGTAAAAATATAATGTAGACATAGAAGGATAATATAGGAAAAATAAGAGTCGATTTTCAATCATCTCATTTTAACTAAAAGATTTGGAGATAAACTACTGAATATTGAAAACGACCTCTAAAAAACCTCTTGAACTATTAAGTGCATTCGCTAAATGTCTGGAACATTTATCAAAGATATTTCTGTGCTGGAATCGAATACCTCTCCAACAGTCAAGGTTATGAGACCACTTATTTTCAACCACACAAATAATCCCAAAATATCTTAAGATGTCATTGAAATAATACGAGAAACATAATAATAACCATTCTATTTCAAAGAAAACAACAACATTCAGAATACACATTTAGAGTTGTATACACAATTGTTAACAACGATACAATAATCAGTCTCAAAATAATGATGAAGCGCACAACTTATGAAATCTATTTTTTTTTTATATCCCTAATAATTACATTTTATATAAATGGCAAGAATTTTTTATTTTTTTCTCAAATAATTTAAGGTAATTATTAGGACTAGCTTACAAAATTACATTGATACATGTTTGGGTTATCTCACTGTTCAAAAAATGTCAACGGATTATAAAAGTAATTTTAACTTAACCATATAATATTCCTGTCTCCTACATCACCACCCATGCATCATCTGAATCAACAAATACATTTTCAACACAGTCAAAAACACCTTATTATTCCGTTTTTTCTTCACCTAATGAGGCCGCCGGCCTCACCGGC
Organism: Gymnoscelis rufifasciata; assembly: GCA_929108375.1. Lineage (NCBI taxonomy): Eukaryota > Metazoa > Arthropoda > Insecta > Lepidoptera > Geometridae > Gymnoscelis > Gymnoscelis rufifasciata. The sequence goes on along the minus strand of OV815327.1, from coordinate 5,902,962 downwards.
CCAGTATGAGTGATGGGTACCGCTCTCTCACCCTTCAGAGCATCTACTTTCGTCGGCGCTACAACTGTCAACACTCCATCCGAAGACAGCCTCGATTCCACCACATCAGGACTCACACCTTCAGGCAACTTGAACTTCCTCACAAACTGCCTTGAGATGAACCCGTGCTCATCCTGCTTCTCCTCATGTTTACCCTCAACAACGATGGTCCCATCTGCTATCTTCACGGCGATTTCATCAGGGGAGAAATGCTGGACATCTACACTGATCTGCCATTTATCTTTGTCAACTTTTATTGAGCTGCCGTCTTTTGGCCAGAAAGGTCGGAGGCGAGGGATTATTGGGCTTGTCGGTGCCGCCAGTAGGTCCTGAGGCGTGATTGCGAGGCCGAAGTTTTGATCGAGGAGTCGCCTTGGGAAGCGCGGTAGTTCGTAGTCAAAGAAGTAAGGATGGAGAGACATTTTGACTGAATCACAATCGCCGATTTTATATAAATAGAAAGCTGGGACTAGTGTCTTCGCTGTAAAGTTCGAGATTACACTGAAGTGGCTGAGTGGAATACATTGTATTTATACTTGGGGTTGATTGCGTCGACTTGGCAGATATATGATGGGAATATTCTGGACGATACGGCATCGTTCTCTGAGATTCGTTGAGTGATCTTGCGTCAGCGCAGTTGTTTACACAACACAGGTGATTCATACAACATTGTTTACGTCTTTTATTCACTGTTAAAATAGGAAATATAAAAGTACATGTTACTTACATATTGATTATTGTTCAGACCCATAGCCCTCCAAATATTATATAAATAATAACATCTTAGCTTTGTCTGATTTCGTGATCAGCCATTGCTATGACAATTGTTTAAGGTGCAAGCACATATCAATATGAGCTCACACGCCACCACGCTCTCTTGGCATCTACGCAGCGACCCCAGCTAGACGTACTCAGTATCAATAAATACAGAAAATTATGCTGGAGTTTCAATTTAACTCCCTTACGTAGCACAAGCGCTTACAATTCTTAAATGTGATTTTTTAAAATGTAGGTTTGGTAGTAATTTATTATTCTATGGTTTGGTAATCAAGCTACTTCGTAGACCTCTTTCACGTTTAGCACTTGCACATTTTAGACTCCATGAAAACAACTTATTTTTTTTCTTTTAGTCTTAGTAAAGTATGTACTACTTGGGTTGTTGTACATTTGCCACAAAGTAAATTCGTCACGAAAAAAAGTATGTGTTAGTTCGCCACACTTCTGTTTTTATTATTTTTGGTTGTTGTAAGTTCGTCACATAGATTTTTCCGTAGAGACAGCAGAAAAATCAAACAATAAGTAGAATACAACAAAATAGGTAAATGTTTTCACACCCATAGATAGGGTTTAATAAATAAAACGATAATATTTTTTAATGATTAGGAAAAAAAAATATACAATTAAATCACATTTTTGCATTTAAATTTATTTAAATAAAATTATAATTAAAAACGTAATAATTTAAGTATTTAAAGTATTAAACCTTACTTTTACAAAAAAATCACAGTTCACAAATCGATGGCAGCAAAGAATAAACGGACATCTACATTTTTAGCAAAAAGTTTTTTTTTCAAAATTTGCTTCCAATGAATCCTATCTACAAGTCTGCATTAAAATAAAATCGAATTTCATAATAATGGCCAATATCTGGCACGTATATGAAGACATCTACACTTGATTTTCAAAAAACATCGCAGTAGAACCGGACATTTGAATTTACCCGCCATTACTTCGTAACTTTGACCAGTGATTGAGACGTCAACAAAGACATCTGTCACTAGTCTCATTAGTTTTGAGGTTATGTTATTATTGATTCAGCCAAGTGATTTGCGAATAGAGATGGATGAAAAATTAGAAATAGAATCATTTAATAAAAACGGATATCTGCCAGATATCTTCATTTACGTCTAAAGATTTTCAAAGTATAAAAAGACATCTACATTATTTCAGTAAAAAAACAATATATAGATTAAACCTCTTATATAATCAATAAAAAGCACTTTTTTAATTCATTATTCGAAGTTTCATGTAAATCGGCCAATAACTCTCAAAATGACGACAATTTTTTACTAAATGTGCTCTCCTGTAAAGTTGCACTTTTGCAGATGTCTTTTTATTCTTTGCTGCCATCGAAATTATAGCTGATTTGCTCATAACACTTACAAAAATAAAAGAAAAATGAAAAAATCACAGTCATATTCACATTATTTTTGTTCGCAATCGGCTGATTTGCCCTAAAATTACAAATATAAAAAATATCAACATAATCGAATCACAGTAATAATCACATTTTTTAAATTTAACCTTACATTATGTAAAAATCACAGTGGTTGATTTGCCTACAAGTATATGGATTGATCGTTCACGTTACCTAATTTACCTACATGTAGTATGCTGCATTACAGAAAGCTTTTTAATAACTTCAGCCAGAGACATGTTATCATAATTGTCCGAAATTGTTTTTAATTCTTTGTCATATGCTATCGATCGACGTGTTCTCAAATTTAGGGGTATATAACATCTGAAATTCTTCTATTTCGAATCGTTATATTCAGCCTCTTTTTTTAGTGTATCAAGAAACTGAAGCATTCTAGGTTTTCTTTTACCCATCTTATTCTTAAAACGCTTATGCCATGCTTCTGCCAGATTTATTGTTCTATGACGAACCCCGTGTACGTTCCACATAAGTTTTAAACTAGTGTTTTCTAACCACTGGCCCACATAATAGTCATTGAATTTTGTGATTGCTTCGTTCTGTGGAGCATCTTCCATGATGTGCAACTAAGCATCTTCAATATCCTGTTTCTTTATATGGGCCAATGCAGCACACCTGGCTAAGTGTATCTTCTCTTCGATGTCATTTAATTGTAAGGTATGAGCATTTTTGGCCAGTGCTTGTTTAAAGTGGAACCTACATCCACGTAGTTGAACACCATGACTACTTTTTTTTTCTTGGTTATGTTAATAGGTAATATAACCTGTGTATTCATAATTAATTTTGGCAATTGGTAAAACCTTTGATTCATTGCGATCGCTAAACACCATTCACTTTACTTGCTAACCCTACTTTATGATGAACTTTACATACCTGTGACGAATTTACACATATTTTTTATGCATGTGACGAATTTACTTTCAATGTATGGAGTTTTCAAAAATGTGACGAATTAACTTTGTGGCAAATGTACAACAACCCTACTACTTTACTTACATTTTATACAATATTTATGTCTAAAGTTTTGCAATTCTAGTAGTGCTACAATTCGTCAAAATTAAATTTCCACGTCCACATAAGACGTTATTTATGTAGAGGTATATTCGCCCACGCGCACCAGACCGAAAAATAAATGATTATTGATGACCATGACTTTGTTCTAATTTTATATCAGTGTTAGTCCATTTTATTTTTTATAGAAGCATTATCAGTTCATTCTAATTTCATTCTTACTATAAGTTATCTTAAATCTTTTTTTATAGGATTTTCAACGAAATAAACTTTATTATCAACAAACAAAAACCCGACTGCAAAGTAAGTAAACAAGCTCTACAACTGTTGGGAAATGCAGGCTAAAGCTAACGGTCATTCAACACTTATTTACATTATTCTCTGATAAATCATTGATTAAGTTATAAGTTGAATTATTTATATAGTTTGTTTATGTTGGACAAACTTTGATGACATATATATATATATATAGATAGGTAGATGGCTGCTCCACACCACATTACGAAACACGAAAAAATCGCTTATGTACATACAGCACCTACTTATTTATTTCTTACTAGCTTTTACCCGCGGCTTCGCTCGCATTTATGGCAAGATTTTTAATTAAAAGTATTTTATGTTACTTTTAATACCTCTAAGAATAAGTGTACAAAGTTTCATGATGATCGGTTGAGTAGTTTTCGCGTGAAAGTGTAACAAACAAACTTACATTCACATTTATAATTAGTAGGGATAGGGATTTATTTTGGCCTATATCCTCTATATTGAAGTCATCATTATTAAAACAGAGCATTTCAGGCAATCTTTATTAATTATTTACCACATGATTTAGTATTATCTTTCCAAAAACAATAGTTTTTACTTGATGATTCCGGTATGTGGCTTCTCATCTTTTTTTGCTTCAGCTAACTCAATTTGAACCAAAACTTCACACGGAAAATCTGATTCACAATGTTCTCTCTTTGCCATTATAGATAATATACCATCACCACTAAGGACAGCTTTCATCCTTTGAGGGACACAGCCAGAAGGCAATTTATACTTTTTCACAAACTGGCGGAAAACAAACCCACATTCAGTTTTCCTTTTCTGTTTGCCTTCAATTTTAACGTACTCTGGTCTTGCTTTGACTCTGATTTCGTCCATTTTGAACTTGTGTACATCTATACTTATTTTGAAGAGATCTTTCCCTATTTGAAGTGTGGTTCTAACGCAGCGGCTTTCTTTGATGGAGAAGCTGAGTTTTGGTTGCAAGAATCTGCTCAAATTACTCAGGAACATGTTGAATTAAATATAAATTTGAAAATTGAGGGACTTCGACATAAATCGAACTAAACGGACGGAAGGAACCACGAAACTCTTTATGGTACCTTTACGATTCAGACAGATATTTCCTGCTTGCCTTCTTTTACTTTTACCGACGATACAAAAGATTCCCAAATTCCCAATAATCGCTAGAATTATTCTGGGTTCTTTATTTATTGTGAGATTGATAATGAATATTTATAATTGGACTTTAGTCTCCGCTGGAAGCGTCAGTTTGAGTTAAATAAAATTGTAATGTAGAAAAGATGTTTCTCTGCTGAACGCCATTTCGTTCAGCTATGTATTGCTTGTGAAATTGTTAAATGCGTATTGTTTTGAAATTTTGACAAATTAATTATTGAGTTTAGTTCAGTCAATTTCATTTCTGACATTAGTTGAATTTTCAAGAGTACTTTTTACACACAGATATGAGAAAAAAGTTCGTTTGTCTAAACATTTACATGATAACTACTTGTTTAGTAAAATATTTTATGTGTGGTGTATCCTTTGTTGGTTGGCATTAAATAAATATTACAAAGTTATGTTATTACTGTAATAATAAAACTTTTGCTTTGAACAAGGACTTTATACCCAACCTTTATTTTATTTTTATAATGTTTGGGTATTAAGTCCTTGGCTTTGAGACAAAGGTAATGAAAACGTTACTAAATGGCCCGTAATAATAACGATGTTACTTGAGATATGGGACAAAGCCAAAGAGTACATAATGTCTACTTTCATTTGCTAGCTTAGAGAATCATTGGTAGTCTCTATCTCTAAGGCTAACGATCAGTCTTTATTATCAACAGTTTGAATATACTCGTACCTACCTAATATTAGCAATATAATAAGGTAAAAAAACGTATTACCAATGTTATCCAGAAAACCATAAAATTAATCTCAACTAATATTATAAAATATGAGTTTGTTTGTTTTGCCTTCATCGCGAAAACACGTGTTTAAAGCGCACATAGCTTTGTAAATATGTCAAAGTCCCTAAATAACAATAGAATAAAAATTAAAAAAAGCGCACTGAGATTCCTTATCATCTCCTGTTTTTTTGTTACCTACTCTTGATCCTGTCCACCCTTCTGCCTGGAGAAAAACGCTCATAAGGCCGCCTATTGTACTCCAACATTATGATTATATAGATATTAAGTCTATGTTTATTTTTTTGTATAGTTTGTGTGGTGTGCAATAAAGTATTATCTTTTCTAATCATAAAGATTTTTCAAGTCAAAGAATCCAGAAGTTTAAACCCACGACCTTCGGAATTAAAGTCTAGTTCTTAGTTTCAAGAAACTAGGTCTAAACTAAACAATGTACTGTTTAGTTTAGACCTAGTTTCTTACTGTTACTGTTAAGGACTTTTGAAATAAACGATATATTATTTAAAAAAAAAAATGTCTTTGATTTCACTGTGAGTGTTTTTAACCCCCGACCAAAAAAGAGGGGTGTTATAAGTTTGACGTGTCTGTCTGTCTGTGTGTCTGTCTGTTACATCAAAGCTCCCGAACGGATGGGGCGATTTCAATTTTTTTTTTTTGTATGAAAGGTGAGTTTGGCCCGTATGTTCTTAGACATGTTTCATGAAAATCGGTTGAGCCGTTTAAAAGTTATGGGGCTGAGAGTGGGGAAGGAAAACGGAAAATTTGCAAATAAAATTGCAAAGCTTCTGTCGAGTAAAAGGAGACGTTATCGATTTTGTCTGGTTGTTACCCTCCAGTAACTATATTACCTAGATACTAGGTATATTCCCTCTGGTAATTAATGACTGATGATAATACAGGCTGTCCCATAATTATAAAATTTATGAACTGAATGCCGACTTTTGCAGTATTCAATACAGGTATTAAAGGAGTGCCGACTTTATGAAATGTCTATGCAATCAATTGCTAATTGAACATATTTACGACTTTTTAATCTTTATGAAGTCATGAGCGTTTTAAACACTTAAATTAAGGTTATTGAAAATCTAATAAGTAAATTTTAATATCTAATTGGGATATGTCATCACATCAATCATCATAAACACCCCTTTTGCCGTTCCCACAGCTGGGACATAGGGACTTTTCTCTTAACGAGATAGATTAGGCCTTAATTCACCACGCCGGCCTAGTGCGGGTGGGTTATATAGGTACATAGTAACTTATTTTCGTTATCATTTATGTTTTTACCATTTCTCGAAATAGTATACTACATATATTGGATATTGGTCATTTTAGGACATATTAAAACAGTAATGAAATTCGACAGGCTCTCATCAAGAGAGAAGTCCCTGTGTCCCAGCGCGGCGGTGGGAACGTGGGAATGATGATGATGAATGAAATTGCAACTTTAATGTGTTACTTTTCTCGTCCAAAACTAAATTTACTGAATACCTACATGTCCACTTGAACAAGCACATTTACCATGACAGACATTTTACTAATTCGGAAAACGCAAGAAATGAACCCTGTACACGCAGGGTGCCCTGTATAGAATAATCTTATATACCTAGATACTTATAGGTACCTATGTTTGCTGTCTGGCAATGTTATCGTTGCACAGCAGTAGCGTCCAATGACCCTACGGCAATGGTTCTCAAAGTTTTCTTCTCGAAGCCCATTTTGTTGTTAATTTATAACTAAAAACTATCGCTGCGGCTAAAGACGTACGGTAATGCTGACAATACTTCACAAATATAAGAATTAAACAAGTTAATTAATACTCTTCAAAACAAAAATAAATTTAAAACTTCTAAGAATTTGTTTATGTTATGATAATAACAATAAAGGTTTGTTCTAAACCTCTGTGCACTTCTATAAATGACATCGTCATACCATAAAATAAATAAAAAAATTACAGAACATAATGTATGTACGAGTTGTGCACAAAAACTATATTTTAAATAAAATGCATATAATTTTCAAATTGTATGCATAAAAAGATGTCATCCGTAACCTTCGCGCACAGGATTCACCTATCACGACTATATTGACGCGTTGGTGTAATTGGTAGCGCGTCGGGGCGCTATCCCAGAGATGCAGGTTCGATTCGTGTGCGCGAAGGTTACGGATGTAGATTAATCTTTTTCAGCATAAAATTTATATCTACTTAACATGCATGTTGCATATTATGTCCGATGTCTAGCACTTCCGCTAAATTATTTATAGCAGCTAGTGCTTGCTACCTAGCAAGCAAGTTTCATCGCTTTACCAAGTAATTATGTATTTATTGTAACCTAACCACGCCCAATCCTGACGTTACCCCCTCATCCGAATGCCTCAGTGGCGCGGTGGCCGACGACCGCTTGCGGCGCAAGAGGTAGCGAGTTCAATTTCCGCCGAGGGTTCAAGTGTTTGTATGTTCTGCACATACTCCTTGGCCAGGGTGTTTTATATGTAGGTATAATTTAAATAAATATCTATCTAAGTAGGATATGTCTATTATATTAAGTCAATCAGATGTCTAGTACCCGTAGGTTAGAGCTTACCACGGGGTTTGATGTTGTTGAGAGTATAGTCCGAACATAAAAAAAATTATGTCTTTGATATTTAGTTCAACTTAATTTAAGAATTGTGGCTTGGCGGTCGGCACCGGCCTATGTTTGAGAACCACTGGATCAATGCATGTGTATTACCTACACAAATATACATGTAGAATGTACATACATGTGTGCAAGTGTATTTTCTAGACAGTGTAGACACATACTTGTATGTGTGGGTTTTACTTTTATACGGGAGATTAACTTTGGATGCTGTAGGTATTGTAAAGTATCGAAGCGTGAATATATCCTCCTCTATTCTATTCTAAAAAAGTCAACGCTTTTCACGGTAAAACTTTGTCTTAAAACATTAAATTACTGAAAATTGCATTAGAAGTCTTTTATGAGGATCTAAGCGAACAGACAGCGGAAACTATTTAATTTCATACTATGTATCGAATAAGAATTGGTACCTTAGAAACTAATAAGCAAAATTTATCCTACCAATGTTAGTAAGTGTATTTGTTGCTACTTTACGCAAAAACTACTAAATGGATTTTGATGAAACTTCACAATAACATAGCTAACATACCATAATTACAGATAAGCTGATTTTTACCGCGGTAAAATAACACATTAACAATTATTGCTAAATGAGCTTGATTTGGTTCAATCAAATTTGGAATCGACAAAACTACATTACACCGAGGGATAGTCTATTACCACGCTGCGGGCACAGCTAGTATCTAAGGAATAAATTAAGTACGAAACCCTATCACTGTCTAGGCAACATTCAGTACCAGTTTTTAAATTGTGATATATTAAAATCATGGATGACAGGTAATTACTAACAATTATAACTGGACGATTGCAACTTCGTGAACTCTTAGGGCCTGTTATACCATTTTCGAGTTAAATCAGACAATGGTTAAAATCTCATAACTAATCATTAACACGTATGATTGACATAATTAACCACTGCTAAGTTTACTCGGATTTGTGAATTATGCCTTTAATATTACAATCTACCACGGTAGTTAACCACCGTTAGTATTTTGATAAATTTAATTATAAATAAGGTTCCTAGTACCTAGTTAACCAATGCGGGGCGCTAAATAAGAATAAAAAAAACAACACAATATTTTCAGAGTTTTATTTGGTTGACTCTTACATTAGTTATCAGTCTTACTGGAAATTAGGTTTGGAATGACGTTTTGATGATTTTATTACATAGAATATGTAAAACGATAACTTGTGTCTACGATGTCTACTTCTCTCCATTGTCCCCATTGGCTTGATCTTTGATCTCGTTGCGGACGGGGCCCGTGTACGTAATGGGGACACTACGCTCGCCTTGGCCAGCCACGGGCGCCTTCGGAGCCGTCACAGTCAACACTCCGTCCGAGGAGAGCTTGGACTCCACCGCCTCCGGCAGGCAGCCCTCCGGCAGCGCGTAGCGGCGAGTGAACTGCCGGGAGATGAAGCCGTGTTGGTCTTTCTTCTCCTCGTGCTTCCCTTCCACCACGATGAACCCGTCGACGGTCTTCACGGCGATCTCTTCGGGCGAGAAATATTGCAAGTCGAGGTTCACTTCGAACTTGTCCTTGTCGCTCTTGATGCTGGAGCCGACGTCCCGGGCGGCGGCCGAGTGCCTCCAGGGGCGGTAGTAATCGCGCGGCGCCAGGACTCCTGCTGTGACAGTCAGGACGTCCTCGGGCGTCAGACCCAGCCCGTAGTGCTGGTTGAACATGTACGGGAGCAGGGACATTGTTTCTGATTCACCCTTGGAGAAAAGATACAAATCTTCACAAATAATTGCTCGTAAAGTTGATTGATTGGATTCGAAGTTTACTATTCCCTGGTACGATTTGAATTCAACTGACGCTGGGAGAGCGCGCGCAAATGTTTTAACCAGTGTCGCACTCTACGAGAAAGTAGTAGAACTATCGCGAAGCAAGGGGTCGTCAACAATTTCTGTTTTTATTAGGACAGTTTTCGGACAAGAAAACAAAATTTCTATTAAACTTAATAGTTCTCAGCCTCAAACATAGATTCCACGAACACAATTTTTACCTCGTAAAAAAATGAGCATTCGACGTACTTTCAAAACTTCGATAAAAGGTTCGAAAGTTATTGCATTACAAACATGGTCTAAACATAAATATATTTTTATTGTGTTCGCTTCGCTCGTTCATTCAAATACCATTTAGATATTGTTTATTTGTTAAGTTTATGGACATGAAGACCATACATGTACTATCAGCAAAAGATCCAATCTACCACTGTAAGGGTGATTTTTCTGTGAATCAACTAGTGACAGTACAGTGAAGTACCTCCAGCTTGCTCGATTTCTTTTGTTTTTAAAGACCAATAGTAGCTACGTCCGAACCGCGCAATCGAACTCGTTAATCCCCAAGCGGTAACCGGTTACCGCTTACCTGACCTTATTACCTGAGGTGAGGGTCAAGGAGATAAGTCCCACATCTGGTCAACATGTGCGACTAGGGCTTGTTTTGTTCTTTGAGCCCTCGAATCCCATCCCTGAACCATTATGGCCCATAAATTCTCGATATGATTCAAGTCTAGAGAACAACAACAACCTGAGATAAGAATAGGCCACCGGACTGTTCTTATCTCAGGTTGTTGGTGTCAGTTGTTGTAGCCAATGTTGAACTAAGCGACAGCGGTGTATCGTTATCGTCTATGATCATAAACTCCGGGAGTTCGTTCTGTGGATACACCACTCTCACTGTAGGCAACATTGTGTCCCGTAACAACTGACACGGTTTTCCTTCCCCACTCCCCCCCCCCCCCATAACTTTTAAACGGTTCCACCGATTTTCATAAAAAATGTCTAAGAACACCCGCGCCAAACTCATTTTTCATACGAAATAAAAACAAAATTGAAATCGCACTATCCGTTCGGGAGTATGATGTCCCAGACAGACAGACATACAGATACATCAATCTTATAACACCCCTCTTTTTGGTCGGGGGTTAAAAAGATGATACACAGTTGAACGTATCAAAACATCTTCTAGTGTGACGTGCAGACGTAACAAGTTTTAACAAAGTGACAATTTTATTTGAAGTTTTAATTGGTCAAAACAGAAAAGTTATAATAACACCGAGGATCACTTACCTAAGAAACATTATTTGTTGTTTTACTTCTAACAAAATACAATGCTTAGTAACTTTTGACTTCATGTACCTACATACCTATTGATATACCATAAATTGATAACTAATGTGTGCAAATATACTCAAGTATTGTATCAAACTAAAGCATATCAGTTATCATATAAGTAGTTATTTGCTGTGCATTTTCCTCTCCATCCAAAGGTTGTCTGGAAGAACATGCTTTAAGCAATAAGGCCGCGCATTACACATTTTATATTTAGCTTTAAGTCCCTTTTTGTATACTTATCTACTTTTATCTTACTGTGTCTTAAGGAGTTATATTATTATTATTAACATGTGCAGTGCACATTACAAAATAATATGATTTTTACTTTTATGGGCATAAAGGTTTTGAAATCGTTTTTTTATTTAAAATTTAATCCTATTATAATTTATACCACACTTGCATTTTTCTATATTGACAACCCTAATTATATTTCATTATCAAAATTACAAAGAATATTGGACCAAGAATTGACCCTGGGGAACACCCCTTCTAATAGATACCGCTTTGGTTATTTGATATGTTACAACACAAAAGAAATGTCTTTGTTGTATTCAGGTCATCATTATGTTTACAAAAAACACATCCCATAATGTACAAATTTTGTAAGAAAAACAAACAAAAGCGTGCTATTCGCACAATGAGGAAGATGTAAATCAAATTTTATTCCCCTTTTTCAGCCCTAACTAAAACTTTAAGCAATAATAAGACTAACTGTGAAAAAATTGTGTTGATATCTCAAAAATTGAATTATTTATAAGCAAATCAATATGGGAACGCGCGAAAACTGATTGCGCCCGTCGAGTAATGGCTGTGACGTCACGTCGCCGGTTGTGTTGTCGCCGACGAACGGCGACGGCGCGCGGGCGGTTACTTAGCTCTGTAAACTTACTTTTTCAGGGGTAAAATATCAAAGTCGGGAAAGTCCAACGAACCAAAATTTTGAGTATTCAAAAAAAACAGATATTTTATTCAAGCTTAAAAATATAATAAAGACATTTATGTAAATAAATAGAGAAAAAATCTTCGGATTTAAATAAATTACTAAACTTATGCTCAATCCAAGGAAATGAATCGAAATGAACAAAATTTGTTCATTTCGATACATTTGTAATTTTTTTATGAATGGTATACCAACCAACCACCCAACATGGAACCAGGATTATCACGTGGACAATCAAATAACCTTCCGAAAGTCGATTTATTTATTGTTGCGGATTATTTCACAAACCATGCTAAGTATATTATTGCAGAAATCCAAGGGCAAAAACTTGCAAGGTAAGTGTAAATTAGACTACATATGTTATACTCGTTATTATTATTTAGTTCTCTACATTATAACGAGATATTAATCTTAGTAGTTACCTCTGCATTACGTTATTTGTAGGAGGTTGGTTAATAATATTATAAAAGTGAGAAGGGATCTAGGTAAAGTAGGTACCTACCTACCTACCTAAGGGCCTTTATTTCATTTGAGACCAAATGATACTTATTTCTTAAGTAATTACTTAGGTATTCGTAAGTAGGTATCGTTAAGTATAAGTTTTGGTTTTATAATAATGGAGTGATAGGACTTATGGCAATGAAATACACGTAAGTACGAGTAGGACTTATCAAAAAACCTGGTTTAGTCTAGGATAAGATTACGTGTATATTGATATTTGATGCATAGGTAGGCACAGTCATAGTTTAGTCAGTGTCAGTTCCTACACTAGTCTATTAGTGCTGTCAGATTGCTGTGGGTTATCGATAAAAAATAATACCCATAATAAATCTGGGGCTCTATATCTCTGAATGAAGTTACGAATAAAATTTAAAATGGAATGTGAAGGTTGTGCAGCAAGCAAAGGAGGATGCAAACATACAACGGCGTTTGTTATGTGGTTACATAGACGTAGTGAGGTGCCCGCTTGTACAGAAGTAGCGTATTTGTTCCTGTTCTTGGATGAAACCGAAACTATCGCAAGTTGGATCGCAACAAAAATTTATTAAAGCCAAAGATATGAGAAATAAGACGCAGCCCCGTTCCTCAACAGCACCTTTGACGCCTAATGACATACCCAACGAACGTTTTCTACAGTCAGTAACAAAAAAACAATGGAGCTGGGTATAGATTCTCAGATTATGACCTACTTTCGTCCAACTACAGATGTAGATAAAAATATAAATTACTTAAGTAGATTTAAACTGAAAAGTGCCATAATTTTTGATTTTTTAAATTTCTATTTTTCTTGAAAAAAGTTGATTATATAAGCACGTTATTTTATTGCTAAATCACATAACTTTAATATTAAATCAGTTTAAAAAGGTCTTACATCAAAATCCCAAAAAAAATGTTTGTGCATATAGAAGCCTGTGAGACTCCACGTCCACAATATTATTATGAAAAAATGACGTCCATACTTAAAGGTTAATTAATTTTTGACATACTCTATAAACTAAACATTTATTAATGTAAAAAAATATATAGGTAGGTATTTCATATTTAGGTAATCGCATTAAATGATCTTCATCAACAATGTCGACTGGTTTTTGCAGAACACTTTCCCCCTTCTCATCAGTTTACAACACTTATTTCTCAGCTTTTTGTCGTTGGGCACATGATAAAAGTATTTTTCTGGAGTGCTAACCGCTGTATTCGTACATAAGGGTACTATACAATATCTGTATGGTATTTTTTTCTCCATAATTCCAAAAATATCAATGAAATCTCAAAATTACTGCACGATTTGTTAGCGCGCGGCGGACATAACCGGCGATGTGACGTCACGCGCTGAGCGGTCGAGTTCGGGCGGATTTTAATAACATCCAACTTTGAATATTCATAGAAAATTCAGTTTTTAAGATATCAAAAAAATTCTTTCACTTATATTTTTAAGATTTTATTTTTGATTTTTATACATCTATACTAATATTATAAAGAGTAAAGGTTTGATTTTTTGTTTGTTTGTTTGTCTCGAATAGGCTCTGAAACTACTTCACCGATTTAAAAAATTCTTTTACCATTCGAAAGCTACACTATCCCTGATTGACATAGGCTATATTTAGTTTTCAAAAATAATATGATTCCTTACCAAACTCCGATAATGTAACCCATGGCACAGAATACATAATAAGTACCGATGGTGAAAAAAAAAGAACCCAAAATATTTCTTTAATCGCGAATGCTGCGAAAACTATTGAATATATAACAAAGTGATGTATTACAACTTTGTAGAACTTATCATTATCTACAAAAAACGTTGTTACATCATATCTCTAACTATTATAGTTTTGTGACATTAACCGATTTTTATGAAAAAATAAACCTAAAATCTTTCTTTAATCGCGAATGCTGCGAAAACTATTGAATATATAACAAAGTGATGTATTACAACTTTGTAGACCTTATCATTATCTACAATAAACGTCGTTACATCATATCTCTAACTATTATAGTTTTGTGACAATAACCGATTTTTATGAAAAAATAAACCTAAAATCTTTCTTTAATCGCGAATGATGCAAAAACTATTGAATATATAACAAAGTGATGTATTACAACTTTGTAGACCTTATCATTATCTACAATAAACGTCGTTACATCATATCTCTAACTATTATAGTTTTGTGACAATAACCGATTTTTATGAAAAACAAACCTAAAATCTTTCTTTAATCGCGAATGCTGCGAAAACTATTGAATATAAAACTAAGTGATGTATTACAACTTTGTAGAACTTATCATCATCTACAAAAAACGTCGTTACATCATATCTCTAACTATATTATAGTTTTGTGTCACTATGCGTTGTGGAGTGGCAGGCGTCACTCGGGCACGGAGGTACGGGAGGGGGGTTAAGATCACGAAATAATCTGCCGCGCGATCGGCTCCCTACTGAATGGTCGTGTGCGGAAATAAAAAAATTGTCGCTTGATAATATTTTGTCGCTTAGTTAGTAGTTAATAATTCGTTAACAGGTAACTAATCCCATTCAAAAAGTTATTTTCAGAACTAAACCCTACCATTATAGCATAGATATTGCACATATCGTCGGTTGGCAGTTCAATTGGGTTAACCACCAAAACACGTAAAATAAGTTGAGTATACAGTTTTTTTAGTTTTTTTCTGCTCTTTCGAATAGCATAATAATATAATTCTAACTTTAAAAAAATACAGTTACGCTACACATTTTAACTGTAAATTTTGCAGACTTCCGTCGAAATTATGTTGTAACTGAGTAGGTATATGATCCATTTACATAAGTCGAATTGTTGTATTCCTATGACCGAAGAAGGTTAAGTTGGTGTATATGTATCTTGGCAAACCAGCATGGCTCTTACACTAATCCTTAGCTTGAACGAAAAATTATACACCAATATAAAACCAACTTTCTTCAAAAAACTAACGTTACACAAATTGACCCGAACCAAGTTTATGTTTGTTGTCGGTTACACCAAATTGAAGATTGCAATCAATAGTATGTTTTACCTTACCTTAATCTTCTTATAAATAACTAGCGGCACGCCCCAGCTTTGCACGGGTAATTATTTAAAATTGTTTCAAAATTATTCGAATTTTTCTCGCCGTAAAAACCATCCTTAAACTCCAACGAACATTTAAAAAAATAAATTGGCTAAATTGGTATAGGCGTTGTTGAGTTATGCGCTTAGCAACACATTTTGCGATTCATTTTTAACCCCCGACAAAAACCCCTCTTTTTTGTCATAATGTTTGACGTGTCTGTCTGTCTGGGACATCATAGCTCCCGAACGGATGAAGCGATTTCAACTTAGTTTTTATTTTGTTTAAAAGGTGAGTCTGGCGCGAGTGCTCTTTGACATGTTTCATGAAAATCGGTTGTGCCGTTTAAAAATTGTGGGGGTTAGAGTAGGGAAGGAAAACCGAAAATCTGCAAAAACTCGAGTATCAAATGAAAGCGCATTGCGTGCACATTACACATTATTATGGTGTTTTACTTTTAAGGAAATTGAAGGATTCGAATCGGGGGTTTTTCTTATATTTTAAATTTAGATTTATTATTTATAAGAAGATTAAGGTAAGGTAAAACATACTATTGATTATTAGAAAAAATCGAATAATTTTGAAACAATTTTGAATAATTACCCGTGCAAAGCCGGGGCGTGCCGCTAGTTATAAAATAATCACACTCATCTAGCTCATTGTTAGGATACCACAGTGGGAATCCTGTAAAGAACATTTTAAGAACTTGAACATTTTGACAGTACCTAGTCTCTACATACTAGTTACATTAGAAGATATCTAAACGAAGATATAAAAAAACCCACTGAAATACGAAAATGCAGAGCAAAAACTAGAGCGAATTTCTACGAGACGAAAAGATCTCAGCAGTACCCCTTTTCAACCTACACATTAGGTTTCAAAACTTTGTTGTAGGTATCAAGCCGTAGTATTGTTCAATGCATTACCAGTTGACATGAAAACTATAGACAATCAGACAATCATCAATCATGTTTAAACGTAAATTAAAAGATATGTTGAAGGGGTGTTATTACTTATTACTCGGTTAGTGACTTTCTTGAAGATGATAGTTTGAAAAACGACTTTAATTTGTAATTAGAATAAGAATAATTGTTGTAATTAAGAATATTGTGTTAAATTAGTACCTAGGATTAAGTCAATTTTGTAATATTCAAATACAGTGCCAATTAATTGTGAATTGAATAAAGTTTATGAATTATGAATTCTTGCTGCCCGGCAGATTGAATCCAGGTCAGCTCATTTTGTCTAAAGTAAAAGTAAAAAATAAAAAATCAATTATCTACGTACTATAGGTATAAAAGAGTTATCATCATCATTGTTTCTGTTTAAAAAATGTTGGGGATATGCTCAAACACTAACCGATCTGGATTCATCAAATATGATGTTTGGTTAAATAACTGACAAACACTATTGTTCTTTATAACACTAAGGGCCGATTTTTCAATCGTCAGATAAACAGTCAGATAGCCTTTATTCGTCGAATAGCAATATTCATGGTTTTTCAATGGTCAGATAGTAGTTAACTGTCGAATAAGGTCCCTATCAGAGGAATAAAGTTACCTGCTACTTGAAGGACCAGATAAGGTTCTATCCCGCCGATAAGTTTGACGTTTAGGTTATGTTGTATGGTTTCGTTCGTTTTATTTTGTTTGATAAAACCGTAAAACGACATAGGTTCTTCCCGTGATTTGTTATAAATGGATGTATTTAAAGCAATTGACCACTTATCAATCGAGGAAGAACAAGAAATACTTAATTATCTATATCCTTCTGATAGAAAAACCCGAACTTTACGAGAGAGGCCTGATAATTTAAACACATGGAACGAAACTGAATTTTAGAGAATATTTCGGTTGAAAAAAGAAACCATAGCCTACTTACTTTCATTGATTGAAGAAAAAAAAACATTAGTTAAATACTGGTAAAAATAAAAGAAAGAAAAGTTAGAAGTATACATAATGTAGTACATCTGAAATACTGAATTTTTTATTGAAAATCCACAACCTACTTGCAATATTATCACTGTCATTACGTGCTCTAATATTCTAGTCCAGATGTATTGGAGCATATTGCCAACACTTTATCTTCAACATCATTGATATCGGGGGCAGTAGAAGTTCGGCCACCTGTTCTATACAACTCCTGTCTAAGGATAGTCATCTTTTTCTTCGTAAATGTTTTACGCCTTAGTACTTTCATTTTAATGTTGTAGCCGTGCGTACTGCAGTTTCACTAGATGTCTCATTAAATGCTGTTGCAATTTTGGTCCATGCATCATCTTTGTCTTTGTTGGTTACGGCGTCGGTTTTCTTGTTTTCGATTACTGACCGATATTTAGTTACCAACTCGGTCAGTAAACGTACTTCTGAACTACTGAAATTAGTAGCACGTTCACGTTTCTTGGATAATTCCATTTTCTGATTCATTTTTAATTCGCAAAAGATAATGTAGAAATAACAAGATTTGAACTGACTGAACTGTCAAATACAGTTTTGTTGCTATTCTTCACTAACACTTTAAATACAGTATCTGTGTATCTCGCTTGCACACAGATGGTGTGAAGTTGGTTTGGATAAACCACTGATAGTTATTCTCTATATAATAGACGATTGAAAATTTGAAAATACTTATTCGCCCGATAAACAGACAGATAATTTTATACGCTAAATAACTATTTGACGACTTAACTGAGGATTGAAAAATTGGCCCTAAGCAGAACAATTTCTGATACAAATTTAAACCATATGAAGCAGTGCACCGTTGAGATTTAGTTATAATTTTCAAATCAGACAAGTGTACAACAATGAGATTAACTCATCTAATCCATAAACTTACCACAATTTCTAACCTGTTAGAAACTGTTAGATTTTACCCCGGACTATGATAACAAAAATGTCCCCATTACTTCCCACCTATCATAAAGATAGCTAACAAATATAGGAAAAATTTATAAAACAATTTTTATTTTTCATATATTTATTTTGAACTTAACTTAATTCAGTCTTAAAATAACAAACGACTAGGTAAGAAAAATAATTAGGAAGGAATGAGAAAATTCAAGATGGTAACGTCTTTAACTAAATCTACTTCTCTCCACTGTCCCCATTGGCTTGGTCTTTGATCTCCTTGCGGACGGGGCCCGTGTGCGCGATGGGGACACTACGCTCGCCTTGGACAGCCGCGGGCGCCTTCGGAGCCGTCACAGTCAACACTCCGTCCGAGGAGAGCTTGGACTCCACCGCCTCCGGCAGGCAGCCCTCCGGCAGCGCGTAGCGGCGAGTGAACTGCCGGGAGATGAAGCCGTGTTGGTCTTTCTTCTCCTCGTGCTTCCCTTCCACCACGATGAACCCGTCGACGGTCTTCACGGCGATCTCCTCGGGCGAGAAATGTTGCACGTCGAGGCTCACTTGGAACTTGTCCTTGTCGCTCTTGATGCTGGAGCCGACGTCTCGGGCGGCGGCCGCGAGGTGCCTCCAGGGGCGGTAGTAATCGCGCGGCGCCAGGCCTCCTACTGAGACAGTCAGGAAGTCCTCGGGCGTCAGGCCTAGCCCGAAGTGCTGGTCGAACAGCCGGCGGGGGCGCTCCACCTCGTAGTCGAACAGGTACGGGAGCAGGGACATTGTTTCTGATTCACCCTTGGAGAAAAGATACAAATCTTCACAAATAAATTGCTCGTAAAGTTGATTGATCGCAGGTATCGCAGAGATCGCTTTGCGGAGTTTGCGGATTCGAAGTTTACTATTCCCTTGTACGATTTGAACTGACGCCGGGAGAGCGCGCGCAAAAGTTTTAACCAGTGTCGCACTCTGCGAGAATGTAGTAGAACTATCGCGACGCAGGGGTCGTCAACATTTTCTGTTTTTATTATGACAGTTTTCGGACAAGCAAACAAAATTTCTATTAAACTAAATAGTTCTCCGCCTCAAACATAGATTCCACGAACACAATTTTTACCTCGTAAAGATATGAGCATTCGACGTACTTTCAAAACTTCGATAAAAGGTTCGAAATTTATTGCATTACAAACATGGTCTATAAATTGTATTATAATATTTAAATTGTATTAGCTTCGCTCGTTTATTCAAATACCATTTAGATATTGTTTATTTATTAAGTTTATGGACATGAAGACCATACAGCATGTACCATGCACAAGATAATTTATAATTTAAGTAAGTGATAGTTCTGAACTATGGTATTAGTGAATTAAAAAACACAGATCAGAACATCCTACATAGGAAATTTACAAATATATGTAATATTTTGATTTCAATTGCGTATTAATTGGAAAGCTGAACATTTAAATTGAGGTAAATGTTCTTCTCCGTTAAAACCAGTAGGTAATAAAAATGTGATAATTCTAAACATTTGTACTATCCCCCACTACTTTAGTACTGTGTAGCTTATAAACTAGTTTGATATATTCCAAATCATTTGTATATTATTGAAAACAAATTAATCTTATTATAGTACATTCATAATAAATCATCAAAACGAATCAATTGGTTTAAACAGAACAATACATTATTTAACAAACAAAGCTATGGTAAATTGTCAGCCAAAGGTTTGAGACCCATGTAGGATACAAATAGTAACGCTACTCGACAACAGATGGAGCTGAAGTGAAACTTCTCGAATATTCGAGAATTTATTGGTTCTGGAACTGAAATATTTTGTTTATGACAAAGAAACATATCACAGATAATTTAGTCCCTCAATGGTGACTTTTAGTATTTATTACATATCGGTAATAGCGCATTGCCGACTTTTGGACAATCACAAGGAAATATCTATGAAATTCATCGCCTATGACGAATTTTGATACTTGCCTACTGACATAGGTAATTGACATAGGTAGGTAATTTGTGATTAATTTGCCGACTTTTAGCTATTAGAATACTATAAGTAGGTACCTAACTAAACTACTACGGCTTCAAAAGGAGCGAAGCCGACCGTGAAATAATAAAGTTCAAATTCTTAAGTGTTGTAGTGACGAAAATTTGTTTTTTTGTTGGTTTTTTTATCTTAGCAGAAATTGACCATAGTTGCCAATGAGAATATAAACTTGTAGCTGACGGTCGTCACAGTACAATACAATAAATACCTACTCTGAACACAACATACAATTCAACACAAAAAAGATAAAAATGTACAAAAATTATGAATCAATGGGCGGTCTTATCGTTGATAGTTCACATTTTGCATAGAAACTATTTAAGTAGTTCCTATTCCTATTCATGTTGTTGTATCCTAAGAATAAGCTCACATTAGCCAATATGGAGTGAGGACCAAATTGTTTGCAGTCAACCTTTATCATCGTGTTCACAATAAAACAGCGCTTAGGCTGATATAATTTTTGAAGTGAAACTTCTATAGAATCGTTGTGATTTGAAACTGTATGCAACGGAAATGGAAATAAGATTGGCTTACCTGTCGGGTAAGCCAATCTTAAACGCTAACAAGGTTAAGCAACTTTGCGCGACGCCAGTACTTGGATGGGTGACCGCCCGAACAAAATCTTTTTGCATAGTATTTTTGAAGTGAAACTTCTATAGAATCGTAGTGATTTCAAACCGGAAGCAAAAAGATGAAACGGAAATGGTAAGAGACACAAATACAATGCTTTATTTAAATTTCTTTGAGCGATACTTCGTAGTTGAGACTACGAAGTATCGCGCAAAGAGGTATTGCTGTATATTATTTATATTATTTTGTAACATACTTTATGTAATACGCTTTATTGAAGTAATATAAATAATCCGAATAATTACAGATATATGTTTGTTTCTCTTATTATCATTTTAGCAGATGCGTTCATTTACCCTTTTTTTCTATTCGATATAATATCATAATAATAGTTCGTAAGTAGTAGACTCCAATCGTGCGTCGTAGCTGACACACACACACTTTTTTTTTATTCTTCTTATTCCTCCGTCGATTTACTGAAGTTTCACTTCTATCGTGTGTGAATCGCACACACACCTTTTTTTTTTTGTTTTTTTTTTATTCTTATTCTTTTGTCGATTTACTGAAGTTTCACTTCTATCGTGAGTGAATCGCACACATACCTTTTTTTTTTCTATTATCACATCAAGTGAAAGTAACTGGTATCAACATACCTGTTTATACGTCCTGTCAACCCAGTTGTTCGTCCAGGTAGATTAATAGTCAACCCAATGTCTGCACATTCTATAATCTATACTAATATTATAAAGCTGAAGAGTTTGTTTGTTTGTTTGAACGCGCTAATCTCCGAAACTACTGGTTCGAATTGATAATTATTTTTGTGTTGGATAGTCCAGTTATCGAGGAAGGCTATAGGCTATATAACATCACGCTACGACCAATAGGAGCAAAGATATAGTGGTAAATGTGTAAAAAACGGGAGAAAGTGTTCAACTTTGAAGCCTTCCGTTGCGTGCGCCGCCGCGCCGTGAAAACGGTTCAAGATACACAAAAAATATGTATTAAAGAATAATAGCTCTTTTAATGATCTAAAAAACAGTCCGCGATACTATATGTCTATCTTTTAAGATTAACTCACAAAAACCGTTTTTATGGTACCTAATTTGGTCGAAATAATTTGTTTAAGTTGTATCAATGTCGCAGTCATCTGGTTGTATCTGCTATTTGATTGTATGACTGGCGCGTTCATTTAATGACGACATTTAATTGAATGACTGAAGGACAACTCGTCAAGTTGTTTACTGTAACGTTCAACGTCTTGACTGAACGTCATTTAGCATATTTGCTGAATGGGATATAGCTGACTTTGTAATGTCTGGTTAGGGTGACCATAAGTTCGCAACTTAAAAGGTAACTTACTTTAGATAACAAAAATGAGGACATGACATGACACACCATATTATGATTTTATGTTGTATTTGAAATCTTAAGATAGGCTAAAAATACGAGTATATCATATTGTTTCAAAGGTAATCCTACTACTATTATAAAGGCGAAAGTTTGTAAGTATGGATGTATGGATGTTTGTTACTCTTTCACGCGAAAACTACTGAACCGATTTAAATAAAAATTGGTACACAGAATCTCTAGAGCCTGAAAAATAACATAGGCTACTTTTTACCGCGGGAAAACGTCATTCCGCGGGAAAATACATTATAACGCGGGTAACACCGCGGGGCACAGCTAGTTTATTAATATATGGTAGTCTCTGAGACTCCAGAAAGTTAACTTTCTGGAGTGGAAAAGGATTAGGTACAAAAAAAACAAAAATCAGTTTCATTAATTTAAGTAATATAATACTGAAAAACCATAACAAGTATAACAACTTTCTTACATGTAATAAAATCTTTACTTGCACGTAGTACCAATAATAGCAGTCACATCTCTATTATTATTATTTAGATAGCAACAATGCACAACCTATAGTCGAATTGCTATTAAAAAAAAATTATTATTATATAAAAAAAATATAATTCAATCACCTGACTGATTTTACGTCCGCTCTGTTCAAAGAGCTATGTTATAATCCGCTTAAAAGTTGGACGTTTTGTGACGCTTGTTCATTCAACGTTCAGCCCCAGCCCTAGTCATTCAATTAAATGTCGTCATTAAAACGGGTAACATACATAACCAAGTTACTACTTATAAACCATGATAATTTAAAAAGTTATAATTTTCATTGTATCTTCATGTTGCAATATATAATTAAACATTTTTTTTATAATTTATTAACCACCGACCAAAAAAGAGGGGTGTTATAAGTTTGACGTGTCTGTCTGTCTGTCTGGGACATCATAGCTCCCGAACGGATGGAGCGATTTCAATTTAGTTTTTTTTGTACGAAAGGTGAGTCTGGCGCGAGTGAATGAAAATCGGTTGTGCCGTTTAAAAGTTATGGTGGTGAGACTGGGGAAGGAAAACTGAAAATCTTCAAATATGTTTACTCGAATGGGGTATCAAATGAAAGCGCATCGCGTCCACATTACATAATATTATGTTGTTTTACGGCATTGCAATCGGGGGTTTTTCTTAAATTTTAAATTTAGATGTATAATTTACTAAAAAGTGCCCAATATTTAGAGCAGTGGTCCTGGGGGTAAAACGTATATTTCGCAGGGGGAGTAAAACATTTTTTTTTGCCTCGATCATATTTTGTGCCGGCTACTTGAGAAGTTGGTACCATTTGTACAGTCAACAGAAAAAGTAAGTGATCGAAATCAACGTTTCAATTCAATTTCTTATAATTGGACTCTGCGCTTGAAGCGTCAGTTTGCCAGTGTCAAGTTAAATAAAAATTAGGTACAGTGAATAAAATCTAAATTTAAAATTTAAGAAAACAAATCCAATGCATTTATTTCCTTAAAAGTAATAAACACCATAACATTTAGTAATGTGCACGCGATGCGCTTTCATTTGATACCCCATTCGAGTAAACATATTTGAAGATTTTCAGTTTTCCTTCCCACTTCCCCCCCCCCCCCCATAACTTTTAAACAGTTCCACCGATTTTCATAAAAAAATGTCTAAGAACACCCGCGCCAAACTCATTTCTCATACGAAATAAAAACAAAATTGAAATCGTACTATCCGTTCGGGAGTATGATGTCCCAGACAGAGACAGACATACAGATACGTCAATCATAAAACACCCCTCTTTTTGGTCGGGGGTTAAAAAGATGTTACACAGTTGAACGTATCAAAACATCTTCTAGTGTGACGTGCAGATGTAACAAGTTTTAACAAAGTGTCAATTTTATTTGAAGTTTTAATTGGTCAAAAGAGAAAAGTTATAATAACACCGAGGATCACTTACTTAAGAAACATTATTTGTTGTTTTACTACTAACAAAATACAATACTTAGTAACTCTTGACTTCATGTACTGATATACCATAACTAGATAACATTAACATTACATTTAAAAGCAATATGGCCGCCCATTATGCATTTTGAATTTAGATGTAAGTCCCTTTTTGTATAGTTTTATCTGGGTATAGTATCTGTAATAAAGAGTTATATTATTATTAACACATTACAAAATAATATGATTTTTACTTATAAGGGCATAAAGGTTTTTAAATAGTTTTTTTTTTTTTTTATTTAATACTAATATATTTTATACCACACTTGCATTTTTCTATATGGACAACCCTAATTATATTTCACTATTTGTACAATAGGGATGTGTTTTTTTGTAAACAGTATGATGACCTGAATACAACAAAGACATTTCTTTTGTGTTGTAACATAGGTATGAAATAACCAGTAAATCATAATCAATAGTTTTTCTATCATCTTGCTGCCCGGCAGATTTAGTCAGCTCATTTAGTCTAAAGTAAAAGTAAAAAATCAATTACCTAAGTACTATAGGTATAAAAGAGTTATCATCATCATTGTTTCTGTTGGGGATATGCTCAAACACTAACCAATCTGGATTCATCAAATATGATGTTTGGTTAACTAACTGAAAAACAGTCATTATTGTTCTTCATAACACAACAATTAAGCAGAACAATTTCTGATACAAATTTTAAGCTCAGGAAGCAGTGTACCGCAGTGGATGAATGTTTGAGATTTAGTTAGGTATAATTTGCAAATGAGACAAGTGTACAAAAAAGGGATTAACTCATATAATCCATACACTTACTACAGTTCTAACCAGTTTGAAAGTGTTAGATTTTACATAATTACATAACATAATTTCTCACCTATCTTATAGGTAGCTAACAAATATAGGAAAATAAAACAATTTATATTTTTCATACATTTATTTTGAACTTAAATTAAATTCAGTCTTAAAATAACAAACGACTAGGTAAGAAAAATAATTAGGAAGGAATGAGAAAATTCAAGATGGTAACGTCTATAACTAAATCTACTTCTCTCCACTTTCCCCATTGGCTTGGTCTTTGATCTCCTTGCGGACGGGGCCCGTGTGCGCGATGGGGACACTACGCTCGCCTTGGACAGCCGGGGGCGCCTTCGGAGCCGTCACAGTCAACACTCCGTCCGAGGAGAGCTTGGACTCCACCGCCTCCGGCAGGCAGCCCTCCGGCAGCGCGTAGCGGCGAGTGAACTGCCGGGAGATGAAGCCGTGTTGGTCTTTCTTCTCCTCGTGCTTCCCTTCCACCACGATGAACCCGTCGACGGTCTTCACGGCGATCTCCTCGGGCGAGAAATGTTGCACGTCGAGGCTCACTTGGAACTTGTCCTTGTCGCTCTTGATGCTGGAGCCGACGTCTCGGGCGGCGGCCGCGAGGTGCCTCCAGGGGCGGTAGTAATCGCGCGGCGCCAGGCCTCCTACTGAGACAGTCAGGAAGTCCTCGGGCGTCAGGCCTAGCCCGAAGTGCTGGTCGAACAGCCGGCGGGGGCGCTCCACCTCGTAGTCGAACAGGTACGGGAGCAGGGACATTGTTTCTGATTCACCCTTGGAGAAAAGATACAAATCTTCACAAATAAATTGCTCGTAAAGTTGATTGATCGCAGGTATCGCACGCAGAGATCGCTTTGCGGATTCGAAGTTTACTATTCCCTTGTACGATTTGAACTGACGCCGGGAGAGCGCGCGCAAAAGTTTTAACCAGTGTCGCACTCTGCGAGAATGTAGTAGAACTATCGCGACGCAGGGGTCGTCAACATTTTCTGTTTTTATTATGACAGTTTTCGGACAAGCAAAACAAAATTTCTTTTAAACTAAATAGTTCTCCGCCTCAAACATAGATTCCACTAACACAATATTTTACCTCGTAAAAAAATGAGCATTCGACGTACTTTCAAAACTTCGATAAAAGGTTCGAAAGTTATTGCATTACAAACATGGTCGATAATCATCGGACCATTTAGATATTGTTTATTTGTTAAGTTTATGGACATGAAGACCATACAACATGTATCATGCACAAGATAATTTATAATTTAAGTAAGTGATGGTTCTGAACTATGGTATTTAGTGAATTAAAAAACACAGATCAGAACTTCCTACATAGGTACATAAATATGTAATATTTTGATTTCAATTGTGTATTAATTGGAAAGCTGAATATTTCAATGGAGGTAAATGTTCTTCTCCGTTAAAACCAGGTAGGTAGGTTATAAAAATGTGATAATTCTAAACATTTATTTTTAATTTGTACTATCCCCCCCCCCCCCCCTCAGTCAGCCAAAGGTTTGAGACCCATGTAGGCTAAAAATAGTACCGCTACTCAACAACAGATGGCGCTGAATTGAAACTTCTCGAATATTCGAGAATTTAATGGTTCTGGTCTGGAACTGAAATAATTTATACATTGACCAAGTTCTTTGTCTTATACAAAATAAACATAGGTATCACAGATTTAGTACCTCAATGGTGACTTTTAGTATTTAATACTTATCGGTATTAGCGCATTGCCGACTTTTGGACAATCACAAGGAAATGTCTATGTAACCACAGTATTTAGTGAGTGACATAACATTTTCCTACTTTCAGACTATCATAAAAAATCGAATTTAAGGGAAACCTCATAATAAAAATCATATTTTGATACAAAAATAAACACAACTATATTTTTATACACATCATGAATATTGATTATGGTCATCAAAAAAAATAATAGCACAAGTGAAGTGACAGGCAAAAAATGCAAGGTACAAAGAAAAAAAAAATACGCCCATATTCATCGCTTATTGACGAATTTTGATACTTGCCTACATTGACATATTTTGTCATTCGTTTTTGCCGACTTTTAGCTATTAGTAGAATACTATACTATACATAACTATACTACTACGGCTTCACAAGGCGCGATGCCGACCATGAAATAATTAAGTTCAAATGATTAACGTGTGAAGAAAATTTGTTTTTATGTTCTTAGAAGTTTATCTTAGAAGAAATTGACCATAGTTGCCAATGAGAATATAAACTTATAATATAAACACAACATACAATTCAACTCAAAAAAGATAAAATGTACAAAAATTATGAATCAATGGGAGGCCTTATCGTTCACATTTTGAATATTTAGTTCCTATTCCTATTCATGTCATTGTCTTTGGTCCTCACCCCACATTTGCTAATGTGAGCTTATTCATAGGAGACTCTCCTATGAATAAGCTCACATTAGCAAATGTGGGGTGAGGACCAAATTGTTTGCAGTCAACCCTTTATCGTCGTGTTCACAATAAAACAGCGCTTAAGCTGATATAATTTTTTTTCTATTATCACATCAAGTGAAAGTAATATCGACATACCTGTTTATACCTTTCAACCCAGTAGGTAGTTCGTCCTACTACCTACTGGGTATACTTTAAGTCCAGTATAACATTTTCATTGGTAACATACCATGATTTGACGGGTTTTGAGTTTTCCGATATTTCGACGCTGGCGCTGTTGCAAGCGAGATGATCACGGAAACAACCATGTATCACTATCATATTATGTACCCGTATCACGGTATGTTACCCGTTTTAAATCATAATACTGTTAAAAACCATGATAATTTAAAAAGTTATAATTTTCATTGTATCTTCATGTTGCAATATTTAATTTAACTTTTTTAATATTAAAAATATTCCGTCCAGTATTTTTTT
This sequence comes from Gymnoscelis rufifasciata, assembly GCA_929108375.1. Lineage (NCBI taxonomy): Eukaryota > Metazoa > Arthropoda > Insecta > Lepidoptera > Geometridae > Gymnoscelis > Gymnoscelis rufifasciata. The sequence goes on along the minus strand of OV815327.1, from coordinate 5,874,705 downwards.
TGTCAACCCATTTTAAATATATTTTCTAATATACGAAATTTATTATAAAATAAGTTTGCTTATAATAACAACCCGGTGAATGTCGATGTAGGTTCGGATCTTCTACTATTGCAAGAATAATTAATACAATGTCGAATCATAAAAATATGCTACACAGTAGAAACAAATAAAATAGATACTTCATATCGGGGTCGAGGTACAAACAAAATAGATCTGTTTAGTCCATCCGTATAATATTATAATTTATTAACCCCCGACCAAAAAAGAGGGGTGTTATAAGTTTGACGTGTCTGTCTGGGACATCATAGCTCCCGAACGGATGGAGCGATTTCAATTTAGTTTTTTTTGTATGAAAGGTGAGTCTGGCGCTAGTGTTCTTAGACAAGTTTCATGAAAATCGGTTGTGCCGTTTAAAAGTTATGGTGGTGAGACCGAAAATCTGCAAATATACTAGTGTGGGGTATCAAATGAAAGCAAATCGCGTCCACATTACATAATTATTATGTTGTTTTACATTTAAGGAAATTAAGACATGGCAATCGGGGGTTTTTCTTAAATTCAGATGTATAATTTAATAAAAAGTGCCCAATATTTAGAGCAGTGGTCCTGGGGGTAAAACGTATATTTCGCAGGGGTAGTGAAACATATTTTTTTGTCTCGATCATATTTCGTGCCGGCTGCTTGAGAAGTTGGTTGGTACAGTCAACAGAAAAAGTAGTGATCGAAGTCAACGTTTCAATTCATTTTTCATACGAAATAAAAACAAAATTGAAAACGTACGGGAGTATGATGACCCAGACATACAGACATACGACGTACTAGATACGTCAATCTTATAACACCCCACTTTTTGGTCGGGGGTTAAAAAGATGTTACAGAGTTGAACATCATTTTGCGTCTCCAATCAACGTTTCAAAACATCTTCTAGTGTGACGTGCAGATGTAACAAGTTATATCAAAGTATCAATTTTATTTATATGTATATGTAATTGTACTAATCCAACAACTATATCAGAGCAACATGTGCATTAAATTAGCTATAAACATTGTTGTTATATAGAATAAACTTAGGAAATAATATATGCCTGAAAAACAGGATTCTCCTAGTTCAGGCACAATAAATACATCATGGTTATAATTAAATTTTAAGGATTTTTGACAGCTTTAAGTGATTTTCTGAATAAATATTATTATTATTATTTGAAGTTTTAATTAGTCAAAAGAGAAAAGTTATACCTAATAACACCGAGGATCACTTACTTATGAAACATTATTTGTTGTTTTATTACTAACAAAATACATTACTTAGTAACTCTTGACTTCGTGTACTGATATACCATAATTAGATAACATTTACATTACATTTTAAAGTAATAAGGCCACAAACGCATTTTTAATTTAGCTGTAAGTCCCCTTTTGTATAGTTTTATCTGGGTGTGTAATAAAGAGTTATATTACTATTATTAACATGTGCACATTACAAAATAATATGATTTTTACTTCTACGGGCAAAAAGGTTTTGAAATCGTTTTTGGAGTTTACTCCTTAAGAAACGATTTGAGTTATAAGGCCCGGTACGGAAATTTTATAAGGAGTAAAATCAAAAAGTGTAACACGAAAAGTTGAGGCGTTACGTAGAAAGAGACAAACATATATATCTGTAGGATTTAACGTGTAAAAGAATGAGATGGAATACATTACACAGCGTATCTCATTCTCGGGGTATCTCCTTTGCGCGATACTTCGTAGTTGAGACTACGAAGTATCGCGCAAAGAGGTATTGCTGTATTTTATTTATACTATTAGGTCCTTACATATGAAATTGGCGTTTTGTATGGGAGGAACAAAAAGTCGAATATTTTTTAATATAATATATTTAATTAATCAAAGTATGAACCATTATTTTCTATGCACTTTTGCCATCTTATAGGTAGTTCATTGATCCCTTTACTAAAAAAACCAGTCGGACGGGAATCAATAAAATCTTTGAAGGCGATTTGGACTGCCCCATCGGAGTTGAATTTTTTCCCTTGCAAGAAATTATCCAAATTTCGAAAAAAATGGTAATCTGTTGGAGCAAGGTCCGGGGAGTACGGAGGATGTCTTAGACTTTCCAATTGAAGCTCTTCTAATTTAGTAGCCGTCTGTTGCGCAGTGTGTGGTCTAGCGTTGTCGTGAAGCAGCAGTGGCGTGGAGCGATTGACCAGCCTAGGTTGTTTAGCCGCTAGCTTTTCCATCATGGTTTGCAATTGCTGACAATAGACATCAGCCGTAATAGTCTGGCCAGATTTGAGAAAACTGTAATGAACAATACCGGCACTAGTCCACCAAACGCTTACAAGTAACTTTTTTGGGGTTAATTTTCGCTTGGGGCAGGATTTGGCTGGCTGGCCAGGATCCAACCATTGCGCTGAGCGCTTCCGATTATCGTAAAGAACCCATTTTTCATCACAGGTAATGATTCGGTTTAAAATACCTTCATTATTGTGCCGGTTTAGTAATGTAACGCAGCAGTCGACGCGCGTTTGCCGGTTTGCTTCAGTCAATTCGTGAGGTACCCACCTTTCAAGCTTTTTAATCTTCCCAATTTGCTTCAAGTGAATTAAAACAGTTTTATCACTAACACCGCAGCCTGCAGCTAACTCGGACGTGGTTTGCGATGGATCCGCTTCCACAATAGCCTTCAACTCTTCATTATCAACTTGAGTCTCAGGCCGTCCACGGGGCTTGTTCTGCAAGTCGAAATTTCCAGAACGAAAACGTTGGAACCAAAAACGAACTGTGTTTTCTTTTGCAACACGACCGCCATACACATCATTCACCCTTCGAGTTGTTTCCGCAGCACTAGTGCCACGGCGGAACTCGTACTCGTAAATAATGCGATATTTTAAGTTTTCCATTTTGTAAAATGAGTGACGCAAACAGAAAAAAACAGAAGAAAAAAAACAAATGAATGACGATCATCGAAGCACAAATACATGAGTCTATAGCTGTACAAATTTGAATTTGGAATTCCTTACCAAAGAGGAGAAATTTGTGATTAAAGTGGCCAGTACGAAAAACGCCAATTTCATATGTAAGGACCTAATATTTTGTAACACACTTTATGTAATACGCTTTATTGAAGTAATATAAATAATCCGAATAATTACAGATATTATGTTTGTTTCTCTTATCATTTTAGCAGATGCGTTCATTTACCCTTTTTTCTATTCGACAACCCTAATTATATTTCACTATTTGTACCATGATGGGATGTGTTTTATTGTAACCTATTGATGACCTGAATTCAACAAAGACATTTCTTTTGTGTTGTAATGTAACATATTAAATAGCCAGTAAATCTATCATAATCAATAGTTTTTCTATCATCTTGCTGCCCGGCAGATTGAATCCAGGTCAGCTCATTTAGTCTAAAGTAAAAGTAAAAAATAAAAAATCAATTACCTAAGTACTATAGGCATTAGAATAGAAGAATAGAATGTCTTTATTGCTTCAAACATGGTATAAAGGTGATAATAATTACATATAAGGTCCACATGTTTCACTAAAAACTAGCATGCAATAATTAATTAAATCTAGGGTAAATGTCAAAATAATTCATTAATGTCATAAAAATTATTTTCATTCAGCCATTTAAATAGTTTTTTCTTAAATATATAATTATTCATTAGTTTTATGTAATTTGGAATTTTATTATAAATTTTAACACACATATTAAGACAACTTTTCCTATATTTAGCTGAATGTGGAGTTTCTTTTAAAATTAGTCTATCTGGGTCTCTACACCTTCTAGGATTTTTGTCGCATGCTTTTTCAAACAATTGTACATGGTTCCTGACAAAATTTGCAATTTCATAAATATAGAGCGATGGTAGAGGTAATACACCAAGTTTCTTAAACAAAGGTTTGCACGACTCATCAGGCGGGATTCCACATATTGCCCTAACACATTTTTTCTGAGCTATAAATGCCCTGTCTTTCTCTGTGCCATTGCCCCACATAACGAGACCATAGCGGAGAGCAGATTCAATGTATGCGTGGTATGATGTTATTGCCGTTTTTAGGTCTGTTACATTTTTTATTTGTCTTAAAGCATATACAAATTTATTTATCTTTTTGTTCACTGAGTCTATATATGATTTCCAATCCGAAATTTCCAATCCAAAATTAAAGAGTTATCATCATCATTGTTTCTGTTTGAAAAATGTTGGGGATATGCTCAAACACTAACCAATCTGGATTCATCAAATATGATGTTTGGAAACTAACTGAAAAACAGTAATTATTGTTCTTCATAACACAATTTCTGATACAAATTTTAACCTCAGGAAGCAGTGTACCGCGGTGGATGAATGTTTGAGCTCTAATTATAATTTGCAAATGAGACAAGTGTACAAAAAAGGGATTAACTCATCTAATCCATACACTTACTACAGTTCTGACCAGTTTCAAAGTGTTAGATTTTACCCCGGACTAGGATAACAAAAATGTTCCCATAAATTCTCACCTATCTTATAGGTAGCTAACAAATATAGGAAAAAAAAACAGTTTATATTTTTCATACATTTATTTTGAACTTAAATTAAATTCAGTCTTAAAATAACAAACGACTAGGTAAGAAAAATAATTAGGAAGGAATGAGAAAATTCAAGATGGTAACGTCTTTAACTAAATCTACTTCTCTCCACTGTCCCCATTGGCTTGGTCTTTGATCTCCTTGCGGACGGGGCCCGTGTGCGCGATGGGGACACTACGCTCGCCTTGGACAGCCGCGGGCGCCTTCGGAGCCGTCACAGTCAACACTCCGTCCGAGGAGAGCTTGGACTCCACCGCCTCCGGCAGGCAGCCCTCCGGCAGCGCGTAGCGGCGAGTGAACTGCCGGGAGATGAAGCCGTGTTGGTCTTTCTTCTCCTCGTGCTTCCCTTCCACCACGATGAACCCGTCGACGGTCTTCACGGCGATCTCCTCGGGCGAGAAATGTTGCACGTCGAGGCTCACTTGAAACTTGTCTTTGTCGCTCTTGATGCTGGAGCCGACGTCTCGGGCGGCGGCCGCGAGGTGCCTCCAGGGGCGGTAGTACTCGCGTGGCGACAGGCCCCCTATAGAGGCAGTCAGGAAGTCCTCAGGCGTCAGGCCCAGCCCAAAGTGCTGCTCGAGCAGCCGGCGGGGGCGCTCCACCTCGTAGTCAAACAGGAATGGAATCAGTGACATAGTTCTTAGTCACACTCGATGAATTGAGTCACAAAACACTACAAACAATTGAATACTTAAAACTTTGTTTGTTGGTAGTGCAGGAATCGCAGAGATAGCTTGGCAAATTCAAGATTCTGTTCGCTGATTCGGTTTGAATTGAACTGATGCCGGAGAACCCGCGTAAATGTTTATAAGCGGTGGCGCATTCTGCGAGAACATAGTGGAACTATCGCGAAGCAGGGGCTATAAACCTTTTCCGTTTTCATAATTCAGCTTTTATGATTCAATGCCTAGAATAGAAATGCCGAAAATAGAGCTATCTCCTTCTCCTCACCTTTATTATAAATTAGATTATCTCTTTCGTCTACCAACCTACTTGTACCTTCTTTTCGTGTTTGTTAGATTTATAGCATCATTAAAAATAAAAAAAAACGAGAGACTAGGAATAAGTTATCGACTTGGTGGGGGCACTGCCGTGCCCCCAGATTGGTGGTGCAGTGATAGCGAATAACCCCTCATTTCAAACGATGCACCATTTTGTATTGAATATATGCAATTGCTATCTTCCAATTTACTAACGTATAATTGTAATTATATATTTTTCATAAAATAGTCAACCAAATTAAAAATAATGAACAACACCAACACAATTCCCAACAGGTTTGATAAGATGTCTGCCAAAGATTCATAACCAATGTAAGATAATAGTAATGCTACTCAACAATAGATGGCGCTGCACCGAAAATTCTCGAATACTAACTATCGATTGTTCAGCTCTCGACGATTCTTAAATACCTACCTACTTTATTATATTTAAAATACTAGGTACAGCGGATTTGCCCGCATATTAACAGATTATCCCGCGGTAAATAGTAACATTTAGTAGTCATCATCATCATCATCACCCTATTAACGTTCCCACTGCTGGGACACAGGGACTTCTCTCTTGACGAGAGAGATTAGGCCTTAATTCACCACGCTGGCCAAGTGCGGGTTGGTGAATGTCACATGTCCTTGAAACTCTTTTAAAGTTCTCAGAACATGCCGGTTTCCTCACGATGTTTGCCTTCACCGTTAAAGCACGTGTTTAAAGCACACATAAATCTCTCAAGAAGAAAAATCCAGAGGTGCGTGGCGGGGTTTGAACCCACGACCTTCGGAATGAAAGTCGAGTGTCCTCCCACTTAGCCAACACGGCTTTTACTTGGTTTAAATTTAGTAGTAGTTAACTTTAATAAATAGGTTAATTTAAATTACATTTTAATCATTACATTGTATGCCAAATAAAATGAATTTATAACTACTTATTTTTATTATGTCAGTTTCAAATTTGATCCAAATTGGGCCGTAAAAAGTAAGCAGCCTATGTAGTATCCTGATGTATAGGTACACGAACGCCATCTATTAAAAGAAGAAGAAGATGTATAGGTAATTTAAGTAGGTATATTACTGTGAAGTTTCATCAATCAGTTTTGTCGTGCAAGAGCACACCTATAGTTACATACCTACCTATAGTTACCTACATTCTAACAATCTTTCGCGTAGGTATATAATTTGGCTAAGTAATTAATAGGATCCCATCAAAAACAATACTTGTCAAAAAAACCAAGTCGCGCAACTCAGTTGTTCTGCGGTAAAAAGTTGTGAGATCCATGTAATTCCAAGTCTTCAAGTTTCGTCTCAAAATTCTTTAATGTTTTATATAAATATATTAAGACTTGGCCATCGCCTGAAAACACTTGTTAATTCAATCGCCTGAAAACACGTGTAAATTCAATTATTTAGTGCGATGGCCAAGTCTCAACATATTTATATAAAACATTAAAGAATTTTGAGACGAAATTTGAAGACTTGGAATTACATGGATCTCACAACTTTTTACCGCAGAACAACTGAGTTGCGCGACTTGGTTTTTTTTGACAAGCATTGTTTTTGATGGGATCTCATTTCTTTTTGTATTTTGTAGACAGTTCTACTTTTTTCCTTTTCGGTACCTTCTACTCATTGTATATAATTATGTCCATATAATTTTCTTTTTGCCGGTCCAGATTGGATTTATTTATATTTCGCATTGTTATTACTTTACTTTATTTCGTATTTTACGTGGCGTTGCGACAGCGCCCTCTATACCGGTATTTTCTAGATTTTTTAGTTTTTCCTTGATTCATTCACCGAACACTACTTATGTTCCAAATTTGAAGCTTCTAGGTCTGCTAGAAGTGCCTTAAAATTTTGATGATCGGTGAGTCAATGAGTGACAAAATTAAGAAATTTGACCCGTTCTAATTCTTAAAATACTGGTTCAAATTGAATGAAATTTAAAATATACCGTGTCTTTACAATGCCTGCATGGTTACTGAAAATTGCAGTCTTCTAGTTTTATCCACAACGAAGTTACAGGGGGTCGAAAATGGCCTGAATTGCTTCGAGAAAAGGTACGACAGCGCCCACTATACTGGTTTTTTCTAGATTTTTTCGTTTTTCCATGATTCATACACCAAACACTACTTGTATTCCAAATTTGAAGCTTCTAGGTCTGCTAGAAGTGCCTTAGAATTTTGATGATCGGTGAGTCAGTCAGTCAGTCAGTGAGTGAGTGACAAAATTACGAAATTTGACCCGTTATAATTCTTAAAATACTGGTTCAAATTGAATGAAATTTGAAATATACCGTGTCTTTACAATCCTGCATAGTTACTGAAAATTTCAGTCTTCTAGTTTTATCCACAACGAAGTTACAGGGGGTCGAAAATGGCCTGAATTGCTTCGAGAAAAGGATGGTACGGCCGTGCCGCTTTTTTGCTCGACTTGGTGGGGGCACTGCCGTGCCCCCAGATTTATAATACCTATTCAGCCCTCCGATAGCTAAAACATCAATAAGCCACAAAACCAACTTTTGAGATATGAACGAAAAACGCGGGCGTTTTTTTAAAGTGATGCCATTTAAAGGATATTAGACGTATCAAACATTTTGAACGATCAAAAGATAGCTCTCATCATTTTCTATCGTATAGCAAATATCTTGATTTTAAATAATAAGTTTGAAAAGGAGAAAAATATGTTTAGGAGTTTTAGCTATGGAATGTTGAGTTATTTTACTATTAAATACTTTACAAAAATATCGCTAAGTATACCCAAGCGATGTTTTAGCGTAGGAGATATAAGTTAATTTTGACGCAATTTTTGATGTAAAAAAAAAACTTACCTTACCCTAAAAAGTCGCTAAGCGCATTTAGCGTATTATTCATTTGAATTTTTGCCATCTCACCTTAATCCGTTTGTTTTCAATAGCGTTTTATCACAAAAATACTACACTAAAAAGACGCTAAGCTTTAAACCCTTAGCGATAACGCGTAATGTGGACGCGATGCGCTTTCATTTGATACCCCACACTAGTATATTTGCAGATTTTCTGTTTTCCTTCCCCTCTCTCACCCCCATAACTTTTAAACGGCTCAACCGGTTTTCATAAAACATGTCTAAGAACACCCGGGCCAAACTCACCTTTCATTAAAAAAAAACTAAATTGAAATCGCTCGATCCGTTCGGCAGCTATGATGTCCCAGACAGTCAGACAGACACGTCAAACTTATAACACCCTCTTCTTTGGTTGGGGGTTAAAAATGGGTTGATTCATCGTCAATTCTCGCTGTTTCTGTCAGATACGAAATCAGATCATAGAGTTGCTGTTTATTTTTCTGAAGTAAGATAGTTAAGTAGAGGTGCAGTACTGAAAAAATTTTTTGATTTCAGAATAGAAATCAACACTTTTATGAATGAAAAAGGCAAATCTATCTTTCTTTCGAGGAAATCAATGATCTTGTCAAGGAACTTATACCAAACCTGGAATGTGCACAGGCTGCGGATGCGCGAGCCGAGCGAGATAGTTTTGTGAGAGCCCTTTGTCCCTTTCATTAGGGTGTCCAAACAGTAGGTAGATATTTTGGACATAAAAATATGAACTTAATCACTTATTTTAAATAATTATGTTATAGGGAGGTGTTACTCGTAAAATAAAAGTAATCACATGTTACGATTTATTTATTTATTTATTTATTTATTTATTTATTTATTTGTTGCATCATGTGGTTATAAAGGTGTTAACATTCTAAATTCCCTGACATGAGCCCCGTTGGGGCATTACAACTTCATCTTTAAGATGTATCCTAAACTATATTTAGGTACTTAAATAAACTATCTTATTATTAAGAACAGTTGGTAAGTAACTTAAATAAACTATCTTATTACTAGGTACAGTTGGTAAGTATTTAACATCATATATTAAAATAAAAAAAATTGTAAGTTAGGTAAGTGTGGTATATTCTGGAATTTAACTGGAACTAGAATTTTACAATAAAATTTATGTCAAATTTAATTTATGTATTAAAGTTATTTATAATAATGTGGCTGGTGATGGAAACATTAATTTTGTATATCTATTTTATTAAGGTATTTATCACAGATTTTTATCTATACCTAAATTTAAAATATTAGTATATTATACCTTGAATATTATTTAATATATTGAATATTATTACAATAACTTATTTATGTTGATACCTACTCTACAATTATTTATGTAAGCATTAATTATAATATTTATTTATTGCACACATAAGTTTTTAAAAGTAAATAAAAGTAAATTTATGTTTTTAAACTAAAAAGATTTGAATTTGTAATATGTAATCTTTATGGAATTTTATTTTTATGTACTTATCTATGTGACAACTTATTTTAATCTAATTTATCGTCCATGTACTCTTTTACTGAATAGTAGCTTTTATTTATAAGTAGTTGTTTTAATTTACTTTTAAATAATGTGTCTGTTTCAATGTTTTTAATATGTTGAGGTAATTTATTGTAGATTTTAATTGACCGGTAATATGGGCTTTTTTTATAAATTTCTAGAAATGGTTCTGGAAGTATAAGTTTGTTTTTGTGTCGAGGGTTACTGTTATAACTATAGTAGGAGATATGTTTACGGACAAATAGGGAAATCTCTAATATGTATATAGATGGAAGTGTAAGTATTTTTTCTTTTTTAAAGTAGGGTTTGCAACTTTCTGGTTGGTGTATGTTGACAAGGATGCGTACACATTTTTTTTGTAAGATGAATATATCATGCGCATCAGTACTATCTCCCCATAGAATGATTCCATAGTTTATATTTGAGTAGATATATGCATAGTAGGCGGAGAAAGCACACTCTGGTTTAGTGTTAATTTTTAAAATACCTAGTACATAGGTAAACTGGCTCATTTTGATTTTTAATTTTTTCAATTGGTTTTTCCAGTTTATGTGTGTATCTATTGTGAGACCTAAAAGTTTGAATTCTTTTACTTCTTCTATTTTATATTTGTCTTTGATTTGTTTGAGGTCATATGGAGTTTTTTGATATGGTCTAAATTGAATTAATTTTGTTTTGTCTGTGTTTATTAAAAGGTTGTGGTTTTCTAGCCATTTTTTTACGCTTTCAAAGGTATCTCCTATTATTTTGTGGTTATCTTGGTTTTTTGGACATCTAAATAATAGGGAAATATCATCTGCAAAGAGGATACACATAGTATTTATTACTTTAGGTAAATTGTTAATATAGATTAAAAATAATATGCTTCCTAACACGCTGCCTTGTGGTATTGAATTATTGACATTTAAAATTTTAGAATTATTATAACTTAGTTCTCCTGTGGTTTCGTTAAAGTGTTCTATTTGTACATACTGTTTTCTATTGTTTAAATATGATTCTAACCATTTTAATGCTCTTCCTCTTATTCCTATTTCATCTAATTTATTTAAAAGAATGGAGTGTATGACTCTGTCATAGGCTTTTGACATGTCTAGCAATAAACCAACAGCATGGTCTTTGCCACGGAGGTAGCTGTGTACCTCTTGGATGTAATGGTAAACAGCTAGGCAAGTTGAACGTTTTTCACGAAAACCATATTGGTGTTTGTCCAGTAACTGAAATTTTTCTAGAAATTTATACATACGTGTAGACATTGATTTCTCAAAGAGTTTAGAAAAAGAGGGAAGCAAGGCTATTGGTCTATAGTTTGATAAGTTAAATTTTTTTCCACCCTTTTTATAAATAGGTTTTATTTTGGCTATTTTTAGTTTTTCAGGAAAGGTACATTCGGTGAATGATTGGTTTATTAATTTAGTTAATATTGGGGTAAGGATTTTGTTACATGATTTTATTAGTGTGGGTGGTATCTCATCGATACCTGAGCTTGTCTTAGTGGGCATTTTTGAAATTATATTTGATATTTCTTTTTCTGTAACCGGTTGTAAATATATTGAGTTAATTGGGATTTGGTTATTTGTTGACTGTGAGCTGCTAATTGTTTGTTGTGAAATTTTTCCTATAGATGTAAAATATTCATTAAATTGGTTTGCTATTTGTTCCGGAGATTGTATGTTTTCCTTTTTTTCATTAATTAGTTTAATATTTTCGTGAAATTTGCTTATTTTGTTTGGTTTTGTTATTTGGTTAATTAAGTTCCACATGCATTTTGTTTTATTAGAAGATTTTTTCATTTTGTTAGTGTAAGATAAGAATTTAGATTTTTTAATACATTTTTTTAAAAGATTTGAATAATTAGTAAAATGTGCTTTTAATACAGGATGATTGTTACTTTGGTTAGCTAGAGATTTTATAAGTCTTTTGTTTCTACAAGCTTGTTTTATTCCTTTTGTAAGCCAAGTGTTTTTTATTCTGTTTGTTTTATGGATATAGAGTTTTTTCGGTATGTATTTGTCTAATAAGTTCTGTATAGTGTCGTGGAATGAGTTGTAATTTTCATTTATGTTCCTATTATCTTTAACTATCTCTATCCAGTTTATATTGTTTAATGCCTCTGTAAAATTTTTAATATTTTGTGTAGTAAATTTTCTTTTTATTATTTTTATGCATTTGGTTTCAGGATTATTAGTTAAATTAAATTTATATATTAAGCCTTTGTGATCGGATAAACCAAGGTCTTCTACAGTTACATTAAAGAGGTGATTGTTAGTAAAAATAAGATCTATACAAGAAGATGATTTTCCAGTAACTCTTGTTGGGTTATTTATTATTTGTCTTAGGTTGCATTCCAACATAAGATTAGCTAGTTTGAAGTAGTTATTTGTTTTTATATCAATATTGAAGTCTCCAGTAATAATCAAATGTCTATGGCTTTTTGTTTTTAGTTTTTTTAGCAATTTTTCTATAAAATTAAAGAATAGATCTATGTTTCTATCTGGGCGATAAATAGTAATGACTGTTACATTTGGTTTTATATCTAAGGCACAACATTCAACCATATTTTCAATTGATAGATCTTCATAGTCTTTTTTTTCTTTATATGCAATTGTTTTTTTCACTAGAATGGCTACGCCACCTCCACGATGTTCTTTTCTGCAGAATGAAGCTCCAAATTCAAAATGTGGGATCTTGGTATAAGTTTTATAAAACGATTTATAAACATATATTTGGTAAATATTTTCATTCTCTCATTACTGAATAAAACAGTTTTATGCGAATAATTTTTGATATTTGTATTACTTGGAATGGCATCCAGCCACTTTTTTCTCAAGGATTCTCCACTAGGAAATCTGAAATTAATTAATAATTTAAAATAATACGTTGTGACACACAAATCAGTGATTAGCACATAAAGTTTAATCTAGATTACCTACTATTTATATGTTTGAACAAAATATGGTTACGGAATTAATCCTAAAAATCCGTTCATTATGGTCATACTACTTCAAGAATTTAAAAATACTTACTTGAAGAAAGCTTTACCGCATCCCGCATAGGATTCGCTTTTACAGCCTGGAATCGCACATTTTTTAACCATATTTATTATGTAAGAATAAAGAAATATTGCCGAATTACGGTAGGATAAATAATAACAAATCAAAATGGTTGATGGGATGCCAGTTCAATTTACATAGCTCCTACTAATAACCTATTCTTTTTCAAACAACACCTTAATATCGTGTTTAAATTTTTGCAATAAAGAAAATCTCATTAAAGACGATAATTTAAAAATATATGGATCATTAGGATAATTAGAAAGATGGTAATATATTTATTAACAAGAGATGACAAATTTGTTTTTTTTTTACCATTCCTACTACGTTTTAAAAACAACCCTTCTGGCAACACTTAAGAAAGGGACAGAGGGCTCTCGAAGCGCTATCTCTCTCGGACCGGATTTCTCTCTGACTAAATGTTATTCGAAAATAGAACTTAACTTCATATATATACGGTTTTTTTTATCGAGGAAAAAATGTCGGTGCACATTCCAGGTTGGGTATAAGTTCCTTGGATCTTGTTAAGTTTTATGGCAGCTTGTCATTTGATTTTGACGAATTGAAAAGGTTTGTTAGGCAGTTCATTACAGTTATTGGTAGGACTTATTTATGCGAACAAACTTTTTCAATTGGCAATTTTAGAAAAAATAGATATGCTTCTCGTCTCACAGATTATCCATAGAGCAACCTCAGACATCAAGCTGAAATTTGTATTTAAACCTTATATTAAAATTTAAGAAAAACGCCCGGTTCCAATGCCTTTATTTCCTTAAAAGTAAAACACCATAATATTTTGTAATGTGCACGCGATGCGCTTTCATTAGATACCACGCTCAAGTATATTTGCAGATTTTTGGTTTTCCTTCCCCACTCTCACCATCACAACTTTTAAACGGCACAACCGATTTTCATGAAACATGTCTAAGAACACTCGCGCCAAACTCACCTTTCATACAAAAAAAAAAACAAATTGAAATCGGTCCCCGCTTGCGTTCGGGAGCTATGATGTCCCAGACAGACAGATAGACAGACAGACACGTGAAATTGATGACCCCTCTTTTTAGTCGGGGGTTAAAAATCAGTTACCGGGTACTTCGTAGTTTCCATTTCTGAATGATTTACGGCGGTTGTTTTTTTTTTTAATTATATTAGAATTAAATGACGTTATGTGTTAACCAATTTTAGTGGCATTTTTTTGGATAAGAACAATTATGCGTAGATATATTGGGTTCATATGACAACTGCGGCCCACCTTTACTTCATTTTGCCACCTTGTGGCGTTAAGCTGTGAGTGTAAGTGAAGTTAGAGCGATGGAATGTTACTTAAACCTTGTTTTTGAGGTATGCCATGGGGTTCAATTTTCGGATGCACCGGTCCGAGACGAATGTTAAAAAAATCGTTAGACTCTACTGACACTTCTCTCGATTAATCGATGAGACCTAGTGGTGCACTTGGTCAGCTCTCATGAAAGTGTGCCCCGGCTCAAAGGAGTGTAGGAAGATATTGGCCGTGGTTATGAAATCTGAATTGACCAAATGTACAAGCAATGAATAAAATAACTAATTTTTAATTTGCTCACTGCAGTTGTCCAACCATATCTTTTTGACATCACGGTAACGCATACTGAAAGCGTAAAAACTTCTCATGATGTCTTCTTGTTTGCGGGCAGCAATGCCGTCATGCCATAAAATAGTGAATGGTTTAGTTTCAGTGGTGAATTTTCCGACGGGTGCAAATGTTTGGTTAAAAACCACGAAGCGCTGAGCGAAAATGACTGACTAGAATTAAATGTATCCATCCTCGGTAACATAATCACTTTTTCTAAGTCAGCATTAAACAACACGTTTTCTTTACTTTGCGGAAATATTTTATGAAAAGCATAGAGCTGCCTTGCTTTTTTTCTTTGAGATGTGAGCGCAGATAGCGATGTTTTAGCTAAGTATTGTGGCTTAGCGTTCTTGTAGCGTAGGATTCGCACAGAGTTTATACATCATCTATGTCTTTAAAGGCGGATAGAGTTTTAGAGAAAAGTAAACTGCTAGCTGCTGGCTAACTGAACCATGACTTTAAGATCGCTTAAGTACCATAACGAATGCCTAGTCTTGTAAAATGAATAGAGTATTTTTAGTAAGCAAAAAAACGGAATTTATTTTGTATTCTGACAAAGTTAACGGCTCCAAGAGACTATTTAGCCTAGTATTGATGGTTAACGTAGTTTAAGTCGTGTAAAATATATATTTTGCCGTAGTTAACGCTGTTTTTGCTAGATCTATCTCCTGATCTAAAAGCACTACAAGAATGTTTCTAGAACAGATCGATAGAGTTTTTTTTCTATGTAGAATGGCATCAAAAACTCAAAATCGACCACTTGTGGCTTAGCGATGTTTTAGCTATCGGAGGGCAGTATTATACCCATGTTCTTCTAGCTAGTGCGAATGATTCTAGCAGTGGTGAACTATAATAAAGCTGTAAACTTCAAGTGAACGCATTATAAAAATGCGCTTTAGTTAAAAGGTATTCATACTAAATAAACCACCGTCTCCATAACATTTGTATTTTTTTTCTCTCCGTCCACGGTTGTCTGGAAGAAATTGCTTTAAGAAATAAGACCGCCCATTACGCATTCTAGGTTTAGTTTTAATTTCTAATTGTATTGTTTCTTTGTTTGTTGTGTAATAATATTAAAGTATTTTTATCTATCTATTTACAGAAGTAACTAACATAGCACAAAAGAAAATGGACACATCTGCAAAATGTGAATGTTATTTGACATTTTCAAAAGCATAACATTATTACTCGAATATTATTGTTTTAACCCTGATCAAACAAAATGTGCGGATGCATGACATCAATTTTATAAATGAATATCGGATAAAAAAAATTATATGTTGGCTATTAGGCAAAAAAGTCATATACATACCTATTAAATCGACTTTTTTTTAATGAAAACTACTTCATCTGGTTTTTCTGTTTGAGTAAACGGTGTATTTTATTCAAAGTAGACTCATTTGAAAGATCGTTTACCTAGCTAAAAAAAAAATTTAAAGAAAATACAATTTCGGTACAAAACCCAATTGAAAATATTATTTATGTAGAAATTTAACAAAAAAAATCGATGTTAATTTTATTTTTGATCTGTAGCTTTTAAACTGGATTATTGAGGTTTCTTACCATAGATAGATACTCTAAGATCTAAGTTGTATTAAACTTCATCATATAATCTACAAATCTCTTCCAAAAAGTAAGGGTCTACCTTAGATAGATACTCTAAAGGTAGACCCTTATTTATTAAGGTACCTCTTTTCGTTGTCATGTTAATTGGCGATGCAACTAAAGATTCTAACTAAAGATGGGTAGTTCCGGATTGGTATTGTTCCAGGAACTAGTTCTGCACCTGGAACGATATCGTTCCGATCCGAGCTGTGAATCTGAACATGTTTAAACATTTCCGGAATGAGATGGAAATGGAACGGCGCGTACCATTCCCATCTTACTCCGCGGCAGCGTGACGAGCGCGTGTCGCTGTTTACAGTGACATCTGTACGTCGATGAATGAATTAAAGGTAGTATGCAACCTTTACTTCGATAGCTATGGTTCATTTTTAAAAAATAAAACAAAATTTTCGTATGAACTTTGCCCTTGAAAATTCAGCGCCTCATTTCTTTAAATTTTAATGTTTGAAACAATTGATATAATTATTACATGCGGTTCAGTTTGATTTTTTCTCGTTTTTATTTTTAGTTTGATGTTGCGTACGTAATTCGCACATGTTGTTTTTGGTACTCGTCAACTTACCTACCTATAAAGTACCTATTAACATTCATAAGTAACTTTATAACAGTACTTACTCTACCTAGGTACCTATTCTTATAGGTATATATGTATCAACTATATACTAAGTGATGAAATACCTTTAAAAAAGTCGTATGGGATTATCTGAAAATCAGCGCCGGACAAGTTAAACAGCTTGTCGGCATCAAGCTGAGATTATCCCTTTTGCCTAAAGTTATTTAAGAGAATTAATATTTCATTTATTAATTTAATTGTAACTAATTAGCTATGTAATGTTAGTTAATGTTAGTTTTAAGTTCTTTTTTGTAATAACTTTAAGCAATAAATGTATTTTATTCTTATTCTTAAAACATTCATACTAATTCATAGTTTAGTTCCCATGTAAACATGTCCGACCGCACCGAACATGACAAGGATCCACGCAAGCTACGCTAGTTTACAACAGCTCTCTAGTTCCGCGGACATGTTTCCGTTGTTAACATTTCCGAACCTAACAGGTCCTGCGGAACGACTTGTACCTCGAACATGCTATAATGCTAACATGTCCGGACAGGACATGTTTCCCGGAACTAGTTCCGACGTTCAACTGAACTATCTAGGTATATCATGCATGTTCAATCCACAGTCGGACATGTTTTGAGCATGTCTAATTCTAACTACCGTAAAACGGGGTGGATAGACATGGTTTTGAAGTTTGTTTTTATTTCTCCATTGATTTTTGTATGATTGGCTATCATAATAGTGTTTTTTATTATGTCTCGAAGTTCAATTAATACTATCCTATCATGAAAATATATAGATAATGCTTTGATTTTACCGTAAAATGTAAAAATATGTTAGATTTCTATTTACCCGCAATTGGGGTCAAAAGAAGCGTCATATGGGGCGAATCGAAAAAATCGTCAGGGCTGTCACTTTCCAAAAATAAGTTGTTGAACGCCTGAACGAATATTCATAAATTATAACTAATATATAAAATATCGTCAGCTTTTGAACACAAAAAACCGCACCAATAGGTTTCCATTCGTTTAGGAGGCCACAGACAACCACACAGTTGAATTCTATGACAAAAAGGTGTACCTACCTAATAATATTTTGATGGCAGCCCTAGCACATAATTTTCTATACACCCCCTTCTTATTTCTATTAAAACCTATCCCGTTTCTATTAGCCCCGTACTTCATTGGACCCTATCTATTGACCCCATACTACGTATCTGTTCGCCTCTTTGGCATTTCTATTAACCCCAAAGTTTGAATAAAATTGACTTGGTTTACAATTAGTATACAATTAATTTAATTTACAACATAATTTTACTTACCTTTACATTAAAATGAACCACGATGAACTGCCAACTACACCACAACTTTGAATTTTACAAGAATTCGTTTTACTAAAGAGATATTGATAAAGTTTTGAGGACCACAAATAAACGTCTCACGACCGACGACTCACTTTCAACGTGTTTTTATTTTTAAACTTCTAACCTGACAGCAAATCAGTCTCGCCATGTCAAGAAAAAAATGTTGTAGTTTACAAAAAAGTAGAATTTGGCGTTTCTATTTGAAAATGTTTGTTAATAATTGCCAGAAAAAAACTTTTTTGGTTTCATTTCCATTCACCTCTTGAATTCTATCCACCCCGTTTTACCCGGTAGCGCCTCGAGTGTCAAAATTGTGAAGCTGTCTAATAAGAACGACACTTTGACAGTTTTCTTTACATTAACGTCAGGGAAAAACAAATAATAAAAACAAATCAATTATTCCGCCGCTAGAGGCGTGCGGATAATCTACTACATAATCGCCCTCGCTCGCCCCGGCCCCGTCTCGACGAGTGAACACTGAACAGCCAGCAACAGCAACGTAGGGGTCTAATTTATTATTCTATGGTAGGGTTAAGAAAATAAAACAATTTATAAATGTTCATACTTTTATTAGCAACATAAATTTGAATTCAGTCTTACAATTAATAACAAATAGGCGCGGCGACTAGGTATTATAATAGGAATGAAAGAACTATAGTATGTAGGTAACACCATCCAGATGAAGTTACTTCTCTCCGCCGTCCCCATTGGCTTGCTCCTTGATCTCCCTGCGAACGGGCCCAGTTTGCGCGATGGGGACACTACGCTCGCCTTGGACAGCCGGGGGTGCCTTCGGTGCCGTCACAGTCAATACACCGTCAGAAGATAGCCTGGACTCCACCGCCTCCGGCAGGCAGCCCTTCGGCAGCGCGTAGCGGCGAGTGAACTGCCGGGAGATGAAGCCGTGTTGGTCTTTCTTCTCCTCGTGCTTCCCTTCTACCACGATGAACCCGTCGACGGTCTTCACGGCGATTTCCTCGGGTGAGAAATGTTGCACGTCGAGGCTCACTTGGAACTTGTCTTTGTCGCTCTTGATGCTGGAGCCGACGTCTCGGGCGGCGGCCGCGAGGTGCCTCCAGGGGCGGTAGTAATCGCGCGGCGCCAGGCCTCCTACTGAGGCAGTCAGGAAGTCCTCGGGCGTCAGGCCTAGCCCGAAGTGCTGGTCGAACAGCCGGCGGGGGCGCTCCACCTCGTAGTCGAACAGGAGTGGAAGCAGAGACATTGTTTTTCACAATCGAAGAAAATTCAGACACAAAACTCCACAATTATGTATGCGTTTGCAAGAATCGCAGCGATTGTAGTTTGTTTCACGAATTTGAATTTGTTCGTTCTCTTGTTCGATTTGAATTGAACTGATGTGATGTCGGTTGAACGCGCGCAAAAGTTTTTAAGCGGTGGCGCACTCTACGAGAATATAGTGGAACTTTCGCGAAGCAGGGGTCATAAACATTTTTAAGCTTCAAATATGTAGTTGCATTTATTAGATAATCATTACATTACATTTATTAGTGTTTATCAACATATTACACATATATAAATAAATATAAACGATAATATAATTAAATAAGAGTTTAAAAAACTGCCATATTAACTGTATTTTAAAAAGTGTATTTATATTTTACAGTAAGATAAAAGTAACAGAGAAGTACCGATGATAGAACAAATAATAGATTTAATTTTCTTACGAGCCTTTCCATCTTACATTTGTGATCTGATCTGATGATGAATTTACAGGCTTCTCATATTTATTTAATATATTTATGTAAATAGGTACGATTACCTTAGGTTAAATTCGATATTAAAAATAAATGTATGGTTCTGCTTTATCAAACCATCAATATCTAAAACGATTATACCGTATTAATGTTAGGTCCGTTGTCTACCAAATGTTTGTAGCCCATGCTATTTTAAAATAGTTCCGCTACTCAACAACAGATGACGGTACACCTTCTCGGACGGAAAATTCTCGAATATTCCCGAATCTGTTATGTTCTAAGAGATACCTTACACAAGATGGGAACAAAATAAAAGACAAGTTCTTCAGCTGCAGCTAACGGGCGCGATTTTGATAATACAAATAAACTAAACTGTGCAAACCAACGGTTGAAGAAAAAAAAGTGTGTGTGTGTCAGCTACGACGCACGATTGGAGTTTACTCCTTACGAACTATAATTATGAATGATATAATATCGAATAGAAAAAAAGGGTAAATGAACGCATCTGCTAAAATGATAACAGAAACAAACATATTATCTGTAATTATTCGGATTATTTATATTACTTCAATAAAGCGTATTACATAAAGTATGTTACAAAATAATATAAATAAAATACAGCAATACCTCATAATCATAATCATTTATTCATAGAAATTCAGGTTTGTACAAAGTTCTTAATAAAATATTTAAGTTACACTGAAATCTGCCTTGCCTATGAATATTGCAAACCACAAAAAAAAAATTAACTATTTTATTATTAGATTAAACATACAATATAAAAAAAACACACACAAAAATATTAATCCTTAATGTCAAACACGTATTAGTCAATTATTTGTAATGTCAATCCTATAAACATTATTAAAATTATGTCAAAGAAAATGACAAAATTATTTTACAATTAAAATTATATTGTGTTAGTTTCAGAATAATGTAGATGTCCAAACAATTAAAGGTCATTATAATTTGAGTTCATGAATTCTTTAACGTCATAAAAGCATTTACTTAAAAGCCAGTTGGTCAATCTTTTCTTAAAAAATAATAATGGTAGATCTTTAAGTGAATCAGGTAGCTTGTTATAAATACGTATTGAATTGACATACGCATTTCTTTTATAAGGTAAATTTGCAGTAAAATATAGTCCAGAATCAGATTTAAATATAAAAAAAACTGCTTTTTCAAGCTTATACATGTCAAGTTTACAGGGCGGTATATATATTTTATTACAGGGTGGTATATATATTTTATTGGGTATTATATTTACGGGGTTTCCTCTTAGCGCGATACTTCGTAGTTGAGACTACGAAGTATAGCGCAAAGAGGAAACCCCGAGAATGAGATTCCATCTCATTCTTTTACACGTTCTATCCTACAGATATATGTGTTTGTCTCTTTCTACGTAACGCCTCAACTTTTCGTGTTACACTTTTTGATTTTACTCCTCATAAAATTTCCGTACCGGGCCTTATAACTCAAATCGTTTCTTAAGGAGTAAACTCCAAAAAAATGTGTGTGTGTCAGCTACGACGCACGATTGGAGTTTACTACTTACGAACAATCTATAATTATGATATATATCGAATAGAAAAAAAGAACGCATCTGCTAAAATGATAATTATAACACCGCTCGTATTTCGTTGGGGGGTTAAATACCGGAACATAAACAGGTCAAGTCTACAGTCTCTATTATGTAGACACAAAAAGTATTAAATGTACTCTAAACTTCATTTCTACTATTCATCGATAGATGGCAGCACTCATGCTCATTTTTGTATATTGTGAACAACACCATGAAATACGTTCCGTTACGCTTAGTTTTGTAGCAACATCAAATACGCTCCGTTACGATTGATTTATGCATTTTGGAGAACAGAAACGCTCCGAGCGGCAGCAAAAAGAACTACGCTTAAACTTTTGTTTGCATTGCACTGACATGACTGACATGACATTTCATTACCTACGCTTTGTAGGTTTGTAGTCGCGTGTGTTCAGCGTTGAGCACAGTACATAGCACAGTTTGTGTGATTTTTATTCGTAAACAATCGTTTTCTGTGATTTTTATACCCCTTTTACAAGTTATATTGTAAGAATACAGTGATTGTTAATTATATTTGTGCGGTGTGAGTTTGCTGTGATTGGTTTTTGTGGATTTACACGAAGAAGCTATGGCTGATAATACTAAATTGACCGAAGAAGAGATAATAGAAATCCGGGAGCAATTTGCACAGGTATTTCAGTTGATACTACTAATTTAGTTTCTATAACACTTATTGTCCTTGTATGACCGGGCGTAATACTACTACATATTGAAATGTTTTGCATAAATTCTCCGCCTCGTATTTGCCTGCGCTCGTAATACAACCTACTTGTATATTTAGGCAAGGCACATGCCTTGCCTTCGAAACACAAAACTTGGTTGCATTCTGTAATTGTGGGATTCGATTATAACTTTGAAATATTTGATACAACATCTGAACTTGCAATTTTTAGTGTGGTATGAAGGAACATAATATATTTAGCGGCCTAATTGAGATTGAGACCTAGCCTGAATTCCTATCCATTTAAATAAGTCTTTCAATGATATTTTTATCAGTGTCCTGTAATATCCACCTGATTGATAAGATTGACTGCTGTTATAAAGTAGACAAAAACTTAATCCAATTCATCAATAGATAGCTTGTAAGTTAAATAAATATTAATATTTAATTTCAACTAATAAAAAAAAAAGCTGCTAATAAAACTATACAACAAAAAGGTTTTACAATGTTCTTAAGTGATCATAAGCTCGCCTCTAAAATGTTTGTTTCTACACTTATCCAAGTATGAATAAAAATTACTTATCATAAAGAGGACACCATATTAAGACATTAATAAAATTTGCTACTTAAAATAAAATGGGTATCTTAGAATTTGCTTTACTCTTAAAAAATATTGCTGAAATATGAATACATTAGTAGGCCACCACTGCGCAATGCAGTTCTTGATCACATTTGCAATTCAGATATTTTGCTGCATGCAAAGTATGTGAAATGTTAGTATGTCATTATGGAAAAATGCATAATAACTTGGTACATTTGAATTCATAAGTAATATTCATCAACTTCCATATTCATTGAGAAAAGAATTCACTAACCATCAACACAATTTGATCTGTGAGTGCTAACATTTGGCACAAATATTAATGTATGAATTACAGATACAGAATTTTAAGTCATGCACAATTGTGTTATACCATAGAAAAATAACCAGAATAGAAGGCCAACTCTTTGTAAAGTTGCAGAGTATTTAAAAAACATTGATAGATGGCGACACAAGGCTCATTTGAAATAATAAAATGCCGAAGACGACAATAAATTAAGTTTTACTCTTTTCTTTTATGATAAAACAATGTTTTAATGTTAAAACATTATATTTCACTAAATAACAATTGAATATAACAAATAAATATTAGATTATTTTTTATCAATCATTACGCTACTTAACTTGTATGGTAATCAGCTTATTTTTGTTCGAAAGGCAACATGCTGTTGATACTAAATTCCAGTAGATGGCGGAAAACGCTTAGCGTACAATGCAAAATTGAGAGTGATCCCAGTCTACAGAAAAAACATGTGAATCGTGTTAATTTAGGTATACATGTAGGAAAAAAATAAATCTTAATTTTGTTATCTTACATAAGGTTAGAGGAGTCAGTACTGGAGTCGTTTTTGTTGCTTTTCTGTATGCAAAGAATTCTGCCGATTTTTGCTACCGAAAGGCTGGTCCAGTTGTTGTATATTTAAAGCTTCTAGGTATCTGCTAAATAAAATATGATGAAATTAATAAAAAAATAATTGTATTATTTAATTTAAACTCGAATATATTGTTATTGTGACGGAGCGTTGTAAGTTACCAAAATGCTTGAAAGATATTATTTTTGATATGTGTGAATCGTCCTTATAGATGAGCTCCTTTGAATGTAGGTACTTTATTATTATTAAGTATACTTTATTGCACAAGAAAAATACGGAGTTGTACAAAAAGTGGGCTTAATGCCAAGGCATTTTCTACCTGCCAACCTCAAAGAGGTTTAAGATAAAAAGTTGGCGCGTAAGAATGTATAAAAGTAGCTTAATCTAAAGAGTTACAATATTTAAGTGTAAGGTACTTAACAATCAAAAATATAACAAAAACAATTCTTAATGTGTTTTATATTTAAAACACACACACATACATATATACATACACTAGCTGACCCCAGCAAACGTTGTTTTGCAAAATGAAAAATTGATAGTAGCTGATTCTCCAGACCTACTGTATAAGCATATAAAATTTGGTAAAAATCGGTAAAGCAGTTTCGGAGGAGTACGGTAACTAACATTGTGACATGAAAATATTATATACTTTTGATAGATATGATCTTTGACGTTAGGAACACACCTACATTGCTTAGACAACAGTGAGTGCTTGTAATTTAATATGAACTTTATACCATAGCAATAAAGCTCAAATTGACTACGTTTTAGTTACAAATCATGTGTATGGGAAAAAGAAAAGGGCTATTTTTAGGGTTTTTCCAGCAATAATTCTATTTTTTCTCGCCGTAAAAACCATCCTTGAACTTCAACGAACATTTTAAAAAAAGATTTGTCCAAATTGGTCCAGGCGTTGTTGAGTTATGCGCTTACCAACACATTTTGCGATTCATTTTTATATACATACATATATTTATATAAATAATGACAAAAAGACATTAATAAAAGGGATAGTATAATAAGTTATGTATATAATTTATCAAGATAGAGGTTTTACTTAAATAATAAAAAAAAACTAATAGACCATTATCGGATTCGATCCTTCGACCCTTGGCACGATAGTCGAGCTCCATACCGTAAGGCTATTATGTCACTGCCACCCTATTCAAATTTAGTGAATGCTATAGGACGTAATATCCAATAAACACTACTAATAAGTTTCTACATTGCTCAGTAGATGGCAGTATAAAAGTAATAAGTGGAACGCCATCTAACATAATAGGTGGAACTAGGGGGTACCAGCAGCGATAATAAGTTTTAAGTACGATTTGTACGTAGTATGGAGTGAGCCTTCTATAGTATTTATTTTTCTATGGTTATACATAACAGTTCCAAACATTTCCTTAAAAAATTGAGGCATTTAATTTTTAACAACATTATTTCAATCTGAGTTCAATAAATTAAATCTACTTTTCTTGTCCGAGTAATCATTAAGATATTATTATTACAATTGAATCTCATGAATCTCAGATCTTGCAAAGAATAAAAATATATTTTTTAAACAATTAAACCTCTGTTTATCTTAGAAATATTGTAATGAACACCACTACGACTCATATATATTGCGTCAAAGCCGCTACTCAAGAGGCAATTTCATGCCATATGTATGCCATTTACGTATTCAAAGCAGGTGAATTTACAATAGCCTTGACATGTTTAGTTGGTTAGTTGTTGAATTATCAAGTCTGTTGTGTGTGTGAGGTTTTATGGTTTTGCATGTCTCAACTGTCTCAAGCTAGACAAGTGTAGCTATTAGTATTGTAACTATCAAATAAAATAGATTGCTGTGATTGAATTACTGTCAAATAAATGCTGGGTCTATTATCGATGAAGTATTATCTACACAAACAAATTACTTCCACTTAAATATATGTGTTATTCATTACTTTATTATATATGCAAGACTTTAGGCTGGTTGGGGCTGGTTAGGCTGGGGGTTAATGCACAAAACACTCCTAGTCGAGATGTCAGTGCAGATCTCAGTTACACCAATTAGAATTAAATGCAACATTAATTTATTTGCATTGTTTGATGTTACAAGACTTAGAAATGTTACAATCACAAAAAAAATAACTTACTTATACAAACATATATAAATAGTGATATTTTTTGTAGACTTACCAAGTGCAATGGTGGTAAAAGTGATTCAGGCTTTGACCTATAAGAGCTGGTAAATGTTAGGTTTAACTGGCAAATCCTAGAATTTAACACAGTTCGGTCTTTTACAGTAACATATGTAGGTATAAGGCGCCGGGTCCTTAAAGATACTATGACAAAATGTACTGACGGTCCAAAGGAACAAACGACAAAATGTGTAATTCTCAACGACAAAATGAGCAAATGCCATGAATGTATCTGCGATGAAATGCTCCAGCGTCAGAATGTGTATTTTGCATAAAGTGCAAATGTTGGAATTATCATTATACTATAATGTTTCATGGACTTGATGTGCAAGGTTTGAAAAGTAATGTGACGGAAACTGCAATGGACAAATAATTGAACTGAAGCAACTAGAAAATTTAATACAGTACAGTATTTTTATAAATTACCTAGGATGTTTTTTGGAAGTGTTTTCCTACTAGTTACATACGCTTTGTGTACAACAAGCATCATTTTGCCACCACCTGGAGCCCATGTTGCTTCGCTATTCATCCGTGTTACAGATGGGATATAATATTATATAACTACTAGCTGACCCCAGCAAACGTTGTTTTGCAAAATGAAAAATAGATGTTGGCCTATTCTCAGACCTACTCAATATGCTCACAAAATTTCATGAGAATCGGTCAAGCCGTTTCGGAGGAGTACGGGAACGAAAACTGTGACACGAGAATTGTATATATAAGATATAGATAGTAGTAAAAGTTTGTTTTCCCATACAATTTAAATAATTAATAAAATAAATAACTATGCAAGTAGGTGTTGTTATATTTGCTATTGCACATTTTGTCATTGACAAGTTCTTTCTATGGCGCGTTTAGACTTTTTGTTACCGTTACATTTTAGTCATTGCACATTTTGACGCGAGAAGATTTGAGCTTTTTCAAGTTTTGACAATAGTTCCAACTGAAAGTTTTGGCGGTTGCACATTTTGTCGTTTGTTCCTTTGGATCGTCAGCGCATTTTGGCATTGTATCTTTAAGGACCCGGCGCCAGGTATAAAAAATAATACATAATATCTGATCTGTGACTCCTCAACTGTTAAACTGTGCTATTTTATTTTGCTGTTAACCACAAGAATATACCTCATAAAGTGGGCAACACCACCAGACGAATCATATTAAGTAAGTTTGGAATGGAACCTACCTATATTTGAATTCAATTTTAGAATAAAACATCCTAAGTAAGGGCAGTTGATTTTTTAATAACAACATCAATTTATAACTGGTATCAAGTTGTGCTAGAAGCAAGAATGTTTAAAGACCTATTAAAATAGGTACCTACTTTACCTGCATATATTCTTAGAACTAGCACTACATAGTTAATGTGCAAACAAGTAGACAACATTGCATCTAGATTATGCAACACAATTACAAAAACATGCCTGACATTGATTAGAATTCTATCTAGGTTATTAGCAGTGATTTGATTTTTAAGTTTGTCTTTATAGGTACCCATTTTGCTATATATTCCATTAGCATTATGGTAATTGATTGTGTAATCTATTTAGATATCACTTACCTATTCAGATAAAAAATAAGATATCTAGGATGGTTAAAAAACTTGATAAATCGGCGGTTTCTCGTACCATTTTCGGGATACTTTTAAGTGTTGCTTTTTAGAAATGAGCGCGTGGGTCTTTAACGACCTTTGCAATGCCATAAAGAAACATCTTAAAAGCAATATTTTAACTTAATATCATTGCAAAAATATATACATGTATGTCTATTAAGTACTAAACATCTGAATTACTTATTATAATAGGCATTATATTGACCACACTTGACCACGACGACCAGACCCCTCAGCGAGAATCAAACACGCTACCTCTAGGGCCACAAGCAGACCTTCGCCCACCGCGCCACTGAGGCAGTCAAATAAATATTAATAGGCTGGTTCACGTTAAGTTCCGCAAACTGAAGAGACAGTTCGACGGTAAATTGTTCTCGTATTAAGACGACCTTCCGAGGTCGGCCGCTTAAGCTTTAAAATTACATGGCCAAAGTGATTCATATGACACCAAAAAACCTTGCACGCCCCGCTTCCTTATAGTTCCGTTATAATGTTTTTGTTAACAAATGGATACTTGTTGTTAATGGATGGAAAATGTTAATATATAAGTAATAATGCGCACAGAAAATCTCAAAGCTCTGCGTACCTACTTCTATAATTTACTCAGCACCAGAGAAAATAAATCTTTCGGATTATTCTGAACAGAGCAGATAAAGTAATCGAACAATTATCGAATGGAGACTAAAGATTTGGCTAGAGCAACCTCGGTCTTCCTTAAATAAGAAGATATAGTTATTTAGTTAACCTATCAGGTTGTCGGTGGAAGTATGTTCCAACCAAAGAACGTACTTAATAGGCAATACTGCAATGTCCTGGCATGGCGTTAGAGTGCAACACTACCGTAGGCATTAAACAGAAAAGAAAATAGTTTCTTGATTCTAGTTTCGGAGTTTTATCTATGACGAGCCCTTCGAAGCGAGAAAAGAGTTTGTGATCACAATGCCATATATACCCTAAAAAAGGCAATGTTTACTGTCTATACAAAAGGCGCTATCTTTACTGAGTTTCGCGTTATA
The DNA here is from genome assembly GCA_929108375.1 of Gymnoscelis rufifasciata. Lineage (NCBI taxonomy): Eukaryota > Metazoa > Arthropoda > Insecta > Lepidoptera > Geometridae > Gymnoscelis > Gymnoscelis rufifasciata. The sequence goes on along the minus strand of OV815327.1, from coordinate 5,846,292 downwards.
TGTCTATTGTAAATTACAGTGTTCTTAGGGGTGAAATAAAAATGATTTCCTTGAAGATGAAACAAATATCCCCGTTTAAATAAATAAATATTTCCGGACTATCCACACAACAACACCTAGCCCCGCGGTAAGCTCTTAGCTTGTGTTACGGGTACTAGACATCTGATATAATTTGATATAATAGACAAACATGTATAGATTTGATTTATTATACATATTAAACACCAAGGAGAAAGTGCTTGCAGAACATACAAACACTTGATCCCTCGGCGGGAATCGAACCCAATATGAGTAAGTAAACCACATGTAAGTTAAAGTGTTTCTAGTTCATATTGTAGATTCTTTCGTAAGAATGGTGGTAATGGTGACTAAGAAATAGGTACAATTTCAATTTCCAGTTTCGCAAAATGACAGTTAGTTCAGGAAATCTAGATTCCAAGCTAGAGCTTTTGTGGTCTAAGCCTAGCCAGAACTTACGTGGGCTTGTGTAGAGTAATCAATTGACGCAATGTTTGACCAGTTCTTATTCTGACTTTGTTATGTAAAGATCTATGTAGTAAGATTGAGTTTAGTGAACTCGAATCTTCAGAAAGTAGGTATGTGAACGTATTAATCACAAATTATTCCTCCTTCTCTTTGTATCGAGGCTATGGCACCCTATGATTATCATGCTCTGAATTTCTCAAGCTATTGTAAATGAGATCTTAACTTAAGTTATATTAAGATAATATAACCGTGTCTTAATTATCTATAGGTAGGTAAGTACTTATATTATAGAACTGAAGAGTTTATTTGAATACGCTAAATCTCTCAGAAATATTTGGGTTAATTTGAGAAATTATTTTAGTGCTGCATTGCATCTTATGTATTCTTGGAATTTTTACCCTATTTTCAAAGAGTTGTACTTAATGAAATAATTCGGGCACAGCTGACATTTTAAAAACTACCTAATTGAGTATTAAAACGCGTAGGCACCGAATAACATTAAAATATACGGATAATATTATATTTACTCACATAAATATATTATCACACTTAGTACTAATAAGTTATACTTAAAATGTTCACGAAATTGTATATAAACGATATCATTATGTTAATTAGTTAAATTTTACTGTTACTTATCAATAACTACCTAATTAAATATCAGTAATCCATATCATTTGCTTTTTATCGATGTTATCAAATAGAGGTATAAATTATTTTTGTAATGGCAGCTTAATATGAAGTTTACGTTTTTTTACTTTAATAGAAAGTGAGTATGTTTGATTTTGGCTGGCCCGTTTAAAACCTTCCTCTTCAATCACTACTACCAATTGCTGGAAACCTCGCAGTGATAAAAAAGGTCTTATTTATCACCTAACGGTAATCGACTAATTATTCAAGTCGGTAGGAAAAATTGTATGTCAGTGTCGCTCTGCAGTTTTGTTGGATTAATGATTTTTTACATGTTTTTTTCCAATACATTAAAAATATAAAGACATATCAATAAAACGTACCGATGTGACTTTTGACATTTACATGACAGTTTGTAGTTAATTTTTTCGAAGTTCTCGACTGAAGATCATGGATCGACAAGTGCAGTCCACCAACTAGATGGGCAGACAACCTTCACGGTGGATACAAGCCGCCTCTAACCCAAACAACAGGGAGGCTATGAGGGAGGCTTATGTCCAGCTGTGGACGTCCTACTGATATGATATTCTAGCACCCTCTAAGTGGCATTATTCGATGATCAAAATAGTTTATCAAGTTACAGGAACTCCGCTCACCGCCCCGCTTAGGTTAATAAAACACGGCGCATCGTACTAGAAATGCAGCGAGCTAATGTCTGTAGACGGATTAACTTATCTGATAATGGTTAATGTGGCGTGTACGGTGAAATTGATTAAAAGAGTTCAGTATAAGCACTGTTAACATTGTTTTCGTTAACCCATTCAAAGTTACTGTAAAAATTAAATTCCGAGAGATTTTTGTGTCAGTTGCCACAAATTTATGGAAATTAGAATAACATTTATTATTTTACCAACTTAATTCACACTTTAAAATAAGTCTTAAAAACCAGCGAAGAATTAAATTTGTATAGCAAGCAAATGTTGGTGATGATGATCGATGTTTTTGACATATTCAAAGAAAGATAAGCGTTTATTATGTTACTTGTACCTATTGCAAATAATATTTTTCATTTATGATTTACCTAATTTAATACTAAAAAATTGCCTGATGTTGAACTTTATTTTTAATTAAGTACCTGGTACCTACTTGTGTTTATAGGGATTGCTATGCGTCTGCGATATATAAAATATTTCTTATTGAAATTTAAATATGTTTTAAAACTGAAACCCTATTTCATTAACTTTTAAAACCCTGGTTATCTCATTCTTGACGTTTGATATATGGCAAACCGTCAATTTTAACAGCTTAACGGGTTTTAAGCTGTTACTTAAGTCAATCAATTTTATCGTTATTAAACGCGTTAATTACTTGGCTGGAAATTGATATACACATAAGATATATTAATAATTACAGTAGGTACTTATTATTTGTTACTAATCTTATTTCTCGCTGAATCGGTGCCACAAATTTTACTATCTAGATATCAAAATCTAGATATCAAATAGGTTTACCTTTTTACCTCTGGCAACACCGCGTAGTGCTGCTGATCCTACTAATATATACCTACAAATATGGCAGGTGCTTTAAATGGATTCGGTCAGGTGCGATTAGTCTGGGTGCTGAAACTGGACTTCGATAATTTAGACTTAAATACAGATAGTCATTCAGATTAATTTCCAATCAAAACTTGTATTTTCGCATACCCTCGCACAATGACACTGGGGTTTCAAGTTCATTGCCATCCGAATCTGAGACGGCCAACTGTACAAGACCTCTTCATCGTCCATACCTTGAGTAACTCTCGTTGATATTGGGTCTCTCGTTATTTTGGCTGATCAGGTTACCAATGACGGTACAAGTTCGATTCGAGATATGTAGGAAGGAAGTTACGAAATACGCTATAAATCAAAATTACAACGAAATTCTTTTCGTCTAGAAATTTCATTGATAAATTTTAAAACGTGATTTATTCTCGTACCTAGTTTTTGAGAAAAACCCTTTTTTATAATAGTGTTAAGTATATCACGCAAATTTTAAAACGCGTCTTAATATAAGAATATCGCTTTTTTGTTGTAAATAAATAAATTAATGTTTCCAGACAATTCACACAATGTAACCCACCCATGGTAAGCTCTAAGCTTGTGTTACGAGTGCTAGACATGTGATATACTTAATATAATAGACATACATAGATACATTTTTTTTATTATACATATTTAACAACCAGACTAAGGATAAATCTAAATTTAAAATTTAAGAAAAACTTCCGATCCCAATGCCTTCATTTCCTTTAATGTAAAACAACATAATATTATGTAATGTGGACGCGATGCGCTTTCATTTGATACCCCACATTCGTATATTTGCAGATTTTCTGTTTTCCTTCCCCACTCTCACCCCCTTAACTTTTAAACGGCTCAACCGATTTTCATGAAACCCGAGCCAAACTCACCTTCCATATAAAAACAACTAAATTGAAATCGCTCCATCCGTTCGGGAGCTATGATGGAACAGACAGACAGACAGACACGTCAAACTTATAACACCCCTCTTTTTGGTCGGGGGTTAAAAATAGTGCTTGCAGAACAAACACTTGAACACCGCGCCGCTGAGGCAGTCAATAAGTCGTACAAACACATAATCGAGATAAATAACTTTAGGAAACCGTTAATTTGTTAGCGTGAAACTTTTCTATGGTTCTAGTAAGTTTCTTGAGATACTCGTGTTAAATTTCAAAAATATTCTGATATAATTTTTTGTTCGTTGATAAGCGTTTAACACATTAGACAGCGCCACAACGTGAGCCTTTTAAAATTACAATAATCGACGCAGACAATGGATCTTTAGTAAAAATATACCTATAATACGACCACCGCTTGCGCAAACAAAACCTAGCTTAACGTAGCTTAGCTGTGCTATTGAAAAATTAACCTTGTTGGGGGTAAATAAGGTTCATATTAGCGGCCTCTTGACCGCATTCCTAACCAAGGTTAATCTTGCAGAATGTCTAGCCAAAGGACGGAGTTTTAATATTAATCTAGTGTTGGCACACGACTTGGTCCGTGTGTTTGTATGATGTTACACAAGTCATAAGAACTGGGTACAAGAGTTATTAGATGTCATGCAAATATAATAAATAGTTCGGGTGGTAATTTCCCGCGGTAATTTGCATATAGCCTTTGTCGATGAATAAAGACGATCTAAAATTGAAAGGATTTTTAAGGAATCGACCGGTAATTCAACTTACAACCAGTAAGTTAGGTACCATTAATAGATTCTGATGGAAAAGCCTATTAGGAATAATCTTTAATAGATTTACCTACTTAAGTAGTTTTTTTTTTAATTTCTTCTCTGTTTTTTTTTACAAATAACTTGTCAACAATGTTTACGCATCAATCCTATAATTTATATGATACATTGAAAACGGGATAGCCGCGAAAAGTCCCTTACTACGTGATTATGACACATTAAAAATGAAATAACGTCTATTTAATAAAAAAACCCTTTTGTAAGTATCGGCCCATTCATACATTAACGAACACGTGTTATTGTACCAGGAACTATGGTATTGTTGAGTCAATGCGTGTGAGCAATATAATTTACTGTTACACGTAAGTAAGACCAACACGATGATTTCTTATACCGACACATTTATGGTCTCCTGGTAGTAAAGCATCTGTATTTTTCTATTTTACGAACTTAAATGCTCATTATTTACGTGTAAGTAAGGTTTTATTTGGTGAACAGGATTAAGAATTATTCTTTGGACACACGACATTTCTTTACATACTTACTAATATACATTTCTTTACTTAAGTAATAACTTACTTAATTTTTTTTTAAATTTTCTGTTTGCTAAAGTATTTGATAGTTTCAACCTACAAACACAACTCTACCAAGACATAATTATCGTTATGTACATTACTAAATAAATAAAGAAAGAAAATCCACACATAAGAATAAATAACCAGTAAACTATAAAAAAAAATATCATTTAGATGTTTGTATGTATACATCAAAATCGGTTTAATAAAATCACCCTAAATATGAAAGAGAGAGAGATAGACAAGTAAGATACAGTTAAATAAAATAAAATATTTATATAATTTTAAATGCTATCTAAACATAAAAAAATATTGAACGTGTTGTGCCAAAAGGTCTCGTCTCAGTATATGCAGATCCACCTTTAGGTGGAGTTGCGCTGGTTTTCAGACGAGATCTAAATGACAAAGAACCTCACGAGCGACAAACAGAAATATATATCTATAATAGTCGCAAAATTAGGCATTAATAGGCTTATCGTGTGTTTTATTTTTAATTCAGTTAGTTGTATTAAGTAATTAGGCAGAACTAGAAAGAGCAGTTTTTATGAATATGAGTGTTCAAGTTTCACTTAAAATACATAGGTACTTGAATAAAAATTGCTTTCAATAAATCAACGAGGACAGCCCATGTCTAAGTTAATGATTACATCAAAACAATAAAAACCGATTCACCACATTAGAAGGAAGGAATATCCTAATTTTGTAAATATTTAAGGACTGACTAATGTAGCGTTATGAAATTTATTACGACAATGAATTTCACAGTGACTAAGATATGGAAATTTGTTGAAAACTGTTCAAACATTAGCTTACGAAATTCTACATGATTTTAAACCGAGTTTTGTTTGAGTCATACAGTCTTAAAGATAATACATAGAAAACCATAGTCATAAATAGGTGCGTCACCAACTGTTGGTTGTAACTGGACACTGTCCTATCGCCCTATTTTAATTCGCCGCTGCTCATAGGGTGATTATTTAAAAGGGTTTGAACTAATCAATATTGTCGGCGAACGTTTTATGCTAGTGTCGAATTCGAGAAATTTATTTCCATCAAATCTTAATGATTACCGTGTCCTACTATAACGAATGAAAGATTCAACTAGAAGCCTTTCTGTAATTTTTCTATTTAACTAATTCTATATTTAAAAGGTATGTTTAACTAAATGTAGTGTATGTTCTATCTAGTCTATTTTTATTGAGTCGCTTACGATCCAAAAGCACAGCGTTAGACTATGTGGTATTGCAAAATATCTTGGCATCATTTATTTACCATTGTACTAACTGCCCGAACTGGCTTTGCGCGGAACCTTCTTGAATCTCTCTACTTATCGCTGAAAACCGCATGAAGATCCGGTTTGTAGTTTTTGAGATAATGGCGAACAGACAGACGCGGCGGTTAAATTTATAATAAGTAAGTATAGATAGATTGTACAAATAAAGCTTAAAATCCTCTCAAAAGCTGGATTTCAAAAGCACTCAACATTACAAAGTACCAGGAGAACATAAGTCTATAAGAGGTACTCGGACAGCACGCACACAAGGACACATTCACTTACTTGAGCCTTGTATTTCGAACGAAACACTTCGGTGGGTCAACAGACTGTGACTCATCCGAAGGTGAGGGCATTGAGCATACGATTTAGAACGTACTTGATGTACTTATGAAGTCTTGGTACCTTTTTATCTCGCACTTGTATTGCTGCGCTAAATTCCAATGAGTATAATGAAGTGTTTATTGCTATTTATAAGAAGCTCATTTTGTATGTCGGTTAATATCAAGATCTCTCTTACTGTTTTTTCTGGCTTTTAAACCCATACTTGAAAATGCTTTGGATATTGTGGCTTCCTATGATAAAAGTTACACTACTAAGGGTCTACTCCGTTTCATACATAATCTTGTACGTTTTTTGTAAACAAAGAAATGTCATTGAATGTTATCAAGTAAAAAAGTGAAAGTGACTAAACCTGTGGAGCATTTTCAATCTACTTTTTAATTACATTTAAATCACTTTATCCATCTATAATAATATAAATTGTGTTGGTAAGCGCATAACTCAACGACGGCGACGCGGACCAATTTGGCCAATTATTTTTTTCGGTGCAAGTTAAAATATTTAAAGGGAACCCTTAAAAACAGCCCATTATAAAACAATAAACACATTTGTTTACTTAAATAAGTATAATAACAATATGGAAGTTCGTGTGTTTGTTCATAATAACGTTTTATATGGTGTATGCTGGTCGGTTATAAATGGATTTATCGTACAATAGACAGAGTAATTAATACTAGTAATTTATATACCGGTTTTATAGCCACATTATTAGACACAATCCAATATAACTCATTATAAATGACAAACCGGGAAAATACATGACATACAGCCGACAATGACGATTTTATTACTCATTTTGTTATTCCCATTGCACTTAATAATTTTGATTGCCATTATACATAGGCAAAATGATTATACCCATTTTTGTGCAGTCTTATCTGAGTATGTTGTGGTAACAACTATTTATTGACGTAACAGTTGAGTGGTTTGTAATGTAGACATGGGTACCTACATACATTAATAAATAATAATGATAAATATTTCCAGACAATTCACACAACAACATCTAGCCATTATCTGATAATACTTAATATTAGAAATAGTCATACATATTATAGATATTTTTTATTATATATATTAAACACCCAGACCAAGGAGAAAGTGCTTGCAGAACATACACCCTCGGCGGATACGAACCCGCTGCCTCTTGCGCCGCAAGCGAACCCTCGCCCAACGCGCCACTGAAGCAGTCCAGCAGAAATTAAATAAAATGTTTGTCAAGTTATTCTTTTTGTCAATTATACATTTTTCATTAAAGAACGGCTTCGATAGTTGGGTGAAAACATTTTGGACACAACTACCTACAATTACATACGCATTATACAAATAAATTTGATAGTATGTGATGGACTCATACTACACCTAGTGTTCCAAATACAGTTCAAAGCTACATTTTTGCAATAAAAATAAAAATAAAATTTAGTGCAAAAAGATGCACTTAGAACGGTCACCCATCCAAGTACTGGCCTCGCGCAACAACGCTTAACTTTAATAAAAATCACGAATGTTAAATGGTAGCCCACTTTTAGATGTATTTATTATCTGCATTTAGATTTGTTGTTATAGCGGCAAGGGAACTCTCCCACAACATTGCTTCTCTCCATCTATCTCGGTTCTTGAGAGACAGCAGGTTGGTGGTAGGCTTCGGCCGCGGCTTGTCACCACCCTCCGGGCTGGGCCAGTGCGTGGAGCGATTTTTTCGTGTTTCGTAATGTGGTCCGGAGAAGCCATCTTCTAGGCCTTCATGCTCCATCTTGGGCCACATCTTCACTTTACATCAGGTGAGATTGTGGTCAAATAAAGGCTTATCAACAATAAAAAAAAAAAAAAACAGCCGGGTGACAGACGGACAGACCGACATACGACCAAGTCTCAGTACTTAATAGGGTACCATTTGGGTACGGAACCATAACAAAGAAACCAACATACGCAGACTTGGGATTGACAATTGCAGCTATCGATGTAACTGAATTTCTAATGACTTTCGATATTCCAATATGACATTTTGATAAGTACCTATCGAATAGAAAGCCCAAGAACATTGTAATTCTAAGAGAAAACCTTTCCCGATGACTTCCTAGTTGTTTTCTAGTCCGTTTAACCAAACCCTTCAGGCGAATTGTAGTAACTTTCGTATAAAATATAGCATTTCCTTTCAGAACTAACCTTCATAAATACAGATTGGCTCTAAAATTGCGGAATCGAAAGTTTTAGTTGGATTCTTTAAAGTATTTTATAGTAATCTATGCTTAATCTAAAATTATAGTTTATCGCTAAGCCAAAACGTCTGTTTTCTCATTCAAAATTAAAAAAAACATATGTTATTTAAAAACCTTCTTCTTTTTTAAACCAATTAAATAAAGCTTTCAGAATTATGTGAAATGTTTGTATTCAATTAATCATTCCTAAGATAGCTATAAACACAAATCTCATAATAATAAAATCAATAATGGTAGGTACTTTCTCAGTTATGTAAAATATTTATCTATTCTCTCGTATCCAATCGTTTTATTGTTCGAATGGTAAAACTATAAATACGACCCTCCACACATTCCATCACGTATGTATGTACATAGGTATTTTTAATTAGAGGAATAATTGATTATTTCATTGGCGAAAAAAGCAAACAAAACATGAATGTGATTACAAAAAATATCATCAACTTGTCACTGACGTTGTGTTGCGACAGTAAAAAACTTATTTCGCGAATAGCATCGCACAAAATTGCAAAAGAAGTACTAAATGGAAATAGGGTTGTCAGCGCATATATTATAACAAGTCATATTAAATCAGCTGATATTAGGCTACACATGACTTAGAGATGAGATTAAGCTAAAAAAAATAAGAGGCATTTTATAGTATAGTAGGATAGTAGCCGATTCTCAGACCTACTCAATATGCTAACAACATTTCATAAGAATAGGTCAAGCCGTTTCGGAGGAGTACGGGGACGAACATTTTGACACGAGAATTTTATATATTAGATTAGATGGAACCAAATATATAGTAGTTAATTCCGCACACACTCGTCTCTGGTATGATTATTCGAAATTAACATGCAATTGCAAATCCCTCGTGCCCACTCACGCACATGCACAAGCTTACCAGAAGTTGATCACGCGCGACCACCAAAAATCCAGATTCACCATATTTTCGCCATCCAATTTAATTCTGAATTAAGTACTTAAGTAAATAAATTTGATTTTTAACTCATAGGGTTCCATGTCCAGTTAATACACATTTTGCAATAAAAACACAAACTTTAATCTTTTTAATTACTTAGCCACAATGCAGTTTTAGTCCATCCAAGTACTGGTCCCGAGCAACCTCGCTTAACATGATAAAAAACACGTTTTTTTTTGTATGGGATAAATATATGAAGTGTTTTTTGTATTTTTTGTTATAACGTAAGGCCCAAGTCCGAGTCCCTCAAAATTATAGCCCTTTTCTATCACGCTTTTTCCTTGTGACATACAGGCTCAGTAAAACGGGACTCTACCATTTAGGTCAGTACGCTAAAAATCACAATACGAGGAGGTTTTCCTGTTCACGTCCGTAAGTGGTAACCCTCTGAATCCTCACACTTACTAGGTCTTCATGCCCCATCTGAGACCACATCGTCACTTTACATCAGGTGAGATTGTGGTCAAATGAAGGCTTATCAAACATAAATAAAACCTACTTAAATCACTGGCAACCCTATGTGTATCAAACACGCAAGCATACCACAAGCATAACAATACTTTGACACACGGCCGCGAAATCAAAAACTGAAATCGGCACGAATTCGCTCAGAATAATAAGAAATGAAATTGCGAAATAACATTGCTTGTTTGTCGAAACGTTGATCGTCGATGACACGCCTGTTTTGCAACAGACTTTACTCAAGGGTCTATTAATTCATATTAGTATTTAATATTAATAGTCCCGGACGAAAAGCGTAACGTAAAGCAAATCTTCAGTGCACTGTATTGTATTTATTATTAGTTTGCAAGAAAAAGAAAAAAATGTTGTACAATCTTTTTAATTATCTAAATGACGGACTATGGTGCCCAAACTTGGTCCTTGACTAAGCATTAGAAGTCCGCCCTAGGGGTGTGTCAGCGAGCTATGGAGCGTAGTATCTTGAATATTAAACTATCAGACCGCGTGCGGAACAGCGTACTACGCTCGAGAACTCAAATCGCTGACGTCGGTCAGAAGGCTGGAAGCCTAAAGTGGAATTTATTGTATTGTAAGTTGTTAACAATAAATGAATGGTAACATTATAAGTTATTTATATAGTGCATGATACGTTACGTCGCATATAATTTGTCAGATAGTTTAATTGAAGACGTACATAAATTATCCATTTGTTTTGCTAAATAAACGTAAAGTTGCAAATATTAATCTTTGTTTTGTTATAGTGACCCTGTAGCAAGAATTCACTCATTATCGAGCTGGTATGTTAATAATTACGTACCTGTCAGTCAGACTTGTTACTCTTATCGGATAACATCATCTGATAAGCTGTGTCTGTGCATTAATAATGCAAGTATGATATACCTACTTCACATGCTTAATAATAGCATTTCATAAATATCCATGCAAATTAGCGCAAAGAAAGTCAGAAACTGTTAATTGAATATGAAATCGTGCTCACTACTTATACTTTTTATTAAAACGATGCACGATAAACTAATAATATTCTATTATAGGTGTTCTGCATTGAGAAAATTCCATTTAAACTAGCTTTGCCCAAGTGCAAAAACAGCTGGCATTCTTCGCTAGCCACACATAGACAATCGACCTTCCTACCGTTACCAGCTGCGAACTTTTCACCGTTCAACGTACACCATTCAAATAGTCTTCCCAAGTTCTAGTGATTCAAGTGGTAACTCAACAAAACGGTATCGGGAACCGTTATCGTAGTTGAAACGAATTCGGATATAACATGCTATTTTAATAACGCTTCTCGAACTTGAGAGCACGCTTTGCGCTACTTGATATCAACACCATTGTTTTATAGGTTTATTTTCAAAAGACGTAGTTGAATTGCACTTCTTTATCTTAAGTTTTGGAACCATAAGAAAGCTACTGCAATCAGGTGTCAACTAATCGTTAAAATTCGGTCCTGCGAAAACCATTGTGGGCTACATTACCATCACTCATCTCTTATCGCATAATATTGCTTGATTGCCTACAGCAGCGTTCGCAGAATAGCACCTATACAATACATGGCAGTGGTCTCAAAAATATAACTACGAAAGCCGCTGTTGCGTTAAACTGCTATCGTTTCGTTATCGCGAAAACCCGCTACTACGAGTACCACACATCACTAAAATTCCCATGCTCTGCTTCCCATCTACCATTGTTCGCTAATGGCAGCTACCTGACCTTTGGCGCGTGACAGATCGGGAAAGTCGCAGGTTCGCATCTTAACTGGGATCTTCATCTTGTTAAGGGTTCTGGGAAAATATTGCCTTTAGGTCACACTGATATTAAGAGTTTTTGATTTACGCTGCCATGCCCATAATTACGAAACAAAATTAAGAATGAATGGTAAAATCATGACTCATAAACCAGAATTCGTGGCTACTCCTTTGAACCAGGCGAGTTTTGCAATGTTTTTTTTTTTTCTTATTGATAAGCCTTTATTTTACCACAATCTCACCTGACGTAAAGTGACGATGTGGTCTAAGATGGAGCATGAAGGCCTAGAAGATAGCTTCTCCGGACCACATTACGAAACACGAAAAAATCGCTTCACGCACTGGCCCAGCCCGGAGGGTGGTGACTGGTGACAAGCCGCGGCCGAAGCCTACTACCAGAGACTGTTCTTAGCACCACCCGGAGGTCACGTGTAAGGATTCAGAGGGTTAAAGTAAAAGCGAAATATCTTAAACCATTAAGTAAGATCTGGAGTTTTTTTTAAGTTATTTTAAATATGGTTAGTATGGGGTAGTCTATCCTTACTAATACGACGAACGTATAGATTGAAATCACTGTCTAGTCGTGGTGTCTCCAGGAAGTTAAAACTTGGATCTGATCCAACTTATGTTAAAGAACTTTTACAATCTTTAGGGTTATGCGGAACGTTTGAAAAGGTCTCCATTTTTCGGGCAATCATTGACATTAATGAATTATGCTTGGTAAAAAAACAATAAGACAATTGTCTTGATGATAAATGATGAAAATGTTTGCATATAAATAAACATTTCCCGACAGCCACACAACAACATCTAGTTCCGTGGTAAGCTCAAAACTTGTATAAGTATGCATATAATATTTAAAACACAATGTCAACCATTTGTTGTTTCCTTAAAGGGCGAACGTCCCTTTGTATTATAAAGCGATTATAATAAAGAGGTAATGGTAACGGAGCTTGGTTGTACGTTTACGACCACTATAATCCACTTACGTGCGTCCGGTGTCCTTATTGAAGACGGGAAATCGAATAGGCGATTACATCATATCCTAGAACGACGGGGCTGAATAGTTGGAATGACTCTGCTGATACTTGACCCTGAAGTTCTTGGACTGAAAAAGCAATCACCCTCCGGGCTGGGCCAGTGCGTGAAGCGATTTTTTCGTGTTTCGTAATGTGGTCCGGAGAAGCCATCTTCTAGGCCTTCATGCTCCATCTTAGACCACATCGTCACTTTACATCAGGTGAGATTGTGGTCAAATGAAGGCTTATCAATAATAATAATTAAAAAAAAATTTACTCTCTTTTTTACCCTTATGCGTGACATAAAGGAGTTATTATGTGTTTATCAGTCTATGTATTGTATGTATGTTCCGTTGTACTATACAGACCAAACTCCTGGGCCGATTTTTATGATTCATACAAGTGAGATATTTAAAGGAAACACAAGTTGCGGATCGAAACTGACTGATTTATTCACATACCGCGGGTAGACCAATGACAAGTTATCTGCTAATACCTACAAATACTCAACACAGCCTTAACTAAATTATGAAGTACAAACTTGCTTAATATTAACTTAGGTCCAATAACAGGTGAGCTTAATCTATTATATTTGTATATGTATATCGAGTGAATATACTATAAAAATATGTATAACACACAAAACTAAACTTAAACTAAAATTTAAATACATACCTAAGCACGTAAGTAGCTACAAACAAGCCAGGTAACTGAAGGGTTCACAACTTCTAAATTACACTTGTTTATAAGAGGTGAGCTGTCTGTTATGACGAGGGCGCAAACAGTAATCGCGAGTAACCACAGGTGACGAGCCGCTGGCCACCTCGAACTCGTCATCGCAGTCCCCTGGCGAGTCCGGGGCGGCGCTGGTTTCGTCGTCGACACCGGGCCTGCCACACATTCTTTAGGAATTGTCGCAACAGCAAGCTCTTGACATTCTTTAGATTTTTCTAGGTTTACATCATTGGTTTCATGAGTGCAAGATAGTGAATATCTTTTCTTATTTATTTTAGGTTTTATTATCTGATCAACATGTCTTTTGACGAAGTTCTTTGCTGACGGTACTGTTACAGAAAGAGATGAAGGCGCTACGCATTTTCTAACCTGCCCTTCCTCCCATTTACTTCTATTACTACCGTAGCCTCGAACATAGACGGTGTCGCCCACATTGACGTCTCTCGTGCCGCGCGCGCGCTCCACCTGCTGGGCCTGTCGCCGCTCGACGGCCGCGGCCGCGTCCCCCGCGCCCCCCGGCCGCAGCGCGTCCAGGCGCCCGCGCAGCCTGCGCCCCAAGAGCGCCACCGCTGGAGCTACATTCGTGGTTGCTTGTTCGCAATTTCTATATTGGAAAAGCATTTTATTTATTGCTTGAGTTATGTCTGTCCCCTCAGCGTAAGCTTTCTTAATACAATTTTTAACCGTGCGAACAGCGTTTTCAGCCGCTCCATTACCTTTAGGTCGGTAAGGGCTGGCTGGGGTGTACAGTATATTATTTTTATTAAAATATTCCTTCATTTCGTACGACGAGAATGGTGGTCCATTATCGGTCACGATCTGTAATGGAAGACCGAAACGAGCAAACATTTCTCTGAACTTCTCTATTACACGCCCGGCAGTCGTACTATTCATTTGAAATACTTCTATCCATTTACTGTGAGCATCGACAACTACAAAATAATGTTTTCCCTTATATTCCGCGAAATCAGCATGTAAACGTTGCCAAGGACGCGAGGGGAAAGCCCAGGGCGTCAGCGGCGCGTGCGGCGGCGCGGCGCGCTGCTGCAGGCACGCGGCGCGCGCGCGGCACTCAGCCTCTATGTCCTCGTCCAGCCCCCCCCAGTACACGTAGTTACGAGCTATGCTTTTCATTTTAACTACGCCGAGATGACCTTCATGAAGTTCCCGTAATACGTATTGTCTGTATTTAGGAGGCACTACAATACGATAGTTAAAAACAATACAACCCTGTTCGAGCAGTAAGTTATCTTTCCTGTTAAAATAAGCCTTCTCTTGTTCCACAGTTGTATAACTAGGCCACCCAAACATTATATTTTTATAAATACTACGCAATATAGGATCAATTTTGGTGGCAGCAGCTATGTCTTTATGACTAATGGGAAAATTGTTCTCAATGTATAATAAATAGGACACGGCGGCGGTACTGTCGAGCGCCGACGTCTCCGCGGCCGTCTGAGCGGGCGCGCCCGCCTCCAGCCCGAGCGGTAAACGGGATAAGCAGTCAGCCGCTGCGTTTTGTGCCGAACTTACCCACTCCACAGAAAAGTCATAAGCCGCTGAACGTGCTGCGTATCTCTGAAGCCGGCTGGCTGCCGTCTGTGGTATACCTACCTTATCCCCGAATATGTATGACAAAGGTTTGTGGTCAGTACGTATTATAAATCGACGGCCGAACAAATATTGATGATTCTTTACTACGCCAAAAAAAATTGCCAACGCTTCCTTGTCTAATTGACTGTACGACTTCTCTGGTTGAGGTTGTTTGTCATTAGGTCTCGTCTGAAAACCAGCGCAAATCCACCCAATGTGGATCTGCTTATGCTGAGGCGAGACCTTTTGGCACAACACATGCATTTATTTATGTCTAGTATTACTTAAGTATTATATAAATATCTTATTATTATTCTTCTTTAATTGTATTTAACTGTATTTTACTGTATATGTGTGTGTTGTGTCAATAAATGTTTTCTCTCTCTCTCTCTCTCTCTCTCTCTCTCTCTCTCTCTGCATTGTTTAACGTCCGCGACGCGTAGCAGACGGGCCGCTCGGCGCCGTCGGGGTACCGGTGGGCGAGCACCGCGCCCAGCCCGCAGGCGCTGCTGTCCACGCTGAGGACCAGAGGGAGCGCCGGATCGTAATGAACTAAACATGTTTCGTTACACATAATCTTCTTGACGCTCTTAAAGGCCTGTTCACACTCATGTTTCCATTCCCACCTAACATTTGCTTTTAATAAGTTATATAGGGGGCTTAACATTGTACTTAACATGGGCACGAATTTTCCATAATAATTAACGAGACCTAAAAATGCCTTAAGCTGGTGTACGTCGTTGGGACGCGGCGCATTAGCGATTGCATTGACCTTTTTATTATCAGGATGCAACCCATCTTTGTCTATTATATGACCGACATAGCAGACGGCAGAAGGTTTAAAAAAATCACATTTTTGTAGCTTTACTCTCAAACCTACAGACTGCAGCCTTTTTAGTACTTCACGTACATTTTTTATGTTATCTTCTATCGAAGTTCCCCCTATACATGCGTCATCAAAATACACAGCCGTCATAGGAATACCTCTAAGTACCTCCTCCATTAGTTTTTGAAATTTTTCAGGTACACTACATATACCATACGGTGTCCGTACGTACTGAAAAGTACCTACGTGAGTACTGATGGTCGTACATGGCCTAGATTCTGGGGATAATAATATTTGTTCATAGGCATGTGCTAAGTCTATCTTAGTAAATACCTGGCCCCCCCGCAATAATCCATACAATTCTTCTATACGCGGTAGTGGGTAAGGCTCGCGTTTAATTTTTGGATTTATTGTTACTTTATAATCACCACAGATTCTAATACTTCCGCATTTCTTAACAACCGGAACAATAGGCGTACCATATTCAGAATGCTCAACTTTAATTACAGTTCCTTCTCTTACTAAACGTTCAAGTTCTTGCTCAACGGGTTCTCGTAATGCTAAAGGTAAATTCCGTGCTTTGTGAAATATTGGTTCATTATCTACTAATTTAAAAGAAAACATTTTCTTGCATGTTCCTAGGCCGTCAGCAAAAACATCGGGAAAATCGCGCTGTAACTCAGAAATTATATTACTGGTTTGAGTTTTCGCTATTTCGCACTCAATGTTATTTATTTTAATTTCAATGCATTTTAGTTTTAAACTGCGTAACCAAGCACGGCCGAGAAGCGGAGGTCCCCCGTTAGGAATAACAAACAAACACAGATTATGTGCCTCGCGCCGTCGTCCGGTGCCAGTATAACAAACAGACACATTAATGAACCCTATAGGTAAAATCTGACCCCCCGTATAACCCTTGAATTTCATATTACACGACAATAGCTTACAGTTATGGAAATAATTCTTAAAGTCCTCTTCGTTAATCGCAGAAATCTTACTACCCGTGTCGACTTCAAACTCCATAGGAATTTTATTTACAAGAACAGAAACTACATACGGTTTATCGTCCTCTCCATCCACAACGATGTTGAAGAAGTCGCTGTCCCCGGTGCTCGAGTCCGACTCGATGTAGAACTGGTTCTTCCGAAACGTTTTTTCCCACAGAACGCTCACTCCTACCTACACGAGGATTTTTACACATAATTTTGAGATGGCCCCTCGCCCCGCACTCATCACAATTGTAACGCCTATAGCGACACTTATCGGGAGCGTGCTGGCGACCGCACCGCCAGCATTCCTCCACGGGCCCGCTGCCCTCGCCGGCGCCGAGCGGGCCGCGCGCCGTCCGCGCCGCAGCCGCCGCACCGAGGCGGAGCACCGCAGGCTCGCGCGCGCCTGCCGCGCCCGCCGAGCCGCTCGTCTCCGCGTGCCTCTCCGCCGCCTCCAGTGCCAGGGCCAGTTCCACCGCTCGCTTGTAATCCAGCTCCTTCTCCGCGAATAGACGACTACGCATTTCATCACTCGCCAGGGTTAGGTTTTCCTCCAGTTTATCGCCAAAATTGCAGGTGGACGCGAGGTGCTTTAGGCTTTGTAAGTACGCACTGAGCTCCTCGCCGGGTGCCTGACGTCGCAAACGAAAAATATGTCGCTCCGCGATGTCCGATCGCCTGGGTTCCAAAAGCTGTTGGACGATGGTGACCAGTTCATCGAAGTCCTTGTTTTCGGGTGCGTCGGGAGCACATAAGTCGCACATCAAATCATACGTCGGTTCACCAACTACCGTTATCAACGTGGCCACATGCAATGCTTCTTTCATTTCATTTAACTGCATAAACTGTTTCACTCTATTCACGTATTTCGTCCATTTTCGCGAAGACAAATCAAAACAATCAATTTTACCGTACGGCATTATGAAAATACTCGTAAAACCAATAAATCGTCGCCAGTGAGATATTTAAAGGAAACACAAGTTGCGGATCGAAACTGACTGATTTATTCACATACCGCGGGTAGACCAATGTCAAGTTATCTGCTAATACCTACAAATACCCAACAATACACATGACGTTAGTGACTTGACTTGCGTGAAAGATGAACAGACTGACACTGTTATTTCCACATTTATAATATTAGTGTGGATAAGACAGAGCACCCTTAGTCATAATACCGAAAAAATGTTACCTCGCGTTACCCTTTACGCCTATCGTTTTGTCGCCGCCTGAACTTCGATCCCTTGGAGGGCTTCCTAATCGGGGGGCTCGTGACTCAGACATACGCATACCTAAAATGTTTTGTGGGCTCCATTAACATATTGTCTTTTTACGACCTTCGCGTTTTATGGCAACCTTGGCATATCTTTACCTTTTGGAGGCATGTACGAAATATTAATGAAGACACGCTTAGATAAACTTGGATATTATACAGTAACCGTATTCATAAACATACTTCAAATTTATATCAGACTTATAGGAGGTTAATATAACGTTTCATAAAAAAACGTCTAACCTAAACCTACATTAGCGCTAAATCTGTGTAATAACCGGTCAATAAAAGTTTTTCACCTTTGCTTATCTCTATAATAGTTGCAAAATAAGGCATAAATAGGCTTATAGTGTGTCAATTCAGTAATATTAGCCAGAAATAGTAGTTTATATGAAAATACAAACGACCTAAGTAATAATTAATATGCCCCAGTTCACCAAGGTCTAATACTTTACCCTAGGAAATGCGCATAAGTTTGTGGCGACATTTAACTATGAATCACAATATGAAATAGTAGATATTACGATAACATTACTGTGACATATCATAAATCTATTTAAAAGTATTCACAACTAGTTCTACCATTTATAATTATTCCACTCATGTTAATGTACTCAAAATGTCTGTAAAATTAAACTGCCAGAACCTTTCTCAAAATCTTAAACGCCGGAGGTCCGGACTCAAGACAGCTTTTCTGAGAACATTATATAGTTTATTTAGACTGGATTTATTTGGATGATGGATGGGGCTGATGACTGACTAATGGATTTAATGTAAACAATGGAAGCTGTCCTTTGTTTTCGAAAGGGACAAAGAACATGATCTATATCGCATTTATTAACTTAGGTATAGCTATAGATCAGTCAAATTGTCACACGTATACGTAATATGACACAGATTCGTGTAGGTGGATGTTGGTTCGTTCTTTTCTAGTGATGGCTAAGATTATAAATTGAAGACCTGGAAGGCAATTCCCGGTTTTTCGATATATTTCGAAAGCTGATATTTCACGAAGTCGTGATTATAAATGAATAAATATAGCGAAACTTAATAAAATCTGTAAACTCACTTTCGTTATGATGACAAATATCATTGAATTCGTTCACTGACCAGAGATGGTCTTTATTTGTTTCCAATGCACTTAAATTGAGTTGTTTTTGCTCACTGTTAGGATAAACGCCAATTGTTTTGGCTTGCATGTTCACTTTTATCAAAATTCTACAAAGCACACACTACACAAATCGCTTAAAATATAGAGAAAAACATTATGTTCTGGCCGTAAAGCAGTAATTATTTAGTGACGAAATTACAAAAATCACTACATTTTTATTGTAAACATTACAGCAACTCTGTCGTGTTTCTAAGTCGACAGATATCGAAAGCGTTTTGGAGAAAATACATTTTAATTTTTTTCGTATTCGTTATTATACCTATCATGGTTCTGAGATTACCCTATTGGTTAGATCAGATCAGGTTAGATAAGTAAGAGGTCCATCACATGGACAACCGTAACTTATAATAATGTCACAACCACAATAACCGTGGTTGATCTGCTGATATACAAATCATCTTACACATGTAAACTGATGTATCTGGCGAGAAATTAGCTTATGAGTATTATTGCCAATTTAGAAACCAACTCGCAGTTATCCGAATCTAGGAGGGCATGGAAAGATCAACACAATATGAAATCATATACTCCCTAAGTAGGTAATAATCTGAGTTTCTGTAATGTTTACAAAAAAATGTAGTGATTTTTGTAATTTCGTCACTAAATAATTACTTACTGCTTTACGGCCAGAACAGAGGGTAGTAATGTTTTTCTCTATCTTTTGAGCGATTTTTAGTTTCCTTAAAAGTAATAAATCATACTATTTTGTAATGTGCACGTGATGCGCTTTCATTTTAAACCCCACTTGATGTCTGCCCGGCTCAACCGATTTTCTCCAAACATATCTTAGAACACTCGCAACAAATCACTTTTCATACAAAAAAAAAAAAAATTGCTTCATCCGTTCGGTAGATATGATGCCACAGACAAATAGACAGACACGGCAAACTTATAACACCAGTCTTTTTCGGTAAGGGGTTATAAAAACGCGCGGTCGATTACAACAATCAATCTTTGACGTTCTTTCACTTATCACATCTGAGTCACTACAACCTCCACGTGATCATCATCTCCCTATTAAGGTTTCCACTGCTGGGACACACTGTCTTCTCTCTTGGCGAGACAGATATGGTGAGTGTCACAAACATGTCCTTCAAACTCTTTAATGTTCTCAGAACATGCCGGTTTCCACACGATGTAAAGTGCACATACATTTTTCAAGAAATATCAAGAGGTGCGTGGCGGGATTTGAACCCACGATCTTCGGAATTAAAGTCGAGAGTGCTCCCACTTAGCCACAAGGCTTTTCCCTCAACCACGTGATGGGGTCAAGATCCTCGAGTCAACATCGCACAACGCATGCGTATGCGTGCAAAGAAAGTGTACCTCTATTGTGTCACTCCACCTCGCCGCATCTTTTACTGGCACGTTCATTTATGCTCAGCACGCGATTAAAAGATTTGCTTACGATTCCGCTATTAGAAATTCCATCTTTTTGTTGGCTATGTGTTAAAACTGAGCTGTTGCATGTGCCTAATGAAGAAAACTGGAAAGTGTTGGAAATCATTTTTAAGGAAGGAAATGTGACCGGCATTTCCAAGTACCGAAAGCGTTGATGTATAATTTTTGTATAATTATCAACACCCTATTTACGTTCCCACTGCTGGAACACAGGGACTTCTCTTGACGAGAGGTACCCGGTTCTGTTGTGTCGCGGAAATATAATAAATAGCTGTAATGTGGATACTTACCATCAATGCCATTAGTTACGGATAACCGAACAGACTGGCAAGACAAAGTCATTGACAGCAAACTGATGACTCCAAAGTGTCAAACTGTAATCTGTAGATCTAAATACGGTACACACGACAATATGATACTTACCATGCCCAAACTGGGTTTCAATACTTGGGGTCATTGGTCTGTGGTCATTGGTAAGTTCAGTTCGATGTGCGACCACGAATGTACTAAATTAGCGACTTCCCAAATGTGTTCATTAAGGAAAATGTATGCTTTGATTATTATTTATATACTTATAATTATATTATAAAGCTGAAGAGTTTGTTTGTTTTTTTGAGCGCGCTAATCTTAGGAACTAAAGGTCCGATATGAAAAATTATTTCAGTGTTCAATAGCACATTTGTCGAGAAATGCTACTTTTTCAGCGGGAAACCCGTTGTTCCCGCAGGTAAATCCAAGACAAGGCCAAAGCCATGGTGTACAAAGCTAGTTAAGCTATAAAGTGCGTAGGTATTGTGTTTATACTTAAATAAGCGAAAGTACCTTACCTACTTAAAAAGTCTTAACTTACGCATTTTCCGACAGGTCTTTTTTAATGAAATTATTGTCAAGTACTGTTTTAATTGTTACTTAGAGACCGACTGCAGGATCAAACGTCAAACCACATTTTTTGGAATGCTTATGATTAGGAGAGTCCTTATATATATTTTTTTGTTAATTGGTTGATATTTTATTAAAAAATACATCTATCTATCATCCTGTTAGGATCGCCAGACCCAGGTTGAGATGTTCGAACGAGCTTACTTACCAGAGCATAACAGCGTTAGATCGAGAAGAATAAAAAGAAAGGTAAGACGCCTTTGCCTTAATATAAAACTAAGGGCTAAATAATAAACTATATAATAATACTAAATTCCGTGCTATTCTTCTCATGACAAAAACGTTGGCACCGAATTAATATCCAATTTGTAAATTCCTGATGTTATCTGTCCAAAAGTGTTACCGCATTAGTACGTGATTTCCCTGCAAATGGTGTTGATTTACGACGCAAGACACCCTGTTATGGAGGTATCGGTCCGCTGAGGAAATCTCGAAGACATTTTTTTTTTTTTTTTTTTTTTTTTATGGACGATAGATCTTTGTTTGTCCACAATCTCACCTGATGGTAAGTGTCGATGTGGACGAGGATGGATCACAAAGATCTAGAAGGTACCTATTCACTCTTGACTTGAAGAAACTCAGATTGTAGGTGTTAGGAAACACAGCAGCAGGGAGCGAATTCCAAATCCTTGCAGTGCGAACTATGAAGGTGGATGAGAATCGCTTTGTCCGAGTGGATGGGATATCCACTAAGTAAGGATGGTAATTCGCTGTGCGTCTGCTTGTCCTGGAGTGGAAGGGAGATGGTGGAATTAGGTCATGAAGATCCTGTGAACATTCTCCGAAATGTAACCTATAAAATATAGACAGACAGGAAACCTTACGCCGGTGCTCGAGACTTTGGAGCTTGGTCTCAGCAAGGTACTGTTGCCCAATTAGTCGCAGGGCTCTACGTTCTATCGAGTCCAGAGCCGCAAGCTGATACTTGGCCGAGCCATCCCAAACGTGGCAGCAATACTCCAGACCAGATCGGACCTGAGCTTTATAAAGAGATAGAAGCTGTCCAGGTAAGAAGTATCGCTTGACTTTATTCAGTATTCCTAGCTTCATGGCTGCTGTTTTGGCTTTAGACTCGATAAGGGTGCCAAAGTTTAAAGTTGGTGTTAACGTGACACCGAGGAGCTCAAGCTGTTCATTTAAAGGCACTGGTACATCTCGGAAGAGAGGAACCTCAGAGAAGGGACTCTTTTTTGCAGAGAAGAGACATGCTTGTGTTTTCGAGGCATTGAAATCTACCCGATTGGCATCACCCCAATCAGAGACTACTTTAAGGGTTCTATTCAAGCGCTGCAGCATGTCCTCTCTGTTCGCTTTCAACTCTATCTGACTGGCCTTTGCATTGGAGAGGTACCTATCTACCACGGTGCTGTCGTCTGCGTACCCAATAATACCGGGAACTAGCAGATCGTTAATATGCAGCAGAAATAACGTGGCGGATAGTACAGACCCTTGAGGTACCCCGGCGTTGATCGCCAATTGATCTGACGAGAAGCCATCAATGACTACTCGAATAGATCTTTCCCTCAAAAAGTCTCCAAGCCAGATACAGAAGAGATCCGGAAGACCGTACGCTGAAAGTTTGCCAATAAGACTATCGTGCCAGACCCTATCGAAGGCTTTCGAGACATCTAGTGAAACTGCAATAGCTTCACCATGTTTCTCAATCGCCTCACTCCAGATGTGAGTGGCATACACTAGAAGATCTCCTGTTGACCGTTTTCGGCGGAAGCCATATTGGCGGTCACTGAGGAGGTCATTGTCTTCTAGGTACGCTAGGAGCTTCCCATTCAAAACACGCTCCATGCATTTGCACAGCAGGGAAGTTATTGAGATGGGGCGATAGTTCTTCGGGTCGGCTCGACTACCTTTCTTAGGTACAGGCTGCACATTTGCAAGCTTCCAGGACCTGGGGACTTTGCCAGAATCCAAGGAGAGGCGATAGAGTCGCGTTAGAATTGGAGACAATTCAGGAGCACAGGACCTCAATACAACGGCCGAGATTCCGTCAGGGCCACTAGCTTTATTCACGTCGAGTTCACGTAACGTTTTGAGCACTTCCTTTTGATGTATACGTACATTGGGCATACTTGTAATACACCGAGGAAGGCTAGGAGGAGTTGCGTTGGTCGGCTCAAGACGTGAAGCTTTAGCAAATTGAGAAACAAATAAATTTGCTTTCTCTTGCGCCGTGTGGGCCAGTGATCCATCCGAATTTAACAGAGGAGGAAGCGAAGGACGGTTAAAGTTAGCTTCAACAGAGAGTATGACGACACCGACCTAACCAGGTGATCAAGAAAATATAACATTTAGACGAGCGAATACACAATGCGATATTTCAAGAAATGAAACAGACATGAGCATAGACACTATCAATGTAAGTACCAGCAGCCTACCAGATGTATCCATCAACGATCAACATATAAAATCATTAACACAGAAAATAGAGTCCCTGAAATCTCAATTAAATAGCGCGCATGAAGAAATTGAACAGTTATCGCTTGAAAATCGACAACTAGCGAAACATAATCTCGAACTGTCAAAAAAAAATGTTCTGTATAAAAAGCTGGGTCATAGCCCTTCAAAGTTTCTATCATCATCATTATCAACAAGTTACAAATCTAAGAAATCGGAGTTAAGACATAAAAATACTCAAACAGATACTGCAAAAGATTACAAAAAGGAGGATAAAGAAACTCAGACTATCAGTACTACAGTAAACAGCTACAACAACAGAGAATCACAAACAGACCCTAAGGAAATAATTTCCACCGTAACACAGACAGATTTTCCAGCAATTTCAGAGAAATGCACACAAATTTCTTCGACTCCTTCAACAATAAAATTAAATTATGGGGAAAATAAACAAGCACCAAGAAACAAGCTATGTATTGTAAGTACCCAAACGAACAAGGAATTGCGATATACAACTTTGAACGAAAATGAGCACCTAAATAAGTACATCAGTTGTCACTATCGAAAACCAGGTTGCGGTCTTAAACATCTATTAGAAGGATTGCACAAAAAGCTTCAAGGTTTCACAATGGACGATCACTGTATAATATTTGCAGGAGATGAAGACTTTGAAATAACTACTAACTACCTCAATTTAGTAGTCGATATTAGAGAAAAAATCCTCGAATTACAGCATACCAACATAATATTCTGCCTACCAACTTTCAAGTACCACAATTATGCTACAATGTATAACTGGAGAATAGAAACTTTTAATAATTTACTCTACCTGGACAATGAAACAAAACAATATGCGTGCATTCTAGACACAAATCGCAACCTGACATATGATTATAGCACGTTCTCTAGAAGCAGCGGAAAAATTAATCTAGCTGGTAGCCGCACCATCGTCAAAGACCTGGGCAATTTAATTCGATCCATCGAGGAAGACATGACTGACCCTGCTCCACCATCGCTTAACAACATTACATTGAATCAAACATCGGATGAGTTTTTTCGAGCATAACTTTATTCATATTATTCACCAAAATATTGCAGGACTATTAAATAAATCGGATGTATTGGCACTACACATAGATGATATAAACAAACAACAGCATATTGATATAGATATTATCTGTTTATCTGAACATTTTATTCCCCTAGGGCAGGAGGAATTGATTTGCATACCTAACTTCAATGTCGCAACATGTTACTCCAGGTCAAAAAACCGTGGAGGAACATGTATTTTAGTGAAAAATGGAATTACTTATACCGTTTTAACAGCAGTAAATAAGTTATGTATAGAATTTACTTTTGAGTGTTGTGCTATACTTTTAAATCAATATAATATAACGCTAGTGGTACTATACAGAGTGCCCAACTCTAAAAACCTTAATTTATTCTTTAGAAAACTAGAGGAATTATTAATTTTATTATCTAAGACTAAAAATAATGTAATAATTTGCGGAGACTTTAACATTGACATTTTAAAATTGAATAGGACATCTCTTGACTTGGAAAATTTATTACTCTGTTATAACATTAAATTAAATATAAGACAACCCACACGACTCTCTAGTAATAGTTGTATTGATAATTTTGCTATCACTTTCAAAAGAAGTTGCAAAAGCCAGGTGTTAGACTTAGGGCTTTCAGATCATACGGCTCAATTATTAACATATCCAGTACGAAAAATAAATAAAATTAAGAGCTGGGCAATTTTTAGAAGGGATATAAGCAGCGAAAATTTGTTAAAGTTCAAACAAAGTATCGATAGTCTTTCTTTTTCAGATATGTATCAAATTGAAAATGCCAATGAGGCTTACAATGTATTTTATGACACATTTAAGATGTTCTATAATCTGTGCTTCCCTTTGGTAAAAATAAATATAATTAATAATAAAAAACAAAAATGGATGAGTAAAGGTATTAAACTGTGTGTTAAAAAACATAGGGAACTTCTTTTGACATATCGTAAACGACCAAATAAAATAAATCAATCTACTTTAAAGAAATATTCAAAAAGACTAAAAAAAATTATCAAATTAACTAAATTATCTCAAAATAGCTATGACATACAAAAATCTGATAATAAATCAAAAACAATTTGGAAAATTATAAAAAATGCAAAACAAACAGAACCAAGAGGAAATATTTCTAAAATAATTCACAACAATACCAATTTTACTGACCCACATGACATTGCAAACACATTTAATGATTTTTTTATAGACCAAATTGACTCAAATAAAAACAATACTCCAAACTATAATATTACTTTTAACTCTATTTTAAATTCTATGTATATCCCACCAACAGTTCCGCAAGAAGTTGGAAACGTAATCAAATTGCTAAAAAATAAAAAAAGTACCGGATATGATGATATTTCGATTATAGTTATAAAATATGTACGTGACTCTATATGTGGTCATTTAAGCTATCTTTACAATCTCAGCGTGACAGATGGCATATTTCCTGACAGACTCAAACCCGTAATTATTAAGCCTCTGTACAAAAATAAGGGAGGAAAATATGAGCTACAAAACTATCGGCCTATAGCAATAACATCCGCATTCTCAAAAATTTATGAAAAATTGATATTTAACAATATGAACACTTTTTTGGACAAAAATAACATTCTTGCAAATGAACAAAATGGCTTTAGAAAAGGTAGATCCATAAATGGGGCTATTTTTGATTTACTGTCTAAAATCATTACTGGCATGAACGACAGAACTCACATTAGCGCCATATTTATGGATATGACCAAGGCGTTCGACTATGTTGATCATAATATACTATTAAGCAAATTACACTCTTATGGTATTAGAGGTAATGCATTTCTTCTTCTTAAATCATATCTCACTAATAGAGAACAAATGACAGAAATTTCTAGAATTTGCACAAAAAGTAAAACAGAAATCAAATACATATCGGGAAAAAGGACAATCAAGTATGGCGTGCCCCAAGGAAGCGTGTTAGGGCCATTACTATTTCTTATCTATATTAACGACCTTCCTTTGCACATTCCGCACCCTATGGTTCTTTTTGCAGACGATAGCACTGCGATCGTAAAGTGTAGAGACATTAAGACTTACGAGACGGACTTAAATTCTACTTTACAAAAGA
This sequence comes from Gymnoscelis rufifasciata, assembly GCA_929108375.1. Taxonomy (NCBI): domain Eukaryota; kingdom Metazoa; phylum Arthropoda; class Insecta; order Lepidoptera; family Geometridae; genus Gymnoscelis; species Gymnoscelis rufifasciata. Next base: position 5,818,797 of record OV815327.1, on the reverse strand, counting down.
TATTAGAATGGCTAACAAAAAATAATTTGAACGCCAACCTTGACAAAACAAAAATAATGCATTTTTCACAAAGGACACAAATACCTGACATTAAATTATTCTATCAAAATCGACATATTCAAAATACAACTAATACAAAATTTCTAGGACTTCAAATTGACAGACAGCTAAACTGGAATTTACAGGCTGAAGAAATATGTAAAGCACTGAGTAAATCAGCGTACATGCTCTACAAAATGAAAGACGTTGTTAGTCTAGAGGCACTAAAAACTATATATCATGGCTATGTCTCTTCTAAACTACGATACGCTATTATTTTTTGGGGGAATTGTTCTCAGAGGGAAACAATATTTAAAGCTCAAAAGAGATGTATTAGGGCAATGTATGGTCTGAAACCCACAGAAAGCTGTAAGACATATTTTCAGTCATTAAACATATTAACGTTGCCGGGGCTCTACATTTTCGAGGTTTCCGTCTTCGTTAAATGCAACCTGAATTTATTTGAAAAACCGTCACACACACGCAGTAGACGGGATGAACATCGCCTGTGCTCTGCTAGAGCAAACACAGCACTAGTGAGCAAAAGTTTTTTCGGAATGGCTCCTAAAATTTATAATAAAATACCCAATAATATAAAAGAGTTACAAATGACAATGTTTAAGAACGAACTCCATAAACTTTTGACCACTAAATGTTATTACCATGTAAATGAATTTTTGACTGATAAAATTATAATTGAAATTTAATTTAATTGAATCTGACATTTAAAATTATTTTACTTACAATTAATTTTTCTGTAATTTGATCTGTTTTCCTAAATATTTTTTCTTTAATTATACACATAAATATTTGCATGCTCCAGATAAGCAAAACATGTATGGAACTGGAATCACTGAACATCTTTTTGTAATTATATTGTAACCCATGTTTGCAAATAAATATTATTCTTATTCTTATTCTTATTCAGATTTGGCCAGAGACCAGAAGGCTTTACTACCCGTTGGGAAAGAAGCAAGTTTTGAACCTAGTCGACCAATCCGGTTAAAAGAAGCTCTCTTAAGCGTACGCTTCAAGGACTTGGAGGCTTTGTTGTAGGATGTCTTCTTCTGTGATACATCTTGGGCCTTACTGTTTCGGGCTTCAACCCACGCAGCAAAAGCTTCGTGTTTCAGCGCTGATGCACTGGCACATTCGGCATTAAACCACGGGGGAGTCCTGTCAGATGGTGACGTGTCAGTGAATGGGATGAAGTATTCCATGGCACTTTTGATCACCATCGTTACAGCATCAGCACATTCAGTGGGATCACAAGAAGAGAAGCACATTTGCCGCCAAGGATAAGATGCGTAGAAGTGTCGCATCTCGTCCCAGTCTGCTGATTTGTATCGCCATATTCGCCTGCTACCCTTAGGGGTAGGATCCGGAGGAGAGTATGACGACACCGACCTAACCAAGCAGTGATCCGAACTCCCCAAAGGTGGAAGAACAGATACTGAGAAACGGTCTGGGTCGTTGGTCAGCAGAAGGTCCAGGCAATTGGCTGTGTGGGTTTCGACATCAGGAATCCTGGTCGCCTCTTTCACCAGCTGGGAGAGGTTAAGTGACAATGCAAGTTTGTAGGCCTCTCGACCAGCATGATCGGTGTTCTGGTAAGGAAAGAGCCAGTCGCTATGGTGAGCGTTAAAGTCTCCTAACAGTACCAGTTTGGCCTCTGGGTAACGACGCTGAGCCACATCAGCCATGTTGCAGATGTACTGGAATAATCTGGTTGTCTCCATATCTCCCGAGTGTGACCGATACACACTGGCATAGATGATTTTGTCCAGGCCAGTGTCCACCAAAATCCAAATGACAGAAAAACTGGGTTCTTCAAGATCACGGAGGCGCAGACAACAAATGTCATCCCGGGCATATACACAAGTTCCGGCTTTGGGTTTAAAATTGTGCTCCAGGGTGTATCCTGGGTATGTGAGGTAAGATGGACTGATTACTGATGTACTTGCAATAGCTGCAATCCGATCTGTCAGTGGATACCACATATAGGTGAAAGTTTTGCTTAGTCACGCGAAAACGCGTAAAATGATCTGGAAATATTGTGGGGAGTGTAGAATAAGGAATGATATATAAGTTATGGGTGCAATGTTTCCAACCGTTTCGGTTTCGTTGATGCAGTTACAGCAGTCACCCATCCAAGTATCACCTGATCACGTTTGTTGTATGGGAGCAACCATATATATTTATTTACGACTGCCTCAGTGGCGCGGTGGGCGATTTATGCCGAGCGAGGGGTCGTTGTGTTTGTATGTATGTCTGCAACCGCGTTCTCCTTATTCTGGGTGTTTAATATGTGTAAAAAACTATATATAAACTATATATACATGTATGTCTATTATATTAAGTATATCAGATGTCATGTTGGCTTTTGAGTTTTTATTTGAACGCGTACATTTTTTGTATCGTGTTTTTGGTTTTGTATTAGCTTTGTATTGGTTTCTTGTGTTTTATCTGTTAATGCTCTAGTACCTGGTTGGTTGTATGTGCTTACATTTATTGAAAAATTTAGTATATGTATCGGATTATAAATTATATTATATATGGAATAATTTAGAAAATATGGAATTAGTTTTTAGTCGATTATTATAATTTCTTTAACTTTTTTCTGTTTTTTGTTTATTTTTAGTTGATGAAATCAACTCTCTGGCTAGTTTTTCACGTGTTTTATTGTTCTTTGTTTAAATTGTATGTGGCTGTTACTCGAAAGGCTTTCAACGGAAGATCAGCGTTATTTTGTCACGTGCAAAATAACACATGCTGAGTTGAGGGCCTTTTTGGGACACTTGCTGTGTGTTTGTATGTTATATATTTTTTTTGTACTATGTTTAATGTGTCCTAAATAAAATGTGTTTTCTTTCTTTCTTCTTCTTTCTATGTATGATACACTTGCCACGGGGTTCCGTGGTAAGTTTATACACTATATGAAAAATAAAAACAAAAAAACATTAAAAACTATTTTTTGAAAGTGCAAAAAGAGTCAGCCAGAGCCGTCACCCATCCAAGGCATCGCACTACGTTGCTTGACCCTGTAAAAATCACGTTTGTTGTGTGGGATCCCCCATAAATATGTATTTATTGTATGTTTTTAGTTTTAGTCGTTATAGCGGCAAGAAAGATTAAAATATGTAATTTATTGATTCACACACACTACACAGTAGGTTATCATAACTAAACATTGCGTGTGGACCAAAAGGTTTTGCCTCAGATTTATGTCACTGCATGAGAAATACATCAACCCTCAAAATGTAAACTCTCTATCTATCACGGTTATGAGATGCCGGTACAGGATGCCACGCTGGTTACAGACGGATAGATTAACGACGAAGTCTAAGTAACAAAGGTAACTCAAGTAAGGTTCAGTTTTTCCCTTTGTTTATTGAACCCTAACAAGAAAATTATGAGCTTATCGTTCGTTTAATCTGTTTGAGAAGAATACACTTGCCATTTATTTTAGTAGATACGCTGCATCCGCAACAGACTGTTAGACAGCGCGCCGCCCACGCTAAGGCTGGTGATAACTGATAACATTGTAAGGGCAAACTTTGTAATCTGCTCTGTGCTGTGTTGTGTCCATTGTCCTTGCACGTGGAACATGCACTGTTTTATTGCCCTTTATAGAGGTTAATGCGGTTTTAAGGGTTCCCTGTACAAAGGGTAAAACAGCACCCTTATAACTGAGAGCTATTTTCTCTCAATTTTGTTTTTATGTCTGTTATTAATATTTCTGGTGCCAGCATATACTAAAAACACATAATAAATATATAAGGGGCTCCCATACAACTAACGTGATTAAATTATAATAGTTTTTTTTATTTTTTACCTATTTATGTCTAGTATTTACTAGTAACCTATTAAACCTGCTACTGTTGATACGATTTTCCGAATCTATATTAATATAATAAAGCTTAAGAGTTTGTTTTAACGCGCTTATCTCAGAAACTGCTGGTCCGATTTGGTTATATATTTCAGTGTTAGATAGACACTTTTCTCCGCGCGAAAATTCAATTCAATTTATTTATTCCATTAAGATACAACAAGTACACTTGGAAAGGTCAATAATATAACAGTATATCATCATTTAAATATTTGAACTTAAAAATAAATACAATTGTACATTAATATAATTTATGTGAAATTATCAAATAAAATTATCCGCTTAAAGCTTCGTCAAGTGTATAATATGATTTTTCAATTAACATTTTTTTTATGGTGGCACTAAAATAATTGATATCGGTAGTCCTCAAGTCGTATGATAATTTGTTAAATAATTTTACACTATAATATAAAACTTTTTCCTACTTTAGCCAGCCTATGCGTAGGTACTACAAAATACGATGTTCCCGCGGGAAATCCCAAAAACACGGGCAACACCGCGCTGCGGCGTGTAATACTAGTCAATAACAAGACTAACCTACATCATGGAAAAACAATATTTTTCTATGCCTACATAAACGAGGTATCAATACATTAATCTATACTAATATTATAAAGCTGAAGAGTTTTGTTTGTTTGTTTGAACGCGCTAATTTCCGAAACTACTGGTTCGAATTGAATAATTCTTGTCTTTTGTGTTGGATAGTCCAGTTATCGAGGAAGGCTATAGGCTATATAACATCACGCTACGACCAATAGGAGCAAAGATATAGTGGTAAATGTGTAAAAAACGGGAGAAATTGTTCATCTTTGAAGCCTTCCGTTGCGTGCGCCGTGAAAACGGTTCAAGATACACAAAAAATATGTATTAAAGAATAATAGCTCTTTTAATGATCTAAAAAAACAGTCCGCAATAGTATATGTCTATCTTTTAAGATTAACTCACAAAAACCGTTTTTATGGTACCTAATTTGGTCGAAATAATTTGTTTGAGTTGTATCAACATAATAATATTAATCTTTATTCAAATAAATATGTTGTTGGTTAAGAGTACTTCATCCATTATAACGCGGGTAGCACCGCAGGGCACAGCTAGTGTTATATAAACACGAATCTTTTACGATACTCCTTAATAACAATATACCAGGCTTTTGAAACATTATACATAACAAAATTATTATTCCAGTACCTACATACAATGATGATACAAAGAACATGTTAACTTGTTATGTAAAGCTATGATTCACACAACTGAGTCACTGGTATGAAATTCTACGTATATCTACTTTATTGTATAAAGGACCCTACAGTCGTTGTGATGGCGAACGAGGAAGCGACAAGGATTTAAAAACAAAGGGAAAATACCAATCTATCAGTAGAAGGAATAATTAAACTTAACCTTATTTACTAAGTGTTTTTAGTATTGGTTGTTATAACGGTAACAGAAATTTATCATCCCGGTCCCGTTTTACCCTTTGGGTACGGAACCCTAAAAATAAAAGTCTCAACCCCACTATCTGCGTTTGAGATTCTAGTATATCAAACGCAGTTGGCAGAGTGCTGGCAGAGAGATTTAAGTTCGACGTCACCTATGATATAGTTTTAATTGATAATTATTATTAGACCTTAATTATTCAAGTAGACTCAAACTCTTTTGCCATGCCCCACCGGGGTGCATGTACATGTTGACTTAAAGCAAGCAAAATAAATAAATAAAGAGTCTTAAACATTGTGGTTTTTTAACCATTGTGGTTCATCATTGTGGTTTACAGAAGCAGCAGTGGCAACATATTTAGTACGGCACATTACGAAATACCTAGTTTAGGCCATGAATGGCTATGAACTTTTGTTCATAAGCAGAGTTATCTCTATCAAATGATATAAAGCAAAACCTACCTAAGTAGGTACTACAATGTTAAACATAAATTACGGTATAAAAACAGTCCAACACGCAACATTGCGAAAATCGATCTGCAAAACATCGCGTTACCAAAAAACTAACGCAAAGTTTTCTATTCACTAGAACTGCCTCGTCTCATGCTAGAAGTTTGCACAGCTTGGGAAAATAACAAATGATAGCGGCACACGGAAGTCACTACACGAACTTTGAATAAAGAAAAGTCATAGACATGTTATTTTATGTCAGTTTATTGTTTTTATGACTTGTTTCAATGAATTAAATTAACATTTTCAGAATATTGTGTGATTGATTTGCGGAAGATTCGTCGAAAACAATTAGCGGAAAACACAATTCACCCAATCACAATTCTACGACGAATTTTCGGCTGACGTGTGTAATAATGTTGCTTAGCTAATTTTATAATTGTTATTAATTTGTGTAATAGTCTAAGCCGTGCAAATAAAATAAATAAATAAATAGGCAAATCCTTACATCCATACTAATATTATAAAAGCGAAAAGTTACTCTGTCCCTCTGCCTCAAACTGAACCGATTTAAATAAAATTAGAAAAAAGACATAGACAAAAATGACATTCTGCGGGAAAATCCATTCTAACGCGGGTAACACCGCGGAGCACTACTAGTACGTTTATAATGTCACGGAAAAGGTTTACAGAAGCAGCAGTGGCAACATATTTAGTACGGCACATTAAGAAATACCTAGTTTTTAGGCCATGAATGGCTATGATAGTGATAGAGCACATACTAAACTATTGACATACGAAACAATTGTACAAATATCATGCATCAATGTGAACAGTAAAATAAAAATATGTATATAAGTATTCGTAATGAGACGGAAATATGCTGAATTTTCGGCCCAACCAAGTCTAACCTTAATGCATGTGGCATGCCCGCTCTATCAAAGACTTAGGCTCTGATGCTCACTCACTAACACACACCAGACAGGTAATGGTTTGATGAAAACAAGAGAACATCAAGAGCCACCAGATTCCTAGGCATTATATCCTAGAGATATTCTGCTACTAAAACTAAAGTGGCGAAGTCAAAACGTTTATTTCCTTAAGCACCGGGCATACATGCACAGCAGACGCATTCTGTAAAACATCGAATCCGAACTCGAAATCACTCAAGTGACCGAGCTCACTTCGAACGCTCGTCACTGAGGCGCTACAGGCGCTATCGAGTTTTACAGAATACAAAACTTTAAACTCACCGCGGATTCAGCTTAGTAAGGATCGAAATGAGTTTACTGAATGCGTCTACTGGTCATGGTTTTTTTCATGAAATATGTATGTGCGCTTTATAACACGTGCTTTAACGGTAAAGGCAAACATCGTAAGGAAACCGGCATGTTTTGAGAACTTTTAAGAGTTCGAAGAAAATGTGACCCGTACTTGGCCAGCAGGGTGGTGAATTAAGGCCTCGCCTAGAGAGAAGTCCCTGTGTCCCAGCATTAGGAACGTTGATAGGGTGATGATGAGTATAATTGGCACCTTTTAAAAGTATAAATACTCAGGTAGTGTTAGCGTAATTTACTCACGTAATGATTCAATGGTAAACATAACGATTAGTATTCTGCAACAGGAAATGTCATTTGACATATTATCACCTTATTTGGTACTTTATGTCGACGTGTCGATGTTTTAAGTCCTAAGCCATAATTACAAGTAAATAACAACCGCCATTGTTAAATAAATTAAGTACCTTAAGTATTAGTTTTAATTGGTGTTTAAATTTAAGAAGACGAATGAATAAGTGAGAGTTTTGCTCACTCACGCGATGTTTTATGAGTGTCGTGTCGGCTCAATTAAATGCCTCCTAAACATTTCTGAAAAGCAATCCATAATATTAATACTTAGTAATATGACCAAAGGTAATAATTCGCTTATCAGCTGTATTCATTTACGTCATCGAAGATAACTATTTCAAGATACAATTTTGTGGATTTTGTTTTATCACACTTATTTGCAACTAGTTTTTGTAAACAATAGTTAGTAACATTACAAGGTAAATAAGATAAAATCATGTATTAATTTCCTTCTTTGAAGTAATACATATTTATATTGAAGGAAAATTCGTACTTAGCTAGTAAAACCTTATGCTTTAATGTCAATGCCAACTAAACTCATAATTAATGCAGTTGGCATCCTTTTGCCATATGTATTTGTTAAAAACAATAACAACGCCTCAGTGGCGCGATGGGCGAAGGTCCGCTTAAGGCGCAAGAGGTGGCGGGTTCGATTCCCGCCGAGGAGTCAAAGCCTAGTTGTATAAGTGTATGTTCTGCAAGCATTTTTCGTCTTGGTCTTAGGGTTTCATATGTATTGTCAAAAAATCTATATATATTTATGTCTATTATATATAGCGACAAACTTCTGAAGTTCAATTGATCAGCCTAACTAAAGTATTCAAATAAAATTCATATAACTTAAATAAATATCCGGACTAACTACTCAACATCTAGCTCCGTGGTAATAAATGTTTATATAAATCTAAATTTAAACTTTAGGAAAAACCCCCGATTTCAATGCCTTCACTTCCATAAAAGTAAAACACCATAATATTTTCTAATGTGGACGCGATGATCTTTCATTTGATACCCCAAACGAGTATATTTGCAGATTTTCGGTTTTACTTCCCCACTCTCACCCCCCATAACTTTTAAACGACACAACCGATTTTCATTAAACATGTCTAAGAAAACCCTGGCCAAGCTCTCTTTTCAAAACTAAATTGAAATCGCTCCATCCGTTCGGAAGCTATGATGTCCCGGACAGACAGACAGGTCAACTTATAACACCCCTCTTTTTTGGTTGGGGGTTAAAAATAAGTATGAAAATATAATAATAAATATATACATACTTAATATGTATAATAAATGTTTTATATTATGTATAACGTCATGGGTATCATGTGTACCTCATCGTATCTTAATGATCTAAATTTAGAACTTACAATCCTTCATTCATCTTCCGTGACCTACTATGACTCATATAAAAAAATAACGGTACGGAACAAAGCGATAACTGTTACTAATGTTAGTTACAATTTTAGACGCTTATCGGTACATTATTCACCTAATTATCTCATATCACGCTTTATGATAAACATCGTTATAATTTTTATAGCGACATTGAAATTGAATTAGTCATTATTAAGTTGTTTTTTTTATTTTTTTTTATTATTGATATGCCTTCATTTGACCACAATCTCACCTGATGTAAAGTGACGATGTGGTCTAAGATGGAGCATGAAGGCCTAGAAGATGGCTTCTCCGGGCCACATTACGAAACACGAAAACATCGCTTCACGCACTGGCCCAGCCCGGAGGGTGGTGACAAGCCGCGGCCGAAGCCTACCACCAGAGACTGTTCTTAGCACCACCCGGAGGAGTTGTAAAGCAGTGTTTTGACTTTAATTCCGAAGGTTGTGGGTTCGAACTCGCACCGCGCACCTGTTAATATTACTTTTTGTAAAATAAATAAACGCGTGATGTTACGGTGTGAGGCAAAATATCGTGAGGAAACCGGCAGCCAATATATGAACTGATGAATATTTTTTTGACATAAAAAGACCTTTTTTTTTAACATAGCCCCATATAACAGAATGATATTCATATACTTAAACTAAACCAAAGCAGTTGAGGTTTTATAGTTCGAAGTGCGAAGTAATGCATGCCCTAGCGTTATGTTACTCTTGGAGGTTTTTTCTGTTCACGTTCGTTCTTACACGTGACCTTCGGGTGGGGCTAAGAACAGTCTCTGGTGGTGCTAAGAACAGTCTCTGGTGGTAGGCTTCGGCCGAAACTGTTTCTTCGTGTTTCGTAATAATAATCGAAGCCATCTACCTATGTCTCATGCCCCTTCTTAGACAAAATCGTCACTTTCCATCAGGCGAGATGCGGTCAAATGAAGTCTTATCTATTATATATAAAAAAAACTAACTATGATGTTAATGGAGCCAGTAAATCCGTCAGCGTGCCCGTTCCTGTCAGTAGCGCATGAATTGTGAGAAGATAGTTGTTTTCTTAGGCAGCTCTTACGTGAACGAGTCCTGTAGTTGGAGTCACCGCTAAGGCTGGCTCATTACTCCTATAAAGCTCCAGTTCTGCAGTTTCTCCTCTATCTGCATCAGTTGATTTCGAGTTGTCTGAATAAAAGATAGTCATTAATATTCAATAACTCAGGGGGTTTTCAGGGTACAAATTGCACCAAAGCGCTACGTGACGGGCTGTCGCTTCTAAGTTTCATTTCTCATAAAATAATGAATTAAGGAATCTTTATAAAATAATAAAAAAATGATGACTTATAACGGGTAACATACCATGATTCGACGTTACCCATTTTAAGTCATAATATTGTTAAAAACCATGATAATTTAAACAGTTATTTTATATAAGTAATTAAGTTACATCTTATCGATCGATAATACGATGTCTTACAGACACACAAACTAAACTAGAACTCATTATGGGATCATTACTTAGAAAGTATTTTTAGGCAGTTGGTTACTATTCTGGTCATTGTTATACCTCTACACTTTAATTATACTTTTTGCTATGAGCGATGTACGATTAATGTATACATATAAATGTACCTATATATACACCCATGTACATTATGATTACGAGTACTATAGTTCTGAGTCATGTGGCTATTTGGGTCGATGTGGTGTTTTAAACAAACAATGATTGTATCGCCATAAGACCACATGATAATATAATTATTGTTATACATTCTTTCTATATTGTTCTAACCCATGTTCTGGAAGCTTGCTTGTAGAAAAAAACATGTTGAAAAAAACTTGTTTAGAAATACCTGAGTGATACAGAAATATCTCTAGAATCGTTCTGACCGTTCGAACGGTCCTTAAAACTTCTAGTTCATTTACTAGAGACGGTTTACATTTTAAGGTTCTGTCAATAAATTCTTCTTCTAACAGTCAACAGCAAAAAAACCGACGACATAGGGTCTTAAAATAATATATACAGTAAACTGAGTAATAACTTACTGAGTATTGTAGTGTGATCCCATTTATTTCGATCCTCGGAGTTATACTTAAATAAAAAAATATTTTAATTGGACACTTTGGTATAACTAGTTAAATATGGTTTGTCACATTAGATCATGTTTTAAAACGTTGATTTAGATCACTTACCGAAAAGTTCAACCGAAGCTGAAACAAATCATGGTTTAGCATTCGACAAAAATACCTAGAGCTTAAAGTTAGGGAAAGTAGTTTAAAGGTCTATCCTGAACATAGACCTAGAGGATTTCCTACTTCTGAAATGACGATGATGATGAATTTCGGCAGATGGTTTAACATTTTAAACTTAGTTACACGTCGTTCAAACAGATAAGGAACTTATGAAGTTAATTACTTCTTAATTTGTTAAGTGCGCTTGTAATTGACTACGGTTGTTAGATTTAAAATCAAAAGTTGCCATTTTACTCTCATTTTTCAGGCGATCATCTCAAATACCTAGTGCGTTGATAGCGAAAGTGGATTATTTAAGCTAACATTAAACTAACTATTTTTATTGAAGTTTTGATATTAACTTTAAAGCAGTTATTTACTATGATGTTAAACATTCAACGAAGATCGTAATACAATTTGAGAGTGTTTTATTTTCTATAGGACAAGCTATTTCATACCCATATTTTTTTATTATTTTTGTCTGACTAAAAATAAAAAATAAAATTAACCTATCACAAGTGTTCCTTAACACTTATAAAGTTGTTCATCATTATGATTATTATACTACTTAGGTACCTATTATTACTGAATGAAAACATTTAAATTTTTTTTAGAGTACTTTACGAAATTATTCAGGAGACTTAAAATTACTTCTATAAAGAATCATACGTCATCAAATTTTAGATTAACCTAGTCATAATAATATAGCATTCCCCGGGATAAATTGCAAGGGCAGTTAAATAATATTTTTAATCTTATTTTTTATATTTTATACTCTTTACCCCTGAGACAGACAAATGTAACATGTAACATGTACCTATAATATTAATCTTCTATGTATGTTTTTACAGATTGACACAAGCGGAAATGGCTCTATAGACCTGAAAGAACTTAAAGACGCGCTTGACAGCGTTGGATACAAAATTCCACAATGGAAGGTAAGAGACGTCACATATTTCGAGAACTTCGCTTATTAACAGGCACTGCATAGACTTGGGGTATCAGGAGATTTAAATAAACGAATTTAAAATTTGATTTAATTTTTAAACTGCAAAATCTGGTCCCCCGGCGGCAATCGAACCCGCACAGAGGTCGTCAAAATACATGTACTTACCAATCAGCAATTTAGTTAAAATCATTTCTAATAAAAGTGGCTGTGACATACGGACGGACAGACAGATAGACATGACGAATCCAGGTCACGTTTTTTGTAATTTGGCTACGGAACCCTAAAAATGATGAAGATGTCCACTTAAGATGACGGGTAATATATAAAAATGTTAGCGTAATACATGTTGTGCTGATCCCTAGACAATAATTATAAGGACAAGTGAAAATTATTCTTACATCTGAATAGTCTTATTACGAGTGTTGACACGGTTAAAACATTTCCAACCACTCATATGGCTTTCATACTATTGTTTTTGTAAATCCACTCGCAATCAACACGGACTTGTTTATTATGATAGTTCAAGGTTTCTACAGATCAATGCACTGTATAATATTATGGTTGGAGTAGCTCAGAAATACCGCAGGTTTATATTATTGCAATAATATGACCCGATAAAACTTGTATGATTTGACAAACGTTTATTGAGGAAGGCAAGGCACTCATGATGCTACGATCAAAATATTTGAACTTAAAACATACTGTCTTTGTAAAATATGTTAAAATACATATGGTCCTGTTGTTTATTTTAAGTATATACGCATATATTAAAGGACCTTCCCGTTGGACCTTGCAGGTTTGATAACCGTGTTAAATCCTTAATTTATAATGCTGGGAAGTATGTTTGTATGAAAATCTGATAAATAAACTTGTCGAGAACGATTACAGGCAATTTTTATCGAAAATTACGTTATCCCATGGGAAAATACATAAAACACTGAGAACGCTGTGGCGTAAAAAGTTAGTATATTTTAAATTGGGTTTCATCATCATTTTACTTTCATTATCATGAAACCTGGCGAGCGCTGTGGTAAGCTCTAAGCTTGTGTTAGACATCTGATATCTATATAAATCTGATATCTATATAAATAAAAATGAATTGTTGTTCGTTAGTCTGATAAAAACTCGAGAACGGCTGAACGGATTTATCTTATCATAGTCTTGAAATGTTCGTGGAGGTCTAGGGAAGGTTTAAAAGGCAAGAAAAAATCGAATAATTGCCGGGAACTTTTTTTACCCGTGCGAAGCCGGGGCGGGCCACTAGTACTTAATATAATAGACATACTTAAATATATGAGCTTGTGTTAGACATCTGATGTACTTAATATAAAAGACATAATTAAATATACATTATTTATTATACAAAGTTAACACCTCTGGGTGTTAACTTTGTAAGGAGAAAGTGCGTGCAGAACACTGACCCTCAACATGAATCCAAATTCGACTGACTTTGAATCTCCTATGAGTCTCTTAATTTTTTTGAGTCTCATAAACTGAATTCTTGTTTTCCAGGTCAGATGCATGATCGAAGAATACGACGGAAAGAACGGCAAAGGCATGAACGGTGCTGTGAACGGCAACGCGAGGAAGAACGACATCAGTTTGCACGAGTTCGAGGAGCTGGTCGGGAACTTGAAGGCCCAGCAGGTAATACGCATAAATAAATATTTCCGCACAATCCACACAACAACCACGGTGCTAGGTAAGCTCTAAGCTTGTGTAACGGGTACTAGACATCATCTTTATATTCATTTACTTATTTATGATTATGTTTTATTATACTTGACCCCTCGGCGGGAATCGAACCCGCTACCTCTTGAGCCGCAAGCGGATCGTCGCCCACCGCGTCACTGAAGCAGGCATTCACCACAAGAATAAATTTTCAGTTGAGTTTTGCTTATGGTTTATGGCTAATTTTATTTATGGTTATGCTAGCAAAAATTATGCAAAAACAGTTAATCGTTAAGATGTTATGGTAAATAATCATTGGTCATAAAAACGTTTTGCTTGCTTAAATTAGTAAGGGAATAATTGCTACTAATCTTCTAACTAAATCTTCCTAGAGACTCAAGCGAACCTCACCAGCGCTCGTGGTATCTGCTGTCGAAAAACGAACGAGGATCTGGCACCCACGTTAGAGCAGCGTGGTATATTGTGGTCTTACCCCCCTATTTTTGAGGGAGGCCTATGCCCAACAGTGGACGACCCAAGGCCGAAATCATGATGAGCATGTGAGCGTGGGATTTATGCGCGGATAACTTGGTGTTGGCCAAGAGATCGAAAGGATTTTTTTGAGAGAGGCCTTTGTGACGTCATACGATGAAATAAATGATTAGCATGTGAAATTGGGCTTGGTTCACAAATCACTACCCGTAAGATCTCCTTACGGGAATATTTAGTATATAATATGACTATACTAAAATAAAAATGCGAAAGTAACTCTCTCTATATATCTGGGGGCCTACTCTTGTTCATCGAAAAACGAATATTCGATCGAAAGTTCGCGTAATTGCTACTCCGGTTTCATTTCGTTTCGTAACTTCGTTCGAACGAAAATTGTTTGACATTAAAATTTTCTAAACCTACTCTAATTCACGAAAGTACCAAACGAACATTTGAATTTGACAGATCTTTGTTCGGAGTTATAACCTCAAATCGACGAAACTAAAAGTGTTATGTTTTGATTTTCGTTTTCGTTGGCTGGGAGATTAATTTTGCTGCTAATTTTTCTGCTTTAATAGGTATATTTTGTTATATGACTGCTGATAAAAAGTAAAGCAGATAATAATTATAGAACTATAGCAAAGTTACCTCGAAAATTGTAAGACTGAATACTAGAATGGTCTAAGTAAGTAGGTACTTTTAAGATTTTAATTCATTAAATATATGTTTTTGTTTAATATTTTCATAAGGTTTTGTTTTCTTATTTCAAGAATTTAAAAAGCTGATTTATATTAACAATTTGTAACAAATTGTAATATGATTCTGTTTTGTTAAAATAATAAATGAATAAAAAAGGTGATTTATGACATTTTCAACTGTTTTTTATTACATTTAATATGTTTAAAATATCTTGTTGATATGATTAGGTTCTTTCGGATTCTAAAATTTTCACGCGTCTTGTCCTGTTATCAAAATTTAAGAGAGAGGACAACCCTACACGTGGTAGATATAAATAACAAGTAATTATACGGATAGTTTTGGTTGCCTTATGTTACTACACAATTGAACATATGAATTGTACTCTTAGAATTAGTCGGATAATAATGGGTTCTTTCTAGTGCCTTGGGTAAATTGAGTCAATAGTATAAATTGGTCATAATATAGTTGTTTAATTACCTAAGTTGCTTAGATAAAACAGAAAATAATTAATAAACTACGAAATTAATGTAAAATTTAAAAACAAAGCGAAATATTTTGTTTATTTCATATTAGATAATAATCCGTAATTGGCATTATAAAACACCTAACCATATCATTCGTTCAAGTTAATTCACGAAAATTGTCTATGAATCCGAACTTCGTGTGCGCATCCGAAAATGAATTAGAGTAGGTTCATTGACGAACCTTCGTTTAAAATTCGTTCGTTTGCGAAACTTCGGTTTGAAGAACAAGAGTAGACCTCCTGTTCCTCTCACCATTCTCTTGCCGTTATGCCAAATTACGTGGGGTCGGCACAACATGTTTTATCCTTCCATATTCCTCACTCCTTCCTTACACATGTCATCCATCACACAGACCATCCATCTTTTCTTTGGTCTACCTATCCCTCATACATATCCATCAACACACATATTATCTAACTCTCTTTTCGGCACATGACATTCATCCCTTCTCATAATAATGCCCATACCATGCCAACCGATTTCCTCTCAACTTCTCTGTCACTGGTGCTACTGTCAAAGTACCTCTTATATACTCATTTCTTATTTTATCCTTCCTTGTCACTCCACACATCCATCTCAACATTCTCATCTCTGCCGCATGAATCCTCCTGTAACCGTCCCTTTTACTGTCTATCTGTTCCTCTATCACGCAAAAACTACAAAACCGATTTAAAATTTTGGTACACAGTTTCTCTAAAGCCTGAGAAAAGACATATGCAACTTTTTACCGCGGGAAAACCCATACTATAGTGGGTAACACCGCGGGGCACTACTAGTATAAATCTTCTGAGAATCTCGCATTATCTTTTGTGTGATCTTTATTTACCACCAGAAAATACGATAATTTTAACTGTTATCGGTTACTGGCAAACACCTTGCTTTATACTAGGGCCGATTATCTGACATCTTCAAACGACAGTTAAACTAATCTTAAGTTATTTCCATATGACATGATATGTTTTGGATTGAAAAATCGACCTATAGCGCAAAGATTAATCTTATTTTTCTTAATGGTCCATACACATTCAATGAGCAGTTTTGATAAATAATAAAAAGTGGACGAACTGTAGATAATTTATTAAATTGCCGTGATAAGCTCTAGGTCAGTCGTTTGAACCCAATGTAAAAGTGAAATGACTGTGACTGTCCATTATGTTAGCTCACTAGGGGACGTATTAAGGGTCTTTTTGTAAGAACAGTTTTTTCTATTTTTAAAGTAAAAATTTATTTATTGACATAAACAAATGATTAAATAAAGATATAGTCCAGGCTCCGGAACTAGTAAGAAACTGTATTTCAGGAGCCAATGGAGATAAAAGTAATATATAATGTTTACCTCGGACTTACGCGGTAAGTGGGACCAATCGATAATCGCCTAAGCCCCGATTTAGTAGCAATAAATCTAAATTTAAAATTTAAGAAAAACCCCCTATTCCAATGCCTTAAAAATAAAACACCATAATATTTAGTCATGTGCACGCGATGCGCTTTCATTTGATACCCCATTCGAGTATATTTGCAGATTTTCTTTTTTTCCGTCCCCACTCGTCCCCACTCTCACCCCCATAACTTTTAAACGGCACAACAGATTTTCATGAAACATGTCTAAGAACACTCGCGTCAAACTCACCTTTCATAACAAAATTGAAATCGCTCCATCCGTTCGGGAGCTATGAGGTCCCAGACCAGAGGTCCGGACATACACACGGACAGACACACAGACAGACAGATACGTCAAACTTATAACACCCCTCTTTTTTGATCGGGGGTAAAAAATGGTGAAATTAATGGTGAAATTCGAGCTAATTCGAATTCGCGTAAGTTGGGGTTCAACTTTGCATATATGTAAATGTAAATAAATACATATAAAGTAGGTATAAAGAACTTGAAAAACTATTTTTTTGAAATTTTGCTGACAAAGTATAAGATAAATCAATAATGTGCAATGCAATCTTTACATTATATATAACTCTTCGAATACACATGCGATGTTGTTGTTAACCGAACCTGACCATATCGGTCGGCTTCGCATAACTCTGAATTCGCGTTAAACGGGGCACCGTATTTCTGTACATCTTAACCCCTCAGCGGGAATCGAACACGTTACCCCTTCCGTCTCCGCAAGCGGGCCTTTGCCCTCTGCGCCACTGTATCTGTCGACGAAGAAGCCTATAAATTCTTTATTGTTCACAAAATTTCTTTATTATACATGAAGGTATCTAACATGAAGATTTTATTACAATGTGTAAATTTTAGTGGTTTCATCTTGTGTCCATATATCTAAAACGATTTGTTCCTACATAATGTTTATTTAAAGGCCAGTTTATGTAGAGCCAATGTTGCTCCGCCTGAAGTCCGACCCCTTCAAAGCTATAGATTTAGCTTGTCTCAGTCAATAAAGTAATAAATTATCTTTATTGAGGTCGAATAGATGACGCCGATGTTAGCATACATAATGTTATTCTATCGCTTATTTTAATGATGATTCAGTTGCCTTTGTTTATTAGTATTGCGAAATATCGCTTTTGTAAGACTTAGTGGCAATTTAAATGCAAAAACTTTGAATCTCAATTAAAAACACGATGATAACTTTTAAACCTTTTTGCATCATATGAGCTGTATTTACTTTCTTAAAAAACTAGAAATGATAGACATTCATCGTTTCGACTTTAAGTCAAGTGTTATCTTGATCGGGAGAATTGAGCGTCATAACTCCCGTATCCTACCCGTTTAGGCGTTCTTATTTAGTAGAGGCCGTTTTTAACTTACATAGCTTATGATAATATTGATAAATAATGTTTTTTTTTCAGGTTTCAAGCACATTCAAACAAGCAGTTAGTAAAAAGGAAAATCTGGAACACTTAGGCGGGATGAGCGAAGCATCCAGCGATGGTAAGTATTTTTCTACACTTTTAATAAAACTATAGTGACACAAAAACACTATATAAAAACAGAAATTTCATCATGTTGAAAATGGATTTCACCCGCGCCCCGGTAAAAGTATCTATTTCCTCGTTAAAAACTTTAACTAAACGCCGCGCCGTGGTGTGTTATGCTAATATTTGATACAGGCTCGCATTCGCAGAGATTTCAGTTTGTTTTTTTTTAAATTCTTTATTTTTGTATGTGTGCTT
Source organism: Gymnoscelis rufifasciata (assembly GCA_929108375.1). Classification (NCBI taxonomy): domain Eukaryota; kingdom Metazoa; phylum Arthropoda; class Insecta; order Lepidoptera; family Geometridae; genus Gymnoscelis; species Gymnoscelis rufifasciata. The sequence goes on along the minus strand of OV815327.1, from coordinate 5,800,281 downwards.
TACATTCGTGCTTTAACGATGAAGGTCAACATAGTTAGGAACGGATTTTCTGAGAACTTAGAAGAGTTTGAAGGACATGTGACATTCACCAACCCGCACTTGCTCAGAGTGGTGAATTAAAGCCCAATCTCAATCGTCAATAAAGAAGCCCCTGTGTTCCAGGGCGAACATAAATAGGTTTATATATACCTAATAGGGGGGTTTTTATGATGTAAAATCTACTATACCTACCTAAGAAGAAGTGTTGCTCCGCAATGAGAGTAATATTCTTTTAGGCTTTTAAAATTTAAGCCCCTCTGGGAGCGAATATTTTTTTTCTATACATCCTAAAAAACTGCCCAACTGCTGGGCAAACGCCTCCCCAATTCATTCCAACAAACATTTTCAAAAGCCATTTTCCACCAGTCTCGCCGGAGGTCCTGGCGATCGTGTCGCTATCCCTTCCGTGGCCGGACCTCAGACGTATTAATAAATATTTCCAAACAACAAAATCTAGCCCTATGATAAGCTCTACGCTTGTGTTACGGGTACTAAACACCCGATATACTTAATATAATAGACTTACATATATAGACATTTTTACTGTACATATTCAGCACCCATGCCAAGGAGAATGTGCTTGCCGAAGATACTAACACTTGACCTCTCAGCGGGAATCGAACCCGTCCACCGCGCCACTGACGCAGTCTAAATAAACTTGAATTATACAATCACCACAATTCCACAGGCACAACCCACTCTGTGCGGCTCGAAGAACAGATGGCCTTCTCCGGCTGGATCAACAGCAATCTGGAGCATGACCCTGACCTACACCACCTTCTGCCCATCGACCACGAGGGCAAGCAGCTCTATGAGAAGCTGAAGGATGGTCTCATACTCTGGTAAGCATATTGCTGAACAACCCGAGTTCTAAGATTGATGTTACGGGTTATAGATCTACACACATATTATAAATCTAAATTTAAAATTTAAGAAAAACCCCCGATTATAATGCTTTAATTTCCTTAAACGTAAAACAACATAATATTATGTAATGTGGACGCGATGCGATTTCATTTGATACCCCACACTAGTATATTTGCAGATTTTCGGTTTTCCTTACCCACTCTCACCCCCATAACTTTTAAACGGCACAACCGATTTTCATGAAAGATGTCTTAGAACACTCGCGCCAAACTCACCTTTCATACAAAAAAAATATAAATTGAAATCGCTCCATCCGTTCGGGAGCTATGGTGCCACAGACAGACAGACACACAGACAGACAGACACGTCAAACTTATAGAACCCCTCTTTTTTGGTCGGGGGTTAATAAACTAGCTTTATTCGCCAAGGCGTTTTGTCCGTGATTTTGGATTATTCTCTCGGTAAAAAAAATGACTCGACTAGGAAGCTAAAAGTTCTGTAAAGGTGCGTACGGATTGCGCGTACCCTGGTACGCGTACTCAGTTTACGCGTATCCGGAACGCCTAGTCCATACCTGCGGCTACGCGTTCACTCTTGGGGTACGCGTACCGCGCGAGCCAACTCGCAGCGCGAGCCACCGTCTGTCGGTTTTTGGTCGCGCGTCAAAGAGGACGCACGCGGCCGGCTACGCTATATTTGGACGGCAAAATGAATAAACACGCGTGTTCTTCGAGTTTCAATAATTTGTCGGAGTCATGGCGAATGACTGGGGCTCGCGGAGCGCTCTGGATCGATTGACCTCGCGTACAGGTTCGCGGCGGTCCGTACAAGAGCTGTACGCGTATCCAATGTACGCGTGGACAACTACGCGTAACACAGGAACGCGCTATCCGTACGCACCTTCAGAATAACGGAATTGATATCTCATTGATTGATGCGCGTGGTGCTCGAACTACAACGGATAGAAAACCTACTGTCAAATGCTCCATAACTGATTTGCGTAATAGATTAAATTGGCTCTAATTGGCACGCAATTATCAAAACATGAGTATCATTTGATGACTACGTTGATGCAATAAAACCGGCTAGATTTATAGACATGCTCGTACTAGTTGCGTCGTGTTATTTTGCTGCGTATATGGAAGTCGACTGATAACTTTAACATATTAAGATTAATAGCTGGATCCCGTTGGTGGTTCTAATCGTACAAAATCTGGTCCTTTGGCGAGAACCGAAAGGACAAATGTCTTACGCCCGCCTAATGTTAATAAGAGAAAATTTATTCATCATAAACCACTATATCTCTGGTTATGCAATAGGGTATATGACTAAAGAAAATATAATGAGTTCGTCATTTAGATTACTTAAACAAATTGTAACATTATCTTTTATTTTTTCTTGCAAATTAAAAATCATTGAATTTTTGCGTGACGTAATTCTTTCGAGCAAATTGTACAACATGTATATAGGTCACAAGCCCCCACTCCGTAACTTTGATGCTCTATGTCTTCATATACTCTCGAACGGATGAAGCGATTTCAATTTAGTTTTTTGTGTGATTTTCGCGCGCGTTCTTAGACATGTTGGGTGAGAAGCGGTTGATCCGTTTAAAAGTTATGAGCGGTAATAGTGGGGGCGAAAATCTGCGATAATACTCGAGTGGGGTCTCAAATGAAAGCGCATCACGTGCACATTACAAAATAGTATGACTTTTTACTTTTAAGGGAACCAAGGCTTTGAAATCAGTTTTTTTTATTTTAAACTATGTTATGCATGTGGTCAGTATGCCTATTTTCTTTCCAGCAAAGTGATAAATCATTCGTGCCCGGACACGATCGACGAGCGGGCGATCAACAAGAAGAACCTCACTCTTTACACGAAGCACGAGAACTTGACGCTAGCACTGGTCTCCTCCCAAGCTATCGGCTGCAACATTGTCAATATCGACGCACACGATTTGGCGAAAGGTAAAGACTATTAAAATTGCAGGTACACCAATAACCCGAAGATTTCGGTCGGAAAACTGCTATTCACAAAATTAACAAAGACAAACTAGCTTTGCCCAATATTACGCTGCACAAATTTAATGAATCACCTTATCCCTTATTTAGCCGAGCTTGTTATATGTGTGTACTTTTTTAACGATCCTACGAACAAAAACCCCAAGCAAAGTAAACAAGACCTTCCAGTCCACATTCAATGCCCATTTTGTAATGTAATCCGAGATTACAAATAGTAATCTCGGATATACATATAATGTAGGTTTAAATAAATATTTGAAGGAGTTTTCATGCATTAATCACACTGTTTTTTGAGGCCAAACAACCCTGTACACAGTATTAATTGGATTGATAATCGAAACTATTTCCGAAATATATAATATGTATTTAAATATTTTATCACACTTCGTTTAAATTTACTTTGCAACTGATACAGAATCATCGGTATACCAAATTATCGCATGTATTTCCTTTCAGGTAAACCGCACTTGGTGCTCGGTCTTCTCTGGCAGATCATCCGCATTGGTCTCTTCAACCAGATCACGTTGGAGCACTGCCCAGGTCTTACAGAACTGCTCAATGATCAGGTACAGAACCAAGTTTGAGACTCTTTTCAACCTACTTTCAACTAAAAAAGGGGGCTATTAACTCGACGCGTATTTTGTGGCGGTTTTGATAGCACACTGGTTTATTTTTATTCTCGGTCCTATATAGGTTTTTATAATTTAAATGATAGAAATATCCTTGCAGAGGGTTTTGGGATCCGCTTTCTTATCAATGAGAATATCAATTCAAAATAATCGAATACCCTATTTATATGCTAGCTCCCCGTTCTTGCAACCGATTTGGGGTAAAAATTATACATGCCTTCCTGTCCTAATCTACGTTACTTCGTCTAAATTTTTTGCACACAAATTTTGAATATTTCATATTATCCTTTCAAATTTTTCGTAAAAGTCACATAATATGGTACCTTTTTTTTGCTGATAAGATCTCAATGCATTAGAATAAGGAATGCATTGGTTATTAACATAGACTTTGCGCAAATCACCTTAAATGATAAGAAAATCTAACCTTTTTTCCTTCCAGGAACGCATCGAAGACCTGCTGGCGCTATCGCCCGAAGCCATCCTCCTGCGCTGGGTGAACCACCAGCTGGAGCGCGCCGGCGTCACGCGCCGCTGCACCAACTTCCAGCAGGACGTGTCCGACTCGGAGATCTACTCGTACCTCCTCAAGCAGATCGCGCCCGACGACGCCAACGTTACCCTGGACGCTCTGAGAGTGAGTTTCATTTATACACAAGTGTGTTAAAGTGTGCTTAAAAAGCCTTGTTGGCTAAGTGGGAGCATGCCCGACTTTCAATCCGAAGGTCGTGGGTTCAAAACAAGTGCTTTAACGGTGAAGGCAAACATCGTGAGGAAACCGGCATGTTTTAAGAACTTAAAGGAGTTTGAAGGATAAGTGACATTCACCAACCGGCGCTAGGCCAGCGTGGTGAATAAAGGCTTAATCTGTCCTGCCCAGAGAGAGATATCCCTGTTTCCTAGCAGTGCGGACGTTAATAGGGTGTTGATGATGTGTTGAAGTTGTTGACGCGCGTGTTTACCTAGGACAGGCAGCCTTTGAGGAGGGCAATTGTCGAAATCAACTCGGATGGGCCGCGTTCGGGAAACTTCGCAACGTCTAATATATGCGCGTTGGCGTTTGCGTCTCCATTCAAGTGCAGTGTGTTACGTCCACATATTACAGGGTCGAATGACTTGGTGGTTGCGGGCCGCTTCCAACCGAAAAAATCTGCTGATATCAGACAGTGGACAACTGAAATAATGATGATTTGTTTTCCAAAATATTAGCTCACAAAACTGGCAATGGGTAGGCCGTAGAAACATAACATTCTGGAAAGTTATTAATATTACTACTTCAATATGTGCTTTCTGTCGACAGTCGCGTTTACTAATGTTTTCAACTAAAGTACATTTGCTTAAAACTGGCATTGGGTAGGCCGTAGAAACATAACGTTCTGGAAAGTTATTAATATTACTTCTTCAATATGTGTTTTCTGTCGACAGTATCGTTAACTAATGTTTTACACTAACGTACATTTGCTTTATACTCACTTAAACACGTGGCCTGTCACAGCTTTCAATCGTGAAGAGTGGAAGTAGGGTAGGGAGGCCCTTGCTCTGCAGTGGGACAGGGCTGATTCATAATAATAGCAATTTAATTTTTTTTGTAAATTAATCTTACCTCCTTTTTCTAGGAATCGGATCTCCACCGTCGCGCAGAAGTGATGCTGCAACAGGCGGCCAAGCTCCGTTGCCGCGCGTTCGTCAGCCCGGCCGATGTGGTCAGCGGCATCTACAAACTCAATTTGGCCTTCGTGGCCAATCTGTTTAACCAACACCCAGCGCTACAACGCACCAACGACACGCAAGAGTACCATCAACTGGATGAGACGAGAGAGGAGAAGAGTGAGTACTGATCCATCACGCTCTGTGGTGAAAGGCACGCGTATACTAAGCCCCTAGTGTACCCAAGCGAGAAGCACCGTACACACATTTATCCGTAGGCTGTGAGTGAGGCTAATCCATCACGCTCCGGGGTGAAAGGCTTGATCGGGTGTACTCGATAGCGGTTCTTAGCTGTGCGTTTAGGTCGATTGTTTTAATTGGGTGTTTACTATGTATCATATGTACGTATTTACAAAAAAATATATATATATGTAGTATATCAGTCACATAACACCCATAGTACAAGCTCTGCTTAGTTTGGGGTTAGGTGATGCTGTGTGAGTAGTCCGGAAATATCATCAACAAACATCGTCAAATTCAACAAATCAAGTCAAATTGTACAATGTTTCAGCATACCGCAACTGGATGAACTCCATGGGCGTGGCGCCGCACGTGAACTGGCTGTACTCCGACCTGACGGACGGGCTCGTCATCTTCCAGCTGTACGACATCATCAAGCCGGGGATCGTCAACTGGAAGAAGGTATAACATATTAATATATATTATAGATTTGACAAGGCACTAGATAAGCCGCTGCTGAGAAATCACATGTACAACCTCTAACGAAACCAAGTGTACAATTAGTTCCTAAGGTGGATGAATAAATGAATTACTATCAATATCTATATTGAAGACCTCTGTGGCTCGGTGGGCGATGGTCCGCCTGAGGCGCAAGAGGTTGCGGGTTCGATTCCCGCCGGGGGACCAGATTTTGTACGATCTACAATTTCTGGTTTCGGGTCTGGGTGTTTTCTATGTATCATATGTATGTATTTACAAAAAAAAATGTATCTATGTAGTATATCAGTCACCTAACACCCATAGTACGAGCTCTGCTTAGTTTGGGGTTAGGTGATGCTGTGTCCATCATCGTTGACTTCTGTCCCTCGGTTGAGGGCGCAGGGTGGGGCCTCGAGCTTGCGCTCCTTACCCCGGCTTCAACTCCGGGGGCAACTACCCCCGGGTCACGCGACAATGCCTTTAAGGCGGGTATATGTATAAATATTTTTTTTTTTTTTATTTTTTATTTTTTTTTTTTTTTTTTATATTTTTTTTTTTTTATCTTTCTCTCTCTTTTTATTTTTTTTTTTATTTTTTTTTTTTTTTTTTTTATAAATACAAACTAAATACAATTTTATACAGGCGGAAGGGTGATATATATATAAGTGGGGGTATAACATACATATGGATACAAAATTGTTAGTAGGGGAGGGAATATATAGGGGGATGTGGGGTGGGGGAGAAGAGTAGAGTGGGCAGCGAAGAAAAAGAAAAGAAGAAAAGAGAAGAGGAAGAGAGAGAGGAGGCAATCTACGGGCTTTACTGATCTTGGATGAGGTCCCTGGGAAGGGGTCTCCAGGGGCCTTTGTGGTCGGGGGGGCGAGTGTGGAGGGGGGCGAGGGACTGGATGTGTGGGTGGCGGCTGTGTTCGGTGCGATCGAACATTCGCTTTGCCGTCAACACCACACAATCCTCGACAGACTGCATTTGTAGGTCGCGGGCAATTACGTCGTTGCGAACGTAACGGCCCGCGCCTGTGCAGATGCGAAGGACAGTGTTCTGCACCTTCTGCAGTCTGTCTTTATTGGTTTGGGACAGGAGGGGGTACCAGGCGGGGGCTGCGTACAGGAGGCGGGACCGAACGTACGTCTTGTATATCCGCACCTTCGTCCCGAGCGGGAGATTAGATTTTAGGACCGGTCTGAGTTGCGCCACGGCTGCGCGCGATTGTGCAATCGCGCGATCCGCCTGCGGCTGCATTCTCAGTGACCGGTCTATCTCCACGCCTAGGTAACGAGTGTGCGGGGTCCACGCGACGTTCTGGCCCCGCAGGGAGAGGGGGGGAAGGGTGGTGCGACGATTGGTGACTAGCATGGCTGCTGTCTTGCCGACGTTGACAGCCATTCGCCAGTCATCCAACCATCTGGGGAGGCGGTCCATGAGCCGCTGCATCTTCATGGCCGCATGGGAGGGATTTATGGAGGACATAAGGTAGGCGCTGTCGTCCGCAAACAACGCCAGTGTGACATCCCTATCACCGGGGAGCAACTGCCCCTCCAGGGTCGGGATGTCATCGGTGTAAAGGGCGTAGAGTGCGGGCGACAGACAACTACCTTGGGGGACTCCGGCGAGGATGGGACGGGAGGAGGATGCGGCGCCCTCGACGTCTACGAAGAAACGTCGGTTTTCGAGGAAGGACGCCACAATCCGGGAAAGGGCTGGTGGCGTACTGCTTTGCAAGAGCTTATAGAGTAGGCCCGGGTGCCAGACACGGTCGAATGCCTTCTCGATATCGAGGAAGACCGCGACCGTGCTACGCCGGGCGTTAAGCTCTGTTGCAAGGTGGTGCAGTACGCGCGTCAGTTGGAGGGTGGTGGAATGTTGTCCTCGAAAGCCAAACTGTTCGGGGCGGGGTTCGATGGTTGGAACCAGTCTGCGAAGCAGAAGGCGCTCGAACAGTTTGGCGATCGTGGACAGGAGGGTGATGGGACGGTAGTTGGCCGGGTATCGTCTGTCCTTGCCCGGTTTGGGGAGGACTATAACTTTCCCGCTCTTCCACAGGTCAGGAAAATGGCCTGTGCGGAGTATTCCGTTGAAGAGACGGGAAATTGCGACGATACCACGGCGGGGGAGTTGGAAGAGAGCCATATTCGAGATTCCGTCCGGGCCAGGTGCCTTCCTCTTGGGAAGGTGGCGGACTGCCTTCCCCACCTCTGACGGCGACATAAAGCAGTCGCCTCCGAGGGGGGGAATGGGTCCAGACAGAAACTCAGATACGGTGCTCTCTACCAGGGTATGGTGGGACAGGGTGTCGGGATGGGCATCTGCTGAGACAGGGTGGGGTTGGAATTGCCACTCCAGGTGATCGGCCAGAAGTTCTGCTCGGTCACCCGGTGCGAACTTCCTGTTCCCCTCCCGGTCCAGCAGGGGGTAGGTGGGTAGGGGAGCCCGCGTGAGTTGACGGTTAAGGGCGTAAAGGTTGGTGTCGCGTTCGGCGGCCTGGTCGATGGTTTTCTCCCAGGTCTCCCCGCGCCAAGCCTTTACAGCATCCGACAACTCAGCGGTTAGGGAATTGAGTTTGGATTTGAGGGTGGGACAACGCGAACGTGACCAGTCGCGACGCATCTCCCTCTTCGCCGACAGCTTACGCTGAAGGTGAGTTGGCAGTACGTCGCGAACGTTCGCGCGTTTCGGGATGGGAGTGGACGCTGCCTCCTTAGCACCAATTATTTTGGATGCTAAGTCCGAGGCTTCGCGTTCCACATCGTCTGGGGTGGAGAGGGAGCCGATGTCTAGAGTTTCTAGTGCTCTTGCAAACGCAGCCCAGTCAGTCCTCACCCCGGGGGGCCGCGGTACAGTGAAGTCCGCGGAAAGACCCAGGGTGATGAGTAAGGGGAGGTGCTGTGTGTCTAGGTCATACAACACCTCCACCTGGACCGGGTAGCGAATGCGTTTGTGGAGCACTATGTCTGGTACATCGGCGGAGTGCAGCGGATTTACGGGGATATGGGTAGGTGAGTCGGGACCTAGGATTGTGAAGCCGGTCCTTAAGCTGTCCTCGTGCAGCTTACGGCCGGCTGGGTTAATAACCCTTGACCCCCACTCTGGGTGCTTCGCGTTTAAGTCCGCAGCCACCAGGGTAGGGGACGGAGAGGAGAAGATGGTTGCTATATCGGCCGGGACGTATCTAGGTGTGGGCGGACGATATCCTGCGAAGAGCCGAAGCTCTTCGCCTGCCGCCCTAACCAATACTCCGGTCGATCGCAACTCATCGAAGGGAAGGTGCTCTAACTCCTCGTGTATCAGGTCCCGTCTGACGAGCACGGCCGTACCTCGGTATGCCGTGCCCGCTGGGGACACTTCGTCTCGACGATACACGAAATAGTTAGGCACCTTTAGGGGGGTGGAGGGGTCAAGTTTAGTCTCGCCCAGAAGAACGACATGAATGTCCTGCTTCTGGGCGATGAGGCGGAGGTGCTGGATCTGATTCCGAACACCTCCGGGATTCCAGTAGAGGAGGCGAAGTGCGGGGAAGCTATCCATAGTAGTTGCTACGGATAGCGGCTAGTCCTCGCACCGCCGCCTCTCGGAGATCCTCTCCTGCGGCGATGGCAACCAGGAGCTCTGTCAGGACCCCCAGAATTACTTCTAGGGGACTCCCGGCAAGCCCGGTTGTAAAGCCCCTCGCCGCAGCTTGACCGCTTGGGAGGGGGAGTTGGGGGGTGGGTCTGAATGGGGGTGGGGTCCTGTACTGGGTGGTGTTGTTGGGGGCGGAGAACCCCGGGGGGATGCTCAGGGTAGTAGGATGGGCTGGGGCTTGGGGGGGGATTAGGGGGGGGATGGGCGCAGCCGTCGGTAAGAGAGTGGAGGAGGCCACTGGCTTCCTCTTATTCCTACCGCCTCTTGGCCTGCGTTTTGTTTTGGTGGGGAGTGCTTCCCCCCTTGCAGTAGGTGGGTTGGCACATGGGAGGGGATCGTCTAGGACGGGTGGGGGGATTGGTTGGGTTCTGGGTTGAGGGGGCGACTTGGGCCTCTTCTCCGGGCGTTGAGGGGCTTGGTCCCTGGAAATGGGAGCCGGTATGGGAGAAGGGGCCCTCATGCTGTGTGAGTAGTCCGGAAATATTTATTTATTTATATGTCGTAGTACCGAATGTACGTAAATAATCAAGGGATACCGCGGAACACGACTATATTATTTGACGACCTCAGTGGCTCGGTGGGCGAAGGCCCAAGTGGTTGCTGTGGTTGTTGCTGTTGCTTGCGGGTTCGATTCCCGCCGGGGGAACAGATTTTTTACGATCTACAATTTCTGGTTTGGGGTCTGGGTGTAATCTATGTACCATTAAGTATGTATTTACAAAAAAAATATCTATGTAGTTTATCGGTCACCTAAAACACCCATAGTACAAGCTCTGCTTAGTTTGGTGTTAAGTGATGCTGTGTGATTAGTCCGTAAATCTATACTATCTATACTAATATTATAAAGAGAAAAGGTTTGATTTTTTGTTTGTTTGTCTCGAATAGGCACTGAAACTACTGCACCGATTAAAAAAAAATATTTCACCATTCGAAAGCTACACTATCCCTGAGTGACATAGGCTATATATTTTATAAAATGAAAACTAGACTTCATTCATGAGTAGTAAAACACGCGCTTTAACGGTGAAGGCAAACATCGTGAGGAAACCGTCATGTTCTGAGAACTAAAGAGTTTGTAAGACATTCATGAACCCGCACTTGGCCAGCGTGGTGAAGTTCAACGTTAAGGCCTTATATCTCTCATCAAGAGAAAAGTTTCTGTGTCCCCCAGCTGTGGGAACGTAAGTATTAGTGCTTATGTATACAGGAGGAGGTTATATGGCTGCCCCAGTATTTCGCACGCTCGCCTTCTTAAATAAACATCCGGGCTGGGACATTGCGTGAAGCGATTTTTTCGTGTTTCGTAATGTGGTCCGGAGAAGCCATCTACCGTCTGCATGCATGCATTCTTCATGCTCCATCTTAGACCACATCGTCACTTTACATCAGGTGAAATTGTGGTCAAATGAAGGCTTATCCAGCATAAAAAAAAAACATACCCTAACCTTAATATTACGAATGGAACTCGATTTCTTGCAGAAACCTTACCCTTTTCCCAGTAAAATTACGAAATATCAAACGCTAATAAATTAATATCCTTCTTTTTTTTTTCTATTCTGCAACTTCTATCTGTTATATGTATTTAACAATAGTCCAATTTTCTGTCCGAGTTTCTGAATACATGTCATATATCAAGAGAATTTTCCATTGAATTGTCTCTTGGTTTCTTTTCTGTGTATCCACGAGTCCTTGTACACTTTGTCTTTTCAGTCGGGAGAATATTACACTTCCTGTGCCCTGGAGTTGCGCAATATCCTTCTAAATAAAATTTGTCTGTAACAGGTTCACCGGCAGTTTTCCAAGCTGCGCAAGTTCATGGAGCGCCTCGAGAACTGCAACTACGCGGTGGAGCTCGGCCGCCAGCTCGGCTTCTCGCTCGTCGGCATCGCCGGCGCCGACATCAACGAGGGCAACGCCACCCTCACTCTAGGTACGACAGCTGGCAACACTAATACACATATTATTTAGATTTATAACGGGATATATACCATGATTGATTGTCTTTCGAGTTTCCCGATATTTCGGCACAGTTACATGCGCCAGTTCAACCGTGATCAATCATGGTAAATATCCCGTTATAAATCTAAATAATATTAATAACCATGATTGTTTGAAAAGTTACTAATACACATAATTAGAAAGAAAGAAAGAAAAGATTTATTCGATACACATAAACAGACACAGTTACAAGTACAAGAAACACAGGAAGTACAGAAAATAATATTGAATGAATATAATAATTTAAAAAAGCACAGAGCAGAACAGATAAAACAAAAATTACTATGTATCAGATTACAGCAAAATAGAAAAGAAATACAATAATAATACAGACATCAAATATTTAGTAGTAATAATAGTACAGAACAAAAGAAATAAAATAATAACCAAGGGATGTGTCTGTATTGTGTTCAGAATGGGTCTAACCTCAGCACTATGCTGCCCTGCACATTGTCCAGGGCAACGCTGATTTTCAGGTCAGACCCCTTTAGAATAAAAAAAAACAACCCGATTCCAGAACTTTAGTTCCCTTGAAAGTGTAAAGTCATACTATTTTGTAATGTGCACGTGATGCGCTTTCATTTGAGAGGGACTCGAGTATATTTGCAGGTTTTCGGTTTTCCTTCCTCACTTTTGCCCTCTTTCCTTTTGAACGGGTCAACCGATTTTCATCAAACGTGTCTGAGAACACTAGCGCAAAACTCACCTTTCATACAAAAAAAACTAAATTGATCGCTCCATCCGTTAGGGAGCTATGATCTCCCAGACAGACAGACACGTCAAACGTAGTACATAGCGCTGAGACAACTGCAACTATATTGCCGACCGGATACATTGACTGCCTCAGTCGCGCGGTGGCAAAGGTCCGCTTGAGAGGTAGAGGGAATCGAACCCGCTACCGATAAATCTATGCATGTTATGTCTATTATATTAAGTATATCAGATGTCTACCTGTAACACTTTTCCGGAAATATTTATATGTATATCATATATCAGATCACGCATATTAATTTATATATACGTTTCGCAAAGTGTCAAAACTACAGCTGTAAAAAAAATAGGTAGATTTATTTGTTATTATTTATTTATTTATTAGTGAATTCCTATTGTAACAATGTCGTAACTTTCAGCTCTGATCTGGCAACTCATGCGCGCCTACACGCTGTCGGTGCTGACGCGGCTGGCCAACACTGGCAACCCCATCATCGAGAAGGAGATCGTGCAGTGGGTCAACAACAAACTGCAGGGAGCTGGCAAGACCTCGTCCATTAGGAGTTTCCAGGTACCTAAGTAGTGAAACTAGTATACTACTAACGTTTTGTGCACCACCACGGATTTTGCCAGTCTATAATAGTTATTATTTGACTGCCTCAGTGGCGCGGTGGGCGAGAGTCCGCTTGCGGCGCAAGAGGTAGCGGGTTCGATTCCCACCGAGGGGTCAAGTGTTTGTATGTTCTGCAAGCACATTTGTGAAATTAAACAATGGAAATAAATGATTTTGTATCTTAATATGCTAAATTTATGTAGAAAAAATTACGACGAAGTACCGTAGCTTACCAGCGAGATTTCTTCCATTATACACAATACATGGATGTGCTGACCGCTACACCAACCTCGCCACGACGTCTTCTACACTTGCAATTACCAGTTACGCCTCGTACAAGCGACGTCTAGTAGACCATCCTAGGACTATTCTACTCCCATAGCTGAAAAATATGTACTTATTAAAACAAAGAGCATCGAACAACTTTGGCATACCTACTCGACCGCCATTTTGAAAAAAAAACGTGATTCGGCGGCCAGTGATGAAACTTATGTCAATCGACAGAATAAATGATTACAAACAAAAAGTGTTCTATGATCAAATCTCCTAAGTGATACCGGTTTCTGAGATATTTGGGTCTAAAAACTATAGAAAAATCTGTCCCCTGAGCTATGTTCTACTTTACTTTATTTTTCTTTTTTTCCCTAATATCTCATAAACCGTATCACATGAGACTTGATCATAGAACACTTTTGTAATCATTTACTCTGTCGGTTGCCATGAGTTTCAACACTGGCCGCCAAATCAAGTTTTTTTCAAAATGGCGGACTAGTAGGTATGCCAGGCTCCATACAAAAATGTTCGAACCCTTTACGAATATTATTTTCAACCTATAAGTGGAAACCCCACTGACTTTGTAATAACATTTTGTATTTTGTTCTTCTGGGGATGGTACGGGTCGGTGATATGGGCTTGGGTTCTCTAGAACAATGTTTCAGACCCCTTATAGCGATTAGTGCTAATATTATGGTAATTAAAAACGTGACTGTATTTACAGGATGAGGTGCTTGCGGACGGCAAAGTTGTTATCGACCTGATCGACGCGATCAAGCCTGGTTCCATCAACTACGACCTGGTGCTTTCTAGCGGAACCATTGAAGTAAGCACCATTCTACTAATAACCACTTTAATCATAACTAATCAGGAGACAGTGTTGCCCGTGTTTTATAGATTTACGCTGGAATAAGGTATTTTACGATGCTGTTGATTTAAGATGAGCTAAAAAAAAAAGCCGTGTTGGCTAAGTGGGAGGACACTTGACTTTCTTTCCGAAAGTCGTGGGTTCAAACCCCGCCACGCACCTCTGGATTTTTCTTCTTGAGAATTGTATGTGCGCTTTAAACACGTGCTTTAACGGTGAAAGCAAACATCGTGAGGAAACAGGCATGTTATGAGAACTTTAAAGAGTTTGCACCGCCAACTTTGGAACTGAAAAATCTTTATCTCAATATGCAACTAAATATCAATCTCAATATTAACTTACATCTAAATTTAAGTTAAAGTTGAAATCCCCAACGGGGCTCATGTCAGGGAATCTATTATGTTAACACCTTTATTTTAACCACATGAAGCAACAAATAAATGAATATGAATATTCTAGATAAGCTTAGCGCCCAACTCTTACATATTTTTGAATGTTATGAATATTCTAGATAAGCTCAGCGCCCAACTCTTACATATTTTTGATTGCAGGATAACCTAGCCAACGCGAAGTACGCGATATCCATGGCCAGGCGCTGCGGCGCGCGCGTATACGCCCTGCCCGAGGACATCACTGAGCGCAAACCCAAGATGATCATGACCGTGTTCGCCTGCCTCATGGCCCTCGACTACATTCCCACCATGGAGGCTCCGGTTAAGGCGTAAGTCGGACACTGCTTTCACTGAAGTACTAGAGTATTAAACCTTAATGGGTAACATACCATACCATTTGACTGATATGAGACTATTATAACGATATTAGCTCTTTTTAACGACTTCAAAGATAATGTCAAAGTCGAATTTGTTTTTCCTTAGAAGCACAGGGCATTCATGGACAGGTGAACTTAAAGTTATTATTTTTATATAAACTTTTTTCAAAAAAGGAGAAGGGTATCTATTCGTCTGTATGTATACTTTTTTTTGTCCCGCACAACAATATAATACTAAAAATATAATACAAAGGAGTAAATATGTATCTTCTAGGACTTTATGCGCTAAAATAGACCGCATCTTCACTCAACATTAGGTGAGATTGTGGTTGAATGAATGCTCGTTGTAAAAAAGAAAATTACAAAAATAATTACTCCAGGAAGTTAATGTAAACTACATATTTAATAACCCTGTTGAAAGTGTAATTAACATGGCTAACCTAACAGTGGGTTTAGTTTAAGCATGGTATGTTGCCCGTTTTAAGTCTTAATATTGTTAAAAAACCTTGGTAATTAAAGTTAATATGAGGGACTTCTTCAGGAATTATAGGATATTGATTTGGTGATTTTCCACTAAAGCTATTTAATGTCGCTATGTTTTATATCAGGGTGCTTATCGGTAGAATTGCTTTAGTGAAAAGGTAAAAATCCTAAGGTGAAAAATAAAATGGTAAATTTAAAGTTATCATTACCATTTTATCGATTTCTATAATTCCTTTACTGTTTTATCCACACAATGCTGTCTTAATTGTCTGAGGTAAAATTACTTTCTTATATATTTCTGGGAACGTTATTAAAAAAAAACCCTTTGGTTTTTATACCTAAGACATTTTTGTGTGGCTAAGGCACAATTTTTGTAAATTTTGACAGGATTTGCCGTCGGTATGGATGCTTTTAACTTGTAGCCATTTTAGTTATTCCGTTAAGATCTGTTAAACAAAAAAAATAATCAGAATATAGTAATATTTTGATACAACTAACATTGTCTCCAAATATTCAAGATTTATCATATGCAACCGATTTTAATTTGTAACAAAGCAACTTATGATGTTTAATTCTACATATTCTATACCGCCAGCTTAGGCAAAACCTTCAAAGTTTACAATTAATCTTGTACATTTCATTTAAATTGTAAAATTGCAAGGAAACTGCATTATGTATAATCGACACTTTAGCACTAAGCAAGTTGTTATGTGTGCTTAGAGGTGTGATGTCAGATTTGGTGTTTACCAGCTGGAACTACTAGAAATATGACATAAAAAAACAATTTGGTATAACTTTTACTATTAAAAGACATAATTAATATAATTTAGTAATCAAGTACCACTATAGATAGGTATTATCACTTTTGATATGTGTTTATCAATTTACTGGACATTGCAGAAGTATTGCTATTGTGGAACCACTTAAAATTAATATTGGGTACTGTATATTGCCTGTACTGTGTATTGTGTATACAAGTACATATATTTAGGGTTTCACTTTGATACAAATATTTATCTAACACCATACTTCGTTAACCTCGAAACATGATTTAAATTTTAATTTCTTATCGAAGGAACCACTGTTTGAATTAATTTTATGGTATCTTGAATCTTTTACAATTAACTGGCCATGTAAAATCATTTACCACCTTAGGCTCTAATTCAAGAATTATACCGACCAGAAGAGATTGATTATAATATCATAGTTAATATATTAACTAACCATAGCTAAAAACATTCCCATTATATACATCAACTAGTTTTACAGTTTATAATTATATTGTAAATGTATAATCATTAGAAGCATGGTGAGAATATGAAAATAATGGCACTTTTGCAATTTTAGAATAGTGGTGAAAATTTTGGCCTAAAATGTTAAAGACTACATAATACTTATTCGGATATTATGTAATAAATCCACCTAATTCCCATTAACATATTTAATATCCCTATATATTACATATTTATGCTGTTTCAAATATAACAATACAATTCAACATTCCAGTGTTCCATTCTCAGTATGTTATAAAAACATTGGCCTTATATGTCTAAAAATGTGTCGAAAATTTTGTAATAGTGTTTGTATTAACTTTAGGTAATCGCATGTAACGTAAGATACTCATAACTTATTCGTACATTGGAGTTAGATAAAAAAACAAATAATGTTTGTATTATCATTTCGGGCTTTTCAAAATCGCTCTTTCTTTTCCCTCCAAAATATTCTTTAATTGGCATCATTTTATTTGTCGTTTTAACTAGGTCTAGGTATAATCATAAACATTAGTATTAAACGTGTCAATGTTTTTTATACATTTTTACAACGAATCATTAAAATCCAACGGATTTTTTTAATAATTAAGATGAAAAAGTACCAGAATATAACTTTTAATTTTAGTTTAAGAATCGGGTACTTAAAATAGTCAATTCTTCAAAATTGTATTAAATGGTCCTGAATTTTCTTTTTATTTAGTCAAATATTGGCTTCCGGAATATTATTTTACTATTTGTAATAATTATACTTTTATATATTTATAAATGTGGTGTGTGTGTGGGGTTTGGCAATAAGAGGGTTGTGTATGTGATAAAATTTATGTAACGCCATATTTACTCGATCATTATAACTCTTATGCATATTTATCATAGTGGCAACACTTGCGAAAAGACAAATTAATATAATTCACCAATTTATAAACCTGTACATTTTGTCTTGTATAGTGTTGCCACCACCTTATGAAAAGGTTCTTTGTAAGTTACATTCCTTGTGTATTTAGCATTCCCTGTATTGGCATTTATCAATTTATTATTTTAAAAAACCCCATATATTAGTTTTAAATGTATATTTCATTAACATTTAAGTTCTGTGAATTATTTTTAGAGCATTTATTACATTCCTTTGGGATACAACGATTATTTACAAAATATATTTTAATTGTAAATTTTTATTTTGTTAGACTTTTTATGGTTTTATTTTGATATAACTAATCAGTTTTTTACGTAATTATTGATAACTTGATTCACTTATAATCTTAGGTTAAACGCTAGCTTACGTTATAATACAAGAACATTGTAAGCTTTTCAATAAAAAGGAATTGGTAAATAATAATATATATTTTATTTTCCTCATTCGGGATACATGGCATTATTGTGCGGACATTATAAAAAATTTGGATGTAATGCAATGAACGGAAATTCGCCAAAATACTCTCTATATTTTTTCTAATGTCAGAGCATAATAATAAGGATATTTGTTATTATAATAATCATGCTTTTGGGATATATGTGGTGTCGATAAAAATCATTTTGGCGGCAACACTGACGAACGCTGTCAATATTTATTATACAGTGGAAATATATATCCCGTATTTTATAAATAAATATATATATATATATATTTTGGGTTTCGCTTCCGGTGTCATGGTGCTATCATGTGGGTAAGTCACCTTTTTATGTATAAATTAATATGATGTATAATATAAATATCACTGTCTATCACCTAGTGTATAGAAGATACATCCAAGGTTAATCTAATATTTTATTATAAAAAATAATTAAAGATTTCTTTCGCAAATAATGTTTTTGTCTTGATGCGGCAATAATTGCAGATAAGTTTAAAATTATTTAATAGTTAAATATAGCACTTTAACTTAAGCCAAGATTTAATCTAGAACATAGTAGTAAGTATTTGTTTTGCAAGACTTTTGTGTCCCACTGCTGGGCAGAGAGGTGACTTACACTTATTAATAAGATAGTTAAACTTATGATTAAGACCGCTTATTATTTATAAAGCTTAATATATATTACCTTTTGAAAATAATAAAAAATCTCTATTCCCCAGGCCCGAACCAACTCTAATCGAGCCAGTCCTGAGCCGCCAATCTACAGTAGACTCACAGAACATAACCGAAGATTCAAATGTGGATATCAACGAAACCACTGAAGATGTGGAGGATCCAGACCACAATTCCGTCGCTAACGGTAAACCTGCCCTCCCTCCGAAACCAGAGAACTTGGTCTCTCGGTAATTCTGTCCAATCAGAATAATTCAGACCCGACTTCACCGACATAGATACCACACAATAGGGTAGATGACTTAAAAATTGTAACTAGACCTTCATTTAGATTACTTAAAAAAATGTACCCATATTTTTTATGTTTTCTTGCAAACGTAAAATCAAGACGATATAGAATTGAAGTTACGCGTGACGTAATGTTTTCGAGCAAAATGTATGTACCAAATGTATATAATGTATAGTGGCAAGCTCCGAACTATGATGCTCAATATCTTGGCACTTTATATTGATAAAGCAAAAATATGTGTCCAGTATTTTTGGACGTCGTCGGTCGGAATAAACTGAATACCTACTCTTTATGTAGTTATCAAGCCTATTTTTTTTTTGTTGGTTCTGACCAATTGATCAACATTATTCTGATATTTGGGTGGTCTTCAGTGTTAGTGGACAGGTATTTTCGAATGAGGGCCTCTGTAGAGTAAGGCCAAAAGATATAGTTGTCAAAAACTGTGTAATTTCCTTTTCAACCAAAAAGCCCGCGTGACCCGGAAACACTATAGTTTTTATTTGACGTTTCGGACCTCACGCGGCACCAACGTGCAATTCACTCGCGTTAGTCCTCATTGCATTAGAGATTATTTAATTAAATATAATTGAACCACCATTTAAATATGTACCAGCACAGGGCTTATCCTACTTTAAGAAAATTAAATTTATTAGATGTAGTCTATTATTTTTATCGGAAGGTTTTATCAAATTTTTTTGGTATGGTGGATCATTTTGTCAGTAAATTGTATCCATGATTCTTAGTTACGACCTATATATAATGTATATCAATATGGCATTTTCTGTATTAATCTGGGATTAATATTTAGAAGATTTATTTTTAGTTTTAAAATCGTTAGCCTTAATTGTGTTTTGAATTATATAAATAAATTATATTTATTGTCATCTATGGCCTAGCGCTGCGTTAGGCGGGCGCGGGCGTGTTTTTATGTCAAACACGTACCTAATCTAAATTAAAAATTTAAGTAAAACCCCCGGTTTGAAACCATTTTTGTTCCCTTAAAAGCGAAAATCATATTATATGAAAATGTGCACGCGATTCTCTTCCATTTAATACCCAACTCGAGTATATTAGCAGATTTTCGGTTCTTTTCCTGGGTGAAAGTTACGAGGAAACCCACCAGGTTTCCTTTTAACCGGCTTAACCGATTTTCATCAAACATATCTAGAACACTCGCGCTAAAGTCACCTTTCATACTAAAAAAACTTAATTGAAATCGCTTCATCCGTTCGGTAGCTATGATGCCACAGACAGAGACAGATAGACACATCAAACATATAACAATTTAAAAAGTCTCTTTTAAAAAGTGCCACCTACATTTGTATGAACACGCGCCCGCGCAACGTAGCGTCAGACCTATGAAGTAACTAACCTATTATTTAAGTTTTATTTTGTACAGGTGAATTTTTATTAAAGTGTTTTACAGTATTTTTGTTTTTATTCACAGTCTAGCTACTTAATAAAATGTATCTATAAAGGCATGGATTGAGGAAATTATATTCTTAAGAAAAACCTTATTCAATTATAAGAAAATAAAATATTTATTAATAAGCCAAATGATGTTGGCCTGCCAAATAAAAAAATGTTGTTATAGAAAACTACTCAATGGTCATCCTACATAACGGCAAAGAGAGCATTTACAGAGGCTTTTTTATGATGTGCAACTATAAGCACTGTTTTTGGTGTAAAAATAAACGTTAAATCGTTTTTCGGGGACACTTCTCTAACCATGCAAGTGAAAATTTCATGTTGAATCACAAGTTACAAGTTAGTTTAGGTAAAAAAATCATCCACCAATAGATCATCTATCCATGCATCATATCCATTAAAGCATCAATACATCAACCCAACTATTCATCCACACATCAATACGTCCACCGCCCGTCCATCCGTACAACCACCTTTACATGCATCCATACGCACATACAATCATTCTTTCATATCCATGCATCTATACATCCGAGTTACATGCATCCATCCATACACACATCCGTGCACCCATTCAAGATACAAATAATTTAATCCATTGTTTGATTATACAAATCTTGAAAACATACATGTGTCCATCCATCCATTCGATACACAATCGCAATACGCAAATGCATTACAATACCATTCATCTACATAACCTTGCATTGATCAATAAATACATATATGCACGCATTCACCGATCCATGTATCCGTCTAACCATAGGAGTCCATACACAATCAAAACATCAATATAAAAAAAAATTGCTGCTTTCGTTTTAGCAGTCGAAATTATAATGATCTAAAACCTGTGATAGCAGCTATTTCTTCCATAACGTCTTGATACAATAGAAGCGTTATACCTTACAATAAAACGCATATAAATATACTTACCTCTTTCAAAGCCTTATTATAATATGAGAGACAACGACCTACGATTCCCGCTTTAATTTGTTTTCCGGTTCAACACCACCACCGCAGCAGTAGATGGCGCCACAAGCGATCCCGCCATGTTGAATTTGAAATGGCGGGGATAGTCGCCTTCGTGCTCTATCGCGTTCTGGGCTTGCATTGAGTCGAATATCACAAGACAGAGATTTAAATGTAGGCTTTGAAAAAGGTAAGTATATTAATACGCGTTTTATTGTAACGCTTCTATTAATAGTACTGTAACTTTTTCAAAGCCTAATTATATGAGACGTGTTTGTTATCGCCTAGTGGTGGTGATAACACTGACTGCCAATGTGATTTTAGAAAATTGTAATACAAATACAGAAAATATTGTTTTGTTATGATCCTGAATAGACCTAAGTATGCAGCAACTTCGCAGTCGCAAGCCCCGCTCCGGAGCTACTATATCTTTGGACTTCCTTATTTAATTGATATGGACGGGCCATCAGACAAGACTAAACAAATTACCATAAAGATATTATAAATTATTCATACTTTAATATTTAATATAAACAATGATTTTCTATAAAAATATTTATCTCGAAGACTCAGTAATATAAATAAATAAATAAATATTGCCGGACAATCCCCCACAACACCTAGCCCCGTGGTAAGCTATAAGCTTGTGTTACAGGTACTAGACATCTGATATACTTAATATAATAGAAATACATAGATAGATATTGAGTAAGGTCAAAAGATATAGTTGTCAAGAACTGTATAATTTCCTTTTCAACCAAAAAGCCCGCGTGACCCGGAAACACTTTTGTTTTTATTTGACGTTTGGGACCTCACGCAGCACCAACGCGCTTGGTGGCGAATCCACTCGCGTTGGTCCTCATTGCATTAGAGATTATTTAATTAAATATAATTGATCAACCATTTGAAATATGTACCAGCACAGGGCTTATCCTACTTAAATTTATTAGATGAAGTCTATTTTATTGGAAGGTTTTTAACACTACCAAATTTTGTTGGTATGGTAGGTCATTTTGTCAGTAAATTGTATCCATGATTCTTAGTTACGACCTATAATGTATATCAATATGCCATTTTCTGTAAAAATCTTATATATAATTTTTAAATCGTTGGCCATCATTGTGTTTTTAATTATATAAATAAATTATATTTATTGTCATGCGTCTATGGCCTGGCGCTGCGTTACGCGGGCGTTTTTTATTTAAATTAAAGAAAAACCCCCGGTTTGAGAAAAATGTTTCCTGGAAAGTGTAAATCATATTATTTCAAATGTGCACGCGATTCTCTTCCATTTAATACCCAACTCGAGTATATTAGCAGATTTTCGGTTCTTTTCCTGGGTGAAAGTTACGAGGAAACCCACCAGGTTTCCTCGTAACTTTCACCCAGGAAAAACTTAACCGGCTTAACCGATTTTCATCAAACATATCTTGGACACTTGCGCTAAAGTCACCTTTCATACTAAAAAAAACTTAATTGAAATCGCTTCATCCGTTCGGTAGCTATGATGCCACAGACAGAGACAGACAGACACATCAAACTTATAACAAGTTAAAAAAGTTTCTTTTAAAAAGTGATCCGTCGCGGGACCCCCACCTAGCACATTGTATGAATGAACCCATGCCCGCGCAACGTAGCGTCAGACCTATGAAGTGACTAACCTATTATTGAAGTTTTATTTTGTACAGGTGAATTTTTTTAAAGTGTTTTACAGTATTTTTGTTTTTATTCACAGTCTAGCTACTTAATAAAATGTATCTATAAAGGCATGGATTGAGGAAATTATATTCTTAAGAAAAACCTTATTCAATTATAAGAAAATAAAATATTTATTTATAAGCCAAATGATGCTGGCCTGCCAAATAAAAAATTGTTGTTATAGAAAACTACTCAATGGTCATCCTACATAACGGCAAAGAGCATTTACAGAGGCTTTTTTATGATGTGCAACTATAAGCACTGTTTTTGGTGTAAAAATAAACGTGAAATCGTTTTTCGGGGACACTTCTCTAACCATGCAAGTGAAAAATTCATGTTGAATCACAAGTTACAAGTTAGTTTAGGTAAAAAAAATCATCCACCAATAGATCATCTATCCATGCATCATATCCATTAAACCATCCATACATCAACCCAACTATTCATCCACACATCAATACGTCCACCGCCCGTACATCCGTACAACCACCTTTACATGCATCCATACGCACATACAATCATTCTTACATATCCATGCATCTATACATCCGAGTTACATGCATCCATCCATACACACATCCGTGCACCCATTCAAGATACAAGATACAAATAATTTAATCCATTGTTTGATTATACAAATCTTGAAAACATACATGTGTCCATCCATCCATTCGATACACAATCGCAATACGCAAATGCATTACAATACCATTCATCTACATAACCTTGCATTGATCAATAAATACATACATGCACGCATTCACCGATCCATGTATCCGTCTAACCATAGGAGTCCATACACAATCAAAACATCAATATAAAAAAAAATTGCTGCTTTCGTTTTAGCAGTCGAAATTATAATGATCTAAAACCTGTGATAGCAGCTATTGCTTCCATAACGTCTTGATACAATAGAAGCGTTATACCTTACAATAAAACGCATATAAATATACTTACCTCTTTCAAAGCCTTATTATAATATGAGAGACAACGACCTACGATTCCCGCTTTAATTTGTTTTCCGGTTCAACACCACCACCGCAGCAGTAGATGGCGCCACAAGCGATCCCGCCATGTTGAATTTGAAATGGCGGGGATAGTCGCCTTCGTGCTCTATCGCGTTCTGGGCTTGCATCGAGTCGAATATCACAAGACAGAGATTTAAATGTAGGCTTTGAAAAAGGTAAGTATATTAATACGCGTTTTATTGTAACGCTTCTATTAATATTACTGTAACTTTTTCAAAGCCTAATTATATGAGACGTGTTTGTTATCGCCTAGTGGTGGTGATAACACTGACTGCCAATGTGATTTTAGAAAATTGTAATGCAAATACAGAAAATATTGTTTTGTTATGATCCTGCAGCAACTTCGCAGTCGCAAGCCCCGCTTCGGAGCTACTATATCTTTGGACTTCCTTATTTAATTGATATGGACGGGCCATCAGACAAGACTAAACAAATTACCATAAAGATATTATAAATTATTCATACCTTAATATTTAATATAAACAATGATTTTCTATAAAAATATTTATCTCGAAGACTCAGTAATATAAATAAATAAATAAATATTGCCGGACAATCCACACAACAACACCTAGCCCCGTGGTAAGCTATAAGCTTGTGTTACAGGTACTAGACATCTGATATACTTAATATAATAGACATACATAGATAGATATTTTGTATTATACATACTAAACACCCAGACCAAGGAGACAATGCTTGCAGAACATACAAACACTTGGCCCCTCGGCGGGAATCGAACCCTCCTACCTCTTGCACCGCAAGCGGACCTCCGCCCACCGCGCCACTGAGGCAGTCGGTCAAAAGGTACAAGGGAAACAAAAGCCTTACCAGTATCAATTTACCACTAACTGTGCGATGTTACATAGTCTATACTAATATTATAAAGAGGAACGGTTTGATTTTTTGTTTGTTTGTTTGTTTGTTTGTTTGTCTCGAATAGGCTCTGAAACTACTGCACCGATTTAAAAAATTCTTTCACCATTCGAAAGCTACACTATCCCTGAGTGACATAGGCTATATTTAGTTTTCAAAAATAATATGATTCCTTACCAAACTCCGATAATGTAACCCATGGTGATAAAAAAGAACCTAAAATCTTTCTTTCATGGCGAATGCTGCGAAAACTATTGAATATATAACAAAGTGATGTATTACAACTTTGTAGAACTTATCATTATCTACAAAAAACGTCTTTACATCATATCTCTAACTATTATAGTTTTGTGACAATAAGCGAATTAAAAAAAAAAAAACCTAAAATCTTTCTTTAATCGCGAATGCTGCGATAACTATTGAATATATAACAAAGTGATGTGTTACAACTTTGTAGAACTTATCATTATCTACAAAAAACGTCTTTACATCATATCTCTAACTATTATAGTTTTGTGACAATAAGCGGGGTTAAGATCACGAAATAATCTGCCGCGTCGCGTCGTCGGCTCCCTACTGAATGGTCGTGTGCGGAAATAAAAAAATTGTCGCTTGATAATATTTTGTCGCTTAGTTAGTAGTTAATAATTCGTTAACAGGTAACTAATCCCATTCAAAAAGTTATTTTCAGAACTAAACCCTAGCATATAGCATAGATATTGTACATATCGTCGGTTGCAGGTTCAATTGGGTTAACCACCAAAACACGTAAAATAAGTTAAGTATACAGTTTTTTTTAGTTTTTTTCTGCTCTTTCGAATAGCATAATAATAGAATTCAAGCTTTAAAAAAATACAGTTACGCTACACATTTTAATTGTGAATTTTACAGACTTCCATCGAAATTATGTTGTAACTGAGTAGGTATGTGATCCATTTACATAAGTCGAATTGTTGTATTCCTATGACCGAAGAAGGTTAAGTTGGTGTATGTATCTTGGCAAACCAGTATTGCTCTTACACTAATTCTTAGCTTGAATGAAAAATTATAACCACACATACACCAATATAAAACCAACTTTCTTCAAAAAACTAACGTTACACCAATTTACCCGAACCAAGTTTATGTTTGTTGTCGGTTACACCAATTTGAACATTGCAATCAATAGTATGTTTTCTCTTACCTTAATCTTCTTATAAATAATAAATCTAAATTTAAAATATAAGAAAAACCCCCGATTCGATTCCTTCAATTTCCGTAAAAGTAAAACACCATAATAATGTGTCTAAAACTCGAGATTTTTGCAGATTTTCGGTTTTCCTTCCCCACTCTAACCCCCACAATTTTTTCATGAAACATGTCTAAGAGCACTCGCGCCAGACTCACCTTTTAAATAAAAAAAACTAAGTTGAAATCGCTTTATCCGTCCGGGAGCTATGATGTCCCAGACAGATAACGTCAAACAATGACACCCCTCTTTTTTTGTCGGGGGCTAAAAATGAATCGCAAAATGTGTTGCTAAGCGCATAACTCAACAACGCCTATACCAATTTAGCCAATTTATTTTTTAAAATGTTCGTTGGAGTTTAAGGGTAGTTTTTACGGCGAAAAAAAATTGAATAATATTGAAACAATTTTGAATAATTACCCGTGCAAAGCCGGGGCGTGCCGCTAGTAATTACATATTATAATTTATACCACTTACTTGAATTTCCTAGGAATGTACTGGTTTTGTACCTTCTAATATTACACAGTACTTTTTCCAAACTCCAGCTTACAATGTTCGTATTTCTTTTCCTTTAGAAAAAAAAACGCCTGTTGTTTGTAAATTCACTACCGTCCGAAGCCAAGGATAGGTAATTTCAATCACTCTACAACAGTAATAATAATTAAACTTTATAGTATTAATAAAGAAATAACTTAACTACCACGTTCAAAATTTCTACAAAAAAAAACCATGTTAAGGACACTCATAAATGTAAATTAAAAAACAGACCGAAAACAATAAAATTTTGTGAAAGTTAAATTTAATAAATAAATAAAAGTAAATCGAACGGTTAAAACCTTTAAACTTTGAAATTATTATTTATATTCGGTATGCCACTTCGCAGCCCTCGAGCTTACCAGCGGCAGCTAATTGCAGCAAGCTTGAAACCGGTTCGAACAGGTTCGCCATGCCCTGCCGCGAGGGGTGACATTAACAACTTTTGGACAAAATAATCCGAACAAAGAAATTGTCAATAAATTATTTTAATGAATAATTTCACGTAAGTAGACACACGTGAAATAGCACTTTAACACAGACATGAGAACACATTTTTTTTACTAACTTCACTTGAAATTTTTATTTCTCCACGAATACTGATTTTTTGCAAATACAACATGAACCAAGAAATATTTTTCCGAAATATTCCTCAAATGGTGCTTGTTTTTTGCTAGCACGTCTTTACTAGGCGGAATCAAGACGCCAATGCAAGCCAGAACGCATTGGAGCACCACGAAGGCGACTATCCCTACCATTTCAAAACCAACATGGCGGGATCGCTAGTGGCGCCATCTACTGTTACGGTGGTGGTGTTGAACCGGAAAACAAATTAAAGCGGGAATCGTAGGTCGTTGTCTCTCAAATATAATTATAAAATCTCATATATAATTAACAAGTCATTTATAAAAAAAAACCTAATAGTTTTTTATTTATAATATATTATTATAATAATCACTTGTTATTCACAATAACAGTTGGTGATTTACAATTATTGTAATATTTATTATAATAATATTAATATTAATTGTAATATAAATTATAATTATAATATTGACAGATAACAAAATAGCTGCTATTGTGCCAATAGATAACGCTCACCGCAAGCAGCGATAACTATTTTGCCAATACCATAACAGTAGCAGCTATTCAACACCAATAACTGCTTTTCAAAGTTTTTGTTCCTATAAAGGTACATACATAAATAATAATTGCTTTTGCTATTATATAATGTCACATATATTTGTGGATATTATTATAACCTGATAGCAGCTATTGCTTTCAATAACGACTGTGATACAATAACGAGTTATCACTGATAAAAAGTTGCTATTATCGTAATGACGCTCACCGCTACAATTAAGTATTCCAGACATAGAAACGGAACTAATAATAACATATCTATTTAAATAAAAATGAATTGTTGTTCGTTAGTCTGATTAAAACTCGAGAACGGCTGAACGGATTTATCTCATCATAGTCTTGAAATGTTCGTGGAGGTCTAGGGAAGGATTAAAAGGCGAGAAAAAATCAGATAGTTGCCGAGATTTTTTTTATAATTACCCGTCCGAAGCCGGGCGGGCCGCTAGTTTTGAATATTAACAGTTACTGTTAGCGGCAAAAAAAAACAGTGAATTCATACAGGGTTAAATAAAACAAATAATCGATTAAAATTGTGATGATTTATTTCAATCCATAGCCGGCAACAGAACGGGTTACAAATCGAGGGAAAACAACATTAGCCACGAATTTTAAGAAATAAATTTGGGGTAATTGAAGTCTGACATGGTAAGTATCTCTTTTATTTAATAAATTTTAAGGTAAATAGACAAACATTAATAAAATTTACTATCCACCAAATAAATCTCTCATAGCGGTTCCATTCCATTGAAAAGTAAAAATTATTTACAAAATATACACAATAAACTAGTTCACAGTGCTAAAAGATATAATAAGTATATAGTTTATACACAACTTCGAAAAAAATGTCGGATACTGAATACCTGAAAATTTAACTAGCTTCAATAATTTGGAATGTATTTATTATCAAATTCAAAATGAAAATTCTCCGAGGATGGTTCTTACAGGCATTAGAAGTTTCTAGCATATACTTTTATAGTAAAATCTAATCTTCGCGTACGGCGAACCTACAAGTAGAAAATTTGAAAAATTGTGTAGAATATTGAGTATTGTTATAAAAACCACCCTCATACGTATGTAGTTCCAAAATTATAAATCACACAGAGTGAATAACTAATTGAACTTAATCTTATTTGAGAAATATAAATAAAGTTAGAAATATTTATCACGATTTACAATGTCAAGTTTCTTCCATAAATATTTATATAGCTTATATAAGTAATATACGAACTTATAAAACTTTATCATCCAAACCATTAAACAATATGTATAAATCACAATGTGAATGACAGAAAATAATAATTGTGAAACTGGGTGGAGCATTAGAACATTGCCCTCATTAACTAATTAATATCAAACCTACCACCCTTTCCATTAAATTTTAACAGCAAATTAACGATAACACAACTCAAATTTATACAGAACAAATTTCAAAATCAATAAATAAATTTTAAAACAAATCAATTAATTTACTTACTAAAATTAACTATAGGGAGAAAATATCACAATAGGTTGTTCTTAATAATTGTACATTACTAATTTAATTTACCCATAAAGTGATGAGTTTCAGTTGATTTATTAAAGATAGGATGGGCAAAAATAATTTTTAAGTTTGCCAAACTCTTTAACTAAAAATCCTTTAGGCTGCCAATTGAAATCAACCACATAAGGCATTGCATTCATACCTGTTGTAAAAAAAACAAAATTAAAACAAAAACAAAGAAATAAAAAAGAACAGGTATTTGCATAGGTACACATGCATGCAATAAATAATAATTTATAATGAGCCTTTCAATAAAATTTAGTTTTTATATTATTGTTATATTAAAACCCATTTGTCATGCAACCGTTAACAATATAATACATAAATATACAATTTACATAACAAGCATTGGTCTACAAATTATTATACAAAATATATTTTGCTGGATAAACATTGAAACCTCACCGGGGTATGTAGATGTTTGAAGGAAAATATTTCACATTACAGCAAAGCGTCATTTCTACGACAAATTAGAAAAAAAATGATTTCGTATGTCTTTTTGTATATTATTTTATAAAAAGTTTTGCTTCTTTTCAAAATTGCGGAGTAAAGAAATACCAGCTGATAGAACCTGTTGTATTAAAATATGGGTTTAGATCACAAGATCCGAGTAAACTTAGCAATGGTTAGTTATGTCAAGAGATATCTCGCTTTGTCACGTGTGCCTGTGAGCTATAATAATAATAATAAAATTCATTTATTTCCTTACTAATAATAAGCTAATAAAATTAAATAATAGCTCCATTTTCAACCACTGTCTAATTTTACACGGAGATGGTGAAACAGGCCCTGGGAAAACCGTTTTTACATATTTTAGAGTATTCTACCTTCAAACACATACCCACCCTTACCAGCCACCATTCGTTAACAATCACAATACACTTATTATTACAACTTATCCTGGACTTAACGGGCGATTTCTTGACATGCAAGGGAATAGAACTTGGATTATTGCTGTTAGATAATTGTTGCCATGTGCTTTATTGTCATGAGATGACGAGAGATAGATGGAAATGTATGTAGGATTATTTTTAAATGTAATTTGCTTCCAACAAGGGAGAAGGGTAAGACTATGATGATTTGAGAGATATTAATGAAGTTAGAAATATTTATCACGATTTACAATGTCAAATTTCTTCCATAAATATTTATTTATACATTGGCGCAATGATTTGCCATTACATATTTTGTTTTAATGAGTGGAATGTATAAGGTAAGAGATCTCAATGTGTCTTTAAAAATGAATACTATGGAATTGAACTTGAGGTAAAATATAGGCATACCTATATAAATATGGCAAAAACTACAATATAAAAAAAACTTAATTTATGAAGTAGTTGAAATATAATCTTTGTACATTTATTATTCGTTTGTGCCTTGGCCTGAAAGCCAATGATAGCTCATTATGAGATTATCCGTAGATTAGACAATAATCATATTTTCAGATAGAGGCTCTATAATAGCCGGTCCATACAGCAGCGATTTTGTTCGATTTACAGCGAATTTCCTTGTCGACTTATGTCTTTTGTTTCATTTCTTAGCAGACATCTGTGTTAATTAAATAAATAAATATTTCCAGACAATTCACACAACATCTAGCCCCGTGGTAAGCTCTAAGCTTGTGTTACGGGTACTAGATATCAAATTGAATTGTTTTTATTGTGCTCTATATTTAACTAATAACTTAATAAGTCTTCAAAAAGGCGTCTCAATGCATGAATCATCATCCGTCCATCATGAAAATCGCTGTAATGTGGACGCAAAATCATAAGTCGCTGAGAGTAGACCGGCTATAAATAACATCATGAATATCTATGAAAACCACTAACTGCGCAAATTGACTTGCGCGATTGTTATTTGCTTTTAAATTTCAAACTATGTGAAAATGGACGGACTAAGAAATCTAAATCTAGAATGAATTGACTTGATGTAATTTGATAATAGTTTTTTTGCCATATTGTAATAAGAACTGTAACTACACATTTGCTTCAGACATGATCTTGGGATTGAAGCTGCATTTTTATCAAAATCGATCAACAGTAGCTATGCAAGATGGGACTGATGAGGCATTTTCCAATAACAGTAAAAATTAGAAATTAAAGAAGAATTCATTATTATTAATAGTGCAAGTTGTTGGTCGCCAACAACCAACAACAAAGTAAAATATTTATTCAAATCCGACCAAGTTCCTGAGATTTAGCTTCATAATATTTTTTTATAGATTGAAGGAAAATTTACGCATGAAAGCCTCAATGTAGTTTATTTCACAGCTCAATGTCAACATAATATTGAATTAGTACATTTTAATATTTTTTTATTAGCTCAAGTAAAATTGAAACTGTACCTACCGTATGTTTAAATGTTAGTTTTATTGTGTTTAGTGTTTGGGCGCTTTGGATATTCTGCAAGCCCTCTCAATCTTTATATATATAATTCTTCTGTGAGTGTGTATGTCACTGAACTTCTCTCAACGACTGGACCGATTTTGATGAAATTTTTTTTGTGTGTTCAAGGTGATCTGGGAATGGTTTAGATTCACAATTTTGAACAATTTCTCACTAAAACTCGAGAACGGCTGAATTATCTTATCTTAGTCTTGATATGTTCGTGGAGGTCTAGGGAAGGTTTAAAAGGTGAGAAAAAATCTAATAATTGTCCGGAAATGAATTATTACCCGTGCGAACCCGGGGCGGGCCGCTTGTAATTAAATACATTAATAAATGGTAGTAATTTGTTAGCAATATGAGTAAACCATTCTCTTGCAAGTCAAGGAGCCTTTCGACCTGGCTACCGCATTACCTGTCTCGGTTGTCTAGCAGGTACTCCTTCAGCCGCCGCAGCAGATGCTCGGACAGCTGCGTCACCTCGGGCCACTGCTTCAGGACCATAACACCCAACATAACTGCTACACTTGTCGTTATCACTCGCACTCTGAAAGGGGGTTCAGAGAAATATTTTAACTACAGGAATATGCATAGATTATACATTTTAGTTTAGTCAATATAGTTTTTTACCCCCAACAAAAAAGAGGGGTGTAATCTATCTTGGACATTACAGCTCCCGAACGGATGAAATGATTTCAAGTTTTAGTTTTTTTTTTTAACAATAGATGATGTTCGCGGGAGTGTTCCTAGACATGTTTGATGAAAATCGGTTAACCCGTTTAAAAATTATGAGGGTAAAAGTGGGGAAGGAAAACAGAAAATCTGCAAATATACTCGAAGTGGGGTCTCAATTGAAAGCGCATCACGTGCACATTACAAAATAGTATGACTTTTTACTTTTCAGGGAACTAAAGATGGAATCGGGTTTTTTACAAAATCAGAGTAAACTAAGCAGTGGTTAGTTAGGTCAATAATGGGTATCTATGGTTACCTAAGACAAAGAGCTATCTCGCTTTGCCACATGTGACTGAGCGAAATAGCATTTTACCCGGAGACGGAACAACAGGCCCTTACTTGTATTATGTGGATATTGTATTTGTAAGGTATGTAAATATCTGTTAATGTTTTCGGCTAGGATTTAAGGTGATTGCAGACATGGGGAGTATTTGACAGTAAACATGCCCAGGAGTAAGTAAATGTTTTTTACAGTTCGGAAGCTGCTTTGGAGCGTTGTGTTATTGTTATAATATTTGGTTGGTATCGTCGGTTAGTTTAGTACGAGGTGTCGAAACTAATGGCTGGTCGGCAAAGGTATATATAACATAACTTCGAAATAAACTACTTAAAACTTATTTAGTACTAGCTGACCCGGCGAACTTGTTTCGCCTTAGAACAAATGAGCAGATTTTTGATTTTATTAAATTAATTATTTTAATTGTATTGTTTATCTATAAAATAAGATTGACAGAAGAATCCGTTTTAAACGTCATTTTTTTTTCATCCTCTTTGACTATATTTGCAGCACGCATTCAGTCAATTCTATGTCAAATATCTTAACGTTACATTAAAAAAGTTTAATAATTTTAATGGTGGTTAAGTAATTTTGAATTTTCTTTCATAAGAACCTTCTCCTGATAATAACGAACAGAACAAAAAAAGAATTAGCGAAATCGGTCCAGCCAGGCGTGATGCCGTGACCAAGGGAAATAGGGATTCATTTTTATATAAATTGTAGTAAGACCTTTTTTGGAAGTAAATATTAGAATGTTTGTATCGTGGTCACCTGGTCCTGAGGAAGGGCATGGCGACCCCGGCGACGGTGGCGACCAGCAGCAGCGCCAGCTGCAGCAGCGTGAGCGCCACGTTGAGCAGCTTGACGAGCAGCAGCCGCGGCGGCAGCGCGCCGCCCGCGCCGCCCGCGTCCCCCGCGCCGCCCAGCCCGCCGCCGCCGCCGCCGCCGCCCGCCATCCATTGCTCCACTTTACTTAACTGGAGACACCAACTTGTTTATAACTTTTAATATATATAAATCTCGTGTCACAATGTTTGTCCTCAATGGACTCCTAAACCACTTAACCGATTATAATAAAATTCGCACACCATGTGCAGTTCGATCCAATTTGAGAGATAGGATGGTTTTTACGGCGAGAAAAATTCTAATAATTTCCGGGAAAATTTTATACCCGTGCGACGCCGTAACTTTATAATTATGTATGACTAGCTGACCCCAGCAAACGTTGATTTGCAAAATGAAAAATAGACGTTTGCCGATACTCAGACCTACTCAATATGCTCACTAAATTTCATGAGAACCGGTCAAGCCGTTTCGGAGGAGTACGGGAACGAACATTGTGACACGAGAATTTTATATATAAGATAAGGACTTCAAACAATCGACAATAGCATTGTACGATTAGGAGAGAGACGATGACGATATTTATTATCCTAGCAGTCCGCCCCGGCTCCGCGCGGGTATTATCAGATGATATGACCAGAGAATTACGTTCATGTATTAAAAGTTGTCAACTGCTCGAAGAAT
Organism: Gymnoscelis rufifasciata; assembly: GCA_929108375.1. NCBI lineage: Eukaryota > Metazoa > Arthropoda > Insecta > Lepidoptera > Geometridae > Gymnoscelis > Gymnoscelis rufifasciata. Next base: position 5,766,062 of record OV815327.1, on the reverse strand, counting down.
TGAAACAATAATGTAAACATGGCTACGGTTTACACAAAGATTGTGACAACCATACTGTTACGACCTTTTCGCAAAGATTGTTTAGGCACTTATTTGGAAATATTGTTTTCTAACATATTAGTTGGTTTTGGAAACATCATACAAAAAAATGCACATACCTTAGTCTGACATAAATCTAACGCTTCGTGTATATCTCGCATTCTTTCTTCGCTTTGATATTGTACTTTCTCCTCCACATCTGTTAGTGCTTGTTTTAAGTTTTCCACCTGCGGAAATTACAATTATGATGATTTAAATACAATTATGAAACATGAAAATGAGCAAATTGTGGTAAATTTCAAGCGTTATGATATCTTATAAATATTAAACACAAGTTATCTACATATTTAATTCCCCACGTTGGTCCGATGTGGGTTGGTGCCTGACCAAAACCCTTATACGTTCGGTAGGAGATACCTCGGTAAGTTTTGGTCAGTTAATTAGGCTTGGCGTCTTAAGATGAAACATTTTATCATTCATCTATCATCTTTATATATTTACCCAACTAGCAAAAACTAGGCTTACAGCAATTTCAAGACTACTGTTTTTGGCTCTTATATCACTTCTATATAATCGTATAAGCCCGTGTTTGGGCACCAATTATAAGCATAGTTCGTTTAATATCCTTTTAATATCAGTCTAATTTAATGCTGTTTGAGCTTACAGAAATCTAGCTAAAATTAATATAAGCCGACTTAGGATAATATTGTTTTTACATAAGTATCTTGTAAGCCTGCAAGTTGCCTGAAAGTTGTATGGGTGTTGGTTTCAAAGTTATACGGAAGAAAAAAATAATAATTAATGAAAACAAATAAAGTTGCTGTGAAGTTGTTTATACTAAAGTGCCGTTATTATCAAGTGCGTGTATTTGAGTTTTACGGTAAGTATTCCTATTGGAATTTATTATTTACTGTAAAGTAGACCTCGTTTTACGATTCAAAATTCATGCGCCTTATTAAATATGGTATTTCCAGTTCTCGTTTTGATATATTATTTGTTATTTTGTATTGATAGTGTCGCCATATGTATAGCTGCATTTTACAAGCGCACTCTAAGACTATTGTAAGATTGTTTACTCTAATTTTAGCATTCGGAATACTAAAGCAAACTCCATATTTAAACAAATTAGGGATCCTCGCAATTATACATAAAACCTTAAATCGACAGGGAGAAAAAAAAACTAACTTAACCAACATGGTAACTGCTTCTTTTATTTATCATCAGTACATCATAAGCTTCTCTGCTAATATTATATTTTACAGATTCCCGAGTGAAGAGCTTATAAGGCATAAATGGGTCAGCAAAGTAGGGGCAGAATGAATAGAGGATGACTGGATGCCAACAAAAAGTAGCACGATATTTTCTGCCCATTTTGTAGACCAATACAAATAAAATACGCCAAAAGGATACGTGCGTTTACGAAATACGTGTTTATTCGAAATTATATTTTAATAACCAAACAAACAAATTGTTTCAATAAATGTCCCTTCTGTATCAAGATGTTAGATAATTCGTTAACTATAAAATCAATATATTTGGTTTTCATGACTACACAGAGAAAATGCATATACCTAATCAAGAAAATACTTCAAGTCAAGACACATTTCTTTTGACTTTAGAAGTACCTTTTTCCTGTTATTAGCAACTCTTTTATACCCATATATCACAAATCTTCCATCCACATATTATATCAAATTAAGCTATTTAATGTAAAAATAACAATATATTTACCTATTGCAAACGGAGATAGGCAATTCAAAAACATTACCTACATAATATGGGCCATAGTTGCTGTCTTGAACTATTAGATACTGGCAATCCGTCTATATTTATATTTAAATGAATAATATCTGGAGTGCACGATAAACGTCCTAAAATACCAATGAGTCTTGTATTTTTGCCCATTTCCTGACATCATTTTTTAACACGAAAGTTTTTTCATATTATGGTTTCGGCCTCTCGAGATTCATCTTCACTGTTATCATTAATAGAACAAACTAAATTTCCATCGTTACTATCGACTTCTTGTACAAAAGCAAAACCTGCAGAACCCTCACTGATATTTTTCTCTACACTACCTTGTCCTGGCAGTGGTATATTTGTTTTTCTTTTTAACATTTCATAGTACTTCTTAACAACTTTCCTGTAGCCACCAGTTTTCTTAAATCTATTCCAGGTTTTGTAATCCATTATTTACTACTATTAAAATAACATATATATGGCCAGCAAAATTTTACTCTTCAAATCGTTAAAATTAGTATTCCCAAAATCGATCTAAGATCAAACGCTCTTATATTCGCTTCTTATATTATCTTGTCTTTTGTATTGTAAATATGTTAATCCAAAATCACTCTAATAGTATACTCATCCAGCGCTATTGATCTGATAATAGTTTCAAATAAGAACAGAAATGCACATACTCATAGTGCTCTTATGCAATGCTTATATAGGTCGGAAATTATCACAATAGCATTTAGCAAGTCTATTATAAAATCAAACGAGCTTATAAAATATGAATTTAAGAGCATGGTTTCTCAAGTGCAATCAGCCTTAGTAAATCCTCTTATAGGAGTAAGTGGCTTACAATAGCATAGTAATATACTCTTATATAAATATATAAGACTTGGTTATGAGACTGAGCGTTTTTGAGGCCATATCGGCTTGTCTAAAAGTAATCCCATCAAAAACAATACTTGTCAAAAAAACCAAGTCGCGCAACTCAGTTGTTCTGCGGTAAAAAGTTGTGAGATCCAAGTAAATCCAAGTCTTCAAATTTCGTCTCTAAATTCTTTAATGTTTTATAAAAATATATTAAGACTTGGCCATCGCCTGAAAACACGTGTTAATTCAATCGCCTGAAAACACGTGTAAATTCAATTATTTAGTGCGATGGCCAAGTCTCAATATACTTATATAAAACATTAAAGAATTTTGAGACGAAATTTGAAGACTTGGATTTACTTGGATCTCACAACTTTTTACCGCAGAACAACTGAGTTGCGCGACTTGGTTTTTTTGACAAGTATTGTTTTTGATGGGATCTCATTTCTTTTTGTATTTTGTAGACAGATCTACTTTTTTCCTTTTCGGTACCTTCTACTTATTGTATATATGTCCATATAATTTTCCTTTTGCCGGTCCAGATTGGATTTATTTATATTTCGCATTGTTATTACTTTAGTACATATTTCGTATATACGTGGCGTTGCGACAGCGCCCTCTATAACGGTCTTTTCTAGATTTTTTAGTTTTTCCTTGATTCATACACCAAACACTACTTACATTCCAAATTTGAAGCTTATAGGTCTGCTAGAAGTGCCTTAGAATTTTGATGATCGGTGAGTCCATGAGTGACAAAATTAAGAAATTTGACCCGTTATAATTCTTAAAATACTGGTTCAAATTTGAAGCTTCTAGGTCTGCTAGAAGTGCCTCAGAATTTTGATGATCGGTGAGTCCATGAGTGACAAAATTAAGAAATTTGACCCGTTATAATTCTTAAAATACTGGTTCAAATTTAATGAAATTTAAAATATACCGTGTCTTTACAATGCCTGCATGGTTACTGAAAATTTCAGTCTTCTAGTTTTATCCACAACGAAGTTACAGGGGGTCGAAAATGGCCTGAATTGCTTCGAGAAAAGGTACAACAGCGCCCTCTAAACCGGTTTTTTTCTAGATTTTTTAGTTTTTCCTTGATTCATACACCAAACACTACTTATATTCCAAATTTGAAGCTTCTAGGTCTGCTAGAAGTGCCTTAGAATTTTGATGATCGGTGAGTCAGTCAGTGAGTGACAAAATTACGAAATTTGACCCCTTATAATTCTTAAAATACTGGTTCAAATTGAATGAAATTTGAAATATACCGAGTCTTTACAATCCTGAATGGTTACTGAAAATTTCAGTCTTCTAGTTTTATCCACAACGAAGTTACAGGGGGTGGAAAATGGCCTGAATTGCTTCGAGAAAAGGATGGTACGGCCGTGACGCTTTTTTGCTCGACTTGGTGGGGGCACTGCCGTGCCCCCAGATATAGGATCGAGGCATGTTCCAAAACAATTATAAGAGCGCTTAAAGCCTACCACTCTTAGAAATTGCGTGTTCTGAGACTGTTTTGCTGCTTGGGTATTTTCAAATACATGAAGCTCTATCATTACAGGTATAACCTAATTCAATAGAGCCCATTAAATTACATGTTAAAATTAATTAAAATTAGGCATAAAATTTAAATTAAACATCAAAACATTTTAATACATAATTCATACACACAAAATTAATATAAAAAAAAAATTAAAACAAAACAAAACAAAACAAATTTAATAGATTAAATTATGTCAAACAAATCTACACATAACATGAAATTAATGTCACAACCCTAACAAGTTCGCTCATGGGACTATGAAATATGTTATATAAAAATGTATCGCCAAAATGAATGTACGCGCTTAACTAACTTCCGGACGACTGCACCAAATAGGATTATTATTTGTGTTTGTTATAGATTGTATTCACTCTTTAGGCAGTCAAAAGTCAATTTATCATACAGCCTCGGGCAAAAGGCACTTGAACAGACAGCCACGCCTTCCGTTTTCTTCTAAAATATAAGTATATAAAGGAATATTGTACCTCGTTCTGATGCAATTCCGTGAGATCATTAATTTGTTCTTCTAGCCGCTCAGTCTTAAACCGCTCCTCCTGCAACGCCGCCGATAGGAACGACACCTCTTGTGAAAGATTCTGAAAATTCAACCATACTCCGTTGATATACAACTCAAGTTATAATTTTTATAAGGTTAATAGTATTTTGATTCTGTTTACTAATAATGATATTAGAATAAAGAGGCCAGGATATGAGCAAGGTTTGATTTGGATAGTTTTATATCGACAAATCGCCATATTGTAGAATAAAACAGAGTTCTATTTGGTGGATTACAATTTTTTTTCCTGGAGTGCGTATGCTGTGGACCTTCGCTATTAATTTGTTTTATAAATACGCATTACCTTGTAGCTATTTAGTTATTTAATTTTGCGCTACAAACAAAGCTTAAGCAATTTATTTGCTGCATGGATGGCAGACATCTCCATTTTAATATTATATGAATATGTGTATAAAGCTTTGACTGTCAGTTGATGACTACTAATTAGGATAAGTTTAATACATCTTACAAACTAAAATGCATGATGATTACATCAAAATAATTGGTATTTGCTTAGTCCGTCTGTTGTTAGCCCGTTCAAAAAATACTGGACACCTGTATTTGGTTAAAGTGCAAAGATAAAGCGCCTCAAAGTTCCAGAGTTTTTTTTGCAAGGGGAAAAACACAGGTTAATTTTTTTAAATTATCTACATAATGGTCTGATTATATTTTTTTGGTCATCTACCCTATTATATTCTACAGAACTTATCAAAATGTGCTACACATCGTAACAACAAAATATATGTGAGCATCTACTAAAATGGAAAACATAAACTGAATTTTGTTTAAATGAATATCTATCCTCTAGTCGAATCACTACATGATAAGTACTTGCCAAGTCTCTTACGTGTATCTGTCCACGTAATGAAAAGGCATAGAACGAAATACATTAATAAATATTTTTTAATTGATTTCATTTCATTTAATCTTGCCGCATAATGCATCTTAATTGTCAGAGGAAAATTGCTATCTCAACATACACTACTTTCTTCCTTATCCCTACCTAATTCTACCCACATATCCATCAAAACTCAAAAACATATTCCCGTTTTTAAAAATGGTTCTTAAAATTGAAGTCACTCCTAAAGCCGGACAGAGAACAAAAGAGTGTCAAATTTCATTGGTGTTTTTGATATATTATATTATATTCTATTATATATTTTTTGTCTTACTTATTCTACATTGGATACACAAGAATCCAATTAATAATAATAATTCTTGCCCCGTAAAATACTCCCCATTCATATTGAAAGGAAAGAAAGCAAATATTACTCCGGTAGAAATATGGATGGATTTTGGAGATATTTATGATGGAGTGGATTATCTATAAGCTTCACAGAGAATGTGGCGCTACTGTGCTGGTACTGCAACGGATTCTTCCCTAGATCGCTTGCATGGCATATTTTTGCCGGAATCGCAGCCTAACGGTGTTATCAAATTAGGTGTTTCAAGACGTAAGTCTGCAGCGCGGCAAGCAGAGCGAAACGCCCCATTTGAAAGCACCCTTGGGGTGCTTTTCCAACTGAGCTAAGCTATGTTTTGTTGTTATGAATGTTTTGTAATCCACTATCATATTATTCATAACGAGCAGTGCCTCGCGGTGATATCCGCGTAATAATGATTTTTTCCGCGGAATTATATTATAGCAACATTAATTATAGGATAGTATGGCTATATCTTTACAAATTAATATCATTGGTTGATACCAAACCCGTCCATAGCGACGTAGCGTAGCTTAGCTCAGATAGGAAAGCAATCTAAAGCCTGTTTCTCGTACAGTAATATACAGCAATCTTACCTTGAGCGAGTCAAACTTTTCTGATAACCGTTCATAATCCTCCCTCCGTTCTCTCAGCTCGTTTAGTATGGGTTTGATGGTAAATGCTGTTTCGGAGATATTGTTCGAGCCTCCTTGGGGTGGATATCTAGAATTACAAATAAATATTAAGATATAAAAAAAAAATTGCGTTTATATGCACAATGTGCTGTGAATAATATTTATGAAAGCAATAGGCGATCTATACGAAAATCTGATTTAATTCACTCGTTAATAAACGGGGCTGTTAAGAAACTTGAGGAAGACGTAATGAAAATATTTCCTATAATTGTCAAAAAGAAAAAAATCTGAACGGAACTAAACTGAGATAATAGTTTAAGAAACTCATCCTTGCGTGAGAGTATGATTTAAAATCCGTGGTTCAAATCTTGAATGTGACTAAGTTCGGAGTACGCTCTTTTTTTTTAGATTAGGGAACTGAGTAAGTGATGGTCTTCTATTTCTATTGATAATATAGAATGTTTTCTGGAGCCTTCTAGAATGTTCTGGAAGGATTTAGTACTTACGGTGCGCCTTCGCTGGTGACGCTGGAGCTCGGAGACGCGTCGGGGGAGAACTTGGGCGCGGGGGAGGTAGCCGCCCGGGGGAGGGTGGACCCTCTCGGTGCCGCCTCGCCGGCTTCAGACGCTCTCGAGCCTTCAGAGGACGCGTTCGCTGGACGTTGTAGCAAAACTCAATACACGATTTATAATAATAAATTATGCGACTGGGACTTTGTTTCCATTTAAAATTATGTCAATTTTAATTTAACTTGTCCAAATCCCTTTAAAGAGCATCGAACATCGTTGGCCATTTTGAAAAAAATCTCAGATACCGTATCACTTAGGAGGCTTGATCATAGAACACTTTTTGTTTGTAATCATTTACTCTGTCGGTTGACATGAGTTTCATCACTGGCCGCCGAATCACGTTATTTTCAAAATGGCGGACTAGTAGGTATGCCAGGCTCCATACAAAAATGTTCGAACCCTTTTAGTAAAATATTCCAATTAAAAAAAACATGTAACTGAAAGTACTTAATTATTCATTGTGAAGCAAGGGGTTGATTTTAAATTAATAACTAAGAGTTATATTAGGAGTACATTTAAATTACATTAAACTGGAGACGACGTGTAATTATGAAAAAATGCATCATATTGTTTTTTGATTTGCTCTTATTTGTAAAGTAGACACAAAAATGTGCTGTAATATTAGTCAGCACCACAACCAAACCCAAGATAGACACCGACAGTGAACGAATGAAACATATAATTGAACGTAAATCACAACCGGATATATTAAGCTAAGCATCAGCGTGAAACCTGTGATTTGCTAAACTCTTTTAATAACCTCTGATAAATACTTTATTTTATATAAATATATTTTATTCTCGACCTCAATGAACAAGACGGGGCAACATGGCAATAATTAAAAACTACAAGTGTGGATAAAATCTATAATAGGCGATACAAATAAAAAATCCGACATTTTATATGAAATTAAAACTTTACAGTTTATTTGATTTTTTTTTACTTTAACTCTAATGTCAATAGATGGCGCCACAGTTCATGGAGATCGCGAACAGTGTATTTACCTCTCAGCTCCGCATGTGGAGGGCCTGGCGTGCAAGAACGAGACAGCATATAAGCAACATTTCACATGGTATAAGGCGAACAATACACAGGCTTGGTAGCTTTCATTTTGGACTAAATCGATATTTTTTATACAAAAGCTGATAGACTAATAAAACCTCTTTTAGCTGTGTTAATACAACAACAAAATAGATAAGTTTTTGTATGTCTGATTTAATCTCATACAATGAGTCATTAAATTAAAAACTTCAAACTCGGGTAAAAGAGGTTTTAAATATATTTTTTGGCCTTTGCCCAGCAGTTGCAGTTGGATGACATTAGCAGATATAATAATAATAAAATCCATGTATTTTCTATAGAAACCCGATAATTTTGTAGTTATGAGTTATGTGCATGTAAAGTAAAACGTATAGAATATGTGTTTTAATGAAAGATGAAATATCAGTATTAGCTTCTAATGAAACAAATTATTAAACCACCTAATAATAATAATAATTAAAAACTGTTGCATATAAAACAATCGACCACGCCATAAAAAAAAACAATAAAAATAAACACAATATATAATTAACAAAAACGGTGGTAATATTTACATTTCTTTCGGCACTTTTTGCACTTTTTAAAAAACATGTCCTCTACATTCAATACTCTTTTTTAACTATTTAGGCATTATTTACTTTGTTTTCACTGTTTATATCATGTATCATACACAACTGATCATGATTATTTATTAATTTATAAACAGTCACAGAACACTGTCCAGTCATTATATTACAAAAAATAAAACTATATTTTATAAGTAAACTATGAAAATATCGCGCGCACACCTTAGACAAATTCTATTGCGAACTACTACTAAGTTATCATGTTTTTCTCAAGATAGTGTCATAATTTGAACGACGCCCGGAGTAGATACTTCACGTTACATAACAACACTGAGTCATCTATGAATGGACTGAAATTATCAACAAGGTTTTGTTTATCTGTATAAAATCGTTACGGTTACGATTATGGGTTCACCGCTAGTACTTGGAGTACATTTTTGGTGTCGGCTTTACAATTTCAATTTTACAATACGAAAATACCACTTATGTCGGTAAGAGTCAATTTTTCAATCATCATATATCGTCTGACTGGTAATTGACTGCACATAACGTAAGATAGAACCTTTAATATATTAAACAAGCGCGCATTAATTGTCGCCAAACGTGTGTTAATTATACTTAACATCTTTTCTCTTAAATTGTTCGTAAGTATTATAAACTTAAGTTTTTTGTTTCACCATCTCTTGAATAAAATAGTCAATGCTTAAAATATAGAGCAAGCTGGCTGACAGTATGTGACTGACAGTTGTCAATTGACTTGATAGCCCCATATTATATATATTTTAGCCATTGGCTATTTTGCCCGGAGATTGAGACGGGTAACTTAATTATTTAACAAACAGCAAAAGCAACGAAGACGCGGTGGGTAGATAATTATACTATACTAGCGGCCCGCGCAGGTTTCGCGCGGGTAATTATTCAAATTCGTTTTCCCATTATTTATTCAAATTTTTCTCGCCGTAAAACCACCCTTAAACTCCAACAAACATTAAAAAAAAATGGCCAAATTGGTTCAGGTGTTGTTGAGTTATGCGCTTAGCAACACATTTTGCGATTCATTTTTATATATAAGTTAAAGAACATAGCAACTAATTTTCTCAGTAAGTATATTATGAAACTGTTAAGTCATAATTAAAACATTGCTAGGTGCATTTTACATCCTCATATTAAGACTTAATATGCAGGACTATTATAAAGATGGCAGATGAGTTAATTGCTTTAACCTTGACTCTATTTATAAACCTTATGAGCACTGCAAAAAAAGCAGCAATGCAGTTTTAAGATACCCGTTTGTGAATGTACAAAAATGCAAATTCGTTCAATTAGTATTTGAGTGTATTAAGAGGATGACAAAAATAACAGCTTTAACATGAATAAACCGAAAAATGTCAGTCAGCTTGTTCTAATACCGAGAAAAATCTAGCAAACATATTAGTTAAATGATGAACTATTTAATATGGGATTTAGTCACAACCACAAGGGATTTATGAAATACTCACAAGGACCCGTGTTTTCTGTGATAGAAAATACATACGTTTAATATATAAATTTATATACATAGGATACATATTTCAAAGCATAAAAGCGATATTGACAATTATGTAAGCCGCTTTTACACCGAATGTTTTCTTAAAGATGTAAGTTTCTTGCTAATAGCAGAGTTATGTTTGTTTTAGATTCAATCGATGTAACTGCGTCTCGTAGTGAAAAGTGTAAATGTGATTCGTATATATCTATGCGAATAAATGCTACTAGACATAAATGTTACAAGAAGTTCATAAGCGAAATCTTCTCGATTACTAATATAATACCCAATACCATTAGAGGTTCAAACACCGTCTAAAGCCTGCAATACATGTTGTTCGAACTTAGGCAAAGGAATTCTCACATCTTATCAAATCAAAGGAATCTGACACATCCAATTACTACCAGCGAGTTGGGTTATGGTAAACATTGCAACACCCTTATTTATTGTACCTATGTATATCCAGCAGTGGATATCACATGACGGTAATGTTACATATAAATGTATAAATAAAATAAATAGAAGTGGACACAGACCGGCTAGCTGCGATATGTTGTCCGCGGAGCCGAAGCGGTTGGAGCGAGTGAAGAGATGCGCGAACTCTCTCGGCGCCGCCATGACACTTCCGCCGAGGCCGGTTATGCCGTCGCGGATGTTTCCGCCAACGTTTCTGTAACAGAGTTATTGTTTAAAATCTGCCTTTAATAGGTATTTCTTTGAAGTGACGACGAATGACACGCGACCGAACTCAAAGGGGTTTCTATGGCTACTTTCGCCGCGGGCACCGGCCTTGAAATGTTGCCCTCTATCTCCACACGTGGGCAGGACCGGAGGGAAATTCATCAGAAGATGTGTATCAGCGTTTTCTTAAAACTCAACACCAAATACTGCCAACAATCTTCAATCATTTGAATTGACAATCCCGGCCACCATCATCCAAAAAGAGCAATGTTGCGATTGACATACCTTTGCATGCGAAACTGAAACTCAATCGGAAACAAAAAAAAAAGCCCGTTACTTACTTCAGTCCTTGGCCCATATCTCGCAGCACTTCTCTAGGTTGTCTGTGCGCTTGGCCGCTTGTCCCGTGTAGCTATCAAACAAATAATCATGTTAAATTAAAAAAAAGGTAATCCTATAAAAACTAAAAAATATCGTAGAACTTAGATTTTGGCACCCCTCTTCAAATCCTGAGGGGGTTGATTTACTTGATAGCGATAGTATAGCATTATTATTATAATGTAATGTTCTTAACCAAAGCACTTGCAGTTTGATGTATTTTTCAAATGGATATCTGTTGCATTATCTAATATACATTTTCATATTCTTATGTGTTTGTTACCAAAGCCCTCCTAAACGAACGGTAGGTCTAAGAATCGGCTATCTCATCCATTTTAAATGGCAAAACAATCTTTGCCGGGTCAGCTAGTATGCTCAATCTCTTTAAAAATAAACCGTTTTCTGGATCTTTTACTGAAAACCCGCCTTTATAATCAATAAAGCCATAATATTGAATGATGTTTCTTAATAAAAACAAAATATATTAATAATAATATATAATAATAAAATGTATTTATTTCAAAAGAAAGGTTTACAGTAGTTCTTAAATAAAAGGTACATTAATTAACTATTTACAAAAAATAATTACACCGTAAAACTTCCAAGGTCAGATTCGACGACTCCTCGCTCTAACTAAGTAAAAAACTTGTAATAAGATGCGAGGGCTCATACCTTCAGCCCTTACAAAAATTTGGTGTGGCCTATATTTAAGCTAGCTTACAAGGAACTTATATAAAATATTAAACTTAAATTACAATTAAAAATACATATATATATGAAAAAAAATAACCAAAAGTACATTATTTAAAATTAAAAAGTCAACAATAAATAAAAAAAAACGCCCATTAAAATAAGTTATGATTGAACCACCAGCAAGCTTTCAGTATCATTGTAATCCAGACTCTGCAAGTAAGAAAAGATTGTTTTTTTGCATTCTCGACTTGACATTTTATGTAGAGACATTATGTTATTTAATTTATTATACAGGTATGGTGCTAAGAACGGTGTGTGATGATGCGCAAATGAGGTACGAAATTGTTGCATTTTAAATATTTTATTCTTTCGTCTCTTGTTTGAGACATCAATTTGTGGGGTCACTTTGTGCTGCTTTAATGTAAGAAGCTGGATAAAAAGTTTTCTTACGGAGAGAACGCTGGAGTCAATATAAAGTTGTGTTGTAGGATATCTGTAGGGTTTAGAAAATATAGTCTTAAGGACTGCTCTCTGTGATCTTTCTAGGGAGAGCATTTGAGTTTTTGCCGTTCCTCCCCATGTTGTAAGACAGTATGTCAGTATAGACTGACATAAAGCGAAATACGTCGTCTTTAGCTGATAGTCGCTAGCGGCATGCCTAATGTTTTTAAAAACTGCTATTAGTTTTCGTATTCTTGCAGATATGGCATTTATATGTGTTTCATAGGTCATGTGCTGGTCTATTTGAATGCCCAAATATTTTACGTTTGTTGTTTTTTCCAGGACCTGACAGTGACAGTTTCTGCATTCCAGTTTTTGGAGGCAGCCGACTGAGTGCGCTCGAATAAAATGTAGAGAACCATTAGGCTGACTTGTTTTACGCAGCGAAAACGTTACGTACTTCGTTTTGGTGGCATTAAGCGTTAAGATATTTTGGTAGAGGCATTCCGTAACCAAATTAAATCCATTTTGTGCATTGTCGAACACTTTAGACCAACTCTCTCCGTGAAACAGTAAAACTGTATCATCTGCAAAAGCAATTAACTTGGCGTTTAGCAATTTAAGTTCACATATTTGGTTCATGTAGACCAAAAAGAGAGTCGGTCCAATGATAGAGCCTTGTGGAATCCCGTATGTTACAGGTAGAGCAGTACTAATATTCTCACCAATTTTTACACTTTGAGTTCTATCACTCAGATAGCTCTCCAACAATTTTAGTTGCTCTCCCCGTATTCCAAAGTTCTCTAGTTTATTCAAAAGTAGAGGGATTGAAACCGTATCGAAAGCTTTTGCCAGGTCTATAAATATACCCATACATTTTAAGCCTTTGTCCAGGCTTTCTACGATGTATTTATTGAGCTCCGATACGGCGTCAGTTGTTGAGCAACCTTTCCGAAAACCAAATTGATTTGATGATATCAATTTGTTTTTTTTCAAAATATTGTATCAATCTGTTATTAAGAGCCCTTTCAAGTATTTTTGATAGAGCAGGTAATATTGATATTGGTCTATAATTCCCAATTTCATTTTTATCGCCTGATTTATGTATTGGTAGGATAATTGATTTTTTGAAAGCTTTGGGAAATACCGATGTTTTAAAGCTGAGTTGACATATGTGAGTAATAGGTGCTAGCAGCAAAAGTTTATTATCTTTTATTATCCGGTTAGATATATTGTCCCATCCTGTAGAGCAATCGCTTTTTAAAGAGTTTATTAAACCTATTATTTCAGTTGGCTCTATGTCCGTCAAAACAATAGAATTAAGGGTATTGGTGTCCTTCGTTATACAAGCTTGTGTTCTAGAATTAGTAGATTGGGACGTCATAATGTTGTTTGCTAGGTCTCTCCCAATTTGAGCAAAATACTCATTCGTCAGATTAAGTTTTTGAAGTCTGTTTGGCCCTGTTAGTAGATCTAAGGAAATACTTTTCTTATTTTTGTAGTTTGAGATGTTATTTATAACTTTCCACAACTTCTTTGGATTATTACCCGCTTGTTCAAACTGTGATTTTTCATATTGTAATTTTATTTTGCGCATTAAGGTGTTGAAAAAGTTCCTGTATCTTGTGTAAATTAACTTTAGTGTTTGATCATTTGGTGAGTGACGGGATTTCAAATGAAGTTTATCTCTGTGTCTCATACACCTGATCAAACCTGGCGTGACCCATGGTTTAATAGGCATTTTTCTGCGGGATAGATTAATAACTTTGACATTTTTATCTATAATTTTCCCAGAGTGCTTACAAAAAAGTCAGTGGCTTGCTCACAGTCAACAGAGGTCAGTATCGGTGTAAAATCCGTAGTTAGCAAGGAGTTGGTTATAGATTTTTAATCAATTGTTGTTCTTGTTTGTTTTGTTTGATTATTGTAGTTTTTAATAGCGAGTAATATAGTTTTGTGGTCTGTTACATTGTTTTCTATAACCAAGGTCAGTGCACTCGTAGTTAATTTCATGAAGGCATGATCAATGCAATTATTTAGTCGGGTTGGAGACAAATGCGAAGGAAGGAGACCATGGTAAGCTAGTAGGTCAAGGTACTCCGTTGCCTTAGATTGTGTATCTTCAATAATATTTATATTAATGTCACCCATAATGATTATATTTTTAAAATTACTCAGAGAGGACAGAACAGTATTTAGAGAATTAAGGAAATTTTGAACATTAGAATATGATGGTGATCGGTAAATAGAGATTAAAGCAATTTTATTATTAATAATTGTGACAAGACAGTTTGTGTTTGTAACTTCGGGTTTACTGTTAATAATCTGTTACTAAACGCGAAAAAAACTAAATGTATTAATTTTAAATTACCAACTGTCAGAGAACGTCCTATAAAAATAATATTAGATAATGAAAAGCTTGATCTTGTTGACTCAACAGTGTTTCTAGGGCTACATATTGACTCAAAACTTCAATGGAAACCTCAAATTAATGCTCTTGCGAGTCGACTTAGTTCAGCAGCTTATGCAGTTCGGACTATGCGGCATATTACTGATGAGGCCACCGCGAGACTTGTTTATTTTAGTTACTTCCATAGTGTCATGTCATACGGTATCTTGCTATGGGGAACGGCAGCTGATATTCAAACTATTTTTGTTCTTCAGAAAAGAGCGGTGCGTTCAATCTATAAAATGAAACCACGCGACTCCTTACGAGATAAATTTAAGGAAATAAATATTATGACTGTTGCTTCACAATATATTTACGAGAATTTGCTGTACACACACAAAACTAAGCAAGATTTTCTAAAAAAGAGTGATTTCCATAATGTTAATACTAGAAGTAAGAA
The DNA here is from genome assembly GCA_929108375.1 of Gymnoscelis rufifasciata. Classification (NCBI taxonomy): domain Eukaryota; kingdom Metazoa; phylum Arthropoda; class Insecta; order Lepidoptera; family Geometridae; genus Gymnoscelis; species Gymnoscelis rufifasciata. The sequence continues at coordinate 5,750,743 of OV815327.1, read as the reverse complement.
TAAACTACATATCCCTACATTTAGATTACGTAAGGTAGGGAAATCTTTTATGGGCAATTGTGTCCGTTTTTATAATAAACTTCCGCAGTTTATAACTGACCTACCCATTCGAAAGTTTAAGTTTTTAATTAAAAAATGTCTTCTGAAAAAAGCCTATTATTCTACAGAGGACTATATCAAAGACGATAATGCTTGGACAGATGTAGCTCGGTTCCACTAGGATGGTCAAAATAGCTGAATTTAGTTTTTTTTCTGTTATGTGCATGTTTGACTAGCATTTGTTTGTAAATGTAAAATGTATAAGTGATAACCATGTTGTACACCGATATTTTTATAATAACAACATAAGAGATGGAAGCTGAGTTGTTCTATTCGCTTCTCAACTACGTGTAAAAAATTGAAGCGAACTGTCAAGACAATGTTATTTCCTTGATTATTCTTAGTTTTTATTTAAATTAGATTTAAGTTGACCTGTCCATGTAAGCATAGGCTTCTAAGGAAATAAACGTTTTGACTTTGATTACATACCCATCTAAGTTAGGTGGACAGCTACATTTAGAGATCCAGTTTTCGGTTAGAATTATAATGTCTACTGGTGTTTTAATTCGTTGAATTAAGATAAGAAATTCATTCAAGTTTTTAGAGATGCTCCGTATATTTTGAGATACCATCACAATAGACTCTTTGTATTCATTTAAATATGCAAAACAGTCTTCAGGGTCACATTTGTGTGACTCCGATACAGACACACTATCTATACCACTATATATGTTTTCTATGATATTTCTGTTCATTTTAAAATAGTAATAATAGCTTGCACTGCTTGAATACAGCGCTCAATGATAGACAATTTATAAAAAATATTTAGTGGTAATGTGTGGTAATAATGCATTATTTTAATTAACTGAAAATGTACTTGATGGTTTATCAATTTATGGTTATATTTAACAATAGTAGTAGTCTTTTTGACTGTAATAAAATACGGATTCTGATGGAATGCATTTAAAAACACCTCATCACACCTAACAGAGTCCATTACATGTACTTGACAGCTTTCGGGTTCATTATATTGGGTCGATTTCTTGAATAAATAACTTAAAATAATAATCAAAAATGTGTTTTGAGTGTGAGTATTTGACTCGAGAATTAATACTAAGAAACTATATTCTATTATGCATGTATGTATAACAAAGTCTAGTCATGCAATACGTTCTAAGCTTTGTAGCTGTTCTAAGTTTTTTATGTATAATATTTTAGCTCCCTCTTCCTTACGCATACAAACTTGTCCTTGTGAGGTCCATCAAAAAGCGTAGTTGTTTTTCTTGGCGTATTCACGAGTTTTAAAAAGCAGTTCTTTCGTTTTATATGTTAAGCTTTCGCCGATGAATACCGGCCTCGGCGGACCGTCCACTGCCAGATGTAGCGTGTTTAGTTTGTTGGTGCTATTTTGTTTGTTGTAGTTTCTAGCTCCTTGTAAAATATTACTTTTTAGGTTAGAGTTGGCTACTTCCAAGACAATAGGCCTGGGTGCAGTAGATTTTCCTGGCAGTCTTCTAATGCTGCGCAACTCAGTGGACTGATAGTCTATATTTAGTGTCTTCAATAATAGTTCTACCTTAACTTGGAGGTCTTTGTATGTCTCACGGGGCGCAGAAGGAACATTTCTTATTTCGAGACTGAACTCGCGCAGTCTTCTTTCAAGGTATTCAATTTCATTTTCTAAAATTTTTATCTTTGTACTGTTCGTTTCCAATCCGTTTGATATTAGATCAGTTTTTGTAGAAATTATCTCATATTGGGATGTGAGAACATTGATACTTTTATCCGTTTCCACGTTGAAAGTTTTAATATCCTTGACCACTTGCTTGATTGTGTTTACATCAGTCATCAGCGTGGAAAACTTGGCATCTTGGTCTTTTTGAAAAGAACTAAAAAGTTGTGTCATATGCTCAGTTATTTGCTGCTGAAAAGAGTTCAGTGTTCCTTCGAGCTTAAAAGAGTTAATAAGTTCTGGACTGCGAAGTGCTCTCCGCTTTACACGACGGCTACTGCCGGCTCGTTCAGAGTCATGTTCAGTATCTGATTGACTCGGACCACCTTTTCCTATTTCCGAAAAGCCGGTTTTAGGTGGGGAATGTTGCATCATTCTTATTTTACCACTATGAATGTGTAACAAAACTAAAAGCAATTATTGGTTGATTTGCTCTCAAAAATGGTCAAGGCGCTGCTATGTCTACTTGTTGTCCTTGAGTACACAAATTTCGAGGCGGCCGCTCACTGCGTATTTGGCCCGATTGGTATAGCCTCCGCTTCAGGCGCCAGCAGTCGACGGTTCGAATCTCTGCAGGGTCGACTTTTCGGATGTCCGCACAGTTCAGAGGCCGAGAGGCAAGTGATATTGTATTGCAGATATTGTATGCATGATATTAGTATGTATGTACATTTTTTGAGAACATACCTATATACAATTGTAGCCTGACCTGTAAAGATTGTTATACATTTTTTTTTTCTTGTTATAGTAGTTTATCTGCTATTTGGGCCGGTGACAGCCGGTTATTCAGACGCTCATCAGTTTAACGCCCTGTGCGTTACAGCACTTTGCTTTATGTAAATGGACAATGTTTTATTTTATCCTTGTAATAACTGATAAAGCTGTGTTGTTCTATTCGCTTCTCGACTCTGTATAAAACATTGAAGGGAACTGTCAAGACAATGTTATTTCCTTGATATTTTTGTTTAAGCAGTTTAGTTTTATTAATTTTAATTTGACCTGTCCATGTAGGCTATGTGCTTCTAAGGAAATAAACGTTTTGACTTTGACTTTATAAAAGCCGTTTACATAAAGCATTACCTCCCTTCTCCTGTTTTTTCTTATATAATGTATGTATTTATTATGTATTTTTATTTCTTTTTCATATTGTTTATGTATATGCTATGATCTTTGTGCACCGTCTTTCGTGTTCCTAATATATCCTATCCATCCAAAGGTTGCCTGGAAGAGATCGCTTTAAGCGATAAGGCCGCCGATTGTACAACGTATGTGGCTATTGATTGTTATTTTTAAGTTAGTCTGTAAGCATGGGTGTGCAATAAAGATATTATCTATCTATCTATGTACCTCCCAACTCTTGATCCTCTTGTTGTACCCCTCCAGTTTCTTCTGCAGCTGCGCTATACACAGCGCGCTTTTCTGGTTCTTCTTCTCGAACACCGCCTTGATGCGCTGCAGTTGCTGCTTGTCCGCGTTGGCCGCTAGTTTCAGGTACTCGTTCACGTTATCTGCGAGAAACAATTATAATAAAATAAACATAAATAAATATTTCCGGACAATCCACTCAACAACATATAGCCCCGTGGTAAGCTCTTAGCTTGTGTTACGGGTACTAGATATCTGATATACTTAATATAATAGTCATACATATATAGATATTTTTTATTATACATATTAAACACCCAGACCAAGGAGAAAGTGCTTGCAGAACATACAAACACTTGACCCCTCGGCAAGGATCGAACCCGCTACCTCTTGCGCCGCAAGCGGACTCTCGCCCACCGCGCCACTGAGGCAGTCGAATTACTACGTAACATATGTGATACCACGCAATACTGGGTTTTTCTTCTTGAGAAATTTATGTACGCTTTAAGCACGTGCTTTAACGGTGAAGGCAAACATTGTAAGGAAACCGGCATGTTCTGAGAACTTTAGAGACTTTGCAGGACATGAGACATTCAATGACCCGCACTTAGCCAGCGTGGTGAATTAAGGCCTAATCTATCTCGCCAAGAGAGAAGTCTCTGTGTCCCAGCAGTGGGAACGATAATAGGGTGATGATAGTAGTAGTAGTAGGTACATGTGACGAGATTAGTGTTAGATCTATTGGAATGAGCTTTCACAAATAAATATAATTTCTAAGTATAAACTTAAAAAAAAAACCCGATTCCTTTAGTTCTCTTTAAAGTAAAAAGTCATACTATTTTGTAATGTGCACTTGATTAGCTTTCATTTGAGACCCCACTCGAGTATGTTTTCTGATTTTCGGTTTTCCTTCCCTACGTTTACCCTCATAACTTTTAAACGGGTCAACCGATTTCCATCAAACGTGTATAAGAACACTCGCGTAAAACTCACCTTTCATACAAAATAACTAACATGAAAACGGAGCGATTTTTGAAATCGGAGCGATTTTTGAAATCGGAGCGATTTCAATTTAGTTTTTTTTGTTATATAATTTTGTTGGGGAAGAGGTAGGATAAAGAAAAGATGCATGACTGTGTTAAGGATGACATCTGTAAGTAAGATGTAACTGTTGAGATGACGGGTGACAGGAAAATGGGAGGAAAAAAGATCCCTTCTTACTATCTGTTTGTATTATTCTTGTGGTTTACAATAAAGAGTTATCTACCTACCTATCCTTTAGACTTACCATCTCTTATTGTCTGTTCCAGCCTTATCAGGTCCTTAGTTCGTTCAATCTTGGCATTGAGGTGGGCGATTGCGTTTTGGGCCTTCGATGACGTCACGTTACCGCCATCACTCTCATCTGAAAACATTAACAACTATTTAACAATACATCCATAACAAACAAACATCTCCAGTGCATCCAAATTTTTACAATAAAGATTTTATTTCTTTCTTTCAAAGGTTGTCTGGAAAAGATCACTTTTAAAGATAAGGCCGCCCATTGTTACACTATTATTTACATGTGTTTTAGTTCTTAAGCATTGTTCTGGTGTGTGATAATATTGGTGTTTCAATAAAGAGTACAAACAATATTTATTCCAACACCACAATATAATATCTTCTATGTACATATATTCCTAACATTCCTACAGCATATTACATACATTGACAAAATGGGCGGTCTTATTACTAATAGCTATCTCTTCCAGGCAACATTTCAACATACTCTTTTTTTTCTCTCTTTACACGCCACGGAGTCACCCGTCTTTTATTTTTTCAAAACGGACCAATAATGTAAGTACAGATTATAACTTTTGAAACTACTAGGGTATGGATATTAATATTATTTTGACAGATTAACAACTTATTAATAAAACATGAAAAATATCCCTTTGTTAACCTAAATAATGATTTTGTTGTAATTATTCCATATTAGAGGTATATGGAGTCGGCAAATGTTTTTTTCCTTCTAATTTGACCCGTCGGTCGTTCACTAACAAACTAATTTCTTACATGTCTTCACGCAGTCTATCCCCCATTTAATGTTGTTTACCAATTAATGTTGTCTGAAATATATTGAATTTATTTGGCCTACCTCATAAATGCATAACATTTATTGGACAAGGTAAAAGAATAATAATGATCGTGATCATTTTCAACATGAAAGCTTATCTCAGGAACTACTAAACCAATTTAAAAGGTTTGACTGTTTTTGAGTTTTCCGATATTTCGACGCTGTTGCAAGCGCCATGATCACGGAAATAACTGAACTGAACTCAAAAACAGTCAAATCATGGTATGTTACCCGTTTTAAATCATAATATTGTTTAAAACCATGATAATTTAAAAAGTTATATCAATTTAAAAGGTTATTGCACTACCGCGGCAAATTTTGAACGCGAGAAATTCCATAAACCAACGTGAAAAACTATATTTTATAAAAAAAAACACATACCATATTCTGGTATACTATGAATATTGCCAATTATTGTCCAACGCCGTTTCAAATACATTATACAATTAATACAATGTGCACAGATGCACGAGAACAATGGTTGTTGTCGACCGACTGAAGGTACAATAATATTATGTACAAGTTTACCTCAATGTTTAGATAGAGAACGCCCTGACTTTGGTCAATGAAATAAACAAAAATACAACAAAAAAAATTGTCTGTCATTAAGACTATCAAAAACAAATAAATGACAATACAATACTCTTGATTGAACACACCATAATAAAACACAAAAAAAAAGTAAGTTATTAGATTTTTTTTTCTTCTTGCAAACAATAAATCATGACAATACAGTGAATAGAATTTTCACGAAACGTCACGCTTTCGCACGATTTGTACTGAATGTTTACGTCACAAACCCTCTCCGGAACTTTGATCCTCTATACTATATATTCGCACTTACTTATTAACTTTATAAAGCTTCTTATTAAATATAGAAAAAATAGGCGTCCAGTATTTTTGGACGGGCTGACAGACGGACTATACAGAATATTATATTATTATTTATTATTATATTTTTTTGTCATCATCATGACATTAATTTTTGAACGAATCCGATTCTTATCAAACATAAATAAGACCAACTGCTTTCATGTAAAATAAAAAATGCCGAATTGAGAGCCACGTCATTTTTTTGGAAGTAGATTAAAAAATATATGTGTTTTTTCCTCGTTACGATGGAGATAACTAACATTTTAACAATTTTGTACGTAGTAAGGTCAGGTCAGATAATGATATACATAAATATTTCCGGACAATCCACACAACAACATCTATCCGTGCTAAGCTCTAAGCTTGTGTTATGGATACTAGACATCTGATATACTTAATATAATAGACATACATTCATACATATTTTAATATACATATTATTCTAAATAAATAACGGAATTTAGCGATACACATTTTGCATGATTAGTGGTTTTAATAAAGCTTATCTGCATATTCTGTATTCCAAACCAATTTCCAATTTACTCATTATTAAATCTTTTAATCAGTAATGGAATCTACCATCATGCCACAGTAATTTGTATATTAGTAAATTTAGGTATGCATATATAAATGTGGAAAACAATACTTATCCTCAAAGTTAATTTTAATTTACAATTACCTACTATGACAAATGTTTTAAACTCTCGTCTGTCTTACATGTCACAACATAAGATAAGTAGAATTCAATTAATTTCAAGGCTAAGATTATGTTTACTTATAAATTTAAGTCCGACGATGTATCTAGAGGTATAAGTTTTTATAGTACGGATAAACTCAAAGACTACTGAATGGATTCTTTTGCGGCTTTCTACAATCGGTAGAGTGGTTAAAAAAAAGGTTTTTGCATCCGAGCAAAGCCGGAACGGAACAGTTAGTATTAAATGAATTCAATATGTTTTCCGAGTCATTTAACAATTTTTAAATGAAAACAGTCACCCATAAGTATTGACCGTGCTCTACTTTTTTAGGATTCTGTACCCAAGGGGTGAAACGGGACCCTATAAGTAGCCAGTTTGATTCCAGGTTATAAAATAGGCATTAGTTAAATGTGAATATTTATTAATATTTTCAAAACTATAGTATTTATTTTATGACATAATGAAACATGTATGGTGTTCTATAGGCTTCTCAACATAGTGTTAAAATAAAGTAAAGCGTGTTTTATTTCAATTTTTTTTAAATCCTAATAATTTAATAGATTTAAAGAGAAAGTAAGAAAGAAAGCACATTTTATCTAGGACAAATAAATATAAAAAACATTAATTTAAGCAAATTTTTAGTTTATTTTATTTTAAAATAATATAATTTAGTTTCTTTTTTCAAGACAATACAGTACATTGGAGTTGTGCGTGACTTATTTGCTTTTAGTATAAAATTTGTTCACTCCGTAACAACGATGGTCTATAACTTGTCCATAACGATGGCCAATTAGAAGGGTGTTTTAATATATTTTTCCGGAGGTGAGTTTCGCGCGATTGTTGTTTTAAGGTATAATGTAAGGCTTATTCATATTGTAACTGGTTATAGTTCAGGTCTCCACGACACAGGCAGTGTGCCTAGTGTAATATTAAGCACAAAATTGTATTAGTAAATAAATATATTTTTCATTTTTTTTTTTTTTTTTTTAAGAAAATCGGTCGACCCGTTAAAAAGTTATGAGGGTAAAAGTTGGGAGGAAAACCGAAAATCTGCAAATATACTCGAGTGGGGTCACAAATGAAAGCGCATCACATGCATATTACAAACTGACAAAGTATGACTTTTACTTTTAAGGAAATTACTGCTTCAGTGGCGCGGTGGGCGAGGGTCCGCTTGCGGCGCAAGAGGTAGCAGGTTCGATTCCCGCCGAGGGTGAAAGTGTTTGTATGTTCTGCAAGCACGATCTCCTTGGTCTGGGTGTTTAATATGTATAATAAAAAATATCTATATATGTATGACTATTATATTAAGTATATCAGATATCTAGTACCCGTAACACAAGCTTAGAACTTACCACGGGGCTAGATGTTGTTGTGTGAAATGTCTGGAAATATTTATTTATTTATTTTTGAATATTTACCATGAATTGAATAGTCGCCGTCTTGACCTGAAACAAAAGTATGAAACCATCAGTAATTAGAATTTTTATTGGGCGTTTCACAAATTAGTAATTTTTGCGGTTGTATTATTAAATGACCTGTTTTTATGTTACTCGTAGTTGAAGGAATAATTTGATAATCTAATTATAGGTTGAGGGCCTGTTTCACCATCTAAAATAAGGCAATGGTTAAAATATCAGCTATTTTGATCAGTTACATATTTAAAAGCTAGGTAGCTTACATAACTAACCGTTGAAATGAAACGAAATATCGTTTATTTGCAAGATATAGGTTATCAAGGTAGTGTTACAAAAACGATCTCTATATTCGAATAAATATTTTTTTTAGTGGCTCACAATCTAATTTAATTACAAAATTATTAAGGAACATGTAAAAATTATTATAATACTAGCTGTGCCTCGTGGCTTTGACCGCGTAGTTATAGATTTTCACGCGGTAAAAAGTAGTTATTGTCTTTTTCTCGCCTTTTAAACATTCCCTACACCTCCACGAACATTTCAAGACTAAGATAAGATAAATCCGTTCAGCCGTTCGTGCCGTTTCGTAGAGTTTGAGTGAGACTAACGAACAGCAATTCATTATTATATACATAGTTGGACAAAAACAGCCCCGTATCATTGTGTAAACTAACCATTCTTTAGTTTACTCGGATTTTGTGAAACAAGCCCTTATTGTGTTCAGAATATTAAGAGGATTTACGGCTGACTTGCGCTCAAGAACAACGTACTTTTCAAAAGTTATAAGAGATTTTTCTAATTTGATTTTCATTATCAGTTTCAAAGCCTTGAAAATGCTGACCTAGCTAATAATTAATAATCAATAGAATAAAATCTTGAGTGATTAAATCAGAAATATTCTGAATTAATAGTTAGAATAGAATAGAAATCATTTATAACATTTCAAAAATATTGGAACGAGTAGTTCTTAATCAAATGGAGTATTTCATTAGTAAAGAGAACATATTACCAAATTACCAGACTGGATTCCGCAAGGCTCGGGGAACGGAAACTGCATTGTTAAAGGTAACTGATGATATACTACAGGCATCTGATTCAGGGCTATGTAGTGCACTAATACTGCTCGATTTTTCTAGAGCTTTTGATTGTTTGGACCCGGAACTACTTATAGCAAAGCTTTCGTACTATGGTTTCTCTTTTAAAACTTGTAGCTGGTTCCGATCTTACCTTTTAGGCCGAGAGCAGGTTGAGAATTGAATGAGCACGGAGAAAAAATAATATCCGATGTAAAGGAACTGGGTAGAGGCGTTCCCCAAGGATCAATAATCAGTCCCTGTCTTTTCTCGATTTTTACTGCAGATATGCCAAATCATATACGGACATGTAAATATCATCTATACGCAGATGATACACAATTATATCATCACTTTAAGCCTGAGGATACTGTAGAAGCACTCAAACTTGTAAACGAGGATCTTTGCGCAATATTCGACTGGGCTAGTAAGAACTCGCTGGTTCTAAATCCGTTAAAATCAAAATTTTTGTTATTAGGCACCAAAAAGCAAATTGAAAAAGTTATGTCCTTCAATCCAGAACTGGCAATAAATAATATTAATATTCCATTAGTTAAAGAATCTCGTAACCTAGGACTGATTGTCGATAAAGAACTAAGATTTGAATCTCATATAAATGAAAAAATTAAGACCGCTTTTTTTAGACTTAAATCTTTATATGGAATTCGAAACTACTTATCTAGGGAATTAAGGCTCAATCTATGCGATACATTAGTATTATCACCTTTTAATTACTGCTCTACAGTTTATGGACCAAGAATTTGGAACAAAACGGAAAAGGCTATCCAAAGAGTGCAAAACGCCTGCATGAGATTCAGTCTTGATATTCCAAGAAGACATCATATAACTCCGCACCTCGTTACACACAATATTCTGAGTATGAAGCTTAGACGAGAGCTCCATGCAGCCTGCACTACACACAGAGTTATTTGGACAAAAAGGCCAGAATACCTCTTTGATAAGTTTGTATGGATTAAAGACATCCAGACAGCTAACACCCGATCGAAAACTCTCAATAAGCTCGTCATCGTTAAGCACAAAACTGTCGGATTTAAGGGAAGTTTTAAGTACAACGCTTCAAAAATATGGAACAACCTTCCGCCACCATTAAGACAAAAAATAAATACATCTACATTTAAAGTAAAATATAAAAAAATACTAATGGAGCGGCAGTTTGCCAACTTTGAGACTTCCTTTAAATTAAAAATCAAGTAGTGTTGGCGTTAGTAACTTGCCACTTCTATACTTTTATACATTAAATAACAATTATAAGTATTAAATATTTAATGTTTTGGTATCTATGTATTTATTTTAATTTTGTTGCTACTTCTATTTTAAAAATACTTAACCTATTAATAATGTATAATATTTATCTATTGCAGTACTTATAAATAAATAAATAATAAATAAAAAAAAAAAAAAAAAGATGATATATATTAAACATAACATAATGCAACATCAGTCAGTCGTATGGGATTATCTGAAAATCAGCGCCGCACAAGTTAAACAGCTTGTCGGCATCAAGCTGAGATTATCCCTTTTGCCTAAAGTTATTTAAGAGAATTAATATTTCATTTATTAATTTAATTGTAACTAATTAGCTATGTAATGTTAGTTAATGTTTTAATGTTAGTTTTAAGTTCTTTTTTGTAATAACTTTAAGCAATAAATGTATTTTATTCTTTATTCTTTATTCTTTATTTGCAGCTAAAAAAACTGAAAAACCGTCAAATCATGGTTTGTTACCCAAGTCATAATATTGTTAAAAACCATGATAATCTAAAAAGTTATATCTTTTGAGGATTATTAAAAAAATATTATATCTTACTTCTATAGGCGGGAGATCCATATTCGTCTGAAGACAGCCCGTACGATACATTAGGACTGTACACTGCGCTTGCGTAGTCGCTCGGCGCTATTAAACCAGAAATTATCTTCTTTTGTGGAGAGTCTTCTAATCTGAAAAGAAACATTATACCTTTAATATATTTTTTATCTTATTTATTTATTTATTCAATTAATTAGCACGACTTACAAATCAATTACACTTATTAATATATTTATACATCTATATGAATAAAAATGAATTGTTGTTCGTTAGTCTGATTAAAACTCGAGAACGGCGCAAATAAGGAAAAATTGCCGGGAACTTTTTTACCCGTGCGACGCCGGGGCGCGCCGCTGGTATGAAATAAAATAATAAAGATAAATTTTAATTTATAAATTTTATGCAGAAAAAGAATAAGACACATCCGTTACTTTATATAATCCGTAACTGCATAAAATTTATAAATAGTTTCACCTACAAAGTGAGGTTTATCACTTATTAAAAAATATTTAAAAATAAAATTTAATTCTTATGAACGGGTTTTCCTCAAATAATAAAAGTTATTTTTATTCCCCGACGCAAAAAGTGAGGTGTTATAGTTTAACGTGTGTCTGTCTGTATGTGGCATCACAGCTCCCGAACGGATGAAACGATTTCAATTCAGTGTGAGTTTTGCGCGAATGTTCTTAAGGCATGTTTGATGGAAATCTGTTGACGCGTCATAAAGTTATGAGGGGTAAAAGTGGGGAGTAAAAACGCAACAACTGCAAATTTACTTGAGTGGGGTCTGAAAAGAAAGCGCAATACGTGTACAATTACAAAATAGTATGACTTTTTACTTTTAAGGGAACAACGGTTTTGAAATCGGGGTTTTTTTTTAATTATAAAATTAGATTGCTTACACTGTGATAAAAATTTATAATGATTGACTATTCACACATAAGGTAAGGGTGCATCTGTTATTAACCGTTATTAATACGACAAGTATGAGATTGACACATAAACCAAGAGTTCGTGTGTTTTAAAAATGTTTACACTTTACGAGAAAAAATTAAATACCCCATATACCTATATTAAAATTAATTCGAGTCTTAACTTCATTGAGATTTTTACTGTCTTTATGAATATTAAGTGAGAATGGCTGTTAAGCAACTTCAAATCGATGAAATAATAATGAAATAAAGAATTTTCTCTCCATCCACGGTTGTCTGGAAGAAATTGCTTTTAGCAATAAGACCGCCCATTACGCATTCTAGGTTTAGTTTTAATTTCATATTGTATTGTTCATTTGGTGTGTTTCATCATCACCCTATTAACGTTCCCACTGCTGGGACACAGGGACTTCTTTCTTGACGAGAGAGATTAGGCCTTAATTCACCACGCTGGCCAAGTGCGGGTTGGTGAATGTCACATTTCCTTCAAACTCTTTTAAAGTTCTCAGAACATGCCGGTTTCCTCACGATGTTTGCCTTCACCGTTAAAGCACGTGTTTAAAGCGCACATAAATTTCTCAAGAAGAAAAATCCAGAGGTGCGTGGCGGGGTTTGAACCCACGACCTTCGGAATGAAAGTCGAGTGTCCTCCCACTTAGCCAACACGGCTTTTGGTGTGTAATAAAGTATATTCTATTCTATTCTATTTTGTTTTTATATTTACAAAATGGCGACATGTACTCGGCTTATAGAATGTTTTCTGACGTCAGGTCTTTATTGACACTCGCCGGGCTAAGAGGAATCGATCGACGTTATGTATCTTAAAAATCGGCTCAGGCGTTTGGTCTGTCTAGTGCTACAAAGGAATTTACATATATATGTACATAGACTGCACTAGCCAGTAGATGTGATTGTCCCTTGCTCATACACTGTAATCGGATAATGATGAAATGGGCACTTTCCCTATTTTACTCGTTGTTCGATTGCAGTAATTAACTAATTTTAAGACTAACATAGTTTATGATCATTTGTTACTAATATAATTATGGACCTCAACTTAATGTAATTTTTAACCCCCGACCAAAAAAGTGGGGTGTTATAAGTTTGACGTGTCTGTCTGTCTGTCTGGGACATCATAGCTCCCGAACGGATAGAGCGATTTCAATTTAGTTTTTTTTTTGTATGAAAGGTGAGTTTGGAGCGGGTGTTCTTAGACATGCTTAATGAAAATCGGTTGTGCTGTTTAATAGTTATGGGGGTTAGGAGTGGGGAAGGAAAACCGAAAATCTGCAAATATACTCGAGTGGGGTATCAAATGAAAGCGCATAGCGTGCACATTACTCAATATTATGGTGTTTTACATTTAAATTAAGATATTAAGGAACTGAAATCCGGGGTTTTTCTTAATTTTTAAATTTAGATTTATTAATTTTAATGTTGTCTCAATTATATACTTTTTATTGTTAGACTGTTAAACACATTAGCACTCTTTAGCGTCGCGCAGTCGCGTAAAATAGCTATTACGACACAGTTAACTTACTCTCTAGAACTATTAGCTGTGTTGTTTCCGGAGAGGGGACTGTTGCCGAGGTCCCTGGAGTGAGACTTCACGTGATGCGACCGCTCCCCGTGTCGTGACGATGTAGACGACGATGGTTCCTGAAAAAAAATAAACTAGTGTTTAGATACAAGCAATGTATTAAGCTTAGTTTGGGTCCATAGGTTAGTTCTTAGTATACTATGATTATATCCGGACAATCCACACAACATCTAGCCCCGTGGTAAGCTCTACGCTTGTGTTACGGATACTAGACATCTGATGTACTTAATATAATAATCATGCATGTAAATTTACATATATTTTAACTACACAAATGAAAAAAAATATATAAATTTAATTCGTTCAAGTGAGTAAGTAAGTAAACATATTTCTCATCGAAGTTCCCGTAACACAAGCATACATCTTACAACAAAGATGTTTTATATAGATTGTATTATATTAAATTTCCGACTCGTTCCGGCTTAGCTTCTTAAAACCTTCCTATTGGATCACTCTACCTATTGCAGAAAACCGCATAAAGATCCGTTCAGTAGTTTTTGAGTTTTATCTCGAACTAAAAACAACTTAAAACTTGTCTGTTTGTCATACAAACCATTTAACCCTCGGCGGGAATCGAACCCTCGCTACCTCTTTAAGTTTACGTTTCTAAGATTTGTTGATTTGTAAACCAAAGGAAATAAATTATTTTGTATCTTTTATCTTGTGCAAGCAAGGGTCCTCGCCCACCGCGCTACTAAAGGAGTCAAATAACAAAATAAGAAATATAAATTCATAAATAAATTCATCAACTAAATCTAACCTAGATTTCAACGCAATCAAAGTCTGGATATGTCTAACAATCACGACATCGTCATTTAGCGGCGAAAGTTCATAATACTGCGCTGTCTGACCCCGAAAGAAGTGAAATGCTATTGTCCATTGTTTTTAAATGCAATACACTCTGGCTTAAGACTTTAACCAAACCTACGTGTCAGAAACTCGGATCAATTTTGTCTGAAAACGTGTCGCTTTATAGTCGCGTTGGTGCGCAAAGAGGCATAAGGTATGGGTAGCGTCCGCCGCGCGGCACACGCTCCCGCTTCGCAGTCGTTTTGGTTGCGCAGGTTTGGCCTAAGCTAACCTAACGTCATTCTATTAAGGATCTACGAGCACTAATTTTTTCTTCGACCCCGTAAAGAAAAGCCAAGCATAGTCTTTCCATAGCTCCAACAACAACATAGCTACAAATAAAGATTTTTCTCTCTCTCTCTCTCTCTCTCTCTCAACAACCTGTTTAAAGCGTAGGCATAGAATAATAAATTACTACGTAATAAGGCGTAGGTATAGTAAAGTAACACGTTTCGGTGCTCACGATTCCACCGCTTCGGCACCGTACGCACCGAAACGCTCTAATTGAAAGCGCCCTCAGTCATTTCAATGCAGTTTTCATTAGTATTTTTGTGTATTTGGCTCCCCAGAAAGATGACAGTTGGAAGAATAAAAGTTAAATTTGAGCATCCACCAACTAGAATAGAATTGTTTTAATTAAGGAAAATAAAAAGGCTTTTCTTTTATGTAGTTTTTGTTTAGTTTCTAAAATAATAGTTTCAAATTTAACAGCTTAAAACTATAGTTAATAATCTAATTAGACTGCAGCATAGTCATTCTGAGTAACGACTAGTTGCGACCATTCTAGAGGCCAGGTATTTAATCTCACTGGCGTGTATACTGTGTTTTTGTCTAAGCATAATGATATTATATTTAATGCAGATATTTTTTGTCTAACTCTAAAACCTGTTAGAGGTTTTTTTATAACTAATCCAAACCTAATTTCGTGACTATGATAAAAGATTTCGAGTCGATTAATAGTGTTATCATTTAACATTGACCTTAGGATCTCATTCAATGAGTTAATGAAACTTGGTTGGACGTTAAGGGATAAAATCGTTTCGTTTTTAGTTTATATAAATGTCCTCATGGGTAGAGTATCAAGTACCTATCATTGTTTATTAAATAGGTCTAATAGAGACAATAAGTTTTCAGAAAACCATTATCGATTGTATTTGTATAATTAGCAATAAGGATCTAAAATCATTCATACAGCTTTTAAACCACAAAAAGCTTTAGCTACCTCCGTTCGTTTCGGTGGAATAGACACTCATAAATTATTTATTGTTTTGATATTGATAGCACTTTAACAGTAATACGTGTACAAGTACATAGCGTAATTTCATGACCGTTAATATCATGATGATAAAAACCATGGATTTAAATTACAAAGGACTATTAATACCTTTAATAAATCCATATAATGCGGGCAACATCGAGGACTTTCACTACTTTACTGTAGATTGATTGATTGTTGTGTAGATTGTCCGGAAATATTTATTGAAGTGAAACTTCTATAGAATCGTAGTGATTTCAAACCGGATGCAAAAAGATGAAACGGAAATGGTAAGAGACACAAATACAATGCTTTATTTAAATTAAGAAGTATCGCGCAAAGAGGTATTGCTGTATTTTATTTATATTATTTATATTCTTCTTATTCTTTCGTCGATTTACTGAAGTTTCACTTCTATCGTGTGTGAATCGCACACACACCTTTTTTTTATTTTTATTTACTTGACTACTTTAGGCTACATTTACCGCGGGTAAATTAGTTATAGCCGTTAGCAGAGTAGTTAGCACTGTTTTTGCATCGATTTGCCTTCATTATGATTCCAATGCGTCAACCATTTCATTAGTACGATCGGTTCTGCATATTAATAAGGAATCATATTCCTACTAGCTACTATACTTAGTACACATTATGATTCGATCGTTGTGCCGACAGGAAAGTATAAGTTGTCCTCAAATTTAAACAAACTGAGTCAAGGTTTCACTATTTAAGGGAGCTACCCCAATCTAGATTGCATCTAGTCTACCTTTTTGCATGTGAACGCGTTTTCCACAAAGGCGTTCGACAAGAAATACAGTATAAAACAATGAAGCGAACTGTCAAGACATTATTATTTCCTTGATATATTTTTTTTCTTTATTTTAATTTGACCAGTCCATGTATATAAGAAGCACAGGGTACTTTTAAAACAATAACTAGTATTATTGGACCTTATGCACGAAGTTAACAGCAATATAGCGTTTAAATAGCAAAAGCATTAACCTACATCAACGAAGTTATGATGATGCGGTATGAAATCAATACCGTATGAATAATTGAAGATGCTTTCAAATGAAAAAAAATGTTGCGATTAAATTGCTTGATTCTAAAGAAAGTGGAATAAAGGATATTTTGCTGCCGAAACATATTCGGCAGCAAATATGTGCTACAAATTATTAGAACTAGCTTTGCAGTGTAGTAACATTTCACT
The DNA here is from genome assembly GCA_929108375.1 of Gymnoscelis rufifasciata. Classification (NCBI taxonomy): domain Eukaryota; kingdom Metazoa; phylum Arthropoda; class Insecta; order Lepidoptera; family Geometridae; genus Gymnoscelis; species Gymnoscelis rufifasciata. The sequence goes on along the minus strand of OV815327.1, from coordinate 5,733,755 downwards.
TGGCTGAAAATCTAGTTCTAATATAAGCGTCCGGATTCGAAACTGTTTCTTTTTTATAAACCCCCGACAACAACATATCAATAAAACACAAAAAATAATAAGGTACAAAAATTAAGAATTAATTTGAGGCCTGATAGCGATCTCTTCCAGGCAACCTTGGGATGGTCACAGATTATAAAGCAAGAATAAGATGGGAGAATCAAATTGATATGGATATACGAGTACCTATACCTACCTATTCCTACTTTTATTATAACTATTATAAATTATCATGGTTTTTAACAATATTATGATTTAAAACCCACACAGTTGTTTCCGTGATCATGTCATGACATGACAAAAACCGTCAAATCATGGTATGTTACCTACTTTTATTGTTATGTTGAAGGTATGTTTAATTGTACTTGTTGTAACGTTTATTATTTTATTTATTATTTATTAAGAAAGGACACCCAACACAAGTTAACACAAAATACAGACATAAAATAAACATGACTAAAAGGATTAAATGCGATGTGTTCTCGTAATAACAGTGCATCACATCGAGTACAATATAAAATGTTTTCTTTACGCCGCTCGCTATCGTTTTCTGTAAGCCACTGTTTAACCATGTCTGAGGAAAATTACACAATGGTTAAAATATAGAGCTATTTGGCTCAGGCACATGTGACAAAGCGAGCACTTGACATAACTAACCATTGACAAGTATTATTGACATAACTAACCAAAGCAATGCTTATTCTACTCAAATACAATACTCTATAAAACACAACATTACAATAATCACAAAATAGATAAAAATTACTGTGTCAGATTCTGTGAATTTTGCCCTTAGGATTAGTAAGTGGTGATTTTTATGGGCATTCTTCATTTATATAATTCAGCAGCTCACTCTGAAATTGTTACCAATGGGGATGACTTTCATCCGTTGGCAAAAACTGAAATACCGTTCCTATGATGCTTTCGCCGACGCATCAGTGGATATTAAGAGGGGCCATAAGCTGTCAAATCTCAGAACAATACTAACAGAAATGTATTTTAACGAACCACCAAACTGTGGGGTCTGTTCGCTAACAGATAAATTTTAAAACATTCAAACTTTTCCAACAATACTAAAGCAAAACTCCTAAAATGCCAGATATATGATTAAAAACTTGCTATTGACGGACGGTTAACCCAGATTCTGATTTCTGACATGACGTTTTCTCCTTTGAGGAGGGTCAGGAAGATAATTTTCCCGTCAAAAACCTGAGTGATTTTTTGTATGTGTTCATATTATTATGGGTTTATATTTCGGGGTTATTTTTCACGTTACGATCGATGGCAGAGGTTTAACGAAAGAAACGAGCGAATAAGTATTGAATGAGATTTACTGCACTCAAGACATAACAATTTATTAATGCGCCTTTTAATCGACTTCCAAAAATAAGAGACACTCAATTCGACTTGTTTTTTATGTTTCTTAACACAGAACTTTTTATCCCTGTAGGTATATAATTGCTTCTTGTTTTATTTATTAAAACTATTGGTTACAAGTTGGGGCTATTATCATTAAAGGTTCCAGTGTAATAATAAAGGTTTAATAGTGTTGATTTTGTGGCAGTTTAAATGACCGCAGCACAAATCACTCATTAATTCTCCACGCGTAATGAAATGTATGCAGTAAAAATGTCCTTGGATTGGAACATCTAGGTGTACAATGGTAATGCGTAGATTTATTAATTGCAGTGTATTCGATATGCATCGCAAATCATGCGATAATTACTTCCTGACAAGACGTGAAGGCAACTAACACATATTAGTTACAGTTGCAAAGAGCATTATGTGATTCGCGACGATTTGCATTGTAAAGATATAATACAAGTATGATATTCATAATTAACTATTATTTTCGGTACTATTGAATTCGAATATTGAAAGAAAATAGTAACTTTAAAAGAGCCCCTAACCATGTTGTGTGTAAGCCCGTATTGTTGTGTCACGCCCGTATAAAGTCTACCCCTCCAACAATCGTGAGAATTATTATATCTAATGAAAATAATCGTGGGCCAAGTAAATCGATGTTATTCCCAGTGATAGTGATGTGATGATTTATCAAACCAGACTAAATACAATAGCACTAAACACTTAAGCAGTCGTAAGAGAGTTAGTACCCATGAGAGCGCTTGGGTCTTTAATCTTTAAACTTAAAGCTAAAGACTTACCGGTACTTTTGACCTACTTAGCCGTCATCTAAAGCATTATGCATAAAGGATTTAGTGTTTCACTAAAGGAATTGTCTGTATTTAATCCAGATCTGGTAAGACAATAAAAATAGGTAGTATTTAGTAATACCTTCTTTATGAATCAGAAACACAAACGGTTGTCGAAATCGATTTCATTTTGAGTCCCGTAAAATGGTTTACGACGCTGCGCTAGATTTTACATAGCTGATAAGATATTTTTTATTTCCCGGCAGTAAAATCTTAATGGTCCTTTGAGAGATTGCGGATGTAAACAGCTTCTGGCTTTTGAGATAATGTTATTGACCCATGACTGATATTTGTGCTATAGAATTGGTATTTTTGGAGACCCCTTCTTCTTTATCCTTTACTAGAGCCCACAATCTTAGCACGGATGAAATCTATAATTGTAAGCAAACTGAAACAAGTTCAATAAGGAGTTATAAAGACATGAATGTAGACGATTTTGCACTGGGCCTTATATGATTAAAATTATATTTAACTAACTATTAAGGTTCAAGGTTTGGTTTTCTCGGAGAAAGACATTTGTTGCATTATAGCCACCGAAAAACAGCCTGTTCATAAGTGACGCAAAGTTAGTTTAAGTAGTGGTACAAAATATACTCTTCAATAGTATTGTAGCCGTACTACTAGTACTTATTCAAAACAACAATATTAAAATTTGGATAAATAATTGAAATGAACTGCAGATGTGCGCCAGCTCTGATTACCGAATAAATGGCAAAAGCGAATTAAAACAATACAAAGGAAGCCCAATGCCGCACTCAATTTCATTTCGTTTCATGATTCGCTTTCTGTGAACGTTTGTTTTATCAACCTATAGTGATTTAATCTGGGTACTATATTTATCTGCGTGACCGAAGAACGAAAGATTATTATAACCATATAAATTTTTGAATTATCATGGTTTTTAACAATATTATGACCAAAAACGGGTAAAATGCCATAATTTTACGGTTTTCGAGTTTTCCGATATTTCGACGCTGTTGCAAACGCCATGATTACGGCAATAACTGAACATTATTCGACTTTGCGACTTGGGCAGACGGTTACTCACAAACAAACCGGTCTACCCTCTTTCTGAATCTTATTGAGAGGTTGACAAACACTAGTGTTGTTCTCACTTGTCTCCTTCTCGATCGGCGCTTTATCGCTTGCAACAACGTCCAAATATCGGAAAACTCAAATACCGCCAATTCATGGTATGTTTCCCGTTTTGAATCATAATATATAATATAACAATGGTTGAAGACGCAAGAAAGTTTAAAAAGAAACAGCTATGAGCATCAGAGTCACCGTCTGAGCGTTTAGCCTTAGTCACACTTAAAAAACAATGCTGCTAAATGTAGGTCACGTGCAGTAAGGCCAGATGCTATCATTAATTACAGTGCCGCTGAATTAAGCTATAGGTGCTATAGCTTCGTTATGAAAGAAACATCGATTTATAAACTAATAGATGTAAAAAAAATCAATAAAAATATTTTATTTCAGACACAGGTCTATTTATCTTAAATAAGTGTGATAATAAATTAACATAAAAAACAGATTTGTTTGAGATTTGACTGCCTCTGTGGCGGGGAGGGCCGGGACCCGCAAAAGGTAGCGGGTTCGATTAACGCCGAGGGCTCAAGTGTTTGTATGTTCTGCAAGCACTTTCTCCTTTCTCCGTATCATAAAAATATCTATATATGTATGTATATTATCTTAAGTATATCAGATGTCTAGTACCCGTAACACAAGTGCAGAGCTTACTACGGTTCTAGATGTTGATGTGTTGATTGTCCGGATATATTTATTTATTTAGATACTGGCCTGTGCAGAGACCGATCTAGGAAAAAGGTGAGTTATCACTCTTTGTACAAGAGACCTCCACAGTCGAGAGTAAATGTCATCTCCGACGGTCTTTAAGATACTGCTTCAGACTTTGCGCATCAAGTTCGTGGCTTTTTTGCCGCAAAATTACGTAAAATTCATTCGTGTGGTATAGCGCGAACATACCCGTTGCACTACAAATCCGTGGCAGTCGCAACAACATCCTAAAAATAGCTTATTAGCTAATAATTTATAGATAGCTTAATAAGGTGTTTTAGAGTGGTGGTAGTGACAGTCCATCACTTCAGCCTACAAAAGGGATAGGATATACAAGAATCAAAATAGTCTTCTCGGAGCTGTGACCAAAAAAATATTTAACGTATGATTTTCACAAATAGTATTTCTTATTGCGAGTATAGTATTCTACCGCGGTGTAACCCGCGTTTCTAATGGATGGCAAAACGCCTTATTTGAAAGCACCGGAAGAACATTTTATATTCTAGGTTCGAGATGCTCGAAGAATCTAGAACAAATAAAGCAGAGAATACCTCATAGATCGGAATATTTACGAGTCACGCTGTCTAACAGTACTCTACTCATGTCTCAGAAAATTAGAATGAATGAGTATCGAGTACAAACCGAGCATCTACCTATTAGCAGAACATATTAAATGTTTCGCGGTATTCGTACTACGTTTACAATCACGGTGACTCACGTTTGTACTATTTCAAAGGTTTATTTAGCATGGAAGCCGGCAACCGGTGCTTTAGGAGTTGTTGGTTCTTGATGGAATTGTAGTAATTACCTAATTATACAATCATTATGACTCATGTGTTGTCTGAGATTTTATTGTATGGACCGAAGGCAGTTGGCATGTCTTTCCGACAATTATATTTATTTGTTTGGTGTACTGGTGTTTGGTGCACTCACTCTATCCATCGACTCACCAGCTTTATGAAATGAAATTAAAATAATAATTAGTCTGTCTTTTTTTTTCTTTAGCTTTTGTTGTCCCATCATTCCGTCGTTTAGATTACTTAAAAATATTGTACACATTACTTTTTTTTTCTTGCAAACGCAAAATCACAAGCCCCCACTCCGGAACTTTGATGCATATCTTGGCACTTTCTTAATAAATTATAATATAGGTGTCCAGTATTTCTGGACGGGCTTACAGACGGACTAAATACAATTATAATAATAATACGAGATGGTCACCATGTGGTTATTCTCCGTTTTGATATATTTTTTACAGTAGGTAGTTTTATATGTTTTTGTTTATGTAATCTAATGTAAAAAAAATATTTTTGTCGTGTTTAAAATGAAATAAAGAGAATAATAATATAACTCTTAATTACACACCAAGATAAAACAATACAATAAAGGGACTTATTGCTTAGTTTTTTTATGTAGTCATCATGCCTTTTATCAAGAGTGGTTTTGTACTTTAACAGAACCCAACGTTCATTTATTTTATTACTTCAATTTCGTCTGTGTGGACTGGTATTAAGACTACGACAGACGGTCAAAGTCTTAATCAAATAGGGTACATCGATATCTCGGGGCGAGGTCATTAGTTTCTAATCAAAGAGTATCTTTAACTATCACAACCGTGCCCGGAATTCATTGCAAATGCATCCAAACTCACTTTCAAGGACCCGGGAACTAATCAAACAAACACAGAGCCGTTAACCAAATAGCGCTGCAATCGATTGCGGAATTCATAGCTTCATACTTTAAAAAGTAAACATAGGAGATTCCATTATGATGAATGTTAACTAAAAATAAACGAACTCGTTAATGTGTAAGGTTTGAATGGAGATCGCGTTAGGATGAAGTTGGACGTTCAAAATAATTGATTATAGGACGATATCTCAGGGTTAAGATATTTTCAGTCGATAAAACGTATTTGAGGAATTATAACAAGTACGATGTAGGTCTTGCATACGTATATTATAGTCTTATAACGTTATCCTCTATTATTAGTATTTGAAAGAATGTAAGTATAATATTTATTTGTGTACTAAAATATAACAGTGAACATTATTAAATTAAACTTAGATATATAGTACACAAATGGGTCGACATACATGCTGAGTGTCGATATTATAATATTATCTATACCTATCATCGTCATATTTCTTAGTAAAAAATATAAATAAATAAATATTTCCGGAGAATCCACACAACATCTAGCCTTGTGGTAAGCTCTTATTGCGTTACGGGTACTAGGCATCTAATACACTTAATATAATAGACATTCATATATAGTTTTTTTTTATAAATATTAAGCACCTAAACCAAGGAGAAAATGCTTGCAGAAGATACAAACACTAGGCCTCTCGGCGGGAATCCAAACCTACCCACAGCGCCAGTGAAGCAGAAAATAGTAATAGCTTTAGGGAATTTAATCTCCTAACATTTCCAAATTCCTTTCCTACCTCAAGACATGACATTTTACGAGGAGGTGATGCATGAGCCAGAGGATAACCTGTATACCACTAGTTAAAGTTAAATAAAGTATGTCCTTGCTAATTAGCCAGTAGAATACATGAGTTGTATTAGATTGTATGTGTAGCATTATAAAACATCGATATGAAATATTGACCTTAGGTGATGCGGTTGAGTCACTGTTGTTTGTGACTCACACTTCGTAATTTGCTCCTAAGCCTTTTAAGATTCATCTGCCATAGTTCTTATACCTTACTTGTTAGAGAAATATTTTTTTTTTTTTTTTTTTTTTCTAGCCTGTTGTGTCCCACTGCAGGGCAAAGGCCTCTCTACCTTCTTTCCAGACTTCCCTATCTGACGTTAAATTAATCCATCCCTTGAGGTGGGCGTCCAGTTCGTCTCTCCATCGTCGCTTTGGTCTACCGCGAGGTCGTTTACTGTCTTGTGGAATCCATATAGTTGTTGATTTAGCCCACGACTCATCCGACCTGCGATAGACATGTCCTGCCCAGTCCCATTTTAACTTTGCGGCATGTTGGGCTACGTCGGCTATTTGTGTTATGGAGCGCAGTTCACTGTTCCTTATGCGGTCTGTTAATTTGACTCCCAGGATACTGCGCTCCATAGCCCGTTGGCAAACCCCAAGTTTGGACTTTTGCTGAGCCGTCAATGACCATGTTTGCGCGCCATAATGTGAGTATAGGTAAAACGCACACGTCCATGAGTTTACGTTTTAGTGTAAGAGGCAGATTGCCTTTCATTAGGTGCTTCATGGACCAATAGCCCTTCCAGGCGTTTTCAGTGCGTCTTGTTATTTCGGCATCTTGTCTGCTCTGGAAGGATACTATTTGGCCTAGGTAAATATACTCACGGACGTATTCGATTTCCTCATCACCTATTAGGATCTTATGTTCTGTGGCATTGGTCATAAGTTTGGTTTTTGACATGTTCATACATAGTCCAACCCTGAGGCTTGCAATGTTAAGTTGTTCCAACATAACATATATAGAGAAATATTAGTATCATTAATTAATCCTGTCCATCCAAAGTCTGCCCATTGTGATTACGATTACATATTTAGTGTATGTTTATTTTTTGTATATTTCGTGTGGTGTGCAAAATATACATAACGTGTTGTCTAGTCTAACGTTGTATAAAAAACCGTAAGCCGTTACTTAATTATAAATGAAGTAAACGTTATATTTCTGCCGGCATAAGACCTATCCAAGTAAGATGAAAATGCTGATGCTGACGAATGTGAGATTATATTTGTTTTTAAGGATTTCATATCAATAACAACCATTCTGATTTCATTTTCTCTCGCAATGACACAGTTATGACTTCTTAAAGAGTTATCAATGTAATACCACATTGGGGCTAGTTAAAACTTGATGACCACTTGGGCATGTAGACAATTTGAGATGGTTGCATTGGTGCAATGCGCAATTCGTGATTAGCGCGACGCGTTAAGCGAGCTCTAAGCAAAATGAGATCCAGAAGCCTTTTGCATATAATTCATGGAGCTCATCGAAGACGATTTAGCGGGACGCCAATGTCAGTGATATATCTCAGACTTATTTCAGCCGTATGTCATCGACTGCTGGACTTCTCTTGGCAGGGTTTAAGGCGTACACGCGAGATGGGGCTCATATCTTAAACCGGTAAACGCATAAATCTGTGAGCAAGTTCCTGTTTCCCTCATAAACAAAATACTTATTATAACTTGATAGGTGAAACGGTAAATGGAAGAAAACATAACATAAAATATATAATATATATATATATTTATTTGAAACTTTATACAAATTAACACAATAACAATGGCAACGTTGAATTACTGCGATAGTTATAATAACTGTGTTGTGCCATATCAGCGTCCACCTCCAAACAAAGGTATATTTAGTTTAATAGTTGTAAGTGAATGTATTCAAAATGTAATAAGAGATATAAGTTTTTTTGTTATTTGTTAGGAAATAAATGTATTTTGTTTTATAACTTTTGAAACTATCATGGTTATCAATATTATTTAGATTTAAAAAATAAAGATTTAATATTTCGCAATAGTGTGTTAGTGGGGTGTGAAACATGTCCCAGCTCTAGTGATACATCGACTCGTAATAAAAGAGTGAGAAAGAGGGTAGATCGATTTGTCTGCCAATAAAACTGTTACTCCAATCGCTGCAGCTTCAGTTCAACCGTGATCATGGCGCATGTAACTGTGCCGAAATATCGGGAAACTCGAAAGACAATCAATCATGGTAAATATCCCGTTATAAATCTAAATAATATTGTATTTTGTTTGTTTGTTTGTTTGATAGAAAAATACACACCGTTGTGCTGACCTAGGTTGACATGAAGATAAAAATGAGGTTCTCTAGTGTACTCACACTGACGACATGGTGCTGCGTGCTCGGCGACTGGACCCTGGACCGGATGACGTCATCAGTGACGGCGGCCGCAGACTCCTGCGCCGGCGACTGGCTCCGGCTGGAGCCCTTGCTTGCATGCAGCACGTGCAGGGTATCCATCGGGGTGGTTCAGCTGCGCTTGAGTTTCGCCATTTGTTTCTGGAAAGACGGTTCCTGTTAGAAATGTGTACAGGCTGTAGTTCCACGCCGCTTAATACTAACAGAGAGAGAACTTAAATTGGTCAGACACCTTAGTTAATTAAATTTTTAACAGTGTCATCAAATCTTTACAATATTGAGAGATCTAACAGATTACAAGGACTTGGGAAACCTATACCTTAATTTAAACTATAGAAGATTCTGTAGTTTTAACTAGATTTTTGGTGATAATAGTGTTTTGGATGTCGGAGTTATAATTAGTAGAATTAATTCGTTATCTTCGTTACTGATTGCATTGAAGATTAGGTATCGCAAGCTATTAGAACAACAAAGTGATTCTCAGAACTTATTTAGCTATACAATGGCAAGCAGCCACGAATAAGAAACAATTAAAATCCGGAATCAAAGTGTTGTTTGAAGTTTTTTCACGAAATTAGCATCACGTTGTGTATGTGAATTTTTGTAAGACGTCAGTATCCATAAATATTTGTTTAAATCTTCAATCCGAATAAACTTGGTACGAGTCTTATACCTACGCGTAAAATTGATAAAATTTACATTTACATACATTTATATAAAAATAATGATTTCCGGAAAATCCACACAAGAACATCTAGCCCCGTGGTAAGCTGTTAGCTTGTGAAAAATAATGCTCTTAGCAATCATCTGACCCGTAACTCAACAGTCTATTATATTAAGCATATCACAACATCTGTTATACTTAATATAATAGACATACATATTATATACATACATACTAGATACTTTTTATTACACATATGAAACGAAAAGGAGGAGAAAAGTGCTTGCAGAACACACAAACACTTGAGCTCTCAGCGGGAATGGAAGATTACTAGTATACGTTACTCGTACGTAATAGTTTATATAGTAGAATATACCTCTACTAAACAACAAAGACAGTTTGATTTACATCCAAATACGCCGGCTGGCTACGGAATAAATGGGATACTGTGAATAATAGTAAAGTGAGTTTCGTGTTACTCTGGCCGGTTGCCAGTTCTGTGCAATTATTGAAGTAACACGTGTATCTAAGTTTCAGTCCATATCTGTACGCTATTCTATCTGTACGTATTATATAGAATTACTAGCGGCCCGCCCCGGCGTCGCACGGGTATAAAATTTTCCCGGAAATTATTCGAATTCTTCTCGCCGTAAAAACCATCCTATCTTTCAAGTTGGATCGAACTGCACATGGTGTGCAAATGTTATTATAATCGGTTAAGTGGTTTAGGAGTCCATTGAGGACAAACATTGTGACACGAAATTTATATATATTAAGATTGATGTTATGTAAAAATACGATCTCTAGCTCGGTGGGCGAAGGTCTAGATTTTGTACGATCTACAATTTCTGTTTTCGTGTCTGGGTGTTTTTTTTCTATGTAAGATAAGCTTTCATTTGACCAAAATCTCACCTGATGTAAAGTGACGATGTGGTCTAAGATGGGGCATGAAGACTAGAATGTAGATGGCTTCTCCGGCCACATTAGGAAACACAAAAAATCTCACTTTTGAAACTATCATGGTTATCAATATTATTTAGATTTATAACGGGTAAATATCCCGTTATAAATCTAAATAATACAAAAAATCTCTTCACGCACTGGCCCAGCCCGGAGGGTGGTGACAAGCCGCGGCCGAAGCCTACCACCAGAGACTGTTCTTAGCACCACCGGAGGTCACGTGTCAGGATTCAGAGGGTTACCACTTACAGACGTGAACAGAAAAACCTCCAAAAATCCTCCTCCTCAGTGTTTTCTATGTACTCGGATCAAATATGTATGAATTTATAAAAAATATATATCTTATTATGTAGTTTATCAGTCGCCTTACACCCATAGTACAAGCTCCGTTTTGTTTGGGGTTAGGTGATGCTTTGTGATTAGCCCAACAATATTGGGGTAGTATATTACAATATTATTTATTTATTCTAATGGCTATCGTCAGTCGATAGCGTAAATTGTTTCTATCACGTTTGATCGAGAAGGAAAATTGCAAGCGCTTGATCTTTGCGGGATTTTAAATGTAACATACTTATAAAAACGGTATTAGTATGGTACAAGAGCAGGAAGATGATAATTTAATTATAGGGACATTTACCCGTCCATGAGAATTATCAATAAAAATAGTAAGTAGTTAGCATAAAACAGGCGGAATTAGCTAGTCAAGATAAGATTTATTACATAATTATGTAAATAAATATAAATATATATACATATATATATATATAAATATACGATAAAAAGGAACGATCGATAGTTCTATTTCAGTCCTTATCTTCAAGCAGTGTTCATCGAACTATTAGAATTTAGCTCTTAGATCGAAGGTTATCGGTACTAGAGGTACATGTACTATGATAACGAATTATACTCCTTTATTTTACTAGATATAAACCCCCCGGCGTTGCCCGCGTTTTCGGATTTTCCCGGAGGAACGTCGTATATCTCCGCGGTAAAAGTAGCCCATAGCCGTCCTCGATAAATGGGCTATCTAAAACTGAAATACTTTTTCAAATCGGACCAATAGTTCCTGAGGTTAGCACATTCAAACAAACAAACTCAGCTTTATAATGAGTATAGATATTTCATTGTAGCAATTCATAACTACTACTACTTGGCTTTATGGTTACATTCTCAGATACTTATTCTAGACTTTGCTATGGGACGACAGTTGCGTCCAACTTAAAATGGCACTAAGCGACACAATATCTCTCACATTAATAATAATCTCTCAATAATTATCTCATAAATACTTTTTAGCGAAAACCAGGAAGTTCTTAGCCCAACAAATCATCAGTACTTCAGTCAGACAAACATTCATATATAATATAGATAACCTGCCCAGGAGTGGAAGCAATAAAGTATTGTTGTGTTACTACATTTCGTGTTATTTGTATTGTAAGTTATTGTACCGACTGTACTTCCTGATTTATTATTCAAAATTGTTATTTGACCTGGCGGTTCACTGACCCTTCAATGAGATGAAATTCTTCCGTTTTTGTCTGTGGAGATAGTTTTAAGGGTTCCTTGCCGTGGGGTAAACCGAGTCTGTCTGTACGTCTGTCACCAGGTTGTAGGTATCTATTATCAACTGTAGTAGTACTTTACGTGAATAATCCTTCAAAGATGAATTGCTTTTACGTTGTAGCGATGTCATAGTTACTTAGTTACTTAAACATATGTTTAAGTGTTCTGCGTTCTAACGACTAGCGATGAGACATACTCGCAAAATTGAAGATGAGACATACTTGCGAGTACGAGTACGGAAAAATACCAGGTATCAAAATACTTGCATGTTATTTAATTAAAAGTTCAAGATGCTAGCGGAAATAATTAATAAAATATGCTATTTCTGGGTAATATAACTGAATTAGCTTAAACACACAATAAGCCTATTTATGCTTTATTTTGGGATTATTATAGAGATAAAGAAGAATATTATGACAGCTGTTATTGAACTGGAACAAAATTTAACACTTATTGAAATTATTAATCTACTATAAGTCACATTTTAAAGCGATTATTATAAAGATAAACAAGGGTTAATTTTTTTTTATTGAACTGTTATTAAGCAGAATTTAGCACTGATTTAGGTTGATTAATGTCGATTTTTTTTTCAAACGTTCTATTAATCTTTAAGTCTGATTAAAGGTGAAATATTTTTATGAATCCCCGTATTCATAAAAATATAACACAAGTAGTAAAATATTAAAATCTATATATCAGAATACTCGGGCCCGGCAACCCCGCACCCCGCGCTTCACCCCGCTCCCTAGCACCATACGCATACCATACTAATGTGACGCGAAGCGAGCCCTGCAAATCTATATAATACTAGCGGCACGCCCCGGCTTTGCACGGGTAATTACTAATTATTCAAAATTGTTTCAAAATTATTCGAATTTTTCTCGCCGTAAAAACCATCCTTAAACTACAACGAATATTTAATAAAATAAATTGGCTAAATTGGTATAGGCGTTGTTGAGTTATGCGCTTAGCAACACATTTTGCGATTCATTTTTAAACCCCGACAAAAAAAGAGGGGTGTCATTGTTTGACGTGTCTATCTGTCTGGGACATCATAGCTCCCGAACGGATGAAGCGATTTCAACTTAGTTTTTTTTGTTTAAAAGGTGAGTCTGCTCTTAGACATGATTCATGAAAATCGGTTGTGCCGTTAAAAAATTGTGGGGGTTAGAGTGGGGATGGAAAACCGAAAATCTGCAAAAATCTCGAGTGGGGTATCAAATGAAAGCGCATTGCGTGCACATTACACATTATTATGGTGTTTTACTTTTAAGGAAATTGAAGGATTCGAATCGGAGGTTTTTCTTATATTTTAAATTTAGATTTATTATTTATAAGAAGATTAAGGTAAGAGAAAACATACTATTGATTGCAATGCTCAAATTGGTGTAACCGACAACAAACATAAACTTGGTTCGGGTCAATTGGTGTAATGTAACGTTAGTTTCTTGAAGAAAGTTGGTTTTATACATATTGGTGTATGTGTGGTTATAATTTTTCGTTCAAGCTAAGAATTAGTGTAAGAGCAATGCTGGTTTGCCAAGATACATACACCAACTTAACCTTTTTTGGTCATAGGATAGGAATACAACAATTCGACTTATGTAAATGGATCACATACCTACTCAGTTTCAACATAATTTCGACGGAAGTCTGCAAATCACAGTTAAAATGTGTAGCGTAACTGTATTTTTTTAAAGCTAGAATTCTATTATTATGCTATTCGAAAGAGCAGAAAAAAACTAAAAAAAACTGTATAATACCACAGATTATAGTATCTAATCTGTGATAATACTCAACTTATTTTACGTGTTTTGGTGGTTAACCCAATTGAACCTGCAACCGACGATATGTACAATATCTATGCTATATGCTAGGGTTTAGTTCTGAAAATAACTTTTTGAATGGGATTAGTTACCTGTTAACGATTTATTAACTACTAACTAAGCGACAAAATATTATCAAGCGACAATTTTTTTATTTCCGCACACGATCATTCAATAGGGAGCCGACGACGCGACGCGGCAGATTATTTCGTGATCTTAACCCCGCTTATTGTCACAAAACTATAATAGTTAGAGATATGATGTTGGGACGTTTTTTGTAGATAATGATAAGTTCTACAAAGTTGTAATACATCACTTTGTTATATATTCAATAGTTTTCGCAGCATTCGCGATTAAAGAAAGATTTTAGGTTCTTTTTTTTCACCATGGGTTACATTATCGGAGTTTGGTAAGGCGGCCTCTAAACGGTCAATTATATTGCACAATATTGCGAATTGTGCAATTTAATTGACCGTTTAGGGTTAATATTGAAGGTCGTTTGGATCAAAGTGCCTTTCAATCTTATTGTACAATAAAAGTATTGTACAATGTTATTGTAGGTCTAGAGGCCGCCTAAGGAATCATATTATTTTTGAAAACTAAATATAGCCTATGTCACTCAGGGATAGTGTAGCTTTCGAATGGTGAAAGAATTTTTTAAATCGGTGTAGTAGTTTCAGAGCCTATTCGAGACAAACAAACAAACAAACAAAAAATCAAACCTTTCCTCTTTATAATATTAGTATAGATATAAATCTAAATTTAAAATTTAAGAAAAACCCCCGATTCCAATGCCATAATATCCTTAAACGTAAAACAACATAATATTATGTAATGTGGACACGATGCGATTTCATTTGATACCCCACACTAGTATATTTGCAGATTTTCGGTTTTCCTTACCAACTCTCAGCCCCATAACTTTTAAACGGCACAACCGATTTTCATGAAACATGTCTAAGAACACTCGCGCAAGACTCACCTTTCATACAAAAAAAACTAAATTGAAATCGATCCATCCGTTCGGGAGCTATGGTGACACAGACAGACTGACAGACACACAGACAGACAGACAGACAGACAGACAGACAGACAGACAGACAGACAGACAGACACGTCAAACTTATAACACCCCTCTTTTTTGGTCGGGGGTTAAAAAATGAATCCCAATTTCCCTGCCGGCATCACGCCTGAACGGCTGGACAGATTTCGCTAATTCTTTTTTTGTTCTGTTCGTTATTATCAAGAGAAGGTTCTTATGAAAAAAAAATTAAGGAAAGTAGAAAATTTAAAATTAATTAACCACCATATAAAATTATTAAACTTTTTTAATGTAACCTTAAGACATTTGACTGAATGCGTGCTGCAAATATAGAAAAGAGTATGAAAAAAAAATGACGTATAAAACGGATTCTTCTGTCAATCTTATTTTATTGATAAAACAATACATCTAAAAGATTGAATTTTTAGGATCTAAGAAACCTGATTTTATTAGTTTACATGACGGTTTCTTTAGAGTCAACAGGCCTAATATTAAAAGTTCAATATAATATGGAATTTTGGTAAGTTTGGATAGACTAACATACACGTTACTGCTCATTTATGGCGTCTAAGGCGGAACAAAGTTCGCCGGGTCAGCTAGTATTTTATACTTCCAAGTATTATCTACTACAACTAACGACCAGTCATTGGCTTTTAAAGCAAAATACATAGTAAATATATAACCAACACATTCTTGGCCATTAAGTGCAGATGATGACTATCTAGACAGGAAATTAAAACGGGAGACTGCGACCCACAGAGCCGTCATTGACTCATTCCGTTATTGTCTATAATTTCTCTGCACAATCGAGTAGACATTTTCTGCAGACGATAGCATTGTCGGCGACTTCGTTCGTCATTAGATCCTACAAATATTATAACGAGAAAGTTTGTGAGAAAGAGGGGTGTTGCTGTCTGTCTGTCTGTTACATCATAGCTCCCGAACGCATGGATTTCAATTTAGTTTTTTTTTGTATGAAAAGTGAGTTTGGCTCGGGTGTTCTTAGACATGTTTCATGAAAATCGGTTGAGCCGCTTAAAAGTTATGGGGGTGAGAGTGGGGAAGGAAAACAGAAAATCTGCAAATATAACTAGTGTGGGGTATCAAATGAAAGCGCATCGCGTCCACATTACATCATATTATGTTGTTTTACATTTAAGGAAATGAAGGCATTGGAATCGGGGGTTTTTCTTTAATTTTAAATTTAGATTTATAAATACAGATTTTCGCGGGAAGTAAATACAATTATTGCGAGGACTTAGCTGTTTTGCCCGTGAAGGACAAAAGCTTGTTATAACCGCCAGAAAATGTATTATAATAGGCAAAGCTGCGGGAGAGCAGCTAGCTTCTAATAAGAATATATACTAGACTGAAACCAAAATTAGTTGTATGTTTCAAGTACTTAAAATATCCCAATAAAGTTATACAAGGGTGGTACTAGCAATGCACAGCATAAGATACCAATCAAGCTATTTATAGCAAAATAACTGCGATCTACTCTGTTCATTAAACTATTAGCCAGAAAGGCTATACTTGTGCATCAACTAACGGTACTTACAACCATTATCCTAACTATGCTTGATGGGGAGTAGTTATCATAACCGTATTTAACTGTAAATAATTTTACTTGTAAAGTAATTTAATCTCAAAAATATTGTGCATACAAAGTGGCAGGATGACTATTTCAGAAACTTTATGACGAAGGGTTAGATAATAACATTAAACTAAAGGGGTAAAATAAATAATGATTAGGAATATCTAGTGCTTCAGCGCGTCTGTCTGTCCCTATGTTCGCGATAATCTCAAAAACTACTTAGCCGATCTTTATGCAGTTTTCAGCAATAGGTAGTGAGTTTCAAGAGGAAGGTTTTTAGGAACCGAGTGTAAAACATAGTCCCATCTCAAAATAGCAAGTTTATATAATGTGGTACATCAGTCGCCTAACACCCATAGTACAAGCACTGCTTAGTTTGGGGTTAGGTGATGCTGTGTGAGTAGTCCGGAAATTTTATTTATTTATTTATATACAAAATAATTAGCAGTTTAGGTACGTACCATTCTTTGAACTGGACTGAAAAACTCAACTGATATATTTTAATGTACATAATAACTACATATACATACTTACACTAGTGCATTTTAATATAGGAGTATGATTAGTTTGATGGTCAAGCTCGGCGTACCTTATCGGTTTATGTTATCAAGCCGTGTCGTGTTTCACCATTGATAAATATCTGTACAAGTATTGTAGTAAATAAATTTAAATATGTATTATAGATAGAATATTTATTATGAATATATATTTATAATAAATTTTGGTTGGAGGGAGTAGGGGAAGACCTTTCTTTGCCCAACAGCAAGGTTTTTTTATTGGCATATGTTAGGCCAATGTTGCCAACCAATAAAATTCAGGATATGAATATGAATATCATGTTTCGTAGGAAAATTTTATGCTTATATCGATATCTAAATAAAAATAGTTTAATTAAAAAAAATTCAAATGTGAAGCAAGTTAAAGTTTTTTTTAAATGTGTGAATGACATTTTTGTTTTTGTTAAATTCGATCACGTGGTTCCTCACAACAAATCTTCCTTTGTCTTATATTTTCAGACCTTCCCATACTGACCGAGGCTTTTTTTACACCCTGTATAATACGAATTCACGGGCGTCAATGAAAACCAGCGCTGTGCCTCATTATTGTAGTCTTAGAATTATGCTGAATCGACGGCCTTTTCTGGTTATCTTTTGGTAGTTTTGTAATGCTGATGTAACACGAATAAAACTTTCTGTATGTCTTTTATCGATGATGTCTGTGTCTCGGTGGACGAAGGTCCACAAGAGGCGCAAGAAGTTGCGGGTTCGATTCCCGCCGGGGGACCATATTTTGTACGATCTACAATTTCTGGTTTCGGGTCTGGGTGGCTAAGTATCATAAGTATGTATTTACGAAAAAAAAAACTATGTAGTATATCAGTCACCTAACCATAGTACAAGCTCTGCTTAGTTTGAGGTTAGCTGATAACGTGTGATTAGTCCGGAAATTATTTATTTATTATCATATTAAAAACACTGAAACTATCTAACCAGTCTAATGGAACCTCCATTAACAGGATATAAATACACTTTCGTAACGGTCTATTTCGAGTGTGATATGTAGAACAATTGGACTGTGCAGTTATTATTTATTATAATGACCAGGGACGTCTGATTAGATGTAATTACTAATTAGCTGATGCGTTTAGCTAGCCTCTATTTAACTGACTCTTGTCATATTTTGGAAAATGCATCATTTCGGGATCCAAGGGTAGAGATACTAACAGGCACTTGGAAGAAGCAAGAAGAAAAGTAAGTTTAGAGATCTGTATAGATCCGATCTATTCTATTTTATTCTAAGTAGATATATTAGTGTTACTATTAATGCAAGTATGTACCTAATAGGATCATCTATATTCAATGTGCAGCATGCATGCTCGCTAGCATATTTCAGCACTCGCATAGCTTTGAAATCTTAAAATTGCAAAAAGGGTGGTCGTACCCGTAACAACCAGCAAAAACCTTATTCAGGGAAAAACGGCCTTAATTCAGAGCAAATACACAATTATGAATAAAACATAAGATACGTTCTCCCTTTCTCGAGGAGATGATGTTAAAATATTTGCTGATAAAAGACCTACTTATATTAGAGTAATAAATAAAACAATAGGAATATTTCTTAGGTTTTGGACTTTGATATATGTATTTCTTTATCATACATTGTCATTAAAGGCTCAATGTTATTCTAGATATTAAGGATACATTTATACCGTACAGTACGTTAGAATGGTTTACCAGTGTATGGGTAAAGCTTGGGATTCAGACGCTCTTTGTAGTCGTAGTTTGCAGGCCGTAATGCACGTGGATGGAATAGATGGCCACTTGGGCCGAAAGGTTCTAAAATGGAGACTACGGATCAGCAAGTGCAACGTCAACCTAAGACGCAAAAAAAACTACATTTTTAACGCCCATTGATACAAAATTTAAAATTTTCGACACACAACACAACGGCTTCAATATGTGGAATAGATCAACGAGCAAAGCCTATGTTCAACAGAGGATAATCATGTTGATGATGATTTGCAACTTCTAAAACTTAACAGACTCGACTCCAAAGTTTGTCATAAATCAAACGGTATCGATGGAGAAGTCCAAATGCATATAGTTTCGGAAACTTTGCGAGTCCCACGAAACACGAATGCAGTTGAGTAGCGAAACTACTGAAGCATATAATATGATTTAAGTTAAGAAAACTTTATCTTGCCGCGGATTGAAAATCTGCAAATATATTTCAGTCACAAAAACATAAACAGCAACATGAATGATTCGGAATTATCAGGAACTTTATTAGGTACTCCAACATAAAAAGTAGGTGCTTATATTATAATCTAACCAATACAGGAGACGCCATATTCATAGCGTCCTCTCTGTCAGATCTTATGAGTAAAATAAATCATGTCTTTGTGTGGCGTACTTTGGTACTTAGAAAAATATCCGCGTTGCCACCCCAGATTGGTTACATTATAGCACAAACTCTGGGGTTAGATGATGTAGTGTGTATAGTGCAAAAATACCACCATTTTGGTCATCCACTGGTGAGTATAGGACATCCTCAAAATTTAGGGGTTAATCTATGACCCACCACGCTGGTTCAATTGAGTTGGTGGGTGTGCCATTGCCTCCTTTGACTTTCGGCAGAGGATACCAGGATACTATGAGCCTGTGATGTTGGTTTGAATCTAGAGGATAGCGGTTGAAAACCCCACTCTAGAATCTTAGTATCTAAGGAAGCAAATTGGATAGCCAGCTTCAGATAGCAAATATATCAAGGTAAGCCAAAGGCTAGGTTTATACCGCGGAATTTTACCAAACAATAAGGAAAGACTCTACGCGCTTTAATTTATAGACGTGAAAGTTTACAACTATTGTAACGTAAGACAAGTTGATATGCTTGCTACTAACATTAAGGAATGTTTTGCAACATTAAGTCAACATAATGAACATTGAACAATCGATGCATTGTATGAAATCGAACGAACGTATGATATGTGAACACTTCTAGGGATTAAGTCTGGACTAAGATATACGACGAATTGATGTTTCAAGACACTGAGTGATGGCCAAGGCATTGCTTAAGGAAATAGAAACGGTCATCAGGCATCGAGATAGAGTAAGGATATCGCATGAATGGGATTGAAAGTGTCAGGAGCAAGCGAAAGTATTATTGATTCTGCGTAATGATTGGGAAGTTCAGTTTAAATTATGTCAAAATCAAAATAAACAAAATTTTCAATATCGCAACCCATTTGAATACAATCACTGTACCTCAGCGAGAATGGAAGCCGCTACCGCTTAAAAATAAAAATAAATAGTTCCGGACTACTCACACAGCATCACCTAACCCCAAACTAAGCAGAGCTTGTACTATGGGTGTTAGGTGACTGATATACTACATAGATACATTTTTTTTGTTTTGTAAATACATACATATGATACATAGAAAACACCCAGACCCGAAACCAGAAATTGTAGATCATACAAAATCTGGTCCCCCAATAAGCGGACTTTCGCCCACTGGACTATTTTGCCTGTCGGAAGTGGTCGGAAACAACTACTAGTCGAAGTTTTTAATCCTACTTTCTACTAATATTATAAACGCGAAAGTTTCTGAGCATGTATGTAAGT
Organism: Gymnoscelis rufifasciata; assembly: GCA_929108375.1. NCBI lineage: Eukaryota > Metazoa > Arthropoda > Insecta > Lepidoptera > Geometridae > Gymnoscelis > Gymnoscelis rufifasciata. The sequence goes on along the minus strand of OV815327.1, from coordinate 5,713,050 downwards.
AAGTGTGTTTGTACCCGCGCCAAACTCACCTTACATACAAACAAAACAAAATTTAAATAGCTCCATCCGTTCGGGAGCTATAATGTCCCAGACAGACAGACAGACACACAGACAGACAGACAGACACACAGGCAGACAGACAAGTCAAACTTACAACATCCCTCTTTTTTAGTCGGTTAACAGATAAAAGTTCTTCTTCTAATTTCTTTTTATTTACATCGCACATTTAGCGTAATCGATGCTAAAATGTATTATCTACTAACGTTATCGATTTCATAAACTGATAATAGTTTCAACCTCACCATTATCGTTTTTACATAGAAGCGAGGCAAAGTTTGAAACCGGTTATGAAATAATCGACTTGTAGTGGCTCCTTCTAAGAACTTCTGTGAGTCACATCTGATTTCTTAAATGTATGTAAATTAGATGTTAAATATTAAATGAATCTTTTACAAGGGCAAATAAATTTACCAAATTGCATAGTTTAATGATAATTCAATTTTCTTATTTATTACTGTTATGATATGCTAATTAGTGACTCACAGTCGTTTTAGAAATAAGTTATTTAAGAAAAATATGGGGTAGTTTTATGTTAACCCAAGCTCTTAAATATTAACCAATTAGGTATCGTTTTGCAAATTCGATTTAATGTTATTTCCTCCTACAATAACAATTCTTCACCAAATTATTAAGGTTTTTTATAAAAGCTTCCTTCCTTCTTAAAGAATGTAAGCATAAAATAAAAAAATCGAGCTGTTTTAACTGAGAAATATTATTTTGTCTCTTTGTATAGTATGGACTATTTGCATTAAGTGAATCAACCTATTAAAATTTATAAAATCACTAGAATATGCACAATTTACCATTGCATGTGGTTTGGTTTATGTCCCATTGATAAACACATAACAATAATAATAAATAAATAGATAGCAAATAAATGCATGAAACATAGGTACTTATTGGTAATTATATTTTGTCTAACCATGACGCGCCTCGATAGGCATACAAATATTATTTACAGTGGCAGGTACATAATCACATAGATGTACATAATGTTCAATAAGTTCTGGGTAGGTATTTATTTATAGATGCATTAAGAAAAAAATGAAGTGTTGTTAGATAAATAGGTAATTATAAAACCATGTGTTATTGCAATATAAATAACGTGTTCCCACTTGGCAGCTATCAATGGTATTCTATAATCTGGCACAATGCCATCCAAATCAGCATGATATCAGTAAATATTGGATTAAAATTTAGTATTTTTTTATCAGCTGGTAAAATCCTAGAATGTGTAAAAAGTTTTCCATACAACCAGAAAATATTTGTATGTTAACTATTCATTAAGTTATAGTCAAATAGAAGATTACTGATTTGGCAACCACAATAATCATTGTTAATCATAAGAGGATCTTTGGTTGTTTTACAATATTTTTGATCCGAATCAGATTCAAATTGACTAAAACTAAAAAAGACATAACATCACAATAAATATCCTCATGTTTTTCATCTTCATCAAACCCTATGATTATTTTAGGCAAAATAACCTTATGTTGAAGCGTACTACACAAAATATCTTAAATCTATCTATCTATTTCTTTTAAATAAAGATGTTTTTTCTTATTATTAAACTGCACAGTGCTTATTTTATAACACCTATTAATAGGATAATGATCTTGTAACTTGTGAACTATGACTGTAGTATAATTATGTAATTAGGTAAGTAATTATCTTTTAATAGATAATTATAATAAGATAATAACATACATTATTAGAGGGTAGGACACATATTTTTTTCCCATAGGCTATCACCCATTAAATTGAATACTATGGACTTTGAATTTTCATGCAATGCCTGGTAGACAGTATGATGTAATTGTAAAATTATGTGTAATTATAAATATTATGTCAAAATTGTACCTATTTCAACACTCTTTAATTCCCTTATCTGACAATATCTACAATAATTATGTTATTGAGTTGTAACAATTATTTATTTCATGCAGCTAACTAAAATTTGATAAAATTATGAAGGTTTACATACATACGATGGAATTTTATCTTATCTTGGTACTATTTTGTAGTACAGGACAGGAAGTGGCAATAATGAACTCTAGTGGTTAAATGTAAACACAAAGTTATGCTTGATTAACTTATTGAATGACTCAAACAGTAGAATGCAGTGAGCTTTAGGTACTTAAACAAGGAGTGACTCATAAAAAAAATAAACAAAGAGGTTTTATCACATTCTGCCTCTGAGTGCAAGTAGTTTTGTTGCACTGGTTTGGCACTAAGCCAAACAAAATGATATTAGCCTTGGATACGACCGAATCTGTGTGATAGGAAGTCACTAACTAGGCAGTTGGAGTGATTGTATGAGCCATAATAGGCGCCCTACCACCTTGAAAGGTTCATGTACGCATGACGTACGAAGCCGCTATTGTGGGAGAATAATCACGATCGTTATAGAGATAATTTGATCGCAAACTTTTAGATTACAACTCTAGATCGATGGGCAATTTCTCAGCATATACTGGAGTGTTCTATTAATCCGGCACTTACTACAATATTATAGACGTTGATATACGTAAATAAGAGCAAATTGTAAATTATATTCAATAACAGATCTTAAAGTTAACATAGGATTAATCACCAGCTATTCGAAGTAGCCTGTCAGTTTCAAAAACAAAACTCTGAACTCACCAAAGAAATTAATCTGGCACTCTTGATAGTCTAATGAACCAAGTATATATATTAACTGTCTGCACTGTGCCGTAAACTATAAAAATAAAACACACCGAATTATTCTCTTACGATTTTTAACAAATGACAGAAAACAAGGAATGAAAAGACGTGTGGTACGGCTGGATGACGGAACGATACTTTAGATTTTCCACGACAGATGGCGGCACTGAATCGACAGCTGTCTGTTACCATAGACAAGCCAGAGTTGAAAATAGTCAGTGGAGTATTATGGACGTCCTAACTACTAACAAAATCACTCGGCTTTTGTAACATTTCATATCTATTTCTTACTGAGGTTTTAAATATTTATAATACTTGTTTCACATCGAACGTGGAACTCATGAACATAATTATTGTATCGATTGAATTGCTTATGACAAGCTGTTTGTTATTGATGTTAGTACATATTCATAGCGATTGTTGGAATTTTCACAAAAGTGAAAAAAACAAAACCAATTTTTTACCTAATTCTATTGACAGTTTCTACGTGCATTTTATTTTTAATTGGATCAATTTCAATCAGAATGTATTTAATTACTAACATTGATATACAAAATGTAATTCAGTCCAAACTTGAATTAAGGAACACTATCCCTCCAATAAATATAATTATATCAAGGACTTAAACTTAAGACATTAGACTTCATTACATTCGACTTAGTAGAAGAAGAAATAGAACATTTATTGTGGAAAAACTGTGTACCTACCTACCTACATTATAGATAGATAGATAGTATTTTTTTTATTACATAAATATAATACATAAATACAAACCTAGCATGCGTAATGGGTGGTCTTATTGCTTAAAGAAATTTCTTCCAGACAACCTTTGTATGGAAAGATTATCATTCAGGAAGGTATATAGATGGTGGGTTATAAAATTGTTTCAACGGTTTGCCCTATCTGAGCATAGAATAATATCTTATCTTAACAAAATTTTAACAATTATACACTATACACATAACAAATTAGATAATTAGAATAAAAAACAATATAAAAAAATATTACTTACAGGTATTTAATATATTAGGAGTTTAGTTATGTTCGTATTCAGTTCTTTAATTGTATTGATATTTACTTAACAAACCAAACTATCCACTGTAACGTCCAGCGCCCGCGGCGTAACTAGGGACTAACGTCCCAGCCCGCGTTACGCGAGCGGTGCGTGCCACGCTGCGCGATTTTTCCGTTAAAACTATTTATCACATAAAAAGTACTAAACCTATTTCAAAACCAAAAATGTATTTATGTTCTTTATTATAATTATATAAACTTGAATAATAATATGAATCATCGTACCTACATCTTCATTTACTTAAAAAATATCAAAAATAGGATGGTAGCATTTTTAGACTGATTTGGAGACCTATTTTGATAAATTTATTTAAAATACTTCCTCTGAACATTTAATTATTATTTTGGTACCGTTTTAACGGGGTTGGAGTCTAGTTTTTTCAATAACATATTTAATTTTAATACAGATATCACAAGTAAATCATAAAGAAATTAACTTGCGAAAAATAGGAAAATGGCGGAAAATTTATCTCTTTTTATTGTCAAAATAATTTTTTTTCATAATTTTTGTTGCCAGGTATTGGTTTTTCTAATTAGAATTTAGTAGAATAATTATTGACAATGACATCTGACATTGACACTAGCAACTTGTCTTATTAGAAAATAAAGAAAATCCGAAATAAAAAAACCAAAAACTCGTGTGGCACTCTAGTACCATGGACGTTAGTCGGCATAAAGTTTTGTGGCACTACAGTACCACTGGACGTTCAAGTGGCTATGGAAATGTTTAACGGCGATGGAGAAAAATTCGTGTTACCAGTTTTCCAGCTTCCTCTGATTGAGGGTTAGCTAGATAACTGTTACAGCTTCCTATTTGCCAAAAAGTAAGACGATTTTTTCAATAACCGGTTACGAAGATCCTTGTTCCGGACACATTCTATAAGAATGTGTATAATATATTATTATTATATTGAAAAATGCATCTTCTGTTTATGTTTATACAAAGTGATAAGACCCACTTATAGGTTTATATTGATATACTCAGAAAAATTTAAGACGAAGTAATGTAGCTTACTAGCGAAATGCGGGAGTCGAACCCACGTCTTCCATTATAGGCATGTACGTGCTGACCGCTACACCAACCTCGCCACTACGTCATCGCTTAAATTTTTTCTACACTTGCAACTACGAGTACGAGAGTCCATGCGTATAATGGAATACGAGTAAGCTACGTTGCTTTGTCCTAATTTTTCTACATAAGTTTAGAATATTAATCAATCTTCTGCTTCCCGATGAAATAAAACAGTGTTATAGTGTTAAAAGGTATAGATAGTGCTTTAAGTAGACATGACAAAACTATATATGATTTTATATAAATAACAAAACAAGGCTTTGGTGCTGATCGGTCTCATCGGCTTATCTTAAAACGAACACTAACACATCATCTGTAAAATGGAAATGAAAACTGTATACGTACACAATTTAACATCCTGTCCCTATTTTATTGTACATACATATTTTATTATTTAGGAAGCTCATAATGCCACCAGTGTTGTCTTTTTCCTAGAAGCGCCATCTATCGCAGAGTCAAACAAAGTAAATGAGACATGTCCCCTCTCACTCGCTCTCGTACATTCCGCGCGGTCGAACGGTTCAATGACTTAGGCGACCGTTTCTATTTTCTCTCTGGTCCTGTCGTCGGGTCCACCAGTCGGACCGCAAGCGAGGGGTCTTTGTTTGCGTTTCACGTTCGCGTCGCGAGGTTTCATCCACGACCACCGCTCCAACGTATCTCCGCCGAGACGGAATGTGCCCGCATAAGTGGAACCGCGGGTCTCGCTCCTCCCGGTCGTTGTGAAATGTGCAGGTAGCGGTGCCAGACTGGCGCCTTCGACGAGTGCAAGTGCAGTGAGGTGCAGTGGTGCGCGCTCGTACGCGTGGGTCGGAGGGGTCTCCGACACGGCGACGGCGTCCATGACCGGCGACATGCCTCTGGGGAGCGCGCACGCCTTCGGGCGCGCGCTGCTGCGGGACGGGGCGCTCCCGCCCCTGGAGCCCGGCGCGCCCGCCCCGCCCGCGCCGCCCGGCCCGCCGGACAAGCGTCCGTCCGCGGTCGCGGCCAGCCCCGATCAGGTCATGAAGCTCTATATGAATAAACTCACGCCATACGAGCACAGAGAGATCTTCGATTATCCCCAGGTCTATTTCATAGGCGCGAACTCCAAGAAGAGGCCCGGCCTGGTCGGCTTCCCGAACAACTGCGAGTACGACAACGAGCAGGGCTCCTACATCCACATCCCGCACGATCACATCGCCTACAGGTACGAGGTGCTCAAGGTGATCGGGAAAGGGAGCTTCGGCCAGGTCGTGAAAGCCTACGACCACAAGAAGCGCGAGAACGTCGCTCTGAAGATGGTCCGTAACGAGAAGCGGTTCCATCGCCAAGCTCAGGAGGAGATCCGCATTCTGGAGCACCTCCGAGAGCAAGACAAAGACAATACAATGAATGTGATCCACATGTTTGACTCATTTACATTTAGGAATCACACCTGCATAACCTTTGAATTGTTGTCGATCAACTTGTATGAGCTGATAAAGAAGAACAAGTTCCAAGGGTTCTCTCTGCAGCTGGTGCGCAAGTTCTCTCACAGCCTACTGCAGTGCCTCCACGCGCTCAACAAGAGCCGGATTATACACTGTGACATGAAGCCGGAGAATGTTCTGCTGAAGCAACAGGGACGCTCCGGAATTAAGGTAAGGATCTGTTATTACCTAGTATTCCAGCTGCATTCATTATCTTATTGTAGGTAATTTTACCTAATTTATATAAGTAACACTGGGTTTTAATTATTTAAAACCGAATAAAACATTGACTTTATACAACTGAACAAAAAATAATATAAATTTTCCAGATAACCACTAGCAACTAAAATAATATTGATTAATAATTCCACATGCATCATGGCTTTGTACATGCTACTTAAAGTAAACTGCAGTTAACTTAATAAGTATTGTATTGTTGCTTGGGCAAAATACCCACATCTGTGTACACAAATGCAGTGAGAAAACTGGAGCAAAACTTTCATATAAATTAAAATTTCTGTATTTTAATGCCAATAGATGGTGTTTAAGATAATTTTATCATTTTTTTTAAAAGAATGTGCACTTTTAAGATAAAAATATTGTGATAATGTATATATTTTCTATTTTAATAACTCATTTGTAGCTAAAAACTACTTGAACTCTGAAATGTAGTTTACTTGAACATTTTTATGCCATTTAGACATTATTTTAATGAAGAAATATTTCACTCAAAAATCAGGAATCAGATAGACCTTTAATTGTACCTAATTATAGGTCTATCTTTAGGTAAAAGAAATTATAACTGGATATATTTTGGTTTTTAGTAAACTTAGTAAGTACTTACTTACCTAGGTAGTAGGTACCCCTTATTCAAACTGATGATTTAGGTATGATATGTGCCAACTTAAATTAAAATGTAATACCTACTTATTCAATATAAAAAAAGTTTAGCTAGGAGGGGACGTAATAATGTCCCCTCCTAGCTAGACATTGTATAGTATTACTTACGGCAAAAAAAAAATAAGCTGAAAAACTTGCAAACTTTCTTATGGACTAGGTAGCTAAATACATTTTCCTTACATTATTTCTTTGCTAAAATTAATTACTGAAAATTCAATACCTTTCCATTGTAAAAATACTATATAATATCAGCATTATACTAATATTACATAATAATATTCCATTTTATTATGCTGCATTATTTTAATAAGTTAATTATCCTTGATTTTTATTTTCACCAATCACAGAAATAAGCATTATCAACTTTACTGATTATTAATTCCTCCATACCAACTGTTTGACACAGTTTCTTATCTTCCATTTTCTTATCAAAATGTTCTTACAGTTCTAAGTTTAATGTTTGTTGCATAAAGGTGTCAACATTAACTTAGAACAGCTAATGTTAAACAGTTGGCACAGTTCATGTGTTTCAGTACAAGATCAAATCAATAACTCTGCCTGCGTAAAGTTTATCTCAATCAGCTGTAGCCTTAACCTCACCCTAAACTATTACATAAACTGTACCCCGCCTACTGCCCTTATATTCCACCCCAGCCACAGATTCTTCATAGTAACCAACCCTTGGAGTAACAGAATAGGGGACGGACGAAAAACGTGAACTTGTTATTTTTTGCATTCAATGAATTTTTCGTTGGTTCTTTTTTGCATTTTGGTGATGTACGTCCTACGCCGCGCTTTCCGATATACGATCTCCATTCGAGAACTCTTCAGCCCCAACGAACATCTGTTCTACGTGCTATACTATATCCTGCCCACTGCTACTGCGATGAACGATTCCGTTTGCTACTGCTAAGCATACATATTAATCCTACTAAGTAATATTATAAACGCGAAAGTTTCTGAGGATTTAGGTGTGTTTGTTGTTTTACGCAAAAACTACTTAAAGTGATTTTGATGAAACATCCATATCAGAATAACACAGGCGACTTGTTACAAAAAGTACCACATTTCGCGGCAATATCAATTAATTGCCACGGGCATAATTGTTTCTCCAGTAAAGGACAAAAGCTAATTTTAACCTCGAGAAAATCTATAATAGGTTAGTAAATCTGTAGTAGGGTTAGTTTTATATGTATTTTTTAATTTTTGTTTTATTTGATATGATTTTGAGTAGGTATGTCAGTTTTCTTGTAGTCTTTGGGTCATATAGTTCGTTCGTTTATTGATGTAATTTGTGTGTGGTATGAAATAAATATCTCTTAATCTATAATTACGCGAGCAAAGCCGCGGTCGGAAAGTTAGTTAAGTATAATTTATTAAAACCCATGCTAAACAGCATTTTTATCTTGATATCTGCCGGAGCGATGCCGCGGCGTGACGATACTGCTCTATTTCTGTGATCATCCCGATAGCGTGTAGGCTATTTACGTCAATACATCCGCGTTTAATGTGACTCGAAACGTTTGTACTGTCTGATTTCAAATTTCTATGTCTTAAAGACAACTTTTTGTGAAAATACTCCATGTAAAATTATCTATTTGTACAAGCTGACCCCAGCAAACGTTGTTTTCCAAAATTAAAAATAGATAGTTAGTAGCCGATACTCAGACCTACTGAATACGCATATAAAATTTGGTAAAAATCGGTAAAGCCGGAGGAGTTCTGTAACTAACATTGTGACATGGGATTGATATCTTTTTGTATTTATTTACATTGACAAAATGCTCACGGATGTGGTTGAGAGGAACGTGAAGGGTATCTTTAATCTCTCACCGAAGGTTTTGACTGAAAACCAGCGAAGTTACGTATCGTGCAGCGTAGCAACATAAAGCAGAGGCAAACCCTTTGGTCCACACACAATAAAAAGTGAATTCTTTAATCCTGAAACTACGTCCTATTTACTTGGACTTGAACGATACACAACACTGCAAAAGCACCCGGGCTGTCGTGGCTAAACGCTAGTTTCTTTTAATAAGCTAAATAAATAGTAATACCTAATTAGGTTAATTAGAAAACACTGTATTAATTCGCATATTAAAAGTAATTGAATCTATACTATATGTATTAATCACAATTATAATATATTTGTCATCGGGAATACCTTCTTTCCTTAGTTTCAGTTCCAGGATAAAATGTCGCTTGTGTTATTCCGTTTTCAGGTCATAATATTTAGCCGTTCCAAGCAACAAACATACGTATTTAAGTTATTCTAGAAGTCAGGTGATAACAACGAAAGCATTTACGTGCACCAGATTGATGTAGGACTGATGTAGGATGTAAGATTTAACGTTTAAATATTGCATCATCTCAGAGAAAATTTCTTATATTCACTATCTATTTTTATGCCCTCAGAAAGTATTCTCACAAACTGTCGATGAATCCGTTGAATTGGTTTATCTTTAGTATTCTTTTCCTTTAGGCCTGTTTTAAAGCAACTGAATAATATTACGAATCTAACAAGTCCCAACAGCAAGAAAACTTCAGCTGATGCATTCAACAAAAAATATTTACCCACCGCAAAAACACCGAAAACCTTCGACCGCTCACTTGTATTAAAAACTTTGACCTAGAGGCTCTATGCCCGTTTACCTGCTCAAAGAATTGTCTGTGGTTATGACGTCACAATCGCATGTTATTTCATAATGCTTATCTCTTATCTGGAAATGCAAAGATTCCTCGAACGGTATTCGAAATATAGAAAAAACTCACGTACGCACTCTAAGCGGACAAAACACACGAGCGGACGATCACGCTTTCCTAATCCATTTAAGTAATTTTAATTTTAAACTATTATCTAATCTTCATTTAAATGCAAATGACACAGTAATTATAAAACGTACATTCTAAAATAAACCGAATCATCATTTGGGTTAGTATTATAACCGTGGCGAATTGCGTATGACACAGGCGGGCGTCATTCGTATCAATTTTGACGTTTATTGTTTATCCAAGTGAGACCTACATGGTAGATAATACAGGTAGTCGATAAATGCTTCGTTACGCAGTAACAGTTACTCGTAACCGTTTCTGTTATTTTACGAAATACATGACGCGACACTGGAGTAATGAGATGGATTGTGTGTTGTTGTTGGATGTTAATGAACAATTTAGAGGGGATTTGTTTCGTAATGTCGTTTACATCATATGTGTTTCTTTAATCAGATTTTGAAATTTTTCTTATGACCAGTAACAAAGATTGGTTACTTATCTGCTTTTTACATTTTGTTGAAGTAGGTGTAGGCCTGATAGATGGAACTTTTTACCTATACTTACTCGTTTTGACTCTGACTCCGATTTAACTAAGTTCTTTTTCCAAGAGGCTGTAATATCTAGTTTTTATGTCAATTAATCAAATTTAGTTATGTAGCAATAGTAATATGTGTATAAAACTCGACGCATGACACATATAATTTAATATTTTAAAAATTAAAGATTAAATTATAAATAAAATTATATCACCATAATATATATATGTATTCATATTGTTTTAAGTATCGACTCCAAAGACAATGTCTGTAACTCTGTACATTAGCCTCGGAGCTAGTCTGTTAGTGTTAAACCACGTCACTTTGTATACACAGCTTTTTGAATTATGCTTTCCGGTGTGCATGTAGCGGTATATTTTATTTTCTACCACATAGCGGATATTTAGTAGCCGTAATTAAAGATCCTCAGTATCTCTTACGCCGGCTAACGGTGCATAGTGAGCATGCCGCAAAAATGCAATACTGAATAAATATCGAGGTCATGCAATATGTAAATATATGTACCATGTAGCAATGAAAGGATAAAAAGTCCTCTACCTCTTTCGATATGCTATGTAGTTTTATGTTTATATTATAAAGCTAAAGAGTTTGTTTGATTTTTCCTCAGGAAATTGAAAAAATGCAAACCTTATACGTGTCATGCTAGTCTAACATTGTTGAAAAAAAACTATATCCTTATTGGTGGTTTTGCTTTTACGTACAAAAATTGTGTAAGCTTGCTTATTCATGCCTAGGCCCATGGTTTTCATTCAACTTGTATATTAAACAAGCTAGTGGAAATCGACAGCACCGAAATTGAAACTAGTTTACCAAAACACGCAAGTGTGAAGCCATCTATTGTACCGAATAGCGGAATTAATTAGCTGCCCGCTGATTAACCCATTAGAGCGTAAACTCTTCGTTTATATGTTAATTTTTTGCACCAAGTATGGTTGCTGCCTTTTAGGTATGTAATGAGAAAATACTGAATAGTAACACTAATCATTTCCTATACAAACTCCCAGATCTTCCAATCCACCGAGTAGGTATAATGGATTTTCCCGTTTAACGTGTATTTCTATCATATTATGTACCATTTTCTTAAAAAAATACTAATTAAATAATAGGAACAACTAATTGGGTAGACACAGAACCCTTTAATCAATAAATACTTAAGCAATATTGAGTAATTGTTTTATGAAAACCTAGGTAAATCGTTACATGGAACTGGCGTAGGCCTGATATCAGAATCGCGAAAATCCGTGCTCCGAGTACTTAAAAAACTACGACGTTATTTTGCAAAGTTCCATCTCAAAAATGTTGTAACATTCTTTGAAAGCAAACTTTTTGCAGCGTTTAAGTGCTTTTCCTTAGTTAATCGGCGTTCACATCCGAGTCCAATGCCAGCTATTTCTGACTGTGATTTGTCGCGACCCGCCTTCGGTCACGCGAGTCGAACTAATCCCTTGCAGGCCGCGTGAACGGGTTTATTGAAATTCTCCTTGGAAATTTGCGGTGCAGATGGAATACGTGAGAGTTGGGTATTAGTTTGATGTCATGACCCTCTGTGTACTGAGACCCGAAGATTCTCATGATTTGAAAGAATGAAAGAAATATCAATATCTAGGTACAACATTTTATTGCCTGGAGTAGTGAATGTATGTCAATCGTAAAAGCGCTTACATTTTGGCTTAAACACGATTTAGTTTTTAAAATTTCAAAATATAACAGCTGAGTGTTAAACACAAAAACATGTGGATGCGAGCAAATAATAGATCATGGGACTGCACCGACCGCGGACACCTGTACGCAGGTAGATTATAAATAAAACCCGTAAAACCCGCGTAACAGGATTGGAATCGCCCTACAAAGCCAAAGGGCGTATATTCCGACTTATTGTTAGCCTCTGGATAACTGACTGGCGACTGCTCACTTTAAAAAAAAACTTCCAACGCTTTTCACGTTCATTTATCACGCGATACTGGATGGGGCTTAGGAATACAGCGACCTTTATAGTAACCCGTTTGCTTGTTTTGTCATACAAACTGGAAGCGAGCATTGCAAAGATTTCTCAATCGGATTAAAACGGTAATGCTCACAAAAACCCAGGAAGAAACACCTATGTCATTAACGCACCTTACGCTATACCCTACGCGGGCAATTAAATTGCCTTTTAATGTGATACTTGCTCTTGGCTTTCAATTATGGTATCTTCTACTTTTTGAGAACCTTACCCGTTAATAGAACGTCAATGAACTTTTTTGCTGGATTTTAGCTACAGAACTGACATAATCCGACACTTAATATTCAGTTGTAAGCGTTCTCGTTCGGCAACTCTGCGAAGTTAAGTTAAATTGCTTGTTCTCTGAAACCTCGCTTACGTGACATTATTCTTTCTGATTACCAGTTTTAAATTACATTTAAGTTTTTGTTTGTGCTCCTGATAAATTAGGCCGTTTCTGCTGGAGAGGTTAAAGCTTCCTGCCCTTCTTGACAAAGGCGGATACATTAGCAGAAGTCATCTGTTGATGCATGCGCCTATTATGTGGGTGGGTGTCTATGATGATGATCAGTAGTTTTTAACGTTGGCTGATGCGTTTGGCACCAATCCAATGATGCATCCTACTACGCGTCAGAAAACGTATAGAGCTAAAGATACTGTAGCTGTGACAGCAAAATGATTGCTAAGCTTTTTAGCGGTTCAAAACGTGTTGGGCTGCGACAGGTGTTTTAGACACAGGACACCTGATGCACTGCCTTTCGTCAGTTTTTTATTATTTAAATACTTGTCGAACAACTTTTAAGAAGGGCTTGGGTTTAAGAGAGGCGAAATTTATATAAGAATAAGTTGTAGGAATTTAGTTGGTTAAAACTTTCTTATACTTTAAGATAGTTTTGGCTTGCTTTTAAGTAAATGGTTTTTGTTACTATTTAATATTTCTTATAAGTAATTTAAGTACTGGTACTGGTTGTCGACCAATATTTACTGTTTAATGCCGAAAATACCACAATAAAGGGGGTATTTATCTTCGGTTGGGTGATGGCTAGACAATACAGAAGCCGCGATACAAGAGGGTCAAGAGTTCAGGCCAACCCAAGTGCCACTCAGAAGTGACAATGACATCGGTTCCTTGACGGAGGCCATTGTCCGTTACGGACATTATAAATCAATTGTTTCGATGAAATTTAATATCTTGACCGTGTTATTTAAATAAAATCCGTTAAGTAATATTTTTTTTATATTAAGTAGTATTGCGAATCTGATAATTTATTAGACAACACGTTAAAACTTTCACAGACAACACAGGCAACTTACTTTCCGTAAAACGCAAACCTGTAAATTTTTAATTTAAGTGAACGTTTCAAATTTTACTCGCTGTCAAATCCTAACTTCCTCTTAAATGTATTAGCTCTCATAATCATACAAATTAGCACTTCGCACTATCCGCTTAGACTGCATAGTTTAAGATCCAAATAAATCGAGATAATTGCACCTACTACTTCCTTTTGTAAACTGTTTTTTAAGCACTTAAAAGCCGATGTTTGAAGGTGACAAATTTTATTGAAAAAAAAAAATATTTACTGGGTACCTAGTACTCATTAGGTTTACTTGAAAGTAATTGAAGTACGTTACGGACAAGTTGAGAGGTAATAGGTAAGCGTGGTTTGAGCATGTTATGAGAAGGGACGAAAGGCATGTGACGAGAAGGGCGTTAGATATGAATGTAGATGGATATGTGGGAAGAGGGAGGCCAAAGAAAAGATGGATGGACATGTGTAAGAAAGAAGTGAGTGTTAAGACGACGTGTGATAGAAGAAAATGGAAGTAAAACACCTGTTGGGCCGACCCCACATACTGTGGGACGAGGGCAGGATGATGATGATATAAATTATCTTACGTTATGTATACTTCACAGCTATGTTAACAGCTTTTATTTCCTCATGCACATTATACAAACAACAAGAAAATATAAATAAAATTAATGAAGGTTGCGGTTGGTTTGTACACTCCATAATAAAGAGAACATCCTATTTAACCTTATTGGATTCCAGGAATCGAACAAAGGATACGCGACAAAATTCTAAGCTCATTTAATGCTGGTAATGTTTTCTCATTGGCTTTTATTACGTTCCTTATTGCTAAGGAAATAATGCACATTATGCCATTTACAGAGTTTCAAGTACTCTTATTTGCAAGTGCAATATTAGCATGCAAATTTAATTGTATGGTGTGATGTCCGCGGAAGCTTTGTTGTAAAAATATAAACGTAGATTTTTTTTTATTTAAACTTAATACGCGGATAGTGGATCAGAAAGAAATTAGGTCATTGACTTGTCATGATATCACACCTATTACCTATTACTATCTCTGTTGCTCGTATATTGCTGTCATGCTCGCACAAATGTATAGAAGAGTATTTATAAAATTATTAAAATGTTGCATGTTTTTTGCAAATGATAAATAAAATGTTGCATTTTTTGATGTGGTATATATTTTTTATTGCTGAAACAGAAAACGACTGTTTAGCTTATATGGTTATTAAAATTAATTCAGAGTATTAAGCTGTCTTGATAAGTTACGATGGCAGTAACACCATTCTATAATGATGTCCTTCGGTTATCACTCTCTCACATTACTTAAAAAAATATATATTCGTCGGCGCCGGCGCCATCAGTTTTAATCGAATACCGATTAAATTTTATCTAATGTCCTATCCATTTAATTTATATCGTCACTTAAACCGGTCGCGAAGGATGTAGCTTAATACCGTTATATTCTCAGGACTTTCTATTCCCACACTAAAACGTCAAAGAAATTATTTTTTTATGTATATATTTATTGCAGGTAAATTATTGTTTCATGGTCGATCGTGACTGGGTTAGTGTAACAGTAACCTAATAGTCCCCAAAGAATAGGCCACCCACGCGGCGACTCGGTAAGACTAGGTATCTTCGGATGTAATTACAGTGCATAAATATTTGTGTCGTCCTCTCCGTCTGGGGATTATTGACCTTGATCTTGGCACCCACTCGGCACGGATTTGTATACTTTTCTTTTGATGGTATCTAGACTTTGCAGTATCTTGTCATTATCTGCTTGGGTACTTTTTTACACCCGCTGGTGAATTACTTTATCTCGAGACTAGCTTTTAACGCCATGGAGTTGACTTTGTTTTATAAATATATCCGAGAAACAACGATTTTCCCGGGAAAAGTAGCCCATAGCCTTCCTCGATAAATGGGCTATCTACTTAACAGTATTTTTTTTTTAATCGGTCCATTTTTTCCTGAGATAAGCGCGGTCAAACAAACAAATCTAAACACTTCAGCTTTATAATATCAGTATAGATATTTATTTTAAGACTTTTGAACAGGTTTCATCTGACATTATTTTCTCATGTACATTTGTCAGTGATACCAAAGTATTGAAAAACCGACACCTTAAAACATGTCGTTGTTATATAGTCTTGTTTAAATAACGAATAAACAAACTGATTATTTACTCACTAATGTTAATTGTCCTTTTTTGTGACAATCTGTAGGTTGTGTGGGTAAACACTTCTGATTAATGTCTCTGAAACCAAATCGGCCGTATCAAATTTACCTGGCCAGTATGTAGGTTAACAAAATATGTGTGTTGCCATGTCTGTGACGAGCTGAAGGTCAGATGAGAACTTAAATTTGCCGCTTGTAGAAGTTGTTATATAGTTATTATGAAGATCGCTCAGGGCCTAACTATTTCTTGTAGGCCTATAGCCTTATCAACTGAGGAAAAAATAGGAGTTGGTTCACAGTTCGACGCGTATTTTTTTCTATGTATAACATTAAACTGAGTAATCCGATTTCGTTATATTGTTTTAAGTTGAAAACGGAAATGCTCGAAAACAATTAACAAACAAAAACAAATCACAAAAGGTATAAACAAAAAACACGTGCGATTCGAACCTAGGACCTCGAGGTCGACCTCGAGGTTAAATGGGACCAACTTGAGAGCAACAGCTTTCCAACTTTAATTAATGTAAGAACTTGGTTAATATGGTTTTAAAGAACAACTTCATTATTCTAAACTATTCCGTTTTTGGGCAATTTTTTTTAAAAGTAGTTTTTACTTTGTGCTTTTCACAACAGCACTGATCTAGACAGATCTAATTGACGCCGATTTTTATAACGGCAATATCAACCCTCAATATCAGATATATCCTACTAAATACTACAAGTCGTAATTTCTGATTACAAACACCACTTTTGAAAGTGGTGTTTGTAATCCTAAATGAATGCTTTGATGACAGCGAGCAGAAGCTACCTGGTCCCTATGACCCAATTCAGTCTACATACAACAGTCTTGTGTGTCATATTCATATTATAGCAAAGCTATGGGCGATACACATCCACAAGCCATACATAGGCATACATATAAACATATAGGCACAAGGGTTCCGATGTCAACTGCGCAAAAGGAACTGTAAGGCGATTCTCTCTGAACGTTGTTGTGGTCATAACAAAGCCAGTGTATGTTGGATGGGTAGAGTGTCTACTTATCATAATATGTATGCGGAAATCTAATTAACGGGCGAGTTATTTGTAGAATACCTTGGAATGCTTTATTTTTATTGATATTTTTCGCTGATAACCTGGTAATATGTGGCTGTGTTTTTGGCAAGGTTGACCGTTTGTGTCCACCTTGCAGAACCTGCATTTTTATCGAAACATCCACAGAATCGCCAATGAATTATTAAAGGCATGCAATTGCTAAGTCGCCAATATACTCATTACGGCTGTTGTATCTCAGGGTTTTCTTTTCGCAGATTCTTTAACGAACCGCGAGGTAATTAACATTTTTTGTCAAGGTTTGTCCTATTAGCCGACTTTATTGCAACTGTCACATTTTTCTTTCATTGTCTAAATTAGTTCTTCATTGTAATCATTCGTATTGCAGGACTATTAGCGAAAGCAAAGATTTCCCACAAATATGGGATGTTTCTAAAATGTTTAGATGTTGGATATGACGTAATTCACTAGAAGAAAAATCTATCTATATATGACGCTGTTATAGAATAAGAGCGTCAATTTGTACCTTACTCTACTTCAGAGCAAATATTCCACTTATGCCTCGTATGCAAATCCCTATTGGAAAGTAATTAGATTTCAGAACCAATCTCGAGTTCCTCGTAAGCAGAGTGCGGGCCTGGTTAGACGACAAACTAAACATCCTAGAGCAGTTTTAGACTTAAGGGCTCTAGGCATAAACAAAAACGATGTATGAACAGATGGAGTGGTAATAAATAATTGCAGGTGCGGTGAAAACTTCGGTATTTAAATACTCCGTCTGTGTTTTAAGGCTTCGTGAGTGTATCACGAAAGGTATAAACAAAATCACAAAAAAACACGTGTGATTCGAACCTAGGACCTCAAAGTCGACTAAATTCGGTATTAAACTAGGATGTATTTCAATTTCAATACAACTCGAGAACTACTTAACCGGTCGTTATAAAATCGCATAAACAACAAAGCTCTTAGAGTACGTTATGAAACCAAAATAAACAATAACCCATTTTAAAAATCTTGGTGCTCATAGAAACTTATATATCACGTCAACATTAATCATGCTATCAAAATTTAATTTATTGACAAGCATGATAGCAAGCAACACGATAGCGAAATCGTTGGTTAATTGTATTTGCAATTTTATGTAAACAGCTGTTATTTTTTAGTAATTTTTTATATACTATCTGTACTCTCTGTTGGTTGATACATGTCTCCGTAGGACACCTATTCTAAAAGCGTCACAGGCACTCGGCGGGAATTTGAAGTAATTAGGTCACTCGGCCGATATTTATTATTAATAGCACACCGTGAATGGATCCCACTAATGATGTGACTAATCAGCTGATAAAAAACAGGCATGAAATCATATGTTAGAGTAGAAAATTTTCATCTTAGGTTATTATGCTTTAGAAAATCTAAGGCCATTAAGTTGCAAAATTGTCTTTTTATGTTCAAGTTTATCGCTGTAATTATTGGCAATAACGTGTGTAGTAGGTACTTATTTTTTTCGCTTTAGAAAACCGCAAATTCACATACCTGAACAGATAAGACTGATAAACGAGTTTCTGACGTTCCCAATTCTTATCAAGGGCAATGTTCGATATCACGAAGAACATTTTGATTGATGACTTCGGAATGTGACTTCATGAGCTCAATTTCCTCTGAGATTCGGCGCCGGTTGCGACATCGGGCCTTGGAGATGCGCCATCTAGCTAAATGCAAGCGAGTTCATTGCTGTTTGAACCCATCGGAAGCACACTAGGACTGGTACAAGTGTCGGTAACTACTAACTGCCTCATTATTCGGGACACGATCGTCTGTTTAATCTTCCTAAATTAGGTCAGCACTGTTGCTAACTGAACGGTAATTCGAGTAGATCAAGTAGGAAATAAATGGATTCTATTGTTGCATTCATATTGTATTGCTGAAAACACGCTAATTAATGACGATCACGCAATTGCGCAGCCAAGGATTATATTATGGAGACCAGTTATTTAACTGTAGACATTTTGTGCACCGTTCACGATTAGTAGTAATGTAGTCTCTGCGTGTCTGGGTAGACTAATGGTAAATACACATTACAGAAAATGCACATTTGGCTTGATGACTATATAATATAATAAGTGCCTATTCTGTTAAGTCCGTCTCTTAGTCCGTCTAAAAATACTGTATATATATTTTACGCTTTTTAAATTTCAAAACAAAGTGCCAAGATATAAAACATCAAATCTCAAAGCATCATGTGACGAACAAATTTCGCGCCAATCTATTGGTCAATAGTATTCACTTTTCGTTTGAAAGAAAAAAATAAAAATATGTGTATTTTTTTTAGATATCTGAATAAAATAACAGACACATTAATTTTTTTAGTCATCTATCCTATTTTTGTGTAGTATGCGAAAGGTTTTATTCCTACCCTATAAATATTATTAGTTTATAATAAAAGTACCCTCTTTGACTAGTAACCCAAACCCAGTCTAAAGCTACCTCAAAATGAAGATCAGCCTTAGTGCCTGGCATTCTGCCCTCCGGCTCAATAGGCCACTTCCACTGGCCACTTGAGCAGCGTCTTCACGTCTGTACCCTGGCCTTTTGCTCTTGACATTCAGTTAGACGTCATTTACACAGGTAGTTAGACACGCTTCAAAAGTCGAGGGTACCTTGAGTGGTTTCTTCCGGATCATCTCCGCACTCCTGTATTTCTTTTTTTTATTGCTCCTCAGTTTGATAAATTTGACTTTTATAGTGGCTATAACTCAACGCGACCTCCTTTCGCCACTAGCCACAGTTTTAATTAAGGCGGCAAGCGGACTCTTAATTATTTTAGACTGCTAATTGCTTTGTAACCAGGAATAGTTCTCACTTTTCGATTATTCGTCGTGTGTCGATTAAACGTGCACGGCAGGGCGACCCTATGTCATGCAGGTTCTATTAAGTCATCACGACACAAAGGTATAGACTGTATTAATGAAATACATATATTATTGGCTGAATGGCTGATGATGGTATTTATACATATCGTCTAGCAATTATATATTTTTATTACCAACAGTCCAACTCGGCTTTCGCAAAGCCAATTAAGTAATCTAATCTTATTGGCAGATGTTATTCGATTGAGACAAATTTAATGACGAAAGCGAGATCTACATCTTCAGTAGCAAAAATGCGATCAAGCCAATTATATCATAATGCCGTTTCTAATAGAATCGTGGTATATATAATGTCATCTCTAACTTGACTTTCTGTAATAAATCAGAGCTGAATACCAGTTTATTGAATTAGATCTATGTAGCTGTGACAAGTTTCTGAAGTTATTGCACGTTGACTTTATGGGTCAATGCCCAGGACAGATTTCTAGACAGCTGAGCGGAGAGTACGCACGGCGGCGACCTTCTTTTCAATAAAGATTTGCTCAGTTTTCGAATAATGTTTGTGCTGTTTGTTTTAGATGAATTATCAGTACTTACTAAATTTATATCTCTGTGAAGGTACATTCACTATATCTAGTTTTAATGGTGACAAAAGTCGTCAGCGTGACTCAGCACTCTAGGCTAATTTATGTATTGCTTTTGCTAAACCGTATTATATTTTTTCTAGGTTACATATACATTTTAGAGACCGAGACTTCATATTTGCTCACTTCAACTTAGTTTCCCTAAAAATCCATTTCAAACAGGCAAAGTTCACCCCCAAAAGGGCGGTGCTGCCAAAAACAGGCCCCGAAGTCAACGGCTCGTTGTGAATTTCAAAAGTGCGTAACCATCCCGCAGACGAGCCGGGTAAGTAGGTCACAGACAGGAGAGCGATCGATTGCCAGCCACGCAACGAGATCGCCCTGGTTATTGCACTACAGAAGCTCGATGGGTTCATGTTAGATCATAGGTTTTTAGGGAGTTTTCTTTTTAAGTGCGGGCTGAAGTAATAATAAATATATTAAATATCTATCTATATAAATAAAAATGAATTGTTGTTCGTTAGTCTGATTAAAACTCGAGAACGGCTGGCCGATTGAGCTGATTTTGGTTTTAAAATGTTTGTCGTAGTCCAGGGTAGGTCTATCACGGTGAGCAAATAAGGAAAAATTGCCGGGAACTTTTACCCGTGCGACGCCGGGGCGGGCCGCTAGTAATAAATAAATAAATAAATTATTTCAGGAATCTCAGGCCCATATAAACATATGCCTTACAGACAAGCATACATACAAATATATCTTATGTACTAAAATATCATCGTGTTAGTATCATGGTATCATCTAGCTCATCTAAATGACGCCTACTCATTATTTGAGATGCTGGATAGTTTAATGCTAATTTTAGATAATTTATTGTCGGTATTTTGGGAATATTTGTTTTAAAATTGCGGTCCAAACTGATGCTTATGTATGTTATGCTTAGTCATAGCACTTCAGTTGCATGATGGGTTTTATGGTGTTAGGGTGTTCTGAATTTGTTTAAATGTTCTTATCTGTTGCTTACTGATACAACTGATACCCCCCCTTTTGTTTTATTTTACCCTTATTTTAAAGCATCTGTAATGCTCTTAACGTCAATCTACTTTAAAAAAAACTACTACACTTAATCTTTATTTTTGAATTTTTTTAACATTAACAAATGTATACCTAGTTTATACTTACAACACGTTATGTTTATATGTAACATGCGTACTTTTATTTGGCCCGAACTAGATTTCGCCCTTTCTCCCTGAGGGCGTTTAGCATAACGAAGTACAGATTTCTAGGTCAGTTGGTTAACTCGCTTGGAATTTTAATACTCTTTTTTTGTAACAAACATTACACGCTAAGTAACTGGGCTTTTGTTTTACCCTATTTCCCAAATCCTGTTTGTTTCAGTTCTACAATTTACTATTCATCAGAGACTCAATCGTGTTAAGTGGTCAGGTAGTAGCTACTGTGAAGCCGTGGGTCTAAACCGCAAGAGCTCTTCATCGGCTTAAGATATGGGAGCAAGAGCTGTGAAATTTGGACAACCCTGAAATTCTGAAGTCTGAAGATAGGCCAGTTTTCATTTATTCAGATAGTGTAATGGATAGATTAAATCTCCTTCTATAATAATGGTGAGGTTTTTACCTTCAATCAAGAAACACGCTTCACAAGTATTGACGAATTTCTGTCTTTCTAAAACTGTATACTATAGGTAAATAAGTTAAAAAGATGACATCTTTGTCGTAAAATCAAATCATCCAAAACCTTCAGCAAGATGTTCAACAAAATGTTATATGATAAAAAATGATTTTTGGGGTTCCGCACCAAAAGGGTACCACGGGACCCTCATAGGGCCCTAACAAGACTTTGTCGTCTGTCTGTTTGTCCGCCTATCATCTAGAACCAAGATTGATAGAGTTCTGAAATTTTGAGGGAAAAGATGTATTTCTGTTGCCGCTAAAACATCAAATACCTACTAAAACTATTGAATTACACGGAACCCTTGGTGTGAGCCTATCTCATACCAATTGAATTTATTTAATACTACTTCTATACGCTTTCTATCAATGTGAAACTTTCAGGCAGACAGTTCAGTTAGCATGAATTCATAGATAATTTTCTGCTCGGTGGAATAGCAAATTTGAAGTATAGGTGTGCTATTGTGTTGAACTGGCCGGCAGCCAACATTTCGACCGGTCTCCTCTCAAACAATTATAAAAGTATCTCTATTAAAACTAGAAAGCCAGAAAACCGGTATTTTTGTTGTGACTATGTGACCCAGGTTAATTATGCTGTGTTGTGACTTCTGTTAGCGGCTCTTGTGAAATTTCGCCTGCTTTTTATCATATTTTCGCCATATGTTTGTAATAAATAAATATGTAAATAAAGTTATAATATATATTACTTATATATGTGTTAGATAATAAGATACTTCACACGGTCGATTAACATCTGGGCTAAAGCGTGCTGAAAATTATATTTTCTAAAAGTTCACCAGATTTGAATCGTCGACGATATCGTCTGAACAAAATAAACAAGTAGATTATTTTTGTTTTACTATTTCGATCTTATACTCGCTTTTGAATATATTCCCTTGCATATAATTGAATCCTTAGGGTAAACTATGTAACCTTATGTTTTATTTCATAACTGCGAATGTTTCTAATTCGGTCAAAGCGATCTATGTATCTTCTATACATATTTTAAATTAAAGTTCTCGGACGAGTCTGTCTGTCCATAAGATCGCTGTAAACTCAAAAGATCGGAAGAACGGATTTTCATTCTGTTATCAGAAATAGATAGAGCAATTCAAGAGGAAGGTTTAAGTGTATAATTTGCTTAGGATGTGTGAGAATTAGTTATAATTATGATGATAATTGTTTTAGGAGTCGGGGAAAAATCAAGCATTTACTTCGTAAGGTTTGGTATCCATGGCAACTGACAGTGCGTTACTTTCATGCCAAAACAACCATTGCCGGGTCTGTTAGTAAAAAATATAACTTACAAAGACACATAGCTTTCGCATTAAAAATAATAGTGAGATACCATAAATTCAATGACTTAGAAAGTAGTTCAGATTTTGGAACCTCAGGTCAGATTAATTTCACTACACATAATTTATTAGCAAAATCGACCTACTTCGTGACTGCAAAAAAAAAATACCACCTACAGCGGAATGCTCAATGCTTTTAACTAAGTCATAACTTTCTTTGCTGTAGGTGTAGGTACTATCGGCCTCCATTTCACTTTTAATTGTGACCTAGTTTAGACCAGTCTTTAGTTATTATGAAAGGGAACTAGTGTCAGGGAAGCTTCGGCGTGACCCGCCTCGTTGACCAATAGTGCATAATATTGGAGAGTTTAGTTGATCGAAGCTGTAACAAATTCAATATAAGCATATTGTTATCACGGGCCGATATGGTAATCGTTGACATGAGCAAAATGCTGATAATCAGACGTATTTCTTGAAAATATTATTAAAAAAAACATGCTTTAACGGTGAAGGCATGTGACATCCACCAACCCGCACTTGGCCTGCATGGTGAATAAGTTTCTCGTCAGAACTCCCTGTGTCCCAGCAGTGGGAACGTAAAAAGGATTGCTTATGTACTTGTAAACAAAAAAAAAACTGTGCAAAATGTGTTAGCAAGCGTATAACTCAACAACGTCTGGACCAATTAGGCATATTATTTTTTTAAATGTTCGTAGAAGTCCAAGGATTGTTTTTATCTGTGAAAAAAAAAATGTAATAATTACCTGTAAAACAATAATTACCCGGGTCGGTCGCTAGTATTCTAATAAAAATCTTTATTTGATAAATGCCAAAGTATCCTATAGCTTGGTTAAATAAACTGGTACAAAACACTAAACAACTTGGTATTACGTTAACATAATAGTACCATTATGTCTCAGAAATGGCTCTCAGTAATAAACGAAAAATATTTACGTTGGAGCCTGTCTGCAAGATTCACTGGCAGCAACACTGCTTGCTTTAAAATTTAACCCAAACATTACCCGTCATACGAAACTGTTTCAATGCCACACTTGGATATATTCTTGAACTGTTGCAGTAACTACGATTGCGTTAGTTAAACCGACTTTTTTATTTAATATTAGAACGGCCCACACCTTTGGATGTGGGTTAATGCCAAACCCACACGACCTGTGGCCCAGTGAGTGACATGACATCTTGCCCCTATTGTTGTCTTGCTCGCTCGGGGGATAATGCAACACGAGTGAAAGAGCTTACGTAACCCGGATGCGGAATGGGGCCAATGACAAACTTCGATCTGTCTAGCTCTAGCACCTCATCTAGGTCTTAGATTAGCCAGACAGTACGAGTTTTTGCTGCTCTTCTATTTGTGTCTGTGTCTTTGTTAGACAATTGTTCTTTGTTCCTCGTGTGGTTTGTTTATTCTATTTATTCCAGAGACGTCTGGAATATTCCCTTCAATGGCTTTATCTGATGTTAATTGTATGAATAATGTAATACGTGTTGTTTATCTTGGATGCCATTGTTGTATGAAGTATGACTTGAGTTATATTAACGGTATTATTTTATGTAATACCTAATTAGTAATTACGGACTTCATTGACTAAGCTAATTACTAACTTCATTGACCATAATCAGTACAATAGCTGCTTCACTGTTATGTGTACTTAAGTCTTTTTGTACTCTGTTTTCTGTCTTTGTTTATTCATTTAGTCTGGAATTACGGCACTTATTCGTATGTCGCCGGCCAGACTACCAAAAGCTACCATACGATTTTTGTCTTCTCTTTGGTTGTGTTTGTTCTCCTTGCCTTTTTCCCCCTTTCTTGTGCATTTTTCTGTAATGTATTTTATTTTTGTTTGTTATAATTTTGAAATATTTACTGTGATTATTGTGTTATAAACTACAGACTGTGATGTCATCCAAACAGGAGCAGTCTGAAAACCAGCGTTGCTCCGATCAATCCCTCGGGGAGAAGAGTGGCATTGAGCTGAAACTGCTCCTTTTTTGGTGCTTGGCAGCATAGCCTGGCCGCTAATTATCTGTTTTTTGTTTTTTATGTTTTTCGTCTTCTTGTGTCTGTCTGGTTGAGTCTGTCTTCTGAGCTGTTGTTTATGTACCAAAATAAATTAATTGCATTTATATGATATATATTTTTTTCTATGTGATTTTATTCCAGTAAAGTGTCAACCATATTGGTATTCTGGTCAACTGCATCGCATTAATATTCGTACTTTACCGCGTTCTGAATAAGTTCAAACTACATTCCCAAAACCGGTGCGTGGGCGCATTTTTAGGGTTCTGTATCCAAAGGGTAGACCGGAACACCCTATTAGGGAGACTTCGTTGTCTGCCTGTCCGTCTGTCACCGAGCTGTATATCTCAAGAAAAGTGTTAAAAATGTTAAAATTTTGAAATGAATGACGAAAAATACCTACGAAGAATAATAAATAAGGTGCATACAATAAACGTGATTTTATTAAATAGTTAAGCAACGTTGCGCGCTTTAACTTGTTTCATTACTTTTTTTCCATTACAAATAATTTGAACTGTCGAATTGTACGGACCCCTCGTTGCATGAGTCCATCTCATTCTTATCGAATTTATTCAACGTTACGTACGGATCGCCTCAGAACCCCGTTAATTGGCCTAGTCCCGTTCTGCAGCTGATTTATTTGATGCATTTCTTACAGAGGCTCATAATGGATATATCTTTTGAATTAATGTACGATATAAATATCTCATTATTTATGTTTAGTTGGATCTTTAGGTTGATCGTTTCAGTTTCATTCGTTTAGGTAAATGCATTGCAGTTATTTAATTAAATCTTGGGTATTATATATTAATTAGGTATTATGCCCGCCTGAGGCGCAGGAGGTTGCGGGTTCGATTCCCGCCGCGGGACCAGATTTTGTACGATCTGCAATTTCTGGTTTCGGGTCTGGGTATTTTCTATGTATAATATGTATGTATTTACAAAAAAAAAAAAAAAAAATGTATCTATGTAGTATATCAGTCACCTAACACCCATAGTACAAGCTCTGCTTAGTTTGGGGTTAGGTGATGCTGTGTGATTAGTCCGGAAATATTTCTTTTATTTATTTTTTATGTTAAGTCCGTCTCTTAGCTCGTCTTAAAATATTTTACTACCTCTATTAAATTGCTTTATCAATTTAATAAGAAGTGCTAAGTAATACTTATATAGAAGTTCGGAGTTGGGGATTGTGACATATATATTTTTAGTAATTTTGCTCGAAAGCATTATGTGACGCAAAACTTGAATGCACAGTATCGTCTTGATTCGTTTGGGTGAATAAATAAATATATAGATATGATCTTTTAAGTAATCTTATAATTATTATTTACGCATCTACCATATATCGACTGTTCGCAGTTCTCAATTTTCCTTCCCTTGTTATTGCATCTTAATTTCCTTGATTGGGAGGTTTTTCTGTTCACGTCCATAAGTGTTAACCCTCTGAATCCTTACATGTGACCTCCGGGTGGTGCTTAGAACAGTCTCTGGTGGTAGGCTTCGGCCACGGCTTGTCACCGTCCTCCGGGCTGGGCCAGTACGTAAAACGATTTTTTCGTGTTTAGTAATGTGGTCCGTAGAAGCCATCACCTTCTAGGTCTTCATGCTCCATTTTAGACCACATCGTCACTTTACATCAGGTGAGATTGGAGACAAATGAAGGATATCAAGCATAAAAAATAATAATATGACAAGTTCTATTGTGAAAGAGCTATACCCAATAATAGACAGAGTTCCTTTAGTATTCATAAAAAAATTGATTTGGTGATTAACTCGGTTGATTCCGAATCATCAAAATTAAGCCTCACCAAAAATATCATACAAGGTCTCGTTTATACGGTTAGCTACTTCCGATTTCACAAACACACGCATGTCCAAAATACCACTCTATATTTGGCGTCGTAAATAGCTTCGAAGCGTCAATAATTGAAAATCACTATTGAATAGTCTACAGCACTTATTTTCAAGTGGTCACGATCCGATCAAGGTCCCATCTAAATAAGTAAGCAGAAATGTAATTGTGCTACGTGAGGCAAAAAACACTGGACTAAGGACAATGAAGGTTTTTATACTTTTTATGCATGACACCGTGAGAAGGCGAAGGTTTAAATTCTGTACCTTCTATAATAATGGAGTATTATCTAGATGAAGAGTAGTGTTGTTTTGTGTCTGTGTAATTTGCCATTCTCATTAATTTGACAAATAATCAAAATTGTTTTTGTGAAAGGTCAGTTTTTTAGTTCTATCTATTTGTATATCATATCATCAGAGATGGGAAATCAGGGTTTTTCTCCACAAGAGAGTGGGAGTAGGGGAAAACTGCATACAACTTATTCCCGTTTTATTATTCGTTATCCAAAAACTTAACCGGGAAGCTTGTAAATGAAAAAAATAATAACAGATTTAGGTCATGGCGATAACTTCAGTTCCGTTGCATATTTTGCGCACGCGACTGATTTTTGTAACCAATCTTAAATAAATAAAGAGACAAAAACTAAATTAAATCACATGATCGATATATCTATAATAATAATAAACTTATCAGTTAATATTTCTTTTGTAAAATAGGCAGAAACCTTTTTTTAATTTACCACCATGTAGTATACACTTATGTTTTATGCAAATAATTAATTCTACCTACAATTCAATCACCGTTAGCCTACGAATATTCTTGATTACATAAATATGCATCACATTGTAAAATAGATAAAGTTGCACAACAGATCGAGCAACAAGTTGTCGATTGACATAAATAACTGAACGCTCAATTGAAATCAGTGTCACATAAATTATATCAATAGAGTCCAACGTTCAATACACCCCAGCCGACTATAGATATCAAAGTTGACGAGTCCATTTTGAATAAGTGAAATACGAGAATTAATAACTTAATACAAAATCTTTGTTTACATTGTTTGGTTTTACAAATCTTAGAATATAACCTTACATACCTCCCTATATACAAACCGCTTTTACTTTGATCTACTACAAATTTCTCATTGTCATATATATACCACGGACCATTTAATTCTAAGCTCCTTATATTTTTAATGTTTTTGAGCAAACACATTTTTCTTTGAAAGAAGCATCAGAATCTTTCCTTCCATTCACTTAATTCTCATTTAAATTCATATATCAATGAGCATTTACGGGCTGTCAGTTGGAATGAGTGCATTCACTTGAATTTTAATTTGAAATTCATTATATTATGAATATTCAGCGGACAACCCGCAGCGGATCGTTGGATACGCTCGTTATAGCTAAGCACCGCTCGTCTAGTATAAAATACTAATGAAAACTATCCTCTATAGGGTATATATTACATCTTTCATAATTATGAGTTGAGTTCTTTTTGGAGTTTATTGGAGTTTACTCCTTAAGAAACGATTTGAGTTATAAGGCCCGGTACGGAAATTTTATGAGGAGTAAAATCAAGTGTAACACGAAAAGTTGAGACGTTACGTAGAAAGAGACAAACATATATATCTGTAGGATTAAACGTGTAAAAGAATGAGATGGAATACATTACACAGCGTATCTCATCCTCGGGGATCCATCTTTGCACGATACTTCGTAGTCTCACTGTATTTTATTTATATTATTTTGTAACATACTTTATGTAATACGCTTTATTGATGTAATATAAATAATCCGAATAATTACAGATATATGTTTGTTTCTCTTATCATTTTAGCAGATGCGTTCATTTACCCTTTTTTTCTATTCGATATATATCATAATTATCGTTCGTATGGAGTAAACTCCAATCGTGCGTCGTAGCTGATACACACACACTTTTTTTCATTGGATATATACTATTATCATTCTTTCTTGAAATATCTTTTCTATTAAATACAGAAAAAATGTAGTATGAATACACCAGTTTTGTTCCATCACAACAACAACAATCCATATTGTTTCTATATATATTTCTCCTAAATCTAAATCTTTGTAACTTTATTTATCTCTAAACGTGCCCACTTTATACGTTCCAGCGGTGATTTAAAAGTTTAATGCCATTTAAAGTCAAGGAAAGATATTTTTCCGCTATGATATGGCGATCCTCATCCTCATGCAATAGCCGCTACATTGTTCCCCGGAGAGTGATTTTGTCCGCTCGCTGTATATTACATTAAAAATTGTCATTTACAGTGAAGTTTGTTAGGAAGAACAGAGGAAAAGCACAAATACCTACTTTTATTGTTTTTCTTTACCATGCTTGGACTTCGTTGTTAATTGTAGCAGTTTAATTGTTATACTCGAATATTACATTGCATAGTTAAATTTATACCACAAAAAAAACATGACTTAGACACGTGTTAAACAGTTATTTAGCTATATTTTGTAAACAACTGTTTAACCCGT
The DNA here is from genome assembly GCA_929108375.1 of Gymnoscelis rufifasciata. Classification (NCBI taxonomy): domain Eukaryota; kingdom Metazoa; phylum Arthropoda; class Insecta; order Lepidoptera; family Geometridae; genus Gymnoscelis; species Gymnoscelis rufifasciata. The sequence goes on along the minus strand of OV815327.1, from coordinate 5,683,123 downwards.
GTTTATGATTTTTTGTGGTTAGATCGAATATTATTCAACTGAATATTATATATTCATATTTATTTAGTCAGTTGAATTTTCAGAAAAATATAAGTACTAAATATAATACACTTCCCAATATTCTCAGAAGCCAATATTAAAAGTCATTCCCTCAATCACGAAGTATCGATTACGCGAATTGCCCTATAGATTCTGTTGTTCTGTCTATCGGGCCATAACGCAAATTATTATTGGCAAATTCATGGACAGTAATGGCTTTGGATTAACCTTTGGACCAATGTCTAATCTAACCCATTTGTAAGCAAAATGTAATGTAAACAGATCAGAAGTCTTGAAATGTATATAAATAGAATTTTCCATTGTTTTTGTTTGTTTTTAATAGTTCTGTAATAATTCATAGAAAAATCTCATTGTTATTATAATCTAAACACGGTTTAGTCATGATAATTTAACTGTTAACTGTAGCAGGCTATTAAGAGCCAATGGGCGAATGTCCGCTTGCAGATCAAGAGGTAGCGGGTTCGATTGCCGCCGAGGGTTAAAGTGTTTGTATGTTCTGCAAGCACTTTTCTCCTTGGTCTGGGTGTTTAATATGTATGATAAAAATATCTATACATGTATGTCTATTGAGTATATCAGATGCTTATATCCGTGTAGCTTAGAGCTTACCACGGGGCTAGATGTTGTTGTGTGGACTGTCCGGCCATATTTTTATCTATTTATTTATATCTACCAGCTAACCTGATATCGTGATATTGAAGTCATTTTCACGGATACGAAATTGTTTATCAACTGTATAAGAGCTAATTTTACCACCTGCGAGGTAAATTAGTCAATGGTTAAAACAAAGAGGTATCAATATGAATAGTGTAATTCGCGATAGTTTTGATAGTGAAATAGAGCTATCAAGTCATCTGACATCTGTCAGTGACTGACTGACCGAGATTGTTCTATATTTTAACCATTGACAAATTTACCTCGAAGATTGTGTAATAGGCCCTTAGTCTTCAAAATTATCGTTTATCTACTGAATAAGTCTACAAAATACCATGTCTATAAAATAAAATGTTTAAGGTCCAAACTCGACACTTGACGTCAGCGTTACAACTTACAAGTTACTTCCTGTGATTGTGGCCGTAGCTTCTCCGGACATGCGCACAATCGCCGGAATCGTATTAGTTAATTGTGTACTATTGTTTAGATATCCTGCTTTGAATGCTCTTCTAATTCTATGTATGGAGTTGTTTCGTCGCTGATGTCATGTTCGAGAAATTTACAACTTTACAACTCTGTCCCATCTTTTTACCTTCAAAACTAAATATATAGATATTATTCTAGTGATCACAGTTTTGTAGATTCGCATCGCCATTTATATACTTATTTATTAAAGGAAAACTTACAGCCGAACACAATAATACAAAATACATACCTATATGCAGATACATAAAGCTTAATAAAAAGTTTTCACAATTAGTGACAGCAAAATATCATAAAATGTGAGAACAGATATTTATCCTGCATTTTCCTAGCTATACGTAAACGTCATACAAACAGGAAACAGCCATTTCCTGTGTAGTTAATTGTCGGCTAGTTTACATCTTCGTATTTGTGTGATTTCGGCTTGCACGATTCCACAATAAAGTGTGTGTGTTCCTGGGTAGTAAATAGCTTAGATACTTGTTCTAGGTCATACTAACACGTGCTCGGCATTCGTGAAGAATTAATTATTTGTACGATTGATTGGTAATTTGTATTATAGTAAGGTCGTAATACTGGTTTTGTTTTTGCTTCCTTTGTTATTGAAGGGTCAGTGTCGGCGTAAGGCATTGAGGATATTTTTATTTTATTGCTTTCTTTAAGTATTCGCCGCTTAGTTCGCGGAAGAATGAGCAAGAATACCCGTTGGCTTTGCGAATGGTGCGGTGTTGAAAGCACAGCTCCTTTGACCCCACTAAAAATATGGGTGCAAGTAGTATGTAACTATTGTAACTCATCGTCAAGATATTGAAAATAAAATGTAGACCCACTCCGAACTGTGATGTTCTATATCTTGGTACTAATTAAATTGATAAAGCAAAAATTAGGTAATCAAGTATTTTTGGAGGGGTTAACGGACGGGCTAAGCATAATATGTTTTCTTTATAAAGTCATCATGCCTATTAACTGTTTAATAGATTTGTCGAAATAGCTTTATATATTAATCTTAGATAGCGCTAGTCTATATAAAAATCCGTTTGGTAAGTAACCACTTACCAAACATGCCCAGTAGATTGGGTCACGTAATGTACCATCTTGCAGCGCGTTGTGACGTTACGCTCTACCTATCAACACGGCTGCACGTTATACAAGATTTGGGTACTATTCAAACTGTTTGCGTAATGAACCCCCCCTTAATATTCTGATTAGTTTGGGACTGGGTAAAAGTTGAAATAAATAATGCTATACCATCCCGACGACTATGGTCGGTGGACCGTCATAATGGCACGAATGGCGGCCAAGAAACATAAAAAGACTACCCGCTCAATGGGCAGACGATATACGAAGAATCACTGGAAGCAATTGGATGGGAGTCGCAATGAATTGTGGTACTATGGAGAAGGCCTATGCTCAGCAGTGGGTGCAAACGGGCTGATTATTGATTGATTGATTGATATACCATCCATCCATTTTGCTCCAAAGTACAAAGCTATTAATACTATTGCTTGATAATAAACAGATGGCAAAACACATTTATTTACATGGAAACCTATAAGATTCCACGCATACTTTTAACCGAATATAATGATAATGTACCTCTATTCTGCGCCAAGAGACAGGCAACATTTTGTTGTTTTGTTGTGTCTTGTCAAATAAATATTTCAAATATTTATTTAGTGAAGAATTTTATTAGACAAATAAAAATAAAATTTTGCACGATTCCTACTAATACTACTTCTTTTATAATCGGAGGTGTAGGTTCAAATCCTGCATTTGCTACTAAAGTAACGTGATTCTTAATTTTCACAAATTTATATGGAATAAATAATTATAAGGCCTTATATATCTCGTCAAGAGAGAAATGCCTTTGTGTAAGCATTAGGAACATAAACAGGGTTGCTTGTAATAATAATATCTATCATCTATGCTTAGCAAGCTTCTGGTTTTAAACCCTAACCCATTCAACATCAGTTTTAATATTAACAGAACTGTTAGCAATGCCTCCGTCCGTTGACCGAATATAAAACCGTGAAACGCGTTCAATGACTTTCGGTTTTAGGTCAATTTCAGTTGAAATATTTATGGTCTGCGTCACGAAGGTTTTCCTGAACTCTGAATTTTCATGTTCGAAAGTAGGTATTGACGTCTCGAACGGAAATATTTAATTTCTCGATTTTATCTGTTCGTGTTCACTGCTTCCGTTACATAGTTTGACATGTAGGTATAGATGTTCCTAAACATGTTAGGTAGGTATTCAATTAATAGGCGAATCATATTTAAAAAATATACGGTATTCAGACAAAACATTTCCCTCCCAGGAATCGAAACTAAATTTTTTTTAAAGATTTTCTAAAATTTGGGGTAATCTCTCTCAATGACCCTGCCTAATTACAACCTGCTCGGCGATTGCCTCAAACCGTTAGCAATTCTCTAATATCAGATTTCGCGGTTATTATCTATGCGCTTACGCAGCTCGTAGATTACACTGTTTATCTTCTAGGCGTTCAGTAATGAGTTTCTCAATAACATTTTTAGACGAGTATTACTGATAGTAGTAATACTTTTTCTTGCCTGTGTGCATGAGCGGCTCTTTCTTCTTGTTTGTTTTGCTTTGATTATTTTATACCAGTAGTGCTCCTCGTTGTTACCTGAGTTATAATGGATTTGCCCGCGGAATTACATTTTCCCTAAGTATTTCATTTCAATCGGTTCCGTAGTTTATGCATGAAAGAGGAACAGATATCATCATCATCATCAATAAATAATTGCATTACGATTTTTTTATTTTATGGTTCTTAATACGTCCTGCATAATACCTTTCAATGATATCGTTTTTTTTATTGTACTTTTAATACGTATATTTATTAATTTAATTATTATAAATAAAAGACCCCCACCGCGTATGTCTGTCCCGATGTTCGCGATAAACTCTTAAACTACTGAACGGATTTTAATGCTGTTTTCAGAAATAAGTAGAGTGATTCAAGAAGAAGTTTTTTGCATCCGTGCAAAGCCGGAACGGACCAGCAGCTAAAGTAGTAATAAATATTAATGTTTTGTTTCTGTTCTTTTCAGGTAAATAATAACACAAAAGTAACATCTTCAAAAAACCGTCATGGCAACATTTACTTCGCAGAATAGCTTGAATATAGGTAAGAATTTGTTAGATTAAGATGTAACGCAATCGTGTGCTGTAAATCATTTAAGCCACTTGACACCGTGGTGGTAAATTAAGCTTAATTATGCTGCTGCGTTTGCGCGAGCCTGACATTTCACTACAGGAATAGTTCCGCACGAATTTGTTCGCTTCTATTCTATTTGATCATTATACGTTTTTGTCCAATTTCACTCGGAGATGGTGAAACAGGTAGTATTCAATAAATAAATATTACGGATATTGTGAAATCTATATAAATACTAGCTGATCCGGCAAACGTTGTTTTGCCATACTAAAATGGCTATTAAAAAATAAGGGTTGATCGTAGAAGGGTGAAAATTGAGGATTGTATGTATTTTTGTATGTTGTATCATAAAAAAAAAATCTGTCAAAAAAAAAATTAGGGGTGGAATACCCCTAACATTTAGGGGGATGAAAAATAGATGTTGGCCGATTCTCATAGATACCGGATAAGCACAAAAAATTTCATCAAAATCGGTCAAGCCGTTTCGGAGGAGTTCGATTACGCACCCCGTGACACGAGAATTTCATATATTAGAAAAATGAATTGTTGTTCGTTAGTCTGATTAAAACTCGTGAACGGCTGAACGGATTTATCTTATCATAGTCTTAAAATGTTCGTGGAGGTCTAGGGAAGATTTAAAACGCAAGAAAAAATTGCCAGGATTTTTTTTTAAATAAAAACCCGTGCGGGTCAAGCTAGTGTTACATATAATTAGTCACATAAATGTTACATATAAGTAGTTATAATATATTTTATTATTAATTGACGACCTCTGTGGCTCGGTTGGCGAACATCCGCTTGAGGCGCAAGAGGTTGCGGGTTCGATTCCCGCCGGGGGACCAGTTTTTGTACTATCAGGCTACTACGTCTCAGGCGGACTTTCAGCATACGTTTATACTTTTTGCAAATACTTATTACTTTATATTTACTGATAAAAAGAAATAGAAGAAAAACAAATGCTGTGCCCACCCCACATAGTGTTAGTATATTTACTGATAAAAAGAAATAGAAGAAAAACAAATGCTGTGCCCACCCCACATAGTGTTAGACAAGGGCAGTATGGTGATGATGGTGATGATACCTAATATATACCACTATACTGTTTTGTTTTTCAATGCTACGTAAATAGCTCGATCAATATCTTAGTCAACTGTATTTACCTACAGCTCGTGTCTTTCGATTAACCACAGTTCAATTGATTTCGCGGCGAGTCCAGCGAGTGATGGTTATATGCAGCCGCTTATGCAAGTGCATGGTTCAGCGGTTGGGTAATCATTGCTAAACGTCCAGTTTTTATCAACATTGCTGCAAATTAGGTTACCGCCGATAACGTGATAACCTGATACATTGTGTTCGGGCTTTGTGTTTGCGTTTGACACTCTGGATGCACACAAATAGATATTGTAGAATAGAATAGAAAATACTTTATTACACACCAAACAAAGAAACAATACAATAAGAAATTTAAACTAAACCTAGGATGCGTAATGGGCGGTCTAATTGCTTAAAGCAATTTCTTCCAGACAACCGTGGATGGGGAGAAAACATATCAAATGTTATGGACGGTGCTTTATATAATATAAATACTTAATATCTAATGCTAAACCTAAAACTAGCCTATACTTAAATACATTTATCTGTATGCTACAATAGATGAATTACCGAATTTTTTATGTTTTTTTATTTAAAAAATATGCTATTCTTATAAGAGTTGAGTGATGGAACATGTCTAATATCCTTAGGCAATTGGTTCCACAACCGAATTGCCTGAACCGTAAAGGATTATTTGTAAAAATCTGTGCTGTGAACACAGGGACCTTGAGCGTGTTGTTTCCTGATGACCGATGAGATAAATAATGAAATAATGAGAGGCGTGATGACTACATAAAATATAGTTATATATTATATATATATATATATTATATAATTATATATATTTATATTATATATATATATTTATCCGTCTGTTATTCCGTCCAAAAGTACTGGACACCTATTTAGCAATATTAAGCTTGATATAACTAGCCCCGTGGTAAGCTGTAAGCTTGTTTACGAGTACTAGACATCAGATAACTTAAAATAATTTCAATTTCAGTTATTAACCATAATAATACAACTGGGCGCTATACATGGCAAGTCAAGTTATACAAAGATAGACCGACATTATGTAAGAGACATACATGCATAGATATTTTATCATACATATTCACTCAGATAGGTAAACTATTATCAAGAACACAGAGAACATTTATAATCTTCACCGCCAAAAATCTATTGCCCCGGTACTGACGTATCGTGCAAAATAATATTACAGCTGCTAGTAAATTATTTACAATTCGCGTGCAAGGGCTGTGCATGATCGAGTTCTGAAAACTGATTTTGCTGGAATGACGGATTTACGATAGCTGCTAGCCGGCACTGTATACGATCTGCTTATATCGTAGGATATCGCATTCATGTATGGATCCGGTTCAATGATTAATTCAGGATTCATGGCCAGTGGAATCTTGTGCGTTTCGATATTGAATACATTTCAGACTACTTGATACGAATAAATATTGGAGAGGATAGAGTCTCCTGCAGTTAGACTCCTTATTAAGTAGTGTTGTAACTGATAAATTTAAAACGACGTCAGGTGATTTCACGCTATATCTCTCTCTAGTTTTTGTTTAGGACTGACAAAGTTTGAGTGTATAGATTTGATGTAAAGCTAGGATTGTACGTACCTTTTGTAGATAAGTAAGATGCGCCTGAGTAAATTCCATAGGACGTTCAAATCCTAAAATTTAAATGAACGAAGATAGATCAGACGAGTTTAAACGTTCCGAGTAATGTAGGCACAAAAATGTGTGTATATATATTCACTATAGTTGGTTGTGTTCCCCGTAACTGCCTGAAATTATTTTGGCGACAAAACTACTGATAATTTTAATATAGTTTCGTTTGAATTTCTCGTTTTTCACAAACTTTCGCCCCTGACCACAACCCACCACGGAGTTTCTAGACAATGCACAATCATTTGCTACCAGTCTTACATAGGTGCCTACAGTTACCTGGCCGCAAATTGTTATAGGCTTTCGTTTCGAAGAGAAACTGCTATTGTGAAAATCTTTGCATTCATTGAAAAATTGCCACGTTGTTGTTCAGTTTTCATTTGAATACCAATTGCTTTCAAACTGTCTGTATAGCTAGAATAAATCCGTCAAGAACTAGTGGAACTCGTACTCCAAGGGTTCCTTGTATTTAAAATGTCAATGTAAATCATTTGAGCCATTGATTTGATTTGATTTTGATTGATTTCGTTGGCTACCATCATTGCTAAGGTATTTGACGGCATGCTTAATACACAGTTAGATCATTATCTTACTTTGCATGATAATCAATTTGGGTTTCGACCTAAGCTGTCCACAGAGAGTGCAATACTGTGTCTTAAACATGCCGTCAGATACTACACAGATCGTGGGACGCCGGTATACGCGTGCTTCCTGGACTTGTCCAAGGCTTTTGATCTGGTGGCCTATAACATATTGTGGAAAAAGCTGGAAAGCATGAACTTACCACCTGAGTTAGGTAAAATCTTTAAGTATTGGTATGGGCACCAGATCAACTGCGTACGGTGGGGGGAAGCAATGTCGGAACCTTATAGGCTGGAATGTGGAGTGAGACAGGGGGGGTTGAGCTCGCCGACTTTGTTTAACCTCTACTTAAACGCGCTGATCGGGGAGCTCAGTGGTCGCCATATCGGATGTCATATTGATGATGTTTGTTTAAACAACCTCAGTTATGCGGATGATATGGTTCTGTTGAGCGCCTCGATCTGCGGGTTGAGGGAGCTCATGAAGATATGTGAGGATTACGCCTGTGGTCACGGACTGGTGTACAACTCAAAAAAGAGTCAGTTTATGGTCTTTGAGGTTGGTACAAGGAGGCTAATTAACGTCCCTCCCGTTCGATTGAACGGTGTGAGCTTAGAGAGGGTGTACTCTTTTAAGTACTTAGGCCACATAGTAACTGCCGACCTCAAAGACAATCAGGACATCGAACGGGAGCGGAGGGCGCTGTCGGTACGGGCGAATATGGTTGCCAGGAGGTTTGCGCGTAGCTCAGAGCAAGTAAAGTTAACACTCTTCAGAGCATACTGCACCTCTCTGTATACTTGCAGCCTGTGGGCGAAGTATACGCGTGCGACGTACAGCGCCATCCGCGTCCAGTATAATAATGCGCTGAGAGCGGTGCTGGGGCTGCCCCGCTACTGCAGCGCTTCAGGGATGTTTGCGGCGGCGCGCGTCGACTGCTTCCATACCACTATGCGCAAACGCGCCGCCTCCCTGGTGCGCAGGTTGCGGGCCAGCTCCAACACCGTCCTATTAATGATAGCTGGGAGGATGGACTGCCCTTACACCAGGCATTGTTGTGAACGCCACCTTCCCAGCAATGCTTTTTGTTAGTTCTTAAGGTTTTATTTGTCAAATATGAGTAGTTTAGTTTGCTTGAAATAAATACATTTTATTTTATTATTATTTATTGAAAAATTAGGTTCTTGGTAATCACTCTAACTAGAACAATTGTCATCGATGTCTACAATACTACTTCGGAAATGTATTGTACATTTTGCTTGAATAATTAAAAGTTAATCTGTTCGCTTTGTATCAGGACTTCATCGAACCGTCCTTGTATCCGGAGACAAAACACAGATAACAATAACATCTGCTATTTGTCGCAGAATTCACCAGCCCATTTCACCCACGACAAACAATATTATTTACATTTCCTAACCACGCGACACCAGCATCAATCATTCTTTGATAAATAAACCAATTGTTATCAGTTCACCCATCCGGGCTCGCTAGGTCAAAACGTAATTGTTTTAATATTCAATGCTTATCATAATTTATTTAAGCGCTGGTAACTTCCAACGGTAATTTGACCTATTTTGAATTTGCTGGTTGTTTGGTAACATTAATCTCATTTAAGCTCTTGCTGTTGTTTTCCTGTCCTAAAATAGAGAGATTGAGTATCAACGGTTATTTTTGGACAGTCTATTTCCAGATCTTAATAAACAAATCAATTGAAGAAATGCTCACATGATACTTAAAAGCTTTTTCCATGACCCGTTTGACCTAAACCTCCTTAAGGTATTATTTTACAGAAATTATTTAAATATGTATATTCTAATTTCGCACACTATAAATTTGGTTACATTATTTGAATTTTCCTGCAGAAATATAAGACATTAAATTCGGTAAAGAGTTTCATAAAGCCTTTCTAAAATATACTATCAAACACCGAAAATGTTAAGTATATGTTGTTGGTTACCAATTACAAAGTGCCAGAGAAACTAGTATTTCGATTTGTTTTATGTAAATAGGTTAATAAAACTAAAATCTTTTAGCACAAAATCACTTATGTACATTACAAAACTTGGTAAAAACCCGTACCTAATTGATCCATTCTTACGCAACACAAAAAAATATTTCATAACTGCCAACCCATTGTGTGTCGCATCGCACAAAAACTGTTTATCAAAATTAGGTACACTTTCACGGAATATGTCCAAGTCCATTCTTTAGAGGCAACAATAACGGTTAATAACCATAACGTAACGAAAAGTGAAGACGTTACGTGTCCATCAATTCGCAATTGTAAGGGTCTTCAATCTTTGTGATTGTAGCAATGACAGTTGGTAGGGCTTTGCATGTTACAGAACCCTGTAGTACTCTGGAAGTTTGGACATAGGTCCCAAGAAATATTCAGACTAGACAGAAAGAAGTCCTTCTGAAATAAATACCAAAATCAAATGTCAATCTTCATTTCTCTAGTAGGCAGTGATTGCAGTCAGTGTTTCTTAGAATTCTTAATAATTTATTTACTGAAGTCTTCATTCATTAATGAAACAGTTCAAATTCTTTGAATAGATAACAATGCATAAGTACTTTAATCTTTCCAAAATCTAAATTCACTTTAAATAGTCACATTACATAGCTTTCTTGTGACGAAGCCGGCATCGAAACCGTTCCTCGAAATTTTATCGTCAGCATATCGTTGTCATGGGCAGATGCCAGAAATTGTTAGCAAATTGCACTATCGAAATCTCATATCTCATAATATAAAAAGATATCGCCAATTATCTTTTTACGAAAGTTTGTTTACGTTACTCGCGGAATTGCTGCGCTGTTGACTACAACTTGCGAAAGTGTCGACTCTCGACTCGACAGAAATCTGATTTCGCTTTTTCTCGACCTTTGAGGCATTGGGCAAGGTCACGCGGACATGATACTAATGAATATGTATGTCCATTTTGTCCATGTCCATAGCTCCGCTTTCGTTTCCCTCTAATTGGAAATTTATGAGTGTGAAGTTCGTAAATCACTATCGGCTTTATTGCTGGAGTTTTTGATTAATGCTTGTGTCCGATTTCGAATGGCTTTCTTTGATTTAATTTTTGGTATTAATTAAGATGTATCGTTGTTTATTTTTCCGGTACCTAATTACCCTATCTTTGCTATAAAGATATATGAATTTGGTAAGTAAAGTAAAGTAAGTTTTGAGTTGCTCTTCAGGTAGGTGTTAGACATTTGGACTTATTTGTTTTTTCATGTAGAAAATAATGATAAGACTAACTTTTGAAAATATACAATTACCCTTTGCCTGAATCGAACCCGGTTCCATTTTCTAGGGAACCTTCGCCAACAGGTGTAGTAATTATGGTGTAGTAAATTGAGATATTTAATCTTTACTGCCCAGTGAGGTAGAATTGAAAGTGCCAAAATAGATTGTAGATATTTTTACACCTAGGCCTAGTGACGACAATATATCGGAATGCTGTCCGCCTATCTATCATTGAAGGTGAAAGCCTAGCCTCGTTACGATAGATGACTAACACTTTTCATGTTTCTTTTGCGAATCTATTCATATTATTTTATTTTTCTCATTATTGGCAATTTCTCTCAATCAAATCTAGCCGTAGCATAGATTTTTTGTGAAAATAATGAACGTTCGTCTATAGTCTACGTGGTCTATGAATTTAGATAATGTTTTTTATGTATGCGGTTTTGGTGATCAATGAAAACTAAAAAATCTATAATAACCAGCGACGACAAATAAAACATATTTATAAGTAGGTAAGGTAGTAGGTATTATAAGTTGCAGTAACACTAGTATTTCTGAAGTGACAGCGGTGGTTGAATTTTCGATTGTGTCGAGATACATAAAGTGCCATCTAATGTGGGAAATGTATATTTATTTAAGTACTTTTATTGGACTTGCATATTTTATAATGTATTTTATTCGGTCAATCTTGAGAGATGAGCCAAATTCAAATCAAGCCGAATCAAATTTGACTCAAACTCCAGGGTAACAAGTCTAAAGCACGTTTAGGCGCTCCAAATTAACAGGCCTTTTCAGGGAATCACAAAACAACACAAATTTCTCAGAATAAGAGTTCAATTTAATATATTTTGTTGTCTGGATAAAAACACTCGATATTAATTGCAAAGCTTCAAAGCAAATAACATTTCCAATTTATTTATCGTTATTTTAAATGAGTTTTTAATGTACCTCTATACCGATTAAAATGAGGATACCTAGATTTAAGAAGAGTTTGAAGGACATGTGACATTGACCAACCCGCACTAGGCCAGCGTAGTGTATAAAGGCCTAATCTCACTCGCCAAGAGAGAAGATCCTGTGTCCCAGCCCTGGGTTATGATGATGATAGACTATGCTAGTCTAGACAAAGTCTGCAATCTATGAACTGGAGTTCTAAACGCTCCTCTCAGTTCGCAAACTCAACGATAGTGGAGCTTCGAACGATCCGAGCTATTAGATAATCAATATTAGCATGCCAACTAACTTGTGAACTAATTAAATTCCTTAAGCATCTTCTTGTATTCACGTAATACGACTGGGGGGTAAGAAAACTATGGAATGGTTGAGAAACAATATAACACCCATCCATAGTTCTCTTCAAATACGGTATGTACTAATTTAGTAGTTATGATAATGTTAGTACAATTTCGTGGTAAAATCAATAAAAATATAATAATATTTATTGGTTCAAAGATTTCGGTTCCTGTCTGCGTTAGCGAGTATAAATTTGTAATTTTTTTTTTTTGTATTCGCAGCTTGGCTTTGCCTTTGTTTAAAGGAATTTACGCGGGCAAATATGCTTTTTCCGAATTATGATAAAGACGCTATGGAAAATATAGCATAGAAGTCTTAATAATTATTAATAAGTGGTAAAACGCACTTTGTAAGTTAAACTATTTTTAAATTTTATGTAGAAAAAAATTAAGACACTTCCGTAATCTTCGTACACAGGATTCGAACCTGCTTCTACGGGATAGCGCCTCGACGTGCTAACAATTACACGAACGCGTCATTACGTTAATATGTCTAAAATTTTCTGCATTTTTTGTTATATCGAGTGAAGCCCCGACTAACGACATCTCGTAGAAAATCCACAGACTATTCTACTTTCATAGCTGAAATTGCAATTAAGATTCAATGGAAACGAAAGAACTCTGCATAAAATTTAAAAGAGCCGAGAAGATTTTCAAACTGTAAGGATTTTTCAAATAGAATCAGTAGTTCTGCTCAAATTGCATATAATACTTCAGATTAGAACCTAGCACGCTTCAGAACATTTACCTTGCTCTTTCAGACAATTTTCTCAACAGTATATTTCCACGATCTAAAAGCCCTGCCATGAATGTAATAGAATTCCGGATGCATTAGATTGACTCGCCATAATGCAGCGTGTCCGGTACATCTGTGCTCGGTTCTCACAGTTAATTGTTTATCTGTATTTCTGCGAGGAGTGGAAATAGAAAGGATGACGTGTGAACAGAATATTAAAAAAAAATGTGACAAAACAATAAAGAAAGAAGTGAAAATTCTTTAGTTTTGTACGCGCAATAGCTAAGTTTGATGAGTTTTGAGTGATAATGATAACATTTGCACGAATACTACAGGTTTTTAAACCCGGTTTTCCGTATCTTTTTATCTGATTAGGCTTTAATGCGATTATCGAATTAATCTATAAAAAATACTATCGAGATAAACTAGGAAATGCTATAAATGCGTGACTAGGTAAGCTTAATGTCTAACAGAGTTATGGAAAACGAGGTTTCAAACGCTGTAGAACCAGTTGTGTATTGTGACAATTTCTATATACCTAATATATAGTATGGATACATATCCGTGAACTCCCAACACCACTGTAACATCTTACATAAATCAGTAGAAAAATAACAACTGCCAACTTCTCGCGTCTATCTATCAACCGTCCGCCTGAATATTAAAAGCAATACTTTATAATGAGTTCCACTAAAGAGCCCATCTCGCCAAACCAGCTGATCCATCCACCTGGTTATTGTACATCTACAAAATGTAAAGGTATTTTTTTGCAACCGACGCAAAACAAGAATGATTATTCTGCCCTCCGCCGCAGCCTTGCGCGCAGGAAGTCTTAATTGTAGTTGTAATTAAACCAGTTCTGCTGAAATGAGGACGGCGATCTTTGTTCGTAAGGCGATGCTGCTTTTTAGGGTTCACAGAAATGAGGAACAGCATATATTTACGTTGTAAAATGATGTAGCATCCGCGTCTGCTCGGTTTTATCTTTTAAACTACCTACACAATTCATTTTCAGCATTAATAGAGTGAAATAAATCATTCATGAGATTGGTTTATATGTATAGCTAGCTTTGCACGCCACGGCGTTGCCCGTGTTTTTTGAATTTTCAAATAGGACCTGAGTTTCTGAATTAGAGATTAGAGCGTTAAAAAAAACTTCGGCTATAATACTAGTATAGAAAATATTTTCACCCGTATAAACACAGCATGAGCCTCTAGTTCAGTATAAAATAATATTAACTATAGGTATACGCAGAAGTTGGGCTATTGTTACCAGATAGTTTTAAATAGGATACGAAGATAAGCAAGCTCATTGTGGACCAAGGAGATAAATTATAAATAAAATACACCTGAACAGGCCTGGACAAAACCACAGCAGCGATGATGGAGAGATGGACGCATGATTAGGATAATGTGTCCTATCTAACCCTCACCAGTCAAACTAACGGAAACTACGTCAATTTAACGGAATCTGGCATTCACCTACATCTTTTTCAGATTTCTTAAAGCATTACTAAGTTGTGGATTGGGCTGTTAATGATGATACCGGCTTTAAGAAAAGGAACTTGAACACTAATTTATGGTATCTAAGCAGAACTGCGGCAATTGACGTTATTGGTCGGGCGAAAGTGAGTCCGCGTTATACATCTATTTGAAAGTTTAAAATCTGCAAGTATTTCACGACAGGAGGCTTATCGATTGATAAAACACTCTGTAAAGTGTTTTTGTTTAAAAAGTAACGGCATATCTCAATCTACTTTTTAAATGCACATAAAATACAGATAATGAACAACAGTCCATTTTCTATAGCGTTTTCTTAAAAAGGCACCTATTGTTTTATTTCGGCACAGCACGAAACTTTAATTCATCTCATGAAATTCATCACAAAAGTCTAAGTAACAAAAGCCTTTCATCCCGTTTCCAGGTCAAAAGATTTTATCCATTTTATTCCGAGCAATACGCTGCTTTCGCTCGGATGAAAATCATATTCCGTACAGTGTGAAAAGCAATCGACACTATATTTATGACTGGCACTCGAAAAGTCCACCGTTTATGTATGTGGATAAAGTTGGAAACTGCTCGCTGCAAGTGGTTTATAGCAATGTTTCGCGGCGAAAAACTCATGTTCCGACGCTCCGATGCACTCGTGTGAGCCCGCTTCCACTTGTATCGCGGATCCCCTTGAGTTGAAATTTAATTCTGCTCTCATAAATCTGATTTGACTCAAAGCTATAGCAGATGTAAATTATGTTTCGTTAACTTACTTTTCAGTTGAGACCAGTTGTCATAAGGACCCTCTATAATTTCTTAAATTTGCTCTTAAAAACGTCATTGTACCCCAATATAGGGATTTATGATGCGGAGGTAAACAGCCTAATTGTACTTGCAATTAATCTTACCTCTAAATACTTATACACTTATGAGTTCCCTCAAATTGGCTTTGCCTCAGACTAGAAGGACTTGAAAGGTAGCAACATCATGCGAGTCATTTCTTTTAATTCTTAACTATATTAATCCTTAATTTTATAATAAAATTAAACCTTTCTGACTCCAAAAGAGCTTCAAGTATTCTATTGTAATTTATCCTGTTGACTGAGTCTTTCTGTATTTCACCACTATTTTGATCTGCCTTAAACTTTCCACATGAATACTATCCTGAAATACCAAAATAATGGTCTTCCTATGTTACCCTTAAACTGAATCGAGCAAGATGAAATATCGCACATTATTTTTGTCTTAGAAATAGGACATTCCAATTTTACCGTGTAAAATATACAGGCAAGGAAAAAAATCCATACCATAGCTGAGCTAGTCATGTTGTGTGTCCCCATTCGCTGTCAGCCTCCCAGCATTGTATTATCATATCCATTACATATTCATCGGCAGTCCTCCCCATATCTGGGTCGCGTCTTGCCCTTTCCCTCTTCACGGTCTTGTGACAATTGCATCATGCATTTCGATTACCATCTTCAGCCCGCTATGAATGCTCCACTCGTGATAATGCTTTCGCAGCTGCAAGTGAACGACTTCGAGCGAACTTCGATTTCTGAACTGTTTGGAAGTACTGACTGGAAGCTTATCAACATTATAACCATTTAGATTATAACCAGCGTTGCTTTGATTCCTACCTCGGGGAGCGTAGTGGCATTAAGCTAAGACCTCCTTTTTGGAGCATGGCAGCACAGCCTGGCAGCTAATTATCTGTTTGTGGTTTTTTATGTTTTCTTGGGTCTGTCTGTTTATACTGTCTACTGTGCTGTTGTTTATGTACCAAAATAATTTGGAGGAAAGGTATTTCATTTCATTTATAAAAATAAGTTACCAATAACGTCTCTTGTGTCCGTAGGATAAAGACCATTTCGCCACCTCCTACTCGATGTTTCACAAGTTCAAATTTCCGCCAAACACCCGGTATAGATTGTTGCCAATAAAACTTTTGGCTCAATAAGAACAGTACAGGTCAGAGGAATAAGTGTTAACCGTTGCATAATTAATAACTTAGTGTACTCCGCTGGATTAATATCTGGTTGTATTGCGAACTGGTTGCTTGCAAACTTGTCCTTCGCAATCCTTTATCCCTCAATTGCAACACGGTTGTATAACGCACGCGCACGGTGCAATATGATATCTCAAAATCGCCACAATATCCGGCTTGTGCAATCCGAGTGGCATGTCAGAAACTTTGATCATCTGAGCGCCCATTGTGCGCTAGAAAGTCACTGGGTATGCTATAGTAGCTGGGAATTTCATTACTGAGATTGATGTATGAGTTTTTGATATAGTTGAAATGGAGTGAGATTTCAAAGGCTAATTTATTATGAAGTTATTGCAGGAAAGACTGATCGAGTTTTGAAAAAAGACGGTTAGTCCAATAATATATATATCGACCTGTTTTACCTACTGCGCTTTTACTGTTTATCCTACTGATTACCTACTTAAGACGTTTCTCGAAAATGGTGAAACGGGCCCTTAAAATACTAATCGAATTATGATGGAATGAAAGCAAAAATAAGTACAAAGAATAGTTTTAACTGTAATTATGTAATGCTAAAGACTTCAACCTTAACCAATACCCCTTCATTATGAACAACGAAGACGCAAGACAAATAATCCGCCTCATAATGCCGTAAATTATTCAACAAACAGCAATTCCCATTAAAACACAAACAAAAGCTCCAAATTAAGGCTTGCGAATGGAAATGCCTGGAAGCATTGCTATGCATAATTAACCGACAATGGAAAAATGTAAATGACCATCGTCTCTCCCAGGTTAGTGCAGCGAGCATCGATCCGCGACTGAGTGACGGGTTCTTGGGGTAACAGTGGTTAAAGCTGGGGTTAAGAAGGCGTACAATTTTATGGTCTGAGGTCCCGCGGTATGCAAAAATGTTTTAATGGGTGAAGAATTCGTTTGATTCATGCAATAATTCGTTACGGAAAATCAGACTGGGATAAAATTTAATGTAATGTAGTTTTTTTTCTAATATATGATAAAAAAAAAACAAGATGTTTATTTCCTTAGAAGCATACATAATTAATAACAATGTCTGAAGTGGACTGATAATCGCTTAATTTTTTGCAATAGGGTATCCAATAGAAAACGCAAAATACGAAATTGTCTTTCGTATTTTGCGCTCAGATTGGCCAAAAAAAAAATCATACAACTGAGTTTTGAAAATCTAATATATTACATTTCCTTGTCACTGTTAGTTACCGTACTCCTCCGAAACGGCTTTACCGATTTTTACCAAATATTCAGTAGGTCTGAGAATCGGCTACTATCTATTTTTCATTTTGCAAAACAACGTTTGCCGGGGTCAGCTAGTATATACAGGGTTTCCCAGAAATGGTGGATAATCCTGCACGTGCGTGTGCGGGGGGGGGAGGTGGGGCCCCAAATCCCCAAAAAAAAAATCTATTCCCTACAGTCCGCGGTCTACGAATTTTTTTGTAAAATTTAGAAATTTCCCAGTTTTCCTCACATTTGTGGGCATCACGTCCGCTACATGAGGCCTAGTTCGGATTTTTTTCTTTTAACGTATTCCCTAATAATGGTATTCCTAAATTACCTTTAAAAAAACGCAACTACTTAGGATAGTAGTTAACTAGTAGTCCCTAAACATAATTTTTATTTCTGAAATTTATTTTACAACTAAGTTTGAGCACCTGTGGTATAAAAAAAATGTATTGGAGTTTTATAGCCAACCACATAAAAAAATTACCAACATCATAAGGATTCTAAAAAAGTAGCATAAGTATCTACTTTAATGGTAAAATTACTGAGCTATAGCTACTAATGTGTAAAAGTAGGCGTTTCATTACAAAATTGCAAAAGAAAAAAATAAAACAAGTAATTACCAAAAAAGTATTTATTATAAAAATAATCATAGTAAATGTTCAAATTGGGCTCCTGTTGCCCTTATGCAAGCTCTACACCTTTTTATAAAAGATCTTTGTAATTTGTTATTATAATTTTTTGATGATATAATTCTGGCTGCTTCGGCGACGCGAAGTCGAAGTTCTTCTAATGAGTTTATGGGTTTTTTGTAAACCTGCTCCTTCAAACAGCCCCAATAAAAAAAATCCAGAGGATTTAGGTCTGGGGACCGTGGTGGCCACAATATTGGCCCCAATCGGCCGATCCATCTGTTGGGATAGGCATAATTTAGATAATTCCTTACTTGCACTGCATAATGTGCCGGACAACCGTCGTTCTGGAGCCACATTCCTTGCCGGATGGCTAGTGGCTCATCTTCTAATAATATTTGCAACTGGTTTCGAAGAAATTCTAAATAATTGTTGCCATTTAGGTTGCCCGGCAATTCATAAGGGCCTATAATTTTTCCATTTAATATGCCCGTCCAGTAATTTATTTTAAATTGATACTGGGATTTATCTTCTCTCATCAAATGTGGATTTGTCAATTGCCAACTGTGCAAGTTATGAAGGTTAAGATACCCATCCCTTTTACATGTAGTCTCATCGCTCCATAAAATTTTTCTGAAAAAATCTTGATCTTCTTGAATTCTTGTTAACATTTCACTGCAGAAAACAATCCGTGCTTGGTAGTCTCGTGGTAGCAATGTTTGTACACGTGTCACGTGATAAGGATGCAGTTTAAATTTTTTCACAATACGATGTGCTGTAGATTTTGATATTCCCGTACGGCGTTCGATATCTGGCATCGAAATACTGGGATCTTCATCCACCATGTCAAGGACGATTTCTTCAGTTACAGGATTGTGGGGTCGTCCTCTGCTCCTAGGGCCACCAACGCCAGTACCAGGTATTCTGCCCTCTGAGTAAGCTTGGTGCACTCTTGTAAATACGCGATAGTCGGGGTGACGCGCGTTCGGGTATCTCTCCCGATAAAGTGTTGCGGCAGCACTTGCGTTGCCACTACATTCTCCGTAAATGTAATGCATATTGGAATACTCTTGGGGTGTATAAATTTCACGTGACATCACACAGTCCTGTTGATATACAAAACAAATGTCCAATAGAATGCCGAGTCGTCGCAGTTATCACCAAACAAACAAAATCCAATCAAAATGCACAAATCGAGTCCAGTAGAATGCCAAATGTAGAATTTTGTCACCGAGAATCAGAAAAACAAGAGCACATGCGATGTCGAGAACGTCGAAATACGCACTAAAATTAAAATAGTTTTAACTACGGAGACAAAACAATAACCAAACACGAATTCTACCATACAAAGGAGATTTGTTGACCCTTTCACTCGCAATTTTCCCAAGCACAGTTTGTCTCGCTCACACAGCTTAGAATTCAACTGAATGTGCCGAGCAGGTAGTAAAGTCTAATTTTAGGGTCGACAGCTCTACTTAACTGATAAAAACTAAAAAAAAATATCTGCAAATAATTTTGCAATTTTGTAATGAAACGCCTACTTTTACACATTAGTAGCTATAGCTCAGTAATTTTACCATTAAAGTAGATACTTATGCTACTGTTTTAGAATCCTTATGATGTTGGTAATTTTTTTATGTGGTTGGCTATAAAACTCCAATACATTTTTTTTATACCACAGGTGCTCAAACTTAGCAGTAAAATAAATTTCAGAAATAAAAATTATGTTTAGGGACTACTAGTTAACTACTATCCTAAGTAGTTGCGTTTTTTTAAAGGTAATTTAGGAATACCATTATTAGGGAATACGTTAAAAGAAAAAAATCCGAACTAGGCCTCATGTAGCGGACGTGATGCCCACAAATGTGAGGAAAACTGGGAAATTTCTAAATTTTACAAAAAAATTCGTAGACCGCGGACTGTTGGGAATAGATTTTTTTTTTTGGGATTTGGGGCCCCACCTCCCCCCCCCCGCACACGCACGTGCAGGATTATCCACCATTTCTGGGAAACCCTGTATAAATAAAATAATAAATATTCCGGACTATCCATACAACAATATCAAGTACCTGCCAATATCCAATATCCAATATAGCTTAGAGCTTACCCCGTGGTAAGCTCTAAGCTTGTGTTACGAGTACTAGACATCTGATATACTTTATGCTATAGCAAGTTGCACGGTACTCTAAAATTTTGAATTCTCTTGATGCAGCAGCTAGATAAGACAATTATCTTGGTTGTTACATGCGACGACACTGCAATTACCTAGCTGACATCAATAACGGCGTTTAAACGCATAATTATGGGTCATTTTAATAAAACTCGATAACTTATCGTATTTTAAAGATGCAGGAGTAATTTAGCTAAACTTGGTAGTGGTAGTCAAGTTTGTCTTATAGCTATGGCTCTTCTAGGTTATCTGGTAGAAATGGCTCCATCGATAGCGTCAACATTTGACACATATCTTAAGTGTCAATGCATTGTTTTCCTATTTAATTATGTGTGCAGTAAAGAATATCTCTCTTTATCTTATAGTTCTATGAATGATCAAAAAAAAACAAACACTATCCACACAGCAACATCTTGTCATTGTCGTTCCAGTTCTAAGCTTGTTAACGCAAAACTAAAATATCAAACTTGCTTTACTTTAGGTATGGTTATTCTACATTTCGTTTTATCCTTATTCAATGTGATCAGCTTATCTTGATGGCCATAGGGGACCTGATCCTTTATCCTGAGCATTATACTTATTCATTAAGCTATGAACCCTTTCTCGGGGAAATAAAGCTCAAAATCAAAAGAAAGTCAAATTTGAAGACATGAATATAGAGAAGTATTTTCTTACAGAATTTTCAGTTTTCTGGACTAGATACTTACTTAGTTAGTTAGTATATTATTGGTGTTTAGTAGGTCATTAAATATTTTTTATATAACACATTTTTAGTCATTTGGGCACAGTCTCATCGTAGGTACTCACGTACGTACAGATAAAGGTCAGAAATAAATATAGTATTTCATTTATTTCATTCATATGAAGTCCATATGCCCAACCGTATTACACAACTTATTTTAAGACTGAACTTTCAAAAAATTTAATCTAGTAAACATAGATTGGGAAATTGGAAAATTTTATAACACTGTAAATATTCCATTTCAAACAACCTCATAGTCCTAAGGGAAGCAGTGTAAACATGTAACATTATATTACTTAAACAGCTCATTAATAGCCACTTGCCAATTCAAATGAGCACTTGCCTCGAATAAAATATCAATAATGAGAGAACAAGTCGATAACATTACTTCTAACATGTTTGCGTTCCTTTCCTGGTCTTTCCAATAACGTTAAATCTATCCGTGTTCACAGTACCATTATACCTCTGCACCGTAAGATTACGTTCAAATTATCTTGTGTTTGCTCTCTGAGAGTCGGAAATGTAACTCCTCTCGGTTATCTTTATTTAAGTCTGGTTTTACTCTTCTGGAAATCTTTGTCACCGTATATTTCATCCGTGTTTTATCTTTACAGGTATGTATGCTGTATATCTACTAGCGGTCTTCAATTAGTTGATTCTGGTGAGCAAATAAACAATGACTGTATAAACGTGCATATTATTTCGATGCTTCTTAGTTGGTTCCAGAGTTATTGCTGTTGTTTAATCTAAAAGAGTATCATTTAAATATTTCACGTTATAAAATATTTTAATGATACTCTTGACGACGCACAAGCAAAGCACTACCTACCTTTTTCTGGAAAACATTTCGTTGATTTTTAAACCCTCATAACATGAGTTTGTAAAATACCAAATTCACAGGATATGATGTCCACATATTCTGGAGTGCTTACCCGTTCAACCCATGATTTTTCTACCCAATAATATTTTTACCCCTTCAACCCAAAACATATGCCCCGTTCTACCCAAAGCAAAAATCTGAGTCACAGTGTATTCTAAATAGTACAGACACCGTAATTTGTATATCTTTATATATATAATTCTTCTGTGAGTGTGTATGTCACTGAACTTCTCTCAAACTACTGGACCGATTTTGATGAAATTTTTTGTGTGTGTTCAAGGGGATCTGGGAATGGTTTAGATTCACAATTGTGTCCGCTGGACAATGTTTTTTTAATTAATTTTCAATTTATTAGTAGTTGGTGATTTTATATATATATATGATCCCACGAGAAAATCCAAAAACACGGGCAACGCCGTGGCGATTTTTTGTCTAATGTAATGAATGACCCTGCTTCTTTAGTATTTCACTATGACATTTATTTGAATTTAAACAATAGAAATTAGGAATAAGTAGGTGTGGGTAGAACGGGTAACTTGAATCTGTTGTTTTGGGTTGAACGGAGCAAAATACCTATTGGGTAGAAAAATCTTGGGTCGAACGGGTAAGCACTCATATTCTGACAAAGATGTTCAGCTAGTAATATTTAAATAAACGTAGTAGTAGCGCGTAGACTTATAATAAGCTCTGCATGACATCTAATAACTTTTTGACAGATGCCATGTGGTCTCGCTCTCGTCTTATCTACATTTCACTGAAAATGTGTTTGGGGGGATTTCATTATCGATATACCCTTAACAAATCAAACGTCAACGGACCGTCTTTTCGAATTTCCCGAAACAAATATGATATCTCCAAAACTCATTATCAACAAAGCGTTCGCGATAAGCTATCAGTTGTATCACAGACAGTGTGCCCTCGATTACGACTAAACAAATACGATATTTGATAACGTTTTTAGTACATACTTACACGTTTGTAGGTTATTGTCAATACGCTTGCGTCGGTGGAGACGTATTATGTTTCACGTGGTTTTACTTGACTTTATGTCCTTACTTACGTTAGTTTATGTACTGGTTTCTTTAAGCCTCTAAATACTATATACTTACCTATACAACGGACAACAGACGGACCACTCATACAAATAAAGTTAAAATTATACATTTGATTACGCGGTAATGTTATTTGTGCCTTAGGAAACAAACTTTTTTAAGATTTTGCAAACTTTACCAATTTAAAAGCCAAAGTGTCTTAACCATGTGCATATTTCTTAGGACATGTCCAGACTGGATAAACCTGATTGTAGCAATTATGTTCTAGCAAATAAAATGGCAAAAACCGTTTCCCATTACAAAGCTGAAATTTTAAACTGGTTATACGGTGCTTGGATTTGATGCATGTTGTTACTTGAACGGGTGATTGTAGGGTTTATTCCGAGATGTCTGTATTTTTATTATATTATTATGTTATCTATATTTATTAGTAATAGTACTAAAAATCTTATATAGGAGTACCTAAGTATAATAATAATACATACTATTAACTTCTGACTCAGACACATCACGACAACGTAAATAATTCATTGCACGTGTAACACGTTTGCGCGAAAATATGTGAATTCCGTTTTTTTTTTAATTTTTGGGAAAAGATGTGTACTTGTTTTTGGAGTACTTAGTAATGCTATAGCATGCTTTGCAAATAACGCTTTTATATATATGCCAAATTCATCCTTCCATCGCCTCCTAGCGCTGGCCAAAGTATAAATATCGAAAAGGTACATCTTCATTAATCATAATCCAGTAATGAACCGATAATCATCATCAAGGAAGTATAAAACATAAAGCACTGACTCAACATTAACAAGTTAATATGCACATACTTCCGTGCAAGAACGCACGTTTAGTAAACAGCTGCGAACACCGACGTTGGTAAAGTTCTAAAGTAATGGACAGATCCTTGAAGATACATGACAAGCCTCTAAACTAAATGACGAATCTTCAAGGGTTAGGCAATTGCTCAGAACGGATGACAAATTAGGAAGCCGTTAACCGTTGTAATATATCGCGCAATCCTTGGAGCGACAAGGCATCTGACTAAGCAATGAACAAGTACAGGTTATTGACTGTGCTTAATCATGCTGAAACATGTCGATCAAGTTATTGCAGCTGATGTGGCAGTTTCTATTAAATATTGTGTAAAACTGACAGAATTAGCCAAATGGAATAGCTCATCAAAGTAGCAGTTAACAGGCTGTATAGCACGTAGAATTGATGGTCGTTGGGACCGATATATAAGTTCTTGAATAGAGACCGCGGATCGGCAAGCGCAGCGTCGGACGATCACTGATGATTTAGCCAAAGCGGTCACGTTCGGGGGATGCAATTGCGAGTGGATTCTAAAACAGTTGGTCATCTTTGAGGGGGAGGCTTATATTCAGCAGTAGTATCATCATATTCACCTGTGGCTGAAATTATGATGATGATGACTGTTTTTGCTTGTTTGTGCAACTAGCAAACGCAAGCTCCTTACCAACCAAATCGTTTAAGAATCACGAACCTCGGAAATTCAATGGAACATGTACCGACATGAAGTGTGTTTATTATAGTTCGCATCTTATTAGTTCGTTAGTTCATGGAGCAATTTCTGACTCAGCACCAGCTTGGAAAAGCTTCCGCAAACACGTTCACCGCATCGTGTCAAACTTGTTTGCAGCTGTGTGCGATAGCCGTTTAACAACAGATATGCAACTCGCATTGATAAGTTGTCCACTTGCAAACGTCACCTCACGTGTAGATAGGGTCACCATAAAAGATGGATTTATCATATGAATCACTAATTATCCTTTTGTGAGTAATTACTAATTATTAACGGATGTCTGATCGGGGATATCCGGTAATCATGTAAAGTTTGTTATTGGAAAAGTTGTGATAATGGTGATCGTATCAAAGTGGTTGTATCAAAATAAATAAGTGTATAATGTTAATTAATGTATTATAATTGTTCGGACATATTTTGTGTGACATCTTTGACAAGGCCTCTTTACAGCTGCTATTATTATTATGTAAGTTGACAAAGCCTCTGTACAGCTGCTATATTTTTTAATGATTTTATTGTTTTTTTTTTAATTGTGTGTAAATAATATTATTTGACGAAACTAAGCGTACAACCATGTTCCAAAAGTTAATAAAGATTTGAATTTGAATTTGATCGTAAAAGTCATAGGACTTAACATGCTTGACCGTTTATGCCTCATAGATTACAACTTATATCCATCAGTCCACGGTCTCCACTTGTTTCTTTTTCGTCCCAAACTGTCATACTATCAGCGCATATGTGTATTGGAAAAATCATTATCATCATTCCCTTGCAACATAATGTGGGGTCCGCACATTGTTTTGGCCATTTAACAAGAGGAAAAATTATTATCGAGATTAGATAATGAGTTATCTGAAACGGCATACTTGATAATTTGTTTTTTAATTAAGTATTTTATTTTCTTTACTTGCATTGTAAGCTTTCAATAATGTATGCAACTGCAATAACTAAATGCTTTTAAAAGCCAAAAACATCTATATTTTTCGCCAAATATCATTGACACCATTTCGTAAAGTTTGCAAACAATATTAACAGTAAACTATTTTGAAAATACAAAGTGAGTCACTTTCAAGTTTGTCAAGTTGCACTTTATACTATCTCGAATGTCTGCCGCAAGTAGGTTATGCAAACAATAGTTGAGTACGTAGGTACGTGAATATTCGATACATCGTGTAGATATATATATATCTACGCAGATAAACGGCTAATAAAATTTCACTGCCTGTCCTGACACGATTTTGTATCGTCGACAATCAATAACACGGTCGTTTGCATTTGTTTTATATCAAACATAACATTGCGTACAAGTAGTCTAAATTTACATAAAGTACTCCGACAACATGGCTATTTATTTAACACTTAATTTGTACATAATAAATAGTATAATACAAAAACGCAAGCTTAATGCTAAAGCATTATCTAACCGAAGTAGAAGAGAGGGGGGAGGGAGAAAAAAAACCATTAAGTTAAAAAACCTATTAAAGTCACGTAGACAAATAAACTGTGATATAATTTCTGTCGAATTATATTCTCTTAACTTTCTAAACAAGTCCTAATTATAAGCGAAAACCTTTCGCGACAGTAAATTTTCCAATACCAATCTTTAACATTATTAGTGTAGATTGTCATCGTCACTATTATTTCAATTTAGGCCACAGCAATTTGTCAATTCGCTTTATAACACTTTACTGCATTTTATTGCCTTCTACGAGTTATCTCCCTCTATATTTCACCTCGGCAACTGGCCCTATAACATTATTATTTGTCCAGCTGTTATCGTTTTCTATCACCGCCAAATGACCTAAAAGCACTGTAACTTATCTGTTGCTCTAGTTATTTGCCGTATTGTTGCTATCTTGAGTGAATATTTCCTGCGACGATTTTTCAAGGATTTTCTAACTCTTTCCGTGTTAAGATCTTTTGTTCTATAAGTATATAGTTCTATAAGTATATAAGTACTCTAGATTTACTCGACACAATTATTTTGTTACCCTATTCAAACTTACAAGTAACGACTGTGTTCAATGGATTTCGAATTCAGGCCTATCCATTATCCTCCATAATCCATCTACCATTTAATCACCCTAAACTTCGCTAACGCTTAATCCCCGGGTCAGCCAACGTACAACAATATATCGTTTCACGCTTCACCCATCCATCAATAGTTTATTATGCTTACCTAGAGGCCAATCTGTTTTGATGACGAAAGCTAACATGATCATCAAAAGTATGATGATGTTTGACCTCGGCTTGCAACTCGAGATCTAGGCCGCCACAACGGTCCTTTTCATCCTCATTTCACTGTCATCTGAATCATTACGCCCACATTAGAAATAATCCACTGCCCTCATTACAAAGATCGTTGGCCCAATCAATTCGTCATTACACGGCATCGTGCGAATAAAAAATGACGCCTACATGTATACGGTTCAAAGGAACAATGGCGTCCTGTAGCGGCGCGAGCATTGTCTATTACGGGGAAACAAAATATGTGTCAGGCGAGCTTTATGTCGTCACATGTCTTTGTCTCCTTCACTCTCGATTTGGGTGCGATGTGGGATCTCTATTGATGGAATAAAGGCTTTTGTTGTGACCAAAACAAAACGGTAGCTGGTATTTTTGCGCGGCAGTAAACGACAACAAAGAGTGAGGTTGGATAATTTATCGTTTATGTTTAAGCTTCACTTTTGATTTAATACTTTATGCCGGTACATTTGCTTATTTAAACTTTAATGGACTTTTTACAAGTGCAAAAGAGTGTATTTTTAAGGATTTTTTAGTAAATTATACATGCATGATCTATAATAGGTTTAATGACATAACTATCATTTAGATTTATCAGATATAATTAAATATTGGCCACGGATAGACTGTTGCTAAAATTGACAACTGTAATCCTAAATGCGCTATCAAACACTGAAATATTTTTTCAACTGTAAGATATTAGTGTAGATCTGTAATATTGATTGTTCTATTCAACCGATCCTTTCCACAGTAGAACAAAGTTAAGTACCGGACTTTCTACCGCTTAGCTGACTGTTTTAAACTCGGCTTCCTCAACTAACTTCTGACTGAAGCGCGCTAAACTTCTCAAACTTATCTTATTGGCTGTCTTGGAGAAGTAGAAGTCTCAAGTTTGCATAAAGGACTTTACAACTGTTTTCTATTTGTACCATATTGATTGGCGTTAACTAAGTGGATTGTACAATGTATTCTACCATGAAGTTGCAGAAAAATAGTCGGATCTTGTTTGCAATGGAACCCGTTGATGAAAGTTAATATTTGTTCAAAATATGAAGTCGGGAGTGCAATCAGCTTTTCACATCTGGTTACTGGATCGGAAACCGCAATCACATCGAATTGGTTATTCCGTATATTATCGATAGTGAATTCGGTTCACATTTCACTGATAAAACTATACGAATCGCTTTCCGCATGATCGTTATCGGTTTATTACAACTGATGACATTAATTATTGATGCAATGACTTTGTTGAATTCGGTATTGTTTTAAATTGTTCAATGTTTATTTGATTCCGGTAGATGGTTGCTTCCTTTAATACACTTTACTTTTTTCTTTACAAGAATATACTACAAGTTTTAAACTAATTAAATCCAATGTTGTTCTTCTAGATTCTTTAGGTAGGAGTAAATGTATGTATATTCTGATTTAGTTAGAAAAGCAATCTTCCTTGTGTAAAGTTAAATGCAGCGTGGACCATAATAATCTCCCACCTGATAAATATCGTATAATTTAGCATAATTGTATACTGCCGTAATAAAGAGCCGTTAAAACGAAACTTCTTAGAAGACGAGTTATAAGGTAGAACAGGGCTGAAGTCAGGATGTTTCATCATACAAAATATGTGAATCACAGATTATGGTCATATATTGTGTGATATTTATTTGAATAATTGTGTGACAATTAATATTGAGAGAAACGCTTTATCATATTTTGAACAGTATCCTTTTAATGTTTTTATAAATTCGCCAAGTTTATTGCAGTGTCAGTACCCCAGAAAGCAAGTCCTTACAACACACCTGACAAAGTAACGGTAAAATTGAGCGGTCCAGACCCAGGGCGCATGCGTAATGAACTCGAAGGTGGTGAGCTGTGTTTTTAGCATTTTTATCACAGCTCAACCCATCTGTATGCAGCCTCAGATCGAGCGATTGCGCGCAGGCTTCACGAAAAACTCGCAATACTTTGTAACCATCACATTTTTTTTATTCCACTCCAAACTCGAAAGCACGATCGAAAGATTTCGTAGTTTTCGCAAATTTCCCAGCAGCTGGTTTTTAATTATGCAGATGGATTTTACTTAAAACCCATTAAGAAACCTCTCGATGAGTAATAGCTGAATTCTCATTAATAAAACATCGAAAAAACATCAAACATCTACCGATACGATTCTAAATTATAGACTTGTTTTGAGATATCGATTCAATTTTATCAGCGTGATGGACAGATTTATTACACACTTTAACATCTGAAAAGAATGGATTGGATGCGCAGGAGTCGCGGAACAACGCGAATATCCGCCTGGGTCAATGCACTCGCGTTTAAAAATGGCTCTGACAAGCCAATTCAAATAAATAGCCCACAGACTAGTTTATTGACGAATTAAGTGATTTTCTAATGATAGATCAGGTCTATCGGCTATTTGATGGCTAATAAACTCAATCCCAATAGTTAAAGAAGTCATTGTACGAGAATGCCGGTTTTATATTAACCATAAAATCATATTATGTGTGATTTACTAGCTAATGATAAAATTAACAGCTTTTTATCTTTTCTATGTAGAGCCTTATCATCAATATATTCATCGAATTGAATATTGTTAGTGAATGTAAATTAACGAAGTAACCATTTTATTGAAGTATTTATTATAGGCACGTGTAACTAGGCAATTAAACGTGTGTTGATCTAACTTTCATTAACATCTAGAGACTTGCCCGTCTTCGCACGCTCGGACGCGAATCCACACTAATATTATATATGCGAAAGTAACTCTGTTCATCTGATCCTCTTTCACGCAAAAACTACTGAACCGATTCAAATGAAGTTTGGTACGCAGATTCTTCAGAGCCTGAGAAAGGAGGTCTTACCGCGGGATAATCCATTATAACGCGGATAACATCGCAAGACACTACTTGTTATACATAAATCCTCTTAAATCACTCCATCTACATATTACGGAACCTGCATCAGTTTAAAAAATTGAAGCTTAGAGACAGCGGGCGCGAGTTTTTTTATAAAGATAATATTAAATTTTCTGTTTAAAACGAGGTAATGCTGTAAAGCGCTGTAAGGGCTGTAGGCTTAAGTGAAATTCATGATTTGTATCTATTTCGAAATAAGATCAATAAATAAAATAAATAAATAAATATTTCCGGACTACTCACACAGCATCACCTAACCCCAAACTAAGCAGAGCTTGTACTATGGGTGTTAGGAGACTGATATACTACATAGATACATTTTTTTTGTAAATACATACATATGATACATAGAAAACACCCAGACCCGAAACCAGAGATTGTAGATCGTACAAAATCTGGTCCCCCGGCGGGAATCGAACCGGCAACCTCCGGCGCCTTAGGCGGACGTTCTCCCACTGAGCCACAGAGGTCGTCAAAGATACCTCATGAAGTTCTGTCGTGAGGCCACACATCTGATTTTGAAACATAATCTTAACTCACAACTTAGTTTAAAGCCGAAAAGGTCTTTAATTTTTACCACTATAGTAGAAACTTGGAACAAGTAAAACTAGTAGCAAAGCCTTGAGAAGTCTGGCCCTAGTCTGCGTTTAACGATCCCCATTCAGGGTCGAGAGCAAACCGTCCAATTCTCGAGGTCAAGACTCGCGGAATTGCGAATTATTGAACTCACCTAATTCTTAAATCGTCGTTAGTCACAGGTCGTTTACCTAGCTGTAGGTCGTTTAACTGTTTTCGTTCAAAGGTCTCGTTACATGTATGTACATGACGCGAATCCTTTGCGGCTTAGTTTCGTGAAAGAGCTATCTCAAAACTGGGAATCTCGAGGGGTGAGTATTCAAATAATTTGGTCGAAAACTAAAGTCTATTTTATTTTATGTATGGTGATAACGAGATCATCGTTGCGAATATATTCATTTATATATTTTTCGCTCGTATTCATAAAAACTGCTATTTCTGGCAAATATAACTAAATTGGCTAATAAAACACAATAAACCTATTTATGCCATATTTTGCGACAATTATAGAGATCAAAAAATGTGAAAAGCTTTTATTTGAACTGTTATTAAACAGATTTTGCACTAATTTGGGTTTATGAATGAAAAAAATATTAATATTGAAGTTTTTTTTAGTTTGGGATTTGTGTTTACTTAACAGTCTAATATGCAAAATATCAACGTTTGTGGTCTGTTCCGTCATAAAAATATGTTTGCTTAGATACGAGTACCCTTTTTGCCATGGAAATATTTATAAGGATAACACTTAGGTAAATTAACTTAGTGGAAGTCTTTTCGTGTCTTAGCTTATATCATCCACTTTAATTATTCCCACAGCAAAAATTTTTAAGATCTTCCCTGCTTCGCTGCTACATAACTCATCATCATCATCTTCCTGACCTTATCCCACATCACGTGGGGTCGGCACAACATGTTTTCTGCTTCCATTCCCCTCTATCACCCGTCATCTCAACACTCACATCTTTCTTACACATGTCATCTTTCACACAAGATACATAACTATCCCTAAATATTACATGAATAAGGTACCCTAGACTCTAGACATACAGTATACATCACCGGGATTTCCTTGAAATGCATGCAAATTCATTGCCAGGTGCCAGTGTAGATATTAGGTATACAATGCGGCATATTTTGCTATCTTCTCTGTGAATCACCTCACCTAATTCACGCTCAGGTGTACTTTACGGAAACAACTATAAACCACTTATTTGCATAACGTCGTTTACATTGTCGTCTTTGTTTAGTTTCCGTACAAATCACTTCAGCAAACTTTATCTTAGTACGTGATTTGTGCAGCTGTGGATTCTGACTTTAATGCTAATTATTTACAAATGTTTATGTTTGGACATGTGGTTTTTGCGATGTTGATAAGGAAGATAATTTTTGTAAAAGGTAATGGTATTAAGGATTTGGATTGAATACTTGAAGATAAGGGCAATATAATTGCGCTTTGACCTAAATCTGCTTTAGAATGTCGTCGTTTCCTACCTAGGTATATTTTTGGGGTTCTGTACCCACAGGACAAACTATTAGACCCTATTACCGCCCGTCACCAGGCTGTATCTCAAGACCCAAAATAGTTGTAATTTTGTGGAATTATGTATAAGTAAATAACTATATATGGGAGCTCCCATACAACAAACGTAATTTTAACAAAGTTAAGCAGGTCAGCACTTGGATGGTTGACAGCTTCGTCTGCATCCTATTGCACTATTAATTTTTGTATTTAATTTTTTTTTTATTGCAAAATGTGTATAAACTGTACACGGAACTCTACCAAGGTGTAGTATGAGTATATGACATAAGTACTTACCTTATTAATTTATTGATTTTGACATATTCCTCTTTACTACACTTTTCTTACAACTTGATATAAATTATTTTATGTAGTTTATGGATAGGTCGAAATATGAATAATAAAATACATTGCAATAATATTTCCTAATGATGAGGCACTACCGCTAATTATACAGACTCACATTAACACTAAAACAAAGCGCCCGCGCGAATGAAGATGAATATTGATAATTTATTGTTGAATAAAAGTCCAGCTGGTAAATACTAAAAAAAAAAAGAAGAATGAAGAAGTGTCTGTAATCCGTAAAATGTTACAGTGTTTCATTTATGGGACCTTCTTCAGCGATCAAATTGGTCATCTTGGATTTTTATTGCTTTGCGGAGAATGTACTCTGATAAAATATCGCTAAGTGTATTTTATTTATTGCACTTCTGACGTGTGTTTCAAATGTTGAATAAATTGTATTCTCAATAAGGTACACTCTTATTTATCATGCATAAGCATAAACCTAGTTTCCATACAAACCACGTATTAAAATACGCGCTTTAAATAATTCTCTACACCTTCTCCTGTGACATAACGATTGATAAAGCAAGAGGCACAAAAAAAAATCGTAGCTTGTCAACAAGACTTGGATAGTCGAAAACTGTACATTTCCAAAACCGTTACCATTGGTTCTGACCTGAGATCAAATCCCTGGATTTTTGAATAATGTATGTGCGTTTAAACACGTGCTTTAACGGTGAAGGCAAACATTGTGAAAAAAAAACAACATGTTCTAAGAACTTTAAATTATCTGAAACAATCTTTACTTACTTATATTACTAATTATAATATTTACCGCGGGAAAACACGTTGTTTCCAAGAGAAATCTAAAAACACTGTCAACTTCAACATCTTTATATATTATATAAATATGGTGTCACAATGTTTGTCCTCAATGGACTCCTAAACCACTTAACCGATTATAATAAAATTCGCACACCATGTGCAGTTCAACCCAACTTGAGAGATAGGATGGTTTTTACGTCGAGAAAAATTCGAGTAATTTCCGGGAAAATTGTATACCCGTGCGACGCCGGGGCGGGCCGCTAGTATATATGATATATATATGAAGGATCTCCTAAGCGGCGACCAATTAATTTCCCAGAATTCACAAAACTACCGTACAGATATGACACTGACTGACGCGTCTTTATGGCGCGTTAAAATATGCGCGCTCGTGCCAATTTCGCGCGCAATAATTACAGGAAATATGATAATGAAGACCATTCTTTGTTTACTATAACGATGGACGAATGAGGAAAACCAACACCGGCATAAATGGGTCGACACGGCTTTTTACAGTTGCTGCCGACTTCGGTACCTTCATGGTCCATTGTCTACCACGTGTTTCACTTGTGCCTTTGACGTTAATGTCTGGCCCTCGGAGGAAAACCGCATCCAAAAACTTGGAAAAGTTTCGCTCGTGTCGAATTAGCTGCCGACACAATCACAATTTTATTGTTTTATAATTCAATTGTTTGTCTTTTTAACCCCCGACCAAAAAAGAGAAGTGCTATAGGTGTGGCGTGTCTGTCTCTGGGACATCATAGCTCCCGAACGGATGGAGCGATTTCCACTAAGTTTTTTTTGTATGATTTGTAAGGTGTGTTTGACGCGGGTGTTGATATGTTTCATGGAAATTGGTTGAGCCGTTTAAAAGTTATGGGGTTGAGAGTGGGGAAGGAAAACCGAAAATCTGCAAATATACTCAAGCGGGGTATCAAATGAAATCATGTGCACGAACATTACTAATTATTATGATTTTTTACTTTTAAGGAAATTAAAGCATAGGAATCGGGGGTTTTTCTTAAATTTTAAATTTAGATTTATTATCATTTACTTACTCGGCTCCATAATTCAATTAACCTGGACGGGTAAATGACTAAAAATTATAATACACCCGTTATTTGATTATTAAAATCTTTGTACTAGTAATAAATACTAGTTACAGTTTTATAGCATTGAAGTTTCGCGTGACGTAACGCTTTCGTGCGATTTGTTAGAAAAGCCGCCACTCCGAAACTTTGATGCTCTATATCTTTGCACTTACTTGCACTTAATAGTAGTTCTAAATAGATGTTCAGTACTTTTGTACGGAATCAACAGAATATATTTATTTTAGGTAGTAATCATGCCAATTACTCTATCTTTTGCTGACAATTACTTTACAATGTGAAAAAAATATGATAGGTACCTATATAAATAAGATCTTAAATCTTGTGCGTTTTGACATGTGTATGTGTCGAATACCGGTGAAGCAATTTAAGACTAACCGGTGCTGATACCGTGCAATAAAATAACACCACATGAGAGTTATGGACAACATAACGTCATCTAATTATGGTATAATTTTTAGATCTACGCGGGAGTCCCGACATGTTGTTCTGAATAATCCGAGTAACATAGGTACTTTTTTTTAGTTTAGTATTGGCATAAGTAGTAGGTTTTTATTTTTGTAAATTTAATCAGATTTACAAAAATAAAAACCTGGCTTACATAAATATGATTACCATACAAAGGTTGTCTGGAAAAAAATGCTTTAACCCTTACTATTAATACTTTTGTATTTATGGTTCATTGGCGTGTGTAATAAAGAATTGTCTATTATATTCTTTGCTTAAGGAAATTTGGTTTGTAAATAATTTTACTATTCATCTTTATTCGTGCTGAAAGTCATTAACCTGGCCTCGTCTTCCTGAAGCATATATTGCGGGATGATCTTTTTTCGAGAAAAAATACGGGGAATTTTCCTGACCGGTAAAATACTTTTTTCAATATATTCCGGTCACATGGAGTCAACAAAACAAGTAGGTAAGTATTACACGTGGAAATCATTTGGTTGTAATATTGATTTATCGATACCAGGAAATTCCACGGCCTCCCGTTCCTTTATGGAATAAACCTACATAAAACACAACAAAATGACAAATCTGTTGATAACTTCCATGTTTATATATTTATGGCATCGTGTGCACATAGTCATTGTTGTATTTTCAGCCGTGGTCGCTATTGATACATTGTTTATTTTGTGTGATTTGCTGATTGTCGCAAAATAACTCCACACTAATAATTGTACTCGTACATTACTAATATGTAGCTAATTTTATTGTTCAATTTAGCGAACGAATATAGTAATCCCAGAAGTTTGTAGATTTGCATCCAGCCGATGAAATGGATTTTATATGATTTATTTTATTTATCTTATGTCGCTTTATGAGTGCTCTTTAAAATAACCGGCAAGTAAGAAGCACTTGGGATGCTTCTACCTAAAATATTAATATAAGTTTAAAAAAATATGTTTTTAGTTAAACTATTGTATCGCAAGGAAAAGTGAAATTTCCGTTTATAGTTCGATATAAAAGAAAAGGATACCATAAAACAGTCTCGACAAACAGTCAAACAGCGAGTCGGATGCTGTAACCGTTTATGTCCAATAGAAAGTCGTCAGTCATCGTTGGTCGATCATCGTAGCTTCCGTACAGTCAGCGTTATGTTGATATGAGCGTAGGTTAGCGTCCAAAGTAGTCCAAATAATCTGAAAAATATAACATTGATTTACGCATGTTGAATTATTATATTGTTGTAGGCACAGTTTGTGATCAAAATATCTTACTACTCATTGTTTTTCATTTATGTGATATAAATAAAGAAAAAATAAAGAAAAAAAGCTTGCTAACGAAATATTGCTTATTTTGGGGTTAGGTGTGTGATTATATTATTAGTATTGATGATAGACAAAGCTGTCATAAGTAGTATGGTAACTATTTTACAGATTACTACAGAGCTTTGTTTAACTGGATAATTTTGAACAGCCTGTCTAATCTGATGATAAAAATAATGAGTATTGTGGTTCGATATTTTGAACACCTTTGGGCGCTTACAAAATAATGTTGATTCGAACTGCGTACATCAAATTGCTTCTATTTTTCAGATTATTTCGATAACTCTAGAAGCTCATATACATTTGACGGCTGACTGTACGCAGTGATCCATACTTAGAGATCAAGTAACTGGTTCACGTAACGTTCTCCGTGATCGATGAGGTCTCCCGGTACGATTGATGGCTCTAGTATTGACGTGTGTGTTCAAAATATCACAAATAATATGCGAGAGCTTACCACAGGATTTTTAGTATCTTAGTTGTTAATCTGTTTTCTAACATTCACTAGTGCAAGACTGGTTAAAGTTTATAATTCTTCGCAGAATTGTGCTTGAATACTAGACGTATACTATGCATATATATTGGACTTATGTCTTACCTAAAGGAGTCTAGGTTTTACGAATGGATCGCACTAATATTTTCAATGCAAAAATGTAATTTTGTTTGATTAATTAATCCCTTATAATTAATTTGGACGTGGACTTATCTTAATAGTGGATTTCAATACGTAAACGACAAAACTTTATAGCCAATGAACATCAAATGCTTAGGGATTGATTTAGACGGTTAATTGATAAACTTTTACTGTTATTGTTCATAACAGGAATCAAACGGAGCTTAACATAAAAGCAGCTTAATGTTAATTTTAAATTCAGCGCTGTAGCTCTTACTAGGTCACCTCAGTTGCGCCCCAACTCCCAATAGCTATTTCGGTGTGGCATGAGCTTTTTAAAAGTGCATGTATTGTGCCTGGAACACGTTTGCTGGAACCTGGCGTGCCAGCTACGTGCCTGACATCCAGATGGAACCAGCATTGTATCGCATCTTCACTTCGGCTTTATTTCCACTTGCAACGATTTTCACATTCTGAACGCATTTGGTTTTCCGTATCCATTCATGCTCTGTTTCCGTATATTTTGATGCGGAATATAACACATAATTTTATAGCATTGTAAAGCTTTTGCAGTCATTTAATGTAAAGCAATGCTAAGCTAAGCCGTGACTCTCATATTGCTGTATTTTTAACCCCGTGTGACGTGTCTGTCTGTCTGTCTGGGACATCATAGCTCCCGGAAGGATGGAGAGATTTAAATTTATTTTTTTATGTATGAAAGGTGAGTTTGGCGCGAGTGTTCTTAGACATGTTTCATGAAAATCGTTTGTGCCGTTCAAAAGTTATGGGGGTGTGAGTGGGGAAGGAAAAATGAAAATCGGCAAATATAGTCGAGTGGGGAGTATCAAATAAAAGCACATCACGTGCACATTACGAAATAAAATGTGTTTTACTTTTAAGGAAATTAAGGCATTGGAATCGAGGGTTTTTCTTAAATTTATAATTTCATACTGTGTATGACTAGGCAGAATTTGTAATCAAGTCTTGACAATTTTCTCAGCAAACATTGAACCTATAGAAGAATCTGAATTCAGTTAGCGGGTAAGATTTCAGCTCAGGGGTCACATGTTTGTATATTCTGCAGACACTATCTCCTTTGTCTGGGTCTTTAGTTTGTATAATAATACATATCTATGTTTGTACTATGTATATTATTGTTAGGAATATCAGATGTCTAGAATCCGTAACACAAGCATAGAGCTTACCACGGGGCTATATATTGTTGTCCAGGATTGTCCAGCGTTATTTATTTATAGAATTCAGAATATCTTTAACTGACCATGTTATAGCCATGCCCGATGGTTGCCTTTGTTTCAGCTGCTTTGAACTTAACTTTGAAGTTGGCAATATCAGATTACTTGCAAACTGATCCCTGATGCCGGTTAGGCAACTTCCAAACCGGGACCCCT
Source organism: Gymnoscelis rufifasciata (assembly GCA_929108375.1). Lineage (NCBI taxonomy): Eukaryota > Metazoa > Arthropoda > Insecta > Lepidoptera > Geometridae > Gymnoscelis > Gymnoscelis rufifasciata. The sequence goes on along the minus strand of OV815327.1, from coordinate 5,645,086 downwards.
CGTCCCAGTCATTATCTAATTCCGCCGAGTCCTAGATACCACGCCAATACCTACTACTAGTCTAAGATCCGACTGCTGGAAAAAATCACTCATAACGTACAGGGTTCAAACCACATTTGTACCGACTTTCAACGAATAACAGAGGTTCTCAATGCGACGCATTTTATTTTTCTTTTATTTGTTACCTCAGAACTTTGATCTACGTGGACCTGTTGATGATTGTTTTTTTAAGCACCCACGGGCAGAAATAAGGGTACAGTTCTTATGCAGGTGTCCCGAGTCCCGAGTTGTACTTAATCCATACTAATATGGATGGTATTTGTTTGGCCATCTTTGCGGCACAACGGCTGAACCGATTAGTCTTAAATTTGGTACGTGAATGAGTTATACATGGGATTAGGACATAGGCTACTTCAATTCAATTTCTATTACTTACCAACTTATAAATTCTAAACGGAAAGTCGGTTGGTTTTTGTTAAAAATCATATTTGCCAATTTTAAGTCTATAAATGCTATATATGATATTTTATTTAAAAAAACATAATGCATGCAATTTATGTCCGAAAAACAATAACCAACAATTTGCGTTATTGAAAATACTGTGCCCATATTTTGAGCAGCAACCTAGCAGTGCTATATTCTCCTAATCGAAGGTAAACGTAAAAATGTTGTTTGAGCCCTGTACGCTATAAACGCATTGATCCTGCAGCGGGATCTCGTACTATACAGATGTGTTGACATAATCAGCTGACGGTATGGGTCGGTCATTGGACTACATCACCTTATCAAACAAAGACCTGTTGTGTAAATTTATATTCTTACGAGATGTTGATAACTTTTATTGCTACCGATACCGATAGTGTCTGATTATTTTTATGATAAAAATATTATTTTATTTCATCAATAAACAGGAATAGTAGATGTTATACGCCTTCTCAAATAATTTCCGAAAGTCAGTCTTAATACGGGAATCTTTTGTAATTGCTTGGCAACGGGTCTCCATTAAGGTACAAGTTGGAAGTCAACTTCAACTGTAGACATGACAGTATTCATCCCCAACTTTAATATTAGCTGCTAAAAAGCTCTCCGTTGGCAGTTGAAGTTAGGTTCCACACGACCATTCCCACTTCACTGAATTAATTGGATTAAAATCTATCAAATAACATATGAAAAAAACCTCTATCAGGATTTCACTGTCGGTTTATGAACTCTGCAATGCTACACAATTGCCTAATCACAATGCCCCTGTGAACTGTAAAATTTCTGATGCACCAAACCAACAATGCCAAAACGCCGGAACTAAATAACGGTCCACGATTTCCCATACGATAATGTACAAGTGAAATCACTGACCCATATTCACACAATACAAGTAAATAAACATGCCGAAATATATTGAAATAGTGTTGCTAGTCGCTAAAACTACGTCAGCGCTGTTTGGTGAAAGTACTAACTAGAACTAGGTTATTGTTAGTTTGTCTAGGCTTTGGGACGTGTGTAGGTGTGATTGAAAGTCTTGTGGATTGTTAAGATATATCTATATTCATTCAGTATCATCATCACCCATAGACATAGACAATCCTATCATCCCTCACTAGACTCACAACTGGCAAGCTTCCTGTTATCATGAGACCATGAACCATGGCTTTTAAGTCTTAAATTGTCATGGCTACCGAATAAAATAAGCATAAAATCCACAAATAAGTTTGTTTATGCCAACTCTGGTAAGAAAATATTGTTTTATTTGCAAACATAATGTTAGCTTCATTCTAGTATGTTTTGCACAAATCGTTATTATTCTGACCTAACAAATACTTTTAAATAATTACTTTAAAAAAAAAAACAGCCAACCAGTATGAATGAATTATAAATCAATCTCTATTGGAAATTCATATTATATATAAAATAATTTCAGAAACATGTATATTTGACCAAATTTTGGAAATTGGCTTTTCACTCGTGTAAGATAGGCCGGAGATACTCGAAAGCTATTGATACTTGATAGTACTGTATTCAGAACATTGCTCAATTAGTAATGTCGAATCACGATAGACCTCATTTCACCCCGTCATTAAACATTCAATATAGCCCCGTAAACGTTGCATTTTTCAGCGCTGCAGTATTTCAACCTAGTAATACGATAGGCCTTGTGATACATATGCAGTACCAGGAACCGATGTAGGTCGCAACTGTAAAACTGAGTTGATTATCATTACGGTTTAGTTTCAGAGGTTAAACTCGTTTTACAGCCAGTGCCAAGTCCTTGCAGTTTTTTGGATTTACAATAAGATGTTGGTGCTTTCTGCTGTCGTTGTTATGCAAATATACAACATGCACATCGTGTTTGAAATGATTATTTTCATTTTTGACGGCAGATTTTGAATTTTATTTTTATACTAGCTTTTCGCGCTTTCAGCTTTTATGGATTTTCCCTTGAAAACAACGTACTTTTCTAAGGTTTAAAGTAGCCCTTAGCCGACCTCGATAAAAAGGCTATCTAACAGGGAAAGAAATATTCAAAGCGGACAAGTAATTCCTGAGATTATCGCGTTCAAACAATCAATCAAAAAATACTCTTCACCTTTATAATCTTAGTTTAGTTTTCTTTATCTTCTCATGTGGAAACTTGCGTCTTTAATAGCTGCGACATTGTGTACTCTCTATTTTAGAAACGGTCTACAAAATCTGTTAAGATTTATTTGTTGCTGAACAAAGACCAGGTCAAAAATCTCTATGATTTTACCAATCAATGATGCGGGAACATTGGATTCACCAAGATCCTTTATTTATTTGTTGAATCTTAATTCAATTGCAAAGTCTGACGTCAATGCTACTTATATACTATCATTGAAGTGTCACTCCCTATTTGATCTTGAATGATTCGATCAATGACTCTATATTATTAAAATACGAATTAGCATCATTCGCCAATTAGTAATATGATTTGGCAGAACTGAGTTCATCGTTGTACCTTGACTTACAAGTTACAAGATCATGGTCATGCGCCAAAACGAAAATAGTACGACATAATGTTATGTAACTATTTGTATGTTTCTCGTCATGCGCTACCATGAAAGAATAGATATTACGTATCGTCAGAAAATGGAGCTGATGGAAGTACAGCGTTGGTTACTGGCTGGTAATCAACACACTGATGAGTCAGCGACATGGACATACCTTTTGTTGTAAAACTCACTAAAGCTTGAGAAATAATTTCGCATGTAAGCTTTACTTAACGAATAAATAGATTTTTATTTATTGAGATACAAAATCAAAGTCAAAATAAAATACAAAAAAACAAAAATTCTCTTGATAAAATCACAACTTGATTTCAAACTGAGACATTGATCACTTTCTATGTGACTTGTAATTATTATAACAATAAAGTATTATAAAAATCAGTTTTCTTTGTTTAAATGCATTAAACTAGAAAAATCTTTGTCTTTACGAGTATGATAATGGAATGCTGAAAATATTTTTATTGCCTATCTAAAATATCGTTTTCGTAATTCAAAGCGCTGAAGATCGATTGTGAATTATTTTAGTGAAGAATAGAAAATATTTTAGTACAATACATGATTTATTTATTTATATACTAATTTAAGGAATATAATTACATGGTCTGAAGAGCATGTAATTATATACGCACATACCAAGAGCGACAATGTACCTCTATTAAACTTAATTAAAATATTTATAATTACACAGATTTAAATTCCCCAGATTAAAGTGTCCCAGCAGTTAATAGACGATAATGATGATATATGTAGGTATATATGATGATATCTAATCCGGTAGTTAGTTAAATAGTGAAGAACACGTTAAAGGCTAACGCCGATCCTTATGACTAAAAGCATCGCTGATTCCATTTTGAAATCGTGTGGGTCGCTCAATGTATTCTAGTATGGCTTTATCGCTTGTATGTTACACTAATACCGCATTACATACCTAAAGATGGCGATAATATACTCGATGACTTCTTTAGAGGTGTTTCCGATAGTCAAGGGCGAGGAGCCAACCTTGAAATAACTGGACAGGCAGAAAGATTATACATATTACATATCTATTATAAAATGATAGTTTTAGCTGGTTCTTGCGATATGGGAAAATTTGCTGATGTAGAATGGGAGAAAGGGATAATGAATTTTATTGTTAGCCAGCAAACCCTAGTAGATCTTGGTCTACAATAACAAACATGTACTAAATAATAATAGTGACCATCATTGGCTTATATTCCTCTAAATAATGACCCTAATTATCATAATGAGTCACCGACTTTGCCATGAGCATAGACGCCCTTTTTAGGGTTCCGTACAAAAAGGGTATAACGGAATCCTATTACTGAGACTTCGTCGTCTGTTTATCACCTGGCTGTTTTGGAAGACCGCGATTGAGAGTTGAAATCTTGAGGGATGGTTTATTTCTGTTGCCTCTATGACATCACATAATAAATAAATATATAATGAGGCTCCCATACATCAAACGTGATTTTCATAAAGTTGCGACGTTGCGCGAGCACAGTACTTGGATGGGTGACCGTTCTGAATGCTTCTTTAGCACTCTTTCGCATATTTTTAAAATTGCAAAATATGTATAAACTGTACACGGAACTCTGGGTGCAGTATGAGTCTATCTCATACTTATCAAACTTTTATTTTAATTTGCGGCTAAAGATCGCCAAATGCATATCGTACGTACGCCAACAGCGCGTCCAAATTATTGAAGGCCGTTGCACCGTGGTTGATACCCACTTCCGAACGGTGTATCTAGAAATCCACCCTAAAATACGAACGAATAGTTTCTCGTATGGTTTTGAAGTATGTTATGTTTCCAATACGTGATGTCAAGGTGGATATTTTCTTTATTTCGATTAAATAATCCGGTTTTCTATTTGTCTCATATAGGCTATATTCACCACTATTTTATGGATGGGCTATAATCGGGAAATTTTCATTTTCATATTGGATAACTTTTAATAATCGGCGTAGCAGTTGTTAAACTCGGGAATGATATAGTGGGAGTAATAATTGATTGTTCTGTAGCAATTTTTTTGTGGAAGTCAATCTCCGTAGATTTATCGACGAACTGTCGTTTTAGTGTGCTAGAGTATGAGTAGTGGTTATTTCTTATTTTATTTTTCTTTATTAGAAGCAACAAAAAATTATAGTCTAGACTAGTTAAATATCATATAACATCCTTATACTCTAAGCATAACCAGCACCTTTGCCCGCCGATTACTATATGCGAATATCGCAATCACATTCGAGTCATAAATCCCCAACTTCCATAAGCTCATCTTATTTCCATAATAACAGTATGATCAGCAACTTTCTTTGTAATGGCCCGCAAAAACATCGTGTAGGTTGCTTATAACGTGTAATGGCCAAACAATGTTAACGTACAGTTAACAGCAAAATTAAGTTATCAAAATCAAAGTTTCCAAACATCTTCTAGAGTGATTTGCCAGATATAACAAGTTATAACAAAGTGTCAATTTCAATTGTAGTTTTAATTGGTCAAAAGAAAATGATCATATTAACACCAAGGATCGAACAAATGTGATTACTTACATATATGACACGTTATTATAAAAATATATACATCTCCAGACTAATCACACATCACCATCATTGGGGTTACCAAACTAAGCATAGATTTTAATGTAAATACCTACATATGATACATAGAAAACACCCTATTTGTTCCTTTACTTCTAACAAACTGTAATAGTCCGTAGTCAAAAGACTTCATTATTTACTGTTTAAGGGAACCTATTTCGTCAGTTTCTTTTGCTGTAGACTGTACTTGCCCGATGGTGTACGAAACCTGATATTACCGCTACGCCGCTACTGAATTGAACAATTAAGCAGAAAAATCAACATCTCCAATTTTCATTGTGGGTGGGTAACTGTGCTTGTTTGAACACGTGTGGTGAGGTGATGTACTCAGGGTGATGAGCTGAAATTGGTCATGTAGCTTGTCATCAACTTATGCCATTTTAGTGTGAGCTTTTGATCTTGATTAGGAAAGAGTTGGGAAAAGCCATTGTAATTTTTGAGTTTATGAGATTTGCTGCTATTTCTGTCTCCTTTTATCATCATGAAGAACCGCAGTGAATGACTAGTTATATCCTCAATAATTTGTACTTTTGTATACCTCCCTATCCCTACACCATCCGGGCTAGGACAGTGCGTGAAACGATTTTTTCGTGTTTCGTGATGTGGTCCGGAGAAGCCATCTACCTTCTTGGTCTTCATGTCCCATTTTAGACCTCATCGTCACTGTGCATTAAAAAAAACATTAAGTCGTGCTAGGGACCTCCTAAGCCGGTCTACTAAGAAATTTAAGAGTAATTGTTGTGACTGATGTACATTTATATATATTTTTTACTATACATATTAAACACCAAGGAGAAAGTGCTTGCAGACAATTCAAACACATGCCCTCTCGGCGGGAACCGAACCCGCTTCCTCATGCGCCTTCATAAGAATAGCCTGCCAACCCTTAATACGTCCGCACCATAAGTGACGTCATGACCTACATGCGATCGGTCGATGTTCGTCGCACGCTTCAGATAGTTTGCGGAGTTCAAGAGGATACGCGCGTACTGACATTGACGTTGTGAGATTTATAGGATGCTGAGAGGACATTGTGCTTGGAACTAGGATAAAGCTTTCGCGGAAGTCGCCACGCGATAGGACAGTGGAATTTATGAGCTTCATCAAAGCTTGCTTATACGGAAAATCGATCAGAAATCTTTCTAGCTATCAGCCTGTTAACAGTCACTAGTGAGTGATAACTAGAAGCGGCCTAGACTAAGCTTTGGGTTATTAGGGTCGCCTACCCAAAGGGTAAAACCTATTACTGAGACTTGTTTGTCTGTCGTCTGTCACCAGGCAGTATCTAAAGAAACGTTATAGATAGAGGGTTGAAAATTTTGAGGCATGATGTATTTCTGTTGCCGCTGTAGCAACAAATACTAAAAAACTAAATATATGATCTATATAAATAAAAATGAATTGTTGTTCGTTAGTCTGATTAAAACTCGAGAACGGCTGGGCCGATTGAGCTGATTTGGTTTTAAAATGTTTGTCGTAGTCCAGGGTAGGTCTTAACGGTGAGCAAATAAGGAAAAATTGCCGGGAACTTTTTTACCCGTGCGACGCCGGGGCGGGCCGCTAGTTAAATATATATCTTATACAACAAACGAGATTTTTATAAATTTAAGTTGCAAGAGGCTAGTACTTGGATGCTATCAAGTTTATTTATTTGTCGGGTGCAAATGAAAACGTAAACCCGAAAGTGTGAAAAAAAATTTCGTTATATGGTACCATAATTAAATTATGGTACCTTATAACGATATTTTCATGTCAAAACGAGTTAAAATTATGATAATTTTGACACTAGTTGATCAGATATTATTGCTTCCGGTGTTTGTGAAATGATTCCTACCTACTCAAATTTTCGGGGCGATATACTTACTTAATTCACCTGGGTGAACTAGGTGAATTAAGTTTACTATTTTAGTAGTCTTTATTCACCTAGGTGTGATGATCAAGTTTTGTCCGTGCATAAACATTAATCTTTCGTACCTACTTTCGTACATGTTTAGATAGCTAATTGTTGAGCGTTTCATTTAACTCGCTAACATCGTGTGCATAATGCTCTGCTTACTTTGGGCATAAATGCTTCTTCGATTGATCGCATTATTTATGATTCCTCATGAATGAAGAGTCCATTGTCACGATAGATAGTTATTCAGTTATTGGCCTCATTCGTTTTACATTTTAATTGATGGCATGTTTATGGCGACCTTAATAACTGCTTCGTTATTGGAACAGCTAGCTATTAAAGCTATTAAAGTTTCTAGTCCAGACATGGATCGATTGTCTTCCACCTTTCTGGTCTTCACTGCCTCAGTAGCGCTGTGGGCGGAGGTCCGCTTGCTGTGCAAGAGGTAGCGGGTTCGATTCCCGCCGAGAGGTCAAGTGTTTGTATGTTCTGCAAGCACTTTCTCATTGGTCTGGATGTAAGTCTATTATATAAAGTATATCAAATGGTTAGTACCCGTAACACAAGCTTAGGGGCTAGATGTTGTTGTGTGGATTGTCCGGAAATTTTTATTTATATTTATTCTTCAAAATTGTTCATGTAATCTACGTTGATAATGCTGTAGTTGTAACTCCAGAAATTTTTATCACCTACCTATTCATTTGTTAGATTCTTGTTGATTATCTTAGGGTTTCCGACCGATTCAACAGCTTCATTTCTGAAATCGGACAACTGTAACTTATTTGAAGTCTTATAAATCATTTTAAAGACTACTTTGTCGATAATAAAGCTCTATTTGAAGTCCTGTGCTTGAATTAAACCTGTCGTGTGCTATCAACCGAACAGAGAAGGGCTTGTCAGTGTTACAAGTGATGCAAAAATAAATGTAATCAGTGACATATGGGCAACTGTGACCCCACGCGAGTCGTTGCTCTGTCTCGCGAGTTGCGCTTGCGCATGTGTTTTGCTTTCATATTTGCTATATACTTGTTTGATCAATCATTTTCACCTAAGAGGCTATGAAACATAGTTTTGTATATTTATTAAATAATTTTGTATGTAGTGTATGTAGTGTATCGTATCTGTGATTATGTCACACGCCTAATACAGATCGTCGAAGCTATGCTTAGTTTATGGTCATGGATTTGTCAGATTATATTTATATCAAAAGCTATACATACATATATGAATATGTAGGTATGTATATAAACTTCAGTTTACCTTGGCTAATACAAAAAAAGCTCACAACGTCGAGCCGTAAACAACTAACTACCTTATCATATAACTTATTATATATAACTCTATGTTGTTCTATTTATTTCCTGTCCATCCAAAGGTTGCATGGATAAGTTCGCCCACAGCGATAAGGCCGCCCTTTGTACTCCGATGTATTGACTTGTTACTTTTTACTGTTTGTATTATATTTGTGGTGGACAATAAAGAGTTATCTATCTATCTAGATAACTTCTCTAATTTACTCCTTAACTCATTATTAATCAAGGCCATACCTTTTACCTTTGTCTTTTATATTATTCAAAAAGAAATTCCACGGCTACTCATAATGAGTCTCCGTTTCTCCAAATTTCGACGCAGAAACCTGCTAGCAGCTCTTCCCGTGAATTCATTAACTTTGAATTAAGTAAGATAAAAAGTATTTCATAAAAATAAAATTTATAAGATGGCTCGCCAAGTTTGATTGACAGCAAACGAAGCCTAGAAAATAAAGTTCTTTGATGTATTTTTATTTCTCAGAGAATTAATTTCTCAAAAATAATTTATCTATTTCAAAATGCAAATGAATATATACAAAGTTTTCCCTCTATATTACTTATGTTGACGTTAACACGTTTACAGACAATGTGTGAAGAGAGAAAGTTTCCACAGACCTTAGGCACAAAGGGAGCCTTGACACCGGTCATCTTTTCACACATTAATACTATAATACGAAGTGAAATCACGTCTGACAGCTTCAATAATTCAATATGATGTATGAAACGTGATAATTCTTCCGATTTCTGACTCACATTTTATAGATTTACCTTCGATCTTTGTTCGCTCGAGGTTGTATGTACGACCTTACGGAAGCGGGATTTATTGTTTTCTCGATTGGGTTTTTATTTTCATAAAATTTAGTATTCGTAATCCTCCAAAATTGATTTGAAGCCGTTGAGGCGGACGGAATAGATAGTCAGAGCGACAGATTCGCTTGCAAGCCTTTTGCAAATTAAGGAACTGCAATTGAATATAGGATGTATAATGTATATGTCCAGCAATATACACCAAAATGATGCCAATGCGCCGATGAGTTAAAAATACATTAGCTAAAACACTAGGAAGATTATATTATTATGGGCATTTAAAAGTAGATATTTAAAACTTATTGTCGATTTATTCCCATCAATGTACATATATGACCAGTTTCTCTAGTACATACAACAGCAATTACTATATAAATATATTCTAAATCTTTGGTATACAATTTTAAACCATGTACGTATAATTGCAAAAGTATTTTTAAATAATTTCCTATTTCCCACCCATCTTCATCTTCTACATATTTGTTGAATCCCTTTCAAAAGTGCAGTCGAGTTCTTAACCACGAGTCTTTCCATTAATCATTGTTAAGATGAAACAATGCCCCCCTAGGAAAGACATTTATGTTTACACTCCGCCATAAAAGTGTACCTTGAAAGGGCTTGACAATAGCAGTCTCATATTACCTATGGTTATTCTTTTAACTTAAAAGTCAAGAAAACTACTAATGTAATACTAATGGGGCTTTGAGAGTTAAAGTCCTGTGTGAGGGATAATTACTTTTAACATTTTAGCTGTATAGTTTTTTATTGCACTTTGTTCAAGGTTTGAACATGAGTGAAGGAAATATATTTTGTACGAAATTCAATAAGAATTACTTCTTATTTATCGACCACATCGCACGGATAATAAAGATGAAATCATTGATTGTCTGTTGTGACAGTATGATTATTATAGAGGTAGTGTTAAGTACTGATTTCTAACGGAAGATCGGTTTAAGTCTAGGTAGTTTTGATATCCAAGATCTGTTTTGGCTGTTGGTTAGGTTTTTTGCATTCGATACAGTTATTCAAGAGAAAAGTTTTGAATAACATGCACACCCCGATGGTGTCCCTAGTATATGTAAACTAGTAAAATATTCTCTAGGATGAAGAATTGAACTAATGACGAAGATGTCAAATTATAGTAAAGGCCAAAGATGAATCAGTCTGTGAGTCAGCAGGTATCCACAGTACGGCGGTGTGAGATCGACGCCCTATCACAACGACCTCAGGCGCAGCAGACGGGTCTGCGAGGAAAAGAAACAAAGAGTCGGGTTATGTAAACGCGATTAGGTCGCAATGCAAAAACTTGTGGTTCGAAAAAACATCGGACAATATTCTGAGAACTTAGATTTAGACCTAAACGTTTTCCTGGTAGTTTTTGTAGCACGTACGCTTCGACGCATTGTTGACGTTCCTTCTGGCCGAATCTCTGGAATGAACCTCATCAAATTCTAAGAACGTTGAAAAAAAATACACAGTCCTATAGCTATAGTCACAGAATATAGAAAGCTATAGCAATATAGTAAAACAAAGCTGCATTATTGTCCACAAAGCTCGTAATTAGAGCTGGGAAACCCAAATTTTATGCAAGGGTGAGTCCTTGCATTCAATTTCCTTCAAGCAGGGATCGTGGCAAATTGCTGTAAAATTCGATCGGCCATTTCCTCTGTGTCCGGAATGTCGAATTTCCCGCTGGATCAAGGGCTAATTGGATCCTCTGGGATCCCGTGAACGTGTGGATGTTTGGGTAGCTTAAATTTCGATGGAGCGTATTTAAAGCCAAATGGCATTCTTGTAAATTGGGTAGTTTAACTTTATCGTTATGTGTTTTGGTTCGTGTTAAGATTGTGGTAGTAACGCTTTCTTGTTAATTATTAATTGTTCTTAAGCAAGCAAGCAAGCGTAGCATTGGATTTTTACCAACTAGATGGACGGATGACTTGGTAGAGGCTACGGGCTGGCGGTAGATAAATCTATAATATAAAAATGAATCGCAAAATGTGTTGGTAAGCGCATAACTCAACAACGCCTGGACCAATTTGGCCAAATCTTTTTTTTAAATGTTCGTAGAATTATTGCTGGAAAAACCCTAAAAATAGCCCTTTTCTTTTTCCCATACAAATGATTTGTAACTAAAACGTAGTCAATTTGAGCTTTATTGCTATGGTATAAAGTTCATATTAAATTACAAGCACTCACTGTTGTCTAAGCAATGTAGGTGTGTCCCTAACGTCAAAGATCATATCTATCAAAAGTATATAAAATTTTCATGTCACAATGTTAGTTACCTCCGAAACTGCTTTACCGATTTTAACCAAATTTTATATGCGTATACAGTAGGTCTGGAGAATCAGCTACTATCAATTTTTCATTTTGCAAAACAACGTTTGCTGGGGTCAGCTAGTATTTAAATAAATAAATACTTCCGGACAGTCTACACTACACACCAACATCTAGCCCCTTGGTAAGCTCTTAGCTTGTGTTACGGGTACTTGATATCTGATATACTTAATATAATAAACATGCATATGTATATAGATATTTTTTTAATATACATATTAAACACCCAGACTCAGACCAACGAGAAACGTGCTTGCAGAACATACAAACATTTTAACCCTCGGCGGGAATCGAAACCGCTACCTCTTGCTCTGCAAGCGGACATTCGCCCATATGAAAATATCATATCTAATCATTGTTCCACTGTCTAAACTGTAAAGTATCTGAAAAAGAAAATTAAGAATAGGTTAATCTTCTTAGGTCAAATTAAATAAAATCCAAAGATATTCCAATTCAAATATTGAAGTTTAACCTGTTGATCGTTGACGCCGATATTAATCTAGAGCTTCCTCGCTGTTTGATTTAGTTCGAAGCTTATCTGGCTTAAAATATTCTCGTGACAAAGCGACCGATCCGCCTGAGAGTGTTGTATTAAGGTTCGAGCACATAACTCCGGGGCGGAGCGCTAAAACCGCTCAAATTGCTTGATAACTATGTGTTATATGATTCATAGTCCGTTGCACCTAGTCAATACTATGCTATGCTATTATCCCAAGGTTGCCTGGAAAATATCGCTCATAGCGATAAGGCCGCCCTGTTTTTAATTAGTTAAGGTTTTTGTAAAGTTTTTAATTAATTTGTGTGGTGTACAATAAAGTGTTTTCTATTCTATTCTATATATAGTAAGCGGATTAATGTGCATCCACATCGTTCAGTTGAACTCAAAATTCTAGTAATACTGGCAAGGGTCACCCCAACACGCTGCGGCCCGGCATAATGTGCTCGAACCTTTAAATCTCTCGCAAGTGGAACTGGTTGCTGGTATCACGCCATCTACCGGTTTCGTTCGCAAATACATGGTAATTTGCTTCACTTTGATTTATTGCATTGGGTGTCGTTGCATAATATTTTAATTTGGCGCAATTTCTGCCACCTACCTTCATACAACAGGATTACAATTTAAATCCACCTTTAACCGCCCTAATATACATTAACTTATGCATTGTACAGACTGTTGGAGATCCATTACTCGTCTCGTCTTTACTTTTTGAGTGCTCTTAGTAAGTAGATGTTGATTTCTCAACAATGTCGGAATAACCACGCGTGGGACGTAAAAAATCCCGATTTCAAATGTGACCTCCAAAATTACAATATATTTATTGATTACACGATTCTGTTCAAGATTTCATTTTTCTCACGCCTTTTGTGTATTATAAATAATCAACAAATAAGCCTCGGCTCTTTAATAATGTAAACTTGTCGAAAATTTAGGTCGCATTTAAAAGCTCTGCTGGGAAAGCTTAAGAGATTAGCTCTCTGTGTTTTATGTTCCTTATTAAATATTAGTGTTTCTTTCGTAATACACGTTGGATGTAATTTGTGAGTTATGTTTAATTTATTTGTTGATTATCATAATTGTGTAATGGCTGTTTTATGCTAATTTTGTTTTGTCGGTGGTATTTTTAACCGACTGAGAAAGTTTAGTTTTAATCTATGCTAATATTATAAAGCTGAAGATTTGTTTTGCTTGAACGCGCAAATCTCGCAGAAGTACTGGTCCAATTATATAGCTAAATCTACCTCGGGAAAATTCGTTACTCCCACGGGAAAATCCATACACACGGACAACGCCGTGGCGTGTAGGCAAGTATTTTAAAAAAATAATAGATTTTGTTTGAAAATAACCACAGGTAATAACGTTAAGTAAAAACATTACCCGGTTTTTGAGCAAATAACTTGTTATAAATAGAAAGCTACTTTACCTGTCGAGGAGAATATAAAGAAGACATTGAAAAATTACCTACCAAAATGTATTTTATTTTAATTTTATTCTTGACCACATCCGGCAAACGCTAACGAAGTCGTGCGTGCAAGATTGTTTTATTTTTTTATATTATATATTTTCAGGGCTTCTTAATATTCTAGATCCTTGAGATAAGCTAAGCCTCGAGGGGTAAAAGGATTTCAAAGCTACAAACAAGTATGTTAATAAATTTCATAATAATAATACTATTATTTCAATACAGCGCTACGACGACTTTTAAGTCAAAACAACACGTTTGTTAAACGGGATTACCTTTTAGATATGTAAAAATTATTAAAACAATTAAAAGTTAACATGGACTCTTGTCCAAATACATACATTTTTTTTCCGCTATCTACTTTTACATTAATGTTATAAAATTTGAAACAAACTCTTCTATTCTATATAGTAAATTAATATATTTTAAATTCTAAATATTTCATAATAATCCTTGAGAAATAGTAATTTAGTTTTTGTATACAAATAAATGTTTCATGTCACATAAAAAGATTATTCTTTAATCTAGGGAGCTTTATATATTTTGCACTGCTCATACTTTGTCTCGCTACAGCGATTAACTGACTAATAACAAAGAAATTATGCAAATTTTAGTGTCAATTAAGACATCAAGAAGCGTCGCTTGAGAAATAACAGGACAAACAGAAAGCAACTCTTACTGTTAGATAACTTATTTACGCAAATACCAGACAAATACGATAAGTATGAGGTGGACGAACACATCGAGGGTTCCACGTAATTACGACGGTTATAAACTTCCAAAAAGTGTATATAACTACTGTCGAATAACTCATAAAAAAGAAACGAACATTTTTAAACTTGCAATCAGAGCTGTCATTGTCACTCACACCCATCCAAGTACTGACCGCGCGAACTGTTGCTTAACTTTTTAATTAAATCACGTTTCTTGAATAGGAGCATCCTTAGGTATATATTTATTGACTATGTTTTTATTATAGATTTTTACAGCGGCAACAGAAATACATCATCTTTGGGCACGGAACCCTAAAACCATTAAGAAAACCCTCAAACATTCTGACAAACGAACAGACACTTTCCCTGTATTTGAGACGTGATGGAATTTGAATACCATTAATTTGGAAGTGCGTGTTACCTTAATAGCCGGATGTTGGGTGTAAAGAAACTAGAATATATATTTAGTGAAATATAAATCTATACTTCTTTATGAAAGTTAAGTTGAATATTACGAAAAAATTGTTAGTTATGACTTTTACAAGTGTATTTAAGAAGATAGAAAACTAGTGTCCTATGTACAGAAAGTACGTTGTTAAAAGCTGATTTTGAATTCACCATGTCAAAATCTATCTGGGATCCCAAAGAAATCGAAAGCCACTTTGGAATTTTATTAGATGTCAGGTTTTTTAAACGTAGGTTGGTTATATTTTATTAATGGTATTCTCGAAGTAGTGCTCCAGTTGACGCTTTTATATTTCGCTATTGGATGAATAATAATATTTGTTTGCCTGTCTAATTTTAATAATGTATTTGTGTTTGACGATGGCTTATCTTTCACTAACGTGAAAAGACTGATGACGTCTGTATATCGTTATATAATGTACGAGTACATGTCTTTAACTTTAGTATCGAATTAACATGACTTGTTACATAAATAGCATATAATATATTAAAATAAAATATCTTAATATAAGTATTGATTTCTTTCTAGAACCGTCGAAAATGTCAACTTTGCTTCTTACGATTCCGTACCCAAAGGGTAAAACGACCCTATTACTAAGACTTCGTCGTCTGTCTATCCGTCTGTTACCAGGCTGTTTCACAAGAACCTAATTAGGTAGAGAGTTGAAGTTTTGAGGGATGATGTATTTAGGTCGCCGATCTAACAAATACTAAAAAAGGACAGTAAATAAATATGTAAGGGGGTTCCCATACAACAAACGTGAATAAACGTAAGTCAGTGCTCGGATGAGCGAAGGCTCTGACTTTTAAATTATGCCATTTAATTTTTTTTTTAATAATAGATAAGCCTTCATTTCACCACAATCTCACCTGATGTAAAGTGACTATGTGGTCTAAGATGGAGCATGAAGACCTAGATGGTAGATGGCTCCCTACCTGGACCTAGATGGTAGGATGATGGATGAATATTTAACGTGTTTTGTTTTTTGTTTTATGAACAATGTGTATAACTGTATAAACTTTACACGGAACCCTAAGTATAGTATGAGTCTATGTCATACTTATCAAATATAACGTCAATGTACACTCTACTCGTCCTTAGTAAAAAATGACCCGATGAAGACGCCCACGCATGGTGCGCCGCCAGTAACAGTTATTGTTGTTTTTATACTCTGCGCATGAGTGACGGATCTGTGTCACTAGGGAATCATTTGTTCAACTTTTTACAATCATTACCTGCTTTCAACGTAATTTTTATGCTAAAGCTGACCTACAGCAGAATGGGTGATTAGCTTAATCTCACTTTGATTCGGTGATGATACTAATGGTTGTTGTTAAAAGCACTTTATTTGTAAATTATTCTTAATTGATTTTATGATAAAATTGTATGTCTTAGTTCAAAATTTGTATGTGAATGACACGCCTTTTCAGTGTAAATGTTATTATTTTTTGATATTATTCAAACCAGTTCATTGGCCTTAATCGATGTTATTCAAACTATAGTTTCTGATACGTCTAGACTTGGCAACAGCCTGGGGTCATCAAACCCAGGATGACCTTACCTCACTCTGCTCTATAATTTTGTTCTCTATCATGTCTAGTTTCTATAACAATTTATGGTTATGGAAAATATCGAGCTTAATGTAACAGGCTGGTAGCTTTTACTCGCCGCTCTCGGTGGAAATTATTTATAAAAATAAAATTTGAACACACCAGCGCGCGGTTCGGTTTTATTTTAGCCATTTAAAGACTTCCCTCGGTCTTGCAGTATAACTACCCTCATTATCGCCAGAATCGAACACATATATGTGTCCAAATTTTAATAAGTACTTAAAAAACATAGGGCGTTTCAACTTGTATCAACTTCAGTTAAATTCTACAATGACAGGATACATACGGTAGAAAATGGCACAAAGGGTTTCTACCTCACGTTTTAATCCTTTTAAAACTCGCGCTAACCGGAGTTTTATCGGAGCAAACCGATAATCCTATCCTGTTTACGCATTAACACAGCGTATTCCACATAACCCCTAACCTACTTGCGGACATCAAAGATCCAAAAACATAAGTAGACCTCCCCGGATGCTCCACCGGAAACCCCGGCTAATGGACCACTTGATGTCGTGCCCAATGCCCATTGCCGACCATTACGAATGCAACATCTACCTTTGACATGGGAGTAACCTGAAACAGCGCTTGTACATGACCATTTCAGAGAACAGCGATTGCTGCAATTTGTACGCGGACAAAGCGAAGGTCTGGTACTTTGTAAATGTTTACCCACCTGAATTATTACATACAGGTTAGACGAAATATCAATTAATCTTTTAATTTAGTTTTTATTCTTATAAATGAGGATTAAAAATAATTAATTCGCAAAAGAATAAATAAATATTGCTGGACAATCCACACAACAACATCTAGCCCCGTGGTAAGAAAAATGAATAGCAAAATATGTTGGTAAGCGCATAATTCAACAACGCCTGGACCAATTTGGCCAATTATTTCCTTTAAATGTTCTTAGAAGACCAAAAAAAGTTTATAGGACGAGAAAAAATCGAAAATGGTATTTGAATTACCCGTGCGAAGCAGGGGCGGGCCGCTGCACTTAATATAATAGACATACAATATATATATTTTTAGAAATACACATTCATTATTTGAGTATTTCGTCTGACCAGTGCTCCCTAATAGGGAGACTAGACGAATCACTGGAAATTGTTATTATCAAAGCACATCCATACGTCCTGTTGGACTTGGCTTCATATATTTTCGTGTATAAAACAGCTTAAGTTCGCAGCAACTGATAATATTGTCTACTAATTTTATAATATGAGCTTATATATTCAGCATGTCTTTTCGAGGTATCATGGCACTAAAAGTAAATAATCATTACGTGACCGTATATTTCTATTTATTTGACTAAGAACCTGTGATCCAGTTTTGACACCTATTAATATAATTACCAAGTGCAAAGCCGGGGAAAGCTGCTAATATGCTTTGAATATTTTTTTGGTCATCTACCTTATTAATATGGATGATGAGGACAATCTTTAGTTTGTAGTTTAGATTATTTAAAATGTATACGTATTTTTCTCTTTTCTTACAAGCGAAAAATCAAGACTACGTAAAAGCCTCGCGTGACGTAGTGCTTTCGTGCGATTTGTATATTTTTCGTATATTTACAAGTTTTTTTTTGTTTGTATGTATTATTGTATGGTAGAAAAATAAATATCTTTTATCTTTATCTTTATCTTTATTTGTACTAAATTTAGTACATTTAGTTACTCCGGAAGTTTGATGCTCTATATCTTTGCACTTTCTTATTAAATTGATAAAGCAAATAATAGGTGTCCAGTATTATTGCATGGGCTAGCAGACGGACCGTTATAGTAATGATTAATTCTCATATTTAAGTTCTAAATAACTTTAATAGGAGAATTAATCATTACTACATTTTACCGGCTCCTTAATTATTCATAAACACTCAACGGCGCAACACAAGCCTCAACAGAGTGGTCATATACAGGGGCTTACTGATTGAAGTGACCCCGCGGGGTAATGTGGAATCAATGTTGAACGATGCGGGTACTTGAAAGGGCTTAGAACAATCACTGTTGCGAAGGGTTAATAGACTAAATTGGGAAAATTTCTTATCTAAATTATGATGATAATTGTCTTCTTGAAGTGTCCGTCGACGGCGAAACAGACATGTTATTTATTCATAGATTTTTGACAATTTCGCTGGTGTGAATATGGCTTGCAAGCCAAAATTTAGTTTCGAACACTTGATTGCAGGATGCACAATACAAATAAATTTTTAAAAGTAATTTAAAATTTTGTATTTTAATAAAAATTTATTTACTAGTCTCATGGCATGAATATTAATTTATAAAATGAATATTGCAAGCCAGATATTTATATTATTTGCGCGTAAATACGCTGCGACCAGGAAATGCCCGCTTGTTTATATTAAATAGATTGCAATAAAATTATGTATAAAAATTATGAAACCGTGACATGTTTTTCCTCTTTTCACGGTGCCACGGCGCAGTTTTATACATTTGCTACGTGGAAGTAATGTTGCAAGGTCCTGCCTTGCCTCTTAACGCTGTTCCATGCTTTGTAGTAGAAAAATATACGTTGAATTGCAATTTATAAATAATAATAATGAACAACTGTAGGTCACGTTGAAGTTATCAATTATTTGTATTTTACAGATTACACTGTCACCCACCCTTAAGGGACTAAATGCGTCATATGGGAAAAAAATAATTAAAAAAAGATTAAAGAGGTGCCAAAGACGGACACACAAACACACAGTCATTGACGACATTAAATTATAACATCTCCCTTTTTGACTTATTAGGGGTTAAAAATTAGAAATGTTGCAACAATATTTGATATTTCCTGCATACGAATTCTTGTCTTATCTCAAAATATTATTTAGCAAGGAAGTCTAAAACGTCCATATGTCCTTTAAATATTTGCACATTTGAAGTAATCGTGTTACCTGCAATATAAAGTTGCTTGACCCACGTTGCATCACCGATCAGCAGGTTCGGTGTCCTGCGCGTGCGCAAGTCATTGTCCTTCGCATTGGTTTTTATCGCGTTGCGAATTCGTTTTCCTGCACATAGATGTACTACGAGTGTGCCTATGTCCGATTCTGATTCTGATTGTATCGGCTGATTAGAATATTTAAATTAGGTTGTTTTGTCGCTTTTAATCTACTAGTGTTTGACGTCTGTCATTATGTGTTGTAGGCCTTAAATGGGAGAACTTTGATGACATTGAGAACTTTTTTTTATGTACCTAAATCTCAGATATAGATAGAGAGTATTTTTAGCTGTATGTTGTATGAAATGGAAACGAAGAGAAAAAAGAGATACGCAAAATCTCGAAGTCCCATATTTCATACTTGAGTGATTAGAAATACGAAAGATGTTGATTTATACAATTGCTCTGAGGAATCCTTGGGTTCACGAAAGTTGCTCGTAATCAGTTGAAATTTGAAAATGAACTTGATAAAATGTCTGACGCGGTATTTATACCGTGAAAGTTCAGCCTAAATACAATACATATACACATAAAATTTATATTCCTTATTCGTCCCTAACGTCGTTACTTATGTAATACAAAAGTACATATTTCACAGGTTGATCTCCAACTGTACTTTTAAGTATTTATTAAGTAACAAGTTTCGACACCGAAGGTCCTACTCCCCTACATCAGGGAGTTGGGCTGGTTGGGGCCTGGTTATGCAGGGGGATGCACAAAGCACTCCTAGGCGAGATGTCAGTTCACATCTCAATACCCCCAATTAGAATAAGAAGTATTTATTAAAATTTAAGAACTCCAGACCATAATATACCCTGCACGGTGCAGACGTCATTCTTACTTTAGAATATAATAGGTTATTATAATCACCATTGTAAATATGCACCGTAAAAAAACATTTACATAAAACTGTAATAAATTGGATAGTTTTGAAATGACAGTTCATTACGTTATCTTGATTTTTTTACTGGCAGTAAAGCAGTTTTATTATCATTACATAACTTTATATCTGAGAGGTTATCGATGTTACTGGATGCATTTTTATATATCTGTATAATAACTTCATATCCGTTTGGCCTTATTTCGTTGTGATATAAAAATGTGTCTTCTGAAATAGTTTTTATTGTGAAATCTTATTCAACATGTTACTTTTGAGTATATGAAAGATAAAACCGTTTTAGTGTCGCCTTCATCTTCACTAATTCACTTTGAAGAGTGACAAAATAAATATAGCAGTAAATAAATGTAGCCGCGAAAAAACGCATAAGTCATAATCATAACCCATAAAAACTTATAAACATACGAATTGAGAAACCACTTTTTTTTTAAACGGCTTGCGCTTCGGTTACTAGACATGATATACCAGACAAGGAGAAAGTACTTCCAAACCATACAAACACTTGACCCCACGGCAGAAATCAAACCCGCTACCCCATGCGCCGTTAGCGGATCTTCGCCCACCGCGGCACTGAGGCAGAGTGTATTAATAATAAGAGTATGCTATTTTTAGGCAAAAACACACATTAAAGTTACAATTTCGCGATTTAATAGCCGCCCATTACTTGTTTATCCAACATCGTGCCAGCGATATTAACATCACAATGGCTGCGCGTGCGCACGGGCCGTGAAACGCCGCTTTACTTTCTGTTTTCGAGAGTTCTTTCATGCTCCTTGGAGATGGCATGCTATTTGAAAAATAATGGGGTACCATTTTAAATTGATAAAAGTTTGTAATTAACCGAATATTAGAACCGAATCTGACCGTCTTAAGCGAAATAGTTAACTAAACCTATATTTGACGTCCTCTGTGGCTCGGTGGGCGAAGGTCCGCCTGAGGCGCAAAAGGTTGTGGGTTCAATTCCCACCAGGGCAGTCACCAGATTTTGTACTATCAACAATTTCTGGTTTCGGGTCTGGGTGTTTTCTATGTATCATATGTACATATTCACAAAAACAAAATATGTATCTATGTAGTATATACCTAACACTCATATTACAAGCTCTGCTTAGTTTTTGGTTCGGTAATGCTGTGTGTAATTAACACACAGTCCGGAAATATTTATTATTATTATCATTCATTAATAAAATGTTGTTTGCATTAGTTTGTCCAGGTCACTCACTGACATGTGTATGTTAGAAAGAGACAAATTTCTTGCTAACTTAGCTTTGCTATCTATTTTGCATAAGGAGAGTTTCCAAATAAAATCATAACACAAGACTCCCGGGAACAAATTAAATAAGTCAGCAAGTAATATCACAATTTTATAGATACATAACATTTCGATTACTTACCTTGATATATTGAAAAGCCGTGTTGGCTAAGTGGGAGCACACTCGACTTTCATTCCGAAGGTCGTGGGTTCAAATCCCGCCACGCCTCTGGATTTTTCTTCTTTAAAAATGTATGTGCGCCCATAAAACACGTGCTTTAACGGTGAAGGCAAACATCGTGAGGAAATTGGCATGTTAGATAGATAGAATAGATAACACTTTATTGCACACCACACAAAACACACAAAAAAAACAAACAGACTTAGCATAATCATAATGTTGGAGTACAATGGGCGGCCTTATCGCTATGAGCGATCTCTTCCAGGCAACCTTTGGATGGACAGGATCAAGAGTAACAAAAAAGACAGTGGTGTAATAGGAAGGAAACATTTAACTATATAACACACATACATATAATATGTATGTATATATACATTTTCTGAGCACATTAAATAGTTTAAAGGATATGTGACATTCTCCAACCCGCGCTTGGTGAATTAAGGCCTAATCTCTCTCGCCAAGAGAGAAGTCCCAGCAGTGGGAACGTGAATAGGGTGATGATGATTATGACCTTCATCATTGTGCCTTTTTTTCCATAGAAAACGTTTATTACGCTGTCGTGGTCGCATTTCTTTTATGAGAAACTTGTATCAGGTTTTTAATTTGATTTGTAGTCCCAAGAGCTAGGTCAATATATCTCGCCTGTCTGGTTTGCCATTGGTGGACATGTTTTTCTGATGTGGTCTACTACGGTGACTTTCTCTTTGTACATAGAGTAAGCGAAAGGATTTTTTATTACTTTGTACCAACGGTCAGTAGCAAAAGTGATAAAATTAACGTATCAAAACATCTCCTAGTGTGACGTGCCATGTGAATTACCAATGTGTTAATTTTAGATGAAATTGTAATTATAAGAAGAAACTTATCCTAACAACACCGAAGATCGTAATAAATGTAATCGCTTACTTATGACACGTTCTTGTTGCTATAATACGTCTTAATATTATTTTGAACCCTGTTTTATCAGTTTGTTTTGTGGTTGACTGTACATGATGTGATGAGTAATATTATATGTCCGTAATGATTTTCTGGGGCCTGGAATGTTTCCTAGTGATAGATGGTTTTTTTTTATAGTTGACCCTCTTTAGACGTAGACTGATCTCTATTGAATTTGAATCTCTTATAAAGACTTAACATATCGGGCCTTGCCATATTCCCCACGCTTGGCAGGCTGTGAGCGCAGTTTCTGTATCAAGAAGACTCTCTGGTTGAAGAAAGCTCTAGTTGACCTGTTTAAATATGTAGCTTTTGACCAAAGAATGCACGCAAATCTCAAAATCAATCTCCAAATTCATTTACATTGTCGGTGTGTACTTTTATAGTCCTAATTTAATCACTACACTATACTTTTTACGGGTTTCGAAAAAACATATATCACATACTAGTGGCCCGCCCTGGCTTCGCACGGGTTTTTAATTTATTTTTAAATCTAAATTATTTCCAGATCCCTTTGAACACACACAAAAAAATTCATCAAAATCGGTCCAGTCGTTTGAGAGAAGTTCAGTGACATACACACTCACAGAAAAATTATATATATAAAGATATTTACTATATTATAGAACACACAATTAACAACCACAAACGTAGGTACTAATATCTTATATAAGCGAGATCATTAACATATCTGATTGAATAAACCAAAAGCCCTGGATTTACGAAACAATTCAATTTGCCCAATCCCGATTACGTATCTCCGTTCCTCTTTCAATCGCGTAACAATCAATCTTGATAAACCAATTCTGCAAACAGTCCAAACCCCCTAGCATTATGTTTCCAAAACTAACAGATTTAACCGACAATGTAAATCTATCCTCTATCTCTTAACTACATCAAGCAGTTACCCAAACATTTAGACTGGCCTAAATACAGTTGCCAAAACTCGTTCACATTCGTCAAGTATCAAATCTCACTGAAGCTATTTTATCTAGATAAAATGTTTGAACAAACGTCCGTGCTTGTGGGAAGTTGAGCACGTACTGATGATAAATTTAGAATTTTGAAGCTAGTGATGGGTGGTAGTGGTTTAGGAAAGTCGATAATTTGACTCGATTTAAAATCGATTTCATGAGTCTGTCAGTATACATATTATTTTGGAGTTATAACTTCTTATAGTAAGACTCTTCCTGTCTCACTTAGGCGCCCCGAGACGTAAGTACCACCGATACAATTACGATTTCGTACTACCTACACGTATTTTTACAAGACTTAACTTATTAAGGGTTAACTTATTAAGATGTGGTGTGAGAGTGTGAACTAGTTGAAAGAGAAGATTTTGACAACAGAATCTTTCTCAATACTAACTAGGTCGCAATAATTCCGACTGGTTTGATCCCCTAAAGCTTTACAAGGCAAATTTGATTCTTGCTTACGCTTCGAATTAAATTCCATTTTAGATCGGGTCACCCAATTCGACGGTAACGAGTGCACCCTTCCGAACCCGCGACCCGTATAGTTTATTAGCACGAGTCTGATTATATTGTCCTTTATTTCAATTCCTTATTGCCGGTTGACCTATTTCTTCAGTTTTGATGCGATGTTGTACGAATTTTCGTTGAAATTTTTGATTTTAACTCTTTATTACTGGCAAGTGTTAGTACCATTTTAATGCATTCGTTGTTATTGAAGTACTATTTGTTTTGTGATTAGCTGTTAATTTTCCTTGTCTATAATCAATCCTTCTCTCTTTAATTTGTATGCAGTAACAAGGCATTGTTATTACCATGAATATGTTTTGTACCTACATTCACTTTAATTAAAATCGGATCCTATGATGTCCCTACTCTTTATCATATTTTTTTTTATGTAAGAATACAACGGCCTTTGGATTCCCCCGTAATAAAAAGTAATTATAACCTTACTCGATTAACGGTTTTCAAAAACTGAAATACGTTTTATTTTCAGCGGGGTAGATATGCTAATAAGTAAACTCAAACAAACTTTTTAACTTAACAACAAATAATAACTTTAATACAAACGGTTCGTGTGATGGCTAGAAATTAAATGATGTTAAATTTAGGAAGACAATAATAGCCAACGGTGACATCATAATGTTAAAATAAAAAATGGTATCGATATTAAATCGAGTTATATAATCGATTACATAAACTGTTCCCATCACTAAGCGTTGATCTATTTTTGCACATTGTATCCCGCGTTGCGCCCGCGCAATCGCTAAAAATACAGTGTAAAATCACGTGTATAGATTAAATTAGTTCAGTCTTTCACGTGATTTCGTCAGAGTAACACACTAAAACTGATAAACAGAAAATTATTTATTACTTTAAAATTAATTTATGAGAGATAAAAAGATTAGAAATCTCACAAACATTTTGAGAGAAAAGGTTTGTGAGATTTCTAATCCTTTTAAAATCTAAGTCAACCCAACATAAAGTTCACTAAGTTCCCATTAGTTTTCCCTTAAACCCCTAAACACGAGTGTAATACAATTATCGTGCTCAAAACCCATGTCGCAGCACTTAGCCTATCGATCAGGTACCCTTCTTGAGGGCCATGGGTAGAAACACTAAGCTTAGGGCGAGCAAACACTTTTTGATGTATGAGGGCTCGCGACATGTTTTTCAATATACATCCATTGGAAAATGTTGAAGGTATTCCTAAGGGTTGTAGGGTGGTGACAATTTCTAAATCACCGATAATATAAAACTCTATGTCAAACGAATAGCCACACTACACTTATAAAAAAACTAAAATCTCTTATAGAAATACTGGTTACAACGGACCAGCGCCGTATCGCTGAGAATCATTTGAATGTATAGTAAAGATGTTTGGTACATTTAAAAAATTATAACAGCATTTTCATATTCTTTAACAGTTTTGAATTACCTATTATTTTATTTATTTATTTATTTAAAGATCTTAGGAAAACTTACAGCTAATACATTAAGGTATTTTAATCTGAAAGCTGGTGTATCTGTGGTTGATTCATTCAACTCATTGGCTACTTGTGTTTATATTTCTTGCACGCCCATGATGACTGGTAGAGAATGCTTCTAGCATTAAATCCTCCTCTGTACATAGTTTTTTGTGCACAAAGTATAAAAAAATAAATATATAATTAAATGAACTATTAGGCACTTCATATAGCCTCACAAAACAAAACATAAGTGTAATGTAGACTATAGTCTACAGTAAATAAACCCCAATTATAAACGGACAACAATGAGTTGAATGCATTAAGTAAAGTGAACCTTTGAACTTTACTTAATGCATAATTTGTAAATGTATACCCCTTATTATTTTTGAGAAGTATTTAATTTAAATAGCCATTAAATTAAACCCGTTGAAAACCATTACGAATACTTAATTCTATTTCTTGGTTCCTGTTGAAAAAATCAGTTTACCGAAAATGCATTCCGGCACCTAATCTCTTACAAAAGATCTCCATGTTTTCTTTTTACGCGGCAACGACCTTTCTCCGCCGCATCCTTCCCTTTCGTCCCTCGGGAGTGGCGTATCACCCATCTCTCTCCCTCCTGATTCCGGGCCTTGACAGCCATCAATTTGTCTCGCTTTAACCCGCTGGAAAGATAACGCCGCGCCGTCCCGTTCTTTAAACCTGTCTTTGCCAGATTTAATTTGCCTTTTTTGCGGCTGCCCTAAAGCTTTTAAAACTGCTTTAAACTTATGCAGCGGATTTTCTTGCATCATATGCTTGGAACTGGTTTACATTGGGCTTCTGTGTTGAATTATAATTTATATCGCGAACGGGAATTGATTTGTGAGTTTCCTGATAACCGATATTTTGTCCTAATTCGTTGCTTGTTCTCCGTATAATGATCTGTTGAATTATTAAAGATGAGAACGGAAAAAAACAGAAATGTCACCATCTTTTATAGTGATATATGAACCGTAGCCGATATTTTGACCTATATCAGTTATTATATGATTCATGTGAGTTTGTGTTTAAATAATTGATAAACCTATTATCTTTGATTCATTAAACGAAAGCATGTCGCCCTAATATAACCACTATTTTATCAACATTTTAAAAGTCAATGAAATTCATCCACTTTGTATTCTGTATTAAAGACTCATTCCCACATAAATTCATGGGCTCATTATCATTAGAAGCGTAGCGTAGACGGACAAGTGATGCATTCACTTAAAATGATGATTCTTTCATGTGGCCTAAGCCGGTACTTTTACGAGCAACACATGGTGTAATCAACAGCTGTTGCATGGCTACATCCTCGTTCTAAACCAATATGCGCACGTTTGTTTATTTACTCTGTTATACTTACTGGTTTTCCCCGCGGCTTTTCCTAAATTTTCTTATTGTGTGGAGTTTATTTCGTTAAATCCCGTACAATCCTAAAATAAGTAGGTTATTTCTTCAAGATATCATGAATCAGTCAAGGACATTTAAGCTTTAGCTTCATCTTTTTTTTACCTTTATATTTATCTATAATTTTATAGTCCTGTATATTTTGTCAAAGTTCGTAGACAAGTAAAATGTCGAAACGGAATGGAAATCCAAGGTTTTGAGTTTATCGTTAACAGAGAGACGCTGGTAAGTTATTAATTGTTAGAGTTTTTTTTTTTATGTAAGTCTTCATTTGACCACAATCTCACCTGATGTAAAGTGACGATGTGGTCTAAGATGCTGCATGAAGACCTAGAACTTTTGTAATGATGTTAAAGGGGTTGTTAATTTTTTGGTACAATGTTTCTTGTTTTTCGATGATGGTCATAACCAACACAACCATAGAAAACTTTATGTGCCTTAGAGTCATTGTAAAATAAAAATAATATATTACTTTCTTAAATATTGTTTGTTTTTTTCTTTGTTATTGTTCTTATATTATTTGTGGGAACTCGTAATTAGCCTTTAAGTATTATACCTCTATAGTTTATATTATCATTTTATTAGCTGTAAGTTTTCCTAAGATTGTAAAAATAAAATAGAATAAAAAATCCCGTATTTTTTTATATTTTTGCAAACGCAATATCAAGTTATAACAGTACACTGGAGTTTCGCGTGACGTAACGCTTTCTTGCGATTTGTACTAAATTTCGCAGTCACAAGCGCCTACTCCGGAACTTTGATGCTCTATACTTAAATAAGTTATATATTTAAATAAATTTTATATTTATAGTGCCTGATTTGTTTTCTTGCACGCCCAGGATGGCTGGTAGAGAATGCTTCTAGCAATTAAGTCCTCCTCTGTACATTGTTTTTTGTGCACAAAGTATAAATAAATAAATATACTATAAACATATCTCTATATCCAGTATTTTCCATATTTTTTTTATTTTAGTTACAAACCGTCGGTTTTAAAACACAATCGTTTTGTAGTCCTCATGCCTATTATTATGAGCTACTAATATTGTAAGACAAAAACCTTCCTCTTGACTTTTGCATTTTTAATCGTACATATTTAACATCAATGTTTCTGCGCTACCCTAACTCCTTCGGTATGAGGGTCTTACCCTTAGGTTCTACATGAAATAAAGGATTCCCAGTAAAAGGGCGATCTAGATTAGATGGGGGAGGTAATGTGAGGGGTAAAAACAGTTCACTCCGCTAAATGTGTAGGTACATTCGCAGTACTTTGCTCCCGGTTTGCGATATTTCTGCACTTTCTTGTTGCTGATATTATATATATTATTTGACATGCTTTTTAGTTTTACCGCTTTTTATCAAGTAGAATTCGTAATTTTTATTAGGAGTTTTTATTTAGTTATTAAACCTACTTCATGTGCGTCCATTGTTAAAATGAAGAATTAGTCAGATTTTGAAACAGATTGAGGACGACGCTCAAGCAGAGCGTCGTCCTCAATCTGTTTGCTTCGCGAAAATATAGAAAGAGAGAATAAAGAAAATTAATTATATAACAGAGTAATTCAGAGTTATAGTTATGTTAGTACTTAGGTACTTTATTATAATAGTATCAACTTTATCATAAACTAGCTCTAAACGCCACAACATTGCCCGTGATTTTGGATTTTATAAAATGTAGTCTAAATCCTTCCTCGCTTAATGGGCTATTTATGCTTAACACTGAAATAATTAAGTAGTTCCTGAGATTAGCGCGTTCAAACCAATAGACTATTCAGCTTTGTAATGACGACCTTTGTGGCTCGGTGGGCGAAGGTCCGCCTATGGCGCAATGGGTTGCGGGTTCTATTCCCGCCGGGTTTTGTACAATTACAATTGATCTACAATTTCTGGTTACGGGTCTGGGTGTATAGAACAAGTATCATAGTACAAGCTCTGCTTAGTTTGGGGTTTGGTGATGCTGTGTGATTACTCCGGAAATATTTATATATTTATTTAATATTAGCCATTAATATTATTAGTAAAATTAAGCCTACTTGTACGAAGACGTTGTTACCCGGACGAGATTGTCGCAATAATCTAGTCTACCACACCATCACACCCTAGAAGCTATAATTCAATACCAACTTATAAACACACCTTAAATAACCAAGCATAGCAAAACAATGCCTTTCGTTGCCATACAGAATGTCATGGGATCTGCATGCATTGTGCTCGGCAAAAAGCGCATTACATTGATAACATCCGTTACAGATAACACGCGAAATCGCGGGCAAGAACTAGTTTAGATGTTTTCTCTTTTAATGAGAACGCCTCTTAATACTGTCGTTTGTAAAATTAATTAAACTCTGTTAAATTGACGAGGTGAAAGGATTTAATTGCGGTTTTAATAGATTTTATTGCTGTGTTTTCTTATTTAAGTAATTACTGTATGTGCTTGTTTTGTTAAATAAACTCATATTATGTATTGTGAACGTAGTATTAAAAGGTTGATGGATAAGAAGAGAAAATCATAGGTATTTACGTATTTGTTCTCTCAACCACAAAAACAGTGGTTGCACTATTTAATATACATGTTTCAGTTATATTTATATTATTTATTTTAATGCCGGTTTGTCAAATGTTTCTGAGAGTTTTAATTATTTTTACGGCAGGAAAATACCATAATCACGGGACACGATCATAACCGTAAGAGCAAGTTAAATTTTAAATTTTAACGACTTCAAAATGTCGAAGTTAAATCAACCAAGCTTTGAATATACCTACTTATTCTTAATAACAACATTAGTACCTTCCTACAATACTTGATCTAGGGCACCCCTCCAGAACCAAGGCGAACCTCCAGGAAGCCGTGTAATAGCAGTGCTGCGCGTGCGCACAACTCGACCGTGGCGCAACGCACTTCCGCCGAGGTCGATAATGGAGCCTTCCGTTTGCGCAACGCTGCGCGCAGGGAGCTTTGCTTGCCAGCTTTTTGAACTTGAACTTGGGAACAACCTCATTATTATAGATTTTAGTAGAATAAGAATTATTTATTTGACACAAGTATGGAAGTTGTAACAAGATAATAGGTCAATCATAATAAAAATGTATCTCAAACTTAACCAAAATATTTGGTATGTAGAAATATTAGTACTAGAAGCGCCCCGGCGGTGTTGCACGCATTTTCAAGATGCTCCCGTGCTTAATGTTGCCCAATTTACTTCTTATATCATTATCTATGTGTCTGTGAAAGTCTCGTTAATATCGGCCTAGCTATTTCACTTTCAAAACTATAGTTACAATATTCATTTTGAATCATCATTCCATTTTTCATGTTTTTAATTTTTATCGTTAATGTTTACGTAAGTAAAACCAGTTTTTTCAAAATTAATGGGTGTATCTGTTTTAAGGATTAGCCGGATTACCACAACAGTCAGACAGCAATTTTAAAAATGTTCATAACAAAATCATATTTTGATTTTGACAGGATTTTCACTAGCTTCAAGCTGATGAATAAGCAGCCGCGGAATAAGTTAGGGAAAATGTCTTATTTTCATAGAAATGTTCATGTTCTGCGGAGCGGCGTTAGTCATTGATAAACGGCTAAAGCAGAACGACGTAACTTACACAAATTGGTATTTCTACTCCATCTTTCGTGTTACTAACAGACACATACATGCAAAGGTTGCCTCCTGAAAGATATTGCTTTTAGCGATAAGGCTGCCGATTGTACCTACTATCAGTGTTGTGGTGTTTTAGTAATGTGGCTATTTGATTTTTGTGATTTATTTAGTCAGTAACTGTTGGTGCAATAAAAAATTATCTATCTATCTATAATCGCAAAAATTCTCATATAATTACCATTTTAATTGTATCTATGCTTTTGTTACAGGTAAGAAAACCTTTCAAAAAACGGTGAAGGTAACGACCACGTATTTGCTTTTATCGACGGCGGCTAACAAACACGAGAACAGCTCCCAAACATGATTATGCAGTAAAAGTTTAAAGTTATCGTTAAAGTTAATTTATTGTTATCTTCTTGTAGCGGTATAGACCGCCGGCGGTCGTATACCTTTTAAAACTTGCCATGTTACCGTTTGCGTGTGTTTACATTGGGCCAGTACAGTGGAGTCTTCCAGTGTGTGTTGCAAGTGATAGCCTAGGGATCCGAAACGTGGTGCTACAGTATAGGATTAATGAATAGGCACAGAGTCTCAGCGATCTATGAAAAAGGCATCAAAAAAATCGTTTATTTCCTTAGAAGCCTATGCTTACATGGACAGGTCAACTTAAAGCTAATTTAAATAAAAAAATATACGGTCGAATTGAGAAACCTCCTTTTTTTTTGAAGTTGGTTAAAAAACTAAGAATAATCAAGGAAATAACATTTTCTTGACAGTTCGCTTCAATTTTTTACACTGAGTTGAGAAGCGAATAGTACAAATCAGCTTCCATCTCTTATGTTGATATTAACAATATTGGTGTACAACATGGTTATCACTTATACATTTAACATTTACAAACAAATGCTAGTCAAACACGCACATAACAGAAAAAAAATCTAAATTCAGCTATTTTGTCCATCCTAGTGGAACCGAGCTACATCTGACCAAGCATTATCGTCTTTGATATAGTCCTTAGAATAATAGGTTTTTTTCAGAAGACATTTTTTAATTAAAAACCTAAACTTTCGAATGGGTAGGTCAGTTATAAACTGCGGAAGTTTATCATCAGGAATTAAGTGATTCAAAAATGGTTCCATTTACTATATTTCTTAGCAAAACCTGTATGCACTCGTATACAGGGTGGGACAAATCGTTTGGCTCTGAATAATCAATAAAATTCAAATATCTTAGAAACCGTAGGTACCTACAACTTGGAACTGTGATACCTACCTTAACTTTTTTGTTTGTTTGCAAGCATTTACTCTGCTAATTTAAACTTTTTTCATCACTAACCGTCATTTTTAGATTTCTCGAATATTTGTTTCTGATTAAACTTTTTTTTCGAAAATCTTTAAATACAGTTTTGTTTCTTTAAAAATGGTATAATATAAAGGAATGTTTCCTAACAGTAAAATGAGCTAGCTAAACGATTTAAAGTAGTTTCCCTCCAGAGCCCATCGATTTTTTTCATCCTACTTGCCTCAACAACACTATAACAACCTTTCTTCGTTCAATTTATTTAGCACTGCAAAGCAAAGCATCCTGTCCTTCATTGCACTACACTTAAACGCTAGAATTGACTGTAATTGTTTAACTGCACAGTATTTCCGCATGGATACCAATTTTCTTTAATCATCGTCAAAAGCTTATACGTGTGTGTTGTGCGGCTTATTTAATAGAAATGAGAATTCGCGTTCTCGCATTTTATGTCTTAGCGAATGCTGAATTACTTGTAGACGAAGAGTCAAGTTTAGTTCAAGGTTAAAAGTCGCATTGTTTTATTTCTTTTGTTTTGTATTATAATTACTAAGGAAAATGAATATTTGATGTCTATATTATTATATTGTTGTATTTCTTTTCTTTGTTTTTGTTGCATTTCATTGTTTTATTTTTATTTTATTTACTTTTTTTTTTTATTTTAGTTATAATTTGATCATTTTATGTAATTTTTTAAATCTGTTCTGTGTGTTTCTTTTTTTGTATTATTGAGTATCATTTTCTGTTTTTTCTTGTATTGCATTGTATTTGTAACTGTGTCTGTTTTTGTGTACTTAATAAATCTTTTTTCTTTCTTCTTCTTTCTAGCAGAGGCATATATAACTCTATACTTTTATGATCTAAGTTACATTAATTTACTGGGTTTTAATTAGTCTTACAAGCGTTAGTTTATAAATTGGTTCACGCTGAAATTATAATTTTGACAAGTTTACCGTAACAAAACGATAACATTTCAAACTTGCAAGCAGTTTAGTACCCTAAATAATGGAAATTCAATGCACCGAATTCTCCGCAACGTGATTCTGTTCACAGAATGTGTCAAGCTTCAAGCATATTGTGTGGAAAGCGGCAAAGTGCCGGTATCATGCTGTGTTTTTAGCTTTCTACGGCGACAATAAAATAACAATTTTGCTAAGCTCAAAGGCGAGAATGTGTGGTCCGCCTGTAATTTCCTAGGTTTTACTGCCCTTGGTAACTTAAGATTGTACCTTTGTGTAGCGAATATCAAATTTTACTGTTAGGAGTAGCATTTGCCGTTTGATTAGGAGATTTTATGGTACAAAATTGTGTTATTG
This sequence comes from Gymnoscelis rufifasciata, assembly GCA_929108375.1. Taxonomy (NCBI): domain Eukaryota; kingdom Metazoa; phylum Arthropoda; class Insecta; order Lepidoptera; family Geometridae; genus Gymnoscelis; species Gymnoscelis rufifasciata. The sequence continues at coordinate 5,611,565 of OV815327.1, read as the reverse complement.
ATAAATCCTGTTCGTTAAATTGCAACGGTAATACTTTGGTCGTTTCCGCTCTCTACGATTCAAAATACTCTATGATTAAGACTGGTTTATTAACACCCGACCAAAAAAGAGGGGTGTTATAAGTTTGACGTGTCTGTCTGTCTGTCTGTCTGTGTGTCTGTCTGTCTGTCTGTGGCACCATAGCTCCCGAACGGATGGAGCGATTTCAATTTGTATGAAAGGTGAGTCTGGCGCGAGTGTTCTTAGACATGTTTCATGAAAATCGGTTGTGCCGTTTAAAAGTTATGGAGGTGAGAGTGGGGAAGGAAAACCGAAAATCTGCAAATATACTCGAGTGGGGTATCAAATGAAAGCGCATCGCGTGCACATTACTAATTATTGTTAATGTGGCCCAATGCCTTAATTTTCTTAAACCTAAAACAAAGTTTTTTCTTAAATTTTAAATTTAGATTTATTGAGAATAGCAGTTGTGATCCCTATATGCGTTTTCGAGTGTTGTCGCCTGTGCTCGGCGCAGGTCGGCTCTCAGAGCGAGAGAGTGAAAAGGCATCTCGATGTCCCTTCTCATAATTAAAACTCCTTATATGATCGACTCAAATTAATTCGATTAGAATTTTTGGAAGTCTATAATTAAAGTAAAATAATCACCATTTCTTTGATTAATATTAATTTGACGTTCCTTTATTGGTAAACCATGAGACGCATGCTACAATTATACCAATTACAGAAACTGGTATTACGGAATATGGCAATGACGTATTTATGAGACGCCGCTTTGGGTTCGTTGATCATTAAAACGGATGGAATAGACGATTTCCACCAATTAGTAAAGTGGGTGTCTATCTCATCAAGCTTTTACGATCGCAGCGGCTAATGAAAAGCTAGGTTTCTGAAGTTTTCTTATGCTTCTCGGTGGCTCATTATTGAATTTCGTATTCATTTCGTAGTCTTGATATTTTTGGCTGGAGTTGGATTTGGGTTGACTTTTAACTTTTCTGTACAGGTAAATTGAGGTTTGAAGAATTTTGTTTATTTTTTTATCGCGTTTTTTCAGTTTTGTGTGAGCCACACATCGACTTTTTTTTGCAAGGAATAAAATTGAGTAAGTAATATTAACTCATATTTTTAGAAGAAAAATGTTACTTAGGTACTATTTTCACGTCATGTCTTCTATTTAATATATGTAGGTATATGACAGGAAAATGTGTCTGTCACGTCAATATTAACTAGTCACTCAATCTTACGCCACCACCTCAGTCACTCAATCTTAGTTTAATAACTCTTGTTTAATCTAAAGTGCTGTAGCGTCTTTAGTCCGCCAGTCACACGCAACATCACTGTTTATCTATCCAATTTGTGTATCATTAAAACAAGTCGTCACTAATTGAACTAGCTATGGGTTGTAAACTTTGGTGTCATAAACAGCTGATGAGGTCAATGCCCCGGACGTTGACACCGCCTCACTGGGACACCGATCTGATCGATTACTTGAAACTGTTTGTATAAACACTCTTATTTGTTTTGCTATTAGGATTATTTTGAAAAACTACATGGATTGAAGCTGTCGGAATAATCTCATTATGTTAACTTTTATGTGAAGGTCTAATTGGTATTTTTAATGAAGTTTATCTAAAGAGATTGGTTTCATTCTGCTTAGTTACGGCTTGGTAATAACGTGTTACCCACAGTAACTTATTACATATACATATATACATATATATTTATGTATATTCCGCGTATTATTTCAGCGTGAACTGACTATTTTACGGAGAGACGTCGTAAATTTATCATAAAATTGAATTTATTAAAAATATCGTGTTGCTTACGCATTATGCCAAAAAACGATTATGATTAAAAAGTTACATTTATACTTGATCTAAGGTAAGTCTCCGTTTAATTATATTGACGTGAAAATCTCTTGCCTGTGAAATACAAAGCAGCATGCAGTTACATCATATATTTATAACCGCACGTATTTTCGATCAAAGCTCAACCAACAGCCTCAGTGAACCGTTGAACTTCCGAAATATTCGTGCATAACGAATTTAAATTTCACCCAATGTAAACAAAGCGAATGCAATCTGCGGAATACAGTATCATGGGACGAATTATGCCGGCGTCCACTCTCGTTTGTTATCTGCGAGTGTGTGCGGTCGACGCGACGGTCGGTGTTGTGACAGGGATGGGATTAGGATGGAAGTTGTGGGCGGCAGTAGTTAAAATCTAAATTTATAATTTAAGAAAAACCCCCGATTCAAATGCCTTCATTTCCTTAAATGTAAAACAACATAATATTATGTAATGTGGACGCGATGCGCTTTCATTTGATACCCCACACTAGTATATTTGCAGATTTTCTGTTTGCCTTCCCCACTCTCGCCCCCATAACTTTTAAACGGCTCAACCGATTTTCATGAAACATGTCTAAGAACACCCGGGCCAAACTCACCTTTCATACAAAAAACTAAATTGAAATCGCTCCATCCGTTCGGGAGCTATGATGCCACAGACAGACACGTCAAACTTATAACACCCCTCTTTTTTGGTCGGGGGTTAAAAACGGGTAGCATTTGTAGTCGGTATGCAATAATAGGGTATTACTAAAACAAAACAATAATTCCTTCATGCCATTTTTATAAGATTTTACACGTATTTTTGATATTTTCTTGCAGTAATAATTATCAAGACAATACAGTGCATTGAACTTTCGCGTGATCTAAAACTTTAGTACGAAACTTTTTGTATTAAATTTATACGGCACAAGCCTACACTCCGGAGCTATCTTGGAACTTTCTTATTAAATTGATAAAGCGAGAACTAGCTGTCCAGTATTTTGGACGGGCTAAGAGACGTGCTAAACAAAATACCTATTTTTTATGAACTTATCATACCTACAAATTAACTTATTGTGGGGCCCAGCATTCACAATGCCGTTGTGTCGTACATTTTGGCCTCGCACGTTTATAGTTGCTTGTCTGACAAGTATACGCTACTGGTTCCAATCCGCGTTTCTCACTTACATTATGCATCAATTATCACAAAGTATCTCTACACTTACACTTAGTCACTTGTATCTTCATCTTAGTTTGCAATATAGCCCAATCAATGTAAGACTGCCGCCTGGGACCAACCACATTATTACAAATCACTCCCTTCCCTCTGAAAGTCAGACTTTTTCACAGATTTCATCCCCCGTTGACCTGATTACATCCAATTGTCTGGCATTGATAGTCTGCAATATAGACCAATTACGGTGCCAGACCAATATTATGCAGTCTGTCTCTTAATATAGTGTTATATTTAATACTTTGTATGTTTTTACAAAGTGAAAAACCCAAATTATAGGTTAAAACTAATATTAGTAGTAGTTATACGCTAGTAAGCTGCGTTACTAGGTCGTAAATTTTTCTACACTAATTTAGAATATTATATTTTATACTTTTTTTTCTATTTGTGTTTGGTTTGTTGTAATTGGCATGTAATAATAATGTTATCTGCGGGCGCAGAATAGATATCTATTCCAGTTTCTTTAAATCTACGCTCGCTGGTATGACTTTATTGTCTAGACAGTGTTTTATGTGATGCTATTGGTGGAGGTGTGTCATAGACAGCATCATAAAGGGGGTATTTCCGTTTCACTGCATCGCGCTGTTGGAATTTACTTCCGCCACCTTTGAGAAAGACCTGCACCTTCGCGCTCTGAGTGGCACATCTCACAAAAGTTTTTAACCTATTTGTTGTTTTTAGTTGTTCTGTTGTATTTTGTGTTTTATATGTCAATAAATGTTTCACTCTCTCTCTCGAAGCGGATTGAGTAATAGCCCCCGTGCATAGACCTGAGTACGTCCACTCGTCTCGCATTGTTAGCCTGCAATATAGCCCAATTACGCAGTGACGGGCAATGTCCTGCGGATTGAGGGCTAGCTTCATGTTCTAATATACTATATTTAGTTTTGGTGCCAACAAGTCCAATAAATATATACAAACAACTAATTACACTTTGTATTACATACTTGGCTTTTCACTTGACGCGTTAGGAAATTATCTCTTTTTAACTCATTCAAAAAAGAGGGGTGTTATAAGTTTGACGTGTCTGTCTGTCTGTCTGTCTGTGTTTATGTATGTGTGTCTGTCTTTGTGTCAGTCTGTCTGTCTGTCTGGGCCATCATAGCTCCCAAACGGAAGGAGCGATTTCAATTTAGTTTTTGTATGAAAGGTGAGTTTGGCGCGGGTGTTCCTAGACATTTTTCATGAAAATTGGTTGAGCTGTTTTAAAGTTATGGGGGTGAGAGTGGGGACGAAAAACCGAAAACCTGCAAATATACTGAAGTGGAAATAAATGTAAAAAAAGTAAATAAAAGTATCAAATGAAAGCGCACCTGCAATTTACTAAATATTGTGGTGTTTTACATTTAAGGAAATTAAGGCTTTGGAATCGGGGGTTTTTCTTAAATTTTAAATTTAGATTTATTACATGTTGTATGTAGACTCTTTGAAAGTAACGATTTTCAGCAATACTCCCTGTTAATCACGTTAACACACGTTATCAACAAGGTTCATATTGAATCATCAGCTTTTACCTCCACAATGGGCATCCATAAGCGCATTTACGTTGACCTTGCCCTAGAACTTTGAACTCTATTGCACTCACGACTACCTCAGTAGGTTTTATCAGTTTATTCACTGTTAATGCTTAATTCGCTAATCAGCTGACGCGATGGATCCAAAGGTTGTGTGATGAACTTTAACTTCGCTTAAAATCTTGTTTAGAAACTGTTCTTAATTAGCTGCGGGGATTTAAAGAGATTTTCAGTCGATGTTTTCTCAGCCTTAATGTTTCTCTCTGCCTTTTATTGGACTATTTCGTTCCATTGGCTGCGTCATTCTGTCGGGCATTTCCGTTTGCAGCTTAAGGAATAGTGGGTTTGACTCTAGCCACAATCATACGGGTGTTTCCTTAAAACTAAAACTAATTTTTACGTAAATTTATACATTAAAGTAGCTCTTGCCTATTTATCACATCCGAGCCAACTACAGTAATACTATACTTTGCGAAACTTGGTATGGAGATGTCTTGAAGAAGAAAGGAAATAGGATGCTTTTGACCTTGGAGACAATAGGTGTCTAACTGTCTACCTATTATCACGGAATAACGCTTACGGCGCAGAATTCTATCTATCTATCTAAAAATACTTAATATTATATATCTATAACCTGAAAACATGGGCGCCTGATATAGTTTTGTCCAGCTAAATATTTGTATTTATATCCAGGGAAAGGCTACAAGTACCCCCAACCCCTCCTTATCTTTTGTGTACTCCCACAAACCGTTTTTACCTCATCTTTATTTTTTCCTATTTCGTGACATAACTGAATGTAAAATATATTAAAAAAATACCGGCAAGAACATCTAAGCCTGTTTTCTTATCAAGATTTCGCCAAAGCTCGTGTAAGGAAGTAGAAAAAATATCCCGTTGGTAATATTTACCAAAAATAAGAAAATCAAGGTAAAAGAATTTGAATTTTCCGTGGAAATAAGAAAAATAAACTGGTTTAACCGAATTTTCTTTTGATATGTACCTTCTGTATGTTATCAGCTTACGAATCAATTATTTAACAGACTTATAATTAGCTTTATGTCCCGAGAATGGTTTAAATAATAATAAACATAAGATCTATTAAAATTTAATAAAAAGTCATTTTAACAAAACAGGTCACTCTTTAATATACAATTTATTAATCTAAAGAAGCAAAAGTTTACAGCAAAGAAAAAATCCTGTCTCAGAATTTCTTTGTAATCCTGATTCAAATCTAATTCATGAATAACATACACTTACGTCTCATTGTGTTCCCGAAATTAGTGGCCTCAATATTTATCAAGAAAGGGATCCAGTTTTTCCAGAAACGGCTGTGAGGAGACAACAAAGGGTAGGTCTTACAGATAAGGTGCGTTGAACCCTGGCCTCTGGTCTGGTCATGAGTCGTATAGTGGTGACTTGGGATGTCTTATGGGATTCGTGTATTGTAGGAATCAGACCTATTTGTAAATCTTAAGATAAGATAAATATTCTTTATTGCACACATAATTAAAATACTGCTATGCGAAAATATAATGATAATGTTATGTTGTTGTAGGGAATAGTACTTTAATAGAGAACTGTGAATACCCCAAGCAACTTTTGTGCTTATGGTCAAAGCAAAACTGGTTTTACTAGCAGGAAACGAGTTATTCACACTCTGGATGCACGAAAATACACCGTAACTAACTTCACACAACGAATTCCTCGAAAATTTCGTCAAAATCTAAAAGGGCGTTTTCAATTTAAGCGTTTTGAGACTTACGTTTGACGCCCAATTTTAAAAGCACCGTATTTCTCGCACAAGTAATTTTTCGGTCATTTAGATTATGAAAATAAATTTTACACCTATTATGTTATTTTTTCTTGAAAACGAAAAATCAAGAAGTTACAGTGCATTGAAATGTATCGTCACGTAACTTTCTATTTGTACTAAATTCATACGACAAAAGCCCGGAGCTTCGGAGCTATGCTACTCTATACCTTAGGACTTTCTTATTAAATTGATTAAGCTTATAATAGATGTGTTTTTGGACGGGCTATCAGACAGACTAGACAGAACACCTATTTTTTATATAGTCATCATGCCTATTTCGTATGCCAAATGGAGATTTAACAACTGAGCCAACGTGTCGATTTCACCATTGTCTAAACGAATACCAGTTTCGTATCGCATTAACCCGTTCCATGCCTACGTTAGTCGGAATCGTCGTGTAAAAGCTGTAGCAGGACGTCCTTATTACTAGGACAATGCTGTGTAAGGCAGCTTACAGCTTAATTTGTGTCGACAGATAAATTAGTCGGGGCGGTGCGTGGGAGTGACTTACTTGAACCTGCGAATCTGCTTAGAACAGCTGGGTTAGTGTATACTATGGTCTAAATAGATACATATAACAGTTAAAATCTTAACGATGTTTAATAAGTACGGAACCTCACGTGATTTCACCATTGGCTGTAAACGCGATCAGATCAGGCTAAGCTCGTTTTACCGCTTGAAATCAAAATTGGCAATGGTTGAACTAGGTTCAATAAAACTCGATTTTAGCATAAAATAGTGAAATTGCGGCTAAGACGTATCCGTTACCTTCACACAGGATTAAAACCTGCATCGCACGTTTATTTGCAAAAAAAATATCATAGATAATACTTTATTTTAATTAACAAAGTTAAACAAACAGTACACAGGGACAAAAGAAAATATTTGAAGAAATTTTATATATATAGGGCGGCCTTGTGTGGGGTATTTTCCAAGCACACTTGGAGTAGTCAGCAATACATTGCTTAAAATCTGTTGAATAGTTCAAAAGATTTAGCAAATAGTCAGCGGAAAAGATTTTTTTTTACTGTGTAAAGATACGTCTAAGATCTGTCATTGTCACCTTCGAACTGCCACTCGAAGGTTATGAAACAAGCCCTTATAGCCAGAAGTGACAATTTTCATATTATGTAGTAATTAGACAGTGAACCAGCTATTCTGAATTAATTACTCCTAGACGTGGTGAATGAAATGTTCAAGCAAATCTAAATGAAGTGGGCTGCGGTTACGTTTGCGAAACTGTTTCGAAATTATTATAATAACTTGTAGGAGACATCTTGCAAGAGGTTTAATGTAATGGCACAACCCAATCCTGCGGTAATGACAAAGTAAGGACTAAAGTTTTCTGGGGCTGTGATAAGAGATGGTTTGATAACAGACAGCAGCTAAAATCGTTTAGTTAATGCACTATAGCCTATTATATTTTCAGTACGGTGAGTGCCACAGTAATACATCGATTAACCTACATTTAAAAAATATATATAAATATTACCGGACTAATCACACAGACTAACCTAACCTAACCCCAAACTAAGCAGAGCTTGTACTAGGTGTTAGGTGACTGATACGCTACATAGATTTATTTTTTGTATATACATACATACATAGAAAACACCCAGACGTAGTCACGTAGTATTTGGATATAGTGATTCTCACTTTACAACAATCTTTGCAAAAAGTACTCCTTGCTTACCATAGGATCCGATTTTATTAATCGCTATTAGTTATTTTTTTATTTTACTATGAATGTGGAAAGTCGTGCATATGTATGACATTTTTTCCCCACTGCTGGGCAAAAACCTCCTCCAACTACCTCCAACAATTCCTTTGCAATCAATTTTCACCATCTTAAAAACATAATTGTACCTACTACGTAATTACGTGAATTTAAAGTATAAGTTCCCCATGCATCGATTATATTAAGAGCGTCGTTCGTTCGCTGCTAAAGTACTTTTCAATACTAACCAGGATTGCCCCTACCCCAATGCTGTAGAGGCGATACGATATTAATCCATAAATTGTCTGAATGCTGCAATAATGAACGGGCACTTTATTAAAATCGAGGAGGGTGTGGCGGTTCACTATCCCACTTGATAAGAACCACTAAATAAACAGGGGAAGCTATGAATATTATTGCTTATTACACTAAGTATATCATTCTATTAGCTTTTATCAACAAACATATAACTTCCTTTTATTTGTGATGAGGCAGATATAGGGTGAAATTGAAAATATCTATTAAATAGAGATTCAATGTAAAATATATATATAAACTAGCTGACCCCAGCAAACGTTATTTTGCAAAATGAAAAATAGATAGCAGACGATTCTCAGACCTACTGAATACGCATATCAAATTTGGTAAAAATCGGTAAAGCTGTTTCAGTGGAGTACGGTAACTAACATTGTGACATAGAAATTCTATATATTACTTAGATAAATGAATGTGAAAGGAACTATGTCTGTCCCTCTTTCTTATCTTTATTTTTACTTAGAACCACGTTCTAATAGATGCTTAACCGACCCAATATATAAGTAAATCTAAATTTTAAATTTAAGAATAAAACCCCGATTCCATTGCTTTAATTTTTTTTAAAGTAAAACACCATCATATTTTGTAATGTGCACGCGATGAGCTTTCATTTGATACCCCACTCGAGTAATATTTGCATATTTTCGGTTTTCCTTCCCCATTACCACCCCCATAACTAAAACGGCACAACCGATTTTCATGAAACATATCTAAGCCAGAGAAATTCTTGTGCTTATGATTAAAATGACTCTTAAAAAAACTTTAAAAATATTATCAATCGAATTTGTAGGTTCTAAACATCGAGTTCTTTCAGTCTGTTTCGTGGCTGCTTTGAAGAAGAGTCACAACATGTAGTGCTGTGATTCACTGTACAGCTGAGACGCCTCAACCCCTACTCTATATTGAGACGCCTCAACCCCGACTACAATGAGACGGGGTTGAGGCGTCTCATGGATGCGACAGTCCCGTCCACATCCTCCTACATACTGAAACGAATGTGTAAACTCGACTTCGCTAAATAGAGTAGTTGAACTTGTAAGGTGCAAGAAAAGTATATTTACAATGCACTATACACACCAACGCGATATGTCAGTAGAGATCAAAGTCCTCCCTCCCTGAATTAGAGTACCCTCAATATTGTTCTTTGTTTAAGACAAAATATATCACATACGAGAACACTTGTAAGATTATCTGATCCTAAATAAACATTATTAATCTTAAATTTACCCACCAACTTAATACCTTTTAAAATATTTGTTTTATTAACCCAACAGCATAAGGAAACCAAAACAAACAGTAAATCCGCGACAAATTTGGACAGGCGTCCTGTAAAACACTCGGAAAGGGTCCAAAATTAACACAAAAGCTGCTCACGCGCATCCGTTTATTATTCTCTGAATGATAATATTAACGTCCATAAATCAATATGTGAGTATTCTGTTGCAAGAATAGTATAAATGAATATTAACTTTGTGGATATCCGTAAATTATTAGAAATCTGGTCGTTTACAGTTTTAGAATTGCATATTCGAATGGATAACCCTTTAGTGCGAAATTTGTAAACAATTTTGAAAATTAAAGCCTTTATAGGGACATCAATATTTTGTTTACGATTTTTTCGTGTTTCGTAATGTGGTCCGGAGAAGCGATCTACCTTCTTGGTCTTCATGCTCCATGGTCACTTTACTTCAGATGAGATTGTGGTCAAAAAAGGCAAAAATGTCTTATTTTTTTCGATGTAAAATAGTTAGTTGTTATTTTGGTTATACTACTTACTATAAGGGAGTTTTGTCTTCTATATTTTTGCTCATGTAGTTTTATAAGAGACTAAAATATAACTACTAGTTTCTATACGGTACTGTTAAGCTTGATTGACGGGAACGAGTCTTTGCATAATCTATACTAGTATTATAAATCTAAATTTATTTTTTTTTTAAAAACCCGATTCCAATTCCTTAATTTCCTTATAAGTAGAACACCATAATATTTAGTAGTTAGGGCACGCGATGCCATTTCATTTGAAACCCCACTCGAGTATATTTGCAGATTTTCGGTTTTCCTTACCCACTCTCACCCCCATAACTTTTGAACGGCTCAACCGATTTTCATGAAACATGTCTAAGAACACCCGGGCCAAACACACCTTTCATACAAAAAAACTAAATTGCAATCGCTCCATCCGATCGGGAGCTATGATGCCACAGACAGACAGACAGACACGTCAAACTTATAACAACCCTCTTTTTTGGTCGGGGGTTAATAAAGAGTTTGATTGTTTGTTTGAATGCTTAGGAACTTCTGGTCCGAATTAAATAATTCTTGTTAGATCTAGCCAGCCTATTTTTTTTAATTATTTTTTTAAAATTTTGGTATAGGGAATAGGTTATTTATTTGGGAATAGGGTTTGTATTTAATAGGCTACTTTTTACCGCGGGAAAAGCCACAAGAAATAAGATAACTAAGATTGTCCTCACGTGCCCTATAAATAAGACTAATTACCTATGTACCGGTTCTGGGTGCCATGCTTACATATGTATATGCGTCATGGCGCTTATAAAAGATGATACATATACTAGACACTTAATAAATAGACAGGCTTAGAGTGTTCAGGTCTGCCTGGATTTTTCACACAACAATATTCGACGTAGGTACAATTTCTAGTGTCCAGTCTGTGTTATTCTATTTATATTTATTAAAAAATGCTTGGACTCGTTCCTTATGACAAATAAATAACTATTATGACAATAGACACGATGACTACGTAAAAAATATGTATTCTGTTCAGTCCGATAGCCCGACCAAAAATACTGGTCACCTATCCTATGCTTTATAAGTAAATAAATGCAAAAAAAAAACTATCTAATTTTTTTAAACCTATTCTATTATTCCAGTCATACTGGGGGTTTTCTATATATAATGCCTTTATTATTTAACGGGGTTTAAAATAATGGGATAATAATACCGATAGTTAAGAAACATACAACAATTACCAAGTGTGTATTACGAATTACGACTCATGGACTCATGTTAGTTATTTCTACAATATTATACAGAAGGCTTACTGCATCAGTAACAATAGTTATGTTTTGTAATCGGGTCTCGTGCTGCATCGATAATATTCACGTGTAGTTCATGTTTGTGCAATCAGCTCCCGATATGTGCAACTCTAAACATGTGTAAGGAGTTGTGCCTCATTTAAACTAAAGATAACATTAATCATCAGCACCCTATTAACGTTCCCACTGCTGGGACACAGGGACTTCTCTCTTGAAGAGAGATTAGGCCTTAATTCAGCGCTCTGGCCAAGTGCGGGTTGATATAACAGATAACATTATATGGAGATATATAAACTAAAAATGCTCAACTCTCAAGTCAACAATAAACTCGTTTTTCTTGTTACTCATGCGGATTGTCTGAGTGAGAATCTATCCTTACATTTGCATTTCATGTTGTACTATTGAGTGTTATGTGGCCTGCGGTGCTACCCGCGTTATAATGGATGAAGTACTCTTAACCAACAACATATTTATTTGAATAAAGATTAATATTATTATGTTGATACAACTTAAACAAATTATTTCGACCAAATTAGGTACCATAAAAACGGTTTTTGAGAGTTAATCTTAAAAGATAGACATATACTATCGCGGACTGTTTTTTAGATCATTAAAAGAGCTATTATTCTTTAATACATATTTTTGTGTATCTTGAACCGTTTTCACGGCGCACGCAACGGAAGGCTTCAAAGATGAACAATTTCTCCCGTTTTTTACACATTTACCACTATATCTTTGCTCCTATTGGTCGTAGCGTGATGTTATATAGCCTATAGCCTTCCTCGATAACTGGACTATCCAACACAAAAAGAATTATTCAATTCGAACCAGTAGTTTCGGAGATTAGCGCGTTCAAACAAACAAACTCTTCAGCTTTATAATATTAGTATAGATGAAATAAACGTATCTTATTCTTATTCTAGCCGCATGCATTCTCCTTTCATCCATCCTGACTGGTCAACACTCAGATACATACAGTGCGAAGAGTCTAATAAATAGTTTTGTAGATTTTGCCAATTATGGGGGCATTCGGGGATCACAAACAGTGCCTGGGGCCTGTCGCATTTTCACCATCCCGCATTAATTGTAGCTCAGAGAAAAGATTATCTGCTGTTTTTTTCTGTCATTTTTATCGCGTGCTGCGAGTTACACCACCGCACTGATACCAGCTACCCTGATAAGCTACCGTTGTAGTTATTTCTCGATAAGCCCTAGAACAAAGGGTTATGGCAATGCAATGATAAAAATATAGTAACAGTAATGCGTTTTAGTCTATGGATTCATTGTCACCTCCCTTTGTGAAATAGCATCATCGTCGTGTGTTTATGGCACCAAGTTTACAGACGTAGCTATTGTTTATTTGCGGCAATCAAATTAAGACTCCTTCACGTGAAGTAGCGAGTAATTAAAACGCATTATGATACGCGGTTTTGATAGGGAGAAGATAATCATTTTACCACTTATAAAAGAAGGTTCCTAATTCAACTGAGTTATTTATTTTGTTTGCATTTTTAGATTTAGAGGGGTGTTATAAGTTGGTCTGGGGTGTCTGTATTACAGACATACCATTCGTTTCGTTTTCAATTTAGTTTTTTTTTTATAAAAGGTGACTTTTGCTCGAGTGTTCTTAGACATGTTTCATGAAAATTGGTTGATCCGTTTAAAAGTTGTGGGGGGGTGATAGTCGGGAGAATAACCGAATGTCGGTAAATATACTCGTGAGGGGTCCTTAATGAAAAAAACGTATCACGTGCAAATTACAAAATATATGATTTATTTAAGGGAACTAAGGTCTTGTAATCAGGTTTCCCCAAAATATATATGCATAACTGTGCGTTATTTATTCCCACAAAACACCACATCTTAATATATATAAATCTCGTGTCACAATGTTTGTCCTCAATGGACTCCTAAACCACTTAACCGATTATAATAAAATTCGCACACCATGTGCAGTTCGATCCAACTTGAGAGATAGGATGTTTTTTACGGCGAGAAAAATTCGAATAATTTCCGGGAAAATGTTATAGCCGTGCGACGCCGGGGCGGGCCGCTAGTAGCTTATAATAAGAAGCCACATATGAATGCAAATATACTATACCATTTCGATCAACCCTCATAAAAGATGGGGTGAACAAAAAAAATTAAAATAAGCAATAACTAGTAAGTGTTCCGTACATTCCGGCATTCCCACGAGAGGGGTGCGTGTGTACCCCACGGACCCCACGTGGGTGTAACGATTGATGGGGTACTCAAGTGCCCCGTTATAAATGGTGTGGCTGATTTAATAAACTCTGTATTTGCTGTGTGCTCGTAAGCAATTCCATTTTCAGTTTGAAGGTCGCCACGAATCTTGGCCAAGAAGATTTTTATTTAAATATTTGTGAAAAAAACTTCTTAAGGTCGCCGTCCCAAACAGGAGGCCGAGTACGTTTTTTAACCTGCGTTTTATGGATTTTGCCCTCTGAAATAACGTATTTTCCGCAGATATAATCTATAAGCTTTTAGTTTTCTTCTTATTTACTCATTTTTCAAACATAATACTCGTAATATCATCCTGATATTTGACTAGAATCTAAATTTCATCGGACGTTTTCGTAAAATATTTTAGTTATATATAAGTCATAGTTGTTCACCAAATTGTATATGAATATTTCAGTTTATTCCGTATAATAATTGTTATTATTAATAATAAAATCCGTCTCGGTATAATCTAACCCTAGCCGAGCATGAAAAAACGGGTTCAGTATTTTTTTTTCAAAATAATCCGTCTTGGTATAATCTAACCCTAGCCGAGCATGAAAAAACGGGTTCAGTATTTTTTTTTCCGTCCAAATTCAAACTCAAATTTGTGATCCGTAATCAATATCATCATTCACATAGACACCATTACGTGAGTTTTAAGCAAACATAGGTCTTATTAACTTTAAAAAAAAAACATTAAAATTCCATGAGCTGCTTACAATGTCACCTCTTTAAAAATAGATTTCTAGACTTTTATCGAGTAAGTCTTTATGATTATGGTAAAAAAAACGAATAGCGTCTGAGTTTGTTTTTACGAGTTTACGACACTATTTTCAATGACTCAGAAGAATAAAATTTCATAATATAACGGATGTAATAAACTCCCTACTAATCATATAAATGCGAAAGAATTTATGTCTGTTTTATCCATTTTCCGATTTGTATTAAATTTGCTACAGAACTATTTATTACTCCGGGAAAGTGACGTGTTGTCGCAGAAAAAGAATTTTAGGACTGGAAAGCCTTAGGTTGATTGTGTAATAAAATTGTTTTACCAATAAATACCATAATTTATAGGGCATTATAATTTTTATTGAGCTTATTAAAAGCCATGCAATCTTGAATCGTGGGTTCGGTTTTAAAATTGTACAGAAGATTATTTTGATGATTATTCTTTTAATTTTCTATACCGTTAATAATGTTTATTAATGTAGTAACTATAAGACAACATAAATAAACTTGAACATGAACTTTATCATTTTTATTTTACCAATAATGTCTACATTTACTATTTCTGTCCTACAAAGTAAGTTTTAAACTAACTGACTGCCTCAGTGGTGCGGTGGGCGAGCTTGCGGCGCAAGTGGTAGCGGGTTCCACTCCGCCGATTATCAGACGTCTAGTATCCGTAACACAATCTTAGAGCTTACCACGGGGCTTGATGTTGTTGTGTGGATTGTCCGAAATGATTAAATAATGATTTATTTAATGTTGCTGTTAGGAAAAATCACATTTAGACCACAAGCACTATGATGCGAAATAATCGTATGTCAATCTTATGACTTATATTTATGATCTACAGAATAACATACTCGTTTAGTCATGTGACTTTACCACCCACATTCGGTTTCTCTTCTATGCCTATGTTGCGCGGATAAGTAGTAAACCCCTTAAAGGCTTCAATGCCTATCTCGCGCACCTACCTGTTTAAGTAGTCTAAAAGTCCAGCACAATACCCCACATGCAGTCCAGACCAAACAAAGGTGGGCAGACAAAGGCAGCCTGGACCACTGCCAAGCGGAGGCGACGCCATTATTACTCAATTGTCTGCAGCAGGGGCGCATCTAGGGTAAATTGCATTGGCCAAATCGGTACTACTCCACTACCAATATGAGCCTCGCCGGAGCGCATCTAGGGTAAACTGCATTGGCCAAACAAAATAAAATTATATTTGTTTTGTGTCACAGAAAATTAACGAATTTCTAACAACTAAGACTAAGTGGCGACAAATATGGTCAGTACCTGGTTAAATTCAACTCAATCTGCACTACAGTCGGATATCAAACATTTATAGTTTGTACTTGAAACATGTCTCGCGACCTTGTATAAGAGACATTCTAGTAGGAATTCGTTTGAGATTAACCTCCCCGTTGAGTATTCATGGTACAACGAGCCAGAGTACTACACATACCTACTCCCAATCTAAGCCTCCAGTGTCGATTTTGCTTTGATTTAATCGAATTTCGCAATCAGTGCTTGACAGTACCAACTACTACCGTACAAGTAATCGCGTAAGTTTGGCGCGAGTGTTCTTAGACTTAGACTTGTTTTATGAAAATCGGTTGTGCCGTTTAAAAGTTATGGTGGTGAGAGTGGGGAAGGAAAACCTAAATATACTCGCGTGGGGTATAAAATGAAAGCGCATCGCGTGGACATTACAAAATATTATGGTCTTTTACTTTTAAGGAAATTAAAGCACTAGAATCGGGGGTTTCCCTAAATATGAAATTTAGATTTATGGTCCACCAATTTGATGTTGTTTGTTATTGGACGGACTGATGTGTGCAGATGTCTTTTGTTGGTGACACTACCTCACCGCAATCTGAAGACCTACTCTTACTAAAGAGATTTCCACCGAGATACGGTCAAAGAATAGTTGTGTAGCCGTTAGATAATACCATAACAATACGAAGCTAAAGCGTTTATTTAATAATTGATTGTGTTATTAAGACAAATAATTAATTATCTCAAAGCAAACTCACATACGGTTTTTGCCTATAATTTTCCTATATTATTTTTGGAGTTTACTCCTTAAGAAACGATTTGAGTTATAAGGCCCGGTATGGAAATTTTATGGGGAGTAAAATCAAGTGTTAACAAAAGTTGAAACGTAGAAAGAGACATATAAGTATATCTGTAGGATTCAACGTGTAAAAGAATGAGATGGAATACCGTCGAAACGTCACGTTCGAAATAAGAACTTTAACGCATTTTGATTGGTTGTTTGTTGTGTCTCTGGAATGCGAGTTACCATTTTTGACATTCGAATACGCGTTCGAAAAAGTATTCGTCTAGCATTCACTTAGAATTTCTCAGTGAGTAGAGGTGAGAGTGCAAAGTTGTAACATATAATAAGTACCTTCTGTTATTTATTAAAATATTAAAAAGAAGCTATAGTTTCGACACCGAATTAATTTGTTCTTTGCAGTATTTAAGAATAATATTATAATTCAAAGTGAAAGAAATCAATCATCCTAAAATTGGATTTGTATAAATTGAACACAATTATTATTAATTTGTAACATACTTTATGTAATACGCCTTATTGAAGTAATATAAACAATCCGAATAATTACAGATATATGTTTGTTTCTCTTATCATTTTAGCAGATGCTTTCATGTACCCTTTTTTTCTATTCTATTCGATGTACATATATCATAATATCGTTCGTAAGTAGTAAACTCCAATCGTGCGTCGTAGCTGACACACACACACACACTTTTTATAAAAGGAGCCCTTATCTGTCCCTTGAGATCGTTTAGGTGGCTATTCGTAATTTTAGCTCAAGAAAACAACTATAACCATTGTAAAATATAAAACGAAAGCACTGGTATCACAGTAAAACCTATTAAAACTTTACAACGCTTGCAAAGCCGCAGGGCAGAGAACTATGTATATAGCGGAATGTAATCAAGAATCAAATTCAATTAGCAAGTTAGACACCTCCGTGACGTTTGTAATAAGTTTGAGTAGCCTTATTACGTCCCTGGATCTGCTTAGCCCTTACCGCATGATTTATGTATGTCTGTCTGTCAGTCCGTTACCGCTTTATACGTGCAATGTTTGTTTTCATTAGCGAAATTAGTAAAATTGTTAATTTGCGATAAGGTTAGTTCATTAAAAATTGCTCATTAGTAATTCCGCGATATTGCCAGTGCAAAGATAATATGTTATTGTTTGCATTTATGTTGTATGTACGAAGATATTTTTAAATAATGTTATTGTATGTATCATACATGGCCGCGTGTTGGAGACTTTTGATGTTATTTGCTTAAGATATAAACAAGATGTTCCAATAAAAACGAGAAAAAAACTTGAAAATCGGTAAACTCTTGAAGTTCATGTCAAATGTCAACCATGTTTTTCGTCCTTTGTGTCACGATCAACAGGTACTGGAGTTAGACCGATCTGGTTACGAATTTGCATAACAAAGCTGGTGTTGAAAGCTTCACTGCCTTTTGATGTGATTCCCGTGAATTTTAATCAGTAAACAGGTGACAACGACTTTCGGCCTTCGTGATTTAAACAACGGCTTTGAGAGCTAAGACTTTCCGATAAAGTTGGTCAGTCATGGCTGTCTCATCAATCATCATTATCCATAGCTATATTTTAAACAATACTGCGTTAGAACTTTTTAAATGTCATACAACTGACTCTCTACCGTACAGTCGGGTTCATAAATAGTGTCAATATAAACAAAACATAGAAAGGTTAACTTACCTGAGCAGATTAGCATTTATTGTGTACATGCAAATTTGTTAATGCTACACATATTAATGAACTCGACTATACAATGTCGGCAGTATGTCTTTGTGCAAGGCACACAATACTTCTATAACCTGTTTTTGGCGAAAGGTCATTCTTATTTTATTGAAATGACGAAGGAATTAAAGTATTGAAGCTAAATGAAACTAGAAAATAGACTAACACTACCAGCTGTCTTAACTAAAAGTCGCTTAAAGTTTATACTCTACGAAATCGACGAAAAACTGCATAATCTAGTGTTTAGAAAGTATTCAGTCATTCTGACGTATTACATTACATTCCGTTTTTAATGGTTTACCGGAAGATCTCTAAAAATACTCGAGAACGGCGAAAGCACTAAAGTTGAACCTGAATTGTTTTCGTATAGGTAGTTTTCTTTTAACAGCTGAGCGATTACTGTTAAATCTACAATCCATTTATACCTTTTTGATTGGTCTCCAACTGCATATAAAATAATATCCTGGCTCAATTTGTATTCCCTAACGAAACTATCATATTTCGAGGGCCCTATTTCACCGTGTTTCGATCACAAAGACCTAAACTACCTTCCAGTGTCGGTTGAACAACCGTCTGGCAACAAGAGGTATTGCGTGACTGGCCTTGACAGACAGTCGCCTCGTTGTCTACTCATATAGATTATCAGATTTATATCTATACGTGAACTTTACCTTGATAGCTCGTTAATTACATATAGCATAGTATATAAAACGAAATGCCTAAAGGTTTTGTAATAGATCGGCTTTTTCAGTTTTTCATACGTTGTGATAAATTAAAAAAGGAAACGTTCCTTGTTATGGTATCATTATAGCATTCATAACGATTTATGGTAAAATATACTTATCGTAGCAACACAATACTTTAATTCCCATACTATAAAATTATTGCGATAAATTCAATGAATTCCCATAATAATATAATACGTTAACTCATAAAAAGCGCCTGAGTATATTTCACATTTTACAACCATTAATCAGAATCACCATAAAGTTTTATGCTAACGTCGAGTCCTGCAAAAAAAAAGTGATCATTTAAACTAATAAAACCTCATAATGCCGGAGCAAAAAGTGCTAATCACAAGGTATTTGTATTGAATATGATTTATGGGTCTTCGTAAATGAGCAATATTTCAAACCTAACTCAAACTCGAAACATAAAGCAATGATGCCAAATAAAACCAGTATTTAAGGCTCTGTATACAACAATATATCATTAACTCCTCTGCAAAGACCTGAAACACTCAAAATAACCCACAGAACAATATACAATAGGTAAAAAATAACCCTTACAAACATATTTCTCCGATGACTTAAGCTCGTCTGACAGTAAGCATATTAAAATTTTTGATTGACAGTACTGTAATTCAAAATGCTGAGTACGAGTAAATTACTTTCTGAAGAATGCTAATATTTAAATTTTAAGTAGCTTGTAATGTAATAATAAGCTCTGATAAGAATCAAAGTGCTTTGAACTTCAAAGACCTTGGAATATTGAGTAGCTTTTTGCTCCAGACACGATTTGCTGATCTATTTTCAACTCTAAGACCTTATTAATGGTAATGATAGTTAAGCAAAAAGTGATCTGAGAGTCTATTAATTTAAGTGATCATTTCGACACCAAGTGTTAAGGACAATATATTTAACGGACGTACTTTAAAATATATACTATGATGTATATGATGAAAATTTGTAAATTGCGTAACATTGACTCAATAGAAAATTAAATTTTATTGTGTCATACGTGTGAACTAATGACGAAAGGCTATGAGGGAGGCTTATGTCTAGCAGTGGACGTCCTACAACTGATATGATGATGACCTGTGAACTAAGTATTTTTCTTTAAGCTTCTATATACATACATTCAATTCTAGAAGATATTTCTTTGAATAGTGTATATCTAACTCTGAAATATTTTAGATTATATCGTAGCGATCATTACACTCGTTTTCGTCAATCTATGCTTTAACCATCTGCTTAGCTTCTTGATGTTTTACACATCTTGTTCGTGTAAATTTCCAGTATATAAATCACTAAAATTCCCGTTTAGGTATTAAACTATTTTCGTTCCTTTCACCTAAGTCGTCAACCATAAGTCACATGCTACAGGCCTAACGGACCCTGACTTATTTATGCCCTTCTTTGATTTCAGGTAAGCTGTCGCTTCAAAACAATAACCGAAGACTGAAAGCTTAATAGAATAGCGACTTGTAAGTAAATAATAAATTTTTATTAGCTTTATTATTGTACATATGACTAACGGAGGAAAAACGAACAGAACAGTTTTATTCACAATCACAATAAGTTATTTATGGTAACAAAACATAAAACAGAATTCCCACATCCAGTTATAGGCATAACCAGAAAACAAAATTGATAGCATTTAATTTTACAACTACGATATGTAAACTGCCTTTGGTTTATTATAGTTTCTTGGCCATATTTGTCGCCTCTCGTTGGTAAAAGTCGATTCGTATAGTCAACACATAATTTGTGGCTTCATAAACTTTTGAAAAGTTTTATAAATTGGTACTCGTGTCGTTGTGAATGTGGGAACGGATCTAATGTTGGGTGTTATTGCGAAACTCCTTAACAAGTGTTGACTTTATAGATTTGCTCACAGAAGTTGATACTTATTAATATTTTTGTATTTATAGACCTTCCTTTCTATAACAATAACTCAACGACTAAAATACTTGAGGGAACATTCACATTAGCTTGTCGAGTTTACGGCCGAGCGATTCTTTCTCGCTTCGGGTATTTTCAGCCACGAACGTAAGTGTCACCGCGATGCTACTTAATTCATCTGTTATAGATGTCTAAGAAGCAGATTTTGGCAGAATGTGGCTTATACTTATACCATAAAATAAAAATAAATATTTCCGGGCAATCCACACAACAACATCTAGGCCCGTGGTAAGCTCTTAGCTTTTGTTACGGGTACTAGACATCTGATATACTTAATATAATATACATACTGTAAGGATAAGTATTAATTAAGTGCAGAACTTATAATGAATCCATTGTACTAAGTTATTTTATTCCGATAATGAATCATTTTAAATAGTTGAAAAAACGATATCATTTAAAAATAAATGAGGTTGGAAAGATTTTGTTGCAATAAAATATATATAATGTAACCATAAATATTCAGAATTTATGTTATTATTTATACAATAGTTAATTAATTTTAAATATCGCTTAATTTATTAAAACTAAGTGAATGGTTAGCTGTAGTACTGAGTCGTTTCCGGTTGTCAAACCTAACCTAACTTTAACGACTCGCGACTTCAGCACGACATTCTGTTTTCTGCGCGTCGTAGCGACTAGACCTCTAAAAGTGAAAAGTGTTGTAGTGGTGTGCTGATGGAGACTGTTTTAAGGTTAGACACTAATTTGTAATAAACTGTGTAAAAGTGATTCATATATTTTTTGAGTGGTCTTACGTAATTTTACTTAGTAACCTATAAATACCCTTCTAACAATACATACATAGATATTTTTTATACATATTAAACACCCAGACCAAGGAGAAAGTGCTTGCAGAACATACAAACACTTGACCCCTCGGCCAAGGCCATCAATAGGTTATTTTGTTTATTTAGTCAGAAGCGCCAACTGGAGAGAGCATTTGTCAAGATCCAGTCCAGTACAGTATATTCGACTATCTATGACGATGATAACTAATACCTCTTCTGATCGAATCCTTACGCTGATTACGAACATTCCAAATTAAGCTTCCCCATCAATTCACCTATGTAGGGTTTATCAATGCTATCAGATAGTTATAAATCAGTTACTGTTAGGTTCAAGGCCCCGTTAGTTCATGTTGGTTACGAGACACAAAATTACTTTATTGGTTGTGCAGGAAATACCTTAGCAATCCTCTGAAGCATGGAAGGCTAAAGAATCCACTATACGTCTTTCAGTTAATACTTGTACGAGTACACGGACATAAATCTGTGTAACTGTCAAACTGTTAAATTACTTATAACCTGAAACTTCTTAAACATAATCAAATAACAAACCTAAAGAACGTATTATCACATAATTAACGCAGTTTTTAGGACTTTACCTCCTGTGTGGTAGTTAGAAATTGTGTAACAGCAAGGTAATGTAAGGTTTTGAACAGTATATACAAAAGTAACCGACTATCTGATAACATCTTCTCGCTTCAACCTCACTTCGCCGAATTAGACGAATTGTGGTTTTTGATAGTTCGAGTCTCTGTATGATAGCTGTTTTAACTGGTACTAATACCGTATGTCCGAAAATGTTGACACTGTAACATTATCAAAGTATTGCACCTTCCTAATGTTTATTCTGGTTTAAATTATCTTTATAGAAACAGAGGTCGTTATTTATCTTACGTCATTCTAGATAATAATGATCTTGTAGATAATAATATTATACAATCCTTATCTTTTATAACCAAGGGCATCCCTGCTGTAAAGTCATTACGTTTATGACTACAGAACGTCTCGGAACTCGGAAGCGTTGTTGACAAACAAAATTCCCGGTAATATTCCCTTCTAAATCTATCCCTAAGACCTTGCCAATGACATTGGCGCCAATAAATAATAAAGATCGAGGGTCTCGCCTTGTGGGATGCAAACTCTTAGGCTGCGTCTTCCTCAGTGATGTGCGAGGAATGTGTTAGGAGAAAACTAAATTTTTCGGCACATCGGTTCTCTTGAAAACGGATCAAAGGATCAACGAATGAAGGGATAGAATGTGAGCCAACGTTGTGTTGCAATGGGGTTCTAAGCTCAGCAGAGCGAGTTATTAGTACATACGGCCTGGCCAGTCGCTGTTATCATCTTTTGCACCACCTATTGCGTTTCTTTACACATTTCTAGTGGACGAATTAATACCAATCATTTACTTGCAATATTTTTGAGACAGCTATTTTTCGTTTTATTAATTGAATTAGTTTAATAAAAAAAGTGCCAAGACATAGAGCATCAAAGTTCCATAGTGGGGGCTTGTGACGCATAAATTTTGTATACATCACGCGAAAGCACTGTATCTTCTTAATTATTTGCATGAAAAAATAAAAATATATGTATATTTTTTGTAAATATACTAATGAAATAAATAAATTAATTTATTTTAGTCATTTACCGTATTCTCAACTTCCACAAATCCGTGGTGGAGACGCAACCTTAACGTAACCTTGACACTAGTTCCTCTAATCCTATCCAGCTCTTTCAAGTCTAGTGACATCATGCGATTGATGGATATAGATCGTGCGGAAGACTAAGAAGGTCGTTGAAAAGGTTATTGTTGGGATACTAATGAGCTTTTCGTAAAGAATAATCTTTTCGTCTAGTTCAAGGGTGCGCGCACTC
This sequence comes from Gymnoscelis rufifasciata, assembly GCA_929108375.1. Classification (NCBI taxonomy): domain Eukaryota; kingdom Metazoa; phylum Arthropoda; class Insecta; order Lepidoptera; family Geometridae; genus Gymnoscelis; species Gymnoscelis rufifasciata. The sequence goes on along the minus strand of OV815327.1, from coordinate 5,587,950 downwards.
ACGACTTCATGCATTGCCTATCATGGTTATGCTCTTTGATGTTTCAATGCATTTCCTTTTTGCCTCTGGAGTCTTCCGCAATGGGCATGATGACTACATAAAAAAATAGGTATTCTGCTTAGTAAGTCTGTAAGCCCGTCCAAAAATACTGTGCTCCTATTTTTCGCTTTAACAATTGAATACGAAAATGTTAAGATATGGTGCATCTATGTTCCGGATTGGGGATAAGGTGTAGTATGAGTCACTCTCATTGACTAAATCTCTCATACTAATAATGACGAACTAATTATTTTTTACTCATCTATCCTATTGTTGCCATTGGTAGCTAAAGCTTTATCCCCAACCAAGTTTGATATTTCTGTCTTTAAATTCAATTGTAGCTACTTACTTAATAAACTTAAATGCTACACGATTCATTACAATCTCCTTGACCGGGTCACATTTAAATCTTTGATCTTTTTACCAGTATTTTACTTCTATATACCTATAGACATTTAACTTGTTATTTTACTGTTGTAATTTTTGTAAATCGAGAAACATTCCTCTGATATTATTTCGACAAAGGTCCGAAGCCAGTTAAATGTTAAAAATATGGTTAATGCCAATTGTAAATTGCTTGTAATAAGGTCGGTTACTGCAATTTAAAGTTTAAATTCGGATTATTTTACACTACTGTTAACGTGACAGCTTAAACTGTCATTGAAATAAGGTCATGGAAATCCCAAATTTGTCCAAAATTGCTCCCCGTATGCTTTTATGCCACCAGCAGTTTTACATAATCTTTTGCTATTTGTACATTTTATATAAATACTAGCTGACCCCAGCAAACGTTATTTTGAAAAATGAAAAATAGATAGTAGCCGATTCTCAGACCTACTGAATACGCATATAAAATTTGTAAAAAATCGGTAAAGCCGTTTCAGAGGAGTACGGTAACAAACATGTGACATGGAAATTTCATATATTAGAAGAAAAGATAGGTGAATTTGCATCAAAATAAAATGCGTTGTTGCTTTTTTACTTTAAAAAAAAAGAAATTTCAAGTGTGTATAAATCCACCAATTACTACTACTAATTACACTAAGTTTTTTTTTTTTTTGTTGTATTATTTAACTTAAGAAAAGGTACACTTCAACACAAATTGGCGTGTGTTCTGAGTTGAATTTTGATACTATTGTTAGCTTTATTTTATTGTACAAAAAATTTATCATGTTTGATTTAGAAAATCTTAAAACAATATTTGGAATAGTTTCATAACTCGCAAAGTTCAAACAAAATTTAAGCGTCGTTATTTCGACTAAGGGTTATTCTGTGCTGAGATTGCGAACGTTAAACTATTAATATTCGGTGAGCATACGGCGTCCATTTAAAGTTTAGCCTTGGCTGTATGACGCGTAATCGATCAAGAATCAATTAGTATATATTAAAAATCTTTATATATAAATCACTTAAAGGTATTAACAAAAAAAGGTACCAATCCAAATTATAATCTTTCACTACTTCAAAGTTTAGGCAAATCTTTTCAGCCGTTTTGCCGTAGAAATGGACACACACAGACACATTTAAATGTGGGAAGAAAATTATATTATATTTACTATTTTAAGTTTTCCACAACATTTTACTACAGATTAACAAAATCTGAACATCACAATTTGCTGTTAGACAGCTTAAATCGTAATCGGGAGCTAATCTGAGATTAGCGAAGTAAGCGCCGTTTTCTACTCACGCATTAATTTTCGACTTAGGTCATCAATTATTAGCTTAGTATTTGGTATTCAATCGGTTTTTTTGTCATACTCCAAATCTATCGTATTATATCCGACCTGGAAAGCGCAGCATAGGACCTCCACCAATTAGGTGGACGCACGATTTGGTAAAAGCTGCATGATGATGATGGTGGCTTTCACGGATCGGCAAGCGCAGCGTCGGACGACCACCAACAAGATGGACAGATGACTTGGTCAAACTTGCTGGCTCACGGTGGATGCAAATAGCGACCGATCGGAATGATTGGTCGTCTTTGGGAGGCTTATGTCCAGCAATGGGCGTCTATTGGCTGAAATGATGATGATGATGACAAGGTGGATGCCGCTTCTAATCGAAGTAACAGGAAGTCTATGAGGGAGGCTTGTGTCCAGCAGTAGCCGATATGATGACTCCATATCTCCTCGTAATATATTTCTGATAAATTTTAGTGGCTATTTTAAGTTATTTTGTCATTAAAGTCGAAATTCTCATAATGCTTAATAGTATAACTTCTTAATATCTCGTTTACGATAATTCTCGCAATAATTTCAAGCGTTCACTAATGAACGCTGAGATTATCATTCCATTACATTATGGCTAATAAACCGTATAATAATAGCAGCTTATTGCAGTAACGGATTACTCCAGTTCAGCGCGGGTCAATAATGGGTAATTACAGATATTGCATAGGTCATGTCGCTTAGTCTGTTGTTTGATTTGATTAGCTATGCCTTCCGTTTCGCAATTTGTAATATTAGAAGTGTGTTGGACAGTATAATAAGATAGCGAGATGTGAAGAGCTTCTGCTGCAAGTCTAATTGCAGTAACTGATTACTCCAGTTCAGCGCGGGTCAATACGGAGCTATCGACGTATGCGGTAGCTAGGTAATTACAGATATTGCATAGGTCATGTCGCTTAGTCTGTTGTTTGATTTCATTCGCTGTGGCCTTTGTTTTGCAATTAGTAATATTGAAAGTATGTTGGACAGTATATTTAGAGCTTCTGCTGCAAGTCTAATTGCAGTAACGGAAAATGTGTTTCTAAGCGCATAATTCAACAACGCCCGGACCAATTTAGCCATTTCTTTTTTTTGTTGTTCGTAGAAGTTTATGGATGGTGAGAAACTGCGAATAATTGCCCGCAAAACCCTAAAAACAGCCCTTGCTAAACAGGGGAGGGCAGATACTGCACCCTACCTCTAGTTACAGATATTGCATAGTTCATGTCGTTTAGTTTCTTGTGTGATTTGATTTGCTATGGCTTCTGATTTGTAATTAGGAATATCAGATCGTTAATTGTAAGATTGCTGAGCTTCTACTTGCAGTTTTTAAGTTTTATATGACTGGTATTTCGACACACAATTTGACTTCTAAGATCCCTGACTTATAATAAAAACTGTTTCAAGTTTCAATGTTTCTTTGTTATGCAAGAACCCCTCGGACTCTTAATTAAAATAAAGACTTTTTATAAAGATATATAACCTACAAAAAACTACAAAGTAATAATAATAATATAATACCATTTGTGTACTTTAATCTAAGTTTAATTTAATAATGTTATCTGTCTTATTTTTGTACACAAATAAATATTTTTCTTTCTTTCTTTCTTTCTTTCTTTCAAAGTTGAAAATAATGAAGTTTTTTTTAAAACATTTAAAAATAAGTTGTTACAATAGTGAAAGTTAAACCCTTTCCAAAAAAATACTTATCAAAGTCTGACTAGTTAGTAAGAAGTTAAGCGTGGTCAGAGATAAAAAAACCTCGATTATTTAAAAATCACCTTTTAATATAAAATACCAATGTTCGAATTCAACCAATCACCAATTCAACCAATCACCAATAAATATTGAACATAATATTTCAAATTACTCTTATGTTTACGTTATTGTTGAGTTTCGTTAAATCCATCGAAACGCATCGCACAATTTCGGAAGACAAAAAAATATTAAAAAAATATTTGGGACATTTACTTACCGTCATTTGTTTATCTTTTTTTCTAATGAAATAGTTAACCATGATACTTTTGAAAGTAATTTCGTAAGTCTCCGATACTAAATTGCAACCGTGACCTTACAACACCCCACTAGGTTAATCGATAAGCTCCCCATTGGAGCTGTTCTGGTCCAATGAGCCGGTGTCGTACCTGGCGGTGCACCAGCTGCATCCTAATGCGGCTGGCAAACCCAGCGGGCTGGGAATACCAGATCCACTGTTACAGCTGTTATTTAAGAGAATAGGGTACATAACTAAAAAAATCTATTAAGTCCGTAAAGTAAAAAAGTAAAAATCATTTATTTGCGACTTCAACACTGTGTATCAATGTATGTACATTGATACACATCTACTTATTACATTATACACTACACTATTAAACAGAACACTCAAACTTAACATTAACTTACAAGTAGCTAACTTAAGTCCGTCATTTAAAGTACTAACCTTATAAAATTGTATCTATATTTTTTCTTCTTTCTTGAAGTTTCTTGCTTTCGCGCAAAATGTACATTTACATACGTCACAAGCCCCAACTCCGGAACTCTGATGCTCTATGTCTTGGCAAATGCTGATTAAGTTGATAAAGCAAAAAAAAAATTGAACAGGCTAACAGACGGACTAAATGGAATACCATTTTTTATGTAGTCATCAAGCCTATTAGGTTTTGACTTTTTGATTTCATACTCAAAAAGTGTGTCACGTATCGTCTAATATCGTCGATCTTTAGGTATTTAATGCGCTTTAATTTTTTTTAAATGGACTAGAGACGAAAGTAAAAAAAAACCTGTCTCAAAGTTTAATAAAAATAACCAATTTAGAAGATTTCCTAGTCAAATTCTGAATTCCTTTTCCCTTGCAAGTATTGAATCAACCTTATCGACGCGTAAGTTATTGTTATAGTCCAACTTTTAGAATTTATTACGCTTTCTGTCCTAAGACTTAGGCGGTAATGTTGAAGAATATTTTGTGGTGTTATCAGGAGAATCTTTTCCAGCTAGCATTATTTACTTAGAAATTTTAACTTGGCAGAGGTTTCTGTCAGGGGTGGGTCCTTATATTAGGTCCTTACATATGAAATTGGCGTTTTTCGTACTGGCCACTTTAATCACAAATTTCTCCTCTTTGGTAAGGAATTCCAAATTCAAATTTGTACAGCTATAGACTCATGTATTTGTGCTTCGATGATCGTCATTCATTTGTTTTTTTTCTTCTGTTTTTTTCTGTTTGCGTCACTCATTTTACAAAATGGAAAACTTAAAATATCGCATTATTTACGAGTACGAGTTCCGCCGTGGCACTAGTGCTGCGGAAACAACTCGAAGGGTGAATGATGTGTATGGCGGTCGTGTTGCAAAAGAAAACACAGTTCGTTTTTGGTTCCAACGTTTTCGTTCTGGAAATTTCGACTTGCAGAACAAGCCCCGTGGACGGCCTGAGACTCAAGTTGATAATGAAGAGTTGAAGGCTATTGTGGAAGCGGATCCATCGCAAACCACGTCCGAGTTAGCTGCAGGCTGCGGTGTTAGTGATAAAACTGTTTTAATTCACTTGAAGCAAATTGGGAAGATTAAAAAGCTTGAAAGGTGGGTACCTCACGAATTGACTGAAGCAAACCGGCAAACGCGCGTCGACTGCTGCGTTACATTACTAAACCGGCACAATAATGAAGGTATTTTAAACCGAATCATTACCTGTGATGAAAAATGGGTTCTTTACGATAATCGGAAGCGCTCAGCGCAATGGTTGGATCCTGGCCAGCCAGCCAAATCCTGCCCCAAGCGAAAATTAACCCCAAAAAAGTTACTTGTAAGCGTTTGGTGGACTAGTGCCGGTATTGTTCATTACAGTTTTCTCAAATCTGGCCAGACTATTACGGCTGATGTCTATTGTCAGCAATTGCAAACCATGATGGAAAAGCTAGCGGCTAAACAACCTAGGCTGGTCAATCGCTCCACGCCACTGCTGCTTCACGACAACGCTAGACCACACACTGCGCAACAGACGGCTACTAAATTAGAAGAGCTTCAATTGGAAAGTCTAAGACATCCTCCGTAGGTACTCCCCGGACCTTGCTCCAACAGATTACCATTTTTTTCGAAATTTGGATAACTTCTTGCAAGGGAAAAAATTCAACTCCGATGGGGCAGTCCAAATCGCCTTCAAAGATTTTATTGATTCCCGTCCGACTGGTTTTTTTAGTAAAGGGATCAATGAACTACCTATAAGATGGCAAAAGTGCATAGAAAATAATGGTTCATACTTTGATTAATTAAATATATTATATTAAAAAATATTCGACTTTTTGTTCCTCCCATACAAAACGCCAATTTCATATGTAAGGACCTAATATATTTATTATTGAAATGTTATCCCAAATGTATATTTTTGTTGTAATCAACACGAATTCTCTATTTTATAAATAATAAATGTTTAATTACAATCCCATACAACTGCATGTCTTGTGTAAATGATCTATTTATAACAAGCTCCCAGTTTCAGCGCCATCTCTTTACGGGTTACTATAAATAGTCGTATGGATCTTAGTAAAAGTTTCGTTGCACTGATAATAGATGTCGCTAATGGTTTCAGACATGTGTTTTATGGTTTTGATATTTTTGCTTTTCTTTGAAAATTACGTGTTTTGGCAACGGGTAGTTAAATGTGTAATTTGCCACACTATAGGACTGAATGATTATTCACACAGTGAGTCATATTTGCTACTGTATTTAAGTGCATTATAAGAGCCATACGGTAGATATCTACAAATTACTTATCTATATAAATAAAAATGAATTGTTGTTCGTTAGTCAGATTAAAACTCGAGAACGGCTGGGCCGATTGAGCTGGTTTTGGTTTTAAAATGTTTGTCGTAGTCCAGGGTAGGTCTAAACGGTGAGCAAATAAGGAAAAATTGCCGGGAACTTTTTTTAACCGTGTGACGCCGGGGCGGGCCGCTAGTATCTAATATTTTCCTAAAGTTGTACATCATGCTTCTCTCTTCCAAAGGCTCTTCAAATTGTAAGGGTCAATGAAAAATTATTGAATGATAATTGTCCAGTAATATTCGTATATACTCTTTATTAATTATACAATTGAAATTGCAGGAATTTAAGACAGTAAATGGATTTATGTACCTGAGCAATGCTCTCGCATTTGACTTTCTTCGGTGTCTGGGGAAGCGTTAGACCCTTCGGATATGTCTGGCTTTTAGAATAATGACTTAAAATGGTCATTCGAATATTGTGTATAAATCTCAGCTTTTATAATATGACGTGAGAGAGCTCAGGTACTGCACGCCTTGATTGCCTGATACCTTCTGAAGACTCCGTTACTCCAGGTTCGTAACCCCCAAACATTGTTCCCTACACCAGTGAGAACACGTGAAAAAAATTTCAGCCGTTATACTTTAACGTAGGTCTGGCAGGCCCTGGCTCTCCCTCTATACAGGGTGTGGCGTAATGAGTGGATAATCCTTTACCCACGATTGGGGGGCATCGCGACTGTTCGGAAAATGATAATTTGTATTCAGTAAAAGTGTCACGGTTTTCGAGTTATCAGGCATTTTTAATTTTTTTTTAAAAGTTTGACCTGACCCACTTTTTTAAGTACCAAATTTACAATACAAAGAATTTTCTCAGTCTGTTTTCTGAATAGCATTCCTAGATAGTGGTGCTATCAAATGTAAACTACCAATTTTGTACGACAGCCATAAGTTTTTCTATTTTTATTTTTGAACGCAAAATTTGTGTTTTCATTTTATTTTTATCTAACTTTGGTATCTCGTGGTGTAAAAAAAATGTATGGTGACATGAGTGCCCAATTAATAAATAATTAGCCTATTTCATTAGGATTCCAAAATAGTATAACATACGATATCTCTAACTCTGAATTAAAAAAACTAATGATTTTAAGATGAGTTAGAAGCATTTTTTGAATTTACAAGATAATTTAAAATTGATTTAATTTTAATAATTAATACCAATGTTACAACTAGAAACTGTATGAGAGCGTGTAAATGAAACAAAAAGTCATCAAAATTACATTTATTAAGTTTATTTACAATAAATGTTCGAATTGCCCACCGTGAGCTCGAATGCATGCCCTGCACCTTCTAATAAACGATCGCTTAACATTTCGGGCATGCCCCGTTTGATTTATGGTCTCCGCTGCCCTGTTTATTCACTCCCGAAGTTGGTTGATGGTGGATGATGTAAACCATGTCCTTGAGGCACCCCCAGTAAAAAAATCCAGGGGGTTTAAATCAGGTGACCGAGGTGGCCACGGAGTAGTTCCCAAGCGCCCAATCCATCTTCCGGAAAATGTGGTGTCGAGATGTTCGCGCAGGAACATCTTTACTGGGGTACCTCAAAGACATGATTTACAAAGAAACCATATTTTTTTTTTATGATTGATAAACCTTTATTTGACCACAATCTCACCTGATGTAAAGTGACGATGTGGTCTAAGATGGGACGTGAAGACCTAGAAGATGGCTTCTTCGGACCACATTACGAAACACGAAAAAATCGCTTCACGCACTGGCCCAGCCCGGAGGGTAGTGACAAGCCGCGGCCGTAGCCTACCACCAGAGACTGTTCTTAGCACAACCCGGAGGTCACGTGTAAGGATTCAGAGGGTTACCACTTACGGACGTGAACAGACAAAACATCAATTTAGATATTCATGATTAACCAACTTTGGGAGCGAATAAACAGGGCAGCGGAGACCATAAGTCAAAGGCATGCATTCGAGCTCACGGTGGGCAATTCGAACATTTATTGTAAATAAATTAAATACCTAAATGTAATTTTGATGACTTTTTGTTTCATTTACACGCTCTCATACTGTTCCTAGTTGTAACATTGGTATTAATTATTAAAATTAAATCAATTTTAAATTATCTTGTTAATTCAAAAAATGCTTCTAACTCATCTTAAAATCATTAGTTTTTTTAATTCAGAGCTAGAGATATCGTATGTTATACCATTTTGGAATCCTAATGAAATAGGCTAATTTTTTATTAATTGGGCACTCATGTCACCATACATTTTTTTTACACCACGAGATACCAAAGTTAGATAAAAATAAAATGAAAACACAAATTTTGTGTTCAAAAATAAAAATAGAAAAAACTATGGCTGTCGTACAAAATTGGTAGTTTACATTTGATAGCACCACTATCTAGGAATGCTATTCAGAAAACAGACTGAGAAAATTCTTTGTATTGTAAATTTGGTACTTAAAAGAGTGGGTCAGGTCAAACTTTTTAAAAAAAATTAAAAATGCCTGATAACTCGAAAACCGTGATACTTTTACTGAATACAAATTATCATTTTCCGAACAGTCGCGATGCCCCCCAATCGTGGGTAAAGGATTATCCACTCATTACGCCACACCCTGTATATTCAAAATAAAACAATTGTATTTTTATTAAATGTTTTATTTGATTATTTAATGATAAATTGTAAGTTTTTTACAAGTAACTTACTTATATAAATACGTGTAAATTGTTTATTAGCTTACAATAATTTACTACAACTATTCTATAAACTAAGATATTGATACTAAATTGATATGTATTTCCTTAAAATTATAAGTAAATAATAATTATTACAACTTAATAAATAGGAATGATAATATAGAATAAATCTTCGCAATTCTAGAACCATTGGTTTGTATTTGTAGTTTGTTATTATTGTGTTACATTATTGATCATTGCATAACGATATTGAGTCAACTGTAATAAAATAGTTGTCAATAAGGAAAATCTATACGTGTAGTCAGTGCATAGTATTACATCTTTTAAGCTTCTGTGATATTAATTATATAGTGTAACATTAGATTACTGGTTATAAAAACACATCAATTAATCTACTATAATTTTACAAGCTTATCCCAAAAATGGTGTCAATTGCCATGCTAACAAGACTGACTGACCTTCATAAAATAAGTTCATAATTATTACAGCAATGGAATATTATAATTTATTCATACAGACTGATTTCTTGTTACTGATACAGTGTCGATTGACGTATGCTCTATCATACAACAACGAACTGATAACAGCCGATTGTCTACAACCTAACTATCACAACACACGCAATATCACAATAAAAAATAATTAAACATGTTCAAAAATTCCCTAAGTAATTTCCATAGAAATTCTATCTGGGTCTAAAACCCTTATTGACTAGGCATTCCTTCGTCCGTCAGCCAATACAAATGCATATTTGAGCAATTTTAAACCGTAAAACCACCCCTATTTCAATTAGCTTTTTGAACCGAAGATGTTCAGGAATTTCGTCTTGATGTTCAGTAGTGTGGTGAAGGATCTCTTCACCTTCTTCTTTGGCATAATCTCAGGCCTCAGGAACGGTTCCGAGTAAGATTTCTGCAGTGAAGCCGTCCCGAAGTTATCAATGTCATTCTCCTTGGTAGCTCCCATTTGGTATTTGTACTCCTTTACCACTCTCTCTTCATTTGGATCGTATCTGTACAAAACAGAGTAAGTACGCTTCACTTTCTTTGGGATCCTTGCGGGATTGGCGGTCCTCTCGCTCTTGCAACGTTTGACCTGGTTCCTACCATAGTAGTCCTGGTACGAATCCGCGTCAACATACACCACTCTCTTCCCCAAAGCCTGCTCCCGCTCCTTCTTCAAACTCTTCCACGAAGCTATAACGGACTCCCTCCTAAACATCTTGTTAGGATTGTGACGGCTGATGTAATAAGCCTGATCCTGCTCCTGGATGTTGGTTGTGTCCTTCAGAGGTGATCCCCTTGGACTTGAAATGTTATCTTCATAATCATCTCTCACAGTTGACACCTGAAACAATACAAAAGCAACATGAGTTGTTGAAAGTCTATCTACCGACTATCTCGTAAACAACCTCGAATCACGCCTCAAGTGGATTATCTTAAGAATTATATAAATTTAGTACGTGGTGCCGGTACGTGCAGGGCTCGTCCGTCCTTCGCCATCACCTTTTGATTTATGACTCTGTCTCGCTTTCGTCATTAGGGCCCTTCGGTGCCCACATGTCTGACGCCACCTGTCTCGCGCCATGAGCTTCACGCCCCGTCACCGACCGATCTCTCGATACAAGACAACCATGAACTGTCCCGGAAACTAATCCCTAACAGAAGAATTATCTACGCTCATAATTTTACTAATCACGGCCACTTCCACGGAAAAACGCGCATCACTCGTAAAAATAAACAAAGGTTGGAAAAGGGTCGCGTAAAATTTAAATTTATGTACCGGTTCACCGGCTAAAATATTTTGTTTATGAATCTTTTGAAGTACTGAAAAGCTTTCGAGTTAACGATTCCGTTGAATAACTGTTGCACAACGGTTTAAGTGGTGGATTTTTACACGACGTTTAAATTCGTCGTTTGTTGTGCAATGTTTTATGGGAGTTTCTTGAGATACCGAGCTTTGACGGAGGCGCGTTGCCACCCCGGTCAAATATAATAGGTCACGCAGAAATAGACTGGGTATTATTGGAGTTCATTTAAACATGGTCTCATCTACGAGACGTCAGAATAATGTGGATATGACACCACTTATCTATTGACCGCGAAAACGAATACTTTCCTTTTATCGTTCGACTAATGAATGCCATATGTTACGTTCAACATTCGAAGTTTTTTGGCCCGAATACATAAAAGATTAATTTATCACTGGCGCCCACTGTTGCAACTGAATCGAGCTATAACATTTCAGCGCTGTTCCAATTTCTTCATAGGATACAAGTTAATTTTAATAAATTTTAATGTCTACTGCCGCTGACACGAGAAATCTGTTCGGGTTCTTCTTCTGACAACCTATCTTATGTAACATTGTTTTAATCGACTAGTGTTAAAAAAACACTGCACTGTTGCGAATTCGGGTCGCAACAGTAAAATGGGTCAATTTTAAATAGTTTTGTTCTGTTAGTGGCCTTAGCTTGCACGGTCTAATTAAAACGAATTGACGGGGTAGCATTTATTTTCTTTTGTCTAACCTTGTGCTTTTTTCTTTCAGGTAATTTTTGCTGTCAATCATTGTTGTCTCTGGTGACTTTGGTGAGTTGTATGACGTATCTATACAACGCTGTCGCAGCCGCAGAGTGTCCCATATCTCGAATGTTGTAATGTGTTTAAACGTATAGTATTTCTGTATTTCTGTTGTTATGTGCGTTATTTCGGTACGAAGGTGATAACACTAAATGGTACGGTTATATTTGTCACATGCTATTTTAAACAATGAGTTTGTTCATTGCAAGTACTATTATTGTATTTCCAGTGTCGCCTTGCGTATTTCTACTTTGGCAATGTCCTATACCATCTTTATTGCCTCTTTTAAACTGGCAATTTTATGTAAATTCTATTACTTTATGCAAGCTATATTAATCTTTATTATTTAACCGTTTTCATTACGTTATTTTTACGGTTAGCATAAACAGATTTACTGTTGCCCTATATTTGAGCGAGCGGTTCTGCATTCGCACAGAAATAAGTTTTGTGAATAGATAAATACAGTGTTAAATCTATTTTTATTAGTTCACGTGTATGTTTCTATAATTACGATTGTTTTAGTAACGGATGTTTAAATTCTAAATTAAAAATAATTAATTTAATTTCTAAATTATCTAAACTTAAATGTTCTAATTTGACTATTTCGGAAAAGGGGGTAAGTTACTTTACTAATATCTAAGGACAAGCAAGGAGGCAAGCAATGGTTTGATTTTAATTTTTTATTATTATATAACATTATTTTATTTTAAAATTTAATGAATATTATCTTCTGTAATATAAAATATAATTGCTAAATGTGTTGGTAAGCGCTTAACTCAACAACGCCTGGAGCAAAATTTGTTTTAATAGTAGTAGTAGGCCATGAATGGCCACGGCGAGAAAAATTTGAATAATTGCCGGGATAAAATACCCGTGCGAAGCCGGGGCGGGCCGCTAGTATAAAATATTAATAATATTGCGTCATTAAAATAGTGAAAATTAATATAAATTAAAAAATAAAGCTCTATGACAATCGGAATGTGAAGACACTTAAATAAGATATGTTCTGGTGCCCACGCGCATGCCTCAGACACGGCGGGTCTACAATGAGTAACATATGTATTTTTGACACCTTATTCATATTGCACCATATATCTAAACGCTTTGATGATAACGACCTCAGGTTTATTGACATACTTGCATTCATCAACAAAATTCCTAAAAAGTGAAAAATTTAATTTATCAATCCTAGTATCAAAATTCTATTCTCCGCGTCAATAAATTTTCGGTAAAATATATTCGAAATGCCAAGTTTAATGATCATTGGAGGCATTAAACAACTCTATAGAGTCCGACTACTCTTACCATAAAAGCTTTATCATATTATGTAACTCTATTTAGGATTAAAGATCTTATCTTAAAATCACTCCTATCTGTTTCTTTTTAAATGTCATTTATCAAATCTCGTTACTGGTTTGGAACTTTCGAAATCATCGACCGGAATGACACTTCCAACCGAAATGTGTACTTACAAAACGCTAAGCCTCACTGTACTTTATGGATTAAACGGTGAAAGTATTAAAACGAAATTGGCAATAACAGGTTTGTGATACCCGTTGACAGGGTTAAAGAAATCGGTATCATTATTGATACTAGTTTTGACAATTGACAGCTTATTGTTCAAAACACTTTCTAATTCCGCATTGAATAGATTCTTAGTTGCCATTTCGTGCCGGATTATGATCGCGAAATGACAGCCATGTTTTGAAACAATGGTGCTCGTGAGGACGGCCAATAGACAAAGGTTTGATTGCATTTTTTTTACTAAGCTCTTATAGTTTCCGATTTGATGAGCCCAAGATGTTTTACTGGTTATACTAATTTATTATTTTTTCTATCAAGAAATACTTAATTTTTATTCAAATGTGTATTTGAATTTGTATTTATAAATTTAAATTTATGCTCTTGCATTATCCAAAAACAAGTTTTTAATCAACTCAATTCAACCGTACAAAATCACTTGACGGATGCAATATCTCTGATTAATCTTAAGCGTTTAATCAGTTAGCCGAGATCGGTTCATGTCATTGATTTATTTAACGCTCGAGGTGTCAGTAACCGTGAAGCGGGCCAAAAGCAATGTCAAGAGCTTTGCCTTAAACGTAATACCATATTCAAACGGCGCGCACGCACGCTGTAGTTCAATGACAGCCATAGACAAGTCACTTGCCTTTTAAGCGCATTAAACTCGCCTGCACCTTGCGTAACATATGTCACCTATTACACCATCACATACATCTAAGCTAAAATCAACTTACCACGCTTTCCCAACTGCCTCCAATGATACCCTTCTCCAACATTGTTGATAAACACAAAAATCCAAACACTCGAAAAAAACTGGCAACGTAAACTCGCGATCACGCTTTCGGTCGGGAAATGCGAGATTTGGCACGGTTCTCCCTCGGGCTGTCCTGAACGACTGAAGCCATTGCAACTTCAGCCGTGGTATTTATAGTGTGCGCGTTTCAGGGTGTATCAGGAAGACCGTATTTTAGGGTACGTGTAGTAGCGTAGTTCGGGGAAGCCCGTCTATAAGCGGAGGACGGGGTGGGGACTTGTCCTTCTTTTCCCTGACTCTGAGAATCAAGGATGAGACGAACTTTCCGAGAAATGGAATTTAGAACAGCTTTCCTAAAGCCGTGTTCCTTTCAACAGGGACGTCACTTGAGGAACTTGATAAGTAATGCAATCCAGAAATGTTGGATGTTATGTATTGACGAGTTCGTAAATTGTATTTGGCCCTTGATTTCTTTATGTCCAGAATTTATTAGCTGTAAAGGATGAAAGTGGATTTCTCGGAAACTTCCGCTCAATTGAGCCGATTTCGTTCAAATTCTGGCAGATATATTTTTCGTTATTTCATCAGCTTGATATACATAATGCCGTAGATATCAATCTTCCGTGGCCCTTAAGCCTTTTATAATACGAAGGCTTTATTGCTATTGCTATTGAAAATAAAAATCTTCATAGCTCGCATTTCTAATGAAGTACTCTATTAAAAGTTTCTTGTGGCAAGAAAAATAACTCGCTCTTGGTTCCCGGTACGCTTGACCTGAAGACCTTTGTAACTTGAAGCATGAGAAAATTACGTCTACAAGTTTCAATTAAATACCTTAAGAATCTAAAGAATTTTCTTCGATGTTATACTGAGCTGTCCCAATAAAATGTCCCCGGGGTACAAAGTCTGCTAATTTCCCAGATTATTTTAATTGTTGTTAAGATGATTTAATTTTGATTTACATATATACAAATATGTAAATATACTTCCCATTTCTACCTTAAGAATCTAAAGAATTTTCTTCGATGTTATACTGAGCTGTCCCAATAAAATGTCCCCGGGGTACAAAGTCTGCTAATTTCCCAGATTATTTTCATTGTTGTTAAGATGATTTAATTTTGGTTTACATATATACAAATATGTAAATATACTTCCCATTTCCATATAGCATTCGGATTACTCGCACCTCGGTTGGAAATAAACCGACCTCTTCCACATCCAGAGTTTTGGTTTTACAACCTGTTTTACTGTATCGGTCGGATGTATGCCGTATGCACTTCTGCTATTGACGTCATAGGCGTGATCAAATTTGTTTGAACACTGAGCGGACTCTCTGAGATTCAGATACGTTTGCTTGTAATGAGGGTTCTGATTTTAGAGGTTGCTTTGTTTAGTAAACCTACTAGTGAGTAGGTTTAATGCAATCATTTTAAGCCAGTAATGTACGACTGTTTTAGGTAATAACACAAAATGTTGAATAGTGTGTGGTTTGTCCGGAAATATTTATTTATTTACTATATGACGTGTCATATAGTGTGTTAGTATTGAGTATCTAGTACCCGAGACAAAAGCTTAGCTTTCCGAAAAAGTGGGTGTGCGGATAGCCCATCAAATAAATAAATAAAAATTTCCGAACAAATCACACACTATTCAAGAGTATGTGTTATTATATAAACTAAAACGGTTGTACATTACTGGCTAAAAAGGATTGCATTAAAAATCCGTTTCACCGTACATTTTCGGTGCACTTTATTTCAAATTTCCAGCGGGCTAAATACGTTCAATATGACATGACCACAAGCTATTAAACAACAGAGCTTTCAAATCCTTCACTTTACTATCATCCTATACTACACACAGTCATGTTTGCCTCCATCCACTCGACATCAAGATATGGATCTAGATTGTGGGATAGCAAACAAAGAAAGCCTTTTGGCTCAACCGCGGAACAGTTATTGACCAAACGCGGTTTCAGGTAGATATCGTCGGGGATAGTGCAAAATCGCGTAACCCACAAGTACAATACTGCGTATCTACAAAAGTAGCCAAAATCAGGTTTCGCGCCAAATGCACGGAGAGACCGATTTTCCAACCGCCTGTTTCACAAAAAAAAAAAATAGGCCAATAAGAAGCGAGATATCTTAAAATAACAAAACCGCGTGTTTGTTTTCGATGATTTTCGGGAAGACAATTCCGCGGAACTGCATCATTATTGTGTTTTGTTTTAGATTATTATTTTAGAACATGAAAAGTAAGTAAATACCTAATAGTTTCCTCCTTGATTATGTTTAAGATGTAAATTTTTAAAAAGTTTTTTGTTTACCGACCTAATGATTAAAGAGCAATTAATATTTTGAAGTATTAATAATTATTCAATGGTAACTTAGAGTCTTAGCAATAAAAATGACTGATTATTTTAGTAAGAACATGAGAAGTAGTTTATCGAAAAAAGTACCCAGTAGTTTGTATCTTGATTATTTTTCAGAAATTTATTATTATAATTGTTTATTTATTTAGATTATACAAATTAATAACAATTAAAAAAAAAATTGCTACAACACAATATTCTTAAAAATTTAATGAATTAAAACAAGTCACAGAAACTATAAACTAACATTAAGTCACATATTATTATACAATTTTCTTATCAATTAACATAAAAATATCAATCAACACAATAAATAAAACAAAAAATTTAAAATTAAATACAAGCACTCAGAGTACTCTACGCAAGCAGCTCGGAGTTAATTTTTAAAGAGGACTGTTTACATACTTGTGATAATAGAACACTTAACAGTTTGGGATAAAATTGTTGATACCAAGTCATTGTTAACATCAGCTCATAGCATACACAATTGAAGAAGGTAATTGTAATTTCAAAATGTTATTATTATCTTAGGTCTTAGCAATAAAACTGACTGAAGAATTATGAATTAACTACCTACCTAATTACTTGTCTGTTTCTTGATTATGTTTAAGAAGTTAACTTTTAAAGAGTTTACCAACCCTTGATTATAGAACAATTAACATTTTGAAATAATTGTAATTCCTTAATGGTAAACAAGATCTAGATGGTCTTAGCAATAAAAGTTACTGATTGTTTTAGTAAGAACTTCAGAAGAAGTTCAGTGAAGTAAGTAACTACCTACCTAATACTTTGTTTATTGATTATGTCAAAAAAGAAAAAAATAATAAAGTTTACTGTTGACCTACCTTATATTGTACAACAATTTGTTAATTCTAAATGGTTAGCTACCTTGGATCTTGGCAATTAAAATTACTGATTATTTTAGTAAGAACTTGAGAATAAGTAGTAATACCACCTACCTAATAGTTTGTATCTTATTATTTATTTTTGTTTAAGAAGTAAATTTTGAAAGAGATTACTGTGCTTTAAATAAACATTATTTTGGTACCTTAGATCTAATAATTTTTGTGTTTCAATTTCTTACTATTTGTAAGTGTAGTTTTCCTAATGCGATTACGAGTTCAAATGTTGTTTTTAATAAGTGTTTTGGATGTTTTTAGTCTTAAATAAATAAAAATTATGTCAGCAAAATTTGTTATAATACCGCGCAACTAACGTCATGCAATACGCAGTAGTCAAGATAACTGTCATAACAATACAGCGTAAGTGTCGTACAAGAAAAATAAAACATATAAACAAGAAACTATTATTACTAGTATGTAACACACTAAAATTGGTTGCTAATGTACGAAAATGACTATGAAAGACCTAAAAATGAAGCATCTGGATAAAAAAATGTCTCTCCTGAAAAGTTTGGTGAAGTGTAGATACGCAGTATCTGCATTTGTCATACGCGCAATTGCACTATCCCCGACGATATGCTGCTTTACCTTTTACGATGTAGACCTTGTTGGTCTAGTGAACTTTGCCATGTAACGGTCATCCAGTTTTTGTGTAACAGTCACAGAAAATTTACAACAAGTGTCTACTTTAGTAGTGGCTTTGTAAGTTAAAAATCTAGCGACTTTAGGCTCTTAAACATTAGTCGCTTGACTGCTTTAAATTCAAAAACTGGAATGTAACTCATACCGAACCATAATTATTGCAGTTGCTTGATACTTAACATATTAAAGATATTTTATGACTCATGAAAATAATACGATTAATGCTGCGCACACTCCGACAAAATATGATACTTTCTTAGTGTCATTTGTTTAGTATTTAATGACTCATACAATAATAAAACAACGTAAGGCGTAAAATATCATGTTTAAGAGACAACTGCGTCAGTTTGCGTAGACCACGTCCACAAAGCTATATAAATTGGCTTGTTTCCGGAGATTTGAAATTTAAACTTGTTTTATGGAATATAATCTGTAATTTTAATTACCTTTGTCGAACCATAGAGCAAAAGAGACTTTCCCCTTTTCATTATCGTGTGCAAAGACAGATCTTAATAATTTTGTCTATTAGCAAAAAAGCTTTCTGATTAGAAAATTAAGTACATTTTTATTTTCAATTAAAAAGGTATTTTTTAAGGCCGCCCATTGTGACACTATATGTATATTAAATTTTTTTGTAAATATTTTTGTTTTGTAAATTGGTGTTCAATAAAGTGTATTGTATTGTATTGTATTTTGTATTCATAAATTGCAAGTGCACAAAATAAAAAGCCTTAGTTTTCAGTGCAAAGTTAACTGAGAAATTGCAATGCTAGTACTTGTATTAGCCTAACATAAATTAATGGATGCAAATAGTGGAGTTGAGTTAACTTGCCTTCCCAAGCGAAGGGTTTTTGACCGCCTGCGATTGATTTTATTACCATTTCATTTCAATGTATTTAATTCAAGCCCGTTGATTCAGTCCATTGTCGGAGATCGCTTCTGATCAATTCCATCTAAAGCTTCCAAATTGATTGGTAATTTATTATTGACCTTTACAATTTTAGCTCAATTCGTGTTGTCTCTTCAGATTGCTTTTTGAATTAACCAAAGCTTTAGATCATCTAGCTAGACAATCATTTACGTCATCTGACATGATTGATTTTGCATTTGATCAAACGTATTGTTTACGGGACGACCCAGATTGAGTCTAGTGTGCTGTTCTGTTACCATAGTCATAGCTTTATTATTTGCATAGCAAACGGAACATTGTAACCTTGCTCCATTTTATTGTATTTTTATGAATTCAGAGAAATGTGAATGTGAAAATAACATGCCTTAACCAGTACATAGGGTGTTTTAAAACCTGGCGAACAAATAGTATAACAATATCCTACCGCAATCGTTCGAATTCTTATAAACGTAAGTTAAATTCAAGTAAATTTTGTTTAATCAAATATCTGTGATTGTGGTGTTATGGTTTTATCAACTGTGAAATGGCGGATTTAAATAAACTCGTTGTATTATTCAGTACTGAAATTTGCTATGTTTACAGTAAGTATTGTCTCCCGGTTAATTCCGTTAGAATTAGAAGCCAAACTGTCAAGACCAACGCTCACAGCAGCGCAATTTGCAAATGCATTCAGACCTGGCACTTTTATGACAAAAACCTCCGGCTTGCTATGATTTACTAGTAATAAACGCACGGCCATGCCCCAGGTGATTTAGGGAGGACTAAGGGTACTAATTTCATCAAGGTCTTTCCTATCGTAAACTACAAGAACAATGGTAATCATTTGTTTTGCCAATAATAGGAGCGCTTGAAACAGGTAACTCGCCGAACGGGAACAGTAGTCCAACCTTCCGCGGTGTCTACAGCTTATGATTACCGACCAATAAAACAGTAAGGGCTTAACCATGGTCGACCCTAACAATCGGAGTAATTATAGCCAAGAGATAAATGTTTCTCATAATTGTAGAAGTAAACGTTTGCGGTTTCATAGCTTGTACGACATCGTATTTGATGTTGACTAGTCCGAATAATTAACTCCTAACAAAGCATGATTTATGATTTATCGACTCATAAAGACCCGCGAACTAGGTCTTTGTTTCTGTTGGAGTTGGTCCAATTTGTTCTACGGTGGCGTAATTTTTTATGATCTCTTTTTTTACGTAAGGTATGTTTGCATTGTCTTGTCTAGAAACTTAGTTTTTTTTTTTAAAGTTCATTCACTTTTCATTTCTAGCTTCTTCCGCGAAAAATCTAACCATTATTCAAGAATACTGCAACTGGAATTCGCGCAGTAAGAGAACAGTAATTCTTTACTGTTACTTTGTCATTTAATTTGTGTCTTTTTTCTGTGACAGTTTTGTGATATGTAGGTCTACATGTGTCTAAATATAAATATGTAACGCTAAGAAGGGCATAGAATGACGTGTGATAGTGTTAAAATGACATGATGATGACAGAACCGGTGGAAAGCGGACAGAGGAGACATGGATATCCGGTACATAACGAGACAGAATTAAATAGATCGCCGCATTTGTCCAGAGGGTTTTACTCAGAAATTGTGAGTGGAGGACGCTAACCTCTCTTGCACCAGTCAGTGGTTTTAAAATAAGGGTATAATGGTGAAATAATCTGTCATCTTGCTTCTTAATCTTCGTCTAGTGTTACTCTGTAGAACGTTAGACGTAGTTAAACTAATCATCACTAAATATAAAAGGACGAGTAACATCACGCCTTCGCTGACTAAGAATTCGTGACCAATTTTTCTTCCCACAGCCAAACAAATAAAAATCCCGCATGATCTAAACCGAACTAAGAAAACTGGTTTGGTTTGCCAAATTGTCATTTGTATTCAGCACATCCCTTGGCCAAACCCTAATGAACCAGTCACCCTTCTCGTAAAAATGTAGCTGTTTCGACCAAGATAGCACACACAACTGTAATTCTGAAGGTCATGTGTTACTCTCACTAAATCACACAGAAACGGGCCACAACGTGTCTATTAATTTATTACACAATAACAATCGAAGGGTTTTTTCATTAAAGTGACAAGGCTGATAGCATTTATAAATATGCTGTATACATTACGATGCAGTCAGCGTTACTCTGTCTAGGAATATTTGAGCTAAACAGAAATATGGTAACGAAACCCTATATGGTAAGCTGCTAGGGGTGACAGATATTGACGTGTTGTTTCGTCATTATCGACTTAGCTATTATTGGCATCAACGTCTCAGTGGTAGGACGTTCACTAGACACACGCTGGACATAATCCTTAATAAAAGATTTCCAGTTGCTTCGGAAACGGCTATCGTGTACCAAGTCATGCATCCACCTAGTTGGTCCCCCTACGCTGCGCCTGCTGTCGCTCGGTCTCCATGCGAGATCTGTTCGGCCCCAAATGCAATCTCTTCATTTATAAATGTAGTTTTTATTTTTCTATAGCAACACCAATACCCGGTATGAAGTGTGTTGTAAAGTTACGTAAAGACGTAATCATAATCATAACGAGCCTAGCGACCAGCTCTGCCTTTCCCAATTCCATGTCACTCGCTTTGTTTACACTGCACTGCACGATGACGCGCGCGCACTATAAATAATGTATTGACCTAAATATGCGCGAGAGTTCGCCATGGGGCGGGAAGGGGACGTCCACTGACAGGTACAAGGTTTCGAAATAGTGGCCTGTCGGCTGTTGGAAACTTCACGGACGAAATGTATCATGCGAGTAGTTTTCTTTTCGTTTGTCTTTTTTTTATTGACTGAGGCATAATAGAAGTTGTCTGATTTTGTGCGTTATGTAATTGTCTGTATGAAATCGTAGCTATTTCATGGGACGCATTGATTAGTACGCTGCTTTTTTTAAATTTTTTTTAAGGATAGTTCCAAGTTCTCTAATTTTTCATATCTCGCAAAAAAAACGAGTATTCAATCTGAAAACTATACACAACAACATAACAATGCATTATTAAATAAAATATCTTATGAAGAATAACACTCCTTTTTAAAACAATCACTAGATAAATATAAAGTTTAAATCACTTTACGTTGAATTTGAGCATAACTTTCATAAGAAGTTTTACAAAACCTCATTAGGAAATCGTAACATTCGTTTTAGGTCTTTTATCGTTCTTACTGAAAAAATATTAAGTTTGAGATTGCATATTATTCGTAGAAGCGGTACTTTAAAATACATTATTTGAAGTATTTTGCTGACATATAACAACAAAACATGAATTTGATATTTCATGCCTAATGCCGATAATTTTTAAGACAAATGTATTTACTATAGGAGAGATTCAGAGGGGTTTGCTGTATTCTGGCTTGTATCATTTATTTAAGGACTTAATCGTTGTTATGCCTAAGTTGATATACTACGATCCTGTCTAAATAATACCTGCAAGCAACTGAATCAGAGTTCTAAAGTTTAATATATTGAATATCTATAACATGATTTTTAATGGCTATTTGCCATAACAGTGGTGTTATATAAGATGAAAGTTATGTCACAGTCTGCATGACCTATTTCTTAACTAAAACAACGCGACAACTCTCATTAATATTAATCGCTTCTAAGAATTTTTCCGTCCCATTAATTCTTCATGTACATGTTCTTTGAACAAGTATTTCAGATCCAGTTCATTTGGTAACGCTTTTTTAACTTATAGATAGTATCACTCACTGTGAATTGGACTATGGATTAAAAAAAATAATATTTTGTTTATAAGCTGTTATTTACTTTTAACTCTCCAGAAGTTTGTCTGTCATCAAATCTTGCGAGTTAAATTTGACACCATTCCCGTTTCCTGATTGAGCTGAAATCAATCGCGTGCCAATGCCATATTAAGATCACAAACAGCTGATTAGATGAAGGAGCTGGAAGGTGGATGAACTCGGACGACCACTGATAAAGGCCTTCCAGTTAATTAAAAATATAAAAATGTATTTATTTGGATAACTTAAACATAGGGTAACAAAGTACAAATAAATCGAAAATTTACGTATTTAGTTAACAAAACTGTGTCGCGTATATTAACGCCCTCTCCGTTTCAGTAGTATGAAATATTTATCAAACTTATTTAAAGCTGGTTAAAGCATTCGCTTTGAACCAGCAGATCTAAATAAATCCTCTGAACAAATCCACATTATTGACAATATACCTTTATGTTTTTACAAAGTGATAAACCCCACTTAAAGGTAGAAACTAATATTCTCAATTTGTTTGTTTTTTATTTACAAGAGACTTCCATTTTGACGTACAAATAGTAATAATTTCACCTGGTAACTATAATTTAAACCAATTAAAATTGTTTTTATAACGTGCGATATGAAACAGTAGTACTTATTAATTTGAAGAATAGTATAGTATTGCGTGTATTACAACCTTCGTCAAGCCACTATCTTAAAAAGAAAGTTAATACGGTTGCAAAAATCAAGATTGTTCCTCAATCATTGACAGCAGTAATGAAAGTGCAGTTACAAGTCTTTCAGCACATTCTCCGTCTAAATGGAAAGTGCGAAGAAATTGGTCGAAACAAGACGCCGGCTAGCATCCACCGTGTTTTACCATTAACTATTAACCGAGTTAATTGGCAAGCGGGGAGAAGAGAGCGTGACCGCCGCGATACCACATCACTATTGAAAGTATGTGTTGACTAGAATGCAGGCAGTTTGTTTCCGGTTTTTGAAGTGATAACTTCTTATGGGTGGGTGAACCGGTTTGTCACGTAACGCGCGTAACGGCGCCCATCAGTCTTGCTGCCTTTTGTCTCTCGCCTTCTCTTTTACTTTAATACATCCCCAACCGTGTTTGATGTTTACATTTCAGTTTTTTTAAGCACGATAAGCCTTCATTTTACCACAATCTCAGCTGATGTAAAGTGACGATGTCGTCTAAGATGGGACATGAAGACCTAGAAGGTAGATGGCTTCTGATGGCACGAAAAAATCGCTTCACGCACTGGCCCAGCCCGGAGGGTGGTGACAAGCCGCGGCCGAAGCCTACCACCAGAGTCTGTTCTTAGCACCACCCGGAGGTCACGTGTAAGGATTCAGAGGGTTACCACTTACGGACGTGAACAGAACCTCCGAAAGAGTCCGGTATCATTGCTCCTTTGATCCTTTGCCCCTACCCGAAAGAGATCCATTAGGATTCGGCCATTTTAGATTTTAAATAATTAAATTAATTTAAACCCAGGAGACTAATACAATTTTAAACGGCGCTTATTAGCTAATTCCCCGAACCTGACCCCTAAAGAGACTAGTAACTCGATAATGAATCCTTTGGATATTTTTCTCGTGTTACAGACAAACTTTGCTATTCAATTTGACGTAACTTGATATACAAATGCCGAGGTATTATTGCTTTTTCGATGTTTCGCTTAAAGATTATGAGATTTCAGGTTTGTTAAATACTTGTTGTCGCCTAGCTTTGCTTGCGTTACAAAGTGTTTAAACCGACTTCAAAAAAAGAGAAGGTTCACAACTAGACGTTTATGTACTCGTATGGTATATATTTGTATAAGCTAGTACTTTAATATTGGCCCTGAATTTCTTGATTTATTTTCAATCACCCATGGACGGGTTTCACATTTTGCGATATTGGTAATATCAAATGTATTTTTCATTTCCGCTTATTAGCTATGTATATTGCAATTTCCATCCGAATTAGTTGTTTAACCTTTACCGTATCAACTCTTTTATTTTAAGTTTTCTTTTGAATATTCATGTAAGAACTACG
This sequence comes from Gymnoscelis rufifasciata, assembly GCA_929108375.1. NCBI lineage: Eukaryota > Metazoa > Arthropoda > Insecta > Lepidoptera > Geometridae > Gymnoscelis > Gymnoscelis rufifasciata. Next base: position 5,563,275 of record OV815327.1, on the reverse strand, counting down.
AGTAGGTACATTAAATATTACATACAAGAAAACGAAGGAAGAATAGAAAGGGTTATTGCTATTTTATTTTTTTTGCAAAAAAAAATAGTAGCTTACCTAAAAAGTGAGGTTTATCAGTTATTTAAAATAATTGTTTGTTTGTCACAAAACAAAAGATACAAAATAATTTATTTCCATTGTTTGGTTTTACAAATCTTAGAAACTCGCAAACCTAGAAAAAAATACTTGCAGCATAATTAATAACCCTGCAAATCTATTTTATAGGAGATTTTATGAGGCCTATACATCACTTACTGTCAGTTCAGTGTAAAAAAATAAAAAATGAACAAAATATTTCGTAAATTCAGAATGATGTGATCCTATAAGCGCTAATATTTCACCGGCCAGCTGTAACGTAGAAAATGTTTCGTCAGAGTGATAACGCTTTCATATTTTAATTATGAATGTGAATTTACTGGTGTTGTTTACGAACACGCTTTCAAATTACGAAATTTTATCTTATTTTGATGTATTTAATCATCTAAAGAAACATTTAGAATCGTGTCAAATATTTTTAATGGGGAATACAACGTTCTTAATGGCGTTCCACCACATAAACGTCCCATATATTTTTTATAATATAATTGATCGTCCTATCCTATGTCTAATGTAAAAGATGATAGTTATTTAAATAAAAAGGTAAATAAATATTTTCCGGACAATCCACACAACAACATCTAGCCCCGTGGTAAGCTCTAAGCTTGTGTTACGAGTACTAGACATCTCATATACCTGATATAATAGACATAAATACATAGATATAATTTTTATTATACATAATAAACACCCAGACAAAGATTTATGCCTGTATTGATAAACCTAACTTAATAAAAATAATATGTAAAAAAAAAAAGCCGTGTTGGCTAAGTGGGAGGACACTCGACTTTCAATCCGAAGGTCGTGGGTTCAAACCCCGCCACGCACCTCTGGATTTTTCTTCTTGAGAAATTTATGTGCGCTTTAAACACGTGCTTTAACGGTGAAGGCAAACATCGTGAGGAAACCGTCATGTTCTGAGAACTTTAAAAGAGCTTGAAGGACATGTGACATTCACCAACCCGCACTTGGCCAGCGTGGTGAATTAAGGCCTAATCTCTCTCGTCAAGGGAGAAGTCCCTGTGTCCCAGCAGTGGGAACTTTAATAGGGTGCTGATGATGATGATTGAATAAAAATAATATGTATTACATAATAATAATAATATATATGTACTTCAGTATGGCTTGAATAATCGTTCTGTTGTTTGAGGGAATTTCTGAGAATATGTGAGTTATTATAATACCTGCGCACCGTGCGTTTGGTTTTCTCGAGAAATCGGTACTTACTGTTTAATGAAATTAACATCTAGACTGCTATATAAATGAAAGTGAGTTACATGAAATACAACATTTAATTAGTGGATATATCGTGTCTTGAGTGATGTTGAATTGCTTTGGTATGTAAATTTAAGTGCAGACGAAGATTTAAATACGTAAGAACTTTTACTTAATTTTTATTACATGACACTACATATTTTGGGATCCACATTTTTCGGTTATTTAAACGTTCATGTTTTTTTTTTTAATATTTGGAACTACGAATTGTTTGTGTTAAGATACGAGTATCATATAGACTTCCTTGACTAATGGCTGGTTTACACAGTGCGAGCTAGCGTACGAGTCAGCCCTCCGAGTAGCTGCACTGCAGTAACTCGCATTGTTTGGACGTAACTTACAAGTAACTCGTACGTGCGAGTTGGTCAGTAGCTCGCATCCGAGTTACTTCAACATTTTTTGTTTTCACTCGTCTGCTCGCCCGGCAGCAACTCGCACATAACAGCGGCTCGGCCGTCGCTCGTATCGTTTGGACGCATTCGGCAGTAGCTCGCCTTAATTTTTTTTGTTACAGACTAGAAGTACCTTTGATCAGCGCGCTTAAACAAACAAACAAGCTCTTCGGCTTTATAATATTAGTATAGATGGTACCTGTACCTAGGAACATAGCCTGTCGCAGAGTTAGTAGAAGAAGATTATGGAGGCTTTTGTCTTGCAGTGGGACAGTGTGACATAAATTAAATAAAGATAAAGATAAAGAAAAGTTTATTATGAAACATCTGCATTACAAATAATACCTGCACTTTGCGTGAGCTGTCCTGACATTAACAAAAAAACATGTCATTAATGTTAATCTTTCTTAACTCATTTGGTACGGACAGCATGGTCTGTAGTGTTTTAATATTTATTAATAAAAAAAAATAACGTCCTGACTGAAACGCCTTACCTGTCGACGGGAAACAATTCCAGCAACCAGCGAAATTATTACACAGCGTTTTTGTGATTCAAAGTTTACAACCCCTTTGTAATTGAGGGGGGAGTTTGCACTGGATGTACTTGTATTAACTCGAGTTTTAATTATACTTTGAATCAAGTTTCTAGGGAAAATTGAAATGAGTTGGCATCGCCGCGATTCCCATCCTGGGTAGGGTATAACGTAATATAATATCGCTACGTATTATACATTTAAGTTCCCGTCGCGTCTGTTTGTAATATCAAAGGAGGTTTTTATGCGGCTTTCTGATTCAAGAGTGATTTAAAAGGTACAAATCATGCATATAATAAACGTATTATATTCGATTATGATTACTATTAGATGGGGCCAGGGCTGGGCGATAGTGACTTTATACTCGTACCTCTATATTATAAAATAAGGTCCTTCCCTGCGGTTGATGCTTCGAGTTTGATAGCTCTAAATTAGAAAACTTCGAGAGTTTTACCCGGGTTTAACCCAAGTTTTACCCGGGCTTAACCCGGGTAATTTTTTTAACCACTGCGTTTTCATATGTGGTCATAATGTGGCTTTTCCTCACAATTTTATTAAATTTGGTTTGTTGTTTTTTTCGTCTGTTCTCCGATTTATTCATGTAGTGTCATTAGTATTCTCGGGTTGTCTTTTAATAGGCTCCGAGGCCGTATCCGCTCTATCGTCAAGTGGCTTCAATCCATTTAAGGATGTTATATAGTTTGCATATGCTATTTACTTATCTGTGATTTTATTAGAACCATTATTTTACTATTAATCTATGGTGAAATATTCAGCAAAATCTATTCAGTAGTTGAATTGTAGAGATCGCAATTAAAATATTACGTCGATACGTCGATTATTGAATTACAAACGAAATTATCACCAAAATCACCGAAGCTAAGCACATTAAGGTGCTTTGTATACAATTATTGGTATTTTAATAACACGTAGCGACAGTAAACCATTGTAAATAAACCACAAAATACACAATAACTCTTAAACTAAAATAAACGGCACGTTTTCTTAAAATCTCGAGTCGTCTTGAATATCTATCGTGCGCCGGGTCAAGGCATCACTGAAATATCACGGGCGGGATTGTGATATTGTGATATTCCAAGTGATAAATGTCGAGGGCCTCGTAAAAATCGAATGTTCAACTCCCCTGGGATTGATTTGCTGGGAATTTTTCTCGGATAAAAATATTGAGCTAACATTGCTAATAAGCTATTTTTAAAATGGGTTTTATTGAAGTGTAATAATTAATATCAATAAATTGATAAAAACTAATTAATCTTCTTGATAAACTGTAGCCAAAAGTATAAGAAAGTATAAGTATAAGATATTAAAAAAAATAAAAAAAAAAATATAAATATATATATTTATTCTGGACTAATCATACAACATCACATCAACCTCAAACTAACTACTTACTTGTATGTACTATATTACGTGACTAATATACTACATAATATCCTTTTTTTTTACAATTTAAAACTCCCAGACCCGAAACCATAAAGTGTAGACCGTACAAAATCCGGTCCCGCGGCGGGTATCGAACCCGCAACCTCAGGCGGACTTTCGCCCACTGAGCCACAGAGGTCGTCAATTGCACCGAAACTGTGAATCCCGACGTTTCTATTGCCATCAAGAAGTTATCGTCTTCAGGGAAGCGGGAGAGCCTCTCTTGTAGGATAGCGCGCGAAAAAAAACAATAAAAAAAACTTATTAAAACGTTTTTAAACGACAAACGATATTTTAAGGTACCGAATCTACTTTTTATCGAGACAAATCATATGAGAGGTCGGTGTGCTATTCTCTTTTGTAACGGAGTTCCAATCCATCCAGCTCCTTCATCTTATCAGGTATGTCATTATAATATTCATTGTCATTCGTGTATTTCCAAAAGCGGTTATTTTAATAATATCAAAGACACATTTTTCACCAATCAACATAGCATTAATTTTTAAGTTGAGTCACATGCATTTTTAAGTTTATTTTTTTTAAGATGAAGTGGTTCTCATCTTATTATTAGTAAGACAATGAACAAAAATTATTTTAGTGCTGATAATAAATTTCGTATGATTCATGCTTTGACTAAGTTTAAGTTTAAAACTTAGCAAATTGAAGTTTAACTACAGCACTTAACGGTAACCTTAACCCGATGATCCTTTCGCAACAAGCAATAGCTGTTAGCAACCTTTTAGGTGATCTATTCTATCGGTTTCCACATTTACGTTTATTTAGCAGGCGGCTGCGAGCAATGTTTGCTCCTCAAATTGAGCCACGTTGCCGGTTTGAGGTTGCGCAATTGAATCTGCTGTTACTGGGTCTACTGAGATTTGCAGGATCAGGTAGCTGGGTATATTTCTATATACACTCGGTTCCAGAAATAACGGGTCTGAATATTTCCCTATACATATTTTTTGACCCGTTATTTATTAAACCGATTATACCTACAAAAGTATGTGTTTACAAACAGGTAATAAAAGGAATAAAGTATATCAATCACTTAACTTGGAAATTACTTGATGCAGTGACATGGACTCGGGGCCAAATTAAATTAAATATTACAAAATATACTGAGTAGTAGTAATTCTACTACATATTGCCATTTACTTGGCTACTTGTGAGCAATATCTAAACCAGAATGTAAGGAGTCGGTTAAATTCGACGAGTCTTGAAAGGATACTTAATAAGGTGACACAGCTTTAAAGTAAGAGAAATCGCAATTAATTGTAATTACTTGAAATCTTTCGCACCAGTAATGAAGTTTAAGTACCATGTGAAAACAATTATCCAATTACAAATCAAGGAAAGCAAAATAATGTTTAGGTTCATTAAACCGTAATTACGTGTCGAGTTATTAAAATTCATATTTTTGCGCCCTTTTAACCATCATGTGGTCTCAAGAAACTCGATTCCCTTTAGTGGCTAAGTGCTCAGTGTTTACACAACAGCGCGGCTTGTTTGACTGGGCTTATTTTCGAAATACGGAAGTCAAGTTACCAGCACGCTTTTTTAAGAATTCCCCAAAACTCCTTTGAAATTGAAACGTTCTCAGATGCTCTCAGATGTTCCGGGAATGCTGCCGTGTCCTACATCGCGTTATTTCTTATTAATTTGATATAATCGTTAAAATAATTAATTGCCTAACCGATAAACCTAAATATTATGAATTAAACGAGGTCTTTTGATTCTAGATTTTATTCTCGGAATGAGAGGAGAGATCTGTGGATGTTATTTAATACGGTTTCATAAAGTACCACATAAAACTTCCGCTGGTTAGAAATTACGCAGTTTAAATGGGTCTTTCATCACTTGACTTATAACTAAAATACTGGTTTATATATATTCTGAAAATTAATTTCTTAAAATTACATATAGAAACATTTTTCGTAAAAGGATTTTATTTATAACAAACTCATACCTTACTCCTACGAATAGATTTATCAAATAATGTATACTTATATTATAAAGCTTAAAAGTTAGATTTTAACGTGCTTATGTCATGCCACTAGACGGATATTAAAATCTTCAAGCATCCTTTTAACATTAAGATGTATATTTATTGAGGAAAGATATTATCTTACTAATACTCGCGGGAATATCTATGAAATACGGGCAAAACCCCGTAAGCGTGAAGTTACTCACTGAATATCGCAATATCAATATCATCGATTTATATTCACGTAAAATAACGCCAAGGAAATATATAATAGTTGTATTTATTTACAGAGACATTAATAGTTTTAAGAGTTATTAACGCTCGTAAAAGTTTGTTTACTCGTAAAATTATCAATTAACGATTTTGCACGTTCCCAATCAGAGGACTGCGACCTTGTTTGAAGAAGGTGGTGTTGATATCTCTTTGGCGCGTGCGCGTATAACCGATTTGTGCGTGTTTTTATGAAACATAGTTTTTAAAGTCGAGGATTTTGTGACATTCTCTGATTATATCGTTCGTTCTTCCCGATAAATCTGTTAGAAAATATATACGACTTAATCTTTGATCGATTTTATTAAGTAATACCTAATAATTAATTTATTTATTGTATTGTAAATGCATGTTGTGCCGGCCCTACGTGGTCAAGGAAATGATGATGATTGTATTATGTGTGTAAGAAGAATTATATATTAGAAGATGTATTGTTTCGATCAAATTCTCAGACGCTCTCTGTAACAAACAAAACCGGCTTTTATCAGAACACGAAAGGGGTGTGTCTATGAGCGCTCCATTCGTTCTGATTTACCTCTCCCTACGTGCCGTTTTTATCGGATGATGCTAAATTAAGATCAATTGCGACTGTTCATTGATAGTTTCTGCAGCAAGTGTTTGCTCCAATCTCGCACGGGTGCAAATTGTACCTACAGAGAAGCTAATCAGTAATTTTACATATGACTCAAATTGATACGTAGAGTTGAATAAAGAACGTGCCCATAAAAACTTTCCTTAGTGTCTCTGTTTAAGGGGAAGACAGTATGTTCTTGTGTTCTTTAAAATTTGTATCTACACCCACTGCACTAACTTTGACAATAATAATTTTATACGTTTTGGTCTTCTCAACCACGCGGGCATAGGTCCGCGTTGTCGAGGAGCTTCTGCATCCAGCTCCTCGACCTGGATCAATTAGAAACCTCTATTATTGAGCATTGCAATGAAGTCCTTGGTTTTTGTCCGTTGAATTATCTCTATTAACGGGAATTTTCGAACCGGTTAAATAAAATCGGATTTCTAGGATTTATTCGATATTTAACTCTATAGGTAAATACAAGTAGTTAGTCGGTACACACATAATTATGAAAAATTAATTCCTATTTTTTGTAAACACCATAAGGGGCATGATGAATTATGTATTACTTTTTAACAGAAACCGACAGACTTATCATACTCATATGATTCTAAAAAAATACATTTTGCGGAAGTTACTAATAATCTATAATATAAAAATGAATCGCAAAATGTTTTGGTAAGCGCATAACTCAACAAAGCCTGGACCGATTTGGAATTAGGAAACAATTTTGAATAATTACCCATGCGAAGCCGGGGCGGGCCGCTAGTACGTAATAATAGTAGTAGCTGCTGTAAAGGGTCATTGTCGGACATTAGATCTAAAAATTTTTAGATCTAAAAGTTTAATCCAATATCAATATCATGAAGATGTTTCGAAGTTTCAGCCAACACCCGGAAAGTGTGAAGCACAATATTTGCACAGCGAGCGAAAACGTACCAGACTGTTTATTGGTCCTTGGCTCACGGTCGAGTTCCACCGATCAATTCTACCACTGAATCAATTACTTTCGACGTTTAGCTCGTTTGAGCTTTGTTGTGATTTTTTTAACCTCGCCTCGGGTATGCCAGGGTCTGCTGTTATGTTTTAATGTCTTATTTAATAGCCATGCTATTTATCAAATTGCTAGAAGCTGTAAAATTTATTTATTCTTTATATTCGGTGGTGGCATCGTGTGCAGGAGTGCTTTTTTGTTGCAGTTCTGATTGCCTGACAATATATATATATATTTTTATATCAGATGTCTATTACAAATGTTATTGTATAGATTGTCCGACAATATTTATTATTGATATAAGCCTCACTTAATTTCTAGCTATATCGACTGGACTAGACTAGCATCCATGGATTTGCAAGCTAAGTCAAGTCAGCGTTCTCAAATGACAAAAACCATCTCACGTGTTCTCATTCACAAAGACATATGTTTTATATCCAAAACATAGAGGAGTGTGGTGTACGTGACCGCGCTCCCATCAGCATACGCGGGTCATGGTTCCCCGTGGCCTACGTGTGTTTGTATGCGAAGTTATTTATCAACAATCAGCTGTTTGATGACTAACACTCTTGTTGACAGATTTCACGATTCACCTGATCCATCTTTTAAGCTGATTTGTCTATCATTTTGGTAACTCGCCAAAGTAAATGATGTTTTCAATGTTCATGTTACATTATCAACTGGGTGGTGTTTTTATAATCGATTGAGTGTCTGGTTGTCTGTTTTTAGTTTTAACTAGTATTTACGCTGCGGCGCGGCGTTGCTCCTGTTTTAAGGACTCTGCCGCGGGCCTCCCTTAATAAATACTCTATCTGAAAGTGATAGTTTTCGGGCCTTAAGTTCGTGAGTGTAGCCCGTTCAAACAAACTCTTTAGCTTTATAGAGGGGTATTGGCGAGTTCTAATGTGTGGCCGATATTATGATAAACCGACATTAGCATTATAATGTATAAAGATTACGAGTTTCTGTGTTAAAATTCAAATTTTGTCTTTAACATCCAGTAAGTATGGACTTTTTACACCACAACGTACATAGTACAGACAGTCCACTTCAGTATTGAACGGCTTAAATCCAGTCGCGAGCATGTTAGACATAGCTTTGATTGTTTAACGTTGCGCCAGGTCATGTTATTAACTGAAAGCTACAACAAAGCGTAATGAATCATGCGCGTCTGGCCGGTGACAAGTTACGCAACTCCTGCGCACGTGTCCCCTTATCTCAGTAAACACGCGAATTCACGCCGTCATTAATGGTCATTTTATTAGATATGGTGGACCTTTAGGTAACGGTTATGTTAGATACGGTCCAGACTATAGGTTATCCTTGATAGTGTTAATGCTAAAATGTATTGAACCGATTTAGATAATGTTGACATGGAAATATGGAAACGAGGATGTAAGAGGAGGAGGAACAAGGACTTTTGAAAGAAAGAAAAATAGGTGATGCTGTGGGGATTAGTTGTGGGATAAAACTTAAGGAATTATAAGTTGGTAATTATCTTTTACGAAACTAAAGCAATGTATTAAACCTTGAAACTGATTATATGCCATGATTTGAGAGTTTTGTGTTTTCCGATATTTTAATGCTTGCATGCGCCATGATCGAGGCATAGAGTGCGTTGTGATCGAGTTGCTTTCAAAAAGAAAACAAGTAGTCACAACACCAGTGTCTGTCATCCTCGTAATAATAGAATCAGAAAGAGGGTAGACCGTATAGTTTGTGAATAACCGTCTGCCTAATCGCAAAGACAATCTGTTAATGCCCTGATCAAAGCGCTTGCAAGAGCTTGCAAGAGCGTCGAAATATTGGAATTTTAAGTTTAAGTATTGTTAAAAACCATGATAATTTAAAAAATAATATAATGTTCTTGCATATGTACATACACAACAACAACAGTACAAGTTCTTGTACCTGTCTCAGATAACTTCGCCCTCCCAGATTCAAGAAGAAAATAAGTTCTTAATAAAAAACACAATATTATTTTTGAAATAGGTCTTGCTTCTTTGCTTCTTTAGCTTTCATTCATTTGATTCGAATCAGATTTTCCTCAATGTCACCAGTTGTAGAAAATTTACAAAAAATCTTGCGATTTTTCTTGAAAGTTCAGGTTCATCGAATTTATTGCAACAAATCAGCGACCTGCCCACTTCTGGGCAAGGCTCCAACTCACTTTCCCCCTTTTCTACTAGTCATCCCGACCCAGCTGTGACGTAGGCGGGTGCGAGCAATACGCGGAATTTCACCAAAATTAAAATGTTCTCGCGAAAATTCACAATTTTTTCATCTTCCAAGGAATTTGCCGCTTCAGCGACTCCGAACTGTTACATGTTACGTTATTGGGGACATAGCCGAAATCTGTCTTCTCATTACTGACATAACATTTAGCACTGCGAATCTACGAGCAAATTTCAACTTTATTACTAACTTCTTTATCTTTTTCACACGATTATCAACTGAAAAATAATGTAACCACTTAGAACATTAGTCGCGAAGGTTATATAGATTGTTTTTCTGCGGTTTCCAATTTTCTTGACCCGGTTTCTTTGTTAAAATAATGTTTTGTAATAGATTAATTACGGGGTATTTCGTAATTCGTCGAAGGAGCCAAAATAGAAACGCGAGGATGGTTTTGGCTTTGGGTATCTTTGAATACGGGTCATAATATATCTCTTATGTAAAGCTTAAGCAAAATAACTTACATAAAGTACAAAAAGTTCAGATCTTTTATAACAAGTTCTGGATATATTTTAATTACATGAAACTTTATACAAAATGTTCGCTTCAACTTTGTTCGTCGTTCATTTAGTTTCTAGAAGAATTTGTAGCCACTTACTTACCTTATGGTTTGCTACATCGTAAGCCATTTCGCTGTTTTCTTCGTAAATTCATAGAAATGGATGTCATGTCAATTCAGACCCGTTATCTAACATTACGCGAAGAGGTTTACCAGGACAGACACGGAGACAAGGTCTAAGCCCGATAATGTCTTACAAGATCATGTCAAATGACTTGTTAATTCGCTCGTAATTAGATGCTGCGCATGCGATGCGTGATGGGCATATCAGCCTTGGTTCGGATACTGATTGGATGACTTTGAATATGTAATTGTTGAAGTTTCATTATTGTTTCGTTGATTTACATTGTTGCTTGAGCAATTTGCATGCTAACACCACTACATTGTATAAAAGATGTTGGCCTCACCTGTAGTCACCATACGTAGTCAATTTCTTTACCAATTTGTCGATGGTTTATTGCATAAAGTCGGACAACAAAAGATGTTAGCCTTAACTTCGTTATAAGTTCATATTTTTACCAAAATGTGGATGATAAGTGCTTTAATCAAAGTCAGACAGCTCTCTCACAAATTGAATACATTTCAAGCAATTGTGCAAGCGAACACACTGCTGAATCCATCTCGAAACCGGTTTGTTCAACGTTACACGGTATTATTATAACAGCGATAGAAGTACTATTACACTCCAATTGTTCCATCTCACCCATCCGCCGTTCTACAAATAGATATTCCGAAAACAAGCAGCCTCTTCGCCTGCTTCTAATTGCGACTCATTTCCACTGAAACCTGTAAACTTTGATAATTTATAATGCGTAATTGGTAATGCGTAAGCCGCCATAGGTCACTTTAATATGATTTTAAGTAGATGGCGTGACGGAGGCCACGGGTTCACGGTGGAAACAGATCGCCTCCAACCAACAAAAAACAAAAATTTTAAAAAGTTAGGTAGGCAAAGGTCTAACATTATACCTACAGCTGAAATGGCGGTGATGATGAAATAGATGATTAATCTATCATATCACGATTTTTAACTTTTCATTCAAGTCGAAATGATAATACAGAATTTTTCTTGTAAAACACAAGCTTTTGTCTCACGGTTTTTGGTATATGTTATTTTAAGTATTTAAGATCGTTTATTCTCGGGAAATCTTTGTTTTCTTACAATATATATGAACCGTTCAGTTTCAACAATAGCTTTTATGAGGGATGATATCATGAGCCGGTAAACTTCGAAGAAAATGGGAATTTCTATAATTTTATAGGTCTATAAACATATTCGAATACTTGATTGACTATTTCATTGATGGTTCATGATTCAACTATTTATGAACGGAGTACATTTGATTTCGATTTGATTATTGATTAGGTGGAAATGATTATTTAAAAAAAACGCGAGGTATAAGAAATCGATCTTGTTAATAACGAAGTGTTTTTTTAACTTTAACGGAAATTATTTTGTATGATTGTATGTTATTCCCTAGAAGCTGTAAGTTTAACTGATTTACTGACATATTAAATACATTAAAAAAAATCAAATTGAGGACCTAGTCCTTATTTTAGGCCTGCTTAAAAACGTAAAGAAAATATTTGTAATGATAGGTTCAGAGAGTAAAAGTTGAGTAGTTCAGTCTGGTTATAGTTACCCAGCACTGAATTATGTATTTTCGGAAATTTAAGCATCAATTGTTTATAATAAACACCAATGAGGAAAGTTTCTGCCATATTCTCGTAATTGTCTTCATCCATCGTGTGTCTAAATATTTACCAACGTAAATCATTTTCTCCGAAATTACTTACTCTGTACATGTTTAATTCTGCAGTTTAAATGTTTTATAGCGGATAAGTCGAAGTTCATGCTTTTATCGCAACGCGAATTAGAATTTAAATCTCAGTTATAAGCTAATAAGTTTATCGTACTATTTAGGTTTTTAAAATGTCATGAAAACAAATTATTTGATTAAGTAATTCCTTCAAAAGTCTTCAGAATGTACATCTTCTCATCACAGCTCACTTTTTGTTGTACCTTTCAACATTGGCTCGTTCCAGTTTCCTTGTTATCCAGAAACGCTGACGCCATTGCCTTGCATTAATCAGCCCCTGTGTTTTGACATTCACCCAATTCACTTACGCAATACACCTGGAGGAGAACCTGCACTGGAATCTAACCCATAAAGTGGTTGTATTAGAGCTGGGAGCTTTTGTTTTGGTTTGGAATAAACGGAAGCTGAAATTGGGTTGATTACGTGTTCTGATTGCTGTGAAGCGATTAATGTAAACTTGTTTGCTGGGTTAATCAAATATGAGGCAAATTTTCTTATGATACATAATGTATGATGTTATGAACATGTTAAAACTTTGCTTTGAGTAATGAGAACTTTTCTTAGTTTCACTATACTGGACTTGTAAATAAATGTAGACGTTTATCCTATGTTCTAGTATGACTCATTTAAAATTTAATTCAAATAGGTATTATTAAGTATGTATATATATTATTATATATGGAAGTAACATCTTTACGCTTATGAGATCAAGGTTCAGTCCTAGTAAAGGATTTTTTTTAATTCTCATTTATTAGCTAATTACTTAGTGTTGGAGGTTTTGTCTGTTCACGTCCGTAAGTGTTAACCCTCTGAATCCTTACACGTGACCTCCGGGTGGTGCTAAGAACAGTCTCTGGTGGTAGGCTTCGGCCGCGGCTTGTCACCACCCTCCGGGCTGGGCCAGTGCGTGAAGCGATTTTTTCGTGTTTCGTAATGTGGTCCGGAGAAGCCATCTTCTAGGTCTTCATGCTCCATCTTAGACCACATCTTCACTTTACATCAGGTGAGATTGTGGTCAAATGAAGGCTTATCAATAATAATAAAAAAAAAAAAAAAAAAAAGTCTTTAGGATTATTGCCAAAAACTAGAAAAACACAATTTGGCAAGTAAACTAGTGTAAATATTATTGCGTTTTAAACGATGCGGCTAATTACCGGGCAAGTTAAAATTTATTATTATTTTGTAAAATATTGGTTTGACTTAGCCTAACCCGTTTTTTCATTATTTAAACTAAATATGTAATTAGCTCTGCTTTAGTTTGGGGTTAAGTGATGCTGTATGATTAGTCCGAAAATATTTATTTATTTATTTAACTACCTTATTAACTTAATTTATAGGAACAATCCTTTGTATCAACGTTTCTTTCGGAAGGTATATCATCGTTATCAAAAGAACAATATACCTACCTCGCCTGTTAGGTCATTGGGTCTAAGCCAACGACTGACGCTTCTCGGAAGAAGCTCCCTAGCGCCGAGTCATCAGCACCAACTTTCTACAGAACACGTCAACTAATTAACACTTTGCAGAATCCCATTAGAATTAGCAAAAGCGCGAGGAGGAAAAGTGCTAGAATCTAAAATGGTACTGTCAGAGTTAATTTAATGTGAAAGTCTAGAATAAAGTAAAAGGCCGTCAAAATCTTCATATTGTTGCAAGCACACAATGTGTTCAAAATATGTTACTACTCAAAGGTAGTATGAAAACTTATCTAAGCAGATAAACTTGAGGGCTTACAAATTCCTTTTATATTTTCATGAGTATTTTCACTAGGTACTCCAGACGATTCCATTTAACGCTGACTGTACCTACGTAAAACGATGAAGTCATAACGTTTTCTATGATATTGAACATTTGCGGCTCCTTCGGGGAATCGCCAGACAGCGCTCGTAATTCACCTGTTCTCAGTTGGTCGATGAACTAGGCGGTTTCGGTTCGATGATTGGAAATAGGATGATGTTGATATGACCCAAGGTGTCCTAAAGCTACACTATTAAGCGGCCATAGATCTCACAAAATATTTTATTGAGGATATCTGTAAACGTAGCGTAAAGGTTTATCTGAATACATTTATTATATACTATCTATTTATGGCGCCTTGGGTTATACTTTAAGGCATAGCATGACTGCCATATACTTAATGCCATTTTAGAAAAGGTTAACTCAGGTCTTAGGATATGGATACAAGAATGCGATGTAATCAGATACAAACTATGAAACTGAACTTTATCCGAGAATTTATTTTGACACCTAGATATTAGTTAAATGTCTTCCCGAGAAGAAAGAAAGAAAAGAAAAATATTTATTATTACACAAATCATCATCATCCTCACCTTGTCCCACACTATGTGGGGTCGGCACAACATGTGTTATTATTATTACACAAATGTTTGCACTTAAAAACTTCTCCACCCAAAACCTAAAAAAAACATTATGCGATAAAGGGTCCCTGGCTCTGCATAAGGCCATAGAACCCGTAGGAACACTATGACACAGCGCTGGTTTCCATCCAGGGCCCGTGTGGTTGGCAATACCATAACTTAAAATTATGAACAAATGGAAGAAATGAAAGTTGAATGAAAGTTTTCATAATCCCCAGTTAAAATATAAAAGAAATGGTTAAAATTTAAAAAACATTTATAATGAGCCAATTGGCAGAGACTCGTTTCGTCGACCTCAGCAAGACATGTAATGCTCTACACTAACTAGAACTCATATTTATGCCTGTGATAAAATTTGCCAAGCAAGGGCCGGCAAGCGATCCTGCGACAGGCATGATAGATGTTATGCCATAAAGGCAATAATAGTATAAGAACCGACTGCAGGATCAATGCACTCAAAGCGTACAGGGTTCAAACCGCATTTTACGCCTACTTATGATTAGGAGAAGGTAAATTTATAAACATATACTAGGTTGCCAATTAAAATGTAGCCGCAAGTCAATGTTTGGACATTGACTTTCGGACTTTCCTTATCCGCTTACAGATTTATGGCCAATTGGGTGACGCAAATTGGCGTTCAACTGAGTAACATTTTTTTCACTTTATAATTTTATTGAACTCTACACTGGCAAATTGTCGCTTCAAGCGCAAATTCCAATTACAAGAAACTGAAACTTATGGCCAATTGCGCAATGGCAGACGTTATTTTCAGAAATATATTAATTGTATACTTGCGGCTACATTTTGATTGGCAACCTAGTAGATGCACTCACATATATTCTCCCAATTAATACTATAGTATTACTGTATTTTATATACGATAAACAATACAGTATTCTTTATCGAACCACCAACAACAAGGAAAATATTACATAGATATGTGCATAGTATGGAGTGGAACAATAGGCGGCCTTATCACTCAAAGCGATCTCTTCTAGGCAAGCTTTGGATGGACCTAATCATAAGTATGCGTAAAAAATTGGTTTGAACCCTGTACGCTGTTAGCGCAACCAACCTACAGCCGGATATCGTACTATAACCACACTTTATCCAACTTGCAAGTATAGAAACTATTGAAATTCCACAAGAGGTATTTCAAAATGGAATATTCAAGACAAGACGCATTCAATGTAAAGTGCATTCAAACCAGTCTACCAACAGACCTTTGTCTATTGTAAGTAGATAGAAGATGTTTAACAATAGGTCATTTAGACTATGGCGCGCATCGCGTGCGTCAGTTGCGTGTACGCAGCGCGTGAGGTTTCTGTTTAACTGCAAGTTTAGTTACTGTTCAGTGGCTAATCGTTGGCTAAGGTGAAGCCAAGGTCGAGTACAACACCTGGGTTCAGTAGTAGATAAGTGAAAGGTTGGCCTATTTGTCAGTCGGAAATATAAGACTTGATTAATTGTTGATAAAATGGCCCGCTAGAGTAGTTTTCCGATTTTTATCGCAAATATGACCAGGACCGCTGTGTGGTGGGTTAAAAAGTATCAGATCATGTTGTAGCCTTGGTGCCGAAGTAATTTTAAGGGTGGTATCTTCTTAGTCGATATCAGGGGCTTAATATAAGGGTCGCCCTTAATGTGTCCTTAATCACTATAACTTCCCTTATTAAAGAATACAGCTTTGAAAATTTTTCGTCTCAACCCGATCCATTCATATCCCTCACGATACATGCAATTCATCTAGCATTTGTATCGAAGCATTGTCAATAATGAGCATGCATTAGCGTGCTTATAAGCATGTGTAACTGAAGGTTAGGCAGAGCGATAATTCTCAATACGCTCCTGTGCGAGATGTTAGAGTAGATCGCAATTCTCTCAACACAGAGTTTGTCTGAATACATAATCCCTATGGAGTAAGATATTTGGAAGTAGCAGGACCATAACGGAGTATTACTTTACAGATTAACACCATTTATCCATGAACCAACTAATATTCCTTTCCTTACAAAAACACTGATGTTTCTTTTCACAACAAACCCACGTTGAGCCCGATCCATTCATATCCCTCATCGATATATGCAATTCATCAAAACAAAACCGATATACCCAAAATCGATTCCCCCAAAACCCACTTCAAAACAATCGACGTTCATCATCGATACAAATCAGTACTTTCGAGTAAACAGATTTAATCCATCGTATGCACAGTTCCTCACTGGCCATAAGAATTATATCTAAATCTCTTACGAACAAACAAATATTTGGTTAAAAATATTCTTTCGTTGCGTTGTTCTTGATTATTTGATGGATAATACTTTGTTCAGCGGTTTATTTGCGAGATCAATCGATACATGTTATTTCCGTTTTGAATATAAAAATACTTGCTGTGTGGTATCGTAAGCACAGGTTGTTTATATGGGATTTTTTGCCAATATTGTAATAGCTTCCGAAAGTACTCGTTAGAAAAATATCTAAAAAAAACAGGAAATATAGTTTATTACCAAGGTTGACACCATTCTAAGGAGCCAAGGACAGGTTTAACATCTCATGGACGCTAAGACCTTGGAATTGCTCAAACGAATCTGAAAAGCACCAAAAGTCCTACTCCATTACATCAAGGATTAGGCGAGCCTAAGGTCTAAGGCCTAAGGTCGCGGATAAACCCAGAGACAATCGAAGCAAGCCAACAGCACACATAACATACACTTAACTGATTCAACTACATCAGACTATATCATGATATGTATGCAAATAATTGGCTAGCACAGCACAGCAAATTGACAAACAACAGCTTAATAAACTAAAATCTAACCTTCTTATGCAAAATATAACATGCTACTATTGAGCATTTGGCAGTGGCATTTGTATCGAAGCATTGTCAATAATGAGCATGCATTAGCGTGCTTATAAGCATGTCTAACTAAAGGTTAGGCAGAGTGATAATCCACAATACGCTCCTGTGCGAGATGCTAGTGCAGATCGCAATTCTCCCAACACAGAGTATGTCTGAATGCATTATCCCTATAAGAGATATTTGTGAGGAGTAGGGTCATTATTTAGTAGGACTTTACAGGTTAACACCATTTATCTGCGCACCAACTAATATTCCTTTCGATCTTTCCAGGTTATAGACTTCGGCAGTTCCTGCTACGAGCACCAGCGGGTCTACACGTACATCCAGTCAAGGTTCTACCGCGCGCCTGAGGTGATGATGGGAGCGCGGTACGGCATGCCCATCGATATGTGGTCCCTCGGGTGTATACTGGCAGAGCTGCTAACTGGTAAGTTTCATAACGGTCTACTACTAGCTATTGATGATCTCTTCTCATATTATGCTGTGTCCAATAGAGTCCATGATTAATAAAATCGTTCATAAGACGTTCACTACTGCATATAGTCAACCTATTATGTTCCACTGCTGGGCAAAGGCATATAGTTGCCCAATTAGCAAAATATAAGAGACATGCTGCTAGAATACTGGCGACAGAGCTTCGTTCGGTGTCCGACAGGTATACCACGGGCCGATGAAGTTTGCTTGGATATGTAGGATGGTGTTTCAAACCTCTTAATGTTTGGTAAAATAAAACAACATTTAGCAACTAAAGAACTTTGACCTTTGTTACTGTCTTGTAGACATTGATGAGGATGAGAGTATCCCATTTGTTATACAATCTATAATGTACCGTCATGCCATAATTCTCTCTGATCCATTCAATAGTTATTGTATGAATGATTCACAACTAAAGAATAGATTACTCTGTTCTTTACTTTCATATTCATATTATATTTATTCGTTTTCTGTACCGCGACTGTAGGGAAACCACATTTCATGTATTGGATTTCCCCATTTCCCTCAGGAATTCTTCACTTTTTACTTTTTCACGAGTTTTCACTTTAAAGTTTTTGAGCTGGTTCGATCGGAACTTGTCTGCTTTCATATAGAACCTGTGCCTTTTATCTAGTCATACATTAATATAAAGCTGCGTACGGACATTGCGTTCCTGTGTTACGCGTAGTCTGGGTACGCAGTCCTCGAGTACATTGGATACGCGTACAGCTCCTGTACGGACCGCCGCGAACCTGAACGCGAGGTTCATCGATCCAGAGCTGCGACTGCTGCAAGCCATTCATCACCATGAACAGAAATCATTCAAATTTCATTTGAAATGGCCTTCCATGCATCTTCGCTTAAATCTTTGTTGCGATAGTTTATGAGTGTGCTATCCCATAAACACCGATGAAATTCGTAACGTTGAATTAACGTGATACGATCTTCATTAATTATTACTGAAATTCGCTAACTTGTCCATTTTGCCGTCCAAATACAGCGTCCCTGCGAGTGCGCGTCCGCTTTGACGCGCGGCCAAATACCGACCGATAGCGGCTCGCTGCGAGCCGAGCTCGCGCGGCACGCATGCCCCCTAAGTGTACGCGTAGCTTCTAGTACGGACATGGCGTTCCAGGACACGCGTAACCGACTACGCGTACCAATGTACGCGCAGTCCGTACGCAGCTTTATATTATTCAAAGTCCCGCTATGCTAGCAAATTTCCTCCACCATCTGCGTTACTCAGTACACTATTACTACCTTTTTTTGTTTAAAACAGATCTTTTGAATAATGTCCTCAAAGAAGACAATCAAAATTATCATGGTTTTTAATAATATTATGACTTAAAACCGTCAAATCATGGTATGTTACCCGTTTTAAGTCATAAGACAATCAGATGTAATAAATTCACCCCAAAAATAATCCTAAACAGCAAAGTAACCTAAAATGTCGATGAAAGCGTGCAGGTCTTCATCCTTGTCACCTATGAAATCACGACATTCGTGAACTTTTGTCTTCGCCAGAACGCTTTAAGTTTCCAGACACGAAAAAAATCAAAAGGTCCGCTGTTTCGTCGAACGTACTGACAACTTAAACGGTCTGACTCAACCTGGAAGCTTGATAGAAAAAGTTTGTTGTCTGCTCTGTTAATCGGTGTAGCTTTTTGTAAAGATTTTGTTTTCTTTCTGTATAATCATAAAATCTGTAGGCAGTATGGATATGTATACTGGAAAAGCTATAGAATCTTTTTGCGTCGAAAAGACCCTTGTGTTAGTATTGCTCTCTAGGTATATAATAACGCATATTCTCCAGGTATTCCTCTGTGTGTAAAATTTAGGAACTTTTCAGAAACGTAGCGAAATTATAGCAATTTGAAATGTGCCATTTAAAATTGCTGTAATTTTGCGACCAGAACTGCAGCTCCATAAATCTGCGCACAGAATGTCTGTTGCGACGAATTGGTGCAATTGGCTCATATTACCATAAGCTTTGGAAACTTTCCCGGTTCTATTTGCTGTCTCAACTTTATTACTCCTACAAATTTTCCTTGTTGATGTTAGGTTAGGTTAAAGACCCTATGACACAATCACATGCAGTTCAACAGTATCATTCCAGTAATAAACTTCACAGGAAATACATTTTCATTAGCATGACATTTGGTCGTGATACAGGAAAAATATATTCTTTGTCGTTAGTGAGGCGATTTGGCTGATGTCCACCTGGTGTGATATCATTGTTGGGCCGTCTAGACGTTCTGTCTGATACGCTTAGTGCGTCACTTTTGTCAGCATGGTGATTTTATTGATTCACTCCATGATTATAAATCTTGAATTAGTTTGTCGACGTAGAACGACGAATGAATCGATGTTCTTAATGTGAAATAGTCACTTTAAAAACATCGACTAATTGTAGAACATCAGTAAATAATTCTAATAACTTTTATTGAGTAGGTTTAAGTGTTCAGAGTCCACCCTCTTGCAGGTTTTTTAAAACTTCACTCTGCCTACGCAGTATTACGCATACTTTTCCCGAGTTGATGAAACATTAATTTTGCAAGATTAGATACATGAATTATAAAGTTTCCAATGTGTAATAGCTATAAATAAAAGAATGACCAACACAGATACGTGTTGATTTTTTCTAAAAGGGCTCGCTCAAACCCACTTCACTATTTTCTCTCTTAGGCGGCCTCTAAACGGTCAATTATATTGCACAATATTGGCGAATTGTGCAATTTAATTGACCGTTTAGGGTTAATATTGAAGGTCGTTTGGATCAAAGTGCCTTTCAATCTTATTGTACAATAAAAGTATTGTACAATGTTATTGTAGGTCTAGAGGCCGCCTAAGATTCGAGTATACCTATTACATTGTTGGTTATATTTCTGGGATATGTATTGGCTAGAGGATTCAAGAAGTGTTTCTAGTAATATGACGTCAATCAATATAAATCTGTTTAAATCTGGTTTTTTCATACACACCTCTTTTGGTAGCGTAAAAGGAAAATAGTGTTAATTATGTAGTTAACTTAGCATTAGACCCGAAGATAACAGCAGCGTGTTCAAAATCAATATCTATCTTTGTAAGCCTATTTTATTAAGTATATCAGATGTCTAGTGCCCGTAATACAAGCATCGAGAATACCACGGGGCTAGATGTAGTTGTGTGGATTGTCCGGAAATATTTATTTATTTTTAAATGCATCGCACTCGCCGGCCAAGCGAGGCGAGTACTGCAACACCCTTTTATGTTATTTTTCTCTCATATGAAACATTTCACTAACCTAATAAAACAAAATAAATAGTATTATTATTATTATCTTCTTTACTTCCCATCACCTAAGTATTACAATGTATATTATCTATACCATAAACAAAACTATTGTTTTCTTACATTTACTATTGCCTACATGAGAACCCATGATTGGGAATAGGCCTACTTCTGTTTGTTCCAATCAAACAATATAAACACTTAAAATTATCTATCGACGGGCTTATTGAACCATAAAAATTATGGTCTTAAGTCTAAAGGATGGATAGGGATGCTCAAGAAAAGTAGTTATTGGACATTTTACGGCTGAAACGAGTGAGAGATAGCACATTCCCACTCTTATTTCAGTATCACTTAAATTTACACATCCTCACCTTTAATTTTTCTCCCAAATTTTCAGGCTTCCCACTATTACCCGGAGAAGACGAAGCAGACCAGATGGCGTGCATAATAGAACTGCTCGGGATGCCGCCCCTGAAGTTGATAGAGCAGGGCAAGCGCGCGAAGAACTTCATCAGCAGCAAGGGTCTGCCGCGGTACTGCACCGCCACGACGCTGCCTGATGGCTCCACCATGTTAAATGCAGGTCAGTTATCAGCACCAGCTTTATGTTACTAACTCCACTATTTTGATTTCATCATCATCACCCTATCAACGTTCCCACTGCTGGGACACAGGGACTTCTCTCTAGGCGAGAGAGATTAGGCCTTAATTCATCACGCTGGCCAAGTGCGGATTGGTGAATGTCACATGTCTTTTAAAGTTCTCAGAACATGCCGGTTTCCTCACGATGTTTTGCCTTCACCGTTAAAGCACGTGTTTGAAAGCGCACATACATTTTTCAAGAAGAAAAATCCAGTGGTGCCTGGCGGGGTTTGAACCCACGATCTTCGATTCGATCTTCGTTGGGTTTATTTAGATTTATAACGCGATATTTACCATGATTGATTTGGTTTAAGTTTCCCGGTTTTCGGCACAGTTACATGTGCCATGATCACAAAATACTCCTAGGCGTGAAGTCAGTGCAGATCACAGTTAGTCCCCTCTTTAGAATTATAATTAGATGCGCCATGATCACTGTTGATTTCAACCGTGATCATGGCGCAAGTAACTGTGAATGTAATACTAAATAGTGTTGATAACCATGATAGTTTCAAAAGTTATTTCCTACTCCAAATGTTCATTATAGGTATTTAACTAAACTATATATTAATTAAAGCACAATGCCGGTCGAACAGTTCACATTCAATTCTGCACCTACAGGTCTTATCCAGCTTTTGCCAGTAGCCAGACCGTAATTTGCAGTAGTTAATCGTTAATCCCACGAGAATAATATGTGTTTGGGATTAACGGACTGTGATCTCACTTTCATATTTATAATTTTAGTTGGGTTGTAAATAATAACATAGTATCGATGAATTAAGACCGAATCTCACTACAATTTTGTTTCATGTATTGAACATTCACTTTCTGCACGTCCCGGATATTTACTACTGGACATAATATATGTATATATGCGGGAATGCTACAATCGCTTAAAGGAGCCCCATTTAGTAAAAATCCCAAAACGAAGTTTAACGTTTCAAAGTATTCGCTCGTTGTACAAAATTAACCAGCAAACATCAGACAGTTTACCCAAAAAACCCGTCATCATAATTGCTCACTCCCACCGAAGTGGCGCTAGCACTCAGACACTGAGTCAATAGCGGCGCGACACTGAAAGGCCAAGGTGTCAAGTTAAACATAACTGTTACATCACTGAACTTCCTCGAATGCTCCGTGAATAGATGAGAGTTTCTCGGTAGTTCAGTCAGTTTGGAGGTGGATCTGATGCAGACCTCATCAAATCGCCTGGGTAAAGGATGAATGATCCTGATCGTTATTGGATGTACTTGTTAAAAGCCTACTACTGCACTGCCTATAAATGAAATATCATTCAATTCAATATCGAAGGGCTCAAGTATTGACGATCAGTACTTGAGCCCTTCGATATTGAATTGAATGATATTTCATTTATAGGCAGTACTAAGATGAGGGAATAGCGGTAAAGTTAATTGATTGTTCTTCTTGAAATATTATCGAAGAAAGGATCTGTCACTGGCTATATTGATGCAACATTATTTTTATTTATTTATTTAAATATTTTAGGAAAACTTACAGCTAGCTAGTATGTAATATAAACAATAAAGATATGTGCACACTGAAGGCCATTCAAAAGTTTTCACATATAAAGAAATAAAAACAATTCAAAGAAAAGAAAATGGACAACAAAACATTATATTCCGTCCGATTGTTTATATTTCTTGCTTTATAGCAGTCAAAGTCCAATCAAAAAGTTATCAATCAACAAACACCTCAAACAAACTCTATTTTCACATTATTTGGCAGTCACATTTTGTATCCTTACTACATTTCATTCCTAATGAAACTTATAAAATACTTTGTCATCTAATTTCACCCATTTAATTGAAATATTTAAAGAAAATTTAATTTCGAAACTTGAAACCTAAAAACCCTCAAATCATGGTATGTTAACATTTAAAATAAAAACAAAAGTATTTATTCATTCGGATCGTATTATACGAGTTTTAAAATAGTCTTTCGAATGATACCAAAGTTCAACATTCTATCCCAGGGTAAACGGTGTCTTCTATAAATAACTGTCGCATACGCCTTTAACGATTTTTCGATTGCTCAAGCGTGAGGAATGCACTGATTCACTGCTGTCCTAACCTTTCTGAAATCGTCACTTCAAAGCGCGACTTGTCGACGCGTCACTTATACGCAAGTGGATCATTATGAGACAGCTCATCGATCAGAATGATAACGAAGATCAACTCTGAATAAATCTGAATAAATCTTGCAGGGGCTAAGGTCTTTTCGATATTTTTATGTAATTCAAAAGAAAATGACGGTGCTTTCAAATTAGGCGTTCTGAGACGGCAAGGGGTGGGCCTGACGTAAATAAACAATCAATCGCACCGATGCCGCGTCGCACGTCTCGAAACGTTCTAGTTGACCCTAAGACTCTCAATTCAAGGCGTAGGTACGTTTTTTTACTTTAAAAATTTAAGGATTTTGATGTTTTATTTGGATAGGTCTCAATAAAGTTTTTTAGGAATTCGTTGTTATGTCGTAGTTGTTTTCAAGTTACACTAAAAAAATGCTTGGACTGACAAATGCGAACTTAATGTGTCGACCCGGGATTATGTATATTAATTTCATGAAGTAGACTTCTCAATAAAACCTTATCTACATACCCGGCCAAGTTTTAATCTGACGTAGTTTACAACTTGGCTGTGACATCCGCTTCATATTTGCTTGGTTTTGTGCCAAATGCCCGGAATTATTGTGCCTATGTTAATATGCCTTGTTTTTTACATCTTCGTCGAGGAAGCTATAACACCGGTCACTTTTAACAATTTCATGAGATTTATAGGGATTAGCTAGTTGTTTACAGACACCTATATCCACAGGTTTATTTGATTTTATATAGAAGAGATTAATTTTATTATTCAGATGATGCCAGCGATTTCGCCAGTGCGGAGTTCGAATTGTAATTGCATTGAGCTAGTATATATCGGGATAAAATATAGCCTGTGTCATAATCATAAGTCATCACCATTTCCACATACTACCAAATCGGTTTTGCCGTAACAGAATAGAACAAACAACTATAATATTAGTAAGATAACAATTTGAAATGAAATGTACAAAATTTGTGTCAATTTTTTTCCAAATCGGGCTTCGCTCGCAATAATGGATTGTCCCACGAAATGTGGTATTTAGCCGCGGTAAAAAGGGCCTATTCTGTTGTGGTTATATTACTGTGAAGTTTCAACAAAATCCCTTTAGTAGTTTTTCATGAAAGAGCAACAACTTTGTGCTTGTTTGTAGTGTCTGAATTTAGTCAACATATTCGTTCGTTTAAACATGCTATTTCATCGATCTGTTATAAATAAAATGTCCTAATGAATCGTAATATCTTTGTTTTCAGGAATGTCGAGAAGAGGTAAACCGAGAGGTCCGCCCGGATCGAAAAGCTTTGTCACAGCCCTGAAGGGTTGCCAGGACAAATTCTTCATCGATTTTATCAGAAGGTACGTTAAAGTTATTTACTCATAGATTGATTGTACCCGGAAATTGTTTTTGGAAGTAGAATCACGTCAACGGAAAGTATATTTAATCCCTGTCCAAATCTCTTCGCCACGGGCACCGGCATAAGAATATTGCTCCATCTCTTACCGTGAATACCGTAAAACCCGGTTAAGGGAAACTAACCAGAAGTTATTCAACCGCGATCTAGGGATGATGTAACAATCAGGACCAGGGTTTTTATGATCGTCAGTGGGCTGCAGGGTGAGGTCCATTTGACATTATATTAATATGACATTTCGGACCTCAGGTTACACCGGCGTCCCTGGCGGTGAATTCATTCCCGGTTCGCGGTCGATTATAGATCTTCTTGAACCGTAGTGCACTGAAGTAGATATTTTAATGTCATTTTTATTTGATTACACTGTACAGCTAAAAACTAAAACTGTAATATTTTGCTATAGTAGAAAAAAATATTACAGTTTTAGTTATACATCTCTCAAAACGTTTTATACAAACTTCTATAAAACGGAAGACGACTACAAATCAATCAGTACGGTAATCCATGTTAATATATTTCTCGTTTCTAAGCATTCTATTTCGGTGATGGAAAACACCTGCGTTTTCAATGTCGTGTTTTGATCCGTACGGGATTGTGCTCCGATCCTCTGTAAATGTTTGCGTTTGATTCGATGTCTGCGGATTTCGTGTGTACTCGCGGACTTTGTTTACGTTTATTTATTGCGTTGAAAACAATTTGTCTAGTAGACTAAACTAAATCGTTTTGAGTTTCATGTCGTAATTTATTGAAACAAAAGCTTTTTGAGTTTAATGTCGTCATTTAATGATTACTATCTTTTCAAGACACAGCGTAACAAGTGTTTACGATATTTCACGCCTGAATATCGTATTTTGCGCGGTAAAAAACTTAGTCTTCCTCGATAAATAGTGATCTAACAGTGAAATTATTTTTCAAATCTGACCAATTGTTCCTGAGATTAGAATACAAACAAACAAACTCTTCAACTTTATGATATTACTTAGTAAGATTTTTTGAGATTCACATGATTTTTTGTAGTGAAAACTTCTTATGGGAGCGTAAACAGATTCTTCCACGATATACTATTTTTAGATATGTAGATATATAGATAGAAATTTCTTTATTACACATACCAATGAACATAAATACAAAATTATTAATTGTTAAATTAAACCTAGGATGCGTAATGGGCGGTCTTATTGCTTAAAGCAATTTCTTCCGGAGAACCTTTGTATGTAAAGAATTTCATTCAGGAAGGTTGTGGTTGTATTTTTGTACTCTAATTATTTTTTATAATCAAAATGACGGACAAATTATTATTTTTTAGTCATCCACCCTATTGGATTAGTTCGAAAATATATGTAAGCTACTATCTCGTTACAAAAGCCGTGTTGGCTAAGTGGGAGGACACTCGACTTTCATTCCGAAGGTCGTGGGTTCAAACCTCGCCACGCACCTCTGGATTTTTCTTCTTGGGAAATTTATGTGTGCTTTAAAAACGGGCTTTAACGGTGAAGGCAAACATCGTGAGGAAACCGGCATGTTCTGAGAACTTGAAAGAGTTTGAAGGACATGTGACATTCACCAACCCGCACTTGGCCAGCGTGGTGAATTAAGGCCTAATCTCTCTCGCTAAGAGAGAAGTCCCTGTGTCCCAGCACAGTGGGCACGTTAATAGGGTGATGATGATGATGGTCTCGTTGCAGGTGCCTAGAATGGGATCCAGAGAAGCGACTGACCCCCGCGCAGGCGCTGCGGCACGCGTGGCTGCGCCGGCGCCTGCCGCGCCCGCCGCACGACGACGAGCCGGCGCCCGCGCCCAATCACGTTAGTATTGCGCTCGCGAAGCGCAACCAACCCAAGTGCACTGACAAATAGGTGTGTTGACTTTGCCCTTTATTTACGGTGGTGGTGCTAACCTACTAACAGGTATTTGCTAGGGGTATGCCTATTTTCGTACAATTCTAACCCGTTTGGATAGTTAAGGCGTGTTCAAACAGTGCGGCATCGCGAGACACAGTTCTGACGCGCGATTTGTGTAGATGTCTCAGAAATTTTATCGGCACGCCGCGATATGTGTGGACACGCCTTTACTCTTCTATTCGTACAAGTGCACTGACAAATAGGTGTGTTTGTGGTGTGATTGTGTTAACAAGTATTGTGCTATGCTTCTTTAACCCGCATCTGCGCCCAATCACGTTACTTTTAAAATATTAAGTGATGGTAATTATGCCAGACTATGACTTAACAAATTTGTCTAATACGTTATGCATGCAACTTAAATTTACTTAGTTAAATTATATATTTATGTATGTTTATTATATTAAGTATATCAGATGTCTAGTACCCGTAACACAAGCTTGGAGCTTACCACGTTAGATGTTGTTGTGTGGATTGTCCTGATATATTTATTTATTTTATTTATTTAAATATTAATACAAAACATGGAAATAGTAGTAGCCACTGGTGTGTTGTTCATTAAACGTCTACAATACAAGTGTCTAATTACAATCTATTTATTGCACAAAAATCGCAACCCAAATAGTCCAGTAATTTAAGGTTTCATCTTGAAAAAATTCTACTGGACTGAATATTTGTATTCACTTTTATAACGGCGTTCTAATGAAGATGTGAAATATATCTACATTGATATCGGGCTGGTTAAAAAGTTATAAAAGTCACAAAAATCTATTTTTCAAATATCTCACGACCTGTTGCTCGGAGGTCATAGAGGTCTCTAAAAAAATATTCGTCGTGACAAGAAATGCCGTATTAATTTTTTCTGTAAAATTAACCGTTATAAGAATGCACTCGCATAAGATTATGGTATGCCCTTTATTTCTGCTATTGCATGTTGTGATCGCCTATAATAATAGAAAAAGCACTAGTTTAACAACTAATTATTCGTATTTTAAGCTATATTTAGTGTGGTGTATCCTTTGTTGGTCCTAAATGTACGTACCAAATTTTGTATAAGTATTCATTTAGGAGAAGTATGTTATCTCATACTGTGAGAACCTATTGAACTGGAACGATTCACGATAATTATTAACGTGAGAGTTTTTTTATTGTTTGAATTGAAAGCGCAACTCATTAACTACCGGTCCGGTTTGAAAATAATCTTTGTAAAATAGCCTTTTTATCGAGGGATGCTATATGCTATTTTAACGCGGGAAAATACGATGTTCCCAGGAAAATCTATAAAACACGGGTATATTAGCAAATGCTGAGTCGACGACCCTTTTGTGTTCATCTGTGTTTTTATATATAATTTAGTATTTTTAACATAGTTTTGTAATGCAGATGTAACATATTTTTTTTATCTTTATATGTATAAGGCAAAGTATCATTAGTAAAGTTACTTGACTATTAGGCCTGACGCTGCGTTACGCGGGCGTGGGCGCGTGCTCATACAAATGTGCCCGCGATCTTTCACTTTTGTATGTGTTTGAATTAAAACCGCGCCCGCGCCCGCACCCTCAAACTCGAACAGTGCCGAACGGCACACCTGAGTTTATTCGTATTACTGTTTTTCGTGTGTATATAAATATCATTAGACCAGTAATTTAAAGGTATATTGCATTTTTTTTTATTTAGTTACATTATTTTGTGCCATTTTATCTTACCAAGTCTTTGTCGATTATCAACGAGCGAGAGGGTTATCGCAGCATTGGGCCTTAAGCATCATCAGGTTAGCTTAGGGCTAGGCGACTAGTGAATAGTGCCACAATGCTTATATTAATTTATCCTTTCAGCAAACAAGCGTATGTAGCGGGAGCGGCGGCGCGGGCAGCGGGGGGCGGGGGGGCTCCCTGCGCACGCCGCTCGCGCGCACGCCCGTCACCTTCAACGCCACGCAAGTCGCCAGTGAGTACAGTGAGACCTTAACTTTATAGTTGTCATGAGAAATACTTAGATGGATATTCGCCGACCCCTATTGGGAGATATGTAAAGATAAGATAAAAATAAAAAAACTTTTATTTTGCCATTTACAATTAAAACACATATTACAAACATTTGCGGAAAAATGAAGACTTTAAATGACAAAAACGGCGACCACTCAGCATTTGCTAAGACAGTACTCTGCCATAGCGCTGGTCCTCCGTGGTGACCTCGGCTTGCGAGATGCGGCTACTGCGTCACTCGCATTAACATTTTATAAGTAACATTAGAATATAATATAATGAAAACAAATCAAATACACATTAAAACACAATACAAACAACTAATGAGACAACTAAAAATAAAAAATAAATTATACATCTAATACCAAAATACAATATAAATACAAAAACACAGTACAATTTACAATCCAAAATTATTGTCATTTAAACTATTGAAGAACAGAACGGCTGGCCCTTTCTTTGAAATTATTCTATTTATGTCATACTCCTACTGACTAAACACTCACGGTAACCATCGTACGCCTACGCAAGGTAGCGCGGAAGAGCATTCACCTAACCTAACTTAAAATAGAAGTTAGTCCAATTATAAT
Source organism: Gymnoscelis rufifasciata (assembly GCA_929108375.1). Lineage (NCBI taxonomy): Eukaryota > Metazoa > Arthropoda > Insecta > Lepidoptera > Geometridae > Gymnoscelis > Gymnoscelis rufifasciata. The sequence continues at coordinate 5,533,449 of OV815327.1, read as the reverse complement.
TATTATTAATATTATGAGCCATTTGTGTTCCACTGCTGGGCAAAGGCCTCCTCCCACTTTTTCCATAACTCTCTATATCCCGCTACTTCTCGCCAGTTGTCACCAATAAATAAAAAATCACCTATTAATATAGGTAGCGAGATAGCGAGTATACGTGTTTCGTATTGTGCTCCGGAGAAGCCATCTTCTAGGCCTTCATGCTCCATCTTAGACCACATCGTCTCTTTACATCAGGTGAGATTGTGGTCAAATGAAGGCTTATAAAAAATAAAAAAATACCCTACATTCCTGCATCTTTGTACCTTAATCTACCAAACATCCCGGCCGTCGGCAATTGGATTGAATGCCGGCGACAGTTCGTTTGCATTGTCGAGTTGCAGTCGTTGTTTGCAATGTTGCCAGCTTGCCAGACGAGCGACAGATTCACACCGACCGACCGGCGCGCGGCTACGCACATGTTTCGCTGCGCGACGGACGGTATGAATCATACCTTACTACGATACGGAACTTTTGCTGGCTCGTATACCGCTAACTCAATTGAGTGTCTCCTTAAACCTCGTTGACTCTATACAAGCTTTTTTTATATGTTTAAATGTTTATTGTTGTCGTTCCAGAAGCGAAACAACTCCAAGCGGCCATGTCGGAAGAGAGCGGGAGCAGCCGCTACTGGCCGCCCGCGCACGCCAAGCTGCCGCACCTGCCCGCGCCCTCCTAGCCCCCGCCCCGCCGCCTCGCCAAGGTACCCGTCGCTCTGTAGCGCCGCATCACACTGTATACATGTTATAAACAACTCCAAGCGGCCATGTCGGAAGAGAGCGGGAGCAGCCGCTACTGGCCGCCCGCGCACGCCAAGCTGCCGCACCTGCCCGCGCCCTCCTAGCCCCCGCCCCGCCGCCTCGCCAAGGTACCCGTCGCTCTGTAGCGCCGCATCACACTGTATACATGTTATAAACAACTCCAAGCGGCCATGTCGGAAGAGAGCGGGAGCAGCCGCTACTGGCCGCCCGCGCACGCCAAGCTGCCGCACCTGCCCGCGCCCTCCTAGCCCCCGCCCCGCCGCCTCGCCAAGGTACCCGTCGCTCTGTAGCGCCGCATCACACTGTATACATGTTATAAACAACTCCAAGCGGCCATGTCGGAAGAGAGCGGGAGCAGCCGCTACTGGCCGCCCGCGCACGCCAAGCTGCCGCACCTGCCCGCGCCCTCCTAGCCCCCGCCCCGCCGCCTCGCCAAGGTACCCGTCGCTCGGTAGCGCTGCATCACACTGTATACATGTTATAAACAACTCCAAGCGGCCATGTCGGAAGAGAGCGGGAGCAGCCGCTACTGGCCGCCCGCGCACGCCAAGCTGCCGCACCTGCCCGCGCCCTCCTAGCCCCCGCCCCGCCGCCTCGCCAAGGTACCCGTCGCTCTGTAGCGCCGCATCACACTGTATACATGTTATAAACAACTCCAAGCGGCCATGTCGGAAGAGAGCGGGAGCAGCCGCTACTGGCCGCCCGCGCACGCCAAGCTGCCGCACCTGCCCGCGCCCTCCTAGCCCCCGCCCCGCCGCCTCGCCAAGGTACCCGTCGCTCGGTAGCGCTGCATCACACTGTATACATGTTATAAACAACTCCAAGCGGCCATGTCGGAAGAGAGCGGGAGCAGCCGCTACTGGCCGCCCGCGCACGCCAAGCTGCCGCACCTGCCCGCGCCCTCCTAGCCCCCGCCCCGCCGCCTCGCCAAGGTAAGACTGGCCGCCGCTCTGTAGCGCTGCATCACACTGTATACATGAAAATGAAAAATGAAAATGAAAAAATATTTATTTTGTAACTACAAACATCACTAAGCTAATTATAGTAACAAACAGGTTATTTAACTAAAATAATACTATTCCTGGATGGATGACATAGGTACCCAAACTAGGAGATGTTATAAATATCGATGTGTATATTGTCACACTCTATGATATTTTAAATTTAAATTTTATTAGCTTTAAACAGAGTTTATGTCGGTTGACTAAAGTAAAATAAAACTAGGTTAAATTAAAAGAACACATTCATTAAAAAAAAAAAATCTTAAAGTTTTATCTTTACATAAATAAGTACTACCTACCTACTTATTAATTAAATCATACAACACCCATTATGATCTTTCAAGTGTGCGCATCATGTGCAAATCCGTGATATTATCTTTTACTCTATTATGATCTGGCTACTAAGTGTGTTTCTTTTTTTTTTCTACATAATATAAAAATTAGACAAATCTTCGGAACTCTTACTTTGCTCTTTCTGTCCGCCTGTAGTTCTATTGTACCTGTTTCAATGTATATGTCTAAGTTGGGTTGGGACATATGATCCCTTACTAAGGGACGAATACCACCGAGCGCCGAGCGGTGTCACAAACGTATCCCCGTAAGGACATGGTATTTTATTAACAGTTCCTTAGGTCGTAATTGTTTCACAGCATAATTGACCCCAAGGCGGCAGCGATAACAACTTTATGAGCTATTAACAAAATACTATTTTCTTTGCGGCCTTGTATAAGTCCGCGTCGCAGCGCGCCGGTCAGTGTGTTTCATACCTAACTTTGACACAAAGCACGACTTCCCTATTTGTACTCTCTCTTGTTATTGTTCTGTGATTCCTATGCACGTACCCCTATGCGTCAACATTTAAAACAGATCCTATGCGGTTGCAGGTGTCGTCGTTAGAGACGCCGCGGCGCGCGTGCGGCGCCCGGCTCGAGCTGGAGCGGCGCTCGCTCGACCTCGAGCGGGAGCTGCGCGCCGAGCGGGACTCCGACGCGTCGCTCGACGACCGCGACCATCTCGTCTAGCGGACGCGCGACCAGCTCGTCTAGCGGACGCGCGACCAGCTCGTCTAGCGGACGCGCGACCATCTCGTCTAGCGGACGCGCGACCAGCTCGTCTAGCGGACGCGCGACCGGCTCGGGCCAGACCTGCGCTCGCTCGATCTTCAGCGGGCTTCCGACGCATCGCTCGACGACCGCGACCATCTTGTTTGAATATAGCAAAAAGGACAGTGTTTGCATCTCGCATAATAGTATAGAACACTCTGTTATAGATATAAGAAGAATGCATGACAGAACGCAGTATGAAACCTTCAGAATTTATGGTTTGAAACTGATTTTATCCATGTGATTGGAGAACAAAAAATACTGTGAATTCTATGAAGAGATGGAGACACATGCGTTATGGAGGCTAGAAGTTTCATATTTATGCAAATTCAAGAACAGAATTGATGTGATAAATCATGAAGTTACGGTGAACAAAGACTGCCAAAATGTTGAGAGTGCACAGCGCACAAAACTACACTGCCAAATCACCAAAACAGATGCCTTAACCATGAAATAACATGGATGATTGCAATTTATATCTAAGATTGAATTATAATAATGTAACGTGAGATAACAGACACTGTCCTAACGATACGGTCGTGGTATCGACGCTGGGAAAGCGGCCAAAAATGGGCAGCGACGATACGAAACACTTGTCGGCGAGCTTCAACTTAGACGACGAGATACTGCATCGTGTCGGCGAGTTAATGTGTCGTGTCGGGGAGTTACTGTGTCGTGTCGGCTAGCTACTGTGTCGCGTCCGCGAGTTTCTGTCGTGCCTGCGACTTGTTGTGTGCGTCGCTTGTTCGCCGCGCCATACAGAGTATACCCTCATTGCTACTGTGAAACATTTGAACCTTTTTTATGTAACAATGTTCTGTTAATGTTTCCAGCAATTTGTAGTTATATTCTGTTTGTCGTGGCGCGTGATTCGTCACTGCCTGTAGGGATTATAAAGTACATTTACTTACGAGTTTAATTACATTAGTTGATGATTCTCTTGAAATGATACTAAACTATACTCCTGACCATAATGTACTATCTGTGTCGTTTCGACAGAATCTTAGACATTTTTTTATAGAATCATTTGTAGCTAAAGTTAGAATAGCAAGCGATAAAGTTCAATATCTTTGAGCAATATCGATTGCTGTTTTAAGTATAGTTATAATACATAATATTATAAGGGTTAGGCTACCCGACTGTGACAGAAGGGTACAATTTCACACATTTTGTAAGGCAGTGGCGAACGCGTCGGTCGGTGTTGTATCGCTTGGCGGCGAATCTAAATAGTGCATAGAGGCAAAATTGATCTCAATAACGTAAAGACTATTGTAAGTTACGGACATTTAGTGGAATTGTGCGTATTCTAACGTGTTTTACTGTTTTCTATGTATTATATACGTACGTAATGAACGTTCCGGTGTTAGTGCCTCACAAGTCTGGTTTAGATATAGGACCCCGACCATTATCTGTGTGATCTTACCGCACGGGTGAGACGCGCTTCTCTAGGCGTACCCTAATTAGTAATCTTGCAACTAGCAAGATCTTAACTGAATTTTTTGATACGTTTTACCCAAATACGCTTATTGGATTGTTTTCCGATGTGGCCTGGGACCTGGGCGTAAGGTTTCTGTTATCGAAAATTCCCGACGCTAATAGATTAAGCGATTTCGTGTGTAAACAGTTTTCTACAAAACGTAACGTTTAATATTAATTGTAGATTTAATTTAGTTCACACTTTGTGTAATTAGTTATTATTTCTTTCAAGTGATATAGTGATGTTGTAATTATAACAAAATGGTGACCTTACATGGAATTTTTAATGCATATAAGGGTAGATAAACAAGGCCTTCTAAGAGTAAGCTGAGAATGCGCTATTTCTCGTCTGTGGAATGCGCTCGCGTGATGTCTTTTTTCCTTTATTCGTATGATTTTTTTACTAACATGTTTCTTATACCTTATCTCTCGCCATATTAAATGTATGAAAAGTTATATTCGTAATATTATATAGGCATGATTTTTCAGCATTTTATTATTGACGTTGTGTTATGTTCCTTTATGGTCGAATTGTATGTAAAATGTAGGTATGCCTTTTTACAAAAAATATAAATATTGCATTTTTTTTATATCATCTAAACATTTTTAAGACTTAAAGGGTGACCCAAAGTAATACCATTCATGTCATTTATCTCTAACTGATTTACAAAAAATATATATAAATTATGCTTTCGAACTAATAATTAAAAATCTGTACCTCAACTCCTTCTGAAGTCTCTACAATTTGTACTATTATAAAAAAAAAACAAAGGTAATTTTATGGTTTTATTCCGGTTCATCCTGGGCAATTTAATGATGTCTCATTGTAACTTGTAATATTAATTTGACAACAGTTGAACAATAACGTAAGACTGCATGACAAATACTTCACTGATAGTCTTTTGACGTCTTACAAAAGTGGCAATTTTAATAAAAACACTGTTCTTGTTACTACAAAGTTTTGGCGACTTTTAGTTAACTAAAACCTGTACGGAACAAGCAGTCTTATTGAAATTATCATTTATATTAACTGGTCAAGGCTATTGGTGGTAATCTAGTCATAAAATCCAATTTCAATTGCATTTGACAAATTCGACTATAGAGAGCTTACCGTTACGATATTCCAGTGCAATATATCGAGTTTTTTATTTCGTCTTCCTTTACAATATTTGTAATTTAAAGGCCTATACGAGTATTGAGCATTTTTTTTGTCTTAGATTATTATAGATATGTATGTGATTAATTACATAGATACAAAATTATTATTATCCAAATGAATTTTTATGTTAATGTGGGCTTTTTTCGTGTTTTGGCTAGCTTCGTGTGAGTAGACAGGTTTTTTATTTGTATAGAGATGTTGTTACCTACTTATTAGTACTTAATTTGTAATTGATCGTTGTTCGAACAAATTTAACCGTAAATTTTGCTGTTGTTAAGGTTTGTTACACTTTGTTGATTCACCGATTTGATACGACGATTACTTCCAAAACTAGCTGATTTTAAATATGTAGATTATACGGTAAATCACTATAACATGAAACGAACGTGTGTATTTAAACATGTCTACTTACACAAACAATTTTATCGATCGACCAAACCTAACTATACTCAAAATGGCATTTTTTCTTTGTTAATGTGACTGCCTTGCGTTGTTATGCTCAATTATAGGTTATTGTGGTAGTCCTCTTTAGTTACATGCGACATATAGTGTTTTTCCGCCCGTTTTCCACAAGCGGGTTATTTGTATGCTCTTGGGGATATATGAACACGAATTTCCGACAGCAAAGAACATTTCTCTTATAATAGTTCAAATGTGACGGTAAAACGCAAAAAGTAAACTTTATGATAAGAGAAAGTAATGTACCTCGAATAATGTTAACAAAATCATGAAACAATGTAAAGTTAAGCTAATTCTATGATTCAATATATTTTGTCGAAATATGACCAACGAATTGCCAGATTTTAAATTCGTTAGCAGGTTGTAAACGGTTGTATTTAGTTCAATGTAGGGTATAAGTTTGTCGAATTCGCCGCTTCGAATGTTCCCAAGTCCATGCCAATGTCGATTTAAGGTATTTAGTCAATTAATGTATAGCTTTCTTTATTTTAACTGTCGTTCGGCTAGCTCTGTTCAGCGGCCATTATTTCTGATAGCTTTTGTTTCTCATTGAATTTGCATCAAAATTTCATTAAAAATGTTGTAACTGCTTTATATTGATACCATCTTATCAGATTTAATCCTCAAACATTAATTCATCACTAAATATGGCAATGGTCGACGATTTTATGCCGTGGGTAATGTTTTGAACGTAAATATATACTACTTGATGTTAAATATGACAAAATGAGAGTAACATAATAAGTATGGATTGGTATAAAGCAGCCGAACAGAAGCTATCGACTTGGCAACGATCAGTATTAATCATTCACTTCATCCTTTCAAAACAAAACTGCCAAGTACATCGGCGGAGAGAACGAACGCGTCACCTGAGCTTTATATACCTATTATTAAGGCTCAATTTGGAATGACAGATATTTTGATACTAAACTGTTGTATTGAGCTTTGTGACAATGGATTAAGACTCAATTTTGACTCAAATGTTCGTTTGTCGGGTTTAGGTAAAGGGACTTTGCTTAGCTCCGAATTCTGTCGGCCATTTTGTTGTTCAAACGTGATACAAGATGGCCGTTTGTCAAAATGTTCAAAGACGTAGTCTTAAATGTGAATGTTTATTTTTCGTAGCAATTTTAAGTTTAAGCATTGTTTTTTTATCTTACCCAGCTCCGCCTTAAGTTATAAGTTTGCGTGTAGCAAAATTCTAGTTACTACGGCTTTCGTCAGAATGCTGCATTTCTCTTAAACCTAGTTATTTTGTGAAAATTGTGTTTTTTAATGTAATGCTGATGTTTCGTCTGGAACACGTAGCGACAATGTGAATACTATACAATTAATAAATGAATTATATAAATAGAATGACTTTATTTATTTAGCCGCCCTGCTATGAACAATTTAAAATAGGTAAATTGACAAGTTAAGCCTTTTAAATTATTCCTTAATTTTTATAATTTATGGCACTTCGGGAACAAAATATATAAAAGTTTAAGATATATATATATTAAATGATTCAGTAAAAAGTCGTCTGTAAAGGCGTTAAATAAAATGTATGTTCTTATAAAGAAAGAATAAATTATTTTGTATCTCGTTTGCGCCGAGCCTAATAGTATACACAGGTTCCTTTTACACAGAAGTCGATATTACAAGACGGTTCTTGTGGAACTTTTTAAAACGCTTAATGGCGAAGCAAAAGGAATGCAGATATGCAACAACACATATCTTTACAGAATCGTTTGCGATCCAGCCCTAAACCTGTTGTATCAAACGAACAATATTTACCGTTAGGTTGGACATACAGGTCGAGTCAAACTAGTCGGACCAAAATGCAATGAAGCGGTGATTTAGTTCAGGTATCGATTTCATCCCATGAAGTATGACTGTACGTTCTTAAACTTTTATACCATAAACCGAAAGGAAAAAAGGATTTTTTATTTGTTTAAAATAATTATGTATACCTATAAAAAAAACATACGCAGGAAACGAGCCTTCATGTTAGTTTTTTTATATAAATGTAGGCACATCGAAAGTAAGTCAATAAATAAATAGTTCAACCTGAGTGGCGTTAACAACTTTGAAAAATTAAAAGTCATAGCTACAGTTTTGCACCGAATGTTCCCATTGTATAGTATACACAAAACTTCTAGAAAATCTTACCAAAACGTCTAGATCTGTTTTCCATCAAAAATATTTTTTAAATGTATCCTGTCGCAATGCAATAAATCAATTTCCCTTTCATCGAAATACCAAGGCAAGCGCAGCGTAGTTCGTCCGCCATGAGATCATAGTGCTTTCTAATACCGGAAATGCATGAGATCTAGATGGACGGGTGACTTGGTAAAGACTACCGCACATTCGTGTATAGATGGATAGCTCTTCTGACCGAATTAGCAGTACACGAATGTACTGGACGACCTAACATGATAATAATGATATCCCGAGTACTCCGACGCAAAATCGCATAGTGGCAAGGTGCCCTTATCCCAATGTAACACTATTGGATTAAGTGATTTTTCCACGAGCAAGAGCACCTCTTATCTTATCACAATAACAATCAACTGTGCTCGAGTAGAAATGCTTTGACTTCATTCTATTGTCTTTCTTAATCCCCCCCAATATGTGATGCAAAACACCGTTTATCTGCACGCTAGGACACTCGAACGTTGCGACAGTACTTGCTTCGCTTGCCACTCGCTCAGTGTTACCGCGCGCGATTTGGCGCGACTTTTTACTTTTTTATTTACAAAGTTTTGGAACGCATCGGTTCAGTGTGTATACAGCCACAAGTTATTTTTGTGAAGTGAATTAAGTGTTTATATTTTTTTGGTAAGTTATTTATTAACTATCGAGAGTTTAATATGTTAAAACCCAACAAAAGCTAAACCTTCACACCTTTTAGATTTTACAAAACTTACCTTGAACTAATTACAACATAAACTAAATTTATAATTATGGTATATATATATATATATAATCCAGAGCATTGAGAAACCCTGTGTTTCCATTAGAAAGTTCTTCCCTCTAGTTAATTTCAGTTAAAATAAAGATTTTCTTTTAGACTGCTTTTGGACATTATGTATTGGTACAATTTTTTTTATTTTAAATAGGGCATATTTAATCTGTGCATAGGCTTCATTTTGCAGTTTTCCTAGCGTATAGCGCCTAAAGACAACATAGATTGAGCACTCGCTAACAAAAATAATTTGAATGGTAGGTAGATGTAAATACTGTGTGTGTGTGTGTGTGTGTGTGTGTGTGTGTGTGTGTAAATGTGTTTTCGCACCTGTATGACCGAACCTTGCTTGGTTTTTTATTTTAATTAGGTAGTAGAGATCGATTAATCGACCTCCAAACCCCCGCATACTATCATGAAATTTATTAGAACCGTTCTCGAAATTCAGATAAGGTAGTCTAAAATAATTGCTCTATTAAAGCTAATCATCATAATTTCAGCTAGTAGATGCCCACTGCTGAGCATATGCCTTCCTCAGAGACGACCATCTATTCCGATCGAATGCTAATTACTTCCTTCGTAACTTTGACCAAGTCATCTGTCCATTTTGTCCATTTTGTCGGAGGTCGTGAGAACCTCCATTCGACCATTAAGTCTTGATTTCACCATTCGCTATAAACGAGATCAGATCCGCCGCTCAATGAGATCAAATTATCATTTTTTTTAAATGAACTTATATAAAACTCGATCGATTATGTGGCATAAAATAGTAAAATTGGAACTAAGTTGTAATTCCGTTTAAAATACGTAGCTTTGTTCAATAAACTGTTAATAAATATTTCTTTCATTCAGTCTACGGCATTAACAAAAATATAGTTTTCTTTTTGCATAGAAGTGGGTTTTAACTAGGTATTACTAGTGTAGATACTAAATATCCTTGGCTTCATTTAATCTTATGACACGCTATTAGGCATTCCAAATAATGGCTTATAAAAGAACGAAAATTTAGTTATCTTCTCCTTGACTACCTATTCCAGAGGGAATATAATCACTACGTTTACTTATTCTAGACGGAGCCAAAAATGTAGAGATTATGACGTAAAGGCCTCGTGCCATATGATTCGATCATTGGATGCTGATTCCTGGGAATTCCCGGAAAATAAAGTTCAACAACTTTATTGTAGTCTTTTATTTATTTTTTATTTTATCAGGATGAGAACATGCACCTCCGGGAAAGAGCCATGTTGATTAAATAAAAAAAAATTGAACCTAACAAGTGAGGTTATAATAGAACTACACTCATTAAAAATTATTAAGATTTAAGGCTTTTATTAATCAATAGGGGATAATACACGAAACTCAGCACAGATGGCGCGATAAGCGCAAATAGTCCCTCTATGATGAAGAAACGCTTTTCTCGTAGCATAGAGCTTTAGAGGACTCGCCATAGATAAGGCTGATAACCTAGAATCGAAAGAAATTTTTATATTCTTTGTTTAAAAATATATGATACTTCTTGGTCTAAGGTTTTTCCGAGATTTTGGTCTCGACGAGTAGGTAGTTTTTTTTTAATGTTTGTTAGGTACCTGAGAACGTTGATCTCCGCGGACTGATATCGATGTATATTTTTATAATGAAAGCTGTTGCCCGCCTGTTGGACACATTGAATATGGATATTCATAGTTATTGAATGGTTGTAACAGGGCTGCCATAGCCGGCAAACGGTTCAAAGCCCGTTTGCTCCATTTGTTATTTTGAAATAAATAAATAGTTATCCAATTATATTGAAAAGTGACCTCATTTTGGACCGAATTTGGTCGAACCAAGGGTCCAGAGTCCTGGGCTCGATTTTCACTTGTTTTATGTAGACATTTTTTCTTTAACTTTTTGTTAGGTTAGGTTTACATACCCGACTTCAAAAAAGCAGAAGGTTCTCACATTCGGCATGTATTTTTTTATTTCTCGAGATAATGTGGTTGTTTTGTTTAGTGTTCGCAAATATATTTGGGCATTTTTTTCATTTTAATTGACTTCAAAAAAGGAGGCGGTTCTGACTAGGCTGTAAGTAAGTATTTTAAGTTCTCGTGTAATCTTCTATCTTCTATATATAAAAAAATGAATTGCTGTTCGTTAGTCTCACTAAAACGCGAGAACGGCTGAACGTATTTAAATAAAATTAATTAATAATGAGCTAGATGAGTGTGATTATTTTATAATGTATAAAAATCAAAATTAAAATCTCAAAAATATAAGTGAAAGAATTTTTTTGATATCTTAAAAACTGAATTTTCTATGAATATTCAAAGTTGGATGTTATTAAAATCCGCGCGAACTCAACCGCTCAACGCGTGACGTCACATCGCCGGTTAAGTCCGCCGCGCGCTTACAAATCGTGCAGTAATTTTGAGATTTCATTGATATTTTTGAAATTATGGAAAAAAAAAACCATACAGTTAGTGTATAGTACCCTTATGTACGAATACAATGGTTAGCACTCCAGAAAAATACTTTTATCATGTGCCCAACGACAAAAAGCTGAGAAATAAGTGTTGTAAACTGATGAGAAGGGAGAAAGTGTTCTGCAAAAACCAGTCGACATTGTTGCGAAGATCATTTTAATGCGAGTACGTTAATATGAAATACCTACCTATATATTTTTTACTTTACTAAATGTTTAGTTTATAGAGTATGTCAAAAATTAATTAACCTTCAAGTATGGACGTCATTTTTTAACCCCCGACCAAAAAAGAGGGGTGTTATAAGTTTGACGTGTCTGTCTGTCTGTCTGTCTGTCTGTCTGTCTGTCTGTCTGTGTGTCTGTCTGTCTGTCTGTGTCACCATAGCTCCCGAACGGATGGAGCGATTTCAATTTAGTTTTTTTTGTATGAAAGGTGAGTTTTGCGCGAGTGTTCTTAGACATGTTTCATGAAAATCGGTTGGGCCGTTTAGAAGTTATGGGGGTGAGAGTGGGTAAGGAAAACCGAAAATCTGCAAATATACTAGTGTGGGGTATCAAATGAAATCGCATCGCGTCCACATTACATAATATTATGTTGTGTTACGTTTAAGGAAATTAAGGGATTGGAATCGGGGGTTTTTCTTAAATTTTAAATTTAGATTTATCTTTTTCATAACACTACTGTAGACGTGGAGTCTTACAGGCTTCTATATGCACAAACATTATTTTTGAGAATTTGATATAAGATCGCTTTTAAACTGATTTAATATTAAAGTTATGTGATTTAGCAATAAAATAACGTGCTTATATCAACTTTTTTCAAGAATAAAAGAAATTTAAAAAATCAAAAATTTCACTTTTCAGTTGGTTTCTACTTAATTTATATTTTTATCTACATCTACATCTGCAGTTGGACGAAAGTAGGTCATAATCTGAGAATCCATACCCAGCTCCATTGTGTTTTTATTACTGACTGTAGAAAACGATCATTAGGCGTCAAAGGTGCTGTTGAGGAATGGGGCTGCGTCGTATTTCTCATATCTTTGGATTTAATAAATTTTTGCTGCGATCCAACTTGCGATAGTTTTGGTTTCACCCAATAACACGCTACTTCTGTACAAGCGGGCTCCTCACTACGTCTATGTAACCACATAACCAACGCCATTGTATGTTTGCATCCTCCTTTGCTAGCTGCACGACCTTCACATTCCATTTTTAATTTTATTCGTAACTTCATCACAAACAAATGTACAATGATATGCTGTAGCTCTTACTTTGTGTTCAGGTGTTTGTCTCTTACTTTTACCGTGCACTGCGGGTGTAGTCTTTTCACCTGAATGTTCACGCGAAATTATCTCCATAACTATCGCGTCCAGCTCTGTAAAAAGAAAACTTCAGTATAACGCTAGCCGCATTTTTGAAAATACGAATCTGATATAGAGTTACAGATATAGAGCCCCAGATTAACTATGGGTATTATTTTTTATCGATAACCCACAACAAACTGATAGCACTAATAGACTAGTAGGAACTGACACTGAAATATAAATATCAATATACACGTAACCTTATCCTAGACTAAACCAGGTTTTTTGATAAGTCCTACTCGTACTTACGTATATTTCATTGCCCTAGGTCCTATCACTCCAGTATTATAAAACCAAAACTTAATACTTAACGATACTTACGATTACCTAAGTAATTACATAAGAAATAAGTATCATTTGGTCTCAATTGAAATAAAGGCCCTTGGAGTTCTGCAATAATATACTTAGCATGGTTTGTGAAATAATCCGCAACCATAAGTAAATCGACTTTCGGAAGATTATTTGATTGTCCACGTGAAAATCCTGGTTCCATGTTGGGTGGTTGGTTGGTATACCATTCTTAAAAATTTTACAAAAGTATCGAAATGAACGAAAGTTAGTTTAAAGATCTAAGCAACCGCCCGCGCGCCGTCGCCGTTCGTCGGCGACAACACAACCGGCGATGTGACGTCACAGCCATTACTCGACGGGCGCAATCAGTTTTCGCGCGTTCCCATATTGATTTGCTTATAAATAATTCAATTTTTGAGATATCAACACATTGCTTAAAGTTTTTGTTAGGGTTGAAAAAGGGGAATAAAATTTTATTTACATCTTCCTCATTGCCGGGGGAAAAAAATTGAATAAAAACCTGAGCGAAGCCTGCGGCGGCCCTCTAGTTTTCAATATTATTTCCAATTTGTATCGAAATGTTTGGATATGTTTGCACTTACGTGAGGAGTTGGGGGCAATGTTCTATAAGCCGGTACTAATTTATATTTTCCAAACTAAAAGTCGGTGCTTTTGTTACAATCTACTTGTTTTCAAATTATAAACGGTAATTGCTACTTTGAAACAAAGGTTATTGCTATTTAGAATGGAAAACTGAAAAAAATTTAAACTTTATGGATTCGTCTTATAATTTTGTCTGTCCGTATGTCAAAGTAACTTTTTTCCAAAACTGTTGAAGCTTGGATTATTAGATGTATTTATAGATTTATATATTTCTGTGAACATCTTGAAGCGGTTCACAGAATTCTGTGAACCGCTTCAAGATGTTCACAGAAATATATAAATCTATATAAATAAAAATGAATTGTTGTTCGTTAGTCTGATTAAAACGTTCTAGTTCTAGTCTAGGGAAGGTTTAAAAGGCGAGAAAAAATTGGATGCAGTTAAGCATAGTTAGTCCAAGCGCCATTTTCAGTTTTTCTGAAAGTAAATGTATGTGCATTCTACATAAAAAAAACATAAAATAAGTTCATATTTTGGAAGATATAGCTTAAAATGCACTTGGACTCTTGAAAAATATGATGTTTTCATTTTACAAAATGAGTCCAAGCGACATTTATGTCGTTTGGATTCCTGATGCGTAATTCAATTCGAAAGAATAGATGTTGATAGCACGTGTAAATAAAAAAAAACCTAAGATACCCATTATTTACTTAGCATTTAAAACGAAAGGATGATATAGAGGATTGAGAAACATAAATAAAAAACTATAATAATGGCACAAGTAATACAATTTTGTTGAAAGGGTGTCACTATTAAGTTGATGTTTTTTTTCTGATGACATTATCTATGACTAATTTTCATTTATAGATTGATATTGACATTATTTGTAATTTTGATTTAATTTGATTTGTTTTTGCAATTTTTTTTTGCTTATTTTTTTTTTTTTTTAATGTATGTCCGCGGATATCTTTGTCGTTTATGAACCGATTTTGATTATTCTTTTTTTGTTGGAAAGGGAGTATCCCAATGGTGGTCCCATGGTAAGGAAACCTGGATCTGGTGGTGGAATCCTGAAGAATTTGAGGGAAACTCTTGAAAAAATTGTCTTTTCGACTTGTGCGTTCCTTAATATTATTCAATATAATGAATTTTAAAGCCCTTTTATTAATGAGGGTCTGGTGTTGATCTGATGATGGATGGAAAGGCGGTCAAGGGAACTCCTCAACGACTTACAGCAAGTACTATGTGTTTGGGCTTGATTAACTTATATTACTGAGACCGTTCATCTAACCCATTTAGATGAACGGTCTCAGTAATATAACTGATATTAGGGGTCTGATGATGAAAATGAAGGACAGTCAAAGGAACTCTATAAGGTATATTTTAGTAGAGTAATCACAAAAAATCGTGAAATAAAACTTTTTTGCTAAAAATTAAACCAACTTCAAAACGGAAACTGAAAAGTAAAAAATAAATTAAATTTACAAATCATTTCGACATTATAAGTGATAATTTAATATGTATAATAAAAAATATGTATGTATATTATATTAAGTATATCAGATGTCTAGTACCCGTAACACAAGCTAAGAGCTTACCACGGGGCTAGATGTTGTTGTGTGAATTGTCTGGAAATATTTATTTTATTATTATAATTAAAAGAAACATAAACAATTAAATAATTAAGTACCTATTTAATATTTTTGAGGTCGGTGCCAAGTAAATATTACAAAAAACTTAATGTAGTAACAAATACATTTTTACGTATACTATACACAATATCAATAGATAATAAATAAATAAATAAATATTTCCGGACAATTTACACAACAACATCTAGCCCCGTGGTAAGCTCTAAGCTTGTGTTACGGTTACGTCAAAATAACATACTAATTAACAGCATTTAGGAGCCAAATAGAAATGCGTACCTATATCCGCGAATGGACCGATCATCATCATCACCCTATTAACGTTCCCACTGCTGGGACACAGGGACTTCTCTCTTGGCGAGAGAGATTAGGCCTTAATTCACCACGCTGGCCAACTGCGGGTTGGTGAATGTCACATGCCCTTCAAACTTTTTTTTATAAAGTTCTCAGAACATGCCGGTTTCCTCACGATGTTTGCCTTCACCGTTAAAGCACGTGTTAAGAGCGCACATAAATTTCTCAAGAAGAAAAATCCAGAGGTGCGTGGCGGGGTTTGAACCCACGACCTTCGGAATGAAAGTCGAGTGTCCTCCCACTTAAACAAAGTGACATACACACTCACAGAAGAATTATATGTATAAAGATAAGTGGTAAAAAGCTAACAGGGAGCACACTCTATTTTAATTTCGAAGGTCGTGGGTTTAATCCTAACCACGCATATCCGGATTGACGTCCGTTTTCAACACGTGCTTTAACGGTGAAGGTCATCAAACATCGTGAAAAGGCATGTTCTGAGAACTTTGAACAGTTTAAAGAAAAATTTAAATATATTTAAGTTTTTAGGTGCGCCCGCGTTGAATGCACCGGGACCTCGCGTACTGCGCATCTCCCACGAGCTTGGCTTAACGACCTGGAATAGATAACGTGGGTAAACTGAATATTGTACTTTAATATGTACTATCTTTTATCAGCAAGAATTTGTACAGGAAAAAAGTTAAAATAAATAAATTAATTTAGCCAACACGGCTTTGGACCGATATTTAGAGTTAATTTCCTACTAATACCATAAGGCTTGAGTTGTGAAAAAGATTGATGTTAGGTACACCTATATTATAATACCTAGTTATTGTTTTACTTGGCACCGACTTCAAAATTATTAAATATACCTTATTATTTAATTGTTTATGTTTCTTTTAATTATCACTTATAATGTCGAAATGATTTGTAAAGTTAATTTATTTTTTACTTTTCAGTTTCCGTTTTGAAGTTGGTTTAATTTTTGGCAAAAAAGTTTTATATTGTAGTTATTTTAATTCTTCAATTATAAGTGGAGTCATTTATTGATTTATAATTCATTTTTTGTATTATTGTAATTGTCAAATACAATGTAAATATTGTGGAATGAAATAAATTTATGAATTATATGTACCTAATGTATTAAATAAATTCAACAATCTTATGACAAGTTATTGATCATCAATTCAAAAATTTAAAAACAAGATAACAATAATTTCAGATGTATCAGCTTTCCTAAACAGATGGACAGAAAATTGATCATAATATTGATTAACAACAACCCCAAAACATGTCGAATAAGCAATGTGTATTTTCGAACCTTGATCAAACGAAATGTGCATATAATGCATAATACACACGACATAAATTTATCGATAAATATCGGATAAAAAAAATTATATGTTGGCTATTTAAAAAAAAAGATGATTTAATTTTTTTAAAGTAAACTACTTCTTCAATTTTTTTTGTTTCTTTTTGATTAATTTCTGTATTTTATTCAAAGTAGTCTCATTTGAAAGCTAGATAGTTTACCTAGCTAAGAAAAAAAGAAAATATAAACTATTTCGGTACAAAAGCGTATTAAAAATATTTTTTTTGTAGAAATTTAACTTTAAGACGCTTTCTTCCTCCATCAGCAGTCTATGCGACATATGTGTGAGATTATTGGATTGCGTTAAGAATCAAACTAATGTTTATTGTTTTGCAAAACCAGTCCAAGTAACAAACAACTGTCGCATGGACTACTGATTCATAACACTACGTCGTTTGGGCTTGTAATGTATAAATGGAAATGTGTTTTCCTAATACGTAATTTGGTTATTAGTTTTAAATTGGTTTATGGGCTTGTTTTGCGTATCAAAATATATCGTTTGCTATAGAAGGCGCTTGGACGGGGTATCAAAAAATACCACTTAGAGTGATGCTAGCTGCAAATGTGTTTTTCCTATGGCTAAATTATGCCCTAGTAATTACAAAAATGCAAAAAAATCCAAAAATGAAATTTGGCACTTGGACTAACTATGCATAACTGTATCCAATTAATAATTGCCGGGGAAAAAAAATGAATAAAAACCCGTGCGAAGCCGGGGCGGGCCACTAGTCTTTATATAAATAAATCTTCTGTGCGTGTTAGTCATTGAACTCCTCCTAAACGGCTGGACCGATTTAAATGAAATTTTTTGTGTGTGTTTAAGTGGGTTCGAGAATGGTGTGTTTTTATCCACTGTACCCGTATTGTTTTTCTAACAAACGGGAAATCAAGACACTACAGTGCATTGTAGTTTTTAGCGCGACGCAATACTTTCGAACAATTTTTATAATTCATAAAAACCCTCACTCACTCCCGAACTTTCATGCTCTAAGGCTTGAAACTTTTTAAATAAATTGATGAAACGAAAAATAAGTGACCAGTATTTTTGGGCTATCAGACGGAGTAAAAATTATGCTTATTTTTTTATATGGTCATTATTGCCTATTTCCCTGTTCTTCGAAAACATCAAATATAAATGCGAAAGGAACTCTGTATGTTCCTCTTTCGCTCAAAAACTACTTAACCGATTTAAATGAAATTTGGTACACAGATTCTAGAGCCTGAGAAAGGACATAGGCTACTTTTTACCGCGGGAAAATCCATTATAACGCGGGTAACACCGCGGGGCACTCCTAGTACATAATAAAATCAGTAATAAAATTGATTATTATTATCTCTCAGAAATCCATTTCGATTGTGTGAAAATGCAATTCGTCATTTTCAAATGCAACAATATAGAGATATGTTGACATTATTAAGTTCTAATGTCAACATATCTCTGCGGTCATGTGTTAAATGGTTAACACATGACCGCACGATAATTTCATGACTTTTACAGAAGTATATAAATAAGTTTACTGAACTGATGGCCTATGTCTGTAATTACGTAGTAAGTAAAGAGGTTTCTCTGTCACGTTAAATAAAGGTAGTTAAAAACAAAAACCATAGATGTATTATATAAATAAAACGGTGTAGGTATATATATAATTTCATGTTTGTCCATTGATTTTAACCGTCGGTCGACGCAAAAAGTTATTTAAACACTTTTTTCCCAGAATCCGTGCAACTCTAAAGTTTAATTCCTCCACTTTTTGTTTGTTAAAATTTTCTCTGTCTGCCATGCGTTTTATCACTGGCCACAACATCACGTTTTTTTTTCAAAATGGCCGACAAGTAGGGATGCTAGGCTTCATACTAAAATGTGTAATTTACGCAAAACAATGTTGATTGCTAATTTTCTTTTTTATGCGCAATAAGATTCTTAATATACTTTACCTGTGATCGGAGCTTGGATACACTTAACACTCACAGCGAGATCGTAGTCTCTAATCTAAAGGACTGGTTTGAGGCTAATGGTATAATTTTAAATGCAGATAAAAGTACTATACTCAGTTACACTACCAAACGAAAAAACTTACACGACGAAAACAAAGAAGTTAAATTCTTAGGATGTACAATTGACTCAACTCTGTCATTTGAAACTCATATAAAAAATGTATGTAAAAGATTAGCAAGTGCCAACTATGTTTTATTAAAGCTTAAGCCAATAGTAGATAAAAGAACTTTGTTATCCGTGTATTATGCTTACTGTCATTCAATTATTTGTTATGCTGTTACAGTCTGGGGAAATGCTGCTCAAATTGACAGTGTTCTTATTAGACAAAAGAGGTCACTGCGCATTATGTTTGGTTTACAAAGAATGACGTCAGTGAGAGCACATTTTAAAAAGAATAAAATTTTAACAGTTATTTCTATGTTTATATTTAACTCACTATTAGAAGTCCATAAATTGAAAGATGAATTACCTAAAAAAAATGATATTCATAGCTATAATACAAGAAACAAAGAAAAGCTATATGTACCAACTACTAGATTAGTAAAAACATATAAGCATGGGCAGGCTATCAGATTGGATATGTACAACAAATTACCGATAGATGTCACGAAGCTTCCTGACCAACAATTTAAAATTAGATTAAAAAAATTTTTTGAATGTAATCCTTTCTATAGCATACATGAATATTTCAATTGTACTTTGACAATTTTATAATTCAATTGACTTCTAATATAATTTGTGATGAATACCTAATTTTTCACCTATGACATATTATCCATTGATTTAATTTATATTTTTTGTATTGATTATGATTTAAGGACATATTAGAACAAATTATTATGTTAGATTAATTAATGAAATTCTATGTAATAAATAACTGACATGCCAATGTTATTGTGTAACTTTATGGTGCAATAAATGAATTTATGAATTTACTGAATTTACCTATAAAACTCTCATCGGAATTTACTAGAATTCTCGATCGTCTTTATCAGTTAATTTCCATTTGTTTAAATTTCTTAACATCGAGCTTACATAATGGTATTTCAGAAATGTCGTTTTCAAACAATGTTATTAAATAACTTGAAACCGGAGATATTTAACCGGAAAAATTTATGAGTTTACTCGTATGTATTAAAATTCTTTAATGTTTTATATAAATATATTGAGACTTGGCCATGATGGGATCAATTTAATAAGAAAGTACCAAGGTAACTTTGATACTCCATATCACAGTTCCAGAGTGTGGGATTTTTCGCTTGGAAATAAAAAAAACAAAAAAAATTAAGGAACAACTTTTTATAATAAAATCTTAATGGCGGACTTATATGCGTCACTATAAGATGCTGTTAATTATTACGTAACAACTTCATGCTTCGAGTTCGGAGATTCCAGACGCAATTCATTTTCAATTGTTATGGACCACGTTCGTGGTCTTAGAGACTGGACGTATTAAGACAGAAAGTCGCTTAAGTAGAGACTGAATAAATTAATAACCGACTTGGAATTACATGGATCTCACAACTTTTTACCGCAGAACAACTGAGTTGCGCGACTTGGTTTTTTTGACAAGTATTGTTTTTGATGGGATCTCATTTCTTTTTGTATTTTGTAGACAGTTCTACTTTTTTCCTTTTCGGTACCTTCTACTTATTGTATATATGTCCATATAATTTTCTTTTTGCCGGTCCAGATTGGATTTATTTATATTTCGCATTGTTATTACTTTAGTCCAAATTTCGTATATACGTGGCGTTGCCACAGCGCCCTCTATACAGGTATTTTCTAGATTTTTTAGTTTTTCCTTGATTCATACACCAAACACTACTTATATTCAAAACTAGCGGCCCGCCCCGGCGTCGCACGGGTAAAAAAAGTTCCCGGCGGCAATTTTTTCTTATTTGCTCACCGTTTAGACCTACCCTGGACTACGACAAACATTTTAAAACCAAAATCAGCTCAATTGTCCCAGCCGTTCTCGAGTTTTAATCAGACTAACGAACAACAATTCATTTTTATTTATAAAGATTTGAAGCTTCTAGGTCTGCTAGAAGTGCCTTAGAGTTTTGATGATCGGTGAGTCAATGAGTGACAAAATTAAGAAATTTGATCCGTTATAATTCTTAAAATACTGGTTCAAATTGAATGAAATTTTAAATATACCATGTCTTTACAATGCCTGGTGGTTACTGAAAATTTCAGTCTTCTAGTTTTATCCACAACGAAGTTACAGGGGGTCAATAATGGCCTGAATTGCTTCGAGAAAAGGATGGTACGGCCGTGACGCTATTTTGCTCGACTTGGTGGGGGCACTACCGTGCCCCCAGATAATGCGAAAAATAGGTGACCAGTATTTTCGAAAAAACGGTGGAAATTGGCCACAAAAGTTAAAAAGTACCTACACAACCTTACGAATTCACTAGTCGACATTTATATTTCTTGCTATATTGTAACATTAAGAAGTAAAAAAACAAAGCCCTTGATGTTCGCCTTTACCGGCCATTAGTGTGATAATTGCTAACATACAATACAATAAGTATACTTTATTGAACACCAATTTACGAAATAAAAAATTAACAAAAAATGATAATATACATTATAGTGTCACAATGGTCGGCCTTATCACTAAAAGTGACCTCTACCAGACAACCTTTGAATGGACGGTACTACCAACATAAATAACGACAATGATTACAATTCAACTCAATTGCACGCGAAGTATCAAGTATTATCATTTTTACTCTCGTAGCGCATCCAGTCTTTATCAAAAGGATTTTTGAAAATTATAATAAAAAAAAATAACATCTTTCATAAAATTCTCAGAAAAAAATATTATTTTCTTGTACGTGCGCCGTTGTCTCCCATTTTGTTGAGTCAGAGTAGCATCATCTTGTCATCATCATATATGCAGCAAGTTAAATACGCTTACCTTTTTCTAACTGTTCCATTTTTCTGATTTAACCCTTATTCGCGTTTACCCCACTCTCCCCTAATTGAAGTTACTTTGCTTTTTATTTTAAACTATTTAAAGGATTATAATGATTTTATGAGTAGATAGTGATTCAAGACGAAGGTTATTATTATCTATTTGCATCCAAAGCTTATGTAAACAGAGGTAAAAAGACTTATCTGGCAGACTGAATTATCTGGTAAAGCATGACCTAGTATTTTTACTTAAACACTAAGTACCTAGTAATAAAGTTTGGCCTTCAAAACAGTACCTGACTCGATTCTAGACAATAATTAGAGTTTATTGTATGGTATTTAGTGATTGCAGAAACGGTCCTTAAACACGGTTGACGACAAATATTAAGAACAATCTAAATTTACAATATAAAAAACCCTTGATTCCAAAACCTTAGTTCCCTAAAAATTAAAAAGTCATACTATTTTGTAATGTGCACGTGATGCGCTTTTATTTGAGACCCCACTCGAGTATATATTTGCAGATTGTGGGTTTTCTTTGCCCACTTTACCTTTTTTTTACTCTTAGGTACTTTTAAACGGGTCAACCAATTTTCATCAAACATGTAAAAGAACGTCACTTGCGCGAAACTCAACGTTCATACAAAAACAGACAGTCAGACACGTCAAACTTATAACACACCTCTTTTTTGTCGGGGGTTAATAAGTCTGAATTGTTGATACTTAAAACCGTTATCGTTTAAAACACTTGACTTTATCGAATGAAATAGGTTCATTATAACAAAGGTGCTTAGGGAATTATTCTATGAATCGATGATTAGGTATCGCTATGACGAAGTTTTCATTTTAGTTTAGATGGTAGTTATGTATTTTTTTTTTTTTTTAATGCTGAATAAGCCTTCATTTGACCACAATCTCATCTAATGTAAAGTGACAATGTGGTCTAAGATGGGACATGAAGACTTAGAAGGTTTCTCCGGACCACATTACAAAACAAAAAAAAATCGCTTCACGCACTGGCCCAGCCCGGAGGGTGGTGACAAGCCGCGGCCGAAGCCTACCACCAGAGACTGTTCTTAAGGAAGGAGGAGGTCACGGGCAAGGATTCAGAGGGTTACCACTTACGAACGTGAAAAGACAAAACCTCCATATTAACAAAAAAATCAATTTATTTAATTTACGTGTGAACAGCGATTTTATTTTTGTTATAAAATTTAACTATGTAATATACAATCGAACATAACTGATTATAAATTATTCAATCATTTATTAAATCCAAAGAAAGTTTTACATAATAAACTCAGTGTTTAACACTTTGCCTCTCATGCTAGATAAAAACTGTGGAAACACAGTTTTTTGCTGAAAAGCAAGGTACCCCGCAAACCACGTAGCTATACATATAAAATACCTTTAAAATGCATTTAATAAACTAGATGACCCCAGCAAACGTTGTTTTGTAAAATGAAAAATAGATAGTAGCCGATTCTCAGATCTACTGAATACGCATATAAAATTTGGTAAAAATCGGTATAGGCGTTTCAGAGGAGTACGGTAACTAACATTGTGACATGCAAATTTTATATATTAGATTAGACTAACTGACCCCAGCAAACGTTGTTTAGCAAAATGAAAAATAGATAGTAGCCGATTCTCAGACCTACTGAAATTTGGTAATAATCGGTAAAGCCATTTCGGAGGAGTACGGTAAGATTCAATATTGCAGTCCCTATTTAAACACTAACAGTTTCTTAATAATTATCATCATCATCATCTTCCTGACCTTATCCCACATTACGTGGGGTCGGCACAACATGATTTTAACATTCCTTAATAATTATCATTAACTAAAATTTATTATAATTACTATAATACCTGCTACTTCTACCACTAAATCTGTAACCTACCAACTTAATGTTATCGGTGCGACTACTAAGATCATTTGATTTAAAATTTTAAATGCATGATTAATATTATTTTAGACCCCCCATGAAAAAGAGGGGTGTCTGTCTGTCTGTGGGTGGCATCATACCTCCCGAATAATTGGTGAAGCTATTTCAATTATGTTTTTTTATTAGGAACTAGCGGCCCGCCCAGTCTTCGTACGGGTAATTATTCAAAATTATTTTCCCGGCAATTAGGCCCGCTTACCAACATATTTTGCGATTAATTTTCGTATTATGGAAGATAAGATACTTGCGATTTTTTAAAACATGTTTGATGGAAATCTGTTTATCCGTTAAAAAGTTATGCGGGACCGAATGTCTGCAAACATACACGAATAGGACCTTAAATGAAAGCGCTTCACGTGCACATTACAAGTTAGTTTGTAATACAAATAAACATGTTATTTACGTTGAGGACGTTTTTAAAAATTAAATTTATATTAAATAAAATAATGACGGACATTTCTACCACATACATTTTACACCTGAGAATTTTTGCCCGGATAGATCAATCGAGCATATTTACTAGGGGACAAATCATGTCTAGTTCAATGGCAAAACCATAATGATACCTATAAATAGAACGCCTTATAGCTCTCGAAAAATGTATATGAAGTTTAGATTCTTGGAGGTGAAAGAGCTTCAGTTTCTTTATTGCAATTAACATTACAAACATAGGTAATTATTAAGCACCCTGTGTATAGGGCATAACAAAATTTACTTGCATACTTAAAACTAAGTACACATTAGAAAAGTTCCGTGTTAAGGGTGCTTTTCCCAGTGATTAGTGATTATATACTCTCTGACTTTTTCGACAAAGATGTGCTTAATAATATGAATGCGTTTGATTGATTATGTAAGGAATTATATATGGAAGGATGCGTGATAGGGATAGTTTCGAGTTTAAGGTCTATCATCAAACAAATTGTTGATTTATGGTTAATAGATTATGAACCGAAATAACTAACACAATATTTAAAAATATAGACGACAATTATAAAATATAATTATCAAAACAGTAATTTTTCGTATTCAATCACGTGAACGAAACGCTATTTTTCAAAATGGCGTTGGTATGCCTTACTATGACGTATTAATCCTCAGCAAGGTTTTATTAATTTATGTATGTAAACTATAATGAACTTCACGGAACGGCGGATATCTTAAGAAGTCGTGTTTAACAGATAATCCTTAAAGTATTTAGATTATTAGGTCCTTTTAACTATTTCCTGAAATGCCTTTGTCTATTAACCTACTTTGATAAGAGGTATTTAATCAAGCATTAGGTTCTTGACTGCTTATTAGGTAAGTAGACTATTATAATAATAATAATAGTTTATTGCTTTAACTTAAACTAATTAATATATTACAGTGGTGTGGGAACCTCTTTTAAGTAATGTAATACCTGTGCTAGAGGGTCTCGCTCTGCTGCGCGGCTATCTTAAAGATAATTAAATTAAGTTTTATATTTAATATAGATACCTTAATAAATAACATTTATATAATAATGACAGTTAAAGTACGTAAAGTTTTCCTACAAAATACAATTAAAATGCAAGAGAAATTAATGTTCTTAAAAAGGTTAACAATTATAATAATAATACAATTTGTGCCAATCTTACAAAAAAACAATTTTGACAAGACTGGGTTACATAAAAATATTTTAGAAAATTAAATTAATATATGTCAGAGTAAGTTTTTTATTTTTGTAAACATAATTAGTCTATTTTGTTCACCACCGCCGACCACAACCTTCCTGACTGATATTCTTTCCATACAAAGGTCTGGAAGAAATTTCTAGGAAAGCTTTAAGTAATAATAATAATACCGCCCATTCCTGATGCTAGCTAGCGAGGTTTGATCCCATGTCCATGAATGAAAGTGGGTTGTGCTCCCACTTAGCCAACAAGGCTTATTATTTATTAATTTTATTATAATAATCAACCTATTTTATACATATATATATTTTACAGTAGGTATAATTATTATACAGAACATTTGATGCGTGAATTTATAAATTCCGGCAATTATCAGAAGACTTATGACACCATTAAGATTTTTTTTTAATTTCTTTACCATAGGTTTCCTAGAGCCTAGAGGTGGCTGTAGCTATTTTAACGTAAAGTCATGTCGCCTTTAACCAGCGGGCAATTAAGAGGCTTTTCAACGACACTTATAATTTGTCTAATTATGATAACTACATAGTTTAGAAGTTATGTTATGAGGGAACAGATGTACATCCATAGTAATTTATTATTCTATGTCCATAGAGACATACATACATATATGTACATCATCATCATCAACACCCTATTAACGTTCCCACTGCTGGGACACAGGGACTTCTCTCTAGACGAGAGAGACTAGGCCTTAATTCACCACGCTGGCCAAGTGCCATAGGTACATTATATAATACGTAATATACAAGTCACAATCATAACCCTCCTTTTTGCTTCGCCGTAGTCGGGTAAAAATAGATTTCAAGTGTAATGTTACTACAAATATGTAATAGTTATTAGGTAACTATAGATTTTATAACCGCCACTGACAAATTTTCTTATTATGTAATGAAATTGCATAATGAACTCAGACCAAATGAGAAATGATACCTACTATATTGTTATTTGTGAGTAGAGTATTGACACGTGTTAATGTTATTATTTATGTTTATTTGGGTTTCATAACGCTAGAGATACTTACATAATAAATATGTAGCATAAATAGGTCACTACCGACTATAATGAAAACAAACTATTTTATATTTTTTAGACATGTTTTGTAGTATAATTTGTGCTTTATGAGCAGAAAATTACACACTTGATTTCTATAAATTAAAATTGTTTTTTTTTTTAATTTTTAAAAGTCCGGGTTTGATTCCAAGCAAAGTAAAGTTTTTTTTTAAGTGGGTATCCATTTTTTTGTCAATATCGTTAACATGGTGCATAACAAAAAATCTTCCTATGTCTTTTATTTTCAGACCTTCTCATACTGACTGACCTTGTTATTTCCTGTACCTATATAAATAAATGGGTTTGATAAAAAGAAACATTTCGAGAATTTTATTAATTACCGTTTTCTATTGAAGTTGTCGATACTGAATTTGTTATAAAATATGTTTTTGCGGTTTTCTACAATAGGTAGAGTGATTCAAGAGGAAGGTTATAGGCAAAACAAACAACAAAATATGTCATACCGCGGGTAAGTAATACTATACCGTTAAACTCTATAATAACGCGAACAGCACCGCGGGGCACTGCTAGTATGCAATAATAAGCCTATGAGTGATGTAATCATTCATTGTTTGATTTTTGGTCCATAATGTGACACTGAATAAATTAGCCCAAAATGTAAAGTTTTATAGGCGCTATAAGAAGTTGAGATGTATGTGTGTATGTGATGTGAGGACCGGCAAATATGCACAAATTATTTTACCTGATACACCATAGCAAATATAAAACCATGTTGCCGGGCGGCTGTTTTGGTCCCTTCCTTTGCCGCCCTTTTTCTCGAGAACGGATGTACAGATTTCGGATCTGTTTGTTTTATTTTTTTAAAGAAACTAATTTAAAAAAAAAAACACTGTCAAAAGTGTTCTTAGCTATGTTTCCTAAAAATCGGGTAAGACATTTGAAAGATATGAGAAGTGAAATGAATGAATGGCAATGAAAAATCTAATGTTTACAAAAATAGCCGTGTTGGGGATAAAATTATACCATCATGACTTTATGCATCACGATCCACCAAGTTTTATAAAAATCGATTAAGCCATTGAAGATCCGAGCGAAAGATGTTAACATTTGTTTAATCAATTCTATCGATATCTAACTAAGAGGATGGGACCAAAAACATCAATCTGACCCTTAGCTTTACTGAGTTCAATACGTTGAAAAATAACAAAAAATAAAGAAAAATATTTTATTTAAACACATAAATAATAACAACAAAATATAAAAACACCGATAGTGTACATACTAAAAAGGCCCTCAACTCAGCATGCGCTATTTTGCACATGACAAAACATTGCTGATCTTCTCCGTTGAAAGCTATAAACAGAACGCGGTCCTCACACTTTGCACACTCAACTCCATCCAGCACCTGATCTAATAAGCCATGAGAGAGCATTCGCATTGATAATCAGTAGGTACCTACAGACTGCAAATGGGGACGCCCCGCCGCGCCGGGACCTTGGCCTGTTGATCGCGTAATGTTCGGGTGATACTGACCTGCAAGCGGGGATTTATTGCAGATTCATTGGCCTAAGTTTTAACAGCTTCCTAGATCCGCTAGGTTTAACTAAAACTATCTATTATCTATCTTCCATAATATAAAACTGAATCGCAAAATGTGCTGGTAAGCGCATAACTCAACATTGCCTGTATCAAATTGGCCAATTCTTTTCTTAATGTTCGTTGAAGTCCATGTATGGTTGCTTGACCTGCGTAAAATAGTTTTAATAGTATACCTTTAAGTGTAAGTCTAATAATAATGATTGGCTCTCAATTACCTAGTGGTTGCATTGCATCACAATACAACAATAGGTTAAGTGCCTACTGTACTCAGTAATTTCCATACATCACAGCATTGACTTGTTTCGACAACTCCTGTAACGAGACAACTTCAACTGTGGCTATGACTTAAAATATTATTTTCATCCCCACATCTCGGAATCAGCGAGTTTTTGTTCTTCGATATTTGAGCGCAAAAGCTCTACAAGAACAGAGTTCGAAAGCCATCCCGTTGAAAAGAGGAGTTAGGTAGAGAGATGTGATATCTCCGAAACTGTTTACAGCCACTTTATAGGACGCTATCTAACTCCTAGAATAAGGACTAGGCATCAAAATCAACGGGAGTACATCACTCACCTTCGATTTGATGGAAGAACTCAGCACTATACTCGAAGGCCTCAATCGAGTCTCCCAACGGGTGGGTATTAGTATGAACATGGACAAGACGAAGGTCATGTCATATGTCCATGTTGTGCACGCCCCCGCTTTGGTTTAGAATTCGGTTTTCGAAGTTTTTGACGCGTATGTTTACTTAGGAGGACGGTCTAATTAGGTAGGTCCAACTTCGAGAAAGAGGTCACTCGCCGAATCCAGCTCGGATGGGCAGCGTTCGGAAAACTTCGCCACGTCTTTTCGTCGAAAATACCGCAGGGGTTACCGACATAGCCAAACGTATAAGCTCTTTAAAGTGGCAGTGGGCAGGCCACATAGCACGTAGAACAGATGGCCGTTGGGGCCGAAAAGTTCTCGAATGGAGGCCGCGGATCGGTAAGCGCAACGTCGGACGACCACCAACAAGATTGACAGATGACTTGGGCAAACTTGCTGGCTCACGGTGGATGCAAGTAGCGACCGATCGGAATAATCGGTCGTCTTTGAGGGAGGCTTGTGTCCAGCAGTGGGCGTCTAATGGCTGAAATGTTGATTATGTGGGAACATTATAGGATAACGGGATTACGGGAACGACGTATTTTCCCTTAAAATTTTATATTACATATAATATTATAGCCGTCCTCGATAAATAAGCTATCTAATAGTAAAATAATTATTGAAATCGGACCAGTAGTTCCTAAAATAAGCGCGTTCAAACTAAAAACTTTATTTTATTTAAAAGCTGAAGAGTTCTTCAGCTTTTAAATGAAATAAAAATTAATAAGTACCTACCTAAATATTAACTGTAGAATATATATAATATATAGACATATACATTATTATTATTATTATACATAGACCCAAAAACACATCCCCAAAAATTATGTCGCAATCGAGTTTTCTTAATTTAACATTGTTAAACTTTTTAGAGATATTTTCAATGTTCCTAGTGTTTACTTGGGACTTTACTCGGAGATAGAGGAAGACCCCCTGAATATTTTATGTAAACAATTTTTTCTGTCCTTGTCTTTTTTCACCAAACCACTAATCCGAATTAAGACTGCACTGCCAATTCATTCTATTGTGTAGTTTTGTAAAGACGACACAAACAGCGTACAGAGCCGCCGTCACGGTTGCGGGTTCGAATCCATTGTCCTGCATCCTCCGTCACTGAGCCGGAACGCATCATTTGCGAACACTAGGAACTTGTTTTGATAGGTATTTATGTAAAAAAAAAAAAAAAAAAATATTTCCAGACATTTCACGCAACAACATCTAGCCCCGTGGTAAACTCTAAGCTTGTGTTACGGGTACTAGATATCTGATATACTTAATATAATAGTCATACATATATAGATATTTTTTATTATACATATTAAACACCCAGACCGTGGAGATCGTGATTGCAGAACATACAAACACTTTCACCCTCGGCGGGAATCGAACCCGCTACCTCTTGCGTCTTGTAAATACTTAATACATTATCTGTTTTAGGGTTATCTTAGATAGGTATTGGGTACCTACCTACTCATACATCGGTTCCATGCAATTCAACATCTCTTTGAGTTATTAAAATCCCAAGTAATGCGGAAGTAACTGTTTGTTACCTTCACGATTGATCTACTCAACCAATATTCGTGAAATTTTGTATAAATAAGCACCCTTATTTTCAATGCAAGTATCATAAGTATGTATTTACAAAAAAATATATATCTTTGTGGTATATCAGTCACCTAACACCCATTGTACAAGCTCTGCTTAGTTTGGGGTTAGGTGATGCTGTATGAGTAGTCCGGAAATATTTATTTATTTACGTTCCAATTGCTGGGACACAGGGACAAGAGAGATTAGGTGTGAATCCATCACGCTGGCCAAGTGCGGGTTCGTGAATGTCACATGTCGTACAAACTCTTCAAAGTTCTCGACAGATCGACAATAGAGATTTATCTTTATACAATCGTGGTTTTTCAGCTTATCAGTCAAGGGCAATTATCATGATAAGACCTTCCTACGCAAGTGGTCTTTATAATAAACTATGTTCAGCACTTAACAATTTCTCTAATAATAGATTTCTAATCATATGTCAAATATTTCAACATTCTCTACGATAAGGAATAGATTAAAGAATAATATGAAACACATGCATGAGTGTCTAACATAATAAGTAATAATTTAATAACAATGTAAACAGTTACTGACGACATTTTCTTTTTATTTGAAACCCCAATGAGCTCTTGGTGAAAATTTGTGTGAAAATCCTGGTAAATCTGGTAATTAATTATGATTTTAGTCGGTTTAGTACTCAGAATAATATATTGTGACATTTTTGTAATTTAAGTACCTCAAAAATTGGGCTTTTTCTTCCAGACCCAATTTTCTTCATAAGTTGATCTTTAGAGGGCTCGCTCGATTTCAATAAAACATTTAAGAACCACCGCTGCAAAACCAACTTTCCTTTGAAATGTATTATCTTAATCAAATTAGACTATTTAAACTTTAGCATAGAAGCTATGCTTATTACTACTCCAATCGAACCCCCAGCATTCACGCACCTAGCAAAACAAGTTTCAAGATTGCGAAAGGTTTCTTTACGATGTATCCTTATTTATCTTGGTATTTAGCAAGCTGAAATAAAGAAAAAATAAAACCCAACTGCGACTAAACTTTTTTGGGATTTTTTACTGTCTAAGCCTTTTGAGTTAGAATGGTTGTTGCGCAACTTTAAATCAACAAAGATCCTAAACGGTGAGTCGGATCGAAAAATGTTGAAAAACTATCAATGATTTTTAAATACCTACTTAACGATACACCGCATGATATTTTTTTTTTAAGTGAAGCTTCTATATAATCGTTGTGATTTCAGACCGGATGCAACGGAAATACGTCAGGTAAGCCAATCTTAAACGCTAACAAGGTTAAGCAACTTACCGGAACGCCAGTACTTGGATGGGTGACCGCCCGAACAAAATCTTTTTGCACAGTATTTTTTTTTATTCATCTCATTCTTTTGTCGATTTACTGAAGTTTCACTTCTACAGTGGGTGAATCACACACACACCTTTTTATGATCGATAAGCCTTCATTTGACCACAATCTCACCTGATGTAAAGTGACGATGTGGTCTAAGATGGGACATGAAGACCTAGAAGGTGGCTTTTCCGGGCCACATTACGAAACACGAAAAAATCGCTTCACGCACTGGCCCAGCCCGGAGGGTGGTGACAAGCCGCGGCCGAAGCCTACCACCAGAGACTGTTCTTAGCACCAACCGGAGGTCACGTGTAAGGACTCAGAGGGTTACCACTTACGGACGTGAACAGACAAAACCTCCAAATAGTAAATAGTTTGTTGACTTTTTTACATAATAGCGTCCAGTAGTCGCCATGTTGCTTTTCACTAACGTCTTTCAACGGTGAAGACAACATCGTGAGGATAGCAGCATGTTCTGAGAACTTTGAAGAGTTTGTAGGACATGTCACAGTTACTTGACTGTATGCAAAATATGACTCGTATACTTGGTGGAATTAAACCTAGTCTAGTTTAGTTTTAGTGTAGCATAGGTCGTCTGTAAGACATCGTACTAGCGATAAGATGTACCTTTTGTATTTTTTTACAATAAAACCATATTATTTAAAAAAAATATACAAATACAAATGTCACAGTTACCAACCAGCGCTTGACCAGCGTGGTGAATTAAGGCCTAATCTCTCTCGCCAAGAGAGTATCTTGAACTTATCGAAGTTGTCCTTGTGTCCTAACAGTGGGAACATAAGTACTTATGAGTTGATTTCCTAGTAACTAAGTCTCTCTAAAATATTCTCAAATCAATCACAATTAAGATCAATTTGATCGACGTTGTTCGATAAGCTCAAGATAATTCCCAAGATAAGTATCAGTAAGAGTATGCGTATGGACAAATTGCCTAAGAGTGAATTTGTAACGCTAGATAACACATCAATTCAATTTACCGCTTATCAACGGAATTGAACGCTTTTCCGATACCGAGAAAGACTGAAATGATAAATCTTAGAAATTTTCATTTTGATAAGTCATCAGTAGGTGCCTTACCTACCTATCCAGGGTGTCCCACGGCCATGTCACGTGGAGGGGAAGTAGGTACCTTAAGCTTAAATATTGAAGATAGAAAAATTTGCTGCAAAACTCCGTTATGATTTTAAACACTTTTGACACCGCATTCAGATATTTTTGTAAAATGCCGTGTTTTAATTTTAAAAAAATATTGTAGCTAATTGTATTGCTTTTGCCAATCAAAAGACACTACCGTTATATCTTCTCCAAGTAACATAATATTTTTATTATAAAATTAAGGCCCCTCAGGAAAGTAAATAATAGGAAAGGAATTGCTGCGTTCATAACAACTTTACATTATTATTTTACCATATTACTAACATAACATTTTTGTAATTTAAAAATGCACGATAAAATAATGTGGTTAGTTTAATTACTATTACAACATCTTAGCAACATTGACAGCAATTTATGTAAGAGTATTGATATTGATAATAATTTATATAGGATTTTTTTCTTATATTTCTCAAGTGTTTCTGAATAAATCTACGAGAGTATATTTACAAGATAATGTTTACCTATAATAATATTATTCAGTTTAAAATGAATTGTTACTAGAGGTAGCGCAAATGTAACCATGTTTAATGTTATAATTATAAACTATAGTTTCACTTAGTTTTTTACATTCGCAAATTTAATGTTCTATGATTATTCTAAATATTCAATAAATTTGAAGATATGATATGGACTCATACTAAACGTGTACAGTTTATACACATTTCCAATTAAAAAAAAATCATTCAAATTGCGAACAGATGCAGTAAGAGCGGTCACCCTACCAAGTACTGGCCGCATGCAACTTCGCTTAAATTTATAATAAATCTAAATTTAAAATTTAAGAAAAAAACCCCGATTCCTATGCCTTAATTTCCTTACAGTAAAACACTATAATATTCTGTAATGTGCACGCGATGCGCTTTCATTTGATACCCCACTGCAAATATACTCCAGATTTTCGGTTTGCCTTACCCGCTCTAACCCCCACAACAGTTAAACGGCACAACTGATTTTCATGAAACATGTCTAAGAACACTGCCGCCAGACTCACCTTTCATACAAAAAAAAAAACAAATTTAAAATCGCTTAATCCGTTCGGGAGCTATGGTGTCCCAAACAGACATACCTACAGACACACAGACAGACAGACACTTCAAACTTATAACACCCCTCTTTTTTGGTCGGGGGTTAAAAATCACGTTTCTTGTATGGAAGCCCCCATATAGTTTATTTATTATTTGTGTTTTAGTATAGGTATGTTATTATAGCGCCAGGAGAAATAGTTCCCTACTACTTAATATCATCCCTCAAAATTATAACTTTATCTATTATGTCCCTGATAGATAGATCTAGATCGGTGACAGACGGAAAGACACCAGGAAGCCAAACAGGCGACGTATAATCACTGAGTAATAGGGTCCGGTTATACCCTTTGAGTACCAAAATGGTGAGTAAGTAAAGTAGGTATAGGTATGATTTTTCTTAAGCCTGCTACTATTTACTATTCCATATGTTCAAATCTTAGCATTTCTTGATCATTCAAGATGATTGACAAACGTTCATTAGTATATTTAGATTCTTCAAAGGCTTACAATGTGAATCATTATTATAACTAAACTAAACTTTAGAAATAACATTAGGGATCAAACTATTTTCACTAGGTTTTTCCTCTACCCCTATAATTTTTCGTAAACAGTTTAAAGATAATGCTAACAATTTATAGGGCTTGGGTTATGACTCAGCCACATCATTCTAGGTCAGGCGTAAGCCAAGGTTCTTCCTTGGAACCACATTAATTTATAACGTTTGATAAAACTCGTAAATCTAATTGTTTAACAGATGTTCCGGAGAAATGTGGAAAATAATCTAATCGTAGGTTTTTTTAAGATGTTATCAGTAGTAGGTAAACAAAGATGACAATAGAATTGATATGTTTATCTTATCGAGATGATTGCCTCGGTAAAAATGTGTCAATGTTAAGAGCTAGTACGTGCGTCATTTAGCAAACTGGAATTAGCAAAATATTATATTATTAAGCCATACAACATTCTTTTAAGATTGTTATAACCAGATGTTTGTCTAAGTGTTGTCATGCACCCAGAATAGTTTTGAGTATAATTGTTATTAGCTAGCTTATCGGTAATCCCAAGCTTAAAAACCTTACGTATTCGCTAAATTTCTAACCAACAAACTGAATAATAACAGCAAATTCGTATATAATTACTTTATTACTCGTACAAATAACCTTATCCTTATATCACATAATCCTACATTACATTTAAGAGTCGTTTACTTTTCTAGCGGCGCGTAGTTGAGCAGTTTCTCAATTAGATCCACATGACCTAGCAGCATCCTTCTGCAGCAGTACCTCTTCAGTCCTAGCGCGTCTAGGGCATCACTGAAAAGAAAATGCACGATCAATTTAATCAATCATTAAAAACGAAAGAAAGTATTACAATATTAAGCAGTCTATAGGACTTTACCTCCTTTGCTAGTTAGGAACTGTGTTACAGTAAGGTAATGCCCCGCAAACCACGTAGACATTTAAAATACCTCACAAAGGCATATAAATAAATACATTACATACTAAAATACACAATGAAATATAACATAAAACAAGTCATCTTCGTGTACGCATCCCTAATCTTCGGTATACGACTCCCGCAGGCCAAAATTCATCATCATCAGTAGCAATCCACAGTTGAAAGATGTACTTTTCAAAAGCCCATATTACTAAAATTTACGGTAAAAGATTTTCCGGTTATTTTAAGCTTTATCAACTCTTATTGGTAATGAAGTCTGAGAATTCGAACTGTTACCGCACTTTCTTTGGTAACACTTAGGATTTGTGGAAGAAGGTCGGTATGGGGGCGTGAGGTGTTTAAGGGGGGGAGGGGGTCGAGTCAAATCTCATCTAATCTTACGTTGGAGAGAGGGGGGGTCTCGGCAAATATCACGCAATTTTTTTTCTAATTGAAACAAAAAAAAATTATACGTGCTTAAGATTTCCCCTTAAGACCCTCACGGATTGTCACAAGACGAGTTAATTAGTTACTTTGTGCAAGTGCCAATGGCTTAGAGTGGCTAGATCAGAACGAAGTTGAAGGAGCAGATGATTTTACTGAAAATCATAAGGACATGTTGGTTCCAATAATCTCTCTTGAGACCGTGCATAATTCTCCATGGACTGAATTAGAGTAGATATTCTTTTTTTAATCACAGTAGTTACGATTTAAGTATTCTATTGTTAAATTTTTATTACACTTATAATTAAACTCTCAACAATATCGATTACTAGTCTTAATTAGTCGTAAATAAAAGCACGAAGCAAATTTGTTTTTTTCTTTTTACAATAACTATCCAACGCGTTTACGTAAGAAACTCACATTTTGAAAAATCTCACGTGAGATTGGGGGATGGGGGAGGGGGTTGAATAAAATCTCACGACATCTCACCAGAGGGGGGGGGGGGGGGGGGGCAGAAAATAAAAAAAAAACACGTCACGTAATTTATGACGCCTATTGCAAACTATTGCGACTTATATCATCTTTATAAATAAAAATGAATTGTTGTTCGTTAGTCTGATTAAAACTCGAGAACGGTTAAACGGATTTATCTCATCATAGTCTTGAAATGTTCGTGGAGGTCTAGGGAAGGTTTAAAAGGCGAGAAAAAATCGAATAATTGCCGGGGAAAAAAATTGAATTAAAACCCGTGCGAAGCCGGGGCGGGCCACTAGTTATCAATAAATACAGTTGACCTACCGTATCGCCTTAAAAGTTACCATAGTTTGTCTCTCTAGTTAAAAAGTTGGTGTTTATGTAAGTAATCAGTTTTTTGTTATATAATATACTAGCTGTTTACGCCACGGCTTTGCCCGTATTTTATGGAGTTTCCGCGGGCCTTTCCGGTCGCCTATAATTTTCCTCGATATTATACTCTATCTGATACTAAAATAAATGTTCTAATCGGACCAGTAGTTCCTTTGATTAGTGAATTCAAACAAATCAAACAAAACAACTCAGCTATAAAATATTAATATAGCTGAACAATCCATGACACACACAATTCATACTAAACATTATCCACGGTAGCAAGTGTATAAGCTCTTAGCCTATTTCGCAGGTAGAATGTCCCACGATGAGTACTTTTAAAAGGGTGACAAAACGGAGCAAACCACAAACAACTGCCATTAA
This sequence comes from Gymnoscelis rufifasciata, assembly GCA_929108375.1. NCBI lineage: Eukaryota > Metazoa > Arthropoda > Insecta > Lepidoptera > Geometridae > Gymnoscelis > Gymnoscelis rufifasciata. Next base: position 5,496,450 of record OV815327.1, on the reverse strand, counting down.
AAATAGTCGTAGGTGTTTATTTGACAACTTAAACATGACTTAAACATTTTACACAAATTGTTGTGTTTCGCCATACAATTGTGGCATGTTTACGATCATCGTTAAGCGGTCACGACAATCAAAAACAAATTAACATAATAACAGTGTAGATAATGACATATATACATTAACATAAGGAAAACTATTATTGTGTTTGAAGTGTTTTGAGTATTATGTAAAATAAAAATATTTTTAGTGTAGGTAAGTAAATTGGGTTGGATCTTGAAATTGCGCATTTTATACCTAAAACATTTTATACAACGAGTTACTATATAAATACAATGTATAATAATTAAATAAATATTTCCGGATGATCCACACAACATCTAGCCCCGTGGTAGGCTGGCTCTAAGTTTGTTTTACAGATACTAGACATCAAGTACATCATATTTAATATAATAGACATACATATATCGATATTTTTTTTACTATACATATTAAACACCCAGATACCTCCTCCACCCAAGGAGAAAGAGCTTGCAGAACATACAAACACTTGACTCCCCTTTTGCCCCCACCGCGCCACTAAGGCAGTCAAAAATATGTATTATAATTATAAAGTACTCTCCAGGCATCTCTTTCCTTTTGAGAGAATGGGGGGAGGCCTTTGCCCAGCAGTGGGATGCTACCGGCTCATAATAATTATAAAATACAGCATATCTTAGAACTTATCCTACAGCAGAGTGATTTCAAAAAACAACAAAAGCAGGCTGATAATAATTATTTTACAAGCTTTATCTCAAAATGCAATAAATATTAATCTTTGTAAACAGCAATTCAGATATCTAAGCAAACAGGTATTATATTACCCTTTATAGCACCAATGTGGCAAGAACAGTTTTAACAAGGAAAACTTGAAAGACATTGTAATAATTGCTTTTACATTGAATTTCAAGGTTTCAATGTCAAAGACAAGAAAAAAATAAGGATGTTCCTTAAACGATAAAATAAATTTGCCAAAAGGACAATGAAGTCATTAAGGGACAAAACAGTTATTTTGTAAAATAATAAAATGTCATAAAAGTTTTCATTGCTGATATGCAAGGTTAATGTATCATTCACACATCTTGTTGTCTTTATTAATAATTAAGAAACATAATATGACAATCCCATCATCTAGTGATGGGATTGTCATACTTTTAAGGTCTTAATATTAAAATAGGATTAAAAAAAAAGCACTTTCAATTGGTTTATGCTGACTTAAACCATATAAAGAGGTAATAAAATGAACAAAATAATGCTGATTTCATAGTTACTATTACTATCTTCACCGTCACGTCTTTGTCCGTGTCTTTTCCCGCGGTAAAAAGTCGCATATAACACTAAAATATTGCCAAATCGGACCAGTAAGTTATTGAGCACAGCGCGTTCAAACAAACACTATGCAGCTTTATAATATTCTTGTATTAGGTATTAGTATATGTATATTCAAGATAAGACAATTATGCCTTGAATTGTAGAAATTTAAATAAATAATATGTATCTTTTGTAATATTCTATCTGTGTAGAAATATTAAGATGAAGTAACTTAGCGTACAACCCCCCGTACAATGTAGCTTTGTATATATCGTTATTATGTCGTATGAATAGTCGTTGTCACATAGAAGTCTCTGAGACTGTATATGTCACATGGATAGCACATAGGTTGTTTATATTTCTTTTCTTTTCTTTTGTATGCTCTATTCTGTTTTTATTAAATTGTATATATGTGTGTAATAAATAAGTCTAGTTTCTAAGTCTAAGATAGTTTTAGTTGGCCAAAAGCTGTAAAATAACTATTTATTTTAAATAAATTATTATTATTATTATTGTAGAAATTTCTGACCTTCAGAAGAACTAAAGAACTTCAGTTAGCCAGTCGGCAAGCCAGCATGATTCCGATACTAATTAACAATTGCACTTTTTGCGTTTTCAAGATATTTAATAAGACTTAGATTCATAAAACAAATATTATTTAAGGGACAGTATACCTGTTTCACCTGATGTACTTAGAATTAACACCGTAAAATAAAAATACATTTTACGAGTTTAGTTTTAAGTATCTTGAATCATGAATGCCATTTTATAAGTAATAAAATCTTAATACATTTTGTGGAACCTTTTAAACAACATATTTACTAAATGACTTATTTGCTATATAAATTGTGATGTTGAATGCTCTACCTGCTCTTAATGGTGCGCTGATGCTGGTGAGGTGGTAAATTTTAATAACCCCATCGTAGATAATATCAAATTCAGGTTCAAGTAGAAAATGTTATCTCACAGATGACAGGTTTTTAACTTTGGACCTAAAATGTATGGGATCTGCCCTTGCTCCTTGTTGAGATTATAAAATTTTGTGTTTAAATGCTGTAGAAAATTTAACTAAAAGTGAAAGCAACAAGAAGTGAAAAGAATGAGAGGAAGTAATTACTTCCTCTCCTTCTCTTCAGTTCAATTGCACTGTGTGAAAACAGTAGATAAATGCAACACCTGTATACGAAGTGTGCCAGCAGACAGTGTCATAAATTTTTAATACTAAATTGAACTACTACAAGCCGTTATGTCATCAACCTTTAAATGAGAAGTTATAACCATAAATGTAAATATAAATAAGAGATTCAACAATTTTCATTAAATTCCTTAGCCTTATTGCAGGGGGTTTTGAGGGTGCTTTATTGAGTGCTATGAAATATATTTAAAAATACAGGGCAAAGCTCATCTCGGTTGTAGCTAAGTCACACATAGCATCCAGATAAAAAATGTATTCAAACTTAACAATATGTATTATAATAGATTTTTTTAAAATTGGTACAATCCATACCTCGCTTTGTTTTACCAGTCATTATAGATTTTAACAGTCCATAGTCAAAACCTATGTGTTATATAAACACCAGTCACAAGTCTAGAATAGAATAGAACAGAAAACACTTTATTGTACATCACACAAATTAATAATAAACTTTACAAAGGGCGGCCTTATCGCTATGATACAACAAGTCTACATACCCTTCGGTGTACTCGGCTTGCAGAAGGCCTAAATAGGCTTCCCATTTGTTGCCAATTACTTTTCCGCATGTAAAACATCTCACTGGTATTATCATGATGATTTAAGGTCAGAAAGAAGAGGTCTGAAACTAGAAAAAAACTTTTATGAAATTTTCATTTCCAATAATATGTAGATATTATAAATTTTAACTAATTACAATATCTATAAATCACTAACTATAGGTTTATTTTGATAAACTTAAATTTTTTCTTGAATAGTTTGAATAGACGATAATAAAGATAATAGAATATTTGGAATAGACGAAAACTAACATTGTATCAGGGATGTTACTAATTTTATAGGTTATGTTGTCCTTTGGTTTAAACTCCAGTACTATAATAAAACACTTGGTAGAATCTTACATATAACTTTGAGTGTTACAAGCTGCACTAGCAAGTTCTCGAAGTGATAATTTTTAGATTTTACCGTAGATTAGATTTTACGAAAGAAAACAAACAGCAAACAAACAGAAACAGCCTGCTGTGCTGTACTTGTCTTCTTCTTCTTCTTTTAATAGATGGCATTCGTGACTGGCTATATGGCCGTCAACAGCCAATGTCCGTGTGTTTTGTTGGACATTTTTGATTCGATAAGATTTTCAACCATAAAACAATGGGAGTCGAGTTAACAAATACAAAAAACAAAAAAAAAATGTCCCAACAATAAAAAATAAAAATAAATTAACAAAGTTGATTATTGACACTGAGAAACTACATAAAACTAAACTAAATGTGAAATGAATATCTATGGATTATTAAAAACTACAAATACATAAAAATAATACATAAATTAAATATTTACAATTTAATGTTATTTACAGAAATAAATTTACAAAGTTTTACTATAAATGGGGAAAACACAAGAGACAGAACAGTTTTATATGATATGGGGCGCGGAATATTTATAGGAATTATATTATACAGAGAAGAATTTAATTTAGAACAGGAAAAAAGAAGATGATTTATATCACCTTCCTCTAAGCCACACTCACAAAGAGAATGGTCCCTGACCCTTATCTTAGCAAGGAATACTGGAGAACACACGTGACCCAGTCTAAGTCGACATATAGTTGAAGTTGTGATTTTGTTGGCTTTCCGATATTTGAAAAACCAAGGCTTTGTAGGTATATCTTTCTGAATATCTCCATAGTGCCTACCTTTAATAAGTTTAGATTGATTCCACATTCTATACCATGATGTTATTAAGTGAAAGCTAGGTGTCGTGCATAAGTCATGAGAATAAATCAATAAATGTTCCTCAGAACCTATCTGGATAGCTTGTTTGGCGCATAAGTCTGCAGATTCATTACCAGGGATGCCAGAGTGACCTGGTATCCAAGCTAGAACTACATTGATATTCAATAATTTGCATCTATAAAGGGCTTCACGAATCTTGAGAATGATAGGAAATCTTGATTTAGAACGAAAGGGGCTAGAAATAACAGAAAGAAGAGAGCTTTTTGAGTCTGAAAATATAATTGAATTATTAAGATTGTGCGATTCAACAAATAGTATAGCTTCCAAGAGCGCTATTGATTCAGCAGTGAATACAGATGAAATAGAAGGGCATTTATAACTTAAAATTAATTTAGAAGAAGGAATCCAAACTGCTGAACCAACAGGAGAGGAATCACTAATTTTGGAAGCATCTGTGTAAATTGTAATCCAATCATTATATTTACTTCGTAATTCCTCATTGAAACTGTTTTGAGCATATATAGTTCCCTTTATAACGCCAAAGTCTAAAATTATATTAGGCTGATATATTAAGGCTTCATAAGGTGTCGAAAATAGCGGATTTTTGTTGAATTTAACGACGCGATGTGGAAGATGGGTGTACTTCATAAAACTACGAATTAAACATGGAATTTTATCAAACTCGTCATTGATCATAGGTTCTAAAAGTTTAAATAATACTTCAAGTTTGTCTAACAGTGGATGGCTCGAATTTTGAACAAGTTTAAAAAAGAAACGATCCGAAAGATATTGTCGTCTAAGTGAGGGCGGCGGATCTACACACTCCAACTGCATTGCATTTATAGGAGATGATTTCATCGCGCCTAGAATGATCCTTAAACATTTTGCTTGCACCTTGTCCAATTTATCAAGAGCCATTCTCGTGCTAGGGTCAAAAAGAAAAGACCCATAATCCATATAACTACGAACAATTGCGTTATACAATAATTTTTGACAGTAGGGATGCGAACCCCACCAAACACCAGACAAAGATCGTAAAATATTTATATTTTTTTCACATTTGTCTGCAATGTAAGTAAAATGAGGCACACCAGACATTCTAGTATCAAATTGCATTCCTAAAAATTTTACAGTATTTGATTGTTCTATTCGTTGACCCTCACCGAATATGTTCATGTTCGGGATAATTCTTTTTTTTGAAAAAACAACGCAGTTACTTTTCGATGGTGAGAGAGATAGACCATGATCATTTAACCAATCACTAAGAATATTAAGATTTGAGTTTAAGACATCCTGCGCATGTTCAACTGAGCTTGAAATAACATATAATACAAGATCGTCTGCGTACTGTAAACAGCTACATGATAACATATTGTTTAAGTCTGATGTGTAAATACTATATAGCAAAGGACTTAAAACAGAACCTTGAGGTAGACCTTTGAAAATATGGCGAGGCGCTGATAAATTACCCTGGTTTTTGACAACTATTTTTCTTTCCATGAGCATGTTATAAATAAAACGAGTAATTTTCATAGGTATACTAAGGGATTCTAATTTTTTCTTTAGAATCGGGAGTTGAACATTATCATAAGCAGCTGTGATATCAAGAAAAACTGCGAAAACTGATTCTTTGCGAATAAAGGCAGATCGTATATCAGTGGTAAATATACTTAAACTATCAAGTGTACCCATACCCTTTCGAAACCCAAACTGAGTACTAGAAATCAAACAACCATTCTCAATTATCCATTCAAGTCGAAATTTCAACATATGTTCCATAATTTTAGCGAAAATTGACGACAGGGCTATTGGCCTGTAGCTGTTGTGGTCAGAAGAATTTTTTCCGGGTTTAATTATAGGAATAATAATTTGTGTTTTCCATTCTATAGGAACAACACCATAATCAAAAAAAATATTTACTAAAGACAAAAAGTATTGTTTGACAATAGTTGGCGCTTTAACTAAAAACGAGTATGGAATACCATCAAACCCAGGAGAAGTATCCTTAAGTCCTGTTAAAGCCTGAGTTAGTTCTTCATTTGTAAATTTAGTGTTAAAATTTGAATGAGACGGACTATTATAAAAAAATGTGGATAAAGATTCCAAAGTAGGGACAAAAGGAGGAGCTAATTTATCAATGAACTTGTCAAGCCATGATGTTGGGTCATATGAAGTTAAATTACTATTATTACAAGACCCCCTGTACATTTTAATTTGACGCCAAATATATGAAGGTGGAGCTCTTGGAGAAAGATTTTCACAAAAATTTAGCCAGCCTTCTTTTTTTCTTTTTGACAAAACCCTACGAGCTTTAGCAGCAGCGTGCATATAATCAGTAAAATTTTTGTCAGTCATGGAACTATTATAATTTATTTCAGCTATTTTCCTATTTTGCACAACAGCCGTGCATTTAGAGTTCCACCACGGAGGTGAAATATTGCACCATGATGAGGATTGTTTTTTGTGCGGAATATTTTTATCAGCAGACAAGCCTATGATATCCACCAATTTATTATATGCAGAAAGATAATACTTGGTTGGGGCATAAGTTTGTATTGTTGGAAGATTTAACGCTAAGTTTTCTAAGTTTAAAGCATATGAATCCCAATCAGCAGCAGAGAGCCTGTACTTCAGGTTAGGGTTATAATTGATAACAGGAGTAAATCTATTAGGAATTCTTAACAATATCGGAAAGTGATCGCTACCATAAGAAGAAGAGAGGGTTTCCCATGCCAAATTACAGGCAAGGGAAGGAGAGCAGATAGTTAAATCTACAGCACTACGAGGATTCTGAGAAGGTAAAACTCTACGAGTTGCAGAGCCATTATTTAAGATGCAAAGATTTAAGTCATCTATCATATCTATTAATAGACGGCCAAAGATATCACAGTGACTAGAACCCCATAAACTATGATGGGCATTTAAGTCACCTAATAAAATAATAGGTGAAGGAACAGAGTGAATAGCACGAACAATATCGGCAATTAAAGAGGAGTTAGGATGAGGAATATATACAGAAATAAAACTTATATCAAAAGCTCTTATAGCTACTAAGTTAATGTCAGTTGAGTGAGGAGGTAGAGAAATGAGAGAAAAAGGAAGTAAGTGTCTAACAAGTAGGACACTACCTGCATACCCGTCGGCCCTGTCATCTCGGTGACATGAGTATCCAGGAAGCCTGAAATGGCTACCCGGAGCAAGCCATGACTCCGAGATGGCAATGACCGACGGATGAAATTTATTGACTAGGTGGAGTAGTTCAGGTTTACGACGTCGGAGACTTTTTGTGTTCCATTGGAGAATGGACACTGGATCCATTATTATTGGTAACAGTAGAAATAATTTGGGAAAGTAAATGGGCAACGTTGGACGGTGTGGAGGAGCTGGATGTAGAGATAAACTCAATTATCAATGACATAAGTGTTTCTAACAGAAGGTTTTGTCTATTTTCTGATGAAACAGATGCAATTTGTGGGAAAGCATGACCATTTGGAAGCGAGGTTAAAGGATTGGAAACAATAGAGTGATGTGCAGATTTATCATAAGATTTACCCAATTGAGGTTTTGGGCGAGGAGATGCATATACCGTTTTTACAAACGATTTTGTGGGATTAATCGAATCCTTTTGAGAAATAACGTTGAAAGCAGGAGAGGTAGATTGAGAAACTTCAGAAAATGATCTAATAACCCTGGGAAAGTTTGTCGATGCTTCGTGATAAGATACTCCATTCTGAGTCATGAAGCATTTGATACTCTTCTGGCGCTCTAATTCAGGACAGTTTTTATGGGATGAAAAATGTTGACCGGAGCAATGTATACATGTGGCGTTTTCTTCGTTGACATCACAACTATCACCAATATGATCTTTTGCACACTTGAAACATCTAGGTTTCGATCGACATTGTGATTTAAGCTCATGCATTGAATAGTAGGAAGTTGATACAGTTCAACTGGTAACGATGTGTGGAATGAGTAAACATGCTTAGGAAGGCATTGGCCCCTAAAGGTAAGCACTACCGTTTGAGTAGGTACCCATGAAACCAACCCATTCTCTGTTGATTTACGGTTTAAGCGACGAGCCTTCACAACAAAACCACAACCTTCAGGAATTTCCAATGATTCGGCAAACTCGTCTAAGGATAAGTCAACTGGAACGTTGCGAACCAGTCCCATGCGAGTAATATTAAATGAGGGAATTGTAGCTGTATATTTGCATAGATCTAGTATTTGATTGCTCAGAAAACTATTCGCATCCGCAGCAGTTTTAAATTCAACAGAAATACGATTGCGCCCTATAGACTTGACACCGTCACAGCAAATGTTTTTAATCTTATGTATTTTTAAAAACTGACCAAATTTAATAGGACGAATCGTAGTACCTGCTGAAGGGTCAGGTTCCGTTCTACTAACATGAATAACAAATGGGCCTTTGTCAACATTCGTGTATTCTTTTATACCAAGAACCATTATAGGATGGTGATAAATTGATTGCAATGAAGCTGAAGCCATTTCAGTATTTATAATAGTTTTTTTAGTATTATTGGGCTCCTCATTTAAAACTAACCTTCTCTTCGATCCGGTTTTGGCAACATCTGTACTAATAGATAAATCAGGCGGATCGGGCGGTTCTGGTGCCGGAGGAATAGCCTCTGGCAACAAAAGCGTCGGATCGATTTCCATTTTTGTCTATGCCAACGCGGGCAATTTCAAAAATGGTATGCGGTGAAAATTTTTATGAATTAAAATAATCTATAATACACTATATTACATTAAAAATTATTACTTACATACAAAGAAGACACTACACACTACAAAATAAAAAATAATCAACTTATTTGCAACTCAAAAACACATGAAATTAATTTTCTAAAACTCAAAGACTCCACTTCTATGCTTATCGCTTCAAATCCAAAATTCGAATCCGTGCTGTACTTGTTGTGCTTCGATTCATCGATTGACACTCAGTCAACATGACAGCTAGTCAGCTATACTCAGTCCCGTAGTTGTGTTGTGTGTGTGTGAATGTGTACGACTCACTACTCAGTCGCCAGTCGGTCAGTCACTCGTTCATTTATTTATCATCTCGGCGCGGCGGTACTCAGCGAAATCATCAAATCAGTCGTCAGTTCAAGCCCATGATTGATAGTGATGGCCGCTCACAATCTAAAGATGACACAGACTTCTAGATTAGTTTTAAATATTAGGTATTAATTTCTAATTTTATGGATCAAGCTATGTTTTGATTAACTGCTTCATTAAATCAAAGTTTAAAAAATATATTTAAAATTGAACATAAAATAAACGGATATTATAAAGTTAAGTTAAAGTAAAAAATTCAAATCTACCTATGTTTCACAAGTATTTATTTGGCTATTTTTGTTTACAGATTAAACCAAAACGGCGCAACAACAAGAGACATGACAATAAGTTTCAAGCAAAATATTATTATTGAGGATAGTCAAATGGTAAGTAAGTCTTATAAATAGCACTGATCATGACTGTTCAGAAACAAAATGTATCCCAACCTAACTTAACCTAAGTTAGGTTTTTTTAAATTATCTTAAATTGTACTTATGCGGTACACTTTGACCACAAGCGTATGTATTCCATGGATTTTTTGATGTCCCATTATTATCCGATCATTATACAATAAGTTTGTCAGTAAAAAATATGACTAGTTTATACTTCAACAAATTATTAATTTTAAAATTAGATTTTGATGTCAATGTTAAAGCACCATTGGTATAAAAAATAAATGCCTCAAGCCATCATACTTTGTTATTTCCACTCGGTACAAACGCCTTACAATGAAGAACCAGGACGTCGCGCCGTAAAATATATAAGATTACCGATATAACAGAAAAATAAAACAATATTAAATTGAAAAAAAAACTATAAAACAGCTTCGTTATTCGTACAAAACTTAGACACGTCAAAATAAATTACAAAAAAAAAGTGTGTGTGTGTCAGCTACGACGCACGATTGGAGTTTACTCTTACGAACTATAATAATTATGATATATAACGAATAGAAAAAAAAGGGTAAATGAACGCATCTGCTAAAATGATAAGAGAAACAAACATATATCTGTAATTATTCTGATTATTTGTATTACTTCAATAAAGCGTATTACATAAAGTATGTTACAAAATAAAATAAATAAAATACACTAAGTAAACATAGTAAACTCCAATCGTGCGTCGTAGCTGACACACACACACTTTTTTTTTACTATTGGTGGGTCTTCCGTTATATAGGAATAACTGGGAATCTTAGCTTGGAGCACTGTGTCCAAGTCAAGTCATTCGACTCGATAGTCTTGTAATTACCAGTCGTTGACTGATTGAACGGGATGCAAAATGGCGTTCAACTGAGTAACATCTTTTTCACTTTAAAATTCGACACTGGAAAATTGTCTCTTCAAGCGCAGAGTCCAAATTACAAGAAACTGAACTAAGCTGACTGATTGAACAAGACAGCTCAGCTGTCAGTTGTCAACACAGCAGATCTGGTTGGTTGTCGACTTTTCAGTTCAGTCAGTTGTCGTTGTCGCTGTCAGCTTCAGCTGGTGGGTAGGCTTACGTTACGCTGTCATGTTAGATGTTAGGTCAGGCCCGCGCGCCGCGCCCGCCTGCCTGTGCCTGTTTATATTTTGGATTTGTTGCAGAGAGTTAATCACTACGGTTTTGTTTTTGTTTTGTGTTGTGAAAGTAATGAATGCTGCAAGGACTGTAAATCATTGGGATCTCCATAAAATTATCCTTTATTCAATGAAGTTCTAATTAAATAAATAGTAAATATAGGAGTGTTATTAGATTTTCACTCCATCTGTTACAACCGAACAATAGACGTCCTTCCTTAATATTGTTATGACAAAGATGTTACGAAACCCGAGGTATTTTACTTAGCAAAGTGCGTTGAATTGCATGACCATTTATAATCATAGCATGGATAAGTCATATCCTGCTGTTTTGACTAAATGTTTTATTCTAAAACAGATATTAAATTAACCAGTTGGATAGATAACACTATCAGTAACATAACACTTATTTATTTAACTAGGCCCAAAACTGATACAGACAATTACAGTCTATTCAAAATTGGAACCACAAATTTAGTGGGTGGCATCATTGGAACATGAAAGAATTTGATTTAAAAATTAATTTGGAAATAAGTGAATGAAAAATTAAAATTAAATGCTTGGGTTTGTTTTGATCAGTCATGGATTCTGAAGATGATATCCAACCATTGATCAGCTATGAAGAACAGAGTAGAGATTTATATCTTGAGCTGTGTGTACAAAAAATAGATGCAGATCCAGATTATGAACAGGTAAAATATATTATATTTAAAAAAATATAAAACATGGGAAGGCCTATAGTAGATTCTAAATTTGATTGCTTGAGTTGTGCCATGTAGTACCTACTTGTTTAATAGTTGGTACTGAGTTAAGTTACTAGTATGTATTTTATTTTTATGTCCATCTTGGTTCTAAAATTAAGAATACTCTACTTTATCTAAATTGCATGAAAATGCTTGCTATCTCTGTGATCCCTACATCCCTAGATACTCTGTTTTTAGGAACCTATTGTATAGTCTTTACTCAGAAGTACCTACCAACTCTTTAAAATTTTTGAATCATTGTATGCAACATGATGAGAGAGATTAGGCCTTAATTCGCTAGGCTGGCCCAATGCATGTTGGTGAATCTTTTTTGGTAAATTGTTGAATATTTTCTAAATCACATATCACAGGGTTTGGGGTTTCTTACCACAAAAATATTTAAAAAATTTAAGGTGTACCTATGTATTTTTTTTAAAGTTTATCGACCATCCTATGGTTACTAGGGGCCTTGGTTTTAAAACACTAGCATACAACCTGCATCATAAATATCATTTTATCACTAAGCAATATAATATTGTATTATCCAATTAATATGCAATACATATTATTCAATTACATAGTAATTCCTTTTAATTAATTGATAAGCATGAACAATGCACTACTAATTAATAGTACTTAACATCTGTCATGTTTACATGTTATGTTATGATAAGGTTATGAATGCCTGCATATTATTATTATTGTTAGCACTTATTGTAAGTGGTATAAAATTGTGTACGGAATATAAACCACATGGTTAAAAATTATTTAATAAATCAACATAATACATTTAACTAATCTGACAAGTTTTTTTATATTTTGTATAGGTACTAAGATAATACCAGGAAGTACATTAATAGGGGAAGAACAGTTAGTCAGACGGGGAATATTAATAATCTACTGTTGATAAACAAATATGGTTTATATCCTGCGTCATTGCCCAAGTTTTGTGATTTTCAATGACATTTACAGACTTTAAGAAGCCTTGAGCACATGTGATCATGTGAATATTGCATGATTCTCTGTCTATGCTTCTATTCTAATACATATAATATTGCACATTAGACCTTTTCTAGACATTTTTGAAGTTTATATATTTTAATTTAATAATATCTTCGGACTACTACAATAATAAAGTCTTATGAAAAATGGTTGAATATAGACAGTGAACCCGCAAGTGTTTAAGTCCACCAATGAAGGTATGACTTGTAATGATCATGAGATCTATTTTTTTTTTTTAATAAAAATAATTTGCCTTTTTCTGACAACAACCTCACCTGATGTTAAGTGACGATGTGGTCTAAGATGAAGCATGAAGAACTAGAAGGTAGATGGCTTCTCAGGGCCACATTACGAAACACAAAAAAAACACGGTTCACAGTGGATTCCGCTTCCAATCGATCAAATCTCTAGAAAGACGTATGCGTTTTTAAAAAGATATATCATGATGAATTATTTTTGTGAGTAACCAAAAAATGGTATGGAGTCCCTGTCTGTAGGTTTGTAATGTTTTAAAGAAAATTCTATGAAGAAAGATTTTTTTCCATAAAGGTGTGGACAAACTGTCGCATCCATGAGTCGCCTCCTCTAAAATATTATAAAGATCTCATCATAACCATCATGAATGTAGCCTCGAATCCACAAGATTTTCAGATTCTATTGCCAGAAGATTCTAGACTCTTGTTCGAGACGTCTCATGGATGCGACCTTCGGAGACTCGTCAAAAACACCTTAAGTCCTACTCCACTACATCAAGGAGTTGGGCTGGTTACTGCCTAGCTATAAAGTTAGGCAGGGGATAATGCATATTACACTCCTACGCGATATGTTAGGACACAACCGCTTCTGCCACTCAAAATAGGCTATATGACAAAATAATGAATCCATTAATTAGATTAAAACCAAAAAAATTACACGTATTTTTTCTTTATATCCTACTACTAATTATAAAGGCGAAAGTTTGTAAGTATGGATGTTTGTTACTCTTTCACGCGAAAACTACTGAACCGATTTAAATGAAATTTGGTACACAGAATCTCTAGAGCCTGAAAAATAACATAGGCTACTTTTTACCGCGGGAAAACGTCATTCCGCGGGAAAATACATTATAACGCGGGTAAAACCGCGGGGCACAGCTAGTTTATAATAATGCTTTCGAGCGATTTTTTCTCAATATATACATCACAACCCGGAAACTTGATGCTCTATTTGTATCTTGGCACGTTTTGCTAGCGGAAGCCCAAATACTACTTTACATACAACACATCCTCTGTTACATTTCCATTGTTTACTATTAGTTATAATATTGTATTTATCTATTATCTCTATTTACTTACTTATATATGAACATGCTTTACCTACTTTATATAATTTATGTAATCTAAGACTGCATATGAGCGCATTTTAAAGTACTGCTTCTACATTATTATTATTATTTTTTACGAAAATGTTCTTGTGTTTTTTCATCCACCCAATTGTTTGCCTTTTTCTACCCTGTACTGTGTGTAGGAAACGGCGGAAGACCAGCGCTTCGTGTCCTTGACCTCAAAGACACGTAGCATTATGCTGAGCCGTATCCTAGTTCTTTAACCTCAATCATTACCAATGTATTATTAGTTTAAGTTATACTAAGTTGTTCTAGTTTTTTATGATTGTGGTTAAAAATAAACATTTTTCTTTCTTTCTTTCTTTTTATTGAATTGATAAAGCTTAAAATATGTGTCCAGTATATTTGACCGGGCTAACAAACGGACTAAACAAAATATCTTTTTTTTATGTATTCATCATGGAATTAGGATTAGAAGTATAGTAAATTTAAACTATCTTTTTGCAGGTGGTATATGGCTACAAGAAAAGCCGCTGGAGGGCACTGTTAGTGTACCTATTCTCTATCCTGACCGCTGGTATCCCTCTCCTGGTGTTCCACTGGGTGCCGCACTGGTTCCTGTTCGCCACCTCTGTGCAATGCTGCTTCCAACTGGCTGACAAAGTTCTGGTTATAGTGAGTATATTTATACGTTACGTTACGGTATTGTTACGGAAGAGGGTGCCTTCTAATACAATTATTTCCATACTTAACTGAAGGTCTCCAATATTTTTGTGCAAAATTGTAAACACAGATTAATGAAAATAAACATTTTGTTTTTTTTTTGTATTTTGTATTTATAACTAGCGGCCCGCCCCGGCGTCGCACGGGTAAAAAATGTTCCCGGCAATTATTCGATTTTTTCTCGCCTTGTAAACCTTCCCTAGACCTCCACACGAACATTTCAAGACTCAGATAAGATAAATCCGTTCAGCCGTTCTCGAGTTTTAATCAGACTAACGAACAACAATTCATTTTTATTTATAAAGATATTATATAAAATACTTTAGTAAGTAATTGTATTTTTTTCTCTCCATCCACGGTTGTGAAAGAAAGTTGAAGAAATTTCTTTAAGCATTAAGACCGCCCATTACTCATTCTAGTTTCAGTTTTAATTTCTTACTGTATTGTTTCTTTGTTTGGTGTGTAATAAAGTATTTTCTATTCTATTCTAAGTAAAAAATTATGCCATTGCCTCAGTGGCGCTGTGGGCGATGGTTCGCTTGCGGCGCAAGTGAAAAACATGTTTATTTAACGCTATACAACATTCAGGTCAGGTTTGCTTAAATACAGACAACAGGAAAAAATAGGAAGTTAAAAATATATAAATCATACCAGTTTTTAAAATAGAATAGAATAGAAAATCTTTATTTGTTTCTCCAACATATAACAAACATACATAATTTTAGTTAAAAATAATAAAACACTACAGAAACAAAATAAGACAACGAGTCTGCTTATAAAACCAAACACGAACAAGAATAGGCGATTTTACTGTGTACGCCAGAGGGCAGCGCAACCCCAAGCACTTAACAGAGAATAATAAATAAATAATAATCTATCAGTACCCCGCGGTCTTACCCCCATAATACATATTTTATCCGCATTCAAAAATAGCCTATTTCTTTAGGTTTAGAGAATGTGTGTACCAAATTTCATTCAAATCGGTTAAGTAGATCCAGAGATTACCAACGTACAACGTCTCAAACATTCTCACAATCTCAAACGTTACCTCTTTATAATATTAGTATAGACGAGGCTTTATAATCGACAACAGAGTTTCTTGATCATAGAGGTCTTAAATGCCATAAAATTCTTAAAAGGAGGCCATAATATGCGCTTTGTTTTTGGTAATGTCCCCTATTTGCCTAAATACGAGTACCTACATACCTTCCTATAAGTAACCGTGCCTCATTGTGTTGTTCACAGGAAACATATCAAAAGAAATGCAAAAGCTACTACATTCATCGAATATTGGAAGCAAATGTTGCGGACGTGAGGTAAGGTGCTTAATATAAATAAAATATCAGTAAGAAACAAGCAAGAATATAACCATGGATTGTACAGAGAGGTCTCGACAATGTTCGCCTAGTGTTCCTTGTTCCTGGTTAAATGGCTCGTTGTGTTTGTGTTGTCACAACTCTGCCAGTGTCTATCGAGATAGCTCTTGACATAATTATTGTCATAATTAACCATTGCTGAGTTTACCTGAAATAAGCACTTATTATTATTTTGAATAGGCAGTTTTAAAAGGAAAAATTATTAAATAAATTCAATAAGCATGCGATATAGTCATAAACCGAGGGTTCAGTGTAATTTTTACACTTTTTGTCATTAAATGCAATTCAATGTGAAAAAGAAAGATTCGAAATAAATATTTGTTTAAAATCTGTTTTTTGAATTTGTTGTTGAAGCGGCAATAAAATAAGAATAACACATAGGCTACTTTTTACCGTGTTTGAATACAAGTTTCCGCGGGATATCAGTTATTGCGAGTAAAGCCGGATTTGAATCGAATTTGGCACGAACATAGCTGTTCTTCCAGTAAATGACAAAAGCCTCTTTGACCACAGGAAAATCTATTATAATGCGAGCAAAGCCGCGGACAGCTAGTTCCTTATAAAATTGTGTTTGAAACTTGTTATGATTTATTTCCAGCGGATTACTTAACGAAGCATTTCACGACGAGTTCGTGAAAGAAAAGGAACCCATAGAAACAGCAGATACCTTACACACGCCTATACACCTGGACGATGGCACTACACTTAGTAAGTTTATCTCTATTATATTTATAGGTTCAGAACATTTATTTTAACTTGTTTCACTCTGTATAGTTTGCGCATTATCCGTGGAAGGCTTGTCTTGGGGAAATACCGATTTTCGCGGTAAAATTCTTAAAACAAAGCCTACGCCATGTTTTAAGGTTACACACATCATGTTAAATACAAACCACACACACTAACTCACACACACACACTCACACTCATTAAAGTCATACTCGCTTACCTTATAAAATTAAAATATGTATAAAAAACAATTATAGAAATTGCATTGCATTTATTTGTAAATTAAAATATTTAATGTGTTTGTACCTACCAATTAGTTACGGAAGAGCGAGGCCTTCTATCACAGATTTTTAAATAAATCTAAAAGATGGTCTCAACTACCACAAAATTGTAAAATAGTATGTAAGTTACTGAATAAATGCATTATTATTATTATTATTATTATACACCTGAACATATTTGTTTGGAAATCATACACATTAAATCTAAGGTTGACAAACATAATGTAGGTAGACAGCATTTTTGACAAATAATGAAATAACATGCACCGTTTAATCTTATTGGAGTTTACTCCTTAAGAAACGATTTGAGTTATAAGGCCCGGTATGGAAATTTTATGGGGAGTAAAATCAAGTGTTAACAAAAGTTGAGGCGTTACGTAGAAAGAGACAAACATATTATTATATATCAGTAGGATTCAACGTGTAAAAGAATGAGATGGAATACCGTCGAAATGTCACGTTCGAAATAAGAACTTTAACGCATTTTGATTGCTTGTTTGTTGTGTCTCTGGAATGCGAGTTACCATTTTTGACATTCGAATACGCGTTCGGAAAAGTATTCGTCTAGCATTCACTTAGAATTTCTCAGTGAGTAGATAGAGGTGAGAGTGCAAAGTTATTCAGTAAAATCATCAATACTTACAAAAAAAATTTGGCCGGACGTTTCTTTTTCACTTGGATATCGTCTTACAAAGATAGCTTTTACGTTTTTGTGCAGGGAACTAAAACAATTGACGAATTTATGGTCCTCTCAACGCGTTTCGTTGGAACATATAATAAGTACCTTCTGTTATTTATTAATTAAAATATTAAAAAGAAGCTATAGTTTCGACACCTAATTAATTTGTTCTTTGCAGTATTTAAGAATGATATTATAATTCAAAGTGAAAGAAATCAATCATCCTAAAATTGGATTTGTATAAATTGAACACAATTATTATTATTTTGTAACATACTTTATGTAATACGCTTTATTAAAGTAAGATAAACAATCCGAATAATTACAGATAATGTTTGTTTCTCTTATCATTTTAGCAGATGCGTTCATGTACCCTTTTTTCTATTCGATGTACATATATCATAATATCGTTCGTAAGTAGTAAACTCCAATCGTGCGTCGTAGCTGACACACACACACACACACTTTTTTTTTTATTGTAAACTAGCAGCCCGCCCCGGCTTCGCACGAGTAATTATTTTTAATAGGGTTTTTTCTCGGCAATTATACGATTTTTTCTGTCCGTAAAAACGATACTTGATTTTCTACAAACATTTAAAAAAAAATTACCTAATTGGTTGAGTTATTGAGTAACGCTTACCAACGCATTTTGCGATTCATTTTTATTATAGATAAACCTTCGTTTGATCACAAGATTATGATGTGGGATGTGTATTTAACCTTATTTTAGGACCCAAATATCTCTGAAACAGTACAAGTTACTCAAAAAGTGATTACTCAAAAATTTTTGTTTGTTGGCATTAACGTCTATCGTCACAGTAAAATTACTGTCAAAAAAAGACTGACAACGAAGTCTCAGTAATGCTGGGGCCACACAAGCGGTTAACGTAACGCCAAAACGCCAAACGGCAGTGTCAATTCTGTTGTCAAATTATCGGAAAAATTCATGGCATTTCTCGTTAGTGTGACTCCAGCTAAATAGGGCCCGTTAATGATTTTTTTAGATTGTTTATATATTTATTTATTTTATTAATTAACAAAACACAAATTCTTAGTACTACGATGCTCGCCGCAGAAGTATAAAACTGTGTCGCGGTTTGCAACGCCTTCCAATTCATGTAACCAAAATACAGACTAAGAAATTGAGTTACACTATTAAAAAAAAAAAAAAAACACAGGACAAGAGAAAGTTAAGTTTAGGATAATTTTCACTCTAAAATAATTATGATCCGAGTACCAAGATGCTGTACCATCTTCCAGATGTACAAAAGTACCGTTACTTCCGGCACAAGAAGCAGAGCCTCATTTGGGACGCGAGTCACGCGCAGTGGACACGCTTGGCAGGCATCGAGCGCGGAGCCTGCTGCGCGTCGTTGCAAGCACAAGGCTCGCGCGCGCCGTCCAGCGAGCGCAGGGCGCGCATGTGAGTGCATCTACATTCATACTAGTATTCATATTATATTATACATCTTTTCAATTGAATGAAATTAATAATATTATATTATAATGTAAATTGTAACGATAGAGGAACAATAGTTGTTGAATAAATAAATAAATTATAATTGTAAAAGTGATTCTGCCTGTCCGGCTTTCATGCATAAACTACTAAACCAATTAAAATGAAATTGGTAACGTATTCGTTAGAGCCCGAGAACGGACATAGGCAGTTTTTTACCGAGGAAAATACTTTTTACGGGAAAGACATATATATCACGCGGGTAACTCGCTCTCGATGCTTTTATAAGGAACTCCCCTTAGGGGTAGTCTTGCCAAAAAGGGTCTCTGTGTTTTAAGACCCTGCATTATATAACTTCGGCATAATGTACTATTAACATCTGATGAAACATCAACACTATTTTAGAATAAAGTTATTCGTTTGTCTATCCAAAAGCCTTAATTACTCTGCTTTTCCTCCCCAGGTTGAATATCTACGGTCTAAACGAGATAAAAGTCCCGGTCCAGTCAGTGATGACACTGATCCTGTTGGAAATGTCCAGTCCATTCTACGTCTTCCAAGTGTTCACGGTGGTGTTGTGGATATTCGAGGCGTACTATTACTACTGCATAGCCGTGGTGCTCATGTCTACGTTTGGTGTGGCCACTTCTGTTATACAGACTAAGAAGGTAAGGCGCTAGAGAATAACGTGTTATAATAATAATCATTTATTTTAGGCATCTAAGGCCCATATAAACATATACCTTATAGACTAACATCCTACTACTATTATAAAGGCGAAAGTTTGTAAGTATGGATGTATGGATGTTTGTTACTTTTTCACGTAAAAACTACTGAACAGATTTAAATGAAATTTGGTACACAGAATCTCTAGAGCCTGAAAAATAACATAGGCTACTTTTTACCGCGGGAAAACGTCATTCCGCGGGAAAATCCATTATAACGCGGGTAACACCGCGGGGCACAGCTAGTACATAAATATATAAATCTTATAAACTAAAGTGTCAGCATCGTGGATTATCTGTTACGGCGGTGTCGCCTTGCAGTGTAGGCGACCGATGAACCGTCGAAACTTGACCCCTTGCGGCCAAAACTGCTGTTATGTCGGCCTATTACACAATACAGATAGGTGATGCTTCAGCCTAACCTACGCGTCAGCAACGGAAAGCGCAACGCGTGGATCGTCTGTAACGCGTTACATTTTTGCCTAAAAACGGCACGCCTTGGGGTCGCGAATGTGTGCAAAAAGCTATTGTGGAATATGGGTGGTGGGTCGGCACTACATGTTTTTTCCCATATATTTTATTCTGCCACCTTTCATCAATCACAAACTCCATCCTTCTTTGGTCTACCCTTGAAGATGAAGAGGGGTCATCTTAAATAAAATGTCTATTATTTGCTTCAAATCAAATCAAGTAATTTATCTATTATATTATAAAAGTATAGGTTTACAATGGTTTTTCGGTACTTAGTATAAATGTCCAGCTATATCTTGCCACCTAAGTACCATATTAATTAAATGCAATTAAATATACAACTATCTACTAGACATCTGATATACCTAAATATATATTTTTTATACAAGACCCAGACCAAGGAATAAAATGCTTGCAGTACATACAAGAACTTTACCCCTCGACTTGATGATTAAAAATGTCGGCAAAAAGTCAAGATTAAATAAATAAATATTTCCGGACAATCTACACAACATCATTAAGACCCGTGGTAAGCTTGTGTTACGGGTACTAGATATCTGATATACTTAATATAATATACATACATATATCGATATTTTTATTATACATATTAAATACCCAGACCCAGGGGAAAAGTACTTGCAGAACATACAAACAGTTTAACCCTCGGCGGGAATCGAACCGGCTACCTCTTGCTCTGCAAGCGGACATTCGCCCACCGCGCCACAGAGATAGTCAAAGATTACCTCTCAAGTAAATAATGATCATCATCATCATCACCCTATTAACGTTCCCACTGCTTGGACACAGGGACTTCTCTTTTGACGAGAGAGATTAGGCCTTAACTCACCACGCTGGCCAAGTGCGGGTTGGTGAATGTCACATGCCCTTCAAACTCTTTTAAAGTTCTCAGAACATGCCGGTTTCCTCACGATGTTTACCATCACCGTTAAAGCACGTGTTTCAAGCGCACATAAATTTCTCGAGAAGAAAAATCCAGAGGTGCGTGGCAGGGTTTGAACCCACGACCTTCGGAATGAAAGTCGAGTGTCCTCCCACTTAGCCAACACTTCAATATCTTCTTTTCTTTTCTTTCTGATATAATGATATCAATTACTATTTCATATTTATCTCAGAATCAAAGCAACCTCCGAGCTACCGTCGAGGCGCACGACACAGTAGAGTTGTGGGACGGCAGAGTGGTGGACAGTCGGGCCATCGCGCCCGGGGACATTGTGCTGCTGCCGTCCAGGGGCTGCATGATGCACTTCGACGGCGCCCTGCTCACCGGCTCTGCCGTTGTCAACGAGAGCATGCTCACAGGTACTCACGACAATATAAAAAAAAAATGTAATAAATATTTCCGCACAATCCCGGCATCAATTAGCTATGTGGTAAGCCTTAAGCTTGTTTTACGGGTACTAATCCACAACTTTCCTGACTTATAATCTTTTTTGAAGTGAAACTTCTTTAGAATCGTTGTGATTTCAAACCGGATGCAACGGAAATGCGACAGGTAAGCCAATCTTAAACGCTAACAAGGTAAAGCAACGTTCCGCGACGCCAGTACTTGGATGGGTGACCGCCCGAACAAAATCTTTTTGCACAGCATTTTTTTTTTTTTATTCATCTTATTCTTTTGTCGATTTACTGAAGTTTTACTTTTATCGTGTGTGAATCGCACACACACCTTTTTTGTTTTTATGATAGTTTAGCCTTCATTTGACCACAATCTCACCTGATCTAAAGTGACGATGTGGTCTAAGATGGAGCATGAAGACCTAGAAGGTAGGCTCCTGCGTTTATATTTCCGTATAAAGGTTGTCTAGAAGAAATAGGTTTAAGCAATAAGACCGCACATTACGCATGCATGTTTTAAATGCTGTCTTTGTATTAATATTTTTATTTATGTTTATTGGTGTGTGTAATAAAGAATTTTCTATCTATCTACTAGACATCTGATATACTTTATTAGATATTTTTTATACAAGACCCAGACCAAGGACTAAAATGCTTGCAGTACATACAAGCACTTTACCCCTCGACAGGAATTGGCGGGAGGGAATATAGGTAAATAAATAAATATTGCCGGACAATCCACACAACAACATCTAGCCACGTGGTAAGCTCTAAGCTTGTGTAACAGGTATTAGACATCTGATACTTAATATAATAAACTTACATAGATATTTTGTTTAGGAATTTCTACAAACAAGTTTAAATAAGTTATTTTTTCAGGTGAATCCGTCCCAGTAACGAAGACGGCCTTACTTAAAATTGACAAGCCGCTTGACATGAAGGAGCACGCGTCAAGCATACTTTTCTGCGGCACTGTCGTCATGCAGACGAGATACTTCGAGAACGAGCCTGTCAAGTAAGTCGTCAGTTGGCTTGACAAGCCGCTTGACATGAAGGAGCACGCGTCAAGCATACTGTTTTGCGGTACTGTCGTCATGCAGACGTGATACTTCGAGAACGAGCCTGTCAAGTAAGTCGTCAGTTGGCTTGACAAGCCGCTTGACATGAAGGAGCACGCATCAAGCATACTGTTTTGCGGCACTGTCGTTATTCAGACGTGATACTTCGAGAACAAGCCTGTGATGTAAGTCGTCAGTTGGCTTGACAAGCTGCTTGACATGAAGGAGCACGCGTCAAGCATACTGTTTTGCGGCACTGTCGTCATGCAGACGCGGTACTTGGCGATACTCGTATATCGTCAGTATTAACAGAAATGTTTATAAATATGTATTACGTACACTGAAAAAAAATACTCAAATTAAATTTAAGTAATTATCTTGAATGGTTATACTATTTTAATTTTTTAAAGAAAAAGATTAGGACGGTTCCTAAAAAATACATTTATTAAATAATTATTTAAACCTTAGAATTGAGGCTTATCACTTATTTAAAATCATTAACATGTTTATACAATTTGTTATTGCAGAACATTGGTCCTTCGAACCGGCTACAACACGAGCAAAGGGCAGCTCGTCCGCAGCATCCTATATCCCGTGCCGGCTGACTTCAAGTTCGACAGGGACTCCTACAAGTTCATCATCATCCTCGCTATAATAGCGGTCTTCGGTTTCGCTTACACCATCGTTCTGAAGGTAATTATTAGTCTCTAGCCGTACCCCGCGGTATAACCTGCGTTATATTGAATTTTCCCGAGGAATGGAATATTTTTCCCGCAGCTAAAAGTAGCCTGTATCCTTTCTCAGAATATATTTAAATATGATAAACGGAAATACTGAAGAGTTTGTTAGTTCGAACGCGTTAATCTCAAGAAAACTTACTCCGGTCCGAATAGATGAATATTCAGAGTTAGCCTATTTATCGCAGAGGGCTAAAGGCTACTTATGTATTACCGCGTGAAAATATGATGTTCCGTCGATATGTTTTAATTTTCTGATCACGGGTAATACATGTCATTTTAAATACTGTGACTTTAACAACAAACTTCTTACAGTTGGCAAGAGCAATGACAGCCGGCGAGATCGCCTTAAAAGCCCTCGACATCTTCACTATAGTGGTGCCCCCGGCTTTGCCCGCGGCTGTGACAGTGGGTCGCTTGTACGCGGTGTCTCGTCTGCAGAGGGCCCGTGTGGCTTGTCTCAACACGCGAGCGGTTAACGTGTCCGGGTCTATCGATGCTGTGGCTTTTGATAAGGTAAGATATCAATCACAATTGATCGCAAAATTTTGTTACAGCAGCCCCTCGCGGTTGGCATAATCTTCCACCGCCTATACGCTCATTTAAAATCATTTAAGAAATAAGCCGGCGTGGTTTTATGTCAAACAAGTCCAAAAGTAGCACATTTTAATGTACTGTAGTAAAGTAATGCAGCGTTAAGCATTATATTGATGTTATTATGTGTTTTGCTGTCTAGAAAATTATCCACTCTATATTAAAAATATCAGTTATGTTGCTCGGAGGTTGCTTTGATTGTGATTTTTCATAGATTGTTGACCTTTCCAGACGGGTACTCTAACAGAAGACGGTCTAGACATGTGGGGCGTAGTGCCAGTCAGCCAGGCCTCCGCCCCGCCGCGACTGGGCGCTCCGCAGCGGACCCCGGCCGCCCTAAACGACCTGCACCAGCTGAAGATAGGCATGGCTGTCTGTCACAGCATCACCTTGCTCGATGGTGTGCTGAGCGGAGATCCTTTGGACTTGAAGGTAAAGGGTTTAGTCCACGGGCTTCGGTGTAAAAATGTAATAATAAGTCTATAATTTACACATAGAAAATATAGCAAAAAACACAGACAAGACAGTCAATATGAGATACAACACAATAATTGAGCTGCCGAGTAGTGGCATGGAAAATCTATGGGAATTTTATAATATAACTAGCGGCCCGCCCCGGTGTCGCACGGGTATAAATTTTTCGAATTTTTCTCGCCGTAAAAACCATCCTATCTCTCAAGTTGGATCGAACTGCACATGGTGTGCGAATTTTATTATAATCAGTTAATTGGTTTAGGAGTCCATTGAGGACAAACATTGTGACACGAGATTTATATATATTAAGATTATCATGGAAAGCTATAAATGTAATTATATGTTTTTTCAGATGTTCGAATCCACGGGCTGGGTGTTGGAGGAGCCAGACGTGCCGGATCCGACTAAATACGAGATACTGATGCCGACCATCGTGAAGCCGACTAGATCTGCCAACATTAATGTTGATGATGTCAATGTAAGTTCATTTTAACCGCCGTTTTTCTTAAGGCCTATGTTTTGTGAGCAATCTCATGTTATTTTTAATTACATTTATCAGTGAGACAATATAAAAGGATTGTAATCACTAAATAAGTTTTTAGTGCTCCGTACACAAAGGGTAAAACGGGACTCTGTCCAGACCAGACTGCATGCAATCTTCTTTAAATTTTATGTGCGCTTTAAAACACGTGCTTTAACGGTGAAGGCAAACATCGTGAGGAAACCGGCATGTTCTGAGGACTTTAAAGAGTTTGAAGGACATGTGGCATTCACCAACCCGCGCTTGGCCAGCGTGGTGAATTAAGGCCTAATCTCTCTCGTCAAGAGAGAAGTCCCTGTGTCCCAGCAGTGGCAACGTTAATAGGGTGATGATGTATGTATTTCTTTGGTTTTAGAAATGATTAATCGATCGATTGTTTGATTGATCGGATTGATATGTGTATTATTAGTTTATGCTCTTTTAAATTCTCCTTAAAAAATATTTGTTGAATGTGCAGAATAATTTTGTTATTCTCTAAAGGTCGTTTTCTGGTTTTGTGTATAATTCTAAGAACTGAATAAACATAATAACTTGTTAACCGTAAAATTATTATTTTCATAGAGTTGATATAAAATATATATTTTGTTATACACTACAAAATACATAATGTTATATAGTTATAGATGTTTCTACCATTTAATTGTAAGTACTGAATAGTTTTATAGCTTTGTTTTATATATGAATTATTGTCGTTAATTGAGTGTTTAGAGTGCTATGCTCAGCACACGGGCGTCACTGAAAACCAGCGCGACTACCCTTTTGTGTTCATCTGTGTTTTTTTATTTAGTATTTTTAACTTAGTTTTGCAATGCAGATGTTTCATGAATAAAACTTTCTTTAAATAAAATAAATAAATATTTCCGGACTACTCACACAGCATCACCTAACCCCAAACTAAGCAGTGCTTGTACTATGGGTGTTAGGTGACTGATATACTACATATATACTTTTTTTTTGTAAATACATACATATGATACATAGAAAACATTTATCATTATTTACATTTATCTTTATCTTTATTATCTCGCAGCTGCCTCTGGAAGTGGGCATAGTCCAGCAATACCAGTTCGTGTCGTCTCTGCAGCGCTCGTCGGTGGTCGTGCGCCTGCTGGGCGAGACGGTCGCTCGCGCCTACTGCAAGGGCGCGCCCGAGACGATCCGGACGCTGTGTCTGACACATACCGGTAATTAAATAAATAAATAAATATTTCCAGACAATTCACACAACAACATCTAGCCCCGTGGTAAGCTCTAACCTTGTGTTACGGGTACTAGATATCTGATATACTTAATATAATAGTCATACATATATAGATAATTTTTATTATAAATATTAAACACCCAGACCAAGGAAAAAGTGCTTGCAGAACATACAAACACTTTCACCCTTGGCGGCAATCGAACCCGCTACCTCTTGCGCCGCAAGCGGACCCTCGCCCACTGCGCCACTGAAGCAGTCATTAACACCGCACTAACTACCTAAATATAGATTTTTTTTTATGCTTGTTAAGCCTTCTTTTGACCACAATCTCACCTGATGTAAAGTGACGATGTGGTCTAAGATGGGACATGAAGACCTAGAAGGTAGATGGCTTCTCCGGGCCACGTTACGAAACACGAAAAAAATCGCTTCACGCACTGGCCCAACCCGGAGGGTGGTGACAAGCCGCGGCCGAAGCCTCCCACCAGAGACTGTTCTTAGCACCACCCGGAGGTCACATAGATATAGACATCGTTTTTTTGCTACAAAGTCATACAAGAAAACATAAATAACATTTGACGACCTCCTTGGCTCGGTGGGCGAAAGTCCGCTTCAGGCGCAAGAGGTTGCGGGTTCGATTCCCGCCGGGGGACCAGCTTATGTACGATCTACAATTTCTGGTTTCGGGTCTGGGTGTTTTCTATGTATCATAAGTATGTATTTACAAAAAAAAATGTATCTATGTAGTATATCAGTCGCCTAACACCCATCGTACAAGCTCTGCTTAGTTTGGGGTTAGGTGATTAGTCCGGTCAATTTAGACCAAAAAATTAGAGTGAAGTTACATAAAGTCCCAACAAGCTGAATTTCAGTGGAATTGTTTAAAACATAATTATAAACAATGCCTAGAAGTTCCCCATCATTCCCATGTGAGGAAAAATTTTTATTCAAGGTCAAAGGTTACAATAATAATATACTCGAGTGGGGTATCAAATGAAAGAGCATCGCGTGAACATTACTAAATATTATGGTGTTTTACTTTTAAGGAAAATAAAACATTGGAATCGGGGGATTTTCTAACATTTTAAATTTAGATTTATACTTATTGAATCGTTATTATCTCAGAAACGGTGGCTCGTAAGAAAAAAAGTACGCATACATTTTTTATAGATCATTTTTATTTTTTTTTTTTATTTTATTTGTTTGTCAGACACATGATCCATAAAATTCTTAACCTAATCACACAAAAATACACACACATAAAAATATATTGCAATAAAACTATTTAAGCTGCAATATGCATCCACTTTTTCCAGGTCTTGGTCAATATTATTCTGTCCGCTAAACTGGCTATAATAGAATTCTTAGACCGGTCAACTCTGGACATAAAGTTAGCAATCCTGTTCCTTTGGATGGCGTTAAAAGAGTCTACTCGTGCTTCAAAGAACATCCCTGAAGCACTACAATGTCGATCTAGCCCCATGAGTTGCCTAAAGATATTGTTATAGGCAACTCGTATACCATCGTGTGCCTTTTTAGTGTAATTTATCCAGAGTTGACAGGTATAAAAAGTCTGACAGAATGAGCGGAACAATGTCAGTTTTACATCTTTTGATGATTTAGTAAATTTCCGGATAATCATATTACCCACCACATATAGTGCTCTACGTTGCCTCTCGATGTCTTCGTCATCCTTGCCACTCGCTGTCACGACATGGCCAAGGTACTTGAACTTATCTACATTTTTTATAGGCTGCCCGCTAAGCGTGACCTCGGGAATATTGTCTGGACCTTTTCCGGCTCTAAAAACTACCATTTCAGTCTTCTTCACGTTATATGTCAGGTTATGATCTCTAGCATAACCTTCACATATACCAACAAGTTTCCGTAATCCCTTGATCGTGGGGCTAAGCAGCACCATATCGTCAGCATAACTTAGATTGTTCACATACCGACCATCCAACTTAATACCAACTGGGGTGCTGCTTAGCTGCAAGATCAGATCGTTGACATAAACATTAAAAAGATCCGGAGAAGTCAAACCGCCTTGGCGCACTCCACAGGCTAGCCTATAGCTCTCCGAGTATTCCTGTCCCCATCTAATGCTGTTCGTCTGATTACGATACCAGTACGCAAGCAGACCAACCGCATCATCAGGAGCATTTGAACGTCTTATCTTGGCCCAAAGTAGATCGTGATTTATCGTGTCAAATGCTCGACTAAGATCAAGAAAGCAAGCATAAACACTAGTGTTTCCCGATCTATAGTAGTCCACGACTTGTTTCAGGGAAAATACTGCCATGTCTGTTCCTACGTGAGGTCTAAAGCCAAATTGTCCATCATCTATTGACAATGACGGCATGATGTTATTTTGTAGGATTCGTTCAAGCACCTTAGCCACTATCGTAGCTAGCGATATGGGTCTATAATTAGATATACTAGATAAGTCACCTGTTTTATTCTTAATAATAGGAACTACTATAGTTTTAATCATCTCTGCTGGCAAATAGCAATGACTAATGCACAGATTAAAAAATCTACTAAGTGTTAA
This sequence comes from Gymnoscelis rufifasciata, assembly GCA_929108375.1. NCBI lineage: Eukaryota > Metazoa > Arthropoda > Insecta > Lepidoptera > Geometridae > Gymnoscelis > Gymnoscelis rufifasciata. The sequence continues at coordinate 5,467,525 of OV815327.1, read as the reverse complement.
ACAGATATCTGATTTTATGATCTATAATTTTGTCTCAGGTACTTTTCTGATAAAACTTACCGTTTGGCTGAAAATCGCGATAAACTCATTATTGTAACCTTTGACCTTGAATAAAAATTTTTCCTCACATGGGAATGATGGGGAACTTCTAGGCATTGTTTATAATTATGTTTTAAACAATTCCACTGAAATTTAGCTTGTTGGGACTTTATGTAACTTCGAATGTCTAAATTGACCGGACTAGATGCTGTGTGAGTAGTCCGGAAATATTTATTTATTTATTTATACATAGACATCGTTTATTTGCTACAAAGTCATGCAAGACAAATACAAAACTATGAGGTATATTGATAGTAGGTACATACAAAACACATTAAGTACAAACAAAAATGCACAAATTACTTAATAATGCTCTGTAGCAAAAGGGATAAAGCTCACCACTACCTACAGTGTATTATACAAATATGTTTTGAATATACCAGGTGTTTCAATATTGGCATATAAAACGGCAAGGGTGTCAATTGGCAAACATCTGGAAATGAAAATGAACTGTCCATGTATGCATCGTCTAAGGAAATAAACGTTTCGAATTTGACTTTGAACATATTTTGTTCGACGATCTTCGGTCGTGGTTATGTCGAAATATTTGGTATGGATTCGAATTGAGCAGCTTCACTATACTTTTAAATATGCTAAGACTTAGGTTCACTGTAATACTGTCTATACAGTATTCTAACTTCATTCAAACGTTCGTAACGAGTTAACGAGCTATACTTGCGTGTCTCGGTCGAAGGTCACACGAGGGACACAGGCAGCGAGTGCGCCGCAGTGACGAACGGTCGGTATTTTGTTTTTAAATAATAACCGCCCTATTTTGTTTGTAAAAATAAAAACAAAATCTCATTTAATACGACGAGTTAAATATATTGTGATATTTATTTTTAATTAATTTTTCTATTCAAATGCGGATTTATTTATGATTTTGAAATTTAATATGTAATGATGAAATGATGTTTGTGTAGACCTCAACCTTGAACATAAAATAATAAATTACTACCCTTGAAAAAGGAACAAAGTTACAAGAACTTACTTTCGCATTTATAATATAAGTTCAGATGTACTATGTGCATAATACTTATGAACTGTAGCATTTTTTTTTGTTTTATCTTTTTATATCACTCAAAACTGTAGCTTAGAAAACAACCATTTTTTTTTGTCTTTATGTTTTCTCTACATAACTTATTTCATATTAATCTTCGCTGTTGATATTCTTACAAATAAATAAATAAACCATATTAATTGAGATATTCACTTCTAGTGCCCGAGGACTTGGAGACAGTTCTGAACTCCTACGCTGAGGAAGGATATAGGGTGATCGCGTTGGCTACCAGGATGATGGAGGTGACCTTGAAGCAGATATCTACAATGACGAGAGACGAGGTACACTTAAAATGTTCCAGGTGTCTGTCTGTCTGTCTGTATGGGACATCCTAGCTCCCGAACGGATGGAGCGATTTTAATAAAGTTTTTTTTTTGTATGTAATTTGAGTCTGTCGCGAGTATTCTTAGATTGATTTTCATGAAACATCATGAAAATCGGTTGTGCCGTTTTAAAGTTATTGGGGTTAGAGTGGGGAAGGAAAACCGAAAATCTGCAAATATACTCGAGTGGGGTATCAAATGAAAGCGCATCGCGTGCACATTACTAAATATTATATCAGATGTCTTGTACCCGTAACACAAGCTTAGAGCTTACCGCGGTGCTAGATCAATCCAGCCGAGTTTAGCACACTTGATTGATTAAAATATTGCCAGCTTACGAAAATATTCACATACTATTTTATCTATGCATTTATCTCTTATTTTCCCCTACATCGTTATTAATATTTGAAATAGAATTTTATGTATGTAGTATTTACACGTATTATATTAATTGTATTATTTTATTTCTTTTGTTTTGTACTATAATTAATAACTGGATGTCTTTATTATTACTTTATTTCTTTTTTTTTTATGTATCTGATATTTTTGACGTATTTTTTTAATCTGTTCTGTTCTATGCTTTCTTTGTATTGAATATTATTTTCTTTTTTTCCTGTGTCATTGTTTTTATAACTGTGTCTGTTTTTGTGTTACTGAATGAATCTCTTTCTTTCTTTCTTCTTACTTTATTTCTAGATGTTGTGTGGATTGTACAGAAAAAAATATTTATCTATTTTATTCTGTGCAGGTGGAATGCGAGCTGGAATTCCTGGGGCTGGTGATCATGGAGAACAAGCTGAAGCCCGCCACCACCGGCATCATCAGGGAGCTGAAGGAGGCCAACATACACGTCGTCATGATCACTGGTAAAGCGAACACGATTTTTTAAATCACTAACAGCTAGCTGACAGCTAAAACACGTAGGTATTTGATATAAATTTTGGAGATTTGTCTGTTCACGTCCGTAAGTGGTAACCCTCTGAATCCTTACACGTGACCTCCGGGTGGTGCTAAGAACAGTCTCTGGTGGGCGGCTTCGGCCGCGGCTTGTCACCACCCTCCGGGCTGGGCCAGTACGTGAAGCGATTTTTTAGTGTTTCGTAATGTGGCCCGGAGAAGCCATCTACCTTCTAGGTCTTCATGCATGCTCCATCTTAGACAACATCGTCACTTTACATCAGGTGAGATTGTGGTCTAATGAAGGCTTATCTATTATAATAAAAAAACCTGTCTACTTGCACAGCATCACCTAACCCCAAACTAAGCAGATTTTTTTGTAAATTCATACATATGAGAATAGAAAACACTCTGACACAGTTAAGTTTATTCAAGCTAACGAAAACTGCATTTTTGACATAAAAACTCCTTACCAAGTTTCAAAAATATATGTGTTTGTGGTTTTTGAAAAAAGTGTCTGTGTTATAAGGACGGGCAGACAGACAGGCTCTATAGGCAGAATCTATAAGGGTTCTGTTTTATGCCAATGGGCATAAATAATTACCTAATGAAATTCAAAATCGAAATCTGTGTCCGAATAAATAATCTGCTCCTTTTTAGCAGTACCCTAAAAAGGAGCAGATTATTTATTCGATACATTTTTATTGAATGCTTGTTACCTCATACATATTTTCTCCGGACACAGATTTCGATTTTGAATTTCATTAGGTAATTATTTATGTTGAAAGCTGTTGCTTACTATGGATCATCATGCTTGCTTTGTTTTAACTTTTAAGCTTTCTTGGTAGTGAAAAACATACTAATGTTGTTGACGTTATTCATAAAACCTTTCATTCTAATTCTAATTCAAATTCTTTGTTGGGGGGACTAAGGACTGCACTGACGTATCGCTTTGGAGTGTATTGTGCATTACCCCCATGCCTAGCTAGCCCCTAACCATCCTAACTCCTTGATGTACCGGAGTAGGACTTTCGGAGATTTACAGAGTACCCTTCATTGTCCTTACAGGCGATAACATCCACACAGCAGTGAGCGTGGCCAAGGAATGCGGCATCTTAACTAGCGGCGAGCGCGTGGTGCACTTGCGCTCTGAGCCAGAGGGGAACGGACCGGTCATCTACTGCGACAGCACTCGGCATGGGGTGAGGACATCATCATTATCATTTTGTTAACGTTCCCACTGCTGGGACACAGGGACTTATCTCTAGGCGAGAGAGATTAGGCCTTAATTCACCGCGCTGGCCAAGTGCGGGTTGGTGAATGTTTTTTTGCCTTCTGCAACAAAGTCTAAAGTCAAAACGTTTAGTTTATTTCCTTAGAAGCCTATGCTTACATGGACACACACACTTATATGTATGTACGTGGGTGTTATATGTTTGACGTGTCTGTCTGTCTGTCTGTTACATCATAGCTCCCGAACGGATGCAGCAGTTTCAATTTAGTTTTTTTTTGTATGAAAGGTGAGTTTGGCCCGGTTGTTCTTAGACATGTTTCATGAAAATCGTTTGAGAGTGGGGAAGGAAAACAGAAAATCTGCAAATATACTAGCGTGGGGTATCAAATGAAAGCGCATCGCGTCCACTTTAAATAGTTGAAATCCATACACTGTTGTTTCTATCAGACAGTGTATAAATAATTCAGCAATATTTATATTTGTCGACAGGTGAGCGTCGGCCGTCGGACGTTGTTGCCTAAGGAGTGGCCGACAGTCGAGTCGAGTTGGAGCTGCGCGCCGGCCGACCAGGAAGCGCCCGACTCCAGATACAGGATCGTCATGAACGGGGATACTTGGAAGGTAACTTTGTTAAAGCACTATTGGCGATGCAAAGATAGCGATCTAACTAGCGCCTCTAGTGTCAAAATTGTAAAGCTGTCTAAGAACGACACTTTGACCGTTGACAATTAACGTCAGGGAAAATCATAAATATTAAATACAAATCAGATATAACTTCAACAAATAAACAAAGTGTCGTTCTTAGACAGTTTCTAAATTTCGCCGCTAGAGGCGTGCGGATGATCTTTGCATCGCCAATTGATGATGATTTATTGCTTCACTAGCTTGTCATGCACTGCGTTGCCTGTGTTTTATGGATTTTCTTGGGTAAAAAGTAGCATAATAGCCTTCCTCGATAAATAGGCTTTAAAAATTATTCAAGTCGGACCAGTAGTCATTTATTTAATTATTCAATTTATTAGCACGACTTACAAATCAATTACACTAATTAATATATTTATAAATATGAAATAAATTAATAAAGATAAAATTTATGTCTTGAAAATTAAATTAAATAACAAAATTACAATAAATAAGAATAATCAATTACAAGTAGTATAGTACATTCATTCATTAAAACAATGTATATATTATTATAGTTGCGCCGCAAGCGGATCTTTGGGCACTGCAAAAATCGGTATTTATCGTCTATATTAATATTGTAAAGCGTTTGTTTGCTCTAATCTCAAGAACTACTGGTCCGATTTGAAAAATTATTTCAGTGTTTAGATAGCCTATTAACCCCGGAAGGTTTAAGGTAACTTTCAAAAAACACGCTGATATCTTAATAAAGTAGAAGTAGTAATATAATAACAATAGAAAAGAAAGCGTTTGACGCATATATTTTAGCCTAATTTTATCCGATCGCCTACACTGCAAGGCGACACCGCCCTGACAGATGATACTGACACGATGATATTTCAGTTTATAAGATTTATATTTGTATTTATAGGTCTGTAAGGTATATGTTTATATGGGCCTGAGATGCCTGAAATATGATTTATTTATTAATATATCCAGAAGAAGCCAAACTTTGGCTAAAATTCTGTTAACGAATACATTTAAACTAATTTTGGGTGAAAGTGTTTGTATGTTCTGCAAGCACTTTCTCCTTGGTCTGGGTGTTTAATATTTATAATAAAAATATCTATATATGTATGCTATTATATTAAGTATATCAGATATCTAGTACCCGTAACACAAGCTTATAGCTTACCACGGGGCTAGATGTTGTTGTGTGCATTGTCTGGAAATATTGACAGATGATACTGACACGATGATATTTCAGTTTATAAGATTTATATTTGTATGTATGCTAGTCTGTAAGGTATATGTTTGACGGCGCGCGCCAGTGGCGCCGGATGACCGAATGAGAGCGAGACCGATATCGGGTTTGCTCTAGTGAAGCTCCGTATCTGTGGTGGCGGGGCGGCCATGTTGGTTTTGGCACTTGTCAAAACTTGTCAGAACGGAATGGTCGCTTGCGCACCAAGTCCACGGCGAATCACTAAAATTCGGTGTAATCCTATTTGATTTCGATTATAATCAAATCTAGAATTGATCAGGGTAGTCTAGTTTATCTATCAGTGATATTATTTCGTGTTAATTTGTGTAGCAAGAAAATTAAATTGAAACCTGTTATACCTGGTGTTGTGATTTAGCTCATTGCCCTAAAAACCTACGACGCCTGACCCAGAGAGGCCTCCTGTTCCGACATCAGAAGTGGGATTTATGGGGCAACCAAATGAGCGATATCAACAACAAATGGATGAATCCTCTGCCACAAAATTACTTAGCAACATGGAAGCGTTATTGTCTCGTGTGCTATCGATGTCGCAGAATGCAACCGTGAGTAATACTCCTACGAAGCTATTGGAATTCAATCCTGATGACTTGGATGCCGACATAGACGGCTAGTGTAACGTGTCTGATCTGATTATAAAAGGAAAACGGCTAGAAGGTGTGGATTTGCTTGTCGCGCTTACAAGTGCATTAAAAGGACGTGCCGCCGCGTGCCTTACTAGGCTGAATTTGAACGAACTGACTTGGGATGTGGTTAAACAAACTTTAATCGCAAGGTTTTCCAAACCCAAACTGTATCAGGATTATTTTGATGATATATTGCGTTTTGAAATTGGATTTAAGGAGTCAGCATCCTAAGCCGCTATGCGTTTGTGGAATTTTACTGAGAGCATACCCAAATTAGAAATGATCGAAGAGATTATAACGGGGCTCGTAATATCAGTGCTATGCGCCGAGAGTTGAATGCTCATACAATCACAACCAGGGCTCAAGTCTTTAGAACACTTGGTGGAATATCTCTAACGCGACGGTTTGACGGCAGTGATAAACAAGAACCGGAAATTAAACGCTCTCGTATTTCGAATGAAAGATTTAATGGTGACAACTATTGTGGCCTTGCGGGTCACGGGCCGACTGCCGAAAACGACAACGGGATGACGCTGCTCCTTCTAGCAGGCTGCAGCAATCTTCAGGATCAACTCGACTTCTGGAGGGGTCACCATCAGTGCCCTGCTACACATGTGGAAGGCCTGGCCACATAGCTCCTGCGTGTCCGGACGGAAAGAGCGGTGATGGGGCCGCGGTCGGAGTCGTCAGTCTGTGTGAACATCGACCTTCGGGCGGGGCAGTGGGAGCATCCGGTGAGCGCGTTCCTTTTTTTATTTGATAGCGGATCATCTTGATCAGTTACTGTCAGTTTTTTTTCGGGTGCTGTCTGCAATGATCTAGTTTGTCTTAGCGGTATAGGTGGGGATAATATTGAGTCTTCTTCTTTAGGTGCCACTTCATTACTGAAGGTTGGCAGTCAGCTCCTAAAAATAATATTGAGTGCACGTCTCAGATCCTTAGTGAGGTGGCGATTGATCAAATAACAACGATATTGCTTTTTCACATTGTGCCCGATAGCAGCATTGCTGTGCCTGCTATTATTGGTAGGGACATTTTGGAGAAAGGCATTAGTGTTAACCTTGATAATGATACCTTGTCATTCAATTATAAACAAACTTCACATTTTTGTGACTTGGCTGCGGGAAAACAATTTACAGATGTAGATACAGATTTGCAGGGGAAGGAAAAATAGGCACTTGTGACACTGTTGAATAAATACGCCGATCACTTTATCGAAGGTATACCTACAAATCGAGTCAAAACGGGGGAGCTTAAGACAGACTTAATCAACACAAAGTTGTTCAGCGTTGTCCTTATAGACTAGCTCCTAGAATCTGGGGTCATTCGAGAAGGTTCCTCTCCTTTTGCAGGCCCTATGCTCCTGGTGATAGGGAGGGACAATTCAGAGAGTTATGGCGCGGTCCTTGTGCGGAAGAGGGGGGTCTCCCTCATGTCGTGGAGTACTTCGGCCGACGTACGACCGAAGTAGAATCTCGGTATCACTCGTGTGGGTTGGGGGCACTTGCTTTCGTACTTGCGGTTGAACACTTCAGGTATTGTCTGTACGGACGACGGTTTCATATACTGACTGCAATTCGCTTAGAGCGTCGAGGTCTAGGGTCGGTTTAACTGCTCGAGTGCGCCTGCGGTGGGCGTTTTTACAGGCCTGCGACTTTGACATAATTTGCCGTGAGGGTCGCGGAGTGGAGCGCGCTGATTGTTTCTCTCGAAATCTGCAACCCCAAGCGGACGCTCTAAAACCGGTCACTGCAGAGGCTAAAATTTTTCAGTTTGTCGAGTTACATCAAGGTTGGTTATCGGTTGAACAAAAGCGTGATATTGTAGGGATTTGACCACAAAATTCAACGACGATGAATTACCCGAAAATGTAGCGCATACTTATGATGTGACTATATACTGTATGTGTGTGTGTGTGTGTGTGTGTACTTATGACTTATGATGTGTGTGATGGTATTCTCTATAGAAAAGTTGTTCGAAATAAAGTAATGTCATGGTTGCCAGTAGTACCGCGTTCATTGATTTGGACATTAATAAATCACGTTCACAATGAGATACAGTATTTAGGCAAAGATAAAACTCTCGACAAATTATACGAACAGTATTGGTTCCCGCAAATGTCGAAATGCGTACGTAAGTTTATCGATTCTTGTATAGTTTGCAAGTCATCAAAAGGCCCACCTGGTGCTCAACCTGTTCAATTACATCCGTTACCCAAGGTTTCCGTGCCCTGGCACACTATTCACATTGACTTTACGGGACAGTTGAGCGGGAAGAGCGACCGAAAGGAGTAAATACTGTTCGGTAATAATTGACGGCTTTACCAAGTACGTGTTGCTAGAACATACTAAGTCTATTGATGCAGAAAGTGCAATTAAAGCATTGCAAAAGGCTGTTCCCCTTTTCGGAGCGCCTAAACGAATTATAGTAGATCAAGGGAGGTGTTACGTTAGCTCCGAATTCAAAGACTTCTGTGCTAGGCATAAAATTGAGCTCCATTTTATTGCTACAGCCTGCTTACGGTAATAGAAAATTATGGTAATAAAACTAGCGTGACGAATAAGGCAATGTTCAGCTTGCAATTAGCGGCACCGGGTCAGCTGTTACTAAATACACACCCACGGAATTGATGTTTGGAATTCGAGCTCAATCATTAGGCATATCTGGCTTGGACCCTGTATCACAAAACTTACCAGCTCGATTAGAACTCGATGTTATTAGGGAGGACGCCTTAAATAATATTAAACGGGCTGCAGCATCTGAAATAGAACGCTTTAATCGCAGACGTTCAAACGTGAGTCCGTTTTCTGAAGGGGATTTCGTGTTTATTAAAAATAGCGAGCATAGTTAAACTTAACTGGATAGAAAATTTAAGGGACCGTTTATTATAACCGCTGTTCTTGAAAACGGCAGCTATTAGCTAAAGGGCTTAAATAATTCTTCGCGCTCCTACAAATGCGCACGTGAGGGCTTGCGCACAGTGCCTGCTGGGCACGAAGGTTTACTGGAAGTTTCATCTAGTCTAATGAGTGAAGGGGAGACCGTGACGGCGCCGATAGATGTAGATGGTAGTGATAGCCTTCAAGTAGACAGTAGTTATGATAGATTATCTAGAAACTGCGCGTGCTCTGATACCATTTCTGTAAGCCGCTCTGATACACTAACGGCGGGTTCGGATACTGATAGTGTATACTCTGATCCTGAGACGATTGAAGTACAGTGAGAAGTCGAATTTACTATATACTGAATAAGATGGTCCGCAGTCTTAGGTATGATCATTTTGATTTGTGTAATACCTATACTTTGTGTGTGATGATTGATGATTGTGAAGTTGGTCGAAAGGACAGTGCTGTTGTTACCAGAGTCTGGTCAACGATGCACTCGTCCGGTCCAAACTTGTTGAGTGAAATGGTTGATGGAGAGTGTCGTCCGGGCCAAAGAGTATTTGGTTGAAGGGATGCACGTCTTCATTCTCGTGAGTGGTCGAAGGGACAGTGCCGTCCGGTCCATGCCATACTTTTAACTAAGTTATGGCTGGTCGAAGGGACACACTCGTCCGGTCCACATAATTTTGTGTTGATTCTCGTTGGTGGTCGAAGGGACAGTGCCGTCCGGTCCATGCCATACTTTTAACTAAGTTATGGCTGGTCGAAGGGACACACTCGTCCGGTCCACACGATGGGTGGTCGAAGGGACAGTGTCGTCCGGTCCATGCAATACTTTTAACTAAGTTATCGCTGGTCGAAGGGACACACTCGTCCGGTCCACATAATTCTGTGTGCATTGAGCTGTTGAAAGAATAGTGTCGTCCGGTCCATGCTCCGCTTTTCATTAAGTTATTGCTGGTCGAAAGGACACACTCATTCAGTCACGAGTAATAGTCGAAACATTAAATGAGATGAGATCTAGGAACCTTTAGGCTTGTCAGGCTGGACGAGCGGATATCTAGGTCATGGTTGTTGTCTTGTTTCAAGACCAATTGCTGAAATGCGCCCGAGGACGGTCGATAGTCAGTATGGCCGTGACGGCGCGCGCCAGTGGCGCCGGATGACCGAATGAGAGCGAGACCGATATCGGGTTTGCTCTAGTGAAGCTCCGTATCTGTGGTGGCGGGGCGGCCATGTTGGTTTTGGCACTTGTCAAAACTTGTCAGAACGGAATGGTCGCTTGCGCACCAAGTCCACGGCGAATCACTAAAATTCGGTGTAATCCTATTTGATTTCGATTATAATCAAATCTAGAATTGATCAGGGTAGTCTAGTTTATCTATCAGTGATATTATTTCGTGTTAATTTGTGTAGCAAGAAAATTAAATTGAAACCTGTTATACCTGGTGTTGTGATTTAGCTCATTGCCCTAAAAACCTACGACGCCTGACCCAGAGAGGCCTCCTGTTCCGACATGTTTATATGGGCCTGAGATATGATTTATTTTTTAATATATCCAGATAAAGCCAACCTTTGGCTAAAATTCTTATAACGAATACATTTAAACTAATTTTGGGTGAAAGTGTTTGTATGTTCTGCAAGCACTTTCTCCTTGGTCTGGGTGTATAATATTTATAATAAAAAAAATCTATATATGTATGACTATTATATTAAGTATATCAGATATCTAGTACCCGTAACGCAAGCTTATAGCTTACCACGGGGCTAGATGTTGTTGTGTGCATTGTCTGGAAATATTGACAGATGATACTGACACGATGATATTTCAGTTTATAAGATTTATATTTGTATGTATGCTAGTCTGTAAGGTATATGTTTATATGGGCCTGAGATATGATTTATTTTTTAATATATCCAGATAAAGCCAACCTTTGGCTAAAATTCTTATAACGAATACATTTAAACTAATTTTGGGTGAAAGTGTTTGTATGTTCTGCAAGCACTTTCTCCTTGGTCTGGGTGTTTAATATTTATAATAAAAAATATCTATTTAAGTATGACTATTATATTAAGTATATCAGATATCTAGTACCCGTAACACAAGCTTATAGCTTACCACAGGGCTAGATGTTGTTGTGTGCATTGTCTGGAAATATTGACAGATGATACTGACACAATGATATTTCAGTTTATAAGATTTATATTTGTATGTATGCTAGTCTGTAAGGTATATGTTTATATGGGCCTGAGATATGATTTATTTTTTAATATATCCAGATAAAGCCAACCTTTGGCTAAAATTCTTATAACGAATACATTTAAACTAATTTTGGGTGAAAGTGTTTGTATGTTCTGCAAGCACTTTCTCCTTGGTCTGGTTGTTTAATATTTATAGTAAAGAATATCTACATATATGCATGACTACCGTAACACAAGCTTATAGCTTACCACGGGGCTAGATGTTGTTGTGTGCATTGTCTGGAAATATATATGTATTTATAATTTTATTTTGTCAGGTGTTGCGGGAGCAGTACCCCGGCGTAGTGCCGATGGTGGTGGAGCGCGGCGCCGTGTTCGCGCGCATGACCTCCGACCAGAAGCAACAGCTGATTCTGGAGTACCAGGCGCTGGGGTATTATGTTGGTGAGTTATCACTATCTTAGTTCATTAAAAGTCTTATAACCATTACCTAGATTAATCAAAATATCAAAAGATATATCACGGATTCTGATGGAAATTGAATTGTAATTATGTAAATTTTTACTTATTGGAAATCTAATATATAAAATTCTCGTGTCACGGGGTGCGTAATCGAACTCCTCCGAAACGGCTTGACCGATTCTCATGAAATTTTGTGAGCATATTCAGTAGGTCTGAGAATATCTATGTATTTTTCATAAAAAAAAAAAAAAATTTTTGCAAAACAACGTTTGCTGGTTTAGCTAGTAATTTTATTATATTTGACATTGGAGCCTAATAAAATATTTTTGAACGGATGTTACTACATTTGTGTTACAAATGTTTCATTAAAACCATGCTTAAGTACCTATGTATACAACTATAAAGGACTAATATCTCTCTTTGCAGTCATCACGCTAATAGGGCTAATACTATAATCTTTACACCACAATCTGGGGGCACGGCAGTGCCCCCACCAAGTCGAGCAAAAAAGCGGCACGGCCGTACCATCCTTTTCTCGAAGCAATTCAGGCCATTTTCGACCCCCTGTAACTTCGTTGTGGATAAAACTAGAAGACTGACATTTTCAGTAACCATGCAGGATTGTAAAGACACGGTATATTTTAAATTTCATTCAATTTGAACCAGTATTTTAAGAATTATAACGGGTCAAATTTCGTAATTTTGTCACTCACTCACTCACTGACTGACTGACTGACTGACTGACTGACTCACCGATCATCAAAATTCTAAGGCACTTCTAGCAGACCTAGAAGCTTCAAATTTGGAATATAAGTAGTGTTTGGTGTATGAATCAAGGAAAAACTAAAAAAATCTAGAAAAAACCGGTATAGAGGGCGCTGTCGTACCTTTACTCGAAGCAATTCAGGCCATTTTCGACCCCCTGTAACTTCGTTGTGGATAAAACTAGAAGACTGAATTTTCAGTAACCATGCAGGCATTGTAAAGACACGGTATATTTTAAATTTCATTCAATTTGAACCAGTATTTTAAGAATTATAACGGGTCAAATTTCTTAATTTTGTCACTCATTGACTCACCGATCATCAAAATTCTAAGGCACTTCTAGCAGACCTAGAAGCTTCAAATTTGGAATATAAGTAGTGTTTGGTGTATGAATCAAGGAAAAACTAAAAAATCTAGAAAAGACCGGTATAGAGGGCGCTGTCGCAACGCCACGTATATACGAAATATGTACTATCGTAATAACAATGCGAAATATAAATAAATCCAATCTAGACCGGCAAAAAGAAAATTATATGGACATATATACAATAAGTAGAAGGTACTGAAAAGGAAAAAAGTAGAACTGTCTACAAAATGCAAAAAGAAATGAGATCCCATCAAAAACAATACTTGTCAAAAAAACCAAGTCGCGCAACTCAGTTGTTCTGCGGTAAAAAGTTGTGAGATCCAAGTAAATCCAAGTCTTCAAATTTCGTCTCAAAATTCTTTAATGTTTTATATAAATATATTGAGACTTGGCCATCGCACTAAATAATTGAATTTACACGTGTTTTCAGGCGATAGAATTAACGCGTGTTTTCAGGCGATGGCCAAGTCTTAATATATTTGTATAAAACATTAAAGAATTTTGAGACGAAATTTGAAGACTTGGATTTACTTGGATCTCACAACTTTTTACCGCAGAACAACTGAGTTGCGCGACTTGGTTTTTTTGACAAGTATTGTTTTTGATGGGATATTATTTATTGAAACACCAACAACAAGTTACAGTCGAAATATAAGTTCATGTAAAGTGGGATCTCTCTGTTAGAAAAGTGTATTATTTATTTTAACAACACCAAGAGTTTAGGTCTGCTTAGTTAATTTCTAAGTCCAGAGGTTTTAAGTCAAAATGTGATTAATAAATTTGCATACCAAATGGTGAAACATGTTAAAACTAAATTACTTTATAACAACCAATATGTACGTGTGTTATGGCGAATAAAAAGTTCTATTCTATTCTTTATTTATTATTTATTTGTTTCAGCCATGTGCGGGGACGGCGCTAACGACTGCGGCGCCCTCCGCGCCGCCCACACCGGCATATCCCTCTCCGAGCTGGAGAGCAGTGTGGCCGCGCCCTTCACCTCCCAGAACCCGGACATAAGCTGCGTCTCCCACGTCCTAAGAGAAGGACGAGCCGCTTTATCAACAGCCTTCGGTGTCTTCAAATTCATGATCGCCTATTCTTTAACGGAATTCCTCTCCGTCGCATTTCTGTACTACTTCGACTCGAACTTGACAGATTTCGAGTTCCTCTACATAGATCTCGCTTTAATCGTCAATTTCGCTTTCTTCTTCGGCATGACAGAAGCTTACACGGGTAAATTGTGGAAGACACCGCCTCTGACGTCCCTTTTAGGACTCATACCGCTATTCTCATTAGTCGGACAGATTATTTTTATCGGCATCGCGCAGTATTTGAGCTTTTACGCATTGAGTATGTTCCCTTGGTATGTCAGACACACGTATGAAGGCGACGAGGAGAACGAATGCTGGGAGAATTACGCCATTTTCGCCGTCTCCATGTTCCAATATATAGTGCTAGCTATAGTGTTTAGCCACGGTAGTCCGTATAGAAAATCTGTGATCACAAACAAACAACTTATGGCTAGTATATTACTTATGACCTGTATTTGTGCGTATATAACTGTGAATCCGGCAGAGTGGCTGTCAAGATTTTTACAGTTGAGAATGCCGAAAGATGTAACCTTAGCGTATATTATAATTATCATCGCTGCGGTGCATTTTGGTGTAGCGTTGTTCTTTGAGAGAGTGGTGATTGAATATGTTATGGAGAAACGGCGTATTTTGCCGAAGTTCGTGAAGGAAAAGCGTGTCAGGAAAACACCGCATTTGATGATTAAGAGACAAATTACTGAAAATGATTATTTGGATTGTAATAGTACTGTGATGAGTGATAGAGAACTGGCGAATGGTAGCTAACCATATTATAGCGAATAACCTGAAAATATCTTGATATTTTCTTAGTTTGGATTTTAATTTGATAGTTCTAATTGAATAGTTTTTATCGCTACCATGAAATTTTCGATAGAACCCTGACATAATAAAAAAACACCTAGGGCCGAATTTTCATGATTCCCATACATTGGTATCAGTCGGACTATTGTCTCAAATATTTCTGCGGATTGAAAAATGGACCCTTAATTATGATCTGACGAGTGGTAAGCGATAAAAATTATAGGAAATTTGCCGTTAAATTTAGAAAACTGGGTCACACTAAGGTTCTGTTTCACCATATCCGAGTAAAATTAGTCAATGGTTAAAATATTAGAGCTATTTCGATGTCACATGTGACAGAGGTAACTCTGGGTATAACTAACCATTGACACGTATATACAAACTCTCATACTTCATAGTTTACTCGGATTTTGTGAAATAAGCCCTTTGTTTGATGATATTATTTGATGACTTTAAGATTCCTTTTTATTTTAAGTTTTAAAATAGAGTGTCATCGTTTGAAGTAGGTTTCAAGTGAGAATGTATTTATAATTATATTAAGTATTAAATGCAATTAATGTCAAATTATGATATTGACATATCAAAATTCCCAAAGGGATATATATTAATAGGTAAATGTTTATTAATATTAATTATATCAAACTTATGACTTATGTTATTAGATCTTATGATAAGGAGCCATTTTATACTTACCAATGCATTTCTATTATAAGATTAAATGTTGGTGCTTTATTTTGTCAAACTTTGTTTAAAATTCTCGTAATTTATATAAAGGTTTGCCTGAGAACTTTTCTCTTATTTTTTTTAATTTGGGTTTATTTTTTGTTAAGTAAGATGAAAAATATATATGAAAGAGCCCCTAAAGGTTTTGTATAATATTTTTCTTTGCTCGAATTTATACAAACTCGGAACTTTTGGTAAGTAATTTTATCTTTTAAAATAAACCAAAACGCAGAATTACCAAAAAAATTTGGCAGGGCGAAAATTACTTTATTATTTTGCTGTATTTATTTACAAAATATCGTTTACGCAGTAAACACTATTATGAAAATCTTTTGAATTTTAGTATTATTACTTACTTAGTTGTAACATTAAGATATAAGTTTGAATAAGCACAATGTGATAAATGTCGACGTACACGATAAAGTGCCTTTTATATAATTATTCATAATTATAATTTTAAGTAAGTAATATCTTAACATTTTACCACGGGCACTAAATGACTCATATTTAAACAGTCAGGTTGGATTCTTCTTTGTGATAACTTTTAATTTTACCTGCATTGTGCTCGGGCTAGAGTGCAGCTCTAGTGTAGACAGTAAACACAAGGAGGTTCTTGATTTTAGGTAAGCAGTTATATATTTACGACGAGTCATAAGAACACCTATCGTCATAAGTAACCTAGTATATGCTAGTGGCGCCGTCAAAGTTAAGTGTTTCTAGGGAGCGTGTTGCCAACTGGTGCCATCAATTTTATTGTTGTTTTTACCATATCGGCCAAAAACTTTACATTCTGACTGTCCGCATTAGTTACTGCACGCTCTCTATATACCTATCCCATTTTAGCGAAAACGTGCGATCGCACAATGCAAGTAATGAGAGCTTAGTGTGTGCTAAGAAACTTGAGAAAATATAATGCATATAATTAATCATACCAATAATAGCAAAGATGTCGTGACTTGTGTTGCTTCTTCGTGTTTTAAGATTAAATGCATTCCTATTGAAATATGGTGCTGTGTTACTGCCGTTTTAAACGTTAACTAATAATTTTCTTGTCTTTAACAAATTGTAATCTAAGATTTATACTTATGTATATTTTACAATTGATTTAAGACTATTAAATACCACTAATACCTATTAATTGTTTGAATTAACTACTAGGATAAGTAGGTACAGTTTATTATAAATTGTGTATAAAAATGAGTCAATTAACAATGAGTGGAAATAAATACCAAATATTTAAACAGATATTTTCATGCTTTTATTTTTAAGGATAACACAAGAAGTAAAGGGAATTTGTATGCGTCCTTTTTATCAATACTGTTATTTTCTAAAGCATGAGTGGAACATGTATGAATGAACGTTGGTTTGTTCTTAACCTAATAATTCTAAATTTAAAATTTAAGAAAAACCCCCGATTCCAATGCCTTAATTTCCTTACATTTAAAACAACATTATATTATGTAATGTGGACGCGATGCGTTTTCATTTGATACCCCACACACGATACATATACATATAGTATATTTGCAGATTTTCGGTTTTGCTTCCCCACTCTCACCCCCATAACTTTTAAACGGCCCAACCGATTTTCATGAAACATGTCTAAGAACACTCGCGCAAGACTCACCTTTCATACAAAAAACTAAATTGAAATCGCTCCATCCAGTCGGGAGCTATGGTGCCACAGACAGACAGACAGACAGACACGTCAAACTAAAAGTAAGTTTTTTTTTAGTTTATTTGCGTAATTACAGCTATTTAATTGGTATTATAATATCCTGTCCCATAAATCTGTTTATCTGTAGATATCGCTCATTTGCGACAAGAACGGTTTATAACATTAATGTATCGTTTTGGAATAACAGTTTATAAAAATCCGCCGTGTCGCGCTCTACTTGCTACAAAAACGCGATATTCCTAGCCCCAAAATTGACAAAGATATGAGGGAAAAAGTCGACAAGATGCGTTCTAGCTCCCCCTCCTTTACAACTATGAAGTTCGTTTCAACATCGGTACATGTCATTGGAGTCCCTGCGCGCGACGAATGAGGAGCTGTTCAATTGCAACAAAAACGTGACACAGTCAGTGTGTCACGTTTTTAATGGAAAGGTAAGTGCGTTCATTTAGTTATTCATTTGTTACTAAAGCGTGATATCATGGTTTGAACCAGTTTAGCTGTAAAGTAATATTTTACTGTATACATTTTTAGGCTACCTTGGCACGGTTCTCTCAAAAAAATTATACTTATTCGGAATAAAAGGATATGTACCGTTTTAGATGATGAATGAAATCTCTAGAGGTTTAGTTTTGTATGAATTATTACCACGTATCTCGTTGTTGTCGTAAAGTGTGTATACATTTTGTCGTGATAGCAGAAGTTGTTGCATTACAGATGATGACACATATTTAAACCACCATCTTATTCTTTCAGATGGAGTCACGATCGCGATCGAAAAAGATTTTGGGTTTACTCCGAAAAGAAATACTTAGTTGATGCAATAGACAGTATAACTACAGACAGATTAGATCCACCTCAGGATACCGAAATAATACCCACTACTACTACTGACTCGACAACCACAGTGGGCTTTTATTGCTTAGAAGAAAAAGTTCCTACACAACGAACCCTAAAGATAGACTCAGAAGGAAACACGATACTACCGAAACGAACCAGCAACAATGCTAAATGTTTTTTTAAAACACGCTGGCAATAAATAATCGGCCAATAACTACAGCATTAAGCAGAACTTACGGAACTGGTTAATAAAAACCTCATTCCTCGATATTATAAATCTTTTTTTTTTACTGCCTCGGTGGCGCTGTGGGCGAATGTCTGCTTGCAAAGCAAGAGGTAGCGGGTTCGATTCCCGCCGAGGGTAAAAATGTTTGTATGTTCTGCAAGCACTTTTTTCCTTGGTCTGGGTGTTTAATAATCGTTTTTGGTCTTATTGCTTTTAGCAATAAGACCGCCCATTACGCATTCTAGGTTTAGTTTTAATTTCATATTGTATTCTTCATCTGGTGTGTGATAAAGAATTCTATTCTATTCTATTATTTAATATGTATAATAAAAATATCTATTTAAGTATGTATATTATATTAAGTATATCAGATGTCTAGTACCCGTAACACAAGCTTAGAGCTTACCACGGGGCTAAATGTTGTTGTGTAGATTGTCCAGAAATATTTATTTATTTTTACGAATCTCTATAAGCGCATCATCATTTACCCCGACCAAAAAAGAGGGGTGTTATAAGTTTGACGTGTCTGTCTGTCTGTCTGGGACATCATATCTCCCGGACCGATTTCAATTCAGTTTTTTTTGTATGAAAGGTGAGCTTGGCCCGGTGGTTCTTAGACATGTTTCATGAAAATCGGTTGAGCCATTTAAAAGTTATGGGGGTGGGAGTGGGGACGGAAAACCGAAAATCTGCAAATATACTCGAGTGGGGTATCAAATGAAAGAACATCGCGTGCACATTACTAAATATTATGGTGTTTTTTACCTTTAAGGAAATTAAAGATTTGGAGTCGGGGGATTTTCTTAATTTTAAATTTAGATTTATTATTACATTCCATTTTATTTGATAACAAAAATATTTACTTGTTACTTTCTATAATAATGTTTAGTATACTAATAAGTGCAAATGTTAAGTGCCATTGTTAATATTATAGTAGAACTAATTGAAATTAACTGTGATTGTTTTTGCTTAGATGTTTTGATTATTTAATAGTAAGTAAACGATGATTACAATTATTGACAGACATCATTATTCGTATTGGGTAAGAAGTGTGTCATGGTAAAGCAAGACTTAATTATTGTCAAGACTGTTAAAATTAGTACGAAAGTATTATGTGTAATTCAATTTATGGTCGAGACTGATTAAAATAGTACAATAAGTACGAGTATAACGGTGTTTTAGTAATATTTTTTTAACCCCCGACCAAAAAAGAGGGGTGTTATAAGTGTGACGTGTCTGTCTGTCTGTCTGTCTGTCTGTCTGTCTGTGTCACCATAGCTCCCGAACGGATGGAGCGATTTCAATTTAGTTTTTTTTGTATGAAAGGTGAGTCTGGCGCGAGTTGTTTCATGAAAATCGGTTGTGCCGTTTAAAAGTTATGGGGGTGAGAGTGGGTAAGGAAAACCGAAAATCTGCAAATATACTAGTGTGGGGTATCAAATGAAATCGCATCGCGTCCACATTATAAAATATTATGTTATTTTACGTTTAAGGAAATAAAGGAATGGGCATAGGGGGTTTTTCTTAAATTTTAAATTTAGATTTATTATTGTATAGTTGAATATATTTTGACTGCAAAAACGTGTTTTAAATTTGATATTTCGTTTAACGTTTTTAGTTTAACAAAAATATTAGCATATCAAACGTGATACGCCAGTACAGTCGAGTTCATAAATATGCCAACATAACCAAGGCTCCAAATAGAAATATTCTAATAAGGCTACATAAAAATCAGAGCAAATTCAACAAACAAAAAGATATACACATGCCATCAGTCATATTAAACTGAGCCAGCGTTTCATTAAAATCTTAACAACTAAAAGTTAATAAATATCAAAAAAAAAAGTTTTCAAAATGATTTAACCAAGTTAAAGGTCCTAAATATCGACGCAGGAGTTTTCCAATTATTTATAAACATGGATAATTTCAATGATGAAGCGATTTCAATTTAGTTTTTTTTTGTATGAAAGGTGAGTTTGGCGCGCGTGTTCTTAGACATGTTTCATGAAAATCGATTGAGCCGTTTAAAGTTATGGGGGTGAGAAAGGGGAAAGAAAACCGAAAATCGGCAAATATACTCGAGTGGGGTATCAAATGAAAGCGCACAGATATAATGGTGTTTTACTTTTAAGGAAATTAAAGCATTGGCATCGGGAGTTTTACTTAAATTATAAATTTTGATTTATTGTTTAAAAAATTTAGTTATATAAATTTTAAGGTGACCTCTGCTTCCAAGGAAATAAACGTTTTGACTTTGACTAATCATTTAAATTTTATGCGCACTAGGAGCAGTTCATTTATATACCCCAATACTTAGATAATTGAATCTAGGTTCCACAGATCACTAAAATACACTTCCCAATATTTGCTTTAAATAATGTGAAGTGCATTTTCAATACAAGCTACTTTCGATTTTTACATTATATTACTAGATTTAAGTGTTTTTCATATTCTTTGATAAGTGTAAATAAAAGGTCCACTTCATCAGACGTATCAAGAGAATCCATATGTTTTTTTATATGTTTTTGTTTCTTATTCTGGTTAGTGTGGTTTTCTCCTTTCCAAGAGCATAAGGATAATTTACTTTGATGACTTTGATTAATCTTTAAAAACAAAATATAAACGGCCAGCCATAATAATAATGTAAATTCTTATGTTGTTGACATAAGTACTATTATGTATTCTGTGACTTAAGTCATAATGAGGGTATTATGAGTTTTATCAACAGCCGCAAGCTAACGGTTAGCTATAGCTTAAATGACGTCACACTAAAACGAAGGAGACAATCTTATCATGCAACAATACTGTAGGTACTCTTTTCGTTGAATAAAATAAGTTGATCGTTTATTTGCTAAAATACAGGAAAATAAAGGTTCTCCCTCACCGGGAGCATTCACTTTGTATTGTAACATTATATGTTTATTCGACTTTAAGCATTACATTACAATACTACCTTATATTGACGTCCGCTTGCGGTGCAAGAGGAGCGGGTTCGATTCCCGCTGACGGATCAAGTGTTTGTATGTTCTGCAAGCACTTTCTCCTTGGTCTGGGTGTTTAATATGTATAGTAAAAAGATATATCTATCTATTTAAGTCTAATATATTCAGTATATCAGATGTCCAGTACCCGTTACACAAGCTTAGAGCTAACCGAGGGGCTAGATATAAAATAATAATAAGAATTTTTTTTAAAATTTATACTACCTTCCCCACCGACCTCACAAACATTCGCGGTGTAATGTAAACCTTAAAGATTAGAATTTGAGCATTACTTTACAATACCAGTTCCCCCACAAACATTATTAAATCACTCTTTACATGCTCCCCGGTGAGGGAGCACCTTAACACGTGGACTCGCAATGTGACTCTTGTAACCGTCATACTTGGGTAGGTGATACATATATTTTTTTTTTTACGTATTTATGTCAATATGGTAACGTAAAGTTATATTGAAATTTAAAACTAGGTATAAGAGATATGAGAAAATGTTTTGAATTTTTTGTAATGTGAATGTGATGCGCTCTCATTTGAGATCCCACTCGAGTATACTTGCAGATTTTTGTCGCGGGTTAATAACATTAAAAACTATTTATTTGAAGAATGGGCTTGGCTTTAGAATCCAGCCGCAGGATTTTGGGGGTGCTGATGCGCGATTTAAGATGGCATTGGTTTCCCCTTTCCAAAAATACCACTCCCTCACCGCGGAGATGCGTACTTTTTTTTAATAAAAAAAAATTAGTTTTCGTGAAATGGAACGTTATTTTTGTATAAAATTTTATAATATGTAATGTTTTTACCTTAAAATTACAATGCAATCATATAAGTAGCGTCAACGAGTCGCGGGGAAGGTGAACCAATTCCATCGGGAAGTCAAGAAGGTAAGAATTACAATTAGATAAGGTTAGATTGTACCTTTATAACCTCACTTCAATTTGCAAATCCGAATCAGTGCACACTACATTGGGTTGATTTAGGTCGCTTTAAGTTGCAAATCCGAATCAGTGCACCCCTAATTCCACGTGGTCTTGTCTGTCACACAACTAGAGTGTATATAAAAAGCCGGAGGCGCGGAGGGAGAGCAGCTCCCGCCCGCCGTAACAAAGCGCAGGCACCCGTTCGAGCCGGAGCGGCTGAGGCTGGTCGCCGAAGGTGACCAATAAGCCGAAGCTGCGGAGGTGAGCATGGGTGACTGCGCTTTGTTACGCAAGGGCGAAGGGGCTGCACTTCCCGCAGCGCCGGAGCAGTTTATTAATACTATTTTTTTTTATTAGAGCCTGAAGATGATGGAGTGCTCGTAAAGCGCCATTTACTTCGGAAATTGTGGCGATGTTTAATTTGGCTCGTCTGATACGACAACTTGACACTCGCCAACTCGAATCGCATTTGCTGAAGAGCATGGGTTAATTTTATCAACAAAAGAGTGTAGAGTGCACCGTAAACCAATAAGGATTACTTAAATATTGTTTTTTATTTAATATTTGTAACTGAGAAGCTAAGAAATTATTTAAAACCCTATTTTTGAGGTTAGATTTTATTGAATTTCAAATTGCTATATCTCCTAAACTACATATTTCCGCGGGGGGGGAGTGGTACAGGGGGTACCTCCCCCTCCTCCCCCCTCCACCTCCCCCCCCCCCAAAATCGTGCGGCTGGATTCTAAAGTTTTACCGAAGAATGAATCATTTTTATGGGTTTTCCAAATGAGATTGATTTCTTTTCGACACTGATATCTGTAAACAATTTTTTTTTTTTTTTTTTCCAATGATACGTTTTAATTAAATTTTATTATATTTTCACGCTGATAAAATCATCAGTTATATTTTCATCAATTACAAAATCAATGAAATCGGTCTTTAGAAATGTAGAAAATACCAATTAACGTATATACATAACCATGGTTAGACATTAGCTGTCTGGGAATTCTCTCAGTCCGACACAGGGCATGACAAGGAGCGACAGTACTTTTGTCTCGCTTTAGACGCACAGAAAAACTGCGCTTGAGTTCTTGCTTGAGAGTAAGTATTTTGTCTAGTTTAAATATTTGTTTTAACGTTTTGCAGACTAGACCGTTCAATTGATTTTAACTTGATAGAAATGTTGAAATATTTTTATTCATCGTGAATGATATTGGGAAAGTGTTTAATTAATTGCAGTTTATGGCGCGCTAAATCATATTCTAAATAAGTCGCAGTCGGACTTTGTTTATTATTCTTGTTAACCAAATAATACGATCCTGCAGCGAGATTTTGAACTTATTCACCTTTATTTATCTTATTTCAACCCGGAGTTTCTGCCTATATTATTAAAATATTTGTTTTTGTCCACATAGTTTTAGTATTTTATTGATAACAACCATAGGTATACTTAGGTCAGGTCACAAACATTAAATTAAACAAATTCAAAATTCATTCAAATTCATTTATCATTCACAATTTTAAAACGAGTGTATATAATACATACATTTAAAATTAAATTATAGAAGTAAAATAAATAAATGACAAAAAAATAATTAGATGTCGTCGTGAGTCGTGACGAGTCTCAGTATGTGTCGTCTGTCGTCACATTTTTCGTAAACTTTTAGAATGATGTTGTAGAAACTTGGTAAGTAGATGTATTCTGTGAAACGCATTAAGATTTTAACAAAAAAAGGTGTGTGTGCGATTCACACACGATAGAAGTGAAACTTCAGTAAATCGACAAAAGAATGAGATGAATAAAAAATAAAACAAAAAAAAAACTTTCCTAAAAGATTTTGTTCGGGCGGTCACCCATCCAATTACTGGCGGCGCGCAACGTTGCTTAACCTTTTTAGCGTTTAAGATTGGCTTACCTGCCGTTTTTCCGTTGCATCCAGTTTGAAATCACAACTAATCTAAAGAAGTTTCACTTCAAAAATAAAATAAATAATTTTGGGGTTTCTTACACCAAGAACTAAAACTCATTTTTTTTTAAATAATATTTAGTTTCATCATTGTTTTCTGAACTGAATGGTTTGCGTGAGAGACAATTCCAAAGTAAAATGTTGTATTAATACAAACCCTAAGTTATAAAAAATATATGATTCTAAGTAAGCTCCATTCCTAAGGTTCCATTCTAACATTCAATTTCGATTAAATTTAGAATTTCTAAGTTTTGTAAAATCTAATAATGGAAATAAAAGATTTGGTGATATTTTGATTATTTGTCATCTGCCCAACACCCAACACACTGCGGCTCGACTCCGATATCTGCGTCGAAAAACGAACGAGTCAAGTCGCCCGACTTCCGAATACCTACTATACTAACCTAATAAGTTACTAATTTGCAGCGAAAATTCGTATTATCCGAATGATCTAAGGAATCGAATAATCCAAATGGAGTCATTCACAGTCGCGCATATTTAATTTACCTTTTCACCTATAAAGTTAAGCGACCTTAAGTGAGGTCAGTACTTGGATGGTCCGCTCTGACTGCAACTTTTTGCAAATTAAAAAAACCCCGATTCCTGAACTTTATTTCCCTTAAAGTCATACTATTTTGTAATGTGCTCGTGATGCGCTTTCGTTTGATACCCCACTCGAGTATATTTGCTCATATGAAAATCTGCAAATATACTCGAGTTATCCTTCCCCACTTTTATTACGTCAACCGATTTTCATTAAACATGTCTTGAACCAAACTCACCTTTCAAACAAAAAAAATCTAAATTTAAATCACTCCATTCGTTCGGGAGCTATGATGTCCCAGACAGACAGACACGTCAAACTTATAACACCCATCTTTTTTGCCTGGGGCTAAAAATACTTACTACCAAAAACGCAAGCGTAGTTATTCTGTGTGAGTAAAGCGAAACAAAAGTACTGTCGCTCTCTGTCATGTCCTGTGTCGGACTGAGAGAATTCCCAGAAACCTAATGCTGAACCATACTGATTTGTAAAAGGGTTCGAACATTAGGTAAAATAGGTAAAGTAAAGTAGAACATAGCTCAGAAGACAGATTTTTTCTATTGTTTTTAGACCCAAATATCTCAGAAACCGTATTACTTAGGAGATTTGATCATAGAACACTTTTTGTTTGTAATAATTTACTCTGTCGATTGACATGAGTTTCATCACTGGCCGCCGAATCACATTTTTTTCAAAATGGCGGTCGAGTAGGTATGCCAACGATGTTCGATGCTCTTTGTATTTTCTACATTTCTAAAGACCATGTGGTGTTGATTGGCTTGAAAATGAAATACTTATTGTTTTTTGTTAAGAAGAACTCGATATTAATTTTATAATTTAGTCCTAAGTAATTTGAATTTTTCAATTTATTTCACCAAAAATATAACACAGGGCGTTATACAAGGTAAGTCAAGTTTAACCATTCAGAATCAATGTAAACAATACAAATATTTATCACAACATCTCATATATATATATAAATATATATATATACCTAAAGATACCTATACCTAACTAAAACAATACACATTGTAAAAAAACCAAAGAAATTATTCCCAGAGGTCGATAGGGTCAATCCCATTTGGAAAAGTCTTAAAAAAATATTCATTATTCTATAAACGTAGTTTTTAATGTTATACGAAAATGCAAATTTTCTACACACTCGAAACATTTCCCTATAGTTGTCGAGATGTGATAGAAAATTAAGTATATTTGATCTGCTATTTTAAGTAAAATAGTTGATTCACCCTATTACAGATATTATTGTGCCATTCATGTTTATAAATAATTGAAAAAACTCCTGCGTCGTTATTAAAACCTTTAACTTGGTTAAATCATTTTGAAAAATAATTGTTTAGATATTTATTAACCTTTAGTTGATAAGATATTATTGAAACGCTGGCTCAGTTTAATATGACGGATGGCATGTGTATATATTTTTGTTTGTTGAATTTGCTCAGATTTTTATGTAGCCTTATTAAAACAAAACAATATGCGTACATTTTAGACACAAATCGCAACCTGACATATGATTATAACATGTTCTCTAGAATCAGCGGAAAAATTAATCAAGCTGGTAGCCGCACCATTGTCAACGACCTGGGTAATTTAATTCGATCCATCGAGGAAGACATGACTGACCCTGCTCCATCATCGGATAACAACACGGTTAAGCAAACATCGGACGAGTTTTTTCGAGCATAACTTTATTCATATTATTCACCAAAATATTGCAGGCCTATTAAATAAATCGGATGTATTGGCACTACATATGGACGATATAAACAAACAACAGCATATTGA
Source organism: Gymnoscelis rufifasciata (assembly GCA_929108375.1). Lineage (NCBI taxonomy): Eukaryota > Metazoa > Arthropoda > Insecta > Lepidoptera > Geometridae > Gymnoscelis > Gymnoscelis rufifasciata. The sequence continues at coordinate 5,441,113 of OV815327.1, read as the reverse complement.
TTTAGATATTATCCGTTTATCTGAACATTTTATTCCCTTAGGACAAGAGGACTTGATTTGCATACCTAACTTCAATCTCGCAACATGTTACTCCAGGTCAAAAAACCGTGGAGGAACTTGTATCTTAGTGAAAAATGGAATAACATATACTGTTCTAACAGCAGTAAATAAGTTATGTATAGAATCTACTTTTGAGTGTTGTGCTATACATTTAAATCAATATAATATAACTCTAGTGGTACTTTACAGAGTGCCCAACTCTAAAAACCTTAATTTATTCTTTAAAAAACTAGAGGAATTATTAATTTTAGTATCTAAGAATAAAAATAATGTAATAATTTGCGGAGACTTTAACATTGACATTTTAAAAATTAATAGGACTCTTGACTTTGAAAATTTATTGCTCTGTTATAACATAAAATTAAATATAAGACAACCCACACGACTCTCTAGTAATAGTTGTATTGATAATTTTGCTATTACTTTCAAAAGAAGTTGCAAAAGCCAGGTGTTAGACTTAGGGCTTTCAGATCATACGGCTCAATTATTAACATACCCAGTACGGAAAATAAATAAAATTAAGAGCTGGGAATTTTCAGAAGGGATATAAGCAGCGAAAATTTGGTAAAGTTTAAGCAAAGTATCGATAGTCTTTCTTTTTCAGAAATGTATCAAATTGAAAATGCCAATGAGGCTTACAATGTATTTTTTGACACATTTAAGCTGTTCTATAATCTGTGCTTCCCTTTAGTAAAAATAAACATAATTAATAATAAAAAACAAAAATGGATGAGTAAAGGTATTAAACTGTGTGTTAAAAAACATATTCTCAATGTTGTATGCGCCGATGAATGTAGTGCCGTTATCTGAAAATATGGATTCTGGTTTGCCACGGCGAGCGATAAAGCGGTTTAGCGCTGCTATAAAGGACTCTTTTGTGAGGTCCGTGACGAGCTCGAGGTGTACGGCCTTTACTGCGAAGCAAATAAAAACACATATATATGATTTGGTCAGTTTGCCGCCACGACCCTTATGGTTTAATATCCGCACTGGCCCGGCGTAATCTATTCCAGTATGCAAGAATGGGTATTCAAGATGCGTTCTTTCAGAAGGTAGATGTCCCATTATTGGCTGTATGGACTGGGCTTTAAAACGCGCGCAACGAACACACGAATTAACAACCTTCTTGGCTAGGTTTTTACCGTTGATGGGCCAGTAAGTTTGTCTAAGGTTAGCTAACATCAATTGGGGACCAGCATGCATAAGATTTTGATGATATTGTTGAAATAGTATTGAAGTTAAGTGATGTTTGGCGCAAAGAAGTATAGGGTGTTTTGTGTCAAATGAATAGTTTGAGTTTTTTAAGCGACCTCCGACCCGTATGACGTCATCGGAGTCGATGAAAGGTGAAAGTGAGATTAATTTACTCCTCTTATTAATTACATCATGTTTGAGGTTCAAATAATCTTCTAGAAACATTTCTTTTTGACAAATGCTAATTATTTTATTCTGAGATGATTTTAATTCAGTTGTTGTAATGTTATTTATGTTTCTGTTCATTTTATTTCTTAAATTATGTATAAAATCGCTGTATGTATGCAAAGACTCGAATTAATTTGTTGAAGTTTGAATGTTTTTGAATTAAATTGTGCAAGGGTTCAGGTATGATAATTTGTTCTGGTTGTGTTATGTGTATATGTAAGATTGTTTCTGGTAGTTGACTGTTTTGATTGTGTTGTTTGTTTGGGTGAGAGGGAAATTGAATGTGCGGTGTATGTAGAAAGGTGGGACCCGACCACCACAACGCGGAAGCGCCGATGCAATCGGCCTTCACCCCGCGAGAAACCAGGTCTGCTGGGTTCTCTTTAGAAGGCACGTAGCTCCATCTGTGGCCGTTTGTAACGTCTTGGATTTCACCTACTCTATTACGTACGAACTGCTTGAGCTGACTAGGCGATGTAGACAGCCAACCGAGCACAATAGTGGAGTCTGGCTGTGGAAGTATCTGTTTGTAACATTAATGGTAAGAGATTTTACAATTTTAAAATATAGCCTAACACCTAGTAAGGAAAAGATATGAATTTCTATTTGAATCGCGTAATTTGAAAATGTTCATCTAGTTGTTAAGTAATGAGTTTAAATAAGGTAAGAACATTATAAGTTATAAGAAGGAAAGTTTTATCTAATAATATTTTTGCATGTACTATGCAGGGACCAACAAGGCCCAAAGGCTCGAAGACTTGGCTTACTATGGATAGAATGTTTGTTTTTTGTAATATTTTTGTTTATGGTGAGGCTGGAATCATCATTGTCGTTTGCATAGTGACAAAATGTTTGATTCGCCCTGTTCGTGTGACTTATGTCGTTCACACAACCGGATAAGAGCCATCCTAACTTTGTTTCTTGTAATTTTGGTTGACGTTTTCCTAAGTCGATGACATTAGAACATAAGACGTTCCAAAAGATGTCGGCACCAACCAAAATATCTATTTCTGATGGAATATTGAATGATGGATCTGCTAATTGTATGCCAGCAGGTATGGGTATATGTTGTTTGTTCACATAAGAGCTAGGCAAGGACTTTGTAATATGTGGTAAAACGTAACAACTAATCGTAGTTCTATAGCCACCAAGACGAGATTCGATTGTAATATCGCAAGACTCAGATGCAGTGGAAACTTGATTGTTAATACCTGCCACAGAGGAGCTCACGTGCCGGCTTACCAGACCCAGCTTCTCGCGGAGGCGCCGCGTCATGAAGCAGGCCGTGCTGCCGTTGTCGAGCAGCAGGCGCGCGGAGTGCAGTCTGTTGTTCGCGTCCGCCACCTTCACCACAGCTGTGGATAGTAATACAGTGGGCTGATTACCATTGCAAGTTGGTAAAATTCCTGAAGACAGTACTACTGCGGTACTAGTCTCCCTGCTCTGTTCTTTGTGTAAAAGTGTGTTGTGTTTAAGCTTACAATATTTGCAATGTGTAAGTTTGCAACTATTTTCATTATGTCCTGGACGCAGACAGTTTTTACAAATGTTCAACGATGACACTTTTCTGATACGGGAATCTACGTCCATGCCACGGAATGTTTGACAACTGAATAGATAGTGAGCTTTGGAACATATGGGGCAAATTAAATTATTATCAGTTGTTATGTAAGATTTGTGTCTGAATGATGATGCATTGTTATTTGTATTTAAATTTGTGTGTGAATTAGTATGTATGCTAAATGATTGTTTGTGTTTTAGATTATTATTTTCTAAAGATTCGATAAAATCTGCTCTGTTTGTTATGAATTTAATGTATTGTGTTATGGTAGGAACACAACTTTGGGTGTTCCGGTATTCCTCCCAGTGACGACTAGAAGAAATATCTAATTTTTTAGACATGATGTAAATAATAAGAGTATCCCAATGGTCGGTGGGCTGGCCTAATGAGGCCAAAGCCCTTAGATTTTTATTAATTGTATCTACCATATTTCTCAACTCCGTACTAGATTCTTTTTGCAATGGTTCCAAACTGAATAAAGAATTAACGTGATTTTGTATTAATATTCGGGGGTTGTCAAAACGTTCTGTTATGGTTTGCCATGCAATTGGATAATTATCTTTAGTAAAGTCTAAATTCTGTATAGTTAAGGCTGCGGACCCTTTAAGAGAGGCGCGTAAATAGTGAAATTTATTTATGTTGTTAATACTATTATTGTTATGTATAAGTGACAGATACGTATCTCGGTATTCGAGCCAGTGCTGATATTGGCCGTCGAAGTGTGGCAGGTCAATCTTGGGCAGCCTGACAAAATCATGTTTGCAGCAGTTGCCTCCCGACGAGCCCTCGTTGCCCGTCGCGGACCCCAAGCCGCGCGCGGCGGGCGCCGGCGGCCGCGCCAGCAGCAGCGAGCGCGCCCTGGCCAGCGCGGGATAGTACGCGCCCTCGAACTGCTGCCGGTCCTCGTACGCAGGCTCCGGTGGCTCCGAAGCGTATTCAATTTCACTCTGTAATGCATCATATTCCGAGTATAAGTTATCCATTTTCTGAAAACGGCACTCCAATTCAACTAATTGAAGTTCTGATAATGTTTCACAACTTTCGATGACTTTCATGTAGTTTATGAACTGAGTAAGTTTTGATTTAAAGCAAGCACGCTTTTTACAAAGATCTTTAATCTTTTCTTCGGCCATGATTTTGAAAAAAAAATATGAAAGCACAAGATTCAAGCCTAAATAAAAGTGCTTATGCTGGCAAAGCAGTGCGTGCTTACGTGGGAACAAAGAAAAATTGATAAGCCGAACAAAGGTGCGTATTAAAGAAAGAAATTAAGTTAAAAAATAATTGAGCAATATAAATCCGGCTCGAAATATAGCGATTCTCAGAACCCTACTGAGTGTGTAGGATGTTCCTGGCGTGTAGTAAGATGTTAAATAAAAGGCGCTGATAAAGATTATAACTTGTATTAATGTGGAAAATGGGACGTGTGCTCGGCTCGAGCGCCGAGAAGGAATGTGGTGGCGCGCGGGCGCCGCGCCGCGCCGTGGCCGTTGCGACTCGCGACTTAAGCCGAGGCTGCCCAATCGCGCCCGAAGTCCGTTGTAGATTGTAGGCACCGAGGCTGGATTTGCTGTGACGCAACATGCTCCCAGGCCTTGAAGATGTAGTCTTTAACATGAGACTGGCAGGGGGCATATGTTGTTGAATGCCCGCTGGATTGTGCCCTTCTTGGTCCTGATGTCGGCCACTCTGACGACGCCGTCTGCGCCGGTGTAGACCTTCGTGACTCGTCCCATGAGCCACAGTAGAGGCGGCTGCTGCTTGTCTCTCACAAGGACGAGCGAGCCGATGTGAAGCTCGCCTGTGGAGTGTGACCACTTGGTTTTCTTCTGTAGAAGGGACACATATTCGTTAGAGTATCGTTGCCAGAAATGCTGGCGGAGTTGCTCGACCCTCTGATGACGTTGAAGTCTGGTAATGTTTCTCTCGGTGTATGACGGGTGCGGCACTGACATAAGTGGCCGTCCGATAAGGAAGTGAGAAGGTGAGAGAAATGAGAGGTCAGAAGGGTCAGATGAAAGAGGAGTTAAAGGGCGAGAATTTAAAATTGCCTCCACTTGAACCAGACAGGTCACCATCTCCTCGTATGTTAAGTTAGCTAATGACAGTATTCTACGCAAATGATGCTTTACTGATTTTACTGCTGCTTCCCATAGGCCACCAAAGTGGGGGGAATATGGAGGTATTGTTTTAAAATTAATGCCTAATTCTGATAAACTTGATTCTATGTTTGATTTATTCAAATTAAAAAATGTTACTAGTTCGTTGTATGCGCCGATGAATGTAGTGCCGTTATCTGAAAATATGGATTCTGGTTTGCCACGGCGAGCGATAAAGCGGTTTAGCGCTGCTATAAAGGACTCTTTTGTGAGGTCCGTGACGAGCTCGAGGTGTACGGCCTTTACTGCGAAGCAAATAAAAACACATATATATGATTTGGTCAGTTTGCCGCCACGACCCTTATGGTTTAATATCCGCACTGGCCCGGCGTAATCTATTCCAGTATGCAAGAATGGGTATTCAAGATGCGTTCTTTCAGAAGGTAGATGTCCCATTATTGGCTGTATGGACTGGGCTTTAAAACGCGCGCAACGAACACACGAATTAACAACCTTCTTGGCTAGGTTTTTACCGTTGATGGGCCAGTAAGTTTGTCTAAGGTTAGCTAACATCAATTGGGGACCAGCATGCATAAGATTTTGATGATATTGTTGAAATAGTATTGAAGTTAAGTGATGTTTGGCGCAAAGAAGTATAGGGTGTTTTGTGTCAAATGAATAGTTTGAGTTTTTTAAGCGACCTCCGACCCGTATGACGTCATCGGAGTCGATGAAAGGTGAAAGTGAGATTAATTTACTCCTCTTATTAATTACATCATGTTTGAGGTTCAAATAATCTTCTAGAAACATTTCTTTTTGACAAATGCTAATTATTTTATTCTGAGATGATTTTAATTCAGTTGTTGTAATGTTATTTATGTTTCTGTTCATTTTATTTCTTAAATTATGTATAAATCGCTGTATGTATGCAAAGACTCGAATTAATTTGTTGAAGTTTGAATGTTTTTGAATTAAATTGTGCAAGGGTTCAGGTATGATAATTTGTTCTGGTTGTGTTATGTGTATATGTAAGATTGTTTCTGGTAGTTGACTGTTTTGATTGTGTTGCTTGTTTGGGTGAGAGGGAAATTGAATGTGCGGTGTATGTAGAAAGGTGGGACCCGACCACCACAACGCGGAAGCGCCGATGCAATCGGCCTTCACCCCGCGAGAAACCAGGTCTGCTGGGTTCTCTTTAGAAGGCACGTAGCTCCATCTGTGGCCGTTTGTAACGTCTTGGATTTCACCTACTCTATTACGTACGAACTGCTTGAGCTGACTAGGCGATGTAGACAGCCAACCGAGCACAATAGTGGAGTCTGTCTGTGGAAGTATCTGTTTGTAAAATTAATGGTAAGAGATTTTACAATTTTAAAATATAGCCTAGTAAGGAAAAGATATGAATTTCTATTTGAATCGCGTAATTTGAAAATGTTCATCTAGTTGTTAAGTCATGAGTTTAAATAAGGTAAGAACATTATAAGTTTTATGAAGGAAAGTTTTATCTAATAATATTTTTGCATGTACTATGCAGGGACCAACAAGGCCCAAAGGATCGAAGACTTGGCTTACTATGGATAGAATGTTTGTTTTTTTGTAATATTTTTGTTTATGGTGAGGCTGGAATCATCATTGTCGTTTGCATAGTGACAAAATGTTTGATTCGCCCTGTTCGTGTGACTTATGTCGTTCACACAACCGGATAAGAGCCATCCTAACTTTGTTTCTTGTAATTTTGGTTGACGTTTTCCTAAGTCGATGACATTAGAACATAAGACGTTCCAAAAGATGTCGGCACCAACCAAAATATCTATTTCTGATGGAATATTGAATGATGGATCTGCTAATTGTATGCCAGCAGGTATGGGTATATGTTGTTTGTTCACATAAGAGCTAGGCAAGGACTTTGTAATATGTGGTAAAACGTAACAACTAATCGTAGTTCTATAGCCACCAAGACGAGATTCGATTGTAATATCGCAAGACTCAGATGCAGTGGAAACTTGATTGTTAATACCTGCCACAGAGGAGCTCACGTGCCGGCTTACCAGACCCAGCTTCTCGCGGAGGCGCCGCGTCATGAAGCAGGCCGTGCTGCCGTTGTCGAGCAGCAGGCGCGCGGAGTGCAGTCTGTTGTTCGCGTCCGCCACCTTCACCACAGCTGTGGATAGTAATACAGTGGGCTGATTACCATTGCAAGTTGGTAAAATTCCTGAAGACAGTACTACTGCGGTACTAGTCTCCCTGCTCTGTTCTTTGTGTAAAAGTGTGTTGTGTTTAAGCTTACAATATTTGCAATGTGTAAGTTTGCAAATATTTTCATTATGTCCTGGACGCAGACAGTTTTTACAAATGTTCAACGATGACACTTTTCTGATACGGGAATCTACGTCCATGTCACGGAATGTTTGACAACTGAATAGATAGTGAGTTTTGGAACATATGGGGCAAATTAAATTATTATCAGTTGATATGTAAGATTTGTGTCTGAATGATGATGCATTGTTATTTATATTTAAATCTGTGTGTGAATTAGTATGTGGTGTGCTAAATGATTGTTTGTGTTTAAGATTATTATTTTCTAAAGATTCGATAAAATCTGCTCTGTTTGTTATGAATTTAATGTATTGTGTTATGGTAGGAACACAACTTTGGGTGTTCCGGTATTCCTCCCAATGACGACTAGAAGAAATATCTAATTTTTTAGACATGATGTAAATAATAAGAGTATCCCAATGGTCGGTGGGCTGGCCTAATGAGGCCAAAGCCCTTAGATTTTTATTAATTGTATCTACCATATTTCTCAACCCCGTACTAGATTCTTTTTGCAATGGTTCCAAACTGAATAAAGAATTAACGTGATTTTGTATTAATATTCGGGGGTTGTCAAAACGTTCTGTTATGGTTTGCCATGCAATTGGATAATTATCTTTAGTAAAGTCTAAATTCTGTATAGTTAAGGCTGCGGACCCTTTAAGAGAGGCGCGTAAATAGTGAAATTTATTTATGTTGTTAATACTATTATTGTTATGTATAAGTGACAGATACGTATCTCTGTATTCGAGCCAGTGCTGATATTTGCCGTCGAAGTGTGGCAGGTCAATCTTGGGCAGCCTGACAAAATCATGTTTGCAGCAGTTGCCTCCCGACGAGCCCTCGTTGCCCGTCGCGGACCCCGGGCCGCGCGCGTCGGGCGCCGGCGGCCGCGCCAGCAGCAGCGAGCGCGCCCTGGCCAGCACGGGATAGTACGCGCCCTCGAACTGCTGCCGGTCCTCGTACGCAGGCTCCGGTGGCTCTGAAGCGTATTCAATTTCACTCTGTAATGCATCATATTCCGAGTATAAGTTATCCATTTTCTGAAAACGGCACTCCAATTCAACTAATTGAAGTTCTGATAATGTTTCACAACTTTCGATGACTTTCATGTAGTTTATGAACTGAGTAAGTTTTGATTTAAAGCAAGCACGCTTTTTACAAAGATCTTTAATCTTTTCTTCGGCCATGATTTTGAAAAAAAATATGAAAGCACAAGATTCAAGCCTAAATAAAAGTGCTTATGCTGGCAAAGCAGTGCGTGCTTACGTGGGAACAAAGAAAAATTGATAAGCCGAACAAAGGTGCGTATTAAAGAAAGAAATTAAGTTAAAAAATAATTGAGCAATATAAATAAGGCTTTGTAATATAAGTACAGCATATGAAGACTGTATGTATGTGTTTTATAACCTTAGTAAGGTTATAAAAAATACGATGATGATGAAATGATCTGTCTGATAAAAATGAAATTAATTTTAAGTTCTGAAAAGATAGGATACTGGAAGGAAATAAGACGGGATAATCGGAACGGACTCACCAAATGTGCAGTATGTTGCCCTTGTCCAAGGTTACCCGCGTGCCCTTCACGTCACCCGAGCGCCACGCGTCCACGTGTGTGTCTTCTTTTGGGGTCTTCTTTCGTTATAATCTTCTCTTCTCGAAGGACCATGTGTATTCTCAGAACCCTACTGAGTGTGTAGGATGTTCCTGGCGTGTAGTAAGATGTTAAATAAAAGGCGCTGATAAAGATTATAACTTGTATTAATGTGGAAAATGGGACGTGTGCTCGGCTCGAGCGCCGAGAAGGAATGTGGTGGCGCGCGGGCGCCGCGCCGCGCCGTGGCCGTTGCGACTCGCGACTTAAGCCGAGGCTGCCCAATCGCGCCCGAAGTCCGTTGTAGATTGTAGGCACCGAGGCTGGATTTGCTGTGACGCAACAGGGAACTTCTTCTGACATATCGTAAACGACCAAATAAAATAAATCAATCAACTTTAAAGATATATTCGAAAAGACTAAAAAAAATTATTAAATTAACTAAATTATCTCAAAATAGCTACGACATACTAAAATCTGATAATAAATCAAAAACAATTTGGAAACTTATAAAAAACGCAAAGCAAACAGAACCGAGAGTAAATATTTCTAATATAATTCGCGACAATACCAATTTTACTGACCCACATGACATTGCAAACATATTTAATGATTTTTTTATTGACCAAATTGACTCAAATAAAAACAATACTCCAAACCATAAGATTACTTTTAACTCTATTATGAATTCTATATATATCCCACCAACAGTTCCGCAAGAGGTTAGAAACGTAATTAAATTGCTAAAAAATAAAAAAAGTACCGGATATGATGATATCTCGATTATAGTTATAAAATTTGTAAGTGACTCTATATGTGGTCATTTAAGCTATCTTTACAATCTCAGCGTGATAGATGGCATATTTCCTGACAGACTAAAACCCGTAATTATTAAGCCTCTTTATAAAAATAAGGGAGGAAAATGTGAGCTACAAAACTATCGACCAATAGCAATAACGTCCGCTTTCTCAAAAATTTATGAAAAATTGATATTTAACAATATCAACACTTTTTTGGACAAAAATAACATTCTTGCAAATGAACAACATGGCTTTAGAAAAGGTAGATCCATAAATGGGGCTATTTTTGATTTACTGTCTAAAATCATTACTGGTATGAACGACAGAACTCACATTAGCGCCATATTTATGGATATGACCAAGGCGTTTGACTATGTTGATCATAGTATTCTATTAAGTAAATTATACTCTTATGGTATTAGAGGTAGCGCATTTCTTCTTCTTAAATCGTATCTCACTAATAGGGAACAAATGACAGAAATTTCTAGAATTTGCACAAAAAGTAAAACAGAAATCAAATACATATCTGGAAAAAGAACAATCAAGTATGGCGTACCCCAAGGAAGCGTGTTAGGGCCATTACTATTTATAATCTACATTAACGACCTTCCTTTGCATATTCCGCACCCTATGGTTCTTTTTGCAGACGATAGCACTGTGATCGTAAAGTGTAGAGACATTAAGACTTACGAGACGGACTTAAATTCTACTTTACAGAAGATATTAGAATGGTTAACTAAAAATAATTTGAACGCCAACCTTGACAAAACAAAAATAATGCATTTTTCACAAAGGACACATATTCCTGACATTAAATTATTTTATCAAAATCGACATATTCAAAATACTGCAAATACAAAATTTCTAGGACTTCAAATTGACAAACAGCTAAACTGGAATTTACAGGCTGAAGAAATATGCAAAGCACTGAGTAAATCAGCGTACATGCTCTACAAAATGAAAGACGTTGTTAGTCTAGAGGCACTAAAAACAATATATCATGGCTATGTCTCTTCTAAACTACGATACGCTATTATTTTTTGGGGGAATTGTTCTCAGAGGGAAACTATATTTAAAGCTCAAAAAAGATGTATTAGGGCAATGTATGGTCTGAAACCCACAGAAAGCTGTAAGACATATTTTCAGTCATTAAACATATTAACGTTGCCAGGGCTCTACATTTTCGAGGTTTCCGTCTTCGTTAAATGTAACCTACATTTATTTGAAAAACCGTCACACACACGTAGTAGACGGGATGAACATCGCCTGTGCTCTGCTAGAGCAAACACAGCACTAGTGAGCAAAAGTTTTTTAGGAATGGCACCTAAAATTTACAATAAAATACCCAAAAATATAAAGGAGTTACAATTGACAATGTTTAAGAACGAACTCCATAAACTTTTGACCACTAAATGTTATTATCACGTAAATGAATTTTTGACTGATAAATAAAATTATAATTGAAATTGAATTTAATTGAATCTGACATATAGATTGATTTTACTTATAATTAATTTTCCGTAATTTTATCTGTTTTTCTAAATATTTTCCTTGTTATTTACATAAAATATTTGCATGCTCTAAATAAGCAAAACATGTATGGAACTGTAACAACTGAACATCTATTTGTAATTAAATTGTAACCCATGTTTGCAAATAAACATTATTCTTATTCTTATTCTAACATTTGTATTTGGAGCCTTGGATATGTTGACATATTAATGAACGCGACTGTACATCTAATAAAAAAATATATATATTGCTGCAAAAACGTAACAAGTGCTGCCATTTTCGATAAAAAACATGATATTATTATGAAAATGAATGAGATACCAGCTCCGCATCGTTTTTTTGCGAAAAAAGAATTGTTGGCGCACCTTCATCGTCAATAAAAAGTTTAGAAAGTTCAGTAGGAACGAAAATATACAGATTTGAAAACTTCAAAGTCGTTTTCTGAAAAGTCACGTTTTCTGACTTGTCACGTTCTTGTCGCAGATGAGCGATATGTGTATTATCCACATTATTTTGGGACAAGGGCAGATAGATTATGCAAGTGATGATGATAATATAATAATAATGATGCTGCACTCCAGAACATTACAGTAATATCTCCTATTGAGTAATCACCAAGGAACTTATACCCAACCTGGAATGTGCACAGGCTGCGGATGCGCGAGCCGAGCGAGATAGTTTTGTGAGAGCCCTCTGTCCCTTTCATTAGGGTGTCCAAACAGTAGGTAGATATTTTGGACATAAAAATATGAACAAATCACTTAATTTCATTAAATAATTATGATATAGGGAGGTGTTACTCGTAAAATAAAAGTAATCACATGTTACGATTTATAAACATATATTTGGTAAATATTTTCATTCACACATTACTGAATAAAACAGTTTTATGCGAATAATTTTTGATATTTGTATTACTTGGAATGGCATCCAGCCACTTTTATCTCAAAGATTCTTCACTAGGAAATCTGAAATTAATTAATAATTTAAAATAATACGTAGTGACACACAAATCAGTGAATAGCACATAAAGTTTAATCTAGATTACCTACTATTTTTATATGTTTGAACAAAATATGATTACGGAATTAATCCTAAAAATCCGTTCATTATGGTCATACTACTTCAAGAATTTAAAAATACTTACTTGAAGAAAGATTTACCGCATCCCGCATAAGATTCGCTTTTACAGCCTGGAATCGCACATTTTTTAACCATAAATAATATTTCCGGAAAACAAATCAAAATGGCTGATGGGATGCCAGTTCAATTTACATAGATCCTACTAATATCCTATTCTTTTTCAAACAACACCTTAATATCGTGTCAAAATTTTTGCAATAAATAAAATCTCATTAAAGACGATAATTTAAAAATATATGGATCATTAGGATAATCAGAAAGATGGTAATATATTTTTTAACAAGAGATGACAAATTTGTTTTTTTTTTACCATTCCTACTACGTTTTAAAAACAACCCTTCTGGCAACACTTAAGAAAGGGACAGAGGGCTCTAGAAGCGCTATCTCTCTCGGACCGGATTTCTCTCTGACTAAATGTTATTTGAAAATAGAACTTAACTTCATATCCATACGGTTTTTTTTATCGAGGAAAAAATGTCGGTGCACATTCCAGGTTGGGTTTGTTCCTTGGTAATCACTACCTTCATCTGAAGAAAGGATTAAATTCTTGTCTTTGGGATAGCTGTAAATAAAACGCATATATCGCAATAACTGTTCTTTATTACTATGAAGCAATAAATAGAATAATATAAACTCTATCATAAATTAACAAAATTATTCAACTTTCTTCATTTGGCATCATCACAGTAGGTATTGGAATTTATATGTAGGCATTTTCAGAAGTTGTCAACTTGTTCTACCAAATTAAATACACGATAAAGTAAAAGTAGATTTTATACTTCCTAATACGAACCAATATAGGTATCAATAGAAATATGATTGACAAACAAAATGCAATAAAATGACATACTGAATTTATGTAGAACATTTAAAATTGAAATATTTCATCATTATTAAGGTACAAGGAGAAGGTGCACTTAGGAGCATCTATACAAAATATTATAAACAAAAATAATGTAAGTATATCATTATTTAAACCTTTAGGTATTATATATTAATAGATATTTCTAAAAAAAGTAAATCTCTATTATATTTACTATATCGCAAATTGACCAACCAAAATTACGTTATATTTCCTTAATTTGTTTAATGTGTCTACTACATTCATATATAGTTGGTAACATTCACAATAGCTTGGTAATTAAATTTGATACTATGTGTGCATAGAATAGAGATGTGACAAGTTAAGTTTTATCGATAGTCGATAAAATATTGATTATTACTTTTAGATCACTTGATGACATGGTTGCGTTTGTAAAACCATTGAACTTACGAGTTTCTAATTACAGCTAAATATAAATTATGGGACAAGGTATCCTTGAGAGTTTCCACCATACTAGAGCACCTAACTTGTACGATTTTTCAAATTATACAGAAATAGCCTTAAATAGGACGTTTTCAACACCATATAATTGCAATAAAATGTAAAATGGAACACATGCATAGGATAAATACCTAATATGGCTATTTCCTATCTAACCTAATTTTTAGCATCATTAATTTTGACATTACACATTTTGCTTCATTATGCCGTTACATTGAATCGCTTGATGAACACTTATATACTAAAAACACTGAAAAAAAACCGAGTCTCAAGTCTTACAAAATGTACACATACCTAAAACACAGTAAATATAAAAAGTAGCTTACTTCGTAGAGATGCGTCACGGACTGCGTCGAAGCTTGGAGAAAAAGCTGAAAAACACACAAGCATAGATAAATATTTTATCGAATTCTATTCAGATCTTTTCCAATACACAATCTAATTCATAAAAAAAAACTTTAACCTTTCAAAATTTACATAAATATACAGAAAAGACCTGAAATAAAGACAATTTGCAAAATAAAAAAGGCATAAACTCACCAAGTGTAAAGTGCAGTGCAATGCAAACAGAAAGATGACAGAATGAATTATGAAATGCTGTAGTGCTGTGCATTTTACAAAATAAAAATATACATCTGTCGAAAAAAAAGGACCGGGTACAACACTAGCTTAAAAAAAACTCAAAGATATTCGAGAATGTTCTCATATAATATAAATTTACAGTACAGAGAGACATAACAAGCAAGCATTACTACGTACTTGTACATTTCGAAAAGCATCGTGAAATCTATGTCAAAATTATATTTGATTTGTGACATTTAGTGGCATAACAAAAAAAAAATACAGAATCGTTCCTATTTATAAAATCTAGCTGGTCTAACATAATCAATGCGTGCCTATGCATGCTTAGCTTACTAAATCTTTGTACAAAGCAAGTAAACTTTAAAATTGAAACACGTTAAAATACAATAAATTAAGCAACACAATGATAGTGACATCTAAAACACTTAAAATTTAAATATAAAATGCAAGACTCCAAAATATGATTCATCGTTAAAAATAGAGATTTCGTCAGATCTTATTCATCAACAATAAATTGAAGGCAAGATTAGAAACATGATTTTATAGTATCAATTTAAATTATAAAACTTACATCGATATAAAAACATTTATAATTAAAATGATTTCCTCGAAATCGATATTAGTCGAATGTTAAAATATAAAATTGTACTCGAAGGTACGCACACAATGAGTTATTTATAAATATAAATACAATAAATCTCTTTAAATACGATTAAAAAAGTTTTAAATCCACTGGAAGATTGTTATTTAAATCAGAAAATTTATACAGTAGGTACTGAAAGCTACACATAACGATTACTTCCATAAGGTTCTAAGTATTATATTGCGTCGCTAATTCTTAATAACAAGAGATCATCTAAAATTAAAATGTTATGAAATAATCGCCATGCTGTAGTAATCTTAACAATAATAAATATTAAATACTAAATAATATATTACATCGGGTCAGGTTCGTTCGTCCGTTCGGCTTATTTCTTATTCTTCTTCTTCAGTTTCGGTATTCTGTAATGCGGTGCGAGTGAGGTTAGATGCAGGCACTATACTAGGCATAGAGTCGAACTATTTTTATTTTTAAACTATTACTCAAATAAAGTTTATCCGCCAAAAATGGGTCTAGTGTTTATTATTCTATGTTTGTTACCTCAAATATGTTCCCAGCTGATTTTTTTATGATAAACTTTAAAATTTCTTAATATATCCATCCTAACTTATCTGCTTTATAATTGGATATAAAACTCATGGAGAAAGCCTTCTGATTGCGAATTTTTATTAAAAGAAACCGTTTAATTTGAAAGTACATGCTGTTTTAAAATAGCAATACATCTTCTATGATGACAAATTTCATGACATCAGGATGAATAAAAAAAACGGACAATATCCATAAATACCACTAAAACAGATACTTTTTTTCAAATAGTCCGACTCTACAATCATTATTATACAATGTTGTCATGTTTAATGATAGATTAAGTGAGTGTTACTTCGTCTGTCAGTAGACAAAGCGAGTGAACCAAGTTCCTAGAGCATCTCGTACATTCCACAACCTTTATAGGTTCTTTAAGATGTGCTATTATTTACATCGGATATGGATGCGCTAGCCTGGAAGTTATTTATCTATGTCTCTATTAATACATTGTTTTTAAAGTCATTGTTACTTTGTTACACATGTTTGTATACATTGTTTGTTTGTAGTTATTGTTATGAGTAGGTAGGACTTAGTTTTTTCATGAAAGTTACACCCACCAGTTACAGTTTACACCCGATTATTAAGGTTTGGTATATATTCTGTTATTAAAAAAATATCATCATTTCAGCCGTATGACGTCCACGGCTGGGCAAAGGCATGTCTCAAAGATTTATATTTATATCGGTTGGACAAGGAATAGTAGCATAGAATTTAAACCTAAATATCTATGCATAGATCAAAACTCCAAGCTAGCTGTTATTCAGTGAATTGTACAACGGTGAGTGTGATTCAGTGTGTTTGTTTGTGTCTTACCCAGAGCTCTTCTTGTTGGGCGAGGGCGATGATTGCGACTTCTCAGACTCCAGTAACTTGCTGCTCGAATCCTTCATTAATCCTGCAAATAAGATTAGCTTTGATGAGTAAAATAATAATCTTACTACAACTGTTGTGTAGGATGTATTTTTTTTTGTCTCAAATAATAATAATTTCTTGACTTCATGTAGTAAAATTTATACAAGCTTTAAAATAATGGCTGATAATGATAATATAATTTTAATCCCCATAAACTCACAATAGGACTGATCTCATTTTATCACACACTTAATTATAATCGAAACATTATGTCTAAATTATTCTAAATTTGTTACTAATTATCTGTAAGATATGATAAGAAGTTACGAAACTTACGTCGACTTAGACATAGAAAAAGATATGTATAAAAAGTGAAAAGCTAGTAAAACATTATACCTTTTCCTGAAGATCCGAACACAGAACTTCCCAGGTTGTTCAAGCTACTCGTGAACTTGTCCGCTTCGTTGCCAACTGCCTCCAAAACGGACCTTTCCGACGCCACCACGTCACTCCTCACCCCCTGGGCGACTTCATCGAGCCTCGAGGCGGCGTCATCCAGGCCTCCCTTGACCTCCTCCAGCTTATTATCCGCAGACACTTGGAACCCTTCGAACGAACCTTTAGCCTCGCCGAATAATTCCTTAGCTTTGTTCTCCGTGTTTGACTGTACATTGCCAATTAGATCCTTTCCTTCACCATAAAACTCTTTAGCTTGCGCTTCTGTTGCTGATTGTAAGTCCTTAGCGTGAGTTTCCGTGCTAGATTGAATGTTGCCGAAGATTTCTTTAGCGGAGTCATCTAAACTGTCGAAAGTGTTGCCAGCGGAGCTCTGAAAACTGTGCAGCGTGTCCTGAGCCGAGTTGCCGAGACTGTGAACATCGTCTCTCATATCTGCGAAGGTATCCCGCGTTGAACTCTGCAGATCTTCCCATGTTTCTTTACCATCATTGATTCTGTCCTTAGTGGCGCTTTCGACCTTATCGAGAGCGCCTAAGGCTGTATCATGAGCGTTTCCATATGCCTCTTTCGATTGTCTTTGGATGTTGTAAAACTCGTCCGAGCTGGCGATTTGTAAATCGTCGAATTTGTTGGCTACATTGGTTTGTAGGTCGGCTTTCTTGTCTGCGGCTGCATTCAGAGTCTCCTCGGCTTTCTTTTTGATTTCGTCGGTTGTTAGTTCTGCTTCGTGTCTTATCCTTTCTAATTCGTCTTGTGCTGCGTTTTGTACTTCGTTCTTTTTGTCGGTTAATGCATGTCCGATTTCGTCTTTTTTGTTGGAGATGGCTGTTGTTGTGTCGTGGAGAGCTTTGTTCGCTTCGCTAGCCTTATTTTCTACAGCACCTTTGAGTTCGGTAGCTTTGTCTTGAACTGCGTTGGATACTGCTGTTGTCTTTGCAGCGATAGCTTCTTTCGTTTCGCTAGTCTTATCTTGAATAGCGGTGGAGATTTCACTGGCTTTGTTTTCTACTGCGTTCTTGGCGTCAGTGGTAGCGTTCTTGATATCACTGGCTTTTTGACTAGCTGCGTCGTGGATTTCGTGCGTCTTTTCACTGACTGCGTTTTGAATGTCACTGACTTTGTTACTGGCTGCGTTTTGCAAATCAGCTGCTGCGTCTTTTACTTCACTGGCTTTATTACTAGCGGCATCTTTGAGCTCTGATGCTTTGTCCTTGATGGCATCTCCAGCAGCAGCAACAGAAGATTTGATTTCGTCTTTCTTGTTTTGTACGGCATCTTTGACTTCACTAGTTTTTTCGTGCACAGCATCTTTCAATTCAATCGTCTTATCGCTAACGGCTTTGCTGATTTCTTCAGTTTTGTTGTCAACAGCGTTTTTGGCTTCGGCGGCTTTCTCTTGAGCGGATTTCTCAATTTCATTCTTCTTGTCACTTACAGCTTGGCTGATTTCATTTGCTTTGCTTTGTACATTTTGCACCACGTTGTTAGCACCATCCTTCAATTCTTCTTGTTTCTTGCCAATGTCGCTCTTAATTTCATCTTTCTTAGCCGACGCCTGTTCGAGTAAATCGTTAGCTGATTCTTGAGTTTCAGCTACCTTATCCTTGATTTCATTTTCTATTTTGTCTTTCTCGCCAAATATGCCACTGACTAGTCCTGTGAAGAAGCTTTTGCCTTCTTTAGCCTTTTTCTTAGCTTCTTTCTTTGCCTTTTTGGCAGCTGCTTTGGAATCTTCCTTTGTACTATCAAAGGAGTCTCCTAGATCCTTGAGTTTCTCATTAGCTGCATCTTTAGCTTTGGTCGCACTCTTCTCAACGTCGGATTTTATCTCTTGTGTTTTCTGGCTTAAACTGTTTTGTGCGTTATTTACTGAATCCGCTACAGCATTAGCACCATCCTGAGCCTTATTCTTCAGGTTATTAGCCGCGCTCTCGATCTTACCTATTTTGTCATTACCTCTCAGTTTTAATTCCTCCTCCTTCTCTTGTACGAGAAAATCTAGTTCCTTAGCCTTATTTTGAATACTGTCATTGATGACACCAATCTTCTGGTCAATAAGTTCCGTACCAGATTTCTTAACATTGTCAAAGTCTGTTACAACATTTGTTTGAATTTCAGTTCCTTTAGCATTAACATTGTCGTGTACTTTATTCGCTGATTCCGTGAATTCGTTCAGCATATCGTCGGTAAAATCACTGAGTTCATTGAACTTTTCTTGTGCACCGGATTTGACATCATTACCTTTGTTTCTAATATCTCCTTTGATCGCGTCAGTTTTGACAATAACGTCTTCGTAGATACCAGAGGCTTTCTGGGCCAAATTATCCTTTTCCTTGTCAAGTTTATCCAAGCCTTCGTTTAGATCTTTGTTCGCTGTTTCGGCCGCTCCCGCTAGTTTTTCTTGTGCTGAGAATTTCTCTTGCTCTATTCTATCTAATAGAGTAGAAGTTTCTTCATGGCTGTGTTTAGTTTTGCCATCGCAGCATTTCGGGAATTGGAAGGGGTCTTCCTTTTTGACAACAGCGGGTGTATCTACAGGTTGCATCCTGGCATACTGTTCGTATAATTCATCCTTATCATGGGGCAAGTCTTCATCAACAATAAGTTTGGTTTTGTATACTTGGCTTTCGATGTCATCGTCGTCTTTTAGGGGGACTGTCTTTAGATCTTTGAACATATCATCGACTTTAGTCAACAAGTCTTCATCAATGATTCTCGGGGCAGGTTTGGGGGGTGATTTCTCTTTGGACTCGCGCGGTTTCGGTTCCGGTTTGGGTGTGGATTCTTTCGATTTTGGAGTGGATTCCTTTTTGGGGGTAGATTCTTTGGATTTCGGAGTAGATTCCTTTGATTTGGGGGATTTCGGTGATTTGGGTGAGTCGTCGTCCTTGTCTTGGCTGAAGACGTGCTTGACTTTGTCGGTAAGGCCGCTGAGGAAGCCGCCCTTGTGTTTGCCTTTCTCGAGGGTGTTCATGGGGGTTTTGTCTTCGTCGGAGTCGAATGTGGCCTTTGTTTTGTTTGAGTCGACGTGAACAGAGTTTCCGTTCGCTGTGAACAATAAAAGACATTATTTACCTAATATAGAACATAATTTATCTATCTTAGTCTTCACATAGATCACTGGCTACGTGAGTATTTTGTTACATATATAACAAGGGATATTTAGAGGATTAAATAAGACTCCCTGAATAATAACTCCTGCTTGTCTGGCTGAGGTATTTCAACTCACTATATAAAGTAAAAGTATCTTTATAGCATAAATACATGTGGTTTTCTGTCTTAAATATATCACATAGAACAATGAATTTTACCAATACATAGCGTGCGATGTCATGTTACAGAGTTACTAAATTGAATTACAATTGAAATCATCAATTGAATATGGTTGAGTTAAACCCTTTCCTTCATGTAACGGAGTAAAAATTTTAATGTTTTTCTCTCCTTTTATGTGACAATACTTTTATGTTTATCTTTACTTACGTTGTGGTTTGTTGTCGTGTATGTCCGTGATGGAGATGTCAGTGATAGAGACATCAGTGACGTCATGGATGCCGGTGATGTTGGCAATATCCGCTTCCTTGTTGGGGTACTTCACGCTACCGTTCGTGATTATCTTGTCCTGTGGCATAAAATGTTTACATTAGTTGATTGTTGTCTAAGTTTTACAAAATGTTTATATTTATAGTCAGTGGAAGCGTTAAGCACAGGACCGTGGTGGATGGTACGAACTCTGGGAGATCTTTGCCCAGCAGTGGGCTAAAGTTAGTACTTACTTTGTAATAATTACATTAATACGGTAGCTTTTTATCATTGTAATCACGGCTTATGATTTAACTTGATGAGTTATTCGTATAAAGGATTATAAACTTACGGACTGTGACACGCTATAATGAATTAACTCCGTCACAATTTAGTGTAAAACTCGAAGAAATAACCCTCGTTGCATTTATATCACAAGTTAAGTTTGTGTTGAAAAATGCAAACTTTGGGAAATGTAAATAGTTATATGTTTAAAAGATAAGGTTAAAAATAACAAGGTTGATTTTTGTTGTTACAAAACTAGAAAAATAAACATTTTGTATGTGTGAAAAACATAAAAAAGTACCTACATTATAAAACTGCAGCTTGTTTGCTTGAACGCGTTAATCTAAGGAACTACTGAGATTAACGCTACTTGAATGATTCTTTCACTGTTAAATAGCCTATTTATCGAGGCAGACTATAAAACACAGTCGTGGCGTCAAAAGATAGCATTCAATACTTATAATAATAATACACACATGATGTCCGTTGGTCTGTGTCTCCGGGATGTGCGGCAAGGAGCCCGGCCCGAGGCTGTGGTTGTGCTCGCCCCAGTGGAAGCTCAGCTCGTCCTTCAGCGCGTCGAATCCTGGTAACGAAATTTATAATAATAATAATAAATTCTTTATTGCACACAAAAACACAGTAATACAAAAGGCAATTAACAAAATGTACAAAAGGCGAGCATAACCCTAAAAGAGTTCAGACGGATTTATGTAAATCTTTAAAAGTTTGTACTCTTACTCTGATTAGATTCAGTTAATTAAGCTAGTTATTCAATAGGGTAGATGACAAAAAAAATCTTTGTCATTTCAACAAATTATACACCTACTTTATCTTTTTCCTTGCAAACGAAACATAAATACGATAATTGCATTGAAGATTCGCGTGACGTATCGCTGCTAGCGCTATTTGCACTAAATTTATACGTCAAAAGCTCTCACTTCGGAAATTTGATACTCTATACACTTGACACTCTCTTATTAAATTGATAAAGTGCAAAATAGGTGTCTAAGTTTTTGGATGGACTAAGGAGAATACAATACATTTTTTAAAAGGGGAGGAGTGTTATAAGTTTGACATGTCCGTCTATCTATGTGTCAGTCTGTCTGTCTGTCTGGGACATCATAGCTCCCAAACGGATGGAGTGCTATTAACAAAAAAAAAAAACTTTTTTTTTTGTATAAAAGGTGAGTCTGGCGCGAGTGTTCTTAGACATGTTTCATGTAAATCGGTTGTGCCGTTTAAAAGTAATGGGGGTGTGAGTGGGGAACCCGAATATCTGAAAATATACTCGAGTGGGGTAATCAAATGAAATCGCATCGCGTGTACATTACAAAATATTATGATGTATTACTTTTAAGGAAATTAAGGCATTGGAAACGGGGGTTTTTCTTGAACTTTAAATTTAGATTCTTTATATGTACTATTAAGTCTAGTCCTAATAGTCATCGTGCCTATTACTGTACCTATTATTTATGAATACGTGAGTAATATTATTGTTAACATCTACAACCTACTTTACGTCACTGTTTTTAAAGATGCAGTATCTATATGTAAGCTATAGGGGGAATTTCTATGTCCTACAATAATATAAAATTCCTTGGATCTTGTTTAGTAATGGTAATGAAGATTGGATGGTACTCAGCGACTCACCAGACTGGTCCAGATTGAGGCAGTCGACTTGGCTCTTGCCGGCGCGCGGCGCGATCCTCTCCGGCAGTTCCACGTCGAGCACGCACGTGGGGCTCTGTGATTGTTCGCCCTTCGCCACCTGTACATATTGTTATAATAATAATATAACTCTTTATTACACACCAAGACAAAACAATACAAAAATGGACTTAATGCTCAATACAAAATGCGTTATGGGCGGCCTTATTGCTTAAAGCAATTTCTTTCAGACAACCTTTGGATGGAGAGGAAAATGCATAATGTTATAATAACAACATAAGAGATGAAAGCTGGGTTCTTCTATTCGCTTCTCAACTCTGTGTAAAAAATTGAAGCTAACTGTCAATACAATGTTGTTTCCTTGATTATTCTTAGATTTTATTTAAATTAGCTTTAAGTTGGCCTGTCCATGTATGCATAAGCGTCTAAGGAAATAAACGTTTTGACTTTGTATGCACATATTAACATTATATTTTGTACATGGAAAATAGCTTCGCAATATGAATCCTACTAATATTATAAACGCGAAAGTGTGTGAGGATGTAAGTGTGTTTGTAGCTTTTTCACGCAAAAACAACTGGATTGATTTTGATGAAACTTTGAGTTAATGTCGCTTACATATCTGTATAATAGAGGTACATAATATATAACTTTTTAAATTATCATGGTTTTTAACAATATTATGATAACAATATTAAACCGTCAAATCATGGTATGTTACCCGTTTTAAATCATAAGGTACATAATATGTATTATACAGATATGTAAGTAGTAAAAAAGTAACATAATATGCTACTTTTTACTGCGATAAAATACCAATTTTCGCCAGAAAATAAATGTATACTGCAAATAAATTATTGATTTGATTAGAAAATCAATAAATGCGAGCAAAGCACGTTTTGGATCAAATTTAACACACACAAAGTAGTAAAAGACTTATACTCCTTTTTACAATACGTTAATTATTTAATTACAATGTCATTAATTATTTATTATAAGTCTAAAAGTACCAATGATAATATTTCCTTTAGTTTTTAGTTTTTGTTTACAGAACCTTCTATGTCTTACCTTAGGCTCGTTCATGAAATAAATCCGTCCAGACGGGCTTTCCTCGTGATGTTTCACGCGAACTGTGAATTCCACTCGGTTGTCCTTGAACGACTGGAACAAAATAATTTTGTATTAGTATGCATATATATATATAAAAAGCCGCGTTGGCTAAGTGGGGGCACACTTGACTTTCATTCCGAAGGGCGTGGGTTCAAACTCCGGCGCGCAAGTCTAGATACCTATTCTTATTGTAACATTTATGTGCTATTTATACACGTGCTTTAACAGTGAATGCAAACATCGTGAGGAAACCGCCTTTAACTTTGAATAGTTTAAAGGACATGTGACATTCACTAAACAGCACTTGGTGAATAAAGCCCTGATCTCTCGCGTCAAGAGAGAAGTCCCATACATACTGGGATACAGTCCCAGCAGTGGGAACGTAAATGGAGGTGCTTTAAGTATGTACATATATTAATAAAAAGTTAACACTGATGGACTCATCAGTTAACACATAGCTAACATTTCTAAATTAGCATATTACTTGGTGATAAAATTGAAAATATACATGTAAGTATGTGTGAATGTTGCTATTTTAAGCATGATGACATCAACGGAAATTTTAGCATTGTTACATTTCTAGATTATCAACCCATTCGTGGGCTGAATGGCTTACTGTTGCATAGATTTTGTCATCTACTTAATATGTAGTTTAAGTTACATCTTATAACATCAGCTACCTGATAGAGATCCGTTAAAATCGGCCTACCCTTTTTAAATATAGATATAGACAGCTGGAACTTATAGACAGAAAAAGAACATATTTTGGAATGCATATGTACCGTATATATCCATATGCATTTAATGAAAATAAGTTATATTAATATCACCAAACAGAATCTGCAATTATTTTCTAATCAGTGAAAATTAAACTGCACTATTTTATTTCTATTCGTAACTTTTACATGAGTGCCTTACACTATGATCTTCTAAATTTCCAACATCACTTTTCTGCACAACATCAACAGTATTATTTTCTTCCATTTTAACACAAAATAAATGCAAAACTATGTTAAATATAATACACAAGAAGTCTATCCGGATTTACAATAAATACTGACCATCTTGTATTCTTGTCAAGAGCGTTATTGCATTTAAGAGTCATATCCTTAAAATAGTATATTACGCTACAGTCCTACATTAACATGTGTTTACTAATAATATTGAAATAAATTGATTGTTTACACATTAAATCAAGGCTATTGGCGATGTTTCAAGAATTCACTCGCCAAAAAACTGCATCGCTAATGGTTACCTACGGATTGTGATTTTTCTAAAAAAAATATATTTTTAAGGTCAACCTACGTATAGTTTCCAGAATGAATCATCAAATTATATTTTTAAATAGTTTAAAGAGCTGTGGCTAATTCATCTTTGTTTTGAAAAAAAAAAAGATTATAGGTATGTATGTACCTTGCCTTTTCCAGGAATTATAGCTGTATTATAATAGTAATAGTAAGGAAATCGTCGTTTTAAACATCTGCCTAAACCTAAACACCTAATATTGTGTTTGCCTAAGCGTCGGGCAAGCGTACCGCCGTTCACAACTTCATGATGTAGCGGAGTAGGACTTAAGCCATGCCACAAAAACAAAAACACGACCTAAACACGCGTTTAGCTGTTGTTTAAAAAAATAATCCATAATAAACTATTGCTGAGCACAATCTTTCTTTCGATCTTTAAGCAAGAGTGAATAGGTACCTCATAGACCTTTGTAATCCTGTAATCTCTAACCTAATATCTCACCTACTTGACAATTACGATAATGTTCTATTACGGTCCAGGGCCTATTTACTAACAAAAATGTTCTCGCTCCGAAACACGCTGAAATATTCGAGAGCATCCTTAGTCTGGGTGTTTAATATGTTTATCAGACACAAGCTAAGAGCTTACCACGGGGCTGCATGTTGTTGTGAGGATTGTCCAGCATTATATACTTACATATATTTTCAATTACCCATGGTTTACCTTTTCCATGGCATGGCAGAAAACTACACTATTGTACTCACACACTGTTGTTTCACTCCATGTTAGTTGCAGCATATTATTTTTTGATGAGCTTACCTCGAAGGTGAACATGGGCTGGCTGCCGGACTTGGTGACGGGCACCAGGTTGCCGCTGAACTCCAGGTACACGTCCTTGCCGTCCAGGAACCGGACTGAGGTGGAGTGAGCCACCTCGGTGTAGTGCTCCTATAACAAACATTAGCTGATTAAAACCTTATACAATATCATTTAAATTAAATAAATTAAATAAAAATAAATATTTCCGGACAATCTACACAACAACATCTAGCCCCGTGGTAAGCTCTAAGCTTGTGTTACGGGCACTAGATATCTGATATACTTAATATAATATACATACATATATAGATATTTTTATTATACATATTAAACACCCAGACCAAGATATTTATTTATATACTTATTTATAAGGAAGGCCTACAGCTAAAACAGCGAAATAAGTAGCTAAATTAAATTACAGAAGACTATTTATAAAGCCCTCGCGGACAAAAAACACAATACCTAACAAAAATACGACGTTAAACAAAAACAAACAATACTCGTTACAAAACTACACATAAATACCTTAACAACATACTTCAATAACAATAATTAATATATAATTTATGTGCATTAACCAAAAGATGAACAATTAATAACAAAGCTAAAAAAATAACTATATTTATTTAACTATACATTATAAAGCCGCCGTGCTTTATTCACACTTGTGCAGAATAAATAGAATATAAGTATAATATTAGGTCCTTACATATGAAATTGGCGTTTTTCGTACTGGCCACTTTAATCACAAATTTCTCCTCTTTGGTAAGGAATTCCAAATTCAAATTTGTACAGCTATAGACTCATGTATTTGTGCTTCGATGATCGTCATTCATTTGTTTTTTTTCTTCTGTTTTTTTCTGTTTGCGTCACTCATTTTACAAAATGGAAAACTTAAAATATCGCATTATTTACGAGTACGAGTTCCGCCGTGGCACTAGTGCTGCGGAAACAACTCGAAGGGTGAATGATGTGTATGGCGGTCGTGTTGCAAAAGAAAACACAGTTCGTTTTTGGTTCCAACGTTTTCGTTCTGGAAATTTCGACTTGCAGAACAAGCCCCGTGGACGGCCTGAGACTCAAGTTGATAATGAAGAGTTGAAGGCTATTGTGGAAGCGGATCCATCGCAAACCACGTCCGAGTTAGCTGCAGGCTGCGGTGTTAGTGATAAAACTGTTTTAATTCACTTGAAGCAAATTGGGAAGATTAAAAAGCTTGAAAGGTGGGTACCTCACGAATTGACTGAAGCAAACCGGCAAACGCGCGTCGACTGCTGCGTTACATTACTAAACCGGCACAATAATGAAGGTATTTTAAACCGAATCATTACCTGTGATGAAAAATGGGTTCTTTACGATAATCGGAAGCGCTCAGCGCAATGGTTGGATCCTGGCCAGCCAGCCAAATCCTGCCCCAAGCGAAAATTAACCCCAAAAAAGTTACTTGTAAGCGTTTGGTGGACTAGTGCCGGTATTGTTCATTACAGTTTTCTCAAATCTGGCCAGACTATTACGGCTGATGTCTATTGTCAGCAATTGCAAACCATGATGGAAAAGCTAGCGGCTAAACAACCTAGGCTGGTCAATCGCTCCACGCCACTGCTGCTTCACGACAACGCTAGACCACACACTGCGCAACAGACGGCTACTAAATTAGAAGAGCTTCAATTGGAAAGTCTAAGACATCCTCCGTACTCCCCGGACCTTGCTCCAACAGATTACCATTTTTTTCGAAATTTGGATAACTTCTTGCAAGGGAAAAAATTCAACTCCGATGGGGCAGTCCAAATCGCCTTCAAAGATTTTATTGATTCCCGTCCGACTGGTTTTTTTAGTAAAGGGATCAATGAACTACCTATAAGATGGCAAAAGTGCATAGAAAATAATGGTTCATACTTTGATTAATTAAATATATTATATTAAAAAATATTCGACTTTTTGTTCCTCCCATACAAAACGCCAATTTCATATGTAAGGACCTAATATTTTGAGATTTCAGCCAATTTTATTTGAAAAATATAACTTAAGACGTTAAAACGTTATATTTTATAAGGTTTTAACTGTTACAGCCAAACACGTCTCACTAAAGAGCGTTTTTTAAGAGAATTTTCATCCGAAATCTGAGAACTTGTACTTGGAGTGATTAATTGTGTTTATTTGTTGGATTTGTCCGAAAAGCAAGCAGAACAACTATTAATATAATTAGAAAATTGTCAGAAACTTGATAATAAATAATGTTTATAAATAAAAATGAATTGTTGTTCGTTAGTCTGATTAAAACTCGAGAACAGCTGAACGGATTTATAATAAAATAAATAAATAATAAATAAATAAATAAGTTTAAAAGGCGAGAAAAAATCGAATAATTGCCGGGGAAAAAATTGAATAAAAACCCGTGCGAAGCCGGGGCGGGCCACTAGTTTATAATAATTACCTGTTGCAATAAGGTTTCGTACGCATATCTGTCCGTGATGTACATTACTAAGAGGCGGCCTTCGAGCGCGTCCAATCGCTTGCCTAGGACCACGATGCGCACGTCGAATGGTACTAGCAGCATGTCTCTGTTGGAATTGTAAATAGTATTAATAATAAGTAAATTAACCAGCTACAATTTATTTATTTACTATTATAGATAATCCAGTAAGTAACACTAATCTCAGTTCAGTTCTTAATAATGGCATCGCGCTTGCCATATGCTACGACTTGCCAGTGTCATTCAGTTACTTGAAAGATTAGTAAGCTAACGCTAATCTCAATACTAACAAAACACAATAATATTACATTGTTATCTTGATTATTGTCTTGACAATGAAATGACATGACATTTTTCATACAAAAAAAACGTAACATTTTTTTTTTGAAAACGGGCAGGTATATCAAAATAAAATATTCTATAATGCTGGCTGTACACACGCGTCGAGACACCCCGAGACAGGCCGAACGCGCGTGTGTACAGGGCGCTCTCGTCTCGTCTCGCTGTCTCGTTCTCGTCTCGGTCGCTCTCGGTGGCTTGTCGGTTTTTTGCGCCCGAGTCAAAGGGTGTCGTTGGCTCTCGCGAGGTAAACGAGAGCGAGCATGTACACACTCGTTCATTTAGTTGCTCGCTAATAGTATTTAATATTTTTTTAATTTAATTTTCATTTAATTTAATAAAATTATTTTTTTTCTTGTTTCTTCATGGTTTACGAATTTTATTTTTATAGTAAATGTTAAAAAAAATATAATAGCTCATGGCACAAACACAAATAGCAGCAGCAATTTCTACGTCCATTGTCGCGCGAGTCTTCAGTTCAAATGTTAGAACGCGTGTGTACAGGCATGCTCTCGACGAGACCCCTCTCGGCCGAGACATTCGCCGAGAGGGTCTCGGCGCGTGTGTACAGCCGGCATAAAAGAGGTTTGGAATAACCCAAAGACCTTAATTTAAAAAAATCAGATCAAAATTCGTCTTCGACCTGTCCCTGATTTCACTAATTGGAACCAGTTTCAGAAG
Organism: Gymnoscelis rufifasciata; assembly: GCA_929108375.1. Classification (NCBI taxonomy): domain Eukaryota; kingdom Metazoa; phylum Arthropoda; class Insecta; order Lepidoptera; family Geometridae; genus Gymnoscelis; species Gymnoscelis rufifasciata. The sequence continues at coordinate 5,412,064 of OV815327.1, read as the reverse complement.
ACGAGGTGATTTTTTAAATAAACTTCTCAGACAATTTAGAAACAGATTAAAAAATATGATAGAACTCGAGCAATACCTGTATAATTCCGTCGCGAGTTTCGTAGCGTCGCTGACATTCTGACAGTTCATCAGCCAGAATCTGAAAGAAAAAAAACAATGTAAAAAACATTTTGTTACTTGTTTTACAAAATTTCTTAATTCATCCATAAATCCGCTATTTCTCAATATAGCCAGAGGCTGGGACGTTAAGATTATACAATACAAAAACGCTTTATTGTAAACAACACAGGAACAAAAACACGTAAAATAAAAACAATTGGTAAAATGGGCGGCCTTATCGCTAAAAAGCGACCTCTTCCAGCCCAATTATACCTAATTGGCTGAATAAACAAAATGTTTGAAGCAAATGCTTGATTTTTCCCCGACTCCTTCGTTAATCACACCATAATTCAACAAATGTTTGGACATATAATAAAGATATTATGATTTAAAACGGGTAACATACCACGATTTGACGGTTTCGGATTTGTAGTTGTTTCCGTGATCATGGCGCTTGCAACAGCGTCGAAATATCGGAAAACTCAAAAACCGTCAAATCGTGGTATGTTACCCGTTTTAAATCATAATATTGTTAAAAACCATGATAATTTAAAAAGTTATATAACAAAGAATTATACAACAAAACCTTCCTCTTCAATTGGTCTATCTACGGTGAGGATCACTCTTCACTCACCTGGCAGAGACGGTGGTGGTGAAGGAGGCGCAGTCGTCGGTGATGGTGAGAGGAGTGGACCCTGTCACGTCCTCCCAGACGGCGCGCGCCTGCCCGCCCATTATGGAGCAGAGCAGGCGCAGGTTTGATGTCGATTGCTTGTCGTGGGATGCACCCTGTAAACAAATATAAATGATATTAATCACTTCTTAGATTAATAATTCCAAGCGATTTGGAAAAAAATAAAACTGGGATTTTATTTTATAAATCATATTAATATTAATTTGATCGAATTGGATTTGATTGGATAAATAAATATATATATCCAAATTAATCACACAGCATCACCTAACCCCAAACTAAGCCGAGCTTGTACTATGAGTGTTAGGTGAATGATATACTTGTAATTTAAGCTGGTCCCAAATATGGTTCTAGGGCACACTTTCACAAACATAATACAGCCCTGTGCCTTGGGTAAACCATGCTGTTATATGACGAAATCAAAGGTCATATTTATACGCACTTAAAAGACTGAAACAGAAATCAACATAGCTTCAATCGTTTGAACATCCAATGCCAGCTTACTTAAAGTATCGAATGTTTTAGTGAAATCTTAATATATAAGCATTTGGTCAGAGAGGTGAATTAAGGCCTTATTCCACTCTTCAAGAGAGAATACTCTGTGTTCCAGCAGTGGAAACGTAAATATGGGGGGGTTCTGCTTATGGTAAATTAAAAATTAAAACTAAACCTAGCTAGATACGCACATTAGGAACTTATCATTGAACACTCCAACTTATCACTCTTCTCTGATCCCTTAATCACTCCTTTATGGATACTCTACGATACTACCATGGATATTTGTCTTAGTTTTAAGTTGTGGTGTTGCCACCCTCACGGGCCCTGGCTGAAAACCAGCGCTCTGTCATAGTGCTCCTACGGGCCCTGTGGCACATGCATTATGCTGAGCCAGGGACCCTTTATTACACAAATTTTCAATAGTTTTAAGGTATATTTAATTTGTTATTAGTTTAAGTTTGTTGTTATTGTTATTGTAAATTTTTGTGTAGTAATAAATATTTTTCTTTCTTTCTCAATGAATTTATTTGATGATTACCTGAGGCAGGGGGGCTGTGAGAGTGATGGAGCGGTGGAACTTCCTGCGGCGTGGCTCCACCGTGATGACGGGCGACACCGCGGCGTGACGCGGCAGAACGCGCCGTAAGGCCCCTTCGGCGGGCCCGTGCGCCTGCAGCCCGACGCGGATGCGCTTCGTTAGCGCCGCGGCCGGGAATAGGGCTTGGACCTGGAAATATAAACATGTTGTAATCGAAATATTGGATTCCATATCGTTTTGTATTTGATAGTGGGAGCCAAGATGGTACTTTGAAATGCTCTCGAGTTCCAGACTCATTGAGTCACTTTAAAAAAGCTTTCGTTTAAGTATGTCTCGCTTCCCGTTCACTCAAGCACAGGAGGCCTTTTATCCCTCACTCTAACCTTTATACGGACCGACGCAAACTGAGTCAACACTTCTGTCGGGATTCATATTTTCTATGATTAATGATGAATGAACAACTTTATACGACACAGGCGGAGGCATGTAAGACAGACCATAGTCACACCTCTTGTCGCGGGGCAAGCATACGAGATGGTGCGACATAGTAGCAAGTGACTATCCTGCAAGCAGCTAATGTACCTGCGGTATATGGGCACTGGAGACGGTGCCTCCCTCGGGGCCGATCACGTGCACTTCTTGTCGCACGCGGGACACGCACGCGAGATAGTGCGGGAAGTCGCAGGTGACTATTCTGGCGACGCGCTCGCCGGACTCGCCGGTCGCTTCGCCGTTGATGCCGTGTTCTTGACGCTCGCGGGAAAGAGCCTCCTGTGAACAAAACAAATAATGATGTCTTGTTACTATTTGTAACAATGTGGTGAACAATAAAAGAGTTTTCACAGTTCAAATTTAAAGTCCACAAACAATTTTGACTGTGAGTTTTTTCATTTAGCTATCAAGTCTTCCTACTGTCCTAAATTTAATGTGTTCAGCGCCATTAGCGCAGTTAGCCACAAACCACAAACATTTATGATTACACAATTATGATATTATTATATATAATTATTACAAATCATAATTGTGTAATTATCTAAATGAAAGAACTGTTTGAACTACATCACCACAAATTTGGAAGAAGACCTGCCGCGCTCAAACTGGTCCGCGCCCGTAATTTGTTATGATGCTTTAAGATAACATGTATTATAACTTGCGCTGGACAACATTTAAACACTACTTATGTCCAGTGAAGCCATTACTTAGTTAAACTGTAATTTTACATAAAAACACCCATTTTAAGATATATCTATTTAATTACCTGTATCATAGGGTTGTCATTGTTATGCAGATAGTGGTCTTGCCAGGTTTCGCCCGTATCAGACCTCAGGACAACGATCTCGCGTTCCTTGGACGCAGATGTGAAGATCGGCACCTCGATTATAACGGGCCTGGAAATATATTAAAATATGTGTTATATTAGAAAATTTAAGTCTTTGCTGGTTTGCGTTCGCATTTAGCTGATGTCAGAAACAACTACACCAGTTTGAGGGTAATGTTTTTTACAAAGAGATTATTAGTTTATTTAATTGAACTAAAAATATTGTGTACATCAAATTATTGTACGAATTAATCAACACTATCCGCCTGAATGAAATTTTGGGACCCGTAATCTTATATCCAAAAAATTGATTGAATGTGTGTGCCACGGCGTGTGATATCAGCGCAAGAGGCGCTGGAGCGAGATGATATGTCAAATAACCTTGTTAATGATTGAATATTAAATAATAATATTATGGACAGCTGTCAAACATGAACCATAATGTATCCTTTTGTTTACAATAAATAATTTATGAAGCCCTCACTCTACGCCTCACTGACGCCCCCGGGTGGTTAAAACAGTAACTGTCATTTAAAAGGTGTGGCAATGGTGTGGTACGCTGTGGCAATACTTACGCCAAAAACTTAGCTCCCTGTGGCTGCAGCTCCAACAATCTGGAGGCCAGAGCTTCGCCCTCCATTAGAGGCGGGGGCGCCGCGGCCGGGGCCCTACGCGTGGCAGCTCTGAAAACAGTAAATAACCTTCCATAAATTAAATACTAAATACTATGAAGAAAGAAATTAAATACACTATTCATTGGGTACTACTATCTTCTTATTGTAAAAAGCAGGATTTAAGAGGAAAGTTTATCAACTCTAGTTAGGTATTATTGCGTGAGTAAATTCCGCTTTTACAACAAGAAGATAATAGTACCCAATGCGCCATTCTTGATGGCGATCATCATTATCATTTCGCTTCCTCAAAATAGTTTAAACGGTTTAGACACTACGGAACCACGCTGGTCCAATAATGCGTGTTGGATGGGGTTGTATCCAAAGATGTGCTAGATTCTTTTTCGTCGACCACGCGCCGGTGAGCTTGGCTTAGGTATCATTCAAACCCCTTAATCCCCCATCAGCCATCAATCAGTCATGTTAGGGACTTCATCATCATCATCTCAGCCGTAAGACGTCCACGGCTGGACATAGGCCTCCCTCAAAGATCTCCAGTGGTTTCGGCTGGCAGCGGCCTGCATCCACCGTGAGCCCGCAGTTTTCACCAGATCGTCCGTCCATCTAGTTGGTAGACGTCCTACGCTGCGCTTGCCGATCCGTGGTCTCCATTCGAGAATCTTTCGGCCCCAACGACCATCTGTTCTTCGTGCTATATGGCCTGCCCACTGCCACTTCAAAGAACTAATCTGTTTGGCTATGTCGGTGACCCGCGTTCTTCTACGAATCTCCTCATTTCTGATTCGATCCCGTAGAGAAACCCCGAGCATAGCCCTCTCCATAGCTCTTTGAGCGACTCTGAGCCTGTTTAGACCAATGTTAGGGACTTACCTGCAAGTTACTCTGGTGGGGGCGGCACACGCTGCAGGAGGCACGATGACTCTGACACCGCCGCGTCTTTTGGCCTTCATCGCACCGCCGCGGGCGTCTACCACGAACGACACCAGGAACCTGTTCCAAACAATTGCATGAATATAGTTACAAGTCTGGTCACAGTATTGGATAGGTAGCCAGAGGTTTCGTGGCTCTCCAATAAGGTGGTTGGATCTTATCTCCTCACTGACTCAGAATACGATGGTGAATGACTGCTCCCACAAAGCAGCAAACTGGAAGCGATGGCGGTACATTGCAATAGCAGCTACTTAATATCGCCCTATCAAAAGCAACCGACTAGGAAGGAGAGGATATCGAGCGAGTGTCATTCTATGGTGATCTTAAAGAGGATCTAGTCCCGGAGAGTATCTTTGGGTGACTCGTGGTGATTTTGTCCAAAACTTTGAGAAATGCTTACAAACCAGAAACTGAAGATCATTGTACTTCTCAGAAGGAACTTCGACTAAGTCACTGGAGAGCCAAAAATCATGTATTGCAAACACTAAATAACAATGTCAGGATATGGAAACAAAGCATTTTGCTTATTTTAGACATGTTTTACGTTTCATAGTAACTTTTGTGCTTATGACATACACAATCGATATCTAAATAAAAATAGTGGTTGTTTTATTTATCAAAATGTCCGGGTTCGATTCCAAGCAGAGTACAAGGTGTTTTTAAATGTGTGAATGCAGAACAAATCCTCCTATGTCTTATATTTTTATATGTATACAGACTACAGACCTTCCCATACTGACCGAAACTTTTGGAGTTTACTCCTTAAGAAACGATTTGAGTTATAAGGCCTGGTACAGAAATTTTATGAGGAGTAAAATCAAGTGTAACACGAAAAGTTGAGGCGTTACGTAGAAAGAGACAAACATATATATCTGTAGGATTTAACGTGTAAAAGAATGAGATGGAATACATTACACAGCGTATCTCATTCTCGAGGTCTCCTCTTTGCGCGATACTTCGTAATCTCACTGTATTTTATTTATATTATTTTGTAACATACTTTATGTTATTGAAGTAATATAAATAATCCGAATAATTACAGATATATGTTTGTTTCTCTTATCATTTTAGCAGATGCGTTAATTTACCCTTTTTTTCTATTCGATATATATCATAATTATCGTTCGTAAGTAGTAAACTCCAATCGTGCGTCGTAGCTGACACACACAAACATTTTTTTTGTTACACCCTGTATATGATTAGCAGGTGTTGGTTCTTACCCAATGTCGAGCGGTTGGCGCTCCATGGTGGCCACCTTCTTGTCGTTGTTGCTGGGCCACAGGTGGCCGTCGGTGACGCAGTCCTCGAGCGGCCTGGCGCGCCCCAGGGTGCCGGCCTCGCTGTTCATGTAGCGGTACTGCTGCTGCTGCTGGATCGGACACTCTACTTCACCTGCAATGATCATTGAAAATTTACTGACATGGTGATACATAGGCGATACAAAAAATAGGGATATTAGATAGATAAAGTGTTTATTTGTACTACAATCACACACGTACAATAATCGGGCAAAAATAAAAAAGGGTACAATATTAACTTAAAATTAGGTAAAAATTAACATGATTACAGCATGTGTGCGTTGCAGTAAAACAAAAAGGCCACAGCTCAGCGTAAGGTTGCTCATGGAGCAAACACTGATTTTCAGCTGTCACCTTGTCACCTGTCACTGAGTTCGCAAGCTGAACGAGATGCCGTAAAGTTTTTTTTTTTGTAATATCTACACAATTACCTAGTTAATTACTATAACTAGTTAATTATTATTATTACGCGAAACTCAGCGCATTTAGCGCTATAAGCACAGGCAGTGAACATCTCCTTTTTTGAATCATGGTATTTTCACCTATATTATCAATAAACTCCTTTCTTCTATGTTATGAGCTTATGAGTATATTACAATAATATCATTTAGTAAAATATTACTCCTTGGTCTGGGTGTTTAATATGTATAATAAAAATATATCTATATGTGTATGTCTATTATATTAAGCATATCAGATGTCTATTAGTACCCGAAACACAAGCATAGAGCTTACCATGGGACTAGATGTTGTTGTGTGGATTGTTGGGTAATATTTATTTATTTAAAAATTAATTTTTTTTTTAAAACAAATTTTTACTTCCTTATAACTTAAAAAAAACGCGAAAGTTGTTATTTAAAGTAAGTTTCAATGAAAACTTTTCTACCCCCTTTCCCTTCGTCATTAGGTACGATTATCTAACTGCAATTATCAGGTAATTACGCGTGATAGCTTTAATAAGTTAGGGTCAATACTTAACTCAGACTAATAAATAGTAGGGCGTTAAAACAAAGGCAAGGAACACTTAAACGTAAACGATTCTTCAGGTAGTTTAATACACCACTAATAAGTCGCTAAGTAAACGCTACTAAGGTGACGACGTGAGGAATGAACTAAATCAACACTAACCACACTACATTGAGAAATTAAATTGAAAAATAATTGCAAATGAAGTAACCACTTATATCAATATTTGAAACACTAATGCCGTGACTAATGTATAATTCAAGGAAAATATTACAACAGTAAAACAATCAATCTTATGTGTAGGTATGCATCTGATTTATAATAGTCATGAAAATAATACAAGATGTTTCAAAATTGGTATAAAACGACGAAAGAGTGTGGAAGGGCACGCACCAGTCGAACTTATTTTGCTCTACAACAATTTATTAAACTATTTTATAATATTAATTATTATAAATAAAATTTATTAAAAATTTATCAAAAATATGGAGGTTTAAGCCTAATCTAATCTCGAGGTCACGTACAGCCTCTATCAGTTATCTTTTCAGTTGATAATTTATTTAAATCATAAATCATTTATTGCTTGCGAATCTGGTGAAACATAGTTAGGTCTTATAACTAATTAGAGCTAAACAGATTCTGCTACTTTGAGCACACAAACATTACATGTCACTTGCATATAAAATAAAACAAATAGGTATATAAAAAAAAAAAAAAAAAATATTAGAAAAATTATGATTATTACCCCTGGAAGAAATTAAAAAATTATATAAAACCTTTTACCCCTGTTCTATTAGTGATTATTATTATGGTACTAAATGAGATATGAGTTTTACTTCAAAATATACCTTAGCTTTTTCTGCATAAATAAAAATACATAGTTTAACCTAAAAGTGAGGTTTATCACTAAGGTCATTAAGATTCTATATTCTAGTTTAGTAATAGCCAAAATTATATTTGTCGCAAAATTCTAATAATACAAATGACCTAGAGAACAGGATATGCCTATTCACGATGCAGATTTCAATGTGCCGTGGGCGAATAGACCACTGTAAGGAATAGAGCACTCAATTGACATTGTACATTCTGGACCAGGGTCAAGTGAGGATGAGATTCCTGTGATGATAATAATCAAGCGGCATGTTATTTGATTTGAGATAGACCAGTGTCTTTGTCATGATAGCGCCACCTGACGGGACGGTACATCAAAATTAATAAACGTGATAGGTATTCTATACATCTCCTAGTGACAGACGGATAGGCAGACTACGAAGTCTGGTGACAGTATTGGATAGCTAAGAAATAGGGTCCCATTTTACCCTTTGGGAACCTTAAATACGGTAGCATAGAATACGTTAATAGACAGTTTCCAAGATATATATGTAGGTACTTACCGCCCTCGTCTTCCGAGTCGCTCATGAAGGTGTCCTGCATGAGCTCAGGGGCCGCCACACGGTATTTGCCTTCCAAGCCACCTGTAACAAGACAAAACTCAATTTAGCATAATGTGACAATGTTCAACATTATTATTATCATCATCATCATCATCGTCCTGTCCTTGTCGGCACAACATGTGCTTTTCTTCCATTTCCCTTTAACACTTTAAAACAAACCATATAACACTTTTGCGGGACAAAAAGCTCCAGGTCCCATGTTATTAATTCTTAAGGCTTATTTTGCAAAATTCGTAATCTAAGCTATGATTAGTTATGTCAATAATATGTATCATTGGTTATTTATGTCAAGCGGTATACCGCTTTGTCACATGTAACTGAGCTAAATAGCTCTATATTTTAACAATTGTCTAATTTTACTCGGAGAAGGTGAAACAGACTCTTAGTAGGTATATATCTCCATCCGAATTTGTCTTAGTAGGTATAGGAGTACCACATATACGCATTGAAATTTGGTTGTTTTTTCATTAAGTCTATGCAATTGAACCAAAAAGGATAGCCGACTGACTACACTTAGGTACCTAAATGCATAACTCTTTCAAACCCATAAATAAAACGATGCAAATATACATATTATATAGACGGACCTCAAATTCTAACAATTATTTGTATGCAACTATCGTGTAGGCTTCCAAATCCATATTATAATATCACCGGCCAAAGCATTGTAGACACTTTCTAGGGAAAGTTCCTTGCCCTTATGTTTGTGTTGGTTGAATAGATAATGTAGGCAAACTTATAGCTTGTAGAAATGTGTAGGCTTAATTTTCTACTGAGTTTATGTGCAAGTTTTGCTTCTTACGTATTTGAAAGGTGAATGCGTTGTTTTATAAGTATTCTTATTGCAAATAAGAGACATATGCCCCTACACAGACCTTAAAATTGTCTGAATAAGGAACTTCAACGACATCTCTACTCCGTTATCTCTGGTGCAAGAAAATGTACTCGTATTTCGCGCAAAATGGTTTTTAACATTTTACGCGAAATACGTAGAGAGACATAAGAATTTACTCCAGTCAAGTCTAACAAGACTCTGATGTCATGGCATATAGAATATATAAGTACTTTAGGAACAAGTAATATTTTATCAAAGTCTCATCCAGCCTGTTAAGCATGTTCCTTCCTTTCTCTACAACTTAACTGAAAGGTATTTCTATTTAGAATTCATCATTGTACTGTATACTTAGATAAATAATAAATATTTCCTGACTACTCACACAGCATCAACTTACCCCAAACTAAGATGTATCAATACAAGATATTAGAAGGGTAGTACGGGGGTTTCAAACATTATTATAGATACCCAACAAGGCAATCCTGCACGCCTCTACCGAACAACGAACGACTCACCAACCCCCACTCGATCAGTGTTATTGGTTATGAACTTATGAGCTAAGCCCCTTATTTTTTGAGGGCTCTTCTCCAGTCGAACATCCCATGGTCCGAAATGATGTATAATGATGATATGAGCAAAACACCTCATAGTATTAGATTTGTAGTTTTAGTCGATGTCACAAACACACCCAGAACAAGTATTGAACTATTCTACACAATACGACAATAGCGTTGCATTTTTCATTGAAGCATCTGTACTTTACAGTTACGCACAGAACAGCGAAGGTCAATGGCAGTACAACAATAAAATTAAGCATAAATTACAATACAGTTAACTTAATGGTTTGAGTGTAATTTGGTAATCTTTAACTCAGACAATTATATAAAATGAATTGTTAATTTGTGGTAGGAAACAAATTCGTTAATTATATCTTTTCGCTTGGATTTGTGAAGGTGGTTTCATTATTCGAGATATACGTGTTCCTATGCCCTTTTCTTAACCATTATATGTAAACAATGTTAGCAAATGGTAGGTTCTGTACTTTATAATAAAATTTTAATCAGAACTGTTGTTATCTTTATTGGTATGTACTTAAATTATTAAATCATTTAATTTCAAAACTTTGATTATTTTTGTTTCAATTATGAGGTTTTAAGTAACCTAATTTACCGGCGTTGAACTTGTTTCATTATTTTTTCTACATAATATTGTATTTTCCCTCGGTAAAAAGCGGCAAGACCTAAAATATTAATAAAGATAGTTGTTGCGTTATCCTCTGCCGGGCTACTTCAAGTTTTAAAACAAACAATAAAACTGTGACTTTTCTATTTTAATAACTGACCTTTGAAAGAAGTTGAACATTGTCATAGATATTTAAAGTCCAAAAGTTTTTGTCTGACTCGTAATATTTATTTAAGAATCGCTGTGATGTCATCACAGCTGTTTTCCTACAACTTACGATTTCTTTGTCTGTTTTTGCTCCTCTCAGGTGGAAATTAGTCACTATTTATTTTAGGGTTTCTTTGTAATAGTGTTATAAAAGATTAATATACCTATTAATCTTTGTCTTAAATGCTTTGGTTCGTTATAGACGAAAAATTTAACAGTTTAAACATGACAGCATATCTGCATAATACCTAGCTAAGTGACGACAAGATAAAAATAAATAAACATTTCCGGACAATCCACACAACAACATTTAGCACCTTGGTAAGCTCTAAGCTTGCAACGGGGCGAGATGTTGTTGCGTGGATTGTCCGGAAATAGGTAGGGAGGTATACTAGATACACATAATATAAAGTAAGATGATAAAAACTGAAAGTATCCACAGACGCAAATCAATCGTGTCACTTATTGACATTTGTTATTCATCCTATGATTCGCATGCATGCTGCAGGCATCATTGGATTCCATGCATTATAAATCGCGCCCAGAGTGCTGAGTCTAAGTTCCACAAACGTTTTCGAATGACTTTACTATCTCGTTAATCGAGCTAACGAAATTCGAATCGAAAAGCAATGGCATGCAAGTTGGAGTTCCTATCGACAAAAACTATACGAAAGCGTTCACTCACCGTGAGCATAGTTAAATATTTTTGTTAGGGTGGTAGCATGACGTCATCAAATCATTAACCGGCCAAATTCAGAATGATATTTTTACTAGTATTTTGTCAAGAAGCAGCTGTCTATCAAAAATGTTATGATTATTCTGTGTTTTGTTTACGTTTGAAATGAAAACTTTCGTTCGAGTAGGAAGAAGTGGCCGGCCGATAAATTAATAATAAATTGAAACTATGAGTTAAACAGTCTAAAAATGAAGACAAGTTCATGGAGCAGTGAGTGTTTGATAATTTATTTGATGTTTAGATCTATTTATGTGAAGTTGTTTCATCGACGAAGAAAAAACTAAGTTTATTGTTGTTTCTAGGCATGGAGACCTCAGACATTGGGATAAACCTGGGCCATCAACATCATTATGTTGCCCCAGTCCTAAGCCCCAGTCAAAGAATTACTGTAACAACCCCAGTTCACAATATTGTCACAATATTGGATTTGTTTTTGAGATTTATTTCACAACATTGGAAGCACTGGAAGGTAAGACTTAACTTTTTTAAGGATAACATAATTATAATGTTAATAAGATTATAATTACATTAATGTATTTTTACAGATGCCCATGCACTCTCCTATAAGGCTCTGTGAGAGCAATCTGATTCGGCCTGAGCCTGCTTGCTTTGGGCAAACACCACCTTGCCATGCAAGAATTCCTTGAAGAATTTTGAGGCTAGCACAAAATTTTCTACAAGCTGAAGAGTTTTGGAGAAAGTTTATAATAGAGTAACATGAGCTTGAGGAGAGAGCAAAATATGATTAGGGAGATGGAAGCGCAGAGCCAGAGATTGGCAAGCAATAGGAATAAGAGTTTAAGATAAGTTAGTTAATAGACTCTGTAATGATTAGTTTATATTTTTGTAAATATAAGTATATAAGTTTATAAATTTAACTTGTCAATTCTGACTGTCTAATTAGGTAAAAAAATAAAGTTCATCTTATATAATTTTGTTTATTTATTCATTGTCACAATACAATATCCTTAACCTTATAATCCTAAGCACACTTCTATAAATAGCAATAGTACATTAACACAATATATAACTGAGAACTACATACATATATATATCACACACTATTTATCAGTCTTCTTACTAAAATTGGTCCGCTGGTAGCTCCAGCTCCTTCCACATAGTCATTGTAACCCGGTTCACTATTTAAGTTTCCTGGAACTAGATATGATTAATTATAACTTATATAGGTATTTTGTTATAATATCATATGAAATATTTTACCTTAACTAGACCCACCTAAATCTTACTCTGACACCGAGTAAGATTTAGATCAATGCCAAGATTGATAACTATGTTATGCAATACTGAGTATGCTATAATAATAGAAGCATATTTGAGTGGCTTGAAGTGGATGGAGTGAACTCCATCCTTGTCTAGGCACTACCATCTGTTTTTCAGCATTTGAAAATGTATTTTCTATTATTACTCTAGCCCTCATTTGCTTGTTATTATAATTGGCCTCTGGTGTACCAGTATTTGCATCTAAAATTGGAGTCATTAGCCTGGGCGCTGAGGGTATCCAGAGTCTCCTAAAAATAAATAATTATGTAAAAGATAGAATAGTGAAAGGGATCAAAACATAATGCATTTTAATAAATCAAGTACCTAAAGATACTTTACCTATATAGAAGCCAGACCATTTCTCTATTTTGGTGCAGAGATTGAATTTATGTATTCAAGTCACTGTTTTCCCATACAAAGAATCATGCTTTGCACCTCCAAACTTAGGGTTAACATTTAAAATGTAGTATTGATCATCACATAGGTAACTGAAAAAAATATCATTGCATTATTGTTTTGCTACTCAAATTGGCTTTTGTATGAACCAGAAGCAAAAAAGAAGAGAGCCGTGAACACCTGCGAAGAACAAATTAATTAGGTGTCGAAACTATAGCTAGGTAGGTACTTTTTAATATTTTAATTAATAAATAACAAAAAGTACATAATATAAGTTCCAACAAAACGAGTTGAGAGGACCTTAAATTCGTCAATTGTTTTAATTCTCTGCACAAAAACTTAAAAGCTGTCTTTGTAAGACGATATCCAAGCGAAAAAGAAACGTCCGGCCATAATTTATTTGTAAATATTAATGATTTTACTGAATAACTTTGCACTCTCACCTCTACTCACTGAGAAATTCTAAGTGAATGCTAGACGAATACTTTTTCGAGCGCGTTTACTATTCGAATGTCAAAAATGGTAACACGAACTCGGGAAAATTTTCAAACAACCAATCAAATGCGTTAACGTTCTCACTTTCGAACGTGAGCGTAAACGAGTCGACGATCGACGGTCGATAGTGAATCTCAAACTAGCAAATTATGTTTCTCAAGTTTGCCACAAGAGGCGCTGTTTCGATCCCATACAAATTATAGTTAACGTTCTCACGATCGAGAAAGTTAACTACAATTTGTAAACTCAGACTCAGCACTCAGCACGCGATGCATGATCGCAGTCACATTTGGTACATGACATCGAAGAATAAATACTATGATATCATCACCATTAATGATTCGTGAGTGATAAAGGTGGGTGCTGTGATTAAATAACATTAGAAATAGTCATAACATAACCTACTATAATACGAAATAATAATAATAGTAGTAGTACGTACTATTATGTATTCTGTGGTAGTACTAAAGATTTATTTTGGTTAGGCGCGATTGTATTCTGTATTGTGTCTTACTGTATTGTTCCCGCGACAAAGTCCTATAAAATATATATGTAAGAAACATTTTAAGCATATTTCAAGTCATAATGTGATTTTGAAGATCTAAATACATAAATACATAATACTTTCGTCCTTAGAATATCTAAGTTTGTAGAGTGTAAGTGGAAAAGATAAACTAAATTAGATACAGAAACTTCACGATCAAATATTGCTTTTAATAAGTTATTTAAAGTCAGTTTCACATCGACTTAGACTAGCTTATAGTTAAAAAAAAATAAGAAATTTGGTATTTTGAGTATATATTGAACAGAGTATTCATAAGTAACTCCAAACATCATACAACAATTTTAATATTCTTTGGCTAAACTCATAAAAATACAGGCCTTGCCCCGAACCTTAAAAGGTTCTCTCCATTTGCCTCGGTCCTATGAAGTCACCGTGAGCGCAAGCGCAGGTTCACCTCACTTGACTCCGCTTTTTGACACTCCTGCGCAATTCTCGTGTCAATGATCAAACGCCCTTCGTTACGGTAATTGGGAATCATTGTCAATTGCATTTCGTAATCGTTATCAATGAATGATTTGTTTACAGCTATTAAAGAATCGTTGTTTCGTAAATTGTTTTTCAAAATGGTTTCAGGTTTGCATTTGTTTGTCAATATACAAACATTAACTCCGTAACAACGAACTCGTCATAGCTCTATCTGTATTTGGTATTATTCACAGTAAATTGTATACCTTTGAAACTTTTCAACTGAAAAAACCTCACTTGACTGTCGATGCAGAATTTGGCTTTTGCACCAATGTGCAGAGAGACTATAGTCGCTTAATATGGATAAATTATACTTCTAATCTATTCGATAGTAAGTAGTAAGAAACGATACATTATGAAAATCCTTCATTACAAAATATAAACAATTACATAAATACAAGCTTAGAGATTACCACGGGCCTCCCATGTTGTTGTGTGGAATTGGTTAAGTGGAATATTTATTTTAATTAAATAACAGAACCAACATGTAAATACCCAATCTACATATATATCAAGCGTAGAAAGACATTTAAACTTTGCTCGAACAAAAACGCGAGTAACGAAGGAATTATTCATAATCAGTTAAAATTTACTTTCGAGTTATTTTGCATGTTTTCTTTAATGAGCAAACAAAGTTTCTAAGAACATCATGAATATTATTCATAATTAACAAGTATTGCGTATGCGCGTGACGTCATTAGGAACAACGGGTTAAATACTATCAATACTTAAAGGAGCATTAGAAAGAATGATTCATAATGATTATATATAGTAAAAAGCCTCATTTTTGCATCTACAGATGACTCGACAGCAAGCGGCTAATGTTTAAGTGATTTTTAAGATTTTAATTAAATAATAATCTTGACCCTGACTCTGTTTCAACATCGGGTTTTGCGGCTTTCTTTGTAATATTTTATTTAAATGATTGGAGATCTTGTTTAAGATTTGCAGTCTCTATAATAAGGGAAAACATTTTCTATATTTATTTATAATGTATGCATATAAAAAGTTAGTTTTTTGACTACAGTTATATCGTACTACTAACAAATTGTAGAAATATTACACATGCGATAATACACAATGTTAATTTGTTTGTTACTTCATCTCACACAAAGCGCTATTCAGTATTCTTTTTCCAACGAAAAAAATGAGGAGGTTCTCAATGCGACAAGTATTATTTTAATGTATGACCCCAATGATTAACTTTTTACTGAATAGTCAGATTTTAACAAGTTTCGGTCCCACAAAAATAAAAATAAACAGGTTATAAGGACAGTTAATAAATTGTAGATATCGAATCAGTAGATAGTATCCACCAAAGAAACAAAAATTCAAATTTAAGTTTTTTTTTTCATTTTCAGTATTGAAAAAGTTAACTTTCGTTACAGCATTTCACATCTATGATTAAAGCTAAAAACGGCGCAGTCGGCGTTCTTGTTAAAAATAACTATTTCAACATCTAGAATCCAGACATTTGGCGCAGAAAGGTAATAACGTCAGACAGGTGACTTGCTAACAAAAGTATCGTGACCAATTTCAGTTCACAAAAATGACTCTAATCCAATTACAGCACAATTATATTCGAGTGATGTTATCATGAGTCACAGACCAAGGGCATTCTCGCTAAAGATATACACAATAGGAGAGCACGTTACATTGAATATTCTGTAAATAGTTTTAAGCTTGATGGAAGAAAGGATGACGTATATAATGATTCGGCATCAAGATTATCTTATATATAAAATTCTCGTGTCACAGTTTTCGTTGCCATACTCCTCCGAAACGGCTTCACCGATTCTCATGCAATTTTCTGAGCATATTGAGTAGGTCTGAGAATCGGCCAACATCTATTTTTTATTTTGCAAAACAACGTTTGCTGGGGTCTGCTAGTTATGTCATAACATAAATAACGATATTGTTATCTTTTTGTGTTTTATAATATTCGAAAGTGGTCAATTCAGTTTTTGTATGTAAAATCACAGAGAATATCTCTTCTTAAAGATTATCTTTCATTATCATAAAAAAGGGTTATTTTTTAGTACATCTCTTGTATTTCAGCCAGTTTTTTTTCCATGCACTCTTGGGATTTAAATAATCAGATATCTTGTCATAACCCTTTCGGTTCACAACTTTCTAGAAAAGATAGATAATACAATTTAGTTGTAAAGAAGGTACACAGCAACGCTTAAAAGAAAATTTAACTTTACGTGAATTTGTGTGAACCAAGTATTACCACAGGTATTACCGTGTATCTGTGGAAACACTGTATTGACTTTCGACTTTTCTTACTTTCTGAAAGTAGTGTCATACTAAGTAGGTACAAAACTTCAAGTCTCTATCTATGACTTTCATCGCATTAAATAGTTAAATGAAAATTGATGTATGCAGTAAGTAAGAAATTTAGCGTTTGCAAGAATTTGTATGGTAGGTACTGCCTCTTGAAATTCACAACACGCTTAATAAACCATACACTATTAATTTACTGGCCTTAATCTCAACTAGGTTTAATAGTGCTATTGAAATACATTGTAACAATATGTTACAAAATAATACAATGTCCTATTACTGGTCTACTTCCAGTACATTAGTCAATCCCTCAAAATAAGTAGATATTACGTCTAAATGTTGGCAAAACATCGACCAACCCGTCGATACCAACACGATATTATAGTAGGAAAACTATCGTGTTTACATTCAGAGCTAATATTAGTTTAGTTTTGGTTATAATACAAAAACAAACTTTGGTGATGAAAGATAATATTAGGGACATACGAATCCGCTGACCCAATAACGCCAAAAATAACACTGAATTTATAAACAGACGGATTGAGAATCGCTCTGCTGAGTTTCTGTCCAGATATGCTAATTTCAAAATGATATTTTTCAAATTTACCAGGTATATGAATTTATTTTGCACTAGCGATCTATCTATCGGCTTTGCACATTTTCACGTTTACAAATAAAACTTCCTTTTGACTCACTATCTATTGCTAAAAACGGCATTCAAATCAGTTAGATATTTTAAAAGATCAAGCAAACAGCCTATTTACGTAAAGTCTTAAGTATTTGCCGACACATATTTTACCAACACGGTGGATACTAGTGATTTCATACTTCTCTCTAAATAGTGAAATTAGGGTGACATATGCACCGCAGTGCGTTAAAAATGTCTGAAGTAATAAATGTCAAATCCATTTCCGATAAATCTTTCAGCTTTCAGCTCAACTATGAGGACAGACGAAAACTGCAGTATTGAATTCGAATTGTTCTCAAGTGCCAGTTGTCGCATTTCATAATTGTTCTAGACTCAAAATTTGCAATTATATTTTTATTGTTAATTCTATGCCGGTTTTATTATAATCATAAAAATGATTTACTTACAAAAAGTAATGAAATTCTTTCTTTTTCGATGTCGTCGGTTAAATAAATCTGAACTATCATGCCTCGCGCACCTATATATACACTTGAGTTACGAATGGCCAATCAAATCATACTTAGCATACCAACTAAAATTTCGTGGCGAATATTAAAAATCCCTCATAATCGTAAAACGTCAAATGCGGAACTAAAGAATCACAAAATAATATATAGCATATGAGGAAATTCTTAAGCAAAAGATGATGATTGCGTTGCGCGCGAAAAACGACGCAATAGATCATGTCATTTTAACTGCTACATACGTAGTTACAGTAATCTTAGAGCAATCTCGCGAATCTGTTCTAATAAGGGTAAGTAGCCACGTGGGTAGGTAGCAACCTACATAGCATTTTATTTAAATGAGGAGCGCCGAGTGACATCACCTCTAGATCAAAAAGGTCGAATGCTCTTGAAGGAAATAAACTAAATAGGTGTGCAGCACTGATTGAACATTGCTTTAAGAAGTGAAAGCTTGAATCGTATTGTTTGAAATTTAATTTATTGTTTTTATTAACTTTAATATCAATTATCTAGTAGATACATAGTTCTTGTAGGCATTTCATATCCGTATCCGCATGTGTGGACAATCCTGCCTCTTTCATGGCTCATAAATTGTGATCTTGTATTGTTATTTAAATATAATATAGTACTGAGGAACTAACTTATCATTCAAAACAAACCCTTAAGGGTCATCAGAATGTTTTAATTTAAGATATAATTGTGTGAACTTATTAATAAAATAAAATATGGAATCCTTTTTTGCACCAGGCAATGATTTCTTATAATCTAGACCTAAAGCATAAGACAATGTAAGGCATTTTTTAGCCTATTACTTTTAAACAATTTATAATGTTACAAGTTTTCGGATTTGATCACACGAAAGCTAATAAAAGTGTTAAGCCTTAGAATTATACATGGTGTTATTTTGTACTTCTTCCACATTTGCGATTTTTGTAACTGTTGTTTTGTTTTGGTGTACAATAAAGTGTTTTTGTATTGTATTGTAGTTATATGAAACCTAGCTTCTATATAGACCTATCTCAGATAGTTTGAATTCAACTACCACACCCATATGTAATTATTACTCTCCATCCTTTATCATATTATACTCAAACCAAACCCACACATAACATATATTTACGTCATATTTTACACAACAAAATGGTAATGATAAACTGTCGTTTCTAGTTAACTGTTCACTTTGTTTTCTCCATTGACATGTTAGCGCGGCATGTTTGCGCATATGCTAATGTACAAGGCGGTTTGCATTGATAATTGCAACAATCATTATCTTGGGATCAGAGAGCTCGGAAGTTTGAAGGTTGTTCGTTCGTCTGTAGAGGGAGGCGGGTCATTTGGGATTGCTTTCAGGAAATCTGGTTCGTTCGATGACCTTTGTTAACTTTGGGAACTTTCGTTACCTATTATAAGTATAGGGTATCTAATCACCTACTTTCAAATTACATATTATTATAAATTTATTATTTTACCAGTATCATCTAAGGTACTTACATGTACCATCAAAAGCTAACGAGACAGGAGTTGAAACAGAAAAGCCACCATTGAGACCACCAATGGGACTGAATGGTCACATATAATAAAATTATTTCCATCTCCCATATTTATTTAAAGTTTCATACAACTTTCTTAAACTTATTAAATTTTGATACAACCTTGAATAATTTTAATAAATGTTATAGGAAACACCATTAAGAAAAAAAAGTAAAGTTTATCACTTATTAAAAATCATTACGATAAAAAAAAAAATCACCATTTGTTTGTACACGAATAAAATTTCTTAAATCTTAATGCCTTCACTGTTGTGATTAACCAAGCATTTTTAGATTATTCCCGTAAGATATAGTTAATTTAAATTTTAATATTTTATGAAGCTTCTCATTGAATATACTAATGATTTGGTTACTTATAAATAATAT
This sequence comes from Gymnoscelis rufifasciata, assembly GCA_929108375.1. Classification (NCBI taxonomy): domain Eukaryota; kingdom Metazoa; phylum Arthropoda; class Insecta; order Lepidoptera; family Geometridae; genus Gymnoscelis; species Gymnoscelis rufifasciata. Next base: position 5,392,121 of record OV815327.1, on the reverse strand, counting down.
CTAAAAGGGATAAGGATAAGACGCTTAAGTAGTTAAAATCTAGCAGGATACAAAGTTAGCACAGAATATGTTAACCGTATAAACTGTGGTAAAAGTCCACTAATTTCACAACACAGTGAGCGGGTTGATGTTATCTACAACACAATGGAATAATCCGCGACATCACAGCACATATGCCCATCACCTGTATGTAAACACCGTTGTTTGTCGGACATTAGCGAGGCGTGGTGCGACTGGGGCATTACGGCTTCACACGCCTGTTGTAGCAAGTGGACCTTCCGCTTTTTACTTCATCAAAGTTTAATTTTAAGAAGCATTATTAAGTTAATAGGAACTTAATCAGGGCTCAGCCTCAATGAGACGCCATGGGGACATTTGAGCGACTGTCGAAATACAAATACTCTGAGATTTTATTCAATTGAGAAGTCTATAATATTCTCAATTTGTGTAGAAAAAATTAAGGCGAAGTAACGTAGCTTACTAGCGAAATGCTAGACTTGAACCCACGTCTTGCATTATACGCATGGACGTGCTGACCGCTACACCAACCTCGCCATAAAGTCATTGCTGTAATTTCTTCTGCACTTTTAATTAAGAATATTAGTTTCAACCTATAACATTGACTGTTTGCAAAATCCGACTCATGTTGCAACTAAACTTAGTTCTCGTTTAGATTTACTACAGTATAGGTCGTCTGTAAGACATCCATATTTCGATAAGTACCTTTTGTAGACTTTTTTTACAATAAAATCAATTTATTTTTTATCAATTCATCAAAAGAAGGGTGCTTAGTCATAATTTTCTTGATTTTTAGTATAAAAAAACCTAAAAATAGTATGCATTTTCAGTTACAGATGACGTGTATACCTCCACCTGTCCAATCTGGAAAGTCAGGTCAGATCGCTGTAATAAATATATACAAAAGTAATGCTGAAACCTCAGTGACCCAATAACGGAACAACCAATCAGTTAGGTCATTAGTTCAGGTTACGTCACCTTTTAGAAGACCTTGCGTGTCCCGTTAACATTAACTATTATCAAGTTTATTGCAATTATATTGGAAATCTAGATTTACCAAACCTTAGAAACTATGACGTAAGTTATTGATGACGTCATGAGCATGTCGGCCTCTCAGCAGCCTCGCTTAACGTGACAGGTAGTATAAACAAATGATTCATGCAGAAAAGTTACATAGTGCATAAACATTGTTGGTTTTAACAAAAGTCTAGATGGTCACTAAAGACACGATATTTATTATGCATATTGTAGTTTTATTTGAATGATTGACTTAGCCCTGATTTCTCCATTGGCTATAAACAGGATCAGATCAGGCTTTACTCTTTTTACCGCCTAATTTAAACCCAATAGACATTAAATTGACATTTTTCAATGGTTGAACGATTTGTTGCATAAAATGGTAAAATTCGGGCTTAAGCCTCTACGAGTTAGTGCATAGCGTTTGTAGTTTTATGGAACTACTAAATTTCACTTAAACAGCTGTAGCGGTGAATTTATTACCACATATAGTGGAGCTTATCACTAAATATGAATAAGGAGCCTTTCAGTCAGACATACATACATATATTTCAGGAACTTCAATCGCTCTTGATCTGATTTTTATAACAAGAAAGAGAAAAATGCAATTTAAAAAAGGTACAGTGTAAGAGATTTCTTTCAAATAATTTCGAGACAACGGCGTTGCATTTTCATTCATAATACGTAGTCATAGTATATCGCACGTAACCGGCAACTTTGACCCGAGTTGACTGATCCAACTAGTCGGGCTGTTTAATTAATGTATCCTAACCCAAATAACTCTTAATTGATGGGGTCTGCTGTTAGCTCCAATAGCGAAATCACTAGCTGCTATAGTACTGTAATTTTAGTCAATTAACCTAGTATAAATCTTCCTATGACAGATAGTACCTGCATAAAAATATGACCAAAGTAAATGCACAATCGTGAATTGTAAATCTAATAGAAGTTTCATATAAACCTAATAATTATATTTTAAAAGTGATAAGTGAAGCTTCGACCAAGCCTGCGCGACCAAAGCGACTGCAAAGCTGATGTGTCTGTCGCGCGGTGGACGCTACGACCCTTTCCAAACCTACGCGACCACAAAGCGGGAAGTTTTCTGCCAAAAAAGTTCCTGCGTATCAGTCGCTTTTCGTGTTGCTGACGCGTTGGTCTTTCGTATTCTTGATATTTTATTTTCCTTTATCGTTGGTACTTTTAAGGTTCTTCCAACGTTTTAAATGAATTACATTGTTTTATTTTCTCTCCTCGAGTTTATCTAACGTTGATAATCTTGCATAATTTCAAGCACGATAAACTTCGACATAGCTTAAATGGAACTTTTTTTTGGAAGATTCACAATAAAACATTATTTACTAATTGTTTAAATAGATCTTTATCCTTACTAATTTCAGACCATTAATTTACATTATTTTAAAAGTAGGCATCAGAAATATGCCACAGATACCACAGGTAACGTCACAATAAACACGACATTCGAAAAGGTTTCCTAAGATGCTAAAAAAACATCTAGTTTTCTATTTGGGTCCCCGCAATGTTTGACAGGATCCCAATACTCAGTAATAACACAAATGTCACAATCCTATAGGACTGAAGCATTTTTGACAGAAATGGTTAACCATTGGGACCCACTCTTGCGTGTTACGGAAACGGTTTAGGAAGTTGATCGTATTTACAGAAGAAGCGTGTTTGCATTATACATTTACACAACGCGAGCTTGTGTGATCTCATCGTATCTGCGTAAATTGATGTTAAACTCAACATCCTTCAAGTTTACTATTTCACTCAGACGTCTATTGTGCGAGAATGAATAAAAAATACACAGCAATAAATGAGAACAATTCACAATAACGATCCAGTTTTTTAGCCGTTAGACGAGATTGTTCAAGATTTATGAAAGTCAAATTGCTTTACTAATTAAACTACATTTACAATTACTCATATTAATATAACGTGTCTAAGCATCGTCGATACCAAGTATGATAAGATCACCTCCATAAAAACAGACATATTGAAAACAAATGTCAATCCCATACAAAAGAAACAGTACGCAACCTAATATACACCCTGTGGTAAGCCCCCATTGTATAATCACTGCAGTTTCAAAACGAGGCCACAAGTACATTGGCCACTTCCGACAGACAAGTCTGTGGTCAGTCAGCTGTGTCCAAAAGCGGTAGCGATGATGTAAACCATAACATTTGTGCAACCTTGACGGCTACAGATAGGGGCCTCTTTATTGTGCCGTACAATGATAATACAGACATAATGACCTAACCATAATAAAAAGGTAGTCTTAACTGATCTTCAGCACAGTAAGGTAAGTATGTCATTTCTATTTTAATCTAGAAAAACCAATGTCACAAGGTTTCATAAGAATGCTAAGGTAAAAATAGCAATAAACAATATATAATATTTTAACCCCATGTAAGGCAAAATATGAAAATACATGTTTATTATAGATTCCGTAAAAAGTAAATGAGAAACGTCAGTATTTATTCAAAACAAATGCAATGTAAATTTAATAATTTAATTTTAAAATTGTGTTTTTTAATATTTTTTTAAATGTTTAAATCCCTACTGCCATATTAGACGTGACGCGACGTCACCGATTATTTCTGTCGTATGATGACGTAACGAGGCGAAACAGTAAGGCGGCTAGTGTTTAATATTTTTCAAAATCAATATCATAATTAAAAATAAGTTTAAAAGTCAAGGATCATAATGACCTCAGGATTCGTTTAAAAAGGGTATAATACCCTACATACAAGAGTATTATTTAAAATTACTGTCTGTGCACTGTCCTAAAGGCAATTAGACAGAAATAGGCGACCACTCAGCATTATTGCCATTATTAGTGTGATATTTATAGGCGTATTAGTAGCTTCCCGCCCCTAAAAGCCATCGCGAAATCTATACTTATTGGATACCGGTCAGACATTGTTGATGAGAATAAATGAACTCATACAAAAAACTGCAGATTTACGTTTTAGTTCGAGTTCGTCGAAAACATGCTGAACCGAAAAGAGTAACCAGTAACCACTAATCGAGTTTACTTTACCGAACGTAAACAAATTAAAAGCCATAAAATAAACAAGTTTCTCAATGACAGCACATGGTTGGTGCTACAAATATTACGTTAGCGTAAACAAAACGCTCAAGGTTACATGGTTTTTCCGACGTATCCCACAGGGCCTTAGAGAATATTAGCGTTCTAATACTCGGAGTTTTTCAAAACAGCCCTGTTTCACGATCTCCGAGTAAACTATTCTATGGTTAAAATATAGAGCAGTAGTTACTGACAGTTGACAGTTGCCTTGATAGCTTAATTATCCAATGGTTATTATTATATTTAATTGAATTCGGAGATCGTGTAACGGGCCCTACCTTCTACACCTACTTTCATTGATAGAACATAAGAAACAACAGTATAACAATATAAAAAGTAGTTCCCAATGGATTTCATATGTAATGTACCTGTCATAAACATTTATAATCATGAAAATAAACGACCGACTTTCCAACAGTTCCTCACATGTTCTCTATTAAAACTTATAATTGCACCACAAGTCACACACACTCTTTATCATCTTTCCATGCTCTAAGGCCCTACATACCCAGTGTTACGAAATCTCAGCTATTCGGGACGTAAACATTGGTATTTGGGACGTAATGACGTTAATCTGCCTGTTTTGTTACGTCGATCATAATCAAACGAATTATGCAAGCGTCATGTACCCATAGGAATATCTTATTGAAGGAAAGAAGGCTCTAATACTATCTGTGTCAAGGACATTTTACTACTTCCTTGTTTTTGTAATCCTTGTTGTGTTGAGTTCTCTTTAACTCTTTACTAATACATTCTAAATAATTATTAACTTTAATCTTGATGTAGAGGTATAAATTTTACTAGGTAAATTAATATATGCTACTGCCCTATTAAATTTGTTAATTACAATAATATTTAAAAAAAAAGAATCTATCTGTTCTGTCCACGGAGTTCTGTTCTGTTATGAATTTTGTTATAAATAAGAGTATTCTTGTTAGTATTCTGAGTAAGCTTGTCACCAACCTCCGGGCTGGGCCAGTGCGTGAAACGATTTTTTCGTGTTTCTTTATGTGGTCCGGAGAAGCCATCTTCCTTCTAGGTCTTCATGCCCCATCTTAGACCACATCGTCACTTTACATCAGGTGAGATTGTGGTCAAATAAAGGCTAATCTAGCATAAAATAAAAATTGCCTGAACTCTACGATAGTTCAAGGACGAATGCTATATACTACCTCAGCAATACCTATAGGTCTAAGCAACTGCTGACGTAAGAATCTACTTAAATAATTAAAATCCCTTTGATTAGTAATAAACATTATTAAATAACAGCATTCACTAGATCGATGGACTAGTTCGGCTAGTATTTATTAAAAACTATACTTGATCGTTAATTTCAAATTACGAATAAATGATCTATTCTAGCATAGGCTTCAGAAGCTTCATTTCTATGGAACACCTTAATATTAAGGAATCCATCAAGTATGCGTAGAGCATTTTCTATGCATAACAATTTATGCTATTCGACTGTACTTACAAAAAAAATATTTTTCTTCATACATACTTAGGTTTATAAACATATTTTTATAGAGCAAGACAATTTTTGAGTTACTATTAGGAGTATTTAATTTACATAGTATCTTACACATATCTCATATCATACGTAGTACATTAAAGTTCAAAAAAGGTAGAGATACCTTGATTGACTATCGGTATATCGGTAACGCAAAAGCCCGCACGTATTTTCATTATCAGATAATGTAATTATATTCATAAATAAAAAAAATGGATTCCTTCGAACGATGTCAATAAAATTCTACGTTACACGTAAATTTAGTCACAACCATGGTGCGGCTACTCATCATTTTAAATCGACGTCTACACTTACCGCAGGAAAATATATTTTCATCCCAACCAATATTATAAATGCGAAAGTAAATTTGTTTGTTTATAACCTATTCTCGAATTTTCTACTGAAATTTCCATAAAAATTTTGCTTACATATAATGGGAAGTGATGTACGGAGAAGGATATCTCTTTCATCCCAAAAAAAAGTACTTATGTACTTGTACCTACTTACGAGTATTATATCACCTATTACGATAAAAAACTCTATGAATTTTATACAAGTTTCCACGCGTTTTTCAAGTCGTAGATAAAGGATAATTTATCATAAAAATGGAAAGGACGCGGCAAAGAGCAGGTTATGGATAAAATGGACTGTGTTGTATTCGAAGAATGCTGACACAGCAACGCCACTTGAAACATGTTTGCAATATGCAAATCAAATCAGCGTTTTGAATACTGTGCAGCGTATTATTGCTTACTATGGTTTCAGTTGACTTTGTTGTAACCTAGTTCTAAGCAAATAACCTACATTCATAACTTACTGTGTAAGCCGTAACGAAAATAGTAGAGGCTTTCTGCTATCACATCTTGTATTGTATGGGAGGAGTTTGGTAGGTTATGTGTGTAATTTAGTGGGAACAAAAGGAAGGTTATATTTACCAGATATAATATTAAGACGCATGATCATAAATAACTCGAGAATAGCAGAGTTGCATAATTATAAATAAAAGTCTGCCGCCGCGTCTGCCTGTCCTTATGTACTTATGTCCTTATGCACAAACTCAAAATCTACTGAACGGGTCTTTAAGCGGTTATCAGAGATAGGTAGAGGATTTCACACTTTTATCGTTGGCCTGGATGTGTAGTAAAAATATTTATATACATACATATGTATGTCTATTATATTAAGTATATCAGATGTTCTTACCGAAAGACAAGCTTAGAGCTAATCACGGACTAGATATTGTTTTGTGGATTGTCCGGAAATATTTATTTATTCAAGAGGAAGGTTTTCGTATCCGTTCAAAGCCGGAACGGGTCAGCTATTGATAAATAAATATAATTAGTTGTTGGACATTCCACACAGTACTATCTGGGTCAGGCTGTAAGATCGATGCTTATGATGGTGTATGCAATGTCACATCGACTTATTACACTATATATTATTTTTGGACACAATTAAGACGTTAAACACTAGTATCTCAGAGGTAAGCGAACTAGCTACCCCTTAATTCGCAAGCGGTCCTTCACCCACTGCGCCACTAAGACACGAAAGGTTACTGATGCAAATGATAAATTCAATAATTGATCGCTCTTTCAACGTACTACTATTAATACTATAGTATCAATATTTAATAGTACCTGTAGAATCAATAATATTGCTAACAGTTCAAAATCTTTCCCAGTTACTTTACGGCTTTCGCGCTGTCCCTATACAATACTATTAGAAAATCCTTATAACATTAATAATAATTACCTACATCCGTAGGTAATAAATTAATTAATATTTGCTAACTAGTTAATTGCGGCTATGAATCTGAAGACATGCGATTTTCACTCGATGGTTGTTAAATTTAATGTTATGATTTCGACGAAATAATACAAAAGGAAAGAGGAAAAGGAACCGATGGAACTGGCATCGAATGACAATTATCGATTTAAATTACAATCGCTTTCTTTAGTCGATGAATATTCAGTCGTTTTGAGCATGAAATGCATGATTAACTATTTTTCCCAGTTATTTTCACGAGCTGTTTTTTTTACATACTCGTATTACGAGTGTTTTAATTTGGGAGAGACTTAGGCTTATATAAAACTAAATATTCATCATTGCGAATCATGATATTATTGACATATGTATGTATTATATTATGAAAAGTAGGAATAATTGGCATTTTGTTTCATTACATAGTTTTTTCTTTAACTTTTATAATGACGTTCAAACTTTATCGATACTATTAGTACTTTATAAATATTTTCTTAACACAAACAAGTGACATTTACCGAAAACGGATGCACAAGTACTTAAAAACTACGAGAGTGATTCTTATCACATCGAATCAGGAGTTACAACAAAAAACTATCAAAATCTGTTTACGAAGTAAATTTCAATGACCTACTACAAATTTAGACATTGATACAAAATTTTACTGAAAAAGGCTTTTTACTAAATATTGCAAATATAATCTGAATTCCTTGGTCGGTTTTTCAATTGTCGTATAGACTTTATTTGACGGAATTAAACTCTATTTGACACACAGTTCAACAATATCAGATTGAACAATCGAACGTAAAATAATAATAAATGTATATATTAAAAAATCGTACCATCTTTAACGGGCTTGATGCACTGTAAACACGACACAGTACTTTTCTTTTTCACTTTTTCCTTATTTTTCTTCTCTTTCCCATTAACCTCCTTCTTCTCAGGTTTCGTTTTCTTTTGTTTCACAACACCCATTCTAAATACAAATGATCACTGCACAGAAAAGCGCGGGTGTTTTTTCTTTTTAATTTTTCGCGGCTACGCGGCAAACGCGTTCGTTTCAGTTGTGCGTTCAAAAACTAGTGCGGAACTAGCAACGCCAACTGCATGCGGCGGGCCCTGGCGGAATAAAATCTGCTTCCATGCCTGATGGCAGAATGGTGTGGTGGCTTTAGCCTCGCAGTACGCATGATCTCACCGATATTGTTTATCACGCAGTTGCCCTTGGAAGGTTAAAAGAACTTAATAGGTTGGGGAAACGTAGGGAAGAAGGAACTCGTGCCAAGATTTTTCAGCGCATTAGGCAAATTATCTTATCTCTGTGTTAGGTGAAAACGAGCGTCATTACTCATTAGGTTACTTGCCATAAATATAAAAACTTGGTCTGAGTGTTTAGTATGTACAATAAATTACCACGGGGCTAGATGTTGGACTGTGTGGATTGTCTGGATATATTTCTTTTTATTAGAAATGAACATTGAATGCACCAATTTATATTTAACAAAATTAAATTACTTACGATGATCGTCAATTTCTTTTATGATCTATACTTCTATACTAATATTATAAAGAGGAAAGGTTTGATTTTTTGTTTGTTTGTTTGTTTGTCTCGAATAGGCTCTGAAACTACTGCACCGATTTAAAAAATTCTTTCACCATTCGAAAGCTATACTATCCCTGAGTGACATAGGCTATATTTAGTTTTCAAAAATAATATGATTCCTGACCAAACTCCGATAATGTAACCCAAGGTGAAAAAAAATAACCTAAAATCTTTCTTTAATCGCGAATGCTGCGAAAACTATTGAATATATAACAAAGTGATGTATTACAACTTTGTAGAACTTATCATTATCTACAAAAAACTTCGTTACATCATATCTCTAACTATTATAGTTTTGTGACAATAAGCTATTTTTTTGAAAAATTTAACATTAAATCTTTCTTTAATCGCGAATGCTGCGAAAACTATTGAATAAATAGCAAAGTGATGTATTACAACTTTGTAGAACTTATCATTATCTACAAAAATTGTCCCAACATCATATCTCTAACTATTATAGTTTTGTGACAATAAGCGGGGTTAAGATCGCGAAATAATCTACCGCGCGGGGTCGGCTCCCTACTGAATGGTCGTGTGCGGAAATAAAAAAATTGTCGCTTGATAATATTTTGTCGCTTAGTTAGTAGTTAATAATTCGTTAACAGGTAACTAATCCCATTCAAAAAGTTATTTTCAGAACTAAACCCTAGCATATAGCATAGATATTGTACATATCGTCGGTTGCAGGTTCAATTGGGCTATCCACCAAAACACGTAAAATACAGTTTTTTAGTTTTTTTTTGCTCTTTTGAATAGCATAATAATGGAAATCTAGCTTTAAAAAAATACAGTTACGCTACACATTTTAACTGTGAATTTTGCAGACTTCCTTCGAAATTATGTTGTAACTGAGTAGGTATGTGATCCATTTACATAAGTCGAATTGTTGTATTCCTATGACCGAAGAAGGTTAAGTTGGTGTATGTATCTTGGCAAACCAGCATTGCTCTTACACTAATTCTTAGCTTGAACGAAAAATTATAACCACACATACACCAATATAAAAAAAACTTTCTTCAAAAACTAACGTTACACTAATTGACCCGAACCAAGTTTATGTTTGTTGTCGGTTACACCAATTTGAGCATTGCAATCAATAGTATGTTTTCTCTTACCTTAATCTTCTTATAAATAATAAATCTAAATTTAAAATATAAGAAAAACCCCCGATTCGAATCCTTCAATTTCCTTAAAAGTAAAACACCATAATAATGTGTAATGTTCACGCAATGCGCTTTTATTTGATACCCCACTCGAGATTTTTGCAGATTTTCGGTTCCCCACTCTAACCCCCACAATTATTAAACGGCACAACCGATTTTCATGAAACATGTCTAAGAGCACTCGCGCCAAACTCACCTTTTAAACAAAAAAAACTAAGTTGAAATCGCTTCATCCGTTCGGGAGCTATGATGTCCCAGACAGATAGACACGTCAAACAATGACACCCCTCTTTTTTTGTCGGGGGTTAAAAATGAATCGCAAAATGTGTTGCTAAGCGCGTTAACTCAACAACGCCTATACCAATTTAGCCAATTTATTTTTTTAAATATGCGTTGTAGTTTAAGATGGATTTTACGGCGAGAAAAATTCGAATAATTTTGAAACAATTTTGAATAATTACCCGTGCAAAGCCGGGGCGTGCCGCTAGTATTAAATAAACCTCGCATTAATATTTGTATGACATAATAAATATTGGCAAATAACATAATATTGTTACCAACAGTTTTACCAACACCCGATCCCGTTTTGGAATCAAGGCCAGTTTCTTACATCCATCAGTATGCAGCACGATGCGACTTCCTAAACAAAATGTTGATTTCCTTCAATTAATATTTCGGGAAGGACTTTCGAAATCACAGTTACGGAAATAGAAGGGGAATTCGGATTCGATAATTAACGAGACAAAATTGATGGCGCATTTAGTTGGATATAACAAGATGGCTTTTGAACGGTGGAATTATGAAGAATTTTTATTTTGCTTGTAGATCAAGATAATAAATAAGAAGCGAGGAAAACGTTATAAATTGATATAACATCAACATATAGCAGCATGTTTTACGAATACAAGAGCTGTTGTCACAAGAATCTCCGCGTATCTAATGAGTACCGTGACCATGTTTACCTCTTTGGTAAAAACATAGATTTGATAAGTTACAGTTTATACACATTTTGCAATAGAAAAACAAAAAATAAGAATAATTGAAAACTGCAAAAAGATGCAGTTCGATCGATCACCCATCGAAGTACTGGCTGCGCGCAACGTTGCTTAACCTAGTAAAATCACGTTTGTTGTGTGGGAGCCCCCTTAAATATGTATATATTATATGTTCTTAGTATTTGTTGTTATAGCGGCAACGAAATACATCATCCCTCAAAATTTATCAAAAAATATACATCCTGGTGACAGACAGACAGACGACAAAGTCTCAGTTAAGTCATAGGGTCCCGTTTTACTCTTTAGTAAAGGGTAAAAAATACACCATAAAGAATTATCAAGTGATAACACAGTTGTTTGATACGTTTATTGATTAGAGCCAAAGCAAAGCATTGCCGCCTTGCAGAATTCTTGATGAAATGCGATGTATTGATGCTCGGACAGACTGACGGTATGTAGCAAAAACAATACGTAGATAATTTATACAAATTGACATAGACGTAACAATCGGAGTACAATCTATCTCTGTTGAGAGGCACAATGATAAGCAGTCTCCTAACTTACGAACATAGAGCATACTTAGTATTTGTACAGCTTAGATAGAATAGAAAACGGGATGTTGTACATTTGCCACAAAGTTAATTCGTCACATTTTTGAAAACTCCATACATTGAAAGTAAATTCGTCACATGCATAAAAAATATTAGGTCCTTACATATGAAATTGGCGTTTTGTATGGGAGGAACAAAAAGTCGAATATTTTTTAATATAATATATTTAATTAATCAAAGTATGAACCATTATTTTCTATGCACTTTTGCCATCTTATAGGTAGTTCATTGATCCCTTTACTAAAAAAACCAGTCGGACGGGAATCAATAAAATCTTTGAAGGCGATTTGGACTGCCCCATCGGAGTTGAATTTTTTCCCTTGCAAGAAGTTATCCAAATTTCGAAAAAAATGGTAATCTGTTGGAGCAAGGTCCGGGGAGTACGGAGGATGTCTTAGACTTTCCAATTGAAGCTCTTCTAATTTAGTAGCCGTCTGTTGCGCAGTGTGTGGTCTAGCGTTGTCGTGAAGCAGCAGTGGCGTGGAGCGATTGACCAGCCTAGGTTGTTTAGCCGCTAGCTTTTCCATCATGGTTTGCAATTGCTGACAATAGACATCAGCCGTAATAGTCTGGCCAGATTTGAGAAAACTGTAATGAACAATACCGGCACTAGTCCACCAAACGCTTACAAGTAACTTTTTTGGGGTTAATTTTCGCTTGGGGCAGGATTTGGCTGGCTGGCCAGGATCCAACCATTGCGCTGAGCGCTTCCGATTATCGTAAAGAACCCATTTTTCATCACAGGTAATGATTCGGTTTAAAATACCTTCATTATTGTGCCGGTTAGTAATGTAACGCAGCAGTCGACGCGCGTTTGCCGGTTTGCTTCAGTCAATTCGTGAGGTACCCACCTTTCAAGCTTTTTAATCTTCCCAATTTGCTTCAAGTGAATTAAAACAGTTTTATCACTAACACCGCAGCCTGCAGCTAACTCGGACGTGGTTTGCGATGGATCCGCTTCCACAATAGCCTTCAACTCTTCATTATCAACTTGAGTCTCAGGCCGTCCACGGGGCTTGTTCTGCAAGTCGAAATTTCCTGAACGAAAACGTTGGAACCAAAAACGAACTGTGTTTTCTTTTGCAACACGACCGCCATACACATCATTCACCCTTCGAGTTGTTTCCGCAGCACTAGTGCCACGGCGGAACTCGTACTCGTAAATAATGCGATATTTTAAGTTTTCCATTTTGTAAAATGAGTGACGCAAACAGAAAAAAACAGAAGAAAAAAAACAAATGAATGACGATCATCGAAGCACAAATACATGAGTCTATAGCTGTACAAATTTGAATTTGGAATTCCTTACCAAAGAGGAGAAATTTGTGATTAAAGTGGCCAGTACGAAAAACGCCAATTTCATATGTAAGGACCTAATACATATATGTTAATTCGTCACAGGTATGTAAAGTTCATCATAAAGTAGGGCTAGCAAGTAAAGTGAATGGTGTTTAGCGCTCGCAATGGATCAAAGGTTTTACCTGTTGCCAAAAAATTTTTAATTTTTATTTTATATTTGTAAGTGTTTTGAGCAAATCAGCTATTTGTGAACTGTGATTTTTTTTTGTAAAATTAAGGTTTAATCCTTTAAATACTTAAATTATTACGTTTTTAATTCGAATTTTATTGAAATATAAGTTTAAATGCAAAAATGTGATTATAAATGTGATTTAATTATATATTTATTTTATATCTCCTGATCATTAAAAATTATTATCGTATTATAGGGAATTTTATAAAACCCTATCTATGAGTGTGAAAACATTTATTTTGTTCTATTCTCCTTATTGTTTGATTTTTCTGCTGTCTTTACGGAAAAATCGATGTGACGAACTTACAACAACCAAAAATAATAAAAACAGAATAAAAACTTACACATACTTTTTTCGTGACGTATTTACTTTGTGGCAAATGTACAACAACCCTAGAAAACACAAGTAAAATAGTAACATAACATAAATAAAAATACCCTTTACAAAAAACACTATTTAAGAAAATACAAGGTTGCCCTTGTAGTTGCGAGAGATCTCTATTAGGCTACCTTGCGATGTATATGAAATTATAGGAACGGAAAGGAAGTGCCAATGTGAAGTTTATAACGAATTATTTTAGATCAAATAGCATTAAAATAAATCCCATTCAATACAAAAAAAAAATGTTATTATATCTTACGACGAGTCTATTCAAACTAGAAAGATTAGCCTCAGTGGCAGGGTGGGCGAAGTTCTACTTAGGGCAAGAGGTAGCGGGTTCGATTCCCGCCTGAGGGTCAAGTGTATGTTCTTCAAGCACTTTCACTACCTACTTGGTCGAAATGGTAAAATGTATAGTAAAATATATCTATACATAGACGTCTATTAGATTAAGTTAATTAGATGTCTAGTACCCGTATCACAAGCTAAGAGCTTACCACGGGGCTTGCTGTTGGATTGTCTGGATATATTTATATATTAGCACTTTTACTCTTGATTTGTACACTCAAGTGGCTGTGGTAATGGTAACTAAAATCAATAGACACTGGCTAATTATAGCGGGCAGTATGGTGCGTGACTCCGGGGCATTAGTGCTGGGGCTGTCTTGATCCGAAGGTCGGGGTTCGTATGGTTTCCCTAGCTTTCTTGCTGCTATGAAACAGGTTGCCTTCTAGTAAAAGTTTCCAGAAAGTTAAGAGCTTTAATTTTTTAAAATATAATTAAATTTTTTTGTATATATAATTGCACCCCGTTGCGTTTAAAATTGAATTGTTTTTAAATAAAGAGTTGGCTGTAAATTCATTTAGATAAGAGCCTAATTGGTCTATAGAACGTAATAGAACTAAAAAAAATACTTTTAGGGTAACGTACTTAAAGTGTAAAACGGATCCCTCAATTTTATAGCATACTAGCCAGCAAACTTAGTTTTGCAAAATGAAAAATAGATTTTGGCCGATTCTCAGACCTACTCAATATGCTCACAAAATTTCATGAGAATCGGTCAAGCCGTTTCGGAGGTGTACGGGAACGAACGTTGTGACACGTGAATTTTATATATTAGATTTATATTTGTGTGCCCCATATAAATATTTAAAAATATAACCATAATAATACCTGTGGTTTAGTTTAAAATAATTCAGGAGAGAATTTAAAGTATGACATATTATTAAATTATGATATATTATGTAGGTCATATAGTTATACGGATCACGGTTGATGCAAGACGTCTCCAAATCTAAATTAAACTTATAATAAGCGATTAAGCTCACTTTGCATGTTAAACTATTTTTAAATTTTAATGCAGTAAATGATTAAGACACATCCGTAACCATCGCGCACAGGATTCGAACCTGCATCTCCGGGATAGCGCCCCGACGACGACGATTACGGATGTGTCTTAATCTTTTTCAGCATAAAATTAAGAAATAGTCTCCAAATCTGTTCAACTTTTATAAGACTGAGATGTAAGAAACATTAAGCTTTACAGTTGTTGTTGTCAGGTTATTTAATAAAAGATCACTCTCCAATTATTTTGAGGAGAAATATTCTAACATAACGACAATAACACAGAACTAACACAAGCAGTGGATGCTGGGCAGACAGATGAATTGATGATGTTACATCAAAACAGAGTCCTTGAGGTAAGTACCGTTTCATTCAGTGAACAGCCGAACAACTAAAACTGCCCTGACCTTGATGGCTTACGTCATCCATTACACTCCTACCTGAATCACTATATATTTATTCAGTTTAAATGTCATGTCAGTTACCATCAAATGGGAATTACGGAAGCCCGAGTTGACAGGTTTTAAGGATAATGTGGTTGAGTTTGAATAAATTTGATGAAAACTGCGTTAATTATGTAATACTTTCTTTGGTTTTGAATAAATGACTTTGAATAACGCAGGACGCCAGACTGATGTATGGGATACTAGCTTTTAACAGTGAATTCATGATTTGAAAATTCGTTTAACGTAATATCTGACGAAAATAGTTCCTTTTTGAGTACCCCGTACTGGGGTGCAAAATTTCATCATTAGTATTTTCAAAAAGAACGAATTCAAAAAGAACAGATAGACAAATTTAATTTCGGATTGATTATACATGAATTAATTACCAATCGACCTGAAAGTTATTTAGTGTACGGGATGTAATGTACAGTCAGTTATCTTAAATAGGCTATGAACAAATCCAGCCTCTTAGACAGGTCAGCCGTTCAACTGGGCTATTGAAAATTATTAAGTTAAATGCGTTAAAAAAACGTTATTTGTTTATCTGTTTGGTTGAACGCGATAATTTGCTGTACCAGAATGGAAAAAAAATATACTAATTGAACGATTTTTTTTATCACTTCGATAGTGACAGTCACTCTGATTTGACAGTGGCGCGGTGGGCGGCGGTCTGTTTGCGACGCAAGAGGTAGCTTATGTTCTACAATCACTTTCTACTCGGTCGGGTGTTTAATATATTTAATAAAAACAACTATATTTGTATGTCTATTATATTAAGAACATCAGATGTCTAGTACCCGTAACAGAAGCTAAGAACTTACCACGGTGTTAGAGTTTGTTGTGTGAATTGTCCTAAAATATGAATATTATATTAAGTATATCAGATAATCTAGTACCCATAACACAAGCTTAGAGCTTACCACGGGGCTAGATGTTGTTTAAATTGTCCGGAAATATTTTTTTAGTTTTTTTCTTTTATATTTTTCGCCGAGCCAGAAGATTGAAAGCCCATTAGCAAGCTGCATCATCAGAACGATTCGTCACGCATTGCTGAGTGGGTTATACAATACATACGGCTTCCGTGAGCCCGTAGCTGGCCAATGTCACGGCTAAGTGACGTTAATGTTATGGTACTGTTTACTTTTCATTCCTTTGATTTATTCACAAACAAATTTTACGTTTTCTTTTTTTTTGTTAGATAAGTCTACATTTGACCACAATCTCACCTGATGTGACGATGTGGTCTAAGATGGGGCATGAAGACCTAGAGGGTAGATGGCTTCTCCGGACCACATTACGAAACACGAAAAAATCCTTTCACGCACTGGCCCAGCCCGGGGCCGCGGCCGAAGCCTACCACCACCAGAGACTGTTCGTTCGGAAATCAATGCTAAAGCATTATCTACCAGTTAACCTAAATGTAGATAATGTATATTTTTTATAAATTATATAAGTTACAACGAAGACAATGATGTTGAATAAATCACTTACCAACATCAAACCAATGAAATTAGTATAAAATTGTATTCAAAAAAAATTGCCAACAAACTAGGTATACCTAGCAATAAAATTGAGCTTAAAATAATGTCAAATAGGTACTTGTAAATTCTTAACAATAAAGTACGAAAAACAGTCATGAGTAAAAAAATCTAGGTGAAATAAAATGTGAATTTTATCAGATTCTTACAGTTCTTTACTCATAGAAGGAGAAAATTTAAGGAATTATGAGCAACAGGAAGTTCAAGGCTGCGGACATGCGGCGTGTGTAATTAGCTAACGATCGAAATATTGGTCATCTCTGAGGGAGGCTTATGTTTAGCTGTGGATAACCTACGGCTGATATGATGATGATGATTATAAGCAAGGTTATACAGTTTCGGAACGGATATTAAACAGAAAAATGACGAGACAGGTTGGGGTAGTTGGGTTACTAAGTATTTTGTACCAAGTCCCAGTTATACGGTATAGGGATATTGAAGAATTGCGGGCTTCGCATGCACTATTTAATATAACTACTTAAATGCCCGAGCGCCATCTATAATTCTTTATCCGAACTCATTTAGTTCCAATTTTCGTCGCTTGATTTTTGGTGGCGGTATCTCTACTACATTGTTTAAATTAAAATTTATAACTATAATTATTTTAAAAATAATACAAAATAAAAAAATAACTTGGTTTGGATGCGGATAGACAACTAACGCCATCTGCATGAAAGCTGATGGACTTAAAATTGACATACCCGAAATATTCAATTATGTCAAGCCATAACAGAAAATCGAGCAGTTAGTCTTTTAAAATGTGATAACTTACTAACAAAGTATAGTTTTTACTAATTGACCAATTTATTTAACGATTGTGTCACCAGATATATTAAAGCAATATCAATGTTTCAAGACAGGGGACGCCATCTAGCGATCAACGGCTGAACTAAATACTTAGTGAAACCACAACCCAAACGCGGTGAAATCACTACAGCGTGATTAAGAATACCGATGAGCACAGCGGCCACTAGAAAGAACTATTTGGCGCTAGTCCAGCTGAATCTACAAGATCAAATACTATACTAGTAATTCCGTAGGAAAGTGTTCAAGGGCTTTCGTAGAGTAACTTTCATTCAATGGCACCTAAGTTCGGTTTCACTAAACCGAAACGGTACGTTATATTTGACTGCGGACTTTAATTGCTACAACGATGACTGACTATTGTTATTGGTTATAGAAAACGAGGCGTAGTCTCTACCAATGACTATTGTAAACGGATACAGGACAACGCAGACTTGTTTCTTTGGGTATGTCCCGCTTGTCCCCTCTACACGGTCCGAAGGGGACAATCCTAGAGGGGACTAGCGAGACATACCAGTTTCTTTGGTATCCAAAGAGTATTGAATTTATTTTTAGTTGATTTAAAATCAACAATTGCAATAGGAAATGAATCCCTTCATTTGTATTGTTTCAAACCAAACCAATACTTTTTTTTATTTTGGTGACATTAAGGCCCTAAATTATTTTAATCATAAATATATAGTGTACTAGTTAGTCGACCCGACAGACGTTGTCCTGTCCCACGTCTCAAAAAACAATATCCAGTTGACCGTATTTTGAATCTAAACCATTCCCAGATCCCCTTGAACACACACAAAAATTTCATCAAAATCGGTCCAGTCGTTTGAGAGAAGTTCAGTGACATACAAACTCACAGAAGAATTATATATATAAAGATTTATAGAATTAAATGTGGTTTAAGACACATGAAATTGTATTATTATGAGGAAACAGCATACCGACAGGCGATAATAAGGGAATCACGATGAAGGTTACGCAATAGCATTTTTAAAGGTGAATTCGTGATCTCAGACTTAGAATAACTGGAATACCTTTTACCGATCTATTCGTAAGACCCATCGAATTATAGAGTTTCGTTACCCTACAATTTCGCACCTAATGTAAAATTGATTATTTGCCTTAAAATTGCAACCTAGAAAATATAAGATATGATAGAAATATAATAAGAAATATGTATATGCTAAAGTTTTCCCTGAAAAGAGGTGTTTTACCGTGGGAAAAAGGGTAGAGTCGCGAATCCGAGATCTTTAATTGTATTAACTTATCACAAAATTTTGTAATAATGATAATGCATGCCAGTGTTATTAAGTAATTATGTTATAAATATTTTTTTATAAAAGAAAATTTAAGTACCTACAGAGTACCTACAGAGGTCAGAATCGGGTATCACTAAACATCAGCTATATAATATACACCTAACCTTGGTCTGCCGTGGTGACCATTAAATTATTCTCGACTCATGCGTCATTCGTATAAATAAAAACAAGTCAACAAAATATTAGAATATCATAACAAAACTTATTGTTTTAAAATTTGTATGCAGAAAAAGATTAAGACACATCCGTAACGTTCAAAACAAATAAAAAAAAGTCGTCAAAAACTCGTGTACTAAGTGTGGTTTATCTCTTATTAAAAATCATGAAAACTTATTGTTTCTCCTAACTCAAAATAACCATGATTATTAACAATTTTAAAATTTGAAACGGGTAACAATACCATAATTTTAGATATTCAAACTATTCAGTTAATAAAAATATATTGGAAACCTCAATATAATTTTAAAGTCCTTTCTAATTACCTATAGATAGTTTAAGTTCTAAATATCCCCCATATCAAAATGATAACCCAATCACCAAATTTATTTTTTATTTTTGTGTGTAAATATAATGCGGTTCACAGAATACACCGACTTAACAATATAATATGCACGCTTATAGTTTTGGAAAAAATGTCTGCGACATACGGACGAAAACAAGACTGACATGACGAAGACGAATCCATAATGGATAAATTTTATGCCTAATACGAAAATTTTAATTTTTTTTTTTACATACCGATAAAGCCAAGTCAAAATCCAGTTTATGATTTGGACGAGATGTATGAAATATCCTACGTCGATTATGATCATTAAACGACCTTCAAAGTAAGCAATAAAACATGAGAGTAGAAACTGTAAATATTTACGGCTATTTTGTTATATTTCAAGGTTAGTAATTACTAAGTATATTTGGCGATAGGAATGTGTTTTATTAATGCAAAAAATAAATAATATAAATATTAACGAACAATTCACACAACATCTTGTACCGTGGTAAGCTCTAAAGCTTGTGTTACGTGTACTAGACATCTCATATACTTAATATAATAGAGATAC
The DNA here is from genome assembly GCA_929108375.1 of Gymnoscelis rufifasciata. Lineage (NCBI taxonomy): Eukaryota > Metazoa > Arthropoda > Insecta > Lepidoptera > Geometridae > Gymnoscelis > Gymnoscelis rufifasciata. Next base: position 5,371,912 of record OV815327.1, on the reverse strand, counting down.
ATACATAGATATTTTTTATTATACATATTAAACACCCAGACCAAGGAGAAAGTGATTGCATACAAACACTTGACCTCTCGGCGGGAATCGAACCCGCCCACCACGCCATTGAGACGGTCAATGCAGAACTTATACATTTTCCGTACTTGATTATTCGTTCTATATTAAGATGTTTTGTTTATAATTAAATCACTTTTATTAGCTTGATTTCATATCCGTGCAAAATCTATCTTATTTAAGGAATTCCTACCATTACACAAACTGGTACAAATATATTCATATTTTACAAAGGTCTATGACTCATTAAATATGAGATGTCCATAACAACACATGTTTGAAGCGTTTTGTAATACATAATAATACAAGTGATATAAAAACACGAAACCGGTTGATTTGACCGACAAAAAATGCAATTGTTTCGTAGTACGGTCATTACGACAGCAATTTTATAAGGTATACACATTTATGTGGTCTGCCAGCGTGTTATTATTTTTTTATTATAAATAGTTATAATTATATCACGCCCATTTTTCAAGAACGTTTATTTTAACAAAGGTGAAGGTGAAGCAGATTTGAAAGGTTTCGTGGTTTGTATAGAAAACTTTGTATTTATTCAATCGACTTTATATTTAGCTTTTTAAATTACCACAGTTTTCAATATTATGATTTAAAACGGGGATCACCGAAAACCGTAAAATCATTAACATTTGACGGGAAACGGGTGTACACCCGTTACCCGTTTCAAGTCATGACTTTATATCTGTTTTAACGACGTAGCGCTTTTTACCTCACATTTTTCTTGCAATAAACGTCGATGTTTTATAGTAAGGATGACTAAATTTACTAGGAAACTAGTTTCCGTCGCATTTATCTGGCCTGACTTCTCAGAAATGCGAATTATATATTAAAACATCTTGAGTCACTACATATATCTATTGCTAAAAACTGATTTACAGCCCGTTAAAAATATCTACTAACACACAACGAAAACGAACTTATATACCTACTAGCTTTAATAAAATGTTAGGATTTGATTTTATCTAGAATAAGATTTTATTATATAAACATTGATCTCTAATGAGTTTCGAGCCGACCTTGTCTATTATTTAGGTTTTGCTTGCAATGTTATTTACAGAATTATACTCTAGCAGTGCCCCGCGGTGTAACCCGCGTTGTAATGGATTTTTTCGCGATAAAAAGTAGCCTATGTCATTTCACAGGCTCTAGAGAATCTGTAGAATAAATAATTACTTTACTTTACTTTACTGTGTAGCAAATTTCATTTAAATCGGACCAATAGTTTTAGCGTGAAGAGGAATAGACACTTTCGAATTTTTTATATAAGTATGTATAAAAATTTTCAAAATTACAACTTGAAACGGATAACATACCATAATTTCACGATTTTTTGAGATTACCGGTAAGTATATCCGGGTTTACGCCGTGATCATGGCGCTTTCAACAGCGTTGAAATATCGAAAAAAAAAACATAATAATTTAAAATCTTAATTTTCTGTTTACACTAGGTCCTCGCAAAACATATGTACCCACTATTCATTTAACATTATAGCATTCGTTGAAAGATGATTCTTTCAACATTAATTTCAGTAGCAATACGGTTATGTACAAGTGTAACCACTTGTATATAATACAAATTATGTATATGAGGAAACTATTGGCAAGTACAAAATGCACATGGATGCTGATAAGGACAAGGCAACTAGAAATGAGATCATCATTATTATAAATAATTATAATAATATACATACAATAGGTCCCAGGGGCAAGTGACTAACGAGTCATGGATAAATATTCACGAAAAGTCATCGATAAAAGAAAATATTTTAGAGGTACACCAACATTGTTTTTTTTGATGACGCGAACTTGTTGTGGCTTGAAGGTCACATAACATAGATATTCTATTATATTTCGAATAAAATTAGTTTGATCTTAAAACGTTGTTATTAGATGAGAAAATATCATGTGGTTTAGTAAATGATAAAAAGATAGTATTTTTTTTGGCATTTTCAGCTGAATAATAAAAAAAAATATTTTTAGAAAATTTTCAAATAAGTTCCTATTTTTTTAAGTTTTTGTAGCTTTAACGAATAAATAATCAATATTGGCTACGCAAAAAAAAACAGAATAGAAAATAAAGACAAACCCAAGAAAATCTCGTGTGAAATATAGTGCAACAAGTCGGTTGGTTTCACTAAAATAAAAGAAATAGCAATTTAAAAAGAACAATAGCGATATACCTCTGAATTCTTTTTTTATCAATGACTTCGCGTAAATATTTATCCATCACTAACTGGATATATATAAACAACCTATAACACTGTCGAGATTTTTGACTAGGTACGACACGCGCTTTACCTTTTACGGCTTATGCAAGCAATATGATATGCAAGCTAAGTTTCTAATCGTATTTTTGTATCTTACTTATAAAAAATTTAACTCCCTGCGTCTGTCGTCTGCCTTTATGTTCGCGAAAAACTAAAACATCGTCCTCTCCTTTGCTGGTTTCCGCCATTTTTTTTTTGATAAATTTTTTGCAATTAATTTCTTGAAACGCAGCCCGGTGACATACTAACAGACAGACGACGAAGTATCAGTAAAGTGTCCCGTGTTTCCCTTTGGGAACGGAACCCTAAAAATACAGTTCAGTAGAACAGCAGAAGGAGATTTGTTTACAAATCCGCCTGGTCATATCCCACGCATCACACCGGGTGCAAGCAACGATGTTAGGTCTTAATTTTAGAAATCGAGAATATTGCATCTAATGCTTTCAAGTGTAGTTGTTACAAGCAAAATTGGTTTGCTCTTGACTCTACTTGTATTTAGTAAAAGCCATAGTTCAAGTGGACATATTGAGCACAATAACAAAACAACCTGCATATATATATGTTTGTTTGAGATTTTGTGAGAATGAAGAGTGAATGTGAATTGTTTTAATGAATGAATGGATTTTAATATGTTTAACTTGTGATAATTTCTATTTTGTTATTTAATTTTATTTTTAAGAATTCAATTTTATCTTTATTAATTTATATATTAATTAGTGTAATTGATGTGTAAGTCGTGCTAATTAATTAAATAATAAATAAATAAAATAAATAAATAAACAATACTAGGTCTTGGTGTTTAGAATGTATAATAAAAAACTGGAGGTGCAGTATAAGTCCATTTCATACTTATCAAATTAACTGGTTATCACAAAATACCGTGTTTTTAGTAATCAAGCCCATTTTAAAAAAAAACGATTTTATTTATTTAACAAATAAAGATTTTCTATTCTATTCTATTTAAACTTTACCAGTGATCACCCACTTTTAAAAAACAACATTTCAGAATCAGCATTTCAGACAAGCTAAGCCGGGTCAAGTGAACATGAGTTCACAGTAGTTCAAGGCGAAAACAAAATCCCTTTATGTAGTAACTAGAGTAAGATTACTGATAAGGCTTCCTTATCCTGATAAATGAGCAGGCAAACAGGGGTAATGACACATAAGAATCCTCTTGGTCAACACTGTCGTAGTGAAATATAAGGTAGAGTTAGGTATATGAAGTAGATAAATAAATAAATAAAAATAAATATTTCCGGACAATCCACACAACAACATCTAGCCCCGTGGTAAGCTCTTAGCTTGTGTTACGGGTACTAGACATCTGATATACTTAATATAATAGACATACATACATAGATATTTTTTATTATACATATTAAATACCCAGACCAAGGAGAAAGTGTTTGCAGAGCATACAAACACTTGACCCTCGGCGGGAATCGAACCCGCTACCTCTTGCGCCGCAAGCGGACCCTCGCCCACCGCGCCACTGAGGCAGTCAAATAGATAATTTCTTCATTGCAAACCAATACTAAGACTTAAAAATCAAAATAAAAACCATAACTAGCTGCCGCCGGCCCGCGTTATATTTTTTCCGGTAGTTGTAAAAGTAGTTTTTGCCCTTTACTGGTAAAACAGCTATGTCAATGCCAAATTTGACTCAAATTGCTCGAAATAATTGTATTTTATCGCAGCAAAAAGTAGCCTATGTGTTATTCTGATATAGAGGTATAAGCTTTATAATAATAATAATAGAAACTTTAAACTAGAAATGGGTAATATTAACACAATAAGGCAACAAAAAAGGTAGACGCTCAGCATTTGATCCAGTAGCTCAGAGCTGCCGATCACTCATATTCTGCGTCCCTTACGTGTGCGTACGCGGCAGGGAACTCTTACAAATTAAATTAAATTTAACCCCCGACCAAAAGAGAGGGGTGTTATAAGTTTGACGTGTCTGTCTGTGGCATCATAGCTCCCGATCGGATGGAGCGATTTCAATTTAGTTTTTTTTTGTATGAAAGGTGAGTTTGGCCCGGGTTTCTTATACATGTTTCATGAAAATCGGTTGAGCCGTTCAAAAGTTATGGGGGTGAAATGGGGAAGGACAACCGAAAATCTGTAAATATACTCGAGTGGGGTATCAAATGAAAGAGCATCGCGTGCCTTAACTACTAAATATTTTGGTGTTTTAATTATAAGGATATTAAGGCATGGGAATCGGGGGTTTTTCCTAAATTTTAAATTTAATAAATTAAAATAAATATTTCTGGACAATCCATTTGAAAGAGCAACAAAAACACTTACTTATCTCCTCACAAACTAATATTTGGGGGGTCCTAATTCTTTCTACACAAATTTAGAATATTAGTTTCAACCATGAAGTGGGTGAACCTTATCACTTTGTAAAAAACATTAAGATCCTCACAAAATTACGCGTTTATAATATTAGTAGGAAGAATATTTAAATTTTCTCATCTTTCGTAGTAGTTTAAAATATGTACATAATGTATATTGTATGTGTATTATTTGTGAGTAACAGACAATAAAGGAAATGTGTTAATCTAATTCAATCTACAATTAACTAGCGCAAATTATACATTTGAACCTTCCGCTTGAATCATTATACTGCTTAAAATTGCATTAAAATCGGTTGAGTAATTAAGATGTCTTAACGAACAGACAGCGGAAACGATTATATTTTATACCGTGTTAAGATTTTATTATTAGTTATTCGTGATTCATGCTTTGCATTAGCTCCAATTCATATTTGTTGTAATTCTGACAGAATTAATTAGGAGAATTTAGAGGTTTTGTCTGTTCACGTCCGTAAGTGGTAACCCTTTGAATCCTTACACGTGACCTCCGGGTGGTGCTAAGAACAGTCTCTGGTGGTAGGCTTCGGCCGCGGCTTGTCACCACCCTCCGGGCTGGGCCAGTGCGTGAAGCGATTTTTTCGTGTTTCGTAATGTGGTCCGGAGAAGCCATCTTCTAGGCCTTCATGCTCCATCTTAGACCACATCGTCACTTTACATCAGGTGGGATTGTGGTCAAATAAACAAAAAGGCTTTAAAAACATAGATTTGGCAAATAAGAGAATTTTGAATTAGAATGTCTATGGATAGTCTTTTTAGGGTTCCACACACACACACACACACAACACAACACACACACACACACACATATATATCACGCACACTCACACACACACGATCAAACAGATACTTTAAATTAATTTTAATAAATGTATTGTAAAATTATTGTAAATTGAAATGAGTCTAATAATGTTTTATCTATTTACCATCTACATTTGATTTTTTTTATTCAATAATTTCATTTCATTTTTAATAGAAGATACAATCACGGAGCTAAATATTGTACCTGTAAAAAACATATTAACATGTTATACATATAATAAATTTGGATTCATAGAGGGGGAATCGCAGATGTCTATAACACAGGCTTTTCTAGTCTAGCGTAGACATCTACGGCTCACCATATTCAATCTAGATTGCACTAATTTATTTTTCATAGTTTGTAATTTGATTTTAAGGTTGATTGTAAATGGTGATTTATGTGAAATTATTTTATTTGTGGAAATAAATAAATTATTATAAAAATAAAAAAAAATAAAAAAATATCCAAAGGGTACAAAGGGACCCTATCACTGAGACTACGTCGTCTGTCACCAGGCTGTATCTCAAGAACCTTACCTTTTTCCTTGTTAGAGTGTTTGACAGGTTTTTAGATAGATTCGCTATGAGAAAACATGTAAATGGTTCATAGGTATTTTTATTTAGTGTTAGTAATAAGTTTATTAAAACTGTTCGTTTTCCGATCCCATTAAAATAAAAAATAAAAAAAAATAAAAACCGTGATAGGTAGAGTTGAAATACTGAGGGATGATATTTCTGTTGCCGCTATAGCAACCAATACTAAAAATTTATTATGATTTTTATAAAGTTAAGCAAAGTTGCACCAGGTCCGAACTTGGATACCCGTCCAAATGGAGACAAGAAGAATAACCGCTCAGACTGCATTTTTATGAACTTTAAAAAAATAGGTTTACTTAGTTATGTTTATTTTTGTTATTAAAACTGTACATGGAACCCTAGGTGTAATAGGAGTCTATACCATTCTTATAAAAAAAAACTGTACACGACGACATATTGGAACCGTTATATGTAGGCTTTAAGCTTTTATTTTTTAGGTAGATATCAGTGGTCAAGAACCTGTAACTATACTTCATATGGTAGATATTATGTAAATAAATATTTTGTTACTATAAGTACCTACTTAAAGAAAACTCCACAATATCATTAAGTACATCGCAAACACTTAAACACATAAAAATGATCGATAGACCCATGACATAATGATATATAATAACAATTTTCTTATCTGGATGTAGAATAAAGATTAATAGTTGTATGTAGCCTTATACCTGTTCTCTCGTATGTGGGCTGTGAAGCTGGCAGCCTCAGAACAGGTTCAATGGACCTCGAGGAGGGTTTCGAATCTTGCATGATTACATCACTAGTTATTTACTATGCCTGTCAAAATTTATGCAGGCTTGTACTCGTAAAAATCCAGCTATCAGACATCGTTACTCGTAAACATAATGTGGTATTTTAACAAGAATTGATTTTAAGTCTACAAAATACTCATTATCGAAGATAACTCGAGAAGTAACGTTTTATATTATAAGTTTTCAACCGACGAACGAAAAAGAGGAGGTTCTAATTCAACGCGTAAACATACCTAAATATATTTTTGACATATGACCACGCATGACTTCTCACTGAGTAGACCGATTTTGAAAAATATTTTTTTATTGTATAATTTCCTAAGTGTCAGATCTTGGTTAATATGGATTAAAATAATCTTCATTAAATGCACCTGTTTTTACTCTCTGTGTTTTCTATTCACAATTTCACACCATTCAGTCTCACTCGTAATGCAGTGGTAAAAATATACTTAACAACTTATTTATTATACTCAAACACCTTGGCCCAGTTAGTAACAGTTAATATGATTTTATATATCCAATTTTATAACCGTTATTTGACATAAACTGATTTAAGAAGACTAATTAATTACCTACAACAATAATTTTAGTATGGTTAGATTCTCGTGTAATTTTGTTTAGTCGTATTTTCTGTGATCTGTGGACGTTTTAACTCTTAATTAAGAGCTCTCTAAAAAACTAGCAAAAAAACTTTTTTACGAAATTGAAGAACTATGGACTTTTTGCATCTTTTAGTTTTAGGATATAGTGGAGTTACTTATAAGTATATGTTCACTGTAGTTACAGAGCCAATATCATAATTATCCAAATTTCAGCCCTACTCTTGAAATTTAATGAAGATTTCTATTCGTTTCATTCTGTTTTGATTAGCGCTTAATGATAGTTAAAGGTTATCTGAACAAAATATTTATATGACGAGATAAAATATGACATAATCCGCTATAAAGATCCTCACTCAGTACAAAACCTTTAAAAATATTTCACTTTGGCTGCGTAAAATTAAATACCATCCAAGTTATTAATAAATTTTGGCATTTAGCCACATAACGCGCGTTTACTTATACCGATAAAATTACAACAATGTTTTAGCAAAAACAAATGCCTTAGAAAATTTCAAAATTGACATACCGAGATAATTTTCCTTAGATTTCACTAATTCGTCCACTGTCACTAAGCACTACACAAAACAAAGGCGATTGTAACTTGCAACTCATGCGAAAATTCTGGGAAAGAGATCACATCAACACACTAAACACTTAGCACAAACGCAAATGAGCGAGCCACTGATATATTTACTAGTGTAAATTGTTGAATATTATGTGTGCGTATATTTGTTTTATTGAATTAAGTTGATTGGTTAATTGTAACGTCGTCGTGATAAGCGCGGAGTGGCTGCGAGCAGACTGAGTATCACTCGCGCCGGCTCACGTGTGCATGCAAAAAAACTTTACGCGGGGACCCGAATCTTGTAAAGCTTTGCTGTATACATTTACTGTTGGTTGAAAGATTCGCGAAATTTTGGCAATTAATATTATATAAAAATTATGTATGTCTTACTTTGTATAGATTATGACATTTAATATAAAAGTTCATTTTAATGATAATAATATATGACGCCCACTCAATATCGATTAGGAAAATATTTTTAAATCTATATTATTATTATATATTATATAGATACGTTTAAGCTGAGTTGAGCAATAAATAATAGCGGCCAAGAGAAAGACGGAGATAAAAGTGATCATAAACGGTATCCGTTTTTATCTTTTGAGGTACGGAACCCTTAAAGATAATTAGGAATGATATAATAAATTAAGAAATAATTCAGAGAGTAATAAATAGTATTGAAGATACACGCGGTGAAGAGATACAATATTAATTTTTAATGGCAAGGTTAACAACTTCAATATAAACGGATAGCACCTTATCTAACAGGATTTTGCGGTTAGTATTGTGATAAATAAATTAATTGTACAAATTTATAAATGTTGTATAATATTATTCAATCTGTTGAATTTTTCAATTTGTTTCAGATATGAAGTATTCAACTAGGGAAAAATATATCGCTTGAATACTTTTAAATAACTTTAAGCTCCGTATAATGAGAGTTTTGTAAAGTGAGTGGGTACTTTTATGGGAAAACTTAAAGACGGTCCTATATTAAAGCTCCAGCCTTCAAAAATGAAAGGAAATTTTATGTCAAAATTGTAAAGTAACAACCATAAAAAACACGTATGGAATCTGAACCTCGCTCAATTTTAATGTAGGCTAAAAAACAAACTCGCTACGAGTTAGCAATGAACCAATAAAATATTTGTGTGACATCGCATAACATCAAATTATTCGAATATAATGCTAATACGAATAGAATCGTTTAAAGAACATCACCACACTTCACTGCTCAACAGTAGCACGAGTGGCCACTTACGACTATTAATAATAATATAATAATATTGGAGATTACAACATTACATTTGACAGATATAGATACAATTTTAGTTGTTGAACACTTCACTGCTCAACAGAACTCATAAACAAAATAATAGGTTACAAGCTTTCCGCCGACTTGAATACCAATGACGTAATAAACTTACTGTACTATCATAAACACACGTTTTTGCCGTGATGAATGATGATGGTACGAGCAACCAACTTACGTGCAAGTATTCACCTGCGGACGAACTAAACTAGTTCTATAAATATGTGCGTAGATATAGCCAGTCTAGGTTTCCAGCGATAACGAGAATTGAAAACTGTGAGTCGTTCTAGCCTGTTTTAGCTCTGTATTTTAAGAACTTTTTGTTTACGAAATTTAAGGATGACATGCGAAAATGCATATAAAAAATATCTTTGGATACAATAGGTAAACATACCGGTTATCGGCCATTTAAGCGACTTGTTGGCTTCAGAGTTAATTTCTATCATAATGCAGTGCGACAAGATATTAAAAAAAAAAAATCGTTTGATCCTACTATAGTCTAGTTTCATAAAACCTAATGTTTATAGACGTAGCAGTGATACGTAATCTAAAAAAAAATATTATTTGTAAAAATTACAAATATACCGGTATTCGGCCTTTTTACTCAGTTATCGTCCACCAGTGCACTGGTTATCGGCCACCTAATTCACGGTAGAAAAACGAGTCTTATTCAATAGCTTATAGGGTTCATAATAGTATGAAAGTAAAACAATGATTAAATTTTAAAAAAGCTTGAATACTCTCTTCTGCGAATAAAAAATTACACTGTCCTAACACAATTATATAAAAATGAAATTCAAACATAACACAAAATTTTATGCTCAGTAAAACCGAGACTATATGACGAATTTTCGGCCGCCTTTTATTTCTGATGGCCGGAAATAGGTTTTTTTTTTACTGGTTATCGGCGGTAAATTTTCGATATTTTTGAAGGTCATATCTTTGAAACTACGAAGTGTACTGGCGGCCGGAATCTAGTTGTCAATTCACAATATTCTAACTGTTCACTAATATAATAGAATCTATGTTGGTGAATTAAAGGTTTCCGCAATGTAGGCAATGAGAAATAACATGAATAAACCGTTTTTCGACCACCCGGTCGGAAAGTAGATTTTGTAATTAATCTTTAACGTGTTGTCCGACCACCAAAAATTTTACAAAATATGTAAAGTATGGTGAGTTTGGGCACTTGAATATTGAAATTAAACATGCTAAATACACACAAACCAAATCAATGACCAATTAAACAATAATAACACTTAAAAACTTACCTTCGAAAATCGATCCACCTGCTATTTTTTTTACTAAATTTGCCACGCGTGGATACACCAAATTTTGAAATGGCGACTGAAGCTTCAGTTCGCAAATTTCGAGGTCATGCCGTTGGCTTATGAACCGTGAAATTCGTCCGGGTAGAATGGCACGAAATTCGAAAGGCGCTGTTATAAACAATCTCTATTATTCAAAATAATGTGCGAAGTGGTCGAAAAGGGGTGGTGGCCGGTAAACCGGTATGTTTACCCTAATAACTGTACCCAAATACTCTGTTTTGTTTTTTTTTTAATAATTTATCCTAATAAGTGAGGTTTATCACTTATACATAATCATTAAGATCAAACTGTTTTTCTTAAATATTTGTAGCATATTAACATGCGCTGTTTATTATAAGCCAAGGTATCCTGGAAGAGATCGCTCATAGCGATTAGGCCGTTCTTTGTACCCTGTTTTACTTTTTTAAGGTTATTTTTTTATTTGTTTGGTATACAATAAAGTGTTTTCTAATCGAATCGGATCTATCATCACTTTTTTACACAATTTTAAATTTAATTATAAGTATTTGATATGTTATTAATAAGTAACCTAATATAGGCTAAGTCTAGATAAAAGTTGTAATGTCCCAATAGGGCTCATGTAAGGGTATTTATAAAATTTAACACATAAATTGTCACCACATGAAACAATGAATAAATGAATCATTTAGGTTCCACAATATTGCGCACGGATCTCAAAAGTATATCGCTAAAGAGTTTGTTTGTGAGTGAGAGTGCAGCCAACTACATACTAATGAAACACCAATTATTTGTGTGTTAGTGTAAACAAAGGTCAGTGAAAGTATAAGGCATCAAGTTAGACGTTTTCATACGACTTCTTATACATACGAGTATAGGACTATTTATATTCTGCTTCAGTGGCGCGGTGGGCGAGGGTCCGCTTGCGGCGCAAGAGGTAGCGGGTTCGATTCCCGCCGAGGGTGAAAGTGTTTGTATGTTCTGCAAGCACTTTCTCCTTGGTCTGGGTGTATAATATTTATAATAAAAAATATCTATATATGTATGACTATTTTATATTAAGTATATCAGATATCTAGTACCCGTAACACAAGCTTATAGCTTACCACGGGGCTAGATGTTGTTGTGTGCATTGTCTGGAAATATTTATTTATTTATTTATTTATTTATATTCATGGGTTTTTTACAGCCTCCAAGTTTAAAATGGCCAATTCAATATGAGAAAGTTATCCAGAACGATAAAATGATGAGAGTTTGTGATTTATAAATCTTGCAGCTTAGTCATTGTAGACGAAAATAAATGTCATTGAGAAAAGAAGTTTTATCGGGTCCCACACAAACGAAAGAGCGAAACGTCTGCTGTTGAAAGCGATTCTCATCAGATCAATAAATGTCTTTATTACAATACGGTATTATTATAATGTGCAACTAAATGGGCAATAGGGAATATGCACGAGTCTATAAAATGGGCTGTTTTTTTGTTATCTTTATTGTTTCAATAAAATACTTTTATACAACTTTCAGTAAGTTTGTGTAAGAAACTCTGCGTCACATGACACGCTCGTCAAAATGGGCGCGCTCGCCCGAAAAGGATAGTGATTTTAAAATACACTTTGTAGTTTATATTTTTGATATTTATATTTGATTATTATAACATATTACCTATAGATTCCAAGAAGTGATGATGTAAGCAATGGTTATTCGTTTGTTAGGCCCGCTATACACGGACCGCAGTCCGTGTGTGGCAAGGCAGGTCGAGTGCCTTACTTTCACTCAAAGCACACAGATTTAGGGGCAAATATTAGGTAAGTATTAATAGCTTAACCTCAAGAGAGACAACATTTACTGTGGAAAATATTCTTCTTGACTAATCAACACGAAACAAAGTGGTAAGCTATAAATACAAAAATAAGAATGTTGAACGTTTATTGATCAATCAATCAAAGTAGATTTAGAGGTTTTGTGTGAAATTCGCCAAGGAGCTTCTTGTACTCTGGATTAACACACTGTTATTGTCAATAGAACAGTATGCGTCTCTATCTGGTAGCCCTCTTGCAGTAGTAGTTTCTATGCAAAAGGGGTTACCAGTTAGGGATGCATACTGTACCTACTGAAAAATATACTGTCGGTTGTTACTGATATATTAAATAATGTTTTCTTTCATAAAAATCTTATACAAGTAGCTAATCACCAAAAAGTGTGAACAAGTACTCCATTAGGTTCTCAACTTTTTAGTAAAAACTATAGACATAAAATGCAACCACAAAATCATTTATATACCAGCTTAAATATTTTATTTTTAAGAATTCTATATCCTTATAAACTATAAAAAGTACTTTTTTAAATTATATTTGTATTTACCGAAAAACAAATACACGTGGATACAATGATTCACAACATAATTTTCCCATATCAGTTTCAAACAGCAAAATAACCGTATTTAAGTAAAATTCCTGAACACAAATCTAATTTCCAGCTTCACGCTCTACTATGAAACACCTAAATTGGCCAAGTCTATTAAAAACAGGTTGTAAACCTCATAAAAGTGAGTTTCCGAAGGGTCTGAGTCATCGCCCCAATAGCAAATGGATACGTGGTTATTACTAGATGTTAGATAGGAATAATTGGCGTTCCGCTCTACCTGGGGGGAACGGACGGGAAGTCGTGATGGGGAACATCCTCGTGTGCTGGACAACATCAAATATTGCGTTGCGTAAACATTATAAAATTTCGATATTCAGACGTCACATTGACAAAATCAAAAATTCGTAAATACATTCATGGAATTCAAATATATTTAGTGCATTTCCGCAGAAAACTTTGACTAAATATAATTATGCTACATTATGCTTTTGCCTGATATAACCCTCCAAGCAACCCAAACAACCAACAACAACCAAGCAAGTTAACTTATTTTTTTTAAGGCAATAATATGACTAGTTTAGATGGTTAGCGATACGTTCTAACTAATTCTATGATACAGGCATGATGATCTTAAAAATGATACAACTAATTATAATTTTATCCCGGTTTAATGCGATTTTATATAACTTTGTCTGTGATTGTTCAACAAAGGGCCTTCGAAGGGCAATCCCCCTGCTTATGATTAGAATGATTCGCAAGAAAACCAAATAAAATCTACCGACTATACGGTATTATCAAATTTATTACCTATAATATCATAGACACGAGAACTGCCTTCCTGTTCAGGCATTATGCCATTCTAATTTTAACCTACTAAGCTAAACTTTTAAGCTACCAGTTTTAAAATGTCACTTAAAATAATACTACTAAACGAGACTGCCATGACGTTGCAAAGAAAATGGATTGCGAATTTATTGACGTGTCAAATTTAAGAAATAAGTGCATTGACTGATTAAGTATATAATAGTCATTAGTAATGAATGCTAATTCTCAAGATATCCATAAAATATATTTTCAATTGCTTCAAAGGCACCAAAGGCCACTTTCAATAGTCCCAATTGCCCTCAAGTGTGCCATCGTCTACTCGACAATAATTATATCTAAAATAAATAAAAACCTATTCTCTTAAAAGTTTAATTTTATATTATTTTATAATATGCACGTGATGCGCTTTTATTTGATACCCTACTCTAGTATATTTGCACATCCCCACACTTTTCCACTTTTACCCCCACAACTTACAAACAGCTCAACCGATTTTCCTCAAACATGTCTAAGAACATGACAGACACGTCAAACTTAAAGCACCCCTCTTTTTCGGTCGGGGCTTAAAAATCAACCAGTTGAAAATGATGCAAAATTAAAATTATTTTTTATTTCATTCACAAAATGATGGCCACTTGTGCACGAGTATGACCTAGCCGCGTATTCCTGAACTTCATGAAACAATGGCAGACCGCCAAGAATCACATTGATTGAACGCACCAGACATTACATCGATGTGAGTTTTTCCGTCCCATGGGGCAGCAAAGTATAGGCATAGGATGGATGAGTAAAATTAATTTAGTCCGTCATTTAGATTACATAAATTGTACACGTCGTGTACACTCATACACTCATTTCGTATACACTCGTTTCTTTTCTCTTGCAAGCGAAAAATCAAGTGTTACAGAGAGTTGTAGTTTTGTGTGACGTAACGCTTTCGTGCGTTTTGTACTAAATTTCGCAGTCACAAGCCCCCATTCCGGAACTCTGATACCTACTCTAAATCTTTTCACTTTCTTATTAAATTGATGAATCAAACAATAGTTCATATTTTTGGACCGTCTAACAGACGGACTACACAAAATAGCATTTTTTTATGAAGTCATCAATCATCATGCCTATTGTTATGGACTTCTCAATCTACTGAATGATAAAAAAATCTTCAAGTTGAAAGAACTCGCGACTTTGCAAATTGTTACAAATTTCAAGGTGATCTTAATAATACTATCTATTCACACTTACATTCCATTCAACCAACCATTTTTTTCACATGTTTTAGACCAACTATTATCTAAAAAATGGTATGATTCATTTGATAAAGATGATATATTGGTATCAGTATCAGAACAGGAGCAATTCAAAGCATTCTCCTAGTCTCGAAAGTTCTCTTTCGAACTCTATTCGGCCACACCAGACCGGTATATATAATTCAAATATATATGAAACTGACCCAAACAGTTTGAACAAGCTCTGCACTGGTCATTTTGAAAATAAATCCTGTATTCTACCACATAAATATCTTTACACACAATGGGACGGTTTCATATACCATCGTTTCTGCAAAAAACATCTATTGGCCAGTATCGCACAGTCGGCGAAAGTATGAGACGTTAGAAACCTTGTTTAATAAACTGGTAACAATGCAAAAATCACAGATGAACCATTCGTTAAAGGTATAATAGCAATTATACGGCTAGAAATCGCAGACTGGCTAATGCAGCGTAAACCAAACAAGAAGTAAGAAGTCTATATAGTTGATTAATGACGATTAAACTAGTAGAGATTCTGAGATTTCTGAGAATAGTTACGCAAACTATAGAAATAAACAATGTGTACTATTTATTATGGTAAACTAGCGGCCCGCCCCGGCTTCGCACGGTTAACTATTCAAATATCATAGTCGAATTTAACACGCCGTAAAACCCATGCTTTGACATCTACGAACATTAAAAAAGAATTGGTCCGGGTGTTGTTGAGTTATGCGCTTACCCGAACATTTTGCAACACATTTTTATATTATAGAAAATAAACATAAATATTTCAATTGACAATACCACACAATATCTAGCCCCGTTGACAGCTCTAAGCTTGTGTTACGGGTACTAGACATCGGATATACTTAATAAAATAAACGTAAACATATATATTTATATTTTATCAGCCATATTCCAACCCAGACCAAGGAGAAAAGTGCTTTCAGAACATACAAACACTTGACCCTCGGCGAGAATCGAACCAACAGGCAGTCATTATGTTATGATTACGATTATAATCAAATTATAATAACCAGCAAACTGCAAGGAAATTTCTTTATGGATTAAAAAGGCATATATAAGCAAATAGAATAAGTTATTTTTGATGTTACGCAATAATTGTGTATTTTACACCTACACAGCCTGCTCGAATTGCCAAAACGACAAAACTGTAATTACCTATCCAAAACAAGGCACAATCTCAATTTAAATGTATCTGGTTCGCCTACAGCTATGTTTGGTCAAAGTCTCCATTTGCACTGACCACTATTGCGACAAAACTTCCAGCTAATACTCGTACATTATACCTAGATTCAAGGATTTTAAATCCTAGATTGCTTAAAAAGGCAAGTGAACAAGTTTTAGTAACTTTTAACTCAACTTATGTATGTAAAATAACGTTATGTACACACAACTATTCGAATATCAATTATGAACATCATGAGTAAAACGATACCCATGTGATGTTGATAACTAAATAGTATTAAAGAAGCCGCCATATCTCCTTCAACAATTTCACAAGCTTTTAGCTTCCTATTCATATAAATCTAAAAACAATATAGTCAACAAACGAAGCGACACCGGCATAGTGACTCGGCTGACATTGCGCGTGATTAGATAACTGTAGACGCATTCTGTAAACTCATTTCGATCCTTACTAAGCTGAATCCGCGGTGAGTTTAAAGTTTTGTATTCTGTAAAACTCGATAGCGCCTGTAGCGCCTCAGAGCGTTCGAAGTGAGCTCGGTCACTTGAGTGATTTCGAGTTCGGATTCGATTTTTTACAGAATGCGTCTGCTGAGCTGCGTCTGCGCAAGATTTATTTAGAGCGCCACTACGCTCAATAAATATTAGACTAGACATCGGAATTGGTAGGAAACAAGGACTTTTAAAAATAAATTAACTGATTGTTATTTATTTTTGTCATCATAATCATCACCCTATCAACGTTCCCACTGGTGGGACTCAGGGACTTCTCTTTTGGCAAGAGAGATTAGGCCTTAATTCACTACATGTCCTTCAAACTCTTCAAGTTCTCAGAACATGCCGGTTACCTTACGATGTTTTGCCATCACCACGCACGTTAAAGCACGTGTTTTTAAAGCGCACATACATTATTCACGAAGAAAAATCTAAAGGTGCTTGGCGGGGTTTGAACACACGACCTTTGGAATTCAAGTCGAGTTAGCTCGCACTGAGCCAACACGGCTCTATTTTTTTAGTGTAAAATATTTGAAGATAACTTGATACCCACTTGATCGATTATTGTTAAATTTTAATTTAAACTCGAGCATTGACTTAAATAAAAATCAAATTCCTATAATTTTATTCACGAAGATAAAAGTACTTCTGATTTAACAAACACTGTAAAACATGCGTACAATTTACTTAATTTTAAGCAACTAAGCTTCATAAAAGTGAAACTGATATCATACGCAAAAAACAAAAATCTCTGAAGTAATTAAGTTCAACATAGTTGACTTGAAGGTTTGTTCATTGTTCAATCGATTATAACTATGAGTCTTAGCTACCTAAATTTAAAACAACTTATTATTAGAAATAGCATTGAGCTCTTTAAATATAGGCAGTTTAAAATGTCAAGCTCTCAGCTTGTCCAGTGGACTGCGTTTTAATCGAAAAGGACGATTTTTATAAACTTTAAGGACTTTTTATTGTTATCGAATATGTACAAGGACAAGTATAAGGACGGTGAATGTTTTTCAATTCTTCAACATCAGTAGATCTAATAGTGTTTTGTTTGTCCAATGAAATAGGGTATATTAACAACAAAAAAGTTTATGAAGATGAAACTTTTTGTACATATAAAATGAGAATATTGGACAGATCTTAAATACGAGGATAATTTCCTTGCGCTTGTATTTATAAAAACTGCTAATTTAAGTTAATTGGCTAAAACGCACAATATACATGACATATTTATGCTCTAATTTTGAGACTATTATAGAGATAAACAAGGTTGGGTGGGGGCTTTTATTGAAATGGTTTTAAACAGTTATAGCATAATTTAGATTTATGTATAACGTTTTTTAATAGTCTCGATATAAAAAGTGAAATATTTTTTTAATACGAGTACTTTTGGTATAAGTAAAGTACTACTAGTATAAGTAAAGTATTCCTTTTATCATAATCTCGAAACATATGAAAATGAAATGAAAATAAATTTATTTGAGACACAATACAATATGTATAAACAGAAGTAAAATTAATAAGTAAAGGCACATAAACAGAGTCCTAAAAAGGCTTCCTGCTCAGCATTTTTTGACTTGCAATGCATTGTTTAGTTTTTGTTTATATTGTATGCAATATCTTATTGTTTACTGAAATACCCCCTAAGACTAGCGGTAAACAATACTTACTTATGAAACTAATGTATTTAATCTTTAAACCGAAAATAACGGTAGAGTAGACACTCAATTGTCGGACAAAGTGGATATTAGTCTAGACAAAATCTACAAGACCACAGCTGTATCTAGTGTAGCCAAGGCGATCAAAGTTATAAATAAACTGTCATTTTCTCATGGCGTTCTTAAACATGTACTAAAAACTGGTTTAACGTACTTTGTCTTAAATTACAGAGATTAGTGTCGTTCTAGGTAATCGACGGAAACCGCTGACACTCTTGTTAATTAAGAAATTTCTTGAAACATGAAACTGGAGAGATATCCCATTTGGATAATGATTAATGTCTTATTACTGATTTATGGGAACTTCAAGTTTTCTAAATCGTATTTAAAGTAATTGGTATCATGGATATGAAATTTATACAAATTATAACAAGATGTAGATCTATATCGAAACTTCTTAGTAACTTAATATTTCTTAAGAAATATAATAAAGGTGGGCCCAAGTACTGCAGAAATTACTAATTGTTGTTGAATAACAGAAAGACCCAGCCCAAAAAACCACCAAATTTTAACTATTAGCTGGCCCGTTCCGGCTTTGCACGGAATTGACATCTTAAAACCTAACTCTTAAATCACTCTAACCATTATTGAAAACCGCATAAAGATCCGTTCAGTAGTTTTTGAGATTATCGCGAACATAGGGACAGACAGACGCGGCGAAGGCCTTAATTTTTTATATATACAATTTATTGACTAATCCGGCAATCGTCTTTTTTTTTTGATAGACAAGCTTTCATTCTAACACAATCTCACCAGATGTAAAGTGACGTTGTGGTCTAAGATGGAGCATGAAGATCTAAGATAGAAGGTAGATGGCTTCTCCGGACCACATTATGAAACACGAAAAAAATTTATATATATATATAATTTTTTTTCGTGTTAGGATAAATAAACAAAACTTACGAAGTAAATGCTTGATTTTTCTCCGAGGCCTTTAAAAATTATCATCAATATTATTCAACTAATTCTCACATATTATCAACAAATTGTACACTAAAACCTTCCCCTGACTTGCTCTACCTGTTACTGAAAAAGCAAAGATAAAAGATCGTGTTTTGTAGCTTTTGAGATAACGGCGAACGTAAGGACAAACAGGCGCGGTGGCGGACTTTAATTTGTAATATATATGGATATATAAGTGTCTTAATCTTGACTGCCTTTATATTAAGAATTATCTTGACTGCCTCAGTGGCGCGGTGGGCGAGAGTCAGCTTGCGGCGCAAGAGGTAGCGGGTTCGATTCCCGCCGAGGGGTCAAGTGTTTGTATGTTCTGCAAGCACTTTCTCCTTGGTCTGGGTTTTTAATATGTATAATAAAAAATATCTATGTATGTATGTATATTATATTAAGTATATCAGATGTCTAGTACCCGTAACACAAGCTAAGAGCTTACCACGGGGCTAGATGTTGTTGTGTGGATTGTCCAGAAATATTTATTTATTAATCTGTCCCATTAAAATACAATTCACAGTCCCCTGAAAAATTCCTAAACCGTTACACAAACACGGGTTACTAGGAACGCTCCGTTGTACACATCAATCGAGTAGTCAGTACAGTACAATAACACATTATGAATTATGTATGGCTGTATTGTCCGATATTTGATGCCATTTGCTTACAATACTCGTTCAAAGCCCATGTTACAATGATTATTGAATATCAAATGCTCATTTAATATTTGACGGTTGGTCAGTCCCGATCACAAGGCTTTTGGAATGAGATGTTGAAGTATGTACTCGTAAATTGCTTTTACGCCATAAATATTCACTGTTTAATCTATAACACAGACTATATATTGTTATTACATTTATCTTTAGTAATATTATTAATTAGAACTTTAAAAAAAAAAAAAAAAGAGGACATGTGACATTCACCAACCACACTTGGCCAGCGTGGTGAATTAAGGCCTAATCTCTCTCGCCAAGAGAGAAGTCCCTGTGTCCCAGCAGTGGGAACGTTAATAGGGTGATGATGATGATGATGATGAATATTATAATGCTAAAGCGTTTGTTTGATTGTTTCTTTGAACGCCCATACCTATCTCAGGAACTACTCGGCCGGTTTGAAACATTATTTCACTGTGAAATAGCTTGTTTGTTGAGGAAGGCTACTTGCTATTTTACCGTGGAATAAACGTCGTTCCGTGGCGTGAAAGGTAGGCTCTCATAAAATGAATAACAGAATTAACCTTTACAAATGTTCAAGAATTCGAGTTGAAATCAAAATGAGTTTCAAGTAAAAGCGAATCAATTACACAGTCGCAGTTATTCCTTAGCACCGTACTAAAAGTACTCTGAAGGTTGAATAGCCTTTAAAAAACAATACGTAGTAATTTATGCTAAAATAGCATATAGTGGGAATTAGTCATACGTACGATTTTATCAGTGAATTGGTCACGTTGCTGAAGTTGGTGCAGAGTTTGTCCGATGAGTCACCTTGAATCTCGGTCAGTGATGTAATATAATTCCTCCAATTACAATAATAGGCATGATGAGTAGTTAAAAAATAGGTATTCTGTTTAGTCCGTCTGTAAGCCTGTTCAAAAATAATGCATACATATTTTTTGCTTTAACTATTTCATAAGGAAGTGCCAAGATATATGTGGAGCATCAAAGTTCCTTATATTTTAGGATTTAATAAAATATATATGTTTTAGTTTAAATTAAAACTGAATAACAAATCGATCGTATAAATTTGCAACCGAAAAACAGTTCGCCTCAGCTCGGATATACGAAATGCTTTATTATTAGTTAATTTTTTAACCAAAATCATTTCACTACATATTACGAGTGCAAATTCAAGTCAAATGAATGGTTGCGTCTATCTGTAAGTATGATCGTGACAGTTTCAATAACTTCTAAGCGAAATTTCAAGTTAGTTTCAGCAAAATTGATATTTATAGAGAAAGGTTTTTATGTACATTGCATTGGTTTTTAGATTTAAGTTACACTTAAAATAGTGTAAAGTGTAAAAATACATTTTATATATATGTTTATATACATTTTATATTACTCTTATACAAAACACTGATTGAAGATAACATCATGTATGATTAATTGAGAAGCGTACAAAACGCAATAAACGAAGCATTAACCATTTTGATGATATCATAAGAGAAACAAGTTTTTTAACTAACCTACTGTTAGATTAGAATAATTATGGTAATTTTCTGTGTTTATGGCAGACATAATTGCAGTTTTTAATATGCGATAATTTCACAAGGCAAGATTTGTTATAGTCTCGAGAGTGTAAAATTTTACACACCCTATTTTTCTATTTTTTAATGTTTCTGCTGCTGTGACACATGGACTTCTCTCGTGACGAGAGAGATTAGGCCTTAATTCACCACGCTGGCCAAGTGCGGGTTGGTGTACATATGTCACAAGTCGCTCAAACTCGATAAGTTCTCAGAACTGGCCGATTTCCAAACGATGCCATTTAAGCTAGTGTTTAAAAAGCGCACATATTTTTTTCAAGAAAAAAATCCAGTGGTGCGCTGCTGCGTTTGAACCCACGACCTTCGGAACTAGTCGAGTGTACCACTTAGCCAACACGGATTTTGCTGATTTAGTAATACATATTTTTGTATGTATTTATTTGGGATATCCGCAAACTATTGCCTCAATCTATCAATTAAACTCTCCGTTGGCTAATTTTGAACTTGCACTCAAACGGTATCCATACGCCATGTTATTAATACAAGGTAAGCCAGTCTGCATGCTGGCACACGTCCAATATTACAATTTATGCACTGTTTGACGGACCTCGTTAAATCCTAGCTAGAATGATTGCTAGGACGTTAATAGAACAAAGATATTTTGTTTTTACGCGAAAAAATATACGCGGATTTATATGAAAGAATCTAAACATGTAAGATGTGGGTATACATAATCTATAATATAAAAATGAATCGCAAAATGTGTTCGTAAGCGCATAACTCAACAACGCCTGGACCAATTTGGCCAAATCTTTTTTTAAAATGTTCGTTGAAGTTCAAGGATGGTTTTTACGGCGAGAAAAATTATAATTATTGCTGGAAAACCCCTAAAAATTGCCCTTTTCTTTTTCCCATACAAATGATTTGTAACTAAAACGTAGTCAATTTGAGCTTTATTGCTATGGTATAAAGTTCATATTAAATAACAAGCACTCACTGTTGTCTAAGCAATGTAGGTGTGTTCCTAACGTCAAAGATCATATCTATCAAAAGTATATAAAATTTTCATGTCACAATGTTAGTTACCGTACTCCTCCGAAACTGCTTTACCGATTTTTACCAAATTTTATATGCGTATACAGTAGGTCTGGAGAATCAGCTACTATCAATTTTTCATTTTGCAAAACAACGTTTGCTGGGGTCAGCTAGTAATCTAATAGATTTTGCTTTTTATTAATTGTTTAGAACATAACAACATATTAAAAAAAAAAAAATTACAACGCTGTGGTTAAATACGCTGTGTGTATTGGTTGTGAAATGGGGTATTTCAGTATATGTGTTCTGTAAGCTCTTTTTCCTTATCTGAGAGTTTTCTGTTAATAGTAAAAAATATGTAGGCTAGATGCTGTTGTGTTGATTTAATTTAATTTTTTACGTATTTTTCCGTCCTACTAAATCTCATCAATCATCTTCTATTAAAATCATTCCATTTTGTTTTTTAAATGGGCTTACTTTCGACTACAGTCTAGCCAGAAGGCAGAGACCAGGTCAACGATGGAATAAGTTTGCCAGAAAAAGCCTAGCGTAATAAATAATATATCTTCGTATTTAACGTTTTCTTCTGTTCAATGAGCCAAAAGAGTAAATAGTAAATAATGAGGAATGCTGTCCGCTGAACCTATTAAACCTTTACGATTGTACGGTACCCACTTTTAGAAACACGCTGTTTTGTTCATTGAAATCATGCCAGTATTTCGAAGTTGCAAAATTTTGAAACCGTGTTAGAGAGACGACACATTAGTTCTCGAAATCAACACTAATTTGTGAATTGTGAATTTGTATGAAATAAGCCATAGCAAATCATCAAAATTATATGTAAGTGTTCATAGACTATATCTGAGCGGATTGGCAGAACGGCATGTGTGTATAAGTATATTTACTGATCAATAAAATTAAATTCAAAGTTTTAGAAGTGTTTACATATTTATTATCGTTGTTCGGCTGTTTGGTCTTGTTTTACCTTTTCTCCTAAGCTGTTATGTAATAATCTGTCCTAACAACATCTTCTAGTGACAATATCATTAGGAATGTTTTACGTTCTCAATAAATATCTATATATTTATCTTATTTTCTTAAATTTTTGTTTAATTATAATGTGTCTGTATTTGTTTATTTAGTTTATCTTTGTCTTTAAATTTATTATGTATGTTTTTATATTTACTGTGGTCCTAAAAAAAATTTATTCTTATTCTTAAATACATAGATTGTCTTGGCCATCGTATAAAAACCCCTATTTAAGTTCCGACTCCTGCGACACAGCGACTTCTATCTTGACGAGAGAGATTAGGCCTCAATTCATCACGCTGGCCGAGTGCGGGTTGGTCTTGGCTCTCGCATTAAGTATTATTCACTTACCAGTATCGCCTACAGCTTGGCTGAGCGTGTTCTCAGTGACGGGCCGCAATGCTTCCACGGCGCTGATGTATCCCAGTCGATCTGCGATCGCACAAGCCGTCTGACCATTCTGAGTAAAACACAGAACAATATAAAGTAAAAAGTAAATTTATTTAAACCAGTTACATTTTGTATTTGTGTTACAGTACTATGAACGGAGAGACAGCAAAAGTTAAAAACTGCAATGCCATCTCAACGCTCTCCTCTATGGCTCTATACATATAAATAAATGAATATTTCCGGACAATCCACACAACACCATCTGGCCCCGTGGTTAGCTCTAAGCTTGTGTTACGGGTACTAGACATCTGATATACTTAATATAATATACATACATATATAGATACATTTTTATGATACATATTAAACACCCAGACCGAGGAGAATGTGCTTGCAGAGCATACACTTGACCTCTCGGCGAGAATCGAACCCGCTGCCTCTTGCGCTGCCAGCAGGCCTTGGCCCACCGCGCCACGGTGGCCGTCAAAGTTTCTGTTTAATATGTTAAATAAGTCTCTTGAAATACACTACCGTTGCTTATCCATGACAACATTTGCCTGTAATGTTTTGGTCGTCCGATAGGTTAAATTTAAAACTAACAACCAACAACCAAAAAAATTTGAAAAGTATGAGATGGAATCAAAAAACGCCTAACTAACGCCTTAATTTATACAAATTTTGCAATATTATTGTTAGTAATAGGGTCCCGTTTTACCCTTTGGGTAAGGAACCCTTAAGAAGAGGTGATGAGGCTGAGGTTTTAATTCAAAACGCATTTATAATTGTTGGCTCGTAACTTATTTGTAATGAAAGTTGTAGCTTGCAATTTGGTTTTACTAAAATATAAAAATATTAAACTAACCTAAACACAAAAATAACAAATGATATATTTTTGAATAATATTAAAAATCCACAGTTTTCATAGTGCAAGTCGGTTAAATTGTAATAATATTTGATTACTTCCTTTTAAAAAAAAAGACTGAATAATCAGTAGTCGTTGAAAAGCCAACTTTTTCTGACTAGTGAACACTTCATTGAAAATGTATAGATAGATGCAATCGCTCACTACAATGAGTAAACAAGTGTACTTACAGCTGATAATGCATTAGGATCCGCTTCGTTCTTGAGAAGCAGCTGGATTATCAGCGTGTGGCCCTGCTGCGCCGCCTGGTGCAGCGGTGTGAATCTGCAGCGAAATGTATAACAAAATGTTGTAATACAAGTTTGGTTGAGTGAGATCCGCGCGCGTGTAATGGAAGGAGTTGCAGCTCGCGCCGACGCTCATTCTGTCCGATGAAGGACATCTCCTGACTATTTGTTGTCCGAAACGTTGAAGGAATGGAGTAGAATCTATAATACGTGAGTAAATCCCGATTTTAAAATGAAATGTCAGGATACGTTAAGTTAGAAGTTGACGTGAGAAATCTATCCAAAAAGACCACTCCTTACTGACAACTCTACCTCTACAAAGACAACAATTCCGTTTGGATAGTGTACCTGATTTTTTCTTTTTTCCTGTAAACGTAAAATCAAGATGTACATTGAAGTTTCGCGTGACGAAACGCTTTCGTGCGATTTGTACTAAATTTCGCAGTTACAAGCCCCCACTCCAGAACTTTGATGCTCTATATCTTTGAACTTCCTTATTAAATTAATGAAGCAAAACAGGTGTCCAGTATTTTTGCCATCTACCTTCTAGCTCTTCATGCCCCATCTTCACTTTACATCAGGTGAGATAGTGGTGGAATGAAGGGTTATCTAGCGTGTGTGCAGTACTGACCCGTGCGCCCTCGCCTTGGCAGTGACGTCCGCGCCGGCCGCGATGAGCGCCTTGGCGGCGGCGTGGTGGCCGTGGTGCGCGGCGGCGTGCAGCGGCGTGTAGCCGTCGCGCGTGCACGCGGAGCACTGCCCGCCGCCGCCTAGGAGAGACTTCAGCACCCCCGTGCGGCCCTCGGACGCTGCTAGGTGCACTGGCGTTAGACCTGAGCCAATCAGAACCAGCTGTAATTCATCATTCTCCTGCCCTTATCCCACATTACGTGGGGTCGGCACAACATGTCATTTCCTTCCATTTTCCTCTGTCACTCGTCATCTCAACACTCACTCTTTTCTGTAAACCAGCTGTAAAAAACCAGCTGTAATTGTGACGTATGATTTTACTATCAATAAATTAGTACTAATGACTGTTATTGATGTTTAAATGTTAAATAGAAAAAATTGCTTCAGCTTCGGCCAAACTGCTGCAGCTGCTGAGAAGCAGGAGCGTCTGCCGCGCAACGGACGCTACCCATACTTCACTATGGCTCTTCACATTCCTATGCGACCACAAAAGGGACGTTTTCAGATCAAAAAAGTAGGATTATGGACTTTAACCATGGATGCGTGTTACGTCAATCGCTTGATTAAATCTGCAACCTGACCCATCAACTCCTACAGGCAACTAACGTAATAAACCTTGCTCACCGGCGGCATTTTGGAGGATATATTTTCTTGTTATTAGTGCGCTTAAAAGCTAGCTAAGACCTTTTACTATTATTTTTACAAGTTAAAGCAGTAAAAAATGCTTAATAATTAATGGGGTCTAATAAAACGGTTTCCAAAATTAGTCAAATAGCTTTTCGTTCATTTTTTTTTTACAATTACTACCATTTTACACTATTGAAACTAGTAAACAAACTAGTTTATACTTTATATTGAGGGTCTCACCATTGTTAGCGGGAACGTTGACGTCAGCCCCCCGCTCGATCAGCATCTCCACGCAGTCCTCGTGCCCCTCCTGCGCCGCCATGTGCAGGGGCGTGAAGCCAGCTTTGGATTTCACGCTGGGATCCGCATCTGGGAGAACAAATTTGATAAGTATGAGATAGACTGATACTACACCAAGGGTTCCGTGTACAGTTTATACACATCTTGCAATAAAAAATCACAAAACAAAAAGTATTAAAAATATTTAAAAGGTGCAAAAAAATGCAGACTAAAATTACCGACCTTGCAAAAATTACGTTTGTTGGATGGGAACCCTCTTATGTTTTTATTCATTATGTGCTTTTAGTACTTTTTGTTATAGCGGCAAGTGAAATACATCACTTAACTCACGTAAATAACTAGAAAAACTTTCCTAGTTTCGGACTACAAAGTCAAGAATCAGAAACGTTATTTACGCTGTCTTCCCTTCTGTCCTTCGGCATAGCCTCAGGGTGCCTCGGGCCTGGGAACATAATCCCCGGGTCGTGTTGGTCTCTTTAAATCCCTTTTGCCCCGTGGTAAGCTCTAAGCTTGTGTTACGGGTACTAGATATCTGATATAGTTCATATAACAAACATACATTTTTAGATATTTTTATAAGACTCCGCAACGCAAAGGTGTGGTAACAAAGGGGTATTTAACAGTCTAGGTATAATGTTCCTTTGTCCCACTATACAGACCAAACGCCTGGGCCTATTTCTATGATTCACATCTCTTAGTACGGTTAGTGAAAAAATCAACATGGCGTACACTGGACGCCATTTTGTAAAAATAAAATAATGAAAGTCAACAAACTATGTCATGTGGGATATCGTTGAATAGGTATTTAAAAATAAATGTTATCTTTCTTTCAACAATTTGCGATCCAACTAACCGTTTAGGATATATGTGGATTTAAAGTTGCGTAGCAACCGTTCTCACTTAAAAGGATTATTGAGGTAGACAGTATATAAACCCAAAAAAGTTAATTCGCAGTGGGGTTATATTTATCTGGTTTTTGTAATTTCAGCTTGTTTATCATACATATTAAGCACCCATGAGGATAAAGCGCTTACAGAACTTACAAGTACTCAAAAGAGATTGCACTGAAGCTACATTTATAAATCTAAATAATGATAACCTAGTATCAATGATACGTGGATGTGTCAAGTGCATACGATTAACTATATCTTGTTTATCATCAGAGATAGGAATAGGTAGTGCAATTTGGGGTAAATGACCTCAAACATTATCAATAGTATGGATACTCCCGGGATTCCGGGAAAAAGATCGGAAAAAAAATATGACGGAACATTATTTCCAATAAATACCTTTTTTCAGTATTCTTTTATTATTATTTTAAAAACCATGACAATAATCAATAACAATTAAAATAAATATGCTCAACAGACATCAATTAAATTCCATAAATTTACGTTAAATCTCTTAAACCGTAAAAGTTTTTCTTCATTAATCTGATGAAATGATAATTTATATCTTAAAAATGTATTTTTAAATATTATTTAACACGGTATACAATAGCATTTTCTCATAAAATTCCCGGGATTTGTGGCATGTCCATATTAAGATATCTTCATGAAGTCCCGACAAATTGCACTACCTATTCCTATCACTGTTTATCATACATATTAAGCACCCATGAGGATAAAGCGCTTACAGAACTTACAAGTACTCAAAAGAGATTGCACTGAAGCTACATTTATAAATCTAAATAACGATAACCTAGTATCAATGATAGGTGAATGTGTCAAGTGCATACGATTAACTATATAAAGTGAAACTCACCGTGTTCTAGCAGAGCGAAGGCGATGTCTGGATGGTTGTGCCGACAAGCGATGTGGAGCGCGGAGTGGCCGTTCTTCGCGAGCGCGTGCGGGGACGCACCTACAGACAACACTAGCTCTAGCGTTACTGGTACAATACACCCACAATACAGTTGACAATGTGCTATCTATATAAATAATTGATTTGATGAATTGTTGTTCATTAGTCTGATTAAAACTCGAGAACGGCTGGGCCGATTGAGCTGTTTTTGGTTTTAAAATGTCTAGGGACGGTTTAAAAGGCGAGAAAAATTCGAATAATTGCCGGGGGGTTTTTTTTACCCATGCTAAGCCGGGGCGGGCCGCTAGTTGTTATATAATTTCAGTTTTATTATTTTTTGTTTTTATTTTTCATTATTATTTTTGATTTATTTTGTTTTGTTTTGATGTTACTTAATTTAATTTTTCTTTTATAAGTGGACTAAGTTATTGATTTATTATTTTAATTTTTTGTCATTTTTGGTATTATTGAAATTTTAAAATACTTACAATGTAAATATTGTGGAATGAAATAAAATTATGAATTATGATATATATTAAACATGAAAGTCAAGTGTGCTCCTAGATTTTTGCCCACAACGCACCTCTGGATTATTCTTCGTGAAAACGTATGTGCACTTAAACACACGTGCTTTAACGGTGAAGGCTTGCATCGTGAGGAAACCGGCATGTTCTGAGAACTTCAAGGAGTTTGAAGGACGTGAATGTCACATAATGTGTGCACCAACCAGCACTTGGACAGCGTGGTGAATTTAGGCCGAATCTCTCATGTAAAGGGAGAAACTCCAGGTGTCTCAACGGTGGGAACGTAAACAGGGATGTTTCTGTACATTTATGTGCCTAAAGAAATAAATACAGTAGATCTTATGTAACTAATTCAATTAGTACTCCGGACAAACTTTTCACGGAAACAGAATAAAAGTGCTAATCGAAATGTTAATTAGCATTTTTTCTAGGATAAAACAGAATTGATGTGGCAATATCATATGTTTATTGGTAGTATTGATTGAAATAAATAACGGTAAATGGAAAACTAAATATTAGATATTAAACTTAAAAAAAAATTAAGTTTAATAACTAATGGGAATCCACTTTTCATCAACAGTCTCATGACTTTTTATTCAATCAACAGTCACATCATATTTAATATTAGTTCCATTTGATATCAGTTTATTTCCTTTTTTTTGCACAGATTATAAGAAGCCGTTTAAACGACGACTCTTTAAAATTTTAAAGTTTATCTATTAAGCCATACATGTGACATGCCAAAATTTCAATGTTATGTAACGTCTTACAGTAGTAGTAGTCAAATAGAAATGTTTATATTACCTTTGTCTAGCAACAGCAGCGCTATATCCGGGTGTCCGTAGTAAGTGGCCATATGCAGCGGCGTGATATGGCTTTTCCCCGGCGCGTCCGGCTGGGCGCCTCGCGCTAGGAGCAACCTGGCCACATTGATATCGCCGTACTTAGCCGCCAGGTGGAGTGGCGTAAAGCCTTTACGGGTCTCCGCTTCGATCGGCGCGTTGTGGTCGATCAGGATGCCCGCTACTTCCTCTTTTCCTGTGCGTTATGATTTAGGAGTTAGAAGTCGCAATCAAAATAAACACCTCGGCACTGACCCACTTGACGACCTCTGTGGCTCGCCTGAGGCGCAGGAGGTTGCGGGTTCGATTCCCGCCGGGGACCAGGTTTGTACGATCTACAATTCCTAGTTTCGGGTCTGGGTGTTTTCTATGTATCATATGTATGTATTTACATAAAAAAAATGTATCTATGTAGTATATCAGTCACCTAACACCCATAGTACAAGCTCTGCTTAGTTTGGGGTTAGGTGATGCTGTCTGAGTAGTCCGGAAATATTTATTTATTTATTTCAGGGTAAAGTAAAATAGATTCATGATATAAAAGTGTTCTTCAAACAGGCCTATTTCAAATACTCCGATATTTTTTGCTTAAGATATAGTGCTATTTCGCTCTGTCACAATGTGACAAAGCGAGTTAAGTAACCATTGACAAAAATAAATAAAACCATTGCTTAGATTACTCGGATTTCGTAAAATGTGCCGTTATAATAATGAGAGAGCGCCAGCGGTGCGTAATAATTATTCTCAGTTTTTAACTGCAGAACTAAAATCAAAGCCGAGTTTCAGTAACAAGGCGCCTATACGACACAACCAACGGCGTCGGTTGCACGCCTAATAAGTACCTTCTTTAGCAGCAATATGCAGAGGCGTGTACTTGTCCTTAGTGGTTGCTGTGACGTCAGCACCGTGTTGCAGCAACAAGGCAGCTATGTCCGCGTGCCCCAGACGCGCTGCTACGTGCAACGGGGTTTGTTCTTCTCTTGCTCGAGCGTCGACCTGTCAATGAAGGAAGATATTTAATATTTAAGAAGGTATGTTCTACGATGCCGACCCAACGGTTGATAAATATCAATATGTATCAATAGGAGACGCCATGATGCGGATTCCTAATGGCATCACTGCAAAACTTATACGAGTTTTTTCATACGTAACTGAGTCACATCATAGTGTATTAGCAAAGCCTCTGGAGTCTCTATACTTATGTACGTGAACAAGCAGTCAATAGTGGAATTCAGTGCCGTGGGCACCGGCGCAAACCAACGTAAACTTACCAGTGTATGGGCAAAGGACAGCGATTTCTCGTTTTCTCGCCAACTAGTCTGTCAGAAGTGATTAGTATGGCACATCCAGTAAGTATGATGTTTAGTCTTTATGAGAGGTTTTAGTCCAGAGATCAAAGACGTTCTTTGGCTGCAGATTTGATTCTAGCATAGCAGCGTAGCGTCCCGCGGTCGCATAGCATCTATGTTTATGTATCTAAGCTGGCGAGCCTATCAAAGGATGGCTGTTAAGTGTAGGTAAAAATTCGCTCTAGCTAATAGTTGTTATTAAATAGGTAGTTATATAGTTTTTGGTTTTTGTATGTTATTATTATTGTATTGTTCATTTTGTCCATCGAGGCGTGTTCACTTTTTGATGTTCAATTTGTGACCATCCGTAAAGATCCGCAATTAGCTTTCTGTTGCTACTAGGTTGGTTTATAGTGATAATCTTGGCTGTTGATTTTCCTTCACATAAATAAATAAGATGCTCGGGCGCATTAGACAAGACAAAAACTGCATTTTTGGTTCGCGTCGAAAGGTTGGAATTTCGCAATAATGTGAGCTTCGGTTCTTTTATGGTGCGGGTTCCAACTCCACATCTGTCGACGTTCCCGAACGAGCAGTTTTGGCCGCAAGGGGTCAAGTTTCGACGGTTCATCGGTCGCCTACACTGCGAGGCGACACCGCCGTAACAGATGATCCACGATGCGGACACTTTAGTTTTTAAGATTTATATTTTTATGTATGTTAGTTTATAAGGTATATGTTTATATGGGCCTGAGATGCCTGAAATAAATGATTTATTATATTATACTAGCGGCCCGCCCCGGCGTCGCACGGGTATAAAATGTTCCCAGAAAGTATTCGAATTTTTCTCGCCGTAAAAACCATCCTATCTCTCAAGTTGGATCGAACTGCACATGGTGTGCGAATTTTATTATAATCGGTTAAGTGGTTTAGGAGTCCATTGAGGACAAACATTGTGACACGAGATTTATATATATGAAGATTGGGCACCTTGTGGAGGTCTCACCTTGGCATTGTTCCGCAGCAGCACGCGCACGAGGTCGGTCTGGTGCGCGCGCGCGGCCAGGTGCAGCGGGGTCTCGCCGCGCGCGGTGGCCGCGTCCGCCGCCGCGCCCGCGCCCACCAGCACCAGCGCTATGTTCATGCAGCCCTTGTGGAGGTCTCACCTTGGCGTTGTTCCGGAGCAGCACGCGCACGAGGTCGGTCTGGTGCGCGCGCGCGGCCAGGTGCAGCGGGGTCTCGCCGCGCGCGGTGGCCGCGTCCGCCGCCGCGCCCGCGCCCACCAGCACCAGCGCTATGTTCATGCAGCCCTTGTGGAGGTCTCACCTTGGCGTTGTTCCGCAGCAGCACGCGCACGAGGTCGGTCTGGTGCGCGCGCGCGGCCAGGTGCAGCGGGGTCTCGCCGCGCGCGGTGGCCGCGTCCGCCGCCGCGCCCGCGCCCACCAGCACCAGCGCTATGTTCATGCAGCCCATGAAGGACGCTACGTGCAGGGGGGTGAGCCCCGATTAGGCACCTTGTGGAGGTCTCACCTTGGCATTGTTCCGCAGCAGCACGCGCACGAGGTCGGTCTGGTGCGCGCGCGCGGCCAGGTGCAGCGGGGTCTCGCCGCGCGCGGTGGCCGCGTCCGCCGCCGCGCCCGCGCCCACCAGCACCAGCGCTATGTTCATGCAGCCCATGAAGGACGCTACGTGCAGGGGGGTGAGCCCCGATTAGGCACCTTGTGGAGGTCTCACCTTGGCATTGTTCCGCAGCAGCACGCGCACGAGGTCGGTCTGGTGCGCGCGCGCGGCCAGGTGCAGCGGGGTCTCGCCGCGCGCGGTGGCCGCGTCCGCCGCCGCGCCCGCGCCCACCAGCACCAGCGCTATGTTCATGCAGCCCTTGTGGAGGTCTCACCTTGGCGTTGTTCCGCAGCAGCACGCGCACGAGGTCGGTCTGGTGCGCGCGCGCGGCCAGGTGCAGCGGGGTCTCGCCGCGCGCGGTGGCCGCGTCCGCCGCCGCGCCCGCGCCCACCAGCACCAGCGCTATGTTCATGCAGCCCATGAAGGACGCTACGTGCAGGGGGGTGAGCCCCGATTAGGCACCTTGTGGAGGTCTCACCTTGGCATTGTTCCGGAGCAGCACGCGCACGAGGTCGGTCTGGTGCGCGCGCGCGGCCAGGTGCAGCGGGGTCTCGCCGCGCGAGGTGGCCGCGTCCGCCGCCGCGCCCGCGCCCACCAGCACCAGCGCTATGTTCATGCAGCCCTTGTGGAGGTCTCACCTTGGCGTTGTTCCGCAGCAGCACGCGCACGAGGTCGGTCTGGTGTGCGCGCGCGGCCAGGTGCAGCGGGGTCTCGCCGCGCGCGGTGGCCGCGTCCGCCGCCGCGCCCGCGCCCACCAGCACCAGCGCTATGTTCATGCAGCCCATGAAGGACGCTACGTGCAGGGGGGTGAGCCCCGATTAGGCACCTTGTGGAGGTCTCACCTTGGCATTGTTCCGCAGCAGCACGCGCACGAGGTCGGTCTGGTGCGCGCGCGCGGCCAGGTGCAGCGGGGTCTCGCCGCGCGCGGTGGCCGCGTCCGCCGCCGCGCCCGCGCCCACCAGCACCAGCGCTATGTTCATGCAGCCCTTGTGGAGGTCTCACCTTGGCGTTGTTCCGCAGCAGCACGCGCACGAGGTCGGTCTGGTGCGCGCGCGCGGCCAGGTGCAGCGGGGTCTCGCCGCGCGCGGTGGCCGCGTCCGCCGCCGCGCCCGCGCCCACCAGCACCAGCGCTATGTTCATGCAGCCCTTGTGGAGGTCTCACCTTGGCGTTGTTCCGCAGCAGCACGCGCACGAGGTCGGTCTGGTGCGCGCGCGCGGCCAGGTGCAGCGGGGTCTCGCCGCGCGCGGTGGCCGCGTCCGCCGCCGCGCCCGCGCCCACCAGCACCAGCGCTATGTTCATGCAGCCCATGAAGGACGCTACGTGCAGGGGGGTGAGCCCCGATTAGGCACCTTGTGGAGGTCTCACCTTGGCATTGTTCCGCAGCAGCACGCGCACGAGGTCGGTCTGGTGCGCGCGCGCGGCCAGGTGCAGCGGGGTCTCGCCGCGCCCGCGCCCACCAGCACCAGCGCTATGTTCATGCAGCCCTTGTGGAGGTCTCACCTTGGCGTTGTTCCGCAGCAGCACGCGCACGAGGTCGGTCTGGTGCGCGCGCGCGGCCAGGTGCAGCGGGGTCTCGCCGCGCGCGGTGGCCGCGTCCGCCGCCGCGCCCGCGCCCACCAGCACCAGCGCTATGTTCATGCAGCCCTTGTGGAGGTCTCACCTTGGCGTTGTTCCGCAGCAGCACGCGCACGAGGTCGGTCTGGTGCGCGCGCGCGGCCAGGTGCAGCGGGGTCTCGCCGCGCGCGGTGGCCGCGTCCGCCGCCGCGCCCGCGCCCACCAGCACCAGCGCTATGTTCATGCAGCCCTTGTGGAGGTCTCACCTTGGCGTTGTTCCGCAGCAGCACGCGCACGAGGTCGGTCTGGTGCGCGCGCGCGGCCAGGTGCAGCGGGGTCTCGCCGCGCGCGGTGGCCGCGTCCGCCGCCGCGCCCGCGCCCACCAGCACCAGCGCTATGTTCATGCAGCCCATGAAGGACGCTACGTGCAGGGGGGTGAGCCCCGATTCTGTGGTCGCTGATTTACCTGGAAGGAGATGTTTTGCTCAGTTTTGCATAACATAACAATTTATTATAAGTATAGTATTAGAAAGCCGTGTTGGCTAAAGTGGGAGGACACTCGACTTTCATTCCGAAGGTCGTGGGTACAAACCCCGCCACGCACCTCTGGATTTTTCTTCTTGAGAAATTTATGTGCGCTTTAAACACGTGCTTTAACGGTGAAGGCAAACATCGTGAGGAAACCGGCATGTTCTGAGAACTTTAAAAGAGTTTGAAGGGCATGTGACATTCACCAACCCGCACTTGGCCAGCGTGGTGAATTAAGGCCTAATCTCTCTCGTCAAGAGAGAAGTCCCTGTGTCCCAGCAGTGGGAACGTTAATAGGGTGATGATGATGATGATGATAGTATTAGAATAATAATATAGTGAGTAAGTAAACACTAATATTGTAAATGACATTGTACGCCTAACGGTAGAATTACATTGATACAAATTGATTACATTATAAGACCTATGTAACAGATACATGTATTTCATGCAATAAATATTTACTTTACTTTACTTTATAACCTTTCAACTGTTGACGTACCTTTAAAAGGTAAATTCAAAAAACGAGCATCTGTTTAGTAGCCCCCAGAAGCTATACTAACAAATTGTTAAAATATCGCTATTTTAATATGACGCGCCGACCGAGCCGCTACAGAGTAAGCCACTGTGACAGATGCACATAATTGCGCAAAATGGCCGCGACGCTGTTCTATTCGCTTCTCAACTCAGGGTAAAATATTTAAGCGAACTGTCAAGACAATGTTATTTCCTTGATTATTCTTAATTTTTATTTAAATTATCTTTAAAGTTGACCTGCTCATGTACGCCCTGTGCGTGTAAGGAAATAAACGTTTTGACTTTGACTTTGACTTCAGTGCAGGATACTGCGACAACACTACTACAACAACGTCCTAAACTAAAACGACTGCTATCTCCCGGTTTATGTGATAAACACAGTAAACGGCCGTTATCTTTTAAAGGAACCCATATTTTCATGGTCCGAAAGAGATCGCTTTCAGTGAAAAGGTCGCCTTTTGTGTGACTGTTTTTAATATGTGTCTCCTATGAATGATAGAATTAATTGTATGTATTGTTTTGTATTTTTTAATAGATTACTGTTCATGGGAGGGTAAACCGATTTGTTAAGTAACGCGTTACGTTGCGACAATAGCAACGTCTCTTACGCATACGACAACGGTAGACCCTCCCTTCT
This sequence comes from Gymnoscelis rufifasciata, assembly GCA_929108375.1. Lineage (NCBI taxonomy): Eukaryota > Metazoa > Arthropoda > Insecta > Lepidoptera > Geometridae > Gymnoscelis > Gymnoscelis rufifasciata. Next base: position 5,335,689 of record OV815327.1, on the reverse strand, counting down.
CAATATAATTCGCATTACTCGTATTTCGAACGGACGCTTTTAAGTTATCGTTTCTATAATTACTTTTATTTTTATGTTATATACGCCTTCATTTGACCACAATCTCACCTGATGTAAAGTGACGATGTGGTCTAAGATGGGGCATGAAGACCTGGAAGGAACTTTTACTTTATTATTTATCACTCGCGTTAGACGTTTTGGTAGTCAATCGTTCAATAAATTACTGTATCTACGCGTAAAAATGAGTCACTAATATTTTTCCAATACGAGGAATAAGCAGCGCTGTTGTGTATTATACCATAATATTGTAATAATTATCATAGAAAACTTACTTGCACCATATTTCAGCAGAAGTTCGACGACTTTGAGCCTGTTCTTCTTACACGCGATGTGAAGGGGTGTGAAGCCGTTAAGCGCTCGCGCGTTCGCGTCTGCATTTCTGTCTAGAAGTAGTTTCGCTACCTGTAAGAAAAAACAATCAATTTGAATATGTCGTAATATACGACAGAGGGGCCCTATTCTTAAGGCGCTACTATAGAGTAGCGCATACCCCTCTGTACAAAGTGATAATTACTTAGATAATTGATAGGTTTAGGCGGACATCCATTATTTATATACATATATAAGGAACTGAATATTTTGAACTTATACCACACATTTATTTAAGTGAAAATGTACTTTCTCTGGACGGAGGGAGGTAGCGTGTTCATTTTGTAGAAACCTTTCAGTGAAAAGTGTGTACGGAATAGGCTATTTGATTCATTTAGGAAAATCATTTTAAATGTTTCCTTATAAAATTATAAACATACCATATTCATATTAAAACAACGGTAAAAACAATATGTCATAATAATTACGGTTAAAAAAATATTCACTTTAAAACTAACAATTTGTTTCATATTTTAATGATAGTCAACTACCCTATTAGTACTAAATTACTTATTTGGTCAAGAAAGAAGTCCCTGTTTCCCAGCAGTGATCAGAACGTAAATATTGGTGCTTATTCTATGTGTTTGGTTTTAAAAGTATTTTATGAGACTAGTTTACCTTGACATGTCCACAATGCGCTGCGACATGCAATGCTGTGAGGTAGTCTACTGTGACGTCATCGATGGGAGCGCCCTCTGTGAGTAGAACCTTCGCCGTCTCTACGTGTTCGCCTTGCACGGACATGTGGAGAGGTGTAAGTCCGTTCTGAAAACATAATTCAAATGGGTTATAAACTGATATTGTTGGTTTGTTAATTCATAGAATAATAAACAAAATTAGAATTTGTACATTATTTCTAGAAGGGGTCATAAACCCGCAACCTTCTGTGCCGCAACCGCAACCTAGACAACAGATCCACTGAAGTCATTGTGAGCTTTTTTTTTTTTTTTTAAGGCAGTAAAAATTTAAGCGCACTGTCAAGACAATGTTATTTCTTTGATATTTTTTATATATATTTTTTTGTTTAACATACTTTATGTTGACCTCTCCATGTAAGCCCTGCGCTCCTAAAGAAATAAAAGTTATGATTTTGACTTTATAAATTCTAGGGTATTATATCAGTTCTAAGATGTCTAGCGCTTCGCCGGCCGGTCCGCAGCACGCTCGCTCGCCTCACATAGTCAGAAGCATTTTCACGTACTTTTAGCAGTATGTGTTCCATGTACAACCCAACCTAACCGGCATGCTGCGAAAAGTAAAAAGTCACGTGTTTGCTATTTTCAATTAGTCATTTTACCCATAACAATATCTTCTTCTTCTTTAGGTGCCACTTTATTACTGAAGGTTGGCAGTCAGCTCCTTAAATTTGTCTTTGTTCATGGCGATCCTGAACAGCTGTTCTACGGTTTTAATGCCAGTCCAATGTCGAATGTTCCGAAGCCATGACATTTTACGTCCACCAACTCTGCGCTTTCCGGCAATTTTCCCCATCATCACAGTTTGTAATATCTAGGTACCTTTGTTTTACTCGTGATCGGCGCGCCGTGGTGTAGCAGTCGCGACACAACATTACTGTGACCGGAGCGCGCCGCGCAGTGTAGAGGAGTCAGTCCGTCTCGGGTTACGGCTGCTATGTTTGCACCTGCAAAATGGGACTATAATTAATATCCATAATTTTTTATCGACAACATTACTTACAAGTGGAATCAACTTTTATTCCGATGGCCGAGTGTAAAACACAAGAACGCACCTCTGGATTTTTCTCCTTGAAAAATTTATGTGCGCTTTCAAACACGTGCTTTAACAGTGACGACAAACTTCATGAGCAAACCGGCATGTTCTGAGAACTTTGAAGAGTTTGAAGGGCATTTCGTGCCGCCGTTGTGAATTAAGGACATATCTCTCTGGTCAAGAGAGAACTACCTTTGTCCCCGCAGTGGGAACAGGGGTGCTTATGCTATTGCTTAAGTCAAACGGCGTCGAGGTGAAGTTATAAGAGAATCAGTGGTTGTTAGCGCTATCTTTATATATAAATAAAAATGAATTGTTGTTCGTTAGTCTGATTAAAACTCGAGAACGGCTGAACGGATTTATCTTATCTTAGTCTTGAAATGTTCGTGGAGGTCTAGGGAAGGTTCAAAAGGCGAGAAAAAATCGAATAATCGCCGGGATTTTTTTTACCCTTGCAAAGCCGGGGCGGGCCTCTAGTAGTAAATAAATGTTGTCCTCTTTTCCTAGGACTAATCCAAGGGCGCAAAAAAAAACTCAAGTCTCTATTCTCAGCCTTATTCTTTCATTTATCTTCATAATTTCAGTCTTAGGACGTGTACTGATGGACATAAGCGGTCTTCATCCACCCGCGAATTTAACAAGTCGTCCATCCACCCAGTAGGCATAGGCAGACGTCCCAAGCTGCGCTTAAACTTACTGTGTTCCACCAGCAGGTCCAACATGGCCAGCTGCCCCCACTTGCTGGCGACGTGCAGCGGTGTGATGTTGTGCTTGGCCGCTCGGCCAGCGTCGGCGCCGGCAGACAGCAGCGCTTTGGCCACGGACACGTTGCCGTAGTGCGCTGCTATGTGGAGGGGGGTGAAGCCGGATTTAGAGCAGGCGTCCGGGTTGTGTTCGTTCTGGAAATTTAAGTTAATAATCGTCTGAAAACCAGCGCAAATCCACCTAATGTGAATCTGCTTATGCTGAGGCGAGACCTTTTGGCACAACACATGCAATGATTTATGTCTAGTATTTAGTATTATATAAATATCTTATTTTTTTTTAATTGTATTTTACTGTTTATGTGTGTGTTGTGTCAATAAATGTTTTCTCTCTCTCTAATAATAATGAGAGAAGATTTTTTCAACGTCGATTTACTGCAGAAATCCTGCAAAACGGATACTCAATCTGAAATACATGGTATCTCATGAAATATTATGAGAGATAGCTGGTTGCCTTTAAATGTATAATTGGGGCATTGTTATGATGATGATGATGATCATCCTGCCCTTGTCCCACACTATGTGGGGTCGGCACAACATGTGTTTTTCTTCCATTTCCCTCTATCACCCGTCATCTCAGCACTCACTCCTTTCTTACATTTATCTTCTTTCACACAGTCCATCCATCTTATCTTTGGTTTTTTTTTTGTTATATTTGACATAACATAACCTTAGTATCACCACTATTTAATAATTGGTGATTTAAATATTGCGCTTGATTTAGTTTTTCTGGCTGTGATTGTCACATTTGAATTATTAAATTTCCTACCTACGACTAAAGCACTTGTAAAGCTTTTTATTTTACTTAATTTTTCTTCCAGTAAAACAAACTCTTACACACTGCCTTGAAAGAGTTCTTAGCAGCGCTGTGTAAAGCTGGAAGGCGGACCTTTCCTGGCGTACTTGACTTCAGAATTTCCGTAAACACTGTTTTCTTCTGGGTACATAACTTGAAGAACAGGAGCCTTCTATGTGCATAAGTTGTTCAATACGTAAGATTTACCTCTAGCAAGAGGGTGGCTGCCTTGACGTCGTTCTTCTTAGCGGCGATGTGTAATGCGGGAAGGCGGACCTTCCCCCGCGTGTCCGACTCCAGAAGCTCTGCGACCACTCTGTCGTGACCTTGCTGCATCGCTACTGCTAGCGGCGTGAATCCATCCTGGAATGATAAGGGGAGTAGGATCAGCTGATTGATTAACTATGTGGATTTAGATTTCAACTAATTTATTTTATACTTACTAACTTTTACCCGCGGCAGTATCTAATTCCATTGGAATATATAGTACTTTTTGTATCAACTCAGTGAGTGGCCCAAAAAGGCTTCCAAAATATAATATGTTATCACATCGCGTTCAGAAGTGAATACAATACAAAATCTCTTTATTGTACTCCAAAACAAAATAATAGCTTTAAAATTTACATAAGAAGAAGTACAAAGAGCTTATCGCTTAAGAGTGAAAAATCGATGAGGTAACAAACTGTCGCATTTATAGTAGTTACGGTAGGCATAAAAGCATGGCTTTATTTTTAAAACCACTAGGTAGTTGATATAAATTTATTAAATGCCTACATTACCAAATGCCATGAAAGATAAGTAGTCATACGAAATCATACTACGCGGCATAAAACTTTTGGTAGTCAATCCTTTCATCTCAAACGGATCCTTATCCAATGAACTGTCTACTTTCAATGAGAAAACAATGTTCAACATATTTTTACCTCAGTAGCTAAGGTCTGGCTGGCCCCAGCAGACAGGAGCATCTTGACGCACCCAGCGTGGTTCTCCTGCGCCGCCATATACAGGGGTGTGAAGCCAGCAGCTGACTGAGCGTCGGCCTTCGCCCCTGCAGCTAGGAGCGCCTTGGCTACAGACTCCTGACCGGCGAGGCATGCTATGTGTAGTGCTGTGTTTCCTGGAAATTAAATATTTGTATTATTATATTGCGGTAATTTTCATCAATTACATATTAAACACCCAGGCTATTTAAGGTGATTGTAGAACATACAAACACTTGACCCCTCGGCGAGAATCGAACCCGCTACCTCTTGTTCCGCAAGCGAACCGTCGCGTCGTCGCCCACCGCGCCACTGAGTCAGTCAGAGCTTTGTTCGTTATTTTGCATGGATACCAGTTTTTGAAACCCCTTGATATTGTGCAGGGAATTAATTACCTTTTTTCGTGGCCGAATCAACGACCGCGCCTCTTTTGAGCAACTCCTCGACGACTGATATGTGGCCATCTTTTGCGGCAAGATGCAAGGCATTTAGCCCGTTCTGGAACAAGTAATATTTTAAATTATAATTAAATCCCATATTGTAACATATAAGTACTTAGTTCTTTTTGTATTTTATGCGCCTTTCGCAGTGCGGAAACATCGAGCTAACCCATATTTTTACCCCAAATTTAAATAATGTTTCGTTGTGTTTAAGTTTTGTCTTGGTTTGATTAAGTAAAATAGTAAATACGAAATGTAAAAGGCACGCTTGTCTTCCACGAAATAGTCTAGTACCTAAATTAGTATCTCATTCAGTATCTCATCTCTCTCAGACGCTGGTAAACTGCGACAAACCAAACGCAGTAGCCATTAATAAGACACTGAACTGAAAGATCGTAATTCAACAGCTTTCACTTAAATATATTTCCATCTTATTGGCTCAACGTTTTCGTTTACCCTATTGTCACAGCCTTCAACAGAGATCCCAAGAGCCAACGGTTCATCGTGCTACATGGTCACTGCCATTTCAAGAAGGTTATACACTTAGCAGTGTCGGCTCTCATTCTTTGTCGAATGGCTTCGTTTGCATTATATTTGTTTATGTTCACCGTCTCGCCACACCAATTTAACATATCAGAACCATAAGCTAGAGGTTTGTTTATTTGTTCATATAAACGTGCGCAACCCACACTTCGACGATATTAATTTGTGGCCTTCCAATGAATTCGGCAGAGCTGACTCACTCGTGCGGAAAGCTCGCCAATCTGCGCCGATTGAAATGCCAGCAGGCTAGGGGTTATAGAGCATTGCTTATTAGTGCAATCAGGAAGTAATAACCGGTAGAATGATTTCAATTAGCGAGCGATATTACGTGGTAATGCATGGGTCTAGAATTGGACAATCATAACCAACATCTACTCGTATCTCTTTAAGGGTTCCGTGCTAAAAGGGTTAAACGGGACACTAATGCTGAGACTTTGTCGTATGTCTGTCACCAGGCTGTATCTTATTAAGAACCGTAATAGCTAGAGAGTTGAAATTTCAGGGGAATATATATTTTTGTTGCTGCTATTAGACTTCATAGTAATATATTCGTCGTAGGTAACATACTGTACACTTGACTTCGTTTCAGTCTATATAACTAAGTATTATAGTATATATAATCATAATTTAAAATTGTATTCTAAGTAAGCACACTGCAAGTCACATACAAGACGTTAGTATAACGTTAGCTATAAAGCAAATAAAGCACATGACTGATAAAAAAAATATTTGAAGGGATTTCCATACAACAAACTTGATATTTACAAAGTTAAGCAACGTTGTGCGAAACCAGTACCGTGAACAAACTGACTGCATCTTTTTGCACATTAAAAAAAAACAAATCTGACCGGCTTCTATCAATATAAAATTTTGCTTACGTAAGGGATTATTAAAAGCAATTACGCTAACTCTAATGACTAACGAAGTTTCTAATTGAGTGCGTCTGCGTAATACCTCATCTTTCTGCATAAGTGTAGATGGTTATCTATAATAACCAAGAGTAACCAAACGTCTCAAAGACATGAACATAAATGAATTAAGATGCATATTTTCTGCATCGAGAAATTTACATGACGGCTCTAGTAAATACTATACTTACGTATTAAAGTGAGAATGCTATAAGAAAATGTAATAGTAAGGTTTATTCCCCGAGAAAGACAAGACATGTAATTATATTGATTAAACCTTTGGTTATCTTACTAATACACTCGGTTTCAAAAATAACGAGTCAGTCAGAACACTAAATAGCCGTAAAAGTTAGATCAATGATATAAATAAATAAATTACTTAATATAAATATTCCGGACAAACTACACAACAACATCTAGCCCCGTGGTAAGGTCTAAGCTTGTGTTGTGTACTAGATATTCATATTCATTTATTTCTTAACAATTATTTTACAAATCGTGTTGAAAATTATTCTTATTTCTAAGTCTTAATCTAAAAAATTAAAATTAAAATCTAATCCGGTCAGCATACAAGGGTACTTTAGCTTATATCCATCATTCCTATAAAAGCGGTATAGTTCGTGAATCTAGAATTGATTCACGAACTATACCGCTTTTATAGGCCGTGGTAGAAGCCGTGGTTTAGGTAGGTTTCTAAGTTGATTAATTCAATAAGTAAATGCAACTCAAATGTATGGAATAAGTATGTACTTAAACAACAAGCAATTCCATTAGTTAAATAGAAACCATTCAAGAGTTTAATTGAATCCCGTGGGTGTAGAAAATAATTGCATTTTAGTGAAATTGCAATGAAAGCTGCACTGCAATGAAAATGAGCGGAAAATGAAAAAAATCGGATATGCGCTAATTACCAACACTTTCCATGGTACGCTCGGAGAAATAATTTAATAATGGTGCGTCACAATACGGTAAAATTTGAATAAAATCACGCTAATGAGACAGTTTTGGTGCCCGATGCAAGTATCACTAAAAATAACGAGGACTACTTACATTGCTTTTTTTTAATTCAAAGTTTTTAGATAGCAGTATCCATAATAGGGTATATGACTACGATATTAATTAGTCCGTGATTTGGATAACTCAAAGAAATTGTAAAATATATTATTTACTAGTGGCCCGCCCCGGCTTCGCACGGGTTTTTATTCATTTTTTTTTCCGGCAATAATTAGATTTTATCTCGCCTTTTAAACCTTCCCTAGACCTCCACGAACATTTCAAGACTATGATAAGATAAATCCGTTCAGCGGTTCTCGAGTTTTAATGACTAACGAACAACAATTCATTTTTATTTATTTAGATTTTGCAAACGAAATATCAAGACGGTACTGTGCATTGAAGTTTCGCGTAATGTGATGCTCATTTTATAATTTCATGTTAGATTTAAGCCATAACATCGCTTTAACATGAATTTACGCGATAAATTAACTAAAATTAAATTTTGGAGGTTTTGTCTTTTTACGTCCGTAAGTGGTAACCCTCTGAATCCTTACACGTGACCTCCGGGTGGTGCTAAGAACAGTCTCTGGAGGGAGGCTTCGGCCGCGGCTTGTCACCACACCACCCTCCGGGCTGGGCCAGTGCGTGAAGCGATTTTTTTGATGCTCCTTATCGTGGCGCTTTTTTATTAAATTTATAAAGCAAAAAATAGGTGTCTTTTATTTTTGGACGAGCCTACAGACGCACTACAGATAATATTTTTTTTATATGTAGCCATCGTAATTCTGTGAACAATTAAAGGGTTCAGATATAAGGTACTGATTCAAATCACTTTTTTTTTCATTAAAATACAATGTTTGAATAATGATGTTATTCGTGGTTTATTTACTTTAAAAGTTATCTTGAGGTGGACTAATCATTCTTTTTGTTTTAGATTTTGAGACCAGTTGGAATAAAATAAGTTATGTTGAAAAATACGGTTTCCCTATCAATATATAAACAACCTCAAAAATATATAACAAACTCTGATAAAATATCATTAATAGATTTACTAGTGACAGGTAATCGAGAGACCACTTTTTTTTTATGCTAAATAAGCCTTCATTTGACCACAATCTCACCTGATGTTAAGTGACGATGAAGATTTCCTACCAAGAAAATATGCCACTTTAACTAGCAATAAAATAAAATGAGCTCTCAACCCGATTTAAATACGTCTATAATTTCCGCTATTATGCAATTACCCTTGAAAATAAGCCGGTAATATAAAATAAAATAATTCAAAGCGCATATAAAATCTAATAATAAACTATTGGAGTCTGGGAATCGGCCATGACCATTATAGAATAGAGATCTATTCACATAGGTATACCTACTTTTTCACGTACGACACACCTGACGGGATATCCTCAATAGTCTATCTACCTATAAACTGCAATGCCATATGTAATGAACGCATAATTCCAAAGGATGTCTATTATACCCAAACGAAACGACAAAGCTGTTATATATAAAAACTAGAGTAAATTTTCTAACGCTTACGCATAGGTAACTATCGTACATGATCTCACAATACATGCAATTGTTATTTATTTTATCAGCTTGGCTATCAATAAGAAATCCAAAATTGTAATAACTACAAAATTGTAAAATCTCAGTCTACTTTTAGTTACCCAGTTATTTGCTGTGCATTTTTCTCTCCATGTCTATCTAAGGTTCTCCTCTAAGGTTGTCTGGAAATTGAAAATTGGAAGAAATTGCTTCGGGCAATAAGGCCGGCCATTATGCATTTTGTATTTAGGTTTAAGTCCCTTTTGTATTGTTTTTATCTTGGTGTGTAATAAAGAGTTTTTTTATTATTATTATTATTCCCGCGGTAAAAAATGTTACCTCAATAAACATTTAGAGATAGCCTCTAAATGTAAGTCAGAAGAATACCAGAGGCAAGAGCCGTGGAGTCGCGCGAGAAACCCTGTGCCTTCGATAGTCGATACCACAGGGCCGCCTTGGGAAATAACAGATGGGTAAAAATAATAAGGATGGAAGGGAAGCGAAGGACTTCTAGCCAGGTTCCACGTTCCTTGCGGGGCAGTTCCTTGGGGCAGCCCAGCAACTCAGGGAGCCCTCAAGCACATCCACACTGACACCACACACGACTATATCGTCTCGCATAAACTGAGCGGTAGAAGACCAATATTATATACGTCCAAGATCACAATGATATAACGGCGAAATCAAACAGCGGAATTATAATAGCTGGAGAGCTAGTGAACCCTGGGAGTAACGGTCTCCCTGTAAGGTTAGAAATTTGTATACTGACGATTTATGGCATGCTGAGAGCAATAGCCATGACCTGGCAGGCGTCAGCCGTGCACGTCATCAGCCTCTTTATTTTTCAAACTGTTAAGTAAATGGGGTTTCAAAACTTGTTTCTGTAAGTTTTAAAATTTAATAGAATAAAGTTTATTTATTGTACATCTTAAAAAAAAATAGACAGGCGATTACAATAAGCAGAAGTATATGACAGGTCAATTAGAAAACGCACAGTTGATGAGGTAAAAAAAACTTTATCCTGTATACTTGAAATTTTTATATGTTTTTAAATAGGTTTCTCAGAGTAAGTATGTACAATGCCAGGCGGTTTTGAACAGCATAAGACCTTGCCAGGCGAGGGGACAGCTGCTAAGGGCGTGCAAAAAAGAAGTGTTTTACATGAACGCATATAGTAAATGTAATGTATTTTATTGGGTTTTATGCAATATAGGTACATTATTTTAGTTTTACATGAATGCAAATAGTAAATGTAATGTATTTTATTGGGTTTTATGCAATGTAGGTACATTATTTTTAACACTCATTTTCTTCAGCATCATCCGAAATTTCGCTATCACTGTTTTCATCATCATCTGATTCTTCAACAGTGTTTTAAAAAAAAACTGTTAAAAAATAAAAATTATAAAAAATCGCCTTTTTACTCGGTTAAAAATTTTTTTATCAATAATTTAATTATTTATTTTTTTAATTAAATTATTGATTAATTTTTTTTTATGTTTTAAACTAGTAAAAAGGCGATAACAACCTCTTCACTCGTCAAAAAAAAAACCTGAAAATAACAGTTGGAACTTAATTGACAATCGTTACGATTTAATTGGTTTGACGGGAATACGGTTCCATCTTTCCATCTTCTTAATGCAACATAGTTTTACAAGGACCTGCAGATACTGAATCGACTGAAACTGAGGAATGCATTTCAAGTTCTATACAACTATTTTTTTTGCCGACTTCAAAAAAGGAGGAGGTTTCTGTATTCGACCGTATATATATTCCGTATATATATATATATTATGTATGTCCGCGGATAACTTCGTCGTTTATGAACCTATTTCGATTATTTTTTTTTTCTTGGAAAGGGAGTATCCCAGTGGTGGTCCCATGGTAAGGAAACTAAAATCTGATGGTGGAATCCTGAAGAAATTGAGGGAAACTCTTGAAAAAATTGTCTTTCTGACTTGTGTGTTTCTTAATATTATTCAATATAAAGAATTTTAAAGCCCTATAATTAATGAGGGTCTGGTGTTGATCTGATGATGGAGGGAAAGGCAGTTGAGAGAACTTCTCAACGTTTTACAGCAAGTACTTTGTGTTTGGACTTAATTAACTTACTGAGACCGTTCATCTAATTGGGTTTTGATCTGATGATGAAAATAAAGGATAGTGAAAAGAACTCTATAAGGAATATTTTAAAAGATTAAGGTAGGATCCTTTCTTGGTTTCGTCTATAAAAGTGATTAATTAAAAGAAACATAAACAATTAAATAATTAAGTATTTAATCATTTTCAGAGGAATGTATTGAGCTTGATATTTAATTCTCAACAACCTTATTGATTCATTAATTTTTTTTTTCTATTTAAGATGAGGGAAACATTGTTGAAGAATCAGATTATGATGAAAACAGTGATAGCGAAATTTCGAATGATGCTGAAGAAAATGAGCGTTAATAAATCTAAATTTAAAATTTAAGAAAAACCCCCGATTTCAATGCTTTAATTTCCTTAAATGTAAAACACCATAATATTTAATAATAGGCACGCGATGCTCTTTCATTTGATACCCCACTGCAGTATATTTGCAGATTTTCGGTTTTCCTTCCCCACTCTCACCCCCCATAACTTTTAAACGGCTCAACCGATTTTCATGAAACATGTCTAAGAACACCCGGGCCAAACTCACCTTTCATACAACTAACTAATACGTAATTGAAACCACTCCATCCGTTCGGGAGCTATGATGTCCCAGACAAACAGACAGACAGACACGTCAAACTTATAACACCCCTCTTTTTTGGTCGGGGGTTCAAAATAATGTAACTACATTGCATAAAACCCAATAAAATACATTACATTTGCTATATGCGTTCATGTAACACTTCTTTTTTGCACGCCCTTAGCAGCTGTCCCCTCGCCTGGCAAGGTCTTATGCTGTTCAAAACCGCCTGGCATTGTACATACTTACTCTGAGAAACCTATTTAAAAACATATAAAAATTTCAAGTATACAGGATAAAGTTTTTTTTACCTCATCAACTGTGCGTTTTCTAATTGACCTGTCATATACTTCTGCTTATTGTAATCGCCTGTCTATTTTTTTTTAAGATGTACAATAAATAAACTTTATTCTATTAAATTTTAAAACTTACAGAAACAAGTTTTGAAACCCCATTTACTTAACAGTTTGAAAAATAAAGAGGCTGATGACGTGCACGGCTGACGCCTGCCAGGTCATGGCTATTGCTCTCAGCATGCCATAAATCGTCAGTATACAAATTTCTAACCTTACAGGGAGACCGTTACTCCCAGGGTTCACTAGCTCTTGGACTATAATGTTCCTTAAGGCGGGAATTTGGAGATGAAAATCGATCACGGAATCGATGAGCGTCCACTCCACGCGACAGCCGAACGGTCAAGTCCGTGATTTAGGCTTGTTGAAAAAATATCGATACATCGATATATTCGATATTTTTAATGCGATAAATCGATATTTTTTGCCGATATATTGTTAACCAATAAATCGATATATCGATATAAAATATCCAATATCGAAAATTGTATCAAAAACGATATTTTTATTTTATTTATGGATATTGGCTTGGAAGTGCCTCCACAGCCGACGCTGGCTACCAATCCAATTCTAAAGTCGCTAGAATCCAAAGCCGTAAAACAAATGGAAAATAACTGCTTTTTTGTGTATGTTATTTTGTCTAATAAAAAAGAATAACTTTTTTTTTGTAAGTTTATTTATCGTTTACAAAAATAAAACATTTTTATTTAACACATAAATAGCAACTAAAAACCACTAAGGTTTAAACCCGTGCTATTTGAAAAACTGAGACGCAGGTTCTCACTATTTAGTTACACAGATTATTTTAAAACTACGACACCAACAAAGTATCTAAACTAACATTAATTGTTAACTATAAAAATACCTTCGTTTCTATTGAGATATTTGTACATTAAAATAATTTACATTTTGCATAAAAATTAATATTGATATTATTGCGCTAGGCTAAGCTAAATACACTGTTATTTTAAAACCACAATATATTTTTTTTTATTTTGCCGATATATCGATAATTATTCCGCGATATATCAATACCATTATTGATTTTTTTTTTAATATCGATGTATCGATATATCGATATTTTTTTTCACTTTCGACATCCCTCCGTGTTCTTCAGTCGCCATTTTTCTTCTTCTTGTCGCGCCAGCGCATGACAGTGACATTAGCACGCTTATGTCAGGGAAAGAAGAAATTGAACAGGATTATAGATAGGTGGCCTTACCAAGCCGGAAACCACTTTTCACATACAAAATAGTGTTTTTTTTTCTTCTCTTTTTGTTGCCTTCATTTGACCACAATCTCACCTGATCTAAAGTGACGATGTGGTCTAAGATGGAGCATAAACACCTAGAAGGTAGATGGCTTCTCCGGGACATATTACGAAACACGAAAAAAACGCGTGCGTGAAGCACTGGCCCAGCCCGGAGGGTGGTGACAAGCCGCGGCCGAAGCCTACCACCAGAGACTGTTCTAGTCTAGAATAGTGAAAACCCCTGCTAATTTATAAAAGTGCATTAACCGTCCACTCTATTTGTGCAGTCAGCGTGGAGGCCCTAGAGATCGGCGTAACGCGGTCACAAACCCGCTGGGATATGCCTTACACTACTAACATAAATAGCTAATTGACGAGGCAGTGTTATTGTGGTCTAGTTATTATCTGATTTTTCCATCTCCTTGTCGAGACCAAAGAAATGTTAATAAACGATAGTTAACCGATATGAATTTGGTTATTGATTGTATGAAAGGTGACTTTAGCGCGAGTGCTCTTACATGTTTGATTAAAATCGGTGGACCCTTTTAAAAGTTATGTATAGGGGGTGAAATTGGGGTAGAAGAACCGAATATCTGCAATTATATTCGAGTGGGGTATCAACTGAAAGCTCATATCGTGTACATTACAAAATAATATGATTTTAGGAAACTTTACTTTACTGATTTTTAGTTTTAACGAAACTAAGGGTTTGGAGTCGGTCATAGATTTTTCGTTTTGAATTAATTTATTTTTTATATTTTTAAAATTAAATACCAACTCACCGAATTGCATGTGTTTATGTCCTTAACTGCTCCGGAGTCGAGTAGATCTACTACTGTGTCGAGTTGGCCTGCGCGCGCAGCCCGCAAGAACGCTGTGTTTGGGTCAATCTGTAAACAAAGGAAATCATTGATAAATACGATTATTTTATAAGTGACATGAATTTTATGACTCGAAATTCATTTTATCGGCTAACAGTTAAGTTTGACTACTACGTCAAATTGATAAATAATATTTATTATGATATAATATAGACCACCTCGGTGGGCGAGCGTCCCCTGGCGGGAACCGGGCGGGTTCGGGTACAATTCCTAGTTTATGGTCTGGGTGTTTCCTATGTATCATAAGTACATATTTACAAAATATATATATATCTTTGTAGTATATCAGTCACCTAACACCCATAGTACAAGCTCTGCTTAGTTTGGGGTTATGTGATGCTGTGTAATTAGTCGCAATATGAGCAGGATATATTTATTTTATTTTTATTTATTTATAGACACGCGACGATTTTACCCTCAACCTCGAAATTCAGTGAAGAGGAAGAGGTGCACCACCGTGAATCTTTAACCAGAGCTTAAAAGTCTTTAATCACTAGATTAAAATCAAACTCGAGGCAAAATAAGAAGGAACGCAAAAGCATGCCAAAAATACCAACGAAAATAATTTCATTGGAAGCGCTTTTCACAGTTAAGAGTTCATTACATCAAAAGGAAAAACGGAGACCTTATTCATATAACCTCTCTCTTTCACATGTCTGTCCTGTCACAGCCACAATTTGCTTTCAACATGTATCTATGAAATATTATACTGAATAATAGAACACGCTCTTTGCGAAAATTCATAAATTATAGCAATATTCTTATTCACATCAATTTGCATGGCATTTGACTCGTGAAATAAGAAACATGGTAGGTATTTAAGTTACCAACGAGAATCTACCAAAATTCTTACGTTTGAAGCAAAAACTATTTATAGAGGACGGTCGTGCCAGCAATTTCGGATTTCACGGTTGGACCTCACTCCCGACCTTTCTGTAACGCTGAAATATGGAAAACTAGGAATTTTATGCTCCAATTACAGGATGAGAAGGGCCACAAATTTTGAATATCCGTGGGAACGCCGGTAATAGTTTCACATCTGTCGGCCGGCCGAAGCCTCCTATTCAGGACTAGGACAAGGCTATTTACGAAGCTTTTGAATATAAATTTGGCCTGAGAACCCGTCAGTTAGTTTTCACAATAAGCTTAACACTCACACATTTTGTAAATGTATCATGATAAAACTGACTGAACATTTGCAAACTTTTTGTTTGAATTGTTTAAATGTGAAGCTAACTTTATGAAATGCGCGAATAAGTACATTTATATTATACTCGTATGGATGCCAGCGCTTAAATAACTGCTACGGTACAAAACGGTAACGGTATAATTAAAACTTAATGATCTTTCGTGTGCGAAAACGTAAAATATTCCGTCAGTTAATCTGAAGATCTATGACAAAATTCAGCAGAAATATACGATATTTTTTCTAGATTTATTAGTCTCCGTTTGGTGGTGGTCTGTCCTAACAAGCCTACTCAGTAATTTTTTTTTGTTACCATATTATTATTGTTTTTCAAATTATTTAAATCATGACTCATTTGTATTATTTTTTATATGAATTGATCTGTATTATTTTTTTTTTTTTACCAACAAATAGATTATTTGATTATTATTAAACATCATCAGTATTACTGACAGTAGTAGACTGCTTCAGTGGCGCGGTGGGCGAGGGTCCGCTTGCGGCGCAAGAGGTAGCGGGTTCGATTCCCGCCGAGGGTGAAAGTGTTTGTATGTTCTGCAAGCACGGTCTCCTTGGTCTGGGTGTCTAATATGTATAAAAAAAAATTATCTATATAAATATGTATGACTATTATATTAAGTATATCAGATAACTAGTACCCGTAACACAAGCTTAGGGCTTACCACGGGGCTAGATGTTGTTGTGTGAATTGTCGGGAAAAAAAAAAAAAATAAATAAATAATTAAGCTGTATGATCTCGACTTTTGACTCCAGTTATTTTGGCTAGATGCAACCAGTATCTACAGTGTACTTGTAGCTTTTACCAAGCAAAATATTCCTATGAGATGGACGTCCTACGCAGCGCTTGCCGGTCCGTTGCCACCATTCCAGACATCAGAAATTGTCTTAATAAGAGTAGCGAATAATAGTGCGAAGTGATTAGATACGAGACAAATTCGTGACTATTACGACAGAGCTTTGGAACTTAGATTTGCAACGCAGCAGGTCTTCAGGCGACTCCGGCGTTTCTTTGTAAGTTATTTTACAGTCCAACTTTACTGCAGCGATAAATCTCCAACCAAAAAAAGAATTATTTAGAGCAAACGATTTGAGTACGTTTTTGAAACAACCCTATGAAATATGTAGCTGTTAAATGTTTGCTCAATATCAACACTGTTTAGTGCACCGCACCACACCGGCAATCTGACGTATGTTTTGTTTGTAAGGGTACTTTTATCGACTTGTACTACCTATAAATAATATTTTTTTTTTGTACAAAAATAAATTATTTTTATTTTTTAACTAGCTTTTAGACATTGAATCCAGAAAATAAGAATTTGAAGATGCCAAACGATAATAAAAATAAAGAATCGTTTAATAGGACTCTTGTTTTTTAAGAAAATTCTATGCTTTTTTTAATTTCACCAGCTGCATAAATAACAATACCACTTCAACTCTACCGATTTCACTGCAGTGAACACACACAAAAACCATCACTAAAAGGTATTACCAGTACCACTCGAAAAGAGATATGAAAACCACTCCATTTTCAATTAAATCACTGAACATCCACTAACCGCTTTAATTAGTAGGTAGGTAATTTATTTATAAAACCTTTCAACGTATCCAATTATTAAAAAAAAAACAATTTAAAGCTAAAAACGGTGCTTTTTAAACATCACGTCATGCTAAAGCAGCATTTAAGTATCTGACCACTATTTAGCAGCAGTTCAAAATTTTGATGCTCACTTTTCGATACCTTAACCATACAATCGATTGAGAATTTAATAATTTAATTTTCTGGTGATCCAAGGAATTTTCACTTAAAAATTTCGATGCACACTTATGGATATACGTTTTTACAAATATTCTTATTGAGATTCGATAGGGATTTATATAATAGTTGATAGATAAAACCCACCACTAAAGTGATGGAGTACACCCGCCTCTCGAGTGGCAGTATGCGCGCGCCGCACCACACAGACATCGCGGCACTGCCTGCGCCGGCGCCGGCACAAGACCGCTGAAGCGGAACCGTGAAGTGGAACCGTGACCTATCTATGCTATAGATAGACTTTTTTAAGTTATTTTTTATGGTCGGTTCAGTTCGGTTCACAATTTATGATGTGGTCACTGCCCATACCATTGCACGCTTACGCTGTGAATTACTTAATAGTTACCGTTTCAGATCCCGGTGAGAAATTAATTTTTGTTTAACTTCTGATCAGATACATAAATATGGGTGCTTATACTTTTACACTTTTTTTTACTTGGATACACAATAACAGGCTTAACAAATCAAGGAAATGACGGTCGCGAAAGACACTTATCGCATCAGCTGAAGTGCAATGGAAGGTCACCTAGGGCGCAGAATAATGGCGGTTGGGATCGACATGTCCTTTAATGGAGACTGGGGTAATTTGTGTAAGCCCACCTTACCGCACAGGAGCACATAAAGATTTCGAGTGGACTGAACTTCCTAAGATTGATATGGGACCAATAGAATACAATTTTTATTTATACAGTATTTCATTTTCATATCATAAGCTGTGTCAAATTTAGGATGAAATGAGGTGTTCTTTGGTTGTATGAATTGATCTGCATATGACTTGCTATTTTATGAGATACATTATTCAGTGTAAACAAAGCCAGTATTTTAATATTAATCACGAAGTTAAGAAAATAACGGGAAGCTAATAATCTACATATTATCTACCTGCGTACAAAATCTGTGAATGATCACAGAAAAATCTTGAGAAACACCATACAAAAGAATTCCAATCTCTCCACGCTCTCAAATCAACCAATTTGGGGAATCAAGGTGGAACATAAAACGGCGTAATTTCGTGGTAACCAGTGTTATTACAGATGGGAATGCATTCCGTTAGAAAGGTAGATAATGACTGATATTGCAGAATGCAGTTGAGATTTAGTCAGCTGGTTTTCTCGCATTGAAAGCTTTAGCCTTAGAGGCCGAGATTAGAAAAGATAGAGGTAAAATAAGTTTTATTATTATATCTATATATTTAAACATATAATAAACTATTGAAAGTGGGAAAGCTCAATTAATTTCTTATAAAAAAGTTAACTGTCCGCAGAAAGCAGCTATATCTAATTACTTTATTACTTTACAACTCGAAATAAAAATATCGTATTATTTCAGACACAGGTCTCTATTTGATAAATAAATCTAAATTTAAAATTTAAGAAAAACCCCCGATTCCAATGCCTATATTTCCTTAAATGTAAAACAACATAATATTATGTAATGTGGGCGCGATGCGTTTTCATTTGATACCCCACACTAGTATATTTGCAGATTTTCGGTTTTGCTTCCCCACTCTCACCCCCATAACTTTAAAACGGCCCAACCGATATTCATGAAACATGTCTAAGAACACTCGCGCAAGACTCACCTTTCATACAAAAAAAACTAAATTGAAATCGCTCCATCCGTTCGGGAGCTATGGTGACACAGACAGACAGACAGACAGACAGACACGTCAAACTTATAACACCCCTCTTTTTTGGTCGGGGGTTAATAAGTAATACAAACCATTTATATTAACTAGCGGTCCGCCACCGCTTCGCACCTAGTTGACCGTATTGTGAATCTAAACCATTCTCGAACCCACATAAACACATACAAAAAATGTCATCAAAATCGGTCCAGCCGTTTAGGAGGTATTCAATGACTAACACACTGGCAGACGTACAGGAGATTAATATTTATAAAGATGAGAGCAAAATATGTAGAGACCGATCAGTCAAGGAAATAAGTACCTTCACTATTCACCACAATAATATACACAGGAATGAATTACAAACGCGAGAGTAGCTATTTATTTGTGTATTACTTTACCGGAAATATACTAGCTGTTTTTCAAGATATCTTTACTGGAAACAGTGATTGGCAGGCCTGACAAATAGCTCGTTTTGAGCGCGTGTGATAAATCGACGTGAACTTAGCAGCGATAGGTGCTATCAATCATCAGAACCCGAGAAAAGTGATAATGACAGCATTATGATTTGAAACCGTGAATAAAATTTCAATGTATTAAGAATTATGTTATGATTATGATGTTACTGTCACTTACTTTTGAAAGGTAAATGATTATTACAAAATAAACTTAATAAAAAAATTTTTTAATCTGGCAAGCAATTTATAATTAGCTTTTATTTGACCACAATCTCACCTGATGTAAAGTGACAATGTGGTCTAAGATGGGGCATGAAGACCTAGAAGGTTGATAGCTTCTCCGGAACACGCAAGCAAGGATGTGTTCTGATATCAGAAGCGTTCTAACGAGTTTGCCATTTAAAATAACATTTAGAAATAAGAAAGTATGTATGTTTGTTTTGTAACCTCTTTAAACCGTATCTCCATATATTCCCGTGTGATTTACGAAGAATTTGTATTAATTGGGAAATAAACAGCTTTTCTATAAAGCTTATTATCTGATCTGATAATTTCAAAACTCATCTCCACGATACAGGCTTTGTCTTGTGTAGGAGATCGCTGGTTAATTTTTAGGTACTGTAATTTTTCTGATAAATAAACATTTTTCTTTTTTTTTTCTTATACATTACAATTAAAGCTTTTATAATAACAGAGCGCTAATTAGAGATTTTAACGTATATAATACATAATGCTTGAAATTAATTTTAATACAAACAGTGAACACCACGACAAATGAGCAGTTTAACAAAAAGAAACTTAATTAATACCTAAGTCCGACCTCCGGGTGGTGCTAAGAACAGTCTCTGGTGGTAGGCTTCGGCCGCGGCTTGTCACCACCCTCCGGGCTGGGCCAGTGCGTGAAGCGATTTTGTCGTGTTTCGTAATGTGGTCCAGAGAAGCCATCTTCTAGGCCTTCATGCTCCATCTTAGACCACATCGTCACTTTACATCAGGTAAGATTGTGGTCAAATTAAGGCTTATCAATAATAATAAAAAAAAAAGTCACTATTAAATAATTAATTAGCTAGTCTAGCTAACTGGTTTTATGCTCGATCAGAATAAATCGAGGCTGGATATAAGATGTCAGAAAAAGCTTAAATAGGTTTCTCAGAAGTAGATTTAATCTTTAATGATCTAACTTAGTTTTGGCACAAACGAACCAGAAATAAACTTTCTCATTCGTGTTCAGAGATTACGCTGATTAATTTATCAAGGCAGCTGACATTCAAGATTCTAGATAAGGGATTAAACGGTTCCTGCCGATTTATATTGAGGAACATACAGAAAGGTATTGGAAAATGTTAGCTAGCTGCTAATTGGATTTAAGAAACTTTTCAACAACCGCATCTATTAAACAAGACTATAACCTAAATCCTCTCAGTTGTTTCGTTATGTATCTTCAGCCGAAGAATGTCAATTACAATTCATTTTCAAAGGAAGAAAAAGTCCAAAGATGGTTTAAGTCTAAGAATTGCCGGAAAATAATTTTGAATAATTAATAATAATAATATATATATAACCGTGCGAAGCCGGGGCGGGCCGCTATTTTGTAATAAATGTAACCTAACACCGTATCATACATTATGAGACAAGCCTTGAGCCAGGTCGAAACAATAAATAATTATTTCCGGACAATCCACACTAGCCCAATGGTAAGCTCTAAACTTGTGCTACGGGTACCTCATATCTGATATATTTAATATTATAGACCATACATTATATAAATAGTTATTTTAATTAAAAAATTACCCTGACCAAGAAGAAAGTGTTTGCAGAACATACAATCACTTGACCCCTCGGCGGGATTTAAACCCATAATAATCCTAAAAATAGCTTATCATAACAATTCCAGGTAAAATTGCCACAATCCGTCCAATTTCCATGACATCCTAGTTGGCAGAACCTCCTGGAAACGGCTCAGTAGGAAATCCCGCTGCGCGCATGCAGCACTGCGCACTCGCTACAGTGCAACGTTCGCTGAAAGGTCACTAGGGTTGCCAATAGTAGTATTCGGGGTGGTATTCAATGTATTTCGGGATGGAAGGTAAGTTAAGCCGAATACCATAGATAATTTTGCCAGACTGCTTATTATTTAATCTGAGTTCTTTTCCATCGCAAGTTTGCCTGGAACAGATCGTCGTTTGTTATTGATCATTTTCTAATTACATTCGTTTAGAAGAGTAACAGACATACGGCTTGTTTTTCAAAAGCACTTTAGATATAAATTTAAATAATTAAGTACGTCGAAATAGGACTCAAGAAAATTAATCTAGTGAACTATTTATTTATTGGCGGGTCAATAAATAACTTGTCTGACTTAATCCTACTGAAAATAACCTATCTTGTCAGCAGAGCCTTGAATTCGGAAAAAATCCACGCAATATTAGACGCCTCGCAACACTAGCTGTGTAAACACTGTGTTTATCTACTCGGTGATTGGATTTTAAACTGGGGCTCGGGCGCCTATCAAAGAGAATTTCGTTTAATGCATAACAATAGTGTTGTTCCATTCTACTGATGAAGGGCTAGGATTTCCCATGCGTGACGTATAATGCACGAGGTGCTTTAATAAGGTAACTCGATTACCTACGAATAAATAGTTACAGAGTAGCATTTATTTGGTCACTGTCCTCTCTGTTTCAGAAGATCGTTTAAAATTAAATATAAATACAATTAATTAATTTCGGACAGCAAGGATCCATAGTTTCGTTAGTAACTTAAAATTAATTAGGGTTTAAATTAATTGATAAAAATATATAAATATTTTTTTGCCATCTAAAAAACAGCTCCCTTTACACGCCACGGCGTTGCGATTATTTAATAAATTTTCCCGCGGAAACAACGAATTTTTAAGTGGTTAATTAGCCTTTAGCCTTCCACTATTAAATAGGAAATCATTTTTCAAATCAGACCTCAAACAAACTCTTCAAATAGTACGAGTATTAGTAAAATAATCGCGCATTATCCAAGTTTTTATATATTCAACAAAATTCAGAGAATGTGCCTGTACAGCGAATAATACACCATTTTTCTAAGGACACTGTAGAAAAGTAACCAGTCCACTAGATACAAATATGTATATACATATATACGTCAAAAAGTAATCACTTTTAACTAGTACCTCTGCAGTAAGCGCATGTTATAAACGCTTGCAATCACATCAGAGACGCTCCAATAATGTTAAAAGGGTTATAAGAACAACAGAACGGCGCTGTGAAGTGCTGTAAGAAAAGTTGTGAATCTAAAATGAAATCGCCCTTTTCTAGGTCACAGCTGACCCTCATTGTTTTGTGCCCTTTCAATGGTACGTTGACTAGAAGAGTGATTGATTTGCTATGGAGAACCACCGAGGTACTGATGTAAAGCTTATTAACGGTGGGGAAAGTGGGGCGTACCCTAATTACGCAATATGCGGTGGAATAATCACGTTTGATCTGAACTTGATAATGTTATCTAATTATGATTGAAGTAGCTAATAAAGCAATAAAAGAAACAGATATACAGATGTAGGTGAAGTCATGAGTTAGGATCTGTTTAAAATAGAGGTAGATGTTACAGTATGAATTGAATAGTCGAACAATATTTACTGTGGTCTTATCCACACATTTTATATATTTTTTTAATTTTAATGCCACATATTTATTTGTTATTTATAGGAAAATCAACAGCTAAATTTACAATATAAACTAATATAGAAGCAACAGAAAGCTATTTTTTTTTGCTGATAGACACAATTTAATAATACATGGAAACGTCAACAGAATGAAATGAAAGCAATGAATAATGCGTTAAATAATATACTACAAAAAACAAAAACCTATATATCTACCTATTTACTTTAAAAAAAAACAATAAGCTAGTCGCTGTCTGGCTGAGTTGATACTTCGACTTAATAGGTCCAAGCTAGCAGTGGATAAATCATAGAATTAGCATTCTGTCATCAGGTCAAGGAAAAATCTATTAGGGTGGCCTATGCCTGAAATGACAATGATGATAGATAACGCAGAGGAAGTCTTAGCCCATCTCTAAGGCCAAACTTACTTACAAATATTACGTACAGAAACGTGAAACGGAATCAGTTAAGCATCACAGGCGACGCCCCAGCATTGTATACGGCTAAATTGAGAGCTAAATAGCTCTAATAGCGACTTGTTGAACAACCTTGAACGTGCCACTGTCAAGGTTGATGGCGGTGCAAAGTTTGATACACTCTGTACTTTGGCGTGACGAAAGGAGTTCTTTGACAGAATTGAAGGACTAGTATAGAATCTCTTTCCATAAAGATAAAGGTACACTATGCTATTTTAACAAACGGCACAACTTTTAACATCCAGCCAAACTAAATCTACAACGTTATTATTATTATTTAACAGCAAGAATCAATCGACGGTATCTGCTTTAGGGAACGATAGCCAAAGGAAATCGACATAAAAACCGGAACCCATTTAGGATTTATAAAATAATCGCCTCGCGAAAGTTCTTAAAGGAAACGTCGGTCAGAGAAATGGTTCTTAATCGGAATGGACCTCGATGATCCTGGATTGGACATTCAAGAACCTTCAGGGTGTAACAGTAGAGTAGATAAGTATTGGAAAGGTTCATACTACACCTAGGGTTCCCTTAACAATTTATACTTATTTAGTAACAATAAAAAAAAAACACCAAACATATTTTTTAGTCCAAAATGATGCAGTCAGAGCGGTCACCCATCCAAATCATGTTTGTTGTTTGGATTGGAACCAAGAGGGCTTTATTATTATTTCATTTATTATCCCTTAAAATTTCAATTATCTACCACGGATCTTTAGATACGCACACAGCCTGGTGACAGACAGACAGTCGGTGAAGGGTAACAGGGTCCCGTATTACCCATCGGATACGCAACCCTAAAAAGCCGTAATAACTCAATGTCTCCGTGTTAGCAGGTCAAACGCTCAATTGCATGAGATCCTGGCGAATATTGTCTAAACTGCGGTCCAATTGGCGAATTCCTCGCATGTCTGAATCTTTACAGATTGGATGTAGTGTGTGGGCGGCCCAGATTTTACTAGTACGATTTCCTTATTAAACTGACGTGTTATGGTCCGATAATTCCTTAGATGGTTAGTTTGGGAAAAAATACTGGGTGCGTGGTCTAGTCATTTCAGTAGGTACTTGACTAGATTTTTAATCTTTATGATGCAGGCTAGTGTGACTTGTTTATTTCTATGTTATTTAAATTTAGTTGTACGAATTGCGCGTACTGCTCCGTTCCCTCACACAGTTGCTAGTTTCCTACAAATTCGGTGATTAACCAACATTTTTGCCGTGGATAATGTAATGTCACGAAGAATAAAAGAGAACCTACCCTAGGTAGGGAAAATTTACAATACAAATACGTTACCACCAGCTAAATTATGTAAATGTCTGAATGTGCCCTTTAAGAAGTAACTTTTAGAAGAAAAACATAATCCATCTTATCCCGAGTTTGGTCTTCTGACTTCAAATGCTACGCGAATGTTGATAGATTTACTGATAGTAACAGAACACCGCAAGATCCGAAACGGGCCAATAGATGCACTTGCCTTGAGCGGCGCGCGCGCAGCGTCGAATTACATCCCATGGGTATCGTATGCGCATATCCGGTGTCTACTCCTAGCTAAAAGTAGGCTGGATCAGGTGTATTGATTACGCACTTCGATCTGATTTAAAGAGGCAGAAACATTACTTAGAACAGTTTCCAGTATGTCAAAACAGTACTGGGAAAAAGGTCAATACTGTTTGATGAATAAATAAAAATATATCTCCGGACTAATCACACAGCATCACCTAACCCCCAAACTAAGCTGAGCTTGTACTGTGAGTGCTAGGTTTGATGATACTGATGATGAAACTTTGATAACTTATTGAAAAAGCTAAGCTAGCTGGAAATAAATAGTTATTTTTTAACATAGGTAGAAGTTACTCTGACAGATACTATAGATTATACTAGCTTTTCTTGCCAAGGCGGCGTTATCCGTGTTCTATGGATTTTCCCGCGGGGAACAACATATTTTCCCACGGTAAAAGCCTAAAGCTTTCCTTGATAAATAGGGTATCTAAGTAAATTAATTATTCTAATCGGACCTGAGATTCAGTTCCTGAGATTAGCACGATCAAACAAACTCTTTAGCTTTATAATATTAGTATAAATTAACAAACTCATAACTTTACTATAAACTTGTAGTTCAGAAATAAATTTAAGATGTACTCATACTTATTGTAATAAGAAAAATAAGAATAAGTTTATTGGTCTAACCTATCTTCGTTCAAACCCATCTTCGGTGGAGGTTGGTAATGTGCATCATATATTTTTTTAGGTTTTATCATTCTCTTATTTTAGAAGACATTGGCAGTGCCTCTCGTGCAAACAATTCAGTTAAAAAAAAAAGAAATCATAATATCATTTTGAAAGACCTATCCATGATAATACACAAATAACTTTTCATAGTTAAAATACTCATCAAAACAAACCCTTTAGCGCCGTGCTAAATATTCGATACCAGATTATTTAGCCATCTTTGCACGCTGCTAAGTAGCCCCTAGCTAAAACAGCAGAGCAGCACTATTTGATTTTCGCAGGCGCTTACAGCAGGCATGATGCGTAGGTACAGTATGCGTCTCTAACTGGTAGCCCTCTTGCAGTAGTAGTTTCTATGCAAAAGGGGGTACCAGTTAGCGACGCATACTGTACATCAAATTTAGGTATTCTATTCAAATTAAGACCGTCTTTAAACCCGTCCATATATACTAGATTTATTATCCCTATTATTAGCATTTCATAAAAAAGAGCTAAGTTTAATGCTCTTCATCATCGAAGTACCGGGCTTGTGACGCATAAAAAATGTGCAAATCGCCCAAAAGCCTTAAGCTGGGTCCACACTTGTATCATTTCGGCGTATTGTATCTCCGTCGCGTATCCTCGGCGCGTATCATGATCGCTAGTTTGGACGCAAGCTGATACGCGTTAATGATACATGCCGTATCCGATACGGCCCGATCCGCCCCCGATCTCCAATGATCGCGTATCAAGATACACCGCGTATCCGATACGCGTATCACGGTAGTATGGACGTATTTTGATACTGTATCATGATACTGTATCGTGATACACCCCGAACCATCCTGTGTCGGTTTTTCCGCGATCATCAAAGGAGATACGCGTTGCATTGAACAAGTTTGGACGTGAATGCTTGATGCAGTGTTGCCAAACGACGACCTCTGTGGCTCGGTGGGCGAACGTCCGCCTGAGGCGCAGGAGGTTGCGGGATTGATTCCCGCCGGGGGACCAGATTTTGTACGATCTATAATTTCTGGTTTCGGGTCTGGGTGTTTTCTATGTATCATATATGTATGTATTTACAAAAAAAAATCGTATCCGTCACCTAACACCCATAGTACAAGCTCTGCTTAGTTTGGGGTTAGGTGATTATGTGTGAGTAGTCCGGAAATATTTATTTTATTTATATTTAATGCTGCTGCAATTACCGTGTTCTACGGCTTTCAGGCCAAAACATTACACAATGCACTGCCTACGGCTGCAACCCTGTAGCCGTAGCAGTTTCTACGGTTATTCGCAAATTCTACGGTAATTGATTAAATCCGATGAGCGAAATTACTCCCTTCTCACTTACCCAAATATGATTTGACAGGAGATCGAGAGGAACAGCACTTTGGGAATGTCGATTTTAAACATCAGAGTAGCTAACTGTATTCGATTAATAATCCAAATATACCGAAAGCCAACATTGCAAAGTTGTCTATGTTTGTTTGGACTTTGTTACTCTTGAAGTTACTTGTTACATTTTCTTTTTGAAGCGTCCATATTTGTAAAGTTAAAGTTGATACGCTGAAATGATACAGTATCACATAAGTATAAAATGAGCGTCCATACTTATGATACGGATACTCGATACGCCACGCCTGATCGTGATACACCGAAATGATACAAGTGTGGACCCAGCCTTACAAAATTTCGATGCACCGTATTGACTTGATTTATCGTTTGAAAAAAATAAAACAGAAATAATACAGTTGTGCACACAACTGTTATTAATAATCTGAATGACGAAGTATTTTTTTTTGTCATCTACCTTATTGAATCTTACAATAGCATACAAATAACTTACCGTTTTTTGTTTTGATCTTCATAAGCTAAAAATTATTTGTAGACGTATTTTTTTTTAAAGAAAATGTTGTGATGCTTTTGTAATTATCATGTGATTTAATTTCTATTGCACATTATTATAAAACAGAAACATAGCATATCGATTTACCTATCGCGGTATAAGTATCAACAACAAACACACCGTAAATAGCTCTACCAAAATAACTTATCCCAAGTCAAAGACGAAACCAAACAAAAGATTTTTTGTTATGGCACCATGAGACAAAAATACATCCATACCTTTAAAGTAAAGCTAAAAAGCTTATTTAATACTTCAACACATACTTTTAACAAATTTGAAGTCAGCTCGACGTTTTACGACAGGCGTTAAACGGTGAAGCACAGCAGCGTTATGTTTGTAAACAAACTATTATTAAAATTTCAAGAGCTCTGCATATTTAAAGGGTGTTGTGGTCGATCAATATCCTGCAAGTTCGAATTACGTCACCGTCGCACTGGTTTGCGCTATATACCATTATACCGCAAACCGTTATACCATTATATTTCTCTGATGGGCCTTGTTCTAATAGACATGGTGACTACATAAAAAATAGTTATTCTGTTTAGGGTGTCTGTTAGCCCGTCGAAAAATACTGAACATAATTATATTTTTCGCTTTATCGATTTGATAAGAAAGTGCCAAGATATAGAGCATCAAAGTTCTCGAGTACAGGCTTTTGACGTACAAATTTAGTACAAACCGCACGAAAGCGTTACGTCACGCGAAACTTCCTTCAATGCACTGAATCGGCTTGATTTTGTTCGTTTGCAAAATATTAGAAAACATAGGTGTTCATACCATACAAACAATAAAAATGCGAAAGTAACTCTGTCTGTTCCTCTGTCACACAAAAACTACGGTACCGATTTAAATGAAATTAGGTACACAGATTCTCTAGAGCCTAAGAAAGGACATAGGGTGTTTTTACCGCGGGAAAATCCATTATAACACGGGTATTAACACCGCGGGGCACTTCAAGTATTTTTATATAAACAAAATAACGTACAAATTTTTTTTTGTCATATTTCCCTATTGTTTTACCTATTTCTTCCTCGATTTAGCCTCTAGTAGAAATTATTTTGACCTATATTACTTCCCTGGTTTCTGCGTAGAAACTCATTAATCAAAACTCGGTGCAGCGGTTGAAGCGTGAAACAGTAGCTGACTGAGTCACTTTCGCTTTTAAAATATTGCTATACAAGTAGGAATATGTAGTTTTGTCTAATCAAGCGTGGCTTAGAATATGCTACGAGCGGCGAGATGATGTGAAATCGATTAAAGAAAAACGAGATACTTTTATTCGCAACTTTGTGGCTATAGAATAAACAAAATCATGACTTCAACACTGTTTGTCTGCGGTAAGTAGATAAAGATAAATTTTAGTTGTGAATAATCTGTCAAATTTAATGTTTGGAATAACAACATGTTGTAATCTCCAACAGTCGAGGGCTAATGGGCACTTGTTTTATTTAAGGTTTGCTTTCGTTTAAGTACATACTAACTGCTCACCCGCGGTTTTTCGTAATTATAAATTTTTCAACGGTAAAAAAGT
Source organism: Gymnoscelis rufifasciata (assembly GCA_929108375.1). NCBI lineage: Eukaryota > Metazoa > Arthropoda > Insecta > Lepidoptera > Geometridae > Gymnoscelis > Gymnoscelis rufifasciata. Next base: position 5,306,470 of record OV815327.1, on the reverse strand, counting down.
AGTTTTCGTGCATTACTGGGAAAACAGCCTTGACTCGAAACGGACTTTTTTCGTAAAAAAATATTTTCGCGGTAAAATTACGTGTTAGACTGTTATGTAAGCTATATTATTGTGAAGTTTCATCAAAATCCATCCAGTTGGTTTTTGCGTGAAAGAGCAACAAACAGACAGACTTACATGTTCACAAGTTGTCGCCTTTATAATATAATTAATTAGGATACGTAAGTATTTCTTCTTGCATTGTGTTTTTGGTTAATATTTTTTTTTCTTTTAATCTCAAACTTCAGGCGACATTCAGCGCAGTTAAATCAAGGAAACAATAAATCTAAATTTAAAATTTAAGAAAAACCCCCGATTCCAATGCCTTCATTTCCTTAAATGTAAAACAACATAATATTATGTAATGTGGACGCGATGCGCTTTCATTTGATAGCTTACACTAGTATATTTGCAGATTTTCTGTTTTCCTTCCCCACTCTCACCCCCATAACTTTTAAACGGCTCAACCGATTTTCATGAAACATGTCTAAAAACACCCGGGCCAAACTCACCTTTCATACAAAAAAAACTAAATTGGAATCGCTCCATACATTCGGGAGCTATGATGTAACAGACAGGCAGACAGACAAACACACAGACAGACACGTCAAACTTATAACACCCCTCTTTTTTGGTTGGGGGTTAATCAACAATTACTTGTTAGTGTGATTCCTTATCGTCGGATACATTGCGGAGGACGATTATTTATAAGATTAGTTACCTTAATAAATATAGGCTATTAGTCTCTTTGCTTCTGATAAACAACCAGTATTATCTCCTCCGTCCATGTGATGTAAAAGCGCCTTAGAAAGTGAAAATATAGGTTTAGTGCAAGTAACACAAACCTAGTCATTATCATTATTTCAATCAGAAGATAGCTACAAGATCTCCATCATAGATATTTATTAGTTTTAGTTTGAGGCGGCCTGCATCTACCGTGTAGTTTTTGTTGATGAACGTTCTACGCTAAATTAAGCTTTTCGTATATCCGGGTCGAGGCGAAATATTTTTCGGTCGCAAATTTATAAGATTGATTTGTTATCAAGTCTGAAATCAAACGAAAAACAAAGTTTTATAATTAAATCTACCAATAAAATAATACATAATAATATAAAGCACATTCATTTTTACTGAACACTTTCTATTAAATTTACAAAGTACATTATTTAGTATTTACATACAGATTAAAACGGCAGCCTTCACATCTTCAGTGTTTGCGAGACTCGGTCGAGTTAGAACACTGTATAAATAATATTACCGTCGTAAGATGGTGCAATGTGGTGTCCTGTATTTATGTATCAATACTATCTCATACCCACTTACACAGTAGTTCTCTAGTGTTTTCTCTGTCTACGGAGCTTGCGTGAGTCCACAGCTCCGAGATGCCCGTAGGAGTGCTATCAAGCCAATATTTGCCAAGTAAGAAGAAAACATAGAGGATGATTATTGTAGATTCTTAAGTAGGTAATAAATAAAATTAATATTACTACTAATAGTGATGTATAAGACATTTGTTTTATCCTGCCTTTTATATCACGACCTGGCCATTACACTTTGTAAAATCATCATCACCCTATTAACGTTTCCACTGCTGGGACACAGGGACTTCTATCTTGGCGAGAAAGAAAAGGCTTTAATTCACTACGCTGGCGAAGTGCGGGTTGGTGAATGTCACGTGTCCTTCAAACTCTTTTAAAGTTGTCAGAACAGTCAACTGGAAAATAGTAATTATTAGAATTCCTTTCTTCAATTTTATCTAAACGCCACAAAATTAAGGCGGTGTTCATCAACAATTATTTCTTAGCCAGATACAAACAGAATGGCAAAGTTGAGCGGCTCTTTCAATATTAATTGACGTTATCTAGAGACAATCTGTGAGTTATTGCAGGCCGCTATTCAGCTTAACTAGGCTCTACCATCTTGCCTGTCTGGGTGGATAGATTTATTTTGTTATTTTCTACTCAACATCATTCGTTTTCGTACTTTTTGATGTAGCACATGAAAGTAAGTAAACCTTAATTGAATTATTATGAATTTATATACTTTCCAAATAATCGGTTTTCTAGTCTCCGTGCTTTTCGTAATAATTGAGCAAAAAAACTTTTTTTCGTTTCTATCTTTATTTATTTATTTTTATTTCTAGTTTGTGGAAAGCACGAGGGAGATTCTCGTAAATTTTCAGATTGATATAAAATCCTCTGAATATATGTACCTTAGTTTCAGGGTTGTGTGTAATAAATGAAAAGGGTTGTTCCCGTCGCATTAGATGTAAGATGTTTTTGTCCTAGCTTATGACCCCTAGATACAAGGTACATAATAATTTATTTCGAAATATAAATACTTATCTTACATAAAAACAATTTAATAGCGAAATTTCTACTCTTTCATTTTGGTAAAACAGCGATCGTATTTAACTTAGTCTTGCTGCTGCCACATAATACAAGAAAGTTATTACAATTTCGAAAGCTCACGAAACAGCGTAGAAAATGGTATAAAATGACTCCTTAACATTGCAAGCAGCTTCGTGGAGTGAATACAAACTGATGATACACGGTTGGCTTGTCAGATCCGTCGCCTTTACATATAAAATTATTGATATTAATTAATTATTAAAAACGGTTAACAATAACTACTTACACTAATTAGTAAATTAATATATTTTATACACAGTATTTAACAAAACTGTTAAATGATATATATATTAATTGTGTTTTGTTTATTGTAGTAATATTTTGGTCAGTGAATAAAGGCTTTCGTCATTATTATTATACACCATACTTTATTCTATGTTGCGACTAGAGATTATTTTATTTGCTCGCTTGCATACGCATAAATAGGTGTAGGTAATTTTTTTATGAATACTTATAATAAGAAAAAAATGGTTTGAAAAAAATAATTCCCTCACTGACTAATTTAGTTATTTCCGAATTGTCTTGCTATATATACTTACAATATTAAAAACCCAAATGTGATTAACTGCCCCACTTCGTTAAGTGAACAAATCCTAATAAATAATTAATTAGCAAGGTATTTTCATAGCAGAACCTTTAGGTAGTGTTCAAGTGAATTTTAAAGTGCAAGAGAATGAATTTTACGCGATGTCAAGGTAATCAGAATCTCTTAGTCAGTTAATCGGTTTAAAATGGATGTAACGTCCAGAAGTCAGAAATCGTTATTTATCAGCCAAAGTAAGAAAAACAAACTAACAATAATATAACAGTGAGACTATTTTATCTATTAAACAAAAACCGGCATGCATCTACCTGACGTCTTATACGATTTCATAGAATATAACAACCTTCAACCGTAACAGTACCTCGACATTCGTCATCAAATCCGCTAGAAAAAAATGTAATATTTCATACCCCTTACAGTTCTAGAATGGAGACCACGCGTCAAGCGCCGCGTAGAACGTCCACCAACTAGATGGACGGACGACCTGGTAAAGGCTGCGGGCTCACGTGAATGCAGGCCGCAGCCAGCCGAAATTAATGGAAACCTTATATCCTACAGTGGACGTCCTACGACTAAAATAATGATGATGATGACCCCTTAGCCAGGTCGTAGGTTCCAACCATGTACAGATATTCCTAGGTACGCTACTTATAACTATGTCATCTTGTTGACAACAATCGGTAACTTAAACCTGCGTTATGCGTGCGTGACTTGAATTAATGATTTGAAACGGCAGTTAAAGTACTAATTTATGTGTAATGTATGGAAAAATTGAATTTATTACTTCAGTATTTTCAATGACTAAACTGCTTTGACAGGTGAAAGCTGCACATACATCATTATACAACACAATACAAAAACACTTTATTCTACACCAAACAAAACAATAGTTACAAAAATCAATTAAGAGGAATAAGTACATAAGGCGGCCTTATCGTTTAAGAGCGATCTCTTCCAAGCAACCTTAGGATGGAAAAAGAGAATAAGTAATACAAATTAGACAGGGGTGTACTATTGATTACCCACGTATTAATGTTAGTTTTAAAGATAAATAACTCACTAACTGTAACTAACTACTTACCTTAACTGTAACTGTAACTGACTATCTCCAAACTATATCTAAAGAACTGTGATAGAAAGAGAGTTGAAATTTTGAGGGTTGATGTATTTCAGTTGCCTATATAACAAACTCTAAAAACACAAAATTCATACAACTAACGTGATTTTATAAAGTTGCTTAAGGTCAGTGCTTGGATAGGTGACAGCTCAAACTGCATCAATTTGCATTAAACAAATTTTTCTTATTATTGTGTTTTTTTTTTTGCAAAATGTGTATTAACTGTACCCTAGTTGTAGTGTAAGTATATCTCATACTTATCAAATTTATTTTTCTAGAATGATAGGAGAATATGCGCACAAAAACCACAAAATTGAGATGATTTTGCTGTTTCTCACATTCGCTCTGTACATCCATTCATAAATTAATAAACTTTCGCGTTGGTAAAATTAATTATAATAGTTATAGCTCGACAGTTTGCACTAGTTGGACAATAGCGAATAAATATCTAAGCCAAGTCGTTAAAATTAGTATGTCAATGTTAAATGGCCGGGTTCATGTTGATGCAGCTTCTTATAGAAATTACTGGAATATCTACATACTAGCGACCCGCCCCGGCTTCGCACGGGTGCAATGCTGATATACTAAATAAATAAATAATTAATAAATAAATATAAAGTAAATGACAAAAAAAAGTTATTGTGGGTAGACATAAGAGATAGACATATACCATCACGGACTTTTCTGTAGACCTTTTCAATGTGTACAATACTTAGTACATTCACATTAGACATCACAATAGAAACCTCAAAAATAACAGTACTTCTCCACTATTTAATGGATGTTATTATACATATAAACATTCCTCTTGAATCAATCTATCTATTAAAAAACCGCATCAAAATCCGTTGCTTAATTTCAAAGATTTAAGCATACAAAGAGACATAGGGACAGAGAAAGCGACTTTGTTTTATACTATGTAGTGATTATTAAGCTGAAGAGTTTGTTTATTTGAACGCGCTTATCTCACTAAGTACTGGTCCGATTGGAATAATTGTTTCACTGTTGGATGGTAATAAAATAAAAAAATAAATAATTAAATAACTTTCCCAATTCGAAAGATATGAGGACTGAAAGTGGAAATTTCATCACGAAACAGCTGGTTGAATAATGGTTACATGAGCATTCATTGATAATTTTCACCTTTTACACTGACATTATAAAATCAAAGTCAAAACGTTTATTTCCTTAGAAGCCTATGCTTACATGGACAGGTCAACTTAAATCTAATTTAAATAAAAACTAACAATAATCAAGGAAATAACATAGTCTTGACACTTCGCTTCAATTTTTTACACTGAGTTGAGAAGCGAATAGAACAACTCAGCTTCCATCTCTTGTTGTTATTATAACAATATTGGTGTACAACATGGTTACTTATACATTTAACATTTACAAACAAATGCTAGTCAAACATGCACATAACAGAAAAAAAAACTAAATTTAGCTATTTTGTCCATCCTAGTGGAACCGAGCTACATCTGACCAAGCATTATCGTCTTTGATATAGTCCTCTGTAGAATAATAGGCTTTTTCAAAAGACATTTTTTAATTAAAAACTTAAACTTTCGAATGGGTAGGTCAGTTATAAACTGCGGAAGTTTATTATAAAAACGGACACAATTGCCCATAAAAGATTTCCCCACCTTACGTAATCTAAATGTAGGGATATGTAGTTTATTCTTATTTCTAGTATTAACATTATGGAAATCACTCTTTTTTAGAAAATCTTGCTTAGTTTTGTGTGTGTACAGCAAATTCTCGTAAATATATTGTGAAGCAACAGTCATAATATTTATTTCCTTAAATTGAATATATTAATTGAAAAAAAAAATAATTTAACGGAGGCATGTTAATCTTTATCTGTATAAAAATTTAAAAGAGTTCCTACCCTTAGGTCTATCAATTATAATAAATTATTCAGATTTTAAATTTAATGTGTGTTTCTCGTAATACTGACATTTCCACAGTTTAGAGTCTTGCGAAAAACTTGCCTGTTATCAACTGTCGCTTCGTGCCGCTTCACCCCGTCGCCTTATCAGTGGTTATTACGGAACAACCTCACGCGAACGTAACATCATTTATAACGAGGCTGATTTGTTTATGTTTACTATAGCTATGACTAACGCGGCCTTGACATTGGTAGATAGTATTTTATAATTTTGCTAGTATGCAGCAGTGATATGCAGTGCAGTGTTGTATGGTGGAAATTAGAAAAAAAAACAATAGTCAATAACTTTTTAAAGTTATCAAGATAAAATTATAAAAAAAAATAACTCGACTGAAACTTACCTATTTTGGATTTTTTTACTGTTTATGCCTATTAAGTGAGAATAGTAGTTACACAACTTCCAATCGATATATAACCTAAATGGTCCATTAGATCGAAAAATGTTGCATGAAAACTAAATATGTATGATTTTTAAAAACCTATTCAGCGATACCCAACATGACATTTTATTGACTGTATGTTTTTTATTTTTACAAAATGGCGTGCAGTAGTCGCCATATTGAATTTTCACTGACGTAATTAGTGACACTGGCCGAATTAAGAGAAATCGATCGACGTATGAATCATAATTATTTTATTTTTGAGTTTGGTCTGTATAGTTCTAACACTTTGCGTTAAGGAGTCGGTTAAAAACGTCAATTGGGTTGAAACTATACAAACGTGTATAATTTAAGATCCGGATACATAAGTATAGCAATATGTCTTAGAGAAACTTTTAAACTAAATTAGAAATTTAACCCCTTCCTGTTTTTTTACCGTACTATCACAACCATAACCCATAAAATCGTAATGAAAGCTTTCAAAAGCTGACGATAATGGATGTGTCACAAACTGCCGTTAATAACTAGGTCGGTGGGTCGCAACTGTCAATGTGATGCCGCCGTGACAAAGAGATATTAATAGGAAAATACTCAGGTAAAATAACATATTACCTTTTAAAATTAAAACTCGGTAAGGCATAATACAATTTCAGTACTGATAAATGTAATTTAACTCTATACAAGTTCTTAAGATTACTGAAAGCGAAACATTACATCAAATACGAATTAATACGTCTATTTAGTAAGTTACACTTTTTGATATTATAAAATACTAGCTGACTCCAGCGTATGTTGTTTTGCAAAATGAAAAAGAGATAGTGGCCGATTCTCAGCATATAAAATTTCATAATAATCGGTTAAGCCGTTACAGAGGAGTACAGTAACTAACATTGTGACATGGAAATTTTATATATTAGATTTCAATTTTATAAATATGGCGCGTTTAAGATAAGAACATTAGTTATTGCTGCCTTTAATCCAGAATTTGTTTCAGTACTCTTGACAATGTTCATATCGTAGAATAATACAAAATATGACCGCAGAAGCATTTTAATCAAACCAAGAAATTAATAAAGGCCCATATTGAGTAAAATTATCTGATTACAACCTGACCTCCTTTATGCGAAATAGTCAACTAAACCAATTTAAGATTAAACCTTGCCGATCGCATTAACATTTATGTGCGTTAGAAAGAGACAAAATTAATGCTACAATACATACATTAATAGGTTTGCTAACCATTATGCATAGAGGGAAAGCCTTCAAGACAAGAGTGAATAGGTACCTTCTAGATCCATCTGCGTCCACATCGACTCTTACCATTGTGGACAAAAATAAAACTATCTCCCATAAAAAAAAAACTATTGAGATAAAAATCGTAACAACTAACTTTCTTTAAACAGAAGAAAGAACCATCAAATCACAGAGAGACAGTTCGATTACCGCAAACTAGATGAAAAACTACAAAAGCCGGCCAAAGGAACTGCATCGTTTAAAGCCTTTTTATCAAGCTCGACTGGTCCATTGCAACTTAAACCGTCCTACTTTACTGGACGCAATAGAGCTTCTATCTCAAGAGCTTTTAAGCTGGAACCATTTAATCCATTAAACTATTTATGCCGATGGCGCAGTTCAGAAGATTAAGTCATAAATCAATTTAATTGCCTGGAATTCTTATAATTAGTCTGTTCGATCTCGTAAGTGGCGTTTGAAGAGATTTAATCGATCTATAAAATTGTTCATAGCCCTTTACGGCTGTAAGGGGCGATGGGCTTGATGTCTACGATATGATTTCTATGTCACATTTAAGAATTTACTTGAATAATTTGTCGATCATTAATATTATCAAGAATCATAATAATAATTATCAGTGTTAGTATTGCATAAATTACCTATCCTTAAATTAAATTTGTATACCAAATATTTTAGTCAAGTATGTGATACATTTTTTTAATGATCTTGTAACAACTTCCATACGTGTGGCAAATAAAAATAAATTATTCTTATTCTTAATAATTATATTTTAAGTAACGTCAACAGAAAAAATATAAAACATAGATCCGTTTTTCGGAATTTCGTATAAATATCGTCGGATAGGTAAGCATAGTATTTGGTCTGTTTGTAAAGGCTTGCGGAATTTCTGAGTTTCATTTCAATATTAGCAGTGTATTTGTAGTCGAAATGTTAGTATTGTGGTTTATAAAGCTTGCACAAAAAGTAAAAGATGCAAAGCCCTGCAGCGCTCCACTGCAATGTACACACGCGTTGCCTCCGCGCCGCCACCGCGCCATCAAATCCTAATTTTACCGTTCCACTATACGGTTAGTAACATTGCTAGTTACGAAAAACATTAGAAGTTACATAAAGATGATATTAGGTCCTTACATATGAAATTGGCGTTTTGTATGGGAGGAACAAAAAGTCGAATATTTTTTAATATAATATATTTAATTAATCAAAGTATGAACCATTATTTTCTATGCACTTTTGCCATCTTATAGGTAGTTCATTGATCCCTTTACTAAAAAAACCAGTCGGACGGGAATCAATAAAATCTTTGAAGGCGATTTGGACTGCCCCATCGGAGTTGAATTTTTTCCCTTGCAAGAAGTTATCCAAATTTCGAAAAAAATGGTAATCTGTTGGAGCAAGGTCCGGGGAGTACGGAGGATGTCTTAGACTTTCCAATTGAAGCTCTTCTAATTTAGTAGCCGTCTGTTGCGCAGTGTGTGGTCTAGCGTTGTCGTGAAGCAGCAGTGGCGTGGAGCGATTGACCAGCCTAGGTTGTTTAGCCGCTAGCTTTTCCATCATGGTTTGCAATTGCTGACAATAGACATCAGCCGTAATAGTCTGGCCAGATTTGAGAAAACTGTAATGAACAATACCGGCACTAGTCCACCAAACGCTTACAAGTAACTTTTTTGGGGTTAATTTTCGCTTGGGGCAGGATTTGGCTGGCTGGCCAGGATCCAACCATTGCGCTGAGCGCTTCCGATTATCGTAAAGAACCCATTTTTCATCACAGGTAATGATTCGGTTTAAAATACCTTCATTATTGTGCCGGTTTAGTAATGTAACGCAGCAGTCGACGCGCGTTTGCCGGTTTGCTTCAGTCAATTCGTGAGGTACCCACCTTTCAAGCTTTTTAATCTTCCCAATTTGCTTCAAGTGAATTAAAACAGTTTTATCACTAACACCGCAGCCTGCAGCTAACTCGGACGTGGTTTGCGATGGATCCGCTTCCACAATAGCCTTCAACTCTTCATTATCAACTTGAGTCTCAGGCCGTCCACGGGGCTTGTTCTGCAAGTCGAAATTTCCAGAACGAAAACGTTGGAACCAAAAACGAACTGTGTTTTCTTTTGCAACACGACCGCCATACACATCATTCACCCTTCGAGTTGTTTCCGCAGCACTAGTGCCACGGCGGAACTCGTACTCGTAAATAATGCGATATTTTAAGTTTTCCATTTTGTAAAATGAGTGACGCAAACAGAAAAAAACAGAAGAAAAAAAACAAATGAATGACGATCATCGAAGCACAAATACATGAGTCTATAGCTGTACAAATTTGAATTTGGAATTCCTTACCAAAGAGGAGAAATTTGTGATTAAAGTGGCCAGTACGAAAAACGCCAATTTCATATGTAAGGACCTAATATTATAAATTCGGAGGGTTTTAGATAAGAACTATTATGTTCTTGCGTTACCTTCAATCCTTAATTAATTATTGAATTTGAAGTCGATTGTTTTTTTTTTGAGCAAATTTCTCGTGTTTATATCGTAGGATTATTCACGATAAAAAGTAATAAACATACGATCTAAAGAACCGAAAGCCTGTTTTAACCGATCTATACGGCTGTTAGTTATAAATTGCTACTTACGAAGAAAATTACAAGTTAGATTGCTAGTTATGAATAGCGAAGTAAGCAGCGACGCGAAAGAAAAGCGGCGGGGGCGGCACGGTGGATGCTTCGTGTGCAGGGGCGCGGTGTCGACATCGGGCTCAGAAGCGATTAGCCTGTAGCTGGTAGCCTTTCAAAGAAGACTACATTTTACCATTATCTGTGATATTTCTAATGTAACAATGTTACGAGTATCTGAGTTTGTAGATATAACTTAAGAATATTATATATTTTTCTTAATTTGCAGTTTGTAAAATTAGCGCTGTCGTTGCTCAACTCAACTATTTTGTTTCTATAATGTATGTTTTTGTATGTATGGAGAAACAAATAAAGACTTTCTATTCTATTCAATGGATGCACAAAAGATATAGACAAAGACGCACTTCCAAATTCCATTTTTACTGCTGTACAAACTCATATAGTAAAGGGTGTCTCAGCAAGAACTTGAATTTTGAATTGCGCGCCATTTTCAACTGTCAATTGTTGAGTCAGCCATATTTGGTGTTTGATTAATTAAAACATAGACATTTACGAAAGTGGTGCGTTATAGTTTTGAAGAACGTTTGTTAATAGTGAAAACCCATTATAAAAATGGGGAAAATTTTACTGTGACGATTCTCAAATTACGATTATTTCGACGTGCATAATCGACCGTCGCGGCCTTCTATTGAGAATTTTATCAAAAAATTTGAGCGGACGTTTTCATTAAAATATGAAAGAGACCTTACCCGTCATCGGCCGAAAAGATCGGCGGAAAACATCGCAGCTGCGAGGGACAGTGTGGCAGCACGACCAAGCACCTCCATTCGACATTGTTGCCAGGAACTTAACATTCATCGCAGCACTCTTCAACGGATTTTGAAAAAAGATTTACACCTTCATGCTTACAAAATCCAGCTGACTTAACAGTTGCAGCCTAACGATCATAGACAGCGCAGAAACTTTACCAACTGGATCTTGGAGCAACTGCAAATTAACGATGAATTTCACAACAAAATCATCTTAAGTGACGAGGCTCATTTCCACCTCAACGGCTTCGTTAACAAGCCGAATTCTCGGATCTGGGGAGATGAAAATCCACATATCATTCAAGATCTTCCGTTACATCCTCAAAAAGTGACAGTTTGGTGTGCCATGTGGGCAGGAGGGATAATTGGACCGTACTTTTTTGAAAATGGTGAAGGTGCCGCCGTGACTGTCGACGGCAATCGTTACCGGGCCATGTTGAGAGACTTTTTATGGCAAGAATTAGATGGAATTGACTTAAATGAGATGTGATTTCAAAAGGATGGCGCTACCTGTCACACAGCTAGGGAAACAATGACTTTGTTACAAACCAAGTTTTCAGGTCGTGTAATTTCTCGTTTTGGAGACCAAAACTAGTCGCCAAGAAGTTGCGATTTAACTTGTTTGGACTATTTTCTCTGGGGTTTTTTGAAAAGTAAAGTCTATGCGAACTACCCTGAGACAACCGAGGAACCCAAAGAAGAAATTGAACGTCAAATTCGTGAAATCCAGCAGCCCTTACTGCACAATGTACTGCAAAATTTCGTCAAAAGAGTGCATACCTTCCAACACTCCAACGGTGGCCATTTAACCGATATTTTGTTTCATGTGTAAATGTCATCACTACCTCCATACACATGTGGAAATTTTTTTTAATAAAGTATATAATAAACAGATATTTTTTAATTTTTAAAATTCAAGTTCTTAATGAGACACCCTGTAGAAAAAATCTAATTTACAAAAGCCCCCGATTCCAGAACTATATTTCCTTTAAAAGTAAAAAGATACACTTTTCTGCTTGTGCACGTGATGCGCTTATATTTGAGACCCAGCTCGTGTATATTTTTTCGGTTTTCGTTCCCCACTTTTACCCTCATAACTTTTAAACGGGTCAACAGATTTCCACCAAAAATATCTAAAAAACCTCGCGCACAACTCACTTTTTATACAAAAAAAAAACAAAATTGAGATCGAGCCATACGTACGGGAGCTTTGATGTCCCAGACAGACACGTCAAACTAATAAGACCCCTCTTCTTTGTCGGTGGTTAAAAAGTTGGTAGCTCTGATGCTATGAAACTAAAATAAAATTAGGTCAGTCTATATCCTAGCCTAGCCTTAAGCGAATACGTGGGCTCAGACTAGCTTTCATTTTACATAGGCCAGTTTCTGTCCATTATGTGGGTGCGGGTTCCATTTCTATAAGTATTGAAAGTTTATTCAATGTTTTCCTTACTGACCTGATCAAGTGAAGATAATTTCAGTTTAACTGTTTAAAAAAAGGGAATCAGTTATCTTGGTCAGAACATTCCGAGTCAATCCCAAAGAAAAACCCCGATCAAGTAGCTTTCTCCATAGTTATTTCAAAATCATGAGATTGCAAGCCGAAAAAAAAAACTCAAAATTGTACCCGAACACCAACATTATTCGTATAGTGAAATAATGTAATAAAATTAAAAATTATGTCAAAATAATTAAAAAAAAAAATTTAGGGCTGGACTACCCCTAACATTTAGGGGGATGAAAAATAGATGTTGGCCGATTCTCATAGATACCGGATAAGCAAAAAATTCATCAAAATCGGTCAAGCCGTTTCGGAGGAGTTCGATTACGCACCCCGTGACACGAGAATTTTATATATTAAGAAGATATAAATAAAATACAGTGACACTACGAAGTATCGCGCAAAGAGGAGACCCCGAGAATGAAATACGCTGTGTAATGTATTCCATCTCATTCTTTTACACGTTCAATCCTACAGAGACATATGTTTGTCTCTTTCTACGTAACGCCTCAACTTTTCGGGTTACACTTGATTTTACTCCTCATAAAAATTTCCGTACCGGGCCCTATAACTCAAATCGATTCCTAAGGAGTAAACTCCAAAATTGTATTTTGCGCTTGCCAAGCGCCTACTACCGTGGCAAGTATTGGCTAAACATCTTATTGTGATTATGGTGAAGCCTATGTTCCGCAGTCTACTTCCTACGGCCGAAACGAACGAGGTACCTATCGTATAATTTCGCCAGCGATAGTCTACGCCTGTTTCGGAGATGTTTACGTAATATGCAAATTCAAGTGATTAATGTTCTACCTTGACCCTGATATGTTCAGAGTGGCGTTAATCCATAAACCGACAGGGTTTATTATGTTGCTGTTGCTATTCTGCACAATATATACCTGTAACAAAGAACATGTTTTTAGTATTTAAACAGCTGATAATTATGTACCTAGCAGACGTAGAGTTCAAAAGAAGTGTGACTTTATAAGAATATAATAATATACTGTCTGTAGACATGTAACTAAATAGTTTCATGCCTACAGACGATTTAGTATATTTTAGTATTCTCGTTTATAAGGGCGCATCACAGTTCAGTTCCTTTCTATAAAGAATTGCAGAAGTCCGAACACACGGTTATCAAAGAAATACGAATTACACTTATTAGATTACAGAATCAATAGCCATTTAAGTAAACATTGACTGCATAGTCAGAACAACGAATATTAAGATAAAAATGACAGACCGTTGATAAAAACTACTAACAACATATAGAAACAGGTTTTAAGTCCTGATCAAGCAGAGAGTCAAAACAATAGTCGCCCGCCCACGGCTCCTAAACTTACAAACTAGTGATGGCCAACTCGTTAACTCGAGTCGGGCTTAGTTAGAACCAACTCGAGTTTAATTCTGTCTGACTCGAGTTCGAAAACCGATTTTGCGACTCATGTGGGTTTCAACTGTTAACAATATCAGATGACTGTTTTTTTACTATCTAAGCGTAATTTGGGGAATAAATGGGTATAATATTTATAAATTAATGACTTTGAAACTATCACACTTGACCGCCAGTTACGCTGGGCGAGGGTCCGCTTGCTGCACAAGAGGTGACGGGTTCCATTCCTTTGCAAGCACTTTCTTCTTGGTCTGGGTGTTTTATATTTATATTAAAAAAATATCTATATGTGAATGCCTATTATATTAAATATATCAGATGTCTAGTACCTACCGGGAACACAAGCTAAGACACAAGCTTACAACGGGGCTAGATGTTGTTGTGTGGATCGTCCGGAAATATTTATTTATTTTTTTACCATAGTTATCAGCACTATTTATGATTTCGAACAGCTAATTATGGTTTAAATGTAACGGATAGAAAGATCAAAGCAATATAAATAATATATTATTGGATTTATAACGGGATATTTACCATAATTTATTGAGTATTTATTGAGTCATGCTCAGAGTTGCACAGCGAGCTATGGAAAGGGCTATGCTCGGGGTTTCTCTACGCGATCGAATCAGGAATGAGGAGATACGTAGAAGAACGCGGGTCACCTACATAGCCAAGCGAATTAGCTCGCTAAAGTGGCAATGGGCAGGCCATGTTGCACGCAGAACAGATGGCCGTTGGGGCCGGAAAGTTCTCGAGTGGAGACCACGGATCGGCAAACGTAGAGTAGGACGTCCACCAACTAGATGGACGGACGATCTGGAAAAGGTAGCAGGCTCGCGGTGGTTGCAAGCTGCTACCGAACGAAGTCACTGGAAGTCATTGAGGGAGGCCTATGTCCAGCAGTGGACGTCCTACGGCTGAAATGATGATGATGATTGAGTTTTGAGTTTCCCGATATTTCAACAACGTTACATGCGTCACGATCACGGTTGAGCTAAAATTGCAGCTAGTCGGCAAAACTAAAAAAAACCGTTATAAATCTAAATAGCTTTGATATCCCTGATAGTTTCAAAAGTTTTAATAACTTTTCCTTCCAATTAACTCGACTTACGTTAGTTACATTAATTTCAACTCGGGTTAACTCGAGTAATGTTTTTTTCCGAGTTGGCACATCTCTATTTCAAACTAGACGGAGGAAGTAATAAGTCGCAAACCCCAGAAAAACAGAATTTGGAACTGTAATTGCGAGTTGGGTCTGCCCTAGTTACGGCTTTCATAAATCGCACACCGGTAGGGTTTCACCGGAGAACATTTCATAAATTTGATTAGTTTAATTCCACAAAGTTTTACAGACAGACATAAGGATATAGTCAGATCGTTGAGGATATGACGAACAGAGACAGGTTACAAGCCAAGTCCTGATCAAGCACAGCATGAAGAAAATGTTATAAGTTTGAGATATAAACTTAAAATGTACGTAATGTTCCGTGTACAGTTTAAACACATTTTGCAATAAAATGTTATAAAAGTGCAATAAGATATAGTTGGAGCAGTCACCCATCCAAGTACTGGCCTTAACTTTACGAAAATCACGTTTGTTGTATGGGAGCCCCTTAAATATTTACTTATTGTGTATTCTTAGTATTAGTTGTTACAGTGGCAAGAGAAATACATCATCCCTCAAAATGTCAACTCTCTATCTATCACAGTTCTTGAGATACAGTCTGTAGCGCTACCACGAATTGCCACTCACGACTGTTGGATATAACAACATATTGTTATCGTATGCATTTGACAGATTTTTCACAACAAAAAATTTATCTTTATCTGTCAAATATATAGGATAACAACCTGTAATCTCCAACAGTCGTAAATGGCAACTCATGGTAAGGCTACTGATGCTACAGTCAACGAAGTCTAAAGTAATAGGGTCCCGTTTTACCCTTTGGGCACGGAACCCTAACAAAAGCAGCCCACCCTAAACTTTGAAACTAGGCGGAGCAAGTCGTAATAGTGCCGCAAACACCAGAGAGGAGAATTCGGAACTGTGATAACGAGGTGGGACTGTCCTAGTTTGGGACGGCTTTCATGTAAATCGCACACCGGTGAGGTTTCACAGAAAACTTCCACACACTTCACATTCCTATAATTTTCACATTATGTTTGGACTATCATCGGTACCAGCACGCCTCGTTTTTATTGGACCGTAGGCAAATGATCCGATTTGATTTAATGAAACCGACGGTTTCTCTCATTACCAAGAAACAGGAGATACGCAGAAGAACGCGGGTCACCGGCATAGCCAAGCGAATTAGCTCAGACCACGAATCTGAAAACGCAGAGTAGAACGCCAACCAAATAGATGGACGGACGACCTGGTGAAGGTAGTGAGCTCGCTGTGGTTACTGGCTGCTACCGACCGAAGTTACTTGAGGGAGGCCTATGTCCAGCAGTGGAAGTCCTACGGCTGAAATGATGATGATGCCGGTATCTCTAACCGATTTAATACCATTCGCACTCTGGTAAGTAGTAACGACAAGCGTTATTTGGGGCTAGGTGTTGCTAACAGTTTTTACAATTATAATCATTGTCACTTAGCAAACCTCAGTGAAACCCAATGTCTATTTTTAAATATGTTTGTTAAGCCGATAGGACTGCAATGTATGGGTATAACAAAATCCGCAACATGCAAGCAAAAATACGGTTTAAAGGATTTATTATAATTACTACTACGCAAAAAAAAATCGAGGACAAAACCATTACCTTGTCATTAGCGATTATTATTAAACCGAGATAATCCTCTGCCAAGTATGAATTTGTAAAAATGTGAAGAAAACACTGTCGAGTTATTAAATATTCCATTCTGCCGGCGAGTCATAACAATTAAGGTTTTAATGGACTCCTATAATGAAAACGCTGTGGACACTAATCTTCTTTTATTAAAACGCTGACTACTGTTATTTTATCTGTAACTTCTCCCTTGGTCTGGGTGCTTATGCTTAATATGCATAGTAAAAATATCTATATATTTACGTCCTTTATATTAAGTATATCAGATGTCTAGTACCCGCAACACAAGCTTAGAACTTACCACGGGGCTAGATGTTGTGTGAATATCACGCGAACAAAGCTGTGGGCGAAACGCTAAATAAGGACTAGAAACTTAAACCTATTCTATTTCTTAATGTTATTTTGACCGATTACTATAAAAACATTATTATCAACATATAAGTATATTATTCTGACCTTAAGATATCTGAAGCTGTATGGGGTACTCTCAAAGAGATACCAAGATTCTTTTACAATTGTATAACCCTTATCGAGTAAGACTATAGGCTAGCTATACCACAGGAAGTCACATTGCTCCCGCGGGGAATTCCGTGAACGTGTTTCACGAAACGCATCGCCATGGATTGCTAGCGTTTCCACTTGCGGTGACGTTCCGAACAAAGTATTATAAAAATATGAAATATATTTAATGAATCTTACACCGGTTATTACTTACGCTACTCAAGTTAATAATAAATTAGTGGTAGGTATTCCAGTAGTCGACATTCGACCAGAATTCACAAATCAAAAATAGTTTTATAAAATATTTTGAAGTATAAGATGGACTTATATTACACCTAGGAATTCCTGTACAGTTTACGTTAACCCTTTCCACTTCTTATAAATATATTAAACTAGCTGTGCCCCGCGGTGTTACCCGCGATATAATGGATTTTCCCGCGGAATGACGTTTTCCCGCGGTAAAAAGTAGTCTAAGTTATTTTTCAGGCTCTAGAGATTCTGTGTACCAAATTTCATTCAAATCCATTCAGTAGTTTTTACGTGAAAGAGTAACAAACATCCATACATCCATACTTACAAACTTTCGCCTTTATAATAGTAGTAGGAAGTAGGATTAAGAAATTTGACCCGTTATAATTCTAAAAATACTGGTTCAAATTGAATGAAATTTGAAATATACCGTGTCTTTACAATGCCTGCATGGTTACTGAAAATTTCAGTCTTCTAGTTTTATCCACAACGACGTTACAGGGGGTCGAAAATGGCCTGAATTGCTTCGAGAAAAGGATGGTACGGCCGTGACGCTTTTTTGCTCGACTTGGTGGGGGCACGGCCGTGCCCCCAGATCTAACTAGCTGACCCCAGCAAACGTTGTTTTGCAAAATAAAAAATAGATGTTGGCCGATTCTCAGACCCACTCAATATGCTCACAAAATTTCATGAGAATCGGTCAAGCCGTTTTGGAGGAGTACGGGAACGAAAACTGTGACACGAGAATTTTATATATAAGAAGACATATATTTTTTATATTTATTATATGTATATATTTTTCCCTTTCTTTATAAATATAAAAAAATAATGTTTTTATTATTTTTAAATATTAAGGGGGTGACTGCACCCATGCCTCATCAAAAGTCTCGTTTGTTGTATGGGAGCCCCCTTAAATATTTATTTATAGTATTTGTAGTTATAACGGCAACTATCACAATTTCAACTCTCTAGCTAGCACGGTTCTTGAGATACAGCCTGGTGACAGACAAACAGAGAGACTAGACGTCGAGGTCTCAGCAATAGGCCAAGGAACCCTAAAATAAAATAATCTATTTATGAATCCACACAATTCTACTTTAAAATAAATAAAATTAAATTCATTTATTTCAGACAGCAATCATCCATAGTTTAGTTAGTAACTTAATATGATTTAGGGTTAGTAGGTAGTATGTACTTATATAGAGGTATAACAAAACAAAATTTTAAATTAATTTATTTAACTAGCATTTGGATACACTTTTTAGCACTTCATATCTATCAATTCATGAGTCAGCAATGAAAAATTGCTTCCGTCTCCTCAATAAAAATATATGTCAAAAGCACTAGAAATGAATAGAGAAATAACGGTTCTCCCAACATTAGTATTTCATAGCTGTTATATATAACGAAGCGGTTTACAAGAAAAATGTTCCTAGCACTCGAGCCGGAAAATAACGGTGTAATGTCGGTGTTATTGCTAGAACTGAGCACTCATAATAACCTACAATACAAAGACACTCGTAACTTAATAAATAAAGTAATACAACAACATTTATTTAAACGAGTAATTTTATTGATAGATTAGCATTTTACGGATTTTTCTACCGGGATTTGTAATTTTACGCCGGTAAAGTAGCCCGTTAATATTTAATCCGTTAAGACTCATAACAATATAAGCTGACGGCCGGTGAAAGCCCTGTCACAATCGACCCAGCCGTTTTAGATAACTCGGAACCAACAGCCAGCATACAGAGGAAGATGGTAAAAAATAAGTTATTCATATCAACTACATCTGTTGCGTTTGTTAAAAAGTGGTAATTTTAATAAAAAAAATATTGTGTACTAACTGCCCGCCCGCGGCCTTACCCGAGTACCTAATAATCGATTTCCCGCGGTAAACAGCCGCTTTTGTTCTTAACTGGAACAACCGCTATGTTCGCGTCAAATTTGATCCAAATCAGGCTTTGCTTGCAATAACTGATTTTCCCGCAAAAAATTGTATTTTACTGCGGTAATTTTTTTTTACTGTGCCCTATGTGTTATTCTGATTTGTAAGCTATATAACTGTGAAGTTTCATCAAATTCCATTCAGTAGTTTTTGCGTGAAAGAACAACAAACACGCTTACATCCTCACAAAATTTCGCGTTATAGTAGTAGGATTATGTACGACACAATGGTTTCAGAATCGCCTTAATAATAATCCGCATTTAAAAATAAATTGTATACTCCATTCGCTATACCTTCAGAACATAAGCACTCTCGAAAGACTGAAGCGAAATCTCGAAATTTTTTGCACAAAAGTAAGAATTTCACCCTCATCTCAAACAATAGCCTCTCTTCTATGCGCCCTAAAACACATTTTGCCTCTTACTGAATTAAACTGATTATTAAGTAACCACTGAGCGGAGTTGGAATAAAAAATAAATGCATTGTCTCTAACTGGTTTCGGGATAAAAGGATTAAAAAAGCTCGGCGGGTGTTTTTTGTCGGGCGATAGTTATTTCGACCCACATTCTGATGCACAATGGGAGCGTGGCTGTGAAGAATAATTTCGTTCTCATTTCATCCCGTGGTAACCGTGTGTGGTAAAAGTGTGAATTCCTAAAGCTTATTGTGGTAAAAACACAATAAGCTTTAGGAATTCACACTTTTTCAAAAACCAACAACGTGCTTTTCGTTTCATAACATTAAATCGTGCAGAAACTATTAAGTTCACTCGCTTCCAAAGATAACGGGTCAGTCGCATAAACTTGAGTATCTCACGAACTAAGGAGGACACAGGCGACTGGGACCACTACAAAACTGGGATCGCAGTCCCAGTTACCTGATTAGTTTTTTCTTGTTTATTTCGTTGGGCGAGTGGGACCACACGTAATTTTTACCACAAATCTATTGTTTAAAGTACTGTTAGCATTATGTCTCATTGAGCAAAAAATATAATAAATATCCTTGAGTTCTAACACAACCTAATAATAGGAATTTAAAAATCAGTCTTCGCATCGATTTAGGTCGTATCTCTTAAGTTTCTAAGAATACTCTATAAATAAAGTACCATCACTTTAAACAAATAAATAAACATTAAACAATTATAGGAAAATCACAGTAATATAATCAGCCTTAGTTATAAGTGTGCTTAGCTTTAAGCAAAAAACACTATTATTTAACAATTAAAAATCAACAAATATTAAAACACCAAACAACATAGTTATCAGTTTAAAACATGCAAATCAAATGATTTATTAAAATCTCAGTTTCTCCAAACAGTGGCCGATACTTATTTGACCACATACTAGTTTATTTATCATCATCTTCCTGACCTTATCCCACATTACGTGGGGTCGGCACAACATGTTTTCTCCTTCCATTTCCCTCTATCACCCGTCATCTCAACACTCACCTCCTTCTTACACATATCATCTTTCACACAGTCCATCCATCTTTTCTTCGGCCTACCTCTTCTCACATATCCATCTACAATCATATCTAACGCTCTTCTCGTTATATGACTTTCATCTCTTCTCATGACATGTCCATACCACGCTAATCTATTCCCTATCAACTTATCCGTAACTGGTGCTACTTTACTAGTAATACTTGTCATTTATAGCAGATGAAATTCTTTTATGCCTTGCGATGGTTTCGGTCTTCTTTTTTGATAATTGGATGCTGGTTGGACTTTCTAATGCATAGTATCGCACATCCTTTTGCAGCCCTTCTAATAGCTGAATAATATTTGGATTTATTTTTATAAGCTTTCACTATATTTCACTTTCCTCTAAATTATTGGGATCGTGACAATGAGATGTCCTTGACTTTAGGAATCATTCGCATATAGTTTTTTTGACATTCTTACTAAAAATACTTCATCGTAATACTACATAAAATAAATCCTGAGTTAAGTAACTTGATTTTTCTGTTAACTGTACATTAAAGCAAATTAGGTACATGGTCCCAGTCGACCGATTCAAAAATGGTGTCAGGTAACTGGGACCGCGGTCCGAGTTATATATGGGCCCAGTCGCCTGTATCCTCGAACTAAGTATGCTATCCTAATGAAACGAAGACAGATTATTGAGAATTTAATTATAAAGTTATAAAGTAATAATATTTTTTTTTTCATTAGCTTATAGCGCCACACTGCAGCGTAAAGATTACATCTATTTTTTAATATATATAATAGATATGTTATTATACAGATAAAACACCCAGACCAAGGAGAAAAGTGCTTACAGAACATACAAACACTTGACCCCTCGGCGGAAATTGAACCCCCTACCACTTGCGCCATAAACGGACCTTCGCCCACCGCGCCACTAAGGCAATACAATGGTCTATAATGCTCATTAATGGTGTTACTCCTAACCTAACATATTACCCGCACTATGTATTTTCAAATATTAAATTAAAACAAGCTTTTACAATCTCTGCATCTAAGTGAGGAAAGTTCGCATGCATTTTCCTAGAATTTAGAATTCTTGAAACAGCAATTACTTAGCTAAAAAGAGCACATTTATATAAAATTACTCTCGTCGTTACGGCGAATACTTTGATGACCCATGTGAAAGTTCACAACGTAGGTGGTTGGTGGTTAACGAGCGATGTTTTCAAACCAAATTCTAATTCTAATTCTTTGTTGGGGGTCTAAGGACTGCACTGACGTCTCGCTTTGGAGTGTATTGTGCATTATCCCCATGCCTAGCTAGCCCTAACCATCATAACTCCATGATGTACCGGAGTTCCCGGAGTTTCAAACCTAATCGTAACAAACAAATATGTAGTTAGTTTAATAGGCATGATGACTACATAGAACAAAATGGGTATTCTGTTTAGTCCGTCTGTTAGCCCGTCCAAAATTACTGGACACCATTTATTTTTTGCTTTATCAATTTAAAAAAAAAAGTGCCGAGTATAGAGCATCAAAGTGGACACATGTGACGTATACATTTAGTACAATTTGCTCGAAAGCATAACGTAACGCGAAATTTCAATACAATGCATTGAAGTTTCGTCTTGATTTTTCGTTTTCTAGAAAAAAGAAAAAACATAAGTACACATTTTTTATTAATTTATAAAACGGACTAATTATTATAATTTATAAATCACCTACCCTATTCGAATTACCAAACTGAAACACAAGTATTATCCTAATTTTATCTTTACAAATATACCAATAGAATTGAGAATGGGTGAGCTATTTGAATGTGTATACAGACTGGTCTACCCACGCTCTAACGTACATGGTTACCTCAATGTTGCTCATCTTCGTTATCATAACAAACTGGTTAGTTTAGGCGGAGGTAAGGATCTGAGACAGACTTGATTATACCAGGAAACATGAAGATTTATTACCCATACATAAATCATTAATGCGAACAACAAAATGATTAGAAGAGAAACCTTAAGTCTAGTTGATTTTAAAGGCCAAAAATATTAGTCTGGTCCGTTCCGGCTTCGCAAGTATGCGAGGACCTCCTCTTGAATCATTATAAATATATTAGAAAATCGCATAAAGATCCATTCAAAAGCTTTTGAGTTTAACCCAAACATTTAGACAGGAAGACAGACAAACGGGCAGCGGGGGATTTTATTGTATAATTTGTTTTAACGATACATTCGTTATAATGAGTTCAAATTCATCAAAACCTTTTCTATTTACTTATTGATATAAAGTGAGTTCTCCGACTAACCTAGAATGTATCATAATATACTAGAAATTTTACGCATAGTACACGGAATCAATATCCTTTTGAGTACATTGAAGAGGGAGATAAATATAAACCATCAAGTATTTAATAGTCATTGAGGAATACAACAACTTAAAATTCTACTCACAGCTTGGAACATTTCCAATCGATCCTTTAAAGTCTTTATGGTCTATTAACGTCGCACGCGCATAAATACGTGTCAGTTTGAGTTAAAAAGCGCTTATGGGATAAAAGGGCTGAATGAGAAACCAATTGTGGCAGTGATATGAATTTATCTACAACAAAAGATGAAACAAAGGAAAACATCAGTAGTAGACATAAGATATTGCAGTAGTTGAATCCTTTGGACGATTTGGGAGAAAATGAGACTTTGTGGGTGCGCTGGATTCGCGTATTCCCAAAATTCTTCTTTAACAAAGAGTGAGCGCAAGGTACCTTCCTCCGAAAAGTTACGGATAAATGCTGACTCGTAGGGAACACATTCGCAAGAATGTTAGATTCTTTACATTACATAGAAATATACCCGAGGAAGTAAACCACCATCATAAAGAATTTTTGGTTATTAAAATTCGACTAATGGGCAACAAATCAATACTCCAATTCGTAATAACGCTCACAAACATTACTAATAGAGACTTCAACTTCATAGACGAAGAAAACATTTGTTGATTTACTTTGAAAGCAATCGCACAAATCAAACACACGAGCACAGCTGTGACGTCAAAGATCAATTAACCGATATTTTTCTAATAAATTGCTTGTCCGATTGCGTAATTTACCACGCGGATGTCAATTACAATCAGAGTTCGACCTTGAGTAAATAAAAGCACTACAAGGTGGCTACCAAATTACTTAGTTGGTTAATGGGGTGGACAAAAAAATGTTGATTACAGAACACAGCATGTACAATTTCATTTATCACATCTTATGTGAGTAAACAACTTTTTCTTACAATAGCAAAAAGATGTTCCATGGATTCACAATTGAATTAATAGGAGAGAGTCCTCTATTATTATCTCTATTCGATAAAAATTTTGCTTAGCCAGTGGCAATGAAGTAGTATAAATGTCTGCAATTAGGCATAAATGACTACATAAAAATAGGTATGTTTTTTAGTCCGTTAGTTTATGATTTTTGTGTTTTTTTTTTGACGTTTCTAAGATCTTGGCTTGGAAGGCTTGTAACTTATGACATTCAGTACATTTTGCTCGAAGGCATTACGTCGCGCGAAACTAAATGGACTCATCACGCGTATCGTTTTGATTTTTCATTTGCAAGAAAAATAAAAAATAGTCGTTTCAATTTTTAAAGTAGGTAATCTAAATGACTAATTATTATTATTTAGTTCCCTATTGTAGCTAACATTTACCAACGCACAGTGGACACAGTGCGACACTACCACAAGTGGTGATGTAAAAAAGCTAATAACTAAAATTTACCATCGCATACGTATAACCTTACGACCCCTGGAAAGCCTTAAAACAAACCCCTAAACACCTGCGAAACCCCCACTATAAAACTACAGCAGCGAAAAAGCAACTGTTGTCTGAGGGACTCTCTTGAAACTGAAAAAATGTTTCCTACCTTTGTTTGGAGTACCATTATTTGTTTTCAATAGAAAGGGGAACAAAACGGCACTCTGGTAACTGCCTCGCTTTTACACATCGTACGTTTTGGTTTGTTAGGGTTACGAGACCCTAACAAAATTCGTCGCCGTGTTACTGATACTTCATCGTCTGTCTGTCTGTCGGTCACCAGGCAGTATCTCAAGAAAGGTGATAGATAAAGAGTTAAAATTTTGAGGGCTGGTGAATTTTTCTTGCCGCTATAACGATAAATAAAATCACATAATACTTAAATAAATATACATAGGGGACTCCTTTTTGCTCTTAAATCCCACATGCAAAAACTAATTAGTCGTCTGAACTTCCAATTAGGCAACTAAAGTATTGAATTAGGTACACCAGAAGGTAAATAAATAACCCACAATGTCTTTAAGAGTGTGCCATATGTAATTTTATAGTTAGATATCGTTATTTATCTCAGAATCTGTGAAAGCTACCACCTTCATATTTAGGTAAATGATAATTCGAACTTTTATCTTGGATTCTGATTTTTCGAAAACACGATTGGTGAAAATTTTCTCGATAGTTTTATTTTTTGAAAAATACATGTTTTGCACACATTTTGCTATTTATCTTAGGAACCACCTAATTTTTTTGTTGGATTTTTGTTTTGTCGAGAAACATAGTAAAATATCTTGGTTTTCGATTTTTTAATTTTTCGATTAGTTGTGTAAATAACTTGTAATTAGACATAACAGTTTTGGCGCTTACGTCGATTAAAAATAAGGAGCACGTCTATCGCTCTGTGCTTCTCACTCACAACAAAATCATATCTTGTCATCCTGCTCGACGGTCTGTTGTCAGTTGGCTACGGCATTGCGAGCGGGACGGACCTGTGCTTGACTGCGTCACATTTTTAATCGTAAAAATACTAAGTTTTGTTTCGTTTTGCGAAAAATAGTTTTGGTGCGAACCTAATTAGATTAGTGTGAATAATGGTGAGACCGAAAAAGAAAATGAGTCGCCGGGCACGCAAAAAATTTATAAAGGAAAATTGCCGAAAATTGGGAAAAATAAACTAGTAAGTGCTTACCTATAATAATATACTAATATAACACAATACATACACCTACCTACTACAATACTTGTTTGCATCTTCTCTTCCTAGAAGTAGATTACATAATTATAAGTATAACCTTTAGTAGTTTGACGACCTCTGTGGCTCGGTGGGCGAACGTCCGCCTGAGGCGCAGGAGGTTGCGGGTTCGATTCCCGCCGGGGGACCAGATTTTGTACGATTTACAATTTCTGGTTTCGGGTCTGGGTGTTTTCTATGTATCATATGTATGTACTTACAAAAAAAAAAAGTGCTGTAGTAGGTAGGTATATCAGTCACCTAACACCCATAGTACAAGCTGCTTAGTTTGGGGTTAGGTGATGCTGTGTGAGCAGTCCGGAAATATTTATTATTATTATTATTATTTATTTAATTACTTATGGACTTGCTTACCTACGTAATACACCGAGAATATAATCTAGAGTACCTACCTACCTACTTTGACAAAGTTCCATCCCATCATAACGCGCGGGATTTATCAACCACTTCCGGTATGTCAATATCCATAAGTAGGTAAGGTGATACCTACCGCTTTAGGTACCTCTTTACTACATATTTTACACAGTTCCTTCATACTAGGATACCTAACTAGGTACCGTACCGTACTTATGTAGGTACAATTTTTTATTCTGTACTAGGTAGGTAGGTATGTACCTACTACCTACCTAAACTGACAACCAAATGAGGTTACGTAGTAGGTAGATGCATTCCTACTAGTTTAGTTTTTTATTATTCATTATTGTTTTTTAGAAAGGAAAACCACTCGTTCAGAGGACTTATGAACGCCCAAGCAACCGGCGGTGGTGGCGCCGTTGTGGATGGAGCTGCTGGTGACTGGAGTCGATTGACAATACACCAAGGTGAGTGAATGAGTCCGTTTTGTCGGGTTATTCCATTGGATAGGTAGGTATAATATGATATATATTTTTAGGGTTCCGTGTCACACATTACTAAAGCAACCTCATCTCCCCATTTTAACTTATCTATGGTTATTCCCACATTTAATCTCCAGTTTTAAAAGTTTATTTTTAGGGTTCCGTGTCACACATTTCTAAACCCCCCCCCCCCCCCCCTCAGACCGGACACCCTGTATAGTTGTATACCTACTTGTAATAGCATTATAACAAAACATACGTTGCATATTTAACAATACCTTTTTGTTTAAACTTTTGGAACTTTCTTTTTTACAAGATGAAGGTACACGGTTTGCAGCATTATTATATACTTATTCTACTTTTTATACACATAGAAAAAATCTGTTTTCAGAATTTCATACCAGACTCCTGAGTTGAATAAAAAAAAACCATCGAAAGAGCTACTGTTTTGCAGCGAGATTCTAGTGAATGGTTAGAACTAAGAAGAAAACTTCTAACTGCTTCAAATTTTGCAAAATTTATCAAGTTAAACATCCTTGGTACATCCAAGTCCAAGGACAATTACGAATAACGGATCGGGATCAATGCATTTTTGGCGTATGGTCTGGGTGCAATAATCCAATGAAAGTGGAAGTTACAAAAAAAGATAACCGATTTTGGGAGCAAATGGAAAATAAATTAATATTATTTTATGAAAAATTCATGTTGCAAGAGCTTTGCGATCCCAGACTTTCACGAAATAGACCAGGGTCGATAATTTTTAAAACAAAAAAAAATAATAGTAGGATGAAACCCATTAGAACGGGAGGGGAATATTATAAAAATGAAAGGAAAAATAATTTACGGGCGATCTGAGGTCGGGAAGGGGATGGGGGTGAGTTTCTAAGGGTAAAACATGGTTTTTCTCGATTTCCGGCAAAACTAAAAGTCGTATCGAAAAAAGTCAAATGGCAAAGTTGTAGGTAATAAAAAGATCTAATACTTTTGTATCTACACTTTTTTCACATAACCTCAAAATTTATGTGAAAAATTCAAAAAACCAAGTTTTTGGTTTTTTATTTTTAACTTTTACAAAAATTTTTTTTTTAACGAAATTTGGTGAAAACTTACCTTTTTATGTCCCAAATACGCTGTAATTTATTTTATTAAAAATATTTATTTTTTCACCTTATTTTGAATTAATATCAAAAAAACACCCTAATTTTCAATAAAATTCACCCGTCAAAATACCAGCTTTTTTCAAAAAGTTGGTATGGTTTCTGTTCGCTGAAATCTCTACTTTCCGATGGTGAAAAAAATAATATATGTTACTACAGTAAATCTTCTCAGAAAATGCAAAAAATAAAAAAAAAACTTGAATTCGAAAAATTTTTTTTTAATTATTATAAATAATTTTGAGCTATTTATTTAAATATACACTTTTATTACTCGAAATACGTTAGATTACATGTGACATTGATAACAAAAAATTGCAAATAAAAATATACTACTATAATTAACAAACAAAAAAGTTAGTAAAATTGAATTGAATTCAAGTTTTTTTTTAATTTTTGCATTTTCTGAGAAGATTTACTGTAGTAACATTTTTTTTTTTCACCGTCGGAAAGTAGAGATTTCAACGAACAGAAACTATACCAACTTTTTGAAAAAAGCTGATATTTTGACGGGTGAATTTTCGATTGAAAATTAGGGTGTTTTTTTGATATTAATCCAAAAAAATAAATATTTTTAATGAAATAAATTACAGCGTATTTAGGACATAAAAAGGTAAGTTTTCACCAAATGTCGTTAAAAAAAAATAATTTTTACAAAAGATAAAAATAAAAAACCAAAAACTTGGTTTTTTGGATTTTTCACATAAATTTTGTGGTTATGTGAAAAAAGTGTAGATACAAAAGTATTAGATCTTTTTATTACCTACAACTTTGCCGTTTGACTTTTTTCGATACGACTTTTAGTTTTGCCGGAAATCGAGAAAAACCATTTTTTACCCTTAAAAACTCATCCCCCATCCCCTTCCCGACCTCAGATCGCCCGTAAATTATTTTTCCTTTCATTTTTATAATATTCCCCTCCCGTTCTAATGGGTTTCATCCTACTATTATTTTTTTTTCACTTTTTATTATTTTTCAAGGCTTCTACCCTGGTCTAAAATATGCCAATTAGAGACATAACAGTGTCAATAAAAATAAATAAAATTCTTTGGTGCATTTTTATTTTAGTTTTATTTAATGTACTTTTAGCCTAGTGCTGCGAAGTACCTACCTACCTACAGATTTTTTTACAACAACACCTTGATGTGTTATTCTAAAAAAAATTGTTGCTATTAATTGAGACAACATTAATTACATATTATATTTTATCTTAATCACCTAACAATAACTTAGGTATACATATTTAACATTTAAAATACAAACATAATGATGTTAAACAATATTACATAATTTTTTTTTTAACCTTTTATGCCAACCAACAAATAATTTATTAATTAAAATTAACAGAAATACATTATTCCAACATAATAATTATAATAATAAAATAGGAGTCCACCCCATTTTGCATAACAAAATAGGAGTTCAAGAAATAACCAATAAAATACACTTAATTTGAAAAAGATCAATAAGTTATTCTTATTTATCTTTTTCAACATAAAAATCAGTAAGTAGGTAGATATATTTTACTTTACTATATTTACTAGTACCACAGAATAAATAAATAGTATTACGTTCCTATTTTAGGTTAGTAGTAGGCATAAGCACCATTACATTACGCAAAACACTGTCTTTCTTTTGGTAATACAAAAAAGAATGTTCGGAACCCTCAGCGCTATAGCGACTCACACTTGTCTAGTGTTTTAGCAGAAAATAACGCCTCCGTGGTCTAGTAGCAGTAGTAGGTATGTTGGCAATTACATTGAAAAACAATAAAATATGATTATAATATTATTATTACATTTTTAATGTTTTCTAATAAGTGATAAACCTCACTTTGCAGGTTATAGGTCCTGTACTATTTTTTAAATTTTTATGAAGAAAAATGTATTATTACATATTTGATAATTTCGTTTCTTAGTAGGTAGGTACCTAATTATCTACCTTATAGACAAGAATATTGTACCTAACTTCAATAAGATTGTTTTAAACTAGCGTGAACCCAACCCAATATAATTTTGCGCGCGAAGTACGTTGCCACCGGCCGTCCGCCAAGTGGCGCCGGCCGTGCGCCGCGGCGCGGTGGCGTAACGAGCTGAGGCGAAATTTGATTTTCTGCTGAGGTAGTGCACGCTCTTAAAGGTCAGAATTGAAGACAAGCTGAGAGGACTCGAAGTTTCTCGGGTTCGTCAATAAAATATCGTCGAAGTTCTCTCACAGAGGGGCGGAATGAGGACTTTTGGTATGCACGGCGGAAGTGGCAGAATATAGAACCTTGACCTGAATATTTTATTACGTGTGTCAGCGTGTACTAGTCGTAATGTTTGACAGTTGACAAGTGACTTACGTCACGTATAATTAACTGTAAGTGCCGCGGATGACCCATATAATTTAATTAGTGGACACCGTAACAGGTCAATGAAAACACATTGCTTGTTTTTGTTTTTAATGTTTTTGTTCAGTATGATTTTCCATCTGTGTTTAATTTTTTTTAAGGAAAGATTATAATCTTGTTCCTAGTCCAGTTTGCAAGACTTCAAAAGTGTGTCACGTTATAAAAATAGCTCCGATCAATCCCCCGGTCAAATTTAAAAATAAAAAGTCGTTAGCACGCACACTTTCACTAGCGTGGCCTTAATAAACAAGAATAGAATTGAATGACAGCACGTGTCAAAACAACTGTTATGTCACACGTCAACAACACTTCAGCCAATAAAGGGTACAAAGCAGAGGAAGCGCTAGTTACGGAAGAGCCCCATTGATTTCCAACTCAAGATAAGGCACCTGTCATACATACTAACTGTATTCCATACTAACGCATTTGGAACACACTTTGTTGTAAATGGGGTAAGTTAACCGTACATAGTGACAGCAAAAACAGCAAGGAAGGTGCGAGAAAGATGTTCGCAATTACATTATTCATTAGTTTGCGGGAATACGATAAGTTCTTCAAGTCGATGCATTCGCGTTGGACTTTCTATGCGGATTCCGAGAAGTATGGGCCATGCGAATATCGCCTCTAATTGGCTTAACCACAAGAACTTTGTTGCAAGCATATGCATCTTCAGAGTTAGTAATTGGATGGTATTTACAAGCGGTCTACATTTGGAATGTGGTCAGTATTGTTTTTTGACCGTATCTGAGATGTTATCAGACATTCAGCAAAAACGTGGATATGCGTATTCTATTCGCCATTATATAGTTACGTATCTAAGATGGAATGAATCGATAAAATACACGGCATAGCCATAATAAGTGCAGAAAGATGTGTTGTTTTTCAGCTGTCGAGTAAGACATTGATTGAAAAGCTACGAAGTACAAACAACAAACTCCTTAGACTAGCAAAGCAGCTAACACAAATGAAACCTCAGCTTTCTATTCCGCATTGTCGGACCACAATGATCGTCTGATGAAAACGGAAGGTGCAGATGTCCATCCTACCGGTACAGTGCCCAATCAACTGAGTCATATTACACATCGCGAAGGCGAAAGTGTTTCGGACGAAAGTGAAACGCGCCGGGCTAAGAATACTGGATATACGTAAAGGTCTAGCTTTGGCATTTCGGTTTAATTGCACGCAGAGAAATCGGTGACAAACAGAAGTACTTAATCTAATTGTTAAAAGTAGGTTACAACAATTCCAGTTTGAAATACTTGGTCCTAGTTACCTTTATGATTAATTATTCAGTCGTACTAATCGTATGTTTCATAATATTATTTGATAAATGTAGCACACAATAAAATATCATTGAAATAAAACATCAATAATTATTGCAACTTATACAATAATTATGTTAATATGCATAATTTGTATTGTATGTACTAAGAAAAAGAAATTCGCATGTAATAAGTGATCGAGTTCCGAATAATGATCTAACGTTAATTGAGGACTACATGTTTGTTTGTAAACTAAACAATTATTTTTTTATTACAACTATATTATTGTGTGCCATACATATTATTCCAAGTATACTAGACTATTCGTATAGTTTGGTTTACTTTAGAACAGTGTCATTGGTTTTACCAGAATATTATAGTAAAGATTACTCCATAAACAGTAAACACTACAATGAATGTATTATTCTATGCTATTCCGTTAGTGTGTTTTAAAGTAACAAATGTTTTTTAAACAATAAAAAAACTCGCACAACAAAACGAACAGTTGGATAGCCGCGACTCCCGCGCCGCGCCGCTCTCTGTCTCTGTCAATGTCAGCCGCCATTGTGATTTAGACCGCGCTCAACAAAGTACATGATTTCACTTTGTAATTTTATTTAACTCGACACTGGCAAATTGTCGCGCAGTCCAGTTACAAGAAACTGAACTGAACAAAGTAACAAGTTACTTCGTATTTGCTATATAAAACAGTTTTCTGTGTTTTTTTTAAATAATAATTGGTGATAGTTCACAAAGATGGATGGGGACGAAGGTGGTGATATCCCGCAGTTATTAGGTACTGCAGTGGGGTTTACCTCAATATATCAATACATTTGAAGGTAAGTTGTTCTAAACACAACGTAAAAGTGTTTTGATAGTTGTTGTCCCGGCAGTTTTCGGCATCTTTATTTACATATTATTATTTATATATATTTCAGTAAACAATGTAACAATATCAACACTGGCGATGCTAGACAACAATCTAGTCAAAGAATTGATCGCTCCAATTGGAGACCGCGCCAAATTTTTGAGAAACCTGGAGAATTGGAAAAAATTAACTAGTAACCCAGAAGAGTGCGAAATGCCACCTACCAGCAGCAGCCCCGTAAGTATCTTCTACTTTTAACATGCTTCTATTAGCTTCACCTCGAAGTAATTGGAACAAATCTTAGAAGGCGATTTTAACCAACTTAGAATTGTTGTATTGATCAGAAAATTTGCAAATGTATTGCAATCCTGATGATATAACAAAAATTGGTTTTATCAAGCTGCAGGGCTTATGAACATACAGAATGACATAAGAGCTTGGAACTTTAAGATCCGTATGAACGCCTTGCATGTTTTTGTCTTTGGAAAGCAGTGTGAACTAAAGAGCAATGAACGATTTAAACTTTTGATGATGAACTAGTATTTCCTTTCGGTCTGTGATGGGAATTCATAAATTTTCATTCTTAGTTCCTGACCGACACTAGCCTATTTATTTTACATAGGCTTGTGTTGTGTAGTACACTTATATAAGTAGAACGTACTTTTAATAACTTATAATTGTATTTTGCAGGCCCCTATGTTTGAAGACATGCTTAATCCCAAGCACAAACAAATACATAGTATTAGTGAATTTCTGGTCCCTCTAAGTAATAATGATACCTCTACCCAATCAAATGATTCCAACATCATCATCGTAGCAACCAAAAGTGAGGATCAGATGGCTACATCTAATGAGCATGAGGTGGCTACCACTATTGGAGATCAGGATATGACAATCTGTAATGAAGATGCATGTTTGGTAAGATGAATACTTCAAATAAAGACTACTTGATCTAAAAATAAAACAGACAGACATTATGTGTAAATAAAACTTCAATATAATTTCCTACCTAATTCTTTTAATAAATAGGTATTTTGTGTTCATTTCAGCCATTGAAAAATCTCCTAAAATCAAATGAAGGACGAGGCCTGCTAAATTTATCCTCTGAACAAGGCAAATTATCAAATAATGGGCGAAGAAAAATTTGTAATATAATAATCAAAGATCTTATGGATTATTAGAAGTTAAAGACATACTGGAACAACTGCAAATTCTTGACAAAGGCGAGTACCTACCTAGAATTTATAATAAGTATTTTATATGGGTACAGGCTGTATTTTAAATGAGTATTCAAATTGTGTCCATGCACGCAATTTACTTAATTTTTTCATTCATAAGAACCTTCTGCTGATAATAACGAACAGAACAAAAAAGAATTAGCGAAATAGGTCCAGCCGTTCAGGCGTGATGCCGTGACCAAGGGAAATAGGGATTCATTTTTATATCATCATCATCACCCTATTAACATTCCCACTGCTGGGACACAGGGACTTCTCTCTTGACGAGAGAGATTAGGCCTTAATTCACCACGCTGGCCAAGTGCGGGTTGGTGAATGTCACATGTCCTTCAAACTCTTTTTTAAAGTTCTCAGAACATGCCGGTTTCCTCACGATGTTTGCCTTCACCGTTAAAGCACGTGTTTAAAGCGCACATAAATTTCTCAAGAAGAAAAATCCAGAGGTGCGTGGCGGGGTTTGAACCCACGACCTTCGGAATGAAAGTCGAGTGTCCTCCCACTTAGCCAACACGGCATTCATCATTTTTATATATATAGATTATATATGTATATTTCAGTAAACAATGTAACAATATCTACACTCTCGATGCTAGACAGTAATCTAGTTAAGGAATTAATCAATAAACTAAATTACCTATATCAATTAATAAACTTGTAACTTGTTTTATTTTATTTAAATGAAACTATGTACTTTATTTGTTTTATGATTTTTTATTTATATACGTATGTGTACGATAGCGGGCTTGTACAAAGCCTTTTTGATCTGGAAAGGTGGCTACCTACGACTGGTGTCCTAGACTTTTCCTATCTGGATGATTTAAATAATAGATATTTTTGGTGCAACGAACGTCTTGATTTTATTGTGCATTAATGGCGAATGTGAAGTTTTACATTATTCGAGGATATAAGGGTGGGGGAACAATTATGACCAATGGTGTCATTTACTTAAAACTACGTGACGATGTGGAGCGCTGCGATTGGTTCTTGATCTTCTTCAACTTATGTGATTCGTGAAGCGTGTTGGCGCGAACATACCGCCGGCCTTGAAAGCTCCCACTTTCGAAATTTGTGATTGATATCTTAAAGTTCTCTTCTCTTCGTGATGTGCTCTTTGATCTGGGCGTGTATCACTGGTCTTCTAGGAGAGGACAGAAATTAGGTCTTCGTATGTAGATGCTTGATGTCTACGAACGGCATTTCATTGGCTGTCACTCTGGAGAAACCCTTAGTAATTGACTATATATGTAGTTGCGAGAGTACTCGACCCGTACTCCACTTAAGCGCTGATATGTAATGTTATTATGGTGCTACTCCATTATCATTTGGGTTCAATCTTTCAGTCCATAGATTCTCTGTCCATTGATTCCAGACCTGCAACTTAAGAGTACATTGTTTGGACCAGCGGGTCCAGTTATAATGGCACATTTATGAGGATCGAGCAGGATGGTCTGGTCAGCAGTTAGTGGTCGACCAACCAGGAGCTGAGAAGGACTGAAAGGAATGCGGTTAGGTTATAAGAATGGAGGAGTTGTAACGGGGTAATTTGCGATACTAGTGTCGTAAACCCGTTAAAATAATGCGTATACTCCTGTGTCCCACATACCACAATACAATATAAATTAAAGCGAAAATATTATGTAGCTATTGTTTCCTAATGACTTGTTGAGTTAAC
This sequence comes from Gymnoscelis rufifasciata, assembly GCA_929108375.1. Taxonomy (NCBI): domain Eukaryota; kingdom Metazoa; phylum Arthropoda; class Insecta; order Lepidoptera; family Geometridae; genus Gymnoscelis; species Gymnoscelis rufifasciata. The sequence goes on along the minus strand of OV815327.1, from coordinate 5,271,055 downwards.
AAAAAGTAATAATAATATGGAAACATTCTCGTAAATTGGAAAAATTGTAATTTAAACAAAAATAATAATGCGTAAGTAGTTAAAGTTATTATGATTATGACTGCGAGAAATCAATCTATTTGCTAAATTGATTTATTTATTTATTTAAAGATAATTATGCAACCCGTGGTGAAGTCACTGACACTGGCTACAAACGCTATCAATGTATTGTGCATAAACACAAAACCCTACCTTATTAGTTTTGTATAAACACTGGCTTGCTATATACCTAGGTATAAATAAGAACAAGGCAGTTTTATTTATAATATTTTGTGTAATATTTATTATCTGGACGTTACTATTAATAATGGCTTTAAAGTTAACGAATACTAAGATTATAAATTCTTATAATAATGTACCTAAGTTTAGAATAAATCTAATGCAAGCAGCTGATAAGACATCGGTGCGATAGGTAAACAATTAGCGTGCGAACCTAAAATGCCGCAAGCGCCGGTCATTATCAGCTGTGCTTTATTCTTAGGCATCGTTATAATCAGTATAGCATGCAATAAAATAAAGGGAATGTATATCGGTAGCTTGGCGCGTAGACCAATAATTATAGTTTGAGCGCTTGAGATAAGAAACCGGTTTTAGTTTTAGCAAAACTATTGGAACTTATTTTTAATTTGTTAATGTTTCAATAACGAAATGATTTTAATATAGTAATCAGGCATGATTGTTAGATTAAGCGAACTTAACTTTTGAATAATTTAGAGCATGAGTAGAAATTAAAGATTAGCTTTAATGTGAATTTAATACCTTAGCGTAACGTAAGAAATTTTACTTATTGTTGTGCAAAGATATGAAAAGGTTATGCCTACTTGTACAACATCATTGGTATCTTTTGTAAACACATTAATGCGGTGTTAAAAATATAGTATATTTTATTAGCTTTTCAACAACTGAAAATGAGGTGAGTGTTCTGGACTTATAATAATGCGATAAGCCGACACGCCTCATTTGCATATAGTTTTTAGAGATATAATTTCTTTGGTTTACCAACCTTTGTCAACATTGAATAACTGACGTCACAATTTATGAGAGATTTATTTTGAGTGCTTTTAGTAATAGGACCGGAAATAATCCAACCTAGTTTTGTGTTCTGTAAGTATGGGCCGCTAGGAAGTCTAAACATACCTTCTGATAAGAGATCCCAAAACTTATCAGCACCTATTAAGATGTCAATATTTTCCGAATTAAAGAAATCAGGATCTGCTAATTGTATATTGTCTGGAATGCAGATCTGTTTGCCTAACTGTGATAATGCTGTCGTAGACGTGATGTTATCTAAAACAAAACAATTAATGTGTGTTTTGAATTTATTGTCATGAAGGGATTTGATTTCAATACTGCAGGTCTCTGAAGACTGCAGTACTGAATCTCCTATTCCTCGGACTTCGTGAGTGGACTGTATGATATTTGATTTGATTAATTTTGAAAAGGATTTAGTAATGAAGCATCGCTGTGATCCGTTGTCAAGCAGCGCGCGCGCCTTGTGGTAGGTGCCATTGCAATCTGCTACCTCTACTACAGCTGTTGACAACAGAACTGTATGCATATCTAAAGTGTTAGTACATCGTGTTTGTATGTGAGCCTTATTGACACGAATTGGTTGAGGGTCTGGCTCGCGCGTGTGAGACATTGAATTGTTTTCGCTATTGTGAATAATTGTGTTGTGTTTTAGTTCACATTTCCTACACGGACCAAACCAGCACGTGTCTGGCGCGTGTCCTGCACGGAAACAATTCTCACACAGTTTGTTATTGCGGATTAATTTCAATTTGGTGTCTAAGTTGGAATTTAAGAAACTTTTGCATGAGTGAAGTGGATGCGTGCCTTTACACATTACGCATGGCTTATATTGGCGAGACTGAAAAGACTGACGATTCTCGATGGACGGTTCGTTGGTTGAAACATTGCACCGAGAAGTATTGCGAGAAAATGATAAGGAATTTTGAGTCTCGGATGATTGTGTTTTGCTGTGAGAAAGTTGCAATGTTTCCAGCATCTCAGCCCTGTCCTTCAGGAAAGATAATAAATCACTCATTGTAATGCGTTGAGGATTATTATCGCGAGTTAGCAACATGCATTTATACGTCTCCCATTCGCGTTCGGTAGTATTGTCTAACTTAGACACAATTATATAATTAACAAGGGTGTCCCAGCTGTCGGTGGGTTCCCCGAGTAAATTAAGTGCGCGGATATTCTTTAGAACTGTATCAATAAGTGTTCTAATTCCATTAGGTGACTCTTTGGTTAAAGCGCTTATCGTAAATAATGTTTTGACGTGGTTTTGTACTAAAAGCCTGCTGTTGTCGTATCTGTTCAGCAACATATCCCACGCGACGGTATAGTTGTCTGAACAGACTACTAGAGACTCTAATACTACTTTAGCACTACCTTGTAACGAGGATTTCAAGTAGTGGAACTTTTGGATGTTGCTGATGTGTTTGGAGTTATGAATTAGTGACAAAAACGTATCCCTAAACTCAAGCCAGTGCTCATATGAACCGTCAAAGCTAGGCATGAATATTGTGGGCAATTTTAATGACTGCTGTAGCTGTTCGGATGTATTTGAAGCGCTAGTAATCTCATCACGTGCTAACAAAGATTCAGCAAATGATAATGTACTATAATATACATCCTCAAACAATTCCCTATGGGTTAAGTGATCTGAAATCTCACAGTCGTAGACGCATTCTTCAATTTTTGTCTGAATATTATTGAAGTCAGAGAATAAGTTATTTGCGCCTTTAATTCTTAGGTTCAAGTCAATACGGCTGCGAGAAGACAATGGCAGATCATTGTCTTGAGATTCCACGTGGTTCGCGAATTTGGTCAGTCGGCCCTTTATAATACCACGTTTGTTTACCAAATCGCGTAGCAAGTGTGGTTCATTATTTATTGCACTAGGGGATTTTAAATTGTCACTATGTAATGCGTTATCGATGTTTAAATTTACTTGGGGAGATTTAGCGTCCGTTGCCGCCATTTTGTGGTAGTGAGATCAGGAGTACTTACGGTTTGTTTTTATGGCAATCCGTCGCTGCAACCACCTAGCTCGTGCGGTGCAGTCACTTGTAATACTCCTACTCACGATTTGTACTGGAAATAATAGACACTAGTATCACAAAGAGAACCGGGAGGTGATGAAAGAAAGGATGGTTGGCCCCACCAGAATGCGTGTATGATGATATTCCGATCCACTCTCTCTTTCCTTATTGCGCTTGGCCTCCAAGTTGTCCAGGATTGGTGTCCAGATGACCAGGATAGGTGTCTTGCGCTTGACCTCGTAGGTTAGAAGCCACGTTTTTTCTGGTCGCTGTCTGTGTTCTGCGAATATTTGGCTACGAAGGTCCACATGTACGTTAGCGGGCTTGTACAAAGCCTTTTTGATCTGGAAAGGTGGCTACCTACGACTGGTGTCCTAGACTTTTCCTATCTGGATGATTTAAATAATAGATATTTTTGGTGCAACGAACGTCTTGATTTTATTGTGCATTAATGGCGAATGTGAAGTTTTACATTATTCGAGGATATAAGGGTGGGGGAACAATTATGACCAATGGTGTCATTTACTTAAAACTACGTGACGATGTGGAGCGCTGCGATTGGTTCTTGATCTTCTTCAACTTATGTGATTCGTGAAGCGTGTTGGCGCGAACAGTATGTATCTTTCCAGAAAGTGAAACGGATGAAGACATCCAGTGGCGCCAAACTGTACGGAACCTTGGCATTTAGTGACAGAGAAGTGGCATAGTACAGCTAAGAAAAGATTTAAGGAAATAGAAACTATGGAAATGACATTGCATACATAAATAAATATTTCATTGTATTTGACTTTTGTATAAGAAATAAGAAGTAATAAAGATATGCGCTGATTAAGATTATGACAAGATTTTGAATGATTGTGATGATTATAAAATAAATGTTATTTTTCTATTTACCTACTTAATACTTTTTATTATTCCAGGAAACCTCAAACTACATAATGGAGCCGAAGCACGTGGGACGTCCTAATAACGAAAATGCCGTTAATCTTAATTTCTTTGATTTATTTTAAGTTAAAACTAGATAATCGAAGACAAGTAGAATTTATAATAAAAACGGGCATTTTTCATTAAAAGGCGTCACACTTACTGAAGGCTCTTTAGAGTTTAGATGGAGCGCTCGCAATCCAGTGTACTGGCAACACCAAAAATGGATTTCTATGGGGTTTCATAATTGAGAAAATACAGTTTTGGTTGCTTATACTAAGACGAACAAAATTGTATTTTTGTCCATTAAAAGCCTGAGAGGATCCGTTAGTGCTGCAAGTGCACTAGATTGCAGGCTCCACCTAAGCTAGTAGGTATTAAGTATATACGATACGAAACAGTAGCGGTAACAATACCTAGAATGCTACCATTACAATGTGTATTGTGCATGTTACAAAAACAAAGTTAACATAACAATACTAAAAAGTTAGTGTTACGATACGAATAGTTAATGTTTACTAGATTGCTTAGTAGTCCATACAATCAGTCCGGTCATCTCTACTACTATGTATGGTTACATTTACATGGGTACTGTAACAGGCGCGTTATTTACCTTGTAGTGAGTATTACATTGCTTGGTCAGTTGCACTAAACATCTAGTTGTCATTAATAAATCTCTGGTAGATATAATAACAGAATGTTTTTTGTAAAGTAAACTCGTGGGTCTTGCTGTCACGACTGCAAACAGAAGTTCTAGTTGCAGTAGGGTTTTTTCTTGTATTGGTAGCCAGATTTTTCTCTGCGTGTGGTAGATGGGGAAGATTAGTCAATTACTCTCTCGAAAGTTTGAGCTAGTGATTTGTTGGAGCTGGTACGCTTCACTTTGGATGTTACTTAAGAAGTTTTGGTTGTTAATTTGCGTAAAGATTGAGCTATTACAACAACTATTAAAATATTTTTTTTAATGAATTCGGTTTATAATTCCGGAAAATTACCATTAAGCATAATCGATCATGATGAATGGGCGTAATACACTTAAATTATTGTGTTGGATACAGATTAGGCATATTGATTGACATGCGAAACTTAATATAGCAAGCATGTAGCAAGTCTTGGAAATCAATCTTCATTTGTTACCAAATTTTGTACCTTCGCCTGGTTCCTTCATAAATTTATTTCAAACTTTTGATTAGTTACCGTGAAACATTGATGAGAGAACGGACGAAAGCTAATTTAACGTGAAAGCGCAAAAGCTCTGAACCAATTTATCATGTTTATCCTCGGCAATTTCTCTTGACCACCTATTTCGGATGATGTAAAATTAAATCTGATAGAATAGACAGAGAGAGAGAGAGAGAGAGAGAGAGAAAACATTTATTGACACAACACACACATAACAAATTAAATACAGTTAAGAAAAAAATAAAATTACAATTAAATTAAATATTTATTATATAATACTAAATAATGTTCTCATATCTAAACATAAATGATTGAATGTGTTGTGCCAAAAGGTCTCGCCTCAGCATTTGCAAGTCCACCTTAAGGTGGAGTTGCGCTGGCTTTCGGACGAGACTTATTCGCTAAAAACCTCACGAGCGACACGTAGAACAGATAAACTAAAGGATTTTGAGCCTCATCGAATAGTGTACGGCTAGAGAGTAATGAACAAGTTTCCTCAAGATTCTGATCGGGTTTACTTCCAAGCTGCTATGTACAGATAAAATATGTCCTAGACGTCAAGTTAAACACGACAGTCATGTTAAATAACTGAGCCAAGCGTAAATTATGCATTCCTAACCGGTTTCAGTGACCAAGACTAAATTTAATTATACAAGATAAAAGCGGTACAAAGACTGATGCTCCGCGAAATTCGCGATGCATAATGTTACCAGATGAGAACTGTGAAGGCAATAATCTCTTTTATTAATTCAATTTGCGCGTTACCAACCGGATGCTGGAGGGGATATGCAGAAAATTTGCGCTTGATAGCTATAGGGGCGATACATTGTCCGCTTTGAAAATGTTAAAGTCCTAAAAATACCAACAAAATGATATTGTTCCTTTGATTTTAAGTAGAGTCTACTAAGTTAGCAGATCGCGAGCTGGCACAGGACCGTAGAATTTGGCGTGATGAAGAGGAGGCCTTTACTCAGCAGTGGGTGTAAACAGGCTGTTAGAATAGAATAAGAGTCTACAGAAACTTTATTTACATTGCAGAGTAGGTCTGCCCTTGGAAGGTAACATATATGTAGATAACTAACCAAATTTCATCGGGGATCCAAATAGGTATCCGTAAAGTTAATTTTGTTGTTATAAGCAAATAAAAGGGAGTTCTGGTTAACCACTAAAATTACACCTCATCACATTTTGTAATTCACATTAAATAATGCTTACCACTAGTCTTAGGGGGTTTCAGTAAACAATAAGATATTGCGTAAAATATAAACAAAATCTAAACAATAAAAATAAATTGTGACAAAGTAAATTTTCCTTATCAGGTTTCAAAAGTCTGAACTTCAAAAGCGCAAAGCTTGAAAGCTTTTAGCAAAACCATGTGTACAAAAAGCGTGATGCAAGTTCATTGCGTAATGTTGAAAGTTAAGCAGTCGCTATAACATTTTGACTTCATGAAACCGTAACCAGTTCGGCGTGAAACCATCAACCTACATTTAACTTTGCTTACAATGTCGCCATATAAGACAAGACTTTTATGGAACCGGCTTAGTCGAAAAATAGCAATGTTTTACTGAGTTTAAAGACTTTAACGATGGTATTGACGTGTTTAGATTAACAAAGTCTCGAGGTACGTCTGTTTGTCATAAATTTGTCAATAAAAATTTATAAGGGAACTTTATGCAGGGCGTCCAAAATCCTTTTATGTTTTCATTGAATAATAAAACCTAACAATACCATAAAATCAGATTAAGCATCAAACAATTTACATGGACGTGTAAACTTTATGGTCAGAGCTGAAATACAGTCAACGGACTCAAAGAGAATTCCACTGAATAATTTGTAATATTTTGTTTAATTTTCTTTGTACAGGTGCTAATGGAACCACAAAGAGCTTAGTCTCGGTTGACCTTGGCATTTTGTTCAAGCTGAAAGAGACTCAGTGGGATTAATCAACGTTTACGAATATTTAAGCCTGAAACAAACCAACAACCTCTCGGTAATCAAACTGGAGTTTATGTTTACCTAAGTTTGTAGTCATACTCTCTATTGGCAATAAAACCAGCTTTATAAGTACTAGACAATTATACCACCCGAGCGAGATCAGAATCTTTCATTCTATTGTCGCATAGAAGATAATCGGAAGAGAGAGTCTTTACGTACTTTTCACACTGAGCAAAGTTTCGACCAATACAATTGTTGCCAATTGTATTAGTCGAAACTTAATTACCATAAAAAGTCAACTATTGTCATTATTAGTCTTTATCGATATTAATCATACGATTTGTTTACTAAGTAGCTACTACGTCTTGAATAAAAACAACACAAACATAATCCAGAACCCTAAACCCATAGATTTTTTGTTGAATGCTAATGCAAGATGGATGTCAAAGTCGTGCATTTGGTTTCGTAATGTGACATTGAGTGACCATATACGGTCATCGGCTAAAAAAGAGCTCCTAACAACATACAAACTGAGGCAGTAAGGCCTTTGCCCAAAATTGGTATGGTACAGTCTTGCAGAAACCTTACGTTACCTAGTTTATGTAGCATCACAAGTTCACAAGTAGTAATGATGCAACTAGATGTGAACGGACTTTGTCTAGCAACAATAATGAAATACACCCACGTGTTCAGCAGAAATTATAATTTGTGTGGATAATTATACCATATTAGCAATGATATCGCATAGAGAAATCTTCAGAATAATGAGTTTAGATCACTGAATATATTTCTTTTGGCCCAATAGTAATGTAACAATGCAAAAACAACGCGTAGTTATTGGTGTTACAGAATAGAGACATTTTGGGCAAACATAAATAAAATACATTATGAGACCAAACAAAAACATATTATACTAAAAACAGAGCTCAAGATATGAAAGAGACTACTAAGACAGAGACGTTTTATTTGTGCTTAAGGCGTTCGTGACTCAGTAAGATGCTTCCATTAAACACATATATTGGTTCAAACATGCTGAGTAACACCACTATGTCTATTTAGGATTCATTGCTACCACCATAAATCCAAGAACTATGAAGAGGACTGCGCTTGGGTTTATTGCGGAATATAATCAGAAAAGTCGTAATAGGGTGCATCAGTAATACACTGATTAAGCGTAATTTTTACGTCAATGTCTGCTAAATTGCATTTACAGCAGTGGTTGTCCTACGGATGAAAATAATAAAAAACTGCATTTCTAGCTAACCAACCATTCAGCTAAACCAACTTCTTAGAGCAAGCTTCATAGACAGACGCAACTTACAATACATAGTTTTTATAAACACGTGCGCAAAAACAAATTCGCGTACCAACACTCCATTGACCTTGGCTTTTCGAAAGGTGGATCATTGAGATAACTCTAAATAACTTCCCCGGGAATTTATCGGGCGTTACAGAGCCAAATCCTACATGAGCCCTCTTTCGCACACCCCAAGCGTATTATGTAACCGTAAAAGCGATGCGCGATTGGTGGACTGATATTTATTTTTTGAGACCTTTGTTAGACCAAAATCTCACCTGTAAGTGTTTATGTGGATAAATGAGGATAGATCAAGACCTCGTGAAGATAGAAGAAGGTCGTGAAAAATTCATTATTATATCATTCTTTGGCGGTTTTTTTGCACAAATGCAGTGTCGAAACGAAAATGATCCACGAAAAATAACTAAACAGGTTTTAGACACTGACTCGTTTTGTAAAACTATTAGATATTGTAAGACGACATTGCTTAAGAGATAAATATAGCTTTATTTATTTATACACAACTTGAAAGTAAAAAAGGGTCAATAATTACTTTAGAGCGAAAATAAAATACTTTGAATACTTTAAGTAACCTATCAAACATCTCACGTAAACATGTTTGACCTGGACACTTAAGAACCAAATAGACATAAAAAACTACTTAAGGATAATCCAGAACTCGTAAAAACCCGTACCACAATGCATTAAAACTTCGCGTTGTTTCAAACTGCAGATAATGCAACAAAATTTCAAGTTAACTTCAACCAAGTTAAAGTAGGTTAAAGGCGCTTTTATGTCTTGGAATCTATGGAGTACAAACCACGCATGCGCCATCAAGAGCATAGTTGGGGACCATTATATTATAATATTTTATGTCTGGTTCCCACGGTTCAGCACTCGTCATGTCTTGATTCTATAATAAAAAGTAATTGATAACTATACATTTCAAAGGCAGACGACATTTTTTAGATGTTTATAGGTACTTTCTTCAAATGGTATTTTGAGCGATATAGATATCGGGTATGTCCCGCTGGTCCCCTCTAGGATTGTCCCCTTCGGACCGTGTAGAGGGGACAAGCGGGACATCGTATTAGCGATATCCCGCTGGTCCCCTCTACGGGTCACTCAGAGGGGACAATGGGCTGTGGAAATTTTCGATGACCCAGATGTCCCCTCTGGAGAAGTTGCAGTTAAATTTTACTTGAAATTGTATATTAAAACTATATATTTTATAATGTTTATTAAAACATTGTTTATATGTATACTAATTCGTTGTATAACTACTTGGTAATATGATTGATTGGCTACCTCGGTATGTAATATATAAAAATAAAATCTTTTATTTCATAGTTTAAGTTAGCATAAACTTAGACAGATACTGGCCTGTCCAGAGACCGATTAATCTAGGAAAAAGGTTAATTCAATTATCACTCTCTCCACAAGAGACCTCCATAGTGGAGAGTTAATGTCATCTCCGAAGGTCTTTAGGATATTGTTTTAACAAACACCGTATTGCCAAAACGAAGAAATTAGCATTTTCTTATCAGTGCATTCCTAACAATGTCAGGGACAAGTGCCTGTAGTAAAATTTTTAACTCAATAGTTTATATACAAAGACGAAATGGAACAGTTTTACTAAGAGGAGGTCACCAGTACTACATAAAAAAATATATAAAACTGGACTAACAGTATGGGAATGTGCCCAGCGAAGAAAAAAGTGCACTGCGTTGCTCAAGATTATTGTAAGTACAAAATGTTTATTTATATTAAAATCCACCATTCGCATCGAGTAACGAGTTCACGAGTCCCCATAATACAAGCTTTGTTAAACGAAACTCAAAAACTATTGTATCATTTATTGTGTTTAATGTATAAGTGTGATCTATACCTGTGATTTTAATTAATAATTTTAGTGAATTGTATCTAAGATATCTTTAGTATGCTATATTTTACATTCTTATTTACAGATATAGCATAGTAGAAGCCTGCATTAGGTAAATAAATAAATACTATAATGACTATTCTTTATTGCTAAAAAGGTAATTTTAATACATAATATTTTATTTAAGAAATGCAAAGATAGTTTTATTTAATTATTTAACTTAATAAAACGTATAAATGTAATAAATGTTTTATTTTACGCAAAATACTTAGAAAATAGCAACCTTCATGCATCCACCAACCAATTTTTGTCAAACAATTTAAAATGATAATGTTTTAATATACTAAACAATATAATATTTAATATACTAAATAATATAAAAGTATAGTTTTAATATACAATTTCAAGTAAAATTTAACTGCAACTTCTCCAGAGGGGACATCTGGGTCATCGGAAAATTCAACAGCCCACTTGTCCCCTCTGAGTGACCGGTAGAGGGGACCAGCGGGATATCGCTAATACGATGTCCCGCTTGTCCCCTCTACACGGTCCGAAGGGGACAATCCTAGAGGGGACCAGCGGGACATACCCATAGATATCACAGACTTTTGATTAAATGATGGATCAATCGACCCAACTTTAGTGAACATTTAGACATTAGACCACACATATATGAAAGTTATTACGCTTTTATGTCCACCCACGCAATATAATAGATAATTGTTTTTGAAATTGATGTATATAATTCCCTATCATAATCATCAATTATTATTCATTAAGAAAAAATTACAGAGATATAATAAGTTTATATTTTTGTATGTACATTTGAAAAGTATTTGCACAAGCGAATGCCGCGAATGGAGAAATTCGGAGAATGTAATTCCAAAGTTTCTGTGACCATAATGGAAAACAAATACAATACGACCTTCACACTAACATAGTCTCCATATTCCCAAGATCAGTTCCGGAACAAACAATGAGTTTTCGACCTCTACGGTTCCGGCCGTAAATTCTAGATCAATAGCAAGCCCGCAACAATGATGTGCCAACCAATGGCGTGCTTTTGGACTGTGACAGCATTAATTCCATATCGGATTCACGTGACATAATGCAACTATTGTCAGTGCAGCTGTCACGTCAGGCCTCGTTGGGCACTCGGCACTACCTACCTGAAATCGGCACGTGTTACGTATGTCTATATCGTGTTTAGCTATGGCGTGATCTTATGGGTCGGCAAGGGAAATACAGCTGCGGAAGATTAATAAATACAGTTTTTATTATATTAATCATTATGTTAAATAACTCACAGTTTTGTATATGACTTGCAGAGTACATCGTTATTTAAGAAAATATCATAACAGAGTTTTTAGTATATCAATGAAGTACCCAAGTAGCAGAACTTAAAACAGAACATGAAGGTCATTATGTCTTCGCGATTCGCCACTTCAAATTCATTCAAATAAAGTGATAACATGAAGAAGCCTTACTTATTTCTTATCGCGAATAACTCGTTATTTAAATTCGGTGACATAATGACTTAAAATATGCAACACGCTTACAAATAACGAGGTGATTAAAACAAAAATTTGGATTCTTATTCTCATAAACCACACTTCTTTTGGGTATATAGAAACGTATGGTGAACCGACACTAGTTTCATAAAACCGGTCGTAAAAACCTTCATTAACTCATCATAAATAGCTTCATTTTAAATGAACACTAGTGTTTCGTTATGAGATACGATCTAAAACTGAACGAGATATAGCTTCAGCGAGCATCCTGACCTATATGATACAATCTATGATTAGTAAATCCAATAATATAAGACGCGGCTAAAACGTTGCATCATTCTCTATTTGTGTATTGCCAAATGCCCCTACAGGATAGCGACCGCAAATAATCATGTTCCCCATCCCAAACTAGATAATCATCTACAAAACGAATGCCCGTTTTCACAAACGGTAAAATTTAAGTCTCTCTTAAGACAGTACATAGAAAAAAAGAGTGTCAAATATCTTGAGGATAAAGAATGTTTAATGAAGAAATAAATATAAATTAGAAATCGTTGTTGTAAACTGGCATAAATCTCGCATCCATAAACCCGCAGTTCTGTTTACTCACCCAAACCCAGGTGTGCTCGTCGATCCGAATGGAAGATTCATCAAAGACATGTGAATTGTATACTTTATCAGATATAGTGGTAGTTCGAAATGAAACATAGCGGATGGAGACCACAGATACAATAAAACAATAATCATAAAACAGTACGTTCGGTTAGCAGGATGATAATAATTTTACCTTATAACGGTGCAGACGATGGGGTCGATTTACTGCCATCCCACTCCAGTTTTTCGTTTATATCCGGTGGAATCTAGACCAATTTATTGTGAATAAGTGTCGCTCTCCCGTCGCGTAACCCTCTTAACCAATTTGAATGGAGGCATTGTTGGCGCATTGGATCGAGAGATTTTTAAATTGAAATGCATTCAGACTGGTTGAAATGTAAATGCAAGCATCGCTACATTTCGATTTGTTTAAAACTTCGTTACGATGCCGATGTACGATCGTGTCTTGGCATTGATCCCAATTATTAAGCTCTATAGAAAAGGGTTCAAGTATCTTATATCATGCATACTAATGCATAAATGTACCCTGTATATAATATTATTTGGTATTGTATTTATTTATATAAATATGTATATAGGTATGCTTCATATAAAAAAATAGTGTAACGAAGCGTGCAAGAAAGATGTTTGCAAATATGAATGTTGATAAGTATGAGTGCCAAGGTCCCCCCTTGTGGCATGCCTAAACAATGCTAACAAAGTGTTTTATTCATGGCCTTTTGTATTATATCCATAAAACTGTAGCATTATAGGTCACAGACAATAACAAATGCGAAAAACAAGAGCTTTGAAACGAGAATAACAATCTGGAGTCTGTTGCAAGCACAGGCAAAGACCAAACAATATTAGGGTTGACGTCATGTGTAGCCAAAATATCGAAGGTCACCTTCATAATAAAATATCCTAACATGTGCGACTCGTAAATTCTAATATATGAATATATGAAGATCAAATGAAATTTGTAGTAAGTTAACAATTTAAAGCAAATTTGAAGTAGCAAGAACTAATAACTTGATTAATAATCTTACTATAAAATTTTTTGGTTCCAAATTTGAAGGTAATACGAACGCTAAACACTTTGAAAATAAAAAGCTTCAGCGCTAATAGAAAGAGAATCATAGCGTCCGTCGTACATAATAGCCTCCAGACTGAAGGACAAATTCAATCAAAATTCCCTCACGCAAAGGGAGAGTGCTCTTTATAATTAGCGATGCAATTAGTTGATGGCAGCGAAAGTAGCTCCAGACCGTATATTCCATCAGTAACATAAACATATGACGTATTTTTACAAAATATATATTAAATAAATAAATATTTCCGGACTATCTACACAACAACATAGCCCCGTGGTACTATACTAAGCTTGTGCACTAGAGGTAGATATCTGATATACCTACTTAATATAATATACCCACATACATATATAGACATTAATTTATATTGTTAACAAACATTTGATTATGATAATTATGAGTTGAGCACTCATAATATCATAATAATATCTTTAAAAAGTTTAATTGCTAGACAGTTTAACGATATTACAAAAAATACATTTAGTTACGGTCAGATTATCTTATTGGTATTAAACCAATAAGATACTCTTGTAAGTCCGTAGAGTTTGAGGTAACTACTTTTCTGTTTTAAAACTTGAAACGGGTACCATGATTTGACAGTTTTTGAGTTGAAAACCGTCAAATCATGGTATGTTACCCGTTACAAGTTTTAATATTGTTAAAAACCATGATAATTTAAAAAGTTACATTATGTTTTTATACCAAAAGCCTTTTCCTCGACTGAGTTTTAAAGATATCATGCAAAACATGTTTATTTTTGCTGTTCGGGCTGTTGGTGCATTTTAAGACTGATTTCCGGGTCACGCTGACCCTCGGCGCTAACGGCTCAGCGCGTAGCAATCTGTATGGAAAAACTATCGGCGCTGACCGTAGTTAGCGCTGAGCGGTCGGCGTTATTCTAAAATTTCTATAGCGACCTTACAGATTGATAAGCCGATCTAAGATATAATAAAAATGTTGGTATACAAATTAAGATAATGAATTAATGATACATCATCCGTAATTTCTTTAGTTTGACAGTTTGATTGACGATCAGGTATCACAGGAAAATCGCTACCGCAAAACGAGCACAAAAAACGCCATAAGAAATGCATACGTCTGGTGCATCGCAACGGTAACTTCTATTATCAGAGGCCGGAAGGCATTACGTGACTGCCGCTAGACGGACTCCTAACTCCCAAGTCGTTTGGGTGAACTTTCGCGAGAGGCCACGCGACGCGATGGAACAAAGGGTTGTTGTTCACGGTTTTATATCTCGCTTTTTTGTGGGGCAGATATCAATGGAGCTGTTTGTTTATAAATATGGGATTTTATTATTTTCTCGATGTAGGTACATTAACGAAGCTGTTATTATAAAGAGAAGATTATTCTTAGAATGAAGTAAATTCGTATATAACGTACCTTATAAAGGTTGATTGTTAAGCTTACATAAGCTACTGATTGACACTAGTACCTTTTTATGCAAAATTAATAGCAAATTTTGTCTATTTCTAAAAAACACAAATGTCAATGTGATCTACAAGGGCAAACGAATGCTAGCGGCATGTTATCTTAAAATAGGTTTAGTTAACTATTTCGCATAAGGGGGTTAGTTTATGCCAGCAACACGTCCCGATTCACAAGGGTGTAAATAATACCTTCTCTATTGCTAAAATCCGCATTTAAACCCTTTCAGTAATCAGACAGGCAGACGAGGGGTAACTTTACTGATAGTGATATTGTTACTACAAGCTTTAACCACTACCATGGCAAATAGTGCATTTTGTCTGTAAGTTAAAGATTTAACAGTTACATTTATACCTACATCCTATATATATACATACTAGCTGTGCCCCGCGGTGTTACCCGCGTTATAATGGATTTTCCCGCGGAGTGACGTTTTCCCGCGGTAAAAAGTAGCCTATGTTATTTTTCAGGCTCTAGAGATTCTTTGTACCAAATTTCATTTAAATCGGTTCAGTAGTTTTTACGTGAAAGAGTAACAAACATCCATACATCCATACTTACAAACTTTCGCCTTTATAATAGTAGTAGGATATTATAAACGCGTAAGTATGTGAGGATGTAAGTGTGTTCTTTGCTTTTTCACACAAAAACTACTGAAGAGATTATTTTGAAACTTTACACGAATATAGCTTACATATCATAATAACGCATAGGCCCCTTTTTACCGAGGTAAAATACCATATTTCGCGAGAAAATTCATTATTGCGAGCGAAGCCCGATTTGGATCAAATTATGACACAGATATAGATAGCTGTTGTGCCTGCTGTTGAAAATCTATTAGTACGCGGGCAAAGCCGCGGGTGCAAAGCTAGTAATGTATAATATACACACATTTACATATAGCTAAGCATGATTGTCGCTATCAGGCCGTGAAACTTTTCAACAAGCTACCCAGAGATTTAAAATGCATTGATAGTCCATACATCTTCAAAAAGCAACTGAAGGATGTTTTGTTGCGAGGTTGCTACTATAATATACCATAGATGAATATGAGGCTGAGAACTTCCTTTAAATATATACTATTATTATTATTGTTATTTAATATTCTTACGTGCCTAAAATTATTATTTTATTTTAATTTGAATTTTTAGATTAAGACTTAGAATTAAGAATAATTTTCAACACGATTTGTAAAATAATTATTAAGAAATAAATGAATATGAATATAAAAATGAATCGCAAAATGTGTTGGTAAGCGCATAACTCAACAACGCCTGGACCACTTTGACCAATCCAGTTATAAATGTTCGTAGAAGAAATTTCGTTGAAGGATGGTTTTCACATCGAGGAAAATTGTACAATGTTGAATTATTACCCGTGCGAAGCCGGGACAAGCCGTTAGTCTACTATAATATGATGAACCGCAAAATGTGTTAGCCATTTTTTTTTAAATGTTCTTAGAATTCCTAAGATGGTTTTTCAAATTCGAATATGATATTTGAATAATTATAAATGTTGTGTTAATAACCCTTGCGAAGCCGGGGCGGTAGTAGCCGCTAGTACATATAAAATTGTTATCTAAAACAATGGTACTGAGTAGCGAGTGCAGTTGGGGACAGTATGGGGCCAGCAAGAGGCATGGGGTCATTGTTTCGTTTCCACCTCGCCGCCCATCTGATGATGTCACGCGTCGTCACCTGCGATGGAGCAAGTGCAGAAACACGGATAAGCTTTTCGCTGTGCGGTTTGTAGGTTTTTATATAACAGGGAAACATGTTAACATAAATTAGAATAGTAGGTAAAAGAAAAATACCTTGTTTACGCAGGTGAACATTGATTAGTAAGAGGTTTTTGGAGGTTTTGTCTGTTTACATCCGTGTGTTAACCCTCTAAATCCTTACACTTGTCACCACCCTCCGGGCTGGGATAGTTCAGCATTATTACGTGAAATAGGCACAACATATATTTTCCTTCTATTTCCCTAGTCATTAAAACTCATACTTCATTCTATCCCATCACACAATCCATCTCCACCACCTTACCTTTGGCTACTTCCCACAAGATTAAATGAAAATTATATTATTACATATAGTGTAACGGGGACAATCTAGCCAAAAAATAAGTATACGGTAAGTACCTAAATAAATACACGACAAAAAAGTGGTTCTCTGTACCAAGCTTTCTACCTCATAGCTAGGTAGAGCTTCTTATTTAGCAATTTGTTGAGTATACTTCTGTTCGAGTTTCCTGGTCAGTAGAAATTATCTTAGATCAATATAACAAGTCGTAAAGTAACAGTCTATTTCCCGGGAGCAAACAATTCGCTCGTAAGAAACTAAATTAGTCGGACAATCTCGACGTGACAGGTTAAGCCGGAAACACAACTTTACCTTTCTCATGAGTAGGTCCTTATTGCAAATCCTGCAAGTATCTAAAGTGTAACTATTCCTCGGCACTTACTGTGCAAGTATCTCCAATATACAATACAATACAAAAACACTTTAATGTGCACCAAAACAAAACAATAGTTACAAAAATCACATGCGAGAAAGTATTACAAAGGGCGGCCTGATCGCTTAATAAGAGCGATGAACGTGAACTCTTCTAGGCAACGTTATTATGAATATGTGCCACGACATATCTTTGTCTATTGAACAAATGACATCATCAAATACTCGACTCGATTTGACATACACCGAAATTTAACAAAAGCCTTAAATGTGAATGATTAACTATTTTGCCATTTAAGGTTTAATCATATCGGTAATAGAAAAATTCAGATCAAGTTTTTTTTTATACTTAAAATATACTTTGCTATTAAAACATGAGGATTGTGAACACCCCACCCCATAATAGAAATCCAGTCATAATACTTCATTTAAAGCCGCAAAGCGTTATAAATGTCTAAACAAGTACGGATTTATTGAACCATGATCATAAAACTCTAAAAGAAAACAGCTGAAATTCCTTTGCATTCAAACACAAAGAACTCAAGAAAGCTCAACACAATGGGGAAAGTCTCACAGACATCAAAAAGACTGAAATTATTACGGAGATTCCAGTCTGTCTGTTTGAAACAGGTGATTACAATCATGTACTGGCTAAGCTGGTTTGTTTAGATAAAATGTCTGGAATACGTTCCGTTTTAGACTAGTGGGTATTTATAAAACATTTTGTTTATCGTCTTGGTCTATAATGTTCGTTAAGTATATTTGGAGAAAATCTTCATTAGGCGTTCAAACTACATTATACGATTATTTTTGCGAAATATTGCGTGACTAGCTCAACAAAATAAGAATAAAAGGAGATATTAGCATAAATACCAGACCGATACATAGCAAAGTCGCAAAGAATCGAAGGACCTTACATTCCGCAAACGTGATTGGTCCTTCGAGCAATTAATTAACCAACATCGCACGAGACACAATATATACTTGATTGCAAACTGCATAAGGTCAGATAGTTTTAATTGGCAATGATTAGAAGACAGTCTAATTTATGAATTACATCACGATTCACGGGCTAGGTCTCGAGTGGGCGTCTTTGAATCAACTTCAAGAGTTATTTTAACCGCGCTTACCTTGACATTACATAGAAATGCCATGTTTACCTTTACACGGTTATTTTAAAAGTAAAATTGCGATGTGAAAAAAGGTACCGTTTGTAATCGGTTTAATAATGCAGGTATAATTTTATCGTATTGCGGCGTTAATGCAGTTGTACTATAACCAAAGTGCACGGAAGATTTTGATATTTTTGGCACATTACATGCTTAGGCAAAGGCTGTAAAGAATTTCTGCTATTCTGCACGTACGAGCTGAGTAAACAAAATATTATGATATTTTGTCTGAAATGGCAGTACTATGTATTGCCCCCCATAAAAAATGGGGATAGGTTGAAACGGTAAATGCCTGTATGTGCTATCGGGTCCTCTGTGGCACCACAGGGAGGTCTCTATTGAGTTTTAACTGGAAAGCTGTTGTTTATCTGATTTTTTATGTGTATTTATGTGATTGTTGTACCTCTATAATTTAACTCTTAACTGAATAATCAGCGTCTTCAACAAAGTACATATGTACAAATACATAACACCATACTCGCCACTACACCATAGCTTGATTATTATCAAGAGCTGACTGTGGTATAATCAATTCCTTACTACATAACACTTAATAACCCAACTTTCGCTTTCACCGTGCATTGTAAAACTAAATCTAATAACCAGACAGTGCTTCAAACAAAAACGTGAAGACAAAGGCTTGGATTGAAAGCGCCGCTATTAATGAAGGCAATGGTACAGGCTTTTTGTCGTGCCTTTATCATACAAGATTTAAATTCGGCATCAGATCAGCGTAGGTGTGAGTCAAAAACAACCCAAAATTAGTATCATCAAGGCAATTTTTTGTCGCGGACTGAGGTTTAAGCTATACACAAAATAATCAATTAGCTAATTGACTTTAATATAATAAAAAATCTATTTTTACATTTAAATTATATACCTACTTTTCTGGCATAGCGGGTCCAAACTTCGTTTGAGTTGTAAGTAAAATACTGGACACCTATTTTTTGCTTTATCAATTTATAAGGAAATTGCAGAAAATGAAATATGGAGCATTAAAGTTCCGAAGTGGGGGTTTTTGAACAAAAATTAAGTACAAATCGCAAGAAAGCGTTTATTCACGTGATACTTTAACGACGACAGACAAAACTTCGACATATAATATGTACATTATATTCTTGATTTTTCGTTTGCAAGAAAAAAGAAAATAGGTGTACAATTTTGTAATGATTTGGGCGGCCATTGCTCAGAAGTGGGAAGGAAACAAAAACAAACCATTTTTTTTTAAATCACAATGTCTGCTGCCAAAATAGAAGAATATGTGATTAAAAAAAATGGTTTGTTTTTGTTATCTGAAGTATCTGTCTAATATAATTATGCCATTCCTTACAAAATGTCGTGAGGTTTTTATTTTTTTTTCCTATTGAATGCAGTTAGATTGGTGGTCTTTGTATGAAGTAAGCACAGACTTGCTTATTAATTTACTCTGAACAAAGCGCTATGAAACGTGAAAGTTGATTAAATCTGACGTTATTTAATAAGGATTATTTTTTGCGGTGACTTTCATATTTTTTTGTTCTTACAAACACTTTTCATATTAGCCTTGTCTTCTATAATCCGACATTATATCATTTGTTTTAGCAAATTGAACTTAGGGGCTCATTTGCAAATTGTATGATTATTTGATTTTATCAAAAAAAAAAATATTGTTGAAATGGCAGCCGATTGAATAGCCAGAAAAATCAACATATAAAAAAAATCTAAAAGCATCACCATTTATACACTGTTGGTTTAAATTAAATTAAAATATGATTTTATTGTTGCTTGACAGCACTCCTTAACGGATTATCCATTATTATTTATTAACGACACACCCTTATTATTGAGGTTGTTGTATGTATTCTCAGTACATGGTATTATGTATTCTATCAGTACATGTAGGTGCATAGCACCTCCGTGGGGTGTAAATTATTTCTACGTAGTATGTTCACTTCAGCAAATCATTTAGAAGCCTAGAAAATACTACTGGTACATTTAAATAATAAGATCAATTGAACGATTGTTGCTCAATTATGTAACGAGATCGCGCCATACAAACTCATCAATACAAGGACGTTCTTGTACGTTTGTTGAATACGTTTTATGATTGCAGTGTATATGTACTATAATAGGTACTTGTGTCGGTGTTTATTCTCTACTCAAGCTGACATTATTTTGATAGAATAGGGTAGATTACTTTAAAAAGTAATTACTTAGTCCGTCATTTAGATTATTAAAAACAGAAACATAATAAACAAAAAATTAAGAATATACAGTGCATAGCTTCGCGTGACTTAATGCGTCCCGCGATTTGTATGTACTACATTTGTTTGTCACAAGCCCTCACTCCCTATTGATAGACTGAACACTGACTGAAGCTAAAGACAGACTAACCAGAATACCTTTTTTGGCTGCGAAGAACGTTATGCTTTTAGAAGTTGGTAGAAGAATACTTATCAGGACGAACTCCATCCACCCAAAGAAAAGTTCGCTTTTGGTCTGAAACTGCGTTAAGCGTTAAGTTACATACTAGAGTGCCCGCGCAGACCCTCGCCACGAAGCACTTTTGTACAGAATCCTGCTGAAAGCGGGACTCGACGCGGGAGCGTTACCAACACGGGACATTTTTGCTTGCAAACGTCGCGTCGTAAACGCTTTGTGGTCGCGTAGATGTGCAAAGAGCCAAGCAAGCAAGTACCTATAGAGGAAATATTCGCATCATAGATACTAAGCCCAGTTTACTGACTGATAGCTTGATCCAGACCAAGGAGAAAGTGCTTGCAGAACATACACACTTGACATCTCGGCGGGTATCGAACCCGAAATATATCAATTTAATGTCAATTTGATCAAGTGTGTGTGTTTGATAGTGTGCAAGTATTGGAAGCGTTTGTCGTAAGGCAGTTGGTTTGGTCGCGCAGGTGCTTAAATGCTTGGTTGTCGCAGAGTCACTACGCCGAAACGAAAATTAAACTTCAGATACAAAACTAAGTATAGCTTGCGGTTACAAATGTATTATTAAAAACATATTGCATTTCCTTATCCACGTCCGTATTCGCTAACCACTATTACGATAACCTATTCTATAAAGTCCTGAGCTTACAGGCAGAATAATCAACTTATATCGCGCTTGAGTCCTTCCTTGTAACCTCAGACACCCTTAGAGGTGTTAGGGTGAATTGAAAAAGGTAAAATCAGGTGGCACTAAGGCAATCATAGCGGGAAAGTTTTTTTTTTTTGTCAGTTACTTAAGTATTTTGTTAGAAAATACTTTGAGGCTTTTTTTCAACAATTGACTATAAACAGTAAAAAGTAACACAATATCATTGCTTTCGTATATTATATTCCTCTGAACATGTCGTGTTTCTGCCAAGGCTGAGAGATAAGTTTTTAAACGAACTTTTAATAGTTTAATGTTTAATGAATTGAATTGAATTAAACTGCCATAAGACAGACACTTACAACGAAACTGATTTTAGGGGTTTTATCCGAGTAAAATATAGATCAATCTCTGTCAGTCTGTTACTATCAGTTTTGTCAGTTGACTTGATAGCTCTTTATTTTCACCATTGAGTAATTTTCCTCAACGATGGTGAAACAGGCCTTTACAAAATTTGAGAAAAGGTTGCAATGGTGAGTTATGTCTATAATACGTGTCAATGGTTAGTTATTTCAAGAACTATCTCGATGTGTCACATGTGACTAAGCGTAATTGCTCTATATTGTAACCATTGTCTAACTTTACTCGGAGACGGTGAAATGGACTCTAACACGTGCGTACTTTATAGAAGTTTAATGTAATTTGTACGTAATCTGTCCGTGTCTTTTAGTCAATGTTTTATGATTTAGTAGACATATATAGCAGAAAACAATTACATAGCTCCTATAGGGTGCTGACAGATTTAATTAATTAATTCCATTTAATAATTATGAATATAATTTTAATATTATACTGAGCCAGAGACCCTTTATTTTTTATATTACATAATTATTTTGAGTATGTTTATGAATTTTTTAACGATAATTACTTAGTTAAGTAATTAATAACCTATTCTGTTGTAATGTTTTTTGTGTGATACAAAATGTTTTTGTTCCTTTATTTCTAATCAATCGTAATAAGCTATAAAGTTCGTGAAACTAATAAAAAAACAAATTAGTTAATTATCAAAGTAGAAACATCTACACCTATGGTTATCAGTAGGTATTATGCCAGTAATTTTTAAGGTTTCCGTGCCTTCATCGAATTACGCAAAGGGATGTTAACTTCCTTAGCGAAATTAATTCGTAGAATTAGTCATAAAAACTTACTAGTACGCATTATCCTTACGTCTTACGCATCATCCTTCATCTCTGAGCTCTCCCTGTCCTTGAGTGACGTCAGAGTCGAGGTCCAGGCTTTTACACAAGGATCGTAAAACTGTACAACGCAATAAAATGTTCAAATTAAATCCCTAGAAGAAATACGAGGCGCTGAAATTACGAAATTCTTTGGATACTAAAGAGCCTATATTTCAGCTAACAGACAGTTGTCTAGAAACTAGGAGGAAAACAAGGAAATTGTGTTTTTTTATGGTGATATTTTGCGTGGTTTGATGGGATTTGTTTCGTCCATTGGTATAATTGATGTTATTACAGCAAAAGAATGTATTTTTTGGCGTGAACAAGAAAGGTGGGTCGCCACGCCCTGTAGTTACCCGGAGTGGCGTTATGAATTGGCCTTGAGCGGATAATTCCACGGTGGCTGGCCTGTTTGGCAATTTATTGATCTATTATATGAGGGTTGGTTTGTTTTTCTGATCTGAGAGAATCCTGGGCGAAGGGATCTGCTCTAGAAACAGATTACGATAGTTTCGTAAGAATTAGGTACCGCCATTTTGTCATGGAAAGGAAATTTGTATTTGTATGGTATTACTAGGTCTATTATATCCAACTAACTAAAAAAAGAAAAAGAAAGAAAGAGGTGAGTGTTGAGTTGACGGGTGATAGAGGGAAATGGAAGGAGAAAACATGTTGTGCCGACCCCACGTAATGTGGGATAAGGTCAGGAAGATGATGATGATGATGATTATATCCAACTAGCTATTCAAGGCGTTGGCCGTTTTTATGGAATTTCCGCGGTAAAGAAGCCTATAGCCGTCCTCGATAAATGGGCTATCGGAAATATTTTCCAACTAGACCAGTACCTACGTTCTAAGATCAGCGCGTACAAGCAGACAAACAAACTCTTCACCTTTATAATATTAGTATAATTTAAAAAGGGTCCGAGTAAATCTGAACCCGACTTTCCCAGTCCATATAACTGTAATAGGTTTATGATTGGAGTAATAAGGGAGATTCTGAACATCCGTTATGGCTCTCGTTTACATGATTATCTGCGGTAATGAATAAGCCTTTACATAGAAGCCGTTTCCTTTTTAGATTTCCTATTTGTATACTTACTAACAAAATCATTGGGACGCGGTGGCGACGTCGCTAACTGCTTTCTTATTTTTAATACGTTGCAAATAAATATTTTTATTCTTGTTCTATTCTATTCCTTTTAAATATTTACAGGAGTCTGACCACTGCTTTAACTGATTAAAAACATAGGAAGGTAATTACAAAATTATCTTCATAGGTTTTATATTGTTCAATAAATTTCTGATTTGTAACAATATATGATGATACAAATTCTTTCACGATTTTATGCAATGGTAATCGGTTTTGCGGTCTCGGTAATGGGCCAAGAGCAAATAAGACGAGATTGTCGAATGATCTATCATTGATTCTTTTTATCATTGATATTTGTATTTTTTTATTAATGCATTTTTTAGTCAAATATTGGACTTTTTATACGAACAAAGCTCATGAACTGTTTTTTTTTAATGAAATTATAATAACATTGCAATAAATAATGTACCTGGATTTCAATTTTATATAAAAGTATAAAATAAAGTCGCTTTCGCTGTTTGTTCGCTTAGATCTTTAAAACTACTCAACAACATTTAATGCAAATATTCAGTAATAGTACTTAATAAGTTTTAATGCAATATTCAGTAATAGATTTAGTAATAGAGTTTAAGAAGATGGTTTATTATTGTACCATTGTAATATATATAAAACTAAACAGTATGCTTGTTTGATAGAATACGTGTTAGGAAATCATTAACCGTTCCCAAATTTGTTTTTAACAATATAACTCAAAGATTTCGAATAAAATTTAGACAAAGCTGCGAATAGGGAAGTGGGGCAATATAATGCAACTGCACAGCAGATGTTAATTCGGGCGTGGGAATTCGGGTGTTTGACCATTGTTAGAAATAGGGAGGGTAGGAACAATTACTTGCATTTATGCCCTACGGAGATATCTGTTGCATATCGAACGGTAATGATTACAACAATGCCTCTCTCTCTTGAGCTGTAATTATGTTTACTACTAGACTTAAACAAAAAAAAACCGGACATATCTAACTCCTATCGGATTGTTGTACACAAAACATCTTGATCGTGAATTTCTTTCTCCTTTCGAATATATAATATTAATACTAGCAGCCCGCCCCGGCTTCGCACGGGAAAAGGGCTGTTCTTAGGGGTTTCCCGGATATAATTCTAATCCTTGGACTGCAAACAATAAAATAAAATTATTGGACAAATTGGTCCAGGCGTTGTTGAGTTATGCGTTTAAAACACATTCTGCGATTCATTTTTATATTATAGATAATAAATGAGAAACTAAACTATAAGAAACTATAATAAATATAATATTTACAAAGAATAATTTTCACGAAGAAAAATGCAGAGGTGTTTTGAACCCACGACCTTCGGAATGAAAGTCGAGTGGCCTCCCACTAATTTTTTAGTAATATAATGTTTTAGACTATTCCATCGATTGGACCCACAATCCACTGAACAAAAGTAGGTTAGTAATGCATGGGTAATGTGAACGATCTAGTTCGCGATTGGTTCTCGAGGTTATGTTAGACCATCGCTCAAGTTAATAGCAATCACATTTCGATTATCAGGAAAAACAGGTGGAATCTACAAAACATAATATATTGCTAAAGTTAATGCTCATTTTAAGAGATTCTAGGCAGGTCTGCGACACTCGCAGGAGAATCTGACAATAGAGGCTCATTTGCTCCTTCTTCCTCCTCTTGCATGTTACAGAGAAGTCGTGTCGTTTCTATATTATTACTTACTTAACATCCTATTTTTAAGGATTTTCAACCAAAGAAAGAAACAGTTCTGAAATCGACCTGTACCTATTTTTAAAGAAGTAAGTATGCGTTTAAACAAATTATAACTCATTTTATCTATACTAATATTATAAAGCTAATGAGTATGTTTGATTGTTTGTTTTGAAAACGCTTATCTCGGGAACCGCTGGTCCGATGACAAAAAATATTTCAGTGTTCGATAGTCTATTTTTATCAAGGTAGGCTATATTTTATGCTATTTTACTGAATAATTATGTTGCTCCTGTGGGATAATCTTTAAAACACTTGCAATGTTACAATATTTTTTATATATTCTTTTTTTTTATTGAGTTATGCCTTGGCTAAATGCTAGTTTAATATATGGGTAAGCCTCTCTAATTATTAATAAATCATTTCGTAAATAGTTAAAACTGTTTACATAGATAGATTTATCACCAAGAAGGCTTATGATTGAGTGCAAACGTACGTGTTAGGTAAAGCAAATAGAAAAACGTGATTTATCTTAAAATATCAGTCTTCATTAAAACTGAATTTTACAACATGGGTTTGTATAGCAAATTTATAAACAGGAAATTTCAAAATGCTGCAATAAATTCATTAACTCAAGAACCTCTTATTTTGTTTTAACACTCAACGTAAACCGAGACAAATTCTAACATCTCACGCTGAGGTCCCTTTCTGCTCTACATGTGGTACCTAGATACCTATTGACCGAGGTCTCTACTGTCAACTAACCGAGCAAAGAACACGTTCCGCAGATACCTACAATTACAGCATTATGTCATTATGTCACTGCAAGGTCCCATGAACGCGCGAACTCACCTCATGATGTCATATCACGTAAAAACAATTTTATTATACACTTCGAGTTGGACTTGTGTGGATCAGTCAATTACTTTGATGGAATTAACTGTTTTATTTTAAGACTTATTTCAAGGTTGCAATTTATAATAATACCGGCTTATTCACACACACAGCGCGCAAAATATTATACCTAAATATGCTTTTATGATTGTGAGACAGTGCCATGGGAAATGGGTGACAGATAAATTTAATCTTTATGAATGATATTTTTATGACTTATTACATTGTTAAATTAGACGTAATTACGTAAGTTATTAATGTTATGTGGATACTAATCTTGCTTCAATCTTATTCTTTTACGTAAAACTATAGTTATAATCTCAATGACACTACTGCATAAAACCTGTTATAGGTTAGATAGATAAATTTACACAACCAATATTTAATATTTTCTATGAAAATAGCTGGATGTTTGACAGCATCCCCTTAATTAGATATTAGTACCTATTATAATTAACACTTTGTAGGTACCTAAGTATATTCATTCATTTATTGTTTTTTTCAGAACATTATACTAGAAAAACCTGCTTTATTTACAACATCTGAATAAAAAAAATGTATTTTTTAATAATTTTCAGAAATTCTGTTATCATTTATATAATTTAGTATTTTAAACATATTAAGAGTTCACAAAATATGTACCTACATACTCTACCCAATATTGCACCCAAATCCTGACAAACTAAATGATCAACTCATAGCCACTCAGAGACTAGTGCTCATTTGACATCCAATTAAAAGTTCACAACCAATTAGGTCACTAGACTAGGTCAATTAAATATGACTTTTTAATGATGAGGTGCGAATCCCAAGATTAAAGATGTTACCGGGTATTACCTGAATGGAAAAACAAATCATGTATGTGAATTTGTTTGATTTAGTATTTATTATACATATAACTATTTAATTGTGTGATTTGTTCTTGTATGTCCATGTAGGCTATGTGCTTCTAAGGAAATACAAATTTTGACTTTTGACTTGTTAAGTGTATGTTGTGTCAACAAATGTATCTATCTCTCTTAAAAAATAATGCAATCAGATCTCTTCAACCACAGGTGCTGATATGAAAATAATCAAAGAATAGTATAGCAATTCGAGAGGTTTGCTTTGTTTAGATACCCGCAACCTTGCCTGATAATCTTTGTTTTGGTAAAAGAACATGTTAGCGGATTCAGTTTCCGGACAACTGCTATCCTATATAAAATTTAAGAGGAAGGCCTTTAAACTTCAGCTTAGGAGCAAAGTAATAATGATGATGGTAAGAAAACAGATCTCTACTAATAAAAGCCTTCCCACACTCGAAAACTGTGTTGATTACCTGAGGATCAGACACTTGCACAAA
Source organism: Gymnoscelis rufifasciata (assembly GCA_929108375.1). Classification (NCBI taxonomy): domain Eukaryota; kingdom Metazoa; phylum Arthropoda; class Insecta; order Lepidoptera; family Geometridae; genus Gymnoscelis; species Gymnoscelis rufifasciata. Next base: position 5,243,095 of record OV815327.1, on the reverse strand, counting down.
ATACCTACTTTATTAAATATCTTTGCTTAGCTCTCCTTTAGATACACTGGAATGGATAAATAAATTATCAGGGTTGTTCAATACAGCAAGAAGGAATTAAGGAAAAATAGGAAAGCTTATTGTCATATAAAAAAAAGAAAATATTATTTTATTTTCTTTCAATGAGAATATCTAACCAGGATACCTAAATAGGTGGGTGCATGGTCTACATTTTATGGCATCTTAAATTTATAAAATAAGACAATATTCTCTACTAATTTGCTATTGAAAACAACCTAAATCCAATAGAAACTTATACCGCAACATCCAGAAATAGGTCAAATCCAGCCTCACGTGAGCCCATTTCCAGATAACTCCCGTTTTCAACCGTGACGTAAACCAACGCAGAAAATTCACGGAAGTCGCCTTAACCACACAAAAACTATTAATTTAGCCTTTCAATGTGATTAAAATATTTTGATATTGTTTACATTTCTTACTGCAAGAGAAATAGTAGAGAAATAAATAAAAATATCACATACACCCTACCTGTTTACTTTTGTTGTCAATCCCGTTGGCTTTGCCGTCCGGCACCGCGCCGTTTTCTTCACTTTTATCACTTTTCACACCCTCCAACGCCATATTCAGATCGTTATTTTATTCACTTACATGCGAGAAATATTAAATTTTCGCTGAAAACACTGTACACTGAGAAATATTCACATAAAACCGATACGAGCAAACACTCCCATTGACATCAAATTGAGAAAAAGCTTTCCGCGACGCGCCACTGCCTCGACGCATCGAGCGCGAATGAAAAAAATAGCGTTTTTGCTGCGAGAGAGAGCGAGTCGGCAGATAAAGATAGAGTTCGTCGCGTTGACGGTCGCGCTCAGTTTATTTGGTCTGTTCGTTCATCGGTTACTGCAAAAAGGAACATCCCAAAAAACAATAAATTGATACAAGCCTTCTTTTTCGTTCTAAAATGGTATGCTAACAATGTTTTTTTTTAATACATAATAAATTCTAATGTTCAATAGAAAAGCCTAACATTATGTACAGTACATCTCACGTCTCACCTCACACATTTATTATTTTGAAATCTCTAGTTTGATTCACCACTTACGTGATATTTGATTATTTTAGTGACTAATCTAAATAATTAAAGGAGCATAAACAACTCCTAACTTTAAATCATTAATAGTTAAGGGAAGCAAGAGTAGGCATGCAGCTAGAAACAAGCTATTTACGTGTGAGTGAGATCGGGTTGCGGATGATGATAATATATCTAAATGGGAAAGATGTATTTTAGAAGAGAGGTATTCTAAAAAACTATTCAGCTTTCCACTGTTTAAGCCGGAGCCACTGGTTGTCTAAATATTTTATTCAGACGACATATAGGAGGCACAAGACAGGGCGCGATTCCGGAATCTAATTTTTTATATTCGTCTTTGATAATTTAATGTTTTTTTTTACTCTTAATTAGTAGTAGTTCTACTAATTGTAGCTTAACATATCAGGATATCCCAATACTATCAGAAAAGTAAAGGATGAAATTAGTACTTTAATACAAAATATATTTGTATTAAATAAGATATTGTTAAATGTTAATACAATTATGTGCCATATATAACCTTTTAGATTATAAATAAATAATCTGTAAGTTGTATGTGATTTATAAATAAATAAACATGACTTAATTGCTACTGGACTCTATCTCTTTCCAACTAAAGGTATTCGTTGCATTATTTTGGCGATATCAGCAATTATTGATGAGATCAATGGGTTCGTTTTAGCTCTACAATTATATTCATCCGATAAATTTTCCGCCAACTGTTTTTAAATTTCGTATTCCCATTTTCTCCAACCAAATTCCATACTTCCTTGACCTAGCCTCGAACCAATCAAACACCTGTAGTTTGACAATGACAGATAAGACTAGCCAATAGAAACCGCCAATCATTTTTGTCATAGACAATCATTGTTGTACCTCGTCTTTCGTTGGGGTATTATGCGCTTCCTAAAAGACAAAACAATCTTGTTTCGCGGTTGAGTTAAGTTGTAGTTAAAAAAACCTAGATGGCGTTCATATACATTTAAAGTCGCGAAATATTGTTTATTTTTTCTTGTAATTTTTAATATCTTATTATATAAAATTCTCGTGTCACAATGTTCGCTCCGAAACGGCTTGAATTTCATGAGAACCGGCTCATTAAATTTTGTGAGCATATGGAGTAGGTCTGAGAATCGGCCAACATCTATTTTTAATTATGCAAAACAATAGTTTACTGGTGTCAGCGAGTAGGAATCTATAACTTTTTTATTGTTATTTTATGGTTAAGAAATAAATCCTAATACTTTATTCTATGACTTAGAATGTAAACTCATGAATGAGCCGCCAGATCATACTATTAAGTTACCAATAATCTTTGAATAATTTCAATCAGTGATTACATTTGTAATGACTATAGGTAGTAAATTGCTAGCAATTACAAATGCAGCAAATACAAAAGCATTAATATAAAGTAATCAAAGATTATGAATTCCGGCCTAAGTCTTATGATTAATATTAAGATAGTGTGCTATGTGAGGAAAGTTTTGCCAATAATGATTTCTCAAAGTTTGTAAGTATGTTTAAGCAAAAAAAAAATTGGAGTGGCTCACGAATTAATTTGGTTGTTACAGCGAAATATTTGCCTCTAAATTAATAAATTTGAACCGAAAAATATAAATCACAGTCATTTTATTATTTTAAATGCAAACTTGAATTTAAACAAACGCAATTAATTCATAGCTTGTTTGATTGGCTATTTAACGTTTTTTAACACCTCAGTGGCTCGGTGGGCGGAAGTTCGCTTGCGGTGCAAGAGGAAGCGTGTTCGATTCCCGCCGAGGGGTCAAGTGTTTGTATGTTCTGCAAGCATTTTCTCCTTGGTCTGGGTGTTTAATGTGTATAATAAATAATATCTATCTATGTATGTCTATTATATAAACTATATAGATGTCTAGTACCCGTAACACAAGCTTATAGCTTACCACGGGGCCAGATGTTGTTGTGTGGATTGTCCTTATTATATTTATTTATTTGTTACTAGCTTTGGTAAAAAAAGTTCCCGGCAATTTTTCCTTATTTGCTCACCGTTTTGAACTACCCTGGACTACGACAAACATTTTAAAACCAAAATCAGCTCAATCGGCCCAGCCGTTCTCGAGTTTTAATCAGACTAACGAACAACAATTCATTTTTATTTATATAGATTACTAATATTGCTTCCTACTGCTTATTTTATTAGTTTATAATCAAATAAAATCCTTACTATACACGCACACATAATTATAATTTAATTTATAGTATTAACTGCAAAATAACTAAAATTACTTACATATTTTGCAACCTCATGTAGTGTGGAACTTTGCGAAATCTACCGTAGATTTTTGAAGGTAAAACTGTGTGTTGGAAAATACAATATATGTATTAATAAATATGAAGCAAAAGATGTTTCTACCTACATACTACAAAATAACTGAAATGACTATGAAAGACATTTGTATATTTCGTTGACTGATCTAACATACCGAAATCTACCGCACTCGCGTAATGCTGGAGAAAAGTACATAAGCTCATTTTATCATAAAACAAATGCAAACAGACAGACACAGTGTATATTGTAGTATGTATAGACATGTACTTATTTATTTCCCTATCGGTAGAGTCACCGTCATTAGCTAGTAGGCTACAGAGAGCGTACTCATGTGGACACTGCTTATAAAAAAAAAATACAAGACAATTTAAAAAATAAAAACAAAGAGCATTGAGAGCTCAAAAGCTTTTAACATATTGATATAGATAATAATCGTAAACCTAATTTTGGAAACAAATGTGCGCTTGGTGAAAATGTTATCATGTGAGTTAAGTTATATGTGAATTAATATATCTAAGTATAATAATAGTGGAACAAGTACCTACAGGATGAGTATGTCATTTTTATTATTACACGAAACGTAAATATTTAAGTAATTGATGGTGATTAATTAAAACCTTAAATTGTACCTAGCTTGACTGTAATTTAGATATCTTTTTTTTCTAATTATTTGTCTTGATCTGTTGTAATAAATTGAAATACATAATTTTAGAATTCATATTTATGATTTCATAACAAAGTGATAAATGTAGATCTTATATATAAAATTCTCGTGTCACAATGTTAGTTCCCGTACTCCTCAGAAACGGCTTGACCGATTCTCATGAAATTTTGTGAGCATATTAAGAAGGTCTGAGAATCGGCTAATATCTATTTTTCATTTTCAAAACAACGTTTGCTGGGGTCAGCTAGTAAGTATATAATATGATAGATAGCATTTTTAGCTTGCTAGAATATGAGTTAAAATCATAAAAAATATCTCCTTCCATTCATACTTGCAAATATTAATAAAAATATATTACATAATAGTAGATTTAGATGAAAATAAAACAAAGTGTTATTATTAACACGTAGATGGAAAATGATAAGTTTTGTAACCACATAATGACAGCAAGTCCACAGCCCACAGATCTAGTATGTCTGGTTTAATAATAAAACTCATAAAAGCTGCCTTCCATCCATTGTATAAAGTTTATTATTATAGAATGGTGGTAAATTACAGTTATTGAGGCCTTTATTGATACTAAGCGATGCAATAGAAGTCAACTAAGATCAAGGTCCTTTCGATAGATACTGTTAAAATATCATTTAATATCCTGATATTTTGATGGAAATATTTATAGTATACCTACTTGGGAACTAATATAATAAAAAAGATAAAGAATAACTTATTTTTTAGGAAGATCACTAAAAATATGTTTTATTGATCATTTATCCGGGTGAAAGAATGGACATAAAGGTATATACAATTTTTAGAGATTTAAAAGGCCTACGTTATCTGACAGAATGTCAGACAAAATTCTGTGAACTTTGTCACCTTGTAAATGATACCACAAGAAACGATTATAAATGTGTTTTGTACATATATGCAGGTAGGTACCTAGAATTACTTTGACTTAGAAATCTAGGCTATATTAACACCTCTACTAGAACTAGCTAGCAAAGACATTATGCATTGCATTCAAGGCCGGTAATGTTGATTAAAATGTGCAATGATGCAACATTCCTTTATTGACAGAACATGCTTTGTGACTAAGTGAGGCAGCTGAGAAAAATAAACAGAATTACTGTTTATATACTATCAAACTCTAGGACTCCTCGTATAACAATAAATAATATAAATTAAAATTTCATATTTCGCAATTAGGTTGGTTTTAATTTTCAGAGATGGTACAGTATGCGTCACTAACGGATTATCCAGTTTGCATACAAACCATTTCTGCAAGGAGGTAACCAGTTAGACTACTGATACTGTACAATTTCTAAGTTCCTTTAAAAAGTAAAAAAAAGTAAAAATTTCTTTATTGACATAAACAAATGTTTAAACAAAGATATAGACACATAGGCTCCCGAACTAGTAAAAAACTGTATTTCAGGAGCCAATGGCTTCTCCAATATGATGCCCTATTACAATTTATGTCTCTATAAATGAATTGCTTTGCTCTTTAGCTTTTAGTTGTACAGATATAGAAAATAAACTGATTTCGAATGTTCGTCTTGACGTAAAATTCATAATACATAATTAGTATCATAATACGTAATTACATTATAAGTGTAGATTTAGATGCTTCACTTTTTTAAGTAAAATCCAATGTAATCCGGACAAAACAGTGTCACAAGCCTTGTTTGGATAATTTTGAAATCGCATTGACAGTAACAATTATTGTTTTAGCCGCAAATTAAATATTCTTCATTCTGATGCCCTTAGGCGGGGGCTTACACGGGGTAGGCACAACAAGTTTTTTCCTTCTCATCTCTATCATCAATCTCAACACGTATTGATTGAAAGTAATTAATGATTATGTGCCACTATAAATACCGGCCATACTCAAATCAAATATCATGGTCTTAAATTCTGTGGTGTTAAATAGAATTTAAAACTTTTACATACTTATTTAATGCGATATGGCATTATCGAACTATTTTTTTTTGTCTTTCTTGAAAATTGCTCAAGGCTAAATAAATGCTAAAATAGAAGTTGTTGGTGAATTACACTTGAAATCAATTCATAAAACAAGCCACAAATTCACTCCATTCTCTTCCAATTGGGATCAATCAACGAAAATCAAACCAACGCTCACTGCTACTGTAGTCCGGTCAATTTAGACATTCGAAGTTACATAAAGTCCCAACAACTGAGTCACTGAAGCAGTATACATACATATAAGAAATATAAATCGAAAATTTCGTCTTAAAAATACTGGCCAAATTGAACGCAAAATCGGCATGCAGTAAATACAAATATTGACGTTTAGATCTTGCAATTTACAATAATCATGGTGTATGTGATAACGTTGATAATGATAACTCATGTTTAACCCCGAGGATTTATCTCAGTTGTGTGTCAGACTCACTAAAAAGTACACGTGAAACTAGTAAGTGAGATTTATAATATTTAGAGCAATGATTTTAGAAGCTTAAAAATATTTAAAGACATTGTAATGAAACGGTTATTTTAAATAAATAATAATATTTAAAATGTTTATTTAGGCACTCGCTAAATGGCGTTATTTATATGATTCTGATTTTTTTTAAGTTTTCAAAATTTAACATAATATAGGATAAATAATATTCAAAGTGGAAAGGATATTCACCAAAGATTGTGTTGCTTCTTGAAGAATGCAATGCATGCAGGGGAGAAGCTACCGTGGAGCTAGGCGGGGAAGACCGGTGGGCTTTCAAAGTCCTATCAGAAATCCTATTATTGAATTGAATAATAACTAACCTCTCCGGAATTAAATAAAATAAGTAAACATCATTAGAACAAGTTATATTTATAAGTTATTTCATGCTAATATGGATTTAGAGCGAAATTGCCCACGAATGAGTAAAATATTTTTTCTAATTTCAAAATCTTTGAATAGTTAGGAATAGTGGGAATTGTGAAGTTGCGTCGCTTTATTAAATCTCGTTTATATTGAGGGGGATATTGAGGGGGGCTCCTTAAATAAAGTTTTTTCAGTTTTTTTGCCCCAGGGCCCTTGGTCACTTCACTTATCTACGCCGCTGATTGCATTGCCGTCTTAGAAGTCAGATCAAACTGTTTAAAACTTGATGATGTGAATAATCTAGAATTATTTATTTTTTTGGTTATGCGTTTAGATAAAATATTGAATAGTAACTTTATCTGTGTTCTGCGATTTAATAATTACTTAAAGATTAACTATCTGAAGTGTCTATTCAAGAAGTATTTAATCCTGAAAATCCTTAGATAACATCAAGTAGGTGCTTATTCCTATTCTTAGGTCTTATCGGTTTTAGTCTTTGTAGGGACCGCCTTTATTTTCTATTTCACAGAGTTTGTAAATATGTATCAGTAATTGAATCAATCTATTCGTACCGTATTATTTCTGAGAATAACTCAAAACGTTACTATTAATATTTGATAACAATCAGTCCACAGGTGAGGAGGCTTGAGTTGTCTTTAAATAATCCTTGTATGCTTGAAGTTTTATATATTTAAATTGAAAATACTTATCTAAAATGTTAGATTTACATAAAATGAGATGAATCTAAGATGCCTGCATACGTTGAATGCAAGTAATAAATAGTATGTAATTTCATTTTTAACCCCCGACCAAAAAAGAGGGGTGTTATAAGTTTGACGGTGTAATGAGAAGGAAATGAAGGCATTGGAAACGGGGGTTTTTCTTAAATTTTAAATTTAGATTTATATATAAAATCAGATCTTTTTTTTATAGCTATCATGAAGATCGGATTCCTGGGTGGTGGCAAAATGGCTTTTGCATTAGCTAATGGTTTCATATCAGCAGGTATGACATTATTGTTAAGCCTTAGGATGCGTACCTGCGCGACCAAAGCGACCGCGAGCGGGAGCGTTGCGCGCTAACGCTATGCCATGCCTATAAGGTCTTTACACACTAAGCGACCACACGCGGGAAATGTTTTCATGCAAAAAAAGTTTGCGCTTTCCAGACACTTCCGCGATTTCAAGATACATAACAACGTTATGTTGGACATTGACTTATTTCTTGATGGATGCATAGCATATAAAAGCGCCTATATACTTACTTAAGAATTACGTTTAAAGTCAAATCAAAGTTTTTTACCTTACTTACTTTTATGATTTTTAAGTTAAATGTAAACTTTGTTTTAAGGGATAACTTTTGAAACTATCATGGTTATCAATACTAGTTAGATGAAAATGGGATATTCACCAGCATGATTGTTTGTTTTAAGGTCTTGCAAAAGGCGAAGAGATCTCAGCAAGTTGCCATCCTATGGACACTTTAAGTGCTGATGCTTTCAAGGTAAAGTGCTATTTCTATATTTATATATATTAATTTTTATATTTTGTAATTTTGTAAGATACTACATAATTATTCTGTTTTATTGGACAAGATTCTATACAACTATCTAACTAATCTGTGTTAACTACTTATTAATCTCATTCTATAATATCGAAATCTGAAACATATAATAAGACAAAATAATATATATTTATAACTGAGGCATATAGTTTAAATAGTTTACATAAACTAAGGAAAACGCGTTCTAGATGGGAGCTGTTTTAACGGTAACATTTACATCACCATCAAAATTATAATTGCATATATACTATTGACGTTCCCACTGCTGGGACACAGGCCTTAATTCACCACGCTGGCCAAGTGCGGGTTGGTGAATATCACATGTCCTTAAAACTCTTTAAAGTTCCTTAGGATGTTTCCTTCACCGTTAAAGCACGTGTTTTAAAGCGCACATACATTTTTCAAGTAGAAATAGAGGCGGGGTTTACTCCCACCAACTTAAACTTGTTAAAATATGAAAATGTTATTTGTTTCCTTTTGGAGGTTTTTGTCTGTTTGCGTCCGTAAGTGGTAACCCTCTGAATCCTTACACGTGGCCTCCGGGTGGTGCTAAAAACAGTCTCTGGTAGGCTTCGGCCGCGGCTTGTCAGCACCCTCCGGGCTGGGCCAGTACGTGAAGCGATTTTTTCGTGTTTCGTAATGTAGTCCGGAGAAGCCTTCCTTCTAGGTCTTCATGCTCCATCTTAGACCACATCGTCACTTTACATCAGGTGAGATTGTGGTCAAATGAAGGCTTATCAAGTTAAAAAAAAATTATAATAATAATAATGGAAGTTTTCTTCTAGGGTCTAGGTGCAGCAACATATTTCGAGAACAAGCCAGTAGTACAAAGGTCTGAGATGGTCATCATATCGACCAAGCCTGGTGTAGTGGTTCCAGTGCTGAAGGAAGTCAGAGATGATCCCTCTACGAAAAACAAACTGTTTATTTCAGTGGCGATGGGGATATCAATTGCTACAATAGAAAAGGTAATTTAATATTTTCTTTAACTACTATTTTTCTTTTAGGCTTACAGAAAGTTATTATAAAGTTTGACAAAAACGTTATTCCTAACATTAGTGACAAATCGGTTATTTCTTTCTTAGTCGCAAATAATACTATATTTTTTTTTATTATTCTATAATGAATTAATTAGCACGACTAAAAAAATAATTATACTACTTAATTAATATAAAATTTAGTAACAGTAAAAGCATTTTATAAAATAGGAGATAATTATTATATAAACCAGTAATAGGAGATATATGAATATTAGTTTTATGTTTAACTGTCTATCTGATAAAATATAGAACCCAAACCAAAATAGCAGCTAAATTAATATGGAAGTTACTCCATAGGAAATCATAAAATAATATTTGATTCCAAAAGTTAATCATGGACAAGAAAACAATAAAAGATCCCGTCGTTACTTGTTTCACGCTATGGTAACTTTAATTTATAGAAATCACATTTTAAAAACATAAAAAACTAGCAATGAAGGCAATATACTGAATTAATTTTTATTTATTGTTTGGATACACTTATCTTAGAAACTACCGAAACTACCGACAATCCAAGCAGAAGGCTTAATAAAATGCGCGCTATGTTAGCTTGCCTTAATATGTACACAAAGACGGCAAATTCCTAATAGTCCAGTTAACTAAACGCTAACATTGCCATTATTGCAACCTGGCTGCAACCAACGCGAAAATGTTTTTTGATGGTCCTATATTAACATGTAAAATTACATGACGGGTTCATGTGCAAAAAAGGATAAAAAAAAAATTTTTTTTCCTCAAATATCTCGAATACTATAAAACATATGATAAAACATTTCAAGTAGAGTTTGTAGAAATTAAATAATTCGCGTAATTCGCATCATTTCTTCGCAAATCGCATGTAATGCATAAAATATTAGGTAATGAATATGTATATTATGACGAATGACTTATTATTTTCATGGGATTTCATCCAAATGGGATTGATATCTTACTTACTATGATATTATGATTATCTTACAACTACATTATACAAAGGCAATTACAGCCGCCGCCGTCCGACGGCCGTCTACGCACTACAGTTGCCTTTGCAGGTGACAATAATTGTCACCTGCAAAGGCAACTGTAGTGCGTAGACGGACAAAAAAAATACGTTAATTATTTACGTATTTTTTTTTGTAACGTTAATTTATACTAATACTGTCTTTTATTCATATATTAACGAAATTCACCGATAGCAAAAGGTGTAAATAAGCACTTAATTGCCGCGCTTTAGGGCCGCCTTGCGCTGTACGGTACCACTGAAAACCAGCGCTGTAGCCCGCTCCATGAGTTTATACAGCATTATGCTGAGTGGAAACTGATTTATGTTTAAATATTTTAACTATAGTATTTTTGATAAACTGCTTTTATGTTAATTTTAATTGTAATTTTCTTGTGTGTCTATGACGTAAATAAAACTTTTTCTATTACTATTTCTAAATGTGTATACATCATCAATTTTTAAAATCGATTCAAATTTGCTTATAATAATAACGCCAGTAGTAGGTAGGCATAAAGCGGTATCGAGATAAATTTATCTTAATGTAAACATTTGTCATGATAACATAGTTTGTTGAGTATAAAATAGCATACAGTGAAGTTATTGTCATATACGTAAATTATATAAATATGTATAATGATGATGCCATTATTGAAGTGAAACTTCTATAGAATCGTAGTGATTTCAAACCGGATGCAAAAAGATGAAACGGAAATGATGTAAGAGACACAAATACAATGCTTTATTTAAATTTCTTTGCGCGATACTTCGTAGTTGAGACTACGAAGTATCGCGCAAAGAGGTATTGCTGTATTTTATTTATATTATTTTGTAACATACTTTATGTAATACGATTTATTGAAGTAATATAAATAATCCGAATTATTACAGATATATGTTTGTTTCTCGTAACAATTTAGCAGATGCGTTCATTTACCCTTTTTTTCTATTCGATATAATATCATAATTATAGTTCATAAGTAGTAGACTCCAATCGTGCGTCGTAGCTGACACACACACACTTTTTTTTTATTCTTCTTATTATTCTTTCGTCGATTTATTGAAGTTTCACTTCTATCGTGTGTGAATCGCACACACACCTTTTTTTTTTAATATGTCACGTATTACACCTGACAATTTCTATTGCTAGAACCCCTGAAAATTGTTAGAAACATTGAAAAAAACATGCTTAAATTGCTGATACCGCGCTCATATTTTTCAAGAGTTAAAAAATAAGAACCATGTTTTAAGCCTTAGCACTCTATGACAATAATATTGCTATATATAGCCTTGTTCTCTTATTTAGCCATCTATTTATTTAATTTTGACTTAGCGGTTGATTTTTTTATCAAATATTATCGTCTAGCTAATGTAGAATTACTAACTAGTATAATGTAAAATGTATGAAAATGACCGTATATAAAATGTTAACAAATTTGTAAATCAGACCTTTCCATTTTTAAAAATGTATGACTAATTGTTTTTTTTTTAATCATTTATTTATTTATACAGGGTTTTGTGAGCATGTCACCCTTATAAACTAGTTCTTAATTAAAGTACAAAATACATAAATATGACATATGATTTGGAGGTTTTGTCTGTTCACGTCCGTAAGTGGTAACCCTCTGAATCCTTACACGAGACCTAAGAACAGTCTCTGGTGGTAGGCTTCGGCCGCGGCTTGTCACCCTCCGGGCTGGGCCAGTGCGTGAAGCGATTTTTTCGTGTTTCGTAATGTGGTCCGGAGAAGTCATCTTCTGGGCCTTCATGCTCCATCTTAGACCACATCTTCACTTTACATCAGGTGAGATTGTGGTCAAATAAAGGCTTAAATAATAAAAAAAAAAAATACTGCGCTTGCCGTCATTGAGTAAACGACTGCAAGCGCGCACTACATACTACACGGTAAACGAATTGATTGTATTATATTTAAATTTGGATTAACAGGTGCTGCCACCAGAGTCGCGTGTGATCAGAGTGATGCCAAACACCCCAGCCTTAGTGAACCTTGGAGCCACAGCTATCAGTCGGGGCTCCAAAGCCACCGATGAAGATGCGAAGCTCGTGAGCCAACTTTTCTCAGCCGTGGGGACTTGTGACGAGGTTCCTGAGTACCAAATGGATGCTGTCACAGCACTGAGTGGAAGTGGACCAGCTTATGTGAGTATTAAATTTGACTCGATATCATCATTATTTTTTCTATTATCCAATCAAGTGAAGGTCTTCCATCAACATACCTGTTTATAAGTACTTTACAACTATTTAGTTTGTCCAGGTAGCCCATTCTATAGGTACGTTTGATACTGTAAGTCAGGGTAAATATTATCTTATTATCGTGATGTTCACAATTAATAAAAATAAATAAATTATAAAAAAAGTTGTCTGTCCTCTTGTCAAAGATGTTTGAGCAAAAACATTTTTGTATAGGTATAGTCTTGAGTATAAAATATTTCTTATTCTGTTCACCGAGCTGATAATAAAAAGAGACATATATTTTTGAATGTTAGTTGAATTTTAGTCTTCAATTCATGAGTGAATAGGTACCTTCTAGATCTTTGTGATCCATCCTAGTCCACATCGACAATTACCATCAGGTGAGATTGAGGACAAACAAAGATCTATCGTACATTAAAAAAAAACACACACACACAAGGTCACAAGGTTTAAAATGTATGATATAATTACCAGCTTTTGGCATCTTTGTTATTATATAGACAAACTAGAAGATCCCTTCGTAAGTAGGGTCGAGTCTTCTTCAACCTTAAGTATTTGTCATTTTAGAATTCAACATTCGTTTTTACTGTTGATTATTTGTTTATAAAAAAGGGATAAAGATATTGTTTATAAAATGGGCATGTTTCATAAATACTATTATGATTGAGTAAATTGACACCTATCGTTTTTTATCAATGAATTTCCAGATATTCATGCTAATCGAAGCCCTCGCTGAAGGGGGGGTAAAATGCGGCCTACCCAGAGACTTGGCACTCCGGTTGGCCACACAGACCACGCTAGGGTCAGCTGCGATGGTCAAGAAGGGGGGGCACCCAGCTCAGTTGAAGGACAACGTGACCAGTCCTGCCGGGTCCACCGCAGACGGCACTTATCATCTGGAGAAGAATGGTAATAAAACATACTAGTATTCGTGCATTACATTCATGTATTAAAAAATAATTACAAAATGTCTATGTTATTGTTATGTAGGAAAAATAAATTAATAATGTTAATTGCGGACACAAGATCCATTAAGTAATACAATAAAATAAAATGGTGATAAAAAAGTGAGTGTGTTTCAGCTACGACGCACGATTGGAGTTTACTCCTTACGAACGATAAAATTATGATATAGGTACTTATATCGAATAGAAAAAAGGGTAAATGAACGCATCTGCTAAAATGATAAGAGAAACAAACATATATCTGTAATTATTCGGATTATTTATATTTCTTCAATAAAGCGTATTACATAAAGTATGTTACAAAATAATATAAATAAAATACAGTGAGACTACGAAGTATCGCGCAAAGAGGAGACCCCGAGTATGAGATACGCTGTGTACCTAATGTATTCCATCTCATTCTTTTACACGTTCAATCCTACAGATATATATGTTTGTCTCTATCTACGTAACGCCTCAACTTTTCGAGTTACACTTTTGATTTTACTCCTCATAAAATTTCCGTACCGGGCCTTATAACTCAAATCGTTTCTTAAGGAGTAAACTCCAAAAATGTTATATTTATAAAATAATATACAATGTACATTCAGGTGGCAAATTTCACGCATCGTTTGAAAGTGTCTGATAACATCAGACAGTCAGATAAACTAACGATAATACTATTTTTACACAATGCCAGAGAAAAATTGATGAGGTGTCTGTACGGGATTCTGTAAACATTTCTGAAGCGCTACAGTAACGTTTCAGGCCCATAAGATGCCAGAAAATGTTGTTGTTGTTGTAATCATGTGATCTCTTAGTATAGTGTGTCCAAAGTTGACATGTATAAAATGACTGGCAAAATGATGTAAAGAGAGAAATTTAATAATAAAATTAGCCTTTCTTCTAAAATATTTTATTTATATTGTTTTTTTGCTATAAGGACAGAAGCCTCCCAACCTTTAGACTTGTTAAAATTATTTCTCACTAAAATATTACTTGGGTTTTAACATCAGTCGAACAACTTCGTTAATAAGGTTAAATAAAAAGTTTGTTATTATTAGGGGATTACTTTTTTGGCTATTTGAGCCGAAACGTTTTCGATTGGAGGAAATCTCTTGTTTTAAAATAGTTATGAGTTAAAATGTTTATGTTTTGACAGGTTTTCGGTCAGCCATCATTGGTGCAGTAGCGGCGGCTGCCGATAGATGCCATGTTGTAAACGAAAGTCTTAATAAGTGATACTTGATATGGTACATAATAGCGTTCAAATTGAATTTAGCTTATTGTTTGAGTACTGTGGTTATTGTTTAAGTTTCAGAAATAAATGTATTTTGACATTCCTTAGTTTTGTTTCAATTTTCCTTAAATAATCTTTCTGTCTGTTGATCTGATGTCTGTACTTGGACATTTATCTATAAAAAATAAAATAAATAGGCCATTCAAACTTTTCAATATATTTCTTTTTCCCAGAATATGAATTTTGACAAGCTCTGAAGGAAAACATGATGTGATCGATGTTGACCTTTGAAGTTAGTTATATAATCATTATGAATGTACAAGTGGGTTTATTACTAATACATAGGTATTCAGTTGTCGTTGAAATACGCTTTAGAATTCATATAAACTTAACTAGCTAGCCTGCTCGATTGCTGATCCAAACATCCGTTTTTTTATTTAATTGCGAACATAGGGTCAGAAAGACTTGGCAACGGGACTTTAATTTATAATAATTATGCCTTATGTTTATATTATTAAACAGTAAGAAACAGTATTCTTAATAGACATATAAAATAAAATTCATATTAAGAATACCATTAAATCTTAAAAAAAATTGTTTTTTCTATGAAAGTCTATAAGCGATCATGATGATGATTATAAAAAAATCCGACGAATGTTGTTAGCATATATTTGTAATCAGTTTATTTTAGTTTAAAACAAATAAAAATAAATATTTTGTATAAACTGCACCTATCGCTACTGGTAGAAAAAAATGTGCATTATTTTTGTCTTACTCCGTTCCTAAAAAATAAATACAACCAATATTTATATTGGTCGTATTTATTTTTTAGTTATTAAATGAATCTTGAACCAGACTAAATTATAATTTAGTCTGGTTCAAGATTCATTCAATAACAGTGCCATCTGTTGAACGTATTTGGAACAAAATAAATGTTGTTTTCCATAGACAGGCTTAGGAAGCTCATAATACCCCCCCGCAACTCATCACATTTGCAGAGGGCGCTGTGGTAACTGACAGTTGAAAACGTCATTTAAAATCATTTTTCGTCTGTGATTCGCCGCGGAAACGGGTTTGCGAATTGCTTTCCTTTAATTTTCAACGGCTCGGCAAATAAATAAAATGAAACGTCACCATACAAATGGAGAGAAATAAATAGAATCGAATTCCGCTCACGCTGAACGTTAATCCGCGACCTTGCGTTGATCTATTCAACCGTATTGTAGTGTTTTGTCACGCCCGGTGCTCCACTGTGTTTACAAGTTACAGTCGGCTATTCAGTGATCGGTGCTTGCTATTAATCTAGTTGGAATCAGAAATATAATGCTATTGCTTATTGCGAGGGCTTCGCCAAGTCCTTACTCGCCAAGTTGACCTTAGGTCTGTACAGAGTTCGACCCACGCTGAACAATAAACAGACTCCTACACGAATTACTTTTGCAGCTTCGATATCGTCTACGATGAATGAATTCGGTTCTAATAATGCTCGTGAGTCTCTATTAGACGTTGCGTGTGCGTATTTCTAAGTTTAAGTGTAATTTGATTTGAGTTTCTTCGTTGTTTAAGAGTATTTTGTGTTCTAAGGCTGTGTTGTGTTTATGCTTACACATCTGTTCTACTCAACTCTCAAGGCTACCTGGTACACAGTTGGTAAGTTCAAGTACTATTTTACCGTGATTTTGTTTGCTAAAACATAGTTGTACCAATTCTAAGTAGATATTGATAATTCATAGATACTCATAGAAATCCATTGTTATTGTTATTTGCAAATATTATTATTTAATTTAATTGTTAATCATGATTTGACCAACACTAAGTCGTAAAAATTATTAGGTTATCATTTTAAAACATTTAATTCATATCCAATAAATCACTAACAAGAATCTAATATCGGGTATTTTATTCTAGTCTTAGGTAAATCTGGTTTTTTATTGGCAGTCTCTTCCTTATTAACATACCTGAGATCTTACTAAGTCTCAGATGAATAACCACTTTCTATAAGAACTTTTTAGGAAAGTTGTCATTGCATTAAGTAACCAGCTAAGTGCTGGTGCTACCATAATATGTACCTAGTAGATTTACCTAATTGGATATGTATTAGCCTCGGGATGCTATTCTAGAATTCCTTCTAGTAATCTCATTTAGGCCCCTAGTATAAAATGCGAGATGGTTTAAGATTATTATTGTTGAGATGTTTTGTGCATGTTATACCATACACTGGATAAACAAAGTTTCTTGCATTTTATCAAACTAGCATCGGTAAATATTGAGAGCCAAATTTATTCAATCTCAAAACTTAGCTATTTAAAATTTTTGCGACATAATGGTCCATATAAATAAATATTACCGGACAATCCACACAACAACATCTAGCCCCGGGTGAAGCTCTAAGCTTGTGTTACGGGTACTAGACATCTGATATACTTAATATAATAAACATACATATAAAGTTGCGAATTTTGAAAGACGATGTTACTCGACCTCGGAAATATATGTTAAGTGGAGTCCTATCTGTCAGAAAGCTTTTTATTTTAAATTCAATTCTTAGAAAACATAAATCACTGCCGTATGTACCAACAAAATTTTGTTTAAGAAGAAGTAATATTGTAGCTGAACCTTTATCTACGAAAACTAATTTTTGCTAGCCGACAATATAAGAAACTGTCATCAAATTTGTATAACAAAATAAGTAAAATTCCTGATATATACCCTAGAAACACCAAAAGCTGTAAAGAAATAATTGTAAAGTGGTTAAAAACGTTAGACTATGATACAACCGAAAAATTATTAAAATAATATGCATATACAATAATTATTATTTATAAATGCTATCATGTAAAATATAAACCACACACGCTCACACACACACATACACACACATACACATACATACACACACAAACATACACACACAAACATACACACACACACACACACACACTCATTAAAGTCATATTCGCTTACCTCACAAAATTAAAATATAAAAAAAACAAGTATAGAAATTGCATTGCATTTATTTGTAAATTAAAATATTTAAGTAATGTGTTTGTACCTACCAATTAGTTGAGGAAGAGCGAGGCCTTCTATCACAGATTTTTAAATAAATCTAAAAGAAGGTCTCAACAACCACAAAATTGTAAAAAAGTATGTAAGTTACTGAATAAATGCATTATTATTATTATTATTATATAAAGATATTATTATACATATTGAACATTCAGACCACGGAGTTATAAATAACGAAAAGCTCTAAACTATCTCGACTTAATTTTGTACATTAAATTTAAACAAACAAATAGATATCTCATGTACATATTTAAGTGTTACAGTATGAATAACTGTCTAAGTGGGCTCAAAGATATACTGACAAAGAACAAAAAGACCTTGAAATTTAAAGAATGCATTCATTGATGATGCAATCATATTCTATAATTAGTTACATTTTGACTAGAGATGTGCCATATACTTAGTTAGTATTCGGTATTCTGCATATTCGGCACTATTTTCGCTGTTCACATTCGTTTTGGCGCCAAATATATTCTTCCTTAATAATAGAATTATTAAGATTATATTACTGACTTACCAGTAAGTATAGAACAAATAGTGTTGGTATGAATTTAAAGAAATGTCTCTATTGTGGTCTGAGTACAAGAAATTAGAAATTAACATAAGCTATTCAAAGAATCATGAATTACTGTTCCATGTCTAAAAATAATATGTGCTATCAATACTTTGTTAAAATTATGTAATACCAGCAACTCTAAAAGGTTGAATTTTATTTTGTTTTAAAAATTTAATATTTCATGCAAACTAACAAACATTAAATATTTTTATAACTATCAATACTATTTAGATTTAGGGTGGTTGTAAATAAGGAAACTCAAAAGACCTATCAATCCGGGGGACCAGATTTTGTACGATCTACAATTTCTGGTTTCGTGTCTGGGTGTATTCTATGTATCATTTGTATGTACATATTTACAAAAGAAAAAATGTATCTATGTAGTATATCAGTCACCTAACACCCATAATCATGGTAAATATCCCATTATAAATCTCAATAGCATAAATATTTTTTTTTATTATTTCCACAGGTAACACAAACAAAATGACAGTATCCAAATAGCCCAAGATTGTTAACCGAAGCCTCTTGAAGTTCGCCAAGATACGGAAGTCAGCTCTGCTCTGCTACAAGGCCAGGATGGATGACAGTGACGTTATAGTGTCCTCTACGGAGATTATCAAAGGTAAATATTATATAAACTAACATAATATATGACTAAACCCGTACTGACCCCTTCATTAGAGCAAAGGCATTTTTAACTGTTTTCCAAAGACTTGGAAAGTGTTGCTATTCATTTTAAGGGGTTTACGGCCTACTTTTCATTTTAATTCACGTGAACTCTTACGTTATAATGTATATCCAATTTATATATTCGATCTAAAATTTCTGGTTTCGGGTAGGGATAGTCGTTGAATGAACGAACAGTTTATTTAGACTGTTTATTTGCCGTCGACTGATAAACCGGTTTACAGTCCACCGATAAACTAGTTTACTCGTAATACATTTGCATCGTCCAGTCCATTGGTCGAGCGTTGCCGAACGAAACTGTTTCTCTAGCCAGCTAGCTGCCACTGTCTATCAAGCATTCCGTTCTCTTCACACTTGCACGTTACGCTAATATGGCTATCTCTCTTTCGCCATGCTCTCAACTTCTACCACAGCTTCTACAGAGTTATAATAGCGGTGCGCGGGTGCGGCGTCAGGGTGTTGTGTAAAAATAAACTCTATTGCAATGCATGACAATGTATTATTGTTAGTAGGAAAGCAGGTTTTTGAATGTTGTTTGCTTACATTATTATTTTGTACCTACTACAAAATTTCTTATTTAAAATAACTTTATTATGAAGCCTGCCAGTCCTATGCCTGGAAAAAGTATGAAGGGAAGTTCATTTTATTCGAACTAAATCAACAAAACTAAATCATAAGAATAAAACCGCATCAAAAACGGACCTTTTGTCACGCCACAGGCACTCACACAGATATATCTTATATAATATAAACAGTTTAATCTAGTCGTCGTTTACCAACCAATCAGTGAATCGACGTTCACCGTTCAACGATCGTTCATGTCCTAAACGAATAAAGGCAATAAACCAGTCGAAAATTAGACTGTTTTATAAACAGTTTATCGTGAACGATAAACTGGTCTCGTTTCGTCGACTGAAAAGAAGTCGACGACTCATCCTTAGTTTCGGGTCTGGGTGCTTTTATGTATTATATGTATGTATTTACAAAAAAAAAGTATCTATGTAGAATAACTGTCACCTAACACCCATAGTTTAAAAAGCTCTGCTTTGTTTCGGGTTAGGCGATGCTGTGTGATTAGTCCGGAAATATTTATTTATCCAATGTCACTGTTCCAATTCATGAAGAAACCGTCATCAGGCAAGCGAGAAAGCCTCTCCTGTCAGACCATAAACATACACATCTTATTATAGTAACGAGTCACGTGAGCTCCCCGTTTTCACATTGACTTGAGTGGTATATGTGTGAGTAAAGGAAGACTATTGTGATCTTACAGTTTGAAACTAATCCGATCTTCCGACCCTGGTTTTTGCAAGCGCTGTGATCAAGTTTAATATACAGGAATTTTAAATTGCTATTTATAAATTATATTTTCACCTTTAAAGATATTATACGCATCGAGACGATATATATGAGTGAAAATCACAAGACCAGCGCTATGACAGAGTACTGTCTTAGCGAATGCTGAGTGGTAGCTGTTTTCGTCATTTCGTTCGCCTATTTGTTCTCGCATATAATTGTAATACCTGTTTTAATGTTAATGACAAAATAAACGTTTTTTATCGTTATCTTAATTGCTGGGGTGACGTCTAACCCCGGATAACGGAGTTCCTATCCAATGGCCATCTTCCATCACCTTCAATAGATGAGCCCTGATGATTGCATATCATATTATTTCACTGTCACGTCATCGACATGCGTTTAAATGCAATAATTTTAAAACATTAAGAAAAAGACGAACGTCTGGACAGGTGAAATTTCATAAAAACTTGTAATCATTACAAAGGCCTTAAACCTTCGGCCATACCTGCGCAATCAAAGCGACTGCGTAGCGGGAGCGTCTGTCGCGCGGCTGACGTTACCCATACATCACTATGGCTCTTTACACACCTACATTACCACAAAGCGGAATGTTTTAAATGTCCCGCGTTTCAGACCCTACTCCGCGTCGCGCCTTGCTGACGATATGTCGTTTAGCCGTACGAACGACGGTTTGGCCGAAACCTTAAGTTTTATACTGGCGCAGACTACGACTACTTGCTAACAATAAAATGAAACCTGCTTAAATAAGTTCTTTATGAAACATTTTTATTTAATACTAGCTGTGCCCCGCGGTGTTACCCGCGTTATAATGGATTTTCCCGCGGAATGACGTTTTTCTGCGGTAAAAAGTAGCCTATGCTATTTTTCAGGCTCTAGAGATTCTGTGTACCAGATTTCATTCAAATCGGTTTAGTAGTTTTTGCGTGAAAGCGTAACAAACAAACTTACATTCACATTTATATTATTACTAGCTGTGCCCCGCGGTGTTACCCGCGTTATAATGGATTTTCCCGCGGAATGACGTTTTCCCGCGGTAAAAAGTAGCCTATGTTATTTTTCAGGCTCTAGAGATTCTGTGTCAAATTGTCAAACAACAAAACAAAAAAAAGTCAAACAACATTCCCTGATAAAATTTGATCCAACATTACTAAAGGGTAAGCGTAGAAAAGGTAAAGTTTGTAAATTAATTAAATTTCACAATTCCCATTCCCGTAAGTTTTTCGCGTATATGGGTCCTTTTCTTTACAATAAACTTAATAGCCTCTTGCAATTCTATTCTCTTCCAAAATACATACTAAAATCAATATTGTGCAGGTGGTTAAAGCAACAAGATTATAGTAAAATCGAAACATTCCTTAAACCAATATCTTGACTACAATTAGTAGGTTGTGAAAAGTAATTTGGCTCTATTTATTACACTAAATTATATGACCATGAACACACACACACACACAAACCCACATTCACACACACACACACACACACACAAACCCACATTCACACACACACACACAAACCCACATTCACACTCACACACACACACAAATGCACTTGCACATTCACACAAACACACACACATACATTAACATCACATTAGTTAGTAGTTTGCATATTATACATTGAATTAACTGTTTGGTTAAACTTTTGTTTACTATTAATATTTATATTTTGTTACTAGTAGATTACATCAAATGCACGAGCACCGTTGGGGGCCGTAGAGTGAAGCCCTGGTGACCTGTAATACAGGTTTTTGCAAAACCTTTTTCAGGCACAGTCTTCACAATGTGGTTCAATATGCTTAGACAAAATTATTGTGATCCATAGTTATTTATTATAAGAGAACCTGTATTTGTGAAGAAAAATAAATAAAAAAAAAAAAAAAAATGTGTACCAAATTTCATTTAAATCGGTTCAGTAGTTTTTACGTGAAAGAGTAACAAACATCCATACTTACAAACTTTCGCCTTTATAATAGTAGTAGGTGCCGCGAATTTTCCGCCGACTATCTGCGTAACAAGCATGACGTACGTATGACGCACACGGCAACTGCATTTGAAGTGTGCTTCAAGTGGACAAACAAACGGCATAACCACAATGTGTTCGTCAATACAGTGTACTTTATTTCTGTTATTAGTATTCATGACTAGAACAAAAACTGTGAGGCAACAATAGACATGATATTCTAATTTTTTTCTACACAAAATTTAGATTTAGTTTCAACCTATAATTGGAGTTCAATTCAATTTCTTATAATTGGACTCTGCACTTGAGCGTCAGTTTGCTAGTGTCATTTTAAATTCTATATAAATAAAAATGAATTGTTGTTCGTTAGTCTGATTAAAACTCGAGAACGGCTGGGCCGATTGAGCTGATTTTGGTTTTAAAATGTTTGTTGTAGTCCAGGGTAGGTCTAAACGGTGAGCAAATAAGGAAAAATTTCCGGGAACTTTTTTTACCCGTGCGACGCCGGGGCGGGCCGCTAGTCTTCTATAAATACTAGCTGACCCCAGCGAAAGTTGTTTTGCAAAAAAGTTTTTTGATTTTTTTTTCAAAATGAAATATAGATTTTGGCCGATTCTCAGACCTACTCAATAAGCTCACAAAATTTCATGAGAATCGGTCGAGCCGTTTCGGAGGAGTTCGATTACGCACCCCGTGACACGAGAATTTTATATATTAGAAAAATGAATTGATGTTCGTTAGTCTGATTAAAACTCGAGAACGGCTGAACGGATTTATCTTATCATAGTCTTGAAATGTTCGTTTGAGGTCTAGGGAAGGTTTAAAAGGCGAGAAAAAATCGAATAACTGCCGGGAAAAAAAATTGAATAAAAACCCGTGCGAAGCCGGGGTGGGCCACTAGTTTATAATAAAAACTAGCTGATCCCAGCAAACGTTGTTTTGCAAAATGAAAAATAGATGTTGGCCGATTCTCAGACCTACTCAATATGCTCACAAAATTTCATCAATATCGGTCAAGCCGTTTCGGAGGAGTATGGCAACGAAAACTGTGACACGAGAATTTTATATATTAGAAGATATTATTTTTGTTACAAAACATGACACAGTTTTTCAAATATAAACTTGACATATATAAAAGAAATGCGTATGTCAATTCTATACGTATTTATAACAAGATTCCTAATTCACTTAAAGATCTACCATTATTATTTTTTAAGAAAAGATTGACCAACTGGCTTTTAAGTAAATGCTTTTATGACGTTAAAGAATTCATGAACTCAAATTATAATGATCTTTAATTGTTTTGGACATCTACATTATTCTGAAAGTAACACAATATAATTTTAATTGTAAAATAATTTTGACATTTTGTTTGACATAATTTTAATAATGTTTATAGGATTGACATTACAAATAATTGACCTATACGTGTTTGACATTTAAGGATTAATATTGTTGTGTTTTTTTTTTTTTTTATATTGTGTGTTTAATCTAATTATCTAATAATGAAATAGTTAATTAATAATTTTTTTTTTGTGTTTTGCAATATTCATACGCCGAAAGAAGGCAGATTTCAGTGTAACTTAAATATTTTACTAAGAACTTTGTACAAACCTGAATTTCTATGAATAAATGATTATGATTATGATTATGATTATGATTATAGCTCATTTAAAAGAAATGTAACAAAAATGTAATGTTGAAAGAAAACTATCAATTATATGTAAACACCTATTCAACTTTACCCCACATGAGTTACTTTGTTTACAAAATGGCGTCTTGTAGTCGCCATGTTGAATTTGCACTAACGTCATGTCTTTAGTGACACTCGCCGTGGTAAGAGAAATCGTTTGACGTGTGAATCATAGAAATCGATCCATTCGTTTGGTCTGTATAGTGGAACACAGGAACATACATACATACACTGTTAAACACATTACCACTCCTTTGCGTTCTGCAGTCGGGTATTTCAATGTTACGAAGAAGCAGTAGTTTATATCATGTAACTAATTCAAGCGATTTCTTTACTACTAATTTGTATCATGTTAAAAGCCGTGAAGGTAACGTTAACATAGGAGTGAAAATAGATTGCGGGCGGCAGGTTATATACCGTGGTTCTATTGCATGCAACTTTGTACATAATCCGCCATAGATAGTCAAATTATTTCTACATTGTATTTAATTTACTTCGGACTTGCGTAGCTTTAACTTTAGAGCGTTTACGGCAATCGAATCAGTTTCATACAAAAGCAAGCGGGCAGCTGTGAAAAGTGCTGGGGAGCGCAGCGTTTTAAAGTATGTTTAAAACAATTATAACAATAAAGTATATAAAAATATTATGCAAATATTTCAGGAATATGTTTGAGTTTATTATCGGACTATTATATTTAATTTTATCGGACATAAACGATAACTTTTTATAGGTTCGAAAGGTTAAATTAAAAAAAAAAATTGTCTATTTTGATTCCGAAAGTTTTGAGGCAATCAACATTTAAAAAAATTATATTGGTAGTCAAACTTTAAAAGTTCAAAACCCCTTAATACCCTCAATTTAAATAAAATAAAAGTATATTTTAAAAATTAATAATAAAAATGGTTTACGCTTTGGTGTATGGTATTCAAAGACTTATCTGAGAACCTACATTCTAATTTTTCTCGCAGCGCTCTACTCCAAAATCGGTCAATTTCTGGTTAATGGCAAGACGAATAATCTTTATTTTTAACTCCCGACAAAAAAAGAGGGGTGTTATAAGTTTGACGTGTCTGCCTGTCTGTCTGTCTGTCTGTCTGGGACAGCATAGCTCCCGAACGGATGGAGCGATTTCAATTTCGTTTTTTTTTGTATGAAAGGTGAGTCTGAGACTGGTGAATCGGTTGAGCTGTTTAAAAGTTATGGGGGTTAGAGTGGGGAAGGAAAACCGAAAATCAGCAAATATACTCGAGTGGGGTATCAAATGACAGAGCATTGCGTGCACATTACTAAATATTATGGTGTTTTACTTTTAAGGAAAACCAAGCATTGCAATCAAATTAAATTTTGATTTATGTCTAAAATAAT
This sequence comes from Gymnoscelis rufifasciata, assembly GCA_929108375.1. Lineage (NCBI taxonomy): Eukaryota > Metazoa > Arthropoda > Insecta > Lepidoptera > Geometridae > Gymnoscelis > Gymnoscelis rufifasciata. The sequence goes on along the minus strand of OV815327.1, from coordinate 5,217,574 downwards.
CTTTATAAACCAACCAATATAACCCTTTTAGCCGGCACGATTTCAATGTCGGTTTTGGACATCTGTATCACAACGCCTTTATAAAGGTGTATACAGAAAAATCAGATCAGTAAGGCAAATCCGCAGGGCAGATAGTTTAATATAAATCTAAATTTAAAATTTATGAAAAACCCCCGATTCCAATGCCATAATTTCCTTAAACGTAAAGCAACATAATATTATGTTATGTGGACGCGATGCGATTTCATTTGATACCCCACACTAGTATATTTGCAGATTTTCGGTTTTCCTAACCCACTCTCAACCCCATAACTTTTAAACGGCACAACCGATTTTCATGAAACATGTCTAAGAACATTCGCGCCAGACTCACCTTTCATACAAAAAAAAACTAAATTGAAATCGCTCCATCCGTTCGGGAGTTATGGTGCCACAGACAGACAGATAGACAGACACACAGACAGACAGACAGACATAACACCCCTCTTTTTTGGTCGGGGGTTAAAAAGAGCAAGTATTATGCGTTGCGATAATGGGTGATTTTCACCCGTTTGCGTGAGTCCGTTATCTTATCAGTGTTCCTGTTAAGAGGGTACAAATGGAACCCAACGTCCTTTAACGTTATCCTTGGACTATTTTCAAGGACATTTTTGTATTTACGCAGTGGTACAAAACTTAAAATATATAGAATAGAATAGAAAATACTTTATTACACTTTTGACTGCTTCAGTGGCGCGGTGGGCGAGGGTCCGCTTGCGGCGCAAGAGTTAGCAGGTTCGATTCCCGCCGAGGGTGAAAGTGTTTGTACGTTCTGCAAGCACTTTCTCCTTGGTCTGGGTGTTTAATATGTATAATAAAAAATATCTATATATGTATGACTATTATATTAAGTATATCAGACATCTAGTACCCGTAACACAAGTTTAGAGCTTACCACGGGGCTAGATGTTGTTGTGTGCATTGTCTGGAAATATTTATATTTATTTATTTATATTTACACATATACATAATTATGTTATACAAAAATACAAAATTATTAAAACTAAAATTAAACCTAGCATGCGTAATGGGCGGTCTTATTGCTTAAAGCAATTTCTTCGAGACAACCTTTGCATGGAAATAATTTATATAGGTATATTTTAATCTTGGTTTTTAACAATATTTAAACTTGAAACGGGTATCATTAATATCAACATTAAAAAACTCAAATATTGTCAAATCATGGTATTTTACCCGTTGCAAGTTTAAATATTGTTAAAAACCAAGATAATTATAAATATAATATTTTAAGTTTTAAAACTTGTGCTTGAATTGGAAATAATTTTCTGAAAGACTAGCATTGTCCCGCGGTGATGCCCGCCTTATTATGGATTTCTCGTCGTAATAATCGTATTTTTTTATCGCGATATAAAGTATGATATATATTTTCATCCAGGTTATAACCTAGCTATGTACCCGTATATTCCGATATTAGACTAAGGACAAATTGAAAAACTAAATGAAAAATCTGCCAATTGCATGGGATCATAACATGTTGTAATCTTCAGAGCGTGAAAGAGTATAAAACATTTATCGACACACATTTTCGTGTTTATTATATTAGTAAGAATATCACTGTTAAAGATATTATTACTACGTATCCATACATCTATTAATAAGACGTCATTTACGAATTAAGATTTTTAATGGTTCAATAACTAAGAACATTAGCGAGGAACCGATAAAATAATCATTAAAAACAAATCTTAATATTTGCACGGTTATAATTATAGTCTATACCTACTAGAACATTTTATAACCGGCTCATAAATCCTTATGTCGAGTAATAAATCGTAACTTGAAAGACCGTGCTGAATTCATCAAAACAATCTTCTTCTTTACGTGCCACTTCATTACTGTTATGTTGGCTACCTCTGAATCCTTACACGTGACCTCCGGGTGGTGCTAAGAACAGTCTCTGGTAGGCTTCGGCCGCGGCTTATCACAACCCTCCGGGCTGGGCCAGTGCGTGAAAGGATTTATTCGTGTTTCGTAATGTTGTCCGGAGAAGCCATCTACCCCCTAGGTCTTCATACCCCATCTTAGACCACATCTTCACTTTACACCAGGTGAGATTGTGGTCAAATGAAGGCTTATCGAGCATTAAAAATATGCCAGTTTTTATTAAAACAATGCAAAAACGCGGATGGACACAAACGTCGCAATAGTATGCGTCACGGCGAAGGTCAGACATCTTGGTGCCTTTTGATTAGACGGTTAGATCTCTTATGTAATGGTTATGTAACGCAGGTGATATAGTAATGTGTATTTAATACTCATTAGGGTGAATTGAAACCGCGACGTGATATTCGCTGAGAATACGCTCAAGGGAATTTATAGAATATTATCCATCTATACAGTATACCAACTCGCTTGAGTTATGGAAGTATATTTCTACAGCATTTAAATTACATCTGCGTAGTTTGAATTTTCCATCTGGTTTTGAAATTAGCAATAAACTATTTTCATTTCATTTCAAACGATTTGTACTGAATGTTTATGTCACAAGGAGTGGGGATGCAAGATAAAAAACAACATTTATTTCCATTGTTTGGTTTTACAAATCTTAAAAACGTCAAAGTTAAAATATAAAAAATAATTATGATTTATGACGGATATTTGATGCGATGATACATATACACATATCTTGGCATTACTTAATCAATTTGATAAAAGTGAAAAAGTTTGATAAAGGTTCCTGTATTTTTGTGCGGGCCAAAAGACGTACTAAACAGAATACCCATTTTATTACGTAGTAATTTTCCTTATTGTTCAATTCGTTTAGGCGCTGACACACACACACACACACACACACAAACGGATCTTAGATATGTTTGACAACAATATCATTAACTATTTAATTTGATTTATGTGTCTATATCTAAGTCATAAACTATTGTATGCGGCATTGAAGATCAAGAAATGAATTATGAATTAGGTTTTGTCCGTTCGTGCTCTGAAATATAATCGAAAGAGTCTCTTCGATGATCTAAATCAAATATTTTCTTCAATAAATTTCGGGTAATGGTTTTATATTCTGTTTAAATTTATTCCGCCTGGCCAGTGCGTGAAGCGATTTTTTCGTGTTTCGTAATGTGGCCCGGAGAAGCCATCTACCTTCTAGGTCTTCATGCCCCATCTTAGACCACATCGTCACTTTACATCAGGTGAGATTGTGGTCAAATGAAGGCTTATCGAGCATAAAAAAAATATATATATATTTACTCGCAAGTCTATAGGAAAGGTTTTTTTGAGATTGTAGAGAATAATATGCCTCAAACTTAATTTATCAAAGCAAGCTGGCTTTGATAAACAACTTATCACTAACGGCTGTTGTATGTGAAGGAATTAGAAAATCACAAAATATACATACTTTGCAATTATATTAAACTAAATTGTATAAAAAAAGCCGTGTTGGCTAAGTGGGAGCACACTCGACTTTCATTCCGAAGGTCGTGGGTTCAAGCACCGGCACGCACCTCTGCATTTTGCTTCATGAAAAACCGGCATGTTCTGAGAACTTTTAAGAGTTTGAAGGACATGTGACATTCACCAACCCGCACTTGGCCAGCGTGGTGAATTAAGGCCTAATATCTTTCGCCAAGAGAGAAGTCCCTGGTATCCCAGCAGTATGAACGTAAGGGTGACGATGATGTATTTAAAATACCAAAAAAATCATACTAAATCAATCTTGAAGGTGATTGAAGCTTACGAACCTTCGACTAAGTATGCCGTAGAATGGAATTATCCATTCAATATCACTCTCGTATTGCAAAGTAGCTTCGTACCCGTGGCTTTGCCCGCGTAATGATAGATTTACCCGCGGTAAAGTGGCTTTAATTCTTTACTGGGACAACAGCTATCTATATCCGAAAATCAAATTTTGTCCAAATCGGGCTTCGCTCGCAATAATGGATTTCCCCGCAAAATGTGGTATTTTACAGCGATAAAAAGGGGCCTTTGTTCTTTTCTAATATGTAAGCTATCTAAGTGTGAAGTTCCATGAAGATCGCTTTAGTAGTTTTTGCGTAAAAGAGCAACAAACACACTGATATCCTGACAAACTTATTTATATAATATATTAGTAGAATATATACTTCGTTTGTCCAAGACCTTGAGCAGGCAGCCATGACGAATGTAAACAAAACCCATTGGTGTAACAAACCCATGACGAATTCCGCTGACCCACTTGTAAAAAACACAGGTATCATGGGATGCTTTGACAACGTGATGGTCATTTTATTTTATGATGTCATTCAGTAATTTTATGACGCTAACACTCTGCATTATTGAATTGCTGGAATTAATATGGAAGTTGCTTTCTGTATCTTATGAAATACCGTTGTCTATACTAATTATAAAGATACTAGCTGTGCCCTGCGGTGCTACCCGCGTTATAATGGATGAAGAACTCTTAACCAAAAACATATTTATTTGAATAAAGATCAATATTATTATGTTGATACAACTTAAACAAATTATTTCGACCAAATTAGGTACCATAAAAACGGTTTGAGTTAATCTTAAAAGATAGACATATACTATCGCGGACTGTTATTTAGATCATTAAAAGAGCTATTATTCTTTAATACATATTTTTTGTGTATCTTGAACCGTTTTCACGGCGCACGCAACGGAAGGCTTCAAAGATGAACAATTTCTCCCGTTTTTTACACATTTACCACTATATATTTGCTCCTATTGGTCGTAGCGTGATGTTATATAGCATATAGCCTTCCTCGATAACTGGACTATCCAACACAAAAAGAATTATTCAATTCGAACCAGTAGTTTCGGAGATTAGCGCGTTCAAACAAACAAACAAACTCTTCAGCTTTATAATATTAGTATAGATATATAAAAATTACTGTTCGTTAGTCTCGAGAGAATTAGTTAGCGAGAAAAAATCGAATAATTGCCGGGATTTTTATATTTTTTAACCGAGCGAAGCCGGGGCGGGCCGCTAGTAAAGATAGATTTATAACAAAATAAATACCTACTTAGTCGAAAGTAGGTGTGCGTCGCAGTGGTAAATATCCCGTTATAAATCTAAATAGTTATTATAAAGAGGTAAAGATTTAATGGTGTAATAGTTTAAAAATAATAAAATGGCAATACTTTTGAACAGCTGCAAACTTGTTCGAAAGTTTTAAAAAAATGTCGAATCCTCTGATACACAAAATTCCAATCAGGTAGGTACCTAACATGCACTTGGCTTAGGCCCGTTCATGTAAGAAAAACGACTTAAAACTGAGATAACGAAACGTTAAGTGAACATATTAATAATAAATAAAAATAAAAAATAAAATATTTCCGGACTAATCACACAGCATCACCTAACCCTTAACTAAGCAGAGCACTAGTATAAAGTCACCTAACACCCATAGTACAATGGGTGTTAGGTGACTTTATACTACATAGATAATTTTTTTTTTTGTAAATACATACTTATGATACATACAATTATAATAGTAAGAATAGGCTCTGAAACTACTGAACGAATCTGAAAATTTCTTTCACCAGTGGAAAGCTAGACTATCCCCGAATAACATAGGTTTTGATTCATGTTCAAAAAGAATAGGGATCCTTACATAATCTTCAATTATGTAACCCAAGGTGATAAAAAAATATTTACTGATCTTATGACGTAGCTGGATGGCTAGAAACGTTGCAAAACTGCGTCTCGTTAGGGCTTTCATGATTCGTCCCGAACATAACATAAGTATTAATGATTTTTTAATAAGTAATAAACCTTAGATACTTTTTGGTTTAACTATTTTGAAGTTCCGTAACCTTCGTACGGATGCGTCTTAATTTTTTTATGCTAGATAAGCCTTTATTTTACCACAATCTCACCTGATGTAAAGTGACGATGTAAAGTCTGCCGTCCTTATCATAAGTGCAATAACTAGGTAAAAGCACAGATTAGATACTATATCTAATCTGTGGTAAAAGCTACTTTCGAGAAAAACGCGCATAAAGATTTTTTTTTTGTTTTTCATGTATCTCAATTTCTATACAAGGTATCGACTTGAAACTTTCACAAGGCTATAGATTAAAATGTGTAGAATATTATGTAGTACCTTGAATTGGTAAAAGTGTTGGCTTAGTTACCTAAAATCACAGAATTTTACTTATGTTTAGTACTTTAATATAAATAGATAGAATGATTACTAGTCATAACCGAAATAAGTAGTATAGTTATTTCCCTTATCATTAGCAATTTAACATATTTCACTTTTGAGTAGCAGGCAATCCCTATTTTTTCTTGTATGTTCAACCGATTAGTGCAATAAGTGTCGGACATATTTCGGTTTTCATTAGTAAAACAAGCTTAGATGTCAGAGTTGTTATATTATATAAATTGGAGTTGGATATTTAATTTATTACAGGTACTTAGTATACGCAATACGCATTACCTACATTTATTCTGTATAAATAAAACAATTTGGTACGTAAAATTGAATCTTTATTGTATGTCATACATACATAATCAAACGTCAAGTAAATTTTTTTATTTGATTCTTTAGCATAATATGGTATATATTTATACATTGTTAATATTATAATATAATATATTAAATTGTATTATATTATAATAAGTATTTATATGTTATTTTTATGAGTATCTATATATTTATTTATATGTGAAGTAATATTAGGTCCTTACATATGAAATTGGCGTTTTGTATGGGAGGAACAAAAAGTCGAATATTTTTTAATATAATATATTTAATTAATCAAAGTATGAACCATTATTTTCTATGCACTTTTGCCATCTTATAGGTAGTTCATTGATCCCTTTACTAAAAAAACCAGTCGGACGGGAATCAATAAAATCTTTGAAGGCGATTTGGACTGCCCCATCGGAGTTGAATTTTTTCCCTTGCAAGAAGTTATCCAAATTTCGAAAAAAATGGTAATCTGTTGGAGCAAGGTCCGGGGAGTACGGAGGATGTCTTAGACTTTCCAATTGAAGCTCTTCTAATTTAGTAGCCGTCTGTTGCGCAGTGTGTGGTCTAGCGTTGTCGTGAAGCAGCAGTGGCGTGGAGCGATTGACCAGCCTAGGTTGTTTAGCCGCTAGCTTTTCCATCATGGTTTGCAATTGCTGACAATAGACATCAGCCGTAATAGTCTGGCCAGATTTGAGAAAACTGTAATGAACAATACCGGCACTAGTCCACCAAACGCTTACAAGTAACTTTTTTGGGGTTAATTTTCGCTTGGGGCAGGATTTGGCTGGCTGGCCAGGATCCAACCATTGCGCTGAGCGCTTCCGATTATCGTAAAGAACCCATTTTTCATCACAGGTAATGATTCGGTTTAAAATACCTTCATTATTGTGCCGGTTTAGTAATGTAACGCAGCAGTCGACGCGCGTTTGCCGGTTTGCTTCAGTCAATTCGTGAGGTACCCACCTTTCAAGCTTTTTAATCTTCCCAATTTGCTTCAAGTGAATTAAAACAGTTTTATCACTAACACCGCAGCCTGCAGCTAACTCGGACGTGGTTTGCGATGGATCCGCTTCCACAATAGCCTTCAACTCTTCATTTTCAACTTGAGTCTCAGGCCGTCCACGGGGCTTGTTCTGCAAGTCGAAATTTCCAGAACGAAAACGTTGGAACCAAAAACGAACTGTGTTTTCTTTTGCAACACGACCGCCATACACATCATTCACCCTTCGAGTTGTTTCCGCAGCACTAGTGCCACGGCGGAACTCGTACTCGTAAATAATGCGATATTTTAAGTTTTCCATTTTGTAAAATGAGTGACCCAACAGAAAAAAACAGAAGAAAAAAAACAAATGAATGACGATCATCGAAGCACAAATACATGAGTCTATAGCTGTACAAATTTGAATTTGGAATTCCTTACCAAAGAGGAGAAATTTGTGATTAAAGTGGCCAGTACGAAAAACGCCAATTTCATATGTAAGGACCTAATATGTAAGTCTATAGTATAAAATATTTGCATACAATTTTTTTGTTATATTACTATTATTAATTATTATTATAATTTTTTAGTCACCGTCCAGTTATTTGCGGTGCATTTTACTCTCCATCCAAAGATTGTCTGTAAGGAATTGCTTTAAGCAATAAGGCCGCCCATTACGCATTTTGTATTTAGCAGTAAGTCCCTTTTTGTATTGTTTTATCTGTTAAGTAGTTAAGCTTACAGAACTTTTATTTGGAACAATAGGAAATGTTTTTTGTTAATTTTTATTTGAAGGAAATTCAATTCTTTCCATTCGCTATTGCCATGTTTCTCTTTGTCCTACATGAAAGTTTCCCTTTTGACCCTGACCACCATGATGATCTATCTATATAAATAAAAATGAATTGCTGTTCGATAGTCTGACTAAAACTCAAGAACGGCTGAACGGATTTATCTTATCTTAGTCTTAAAATGTTCGTGGAAGTCTAGGGAAGGTTTAAAAGGCGAGAAAAAATCGAATAGTTGCCGTGGAAAAAAATTCAATAAAAACCCGTGCGAAGCCGGGGCGGCCCGCTAGTTTTAACTAAACTCTTGGTACCGTGTTTCCATGTTATTTTAAGCTGAGATGAAAAGTCTTCATAGTCATAAAAATCAGACACTGTCATGACTTTAACGGTATTTTTTTTTAGTTTTACATTTTCACAGAATCTATGAAGTCATCAAAGTCGTAAACTTTTTTTTTTAACTGACAATTCGACTGGGTGGTGAAAATGATTAGAGGACATAAAGGTGTGTCCAGGCTAAAAGTACTTTACTGATGATTCATCAGCAGCAGATTTCTATTTATGTCTACCAAAAAACACATAAACGCCCAGTTTTTATTCTGAGCCGAACAGTTATCAACCCATAAGACTATATGTTTTGCGTCAAGTTTATGTACTAATAAATCTAAATTTCAAATATAAAAAACCCCCGATTTCAAAGCCTTAATTTCATTAAAGTAAAACACCATAATATTTTGTAATGTGCACGCAAAGCGCCTTCATTTGATACCCCACTCGAGTATATTTGCAGACTTTCGGTTTTCCTTCCCCACTCTAAACCCCATAGCTTTTAAACGGCACAACCGATTTTCAAGAAACATGTCTAGGAAAACTCGCGCCACACTCACCTTTCATAGAAAAAAAAATAATCTTCTATTAAATTAATTTCTTTCTTTCATATTAATTGAAATCGCTTCATCCGTTCGGGATCTATGATGTCCCAAACAGACAGACACACAGACAGACACAAAGACAGACAGACAGAAACGTCAAACTTATAACACCCCTCTTTTTTGGTCGGGGGTTAAAAGGATCTGAATGCAGAAATGATGTCTTCTTGGCTTCGTCCAGACACAGTTTCGTTCCATCATAACCATACTTATTGCAGTTATCGTTAGTAATTCAATGATTTATTTTAGGTTACCTTGCCACAACTCAAGTTATTTCACTCTTGATAAGTAAAACAAGACCAAATCCCTAATATATTGCGGTTATGCTTAAGAAAAAAACGGGAATGGTAATAGATACGTAAAAACTGTCAAAGAAGAAAACGTAGATCTCATTTTGCTGATCACGAATATGTATATAACTCTGTTTGGCCCAAAACTCGAGTTATTGCACTTATGATAAGGACGGCAGAAGTGGTCTAATATGGTGCATGAAGACCTAGAAGGTAGATGGATAGATGTCTTACGATATCTTGTTTGTAACGAGTACCTAATAAAACTTGGTTACCAAAAATAATAATTAAATTTAGACTTGTTCAAGTTATCGTTTATAACCTTGACCTGTGGCCCCAGCCGCGTAGGCAGGTCTACGGAACTCTGAATATTTGCATACTTGCATATTTAGCAATGCTAGATAAACTTTATACGCGGAACGGAAACAGCCAGGAAATGTGAAACTTTATGGCTATATACATATAGCCCGTTCTGTCTGCCGATTCGGAATATCATAAAATATATGGACTGTCGTAAAAAATATGACTGAATTCGGTTTTAGGTTTATGATTGAGGTTTTGTTTGGGTGTTGCTGGATTGTATCCTGAAATCACATTTGTCAAGTATAAAAATGTATGTTATATTTTTCAAAATTGTGTGTGCATAGTTTTGTTTTACGTACAGAAATTAGGATTAGTAAAAAGAACGAGCAAAAACAACGATTTTGCAAAAATATTATGTTTGGTTAAAATAACCTCACAGCAGCTTTTGTGTACCCCTAACTGAACAGAGCCTTAGTACTTTTTTAACGTACGTTTTTAATTAAGTGTAGCATTTAATAACGTGCAAGTGTTTTATGTCAAACACGTAGTACGACATAATAGTATGTAGTAAGAACACGCGCCCGCGCTCGCGTAACGCAGCGTCAGGTCTGAAGGTCTGTCTGGTCTGTCAGGGTTTGTCTGTGATCTATATCCGATAGTATTAATATGAGATACTATACCTCGGGTTCCGTGTACAGTTTATACATATTTTTCAATAAAAAAAAAACAAATAAGTAATTAATAAAATTTTTGTAGAGTGCAAAAAGATGTATTCAGGTCGGTCACCCATCCAAGTACTGGCCTTGTAAAATCACGTTTGTTGTATGGAAGCCCCCTTAAATATTATTACGTTTTTTAGTATTTGCGGTTATAGCGTCGTAACTGAAATAATCTCTAAATTACCACTCTCTAGCTGTCACGGTTCTTGAGATACAGACAGACGGACAGACAGACGACGATCTATATGAAAGAACAACGCGTTAAAATCAATGAAACCGCTCGTCACACCTTATGTTAATTCGCACTTGTTGGCCGTTGGGTAGGTACATTTTTTCAGCCATTCAGATGCAAATGCGCTTTTCCGAAGAAAATTAATTTATCGATATTGATTTTACTTTGATCCATCTCTTTGAGCGAATTGTTGACGCTTTTCATAGTCTGGTTTGAATTCTTTACTAAGCTGAACCGTGTATGCATAAAAGTGGAACTCTTGTCAAAATTCACATCACAGTAGTCAGCAAGTACAGTGTCGGGTAAATAAATATTTGTCAAGTTTCATAATCTGCGAGTGACATTCTTCAATGTTTTGGTACAGAGCTATATCAAGTCAACTGACAACAGACTGTCAGTTGCTCTGTATTTTAACCGTTGACGTGTATTTCCTCCGAGATTGAAACAAGCCCTATAGTTTTTTACTTTAATTTTTCACACAGCAACATCTAACCCCGTGGTAAGCTCTAAGCTTGTGTAACGTGTACTAGACATCTGATAAATTGGATATAATAGACATACATACATAGATATTTTTTGTTAAACATCGAATAAAAGAAAGCGGTAAACTTGATTTTTGTTTACTTTGTTTGCCCATCTTGTTTGAACATTTTGTGATTAGACGGATTGGAGCTGGTGCAGTGGTGAGGCTCATCCACCTCAGTGCACTTGGGTGGCGCTAGCTATTGGAGCTTCGGCCCGTTTATGCTATACGACTCTATTTCTATAAGCTTTAGAACCACAGACATACATAATTATATGCCTAGTTAACGCAAGTATCACGATTTGTGTAGAAACCGAGAGTGCCAACATTTGCCTTTATTATGAAGTCGAAGTGATCCCTTCGGCTACGTACGAAACTGGAGTTTCGTAACCATTGCGATTAAAAACTTTTTTGTACTTGTACGATACCAGTTGCAATTAAATACTTTTTTGTACTCTTACGAAACCGCGGTTAACTTTTCATTCTGGTGATGAGCAAGGAATTTGTAAACCTTGTACGATACTAGTTTCAAACTATAAGCCCGACAGTATCGCTTGTGCCGATATTTATCGTCTCATAACATAACACACAAATTCAGATCAAACGTCCTTTGCAAACGCGGAAACGTGATGTGAATCTTAATATGTATATATAAATCTCATGTCACAATGTCTCAAATGTCCTCAATGGACTCCTAAACCACTTAACCGATTATAATAAAATTCGCACACCATGTGCAGTTCGATCCAACTTGAGAGATAGGATGGTTTTTACGACGAGAAAAATTCGATTAATTTCCGGGAAAATTTTATACCCGTGCGACGCCGGGACGGGCCGCGAGTATTAATATAAAAACCCTGCTCTTTACTATTTTTATGAAAATATACTTCAATTTAAACTATAATTATATTTACCCAAAAGAAGCTTTCTCCTTTTAAAAACGTTAAATTATGACTTCAAAGCTTCAGACAGTTTTCATATTCCCAAACAGAATAGAACTACCTTGGTATTCTTCTAAATGGTTAAACATTATCCACTCGAGGAAACTTACGGAAAGTATTTGCTTAAGTGAATAACAACGGGCTAGCAAAAACCACGCGAATGTTACATTAGTCTTAAGTTAGAAGTAGTCTAAGGTTAGAAGAAGTCTTAAGTTAGAAGTAGTCTTAAGTTAGAAGAAGTCTTAAGTTAGAAGAAGTCTTAAGTTAAAAGTAATATATCACGTGACTTGTCACATTATAGTGAATCCCTGTGCCTATTTCTGTCTTTGCCGCAAAGAACATAATGGGTGTGACATTTCTTGCAAAGGTTTGTTGGCTAATTTTAATTTATTAGAAAATAGATAGAGGAGTGAATGAATATCGAATGGTTTGGCTATACGAGTATGGCTTCTATACTCATGTTAAAAAGCAGAAGGGTATAATTGAACGCGCTAAACTCAAGAACTACTTGTCCGATTTGAAAATTTCTTTCAGCGTTAGGTAGCCCATTTATCGAGGAAGGCTATACCGCTATAGGCTGTTTACCGCGGGAAAATACGTTGTTCCCGCAGGTAAATTTTAGGAACATGGGTAAATCTGTGGCCGGTCATTAAATAATGTGTACTAGTTAAATAACACTAAACCTAGAATTGAACGATTTAAATTCTTCAAATAAAGTTACTAGTACTTCCAGAACACATAAGAATGAAGAGGAATAAAATTGCAGGGATGTGGACATATCGGTGTTACCACTGTAAAAAAAGGCCTATGTGTTATTCTGATATGTACGTTGTGATGTTTCTTCAAAATCCACTCAGTAGTTTTTGCGTGAAATATAACAAACACACACTCACTCACATCCTCACAAACTTTCGCGCTTATAATATTAGTAGGATTTTGGTCATTGTATAATACCGAGGAAAGATTTTCATAAAGCTATTTGTATGGCTATCTTGCATCTTGACGTAACAACCCTGCCTGCAAACGAGGCATATTTCCATAAAACTGACTTAACCCAAATGACATAGTTACGTCTTGCCATGACGGTTTATGACTTAGTTACGTACATGACATGCCTTACAGTTATTTATATACATTTATGAATTGCCAGCACTTGTTAAGATTCTCCGCCACGTGCGTTGAGCGAAGAATGCTCCTGTGAATTGTGCTACATTCACTGCTTATGGAATGGAAGGTATCAAAACTGCAGTGTTCTGATACCTTACCCTTCTTAGACCTTCGATTCGGTTGTGTGGGGTCTTGGCTCGTATTATTTATTTATTTTGATATTAGCTTTCGACTCTGCGACGTGATCCGCGTGAATTTTCAGAGGTATCATTAGTTAAGTTATCGTTTAACTTAGCTACGTCAGCTTAACGGTGTCTAAGCTACGCATTTTTACAAAGGAATACAAAATACAAAATCATTGATTTCCATTGTTTGATTTTACAATCTTAAGTCAAATAAAATACAAAAAACACAATCTAAGTGAACATAGGTAGGAAATAAATAAATTGTCTAAGAGTCTAGTAAGAAAAGTTGTGCATGGCCTAACAAGCTCAATTTTATTACTAGAATTTATTAATAATAAAATAAAGCCTTATTCTCAAGCTCGTGTTGTTTTACATATTTTTGATTATTTATGTTTACAAATGGATTGTCCTATATAATCCTTCTTAATATCCGTTTTAGGAAATTCTGTTTTAAAATGTTTTGGATTGGCGTGATAATCGTATATTTATGTTACAAAAATAGAAATCGCGATACCTAGAAAACACCTTCTTTCATAGATTTTTATTGAGGAGTTTCATTCGAAATTTCGTCTACAATCAAGTTCTTAATACATACATTAAAAACTTATACAACAAAGATAGTATAGAAGCTTTTGCAATTCACAGGCTTCTGTGAATTGCAAAATTAAAGTAGCTACCAAACCCAATTCTATTCTACCAACTTAATATGTACATTACAATTTATTATCCACGTGTAAGTAAGTACACGTGCCCAGACCAGCCGTATTTCACTGGCCCTTCGCAAGGTCGCCGGCATATCTTCGCTCCGAGCATCTTTCTGAACATGCAATTTATTTCAGCGCTGAAACATAGTAAGGTCGGGCAAGTTAGGAACATTGCGTGGGAGACATGCCCTCGGCTAATTGTCTTGGAATATACCTGGTTTGTATAACAGAGCTTCACCGTACTCTCTTAGATATCTTTTTTTAACCCCGGAATACTAATCTTCCTGACTTATATTCTTTCCATAAAAAGGTTGCCTGGAAGAAATTGCTTAAAGCAATAAGAGCGTAAACGTAATGGGCGGCATTACGCATTTTAGGTTTAAATGTTACGTACCCTTTTTTTTTTTTAGTTTTAATTTAGTTAAGCTTTTGTAAAGTTTATTCTTTATTTGTGTGGTGTACAATAAAGTGTTTTCTATTCCATTCTTACTATTAATAATTTTGTATTCATGTTCATTGGTGTGTGTAATAAATAATGATCTATTCTAATCTTCGCCTGGGAGGCTACGCGCCGGCGCGCATTAGGTTGTGCTTCGGAAATTTATCGAAATGAACAGAAAGAACAGCTTGAAATTTTTATTTTTATTTATAAGATTTTGTACAAAATCAAGCCAATATTAAAATATTTGCTTGAAATATGGAATTGCAAAAAGTATTTATTGGGACAAAAAATAGCGCAGTCACAATAATTAAAATGTCTTCAAACAAATTATATGATGTAACCTAGACTTAAAATCATAATTTTTCATTAAATTTTGAGGCATTATGTATTTCTCTTGCCGCTATAACAACAAATACACGTAGTTTATAAATACATATATGTATAATTGGGCCCCATACTGAAAAAAAAACGTGATTTTCATAAAGTTAAGCGACTTTGCGCGAGAACTGTGCATAGGTGGGTGACAACTGCATCAACATATTTTTGCAATTTAAAAAATTTATTGAATGAGATTATTTTTATATTGCAATATGTGTATAAACTGTAGAGGGAACCCTAGGCGTAGAACGAGCCCTTCTCATATTTATCAAATTATTTAAATACTAATTTTGAGAAGCGTGAAGAATACGACAATATAATCAATAATACAGGTTTTGGTTGATTGTGCCTTAAAATTAGATTTCTGCATTCGTAATTACAATTATAGAGTACTAGTAGTGCGCCGCGGTTTTACCCGCGTTATAATAAATTTTGAAAATATGTGTAATATCGACATGACAATATTTATGACAAGATTCGTCTTAGAATTTTAGCTTGTGCCTACTAGACGCCTAGTTGATTTCTAAATATTTCACAGAAATTTTCTGTATTAATTGACAAAAGATTTCTAATAAGCTACGTTTGAATAAATACATCTATCGTTACTTAGTAATAAACAAGTACTATCATTAAAACTGGAACTGATCGTACCACGTTGGGCGCCAAAATTATAAGCTTTCGGGCTGATAACTGTCGTGACAATCGAGTTGGGAGTTTGTATAGGTACAAAGCGAGTGGGTCGAAGTCGTTTCATGGAAATTATTTTGCCGACGGCACCTAAGAAACAGTGAAGCACCTCGTTGGGCGCCAATTTGATTCTATGGCTTCTTAAATCTTGAAGCTTAGGTATATTTAGTTTGGGATTTAATTTATGAATGTGGAATAACATGTAAGATTAAACTCTTGTAAAAATGTGATAATACTCACTAGGGTTTTTCGAGTTTTTGCTATAGATTTGATAATTAATGCAGTTTATAATCGACTCTGAAAACAAAGAAAGTATCCAATTGAACGTGTTTATTTTATGTTTGTAAGTACGGACACAAGTACTAAATAATAACATTAATTATGGAAAATGCCCTCTTTAGGTTAATTCAAAAGCCAGACAAGAACAATAATTATAATACCAAAAATACTTTTTAAGATCTGAAATGTTTTTTTTTGGTAAAGTGTTCTCTGAAATTTCTTCGCTAACCTGATACTCTACCTTCGTCAAACGAAAGGGCAAAGCGTGGGTGTTATGGCTGAGTTCATGTCTATCCAACGAAGCCTCAATTAAAAGTTTCCGATGCGATCTAAAGATATCGATTCATGGCTGCTCTATCCGCTTCTGTAATTAAAGTAATTTGCGAACTACAGGCGTGTCAAGGGCGAGAATGTCAACTTGAATGGTGCTAGTTTCCATCGCGATCAAATCTTTATGAATTGTTTAGCTTGCTCACTGTCACTGCAAGGGGTTAATCCGTTTTGCTATGTCGGTCCATTTGATAAGAATACTATCTTAAATTCTTTATTGCACCCAGAAACAAATACGAATATTTGTTATTAGAGTTTTCTTACAACTTCTATCTATTTTTTACTTTTAACAATATGGTCTGCCTATGTGTTATTCCTTTTACATTGTGAGTTGCGTATTACAACACTGTAGGACCGTAGGTACTGTAAGATCTTTAAATAAATATTTAATTAAGGTTTGCTTTACAGTACCCTTATTATTTCTTAATTTTTTTTTATGCTGTGTGATTAGTCCGGAAATATATATTTTTTTATATTTATCTTTAGTGATTAAAGAGGGTTGGATGAAATTGATAATGTTGTTTACATGCAAACTTACAATCTACGCTTCAAACGTAACTTGACTTAAATCACATAATCTTTTGTCTCGTCGGATAGAGGACGGAACAAAAGAACATTGCATAAACCAAGTTCATTTAAATCTATTCCTATTACAACTACTATACAGCAACTATTGAAGTCTTCCAGCTTTGGTCCGGGCTTATTTTATCAAAACTTGATATAGATATTTCAGTAACCCACATTCCCACGAGAACTCAAGTAACTTAAGTTCACAAGAATCTCCAAGACTCGACCAGCGCCACCTTGAAATTGACTCGGTTACCATAGGTTGAATCCTGCCGATGATTTTATTCTATCGCTTATTTATTGAAAGGTTATTAGGTTTGCGGGTACTATCTTCCTTAACTGGTATTAGATTTGCGCTTTTCGCACTTTTTAGAACTGTTGGCTACAGTATCTTATATAAAATCTATGGTAAGCTGGTAGGTAATCGTTGGCCGGTAAAGTTCGCAATATATTTTAAAGGTCAAACCAAGCTTAGAAAATATGCCAAATACTCAGCTCGCCATCTTAATTATGGTCTGCTGCGATGATTTCGTCCTTTTGCAGCGTGACGTGTGGAGTCTTCCACACTTTTGCACTTTGAGTTAGCCTGTGGCCCCGTTTTAGTTAATCTGTAACTAATACGGGGTGACGAAAATATGAATAGATAGTTTGTATGTATGCAATTTCGTACTGGCCTTGACTTAGCTAATTCAACATACCTACATAACTCAATATAGTTTGAATCTTTTGGCAAAAAGCTTTCATACAACCTTTTAATAGAGCACTCGTGGTATTATTATTGGGTTGCACTTATCAGAAGTGCCTTCAACCACCTCGGTTTCGTGATTTCGCTTTTAGTGGTTTTCGCCATAAGAGCTTAGCAAAAAGGTCCTATACTACTCGTATACCAACTTAGGGCCTGTTGCACCATCTCCGAGTAAAATAAGACAATCGTTGAAATACAGAGCTATTACTCTCAGTCACATGTAACAAAGCGAGATAGCTCATGGCATAAATTACCTTATTATTGACACATTATTGTCATTGACATAAAAAAAGCCGTGTTGGCTAAGTGGGAGCACACGCGACTTTAATTCCGAAGGTCGTGGGCTCAAACCCCGCCACGCACCTCTGGATTTTTCTTCTCAAGAAATTTATGTGCGCTTTAAACAACAAACATCGTGAGAAAACCGGCATGTTCTGTTCAGCGTGGTGAATTAAGGCCTAATCTCTCTCGTCAAGAGAGAAGTCCCTGTGTCCCAGCAGTGGGAACGTTAATAGGGAGTTGATGATGATTGACGTAACTAACCAGTGCTTCTTTTACTAGACGGGCTATGATGATAATCGGGGTGTGGGGTGTGTACTCTACCATTCATCCACTTTTGCAGTGACATGAGAACACTTAAAGAACTAAATGTGAAAACCTTGGAATTTGAAGGAAAGTAATTTTACATTCTAAATGTGTACATAGATTAAGGAAATAATCATTTATGAATAGAATGTTCTTATTTAATCCAGAACTAAAGCGAACTGTTAAAGAATGCTTTAAAATATCAGTAAACTAGTTACCCCGTTCCGGCTTTGCACGGATACGAAAACCTATCTCTTGAATCACTCTACCTTTTATTGAAAACCGCAATGAGATCCGTTCGGTAGCTATTGAGTTTATCGCGAACATAAAGACAGACAGACGCGGCTAGGTACTTAAATTTAATAATAACTAGCAGCCCCGTTTCGGCTTTGCACGGATCCTAATTCCTTTTGAATCACTAATTATTGCTGCAACCTCATGAATAACAGTTGAGCAGTTCCTTTTCACCGCCACCGTCGGCTATACTCGACATAACAAATTGAGCTCACTACGCCAGCGTCGTCATATGACGACCAAAACTACTCCAAAAGAAAAACGAAATACACAATCTTTAAACAGTTAGTTCTGCGTTTTATGTATCCTAAAATGAACATTGATTTAGTTATTACTCATCTATACTAAAGGTTTATAAGAAAAACCCCTAGTTGTATAAAAATTTCGATAATGAAAAACTGAGATAAAATCCCGTCAGCGGGCGTGATTCACCACGCCATTGTCGGCAGGAGCCGACCGCTAGTGTTGTGGTATACAGCTACCAACCGAAGGTGATAAAAAATAGACAATATAAATTTTAACAAGATATTTATTATTTATATCATGTTCATTCTCATGATAAAAATAATAAATATCTATTATCATATCATAATAAATCCAAACTTAAACTAAATGAAAAAAAAAATGGCATATGAGTAATTTTTTATTCTTAGGTAAAATGTAGGTATTTGTTGATCTCTCGTTTCAAACTTCGACTAAACATGTTTCTGCTTCGAAGCACACAGGTTCCCTTTAGTTCGGTGTGTAGGTAGGTACATACCTACCTACATTATTTCGTTCTTGTAAGATTACAGTGGGTGCCTACTGCCTACGTTAGGAACGGGACACATTTTTGTGTACTAGATAGGTAGGCACTTTCATCATTGGTAAGTAGATAGTGTAGGTACCTAAATCCGTTCAATTACGAGATAGGTATCCGACTCAAGGAAATAATTACGTGGACAGAAAATCAATAAAAGATGTTAGATGGATAGGTAATGCGTAGAAATGATTTTTTTAAGACAATTTACAATGAATGAAGAATGAAGGAAATAAAATACCTACCTAGTAAAATTTCCTAATATGATAATTAATGAGAAGAAATTCTCCAAGTAGCAAGGAAGATAATTAGGTATAAAATACTTCTGCTAATAATCGCTCAGGGTCCAATACCCTCTCCGCCTATCGATAATCAGCGACCTATCACATCACTACCTCAGACGTAAGCAAGCTTTCAAACAACGTGCCCGCCGCGCCAACGTCGGCTATTCACGACAACAGAAGACGTCTCGTGGGTGAATAGTGATGTGCTGTTGTTATTTGAAAATATTTGTTATCGATCTGATTTCTGGTTTTATATAGTCAAAACACCGGCAACTGCGGCGTAACAATTTATATATTATTGAGTAAGTTGGTATCAAGTAAAACTCGAAAATTGAAAATAATGCCTTTAACCTAAAGCCTTTCGTTTTGTAACTTGGATGGCTTGGAGAGTTAGATTTTATAATTTTAAGGTGACGTTCGAAAGGTAATAAAACATCCCAGATTTAAAAAAGTTGTTTATTGCATAAAAAACCAACGAAATCAAGTCTCCATGTGTTTATCGACAAAATACATTTTATCAACTCTTGGCAGCACTATTTTATTCGTAGGTATTTTTGATCACTTTGTGCTTTGGCGTAGAGGTTACGAGAATGCGTTTGGGGCGTGGCGGTCAAAAGGTTAAGCTTATCGCGAATTGACAATGAAATGACATTTCTAATTTATACATATTTAATTTGCAAATTATTGGTAAGATTTTGCATGCCAAATGAATGTGGTAGAACATAATGCATCTATAACTATTTTAAGACCTTACTTTTTTTACTTAAGTTCGTGCAAATAAAGAAATTTGAATTTGAATTTGAACATAAAGATAGACAGACGCGGTGACGGCTTTTATTTATTGTCGTTAAAGTCGTTAAAGTTTAAGTCTGTAACGGTCTGTAAACAAATATATTGCACAAGCATCGAAATCTGAAATATCCTTTTTAAAATTCTGTTAAAATTAAAATTTTAATATTCATAATAAATGGATGCGTTAAAAACCTGCTGCTGTTCTTGCTCGTTTCATACATTTTTTGATATGGCAATTTAATCACTTCACAGTACATAATACCTACTCAATTAAATTACTTTATTCTATGAATTTTGGATAAAAGCGTAAAATATTTTTTTACAAGCAAAACAAACAATATAAACCGATTCTCCGAGTGAGTCTGGACAGTAGGAACTCGCGTGCGCTCATCCTCGGACCACACCCCAAGCTTATTACGTAACAAGGTCACTCCAACACTTAGACCGCACCTTGCATGTGCCTGTTCAAATAGGAAATTACTGCTATTTCAGTACACTGAAGAGCGATTGCTGAAAGTTTAGTTTCTGAGTTTGGATAATTAATTCTGAAGTTCAGTTCTTATTCGATATTTTAGAGCACTTAATGCTGTAAAATATCGTAACTCATTTTAATACCACACGTCTCAATGAACGGATTAAATTGCGTAGTTTCGATCATTTAGGTGTACTTTACCCGAAAAAAAAAGGTGTTTTATATAAAAATCTAGACCCTAGCAAACGTTGTTTTGCAAAATGAAAAATAGATAGTAGCCGTTTCTCAGACCTACTGAATACGCATATAAAATTTGGTAAAAATCGGTTAAGCCGTTTCGGGAGTACGGTAACTAACATTATATATATGTACATATAAGGCGTCTTCTCTATCTGTTCGCCTAGATATTTTAAACTTTTCAACGGATAAAATGCATTTTTAGTAACAGATAGAGAGAAACTGAATCAAAGAAATAATTAAGGACCCATCCACTCTACAATTACTCCTTTCTGATCATCAGCATAATCTCTTTCTACAGTCCATTTATATTAAATGTTCCTACATATCCATCACTTATAGTCATATCTTGAACTCTTCTTAAGGATTTAAAAGTGGTAATGTGTATAACAATCTACATATGTATATTTATGTTCCTTTGTCACATTAAAAGACCAAACGCCTGAGCCGATTTCCATGATTCACTCGTCAATCGATTCCTCTTAGTACGGCGAGTGCCATTAAAGGCATGATGTTAGTGAAAATTCAATATAACGACTACTGTAGACGCATTCTGTAAACTCATTTCGATCCTTACTAAGCTGAATCCGCGGTGAGTTTAAAGTTTTGTATTCTGTAAAACTCGATAGCGTCTGCAGCGCCTCAGTGACGAGCGTTCGAAGTGAGCTCGGTCACTTGAGTGATTTCGAGTTCGGATTCGATTTTTACAGAATGCGTCTGCTGGACGCCATTTTGTAAAAATAAATATTACTAGCTGACCCGGCGAACTTTGTTTCGCAGCTCGCGAAGAGCAGATTTATTATTTTATTAAGTTAATTGTTTTATTATATAAAGTTGTCAGGTTGATCTAGCTGACCCGATAGTTATGACTATGAATATTGAATTCGAATTGGTATAATTCATAAAAAGAGTGTTTTTTATTAAACGTTAATTATTGGTTAAGCGCAACATTTCTATGTTATTTTAAACTTTTAATATTAGGCCTGATATCTCTAAAGTAACCGTCATGCATGTGAACTAAGAAAATCAGGTTTCTTAGTTCCTTTAAATTAATTATTTTAAATGTATTGTTTATCAATAAAATGAGATTGACAGAAGAATCCGTTTTAAACGTCATTTTTTTTCATCCTCTTTGACTATATTTGCAGCACGCACTCAGTCAATTCTATGTCAAATGTCTTAAGGTTACATTAAAATAGTTTAATAATTTTATATGGTGGTTAAGTAATTTTAAATTTTCTAATTTTTTGCGTAATTTCCATATTTTTTTCTTTCATAAAAACCTTCTCCTGATAATAACGAAAAGAACAAAAAAAGAAGTAGCGAAATCGGTCCAGCCGTTCAGGCGTGATGCCGTGACCAAGGGAAATAGGGATTCGTTTTTATATATATATAGACTAGCTGACCCGGCGAACTTTGTTCCGCCTTAGACGCCATAAATGAGCAGATTTTTGATTTTATTAAGTTAGTTATTTTAAATGTATTGTTTATCAATAAAATAAGATTGGCAGAAGAATCCGTTTTAAACGTCACGCATTCAGTCAATTCTATGTCAAATGTCTTAAGGTTACACTAAAAAAGTTTAATAATTTTATATGGTGGTTAAGTAATTTTAAATTTTCTAATTTTCCGCGCAATTTCCCTAATTTTTTCTTTCATAAGAACCTTCTCCTGATAATAACGAACATAACAAAAAATAGCGAAATCGGTCTAGCCGTTCAGGCGTGATGCCGCGCCGTGACCAAGGGAAATAGGGATTCATTTTTATATATATATATACCTAGATAGATTGTCAGTCAACAAACTATGTATGTCATGTGGGGTATCGTTGAATAGGTATTTAAAAATCATTGATATAATTCGATCCGACTGACCGTTTAGATTTACAGTAGCGTAACAACTATTCTCACATAAATAGCTTATTTATATTATTTATTTATTTTTTATTAGCTATTCCGTCCCACTGCAGGGCAAATGACTTGGTTTCTTTCTATTCGTCTCTATTGCTTCCTACTTCATGCCAATATGTTAGGTTGATTATAGATTATTACTTTATTATTATTAGTCTATTTATAGACAGTAAAAAATCTTAAAAAGTTTATTACGGGTTATGTTATTTCTTAATTACAGCTTGTTTAATTACTTTCGAAACTGTATCTTAAAGTGATGATGCGATGACACGCTTCAGTATTGGATTAAATAAGTACCTAACATCAAAAATAATGATTTCCTTCATCTATGTACATATTTAGAATGTAAAATTGCTTTCCTTCAAATTACAAGGTTTTCACATTTCATCTTATGAGATTTCTGCCTTGACGTCAACTTAAATTTTACCCCTCGTTACATTTCATCTCGCCTTGACGTTTCCATCAGAAAAATATCGCTCGCATGTCTTGCTCTAGGGAAATTCTCGCTTCAATTTATTTTCTGAACTAAATATAACTTTGAGATCTGAAATTTTTCAAATTTTTCTTTTATTTTAGGGAGAAATCATCTCACCATCATCTGACGTGAGGTGAGCATCACCCACCTTCATCATCTTCAAGGCTATTAAATACTCATTATATTAACCCATTATCGCATCGTTGATAATATTTAGGGTTAAGTAAACAAAGGAACTTATACTAAAAACACATAGTAAATAAATATATGAGGGTTCTCTCACCAAATTTTGATAAAGTTAAGCAGCATTAAATGCATCTTCATACAATTTCATAAATAAAAAGATTTTGATACAATTGTTTTTTTTAGTGAAAATCTGCATTATCAGTACACGGAACCCAAAGGTGTGTATGAGTCGATCTCAATATACTTATCAAATTTATTTAACCAAACCACAAAATCATAAAAACTTTCTTACCCAAATATATTTCGTACTATTTATTCGAATGTGACACTAAAGGTCCCTTTGTTGGTTGTTGGTTTTCTATCTTTCATACTCCACGCTTTATTTGCTAAACCGCCTACAAATATCTCCTTTATTTTCATATGATAAATAAATAAATAAATATTTCCGGACTACTCACACAGCAATGAGATTTTCAATACATTGAAGATAAAATGTATTCAATATAGTTTAGTCTTGTAGAACTAAAGTTCCAATCTCCTTCGCATTCAACTCTACAAAATACAGCCACTAACTTGTACCTGAAGGTGCTATAGAAACAACTTCCCCCTCGCTCAATAACTTTCCTTTCATGCTTAAGAAATAGTTTATAACCATATTGGCCAGACCTGAGCTTTCCTTCGTAAATTGATTCATCGTGTGTAGGATTTATGTGAGCTATGAAAATGGCATTTACATAATGTTACCTTAACTTGAACATAAATTGTTTATTTTCACTATAAATCACAGTTATAGAACTTATCGCACTGCTATTAGAAGACCGAATTATGTCGAAATTACACTTTTTTGACTTATTAGTTTTTTATAATATGGATGCTCTCACAAGTACTTAATTTAAACTTTGTAAAAGCAAGAAATATAATATTTTTATTTTCTTTATTTATTACTTTTTAACACCTGACAAAAAAGTGGTGCGTTATAATTTTGACGTGTGTCTGTGTGTCTGTCTGGGACATTGTAACTCCCAAACGGATAAAGCGATTTCAATTGCGCGAGTGTTATTTATTAGACATGTTTGATGAAAATCGGTTAACTCCTTTAAAAGTTATGAATGAGGGTAAAAGTGGGGAAGGAAAACCGAAAATCTGAAAATATACTCGAGTGCACATTATAAAACAAAATACAATACAATACAATACAATACAATACAATACTCTTTATTGAAACACAATAATATAATACAACAGAACAATGCTTAAGAACTAAAATACATGAAATAATAGTGTAACAATGGGCGGCCTTATCACTAAAAGTGATCTCTTCCAGACAACCTTTGGATGGACTGGAGAAAACTAAAAACGACGGATGTTGCAAATTTCTAAAATAATAAAAAGATGATTGTTGAATAATAAATAAGCTTTACATATTAAATACTATATAAATATAAAAATAATACATAATAATTAAAATAAATAAATACAAATAGGTCTATAAATATATATATATATATATACGTAGATAATATATGTACACAAAAAGGTATATACGAATGAAAAACTATCATTATGATTTAAGGAAATGCTTATGCACGAGGTTTTTAAATGTGGTAACAGATTTGGCTGACCTTATATCAAGTGGCAGATCATTCCATAAATGTATGGCGCGGACAGTAAAGGATGAGTTGAAGGAATGAAAGGAGTTATTAGGGGTTTTCAACCGCAAGGTCGCAGTAGAACGTAATGATCTTGAGTGGGATTGATACAGGTACTCAAACCGAAAAATAGTATGACTTTTTACTTTTAAGGTCTAACTAAGGTCCTGGAGTCGAGGGTTTTTTTAAATTGTAAATTTAGATTATTTAAACTATGGTCATCCAAACCAATCGTGTTACACCGAGGGTTACATTTTCAAATGCATTTGACTGTTAATCAATTTCGAAGCTACGTAACATTCCCTGGCCCCAGTTTACGATCACGCTCGGAATTTGTATATACTTCGTGATAACAAAGACTTCAATTGAATTCAAGGACGTACGCAACTGTGGAACTTGACCGTGAATATCGCATTACGGTACGACATGCGAAACTTTGGATTAAGTTTAGATTAAGTTTGAATGGATGTTTTGTTTGGGCAAGTCGTAAATCGTGAAATGGGCTGCGGACTTGGCAAAAGATAGACCTGTTTAACTTTGGAAGAATACAAAAAAAAATATGGATTTATAATGCCGATATTTCGGCTCAGTTACATGCGCCATGATCACGGTAAAACTCATAACTGATCACGGTCAAAATATGGGGAAACTCGAAGGACAAACAATCATGGTAAATATCTAGTAATATGATCAACGTGAAAAAATAGTTGGTGTTATCCAACTATTTTTTAAAACATCCTTAATATTCATAGGATGAATATGGACGCGTAGGTCATTCTAGAGTGTAGTTTTGGAGGTTTTTTTGTGTTCACGTCTTCAGTTCTGGTCTTACACGTGACCTCTGTGTGGTGCTAAGAACAGTCTCTGGTGGCAGGCTTCGGCCGCGACTCGTCACCACCCTCCGGGCTGGGCCAGTGCGTGAAACGATTTTTTCGTGTTTTGTAATTTGGCCCGGAGAAACCTTCTAGGTATTCATGCCCCATCTTAGACCACATCGTCACTTGATTGTGGTCAAATAAAGGATTTTCGAACAAAAAAAAAAGTATAAACTGTGAAATTTCAGCATATTATATGTACCGACATTACAATATAGACATGTGAACCCTTCATGTCTATATTCTCTTCTCTCATGTCTTCACACCTCGTGAATAGAATGAGAATATTGACTTAACATAATAATGGGTGTTGCCCATCTCGCCACGAGGGTTACTAAAGATGTTTTATTTAAAAAAACAATGATAATACTCCATAGAAATCCTTCATTTAGTTTGGATTTCTCAGAGGACGCAATTTTCTATTGAAGAAGGGGTTAGAGTAAGCTTAAGTTTAAGTTTGCGGGGTCGCCACTTTGTCCCCAGCCCGCCTTGGAAAATATGATACTAGGGGTTAAAAAAATAGCTTATTGTATTAATAATTAGTTATGTCGAGGGCTATCTCGCTATGTCACATGTGACAACGAAATAGCTCTGTATTTAAACCATTGTCTAAAATTATAAATAAATACATTTAAATTTATATTAAACAACAGGAATATCCGAAATCCGAGCTAGTGATACAGTGTAGATACGGAATTACTTTATAGAAACAGCTGCAGTATTCTCGCTATATTTTCTTGTCGTCAAGTTATTGAATTAGGTACGTTGCTCAGATTCGTTGATTAAGCTTCAAGGGTTCGAACGTCATCTAGAGTTTTTACTCAAATGTAAATGCTATTTTACTTTTTTTTTTGCAAACGAAAAATTAAGCCGTGAGCCGTAAGTTTTGTGTGATTTGTACTAAGTTTCGCCGCCACTCCGAAACTTTGATGCTTTATAAAAAGGTGAAAAAATAGGTGTCCAGTAGTTTTGAATGGGCTAACAGACCGATTATCCAGAATACCATTTCTTATATGTAGTCATTGTGCGAATAATAATCATAGTTTATTTCGATACTTTAATCAACATCAGAATCATTCCAGCCGTTGAACATCTACCGCAGAACAATAGGCTCCTTAAAATACATATTTTTTTATTGGAGTTTTAACTCCTTAAGAAACGATTTGAGTTATAAGGCCCGGTACGGAAATTTTATGAGGAGTAAAATCAAAAGTGTAACACGAAAAGTGAGCGTTACGTAGAAAGAGACAAACATTATATATCTGTAGGATTGAACGTGTAAAAGAATGAGATGGAATACATTACACAGCGTATCTAATTCTCGGGGTCTCCTCTTTGCGCGATACTTCGTAGTCTCACTGTATTTTATTTATATTATTTTGTAACATACTTTATGCAATACGCTTTATTGAAATTATATAAATAATCCGAATAATTACAGATATATGTTTGTTTCTCTTATCATTTTAGCAGATGCGTTCATTTACCCTTTTTTCTATTCGATATAATATCATAATTATCGTTCGTAAGGAGTAAACTCCAATCGTGCGTCGTAGCTGACACACACACGCTTTTTTTTATGTAGGTTAATATTCTTTTATATTGAATTAGTAAAACAGTCCATTTTAATGTATTTAGAGTTTTGCATTACTTAATCTGTAAAGATAGAGTAAGCAATATTGTTGAATAAATAAATAAATATTGATAATGCGCTATTTTATGAGATTTAATTCACGATTATGAAATAACATGACCAAATCCAGATATAACCAAATCATGTATCCAGCTTAATGCATTGAATAGGAATCTATTGCACCCCTACAGCTAGCTGGCTGATTAAAGAGCTTGTCATTCCGTCTTTTCATATTCAGGACAAAATTACGTGTTCATTCAGTGCTAGAGTGCCTGCTATGTCTGAAAAGAGGTTGGCAGGTTACAATACTCCTTGATATTAATGGAAATAACAGACAGATACTGGTTTAACTCAATCTGTGTATTTTAAACCAGATAAATATAATATTCGAAATTTTTTAATAGTCAATTTACTGAAATAAGGAGTTATTTAACTATTACGAGTAGATCAAGTTGAAAGGTGTGTATATAGATTTTTTTTATTTTGTAGATCTAGAATTTATTAGGTTCATAGTTTCGCGGTTTCTAAATTTCGTTTTCATCATTAACTATGCGGTAATTACATTTTTGAAGATTTATTTGTGTACGACTGTGTCAGTTTTTGCGAATCGATTTCGTGTCTGTCTGTGTGGGACATCATAGCTCTCGAACGGATGAAGCGATTTCAATTTAGTTTTTTTTTGTAATAAAGGCGAGTTTGGCGCGATTGTTCTTATACATGATTCATGAAAATCAGTTGTGTCGTTTTAAAGTTATGGGAGTGAGAGTGGGGAAGGAAAACCGAAAATCTGCAAATATCTATATAAATAAAAATGAATTGTTTTTCGTTAGTCTGATTAAAACTCGAGAACGGCTGGGCCGACTGAGCTGATTTTGGTTTTAAAATGTTTGTCGTAGTCCAGGGTAGGTCTAAACGGTGAGCAAATAAGGAAAAATTGCCGGCACCTTTTTTTACTAGGTAGTAAAGGATATCAAAAGAAAGCGCATCGCGTGCCCATTACAAAATCTTATGGTTTTTTACTTTAAAGGAAAGTAAGGCATTGGAATCGGGGGTTTTTTCTTAAATTTTAATTTAGATTTTATTAATAAACAGGGTTAAATATTTTTAAAAGGTGCGGATTACATAAATCTCTAAAGTCACACAGATACTCTCACAAGTGATTTCGCATTTATCTTATTGTGTCCAAACAAACTCTAAACTCGCTAATCTTTAATTCCGGTAGTGGGCAGTAAGGCACCATATAAGGCAATGGACACATCATCTGCCCACGATCCACTCGCTACCTGTGCCAACTGTTATGGTCCCTTCTTGTGACATATTAAGATTGAGAAACCATTAAAGGAGTTAACTTACTATGTGGTGATTGATGATTGGACTGTAACCCTGGATGTTCTTTTCTATAGTATTTTAATTCCCATTCCATTTTTTTTTCACTTTTTGGCCCATTCTTATAAATTAATGTATAAATTCATTATTTTAAATTTAATGTCTATTTCCAAAAGATTGCATAGTACAATGTACGAAAGGATGTTGTTAACATATTATAATAATTTTGAAAGTGATTTATTTATTCAAAAAAGAACTATTGTTCTTTTTTGAATATAAATAAACATCTTTAAACCGAAATATAAGTATATCAGATGTCTAGTACACGTAACAAGGACTTAGAGCTTACCACGGGGCTTGATGTTGTTGTGCTAACCTCAACTTCGGTCGTAAATTTGCTAAGGATTGCTACTGAAAAAGTTAAATTTCGCACCTGTTCATATGGTTACTGAAAATCCTTGTACTTGAGAAATTGTCCCCCCAAAAGTTTGTTTGAAATATTTATATGTATTCATTAGTAATTAGTATTAGGTAGAATACAGTGCCCCGCGTTGTAATAACCTATCATCATATAAAATTTCAGGCTTAACGGTTCAGTCGTTTTGAAATGCGTTTTAACACTCAATTATTAATCGATAGGCTCTATCTGTAGTTGTGTACAATTAACTCCCAGATAAAGATACTTTCAAAAACTACGGAACGGAATTTAACGCTGTTTGTAACAATAGATAGAGTGAGGAAGGTTGTATATTTTAGTTTTGTTGCTAAGCTTATGTTTAAATAATAAATAAATAAATATTTCCGGACAATCCACACAACAACATCTAGCCCCGTTTTTTTATTTATTTCATCTATGTTTCCCCCGTGTTCTAACGTTTCTTACCGCGATGAATCTTTAAATAAATTTAAAGTATTGTCTACGCGTTCACTACTCGTTTCCGTGTTTTAATGTGTTTATTTTGTGTTTAATTATAATTACTATTCTATTCTATTCCATTTACTACTCTAACTCAGTAAATACTGGAGCGCTTTCGAAAACTAGTTCACTGTCGTGCAGGTCGGTTATCATCTAATTAACCTAATTTTAAAATTTAAGAAAAACACCCGATTCCATTGCCTTAATTTTCTTAAAAGTAAACACCATAATATTTTGTAATGTGGACGCGATGCGCTTTCATTTGATACCCCACACGAGTATATTTGCAGATTCTTGGTTTTCCTTCCCACTGTCACCCCCATAACTTTAAACGGCCCAACCGATTTTCATGAAACATGCCTAAAAACACTCGCGCCAAACTCACCTTTCAAAAAAACTAAATTGAAATCGCTCCATCCATTCGGGAGCTATGATATCCCAGGCAGACAGACGTCAAACTTATAACACCCCTCTTTTTTGGTCGGGGATTGAAGAAGTTAATAAGTGGTAAAAATATACAATAATTTAATTTGATACCTGTTTAATAACATAACGCCAAGATAACCAGAGTACCCGGTAGCCTTTTAAGTGAACAGTGTTCTAGAGTTTCTAACATAAACTGGAGCTGTATGCTGTAATACCAGCTTAGCTGTGAGTTATGGAGAATTTCAATTAGACTTAGAAGATTTTAGCCTTACATTATATTCTTGACGGTAATAGATAGTATATCGTAGAGACTATGGTCAACTAGATTCGGGCTTATGACTTTTAACTTCCATGTTCGGACTACCTAAAGGATTTAAATGCAGCTTGCAATGTTTAATTATTCAAGAAGGTAGTCTATAATTAACGTGTCTTGCTCTGAAAATACATAATTCCAACCCCCGTTTTACCCCTCTTGGGGTGGGTTTACGCTAATGTTTCCACTATAAAGAATGTACCTTCCAAATTACGAGTATCTTACTTAAAAATTAGCAGAATTAAAGCATGAACCCCTGGATAAAACATTTAAAAAAAGTTTCATTCTAACCTTGAACCCCTTTAGAGGTGAATTTTCAAAAGTCCTTTCTTAGTGCTCCTCTACGTTATCAAAAGAACCTCTTACAAAATTTCATGTTTCTAACCCTTATAGTTGAGGCCCTGCGTTGATATGTCAGTCAGTCAGTCTCTTCGCTTTATATAAAGATTACATAGATTCAGCATTACTCTTCAGCATTATTCTGTATTCTGTAACTCACTAAACGCTCTGCCTTTGAACGCAACATCCAAAAATAAGCACATTTGAATTCAATCTTCAAATAAACAACCCTTGACTCCATAACCCGGCCATAAAGCATTCTTTTACCGACGATACACGATTTCACTGAGGCTCTCTAATAAATCCCAATTGTCGTTGGATTTGAACAAATAGGGTTCTTATGAGACCGAACTTATAAGTGTCATGTTGGAACATACAGGGCGACTTCGGTCCTAGAAGATGGATTTTTTACTAGCAGCTATCGTTGTATCTGAAACGAAGTTTTTCTGTTATAAGTTTTTAACCCCCGACCAAAAAAGAGGGGTGTTATAAGTTTGACGTGTATGTCTGTCTGTCTGGGACATCGTAGGTCCCGAACGGATGGAGCGATTTTAATTTAGGTTTTTTTTTATGAAAGGTGAGTCTGGCGCGAGTGTTCATAAACATATTTCATGGAAACCGGTTGTGCCCTTTAAAAGTTATGGGGGTAAGTGTAAGGAAGGAAAAATCTTTCGAAAATCGAAAATCTGCAAATATACCTACTCGAGTGGGGTATCAAATGAATGCGCATCGCGTGCACATTACAAAATATTATGGTGTTTTACTGTAAGGAAATTAAGGCATTTTAATCGGGGCTTTTAAATTTTGATTTATTAAATTATATTTACATACTAGCTGACCCGGTGAATTTCGTAGAGGGGTGATAATTTAGGGTATGTATTTTTGTATGATGAAGCATAGAAATAATGAAAAAAAAAATATATCTAATAACATGAAAAAAAATACAAGATTACAAACACCGTGACACGAGAAATTTATAGAAGTAAGATTTATTTTGTTTTAGAGTTATTTTGTGTCTGTTTAGGTACGTGGATAAACTATGTGGAAACATGTAAATGGTTCAGAGCTATTATTTCATATTATGTGTAATTTAGTAAGTAAGTAAACTGTTTACCGAATAAAATAAAATCTTGCTAGTTGAAGGGGTTTTAACATGTTATACCTCCTAATATAGTTTTTAAACAAATATCTCAGAAACCGTACAACTTAGTGGTTTGGTTTTATAGAACGTTATTATAGAACTTTTTGTTTTTTTCCATTTACTCTGTCGATTGACATGCGTTTCATCAGTAGCCGCTAAATAACGTATTTTTTGAAACGGCGGATGTAGGAATGCTAGCCTCCATATTAAAATGTCGAAACCCCAAGGGACACCCTTCGAAGTTGCCGATTGAGATGGAACTTTGCAGTCATAATAGGTCAATTGAGTGATAGTGCCATGGTGATGATATAGTGCTGATCTCCTAAAGGAGCTGAAGGTGGATAAATAAAATCTCGTGATTTGCCCCGAGGGGTAAGATTTACTAACAAGAAACAAATAAAATCTTGTTTTCAATAAATAATGTCGGATGCTTAGGTTGCGTATGGTACTGAACTGTGTACGGTTAGCTTAAAGAACACTTACTAAAGACTTACTAATTATAATAAACATCACATAGGTAGTTGTTCCAGGACGTGATTGATAATTTAGATATTATGATTATATTAGAAATCTTTGAATGTTAATCTTTCGCATTAGTTTTGTAAAATAAATTTACATATCCCTATCTTGTTGAAGTCGTTTCTTCAGATTCAGGATTAACTGTCTTGGGCCATGCAAACATAGTATGCTACCTACATGATGATGAAATAAATGTATCCGTCTCCTAACTCAATAGTTATGTATTATGCTCTGCTAAGTTGGAATTGTGGAGTTCGTGTACAATGAAGAAAGTAGAAAAAATATGTTACCAAACTTTATTAGTCCATAGAATGTGATAACTTCTAAACTGGTTGACTAAATCAATTTACAATGTGCCTTGGATCGGAGTGATCTTGTATACCACTTGTTCGGTAGGGTTGACTGAAATAACTAAATCACAGCTTAGCATGCGAGCTTTTTGTGGGACATTTATTCAACCCCAGCCTAGACTTGAGTCAGGGTTTCCCGCGGGCAATTATGGGTCACTGCAGTGTTCCATGTGCAAAGTTCGTGCAGTTTTAACCCCTTTTTATTTCACCGCACGTTAAATTGCAATCACGTGAAGTTTTGATGATCTGGGGCATATTAAATGTCGAATTTGATAAAACTTTTTATTTCGGGAGTAAAACTTACTAGGTGCTTTTATTTTCTCATATTCAAGTGATGTTGATACATAGCTAGCATAGTCTATTATGCGATGGCATATATGCAGGC
The DNA here is from genome assembly GCA_929108375.1 of Gymnoscelis rufifasciata. Lineage (NCBI taxonomy): Eukaryota > Metazoa > Arthropoda > Insecta > Lepidoptera > Geometridae > Gymnoscelis > Gymnoscelis rufifasciata. The sequence goes on along the minus strand of OV815327.1, from coordinate 5,184,049 downwards.
GAGAACATTATTTTATTTGAGGAGTAAACAACTGCTTTAGTGGCGCGGTGATCGATGGTCCGCTTGCGGCGCAGGTGGTAGCGGTTTGTATGTTCTGCAAGCACTATTTCATTGGCCCCAGGCCAATAGGTATAATAAAAAAGTGTATATCAGGTGTCTAGGTGCCCGTAACACAAGCTTAGGTTCAAAGATATTTATTTTCTCACTAGCGGCCCGCCCCGGCTTCGCACGGTTATTATTAAAAATTAATATCCCGGCAATTATTCGATTTATTCTCGACTTTTAAACCTTCCATAGACCTCCACGAACATTTCAAGACTAAGATAAGATAAATCCGTTCAGCCGTTCTCGAGCTTTAATCAGACTAACGAACAACAATTCATTTTTATTTATATAGATAAAAACGTGTTAAGATTAAATATGTTAAGATTAAATATATGTTTTTAAGTCCAGAGGCAGAGCTGTATAGAATTAGTAAAAATTTTGTAATCTCATTGTAAATTAACTGTTACACACAGTTAATTTACAATGATAAAAATTTATATTATATAGGTACTTATACTAATCTTGTCATTAAATTTAACATTAGCTTAAAGCTTACAACGGGAATTGATGTTGTTGAGTGGATTGCCCGGAAATATTTATTTAAAGTTCGTAGAAGAAAGGGTTACCACCACGACTGAACCTTATTGTAGATTTTAGATTGCGCAACTCTACCTTCAAATCGCTTTGGAATTCATGAAGTTCGGCATTCCGTTGTAATGGGGTGTGCTAAAGCTCCAACTTCCATAAATAATTATGTTTATGGAGTTGGCGGTTCCGTCAAACTTCGGTTTTACCTTGGGAGAGGTATTAGGAAATATTAAGGGTGCCAAGCGAATTATTCAGATTTCTTTTTGTTAACCCCCGACCAAAAAGAGGGGTGTTGTAAGTTTGACGTGTCTGTCTGTCTTTCTGTCTGTGTGTCTGTCTGTCTGTCTGTTATGTTGTGCGCTAGTTTTATTATACATGTTTGGTTAAAATCGGTTGTGCCGTTCAAAAGGTGAGAGTGGGGAAGAAATACAGAAAGCCTGCAAATATACCTACTCGAGTGGGATACCAAGTGAAAGCGCATCGCGTGCACATTACAAAATATTCTGGTGTTTTACTTTTAAGGAAATTAAGGAATTGGCATCGGGGGGTTTTTCTTCAATTTTAAGTTCAGATTTATAAGTATTTAAATCTTTTAATAGTTCTGCATTGCGCTTTGTTTGAATCCGTAAATAAGAATCTAGCTTTCCTTTGTTTTGAATGATATCTCAGAAATCAGTTAAGTTTAATTATTATTTAGTTTTTTTTTTAGTAAGTATATAAGTTCTCAAGTTAACCTTACCCGAAATAAACTTTATTACGCGTCCGTTATTGACAGAATGTTCCTCCACCAAACAAACATTTCACAAAATCAGTTTCTAATAATAATAATAATAAATGTTTTGTGTTATAAATGGTTTGCGCTTGAAAGTTAAGTAAATTGTTATTTTAAACAAACTAACCCAATGTGGACGCCAAAACTACAATTTCTTCATTTTAAATAGGTATCTATAATAAAATCTTTAGAATAAAAATTTCGAAAAAATTACAGCACAGCCCTAGTTCTGAACACTTTTTCGCATGGCTACGATTCGAATTTATCAAACGGTTTACAAAGCATTCTAGTTACAAGGTACACGTCAAAGTAGAACTTTTTTTTTTCATATGAAAGAGGCGGTTGCGAAAGTTATTAATACAGTTTTTTTTATTCACTGAACAATCTTATAGGAGGTACCTACTAGCTCGCGCGGGCGAGCTCACGTTATAAAAGATTTTACCGCGGTAAATAGAAGCTTTTGTCCTTTACTATGGGAAAACAGCTATGTTCATTGTTCATGCCAAATTTGACTCAAATCGGGTGTAATCTATAATATTGTGAAGTGAATTGTACTGTGGTTGGAGGAAGACTCATAATCATAACTGACTACTAAAATGATTCGAATAACTATTACATAGATTACTAGCTGTGCCCCGCGGTGTTACCCGCGTTATAATGGATTTTCCCGCGGAATGACGTTTTCCCGCGGTAAAAAGTAGCCTATGTTATTTTTCAGGCTCTAGAGATTCTGTGTACCAAATTAAATTTAAATCGGTTCAGTAGTTTTCGCGTGAAAGCGTAACAAACAAGCTTACATTCACATTTATAATATTAGTATGATATGGTACATTGAGATGTGCCGTTGTAGCTCGGACACTACAAAGGCTTTTTTTTTTTTTTTTTTTTTTTTTTTTCATTAGCCTATATTTTCCCACTGCAGGGCAAAGGCCTCCCCCATGTCCCTCCAAGTGTCCCGGTCCTGTGCAGAATGCCACCATTCGCGGTCAAACGCATCGAGGTCGTCTCGCCATCGCTTCCGCGGCCGACCTCTACGTCGGGCACCGTCTGGCTGCCATGGCGTACAGATCTTTGTCCATTTTTCAGTGCCCATGCGACTGACATGGCCCGCCCAGTCCCACTTCAATTTGGCTGACTTAAATCCAACATCAGCAATGCCAGTGCTCGAGCGTAGTGTTGTATTGGGGATTCGGTCAGTCCGCTTAAAACCCAAAATACTACGCTCCATTGCTCTTTGACAAATCTTAAGCTTGGACTTCTGCGCCTCAGTTAAAGACCATGTCTGCGCACCGTAAGTTAGGACAGGTAGGATACACATGTCGATGAGTCGGCGTTTATAGGTTATTGGTAGTGTGCCTTTCATGTATTGCTTCATGGACCAGTAGCTCTTCCAGGCGTTATCGATACGGCGATCGATTTCACGATCTTGCCTGTTCTCGAAGCTAGCCAACTGGCCCAAGTAGATATACTCATCAACATAGTGTATCTCCTGTCCATCTACTACGACTTTACGTTTCGTGCTGTTCGACATGACTTGTGTCTTCAACTGGTTCATCTGAAGTCCAACCTCAAGACTTGCTGTGCTCAGTTCTTGGAGCAGTTGTTGGAGCTCTTGTGCTGTATGAGCGAAGAGGACTATATCGTCCGCAAATCGCAAATTTGTCAGGCGTTTGCTACCGACTTCAATGCCCTTCGTCGCCCACAAAGGAGCTAGTACTTCAAATTTATGCACCAACATCTTCATATTCTTTGGACGAAATAGAGTCATTCTACGATCTACTAAATAAGGCCTGTGCAGAAAATAAATGCACGTGGAATGTCGTCTTAGGTGATTTTAACGCTAAAATAGGGACTAAGCAAGTAACGGATAACAACTCAACTGTAGGTCGATTTGGCTTAGGAGATCGCAATGAAAGAGGCAAGCAATTGATACAATTTTCTTTTGGACAGAACATGAAAATAGCGAATACTTTCTTCAATAAAAAACCTCAAAGAAGATGGACATGGGTATCTCCTAACACAGATATCAAGAATGAAATTGACTTCGTTCTCACATCCGACTTAAATATTATTAATGATATAAATGTAATTAATAGAATACAGTATAGTTCAGACCATAGGCCATTGCGCGCTAAAATAAAATTTGATTTTAAAATTCAGAGAGCCAAAAGATTCACTTCAGGTATAAAAAGACACACACAACAAACACTTTATCAAAACTTGGATGCATTAAATTTAGAACTTTCTAACCAATTCACAATTTTAAACATTCTCGAAACCGAGAATGTTGACGATCAATACCAAATAATTAAGAAAGGAATAGAACAAAGCAGTAAAAAAATCAAGACACTCAGTAAAAATAAAGCTAAAATTTCACAAGAGACAAAAATACTTATAGAAGAAAGGGAAAAACTAAAAAATCAAATCGTTAATTATAGAATCGCTGATAAAAAAGTAAAACGTAGTATTAGAAAAGACATTCGATTAGCAAATTCACATTTGATTCAAGTAGCTATTGAAAATCATACTTCTTTGAGAACCGCGAAACAAGGAATAAATAAAAGTATACATTGGATAAATTGTCTCCAAGATGACAATGGATCTAAACATTATGACCGTGGTAAAATACTTGAAATATGTACAAATTTTTATCAATCCTTATATTCAGATGAATCAAGCAAAATAGAAAATATTGACTATCATAAACCTGATAACGTCCCATTTATAACAGGCCAAGAAGTTCATAACGTACTAAAATTATTGAAGTACAGCAGAAGTCCAGGGGAAGATGGAATAACCTCTGAAGCATTAAAAATAGGCGCACCAACATTACTACCACACATAACGAATTTATTTAATACTATTTTGGAAACTGGTAGATTCCCAAAACAACTTTGCCATTCCAATATAGTTCTTCTTCATAAAAAAGGAGACAAAAACAACATTAATAACTACCGACCCATCAGTCTCATTTCACATTTATATAAAGTTTTCATTAAAATCATACAAAACCGTATTGGGCACAATTTAGAGCAACAACAACCGCCAGAACAAGCTGGGTTTCGCCCATCTTATTCCACAACCGACCATCTACACACTCTTAATCAAATTATCGAAAAATACACGGAATACAATAAACCATTATATATAGCATTTGTAGATTATAAAAAAGCATTTGACAGTCTTAAACACACCGCCATTTTTAACGCTCTAGAAAACCAGAACATAGATATAACTTACATTAAACTGCTAAAATTAGTATACAAACAGAGTACAGCAAACATAAAACTTAACTCAACGGGCCCTACTTTTAATATACTTAAAGGTGTAAAGCAGGGTGATCCCCTTTCTCCTATTCTCTTCACTTCCACTCTCCAGGAGGTCTTTAAAGTACTACAAAGGCTTAGCTCGCAATAATTGTATTTTCCTGCACTAAAAAGTAGCCTGTGTTATTCTGATCATAATATCTATAAGCTATATTTTTTTCAAGTTTCATCAAAATCCATCTAGTTTTTGCGTGATCTTTCACAACAAACCCACTTACTTACCACCTCACAAGCTTTCGCGTTTATAATGTTAGTAGAATATAGTTTTAGTAAGATTGTCCGCCAAGAACCAAATTGTAAGTAATTTAAATCGCGTAAAACCATCACCATAAATGGTGGATATATTTATGGTTCCGTGTTCATGTCGGAAATTCTAAATTGCACAAGGGCGCTATTTTACTGACTTTATTACACCGAGCAGAGGGTGGAACCCTTTTCGGGATTTAAGGAATAAATTACCGGCGGAATTAATTACTGGTGTCTCCGATTGCAAGTTGAGAAACGATAAGTCAGGAAGGTATAATTTCAAATGGTGGCTTTGTTTGTTAAGTTAAGTTTGAATAGTCCGTTTACGTAACACGGTAAAATATTAACGCTTTCATCCATAAAAACTATATTTCTGGCTGATATAACTAAATTGGCTTAAATACGCAATTAATCTATTTATGCCTTATTTTGTGACTATTATAGAGATAAAAAAGTATGAGAAGCTTTTATTGAACTGTTATTATTAGACAGATTTAGAAATAATATCTGTCTAAAGTCTGATAAAAAAGTGGCATATTTTTATGAATACGGGGGTATGCATTTAAGTACATATAGCTTTCAAGGGTGTATCACGCGTAAAAAATGTGTGGAGTCGTTTATCGTAAATCGTTTTACGTTTTTTCGTGATGAAATGTAGTCTATGCCCTTCTCCATTATACTAAAACTTATGTGTACAAAGTTTCAATAAGATTGGTTGAGAGCAGATTTTATACGAAGCCAGTATAGCTGGCGCCAGTCATGCAGAGGAGCCAGTGTTGGCCCTTGTTGTTTAGACGAGGCCATTCAATCCCTATTTTTCTTCGAATGTAGACATTTATAAAAAAATAATGAATTCGCGGCAAAGGTTGTTGAAAACGTCAACACATGTCCGCAACGCTGACACGGGGGTCGAGTATTATGCGGGCGGATGCTACTGGCTCGAAAACTAGACTGGCGCTCAATTTTTGCCAGCCAGCGTTGGAAGCAAGCGCTGACTTGGCTTGAAAACCGGCAAATACTAAACCAGCGCTGATTGCCAGCGAGACTGGTAGCCAGCAATGGCCTGTTAACTTGGCTTGAAGAGGTAACAAATAAGTCGAAAATACTGTACATATATATATATTTAACTAATAAAAAATTATTCTTACGGACAATATAATTGACACCATAACATCGAGCGACGTGGTGGGTTTATCTAGTATAGTAATTGCTATAACTATATTTGAAGAGTATTGATTTACACCTAAAAATAGCACAGATGCTTTAACCTTGATATATATGTACTGTGATTACTTTGTAGGAACAAAATTAAACTACTTGGCTACTAGCCTAGCCCAAATAAATATATTAAAAATTCATACAAACGATACTCGTACCGCGTTTTCATAATAGACCACACCTTGTGTGGAGTTTAATTCTGCCCGTGAGAGCAAAAGTTAGTACCTGTTCATTCAGTTTTTCATTAGATTCAACTAGAGAGAACTACCCGCAGTTTGCATATAAATCGCTTACTAGAAAAGTGCACGGACAGACCAATAATAATTAACATTGGACTCTATGAATTTGATCTAATTTAATCTCAGTAAATTCGTTTACCGAATTAAATTTTGTTGGCACGAGATTTTTATAACATGGCGTTGGCATTTTAAAAACAAACGGATTAAGATAGTATCGCTCAATTCCTTAGTGTGAAAGATTCCGAAGACCTGCAATACAAAAACCTTCGCTGCTGACTTAGGTGCCATTAATCCTACGATATCTATTAAAATTGTTTTAAATTTATTTCAAAGCGGTGCATACGCTGACGTTTAAAGTATTAAATATAAGGTTATATTTTTCCGAAGGCAAGAACCAACCTCATACGGGAAGCACCTTTGAGGCGCACACTTCCCACTATTAACATCAAACCCAAAACTTGATCTATTTTATTGCACCCTAATCGAATTAACTAGGATAACAGTGTATAAATTATGCTATAATAGCAATAAATAGATAAGCACGCTATTGTATTAGGTAAAGCCGATTGCACTATTTTTCGTGTTTCGTAACCTTCTAGGTCTTCATGCCCCATCTTAGACCACATCGTCAATTTACATCAGGTGAGATTGTGGACAAATGAAGGTTTATCCAGCATAAAAAAAGACTGTTAAAATAGTTGTAAGTTTTGGAAATAAATAAATAAGTATTATTAGAACTGATAAGAAACCTTCTTTGAACATTTTTTTCTTTCTTTCCAGATAGACTTTACTTCGCGACCCTCAAAACCGGCTACAAACCAAAACCGACCAGGAACAGCAAGTATTTCCACATCGAAGATGAAATCGTCTACGAGAACTACTACTTTGATTTCGGACCCTATCACCTGTGCCATTTGTACCAGTTTTGCAATAAACTGAATGAGGAGTTGACGAGGAATCCTAAGAAGAAGATTGTGTATTATACGAGTAATAATGAGACGCTTAGGCTTAATGCCGCGTACCTTATTGGGAGTTATCAGGTAAATAAATAGTACATAAATATTCATAAAAGCCTACTAGAATCATAATTTTTTGCTCTTTCTAGTGATGTTTACAGTTAACGTATACTAATTTCGCACACTTATCGGGTTTTATCACTGCAACCTCGATATATACACGGTGGAACAAGATCGATGGATTAACGAAAGCTGGGAGAGATAGGTGATCTCAATACCTATCGATTCAACCCCCACGTATGTTTTTAGTTTCTTTTATAACCGACTTGGTTCACAAATACTGATATTTTGAGAAAAATTAACGAGAGTTGACACAAACATAACTGAATAGTGGCCGGTACTAACACTAAAATCAATTTATAACTTTGGTTCATGAATGTCACATGTTCTTCAAACTCACACGACAACATTTAGACAACAACACAACTTCGAAATGAAAGTCGAGGGAGCTTAGCCTACACGGCTTTCCTATCCCGGCATTTATTAATACTGTTTTCATCATCATCATCATCATCATCTCAGCCGTAAGACGTCCACTGCTGGACATAGGCCTCCCTCAAAGATCTCCAGTGGTTTCGGCTGGCAGCGGCCTGCATCCACCGTGAGCCCGCAGCCTTCACCAGATCGTCCGTCCATCTAGTTGGTGGACGTTGATGAGACCAATAGTGAAGCACCACGTTTCGGATCCGCATGTCATCACTGTTTTCTATTATTAACCCCCGACCAAAAAAGAGGGGTGTTATAAGTTTGACGTGTCTGTCTGTGTGTCTGTCTGTCTGTGTCACCATAGCTCCCGAACGGATGGAGCGATTTCAATTTAGTTTTTTTTGTATGAAAGGTGAGTTTTGCGCGAGTGTTCTTAGACATGTTTCATGAAAATCGGTTGGGCCGTTTAAAAGTTATGGGGGTGAGAGTGGGTAAGGAAAACCGAAAATCTGCAAATATACTAGTGTGGGGTATCAAATGAAATCGCATCGCGTCCACATTACATAATATTATGTTGTGTTACGTTTAAGGAAATTAAGGGATTGGAATCGGGGGTTTTGCTTAAATTTTAAATTTAGATTTATACGAATTATAATTGCAGATAATCTACCTAAACGCGAGCGCTGCGGCGACCTACCGTCAGCTGACAGACGGCTCGCAGTGGTCGCTGCTGACGTTTCGCGACGCGTCGGCCGGTCCGCCGCTCTTCGATATATCGCTTAGCGACGTACTCAGCGGCATAAAGGTGGCGTTCGACGCTGGGTTCTTTGACTTCAAGCACTTTGACGCGGAGCAGTATTTATTTTATGAGGTAAGCCGTTTTTTAACTTCTACTTCTTAGTCGGTCACTCTTGACAGAGTGGTCGTGGTTATGGGGGGTCCCTATAATGGGTTGCTGCTTTTGCAATGCGCCGCCATTGTTCCCTGTTAGTTGCGGTGCGGGAGCAGTCGGTTTTTTAACTACCAACGCAAAAAGAGGATTGTTATTTTGACGTGTCTGTCTGTCTGTCTGTGGCATCAAGGCTCCCGAACGGATGAAGCTATTTCAATTTAGTTTTTTTTTTGTATGAAAGGTATAAAGTCACGTTCGCCCGAGTGCTCTTAGACATGTTTTATGAAAATAGGTTGACCCATTTAAAAGTTTTTATAGATTTAATAGACTTTGTATCTTGTTAACCACTAGACACAGTTTGCAGCACAACCGTAAACGCTGTTTATATATTTACAGAAAGTAGAAAATGGCGACCTAAACTGGATAGTTCCGGGCAAGATGCTCGCGTTCTCGGGGCCGCACCACCGCTCGAGACTGGACCGCGGCTACCCCCTGCACTCCCCGGAGCATTACCACGAGTACTTCCACAAGCACCGCGTCTCAACCATTGTCAGGTCGGTAGGATTCATATTGACATGCATATATATCGGTACAATGCAGACAATTAAATAAATAAATATTTCCGGACAATCCACACAACAACATCTAGCCCCGTGGTAAGCTCTTAGCTTGTGTTACGGGTACTAGACATCTGATATACTTAATATAATATACATACATACAAAGATATTTTTTATTATACATATTAAACACCCAGACCAAGGAGAAAGTGCTTGCAGAACATACAAACACTTGACCCCTCGGCGGGAATCGAACCCGCTACCTCTTGCGCCGCAAGCGGACTCTCGCCCACCGAGCCACTGAGGCAGTCATTTTATGCATATCATTTTATGCATTCATTACATGGAAAAGAGTTACACAAGCTACATCTAAGTACAGAAGGAGAAATACAAAAACATTATCAGCCTTCGCCTGGTGTGTGCACCACCACCTGCTGTGTACACCATTTCCGCTTTATATACCATAACCAAAACACTTTGTGTATAAATAAGTAACAAAAAGCTACTGAACCGATTTAAACGAAATTTGGTACACAGCTTCTCTAGAGACTAAGAAAGGACATAGGCATAACTTTTTACACCGGGTAAATTTAATTCCGCGTAAAAAACATTATAACGCGGGTTACACCGCTGGGCACTACTAGTAAGTAATAATAATTCTATATTGACTGCCTCAGCGGCGCGGTGGGCGAGAGTCCGCTTGCGGCGCATGAGGTAGTGGGTTCGATTCCCGCCGAGGGGTCAAGTGTTTGTATGTTCTGCAAGCACTTTCTCCTTTGTCTGGGTGTTTAATATGTATAATAAAAAATATCTATGTATGTATGTATATTATATTAAGTATATTAGATGTCTAGTACCCGTTACACAAGCTAAGAGCTTACCACGGAGCTAGATGTTGTTGTGTGGATTGTCCGGAAATATTTATTTATTTTTTATTTTATTTATTTACAGGTTAAACAAGAAATCATACGACGCGCGACAGTTCACAGCGCACGGGTTCGAGCATAGAGACCTGTTCTTCGTAGACGGGTCCGTGCCAACGGATCTGATCGTCAACCGGTTCATTCGGATATCTGAAGTCGCGAGGGGCGCGGTTGCGGTGCATTGTAAAGGTACGCTGCAATAGGTAATTAACCCCCGACAATGAATCTAAATTTAAAATTTAAGAAAAACCCCCGATTCCAATGTATTCATTTCCTTAAATGTAAAACAACATAAAATTATGTAATGTGGACGCGATGCGCTTTCATTTGATACCCCGCACTAGTATATTTGCAGATTTTCTGTTTTCCTTCCCTAGTCTCACCCCCATAACTTTTAAACGGCTTAACCGATTTTCGTGAAACATGTCTAAGAACACCCGGGCCTGTCTGGGACATCAAAGCTCTCAAACGGATGAAGTGATTTCAATTTAGTTTTTTTTGTATGAAAGGTGAGTTTCGCGCGAGTGTTCTTAGACATGTTAAATTTAAATCGGCTGACCCGTTTAAAAGTTACGGCGTTTCTCTGATGAGTACGATAGGCAGGTCCTCTAACTATGTCATCATATCACTTTTGTAGGGTCCTAAGGCGCACCTTTTTTTCAAACAAACTTTTATTAGGTAGGTAGGTAGATGAAACAAACCAGCCCAAGCCTAAACCCGTTGGAGGCTAATGTTAATGTATAACCGAGTAAAGAACTCGGTTATAACCACCAGTTAAAAATCAGGAAACAATTTCCTATTATATTTTCATTTCTTTTCACTATTATAATTATAATACTCTATTGTCGAGTTTATGAACAAACATTTTTCCATTAATCCGTAGATGACATTAAATTATTGATTTTTATTTTAAACATTCATTCTGACATGACATTAAGTTTCAATGTAATTTAATTTAAATTCAATTTAAGTGTTTAGTTAGGTTAATATATCATTGTTATTATTTCAAATACGATTATATAATTGTTTTATGAATAAATGAATATTTATACAATTTCAAACATGTCTAAGAACATGCGCGCGAAACTCACCTTTCATACAAGCAAAATTTAATAGAAATCACTCCATTCGTTCGGGAGCTATGTTGTCCCAGATATACAGACTTATAACACCCCTCTTTTATGTCGGGGGTTAAAAATATCTCTAATTTATACGTAACTTGTACTAGTGAGCAAAAGTTTTTTTGGAATGGCAACTAAAATTTATAATTAAATACCCAATAATATAAAAGAGTTACAATTGACAATGTTTAAGAACGAACTCCATAAACTTTTGACCACTAAATGTTATTATCACGTAAATGAATTTTTGACTGATAAATGAAATTATAATTGTATTTGACATATAAAATGATTTTACTTACAATTAATTTTCCGTAATCTTATCTGTTTACCTAAATATTTTTCCTTGAATTATTTACATAAAATAATTGCATGCTCTAAATAAGCAAAACATGTATGGAACTCTAACAACTGAACATCTTTTTAACCCCCGACCAAAAAAGAGGAGTGTCTAAGTTTTTTAGTTTGGTGGTGTTTAAGTTTGACGTGTCTGTCTGTCTGTCTGTCTGTGGCACTATAGCTCCCGAACGGATGGAGCGATTTCAATTTAGTTTTTTTTTTGTATGAAAGGTGAGTCTGGCGCGAGTGTTCTTAGACAAGTCAAATCGATTGTGCCGTTTAAAAGTTTTGGGGGTGAGAATGGGGAAAGAAAACCAAAAATCTGCAAATATACTAGTGTGGGGTATCAAATGAAAACGCATCGCGTCCACATTACATAATATTATGTTGTTTTACATTTAAGGAAATTAAGGCATTGGAATCGGGGGGTTTTTCTTAAATTTTAAATTTAGTTTTTTGTAATTAAATTGTAGACCCATGTTGGCAAATAAACATTATTCTTATTCTTAAGCTACAAGGAGCGGACAATTTATGTTGATACTTGTGTTGGTCGACAGCTGGTCTCGGGCGCACTGGCACCCTGATAGCCTGCTACATGATGAAGCACCACGGCTTCACCAGCAGCGAGGCCATCGCGTGGCTGCGCGTCTGCCGGCCGGGCTCCGTCATCGGCCACCAGCAGTGGTTCCTCGAGAAGTGAGTCCTCGTCATCATTTAATAACCGAGATGACTAAAAGATAAAGATAAAGATAAAAAACGTTTATTATGTCATCAAACTAAACTTAAATTAAATATTCTACAGGTTACATAGTGATTATTAATGACATAAATGGTCACCAATCAGCATGTGCTATGACAGAACTAGGTCCTGTCATAGCGCTGGTCTTCCATGGTGACCAAGTATAGCGAGAAGCGGCTACATGCAGCCCTTCTGTTTGACTGTACAACAATTCAGGACACATATGGTCTGCTTTATCTTTATATATATAATTCTTCTGTGAGTGTGTATGTCACTGAACTTCTCTCAAACGACTGGACCGGTTTTGATGAAATTTTTTGTGTGTGTTCAAGGGGATCTGGGAATGGTTTAGATTCACAATACGGTCAACTGGATATTGTTTTTTGAGACGTGGGACACGCCAACGTCTGTCGGGTCGACTAGTTATTTTATAAAAGAGTAAAGAGATAAACAGTATCTTAAGTCTTGGACTTGTGAGTGAAAATATTTTTTCGAGTTTCGTAATGTGGTTATCTACCTTCTAGGTCTTCATGCCCCATCTTAGACCACATCGTCACTTTACATCAGGTTTGATTGTGGTCAAATGAAGGCTTATCCAGCATAAAAAAAAGAAGCATTTCTGATAGGATTGTGATTTGGCGTCCATTAGACGTCTTAACTTTATGCTGTGTAACAATGCGCGTTCTAATGACCTGAATATACATGTTTTAGATGTGGGCTCTATTCAACAAATATTATCCTACCCTAATATTAGGCAGCTTTGTTGTTTAATTTAGTTAATATTAAGTAGGTACTAGTTATTTATGTTAAGTTATAATTTTTAGTTTTTTTTTCTTTTTTGTATAAGAATGTGCTCCTTCAAGTTAATCTAGTATTAGTTTACATAAGTCAACCGACATAAACTCTGTTTGAAAGTTGTAAAAATCTCATCAAAATAAAACACAAACAAATAAGTATCTTATAACTTTTTAAATTATCATGGTTTTTAACAATACTATGATTTAAAACGGGTAACAGACCGGGTAGACCGGTTCGTTTGTGAATACCCGTCTGCCCAAATCGCAAAGACAATGACAATTCAGTTGTTTCCGTGATCATGGCGCTTGCAACAGCGTCGAAATATCGGAAAACTCGAAAACCGTCAAACTATGGTATGTTACCCGTTTTAAATCATAGTAAATAGATACTTACTAGAATATATATTTATAGAAGCCGTGTTGGCTAAAGTGGGAGGACACTCGACTTTCATTCCGAAGGTCGTGGGTTCAAACCCCGCCACGCACCTCTGGATTTTTCTTCTTGAGAAATTTATGTGCGCTTTAAACACGTGCTTTAACGGTGAAGGCAAACATCGTGAGGAAACCGGCATGTTCTGAGAACTTTAGAAGAGTTTGAAGGGCATGTGACATTCACCAACCCGCACTTGGCCAGCGTGGTGAATTAAGGCCTAATCTCTCTCGTCAAGAGAGAAGTCCCTGTGTCCCAGCAGTGGGAACGTTAATAGGGTGATGATGATGAGATACTTACTTCTTTTACACCTTTAGGTAAGAATTTAAATATACCGTATCCCCACAGTGTGCAATCTCGGATGCACGCGGAAGGCGAGGCGTTTCGCCGGCGACACAACATAACGTCCTACCCTGTCTACACTCGCGGCATCTACAGTACTTTGCCTGAGCAGGCCAAGGAAGACAAACCGGTGTCCCTACAGACGATCTTGCATGCCAGTAAGAACGTTAATAAGGTGAGAATACGGCTTATATTTGCTTAAAGCTTGATTGTTTCTTAAATTTATTTATCGACTAGCTTTTCATGTCCGGTGTTGCCTGTGTTTTATTTATTTTTTCGACGGGAACGAAATTTTTTGGTAAAAAAAAAACACTAACAGTGAAAGATTATTTAAATCAGTTCAGTAGTTCTTGAGATTGTTTGTTTGTGGTCTCTTCAGCTTTATAATATTTATATAGATATATGTATTTATACTCAATGAATAGCTTGTTTGTAAAGATGTTATACACATAAGTACTTCAACAAGTAATCATCATCATTTCAGTTGTAGGAAGTCTGTTCTACATAGGTCTCCTTTGTATTTTCGACCACCTGTTAGCCACAGACTCATTTTTACTTTTAAATGGTCGGTCTTTTCATTCCACGAACTGTGACCATTAAAACAAGAAACATATCGAGATTCTTATAATCCCCGTCAGACGATTTGTCGGACGTCTTATAGGACTATAATTATTACGTTTATTTCTAGAAAGAAAGAAAGAAAGAAAAAAGATTTATTAAGTACACAAATAGATTCTAACTTAAACCATGGCCAACGCTTAAAACGAAAACTACCTTGAAACATACTATTATTTAGGTACATCCGTAAACTCGTGTTATTATACTATAGGGCCTTCAGTATTTAACTATGTTTCCTATTTCAGTTGGACAACCTTAACGCCCTGAACGCGAACGAGCCTGACTCAGAAAACAACGTCACAGCTGTCATCGGCAAGTACAAGACCACGCCCACCCCAATGCTGCCAACCAAGACCGTCTTCACGCCCAAACTCAACTACATGCTGCCAACCAACAACATCCGGAACGCCAACAACACGAATTTAAAACAAGCCCCGCGCTTACCGAGACACTGCGCATCTACTACTCTGACTTTCCCTCCAACAAGAAACTCTCAAGCGAAATTGACCGCCAGTGCCAAGCCGTATACGGGCAAAAATAGCTTCCACGGGCAACGGGCAAACCTAGCCCGCCCCATCGGCTACACCCATGGCTCAAGCCCCCTCAAACTTCCCAGAAAAACCCCCGCCAAATCCAGCGAAACTACTACAGTCTCCACTTCAAACAACGTCACTACCATATCCGCTCTGACAGAGAACTGCCATTTGAACGGCAAAAACAGACTACCTTCCGAACCTAATTTAAAATCAGCCACGCAAAAACAGACTCCGACCACAAGAAAGAAACTCATCGTCCGTTCCAACTCGAATTCCCGCAAAAAACTACCAAAAAGCAACGGCACTAAAGCTCTTGAAGCCAGCCAAGAGCTGTCCTCCAGTGATACGAACATTACGAACATATCCGCGGACTCGCTCGAAACTCCGTTCCGGTTCAGACGGAAACGTGATAAATCCAAAAGCCCGGAGCCGATGGATTGCCTCTCCAACTCGATCATAACTGCCGACGTTACCCCAGATAATATAGAAGAGAGTACTAACTCGCAAGGTAATAAACTTTATAAGATAAAGGCGCTGAGGAAAAAATGCCCCGCGTTTGGTGTGAGTTTGCTGAAGAAGGACGGCGTACAAACGCGGTCGAGCGCCAGCTGTTCCACTGCGAAGAAGAAATGATCTCGGCTGTAAGTGAGGTGCATAGCACACTGTTGTATTGTGATTTTTGTGTTGGTAGATTTGTTTGAAATTTACGGTTTTGTTGTTCTATCTTTAGTTAGACGGTTTCTTATATGGCCAGTATTCTTAGTTCTACTGTAACATGATATTCTTAATATATTGAAAGTATTTGACCTAAAGTCTAATATTTTCAATATATCGTATCAACATCCTTTATTTTCCAATCCTTTATTAGTCCTTAAACCTATTTATGCATCTTATTAATTAACTATTACTGGAATTGGTTTTATATCTAAAATATTTCATTAGTTAAAATAATAACTAAAGTCAGAGATTCAGATGGTTGATATTTCACACCTTGATATAAAAAATCATATTGTTTGATCCAATCTCACTATCTAAGGATAGAATATAAAAACCGCTGGCTTTCTTAATACTCCTAACATAATAATCGACTGAATTCTCATATCAATGTATTTACCGCGCTAAAAGACAAACTTAAATGAATCTATCAACTTTTTTAGTATAAATAATGCTCTTTATTCTAACAAACTTTCAATATGAATTATGTGTTATATTTATATTGACTTTATGACGCTTAGATTATAATCAAACGATTGTTTAAAAACTTACTTATGCAATTATAGATTTTTTTTGGATTATTAAGTATTTTTGTAATACCTAATAATGCAAACAAAACTGGTTTATATACATTGTTAAAAATTATAAATTTTTACTTTTATCGGTGTGACGTAGAGGTGCCCCATAGTGTAATATAAAAACTTATATTTTATTATTAAATAATATAAAACAATATATTTGTGTTAGATATTTAATATAAATGTTACTTTAGAAAGTTTTTTGACAATCGGTTGATCAGTTAGTTTGTTATATGGAATTATTTTTGTAGATTAGTAAAAATGTTAAATCATTCATACCATTTTGAGATGCAAATGCAACATACTATGTCTATACAATTTGCTTGAGATATATGTTATTCCTTGAAATTAATAATGATTTTGATATATATTATGAAGTATAAAGTTATTTTCAGTGAAAATCGACATGATATTGACATTATTGTACGGGAATGAAAAAGTTAATGTAATATGAAAATGTACTATTTTCATAGTGATACATTTGTGTAGATTTTTTTTTTCTAATAGTAATCAATTAGTTTGTTTACATATTTTATTGGAATAGGAATTTAGTCACAAAAACTGTGAAACGGTAGCTTTGTGTCTTCGTAGGCTTAGATCTAGATGTGAGGTGTCTATGTAAAGATATTCTAGTTGTGTTGTGTATATGTTGTTTAAATTTTTATTAGATATGTGTTGCTAGTTTCGGGTTCTGTACATTGGAGGCAGCTTTTGTTCGGCGTAAGAATAGCCGTTAAATGACTTTTAGTTATTTTGTAATGGGTTTAAATTTTCGCCGTGCCATCTGTTTATATAAATATTTAGATTGTTTAATAATAATAATAAAAAATAATAATAAATCATTTATTTATAGGCATCTAAGGCCCATATAAACATATACCTTATAGACTAACATACATAAAAATATAAATCTTATAAACTAAACTAAAGTGTCAGCATATGTTTACACCTAATATCCAAACTACGCTTACAAAAACGTCTTTGTATATATTTTTTGTTTAATAAATGATTTTCTTTAGAAGATTACCATAATGAGGAATGAGAAAATATTTTTTATTGTATATTATAGTTTCATTATCGTGATGCATACCTATATCGAGAGTGCAGTGTCAAAACCCGATAAGTGCAAATAAATCGTAAATACGATTTGATAGCCAACTAGAATCAGAAGTTTTTGCTCTTTCTAGTGATGTTTACAGTTAACGTAAACTAATTTTACACACTTACGGGCATTATCACTTCACCTTCGTTATTTGCCTATTGTGAGCAATATTGATCAAATAGTAGATCAATGATGAAGTCACTGTCGTTGAGCCTTGCCTATCAGTAAATTATATCCCTTCGGCTCCAACTGCATTTCCATCTATCCCAATAATTTTGGCAATGGTTGCTACCACAAACATGATGTATGTTTGTGGTTTCTATACTACTTCCCTAAAAAATATACTCTTATGTTTCAATCAAATCCACATTGATTTAGCTAGCGAATCGATTGCTTTAACATCTGTGTTTGTTGGACGACAAAAAGCATTTTACATTATGTACTAAAATGATCATGTTAAGTATTTTGCATAAGAGGAGTTATCTGTTGTGAAAGACTGCTGTATTTTCTATTACGCTTAAGTGGCAGTTGGGTTCTAATTACTAATAATCGTTGGGTTTTAATGTTGCTGACGTTATATTAATCGTTTATGTAAAATTCCGTGTGATAGATTCAATTGGAAATATAATTTAAGGCTTTGTTTTTATTATGTTACTTTTGTGTAAATATATGTAACATATTGTTAATTTTACTTAAGTATTGATGTGTCCGGTTTAAGGTCTAACGAGTTTCCATGCAGATGTGCTACGGATCACTTTTGTACGTGTTTGACATAACACCCGCTTAAAGCATCGTCAGACCTTAACCACGTGTGAGGCGGGCATATTTATTAGGTACTTTTACCTAAGTTTTTCTTTTAAAAAAATCCATTACGGATTTATACATACATTATATGGAGTGGCAAACATGCACAGTCAAAGTTAAGAATTAATATAGGCCGTGGTATTACTATAACCCCCCACATTATGGAATGGTCCAGAGTTAAAAGATAATTTGACATCTTCGAGAACGATTAAGCAATCCAACGTTAGTTCATCGAAAAAATAGCTTACGACCTTTGATAACTAAAATTTCGTAATTGAACGAGATCCTCTACCTCTAGACTAGTGTAGAAAGATGAAAATAATATCTATCTCCTGGTACTTTGTTTGCAGCCCGAAACATATAAGTCGGCTCACGTTCGTGTATCTATGTGTATCTCGTGTATCTAAAACTCTCGACCATTTTGATACTTAATGCAAATTATACAAAAAGCCCTCTTCGCTGTGGTAAACGGACTTTATTATTTTCTATAAAGTGAAAACTCAAAAATAAATAGAACTGAAAGTGATTTTGTATCTTCATGTCTGTTATTATGGTATGTTAACTAGTGTAACTGTTCTTTTAACTGTTGTAGTTAACAAAGTCATAATTTAAAATGAGCTTCGCTAAAGCCCCATTGTAATAAGCGGACTAAAAGCATTTAAATATAATTATTGGCCATATTTTTCTGCCAACAACTATATGATGTATTTAATGCGTGCCATTTTGTAAAGTATGAATCGATTGCAAAATTTTCAATTTTTATAATTTAAGACATATTATTTATGCTTTGAGAATAATTTACTTGGCATTATAATGAATTAATGACATATATTTTCACAGTCTATCGTGATTCATGTATAAATATAACATGAATCGCTAATGATACATATATTGTGTAGGCATTTACGTTTTTTATTTCTATTATAATGACATATTTTTGTTTATTTTACTGTATTGAAACTGTGTTACATTATTCTTTATTATTTGGACATTTTAAATTTGTTTACATGCGTATATTTCGTAAAGTATTTTGTGTTGTACCTTGGTGACTATTGAATTAAATGTTACATATATCATTGGGGTAATTAAATAGATTTACATCACTTGTATAGTATTATGTTTAGTTTTATAAAAGATATATATAATTAGATATTTTTATATGTTGGTGTGAAGAGTGTAGGGACCAGAGTGATATGTATATAGAGTTTTCTATGGTTGTTTGCTTCTAGAATATTATCTAAAACTTGGAAACGTTTAGGGGCTATTCGTTAAATGTCTATTTGTTCTGTGAACTCAATTAAATGAAATCAAATGGCCTAAAATGTGTTTACCTATTGTTTGTTTAAAGTTTTGTTTTGCAATATATTAGAAAAAATAGTATCGTCTATACTTTAAGATGATTATAACATATTTAGGAGTATTTTATACGATTTATTTTACATCCATAAATATTAGAATGTATTGTAATATTTAATTTTATCTCTTAAATTATATTATTATTAGGCAATAGTTATTATGAGAACATTGTAATAATTTACATATTTAAAAACGTTTACAAGTTCTTTGTATGTTTTGAATTGTTATATGTTGTCTGGTGATCTAATCAATTAATGTGCACTACCTAATAGATATACATAAATGTATATAATGTAAACGCCATTTTGTTTGGTGTTAACGCTTTTGCTTATTAAATAAAATGAAATATTCCATTTACTGAGTGTTTTTTTTTTACCTTAGATTGCGAATTTCAGGTGCGGATAAACACGGATGTAGAATAATCTAAATTTACAATTTAAAAAACCCCCAATTTCTGAAAGTAAAAAGTCATTCTATTTTGTAATGTGCACTTGATGCGCTTTCATTTGAGACCCAACTCGCGTATATTTGCAATATTTAAAAGTTATGGTTTATATGACCATAGCTATATGGTTGGGCATATTAAACGGGTCAACCGATTTTCATCAAACATGTCTAGAACACTCGCGCGAAACTCACCTTTCATACAAAAAAACTAAATTGAAATCGCTCCATTCGTTTGGGAGCTATGATGTCCCAGATAGACAGACAGACACGTCAAACTTTTAACACCCCTCTTTTTTGTCGGGGGTTAAAATACGCTCATGTTTATGAAACGTGCACATCAACGGTGCTGCTAGGTGGTGTCATGAATTTGAATGTTTTGCCACATCGGCCTAACATTTGGCATTCTGGCTGTCGCATTAGTGCTGCCACCTACAGTTTCTGCATGTTCCCTAAAACAAATAGTGATGATTAAGGGCGTAGACCCATGTATAAGGTGCGGCACCGAAGTGTAAACGTAATAAAGCAGTGGTTTTGGCTGCTTATGGACCGTGAAAGACGTATCTCGGTATTGTGCTCTTGAGAGATCGAATGAAGAAAAAACATAATCAAATTCACATTTCAAAAAGAAAACTCTGTAAGAAAACTCTTTTATGGTTAAGCTCGCCTTTGTACATGTCCATTTTCAACGCGACAAAGCGGCTTTATGTAAATTTGTCATAAAATATAATAATAATCAAATTGAAAACGTTGACATGGCTAAATTTCTAGGAATAAATATTGACAGTAAGCTTAACTGGAAACCGCATTTAGAAATACTAAGCAAAAAAATTAATAATCTTGTCTAAGTGCTCTACAAACTCTCTCCTGTAGTAAGTACTGAGACTCTTCTCAGCGCTTACTACGGGTTAATATCTTCTAACTTAAGGTACGGGATTTTATTTTGGGGTAACTCTACCAACACAATAAATATTTTGAAATATCAAAAAAGATGCCTAAGAGCGATGTTCAATTTGAAAGTAACAGAGTCTTGCAAACCATATTTTATAAAATACAATATTTTGACAGTGCCGTCGTTGTACATCTTTGAAACGGTGATGTTTGTAAGGAGTAATCCTGACCTGTTTTGTCGTCTCTCAAAAGACGGACGAAGCAAAAGGGATACTGATAGAATACGTACACATCCTGCGAAAACAGCTCTTCTTCGTAAAAGTATATTCTGCATGGCGCCTAAGCTGTATAACAAACTGCCTAAAACCTATCGCGACTTAAATATTAACATACTCAAGAGCAAACTCAAAATATTTCTTACAAATAAATGTTATTATACCATAAATGATTATTTAAATGATAAAATTTAAACATTGTATGTATATATATTAATTTCCATTATTTTTGTATTCTAAATATTATTTATCTTATGACAAAATCAAAATATGAATGTACCTAATTGTATGATTGTATTAATTGTTATATCTTTGAAATTATTTTTATTATTTATTTTTAAGTGAAAATGTATTTAATAAATTTGCATACCAAATGGTGAAACATGTTAGAACAAAATGACTTTATAACAACCAATATGTACACATGTGTTTTGGCAAATAAAAGTTCTATTCTATTCTATTCTATTCTATTGTGTGTACAATATAAGTACAATATGTTTAAAGAATTTATGAATTTTTTATAACATATTGGGTAAATTCATACCAAACAACTGAGCTTTGCGTTGCGGGCGCAGTACGCCTTGGACCGGTGCGGCGCCGGCCGTAGACGTCCACGCTCTGAGGGTGGTTTGTTTATGTTTTCCTTTTTATTTATTTTCAAGTTATAGATTTGTTTTATCTTTAAAAATCCTATTTACCATCCTACAGGTTGGTACACAGTTACAAAGTTGGTAATAAAACAAAAAAACATAAAAGTTGAATATCTCCTCAAATATCAAAAATCGTAAAACATACATAGGGATGAAATCGATGCACAAGAACCTCCCCCGTCGCACTTTTAATTTTGGACTATATGAACTGAATCATTCTGTAAACAGGGTTTAACAAAAGTTTTGGTATGACCTACATAATCAATTTCTAAATACAAAATATGTTTTTTCTATTTTTCTGAAAGTCTGGATGCGATTTCAAGCAAAGTACACGTTTTTGAAATGTGTAAATTCAAATTTTATTTCGCTATAATCATTGACACGGTTCCTAGAAACTAATCTTATATTTTCAGACCTTCGCATACTGACCGCATACACACTGCATAGTAAAACTAAAATCGTCCTTGTGTATTTTGTAAAACGTAATAACAGTGCGTAATTCGTTGGCCAATCCCAAATAATTTTAATAGACTTGAATATTTCTATATAATTTGCATTTTACTAGCATCATCCTTCTGAATCCTTACACGTGACTCCGGGTGGTGAAGTCTCTGGTGGTAGGCTTGTCACCACCCTCTGGCTGGCTGGCTGGGCCAGTGCGATGCCATATTTTCGTGTTTCGTAATGTGGTCCGGAGAAGCCATCTACCTTCTAGGTCTTCATGCCCCATCTTAGACCACATCATCACTTTACATCAGGTAAGATTGTGGTCAAATGAAGGCTTATATAACAAAAAAAAAACAATTCTCTGTTTTATTTTTTTGTTTTATAAACAATTACCTCTTACTTGAAAAGTCGGGCCTAAGCGTATGACCAACTACAACCAAACGATCGTCGATTTGTTTCAGAGAGTATATAATCACTACGTTTTAATATGTTTGTGCGTTTTTATCAATTAGTTTCTAAAAGACCCGCCACCGGCTTTTTTTTAAAGCAAACGCTTCACTTTAACCCTTTCCCGCATACCGACCCAAATTCGGAACATAACTTTAATTGCCTAAAGCATACTTCTTACGCCATCTATGCATTCAGTTTGCTATCATTACCTATTGCCTATGACCCTGTTTCACGTAAAATCAAACAGCTGGCGCTCTACGTGGCTTACGTGCGGTGTGGTCCGTCGATACCCCAAGCAGCAAAACAGTCTCAGAACACGCAATTTCTAAGAGTGGTAGGCTTTAAGCGCTCTTATAATTGTTTTGGAACATGCCTCGATCCTATATTACTTTTAGACAAGCCGATATGGCCTCAAAAACGCTCAGTCTCATAACCAAGTATATTTATATAAGAGTATATTACTATGCTATTGTAAGCCACTTACTCCTATAAGAGGATTTACTAAGACTGATTGCACTTGAGAAACCATGCTCTTAAATTCATATTTTATAAGCTCGTTTGATTTTATAATAGACTTGCTAAATGCTATTGTGAGAATTTCAGACTAATATAGGCATTGCATAAGAGCACTATGAGTATGAGCATTTCTGTTCTTATTTGAAACTATTATCAGATCAATAGCGCTGGATGAGTATACTATTAGAGTGATTTTGGATTAACATATTTACAATACAAAAGACAAGATGGTTATAAGAGCTTTTGATCTTAGATCGATTTTGGGAATACTAATTTTAACGATTTGAAGTGTAAAATTTTGCTGGCCATATATATGTTATTTTAATAGTAGTAAATAATGGATTACAAAACCTGGAATAGATTTAAGAAAACTGGTGGCTACAGGAAAGTTGTTAAGAAGTACTATGAAATGTTAAAAAGAAAAACAAATATACCACTGCCAGGACAAGGTAGTGTAGAGAAAAATATCAGTGAGGGTTCTGCAGGTTTTGCTTTTGTACAAGAAGTCGATAGTAACGATGGAAATTTAGTTTGTTCTATTAATGATAACAGTGAAGATGAATCTCCGAGCGAGGCCGAAACCATCTATGAAAAAACTTTCGTGTTAAAAAATGATGTCAGGAAATGGGCAAAAATACAAGACTCATTGGTATTTTAGGACGTTTATCGTGCACTCCAGATATTATTCATTTAAATATAAATATAGACGGATTGCCAGTATCTAATAGTTCAAGACAACAACTATGGCCCATATTATGTAATGTTTTTGAATTGCCTATCTCCGTTTGCAGTAGGTAAATATATTGTTATTTTTACATTAAATAGCTTAATTTGATATAATATGTGGATGGAAGATTTGTGATATATGGGTATAAAAGAGTTGCTAATAACAGGAAAAAGGTACTTCTAAAGTCAAAAGAAATGTGTCTTGACTTGAAGTATTTTCTTGATTAGGTATATGCATTTTCTCTGTGTAGTCATGACAACCAAATATATTGATTTTATAGTTAACGAATTATCTAACATCTTGATACAGAAGGGACATTTATTGAAACAATTTGTTTGTTTGGTTATTAAAATATAATTTCGAATAAACACGTATTTCGTAAACGCACGTATCCTTTTGGCGTATTTTATTTGTATTGGTCTACAAAATGGGCAGGAAATATCGTGCTACTTTTTTTTGGCATCCAGTCATGCTCTCTACTTTCTGCCCGTACTTTGCTGACACATTTATGCCTTATAAGCTCTTCACTCGGGAATCTGTAAAATATAATATTAGCAGAGAAGCTTATGATGTACTGATGATAAATAAAAGAAGCAGTTACCATGTTGGTTAAGTTAGTTTTTTTTTCTCCCTGTCGATTTAAGGTTTTATGTATAATTGCGAGGATCCCTAATTTGTTTGAATATGGAGTTTGCTTTAGTATTCCGAATGCTAAAATTAGAGTAAACAATCTTACAATAGTCTTAGAGTGCACTTGTAAAATGCAGCTATACATATGGCGACTATCAATACAAAATAACAAATAATATATCAAAACGAGAACTGGAAATACCATATTTAATAAGGCGCATGAATTTTGAATCGTAAAACGAGGTCTACTTTACAGTAAATAATAAATTCCAATAGGAATACTTGCCGTAAAACTCAAATACACGCACTTGATAATAACGGCACTTTAGTATTAACAACTTCACAGCAACTTTATTTGTTTTCATTAATTATTATTTTTTTCTTCCGTGTAACTTTGAAACCAACACCCATACAACTTTCAGGCAACTTGCAGGCTTACAAGATACTTATGTAAAAACAATATTATCCTAAGTCGGCTTATATTAATTTTGGCTAGATTTCTGTAAGCTCAAACAGCATTAAATTAGACTGATATTAAAAGGATATTAAACTAACTATGCTTATAATTGGTGCCCAAACACGGGCTTATACGATTATATAGAAGTGATATAAGAGCCAAAAACAGTACCTAGTCTTGAAATTGCTGTAAGCCTAGTTTTTGCTAGTTGGGACGTCAGTCGATGCCACCATTTTGAGTTTGTGTGTATTTGCGGTTTCTCGAGTTGTTTTTTTATGTGGTTATTGCGATAAAAACATACAGAATAGTGATTTTGATTGAAGAATAATGGATCCCCGGCGATTTTATGGAGAGAGAAGTAAGTTAAATCATTTCCATCGTGATTATTTTGTGATTCAAACTTTGTGCCAAATGTGGAACAACATGCAGTTAGATGATTATGAACCCGTCAAATTTGGAACAGCATGCAGTAGGGTGTCAAACCAAATTTGGAACTTCATGCAGTAGAGTACCAGATCATGATCATCATCATCATTATTATATTTTTATTGACCATCCTTACAGTAGTGTAATTTTAATTACAGATGCAATGTCACTTCGACATCGCAGGGCTACCATCATCCCTGATTCCAGTGAAGACGAAAATATTACTGATGATGATGACTATGTGATTCCGAAGCCAAAGCCATTGGAACGGGTATATATACCAGAAAGCAATGAAGACAGCAGTTCAAATAATGAAAATGAGAATGACACAGAAATACTGAAAGAACAAGGACAACCTTCCTTAAATAAAAAAAAACCGGTGAAAAAAAAATAAACGATTAGGCATTATCATTATGTACTGTGTGTTACAGGTGTTTAAATAATAAATAAATGATTAAAATGCTTACTATTTTTTTTTTATACCAGACATTGCCACACTGCATGTTGTTCCAAATTTGGACACGATACTTTTCCAAGCTGGAATGCATGTTGTTCCAGATATGGAACTTACGGTTTTTTCAGTCTTTCTCCGATTTCCATGTATTTAATTTTTTTATTATATTTTTCTAGGTTATCTTTTGTTAAAAGACATTATATAAATAAATTTGAACGAATTTAAAAAATCCATGCGGTAAAGGGTTAAGAATTTAACAGAACTACAACCACAGAGTAGAAATAAGAGAATAAATACTCAAATAGGTACTCTAAGACTACAACGGTTCTCCCTAACTTACTTTAAAAAGTAATTGAGAGCTCCAACTTTACCACTTAGCAGATACGAGAAATAAAAATACACAAACGAAGAAATTTTGTTTTTATTAAAAATATCACTGTTTACTTATCTTTAGCTGATGTCTATAATGGAACATTATACATAACATATATATATTATATATAACATTATTATGGAAATGGTAGCTCTATTAACTAGGCATCTAACATCGTTTATGCTATGAAAAATAGTAGTATTCATCTTATGGCTAATTTTAAGGATCAATTTGTGTTGATAGGGTCTTATGATTAGTTATGATATTCATTCACCATTGTGTGGTGCTTTGGGGAACAAACAGGCTACAAATTATGATGAGGTTACGGTTTTTTGATGCAAACTTATTGGTGAAAAATATTCCGTAGTCTTATCTGATTAAAACTTATCTGTTATGGAATAAAACCTTTTCCTCAACCAATGCCTACTCTGCAATACACCTTCATCAAACAGACAGCTACTTGACATAGAAGTTGATGACCATAATGAAAAAGGTCTTAAACTAGAAAATAAGTTGTCTTAGAACTCCAAAAACTGTTATTGATATACAACTTAAACCCATATCCAATTATAAGATATTATGCATGCGGAATAAGTAGCACTAATAAAATACATTCACTGAATATACTATACACATTTTTAAATACCTAATCTAAGGTTATTCTAAATTTCTTTACTCTGGCCTCTTGCTGCATGTCCGAGTAAGGTCCCAAGTAGCTACTAAGTACTTAAAGAGCATGCTGTCTCTCTTACATTATTGTGTGATAGAGCAAGTTAGCTCTTTAAGGAACGTGCAGAAACTATAGGTCAGTCATAATGTCAAATGTCAGGCCAATATAGTAACATTCAAATTGTTGGCACCAGTTGGCAGCACCGTCGTTAATGTTCCTTTGACTGTTATAGTGAAAAATAATGACTTTTGATTTTGGTTTCATTTGATGCGGCAAAACCATTAAAACGTTCAAATTTATGACACCTGTTAGCGTTCCCTATATTTACCTACTAGTTACTACGTGGGACTTTAGGTAGGTACTCAAAGATGATGAAAGAGACCATTAGATTTTCTTCCTAGTAATCAAACTGCGACACAATGACAACTAGTCGGGCCACGGTTCTGCCAGCGAAGAGTCCTCGTTGGTATAGTGCCATGGAGAGCTCTAGCTCGGCAACTTGCGGCCCCGGCAGCGAGCAGAGCAAGGAGATCACACAGACGTTGTTCGTTGGCCGCATGCTGGAGACAAAACAAAGTAAATAGCCTGTTATGTGTTGTTTAAGGTAGCAATGACAGTACCGTCGGCGCCGTGATAAGTTTCTCAAAAAATAGACTCAAGAGCTGATGTTCTAAGTATATATTGTCCTTGGGTATTTCCATAAGGCCAACCATATTCCATATTGGTCCATCCAAAGGATGTCTGAAAGAAATTGTTTTAAGCAATAAGGCCGCCCATTACGCATTGTGTATTTAGCTTCAAGTCCCTTTTTGTATTGTTTTATCTTGGAGTGTCATAAAGAGTTATATTATTATTATTGAACAGTACCTAAGCTATAAGACATAGTTTGAGTATGGCACTTACTCGAAGCACCCGAGATCCGCTGGCTTCACTCCCGGCGAGGCATCCACCCTGATCATGCGAAGCTCGAAGTTCACCACAGAGTCACTCCACGACGGGCCGTGCATTGTGAACAGATCCACCTGGTGATGGAAGGTTGCATGAGTTTCTTCAATTCACTTCTCAGTTTCTCCAAAAATATGGGTAAATATTTATTATACTTTTTGTAAATAAATATTTTTATTATTATTAAATAAAATATTTATGATTATTAAATAAGGTAGGTCCAAGAACACTACTCTGTGGAACACCAGAAGTATTTAATTTGTTCGATGAGTTCACTCTTTACGCTTAAAATACCTTTATTATTGTGTGCGATCTGTGTCAACTTACACTCCCTGAAGGTATGTAGATGTTGGCCACGAAGGTGATGAAGTTGTAGCTGTAGCTACCAGGCTGCTGCAGACAGTCCCAGTCGTTGATCGAACAGGAGCGACGGATTCTGGAGCAGCGGCTGAAAACAGATTAATGATGTCAACTTCAACTAAGTAAACTTCGAATTTAATCTTACTTCCTTAAGCATGCTTGACAACAAAACCTCTTAAGTCCTTATTATTTAAGGTAACATTTAGCATTGGTATTGACGAAATGAAAGGACTTGAAGATTTTGTATGAAGCTAAAATAGGTACCCGTCACCATTTTGTAAACAAAACACGGTTTTCTCGCACTATACCTCTACATAATATTCAGATATTAAGAGCCATTTCTAAGTGCCTCTAAATCAAACGCTACCAACAGAGTCGAAATATTAGTACTGGTGGAATGTGATGGTGAAATACGACGGAAATCGAGGAAAACCAAAAAGTTTTAGTCGCTAAAATTTACTAAATCTATTTTAAGTATTATGACTAATAGACACATTCATTTCCAGTGTTTCGCCGCAGTTGCAAACCCCATGATCACGGCTTAAAATCGTGGTTTTGCTTGTGGGACACCAAACCTTCTAGTCATGGTAGGTATGTTACCTGTTTTAAGACAAATCAAAATTTATGATGTAAGCTGTTTAAATACTTACTGTTTAGACTCCAGCCTATAACCAGGCGGGCAGTTGATGCGGTGGCAGTGGTAGCTGCCTCGGGTGTTCTGGCAGACGTTACCGGCCTCGGCGCGCGCGCACGACGCTTCTCCAGTCTCGCATTCATCAATATCTAGAGTAGGTAAACATTATTTGCCCAATTTCTATCAAAACAAACTAGGTAGCTTTTTGCGTGGCATAAACCGCGTTGGGATAATTAATTTCGGATCTTTAATGTAAATGCAAGGGATAAGGATCTGTCTTTTCTGAAGTAAATTTTAATATATTAAAAGAACAATATTTTAATGAAAGATTAGACAAGGTTATTGTGGTTACGTACGGAGCTTATGGCGAGCGCACTACTGCATTTATGGTTCCGCATCTGATTAACAACATGCCCTCTGAATTCCGGGAAAATTTATCGTACGTAATTTGACTATTCAGGTAAAAATGAATAAATAATATCCTATTCATGTTAGCTAAGATAGCTTTAAAGTGTTTGTTGTTGTATTAATTTTAAAATAATCTATGTCTAGCTAGATAGGTTAGTGAGAACTTGCGTCTCAGTTTTTATCATTCACTAGTTTAAATCTTAGTGGGTTTCTGTTGCCATATAAGTGTTTAAGTAAACATGTTTTTTATAATAGATAAAAAATAAGAATACAGCTCCTCTGGTGTATAGTGGCCAACTATTGTATGCTTTATGTTCAATCTCACCGATACAGCTTCGCTCGTCCTCCGAGAGCCGGTAGCCGGCGGGGCAGGCGCACTTGTAGCTGCCACGCGTGTTCACGCACTGGCCCCCGCATAGCCTCGCGCGGGTACCTGCCATGGGAGACCATTCCTCGCACTCGTTTACGTCGGAGCACGTTCTGGAAAGGACAGAGTACGTAATGATTGTGCAACTTCATTAAGTATGGTGTATTTCTATTATTTACTGTTTTTACTATACATGTTTAATAGACATTTGATGAACAACCACTGTGCCTGAAACCTGTCGCTATTTCTTCCATTCATATAGATCTTGCCTATAAGGCATTCTTGGAGACAACTGTGCCTGAGATGAGACCTGTCACCATTTCATCCACCCCATATCTCGATCCACACAACCCTGTCAATCCCACCATCACTTTGAGCATCTGAGCCGAAGTATCAGGATTCGGAGCGGACTAAAGGAGCCATATGCTCGCAAAATATGTCACCTTATTTTGCACTGATTTCTAAGCAGGAGTCCAAAAATGGTAACAACTAAAATTCTAAATTTGTATAGAAAATAAAGACGAAGTAACGTAGCTTACCAGCGAGATGGTGCAGGGACTCGAACCCACGCCTTCCATATACGCATGGAAGTTCTGACCGCTAAACCAACCTCGCCACTGCGTCATCGCTTTAATTTGACTGCTTCAGTGGCGCGGTGGGCGAGGGTCCGCTTGCGGCGCAAGAGGTAGCTGGTTCGATTCCCGCCGAGGGTGAAAGTGTTTGTATGTCCTGCAAGCACTTTCTCCTTGGACTGAGTGTTTCATATGTTTAATAAAAAATATCTATATATGTATGCATATTATATTAGGTATATCAGAGATCTAGTACCCGCAACACAAGCTCAGAGCTTACCACGGGGCTAGATGATGTTGTAGGAATTGTCAGGAATTTTTTATTTATATATAAATACTTCTACACTTGCAACTACACGTTGCGCCTCTTACTAGCGACATCTAGTGAAACATCCTAGGACTATTCTACTCCCATGGCTGATATGACAGTAATATGTACCTGTTATCACCCGCCAAGCGGTAGCCACGATTGCAAGAACACCTGTACCCTCCCCAGGAGTTAGAGCAGTGCTGTTCACAGGTGTTGGACAACTCGGAGCACTCGTCCACGTCTACGCACACCTTGTCGTTGCTGGGGGCGTTGCGGAAACCGGCCGAACACTCGCAACGGTAGGAGCCGATTGTGTTTATGCAGCGGGAGTTGTAGGAACATGGCTAGAAGGAAAATGGTTCAAATTAGGTACCTAAAATTCTTCTTCATATTTGTCTAATTGAGTATAATAAAAAAATATTTTTTTTATATTTCTTGAAGGTACTTCTTGTCTGTGTATTTGCGATGCAAAGAATCTAACCAGCGCCTCTAGTGTCAAAATTGTGAAGCTGTCTAAGAACGACACTTTATCAGTTTTCGTTACAATTAACGTCAAGGAAAAACATAAATAATAAATACAAATCAGATCTAAACAAACAAAGTGTAGTTCTTAGACAGTTTCTAAATTTCGCCGCTAGAGGCGTGCGGATAATCTTTGCATCGCCAATAGTTTGAGATAGCTTAGTTTCTAAGCAAAGGCGGGATACTATCGGTTCGGCTAAAGAGCAGCTCGTCTACAGGTAAAATCATAGGTCTTAAACGCAAGTCGTCTTCATTACTGTTCGTCTACTTATCAACTCGTCAAAAACCTACTCGTCTATGGTAGTGACCCATCTAAATGAACAACCAACCAAAACCCATGAAGGTTCAATGCGGGTTGGTTGGTCTTGATCGTTGCTGGGCAGTTACGAGTAGGTACAGTATATTTTCTATCAATGGACAGCATATGGATATTTTTTATGATAGTCTTAGTCATATTAGCATGACACTCCGTAATTTTTTAAGTTTTAGTTAGTTATGATTGTTTATATTACTTTTCTTTTGTTTTTGTGTGCTCTATAAAATTTTTGTTAAATTGTATATATGTGTGTAATAAATAGGTCTAGTTTTTAAGTCTAAAATAGTTATAATTGGCCTAAAGCTTCAAAATAACTATTTGTTTTAAATAAATTATTATTTGTTATTTGTTATCATTAAAGTAAAGAAGTAACTTAATATAAAAAGTCTCACGTGGCTATGGACGCACTCATCGATGTCCTCGCACTGGTTCTGTCCGGCCAGCTTGTGCCCCGTGGGACATTGGCAGGAGTAGCCTCCGTAGAAGTTCTCACAGCGCTGCCGGGGCCCGCACGAAGATGAGTTGCGAGCGCATTCGTCTATGTCTACATAGACAGATAGTGAAACTTTTTAATGCATGAATCACTACATAGTATAAAACAAAGTCGCTTTCTCTGTCCCTATGTCCCTTTGTATGCTTAAATCTTTAAAACTACGCAACGGATTTTGATCCGGCTTTTTTTAATAGATAGAGTGATTCAAGATGAAGGTTTATATGTCTAATAACATCCATTAAATAGTGGAGAAGTACTGTTATTTTTGAGGTTTCTAATGTGATGTCGTTAAAATTCGAAAAATCCGGGTTAAATTTATACCCGTGCGACGCCGGGGCGGGCCGCTAGTAATATATAAAGAAGAAGAAAAGCATAAGTCAACAGCAAAATAAACTGATGAAATAGGGTCCCAAAATAATATAAACAGTCCAAAAGTTACGGACTCTTGTAGTTTGTTATAAGTAAAGGAACAAATATAATGTGTCATATTTTGTATGTAAGTGATCACATGTATTTTCGGTGTTATTTTGATCATTCTCTTTTGAATAAAATTGACACTATGTTCAGGCCTGGCGCACTCCGCGCTAAAGCGTCAAAACATACCTATGACGCGCTGCGGACAGTTAGCGGATAGCCGTTCAGGGAGTCACGCGTGTGTTAGCTTAATAACAAATATTAATCTTAACGCGCGCGCCTTTCGCAAGCTTTTTTTAGTTTTTATTAAAGGTGTAAAAGGTACCATGGTGACAAAAAAGCATTTGGGTCTTCAAATACTGATAATAGTAAAGATTTATCAGTTTTTGCTCTTCCGAAGGATATCGAAAGTTAAGATATTAAGTATTTATATTTTAGATCTAGGTTGATATTTAAGAACCGACCAAATTAAAGGTATTCAATGAGTGATGCGACCGCTATAATATTCACAATGTTATAGGTATTGTTTATTTTTTTATTTTGGCGGAAAAGTTCAAACTCCGTAACTATAAATCGTTATTGTATCAATACCTCTCAATACTAGTTTAGTCAGATAAAAATATTCTTGTAATGACAACCCTGATGTCGACAGAAAAGGTAAGGGTTACACGATAGAAAGAGAGGAAACTTCTAGGTGAATATAACTGTAGGTAACTAGCGCTGTGCGATTTGAATTGAACTTAATTGTGTTGTAGAAAAGGTCGCTATTCCTTTAATTGATTTTTTGGAGTGCGTCTTCTGTACTTATTATGTATTCTGTGCTATGGTATAACTTGATACATCTGGTACGTCACACTAGAAGATGTTTTGGAACGTTGATTTTGATCACTTACTTTTGCTGGTGACTGTACAGTAACTGTAACTGGTTGAATGCAGGAGAAGTTACCAGTTAGCTTACCACGGGGCTAGATGTTGTTGTGTGGATTGTCCGGAAATATTTATTTATTTATTTATTTAGTGACACACATACACACTCTGTATATAAGTATGTATACACTTCTCAGAAGTGTATAGATACTTATATAGATACAGAAGTGACTTCTGGCATACTAATGGTTTTAATGTAGGATAAATAAGTACAACTTGAGTAACAAAAAGACAAAAATTATTGTATCCCATCAGGATCTTTGTGAACAAAAGAACATAGAGTTCGTTTTTAAGGTGACTTGTTCACGTTAATATAGGTGGGGTAGCGAACCGGCGCGGGCACCATCGCAACACTTTTGTACCGCGGTAGAATACCGCT
The DNA here is from genome assembly GCA_929108375.1 of Gymnoscelis rufifasciata. Taxonomy (NCBI): domain Eukaryota; kingdom Metazoa; phylum Arthropoda; class Insecta; order Lepidoptera; family Geometridae; genus Gymnoscelis; species Gymnoscelis rufifasciata. The sequence goes on along the minus strand of OV815327.1, from coordinate 5,150,265 downwards.
TTTCGCGGGACAAAATAATTATTGTTATAAACTAATAATTTAAATTAATTAAATTAATTAATAATTATTATTACTTATTACAATTATTCATGGACTGTTTTCCCAGTAAAAGTCAAAAGCTACTTTTTACTACTTAAATTAATAAGTAATTTATTGAGAAAATTTATTAGTATACGGCAGCCAGTTTGGTTTATTTTATCAAAAAGGCAGCTCTAGATGGCTAAAATTATGATAAAAGACATTAAACATGACTCACCAAAGCATCTCTGGTCAGACGTAAGACGGTACCCCCAGGGACAGGAGGTAATGACGTCACCATTGTTAGTGTAAGCCGTGGACGGTCTGGGAGACCAGGGCCCTCTCTGACCGTACTGCGAGCCCACTGTGATCACGTTGCTGGGCGGGCTGGCTGGCTGGCGTGGGGCTGGTTCTGGCACTGGTAACACTAGGAGATGAAGTGATACATATATTGCAGTACATATGTAGTCGAAATTACTAGCAGGCATTTTATATTTATTAATATCTTGTTATATGTCTATGTCCTTACCTCCGTTCCGTCGGTCCTGCTCCGCTCGACACCGTGCGCCGCAGACGCATCTGAAGCCACCGTCTATGTTCACGCATTCCTCAGAACTACTGCATGTGTGCTTGTTCTGCGCACACTCATCAATATCTGGGGAATAGATGAAATAGTAAAATAAATACTTACATTAATAATTGTAGAATTTGTATCTACATAAATAATCCTATTCTAAGGTATACAATATTAATATTTAAGATATTAGTTATACTTGGATAAAATACTGTGAAATATTACTTTACTAAAAATACAATTGTTAAATTCTATTTAGAGTTATAATTCTAACAGACTAAGCAGAGCTTGTATTATGGGTGACTGATTTACTACATAGATAATAATTTTTATTTGTAAATACATTCCTAAAATACATAGTGGTAACGCCATCTATCCATAATCCTATCCAATTTCTCCTTTCCCTGACATAAGCGTGCTAGTGTCACTGTCATGCGCTGGCGCGAGAAGAAAAGGAAAATGGCGACGAAAGGACCCAGCCTTGACCGTTCGATTGCGTGATCGATTTTCATCTTCAATTTCCCGCCCTAAGGAACATAATAATTCCGCTGTTTGATTTCGCCGTTATATAATTGTGATCTTGGACGTAATATTGGTCTTCTACCGCTCAGTTTATGCGAGACGATATTTCGTCTCGCATAAACTGAGCCGACTGACCCGTGTGTGGTGTCAGTGTGGATGTGCTTGAGGGCGCCCTGAGTTGCTGGGCTGCCCCACCCCCGCAAGGAACGTGGAACCTGGCTAGAAGTCGTTCGCTTGCAGGTCATTGCACGCTTTCCCTTCCATCCTTATAATTTTTACCCATCTGTTAATCCCCAAGGCGGCCCTGTGGTATCGAAGGCGCAGGGTTTTCTCGCGCGTCTCCACATAGAAAACACCCAGACCCGAAACCAGATATAATGTTTCTCACCAAGTACACGGATGAAAGCGGTATATAGGCGGTAAATGTTTTACGTGACGAACGATAGTGGGTAAGTAGGTACGCTGGCAGCTACTAGGCGGCCGGCGGCGCCGGCGGCGGCCGCCGCCGTGTCGATATGTAGGTACGCGCGAAGACTACAGTGGATCGCCCATATGTAGGTACATTCGCGTAGGTAGGTAGATAACCAGGACAATGCAAGCACGGCTGTTTACGAGTTTGTTTTGTCCATGGAAAACACTGTTTATCGTGCCGGCGGGCGAGTTAATCGTGCCGGAAAGATATAACCATTATTAACATTAATGTGAGTTATAAGCTAATCCTAAGTTAATGTTGTAATGCCACAACGGGAATCATGCCTGGGAATAAAATTAATGTAAGACCCTTGTGTAACCACATGAAACATCATATAAATGATATTAAATCTATCTGGATAACGCAAGTATCACGATTTGTATTGAAATCAACCGTGCCGACTTTTGCATGTATTATGAAGTAGAAGTAATGCGCGACATTATTGCTTTTTCCGATTTTAACCTTCACCTAACACTAACACACGAAGGTAATATCAGACGTCCAAAGCAGACGCGGCAACGTAATGTTAATATTATTTTTGTTTGACAACCTCTGTGGCTCGGTGGGCGAAAGCCCGCCTGAGGCGCAGGAGGTTGCGGGTTCGATTCCCGCCGTGGGACCAGATTTTATACGATCTGCAATTTCCGGTTTCGGGTCTGGGTATTTTTTATGTATAATATGTATGTATTTACAAAAAAAAATGTATCTATGTAGTATATCAGTCACCTAACACCCATAGTACAAGCTCTGCTTAGTTTGGGGTTATGTGATGCTGTGTGATTAGTCCGGAAATATTTATTTATTTATTTATTTTAATAAATTATGGGACCGTCCGGCTGCAACAACGGGCCGGCCGGTCAGACGTTAGAGGTGATCAACCGCTCTTGGTCGCGGTTTGGACACGCGAAAGACATTTGCGTCAACTAGGCAGATGTATGTCTGTGGTCAATTCCATAGGCTAAAAAGCTAGTGAAGAATGTGAATATATTCACAATATTCACTCAATTCTTACCAACACATTTCCGCTGCGCTACATCGTACTCATATCCGAGTTCGTTGCAGACTCCGGGACGGTTCCTTTCCGGCTGGCGGGGCGAAGGGCGCGGGGTGAGAGGCCGCATCCATTCGGGGTTAGGTGCTGTTGAAAACAATAAAACAAATTAAAGTTTGACCAAGATTTTAAACAAGTCAATCTTAAGAATGTCCGAATCCGAATCCGGCAGGTTCTGAGAACTTTAAAAAAAAGAGTTTGAAGGACATGTGACATTCACCAACACGCACTTGGCCAGCGCGGTGAATTAAGGCCTAATCTCTCTCGCCAAGAGAGAAGTCCCTGTGTCCCAGCCGTGGGAACGTTAATAGGGTGATGATGATGAATCTTAAGAATCGGTTTTTAACAATAATTAATAAGTAAATTAGTTTTCGTACGTGTTGACTTCAGACATGCTTTCAATGCTGTGGAATTGAGGATCATAATATCTTATTCCAGAAATATTTTTAAACCAAGTTGTAAACTGGTTTGTTTCTTATCTTACAAGATCGCTAGCAGAGGATCCATCACGGGTTGGTTACGTTAACTTTAAACACGGTGTTTTCAAATAGGTATATAAAGTTTAAGGGGTGTGAATGAAACGCACCACGCAAACATATTAATATGAAATATAATTGTATTATACTTATTAGATTTAGCAGCCGAAAAACATCTCAAAGTGGAAATATGTAAATCTAATTTCCAATGTTGTGAATGTCAGCCCTAGATTATTATTTATTTATAATAAATAGCAGAGAAGATTTAACGAAAGGGTCATTCAATCTTCTCTGCTTGTATCATCAACACATGTATGGCAATTGGCAATGCCCTTCAGTTGTACTATGCATGCAAGTCTGAAAACTCAGACAGAGACTTTTAATTCTTAAAATGGCAAGCAATCACGGTAGCCCGGTCTATCTGACCAAAGTGGCCAATCAGTGTCATCTCATTCGTTTGACGACACAAATATTCCCATATTATCCTCAGATAAAAACTTAGGTACGAGTATTAGTATCGCAAATTAAATATGAATATATTATGTGATATTGTGATAAACCTCAGTTTTTAGATTAAACTATTTGTATAATAAAAAATATCTAGGTACATTATGTATGACTATTATATTAAGTATATCAGATATCTAGGACCCGTAACACAAGCTTAGAGCTTACCACGCCATCTAGCCCAGATATTGTTGTGTGAATTGTCAGGAAATATTTATTTAAATATTTTTTATTTATTTAGTCAATTTCTCTAAGGATACGGATGCGTCTTTTATCTTTTTCTGCATAAAAAAAAATTATAATTACTATCAGTCTTGAAAAGCTACTATGGGAATTACATAATTAGTTATTAAGTCGTAATTATTACACTCAATCCGGGTGCATGTTTAAACTGCGCCTATAATTTAAAGAACTTGAACAACATGATAACAACAATAAATATGATTAAGTTTTGATTTGACTTACATTGACTCGTGAACGGGCGTTGTGAGCTGGTGGTTGGAGGAGCGAGCACCTCACACCACTCGCGGTTACGCACGTAGCCAGGCAGACAGTCGCACGTGAATCCTCCTGGTTTGTTCGTGCACCGCTCAAGAGAACTGCAGTTGTGCCGTCCGCTCGCGCATTCGTTTATATCTGCAACATAGCGTTTAATTAAGAGATAAACCGTTTACCTTCATTTTGATTAGGCTGGAAACAGTGCTCGACCGACTGTTAGTGGTGACCGTCGACGTAGTTATATACACAATTACACATGTAGGCAGACGATACGCGCGCGCAGCTTTATGCTGCTGCGATTTTGCGGTCTCCAGTCGAGAACTATTTTGCCATCTGTTTCATCAAGGGCTACGTTCAGACTATAGGGCTATGAAAAGGGCTCAAGTTTATCATCATCATAACAAGGAATGAGGAGATACGTAGAAATAAAAATAAGTGGTCGGTTGCGAGTCGCACCCGCGCCGAGGGTTCCATACAAAAACTTAAAGGTACAATGAAGTAAAAGGAAATGAATTATACATTGTATATTTATTTAAGATTTATATTTAAGACCAAAAATCTTTTAAAATGTTGCGAAATGCGATTTTATTTATCATAAAGGTTATCTTAAAAAATAAACGAAGCTATCGATGGGTTCACCATTGTCTTTTATTTCAAAATGAAGCATTTACAATTCAATTCAATTTCTTATAATTGGACTCTGCGCTTGAAGCGTCAGTTAGCCAGTGTCAAGTTAAATAAAATTATATAGTGAAAAAGATGTTGTTACTCAGTTGAACGCCATTTTGCGTAAGCATTTATTTCCATAACTTTTTTTTTTTTTTTTTTTATTATTGATAAGCCTTCATTTGACCACAATCTCACCTGATGTAAAGTGAAGATGTGGTCTAAGATGGAGCATGAAGGCCTAGAAGATGGCTTCTCCGGACCACATTACGAAACACGAAAAAATCGCTTCACGCACTGGCCCAGCCCGGAGGGTGGTGACAAGCCGCGGCCGAAGCCTCCCACCAGAGACTGTTCTTAGCACCACCCGGAGGTCACGTGTAAGGATTCAGAGGGTTACCACTTACGGACGTGAATAGCCAAAACCTCCATAACTAAAATCGGTCCCCAATTATTATTTATAGTCAAAGTCATAATAATGCAGGATAACTTACCAATACAATTTCCATAGTGATCTTTCTCAAATCCATTCACGCAGGATAATTCGTTGGCAACCGGTGGTGTCAGGACCGTTTTATCTAAAAAAACAAATTTTGTGTCCATTTATGTCATAATTAATATTGAGAATAGAATAAAAAGTTGTGTCTTGTATATTATAACAAAAAAAAGGTGTGTGTGCGATTCACACACGGTAGAAGTGAAACTTCAGTAAATCGACAAAAGAATGAGATGAATAAGAAAAAATACTGTGCAAAAAGATTTTGTTCGGGCGGTCACCCATCCAAGTACTGGCGTTCCGGAAAGTTGCTTAACCTTGTTAGCGTTTAAGATTGGCTTACCTGACGTATTTCCGTTGCATCCGGTCTGAAATCACAACGATTCTAAAGAAGTTTCACTTCAAAAATTAACTTGTCTTTTTAATCAGAACTGAGGTCTTCTTTAACTTGAATTGTATCCTGTCTGAGCAGGAATGTGAACAAAATTTCGGCTGGCATCTGATAAAAGATTGTCAAAACATAATAAAATAAATAATTAAAGTTATTAGCTTCTTACCGACACATTTTCCATTGATATCCTTTTCCAATCCATATAGGCAATGAACATCATCAGGGTTGAAACCTGGTGCTATAGAAGTCGTGGTGGGAATTTCAGTGGTTGTTGTTGGCCTACGGCTCCCTGGTCTTCTCGGATACGGCCTTCTTGAACCAGGATATGGACGAGGATATGGTCTTCTTGGTGTTGGTCTACTTGGCACAGTTGGTGATTCACTTGGTGGTCTACTGGGTTCTGTAGTAGTGGTAGGCCTGATAGGATAAGATGGGTAGGTAGGATAAGATGGGTTCGTAGGATAAGATGGGTTCGTAGGATAGTAGGGTCTTCTGCGTTCATCTGGTCTTTCAACCTCGTTGTCAATAGGGTCTTCTGGTCTATTCGGTAGCGAACTAGATGGCGGTGTTGGATTTCTTGGTCTATATGGATTGTAAGTAGGTTGTCGATCTGGAGTTCTATCTTCTGTTCTTCTGGGGTACTCGTCCGTTGGAGGGTTGGGGTTGAAGACTGGAATTGATCCAGGGGGGGGTGTAGGTCTTCTGTTATCTTCTGGGGTAGTTGGTCTTTCAGGTGTTGGCGAGGGGGTAGTAGGAAGGGGTCTGTTTGGTGGTAGTGAGGGTCTCAAGGCTGGTCTGTAGGGGTTGAAAGGAGTCGGTCTCGGAGAAGTGGGCCTAGGTCTAGGAGTTGATGTTGTGGTAGGCTTAGGAGTGGTAGTTGTAGGAATAGGGGTTGTGGCTGTTGGTTTTGGCGTCGTGGGCCTAAGAGTGGTTGTCTTGGGCGTAGTAGGCCTAGGAGTGGTTGTTTTAGGCCTAAGAGTGGTTGGCTTGGGCGTAGTAGTAGGAGGAGGAGTTGTGGGGTAAACTTGATTGTCGGTGGAATTATCTTCGCTGTAATGTGAAAAGAATATTAAATCATCGTCTTGAATCATCATGAACTTAAATAACGTTAACGATAAGGCTTAGTAGGGTGTAGCCGTTTACTCTTCTAGTGTATGAAATGAACCATAAAACAAGTAAAAATTGGACAATCCATAGCCACATCCCAAAATTTTGGGTAAAACATTCTTCTCATATACGTACTCAGAGTAGTAATATTCGTATTCATAAAACGGTTCTGCAGTCGTGGTTGGCGCACGAGGAGTGGTGACAGGCGGATTGCTCTGCTGGCTGCAGGTGAAGGAACCCAGAGAGTTGATGCACTTGAGGCCAGAGGGGCAGTTGTCCAGCTTCAGAGCACACTCGTCCACATCTGAAAAGTGAAAAGGCATTTTAACATTTGTTTTAGCGACGGTCATATTAACCAATTACCATTTAACATTATTTCAATATAAGTATTTCACGTGTCTGAAATATGCTCAAATCAGAAATTCTGATGCAATTGCATCTGGAATTCTATGAGCACCAAATAATTAATATACAAATGTTGTTTGGTTGTCCAAATTTACAAATTATACAGATTTTCAAACGGTGAAGAATTGAAAATAGCTCGATAGTCCAGCAGCCGGTTTATCACGGCGATTTATACTCCATCTGTCCGAAGATTGAGATGGGTCAAGAAATGCAAACTTTTCTACACTTGTACGGACTTACCTGCGCAGGACCCTGATGCTGTGTCTAGTTGGTAGCCGTCTTTGCAGCGGCACTCATAGGCCCCAAAGGTGTTGATACAATTTTGGAACTGGTCACACAGGTGGAGGCCTTCGCGACATTCATCTATATCTGTGAAGGGGTTGCATTGTCCATTATTTGCTTGGTAACGGCGTAAATGGTTTACATAATGAAGGAATTGATCTGATTTTTCATTTAAGTCCAAAGAAAACTCATTGCCTACGCTTATGTATTGGGTTTAAGTTTCAATGGTTTCCAGATTGAGATGCATGCAAGTGCAGGAATAACATACCTTCACAAGATTTTCCACCAGGCTTCATTCTAGTACCTTCCTGACATTTTTTGGCTGGGAATCTGAAAATATATAACATTTTTATCCACCCGCGGCTTTGCCAGTGTAATAACCGATTAACCTGCGGTAAAAAGAAGGTTTTTTCATTTACTGGAAAAACATTCAGAATTTTTTGTGTGGAAAAGCAATAAACACACAAACTTTCGCGTTTATAATTTTAGTAGGATTTACTTATAATCTCGGCTATGGGACATCTTTTTGCTGGACATACATGCCTCTAGGCTGTTTGTCCCAATAAGTTACTCCTATTATGGCAAGTAATCAATTAATTAATTTATTCATTGGAAAACTACAAATACAAAGTCACAAATCAATATAACACTAGAAAGCTTAATGAAGGTTTTCACGGATAGAAAACAACTATGTGAATCAAAAACAAACAAAACCGCATCAACGTTACAACACACATAGCTATTACAAATAACATTATCTAGTAAGAAAACTGATGGAAAATCAACAGAAAACTCTCTGCTCATCCGCCGCCTAAACGTATTCGTACTTAAACAATATAGGTTTATCTGAAAATATATGTTAAATTAATTAGAAATACAATTAAACCTATTGCCAGTGCGCCACAAAAACGAATTTTGACTATAATTTGTACCAGCGTATATGACCACAAATAGATATTAAATTTTGAGATCTAGTACATTTAATGGGAACATTAAGTTTTATCTTCTCAATTAAATAGGGACAGATAATATTATTAGAAGTTATGTAAAGAAGAAAAGACAGGTCTGCAATTATACTATCTCTCTTTTTGGTATGTTTTCTTACTTTGGCAATTGACTGATCTTTGACTTGCAGTTGTAAGCTCCAGGTAAATTGATGCAGACTTCAGACGGCTTGCAAACTTCACTGCTCTCCTCACATTCGTCGATATCTGGAAACATAATTTCATACTATAATAATTATTATTTTTGCACTTTCCATCTTTGATTCAGACAAGTCCTAACAACTTTCTTGTATCTAGTCAAAATTAACCCCTTTTTACACGACATGAGAGCCGTTACACAATTTCGTGACACACCGAGTAACCCTCATTTTTGAAGTGAGTTATAGATACTTTAATAATAATGTTAATTTCGCTTAGGTTCAAGTTTGAATCGCAAAAGTAGAACTTAGAATTTATATGTATAGTCATATAAATTCTAAGGTAGTAATATGGTGGCATTACCTAGTTCGACAAAAAATATAGACACTTATAGTGTGGGTAGCCACATCAATTGGAGTGAAATTAAGTTCTTGAGAGGAATCCTGGATACCTTCGCAAACACCAGTAGCCACGTTGACTTTGAACCCTGGTGCACAGCGCTTGGAGACGTGGTCCTGGCAGAAGAACCCTCCATGGGTGTTGATGCAGTTCTGGGAGAGACGCTGACAATCGTCGGAGATCTCTTTGCATTCGTCAATATCTGTAATAGCAAATGGTGTAAAGTGATAAGTGACAGAAGAATTCCAAAAGGTTAGATAATAATGTTGGTTCTTTATTGAGTTTATATATTTCCAAAACTTACAGAATATTTAACACGATTTACCTAAAACAATAGTGTGCTTATCTCAATTTATGTTTGTGTTACCTATTTATTTCTATTTCAGCATAATTTATCCATTGGTTATCGTAGTTAAATCTTTCAGGGTACAATGAAATAGCTTAAGTTCTCGGGATGTGATGATAATAAAGCGCGCGACAAATGGTGCTTCCCGTATGAGGTTGGTTCTTGGCTTCGGAATCACAACTAACGAGTGTTCAGGCCTTCGCCACACATATCTGTTAGGGTTAGGATTAATTGCCATCAGGTAACCTGGAAACAGTAATGAGCCTCGTGTGTCGATCTCTTAGCGATTAACGAAATATACATACATAGATCCAAAATAATCCACAGAATCATGAACTTTATAAGAACTCATAATTTTTATATAACAGTTTTTGGAATAGATGCAAGCATTTCGTGATTCGGCTAGTAAAGTTTTGTTTGTTGGTAAGTTTTTTGAATGCTGTATGTGTAAGCAAAATCAATAAATAGTAATAAAAAAAACATGTTAATGTGAACAGACCATTTTAAGCAGAGTCTTCAACCATCCTTATTTGTTTTTGTTGAAGTCGTTTCGGTTGCTTTTGTGAATATTTTGCTTAAATCCCCTACGTCTCCACTTTATTATTACGCAATGCTGCTGTATCTTCTACCTTTATCTCTAATCTACAATCTCACCATCGCACTCGTCATCAGCCCCAGCGCGGAATCCCGGGGGACAGATGTCATTGCTCCGTGTATCTTCAGGGGGCTGTTCCACCCTGGGGGTGGTGGCTGTGGGTTCCTCGTAGGGCTTCCCCGGCTGCCCCCCACATTTGTAGCCCCCTATCGTGTTCTCGCAGAGGTGCTTCGCGCAGGGGGGACGTGCGAGCTGGCATTCGTTAATGTCTGGAAAACAAGTAGATTTTTAATAGGGTATTTGACTAACATTAAAAGATGAAACAAATTGTTACTAGATGACTAGTTTATTACTTTTTCAAACCGAAATAATACAATATAAATATTTTTATGTTGGATCATGTGACTAAATAAGTAACAACTATGTTTTTTTAAATGCATAAAGATGTCAGCGGTTTCACCCAACGAAGTACCTACTTTATAAAAATCATGATTGTTGTATGAAATTAGAAGCCCCCTTAAATATTTATTTATTCCTTAATTATATATCATTCATCAAATTTCAACTCTTTATCTTTCACGGTTCTTGAGATACAGCCTGGTGAATGACGGACAAAAAGACGATGAAGTCTCTGTCATAGGTTTCCGTTTTCCAAAAAGACGATGGTCAAGAACCGTGAAAGATAAAGAGTGTTTTACCGTGAAAAACGGAAAAACAAACGTACACACACATACACTTTCCCATTTATAATATAAGTATGGATTGAGTATAACTGGAAGAAATCGCTTTTAGCGATAAGCCTGCCAATTTAACCACAAGCAGCGTATATAGTGTTTTTTTGTGTAAAGAGTTTTAGTTCGTAATAAATGGCGTGCATAAAGTTATTATCCATCTATCTACTGGACAAAAAAATATTAGTATTTATTAATACTCGCCATCACAAACTTGTTCCTTCACATTCCGCTTGAACCCAGGGGGACAAGCGAGCCCCACATCCCTCTTCTTGATGGGGACACACTTGAAGGCTCCCGGGATGTTGTGGCACACGGTGTCGGCGGCGGTGCAGAGGTCCTCCTGGGCTTCCATGCACTCGTTTATGTCTGGGAAAGATTGATAAATTTATAAACATTCCCGGACAATCCACACAACGACATATAGTCCCGCGATAAGCTCTAAGCTTGTGATACGGGTACTAGAATCGGATGTAGGTACTTAATATTATAGAAAGTTTCACTAAACATATTAAACATCCAGACCAAGGAGAAAGTGCTTGCAGAACATACAAAAACTTGACCCCTTGGCGGGAGTCTAACCTGCTCCCTCATGCGCCGCAAGCGAACCTTCGCTATATTATTGTAGTTATACAGTTTACAGTATTCACGTCCATGTTTTCTTCTCGTAAGACAGGGCAATGTATGTCGAGACAGCTAATGGTTGTTGTAAAATATGGTACTGTCACACAGGAGCAGTGAACAACACCGTCCATGTAGTTTCTCTAGCTATCGTTGTCTACATACCATTGCAGGTTTTCTCGTCAGCCTAAAGATGGAAACCCTAGCGACATTGTTGTTGTAACATACCATTGCAGCTTTTCTTGTCAGCTTGCAGTCTGAAGCCCTCGCGACAGGCGCAACGGACAACCCCGTCTGAGTCGTCGCACGTGTGTGCGCAAGAGTCGCGCTTGCAGGTTTCTCGAGGTTTAGCTGTTGTTGTTGTAGTTGTTGTCGTTGTTGTGGTGGTGGTGGTTTTTGTTGTTGTTTCGGGCTTGTCTGCTGCTTCCTGTGAAGGGAGGCTATATTAAAATTAATCACTATTAATATAATATATTAATAATAAGCAATATTAATCAGAGTAGTTGGCATTTTACTGAGCTTTTTCCCAGGTACGGAGCATTATTAAGTAACGAGTAGTTGGAGTAGTACCCCGAGGTGTTTGTTACGTTACTGGTGTTTTATAGGGGAGAACAAGCTATGGTCCTTCTTGCATGTTTTCGCTTTTCTTACATTGTGGGTCTTACAATCATCGAGGTATTTCCAGAAGTTACTTTTCTTACCACACAGCACTTGTAGTAGGTTTGCTTTCTGAGGAAAGATGAGAGTCTGATGCCCTCTCCTTCCGGGGGGTATCCGCAGGACTCCTTACCCTGGTACTCGCCAGTGGTGGTCCCGAACGAACACTCTTCACAGCACGTCTGGAAATATTAGTAAAACAAGAAATATACATCTTTATTTCAATCCTATCTATAGGTTAGGGTTACCAACACACATTCTTATATCCAGCCAAGATTATTCTGGTCCAGTGATCGAATCTAACGCTGAATTACAACTGGGGCACGGGAATGCACTGGATAAAGTATAATATAATCCAGTGCAGAAACTGGACTGGCTGGCTCTACTTTTAAATCCATATTAGCGCTACTACGTTTGACTGTGTTTCCCGCGAAAATGGTAAAGTATCCTATGTGTTATTCTGATTATTTAAGCTATTTCATTGTGAGGTTTCATCAAAATCCATCCTGTAGATTCTCCGTGAAAGAGCAACAATACTTCCATCCTCACAAAATTTGTGTTTCATATTAGTCGGAGTTACGATTTGCATTTATTTTGTTTGTTATTAATTGGACCTTAAACGACGGTTTCTGGTATATTTTCTTTACCTTTCCGATGTCAGTAGTTGGCGAACTACATCGCTTAGACGCAGCTAATTTCATACCCGCATCACATGCTTCCTTTTCTCTGAAACAAAAAGCCTCGATAAAATACAAATCTAATGAAGCAATCAAAAAGAAATCGATTTAGACGTGCTCGAGGAAAGCTTAATAGCTGCTGTTTCAATCGAAAAGTAAGTAGCATAAGGAAGTGTTTTTCAGAGAACGCAATTTTTTTGGGTGTTTAGTGAATAAGTATTAGCTTAACCGTAAGCTTAAGTTTGCGAATGTTATTTTTACAGCCCCAAAAACCATTCACACCACTTTTTCTAGATGGCGGGCAAAGGTGACGATGACAAACCACAAACTTGAAGTTACATAAAAAATCGCAAGTTAAGGTTTTAAAAAAATCTGTATTTTTTTTTATTCTTAGCGAGTTGTCTACATTACAGCTAATCAAAAACATAAAACGTTTGCCATTTCACTTCAATTTATGAGGTAATTTTCATAAGAATTTTAATTTCGTAGTCACAAAGAGACAACAACAAGAAGAAACATAACAGAAAATTACAAGAAAAATTCATTCTTATGATAGGTTTATATTATCTTTCTTATGGTCATAGTCATTTCGGATTTTTTAACTACGCAAAGCCAAAATTAAGTCAACATTTTGAAACTTACTTGAACTGCTCCTTGCAACAAGCAGCGATAGCAGTTCTGCATATCTTTTCCTCCCCTGGCTGAAACTCCAGGTCATCCGGTGGGCCCATTCCCTGGCACGCCGCCAGGGTCGGGATACCAGCCACCACCTCATCCACGTGGCTGCAGCATACTTCCTTCAGGTCCGCTTCTTCTTCGGATGTGGTCGCTGGGGATGAATTCATGATTATTATCATTAGTCTTTTCATCGAAAATATCGCAGTGCCTCAAGACGAATGTTTTAAATCAATGTGTGTTGCCAGTAATGACAAACATACGGATCCGAAACGTGGTACTTCATTATTGGTCTCTTGAATAGGCTCAGAGTCGCTCAAAGAGCTATGGAGAGGGCTATGCTCGGGGTTTCTCTACGGGATCTAATCAGAAATGTGAAGATTCGTAGAAAGTGGGTCGCCGACATAGCCAAACGGATTAGCTCTTTGAAGTGGCAGTGGGCAGGCCATAGAGGTATAGCATGCAGAAGAGATGGTCGTAGTAATTTTTTTATTTAGAATACTCGTATCAAATGAGCTGCATGTTCTTTTTAGATTAATTTTTAAATAAAGATCTTTAAAATAAAATTGTATACTCGTAATCAACATTTTTGGCATCGGTTTTGTATCTTTTGTGTGCATCAGATAGAAATCGTCACTTGAAATGCTTGTTGAACCTGTATAAATCAGTATTGTGAAAATGGACTTCTATTTTTAACCCCCAACCGTTGTTTGTTTCTGTTGGGGGTTAAAAAGTTGTTATATGTTTGTCGTTTCAGTCTTTCTGTCTGTGGCATAATAGCTCCCAATTAAGCGATTTCAATTTAGTTTTTTTTTGTATGTAGGTGGCTTTTGCTTGTGTTACAAACACACATTAAACATTATGTATGTATATTATGATGAAAATGGGTTGAGCCCATTTAAAAGTTATGGGGGATGAAAGAGGGGAAGTAACTTACATTCGGTTCGTTTGCAGGCTCTATATATTATACATATATTATATTATAACGCGCACTCCCGAACGATACTGACTGTGTTCACGTCGTAGGCCACCGTATAAGGGCTTGATTAGCTCAAATTCCAACACAAAATATTCGATACCTACTGAGTAATTAAGCTGTTAATACTTGCCCCCGTTATAACAAGCCTCAACAGTTTGTTCTAGTCTTCGTTTACCAACCATTCAGTGAAAAACGTTCAACGATCGTTCATGTCCTAAACAAATAATGGCTTAAACCAGTCGAAAATTAGACTGTTTTATAAACTATTTTATCGTGAACGATAAACGGTCTCTTTTCGACTCATCCCTACTTCATACCATGTTTGAAGCAATAAAGACATTCTATTCTATTCAGTTCAGTTTCTTTTATTTGGACTTTGCGCTTAAAGCGACAATTTGCCAGTGTCGAGTTAAATAAAGTTATAAAGTGTAAAAGATGTTTCTCTGTTGAACGCCATTTTGCGTATTCCCTATTCTATTCTACAAGGGGTAGGGTAATTCTGATTTTGTCTAATGCTTATTAAAATGTCATATGGCTTAAATGACATAAGAGCTATTCTGATGTAACTTGATGTAACTATGTAACATCTTTTTTACATTATAATTTTATTTAAAAGATAAAGATAAAAAAAAAGAAATTGAATTTATTAAAACTTTATAAAATTACCGACTAAAATTTAAGTTTATAAGTCTATTGACAATAAATTAGATGTACCATACACTATACATATATTCTAAATAAATATTTAATATTTTATTTAAAAACTATTTAGTTATTAAAATGTGTCTTCTTTTATGACTGATACCTACATCCGTTTTTCGGCCTTATTGGAATAAGAATTAGATAATTTGATTATTATAATTGTATGTCATGTGCTTAAATAACATCGAGTATCAACAATGTGATCCACTTCGGGCATACAATATAATTGTTAGTACCTACACATAGTAAAATTATACAAAACGAAAACCTTATAATACTTACATACTAAAACTTTCTGAAAAAAGTACCTACATAATATATATCTTGTAGTATTTGTTCCTTCAGGTTAGTCTAATAAATAAATATTTCCGGACCAATCACACAGCATCTTCTTACCCCAAACTAAGTAAAGCTTGTAATATGGTTAGGTGACTGGTATACTACTACATACATATATATTTTTTTGTAAATACATACTTATTATACATAGAAAACACACAGACCCGAAACCAGAAATTGTAGATCGTTCAAAATCTGGTCCCCCGGCGGGAATGGAACCCGCATCCTCCTGCGCCTAAGGCGGACTTTCGTCCACCGATATCCACCGGTCGTCAACCACACTACACACACACACAACACACATTATTTTCAAGCCAGTTCTAAGTTTAACTTGAACGAATTTCCATTAAGTTCTAATGAAGTGACGATGTGGTCTTAGATGGAGCATGAAAACCTTAGAAGGTAGATAGATGGCTTCTCCGGACCACATTACGAAACACGAAAAAATCGCTTCACGCACTGGCCCAGCCCGGAGGGTGGTGACAAGCCGCGGCCGAAGCCTACCACCAGAGACTGTTCTTAGCACCACCCGGAGGTCACGTGTAAGGATTCAGAGGGTTACCACTTACGAACGTGAACAGACAAAACCTCCATACTTACTTATCAGAAACGTACCTTATTATTTAGATTCCTGTGTGAGGAACCCTACAAAATATTCAGGTGCTGTAACCGACATTGCGAAGCAGTGCAACGGAGCCCGACACTAACGGAACAGATAACAGACAGGGCGGCCTCGATTTACAATGCAGCAGCAATATCGTGATTGTGGAGTTTTGCAGAATTACGTGATCATTTCTGGAGGGTTTCAGGGATATTTTTTTAACACCCGATCGCAAAAGGGGTGTTATAAGTTTGTCGAGTCTGTGGCATAATAGCTCACGGACGGATTAAATAATAACAATAAGTTTTTGTTTTGTATAAAACTTTTGCGCGATTGTTATTACTTATTTGATGAAATTTGAGCCGTTTTAAGGTTATGGGGGGTGAAAGTTGGAAAGGTGAACCGAATATCAGCAAATATACTTGAATCTCAAATGAAAGCGCATCAGGGTTACGGATCATAGAATTCACAAGTGCCATAAAGCATAATCTAAGTTTACAATTAAAAAACCCCTGATTTCAGAACCTTAGTTCCCTTAAAAGTTAACAGTCATACTATTTTGTAATGTGCACGTGATGCGCTTTCATTTGACACCCCACAGCCCCACTCGAGTATATTTGTAGATTTTCGGTTTTCCTTCCCCACTTTTACCCTCATAACATTTAAACGGGACACCGATTTTCATCAATCATGTCTAAGAACACTCGCGCGAATTTCAGTAGAGATGTATGCATAGTAGTCGCGGAACAGGGTTGACGACACAATCAAACGGATAAGTTCATTAAAGTTGCAACGGGTAGGCCACACAGGTCGTAAAACGAATAGCCTCTATAATGTGTAATTTTTTTATATTTATTTTATTAAACTTAATATTTTGTATATATTAAAAATGAGTTAATACCTAATCATAACCTAATCATATAATAAAAAAAGTGTGTGTGTGTCAGCTACGACGCACGATTGGAGTTTACTCCTTACGAACTATAATTTTATTATGATATATATATCGAATAGAAAAAAAGGATAAATTACTTCAATAAAGCGTATTACATAAAGTATGTTACAAAATAATATAAATAAAATACAGCAATACCTCTTTGCGCGATACTTCGTAGTCTCAACTACGAAGTATCGCGCAAAGAGGTGACCCCGAGAATGAGATACGCTGTGTAATGTATTCCATCTCATTCTTTTACACGTTCAATCCTACAGATATATATGTTTGTATCTTTCTACGTAACGCCTCAACTTTCGTGTTACACTTTTTGATTTTACTCCCCATAAAATTTCCGTACCGGGCCTTATAACTCAAATCGTTTCTTAAGGAGTAAACTCCAATAAGATTTATTTTTTATTTACTAAATTATATATTTTTTTATTCCTTCTTGGAGTTTTTTCCATAATGCTAACTAATTAATACTAAATGTATTCAAAACATTTAATTAACCCTTAACTACCACACTGTAGAACTAATTAACCCACTACCCTTACTAAATCCCAAATTAAAATTTAAGTAATAACTAAGGCCCCGAGGGGTTGTTTATAAATAAATTACTCTCATAATTACAAATTGCTCATTTGCCTTAGGGTTGGGTCAGATACCGGAAATCGAAGAATTGTATTTAAAAACATAGATTATAGTCGCGGCTCGGTTTTATAATCCATTACTTACCAGCATTACATTTTTGGGGGTATAATTTGGAAGTATATTAAATTTTTCCATAATAGGCATGATGACAACATAAAAAATAGATATTCAGTTTAGTCAGTCTGTAAGCCCGTCTAAAAATACTGGACACCTATTTTTTTGCTTTATTCATTTCATAAGATATAGATAAGAGAAGTGCCAAGATAATAGTGCATCAAATTTCTGAAGATTCAATTTGTAACGTACCTATACGTAAAGTATTTCAATTCACTGGAACGTCTTGATTTTTTACCCCTGACCAAAAAAGTTATAAGTTTGACGTGTCTGTCTGTCTGTGTGTATGTCTGTCTGTCTGGGACATCATAGCTCCCGCACGTATGGAGCGATTTCAATTTATTTGAAAGGTGTTTCGTGTTGTACATGTTTCATGAAACTCGGTTGTGTCGTTTAAAATTTAGGGGGGTGAGAGTGGGGAAGGAAAACCGAAAATCTGCAAATATACTTGAGGGGTATCATATGGAAGCTCATCGCGTGCATATTACAAAATATTATGGTGTTTTACTTTTACGGATAGTAAACCACTGGAATCGGGGGTTTTCTTGAATTTCGATTTATTCGTTTGCAAGAAAACAGAATAAATATACAACGAAACTATTTTTCCCTTTGAGCTTAATACATTTTTCAGATCGAGAAATTAGCATGTATACCATCAAAAATATATTTTATCTCATTGCCTTCAACATGAGCCAAAATCGCCCAAACCGTTCCGCGGACTTTTACACCTCCCCAGGTATAATTTTGACGTCCTGAAAAAACAGGAATGGAACACCATCTTCTAAAATAATATATGTATTTTGATATATAATAAAAATTATATTTCATCATAAAGGTTGTATCCTCTTATTTCTATTGGCAATCTTTTAGTTGTTGAAATAATGATATCTGGGGTTATTTTGAAGCAACTAATTTAGACTCTGTTTTGTTTGTTTGCTTGACAGCGTAGACTCTCAGGACCTGGTCAGGTTTGAAAAATTATTTCTGGTTTAGATAGCCCATTTATTGAGGAATGATATAGTCTTTATTTAAGGCCTAGGTACTTTTTACCACGGAAAAATACGTTGTACCGTCCCGCTGGGAAAATCCATAGAAAAAAATACAGTGATTCAAGAGGAGGCCCAATATTTAATATTTTTAATGAAATGTTTACATTTAATAATATATTTTTTGTTGAATTGAATATAAATTGATATAAAACCACCACAATCTACTGATATAGGTTAAAGGGCATTAACCGGTGACATCATAACATTAACCTGGTCAATTGAGCCCATACAAGTACGAATCGCATCGTGTGTCTAATCCTTAACACGCGGGCAGTCAACTGGTTAACTTCTTAACGAGTTTCAGGGACCAGAAAGGCCATGTAATATCTCGCGCCTGTAATATCATAACGAATTTAAAAAATACCTGGAGATGGTAGATTTTTTTTTTTCAGTATTAAATATAAATATTTTTTATTTATAATAGTGTGTGTAATGCATGATATTTTTGTAGAATCTTGCCATTACTCCAGTTAGAAGGGGGGCGGAATTAGTACTAAATATTTTGGTTCTTTTTATTTTTTTTTAACTTTTGATGCGTTGTTTTATTATTGAAATCTAAATACAATGTAAACCAATTAAAAAGCTTTGCTTAGCAGGTAGTTCTTGAGTTAGTTGTAATTATTTTTTGACTGTTGATATTTGTGAAAAAGTAAAATTTCTTAAGTCTTTTGCATTATCCCAACGGGTTGTTATAATTATTGACTGTCAAAATAAAAAATAGATAACGAGCTGTGGGTTAAAATAAAAACGTAAGTTTTTGGTAATCACATAAAACCTATTTATTTTCATAACCCACGTGTGGGCATAGATCTCCCAGAGTTTGAGCCACCCACACACGGTCCAGTGGTAACAGTATCTGTGAACATTTCTTTGCCAAATATCTCGCTATCAAAATATCACGTAGGTACCTATAGTCAACGCTGCAGATAAAATAATTGGTGAGTGGCATTGACCCTGAGAGGCTGACAACGAGTCGACAAACTAAATTATTTAATACCGTCGATTTTAATATTAGAATGAGACGAAAAGAATTCAATAATTTATTTAATTTATTTGTTTGAGGACCCCCAGCATACCTCTGGTTACTTTACGTAGAAAAAAAGCTTAAAAAAATTAATTTAAGTTTTCCCTCAATGATAGAAAGCCACATCATACGCAATATACTAAATGAACATTGAAGAAACAGTATGTAACATAAAATTATAGAAACGACAAAAACAAATCTTCTATTGAAAAGAGATTATACGAATAGTTATGAACTGAGAATATTCTGATACATTCAACAATTTTAGTAATTTACAGAGTTAATGGTGTATCATTATTATGATGGTACTTAAGACTCTTGTAAGACATAATCATAAAATCACCTGCGCCTTTTTTTTTCATAACCACAAAATTACAAAATAAAAAATTAATCAATTCAATGAGATCATCGCTTTTGTGCTCGCGGGGATTCCACCGCGAGAAGCGGTGAGGAGAGGAGGTGAGGTCCTTATACAAAGTTGGCAATTAATTACTCATTTAATAATGAGTATTACAAATAAAATAAAAGTATCCAAAGACCGTAGGGGGTCTAGTCCAAATTGGTCAACCAATTGAACAAATTGGACGATTTTATTCAATTTATTTAATGGTATAATATAATTGAAACAAAACAATCTTTTTTAAACGCTTATTTCGTAACTTACATTTGATAATATTTGCATACATGCTTGGGTTGAATACCATTATAGAGACGTCTAGTTTTAGTCGCCTAGCTTACTCAATCTGGTCCTTAAGTTCTTGGCATGTTTGTAAACATTGTATTCTGCAAATAAACATTTAATATGGTTTGAAAATTTCTATCAGCCATATATTGTTCACAAAATGAATGATTACAGATAACTTAAGAACTATGAACTATTGCATTGATTCTTATCAAATTGATATGAACAACTTATTAGAATCTGATAGTTCGAACATATCATTGTCGTCTATATAGCTTAATTTGTAATTGAAGCTCTATTATAAAGTTAAAAAATATAAAGTTCTATAAAGTTTTTCGTAAATGAGGAGATACGTAGGAAAACAAGATGTCACCGATATACCAAACGAAACGGATTGAATCATGTTGGTTTATGAGGCATTTTCTAGGCTATATACGAGTAGGCTATAGAAAAGATGTCCGTTGTGGCTATAAAGTTCTCGAATGGACAATAAGACTATGTTAACATTGACTGCCTCAGAGGGTTCGATTCCCGCCGGGGTAAAGTATTTGTATGTTATGCAAGGACTTTCTCCTTGGTCTGCGTATTCAATAAGTATATGATAAAAAATGTCTATGTATGTATGTATATTAAATAAAGTATATCAGATGTCTAGTACCCGAATCACAAGCTTAGAGCTTTCCTTGGGTTGCTGTGTGGATTGTCCGGAAATATTTATTTAATAATATGAATGTTTAGTTAGACTGCTGGTTTACGGCCACTGAAAAAACTAAAAATTACTTCCAGTTATTTAGGAGACCTTTTAATATTATGTAGTCTTAAGTATTGGACTTTCTATGGCCGCAATAATAATGTCATACTACATATATTTTGTTGATTAAACCGGAACTAATAGATACCGTCACTCAATAAATACAGGTCTTAGGTTATCTAGCTAATCGCGAAAATGGAAGTACATACATTATCAAGAATCTTGAGTTTATATTCCACGAAGGGTTTGTGAATTTTACAATAAATAACTTTTATTTTTTTAATTAAAGAGAAGGTTTTGCTTAGTTACATGACATAACTATGGTTACCAGAAATCAAGAAATTATAATAACTTGACATAGGAAAAATCATTTACGTTTCAAAATTATCACATAGGATTATTATTTTCTTATGGAAGTTAAGGCTAGTATCCTTAGTTAGAGATAAATATGTAAATTTTTAGTTTCATAAACTTAAGACTTCACTCAAATCAACTTATGGTTATCAATATTAATGTCCATATTAAATTTCAACTTAATCTGGGCTGTGCCAGAACGGATGATTGCACAAGCCTAGAGAAATAATAAATAGCCAAACGTAGTAAAATTCCACGTAAAAATATGAATAGTTGTAGAAAATTTTGTGATTTTTATGTATAATATAAATCGTATAATCCTTAAAACTTTTAATATCTTCCATTAAAGTTATGATTCTTTAGCTGTATCATATTTTTCATCAAAACGAACTAAAAGTAGTTAAAAATAAATATGTTTAATAGCAAAATGATCTGCCAAGGTTCAACAATAGGTACGGTATATATTTTTATATGTACAAATGTTAAAAACATACATACCGTCGACCGTTATGTGTGTTTTCAGTCCTACAAAAAACGCACACGCGAAAACACAAATCACTAACTTCATTTTTATATCACTTTTCACTTACACTCAAACATATTTTAGCCTTAAAAATTTAAGTAATATTTTTATTATTATTAAGTTTTTAAATTATTATAAGATGTCAGTTTGTGGCGATATGTAGGTTAGGAGACTGATGCAGAGGTCAGTCGGCGTTGTACTGATAAGCTAGTGGTTTTGCGCATGTAAGAGGCTACTACGGTATAGCTCATCTTCAGACAATCTTATGAAGTATTCGTACATAATAGGGAATATAACTCAAGAATAAAATACTTATAACATTGTGATATTAGAATCATAATATTAAATACTCTTAATATTTTTATATTTTGTATTTTAACTACATTAATATACATTTTGTGCCTGTTTATGATAAGTTATATTGAAGTTCTTTTAATTTGAAAATGAGCAAACATAATATTTGTTTATCTGGCTGATTATTTTTCAGTAGACTTCGAATTTAAGGAAATATTTCGTGCAACAGATCAACGTCTTTTATAATTTCGCATATTTTATTATAACTTTTGCGATTAATTATTATATTCATTTATTTCAGATAATGTCAATCCATATATTAAAAACTAAAATGTATCTTAAAATTACACATAAAAATCAAATAAATCAAATCAAATAAAACGTTGTTACACAATAAAATTATATTAAAATTAAATATGGTTCAGACGGTGCCCATCATAATTTGCATCCACCTGTTTTGGATGGGGCAGTCTGTTCGAGTAACAATCATCCGCAGGATACCGTTGCTGCTGCCTCGCGCACGCTGGAGTAGGGAAGCGACTTTCTTACGAATAATTGCATGAAAGCCGTCCGTGCGCGCCTCCGCAAACATTCCAGATGCGCTGCAAAAGCGAGGCAGCCGCATCAGCATCCTGAAAATGTTGTTATATTGGACTCGCAGAGATCTGGCAGCCCGCTGGGTGTGGTTTATCCATAGGCTGCTCGAGTAGAAGGACTGGCAGTAAGCCTTGAAAAGAGTAACCTTCACTTCTCTCGAGCAGCGAGCAAACCTGCGTGCAAGCATGTTGCCCCGGACCGCCAGAGCTCTGCGCTCCCTCTCTATATCTGTGTCATCTTTCAGATCCTCTGTCACAATATGACCCAGGTATTTAAAACTATTCACCACCCGCAGAGCCGCACCGTTGAGCATAACAGGCGGAACATGGGCTGGCATGATTAATTATCATTTAAAAATATGTAAGTGAAGGTAAAAAAAAAAATTTTAGTTTTTAATTTAGTTTTCAGTGTTATAAAGAACTTTATACTACACTATTTATAGTATAATATTTTGGGTATCACATCACGTGACATGTTCGATGGATAACGTTAACGAAATTAATTACGTACTATGTGTACCTATGTAGGTATTTAAATAGATATAATGTAGGTATCTAATATACATCGTATGATTGTATGAGTAATAAAGCTCAAACTTGTCCTTCTACGGAATCAACCCCACCATCTTCTAAGTCACAAAAGATATTCAGATTATTTAATATTTGTTTATAAAATTATCAAACGAACAATTAGCTCTGTCGGAAGACCAGCGCTGGTTACTAGCATGCCAGTTTTTCTAGCAAATAATATTTAAAGGTTTGTCTATATGCAACTAATGTTTGTTTTAATTTTTGATTGATACTCAAATGAAATAAGACCTAACTTTATATCTTTTATCTACGATCATCAAACACTTCACGGAAATTCTGAAACCCTACAGCCTAAATGCTTCCTAACTCATAACAAAAATGTCGACGTCTCGTGGCGATAACAATAAAGTGTAATTTGGCGAAAAATGGTACACGAGGAGGGCCCGCCGCCTCCTAATTGGCACTTCATGAGGTACCTTTTAAACGGAGGAGTTTTTACAACATTGCCTGGCTTTTACTAAGCATTAGAAGCTGTGTCAGATTTTAAGAAGCATATAAGGACTTTATTTACGTAAATCTTATTTTATAAATCTTCTGTACGTGTGTTAGTCATTGAACTACCGATTTTGATGAAATTTTTGTGTGTGTTTAAGTGGGCTCGAGAATGGTTTAGATTTACAATACGGTCAACTAGGTGAGTAGCGGCGACCGCTAGTATGGGTCTAATAATATGTGTAGAGTAGGTAGGTCAAAATGCATCACTGTACAAGTTAATCAAAATTTTAGATAAGTATGAGATTGACATTTGTTTTTTTTTTTCTTTTTATTCATTCTGTCAGACACAAAATACATTTTAGGGCAAAAGAACGATTTTTTTATGTTTGATAAGCCTTCATTTGAACACAATCTCACCTGATGTAAAGTGACGATGTGGTTTAAGATGGGGCATGAAGACCTAGAAGGTAGAGGAATTTCCGGGCCACATTACGATACACGACGAAATCGCTTCACGCACTGGCCCAGCCCGGAGGGTGGTGACAAGCCGCGGCCGAATCCTACCACCAGACTGTTCTTAGCACCACCCGGAGGTCACGTGTAAGGATTCAGAGGGTTAACACTTACGGACGTGAACAGAAAAAAGCTCATAATTTATACCCTCCTCCTATTTTATACCTACATGTAAAGAGTATGCGTCTATTTTTTATACCGAACAGGCGCTTTGATCATTCACTTATCCGAAAGAAGATTCTAATGTAAAGAATTTGCAAGGGAAAATATCCAGTGTTTTCTGAGAATTTTGATGAAAAATATAAAGTACTTACCTACCTATACATATATTTTCCACCTAGCTGTTTTACTGCTAAAAGGCGTTACGCAAATCAGTTTCAAAAAGTTTAAAAGTTTTTTTAACATCTCTTTTCATTCTTGGCTAATAATATCTCTGATAGTTTACTTGGTCATGGCAAGCTCACTACTTAAAAACTGTGTCTTGTTTAAAACCACATGAAAATTTGTTGCGTCGTGAAAGTTCTTTGCAAACGGAGAGCGGAGGCGCATAAATATATAAGCTAAGTAGAATTGTAATAAAAATGCAATCATTAAGTTTTTAAATAGAAAACCTATAAAAATTAAGGGATATACCAATTGAAGACCTCATTGGGTACGAACTACGTTACCAATAAAAATAGGAAGATTAGACTGTCGCAAGGATAAATATTTCTTGTCCCAAATATAAATTTCACATAAACTTTACAAAAAAATCAGGTTTCATGTATGGAACGTGGTAAAATTTGTTTGTTCGGTCATTCAATCTCCGGATTAAGGGATTAGTGGTCCCTTCCTGGATTTAAATCTTAATTCAATACAAACATCGTTAAACTCTGGACATAACATAATCGTATTTCGGTTTTTAATAAATATTGATGCACAATCCACACAGCAACATTTAGCCCTGAGATAATTTTATTTGTTGAGACAGCACAATTATTATACAAATTGCCGTTACTTTAATTTAATTGAAGACAAAATTTCGAAAGAAATGCAGCACTTCCTGAGATCAGACATCTCAATCATTCTCATATCAGATGTTATCTTAAAACTTAATTAAATATATTTTATTTATTTGTAAAGTTATGATACAAAAAGCTTTATAATATAGCATTATCAACCAGCTAACCTGATTACGTGAAGTAATCGAAAATAGTATTAAAATAATAATAATAATAAAAATAATAATAATAAATATTTCCTGACAATCCACACAACAACATCTAGCCCCGTGGTAAGCTCATAGCTTGTGTTACGGGTACTAGACATCTGATATACTTAATATAATATACATACGTACATATATATATATATATATATTATTTTTATTATACATATTAAACACCCAGACCAAGGAGAAAGTGCTTGCAGAACATACAAACACTTGACCCCTCGGCGGGAATCGAACCCGCTACCTCTTGCGCCACAAGTGGACTCTCGCCCACCGCGCCACTGAGGCAGTCAAAATAATAATAGATTTCTAATTTTGCGAAATAGAAATCAAGTTAATGACTGACAGCTAGATAGTATAATAGATTTACAAAGTTTTTGTGTCCCATTCAAGATTACTAACAAGTTAATTCGCAACTAAAGAGATAAATAAAAAAATATATATATTTGATATAAAACAAAATGTGAAATATATGTTATATTGTGTACCTACTTACTAAAAATATTTTTAAATAAAGGGCCATTTTAACCATTTTAACGTTTAAGATCACCTATCCCACGTGTTTTAAATGCTCTCAACGCCCTTTTGGAAATAAATAAATAAATAATAAAAAATTATAAACATAATTTCCGATTTTATTTAATTCTATAATGTGTTTTGACATAAAAATAGAAACTAATTACCGCAGATATTTGTTGCCAACTGTCTCTAAAACTCTTGTTATACCTATCAAATTTTCCTTATAATTCAAAAAGGTACTCCATTAAAGAAAACTCGAAAGTCCCTTCGCATTGCCTCCATTTAAGCACGCCTGGGCTGTTATTAGGGCACTCGACGACCACTGGGTCAAGAGTAGCGATAATGAGACTCTAAACAATTACCCAACCGAGCTAAAAGCCACGGTATTTGATAACGAATCATTCATAAGAATTTTGATAAAACTGGATATTTTTTGTAAAACCGTTGTAAAAACGTTTCTAGGAAATAATTTTACCACTTATTTTGTAGATTGTTAGTTCTAACAGTAATTGCTTTATGGTTTAGAGATAATGCAATACGAAGCTACCTACCTTCGTATTGCATTATCTCAGAAGCCGGTGGTAGGCTTCGGCCGCGGCTTGTCACCACCCTCCGGACTGGGCCAGTACGTGAAGCGATTCGTGTTTCGTAATGTGGCCCGGAGAGGCCATCTACCTTCTAGGTCTTCATGTCACATCTTAGACCACATCGTCACTTTACATCAGGTGAGATTGTGGTTAAGGCTTATCTAACATAATAAAAAAATAATACTAAGCCCTAGTCGATAAATTATGTAATAATAAATTTTCTCTTTTGGATATATCTGAGTTGGTTGATAATCGCCGTAAAAGTACTTAGTCAATAGTTAAAATATAGAGTAATCTCTGTTTATCGACGAGGTCGGGTTAAATAAATAGAGAGATAAATCTAAATTTAAAATTGAAGAAAAACCCGATTGCAATGCCTTTATTCCCTTAAAAGTAAAACACCATCATATTTTGTAATGTGCACGCGATGCGCTTTCATTTGATACCCCACTCAAGTATATTTGCAGATTGTCGGTTTTCCTTCCCCACTCTCACCCCCATAACTTTTAAACGGCTCAACCGATTTGATTTTCATGCAACATGTCTACATACATGTACAACACCCGCGCCAAACTCACCTTTTAACAAAACGATACTTCAAACTTATAACACCCCTTTTTTTGGTCGGGGATTAAATTCTCACACGCATAATTTAACATTGCTATAACTCAGATAAAACTTTAGAAGTGTAGAACTTTTCATCGCTGTTTTGACAAATTATTGCTATATTACGTACACTTTTACTAGACTATTCATATTCATTTATTTATTGCTTCTTGTTGTTACAATAAAGGTGTTAACATAATAGATTCTCTGACATGAGCCCACTATTGACTATTCACAGTTATAATAACAGAGTGCGTATGCCTCCTGTACTTAGGGCCGCTATGCTATCGCTAGTTCTAATTTCTCAACGATCCATCTTTGGTCGAGAAGTCCTAACTACTTTCTTTATTATATTTATTAGAATACATTCTAAAAAATACAATCATAATATATAAAAAACACTATAAATTAATTCATACATACAAATAATGATATATTGAAATAACACAAACAACAGCCAAAATAAAAAAATCTAACAAACAATATTGAAGATTATGATTCCCCTCCTCCCAAATATCCCTAGACTTTGTTGAGGTGTGCTATTTAATATAATGTTCCTAACTTCGAGTCTAGGTAAAGCTCTAAGATCTACACTAAGTAAGGGCTTGTTTCACAATCTCCGAGAAAACTTAGTCAATTGTGAAAATATAGAGCAATCTCGGCCAGTCAGTCACCGACAGTTGTCAGTTGACTAGAAGGCTTTTTTTTACCTTTAACTAATGTAACTCGGAGATTGTGAAACGGGCCATAGATCCCTTAGATATTTTAGAGTAGGTAGTAAAATACATTAAGTAAATGGAAGTAGCTCCTAATCTATTCTCGTTAAACGATTTCTGCGAAACGAGATAACAGATTGACTTTGAAATTGTTTATTCGAAGCTATCGCGATATTTTATCTAGTTTGCGCTAGTGTAGGTAAAATGTTCGTGCGAGGTCATGCTAAGCTACTTCTAATGGTCCCGCTACATGAGCGGCCGACGGCGAATATTCGTGTCAACGCGATGTGTGTGGCCGTGTACATAGTTGCAACGCGGACTATTCGGGCAAAGACGATGTTTAGAGTTAGCGTGGTTACTTCTACGGAACTTCTTGAAGCGCGCAACGCGAGTCGCGATAAAATCTTTGCCCGCTAATGTAGACAAGTAGGTACATCTCGTATACCCGTTTACGATGACTTTAGCGCGCCAACGCAACACGAATCTTCGTCCACTGATTTAGCCGCTCCATAATAAACTTACTAAGTTTATAAGTATTGTATAAAGGAGAGCAAATGCATAGTATGCAAGAACAGAAAAGCGATAAGCTTAGAATGGACTTACACACCAAGTCCGTAAAAAAAAATGTTACCTAAAAAGCACAAATGGATCCGGTTACAAACACAATAGATGTGTAGATATACATCACCCCTCAAAATGTCAGCCTGGTGAGACTTACAGACAAACAGGCAACGATGTCTTAATATAGGTTTCGTTATGCTGAGTTGAGGGCCTTTTTGGGATAGGTTTATATGTTATTATTTACTATATTTAATGTGTCCTAAATAAAATGTTTTTGAAGTGAAACTTCTATAGAATCGTAGTGATTTCAAACCGGATGCAAAAAGATGAAACGGAAATGGTAAGAGACACAAATACAATGCTTTATTTAAATTTAGTCTCAACTACGAAGTATCGCACAAAGAGGTATTGCTGTATTTTATTTATATTATTTTGTAACATAGGTACTTTATGTAATACGCTTTATTGAAGTAATATAAATAATCCGAATAATTACAGATATAATGTTTGTTTCTCTTATCATTTTAGAAGATGCGTTCATTTACCCTTTTTTTCTATTCGATATATATCATAATTATAGTTCGTAAGTAGTAGACTCCAATCGTGCGTCGTAGCTGACACACACACACTTTTTTTTATTCTTCTTATTCTTTCGTCGATTTACTGAAGTTTCACTTCTATCGTGTGTGAATCGCACACACACCTTTTTTTTCTTTCTTTATTCTTTCTTTCTCATTGGGTACAAAATTCTAACATGGTCAAGGCGAAAGTCATTTCAAAGGTCCAAATTATGCCTGCCGCTGTTATAGCAGGGAATACAGGGGTTTGAAGTCATTGACGCAGTAGCGTTTTCCCAACGGAGAGTCCAATTATTGAAGTCCAGCTTCGAAAGAGGTTTTTAGTTCAATTAAATTCTACTTGGCAGCGATGGGGAAAATCCCTAACGACTGTTTGTTTGTCCTAGATATCATAATGGTTCTTCTTAAACCAAATTAATTATCCAATAATACAAGGTGTTTCCTTGATGGTTTATACTGCGGAAAGGGGGTGAAGGGCTAGCACCAGGCGAATTAGATATTTTGTTCTACAACTTTTCGATTTCGAGGCCTTTTTTTCGGCAAAAGGCCTCTTATTTTTTTTAGCCTTATCTAATCTCTAGGTCATGTTTAGCCTCATATTAATTGATTTTAATTTTTTTAACACCTGGAAGTAGTTATATAAATTAAATTAACAACTGTTTATTTATTGATACTAAATGAGATAGGTTTTACTTTAGTTATTACCTCTCAAGGTATCCAATTATAATAAAAAAATATTACTTTAATGGCTATCATTCACGAAAAAAATTGATATACAGATGTATACTTTAAAGATTTTATTTCGACAAATGCTGGATATACCACAAAGGAAACATCTTGTATAATAGGAAGAATTGTTTATTAACCATTTTACAAAAAAAACATAGCTTTGGTCTTGGAAGGAATAGAAGGATTGGTTTACGGTTAATAACGTACTGCTAAACGCAAAAAAACTTTTTTTTTTTTTTTTTTTTTTTTATTATTGATAAGCCTTCATTTGACCACAATCTCACCTGATGTAAAGTGAAGATGTGGTCTAAGATGGAGCATGAAGGCCTAGAAGATGGCTTCTCCGGGCCACATTACGAAACACGAAAAAATCACTTCACGCACTGGCCCAGCCCGGAGGGTGGTGACAAGCCGCGGCCGAAGCCTCCCACCAGAGACTGTTCTTAGCACCACCCGGAGGTCACGTGTAAGGATTCAGAGGGTTACCACTTACGGACGTGAACAGCCAAAACCTCCACTAAATGTATTAAATTCAAACTCCCTAATGTTAAAGAATTTCCTACAAAAATCATATTAAACGATGAAATTCTCGAGCTCGTTGACTCAACAGTGTTCCTAGGTTTACATATTGATTCTCGTCTACAATGGAAACCCCAAATTACAATCCTTGCAGGTAGACTTAGTTCAGCCGCTTATGCAGTGCGAACAATGAGATATATCACAGATGAGGGTACAGCTAGACTGGTTTATTTTAGTTACTTTCATAGTATTATGTCATACTAGCTGACCCCAGCAAACGTTGTTTTGCAAAATGAAAAATTGATAGTAGCTGATTCTCCAGACCTACTGTATACGCATATAAAATCGGTAAAGCAGTTTCGGAGGAGTACGGTAACTAACATTGTGATATGAAAATTTTATATACTTTTGATAGATATGATCTTTGACGTTAGGAACACACCTACATTGCTTAGACAACAGTGAGTGCTTGTAATTTAATATGAACTTTATACCATAGCAATAAAGCTCAAATTGACTACGTTTTAGTTACAAATCATTTGTATGGGAAAAAGAAAAGGGCTATTTTTAGGGTTTATCCAGCAATAATTCTAATTTTTCTCGCCGTAAAAACCATCCTTGAACTTCAACGAACATTTTAAAAAAAGATTTGGCCAAATTGGTCCAGGCGTTGTTGAGTTATGCGCTTACCAACACATTTTGCGATTCATTTTTATATTATAGATGGTATCCTATCCTATCCTGCAGCCGATATTCAAACTATATTCGTGCTGCAAAAAAGGGCTGTACGTGCAATATATAAAATGAAACCACGTGACTCCCTCAAAGAAAAATTCAAAGAGATTAACATTCTAACTGTAATCTCACAGTACATTTTTGAGAACTTGATGTTCACCCACAAGAATAAGCATTTGTTTCTAAGAAAAAGTGACGTACATAGTATTAACACTAGAAGTAAAGAAAAATTACTAATTCCTACTTACAGACTAAAAAAACTAGGCAAATCATTTATGGGTAACTCTGTACGTTTTTATAATAAGCTTCCTCATAATGTAACAGAGCTTCCTATTAGAAAATTTAAATCATTTATTAAGAGAAGTCTAATGAAAAAAGCGTATTACTCTATAAATGATTATATAAAGGATGATGCAGCTTGGATAGATGTTGCTTAGTTCCACAGTAACAGGCTCTAATAATTCTGGTTGACCAGGACTGATATGCTCATGCTAAAATAGCTTCCTTATATGACAAACATTTTTTTTATTGTAAATGTTAAACTTATAATAGTTACCTATAAATAAGAACTCCAAAATTGTAATAACTACAAAATTGTAATAACTGATAAAGCTGTGTTGTTCTATTCGCTTCTCAACTCAGTATAAAACATTGAAGCGAACTGTCAAGACAATGTTATTTCCTTGATATTTGTTATTTAAGCAATTTAGTTTTAATAATTTTAATTTTAAGTTGACCTGTCCATGTAGGCTATGTGCTTCTAAGGAAATAAACGTTTTGACTTTGACTTTGACTTTGACTTTGGATCTCAAAGTGTGTTCAACGATGTGTGATTTCCGTCAATTGGGATTTTGAACATTGTTTAATGAAAGCTCGCAATTTGATCGTATTTTTATTTTATAATATTCAGTTTCCTAGTAGATAAACTTTACTTATTATTTAATACATTTTAATTGTTTTCCTAAACGTAGTTTATATTTTATTTAAAAATGTTTAAGACTTTAGACCGCACTACCGCTAAACATGCTTACCAACGGGGCTCATGTCAGGGAATCTATTATCACCTTTATTGTTACCTGAAACATGAAGCAACAAATAAATGAATATAAATATCTTTGCCAGACCAGTGCAGTTTGCGCCCGGATTCCCTGGAACTTCGGTCGATTAATCCGAGAGCTGGCAAAAAACATGGGAAGGTGTTTGAGGCAGCCTGTAACATTGTCCAATGTCTCTCCTTCCCCTAGTATATCCCAACACGGGACTGCAGACCTGGACAGGGTAGCGGGATTATACATTTTTCAACCCCCAACAAAAAAGGGAGGTGTCTGTATGTATGTCTGGGACATCAGAGCTCCCAATTCAATTGACAATTGATTTCAAATTAATTGACCCGTTTAAAAGTTATTAGGGTAAAAGTGGAGAAGAAAAACCGAAAATCTTCAAATATAGATACTCGAGTGCGGTCACAAATGAAAGCGCATCACGTGCACATTATACAAAATAGAATGACTTTTTACATTGAAGGGAGCTAAAGACCAGGATTGCAGGTTTCTTTAAATTTTAAAAATGAATTGCTGTTCGTTAGTCTCACTAAAACTCGAGAACGGCTGAACGGATTTATCTTATCTTAGTCTTGAAATGTTCGTGGAGGTCTAGGGAAGGTTTAAAAGGCGAGAAAAAATCAAATAATTACCAAGTAAAAAAAACAAAACACGTGCGAAGCCGGGTAGACCAGGGTCGATAATTTTTAAAACCAAAAAAAATAATAGTAGGATGAAACCCATTAGAAAAGGAGGGGAATATTATAAAATAAAAGGAAAAATAATTTACGGGCGATCTGAGGTCGGGAAGGGGATGGGGGTGAGTTTTTAAGGGTAAAAAATGGTTTTTATCGATTTCCGGCAAAACTAAAAGTCGTATCGAAAAAAGTTAAATTGCAAAGTTGTAGGTAATAAAAAGATCTAAAACTTTTGTTTTACACTTTTTTCACAAAACCTCAAAATTTATGTGAAAAATCCAAAAAACCAAGTTTTTGGTTTTTTATTTTTATCGTTTACAAAATTTTTTTTTTAACCAAATTTGGTGAAAACTTACCTTTTTAAGTCCCAAATACGCTGTAATTTATTTGATTAAAAATATTTATTTTTTCACCTTATTTTGAATTAATATCAAAAAAACACCCTAACCCAACTTTATTTTTATAATATTCCCCGCCTTTTCTAATGGGTTTCATCCTACTATTATTTTTTTTCACTTTTAATTATTTTTCAAGGCTTCTACCCTGGTCTAGGGGCGCGGCGGCCCGCTAGTTTCAAATACAATTTAAAAACAAATACAGTACCTTAACGCAACGGATAATAAGTCATTTAAAATATGATTATGTAGTTAATACAGTGTCAATTGACATAATAATGTGTATATAATGAATAGACTCAGCCGTTACCTACTTTGTGAAATCGATTTTGTGAAATAGGCATGATGATTAAATAAAAAAATGGTATTCTATTTAGTCCTTCTGTAAGCCCGTCTATATCTACTGGACACCTATTTTGCTTTATCAATTTACAAGTTCCTA
Organism: Gymnoscelis rufifasciata; assembly: GCA_929108375.1. Classification (NCBI taxonomy): domain Eukaryota; kingdom Metazoa; phylum Arthropoda; class Insecta; order Lepidoptera; family Geometridae; genus Gymnoscelis; species Gymnoscelis rufifasciata. The sequence goes on along the minus strand of OV815327.1, from coordinate 5,116,487 downwards.
CAAAGATAAAGAGCATAATGTGGATTCGGAGCTTGTGACTACGAAATTTAGTAAATGGAAAACAGATTATTAAAAAAAATACTTTTGGCCCCTCTTGGAGAGAAGACGGCACGTGGAGAATCCGCAAAATTGTAGAGTTTGAAGAAATCGCTTTTAGCGAGAAGGCCGCCGATTGTACCACTTGTAACGTTGTACTGTTTTTTTTTAAATTTAGTTCGTAAGAAAGAGTGTGCTAATCAATCTAAATATCTAACTCGTGTCCGAGCCAAACGTCAAGAGAAACAAAAGCGGCAAGATAGAAAACAAAGAAACAAGAAATAAAAACAAATGACTGGTCTAAATATTTTTTATTGCAATAATCAATGTATTGTGTAATTATTTACAAAAAAAAATACGTCTGGCATTATCATTCAGCTAATTCTATGGCTACTTATTTATTTCTACGATCCTTAATAACAATTAATATTCTTAAATCTGATTTCTAAATCTTTCATTTCAACATCTTTTCAACGGGTTCAAGAAACAATCATTCGTGAAATCGTGAAACCTTAAATCTACCTATAGCAAATTGGCAGTAATGATTTTTACTACTTACATTCAAATGCACGGTGTCTAATGACCGTCTTATTTAAAATTATGAATAATACAAAATTATGAATCTACACTCGTTTCCTAAAATAACTGGTCAGTCACAGATACCCTAATATCTCTCAAACTACCGAGAGAAGTAAAAATAATACTCATGTGCACAATTATTATTTTTGTAACCGAGTGTAGTTACTAGTTATAAGGAAATCAACTGACGAAATTTCAATATAAATTATCGCCTAGTGAGATATCGCCCACTGGTAATGTAGACAAAAATGCAGGTTCATTCATTTCCTTACACTTTTATTAACTTTTCCGTAGATTTCCGGAAAGGCTTCCGTGCAGTTCGGCAGCGAGCTCCGCACCTTGTCATACAGGGTGTGGTCGAACATCTGCCTGAACTCCTCCCTGGTCGTGAACGTGTCTGCATACAGCATCTGGAAGCCGCTGTGCTCGATCACGAAGCTCTCCACGCGCCGGGTCGATGGTATCTGTAAATAACATTGCAATAGGTTTATTTATCTTAAGACTGCAACCAAGTCTTAATCTGGTCCCATAATGGTTGTAGGGTTGCAATTACAAAACAATATACTAATAACGGATTACGGATTTTTTTACGGTGAAGCACAAATAAATTAGATTCATTTTCTTGATAATGGACTCTGTAGCGACAGTTTGGCGAATTCATCTATATACTAATGTTATACAGCTGAATAGTTTGTTTGCTTGAACGCGCTAATCTCAGGAACTACTGATCTGATTTTAATATTTTTTTTATTGTTAAAGCCTGTTTATATTGAGGGTAATTAATAAAACGAATAAAATTTCGGCGGTAACAAATAACGCTACTTTTACATGACAATGTGAAATTTCCGTGAAGAAATTCAAGGAGAGGCGCTGACCGCTCGTGGCTAGTAAGCCCATATGAAATTTTAACAGCTTAGGGGCTCCCTGCTGTTTTTGCTTCAGGGCCCTTGATCGCCTAGCTATGCCACTGGCTATAGGCTACTTTTTACCGTGGGAAAATGTCAACGCCGTGGAGTGAAAAGATAGTGTTAGTATAAAAATACGTGAGCTACTACAAGATGTTAAACAAACGTCATTTTGCAAAAAGAGCACAAACTACTGTATTGTCGGTTTGTTGTAAGTAATTAAGATTACAACTTACTCTTTCGTATCCTTTCGCCTTAGGCACCCCGTAAACTCCAACATCGACAAACATTTCGGCATCTTCCGAAGCTATCTTCAGTAGCCCGGGGTTGTTGAAGATCTTAAACGGGCACAACCAGATGGGGTACACCTGAAAAACAGTTGGGTTCGCTGACGACTGTCTCTATGTACAACAAATGCCAGACTCGCGATGAGTTTGCTGTTTTATGGTGAAGAATTCTACGTAATAATTATAAGGTTTAAAGTTGCATACAATCCACAGCATATAGATAGACAGTTACCATTCTCACTAGAGCTAATTGCAATAGCTTATCTCTCAGGCTCCTCAAGACCAAAGGCACCAAAGGTATATAATTATCCCAATAGACGTGTCGCGCTGCTTTTTTATGATTGGTAGTTATCTAACTCTTAGAAAGAAAGAAAGAAATACATTTATTTCGACAACACAAATATAGAAAAATAAGGTTTATACCCAAACTACAATAATAAAAAAAATACAACATAAAAATCAGTACTACTCATTTGGTTGACACATAAACATTGAGAGCCGAAATAGGCGTTGGCTCAGCATGTGCCGAACGGCTGCCGCTCAGCGCTGTTTTTCAGCCAAAAACCTTGGTGTTGTGTGGCGTTTGGACGTCAAGCAGGTCAACAACTAATGCGCATAATAAAATTGCATCATACAAGACACCACCCTCCGGGCTGGGCCAATGCGTGAAGCGATTATTTCGTGTTTCGTAATGTGGCCCGGAGAAGCCATCTCTAGGTCTTCATGCTCCATCTTAGACCACATCGTCACTTAACATCAGGTGAGATTGTGGTCAAATGAAGGCTTATCAAGCATAAAAAAAAACAATCTTATAATTGTACCTCAAATTCCTCATGGAACTTGTAAACTGCACTCCTCAGATGATGAACCGGCACCAGCATGTCCTGGATGACGTGCGCCTTGTTGTACAGCTTGGTGACGGCTTCTGGCTGCGTCAGCTTCAGCAGGGACACCTCGGGCGGCATCAGCCAGCCGAACAGGAAACGGAAGATGGGGTTGTTCCCGAAACGGATTATGTCCTGTAAAGTGGATGGAAACCTTGATATATAAATCACATTGTGAATGCTGGGACGTATAAAATATTACAATCATCTGTGAAGTTATTGACACATATTAACATCTTCGGTTTTGCCCGGGTAGTAATAGTTTTTCCCGCAGTAAAAAGTAGTTTTTGTTTTTTACTGGGACAACAGCAACACAACAGTTATGTCAAATTAATTTGATACAACGTGAAATACGGGATTTTCTCGCGTTGTTTTTAGAGCGGTAAAAACGGGACTATGTGTTATTCTGATATTTAAGCTATATTACTGTGTAGTTTTATCAAAATCCCTTCAGTACTTTTTGAGTGAAAGAGCAACAAACACTTACCCACATCATCACAAACTTTCGCGTGTATATTTTTTTAATCTGGTGTATTGTGTTAATAAAATCAGATGTCTAGTACACTACCCGTTACGCAGGTTTGGAAATTACAACGGTTTATGTTGCTGGTTGGTTTTATCAGCAATTATTATCTGGTATTATTACAGCTATTTAAAATGTCCAGTTTCACCTGCAGTTCCCAGAAGAAGCTCCTGGTGTGTCGATGGTAGTAGTCCCTGAGGGGTATGTACTCCGTGGCCGGCCTCAACCGCCTCAGGTGCCGCTCCACTTGCTTGAAGAACCATTCCGCGTGCCAGGCACCGATGTGGTTTAACTGAAAAGGGACAATAAAACGTATTGTTCTAATAACAACATAAGAGATGGAAGCTGAGTTGTTCTATTCGCTTCTCAACTCAGTGTAAAAAATTGAAGCGAACTGTCAAGACAGATGAAGATGTTATTTCCTTGATTATTCTTAGTTTTTATTTAAATTGGATTTAAGTTGACCTGCCCATGTAAGCATAGGCTTCTAAGGAAATAAACGTTTTGACTTTGACTTATTTTACTTTGAATCTTAACAGTACCTTCTTTATTTTATTAAGTCAAAATTATTCATGGATTACAATTTATGTATAATTTGACTCTTCTCATGGTATGAAATTGTTATCATTGATATGAAATTCGGAAATATACACTCCAGCCAAGTCAAGAATGTCTCCGGACCTGTATATCAATGAAATAAAAAAATAAAATAAAGATTTTTAGTTGTGCTTTAGTGAGAAAATAAAAAAAAGTAAGAAAGAAGAACATTTTATTTAAACGAAGGGGGTTGGTGGAGGAATAGGAAGGCTAAACACCGGCTCAGAAATTTGATAAGAGCTCTTGGAGGCAAAGTACTAAAAGGAGGATATAATATATACAATCATAAAAAAATATAAAATTTTCTGGAAAAATGTCTAACTTTAGTTTTCTTTTAATGTCGAGATTGTGCACATACAATTTATTTTTGTAATTAAAATATCAATTGATTATTCTTCGTTTCATTAAAATAGCATACGTTTGTGGGACTGACCCGATAGTTTTGGAACCAACTGTGTACTTACAACTTACAAGAACTTGCAAAAACTTCGAGAAAATAAAACAAGGTAAAAAAGAAGAACTACTGATTAAATTCTAGTTCCATTACTGACGGAAATCTGGAAGAAACAATAATTGAATAAGAAACAGTTTTGGAGGTTTTTTCTGTTCACTTCCGTAAGTGTTTGTTCCCTTTGAATCCTTACACGTGACCTCCGGGTGGTGCTGAAAACAGAAATCTGGTGGTAGGCCGCGGCTTTTCACAACCCTCCACCCTCCGGGCTGGGCCAGTGCGTGAAATAGATTTTTTCGTATTTCGTAATGTGGTCCGGTGAAGCCCTCTACCTTCTAGGTCTTCATGCTCCATCTTAGACCACATCGTCACTTTACATCAGTTGAGATTGTAAAATGAAGGCTTATCTATCATAAAAAAAAAGGTTTTTATGTTTACCTTCCCATCCCTGCCGACCTCATCCACCATGTCTCCCGTCATCAGGACCCCTGAGTCCTTGGTGAACAGCAGAGCTTCCACAAACTGGTGAGGGTGCGTCTTCGTGGACTCCTCGGTGAACCTATTCACCAGCTCGTCCAAGCTGTTGTATGGATGGTACTGGAGACGAACGTACCTGACAGAAATACAATTTATGTAGAATTGACCAGATTAAAATAAACATTTAAATTATTCAATGGTAACAAATGTTTTTGATTTTGCTACAGATCGAATATTGAACAGACATAAATCAGACAGTCTGGCCTGATCTAAAAGTCAATGTTATTTTAAATTCATAAATCACTATGAAATTCAATGCTTACTCGACAACACTTTGATTTATAAGCACTTTATTGTTTTCAAGTCAAAATGATGCTGATTTATTACTTAACTAGCTGACGGCCCGCGTCTTTCTTGGATGGTATTAAGTTTTCCCGCGGTAAAAAGCTAATAATAATAACAAATAATAATAATAAATAATAATAATTCATAATAGCTTTAGTTCTTTACTGGGGATACAGCTATGTCCGTACCAAATTTGACACAAATCGGGCTAGCAATAGCCCGCATTAAATATTTGCCCGTGAAAAGCGGTAAAAAGAGAGAGCTATATTATTGTGAAGTTTCATAAAAATACAATCAGTATATTTTTTTGCAACATAATAATAATATCCTCCTAGCCGATCTCGGCCATGGCGACTGCGTCACTGGATAGGCATTTTAACTAGAAGACTTTTTATTACTAGTGTTGTAGGTTATCTACCCTTTGGTGTGCTCTTAAATGTAATAATTAATAATTTAATCTCTCTCTTAATTTGCAACATACACACTTACTAAAACTACTTACTTTCGCGTTTATAATAATAGAGGATAATTCTTACTCCTTAGCATGCACCACTTTAATGACCACTGACGTGAGGAAGCCGAGGGTCCCGTAAGACCACGGCACAGAATAGAACAGGTCTGGGTTTTCATCCTGAAGAACAGTAATGCAGTTATTAGACCTACAGGTACCTAGGCTGTAAGGCAAGGTTAACAAATTATGGGTCATCTCGATAAATTTGCAACCTCATGCAGTTATACCTACACTCGAGTAGATAATTATACAAATATAAATAATTAGCTGCCCGCCCGAGGCTCTGCCCGCGTGATAATAAATTGTAGCGTTTGTCCTTTTCTGGGAAAACAGCTGTGTCTAATGAAACTTTGCAATATTTTTTTCCGCGAAAAGCGATATCTAACCGCGGTTGAAAGTAGACTATGTGTTATTCTGATATGTAAACTATATCACTGTGAACTTTCATCAAAATCCATTAAGTAGTTTTCGCGTGAAAGAGCAACAAACACACTTACATTCTCACAAACTTTCGTATTTATAATATTAGTAGGATATTTCCGAACAAATAACACAGCGTCACCTAACTCCAAACTAAACAGAACTCTTCAGTATATATATACAACTTATTCTTTAAGATAAAAAAAAATGTGTAACCAGCGTTGCTTCGATCCCTCTCTCGGGGAGCGGAGTGGCATTAAGCTGAGACTGCTCCTTTTTTGGTACATGGCAGCACAGCCTGCCAGCTAATTTTCTGTTTGTGGTTTTGTATGTTTTTTTTTCTTGTGTCTGTTTGTTTGCTGTCTACTGTGCTGTTATTTGTTTGTAACAAAATAAATGTATTTCATTTCATTTTCATTTCATTTTAAAAGAACATCTCAATCGCTACCTTAGAACAAGTGATGACTGAACCATCAGCGGTGACGAGCTCGTACTGCGTGCAGATGTGCTGGAACAGGCCGTGCTGGTGCGAGCTGGTCTCCACGCCCGTGCCCATCACCAGCCCGCCCACCGTCAGCTGGTCCAGCTCGGGCACCACGGCCAGCGCTAGCCCCAGCGGCTTCAGCGTACGGGAGAGGAGTCCCATCGTCACCAGGGGCTCGCAGCGGACTGTCTGGAAAATGTGAGTTTTTTGTTTCTCTCCTAAAGAACACAAAGTTATTGCTTTCTTTTTCTTTCCAGCGTCGTATCGTAGGAATTAGATCACAGTCACCATTGTGATTAGTGGTGTTTATGGAATCTCCATCATCATTTACATGTCCTCAATTTAAACAAAATAATAGGCAAGAGGACTACATAAAAAATTAGTATTCTACTAAGTCCCTCTGTTAGACCGACTACGTAATGGATTATTGTACAAAAAGTACGAAAATAAAGAGCCTAAAATTCTGGAGTGAACGTCAACGCGAAAATTTAGTCCATTGTCTCGTCTTATATTTTTGTTCACATAAAATAATAATATTTACGCATAAAATCAATTACCATGTACAAATTCAGCGTAAAAGACATAAAAAAACCTTGACAAACGATATGTTTTAGAAATAAGCCAAACCCATATTGTTTTGAAAAACCAAACCTACTTTACATAAAGGTTTTACATAAAGTTATTCGTATGCGACTATAGAAACAGTGTGAATAAATACTAAATTCTGTTTACCATTTCGGTATGAATTTCTATAAATTTTAAAACTTTGTAAGTAAGGAGCTGCCATGTATATTGTTATAATTGCAGATGAGCATATCGCGTCAGAAGCCGCGTTTTAATTTAAATATCATTGATATTTCTGTTAGTAACACTGAGGTAACATGCAAGTGTGTTAATATCCCTATGATAACATTTTGATCACGATTATCTATCTATCTATCTCTACTTATTATAAATTAAATCCCCCGCATTGTCTGTCGTCCCTATTCGCGATAAATTCAAATGCTGCTGAACGGATCTATAAGTGGCTTTCAGCATTTCGTAAAGTGATTAAAGAAGAAGGTTTTGGCATCAGTGCACTTCCTGAAAGTGCCGGCTAGTTATTCATAAATTTAGGAAAACCCAAAGATCGAAGCCGTGCTATGTACGAGTATACAGGCTGTATATGCCCATGGAGGGAAAGTGGGCATTTTTACTGTGTTGATACTGTGCTACTCAGAAAAAAGAAAATCCTGGAAATAAGATTATCTTGACAGTTCGCTTCTATTTTAGGGTTCTGCACACCATTGGGTGCATATATCTATATACATATATCTGAGTCTTCGTCGTCGGTTTCTTTGTCACCAGGCTTTATTTCAAGAACCGTGATATTTTTAGTTGAAATTTTGAGGGATTATGTATTTCTCTTGTCGCTATAATAACAAATACTAAATAAATATATAAGGGCGCTCCCATAACATAAACGTGGTTATTATGAGTGAAAGCTACTTTGAGCGCGGCCGGTGCGGTGACCGCTCTGACTGCATTATTTTGCACTCAAAAGAACATTTCTTATTTTACTTTTTTGACATCGAGTATACCCGTTCACGGTGATTTTAGCCCGCTGATGTAACCGCACCAATCACACAACAAAGTTACCGTATTAACATTTACAAACAAATGCTTGTCATAATAAGGGAGTAATTGTAACATGAGCTTATCAGTACTAAGCAACTAGATTCACTAGAAGCTGTTTCAGTGGAACTAAGTGACCTCTGTCCAGGCAGCATCATATAAACAATCATCTATTGAGTTAAACGCTTTTTTCATTAGACATCTCCTACCAAATTATTTAATTTCTAATAGTAAGCTCTGTTACATTAAGAGCAAGCTACTCGTAATTATAAAAGCGTACACAGTTATAAACCCATAAATAATTTGGCAGACCATTTTAGTCTTTAGGTAGGAGTATCTTTTCCTTTTTTTCTCGTGCGAGGGGGTTGATATTAGTAATTAATAAGTCGCTTTTCTTGTTCTTGTTGTGGGTGGACAGTGTGTACTTCAATTCAATTAAAGTTATAATTGCAAATAAACTTTAATTTAAAAAATAATAAGGGTCAAAATGAAAATGTAGGGGGTGTGCGATTTCTATGCTCTCGAGTGTAGTTTGAATATCGGCTGCTGCACCGCGAAGTAGGATACCTTATATGACATAATATAACTACTACATATATCGATATAACTAAAATAAATTAGTCATAGCATTGTTCGCACTGCATATGCTGCTGAACTAAGTCTACCTGCAAGGTTTGTAATTTGGGGTTTCCAAGAATCAATAATGTAAATCTAGGGACACCCTTGAGTTAACGAACGAGTTGCCAGGTGGTAGCACCAGTGTTACTGCGTTACAACTTTAAATGGATTTCCCAGTTCCCGGAATAGTTAACGTTCTCCCAATATAAAATAACTATGTCCTTCTCCAAACTCAATACGAAATCTAAGTAAAATTTCAGGAACATTTGTTGGGTTAAGTGATAAAAAAAAATGTAGTCTTGGCCTTTTTCGACCTAACGACTGCGATAATTGGCATATAACAATTATTGTGTATGTAGTTATAGTATCCCTTCATATGCTCTTAGTGACTAAAAAACCCAATCTTGTTGGAGAAAGTACGAGAGCAGGTTGTTGGTCTTAACCTCATTACGTCTTTTATCGAGCTCTTCAAGGCGTTAATTTTCAAATACTTAATCATGTTATAATGGATGAGAGGTCCCCATTCAGGATTATAAGTAGATCTCTTCATGTATTGTGGCAATATATTGGCATAGGATATAAAACTGTTCTACAGTTATTATGTACAAATATTGTTACCTGCAGTGTAAGAGAAATAAACAACATTTTGATTCATTATTAAGTAGATAGCTAAATAATAAATATTAAATAAATAAATAAATATTTCCTGACAATCCACACAACAACATCTAGCCCCGTGGTAAGCTCTTAGCTTGTGTTACGGGTACTAGACATCTGATATACTTAATATAATATACATTCGTACATAGATATTTTTTATTAAACATATTAAACACCCAAACCAAGGAGAAAATGCTTTCAGAACATACAAACACTTGACCCCTCGGCGGGAATCGAACCAGCTACTTCTTGCGCCACAAGCGTATACTCTCGCCCACCGCGCCACTGAGGCAGTCAAAATAAACCGAGAAAAGGAAACAAGGTATCTGTGCAGTTATGATATTAGTGGGAAGGTTAAGTACTCACCATATTCTTAGTATCAACTTCTAGAACGTCCACTAGTTCGACCTTTATGTTGGTAAAGGTTTTCTTGTACAATCCCTGGCGGAAGGACATCGTCTGCCAAGTCGGTCGGGCCGTACACAGTTTGGTGGACCTGTCGCCTGACAGCCATTCTTTTATCTGAAACACAGTAATTAAATTAATTAGCAAATTCCGAGATGGTCTTATTCCACACCTAGGGTTCCGTGTAAAGTTTATCCACATTATGTTTGTTTATCTAATATTTTTTTCGTGATTTGTCTAAGCGGTTACACATCCAAGTACTGGCATCGCGCAGCGTTGCCGAAACATACAAAAATCACGTTTGCTGTATTTGAGCCCCCTTATGTATATTTTTGTTATGTGTTTTTAGTATTTGTTGTTAGAGGAAAGTGAAATACTCTATCTATCACGGTTCTAGAGATACAGCCTGGTGCCAGACAGGCAGATAACGAAATCTTAGTAATAGGGTCCCGTTATACCCTTTGGGTACGGAACCCTTAAAAGGTAAATATATTCAAATATGAAACATTATTTTAAGCTAAATCCAAACGATAATAAGCTGTTTTAAAATGAAGCAAAGCTTACAAAAATACACAGCACGAATTACGGCTAATTAACGTACGATGGTGCTAAATTCTGAAACATAAAACCTCTTTGATCCAAAGATACAAACCTGCCTTTGAACTTCCTTGACTTTCTTATCGTGCATCTTAGGAGCACTGCTGATCTTGAACACCACATAGTTCCTGATGGTGGAGTAGATCTTCCAGCCAAAGGACACTGGCAGCAGCAGCAGTGCCACCAGCCATCTGTTTTCTATTAGGATGTATTCTGTGAGGGACTCCGGTATTGTCATTGTGCTCTGGAAAGAAAACGCTCTGTAAAGGCTGATATTTCAATTGTCATCGGTCTCAGTTCAGTTCAGTTCAGTTTCTTGTAATTGGACCTTGCGGTTGAAGCCACAATAAGAATTTGCCAGTGTCGAGTTAAATAAAATTATAAAGTGAAATACTAGATGTTACTCAGTTCAACGCCATTTTGCGTCCTCCCGTAGGTCTCTATTCGTTCATAATTTAACGATAAGAAACGTCAAAGGTTTGAAAACTCAAAACCTCTTAAAAATCTTACGAGTATTTTTGCGATTGTAAGGGCCTGGTTCACTATCTCCGGCTGGTTAAACTGTAGAATTATCAAGTTAACTGACAGACTGTCAGAAATTGCTATATATTATTTTCGTTTTATTTATTGCCCGCGGAAATTAGACATTAAGCATTTAATAAAAAACGTTTTTTTACTGAATACTTTTAATTTGTGCTCTGTTCTAAGTGGCGTTTCATCAAATTATGTTTTAGATATCGTAAGCTAGCCATTTTTACGCTAGTTCTATAAAGAGATACTAATAAGCTGGGGGATAGCTACGCCACTGGGTATATCGACAATACATACAAGAAAAGGTTAAACAGAAAATCACGGTTTTATATCACTGCGCACGCACAGAAAATAATCGGCGCGAATCCGTTTATGGTCTAACGTACGTCCACCACCGCGCTTGATGTTACACCAACTTGTAGATGAACTTTCATCTATACCAACAATTATGGACACCTGTTATGGATTAATAGATTACTCATTTATCATCATAAATAATCAAATATTTGAGATAAATTAACCTATTGATAAACGTATAATTTACAGAATAACTCTATAGTATAATATTATCAAATAATATAACTCTTTAATACACACCAAGATAAAACAATACAAAAAGGGACTTAATGCTATCATAGAGTTTACTTTAAATTCATTTTTATAATTTATCTTACTGATCCATTTTGACTTAGTCAAATACCAAAATCTTCCTCTTGTGAATACAACAATTCTTAGCAAAAACCAGCGGTTTTAGTTCGGAGAATATGAATTAATTATTAAATTGAGTATACCTAACTCGTGAGGCGGGCATTGGCTTAGATTAAGAAGTTTGCACTTGATAGATATTTAATATTATTCAGGGACCTATTTCAAATCGAACTATTTATTAGGTATAAACCTACCGAAGACCAGCTATTTGTTAATAATATAAATAAAATATCTTGTTTAAGTATAGAGGTATAATGTCTTTAGTCTAAAAGACAAAGCAAACATTCGTAAAGTAAGTACAATTAATTACATTTTAATTATTATTTACATCTAACATCTATGGCCCTTGCCTCTTATAGTAGGTATGATGATGACACAACACACTTTATTTAGCAAAAATTATCATACCTTGGTAAATACTGAGTATAGCCTTCCTTCACTGAAGTTCTAACGGGAATAAGGCCCAGGCTTTGTAGCACAGTTCTTTTATAGTCTAGTACCAGGCCCTGGAAGGAAATAGCCGTTTTCAATAACCGATTTAAATAACTGTAACGTTATTTAATAAAATCAAAATGATAATTGATGATAATACCTTGTATTGAAAATGGCTATTTCATGTGTTTTAATTTAATAAAAAGTTATCCGGCTTCAATAATTTAGTCAATAATATAAGTTTACAATCAATAACATTCCTAATATTTCGAATTATTTGATATTTCAACAGAAATATCTGTTTTCAATAACGGTTTTACATTATTTGAAATATAACGGTACTTTTTAAAAATAAGAAACAAAAATGATTGTAAACAGCCATATCACGTAATTGAATATTTATTAGACTGTAAGTTTATAATCAAAACATTCTCAATTTCTAATTATTGATCACACTCATGTCCTCCCGTGGGCGCAACTTAAAGATACAATATTCTTGAATGCACATAATTAAAATAGAAAACAATAATACTTAAGATTATCCGACTAATGGCGGTCTTATATCAGACAACCATTTTCGAACTTTCGATATAAATTTATTGAATATAACTTGAGTACTTACTAAAAATACACGTCGATTGATAACCTTTTTTTAAGTCAGTTAATCTAAGATATGTGTACAACCACTTAACAAAAAAAAAACAAGTCACGTAAAGAATAAAGACAAAAAAGATTCGAATACGACCCCATCAACATCATTTATTAAAAAGCTCATAATTCTGAAGAAACAAAAAAAATATATATAAAAATACAAACAATAAACAGTCATTAAAAAAATCTCTAATAAATAGCAATGGATAACATGTGCCTGTGTATAAATCAGTCAATTTAAATCATACACACATATAATGTCAAAGTAATTGACGAGGACAAATGCATTTAACAAAAATGTCTTGCAACGGCACTTAAGTAAAATACAAAAAAAGCATAAATTGAAAGCACCCTTAATCTCTAATGCCTACCCTACAGTGACCTGAGGAGCTTTGGAGGTTATTTCTGTTTACGTCCGTAAGTGTTAACCCTATGAATCCTTACACGTGATCTCGGGGTGGAGCTAATTCAATTCAATTCAATTTATTTAATTCAGCTTCACATAGTTACAGCCATAGAGAGTTAAGAGGTAATGTAGGTATGTAATTTACAACTAAAAATATATATTTTTTTATAGAAAATGAAGAACACATCCTGCGTTTACGGACGCATGACATTATGAAACGCTAAGAACGCTATGAACAGTCTGTGGTGGTAAGCTTCGGCCGCGGCATGTCACCACCCTCCGGGCTGGGCCAGTGCGTGAGACGATTTTTTAATGTGGTCCGGAAAAGCCTTCTAGTTCATCATGCACCATCTTAGACCACATCGTCACAAAAGAAGTAAGTAATCTTACATAATTAAAAAAAAACCTGACAGTGTCTTAGTCTAACCCTGTGTCTTACCAGAGCTAGTTTTAATAACACATATAATGTCAAAGTAATTGACGAGGACAAATGCATTTAACAAAAATGTCTTGCAACGGCACTTAAGTAAAATACAAAAAAGCATAAATTGAAAGCACCCTTAATCTCTAATGCCTACCCTACAGTGACCTGAGGAGCTTTGGAGGTTATTTCTGTTTACGTCCGTAAGTGTTAACCCTATGAATCCTTACACGTGATCTCGGGGTGGAGCTAATTCAATTCAATTCAATTTATTTAATTCAGCTTCACATAGTTACAGCCATAGAGAGTTAAGAGGTAATGTAGGTATGTAATTTACAACTAAAAATATATATTTTTTTATAGAAAATGAAGAACACATCCTGCGTTTACGGACGCATGACATTATGAAACGCTAAGAACGCTATGAACAGTCTGTGGTGGTAAGCTTCGGCCGCGGCATGTCACCACCCTCCGGGCTGGGCCAGTGCGTGAGACGATTTTTTAATGTGGTCCGGAAAAGCCTTCTAGTTCATCATGCACCATCTTAGACCACATCGTCACAAAAGAAGTAAGTAATCTTACATAATTAAAAAAAAACCTGACAGTGTCTTAGTCTAACCCTGTGTCTTACCAGAGCTAGTTTTAATGCTAAACTAGCTGTTTGCGTCATGGCGTTGCACGTTTTTCTTGTATTTTACCGCGGTAAAGAATAGCCTCTAACATTCCCTGATCAAAGGGCTATCTAATCTTACATAATTAAAAAAAAACCTGACAGTGTCTTAGTCTAACCCTGTGTCTTACCAGAGCTAGTTTTAATGCTAAACTAGCTGTTTGCGTCATGGCGTTGCACGTTTTTCTTGTATTTTACCGCGGTAAAGAATAGCCTCTAACATTCCCTGATCAAAGGGCTATCTAACATTAAAAAAGTTTTAAATTGGTTGTTGTTCTTTCACTAAACAGCCGAATCTGCCTGAAACTTGAAATGGTAATGGGTCTCAACTTGGAATGGAACACAGACTATTACCTCCAGAATGTAAGCTAAATTAAAAAATAGCCCCAATTTCAAATCCTTAGTTCCCTAAAAGACAAAACTAAAAAATAAATGATAATAATAACACCAAGGTTCCGCAAAATGGCGATCAACTAAGTAACATGTTTTTCACTTTATAATTTAATTTACCTCGACACTGGCAAATTATTGCTTCAAGCGCAAAGTCCAATTACAAGAAACTGAACTGAAATAAATTTGATAACTTTCCTATAACACGTCATTTGTTCCTTTACTATTAAAAAAACAACAGTCGTTAGTAACTTTTTACTTAATATACTGTTTACATTATTTTGGGAGTTTATTTTGCTGTTGATTGTACTATTTAGGTAGGTAATGTAATTTACCTCCACGCTTACGAAGTCGTGGGCAACCACTTGTACCTACCTATTAGTATAGATATGCGCATTGGGTTGTAACAAATGTTAAAGGACAATACAAAATTAATTTATTTCCACAGTTTTTTTACAATGTTATGAAACAATTTTTAACGTAATACCTTATTATAAATGTTGAACAACTCGGTATTGCACATTAAAATGTCATGATTTTATCCGCCGGAAATTCAACATTATCCTACAGTAAAATTATATTTATACCTTCCTCTTTACGTACCTACACTATTTATTGCTGAAAACTGGATTAAAATCTGTTGAGTACCCTAAAGATGTTGCGAGCAGATAATGAAAGCGACAATGTTATTTTTACCTTTAAATATATGATTTTCAAATACCTATCTTGTATGATATTTCACAGGTCCATAGAGTTTCTAACTAATACAGGAAGTAAAGTCCTGTGTCATACTTTCTATGGACTTTTAATTATTTTGATTGTTTGATACAATTACTTTCTTTGGTTTAACTTTGGTATAACTTGTTACATCTGGCACGTCACACTAGAAGATGTTTTGTAACGTTAATTTTGATCACTTACTTTTGCTGTTGTCTGTACAAAAGTGATCCAATTAGGCCGATTTTTGTGTCACCCTGACCATGAGCGCTGATAGCTCGGCGCGTAGTACTTTGTATAGGCATACTGTCAGTGCCGACACTAAAATTAGCCATAACACATCATTTTTAAAGTTTGTGTAAACTTAATAAACTTAAATAAAAGGAACTTCGATTACATCTAGGTATATTGGCCGGAACGAATAGTCACAACACAAATAATCTTTGATTACCATCAACCAATGATTACATCTGTAATTGTCTACCAATTGTAAGCCTGATGACTACAAAACCAAATTGGTATCCTGTTTCGTCTGTTAGTCCGTACAAAAATACTAGACACCTATGATTTGCTTTCTCAATTGAATAAAAAAGTGCAAAGATACCTATAGCAAAGCGGGGGCCAGATTTTGTACGATCTACAATTTCTGGTTTCGGGTCTGGGTGTTTTCTACGAGTATGTATCATATGTATGTATTAACACGTTCACTGCTGCGGATCACACAGAATCGGCCCGCCACGGTGCTTACCGCCTGTGCGTACGGTAAAAACTACATCTTGCTCGCTGGTGCGGAACGATTATCTTAGGTATTTGTAGGAGTTAGACAGAGACAAATATAGATTTCGGCTCGTGGTGTCAAATGTAGATATTTGGCATTAAAACATCGTGGCGGGCTCTTTTCGACCACCATCGCACTGACGGTAAAAAACATCGCTCCTTGCGGCGGCGGGCCTATTGTGGTATATGACCGGTGCCGATCTGTTGCTGCAAGGAGCGCGCGCGCAAGCGTCGAGTAACCAGTCAGTGTTGTGCTCTCTACATACGCGTGCGTATCGTTATTTTATCGACAGGTATTTAAGTATGGCGCAACGCAAATGTAAAAGAAAAATAACCCTGTACAGTGATAGTGAAGATAGTTTAGATGAAAATGGTTAATATTAGTTGTTAACTGTAAATTACCCATATTCACATACTTTACTGCTGAGTGGGGCATGAAACCATGAACTTATACGGGAAATCACACGCAATTAATCAAAAGCTTTACATTTCAGAAAATCAGGGACAAATCAAAAGTAGTGGACATGTCCTCGAAAAAGGTCCAAAAAGAAGAAATTGTGCGCGGTGTTATGAAAAGCTGCGTCTAACTTTAGATTGCAAGGAAGCGAAAAAGAAAGTTAAGAAAATTAAAACATATTGCAACAAATGCAATCAATCTCTTTGCGTGCAGTGCTATAAAGAAAGACACATATAAGTTCACTGTTCTTGTCTGGCTCATGTGATTCGCTTAATACATACTTTTTATTTCTTTTACAATAATTCTGTTTTATTTTCGATAACCCAAATATTTTTGTCTGTCCCATCACTATAAAAAATACTTTCTAGTGCGATATCGGTCGTTTCCGACCTGACATTTTCCTTGGTTGATTTCTCATTTCCTGGTATTCAGATTCAGGGGCGAAGCGAATGTAAACAAATGGGGTTCATGATCATTTTAGCAGTATAAAAAAAATATTATACACCACATATTCGCAAAGTTATAGCTCTTTAATCTTTCCTCGCGGTGTCAGGTCAAAAAGGATTGATACGCACTGTAGAAAAGGTCGATGGATGCATATTTGGACCGCCACCGCACCAGATGAAAGTTTTAAGGATTTTTGCCGCACTGAGCGTGTTAACAAAAAAAAACGCATCGATGTAGTATATCTGTCACCTAACACCCAGAATACAAGCTCTACTTAGTTTGGGGTTAGGTGATGCTGTGTGAGTAGACCGGAAAAAAAAAAGCTTCAAAGTTCCGGAGTAGGTGATTGTGACAGGAATTTAGTACAAATCGCACGAAAGCGTTACGTCACGCTAATACGCGTATCTCTAAGAATGACATAAACTTTAAATTTTTTAAAAGATGTCTGTAACGTCTGTGTATGTGAACGAACAATGAGAAGATGATTAAATGAGGTTAGAGTCACGAGTACTAGCCCAAGCGCTAAAATTCGAAGTGAGCCTAGTTGGTATTTGTTCTACAGCACTGTGATCGGTTGGCCTTGGGGCTGTCTAGACCAAAATTTTAATACTTTTGATTTTAGACCAGAGCTTAAAATGACTCCTGCGTATTGTGTCAAACACTTAAATCTACTAAGACACAAATTGAATATTTAGTGCACATTAACCATTGCACATTACATAGCAGCATTTCGTTGATGAAAGGAAGAAGATGTGGAGGTATTGAGGAGAACCCATCTACCCAACGAGATTCAACGAAACAGTGGCTTATGGTTTAGACTACTTTATGGTGTGGGGTGATATGACTTCGGGAGCATAGAAATTGCTGGACGTCATATAAAATGGATACTTAACTCCACTGCGTTACAGCTTAAAGATATCACAGCCATTGATATGCTTTTGGGCCCATTTATTGGCTATATGATTTCATGTTTTTGCACGATAACATTCCGCCCCACAGCGCGATTATCTAAATGAGGTTGCCATTGCCCAAATCTTTAAGGATCCTCTAATGTCCAAATATACGGGACAGCACGTTTCCCAGAGAAAAATCTTATAGAACATGTTTGGGACTCCCTCGGAAAAACGGTAGATCAGAGCAACCTAACTCGCAGGAACGTTAAGGTGCTTGTGATTACTAATTTGGGTTATTGTTGAATTGCCATAAAACAAAAGCGAATCAGAACAAGTATATTTTTAACAAAACAACAACCGAATTTTAGTTAATTACTTGCAGTTACTCGCGGCGTTACCGCGTTATATTTTTTTTCTGGCGGAACAACATACATATATATTCCTGTATCCATCAATACCAAATTTCAGGATAATCAGTTCAGCCGTTTTGTCGTGAAAGATGGTCTAACATACAATTTTCCATTTATAATATTAGTATAGACTAGCTGTGATAACATTAACTCGTGTCGCGGGACCGGTATAAGAACTGTCCCAATCTCCTCAGGCATGGTTGCCTTTCGTTCCTTAACATTTTTGAAACAAATAAAAAACTCGATAAACTAAAAAATAAACGCCAAACTCTCGACTGATTTTAAAAAAAAGACTGCTAAATTAGGTTCGTCTAATTTTGCCGTCGGTCGGCGGCGTGTGTGTCCATACAAATAATCCTAATATTGATGTAATCTGTATGTTTTGAATTAGAATTTATCACAAGACTACTGAACTTGTTTTGCTCCTTTACGTAGTCGAGTTTATTGATTCTTTATAATATTGTTTGTATTTTATGATGTAAATGTACCTAGGTACTGTGAATAGTTCAAAAATCTTTCGTATCAGTTTTTTATTATTAAATATAAACCTACTGTTATTGTTAATTGTTATTATTATGTATTTATGTACGTATCTGCTCAGCTATTTTTAACCCCCGATGCAGAAAGAAGGGTGTTATATATAGCCGGTGGTAACCTTAAGAGTAAGGGCCTATAAAAAGTTTCTAAGGAATTCGTAGCTTCACAGAAGTCTAATATTATGACCGAGTCTATATGTCAAGTAAGTTCTATTGAATCTTAAGTTTTTTGATTCGGTTAAAGGTTAAAACTCAATTTTTGAGAATACTAGTATTTTTCTGAGAAATTGAGTTTGTAATTGGCATTGAGGCTTTTTTTTACCAGAGAGGTATAGGAGTATCCAAAAATATGTATTATTTTTTTTGATTATCGGATTATCTTAGTAATCAGTTTACAGATAAAAAAATTCAAAAAGATTAACATTCTTATAGGATAGAAACTCTATCCACAGAAAGTTTCAACTAAATCGCACAGTTACTTAATCCATTGAGCATAGATTTGAATTGAATTGAGTTGCATAGATTTTTTTTAGCCAAATCACACTTTTATGGACACTATAAATATGTACAAAGGGAACTGACTTGTATCCTAGATTACTGCAAAACATCCCCTCAAACATTGAAAGGCAATCACCATTTGAATGAAAACTCTGCGTAGAGTACTTGACTTTACACTTAAAAATTCGTATATTAATACTTGACTTATTCATATGTAAAATACCATTCAAGTATACTAAAACTGCGGAAAAAATCAAGTGTTTACATAATACTCACCTGTTTAAATTCACTACACTTAGTTCACGTCTGTATCACTACATAGCTTCGAGTAAACTGCCTCAAGGGCGACCACGTTAATACCTCGCCTACACTCTTAAACTGAAAACTAAGCCTTATTTCAACAGCTTACAGTTGAAAATACAATCAGAATTCCTTAATAATTAACGATCAATTGAACTCGGATTGTGGAGCTGAAATTTGAGTTCACTTGTACGGGAGTAATCATATCGGCTTCTTATGTCAATGGACTTATATCTTACTATAAAAGGCCTATGGACTATCTGTAATGCTATTTATAGATGCAGAAAAAATAAGTTAGTCTTTTTATAGGTAGAGGCGGCCTGCATCCAACGTAAACCCGCGGCCTTGCGGCCGTTACCAAGTCGTCCGTCGGCTCAAGCCCAGTCGTGGGCATGTCGTGAGATGATGATGATGTAAAGGCTTTCGTAAAAACCCATAAACAAGTTCCTTGTTACTTGATCCGTTGATGCAAAGTACATAAACAACAGCGTTATCAGATTTTATTTTGGCTGAGCCGGGATTTTAAAGCACTATGAGTCAAAATAGCGGATTTCTTTCGTTGAAAGCAGGAACCAGAAAAAAACTTAATAATTAAAGTTTTAAATTATTTAACTTTTTTTATAAGTCCCAATTTCGTTTGCGAAAATATTCGACTATCGTTAAATAGTAGTAGAGTAGTAGTTACTGTTCCAGTATTCTGAAAAGTGTTACAAATAACAGCTTACAATAAAATTATTATTTATAAGAAATTCTCATTTTTTTCTCAATCTCATTTCAATAAATTGTAGGAGAAATTGGTTTAAAATTGTAATTTAGGTATAGATTTATTACTATAATCCAAACATTTTAAAATCATGTGGAAAAAATGTGTTCAGGAAAGCAGTTTGATTTTGGAATGTTGGTTAGATTCTCTAAGTCGGAACACTTATTAAAGACGTAAGTAAAAACTTATCCCAGTAGGTACCTTTTTTTAGAAACATTTGAAGTCAAGCTATTTCCGTCGTTCATTTTGATTTAAAATCGGGATTTCCCGCCAGACGTCTGGCAACGCTGATACACAATGTATATTCGGTCTACAACGTACAATTTATTGTCCGGTGCTGTAGGAACGTTAATTTACGTTTACGTTAGTCACTTACTTATCCACAGTCAAACGCATTAGGCAGAGGGCAGACCATATTTCACTTTGACAAACTGGCTGGAACGAACTCAAACAGTGGTATATGGCATAGATGGGTTGGTGACTTGGTAAAATATTGGATTACTGGTGGAAGCAGACCGCTTCTACAGCTAAAATGCTGATGATGATAATAACATTGTAGAAACCAGAGAAGGTAGGTATTTTTATTTTGGTGGATTGTGATTGCTCAAAATTATTCATAAACATTTATTTGCTGTTTCTTAACAAATAAATTATTATGTGGTTACTGAAAGGTGTTACATCAATTTTATTCCCGGACATGAGCCCCCTTTACATTTGTCTGAGGAGGGAACTACAAATAAGATTTAGGTATAGAATCATAAATAACTATCCGGGTTAAATTAGACAATTGTTAAAAAATAGAGCTATCAAGTCAACTTACAAATTGTCTGTGACTCACCGACCGAGATTGCTCTATTTTTATTAACCATTGATTTACCTCGGATAGTAATTTATAATTATGTCTCGGAGATGGTGAAACAGACCCTAATCTGAATTTTTTTTAGTTGTTATTATAACATTTGAACACAACACCACATATTAGAAATATAAAATGGAAATAGAAAGATTTATTAACATCAAAGTACCTACCTACTTACTTTCTTGGTACACATAAGTGTAAAATCCATATTCTGTTGAATTGTTTTACGCAAGAAATCAAAGACTCTTGAGCACTTTATAGATAATTATATGAGATAAACCAGTATCTTGTGATGTGAATTATTTACTGATCTACTTTTTGTAAACATACATAATCTCCAGCTATTAAAAGATAAACCTTACTATAAAAACCTATAGTGATTTACGTAGGTGGGTGCGTGTAATACGTCGTGATAGTCGTATTATTTCAGAAATAGGTGCTATAAACATAAGCACCCCTATTTATGTTCCCACTGTTGGGACACGGGACTTCTCTCTTGACGGGAGAGGCTTGAATTCACCACGCTGGACAAGTGCGGGTTAGTGAATGCCATTTTGTTCAAACTCTTCAAAGTTCTCAGAACATGCCGGTCTCCTCACGATGTTTGCCTTTACCGTTAAAACACTTGTGTAAAGTGCACCTAATTTAATAAGCAGATATATCCAGAAGGTGTTTCAACCCACGGAATGAAAGTCGAGATGCTCTCGCTTAGCCAATAAGGCTCTATTTATTTTTTATTTTTTATAAACCTTATTACAATGACACTTTAGGAACACGTTAAAATGTAGATACGAGTAGGTACTTATAAGTATAAAGTATAAGTCACCGTAAAATAATACGATGCGTAAATTGATAAATTTCCTAATAAATTAATAAATAAAATCAAATATTTATTTCAGTAACTTATAATTATAAATTAAACATACATACATGTATTGGAGTCCCCCTTTAAGCAAAATTTGCTTGTATTGGAGGAAACCGCTCTTGCCAGATAAATTATTAACAATTTATAAGTTGGTTTACTGCCGATAATATTTTTTTGAAAAGTAACAAATCCGGAAAAACATCAACGGCTTCTGGAATGTATTATTTAACGCAAGAACTTTAAGTCAATTGATCAGCTGACATTGGCGCCAGGACGTAAATTGATCAAATAATGATTTAACATTCAATAATCATACACATATGGACCAATCGCTGCTGTGTATGTATTATTTTTGTAAAAATGGCACCCCTAAAATAATACACTATTATTTGGCAAGTGCAAAAACGTCTCATAATTATTGAATTTGAACATTAATTAAGTTTTTTTAATGTTATTTATTATTTTGTGGTAAGGTATTTGAATGAGCTTCGTGAACATTTCTACAAAGCCAGCAATACTTTCTATTAAACAACATTAGAAATAAGTTCTTTGCTCGGAATACACTTAACCACTAATTATTAGAGCATTAGGAGGTCTAATGCTGGGGGGGAATTCTCGCGTATGTGATATTATAACGGATTACCAGTTATTGCAGCCGAAAGCAAATTATCTGTTACGATAAAAGTGATTAATTGAACATAATAAATATACTTAATCGATAAATACCTAAATATAATCGATCATTATCAAAAGTCGTGATAAATTAATCAATTTTATTAGTATGAAATCTGGAACAAAAATATATAACATTTCAACAGACGGACGGACGAAATAGATAGGTTTCTCAATTAAATTGTGCCGGAGCGCCTGTATTAATAAAAGATACCTCGTTTTTAATAAATCAGTCAGCTATAAGCTATAGAAAGAACAAAATTACTATGGGAAACAAATTATCCGTTACCATCATCAATTTGATTATGTACTGAGAATTAAAAATTGAGAAGCTTATTTCTAAATACAGGTACCTAGAGGTAAAGTCAACAAAAGGATCAGGTTCTGGTAGGAAGAATTAATACAAGTTTGGTTCTTCCGTTAAAAACGGTTTATGTGTACATATTTTGATTATATTTTCTGGGGTAATTGAATGGTACAGCTGAGGAAACTTTATTTATTAAACTGCCACCCGCCATGCCCCAACCTTCGTTGTTATTTAAAACTTTGTAAAGAATAACTAAGTCGTTGATTTTCCTGAGATTACTTTGAGAAATTTGTTAAAAAGGGCTTAGGGACACACACTCATTTTTCCACGTTGAAACAACTGTTTGGAAAAAATATATATTAGAACCACAATATCACTTTTGAATCACCAATCCAATAGATACCCCACGCTTATAGGTTTGAAGAAAACATTATTTTGAGTCACAGTTCTAACTATGGGGAACCACAAAAATTTTATTCACTGAATATGTAGGTACATCTACACGAAGTGGTGTTGTTCTTTAAGAAAGGTGATAATACCTTTTTAATTCTACTATTACAAACTGAACTACAGACCCATCTCGCTTTTGAGCCATGTTTATAAGCTGTTCTCCAGGGTCCTTGTCATCAAATCGTTTTGTTCCTGCCCCCAGAACAAGCAGGGTTCCGAAAAGGCTACAGACGATTATAATATAAGTACATACGCTGAGGCAGGTTATACAGAAGACCGAAGAATATAACTTGCCGCTCTGATTAGCGTTGGTGGACTACGAGAAAGCATTTGATTCGGTCGAAACATGGGCGGTGCTTGAGTAACCTTGACCCCAATCGATGCCGAATTGACTATCGATATCCCGAAGTGTTGAAGTGCTTTTATAAAAGCGCCACCATGTCGGTCTGAGTATAGGAACAGAGTTCGAAAACGATCCCACTGAAAAGAGTATTAAGGCAGTGAAACTGGAAGACGCTTCGAACTCCTAGATGGAAGCACTTGGCATCAATATCAATGGCGAATACATCACTCACCGTCGATTCTACAGCTAAAGAGCCGTAGGCTAAGTGGGAACACACACAACTTTCATTCCGAAGGTCGTGGGTTCAAATTCTACCACGCACCTCCAAACATCGTCGTGAAACCGGCATTTTAAAGAGTTCGAAGAACATGTGACATTCACAACCCGCACTTGGCCAGCACTTTTTCCAGGCAACGTCGGACGTCATGTTGCCATGACGTCCGACACTGCGTCACCGATCCGTGGCCTCCATTCACCACCACGTAATGTCAATACGTCATATCTTTTGCGAAATTCCTGTACCCACGCTCGATAGTTTTTTATGCCGGCAAGATAATTTAGATCTTGATAAGTACGCATGTTGGATTTATCAGATAATCGGAGACACTAAAGGGAATTAGTAAGCCTATTAAATATAATGACGAAGTAGGTATTTTAGGTGCCTACTTACGATAATACGTCAAATAAAACGAGTAGTATTTAAAAAATAGGGATTTCTTCAGGAAATCCCAGTAAACCAGTCGGTACAGCAACATCTTATCTCTTCGTAGAACGTTGACAAATTGATCTACCATTAGTCCATCATAATTGAGGATGCTTTGCCACATAATAGAAAAGACCAGTACTTAAGTACCTACCTAAATAAGTTCTACATAATGGTCTGAGGATGTAAAATTACTTTAATTCTTCTTTTAATAATATTGATTTTAATTGTTCGAGCGAAACGTAAGTCAAAGCAAATAAATACATATTTTCGGACAATCCTCACAACAACATCTAGCCTCGTGTTGGTAAGCTCTAAGCTATAATTAGACATCGTTTCGTTTATACTTAATATAATACACATTCATATAGATTTTATCAATTTAACACCAATACCAAGGAATAAGTTCTTGCAAAACATACACTCACATGGCCCGTAGGCGGAATTCGAACCCGCTACCTCTCAGAGCTTCGTCCATCGCGCTACTGAGGTACCTAGTCAAATATTGATCTAAGTGTTACTATAAAAACCAAGTCTTTCATAATAACAAAGATTTTATTGAATATCCATACCACCTAATTAATAATTTATCAAATACAAATATATTATCACAATTTATTTATTCAACAATAATGTTACAATGTATCCATTTTAACTCGTAAGGCCTGTCATTAAGAAAATATCACAAAACGATATGTCAAGCACGTATACTTATTTACTTAATTTAATGTTAAGGAAAGGTGGTTAACTGTCACTTAACATTTAATTCTTTCTTTTAAGCTATAAGTCATTCATACCCACCCCATACCAAAACATTACATACTACCAGATAACCACTACAATTTAAAACCACATAACTTCTTCTTGAGATGTGTAACTGGTAATAACTTATCCTTAGCAACCTTCCTCGGCGCTGAAACCACCAGCAAACCTTCTGGAGTCAACCTCGAGTGCACCTCCTCAAGAACGCAACCTTCGGGCATTCGGTACTTCCTCACAAAATGCCGTGAAATGTAACCATATTCATCCTTCTTGTCGTCATGTTTAGCTTCGATTATCAACAATCCATCAGACGTCTTCACTTCGATTTCGTCGTAAGAGAAGTCTTTCACGTTCAAGCAAATCTCGTACTTGTCTGCATCGTTTAATACTGAGTTTTCTTTGTTCCAGGGGAAGTTCTCTAGCCAATCTATGGATTTTAGGATGATTTCGTCGCCGAGAAACGTAGGTTTTAACACTGGGAGGTTTAACATGGCTATTTTGTTAATTGTGAACTTATCTCGAACACTTGTTAATTGTTATATTTGTTATCAATCGAACTGTCAGTGTCAAATAGTTCCATTGTTAAATGTAGGTGGCGCTAGTTGAGCTTCAGTGTATTCAGTGTATTGTATCTAAAAAGTTAGTTAAAGGTTATCATTTTGTTTATTGATTACAAGGTCACTAAAATGTTGCCGAGAATTGACGATTTTGGCAATCGCCTACTTGTTTCATGACATAATGGAGTTAGGTAGGTAAGTGAATTAGTGTATCATCTTTTTGTTTGAACTTCAATACATAAATAAACTGAACATTTTATGGTTATTTTGTAGTTAATGTCTAATAATCTAGGTATTTGTTCTAAAATCGTTTTATACACTGGCCTGGAAATTAAGTAACTTTACTATTTTTAAGTTTAATTTTTCTCTGATCTACCGCTAATGAGCTAAAATAGAAAAACTCTAAAAACAGGCATGTTATTTGCAATGTTTTTTTGAAACTAATTAATTACCTACATCTTACTTTCACATTGTTAAAATTCATAGTAATAAAGTATATTAAGAAGCAATTCTCAGCTTAGTGTCGAAAAACTCAATTAATTTTTTTAAGTTACCTAGTTTAATTGTTATTTATTATTTGTTAAATGGTATTGCCTTCTCGGGCTTTTATAACAGTATCGATTTCTTAGCACCTATAATGGAGACAATATAACAGTATTTTAATAGGTGGGTCTGCTTATGCAGGTCTACTCAGATGGTTTTCCATTCCATTCTTCTTCGCTTCACCTTCTGGAACATTATAACAATTTATATTACATTTATAACATACTAAGATATATTATATTATCACAACAAATTAACAGTTATGTGTATGTATAAACTCATTTTACGGTGCAAAAAGTAATATAATAAAATTTAGAGTTTTTTCACTATATCTTAAAATTGGGTTACCGATTAAAAACTTTTTTAAACTTATGCAATTTCTTTATCAAGTCCTTTTTATTTGAAAAGTTTATCTTGTAGTACCCTTATAAAGTTATTTCAATTTTAAAAGTGTGATTAATAAGTACATACCAAGCTTTGCAGGCCAGTGAGTGTTGTATAATAAATTATTACATTTATGGAAACATAAAAACAGCAACATTTATTTTTTTGCTTTAGGTAGGCCTACTATTTGTTACTTCCTATCTACATTAAGTTTTCCATTAATAAGAGTTAAGTGCTTATTAGATGCACTTAATTTTTAAAAGTTTTAGTCTTTTTACTGTCTAATAGATAAGAGTTTAAGACAATTTAAGACCGATTTTTAATAGTAAAAATTAACAATAATTTCATTACAATGAATAAATTATACCAGAAGATGGAGAAGATGACCCATAAATAATTTTTTTATATAAAAGCACCGTTACAATTTGCCCCATTTCAATGTAAGAATACTACTTATTTAAATATGACCAATATTTTTTAAGTTCTTCTATCAATAGGTAAGGTCAACGTAATGAAAATACATAAAAGATAATTTTTTTGGTGAAATTTTTTAAACTTTTCCTTTCCAACCATTTTCACTTTAAAAATGTAGTGTTACTCTATATTTAACTCTCTTACACATTTGTACCTTTTCAGAATCACTCAGTCAGTAACATAAACATGTCTAAAACAAAAATAGCTGTGGTAACTGGGGCCAACAAGGGCTTAGGCTACGCTATTACCAAAATAATATGCAAAGAATTTAATGGAAAAGTATATTTAACGTCTAGAAATGAATCTAGGGGACAAAAAGCCTGTGATGAGCTTAAAAGTCAAGGTTTTAACCCTGAGCTAAAAATATTAGACGTCACAGATTCAAACAGTGTTTTACACTTCGTGAAAGTTATAAAAGATCAAAACGAAGAAGTTGAGATCCTAGTCAACAATGCTGGAATTTTATTTCTAAAAGACGCAACGGAATCTAACATACATCAAGCTGATATGACTTTGCTCGTTAATTTCTTCTCTCTGTTGATTTTCACTGAGAATATGCTTCCTCTGATGAGTAAAGGAAGTAGGATTGTAAATATTTCGAGTTCGTCAGGACACTTATCGAGGATACCTTCGGAGACGCTGCAGAAGAGATTGAAATCTGAGGAATTGACTTTGAATCAGTTGAAGACGTTGATGTTAAGTTACTTGGAGTCTGTGAGGCAGAATGAGGAGATGTCTGATGTCTGGGGAGATTCGCCGTATGTTGTTTCGAAGGTGGCTGTTAATGCTTACACTTTTATGTTGCATAGGCGATTGGCTGACAGAGGTATGAGATTTTTACAACTATACACCCTATAGGTTGAAGGTTAGACGAGCATAATGTACTATGTACGAGTATTAGGTACATTAGTGTTTTTGAACTGTAGAGTTTGTTTGGTACAACTCTTTATTTAGGGAAATACTAGACAGAATGCAATTAAAAATATTATCTCAGATAGCCTTTTATTGAGGAAGCAAATAAATAAAAACTTACTATAACATAATCAAATAAATTCTTGACTTGCTTTGCAGCAATTTACAGGTAGGTATTTAATATTATATATTATCTATCTATCGCGTCTATGGGCAGTGTATGTACATCCATGGATTAGTACCTAGTACCTAGCCATATTACGTATAGCGTATTTATGGTAGCGTAGCTGTACAAGTCATCATCATTTTAGCAGTGGATAGGACTTCCACAGCTATATGTATAATGATTTCCAGTTACTTCTGTTAACTCGCGGCTTTCACTAATTCGTCCGTCCATCAATTATTGATGGACACAATGCACTTGCCGATTGGGAGTTTTTTCTGGCCTACCCCCTGAGCGTATATTTTTGTTTCAGGTATCATAGTAAACTGCGTGCATCCCGGCTACGTAATATCAGATATGACGAAAGGCGCTGGTAAAGTCTCTGCGGACGATGCCGCAGTGCTCCCAGCGAAGTTGGCGCTTCGCCCCACCAGTGGCGGACAGTTCGTGTGGAGCAACGGCGAGGCCGTCCCCTGGGACGGGCCTGACCCTAGACTATTTATTGATGGGAAACAGTAAAAACAATGCGGCATTCTATGAAATCTGACACGGAGATGGCGTTATTTATAGAATATTATTGTTAGCAGTTGGTTTCATAACAACATTTTACTATTTTTTTAAATGTTATGCAGAAAAAGATAAAGACACATCCATAACCTTCGCACAAAGGATTCGAACCTGCATAACCGGGGAAGCGCCCCGACGTGCTACCAACTACACCAACGCGTCAACCTTGCGAAGGTTACGGATGTGTCTTAATATTTTTCTTCTAAAAAGTGAAGAAGTATAACACTTAAAAAAATTAAGATTTAATACTTATATTGAAGATATTTATTTACCTGAGTATATGGGTCCAGTCATTTGAATTGAATGTGATAGAGGTGGCATCTGAGGAGCTGACATTGGTGGCATCAGAACTTGCATTTGTGTTATTTTTGCAGGACATTGCATGGGTACAGGCATTGGCATAGGGGCCTGCGGAGGGCTTTGTATAGGGCCTTGCATAGAATTGTGTAAGCAGCCTTGCATTGGACCGTGTAAGCAGACTTGCATTGGACCAGAAATAGGCATCTGCATATAGCCTTGCACTGAACCAGGATTAGGGCAAGGCAAGGGGCCTTGGATGGGACCAACCATCATTGTTGCTGAGATTGTAGTACTCCTGTCGACACAGGTGCCTGCGGAAGGGCGGTGGTCGCGTTTGAACTATAATCTAACATGTTTTGAGGCATGCTTTTATTGACACCATTAGACTGCCTCTGTATATTAAGTATATCAGATGTCTAGTACCTGTATCACAAGCCTAGAGCTTAAAACGGGGCTAGTTGTTCGGAAATATTTATTAATTTTATTTCATTGCAGTACTCCATTCTGTTATAACGCTCAACGTAGTCAAAAACAGTTCTTCTTTGCTAGTATGCAAATACTGCAAACTGGACGTGTGCAACCAGTTTTGTTCTGATGATCATGACAAAACATTGGTTTCTTTAATTGCTTCAAATTTAAGGATAGGTCTATGTTTGCATTGGAAACCATGGCGATCAAATAATAATAAAATAAATATAATAAATATTTCCGGACTACTCACACAGCATCACCTAACCCCAAACTAAGCAGAGCTTGTACTATGGGTGTTAGGTGACTGATATACTTCATAGATACAGTTTTTTTTGTAAATACATACATAATTGATACATAGAAAACACCCAGACCCGAAAACAGAAATTGTAGATCGTACAAAATCTGGTCCTCCGGCGGGAATCGAACCCGCAACCTCCTGCGCCTCAAGCGGACGTTCGCCCACCGAGCCACAGAGGTCGTCGAAGAATGGTTGCAATGCATAGTTGGAAGAAAAATGTCTTGCAAAATAGCGTTCGTTTAAGTTTTAAGTAACATTCCAAAGATGCTTAAAAGAGATATATGTAATACCAAAGGATGTTAATTGTATCCTGTGTTTATTCTATTATTTTACCTGTATTATTGTAACTCCATACAATAAATCTGCATTTACCTATACCTGTATTTCTATAACATTACCTTCCTACTAGCAAAGATTAGCATAAAGCGCAGTGAATGACAGGTTGTCATTGTAAAATCATTTACCTACCCATAAAGTCGACATCTTAACGTTTTTCTTTAATTTTCATTAGGCAATAACTTTCCATGAACTTAGAAATATACTACTTAGGACAAACTTAAAAAAAAATTTGCTATAAAGCGATTTAAATAAACCGTCACATTGATAAAGGCCTGAAGCTACTTAAATAAATAACTAGGTACCTACCCATACTGTTCAGTACCTTTGGCAGAATTCTGTAACCTAAAATTGTAAATAGGCGGCCATACATGCAAATGGTATTCCCGTTAGGCTAGAAGATGTCTTAATATGATACATTTGTGTTCATCTGGTTTAACATGTTCCAACATAATTTTGAGACATCTATTTTGAATAGGAAGTGATATTTTTACAGGACAAAGTGGAATGGAAAGGATTTGTTATGTTATTTTTTTGTTTTCAAAATATTATGAATGTTTGTTGTGTGAGTTATGGAAGGTGTATTAAAAGAATGAGTTAATTCCTCTATTTAATTAATTATCACGGTGGCTCAATAAGGTACAAAATGGAACAGCGTGTTATTGGCATCTCATTTTAATATAGAAAATATAATTTGTCATAACAGGGATATGATTCATAAATATATAATCTTAACGAATTTATATAAATACCTAATCATGCGCGAAAAGAGAAAAAAAAAGAAAAATATGATAAGAGCGCGGGGCGATCTAGAACCGAATGTAAATAATTAAGAAATATAAATAAATCAACATTTAAAATAAAACAAATAGGTTAATTTATTTTACAAATTCCTTTGTTATCATATTTCTCTCGTTTAAAATATGCTCTTCTTAATACAAAGATTTATCGATGACATCACCAACGGGGATTGAAAACTGGGGGAAGGATCAGGTTACTTGGCATCGATGCATTCTGCGGGGTGCGTGGGTGGTTTGGAGGGTGCGAAGCCGGGGGGGAGGGGGATGGAGTTGTAGGGGGGTCCCCAGGAGGCGAGCTTGCTGGCCTGCCATTGCTGCATGGGATGCATCTTGTTCATTCCATTAGGAGGCTGGTTGTTCATGTTGAACTGGTTGAAGCGAGCGAAGAGTTCCTGCTGGGAGAGGGCGGGCGGCGCTGGGGGTTGCTGGTTCTTGCTGAAGTTGACGGACATGATGGCCGGGTCCATGGCGGTCCAGTCGGAGTAGCCCGATGTGCTGTTGTTACTGTGAGGGAAGCCTGGAATGACACGATTGTATTATGGTTAGGTGAAAGAAAACCACAAACAAACATTCACCTAGATAACGCAAATGCATGTCCTTCGCGTGTCCGAACCCCGACTAAGCGTCGACGTTGGTCGCGCTAACTTCACACTGCGCGTCTGTTGTTGCCTTCGGACGGCAGTAAATATTATAAAATTTTATTCACATTACGTTGCCGCGTTTGCTTTGAAAGCTTCACCAGTCTTTTTTTGTTAGGAGACGATAAATGTCGGAACTAGCGATACTGTCGCGAATCACTTCGACTTCATACTACAGGCAAAAGTCGGCACGCTTGGTTTCAATAAAATGATACGTGATACGTTATCTAGATGTATGTCTGTAAAGAAAACCTTTTAATAGGAAAATAATATTTTATTTTATTATTGTACATTTCCATGTTGATTTCTGTATGATGTGCAATAATAAATATCGAATAGTATTGTGGCTAGTACGTACCGTGCTGTGAGGGATGGCGTTGAACGCCGCCGAGACCCAACGAGCCCATGTGTGCGCTGAAGCCGGGCGGAGCCATCCGCGTGCGCCGGACGCGGTCCATGTTATCACTGTAATGCGATTAATAAATTAACAGAGGTAATCAAACTCGAGAAAAAGTGTGTGTTAAAAAAAGTAACGATATACTGTTTTTTGCGCTGTCTGATCGCTTAGATTTAATAAACTACACAATAGATTTTAGTGCAATATTCAGCAATATTGCATTGCAGTAGAAAGTTTAAGTTGGTCACTGGTTGTGGTTAATTTTCTTCATGTTGATGGTTCCGTTACCTAAAACCAGTATTTTACATACATGTATGTACGTACTATCTGTTCCCCTGGCAGGAATCAGAACCTAGCAATGTATCGTGCGGTAAGTGGACTTGCACCTACCGAGCCACAAAGCTTATCAAATTCCTTCTAATTTCTCAACTGGCATCTCCCATAGAGTAGTGTATATGTACATTAACATTATTATCGATAGATCCTTCTTCTGCAACTAGTTGACTCACCCGCTGGAGACCTGGTTGTGGACCATCTCCGTCTCCATAAGCTCTGCGAAGGCCTTCTGTGTCTCCTTGAAGGGATCAAAGTCGAGATCGTCATCCCCGTCCCCGGCGGCGCTGCGACCGCTGTTCTGCTCGCGTACGTTATTCAACCTGTGAATAGGAAACAAGATTAGCTAGATACTCGTATTGGATAATCTGTTTTATTATTTCTGCCTTATAAAGTACAATCTATTTATCAGCCAATTCAAGACTCCCTGCTAAGACAAGGCCTCCTCTTTATCATCATAATGTTTCAAAGGAGCCTACACCAGTGCCTTCCCACTATCGCTCGTCATATTTTTTTCACTTAATCATTTAAAACATTATGTGTGTGTGTGTTTAGTGTTTTAGACCATCCCATTGCTGGTCCAATGCACGTTTTGAAAGAAATGAGTGAATGAGCCGCGTGCCTTTTAAGTCTCTGTTTTACCCCCGCTATTATTCTCTAGTTTAATCTAGGGATGCGGCCTCGTGATCTATTTGTGAATAGATTAGCTAGCAAGTCAAATAAATCTAAATTTAAAACTTAAGAAAAACCCCCGATTCTAATCCTTTAATTTCCTAAAACGTAAAACAACATAATATTATGTAATGTGGCCGCGATGCGATTTCATTTGATACCCCACACTAGTATATTTGCAGATTTTCGGTTTTCCTTACCCACTCTCACCCCCATAACTTTTAAACGGCACTACCGATTTTCATAAAACATGTGTAAGAACACTCGCGCCAGACTCACCTTTCATACAAAAAAAACTAAATTGAAATCGCTCCATCCGTTCGGGAGCTACGGTGACACAGACAGACAGACACACAGACAGACAGACAGACACGTCAAACTTATAACACCCCTCTTTTTTGGTCGGGGGTTAATAAAGGATAATAAAGCCTGACAAGACAATAGGCATGATAACTGAATAAGAAATAGGTATTCCGTTTAGTTTGTCTGTTAGGCCGTCTTAAAATACTGGACACTTATTTTATGCTTTATCAATTTAATAATAAAGTGCCAAAGTTAAAGTTTCGCGGAGTACGGGCTTGTGGCTTGTGCTCGAAACCATTACGTCACGCGAAAATTCAACGCACTGAATCTTGAGTTTAATTTATAATAATAATAATAAATGTTTATTTCACACAAAAATGTTACAAGTGCATAGTAATTTACAGATAAGACGTGGTACAGAGATGATATTTACATAACAGAAAGTATAGATACCCAAACTAGGAAAATCCTGTATTATGGCATATCTATCCCTTCCTCCGGTTCACAAGTTTAAGTTACACAAATTTCAGTAATGTATAATATGTACTTCTATATATTCTTTCTTATATTCTATGCATACAATATTAAAGCATCATTGTGCTATCATCATTATTTCTTAGACTTTTAATATTTATAAGGAAACAAACTGGACTACATAAATGAAATAAAGATGTTTGGAATAATAAAAATAATAAGAAAACTATGGGTGATACATTATTATTTAATCATCTATAATATGGCCGGACTGGGCCAGTGCGTGAAGCGATTTTTTCGTGTTTCGTAATGTGGCCCGGAGAAGCCATCTACCTTCTAGGTCTTCATGTCCCATCTTAGACCACATCGTCACTTTACATCAGGTGAGATTGTGGTAAAATGAAGACTTATCGAGAACAGAAAGAATATCAGTGAAGAAGCTGTAAAATAAACGTGTTGTTTACCTCTGCTTGTGCTCCATCTCGAGGCGCTCGGCGCTGAGCATGTTCTGCGGGAAGTGGCGCCGGTCGTCGGCCGTGCCGCGGTTCAGCTGTATGCGCAACTGCTGCGCCTTGTGGAAGTCCGTGAAGAACTTGTCCATGTTCTCTGCGAGGTACCGCCCTTCGTGCTGTTGTTTACAAAGGGTATTATAGTTATCATTTATTAGGTTCCGACAATATCTATGACATAGGGTTTGAATATTCTAATTCTAGTGGAGGAACTGAGATCTGCACTGACATCTCGCCTGGGAGTGTTTTGTGCATTATACGCCTGCCTAACCAGGCCCCAACCAGCCCAACTCCCTGATGGAGCGGAGTAGGACTTTCGGTGTTGTAACTAATGGTTTGAGCAAGTCTGCGGATGTAGATGGGGTCTTCGCGTCCATGAGACGTCTCAACCCCGTCTCCTTTCTTATCTCTTCTGTGGCTTTGCAGTGGATCACTATATGTTCCACCGTCTATTGTTCATGTTGAATAACATCATGCTTGAATATTATTGTGAGTACAGATTTACTTAGAAGTCAATTGTTCGAACTTAAAATATGGAATATACGATTACTTGTGTATAAAAACTATTAAAAATTTAATCTAAATACTTAGAATTTTCCAAAGCTGATAGGATGCGTATTCTTGGGTATTTATTAATTTTTATATTATACTAGCGGTCCGCCCCCGCTTCGCACCTAGTTGACCGTATTGTGAATCTAAACCATTCTCGAACCCACTTAAACACACAAAACATTTCATCAAAATCGTTCCAGCCGTTAAGGAGTCCAATGACTAACACGTACAGAAGATTTATATATATAAAGATTATATAATTAATTTATGAATCGGAGCGTACGTGTGTGATTCCGAGTACATTTGTGACAAAAAAGTCTCCCATTCCAGCTATTTTGGGTTTATGGCCAAAATTTCAAGAGTAAGTAACTAAATTTCGCTAATTTTGGCTGCAATATAACTAGTGATCGGAATTAGGCGGGCTTAAATACCTAATGTTCGTAAAATAACAAAAACCAAATGGAGACGCCTTAGGACTAAATATTTTTGTCACAATTTTTCGTCCCAGAAGTAACAAACATCCATCCAAACTTTCACATTTATAATATTAGTGTGACTAACAAAGTACGTAATAGGTTAAAAAAATAATTTTATAGCTTTCTCACAATTCAACGTAAAAATTATGAAAGTAACCAAATGTTAAGAGGCAGGAGAGTATTATTTCAGTTTATGTAGAAATTAGTCAGTTAATCTGAATAGCTAAATGTTTCATCACCATCAGGAATGGAGTTTTCTTTGTCATCATCAAATGTAAATACATTCTAAAGTGTTAAAATTAATTATGATGAGATTTTTCATTATTTTTTTTGCAATCTTTAAACGATTTCTTTGTACTTAAAATCCATTTATAGGTGGAAAAGGACCATTCAACATCAACTGAAGTTATAGGTTCATATTTATAGTATGACAAAGATTCATTTTCAGTCTCCGATTCTTTCAACAATTAGATATGTCAGTTATAAAATATTAAACTTCTTGCAGTTGGTTAAAAAGGTGGTTGGTTGGGTTGGATGGTTAAAAATGATTTGAATTAGTTCGTAATATTATGAAAACATTAATATTAAATATACATGCTAACTGCGACAAGTATTCTATTTTCGTCCCAATTGACGGACCAATAAAATTATTTTAGTAAGGAAGTCTCCATTTTTTTTTGCCTCTATTCTTTGAACTTTTTTTTGTTGGTCGTATTATTTTTTATATAGTTTATCTGTATAATTAAGTTGCGATGGCCAAGTCTCAATATTTATATGAAACATTAAAGAATTTTAATATTGATATGCGTCACTATAAGATGCTGTTAATTATTACGTAACAACATCATGCTTCGAGTACGGAGATTCCAGACACAATTGATTTTCAATTGTTATAGGAAACGAGATCAAACCACTCACCATGGACCACGTGGTTATGGACCACGTTCGTGGTCTTAGAGACTGGACGTATTAAGACAGAAAGTCGCTTAAGTAGAGACTGAATAAATTAATAACCGACTTGGAATTACATGGATCTCACGACTTTTTACCGCAGAACAACTGAGTTGCGCGACTTGGTTTTTTTGACAAGTATTGTTTTTGATGGGATGTGCATCTTACTGTTAAGACCATGTAATTATTATACCTTAAATAAATTAAATAAAAAACTTTAGGTATTTTACCTCACCTAATTCCGATCACTGAATATAACATAAAAACATCTAAATGAATCTAGTATAACTCACATTTTGTTGTGCGTCAAATCCATTCACGAGGCCATTCTGCATCTGCTGATTCATCATTTGCTGATTGTGTAACATATAACCTGCCATAGAATTGCCCATGCCCATATTAGACATATTGCCCATATTACCAGACATATTGGAAATATTGCCGGTCATATTAGGCATATTGCCAGACATGTTGGACATATTGCCGGGCATGTTCATATTGGTATTGCTGGGCATATTGGCTGACATTTTTGACATAGAACTGCCGCTCATATTGTTGATCGATGAGTTCATTGATGTGTCAACGCGCATACCAAACGGAGGGAGCATATTGGGGTTTCCATGATAATTAGCACCTGAAAATAAATTGTGTTAGATTTTACTTGATGGATATTGAATAATATATATTTTTTCTTTTATGTAGGTCCCTGTATAGGACTGAGTAGAAATGCAAAATGACGTTCATTTGAGTAACATCTCTCTATAATTTTATAATAAAGTGGCTGGAAAACAGTAGCGCAGTGACGGAATTTTTTGGATAATTAAATCAGGTGTTCAATACGCTGTAGGTACTGAAGCTTCGGCCAGACCTGCGCGACCAAAGCGACGGCGAAGCGAGAACGTCTGCCGGGCGGCGTACATACTTTACTATGTCTCTTTGCTTTGCAAACCTACACAACCATAAAACAAGACGTATTCAGGTAAAAAATATCCCGTATCCCGCTTGCGCCGGGTTTGGTTTGAGAAGTTTCCATACATACAGGTTTTCTGCAACAGTTTTCATGTGAAACCTAATCGTAGAATAGAATTTAGACTCACCTAATAATTCACTAGCATTATCCATTCCTATACTATGCGAGGCATTAAAATGCGAAGGCTCAACCAAATGATTGTGCTGCCTCGCCAACATTTCATTCCTTCTCATTACAAGCTCTGACTGACTACGATCCCTCAATAGCGCTTCTTTATCTAACTGATTGTTCAATTGATTATGTCTATCTAGGTAACCAATATCCCTGTCTAGCAGTCCATAGCCATTAATACCATTTAACATAGGGTTCTTCATTTGAGACAACATGGGCTTATTTTCTATGAGACCGGCCAGCATTTCTCTGTGCCTCTGCATTAGCATAATTTCATTATTCGCGTCGTTGAGTAAATTGTGTGTGTTATCGTCATCTAAGAGGCTGTGGTCGCTGTTATCTAACAGATCATGGTTTTCTAATAAGCTGTGTCTGTCCGATTCTAGATCGTCCAATTCGTTTGTGAGGTATGTGTCGTTCTCGAAAACTGAGCTATTTTGTGTGCTGTATACGGGTTTTGTGTCATCACTCTTGTAATCACTATTTTTGAAAGATTCACTGCTTTTGAATTCACTGTTTTTGAAATCGCTATTTTTGAATTCACTATTTTTGTTGTAGTTGCTCGTTTTGAATGATTCACTGATAGCGTTATTTTCACTGTTTTTGTATGAGTCTTTTGTTTTGGTTTCTTGGCTTGGTTTGTCGTCCGCGTTGGTGACACTGATGCTATTGCTTTTGTGTTTGCTCTTGTCTTTCTTCTTTCCATTTGTGCTTTCCTTCCTTGATTTAGTTTCTTGTGTGTCTTTAGTTTTCTTTTGAGCCTGTGGTTGTGTTTCGAGTTGCGTTGGACTGGAAGATTCGGATGTGGAAGAGGTGCCGTTTTCTTGTGACTTAACTGAAATAAAATATTTCTAGGTTAATGATAATTTTTTTTTAATTTTACAGGGTGTGGACGTGTGCCGTGTGTTCCAGAGATATCTATTCTTAAAGCTAACTAGCTCAGCTTGGATATATTGAATTATGTGCGTAACAATATCTACGCTCGAGACCGGGCATACGGTCTCGCATACGCTTCTTTATATATGCTCTCTCTCTCTCTCTCTCTTACGAGGTATCTCGTCGCCGCTCTCGGCTAGTCCTGGCGAGTGGGAGCGGTAGTAGTACAGTCATCCACACTCCCCATTTATTCAGTGGGCAATGGTTGATATTTCCCGAAAATCGACACAAGCAGAGCTTGAGCGAGGCAGTCGACGGTAGACGAGGAGACACGAAAGCACCTTTCACACTCTCGTACTCACGGAGCCGACTGTATCCTCGTGGAGAGTATGGATAAAGAATGATTTCCTTGTAACTATTAACTGCTTCAGTGGCGCAGTGGGCGAGGGTCCGCTTGCGGCGCAAGAGGTAGCGGGTTCGATTCCCGCCGAGGGTGAAAGTGTTTGTATGTTCTGCAAGCACTTTCTCCTTGGTCTGGGTGTTTAATATGTATAATAAAAAATATCTATATATGTATGACTATTATATTAAGTATATCAGATATCTAGGACCCGTAACACAAGCTTATAGCTTACCACGGGGCTAGATATTGTTGTGTGGATTGTCTGGAAATATTTATTTATTATTTATTATTAACTCACCCGTAGATTGTGGCTTGGGACTGGACTGTTTCCTGGCTGGGCTGTCCGACGGAGGGGATGATCCGAGACTAGGCCACGCTTCTTTGCCATTTCCAATGCCATTACTATTGCTCTGATCCTTTTTATTAGATCTAAAATAGTAATATTGATGTAATAAAATGTTCAATTAATTCACATTGATAGGCTCGAGGAAATAAGCATTCACTAGCAAACGCAATTAGAAGCCTTTAGTGTAATGTATGAGAGGGCAATGTGATTGCAGTGCCCTTACATGGTCTAGGTTTTAATACAATATTGTTTCAAGGCCATAAAGTACAACATGGTATGCAATTCAAGTCTATTATAAATTATTAATGTGAAAGTATATCTCTTGGTTTGCTCATGATTTCCGACATTTATTAGTTTGAATCGCGGAAAAGGACATAGGTAAGCTTATATTTTCCAGAAATTTAAGAGGGCAAATTCGTTGCAATCGCAATATAAACGGAGTTTCTTAGCATTACACTATCAATGTCTTCAGCTTTTAATCTAAATTTATTTGGCATATGTTTATGTATTTGGCCCAGTATGTGGTGCATAAGGGATCAATTTAGAATAGTGAAATAATTATATACTACCTACTCTACAGTAGTATACTATACACCTTGTATACAGAGATTGGTCACAAATGGGTTATAAAAGTTAACCTTACCACAAAAAGTAAGGAAATATTATGAAGTTTCAAATTGACTAGTGAATGCTTAATTTGATTAAACTTAAAACTTATTCAGCGGTACTCACTTAGACGAATTGACTACGTTTATATTAGAAGATGTAACCACTGTTGTCGGTATAAAGTTCGATTGAGTACCTGAAAAATGCAAATATATATTAGTAGTCTGACCATAATAAATTTATTTGATGATACATAGGTACCATTACCAAGTATATATATATTTATAAAATAAAATAATATTTTGGCTGTCTGTCTCCCGATGCATAGCCAATAACTAGCAACCGGGAACGTATAGTCCTCACTTAGTCTTATTGTTACAAGATGAGAGTTGCAAGAGGCTTTTCCTCTCTATGTTATTTCTATGATACAAGATACAAAATCATTTATTTCCATTGTTTGTATTATGATTATCTAGTATCATGTTAAGAAGATACTAACCATCTTTTACACTGCTCTTATCCCCGTTCGTGCTTGAGTTACCTGTGGGAAAATTAAATAAGTTTAAGATTAATTTTAAACCACACTATTACATCATCAGACTTTTCTAGAAAAATTTAAGGTAGATGTTGAGGAAATTAAAACAGTAACCTACTACGGTCAAGGAGCTACTGAGGCGGTACTTTGCCCCCGATCAAACCTTTGTGGTGCGAATTATGAAGGTCCATAGATTAGGTTAGGACGTTTACTGCTGGGCCATAGGTACCATCGTCAAAAGATCCACTGTTCTAGTTTGAAACTATTTTGCTTTGCGTTGGTTTTGGGTAACCGGCCACGCCTTCTTTTTTTTTGTTGTTAAGTTTGACCAATAATGAGTTTGGTCGGTCAACATCTGCTCAACATAATGTAAAGGTCCTTAGAGTTGTTGCGGGACACAATGTTGCCTACAGTGAGAGTGGTGTATCCACAGAACGAACTCCCGGAGTTTATGATCATAGGCCTGCCTCAAAGACGTCTAGTAACTTCGGTCGGTAGCAGCTTGTAACCACCGCAAGCTCTACCTTCACCATAATTTTTTCATTAATCTATGAATATTTCGTTATATATTTCGCTCGTAATATATTTCGTTTGCCGATCCTGGAGTGAAAGGGTGATGATAGAACCAGGCCATTAAGTTCCCTTCCTTCTAAGAAGAACCTTCTAAGGTCGTGCCATTCAGTTCCCTTCCTTCTAAGAAGAACCTTCTAAGGTCGGGCCATTAATTTCCCTTCCTTCTAAGAAGAACCTTCTAAGGTCGGGCCATTAAGTTCCCTTCCTTCTAAGAAGAACCTTCTAAGGTCGAAAGACCAGCGACGGCGATTGAGACCGTGGACCTAGGTCTGTGTCCAGGTTACCTGATGAGTTGGCCTGTTTCTCCGCCTGCTCCAGCTTGTCCCGGGTGGCGGCCGCGAGCTGGTTGTGCAGCTTCCGCTCGTACACCTGGTGCAGGCCGGCGTGCATTTCCTCCTTCGTGAACGACGCTTTCGGATCACCTGGAACAAAATATTGATTGCCTCTTAACCACATCAAGGGATCCACATAACTGCATTTTATAACAGCGACGTGGTACTCTCTACTAATAAGAAAACCTGCTACTATACTATCAGAGGGAATAGGATAGATGACAAAAAAATAATAAATTACTGTTATATTGATTTTTGAAAATAATGGTACAAATTATATATATTTTTTGTAAACTAAAACTCATGTCGTTATTAGTTTTGTTAATAGTACATTTTTATTAAATTGATATAGCAAAAACTAGGTGTCCAGTATTTTTGACAACCTAACAGAAATACTAAACAAAATAACAATTTATTTATGTAGTCATCATGTCTATTGAACCCGCAACCCCTTGCATCTCAACCAGACCTCACAGAAT
The DNA here is from genome assembly GCA_929108375.1 of Gymnoscelis rufifasciata. Classification (NCBI taxonomy): domain Eukaryota; kingdom Metazoa; phylum Arthropoda; class Insecta; order Lepidoptera; family Geometridae; genus Gymnoscelis; species Gymnoscelis rufifasciata. The sequence goes on along the minus strand of OV815327.1, from coordinate 5,074,722 downwards.
TTTGGTATAGTTGCGGAAAGGGATCCAGTGTTCTGCATCATATGGACCACAAAGGAGCTTTTCTTGTCCATTTTATTTATACAAAACAGGATACTGAAATAGTAATAACTTATAACTTTTTAAATTATCATGGTTTTTAACAATATTATGATTTAAAACGGGTAACATATCGTCGGCTTACTGCAAGAAGTCATTAGTCGCAAGAAGTCACTAACTGCGTTAGATACACCAATGAGTTCGTCTCGATGAGCTCTACATTTTGGTAAAACTCACTAATTTGTAGCTCTTCAAACTTAGAAGTTATGGCTTGGTAATAAAGTCAATAACTGCATTTTTGGTCAATCTGGTTTCATAAAATTCATTAACTTACATTAATATATTTTACCAAAAGAAAACAAAACACAATTGTCATTTTTATTTTCATACATAATTCATTTATGTGACATATCAACATTTTAAAAATGCTTTTACGTTTACAAACCGTGGATTAAGTTTTGCTTGAATTCATTATTTGCACTTAACTAGTTTTGACGTATCATACTATTTGGGGAAAAAAATACTAACGGTTTTTAATGATTTCTATCAAAACGAGTAACGTTTTTATAGAATTCATTATATACACATTAATTACTTTTGCCGAAACATGGCAAACAACTTAATACAAGACTGAAATGGCCTGAATGATGTATTGCTTTATTAGTGATTTTTGTTATTTTAAAATTATACAGGAAAATGCATGTAATGACTTTTGCACACATACATTTAAGCCAACATGTAATGCTTGTTTACTTATAAGTTGCCGGCGAGTTTTATGAGATACAAGATACAAAATCATTTATTTCCATAGTTTGGTTTTACAAAACTTAGACACTTATGATTTTAGAGCTATGAGATGCAATTCAAAACTGGTAGTAATAATTACATTGAATATTGGTTTCTCATTAATAGATGATTATTACATAAAATAATGTACATACCTAGGTTACTACCCAGTTAGGGTACCTATTTGGGACAATATATAACCTGGGACTTATAATGGATTCAGGTCTCCGCTTCGAAAAGCACATCTCCGAGTGTGTTAAAAACTGCTTCTACCGGCTAAGAACTTTATATAAAATCCGACAGTACTTGAGTGAAGATGTCCGTATTACCCTATGTGAATCTCTAGTTCTCTCGAAACTCAACTATTGTGATGTAGTATATGGTCCTTGTTTACTACAGCGTACTAAGAGACTTGTGCAGCGCATTCAGAATGCCTGTGCACGTTTTTGTTTTAGAATCCCCCCCCGCACTCACGTCACTCCATTCTTGAATACTTCCCGTATGCTAAAAATGGAGGCCAGGCGGAAGTTACATCTCGCAACATTACTTTTTGGTGTCATAAGTGAGAAAACGCCTGCATACTTATTCAAAAAGTTCATCTGGGCCAAGGCAGACTCGAAGTATGCCAGAAGAGAGTGTGCTCATGTGTTTGTCACTCCGGAGCATAAGACTATAACATTCAGGGGTTCCTTTAAATTTGCCGCTTCGCATTGTTGGAACGTACTCTTGCCTCCCGCTGCTCGTGCTCTAAAAACTGTACAAAGCTTCAGGCATACAGTATGAAAACAATTGCTTAACATTCAACTTAATCTATAGTACCATTTTCTTCAATCCAAACACCAGTAACACGTACCATTCTAGAACATGTATGGCTTTGTTTTATTTATTAACTGTTAAATCATTTAAAATTGTTAGTATTTATTTTACAAACATGTGTTATTTAATTATTTTCTTTACATTACTTATTCTACATTTAATTTACTGTTTACTTACCTTACATTACATAGCTTATTGTTATTTGGCTATATTATGTTATTAATATTATGCTTAATATTACATTAATATGTATGTACCAATTGGGTATGTACTATTTTTCTACAGTTTCATTTGAGTAGTAGGTGAAGGTCCATTTGCACTATCAATTTAATCTATAGTACCTTTTTCTTCAATCCAAACACCAGCAACCTGTACCCTTCTAGAACATGTATGGTTTTGTTTTATTTATTAACTGTTAACTCATTTAAAATTGTTTGTATTTATTTTACAAACATGTGTTATTTAATTATTTTCTTTACATTACTTATTCTACATTTAATTTACTGTTTACTTACCTTACATTACATAGCTTATTGTTATTTGGCTATATTATGTTATTAATATTATGCTTAATATTACATTAATATGTATGTACCAATTGGGTATGTACTATTTTTCTACAGCTTCATTTGAGTAGTAGGTGAATTTCCATTTGCACTATCAACTTAATCTATAGTACCATTTTCTTCAATCCAAACACCAGTAACCTGTACCCTTCTAGAACATGTATGGTTATGTTTTATTTATTAACTGTTAACTCATTTAAAATTGTTTGTATTTATTTTACAAACATGTGTTATTTAATTATTTTCTTTACATTACTTATTCTACATTCAATTTACTGTTTACTTACCTTACATTACATAGCTTATTGTTATTTGGCTATATTATGTTATTAATATTATGCTTAATACTACATTAATATGTATGTATGTACTAATTGAGTATGTACTAGTTTTCTACAGCTTCATTGGAGTAGTAGGTGAAGGTCCATTTGCACTATGTATTAATAGAACCCACCCGGTACCTTACTTTCAGACTGTTGCTGCAGGCAGACATATACTTAAGTAATTAAACCAGCTAGATTAGAATAGAAAATCCTTTATTACACACCAGATAAACAATATAATAAGAAATTAAAACTGAACCTAGCTAGATATGCACATAAGGAACTTATCATTGAACACTCCAACTTATCACTCTTCTCTGATCCCTTAATCACTCCTTTATGGATACTGTACCATGATACTACTGTGGATATTTGTTTTAATTTTAAGTTGTGGTGTTGCCACTCTCACGGGCCCTGGCTGAAAACCAGCGCTCTGTCATAGTGCTCCTACGGGCCCTGTGGCAGATGCATTATGCTGAGCCAGGGACCCTTTATTACACAAATTTTAAATAGTTTTAAGGTTTAACCTATATTTAAGTTGTTATAAGATTAAGTTTGTTGTTTTTGTTTTAGTAATTGTATTGTGTAATAATAAATATTTTTCTTTCTTTCTTTCTTCTTTCTATTTAAAGTTTCAATACCAACTTGTTTAATTCGTTACAATTTGAGAAATGAGCTAATCTATCTTGGTTTCAAATTCTACATTAAATAGTTAAGTAGGTATTTCTATTTTTATTAATACGAATATTAACGATAAAGCAATCGAAGATTTATGTTGTTTACGTGTTGCAAAAAAGTTGAACAACCACCCAAGGCTCCTAAACCTAGAAAACCTACCTGTGGTCTGAAGTTGATGGGTAAAAAGGAAGCGATGAGGTGATGAAATATCAATATTTCCTGATTGATTGATTTCTGTGGCCATTTTAGTTATTTTATTACGTTTTTATGAACAAACAAGTTAATTCCTTAAGTTTTTAGTAATAAAAGACGTTATTTTAAGATTATTTTGTCTTTTATTACTTGAAAGAGGCTACTAATAACTTGCAGAAATACTTAACTCCAGTTTAGTCAAAACTTTTTATCGCAAGAAATCATTATCTTTGCATTTTTAGCTTTTAAAAAAATTGCCATGATTAAATTTAGACTGATTTCAGCTGTTTATATAATAATTAAATATCACTATATATTGGCGTTTAAATTATATTGATAACTGCCGTAGTTTTGATGATATGGGCTCTTAAAGTCATAAAAAGTTTAAAACTGATTTTGCCACACTTTTGGATTTGTCGGTTAATGACTTCTTGCAATAAGCCGACGATATGGTATGTTACCCGTTTGACGGTTTTTAAGTTTTCCGATATTTCGACGCTGTTGCAAGCGCCATGATCACGGAAACAACTGAATTGTCATTGTCTTTGCGATTTGGGCAGGCAGTTATTCACAAACCGTAAATTCATGGTATGTTACCCGTTTTAAATCATAATAGTAATAACATATTTACCTAATTCGTGAAGATACATGCAATCCGGCTTCGGACAGGGTTGGTTCTTCATAAAGTTGGCGCAGTACTTCGTCGTTCCGAGAGAGCCCTGAGAAAATATCATAATAATAAACGACAGGCTCCAAAACGACATATCAGGGATGAGAAACCTCATTTTTTAATTATATTTATTTAGAAAAAAAAAACAAAAACAAGACGCACGCAAAGGATGGTTCGTTATCGTTGGTACTTATTCCAGTCAACGTCAGTTCAGTTGAGTTGAGATACGAATAGAACAACACAGCTCTATCAGTTTTTACAGTTCTGTAGTTTTTACAATTTTGGAGTTCTTATTTATAGGTAACTATTATAAATTTAACATTTACAAACAAAATGACATATCAGGGAGCTATTATAACATGAGCATATATCAGTTCTGGTCAACCAGAACTATTACAGCCTGTCAACGTGGAACTAAGCAACATCTATCCAAGCAGCATCATCTTTTATATAATGGAGTAATACGCTTTTTTCATGAGATTTCTCTTAACAAATAGTTTAGCGCAATGCAGAAGCTATTGAGAGGGCTCTACGCACTCTCAATAGCTTCTACAGTGCGCGCGAGGATGTTGACTTGTTTGTAATATCAGAAAAAAATAATAATAGTGCCGTGTCCCAGTACATAGATCAAATAAACAGAGTCAATTAGAATTGAGCAATATATTTGAAATTATGTAATTTAATTTTTATGTACCTATTATTTTCCATTGTCGCATTAGTTTTGTACTGTAATGGCAATGTAAAAGTGTAAATAAATAAATTTTTTGATAGGAAGCTCTGTTACATTATGGGGAAGCTTATTATAAAAACGTACAGAGTTACCCATAAATGATTTGCCTAGTTTTTTTTGTCTGTAGGTAATAGAATTATCGTAGCGTGACCGCAACGACTCTTAACGGAATTGTCCGCAGCGGTTCATGCGACAGCAACACCTGCGTTTGCAAACGAGCACGTTGCGCGCTCGCCGCTAAGCTACGACATTTCGCGCGCTCTCAACCACTTGTCGCATCACCGCGATATCATCGTCGCGTCGAGACACATGCTAAGAATATCTGTATAGAAATACGTGGCACGACGATAACATCGCCGAGATTCCATACTTAACTTCTATTTCTAATTCTAAGTGGAGGAACTGAGATCTGCACTGACATCTCGCCTGGGAGTGTTTTGTGCATTGTCCCCCTGCCTAACCAGACCCCAACCAGCCCAACTCCCTGATGTAGCGGAGTAGGACTTTCGGTGTTGTAACTAATTGTTTGAGCAAGTCTGCGGATGTAGATGGGGTCTTCCCTAGTTAACTTGTCTGACAAGTGCCCTCTCTGGTTGCATTGCATATGAGGAGACACTGTGCGTGTTTCGGTATATTAGTTTACGAGAAAAGTGTCTAAATACACGGTGTGACATCAGTATAGTATGACTTTCGGTGTTGTAACTAATTGTTTGAGCAAGTCTGCGGATGTAGATGGGGTCTTCCCAAGTTAACTTGTCTGACAAGTGCCCTCTCTGGTTGCATTGCATATGAGGAGACACTGTGCGTGTTTCGGTATATTAGTTTACGAGAAAAGTGTCTAAATACACGGTGTGACATCAGTATAGTATGACTTTCGGTGTTGTAACTAATTGTTTGAGCAAGTCTGCGGATGTAGATGGGGTCTTCCCTAGTTAACTTGTCTGACAAGTGCCCTCTCTGGTTGCATTGCATATGAGGAGACACTGTGCGTGTTTCGGTATATTAGTTTACGAGAAAAGTGTCTAAATACACGGTGTGACATCAGTATAGTATGACTTTCGGTGTTGTAACTAATTGTTTGAGCAAGTCTGCGGATGTAGATGGGGTCTTCCCTAGTTAACTTGTCTGACAAGTGCCTTCTCTTGTTGCATTGCATATGAGGAGACACTGTGCTTGTTTCGGTATATTAGTTTACGAGAGAAGTGTCTAAATACACGGTGTGACATCAGTATAGTATAGTTGACCTTGAGAACTCGTCCGTCCAGGGTGACGTTGTTGACGCCCTGAATGGCCCGCAGCGCGTCCGCCGAGGACACGTAGGTGACGTAGGCCGACGCGGACGGCGCGCCGGAGCCCGACGCCTGCGCCCCCGCGTACGTGTTGTTTTGGTTTATAACTACTTTGTGAATTTTGCCGTATTTGCCGAAGTACTCTTGCCGTTTTAGAATCTGTAACAGAATATAGTATGCATTTCAGAAAAGGGAAACACAAGGAACCCCGGAACACAGTCCCCATCATATGCAATGAGACATTATATAGAAAGAAATGCTCCAGTTCATCACCAAACTATGTAAGTTGATTTTGTGTATGGCTACATTAGCAAAAGACTTGGCTACTCGGCGGGAATCGAACCCGCTAACTCTTCTGCCGTCCTTATCATAAGTGCAATAACTAGGTAAAAGCTACTTTCGAGAAAAACGCGCATAAAGATTTTTTTTTTGTTTTTCATGTATCTCAATTTCTATACAAGGTATCGACTTGAAACTTTCACAAGGCTATAGATTAAAATGTGTAGAATATTATGTAGTACCTTGAATTGGTAAAAGTGTTGGCTTAGTTACCTAAAATCACAGAATTTTACTTATGTTTAGTACTTTAATATAAATAGATAGAATGATTACTAGTCATAACCGAAATAAGTAGTATAGTTATTTCCCTTATCATAAGCAATTTAACATATTTCACTTTTGAGTAGCAGGCAATCCCTATTTTTTCTTGTATGTTCAACCGATTAGTGCAATAAGTGTCGAACATATTTCGGTTTTCATTAGTAAAACAAGCTTAGATGTCAGAGTTGTTATATTATATAAATTGGAGTTGGATATTTAATTTATTACGCAGTACCACAGATTAGATGGCAGTACCTACATTTATTCTGTATAAATAAAACAATTTGGTACGTAATTGAATCTTTATTGTATGTCATACATACATAATCAAACGCCAAGTAAAAAAAATTTATTTGATTCTTTAGCATAATATGGTATATATTTATACATTGTTAATATTATAATATAATATATTAAATTGTATTATATTATAATAGGTATTTATATGTTATTTTTATGAGTATCTATATATTTATTTATATGTGGAGTAATATGTACCTAAGTCTATAGCATAAAATATTTGTATATAATTTTTTTGTTGTATTACTATTATTAATTATTATTATTATTTTTAAGTCACCGTCCAGTTATTTGCTGTGCATTTTACTCTCCATTCAAAGATTGTCTGAAAGAAATTGCTTTAAGCAATAAAGCCGCCCATTACGCATTTTGTATTTAGCAGTAAGTCCCTTTTTGTATTGTTTTATCTGTTAAGTAGTTAAGCTTACAGAACTTTTATTTGGAACAATAGGAAATGTTTTTTGTTAATTTTTATTTGAAGGAAATTCAATTCTTTCCATTCGCTATTGCCATGTTTCTCTTTGTCCTTTAACATGAAAGTTTCCCTTTTGACCCTGACCACCATGATGATCTATATATAAATAAAAATGAATTGCTGTTCGTTAGTCTGACTAAAACTCAAGAACGGCTGAACGGATTTATCTTATCTTTGTCTTAAAATGTTCGTGGAAGTCTAGGGAAGGTTTAAAAGGCGAGAAAAAATCGAATAGTTGCCGGGGAAAAAAAATCAATGAAAACCCGTGCGAAGCCGGGGCGGTCCGCTAGTTTTAAATAAACTCTTGGTACCGTGTTTCCGTGTTATTTTAAGCTGAAATGAAAAGTCTTCATAGTCATAAAAATCAGACACTGTCATGACTTTAACGGTTTTTTTTTTGTTTGACATTTTCACAGAATCTATGAAGTCATCAAAGTCGTCAACTTGTTTTTTAAGTGACAATTCGACTTGGTGGTTAAAATGATCAGAGGACATAAAGGTGTGTCCAGGCTAAAAGTACTTTACTGATGATTCATCAGCAGCAATCAGATTGCTATCTAAGTCTACCAAAAAACACATAAACGCCCAGTTTTTATTCTGAGCTGAATAGTTATCAACCCATAAGACTATATGTTTTGCGTCAAGTTTATGTACTAATAAATCTAAATTTCAAATATTAAAAACCCCCGATTTCAAAGCCTTAATTTCATTAAAGTAAAACACCATAATATTTTGTAATGTGCACGCAAAGCGCTTTCATTTGATACCCCACTCGAGTATATTTGCAGACTTTCGGTTTTCCTTCCCCACTCTAACCCCCATAGCTTTTATACGGCACAACCGATTTTCATGAAACATGTCTAAGAAAACTCGCGCCACACTCACCTTTCATACAAAAATTTTAATCTTCTATTAAATTAATTTCTATCTTTCATATTAAATTGAAATCGCTTCATCCGTTCGGGATCTATGATGTCCCAAACAGACAGACAGACAGACAGACACAAAGACAGACAGACAGAAACGTCAAACTTATAACACCCATCTTTTTTGGTTGGGGGTTAAAAAGGATCTGAATGCAGAAATGATGTCTTCTTGGCTTCGTCCAGACACAGTTTCGTTCCATCATAACCATACTTATTGCAGTTATCGTTAGTAATTCAATGAATTATTTTAGGTTACCTTGCCACAACTCAAGTTATTTCACTCTTGATAAGTAAAACAAGACCAAATCCATAAATTATTTTAGGTTACCTTGCCACAACTCAAGTTATTTCACTCTTGATAAGTAAAACAAGACCAAACCCCTTATATATTGCAGTTATGCTTAAGAAAAAAACGGGAATGGTAATAGATACGTAAAAACTGTCAAAGAAGAAAACGTAGATCTCATTTTGCTGATCACGAATATGTATATAACTCTGTTTGGCCCAAAACTCGAGTTATTGCACTTATGATAAGGACGGCAGTCTTGCGCACCAAGTGGAACTTCGCACACCGCGCTAAGACAGTCAAAAATCATCACCAGACATTGTCTTCGCCGGAACCTGCGCGTTCCATCGATCTGCTCGGCCACACTTAACCTCAACCTCGCACTGGTTTTTCCTCGTGCAGCTTCCTGGAGACTATATGGGACATTACGGGATGTTACCTCTGGATCGGCGAGACGAACGGGCAGGCCGACCACAAAAACCAGATTCTTCTGCACCACGCGAACGTTGGCTAGCGCCCGCCGCGACTCCAGCGTCTTGTTGCGACGCTTCTGTTCGCGAGCTTTCTTCTCCGTTTTTATCGCTGCCACCTAAAAATAGTATTTATTATAGACATTGTGCCTATTCATCTTCCAATAGCCTGCCTCGAGACGGTTTTAAAATACTAGTCACGCTTACTAGTATTTTAAAACCGTCTCGGTTTTAAAATACTAGTAAGCGTGATTAAGAGTAGGTAAGCAAAGGACTTTCTACGGCAAAAATTACAATATCCAATTATAACCATCGATGGTCTTAAGACTGGCTACAGACCTACCGGTCAGATACTGTTCAACAGAACAGAATTGAAGCCGTAATGCTAATGCAATACAAAGCGTCTTAATCTAAGTCTACTTTAGTCACAGACCCACCGGCCCGAACTGACACCGTTGAGCCAGCAACCGGCCAACTCGACCTGTTCTTACGAGTGGCGTGTGTGTGATGAATTTATTGATCTAGTAGAACAGATTAGAACCTGACCGGACCGGTACCTATACGGTGGTCCTTTACCTACTATGATTTTGAGTCAAAACAGAAACTAAAAATATAGCCATGCATCAGAAACGCGGGCTATTATGGTAATAGTCCAACTATTATAATATCATTTACTTTAAAACGAGCCACCAAATGCAAACACAATCTGGATTTACATCTATTGTCTCATCAATTCTTTTTGTTTAAAGAATAAACAATCTATTTCAGAAGTTATTCTATTGCGTAGCTTGACGAGTCAATGTCCTTTGCAAAAGACTTCATCGATTAATTTCCCCGTTTTCACCCCTAAGTCCAGACTAAAAACGCCCGTTAAAGAGAGGTCACGAGAACTACGAAAGATTTACCGAACAATAAAGGTCATCGCATTTCGTCACAAGGGTCAGTGCCCCTTGTCTCGCATTCAGAAGTTGACCTACACTCTGTTTTTACCAAGTTCACGCAGAATCATTTTCATTGGTTGAATGGCAGGTGTTGTATGATACAAACTGGTTAGTATGGAAATTGTATGAAAACTATTCAGATGGTTAAGGTTTAATTTAACGTTGTTTTTTGCAGAGCTTGTTTTTCGTATGATATCCGGTTTTGTGCACTTGTTTGTGGTTGCAGTGCCTTTTGTGTCTTTAGATATCTAAGTGCCTATGATAATCACTGATCTTTGTGTAATATGAAACAATAGTAAGCGTAGAGTTTTTAATAGAAGACCCATATCATAAATTAGAGCTTGTAAGTATTTTGCATCATATTTTATTCCATTAGAAAGTATGTCGCAGATATGTCTTTCTAATAAAATGTATGACCAAAAACGAAAATAACCTTCCACAAACTTCTACCAACCATAAATTAAAAAGATGCAACATTTTCCTGTCTCCGTCGATGACAGCATCAAGGAAAATTCTTGGCCAATATCAGTTTGAGAACGAAGATTGCTTCAAATGATTACCTTGTAAAGTGAAAAACTGTTTTTTACCGGGTTTTCTTTCTGCTCCAGGATGACAGATTCTTAAATGAGAGAAAATGCCAACCATTCCCTATGCAACACATTTAAAGACTGAGAGATAAAATCTAATTTCGCATTTTTTATATTAGGAGGAAAGTAGCGATTTCAAAAGGAATTTTACTAGCTTTGCCTTGGAGAAAAGGTTAAGCGTGGGGGGTAACTTAATTGAAACAGGTAAAATATGAAATACTTTTCTTGGAATACATTATTTAAATAAGATCAATATGTTTCGAGTTTAAAAATATAGTTTCAGAATTTTGTATAAGAATAAGTAAGTTGGTCATACAATTATTTTTACCTTAGATTTGACTTTAAAAAGTAAATCTGTCATGCAAAATACTTAGCATGCCCATCTATGCCACACGAATGTTTTGTAGGTACAGTACATAGATTTAGTTGACAATTATGCATAACGTAGATTATAATTGAAACTATGTACCTCTATACAAACCTGACCTGTAACCTATGTTATCAATAAAGAATCTGGAATCTTGACGTGGTAAGATTTTAAACAAATGAGAAGAATCAAATTCTCCATTTTCTCCGATTACAAAAGGAAAACAAACCTACTCGTACAATCTGTTAAATCGCGTTATGATTAACGCATACATATATTTATTATCATCTGTCGTGGAGACATAATGATACGAGCAAAACTCTCTAAGCGACATTTTAGGAACGGATATAGGACCATTATACACCAACAGTATCGGTGCTGGGTTCACATGGATGCTATAAGGGTTTTGTCAGACCGATAGCGGTCAGGCGTTCAACCGTTCCAACGAACAATGTTCTGAAGGCTTAAATTCCGGAATTTTTTGTCGTGTTGTTTGTATTTCATTTGTTCTGCCGAAAGCTGTGTGAAAAGTGGAGTATCGAAGAGAATAGCTGGAGCAAGATAATGCCTGTAACCCAGTAGAGTGTTAGGCAGTGATACATCAACTCTATTCTACATTTACAATAAAAAAAAACCGATTCCAGAACCTTTATTCTCTTAAAAGTAAAAAGTCATACTATTTTGTAATGTGCACGCGACGCGCTTTCTTTTGAGACCCCACACGAGTATATTTGCAGATTTTCGATTTTCTTTCCCACTTTTACCCTCATAACTTTTAAACGGGTAAACCGATGTTCATCAAACATGTCTAAGAACACTCCACGCACAATGGACCACCTTGAGTCTAAGTGCGGAAAAATCAGGGCCCCCCTATGTCTAAGAACACTCGCGCGAAACTGACCATTCATACAAAAAAAAACTAAATTGAAATCACTTCATCCGTTTGGGAGCTATTTTGCTTTACCTGTTCTTGACTGAGCGGAGTGAAGTCTGCCGGGTTCTCCGGGTAGGCTTTCCGACAAGCAGGACACAGGCCGTTTTCCCCTTCCCGGATACGATTCCAACAAAACCGGCATATCTGTTGACGGCATCTTCATATTACACACATGGATTGGTAGTTTTTCATCTAGATTATTAAGTTTTGTATCAGATTTATAATGACAAGACATAGATCGTTAAATAACGGCTGACAATCAGAATAAAGGCGAGTATTGGTAATAGCCAATCAATATGATTACAATACATGAGGTAGGAGTAGGAGCTTTGTCCAGCAGTAGAATAACTAAGGTTGAAATGAAGAATAATCTAAACAGCAACATCTTACGCCGTGGTAAGCTAAGATTTGTTTTAATATTCAGAATTTCATGGCTGTTGAACTACAAGTAAGTAGTAAGTTTTACTACACACAGAAACCGTTAAAAAAGAAAGTGCTTGTAAAATTGACGAAATCGAATCTCCTTGCGTCACAAGCAATACTATATAGAAAGCATTGATACGTTGACAAGTATTTATAATATACTAGCTGTGCCCTGCGGTGCTACCCGCGTTATAATGGATGAAGTACTCTTAACCAACAACATATTTATTTGAATAAAGATTATTATTATTATGTTGATACAACTTAAACAAATTATTTCGACCAAATTAGGTACCATAAAAACGGTTTTTGTGAGTTAATCTTAAAAGATAGACATACTATCGCGGACTGTTTTTTAGATCATTAAAAGAGCTATTATTCTTTAATACATATTTTTTGTGTATTTTGAACCGTTTTCACGGCGCACGCAACGGAAGGCTTCAAAGATGAGCAATTTCTCCCGTTTTTTGCACATTTACCACTATATCTTTGCTCCTATTGGTCGTAGCGTGATGTTATACAGCCTATAGCCTTCCTCGATAACTGGACTATCCAACACAAAAAGAATTATTCAATTCGATCCAGTAGTTTCGGAGATTAGCGCGTTCAAACAAACAAACAAACAAACAAACAAACTCTTCAGCTTTATAATATCAGTATAGATTTAAACTGCATAATATACAAAGCCTAATATCTATTTTGCATAACATATTAATAAAATACGAACTTTATATTCAAAGCCAAAAAATATATTTATTTTGAATATGTAGTATTTATGATACATAGGCGAGATTTGATAAACCTTTCCGCTGTATCAACTGGAACGAAGGGCTATTATTGTAAACAACTAACTAAACATTGAATACTATTTTTTAGTCTTAAATATTTTAGTTAGTCCTTTTTTTAGTCAATGTCTCCTATTTCATCGCCTTGCCCGGTTTCTAATGTTTTGAATTATCATTCGAGAACCAGATCCGGCTTCTTCCATATTTATTTCGTTAGTTTTAAGATATAGTAAATGGGATTCAGTCAAGGGTCAGCACTTACTTGGTAACCACACGTGCACGGGTAGAAGTGGAGATCGTCCACCTCCAAAGCTTCCATACACAGGGGACATTCTACCTGCAATACAAAATATTCAACACATTAGAACAATCAAACATAAGCTTAAGCTAAGTTGCAGCGGCTTGCTTTTAATCCGCTCGAGGATTAAGTTACGACAAGTAAAATATGTAAACTTTTAATTACCGTAAATATATTGGAAGGCATATGACTGTATTGCGATTAAAATAACCAACCTGAGACATTTGCTAGTCTCAGTCGTAATTAGGGTGTGGGCGATGCAATTGAAAAATACATTATAAAGAAATTTCAATACGTAAATTGAGTAGAAAACTTAGTTATATCAGTCAGTCTGTTTCGACCAAACTATCTTTATGCTGCAAAATGCTTTAAAATCCGTTGTGTAATTCAAAAGGGCTAAGAACAGACAATGAAATAGGCTCCATATTATGCTATGTTATGAAAGTTTAACAGTGTAATTTATTAAGTACCTACTGTGGACGTTATATGTTATGTACGAGAATTTTACGACAATGATGTTATTGCGGCTGTACACTCTCGACGAGAGAAACTGAGACAGGGTGATAGCGAGTATGTACATGGTGCTTTTGTCTGCTCTCGCTCTCGATGGCGTCGCGTCGCCTCGCTCTCGGCCGGTCTCGGTCGCTTGTCATTTTGGCGCCCGATTCAAAGGTTTACAAAAGGTTTACAAAAACAGTTGTGTACATTACAATTAAAGTCGCAAATCCACTATCTCCCCATATAAATATTAAGATATAGTTAATTTTTTTTTTACATCATAAGCATAAAATTATCAATCAAAGCTCACAACATCAAAACCGCAATATACGTATACAGTGAATAGATATTCGTAATTTACATATTTACCGGTCCTGCCTTAAAACGCAAGGATATCATAAATAAACACACGCCACTTCAACTTCGCCATATTAAGTTTTATATTCTTGAATGGCTTTTAGCCATTCGGGTCACTCTCACTAGCATACAGTTATAACGTAGAATATGTTGTAGTATATGTTTGAAATAGTACTATGCTATGAGGTAGTAATTATTCTGTGACTGTTATCCGAAAGAGCTACGTAAAAACTGACACTCGCAGCGATTACCACAAATATTATAAACGCGAAAGTTTGTGAGGATGTAAGTGTGTTTATTGCTATTTCACGCAAAAACTACTGAATGTATTTAGCTTACACATCAGAACAACACATAGGCTACGTTTTACAGCGAGAAAATACCTCTGTTCGAGTGAAAATACAATTTTTGTTTAATGCTCAAAAGTCTTCATTTGACCACAATCTCACCTGATGTAAAGTGACGATGTGGTCTAAGATGGGACATGAATACCTAGAAGGTGGATGGCTTCTCCGGGCCACATTACGAAACACGAAAAAATCGCTTCACGCACTGGCCCAGCCCGGAGGGTGGTGACAAGCCGCGGCCGAAGCCTAACCAGAGACTGTTCTTAGCACCACCCGGAGGTCACGTGTAAGGATTCAGAGGGTTACCACTTACGGACGTGAACAGACACAACCTCCTCAATTATTGCGAACAAAGCCGAATTGAGTCAAATTTGGCATCGACGTAGATGTTTCCCCAGTAAAAGACACAGGCTACTTTTTACCGTGGGAAAATGTATTTGTACACGGGCAAACCACGGTAGGGCAGCTAGTTTGTTATAATAATGAGTGCTGATTCTAGTCTTTTGTTATTTAATTTCCTCCGTCGTCGAAACCAAGTAAACTATTGAATACATGGCCTTATTTGACACGAAATTATCCGTAACTTTTGTGTGCTTTCTATGGCCTCCATTTAAGAGTTTTTGGCAAGTTTTCCATGTTAATAAATACTTCGTTCTTTTGACCTGATGGTAAGTGACTGTAGTCACACTGCTGGATGAATGGTTAAGAAGACTCTTGCTTATGAATTGCTTTTAATAAATTAAATATGCAGAATCTATCCACTTGGTAGGTAAGTCTCTATCAAAATCTGCTCGTTTATGTTTCTTTATATTAAATAGATATAATCCGTAAATGATCAATGCTTTTGAAGTAAACAAACATTTTTTAACACTCTAAGCACAATGAGAGTCTACATTTTTGTCTTATTTTACATCCGTTAGGAAATGTATATATAGTATTTGCATAATTTCTATAACGAAATTTTTGTGCATAGTTATTATATCCAAAGATGACTAAATAATTTATTGGTTTCGACGCAGTGAAAGTAAATACTACGCCAGCACAAACTTTGTACTTCAATGTTCGTTTCACAGTTCACACTAACCTTTAAACTTGAAACTATTGAATAATAGATCTTTCATAATCAATTGAACTTGTGAAAATATTATTGATCGAAATAACTTTCGAAGGAACCCTATAAAAGAAAACACATCCCCAGTGACATACGAAATAGGGCTCAATAAAATGACTAAATAATTTATTTTTTGTTTAAGCAATTTAGTTTTATTAATTTTAAGTTGACCTGTTGTAGGCTATGTGCTTCTAAGGAAATAAACGTTTTGACTTTGACTTTGACTATTAAAGTCTGCCTCGACGTTTCTCTCTCAAATCAAGCAAGTTCGGTTTGATTTTCAGGCATACGTCAATGTTAATCGCATAACATTCCAATACTTGTATTAGGAAAACACGGAGCCATGCACACACCTCACCACCACCACCTAAAGAGGCTCCTTCTGAAAGGCGTGCGCAACCTCTCTACGTCATAACCTAAACCCCATTAAGCTTGGGCTCTTATGATTTGAGTCGATGAGTATGGTGTCTCAAAATAAGTTTCTAAAAAAATAATAGTTAAACGATTGTTTAACATAATTTTGACTTGTTTAAAACGTGTATAAATTATCTGAAAAGGTCAGATAACTGTTGCGTTGATTATCTTTAATCACCATGTTAAAGATAATCAACGGACATACTCACAACAAGTGCATTTAACATGTTTACAATATCTACAAGTATTCATCAAAACCCGTTAAACAGTTCACTCGATTGAGTAACACAGTTACTTTCATTCACCTATAATATTATTAGGATAAATACCTAGAAGTGATCTGACCTTTCTCAACAAAGGCATAGCAAATAGGCAAGCATTGATTTTTAGACAAACCTACGTGAATAATCCATATTTAACCAAGGTTGTGGAACTACGTCAAACGCGAAAACTTGAGATTACAAGCATAATTTAAGAAAAATTATGACACGGCTGACTTTATTTATTGAGAATATAATTTGACGTCACTATTATAATCTATTATAATGATGGTGTTTTTGTCTAATTCAGAATACTAAGAATACCAAGTTTCAACATTACGTATAGTTCTTATAGTTTCAGAAAAATGTGTGTGACATACGGATAGACAGATCCATAAGGGCTCCGTTTTTTGCCATTATGCTACGTGACCCTAAAAACCGGTCAAGCGTTCCGGAGGTCCATCCAATTAAACACTGAGCTTTCAGATTAGTTGACAAGTGATAGATTCAACTCGATTTGATTACAGACAAACATCGGGACATCTAAATAAAATCTAGTATGAATATGAGGTTTTACCCAAAGATCGGCAGTCGACTTTGAGAGGATAGATCGAGATTAAAGTGGTTGAGAATCCCAAAAAGAAATTGTCATAAATTGTTTTTAGCGCTCGGCCATTAAAGCAGGTTTACAGCTTATTAAGTTTAAGTGTAACTTATTGATTAAAGTACTATAATAATTATGTTGTAACTAGCTTTTCACGCCAGGGCAATGACCGTGTTTTATGTATTTTGCCGCGGGAACAACGTATTTTCCCGCAGTAAAACGTAAAAACCTTCCTCCATAAATAGACAATCTAACAGTGAAATCCTTTTGCAAATCGGAACAGTAGTTTCTGAGATATACCTAATTATATAAAATTTCCTTGTCACAATGTTAGGTACCGTACTCCTCTGAAACGGCTTTACCGATTTTTACCAAATTTTATATGCGAATTCAAATCGGCTACTACCTATTTTTCATTTAGCAAAACAACGTTTGCTGGGGTCAGCTAGTATTGATGTAGATATTAATTCTACTATCATCAATCGTAGAGAGAAATATTAAGCATACACACACCCAGTTTCATTTTATTTAAGTCAACGTAAGTTGACCACTTCATGAAAACATTTTCAAGCTAATTAAATGGTTTAAAATTATGAATTGTTGTCTGACGCTTCTAAGGCGTGATTGAAAGTTTCAAGTTTAGAGTAGTTATTTTAAATGGCATACGAATACTATGCATTAAAAAAACTTTCATTTTTATAATTTTCTCAGGACATGTAAATTGTCAAGTATTAGTAGTAAATAAACATAAGCACCTATTTACGTTATTTTTGCTGTGACACAGGGACCTCTCTCTTGACGACAGAGATTAGACCACGCTGGCCAAGTCCGTGTTCGTGAATCTCATGTGTCCTTCAAACTCTACAAAGTTCTCAGAATCCGTCACGGTGTTTGCCTTCACCGTTAAAGCACGTGTTAGTAAACGATTGTATAAAATTGTTACAAAATTTATTGATCCCCATTTCGTATGTCACTGGGGATGTGTTTTATAGGGTTCCTTCGAACAATGTTAATATTTTATTTCATCGTTATTATGAAAAAGCATTATAAATAAAATAAAATTATTTAAAAAATACATATTAAGGAGCTTTGATGACCGCATTTCATATTCATCACTTGCGAAGTATTTATCAACATATATTTTTTAAGAGACAGTATGTCGCTTCATATGCATAAGTTTTAATGGTCAATATAGCTGTGATGTTAGCTGAATCAACGAATACTATCTATTTTAATAATTAATATTTACTTCCGTAATTATAATATTTTGTACTGTTAAAAACCCACAAAACAATGATTGTGTTAATAAAAAGTAAATACAATAATCTATTGATAACATAAAGTCCTAATTCAAAGCATGGAAACCTACCTTGCTTTAGAAAAAAAACCACAACAAGTCATAAATTACCGGCTCTTCTCCACTCTGATTCAGCACTGACATCCTAGGACCAAGAGCGATTGATTCCACCTCCCAGCAAAGCACGTCAGATACTCTATAGATAGGCGCTGCTCTATCGTTACCTGCAAAAAGTAGAAAAAATATTAACCTTCAATATTCTACCTTAAAATACTAGTACTGATGGGATGAGATGGCGGAACGAGCTCGACGCCCACCTAACATCTTGGCCTGAACTAGCAAGTAATAGAGAATAGAAAGAAAAGAGGGCGGCCTTTGCCCTGCAGTGGGATGGCATTGCTAATAAATAATAATAATAAATAATATTCTACCTCTTTTTCACTGTACCTCATTTGATCCCTTTTAACTGAGCCCAAGCAGAAATGAGGAGAGTTATTTTATCAAAGCTGTCCCAAACACAGGTAAAAACAACCACCATGGCCGAATATTGGGAAACTTTCAGCTTTTATAAAACAACGAAGGTCTGGCTGTCCTCGGCTCTTTATCTTTAAGTGCGAGGTAATTGACATAATCAAAAGGATAAGCTCTTTGAAGTGACAGTAGGCTGGCTATACAGAAGAATAGACAGTGCCCGACCTTGACTCCTGATTTTTTTCTTGGGTATCAAACATTTCTGGAATTAAGATCGCCAAACGCAGCATTTAACGACCACTAACAAGATGGATTGATGACATGGTTTAAAACGGTGGGCGTATTGTGGATGCAAGAGGCCTATAGCCCAGCAGAGGACACCCGACAGCAGAGGAATAGATGATGATGTAATTATTAAAATATATGATAACCGCGTCTAGTCTAGAAGTTTTGGATAAAATATTAAGGAGTCTATGTCATGAATATATTCATTTATTTATTTCGTGTGATTTCATTCTCTACTAGTGACGCTAGTCGAGAATAGAAACAAAATAGATAAGAGTTATTAGAACAGTATCAAACCTATCAATAATAATTGTCTTTAAAAATCACAAAGTATTTAAGCAATTTCTAATCAATCCAAAATGTGTCACAATAATAATTGTAACCATTGATTTTGCACTTTATGAACCTTGCACTAAATTAATTTTTTTTAGATGTTCAATATTTTATTTTCTTCTTCTTTTAATAGATGGCGTTCGTGACTGGAAATATTTTATTTCTACCAAATATTTAAATGTATTAACGTTTATTTTAACATTATTATTATTTAATGAATATGTTAAGAGCTGCTAAATCCACAGGGTGTGTATCCACCAGTTGAAAAGATTTTCTAACAATTTAACTTTAACAAAACTTATTCAATCAAGAAATCTATTACCAATTCATAAAATTTACCCTGTTACCAATTAAATATAAATGCACAAAATAATAGGAAGTGACAAGGCTATATTAGATTATATTATATTATTAGACAAATTAAATGATCTTGCACTCAAACAATAGTGCCGATATCCATGTTAACTATTTATAGATTGAAGCAGTATGTTCAATCCAATGTCATCTATTTTGTAACATAGCTTAATGTAAACCAATCAGCTAATGAAAGTATATTAACTCATTAGATTACTGATAACATAACTAAATATTCTCCAATTAACCTAATTTTATCAAACAACGTAATAAGATATTAATTTTATGTTAGTTATCTTACTAGAATTCCAACAGCAAAATCTTAAGTTGATGATAACCTTTGCCTTGCATTGTTGATGTTTAAATGTTGCTAATGTTTTAAGTTATAAATAAGTTATAGCTGGATATTGATTATTTCTATTATAGCTAAAACAAATATTATAATTATTAAGAATATAAACAATTCAAATCTGGGTTCTCAGATATTTTGGGAAATATTCATGATCCAATCATATATTGTGAGAATTTAAACTGATAATAGTTAACCTTAACCTTAGGTATGATTTAAATGCAAATATTAAGAAAAAGTTGCATGTTTCTAAAAAATATCATAATCATTATTAAATTATGGTTTACTCATGTTAGACATTAATTTAGAATTAATTTTTATTGACAATTTTTTTTTTAAGAACTATCATTCAATATACTAGGTTGTTCCTATACAACAACTTTAAACAATTAGGTATAGTGTAAGAGAAGCATGAGGACTTTAATAATAGAAAGCAGCTACTGCAGCATTTAGATTGATTTTTATGTCATGCTGATCATCAACACTGACAGCTCAGCGCGCGGCATCTTTATAGAAATATGGTCAGGGCTGACCAATCGGCGTTATTCTAAAAGGTTTCTATAGAGATTCCATATAGATTGCTTCGCGCCAATCATCAGTGTAATAAAAAAAACAACTTTATCTCTGTATATATATATAGGCTTCTTGAATTTTAATTATTAATTTGTCTGAAGTTTAGTATTTCCATAAGCCACAATTTTATTTCTACTTAAGTTTACTATTGTAATTTTCACAATATTAAGTAGTAAAATTAAAAGCAAGAAAAAACTGTTTGAAAAAGAACCCGCTGATCTCAGAAGCAAGTGAATGGGTTGCTTCCATACAATACAAGTGCAAAAGATTGTTTGTGTTGTGATGGAAATTATGCAAGTTAGAAAGGCATGCTGAGGTCATACATTTATTTTGGCATAGATGAGATTGGTATGCATAGAATGGGTACAACACATGACTTTGTATTCAAACATTATTTTTGTGCAATGGTTATTTCATAGATGAACTCAACTGAATGTTTCAATATGTAGTGAACATATTAAAATTATCAGTTGAGCAGCAGAAAAGCAGTAGCTTTGCTCAATTTTTAGTATTTCAGGGAACTAGAGTATTTCACACAGTAAAAAATAGTTTTGTATTTATTTAAATATCTTTTTACCCCTATAAATACCTGCACTAATTTGAACATTCTTTCAAATGGAGATAAATTAGGATGCCCAATAAGAATACTGTTAAACCATTGTCTCTTGTTAATAAATAATTTGTATTTGTTATTAATTTTTTAAGGAATACCTATGTTATTTTCAGCATAATTTTTCTACCATTATTATGTGAACCAAACAGTTGCAAAATTGATGGAAATCAAAACATAGTGTTATCATAAAGATATTTTACAGAACTGATAAAATAAGCTAATTCAAGAGATAAGACAATAATACTTAAATACATTTTGTTTCATGTAGTATTATTATAATTACTTCTAATAAACAAACTAGTAAATATTTATTATTATTATTAACTGGAACAGAAGCAATAAGATAACTAGCTAAACATTTACTCAAGAACGTGATAAGAGTGAATCATACAATAAATGTTGAAGTTATATTTATATTTTTCACTCAAGTATAAATGGAACCTACTTATCATAGTTGTCAACATCATTTTGATGATATGCAACATTTAAGCAAAGTTTGTCACATAGTTCTAATTGCATATAGAAAATTATGGTGCATAATCGAAGTGCAATAAACAGATCTCTAACAAAAAGTCTAATACATGCAATAAGCAATTACAATTTTAAACAAGGCTTTACACATAATTTAATCATTGCCTAGTGTATGAATATTTCCTCACATAGTTTATTTGATTTTTAACACACTCTTATGGTGATTATGTTACTTTTAAATTAAAAAGTTAAGTTAAGTTAAGATAAACTGTTCTTAACACAATAATCAAATTACCTACCTTACATAGAAATTATGAAAATTTTATATGGTTTATAAAATAATTGCTGACACAAAAGCAGATAGATAATACCTCTACTTTGTTTGTAAATATGAATCATCTTGAGGTCTATTAGTACTACTTGTAGTTATGTTAATAATTCAAATCTTTATCTATCAAAGAATTGTTTAGGGTAGGTATGCAGTTGTTTTGATTAGAAAGTAGTCCCACTAGGAAAATTTCTAGTAATCAGTGTTTATAGGTCGTTTGTACTAACAAACTAGAGATCGCAACAATGAATGACTCAACCCAGCTTTGACAAGCACAGTTTGACATTTTTGCCAATGAAAAAACTGACCAAGCTAAGTAATCTACTGCACCCAAAAATCAATTCCAAACCTCAATCATTTGGTGATTTACCGTAATTACATGTACAAACATTCAGAAAACAGTTCATGTAGCGTAATATGTACCTACTTTCGTAAATACATGTATGCCCGTCAGCTGCCATTCAAGAGTATGTGGCAAAAGTCAAACTTTCATTTCGTACAAGGATACACTATAAATACTATGAAAACACTCCCGATAACACAAGTCACTAAATGGAAACAATATTCAATCATTTTATCACACGATTCTTCAACAAGATAAAGAAATATAATCGATGTTTACCTTACGTCTTCACTCAAAGCAATCTTTTCTTTGCAGAACAAGACTGCTAACCCTTCCGTTACAGTCGAAGATGTCTCTTTTTTTGTGGACCTAAAGTGCAGTTCACGATTCAATTTAAAGTAAAATGCAAAGCTGAAATAAATACAACTGTCCCGAAGATATTTTCTGCGAGTTACTATACATTTGTTTTATGAAATGGCCTAATCTTTTACAAGATTCCGTTCTGTATTTCCATAGACAACGTTCCATACTTTTTATTTTGAGTATGGTGATTTTCCATTATTGCCAACTTCTTTCACTTTCCGTACAGGAAATAAATTAAATTTTAATATTTTATCTATATTATTAAATATAATCATTCCAAGACAATTTACTGCTAAAAATAATATCGTAATATAATTTGCGTTTAAAAGTGAACTTATTATTTTTTCTAAGTTACATGGGGTGACTCCTTTGCTGTGTGAAATGCTAGCTTCTCATTGGTTCAAAACTCTTAGTGCCATAGACAACTTTGTTATTTTAGTCCAATTATACAAATGACATTCTATATTTGACCAATCTCTGTAAATGTACCACTGTCAACCGTTTGACATATTAATAGTAATCAAGAACACATTTTTCCCCACACAAAACAAAAACAGCAGTGACTCCAGATGTGAGGATTGCCTCCAAATTTGGAATTATTTTTTAAGTTTAAAAACGTTCAAAGTTTTAACCCTCGAAGGGAATTTTGGGGGGACAAATGCTTGGGTAGGTTTTGTGGAGGTAATTAAATGGTCTTTTGGGGTTTTGAAATACTATAATAATATATTTTTGTCATTACTAATTTTAAATTATAAAATGTTTAGGAACATTCCGAAAGCTGAACACTGCAAAGGAAAGGACACAGTCTTGATACAAAAATACGCACGATGGTTTTCGACGGTAACAATTAGTGGCTCCAAAGTTGTCGGTCCGTTTGGTCGTGACAAATGTAAGAATATTTATAAGGAGGGAGGAAACCACCTATTTAAGTGTATGTTAGTCAGTAGCAACATTATAAAGGTGTAGTAGCAATAACCAAGTGGAATCTCTCATGATAAAATTGTATTATGTTTGTAGATCTAACTAAATCCACAAATATCTAAAGGTCTATCGTATGTTACGTTATTTACCACTTGGACCGGCCATTTTAACACCTTTACAGATATTTCAAATAAATACGGTATGTACATAGAAGAAGCATACCTATATAGATGAGATGCAGTAATGAAAGCAATTGCTGAAGGGTATTTTTTGTAATTTATTTAAAGAAAACGTCAAATTTTTTTTGGTAGGTAGATTTGAGGTGAATTCCATCCTGAAAACAATGAAGTTCTAAACAAAAAAAGTGTGTGTGTGTCAGCTACGACGCACGATAGGAGTTTACTCCTTACGAACTATAATTATGATATATATCTGTGCAAGACGGTTTTATGATTTTATTGTATTTTCTAAGGTTTTTTTATTGTTTAACAATTCATTGTATTACCAATCGAACATTCTAGTTTAAACGTCCTTGGTATAATATTGGGTTATCGTAGTACGCACAATCTGGAATCCAGAACGTTCTCGAATGTTATCGTTTTAAGTAGTAATAAAAAAGAGACAGCAATATTGCGCGACAGACATATCAACATAGCGGTTGCGCCAACGAGATAGCAATAATAAACTCTCCGGTACGTTCTCGAACGAATGGAATGGATAAAAAGAGATAGCAAATGTTTGACAAGGACGGATATAGCTCTCTGGAATATTCGACTTGGTATAAAAGGCGCGTTAAGTTCATTTATACTTCGTCCAACCAGCATAGAGCATATTTACTAACAAACGAAATCAGCTGTTTTTTAGGGTTATCACTACGAAATTATGCAGGCTTAACAGAATTCCGATGATTTCACCCGTAAATGACAAATTATTTATAACTTTTTAAATCTTCACTTCAATTTAATGCAAATCCAATTATTTCAAATCACAAAATCATCAATAAGTGGTCAAACACGGAAGATTAAAATCACCAGAGATTTTTGACTTTGTGGCAGTGCCAACCTTAGCAAATCTCAGTTCACTCTCAGTTTTGACGTCTTCAGTGGCTAACATTTGGTGACTTTTTTAATACAATTCCGAATTAAGGATAGCACTCTCACCATACGTCATTCATAGAAAGAGCATTATTTTAATTTGGCAGGATTATCTTGGAACGAATGTAACAAAGACTCAACAAAGAGCAAGTGTTGCTAGCTGGTTTCAGCTTACCCTATTTAGTGGTGTTAGAGCACATTCCCTTTATGTGAATGAATGAATCCTACTTAAACAACAAGGTCAAACAAAACTAAAAACTGAAGTCCTGGATCAAACGCAATGACATCAAAAATCTATAATAAAAAAAAGACACACTAAAAGACGAGAAAAATATAAGAAACCAAATTAAAACAATACCTTCAACAAAAACACAATTTTAGATTCTGTAACTGTGTACTGGGACTAAACCATCCCAAGCGATTTGTGCGTGCCCTCCTCAAAAGCCTATTTTCAGGATAATTTTGTTGAATGTTTGAATTTTTTTTTTTTTTTTATAGTAAGTTAGTTTGTATGTATACAACAAAGAAAGAGTGTGCACTTTAAAGGAATACAGTGAGCATATTATTTTGACGGAAAGGGTGGATTTTAAGATAGAAAAGATATAAAGAGTTTTTTAATAAGGAACGAAAGTGAACAGTAACACGGAATAAAAGTGTGGTTTACAGTGCGAAAGTGAATAATAATGAAAAGTGATTATTGTGAAACAGTATAGGTGTTCAAGTGATATTAGGGAAAGTGAGTTTACTGGTACAGTGTTTTAGTGTATATTGTCTCTTCAAGCTTCTTCCAATAAAGAAGTATTACGAATAAAGTGTTTCCTTCCAAAGTCTTCCTTTCCACCAGCAAACGAGCGAGTTGAGGAGTGCCTACGCCAGACAGAGACAGACCCACCTCTCGTTCAATATCGAATAGAAAAAAAGGGTAAATGAACGCATCTGCTAAAATGATAAGAGTTACAAAATAATATAAATAAAATACAGCAATACCTCTTTGCGCGATACTTCGTAGTCTCAACTACGAAGTATCGCGCAAAGAGGAGACCCCGAGAATGAGATACGCTGTGTAATGTATTCCATCTCATTCTTTTACACGTTCAATCCTACAGATATATATGTTTGTCTCTTTCTACGTAACGCCTCAACTTTTCGTGTTACACTTTTTTATTTTACTCCTCATAAAATTTCCGTACCGGGCCTTATAACTCAAATCGTTTCTTAAGGAGTAAACTCCAAAAATTTAAAATTTTGTTAAACAAAAGTACAATAATTTCAGCATTGTATTTGATTCTATTATATTGACAAAATATACATTTTGGAACTCAAGGAACTAGACAGGCTACAAAACTAAATTATAAATTTAATCAAATACTGCTAAATGGTAGTGAATTATGGCAAGACTACAGGCTATTTCCGTTTCCGTTTTCCTATATGGCGGTAAGATAAATAGTTTAATTTTTATTGTTTTCAATTTGCAAATAAATGATAGCAGAAGCTAAATGAAAATGAGGAGTAAAATTGATTGATAAGAGGAGTAAAATGAATGAAACAAGTCTTTTTCAAAACAAGTTTGGAGCGTTGCAGAAGAGTGCTTCGAGTCCATCTTATTGCACCTTGAATTCCACCACCCGGCTTCTACGTTCACGGCCATTTGAAGTTAGAGGAACGGTCATAAATTATGACTTATTTAAGACCGACTCATAACATCCAGAAACCCTTATTAAATAAGGGTTTCTGGATTTATATCTATCTATCTCTCATGATTGGCATGACATAACGATAAGCATTAATTATTGGTAATATACCACTCACGTCACTGGTGCGGGTGATTCTTTTCAGCTGGAGTAACTCACACTCCCAAAGGTGGTAGTTGCATCTGATGATGGCATCCCAGAGAAATTAAAATCGTAGGTAGTAGGTAGATGCGACCAAAGAGCACTACGTTCTTCTTCTTTTATTTGATGGCGTCCGTGACTACGTTATTTTAGTTTCTTGTAATCGGACTTTGCGCTTGAAGCGACAATTTGCCGTGTCGAGTTAAATAAAATTATAAAGTGAAAAAGATGTAACTCAGTTCAACGCCATTTTGCGTCCGTGAGGTACGTTAGTTCAGTTTCTTGTAATTGGACTTTGCGCTTGAAGCGACAATTTGCCAGTGTCGAGTTAAATAAAATTATAAAGTCTGACTACGTTAAAGTGCCACTATAGTGTTTGACAATGACAAGTTTTTAATTATCATCGGCCGGCGCAGAAGCTCTCGAATCATTATTTCATCATCATCATCCATAGCCTTTTTTACTGTTCACCGCTAAGCATAGGCATCCCAGAGTTCGTGCTATTTAACTTGCGATTTTAACCCGTCTTCTTTCAAATAACTTAAGATGTTAAAAAAATGTAATTGTCTATACCACCACTTACTATCTAAGTAAAATTTATATCCACAAACTATAAACTTCTCATTAGGGTTGCTATTGTAATGCCCTGTAAGTTGAGGTAGTTTACCAAAGAAAACAAATAAAACATTACTTACAAGCATATTATATATTTTTTATAATAATTAAGAATAAATTCTTACATCACGAGTTATAAAATAAATACATTTATTGCCTTAAATTAAGTCCAAAAGTACTCTGTACAATTATTGTTAGCGATGTACAAACGAGAACGATAAGTAAAAATATCCAAAAACAAGAATAAAATAAAATAAGGGCCTTATGGCGTCAGTTTGTATCCACCACATGAGAAATACCTACGAACAACTTAACAAATTGTGTCTGAATCACAACCAATAGTTTGCATCTTAATTTCATCCTTATTTTAACATTACACAAACTATTTTATATCATTGCTCTTCGCTTAGTCTAAAACAAGAACCATTCTTTACCTTATAATTATAATTACAAATAAAATTAAGACTATCTAACAGCTAGCGGGTGTTTTTACTGGAC
Organism: Gymnoscelis rufifasciata; assembly: GCA_929108375.1. Taxonomy (NCBI): domain Eukaryota; kingdom Metazoa; phylum Arthropoda; class Insecta; order Lepidoptera; family Geometridae; genus Gymnoscelis; species Gymnoscelis rufifasciata. The sequence continues at coordinate 5,046,913 of OV815327.1, read as the reverse complement.
TTTGTGCTTCTTCCATTTTTTAATTCTTTCCTAATCGAGATCCAATACCATGTGTAGACTGCAAGCCAACAAATCCAACAATACTATTTTAATATGTACGAAAATAAATAGCTCTGTCGACAATTTTAATTCAAATTAAGAAAATAGACGTTTATCTCCGTAAAAATACATATAAAAAGAGATTTCGTCTTACTTTTTCACAAATAGTGTCAGTATTAATTTTAAATAGCACAACAAACAAAACAGCGTAAAAAATAAAATTTACCAATTTTAGAGTAACATCCTCGAATAATGGCGACTAAAATAAATTTATTAATTTAAAAACTCATCTCAAATCAGGTAACTCTATTTTGTTCTAGCTGTCTTATTTGTGATGAAGAAGATGTATACCTACATATATCTGATTATTGCAACATTGTTTTTTTTTTTGTCAAAAATAGTACTAATATTTTAACTAATAGTAATGAATTAAAAACTACAAAATTCTGTTTCTAAATGTACTACATGAATTATGCTTTTTACTTGAATGAACACTTTGTCAAAATAATAAAATAGTATATTTGATAAAAAAAATCTGATAAATAAAAACTATATTATGAGTTATGTACAGTCTACACGTGGTCCAATTTTGTGATACTGCGCTTCCGCGGCCAATACCGCTAATACATTGCTTACAAAAAGGCTTTCCTTGAAACGGACAATTTATCTGGACTAAGAATATGTAGAACTCAGTACTTTGCCTTTATTTTAGTGATTTTGTATGCATTTGCAAATCAATTAATTAATATAAAATTTGCTTGCATAAACGTCCACGCGAAATACACAATATTATAAATCTATTTGTACACATTTCAGTCTACTTTTGCATTAAACAACTAATATCAAATCAAATATACTTTTCGCTATTCGGTAAAATATTCACATCATAAATTTATGGTTCACAGACAAAATGTACCAAACAGAAATATTTTAAATGCCTATTTCTCGGTGTGGTTTATGCAAGACCATAGACCAATATAAACAAGAAAACACTGTACAAGTTATTGTGCCTTCAATTCTCGCAATAATCTTCCGGCTCTTTAGAGAAAGCGCTTTCTTTAACCAAATCTTTTACTTTTTCTAATAAATCTTTGCAACATGTTGTACACACAAGATTTTGAAAATCAAATAGGATGCAATAATCCTTTAAAAGATAACGTTACGAGCCATTAAGTAACGGAATTTAGTTAGCACAGTTGTGTTCTTGTTAATAGTAGTCAATGCAAGACTATCGAATTCCACTTTTTCACGGTCCGGATTAGTTAACCTATTATATAAAAGGCCACTGTAGTCCACAATGTGCTTCTAGCCTAGCATATTATGCCCTATGTACTACAAAATAAAAAAAAAACAGTAGCGTACCAATCCTGGTATTGTTCATACAGAATTACAGACGACAATAAATTACATAAGACGGTTCAAAATATCACGAAAATAAATTCATGTGGCAAATAATATGGCATCAGATTTTTAAGTACTTTATAGTAAAGGAAATACTCGTACTTACACGAGTAAAATTCACAAGAGTATAAAAACGAATTACTCTTTTCTACTTGTAATTAAAGAGTTAAGGTACTGGAAGACAGAAAAACATTGCTATTCAGATCAAAAGAATCCCTAATTCAATTACTGTTATTAAAATGAACTAATTACTGGCCGTACGCCGATACATTTCTAATTAAATTAATTTCGCTAATGTATTAAAACTAAATTGGACAGATAAACAAAATTATAGTTAAAAAAATTATGTACTTTTGTGTCATTTTAAAGTAACCAAGCTGTGGTTTCGATCAATTAAGATCACATAACAGGTTGGGCCCCATTAATTTCAAAATTGACTAGATATCTGTGTGCATAGGAATCGCATATAAAATAGCTAAGTAAAGGAACCAATACACTGAAATTCTGGCATGTCTGTGTAAAAACTTTTTAAAACTAAATTATTGCCATAAGCATAATTTACTCCTAGACCGTAGTTTAACTTAGAGACACATTAACACTCCTAACCTTTGTACAATTTGTACAAACGCTCGCTAACATAAACATCCTCAGTCAAAAACCTAAACCTACGAAAAATGATTTACGCTAACGTAATAAAACAAAAAAAAATATTAGTTCGAAAACTTCACAACATCGAAAAATCTCACATTAATACGGACAAACTAAGGTCAACCATCACCGACGCGTCAAAGCTTCCGATCCCAGATATAAAACTTGTGTAGGCCTATCGAAGCGCGTTCGATTATATTGGGAGGGTAGATGTGACGCGGGTAAGCTTAGCGGTGGTTTAAGTACAGGTCGCGTCAGGCGGGAACAGGGGAGGATCACTTGCCGGGCGCGTAGCCGCCGGGGTAGGGCTGGTGCGGCTGGCCCGCGCGGCTGCCCGTCGCGTACAGCTGCTGCTGGAAGTTGTGGAACTGCGCCGCGTACGTGGGGTCGGCCGTGGAAGGGACGGGGAAGCCTTGGCCCTTGAAGCCGCCGCCGGGGCCACCCATTGACGGCGGCAGGGGCTGTCCTGACCCCATGCGCGGGCCTCCGCCCATGCCGCCTTTTACTCCTCTGAAGGGAGGACCGCACATTTGAGGCGGCTGGCCTTGGAACTCGGCCATTTTGGGTGGGCTGTTGAATCCGGCGGGGTAGTGGTGCGGCATTCGGAGCATGCCGCCGGGCGCGCGCATGACGCCTCGCATGCCGCCCTCCATGTCCATGCCGCGCGGGGGGAAGTAAGGTACTCCACCTTTGCCCTGCTCCATTTGCATTGGATTCGTGACCCGTTGTAGGAAGTCTAGACTGGGCGGACCTCTAGGCCCCGCGTTGCATTGCATTTGCGCTCGGGTTGGAAGGTACTGGATAGTGTTTGGCGCGCTGGGTTTTACTTGCACATTCGCGCCATTGAAGGGAGGCATCTTGCCGGGGCCGCCCATGCGTGGGCCCATCATCTCACCTCCCATGGGCCCCATGCCGCCGCCCATGGGGCCTCCTCCCATTTTCGGGGAGAGGTTCATGTCCGGTGGGAAATCGCCACCCATCATTTGGTCCATGGGGCCGCCCATGCCGGGGCCACCCATGCCGTCCATGTGGCAACCTATGAAAAACCATATTAAAATATTATAATTTCTGCCTTAAATAGTAAGCCTAAACCCACCGCCTGTATAAATGAAAGTAAATCTAATATTTTTAGAGGTTAGACTGTCCCGAAACATTAACTGATTAATATCCTGGTGCAAGTATTTCACTAAGTAAGTTATTTTGAACACCTAATTATAACCATCAAAAATCTTACCTAAATCATTCATCATCATATGTGGATGGCCGTGCGGATGCATAGAATGATGATGCTGCATATGGTGTGGTCCTGACGCGAAAGGGCCCATGTTCCCACCGTTGGGGCCCATGGGCCCGGGCCCGGGGCCGCCACCGCCCACGCTGTTGGTCAGCTGTTGCGACATCTGCGCGAGCGAGGAGATGGGGTCGAAGGAGCTTGTGGCTGGGCCCATGGGCCCGGGCCCGCCTTGGTTGGGGTTTATGGGGATGTTGTCCGGCCGGTTCATACTGCACGGACCGGGGAAGGGACCTGGTAGGGCTGTGCTGTTCGGTCCGCCTGATAACGTCGTCTGGAATAAAAGATTAAGGTTTAGAACTGGCAGTGACACTTTCATAGAATTAGAAAACTGTTAAAATACTCCAGAATGCTTTAAACATAATTACTATTTAATTTAAACTTTTTTTTTATATGGTATCTCAGACAGACACGAATTTTGAACTTTAATAATAATTAAAGATTGAACATACTTCCGTGTTCTGTCCTTGTGAGTCGTCCAACCCGGAGACTGCCGTAGATGGTGCGCTGGAGACCACGCCGCAGCTCTTGGAGCTGGCGCATGACGAGGGTGCCGATGAGGAAGGTGCGTAAGGGCCCTGGTTTAGGTTGCCGTCTCTGTTGGGCGTTTTTGAGGCGCTGTCTTGACTTGACCTGTTGGACTGTGGACTTGGTCGGGACTTCTCATCTGTGAATAGTGACAATCATAAATATTGTTTAATCTTCCACACAATAAATAATATTTGGTTCAATGGTGATTTAGTACTGAGAATATATTGTCCATTGTTCTCATCAAAATGTCAGCCTTAGGCCTAAGATATAAGGTATGTGGTATGGTGTTCTTCTGGTTAGTTAACCACTAACATATATACATACTAACTATTTAGGAAACATTCTTACGCCACAGCCATTACTCGTTTATCGACTGTTATCCACTGTAAATACTTAAATCAAAGTAATTTCAGTAGTGTTACACACTTCAAACAATTATGGTAGCATTCATTATATAAAAGGCTTACTGTTTGATTGTGATGTGGGTGTTTGTGGATTGTTAAAACTGGGACTTTGTTCGAGTGAAAACCGACCGGAGCGCTGTTCTGATAGTGATGAGTGACCTTCCGGCGTACCAGGCATCATGCTGTAAAAATAATCAATAATAAAGCATTTAAAGAAGACATCAAGACAGAAAGAAGACAAGAATAAAGTAGGGAATAAAAGACAGCAACATTACTATGGTAGTTGAAAATTTAAAATTTTATTCTTTTCAAGAGATATTTTAACTCGTTTGCCTTTTATTTAGGGATGAATAGACTAACTTATAGAGTTATCTTGCTCAGATACAGAATCGTCTGAGTGAGACACCATAATAACATTCTGTAAATTAATATAAATTTATTTATATATATTAACTTTTATTTCATAATCCATCAAGTAAATGTTTATTACTTGGCAAACGATCTTACATAATTATTTAATGGGATCTTTTTTTAACAGATAATGTTTTTTAATTTATCAGTATTTTAACTAGTTTCCGTAACACAATATACAATATATATAATATATATATATTACCTACAATGGGCCTTTATAGCCTTATAATGTAATCAATTTCATTAACATTGACTTGTCTATAGGGTTTATTATACAAAATGAGAAAACTAACCATTGGTTAATTATGTCAAGAGCGATCTCGCTTTGACACATGCGACTGAGCGAATTGACTCAATATGTTAACGATTGTCTAACTTTGCTCGGAGATGGTGAAACAGGCTCTAAGTAATATTTGTTATTCATCAGGGGAAAATCTGAATTAATCAAACAGCTTTGCACAGATAGGGCGATCGAGTTTCGTATTCTACCATCTGTTTGAGTTCGCACGTAGTTATAGGATGAAAAATAGCTCTAGTTTATATTTCAGGTAATTTTCTGGGAGCTTGCCAAGTTCCAAATGAATCGGAACGTGAGTTGCCCAAACAACCGATCGTAATTCTTAGAAAACATAGCAAAAGCGTATTTCATTAAGCCTGTATTTCCACCAGATAGATATATCCTGGGTAGAAGTTTGTTAGCCATTAATAAAAATAATAATGTAGTCTTGGCCGTTTTCGACCTCAGCGGCTGCGATAATTGGCTTTTATAACATAACTTTACTGTGGATGTAGCTGTAGTATCCTTTGTTAGCGATTATCTATCATATAAAGTATAAGCTTGACTTAAAGTCAAAAATACTGAACACATATTTTTTGCTTTCTTAATTTATTAAGATAGTCCAAAGATAAATAGAGCATTAAAGCTCCGTAGTAGGGGCTGGTGACTGCGAAATTTAGTACAAATCGCACGACAGCGTTTCTTCACGTCAATGCTGTAACGTCTAGATTTTACGTTCACAAGAGGAAAATAAAAGAATACTAGTAAAACTTTTATAAATATAAATAATAAATATTTCCAGACATTTCACACAACAACATCTAGCCCCGTAGTAAGCTCTAAGCTTGTGTTACGGGTACTAGATATCTAATATACTTAATATAATAGTCATACATATATAGATATTTTTTATTATACATATTAAACATCCAGACCAAGGAGATCGTGCTTGCAGAACATACAAACACTTTCACCCTCGGCGGGAATCGAACCCGCTACCTCTTGCGCCGCAAGCGGACCCTCGCCCACCGCGCCACTGAAGCAGTCATTTTAAAACTAAATAACGGAAAAATAATATTTTTTTGTTAACTACCCTATTATTGGTTAAAAGAACTTTACATACCCTGCCGGTGATTTTTGATTGGAGTTCGACTGCGGCGTTTGACCACCGCTGTTCGACGGGGGTCCGTTGTCCTTTAGTATTGTGTTAGGTTGTTTCTGTATCGTCAGCTCTTGACCTAATCACAAACATAACGAATAAATAAACAGATCATAAATATTATTGCAATTACATAGTTTTTAACAACTATTAAAACACGAAACGGGAAATATACCACTCTCTCAGCGCTGCGTTGTTACAAAACGCCATGAATATGGAGGCAAGCTGTTTCGTGTTTTAACACAGCAGTCTTATTCAAAGATCTTATTTGCTAAGACAATAACATAAGGAGTGCAAATTAAGATTTATGTTTGTTCACCGATAATGTAAAGAGAAGAGAAAGAAGAGAATTTCCTTAAGGCGGCCTCTAGACCTACAATAACATTGTACAATACTTTTATTGTACAATAAGATTGAAAGGTGCTTTGATCCAAACGACCAATTATATTGCACAACAATACGAACAGCACAATGTTTTCGCGTTCAGTCGGAGAATAGTATTGATCCCGTGTGCACCGTGCGAAAAACATGGTGCAATAAAAATTAAACTCGCTCAAACTTTCAGCCAATCATTGTGCAATCTTCAATATTAACCCTAAACGGTCAATTAAATTGCACAATTCGCAATATTATGCAATATAATTGACCGTTTAGAGGCCGCCTAAGAGTAAAAAATCATATTATTTTGTTATGTGTATTGTATACCTTTTCATTTGATACCCCACTCGAGCATATTTGCAGATTTTCGGTTTTCCTTCCCCACTTTCACTCCCATAACTTTTAAACGGCACAACCGATTTTCATGAAACATATGTAAGAACACTCGCTCAAAACACACCTTTCATATGAAAAACTAAATTGAAATAGCTTCATCCGTTCGGGAGCTACGATGCCGCAGACAGACATACAGACACGTCATACTTATAACACCTTTTTTTGGTCGGAGGTTAAAAAAAAAATTTAAACTATTATTTGTTTTGAGTATTCTCCGGTTTAGATATATTCGACGCTAATGCAAACGCTTAGTTGTTCAGAGAGGATTGAATCTGATTGAATTGAGTCGAATGAAATCATCCAAAATCATAGAGAAACAGTCGGTATAAATGGTAATTTCCACATACCGAAAAGGACAGAATTCAAACCGCGCCAGTGACACATTTTTATCAGAATTGGCATCTAAGTACATACTTTTAATAGTCATTAACAGTCATTTATTGATAATAAAATTATACGTTTAACCGATTAAAATACATAAATCACATTATTGTCTTAGCACATAAGGAAAAACTTGTCTGTAACATCAGAAGACAACGTATACATGAAAGGATAGAACCTATTTGTAATGTGTGACAAATTCACCGGGTGAAAATCATCATGTGCAAATACAATGTAGATAGAGACGAATTAGCCATAGAGTATGAATAAGTTAGCACATTTTCACCAACCACCACCAAAATAATGACAGAAACACACAAAAACTCAAAAAAATCGTTTAATTTCGCTGTAAAATTTTTAATCGTTTTTTTACACGTTAACTTTAAATTTACAAATATTTTCATAATTAATTTACAGCAAAATTAAATGTTTTGAACACTATAAAGTGAAAAGGAAGCAAAATAAAAAAAAAAAAACTAAGCCAGGGGTTACACTTGGTAAGTTAATCAAAATTAGTACCGCATTTTAGGCTTTTTACAACATGCATTTCAACGGTTTATTATTAAATGAATCGCGTAAACGACTTAGACGAACTATTTCTCAAATTAATTAATTTAAAATTTAACGGGTTTTATTGCTTCATTCAAGGTAAAACGTTTAACGTTATTGTAAAAAGTAATAAAAAAACACAATTCCGATCGTCAACTGTTCTTAATTCTAATATTTAGAAATGTGTTACCGCAAAAATAACGAAAAAATTATAGACAAACAACATTAGTCTATAAATTGTGTCACAGTCATGTTTTTTAATTCAATCGTTTTATGGCAGGACTCAAAACCAAATGATTTAATTCTATTTCAGTCAATCACGAAGCTTATATAAAATCTGGTACCCTATAACAGTTTTGCTATAGTATTTTTTTATTGTAACATAGCCTTCTCAAAAAATTTGAACAAGTGTAATCCCGGCTATGAAAGTTACCTTCAAACTGGTTGAGATACGATATCTGCTGTGGCGACGGTACGGGCATCAAACTCGGTTCTTTCCCATGAGTGGCTTGGTTCTTCTGCGCAGCCGCTAGGCATTGCAATGTCCTCACAAACACTCCATCGTCTAACTTCTCTAGTATCTCTGTTGTCCGTATACCGCCAGTTTTATCACGCCGTTTTAAAGTCGATTTATCACACGGTGGGATCAAGCGTCAAGCGTTTTGCGGGGAGGGGAGGGAAAACAAAAAATACGCATTACAACTACAGAAACAACAAAAAAAAACTACAAAAAAATCTTAATGTAATATCGTGGTTGGGAAAATGTCTAACGTTGATCTGTTAAGGGCATGCTTTCTACTTCTATGGCTATACTTTTCATGCGACATAGTAACACTCAACAATTCCAAACACAGTATGTAATGCTATAGATTATTATTTATTCGAGCTGATGATAAGTGAGCGCTTGGTCATCGATATCTAACCCTCTGAGGATTAAATAAATTTATCCTTTTAATTCAATTTTTGGTTAAATATTTATATGTAAATGGCTTTGTGACAAAGTATTATCTATCAACCTAAATTTCGGCAATAGATTATGGGATTGTAAAATCTCCCCCGGTTTTTTTTTTTTTTGTTATTGATAAGCCTTCATTTGACCACAATCTCACCTGATGTAAAGTGAAGATGTGGTCTAAGATGGAGCATGAAGGCCTAGAGATGGCTTCTCCGGACCACATTACGAAACACGAAAAAATCGCTTCACGCACTGGCCCAGCCCGGAGGGTGGTTTTTGTTTGATCTTGCGACAATTCATCATTATTATTACAAGAACTATCCTGATTAAGCGAATTCATTATCATATCTATATTCCAGTTTCGTTAAACAATCTACGAAACTAAAGAATATTTGAGTTTTAAAAGTTAAACAAACGTATACCATTGCATTAGTAGAGGACTAACTGACTGCTAAAATTTCCCTGTGCAGCTCTCCGACTATGATATATGTAGTATAGCAGGGAAATTATGGTCAAATATTCTTTATTTCCATAGATTGTGGAATCAAAATGCGCTCTTTTATAAATAATGCGATACTAAATTCCTATTTCCTAACGCCTCTAGCGGCGAAATTTAGAAACTGTCTAAGAACGACACTTTGTTTATTTGTTGAAGTTATGTCTGATTTGTATATTTTATTATTTATGTTTTTCCTTGACGTTAATTGTAACGAAAACTGTCAAAGTGTCGTTCTTAGACAGCTTCACAATTTTGACACTAGAGGCGCTAGTTAGAATCTTTGCATCGCCAATAATAAAAGTTATAAACGTTATATATGCATATATCGTACCTGGCGCGTCCTGCTTAGGCCCCTGTTTGCAGTGCGCGGGAGAGTTTAGGCCGGACCCCGCTCGGGACGCTTCGGCCGACATCGGCATGGATACCGAGCCGTGGCCGGGCGATTGTGTCGCTGTGGGGTAATGATCTATTACTATAGTAAGTAAGGTCTTTTTACATAGATCTAGATAATTACCATCCAAGTGGAGACTTAAACGCACTAGGATAGTTATAGAAGAATTAAATTTAGACATAAGGTACCCTGTATTAACCACCGACAGAAAATTACGGTTGTTATAAGTTTGACGTGTCAGTCTATGGCATCATAGCTACTGAACGGATGAAGCGATTTCTATTTAGTTTTTTTTGTACTAAAGGTCGAGTGTTCTTAGACATGTTAGGTGAAAATCTGTCGAGCCGTTTAAAAGTTGTGTGCAGAATGTGTGCAAATATACTCGAGTGGGGTATCAAATGAAACTTCATTACGTGCACATTACAAAATAATTATGCTTTTTTTACTATAAGGGATATAAGGTTTTTTTTATTGTTTTAAATTTAGATTATATAACTAAGAAAAAAAGGCAATTCCGAAATTTTACCCCGAAAGAAGTGAAAAGGGTGGCAAACTTGGTATAAAACTTTTTTGTTTGCGTTCACAGATGTTTAGAATTACGACATACATATATTGCTCCTGCATAAGATAACGGTTTTTTATCATCAACTACAGATTCGCCCCGTCTTCGTTTGGTTACATATACTCATGAAAATAGCTCTTGAAATAAAGATTGATCTTTAGCTGAAAACTGCATAAAACCGATAAAAGTTCATTCATTCATTTTTGCATGAAAAGGCAACATACACACATGAGGATTTTTTTGACTTTCGTGTTAATAATATTAGTAGGATAGGATTATCAGAGCCTCTTGAAATAATATCTTAGCTCTTTTTATAGATACATGAATTTTGAGTAAACTGTTCTTACTGCCAATGACGAATAGTTTTTTATACTATCTTCTCGCAACGTGAATTCAATATAATCTAGTAAAGAAAATTTCTTGAAGCTTACCTATAGGCACTGAGGCGGATCTGTGAAGGGGCGAAGCCCCGTACGGTGGAGGCGGTAAGCAGCCGCCTCTTTCTGAGCATGGGGACTTCACTTGTGTACCTAGAATAAGAAAATAAAATAGGCATTTGATTTTTTGTTGATCTGTGTAGACAGTAGAATATATTAAAGTTTTTAAATATTTTTCTGCCTTAATGAACAAAGTTACTACAAGAATCTTGCGTATTTCATTGAAGCAAAAGCTGACACACTGGATGTCAAGTTATTTTGGTTGGATGCCATCATTCACTGTGATCAGTGATCACGGAGATTTATGTGTCATTCATTTTCATCTTTATTGCAGCCGTAATACGACCATTCTGGTGAACAAAGCCTTTCCACTAGAATTTTCAGTTAAATCGGCGGGAAGCAGCCTGAATCCACCTTGAACACGCGGTAGTTACCAAGCCTTCCGTCCATCTAGCTATGTGTTAACTTACTCAATTCATTATCCATAGATTTGGGGTCGTCGAAGAACTGATGGTGTATCTTCTGCCAGTCGATGTCGGCGCCGGCCGGGCTCTTGGGACTCCTCATACCGGCGGGGCCTCGCGGACCGCCCGGGCCCGAGCACGGGCCTCCGGGACCCGGCCCGCCGGGGCCTAGCCCGCCCGGGTCGCCTGGACCCATCTTGAGAGAGATTCAGGTTAGAAGAGTAAAGTATTCTATTACATAAAGTAATATTTAAACGACATAAATTAACGGCGGAGTTAAATTTTTCCGCTTCGCTTTAAAACGAGTTTTATGGATTTTCACTACAAATAAGGTGAATCAACAAAATAATTGTTTAGAAATACATAATTATGTAGCATGTTGATTGTTATTTTATATTTACTTTTTGCTTTTCATATAAAAACACCATAATTAATACAACCGAAATATTATGATGGACCTTAAATAAAACTCCGTTCGCTTTTGTGATTTCAATAGCATCGGGCAGCATTCGGGCGAGGTTTGAAGCGCCTATTTCATTTATTACCATTATCTCACATTCTGTAGTGCGACCAACATCAACATCTCATTATTAAATCAGTTACATAACATTATCATTGAACCATTATATATTTTTAGTAATTTATGCCCATCACATTTGATGTGCGAACATTTTAAAAAATGATAGAATTCTATGATTTGCGTCTCGCTCGCCCAACAAGAAGTGCAATCATCCACTTCTTGTTGGTGGAGGCGCAAATCATTAGATTAAACTTAGTTAAAGACAAGGTTCGCGAAAATCGACCCTAACCGCAATGCAAACTCTTCGATAGCGCATTCTAATTATTCTAGTGGCGCCATCTTGTACTGTACGAATTGAACTAAACTGGTCTCCAAAAACGGGCTAACTTTATTTATACACTTTACAGGAAATTTCGCGTTCTTAGGATTTAGCACCATAAAAGAAAAGAAACGGAATCCTTAGGCCTGATGCGTACACTTTATACTATATTATGCGAAACTAAGCGCAGATGGCGCCTTACAGTAAAACATTTGACATAATTTATTTACATACCTAATTATTTTTGTATACCAGCTTGCTGGTTAAATACATGCTCTTGTATACCTTGACATGTACTAAACTATTTTCTTCTCTGTTTGCTGTATAGCTAGTGCACTCTGGCGTGAGCACATTGCAGTAATATATTTGTTGTCCGTCTGTCAGTCAGTTACATTAACGCATGGAGTCATCAGCCGAAAATTCTCTACACTCGCATGGGAATTAAACCCTCTACAGTGTACCTATATTTGCATCATAGAATGTGACTGTACTTTTATGTGTGAAACAGGACATAAGGTGGAAGAGATCGTTTGTACTTCTCTACTACTCTTTGTACTTCATTCTCTTATGTGCATTTTGTAACTATTGGTTTGTTTTGGTGTACAATAAAGTGTTCTTGTAATTATATTATCTAAATTATTTTATTTAATATTGTACACCCCTGCCTACTAATTATTTTATTAAAGTTATTTTCCATCCAAAGGTTGCCTGATCGCTTTTTAGCGATAAGGCCGCCCATTGTATATTTTGTTTCCTACGTGTTGTTGTATTTTGTTTCCCTGTGAGTGCAATAAAGTGTTTTGTATTGTATTTTAAAGATACTTACGTTCCTCCCGCGTCCATACTCGTCGCACATGGGCCCATTTACGGGCATACCGTGATGGTCGGGCCCGCAGTCTCCCATCATACCGCCCATCATGCTTCCGTCCATCATTATACCACCTAGGGCAAAGATAGCACACGGTAAATATACTGAGGATTGCTATTACGTCGTATGGGAACATGAACATTCACGGTGCTGCCAACTGGTGCCATCAATTTGAATGTTTTACCTCATCGGCCTAACATTTGACATTCTGATTAATGTTTTCTGTCGCATTAGTGCTGCCACATATAGTTTATGCACGTTCTATATATAACACTATACCAGTCTTATTCATATATTTCAGTTTATCTGATTGCAATACTTAGACGATGATACAGCGTGTAAATAAATAAGTATTTCCGGACAATTCACACAACAATAACTAGCCCCGTGGTAAGCTCTAAACTTGTGTTACGGGTACTAGTCATCGGATTTACTTAATATTAAAGACATACATATTTTTACTATACATATTAAACCCTAGACCAAGGAGAAAGTGATAGCAGAAAATACAAAAACTTGATCCCGTGGCGGGAATCGAACCCACCCACAGTCATCTAATTAACCTAGCAATTTTTTTTTAAATTTTGTCAGATCTAGAGAGGTAGATTTAAAAGGATACTGTGCTAATTTTGGATTTTTGCCTACATGGGTTCAACTTATATGAGTTACAGGTATCCTATTTCATGTAAGATGAATATATATAAGTTGTGTCACTTAAGTTCCAGGGCTCTTTCATCAAAAATTACACAAAACCACAGATCAGTTAAATCGTGCAAGGTACAGACACGCCACATAAATTTTTAAATAAATACCAAATTAATCCTACTATAATATAAACGTTTGTGACGATGAGAGTGTATGTGTGTTTGTTGCGCTTTCACTCAAAAACTACTAAATGGATTTTGATGAAACTTCACAAACAGAAACACTTAAAATAATGTCAAAATCATCATGGCAAAGATGAATGTAAAATGAAACATATTGAAACATTTGATTTCGTAAAATCATAAAATATTTGTATTATTTTCAAATAAAAAAAAACTTCTTTCACCGCATGCCAAAATATTGAGTTACATTGACAGAATAATTGATTCTAATTTACTAATTTAAGAGGTAGAATCTAAGGTATATCTTAATATTTTTATAAAAAACAACAAACTTGATAGATTTCTATCAATGTAACTTCAAAACTTATAGTTAAGTGCGAGTTAGTAAGGTAGGAAAAGGTTAAAACACAAATGAGGATAAAAATGCTCGGTTTTTAATACCACTTCTTAAATAAATATTAAGTAAGACTCTCATAGGTCCTTACATGACAAAATATAATACAAAAGGTTTGTTATTAAAATAATTGCTTTTCTATATTTACGTAAGAGTCTTTGACTATTAGTCTTAATTGCCAACCATATTATTATTAAATTAAATCATTCGGAAAGCCAAAACATTCCATGCCAATTATGTTAATTAAATACTAAATTTCCATTCGTAAATGCGAAAAATACACCAAATCAAAGTAGTTCAAAACCAAGCGTATAAAGCGAAATATATAAATAAACTTTATATAAGAAAAAGGTGAAGGATGTGAACATAAAATACCTTTTCTAGGTGGTCTATTATACACACCGTTCATCGCGTTCATATTAGGGCCCGGCATCATACGAGGCCCTATGTGGGGCCCCATCATGCAAGGCTTGGGGCCTCCCATACCGCCCATGGGGTTCGGCATTCGCTGTGAAAATAAACTTCATAAAACACGTGATAAAATGAGCTAGGGATGTAGAACATTATGGTAAAATTACAATGAATGATTCTTACGATAAGTAGTTTAGAGCTTTAGAGTAATAGTAAAGAAAGAAAGAAAGAAAGAAAGAAAAATATTTATTTGTGTATAAAAATAAGACAGATAACATTATAGTATTATTATTAGTAGATGGTCTTTATTTAATTTGGTACCTTCTTAGGCTTCAATAAATATTTTAATTATTCAGAGCGTTTTTGAGTAGCAAATACAATTTTTTTAGTTTTTATGATTACTAATTTTTTAGGTAGGTTAGGAGTGCTTGTCATAATATTATAATATCGCCTATGTAGGCGCTGGTCATATGGTTTTAGACGCATTTTCAAGGTTTTATGTAGTAGGCAGAAAAAAAACAAGTTAATAAAATAGCAGTGTAAACTCACCCCCATAGGACCTCCACACGCCCTTCCCATATGCATATCCGTACACATTCCCGACTTCATATCCGGGCCCCCACAGGGCCCCCTGATGCCTTTAATACCACAAGGTCCCATCGGACCCATCGGGCCGCCCATTGGGCCCATCGGGCCATTCGGTCCCATCATACCATTAGGCCCCATATTATGCCCCATCATGCCCGGGCCGCCCATGTTCATGTGGCTCATAGGGCCTGAGCCCATGGGACCACCCATGGGTCCATTCGGTCCCATGTGACTCATGGTGCAGCTGGGGCCGGAGTTCATGGCGCTGGACATGGAGACCATGGGTCCGTTGGGGTTGCCCATCGGTCCGTTGGGGCCCATGGACATTGGAGGGAAGTGAGGGGGCATGTTCATGCTTGCGCTTGAGTTAGGAGGGTTTATGTTATCTGGCGGCTGATTTGATTCGTTCGGACCCTGGAATTCAATGGAAATTATTTTAATAAATATAATGTCCTCTTTATCACCTGCACCACTCTATTAGATTGTAGGAAGCAGCCTGGGTCTAAAAATCAAAGAGCAGTTTAACTTGGAACATCAACTGATCTTCAGTTGATGTAAAGTAGTACAATTTTATGTATTCAAATAAGTAAAAACAGTTTTTATTGGATTTGGAAATTCATTTACTAGTTGAACAATTTCCTTAAAAGATAACCTGTCATTCATTTCATTACTCAGTATTCCTGAAGATTGCGACTGCGCGGTTCCTGGATACAGAACGGCCAATTTTCTTTACAAACGACAGACGAATGCGCATGAAAAATCTATTGATACACTAATTATAGAAGTATTTTCTGTCCTTATCTTTTAATAAATTTCGTGAAAAGGCGGTTAAGTTAACGATTCACGAAAGGAAAGGTTTAAATCCTCCTCCAATCTACGGCTTTTAAAATAATAATAGGTTTGGGTAAAACAAAGTTCTTGATTGAGTTGGTGTTTTGAACTTTACCTAAGTACCTTTTAGTGTACTCGGATTAAGAGGTAAAAATCAACTTACCTGGTTAGGATTATTGGGGCCGCTTTCTGGGAACAGAATTTGCTGCATCTTCCTGATGGTGGCTAGTTGTTCCTCGCGATGAGCCCGCTGCTGCGGCGTCAGGTTCTCGTCGGGAATCTTTACGCCTGCTGATATAGAAAGTAGTGCATTTTAATTATTTGCATATTACAAGATTTTTTGTATGACCTGACTTTACACTTAAAATATAATATATTTTGTTTATATATTAGCTTTCTTATTCGTAGAGTATTATAGGCAGAAAATACCTACCGAGAAATCTTTAGGGGATTTTGTCAATGTGTGATTCCTTATTAGGCAAAACCCTGCGATAGCAAATAATCAACACATTTTACAAGCAAGTGATATATTCCAATGAAAAATATTGTTTGTAGAAGAGCATGATCAGCAAGATCTTAGCAGTAAATATTTTGTATGATTGTAGTTAAGAATAAACATATATATCTTTCTTTTTATAGCAAGTGATTAATGAATTAAAATATACCATCGGTCAATAAGAAACGACCGAACAATGCAATAGCACATAGTCCAAAAGTGGAGTATGGTAGGGAGAAAAGTCTCTTCGCGACGCAGAAAAGGTTTTAATATCGACAATTTTTTTATAGGTATATATATATATATATATTATATAGAGATTTTATATATGGACACTTAATTTGTATTCCCACACAATTAATGTTGTCTGAAATTTAAAAAATGATTAGTATAGGGGATTTTGCTAATGTGTGGTACCTTTCGGTCCTCCCTGGCAGTCGCCGGAGTCACCCTGCGAGGCCTCCTGCGCCTCGGAGCACGCCGGCATCTGCTGACCGTTCGGCATTCCGTTCGACATTACTGATGGGTTTTTCTGTAATGACATTCATTTTGTTACAAGTTTTTATTTAGTTTCACATGTCCCGAAGTTTATCTAAAATTAAATATTGCAAGTTCAAATTGTCAAACTTTCTGATTTTGATTTTTGAAATTGTGCATGACAATGGAGTCGTATCTTGGATTTGATGAAGGATTTGGACTTTAAGATAACCTTAGAAAGTTCTTTATTGATGAATATAACCCCATCGAGTTTGGTTTCGTATGATTTGCTTGATGAGTGTCGATGTGTATCCATTTGTTTAAGAGTATTTTCCTGTGAGAGAATCACTAACTTTGTGAAAAAACTGCAGGTACGGGGGGGTTTAGGGTCTAGATATAAGCGATATGTATTTATTTAATGTCGTATTCTTTTTCATATTTAATAAGTCAAAAACACTTAAATTCAAAGCAGTGAACGTTCTACGACTTAAATGATAATGATGCAAGTATATAAGGTATAAATGAGGAACGTAATTTCTGCAAGTTTTTATAAACAAAAATTATACTATTGATAAAGATTGATAGAGAGGCATTTACTAGTGGGGCGACATGGACTGAAAATAATAGTTTGTTATTTGTACTCACGGTGTCCCATGGCATTTCACCATCCGCACCGAGGCCGTCCATGACACCGCAGGACGGGGTGCCTCCTGGAAACCCATCCATGGCTCCCATGCCCGGCCCCATTTGGCCTCCAGGCCCCATCTGGCCGCCGGGCCCCATCTGACCGCCGGGGCCCATCTGACCGCCGGGGCCCATCTGACCACCGGGGCCCATCTGACCTCCGGGGCCCATGGCACCCATCTGGCCTCCCTTCATCATCATCATCTGACCACCCGGTCCACCCATCCTGTAAACAAATAAAATAAACAAATAAAGAAAAGCTACCTATTATGAATTTTCAAAGTGATAATAACAAACCTCACTTAAGTTATTTTAGATTTGTGTAGAAATCGTTGGCTAGCACGTGGATGCACATAATCTAAGATCTAGGTTGGAATTCTAGGTAATCATTTAATTATGGGGAGTTTCATACTCTTCTTCAACACAAATTTAATAACTCAACAATTCTTAAATTCACAGCAGTGAACGACGTTCTACGAACTAAAATGATACTGCTACAAGTATAGGTATCAATAAGGAACATGAATGCATAATTTCTCATTTTAAATACAAAATTATATTTCCATTATAGTAATTGTAACAGATTGCGAATTTGATACTCATGGATTGAAATATGTATAATGATTAACCCCACTTCTTTGATAATTTTTATTTAATAATAGAATCTGAATCATATTGATCAAACGCTCAAGAATAATATAACAGTTTAAGTAAATTATTACTTGGCGCACGCTATGCAACTTTGCCTTTGAACAAACTTTGATCTCGGTAAAATTACGTTAGTAAAAGGGTGTATTAAGCCAGGTCGCTTACGTACTTCAGTTTGATTTACGGGGAGGATAACGTTTTATAGCACGAAGAAATAAACCAATTAAAGATACAAAAATACATACGCTATTTAAAATAACGAATCTGTCATCATGGAAGTTCCGTAGGTATCTTATAGGTTCAAAATTGAGATCTAAGACTCCACCCAAACAAATTTACATACACAGCATCTGTAAAAGATTGCATTACATACCTGTTCGGCCCAGGCCCCATCATATTCGGCCCCATGTGCCCCATGCCGCCATGCATAGGCCCCATGTTGGGTCCGGGTCCCATGGGGCCTCCCATCATGTGGGCCATCTGGTTTGGGGGCCCACCCATCATGTTCGGCCCGCCGCGCATGCCACCGCGGGTTTTCGCCATGGCTAGATTGTTAAGCCATTGTGCTGGGCTTTGTTTGTTGAACTGCCCAATTTTTAGAGGATGTTTCTGTTGAAGAGAAGATAGATATAATTAAAACGAAAAATATTGTAGCATTTTTAAGGATACAAGAAGAAAAGACCCTACTTATAAGGCTGTTTGTCTGTCTGCAATTTTACAGATAATTTGTTTCTGTAATGGTTATCAAATTGTTAAAACATTACATGTATATTTGATCTAGAAAAGCATTAAATTCCAATAAGCTGGCAGCTCAGAGCCCTTATTAGGTATACTCTATCTAGTTTTATATAAACTCCCTACCACGAATTTGTAGCAGAAAAAGGTCATCAGTAATTCTTAGTGCTTTCTTACCTCTAAATACTTCTTAGTAGCCGGTTGAGCGCAGTGATAAGCGATGATAGAGTGATGCTGTCCAGATATAACTGACTCCGCTCCCTTGTTGGCCAGAAGTGTTGAGAACACAAAGATCTGACTTTGCTGCTGGGATAACACACCGTAATTAATGTATGGATATTAAACAAGACTGTTAAAAAGTCTGTGGTATGTTATGTTTTTTATCGATGATCTCGATAAATACAGTTTATACTCTCGTTTATACTGGATAATATACAGCACATAATGATATAACACAATAACAGCGTTTATATATAAAAGACATCAAGCGTTCTATCGTAGACTGTCAAACTATTTTAGTAATTTTTGTGACGGCAAATTTTATGTGCACCTTATTTGTTATACATGGCTAGTTTTTATTCACAGACCCTAAAATAAGAGTTACAAAAAAAATTTAATCGTGTAATCGAAAACTAAATGTTATTACAGTAAAAATAAATTTATTTCTGGTATTTTGTCGGTTATAATAATAGACATTACTGATGCCACCTACATATTAAATGTTAGATGTTATCCAGTATATGATACTGATTTTAAAGTGCCGAAGTAGATACCGCACTGCCACTCCACATTATTACAATAAACCTGTATATAAATACGTTTATATAAACTGTAACGAATTATGTTACACCCACGACACTGAAACAGCATTTGCAGCTATTTAAACAAATAAATTCAGTAGTTGCTATGGTCACCTTAAATAAAATGTATATTAACACCAGTGCGGCATAGTAGAGTGAGGTCCTGAGGCTATATAATTGATGATGTGAAAATTCTTTCAATTATAAAACGCGCTTCTTCGAAATAAATTAATGACGCTCAAGAGTTCGTCATAGCCTCATGCGATTAGAATAAGTAAAGGGGCCCCTAGTCATCTGATTGCAACAAGTAAATGCAACCTGCATACTGAGATTGCTGTTTGTTAAAGGGCTCATTGGATATCTTGGGCGTTTTAGATACCGAATCAATGGGGCCCCTGAATAGGCCTCGACATTAAAACCGATTTTCGGCAGAACAGACAATGTTACCTCCTTCTGCCTGCTTGCGTTTTTCACTACTAGATACTGTTATGGTCCCTATAGATGCCTACAGAACCCACGGAGGCTTTTGTAAACAAGTCGGCATTCCCAATCATGCTTTGAGACGTACGAGCATACTGTGAATCCTGTAATTTGTAGCATGCAATACATGCCATACAAAAAGTACCACGGCGACTCCTTTGATCGTGGCATACACAAAATACGCCGACAAAGGATTTAAAACAAGTCAATGTTACCTCCATGCTGCCAGCCTGCTTGCTGATCACGTTGGAGGGTAGAGACTGCGGCTCGCTGGCTGACATGGGCCCCATAGTCACAGAACCCATGGGGCCTCCTGAACCCGGCATACGGCAGGACCCCATCTCCGGACCGTTTGGGTTCCGGCAGTTTTGATTATCCTGTTGAAAATAAAGGAAATGTTATTAGTCGCTATGTCGCTAGATAAATTATTGACGAATATAAATTATTATTTAAAATTAAATCAAATACGAATGAATATGGTCAAGTATAATTTATATTAACTTGTCTGTTACAGATTTATTAAGAAACTTGTTGAATTGGAAAAAATAGTCACAGAATACTAGGCATCTTTATAAAGATTATGTCAAATGCTCTAGAACCTTATAAATAATATTCCACATTACCTGTAGATTATTCGAAGGACCTCTCAAACCGGTCTGTGGGTCTAGGATATCATTGGAGTCTGACGACAGGCGCTCGGATTTCAGAGAGCCTGGACCGCCAAGGTCACAGTTCGGCGACTTTGTGGGATCACCTGTTGAAAATAGAGTAATAATAAAACTGTTCACATTTCATCATCATTCAACATTTCCTCAAGATGGTTTTATCTTAAGATACATAAAGACCACAGTTCAGGCGAAATAGACTGCATTATTCGACTTTATATATTTTATACAAATTATATTCACAGCTCTTAAACTGGCTTTTCCTTTTCCTTTTACACTACAACACGAAATCTAAGTGCTGAGATATCTTTCTATAACGTACTGATCACAAATTCCTGGATTCGAATTCATGGCAGCAGCGACGTGTCGGACAAGAACTAAGGTTTCCTCATCTGATCCTTATTTTGTTTAGCCTGTTGTGAATCACTGCTAGGCAATGGCCTCCCCAATTCCCTTTAAAAAAACCGTTAACGCCACACCAGTTTACAGAAGTCCTGGAGATCGTCCCGCCAATTCTTCTGATTTTATATTTATCCACTTTCATGATACCAGAGCCAATCACTAAGTTACACCAGTAATTAATCTGGAACTGTTTGGGTCGACTTACCATCGCTGTCCATAAGTCCGTCGATCTCCGTCTTGATGCCGTCAGCGGCGAGCTCCTGGTCCTCCTGACCCGGCTCCATCTTGACCCTGTGCTCGTCCGGCTCCTTCTTCAGCGCCGCCGGGGTCGGCAGCGACGCTGACGGGGGCCGCGAACCGTGGCCTGGAAAGTAAACTTTATCTAAACCGATACATAAATAAACAGAGGGCCTATTGAATTAATATTAATTGGATATGCATGCGTATGATATAATTTCATGTTGCGTTGGTATTTTGACGTAGAGTCTAGCGTGGAGTTGACCTGTCATATACACGCTTAGCGTCATCATCATCTGTCATCTCGGTGTAAGTCATCTTATAATGGTCTACCTTTTTAACCCCCGACCAAAAAAGAGGGGTGTTATAAGTTTGACGTGTCTGTCTGTCTGTGGCATCATAGCTCCCGAACGGATGAAGCGATTTCAATTTAGTTTTTGTATGAAAGGTGAGTCTGGCGCGAGTGTTCTTAGACATGTTTCATGAAAATCGGTTTTGCCGTTTAAAAGTTATGGGGGTGAGAGTGGGGAAGGAAAACCGAAAATCTGCAAATATACTAGTGTGGGGTATCAAATGAAAACGCATGGCGTCCACATTACATAATATTATGTTATTTTATATTTAAGGAAATTAAAGCATTGGATCGGGGGGTTTTCTTAAATTTTAAATTTAGATTTATTGACTCTATATTTAGTACTCAAAGCTACTGTGTAGCTCAAATTTTGTAGTCTATTTGTATCCTTTTGCGAAACCGAATCTAGTGTGTCGAAGAAGCGGACGAGTGAATATATTTAATTTCGGAATTAAATAGGTCCACTGCAATTCTTAAAAACCCTATTATTAAATACGCGCACGCGCAGGCGGCTGCGTCAACGCTGGAGAGTCGACACCAAGGACGTGGCTGACTGCGCTGCCTCGGTGAGGAGGCCTTCATCCAGAAATGGGTATCCAAGCGTGATTAGAAGGTAGTTATAAGTTTAAGTTATTGTTTGTTACATTTTATACAGTGCATTCTTATTGTAATTTGATAATACTATTATGTCTGGAAATAAATGCAAATAGGCATGATGACTACATAAAAAAATAAGTATTCTGTTTAGTCTGTCTGTTATCCCGTCCAAAACTACTGGATACCTAATTATTGCTTCATCAATTTAATAAAAAGAAATTGCATCTAAGTTCCGGTGTGGCTTGTGACGTATACATTTAGTACATTTAGCTCAAAAGCATTACGTCACACTAAAACTTCAATACACTATATTACCTTAAGTTTTTCGTTTGCAAGAAAAATAATAAATCTAAATAACGGACTAATTATAGTTTTTTAGTCATCTACCCTATTGTCATAAGAGAGGTTTTCACTATTTCAAATTATAACCAAGTAATACCAACAAAACATACATTTCTTAATCAACTTAATACCAGATACCTAAGCAAGCACGAGTAGTTATTTATGCAAGTTCCAGTTAATAAATGAGATGAATCGATTACATACGACGCTACTTGCTTTCCCCTTCGGACTACCAGTTTCTACAGTCGGTGCATTCACACCCATGAAGTAGTAAATACTTATTAGATGTTAATAGAGGAAAGTATATAATTTATTTTTAAATCTCATGATTGTGAAAACGTAGAGGCTCTAAATATAGAACGATTTATTTAACATGGTCAGACTATGCAAACCGACGTAATGTTTTTGCACTACCGTTTTAAACGACTACATTAAAGGTTCGGTAATTAATTTCTAAAATACTTTTTTATGTTCATTAAACCTGTTATCGTGCGGGGGTTTTGCCAGTCGACTATCTCTTGTATCATGCAGAGAGCCCTCAATGTTGTCAGCGACTGGTGCAAAAACAGTAGTCTATCAGTTAACGCTGACAAAACGGTGATCATACCGTTCACAAATAAGCGAAGGCTAGACAAGTTGATAAAGCCCAAACTTAACGGTAAATTCATTGATTTTTCCATAGAGGTAAAGTACTTGGGCGTCACCATCGACCAAAAGCTTACCTGGAACACTCACCTAGCTAACGTCTTGCATAAAGCTAAGATGGCACTTGGTGCTAGCGGGAAACTAATGGGCAACAACTGGGGTGTAAACCCCCGGACTGCCCTGTGGCTATACACTGCCATTGTGAGACCTATAGTCACATATGCCTCCATGGCATGGTATGACAAAGCCCGCCAGCAAACCGCAATAAATAAACTAAACAGCCTCCAGAGGACTGCTTGCCTTATGGCAACGGGAGCAATGTCCACCTGCCCTGGGTTGGCGCTAAACGCAATGCTGGGTCTGCCTCCTCTTCACTTGTTTCTTCAAAAAGAGGCAAAGTCCAGCATGTATAGGGCCGGCTCATTGGGCAAGACAAACTGGCTTTCCCAGAAACTGAGATCACTCAAAGACTCTACTTTGGAAAACCCAATCCTGAGCATGACGACTGACGTCATGTTACCAAAATACGTGTTTGAAAAACACTTTTCTGTGGAACTGCTTACCAGAGAGGACTGGCAGAATTGCCAGGACCTCTGCAAGGTCGGCAACCTTATCTGGTACACAGATGGTTCCAAGATGGGGCTGGATGTAGGCTGCGGAGTCTACGGAGAGCGTCCTAGGCATGACTCCAGCATACACCTAGGAAAATTCGCCTCCGTATTCCAAGCGGAAGTATTCGCCATTCTAGAATGCGCCAATATCAATCTACAAAAGCGCTACTCCAACCAAACAATAATTATTAACTCTGACAGCCAAGCGGCGCTTCTAGCCCTGGATTCAAAGAAAATTACATCCCGATTAGTCGAAGATTGCTTCCAGCGTCTGAACGCCCTAGGCTCAAACAACAGGGTTATCTTAAGATGGGTACCGGGACACGCAGGGATAGCTGGCAACGAATGTGCCGACGAACTCGCGCGTTCGGGTTCAATGGGCTTTCAACTAGGACCCGAGCCGTTCTGCGGCGTACCGAAAAGCCTGGCCCAAAAAACACTGCTTGACTTATGCTACGAGGAATCCATAAAGATCTGGAGCGAATCTCCTGGCATGGGCCACTCAAAATCAACTATGAAAGCCTTTGACAAACGGTCCACAAACCAAGTCATAGTGCTAAGCAAAAACAACCTGCGCATCTTAACAAGAGTCCTAACCGGACACTGCCGCCTTAACAAGCACATGTACAGGTTAGGACTATGCGAAACAGAAACCTGCAGATTCTGCGAGGAGGCAGATGAAACGCCACTCCATCTGCTAGGAGAATGTGGAGCGCTGATGCAGAAACGTAGCACACACCTGGGCAAGCATCTGCTATGTCCAGATGAACTACGAAACCTCCCCCCAAAGAAAATCCTTCGGTTCCTAACAGCCGCAAGGATAAGTGGCGAACTGTAACGCTACGACTTTGAGGAGAACCTATGACAAGTGGCGATCACAATAGGCCTTTCAGGCCGCAGTGACACAATAGCCACATTAAACAAATAAAAAAAAAAAAAAAAAAAAAAAAAAAAAAACCTGTTTTCGGATGACTTAGTTAAACTTGCTGGCTCACGGTGGATGCAAGTGGCGACCGATCGGAATGATTGGTCGTCTTTGAGGGAGGCTTATGTCCAGCAGTGGACGTCAAAAAGCTGAAATGATGATGATGATGAAACCTGTTTTAGCTCGTAGTCTTAATAATTACATATTTTCTGCGGGGATTGTATTATCCCACGGTAAAAAATATCATTAATATTTTCTAAATCTAATTTAGTTCAAATCTGTACAACAAAAAAAAACGATATATCACGAAACAGAAAAAGGGTTAAAAATACAGAAACATTTCATGTGATTTAATGGACGGTCTTTTCTTGGGGGAATGATGGCAGGTGTATTGGGCTATCTACTTAAGATATTATAATATCAATCAAGTAGATTATAAGATTAAATATAAAAGCAATACTAAATATTTAAATTTTAGCTATCACACTCATTGTGATAAGTTCATAAACAACACTGACAACAAACAGCTGATTTAAGTTGTTGGTAAACATTGTACCTTTGGAGTTAACTGTGTTTCGCGGGTTTTATAGATCATTCCTTAAAATTAATAAGTTAGAATATAATTTTTATTCAGTCGTAGGTAGGTAAACCAGTGTTAGGGGTTACTGTTAACAGGATCTCTCACTTCATGAAGACAAGTCACATTTTTAATTACGATAATATTATGACTAAAATTGTATTTTAGCTTTATATATAAGTTAATTATTTATATATATTCAATCTGCTGCGTTAGTCTGTCGTTTAATTGAAGGTTTTGGTATATTATTTGTAAAGGGTATGGGAGAATTACCTAGTTGAATTATGGTAATGAGTGTTGGAAGCTGGAAAATCAAGCATTAACTTCGAATGTTTTGTTAATCTAAAGGTATCTTGGCAACTGACATTAGCAGTCACATTGCATAGTGCATAAATACAATTGCCGGTTCAGCTAGTCATATCATAAATGCATGGTTTGGTTAACACTTTATGTTTTTATTTTTAGGGTAAAAAACCCCAGCCTAAGTAACATTGACACATCTATTTATTTATGTATCATCATTATATGTATGTATTTACAAAAAAAAATATGTTTGTGCATATCAGTCACCTAACACCCATAGTACAAGCTCTGCTTAGTTTGGGGTTAGGTGATGCTGTGTGAGTAGTCCGGAAATATTTATTTTTTTATCTATATGCTGCTTGAATTTAATTTGGTATTTGACTCACCAGGCTCAGGGTCGCTGGGCTCGTCCTTAAGGCGGGCGCCTCCGCCCTTCTCCTTCTCCTTGATCATACCCCTGCGTGCCTTCGCCAACTTGACTGCAAATAAACATTTTCCTTTTACCTTCTAGTAAGGGCCCGATAGAGTGTGGCAACATTTAATTAAATTTATTAGATCATGAACAGCAACACTCTCTCGTAGTACACTCAACACAAAATATTGCACTCAACAACCTGCCTAACATGGGGAGTATTGGACATCGCCCCTTCAATAAGAATTTAAGAGGAAGTTCTATTTCCAGCAGTGTACCTATGCCTGAATTAGCTATAAATCATGATTTCCTAACAAATCCTGTCATATTTATTGTTGTATTTTGAAGACTTAAAAATATAATAGTCATGTTTACGGCTCCAGCAACCCAATTATGCAAATTTTGTGTAAGGACTGGATATTTCTTAGGAGAGTTTTGTAATATTGATGCATGAAAGCAATCTAGGGAGTGTTAAAATGTTTGTATGCTGCAAGACTATAGCAGGTTTAATATACCTAAAATAAAATAAAAATGTGAACTGCCTGAATGAGAGTGACAATAACATACAATAGAAATAAAATATTATAGCCTAATAAACTAATTAACAAACATAATTAATAGATTGAGGCAGTATTTTGCAGAAATTCATTTAAAATAGAACCAAATATTTAGCACTAAATAAGCACCCTCTTTTTTTATGTAAGATTCTACAAAATTATCATGCAATTGCACCTCCCTCCCGTCTTCCTTTGCTTTTGAGCTTAAGTTAGTCAACACCGGTGGTGTCTTGCTAGTGGCTCAGGCTTTGGTATTGCGTAAGGTCTAGGTTAGTGGTGTTGTCCTCATGATGGTTCGTGGAGATTTAAAACTGGTTGACATGCTTTGATTGGGTTCTGAAATTTTGGTTGTTATTTTCATCTTCCAGTAAGCTTGTGGATCATGTGAGGTAGTGGAAGACACCTACCACTTTTTGGTGGGGTATTCCCGGAGCGCATCCTTAAAACAAGAGTTACTAAAGGAATGTTAATTAAATGTGTTGGATGTGGGCTCAATACAGAGTGTTTTGGTGGATCAGAACTCTGTTGCAGCGGTCACTCTGTTTAAGTCTGCACACAAGTTGCTTGTAAATAGTTATTGATGTAACAGTACTTAAGATATTCCTATGGGACTGACATAGTTATGTATACTTAAAGTACCTCAATAAAAACACAATTAAAAAAAATAATGCTTACTAAGATAGCGGGAGGGAGAAGGAGAAGAAGAGAAAAGTGTTTGTGGAGTTTGTACTTAATATTTGGTTCAATATAAGTAACTAACAAACCTTATTTATAACTTGGTATAATTTACTAAAATAAATTTCACTATTTAGAAACTTATACATGTGTATCTGAATCAGTCATAATCACATATATTTTTGTTTTTTTTCTTATCAAGGTCATTTTTATTTAGAGACCAAGTTTGGAGTGTTTGTTGTGTTGAACCTACTTGTTTGTTTATGTAAACTATAAATAGTTTGGAGACCTAATTTTCCCTTGCTATTATGTCCACTCAACAATAAATAAGTAGTTTGCAAACACTACAAAAATACCAAAATAAAAAGTAAGAATAGGACATATAAATATAGGACTGAGTTGTTTGACTAGAGTTCAGTGAACTTAGTACCTATTGCAACAGCTTGAATGAAACCCTCAAAGGTTGTAGCAGTAGTGTGGACATGTGATGCTCATTCACAATAGCCTGGCTACTTGTGTGTATACAAAACTAATAGCGGCGCGCTTTCGTCACAAGAACAAATTATTGGCACATGTCCCACAAATCCACGGCGCGGCACTTCATTACAAGAATGTCATTATGCAGCACCAAATCGAAATATTTATTATAAATAGAAGATCGAGGAAAACCTTGAATGCAAACGCGGACGACGCGTAAGGACTCAGCAGCCTCAACCGCTCAATCCCAACTACGTTAGTCCCAAAAACGGCTAATTATGTCGATATCACACCGCTAATAATCATAAAAATTCTTGACTTAGTCCCCATACATAAACAATGAGAAGGGTCGGGTGTAGACAGCGAACACACGGTACGCACGTTTACTATGGCCGTTTTATTGCCTCCACTGCAGCTTTAGAACCTAGCTTTTGCGTTGGAGAAAGTATCTAGAGATATTTTATATCATTCGTGTGATCTAATAAAGATTTAACGACGAGTATGCAGCAAGAAACAAAAAATCGGGATCGCTGACATTTTTGTTTATGGTACATCGACGAGATCAAGAATCCACAAATAGCAATAAAACGTACACGATTACCGCCTCACGACGGATTCACTTTCACAAAAACACAATACACAGTGTTTATTCACATTTATATGAGTTTCATCGTTGAATAAAGCTGATTTTATTTTATAAATTCTTTCTATCAGCATTTACACAAATCACCACGCACACACAACACAACATACGTTTTTCTATAGGTACAACACTAGCGATGGGTAAATTGGCTGCCATGTTTAAAATAATCGATTTCCATTAGAAGACTAATCGAGCCAAAGTTTTGAACATATTTCATCAACTTATTATTCGATACAAAAATTGTATAGTTACTTATGTTGTATTCCGAATTACAAGACAAGTTTATTATTAAGCTCTCATTCCTGCCTTCACCTGTGGTAAAAACAAACATGGACCTACCCTTTTTCCGAATTATATTATATTTTAAGTTTTATTCATAATTATATTTTTATGATAAATAATTAACATCCGAAATCAGTTTAGTGTCGCAATTAATTGAAGAAATTAATATTTTTCCTTTATTATGAACCAAATGTCATATACTATGAAAATAGCAAACTGACTTTGAAACTATACTTTAACATGTTTTTTGAGATTTCGTTTCAAAATACATACCTATTAGTTTTTAAAATATAATATGTAGGTATTTAAAATGAATCCATCCATAAAAACTACTAAACAGTAATAAAAAACAATTTATCTAATATATAAAATTCTCGTGTGCGTAATCGAACTCCTCCGAAAAGGCTTGACCGATTCTCATGAAATTTTGTGAGTTTTCATTTTGCAAAACAACGTTTGCTGGGGTCAGCTAGTTATGTATATAATATCTAAACATAAAAAAATGCTCGTAAGTGGTAGATTGACATTGGGCAATAAGTGCCAGAGTGCTAGTGCCGTTTTATTGAAATCAAGAACGTAAACCACTATTACTTCTCGCAGAACATAGCCGTACAATACAATAAATAAATATAAATATTTCCGGACAAGCTACACAACAACATCTAGCCCCGTGGTAAGCTCTAAAGCTTGTGTTACAATACAATACAATATTCTTTATTGAAACACCAACTACATAAATATTACAAATTATTGTCCAAAGCAAAAAGTGAGACAATGGGCGGCCTTATCACTAAAAGCGATCTCTTCCAGGCAACCTTTGGATGGACAGAGATCATTGTACACACAGAAGCAGTGGCGTCTACAACAAATTTGTACAACATGCCGAATGAAATGTAGTTGTAGAAGTTTCGTTAGGTAATGTTTCTTATAAGAAGTTGTATACCTTTGTTATAATTATTATACGTATGCCATATTAATAGCCCATCTATTATCATTTCAATAACTACATTATAAGGTGAAAAAAATGTGTGTGTCCGGGGACGCCTGACAGTAGTCAAAAACGGCTAGCGCTGTGCTTTGGTGGTGGTGTGGTGGTGGTTGTGCTGTATGAATGAGAGAGAAGAAGATGTGTGGGATGAGGAAAAGGTAAGTGAGGCACTTATCACCTTTACAAGACGACCTGTGTGGCTCAATGGGTAGGTCTGCTTGAGGCGCGCAAGGTCTTATTGCCGCCGGGGAACCAGAATTTGTACGTTCTATCTGGTTTCGGGTCTGGGTGTTTTCTATGTATCATTGTATGTATTAAACAAAAAGTATCCATGTTATATATCTGTTACCTAGCACCCATGGTACAAACTCTGCTTAGTTTAGGGTTAAGTGATGCTGTGTGATTAGTCCGGAAATATTGTATTATTACAAGTATTTGATACAGATGTGATGGCTTTATTTAAAAGTCGTTTGAGTTAATATAAGCTACGAGAACTGCGGAGAGTAATAGTAGTCCCGCCTCGTAGAGTAGTAGTAGGAACGTAAGAGTTCCTCTCTACAATTGAATCGATATAAATTTAATTTAAATCGACCAAACGAGGCGACTCTAGTCCTCACACACACACAAATATGCGTTCGGATACACATTCAAAAAGCAACACCAAGCCTAATCTATATTGTCTTTGGAGTTTTTAGTTCGGATACATTTTTAAATAGTTTCTGGCATTTTTTTCATCTCCAATTACATACAATAATAATTAAATATATTTAAAATCAATATTTCTATATAATATCATGTTAACTAATATTTTTAATATAATATTAATGAAAAACATTTGTTAAAAAAAAAATTAAAACATCCTTCATTGTCTATGACTGATTTACGTACGATGGTGAAGGGAGGAGGGACAATTTCGCTTGATTCCGCTTCGTGTCGCCTAAATTCCAATTCACAGAGATTTGTGATAAAAAATTACTTGAAACTGAATAAGTGACACAAAAGGGTGCTTTTATATTGTGTAAATAAATGATATACCGTTGCTGATTGTTGCAATTCGCCTGAGAATCCGACCGCTCCCTGTACATAGCTGTACGTCAGTTTGTCGTCAAGTATTTTTATGCCTGTTTGTAGTACTCACTACCAATACAGGCAGCAGTAGTAAAAGCAGTTGGAAAGTGTATTTGTACAGGAAGTTGTTGGTGTAAGAACTATCCCACGTTCCATTCATGCAGTGATTGTGGTGTTAGTGCATCCAGAAAGTTTGTAGCCATTTTCGGTAAGTCTTATCGTTTTTACCTTTTACTTGTCGATGTTTGTGTATTCTTTTGCACCAAGTTTCTATCCAGGAGCTCTGTTATGTGGACAAAGTCTGTACTTAACTGGTCAGGATTTATAGATGTTTATTTTATCACATCATGCATCATCAACATGAATGGCACACTGTCCTAAAAACATAAGTATCCACGACCCACGAGCAGCTTCATGCCAAGACTTTCCCTATTATGAATACAATAAGCTTACTCATGGCCATTTTGATGAATTTTACAATGAGTTGAGAGATTGAATTCATGTTCCATAGAATTAATAATTTTAAATGCATTGTTGTCTTGATACTTAACCACAATTACCATAATAATTCAGTTTAAACCCATTCAGTTATGCAATCAATAATATTAACACTTACCGAGGATACCATTTGAAATGGTGTAAGTATATATATTCTAAACAATTGACACAACATAACTGACGCATAAAACATTATTTACATACATTATTATTCTGTGCTAGATTTAAATTAACATAGTATTAAATTGGACCTCTGTATGTGCACTTCTACAGATACTAGTTAACAGATATTAACTCCTTGACCCTCACCTCAGGTAATAAGGTCAGGTAAGCGGTAACCGGCTACCGCTTGGGGATTAACGAGTTAATGATGTTTTCAGCAATAGATAAAATGATTCTAGAGGAAGGGTAGGGAATATGCCAGTTTCTAAGTAACAGTCTAGTAATGTGATACAAGTTTCTTGTTAAGTAATAAGTAATTATAATTTGTATGACAGTCATAGCCATCAGCCATAACATTTGCCATTGCTAGTAATACTAGAAATTTCTACACTGGAAAAATGTACTGGAAAAATGTAGGTGTAGGTAATTGTAAATTGCAAACTAATTTCAAAAGATTTTACTTAATCATGAGGACTCATAATTATGATATATGCATGCATTTTACCAAATTAAAGCTCCAGGAAAAACGTTTTCAAAACCAACTGGAAATTTCTATCTTATCTCTTATACAATATAGTTTCCGCATTAAAATAGCCTTCCTCGATAAATTCTCTGACACTCATAGATTTTTTCATATCAGACAGAAGCAACTCTATAGCTTTGTAAAATAAGTAGATTCCATATGCCAAATCTTATTATAAGCATATATATAATTGTAATTTACTAGCTCTCCACACTCACCTTTGCCTGTATTATAAAAGATTTTCCCACTGTAAGTAGTAGTTTTTGTCATTTACTGGAAATAATTGAATAATTTTATTTGAAATACTTTTAATATATTTACTGTATAACAGCATGCCAACAATGTTAGCAACCAATACAGGTTGGCAGGTAGAAAATGCATTAAGCCCACCTTGTTGTACAAAGATTTTGTTCAAATAAAGTATTTTAAATAAATAAATAAACCATTTAAATTTGATTTTCCTGCAGAATCTGGTATTTTACTATAGAAAAAGTAAAAACTTTAATGTTTATAATATTAGAAGGAGTATAGTTATGGCTATGACCCTAAATATAATGTGAAATATGCACATAAAGTAGTTAGTTATTAGTCACTCAGCTGTGGGTGCAATGCATTCAGGCTAAAATAAAGATAATGGTGATTGGGAAACAATAAGTAATTTTTTTGTATTTCTAATTGATAAACCAAAACACAATACCTTGAAATTTTTTGTTGTTTATGTAAAGCTGAGTAATCTGCAACATCTAAATAATAATAATAGGGTAAGATAAATAAATAAATAAATAAATCTACAACTAGCATCTGCAAGAAGTATTCTTATAAATCAGCATTGTCAGCAAATGAATATTATTTCCCCTTACAACCTGCTGTTTTAGCCTTCCTGTGTTAAAAATAATAAATCCTTATTTAAATTTGAATAGAACTGGCATCTTCACTTTGAAAACACAGGTTCCATATTTTTTAGTTTTTCCAGCAAATAAAAAAGGGTGTCAAGTTTTTTTTTATTTTCTATAAAATCTGCCATTTTTGTAAGAGACTTGTAAGATATTATTTCTGATAATTGATGATCAAAAGTACAAATTCATTAATTAATTTCTTTACAATATTTTTCAGTAGTTAGATGAAATGTCTAAATAAATCTTGTTCGTAATTTAAAAATGGTCATCATTTTCTCACACACTTCTCCTTGCAATAAAATAACTTACTTCTTACCAAATATATTTCTAGCTCCTTCTATCTAGGTTTTAGGTGCATGTACTCAGAAATTTAACCTATTTATACCCTATAACTTTGAATGTAAACTCACAGGTTATACCTATTTAAATATTGTGGCTCCCAGTAGCATAATATACCTGCCTCATTTGTTTCTTGAAATTTAAGTCGAATTTTGAAAGAAAGAATACGAAATATGGGACACAGGTCAGATCAGTGTCGCATAATGCGAAGTCGCTTTTGACGCTAAGCGCGTATGTGACAGATATAAGAAGCTCATCTCCACGATGGACGCCATGTCTAGTGGTCACCGCAATAATGAAATGACGCTTGTAATTAAATTTCTTCATTACAAGCGCGATTAAATATTTCGACTGCTCTTCAACTGCCATAAGTGGCGTAATAAGCCCACAGAAACGGATTTTATAAAGGTGCTTCTTCGTTTTTAGCTATGGAAAGAAGGAAATAGAAATCAGAAGATTATTCACGTCCATTTACCTGATTAAACTAAGTATTGTATTATAAGTAGTGATTTATCGGTCTTTGACCAAAATGATATCTTTTATCAAAGATTATCTCCTAATGTTTTTATTTTAAATACCATTCCGAACTTAAAATGTTATCATTATCATACATGGTGCGTTATGTCAGTTGCGCTGGCTTCAAATTTATGAAACAATGTCACGTCAGGAAACCGGCATGTTCTGAGCACTTTGAAGAACTTGTGACACAACCGTTACTTGTCCAGCGTGTTGAATTATTGTGGTGAACTAATCTCTCTTGCCAAGAGAGAAGTCCCTGTGTCCCAGCTAAGGGAATGTTAATAGGGGTGCTTATGCAGTCTTAAGTACACTTAAAAATACCTATGATGAACGTTGCATTTACAAACGACTCTCAAAATTCCGTTTACGGGCGATAAGCGATAACATAAAAACGGAAGAATCACCAACCATGTAGAACAACTCTCAGTTGTCTCCGTTCCTCTGTCTAATTGCCTTAGTAATTAACCCCGATAGAACACTGAATGCACCCATCTACATCGCCGAGATCACAATGGACTTTCCTCATAACAGAAACAACATAAAACATGAAAGTGTTCAGTTTAAAACTCTGATTAAAACACGGAGATAAAACAAGCTTAATAATTACTTGTGCAAGTGTCTGGGATGAAATTGCTTGGTCTTAATGCCGCTTCAGTTTATTGGGTGCTTGTTAGAAGCACCTATCGGAAATGTTTATGAAGACGAGGGGGGTGAGATAACTGTTTGATAGTTATCTGTGCGATAGAGTACCACTATGTTAGTTGGTTAGTAAGACAAATCTTCTTCTCTGTCGTTACACTCTTGACAGAGCGGTCGTGGTCACATTGAGGCATCATTTGGTGTTAGAGACGGACACAGCTTTCTTAACGATCGCCCGCCATCTTTCTCTGTTTGCAGCCTGTTTGGTGCAGTCTGACACTGGGACTCCAACTGCGGATCTTATTTGATCAGTCCAGCGCATAGGTGATCTCCCGCGGGCCCTGGTTCCTTCCACTTTTCCTTGCACGACCAGTCGCTATATGGAGTCGTCATCATCATAAGACAAATACGGAGGTTCTTTATGTCTGCAATATATAAATCTCTTCTGTTTAAACGTATGATTTAAATTGGATTCAGCGCCCGCGCCCGCTTAACGCAATTTTAAGCCAAGTTCTTAAGAGCGAATGAAATAGATTGTTTTTAACTAGTTATTGTGTTTTCAATTTTTAATTTAGCAGGCAAATAAATAGGAAAATTTATAAAACTCGGATCCAATTTTCCTGTGATTTTTATATTGTAGGGGTATAATAAATAATAAAAATTAGCATTTGTTAATGATAGCAGTGAAAGGTTAATTGTGAAAAATAAATAGTAAAATATTTACTTAAAATAAAATAAGTAATCATTTATTCACGTAGAGCTTGAAAACAAAACATTTTTGGACCTGTCACTGTGGTAGCACAAAGAATTACCAAACCAATCGTTCACTTTACAATATGAGTAAATATACCTATATATAGTAGCAAGTAGTACGTACTTAGGTTAAAATATGTTATACATGTATTTTTATGTAAATTTAATACTTTTGAAGTACCCATACTGCCCTATCTGTTATGCGCCTAAATACACTATCTTACGCAATCAGCATATTCTGATATTTTGAACTGCTATACCTACATACTACCTATAGAAGTATAAATTTAATTAGTACTTTGGGATCGGGTATTAAAGCCCCCCCCTACATATAAAAAAACAGGTCACCAATAACAACTTTTCCTATTGTTGCAGGTGTAACAACGTCCGTATTATCTCAAAACTCATAATGGCATTAATTCTTAATACATTACCCGCGCATCAGTAAGTTAGACATGGTAAATAGGCACTTGCGGTCATGGACGGCGTGAAAAAGATACACTCCGGCACACTGTATCGGTGAGTACTTAGTATAAGATACCCAAAGTAGGTACTAGTTACAACACCGAAGGTCCTACTCCGCTACATCAGGGAGTTGGGCGGGCTGGGGCCTGGTTAGGCAGGGGCACAATGCACAAAACACTTCCAGGCGAGATGTCAATGCAGATCTCAGTTCCCCCATGTAGAATTGGAATACCTAAAGTGTGTATTTAGGATCTAGGTATCATATAATTGATGATTTAAGCCTTGAAGTGCGTTTAGTCCGACCTAATCCCAGACGAAATCTTAAACGACCGACGCGCGAGCTCGTATTTTTGACCGCGGCGAAGTTGAGTTTTGGCTCGCTCATGTTCGAGTTGCCTTAGTCAGCGTCTATCGTGAAATTGATTAGAAATACATTATTCAGCTTAGTTATATGTTTAAAATCTACGGTACTGCACTCCAGCAGTGCTGGCAGTAGTGAAAACTTAAACATCGTGCATTTTTTTAAATTAGGACATAGTTGGGGAATAATTTCACTCGAATTGCTCTCTCAAAGAAGTTTTCGCTTGAAAAACAAAAATAAAATCGGCTGAGTGCATGTCTGACAGCGCGAAACATGGCAAGCTAATGCAATTGTGCTACATCTCTACTGGTACAATGAAATAATTTGTCTGAGTGTCCATTACTCCGAAAGTACTAAAGCTAGCTACTATATATATCTTGTTATAAGTTTACGGATTAAACTTTATTTTCATCATTTAGTCGTAGGAAGTGGATGGTCTACGACTGGTCGACGTGGTCAAAGATTTCAATTTTTTTTTCAGTTAGGGGCGGCCAAGTTATCTGTCCATGAAGTTTAAGTTGTACCACAGATTATATAAGATATAATATCCTATTATCCTACTAATATTACAAACGTGAAAGTTTGCGAGGATGTAAGTGTGTGAGCCTGTGAGAATGTTTGTTGCTCTTTCACTCAAAAACGATTTAATGGTTTTTGATGAAAATTCACTACTGCATAACAAAGACATCATAATGACACATTTTTACCGCGGTAAAATGCCACTTTTCGCGAAAAAATCTGTTATTGTGAGCAGAGTCCGATTTGGGTCTGTTGGCACTGTTTCTGAGTAATGGACACTTCGCATACTCGCAGATGCTCAAACGTAGCATTGTATATTTACCTACCAAAATAATAAAAATAAAAATATGTCCAGAAATATTTGTTTATTTATTTTATTTAAAGCTTTAGGACGTCACTGACATTTATGCCTCCCCCAAAGATGACTATTGCACGCCTGCAGTTAAATTAAAACCTTGTTAGTTTTTGCATCATTGTCAGTATTCGTTCGTCGCTGCATTTCTCATTTCTGATTCGATCCCAAGTAGAGAATCGTATAATGAGAAGGTGTATAATGAAGCACCACGTCTCGTATCCCTATATCATCACTGGAAACACGCATTGGTTAATCCTAGTATTTATATACTAGTTCTCAAGAACCAGAAGCTGTTGTTCTGAAACCTTAAAAAGAAAATGCAAATCTTTAACAAAAGCGTGATCTTTTAGCCGAGATATTCTAATCATTTTTATGTTATGACGGGCGGACGTCTCGTAAACCTTGCAATAAACCTTCAATCTGGGATTTCACAGACCGAAAATTCATTATCCCGCGATGAAGCCAATGGCATGGAAGCACTTTGAAATCTGCTAACATTCATCCGAGCTCTTGGAATATCATAATTTCTTACGACTATTGTTAGACCGAAAGTTATGCTCGAAAGCGTCTGAAGAAGCAATTGAACAATGTCAAAGCGAAAGTCGGGTCGGATCTTTGCCATCGCTGATCTAATTACAGATTGTCCAATTCTTATCGTGAGTTGAGTGTTTTGATCTTGTGTCATTCATGTCACACGGGATACAATGAATGCATGAAATAATCTGTACGGCCTCTGTTGTCTGGAATTAGGGGCGTCCACTTAAAAATATATCGATGATTATATTCAGTATAAAACATCGGATCTAAGGATCGATATATCGTATTTAGCGATATATATCGATAAAATATCGATATGTCTTCACTATTGAAAACTTAAAAAAAAAATATAGTAAGTACTACTAATTGAAATCCGCAAACAGATTCATCGCCAGGACTTGGGAACCTTATCCTTGTCTTTTAATTGTTATATTATAAATAGTAACTTAGTGGTCTGTCGTTAGTAGGCAGAAGACAACTTATGTGTATTTAAAGACAATGTCCTGATTCGCACCCAGACCGCTCGTTTCGGCTTTGCACGGATACCTTCCTCTTTAATAATTATAGCTGAAAACTGCATCTGATCTGTTGAGTCGTTTTTGAGAATATCCAGGACATAACAACAGACAGACGCGGCCGGGTCTTTAAGTTAAAAAATAAGTAGAATAGATGATTTCGTCAGAGCCATTATTACCCGTAACACAAGCTAAGAGCCACGGGGCTAGATGTTGTTATGTTTATTGTCTGGAAATATAATTTATTTATTTATATTTAAATAAAGCTGAGTATATATTAAGTTCAACAAAGTTCACTTATCTTAAATTTATCCTCAATAGCTAAATTTATGTAACATACGTTATGATATGACTTTATGACACTGTTGCATCTTGCTGTGGCAGCCACACATGTGATATAACCACATCACAATGAGACATTTAGTATGATTGTTCTACTGATGTTTGTACATATGTATTAGGTTAGACGTAAACCAACCGCAGCTGGGGAGTACACTGCGTACAAAGTCTGGGATTGAATGACGAAAGGACGTGTAGCTTTATATTCATCCAATTAGGTACAAATTTATACAATTTAATGAAAAATCATCCCTATTAAAATTGGCTCATCCATCGGCGTGTTTTAACAATAAACGAAAGTTAAATGATCTTTGATTAAATAACTTGGCATGACGTGGGAGGAACCAGCTTTTAAATAAAAAACAATCATATTCCTTTCTGGTTAAAAAAGTGAAAACAATACTGTCGTGTCGATTTAAGAAAGTTCTGCGAATTTTGATGTTAAAAATACATGGACGCCCACGTAAAATCAAAGCTACAATTATCAAGTCTGGTAAACATTCTTCACAATCTTGGCAGGGTCAGGCCTAAAACCCCACATTTTCGTCCCGTTTAGTATGTTTACTGAAAAGGGGTAGATACCTGTAGTTGGTTTTCTCGGCACAATGGACAGTGTGTTGTGTGCAAAGATCAGAAGAGATTTATATGCCAAGTATTTCTTGGGTCTAAAATTGCTTAGATCGTTGTCATTATGTAATAAAAAATATGTTTAGTAAGTAAGTAAATAGACTTGAGGTGAATGTAACTGGTTTAAATAAATTTACTTTACTTTTTTTTTTACTTTACTTTACTTACTTCATCACTCGTACGCAATACCGATTTTTTCAACGTGTCATTGCTTTTGCTATGCAAGAAGGCATATTTTGTACCGGTTAAATCGAAGCCTTACCATGGATTAACAAATGGCAAACTTTCTATGCGTACGCCCTATTGGTCCATCTGTATGTCAGTTACCTCCTAAAGCTCAAGCCCTAAGATGTGGCTACTTTTTACTTCAAGATAATCCAAATAAACGCGTGAATACGCAGATTGTGGCAAACAGACACTCTGGGACGATAACCAGGCCCAGCCGAAATTAGCACGCCGATGATAAAGTAGACCTAGGTATATTATTTTTAACCGAATTCAATAATGGATAAGTTTCTCAATTCGACTGAATGTCTCTTTTTATTAGTTAATAATTGTATGTTTGTTACGCGATATCTCCGTAAGTTTTTTCTAGCGTAGTTAATTCTTGTTTTATTCGAAAGGGTGTGCTTGGTGAGTGATCCTACTGTCACCATGTCAAAATCGGGTGATGGGATCCCAGAGAAATCGAGAGCATGTTAATGTTAAAGTCGTTTTTTAAACGTAGTTTATATACACATAATCCCCAGGTTTACACGTTTACGCAATGGAGCATATAGCTGCCGATAAACGCGACAATTTCCTTTGCGAGATCGATGAATGGGCCAGGATACACTATACCGGTTTAACTAAACCAGCTCGCAATACCTGAACTGAATGAAACAACGGTATTTAAGTACTAGTTAAAACTTTTCTAGGGCTTTATAAGCCGTTATAAAAGTTATAACTAGAGAGCTTTGTGCAGTTTTTGTGGAGTTTGACCTGGTATTATGAAATGCCACGTTCTGTTTGGGTAGATGCTCGTAAAACAGACAGTAGTTTTTAGGGGTAGTTCAGTTTTATTTTGTCGACTCAGCAAAAAGTTCATTACATTTTCATTAGTCTGATTTTTTAATAATCATATGGTTTTAAGTAATATTTAAAAATAAATAAATAAAAACTTGAGAGGTGTTAAAAGGGACACCCGGATGGAACGAAGTTACAAAAAAACTGTATACAGTATACACTCAACAAAAATAATCGGCGCGGCACCACACTGTTCAATGCGAAATAGAAATGAAAATATCTGGCTTGCTTTCTTTAAGAGAGAGAGAGAGACAGACAGAGAAACATGCGACGCCGCACAGCTTACAATAGCAAAAAGTGTCGTGACAACTTTTCGTAAGATTTTTTTACGTCTAGTCCGTCCCCCTTTCACAACGCGCGATACGGAACTTCCAATAAATAAATATTTTTAACGGGTAAGTAGAGTAGTGATAGTAGTAGTAAAGTTTTAAGTTTATGCCGTGAACATGATGCTTGGTAACAGAAAACTCAAAAATCATCAAAGGGTATGTTACCCGTTATAAGTAGTAATTTCTTCTTTATGGAAGACTAGCTTTACACGTCACGGCGTTGCCCGTGTTTTCTAGCGGTAACAAGTAGCCTATAGCCTTCCTCGATAAACAGGCTATCTAACTGTGAAATAATTATTGAAATCGAACCAGTAGTTTCTGTGATTAGTGCGTTCAAACAAGCTTTATAATATAGAAGATGTGGATATTAGAGATATTAGATATGCATTTGTTTTATTTTATTACCTATATTTAAAACGGATTAATCGTCTTCATTTTTACCTTGTTAAAGATTGTATTGAGTAATCAATCTATTAATCGTGCATGAATGCAAAAGCTGCTCATGCTTTTGCATCGACCTAGAATGTTGCATGCTTACAAAGAAGCATTATTACCATGTTCTAAAATTACTCTCAACTCTGAAAATGTATTTTAATCATTTATTTCAAATACATGGAGCTCTATCATTACAGGTTTAACCTAATTCAATAGAGCCCATTAAATACCACGATAAAATTAATTAAAATTAGGCATAAAATTTAAATTTTAGTAGGTGTATCTCTCCTAGATTGACCAGAAATAGATTAACTCTTCTGCAATGATATCTACATAATTATAAGATTTTTGGGTTTATCAGTTACACCCAACACCTGCTTTATTTCAACAGGTATGTCCCCAATGACCAAACCGGATTGACTCAGCATCAATATTATATTGCACTTCAACCTCTGAACAGAGTATGTAGTACACTCCCCCCATTGTCTATCGTACACCAACCGTAGTAACGCGATTACCATTCATAGGTGACTATTGTTGCTAGCCTGTACGAGTATCTATCTCTACAATACTCTTGCCTTTGTTGTATTGATACATCTGCATTGATTTTGCGTCCAGGGACTGGTTTGAAGGTTTCTGATTGTTCTATCGCCTTTGTGGTATCATGGAAAGACTGTGTTTGATATTCGCTATATTATGTAGATATATATAACATATTTATGTAATTTTGTTTGTATCTAAGATTGGATCGTTCCATATCTTTGATACACGATCTAAAATAGTATGTTAGTCACATTACTTTTATTTAACAAAATATTGAATATCGGGTCCAATTCTAGGTCTAATTAGATTGTTGCTATAAAGACAATCTAATGTCTAGGTAAATAATACTTTTAGGGTTAAATAACTTATTTATGTTTTAAATAGGCTATATATATGACTAATTACATTTACTAAATCTGTTTGAGTATACCCGTTATCATAACGAAATGGAAATTTCATCATTATCTCCATGATATTCCATCGCTCTATCCTCCGACAATGTATTCGAAAATTCGTACGCTTATTCCTCAGTTATCCTAACAATCCGCTCGATATTTCGCTATTCCAACACAATGCCTTGCTATACAAATCCTATCCCCAAATGCAGGTCACTTTTCAGTATTATTCACCAGTCACAGGCTTTACGCAACCCAGAGGCAACACAACTCACGTCCTCCCTTGAATAGATCCTATAGAACTTGGAAAACAACTCTACGTTTCCGTTTCCTATTCAATTTAACACCCGACTCGCTGAGAAAATCCATAATCCGATTTAAAGGCAGAGCAGACTATCTTGCCCAGCTCTGAAATGTAGACTCAAGAATAATATCATTATTTGTTGATCGTCAGTCTTGTGTCAAAATGTGTTGTTGATCAATCAATGTATCCAGAAGATCAGGACAAGTTGATAATATTAAATGGTAACTTTTGACTACATAACTAACTACATACTTCACCAATGTCCCAACTTTTATATAAACTGACCTGGATCGACCTGGACCTGGTCTTTAAAATGGTGGGAAAAGTACGATTTTAACTGCTACAATGCCCTGTTGTGTTATTCACAATAAGTAATACAATATAAATAAAAAGATTTTAACAAAACTTGCAAAAAGTATTAATAATATGTTGGATCTGACATAGTGACTCGAAACAACCCAATATAGCGGTCGAAAAGCATCTTCGTTAACTCGGGCGTCGTCGGGCGGATGTTAAAAAAATACTTCTTGAGTTATTTAGACAAAAACAAAAAGAGTAGGTAACATCTAAAATTTCTGTGCTGAATCAAAGTCAAACAACGCGTTTGGCCGCCCTTTAAATATCACATTTCCAATAAATCATTAAGTACAATCGGTACATTTCGGAAATAATTTGAACTCAAAACAAAAGAATTCGCAAACTTTGAAGTCTGATAATAACGAAAAACAATATGTAGGTACTCACTTTTCTTAATAACATCTCGTGCTATTATTATCACTGGTATAATAAATAACATTGCTTTTAAAAACAACGACCTCAATTTTATCAGCATCAGTTGCTTTGTATACGTTTTGATTTAACTCTAAATAATAAATGGATTAAATTAGTCTGCATCGGCATAGATATCCTATAGGTCGGAAAAAAGAACCGAATGAATGATAAATGTTAGGGAAGAGGTAAGCCCAGGTCTCATCTAGCTTTTTATCAATCTAAATACGAATAGAAACTAGTTAAATTAAAGCTTAAAACGGTATTCCCAAATAATCTAAAAGCAAACACAGTTTTGCGGAAATTGTCCAATTGGGATTAAAAATAAACGGATATTCCCGGCAATGGGCTCTCGAGCGGATCCACTAAAAGTATGCAATTAACAGAGAACTGGTATTATTTTATTTGTTTTGCGCTGCCTCTATTTATATAACCTCAAATAAATGGGTAGTCCAAGGATTGCGCATGCAAATTTTCTAATCAACGTTTTGAGAGAAACTATTTCGATACCACAGTGTTCCATTTACTTAGTTCTCGGTAACTGGTTTCAATTTAAAGCAATAACTCGCACGTGTTATTTTTGGTACCGAATGCCTGATTCTGTTAAGATGAAGTATTTAAAATTTTAAAGGTAAAATCTAAAACAGCACGTAGTGTTCTTACTAACAACCCCTATCGGCTATTTTACGAGTCACTCAGGCGCCAAATTAACTTTTCCACAATAACACGAAAACGTTCTCTAGAATTCCGTGATCCTCATCAAAGCGGTCTGTAGACTTTTGGCGAATGGAATCCTTATAATTTGGCTGGAAATTCATTGAATCGATTCACCCTATACACTGCTGGTACTTTTATCTCTCGCTCGCGAAGTTTGCCATCTTACTTCGGTGTTTTAAGGGGACTTTTAGTATGGACAAAGAAAAAATCTTATGCTGAATAAAATGGTGAATAAAGACCTCACATTTCTTAAGCAGATAAGTCATATGTAATTTCTCTAAATAGGATCCGTTTTATGGTAAAACTAGATTCCATTACGGTTTATTTGTATGGTTATAAAAAAACATAAAAAGTCTAAATATCTTACTCGCGTATTCTGATCCCCCAGATCTTCTGAATCCGGCAACAAAGTATGATATTTATGTTCTTGCACACGTGTTATTGTATCTCTCCGTACTGCGAAGTCTATATAGGTACACTTTATGTATGTATATAGCACCAAACTGGTGCAGAGACTGTGGACATCATATTCCACTGGATTGTTTACGAATTTGCACTTTGAGAGCAGAGCCGTGGGCGGATGTTGCTAGTTTCCACCTACAAATACTATTTTAACCT
The DNA here is from genome assembly GCA_929108375.1 of Gymnoscelis rufifasciata. Lineage (NCBI taxonomy): Eukaryota > Metazoa > Arthropoda > Insecta > Lepidoptera > Geometridae > Gymnoscelis > Gymnoscelis rufifasciata. The sequence goes on along the minus strand of OV815327.1, from coordinate 5,002,680 downwards.
GTTCAATAGGTCAATTGCTTTGTTTCCGTTGCTATCGCCTATAGATAGCTAGAAAATTAATTCATCGTGTTTACTAAAAGTTAGGGTTCAGATAAGTTATCAGAAAATTAATAAATTGTGTATCTATTTCGTATTATTATCAAAAACTAATAATTACTCTTGATTACCTACCTATTGCGCCGAGACTAGGTTCTTTGACTTCGTTGTTCAACCCAATATGACAGGTCTGTATTATAGTTGGTAGGTAGGTAAAGTAAACTCAGACCAGACAGTGTCTTTCTTTCCCATTTAGCAAACTTCATTTCACAGGAGCTTAAACTCTAAAGACGGCCGCTCATAATAAAATTTTATATTTACAATGTTCTTATATTTTTCTATCGTTGTAAGCATTTGATATTACGATTGAGCATAAACTGGCAAGTTTGTATCTTCCTGTGTATCTGTCAATCTAGTACTCTGCTTTTTTCTTGATAGGATATTACCTCTAGCTGGAAACAGAAAGTGCTTTTCTAATTAGTACACTAGTGTGTATTTATATTTATTGTCCATTGTTACCATTTATTTGTAGCTAAAGCCATTCTGTTATTTCTTTATTCACATGAATTGAAACTGTTGCCGTTTTGTGTAATGCCGAATGATAGATCGAGTCCTTAAACGCAACCGTTGGCTAAGAGAACATGTTAAGTTTAAACTGTCGAGATAAAACAGATGAGTAACCAACAACTTCTTTTTCATGAAAAGAAGGAATCAATCATACGCTGTGGCTATACCGAACACAACATCTTAATTCTGAATTGTAGTTGAATTTTGCGCCAGTTTGTCTAAATTTAGTAAGAATAAAGTATTTTGAGGCATCACTACAATACACACAGAACGCAGTTACTATGATCATTGTGTTGGCAATGGGGCATTCCTAAATTGGATTTATCGTCGAGAAAAACGAACGCTTTGTAACCAATTGAATGCTTTTCTAGTATCCAGCAATTTCCTGCAACATTTCAAAAGTATTTCTACGGAAATTATTGTTGTTTATTACAGCCGCTTAATGGCCCTCAACTTGTTAACGATAATATAATTGAAACGGACATTACAACATGGGTAACTATGGGTGGGTAATCTCTGAAAGCAAACGATCCAGTTACAGAAATAGTGAATTCAGAATGCGCCACACAGTATTTATATGGCTTCTCCAAACATTTAAGACAACAAAGGAAAGGATTGAACGAAAAGCGCATTGTTTAAAACTCCTATGTTCATTGTTAATGCATCTTGAATTTTGTTTTTGGTAGCAGAAAACTCCAGAAAGTAAAGTAAGGTAGAATGGGAGGCATTGTAGCTATAATTTTATTGGCTTCCATCGAATTAACGTCGGAAACCTAACAATAAAAGTGGCTCAATAACGTGGCCATCAAAGAACGATAACAATTTAAATCCGAGCTCTTTAGTCCCCAATAGCTTGGAAAATTTCAGATTCCTCGGATGTTTTTGTTCTCTAGGGTGAACAGAATTGGCCCCAGCGCTCCCACCTATGGTATTGAATATTGCATGAACAACACCATTACGTGTACATTACATACCGACGAGCAGCGAATTGCAAAGTGGCTGCTGTAGATGCAATCGATATCATATCCCGGGATACGACAATTGAGGAAAGGCGAGTTATGATCTAGACGGTCACAAATTTTCTAATCGTATGTCCTAATAAACTTTTTTGGTCCATTCAATCATTAGCACTCTAATTACGTTCCCACTCCTGGGACACTGGGACTTCTCTGTTGTCGAGAGAAAGATATTAGGCCTTAATTTACCACGCTGGCAAAGTGCGAGTTGGTGAATAGGAATAGGTCCTACAAACTCTTAAAAGTTTTCAGAACATGCCGGTTTCCTCACGATGTGCCTTTACCGTTAAAGCCAGTTTTGTCAAGAAGAAAAATAGGTGCGCGGCGAGTTTTGAACCCCCGACCGTCGGAATGAAAGTCGAGTGTTCTCCCACTTAGCAAGCATGGCTTTTTTCGTTCGTTGCATTGAACGTTATCATGACATAGTACTTTTACCTGATAATTATATTATCTCTTCGTTGAAATGCAATTGTTTTTTTTGATTAAGTTCTCGCTATCGCTACAGAGTTTGTTGAAAACGTGCAGATATAATGTGCATAAAACTGTTGTAACTTAACAGTAGCTACGGATAGGTACTAAAATTCTATTGATTATTTTTGAAATTATATATTAAATCCATGTTTGCTTCTCACTCTAGTGAGATATATTTATCTATCGGAGCCCTTAAATATTTGCGTATTGAGAATAAATTAGGGGATTTTCGCTATCGGGATTACAGTCGCGCGTTAAGTACACTAACAAGGGGTTAAAAGCCTCCCTGGCTTCGAAACTTTTCAAGCGTTTAATAATGTAATTGAATTAAAACCAAGTTCAAAATACTTAGTTGACCTTTATTGCCGAGAGTCCCGCGAATGTCAAGCGAAAGATAAATCCATATTATCAAGTATTCGATCACACGAATGACATAAAATCCTTTTGGATTTCGGGATTTTAAAAACATTATGGGCTTGATGCATAAACCCGGTTTAAATGTGTCAGACATATTTTTCTTGAGGGGATGTCGTGAAGGTGTGGATTTGAGGCTAAAACCGGAGTTGATTGATGTCTTAGCGAATTTTACTTATATGTACATACATATAAATCAATATCTACTAAGTTATATTTTTTTTTGGATCGGAACGGATGAAATCTAAACATAATCGCAATAACATAAGTTCACTTTTCTTACTATATCAGTCTAAAGTCAAAATTTTAGGCTAATGACTTGTTCAATATTTAAGCTGGGTCAAGTTAAGAAGCTAAGCGTCTAGCTACATAAAACATTGTTTTCGTTTTATTTTGGTTTTCTACAAGTAGGGACTCCAAAGCTAGCTAAGCACTTTAAGAAATGAATGTCTAGACATCAACCCCAAGCTTTATTGCAAATGAAATAACATTTCGGTGTTATCGCGCAGCTGTTATTTTAAATCGTATTTTTTTTTTCTAAATCTACTTGTTGGATAAAGTATTTCAAGTGGTTTATGTTGAAATAACTCAAAGTTAATAAAATTACTCGCAGATACATGATCCTTTGAACTAAGTTATTGTATTTTTATAACCATTGAATTTCTTAAACATTTTGAGTGTCTGCTCACGTATAATTTTTAACTGGTTCGCCCTTGCACTCGTGCCATGACAGCAATAAATTTAATTAAGTATTGAAGTGTCAAGTTATCACGGATTTCTTTCTCCAGCAAAGTTCATTGACCATGCAAACCTGGTTGAATGTAGAAACATAATATTTTACAACGTGTGATTTATTGCCTGCCTTATCTGTGTATAATCGTATCCTCGCCTTGTTATCCTATAAATACCTGACTTATTAAGTTTGCATGAATCTCGTCCGTTGCACCGCGTTTTAAAATAACGCGGCCAACCCTCCGATCCCCTCAATTCGTCAGGATACGGGTTCGTCCAAATAAATGAATTGAGATTTATGGATTTGGTATTGAAAATCCGACAGGTTTATGAGCAATGCTAGAACTAGAGTCTGACAGATTGATAAGGATGTGAGCACATATTGCAAATCATTTAATAAGAACAATATAGGATTTTGGTATTTGATTTGTACATGATTCTGGTTAATTTTTTAAAATAAGACATACATTTCATGCCTCCAGAATTATAACTTGGGAGCTACAGCTTTCCAATAAAAAATATCAGCATCGTAATACTCAGTAAAAAATTATGCGTCGCATTGTTACCTCCTCCTTTTTTCTTTCGTTGGCTTAAAAGAAAATACCTGTCCAGTCCAGCTACACAGTCTCCATGGCGATTTATCTAAAATATCTGAGGAATCCTGAAATCCTTAAATTGTACTCGAGGTGTCAGATAAATAAAGGATTGGAACGCGGTGTGTTTTCAAAGTTTTGTTTTGGGAGTGAAGATCCCAAATTAGATTGCAGTCTGAATGGAAGAGTTCCGAACTTTGTCTGCTTGCTTGGCACAGATGTGCTAGTAGGAATTAAAGCAAAACCTCACTCAACCTCGGACTTTCCCGTGTGGCATTTGATTGGCCAGCATGTCTGAAAATACACACTTGGAGTGACAAACCAAATCAATCAGTCTTAAATTTGTGTACCTATGCTGCTATTATATTTACCTATTATATTACCTGGAAGGCAATTCTTCCTATGATATTATAACGAATTCGATATACACCTAAATCAGTAATTTATTTTTGTTTTATTTCAATATTAAATAATTTAATTCTTTGATTGTTCAACAATTGGCCTTCATTCAGGGGCTATTCTATTGCTAATTATTCAAAATAATTCGTTAGAAATATTGCTGAAGAAAAAATCCACAGATTTTAAGGTCACTATCGGCCTTGATCCAGGGTAGCTTCATGGGGTATAGAGATAATAATAGTCTTTAACGTAATCGAAAAAACACAAGTAGGAGCAGAAAAGTTTTTGCTGTCGGCACTGTATCCTAGTAACATCGTAAATCTAGTTTTATTTACCCTTGAATGAATATACAAATCTACGATCCTAACATTATTACTTCTGAGAATCTAGAGAGACCTCTTTGGAATATCATCACATCAAGTTTCAAACTTAGCACCATTTCATTGTTCAAATACCTATTGGGCTCTAACTGAGCGGAGCAAGTTTCATTTTACATTGAATCTTGAAACGAAGTGATTCAGTCTTTCCAGACTAGCGGGTTTGACCATCGATTTTCTGGTAAGGAAATGTTTGAGAGAAGTTTGCGATCACAAATATTTTGTAAATTTATTTTTAGTTGTGTGGAAAGATTGACCTTTTGACACTAACTTAAATAACTGATATTATTTACGCGCTTTGGTACCCCGTATCCAGTGCATAAGAATCATTAATCATATAAAATCTATAGATGATTATCACCTTTTGAAAATGCGTTAAAATTCTGCTATGTACAATGTTTAAACTAACGAAGAAAGACACTAGATGGAGTACTATGTTTTACATAGCTGCTGAGACCATAATTTATTCTTCCCAGCTTACGAGTATTACACAATAATAATACGTAGACGTGTAAAACGTCGCGATAGTTTCAATAATACGCCCTCGTCTAAAAATATTTGGACTTTTTGCGCGGATGTTTGCCTAGAGCAGGAAAATATGACTCATCTTAAACTAAAGCTCCAGGTAAGAATCCTTGAATGTCACGAACATTTCGTACGACGACGAAGTCTTGTTGATTTTATTGGTACACGGCTGGAATAAGGATTTCATTTCCTACGAATTTCTATAAGAGTTTTACAATTCACTTCTAACGTGTACTCGGGTTAGTCTCGCCTATTCGTTGCTTCTTATTCACTTAAATTCCTTGTAACCTTTTAATATATATATATTGTCATGGGACAAGTGGCTGAGTTGTTCTAAACAAGGTCCCTAAATGGTCATCAAAATCACATTTGCTCACTGCAAAGCAGGTACAGTTCAACCAAAACATTTGATATAAACATTCTTAAGCTGTAATACTTAACTAAAATTTCTGTTTGACTTATTACAGGTCTAATCCTTATACCAAGCTAAGGCTTCCTTCCGCGTGACCTTGCTTACTAATCTTATCTTTAACCTTCACCCCACAACACCCTTTGAAACAACGGCATGGTTTTTGGTCCCTTGAACTTGCAAACTATTCTTCTTTTATTCGAAGCACATCTCGAGGGCAGACTGTTTAAAACCAGCGAGACTCCGTTGACAGATATATTTTTAACACCCGACCGAAAAGGAGGGGTATTATAAGTTTTATGTGTCTGTCTGTCTGTGGCATCATAGCTTCAGAACGGATGAAGCGATTTCAATTTAGTATTTTTTTTGTATGAAAGGTGAAAGACATGCTTGATGAAAATCGGTTGAGAAGTTTAAGAGTTTTGGTTTGGAAAGTGGGGAAGAAGAACCGTAATCTGCAAATATACTCGAGTGAGGTCTCAAATGAAGCGCATAATAGTCATAATAGTCATTTATTGATAATATAGATTATAAGTCACAATATGTGTTTTAACGTGGTTGCCGAATGCCACAACTTTTTCAAAATATAATAATAACTTATATCACAATTAATTTAAATGTCAAAATCGGAAATACATTAATAATTCATATAAACAATTAAAATAATGTCTTATTTATAACTAATATAAAAAATGACAATTTATCATAATTATCATTAGCATCACGTGCTCATTACAAAATATTATGATTTTTTTAACCATGATAATCTAAATATTAAATTTAGATTATCGTGGTATTACTAAATTATCTGAACTACATCTAGCATAATGTCATCTTTACATGATATGGAGTTGTGTTCCGCTAGCGGTTAGATCTTTTTAACTACTCGATGGACTTTCAGCAATAGACAGTGTGTCTAGAGAAAGGTACATATGCTTAAATTGACAAAATCTTCTAGATTATAAATTTGTTACCGATCCGTTTCGTGATGACCTGTTACAAAAATTTGTCTCAGATTATTAACAGTTCAAAGCATTGACTTTTTCGAATTAATTCAAGCGATCTCAAAGAATAATGTCCGCCCAGTTTCTGCACACGATCCAAACGACCTTTGAAGCATTTATTGACCCGAAGAAAACACAATTAAAAAGATAGTAGCCAGTGTTGATGACGTCATTGAGAATGCATCCCGAGTTCCCGGCAGATTGTCCTGTGAATCCATGCAATGTATCATGCTCATAAACCCGTAAAATTCATGAAAGCTTACTTTGATTTTGCTTCATCATCATCATCATCACCCTATTAACGTTCCCACTGCTGGGACACAGGGACTTCTCTCTTGACGGCAGAGATTAGGCCTTAATTCACCACGCTGGCCAAGTGCGGGTTGGTGAATGTCACATGCCCTTCAAACTCTTTTAAAGTTCTCAGAACATTTGATTTTGCTTAAATATAGATAATAGATGGTGGATTCTACTGGATTCTACGTAGACCATTCCTTCCTTGAAGGAATGGTTAATTAGTCAGCGACTAATGTACACACAGTAATTAAGAGTTTGCTACTCCTAGTTTTAGTATTTACCGCTGTGAATGATAAGTTAAGAAGAAAACTGAATATTTGTTTAGGTTAACCACACCTGTGCAAATGATGATATGAATACTGAATGTAGTTTCAAAAAAAGTGTGTGTGACAAGCTAGATACCTTTGGGAGATCAAGACGTCTGGTGGGGTTATGGAAGTTTGCCTATACAATACATGTCACACTACAGACTATCTAGTCTTCAAAAAATTAACATTTTGGGGGTTTGTATGTTTGTCATGTATTTTTCTTAAAGCTTAATATTTGTTGTCATATACTAAAAACACATATAAGGCTCCCATACAACAAACGTGATTTAGAAAGGCTACCTTTTGCACTATTAAAAAAAAAATGTTTTTCTTATCTTCCAAAAACTTGTGTAAATTGTACACGGAACCCTAGGTAGGTATGAGTCCATCTCATACTGATCAAATTTTTTTTTTCGGTTAACACAGAATATATTTCATTCGACCTGGCGGAAATTCCAATGTTCTGATGAGTCCTCGCTAGTCAGTTCCATTACCATTACGTTAAATTACGAATTTGAATTTAGTCTGAGTTGGAAAGCGTAATGCTAGCTTGCCAGTTTCGATGAATACCCGTTTATTAATACGGCTTTGCCAAACATAGCATTTGTATCTCTTATATACCTTTGAATCCATACTTCCATACTTATATTATAAATGTTAAGTAAGTCGGTCTGTCTGTTCTAATTTCACTGAAAAATTACTGTACCTACTGATTTAAAGATAATTTAAAATGAGTATATACTTTACTAGCTGTGCCCTGCGGTGCTACCCGCGTTATAATGGATGAAGTACTCTTAACCAACAACATATTTATTTGAATAAAGATTAATATTATTATGTTGATACAACTTAAACAAATTATTTCGACCAAATTAGGTACCATAAAAACGGTGTTTGTCAGTTAATCTTAAAAGATAGACATATACTATCGCGGACATACATACATATAACCGTTTTCACGGCGCACGCAACGGAAGGCTTCAAAGATGAAATAATTTCTCCCGTTTTTTACACATTTACCACTATATCTTTGCTCCTATTGGTCGTAGCGTGATGTTATATAGCCTAATAGCCTTCCTCGATAACTGGACTATCCAACACAAAAAGAATTATTCAATTCGAACCAGTAGTTTCGGAGATTAGCGCGTTCAAACAAACAAACTCTTCAGCTTTATAATATTAGTATAGATTGTAACTAATTACGTTTAAATATTTTTGTTAACAATAAATGCCTCATATAATTTCGAAGTTAAATAGCACTCTAAACAGACAGCTCAAGACTGAGATTATTTCATACATGTATGTATAGGTAAACCCAAATATTTAGGGATTCGTATCGTACCCAAAAGGCATGAAGAACTTCTTATACCCTAGCTGTCCATCTATCGAAGGGATTAGCCATCTCAAATTCTGAATATTCACAGAGTAATTATTTTCTTAAAAACACGTGATTAATTAGGCAATAAATAATATAAATTAATGATTAAACCGGAGACCCTAAACACGTAAAATTAGCAGCAATCTGATACCTGATAATATCAGTTTCCTAATCGACTATCTGCAGCTCCGTTTTTGTGTTATTTCACCCTAATCTAACCACTGAACTTTTGATAAAATCTTAATATATATAAATCTCGTGTCACAATGTTTGTCCTCAATGGACTCCTAAACCACTTAACCGATTATAATAAAATTCGCACACCATGCGCAGTTCGATCCAACTTGACAGATAGGATAGTTTAAATCTCAAATTATAGTCGCAATTTATTTTACATATTGAACACCCAGACCAAGGAGAAAGTGCTTGCAGAACATACAAACACTTTAACCCTCGGCGGGAATCGAACCGGAGTGGACCCTCGCCCACCGCGCCATTGAGGTCAAAGTCAAAACCTTTATTTCCTTAGACGCAAATGCATTCATGGACAGGTCAACTTAAAGCTAATTTAAATAAAAACCAAGAATAATCAAGGAAATAACATTTTCTTGACAGTTCGCTTCAATTGTTTTTACACTGAGTTAAGAAGAGGCAGTCAATAATATAAACATTTTGGGAAAAGTCGTTATGAAAAAGGCTTAAATTTTCTTAACTTTTACAAGTTATTTGAGCAAAGAAGTATATCCGGTACGGACTACGTGACGGGGACATCAGACTGCAGACAACGGAAGCACGATTATGCTCAAACTTTTGTTGGAACTGCAGCAGCAGGATGCAAATTATCCTCAGGATATGAACGAGACTGGCGTCCCCACAGAGACCGTTAGCCCTAGACGTGAAATACGTATTCTCATGCGTATAAGGAAAGTACGGCAACTTTACCGGGTCTGGGTTTCGTGACAGTTGCAAGCCTCTCTTCAAGAAATGCAGAATATTACCACAGGCATGCATGTACGGTATGCGTCACTAACTGGTAACCCATTCTGCATACAAACCTCTACTTTATGGGGAGATCGTTTAAAAATCCTTCTTTACCAACCACAATGTAATAAGAATATTTAAAGGAGAAATTAATGTTTATAATATGTGTATTTTTATTTATAATAAACTACCAAAACAATTAGAGTTAAATGGATATATCTTAAGTCAAAATCATGTAGTTGGTTGCTTGTAAAGTGTTTTATAGCGTTAGTGAATATTTGAATTATGTCATGTACTAAAAATGAATTATATTTTTGTACTTTTTTACTTGTAGGCTAAATACACTCGAGAGCAATGAATCCGGGTCACTCAAAGAATCCAAAAAATCTCGGAAAGTAAGAATGCTAGGTTAATGCAATAAATTTATTTATTTATTATTTATTTATTTATTTTCAAATACATGGAGCTCTATCATTACAGGTAACCTAATTCAATAGAGCCCATTAAATTACAAGTTAAAATTAATTAAAAATAGGCATAAAATTTAGATTAAAATAAACATCAAAACATTTTAATACATAATTCATGCACACAAAATTAATATAAAAAATAAAATAAAAACAAAACAAATTAAGCAGATTAAATTATGTCAAACAAAACTACACATAACATGAAATTAATGTCACAACCTTAACAAGTTCGCTCATGGGACTATGAAATATGTCAACTCTCTCGACTACCAGATTTAGTGTGTGAATGGCACGCGTCACAGGTGCCCTATTCACGAGATTGGTCCTTCCTCTTGGTTCGACCAACAAGGTAGGACGCCTTCTCCTGTGAATATAACCCTCCGGGACATTTAGCCATATTTGCTCCAGAATGGTTGGATTGGTAGTCAGACCTCGAAAAACCTTGACTAAATACATGGCAAGTGCTACGTCTCTTCTTACTTCCAGTTTGTTGTATCCAACCATGCCTATGACGAACAAGGTAGGATACATCAAAGGATAGTAAGGGTATACCCCGTAAGTTTTCCAATAAAGGAACCTTGTAAATTTATTTTGGATACGCTCTACCATTTGGCTATACTTAGCTTCGTGTGGTGCCCATACCTCTGCATTAAACTCTAAATGAGTTCTTACAAGAGAGTTGTACAGCGTTCTTATAGCTTTCATGTTTGTGAAACTCTTCGCCTGGCGGAGCACAAATCCCAATGTTCTGAACGCTTTCTTGCACACCATGGTTAAATGTTCTCTGAAATGTAGCTTGCAGTCCAGCTTAACGCCCAGATCTCTCACCGACTCGACTCTCTTCAGCTGCGTATCCTTCAACCGGTAATCATGGAGGAGTGGTATCTTCGCTCGGCTAAATGTAATTATAGAGCATTTAGTAGTATTAAACTGAAGTTTATTTTTAAGAGCCCACTCCACCACTCTGTCTACGTCCCGCTGAAGGCGTAAACAATCTTCTTCGTCGTTTATTGGCAGGAGTAATTTCAGATCATCCGCAAATAGCAGGCACTTCGCATCCTTGACTACAGTTGGCAAGTCGTTGATCATGATAACAAACTCCAGCGGTCCCAGATTACTACCTTGACTCACACCAGTTAAGGTCGAGTAAGAATCTGATCTGTATCCCGCGTAGTCGACATATTGCAATCTATCTTTCATATAGCTCGCGAAGAACTGTAGCAGTTTAGTGGTGCATCCAACATTCGCCAACTTTTCAAGCAGTATGTCATTATAATAAACTGTAAAAAAACTGTAAATTGTATTTAATAGACAATTTAATACTCCTTAAATGAAAGTTAAAAAAATATGAGTCACCATACATTTTATTTACACAAAATTACATAAAGAAAAAAACTGCTGATCTCTCCTTAAAACAAAAATAGGAAACATGAAATTTTTGAACTTTATGACGATTTTCTTGAATTTCAATACTTCGTATTACCTCCTCGTGCTTCCATTACTCCGTTCACGCGGTTTGGCATGCTGTACACCAAGTTCCTTATACGATTTTGGGGAATATTCTCCCATTCCTCTGTGAGAGCAATTTTGAGCTCAGGAAGCGTGATTGGGGGAGGGTTTCGTTGTTTTACGCATCTCCCTAGCTCGTCCCAAGCATGCTCGATCGGGTTGATATCCGGGCTGCGCGCTGGCCACTCCATACAAGTAATGTTAATCTCTTGAAGGTAGTCATTCACAATCCTACCTGTATGAGGTCGGGCATTGTCATGCATAAATATAGCATCCTCACCCAAATTGACCATAAATGGACCAACGTGTTCGTTAAGGATTTCTTCCACATATCTTACGCTAGTTAAAGAGCCGTTTTCTATGATCACCAGCTCTGTGCGACTTTCAGAGGAAATTCCGGCCCACACTAGTACAGACCCACCACCGTAGGCTACTTTTTCTTCGATGCATGCTTGCTTGAATCTTTCCCCTGGTCTTCTATACACTCTGTGTCTTCCATCGTGCTTGTAGAGCATAAATTTTGATTCGTCGGAGAACATAACTTTCGACCAATCTTCAATACTCCAATTTACGTATTTTTTGGATTCTTTGAGTGACCCGGATTCATTGCTCTCGAGTGTACATTGACTTTTACTTTTTAAGATCCGACATGTATTAACTATTTTGTATTCTTGCAAATAAATCATTTCATTTCCGTACACGCATGATGTGTTCATAAAGGCACATTAGTCTAGCGGTTTGTCACGTATATTACCCATAGGGCCCTAATTTATTCGCACACTCGGCAATTAGCTCCTCTCGCTCTGGCTTCGCTGCGCTTACGGTAAAGGCGGGGTTTTAACCGGTACGGAACAGCTGATTCGCCGGTTGAAGGGTTAAATGATGCTGTTTTGAGTTTTTACCTTTTGAGTAAAGAAAATACGTCATTGTATCGCCATTAACCAAATAGTAATAATTCATATTATTTTTTATTGCGCACAGAATTATAACACAAACGTCACAAAAATCAAGGTTAAAGCATTTGAATTACGGGGCTATTCTCAGATATACATTTATATCATTAATAAATAAATTTATTAGGTAAGAGGTAAAATAAAATCAAAGCATTGTGTTGTATTATGTTTTTTGTTCTTGTAATATTGATATAGAATAATAATTGTAATATCTATAACATGCTTACATATATAATGTTCTCATACCAGTCTATAACGGCGTCAGAGAAAAGAGGGGACTCTTCTAATACAGATTATTATAACTTACCAGAAGAGCTCCCAAACCTAGTTATAATTTGAACTTGTAATATTGTCAATAAATATTTTTGTATTAGGTAAGAGATAAACTTATACACCAACGGTTCCGTGTGTTTCAATTCAACAGTTAATGCACTTATTAAAATAAAAAATACAAATACGAATTAACAAAAATAGTGTTAAAAGTTGCAGTCACTCCAGTCAGAGTTTTGACGTGCCTAAGTTTTGTAAAACCAAACAATGGAAATAAATGATTTTGTATCTTGTATCACCCATCCAAGTAATGACCGTTAAGCACCACGTTTACAAAAATCATAGGAGGCCCCTTATACATGTTATTAATTTTAATGTGTTTTTATTATAGCGGCAAATATCTTACTTCAAAATTTCAACTCACTAGCTATCACGGTTGGGTACGGAACCCAAAAACAAAACTTAACTAAGTAACTTTATCTCAAACTGATAACTATGAATCACAAGCCGCAAATCAGATGATTAATCCAAAAGTTTTCTTAGTAATTTTACACATATTTCTCTACGGCATTATACTATTTTTCCTCATATTGCAGGAGTGATTTGTCACTCGGAACGCATGCATATACGCGAGAGAAAAGCAAAGAAGCAAAGACAAAAGAAAAAAAACATGCTTTGCAAAAGGCTGTCTTCGTTTGGTTTTTCGATGCTCCAAGGTTGACCCCTATCATTTACCTTAAATTCCATCGTCTGAAATTCTACGGCCGAGCGACGAAATTTGCTTTTAAGAACCCTTCCATATTCATAACCTAAAACATTGTTTTCGTTCCGTTGAGACTTCAAACTGCATAGTAATATGCATGCATATGTCTTTGTGATTGCAAGTGACCTCTGCTGTATGAATACTCAGATTAGCCAGCACTGACTCATCGTATGATGAATAAATAAAATAGGTGGTCGCTCTGTGACCTAATTCTAACCGCATTTCACGTCGATAATGAGACGTAATCAATAGATTACCTTTTTCTTCTATACTGTGTTTTGGTATTTGAATCTTGGGGTTTGGTTATATTAACAGTACTCTCATAATAAATTTTCCAGTCTTTGATTTTTTGGCTACAGTGCTCTTGATAGGACACGTGATAGGTTTGGGATTGGACACAGATGCGCCATCTAAGTTATGTATCACGCCCGTATTCACAAAAACTGTTATTGCTAGCTAAAATAACTGAATTGGCTAAACACACAATAAGCCTATTTATGCCTTATTTAGCGACTATCACAGAGATAAATCCGGAAATATTTATTTATTTATGTTTATTAATAACGTTTTCATCAAACGTTTTATTAACCTCTTATAGGTCTGATATAAATAGTAAAATATTTTTATGAATACTGCAGTGCTAAAATGAACAAATGAAGTTCAATTTAGAATCTTCCTATTTAAATTATTCTTCTCAGTCCATTCCCGAATAGAAAGTTCAGTATTCTTTAAATCACCTTCCGGTATGCATCCTCGGTAACTGAGCCAGATTCAGTTTGCGGAGTACTCGCAGACAGTCACCTAACGCCGGTCTGCTAGTTCGCGACAGTACATTACCATGATTGAGCTCATAGCCCTAACTAGCGGCTATAGCCGCTAGTTAGGGGACATTCACACTGATGGCTGATGTGTTAGTAGCTACTGCTGATTCTGCGTATGATGCAGGGTGTTAAATAGACATTGGCGGAATTGCGTTTGGTTTTACGACATTTATCGCTGGTGAGTAAATTAATATATGCTGCAGTGATGGCAAACCAGTTAGAATACAATTTTTTATGATTTTAGAACACAGTTATCTCGGAAACTGTAGGTCTTAGAAATTCGATTACCTAATACTTTTTGGTTTATAGCATTTACTCTGTCAATTGACACGAGTTTTATCACTGGCCACAAAATCACTTTATTTCAAAATAATACTAAGCCTGCCAAGTTTCAAACAAAAATGTTGGTACCCTTTTCCTATTATATATCTTAGTACAAACTTCGAATAGAAAGTCCAGTAGGTATTCTTTAAATCACTCACCGGTATGGCATCCTTAGTAACTCGAGCCTGATTTAGTTTGCGAAGTTCACACAACTCACAAACAGTCTAGCTAACGCCCGCCTGCTAGTTCGCCATAGTAGGTACATTACGATGATTGAGTTCATAGCCGCTTGTTAGGGCCATTCACACTGGTGGCCGATTCTACCGCTGATTCGGCGTATGATGCTGGATGTTAAATGGACATTGGCGGAATCCTGTATGATAGGATTAAGTTTTAGTAATGGCGACGTCATGTAGTGCTTTCTGGTATAAAGAATCGGAACGGAAAGAAGGGTTTTTTATTCTTTATGGCTACAGCAAACACTGACATACAAGCTTAGCGCACCGCGGGTGTGTTTGCGCGTTCCCGTGGATATCTTATGACCATGTCCAAGCCAAGATAATATAAGACACAAACCAAGTTTCATCCAAATCTGTTCTGCATGTGTATGTGTAACAAGAATAATCCGAGAGCTGGCTTCATTGTCGGGAAGATATTTGAGGCAAGCTGAAAACTTGTCCAAAGTATGTTCTACTATATCAATACGGTGCTGCAGACCTCGCTAACAACCAACAAAACCCGGGAGTGCAAGGGTGTCCCAGTTGTCTCCTCTACAAGGTCCAAAGGGGACAACTAGGACATACCCGTTCGCAAAACCCTTCCCAACAATTGGATCCAACTCTCGTGTTAGTTAAAATAGAAGCTGAGTTTCTTTTGGATCGTCCCTCCTTAACCTATCAAAGTTTCTCGACTCTGTCTTATGAATATGGCTATAGTTGCTAATAAGTTGGTGTGTGTCTGTGTTCTGTTTGAGAATGGGATGTTTCTGAGTGAACTTCCTATTCGCAAACAGAAAATTGAAACGTCCTCGTTTATATTACTAGTAGGAATTAACTCTGCAGTGTGTTTCCTCTCATGCTATGTTAGAAGTGTTACAGCAAATTGCTTACAATAATGTATTTACAAATAAATTTATTTCCGAGTGTCTTTTGTCATACAACTAGCTTAACTCAGATGAACAGTTTACCTATCTGTTAAATTATTTATATTAGGTCCTTACATATGAAATTGGCGTTTTGTATGGGAGGAACAAAAAGTCTAATATTTTTTAATATAATATATTTAATTAATCAAAGTATGAACCATTATTTTCTATGCACTTTTGCCATCTTATAGGTAGTTCATTGATCCCTTTACTAAAAAAACCAGTCGGACGGGAATCAATAAAATCTTTGAAGGCGATTTGGACTGCCCCATCGGAGTTGAATTTTTTCCCTTGCAAGAAGTTATCCAAATTTCGAAAAAAATGGTAATCTGTTGGAGCAAGGTCCGGGGAGTACGGAGGATGTCTAAGACTTTCCAATTGAAGCTCTTCTAATTTAGTAGCCGTCTGTTGCGCAGTGTGTGGTCTAGCGTTGTCGTGAAGCAGCAGTGGCGTGGAGCGATTGACCAGCCTAGGTTGTTTAGCCGCTAATCCGCTTTCCACTTTTCCATCATGGTTTGCAATTGCTGACAATAGACATCAGCCGTAATAGTCTGGCCAGATTTGAGAAAACTGTAATGAACAATACCGGCACTAGTCCACCAAACGCTTACAAGTAACTTTTTTGGGGTTAATTTTCGCTTGGGGCAGGATTTGGCTGGCTGGCCAGGATCCAACCATTACGCTGAGCGCTTCCGATTATCGTAAAGAACCCATTTTTCATCACAGGTAATGATTCGGTTTAAAATACCTTCATTATTGTGCCGGTTTAGTAATGTAACGCAGCAGTCGACGCGCGTTTGCCGGTTTGCTTCAGTCAATTCGTGAGGTACCCACCTTTCAAGCTTTTTAATCTTCCCAATTTGCTTCAAGTGAATTAAAACAGTTTTATCACTAACACCGCAGCCTGCAGCTAACTCGGACGTGGTTTGCGATGGATCCGCTTCCACAATAGCCTTCAACTCTTCATTATCAACTTGAGTCTCAGGCCGTCCACGGGGCTTGTTCTGCAAGTCGAAATTTCCAGAACGAAAACGTTGGAACCAAAAACGAACTGTGTTTTCTTTTGCAACACGACCGCCATACACATCATTCACCCTTCGAGTTGTTTCCGCAGCACTAGTGCCACGGCGGAACTCGTACTCGTAAATAATGCGATATTTTAAGTTTTCCATTTTGTAAAATGAGTGACGCAAACAGAAAAAAACAGAAGAAAAAAAACAAATGAATGACGATCATCGAAGCACAAATACATGAGTCTATAGCTGTACAAATTTGAATTTGGAATTCCTTACCAAAGAGGAGAAATTTGTGATTAAAGTGGCCAGTACGAAAAACGCCAATTTCATATGTAAGGACCTAATATTAAGCTTATACAACTAAGCCGGATCAACATAATCCTATGTCATTGTGTCACAGTCGCATTTAACCCTTCTATTGTCGCATATCACTGTCAAATGCGACGCGAAGTTTCCACACCAGTCCAATTTACCTATTAGATAAGCTAACGTAAGTTTGATAAAATTACAACAGTAAAATATCCTTCCCTCACCCTCCCCAGAGAAAATGATGAACAATTAACCCTTTTCAATGTACAATAATTCATCGGCAATAATTCACGTACAATTGAACTTTTTCATGCCGCCAATTGCCTTATCGGCTCTGAACAAACGCGATTAATCTGATGAAATAAATAAACGTCGGTCAGTTCTAAGTAATTCGCTAGTTGCAGTAGATGGGCTAGGTTCGGCTCGACTTATGTCAGCGTGGCTCGAATCCTTGGGATTCTAGCGGCCAGTCGCTGATTGCAGTTGCTCCAACTATTCGCAATTACGTATAACAGGAAATACAGCGGCGATTAATCTAAGGCTCTGGCTTGCTGCTGCTATAGATTCTAATAATGTTGCTAAAAATAAGAGTCTTAATCTTGGAGTGCTTAACGTTACTTCCATGCCAACTTCTAAGCGGATTTAGGTTTTGATTAATGTTTTGGTCGAAAGTTTAATGAAAGCTCAAAAGTTGTTTTTGTGCGGTCTTAAAATAACTTTTACTATTGTCGCAATTTTAATTTACAATTTATATTTATTAAACTCTTTTATTTTGAATAGAAGTGCCGAGTTTTATTCATGATCATTGTCATCCTTAGCATGACAGCTTTTTTTAGTGCGAAATAAGATAGTCCTTCTTCCAGCATAACTGCTATAAGACCCTATCAGCTTTCTATCGCAATCTTTCATGCATACTGATTTGGAAGATCGATCTTTATGCGCAAAATATGACAGTAGTACCCAGCATTGAGCCGCTGCCTGAATTATTAATCATACGCTCCGAAGCATATAACCGTATGCCATTTATTAGTAACTTGATAATGGCTAATTTATTGCAAGTAAATCAGCTATCAGTTCAAATCCAGACTAGTTTTATCATCTTATCTGTTGTGAACTTTTGTACATCACAATGCTATGCAAATTTTATTTGCAAGTTATGCGATATGAACAGGGCTTTAGTACGACCGCAAGCCCAAGTTTCTGATTCACTGTGAGACGTGACGGAAATGCAGTGTTCACAGCAATAATGTAAGAGCAAGACGTGTTGGTAACACTTCTTGTAACACAGTGCAGAGTCAGGGGACTACGTCAATCTGAGTAATTGAGAAAATTAACATTTAAAAACGGGAGAATTACGGAAAATCTATGAAAATCGTGGAAATGTATAACTCCATTTCACTCTATTTGTGGGAAAGATGCCAAATCGAAATTTAAACAAATAGATCCACCATTACTGTTTGTGGCATATTCATTAGGTCAGTTGGCAATTTAGGCTTGTGAATGTAGTGTTGTGGAAAGCATGTCTTTTGTAAGCTTGTTGGTTACGAGAACCGCAGCCTGGATTGATTTTGCTTTTCTACGTTGTTATTATTATTAAACTGATATTCCTAAATGAAATTATCCAAAATGGTAGTATTTTGATAATTTAGTTTAAATGGAACCAAAACTAAACTTAAGCAAGTTTCCCCTTACCAAAGCTTTGTGTTGGAAATCCAAAGTGCACGTACAGTTGGTATCAAAATTATATAAGCGTCTAGCGTCGTAAAAAAAATCTAAAACACATAAAAGCAATTTGATATAAGTATTTTGGATCATCATATTGTTGTAAGCAGCCAATGTGTTCAAATATCTTATTACTCATTGTTTCATATCATCAGAGCAGTCAGGGAGTTCATAAATTATACATTACATAACTCGACATAGATATATCAAATTTCATTTATTAGTAGTCAAAATACTACTCTTAATATGTTGACGTTGACTGTACCCACGAAACTGTCTGTTTGAGAACTACTAACTGGCAGGAAGCGACATATTTCCGCCTCAACTACCCTGATTTTCTGATGGAAATTGCAACAATCTCACAATGGTAACTTTGATGCACCTGGTTTGTTTAGGTATATGTTTTGAATAATAGATATTTGGGTCTTTAAGAATGACTAGGTGTAAACAAAAACATTTTATAAAAACCTGCTAAGATAGATAGAGTACAAAGGCCTTATCGCTGGTATGATTGACTTATTCTCGGGCATAGTTCCATCTTAGGAGTAAGCTAACGTGACTTAAACTCAACTTGATATTCGATGTTTAACAGAGCTCTGTTTAACAACTATTGTCTGTGTTCAAATTCTGCAAGTTAAATTTACACATTTCGGGAGGTTTCCGGTTGAACTGAAATTAAAACGCACACGTCAATCGTTTGAGAATTCAATATTATAAATGTCGTAGAGCCCTACTGATGGAGTTGTACATAGGGTCTACTTTATAATCATTTATAGACCATATAATAGACCAAAACAGCCCCATCCGCTAATATAATCGCAATATACCACATTAAGGAACTTATTTAAAAAATCCGAGTAAACTAATCAATAGTTACTCATGTAAATAATCCATGTCCATAGTTTTTTTTTTAATTTTATTAATTTATTATAATCATGTAGTTTAAAAAGTTCTTAAAATTATGAGTACAGTTTCAAACCTTTTCCTGAATGGGTGTAATAATAATAACTATTTATATAATTCTCATAGTAGCTTTTCAATCCTGTTAAAGTAATAGTTAATTATGCGACATCGACAAGAGCTGACTTGCTTTGTCACATGTGACTGAGCGAAATAGCTCTATATTTTAACCTAATTTTACTCGGAGATGGCAAAGAAGCTTAAAATTAAAATATTTAAGGTTCCGGTCTTGGTACAGAAGTTCACACAGTCCCAAAAGATGAGAATGGTGGTTGTGGTCCTAAAACTATGTAAATTCCGGTTTTATAAAAATTGAGGATTTTATAAAAATTATAATAAAGAAAAAAATCTTTTAAGTACTCTAAGTTGCACAAAAATAAGAACATCTTTGTACAACTTAGTTGCAAATAAAGAAGTTTGAATCTGGTTTAACATTGTTTAATCATGTTTCCGTATTTCCGTGAGTGTGTTTGAATTTCAAGCATCTAACTACTGCAGGTAACTTTTACTAACACGTATGCGATATTCTAAAAAGATGCTTTGCATATTGCATATGCACGCTTTAGTCTTTGCGCAGCCACTATAAAATAACAATCGTGGTTCCTAGCCCGGCTTATCTCTGCCAGAAAACTTACTATTACTTATTCGCTCTGAATTTATTCAAGAACCAGCATACTCCAGTTTCTAGGTTTTATATTTTGTAAAAACATTTTTTTGTTAGATGTGTTTCATGGATTATGTCAAGTAGAAGAAAAATCCAGAGGTGCTCGGCGAGGTTTGAATCTACGACCTTCGGAATGAAAGTCGAGTGAGCTCCAACTATTTTTTTTTTTAAATACCACGATCAAATTTAATTTTGACACCGCAAATTGCTTACACTCACTCTGCATTTTGTTTAACGAATTTAGTTTTAAATCAGTGTATGACCCGAGATCGAAGTATATTCAAAATAAATAAATAAATATTTCCAGACAATTCACACGACAACATCTAGCCCCGTGGTAAGCTCTAAGCTTGTGTTACGGGTACTAGATATCTGATATACTTAATATAATAGTCATACATATATAGATATTTTTTATTATAAATATTAAACACCCAGACCAAGGAGAAAGTGCTTGCAGAACATACACACACTTTCACTCTTGGCGGGAATCGAACCCGCTACCTCTTACGCTACCGACCCTCGCCCACTGCGCCACTGAAGCAGTCAGTCATTCATTCAGTCAGTCATTCAGTTAAGTTACTTCCCTAGAACATTTATCTCAAAACGCCAACAATGATATATCATTTTAATGATCCACAGTCAAAATAGCCTCTGATATAACATTTTATAATCAAAATAAGCGAATCGCTATAACTGCCGATCTGTACGAAGATTTCAAATTCTAAGTTGAACACCTTTGTACCTCGGATCGAAAGCGTTATTATCGTTATATTTACGATTATTCTTCGAGCTGAACGCTATTTGGTTTGGTTAAATACGACTACTTTACTGATAAAGCTTGGTATGCTACGATTGTGCCGTCTGTGTGACATGAATTTGTATTTTTTGTTTTGTTACATTTCGTATACGGATAATTTTATATAGAGATCTTTTATTTCTAGCGCGGACAACGCTAAACATTGATATATATTAAGTATACTAGCGGCCCGCCCCGGCGTCGCACGGGTAGGTATAAAATTTTCCCGGAAATTATTCGAATTTTTCTCGCCGTAAAAACCATCCTATCTCTCAAGTTGGATCGAACTGCACATGGTGTGTGAATTTTATTATAATCGGTTAAGTGGTTTAGGAGTCCATTGAGGACAAACATTGTGACACGAGATTTATATATATTAAGATAAAAAGTAATAACAGCAATTCCCATAATATTATTCCCTTCAAAATTAACTTGAATCATTTAAAAATAACGGGATTTTTACACATACGTTTCGGGATTACATTTATGGCCGCGGCCTGTCACCACCCTCCGGGCTGGGCCAGTGCGTGTAACGATTTTTTCGTTTTTCGTAATGTGGTCCGGAGAAGCCATCACCTTCTTGGTCTTCATGTCCCATCTTAGACCACATCGTCACTTTACATCGGGTGAGATTGTGGTCAAATGAAGGCTTAATTAGCATAAAAATAAACTAGTCTAACTCCGAAATTCAAGAGAAGCCCTTTATTTGGAAGTGTGAGCGTCGGCGCGCGCGGTTCTCATGAGTGAGACTTGACTGCCGAAGTGCGAAACGTTGAAAGGTTTTCAACAATAATTATATACGTGAGACGTGAGTAAATTCCGTTATATTTAAAATGAATAGGGGTATTTTTGTGTTATATTTTGTTAAAACTTGATCTTCCTTTTAATTGGCTATATCAATTTGATTCCACGAAAAAATGCCCTAAGCTGATCTTCGTAGGTAAATGCTTCTCTTTTCACATTCGAATTCCAAAAATAACACAAATTACGTATCCACAGGTATGTGTAAACCTCGCATAGCTAATTTTAGAAAAACATCATTTTATTCTCCAGAAATAGACAGTGCTACATCTATTTACGTCTTGTTCTATCATAGGTGGTCACCTAGTTAAAAATAACATCTTTTATTCCAATGAACTTTGTTATTTTTAGATATAGCACGGCGCTCGGTCTTAATAAATTTATTGATGCAAGACAATACAAATCCTTACATTTAACTCTAGACCCGAAACTAATGCAATGATGTAAATGGTATTTTATGTTATTATTGCAGAAATTGCCACAATAAATTTGGAAATGTATGGTTTAATAATAATAAGTGGTTTTAAACCAAATAATTTAACTGGTCGTTGGCCAATTTAGTAGAGATTTTATGACTATATCATCCATTGGGTGGTCCCATCCTACTGTTTTAGACGCGAAAGTTTATGTGTATGTAAATGTGGAATTGTGTGTGTTTGTTGCACGCAAAAACTATAAATTAGATTTTGATGGAACTTTACAATTATATATTTTATATATCTGAATAACACAATATCTACTTTGTTTCGCGGTAAAATACCGCTTTTCGCGGGAAAATCAATTATTGCGAGCAAATTCCGATTTTAATCAAATTTGTCACGGACATAGTTGTTATCCAAGTAAAGGATCAAGGTACGCGGGCAGAGCCGCAGACGGACAGCTATTATGGTAATGTTTCAGTGATTATTGTAAATCTATTTGCCTATTCAGATTAAGGTTAACCGGCCTGATTGTGTCTAATAAATATTTAGCAATCACTAATCAATACAATCCGCACTGATTGCGCTTAATTGAGCGATGTATGCTGAATAATAATTATTAATTACTGTAGTGCTGCGCTTTTTCCTACTAGTTCGGTTAGACTTCAACGTGATGACTTCTAAATAGCCGCGACAGATGAGCAGAGGCAAAGTGCTCGGTCGCTCAAATGCACGCGCCCTATTCCCGAAGCAACCCCTCGCGGGGAGGCTACTCAGTCAGTCGGTACGCGGCTAATTATGACTTTCACTATAAACTTGACACCGTTTATAGACCCCTGAAACTGCTCAAATGCACGAGCCTAATGTTTGGCAGCTCAAAATGATCGGATGCTCAAATGCACGCGCAAAATGCTGGGCGCTCTGCTCTGCTCTGCTCAGTCAGTCAGTCAGTCAGTACGCGGCTAATTATACCTTTTACGATATACTCGACACTGACCCTGTGAGTCTAGTTCGGTACCCTAGTTTCACAAGAGTACTTGCTAGATATCTTACCTCAATCTTTTACTGAAGAATCAGCGAAAAATAACTCATTAAAATTTCTCTCTGTTAGGGAATAACGTGGGAAGGAATTTGCGTAGGATCAAATGATCAGACTTAAAAGTAAATTGTGGAATTGGGTGGTAACCCAAAGTTTGTTTTATAAATTTTGCGTGTAATAATTTACTTAGCACTATGAAACTAAAATCTTATTATATTTGCTTTGTAAATTGGATAAAGAGTCACGATTTAAGCCCATATCAGTATCCAAATCAAAAGCTTCACTTTCTTTGTGTGGATCTTGTAGTAAACACATTAGAATTACAGTTATGACAAGCACAAAGGTCCCACATTCCGCAGACAATGTTGTCTCGTCGTAATTGTAGTAAATTTCAAAATTATGGATGTAAATTTAGTAGTTTATTACTGCGCTAAAACGGCTTATTCTATTGTAATGATGGCAACATTGTGTCTGTTCGTAGACTGTTGCCCCCGTATTCAACTAAATATTTAACTTTTTCATCAGGCTCATAAAAGGTAAATAGACCGTTTGATAAAAAAAATGTTAAATCTCAGTTAGTGCCCAATCTGTTTATTAACAGTTCTTTATAAGCTTTTCGCCCTTGTTTATCTGTATAATAGTCGCAAAATAAGGCATTAATAGGCTTATTGGGTGTTTAAGCCAGAAGAAGCAGTTTTTATAAATACGACTGTTGGAGTGGAAAATACTGTACCTATCAGCCAGGCATATTGACATACAGGTCAAAGGAAACATTTTAAGAATTATATCAAATATTCTCTAAGCGCAGAATCATAAAATATGAAGCCAACTCGCAACTCGTTGATATTAAAAGTTCTAGACTAGACTAATATCAGTAATGTCGCAAAAGGGCTCTCGTAAGATATAAGTGAAAATATAGAGGAAAGTTTTACGTTAAAACTAGATATACGACTACACGCCAAGTTTCTGAAAATGTTATTACAACACGAGAAAACTAAAAGCCTTATTCGATACGTATTTACTTAGACGTATTCGCCGTGAAATTTCCTGAACAGATCGGCGAAAGTTATCTTTCAGGGGAGCAATTTGTCGTATCAGTTTTCAGCATCTAATAAAGATTTTACTACCCAATTAAACTGGAAGTTTTTGAGGCCTCGATCACTCGATTTAATGAAGGGGACGCCGCGCCGGTTAATTTCTGATTTCTATGGAAGTCTTTAAATAATTTAATCATTTTCCAAACGCCTTTAAATATTCTGTTGGATAATAGCAAGCACCATTATCTTTAATTTAAGTACTTACCGCTCAAACCTCGAGGAGATTAGCTTATTATTTTGGACTCGTCAAATACTTAATCAATCTTTTACAAAATTTTGAATAACCCTTGGAACTAACTTAATTTTTTTTTCCCTTTATATTTATGTGCGGGCAGTTGAGTCTGAGTTGTTTCGGTCGAAAGTGGCCTCGCACGGCTTCTCACACATTACGGGGTTGTTTAAAGTCCTCTTAGGATATCTGCCAATGCAACCGATTTTGGCAGATCAGCAGTGGAAGCTTTATTTTAATGTTGAATTTTACAGACAATAGCATAATTATGTTTTTCTGTTGTTACAGCAACGGGCCGGTGGAAGGCGCCTACGGGCCGCAGCACAGCCCCGTGTCGCGGTCTGACGCCTCCACCGAGGACGCGGAGCTGTCCGCCGCGCTAGCCCACCAGCACCATTTAGCTATGCAGGCAAGTTGACCAAACATCCTGGTCTCATCAGTACTGAAGCTACAGTCACACTGGATGCCTTGCTATCTATCACTGCTGTCCATCTTGGTTTAGGTGTGAAGAAGAAGGCATTTTGTTGATTGAGCGATTTGATCTATT
This sequence comes from Gymnoscelis rufifasciata, assembly GCA_929108375.1. Classification (NCBI taxonomy): domain Eukaryota; kingdom Metazoa; phylum Arthropoda; class Insecta; order Lepidoptera; family Geometridae; genus Gymnoscelis; species Gymnoscelis rufifasciata. The sequence continues at coordinate 4,977,317 of OV815327.1, read as the reverse complement.
GGCATGATCAGACCGCTCAGAAATCGTAGCGTTTTTCTTTTAAAGTAACAACAGACAATTTAATTAATAGATTCAGGCGTTACTTAGCGGGAATCCTCTAATTACCTATATGGAACCAAATACTTGGTACTTATTCCGCACACAACTTCTATCAGGCAAGAATCTACAAACTTATCATGCAAAACTGCGCCGCCCGCCCCCCCACTACACACTCACACACATACACACACGTACACACACACGCATGCTCAGGCTTACCTACTGGAAAATGAAAACGCACGCCACCGAAAAATGCAGAATTAAACCAATTGACTTGCTGAAAAAAACATTCCCGATTCATTGCTTTACTAATTTTGATGCTGAATCATTGTTTACAGGAATAAAGTAGTTGTATTTTTTTATTGTTAAAAATCTTAGCTGATTGCTGTTTTAAAGCTGTGAAAGTGATCAATAATGCAATTACTAAATCAATTCGATTTCATGTCGTTCACAGGCAATCAATGTTAAAATATCTAAGTTGTAAGTCTATCAGAAGGTGGAAAGTAGTGTTTTCTTCTTGGTCATCTTGGAACTTTTCTAACGTTTCTTCCAAGAAGACCAAGAGGATTATGCTGCTGTCCCAGACGACGTTGCTCGACACATATTCGTTAATCAGAAACCCGACTGGTCCTACCTAGGTGGGTACCATTTAGATAAGTAAGACGGATACGGACAAACTCCGAACGAAGTCTACTTCGCCAAATAAAGTTGGTTGTGTTTATTCTAAAACATGAACTTACAAGCTTTAATTATATTTATACTCAGAGCACAAAATTCAACCAACTAACTTATTTGTTAATATTATAGGTATATACTTAGGGTTATATCTAAAATAATTTCATAAATCCTATACTATTGACGTTTTCATAAAGTTAGCGCTCTGATAAATCAACAATCCAACATAATGTTAAACCTAAGTAAATAATATGGCCCTTTCCCTGATCAGCATTATGACTAGTAAATCTTTGGCTCCCCAATGTGGACAGGAGCAACGCCGTTTGAATTTAGCCCACGAGTTTTTTCAAGAATCTCTGACAGCGTCACAGCAAAGTGCGGGCGGGGTGTAGTTTAAGCGCGGGTTTGGTGTGACACTGTCAGAGGGTTGTATTTCTGCTCTTATGATATGAGTAAACTGTGGTACAAACATTAAGTTCTAAAATTAATTTTCCACGTGTCTTTCAGACTGGTGAATACCCCGTGGTGGGTGGTGGAGTGGACCCTGACTACGGACAGTATGTCTCCTCGCCAGGCGCCCACTACAACCACTTGGGGCATCTCACGATGGCGCCATCACAAAAATACCCTCACGTAAGTGTCAGATGAGAAATCCAATCATATTTTCAGCCGTTAGTCTTCCACTACTGAACTTAAGCGTAAATCAGTCTACTACTGGGTGACATTGGCATACCTTAATGATTCTAATCATATCGTGGGGTTTTCCAATACTCTTCACACTGGTAAGGCGGGTTTGCGAAAGCCGTTTTTGGTGTTGTATATGATAAGATGCTGCTGTCCATTTTCTTTGTGAATTTTCCTACGCGCCATTTTTACGCCGGTTCCCGGAGTACAGAGTACAGAAATGTGAACGTAAAATAACGAGGGTCTACACTACATGAGTATATTATTAACGTGACCAGGCTAAACACTTGACCGTGGTACAATATTAGGATCTGAGAAGGGACGTCCGCTGTTGTTTTTATTGAGAGTTGGTGCGAGTAATTGTCTTGTTTTTTCCGGCAGGGCAGATAAGGTTCGTCTTTTAAACTGGGATGGTGTTACCTTAATCTTCAATTTCTACAATACGGATAGAAAGTATTTTAATTTAATCTGAAGTAACACCTGAAATATCTATTCGCCGGTTTTCAGGAGTATGTTCAAACGTGTTACGGTATTAATACTGGAAACGGGTAAAATACCACGATTTAACGGTTATTGAGTTTAAGAGTTATTGAATTTCGACGCTTTTGCAAGCGCAATGATCACGGCATAAACTGATTGTCTTTACGGTTATTCACAAACGAACTGGTCTACCCTCTTTCTGAGCCTAGTATTGCGAGGTTGAGTTTATCAACCTCGCAATACAGGCTAGTGTTTTTACTTTTGCCAAAACCATGCTAATTTATAAGTTATATTGGTTACGGTTAATTAATGATTTCATTACCACTTGTCAATACAAAAAAAACTAATAATATAACGAGTGTTATTCACACTCATTCTGCACACCGACGTGTTTTTCCGCATAGTGCTTCTGGCTGCGACGCGTTATTAGGACTTTGATGCTTATTAAATTGAAAACAATTTTCCCGAGCTCAAACTTTGAGACTGTAATTAAAAATTATTTCGCTTGTATTGCGGGTTGGCTAATGAGATGATACGTATCTGCTATCCAATTAAAAGTATTCTTCCCAAAGATTTATTAGTTGGCTATGTAACTTATTTGTAGCTGTTGTTATCATTGTTAATCATATTTAAATGCAACTACGCCTTTACGATATTTCTTTTATAAAATAAGATAGATAGATAAGACTTTTTGAAAGATTTGTGCAATCAAATTATGGAAATAAATGATCTTGTATCTAAGATGGTATAGGTAGGTGGCTACAACTTAATCATCACATCATCCAACGTGGCTTATTACTATTGTGAACCCGCAACTTTTGCTTAAAAATATATCGTTTATTTCACGGTTATCAGTTTGAAATGACCGGCTTATTGTCATTTTAGTTTTGGAGGTTTTGTCTGTTCACGTCCGTAAGTGGTAACCCTCTGAATCCTTACACGTGACCTCCGAGTGGTGCTAAGAACAGTCTCTGGTGGTAGGCTTCGGCCGCGGCTTGTCACCACCCTCCGGGCTGGGCCAGTGCGTGAAACGATTTTTTCGTGTTTCGTAATGTGGTCCGGAGAAGCCATCTTCTAGGCCTTCATGCTCCATCTTAGACCACATCGTCACTTTGCATCAGGTGAGATTGTGATCAAATAAAGGCTTATCAAAAATAAAAAAAAATAAAAAAAATCCGCTATTGTATATCAGTTATATTTTAATTTCTAGGTAATGGACTCTGTGTCGGTAACGGGCGGCGGTACTTACGGACAGGCGGCGGGTGCGGGGAACTACGGCACGTATGGACACTACGGCACCGCTACCTACCAAGCACATCCGACCTACATGGTGGAGTCTACGCAGGTCCCCGCCTATATGGGACAGGTAAGGACTGTTTGTAAGACGAAAGTCTTCAATATGTGTGTGTTGCCAGTGATGACTTATGGATCCGAAACGTGGTGCTTCACTGTTGGCCTTATGAATAGGCTCAGAGTCGCTCAAAGAGTTATGGAAAGGGCTATGCTCGGGGTTTCTCTACGGGATCGAATCAGAAATGAGGAGATCCGTAGAAGAACGAGGGTCACCGACATAGCCAAACGGATTAGCTCTTTGAAGTGGCAGTGGGCAGGCCACATAGCACGTAGAACAGATGGCCGTTGGGGCCGAAAAGTTCTCGAATGGAGACCACGGATCGGCAAGCGCAGCGTCGGACGACCACCAACAAGATGGACAGATGACTTAGTCATACTTGCTGGCTCTCGGTGGATGCAAGTGGCGACCGATCGGAATGATTGGTCGTCTTTGAGGGAGGCTTATGTCCAGCAGTGGGCGTCTAATGGCTGAAATGATGATGATGATGAAGGACTGTTTTACCATGGCGGTAATTGCCACTACTACTGCGCGGCGGTGTTTAACAGTCTATGCGTATGTGTCTCTAACTGGTAGCCCTCTTGCAGTAGTAGTTTCTATGCAAAAGGGGGTACCAGTTAGCGACGCATACTGTACGTATGTTATTTTGTAGCACTATACAGACTAAACGCCTGGCCCGATTTTTATGATTCATACCTCGATTGATGTCTCTTGTTCTGAGTGTCACTAAACACACGACGTCAGTGTAAATTCAATATGGCGAAGAACGGACGTTATTTTGTAAAGGAAACCAATATGTGGTATCGTTGAATAGGTATTTAAAAATAATTTTAGTTTTCCTTTAACATTTTTCGATCCGATGGACCGCTTAGGATTTATTAGTAACAACCATTCTCAAATAATACGCATAATAGACAGTAAAAATAAACAAGTCGGGTTGGTTAGTTTCTGGTGGTAGGCTTCGGTCGCGGCTTGTCACCACCCTCCCGGCTGGGCCAGTGCGTGAAACGTTTTTTCGTGTTTTCGGCGCTTTGATGTGAAAGGCCCAATCGATTAAAATCAGCAAACGACACCAAAAAATAAATCTAAATTTAAAATTTAAGAAAAACACCCGATTTCAGTGTCCTTATTTCCTAAAAAGTAAAACACCATAATATTTTGTAATGTAGACGCGATGCGCTTTCATTTGATAATTTTCGGTTTTACTTCCCCACTCTCACCCCCATAACTTTTAAACGGCATAACCGATTTTCATGAAACATGTCTAAGAACACTCGCGCCAAACCCACCTTTCATACAAAAATAACTAAATTGAAATCACTCCATCCGATCAGGAGCTATGATGTCCCAGACAGACAGACAGACACGTCAAACTTCTAACACCCCACTTCCATTTGTTTCCATGAAATCCTAGGGATCTTCTGGCTCAATCAGCAGCGCGTAATTTTTTTCCGACGACTGTGATTGAGTCTGACCCATCACGATGTTATTACTATCTGTCGCAGGAGTACCTAGAAGCCATGAAATCCTAGGGATCTTCTGGCAGCGCGTAATTTTTTTCCGTTGACTGTGATTGAGTCTGACCCATCACGATGTTATTACTATCTGTCGCAGGAGTACCTAGAAGCCATGAAATCCTAGGGATCTTCTGGCAGCGCGTAATTTTTTTCCGTTGACTGTGATTGAGTCTGACCCATCACGATGTTATTACTATCTGTCGCAGGAGTACCTAGAAGCCATGAAATCCTAGGGATCTTCTGGCAGCGCGTAATTTTTTTCCGTTGACTGTGATTGAGTCTGACCCATCACGATGTTATTACTATCTGTCGCAGGAGTACCTAGAAGCCATGAAATCCTAGGGATCTTTTGGCAGCGCGTAATTTTTTTCCGTTGACTGTGATTGAGTCTGACCCATCACGATGTTATTACTATCTGTCGCAGGAGTACCTAGAAGCCATGAAATCCTAGGGATCTTCTGGCAGCGCGTAATTTTTTTCCGTTGACTGTGATTGAGTCTGACCCATCACGATGTTATTACTATCTGTCGCAGGAGTACCTAGAAGCCATGAAATCCTAGGGATCTTTTGGCAGCGCGTAATTTTTTTCCGTTGACTGTGATTGAGTCTGACCCATCACGATGTTATTACTATCTGTCGCAGGAGTACCTAGAAGCCATGAAATCCTAGGGATCTTCTGGCAGCGCGTAATTTTTTTCCGTTGACTGTGATTGAGTCTGACCCATCACGATGTTATTACTATCTGTCGCAGGAGTACCTAGAAGCCATGAAATCCTAGGGATCTTTTGGCAGCGCGTAATTTTTTTCCGTTGACTGTGATTGAGTCTGACCCATCACGATGTTATTACTATCTGTCGCAGGAGTACCTAGAAGCCATGAAATCCTAGGGATCTTTTGGCAGCGCGTAATTTTTTTCCGTTGACTGTGATTGAGTCTGACCCATCACGATGTTATTACTATCTGTCGCAGGAGTACCTAGAGGGCGGCGGCAGCGCATCACCCCCCCGGAGCGCGTCCCCCGGCGCTCTTCCACAGCACAACCTTCATCTACAACAGAGGTACGAGTAAGTTGAACTTTCATCTCATTGGTTTTTGTTTATCATCTATTTTTTATCGGTTTCTAAAGGACTTGGGACTGTTTTAGAGACTAGAAAGACTTGAAATAAGAACTAAGAGTCTAAGTAACAAGTTTTTTTTTAAATCGCTTGTTATGTAGGTCCCCTAAGTAATTTCTTGTCATGTAATTGTCTGGGTTGTACCGAAATATACGCATATCTATCATCTATAAGTGCTGATTTCAAGAAAACGCATATATATTAAAACGAATGAATTCGTACAAAAGTATTTAATTATGAAATTCATTTGAGGGCTACATCTGATTAGTTTGCGTCACAACGTATAAAATAGGAGGTTATGTTTAGTTGTGTTTATAACATTATTTATGTTTTATGGTTTACCCGCGGAATTAACTTCTTTCCTCGGGTTATGCTGTACAACAGTCGATCTAGGAGTCTATTCAATGTAAAAAAAAAACATCATATCTTTCCTCTTTAAGATTAATAAATCTTTAAGATGAGTAAATATACTAAAATATTATCAAATAAAAAAAAGTAAAATTTCATTCTCTATATTAATTTTACATTACATCCGTAAATTCGTTTAGATTTCTTTCACTCATTCCATCTATATTTAATGTAGTAAGTTTAAGGATGTAATAAATGTGTCTCGTGTTTGACAATATAAACTTATTATTATTATTATAACAGCTCAACAACGCGAGGCGTGGAAGGGGTATAGGAAGGCATTTGCCCAGCAGTGGGACTTGGTTTGAAAATAATAATGATAATTATTATACCTTCGAAAAATTAACTTGACATCCACTGACTGCCTCGGTGGCGCGGTGGGTGAATGGCCGCTTGCAGAGCAAGAGGTAGCGGGTTCGATTCCCGCCGAGGGTAAAATTGTTTGTATGTTCTGCCAGCACTTTCCTCCTTGGTCTGGGTGTTTAATATGTATATCAAAAATATCTACATATGTATGTGTATTATATTAAGTATATCAGATATCCAGTACCCGTAACACAAGCTCAGAGCTTACCACGGGGCTAGATGTTGTTGTGTAGATTTTCCGGATTTTTTTTTTTATTGTACTCCAACATTATGATTATGCTAAGTCTATGTTTTTTTTTTTTTTGTGTGGTGTGCAATAAAGTGTTATCTATCTATCTACCTTCGAAACATTACCTTCTTTTTACTAATGATGCGGGCCTCCGTCTTATTCGTGCTTTTTGATTTGTGTCCATCCCAAGGTTGCCTGGAAGAGATCGCTATCAGCGATAAGGCCGCCCATTGATTCACAATTTCTGTACATTTTTATCTTTTTGTGTGTGTTATTTTTTTGTGTTCAATAAAGAGTATTGTATTGTATTGTAATGATGCGGGTAGTTCAACATAATTTTGACCGCAGGTACGACTCGGCGTCCCTCGACCAGCTAGGCCGGCATTACTGCGTGACGTCACCGCGCGGGGAGTACGCGGCCGACACATACGGCTACCAGCACTACCCCGCGGCCTACGAGACCGCCCATCAGCAACACCAGCCGGCGCAGTTCAAGGTTCATCATCATCACCCTATTAACGTTCCCACTGCTGGGACACAGGGACTTCTCTCCTGACGAGAGAGATTAGGCCTTAATTCACCACGCTGGCCAAGTGCGGGTTGGTGAATGTCACATGCCCTTCAAACTCTTTAAAGTTCTCAGAACATGCCGGTTTCCTCACGATGTTTGCCTTCACCGTTAAAGCACGTGTTTAAAGCGCACATAAATTTCTCAAGAAGAAAAATCCAGAGATGCGCGGCGGGGTTTGAACCCACGAGCTTCGGAATGCAAGTCGAGTGTCCTCCCACTTAGCCAACACGGCTTCAACTAACTCATAGTTTTAACTTATTGTGTTAATTGAATTAATAGTAATTAATTAATTAAATAGGTTTCTTTTTTTTGCTTTGTTTGTTCAGCATATTGTGTGCTTGTTGTTCGTGTTGTTGTCCGTAACGCCAACAAGTGGTTCCGTCGGAAGACCAGCGCTGATGCTAGTGCTAGTGTGAATCTAGTAATCAAGCACATGCTGAGACGTAGCCATTTTCCTAACGAATGTTATTTTTTTTTGTTTTTCTTCCTATTTTGTGAGTCTATTTATTTAATCTTTTTTAAAAGTGAATGTATTCAAAATGTAATAATAGATTTAAGTTTTTTGTTATTTGTTAGGAAATACATGTAAATGTATTTTTTTTAGTATTATACTAGCGGCCCGCCCCGGCGTCGCACGGGTATACAATTTTCCCGGAAATTATTCGAATTTTTCTCGCCGTAAAAACCATCCTATCTCTCAAGTTGGATCGAACTGCACATGGTGTGCGAATTTTATTATAATCGGTTAAGTGGTTTAGGAGTCTTTGAGGACAAACATTGTGACACGAGATTTATATATATTAAGATTATACCAGCGACAGTATTATATTATACTAGTGGCCCGCCCCAGCTTCGCACGGGTTTTTATTCAATTTTTTTTCCAAAATTGTGAATCTAAACCTTTTCCAGATCCCCTTGAACACACACAAAAAATTTCATCAAAATCGGTCCAGTCGTTTGAGAGAAGTTCAGTGACATACACACTCACAAAATAATTATATATATAAAGATAGTATACCGTGTAAAAACTTCTACAAACATTTGAATAATAATTGGCCTTATTGGTACAGGCGTTGGAAATACGGTTCGATCATGAATGACAATGGCATAGGTTATAAAATCTAAATTTAAAATTTAAGATAAACTTCCGATGCGCTTTCGTTTGATACCCCACACTAGTAGTATTATTGAAGATTTTCTGTTTTCCTTCCCCACTCTCACCCCCATAACTTTAAACGGCTCAACCAATTTTCATGAAACATGTCTAAGAACACCCGGGCCAAGCCGCGTCATCCGGCCGGGTCACCTTTCCTTTCATACAAAAAAAACTAAATTGAAATCGCTCCATTCGTTCGGGAGCTATGATGTAACAGACAGACAGACACGTCAAACTTATAACACCCCTCTTTTTTGGTCGGGGGTTCAAAATACGGTAAAAAATACCGTTTAATATCAGCGTGGATATATACTGTTTTATGGATACAATAGCTAGTGACCAACACCACTTTGAAAAAAAAAAGCTTTTTGTGTTACATAATCAAAACGAAATAATAAAAAAAAAATCTTCGGTTATTTATAAAACTGTGTTATTTATTTCGGTTTACAAACGTATGTATGTACAGTAATCTAGTAATAACTTGTTTCATATTTTAAAGATAATCAATTGTTTTGCATGCGTAATCATTGTATTTGTGGTAGATAAATGTAAATATCCATCTTTGCTTCCAAATATCGACATATTTTAGGCCTATATTATTAACTTGCGTCTCTGAACCGTTTGACATCTTACTGCGATCGCCAACCCGCCTGCCAAGCGTGGCGATTATGGCAATTCCTCCCAATGTTTGGGAGAGGCCCTTGCCCAGCAGTGGAATCCCTACGGGCTACTAAAAAAAAAAATTACTAACCTTTTTTTTGTTTGAATAAAGTATCTTCTATACAATTCTTACCAAAATTAATATGTTCAAAATGCCAGCATACACCTATGCTCCTCTCAAATGAAATCGGCCAATCTCTTACTATATGTCTTCTTATTTTCCCTCGGTAAAAATATCTTTTGTACTATAAACGTTCAATATTATTGCAGGATTCACAAAACGGTCTAAGCTTAGGCAGTGCGGGCGGCCAGTCCATGTACGGAGATGAGGAGGAATTGCAGAAACAAATGGCTAATATGGCGTTGGGTAAGTGCTATTTAGAAAGTTACTGCGATAGAAATTAAATTTAGTGTGTTTCACAAACAATACAAGATACAAAATCATTTATTTCCATTGTTTGGTTTTACAAATCTTAGAATCCGGAGCAAGTCGGTCGTGTGATATCATCATATCATTTTAGTATCGGAACTTATTAATTATGTTATGCTTTATAATGATAATAATACCGTGAGACGATTCACTCACATTTCTTCTCTCATCTTTTGATGCTATGTGGTGTGGAGCGAAGTATTATATTATTTCAGATATTTGGATGATCTGATGATTATTCGACGAAGTATTGAATTTATATTTTTCTTTTTCCTTACTGTATTTTGCTGTTTTTGGTATTGAAATTGTTTCTTTGGCTCTTGCTTGCTTTTTATGCTAATATAATGAAAAAGATCACTATCTAAATTTTGAACACTGAAATCAACATTCCCTCCGCAGTTCACGGCGGCGTGGGACGCGAAGACGGTGGCGGCCTCCAGTGGCGAGACCCGAACCTGCCCGAAGTGATCGGCTTCCTGAACTCCCCGTCAGATGTCGTTAAAGCGAACGCGGCGGCCTACCTACAGCACCTCACGTATATGGATGATCCTAATAAGCAGAAGACGAGAAGTTTAGGTAATTTTATATTCTTTTTGCTAGAACTCAGTTCAGACTGCCAAACAAGAGTTAGCGGGTTCGATTCCCGCCGAGGGGTCAAGTGTTTGTATGTTCTGTAAGCACCTTCTCCTCGGTCTGGGTGTTTAATATTTAAGAAACACTTTTACATTGCCATTACAGTTTGACACCAATGCGACAATGGAAAATAACAAGAAAATTAAATTGATTACAATAGTTCCATAAAGAAAAAACATTAAATTATAGAACAAATATTTCAAACATTATTAATTACAAAAATTATAACTAAATAATCTTGTTACAGAAAAAAACAATATATGACCTAATTATTATTACAATTTATTAACATGAATTCCAAGTACTGAGATACAGCACTATTGAATAAATTTTCTGATAATATGTACAATAAGAAAATATCTGTCTATTATATCAAGTATAATGAGATGGCTAGTACCCGTAACACAATCTAAGAGCTAACCACGGGGCTTGATGTTGTTGCATGGATTGTACGGATAAAAAATAAAGTTCAGAAATATTGAGTGAGCCGGTAGAAGCGGTCGTGTGTTGTGAGAATGTTGAAATAATAAATAAGCAAGAGTAGATAAATTGATAGATTATTATTAGACTAGATTAGATTATTATTATTAGATTTATTATTATTTATTTATTTATTATATTTATCCGCTTGCGGCGCATGAGGTAGCGGGTTCGATTCCCGCCGAGGGTGAAAGTGTTTGTATGTTCTGCAAGCACGATCTCCTTGGTCTGGGTGTTTAATATGTATAATAAAAAATATCTATATATGTATGTCTATTATATTAAGTATACTAGCGGCCCGCCCCGGCGTCGCACGGGTATAAAACTTTCCCGGAAATTATTCGAATTTTTCTCACCGTAAAAACCATCCTATCTCTCAAGTTGGATCGAACTGCACATGGTGTGCGAATTTTATTATAATCGGTTAAGTGGTTTTGGAGTCCATTGAGGACAAACATTGTGACACGAGATTTATATATACTAAGATTAGATATCTAGCACCCGTAACACAAGCTTAGAGCTTACCACGGGGCTAGATGTTGTTGTGTGAAATGTCTGGAAATATTTATTTATTTATTGATTGTGTTCACAGGCGGCATACCACCTCTAGTCCGCCTGGTGTCCCACGAGAACCCCGAGGTGTGCCGCAACGCGTGCGGGGCGCTGCGGAACCTCTCGTACGGCCGCCAGAACGACGAGAACAAGCGAGCCATCCGCGACGCGGGCGGCATACCCGCCCTGATGGCGCTGCTGTGCCGAGCCACTGACATGGAGGTGACTTATTATCATCTACAGATTATTTTAGTCCACCGCTGGGCATAGGCCTTTCCTTTTGGCCTGATGGCGCTGCTGTGCCGAGCCACTGACATGGAGGTGACTTATTATCATCTACAGCTTATTTTAGTCCACCGCTGGGCATAGGCCTTTCCTTTTGGCCTGATGGCGCTGCTGTGCCGAGCCACTGACATGGAGGTGACTTATTATCATCTACAGCTTATTTTAGTCCACCGCTGGGCATAGGCCTTTCCTTTTGGCCTGAGGGCGCTGCTGTGCCGAGCCACTGACATGGAGGTGACTTATTATCATCTACAGCTTATTTTAGTTCACCGCTGGGCATAGGCCTTTCCTTTTGGCCTGATGGCGCTGCTGTGCCGAGCCACTGATATGGAGGTGACTTATTATCATCTACAGCTTATTTTAGTCCACCGCTGGGCATAGGCCTTTCCTTTTGCCGGGTTCGTGTCATCCACAATCATCCACAATGTTCTTTTCTTCGTGCATTCAAGGCACGATTAAAACGATGGCTCATACAACAGTCATTTTATACCTAAGATGAGTTTATAGAGTGCTCTCTGGCAAATCATAAGTAGTTGACATACCAATTAATTTGCTTGCATGGACATTCCGTTTGTATTGTAATTTATTTATTATTTAAAACTTGTCATATTTGTTACTGACTAAGTATTTGCAATTTGACATATTTATTAAGTAATTGAATTTGATGATTTATTTGTTTTGACATTATTAGTACTAAAAAAACAGTGTAAACAAAATGTAATTTAATTTAATTTAATAATATTATCAATAAATGACTATTAATGACTATTAATATTAATGACTTTTCGACCCATCGGCCGGTAGACACTTCTCCAGTTGTCTCGTTAGCCGGCTCGGTGCCTGCAGCTAATACTTTTAAAAGGGTATTTAACTATCAACAATATATATATATATATATAATAAGCATAATAGGGTATAATAAGCAACAATTTATTTTAAATGTTAAATACATTTAAAATAAATTGTTGCTAGATTACTAGTAAAAACTTTAAAAAGGAAATAAATAACTATTTAAAACAATAAAATCAATATAAACTCACGGTATAAAAAAAATAGACGATTTTTATTATATATAATATACAAATGATTTTTTACGTATTTGATCACGTATGTAGCTCAAAACCATATTTTTCAAAATGGCGTTAGTTTAATGTGATGTGACGTAACTGATTTGTACAAAACTGTCAGTTGTCCTACAATGTATATTTCCGATTCATAAGCTGTGACGACAAACGCACGCCATTTTGGAAGCTACCGTTTTTTCGCGCACTTTTGGCGAAGTTAAATTTATTATTGGATTTTCCAATAAAATACATTCTTTTTTTACTGAAATATGGAGTATATTAATAATGTAATAAGGAACCAATTAAAATGGTTCTCCAAAATTCTAGCTGTCAATTTTTATTATTGTCATAACCGGAATCTAACGCTTCGCTCCTAACCACAGGTGAAAGAACTAGTAACCGGAGTGATATGGAACATGTCATCGTGCGAGGACCTGAAGCAGTCCATCATCGACGACGCCGCGCAGGTGATCGTCAACAAGGTCATCATCCCGCACTCCGGCTGGCACCCCTCCAACCCTGGCGACACCTACTGGTCCACCGGTGAGGAATAATAGTCATAATAGTGTTAATTAATAACAATTGTTATAATATAACAATTGTTATTAATAAACACTATGTCATTTCTTATATTCCTTATGAATTAAATTACAATACATAGGTAATCACAGTATAAATAAAAATTATATTATCTCATTGATTGATTAACCATTATAAATTTCACACAAACTTAACATTATAAAAATGACAATAAAATTATACAATGTCAATACAATTATAAAATGTATGATGTACAATTATAAATGAATACTAACTAACTGTTGAAGAGCTAGTAGGAGACAACTTGTGAAACTATCGAAGTTATCAACACTACAATACAATACAAAAACGCTTTATTGTACACAACACAGGAACATAAACACGTAAAACAAAATAAATAAAAAACAAGTGGTACAATGGGCGGCCTTATCGCTAAAAAGCGATCTCTTCCAGGCAACCTTAGGATTATTACTGGCACTATTTAGATTCATAACGGGTTGAATCCTCTGTTAGGTTATTCATATTGTGAATTACTTTTGCTGCTACACTACGTGTCGAATCAATTCCATAATAGTCCGTTTACGATTGTTGGTTCGAATCTGTACGGGAAACGATCAGTTTTTATCTCACCCTTATCTTTTCACCTGCGCTATCCGCTACCCAGCAGAAATGCGTCTGTTTTTGCTGTTCAGTATGTATATTTTTGTTTCCTTTAAATATGCTACGAAATTAATGTTTTATGATACGTACATGTTAGATACGTGTATTTTTTTTCACAAACCTATTCTTTTATTTTGTTTTATTGGCTAATTCCTCTTTATTTGTTTTTGCCTGCTTTGCCCTCTAGGACTCTCTCTTTTAAGTACCTTCATACTTAAAATAGGTCCCTATCATTGTAATTGTACATTGATTAAAAAACAAAAAAAAAAAAGGTGTGTGTGCGATTCACACATGATAGAAGTGAAACTTCAGTAAATCGACAAAAGAATGAGAAGAAAAAAAAAAAACTATGCAAAACGATGTTGTTCGGGCGGTCACCCATCCAAGTACTGGCATCGCGCAAAGTTCCTTAACCTTTGTACCGTTTAAGATTGGCTTACCCGACAGGTAAGCCAATCTTATTTCCATTTCCGTTTCATCCGGTTTCAAATCACAACGATTCCATAGAAGTTTCACTTCAGAAAAAAAAATTGAATTGGAGCTTGTATTTCTATTCTTTCGTAGCACACCCAATACAATAGCTATTTTTGCAGTTTTCCGCAACGCGTCGGGCGTACTCCGCAACGCGTCGTCGGCCGGCGAGTACGCGCGGCGGCGGCTGCGCGCCCTCGCCGGCCTGGCGGAGGCGCTGCTGCACGCCGTGCGGGCCGCGCTGCACGCCAGCGCGATCGGCACCAAGATCGTGGAGAACTGCGTCTGCGTACTGAGGAACCTATCCTACAGGTCAGCCGTCTAGCATTATAATCTATAATATAAAAATGAATCGCAAAATGTGTTGGTAAGCGCATAACTCAACAACGCCTGGACCAATTTGGCTAAATATTTTTTTAAAATGTTCGTTGAAGTTCAAGGATGGTTTTTACGGCGAGAAAAATTAGAATAATTGCCGGGAAAAAAAACATTGAATATAAACCTGTGCGAAGCCGGGGCGGCCCGCTAGTAAATAAATAAAAAAAAGGTGTGTGTGCGATTCACACACGGTAGAAGTGAAATTTCAGTAAAATATTTCCAGACAATGCACACAACAAAATCTAGCCCCGTGGTAAGCTATAAGCTTGTGTTACGGGTACTAGATATCTATATAAATAAAAATAAATTGTTGTTCGTTAGTCTTATTAAAACTCGTGAACGGCTGAACGGATTTATCTTATCATAGTCTTGAAATGTTCGTGGAGGTCTAGGGAAGGTTTAAAAGGCGAGAAAAAAAAATTGAATAAAACCCCTGCGAAGCCGGGGCGGGCCACTAGTACTTAATTATAATAGTCATACATATATTTTTTATTATAAATATTACACACTATTTAACTCGCAGTAATGTAAGCTTAGGTTCATTTATGGTGCGGGTTTCAACTCCACATCTGTCGACGTTCCCGAACGAGCAGTTTTGGCTCGAGGGGTCAAGTTTCGACGGTTCATCGGTCGCCTACACTGCAGGCGACACCGCCGTAACAGACGATCCACGATGCGGACACTTTAGTTTATAAGATTTATATTTTTATGTATGTTAGTCTATAAGGTATATGTTTATATGGGCCTTAGATGCCTGAAATAAATTATTATTATTAACTGCATATTAAAAATGCGCTGAAATTTAGATTCTTCGGATACATATTAGAAATACTAATATAAGGATTACCAATATTGTCGTGGTACAACACTATTTGTTACTATTATTATAAAAATCTCAAAAGGATTCTTGGAGCTCGAACTTGAGCCATGAAATATTCAATGCAATGTTTACAGGTCACACATACTGGTCGTCACTTAAACAAATACTGCAGTTGAAGACTTGATGATGATAAACTTTATCGGTGTTTACTAATTAGATAATTTTAGCCCTCATTTTTGATTTAAACGTCTCTTGACGTAAAACTCGACTTCCGCTGTTGTGCGGATATTTTGTATGAATGGTTAAAAAGGAAGAAGTTATAGATTAGGCGTCTTATTTTGTTCTGAAGCATTAAAGTATTTTATCTGCAGATGTCAAGAAATGAAAAAATATAGTTAGAGATAAGGTGTTTTTTTTTTGGTATTGAAGCATTGGTTTTTTCTACAGATGTCAAGAAATCGAAGATCCGCTATACGACACGAGAGCGCCGCCCACACAGTCATCGGGACAGGCGCGGATACAGGCCAGCGCTTCTAAAGGTAAACGAGTGACCCTTTATAACATAACTAGCGGCACGCCCCGGCTTCTTACAAGTAATTATTTTATTCGTAAAAAAACATTATTTTGTATCTTATGTTACTTCTAATACCTTCAAGAGTATATGTGCAAAGTTTCATGATGATCGGTCAAGTAGTTTTTGCGTGAAAGCGTAACAAACAAACTTACGTTTGCATTTATAATATTATAGTATGATTGTACATTTATTATGATACATAGTTATGAGGTGATAACTTATTTGAGAATCATCATATGTATCATCTATTAACGTTCCCACTGCTGGGAACAGGGACTACGCTCTTGACGAGAGAGATTTAGCATTAATTCACCACGCTGGCCAAATGCGGGTTGGTGAATGGCACATGCCCTTTAAACTCTTAAAATGTTCTTTGAACATGCCGGTTTTCTCACGATGTCTTGCCTTCACCGTTATAACACGTGTTTATTTGAAAACGAACGGGTTTATTACTCATTACGTAACAAAGGCTTGTCACCACCCTCCGGGCTGGGCCAGTGCGTGAAGCGATTTTTTCGTGTTTCGTAATGTGGCCCGGAGAAGCCACCTTCTAGGTCTTCATGTCCCATCTTAGACCACATCGTCACTTTACATCAGGTGAGATTGTGGTCAAATGAAGGCTTATCGATCATAAAAAAAAAAAAAAAAAAAAAATCAAGCCATATAGCGTTATAACAATAAGCATAAGCATATTTACGTTCCTTTATTCGACTTCTCTCTTGACAAGAGATTAGGCCTTAATTTTGTGGCGGGAGTTTGAACCCACGACCTTCGGTATGAAAGTCAAGTGTGCTCCCACTTAGCCACTTAGAAACTAATAAAGTCAACTTAGTTGATACAGTTTTAATTGTGCTCGTATTGCAAAAACGTAACTATGATATTTCGATATCATTCTTCATAGATACAACGAATTGCTTTTATTTCTAAAACTGAATTAATATCAAACTGGATATTTTTAAAGGCTCAATAGGTCTTCCTTATTATTATGCACTCTGAACTCAAATAACTACTTACTCAAACTCGGTTCGTCTAAGTCGGCCTAAAAGGATATTGGTTTAAATGCAACTTTTTTGCCTTATTGTTTTTTATTTTGGATGTTTTATTTATTATTGGTAATGTAACAACTATTAGAAACGTTTAAGGCAGTAACAAAAATATATATTCGCTATTGTGCATCACCACGATGCTCAATATCTATTCAGCTCACAAGTATTTCTATTCATAACAGCAACCCTTTACCGTTATTTTAGTAAACCTTTCCCTAGGAGAAAACCTCGGCTGTTTCGGCGGCAGTAAAAAGAAGAAGGAGGGGTCTACCTCCAACGGGACGAGCCCTCTCGGCAAGAGCGAGCAGGAGACACCACCTTTGGACAATAACTCCACGGCGTTGGGCTACACTGTGCCTAAAGGGACGGAGATGCTGTGGTCGCCGGAGGTAACTATAACAGTTTACCTCCATCGGTTCGGGTGCTATCATGTCCCAGACAGACAGACAGACAAGTCAAACTTATAACACCCCTCTTTTTTGGTCTGGGGTTATAAATACATAATTTTGTATTCTGCTTAGTTGGTAGGTGAAGATACAATACAAAAAAAACATTTTAATGTACACCGAAACAAAGCTTTAGTTACAAAAATCACATATGAGGAAGAAGTACAAAGGGCGGCCTTATCACTTAAGAGCGATCTCTTCCTACTTACTTCACAAAGATTAATAAACTTGAAAAAGCTTGTATATAGTATAAATGATATAATAAGTCATCATAATAATTTTATGGTCAAACGTCACAAAACTGGATTTTCAGGATTATCAGCAAAACTGTAAGTTTAATCTTGTGCTTAGCCCAGACAAAAATTGTAGATCAGAGAATTTTATTTATATGAAAGGTCAAAATACTTTAAAGATCAAGTCGTCATACATCATTTTCCCAAAAACTGGTATGGGGAACTCTCTAATTTTATTGTCAAGCAATATTTATTTATTTATGTTAGATCAGTGGGTTATTTTCCTTATAAAGCAGAACACAATGTGATTTTACGAAAATAGAAAATCAAATCATAAATCAAAAATTAAATGTACATGCTTTACTATTCTTCTGTTAGTTGTTGTTGTTTTTAAAGAAAAATAAATAATATTCTATTTTTTTTAAATACAATTTTTTTGACATGTTCTTACTGGTACTTAAATGCCACTGTCATGTCAACACAAAGCTTATATACTTTAATTATATTTCAGACTATTATATTAGAATATCAGATGTCTAGTACCCGTAACAAAAGCTTAGAGCTTACCACGGGGCTAGATGTTGTTGTGTGGATTGCCCAGAAATATTTATATGTTTTATTATTTGTCAGGTGGTACCCTTATACATGGCGTTATTACAAACGTGTTCCAACCCTGAGACGCTGGAGGCGGCAGCGGGCGCGCTACAGAACCTCGCAGCTTGCTACTGGCAGCCCTCCATCGACATCCGAGCGGCAGTCAGGAAGGAAAAAGGTATGAATCCTTACACGTGACCTCCGGGTGGTGCTAAGAACAGTCTCTGGTGGTAGGCTTCGGCCGCAGCTTGTCACCACCCTCCGGGCTGGGCCAGTGCGTGAAGCTATTTTTTCGTGTTTCGTAATGTGGCCCGGAGAAGCCATCTACCTTCTAGGTCTTCATGTCCCATCTTAGACCACATCGTCACTTTACATCAGGTGAGATTGTGGTCAAATGAAGGCTTATCCAGCATAAAAAATAAAAAAAATAATTACTGAAATGAATAAGGCAAGTAAATAAATAAATATATCCGGACTACTCACATAGCATCACCTAACTCCAAACTAAGCAGAGCTTGTACTATGGGTGTTAGGTGACTGATATATTACATAGATATTTTTTTTTTTTTGTAAATACAATCATAAGATACATAGTTAACACCCAGACCCGAAACCAGAAATTGTGAGAATTGAGAAAAGTAGAGAGAATTTTATAATTGCACACTATTTTGCAGGCGTATTACGAATGATAACCGAGAAAATAATGTATGATACCCATATTACACCTAAAATCCATTGCATTCAATGTTATTTGACATTTCAAACCTCGCGCTGCACTAGCGCCTTTGGCGGGGAATTCATTCGCGATGGTCCTCAAAATGGGGCTTTTGAAATAGTTATTTCTTCTTTTTTTTATGTAAGAGTGTTTGCTTCATTGGGCATAGAAGATTGAAGTGCTGTATGTGTAACCGGGTATGAGATAGCAAAATATTTTGGTTTTAAACCCCAAAGCACGACATGACAGGAGTACCTGAGATTAGCGCGTTCGAGCAAACAATCAATCAACCAAAAGTCAAAGTCAAAACGTTTATTTCCTTAGAAGCACATAGCCTACATGGACAGGTCAACTTAAAATTAATAAAACTAAATTGCTTGAATAACAAATATCAAGGAAATAACATTGTCTTGACAAACTCTTCAGCTTTTTGATATTAGTATAGATGATAATATGTATTAACTCTTTCAATTTCTTTGGCGATGCCGGGGTTTCTTATAGTAATAATTAAATTCTTAGGTTTGTTATAAATAGTTCATGGTTAGTTTTGATTTTTGCACATTAATTAAATATTGGCTATTGCTATTAATGTATGTTGTTAAGTGTATTTTGTTACGAGTATTGTTTGTTTTTGTTTAACGTCGTAATTTGTTAGTAATTTTGTTTTTTGTCCGCGAGGGCTTTATAAATGGCTTTCTGTAATTTAATTTAATTACTTATTTTGCTGTGTTTAGCTGTAAGCCTTCGTTATAAATAAATAAATAAATAAACTATTTTATTTCCAGGATTACCAATATTAGTAGAACTCCTGCGCATGGAAGTGGACCGCGTGGTGTGCGCGGTGGCGACGGCGCTGCGCAACCTGGCCATCGACCAGCGGAACAAGGAGCTGATCGGCAAGTACGCCATGCGAGACCTGGTGCAGAAACTGCCCAGCGGGAATTCGCAACATGATCAGGTAAATACATAGCATCATCATCACCCTATTAACGTTCCCACTGCTGGGACACAGGGACTTCTCTCTTGACGAAACAGATTAGGCCTTAATTCACCACGCTGGCCAAGTGCGGGTTGGTGAATGTCACATGTCCTTCAAACTCTTTTTAAAGTTCTCAGAACATGCCGGTTTCCTAAACCATAATACAAAGATAGATAGAAAATTCTTTATTACACACACCATATTATTTATAGACCTTGACGCAAAACGCTGTAATAAAAAGACCTGTCTGAAGCCTTCCTACAATTACACCTATGATAGCAGTGGCCAACTGCACTGTACGCCCTGCAACAAAGTTTTAACTAAATTTGGCTTCGCCAGCCTCATTCGGGCACACAATAGAAAACAATAGAAAATATTAACAGTCCAGGTTCGCCTTTGTCGGATACGACACGGAGGACATCATCATCATTATTTATAGTAAGATTAAACATAACATGTTAGAAACCATTTAAAATTATCATATATTGTCGATTAAATGAAAAAAAAAAGCTCGTATTAGAAATCTCGGTTTTCACAATGAACTTTGCCTCGCCTGACTATATCAAAACATCGACCAAATCATTTGTTCTTTTTTTTATTCACTCATAATAAAAAAATACAAAACAAACATGTTTTCATAAAAAAAAAATCGGTGCCTGGTCTAGCATTTTCAGAAATTAAAATCTAACAAACAACCATCCGCATCACACAGAACATAATATTTTTTCCTAAAACACGTAATAGACAGTCCTGAGTCAATTGTAAAATCCCAGTAAAGCTAGAATATCTACAAGGCGAACGAACAGTATATTAACTTATTTTCAAATTCGTCTAGAACCCGTTACACAAGCTTAGAGCATACCACGGGGCTATTTTTTTTTTTTTATGCTTTATAAGCCTTCATTTGACCACAATCTCACCTGATGTAAAGTGACGATGTGATCTAAGATGGGACATGAAGACCTAGAAGGTAGATTGCTTCTCCGGGCCACATTACGAAACACGAAAAAATCGCTTCACGCACTGGCCCAGCCCGGAGGGTGGTGACAAGCCGCGGCCGAAGCCTACCACCAGAGACTGTTCTTAGCACCACCCCGAGATCACGTGTAAGGATTCAGAGGGTTACCACTTACGGACGTGAACAGACAAAACCTCCTAGCCTATCCTAGCTAGATGTTGTGAATTATACACCGATATATATTTATTTTATAATCCAGCAGGGAACATCGGACGACACGATAGCGGCCGTGCTGGCGACGCTGAACGAGGTGATAAAGAAGAGCGGCGAGTTCTCCCGCTCGCTGCTGGAGGCGGGCGGCGTGGAGCGCCTCCTCAACCTCACCAAGCAGCGCCACCGCCACACCGCGAGGGTGCTCAAGTTCGCAGGTACCATCATCACCCTATTTACGTTCCCACTGTTGGGGCACAGGGAGTTCTCTCTTAACGAGAGAGATTAGGCCTTACTCACCACGCTGGCCAAGTCACACTGAATATCACATGCCCTTCAAACTCTTTAAAGTTCGCAGAACATGCCGGTTTCCTCATGATGTTTGCCTTTACCGTTAAAGCAATAGATGATGAATATGATAATAATATCCTCAGACATGATTTTTTTTAAGGTTTTCTATGCTCTTGAGTTTTAGAGCAAAAATGCTGGCGTACAAATAGAACACATTATATCAATCGCAGGTTCATTAATAATTATTATAAATAATACTAATATTATAAAGCTGAAGAGTTTGTTTGTTTGTTTGTTTGAACGCGCTAATCTCCGAAACTACTGGCTCGAATTGAATAATTCTTTTTGTGTTGGATAGTCCAGTTATAGAGGAAGGCTATAGGCTATATAACATCACGCTACGACTAATAGGAGCAAAGATATAGTGGTAAATGTGTAAAAAACGGGAGAAGTTGTTGGTTAAGAGTACTTCATCCATTATAACGCGGGTAGCACCGCAGGGCACAGCTAGTAAATAATATTTAATTTTCTACGTGTATTCTTCTTCATGTATTCTTTTTTCCTGTGTGTACAATAAAGTGTTTTTGTATGTGTATAATATTCACAAACGACAAAGCGGCAATACTGGTCATCATCACTGCATGAATGCACCAGGAAGGCGACCATCAAAGAAGACTGGCGGCGTGTTGTGAAGCTTGCCACCAACACCTGAAATGATGACCACGACCACTCTGTCAAGAGTGTAACCGACGAAGAAGAAGATAACATTCAGAGTTCTTAAAACGACTTTGTCCACAGGCCAAGTGCTGATGACGATGTGGTCTCACGCGGAGCTGCGTGAAGTATACCGCAAGCACGGGTGGCGCGAAGCTGACTTCCTAACGCCGGCGCGCGCAGCCCAGCCGCGGGCATCTTCTAATAGCAGCGGTAAGTGTTTATACCTAGCTGAGACTTGGTAGTAGGAGGAATGATGTTCCAACAGTAGGCAGCTGCTGAATATGATTAGAAAATACACATAATTCGGTTCTTTTATGTTTAGAATCACTGTTTTATAGTTAGTTTATGGTTCAAATTACCCCAGTCAAAAGCTGGGGTAGCCAGGAATAATTAATTTTTACGTCTTTTACACCATTTAATTAAAGTCTTTTATCTTTGCCCGGGGTTTCTCGATTAAAAAGTATGAATCACTTTATCTGTATGACATTTGGAGAGATAAAATAAAGTTAATTTCATATTTTATTTTACAATATTTATAGTAGAAGTTATCCTACTTCTTCTTAAAGGTTTCCAAGTTTCAAAATATTAAATCACATTAATCACTAAGACGACAAATGTTTATATATTAGTTATAATAATTCTATATGTCCAATTTATACTGTAACGCTGTTGGGAATGGGCACAAATATAAAAAAAATATCACATCAAGCAAGCTTTAAGCTATCACATACACTGTAAATATGTCTACCTGTGAACATTATCATATGTTTTAATGCAACATGTACAAATTGTACACTCATTTCATTGCAATGTTGTGTGAATCTTGTGTTTGATTTAACAAACTAACTGGTTTTGTATGTCACTTACTTACAATGTGAGACTGTGTAACACGATGTTTATAACTTTGATGATTTTGCGGTGAACTCGATCGTTTTTCTTTACCTTCAATGAATTCCACTTCATTCGGTTAAGTAATTATCGTTGACTTTGCTAGCTGTACTTTCCCACTGCTGGGCAAAAGTCTCCCCCAATTCACTGCAGCAGTCCCTACCAAGGGCCGTATGCCACTAGCTTTCCCAGAATTTCTGGAGATCTTCTCGCCAACTTGACAGTATTGATATATAGTTTGTATACAGATAGTCATACTCATAAATACAGAAAAAGTTCTCTTAATTAGATATTTCGGTCAGTCGCTACTGTTCTTTTCCGTTATGTTATAGCTATTATGTCTAACTGCAGAGAAAATGCAACACTGTCTTACTTTCACTTTACAAATCTGTCTTGTCAATGTTTCGATCTCAATTCAATTTATAGATAAAAATCCCTCAACTTTCTTTCAAGAACCATACCAGCCATATTTTAAGAGCATGCTTTGCCTTATGCTCTACCATTTTTTGAAGTTTCCCACCAACCTTAGTTAAAAAGTCGTTATATCTTGCATCTTTTCGTCCCATTTCTGTTTTTGGCGACATACTAAATGATTAAGGTCTGTAAAGCCTACAGTTACCTAAAGCCCTGTTTTTCTTATCTGTGAAAATTATAAAAATAAATAAATAAATATTTCCGGGCAATCCGCACAACAGCATCTAGTCCCCTGGTAAGCTCTTAGCTTATGTTACGGGTACTAGACATCTCATATAATTAATATAATGAAAAAAACATATATAGATGTTTTTTTTAAATGGCAACAATTCAGGGGCCAGGCGCATCCCCCAAATCTCGACAATAGTAATCTCACCTCATGTCGTCTAATCAGCTTAGATGTAGGGGACCTTTTCCCATACTCTTCTGTCATATTTATTGACTTGCATTATATCTGTGTCGGTCCATTTTGATTTTGGTTATGACCTTCTGTTTTCGAAGTGTAGAAAACATTTTTTTATTTCTTCGTTGATCTTTCCATGCGATATTCTTCTACATTGTTCTCCACCCGTTCTGAAGTTTAGTAACCTACAAACAGCAGTCTATTACCTCTCGCATCACAACCGCAAGATTCCCAGCATGTACATAACGCTTCGCGCAGGGCAAGGGTCCGCCGGCGCGCCGCATTCGCCGAGCAACGCGAACAGCACGCTCAGCCGCCCCATGGCCTCCACGGGCGGCACGCGCTACGAGGACCGCACTATACGCAGGCATCGCGAGGTAAGATACTTGGTATAGCGGTGGTCAATGAAACGTCCGTCTTACTCGATAGCTAGTTTATTACTGAAAACGTACAAGTACCCCCCATAGTATATATACATACACCTCATCACTAATGTGTGCTCAGAATATGCTGTTTCTAACGTTACGTCGCTTTCAATATACGCGTTTCGTTACGATAAGTGGCAATACTTGAAGAAGCCAGTGACGTCACGCTTCTTGAAGTCGATGACAGCAAGACGCTTCTCTGTACAACATACAACGCGCACCGTGATGCTTCGGGCCGCGCTGCATAGTTTAACGCCACGGGGCGATTTCATGTATCTTTTAAAGTTACATTTTGGTATAGCTATCTTAAAGCTAGCTAAGAAGTTGAGAGGAAATCGGTTGGCATGGTATGGTCATATGAGAAGGGATGAATGTCATGTGACGAAAAGAATGCTAAATATGTGTGTTGATGGATATGTGGGAAGAGGTAGGCCAAAGAAAAGATGGATGGACTGTGTGAAGGATGACATGTGTAAGAAAGGAGTGAGTGTTGAGATGACGAGTGACAGAGGAAAATGGAATGAAAAAACATGTTGTGCCGACCCCACGTAATGTGGGATAAGGACAAGAGAATGATGATGATGATAGCTATCTTAAAAAATGTCTCCTCCCTGTGTGAACTGACAGTTACTTTCTTACTCTCGACTACAGTTTATTAGGTCTACGACACGATAAGGTTAGCGGGGATGAGAGGAATCAAAGTCTATCTTAAAGACCCAAGCCAATCTCATGTGCTCGGGGATCGCCTGCCGAACTAACGAGGCTCTAGCACACCCACCAACCCGCATTGGACCAGCGCGGTGGGTTAATCTGATCGTGTGACTTTGCATATTAATAATAACCTCATAAAGATTGCACATAACCCTGTAAATAAGCAAATTTCACTCGCATTATTACAAATAGGTAT
Source organism: Gymnoscelis rufifasciata (assembly GCA_929108375.1). NCBI lineage: Eukaryota > Metazoa > Arthropoda > Insecta > Lepidoptera > Geometridae > Gymnoscelis > Gymnoscelis rufifasciata. Next base: position 4,951,893 of record OV815327.1, on the reverse strand, counting down.
AAAAATTAAAATAATAATTAAAAAAAATTGGTTATTTCATGTGTATTTATAATCAAAAAGAATGTAATAAACTGATGATGATGAATAATGCTACTATTTTCTGTTGTTCAATTAAAAAAGATATATTTTTGTAAATAATTATCCACAATACTATTCTCTACAAATAATAGTTCCGTTGATTTGTACAAATAAAGCACAAGTTTAAAACAAGTATGTTAGCCCTGATTGTCACTTTTTGTGATAAATTACATTGTATGATAGAGTACTCTATAGATACATAGAACACTATCATACATATTTTTATGATTTAGTATTCTGAAACTTATTATACCGGTAACGAATATTTTTCCTCCAACAGAACGATGACATGCCATCAATAGACGCGAACAATTACCAAGACAGTCTCGGAATGGGCAACCCCAATGGCCGACCTATGAACCTGCAGGGCGTGCAGGCGCCTATGCCCCCGCCCAGCAGTCGCTAAACTGGTGCTTACCTTGCACGCTCAACTCTACAATACTTGGAACATGCGGTACATTATGCGGTTTTATTTACCTTGTCTTGTGTAAGGAAGGTTTACCTTGTCTTGTGTAAGAAACTTTTACCTTGCTTTGTATAAGGTTTACCTTGTCTTGTGTTAGGAAGATTAAGGCTGATGTTTGTGTCACACTGATCAACGCCGCTGACAGATCGGCGCAATGCAATCTGTATGGACGCTATAGAAACATTTAAGAATGACGCCGAACGATACTGCCATGACAGTATTTCCATACAGATTCAGCGCAGATGATCAGCGTAGCACACAAATCAGCCTTGACTTGTAATAGTATGGGGTACACCTTATCTTGTATTAGGTGAGCTATCTTGAGTTACACTATTCATTAAAAAAAAACGGGATTAACCCACGTAGAAGACTAGAGTCGATAAACATTCAACGTTTCGGACTTCGGAAGTCAAAAGAAGTCCTTCGTCGGGAAGAGTGAGCTTCGGCGCGAGTTTCGACTTCTTCCAGTTCACGCGCGCAGATCACACTCTAGTATTCTACGTGAGTAAATACCATTTTTTTTTAAATGATTAGTAAGAGATATGTTTCTTTTTGGGAAAGATATTTCTACCGGAGGTCTTAACTGATCCTGTAAAGGGTTTACCATTTAAGTTATTCATCCGTATTATCTGTGTACCTTGTAAGCCTGGTAGGAATAATTGCCTTAGAAGGAAATATTATTAGTTCCATCTATGAATGTTTCTAAAAGTATTATTCTAAGATAATTACGCTGAGCTTGCTGTGAAAAATATACCTTGCCTAGCAAAAGGTTAGAAGTACCTTGCCCAGATATTTGATAGTTTTCTACCACGTTGAAGTTAATAAGGAAAATTGTAGAAAGTACTACGATAAGATTTGCGAGCGAGGTGAATAATACATTCTTAAATTGTGCGCGCTATACCAGCTGATTAATAATAAAATTGCTTATTATTTCATATTGTATCAAATCACCGAGTTATCAATCCTGGTAAAATAAAAATAACGCGCTAACGATATATGGAACGTATGAAAGTTAAATGATACCCGAAATACAAAGTTTTTGTAATCCCTTAATATATAAAAAGAACTACTAGGTATAACAACCTAATTGTCTTTGAATTTACTTCACTTTATGCAATAAAATGACTTCACGGGATCACACATAATAGTAGTTTTTGCATTTTTGTATTTTTTACTCTACAGTTGTCAATGTTTAATTTAAGCGGAATGAAAGGCTTGGGTCCACATTATCTCGTGAAGTCATATCGTGAAACTCAGAGCGGTGTAATTTGCACAAGACGTATTATTTATAGTAGAAATTTTGATGTTGTACCCGCGTAATTTAAGAATAGTATGCCCACTGACAGATTTGACTAACCTTTGATAAGATTTAGACTTAATTTTTATATAAAACCATGCCTCATTTATATTAAATTTTGTACTGTCATAAACACAACGGTTTAACGTGATTAGAAAACTGTCAGTGGTCATACTTTTGCCTAGGTGGCCTAAATTCAACAAGATTTGATAATCGCCATTTTTATTTATAAAAAAAAATGTGTCAATTCCATGTGTACATAGTTGTGCCATCTGTAATTTGATTTGTAGTGAATTATCGAGGCTCGCAGAATTGTAAGGTATTTATTCTCTTTTGCACAACTTTGGGGTTTTTCAATCAATTTTTTTTCAGTCTGAATCTGTCGTTCTGGTAAGATCAATACTACTTAAAGATTATGACAAATTGACAGCTGAAAATAACAGATGTCATCTCCGAAATTTGTCATAGCTTTGAGGCATTTAAAAGTTGTGTATAAAAAGAATAAATTATTGATATACAAAATTTTAAAACCATGTTGCTATTATTTAAAACATTAGGTTTAGCCGATATTGAGCTACCTTAAAAGCGATAATTTCTTTCAATAAATCTATATGACACGGTTTTAAAGTTGAAACTGAACTTGAAATGTTTGGTCACTTCGTGCTAGGTCGTTTTGAGCTCTAGTACATACTGTTATGTGCAACATTTTGAGCTCTATTTCAAGTAAATAGCGTTCAAAATGCCACCTGTACACAAGAACTAAGTTAATATTAAGCGTTTTTGTAATATTTTGTATCCATTCCACATCCTCTATTCTATAATAATTGTATTATAGGTCTATGTCTTCTATATTAAAAAAATATCCGTCTTATAGTAGCATTAAGATGCAATATAGACAGTTATGTTTTATGTAGGTTTTATATTTTGTTTTCAAATACAATGCACCAGAATTGTAAGTCGAAAATGTGGTAATGTAAAGATGGTTATATGGAATATTGTAAACAGTTACGTTGTTGCCTCTATATCATTTTTATAGTATGTATAAGTTCAGGTTTATTGCGGAAAATGTTTTGCAGCTATTCTATATATTCTCCATAATGATTGCCGCGGCATTGTGGAAAACAATTTTCCGCTAATATTTCCCTCCGTTTCTTTAGTGTAATGATATTTATTTGATTGTAACGTAAGGGTGTAGTTTAGTTGTAGCTTTTATGAGAATTTTATATTAATTTATGCACAATTTATAGCATTTTGATAAGTTCGTGATCGACTGAGCAACCTGGTACAAACACCTCAGACACTACGATACCCGTAAGGCATTTGACTTTTTATGTATATTTTTTTATATGACGGTGAGTGACTGAAGGAATTTATTGTATTCTTTTGAGCATCAAGCTTTTTGTTCCACGATTTTTTTATTCCCTAAGTATGTGGATTTATCTATAAATTTCTTCTAAAAATCTTTAGACTTGCCAATTTTGACTTAGGGTCGATTTTCAAATAACGTTAGAAGGAACCTGTTCTGAAAATTGGCCATTTTGGTGTTCAAAATACGGTACAGCTGCAAAAAGCTTGATGCTCTCATGTCAGTCGAAATCAAATAATGTACAATTTATGTTACAAGTAACTTGAATCATGCATCACGCTTCTATGAAGCGTATTTTGTAATCAAATCAGCTTGGGGTAATTATTTTAATATTATTTAATATTTTTTATTTATCGTTTGTAGGGAATTAGACAATTAGCACGTATTAAGATCATTGTTTTTAAAAATAATTATTATTGTAACAATTAGTAATCGTAGATATTGTATAGAGTTTATTACAAATGATTTATTTTATTATGATTTTTTTCCACATTGCATAAAGAGGATCTCTCGTTATTTCCAAAATATGATTTAGATCTTAGGGCAATCCTCAGGTCTAATATGTATTATTACACATTATAGAAAAATGTCTTTGGTGAACCATAGACTATAGAGTTGTTGTAACAGTATAATACTCGATTATTTATATTTTATTTAAATTTTATATCGGAATATAAATTAAATGGTCTTCGTTGGTCGTTACGACGGTAGAATATTTCTTATGACATGTTGTATGATTGTAATAGAACTCTCTTAGATTATATAAACAAATTAACATATTATTATCACAAAACATTAAAATGAATGATTCTATATTTTTCGTTATTTTAATTTTATTTTTCCTTATTTACCTATTTTTTTATTATGTAAATATACAAGTTTTAAATGGGATGCTGGGCCTATATGATGTATTTATTTATATTATTTTAAAGCACCTAGATTAAATTAGATACTTGAACTGTTAGCTATCGTTGAAAATTGCTCCTAAATTAGCCATGTTTAGAATGACTTTTTAATTATAAGTGTTATAATGTTTTAAAGCCAACTGATTGATGTTTTTGAAGGATTTGTGGCAATAGAAAAGACTTTGGGATAAATTTTCGATACATTTACCATAGCACAATATTATACCAGTAGAACATAGGGTACTACTGTATTTAATGTGTTGTACTTGCTTTTGGCTTAATCATTTGAACAGGCAGAGCGTTTAGTGGAATTAGGGAAATTTTTACAACAAAATAATTTACCTATAGTCGTAGGGGATAGCATAATTATGTTATAATCACTTGAAAACTTTTGGATAACATTTTTGGCATCTTGTATCAGTAAGATCTATTAATACGAGTGCTCACTGCTCAGTTATTATCAGTAGCGTTAAAATATGAAATATTACTCGGTTAAACAGTTTCCCAATGGTGGACTTGGCGTTCCCGATAGTGGGATTACTGGGGATATGCCGATTATAGGTGTAATAGAGTAAACGAATATTGTATTGTATGAATGCTATGTGGAATTTGTTTCGTGTTTATCGTCATTTTCAGATGTAGGAAGTCCTCTGACATTAGTATCTCATACCATGTGTTGAGTCTGTTTGTTGTTCGATTAATGAGAAATTGGCTATTATGAAAGTGAAACCTCTGATAAGTTAGGTAATCTTTGTGAAAATTCGAACCATTTTGATATTCTGATAGATAGTTTTCAATAGTCAGATAAGCTCATTTATACTTTAAACATCCGCGAATCTGTAAAATTAATTTATTTACGCAATTCCTAATTCTTGTAATTGTGAACAAATATCTATCATCGTTAAGGACCGTGGTTTAACTAGTTGGACAAAGATGTTGAACCAGTTGGCACTCAAAAGGTTTACCGAATGTAAATCTATAAACACATTTTTTAACCAATTTCTAGAATCCATTGTTATGATTTGTCACAGGTAAAACATGCAACAATTTCCACATAACTAAGATACGTTGTGTGGTAGGAAAAGCACGTTTTTATTGGTGATATGAGTCTTTTTTACTTATATTAACACTATACTTGTTACTAAGGTGTGTGCGGGACGCGTAATTGATATTCCAAACAGTATTATTCAGTAATCTCATGTACCAACGTTGCTAATACACTTACCTACATTTAAATAATTGAATTTGTTTTATTGATGTCACCCTTTTTGAGTTTTTATTGAGTATTTTTGTTAGTTATGCGGTAATGAGCGTATTTAAGTTATATTGACCTCGCTTCTTTTCACGCGGGTGTCGTAGAGCCCGGTTAAGGGAAACTTACCAGAACATATGCAGTAGTGACTTGTTGGAACACAACATGGCCTGCCGAGAGTGGTGAGCTCAACGCCTTATTCTATGTTATGTCTATAGGGGAGGTTCAAGTCCAGCCATAAATATAACCAACTACGGCCGTAGAGATCAAATCACATCAAATGTGTTCGAAAGATGGCGTTTAAATGCCTTTAATGGGTGATGTATGAAAGTACCTACTACCTACAATACACCTATTTGGTATCAGCCGACAATTAATATCAAATCAAGTGAAAGTGTCGCAGGTCACCTGCCCACTGATCAGAGCTTCCGCATATACAAGAAAAGTACTGATCAGTTCATCCGCATCTGACAGGTTAAGTTGGATTGGCTGCACGACTCTACATTTAGAGTACGTACCCACACCACAACCGACCCGACATCGATAGTTTATTCATATATTAATCAAAATCCACAGCTCATAGTATTTATCTTAGAACATAACTTTTAATTAATGACTTAAGGTTGAAAACGGTTTAACATTTTATAATATTACATGTCACTACATGTAATATTATGTGACTAAAGAATGAAGAGAAATTTATATTACAAACAATAAAGTATTTGGACAAAACAAAATCTAAAAATATACCCAGTTAGTTGACCCAGTCTGTGTGCGAGCTTAAGCACAATCCGGTCACAATAAGCTACTTAAATGTTAAATTTCTAAAAAACATTTTAAATGCATTAATACCTTATCACATTTTAACAATCAACGTTAATACTTCGGTACAAAACAATGCATTATATTAAAAATTCAATAATGAATTTCAAATTGCCAAGGGTGCGCGATTATCGGTTGCCTCCATAATGGCGCGCGTGTGACGGCACGAGACTGCTACAGACACTAGGACATGATAGCTTTGACTATTCAGTGACTTCTTAAGCAGGCATTCCAACGCCATTTTGAAAAATAGTGTTTTAGTCACATGAATATATTACAATTTGAATACGTATATTTTATAAAAAGTACCTATGCTACCCATACCTACTTACCCACCAAAGTATGCTGCCCATGAGCTTCCGCTGTCCAGCTTTGTATGTCTAGTAGCTGAAATGTACATAATTTCTAAAGAACACAGATAAAGTTTATAATGCATCAGACATAGTATAGCAAGATTTGAACGCGGTAATAGGTACAATTATTGAGCCTCCCTTACATCGTTAAAAGGGCGCCACCATACATGCTACGCTTAAAAAAATTTAAACGATCATTTAAAATTAAATCAGTTAGTTAATCGGCGCAAATTAATTAAGAGATTCAACTAGGATTTGAGGATCAGCATAACTTAGCTGAGTAAACACTTAAGTAAAAGCTCATTAGTGACTAAAATAAATCTAGACCTTTTTTGAAAACCCTCGTCCATCTCGTTCTATTTACAAAGACTCTGGGCAATCACTTGGAATTTGTACTTAAATATTCAGACAAGTTAAACCTAAGTTATCGCCGCAAAAAGCGCAATGGATCCGCGCTGCAAGAAGTGCAGTTGAGTAATCCTTTCGAGCTGGAAATATTACTGTGTTTTTCACTCTTTTTGCCTTGAGGTGCTGACTTGTCTTGTAAGTGTAGGTGCCTGGTCTGGTTAGAATAGTGGTACTTTGCAAATGTTAATGTGGATTGTGTTTGCAAATATTTGTACTAAGATACCTGTGCTAATCCTTGACTATATGATTGTGCAAATAATTTTTAGTCAACTAGCGGTGCCTCACGTCGTTTCCCACAGCTTAAATAAAATATTTATTTATATTCCAAGAATACGTAGGTTTAGGTAAGAACAAAGCTTGATGAAGTCAGTTCAGTTATTAAGGGTAGTTTTAACGTGATAGTTTGACGAGAATACTTAGTAAAATGCATTTTTTTTTCGGACTGATGTAAATGCTGTGGACCCCAAACCATTAGGTACAGCTTTTGCGGACTATGGCGGACGCTGAAGGCATCTCAACTCAACCAAGGCGGCCTGCTGGGCACTTTCTAACCCAACGCGTAAAACGTGTTGTCAGGGCTTTCCGTTAGGGACCATTTCCAAAAGTTAGGTAAAACAAGCGAGAAAGAGGACTTGTCTTGGGAGTTGCCTAACATATGACGTTTCCCAACGAACGCATAAATAAGATAAATATTCTTTATTGCACACATAATTAAAAACACAAAACAAAAAATAAGCACTTAAGACTATGTGACAAATTGCGGTCTTATCGCTAAAGAGCGATATCTACCAGACAACCTTGAATGGATAGGATTATTGGGAAATAGAAAAACCTGTGTGCTAGATACGAAAGTATTATAAGGAGTATTATAACAATACGCATGTCATGTAACTTATGCGACGCACCCGTAAGATGCAAGCTTTTGTTTTGCAATCGTCGAATGACGAAAGCGTGCCAATACTGTAGGTATGTAGAGTTTATAGACAGTAGATACATCTTAACACTTTTAAGATGTATGTACTTTGCCAGCCAGTAGGTTAGCCAACCTTTTCTATGCTGTATCTAACGGAAACTAAGCAGATCTTCAAAATAATAATACCCAGTTCTCCAAGTTCTTCGTTTACACACATGACCTATATATTAAGGAGACATGTACAAAGTAGCATAAACAAGCTTTTATTCTTAGTGTGACCTACATCCCAACACCTCCATTAATGTAAGTGCCGGCTTAGTGTGCAAGTTTCACAATGTTTTGAATTATAATGGTGAAATTCGTGGACCCAAATGGGATAGTGTGTTTTTAAGACAAAACAATAGTATTTGAGATACAGAGAGAAACATTTATTGACACATCACAACACAAAATACAATAAAACAAAGAAACACAACAAATAACAACATAATTTTGTGATGTGTCAAAAGGCCTCAGCATAATGCAACCCCACACTCAGATTTTCAGACGAGACCTTGGAACACAAATCATCACGAGCGACGACTAAATGATAAACATAAAAAAAGAGATATAAAAGTAACAAAATTATACAAAAACAAACAAAACGGACTAAAATGATAGCATAATAATTAGTTTTAAACACGCGGGAAAACCCGGGGGTTTAAAACTAGTTACTAAATATTTTAAACAAAATAGGCAATAAATAGAGAAGATAATATTAATTAGATACACTTTCTACACACACGAATTTCGTGAAATAAAAAGGCAGTTTTGTTTGTAGGATTTGGGTATTAGAATAATCGTCCAATAGGTTTATTTAGTAGAATCAGTACATTTTTAGTGGAGAATATTTTTTTGTTACTGTTCGGTAGTTGAAGGTAGTTTCGGCTCCGCATTTCGTAGGTGGACTCTTGTGACCTCGTGACTTGGAATATTCCATTTTCGTTAACGGCGTTGTACATCTTTTGCGAATTTTATGCATTTTTACCATCTGATATTAACAATAAAGTAGGTATATTATGCTGACTGAATGATATTGATTGTAATCTATACATAAACACTTAGAGAGTTCATTTAGGGTTATTGCCTACAATATTCGTATTGCATGAGTAGGTTAAAGTTGTAATGTCATCTAAAATGTAACACATTTATTGTCATCACATTGAGGCTAGGTATTGAAATTACCAATTAAAGGAACTTCAATCGTGAATATGGCTTCCAATTCTCAGGAGCATGGAATCCTGTAGTGCGGTTATGCAAAACTCAAAAATATGTACGAGTAACACCGGTTATTCGCCAAGACACGGTCAGTGTAGTGTGTCGTGATCGAGCTGCGTTCGAGAATGAAACAAGTGCTACAAGAGCACTAGTGTGTGTCTAATAAAATAAAATACTCAGAAAGAGGGTAGACCGTTTCGTTTGTGAATAACCGTCTGCCCAAATCGCAAAGACAAAGACAATTCAATTGTTTCCGTGATCATGGCGCTTGCAAGAGCATCGAAATATCGGAAAACTCAAAAACCGTCAAATCATGGTATTTTACCCGTTTTAAGTCATAATAAGCTCTTACACTGCTAGATATTGAACAAACGTACATAAGAACTATTAAGAAAATGGTTTTCAAATGAAAAAAATCTGCATCAAAGCTGATCCATCCGTTTTACAGCTGTTATTATAGCGGCAACAGAATTTCACAATCAAGAATTTGCAAGAATCATGTCTATCACGATTTCTGCTTTAATAGAGTTAAAACTGTGATGGTTGGTTTGATATCCTGGTGACACACAGACAGGCAACGAAGTCGTAGTAACAGAGTTTACCCTCTGGGTTAGCTCTGAGTGGTCAATAAGAGAAATCTCTTTAAATTACTTTCAATACCATTTGTCCCTTTCTCAAGTAAGTATTGTATAGTTATAAAACATTATTACTATATGTAGAGGTATAATATATATATATTATATTTATGTGTGTTATATAGTTAGGTATATGTTTCCTTCCTATTACACCACTGAATTTTTTGTTACTCTTGATTCTGTCCATCCAAAGGTTGCCTGGAACAGATCGCTCATAGCGATAAGGCCGCCCATTGTACTCCAACATTATGATTATGCTAAGTCTGTTTGTTTTTTTTGTGTGTTTTGTGTGGTGTGCAATAAAGTGTTATCTATCTATCTAAGAATTCTATATCAGCTTTTTAAGCAAAGACGTTATGAATAGAAACGTTCCATTCTAATGCACTGGATATTCAAGTTGCAGAACGTGACAGTGGCTCCGCAGAGATACGCCATATAGATATACGCTCCGTTCGTAGATGTACGTTCAAAAACTTGCTATTTGAATATGGGACGCTAAAGTTTCGGTAACGGGCGGGTAGTCGCGACGTGAGTGGTGCTCGCGTTAATGTCTGATGTATTTGATACTCAGAATTATATTGAATTTAAAAATCAAACGAAGTTTAAATTCGCTTGCTGTGACTACCTGTAATTTAGCACTAGTATATCATTCATTGTATCTTATTCTTAAGTGTATTTTCTAGTGGTCCTATTACCTAAATAAATTACCTAATTATAGGCGCAGTTAGCGTCAAATTCAAAAGCAATTATTCAGCGATAAATAAGCGTCTAGAGCAGTGAAAATAAACTGAAAACATAAAACCCAATTGATATTAGAATCACCATAATTTTGTATGCGCCCGAAGAGGTCAAAATTCAGCTCTTCTATTGTTTTATACAAAGTGTTTTGGCACCAAGCGAACATATGTTGTTCTAAAACTTTTCGACTTTGGGCCCTTTTTTCGGAAAGGCCTCTTTTTTAGCTTAATCTAATCGTTATATCATGTCACTCATGTCAGTTAATAATTAAAAAAAATTTTCAATAAAACTTCTTCTAACAAAGTACATATGTTCGCCTGGTGCGTGCCATTCACACCCTATTTGCTATATTATACCAATTCCAAAATACATAATATTTGTTGACAAGTTTTTGAAAATGTTGTGTGTAAACACTGTTTCTAATTTTGTAGTAGTCCGATTGTATCCGCTTGAATTCTCCGGAGACCATGGTATCAACCTAGATCATTAAAGAAAGAAAGCCGTAGGTCTGAAGCTAGTTAATTACCCCGGATCGAACGCTATATCCTATACGCGTCTACATCCTAAAGCAACAATTTTAGCTGTAGAAGTAGGTCACATCAGCATACGAGGAAGAAATGTGGTAGGTCTTCCTTCTTGAATACTATCGGATTTTACGTCGAGTTCAGGGAATTATATGGCGCTGTGATTTTTATTATGGTCCTTGAGAAAATGGCGGAAGGGATGTGCATTTTCTGATTTGGTTACGATAAGAAAGGCAGAGAGGACTGGGAGAAATGTAGCGATAAGATATGACTTTACGTCAAAGTAACAAAAAACATAAGCAGTAAGCACCCTAATTCGCGTTCACGGGACATTGGGCCTTCTCTCGTTTTTAAGATTTGTAAAACGGAAATAAATGACTTTGTGTCTTATATCTCTCAGCGAGAGAGAGAGAGAGATAGAGAGATTAAGCCTTAATTCAGCACGGCTGGACAAATGCTTGTTGGTGTATGCCACCATGCTCTTCAAACTCTTCAACGTTCACAAAACATCTTAGTTTCCTTCACCATTAAGCACGTGTTAAAAGCGCACAATTATTTTTCGAGAACATATATCCAGAGGTGCGCATAAACCTGGGGCTTTAATCCACGACCTTTGGAATGAAAGTCGAGTGTGCTCTCACTTAGCCAACAGTGCTTTTTGGTACAACATAATAACAAACATCAAATAGGTTAGGTATAAAATAGGTGGTAAATGGTATAGCAATAGTTGTGTTGTCTATTTGCATCTACATTTTTGTTTGATAGAAATTTTTTATTCTTTTGTGTCTTTACATCGGTATCACAACAGGTGCCCTATGTTTCTTTTGGTCCTACCTAAAGTAAACAAGAAACATAAATTTATATTTATAAACTCCGACTAATCTTGTATTATGTTTCGTAGTATATTTGTGGTCATAATGGTGGTCTCCGCACCTTACAAAATTGTCGAGATTTTCATGAAGATTTCATTTTTAAACGCCTCATAGTACGTAAACTTAAACACGAATACACACGAACCCGCCTGCTCACAACCCAAGCATTATAAAAACTTATCCGCTCTCAAAATCTTTGAAAGTTGAGAGCAGCAAAAATTGCAGTCGGAAACTTGTAGAAACAAATGCAACTTGTAAACGAGGGTATAACAGCTTTGGTGCAAATCTGTATCGTACGAGCATAAGGCTATGCATAAAGGAATACAGGGAGGAAATAAAGGATATACTAAATAACAGTTAAAAGCTTTTCACGTCACGGGTGGTCCGTGGTTTATGGAAATTCCCGCGGGAACGAGTTTTACCGCCGAAACAAAAGCCTATAGACCTCCTCGGTAATAAATGGTATATCTAACACTGAAAACAATAATTGGACTAGTACCTACTAAAAGTAATAAGCAAAGGGTCTGAACAAACTCTTTATCTTTATAATATGAGTATAAAACAACTAAACTAAACAAAACAATATCCGATTCTTACTTAGGTATATATTTAAATCCGGCTGCACATGTAGGTATCCCATAGATTGGCAAAAACTGTATTTACGTAGGTACTTTGATGTATATATACATATAAATAGATTTTGCCTATAATGTCTATTATAATTAGGTACTGTACCTTTTTATTTATTTACCACATTATTTTTGTACGACTATGTACAGAAGTGTGAATGTGCTTGTATGAGCATAAATGTCTGTTGCGATAGTTTACACACTGATGTGGCAGCTTAAACTTAAAACAGTGGTGCACAATCAATACACAAAAAGTAAATTCCTTTACCGATTCTGGTCTGGACCATCTTATAAATAACCACGGAAACTTGCTTGTTTTAAAATGTAAATTGTAATCTTAATATATATAAATCTCGTGTCATAATGTTTGTCCTCAATGGACTCCTAAGCCACTTAACCGATTATAATAAAATTCGCACACCATGTGCAGTTCGATCCAACTTGAGACATAGGATGGTTTTTACGGCGAGAAAAATTCGAATAATTTCCGGGAAAATTGTATACCCGTGCGACGCCGGGGCGGGCCGCTAGTAATTTAATAGAAATCATGAACGTTATCTAAAAACCTGTACCTCTGATTACACACCTGGTTTGGACGGTGTTATGCATAAAGTAAAAGGAGGGCGGGATGGCGTTAAACAGTTTCAGCCATCTGGGTTCAAATCGTCCATTTCGTACGTAACTTCGATAACTAGAGTAGGGTGTCAAAGGTTTAGAAATCCTTGATTCATTTAAAAATATGTAGGTAGATTGTAAATTCTTAAATTACTTGATTTTAACTATATAAGGAACGTATTTAGTAACACACCATGTGTTCGTTTTTTTTTTTCAAGAGTAATTTGACTCCGTTACAAGCATTATGACCAAGGCTGATCTGGCGGCATTGTTTCATTAAAAAACCGCCGCAAAACTATTAGACAATACATCATATCAAAATCCCACCTTATTTTATAAATAAGCCTAGCTTATATGTATGTTTCATCTGTTCATGAAAGATGATTCTAAGATTTGTAATACCAAACAATGGAAATAAATTATTATGTATCTTGTAAATTTTGTAAACGTTGGCGATTCACGATGTGGTCGCTCAGCGAACGAGCCATTTATTATTTTTTTAAATAAAAAAAAATGTTAGATACAAAAAATTATACAGCGCATATTGAGTAAATAGGTAGCGTAACCGTTGCATTTTTCAGAAGTAGTGACTACAGTCATAGAATGCGTCCTACATTTATACTATTCACGAAGGGACAATACGAATATTGTTTCAATATTATGGTTCCCCTATTCGCAGAAACAAAACCTATTACTGAACCGACGCAAACCTGGCCTCAAGTCAGAGGTAAACTGAAACATTTCGAGTTGTATTAGCAGCTCTGTTCTCAGAGTGGTTAATACCTTTTCAAAAATTTAGGTCGGGGTTAGGGGGTGAAATGTTTATGGTTTTATAAGGGTTCCGTATTCAAAGGGTAAAACGGACAAGGTTATTTCAAAGTGATAAATCACACATGATCACATATCAATAATATTTATTTATCACATGTGTTAGAAAGCAGTTAGTGTTGAGACAACGGACACAGAGGAAAATAGACTGAAAAAACATTTCGTGCCAAACGAAATGTGGGATAAGGGCAAGAGAATGATGATGATTTGTCCTAAGGTCGAATGATTTTAATTGGTCTAGAAAAAGACACAATATTAGAATCTCAAGCCAATCTTTTTGGCCCCTACTGCCACTGGCAAACAAGGAACAAGTCACTCGCTTACTTACCAACCCACATTGCACCAGCGTGCCTGGTCTATAGTCTGAGGCCTACGGTCCTATGCCCCTTATCTTATATAGGGAGGTCACATTTCCAGCCTCGGATGTTTCAAGAGTAAAATTATGATGATGTTGAAAACCTATATCTATACAAAATTATTAAAAGTCAACTTTAAACAAAATTGTTAAAAGCACTAAGTAGTATTAGAGTACCAAGGAAGAGCGAGATCTCCTTGCACACGTATATTATACATACTTAAAATGAGACTCAGTGCAACTGAATTGTAAACTTTATTATTAAGTTACTGAAATAAAACATTTTTAATTTTACATAAACATGTTTTAATAAGTTCATATGTTCTTCTTATGAAAGGCAATCTACCAATATTACTCATCTCATAAATATGTCCTTTGCCGAAGGACGCTTCCCCAGTGCTTTAAAAAATTCTATAGTCAAACCACTTCACAAAAAGAAAGACAAGCATTTAATGGAAAACTATAGACCTATAACATTAATATCAGTAATATCAAAAATATTTGAGCGAGCAATGCATCATCGTCTGGTGTCATTCTTAACAAAAAATAACATACTGGCCACTGAACAATTCGGTTTCCAGAAAGGAAAGTCTACCAATTTGGCATGCTTTCATCTTATGAAAAATGTTATTGACGCTCTTGATTCAGGTGAATTGGTGACAAGTGTTTTTTACGACATGACGAAAGCATTTGATTTTGTTTCCCATCATTTAATGGTTGACAAACTTAATAAATACGGGGTGCGCGGTCCAGTTCTTAGTTGGATCGAATCTTATTTGTCTGACAGAATGCAAAGTGTTGAGATCACGAATATCAACGATAAAAACGAAGTTGAACATGCTCAATCAGCTTACAAAATAAATAATTTTGGCGTTCCGCAAGGCAGCATCCTTGGTCCTTTGTTGTTCTTGCTATACATCAATGATCTGCCAGAAGTGACGAATAATAAGTGCACCTTATTTGCCGATGACATATCTATTCTAATTACATCAAATTCTGACATAAATAATTATAATTCTGACATTAACAGTACTATTGAATCTATTATCACATGGCTTGACGCTAATAATTTAAAGGTAAACTTGACTAAGACTAATTTAATTAAATTTACAAATAGTTCGAAGAAAAGGTATGATCTTGACATCTTTTATAAAGATCATAAAATCGAAGCAGTAGAGGTTGTAAAGTTTTTAGGTATACACTTGGACTCTAGGTGCAATTGGAAAGCACACATTGAAACCGTGAGAAATAAACTAAATAGATTTGTTTATGTTTTATACAAACTGCGCAAGAGCTCAAGTATAAACACCATATTGATGGCTTACCACGGATATATCGCCTCCACGCTGAGCTACGGTATAATTTTATGGGGCAACTCTACTAACGCCGACCTTGCTTTTATTGCACAAAAAAAATGCGTGCGTGCCATTGTCGGGATTCCACCTTGGGAATCTTGCAAACCTATTTTCATAAAATTAAAGCTATTAACATTGCCCAGTATGTACATTCTTGAGATTGCAAAATTTGTAAAGTTACACTCGAATCTATTTACTAGAGCAAAAGACATATACTCTAGATGTGTCCGAAATCCAGAAAGAATTGTTTTTTCTAGGACACCAAGGACAGCCTTATATAAAAAAAATTGTCACGCTATGTGCGGCATTATTTATAATAAACTACCAAACAAAATAAAAGATTTACCATATAATTTATTTGTGAAAAAGTTAAAGTTATTGTTAATAGATAATGCTTTCTACAGTGTCAAAGACTATTTAGAATTTAAATCTTGACTATGTATATTAATTGACATTTATAATTTTGATGAAATTAACCATGATTGAGTAGCTGTAATTGACATTTAATGTAATCTAGACTTATTAAATTTTAATGTACAAAATTTTTGCATGCCAATGTTTTTTGGCGAAATATGTGAAACGAATTGAAATGTAATATCTTATATGTACCATATTTCATGCAATAAATGATTATGATTATTATTAAAAAAAAATATGCCTTAAAAGGAAGCTCCTCGACATACATATATGTTAGGATAGGTAATCCTAACATCATCATCACCCTATTAACGTTCCCACTGCTGGGACACAGGGACTTCTCTCTTGACGAGAGAGATTAGGCCTTAATTCACCACGCTGGCCAAGTGCGGGTTGGTGAATGTCACATGTCCTTCAAACTCTTTTAAAGTTCTCAGAACATGCCGGTTTCCTCACGATGTTTGCCTTCACCGTTAAAGCACGTGTTTAAAGTGCACATAAATTTGCGCTTAATTACCATTAATTTTCAAACCAGAGGTGCGTGGCGGGGTTTGAACCCACGACCTTCGGAATGAAAGTCGAGTGTCCTCCCACTTAGCCAACACGGCTTGTAAGCATCAGAAGTCCGCCCTAGGGGTGTGTCAGCGAGCTATGAAGCGTAGTATCTTAAATATTAAACTATCAGACCGCGTGCGGAACAGCATACTACGCTCGAGAACTCAAATAGCTGACGTCGGTCAGAAGGCTGGTAGCCTAAAGTGGATCTGGGCTGGACACGTGTGCCGCATGTCTAATGACAAATGGGCAAAGAGTACTACAGATTGGGCCCCACAGATGAGACGACCTCGTGGAAGGCCCAGGATGAGATGGCGGGACGAGCTGGACAATAGAGGCTAAATAATTATAATAATATGTTTTAATAAATAAAACTAGTTTATAATAAGACTTTATTGCCTCCAAGATAAGCCGATTAAATTTTATTTCCGAAAATATTTGAACCTTAACCTAAACACTCACGAAAACATTAAGGTGATTTTATTTAATTAATTTCCTAAAAATCCTCTTCGATAAAACATCAAACATTCAGAAATCTAATAAAGGAAAACTCATTTTCTAAATTGTTTACACGGGCAGTCGGAAATAAGCAGTTTTGCATAAAACAATACTTACTCCGGAATCCTTCATGATCGATGGGCGCCGGCCGTAATAAGCGCCCTAATAGCGGACCACTCGATATTTTATCATCTTCGACTTTTTATAGTAGGCACATACGGTGGGTTGGGTCAGAAGACGCTGCTGAAGGAACTGCGAATAAAATATCTTAGCCTTTGAAATTTCTTTAAACTTTACCCGTTACTGCACACGATAAGTTTCTTTTTCATAAAGCTGTATTTTTGAATTAAAATTTCCCACTCTTTACTATTTTGGTTCATTCATTGTGTACTGACAAATCAGGCATCGAAACGTTGACGTGCACCGATTATATATATTATGTTAAAAAACAGGAGCGTACTAGCAGAGACACTAGAAGTCAATAAGAAAATCGATCGATCCGAAACGACCCGCGCGCGCGCTCCGCAAAATCTATAATCCTATCTAAATCCAAAAAAAAGCCTGGCCAGATTTTGAAAACTCTCGTGTGTGTTGTGCCCACAAAGGATTTTGTATTTATATTTTGTTTAGCGGTGAGTATCTTTGTTTGTATGCTCGCCTCACGTTATTTAAACCAATCCTTTGCTTATCCATCGTTGAACAGAACCTGGCCCCCAAAGTGTTGCTGTGCCTATTTTATTGGAATGCAACAATGACACAACGAAACTTTACAACCGTGTGGTAGTGATATCTTGAAATATGGTACATAATCCCAGAGGAAGGTTTCTATGTACAGAAACTGAGAATAAAATATCTTAGTCCTAAATTTTCTTTAAACATTACCCGATGCTGCATACCACACGATAATCAGGAAATCCTATATTTATCGCATACCCTATATTTCCGAATGCAGCCGGAATCGGTTCCGTATCTGGATTAATGTCGCAAAAGATTACAATGTGGCTCGCATGATTTATACTGTTCCCTAGAATTTACGGATTTCGATAATGCGCTCTGTCACTCGTATTTAAAGTACGTGTACAATTTGCGGCTTACGATTAAGAGATTTACGTGGAAATGTAGTTAAATAGGTTCCCTAAATAATGTGTTTTAGCCTCCATAGAAGTTTAAAATGATAGTATTATGACTTAAAATGGGTACCATGATTTGACGGTTTTTGAGATGCCTGATATTTCGACGCTATTACAAGCGCCATGATCACGACAATAGCATTAAGTGATATTTTATTTTTCAGCCTCAATTTCACCATTGGCTATGAACGCGATCATTTTGGTCATTTGTCTATGTTAGCATAAGGATAAATTTAATTTAGCATAGGCTAGTTTTAGGTTTAGCATTAGATATTAGGTATTTATATTGTTTAAGCCACCGTCCATAAAATATGTAAACTTTTTTCTCTCCATCCACGGTTGTCTGGAAGAAATTGCTTTTAGCAATAAGACCGCCCATTACGCATTCTAGGTTTAGTTTTAATTTCATATTGTATTGTTCATTTGGTGTGTAATAAAGTATATTCTATTCTATTCTATTCTAACGCGATCAGATCAGGCTAAACTCGTTTTACCGCCCTACAGAAATGCAGAATTTATTCATAATACCATTATTACATGTCAGAAATTGATTAGGAGAGAGATTTTATACCGCAATTATTTAGAATAACGTAATACCAGAGGTATAATTAACAAACTATGGATTTGTTTGCTATTCGAAATATTTATTTTTATAATCAACAGACAGGTCAGTCTACGAACCTTCTAACCAACCCCATGATGAGGCAGTTGACGTTCATAATGAAGAATACTTATGAGAATTTGGTTTCAAGCTCTCCGTGAACTTTGTTGAAAAAAATAACTATGATTTGTCGTGTGGTTTCCAAAATATTTAATTTCAATTAATTTAAAAAATAGTGCGCTATTCTAAATTCCATCAGCCAAGCCAGCGCTCGCAATGATGTCACGGTACAACGCAACCCTCGCTCAGTCCACTCGCGAGGTCCGGTAACTCTGCGTCGCCAGTATGTTTTACGATAATAGTTAAAACAGCAAAGTTACTGAGTAGCAAACAACAAGCTCTACATATCTTTTAGTTACTTGTAGGTAGGGTATACTGTGCCTTATGGCAATTGACAAATCTTTATGAATTATTACATTAGCTATGGGAAAAAAATGTAATAATAGAATGTTGAGAAATGTCATACAAGCCTAACCTGAAATTTAGTATGGTAATGAGTTCTACATTGGATTAGGACATAGGCTACTGTGACCTTGGAAAAATATGTCGTTTTGCGGGATAATTCATTAAAACGCGAGTAACACCGCGGGGCACTGCTAGTTATTCATATAATCCAAGCAAAAGTCGGTTTGATAGAAATCTCCTTGATATTTTATTAAGTGCAGATAATTTTTCGCTCTAACACAATTACATTTAAATACGAATAGGCCCCTATTAAATCCACCTGCTATTTAACAGAATATCCTGGTTTGGCGTACAGTTGATATTCTTATCTAGCTTACTGATTGACATCGAGACCCACCTTGCCACTCCTGCGCATAAGTCGGTAGGGATGAGAAACACGTTTCAAATTATCGATAATATAACTATTATAAATTTTCTGCAATTGAGTTGAATATCAATTTTTTTTTATTTAGTAATAGCACTGCCAATTTCAAATAATCATCAACATTATTTATGATGTTGGAAATGTACTACTGGACATAGGCCTCTCTCATAGATTTTCCAGTTATTAAGATTGGATCTAGCCTGCATCTAGGTACCGTAAACTCTCGTCATGGGACATATCTAGATGGTGGTTGGTAAATAACTATAAAATAGTCTATAGACTAAAGGACAGATGTTCGTAAAGCAGTGCATAAGCA
This sequence comes from Gymnoscelis rufifasciata, assembly GCA_929108375.1. Taxonomy (NCBI): domain Eukaryota; kingdom Metazoa; phylum Arthropoda; class Insecta; order Lepidoptera; family Geometridae; genus Gymnoscelis; species Gymnoscelis rufifasciata. The sequence goes on along the minus strand of OV815327.1, from coordinate 4,931,819 downwards.
TTCATCCGCATCGCGTCTCATAAGCTTTAGAGTCGTTGTTTACGTAAAAGCCATAAATCGACTATTAAGAAATTTCGGTTATATGACTTAGCAGCATCAAAGGAATAGCTAACGCGATTTCTTTCAATCTTCAAGAGTGTATGTAATATTCAAAGTTCTTAATTTTCAACCAAGCTATTCTATCGTTATCGATAATTTGTTCTAGGCACCCCTAGCCGGAGCGATGCTTAGATAAATGCTACGTTAACAAAACCTGCATGCCGCACAATACGCACCGATAACATTTACGAATATTGAAAATCTAAATAGGATTTAATATTAATACTAATGGGCAACAGTAAGTAATTGGTTTTAAAATAGAAGTTTGTTTATTTCTCAAACCCATTTATGAGAATTTATTTATTTATTTAAGCCATTTATTTCCAAATATAGTTTATCAGAATTTCAGTTACAAATTATGAGTCCATATTAACACAGTCACTATAAATCTTAACACTTCACTCATTTTTAATCGTCCATGCAGTCAGTGTTCATTATTTGGATACCCATTTCTGGGTGAAGGCCTCCTCCATCCGTCGCCACCGGCTCCTGTCTCCGGCTAGTCGTGTCCAGGTAGCGCCGCCGGCCGCGCCCTCGATGTCGTCTCTCCAGCGCTGGCGCGGCCGCCCGCGCGTGCGTCGCGCGTCGCCGTCGCGCGGATACCAGTGCAGGACGCGCTCCGTCCACCGTCCGTCTGATGTCCGCGCCACGTGTCCCGCCCATCTCCACTTCAGTTTGCAAGCTAGTGTTGCAGCGTCGACTATTTGAGTTATATTTCTAATATCTGAATTCCTCACCTTGTCTTTTAGTTTTAGGTTAAGAATGCTACGTTCTGTTGCTCTCTGAAATATCTGTATTTTATTAATTACTTTCTTAGATAGAATCCAGGTCTGGCAACCATATAGTAATGTTGGTATAACTGCCATTTCCATTGCTTTTTTCTTAAGTGACATGAGCATTTTGCTTTTGAATATTTGTTTGAGTGACCAATACTTGTTCCAAGCTAATTTTATTCTGCGTTCTACTTCGATTAGCGTTTGATTTTCGAAACAAATATTTTGCCCGAGGTAAATGTATTTATGAGAATTACGTTTCTTTATTTTAACCAACAAGAACAAGTAGTAGTGTGCTATGGTCCAATAGAGAGAAGGGTACTACGGCTAAAGAGAGAGAGAGATTCATTACACCAAGAAAAGTAAACCAAATTAAACCCTGTGTAGGAATCACAGTTTGATTCTTCCGTATCTTTTCTATGTGGCCGTTTCCACTGTGAAGTGAAATGGCGATGGTCGTCGTGCCACGTATTTATGTTAACTCTCTTAGCATGTGTCTCCACACGACAATGATATGATGATATTGTTACGATGCGATAAGTGGTTGAGAGCGCGCGAATATGTCATAACATCGGGGCGAGCCTGTCGGTACTGCCGAACATGCAGCTCTCGCGCGTCAAGCGGTCGTCGTGCTCGTTGTCAAACGCAGGCGTCGCTGTCGCGTGAATCGCTGCGAACACTCGGCGACTCCGTTACGGACACGCTGTGTTCCCATTACGTTACGACGTTACGCTGGCAACATAATAGCTCGTTCGCGGAGATTACCCGACGATGTAAGAGCGGACTAGTCGCGAGTTTCTCGCTCATGGAGACGGCTTCTAAGTCTTGTTACTTTGTGTGATCGAATCAAAACTGGAGATACGGAGGCAGGCAGGAGCTAGGGATCAAGTATTCAGATGGATTAGCACTTTTAAATGGCAATAGGCTGGCCGGGTGATTGTATGGGTGGGGTCAATTCGTAGGCACAATGCCGTATTGTAAATGTTGAAATCACAAAACGGGGCTTGTTATTACTACTTAGGTCTATCTGTTTACATTGTCATCATCATCATCATCACCCTATTAACGTTCCCACTGCTGGGACACAGGGACTTCTCTCTTGGCGAGAGAGATTAGGCCTTAATTCACCACGCTGGCCAAGTGCGGGTTGGTGAATGTCACATGTCCTTCAAACTCTTTTAAAGTTCTCAGAACATGCCGGTTTCCTCACGATGTTTGCCTTCACCGTTAAAGCACGTGTTTAAAGCGCACATAAATTTCTCAAGAAGAAAAATCCAGAGGTGCGTGGCGGGGTTTGAACCCACGACCTTCGGAATGAAAGTCGAGTGTCCTCCCACTTAGCCAACACGGCTTTTACATTGTGTATCTACCGAACTAGTAGCTTAGCAATTACTTTTGGCTATCCTAAGATTATTTCAACAAAATATCGTATCGTATGACTGCTTCAGTGGCGTGGTGGGCGGAGGTCCGCTTTCGGGGCATGAGCACGTTTTGGCGCAGGGTTTGATTCCCGCCGAGAGCACTATCTTCTTGGCCTTGGTTCTTAATATGTATAATGAAAAATACTATTTATGTATGTATGTCTATTATATTATTTCGAGGTTTAGAGTCTTATCTAAAACATTAAGAATCATATTTTATACTATTTCTTAAGGCCACCTTGTTTCGAAGATTTAGGCATTTTACTCGCCCAGTCGACTTGCGTGCGCGTTTCGCGGGAGCCGACTTGATATGAACTCCGGCGACGGCAAGAACGCACAGTATAACATAATGCAGTAGCTACGGTGATTTTTATTGACTGTATTCTTTTAGTATATTGATTATTTTATTGACTTTATTCTTTTATTTGATTGAAATGAAAGTTTATAGTAGTAGGTATGTAGGTATTGAATGTAAACATAGTTTTTCTTACTAAACTTTTTGAATTAATGAGGTGATAATGATGATTGAAGAGTTTGTGTTATAGAATACAAACAACAAAATGAAAACAAACATAATTGTTATGTACAATATTTATTCTCGTTTATAAAATAAAATACATTTTATATGAGGAATAAAATGCTTAAATTTCATTGTATTTTAGAGTTCTAGTGCTAGGTCCTGATGGAAATTAATAATGTTTTGCGATAAAAAAATCTCTTTTTCTTTATTTTCGGATTCGGTGGATTCGCATTCAAGTGTCAGATTCCGTATAGGTATACCACGAGTGTGTCTGGGGTTGACGATTTCTGGCAGCAGACATTGGACAAATAAGTTAATAAATAAATATTGACGAACAATCCACACAACAACATCTAGCCCCGTGGTAAGCTATAAGCTTGTGTTACGGGTAGGTACTAGACATCTGATATACTTAATATAATAGACATACAAAGATAGATATTTTTTATTATACATACTAAACACCCGGACCAAGGAGAAAATGCTTGCAGAACATACAAACACTTGACCCCTCGGCGGGAATCGTACCCGCTACCTCTTGCACCGCAAGCGGACCTCCGCCCACCGCGCCACTGAGGCAGTGGACAGGTGGTAAAAGTGTGATAATTTTGATTCCATCTTTGATTTCCAAAATTCATCATCTTTTTCGATTTTTCCGATATGTACTGGTTCTTTTTCCCCAAATACCAAATAGACATTGCCGTCGCGACGGCAATGTCGCGGTTTTACAAGTACAAGTTGTCCTTGTACTTGTAAAACCAATCACGGTTTTTATTAATTGTTGTAGTTTCACTTCTGTCGTGTGTGAACCGCAAACACACCTTTTTTTTTTCACGTCGCACGTCGCTCGTCGGGCGGGAAGAGCACTGGCACAGGTCCGTCGTCGGTAAGCGCCACCGCGCGACTGACGAAGTCTGCGGGCGTCGCGCCGCTCGCGGGTTTGTAGGTATTTAGGCATAATTAATAGGAAAATAACACTACAACACGCACCTCAGCGATTTGCACTAGAAAAATGATTTATCTAAAGATTGGTGTAAAAACAAGGTCAATAAATTTATTATTTTAGGCACAGTATTGAAAATCTTTTTTAAAAAGAGGCAACTTTGGTATTTTTTTCTATCGAGCGAAGTTCATCTTATTGTGTAAATGTAAGCGAATTGCACTCTGTAAGATCCTCAACTGAAACATATTTTTTTTTCAGAATTTTACGTCAATTTTTGACTGATTCATATTGATTTTAAAAACAGCATTTGCGGTATAAGGGGCCCTTATTTTATTAAAGTTATTTTTCCATCCAAAGGTTGCCTAGAAGAAATCGCTTTTTAGCGGTAAGGCCGCCCATTGTACATTTTGTTTCCTATGTGTTGTTGTATTTTGTTTCCCTGTGTGTGCAATAAAGTGTTTTGTATTGTATTGTATTTTGATAAATCGGTTATAAATCAATCTTTGACTTGTCTAACTTTTGTATATGCAAACTAAAGATTAAATAAATGAATAGGTACTGAATCCTACCTAATATCTAATACAGACAATTATATTTAATAAATAACTTTGTTTATGTTCCCACTTCCGTAATCATGATCGAGAGGGGAAAAGGTGCAATTCGCAATCTCACAAAAGGCTTACAGGGCTGGCTGCCCGCGTTTCTCAAACCGGATCATTAAAATACTAGGGAATCTGTGCAAATTATTTTCTCTAACAACCTCAGTAGTTCCCATTACGTTGTCAATCTCGAATAATTTCTTAACGAGAAGATTCTTGGGCGCTTTGCTAATTGGAAATAACTGTTACGGTTATCTGTAACTCGTTATTTTGCGACCAGTGGTGTTTTTCTATTTTTTTTAGACCTTGAGAGAACAATGAAACATGATGATGGTGGTGGCGCGGTGGGGCGAATGTTGTTACGACTAAGAAGAAGAAATATGAACCTATAGTTTACTGGGAAATTGTTTATTATCAAATAATATGCAAAACTAGAAGGCTTTTTTACACGAGTTATAAAGCATTCTCTTCTCTTCTCAGTTGGTCACCCTTGACAGATCGTGGTGAGTGGTCGTGGTTATGGGGGTCCTTATGATGAGCTGCTGCTCTTGCAATGCGCCGCCATTGTTCCCTGTTAGTTACGTTGCGGGAGCAGTCGGTAATGATGGACTGAGTCAAACCTGAGATGAGGTCCGACCACCTTGTTGGAGAGCGACCACGAGACCTCTTTCCCTCCATTCTGCCTTGTACAACTAGGCGCTCCATGGAGTTCTCGTTTCGCGCCACGTGTCCAAAGAACTTCAGTATTCGTATTTGCACAGTCGACGATAGTTTCCGTAATATGAAGCTCTTCGCGAATGGAGACGTTAGTACGACGTGCAGTCCATGGAATCCTTAGAAGACGTCTCCAGCACCACATCTATAATAATAATAAATAATAATAAAATGATTTATTCAAAGAATTAGGTTTACAAAGTACTTTAATACATATAGGTCTTAGAAACTACATAATTAAACTTGTGAGTACTTGTTTATGAAACCTTTGGGAGTACAAGACGGCTTCTCGCTCTAACTAAGCATTATGCTTGTATTTAGACGCGAGGGGAGATCTCCAACGCGTCTATTTTCCTCCGCCCATTAAGTCTCAGGGTCCAAGTCTCAGCTCCATAATAGAAGAATTGGAAAGACAAGACTCCTCATAACTCGTATAAAGGATTATTACGCGATAAAAAGTTAGGTAGGTACCTGTGTGAATTTAAATTCTTAACCAGTGTAGCGGTTTGAGCTTCAAAAAGTAACGAGCTTAGGTACAGTCAACCTCAAATTCATAGTTATTATAATCTGAAAAACAATGTACCGAAATAGTAATAGCAAATAGTGTTCACAATATCTCACTTCTTTTGTTTCATATTAACAAGGGGTCAACGCAAACATAGCTTTCAAATTTATTTTCATTATCTATTATGCCAAGTTGCTACTGTCAATGTCAGATGTCATTGTCAATAATTATTCTACCAGAATCCAATTAGAAAAAGCCATACCAGGCAACAAAAAATATGAAAAAAAAATATTTTGTCAATAAAGTGAGAGAAATTTTCCGTGATTTTCCGATTTTCCGCAAGTTATTTTCCTTGTGATTTACTTGTGATATCTGTATTAAAATTATATATATTATTGAAAAAACTAGACTCCAACCCCGTTAAAACGGTACCAAAATAATAATTAAATATTCAGAGGAAGTATTTTAAATAAATTTATCAAAATAGGTCTCCAAATCAGTCTAAAAATGTTACCATCCTATGTTTGATATTTTTTTAGTACGTTGACGTACGATGATTCATATTATTATTCAAGTTTATATAATTATAATAAAGAACATAAATACATTTTTGGTTTTGAAATAGGTTTAGTACTTTTTAGGTGATAGATAGTTTTAACGGAAAAAACGCGCAGCGTGTCACGCACCGCTCGCGTTACGCGGGCTGGGACGTATCATCGCTGCTTATGCTAAGGGCGCTGGACGTTACAGTGGATAAAAGAGTTTGCATGCTACTTGTTATAGCTTATTGTTTATAGCGTTGTTCATCATCATCATCACCCAATTAACGTTCCCACTGCTGTGACACAGGGACTTCTCTCTTGGCGAGAGAGATTAGGCCTTAATTCACCACGCTGGCCGAGTGCGGTTTGGTAAATGTCACACGTTGACAACGTTGTTGCCTAGATAATATTTAACACCTCGATCAGGAAATATTATGATGATTTGAATTGCACTACTTGCGAAGAACTGCGTGCGATCTTGTAGGATAAAACTACCATACTATGTTACATAGTTCAAGAGTTAAACCCGAATGCAATTAATCAATAATCAAATAAAATTAAATATAAAACGTGTATAAATACCCCCCCCCGTTCCAGAACTTTAGTTCCCATAATAGTAAAAAGTCATACTATTTTGCAATGCACGTGATGATCGTTCATTTGAGACCCCACTCCAGTATATTTGCACAGGTTTGGTTATTCTTCCCTCACTCTTGATCGGTTCAACCGATTTACCTAAAAACACACAGTAACATTTAATAATAAAGAAGCTAAAGTGAAATCGCTTTATCCATTTGAGAGCTACGATGACACAGACAGATACGTCAAACTTATAATGATAACACCCTTTTTTTCGGACGAGGATTAAAAACAAACTAATTTTTAGTTACCTTGGTGGCTCATTGTGTGAAGTTTATGCACTATAGGTTCGGTTTTCCTTAACCACTTTTACCCCCATAACATTTAAACGGGTCAACCGATTTTCATCAAACATGTCTAAGAAAACTCGCACAAAACTCACCATTCATAAAAAAAACTAAATTGCAATCACTTCATCCGTTCGGGAGCTATGATTTCCCAGACAGACAGACACACACACAGACAGACAGACACGTCAAACTTATAACACCCCTCTTTTTTGTCGGGGTTTAAAAACGTATTACCATACAGGCAACGAGACGACTTTTACCGGTCAATCCACTTATATAGTTCCCATAAAGTATTATACAATGGTTTTAATCCGTTGCCACCATTAGCAAATCATTTTACAGCCCAGTAATCGGAGGCCATTCACATTTTACAATTCATAATCACCAAACCCCCCAGGCGCGAGATTTATAGGGTCAATACGTGCTGGATTTATCGACTAATACAGCGCTGGTTTGGCTCCAATACATTGGAATTAATGGAAAGTAGTTTTGGTTGTGTGGAATTATAATTACTGTTATCATTATTAGGCGGCCGTGGTATATGGAGTAGAGAATGGAGTTGTCGGCTTAGCACGGCGATTCTTGTCTAGGAGAGAAGAAACGGTGTCTAGGTAGAATAGACTTCTTGTCTATATAGAATAGACTTATTGACTCGTGATAAAATTTTTATAATGTGTTCTGAATTTGTTGAGCGTTCCGATGAATTCATCACATCGGTCGCGCAATTTTTTTGAGGGGATGTCAAGTAAACCTAATACTAGCTCTCATTAAAACATCTGATTTGCAATTTTGACATACCACACTAACATTACTACAGATTAGGTAATACTAACATTTAACAAAATGAAGAAACTTTTTGCTCTAATGTAATTTTATTAGCATTGTTTCACAAAATACCATTTCCCTATATCAATAAGGTTCGCAAAATATCAGATATGTACTTAGAAAACCAGAAATGTATTAGAGTTATTAATAAAATGTCTACTAAGAACTGAGTAGGTACCGAACGAGAACAAGAAATTTATTGAAAAAAACTACTTTTTTAATTATATCCAGAATAAGGTAAAAATATCTATTAAACATTGGCGATTTAAGTAGGAGACAGGAGAGGTATACTAAAGAGAAATCTAAAAATAAATGATAGAAAGAGGGTGGATGTTAAGTTGTAATAAGTTTTTTATAGGGTCACCATTACGTCCTACAAAATTGCAAATGTAACACTTTTTAAATTATCATGGTTCTTAACAATATTATGACCTAAAACGGATAACATACCATGATTATGACGGTTTTTGACTTCCTCCTTGCGCCAAACTCACCTTTCGTACAAAAAAACATCTTTCAAGTAAATTGAAATCTATATCTATACTAATATTATAAAGCTGAAGAGTTTGTTTGTTTGTTTGTTTGATTGTTTGTTTGTTTGTTTGTTTGAACGCGCTAATCTCAGAAACTACTGGTTCGAATTGAATAATTATTTTTGTGTTGGATAGTCGAGTTATCAAGGAAGGCTATAGGCTATATAACATCACGCTACGACCAATAGGAGCAAAGATATAGTGGTAAATGTGTAAAAAACGGGAGAAATTGTTCATCTTTGAAGCCTTCCGTTGCGTGCGCCGTGAAAACGGTTCAAGATACACAAAAAATATGTATTAAAGAATAATAGCTCTTTTAATGATCTAAAAAACAGTCCGCGATAGTATATGTCTATCTTTTAAGATTAACTCACAAAAACCGTTTTTATGGTAGGTACCTAATTTGGTCGAAATAATTTATTTAAGTTGTATCAACATAATAATATTAATCTTTATTCAAATAAATATGTTGTTGGTTAAGAGTACTTCATCCATTATAACGCGGGTTGCACCGCAGGGCACAGCTAGTAATCTATATAAATTGAATATTGAATGAGCTATGATGTCCCAGACAGACAGACTTCTTCTTCTACGACGGAGGCTTATGTCCTCGCTTAACTTTTGACAGACAACTTTAATCAATAGTTGTTATTATAAAATTGGCTTACTTTTGACTACAGAAGGCAGAGACGAGGTCAAAGAAACAAGTTAAACATAAAGCCCAGAGAAAATAATTCCACAGCATCTAAAACCCTAATTGACTTATTTTTATATCATTCATCATTTGAGAAATATTAAATGGAAATAGAAAATGTTATAAATAATAAATTCTTATTCTGCCCAGACACACAAGGGATCGAGCCTACATAATGTCGGTAATGGAATTTTATACCATTCGTATTGTTCCAAAGAAGCTTATATTTGTTGAAAGAATAGCCTGTGCGATTTGGCAATTTATAGCATGAAATGTATAAAGATTGCGTATAAATGATTTAATTTCGTAATGTAAGAATATTACCTTGCAAGACATATTAAATCGTAGACTTAGGTGATTTATTTGTAGATTAGTAGGTAAGGTACCTTACTTAATCGTTAGTCTGATAGGCATCAAAACGTATGAAACGTCTTTGATTATACTCTTTCGTCTTCGTCTTTGACTTATATTATGTTTAATTTTTTATTTAATTTTTCATTTAATTTTTAAGTTACAATTGGTTTTGATTATTTTAATTATTATATATTTTTTTAACATTTGCATACCCGCTTCCGGGTAAAATACAATATACTACTTGTACTATAATAATATCGTGACATGTACTTGAATTGAAAATGTATTTGGCAAATAAATGATTGATTTGATTTTTATTCTTTGGCCAACATACATTAAATACGGCAATGGTTACAAACCGTTTTAGGCTTCCGTGCCTATAGGGATTGTTACTGAGACTTTGTCGTCTGTCTATCCGTCTGCCACCAGGCTAAAACAAGAACCGTGATAGAGTTGAAATTTCGAGCAAGATGCAAAGTTACAAAATCATTTATTTCCATTGTTTGGTTTTACAAATCTTAGAGCGATGATGTATTTCTGTTGACGCTACTACAAGAAATACTTTATAACCCCCGACCAAAAAAGAGGTGTGTTATAAGTTTGACGTGTCTGTCTGTCTGTCTGTCTGTTACATCATAGATCCCGAACGGATGGAGCGATTTCAATTTAGTTTTTTTTGTATGAAAGGTGAGTTTGGCTTGGGTGTTCTTAGACATGTTTCATGAATTGGTTGAGCCGTTTAAAAGTTATGGGGGTGAGAGTGGAGAAGGAAAACAGAAAATCTGCAAAGATACTAGTGTGGGTATCAAATGAAAGCGCATCGCGTTACCCACATTACATAATATTATGTTGTTTTACATTTAAGGAAATGAAGGCATTGGAATCGGGGGTTTTTCTTAAATTTTATATTTAGATTTATTTCATGTTTGTTGTATCCTACCTCTATACATTAAATGTGGTTTTATAATTTAAGCAACATTGCTTACTTGGAAGGGTGATCGCGGACTGCTTTCTTTCGAACCTTTCTTTTTGCACTTTATTGTTTTATACTTACATGTTTTTATTGAGAGAAAATGTTAAAATTGTTAAATAACTCCAATAATTAAATGTTAAAATTGTTAAATAACCCTCGGCGTTTATGTACAATTTCTTACTAAAATTAAGCGAATTTGATCGCGTTCAGTACCTACTTGCATCGGTGATCGCTCTGACTGCAACATTTTGCACTCATCTTTTAAGATTTTTAACTAATTTTATATCTTGAAAAAACACGGAACCCCGTATGAGTTTATCTCTTACTAATCAAATTTATTTATTAATTTGGTGTTCTTTAATGGTATTGTAATGGAGTCGTGTAATGAGCAAAGATTTATTTATTTTTACTTTGTCGCAAAATACTATGTACTGAGGACTCGATGCTAGAAGCATTCTCAACCAGTCATCCTGGGCTGCAATAAAATAAATTTGGCACTATCAATATAAATTGGGTTCTTTGACAGATGCATTATGCTAAGCCTGGACCCTTTATAACACATGTTGTATCATGAGTAGGTTTAAGGTAGATTTAATTATTAGTTTTTGTAATCTGTTATAAGTAGTTGTTGTAATAATAAAATAATTATTTATTACACACCAAGATTTAAAACAATACAAAAGGGACTTAAAGTTCAATGCGTAATGGGCGGCCTTATTGCTTAAAGCAATTTCTTCCAGACAACCAGAGACAGGTGGAGAGGAAAATGCACAGTAAATAACAGAACAATAACAAACTACAGCAATAACTTTATTGTGTTGTATCATAAATAATAAGGTATGTTATTTTTACTTTCTTTTTAAAACTTAAATCAATCAATATTAACAATTTAACAGTTGTTCGGTCTAGTATCCATATGAAACTTTGAATCCTGGGAATATCTGGCCTAAACTAAGTTAGGGCATAGCGACAGTTACTCGAACTGAGATGTAAAACGAAATAATTAAGATATTGTTCTTGCAATTAATGCCGACATTCTGATTTAAATCAGCGCGTTTAAGGAAAGCGGTGTTGCCTTTCAACTACCTTTATTTATAGGCGTTGGTGTTGCCAGTTGAGGGCAGCTGGGGCACTTATGTTGTTGGGCAAGTTTGAGAATGTCTTCTATCCGAGTATCTATACTTATATTATAAAGCTGAAGGGTTTGTTTGAACGCACTTATATCAGGAACTTCTGGTTCGATATGAATAATTATTTCACTGTTAGATAGCCTATTTATTGAGAAACGAAAGGGCTACATTTACCGCGATAAAATACGTCATAACTGCGGGAAAATCCATAAACTTCATCTATCACTCACTTCTGCAGGCGTCACGGAAGACCAACGCTATAACAACCTTCATAGGTAGTTATAGCAAAACCCTGAGTTACGACCTTTTTGAACCATTATCTTATTTCATAAAGTTTGTTTAATTATAATTATTTGACTGCCTCAGTGGCGCGGTGGGCGAGAGTCCGCTTGCGGCGCAAGAGGTAGCGGGTTCGATTCCCGCCGAGGGGTCAAGTGTTTGTATGTTCTGCAAGCACTTTCTCCTTGGTCTGGGTGTTAAATATGTATAATAAAAAATATCTATATTATATTAAGTATATCAGATGTCTAGTACCCGTAACACAAGCTAAGAGCTTACCACGGGGCTAGATGTTGTTGTGTGGATTGTCCGGAAATATTTATATTTATTTATTTTATTTTATTTAATGAATATTTAATTTAAGTGTTTGTATTTGTTTATTTTGAATTTCTTTGTTACGGCAACGCCGTGGAGTGAGTGCAGTTAGATTGAAACTAGATAGTTTCAATCTAACTGCACTCGTGAACACACCTGCCAAGCCTGGCAAGTATTCGCAAACCTCTTACCTTGATTATACATACCGTATCATGATGACACATATGCAAAATGAAGGAAGCTTATGTAGACCAGTGGGCGTCCTTCCGCTGAAAAACAATGGAGGCGATTAATGTTTATATTGCTAAAAACATGATAAAATAATATTTTGGCGAAACTGCCGATGTAGAATTCCGACCTAATTTAAATTTAATAAATTACATTTTCTTTGACATATTATAAGCGTAATATTTTTTAATTACTTTTAAGCAGGCTTAGCTGCAGTTGAGAATCTTGCGGTGCAAAAAGTATCATTGCTTTTGCCTTTCTAAGGTATTTTATCTTTTTTCTCTCCATCCACGGTTGTCTGGAAGAAATTGCTTTTAGCAATAAGACCGCCCATTACGCATTCTAGGTTTAGTTTTTAATTTCATATTGTATTGTTCATTTGGTGTGTAATAAAGTATATCCTATTCTATTCTATTTATGTGTATACGTGGTTTGGCATTACCTTGCTGTAACAGTTTCTAACTAGCACAGGAGGTGAAGTCCTAAAGACTACGTTAATTATGTAATACTTTATTTGGTTTTTAACAAATTATTGATTGATTGAAAATATTGATGCCTGAAAAACTAGTCCTTATAGGCTTTGAAATGACTATTTCTGGGCTGAGTTTTTTAGGTATATGGTCAGCGATCATGCTACAACGCTGTAACCCCTTACAATGTGGCCTCAATTTCCACCTTTCCTACAGGTCTCTATCATTTAGTTAAGTATGTATTTAAAGCTAAACTGCAAAGATATTTCTGTCCAATTGCCCGGTCGAAATAAAGAAAAATAAGCGATAAGAAATAATTCGCATAGAGCTAATATTTATAGGTGAGACATGAAAAGCACAATTATAACGAAATGTCAAAAGTCCCAATTGATCCGACTTCTCGATATTTTTTTATTCAAGATCAAACTAGCAAAATTACAGAATTTTCCTTTATTCTTAAAAGCGGTACCAAATTTTTTATTTAGCCTAGCGTGTCTCACAAATTGCAGAGACCTCTCTCAAATCCTCCTACTTGTCCCGTATTCAATAAATACCGGACGAATTAGATAGAATAATTCAAAAGTATGGGTTTTAAGTATAATAAAAGCGAAATTATGTGCCTGAAGCACTGATAGTTTTTTAGAGAATCAGAATAACACAAAGGCTCAAAAGGAAAATAAATTATTGGGAGCAAAGCCCGATTCAGATCAAATTTGGCAGTAAAGAACTAAAGCTACTTTCAACCGCGGGCAAATCTATAATTACGCAGGCAAAGCTGCAGACGTAAAGCTAGTCAATATCAATACAAGATCACCAGCTGTCTTTAATAAGCTGTCAAAAGTTGAGCCCACTCGTAACTCCCATTCAGCGTTGTTCTAAATATCAAGTTGTTTAGAGCCAGTGACTGTTGCAAAGTTCACTAGTGTAATTGTGGGCTAATTAGGATTATAACTAGATGCTATTAGTATAGCTATTACTATTTGTAGTAGGTCATCATCATCATCACCCTATTAACGTTCTCACTGCTGGGACTTAGGGACTTCTGTCTTTACGAGAGAGATTAGGCCTTAATTCACCACGCTGGCCAATTGCGGGTTGGTGAATGTCACATGTCCTTCAAACTCTTTAAAGTTCTCTGAACGTGCCGGTTTCCTCACAATGTTTGCCTTCACCGTTAAATCACGTGGTTCAGAGCGCACATACATTTTTCAAGAAGAAAAATGCAGAGGTGATTTGTGGGGTTTGAAGCTTCGGAATGATAGTACAGTGTGCTGCCACTTTTGACATTTTCGGTTCTCATTCAACACATTCTCACCCCAAGCACACAGCTGTCAAACAAACAACACTCCTATTTTTAGTTGCAGGTTAAAACATCTCAACATTATACTTCCCAAGAGCTCAGTCAGTTGTCAGATGGGTATTAAGTAGATAGTTGTTGAAACGCTGGTACAGAAATAAACCCTTTTTCGACTGCCAGCTCGGGCTTAACAAAATGTAATTAAATTCCAACATTGAAGCAACACATCACAAATAAGTAATGTCGGGAGGATCCGGTGTTAAATAATTTACTTAAGCGCTTAGGCGAGCGAAAGGGTGACAAGTGTGAGTTGTGTTTGTGGGCTGCGGGTTCCGGTTAATAGATTTTACATTTACAACTTATGTTTTAAATAAAGATGCTTAGGGCCTCTTTCACCATATCTAAGTCAATTCCCAAGTAGTTAATCAGTAGTTACGTATAGTATAAGATTATTTTGGTAAGATGCAATATTATATTATTTATATTCAACATCGTCAACAGTAATTTATAGGACGATCTAATGATATTCTTGGAACTTTAATCGGAGATTGTAAAAGAAGTATCACGCTACAACATAAGTAATTGAATTACATTTATACAAATTTCTTTTAATTACAGAAGCTCACAAATAATATAAATAAATAATAAATATTACCGGACAATCCAAACAACAACATCTAGCCCCGTGGTAAGCTCTAAGCTTGTGTCATACAAGTCCAAGTCAAGTACAAGTCATCTGATATCTTCTTATATATAAAAATTGGTCGAAAAAATGTGTTGCTAAGCGCATAACTCAACAACGCCTGGAGCAATTTGGCCATTTTTTAATGTTCGTTGGAGTTCAAGGATGGCTTTTACGGCGAGAAAAAATCGCATAATTGCCGGGAAAATTTTTTACCTGTGCGAGGCAGGGGTGGGCCTTTAGTACTTAATATAATAGACATACATGTATAGATATTTATTATTATACATACCATTAAACACACAGACCAAGGAGAAAGTGTCGTCGAAGCCCACCGCGCCACTGAGTCAGTCAAGTACATACATACAATGGTAAATTTTATAAGGAGGTAATAAAATATTTAGTAAGTATTTCGAATATTAAGACTTAAAATTGACATGATTACCGCTAAACTTGCAAGTCAGATATTTATTGTCAAAATAAACGATTTTATTATTTTTTATTGGAATATAAAAATCTTAACCTTGTTAAAACTAGCAAATATATTAATAAATCTTCAAATTACTAAGTTGTATCATTAAATGTGACAAGGAAGGAGTGTTAAGCGTTACTTAACAAATCTGTTTACACTCCCTAATGGACACTCATAAAGATACCTATATCATATAGATAGGTAGGTATATCATTAAGGTTTTCATAATAGTGGAAAGGAATCCTAAAAGCGGAGGAGTCGCGAGAATCCGCCTAATTAACAAACATTCAGTCGGCGGGACGGCCGCGCCCGACCCGGACCTTGCTGGATTATCACTAGTTACTGTCCGTTTGTCTGTAGTGCTATACCTACATATCCCTACCCTATCTAACCTAACCTATCTATACCTATACCTTTATTATTTTCATTTTTTTTTAATATATAAATGTGAATATAAGTTTGTTTGTTACGCTATCAAGCGAAAACTACAGAACCGAGTTAAATGAAATTTGGTACACAGAATCTCTAGAGTCTGAGAACGGACATACTATTAGCCTACTTTAAACCGCGGGAAAGTGTCATTCCGCGGGAAAATTAATTATAACGCGGGTAACACCGCGGGGCACTACTACTACATACATATATATCCATACGTGTGTTTTTCGCTGATTTAAGTGGTATTAGGTGTTGATTTCTACCTATAAACAGCTTTAAAATCTATGTTTTGTGATTGGGGCTATTTGGAATGGATTTTGGGGTTATTTGGAACAATAGTGTATTATTTATCTTAGAAAAAACGTCCTTGAAATCGCCAGGATTGGAGGATGTATCGATGGAAATAGTGGGTTGTAGTTGAAGTGAAGGGCAAAATTTATAAATAAAATACATAATACATAATTATAAATAAACTAGCGGACACCCGCGGCTTTGTACACGTATATTTAATTCATTACTTTCCAGGTACTTTTCTTAAACAAAAAACTTAGAAAACATAGGTTTTTAATACAAACATCTTACCCCCGTGCCCAAAAGGGGTATTGATTTATAATAATACATAAGACACCTCGACACCATCTATAGAGAATACATTTATAAAATCTCCTTATTTGAAACATCTTTCTGCTCATCTTCTTGCTGGCTCTCGGTGGATGCAAGTGGCGACCGATCGGAATGATTGGTCGTCTTTGAGGGAGGCTTATGTCCAGCAGTGGGCGTCTAATGGCTGAAATGATGATGATGATGATGATGATTTGAAACATTGAAATTTGTTAAAAAATTCCAACCCGCATTTTATGCCCTCGGTAGTGGAGTTTCGTAAATATAATGTCTTTATTGCTCCTAACATGGTAAAAAAAGATGATAATAATTACATATAAGTTCCACATGTTTCATTAAAACCAAGCATGTAATCTATATAAATAAAAATAAATTGTTGTTCGTTAGTCTAAAACTCGAGAACGGCTGAACGGATTTATCTTATCATAGTCTTGAAATGTTCGTGGAGGTCTAGGGTAGGTTTTAAAGGCGAGAAAAAATCTAATAATTGCCGGGAAAAAAAAATGAATAAAAACCCGTGCGAAGCCGGGGCGGGCCACTAGTATTTAATAAAATCAAGGATAAATGTCAAAATAATTCCTTACTATTTTTGCGTTGTATCACAGATTAGATACTATCTGTGGTTGTATTGATTGCAATAAGAGTAAATCCCTTTACAGTTCTGACTTCCTCACATTTAACAATAACTAATCTACAATAATTCATATAACAGATAATAAAAGGCATTAGTTGTAATAATTTGTTCATAGGCCCTGGGCAACAAGCGTTGTGACTGGAATGTAATTATTATAATATAATACTTGTTATCGAAGTATTACAACACATTATAGGTTAGTGTAAGATTAACGTTAAATTCTTCATCGCAAATCAAAGTTTAAATGGATTGTATTGGATAAAGTTAAAGGGATAAAGCTTTTTATGCATAGAGCGTATTTTGTTTGCGATTTTTTGTTCTGTTTAAAATGTTGTAAAATTGTGATGTTGTTAAAATGTTCATTGTTTGTATTTATTAACCTAGACAAATTAAGTCTAGAAGGTAAATCATTATATTAAATTAATCTGAAGGTGTTTTCAGTGCGTCAAAATAAGATGCAGGTCCTAAAATTCTGCAAAATCAACTAAATATGCACACAGCGGTTGCATATACATAATGTTGATCCAGACCTATTTAGAGTAAAGAGAACATTACCTTTAGTCAAAATGGTTCATCCGTTAGAACGTCAAAAATCAACAACAAATTTTGTTTATAATATTTGTGAGATTAATATATTATTATGATTATTTGTCAAAGAAGCTGCACAGTGAATAGTTATCTTCCCAAGTCCCGCTAGAGGGAACGATGCAACATTCCCACACGACACACTGTCTCAGATAGCACAGCTACCGCTCGCCTCAGAGATACAATACTGCACATGGGATTAAATAGAACACCGCGGTCACAGTGCAATTAGTCTCGGTGTGAATAGGACGCTTTTTTAAGATGAAACTCGTTTTAGTAGGTATTTATTTTCTGTTTTGTTGAACGATTCGTTTTTTTTTAATGTTACCTTATTCAAATTAAACGGGATAATAGGAATATTTTTCTTAAATTGCCCTGCGCTTCCCTTTCTTCATTTTCGATTTCTTCAAAAAGGAATATTTCTGGTAAACCCTATTCAGGCACCAATTCGTTTCGAAACACGACCGAGCCTTTTTTCGATTGATCGATATATTTTAAAAAAATAACTTACTAGGCGAAATTTTCATGAAAATTGTAAGAGTTCTCGCAGATATTTTTTTCTGATATATAATAAATCTAAATTTAAAATTTAAGAAAAACCCCCGATTTCAATGCCTTAATTTCCTTAAAAGTAAAACACCATAATATTTTGTAATGTGCCCGCAATGCGCTATTATTTGATACTCGAGTATATTTGCAGATTTTCGATTTTCCTTCCCCACTCTCACTTTTAAACTGCAGAAACAGATTTTCATGAAACATGTCTAAGAACACTCGCGCCAAGCTCACCTTTCATACAAAAAAAAACTAAATTGAAATCGCTCCCTCCGTTCGGGAGCTATGATGTCCCAGACAGACAGACAGACACGTCAAACTTATAACACCCCCCTTTTTTGGTCGGGGGTTAAAAGGGCTTTTAGTGACTTCCCGCTAATAAACGTATTAAATCATACGTTTCAATAAATACATTTCTCTATTACACATCCTGCTATACCCCTCTCAAGCTGGCTCAGACAGTCTGTCTGAGACGCCGAGATACGCGCAGCAGTCATTAAGAACACGACGCGGATCATACTTATTGCAATATCGCTATATTGGTTACTGCGTCTTATTGCTATAGGTGCTCTAAGCTATAGGTGCTCTAGGCTATAGGAGAGGCTTAGTCACCTAGGTTCTGCGTTCTCCATTCTCGAGTTTACACTGAAGGATTTGCAGGTCTTGGTCTCTGAGTGGCTCGTAAATAAATAAATGTTGGGCAATTCTCATAATGTGTGTTACAGCATTTAGGGGCTGTTTTACTCTCTCTGAGTAAACTTAAATAATGGTTTAAATACAGAGTGTATCAAAAGTTTCGGTCAGTTTGGGAATATGGTCAAAACTAAAATAAATTTGAGGATATGAAAACAAACTATTTTATTTATTTTTGACATCATATTTCGTAGTAAACTTTTGTTCTTATAACCTACACAATCGATATCTAAATAAAAATATTGCCTTACTAGTTTTTCTAAAGTCCGGGTTTGATTGAAGTGAATGCATGCATGTTTCATTTTGCAAAATAGGAATTGTAGATCGATGACATGGTTCCTAAAATCAACTCTTCCTATTTCTTATATTTTTAGAAATTCCCCTACTGACCGAAACTTTTGTTCCAGAGTATAGAGCTTCTTCGAGCGAAAGAGTGAAAAAGCGAGATAACAATTGACAAGTGAGTATTGACATAACTAACCATTGTTTATTTAACTCGGATTTTGTGAAATAAGCCGTTAGCCTCGAGTCTAACTTAGTTCACAAAAAATATATAAAAAAAAAACTATTAATACCACAGTTGTGATTCTTTCACAAATTTTGCTGAATAGAGTCTCGTGCTAAAATCAATGAGGTATTAAAGGCTTTTTAGTAATTATTTTAAGCCCTGGAAAATTAAGTTATCTAAGCACAGTTACAAATACATAAACACAAACAAAACGACACTGCATAACAAAATGTTGTAAATTTTTCTGTTTGGTATTCCTTAGAAACACTAACAAAAGTAAATTTGAGAAATTCAAAGCATCGCTGTACACTTTCTTATGTTTTTAAAAATCTCAGCATTTCGAAACTCCAGCATAAGGGCAATAACCCAAAAAAAACTGCATTAAAAAAAGCTATACAACTTTATTTAGAAACGGCCTTTTGCGTGTATTCGTAAATAAAGCCCTTATTTAAGTAAGGAGGACGAAAAAACCTAATTAAATACCCCTTTGTTATAAAGTAATTAATCCAAATCATAATATTTCGTTGTTTGTTCACCTCAAGCGTATTAATTTAAAAATGTTGGGACAGGGATATGAAGATTAATTAGCATTATCGGATCTTTACGGGTTCATTTTAATTTAAATTCTGATGGGACGAAACATTATTTTCTGTTATTTTTGGCCTACTCTAAGTAATAATAATCATTGTGTTTAGATTATGTTTATCTTGAGTACGTTTTGTTGTCAACTGTCCAAGGATTTGAAATAACACTAAAGATTTCTGTTCAGACAAGTGATGGGCCCAGTCTACTGAAGGAAAGTAATATATTAAATGCATTAAATCAAACGGCTATGTAGATCGCGGGTCACCGACATAGCCAAGCGAATTAGCTCACTAAAATGGCAATGGGCAGACCATGTTGCACGTAGAACAGATAGCAGTGGGGCCGGAAAGTTCTCTAATGGAGACCACGAATCGGCAAACGCAGTGTAGATAGCCCACCAACTATAAGGACTTACGGTCGCGGTGGTTACAGGCTGCTGCCGATCGAAATTAATGGAACTTGGAGGCCTATATCCAGCAGTGGACGTCTTACGGCTGAAATAATGAATGAAATGAAGTCAAACGGCTAGTGGGGCCGGTTTTTGGCGGGCCCAGTCTACTAAAGAACCACGAACTCATATCGCTTCTAACAAAACAGCTTGACATAAAAAATTTACGAGTATATATGCCCTCAGTGGACGTGTTGCAATGATGATGATACAGCTCGAAATAAGATCCGTATAGAATATAAACGAGCGCCTAACGCGGCACCGAACCCGCTACAATAAGGCAGCAGCACACCGCTAGCCACCTAAATAGGCTCGATAAGGATCGGATGTAGGGCTGCAAGATCTTTCTTAGGGGACCTTTTGGTCTGTAGACGATCTTTGGTACCTATATTAAGTTTATCAGAACTACCATGAGAGTAAGAAATTTAAAGTAAGTAACTGTTGGTAAGAAGAGAACACGCTATTGGTATTATTTTGTAATATAAACTTTGACATGTCATATTGAAGAATAATTTAAGGTAGATTTTATTATTTCTGGTATTTGGCAACCACATTAAAAACCAAATTAATTTAAAATCAATGAATAACTGTTATGAGTATGCGTTCAAGTGTTTCTTTGTTGTTATTTTTACTATCGGTATTTTTAACACACTATTTTTTTTATGTTCGTCACCTTATGATAATTGCACCGCGAACCGATTTTATTATTTTTGTGTGAAAGCTTCCAAGTTGATTCCATTTAAATTTGAAAAGAAACGATTCAATACTTAAACTAAATAATACATTATTTTACATTATTAACATCATTCATTCTCCCTATAGATCCTATCCACCCAAAGGATGCCTGGAAGAAATATCGCTTTTAGCGCCGCTAAGCAAGGCCGCCGATTGTACCACTAGTAGCGTTATACTGTTTTTTTTTTGTAATTTAGTTCGTAAGAAATGGTGTGATATGTTATCTATCTACATATTTCTCATACAGTTGATGTTTGTAAAAGTTTTGCTTGACAATAAAACCTTTGGAATAAAACGGTATGTTGTTAAATGCTTAATTAATATTCCTTTGTTCATCTGCTGGCTTCAGTAAACCTGCCATGACTCATTTGGAAACGGCCAGACATCCAGACAGAATGTCAACCGATATGTGAAAAGAAAACCAATTAAAATTGTAAAAGTAATTGCTATCATTGGGTTGAGTGTCCCTTGTTGCTTTTGGTTTTAAAATGGTCATAAATTTTAAGATCTGGAATGGTTTAATTTGCATCGGATTTATATTTTAAAATCGGTTCCGATGACGAATGCCTTTTTAACTGTCTTTAAACTTACATATTTGTCACAAAGAATTTTTTTCCGAACTGAACTGATTTTGTTAAATATTTTCTTTATAAAAGGTATAGCTTCAAGTTGATCTCATTTGAATTTGATACGAAGTGTTCTATATTTTGCATGTTCCTACTTGAAATTGGATGTTTTTAACAAAAAAAACGGCTTAAGTATCTATGACACCCACCTTTTTTAAACTAAAAAATACTTTAATATAACTTAAGATTGTTCTGTATATTCCGGCTAATCTCTAAAACTCCAGAACAGATTATAATGCAACTTTCACTGAGAAATTTCTGATATTCGAAGAAACTTACAACTTTTACTCGCAAATGTAAAATTTCCAACAAACCCGGCAACCCTGGGCCTGCGCACCGCTACGTCCTTTCTTATCGCGCATGCGTCGCCCGCGACAGGTGGTAGGCGTAATCTATCATTGCATTACCTTTTATACCAATTCTATTATTTTATAGTAACTATTTGGATTTAATCTACCTTGTTTTCTATTAATACTGTTTGTGTTTTTGTGCAAATTAAATTTTATAGCGTCTGTGTTTCATGGATTGATTGATTGAGATTGTAAACAAACATAGATATTTATATTGTACTGTTTTAGTCATTTAATTTTAGCAATTTACCTTGTTTTCATTTATTTTTTTATTGTAATCTAATTATAAGTTAATTCAAAATTTAATTTTAAGTTCCAGTAAAACCAGGATAATTTGTCCAGGAGTCGGGCGTTGACACTACCACACAGTTGTAAAGCTTCGGTAGTGTCATCGTATCGTAATAGTTAAGTTCTCTGTGTATATTGGACCTGAATAAATGATTTTTATTTATTATTTATTTATAGATCTATCCTTTTTTAACCCCCGACCAAAAAAAAAGAGGGGTGTTATAAGTTTGACGTGTCTGTCTGTCTGTCTGGGACATCATCCTCCCTGTCTGATGTCTCATCCAATCAGCTCCCGAACGGTTGAAGCGTTTTTATTTAGTTTTTTTATATGAAAGGTGAGTCTGGCGCGAGTGTTCTTAGTTATGTTTTATGAAAATCGGTTGTGCCGTTTATAAGTTATGGGGGTTAGAGTGGGGAAGAAAAACCGGAGATCTGCAAATATACTCGGGGTTTCAAATGAAAGCGCATCGCGTGCACATAACAAAATATTATGGTGTTTTACTTTTAAGGAAATTAAGGCATTAGAAACAGGTGTTTTTTCTTAAAATTAAAATTTAGATTTTTTAGCTTTCATTTGACCACAATCATACCCGATGCAAAGTGACGTTGTGGTCTAAGATGGGGCATGAAGACCTATAATTATATAGAATTTTATAGAAGGAAGATGGTTTCCTCCCTCACAAAATAAACTGCTTATGAGATAATGAGAGATACGTAAAAGAGCGAATGTCATATATCACACTTGTGCTGAACTTAAGCTGAAATAAAAAAAATATATAACTCGACTGTAATTTAACCTTTGTGTTTTTCACAGTGTATAAGCCTATAAAGTGAAAATGGTTGATATGCAACTTTGATTCGACATAGATTCTAAACTGTCAGCCGGATAGAGAACGTAAGAAAACTAAATGATTTTTAAATACCCATTCAACGATATCCCACATGACGTTTGGTTGACGTTTTTTTTATTTCTACAAAATGGCGTCCAGTAGTCGTTATGTTGAATTTTCACTAATGTCATGTCTTTAGTGACACTCCAAGAGGGATCGATTGTCAAAAAATACTGACATAAAGGAAGAATTCGAAACTTTTTTTGTCTTAAATATGAATCCTTATAATAAATCCTGTGTATTTCTTACTTTTGACATAGATGCGCTAGTTAGAATCTTTGCATCGCCAATAGGTTTTTACGGAACCCTCGGTGCGCGAGTCATCTCGCACTTGGCCACTTTTATTTTAAATGACACCGCTGGTCTTTCGCTATTTATTCGTCAAGACAGTATTTGTCTTGACAAATAAATATCGAAAGACTTAAGAAGAATTTAGATTAAATTAAGTATCCGGTCGGATTTTAGAAATGCGGTAGTATTAGCAATTTTAGTGTCTATTTATAGTACAGGAAATGTTCAAGTCCTAATAAATTAGATTAATTTAATCCACATCCACCCACGGCGCTATTTAGCTGATAAACTTTATATCTTCTTTAGCAACACTTGTTAGGTAACGGTACCGTCGGGGTAAAAGTAATCAGAAATCTATACTTATAGTAATTTATTATTCTATGCTTATATTATCAAGAGGAAAGGTTCGTGAGAATGTTTGTGACGTTGTCGGGGGTAATCCCTGGATCTATTGAACTGATTTTAATGAAATTTGGTATACATATTATTTTAAGTTCGAGAGTTTTCACAGGAGAATTGTCAATTGTAACAGTTTTATACATTAAACTAATTAAACGCGAGTGTTATATAAGGTCGCATGACATCATTATTATTTGAAACGCAAAACAATGTAAATAGCCATACTTGCTTAAACTCTAAAAGAAAGTTGTAAATACAAAAAAAAATTGTGTCACTGAACAGTATCCTTGGTACCATTACACATATTTATTTACAAAATAAAGTGAAGGTCAAGCTGGTGTGCATTTTAAATGTACATTTTATTTAATACAGTAGGTACCTTTGTAAAAGGCATCATAAAAAAATCATAACTTGCATAAAAAACTAATCCGCAATAACAGCCATCTTCTAGGCCTTCATGCTCCATCTTAGACCACATCGTCACTTTACATCAGGTGAGATTGTGGTCAAATGAAGGCTTATCAATAATAAAAAAAAAACAGGTGCTCAAATAGACAATTTTGTAAATACAAACTTAATTCCCCGACAGTACAAGTTATGCCGTATTTACACCATCGGAGGTCATAATGTCAGAACAATATCATTAAACGTACCGATAAACAGATTTATGCCGGGAATCGAACCTGCACTTTCGCAAGTAATTTATGCACGATCTACCGATAGGTCTGATAGCGAATCATGTGGTTAATAGGTTATAGAAAGTTGTTTAGTTTGTTTGAAGGTTCTACGGTTTAGTCTGGTCTCCAACTAATGGGTTGTAATCATCATTATCTTATCAGCTGTAGGAAGTCCACTTCTGGACAGAAAC
This sequence comes from Gymnoscelis rufifasciata, assembly GCA_929108375.1. NCBI lineage: Eukaryota > Metazoa > Arthropoda > Insecta > Lepidoptera > Geometridae > Gymnoscelis > Gymnoscelis rufifasciata. The sequence continues at coordinate 4,907,011 of OV815327.1, read as the reverse complement.
CAATGAGGGATCAAACACTTCCAGTTATTTATAAAATATAATAAATAAATAAATATTTAAAGACAATTCACACAATATCATAGCTCCGTGGTAAGCTCTAAGCTTGTGTTACGGGTAGGTACTAGATATCTGAAATACTAAATATAATAGTCATACATATATAGATATTTTTTATTATACATATTAAACACCCAGACCAAGGAGATCGTGCTTGCAGAACATACAAACACTTGACCCCTTGGCGGCAATCGAACCCGCTACCTCTTGCGCCGCAAGCGGACCCTCGCCCACCGCGCCACTGAGTCTTGTACCTGCAGCCGTTACCAAATCGTCCGTCCATCTTGTTGGTGGACGTCCAACGCTGCGCTTGCGGAGCCGTGGTCTCCATTCGAGAACTTGGTCGGCCCCAACGACCATCTGTTCTATGAGCCAGCATTGGTTGAAGACTTTCGTTATTAGTGCTTACTGAGGTATGACGAAAAGATGTTGCAAAGTTTTCCAAAGACAAGAATTTAATACAGGACACGGTTTTTGGAATTTGGGAGGATGTAATGCTATCCTCTTAGATCCCACCTCGCTGGGTGCTACGAACAAAGTCAAAGTCAAAACGTTTATTTCCTTAGAAGCCTATGCTTACATGGACAGGTCAACCTGGAACCTTGTACGTTTATACCGTGTAGTATGTAGTGCGCGCTCGCAGTCATTGTCGTTTACTCGATGACTGTAAGCGCTGTATTTATATTGTATTTATGAAATGAAAATGAAATGAAATGAATTTAAATGAAATTAATTGAAATAAATTTTATTTGAAACACAATACATATCTATATGTGTGTGTGTGTGTGTCCAACCGATTTCGGTCATGGCGACAGCTTATAGTATTTAGTAGTACTTAGTATTCTTTGATGCACCCGCATGTGGCATAGATTACATAATCTATAAATAAAAGTTAAATTGATGTATTTTGAACTAGATAAGTATTTTGAGAGATAAGTATTAGGGTGACATGTTCACAAAACCCTGTTAAAATAATAAATGATTTAAAAAAAAAGCAACGAAACATTTTGGATAGATATAAACAAGTAATTAAAAAAAAATACAACCGAATCGATCTTGACATAATTTTAAAGCTATACGATTTTATATAATTTTGCTGTTTTTGCCATAAAATTATGTATTAAGTTAAACATTTTTACTGCTCCAGTCAATAATCTGAAATTTATTAACAATTAATTTAATGTTTCTGTTCCAAATAAAATTAATGTTTCAAAAGATATACTTAATAAGGATTAAAACAGTGACTGAGTAACTTACTTAACTTATTTAAACATAAGGTTTCTCTTTGTAAAAGTTTTTTGGTTTTTCTTTTTGTTTTTGTTTGTGTGGTTGTTTTGTTTTAAAGTATTCATGCTTTTTAATAGATAAACCTCACTGCTTTTTAATTTTTTTTATTATTTTAACCTGCGAAGGTTACGGATGCGGCTTAATCTTGTTCAGCAAAAAAAAATAATCAAATAATATAAGTTCTTACCTACTTATTTGTAAATTATATTATGTCTATTGTCAGCAGCTGAATCAAAAGCCAAGGGTCCCAAAAAGAACGAGAAATGCCAAAAATTACATGTTTTTGGTCGCGATCTCTATCAATGCCATAAATTCGAGTGCGGAACACAAGGAAATGCTCAGATAAGTCTCGTAAATGTGGACCCCTATATTACAGCCATAGATGTATGATATACAAGATTCACAGTCTGCTTGGAGATGTGACCAACAAAAATACGAAGATCTTTATATATATCTTCTGTGAGTGTGTATGTCACTGAACTTCTCTCAAACGACTGGACCGATTTTGATGAAATTTTTTTGTGTGTCAAGGGGATCTGGGAATGGTTTAGATTGACAATACGGTCAACTGGATATTTTTTTTTGAGACGTGGGACAGGACAACGTCTATCGGGTCGACTAGTATCATTATATAATTCGATGTGAAGCGAATTATAAGGAATATATCAATCCATACTAATATTATAAGTGCGAAAGTAACTCTGTCTGTTTGTTCCTCTCTCACGCAAAAACTTCCGAACCCGATTACTAGCAGAATTTTGGCAATACAGGGTTCGAGCAATTTAAATTATTTTTTTATATTCGATATTCTTATCACAATCAAAGTCATAATAATAATTTATTGAAAATATAAATTATAAGTTACAATATGGTTAAAAATTTAATTACATTGGGCTACGGAACACGAACTATATCTAATTACTATTATATAAATATTTATTTATTTTTATTTATTTTATTTATTTAATAGCTCTGTGGCAAGATAAACTATGACACGATTAGTACTTCAATTACTGTATTATTCTGTCTCTGACGAATTGAACTTGATTAGGACTTCTCGCTACCACCCTACTTGTATCTTTTTACAAAATAAATCCTTATTATCAAAACCACCTCTTCAATTTAATATATGCATCGATATTTATTTATTATATTATATTGAACTCCTAGACTGAGGATAAGATATGGCCATATTATTTCTCAATTCTGAAACAAAAATGGGATTGAATCCAGCAATTTGCTCGCTTACTTATTAACGGTAAAATTGTTCAATAATAATTATTGCATTCGCTGTTGGACATAAGTAAAAAATATCCGTGGGCGGAGAAAATTTCAACAAACGAATAATATGATTCACAAGGTAATAAATAATAATTTAAATTATTAAAATATGGCGTCCAAAACGGTTATTCCTTTCCTTAATAATGTAGCGTAACATTGTGTTGTAATATATCGTAAATGGAACGCGAGGATTCTCTTTTCAAAAGTATTGGCGGGAGATTTATTGGATACAGAGAAGAGGTGTGGTCTTTGCTTGTTTTGCGAGTCGTATTAATTTCTCGATTATAATCGAGTAACGCGATATTAAAAACCATTAAGATTAAAATTAAATGAAGGATGTGTCATCGAATATTATCATACGGATTTAAAAAGATAACCTATACCTTCCTTCAGGTTTATAATATCTCGCTAGTTATTAATAAGTAAAAAAAAATCCTATTCATGCGAAAGTAGGTAATAACATAACTAACTATAATGCAGCCCAGGTATTTGAACTTCAATTAAAATGGGGAAAACCTATGTATCTGTGTTGTATATGTCTATTCTTGGTTTAGCCGCTGAATTTATTTACTCATATTAATTTTGGTTTGAGATTATCGTTTTTATAGCAGAAAAAATTGTGAGAGACAGAAAGCTTGTAAGTTGATAAAATTTCAGGACACACTACACCATGTCTACCTAGTGTAGGTAATTTATTAAATTGCACTTCAATCCGTATCGTAAGCGTTTATTTCAATACTTTTCGAATCATAATTTGGTAACTCCATTTCCGTGATTTATAACAACAGAACGAGGCTCAATTTACAGACTTTCTCGAACCAGCTCGTTTTCGGGTATTTATCAATCAAAGAAACTCGATAGCAACGCCTCCTTTCGAATACGAAATCATAATTTAAAACGTAATCGATATCTTAGTCGATGAATCATTATCGACAACTCTACGTTATCTGAGGGCGCGAAAAAGTACACAAATCACACCTCTCGCTCGCGCGTTTTGTACTTTTTTTCAAAATGCGAAGGCAGATACTGGGAACGCGTTCTGCCAGTTTATTTCACATGTCCTTTTTGTTATGATGTAGTTAAGGTCGTTTAAGGTGTTTAATAACTTGTTTGGTTCGTATTGCGATGCAATGCGTTCCTGTATTAAGTAGATAATTTGCAACTTTGTAAGTTTATCCTGCGTATAGGTAAATCAGATATTTGGCTACATGCCCGTATAATGTTAATGATGAGAATCTTGCATTCTATGCACTGTAACCGATAAGTATCGTTTAGTACAAGCTACATGCTATGTCAGCTCTATCTATTACATCCCATTTCACTTCACTTTTGCTTAAGTATCTGATTAAATATCGAGGAATAATATAGACTACTTCTTACTGCAAAAAACAGGGACGTACTGCAGGCATTACCGCGGGAAAACCATTCATACACGTGGTGCCCCGGCACAACGAGCTACATCCATAGATAATTTTATTTTACTAAAGCTGTTTCCAAAGACTGACATTTTTTTTTCTCTAGAGGGCAAAAAGATTTACCCTTAGTATGTAGGTAGATACTAATAAAAAAATGCAGTTAGCTCTAATAAGCGGTAACAAAATAATTACAAGTTTACGAAATGACCTTTTGTGTAGACGTCACCTTAAGCTGCTATAAAGGAATGATAACGGTATTTTAAATACATAAAATATATATTTTTTTATTGGCAATTCTTTGCGATTATAAACTGTTACAGTTGGAATAACTTGTGTATTTATATAATAAGTATCGGTTGTCATTTGACATTAATTTGAGGTTATCGTGGATTTTGTGGGTTGACCTTATGTTGCTTATGTAGGGTGGCTAAGCCTTTCTTATTTTCAATTTTAATTATAATAGGTATGAAATTAATGTTTAAAATTTTAAAAGCGGCAGCGAAAATTCACTAGAATTTATTGATAAAATACATACAAATATTGGTCCCTTGTTGTATGTTTTTTATGTACACAAAGCATTTTGTTGTAAATGAAGCAGACACGATTTGCAATTAAAAATATGTCTTAGAAGTTGTGTCCCAATATTGAATGAATGCATACCTAACTCGTAACAAAAATATAAGGAATGTTGATAGTTTTTTGATCATACTAAATAAGAGATGAAAAAATTTTTTCCTTTTTATTTAATTAACATTTTTTTTTCTTCATTCTAACCATCAGAGAAGATAGATAGTACAAAACGTATTGAGGTAAACATCGGGATATTTAACATGATTTCATGGTTAATTGAAGGTTGAAGGTTTAATTAAGTTCCCCGATATTTCGATGCAAATGCATGCGAAATATCGTGGAACTCAAAAACCATTCATGGTAAATATCGCGTTATTAATCTTAAGGTTAATAACCATGATAGATTCAAAAGTTATATTGAGATGACCTCTTTTAAATTCAACCAGTCGCCAAAATCCAAATCCAGAATAAACCCTAATATCCAAATGGGAATCGCAAAAGAAACAAAAGGATCTTGAGACAGATTCCGGAACTAGTTTGCATTTTCAATTTTAAGACGATTTAAGTTTTAAGTTCACTTTAAGTCGCTTAAAGATTTCAGTCTGAGGGATTTATCGCTAAATGGTTCTTTGCGTTATTTTTACGGATATCTTAGTCTGATTTTTAAGTCTGGGTCTTATGCTTTTTGACTTTGTGGACACTCGAATTGTGATTGAACAGTCTAAATAGAATATTTGGAAACTTCAAAACTTTAGTTCCCTTTATAGTAAAAAGTTATACATTATAATGTGCACGTGATGCGCTTTCATTTTGATACCACCACTAGTATATTTTCACAATTTTGGATATTCTTCCCTCACTTTTGATCGGTTCAACCAATTTACCTAAAAACACACAGTAACATTTAATAAAAAAGAAACTAAAGTGAAATCGCTTTATTTATTCGGGAGCTACGGTGACACAGACATACACGTCAAACTTATAATAATAACACCCTTTTTTTCGAACGGGGCGGGTTAAAAACAAACAAATTTTAGTGACCTAGGTGGCTCAGTGTGTGAAGTTTATGGCACTATAGATTTTGTACGATTTCTGATTTTAAAGTGTTAATATAATTCATTTATATACTATATAACATATAATTATATACTTTTATGTACTATTATATTATTTAATATTATTTCTATACACAAAACGATGTATTTGTGTATAAGTAATTTACTGATATGTAATTAATCAGTCACCTAAGAGAATGCTCCAAACTTTGCTGGGGTTATGTTAAAATACCAAACAATTTTTTTTAAATAAAAGCCTGCCTGTAAAATGAAGACGGTTTTAAATTTAACGAGTGTTTTTGAATATTTTTTTCGTCGGTACTCTTTCCTACCTGTTTTAAAAGCTTGCTTTATCGACTAGCAAGTCTGAATTCCCATTTTAACTCAAAGTTTTTGTAATATTCAAACATACATATTTTGCAAAAAAAAAATTATTATATAATTGTATATTTGCTCTAAACCATGGTTACCCTCCATTTCTACCAACTGAAAAGCAATACGGTTTACGATTAGCGTAATTTCAAGTCAATGGGGGCCATAATTTGAATAAGTAGCAATATAAAGATCTCTGATTGATAGAACACGATAAAATCCGATATTTGATACTGAAACGTATCGGTGAAAAAATAACAAAGTTCTTCTTATCCGTTAAATCGATCGGTTTTGTTATCGACTTATCGGTATGGTTGTGTGCTTCATTCTGATGTTTAATTTGCAGACATCCATCTTCTATTTGGTTCCATATTTTCTCTACTCGTTCTTCTATAATATCGTCAGTAATAATGAGATTTGAATCCAAAGCATCATCATCTTGATGTCGTAATATGCTAATGTCAGGTTTATAGTCATTAATGAATTTCAATAATTTTTCATTTTCGTTTTGTACATATGTTATCATTAAATTTCTTTGTTCTAAGTCCTTAATTAATATAGTATTTTGGTCAGAGAGACATCCAGTAATTTCTTCTGTAATTTGCATCTTAATTTCTTGACTCTGTTTGTAATTAATGTTTTCAGTTTTAACAGTTTGGAGTCGTTTATTTAATTTTTCACATCTACTGTTCAATAATTTTAGTTTCTTAAGTATCGCTTTCATCCTTTTAATTTTACGTTTACCAGGTCCCTTTCTCTTATTTTTTATTTTAATTAGTTTTTGCCCAGTCTCGATTTGTAGGTTATTATGTTTTTCCAGCAGCTCATTGTAATCATCTGAAATTTTATGCAGCTGTAACTTGAGAGGATATATTCCTTGAATTATTTCTTCTTCACACTTTTCCTTTTCCATGGTGATAGATTCTATCTTTTCTCGCAATGTTTTTATTTCTTCTATTAAATCTATTTTCGAATTTTCCGCCTCCGCATATTTCTTATATAAATTGCTTTTCTCTTTACATAACTTTTCAAATTCTAGCATATTACAGTCATGTTCGTCTTTTAGAGTCAGAATTAGTTGATCTTTTTTTAACATATGTGATTGCATTTCACTTAGTAATATTTCATACCTTTTAAGTAAATCTCTTTGTGTTTCATCGCTATCTTGAGACGCAACAAAACCATTTTCTTGATTCCGCCGAAGAAAGGATCTCGTTTGCATCGGCATTTTCAATCAAGTAGCATTTATTAGTCGTTAGTAGCTGGCAGCCCCAAATTGTCTTAGGCGGAAGTTAAATGATTTCTGAACGAAAATTCTTGTTTGATAAATGTCAATGGATAATGTCAAGTAACTCTAGAGAACTGTCACATTTGACGATCAGCTGATTGCTTCACACAATTTTAGTCTCTATTCAAGCTGTGTCGTGTTCCTTGTTGTAAATTATTGTACTTACAGTTTATTTTCCAAAAAAAGTGACTCAAGTGATGATTCACAGTAATAACCGTTTTCTTTTGGCGCACAATTTGTTGAAAATGATTTTTCTCGTGTATTTCCAGTGTATAATCGATGAATGTTACTTTCACATAACCTAATCAGGTTTGTTTACTTTCTTTTGTTAAATTTGGAGCTGAAAAACACTATTCTCTATTTTTAACGATACGAAAAACTTAGTAAATCTACTAGTATGTGTTTACGTTTCGACGACCGTATTCTTCAAATTAACCCTATTTTTTTGCTTTTGTGACACATAAAAGGTTTTCAAGTGTGTCTTACTTATCACCTAACCCCGAACTAAGCAGAGCTTGTACTATGGGTGTTATACTACATAGATCAATTTTTTTCCATAAAACACCCAGTCCCGAAACCAGAAATTGTAGTTCGTACAAAATCAGGGCCCGCGGTGGATATCGAACCCGCAACATCCTGCGTATCCCTTTTTATTACATGTCATAATTTAAATATTCACTAACGCTAAAAAACACTTTTTGAGGAACCAGCTACATCATTTTGCCTTAAAACTATGTATTATCAATAAAATTTAACTCCTCATATTGTTCTGGTATTTTATTATAAATTAAAATGCACATATTATAAAAATTTCTTCTATAAATATCCTTATTACATTGTGGTTGGTAAAGAAGGATCTATAAAACGATGTCTTTTTTGACGTTAAGATAATTCTTATTAACGTAAACATTTCACCTGCTATACAGGTTTAAAACACAGTCCAGTCTAGGCCTAATAATATCCATTTAACATTGTACAAGAATAATAATGTAAAAGTAGGAGATGTGTGTCTGAATGCATGTTGCGGGACAGTCAATTAGGATAAGAGCCGCGCGACTTTAGTCCCCAATATCACGCGATGTCCAGATCTCACTGATGTACTCAGTACTGACTTGTAAGTAATCTGTAGTTGTAGGGTTGTGCTGCAGTCGATGTTGTCGATAATATTTCGTGTTACGATGTTCGTTTATTTCAAACGGAATATTCAATATTTTAAGCTTTTTTCGCGCCAATGGGCCACTAATCACAGCGACCTGTGGCCATTCTATTAGTTCACACGATTTTTTGTACATTTTTTTAAACGCGTAAGAATAGTCCGTAAATTATTTAAATTATCATGGTTTTTAACAATAATATGTCATAAAACGGGTAACTTAAACCATGATTTGACGGTTTTGTTTGTTTCATGGCGCATTTCAAAATATCGGAAAACTCAATAACCGTCAAATCATGGTATATTACCCGTTTTAAGTCATAATAAAGTTTATTATTGCAATAGGTACTAATCTCGTCTAATTTCCTAAATTCATCTGCCTTCGTGTCTAGTAGTCCTCACACCTTTAAAACAACATTTTTTATTTTATTTTCCGCTATCTTCAGCCCTCCACCAGGGGCCACCGTACATTATACAAGCCTGGGTTTATCAGAGTTGCTAAAGGCCAGCACTTTAGCCGTGATTGTGTGGGAGCACGCGACGGTCTGTCAGTCCGCACTAACACGATCGCCGATATGGGACCGTTCTGATGGACATCTCTTCAACGCTTTTTTTATATATTTATTTTTCCAGCATAATCGCTTAAGTAAGTGTTTTTAATCGTTATGATAATTAAACTGAAGAGCTAAATTTTAGAGCTACATATACATAATATAAAAATATATAAAGCTCTTGAGATTTCGAAATTCTAGAGGTCAAATTCAAAACGTTTATTTCCTTAGACGCATATGCATACATGGACAGGTCAACTTAAAGCTAATTTTAATAAAAACTAAGAATTATCAAGGAAATAAGTCTTGATAGTTCGCTTAAATTGTTTACACTAAGTTGAAAAGCGAATAGTACAACCCAGCTTTCATGGTGTTATTATAACAATATTGGTGTATATAATAAAACAGTATAGGTATATTTGACACATTGTTTGTCGAATATGTTAATTATAGTATACTAGCGGCCCGCCCCGGCGTCGCACGGGTATAAAATTTTTCCGGAAATTATTCGAACTTTTCTCGCCGTAAAAACTATCCTATCTCTCAAGTTGGATCAAACTGCACATGGTGTGCGAATTTTATTATAATCGGTTAAGTGGTTTAGGAGTCCATTGAGGACAAAATCAATAAACTTGTTTCCTTTTTAGGGATACCGTACCTTAAGAACAAAAAGGGACCCAATTATATTGTTATCGGTCTGTCTTTAACCCTGTCACTACCAGGATATATCTCAACACAGAAAGATAGTTTGAATTTGACGAAAGTCAATTTCCGATAAATATATAACTTTCAATAGGGTAGATAACTACAAAAAAATTTGTCCGTCATATAGAGTATTTAAAAAAATTAATTAGGTAGGTACACTTATTTTTTCTATGTCCTTGCCAATGAAAAAATCAAAAAGATAACAATGCATTGAAATTTTCTATGACGTAATATTGCTTTAAAGCAATTTCTACAAATTTTGTTTCGTCGAAACTTTGATGTTTTATATCTTGGCACTTTTATATTAAAGTGAAAATGCTACATAATATAAATGTCCAATATTTTTGGACGGGCGCACGGACGGACTATGTATGACTTATTTTATGTAGTCATCATACAAAATTATCGTCAAATTTAATTTTTCTTGAGAAATGTATGTGCGCTTTAAACACGTGCTTTAACGGTGATGGCAAACATCGTGAGGAAACCGGCATGTTCTGAGAACTTAAAAAGAGTTTGAAGGACATGTGACATTCACCAACCCGCACTTAGCCAGCGTGGTGAATTAAGGCCTAATCTGTCTCGTCAAGAGAGAAGTCCCTGTGTCCCAGCAGTTGGAACGTTAATAGGGTGATGATGATGATGACGATACAAAATTTGAATTGATTTGATTGTTGTAAGTCAGCTTGTAAAAGAACTTACAAAACCTACGCCAAGATGATTAATACCGAGTATAAAGTACCTCGAGATCTTCACCCGATATGTAAATCAGTCGTTCAGGCTAATTGGTGCGCGGCATTCCGACATTTTGAGCGGTGGGTGTGAGACATACCTCACAACTGAATGGACGCGGGTTCGAGTACCGTTGCTGGTTTAATGGACACATGTGGTTCACACAATATAACGATTTTCGTACAGAAACTTAATTAATTGGTCTGGGTGTTTAATATGTATAGTAAAAATATATCTATGTATGTATGTCTATTATATTAAGTGTATCAGATGTCTGGTACCCGTAACACAAACTTAGAGCTTACCACGAGGCTAAATGTTGTTGTGTGGATTGTCCGGTTAGATTTATTGCTTTTTGCACTGATAATTTTTAAGATCATGTTTTAAAAATATTATTTTAATCGGAAACTACTGAACAAAGTTTACAGATTTTAAACTAAAGAAACAATTCCGTTTGATAGCCTGGGTATCTTCAAAGATATACTAAATAGGCACCGTTTAGTTCTTCATGTCACACCTTAGACATCGTCACTTTACATCAGGTGACAATATGGTAAAACAAATGAAGGCTTCTTGAAGTGAGCAATGCTTTCATGTACCATTTTAAACTTTTACGGAAGACTAAATTTTTTTGTAGACTAGTTGACTCCACTGATTTGACATGTTTTATAGATTTTCTCGAGGAATAAATTAAACAACGGCTACAAATAAAACACGTTCTCAATTTGACATTTTATATTTATAACAAAATGTATGAACACGTATTACTTTCTCCAGTAAAGTTTAAAATAAATTAAATATTGTACCTCGGTAAGGTTAATATAAAAACTTATTGCGTAATTGCTAACATTATATAAATATTAAGTTAGCTTTAAATGTTAGACTTTGGTGTTCACTCAATGTTTCTGTTTGTTACAAACAGAATCATCTTGTTTTGGTAGGTTTAGATATAAATTTTGTACCTCTCTCAAAAATTAATCATTAAATCATAAAAAAACGTTATTTATACATTTCTTTACAGAAAAAAGGCCTGTTACCAATAATAATTATCTCGTTTAAGTGTAACCAGTCATGATAGAAATCTCCAAGAAGCGATAAATACTCCTCGCTCATTACTTTCAATTTCGATTGTCTATGAACAACTTATTTAGACCTCCATTCCCTCCTCCAAAGAGAACTTTATTTGTAAAACCATAGAGTAGAAAATAAAATGAAGTGTCACGGATTTCTTTTTAAATCTCGAAGCTACATGACGTGAAGCACACTTCTGTCAAAACGTTCCGTTGTACAAGTGATTATGAAAGAGATTATAAAAATGCGCTCTTCACTGTGAGTATTAAATTATTGCTCTCCATTGTTTAATTTAGCTTTCACTAACATTTGAAGGTACAAATTAAATTGTATGTGACTTTTGATTTCACTTGGTTGGTAGGTACCTATTTAATAAAAGTGTATAATTCACTTGTATGATTTGGTTGGTAGATACCTACTTAGTAAAATTTTATCATATTGTATACACTGGTATACCTGTTGAGTTGCTTTTTGGGGTTCTGTACCCAAATGGCAAAACGGGATCCAATTATTGAGACTTCGTCGACTGTCCGTATGTCACCAGGCTATATCTCAAGAACCGTGATAGATCTCTCGCAACTTTAATAACAAATACTTTATTTTTAATTTATCCACTCACGCGCCCATGCAACTGTAGTTAGTGTTCTATTTAAAAAAATAACATCAACATTAAACCTTTTAGATACTAACCACCAAAACGCCCTAGCCACTGAAACGCCCAAGCCCTCTCTGGTTGCACGCTCCCCGGCAAATGATTTATGTACGTGATACACATAATTTAAGGTAATAGTCACCGATACATTCATCCACAGTTTCGGTGGTAAATCACCTTTTTATTTGGAAAAAATCGGCTAGTTATCTAAACTTTTCTAAACGGCTACATAATATACCCCAGTTAGACACCCGATTTGCTTAGACACAGCTTCTAGTCACACTTATTATAGACAAAAGTCATTTTCCTGTAGAGCCATGTCATCTTTCAATGCTCAGGCCGATATTTCAGACCTAGACTTGTTTAACACAATGCCTCACAAGGACAAGAATGTTTTGGTCAGTCGGTGGTTTAATTCTTTGTAATTTGTTTTTCTTTAGTTTATATAACATTTAGCCAAATTCAATATTCATTTATTTCATATAAATTTTTTGGCCTCTTTGTGTTTTCTATAGGAAAAAAACTTAACTTTATGTTTGTTTTGTGATTATTATGTCTGATGATTACTTATAAATAAAGTAATGTTACTTCACAATTAATATTGTATAAATAAACCATGATCGTGATCAATTTAACAGAAAAACTCATTTAAATTCGAAACAGCGATAACTTTTTAAAATGTATTCGATTCCAACAGAACCGCATTCGGTGCGCCATCAATTTAAAATTTTTGAACGAAACAAAACGTTCGAGTTTTAAACGAAAATTTCAATATTAAGGTTGGATATTGACGGTAAGAGTAGTGTAGTAGGTATATTAGATTTAGCCCTGATTTCCATTAGCTATGATAAGATCAGAGATCAGAGATCTAAACTCATTATAATAGGTTCAAATTGACATTTGTAATTTTTCAATTGTTGAACTCAGTGCAATAAAACTCGATTAGTAGCATATACCGGTGAAATTGGGGCTTAGAGGAAAGTTCGTTTAAGCACAAACATATTTTATAGAAAATAAATAGTGATTAATTAATTATAAATTAAGTGTTTATCGAATACATTAGTATAAGTAGTGGAGCATGCTATAATAAATCAATAAATTAATTTATTTATTCAGGCGTTCCCAATGAAAAAACATTGACGATTCAGATTTGGTTTGTAAAGCCACAATTAAAACTCTTGAAATACGTATAATGAAACCCCTGAATTTTTAATTACAAGAACATAAGTGTTTTGCTTGTAACTGCTACGCATTTCTCATTTGCTAGAAAGTGGAACTATCTGTATAAACTAAATAAGTAATATGGGAAATACTAATAACCAAACTGAAAACAAAAGAAAATATAACCTAACTGTGACTTAACTTTTTTGAATTTTTTATTGTCTATATGCCTTTTATGTTGCAATGGTCGTTCGCAACTTTAAATCGACGTTGATCCTAAACGACCAGACCTGTCGCATCGAAATATGTTCAAAGATAACTAAAAAAAATTCAAATACCTATTCAACGATACACGCCATAGTTTATTGACTTAATTTTTTTTTTTCAGAATGGCTTTCAGTAGTCAGCATGTGGAATTTTCACTAACGTCATGTCTTTAGTGACACTCTCCGTACTAAGAGGAATCGATTGACGTGTGAATCATAGATAACGGGCCAGGCGTTTGGTCTATAGACTCTTAAGAGTGTGCCATATGTAATTTTATAGTTAGATATCGTTATTTATCTCAGAATCTGTGAAAGCTACCACCTTCATATTTAGGTAAATGATAATTCGAACTTTTATCTTGGATTCTGATTTTTCGAAAACACGATTGGTGAAAATTTTCTCGATAGTTTTATTTTTTGAAAAATACATGTTTTGCACACATTTTGCTATTTATCTCAGGAACCACCTAATTTTTTTGTTGGATTTTTGTTTTGTCGAGAAACATAGTAAAATATCTTGGTTTTCAATTTTTTAATTTTTCGATTAGTTGTGTAAATAACTTGTAATTAGACATAACAGTTTTGGCGCTTACGTCGATTAAAAATAAGGAGCACGTCTATCGCTCTGTGCTTCTCACTCACAACAAAATCATATCTTGTCATCCTGCTCGACGGTCTGTTGTCAGTTGGCTACGGCATTGCGAGCGGGACGGACCTGTGCTTGACTGCGTCACATTTTTAATCGTAAAAATACTAAGTTTTGTTTCGTTTTGCGAAAAATAGTTTTGGTGCGAACCTAATTAGATTAGTGTGAATAATGGTGAGACCGAAAAAGAAAATGAGTCGCCGGGCACGCAAAAAATTTATGAAGGAAAATTGCCGAAAATTGGGAAAAATAAACTAGTAAGTGCTTACCTATAATAATATACTAATATAACACAATACATATACCTACCTACTACAATACTTGTTTGCATCTTCTCTTCCTAGAAGTAGATTACATAATTATAAGTATAACCTTTAGTAGTTTGACGACCTCTGTGGCTCGGTGGGCGAACGTCCGCCTGAGGCGCAGGAGGTTGCGGGTTCGATTCCCGCCGGGGGACCAGATTTTGTACGATTTACAATTTCTGGTTTCGGGTCTGGGTGTTTTCTATGTATCATATGTATGTACTTACAAAAAAAAAAAGTGCTGTAGTAGGTAGGCAGTCACCTAACACCCATAGTACAAGCTGCTTAGTTTGGGGATAGGTGATGCTGTGTGAGTAGTCCGGAAATATTTATTATTATTATTATTATTTATTTAATTACTTACGGACTTGCTTACCTACGTAATACACCGAGAATATAATCTAGAGTACCTACCTACCTACTTTGACAAAGTTCCATCCCATCATAACGCGCGGGATTTATCAACCACTTCCGGTATGTCAATATCCATAAGTAGGTAAGGTGATACCTACCGCTTTAGGTACCTCTTTACTACATATTTTACACAGTTCCTTCATACTAGGATACCTAACTAGGTACCGTACCGTACTTATGTAGGTACAATTTTTTGTTCTGTACTAGGTAGGTAGGTATGTACCTACTACCTACCTAAACTGACAACCAAATGAGGTTACGTAGTAGGTAGATGCATTCCTACTAGTTTAGTTTTTTATTATTCATTATTGTTTTTTAGAAAGGAAAACCACTCGTTCAGAGGACTTATGAACGCCCAAGCAACCGGCGGTGGTGGCGCCGTTGTGGATGGAGCTGCTGGTGACTGGAGTCGATTGACAATACACCAAGGTGAGTGAATGAGTCCGTTTTGTCGGGTTATTCCATTGGATAGGTAGGTATAATATGATATATATTTTTAGGGTTCCGTGTCACACATTTCTAAACCCCCCCCCCCCCCCTCAGACCGGACACCCTGTATAGTTGTATACCTACTTGTAATAGCATTATAACAAAACATACGTTGCATATTTAACAATACCTTTTTGTTTAAACTTTTGGAACTTTCTTTTTTACAAGATGAAGGTACACGGTTTGCAGCATTATTATATACTTATTCTACTTTTTATACACATAGAAAAAATCTGTTTTCAGAATTTCATACCAGACTCCTGAGTTGAATAAAAAAAACCATCGAAAGAGCTACTGTTTTGCAGCGAGATTCTAGTGAATGGTTAGAACTAAGAAGAAAACTTCTAACTGCTTCAAATTTTGCAAAATTTATCAAGTTAAACATCCTTGGTACATCCAAGTCCAAGGACAATTACGAATAACGGATCGGGAGCAATGCATTTTTGGCGTATGGTCTGGGTGCAATAATCCAATGAAAGTGGAAGTTACAAAAAAAGATAACCGATTTTGGGAGCAAATGGAAAATAAATTAATATTATTTTATGAAAAATTCATGTTGCAAGAGCTTTGCGATCCCAGACTTTCACGAAATAGACCAGGGTCGATAATTTTTAAAACAAAAAATAATAATAGTAGGATGAAACCCATTAGAACGGGAGGGGAATATTATAAAAATGAAAGGAAAAATAATTTACGGGCGATCTGAGGTCGGGAAGGGGATGGGGGTGAGTTTCTAAGGGTAAAAAATGGTTTTTCTCGATTTCCGGCAAAACTAAAAGTCGTATCGAAAAAAGTCAAATGGCAAAGTTGCAGGTAATAAAAAGATCTAATACTTTTGTATCTACACTTTTTTCACATAACCTCAAAATTTATGTGAAAAATTCAAAAAAACAAGTTTTTGGTTTTTTATTTTTATCTTTTACAAAAATTTTTTTTTTTAACGAAATTTGGTGAAAACTTACCTTTTTATGTCCCAAATACGCTGTAATTTATTTTATTAAAAATATTTATTTTTTCACCTTATTTTGAATTAATATCAAAAAAACACCCTAATTTTCAATAAAATTCACCCGTCAAAATACCAGCTTTTTTCAAAAAGTTGGTATTGTTTCTGTTCGCTGAAATCTCTACTTTCCGATGGTGAAAAAAATAATATATGTTACTACAGTTAATCTTCTCAGAAAATGCAAAAAATAAAAAAAAACTTGAATTCGAAAAAAATTTTTTAATTATTATAAATAATTTTGAGCTATTTATTTAAATATACACTTTTATTACTCGAAAAACGTTAGATTACATGTGACATTGATAACAAAAAAATTGCAAATAAAAATATACTACTATAATTAACAAACAAAAAGTTAATAAAATTGAATTGAATTCAAGTTTTTTTTTAATTTTTGCATTTTCTGAGAAGATTTACTGTAGTAACATTTTTTTTTTTCACCATCGGAAAGTAGAGATTTCAACGAACAGAAACTATACCAACTTTTTGAAAAAAGCTGATATTTTGACGGGTGAATTTTCGATTGAAAATTAGGGTGTTTTTTTGATATTAATCCAAAATAAGGTGAAAAAATAAATATTTTTAATGAAATAAATTACAGCGTATTTAGGACATAAAAAGGTAAGTTTTCACCAAATGTCGTTAAAAAAAATAATTTTTACAAAAGATAAAAATAAAAAACCAAAAACTTGGTTTTTTGGATTTTTCACATAAATTTTGTGGTTATGTGAAAACAGTGTAGATACAAAAGTATTAGATCTTTTTATTACCTACAACTTTGCCATTTGACTTTTTTCGATACGACTTTTAGTTTTGCCGGAAATCGAGAAAAACCATTTTTTACCCTTAAAAACTCATCCCCCATCCCCTTCCCGACCTCAGATCGCCCGTAAATTATTTTTCCTTTCATTTTTATAATATTCCCCTCCCGTTCTAATGGGTTTCATCCTACTATTATTTTATTCACTTTTTATTATTTTTCAAGGCTTCTACCCTGGTCTAAAATATGCCAATTAGAGACATAACAGAGTGTCAATAAAAATAAATAAAATTCTTTGGTGCATTTTTATTTTAGTTTTATTTAATGTACTTTTAGCCTAGTGCTGCGAAGTACCTACCTACCTACAGATTTTTTTACAACAACACCTTGATGTGTTATTCTAAAAAAAAATGTTGCTATTAATTGAGACAACATTAATTACATATTATATTTTATCTTAATCACCTAACAATAACTTAGGTATACATATTTAACATTTAAAATACAAACATAAATGATGTTAAACAATATTACATAATATTTTTTTTAACCTTTTATGCCAACCAACAAATAATTTATTAATTAAAATTAACAGAAATACATTATTCCAACATAATAATTATAATAATAAAATAGGAGTCCACCCCATTTTGCATAACAAAATAGGAGTTCAAGAAATAACCAATAAAATACACTTAATTTGAAAAAGATCAATAAGTTATTCTTATTTTTCTTTTTCAACATAAAAATCAGTAAGTAGGTAGATATATTTTACTTTACTATATTTACTAGTACCACAGAATAAATAAATAGTATTACGTTCCTATTTTAGGTTAGTAGTAGGCATAAGCACCATTACATTACGCAAAACACTGTCTTTCTTTTGGTAATACAAAAAAGAATGTTCGGAACCCTCAGCGCTATAGCGACTCACACTTGTCTAGTGTTTTAGCAGAAAATAACGCCTCCGTGGTCTAGTAGCAGTAGTAGGTATGTTGGCAATTACATTGAAAAACAATAAAATATGATTATAATATTATTATTACATTTTTAATGTTTTCTAATAAGTGATAAACCTCACTTTGCAGGTTATAGGTCCTGTACTATTTTTTAAATTTTTATGAAGAAAAATGTATTATTACATATTTGATAATTTCGTTTCTTAGTAGGTAGGTACCTAATTATCTACCTTATAGACAAGAATATTGTACCTAACTTCAATAAGATTGTTTTAAACTAGCGTGAACCCAACCCAATATAATTTTGCGCGCGAAGTAAGTACGTTGCCACCGGCCGTCCGCCAAGTGGCGCCGGCCGTGCGCCGCGGCGCGGTGGCGTAACGAGCTGAGGCGAAATTTGATTTTCTGCTGAGGTAGTGCACGCTCTTAAACACATTACCACTCATTTGCGTTGCGCAGTCGGGTAAAAATATGGTTTAACTTTACGATAACGCAAGTTCGCTAGACTAGTCTGAAGTCTACGACTAGTCTTTATTGCTTACCAACAACACGATCGGCCAATCCGAAAGCTAATATAATGTCGTCAAGTCTGTTTATCTGTTTATATGTTATGTTAATATTTCATGTTAAGTTTATTACAGTATATTATGTTTATTCTGTATTAGCATAATTTTATTTGTGTAGTAACAAGATACTTGTAATTCTGCGTGGGTGATTATGAACGCAATGTTTTGAAGGCGCGGGTTAATTTATTTGAATCCGAATATGAAAAAGGTTCTTATAAATTGTATCTATGGTCACACTTAATCCACGTTTTAGAACAGACTAAAAATTGTTGAAAGTACCGGTCTATGTAGGTACCTACGGGCCACTTGAAACAAAAAAAATATGCAATGGCTTTGAATTCTAATTTCAAACTGATTGTTTTACAAACATGAAATTGTTTGTTTTGCATGTCACCAGTCTTTTGTGTGTCATCATTATAGTGACTAGCTGACCCGACAAACGTTGTTTTGCTATGTAAATAATTTCTAGAGAATTTGTTTTGTATAAAAAAAACTAATATATTATTATCTGTGTAAGGAAGTGGTATATGAGTGAAAAGGGCAAGGAGCGATGAGAAAAAAGAGGGGTTTTTTTCTGAATTGATATTTTTTTATTCGGAATTTCAAAATTCTGTCTTATCCCTACTTCCTGCTGTTTACTGAGCGAGAAGTGACACCGATAGACGCCTGGTCTGGATAACTTACCAACTAAGTTACTTAAAATTGAACAGCTATTAAAAATAGGGGTTGGTGATAGTTTTAGAAGATAAATTTTAGATTTAGTCGAGTGTGCAAAATATGAGGACCGTGTTTTGTACATATATGTAGTTCTGTAGTCACAGAAGCTTGCTGGTTATGATTTTGGGTGTTACCAAAAGGTTTGAGGGTCCTTCCAAACCATCCTGTTAAATACCTATCAAAGGAATGGTCTTAACACATATTTTAATAATTTTAACCGGCTTTCCGTAAAACTGCTGTATTGTGATTTGATATCCTACTCGGATATAACAACACACAATCGGGTCAATTTTAAAATTTAGACGAGTTCCGATTACCTAAAAAATAATTTATATTATTTTCATTGAATGCATTATTGCGATAACGTGACCGATTCTTATAAAATTTAAATTTTACAATTTGCAAGCAACAGTTTTCAATGTTATAAAAAGTATACATATTCAAAAATATATCATAAAAACCAATATTTTATCTAGTCCCTTCATCATTTTAGCTATAAGTCAAAATAATATTGTACTTTCACCCGTTTAAGATATGCTTGGGATATTTCAGCTCAGGAAACCCGGGTGTGTCAAATTTTATGCAAAAGGTTTGCTTGTACAGACAAACATCGGTCATAACTATTATAAATGTGAATGTAGATTTGTTTGTTACGCTTTCACGCGAAACCTACTCAACCGATCATCATGAAACTTTGTACACATATTCTTGTAGGTATTCAAATTTATTTATTTTTATTTATTTATTTAAGTATACTAACACGATTACGAAACCAATTACATTAGTACACAAAATAACAATATAATGATACACAAAAATAAGTAGGTAACAAGTTATAAAATAAAATCAAATAGAATTAATTATTATTATTTCAAAGATTTGGTACATTAGTTAGAATTGAAATTTTAAATAAAATTGTCATGAAATAAATGATTACAAACTAAAAACAAATTAAGCAGACATCCTTCCATTCATTCATCACTCTCGCAAAACTTCAGACATACCAACATTACGCTCTTCCATTCATCTGCGAAGATATCGCAGTCTGGGTTCTGGTCGAGCAGTCTGTTAAGCCCGGCGAGAGTGCGAGGCAGTGGAGAGTTTGCACGAGACACAGTTTTACAGTAGGGCACAGAGAACAACCTATGACTTCTACTGCGAAGATAATTATCGGGAAGGTAGAGCCGGAGCAGAAGGTTGTGCAGATCAGGAACGTCGATCATACTACGAAGCACCTTGCACATTGTTGCTATCTGATCGTACGCTCTTCTGGTCTGTAGGGAATTGTAACCAAGACACCCTTGAAGAAATCTGGTTGGGTACATATAAGGGTAATATCCAAATTCCCGCTTGTATTGAGACCTGAGAAACGCCTTCTGTACCTTCTCTAGTAACAGCACGTATGTTACTTCGTACGGGCTCCAGACGGAGCTGCTGGACTCCAGCTTGCTCCGCACTAGAGCTCCAAACAGAAGCCGCACAACACTGTCACTGTCAAAGTAACATAGGATACTTTTTATCCCGGGAAAATATGCAATTCCGCGAGACAATACATTTAAACGCGGGTAACACCGCAGGTCCCAGCTAGTAACTAAATAAAGCTTATAAAAATTAAGCATCTTCTTATTTTTAATCTTCAAGCGGTTTCGCGTCGATTCTACCGCACTCTATATTCGTTCATTATTATCATTATTTCTTGTCGCATGGTTTTGCAGCCTGTCATTGGTTTACCGTTAACAAAATAAGAAGTTTACCTCCACAGCCCTTGCCTTCTGTATATTGCTACAGACAGCATTCATTGTATAGATATAATATTAATGTCTATAACATCTACATAACTTCACAAAATAATAAAAACTGTTTTATTTAATTTTAAAATTTAATTTATCTGAGTTAAAGTTTTTTATCGACACATTTATGTCATAACTTAATCATCGGTATGTCTGTAATTAAAATAAATATATGATGTTTTATAAATTCGTGTTTTAAATCCTATAGTATCCCAAACCTACGTCTTTTAGGCAACTGTTGCACTGACAAATGGCTTTAAAATAATAAATACCATTATTGTTTTTTTGACATGTTTAATCTTCAGAAACAATGACTCAATCATTTAATGGATAAAAATATGGATAAATATACTAGTTAAAAATATTGGTTATTGGTCTTACTTTCCGACGAATTATGTAAAAGAAAGTTCGGTCGTGTTCGGATATGTTCGGGTGACCTTGTAACTCACTCGGAAGTTATTTATTGAAGAACTCTTCTTCTTTGTCAAACTAGTCACTCAGAAGATTTGCTTATAGTACGGGAGCAAGGTTCCCAAAAGCTATTTTACATCTGTTATTTTACCTATTTTATGTGGGTTATGACTTTTAATTATTTATTTTTATTGATTGGAAAACCAAACCCTTAAAAATTCAAAGCCTCAAGTCAATATATCACAAGACAGCTGATTAAGGTTTTGCACAACAAAAGTACTTACTTAGTTACTTTTGTTAATATGCTAAGTTTTTCAAAACATTAAACATTAATTTCCGTCATGCCGACTTTTTAAATTTCTACCATCGCTTCCCGAGTTGCCATAAAATATAATACATAATATATTTCCGACAACAGATTTCAAATATACCTTTCAATTACCGACACTGAAATAGTTAACTACTCAACGTTATATTGTATTATTATATTTAGCTTAAGTAGCTTTTTATTTTTAGCCCCTGACAAAAAAGAGGGGTGTTATAAGTTTGACGTGTCTGTTTGTCTGTCTGTCTGTGGGTCTGTCTGTCTGGCACATCATAGCTCCTAAACGGATGTTTATTTTTGTATGAAAGAAGAGTTTCGCGCGAGTGTTCTTAGACATGTTTGATGAAAATCGATTGAGCCGTTTAAAAGTTATGATGGTAAAAGTGGGGAAGGTAAACCGAAAATCTGAAAATCTCTTAAATGAAAGTGCATCACGCAATTAATCATTACAAAATAGAATGACTTATTACTTTTAAGGGGACGAAGGTTCTGGAATCGGGTTTTTTTTATAACCAAATAAAACATGCAAGCTACCTTCCATCTGCCACAACACTTATACAAAAATATACCTACTTATGTAAAAAAATAATTTACTGTTTTTTTTATTTGTTCATGCAGATGAAACTGTCGTCGGTATAAATTCGTTTATTAAAAATGTTATGGAAAGTAACTTTCCTGCCACCAACTGTTGGTGGCAAACAGCTTTGGATTGTTGGAGCAAGTTGGGGAGGCCTTTACCCAGCAGTAAGACAACATAGGCTAAAAAAAAAAGAAGAAAAGTGAAATTAATCTACTACATATAAGATAAAAAACATCCTGACAGCTCCTTCACCAAAAGCATAGTCAATGTAGGTGATTTACGGGCGGCTAACCGAACTTTACGAATTATTTTTACGCCGAATTTACCAAAGAGAAAAACTTTGGTGATCCACATTTTTACGGTTTTCCATCGTAAAAATTATTACAAAAATTTGTTTAGCCGGGTATTAAAGAATCAAGTTTGTGTGTCGGTAATTCTGGGCGTAAACTGAAATTGGGCGGGGAATTTTATGTTGTAGAATATTTTGGGTGGCTTTAATATTTTTGCTGCGAATTATTTCACTGTTATAGAGAAATCAGGAAGTAAATAACAATTATACACAAATTAAAATTGTTGTACATACCTACATGATTGATTTAATTATGACATAATTATGAACGGAGTGATAGTCATTTTGTCAACAGGACATAAGAGTACTTTATTATTCTATGACATAAGTATAACATTTTTGCGAATGTAGGTACAAAATTCCCGAAATTGTGATTTCTCTCTGTATCTGTATGGTTTTTCGTTAGTGCTTACATCAAAACTGACTTAGGGGTCAAAGTCAAAGTTTCTTTATTGCATAATTACGTGTAGGTAGTTTAAATTGTAGGTATTGCATAAGGTTTTGTATCAGTTTAACAATATGCAACTGTTTCATGATTAACATTTTAACAATAATACATTTCAATGAATAATTAAATTCAATGAAAAATTAATAAAATAATAATAGTTTATGATCAAACTTGATAACATATTAATTACATTTATTTACCACTGGTTTTGTCATTTAAATATTCGGCAACTGTATAATAACATTTGTCACATAGTCTGCTCTCATGCTGGGTCTGTATATTAAATATGTATGTATATGAATCCTACTAATAATTATTATAAACGAAATAGTTTCTGAAAATGTAAGTGTGTTTGTTGCTCTCTCTCGCAAAAACTACTGAAGGGATTTTGATGTATTTTCACAATAATTTACGAGTTGCTTACTTATCAGAATAACACATAAGCTATTTTTTACCGCGGTAAACCACCAGTTTCCGTAGGAAAATCAATAATGCGAGTAAAGCACGATTTGGATCAAATTTGGCACGAAAATAGCTATTATCCCAGTAAACGACAAAAGCTAAAAGATTAATGAGAAAAAGAAGAGAGAAAAGCTATTATTAAACGGGCAAAGCCGCGTGTGGACAGCTAGTAATTTATAAATATTGTAGTGTATGTTATGTTTTCAAAATGGCTTGGAATAACCATTGAGACCATTAAAACCTTAATCAGAACGTACACTTTGTAGACGCCCATTGAATGGATGTCATACAGTGATGTGTTACACGGCTCTATAGCAGACTGGAAGGAATCCATAGTCTTTAAAATTAGGGTCAGCTTCACAGGGTTAAAACAATTTATATATATTTTTATTTATATAAATTCTTACTAGCTGTCCACACGCGGCTTTGCCCGTTTAATAATAGCTTTTCTCTCTTCTTCTTCTTAATCTTCCTCCTCAGTGCCTGAAGGCGAAGGTGTTTAGCCAGTGTGTGTTGCCAGTGATGACATTATGGCTCCGAAACGTGGTGCATCACCATAGGCCTCATGAATAGGCTCAGATTTGCGCAACGAGCTATGGAAAGGGCTATGCTCGGGGTTTCTCTACGTGATCGAATCAGGAATGAGGAGATACGTAGAAGAACGCGGGTCACCGACATAGCCAAGCGAATTAGCTCGCTAAAGTGGCAATGGGCAGGCCATGTAGCGCGCAGAACAGATGGCCGTTGGGGCCGGAAAGTTCTTGAATGGAGACTACGAATCGGCAAACGCAGAGTAGGACGTCCACCAACTAGATGGACGGACGACCTGGTGAAGGTAGCGGGCTCGCGGTGGTTGCAAGCTGCTACCGACCGAAGTCACTGGAAGTCTTTGTGGGAGGCCTATGCCCAGCAGTGCGTCCTACGACTGAAATGATGTTGATATCTGGGGGCACGGTAGTGCCCCCACCAAGTCGAGCAAAAAAGCAGCACGGCCGTACCATCCTTTTCTCGAAGCAATTCAGGCCATTTTCGACCCCCTGTAACTTCGTTGTGGATAAAACTAGAAGACTGAAATTTTCAGTAACCATGCAGGATTGTAAAGACACGGTATATTTCAAATTTCTTTTTATTATTTTAAGAATTATAACGGGTCAAATTTCTTAATTTTGTCATTCATTGACTCACCGATCATCAAAATTCTAAGGCACTTCTAGCAGACCTAGAAGCTTCAAATTTGGCATATAAGTAGTGTTTGGTGTATGAATCAAGGAAAAACTAAAAAATCTAGAAAATACCGGTATAGAGGGCGCTGTCGCAACGCCACGTATATACGAAATATGCACTAAAGTAATAACAATGCGAAATATAAATAAATCCAATCTAGACCGGCAAAAAGAAAATTATATGGACATTATATACAATAAGTAGAAGGTACCGAAAAGGAAAAAATTAGAACTGTCTACAAAATACAAAAAGAAATGAGATCCCATCAAAAACAATACTTGTCAAAAAAACCAAGTCGCGCAACTCAGTTGTTCTGCGGTAAAAAGTTGTGAGATCCAAGTAAATCCAAGTCTTCAAATTTCGTCTCAAAATTCTTTAATGTTTTGTATAAATATATTGAGACTTGGCCATCGCCTGAAAACACGTGTAAATTCAATTATTTAGTGCGATGGCCAAGTCTCAATATATTTATACAAAACATTAAAGAATTTTGAGACGAAATTTGAAGACTTGGATTTACTTGGATCTCACAACTTTTTACCGCAGAACAACTGAGTTGCGCGACTTGGTTTTTTTGACAAGTATTGTTTTTAATGGGATTTATATTTAATTAAAATGATTCTAATAATTTAAATAATTCTTAGGAACTACTGGTCCGATTTGAATTCGTTCAGCCCATTTATCGAGAATGGCTATTTATGGATACATTACAAACAAATATACGTTGTTCCCGAGGTAAATCTATAAAATGCGGTCAACGAAGCGTTGAGCGCTACGTACGTTTAAAAAAATATTGTAATTACTTAATTAATTTTGTAATAATTATGTAAGAAAAATATGTACGGCCTCCCTTGTTTGTAGTGACTTATTGTTTCTTAATAAAAAAAAACTAATATCTCATAAAAAATCAAGCAAGCGCTCTTCCAGATCAGCTATACATCTTGGTATGATATTCTAACATGGAACTTAAAACATCGGGGGTTGAGCGTTACAAGCAATTATTGCCGAAGTCACTCAGCAACCCACACAGACAAACTGTTGCCATTCTGTTTCTTACACTTATTGTTATTATTTAAACTAGTGATTTGCCATTTGTTTTAATTTTCGTGAAAGATGTCCTTTAAGTTTTAGTCATTTAACTAGATAGTCGTCCAAATATCTTAAAATTTCAAATTTCAGCATTTATTGAACCACTAATGAAGCACAGCTTAAAATCGAAAATAAGGGTAGTATTAGAAGAAGAGAGAAAAGCTATTTTTAAACGGGCAAAGCCGCGTGTGGACAGCTAGTAATTTAAAAATATTGTAGTGTATGTTATGTTTTCAAAACAGCTTAAATAATTCTTAGACATTACAAAATTTACCCCAATCTACCCTATTTCATGTAACCACTATAACACATGGTAATGGTGAGTTTCTATAATACGAGAAACGTTTGTAGCGATTTCCGTCTCTCTCTATAAAGGATGATCCATTGATGGCCCCATAGACTTTTTAATAGCGTGGAATAAGATTTATTTTTATATAATATATACATATATTTGCACTTATTTTGTTATTAATTTATAAGCTAACTAACATTTTTTCAAAATCTATGAATACAGTTCATAATATCTTTAGATAATTATAACGTTTTCTTTAGCCCTACGTTAAGCAAAGACAACCAATACGTTTAGAGTTTTAGACCTTTTGAAACTCGCAAAATCGATAGGCAGTGAACAATTAGGCCTTCGCTGCACGAGTATGTGCAGGTGCTAAAGATATTTAATCGGGGATCTCAAAGATCAAAGGTTCATAAATCTCTGCTAGCGATCTAGGTTATGGTAAATGCTTTAAATACGTGTAAGGTATAGTCTACCTACGCCGAAATAAATATACGTAGATATCTTATACTTTAGAAACTAACACCAAATAAAAACGCATAAATAGAGTTAAGTTTACAAGCAAAAGGGTTTACGCTTTGGTGTATGGTATACAACAACATATTTGAGTATATTCTGATACCGTTCGCGCTCAACTAAAATGGTTAATTTTACAGAATAATTTTTTTTTTAACCGTCTGCGCTACTCTAGGCGCTGACTGTTACTCTAGGCATACACTGCATAGGTGTAGTAATGTGTTTATCAGTCCATAAAATGTATATTTGTAGCATTTTTATAATTCCTACGTCAATCGATTCCTCTTAGTCCGGCTAAAGTAGATTAAAACATGACGTCAGTAAAAAAAAACAAAATTTATTTATTTATTTATTAATATTAATTAACACGGTTAGATACCAATTACATTAATTAATTTAAATAATAGCTTAGTACATCAATGGTTAATATGGTGACTAATGGGCGCCTTTTTAACCCCCGACCGAAAAAGAGGTGTGTTATAAGTTTGACGTGTCTGTCTGTCTGTCTGGGACATCATAGCTCCCGAACGGATGGAGCGATTTCAATTTAGTTTTTTTTTGTATGAATGGTGAGTTTGGTCCGGGTGTTCTTAAACATGTTTCATGAAAATCGGTTGTGCCGTTTAAAAGTTATGGGGGTGAGAGTGGGGAAGGAAAACTGCAAATATACTAATGTGGGGTATCAAATGAAAAGCGCATCACGTCCACATTACATAATATTATGTTGTTTTACATTTAAGGAAATTAAGGCATTCGAATCGGGGGTTTTTAATAAATTTTAAATTAAGATTTATTTTATCACCCGTCATCTCAACACTCACTCTTTTCTTACACATATCTTCTTTCACACAGTCCATCCATCTTTTCTTTGGCCTCCCTCTTCCCACGTATCCATCCACATTCATATCTAACGCTCTTTTCGAGTTACGTGGTAGATAAATTATGTTGTTTCAATTCAATTTAATTTCTTATAATTGGACTCTGCGCTTGAAGCGTCATCGTTCTTTTGCCAGTGTCGAGTTAAATAAAATTATAATGTGGAAATAATGTTACTCAGTTGAACGCCATTTTGCGTCTCATGACATTATTGTGTACGTTCAGTTACTTGTCTATTGTTTATCAGCCCACGCCGTCGTCTATGGCATATAATTTACTGATTTCTTTGGGCACGACTGTAGGTGTGAATTATCTAATAATTTTAACTAATGGTGTCGATTTGCAACGTTCACTTGCGAAACATAATTTATAATTTATAGTACAGGCTTGGCTTAGTAATTGTTTTAATATAAATTATTCTGTAATTACTAATTACATACAATTTTATTATGTATCCAATTAAATGTACCTAAGTACCTATATGAATAACATTTGAAAAACGTTTTGTTATGCTTTTATGTACGGAATACAACTATACATTTAAAAAATAAATCTTTGATGAATGGTGGGTGTGATTTTTGGGGATTTTTTATTATAATTACTTGAAAGAAACTGCTAAGAATGTTTAATCTTTCATGTAACTTCAAGTATAGAGACAAGAAGTAAAATTTTTATTTAAAAAATCTGCCTCAATTTTCCTTGTTAGTGTGAGATATTGAAGAAACCTCAAGAATAGCTAGAAAGATCCTAATCAAATTTTATTGCAACCATTTTTTAAAACCAGGTTTGAAATAAAATCCACTCAACGCAAAAAATTTAATGAGGTAAGTACCTAAGAAAGAAAAATATTTTTCTTAAATACGTTAAGTACGCTTTTCATTTAATAGTTTAAGTTTGTCTAAACTGAAAACAAGGTGCAATGAGCCATTAAATACTGATTCCATTCCAAAAGGGCCAAAAGCTTCAGCGGTCATTTCACAATACTAAAAGATCCCAAATAATAAGCAGCTATAATTCCACTTCGTTTCATTCACTATTTAAAAGCTTTCACAAATAGGATTCCCGTTAAATAATCACTTTTCCAATATTCCATTTAGCGTCATATTCACAAGAAACTTCTAAAAAGCTCTTTTGTCAAAATCCCCCACTCCTCTTGTCCGCAAATGGGTTTTTTGTAACGTGACATCGACAAAATAGACTTTTAGTGAAAGCATTGGCTTTCTTTGAATGAGAGCGAATGGTCGACGCCAGATTTTGTCCGTAGGTCACAGGGACTCAAGGATCACTGGGATAAAGGCTATAAAATAATAAGTAGACTAAATAATCTTTTTTTGTATAATTTTAACTAAAACTTAGCAAACACCAGCATAGGTAAACGCCGCGTAGGACGTCCACCTATAAAATGGACGGATGATTTGGTAGGCGGCGAGTTCACGGTGGATGCAAGCCGTTTCCAACCAAAATAACTGGAAATCTTTGAGGGCGGCCTATGTCCAAAGTGGTCGTTCCACTATCAGCATTTTTTTATCCTAATTGATTGATCGCTGTCACAAAATATTAACCACTCTTAACCTTCACCCTTATGTGATTTCTCAGAAAATAAAAAATGAAATAATATGTTTAAAAACTTTATATCTTATAAAATGCCAGTGTTGCTCTTAATTACTCTGGGATCCCATTATCAGATTTTGACATGGTGACAATGGCAAGTAAGCAACTCAGCAAGCATAAAACAAGAATTTTGGAAATCAGTTCACAACTTACGGAGATATTGCGTAACAAACATAAAGTCGATTTTCAGCCGAGTTGAGAACCCCTTCCTTTTTTGATGTCGGTTAATAAACGGAAATTAAATATCATTCATTTTCAACTTATTTACTCTATTCTTATCTTCTATTTACTCTGTACCTTTAATTGTAACACAGTTACGATATCATATTTTCTTTTATTTATTCTTAGTGAAATATACACATTGTAATAATAGTATTGCTATTCCCTGGGGTACTTTACAGAGATAACAATTTTCATCTAGATTATATATTTTAAACTAAAGGTTAGTTTTATAAAAATGCAACATCCCTCGACATTATCATAATTAGTATGGGAGCCATTACTCGCGCCCGTCGCGCGTAGCAGATCGGTAATGTGTGGTCCACACGGTGTACATTGCAGCTTTTGTGTGGATGTGGTGGTTTTAGCACGGCACAAATGAGGTTATGTATTTTTGAAGTGATAACTTCTCTTCGGAGGGACTGGTTTGTTGAGTAGTGGTATAGGCCAACCTATCTCGCTTACATTTAAATTTGTTGTCTTATCGCCTAAAGATATTTTACCTAGATACTTACAGGAAAAATGTTTTTTCCTCGTGAAAATCCTTCATTATCCGTTATTTACTTGGATATCTAAATATGAGTGAAAGATAATGTTCAAAACACTGCTATAAATAAATTTCACAGGGCAGGAAAAAATACTCAGGGTCAGATATCACAAAAACCGTTTTTACGCGATTTTTTTTATTTTGATTTTCGAACAGAATTTTTTTTACTTTTTATAATGAAAAGTTCCCAATCGTCGGTCCTTATGTCCGCAATGAACTCAAAAACCACTGAAGAGATCTTTATGCGGTTTTCAACAAAAGATAGTATAGTATACTCAAGAGTAAGGTTTTCGCATTTGGCAAAGCCGGAACGAGCCAGCCATCAAAAGCATGACATAGACTCATATTACATCTAGGGTTCCGTGTAAAGTTTATACATTTTTAACAATAAAAAAAAACAAAAATGAATACACAGTTTTTTTTAAAGTGCAAAAAGATGCATTTATATCGGTCACCCAATTACTGGCTGAACAACCGCCTAGGACCTACACTTAACCCTACGTACGTCTCTGGTGAACGCACGGGTGTGTGATGATTGGGCGGAGGTACAGAACTAACTGCCTAATGTAGGATAGCCCCGTGCTTGGTGCCCTACGTGTGAGTGTTGTACACACGGGTGTACTATAAGCACAGAGCGCTCCCACTGACTACTACCTAATCTACGTAGCCTAACACTGAGCCTAACTCCTACCTACCCCTACGTATGTGACCTATGTCTGGACCCTAACCACGTATGTGTATGTGTATCCCTAACACGTGTAGCCCTATCGATGTGTGTATATCCCTACAACCCTATCCCTAACCATATAAGTGTAATAAATACATATATAGATAAACAGGGATATCTGTTACCAGGAGACCTAAGGTAACAGACGGAAGGGGGGAAGGAACCAAGGGCGTGTACGGCGTGCAATGTACACAGGGAAGGGTTTTCTCACTGCCGGTCAAGCAGGCTCACAAGACCGATCAGGTACTGATGGCTAAAGGGGTCTTGGCCACAGTGAGAGGATGCTGAAATCGTGGACGTGCTGCTCCTCCAGCGGATGCTGGGACCTCTGGGCTGCTCCACCAGCGGATGCTGGAACCTCTGGGTGGCTCCACCAGCGGGTGCTGGGCGGCTCCTCCAGCGGATGCTGGGCTGCTCCTCCAGCGGATGCTCGGACCTCTGGGCTGCTCCACCAGCGGATGCTGGGCGGCTCCTCCAGCGGATGCTGGGCGGCTCCTCCCGTGGATGTTGGAACCTCTGGGCGGCTCCACCAGCGGGTGCTGGGCGGCTCCACCAGCGGGTGCTGGGCGGCTCCTCCCGTGGATGTTGGAACCTCTGGGCGGCTCCTACAGTGGACTCTCACTGCCGGTCAAGCAGGCTCACAAGACCGATCAGGTACTGATGGCTAAAGGTATCTTGGCCACAGTGAGAGGGTGTGCGTCCGGGCAGCTCGTCGGCGGTTGGTGGTACTTCGGGGCCCGTTGGTCTTCGTAGAGGGAGGCGGAGTAAAACGCGACTCAGTGCTTCGTTCCAATGTGATTTATTTACAATTTTGTACAGTTTATATACTAAATCTAGTTATCTTAGTGTGCTATCGGCGAAGCGTCGATGCAGCTGTATTTTGCTGACTTGCTGAATCGGCGCTCCAGTGAATTTTGGACTTATGATTAGTCTGCAACTGCGTACCTATGCAATTCAGCTAACATAAGTTTTGCCGTTGACTTGGCTTGTTAAGATTAATTTAGTTTTAATTTATAATGTGTTTTCGTATGTCTAGTTAATTATATAATATTAATATTATCTTACTACTACGATAATTATTGTTATTTATAATATGAAAAATCATGTTCAATGGTTTGAACACTGGCTGTGCTCAAAGTTGCTTAACCTTGTAAAAATCACGTTTGTTGTATGGGGTTCCCTTAAATATTTATATTATTGTATGCTTTTAGTATTTTTTGTTATAGCGGCAACATATATATATAACTGATAAACTCTTACTACCTATCACGTTTCTTGAGATACAGCTTGGTGACAGACAGACAGACGACGAAGTCTCAACAATAGCATCCCATTTTAACCTTTAGGCACGGAACAATAAAAACAAATACATGAAATAAATATAACGAATA
Organism: Gymnoscelis rufifasciata; assembly: GCA_929108375.1. Taxonomy (NCBI): domain Eukaryota; kingdom Metazoa; phylum Arthropoda; class Insecta; order Lepidoptera; family Geometridae; genus Gymnoscelis; species Gymnoscelis rufifasciata. The sequence continues at coordinate 4,874,676 of OV815327.1, read as the reverse complement.
AATAATTATATATGCTATTATAGATTTCATAATTAAAATGCCACCTCCAATTTAATAATGCTTTTGGAAGGAAGCAGCCCGAGCGCAAGCCTCCAGCCGCGATTCACCACGATCCTTCATACATTATCGTAATACTGCGCGCGCGCATCCAATGAATAACTAAATCAAACTTTGCGACTTTGATCCAGAAAATCCGAGAATTATGTAACGTTTATGGTAAGAGTCATATTACTTTCAACAGAGATTTGTCTGGTATCGAAAATATTGTCGATCGATTTTGTTAATAATTGAAAATGTATAGAAAAGTAATATTTTATATGACTGTGTATTTATATTACAGCAAGTTTATTCAGTTTTTTAAGCGTTTACGAACAAATATGCCAAAATTTATAATTTTGATCATGTCTTTGGGGTTCTCTCTTAAAGCGTAGGTGAAACAGTTTTTATAGTTTACTAGCCGTGCCCCGCGGCTTTGCCCGCGTAGTTATATATTTTCACGCGGTAAAAAGTAGTTTTTGTCCTTTTCTCGCCTTATACACCTTCCCTAGGCCTTCACGAACATTTCAAGACTAAGATAAGATAAATCCGTTCAGCCATTCTCGAGTTTTAGTGAGACTAACGAACAGCAATTCATTTTTAAATATAAGATAGAAGATTTTGGAATTAATTGTTTTTTTTTTCTAAATTTGCTTTTAAAATCATGGAAAATACGTAAGTAATATAATTTATCAACACTGTACTGTTTTCATTGTAATAAGTTGTATTCCTTTTTCTGGTTTCGAACGCCTTTAGAGTTAGATATTTTTTTATTGGACTGATAAGAGAAGTCCCTGTGTCCCAGCAGTGGGAACGTTAATAGTGTGATGATGATGATGATATGGGAGCAGAAAAACCTAATATAAACGATAAAACGACTTTTGAGCCACATGAGTGTTCCATGAATTTGGCTTTTATTTTTTTATTTTTACTGTGACAATTTTTTACTTGGCTTTCACAATGACAACTTGGTTTTGTCATTTTTTTACAAAATCCAAACAAATGTTCGCACACGAATTCTGTCTGCACAAAAATCTAGTGATTGTTATTCACTTTCTCACATAGAGAACAAGTCTATTTTTTTTGCAAATAAGATTAATAATAATAAATATTGCACGCAATTGACATTAATCGGACAACGGGCAGTGGGTTAAATTTAACTTGTAAGATTGATATGTGATTACAGATAAACCTCCCATCAATCAATAAATCCATCAACCTATTTACTGTACTAATTAAAGAAAGAAAAGCTAGAGAACGCATTTTATAGGACACATTGAACATAATAAAAAATAACATTTAGACATAACACACAAATAGTGTCCCAAAAAGGTCCTCAACTCAGCATTTTGCACGTGACATAAATCTAAATTTAAAATTTAAGAAAAACCCCCGAAACCAATGCCTTCATTTCCTTAAATGTAAAACAACATAATATTATGTAATGTGCACGCGATGCGCTTTCATTTGATACCCCAAACTAGTATATTTGCAGATTTTCTGTTTTCCTTCCCCACTCTCACCCCTATAACTTTTAAACGGCTCAACTGATTTTCATGAAACATCTAAGAACAAAAAAAAACTAAATTGAAATCGCTCCATCCGTTCGGGAGCTATGATGTAACAGACAGACAGACAGACAAACTTATAACACACCTCTTTTTTGGTCGGGGCTTAAAAACAACGCTGATCTTCCGTTGAAAGCAAAAAGCAGCAATTTTCAATGTAAAACTTCACCCCGCGCCTTGGGTTGTCTAGAACGCAATTTAATTACTTACATTTGATTTTAGACATGAGGGAGACTAGTTTAGCTACGCAAAAATAAATCTTGCAAATTCAATTTGACCCACTTCCCGGTTTCGGTGGAACGGAAATCTTTAGTAATTTAAAGTTTATTTAAATAAAATTGTATAATTACTTGTTCACAAGTATGCTTGCGAAATAACAAGAAATCTTTATAGGGGTTAGAAACGATAATTCATTATAAGGGATTCATATTTATTTAATTAAGATTATTTTATACGGTTAGCATTCCTGGCCTCTGATGGAGCGGAGAGCATCACGGGGCCCTACGTTGAAGTTTTAGATAGTGGATTGCAAATAAAAATAATAATATCTATAATTACTATAAATTTACGAAATATTATCTAATAGTTTGTTTTATTAAAATTAAATATGTGCTTGCATATTGATGTGGTAATTGATTTTACGTTATTTCGGTGTCCATACAACATAAAATAATACTAACTTCTAGGGTTGGCAGTCATTTGAAAGCATTTTTTCCAATTATTCACATTTATTCACGTTACAAATAACATTGGAGTTACAAAGCCAAGCGACGCCAGTACATAACTGACAAAACGCTCGGGCGCTGGAATAGAATCAATCAATGACCAATAATATATCGATCATTAGGTTGGCCTCTGCGACCGCTCACAGTATTCGATTAATCGATACATTGATTGGATAAAAATAATAATAGAATAGGGAATGGTGTTACCACCCTGCAACACAAAATATAGGTTTTTTTTCATATTTTTTAAGCTACAACTTACACGAAACAAATGTATGATATGGAATAAAATGGCTTTATAATTATTATTATCAATTTCGGTGTCCCAAAAAGTTTTAAGTCAGATATTACAGGCTTGTTTTTACTACTTCAACCAAAATTAAATAAATCAAATTCTATAGTAATTCATTAAACCGACATTTCCCCAACTTTCTCGTATTCTCGTCTCATTCCTCAAATACCTATTTAACAAGATTAAAACATTTACATTCCGAATTTCTCCATACATCACAAAAAGTCCGTAATTATAGAATTGTTCTAAACTTTACCTAATTGAGCTTATGAATAATTCAATAGACGTTATCTTCTAATTACTGCTGGGAAAAACTTCTCATTGTCTGGGACATCTTAGATGTTTCCTTAAACGGCCTTAAATATTTGATATTTGACAGGATTTCGTTGTATTTTATCAAAAATCTCGTTTACACAGATTAGTAGTAGTGCGTTTTGGGAAATACTTCTTGTTTCTTAAGGCCGCTTTCAGATGTAGGGTTGGAGTTTTAAAATTTAAAAACCTGATAAGACTATGTGGTCGCCTTATCGGGATTAAAATTAAGAGTATTTTTTTATCTTTTATATTTACCTTGTCTTTTATATAAAAAAAAAACATATTGTGTGGTGAGGTACAAATATATTTTTTGTTGAATTACAAATAATTAGAGAAGATGTAATTTTGGAACAAAAATTAATTTTAAATTATCATTGTAAATTATACGGTTTTTTAGCTGTTTGATTCTTTGTAGAAAGAACGCGGTCTAGTTTGAGAAATTCTAAAACTGTTAAAAAGCTTATTTATTTAGGAGGGCTATGGGCTATTTATCGCGAGGAAAAATTCATGAAATTCATAGATAGGAATTGTACAAAATTTACTTACTAATAATTTTCAACCACTGCAAGGTTCAACGTGTGTTGTTTTAGATTAACGAATTATGGACTAATTACTGTTACGGCTTAGTGGAAGGCAGTCTTAAACCTTTGTTTACAAGATCCGGATGTGGTTCTCGGTAGTAATTAATTAAGCATACTTTTTGGACCTGTCAGAACTAAAATTTGTCGTCCATTGTGTTTGGAGGTTTTGATTTCTGAAAAAGGATGAATATTGTTTTTTTTTTCAATCGAAATGTGGCGCCATACAGATAAATTTGCAAAGTAAATTATTATATTTAATTATTTTAAGGTACATTTCTTATAAGAGTTACAATAATAAAAAATGTTCCATATACAGTCTGCAATAATAAAAACTAAATTTATAGTTTAATCCTGGTGACAGTCGGACAGACAGACATCGACAAGAGTCACATTACCTAATAGGGTCCGGTTTACCCTTTGCGTACGGTATCCTAAAAACCATGAACTAACCAAATCTAGAAATACGAGTACCTATTTCAATTAATTGATTAATTGTGATGTGGTATGAATAATGGTTTTGTGTAATTTTATTGTTGTTAAGCATGTATTTTTAATGTGTACTAGTATAAGTATAAATTTCCGACACAATGTAATTTTTTTATGATTTTTAATAATAAGTGATAAACCTCACTTTTCTAGTTAAACCATTTTTTTTTAATGGTATGCAGTAAAAATTAAGACACATCCGTAGAGCTGAGCCGTTGCCCTTTTACTGCTGTAGCACACACGTACCTGTTCACTCTGTGTTTTTATATATACTTAAAAATGTTTCGTAATTTAAAAAAGTAAGTTGATTCTAAGTCTGTATTATTTTTGTGTGTGTTTCTGTAGTAAATAAAATTATGTCTATGTCTATGTAACCTTCGCGCACAGGATACGGATACGATGAAGAAGGAAGGTTACGGAAGTGTCTTAACTTAATTATTTCTGCATAAAAAAACAAAGTAAATTGTTTGCGAATTAAATAAATGAAATGAAATAATTATGTCCTCTACGTGTGCACGGCTAAATAGATTGATTTTCTTTTGGTAAAAACATAGCAAAATAACAAAAAATATATATCCAATTTTTATTTTTAATTGTTGATTAAATGTATGATTTTGATTTTATTATTATTATTTTTTTCATTTTATAATATTTTTTTTTGACATTTAGTAATATTTGCACACCAGCTTGCGGGTTAAATACAATTGACATCACTAGTTTATAAGATCTTGACATGTTTATAATAATGTATTCTGCAAATAAATGATTTGATTTGATTTGATTTGAGCATTGAAAATATTTAGATGTCTTTGTGGTCTGTTTGTCTGTCTCTATGCTTGTGTGACATCTGATGATCATAATTATACTTAATACAATAGACACACTTAGATAGATATTTTTACTATTACATATATGTAAACACCCAGATCAAGGAGAAAATGCTTGCAGAACATACAAACTTTACCCCTCAGCGGGAATCTAAACCAATCTCTTGCTAGTTATACTTACAAAAAAATATATTTTTAGGCTGATAAAGTCTTTAATTTCCTTAAAAGTAAAACACCATAATATTTTGTAATGTGCACGCGATGCGCTTTCATTTGATACCCCACTCGAATATATTTGCAGATTTTCGGTTTTCCTTCCCCACTCTCACCCCCTTTACTTTTAAACGGCACAACCGATTTTCATGAAACATGTCGAGTGTGAAGAACACTCGCGCCAAACTCACCTTTATTACAAAAACTAAATTAAAATTGCTCCATTCGTTCGGGAGCTATGATGTATATAATATATTTTTTGGTCGGGGGTAAAAAGAGACCGCAAATCGTGTAACTGGGCAAGTTTAGGTATGTTATGTCTATAGATGCCATATTATTATATATTTTTTTAAGCTTTTAATAAAAATTGACTAATTGATACGAATCATACGAGCTCATACTCGATGGGCTTATGTCACTACAACTACTATTTGTAACAAAGTTTTTTTGGCTACATTCCAGTTCCTTCTGATCCAGATTTCCACAGCAATGAATTTAAGAATAAATTTCAGATTAAAAAAACTGGGTAGCCTTTCAAATTTAACTAGCACGATTTGAGGGGAAATATCGGTTAAACATAACTTACATAACGCTCTACTTTATCTTTACCCATCTATAATCTATAGTTTGTTTATGCTACAGACTAGTGACACAGAGTATAAATAAAGATTGACTGTGGTCGATTGATTCGTCTGCGAGGCACTAACGAGTTACAATGTCTCGAGACAAAAACGGACCGAAGCTCGAGAATGTAACTTGGTTATATTTTGTACATATCTCTTTTTTTGACTCTGACTATCTAGAAAGGCCTCCCGGAGTTTCTTCTAAAAATCTCTATCAAGACGACCTCGAGGTAGGTCCAGGGTGAGATGGCGGGATGAGCTGGACTCTGGATGAATGGGGAAGAGTGGAAGAGAGATCTTTGCCCTGCAGTGGGCTAAATAATAATAAGATCCTTTTGCCAGCTTTCCCAGATATCCGGGAGGTTATCGCGACAATGCGTCCTGGGTTCTATGCTGTTTAAACCAACAGGAAGTAATTTTGTCCCTTTCGTTTTTCAATAATAATATCGGTCAAGTTCGAAAGATTTTAGATGTGAAAAATACTACAATTCAGACATAATATTTAATTAGTAGGTATTACATAGGTATTTACAGGGTCCATCTCTTTGGTAATAATATTGGGTAAAAATAAAAAAAAAACCATAAAAGTAAAAAAGTTAATAACATACATATATGTATTTTGAAATGTGCACGTGATGCGCTATCATTTGAGATCCCACTCAAGTAAATTTGCGGACATTCGGTTTTTCTTCCCCACTTTCAACCCCATAACTTTTAAACGGCTCAACCAATTTTCATCAAAAATGCCTGAGAACACTCGCAACAAATTTACCTTAAATACAAATGAAACTTAAATCTTTTCATCCATTTGGGAGCTTTAATGCCACATAAAGAAAGACACGTCAAACTTAATAACAAACCTCATTTTGCGCCGGGGATAAAAAAATATCAAAATAGACAGACATTGTAGTTACATACTCTTTGAAAGAAATATGAAAATGGACAGATATTGTAGTTACATACTTTTTGAAAGAAGTATAGGTTTTGTCTGTTCACGTCCGTAAGTGGTAACCCTCTGAATTCTTGACACGTGACCTCTGGGTGGTGCTATGAACAGTCTCTGGTGGTAGGCTTCGGCCGCGGCTTGTCACCACCGGGGCCAGTGCGTGTAGCGATTTTTTCGTGTTTCGTAATGTGGTCCGGAGAAGCCATCTACCTACTAGGCTCTCATGCTCCATCTTAGATCACATCGTCACTTTAGATCAGGTGTGATTGTGATCATATGAAGGCCTATCCATCATTAAAAAAAAAGAAAATCATTGAACCGAAGTACGTTCCTAAACAATATATACCAACTTAATAGTTTTTTTATTGAGGCCAAGTTTTCTAGGTCTCAGACTTCCTATCCCATATCAGTAAGTTTTAATGTGAGTATATTCAAAAATAATCAGATTCGATCCCGCGACCTTCAGTTACCATTGAAGCCAACTTACATTCTCCATTAGAATCGTGATACCACAGATTAGTTATCAGGTAGTATCATCTCGCGTGCGGTGTTTTTTGTCAAAGCTAACTGTTGTAACGTTGCGCTAAGGGTTCTTACTTTGTTGACTAAATAAGCGCTGTTGGGTAAAACATTGTTTGTAATCTTAGTTGGGATTCTAGGGACTCTTGATTAGTAGAGTTGCCTAATCAAGCGTCCCTAGGAATTCAAGATTGGAACATACAGTTTTATAGATAACTAGCGGCCCGCCCCGGCTTTGCACGGGTAATTATACACAGTCCCGGTAATTAATTATTCGAATTTTTAAAAACTATCCTTGGACGTCTCGAACAATTAAAAAAAAGTCAAAGTGGTCCATGCGTTGTTGAGTTATGCGATTACCAATACATTTTGCGGTTCATTTTTAAATTATACCTCTAGACATATCTATAGGAATCAAACCGGAATAATAGGGAATATGTAGGTGACTTCGAAATGGTATTCTTTATTGATGATATCTTTATTGTTAAAAAAAACCTGATTTTGCCGGAAAATGGACAAATTGCCAATCGATACAATCAAAAATGGTAGAGAACCAAATCTCTACTACTATTTAGCGGTTTCTGAGATATTCAGGTCTAAAAAGTAGGTCGGTACGAATAATCTTGATTTTATTTTGAAAAAAAATATCTTAATTTTACGGTCAGTTATGAAACACATGTCAATGCCCGGCGAGCTTCAAATCCCTATTCTGTAGAACAAAAGTCGTCTGTACCAACGAACCAACACAACATAAATTACCAGAGTATCAAACTTCCTTAACCGATATTACAGGTTATCCCGGGTTCGGTTCTCGCGTGTGCACCTCCCAATAAATAAAATTAAATAAAAAACAATTAGTTCGCAGTCGAGTGTTGGTTCAACACGCTATTGGCTGGTGTTAAGTTGCTCGTACGATTTTATTTCGTATTGTCATACGATGGCACAGTGGCGGTGGGATAGCTGGTGAATTATTTTATATGCATTATTATGCCTACCTATTCTGTATAGTGGTAATAGAGGTAATATCAGAGAAATATGCCATTAAAAAAAATTACCCATTGTATATATGTGCATAAACCCGAATATCAATTGAGAATTTAATATTACATAAAAAATTAAAATAAAACACATAATATTTAAAAAAAATTAAGTAAGTTATAGTTTTAAAATTTAATAATCAATATTTGTTTTTGCTGTTTTTCATTTTCATCACTTTCTTCATTTGAGTACTTCTGACAGCTTCCATTACAATGGGATTACGCATCGCAATATGAAAGGCATGATGTACACAAAATTTCTGACTCAGTGCTGAGGTAAACCTTCATATTCCTCCACCTACCTCCTTTACTAGTTTGAATAATATGCTATATATTATTCAAACTAGTAAAGGATGAAAAACAGAATACACACTTTTTAGTTGCGCTTCTACAACTAAAAAATGTGTAAGTATTCTGTTTTTTTGGAACCTTATGTAGTTTGGTCCGTGCGATATCTCTGGCGCATTGATGGATTCTACCGCGATGTATGAGGCACGCACTCATATTAACAAAGAGTGTCTAATAAGTTGTGGATGTGGTGACAGGTCATGCCACGGTGATGATAGATTTTGTCTGGGACGGAGTTTGAAATATAAGTACGCTTTTAATATTTAACTAAATTTTATTAAAGTAAATATTATGGTAGCTTAAGTATTGTAGTTTGTTGGTAATTACTAGATTCGGTTCATAAACGAGTAGGTACGTATTTAATACTAATCCTTTAAGTACTTATTTTTGGGTTACAGGACTGCCAATGTAATCACTTTTAAACGCTTTGGCTTTTTAATTTAAATAGAAGTATATTATTCATGTGTACAAATTGATCTACGAAAATGATGCAAAAGTTTATGATTTGTATAGTTAATACTTAAATGGAACCAAATAATCTATAAATATATCGTGCAAGTGCACCGCCCGCCCGCCCACTGCACACACATGCACAGGTTTACCGGATGAACACGCACGACCATCAAATAATGCAGAATCCAACCAAATGAAGTCAACTAGTTTATTACGCTTCACCACGAAGCATCACCAGGACCACACCACCAACGTTAGACCCCACGCCACATCCAAGCCTCAGCCACCAACGACGCAGGACACTGAAGGTGTTGACTCGCCGAAGCCCAAACGCAAAGTGAAGATAGATTTTTTAACTTGATATTATGTAACATCATTTAAATTGTTAGTTTTTTTTTATTATTATAATGTCGAAATTTATAAACTTGTGTTTGGGAAGACTAGTGCTTATTTTTAGTAGCTAAGTTAGATAAGCTAGTAAGCTTATAGAAATATAATTAAGCAAAGCTATTATGATAACTATGTATGAAAAAAATAAATATTCTTATCTATAGGTACCACAGATTATATAATATTAATTTTATTACTAATATCACAGATTACATAATATACTAATATATTATAATATCTTTCATTCCGAAGTTGACCCCTTGTTTTACGTGTGCATGTAAAAAATGCGGCATGAGGGTTCAATTAAATCGATTATAACATTTTTATTTTTTATTTGTCAATTTTTATACTTGGCCATCAGATTAAAAAAATGTATTACTAAATCCTCAGAAATGTTCGTAAAGATCAGAGGTAAGAACACTCACAGCGCATGCACACTGTTTAACCAATTATAATTGGGTCACTTAGCTGTTTTATTTGCACTGTGTTTGTGAAACGCGAGTAATTAATTCGGAACAGGAATCCGTAATTTATTTCGATTGGAACCCGATACGAGTAGGTACCGATCGCAGTACCCAGCTGTATCCATCTTTGCATCCATTCAAGATGTTTTATCGACAGCTGATTCCCTGATTTTTAGTTAATTACCTGATAGTCCTTAATTTGAAAAGTTAAAATCTCAAACAAATCTCTTTGTCGAATTGCAACATTTATATGTACATATTATGTAAATGTTTTTTTTTTAATGGATTTTTTTATTTCTGTCTTCTGGAACTAAGGCGGCCTCTAGACCTACAATAACATTGTACAATACTTTTATTGTACAATAAGATTGAAAGGCGCTTTGATCCAAACGACCAATTATATTGCACAATAATACGAACAGCACAATGTTTTCGCGTTCAGTCGGAGAATAGTATTGATCCCGTGTGCACCGTGCGAAGCAACATGTCCGAACAAGATTTAGCTGCAGCTGTAGTGTTGTTGCTTGTGGCTAAACGTAAACAAACACGTCGCTGGTCGAAAGATTGGTACAAGAAAAGGCAGAAATATACTCACGAAAATCTTTTAAAAGACTTGATGTTAACTGAGGAAGCAGACTTCAACAATTTTGTACGACTGAGCTCTGAACCAGGGGCGTAGCTACCGCCGTATTTGCCGTATCAATTATACGGGGCCCTCGGGCCACGGGGGCCCCCATTTTGATTTCGTAGTGGTCCTTACATTTTTTTCTTCACTATTTGAAATTATTAATACTGTTTCTAAAGCTCTACAGCATGATAATAATGACTTACAGAAATCTAGTATTTTATTAAGTAATATTTTAAATAGACTGTGCCAATTAAGAAATCAGAATTCATTTAATAGTTTGCTAAATGAATCCAAAGATTTAGCAAAAACGTGGGGGGTAACAACTGTTTTTAAAAACAGTAGGCGAAAGATAACGAAGTTTTTTTGATGAGTTATCACAAGATGAGAGAATTTCCGACCTGGAATCCTATTTCAAAGTCAATGTATACTATTGCTGTTTAGATATATTAATTTCTCAAACTAAAGAAAGATTTCAGAGCCTTTGCAACCTGAGTAGTATATTCGAAATATTAAAACCGGAGAAACTCCTATCTTCTTCAAGCGAAGAGATATTAAACGCTTCCGGAAAACTGTCTGCTAAATACAGTAAAGACATCTCACTTAATCTTTGTGACCAATTAAAGGCTCTAAAAACATGCTTAAATTTTGAAATTAAAAAAAATTATTCCATTAAAGAACTCATTGAATTATTGCTAGTAAAATTCAATAGTCTTGCATCCAGTTTTCCCGAGGTAATCACAGCATGCTTTTTATTCTTGACCCTTCCAGTTACAACCGCAACGGCAGAAAGAAGTTTTTCAAAATTAAAACTAATAAAAAATTACCTACTTAAGAACTTCGATGGGACAAGAACGGCTGTCAGACATCTCACTATTGTCCATAGAGGCAGAAACTTTAGAAAAACTAAAATCATCATCAGACATAAATGATTTAATAAATCAGTTTGCCGATAAAAAGGCAAGGAGAGTGAATATTTTTACAATTCGATTTTTATTTGTAAAATGGGTATATTATGTGAAAAATAAATATTACTTCTCACAATTTTTTTTTTTTTGTGATAAATCTTTACCTCCATATAAGGGCCTCCAAAAAAATTTTTATACGGGGCCCTGACAAGGCTCGCTACGCCACTGCTCTGAACAGTTTCAAAAGCTACTAGGATTGGTCACGCCATTGATTGAGAAAAAAAATACAAACATGAGGGAAGCAATACCACCTTTTCAACGGCTTTCAATAACATTACGGTATCTAGCGACTGGAAATACTCTGGAAGATTTAAAGTTTCACAGTGCTATTTCTCTACAAAGTCTTTCCTTAATAATAATGGAAACATGCGATGCGATAATACATGTTTTGAAGAAATTTATCAAGGTAAATAAAGATTATAATCTTTTCATTTATTTATTAAACTGTATATATTGAGAAAATGTATCTTCGTTCGCGTCATCAGCATCATTTTCCTGTTGAAAATTGTTCATGTTCTGTTGATTATTCTCTTGGAAGTACTGCTGGTTATTGTAGCAGCTGCTCAGATGGAAGTTCAGAATTTTATATCGTAACTGTTGGAGTATTTATTTTTACCGAATTGCGGTGTAAAAGCCCTAATTGTCCTTCCATGATAATGGCAGCAATAGCATTTTTAGCAAAGATTTGTTGCATTGGTTCCATTTTCTTTAAATCTGCAGCACAAGACAAAGCCCAATTTTGATATTCGTCTGGTTTCTCTCTAAGACGGTTAGCTGCCAATTCCATAAGGTCATCATCAAGTTTTCTCTTTATTTTTTTAGCTTTAGTCTTCGGAACTGCATATGATGTAGATGATGCTTGATTCGCTCCAACAGTTGTAGTATCTTCCTAAAAAGATAAATAATTTGTTTTTATTTTATTTTCAGTTACCGCAAACAGCCGATGAATGGCAACAAGTTGCCAAAGATTTTGAGAGCCAGTGGAATGCCCCTCATGTAATCGGTGCTATAGATGGCAAACACGTGGAAATAAAGAAACCTCCTGGTTCTGGATCATACTACTACAACTACAAAAAAACATTCAGTATTGTGTTGATGGCGGTTGTAAATGCAAACTACGAGTTCATTATGGTTGATGTTGGGACTAATGGTCATGTATCAGATGGAGGTGTGCTGCAGAATACAGCATTTGGACAGCAATTAAAAAATAATGCTTTAAATATCCCACCTGCATTGTTGCCAGGAAGTTCCCGAAAACTCCCATACTTTTTTGTTGGGGACGATGCTTTTCCAATGTCTCAAAATTTAATGAAACCATATAGCCAAACTGGATTAACAAAAGAGAAAAGAATATGCAACTATCGAATATCGCGAGCTAGAAGAATGGTTGAAAGTGTTTTTGGTATACTAGCTACTCGTTTTGGAGTATTTCAAAGGGCATTTCCTTTTGATCCAATAAAAGTAAGGAAAATTGTTTTGACTTGTTGTTATCTACACAATTTTTTGAGAAAATCGTGTTCGTATTTATCTCCATCATTCATGTTTCGTGAAGATAACGAATCAGGAATAATACACCCGCCATCTCAGGAAGTATTCCAGTTGACAACATTGGAAAATATCAATAAGAAAAATTCGCTGAATATCGCGAAGCAAGCACGGGACGAATACAGTGGATTTTGTAACAACGAAGGTGCAGTTCCCTGGCAAAATAAAATGGTCTCGTAAAACACAATTTTGTATTCATTTAAATTAAATAAATTAAAATTTACCTGTGTGTTAGTATTGTCCAAAGCAGAAGGTTCACTCTCTCCTCCCGGACTACCTATAGTAGACTGAGTATCCATACTAGACTGTGAATCCGATGCGGATTCCAGATCTTTTAAAAATAACATTTCTTTAAAATACCATAAAGTAGGTTCGTAAATGTCGTCTGTACTAGATCCGGATTTCATCGACTGGAGATGTTTCTTGAGCTCCTTCCGGTAGTTAGTTCTTAAAGAATTGAATTTTTTCTTCACATCATCTTTGCTTGCCTGTGAAAACATCTCTTTGTATTTAGACAACAATGTTTCGTAAGCATTGTTTTTTTTATCACGGTCATGATATTCTTTGCACTTGACATTCCACAGAGACGGCAATTCTCTGTACAATTGGATACATTCGCAGATAAACTCCCTTTCCTTAACTTTTAGATTCTCTTTTTCCGCCATTTTGCATGCGCGCGTGTACTCCTCGTGACGACGAACCACAGACTGAAAAATATTGCGCAATACTGACCCTACACGATGCAATGGAAAAACATGGTGCAATAAAAATTAAACTCGCTCAAACTTTCGGCCAATCATTGTGCAATCTTCAATATTAACCCTAAACGGTCAATTAAATTGCACAATTCGCAATATTGTGCAATATAATTGACCGTTTAGAGGCCGCCTAAAAACAAGTTTTGGAGATATTTAGTCACCGGACGCATTCTTTTTTTTAATAGCGGTCTAGTAGGATCTTTTAAGAAGCGGAGTAGTCGAGTAATCTACAATAATTCCTACTATGTTTTATTAAAAAGTAAGTATTAAAAAAAAAATTACTCGTACAGAAATCGTCTCATTAACAAGCAATAAAAAATTCAAAACAATAAAGAAAGATTATTATTATTTATTATTTATTTTTCACAAAATAAAAGAAAAACTACCTTAAAGTTAAACAAAAAAACTAATAAATGTGACAAAAAATGTACATTTCAAGTTAACTACAATCCTTTAGCCTCCCATTAAAAATACGACATATTTCCACTGCCGTTTATATTGTATGATTGATCCACCCTCTACCTTAACCCTTTGTTAGTACAACTTCAAAATAGTCCGACAAATAATGTTATTTTCAACCGGGTAACTTTGAATGTTATACATGGTTACCAGTGAGGAGCTTAAAAATAAAAGGGTTGTACTGGTGGGTGGACAAGCGCTTTGTAAAGTACGATGATCATTTATTTAAATGGTTAGGTACATATTTCTTTGATAATTGGTGCAAAATATGGTTTATAATGAGCGCTATTATCGCGTAGACGGCTTAGATTTTGTGCGGGTTGGATTGAATTGATTGTTTTGTTTTATCTTTTGTTCAATTCTGAGTTTAATGGAGAACGGGTTTACTACGGCCAAACCTGCGTCTGCCGCGCAGACGCTACCTAGTTTTACTATGGCCCTTTGCATACCTACGCGAGCATAAAGCGGGACTATATCAGACAAAAAAATCCCGCTTTGTAGACGTTCCCGTTAGCTTCCCGTGTCAATCACTGCGCAGCCGTAAATACAATAATAAGATTTTTTTTCATTTTTGGGGCTAATATGTCTTGGGTGCTATTTTCCTGTAATATAACAGCTTAACATAGTATTTGTATCTAGTTTCAAATCCCGAGTGCTTTTATTGCGTTATATGTATTATAATTTAAAATAAGGTACATACATTAGGTACTGTTTATTTTGTAATTTAGTTCGGAAGAAATTTTGTGCAATAAAGTTGTTATCTATCTATATAATTAGGTCAAGCAGCTTAATTAACTCATCTTCGCCGGTTAGGTAAATAAAACATTATACAACAAAAAGTATATAGATTATTATAATTATGTGGAGTTTATCACTTTGTAAGAACATAAAAAAAACATATTTTAGAGTAGTACATCTGATGATAGTGAAATGATACACACATTTAATTAACGTAGATTACCGTTGTAATAAATACAAAAATATTAAAATCGCAGCAAAATTTTCCGGTTTCGTTGTTGTTGTTTTAATTCACGTAGGTGGTAATTGCTACGAAACTACTACTGTACTAGTTATTATACTGAAGTTATAAATTTGTTATGTTAATTTTGAAAGGTATAGTAGAACTAATATGGATTAAGCATTTTGGAAATATAAGTTTCGAGTGACAATGGCGAAACTTCTCATTATTGATTTAATTATAAGATAAATCAATTTATTTGGTTTGAATTCAAAAAAATATTTTATGGATTTAAATTTAAAATTATATTCATGGTTTAATTAATTCAATTTAAAAATTTAATTTTAAAAATTATATTTATGGTTTTAAGTGTCGTGTTTTCTTTGTTATAGTCTGAGTTAGTGTGGATTGACAACATTGTCTTTTTAGGGTTCCGTACTTAAACACAGAAACCATGAAACTTTTCCTAAGACTTGGTCGTCTGTCTGTCCGTCTGTCACCAGGATGTAACTCAAGAACTGTGATGGTTAGTGAGCTGAAACTTTTGAGGGAAGTTGTATTTCTATTGTCGCTATAACAACAATTACTAAAAACACATAATAAACACATAAATAAGGGCTACCATGCAACAAACGTGTATTTGACGACCTCTGTGGCTCGGTGGGCGAAAGCCCGCCTGAGGTGCAGGAGGTTGCGGGTTCGATCGCCGCGGGACCAAATTTTGTACGATCTGCAATTTCTGGTTTCGGGTCTGGGTATTTTCTATGTATAATATGTATGTATTTACAAAAAAAATGTATTTATGTAGTATATCAGTCACCTAACATCCATAGTACAAGCTCTGCTTAGTTTGGGGTTAGGTGATGCTGTGTGATTAGTCCGGAAATATTTATTTATTTTATTTTATTTATGAATGTGTCAGCAGGCACTTGGATTGATTGACCGCTGACTGCTTTGTCTGGAATCTATCTTTTTCACTTAATTTTTTTCATTTCAGAATTTTCTTGACAAGAAGTGTAAAAAATGTTAAATAACACGGAATCCTCGGTTTATGAGTCCATCTCATACATGTCGAATTTATTAAATAAACGTTTAGTTTAATCAAAGAAATAATAAATATGTAGTTCAATTGTAAATGTTGTGAACAGTCTCTGGTGGAAGGCTTCGGCCGCGGCTTGTCACCACCCTCCAGGCTGGGCCAGTGCGTAAAGCGATTTTTTCGTGTTTCGTAATGTGGTCCGGAGAAGCCATCTTCTAGGCCTTCATGCTCCATCTTAGACCACATCGTCACTTTACATCAGGTGAGATTGTGGTCAAATGAAGGCTTATCAATAATAATAAAAAAAAAACAAAAAAAAAATGTCTAGGTATAAGACTATTTGTAGCACATGCCAGTCAGAAACATAAGGCCAAGTACAAAGTTTTTTGGTGTTTTTTTAATATTTTTTTTTTAAATAATTGAATCAATGATCGCACAATTTTGTTTCATCATCATAATATCTTAATCCTATTGACGTTCTCACTGCTGTGACACAGGGACTTCTCTCTTGGAGACCGAGAATAGGCCTTAATTCACAACGCTGGCTAAGTGCGGGTTGATGAATGTCACATATCCTTCAAACTCTTTAATGTTCTCAGAACATGCCGGTTTCCTCACGATGTTTGTCTTAACCGTGAAATCACGTGTTCCGTAACAAGAAAAATCCAGAGGTGCGTGAGGTTTGAACCCACGACCTTCGGAATGAAAGTCGAGTGTCCGCCCACTTAGCCAACACGGTTAAAATTGTATTTATTAAATTACAATGTATTTATTCTTAAATCTGACAGTGTAAACGCATCTCAGTAAACATTGAGTTACTGTCAATATACCCCAAAATATCAGTAGGTACAATAACGTACAAATTTCTCAACCAAACAAAAAACCATAGCTTTATTCCATCTAACCCACCTATCCGATTAAGGTCACAAATGTACACATTACGACGTAAAAGTAACATAAAACGCTCGGTTAATAGTCAGCCGAAAAATTACCTAAATCACTTTTTGTTGTGAGTATACGTCGCGTGTCAGCCCTACATAAGGCTACCTCACGCGAACTAGTTTTTTACAACACGAGTTGTAAAATCGCGATTGATATTTTTGTACCACTGTAGGTATGACGTAGCGGTGAGATTTTAGTGTTTTTGTCTTGTAATAACAGTCAAACTGTAACGAATAAAAAAATGCAATATTTATAGAGCTTTGATGACCGCTGTGTGCTGCGCGAGCATTGTTCGAAAGCGGCGAACCTGTGGTTGTTTTGTCTCGCTTATTTCACGGTAATATCTATACAGAATTCCAACTCGTCCGAGACAATATTATTTCCTTGATTATTCTTAGTTTTTTATTTAAATTAGCTTTAAGTTGACCTGTCCATGTAAGCATAGGCTTCTAAGAAAATAAACGTTTTGACTTTGACTTTGACTTGGAATTAAATACCTACAGCCGCGCCGTGAACAAGCGATAAGGCCGCCCTAATTCTGGAATTATTATCTGCTTTTCATCTAGTTTAGTGATTGTAAGTATATTTTATATTAACCAATACATTATATATTATTATACACACACACACACAATATAAAATGCATGTTGTTTATATGTTTTGATTGGTAGATAAACCAAAAAACTATGTTTGAGTTTGATTTCAGACTAAATAACTTTATATAAGACTGATAAATATTTCACCTCGACTGGGATAATCCAAATTGCTTTATTAATATTGCAACCGAAAAATATGTATTTAATCTCGAACGGGATATACAATATGCTTTATTATTTAGTAAATTTAAACCATAAAATCTGCATTCAAATAAAAACTTAATTAAAAAAAAAGTTATTAATTTGGAAATTGTAGTTATTTTTACAGACAAAATGAGTGCGTAGTTTTTGTCATTAATTAGTCAATGCGCACAATCGCGATTGCCTGTGTAACGGATGTTACGCAGTTCAAAGAAAACATTAAAAAAAATTGTGGGGTATACAAGACAATGGCGTCCTTTAGTCGCCATGTTGAATTTTGACTAACGTCATGTCTTAATGCCTAACGTCATGCCGTACTAACCCGGAATCGATTGACGTGTGAATCAGCCGATACCCAAAAAGGGACATTCTAGTCTAAATTGATGATTATGAAATAAACCTTATTACAACATTTAGATCGATTCACATGCTCCGACCGAGCGAGTGCTAGATCGTGGTTTAATTACAACTATAAAACAATAGCAGGTCGGGATCGTCTTAAACGCTCATTAAGCGCCATTACGACGAGCGATGGCGGCGGCGGGCGATAAATGGCGAAGAATGGAGGGTTTTAGGAATAAGAAGGGTTGGAGGAGGTAGAATATTCCAAAACTTCTGTGATGAAGATGTGATGTAGCCGATTTTGGCTAAAGGCTTTTGAACCTTGACTTTTATCAGTTAGGTCCTTTTTTGTGGTTTTTGTAATAACGACGCGTCTGTGATGTATCAAATGCTCTATTGTGTTGTCCGATTCAAGTTTATTGTTAAAATGCATGAGCAACTTGGACATATTAAGGGTGCTGAAAAATTAAAAATACATAGTTGGTTAGTGTTTTCAGCTTACACATTTTATACTCAACTTCACTTAACCTTGTAATCTTCCACAAGTTGGTTAATAAGTCTCTGTACACTCACTCCAAGGCTGTATGTACAATATGAAGTAAACACCCAAAGTACAAGCTCTGCCTAGCTTGGGATTAGGTGATGCTGTGTGAGTAGTCCGGTCCGGAAACATTTATTTATTTATAGGAAGATGTTGAAAGATGTCACATCCATAGTTCCCTGTGCACAGTAGAGAGCTACGCTCGCTGGAGCAATGACGCGATATCGATGGATCCGATGGTATCGCAGACGGCAGATGGACTTTGGAATTGAAATGTTCCACGTTTGTGTTTGTTTGACTGTTCATTACGTGATGGGATCTTGTAGATACGTTATTGATGATTATACTATTATGGAGAATTTTACTACATTGGGAACCTAAAAAGTGAAGTGCATTTTTTGTGTATCGGGCTGAAGTGTGTACCATTCGAAAGTTTAGATGTATTCACTTTGACGCCCAAACTACTAAATCGAATATACAGTCGGCAAAATATAATGGTGAAAAAGGGCCCCAAAATAATAAGTCAAAATTTACTGACTATTGGAATTTAGTAGAAGTGAAGGAAAAAATACGTGTTACAAGTAACTGATCATGATAACTAACTGATCATGATAACTAACTGATCATGATAACTAACTTTCGATCCTCGGTGTAAAAATGATCATTTTCTTTTGACTAATTAAAGCTTCATTGGAAATTGTCACTTTGGTGAAGCTCCGCCAGTCAATGTTTACAAGTTGCAGGAGGGAGGGACAAAAAAAGGTTAGTTAGGTTATTAGTCGGAATATTCCCAATATTGCAAGGAATTAGGGGAAACCGTTGCTCAGCAGTGAGACAAGAAAAGCTAAACAGTAAAAATAAAATGTCGTCATTTTAAATTGAATTGTTAAAGAAATTACGAGTCTTTTGTTACAAAAAGCTTAAGGCTTACATTATGGTAAAAAATTTAATATTCTTCTTTGAAATACAGCACTGTAATAATTTCCAAGTAGCTACCCAGCGCTGCCGAACAAAAGACCGAGTAACTTCTACATAAAGTTAATTTCACTTATTTTTAAGTTTCAGGAAACGTGTACCTAAACATTAGGTAATTTAACGAACTAATTCTAAGCGAGTTCTAAGCACAAGTTGCCTCGTAAATCTCCTGTTTCACTCACTTGTTTGGTGACAGGCTAACTTTGAATTTGTTTTAAAATTTATTCTTGTTCGGACATTTTGTTTTGCTATGTCTGGAGCAAACGGGCCACGTGACCTTTAAATAATCTAAATTTTCAATTTAAACAACCCCCAATTTCAGAACCTTAGTTCCCCTAAAAATAAAAAGTCATACTATTTTGTAATGTGCACGTGATGCGCTTTCATAGGAGACCCCACTCGAGTATATTTGCAGATTTTCGGTTTTCCTTCCCCACTTTTGCCCTCATAACTTCTAAACGGATCAATCGATTTTCATCAAACATGTCTAAGAACACTCCCACGGAACTCACCTTTCATACAAAAAAACAACTAAATTGAAATCGCTCCATAAGTTTGGTTTTGCTATGATGTCCTAGACAGACAGGCACGTCAAACTTATAACACCCCTCTTTTTTGTCAGGGGTTAAAATGGATTGGAAATTCTGTTATTACGCGAGCAACGCCGCGAGCGGAAAACTAGCTATAACTTAATTCAAAAGTCTATCTAAAAAATTCTTATATTTTACGTTCTTATTTTTAAGGTGAAAAAATATACCGGATAAAATATACGCTGTTTAGAAAACTTTTTCCCGTTTGTCAGGGAAAGAAGTTTTTTGAATTTTGTTGAAGGTCGCAGATATACAATCAATCAATCAATCACAATGGAGGTGAACTCCCAATAGGTAAACAAAACCAGATCCGGGGCGGAAAGTTTGTTATTCTTTTAATTATTTTTTTATTATATTGTCATGTGGAGTCATTATAATAATTGTTTTTATATTGTACACCCCTGACAACTAATTATTTCATCTAAGTTCTTTTCCATCCAAAGGCGGCCTGGAAGAGATCGCTTTTTAGCGATAAGGCCGCCCATTGTTTTCTACGTTTTTGTATTTGTATTTTTAAATATATTTAGAAATTTAGATATTTTCTGGTATTAAATAATCATTCCATTCTTTCATTCCGAAGGTCGTGGGTTCAAACCCTGCCACGCACCTCTGGATTTTTCTTCTTGAGAGATTTATGTGCGTTTTAAACACGTGCTTTAACGGTGAAGGCAAACATCGTGAGGAAACCGGCATGTTCTGAGAACTTTAAAAGAGTTTGAAGGACATGTGACATTCACCAACCCGCACTTGGCCAGCGTGGTGAATTAAGGCCTAATCTCTCTCGTCAAGAGAGAAGTCCCTGTGTCCCAGCAGTGGGAACGTTAATAGGGTGATGATGATGATTAAATAATCACTCTGAGCATATTCAGGGTGGATTGAGACGGGACCATAAGGGCAGGTAAATTAACCGATATTTTCTTATACAAGAAAATGTTTTAAGGTGGCTCCATAGAGTATTTTGATAGATCCCTAGAAGAAATTAGATCGATTGTGATAGAAATAAATCGTATTGATATTTTAGCAAATTGAGCTAACTGTAACTTTTTCCCAAATATGTGACTACAGTATAACTTTTAAAAAGTGGTCGAGGGTTAAAAATAAATGAGTACTAGAAATGGCATAAATCGCAAAAACTTTCGCGGCCTTTGTAGGTACTGCAGTAGACTGCTATAGGCCGAAACAAACGAATTAATCATCATATTTTTTTTCATCTGTGGTGAAGCAAAACATAAGATAGGTAGTCTTTTATTTTATTTTTATTTTTATTTTTCTTTATTCGGAGCAACAAACAATTATACTCTAGACTAGTTAAATAATCTTAAAATAACATCCTTATACTCTAAGCATAACCAGCACCGTTGCCCGCAGATTACTATATGCGAATATCGGCGTAGCTATAGTAAGTAATACAAAAATTAAATTTATGATAAGTACAAAAATTTTAACACTAATTAACAACTACAAAAATTTTATTTTTATTCTATATAGATACATATTATTGTAGGTATGAAGTTATACAAATCAATTAATTGCTAATATTTATGTTGTAGTTACAAAAGACTCAGACATAATAGTCTGTATGATCGATTTCTTGAAAGAAAAAGGTGTGGTAGCAAAAATGTCCGCATTAAGAAAATAATCATTGTATTCTTTAGTAAGTCTATGGAACGGGGCACGCTTACCAGCGTTAGTCTTACAAGCAGGTGGTACAAATAGATTCAGATTACGTGTCTCTCGAACTCTGTATGCACGAAAGGGTACACGAATACAAATTTGGTTAACTAATTTACAACAATCGAATTTGTTATGACAGATATTATAAAGAAGAAGTTGGTCTAAAAGAAGCCTTCTAACTCTAAGCGTTGGAAGAGATAATTTACACAATAGCGATTCGTACGAAGATTTTGAACGATAACAACGGTAATTTGTACTACGAAGAAACTTACGTTGAACATCCTCAATTTGGTTGTGGTATTTTTTGTATAATGGATTCCACACAGGAGTAGCATATTCCAGTTGAGACCTAACGAGTGATGTATATAATAAGATATATGACTGGTGCTTTCGAAATGGAACAGAAGTGCGCATAACAAGTCCAAACATTTGGTATGCCTTATTAACAATTTGGTTAATGTGAGCATTAAAGTGAAGTCCGGAGTCAAAAACAACACCCAAATCCCTGATCCAAGATACCTTCTCTAGAGTAGTATCAGAAAGGGAGTATGAAAAGTTTATATTTTGATGTTTTTTTGAAAAAGTTATAGTTTTACATTTACTTAGACTCAGATGTAGTTTGTTATCTTTACAATAATTCGTAAGCCTATTAAGATCCTCTTGTAGTTTTATGCAATCGTTAACGGAAGTGATTTGACGATATATTTTAAGATCATCTGCGTATAAGAGAAAGTGAGAATGTTTGAAGCAATCATCGATGTCATTGACGAAAATAACAAACAACAAAGGACCAAGAATAGAACCTTGCGCTACTCCAGAAGTAACATTGATGTTACCAGAGAAATACCCATTTACAACCACTCGTTGGGTTCTATTTAATATGTACGAAGAAAACCATCTTAAGAGGTTACCTCGGATTCCATTGAATGCTAGCTTTTGTAGAAGAAGTTTATGGTCAACCTTATCGAAGGCCTTGCAGAAATCAGTGTATATTGAGTCAATTTGTATTCTGTTGTCCATAGACTGAAAGAGGTGATTCGAATATAAAACTAAATTGCTTAAAGTGGAGCGTTTTTTAACAAATCCATGTTGTTCTTCGATAATAACTTTATGTAGGCTAGGATAAATATCTTGGTGTACTAATCTCTCCAAGACCTTCGGCAAGGTAGACAATAAAGATATTGGACGATAGTTTGTGACGTCACTCTTACATCCTCCTTTATGAATGGGTGTGATATGGGCAGTTTTCCAAATTGTTGGAAGTTGGCCTTCTTTTAAGCTTCTATTAAATATCAAATAAAGTGGAAAGGTAAGTGATTCGGCAGTATGTTTAAGGAAAAATGGAGGTAAACCATCTGGACCAGGACCTTTGGTTATATCCAAACATCTAAGTTCTTTAAGTATCATTTCTTTTTTAATGTGTATATCTGATAGAACAAAATCACAATTATCATACGTTTGTATAGCATCATAATCCATAGTCTCAAAAACACCATCCTCGTAAACAGAACCAAAAAAATTTGCGAAATATTCACAAATTTGGTCGGGTTTATCAGTTAAATTGTTACCAAATTTCATATTAGAAGGAATGCCTGATTTTTTATTTTTGCTCTTTATGTAGTTCCAAAAAGCTTTAATATCTACCTTTAGTCTATCTTCAATAGTTTCAATATAATTATCAAAACATTATTTACTTAATTTTTTAAATCTGTAACGATACAAAGAAAACCGATCATAATTATCTAATGTTTTATATTTTTTCCAATTAATCCAAGCCTGTTCTTTGTTCCTAAAAATGTGTACAAGTGGTCGAGAGAACCAGACCGGATAGCTATTTGATTTAGTCTTTGCAAAATTGCCAGTCTGCAAAGTCACATCCGTTGTTTGAATTCTAAATGGGATGAAAAGTTTGGGTTTGCCTTTTTTTAGACCGGCGAAAAAGTTTCTGGTAATGGTTTTCTGAAAAAAGATTTTTTATTAGAGATAATTTCACAACCAAAATTAATATTAAAACCACATGTGCTTGGTTTACCTCAGTCATTAATTAAAAATCAACAAACGTATATCCAATATTTCATTCAAATTAATTGAAATTAAGATTTTTCATCATCATCATCACCATAATGAACACTATATTATATAATAATGAGTACCTAAACTAAGCAGTGGTTAGTTTTGTCAATAATTTGTGTCAATGTTTAGTTATATCAAGAGCTGTCTCGCTTTGTCACATGAATATGACTGAGCAATACAGCTCTTGTGTGTCTAATTTTACTCGGAGATTCTGAAACATGTCCTTAGCATATTTTAACTGCAGAGAAATGACAATTTTCCGCGGTAGAATACAAAAAATGGGATAGAAAGCTACTATTTCGTACATTCGTCGTGTCCATACGTCATATAATCGCCATTTTTCTTCATTTTCCAAACGCAGTGAAATATCGCTACCAGTTGTAATACCAATCTATCGACAAGTTGATGGACGGGTACAGCTATAAGCTCTCAATGCTTCAAATACTCCATAAAAGTTATTGTATCGAATTGTTTTGTCAGCTTTTAGCTTTCTCTTGATGTTTTAGGGGAAAATGGAAACTATAAATACATTTTAAATATTATAAGTAATATGAAAACGGTTTCGGAGTGATGTGACTTGTGTGATAGATAAAGTAAACAATTAAAGTTGTTATATACAGTGTATAAAACAACTTTAATTGTTTACTTTATATACAGTGTATATATTTTTATTTAATTAAAATGTCGTACTAATGTCATATTCTACAAACGTATATAAAACAGTTCCTTACAGCCCTGATTTCCCCATAAAAGCTGAGACAGAGGGCTGCTCACACAGCACCTACCTGCGCCATTGTTGCGATGCCTTTTAGACAACAAAGCCGCAATGCAACGTACTGCCTGTTTTGATAGCTACAGGCTGATCCATATCTGAACTGCTCATCAAAATGTATGTAAAAATAATCTATAACGCCTTATTTTACAAAATCCGAGTAAAATAAGATATGGTTAGGTATGTCAATAATAAGTGCCATTGATTATAACTTTTAAAATTATTATGGTTTTTAACAATAT
The DNA here is from genome assembly GCA_929108375.1 of Gymnoscelis rufifasciata. Classification (NCBI taxonomy): domain Eukaryota; kingdom Metazoa; phylum Arthropoda; class Insecta; order Lepidoptera; family Geometridae; genus Gymnoscelis; species Gymnoscelis rufifasciata. Next base: position 4,849,553 of record OV815327.1, on the reverse strand, counting down.
TATGACTTAATATCGGAAAACTCAAAAACCGTCAAATAATAACCATTGTCCAATTTAACTCGGAGATTGTTATATAATGAAACAGATCCTTAGAGCTCTGTTGTCTCCGTAAAAGCTAAGACAGAAAGGCTGCTCACTCAGCACATTTTTTTTAATATTTTTTTTATTATAGATTAGCTTTTATTTGACCACAATCCCACCTGATGTAAAGTGACGATGTGGTCTAAGATGGAGCATGAAGACCTAGAAGGTAGATGGCTTCTCCGGACCACATTACGAAACACGAAAAAATCGCTTCACGCACTGGCCCAGCCCGGAGGGTGGTGACAAGCCGCGGCCGAAGCCTACCACCAGAGACAGTTCTTAGCACCACCCGGAGGTCACGTGTAAGGATTCAGAGGGTTACCACTTACGGACGTGAACAGACCTATCTGCGCCATTGTTCAATAAATAAATAAATATTTCCGGATAGTCCACACAACAACATCTAGCCTTTGTAAGCTCTAAACTGGTTTTACGGGTACTAAGCATCTGATATACTTAATATTATAAACAAACATATATAGATATTTTCATTATACATATTAAACACCCAGACCGAGAAGAAAGTGCTTGCAGGGCACACAAACACTTGGCGCCTCGGTGGGAATCGAACCCGCTACCGCCACAGGCCCACCTTCGCCCATCGCGCAGTAAGTTATGATTGATGCTTTTTAGACATAAAAGCCGCAATGCAACTTACTGCTTGTTTTGATAGCTACATGCTGATCCATAATAATATAATCCATATCTGGACTGCTCATCAAAATCCTTCCTACTAATATAAAAACGCAAGAGTTTGTGAGAATGTGTGTCTCTTTGTTGCTGTTTCAATGGAAAAATCATTTTTTTCCAACCAAACCAGATTTAAATGAAATTTGGCTCGGACATAATCGTTTTCCCAGTAAAGGACAAAAGCTACTTTTTAACGCGAAACACATTTTATTGCTCGGGCAACGAAGCTGCTCGCCTATTTGAATATAAAATATCTATAAAAGTCTCAATAATGTAATTTTTCTACAATGTTATATAAAACAGATCCCTGGATTTCTGGATTTATTCATTAATGCCGAGACAGAAGTGCTGCTTTCATAGCACTACCTGCGACATTGTTATTTGTTTAGTTGAGTTTAGACAAAGGAAGTTTAAAGGAACCAACCAAACCGATTGACATGTGTTTCATCACTGGCCACCTAGTACCGGTTTTTTTTTCAAAATGGCGGACTTAGCTATGCCAGGCTCACTAAATTTGCTAAAATGTCGGGCCCCTTTCATAAATCTTTCAAATCAAAAACATTGTCGCCTCATTTATTATTTAAGAAGAAAAATTAAATATAATTTAATAAGAAAAATTTTGTGAGCCTGGCATACCTAAATCCGCCATTTTGAAAAAAAAACCGGGTCTAGGTGGCCAGTGATGAAAACATGTCAACCGACAGATAAAATGCTGACAACCAAGAAGTATTACGGAATATCTTCGTCATAGAGGGCTTCTGAAATATTTGGGTCAACATTTTTATATAATTTTTGATTTTTTAAGATTTGATTGTAATACTTTATAGTATTACAATGATATATTTCTGAGCGATACAAAATAAATAAATATAAATATTTCCGGACAATGCACACAACAACATCTAGCCCCGTGGTAAGCTCTAAGCTTGTGTTACGGGTACTAGACATCTGATATACTTAATATAATAGGCGTACATATATAGATATTATTTAGTATACATATTAAACAACCAGACCAAGGACAAAGTGCTTGCAGAACATACAAACACTTTCACCCTCAATTAAAATATGCTGAATTGTTTTCGCTAAGCTTCATTGAAGTACTTCCTAGAAATTAGTCATAAAGCATCATTACTCATCAGTAGAATAAACTACATCCCAACTCGACTATATAGAATGGTTATCTAAAGATTATAAAAGAAGAAAACAGAGTTAACTCCACCTTTCTCCTCAGCCTGTATACAGCAATAAGGCAGAGTGCAGACTTGTTCGTATCATTTCGATATAGCTTCGTTACATCGTTTGTCTGTCTGTAATCACGAGGGGAGTACGCCATCTTTGATATTCAGATTACACGCGCCTTTTTAAAATGGAGTGAGATTCAAAATGCTTTTAACTTGCTATTGAAAAGTGATTAAGCTCTTGATTTTTGTATCCAAGTGAACTCGCGGCCATCACCAATTAAAATAAATAAAAATATTAAATATTTCCGGACTACTCACACAGCATCACCTAACCCCAAACTCAGCAGAGCTTGTACTATGGGTGTTAGGTGACTGATATACTACATAGATACATTTATTTTGTAAATACATACATATATGATACATAGAAAACGCCCAGACCCGAAACCAGAAATTGTAGATCGTACAAAATCTGGTCCCCCGGCGGGAATCGAACCCACAACCTCCTGCGCCTCAGGCGGACGTTCGCCCACCGAGCCACAGAGGTCGTAAATTCATCCGTTCATCGCGGTGGACGTCCTACGCTGCGTTTAATAATCACAGCTCTTTTTCTATAACGGTACTGTGTTCTACAAGCTTCTCTACCACAAAACTTTTATTTATTATTACGACTTTAATTTCACCTAAATAAATAAAATCTTATATATTTATATATATGGTAAGATATATATCTTATCTTATATATATATATATCTATATAAATAAAAATGAATTGTTGTTCGTTAGTCTGATTAAAACTCGAGAACGGCTGAACGGATTTATCTTATCATAGTCTCGAAATGTTCGTGGAGGTCTAGGAAAGGTTTAAAAGGCGAGAAAAAATCGAATAATTGCCGGGAAAAAAAGTGCGAAGCCGGGGCGGGCCACTAGTCTATAATATAAAAATGAATCGCAAAATGTGTTGGTAAGCGCATAACTCAACAACGCCTGGACCAATTTGGCCAAATCTTTTTTTAAAATGTTCGTTGAAGTTCAAGGATGGTTTTTACGGCGAGAAAAATTAGAATTATTGCTGGAAAAACCCTAAAAATAGCCCTTTTCTTTTTCCCATACAAATGATTTGTAACTAAAACGTAGTCAATTTGAGCTTTATTGCTATGGTATAAAGTTCATATTAAATTACAAGCACTCACTGTTGTCTAAGCAATGTAGGTGTGTTCCTAACGTCAAAAAACATATCTATCAAGTATATAAAATTTTCATGTCACAATGTTAGTTACCGTACTCCTCCGAAACTGCTTTACCGATTTTTACCAAATTTTATATGCGTATACAGTAGGTCTGGAGAATCAGCTACTATCAATTTTTCATTTTGCAAAACAACGTTTGCTGTGGGGTCAGCTAGTATCATATATAAATGTGAATGTAAGTTTGTTTGTTACGCTTTCACGCGAAAACTACTGGACCGATTTGAATGAAATTTGGTACACATAATCTCTAGAGCCTCAGAAAGGACATAGGCTACTTTTTACCGCGGGAAAACGTCATTTCGCGGGAAAATCGATTAAAACGCGGGTAACACCGCGGGGCACTACTAGTAAGTAAATATTTCTGATTGGTTTGTTTTAATAACGGTAATTTCATTGTTGTTTGTCATTATTAAATTAACTTTATTATATTCATTTGGGTACCTAATTATTGAAATGGCAAAATTATTTCAAATTAGATTTCTATATTAATAAGTTGTCAATAAACTTAATCATTTTATGTTTACATAAGTTCTATTTTAAGTGAATTGAACTTAATTGTGCAAATGCAAATGCCATGTAATTGCTGTTTGAAATAATTCAACTACCTTACAAACATTCAAACATAAATTAAAAATATTTTTTTTTAACACATCCTTTTGCTAACGTTGCTACAATACGTGAGTTGTTCATTTTCCAGTTCTTAGCAAAATGCCTATTGTGTTTAATAATATGTAGAACTTAGTACTCTAAGTATTTATTTATTTACACAATTTTTGGAAAACTAACAGCTAGGTTATAATTTACTTAGTTAGATAACTAAATGTTCGCATAATGTTAGTTTTCATGTTGTATGTTTTGACTTGCCTCTTATATAATATAGCGTTACTAGCGGCCCGCCCCGGCGTCGCACGGGTATAAAATTTTCCCGGAAATTATTCGAATTTTTCTCGCCGTAAAAACCATCCTATCTCTCAAGTTGGATCGAACTGCACATGGTGTGCGAATTTTATTATAATCGGTTAAGTGGTTTAGGAGTCCATTGAGGACAAACATTGTGACACGAGATTTATATATATTAAGAAGATAGTATATCTATATAAATAAAAATGAATTGTTGTTCGTTAGTCTGATTAAAACTCGAGAACGGCTGAACGGATTTATCTTATCATAATCTTGAAATGTTCGTGGAGGTCTAGGGAAGGTTTAAAAGGCGACACAAAATCGAATAATTGCCGGGAAAAAAAATTAAATAAAAACCCGTGCGAAGCCGAGGCGGGCCACTAGTATGTATATAAAATTGAAAATAGTCCTAGATTATTTAAAATTTAAACAAACACGACAAAACTCAATTGAGTTCCCTGAAAAGATCCACTCTTGTTTATTGAAAAGTACACAATATACATACAAAAGGCAATTTGTACAAGAAAATTGATTGCAGCATCCTTCGGTTGAGTGGAGGAAATTGCATTAAGGCCGCCTCTGCTTTGTTGATGTTGTTTCCACGATATTGAGTTTTGTTATTGCGATTGTTTATGGTCTTGAGGTTTTGCTCAATTTATAGACCACCGATTAAACCAGGTAAGTATGTTGTATATGTCTTATTATTGAGCAATGACTATAAAAACAATAGCGTGACCAATAATATATAATCTAAACTAGACATAGTTAGGGCATCTTTTATCGCCTCTGAGTAAAGTCCCGAGTAGCTAATGTGAACATAAGTACATATATAGCTGTTTCACTATGACATATTTATGTCTTATTATGTTACTAAGCGATACAGAATATGGAACTACTTGATACTATGATAAAAACGAAATAAACAAATAATGTTTGCTGAATTGTTTTCGCCCAGTTCCATTGAAAGTCCTTCCCAGAAATCAGTCATATTCAAAGCCATATCAGTCAGTAGTATTCAAATTGATTTATTTTTCGTCACTTTGTAAATAGTTGGTGATTTCCATAAATAATTACAAAACAATCCAGAACTTGAATAAATATATTTTTTAATTATGTGTCATTATTTTTACTATGTATTTAAAAAATCACACGCCACCTAGAGTCAAAACAGGTAATATTTCTGAGAGCTTCCAAAAATCCGGACCGGTTGACCGAATTCAAATCCGGATATAATCTCCAATTAAAATCGGTACTAAGCTTTGTTGAAACTGTTCGACGCGTGAAAAGTGCCCGTCCGGGTCCGGTTGTTTGCGGATTTTATACGGATAACAATGGCGATACCCGGACACGATATATTGGTAAGCAGTAGCTATACTTATTGGTTCTTCAGATGCGATACCGGTAAAGTTCAACAGATGACAAACGGATAAAATAATAAATTAATCTTAATATATATATATACTTATATATTTTTTTAATTTATTTATCGTTTACAAAAATAAAACATTTTTATTTAACACATAAATAGCACAAAAAACCACTAAGGTTTAAACCCGTGCTATTTGAAAAACTGAGACGCAGGTTCTCACTAACCTATTTAGTTACACAGATTATTTTGAAATTAGGGAACTATCTAAACTAACATTAATTGTACATTATTTCTTTCTTTATTTGTACCTGAATAGTCTAAATAATCAAGTATTACTAATGAAGAATTATGATGAAATATAAATCTCGTGTCACAATGTTTGTCCTCAATGGACTCCTAAACCACTAAACCGATTATAATAAAATTCGCACACCATGTGCAGTTCGATCCAACTTGAGATAGGATGGTTTTTACGGCGAGAAAAAATCGAATAATTTCCGGGAAAATTTTATACCCGTGCGACGCCGGGGCGGGCCGCTAGTTAATTAATATATCCAGACAATCCACACTACAACATTAAGTTCCTTGGCAAGCTCTAAGCTTGTGTTGCATGAAAAAAATAAACGGTTTCAAGAATACGCGTGTGGTAATTACTTAAATATTATTAAAAGTTGTAATTTTATTTTACATCTAAACACAACGGCATTACCAAATAAGTACCTACTTTAAAAAACGGTCCTAAAGACATTTTTGACAACTTTTGACAACGTATGTGGGTAAAAAAATACAAAGACATGAATAAATACAAAGATTCGATTCTAAACAGATGGACCAATTCAGAGAACGTTAACATACCAACATTTTTATTTTATTGTTAGCTGTTTCAAAGATATTGGGTAGAGTTATAATGTAGGAATGACAAAAATACAAACATATTGAAAAAGAGCCAAGTTGAATAGAATACATGCCTACCTCTATATACATCATTGCCTTTTATTTAAATATAACAACGATCACAAAGAAGCCGCTTTTAGTGGTGGACTTTAAACCTTAAAATTGAACTTTATTTTAGAGATTTACTAGCTGACCCAGCAAAACAGCAAACGTTGTTTTGCAACATGAAAAATAGATAGTATATAGAGGTAGGCTCTATATACATCATTGCCTTTTATTTAAATATAACAACGATCACAAAGAAGCCGCTTTTAGTGGTGGACTTTAAACCTTAAAATTTAACTTTATTTTAGAGATTTTCGGGATCATATCATTTTGTGAGTAGTAAAATTACATCTACTTAAAAAGATGCGTTGCTTCTTAGTTAATGTGTTTGCATTTTTTTTTGTTTTTTAATAAATATCTTATTTTTAATATACGGTATATTTACTAGCTGACCCAGCAAAACAGCAAACGTTGTTTTGCAACATGAAAAATAGATAGTAGCCGATTCTCAGACCTACTGAATACGTATATAAAATTTATTAAAAATCGGTAAAGCCGTTCGGAGGAGTACGGTAACTAACATTGTGACATGGAAATTTTATATATTAGATATCGAAATATTTACCTACCATGATTGATACCGTTCTATTCGATTCCTTTCAATTTATTTCTAAATAGTGTTGATAACTATGCTTATTGTCAAAACGCTGGTTTGACTCTGTTAATTTGTTAGTCATTTATTATTTTGCCAATTTTGTTTTTCTTTTTCTCTTATTAAGTATTTGTTTTTTTCAGTTCTCTGTTTTTATTACTCGCTGTCGCTAGATATTTTCAAAGCTTGTAAGTGAAGAATAAGAGGTTGTGTTTATTTGTTTATTAGTCACGCTATGTGGAAACATTTAAATGGTTCTGAGTTGTTTATATTGTGATTTAGTTGTAAAGTTAAACTGTTTGTTTTCCGAATAAAATAAAATAAATAAACAAAATAATTTGAAAAGTGATACCTTCACTTCTGTATTAATGTTGTTTGTATTCGCAGGGCTGCTTTGTTTTCACTTATCCGCAGCGACTGATGGCCGAGCTGTATGAGCACAGTTTGTATTGTTACCGACATACGCCTTTGTTTTCAGCAATGCCTGTAATATAGCTCTTTAGCTCAGCTTACCTGTAATTTACTGAAACCATGAAAAGCCATGATAACCTAAATACCCATTGTTTACTAAAATTTCAATTAATAACTAAATAGCTGGTTACTTACAGGAGTTTTCTTCACGTTTTGCTAACAAGATCGAGACAATTTTTTTTATTTTTCTTTCGAGAACCTCTGAGTCATGTGTATAATACAATACAATACAAAAACACTTTATTGCACACACAGGAAAACAAAATACAACAACACGTAGGAAACCAAATGTACAATGGCTAACGTTAAACAGCTGTTTGTTCGAATGCGCTAATCTCAGGAACGACTGGTCCGATTTAAATAATTCTTTCACTATTGGATATCCTATTTATTGAGGAAAGCCATAGGCTATAATTATGTCATTACTAATAATAATAGGAGTAGAGCAACAATGAAGAATGTTTCAAAATCGGATTATTTTAGTATTTTGCAATAGCTTAGCAAAATTTATGCATGGCAGAATTGTTCCCAGTAAAAAGATCTATAAAAAGTAAAAAAAAAAAGTTGGGTCACCATGAACTTCATAAGGTAACCTAGTCTTTAGAATTATACACTCGGACCTTACGAAGGAGGTTTTAAATTCATAAATTATTTATTGTACACAAAAAGGATACATTAAGGTTTATTCATAATGGTCATGTACAAAGGCGAGCTTAATTAACCCTATAAGAGTTTTCTTACAGAAAACCTGAAGTGATAAAGAAATAAGAGTAGTTTTTAAATATTATGCAGAAAAGTTTTTTTTTGACACATCCGTAATCTTCGCGCACAGGATTCGAACCTGCATCTCCAGGAATGCGCCCTGACGTGCTAGAACCAATAACACCAACGCGTCATCACGTGATTAGTCGAAATTTTTCTGCACTTTGTATTATCGAGTGAAGCCCCTAGTAATAAAATAGTTTAACGTGCAAAGTGAGGTTTATCACTCATTAAAAACATTAAAAAAAAAGAGTAGGTAGAGATGCAGTGTACATACAAGTTAGAAATTCGTTATTAATAACAACTATTCAATTTAAAACACAATTGTGATTTACATAATTTGAATTCAATGAATACCGTTGGAGATATCCTCCTAGATGCATGATGTGAAGGCGCGGCGCAGGTTGTGAGGCACGTTGGCGGTCGGTGGTCACAGTTATTCTACGAATTACCATTCCGCGCGGCTCAGACGCTTGCTCGGTCCATATGGAAAGATAACTCAGCAATGAGAGAGAGAGAGAGAAAAATCTTTATTTGTAAGCTACAAAAACATTAAAAAAATACATTTCAAAACTTAATATTAGACTTATGAACTATAAAAGTGAAGAAATAGGTTTTAGAATATATGTAATATTATAGAAGTATACACGCACTATAAATGTATAAGTTGGTAGGTTTAACAATAGTTATACTTATGTAATTGTAGCTACAAACTGGGAACCGGCTCAGCATAATACGAATTGAGTTAGTAGGTACACAATTCGCGCTGGTCTTCTGCGCAATCTACTTCAAAATTCTTTTTATTCGAAACGATACGATTTTCATCATCATCATCATTTCAGCTTTTTGACGTCCACTGCTGGACATAAGCCTCCCTCAAAGACGACCAATCATTCCGATCGGTCGCCACTTGCATCCACCGTGAGCCAGCAAGTTTAACTAAGTCATCCGTCCATCTTGTTGGTGGTCGTCCGACGCTGCGCTTACCAATCCGCGGCCTCCATTCGAGAACCTTTCGGCCCCAACGGCCATCTGTTCTTCGTGCTATGTGGCCTGCCCACTGCCACTTCAAAGAGCTAATCCGTTTGGCTATGTCGGTGACCCGCGTTCTTCTACGTATCTCCTCATTTCTGATTCGATCCAGTAGAGAAACCCCGAGCATAGCCCTTCCCATAGCTCTTTGAGCGACTCTGAGCCTATTCATAAGGCCAATAGTGAAGGACCACGTTTCGGATCCGTAAGTCATCACTGGCAACACACACTTATTGAAGACTTTTGTCTTGAGGCACTGCGATATTTTTGACGAAAAGACGTGCCGTAGTTTTCCGAACGCTGCCCATCCGAGCTGGATTCGGCGAGTGACCTCTTTCTCGAAGTTGGACCTACCTAATTGGACTGTCTGTCCTAGGTACACATACGCGTCAACAACTTCGAGAACCGAATTCTCAACCAAAACGGGGGCGGGCACAACATGGACATTTGACATGACCTTCGTCTTGTCCATGTTCATCCTAAGGCCCACCCGTTGGGAGACGTTGGGATACGATTTTGCGGACGTTATATTTTTATTTGTCCACAATCTCACCTGATGGTTACTGTATATCGCATAAATTATTTTTTTGTATTATAAATTTATTGCTGCCTATTGCTGTATAGGATAAAATAACCGGAAAAGAACGTTTCAGTATTTTTTTAGTTTATCTCGAACAAAAAGACAGTTAATAAACATAATATTTGTTCCATTTTCAACAATCAAATAAAATGATCATGTTTTTACATTTCGTTTAAATGGAAAAGTATGAAAATGGAGGAAACTTATAAATTGGCAACATTTGAATTCAGGTTGTATCATTATGTAGGTACATTTTAAATATCGCTCTCAGCTTGCCGCTTGCTAAGTACGGAGACGGACCTTAATCATCTAACAGGATTTTAATTATGAGGTGGTATTCACCTTAGAGTATCTATCTTTACTACAGACTCTATGGTATTCATGAATGCCATAAGCCAATGAAGAAAAATATCAAAAATTATGAGGTTGCAATCTTATTATTTTACCCTCATTCAAAGATAATATAATACACGGCGTTCATTCAACAACCAACGATTGTCAATTGGCTGATCATTGATTGAGTTTCGACTATGAATAATTTCAATTCAATTCATTTATTTCAGTTTTGGGACATTAAAGAACACTTAGTTACGTCAGTAAATTATTATATACATTATAATTAAATACCTAATTAAAATAATCCATTAATAGTGCAGCTTAACAGTTGCATTGTCAATGTCAAATTTGTCATACACATTACAATTCAATACAGCAAAATGAAAAACAATAAAGACACATAAATAAATTAATCATTAAGTTAAAACAAATTACTAAATTTAAGGGTTGCTGCTGTATTAAGGCTTTGATTCAATTGATTAAATAAGTGATTATTTTTCAATCTCATCACGGATTGTCTCATCAGAGAGTGACATATTTCACATAGTGTCTTCCCCTTAAATAGAGACAATAAGCAAAGTGTTAATGGACACACATGATTCTCATTCTTTCTTTTTTTTTTTATTTATTATTGATAAGCCTTCATTTGACCACAATCTCACCTGATGTAAAGTGACGATGTGGTCTAAGATGGAGCATGAAGGCCTATTCTTATTCTTATATTGAAAAATAATCACTTATTTAATCAATGACTACCGTAGTACTATGAATAATAATAAGCGAGTCGATGATTATAATGAACCTAAGATTATTGAATGAGAATGTTCACTACTTTTGAATTTTAGCCTTCTGTATACTCTGCTGTAAATAATTGAATTTGAAAAGTTTGAGGTGGCTTTTTACTACGCTTGTGTACAAACAAACTGTGTCGATTCTGCATTAGCCGAAGGGACTTCGTTCCTGTGTCCCACGACACCTCATCTTTTTAATTACTTATTCTCATTAACTTACGGAACAAAAACTTCAAGAGGAACCTCGAACCTAGAACCGTAAATGTTTTATTTGGCAAAATAATTGATGAACTAGCTAATAATATGTATTAATAAATTACCTATACCTATTTTAAAAAGCTCTCTCCACTTCTTACCAGCAGCGCACAGTAATTGAAATCGTCTCGCCAGGAAAACGTAACAATAGATCTAAAATGGAAATATAAAAGTTTCCAGCTAATTCAAGCTAAATTGGATTCATACGAGATTTCGACGTTTTAAGATGTCAGTTAATGTATTGCTAACTGCAGTTATAAATTGATCATGGCTCCGCGATATTTAGCACTGATTTTAGAAGTTATTTTAAACTTTTGCGGTTATCGGGTAACACTTGTCACTTGTTTTACAATTAAGCGAATGGGTTTTCCGTGTAGATGGGCAAAAGTGATTTGTTTTGAAAAGTTTTGATCAATAAATTACTACGGTTTAGTCGAACCGTAGGTATTATGTTTACTTTGCCTATTAGATTACTTTTCATCCATTCCTTGCGTTTTATTTATTTATTTGTTACACCAACAGTTAGGACACTTTTACAATGTTAAATATTAAAGCAAACAGTATAATACTCTAATTATACATAGAGATATATCTTAATATATATAAATCTCGTGTCACAATGTTTGTCCTCAATGGACTCCTAAACCACTTAACCGATTATAATAAAATTCGCACACCATGTGCAGTTCGATCCAACTTGAGAGATAGGATAGTTTAAATCTCAAATTATAGTCGCAATTTTAATTTATTGCTAATTATTTGTCTGTAATTATTATCTACAGGTTAACAAAAGTGTAAAATAAATGTCATTTTATATGTCGTCTATGATTTTTACTCTTTGAGCTATTGTCTATGGGCGGGGCGGGGCGGGCCGCTAGTAGATTATATAGATAAACTGCATTCAAATAAAATTAAGTGATAATCAATGGATTTATCCGCGAAATTGTAACATTTTATTTATATTTAAGGAAAGCCTACAGCTAAAACAGCGAAATAAGTAGCTATATTAAATTACAGAAAGCTTTTTAGAAAGCCCTCATGGACAAAAGACATAATACCTACAAATTACGACGCTAAACAAAAACAAACAATACTCGTTACAAAACTACACATGAATAACTAATATATAATATATATACATAAACCAAAAGATTAACTATTAATATCAAACCTAATTTTTTTTCTCTTGTAAAAAAGGCTTCTGCTAGCTCGGCTTCTGCCCGTAAAAAACAAAACAATTAGTCAAGCTTTCAGGTTTGTGCATGCAAAAATGCTGTGAATGGCTAAAAAGATGCGTAAGTCATGTCATACCACCGTTAGCGTGGCCATTTTGATTTATTTACTAGCGGCCCGCACCGGCTTCGCACGAGTCATTTTTAAATTAACTTATCGTTTGTATGGGAAAAAGAAAGGCCGATTTTAGGGGGCTTCCGAGCAATTATTCGAAAAGAATTGGCCAAATTCGTCGAGGCGTTGTTGAGTTAAACGCTTACCGATTCATTTTATGTTAAAGACTAGCAGCCCGCCCCGGCTTCGTACGGGTAGTTATTCAAATATCATATTCGATTTTTTCTCACCGTAAGACGTAACCATCCTTGGACTTCTGCGAACATTAAAAATAAAATAATTGATTAAATAAATCCAGGCGTTGTTGAGTTATGCGCTTACCAACACATTTTGCGATTAATTTTAATATTATTAATTAATAGGTATAACTATTAATAATATTAAAATTAACAGAACGAACACTAACACAAACTCAATTTAAGGGCAATTTTTTACAAGCTTAATGTCGCTCCAGTTACTGGCATAAACTTTTTAAATTCTCTACGTTCTCCCTGATCTTCATCAAGTCATCCGACCATCTAGTCAAAGGAAGAGATCGCTTTTAACGATAAGGCTGCCGATTGTACAAATATTAATGTAGCTATTTAAAAATTCACCCACGACTTTCGGAATAAAAATCGAGCGTTTTTATTTGGACTTTATTTTAATTTCATTAAATGACATTTTTGTTTTAAATATAATTTTGAACTTGTTTAGGTATATATTGTTTTTTATGTGGCTTTAATTTGATTTTTAATCTTTGATATGAATTTATTTTTGTTTTTGTTTTTAAATTATAATTAACTAATGAATATCATGACATGTAGGTACCAATTCTATAAATTAAAAAAAAAAAAAAACAACGTTATAAAAAGCCGCGGTCTGCCTCCCACTTGCTGGAAAGGCCAACAGGGACCACATTGTGAAACATGCAATATACAATTCAAAAAATATGTCTTAAATTTAAGTCAACCAATGTGTAAACAGCAATAAATGAATTGAGTATTGAGCGTGCCCCCACTTAGGGCTCACACACATTACTGCGAATTCGCATGGCATCGCAAATATCTGCGAGCTCGTATGAATAAAGTTTCTGTGCGGCGTCGGTCGCATCGCATCGCATCGCAGTTCTGTGTGGGAGCCCTTAGCCAACACGGCTTTTTGATTTTATTTAGATAATTTAATTACTTGAATATTTAATTTTGTCAGTTCCCCGCGCCGGCCAAGGAATCTCGTTAATACAAGATCTGAAGCTCTGGAATGCTCAGCATTTTTCGCGAGACACCGTCCTGTTGAAATATGCTTTAACATTCCGATTTCTGGTGGCCTACACTGAATTTTGATGATTTGACTACTTATTACTAAGAGGAACTTCGACCTATCAAATTCCATGCGTATTGTACATAGGTAGGTATAGACCTAGGCATATTTCTCAGTAATAAATCTAAATTTAAAATTTAAGAAAATCCCCCGTTTCCAATGCCTTATTTGCCTTAAAAGTAAAACACCATAATATTTTGTAATGTGCATACGCTTTCATTTGATACCCCACTCGAGTATATTTGCAGATTTTCGGTTTTCCTTCCCTAACTCTCAGCCTCAAACGTTTGTAACTGCTCAATCGATTTTCATGAAACCAGACTCACCTTTCATAGAATAAAAACTAAATTGAAATCGCTCCATCCATTCGGGAGCTATGATGTCCCAGACAGACAGACATACAGACACGTCAAACTTATATAAATAAATATTTCGCACAGCATCACCTAACCCCAAACTAAGCAGAGCTTGTACTATGGGTGTTAGGTGACTGATATACTACATAGATACATTTTTTTTGTAAATACATACATTGATACATAGAAAATACCCAGACCCGAAACCAGAAATTGTATATCGTACAAAATCTGGTCCCCGGCGGGAATCGAACCCGCAACCTCCTGCGCCTCAAGCGGACGTTCGCCCACCGAGCCACAGAGGTCGTCACAGAGAGAGCCACAGAGGAGGTTATAACACCCCTCTTTTTTTGTCGGAGGTTAAAAAGTAGTCTAGTGACGTAAATATATTTCATAGTCAACACTGCAGACAAAATTAAATGGGCCAAGAGCAATTCAGTTTACAAAAAAATATTGGGTCACCAAACTTATCAGTATTATTTAGATTTATTTATTTATTTATTTAAGTATACTAACACGATTACGAAACCAATTACATTAGTAAACAAACTTTATAACGGGATATTTACCATGATTGATTGTCTTTCGAGTTTCCCGATATTTCGGCACAGTTACATGCGCCATGATCACGGTTGGACTTGATATCCCGTTATAAATCTAAATAATATGAATAACCATGATAGTTTCAAAAGTTATAAACTTATCAGTATTCTGAAGTTTATAAAAAAGATCAATTAACTTAAGAATAAGAATATTTTATTGTAATAATTGTGTGCATTTACATTTGGTCTTAAAATGTAACATAAGTTTCAACAATTGTATCCATTTCGGACATACAATATAAATAAAAACTATAGTACTACTAAAAAGTTAACAGAATAGACATATTATACATTATAAATGAGTATGCATTTTACCACCTAAATTATTTATTTTCAAAATATTCGTTTTAATTATAATGGTTGCAGGTTGCAAGCCACTTTTTTAATTTAATTTTAAATATATTTACCATTTAACTTTTTCAATTCTGATGAAAGGTGATTGTATACCTTAATTGCAGTTATATATGTGCTTTTATACAGGGTGGAAAAATCGAATGCCACATAGATGGCAACTACCTTAAATATTGTAAATAGCACATTTTGTGTAAGGGCCTTCCGTTATTCTGATTGTATTCGTTATTTAGAGAAAAATGAACCTTATCAGTAACCCTTTCAATCTGCATCACAACATACACCTCATTATTTTTTGTCACATTTGACCGGTTCGATTCCCGACGGAGGCAAGCGATTTTTCATAAATCCTTAAAGTATTTATTGCAGTATTTATTGTTTTTAAAATCAAAGGAAAGTCTCCCTTACACAAAATGCTGCTTACAATAAAGGCCATCCATGTGGCATTCGATTTTTCCACTCTGTATAACATCATATTATTTATCTTTGGTAAACACAAGTTGTATTTGTGTTTATTTCTTAGAATATCGGATCTGTTAGATTTTATTTCAAATATTCTTTACTAATAAACAAAGTTCTAGAACATATAAATGTCAGTAAGTGTGAGTATACTATTTTCCTTAAAAATAAGACGCAGTGAGTTCGTGCATTCTACATTATAGATGACCCTTAAACATTTTTTTTGTATAATGAACGCGGATTGTGCATCAACCGTTAGATCAACATTTTTAATTGGTGATACGGACAACATCGAAATCTTCTTAGACATAATACGAAAGTATGTTATACAAGTATTAGTGAATAATAAGTGAATGTCTATACTAACTAATATAATAAAGAGGTAAAGTTTGTGACATTATTTGTGAAATTGTAGGGGGAAGTTTTTTGATCTCCTTAACCGATTTGAGTAAAATTTACAATACAATACAAAACACTTTATTGCACACACAGGGAAACAAAATACAACAACACGTAGGAAAACAGAATGTACAATGGGCGGCCTTATCGCTAAAAAGCGATCTCTTCCAGGCAACCTTTGGATGGAAAAATAACTCTAATAAGATAATTAGTAGGCAGGGGTGTAAAATATTAAATAAAATAATTTAGATTATAATTACTCCTTATGACAAATATAAATATATGCGTACAAATAAAATAAATTTGTTACACAGATTATGTAAAGTTTGAGAAGTAACATAGTCTACTCTCTACCGCGGGATAATTATGTGCTCCCGCGGAAAAATCTATAAAATGCGGGCACTGCTAGTTGATAATTATGACATATCGTTTATTTAAAAGCACCGCCTCAACGCTTATCAATTTTAGCGCAAAATATGAAAGCAGTTATGAAATCTTGGGACTCTGGATCGTAAAATGCTCGCGCTTAAATCAGAGTCTTACAATTCAGAAGATAAGGTCGTTATTTTTATTTATTACCATTTTTACAAGGAAATTGCTAGTAACAACAAGGAACGTAAGGGTGTTGTACTAATGACTCAATTGAGAGTTAGGGATGGGACGTTTACAGGATTTATTAAAAGGTATCGATGAAATTTGAAAAATATTTGAGTTTTGTAATTTATGTTTATGATTGTGATAAAATAACGTTTTTTTGTTTTTTGATATACTCTTTTATGTTTATTTATTTAAGAATTATTATTTTATTTTTTTTTATTTTATTTATTTACAATTCAATAAAACATCTTTACAGGTTATTTTTTGGGCCCTAATGCGATGTTATATTTATATTTATTACAAACACAACAAAACAGATTTTAATAATAATTCAAATAGATTAGTATCATAATAATAACAATAAATCATCGGAAATATGAATAAATAATAACCAATATAAATCAACGATAATTAAAAATCAATTCAGAAATTCATAATTAATGCAAACAATAATTTTAAATAGGTACATAACTAGTGGTAGGTACATTTAGTTTCAATAACCACCTTTGCCATTTGTAATAAATGTTTTTTATTTAAATTTGCTAATTTTTTTTTTCATTTACAGAACCATTATCGTAAGTACCTAAATGAATTTTCGGATTAGGATATAAAATCTGCTGTTGTTTAATATATGTATAGATGTCCAAAAATATATAAAAAATGTGTTCTGTAACTACATATATTATTTGAAAATAAAACATGTAAGTCGGTATGACTTAGAGTTTACATGTTCGTTATATTATTATCAAGTTTTAAATAAAGCATCAAATCTGCTTACAGAGCTTTCTTATAATAAGACTATTAAAGAAAAAAATATCGAGTAGGTATAATTTATCGATAAATGTACATTCCAACCCTAGCCCGTAAAAATAAAGGTTGGCAGGTTTTAGGGGGCTATTCTGGAATCATAAAGCAGGTTCACTGGTAGGTGCTAGCCCTAATGAGGCGAACACATTGTATGGTAACGAGCTTGCTCTGTCCGTCCGTACGTCATTTTGTTTGACGTGAAAAGATGCATTCAAGATTCTAGACTTGAACCAGTTTTAATTATTACTTGAAAAGGAACTTGAAACAACACAGACAAATATAAAAAAAAATACTAGATTAAAGAGGAGTCTTGTCTTGAAATAAAACATTAAACAGCTGCAGCAACTCCTGTCCCCAGTAAAAAGTACGAAAAATATATTCAATAGATTTTTAGATTTATTTAATTACCTAAGGAGTTTCCTTATTGTATGTCCGAAATGGTTTCAATTTATTTATTTATTTCCATTATCTTACCCTATTATTACAGAAGAATCCCAACGCAATAAGGAAGAATGTCGAAAAATTGTTAAAAATAATTAAATATATTAAAAATGAATCAATTATCAATATAAATCGTAAATTGTTGGAACCTACTCGTTTTAAGATTTTAAGGCCCAATGAAAATGCACACAATTTTACAGTAAAGTTATTCTTATTATTCAATTAATATGTATTAATAAAATCGTGAAATAATTTACATATTTCACGATTTTTGAATTATCGATAAGTATATTTCCCCGCAATATTTTGTCCTTGTACAAACATCTTCTGCTGCATTGGACATCACTTGTAAAATAAACTAAGCGTTTATTCTTCTCTAGCATCTACAGTGAAAATTCAGCATTGTGTCTGAAATCCCTCTGAATCCATGACATCCATGCCATCCGGGTGGTGCTAAGAACAGTCTCTGGTGGAAGGCTTCGACCGCGGCTTGTCACCACCCTCCGGGCTGGGCCAGTACGTGAAACGATTCTTTCGTGTTTCGTAATGTGGTCCGGAGAAGCCATATTACCTTCTGGCTCTTCATGCCCCATCTTAGACCACATCTTCACTTGACATCAGGTGAGATTGTAGTCAAATAAAGGCTTATCTAGCATAAAAAATAGGCAATAAAAAAAACATTATATTATACACATAGCAAATATTATATTTAAAACCTACCTACATCACCACTAAATAGTAAATTACTACGTACAAAAGTTACAAAAATAAGTAAAAGTTATTTTTATAATAATCCCCGAAAATATAGATTGGAGGTTGTACTGTAATGATAGTGCATCCAAGTTTATGTTAATCAAAACAAGTCGATTATGTAGGTTAGATAGAAAATCGATTAAATACACGTGTTTATAGCATTTAAGTGTGTATGTAACATAAATACATAATTCCCTTTTGTCGCCTTCATTCCTCGTTCGATCGCGTGACTAAAAACATATGTTTTATTTAGACATAACCTAGTCAACTAGGAGTACAGTCAGCTATAAAAGATACTGACACTATCTCTTTAACTATTATTTATTGATCATGTTTTTCTACATCAAATATAACAAAAGTGTTGTTTGTCGCTTCGACCAGTGTGTTACCTACTATAATAGGCCCAAAACAAAGTTTATATAAGAAACAGTTAAATATTTAAGTACATTTTATAATAAAATTACTTTTTTATCCATTTTTTACTTTTGCCTATTAATTAGTAAACATCCATTGCCACTTGAAGCATAAGCCCTCTAAAAAATATGAGTAATACCTTGCTTACAGCAACATTGTAATGATTTTCACACCTTTGGTTCCGTTGAAAGTTGTAAAAATAATGAGGCGATGCCGATTACTAGAAAAAATATAAATAAAAAAATATAAATAAATGTTTGCTGTAAAAAGATGTTATGTATTTTATTAAAAAACTTAAAATTAATTATCATCAGATACGTGGAAATTAGAAAAGTATCATCATCACTCTATCAACGTTCCCACTACTGGGACACAGGGACTTCTCTCTTGACGAGAGAGATTAGGCCTTTAATCACCACGCTGGCCAAGTGCGGGTTGGTGAATGTCACATGTCCTTCAAACTCTTTTTAAGTTCTCAGAACATGCCGGTTTCCGCACGATTTTTGCCTTTACCGTTAAAGCACGTGTTTAAAACGCACATAAATTTCTCAAGAATAAAAATGCAAAGGTGCGTGGCGGAGTTCGACCCTACGACCTTCGGAATGAAAGTCGAGTGTCTTCCCACTTAGCCAACACGGCTTTAAAAGATGTTATGTATTTTATAAAAGAACTTAAAATTAATTATCATCAGATACGTGGAAATTAGAAAGGTATAAATGTATTGTAATATAAAAAAAATCGTATCGTATTATGTTGCTTCTGTGGTCTAAGCCGTGGCAGTATGTATCAAAATAAGTTTATAGCTATCTCTGGTGTAGTAGCCGTCTTTTCGTTAGTTCAATATAGTCCAAATTTTATAAAATTGAAGTAGCCACTTCAATCAAGAATTTAAATTTCACATACCTATTATAAATCGGTTGTTTTTGTTGCTGTGAAATTGTAGTTGTTTATTAATGATACTGCTACAATTATGAAGACTGTACCCCACGCTTGCAGTCAAATATAATTTATTCAATGAGTTTCTTGGAATGAATCAATTGGGTTGATGCAGTTAAAAAACAGAACATTCAATCCACCGCTTGTTACAAACTAATGAATTTTAATATTGTTTTCGATAGTTTTTAGAATTTCAGATTATTTGGTATAAATACGTCTAAGATACATGATTAATTAAATGTATAATGAATGCTTAGATGTTTAAAAATAAGAATACAGTAAATCAATCATTTATGACATCTATCCATCCAAAGGTTGCCTGTAAGAGATCGCTTTTAGTGATAAGTCCGTCGGTACGGTCAACTCAGTGGCGTGAATTATGAAGTTTACCGATATTTTTCATCGACATTATGAACTTCACTAATAGCTTTAATCAAACTTATCGTCTGAATAGTGTCTAGTAAAAATCAGGCTTTATTAAACGGCTGTATGTTATCACTAATAGTAAAAATAAAAAGGTTTCCATTATTCCTATTGTTCTATCATCTACGGGTGTAATCCGGAACAGTTGTATACCTCACTAACCTCAATAAATTCACAAACTTACGCAAAAATTAGTAGTTCTGAACACACCGTATCACGTGAACTCTTACAAGGCAATGTGTACCCCGTTAATAATATCAGAAATACCTAATACTACCAACAAATACCAAAATATTGGTGTACCTACGACTAACTGACTTGGCTTACCCGCGTGCATCAGGTATTTCCCGACATTTATGTACATTAAACAAGCTGAGAGCAAAATAATTATAAATTAATAAGCCTTTATATTTGACTAGTAACAAACATCTTAATCTGCTTGTAAAATAAGGAAGTACCTACAAGAATATATTAGCGCTTGGCCATATACCTACCTCTAAATAATGTGAAGGGTTAATTAAGTCAATGCAACATTGTTGTCAATTTTAGCCTTCAGGCGCTAAATTAAATATTGAGTAACTTAATTTTCACAAAACTAAATTGACGCCCAGTATAAAATACATGGATCATTGTTATAACTGGAAAACAACAGAACTTATTCATAAAAAAAATTAAGTGGGATCGAAAGTCAAATTTTGTTATAGACTGCCCAAGACCGACCCATAAATTCCTAAATCAACGCACATAACTCCAATCCTAAGTTTCACCGATCTAGCTTCTTCCCAAACTGCGTGGACCATCCGACTTGTGGACCGGGATAGTCTCGTTGACTATGTGCCCCGCTGGGCGCGACGGGGGCCAAATCACCGCTACGCAGCGACCTTCCTTTATCAACACGTAGTGTAAAGGTATCTTAAGCTGGTTTACCTTATACACTATAATACTAAAGTCGAAGTAAAAAAAAAATTAGTTTGTATTTCTCAGAGGACGCATAATCATTTTTAGGGTTCCGTAACCAAAGGGCAAAACGGGACCGTATTGCTGAGACTTCGTTCTCCGTCACACGGTTTGTCTGTCTGTCTTGACTGACCATCCTAGTCCTGGTAGTCCTGGTGACACCTGTATCTCAAGGACCGTGATAGCTAGGGAATACATTTGAAGGGATTATGTATTTTTTGTTGCCGCTATAACAAGAATTACTAAAAACATACAATCAATAAATATTTAAGGAGGTATCCATACAACATAATGTGTGTTTTACAAGGTTAAGCATCGTTGCGCACAGTCACGATTTGGATGGGTGACCGCTCTGACTGAATCTTTTTGCACTTTTCAATAATTATTATTTTAAATTTTTTTTTGTTTCAAAATGTTTATAAATGAGTCCATCTCTTACTTTTCAAATTTATTTAGACGTGATCTTTTTATGCAACGGATTCCCTGAAGACTTCAGTATGAAGATGTCAGGAAGCGAGTGCGACATGGGAGCTTTCTCACAGGAAAATCTATGAAAGGCAGCATCGCTGTGGCGTGCTTAGTTTGTTTGAAAAAATAATTGTAATCAACATATAACTACATTGTAACCTCCAAGACTGTGTACTAGAAATCTATTGTGTGAAATTACTAATTGAATATAGTTTTGCTACTACATAAGAAACACCTTTGCAAACACTGCTTCATAGGCAATATAAGTGACTAGTTTTTAACCGACTTCGAAAAAGAAGGAGGTTTCTCTATTCGACCGCATATTTTTTTTATGTATATCGCGGATAACTTCATTAAATTATTAAATAATCATTTATGTTTCTTTTAATTAATCACTTATAAAGTCGAAATTATTTGTAGAAGTTAATTATTTTTTACTGTTTAGTTTCCGTTTTAAAGTTGGTTATTTTTGACAAAAAAAAAATATTCACGATGCGGTGTTGTTCGTGATTATGGTTTTCCGTAACAATGTATTTTCCAGCGGTAAAATAGCCTCGAACCTTCCTCGAAAGATAGAATAGGATACATGCCCAAGATATTAAAATAGACTGTTTCATTTTCCTTGTAATCTTTTATTTCGAAAATAAATTTATGCCATATTTTTAATATGTATCATAAATTCATAGAGACATTATCTTAAAAGTGTCTATTTTATATTCACTCACAAATGTCCAAAACGTATCCCTTGGCCGAAATAACATATGACATCAAAGTTATCGTGAGTAATGAACTAGAGTTTTTTTACAATGAATAGTGTTCTATTTATAAACTTTTAGAAAGTTTTTGAACCAAACTCTCCGTCACAACATGTCACCTCGTGAAAATGGGTTAAGTCGCCTGAAAAGGATACTGATTGAATATACATTTTTTATCCTCAATGTTATACATATATATTTTTGGTAATTCCAGAACTAGTAGATACGTTTAAATCATTGTCATACGGGGATGTTCCCTGTTTAAAACATTTATTTATTTGAGAACTATTAATAAAACTCTGCAGCGAAATACTTAAAACGGACCATAGTGTCTGAGATAAGCGTAATAGATTTTCTCTAATAATTGGAGTTTAAAAAATACTACCTACATAAATATTATAAAGGTATTCCAAAATAATTGAAGTCAAAGTCAAAACGTTTATTTCCTTCTAAACACATAATCTACATGGACAGGTCAACTGAAAATTAATAAAACTTAATTGCTTGAACAAGAATATCAAGGAAATAACATTGTCTTGACACTTCGCTTCAATTTTTTATACTGAGTTGAGAAGCGAATAGAACAACACAGCTTTATCAGTTATTACAATTTTTCTTACAATTAAATAGTTTAACAAAAGCAAATATATTTTGACAAATTAAAAATAATTTCTACCGTAACTATAATTAAAACCACTTAGCTTTTAGTTCACTGGCACTAGTAGCAGAGCTCCGCTCTGGTCGACAGCTGTTCAAAAAGTGAAGTAACGACCCGAGCGGTCGCTCTTTTATAGCAAGGAAAAATAACGTGTTTTTAGCAAAAAGGTGTTTTTTTAAAAAAACGTTGTTATAAGTAGTTTCCTTTACAAAATATCATTAAAATATTTCTTATTATCACTATACACATGTAGTTTCGTAAAATACGTTAAGTTTTACGTTAAGTTTTACGTACTAAAACATATTATGTGTGAATCAAAACAAAAACATAACCTCTTTATCAACTTAATGTTTTCTAAACTCATCCAAATCAAGGTTAATTGTTATATTCGTTATTTAATAAGAGCATATACATAATTTTAAAATATTTTGTATGTCTTGTCATATGAAACTCCCATTAATTTCAAGAAATATATGACAATAATCTGGGTATGTCCCGCTGGTCCCCTCTAGGATTGTCCCCTTCGGACCGTGTAGAGGGGACAAGCGGGACATCGTATTAGCGATATCCCGCTGGTCCCCTCTACGAGTCACTCAGAGGGGACAATGGGCTGTGGAAATTTCCGATGACCCAGATGTCCCCTCTGGAGAAGTTGCAGTTAAATTTTACTTGAAATTGTATATTACAATTCACAGCCCACTTGTCCCCTCTGAGTGACCGGTAGAGGGGACCAGCGGGATATCGCTAATACGATGTCCCGCTTGTCCCCTCTACACGGCCCGAAGGGGACAATCCTAGAGGGGACCAGCGGGACATACCCCAATAATCTAACAAGCGCGTTCAAACGAACAAAACTTTTGAAGTGAAACTTCTTTAGAATCGTTGTGATTTCAAACCGGATGCAATGGAAAAAACGACAGGTAAGCCAATCTTAAACGCTAACAAGGTTAAGCAACTTTGCGCGACGCCAGTACTTGGATGGGTGACCGCCCGAACAAAATCTTTTTGCACAGTATATAATTATATATATATGTATACCTATATATTTCATCATATTCTTTTGTCGATTTACTGAAGTTTCACTTCTATCGTGTGTGAATAGCACACAAACCTTTTTTCTACTTTATTATATAGGATTGTACCGTCTTTAATAATCTGTTTTCGTAAAGTGAATTTTTGCTTGCTACGGGTAATAGACATCTGATATATTAACAATAATAAACATACAAAGATATTTTTTATTAAACATATTAAACACCTAGTTAAACCAGGGATAAAGTGCTTGCAGAACATACAAACACTTGACCCCTCGGCGGGAATGGAACTCGCTACCTCTTGTCCCTCGCCCACCGCGCCACTGAGGCAGTCAATCTTTATGCAAAGTGGACCAGCTACATCCAATTTCAATCCGAACTGTAAAACCATCAGTTATAGCTCCCACTCCGCTGGACACCGTTGTTTCGGCTCCCATCAAACCACGTCAACTATGATAATAAACTACCCTCATCTCTATTTTACCGGTAATACAGTTGATTTTCCCATGACAGCTATATTGTTAAAATAAGGCTTTTTGAAACCGTTGGGGTTGCTAGATTTTTATGGGAAATATTTTTATTTTTGTGGGGTAATGATTGCTGTTTCTGGTACTGTCATGTTAGTTTCTACTGGTTCTGCTAAATTGGCGTTTTCTTGTGGCGATTGTTATTGGTGATAAAGTTTGTCTAGGATGGTTGATATAGATGTGGTAATTCAATAATAATTTAATGACAATCCACACAAAAAGATCTAGCTCTTTGGTTAGTTCTTAGATTGGTTTACAGGTTTCAGACATCTAATATACGAAGGAGAAAGTGCTTGCAGAACATACAGCAGAACGCTACACTTGGCTGATAGTTGATGCTTTAAGCTTCGGCCTAACCTACGCGATCAAAGCGACTGCGAAGCGAGGGCGTGTTCAGAGCGGCGTCCAATAGAGTATTTTCCAAAATTATGTTAAGTATTTTGGCATATATATTACTCGATTAACTGCTTCACGCACGCAAGCAAGTACGGCCTGCTGCGAAAGGGTTTTCAAAGCTTTTAAATTTATTATTATTTGATAATCACTTAATAAACTTCATTTTATTACGGGATTCCGACGGAAGACGGACTATTTATTTATATTTTATATCTACAATATGAGAGAGGAGTTTATAAATCGTTCATTCAGTCCTGATTCGCTTTCAAGGTCGCTTCAGCCAGGCCGAATCATGTCTGTTTTGTTAATAAGACATTTATTTATAGATTGTTATTAACCCCCGAGGAAAAAGAGGGGAGGGGGAGGGGAGTTATGAGTTTGACGACGATTTCCTCGTGCTTATCCGTCTGTGGCATTGCTAGCTCTGAAATAGAACTCCCCGATTTAATATGGATTTTTCTTTGAAAGCCAGTTTCTAAAAGGTGGTTAGTTAGTTAGGGGGCCTTGATTTTCCGCCTAGCCTTGGGTTCTTGAGGATTGCACGTCGCTGTGCTGTTACTCCCTCGCATTCCAGGATAACGTGGGCAGCCGTTAAGTCTTTGTTGAGGTTTTAAAGGTGGAATAAGATATAACAGTATCAGTTCTCTAATGCCGTATAGACCAGCGCTGGTTACTAGCATGCTAGTAATCTGGCACATGCTAAGACTGAGCCAGTTTTGCTAGTAAATCATATTTTAAGCTTTGTGTCTGTACGATTTGCAAACCATTACAGAATACATGTTTTCGAAACTCAGCAGTTTAACCGCCCTTTCGGGCAGTCACAAACTACTGTCTAACAGACAACACGTCACGGCGTACTCTCGCGACTAAACTCTACTTGTACGAATAAACCGTGAAAACTTACAAAATACTCTTTTTACACAACTTACTACAAGATTGTATTGAATGTTGAGTGTTGAGCGTTGTGCAAACTACGTTGAGCGTAGTGTGCTTCACTACGCACCCTGCAGCGTATATTTGCTACTATTTTTGTTTTAATTATTGTTTGATAGAAAAATACAATTCTTATATTCTGACTTCAAACGGGTAACATACCATGATTTTACGGTTTTTGAGTTTTCCATCATGGCATCATAATATTGTTAAAAACCATGATAATTTACAAAATGTTATCTTATCTTATTGTTTTATCTAGTTAATGTTATTTGGAAATCAGTTAAACAGTTTACTGATGGGATTCCTTTATTGGAAGCGCTCCCTAGTTCATAACGTTCAGATTTACAATATGAGATATGAGTAGTGTATAAATCATTCACAGGTCGCCAGACGATTCGCTTTCAAGGTTGCTTCAGCCTGGCCGATTAAGATGTCTGTTTTTGTAAAGGTAGACATTTATTTATAAATACTGTTAACTGTGATGTTTTAAATTTTATTGGAAAACCCTTGATTTAAATGTAGCTTGAATTTCGACATGGAAAGATGCATAATAGATAATATTCTGCTACTAAAGACGGCCACAAATCAAAATTGAAAAAAATGCCGATCCTGTTGTTCTCCAGTCATAAGTTTTCGAAAAAAAACATGACTTTGTCACAAATTTATTATTAAAGATTGTAGAGTTTCATGATCTCATTTATTTATTATAAAATAAACAAAATTACATTTCGTACATTCTATCTTATTCGTAAGAGTCACCTCACAAGCCTGGCTCGCTGTGGGTGGCGGGAAATCGGCCAATCCATCATTCAATCAATCTTTATAGGGATGTTACCTTTCTACAAATCTGATCGAAGTCAATAGTTAAATGACATTGACATTTGACACCCTACATGCTCCTCCTATTGTTAAACAATGGTCCCCATGTTAAGACAATATTATTAACTAACAATCAACTTACAAAAATATACAAAACACAACTTATGTACAAACAGTAACCTAACCTATATCTGAAATTTACACTAGCAGTTTAAGAATACCTACGGGGCCGTCCCCGTTTTCGCTTAGGCGCCACAGGTTGGCATATCTCGGAATGTTCACAGTCTCTGGCGTGGTATCGAAGGAGTTGTGAAATGTGATATTTACCCACTATGTCGTCTTGTTTATGATAATGCGCAAGTATAAACGTAGTTGGACTTACTTGTCTGACCACAATATATGGTCCATCTTGTTTGGGCAACAGCTTTGCACTTACGCCTTTACTAGCGTTACTCAACGCATGGGTTTTCAAAAGTACCAAATCGCCAATCGCAAAGTTATCCTCCCGCCGCGTAGCATCTTTCTCCGCCTTACGAGCATCTTGTTGTCGCTCAATCGATTCCTTGCTCTCCACGATGGCGTCGGCAAGCTTCAACAAATATGGGGAAATCTGTGGTACGTAATTTGTGGCACATACTACTTCGCGAATATCAGCTTGAGCGTCCAGAGGTGAACGTAGCTCTCGGGCAAAGGTGAGGTAAGCTGGAGTTCGTTGGGTTGTTTTGCAGACAGCAGTATTCAATGCAAATCGTATGGCGGGCAAAGCCTCTGGCCAGTGCTTATGATGGCCCTCAACTAAGATTGCTAACTGTGTCTTTAAGTCTCTGTTTTTCCTTTCTACGGGGTTTGCCTCTGGATGGTACAGTGGAATAAGGTTCTGAGTAACGCCAAGCGCCGTCATAGCATGTCTCATTACATCAGCAACAAACTGCACGCCGTTGTCGGAGATTACGCGTCGTGGTACCCCGTAACGCAAGAATATCTCGTCAATAAGGGCGCGCGCACACGCCTCCGCCGTAGCATCAACTAACGGGAATAACTCCACCCATTTGCTAGCGGGGTCTTCGACGACCAGGATCCACCGCTCCCCGAGGTCTCCGCGCGGCAACGGTCCGAATAGGTCCACTGCGAGCACCTCAAATCGCTGCGCTGGGACGGGTGTCTGTAAAAGACCAGCAGGTTTAAGGTTGGATGGTTTATATTTCTGACATTCTGTACAAGTCTTTACATATTCGGCTATGTATCGTCTCATTCCTGGAAAATAATATCTTTGTGTAATACGCTTCATGGTACGATCTACACCACCATGTCCCGCAGTAGCTTTATCGTGGCATTCTTGCATAATTTCTTGGCGCATACTAGCAGGGATAACGAGTTGTGGTTCTTCACAGTCCTCATCATAAGTATAGCGGTATAACACTCCTTGGGACAAACAATAACCTCTTTCAGCCCACCTTGTACTAGCCACCTCTTCATCTCCTTCCATATCATTTATTATTTTGGCAACATCATTATCGTTCATCTGGGCTTCTCTAATGGTTGTCGCCTGCCAACGAGGCGTCTCTATGACGACCGTGCAAATGCCGCAGGTAGATTGAGTATCTTCCTCGCAAGGAGGGCGACTTAAGGTATCAGCGATAACATTGGCTTTACCTGGAGTGTATTCGTAATGAAGGTCATGCGCTTGTAGCTTCATGGCCCAGCGAACGAGACGGCCCGACGGCGACTTAAGTGTCAGCAGCCACTTCAACGGCTGGTGATCGCTGGCAACGCGTACTCGATGTCCGTCGATGTAACCGCGAAACTTGTCAACAGCCCACACGACAGCCAATGCCTCGCGCTCAGTTGTAGAGTAGTTGCGTTCGGCAGCAGTGAGCAGGCGCGATGCGTATTCGATGGGACGCTCGGTGCTTGGTGACTCGCCTTGTAAGAGAGCAGCACCGATTGCGTAGCTGCTTGCATCGGTCCTGAGTATGAATTCATGGTTATAATCTGGTTGGCTGAGTATAGGTGCAGTAGTTAATAGTTCTTTGAGTTTAGCAAAAGAAGTTTCTTGGGGCTCACCCCATTTCCAGGCAACATCTTTTCTTGTAAGTTGTGTCAAAGGTTGAGCTATTTGTGAAAACCCAGGTACAAACTTTCTGAACCAAGAACATGTCTGGAGAAAACTTTTAAGATGCTTCATAGAATTGGGCGTTTTCATGTTTTGTATGGCAGCCACTTTATCCGGATCAGGGGATACTCCATCTTTTGTTATAATATGGCCAAGGTACTTGACACTTGTTCGTAAAAACATACATTTAGCTCTGTTGGCCCGGAGTTTAAATTGTCTTAGACGAAGGAAAACAATCTCAAGCTCTTTAAGGTGTTTTGCATAGTCACCTTCAGTAATAAGTATCAGATCATCAAGATAACACAAGAGGGTAAGGTCCTTGACTGATGACCCGGATTTGAAGCGGTCTATGAGCCTCTGGAAGGTGGCTGGAGCATTGCAAAGTCCAAACGGCATGCAGTTAAAGCGGAATACCCCTAACGGACAGACGAACGCAGCCTTATCACGGTCTCTCTCTGTCAACTTGACTTGCCAATAACCCGATCTTAAATCAATGGTTGACATGTAACAATTTTTCTTGGTATATTGCAGTAAATCATCTATTAGTGGCAGCGGATATGCATCGGTCTTAGTAATTGTATTTAACTTACGATAATCTACGCAGAAACGGAAGGTACCATCCTTCTTGGGTACCAGTAGAGCAGGTGACGCCCAAGCAGACTCACATTCCTCAATTACTCCATCACTCAGCATCTTGTTGATTTCAGTTTCCATCACTGCACGTTTGGCTGGTGTAAGCCGGTAAGGTGGTACCGCAATAGGAAGGTGGTCTCCGGTGTCTATGTGGTGTTCTGCGTAGGGAGTACACTCCCCTTTTGTACTGAAAATATCATCATACATCATCAATAAATTTTCTAAAGCACCTCTTTCATCACCTGCAAGCATTATGCCTTCATCATCCCTTAATATGTCAGTGGAAAAACATTCAACAGGCTTACTGATATCATTCTCACACTTGAGACTGTAAACATTCTGAGGTTTGTTCGGTAAATGCCAAGTCATGCTGGAGAAATTTAAAATTAGCCCGGCCTTTACAATAAAATCTATTCCTAGCAAAGTATCATTATTACAGGCATAAGGCAGTATGACAAATGTAACTGGTAACATTAGATTTGTTTTATAAATAGAGACTTGAACCTCAGCTAATCTTACAGTGGTATCTTGCATACTACCATCTGCAAGTTTTATAAGCATTTTAGTGGTGCGGAAAGGATGCTTTTGTTTGAGGAGCAGTGTATAAAGCCTACACCCTGCAATACATGCTTTGGCCGCGGTATCAAGCAATGCTATGCCATCAACACCATTTATTTGTATCTCTAAGATAGGCCTATTACAATACTTCGCCTGCTCAGGCATGGTTAAACTACTTAACTCTAAAACACAATTTACATCTTTGTCACAATAGCTTTCATTTAAGTCTTTGTTCCAATCAAACTTAACTTTATCACATTTTTTATATAAGGGAAAATCACATTTTGTGCACTGAGGTAAAGCAACAGAATACTCACATTGTTGATTGTTATTGTCATCACTATTAGCACAAGACAACAATGCAGCGGGCGAGCCGCAAGTCGGCGTTGGTTTGCAATAAGAAACGGGCACCGAAGACACCGCGTCGCAACCAGAAACAATGGTATCTGCAGCCTCGCGACGTTCCATGGCACTGCGCCGACGTCTAGCACGGCTCCCACATGATCGCGGCGAAGACTCTCTGGACGATGACACAGCCGAACTAGCATTTGTACTCACATTATTTACGTATTCGTTCGAATCACGTTTGTTTACCTCCGAAGTAAGGTTATAAAATGGCGACGTTAACAATTCGACCGAACAGAATCTTACGGATCGATTAGGTGAACGACGAGGAAAATCGATTGGAGATCGATTAGGTGAACGATGAGAAAAATCGTTTAAAGATCGATCGATTTCATTCGATGCGGGATAATCGGGAACAACTTCTCGCAGTTGCGGATTGAAACGATTCATGTTCGTTCGTTCTCGTTCACCGGATGCTTCCGTTGCGCCCTCTTTCATGCGATGTGGAACTGAAAGCCCAGGCGAGGAATACCGACCGTATCTCGATCTGCGCCCTTGTTGCCATGCACGATTGTTTCCGCTTATTGCAATGGCCGTAGGTGGCGCCATCTGCAATTCGGTTGCAACGTCTCGGTGGCGTGGGTTTGATGGGATATTTTGGCGGGAAAATGATGATTTTCTTTCAGGCGATTTTGTTTTACTTCTTTCTTCTGTGCTTTCCTCGACCTCTCTAGCCTTATCTAGAAGCGCCTCGAAGCTATGGATGGAGGCTCGGTGGATGTGTTGTCGCAGACTACGATTAAGTAGGCCAAACACCATATCTATCTGGACTTTTTCTGAGAGGTCACCCTCAGGAATCTTCGCGAGCAGGCAGCGGGCGTTCGCTACGAATACATCCGCTCTCTCGTCCTCCTCCTGTTCTCGAGCGAAGAGCTTCCTATAGGTGTGATACGGCGGGCGACGCTTACCGAATGCGCATCTCAGTTTGTTTAGAGCGTCGGTCCAGCTTCGAGTAATACTTTTAATTCCTACATACCAGATAGCAGCTTGTCCTTCTAGAAGCAGAGGGAGCCCTCGCAGAGCATGGTCGTCGCGCATACCGACGCACTCTTTGTAGATTTCAATAGCATCAATAAATGCTTCCAGGTCATCGGCGTCCCTGGATGAGCCGTTGAAGCGCGCTGTACAGCCTGTAAAATTCGGCGGCAACGATGTGAAGTTACGGCTGGCGGCGTCGTCAGCACTCTCGTTTGGCGTCATGACGCTTTGAGCATCAGGATACTTCTCAGCCTGCGGAGGTGGAGTAGAAGTCTCGCTCGTGCGAGGAGTAGCTACTTCGGCTATGAGCTGGGTTACGCGTTCCAGCACTCTCATGTTCGACTCGGCTTGGGTTCGAGCAAACATGTCAAACATAGAGGATAGCTGCTCTTGGGAGATCGTGACGTTTGTCCGTGGTGCTGCTGGGGCGAGGTCCACGTCCGCGGCGCTCCCGAAGGAGGCGGAGTCGTCATCCTCGCGTGGCAGAGATTTCCGGGCACGCGTCCTCGGCATTTTGTATTTTCTCGGGGTTGGGTCTAACACAACGCAACGCGAACGCGGAGTTATTCACTTCGACGACGTACGCGATGGTTGGCCACTAGTTGGAAGCGCCAGTGTAGAGTTTCATGATCTCATTTATTTATTATAAAATAAACAAAATTACATTTCGTACATTCTATCTTATTCGTAAGAGTCACCTCACAAGCCTGGCTCGCTGTGGGTGGCGGGAAATCGGCCAATCCATCATTCAATCAATCTTTATAGGGATGTTACCTTTCTACAAATCTGATCGAAGTCAATAGTTAAATGACATTGACATTTGACACCCTACAAGATTAGTTTTGTTTTTTAACTTCAGAATCTTAAGAGTAATGAGTTCAAAATCGTTTTTTTTATCATGAACAATATGAAAACGGCTTATGTGCAGTAACAACTGCTTTAAGTTTAGTTAGAATTTCAAACGAAACAGATTATCGATAACATTTTGTAATTGACTAGTTAGATTAAAGACTTTTTCAAAAATTCCGAGTTGCAATGTTTAGTTATATCAAGAGCTGTGCGCTTGGTCGCATGTGACTGAACGAAATAGCGCTATATATAATGATTATCTAATTTTACTAAGAATTGTGAAATAGGCCCTTAATAAAAAAATGCGAGAACGGCTCGGTCATCCAAGTAAGTGGAAGATGAGGACCTAGTTCTCTCATAGCACACGCTGATTGGTTCCCATTAATGACATTAAGTATTACTTACTATGTCTGTACAATTAGCCTTAATGCTTTTACAAAGTGATTAACCCCAGTTATGGGTTGAAACTAACTACTAGTACGAGGCTGTTGCAAGTGTAGAAGAAATTGAAGCGATGACGTAGTGGCGAGGTCGGTGTAGCAGTCAGCACGTCCATGCGTATAATAAAATACGTGGGATCGAGTCCCGCATTTCGCTAGTAAGCTTACGTTACTTCGCCTTAATTTTTCTACGCAAATTTAGAATTATCTGTACAATGTTCAAGTGATTTTTATTTTGATGACATTATAACTATTTTTTTTATCTTTTATCTTTTTCTTTTAAGTATATAAAGTTAAATTGAAGGAATATTTATTTATTTTTTGTTTCGTTTAGTACAAGGGCACATCAATTGCCTGAAGGGCGTTGGGCACGTGGCCCTGACAGTTTTACAGCCAGACGTAAATGATAGCACATTCATTATATTTATTCGGCCGTTTTGGAGTTTTTTCGGTTGATATCTTGTATTGAGCTGGCAATAAATGGGGTAAAATAATATACTGGGTCGGGTGGATTTAAAAGAGAAAAAATGGGAGATTTTTATAACGTTTGTTTTGGGTTAGTGAATTAATATTATGCATGTTTAAAAACGTTTTTCATCATTCTCAACGGCAAATGAAGATAATTTGAGTTACGTTTGATTTAATTTATAAGTGCATGTACAAATTATGGAACATAATATTAGAGTTTTTCTGTACGTTTCTCAACATGAGCTTTCAAAATTCAGTGTATTTTCAAAATAACCTTCGGTAGGTATATGCATTTAATTATTTTACTAGTACATTACACTCTTAATACTCACGCGAGTTACACTAAGCTAGCTACCTACCTACTACTACTAAAGTTACTAGTTTATGTTAACGATTATAAAAAGTCGGCCTTTTAGAGTTTTTATCTATTATGTAGTTTTATACTAATGAAAAATCATAAACGGAACAATAATAATCTGTTTCCAACCAATGACTACTTTTCCTACTTAATGGCAAGTTAATAAATATAATTGTTTGCTTAACCTCAATCTCATTTGATGGAATATACCTATATCTGATTTATCTGATGGAAATGTATACATATCTATTTCTATATTAATATGGTTGAGGATAATTATATTAACAATCAATCTATCATTCAGTAAAAAAACAAAGAATTACATAATTAACGCCGTCTTTAGGATTTTATTTTTTTATACAACTCCTTAATTCTAACCGATCAATCAAATGAAACCTCAGAGCTATTTAGTAATGAGCACGTGATGCGCTTTCATTTGCTTTTTTCATTTTCTTAAGGAAAAACCATTTAAAAATAAAATAAAATTAACGCTTCAAAAGAAAACTTACTATTTCTATTAAGGACTTCCTCTCAGATGCAAATGCTTGGCCAAATGTTACTTAGGTCACAGAATACATAATAGTACAACTTAGGTGTAACATTATATTGTAATTATGATAAGAAAAAAAAAGCCGTGTTGGCTAAGTGGGAGGACACTCGACTTTCATTCCGAAGGTCGTGGGTTCAAACCCCGCCACGCACCTCTGGATTTTTCTTCTAGAGAAATTTATGTGCGCTTTAAACACGTGCTTTAACGGTGAAGGCAAACATCGTGAGGAAACCGGCATGTTCTGAGAACTTTAAAAGAGTTTGTAGGACATGTGACATTCACCAACCCGCACTTGGCCAGCGTGGTGAATTAAGGCCTAATCTCTCTCTACAAGAGAGAAGTCCCTGTGTCCCAGCAGTGGGAACGTTAATAGGGTGATGATGATGATAATAAGAATAATAAGATAGTTTTATATTATTTGTATTAATTGATTTATATTTATGATTAAATGTATTTAATGACTATTCTAAGTGCACCATTTTGTTTCCTCTGGAATAAATGATTTTTGAATTGAATTGAATATGAGACCCCAGTCGAGTATATTTGCAGATTTT
Organism: Gymnoscelis rufifasciata; assembly: GCA_929108375.1. Taxonomy (NCBI): domain Eukaryota; kingdom Metazoa; phylum Arthropoda; class Insecta; order Lepidoptera; family Geometridae; genus Gymnoscelis; species Gymnoscelis rufifasciata. The sequence continues at coordinate 4,814,618 of OV815327.1, read as the reverse complement.
CGGTTTTCCTTTCCCACTATTACCATCATAACTTTTAAACGTGTCATTCGATTTTCATCATACATGTTTAAGAACACTCGCGCCAAACTCACCTTTTATACGAAAAACTAAATTAAAATCGCTCCATCCGTTTCGGAGCAATGATGTCCCAGACAAACAGACAGACAGACACACAGACAGACGTGTCTGTCTACGTCATACTTATTACATCTTTTTGTCGAGGATTAAAAACCGGAAAACTCTTTGCTTCATAAACAAAGTTCCCATTGACTTCTTTCACTCTAGCTTATCGGCCCGTTGGAGATATATCCTGACCTTTATTCCGGCACCTATCTGGTGCCTTAACTGAGAATGACAAGCTATCAGTGTGTCAAACGCAGGGCGCCGCCATTTCGAAAGGCCCAATTTGTTTTTCAGTAGTTTGGGAATGGTTATTTTTGGTAAAGCTTTATGAAAAGTGAATTTTTAGTTTTAAAAACGAAATTAACTTTTTCTATTGATAATATTAAGGTGTATAATTAAGTCAAGCGTAGAATATTCGTATAATATTTTACCATTCGCTTTATTTCCGCGTCGCATTTATTGCTGTTTGCAAAATTTCTATAGAAAATAAGGATGGGAAATGTTGCGAATATTAATGTACAGTTTATACTGTATCTAATCCCCGACCGAAGAAGAGGCGTGTTATATCTGTCGGTCTGTCTTCTGTGGCTCACGAATGGATGAAACGATTTCAATTAAGTTTTATTTTGTATTTATGGAGACTTATGCGCAATTTTTTTTTTAATGTGCTTTGACATTTTTGATGGAAATCTGTTGAGCTTTTAAAAAATTGTGGGTGTGCAAATAAGCTTAAGTGAAAGCGCATCAAGTGCCCATTTTAAAATAATGATATTTTTTACTTTAAAGAAAATGATGGTTATGGATCGGGGATCTTTTTAAATTTTAAATTAAATTATTTGTTTTTAGATATCTTGAATAATAATTAAATAAATAGGAAATACATTTTTATGCCTCTTATAACATACAATCATTAATATTAATATTATTATTATTTTCAGCATCATTCAGCATTCTACTAATTTATAATGGATTGCTTGCATTAGCACTGCAGATTCATGTCGCGTTGGCGTGTTTCAAAAATCGTGTATAGGTACGTACGGTACGCGATGTTCTTGTCAACATAAGAAGGCGAACATCTGTGTTGTGTCAAAGATTTTGAAGAGGTGTAGGTGTGGCTGCGGATTTTGAAGAGGTGTAGGTGTGGCTGCGGATTTTGAAGAGGTGTAGGTGTGGCTGCGGATTTTGAAGAGGTGTAGGTGTGGCTGCGGATTTTGAAGAGGTGTACTACTAGGAGGGCTGCGCCCACGCCGACCATCGTCCTCGCCCGAATACATCGCGTTGCGACGATGTACCGGTCTATTACGTAAATGTAATCGCAATGGGAGTCCAAGGCAGCTCTTAGACCAGAGTGGCGTCGTCTCATACATGAAAATGTAGAAAATTTTGAAAATATACGTCTTCAAGAGCTTGATAAGAGACGAGACGAGCTCAAAGCCAAGACCATCAGTGGCCATATCCTATTCCTATGTAAATGGGGTTTTAACATGCCCAACATGCTCTCGTACCTTCACTAACAAGGTTGGGTATTCTAGCCACCAGAGAGCACATGAAAGGATACGACAGCTACATCCACAGTAAAAGTTACTTTATGAAAACTATTAGCCAATTAGCGCAGTCGCTGAGGCCGAAATCGGCCAAGACTACATTATTATTACGTAAAACTTGACTGCTACGCGATTGGCTGCAAATTGTTTCTAGCCTGTTTCTGATCAGTTCCAACCAATCGCGTAGCGGTCGTTGTCGCTTTGCTGTTGCTGTCGCTACTACAAAGTTTTACGTAGTTACTAGCCGTCCGCACACAGCTTTGAGTCAAATATTCGCCGTAGCTTAGTAGCTTGAACGCGAACGCAAAAACCGTTTTTTTTACATATAAAAAATCAGTACCTATGTTAAAATTATCAAATTTTAACATAGGTACTGATTTTTCTGTGAGTCGTAACAGTTGTAACGATCCTGTTTTCTTAGAATACTTAATTCATGTCATCCAACTTAAAATAACAGATTTCTGACGCCTCAAACTTTGGAAACAATTACTTAATGTATGTTACGTATTAAAAAGCCGTGTCGTCTAAGTAAGAGCACACTCGACTTTCATTCTAAAGGTCGTTAGTTCAATCCCCTCCAAACACATCTGGATTTTTCTTCTTGAAAAATGTATGTGCGCTTTAAAACACTTGCTTTGGTGAAGGCAAACATCATGAGAAAACCGGCATGTTTCGAGAACTTTTAAGACTTTGAAGGGCATGTGACAGACAGCCCGAACTCGACCAGAGCGTGGTGAATTAAGGCCTAATCTCTCTCGCCCAGAGGTAAGACCTTATGTCCCAGCTGAGGGAACCTTAATAGGGTCATGATGATGATGTTACGTAATTTTTATATTATGAAGGTTATGTTAGACGCTCGCCTGAAAACAAAGAACTGTGCTTTTGTTTGTGACAATGTAATAATTGGCGTTTCCGCTCGACTGACTAGATGAGTGATGGTCGGCGATTACTGCAGGGTACCACGGAATTAGCCGTCGACTAAGTTATCAGCATCATCAGTTTAACCGTAGGCCGCCTATTGCTAGACAAAGGATCAATGTCTTCCAGTTATTTAGGCTGGAATTTAGCAGCTTTCGTGATGTGGTTGGTTTAAATCCGCCTACATATACCTATAAATAAAAAAATATAGGTACACCAACATCTAGCCCCGTTACTGCATAGAATTTTTTTATAATATTAATCACACACCAAGGCGAAAGTGCTTGCAGCACTTGACCCCTCGGCGGGAATCAAACCCGCTACCTGTTGCGCCGCATGCGAAAATTCGCCCATCGCGCTACTGAGGCAGTAAATGGAAATCTATGGAAACGTGCTAAAATGCAAGGCATCAATGTTATCGCATTAATTTATCGATTCTATATTTTTTTTTATTATAAGTATAATCAGATCAGAAGTATGTACTTTCCATCGGCCATTTTCATATTGTTTAATGTTGCTTAAGCCCGCAACTCGTTGGAAAATGGCGGAAAAACATAAGTTTTCATAATAATGGAAATTGTAAAATAATTACGGGTTATTCAAGCATAAATATATTTCCTAGGGATGATTCGGATATATGCTCCTTCATATAATAAACGATTATGCTACCATAATTTTATTAAAAACATTATTTTGATAAATCTCATTATCTTTAGATTCTAGGCCTTCATGCTCCATCTTAGACCACATCTTAACTTTACATCAGGTGAGATTGTGGTCAAATGAAGTCTTATCAATTATAAAAAAAAAAAAAAAAAAAATCTGAAGTTAACGATTAGCCTTTCTAAACATCACAATAATAACTCACGATTTATGAAGCAAGTAATAAATCTAAATTTTAAATTTAAGAAAAACCCCCGATTCCAATGCTTTAATTTCTTTAAAAGTAAAACACCATAATAATGTGTAATGTGCACGCGATGCGCTTTCATTTGATACTCCACTGAAACTGAAACCGAAATTCTGCAAATATCGAGTATATTTGCAGAATTTCGGTTTTCCTTCCCCACTCTAACCCTCATAATTTTTGAACGGGTCAACCGATTTTGATATGAAACATGTCTAAGAACACTCGCGCCAGACTCACTTTCATACAAAAAAAAACTAAATTAAAATCGATCCATCCGTTCGGGAACTATGATGTCCCAGACAGACACGTCAAACTTATAACACCCCTCTTTTTTTGTCGGGGTTTTATAATGAAGATTAAAATAAGTAATAATAAAGTTATCTTATTCGAGCGAAATATATCGGTAATAGGTTTACAGTAGGCTTATAAAAAAAACAGCGACAAGTCACGAAGTTTGGTGTAAAGAGTAAGGTATTAACATACTTACTTGCACATATCTATAATTTTTGGGACTATGCAAAACAATTGTGTGTTTTCAACGCAAGTTATCAAAGTGATTTGGATTAACTATAAAATTGTAAAAACTGATAAAGCTGTGTTATCCTATTCGCTTCTTAACTCAGTGTAAAAAAACGAACAGTCAAGATAATGTTATTTCCTAGATTTTAATATTGAATTTAAAAATTATATGTAGTTTCATTAGCTTCAAGGTAACCTGTCCATGTAGATATGCCCCGTACTTTTAAGGAAATAATCGGTTTGACAATGACTGTATTAAAAAAAATTGAATTTTATTTCTTATTCATCTTCTTCTGCTAGTTTTAATCATCGGTCTTTTAGTCAAAACTGTAAATGACTTTGAGTTCACCCAGGGAGGATTTCAGGGAGGGGGCGGGGGTTTCATAATCTGTCCTTCAAGCAGGGAGCATCACAATGAAACTACAAAGACATTAATATTACTTACACCCGAGCTAAGCACCATAACACTGCCCAAGGTCTTTGTGTACGCTAGTGGACGTACTCAGGATGTGAAAATAGGGCAACTAGCATTTTCAACGAATTTGTGTTCTTTTTCCTTGCAAAAAATTTCCACAGAAAACATGAATTATAGAATTCTTCCTTATACCGTCGATCGTCCTCAGAACCTAGCTTATTATGGACGGATTATGGAGCTCATACCTAAATGTTTTTGTGATTAAAACCACTGTGGCTCAAAGCTCGGGCGTAGAGGTGTAAGAAGTAGCGGGTTCAATTCCCGCAAGGATACCAGAATTTTTTAATTCCTGGTTTTAGTCTGGGTGTTTTCCTTGTACGTATATTAAAACTATGCAGTAGGTATATCAGTCACCTAATTCGCAAAGCGCATGGTCCGTTTAGTTTGAGGTTAGATGACGTGTGATAAGTCCAGAAATATTTATTTATTTTATTGATGATCAAAATAGCATATTGAATTGTGAGCAGAAATGTTCAGCGCCGGTTTATTACTACCTAATTCCGATGACAAGCTCTCAATAAACGAAGACACCAATATACGGTAAATTGGCCCATTACCCCCGTCCTGAGTACGTCCACACTAACCAGCGGGTCAGTAGGCCGGGGGAACCATAAATAGTAATAAATCCAGCTCTTGACTTTGACAAATGAATGCGAAACCAGGAAACGGAAACGTAAAAATGGCGGTTAACTTTGAATCTAGAAATGTATAATTATCACTATAAATGTATAATCGAGTGGAAGCAGAAACTATGAAGGTAGCGGAAACGATCAGCCATTTTCTCTTTAAATTTACAGTTCACGATTCACATGAGTCCGATTAACATACTGTGAAATACCAAATTACGTTTTCGTATCCAGTTTAAAATCATATCAGATCAGCAGCAGTTCGTAACCAAACGATAGGTGCTTGAGTAAATATCAAATGTTTATTGTTTCATTAATTATGGTACATATTATTTCAAGCCCCGATAGCATATCAAAAGCATATCAAAAGCATAGCAAAAGCCGTGTTGGCTAAGTGGGAGGACACTCGACTTTCATTCCGAAGATCGTGGGTTCAAACCCCGCCACGCACCTCTGGATTTTTCTTCTTGAGAAATTTATGTGCGCGCGAAAAACACGTGCTTTAACGGTGAAGGAAACATCGTGAGAAACCGGCATGTTCTAAGAACTTTAAACAGTTTGAAGGACATGTGACATTCACCAACCCGCACTTGGCCAGCGTGGTGAATTAGGGCATAATCGCTCTCGTGAAGAGAGTAGTCCCTGTGTCCCAGCAGTGGGAACGTTAATAGGGTGATGACGATAGCATATATAAGAATAAGAATAAGAATATTTTTATTGAAAAATTGTGTGCATTTACATTTGGTCTTAAAATTTAACATAAGTTCCAACAATTGTATCCATTTCGGACATACAATATAAATAAAAAACTATAGTACAGGTACCAGGTACTAAAAAGTTAACAAAATAGACATATTATATATTATAAATGAGTCTGCACTTTACCACTTAAATTCCTTATTTTCAAAATATAGATAGATCCGATAGATAGATCCCGCACACGATACCGCCACCGCTTTTCTCTCTACGTCGGTCGTTGCTAACTGCACTATTCTATTTCCACAGCTAGGGCACAGGGAGTTCTTGACAGGAGAATTATTAGGCCTTTATTCACCATGCTGGCCAAGGGCGGGTTGGTGAATGTCACATGTCCTTCGCTCTATTTAATTATAAATTAGATACCACGAGAGAGTCGTGTCAACAAATTAAATACTATAAAAGATCATATTATTCTGTTGTTTTTTGTAAATACATAAAAAACAGTCAGACCCCAAACCAGAAATTGTAGATCGTACAAAATCTGGTCTCACGGCGGGATTCAAACCCACAACCTTCTGCGTCTCAGGCGGACTTTCGCCCACCGAGCCTCCGAGGCAGTAGGATAAATTATATTCTGGACATAACTTTACTATCCTACTACTATTATAAAGGCGAAAGTTTGTAAGTATGGATGTTTGTTACTCTTTCACGTAAAAACTACTGAACCGATTTAAATGAAATTTGGTACACAGAATCTCTAGAGCCTGAAAAATAACATAGGCTACTTTTTACCGCGGGAAAGCATCATTCCGCGGGAAAATCCATTATAACGCGGGTAACACCGAGGGGCACAGCTAGTTTAACATATTTGTACATATATTCTTGCACATAACTGACTGATTGATTGAAAACCCACTAGAGATCCAAAGTAGCCTATGTCTACCAGCAGGCCTCAATGTGGACCTATAAGACACAAAATCATCTCGCTGTTTGGACCGAACTCTTAAAAACGGCTCTGACCCAAATTTCTTGGTAAATTGAGCAATTATCGGTATAATTATTCGTTAATCGCTCATTTTGGGTGGAAAATTATTTTACCCTTCAATTGAGCTGAAAATAATAAATTGATTTTTTTATTTTACAGCCATTAAGATCAGACGGGTTAATGAAGTTATTAAAAAGGGTACTAAAGAGGATATCGATCGGAATTAATTGTCCGATATCTGGTTATCCGGTCCTATTTGCAGACCTCAATTTGGACCTATAACACACAAAACTCTGTCTGTGTGGTCTTCTGTTAAATTTCTGATAGTTTTATTTTTAGGGTTCTGTACTCATTGGGTAAATAAAACGGAATCCTCTTACTAAGACTTCGTCGTCTCAAGCATCGTTAAAGATAGAGAGTTAAATTTTAAGAGGTGATGTAAAATCATATTAAAGTTGAAGTTATAACAACAAAAACTGAAAACACATAATTAATTAACATTATAAAGGGGCTCGGATACAACAAACGTGATTTTTATGAAGATTAGCAATGTTGCGCGATACCAGTATTTGGATGGGTGACCGCTCCGACCGACGGCATAATTAATTAATTATGTTTGCACTTAAAAAATAAAACGTTTTTGTTTAGATTTTATGTGTATTTATTTTTTATGCAGATAAAGATTAAGACACGTCTGTAACCTTATACAAGATTCGAACTTGCATCTACGGGAAAGCGCCTTGACGTGCTACCAATTACACCAACGCGTCATTTACGTCGAAATGATACTGCACTTTGTAATATCGGTTAAAGCCCCGACTAAAATTGCATAAGAATAGGTTAACCTAAAGAGTGAGGTTTATCAGTTTTTAAAGATTTTGTGGTTTTTATTTCAAAATTTTGTGTTTAAACTATACACGGAGCCATAGGTGTAGGTATCTGTCTTTCTCATACAAATTTATTTTTAACCTCCGACCAAAAAAGAGTGGTGTTTTAGTAATACTTATAACTAGTGTCCTACCTATTTTCGTTCCTATGCGTTCGATGTTTGTTTTTTGTTTTTCGTGTAATGTTTTTTGTTTCACAAATTTTGTTATAAATGTTATTTTTTACTTAATTAATTATGTTACCTACTGAATGTTAATTGTCTGTGTTGTTATTTGTCTATCGAATGTTTTAAAATGTTATTTTTTTTTATTTAATTAATTATGTTACCTACTGAATGTTAATTGTCTGTGTTGTTATTTGTCTGTACTTATGTGTGTGCAAAATAAATGCTCTTATTATTATTATTATTATTATTATTATTAATAGTTAGGTACCTATAAGTGAGAACTCCAAAATTGTAGTAACTGAGAAAACTGTGTTGTTCTATTCGCTTCTCAACTCAGTATAAAACATTGAAACGAACTGTCAAGACAATGTTATTTCCTTGATATTTTTTGTTTAAACAATTTAGTTTTATTAATTTTAAGTTGACCTGTCCATGTGGGCCATGTGCTTCTAAGGAAATAAACGTTTTGACTTTGACTTTGTTGTGTGTCTGCCTGTCTGCCTGGGACATCATAGCTTCCGAACGAATGGAGCGATTTCAATTTCGTTTTTTTGTATGAAAGGTGAATTTGGCGCGAGTGTTCTTATGTTTCATGAAAATCTGTTGTGCCGTTTAAATTTTTGGGGGTGAGAGTGGGGAAGGAAAACTGAAATTCTGGAAATATACTCGAGTGGGGTATCAAATGAAAGCGCATCGCGTGCACATTACAAAATTTTATGGTGTTTTACTTTTAAGGAAATTAAGGCATTGGAATTGGGGGCTTTTCTTAAATTTTAAATTTATATTAATAATCTATGTATTTCCGCGCAGTCGTTATGAAGCTCACTGTTCGCGACGCTCGCGCGGTCTGACAGGAGATGTTCGCCAGCTTCCCTGAGGACGGTTCCTTCCTGATGGGAACTGAAACGTAGGATATACATAATATCTTAACAATACTAATAGAGTAATACCCGTTTTTTAAATACATTAAATGGTTTTCATCACAAATCAGGACACGTCATAATTATTAATTATTAATTCCCCGATTTTTTTCTAATTCCTCTCTCATGCACTCTTGTCATTGATCAGATGATGAAATAAAACGCATCCTTAATAGTAGCATTTATAGCGAAGCTTTTTATCAAGTTTTTAATACCGGTTGTTAAGGCTACAAGATGCCATTGACTTGATTATAATTACAAAGTAAGTTTTATAATTATATTTATTAATCAACGCGTCATATTTTCCCTCAGTGTATCATCATAATACCTAGTCAATTGTAAAATCCTCTATAAGCATTATAGGGTAGATAACAAAAAAATAATTTGTCCGTTATTAAAAAAATAACAACAGTTTTATAGTGTTAGTAAAGATGAGACAATTAATAAGTTTTCGGTTAATTGTGTTAAGTTTTATAGTACCTTACCATAAAATATTACTTTTCTCAAGAAAAACCATTAAAAATAAAATAAAATTGACGCTTCAAATGAAAGCTTACTTATTAAGGACTTTCTCTCAGATGCAAATGCCTGGCCAAATGTTAGTTAGGTGTAACAAATATTGTAATTTATATTAAGAATAATTCTATAGTTTGAGTAATTGATTTATCTGAAAGAGAGCGCTATTGGCAGATCGCTCTTAACGTAACGTAGTTTTAACGTAACATAGTTTTAACATAACGTTACGGCAAATAAAGTTAATTTAAACGATTTGTCCCCAAATACATAATTTTATGCTACAAAAAAAGTCTTATAAAACCTTCAACAAAGTTTTTAACTGAGAATCCGAAGTTATAGCCTAGATTCATGTAGGTATTCATTGTGGGTTTACCAAGAAGTGGGTGTCTTTGAAAATGTATTAATGAGAATTGATTGCGCAATTAAATAGGTATTCTCTTTGGTCGTTAAACGTACTAATGAATATAAACCTCCTGGAGAGCGCAGTACCTATATTTCGTCGTCTCCTACGAAGCAGGTCACAGTTGCAAACTACTACAAAGTGGCTGTGACATACACGGATAGACAGACATGACAAATCTATAAGGGTTCCGGTTTTTGCTATTTGGCTTCGGAATAATGGTCGTCATGAGAATGGTTGAAATTTTTTTTTTATAATTTATTTGTGTCGAAATCTTGTATGAATATAATTTTTAAAAGTGCATAAATTTTGTGCTAACGAACTTTTCTTTCCTGAAATGAGTTGAAACGTAATTACTTAGTTTTCATACGACTTACTTTTGACGACCTCTTTGGCTCGGTGCCGCCTGAGGCGCAAGAGCTTGCGGGTTCGATTCCCGCCGGGGGACCAGATTTTGTACTATCTAAAATTTCTGGTTTCTGGTCTGGGTATTTTCTATGCATCATATGTATGTATTTACAAAATAAATGTATCTATGTAGTATCAGTCAGCTAACACCCATAGTACAAGCTCTGCTTAGTTTGGGGTTAGATAATGCTGTGTGATTTAGTCTGGAACTTTTTATTTTTTTTATACTCATAGGGCTTGTTTCACCATCTCCGAGTAATAAGCTAAAATTAAGAAAAATATAACCCGACTGTGACCCAACTTTTTTGGGAATTTTTAGTAAACTTTAGACAACTTTAAATCATTATCAATCCAAACAGTCAGTCGGATCGAGCAGTTATTATTTATTTATTTTCAAATACATGGAGCTCTTTCATTACAGGTATAACCTAATGCAATAGAGCCCATTAAATTACATGTTAAAATTAATTAAAATTAGGCATAAAGTTTAAATTAAACATCAAAACATTTTAATACATAATTCATACACACAAAATCAAAAAAAAATTAAATATCTATTCAACGATACCCCACATGGCATAGTTGGTTAACTTTATTTTTTTTTAGTTTTACAGAATGGCGTCCAGTAGCCGCCATATTGAATTTTCACTGACGTTGACATTCACCGAACTAAGAGGCATCTGTCGAGGTACGAATCATAAAAATCATAAAACATAGTGTTTGGTCAGTCTACAAAGGAACAAACATACATAGAATGATACATATGATTAAAATATAGAGCAATCTAAGTCTGTCATTCACTGACAGTAGTCAGTTCCCTTGATAATTAAAAGAAAGGTCTAGGTCTTCATGTCCCATCTTAGACCACATCGTCACTTTACATCAGGTGAGATTGTGGTCAAATGAAGGCTTATCGATCATAAAAAAAAAGTAATTTACTTATTAAAATTAATTGATGATTTAAAACGGGTAACATACCATGATTTGACGGTTTTTGAGTTTTCCGATATTTCGACGCTGTTGCAACAGCAAGAAATTAAATCATAATATTGTTAAAAACCATGATAATTTAAAAAGTTAATTGATGAGGTTACAAAAGTTAATAACTGTGGAGTATCCCCATCGCTCCAATGATACATTTTAACCATTGGCTATTTTGCCCGGAGATTGTGAAACAGGTCCTAACTCTATTTCAGGTCGCGCCCGCACTACTGTTTCTTTCAATTTAGGATTTATAGGTCATTGGATTTATCGCCTGGAATAGCGTTCTATTGGCAGATCGCTTAAAACGTTCAGATAAAGTTCTGAGACCGATTTAAGTTTCGTTTTAATCTTATTGCTGGGGTTTTTAAATGAGGATTTCAACGAATGTTGAGACTAAATTTAGGTATTAATAAGTGGTTTACCTCGGGGGCCAATATGGACAAAAATATAATACATGTAAGGGTATATATAAAACTTAACACCATTTGTAGCCACATGAATCAATGAATAAATGAATTTTTTATTTGAAACTAGCGGCTTGCCCCGGCGTCTCACGGGTAAAAAAAGTTCCCGGCAATTTTTTCTTATTTGCTCACCGTTTAGACCTACCCTGGACTACGACAAACATTTTAAAACCAAAATCAGCTCAATCAGCCCAGCCGTTCTCGAGTTTTAATCAGACTAACGAACAACAATTCATTTTTATTTATACATATTACATATATATATATATTTATATATATTACACGCCTAAATACAACGTACCTTTTTTTGCTTACTTTCAGATGAATTAATTTATTATTATTTTTTTAAACACGTGCATTACGCACGTTATATCATAACTTTGACCATTATGACGTCCGCAGCTGAACAGAGGTCTCCAACAATTCATTTCAAAGATCAGCGTATAGGGATTCGCATGAAATGAAAAAATATTTTGAATGCAAGCTAATGCAGGTTTTAACCAAGTCATCTGTAAAAAAATACAGTAAGTTATACATTAGGTAATTATTTTAAGCTACCTAGTTTACTAGGCCACTGTAAAGTTAGGTCGGACGAGACTCAAAATAAATTTGATAAGTATGAACTCATACTACATATAGGTTTCCATGTACATTGATACACATTTTGCTAAGAAGAGAATAAAATATTTATTATTAACTTAATAAAATTATCGTTTGTTGTTGGGAGCTTTTTTAGTATTTGTAGTTTAAGCTGCTAGAGAAATATATGATCCCCCAAAATTTGACTCTATATATCTAACACGGTTTTGAGATACAGCTCTTTGACAGACAGATAGACAAACAGACATACGACAGAGTCTCAGTAATAGGGCTCCATAATTTAACCCTTTGGGTTCTAAACCCTATTAAGTTATTATTATTCTCAAAATACGAGATAAAAAATAAGTTAGAGTATAATAATAAGATAGTCTTTAAGTGTTTCGTTCATTTTGGGTAAATTTCTGTTAGTTTTAAAAGTTTTGCTAACATTTCCAATTATTGTGAAAAGATTAGAAATATAAAACATAGAAATAAATCAATTCAATTCCCTCCTTATAATTGGACTTTGCGCTTAAAGCGACAATTTGCCAGTGTCGAGTTAAAGAAATTATGTGAAATAGATGTTACTCACTTGAACGCCATTTTATTTTGGGACGCAAAATAGCGTTCAACTGAGTAACATCTTTTTCATGATAATTTTACAAGAAAATGAACTGAACGCCATTTTGCGTCTCCCTAGAAATAAATCATTTATTTGTCTACATATAAATTAGACACTTGGCACCTTTGGCATTGTCATCTGTTCAAAAGATTTTTAATAAAGAAATGTAATTATCTGTTTATGTTTTTTTATATATATATATTTTTACTTTCTGTTTATGCAGTCTTCTGTGCTGTTGTTTGTTTATGTACCAAAAAAAAATTTTATCATTTCATTTCAAATAAAGTTATATGTGTTATTAACATAAGCTAAAATTACCCCTTCAGAACGATCAAACACAATCACATCCAACATTAATCTTAACACATCCAGGGAATAGATAGCCTTATCTATTGAGGAAGGAAATGAGTTGCCATTCAAAATTGGACTCTGTTGCATCGTCACAAGACTTAATGCAGTTATAAAGCAAATTGTCCAGATTATCCTTTTGAAGTCGGACAGTGGAGTCCACATCGGGTCTCCAAGGACCCACGTCTTTGAAAGGGTCATCCGATTATGGACTGGACCCAATATTCCGAAGGATTTAAGATAATATTAGCAAGTTGTTGCAACTTACTGCTGTAGACGCGTATGTTTACCTGGGACTTATAGTCCAATTATGTCAATGTCACACTAACGGCGCCCCGCGGTGTTTCCAGCTTTATAATTTTTTTTCCACGGAAAAACATGTCTGTGCTCTAACCTAGGGTGTCAACTGTCAACTAACTCCATACTACATTTTATTAAAATCGCTACAGCCGTTTAGAGGTGAGGATGATTGTAACAAACATACACACACTGACAAACTTTTGTCTGTATAGTATTAGTGGGATAAGAGATATATTGTTTATTTCATCTTAAATAGGCAGCGCTTGAGAAACTCTGATTTTAATTTACACACTAAAATTACTTTAAGAAGTTTAAAAAAATTAAGAATGGACTTTTTAGCAAAGTCCGAATTATATTACTTATCGGACTTTTATCACATTTACACTCTAAATAAGCTAAATAAAAAAAACTAGTCTATAATAAAAATGCTGGCTTATAAAGAGCTATGCTCTACTGTTAACAATCTCTTTGTTTCAATGTAGGACACTCTCTTAAAAATGTTAAAACTGCACCGCGCAGACGGGTGACAACTTTTTGGTATAACAAGTAGATTTTAAACAAAACACAACAGACTTTAGTTTGAAATATTATGATGTATTATTATTATTAATACTAGCTGTGCCCCGCGCTGTTACTCGCGTTATAATGTATTTTCCCGAGGCACGACATATATTTGAAAAAAAGTCTATGTTCTTTACCTTTTTTTTTGTTTTGTATCTAATGTAAAACTTGTCAACATATCAAATTTCAGGATTATACTAGTTTTATTTAAAAAAATAACGACGAAATGAGAACTTTCTATTTTCGCTGAAAGTTGTGTAAACGTAGGACTCGGATGCTAAGTATGAAGAGTTTAATAAAATGTAATAAGACCGACTTCCTACACGGTTTATATTACTAATCGTTAGTTCATTTTACCACTCCATTACCATCTCAAACAACAATTAGTATTATAAGACCTGGTTGACACCTTAATTCAAATTGTTCGTTATTTTTACCATGTTAAGATAAGATAATAATTCATAAAAACACATGCATAAAAAAATGAACGAAGGAAGTAGTAATCATATCCTGGATATTTTAATACCAAATCTAAACTTATTATAAATTAATAGTCCCCCGAAGCGTCATTCTGTCTCTATGTTCGTGATAAACTTAAAATGTACCTACCTACTGAACGGATCTGTAGGCGGTTTTCAGCAATAAGTACTTCTTCTTACAATTGAACAACCAAGATAATAAATACATTGCACTGAACTTTCGCTTGCCGTAACGCGATGTGTACTTAATATAAACAAAGCCCGAACTTTAATTCTCTATAACTTGGCACTTTCTTATAAAATTGAGAAAACGAAAAAAAGGTATCTCATATATTTTTGGATGGGCTAACAGACGGACTTAACATATTTTTTTTAATCAGTCTCGGTAACTTTTATCGTCACAGAGTTGCTCGTCTACACAGTCCCAGACAAATACAAAAAGTAGTATGAAGATCTTTCTGAAATTGCAGAGTGAAGAATTCTAAATGAATGAACAGATAACTGTAAAACTCGTCTTTTTGGAGAGGAAAGCAAATTATTTTTCTTGTAATATGTTTCTGTTTGGTTTTAGTGAAACGAGGTCGACTGACAAAGCCAAGCGGATTAACTCGTTTAAGTGACGGTGGGCAGGAATATAACACGTAGAACAAATGGTAGTTGGGGTCAAAAGTCGAAGCTATTATAACCTTCCCAAGATATGATTTGACTTTGACTAATTGGGTTCAGTTTCAGTTGTTGCCATTTTGTTACCTTTATTTACATGTGGTGATGAAGAAATGTGAATCAAAATAAGAGTATATAGAGATGTAGTGTACATACAAGTTAGAAATAGAGAATATTTATCTACCAAAAGCCTTAAGTCATCACTGGCAATATACACAGATTTTGTAGACTCTGGACTTGCGTCTACACGTAATTTCGTCTATTACATAACGTAATTGGAATTTAGTTAACGATTTGGTAAAAAAAAATAGCCATTGCTGTGGCTAAAAATATAATATAGATCATTCATAGCCATAAACCTTTTATTGCCGACATTAAAATCGCATGTGGATTTTTGTTAACGTCCCATAAAACTGCTATTGGTTTATGGTACCTACGTAATGTTTGTACTTTATGGTATTATATACGTTTAACGTATCTATGGCCAATAACTGGAAAAAAATAGCGCTTTATCATGTTTGTAAGTTTCCACACTTTTTTAGACTTTTCGGTAGGAAGTAGTCTATATAGCCTTTCTCGATGAATGAGCTATCTACTGAAATAGTTTTTTCAAAACTGGCCTCTATAAATAATAATAAGTATTTTTTTGGACACACATAGACACACAGACAATTAACAACAAACACAGTAAGCACATACAATAGCAAAATAAAAAAATAACAGAAATTGTGATAAACTAAAAGTTACGTAGTAACTTATTCTGTGCTAAAAAGAACATTTCAGGTAAACAAAAACAAAAATTAAACACAAAGGACATTATATGGGTACATTACTAAATAAAACCTAATCCATAATAGGTTTGTAGATAAAGTAGTTTCTAAGATCAGCGCGATGAATCATATATAAATCAAAGATACTCTTCAACTTTATAGTAATAGTATAAGTAAGAAGAATTATGTATGTCGATAAGTATTAACATGCAAATGCTAATCAAAATACAGAATGGAAATAAAATTGGCACTGGAGGGAACTATTTTATATCCATTTCCGCCTGAGACGCATGAGGGTTCGATTCCCGCCGGGGGACCAGACCGCACAGACCGCCGGGTCTGGGTGTTTTCTATGTATAATATGTATGTATTTACAAATACAAAAAAAAAAATTATCTATGTAGTAATGTAGTATATCAGTCACCTAACACCCATAGTACAAGCTCTGCTTAGTTTGGGGTTAGGTGATGCTGTGTGGGTAGTCAGGAAATACTTATTATATTTAAATATTTATTGGCTTATCTTACTAAAACTGTGTTGGCAGCCGTACAGGCGAGTGTGCTCTCAACACTCAACTTTCATTCCGAAGGTCGAGGGCTCAAACTCCGCCGGGCACCTCTTGATTGAAATTTGTGCCCTTTTAAACGACAAGGCAAACATGGTGAGGAAACCGGCATGTTCTGAAAACCTTAAAGAGTTTCAGAGTTCCAAACATACAAACTTTCACATTATAGGGGTAATATGTGTAAGATTATATTATATATGAGTGAGGTAAAAGCATATTTGGGCACTCTCGCCCAACTGCGGTCAACAGATCCGATTAAGGCCTGACGCTACGTTAAGCGGACGCGGGCGCGGTTTAATGTCAAAGATGTACATAAGAGGTCAAACATAAATAAATTTGATAAGTATGGCATGTACTCAAACGACACCTAGGCTACCGTGTACAGTTTATGCATATTTTGTTATAAAACAACCATAAAATTAAAGAAAAACATAGAAACAAAAAAGTGCGAGTGAGTGAAAAAGATTTAGTCATAGCGGTCACCCATCTGAGTACTGGCATCGCGCAAAGGTGCTTAACCTCATAAAAACATGTTTGTTGTATGCGAGCCCCTTTATATGTATATTAAGTGTTTTTAGTATTTGTTGTTAAATCGGCAACAGAAATTCATCATAGTTATCACTTTCTATCTATTACGGTTCTTGAGATATAGCCCGATGACAGACAGACGGACGAACAGTCTCAGTAACAGGGTCCACTTTTACACGTTGGCTACGGAACCCTAAAACATACATCTCTTTGAAGAGCATCGAATTACGAATAAGCTGTGATCCATCGGGCGCTGTTTTATGTCAAACATTTTATTTTATTTGGAAAACAAACAGTTTCACTTACTAACTAAATCACAATACAATTATAACTTAAAACCATTTACATGTTGCCACATAGCGTGACTAAAAAAAACACAAATCACCTACTTACTTAATTTATTATTAATTTACTACGTACTTAAATTTTAAAATATCCATATCTAACATTTACATAAGTGATTCATTGAGGGCCCGGCGATGGTATTAAAACATTGGTATTAAAACGCGCCCGCTTCCGCGTAACGCAGAGCCAGGCCTTTATGTAAAAAATACATCTTTGTTAACAGATCATGGAATCACTAAAGCCGTGATCCATTCAACTGGCTGAAAACACTGAAAGCTCAATGATACGTCGTCAAAGCTTTACGAATTAAACTGAATGCACAGCGCCTGATTGCTGATCTAGTTTCAATTTATTTGGCAGTATCCAATGAATTTTTAAATTTTTACATTTAGGAGCATGCTCACTTAGTGGACCTACCATCAACACGCACGAATCGCTTCTCGAATTCTTTTATAGTTTTTTTGGAGGTTTTGTCTGTTCACGTCCGTAAGTGGTAACCCTCTGAATCCTTACACGCGGGTGGTGCTAAGAACAGTCTCTGGTGGTAGGCTTCGGCCGCAGCTTGTCACCACCCTCCGGGCTGGGCCAGTGCGTAAAGCGATTTTTTCGAGTTTCATAATGTGTTTCGGAAGCCATCTACCTTCTAGGTCTTCATGCTCCATCTCAGACCACATCGTCACTTTACACCAGGTAAGATTGTGGTCAAATAAAGGCTTAGGCCTATCTATCATAAAAAAAAATAAAAAAAGGTGCGCACCGCTAAGGAGTGGAATTCTCTTCCTAAGTCTGTTTTTCCGATTTTTCTGCCTTCTGGCTAATACTGTAGTTAAAACTAAGCCCATAAAATAATAAAAAAAAGAATTCCTCAAGCTTACTAATTTATATCATCTGTTTCGGAATCTCGGATATGTTTCAAATATACCGTCAACTCCACCAATGGTTATATTACCCACTGCATCACTGACACCTCCTGACCTCTAACGAAACCAAGTGTCCAATTAGTTCCTAAGGTGGATGAATAAATGAATATGAATATGACACTAGGCAAATCATCGTAAGATTTGTAAGTTATTTTCTTAAGAATTCTTGAAAGTATTTTGGAGTTTTGTAGTAATTAAAAAATCAAGCTTTTATTTAAATGTACTAAAGAATATAAAATAATTCTTTCCCATAACTTTAATACTAACTAATGTCGTTATTATACAATTAATAAAATATGAACATAAACAGTGTCGCAAGATTTGAATACAATTTTATACCTACACTAACATTTATTTTTTATCTAAAAATCTATTAGCTCTAATTTATCTAAACAGGTTAATCTTACAACAACATATTATATTAATTAATTAATTGTATAAAGACCATATAATGTCGATATTACAGTTTATGTGAAAGAAATACCGCGATCTCATTCTTGTCAGCAAAATGGTTTTTTTAAACCCAGATCAGATCCGCTCAGCGACAATTGCATTAGTACAACCAACTCTAATTACTCTAATTGTTTGTAATTGATATTTTCATGATGTGCAAGATACTGTTTTCTTAACTAACCATTTAAATCGTATCGTAATAACATTCTACACTTGATACCATACCATTAAATAAAATATATAAATATTTCCAGACAAGCCACACAACAAGATCTAGCACTGGTTGTAAGCTCCTAAAGCTTGTGTTAAGGGTACTAGTACCCTAGTATTATTATTAATATTATATTAAGTATATTATAGTATAGTATATTATATTAAGTATATGAGATGTCTAGACATCTGATATACTTAATATAATATACAAACATATATAGACACTAGCGGTCCGCCCCTATTCTCGAACCCACTTAAACACACACAAAAAAATCAAAATCGGTTCAGCCGTTTAGGAGGAGTTCAATGACTAACACACGTCCAGAAGATTTTTTATATATAAAGATTTTTTTTTAAACATATTGAACACCCACACCAAGGAGAAAGTGATAGCAGAACGTACAAACACTTGACCCCTCAGCGGGAATCGAACCCCTTGCGCGGCAAGCAGACCATCGGCCACCGCGCCACTGAGGCAGTCCGTTGCATACGGTTATAATTAATCTAGCAGTGCTTTCCATAAATATACTTCAAAGGTATCTAAGCAGATGCACATAAATTGCATTTGCTATTACCGTATCTGTCTGATAAGTTTATCTGCTCTATAAGGGCTAAAGATTATCTCTCCGCTAAGTAGAATGTTTACAAAGGAAATACATTTACTTTGAAATAGCGGGGAAAAGGCAGGTTAGATAAGGGAGTGAAGATATAAATTTATTTTAGTTTATTCCGTTTTCGTCCCGGAGTACCGACCGGATTTTAAAAAATCCGTTTTCGTCCTACATGATATTTGTCCTCATTCGTCCCGCATACCAAAGAGGAAGATAGCACAGTAAGTGACAAATTTATAAAGCCTGAAAACTAAAGTCTTTTAAGTGTTATGAATGTCGTTTAACACTCAATGTTTATCACGGCAATTTCTCGTAGTCCAACTGAATTGTCCCATTAGTAGGACTACGAGGTAGACCTATGTATTTCTCGATCTAGTCATAATTCGCACTTAAAAGAATTAGCATACGCTCCCTGCTGCTGTATTTCGTGATAACTATGGTTGAAATATGTTTTTTTTTTATATTTGATCATAACTTTAGTAAAGGAGAGAGCTAAATGGCTGGATGTTAGGTTACGTCCCCGCCTTAAGTTTCATAAATTCTTTATTTTACACAAAAAGGATACATTAAGGTTTAGTATCAATGGTCATGTACAAAGGCGAGCTTAACCCTATAAGAGTTTTCTTATTGCTGTAAGAATGTGGTGATAAAGAAATTCATAATATTTTTTTTAAGAATTTTGTTTTCTTTTGTATGCGTTTAACGGAAATAAACAAGTAGATAAGAAATATAAATAATAATGTTTTTTTTTAGTAAAACTACATTGCATATCGCCCCTGCAAATTGAATTAGAGGAGGCTGGGGCACCACCGCCCGGGGGGTAGAAAACGCCAAATCATTTCATACCAATATCGGCATGGATTTGTTTAAATTTTTAATCTTGTAAGAGGATAACAGGGAAAATCCATTTGTTTCAATTTCGTGCATGATTTTGTTTTTAGGAGATTGTTTTTTTAAGGATGTGTTGCTTTTCTACTGATACTGAACGAATAGGTAAATCTGGCGATGACTTGTTTACGTTGAAAGTATTGGAAAGTTTGTTATACGTACGAATATTTGAACTAATTACAAATATTTGTAATTAAAGTAGTTTCTAACTGTAAACTTTTATGGGAAAATGGATTATACTGAGGCCTGTAGGTAGTTTAATGGAACTTTACGAATGTCTTTTATTTTTTAAATAACACACTAAATTACTTTATAAGAAACTTTCTCGAACAAAACCAAAACTTACTTTTCATTACTTCCGCTGTCAGTCGAAGCTCAGAATCCTACTAATATTATAAACACGAAAGTTGTTTCAGTGTGTGTGTTTGTCGTTATTTCACGCAAAGACTACAAAATGGATTTTGATGAAACTTCACTAAGTTTACATATTATGAAAATTACGTGAAATACCACTATTCGCAAAGCCCGATTTTGATAAATAGGACACAGACATAGCTGTTGTCCCATTTAAGGACAAAAGCTACTGTTTACCTCGGAAATATCTAGAACTACGCGGGAAACACCGCGAGCGGAAGGCTAGCAACTTTACAAGTTACCAACTGATATAGATAAAATTATATTATAATTTACTCTTCTAATTCTAATTCTAATTCTAAGTGGAGGAACTGAGATCTGCACTGACATCTCGCCTGGGAGTGTTTTGTGCATTGTCCCCCTGCCTAACCAGGCCCCAACCAGCCCAACTCCCTGATGTAGCGGAGTAGGACTTTCGGTGTTGTAACTAATTGTTTGAGCAAGTCTGCGGATGTAGATGGGGTCTTCGCGTCCATGAGACGCCTCAACCCCGTCTATAATTTACTCTTATTATGTTTCAAATTTTTTTATCACCACAGGTTTGCTGTAAGAAAACTCTTATAGGGTTAAGCTCGCCTTTGTACATGACCATTGCTACTAAACCATAATGTATCCTTTTTGTGTACAATAAAGAATTTATGAATTTATGATAAAAATTAAAGATAAAGATCATTTATTTGCTGCTCAAATCATGTGTACGGAGTAGTAGTAGTAGGTAGGTATATAATTGTAAATAGATACGTAAACAGATAAAACAGTAACAATACAATACATCGGAGTATAAAGGGCGGACTTATCGCTGTGAACGATGTCTTCCAGGCAACCTTTGGACGGACAGGAAAGAAATAGAACGACTTAGACAGTGGCACCGTAGTATAATTATGTAAGGAATCAACTTGTTTTGCCATTACAATAGATATAACAAGTAAACAAATGTTTAGAACCTTTAAACAAACCATCTCCCTTCCATAACTTCGTTAGACGAAATCTATCTACATCTATTCACATAGGTTGTATTCACCCACGCGTTCTACAGACCATAGACAGTCAATTGGCTCAAAAGCCCCCTGTCCATGCACAATGAATCAACGTTCGAAAATTAAATTCGTCTCAGAGTTGCCAGCCTAATTCGTTTACCCATTCGGGAAATTAAATAGATGGGTAATTTGACTGGCCATTAGTGGGGACGTTTTAAAGGGACGTGGGTGCAACTTGGGACAGATTTATGCGTAAAGGGGCCTAATTTATTTGGTACTATGTTGGTACTTGATTTGATTACATATTTCACGTATAAACTAGTTAGGAGCTGGGATTGTCGCAATTGTTGTTTGAAATTGGATTTTTGCTTTCATAATTTTTATTAATTAGGTACTTAGAAACATTTTATGGGCGAAGATTATAAGGAAAGTGTACGATTTTTTCATTTTATGCTGGCTTTATTTATTTGGAAATATTTTTAGGCTGATCGATATATATTTTTAGCAATTCATAATAAAATATAACGTTTTGTAAATTATTTAATGAACCGATTTAGATTGTGTTTTTTTTTCATGAAATCAGGTTAGTCTATATTATTAGCTGTATTTCAAGAGAGCAGGTTGAGTCCATTTGAAAGGTTATGAGGAGTGAAATGACAGGAAGGCGGCTGAAAAACTTTATAGCATTTTTATACATAATTAATAAATACTTTCAGGCTCTGAGACGTTATTTTCAAGGGACATTTAACAATAAACGAACTTTACGTGTCATTTTACTATACATACATACTAGCTATATTATCGCAAACAATTCAACGGAGTACTTTTTATTCCATGGTTGGTTAGTGTGTCACACTATCGCCACTCTTTCGTTAATCTCTCTCTCTCTTCAGCCCTAGAATGCTGATACTGCTGGGCTCTAGGTTCCCTTATAGACTACATTAGTGCCGGTTGTTGGTTATGATTTATAACCAACAACCGGCACTTTATTTATTAATTTATATAAATCACATATAACTTACAGATTACTTATACTCTAAAACGTTATTATGTGGCACAAAATTATATTAAAATTTAACAATATCTTATTTAATACAAATATATTTTGTATTAAAGAACTAACTTGAGATCAGTTTTCAACATTTTACAACTAGGGTTAATAGCCAACGTATAAATATTTTTATTACATTATTTGACCTTAAAACTACTTTATACTCAATAACAGAGATAACAGAGATAGAGGCACTTGGCTAACATGGTAAATTAAAGCTCAATCGCCCTCGTCAAGAGAGAAGTCCCTGTGTCCAAGCAGTGGGAACGTAAGGGGTGCTTATGCTGGTTTAAATCTATATATATAAAAATGAATCCCTATTTCCCTTGGTCACGGCATTACGCCTGAACGGCACCATATAAAATTATTAAACTTTTTTAACGTAACCTTAAGACATTTGACATAGAATTGACAGAATCCGTGCTGCACATATAGTCAAAGAGGATGAAAAAAAAGACGTTTAAAACGAATTCTTCTGTCAATCTTATTTTATTGATAAACAATACATTTAAAATAATTAATTTAAAGGATCGGGTCAGTTAGATCAACCTGACAACTTTTTATAATAAAACAATTAACTTAATAAAATCAAAAATCTACTCATTTATGGCGTCTAAGGCGAAACAAAGTTCGCCGGGTCAGCTAGTGCTTTATATAATCATCTTTTTGGTATCATCCATTCAAATAATATAAACGCGAATATTACTCTGTATGTCCGTCTGTCGATATTTTTTACAGTCAGTGCCTTCCTTACATTTTAACGGCTTAATTATATAATTTTAACCCAATAAGTTATTTATTTTCCTCTTAAATTAAAGTTAGTCATTGTTTAATTTTATTGTAAGTTTTCTTCAAGATGTATCTACACAATTAATTTTCAAAAAAATTTGGTTAGAATAATATCTGCGGAAAAGAATATACAGTACTTTTCATCCCGAGAAATCTTACGAATAAATCAGGTGGGATTGTGGAAAAACATAGATCTATCTCCCATTAAAATATAAGACTCCCTAAGTAAAACCTATAGTGATTTTTGTGATTTCCACCTTATTATTATGGGAGTGTAGGTAATTAGCTATTTTCCTTTTTCGATATGACTGAGACGGCGCTATTGAACCTTACCAAACTATTTTCGGGTTTACTCCTAACTTTAAAATACATTGCAGTATTTAAGTTTTTTGCGTAACTAGCGTTCAATGAAAACGTTAATGGAGATGTATTCGAGCTGGCCTAACGCCAACTCAATATGTATATTGAATTACTGCGCGTTCTCGAATGCAAATCTAATATCTGCAGATGTAGGCTGCTCTAGAGTAACTAATATTATAGACGATAGTTGAAACTATGTATGATGGATGTATGAAACTCGGAATATGATATTTAAATATTTCTGGACAATCAAGACAATAGACAAACTGCGTTAGGGATACTAAACATCTGATTTACTTAATTTAATAGACAAACATTCATTCATATTTTATCATACATATTAAACTCACCAAGGAGAAAGTGCTTGCAGATCTTACAAACACTAGACCCCTTAGCGGGAACCGAACCCCCTACCTTCTTCGCCGCAAGCCTTAAAGACAGTCAAAAATATATGCAGTTTCATCTTTTATCTGAATACCTCAGGAACTACAAGATCGATTTAAAAATGATGTCCGTTTCAGATAGAACACATATTGAGGACGGCAAAACGCAATTTTACCAGGGGAAAATATATCAGATTAATGCTAAAAATATTATAAATGTGAAAGTTTGTGTGTTTGTTGTTTTTCACGCAAAAACGCTCTAAGATATTTTGATGAAACTTCACAATAACTAATAGCTTACATATAAGAATAACACAAATAAATAATAAATCATTTATTGAACCCTTTATAGAACACATCATTACGATAAAACACAAAAAAGAGATTTAAAAAAAAGAAGTGAATTAATGGGCGGCCTTATTGCTGGTAGTGTATCTCTTCCAGGCAACCTTGGGATATACACAGATAAGAAAAAGAATAAGAAGAATAAGACGGGAGTAGCAAATTAATATGGAGAAACGAGTATGCATAAATTTGTAATACAAGATAATCTAATATATAAAATTTCCATGTCATTATGTTAGTTACCGTACTCCTCCGAAACGGCTTTTCCGATTTTTGTCAAATTTTATATGCGTATTCAGTAGGTCTGAGAATCGGCTACTATCTATTTTTCATTTTGCAAAACAACGTTTGCTGGGGTCAGCTAGTAGCTAGGTATATACTTACATGAAAAATTAAATATATAATTTTTTTATTTTTTTTTATTTTATATAATTACATATCACATATAAATCAATTCAATATTTTTTCCAACTTCATTTCATCTTCCTTTTCCATCATCATTTCAGTTTTTTGACGTCCACTGCTGGACATATGCCTCCCTCAAAAACGACCAATCATTCCGATCGGTCGCTATTTGCATCCACCGTGAGCCAGCTAGTTTGACTAAGTCATCTGTCCATCTTGTTGGTGGTCGTCCGACGCTGCGCTTACCAATCCGCGGCCTCCATTCGAGAACCTTTCGGCCCCAACGGCCATCTGTTCTTCGTGCTATGTGGCCTGCCCACTGCCACTTCAAAGAGCTAATCCGTTTGGCTATGTCGGTGACCCGCGTTCTTCTACGTTCTTCCATTTCCATAGTAGGGGTTGATTTTTTATGTTATTGTTAGGGTGAAAGCTTGTTAAATAATTTTATGTGTCTCCGCGCGCCGCCATACACTTTATAGAATGGTCTATGAATCAGACATAGTTGTCTAGACTGAAAACAAACCAGGGTCATGCTAGATAGGCACTAAGTTGGTGTCAGACGAATACTAAAAGGTCAAATTAAAAGTAAAAAACATTTTTTATAATTACGTAAAAAGTAGTTCTAAGAATAGGTATTTGAGATCGGACAAATATTTCAAAAATATTTTAAATTTCCAAAATATTCAGTCACACCCATCTTTGTAATGGCCTCGCGCAACCTCGCTAAGCTATATAAAAATCCAAGAAACGTGATTTTTAATAAAGTGAAGCGACGTTGGGATGTGAGACCCTTTGATAATATTTATTAATTATGTATTTTAGAGTATTTGTTGATTTCGCAGAAAGAGAAATATATCATCCCCTTAAATTTCAACTCTCTATCTATCAAGGATACAGCCTGATAAATAGAAAAAATATATGAAAAGAAATAAATAAATCTTTTTTCTATTTATTAATTATGTATTTTAGAGTATTTGTTGATTTCGCAGAAAGATAAAAATATCATCCCTTAAAATTTCAACTCTCTATCTATCAAGGATACAGCCTCGTGACAGACGGACAGCAATACGACGAAGTATCAGTAATAGGGTCCCGTTGTAAAATGGTAAAAGTAGTATGGTAGTGGGTACGGAACCTTAAAAACCAGGAGGTCCTCAATTCACCGCATATTTTTTCAATGTGAATGTTTGACACAATTTATCTACAAGCTAATTTAATAAATATCTGTTTAGTACTTACATAATTACTTACCACGGGGCTAGATGTTGTTGTGTGAAATGTCTGGAAATATTTATTTATTTTATTTTTATTTATTTATTTATTTTTATTTTATAATTTAAATTCAAAAAAATTTTTATACTATTGATAGACGTTTTATTTATTGACTGCCTCAGTGGCGCGGTGTGCGAGGATCGGCATGCGGCGCAAGAGGTAGCGGGTTCGATTCCCGCTGAGGGCTAAAGTGTTAGTATGTTATAGAAGCACTTTTTTATTCGTCAGGAAGTTTAATATGTATATTGAAAAAATCTATATATGTATGTCTATTATATTAAGTATATCAGATGTCTAACACAAGCCTAGTGCTTTCCACTTACTTTGTTTAAATATAAATTATTTATTTGTATAGAATCTATAATATGTACATGTGAGTTTAAATATAAAAGTCTTCCATAACCAGTCTGGTTGAAGTTAGAAATTAGTTGTTGTGTTGTTTAACTCACAAATTTCAACCACAAGTTTATTTTTAGCATACTCAGGATTTAATTAGTACCTGTACTAGAAGTTTGGCATTCCATGTAGTCTGCGATTTGCGAGAGGTATGTGTATACAACATAAGGGCGCTGACAGACTTAGAGCGGTCAGGCGTACAAGCGTTCCGCTTCAGCCGGTGTAAGGAATTAAACGTTTTAACTTTTGATTTTTTTTGACATGCTAAGTCAAAAAAAAAACAATAGTCTAAACGTTTAATTCCTTACACCCTCAGGGCATACATGGACAGGTCAGCTTAAATAAATTTAAATAGAATCTAAGAATAATCAAGAATATAACATTGTCTTGACAGTTCGAAGTTAAGAAGCGAATAGAACAAACCAGCTTTCATATTTTATGTTGTTATAATAACAATATTGGTTCTTAGCAATACAACACGGCGATTGTCTAGATAGAGGAGAAACGCTGTCAAGGTAGAATAGAGTTATTGTCTCGTGATATAATTTTCTATAAATGTATTCTTCTTAGCTTGGTTACTACCGTTCTAATAGTTAAATATCGTAATTCTTGAGTTGTTGCTTTTTTATAAGTAACAAGCGGCCCGCCCCGGCGTCGCACGGGTATAAAATTTTCCCGGAAATTATTCGAATTTTTCTCGCCGTAAAAACCATCCTAAGACTCCAACGAACATTTAAAAAAAAGTTGAGTTATGCGCTTAGCAACACATTTTGCGATTCATTTTATATATAAGATTAATGTATAAAATGAAAAAAGTTATAGACATATAGACATAACTATAGTTGGGCATATGCTACCGCGGAGTTTTTTGTAGACATTATGATGTTCTTCAATATTGTTGTAGGTACATTATTTTGTTCTATCGCTAATAGTTTCGGCAGCGCATTCGACGACGACATTTTAAGACTCATTTTTCTACACCTTCGGTTACATTGTTCAAATTTTACCAAGGATCACTAATTTTTTTCAAAATGAAATGTAGCCTATGTCAAATTGAAAGAATGTAGCATTCTTTTGGTAAAAGAATTGTTAAAATCGGGCCAGTACTTTTCGAGCCTATTCATTACAAACATACAAAAATAGGTGCAAATCTTTCCTCTTTATAATATTAGTGTATATGTAGATTATTATTTTCCAAATACCAATCTAACTTAAAATATTATGATATTTACTATTAATATTTAATTTTGGATGATTGTTGTAGGTACTTAATATTGAGTATTTATTTTATGTAAAGAAAGTGGCGTGATTCTTGTGCTGCTTCACTTTGCTCTCGTGATTGAGAAGCACGAAATCGAGCCATACTTTCGCGGCGCTGTTCACGTGCAATTTCTTGTTCTTCTTCATTCCTTACTTTTGCAGTATTTGGTATTCTTCTTGCATTACGGCTTTGTCGGGAAAGATTCGATCGTTTTGCTCGCGGCATTATTAATTAAACTTCACTTCACTTCAATTCACCTATAAATTTATTTCAATCATTTGCGTTTTGTTATTCCAAGTCAGATTCTTTTTTGAAGTGAAACTTCTATAGAATCGTAGTGATTTCAAACCGGATGCAAAAAGATGAAACGGAAATGGTAAGAGACTTATATTTATATTTTCGATTTTATTTATATTATTTTGTAACATACTTTATGTAATACGCTTTATTGAAGTAATATAAATAATCCGAATTATTACAGATATGTTTGTTTCTCTTATCATTTTAGCAGATGCGTTCATTTACCCTTTTTTTCTATTCGATATATATCATAATACTAGTTCGTACCTAAGTAGTAGACTCCAATCGTGCGTCGTAGCTGACACACACACACTTTTTTTTTATTCTTCTTATTCTTTCGTCGATTTACTGAAGTTTCACTTCTATCGTGTGTGAATCGAACACACACCTTTTTGTTATAACACGTTTTATAGTGACTGACGTTTCATGTCAAGTCACACGGGAACGCTGTCGAACGGGATGAAAAGTATCTTATGGCCGTCTCCTGGCTCTAAGCTACCTCCATACCAACTGTTGAACGGGATGAAAAGTATCTTATGTCCGTCTCCTGGCTCTAAGCTACCTCCATACCAATTTTCACCCAAATCTGTTCTACCGTTCTTGAGTTATAAGTGGTGTAACTAACGCGACTTTCTTTTATATATATAGATGACGTATATTTTAGTAAGAAATATAATGTACATTGACATATTAAATAGAAGAAAGTTTAATTTTTTGCCCTAAATAGAAGTTACAAGCTACCTTTTTTAAGGTTTTTTTACGATTGAGAGTAGAAATGATTTCTACATGATTCGAGACCTCGACAAGCTACGTAGATTTAGTGCAGTGCAAGTATCCTTTGTCCTTGTCTATTCAATAGTGGAATAAAAAGGATATCGCCGTGCTAATCCGAGAGAACAAGAAGTGCTCTGACCGCTCTCTGTCTGACAAGACCCTACACCGATAATGAATACATAGAGAATTAAGTTTAATCAAAAAAGCTGTGACTACGGTACTTATGTTGCACAGGCATTCTTACCCGAGTTGTCATTCAGGAAACCGAGTAGATATTTAACTGTCTTTTGAACTAGATCTATTGTATAAGCATTCCGCTAATTCACAACGTCGGTTCAAGCCTAGCTTTGTAGGTACTATAAACCGACTTTAAAACAAAGGAGATTCTTAATTCGACGCGTATTTTTATAAAAGTTTCAATCTCTTTTTGTCGTCAGTGCAGTGAGGATTCTAAGATTATAAGTAGTGTTTCACCATATGCCTTATAAACAGGCTCAAAGTCGAACAACTTAACTTTTGCCAAAGAAAATCAAAGAAGTATTGTCAACACTGTTGCATAAATATACTAATATTGTGCCTACAAACTGTCAAAATGGACATTCAAATAGTTATATATACCGGAGAAGCCATCATCATCCATCCTTCACCTTCTAGGTCTTCATGCCCCATTTTAGACCTAATCTTCACTTTACATCAGGCGAGATTGTGGTCAAATAAAGGCTTATCTATCATAAAAAAAAAGTTGTAATCTATACTAAAAATATTAAGCAAGAGTTTGTTCGTTTGTTTAAACGCGCTAATCTCAGGAGCTACTTGTCCTATTTGAATCATTATTTCACTGTTAGATAGCCTACGAGTATATAACAAGAAATAACTATTGGCAACATCTTTTTACCGCGAGAAAATACATACAACAAGCAACGGCAACGGAAAGCAAGTATTATATTATATTTTCTACTAGTTTTATATTGTCTTTAGAAAACTAGAAAATAGATAGAAATACTTTAGTAGAAATACGTAAAAGTATTTTCGTAGATCTATTTACTGCTGCTCCATCGAGCTTTTTATTTAAAAAGGTCAAACTGACTACTTTTAAATTTTCACGAGCAAATTAATTCGCTCTTTATGGTTAAATAAACGAAATTTATCGCTAAATCGAGGAGGTAAATTTATAATACTTTTAGAAGATAAATTGTGATTTTCAATTTGCTACAAATTGGGTATACGACTCTAGCATTGGATTTAATCCGAAGTCTAGAGTTTGTATTATGTGTTTCGAAGAAAAAAAGTGTTTTTCTAAGCCACTTAAGAAAGGAGCGGGTCTTAAACCTTTTTCTCTGTAAACAGATTATGTTGATTTTATTTATTAGAATTTTTTAACAAAACAACATTTTTTTTGTGTGATTTAAGAACAACTAAGCCGGAACTCAATAAATTCAGATGGGTAGAACTTGCTAGCAACAGCAGTTGTTATCATATCGAGATTTACAGAATACGAAATTTAAACAGTAGTTCTTATAATTAGCGAAATGTGGCTGTAACATACGGATGGACAGACATATCTATAAGGGTACATATGAGAATAAATATAAATAAATAATAATAAATATTTCCGGACAATCTACACAACAAATAATCATCAAAATAGGCTCATGGAGTAAAAAATACATCAATGTTTGTCCTCAATGGACTCCTAAACCACTTAACCGATTATAATAAAATTCGCACACCATGTGCAGTTCAATTCAACTTGAGAGATAGGATAGTTTAAATCTCAAATTATAGTCGCAATTTTAATTTATTGCTAATTATTTGTCTGTTATTATCTACAGGTTAACAAAAGTGTAAAATAAATGTCTTTTTATAGGTTGTCTATGATTTTTCTTGATAAGCTACTTCTTCATACGTGGTGGTAATATACTCTTTGAGCTATTCTCGAAATTTCTCGAAATATTCTAGAGTCTATGTCTCGAAAGTTCAATATTCAACATAGTTTTCAATCATTTTTTTCTGACATGAGTTTGAAGTTCTTAATTATTATTTTTTTGTTAAAAGCGTCCGTGATATAGCGGAGATTATCTATATTCTATATAAATAAAAATTAATTGTTGTTCGTTAGTCTGATTAAAACTCGAGAACGGCTGGGACGATTGAGCTGATTTTGGTTTTAAAATATTTGTCGTAGTCCAGGGTAGGTCTAAACGGTGAGCAAATAAGGAAAAATTGCCGGGAACTTTTTTTACCCGTGCGACGCCGGGGCGGTCCGCTAGTATATTATAATTTTTTAGACATTATTATTTTTATCTTTTAATACTACCATGGTACTATTTAAAAGACTCCAACGTTTGAAAACTCGGCTTAACCGTGATAAGTAGTACCACGAGTTCCCACTTACGACTGTTGGAGACTACAACATGTTGTTAATCATAAGGATCTGACAGATTTTTCAAAACTTAAATTACATCTATATCTGTCAAATGTATGGGATTACAACATGCTGTAATCTCCAACAGTTGTAAGTGTGTGTTGTAAGTGGCAACTCATGGTAGGGCTACATGGCGCATGTAGTTGTGCCGAAATATCGGGAAACTCAAAAGGCAATCAATCATGGTAAATATCCCGTTATAAATACTAAATAGTATTTGAAATTACAATAAATATCTTTGTTTGCATGAATATAGGTTTTACAGGCAGTTGGAATTTTGATTTTGTAAACTTATATTTTACCAATAAACTTATAATTTGATTAATATTTGATAAAATGACATTATTATTATTTTTTATGCAAGATAAGCCTTCATTTAACCACAATCTCAACTGATGTAAAGTGACGATCTGGTCGAAGATGGGGCATGAAGATTTAGAAGGTTAAGAACTGGCTTCTCCGGACCACATTACGAAACACGAAAATATCGTTTCATGCACTGGCCCAGCCCGGAAAAAGCCCGGTGGTGAAAAGCCGCGGCCGAAGCCTACCACCAGAGACTGTTCTTAGCACCATCCGGATATCTCTTGTAAGGATTCAGAGGGTTAACACTTACGGACTTTAAAAAACCTCAAAATATTAATATTTACTTCAAAATGTGAATATTTCAACGTAAGTGATAACACTTTAAAGCCTTAATAAATTTTTGTAGGTCGTCTACGTACTTCTTTTAACAATTAATACAATAATTCAAACCAGAATATTATTTTACGAAAAAAACATTTACCAAACGATTCGACTGACCTATTTATGTCTATAAATATAAAATAATAACTAAATCCTCGTTCTGACTGAAACAGTTACATTGAAATAATAACTATTTAAATAATTCATGTTCAATCCAGTCAGACATGACGGGCGCCAGAGATTATTATCAGGGTAGAATGAGTTTGTCATTTCGAATTGAGACGAAAATAGGGGTTGCTACATTTTCTACCAATAAACACTTAACCCACTACTCATTTTTCCATCTTCTACCCAAATTTGTTCCATATCAATGTATTTTTTTGTATATTTGTTACGCGATATCTCCGTAAGTTCTGAACCGATTTTTTAAATGTTTAAGTCTTGTTGTATTCAAAAAGGTATACCTGCTGAATGGTCCCATTGCCACCTTGTCAAATCGAATGATGGGATCCCAGAGAAATCGAGATCAACTCTGGCATTTTATTAAATGATATAGTGGGTTATTTCAAACGTTCGTTCAACTTTAAAAAAAAAACAGTAAATATGTCCTCATGAAATAAAATGTAAGTAATAATATTTAAAGTGATCGATTTACTTAACAAGAGTCATTCTGTATTGTCCAGTAGTGGTGGCAGTGGGAGCGATTCATCAGAATTAGCGCTGATTGGCGGCGTGTGATGACGTCATCAATATGCAGCTACCGCTCACAGATACCGCTCGATACTCATCTAAACGGATAGTTATATAGTTATCTGTTAAAACTTTCAGTTAAATTAATTTAAAACTTAAGTTCCGAAGGTGATGAGTTCAAACCCCTGAAACAAAAAATGTATGTGCGTAAAACACGTGCTTTAACGATGAAGGCAAATACGTGGGGAAACCGGCATGTTCTGATAATTTTAAAGAGTTTGAAGGACATGTGACATTTACCAAACTGCACTTGGCCAGCGTGGTGAATTAAGGCCTAATCTCTCTCGTCAAGAGAGTAGTCCCTGTGTCCCAGCAGTAGGAACTAATAGGGTTATGATGATGAGAATTATTTTAATATTTTACCGGCGACCCGGCAAACATTTTATTGCCATATCAAAAATGTTTTTTTTAGGTAATGAAAGAAGAGACTTTGTATAATACTATATGACAACTTAACATCCGTTGCTAAATGCTTTGACAGGCGACTGCCCAGCTGCACTATTAATAGTCCGGTCAATTTAGACATTCGAAGTTACATAAAGTCCCAACAAGCTGAATTTCAGTGAAATTGTTTAAAACATAATTATAAACAATTTCTAGAAGTTCCTTATCATTCCCATGTAAGGGAATTTTTTTATTCAAGGTTCAAGGGTAATCTGTTGAGCCGTTTAAAAGTTATGGGGGTGAGAGTGGGGAAGGAAAACCGAACATCTGCAAATATACTCGAGTGGGGTATCAAATGAAAGAGCATCGCGTGAACATTACTAAATATTATGGTGTTTTACTTTTAAGGAAAATAAAACATTGGAATCAGGGATTTTTTAAAATTTTAAATTTAGATTTATACTTATTGAATCGTTATTATCTCAGAAACGGTGGCTCGTAAGAAAAAAAGTATGCAATTTTTTTATAGATCATTTTATGATCTATAATTTTGTCTCAGGTACTTTTATGATAAAACTTACCGTTTTGCTGAAAATCGCGATAAACTCATTATTGTAACCTTTGACCTTGAATAAAAAAAATTCCTTACATTGGAATGATGGGGAACTTCTAGACATTGTTTATAAATTATGTTTTAAAATCGTAATGCGTCTGAAAATCAGCGCACCTCCGCGCTCTAAGTGTGGGGTTGCATTATGCTGAGACGGGGGCCTTTTGACACATCACAAAATTATGTGTTAAGTATTTGTTGTTTTTTCTTTGTTTTATTGTATTTTGTGTTGTGATGTGTCAATAAAAGTTTCTCTTTCTTTCTTTCTTTCTCGCTTTCTTTCTAAACAATTTCACTGAAATTCAGCTTGTTGGGACTTTATGTAACTTCACTCTCAATTTTGGGTCTAAATTGACTGGACTATAATTAATTATTTTAACTACCGCATACCACATTATCACAAAATAAACAAAGAAAAGCTAAGCAATGCAAATCATGTATAACATAGTTAATAATAGTATGGAAAACAGCAACATTTAGCCCTAAGCTTGTGTTGGTAAGCTCTAAACTTATGTTACGGGCACTAGACATCTGATATATTAAACCAATACGAATAGTACTTAGGTACCTACGTGTATAAGTTACTGTGCAACCTTTCATTACTAAATACCATCCATCTCTCTCTAACACTAACAATTGTAAGCATCTATCCTCGTCTAAGGGTAGCCCGGTTTTCCACCTCGTTACTCCAACCCCTATGAAAATGAGAGTGAATTTATTTAGCGTCAAATGAAATCATTATTTTGATGTATGAGAAATTTTGTGTTTCAGAGCTTGTTTCGGTAGTAAAAATGCCATTTTCTGCGTGAAATTGATTTAATTTTATACATTCTTGCTTTAACATAAATATTACATGTATAAAACCTACCTAATCTTATTATTTTAAACAGTCTCTGGTGGTAGGCTTCGGCCGCGGCTTGTCACCACCCTCCGGGCTGGGCCAATGCGTGAAGCGATTTTTTCGAGTTTTGTAATGTGGCCCGGAGAAGCCATCTACCTTCTAGGTCTTCATGCCCCATCTTAGACCACATCGTCACTTTACATCAGGTGAGATTTTGGTCAAATGAAGGCTTATATAATAATTAAAATAAAAATAAAAAAAGTGGTTTTTGTGAGGGTTCCGTATCCAAAGTTTAAAACGGGACCTATTTCTGAGACTTCGTTCTCTATCTGTCTGTACGTCTGTCACCAGGCTGTATCTTATGAACCGTGATAGATAGATAGTTGAAATTTTGAGAGATAATGCTTTTTTTGTTGCCGCTATAACTACAAGTAAAAACAAACGCAAAATAAATATAAAGGGAGATTCATTACATAATATAGTCCAAAATGAAATGGACGACGGGGAAGATTTCTATGCATCAATTTCACCCCCATGTATGTTCTACGATTTTTGATAGTTTTAGATATATTCAACTTTTTTTTTTAGATTACTGAATTGGTTTACTCAAATTAATATTATATAGTCGTGAATTTTGGAACAAACATAGCAAAAAAGTAGCTGGTACTTAGACTACAATCAATTTATAACTTTGGGAAACTACCACAACAAAAAGTGTTTAAATTATTAATTTTTGAGTGTTTTGTTCAAACTTAAGACCAAATTATAAAAATAGTTCGGTATTCGGAATTGTATATTCGAATCGATTGCAAATAACTGTATTAGTAAACTGGCTAATCGCCTGCAAAATTGTAGATACCTAGAATGAGGGGTTCACATTAAAATAACCTTAAATGTTCGTAAGCTCCACATTCAAACCGTAGCATTCTAACAAATACTTATGTACAATCGAACCAACTGAATCATGACCCACTTGCCTGATAATTCGCTTGAAACTTTCAAACTTGTAAGATCTATCACGTATAATGCACTTAAGACGTTTTAGGAACTAATAAAATTACGTCAATACAGGTCGCAGAGCTATGCAATTTTAACCTTTGCTATCATTGCCATAAAACCACATTTCACACATATACAGTCATTGTTTGAATCTCGAATAAGCGAGAACTAGTCGCTTATTTAACCTTAAGTTTTAGATGATGGAAAAAATATATTTACAAGTCTTGTTCTACAAGTGTGTCATATTATGTCAAGTTGTCAGTCAATGTGAAAAAATAGAAACTAAATAGGAAAATGTTTAATATTTTTTTATAATGGCTAATTTAGAAGAACGAAGTTCTCGGATTGTAGTCTTAAGTGAGGAAGGCTATGGCATACGGGAAATATCACGCGAATTGAATATTTCTCGGAATACGGTGAGGACCTGGATCAGACGGCACGCCGGAGAGGGCATCCACGAGGACAGACGTCATAACCACGGCGTTCGCCGACTCACGAACGAACAAAGAGTGGACATGCAACACCATTATGAAGAACATCCTTTTACTCCCACCAGATATTTTGCGGCGCAACATGACGTCTGTCTACAAACTATTAGAAATTATTTGCACGGCACTGGACTACATACAGAATCTTATAATTTAAATTAGTTCTGTAAAGGATTAAATAAAGTTTTTTTCATTTCACAAATTTTATTACTCTTTTTACTTATATAGCTTGAAAGGCCAACAATGACATGTTTCTGTCCTTAAAATACTTATAGGAATGACGTGATTGAAACCTGTTAATGAATTAATCTAAAGTTTATGCTGGCTCTTCACTTGGCCGTATTTTCCCAAACATTACTGCATTATTTTTGATTTTATATTTTTTTTATTCTAGAGAAACAAATGCGAACGGAACGGTGGACTGTCCAGAGCTGTTAGAGCTGATTGGTCTGCGCACGAACATAGGCTCACTTCGTAAGCCCAAGCTCTTGTATGAACCACTGGTGAGGACGAACTACAGGCAGAACTCTTTCATATTAAGGGCATGCAAATCATTCAATAACATCCAAGCAAATACTATGTTTATTGATGGCAACGATGAAGTAGATTTAGATTTATTTAATACCTCAACCAAGCGTCTTAAACACTGGTTGAGTAGTTTTTTCTTTGCGTAAATATTTATTGTAACTTAGTTTGTAATTTAAACCAAATGTGCTGTCTTTTTGCCTATTCGACTGTTTTATATAACTATTAACTTTTTCTTATATCTGTGGAAACTTATAATTAGCCGTTAGTTACACACTGTGTATTTAGTATTAAGTTACCTAGCTGTTAGTTTTCCTAAAATTATAAAATAAATAAAATCTATATAAATAAAAATAAATTGTTGTTCGTTAGTCTGATTAAAACTCGTGAAGGGCTGGGCCGATTGAGCTGATTTTGGTTTTAAAATGTTTGTCGTAGTCCAGGGTAGGTCTAAACGGTTAGCAAATAAGGAAAAATTGCCGGGAACTTTTTTCACCCGTGCGACGCGACGCCGGGGCGGGCCGCTAGTAAAATATATAAATGTTCTTGTCTACATTAGTGGGCAATGATTTATATCGCGAGGCGCGCTACAAGATTCCTGTGTGACGTAATTGTAACCACTCCCACGCCAAACATCGTTTTCACCCGAATATATGCGTTGCAAGATGAACCGACCGCACACATCGCGTTGACACAAATTTGCGCCACATCGCTAATGTAACCACACGATGAAAACAAAACCCTCAATACCAGCGTTTCATAACTCATTCAAAGCCCATGGGCTACTAATACTCCACTATATTCCTTGTCACTTACGCGCACAAATTGCAAATATTCGCCATTTAGTCCATACGAAACAAATGGCCACCTGTCACATTACAAATTCGAGTTTGGAACTAACTGAAACTATCTGTGCGCGGATTGGTCGGTTGAGCGATGACGTCATCAATACACGTCGGGAACCAACCACTGCCGACCACAGTTTCCATTAGTCGTTTTGTATTTGAACTGTTTATTTGATTTAATAAACGAGATAGGTTCGGAACCGTTGCAGAACTTTCAAGATGTACCTATGTCTTGGTTAAAGACGATGCTTCCAGAAATCCTTACTTTACTTATATCATCATCATCATCTTATATAAGCTTTACTTATAAACACGGTATAACACGGTCGACGGATCAACGAAAGGCGGGAGCTGGTGACCTAAATACTAGAAAATACTAAATCTAGCTCATTTTTGTTCTAAAACTTTACAATAATTATTTGTCAGTCTTGTTTTTGATTTGTTGTTGAAGCAGATTCCGTCCCAAACAGTTTTTTGAAAGATACATTAACCTTATGCAGCATAGTGGTGGGCAAAGCGAGTTTATGATGATATTGTTTTTTTTCACTATTTTTGTAAACAAATTTATTT
The DNA here is from genome assembly GCA_929108375.1 of Gymnoscelis rufifasciata. Classification (NCBI taxonomy): domain Eukaryota; kingdom Metazoa; phylum Arthropoda; class Insecta; order Lepidoptera; family Geometridae; genus Gymnoscelis; species Gymnoscelis rufifasciata. The sequence continues at coordinate 4,776,377 of OV815327.1, read as the reverse complement.
CTTATGCATATACATAATGACTTCATAAATATATTATATTGACAACATGTTTTTTTTTTTATTTCTTACGTAGCGAATCTCGTGGATTATTATTAGCTAAACGATATTATAGCCTATATACCCTTCCTTTGCTGTTTGTTTGAAAGCGGTTACCTCAAGAACAACTGTTTCGAAACTAACAAACGACTACGAGAAATAAAAGTATATAAAATGTTACACAATAACTAAATCACCGACATCTACCAAATATTCTTCCTTCCCTTAGCATTCGAAATAAAGACTCCTGAAGTTGCCATGTGTGATTCAAGAACGTCAGTATCAAATCGAATGTTGCCACTTCCTCTATCATTTTCCCAAGTGCAGATATAGTAAATTCCGCTAGGTACACTGTAACGTGGCACATCTCGCCTGAATAATCAGCGGGATGGACGCATTTAATTAAGGCCATGTAGCGATAGTGTTGCCAGTTGGGCTGGAAGTGGCGTTATCCGGCATCTTTAATTGGATGTTATGTTACTGCAGAATTGTTTACAAATATAGAAATAGAATTATTTAACAAGCATTAATACATATCAACTAAAATTTCATTTTTAGTTTATGACAGTTAAATAAAAATTTTCAAAATTTCGCCGTCATTTTCGCTGTAGACCTCCGCTGCACGAAATAAACTGAAACACATTATATTTTCACATAAGTAAAGTCCCACGCTGCCGATCCCCGGCTTCCATTCGTAAATGTATGGCCCAAACGGCCATCTATTCTATGTGATATAGGCCTTCCCATTATCAGTTCAACAAAATAATCCGTTTATCGCTTACTAGCGTTATTCTATAATTATCTTCATTCCTTATTCGATCTCGCTCTCGTTCTCCAAGAATAACCTTTTCCATGACTTGCTTAGCGACTCTGAGCCTTTTTATAAGGCCAATTGTGAAGCCAAGTATCCAATCCATAGACACACAGACACACTATTAGAATACTTTCTAAGCGAAGACATTTCTAAGCTTTGTAAAATCAAGCAACGTCTCTTTCGTCCCAGGCACTGAGGTATTTTTTACGAAAAGGCATGCACGATAAATAATGATAAACTGGCAACGACTACATCTCCATGTGGCAACACCGAGATGCACTGTAGTTGCCGTGGCTAGAATTGCGGTGGGGTCATTGCTTTTACGTAACATCTTGACTTGTTACAGCATGTTCTAAACTAACTCATGTCTTGCTTCAAGAATCTAGACTTACAGTACTTCAGAACTCTTAATGAAATCCTTGTAAAAACTACAATGCTGTCTGTTTAAAGAAATATTAATGTTTGCGAAATGTATCGCAAGATGGAAAGCAGTTTCTTTCTGGTGGCTAACCCGTCTGCCAAGCGTGGCGAATTTATCAACGAGGTTTTTTCTGTTCACTGTTTCTGTAAGTGTTAACCCTCTGAATCATTACACGTGACGTCCGGGTGGTGCTAAGAACAGTCCCTGGCACCCTCCGGGCAGGGCCAGTGCGTGAAGCGGTTTATTCGTATTTCGTAGTGTGGCCCGGAGAAGCCATCTTCTAGGTATGCCCCATCTTAGACCACGTCGTCACTTTACATCAGGTGAGATTGTGGTCAAATAAAGGCTTATTATAACATTAAAAAAACTCCCTTTAAATAATAAATGATATTAAGTCTATGATGGAGGCATAAGCTTAAGTCTAGTGGACATTTTACGGCTGAAGAGAAAAAATATATTTTGACTTTTTAAGTCTTTACAAGCTCTAGATTACATCAGAGATTTTTAGTAACTTATGCTGCAGTGCTGTAGACTAGGGTTCCCGCGCACTGTGAAATCCTGGATTTTTATATAGATACATTTTATACAGAACATTTCCGTTTTAAGACAGGATAATAATTATACAGGGTTGCTTGGTGCTAAATTGGTGCTCCAATTGGAATAAAAATACCAATCAAATCAAATCTGCAGAGCTCCTGCACACGACACCGCCACCGCGCCGCCGCCGCCGCACGGTCGGGAGCGCGGTGGCGGCGTGGCGGCGGCGCCAGGAAGGCTAAGGCTGTAAAATACTCAGAACTAAAATACTCGTTCTATTAAATTAAATATTAAAAATATAAATGTAGGTAGGAATGTCTAGACATAATTATTGAGGCAGCAGACCTCCCGAGAAATCTTGAAGGTGCTTGAATTAGTGAACGCTGAAGGACCGTTCACTTAATTGATAGGTAAGTAAATAACTTATAGGTTTAAATTTCATTTTGATCGAAAAAAATAGTCTGTTTTTAAGGTTCCGTACCCATAGGGTAAAACGGGATCACATTACTAAGACTTCGTTGACTGTCCGTCAATCACCAGGTAGTATATCAAAAACCGTGATAGACAATAGACATTTCGACGAATGATGTACATAATATGTACATATGCGCCTACATAGATATTATCTCTGTAGGCGCATTCAAAATGAACTAAAGAACATAATATATATAGGACAAAATAATATATATTAAAAAGTCAGCTTGATAAACTATTAATTTCTAGCCTTATTTTTTCCAAAAAATTACATTGTCAAGGTAGAAATGTCAGATTCAAATTAGTGAGATAAAAATTAATAATTAATTGATTTATATATGCTTGTTGAAAAATTAAACAATGAAATTTAACTCCGAAAATCAGCAATAATATTTTTTGTATTTTTCAATGACGTCTGCATAACTGTCGAAACTGTTATTTGTTTTTGTGGTGTTTTGTTAGGAAAAAAAAAGTGTGTGTGCGATTCACACACGATAGAAGTGAAACTTCAGTAAATCGACGAAAGAATAAGAAGAATAAAAAAAAAGTGTGTGTGTGTCAGCTACGACGCACGATTGGAGTCTACTACTTACGAACTATTATTATGATATAATATCGAATAGAAAAAAAGGATAAATGAACGCATCTGCTAAAATGATAAGAGAAACAAACATATATCTGTAATTATTCGGATTATTTATATTACTTCAATAAAGCGTATTACATAAAGTATGTTACAAAATAATATAAATAAAATACAGCAATACCTCTTTGCGCGATACTTCGTAGTAACTACGAAGTATCGCGCAAAGAAATTTAAATAAAGCATTGTATTTGTGTCTCTTACCATTTCCGTTTCATCTTTTTGCATCCGGTTTGAAATCACTACGATTCTATAGAAGTTTCACTTCAAAAAAATGCTAAGTGACCGTGTAGTTTGTTACTTCGTGTACCTACCAGTGTGTTGAACTTCCGCGTTGTCTTTTGTTTACGGTATCAAATGATTTTTTGTTAAAAATTAAAATAAGTGTTAAACCTAAATTTTTACTGTTTTTAATCACGTGATTGACGCGCTTGTGTGATTAGTAGCACGACGGGGCGCTTTCCCGTAGGTGCCGGTTCGAGTCCTGGATTACGGATGCGTCTTAATATTTTTCTGATTGAAATTTACGGTACCTTAGCTACGTGCGCATATTTCCAAAAATATAGAATCATAATCGTTTATCATAATAAGAAAGTTCTATCCAAATCGTTCCTAATAATTTTATTTACAATAACCCCGTATTGATATTATTACCGGAACAAAAAACTTACATAAGTTGCCAGATCTTTTCAAGCCTTTCTGTTTTGAATAATTTTGAAAATTCCTTTCTTATCACGTATCGACCTAGTAAAAAGTACTTATTGTCCAAATTTCATCTTTCCAAGTTCACGGGTTTTGTCTTTACGTCTAATTTTACTCTTTATATATTATAAAAGAAAAGTTGCTAAAAAGTCGCTTCTCTACTCCAGCGTGCGCGAGGCAGCGGCAACGGCATTATGAAGATGATTGTGGCAAAGACAGACTGCCCAATACAAAACAGGGTGCATTGAGTTTATCACGAGACATAGACATACAGACGTGGCCGGGGACTTTTATTTATAATTAAAAAATCTATTTTAAATAGATTGCTGAGAGTAATCTTTCCGTAATGAGCCGGCCAAGCGTCTGAGCCGCGCCATGGTAACTCGTTAGGGTAACTGTGACCACAGACCGCCTACGTGCCTCACTGCCCACGGGCACGGCGCGGACCGGACATGTCGATCATCAATGCCGCTAGCATTCGCTATACATTGACCATATTTTGCTGAAAGTTATTTAAAAACTGCGATATCTCCTAAGATATTCATTGAATTCAAATGATGTAAAGGACAATTGTGTTTTAAATTATACACTTGTAATGATTGACGTATTTATTGGAGTTTACTCCATAAGAAACGATTTGAGTTATAAGGCCCGGTACGGAAATTTTATGAGGAGTAAAATCAAATCAAGTGTAGCACGAAAAGTTGAGGCGTTACGTAGAAAGAGACAAACATATATATCTGTAGGATTGAACGTGTAAAAGAATGAGATGGAATACATACAAAGCGTATCTCATTCTCGGGGTCTCCATGGTGGTAGCATGACGTCATCAAACCATTAACCGGCCAAATTCAGAGTGATATTTTTACTAGTATTTTATTTAGAAGCAGCTGTCTTTCAAAAATGTTATGATTATTTCAGTAAGGATTAATAGCATGTTTAAAAAAACAATTCCGCAAGTACCAGTATGCGACTAAGCGATATTGGCTTGTGAATACCGTCGACACCGCAACCGCAGACGCGACTGGGGGAATTCGATCTATGTTGTTGAATACTAATCATATTTTGCATATTTATTGCACAATACCATGTTAAATAACCTAAGAACCGGTAGCCATCATGAAAAAATGGTTCTGGAGACCGCTTTTATGCAATTTGACCGGTGTTTTCCTAAACGCGGGCTCCAGAACATTTTTTTGAATAATGGCCACCAGTTCGGACGTCCTTGGGCTAGGTGGATTGAAGATCTAAGAAAGGTCGCTGTTAGACATTGGTTGCGGCCGAAGATAGGGCAAAATGGCGCTTATTACGGGAGGTCTATGTCTTTTCCTCTAACACAAGTATTTATTTTACTTAAAAGAGGATCTCAAACCTTGTAACTGTAAACTGTACATTAAGTTGCTGAATAAATAATTTTGTATTTGTATTTATTTGTATTTATTCCAGCAGTGGGCTACTGCGGGCTGATGGTGATGTTAAAAATGAAGGAAATTATCTTCAATTACCTGGAGTCGATAAAACATGAATTTTCCTGCTTCATTTTCCCTCTATCGCCCGTCATTTTAACACTCACCCCTTTCTAACACATGTATAAAGAAAACATAAGATTTTTTCCTCCCATCTTGCCCTTTTTGTGAACTTCGTAGGATTGATTTGCTGTAAACGCGATCAGGTACGGCTAAACTTGTTTTACCGCCTAACTGAAGTCAATTTGACATAAAATTTTCATTTTTCTATGGGTGATTTTGGTTCAATTAAACTAGTTTTGAAGCATAAAATGGAGAAATTGGGGCTGGAAGATCGCGGCTCTATTATATTAGAATCAATGATGATGATGACATGTCATACAAAATGCTAGGAAATAGTTTATAGTTAAGCAGTTAAAATGTAGACGGAGACAGTTGAGCCAACGTCCGACGCTATTGAATAACTGATGACCCTAACTTGGTTAGGTGCCGAGTTTAAGGTTTATAATTCAATGGAACTCCGAAATGGCTTCCTGTGTCTGGGAAAATCAAGGAAACTTACTATTCTAATCTATATTTAATATGGGAATATCTTGAATGGAAACTGTGGATTGGAAAACGATGTCTTGAACGAGATAATTTATCTATATATTTATTATTTAGAATAAGAATAATTCATTATATAATATATTCTTACATAAAATCATAAAAGCTAAAAACTATCGTAAAATAATATTTATAATGTATATGATATATGATAAAAGCGGCCCGCCCCGACTTCGCACGGGTAATTATTGAAAATTGATTTTATCAAATGATGATGATGAGAAATCAATTTTTAATAATCAAGGATGATTCCTGCCCTTGTCCCACACTATGTGGGGTCGGCACAACATGTATTTTTCTTCCATTTCCCTCTATCACCCGATATCTCAACACTCACTCCTTTCTTACACATATCTTAAAAATTGACTTCTACAAACATAAAAAAACAATTCTATAAATTTGTATGAGTTATGCGCTTACTAACACATGCTACGATTATTTTTTATATTATAGATGAACGGATTATGTGGATCGCCTTCTACGATAATCACTCTAATAGGATTGGTATACAAATCCCCTTAGTGAATCCCCTGCGAAGGGGATTTCTATACTTTTTGTTTATAAATCCCCTTACAATCGAAAAAAGCTGCGGCAGGGGATTATTAAACAAAAAGTATATATAGCAAACTTATTTATATTAGAAAACTAGCGACCCGCCCCGGCTTCGCACGGGTGCAATGCTGGTACTAAATAAATAAATATAAAGTAATTGACAAAAAAAAGTTATTGTGGGTTATCCATAAGAGATAGACATATACCATCACGGACTTTTCTGTAGACCTTTTCAATGTGTACAATACTTAGTACATTATTTTGATAAAACTCGTAGGGTTCAGCCATCGTTTGCAATGTAAGCAGAAAAAATGAAATTATTTACGACATCTCATTAGAAACCTCAAAAATAACAGTACCTACTTCTCCACTATTTAATGGATGTTATTATACATATAAACCTTCCTCTTGAATCGCACCGCATCAAAATCCGTTGCGTAGTTTCAAAGATTTAAGCATACAAAGGGACATAGGGACTGAGAAAGCGATTTTGTTTTATACTATGTAGTGATAGTGATAGTGATGATGATCGCTCGTTTCACTATTAATCTCAGTAAATAAGATTTACTCAAGCAAAGCCGTGTTGGCTGAGTGGAAGCACGCTCGACTTTAGCTCCGAAGGTCGTGAGGTCGATTCCCCGCATCGCACCCCTGGATTTTTCAACTTGAAAAGTGGTTAGAAACACGTGGTTAAAGACATTCCTATGAATTTATATTGTATGTCCGAAATGGATACAATTGTTAGAACTTATGTTACATTTTAAGACCAAATGTAAATGCACACAATTTTACAATAAAAATATTCTTATTCTTATGAAATTTATTTTTAAATAAGGTTAGAAGGTGGAAGGCAATTTGACAATTAATTAATCGGCCCCAATTTGGTTGTAATACTGTGGATGAAAGCTATAATGTTTTTATCTATTATATGTGTATACTAGCGGCCCGCCCCGGCTTCGCACGGGTTTTTATTCAATTTTTTTCCCGGCAATTATTCGATTTTTTCTCGCCTTTTAAACCTTCCCTAGACCTCCACGAACATTTCAAGACTAAGATAAGATAAATCCCAGCCGTTCTCGAGCTTTAGTGAGACTAACGAACAGCAATTCATTTTTATATATATAGATTATTAAAGTGCGTTGTTTTTTTTACACATGTGGTAGACATAATAATACATCAGAGGTACCTACATAAATTAATTAAGTTGGTTGCAGTAACTTTTATCTTAAAATTTTATATGAAATACCTATTGTATGCCTTGCGAAAATGCGAAAACGTTCCAAAGAAAAGGCGTTGAAATATTGTTTTTATATTTTTATTCTTGACAATATTGTATTTGCTCCTAAAGATTATTAAAAATAGAATAGATGCGAAACTCGTACATGAAAACTTAGAGAAACAGGAATTCTTTAAATTCTCATAACAGGCCGGTTTCCTTACGATGTTTGCCTAAAAGTGTTTTAAAGCACATACATTTATCAAGAAGAAAAGTCCAGAGGTGCGTGGCGGTGATTGAACCCTCGACCTTCGGAATGAAAGTCGAGTGTGATTCCACTTAGCCAACACGGCTTTTTAGGATTTAGTGAAATTTTACATACTTTACTTTTTTGTCAGTAAAAACATATTATGTATTGTAATATAAGCGTAGTTGTAAGCTAATTCTCAAGAATTGCAGAACTTCTTTAATCTATACATAACTTATTTCATTTTCAGTCTAGGTAATTAAATTACATAAAAACTAAATTAGTGGAGTTACATATCTATACCGTTATTACCTTTTGCCTTATCCGTTGTCACGTAGGCTTTACATGTGAAATTGTGTAGCCATAATATATCATTTACAAAAAAATACTTTTTTATATGATTTTTAGCATTTCTTTAATATTTAGATGAATTTGAGAAGCGTGACAGTAATTGAAAGGTTTATTGGGTGTTTAAAAGGGATAACACATTTATGATAAACTTAGGGCTATTTTTACAATCTCCTATTAACTTATACAATAGATAAAAATCTAATTTTTTTTTTTAATGCCTTGATCCAGAACTTAAGTTCCCGTAAAAATAAAGTTTCATAGTATTTTGTAATGTGCACGTGATGCGCTTTTATTTGAGACACCTATCGAGTATATTTGCAGATATGCAGTTTCGCTACTTTTACCCTCATAACTTTGAAACGGGTCCACAGATTTCATCAAACATGTCTTAGAACCGGCCCAAACTCACCTTTCATACAAAAAAAAACTATGTATATTGAAATCGCTTCTTCCATTCAGGAGCTATGATGCCACAGACCGACAGACACGTCAAACTTATAACATCCCTCTTTTTTGTCGGGGGCTAAAAACATAACCTTCTTTTAAATAATAACATAATAAAAATTTAGGGCCAATCAGAGCTCTAAATGTTTTGAACCGCTGACGTCAAAGATGGGTGTTATAAGTTTGATATGTCTGTCTGTCTGTGGCATCATAGTTTTAAACATGCCAATTGACAGTTGTTTACCCAAAATTTCAACTTTACTTCAATATTATTATTGAAACGATTTTTTGTTTAATGTTAGATAAGCCTTCATTTGACCACAATCTCACCTGATGTAAAGTGACGATGTGGTCTTAGATGGGGCATGAAGACCGAGAATGTTGAAGATGGCTTCTCCGGGCCACATTAGGAAATACGAAAAAAACAGCTTCACGCAGTGGCCCAGCCCGGAGGGTGGTGACAAGCCGCGGCCGAAGCCTACCTACCACCAGAGACTGTTCTTAGCACCACCCGGAGGTCACGTGTAAGGATTCAAAAGGTTACCATTTACGGACGTGAACAGAAAAACCTCCAAAAACACCTATTTCTACTTAACTTCCGGTATCCTTTAATTTGACACAATTGTGAGTTTCTGTTTATTTATATCCATAAATACACATCGATATGCAGTATACGTTTATTAGTAAAAACTAATGCTATTTTATTAGATCATTTAATTTTATAATTATACTTAATTGTTAAATTCTATTTAGACATCTATCAAACCGGGTCCGATTCCCAAATTAAGTAAAAAGAAACTTTATTTAATGTGAATAGGTGTACAAATTTTAATTTATCCTAAATCGAGTACATGTTTCCTAAGAACTAAGAAAATATGTTCTCTAGCACGTTTCTTGATTATACTAGCCTCGTGACAGACAGACAGTCAGACACGACGAAGTCTCAGTAATAGGGGCCCGTTTTTCCCGTTGGGTACGGAACCCAAAAAAAACAAAAGCCAGTCTCATCTATCCACTGTGAAATCTCATAGCGGCATATAAAGTAAAACAAATAGCTCCAATTTAGCTGGCAGCGGCATAGGCGGCATAGGCGGCATAGTTGACATAGCATAACACGTTGGCGATTTGTGATGGTACATACGCGACATTCTTCAAGCACATTGTAAAAGTGAAACAGTAGTAACGCTTTTTATAGACGTACACTTATGGCGAGTTCATAGAGTGCTCTCCAAGAAATCATAATTAGTAAGTACCTGACAAACCAAATTATTTTGCTTGCATTGCATCCGTTTGTTTGGATTTGAGTGGATATTTGGTTTTGACCAACTGACATGTTTATTAATTGAATTTGATTATTATTAGGTATATTGCCCTGAAGTTTTAATTATAAATGATTTATTTGATTTGACATGATTGTGTTAGTACGAAAACCAGCCGTAATTGTGACGAATAATTTTATTTTCAATAAATTACTATTATAGTTAGTAAATAGACTTTATAGAAGACATGAAAAACGAGGTATATAATTTTCATGAATTAAATTGTCTGAGAATTTAAAAAACGGTATTAATTAATTCTGATGTAAACTAGATATAAGATTGCTAACGACAAAAAAAAGAGTAGTTTCTAAATTCGTCAATCTGCTGTACGCCTTCAAAAAAAGGAAGAATTACAAAAAAAAGGTGTGTGTGCGATTCACACACGATAGAAGTGAAACTTCAGTAAATCGACGAAAGAATAAGATTAATAAAAAAGTGTGTGTGTGTGTGTGTGTGTCAGCTACGACGCACGATTGGAGTCTACTACTTACGAACTATAATTATGATATATATCGAATAGAAAAAAAGGGTAAATGAACGCATCTGCTAAAATGATAAGAGAAACATATATCTGTAATTATTCGGATTATTTATATTACTTCAATAAAGCGTACCTATTACATAAAGTATGTTACAAAATAATATAAATAAAATACAGCAATACCTTTAATAAAACATTGTATTTGTGTCATTTCCGTTTCATCTTTTTGCATCCGGTTTGAAATCACTACGATTCTATAGAAGTTTCACTTCAAAAAACATGATAAACCTAGTGTTTTACCAGGAAGAAACAAACACATCGACTGATGCACAAACTCATATAATGATAAGAAGACCGACCCAAAAAGTCAATGGATTAAAACAAAAAAAAATAGAATAGAACATCTTTTCTTCAAACCTAAACAATTCCAAATTAAAATTAATAATATACCAAAGGAACAAACAGGTTGCCACTCAGCAAGTGCTGAAAATGTTTCAGAATAGCGGCGCTAATTTTCAGTCAGGTTGCACCTTGTAGGTAAATAGTCAATATCAAAAAATAACTCATTAAACACCATGAAAATTCGATCTGCCGTTCTCAACTTATGCTTTCGAACCAACATAACTTTTTTTATGGCAAAAACATTATAATTTCAATATAAGTGACTTAAAGTTTTCAAATAGTGTAACTCGCTTGTTAGTTCTTCAATATTCATAACAATTTTTGTTAGTTTTTAAAACTGCGTTAATTATGTACTATACTTTCTTTGGTTCTTAAAGATAATGATTATACGAGTAAAAACATCTGAAAGCGGTCCTTCCGTTATCAAACTAGATTATACGAATACTCAAAGTGTAATTCGCTATGTAGGTATGAAAGCGGTACTTCTGTTGTCATACTATTGTGTGAGCAGGTAACCACACAATAATAACAATTAGTAGCTTGCTAATTCCGCGGTGTAGACATGCCGTGGTCGGGTGACATACTACGTACGAATTAATTAGTATGTTTGCATGTTTGTACGTGTAAATTCATAGAAACAATTTTATAATGGAAAAAAATGTGGCCGATTTGTGGTAAACGGGCGACACTTGACTGTAGAGTGTGTTTCCTGTCAGAAATATATTTTGAAGCGTGTGTAAAAAGAGGTTTTTTTTTGTACAATTTGGTGGGTTCGATTTTTGGTTAAAACCGGCCATTTTTTTAAAATCTTTGAATGCTGTTTCAATCGATAAATCTTTGTACAAAATATATTCGGCTGGTGCCTGCCATTCACACCCTTTACGCTTTATATGACGTATCCAAAACACTTTGTACATACATATTATTTCTAATAATAAAGTATAAAAAAATTATCTAAAGCTGTGTGATTGCGATCTCAATTTTATTGCATATCACTGATAATGAGCGGTGAAGTTCGTTAAAAACGCAAAAGTATAGCATCAAAAATATTCCTTTTTATTCGTGTTGTGGTACCTGACAATATGGCGGACAACAAAAACTTTATCATTGCTACATCTGACAAAGTGGCTTGAGAATCAGTGTCGCAAGTCACAACTATGCTGTATATTGCGTGGGTTAGACTGTTTTGACCGTAAGCAATTTATTAATTATGACTTATGGGTCTGATGCTTTCGATGTAGGCCTAATGCATTATTTATCATTAGAGAGACTCAACGAGTTAAAGTTAAGGCTCAGATTTTTTTTTGACAGATGGATAGTGTCACATGATAAATGGCAAGCCCTATTTTGTTGCGAGAGTGGAGGTCTGGTCCTGAGAGGAGGTTGCAGTTCCGATTACTGCCGGTAAACGAAATTTTGTACGATCCACAATTTCTGTTTTTTTTTTGGCATAACTAAGTGATTTCTATGTATTAAGGTTGTCACTCACTATAAAATTGGATTTAGATTCACACTGTAAAGTATTTTTTTTTGACAAATGGGCTTACAAATCGTTAAATTTCATGAACAAAATATGTTCGCCTGGTGCGTGGCATTCACATCCTTTAAATAACATATCCGAAACACCTTGTATATGCATTTACAACATAAAAATGAGATTTTGTTGTTTATTAGTCAATTATACATTATTTAAACATTAAAAAACGTCTGGTGATGTTCTGTTTGTATATACTATGTTCCGACTCAATCTCAGTAAGACAACACCATCGGGAGGTAATAAACTATTGAAAGCAGAAGCAAAACTCCAATCAATACCCCAAACACTCTGGGGATGGGGAGAGCTGGTACGGTGTCCTGACATAGAAACAGATACTTTATATCATGCTTAATATAAAAAAAAACCGCTATTAATAACTTAAAATATATATTATATAACGCAGTTCAATTTATAAAAAAACTTTAAATAAAATTCAAAAATAAACAAGTAATATAATACTTTTTTACTTAACCTCATTATCGAACTTATTAAAATGTAAGTACCTATACCAAATTTTGCTAGAGCCGGCGCTAAAACAATCGATCATAACTTACTGAAAAAGTAAATGACAATTATTAACATTTTTGGGGTACCTATAAGCATTATTAGTTCAACACATTTTTCATTTTTATAAATTCTTGTATAGAAGAATGAATCCATTCATTAATCCACACATAATGATGCCCAAAATGCCCTAGAATGTCTCAATTCGCTTCTATGATTTTGGTAGAATATATTTGCTCTACGGTACAAGGGAAACAGTAGGTTATACCTGGAAGGGCTTATTTTTGGAATCATGTAATACTATTTTTAAATATTGTTATCTGTTGATATTGTGTGAAGGTAAAGTGTAGTAACGCTAGTCACAATAAATATGTATAAGACAAATTGCGTTTTAACTAATAAATATTAATAATCATTTTAGTCACTCTTCTTTAACATCCTAAGATTACAAGCAGATTGAAACATTATTTTATTTCAATGTAAAATATTGTTTTACAAAATATAATCGAATTAATTGTTTAAATTTGTCTTTGCTTAAAATTAAATCTTAATATATATAAATCTCGTGTCACAATGTTTGTCCTCAATGGATTCCTAAACAACTTAACCGATTATAATAAAATTCGCACACCATGTGCAGTTCGATCCAACTTGAGAGATAGGATGGTTTTTACGGCGAGAAAAATTCTAATAATTTCCGGGAAAATTTTATACCCGTGCGACGTCGGGGCGGGCCGCTAGTAATTATATAAAATAGTAGGTTTCGATGAGGGATTCTTACCAGAGAGACCGAGACCAAGACCAGTTAAATCAGTAATCATTTCATTTGTATGTATTTTCCTATGACAAAAGTCTATTTCGCTGTTTAATAGCTACCTCATATTTACACACCACTCATATACAAACACCCGTTAACGTTCCCACTGTTGCGACTTTGGGACTTCACTCATGACGAGAGAGAATAGGCTTTAATTCACCTCGCTGGCCAAGTGCGGGTTGGTGAATATCCCAAGTTCTTCCAAGTTCTCTGAAAATGCCGGTTTCCTCACGATATTTGCCTACACCGTTAAAGCACGTGTTTACTGCGTAAGTCAATGTAATTTTTTGTTAAAGAAAATAAATGATTAATCCACTTTGATGACCTACTTGAACAAAGGAACTCTTCGTTTATATTCATTTAATTTGTTTTAAATAATAACAATAATAAATGTTTATTTCACACAAAAAAGTTACAAGTGCATAGTAATTTACAGATGAGACGCGGTACAGAGATGACATTTACATAACAGAAAGTATAGATACCCAAACTAGGAAAATCCTGTATTATGGCATATTTATCCCTTCCTCCGGTTCACAAGTATAAGTTACACAAATTTTCAGTATATGTATTCTTTCTAATATTCTATGTATACAATATTAAAGCATCATTAATTATTTCTTAGACTATTAATATTGATAAGGAAACAAACATAAATGAAACAAATACTAAGTACTCGGTGTAGCACAACCTTAACATTATAATAATGCCGGGACGTCACATGCACGCGGCTCCATCTCATTACTTTAACAATTTCAGCTTTAAATAGCATCGTAATGCTGTGTGCTACATACTTAATATCTGTACTTTACGATTTTAAGTCTTAAGGTCAGTGTGTAAGGTCGATTATTACTTTGATGGATGGTGGAGTATAGATTAATACATAAGTTAGAATACAAGATATCTCCATCTCTTATATATTTATTTATTACTAGTGGCCCGCCCCGGCTTCGCACGGGTTTTTATTCTATTTTTTTCCTCGGCAATTATTCGATTTTATCTCACCTTTTAAACTTTCCCTAGACCTCCACGAACATTTCAAGACTATGATAAGATAAATCCGTTCAGCTGTTCTCGAGTTTTAATCAGACTAACGCACAACAATTCATTTTTATTTATATAGAAGATTTATTGTCAAAGTGGCAACGGAAACACATGGGTTTTTCCTTCTAAATAAAATATTTTAAGGCGATAAAAGTAGAAATTAACCTTTCTATTGGATAACCCCTATCATCATCTTCCTGACCTAATCCCAAATTACTTGGGGTCGTACGCATTGGCTAAGTGGGAGGACACTCACAAGGTCGCGGGTTCAATCATCACTTATTGTAAATTAATTAACGTTGAACATAAAGTAAACCAACATTTGCTCACAATATTATTATCCCTTATAACGTCGCGTTAAAACTCTCGGCACACTTGAGCCATAAATTCATGAACAAATATGACAAAAATTTAATGAGAGGAATTTAATAACGCTTGAATTAAGGCGTGCGTGGTTATTCGTCATTTTGACGTCTTTGTTAATTTATCTCGACAAGTCGTGAGGCTGTTTTCTCTCTAATAATGTGTAATAAAATCTTGTTTTTGTAGATGTGCGCAATAGAAATAACCGTCAAATTGGGTTTCTTTTATTTTGCGACATTCATTTTGTGTAAATGTACGTTATTAACTACTATCTATAGTCATATTATGTATGCCTAATTTCTATAAAAGAATGGATTTACCTACGAGCCGATAACATTTAATATATTTACTTATTTAAAAAAATAAAATATTGATACGAAGATAATTGATGTCTTATTAATATTAAAGAAATAAATTTGAAAATAATGAGATGGATGCATACTAAACCTTAGTATACATATTAAACACCCAGACCAAGGACTTACTATAACTTTTATATACATAATGACTGTTAGCAGTAACAGATTTACCGATTTACAATCCCCATTAATAGATATAGGTAATTACTATTTGAATAAGATACTGACTCCGTTCCTCATTGACGTGGAAGCTTAATTAAGTATTAATTTACTTAATTAAGTAATCATAGAATAATAGGTATGATGGACACAAGCTTAGAGCTTACCACGGGGCTAAATGTTGTTGTGTGGATTGTCCGGAAATATTTATTTATTTTATTATATTATTTATTAATTTTATTTATGATGATGAGTATAAAATGAAGTTGTTCCCAGCTGTCTGTCAGCTTTGATTTTTTAAACTTCTTAATTCGTTTTTTTATGTTTTCAACAACAGATAGGGTTATCCAATAAGATGAATGGATGGATGGACTGTATGAAAGATGACATGTGTAAGAAAGAGTTGAATGTTGAGATGACGGGTGATAGAGAGAAATGGAAGCAGAAAACAAGTACCGACCCCAAGTAATTTGGGATTAGGTCAGGAAGATGATGATAGGGGTTATCCAATAGAAAGGTTAATTTCTACTTTTATCGCCTTAAAATATTTTATTTAGAAGGAAAAACCCATGTGTTTCCGTTGCCACTTTGACAATAAATCTTCTATATAAATAAAAATGAATTGTTGTGCGTTAGTCTGATTAAAACTCGAGAACAGCTGAACGGATTTATCTTATCATAGTCTTGAAATGTTCGTGGAGGTCTAGGGAAAGTTTAAAAGGTGAGATAAAATCGAATAATTGCCGAGGAAAAAAATAGAATAAAAACCCGTGCGAAGCCGGGGCGGGCCACTAGTAATAAATAAATATATAAGAGATGGAGATATCTTGTATTCTAACTTATGTATTAATCTATACTCCACCATCCATCAAAGTAATAATCGACCTTACACACTGACCTTAAGACTTAAAATCGTAAAGTACAGATATTAAGTATGTAGCACACAGCATTACGATGCTATTTAAAGCTGAAATTGTTAAAGTAATGAGATGGAGCCGCGTGCATGTGACGTCCCGGCATTATTATAATGTTAAGGTTGTGCTACACCGAGTACTTAGTATTTGTTTCATTTATGTTTGTTTCCTTATCAATATTAATAGTCTAAGAAATAATTAATGATGCTTTAATATTGTATACATAGAATATTAGAAAGAATACATATACTGAAAATTTGTGTAACTTATACTTGTGAACCGGAGGAAGGGATAAATATGCCATAATACAGGATTTTCCTAGTTTGGGTATCTATACTTTCTGTTATGTAAATGTCATCTCTGTACCGCGTCTCATCTGTAAATTACTATGCACTTGTAACTTTTTTGTGTGAAATAAACATTTATTATTGTTATTATTTAAAACAAATTAAATGAATATAAACGAAGAGTTCCTTTGTTCAAGTAGGTCATCAAAGTGGATTAATCATTTATTTTCTTTAACAAAAAATTACATTGACTTACGCAGTAACCAATATTATTTTATTAATTTATCACCACAATTTATTACCGATGCACAACAACAAATGCCGCAAGTGCAACAATAATTCGAAAAACTTATATATTTATAACTAACGGTTTTCTTTGATACAATAATACAACTAACATTGATTTTCGTAAAAAAATATGAAATATTTAATAGTAATAATTATTATGTCAACAACACCGATTTAAGTCATAAGAAAGATACTTAAAGGACGAATGCGGATTATAAACGGTTTTTACGAGCCGTTGCCCTTTCACTGCTGTAGCATGCACGTACCTGTTCACTGTGTGAGACAAAGAGATAGTCTCTATTAAACTTGGGAGATAAAGCTATAACAAAATTATCGGCATTTCTATATTAACTATGTTTTATGAAGCGATAGGTTATTTAGGGATGATGTAGGTTTCTAACGTAACGCGTAACGGCGACAGTCTGTCTGGTATCTCGTTCTATCAGGCATACAGCAGCGGTCGATTGGATAGTATTCATCACTAGTCGCATACGTTTTTTGACTTCACAACGTCTTATAATTCGATGGAGCACGATGCACGCACGAAAAAAACATTACTCATGCGGCGTTAGCTCACTCTGAGGCGTTCCATTTAATGCTTGAAGTGCAAGCGAGAGCGCGGAACGAGCGACAAAGAGGCACAATCGGTCGTTGTCACGTTCAACTATCGTCAGTGAACCGACTTTCAGACAACCGATTTTTTTTTGTTCATTACAACAATCCTACCGATTTAGTAGTCATTAAATTAATTTATAACCAGTTGTAATTATAAATGATACTCAGCTTACCGCCAATAATTTTTGGCTTCAGCCTTTATTGTAAATAAAGAAACTTGTAACTTCAGTGTGTAATAAACAAAAACATTTTAATCCATGGTTTCAGCCTTGTTTAAAAATAAAGAAACTTGGAACTTCAGTGTGTCGCAAGCCTAGCGCGCCGGCACGTGAGCACACGCGGTCCGGCGCAGTTTACTTCGAGAACGCACTCCGCATATTTCCCGCTTATTATCCACATTTTATATTATAACTTGCAGTGGGCTACATGCTTTATTATACGGTCAGTCGCGAACTTTCTTTGGTTATGAAGAAACTTGCTCCGTGATTTTAGGATTATGAGTACTTACTTTATAATTTATGCGTACATTTTACATTGTGCCGAACGGCATCATCATCATATTAGGATATATCCCACTGTTGGGACACAGGGACTTCTCTCTTGGTGAGAAAGATTAGGCCTTAATTTATCACGCTGGCCGAGTGCGGGTTGGTGAATATCACTTGTACTTCAAACTTATTAAATTTCTCAGAACATGCCGGATTCCTCACGATGTTTGCGTTCACCGTTAAAACACGTGTTTTAATGCGCACATACATTTTTTAAGAAGAAATTCAATCACGGCATTGTTTAATTAATTTGGTAAAGCAAATTGTTTATAAACCTTCAGCAAGGAACAAGTGCTAGCAGAACAAACAAACGCAAATCCTTCACGGGGAATTGAACCCACTATATTGCGCCACAAGCGGTGGCGTGCACAGGAGCGCGTTTAGACAGTATTTTGAGACATTAAACTGTCAAATTTTGAAATTGCGAAAGGGAATTTGAGATGTCACCTGATATTTAGTTTGTTATTGAATTTCACAGTAATTTGTCTAGACACTACGTCATCGTATTCTGACAGTCAAACCGAACTATTTAGAAACAAGATACATTTTAGCAAAAACAACTGACTCCACAAACACTTTAAAAAAATAAAAACTCGCTTTTCACTAAAATTTTCAAGCGGATAATATACTTCTGATAACAAATGAAATTTCATTCAACATCGGTCCAAAACCTACAGATTGCCAAAAGTTGTAAGAAAAGTAATTTGGGAAGACGTAAACATTTGTACGAAAAATATATTTTTAGTCATTATTTTCATAATTTTAGCCGCAGCACGTTCTGCCGACGCAGGATCATAGGCCAGATTATATTACAAATTATTAATAATTAAAAATATTTTAATCTATCAGCCCTCCCCGCCTTCGCAAGGGAAAAAAAGCTATTTTTAGGGTTGTCCCGGCAATTATTCGGATTTTTCACGCCGCAAAAACAAGAAATGGCCAAATTAGCCCAGGCGTTGTTGAGGTAAGTACTTACCAACACATTTTGCGAATTATTTTTATACTATTAGATTCTATATCTTCGCTAGTATAGAAGAACTATTGTTTTTTTTTTTTCTATTGTTTAACTATAGAAGACAGATAAATATACCACATGTTTTAGAATACGTTATATTAAAACTAATCAACTGGTTTAAGACCTTGTTTTTTTCTTAAGTTCTTGCAGACAAAGAAAATCCCATCAAAAACAATACTTGTCAAAAAAACCAAGTCGCGCAACTCAGTTGTTCTGCGGTAAAAAGTTGTGAGATCCAAGTAAATCCAAGTCTTCAAATTTCGTCTCAAAATTCTTTAATGTTTTATATAAATATATTAAGACTTGGCCATCGCCTGAAAACACGTGTTAATTCAATCGCCTGAAAACACGTGTAAATTCAATTATTTAGTGCGATGGCGATGGATATTCCAAATTTGAAGCTTCTAGGTCTGCTAGAAGTGCCTAAGAATTTTGATGATCGGTGAGTCAATGAGTGACAAAATTAAGAAATTTGAGTTATAATTCTTAAAATACTGGTTCAAATTGAATGAAATTTGAAATATACCGTGTCTTTACAATGCCTGCATGGTTACTAAAACTTTCAGTCTTCTAGTTTTATCCACAACGAAGTTACAGGGGGTCGAAAATGGCCTGAATTGCTTCGAGAAAAGGTACGACAGCGCCCTCTATACCGGTTTTTCCTAGATTTTTTAGTTTTTCCTTGATTCATACACCAAACACTACTTATATTCCAAATTTGAAGCTTCTAGGTCTGCTAGAAGTGCCTTAGAATTTTGATGATCGGTGAGTCAGTCAGTCAGTCAGTCAGTCAGTGAGTGAGTGACAAAATTACGAAATTTGACTCGTTATAATTCTTAAAATACTGGTTCAAATTGAATGAAATTTAAAATATATCTTGTCTTTACAATCCTGCATGGTTACTGAAAATTTCAGTCTTCTAGTTTTATCCACAACGAAGTTACAGGGGGTCGAAAATGGCCTGAATTGCTTCGAGAAAAGGATGGTACGGCCGTGCCGCTTTTTTGCTCGACTTGATGGGGGCACTGCCGTGCCCCCAGATTGATTTGAGAAAAAAAACAGACATACCAATTACATTAAATTAGTGTGATTATAAGTTAAGAGTGAACTGGATTACTTTACTTTTTTGCTTCAAAAGGCGTCTACCAAAACATCTACGATAACTGATTGTCTAATAATAGTTGAACATATTAACTCGAGTGGGTTACCCAATACTCTATTAATCATGATACCAAATAATATTAATATCTACTAATATGGCTAATGGCAGTAACGGAAGATCCCCTCGAAACCCGAGAAGGGCGATGACCGTCTGTCTTTCATGGTGTGTACGTAGTACGTTTTATATTCGGAAAATGTTGGGGAATAGAAAGGCTATGACTACATAAACAATAGGTGTTCTGTTTAGTCCGTCCAAAAACACTCGACAACATTTTTTCCCTTAATTCATTTACATAACTTTTCACGCCACGGAGTTCTCCGAGTTTTATGGAATTTTCAGCGGAAACAACGTACTGTCCCGCGGTAAATGTAGCGTATAACCTTCCTCGATAAATGGGCTATGTAACACTGACAGAGCTCTTAAAATCCGACCAGTAATTCCTGAGATTTGTGCGTTTTAACAAACTAACTCTTAAGCTAATATAAAATATAATAATTTAGTAAAGAAAAAAAGTGCCAATATCATCATAGTTCCGGAGATAGGGCTTGCGAAGAACAAATTTAGTACAAATTGCAGCGTTACGTCACGTAAAACTTCAATAGTCTTGATTTTTCATTTGAAAGAAAAGAGCATGTACAAAAACATTACAAGATTATGAAATTATCTAATAAACAGACAATTTTTTTGTCATGTACCGTATTTTTAAGAGCATTGCTCTGTAACGTAGAATTCTTGCGAGCGCCCGGCTCAAAGTTCACCGCGAGAGAGCATTTACTTCTAATATTAATTTCTATTTGTACCTTGACATTTTCCTTCCTCCGACCTCGCTCCCGACCGTTCCTCGCTCCCAAAGTTGACCTGCAGGAGTCGTATACCGTCGCTATAGGTATGCCTTCAAGAATAATAATCCCTAATTAGTTTAAAGTTATTTATCATTGTATTACACAAAATGTTTTCGTGGTGCTTTAAAATTTAAGTGAACATAATTGTTAGTTACGGAAGAGGGTGCCTTCTGATACAAGTATTTCCATACTTAACACGTTGACTGTGCCGTCTATTTTGAGAAATTTTCTGGTACGTCCATCTGTTTCAATGAAGCCAATAAAAACAATAAAAAATACGATGGGACATTTTTGTTTTATTTTCGCCAAATTGTTCATTCATTCGTCCCTAGAAAATCTAAGTTCTAACTCTCCAATACTGTTGTGCATAATTGATAACTCTGATAATGAAAATAAACTTAGAATTAAGTATAGTTCGTCTTTAAGTTATTTTATATGTATAAGTGTTTACGAGGTTGTAAAACTGTTTCCAATTAGCAGAGGCCTACGTCAACCGTAAGTCCGAAACCCTAAGCGAAGAATTATTTGGAAGAAATATTTGGAAAAATCCAAAATTCCCTCAGAGTGGCGGCATTTTGGGACCTATTGTACTGAAACAGCCGGATAAGATAGGAAATGCTCGGTCATGTCTCCAGCAATATCTAGGTATATAGGTCACGTAGAGCTGCCTAGGTTATATGGTACTTTGGTGCCGGTGAATAAACACAGCACAGAATCTACTGCTGAGCGTATTATATAAACAAAGAGGGCAAATCTTAGTTTTCCGATATATTTCAAAAGCGGAGATCTTTAGCAAAATCCGTATTTGTTATTACAATTGTTTTAAAAAAACCAAAAATCGTGAAACGTCATAAAATCGGTAAACTGACTTTTGTAATTAGAAATATGATTAAATTCGTTCACTTAATTATCACATATGTCCTTTATTAGTTTCCAAGTCACTCAAATGGCATTGTATTTGCTCACTGTTAGGATAAGCGCCTCTTGTTTTGGCTTGCATGTTTACGTTTATAAAAATTCCACAAAGGCATCCAAAATACAAATAGCTTAAAAGACTGCTACCCCCTGTTACAGGCATATATTTTTATTAACTTATGTAAGAAAATCCAGTCCTTAAATGTATCTTATTATTTACCTAACTTATCTATCTTACGGCCAATTATAAATTTACTTTATTATATACAAATATTGTAGTAAACGACAGTCAAACAGAATTAACTAAGCTATATGTAGATTACAAAAGAAGCTTATGTTTGTGAAATGTTAATATATTAACAAACTAAGTAACTATGGATTATTATAACATTAATAATTTAGTAAATTAATCTAAATTTAAAATTTAAGCAAAATCCCCGGTTCCGATGCCTAAATTTCCTTAAAAGTAAAACACCATAATATTTAGTAATGTGCTCGAGTATATTTGCAGATTTTCGGTTTACCTTCCCCAATCTCACCCCCATAACTTTTAAACGGTTCAAGCGGTTTTCATGAAACATATTTAAGAACACTCGCGCCAGACTCACCTTTCATACAAAAACAGCTAAATTAAAAAGGCTCCATCTGTTCGGGAGCTATGATGTCCCAGACATACAGACAGACGCGTCAAACTTATATACAGCTCTTTTTTGATCGGGGGTTAAAATGTGACAAAATAACAAAAATCACATTTCTACCTCTATAGTTAATATTCGAGAACCTCTACGTTCCGTTAGAAATATCGATATCGTTTTTTTAAATATATTATCAGCTAGTTACATTATTCTAACATTTTCGACATATTTCGAATTTGTTATTATATCATGGTTCTGTGAAGCCCTTCATCTTACACCATATATTTCTTCCAGTAACCTTCAGTCCAATCCGTTCAATCGTTCGAGCGTGAAAGTAGCAAACAAACACCGTAACATCTTTAATATACAATATTTCAATTTTTCTGCGGAATTTCGCTCGAAACTTATTCCTAGTTTTTTCGTATTTATAATATAACTAGCTTTTTACGACTCGGCGTTGCTTGTATTTTATGTATTTTCCGTGGGCACAACACGTTTTCCTACGGTAAAATAGCCTTTAGCCTTCCTCGGTAAATAAGCTATTTAGCAGTGAAAGAGTTTTTTTAACCAGTCTGGTAGTTTCTGAAATTAGCGCGTTTAAACAAACTCTTCAGCTGTAGGTTCTAAGATATATATTTCTCATAAAAAATACAACAGTTCATTTTCAATGAGATTACATAATTTCACTTATTCTACAGAGCTTAACCTCTGGACTTATAAAATCATATCTAATCCTTATATTTATGTACTTATACTAATCTTATCATTAAATTTAAATATTAAACTTTAGCGCGATTATTACTTCTAAATTATATTCTAAATATTACATTTTATAAGGCTGACGTACGTTATTAAGCTATTTGTAAACTTGTGTATTGTTTTTTGCTGTTTGATTTCTTCTGGTAACGTATTAAAGATTTTAGCGCCTTCTGAGATTATTGTTTTTTTACCATTAAATTTTTCTACTTTTTGTAATGTTAATTTTAATGTAATTCCTCAAGTTATACATATTTTCTTTAAGTTTTATTTGTATATTTGATTATTTGCAGTTAATGTTAGGATAGATAGATATACATTTTTTCTGTCTTTCATTTCACAAACAATCCTCTTACGAATTACTTTAAGTTATTGAATACCCATGAATGAAATATCACTAGGTACCGTAAAAGGACGTGTTTCTGTATATTCGCGATAAACTCAAAAAAATCACTGAACGGATTTTCATTCAGATTTTAAGAAAATAACTAGTTAAAAAAAATGCTGTACCCGTGCGAGTGGTTGAATCGGGTGGCTAGTAGATTTTAATTTTCAAGTATAAAATATCATCATAATCATAAGTACCCCTTTAATTATAACTACTTCTGTTCTAGACACAGGGATTTCTCTCTTCACACGAGAGCTTAGGCCTCAACCCACCACGCTGGCCAAGTGTGAGTTGGATAAAATATGATTCACTCAAAAACAAATGTTTTCGATACGAGCTTTTGATGGACCATTTTATTTATGACCATAAAGTGGATAAAGTTCTTGGAAAAGAAAAGCCATCTAAAGCGTAGATCACAATAAGTTAATGAAACATTAATAATAATAAGTTATTGAACATGTGATGTCTATCAATATCGAGGTTACACAGCTGATTTTCTGTATTCTATTTTTTGGAAAAGAAATCCTCTTTCAAATCAATTTCAACCTTACCTCTATAAATCTAAGAGTCAAGGTCCAATGCCAAGAATATTAGCTGAAAGGTAATGTAATCTAGACCTTATTGTAGTAGGAATAAGGTGTATATTTGTGTAAGGTGTCTAATGGTCATTTGTTTGCCAGGCACCATTGTTGAGGTGATGTCATTGGAGTAGATTCGATAGAATTGTGTTTTACAAGATTGGGTGTATTATGCAAAGTTCAGGAATAGCATGCTACAAAGATATGTAAAACTAGGTTAGATTGTCTAGTTACCTACACGTGCTCACCAACCCGCACTTGGCCAGCGTGGTCCAATTAAGGCCTAATCTCTCACGCCAAGAGAGAAGTCTCTGTGTCCCAGCTGTGGGAACGTTAATAGGGTGATAATAATGACACATGCTCATAACTAGCATGCTCATTCAAACTGACAGAAAATATGCAAATCAAATAATAAATTTTGGAAGTGCGCTAAGACCGGTCCCTTCTGGCTCTTTAGTAGACCGGGCCCGCTCGAACCGGCCCATCGGGCCCAGTTGACGCAATGTAAGTTTAAAATCGGTCAATATAAAGAATCGAACGTCTTTAGATTTTTGAAAAATAAGCATGTGAGAAATAAGCTTGCTTATTAATTTTTGGCACTGTATCGGCTCACACATGCTATTTAGCTAACGAATGCTAAAAAGTATCATCCACAAGCGTCCTAGAAACGTGCATCTAGTATGGTGGCTTTGTCATCTTGATAATGTAGGTACATATTGTCTTGAATTTATACCAATGTATCCGTCCAACCACGTACTAAAAAATAATTCGAGTCTGACATTCACGAAATATTTACAGATTTACGATTAAAAATATATTGTGTCAAATAGGCCTACAAATTGAAAAATCGTAAAACAACAAAATGCTCGTCATGAGCCAACCTTTCAACTTTCGGACCCTTTCCGCTTTGTATACCAATATACCATAGAATCTAATTATTTTTTATGCTATATAAGCCTTCATTTGACTACAATATATCCTGATGTACTTACAGTGACGATGCGGTCTAAGATGTGACATGAAGACCTAGAAGGTACTCATTCTTGGAAGACTCTGGGAAGTCTTCCCTTGAGATTACAACTTGGGTAGTTGTCATTTCAAGGGAAGACAGATGCAGGCAACTTGTTCAAATCCTTAGCGATACGAATGAGAAGTGTTGAAGAAAACAACTTGGTGCGACTAGAGATAATGTCCACCAAATAAGGATAGTACTTTGCCGTTCGTCTGCTGGTTCTGTTGTGGAATGGAGATGACCCCTTATATTTTACATCATGGCGTCGAGCAGAGGTAATCGAGACAATAACTTACTATTTTTTAATCATTGAGTAATAATTATTTGCTGCCATGTAAGTATCACAATAGAAACACATTATCCGTCTACATTGCAAAGCCGTACATGTTAATCCAAGATTACTCACGTACTTGCTTAATCCTAAATCAACATTACGGTACCTACTTACCTTATTCTTCGTTATGACAAATTTTCAACCGACGAAAAAAAGGGGATTTTCTCAATGCACCGCCTATTTTATTTGTGCGCATAAATTCTTTTTTATTATTCCGAATTTGAAATTTATTGGAACGATTATATAAAAATTTAAGAAAAACCCCCGATTCCAATGCCTTAATTTCCTTAAAAGTAAAACACCATAGTATTTAGTAATGTGCACGCGATGCTCTTTCATTTGATACCCCACTCGAGTATATTTGCAGATTTTCGGTTTTCCTTCCCCACTCTCACCCTATAACTTTTAAACGGCTCAACCGATTTCCATGAAACATGTCTAAGAACACTCGGGCCAAACTCACCTTTCATACAAATAAAACTTAATTGAAATCGCTCTATCCGTTCGGGACCTATGTTGTCCCAGACAGACAGACATACAGACAGACAGACACGTCAAACTTATAACACCCCTCTTTTATAGTCGGGGGTTAAAAAATTAAACGCTTACGGTGGGAAAACAGGTTATAAGGACTGTTCATTCACTTACTAACAATAGTACTGCTATGCTTCGAATTTCCCAAATCTACAATGGATAGTAAAGTGCGATTGAAGGGGCAGTATACTTCATTCAAATCAGTTTATTCACCCAGGTGCATTAAGTATAATTTAAAAGTGTTTCTTAAGAACACTTAAGAATAGGAAAAAATCATTGTAACTTTAGAATAATAATAAATCATTTATTTCAGGCATCTAAGGCCCATATAAACATATACCTTATAGACTAACTTACATAAAAATAGAAATCTTATAAACTAAAGTGTCAGGCATCGTGGCGATCATCTGTTACGGCGGTGTCGCCTCGCAGTGTAGGCAAGTCATAGGCAAAGTGAGTGTAAGTGTTTTTTTAGGTTAGGAGGTGAGGTTTTTGTGGGAGGTTATATCTTTGATATAACAGGCGTCCTATCTGTCAGATGGGTCGCATGCTTATCTGTTAACTCCGAAATAGAAAAAATGCAGTAAATAATGTTTGTAGTAAATTTTAAATATGAATTTTTATAATATTATGATTATTAAATGTATCTTGTATCTTGACGCTTTCTTTCGACTCTATAGTTACGGCGCAGAAACGAAAATCGCGGTAGTCTATCCGCGCGACTGTGTCTGAACGATTAATAATATGCACAATATATAAATAGTTATTTCCATAAGATTTGTACTGTGCCGCTACTATGGGGTCGAAGTGAAGCGTTCAGTTGCTTTTCGAGTACCAAGCGAATCAGAACCTCGCACAAAATCTTCAAAATAATGGAGAAAATTAACGATTTCACATGCGCTTTTTATAAACATGATAATTCCAAAAACAAGAACGAAAAGCGAGACTTTGTTGATATTCACAATCTTTTTCATATTTTGTCTACGATAATACACATTATTTTAGAAGCAATCTTGCTTTATGCTACATTATTTTCACACGTTCAATATACGAAAGAAGCTTTTATTAAGTTGTCTAGTGTTGAAGGTCGCGCTAATTTCTTTCAAATTATTTATGATATGATGGATGAGTTTAAATATACAAAGAATACAAGGGTAGGATCAAAGTCATTAAGCCTTTGTAAGGTATAAAGAACTTTATTCTTATACAAGACATGGTTTACTTGCAAATAAGATAAATCTAGGGATTAAAAGAATATTTTCTGGTATCATGTTTAGGGGTTTAAAAATATAAAAAAGGCATGCAATTTAAAAATGTATTGTGCACCATACAAACAGAAATGTCATTTACAAAACAACACCCTAAATACGTTTCGCACCGAGCTCTTCATTCTCTTTAACGTATAGGTTTTTTCAAAATGGCATGAACTGTTTTTATCGGCCGCAAAATTACATTTTTGAACGAGAAGAAACTACAATTAAAGGAAATTGAAAATTGGCGGATGGAACTTAAGTCCAACCTAAACAATTTGATATCAATGGCTGATGAAATGATAAAGATAACATGATCCTACGATTTGCTAGCGCGCTCTTGATGAAAATTTTCTTAACATAAATCTAAATTTAAAATTTAAGAAAAGCCCCCGATTCCAATGCCTTAATTTCCTTAAACGTAAAACAACATAATATTATGTAATGTGGACGCGATGCGATTTCATTTGATACCCCACACTAGTATATTTGCAGATTTTCGGTTTTTGTTACCCACTGTCACCCCCATAACTTTTAAACGGCACAACCGATTTTCATGAAACATGTCTAAGAACACTCGCGCAAGACTCACCTTTCATACAAAAAGAAACTAAATTGAAATCGCTCCATCCGTTCGGAAGCTATGATGCCACAGACAGACACACAGACAGACAGACAGACACGTCAAACTTATAACACCCCTCTTTTTTGGTCGGGGGTTAAAAACACACATTATAGCTTAGTACCTATCTATGACCTTAAATAGGTCAGTGAACGACCTCAAGCAATCTAAATATCGCACGAGAAATTTGATAAAATACTTCAAGATAGCGGCACCTACTTATTTTCTTATCGCGCCTTATCTATGTTTAGACGGGTCGTGGGAAAATAGGAGATAGATAGTGGCTATTTAGTCTGCCTTTAATTTGAAGAAGAATTTGAAGAAATGTAAGCGTACAATATTAAATTATAAGATTTTAATTTATAACAGACTTTCAAGAAACCTAGTTGACACCTAATTCTATTTAATCGTTTAACATCTCTATGTCTGTAGTAAAGCTTTATTTATTTTTATCTTTAAGAAAGGAACGTTTTTCCATTCGACTGGCATATTATTATGTTTGTTACCTCCGATTTTTCCGTGAACAGACTTTAACAATTCTGAGATGAAATTGCGTTCAAATTAACTTGATGATAGATATTCCTTACTTCTTGAGTCACTTACCATCACCATCTCCGAGTAAAGTTAGACAAAGGTTTAAATTTAGAGCTATTTCGCTCAGTCACATGTGACAAAGCGAGGTAGTTCTTAACATAATGAACATAAACACGTACTATTGACATACAATACAAATACAATACAATACAAAAATGATTTATTGCAACGCCACAATATAGGAACATACATAGGAGATTCACATTACATACAGTGAAAAATGAAAAAAAATGAAAAATATATTTATTTACTAATACAATTTTGTGCTTAATATTTGTCGTTAGTCTCCACACTAGGCACACTGCCTGTGTCGTGGAGACCTGAACTATAACCAGTTACAATATGAATCAGCCTTACATTATACATTGGCCTACATTCAAGAGAAAATAAAATAATAAAAACATTAAAATATTAAAACAGTGTTCAAAGATACTTAATTAATTGAGTGAGTATTATTTGTATTATGGAAAATAAAAGTTAAGTAAACATATAAAAAGAAATGAAATGAAAAACTGTCACATTTTGTAACACAGTGGGCGACCCTTAATCACTAATAGCGATCTCTTCCTGGCAACCTTTGGATGGATCTGAAATTTGTTAATAAGAGAGAGCAGTGGCGTTTACATTGATTTATAAATAAAAATAAAAATAAAATGAGTAGGTATATATAGTACTGAAAACAAACACAGACATACCTACTAATAGTCAATTACAGCTGGTTTTTAGTACTAACACAATCGTGTCAAAACAAATAAATCAACATACCTCTAAATAAAGATATCAAATTACACCATTGCATTTAAAGATTATTTATATAAATAAAGGTTTAATGCGAAGTGCTATTTTTTACAGCACATCTTGAATAGAACTGATATAAACCGCACAGAACCACGCAGAGCCACAATTCATGTGACATGTTACAGACCAAGTCTATGACTTAAAACTGAGTGGCGTTTAGTTACGTCTTCCAGGAACGTGTCACTTGAAAACTAATGCTATAAGTTAACAGAGGTATTACCCGTGTTTCTTGAAGACCTTTTTATTAGTTTTTCAGATGACAGGCGGTTAAATTTTAAGATTGACTAATTTTTAGCTTGATTAAGAAACAAATCTAAGTTTGAAATTTAGGAAAAACCCCCGATTCCAATGCCTTAACTTCCTAATAAGTAAAACACCATAATATTTTGTAGTTAGGGCTCGCGATGCTCTTTCATTTGATACCCCACTCGAGTATATTTGCAGATTTTCGGTTTTCCTTCCCCACTCTCACCCCCATAACTTTTGAACGGCTCAACGATTTTCATGAAACATGTCTAAGAACACCCGGGCCAAACTCACCTTTCATACAAAAAAAAACTAAATTGAAATCGCTTCATCCGATCGGGAGCTATGATGCCACAGACAGACAGACACGTCGAACTTATAACACCCCTCTTTTTTGGTCGGGGGTTAAAAATGAGCATTTTAAAAGTATGCACAGACTACTTTTCTATTTATGCTAGATAAGCATTAATTTGACCACAATTTCACCCGATGCAAAGCGACGATGTGGTCCAAGTTGGGGCATGAAGACCTAGTAGGTAGATGGCTTCTCCGGACCACATTACGTAACACGAAAAAATCACCAACAGATAAACTACCTTTTCGAATCTATGCGTCAGGTGATGAGGCAATTAAGTTTCCATAAAGTAATGCGACATTCTGCGAGGCCACTACTTGGACTAGTGATCGCTCCAACTGCTCCTTTCTGCACTTTAAAGAAAAAAAAATATTCGATTTATTCTTTTTTTTAATGCAAAATGTGAATAAACTGTACACGGAACCCTAGTTGTAGAATATAAGTCTATTTCATGATTATCAACTAAAACTTTTGAGCAGTGGGAATACCTTTGGTGCAATGGATATTGAGCACCAAGGCACCAATTGAGCACCAATCAATATGTTAACGTGGTGACGAATATTATAAACTATTTTTGCATTTATACATTTTTTTACCTAATAGGGATTATTCAATTCTGAATATCGCTGAGTCATAAGTTATATTCCAAGAATACAAACAATAAATATTTCTGCAAAAACATCTTATCAGTTCACAAGGGCAAGACACAATGACCTTTAATCAACGTCTTTAACCTACGGATAAGAATGTTTCTAGATACGCTAAGTTATCATATTGTCACCAGCCAGGGTTTATGTTCAAGCCATGCTGAACAGGTGATTGGTTAATACACTCGGTTCCAAACATAACGGGTCAGTTACTTAAACCCGAATATCTCCCGAACTCCATATGCTATTAAGATTAAAATAACTTACATGAAACAAATACAACTTATAACAAAATTATAGCAAGTCATATTTTTTTATGATTGTGTTTTTGCTGATTTCCATTACTTTCTTCATTTCAGCACTTTGTATTGCCTCCACGAGCTCTTCTAAGAGCTTCCAGGCGATTAGGCATGCTGTTCACCAAATTTCAAAGCCGGTGCTAAGGAATATCTTCCCATTCCTCCACTAACCTCCTTAACTACTAATTGATATGTATGTTATAAGAAGCGCAACTAGAAAGCCTTTATTCTGTTTTTAATTTCAATTATCTAACTATTACAGTTCTGGAGATATTTAGTTTTTTGACTGACCCAGTATTTTTGAAACCGAGTGTAGTTGTAAGCCGCTCCTAAAATCTATATATATATAAAAATGAATCCCTATTTCCCTTGGTCACGGCACCACGCCTAAACGGCTGGACCGATTTCGCTAATTCTTTTTTTCTTTTGTTCGTTATTATCAGGAGAAGGTTCTTATGCAAGAAAAATTTTAAGGAAATTGCGCGGAAAATTAGAAAATTTAAAATTAATGACCCACCATATTAAAAGTTAGCGAATGTAACCTTTTTTAATGTAACCTTAAGACATTTGACATAGATGCGTGCTACAAATATAGTCAAAGAGGATGAAAAAAAAATGACGTTTAAAACGGATTCTTCTGTCAATCTTTTATTGATAAACAATACAAAAATCTGCTCATTTATGGCGTCTAAGGCGGAACAAAGTTCGCCGGGTCAGCTACTAACAAATAAATCCGATTTAAATTTGTTGAGCTAATTAATACATTAAGTATTCCGTTTAATTGGACAGTTCACACATTTTTTTTAAAATAAAACTCAACATTACAAATCTATAAATTTCTAAAAGTTGCAGTCAGCTGTCACGGTTCTTCAGCCTTCTTTTACACTTTGGAAACGGAGCCCTCAAATCAAATGTCTTTTTCCAGCTCTAGCCGTCCCCACAGCTAAATTAGTGGTAATGATGATGGGAATAGATTGATACATTAAGTAAATAAAATATAAACTATTTATTAGAAAACCCGACTTCAACATCTTATTAAATTCCAGGGTTGCTCTCATCCCATCATCAGATTTGAACATGGTGACAATTTGACCACTCAGCTAGCATGCTCTTTCGAATAAAACAAGAATTTTCAAACTCGGTTAACAACTTACGGAGATTTTAGTCGTATTGTGAATCTTTTCCTTTTTTTAAGTCGGTTAGTAAATAAATAAGTATCTTTTATCTTTTTACTCTTTGCAAGAGTCAAAGATTGCCATGTACTCCGAATAAAATATAATTTTCCTAATTTGTTGAAATTTCCGGTTAATCCGACCCGGCGAAGACGGTTGATTGCTGAAGCGGAGCTCTTGACGGACCGGAGCGGTTGGCTTGTGTCGATTGGTACTGGTGGATATAACGCCCACACAGAAAAATTACACCGAGTAGCGCCATTTTTGTCGTCATATTAGTTATAAGTTTTCACATCATCGTCATCACCCTATTTACGTTCCCACTGCTGGGACACAGGGACAGGAGATAAGGCCTTAATGCACCACGCTGGCCAAGTGCGGGTTGGTGAATGTCTTGTAATTGTCTTAAAACTATTTTAAAGTTTTCAGAACATGCCGGTTTCCTCACGATGTTTGCCTTCACCGTTAAAGCACGTGTTTAAAGCGCACATAAATTTCTCAAGAAGAAAAATCCAGAGGTGCGCGGGGTTTGAACCCACGAACTTCGGAATGAAAGTCGAGTGTCCTCCTACTTAGCCAACACGGCTTAGAAGTTTTAGTTTGATTTTTGGAGGTTGTTTTCTGTGTTATTTTATCAAGTTCGGCTTTAAGCTAGCTATTTTACGTTGCTATGGATGCGTTTGAGTTTGAGTTTTGAGTTTATTTTATTATTTGTGCATTTTTATTGAAATTTTTTTATAAACTGTCTACCAAAGGTGTAGTTTAAGTTTATCACATACTTATTTAATTTATTTGATTATAGGTATCGAAACACGAGACATCCATTTGACATGATTAAGTACTAGATGACCTATAAAGGACAGACATACGTAAGTATTAAGTTAGATATAAATAGTGTGTAATTTAATCATCCGATTGTGATTTGATTATTTCGTCTGGGATAATCAACGTGGGTCTAATTTAGTACTAATCTAATAATTCACTGAAATTACCTAATTTTCTAGTGAAATAATTTGAGAGTTTGAGTGTCTTTATGAAATTACTATTCCAGGCTTATTACGGTCTTGAAATAATTTCACTAGTTATATGTATCATGCATAATGAAGTATAACATTAACTTTAAAATTTAATGTATATGTGGTAACCATGTTATACACCAATATTATTGTTATAATAACAACATAAGAGATGAAAGCTGGGTGGGCTGTTCTATTCGCTTCTCAACTCAGAGTAGAAAATTTAAGCGAACTGTCAAAACAATTTTATTTCCTTGATTATTCTTAGTGTCTATTTTAATGAGCTGTAAGTTGACCTGTCCATGTATGCATTTGCGTCTAAGGAAATAAAAGTTTTTACTTTGACATTAGATAAATAAAAATATAAAGGGAAATGTATCGATAAAATTAATTATCTGTAATCACTTTATGCTCGTATTCATAAAATTGCTATTTCTGGTTAATTAATTGAAATGTTGAGTTCAAAATAAGATTTGGTATCAAACTAACCGATCGCATTCGGAACACGGATATACGCTCGCTTACAGGCATTGCAGATGTAGGATTTTCAACGGCAAATCTCAAGTGGCGGTGGGCTGGGCATGTTCGTCGGATGCACCCCGAAAGGTGGGCACTTGCTGCAACAGCTTGGAACCCGGAAGAAATTCGGCCACGAAAACGTTGGCGAGGCGACCTACAGGACTTTTGGGAATGTTGATGGCAAACAGCTCTGGATAGGGATTGTCGGAGGGAGTTGGGGGAGACCTTTGCCCAGCAGTGGGACAACATAGGCTAATATTTGAGATAGTTAGCGTCGAATAACAATAAACCACCATTATCATAAATTTAGAATTATTGTATGACATCTTTCTGTTTTGGGCTCAACAGCGATTGCCTTCTTCGGAAAAATCCATTAACGCGGGTAACATCGTGTTGTAAAAGCTATCTACCTATAATAAGATTTTAAGTGGTACCAAGCCTTTTCCACGACAATCCGTACGCCATTACGAAGCGTAATCGATCGAAGATTCCCATTAAAAAATTACACTGAAAGAGGTTTTACTGGTAATCCTATTTTTAGACGATTTCTAAACAGTTCAAATTATTACTTATTCAAGTGTTTCAGTGTATTCTCTATTTGAAATAGGAGTTAGTTTCATAGATTTTAGTAGACAAAGGTCTTGTACCGTCTAATTTTACCTAATTTTACCGTCTCCTAGTAAAATTAGGCAATGGTTTAAATATAGCACTCCAGTCAGGCATCAAGCATTCCTAAAGATTGCGAAAAGTACGCTATACTTTCTTTGGTTTTGAATAATGATTGATATATTGATTGAATATAGTCTTGGCATAACTAACCTTTGAATAAGACCTAATTTTAGGTTCATTACAGAATATAAAATACTCGATGCGACAGACAACGAAAAGCCGAAATCTGTGGAAAACTGATTATCTCTCAAGTATTTTTTTTGTTCTCACACTTCGATGTTTTTTTTCTGATAGATAAGCCTTCATTTGTGTCCTTAATCTCCCCTGATGTACCGTGACTATGTGGTCTAAGATGGTGCATGAAGACCAAGAAGGTAGATGGCTTCTCCGGACCACATTACGAAACACGAAAACATCGTTTCACGCACTGGCCCAGCCCGGAGGGTGGTGACAAGCCGCGGCCGAAGCCTCATCATCATCATCATTTAAGCCATTATACGCCCACTACTGGACATAAGCCTCCCTCATAGACGACCAATTATTCTGATCGGTCGCCACTTGCATCCACCGTAAGCCAGCAAGTTTGACCAAGTCATCTGTCCATCTTGTTGGTGGGCGTCCGACGCTGCGCTTACCAATCCGCGGCCTCCATTCGAGAACCTCTCGGCCCCAACGGCCATCTGTTCTACGTCGTGTGTCGTGTTCTACGGCTGAAGCCTACCCTATATATCATCTAATACCAGGAAATTCGATGATGATTTTTGATGTTAATTCATAAATTGAAAAAAAATCATATGTTTTGGTGAATACATAAGCTAGCTTATGAGCTAGCTGAGTATGTCACTTTGATGATAATCTAAATATAAAATTAAATAGAAAAACAATTTCAAAACCCTTTATCCCAAGAAATTAAAAATATAATTTTATTCGTAATTTGTTATATGCACGTGATACACTTCCATTTGAGACCTCACTCGAGTATATTTGCAGATATTCGGTTATTCTTCCCCACCTTCACCACCCACAACTTTTAAACGGCTTAACCGATTTTCATTAGGTAAATAAACACTTCTAAGAACACTAGCGCGTAATTCGAGGGGGTTAAAATAGAACATTTTATTGTTTCTTTTAACTTGCCCATCTTCTAGGTCTTCATGTTCCATCTTAGACCACATCGTCACTTTACATCAAGTGAGATTGTGGTCAAATTAAGGCTTATCTAACATAAAAAAAAGTGCTAATCATTTGGTGAATTAGATTTTCATGAAACATGTTTACACTCGCGCCAAACTCACCTTTCACACAAAAAAAAACTAAATTTAAATCGCTCGATCCGTTTGCGAGCTATGATGTCCCAGACAGACAGACAGACAGAAACGTCAAACTTATAATACGTCTATTTTGGTCCGGGATTAAAAATAAAGTCAGTTCAACAGTCAGTCAATTTAACGGAGTACCTACCTACTTAAATATTGCTAACTAACTAATATAATTATTACGGTCGAGTCAATTTAACCCTTAATTTTATTTAATCACATTTGACAGTTCATCTAACCTCAACGACTGAACCTTGTAAAGGAGAACAAATTATTTATCGACATTTTCAAAGTCTCATCTGAAAATTTTTCGTTCGATTGAGAATTTTACGCCCTCAATGTGGCATGTTAAATTGACCCGACTTTAGTACCTATATAACCGCCTTTCTATTTATAACCCCCGACGAAAAAAGAGGGGTGTTATAAGCTGACTGAACGGACGAAGCGATTTCAATAGTTTTTTTTTGTGTGAAAGGTGAGTTTCGCGCGAGTGTCTTAGAACATGTTTGGTGAAAAATAAAAAAGTTATGAGGGGTAAAATTTGGGGAAAGAAAACCAAAAATCTGCAAATATTGTGTCTCAAAATGCAAGCGGATCACTTGTATATTACAAAATGGTGACTTTTTACTTTTAATCAATTAAAATTTAACTAAGATTTTGGAATCAGGGGTTTATTAAATTTTAGATTTAGATTATGAGTTTTTAATTTTTTGAAATAGAATTACCCCTTTTTAAAGAAATTTTTCGTATTTAGTTAAAAGTATTAATTACACTTAACTTTGATCTGATTACCTTAACTACAAAACTGCTTTGGAAGTAATCTGCTCCGACAACAAATCCAAAAAAGACTAACAAATAATTTATTTTTTTATGCAGTAAAATATTAAGACGCTGTGACCTTCGCACGCATAACAAATAATTTTTGTAAAATATCAGAACAAAAAAAAATATATACGGTCGAATTGAGAAACCTCCTTTTTTTTTGAAGTCGGTTAAAAATGAGATTCAGTTTCTAATCGCTTCTTTGTTCTAATATTACGACGAAGCGACCAGATACAATAAATGTATCTCTTATTTATCTATAATATGAACCTACCTAATGTTTAATTTGTTTGGGTTTTATGTATTTAATTTTAGACGTTCCTAAGCTTTGTAAAATCAAACAATGGAAATAAATGTTTTTGTATCTTGTAGGTACATGTATTATTGGTATCCTATTTAAAGATTTTCTCCTTAACTCTTTACATTTTGAGTAAAAACCATTAAAAAATCCAATCACCATTTACGATTGAAGTAGGAATTGAAGCTAAAAAATTACTTCTGCGAAGAAATAACATCAATTCGAACATAAATAAACATTTATATCTCACTTAAATATATAAAATAGGTACCTCAAACCTATAATTCGTGGATTTATTTTTATCATTATGTCTAACTATAGGTAATTTTATTTAAAAGCATTAGGATTAAATCATTATTTATTGATCGGTAATATTAAGAATTCTTTGCATATTTTTTTCGAATTAGTCTCCAAACATAACAGCTTGAACAGTTTACAATTTTAATAAAAATTACAAATCGTTTTTACTATCGATATCATTATAGTAGATCAATACTAATTCATAATTTATGGCCATGTTTTCTAATAGCAAAACAAGTTAAATAGGTAACTAAGTCGGCTTATTGAAAGATATGTGGTTCAACTACGAAATACTTAGTAGGTAGGTACCTATTAAATTTAGGGTCAACGCCCCTATAGTCCAAAGCTTTACAATATCAGCCCCGAAGACAACACTCGTAATAAGTAACAAGGAGCAATCCATTGTTAAGATTGCAGATAGAAATGCAACGCAAGCCCCGTGAGGCGGGTAAACTATTGAGGCAAGACAAAGAGAGCGCATCTATTAGATTAGATGTGTGACCCGCCCGTGGGACACTGCACTGCCACTTCATTATCTAAGGCACTGCACTTCAATCAGATTCGAGGCCGTTCTAGGCCGTCGCACCCGCCGACATAACACGTGCATTACTCACGAAATATTTTCATAAAACCGAACACAAAACGCACCCGTCCTCCAACCCCCCCTCCCCCCTCCACCCCTCGCCCGGCAAAACCAGTTCAGTTCGTGCCCGGCCGCCGTGCGCGTCGGTCGCTTTCACCGGAGTGCCCGCGTCTCGTTGTGTTACGAAAAAAACACCAAACCAGTGCTGTGGATTCCAACATTACCGCTGCAATAGTGCCCCCAGTGATTGTGCCGTTTCTGTGTTGTGCTCGTGCTTTCTGTGGATTATTTCTCATTGAGAGTGCTAGGCTGCTGGTCGACCGGACGCCTTTTCCATCTCGGGATATCATTAAGGTATTTATTGTTACACCGGCTCATTGTTGTAAGGAATACTTTCCACGACCCTCGTGAGTTAAATCGATAGTCTTGATTCGTTTCCGTGGGTTTGTGGTTGATGCGTCGATAAATCTGGAGTCTGGATGGATGGTGTTCGTAGGATTTGCATTGTAGATGCGCGGCGTGCGTTCTCCTGTAAACAGTGCCTGCGGAATCCACGACTGGTTTCTTTACCGAGTGGGCGACTATTAATTAGGCGGTCCGTAACGGGACCAATAGGCTCCGATGCCACTTAACGATCATTTGATAAGTTTCGTTGTTGAGCTTTCGTCGATTCGTTTATAATTGACTTAGTAACTGTTTCTGTCTCGTAGGTGAGCGTGAGATTCGAGGAGATAACATTAGTTACGCTCGCGGAGCTTTTTAGTTGGATTGTAAAAGCTTTTATTGGATTTTGTTCATCTCTGCGGTTCTTTGACCTTTGTCATACCATTGAATGCATTTACTTCAACGAATTTGTTATCTTTCCATTTATCTTCGAGATAATTTACGCGCTCTCCTCTCTGTATCTTTATTGGATGTGCGCGAAGGTTTTGAGCTTTTTATTTTCTTAGTTTGGTTTCACATTTTGAGTTATTTTGGTTCTAAAAGTTGTCCAAACTATAGTTAGTTTACAAGCTTTGCCGCAAAGCTCGCGGTAGATGGCGTAACCCGTAGCAAAACAATGGCACGGCACCTCAATAGAATCCCAGTGAATCTTACTAATTATACAGTCATAATAGAAAGCTTAGTAAACCAACACCAATCACAGACTAAATTGTGTTACACAAACGATTTTGCTAATTTGAATGTGTCGAGGATAAACTAGAACTGTTTTGTCTGATGATAATTAGTTGCTGATGAGTTATTTTTAAAGTTTATAAACTAAATACAGTTTAACATAAGACTTTTACATAGAAATAGCATGGTACAATAAAAACAAATAGTGATAGGCTTCGAAGCGAGTGCCAAAATCACTCCGTACAAAATTGGCATCAAACTGAAATTGGGAATTTGAAAAATGCTTCGATCCGTTTCACTGTCCGATCACATTACTTTAAATGCTTAAGACGTTAGTAAATGTTGAAACAAAACGATGTAGACCATGTAATTTATACTGAACAAAAGTTATTCCAATAATTTGACATCTTTATTTTGATCATTCACGCCTTCGAAACAATGTCGGTATCCGAACCGCGTTTTATTATCCGAATTTGAATACATATCCGATCGCATGATTTTATAGACAATTTAAGGGTTACATTTACAAGATGAACCGTTGGTTTAATCGTAAACCGAGTCGTAAAATATGTAAAGTCAATATGGTGGCCGACGCGTGCAAGATAACTCGGGGTTTAGAATTGTTATCGGCTGTAATCTATATTTTTGAAGGGACTATAAAGCGAGGAATGCTATGTTGACAACTTGATAAGGCAGAGATGACCATAGGTTGTCTATTATATCACCAATAGGTAATAAACAGCTACGTTCCTCACATAAGTTTGGGCGCCAAAATGTTACGAATATATAGGTATAGGTATATTTTTTTAAAAGTTTTATGTACTATTTTAAGGATACTAGGTATAATACCTATAAAATAACTTCTAAGTTACTCAATCAAATTTCATAAATAAATAAGAGAACGACGAAAACAACTGACGTTTGAGATTAGAAAGGATTTTGTAATTGTACTAGCAAACTAAAACAGTTAGGTACCTGGTAGAATCACTTGTGCTAAACCAAATAACACTTAGATCTCATTAATTTACAAAACATTGTTCATTTTCGTACGAACACGGGTCGCGTGCTTGGTTTTTGAGGATGCCCGAGGGCGTTAATTTACCACGTAAAAAATCTCAAAGGCCGGAAACGTGCGTGTCACATCGGTAGTTGTCGAACAGATGTTGACATGTGTCGCAGTCGCTGGCTGAATGTACGTGGTACTTCAAGCTAATTGACTACGAAAAAAGTAAAACGTAGGTCTATGGTACGCTCCGGCAAGGGCGCGCGGAACGGAACGGAAAGCTACGATTGATGCGTTCGGGTGGGGTGCGTTCGATTTTTTGATTTATGCGTTCCGTTTGTAGATGAATTTTATTCGTTTCCATTTTAAATGGTGAGAGTATGTCCTTGGGATTTATGTGGTATAGAAATTAATAATTTTTTGTTGTGTATGAGTATCCTAAGATTCTTTCCTAAAATATTCTTTATGTATATTATATACCTACATCTGACTGATTTTGTATGACGAATTGACTATTGAAAAATCCACCCTAATCAAGTAGGGTTAGGAGAATGGAACTACTGTAGTAGTACTTATTTTTATTTTTGTAAAATGAAAATACAAAGGCATCAAAAATTCTCCAATAATTACGTACCTATCCAAATGTGGTTTGAAGGACCTATGTCTGTAAACTACTTTATGTTTTAAAAATATTTCTTGTTTCTTTTTAAAGTACATGTTAACATCAAAACATCCATAAAAAACTAAAAGCTTTCGTTTTAAGCTGCACATCAGTGCTTAATTACACAATACACTTAGTTTGTTTATCGGCATGCTCGTCAATGCTTAAAAATAGACGAGAATTTCCATATAAAACGAAAACAAAAAATTTGTAAATATTCAAAATGGCTGAATTTTGGTCCTTCGTTTTCCGGTATAGTTACGTAGTTTCAGTTCTTTTCTTTATACCGAGAAACTTAAAATGATCAATGTCCATGTATGTCTATTAATATTGAGTATAACCATCTTAGACCACATCTTCACTTTACATCAGGTGAGATTGTGGTCAAATGAAGGCTTATCAATAATAAAAAAAAAAAAAAAAAAAAAAAAAATAACAGATGTCTAATACCTAGTTCCCGTAACACAAGCTTAGAGCTTACCGCGGGCCAGAGGTTGTTGTGTGGATTGTCCGGAAATATTTATATTATTTTACATATTATTAGGTGTAGAAAACGAATATGTAAATAAGTACCTAATAAAGCTTAGCATATTAAGCCACTTTTAGTAACAATAGTTAATTTTAATAGTACCACACTAAACAAGACCTCACGAAAGTGGCTAAAAGCCACAAGAAATATTTCCAGGCCAGGTAATAAAACAGGCCACTTAAAGAAGTAAATTCCTAATAGAAGTTGGAATAGCCCTGAGCTTATCTCAAAAATTCTTGAAGTATTTAGGATAATATCTCCATTGCTTAATAAAAGCTCCCCGACCGACGAGTATTACGTCATTATTTCTTAGGTTAAGTTGACAATGTTAGAAAATTCTTTTTTGAAGTTTGTCTCTGTCTGTGCATGATGTCATATCCTACCATAAATTACTTATAAATTATACAATTATTGACACAACACACAAATAACGAAGACAATTAAATGGTGCTGAATAAATTCATTTTGTATGACGATGGTATGGCACCATCTTAGTACACGTGCACTGTAATTTAACCCTAAGTGACGATAACATAATTATCCCTCGGCTACACGTTACATTCTGACCTAGAGCCTACAAAGAGATTGCGTTGACATTGTCTCCCAGAAAGGACACTGGGGACTGAGAAAATGAACACTTTTGACGGCACTAATTCAATGTGCCACAAAATGGACATCATATAATGTGACGCTAGTGGAATACAATACAAAGTTATCTATACTATAATAATATTATAAAGAGGAAAGGTTTGATTTTTTGTTTGTTTGTTTGTCTCGAATAGGCTCTGAAACTACTGCACCGATTTAAAAAATTCTTTCACCATGCGAAAGCTACACTATCCCTGAGTGACATAGGCTATATTTAGTTTTCAAAAATAATATGATTCCTTACCAAACTCCGATAATGTAACCCAAGGTGAAAAAAAAGCACCTAAAATCTTTCTTTAATCGCGAACGCTGCGAAAACTATTGAATATATAACAAAGTGATGTATTACAACTTTGTAGAACTTATCATTATCTACAAAAAACTTGGTTACATCATATCTCTAACTATTATAGTTTTGTGACAATAAGCTATTTTTTTGAAAAATTTAACCTTAAATCTTTCTTTAATCGCGAATGCTGCGAAAACTATTGAATAAATAACAAAGTGATGTATTACAACTTTGTAGAACTTATCATTATCTACAAAAAACGTCCCAACATCATATCTCTAACTATAAGCGGGGTTAAGATC
The DNA here is from genome assembly GCA_929108375.1 of Gymnoscelis rufifasciata. Taxonomy (NCBI): domain Eukaryota; kingdom Metazoa; phylum Arthropoda; class Insecta; order Lepidoptera; family Geometridae; genus Gymnoscelis; species Gymnoscelis rufifasciata. Next base: position 4,734,006 of record OV815327.1, on the reverse strand, counting down.
ACGAAATAATCTACCGCGCGGGGTCGGCTCCCTACTGAATGGTCGTGAGCGGAAATAAAAAAATTGTCGCTTGATAATATTTTGTCGCTTAGTTAGTAGTTAATAATTCGTTAACAGGTAACTAATCCCATTCAAAAAGTTATTTTCAGAACTAAACCCTAGCATATAGCATAGATATTGTACATATCGTCGGTTGCAGGTTCAATTGGGTTAACCAACAAAACACGTAAAATACAGTTTTTTTGTTTTTTTTTTTTTTGTTCTTTTTAATAGCATAATAATAGAAATCTAGCTTAAAAAAAATACAGTTACGCTACACATTTTAACTGTGAATTTTGCAGACTTCCGTCGAAATTATGTTGTAACTGAGTAGGTATGTGATCCATTTACATAAGTCGAATTGTTGTATTCCTATGACCGTAGAAGGTTAAGTTGGTGTATGTATCTTGGCAAACCAGCATTGCTCTTACACTAATTCTTAGCTTAAACGAAAAATTATAACCACACATACACCAATATAAAAAAACTTTCTTCAAAAAACTAACGTTACACCAATTGACCCGAACCAAGTTTATGTTTGTTGTCGGTTACACCAATTTGAGCATTGCAATCAATAGTATGTTTTCTCTTACCTTAATCTTCTTAAAATAATAAATCTAAATTTAAAATAGAAAAACCCCCGAGTCGAATCCTTCAATTTCCTTAAAAGTAAAACACCATAATAATGTGTAATGTGCACGCAATGCGCTTTCATTTGATACCCCACTCGAGATTTTTGCAGATTTTCGGTTTTCCTTCCCCACTCTAACCCCCACAATTTTTAAACGGCACAACCGATTTTCATGAAATATGTCTAAGAGCACTCGCGCCAAACTCACCTCATCCGTTCGGGAGCTATGATGTCCCAGACAGACAGACATGTCAAACAATGACACCCCCCCTATTTTTTGTCGGGGGTTAAAAATGAATCGCAAAATGTGTTGCTAAGCGCATAACTCCATAACTATACCAATTTATTTTTTTTAAATATTCGTTGTAGTTTAAGGATGGATTTTACGGCGGGAAAAATTCGAATAATTTTGAAACAATTTTGAATAATTACCCGTGCAACTCGGATGGGCAGCGTTCGGAAAACTACGACACGTCTTTTCATCGAATATACCGCAGTGCCTCAAGACGAAAGTCTATAATCAATGTGTGTTGCCAGTGATGACATACGGATCCGAAACGTGGTGCTTCACTATTGGTCTCATCAACAGGCTCAGAGTCGCCCAAAGAGCTATGGAGAGGGCTATGCTCAGGGTTTCTTTACGAGATTGAATTAGAAATGAGGAGATCCGTAGAAGAACGCGGGTCACCGACCTAGCCAAACGGATTAGCTCTTTGAAGTGGCAGTGGGCAGGCCATATAGCACGCAGAACAGATGGTCGTTGGGGCCGAAAAGTTCTAGAATGGAGACCACGGATCGGCAAGCGCAGCGTAGGACGTCCACCAACTAGATGGACGGACGATCTGGTGAAGGCTGCGGGCTCAGGGTGGATGCAGGCCGCTGCCAGCCGAAACTACTGGAAATCTTTGAGGGAGGCCTATGTCCAGCAGTGGACGTCTTACGGCTGAGATGATGATGACCCGTGCAAAGCCGGGGCGTGCTGCTAGTAGAATATATTCTTACTCGTACTTTTTAACCCCCGAACAAAAAGAGGGGTTATATAAGTTTGACGTGTCTGTCTGTCTGTCTGTCTGGGACATCATAGGTCTCGAACGGATGGAGTGATTTTATTTCAGTTTTATTTGTATGAAAGGTGAGTGATCTTAGACATGTTTCATGAAAATCGGTTAGGCCGTTTAAAAGTTATGGGGGTTAGAGTGGGGAAGGAAAACCGAAAATCTGCAAAATATACTCTACTATAGATTTATTAAATATTTTGTTACAAAAGTAAGTTACGTTAAACGAACTTATGTTTATGACACACGAAACTATTTTTTTATTTATCATCTTGTATACCTACATATTTCAGTTGAAGGATGGATTCAATAGAATAAAAAAAAGCGGCACAAGAGGTATCGGGTTCGATTCCCTTTTTCTATTTCAAGGGACTTAAAAACTTTCCTCATATTTTTTTTAATATTTTTATTGGTTTTATACTTCATATACATTATTTATGTTATTTATTTATACATAGATATTTTTTATTATACATATTAAAACGTAAGATATTATACATATTAAGACACGGAGAAGTGCTTGCTGAGCAGACAAACACTTGACCACTTGACGGGAATCGAACCCGATACCACTTGCGCCGCAAGAGGACCCTCGTCCGCGCCACAGAGGCAGTCAAAATCAATTGTACATAAAGCTTTTTTTTTAAATATCAATAACTTTATAGTATCAAACAAAGAGACTTATTTGAATTTTAGGACTATTCATCATTAACTGCCAATCACTTAGCTTATAAATAGGTTTTATACAAACGACCCTGGTTAGAACAAAAACCTTGTTTGATTCAAGCAAAATATATTATTATTCGACGTCATAGATATCAAATGTATTCTAATTACAAACGCTAGTTCCAGCACAGATTATAAAGTATTCACTAAGTGACACCGGCACAGATTATAAAATATTAACCTGGCGACATACACCTCATTATCTTGACCGACAACGGTAAATGCTGGACAAATAAAATTGAACGAGTGAAGGGTCTCGTACAATGGTATTTGTTTGGTGATTATTTTGGATAGTGAACTCCACAGCTACAAATAGTAATAGGACCCATTTCGTTGGTAATAACGACAAAATATCTTGAAAAATATATTTTAATACATCATTATTATGTAATAGTTTAAAATTAATAACTTAGACAATCTAGCATTATTTTTTGTAAAGAACCAATTCTATTTTGCATTTTATAATATACAGTCGTACGTTTCTCACTAGATAATGGTTTCTGTATTTATAGAATGCATTCCCTTAAAATCGGTGGGGGTTGCTAGTATAAAAAATATGTACGTTTCCGTTGAATTATTCGCTTAAATCTTTTAAACTTCGCAACAAGTTCTTATCCACATCATAAGCTAAGAAAAATATTAACGAAACATTGGAATTATGTATATACTTAAATCTCAATCATCTCAACTTATCTGAAACGAATTTTTAATTATCATAATTTGAGAAAAGGAGAAAGACTCATCAAGTGGCTTCGAATACACATTTGGAGACGTGTATTTAGAATTTTACGGTACCCTAAAAACGGTATTAGAGATGGAAGATGGTGATGGACCATATAGATTTGGCTTTTTGCTGCCTCTCAATTGTCAAGCTGTTGTTAAGCCAGTTTGAGTTATGACAACATTTTAAAAGCTTAAAATGTTTCGGAGCTATCTTATGCATAATCGTCGACTATACTTAATTCAGATGATGCAGTTAGCATATAATTGACGTCAATCATTTTGATATTGTTTTCTCGGAAGTGACAAAATTCAGGCTCTAAACAGGATTTGCATATTTCATTCTTAGTTCGTACGAAATTAACTATAATAAATAGCATTAAAATTAGATATATTATATTTATACCTATTATATTATCTAATACACTAGTTGTAGAGAAAAAGGAAGGAAAAATCATGTTGTGCCGACCCTACGTTATGTGAGATAAGAACAATAGAATTATGATGATGGTGACTATACAAACCATGTTTATTTTTTTAAATACTTCCTGTGTAAAGATTCTTCATACAAGTTAATCTATCCAACGACTTAAACAGACTTCAAATGAAAATCTAAGCTTAAGTTAACTGCGATCCGAGGGAGTGAAACCTCTTTTTGTTCCTGGCAATAAATTGAATCGTCTAACTTAGAAACAATTTCCATGGGATAAACTTGGAAGTCGGTCTCAAGGAATTCGGGAGGTCCGTAGTCATAAAAACTGTATCTTATTACCTATTTCTTTAGGTAGGTTTAACGGGGGAACTACTTGATGATAAACTGTGAAAATGTTCAAAATATTACGTTTAAGTCTTAAGTTTAATATAACTTAAGTTTGATGTTTACAATCCGTGCAATGAAAGTTAAATAAATAAACATTTCCGGACAATTCACACAGCATCACCTAACCCCAAACTAAGCAGAGCTTGCACTATGGATGTTAGGTGACTGATATACTACATAGATACATTTCTTTTGTAAATATATCCATAACATATATAGAAAACACCCAGACCCGAAACCAGATACTGTAGATCGCACAAAATCTGGTCTGCCGGCGATTACATATCTAGGATTTTGAATTAATTAGTTGAATAATCTTGATAAGCATGATACTTTCAAGAATAACAACACAAGTACGCTCTAAGTTTGTGTAACGGGTATATATTATAAATAAATAGGACTTAGAAGTTAGTTAGCTGTGGTAAGCTCTGAGCTTGTGTTACTCCATTACAATATGGGTTTTTCTTTTTCTATAACACTAAAACCAATCGCTTGTAATACAAACAAACACAACAATACAATGCTTATGCTCAAACATGCTTTAAAGAAATAAAATATTGTTAAGGTATATCAAATGTAGTTTAAAATAATAATAGAATTGGATCATTGTCTTGTATCTGAATGTACAAAGCAGTTAATTTATTTCTCCGAGTTGTCGCTTTGCCAAAATTACCAGTGAGTTGAGTATTGATTAAGACACATGTGTCAGTCATTAATATCGTTTTAGGTCTATTGCATTCATTTGTACTTTGTAATGTGTGTCTCTAAACACACATATCTCTAGCTCCTTGTATACCCTGTCTGTTCCTCTATTAATCTTATCTCCACCCGCAAATGTAAAATAGGCCAGAAACCGTATAAATTAACAGTAAGAAATTACACTTACTGTTTATTACAAGAACATTCGTCGTAATTCACGCACCAGATTACACTGTCATGTCGGCTTTACGATTTTCAAGGTACATACCTACCCAATCGGGCCTAAAGCTGTCGAAAACTCATTTGAGAAGTTTGCCTTCATCAAGGAAAATCCATGTGTCATTAGATTGTTATTCCTCGGAGCCACACGTCTCCCAATAGGGAGGCGCCGCATGTGATACCTACATATATACATACCTACTACAGATGAATCACCGCAAATTTTAATGGTATGGTGAGGGAATAAAACATAATTATCTTATTGATTTATGATTCTAATATGACTGGTTTCAATGAAATAACTGTTTTGACAACGGACGATACTACATATAACCCATTATTGGTTGGAAAACGAGTCGTAGGAGATACCGATTGATTAGGAAATCTGCTGATTTACCTACGGTTAGAAGCCGCATCTGACCGAAATATTTAGTATTAATTAAAGGAAGAACTGCAACAGGACAGCAGTGTTGCATATCGGCTGAAATAATGATGATTATCATAATAAAGCGAGTAGATATATTTTGTACATTACTCATTAATAACTGAAATATATATACGTATAAGAAAATGCGAACGAAGATAAAATAAGCTAATTGACGTAATAGACTTGTGGAATGGAAAACATGATAATAGCTACTTAGTTCAGATCTTATAAAAATACCTCACGAATGCTCAGAAATAAACGAAAAAACGTTTATAAGCTTAAGTGATCTCATGTGAAAACACTCGGAGCTCAAATAAAATACTAGATATAATCGTATTATCATCTTCAAAGTATCTCCAATTCTCTGTCCCTTGTAATATACTATATATTATACAACTGTCAACGCGGGCAGTAATATCAGGTAAAAATTGAGGTTGGAACGTGTCCCCCAGCGAGAAGGGACTATCGGACCTCTCTGTCATTAATTGGCTGGACGAAATCCCAAACAGATGGATACGGAGTTTGTCATTTGAAAACACTCAAACGGAATTCGAATTTCCAACATCCCATCCAGACGGTAAAAATTAGGCGCGGGTTTGAAATAATTGCAGTGTTTTTATTCGGGACCCTGGCCCATCTCGATACTTCGGAGGCAATCAACTCGGGAGGAGCTGGCGCCCACTCGGATTGAGACATTGAATTGTTCGCCATTTTCTTTTTCCTCCAATTTCGCAATAGCAAAAGTAAAAAGGCCCGATACCACCAACAAGGAGGCAATATACGATCTCGAAGCGAACGTTTCCTTTAATGTTTTCATGAGTCTGTGAACTAAAGAGCGTGTAACAACGTATCTGTTCTTGCGTTTTAATAGCAGAAGATCGGACAAACTGCCAAGTATTAACTTTTAGCGACCATCTGCACGAATGTCACGTCTTTATTAGTGCTTATTCTTTGTCCTCATGAATGCAGTGGTGCGAGCGAGAGGGGCGTAGGGCGTCCCGTTTCCGTCTTGTGGTTCCCAGTTCGCTTGAAAAGGCTGGCGTCCCTTTCGGGCATAGGTGTTCAATTCAATAAAAAATGGCGTAGGTACCTGAACCGGTCCCTGACATGTTTATACATTTTTCTTACTGTTGTGTACAGGATTTTTTCCCAGCGTATTTCTCAATTGAGATTGAATCTGGTGCGTTATTAAAAAAGTTCGCGGCGTAATTCTCGCGGTTATTTTTACAGGGCGCAAATTTCTGGCAATTTTTACTTTTTGTAAACAGGTAACACTGTTCCAATTTTGATTTATTAGCCCCGGAGCGGCGCACGTGTTCACTTGAAATTAGATAACGTATCTAACTTAGTTTTTCGAACTAAAATTACAGGTGTAGAGTTTCAAGGGTGGTTTGTTTTATGAAAGGTAATTATGAATTACAAATGTAATATTTTACTGTTGTCGTGATCTGATACAATTAAGCTGGCATGCTTTAATAAACGACCGCTGTTGGGTCAGACTCTTTATAAATTTGTTGTTAATTTCATTCATTGCGTAAGATATTTTGGGTTAGCACTACATTTTAAACATATATTTTTATAAAGTATGTTTTTGTTTGATATGTTATCGCGGACCTAATTCAATAACTTTTATGCAATAATATAAAATTGTAACTTTGAACTTTTATCCATCATTTTTGAATTCTACTGAAGAATATAAAATATTAAAGTAATTTCATCATTATCTAGTAGGAAGTTTACCTTTTGCTTGGTTAAAATAATAATAAAAATGTAAACCCACTACCATTCTACACTATTTATTTCATCTTCTTTTACATAAATGGTACTAAAATAATTTCCTTTCAAAACTGACACAATTAAAACCAAATGTCATTCAACAATTCGCAAAGAAGTAACAACGTTCGTAAAAACAAATTGAATCTGGAACGCTATCGAAATTGTCTATGCGCTAGTTATAAAAGTAAAAATCCAATATGGCGGATGAAGTCACAGCTGACTCTGCGTCACCTAGCCTGATCTTTTGTTCGGTACCTTGAAGTGCCACGACCGTTAGCATTTTATCTTTAAAACTTAGAAAACAGGTTCTCTTGGAATCCAAAATGGACTTCACTTAACTTAATCTAAGATAACATTTACTGATAATTTTGGTACTTTGCAGGTTTGGACCTAAGTATCAACAGTTCAAGTCAGCGAATTGCGCCGTTTGACTTTGGTATTTTCGTAAGAAATTAGTTGAAATATTTCATCATTTGATTCAAATATTACGGGCTACTAAAAGTAACTACCAATAACACAAGAAGTACACAAACGTGTTCAAGTAGAAAAATATCAACCCTCAATTTGCATATGTATTAAGTTGTATTAAATATTTACTTAATTCAAACCCAACCCTATACATAAAACGGCCTTGGTGTTCACACGAAAAAATTCACAACACAATTGTTATTCAAAGCTATACAGCATTAGTCTATACGTCTGTATGTCGTCACTTTGATGTCAAAGTTTTGTTTAGTATAGCTATGACGTAATTACCATATTTACTTGTAATTGTATGTAGATTGTGTACGTTTGTTGTGTTATTGTGTTCACCGAAGCTGTTTAGCATATTTTTTGATCCTAAGCTACTTAAAAAGTATTTCTTCCTATTTTTTCTATTTAGTTTTATTTTAGGATTCGTATTGGCTACTTATGGTGTAACAACTTACGAATTTTGGGGGTCGAAGACCAATATGGAAGGTTTGGTTTCACCAAATATCTTTAAATGCCTTTGTCGTGATCTAAAAATAATTAAGTCTGGATGTTTTTTATTGACCTACGTTTGTATGTCAACAAACCTTAAGCCTTTGCGATAATTGTTATTCTTTTTAAAATATTTTTATGCAGAAAAAATTAAGACATCCGTAACCTACGCGCACAGGATTTTTTTTTGTTTTTTTCCCTGCATAATTTTTTTTTTTAATATCTTAACCTGCAAAGTGAGGTTTATCTCTTATTAAAAACATTTAAAAATTGTTATTCTTTACAATAACTCATAAAACATTTTTGAAAGCTTTAAAAATAACCGTGTTCTGTATATTTTATGTTACTAGCTGTCCCGTTCCGGCATTGCTATTACTATTGCAGAAAACTGCCTAAAGATCTTGTCAGTAGTTTTGAGTTTATCCCGAATATTTATAAGACCTATGTAACAGATACATGTATTTCATGCAATAAATATATACTTTACTTTACTTTACTTAATATTAAGACATACAGCCGCGGTGGCGCAACTTTAACTTATAAAATGAGATAACTATATCTTAATAACTAGCTGTACCCCGCGGCTTTTCCAGCGTAGTTATAGATTTTCACGCGGTAAAAAGTAGTTTTTGCCCTTATAAACCTTCCCTAGACCTCCACGAACATTTCAAGACTAAGATCTAAGATAAGATAAATCCGTTCAGCCGTTCTCGAGTTTTAGACTTGAGACTAGGGAACAGCAATTCATTTTTATATTCATTTTTTTAGATAGTTAAATTACAAAAATAGAATTAAAAGATTTCTTTTAAACTGAATGCAAATTAAACATTTGCATCTACTTAAAAAGCAATTTATTTCCATCAAATATTGAAACGAACTCGCTTACACTTTATTGCTAATAACATTAAAGTACTTGCACCTTTCTCATTTAAATACACCGTCTGCTTGAATAGAGAGAGATAGCACTAAAAGGGCATAATTTACTGAGCTTTTAGTCGAGGCTCGTAAATCTTTAGCCTCAATACTGTGCGCGGGCGCATTGCTATACGGCGAAATGAAAGGCAATCATCTCAGAGTGTTTAGCTGATATTCAATTATTTACCCAATTACCTGGGTCATTAGACTGCATATGGCTAGCAAGGAAAAAACAATAGGCTAGAGTGGTTAGGTTTTACCGACTGAAATTACACCTTAAGGGTTTTTTTTATTATACTTATTTGCATGCCTTTTATTAATGCTTGAATTTTCATTGGTATTTGCGATGGTTTTAACATTTTATGCGTTGTTGATTGACTTTTGTATAAGGACCATAAAATAGTAAGCAGGTACCTATTACAAATAGGTAGGTATTTAAATTTATGAATGACTTTGCCCGTCTTGATAGGTTTCTTGAAATCTATTGGAAAAAAACCCCGTCTCAAAGTATTAAAGGTAAAAAAGACAGAATTTTGAATTTAAATGTAAGACGTAAGATGATGATGTAAGATGTTATATTGATGTTAAGTACCATGTAAATTTCGGTAGCGAAGTGTAAAGAATTTCGTCCATTGACCTATTATCACCCGTCCTTGTTCCTCCAGTGTGCATAATATATAACCATCTTGCTCATGCAAATAATAGGGAGCGGAACGGAAACATACAAACTCTCTCAGCGCGGGATATAGTTATAAGAAAAAGATTACCTGACATTAGACCTTTTGTTAGCCTCATCTTTAGAAAGAACATTTTTAAATTTAATTTTATACTAGATTTTTACACAACATATTTTTCTATTTTCTGCGGCAGCCTTCCTCGAAAATAATCGATCTAACAGAGAAAAATATAAACAAATCTAACGCGTAGTTGCTGAGATTAGCACGAACAAACGAACAAACTTATCAGCTTTATAATAGTAGTACAGATCATTTTTAACCCCCGACCAAAAAAGAGGGTTGTTATAAGTTTGACGTGTCTGTCTGTCTGTCTAGGACATCATAGCTCCCGAACGGATGGAGCGATTACAATTAAGTTTTTTTTGTATGAAAGATGAGTTTAGCTCGAGTGTCCTTAGACATGTTTTATGAAAATCGGTTGAGCCGTTTAAAAGTTATGGGGGTGAGAGTGGGATAAGAAAACCGAAAATCTGCAAATATACTCGAGTGGGGTATCAAATGAAAGCGCATGGCGTGCACATTACAAAATATTATGGTGTTTTACTTTTAAGGAAATTAAGGCATTGGAATCGGGGGTTTTCTTAAATTTTAAATTTAGATTTATTAATTAACATAATATTACTAAAACGAATTAACGTTAATGATATTTTTTCATTTAAAATTTATGAAAATTTGACTAAACTACCTATAGCACAGAGAACTTGACCGTCGGGAATTAAACCCCTCTTGCGCCGCATGCGGACCACCGAGCCACTGAGGCAGTTTTTGATCACAATATATGTTATACAAATACTAGCACGAATATATAGTCTAATGACTCTAGAAGAGGCAGTGAGATGTAATCAGAATGTGCTCCATTCATCAGATACCAAAGATGCTGCGATAGAGGACAGAGCACGCCCGACCTAGTTTTGACCAGTGTCGACACATTTCAGTTACTAGCAGGTGGTTGTTTTGCCTCTCTGTTGTGTATCTGATCTTAAATTGTCGTGAAAATTCATTTAGAGGTTAGGCTTCCAAACCTACGCGTCAGCAACGCGGGGAGTGGCTGCGAACTTTATTGCCTGAAAACGACCCACTTCATAGTCGCTTTGGTCGCGCAGATTTGGCCGAGCTTGGTTTTATTTATCTACTTTCTAGGTCTTCCCCATCTTAGACCATATCGTCACTTTACATCAGGAGAGATTGTGGTCAAATAAAGGAGTTAGGAGCACCACCAAGGAGTAAGTGCTTGCAGAACATACAAACACTTCACCCCTCGGCGGGAATCGAACCCGCTACCTCCGCCCACCGCGCCACTGAGGCAGTCAACTTAAAAACCGTCAAATCATGGACTCATGTCATTAATAAGAAATTTCAAGTTAAAATATTGATGATGATGAACCCCGAAAGGTTAAGAATGATGTAAGTTTGTCCGTATAGAACGAACACAATCGCCTCTTCACTGCACAAAAGGTTTAATATTAAAGGCACTAATGACGTGTGTTTCATTAATCATTGCAATGAACCATAGATAATAGAAAGAGAAAACGCTAGCCATAGATAACGATCAAGCAACATAGTGTTATGCAAAGGAAGTAGGTACTGTTTGTCGGTGTGTAACGGATTTTTTATTATTGAACAAACGTGAGTCGCGCTTACAAAATAAGTCTTGAAAACGTAAAAATTATGTAGTTATAGTAAGTAGGTTATAAGCTGTGATAATATTAAGTCGGAACCAGATAAAAAATCAGTTATTTTACAAAGCAGAGCATACAACTAAAAATGTTTAACCCCCGACAAAAAAAGGGGTGTTATTAAGTTTGATGTGTCTGTTCTGTCTGGGACATCATAGCTCTGAACGTAAGTAGCGATTTCAATTTAGTTATTTTTGTATGAAAGGTGAGTTTCGCGCGAGTATGTATAAGAACACTCGTACAAAACTCACCTTTCATGTTTGATGAAAATCGGTTGACCCGTTTAAAAGTTATGAGGGTAAAAGCGAACGGGTATAATTACTAAATAACTAACTGACCTGACTATATTTGATAAAAAAATACCTAATGTATATACTTAACCTGAACTATTTATTTCCTTCGCCGAGTTAACGACACCGCGTTATATAGATTTTAATGCGTATTTTATAATTATTCTTATATATTTACTTATAAATATAAATTACCTAGGTACTAAGATTTACCGTTACCGTATGATTTATTTTATGTACAAACTGCATTAACGGGAAGAACTGGTAAGAGTCATGAAAGTTTCTAGTAAGTACCTTGTGGCCAAGATATTTCTATTATATAGTATAAGGTTTAATAGTATTCGAACGATAATAACTATTCTATTAATAATTATATTTTGTGGTGCAAGAGGTAGCGGGTTCGATATAATAAAAATATCTCTATTATGTATGACTATTATATTAAGTACTTATATCAGATATCTAGTACCCGTAACACAAGCTTAGAGCTTACCACGAGGCTAGATGTTGTTGTGTGAATTGTCTGGAAATATTTATTTATTATTTATTTTACATAAATATATTATTTTATATATCTGGATAATAGAAAGAGTTTGTTTCAGAAGAACTTAAACACGAAACTTTAAACGGAGATAAAGTGCCTACGTTCTTTCAGATTATTGTCAGAAATAATAGGCATGAATACTTAAAAAATAGATGTACTGTTTAGTCCGTCTTTCCGCCTGTCCAATTTTTTTAACGATTTTAATTTAAAAAGTGAAATATACCACAATATTATTTTTACAAACAGTTACTACTGAAACATCTAAAAGTAACAGTAATGTGCGAGTAACTATTACTTTAGTGAAATATTAATATTAGTACCAACTATTATCTAGTCCATGACAATCACAGTACAATGCTACGCCTACTCGGGTTAATGGTCTTACAGAACAGTTGAGCAACCTTTTTGAAGTTTTTGTTAACGCCTATCTAGGCGTAGTTTACATTCATCAAAACTAGATTTCTATTTCGAAATCCGTAGTAGATCAGACCTATCTTCGCCATTCATTTTACCCGACTGTGCGACCAGACGACCGGGCCGATTTTTATGATTCATACGTCGATCTATTCCTCTTTAGTCCGGAGAGTGTTACTAAAGACATGACGTTAGTGCAAATGTCATAAAGTGACTACAGGACGCAAAAAATTAAGTCCATGAACTATGTTATGTGGGGTATCGTTGAATAGGTATTTAAAAATCATCTGTAGTTTTGCTTTCAAAATGTTTCGTTCGGATCGACCATTTAGGGTCTATACCGATTTAAAGTTGCGAAACGACCATCCTCATTTAATAGGCTTAAAGACAGTAAAAATTCCCAAAAAAGTAAAATCGTAGTCGTGATATAATTTTTCTACTTTTCAGCTTGTTGTTTTAGCCTATGTCGTCGTATACTCCATCACTATGAACTTGATTTCTAATTTTTCAAAATACCCGCAGTCTTACCTGTCTGACCCCATCATGATTTCCCGTGTGGGAAAATTTAAAGGATAGTTTAGCAAATATTTACAGCTACATTAACGGCTACACCACCATTCCTTCCATCAAACCGTTAACTTAATGATGACTTACCCAGTTCCAGGGAAAATCCGCCTCAGAATCATTGGTAATCAATTGAAGTTGTCAACTCGAAATAGAATCTAATTTATAGCTGACGTGAGTGAACGTCTGAATGGATCGGGTGTGTCTACAGTCTTCGTTTGTTTTGTGCTAGGTTATATTCTTGGAGTCCTGGTTATTTCTGATTGAATTTGAATCTCGATTGAGTTGGACAAAGCGCTGAGTCTATTTGCATCTTGGTCTGTTTCTGATTGGGGGGTAAATAGCCTGTGGTTTTATTGGATAAAAGCTTAATACTAGATTTTTTTGAAAAAAAAACGTATTAAGTTAATGCAATTGTGTTATTTGTAGCACGTTGATGCGTATTGAAGATCCGATAGACAAAAAATAAAAGTAGTGTTTGCTATAATCATCATTCTGGCCGAAAATCTCGGCCTTGAACAACATTACTAGACAAAGTTAGGTATTTTTAAGGAACATTCTAAAACAAAAAACTGTCTGTGTGTGTAGTTTCGTGTACATCATCATAAGACAGAAAAATCCCGTGTCACACACTCATCCCATATCCCTCGTGTCTGAACTTTGATCCTTTTAAACATCTCAAAATACATTTTTCAAGAAACACGACGGAGTTACTTTCGATTATTTTCAGCGGAAAGAAAAATAAGGAAGAAAAAAGTTATGGCAACACTTAGTTGCTGTCATTAAGGATTTCTCCCTGGCCTTGGGCCAAGGGGAAATATTAGGTCCTTACATATGAAATTGGCGTTTTTCGTACTGGCCACTTTAATCACAAATTTCTCCTCTTTGGTAAGGAATTCCAAATTCAAATTTGTACAGCTATAGACTCATGTATTTGTGCTTCGATGATCGTCATTCATTTGTTTTTTTTCTTCTGTTTTTTTCTGTTTGCGTCACTCATTTTACAAAATGGAAAACTTAAAATATCGCATTATTTACGAGTACGAGTTCCGCCGTGGCACTAGTGCTGCGGAAACAACTCGAAGGGTGAATGATGTGTATGGCGGTCGTGTTGCAAAAGAAAACACAGTTCGTTTTTGGTTCCAACGTTTTCGTTCTGGAAATTTCGACTTGCAGAACAAGCCCCGTGGACGGCCTGAGACTCAAGTTGATAATGAAGAGTTGAAGGCTATTGTGGAAGCGGATCCATCGCAAACCACGTCCGAGTTAGCTGCAGGCTGCGGTGTTAGTGATAAAACTGTTTTAATTCACTTGAAGCAAATTGGGAAGATTAAAAAGCTTGAAAGGTGGGTACCTCACGAATTGACTGAAGCAAACCGGCAAACGCGCGTCGACTGCTGCGTTACATTACTAAACCGGCACAATAATGAAGGTATTTTAAACCGAATCATTACCTGTGATGAAAAATGGGTTCTTTACGATAATCGGAAGCGCTCAGCGCAATGGTTGGATCCTGGCCAGCCAGCCAAATCCTGCCCCAAGCGAAAATTAACCCCAAAAAAGTTACTTGTAAGCGTTTGGTGGACTAGTGCCGGTATTGTTCATTACAGTTTTCTCAAATCTGGCCAGACTATTACGGCTGATGTCTATTGTCAGCAATTGCAAACCATGATGGAAAAGCTAGCGGCTAAACAACCTAGGCTGGTCAATCGCTCCACGCCACTGCTGCTTCACGACAACGCTAGACCACACACTGCGCAACAGACGGCTACTAAATTAGAAGAGCTTCAATTGGAAAGTCTAAGACATCCTCCGTACTCCCCGGACCTTGCTCCAACAGATTACCATTTTTTTCGAAATTTGGATAACTTCTTGCAAGGGAAAAAATTCAACTCCGATGGGGCAGTCCAAATCGCCTTCAAAGATTTTATTGATTCCCGTCCGACTGGTTTTTTTAGTAAAGGGATCAATGAACTACCTATAAGATGGCAAAAGTGCATAGAAAATAATGGTTCATACTTTGATTAATTAAATATATTATATTAAAAAATATTCGACTTTTTGTTCCTCCCATACAAAACGCCAATTTCATATGTAAGGACCTAATAGAATGTAGCAATTTTATCAACAGGCTTTTGAGATTTTTGGTACGAGGAGCGTGATGTGAACAAATATGTACATATTATAGAAAAGAAACAAGAGAAAACGTATTGGTTTTGTATTTTAAGGAGACATTGGGTCTTTAGCTATGATAAATAACTGAATTATAAAAGGTAAACTTTTTCACAAGATTTTTTCTGCATAATGAAACAAAACTGCACCACTGTAGTTTAGAATAAATACTGTCAAATGAAAAATAAACTATTAAAGTTTCTACTAAACATTCATACACATATCGTAATCTCATCAGATTCCGGAAAAATATAAAATACAGAATGCGGCATTAACTAAAAGAATATCCAAGACATAAAACTCATTCGATCTCGCAAACCCTGCAGTTATGACGTCATACATTACACGTGGAATAACGAATACTGATACACAGTAAGTTGCTCATAAAAACTTCGGAAAGCGATAACTCCCGGATCAGATATCGCCCGTAAAGATACTGGTACCTCAGTTATGTTCTCCTTGAAGTTATGGCTGACAAATGTATCTGCGGCTTCATAGCCGTCTGTTGAAGCACTGTTAATTTTACTGCCTTTGATTTACGAGTGATAATGGAACAGGCGATGTTAGCTAGAAGCGCCTGGTGTGTAAGGGTCGGTAAGGGGTTGGTAAGGATGGCCTAGTTTTTAAGTTTCCAGGGTTTGATTGTCGGAGTTGTTTGAAGATAGTCTTGCTTGTTAGTGCGATTAGTGTCTGGAACTGAAATGAAGGTAGATTACTAGACATCTGCAACTTTTTTGGCAAGGAATAGATTAGACTCAATTAGGTTTTATTGCCAGGGATGAGTTTGGTAGGATAAGTTTTTACAAACCGGATTTAATATTTTTTTTAATGTAAACCTTTCTGTCTGTCCACTGATATGACTGCCTATGTAGCGCGGTGGGCGGTGGTTCGATTCCCGCCAAGTGATTGTATAATCTGCATGCGCTTTTCGCCTTGGTCTGGGTGTTGAATATGCATAATAAAAATGTCTATATATATATATATATGTCTATTCTATTAAGTATATCAGATGTCTATTACCCGTAATACAAGCTTAGAGCATACTACGGGACTAGATGTTGTTGTGTGGATTATCCGGAAATATTTATTAATTTATTAACAGCAAAAATAACGATAAAAGATTGAAAAGAAAGACAAATAACCACAATTTTCAATAAACCCGTACTGTTTACTCGATGCCAAAAGAGACTTCCGAAACAACAATAAAACCGCGCATCTGATTAAGGAAGCCACTTCCACTTCTCATTACAAACTTTGAAAAGTAAATCCTAAACAAAGCTAAGTAAAGTACCTGTTTCATTGCGAACAAAAACAAAATTTCAATTTGCGCGGGGCAACCCTAAAGGCTCTTGTCAAATCCCTCTTTGATCGACTTCAGGATACCCGGATCATAGTATTTGAGAATACGGTGATGTATCTCCCTGATTTGACTGTGGAATTCTGGGAACTCCACTTCTCTGAATTGAGACCTCTCAGCTTAATGGAACTAACGGGCTCAATAAAAGGGGAACAGTTTGTCAAAACTTTTTAACTCTAACATTTCAAGCTCAAAATAGTTTTTTATCCATTTTCGTAAAGTACAATACAATAACACTTTATTGTTTTTACACACAGGGCAATGGTAATACAACAATACGTAAAATACAAACGCACACTGGGCGGCCTTATCGCTAAATAGCGCGTAGGTATCTTTCTATTTACATTATATTGGTATATTCTTATTTACTCTGTCACAAAATTATAGGAAGCATTTCTCAAATAAAGTTTAAAACTAATATGTATAGGTACTAATATTACAAAGCCGAAGAGTTTGTTTGATTGAAAAAATAATTTAGTGTCGGTTAGAGTATTGCGGAATGCTATTGGCTATTTTGCCGCGGGAAAATACTCCGCTGGAAAATCCAAAATATACGGGCAACGCCGTATTCCACTTTTCAATCGTTCATTTTCATTCTATCATACACATCGCTGTCATTCGAGCTTATTTGCTATCAAATCGTTATCATTTTGGGAATTGTGTATTGAATCTATCCTTGAGCTATCATATTGCGCTACTGTATTGTAGCTACGCGTTTATTACTATGTCTATCTATAGCTACATCGTCTATTTCAAAGCTTCGTTGAGACTCAGCATTCTGCAAACGTTGACGCCCTTAAATTACCATGAAACTAATAGTTTTTGTTGGTAACTTCGTAGGGCCCGAGGTCTATCTTAAAACAAGAAAAGTTTGTTATTGCTTAGTCTTAGTTAGTCTTAGGGCGTTTAGGGTTTATCCTCCGGCGATTGATAGTTTCGGATTGAAGTGGAAAGGATCAGTTTTCTATTGATTTGTTTGCTGAATTAGAACTTGTTCGTTTTTCTTTTGGGTTTTGGAGTTTGTTCAAATCAAAATCAGCTTATTATTCTTTATGGTTTATGGCATTCGTGACTGGCTATTTCGCAGTCGACAACGAACGTCCGTGTCTCAAAATTACGTTTCAAAACAGCTTCTAGTGTGTCCAGATGTAACTAGTTATACCAAAGTGTCGATTTAAAATGAAGTTTTAATTGGTCAAAACAAAATGATCATATTGAACCGTAGATCGGAATAAATGTTATCACTTTCTTATGAAAAGCTTTTGTTATTACTTCTAACAAAGTCAGTCAAATTTGACTTAATATAAAGTATATGTATAATAATTGAGGACCTTATTTCATCGGTTTATTTTTCTGTACATATCCAACAGTATATATACTCTTTTTCAACATACATACTAACATAGGTTCTAACTGTTAAGACAACATCATTATTTAATTAAGACACTTCCGTAACCTTCGCGCACAGGATTCGAACCGATAGCGCCCCGACGCGCTACCAATTACACCAACGAGTCATCACATGATAGGTCGAAATATTTCTGCACTTTGTATTATCGAGTGAAGCCCCGATGTGATCTTATTTTTTCAGCATACAATTTGAAAATAGTTTAACCTGCAAAGTGAGGTTTATCACTTATTAAAAAGCATTAAAATCATTATTTAATTCTGTATTTAAAATAGACGATTGTATTTATCTACCACTAGCTGTGTCCTGCGGTGCTACCCGCGTTATAATGGATGAAGTACTCTTAAACAACAACATATTTATTTGAAAGATTAATATTATTATGTTGATACAACTTAAACAAATTATTTCGACCAAATTAGGTACCATAAAAACGGTTTTTGTGAGTTAATCTTAAAAGATAGACATATACTATCGCGGACTGTTTTTTAGATCATTAAAAGAGCTATTATTCTTTAATACATATTTTTTGTGTATCTTGAACCGTTTTCACGGCGCACGCAACGAAAGGCTTCAAAGATGAACAATTTCTCCCGTTTTTTACACATTTACCACTATATCTTTGCTCCTATTGGTCATAGCGTGATGTTATATAGCCTATAGCCTTCCTCGATAACTGGACTATCCAACACAAAAAGAATTATTCAATTCGAACCAGTAGTTTCGGAGATTAGCGCGTTCAAACAAACAAACTAACAAACAAACAAACAAACAAACTCTTCAGCTTTATATATTAGTATAGATATTATACGAGTCCTAGCTTTCTTCAAAATGTCTGAACAGCTAAGCCGAGGGTTGCAGTTTTAACAGAATATCCGTCCTTCACGTTAGCGAACGTCCAATGCTACGTAGATCTCCATTTGAGAACTTCCGGCTTCAAACACCAACTGTTTCTCGTATGATATGTACAGTCTAAAGTATCCATGATTGTGTTTTTAACTTAACGTTACTTAAAAACTTCACTCGACTTGTTGAATTTGAAGTTAAGCTTCTCTTCTTAAAATGATAATGAAAACTTTTTGGTTATTTAATTATCCAGTTTCATGTAGCTATTTGACTATTGACGTCTTGGTAGTCTTGTAAAAAAAGAAACATAGTAATTTAAGTACAGTAATAAAACGTAACTACTCATTCATTAAAGCTTAAGATACCTACATGTTTACTGCTATTAATTTGACTCTGAGTTACCGTTAAGCTCTAAGCTTTCAAAATAACACGCTACAAAATTATTTACGTTGGCAGTAAAAGTAGTTGTAGTATGAAAATATTTTGATGTCTTGGATTTGGGATCAGTATGCGCGTTTTAGGACATAAGACGGATATATATAATTACAATTCTATTTATAAAGGTCGTAAATAAATTCCGTGATACTTACTACTTAAAATGTTATTCGTCGAGTTGAATTCGACGAGTCTAAGGTATGGAATACGTTTATAATGTCGATACGCGAAGGAAACAATGCATAACTGCACTTTTGACTGACTGCCGTTGCGGATTCGATTCCAGCCGAGGGGTAAAGTATTGTATGTTATGCAAGCACTTTCTCCTTGGTCTGGGTTATAAATTTAATATGCTAATGAAACAAATAAATGTATGTCATCACCATCATCACCCTATTAACTTTCCCACTGCTGGGACACAGGGACTTCTCTCTTGGCGAGGGAAAGATTAGGCTTTAATTCACCTCGCTTGCCAAGTGCGGGTTGGTGAATGTCACATGTCCTTCAGACTCAATAAAGTTCTCAAAACATGCCGGTTTCCTCACGATTTTTGCCTTCACCGATAAAGCACGTGTTTTAAAGCGCTTATACATTTTTCAAGAAGTAAAATCCAGAGGTGAGTGGCGGGATTTGAACCCACGACCTTCGCCAACACGGCTTCATATCTATGTATGTATGCCTATAATATGGAAATCAGATGTCTTTAACCCGTAACACAAGCTTAGAGCTTACCACGGGGCTAGATGTTGTTATTTATAAAATGGTATTTGAGTGCAAAAAGGTAAAGCTCTCATAATCTTCGTTACAAAACATTATTATGCTATATATCAACAAATTCAATACAAAACAGGAAATTAAGTAAGTTCTATTCTTTCGTACAACATTAAGCTATTAATCTAAATTTACTAGACAGCGCCATAAATACCACAGTTTCCGTGTCCAACTGCAATTAACTCTAAAATATCACTGAAAACTAAATCTACTAATATCAATCCTACCATTTCCTTCGGCGATTGACAAACAACGAGATCTGGCAATAAATTTGACAGAATCCTGTTTAACTATTATTTAGATTTATAACGGGATATTTACCATGATTGATTGTCTTTCGAGTTTCCCGATATTTCGGCACAGTTACATGCGCCATGATCACGGTTAAACTGAAGCTGCAGCGATAGGAGTAACAGTTTTATTGGCAGACAAATCGATCTACCCTCTTTCTCACTCTTTTATTACGAGTCGATGCTTCACTAGGGTTGGGACATGTTTCACACCCCACTAACACACTATCGCGACACACAAAACTGACGGTGTCCGTTCGGACCTCCGTTGCAGGCTTTTTTCCACTACTACACATCTTCACAACAGGGTTCCAGGTTCCAGATAATTGAAAACCATCTTCTCGGTTGAAGTTCCTGTGTTTGGTAATCTCAATAGCCTCCTGTACCAATCTAGGTATATAGTGTTTTTCTACTGAGATTACTTGTGGTTTGTGTAGCTCAATCCAATGGTTAGGGCCCGCCTCTAAAATGTGAAAGACAATCAATCATGGTAAATATCCCGTTATAAATCTAAATAATATTGATAACCATGAAAGTTTCAAAAGTTATCCTGTTTAACTGTTTGACATTTAACATTTTGTGATGGGGATATTTCAACGGAACTCAAACAATCGGCCTAATAAGTTTACTGGGCTACTGTGTACAACTTGTGCCTAAATTTGTTCTCTACTCCTTATATATAAAAGCTATATTTCCATCTGCGACTATGGATGCGAGAACTAATTTGGGAACAGTTAAATCTGTCGATGGAAAATCGATCTTCCTGAATGGGGATAGCCTTTGATTCGTATCTATATCGCTTGAGATGTTTGTGTGTATGTCATGTTTTGTTTTATAATGTATGTTAGTATGTTTGTTGAAAGACACAAAACAACTGGTAGAAAGCTGTTGTTTACCGTATGGTTTTTGTCCATAAATCTATCAACATTGTCTTTTAACAGAGTTATAAGTTTTAAACATTGATCGTATTTTAAGACGAGAATGTATCTTTTGACTGTTTAAGGGGACTTTTAATAGTTTTTATTGAAACATAAAAGTTTGACACTTTGTTGACAGATGATTAAAATAAATTTGATAAGTATGAGATGGGCTCATACTACTATTTGGGTTCCGTGTATAGTTTATTCACATTTCCAAAAAAAATATGATAAAATGTGTATAAAATGACGATGCGCGAGGCCAGTAATTGGAAGGGTTCCTAATACAAAAAAGAGGGGTGTTATAAGTTTGACTTGTATGTCTGTCTGGGACATCATAGCTCCCAAACGGATGGAGCGATTTCAACTTATTATAGACACTGCACAGACTGATATAATATCTGTTGATTTTCAATATCAACTCAAATTAACTGTAAACAAATATTTCAATCAATTTGTCCAAGAAGTGCAATAACAGAAATAGCTTAACAAATTCAATCCAATTAAACTAAAACCAGGGTTTGTCGTTTCACGCCTTTATCGTGTCCAATAGTATATACATATACTAGCTGTGCCCTGCGGTGCTACCCGCGTTATAATGGATGAAGTACTCTTAACCAACAACATATTTATTTGAATAAAGATTAATATTATTATGTTGATACAACTTATTAGGTACCATAAAAACGGTTTTTGTGAGTTAATCTTAAAAGATAGACGTATACTATTGCGGACTGTTTTTTAGATCATTAAAAGAGCTATTATTCTTTAATACATATTTTTTGTGTATCTTGAACCGTTTTCACGGCGCACGCAACGGAAGGCTTCAAAGATGAAATAATTTCTCCCGTTTTTTACACATTTACCACTATATCTTTGCTCCTATTGGTCGTAGCGTGATGTTATAGAGCCTATAGCCTTCCTCGATAACTGGACTATCCAACACAAAAAGAATTATTCAATTCGAACCAGTAGTTTCGGAGATTAGCGCGTTCAATCAAACAAACAAACAAACTCTTCAGCTTTATAATATTAGTATAGATTAAAGCACCATTAGGTAAAGTCAGTGAAGTCTGTTCGCACCTTGTTTTAAGTGTATTGTATTTACTGAGTAATGTTAAGTTAATGATATGGTTTATTATCATTATCTCCCTATTAACGTTCCCACTGCTGGGACAGAGGGACTTCTCTCTTGACTAGACAGATTAGCCCTAATTCACCACGCGGGCCTAGTGCGAGGTGGTGAATGTCGCAAACATGTCCTCAATCATGGCAAGTTTCCTCACGTTATTTGTTTATTTTTATTCATCGTTTTTTTTTTTTTTTTTTTTTAAGCAGAAAACTCCAGATGTGCGCAGCGAGGTTTGAACCAACGACCTTTAGAATGAAAGTCGAGTGTGCTCCACACTTATCTAACACAGATTTTTTTATATCGTTAAGGTTGACTAACTTTAGAGGAGACTGCACGGGCATTTCTTTATTTTACCGGAGTAATTAGTATTTTCAAGAAACGTACACAAAAATGAAGAGGATTTGAGATGTCTAGCAGTGGACGACCTATGGTTGATGATAACGATGATAGTTGCAGAATCTATACACTTTGTGATGAACCAAAAACCACCAAAATTAAATAATCTTTAGAAGGCTGTAGGTACAGTTAACAGCAAAAGGAATTGATGCAATACTGCCCTAAAATAATATATACAGTTTATTTAGTCAAAAGTAACTGACTACTGTAGTTTTTTAGAAGTAAAGGAACACATAACATGTCAAAATTAGTCATAATAAATGTGATCACTTCACATTTATTCCGATCCTCGGTGTTACTACGATAAATTAATTTTGACTAAAAAAACTTCTTTTGAATTGACACTTCGGTATAACTTGTTACAAATGGATCGCCACACTACATAAATAAAAAATTCCGGACAATCCACACAACAATATCTAGCCCCGTGGTAAGCTCTAAGCTTGTGTTACGGGTACTAGACATCTGATATACTTAATATAATTTACTTACATAGATAGATATATTTTAATTATACATATTGAACACCCAGACCAAGCTCTCTTAGATATTTTGAAACGTTGAATTTGATAACTTTTGCTGTTGACTGTAGCTATTTAGTCTCAGTAAGTAAAATTAAAACAATCTAGATTTAACATTCAGACAGTTTACGTGTTCCGAGATTGTTCTTGATTTGCTGCCGTAATTTTGAAGTTTGTTTTCAATTACAATTGGATGGAGCCAGAGTTTTCATTTCTGTGTTCAAAACTCTCAACTTTCCGTTCTTACGTTTCACGGAAGTTGATTTCTCATAATGTACGGTTAATTTATTTTATAAATATAAGTTAGCTTGCTGTTCCTTGGATTTACTCGTGTTTCATAGCTATACTTATATGTTATAATATATTTATAGACGGTATTGTGAGAATTCGGTTTAAAGATCTTTATTAATAAATCTAAATTTAAAATTTAAGAAAAACCCCCGATTCCAATGCCTTAATTTCCTTAAATATAAAACAACATAATATTATGTAATGTGGACGCGATGCGTTTTCATTTGATACCCCACACTAGTATATTTGCAGATTTTCGGTTTTGCTTCCCCACTCTCACCCCCATAACTTTTAAACGGCCCAACCGATTTTCATGAAACATGTCTAAGAACACTCGCGCAAGACTCACCTTTCATACAAAAAAAACTAAATTGAAATCGCTCCATCCAGTCGGGAGCTATGGTGACACAGACAGACAGACAGACACACAGACAGACAGACAGACAGACAGACAGACAGACAGACACGTCAAACTTATAACACCCCTCTTTTTTGGTCGGGGGTTAAAAAATACTCTAAAAAGAACATACAGCTCACTTGATAAGTAATTAGTAACGTACTTTCACCTTTTCACTTTAAGTTATAAGGCCGCCGCCCATTTTTACACTGTTTTCTACATGTTAGTTCTTAAGCTTTGTTCTGTTGTATTATAATATTGCTGTTTCAATAAAGAGTAGTGTATTGTCGCTAGCCTTATAAAGATCCTTAAAATAAAAGTAGGTAGGTACCTACTCAAATAAAAGTGTATTTTCTGTTAATTAAACGTATTTTTTTTTAACTAATTTGAAATAATAACTGCTATAAGGTGATGATAAACTGCTATAAGTATAGGAAATATAAATAGTTTAAACAGAGTGTGGCGTGGGTGTTAGACGTGGATAGATTCGCGGAAAATGGAACCGATTTTGTTAGAATAGTTAAGTAACCCCGATACACAGCGGTATTGTAATTTACTGATATTCCACTATAACCTACTGTACGGTTCGTACAATATGTATATACAGAAATGCAACGCAGCATTTATGTTACCGTGGGACCGCCGGGCGCGAGATGCAGCGCCCGCGTTAGTCCATATTACCATCGCGGCTAATCAGCACGTCATTAATTAATTGAAGGAATTAATTCTTAATAAATTGTCCAGTGTTCAAATATAGCTCTTCTTCTTGATTTTCCTTTAATATTCTACTAGGGTACATCTATAAATATTCGATCATTCGTTCCATCTTTTATTAAATAGCTTTTATTAAATGGATTTTTACCGAGATAACAAAGTATTTTCCTGTAGTAAAAAGTAACCTATATCCTTCCTCGATGAGCTATCTAACAGTGAAGGAATTTTTCAAATCGTACCAGTACTTCTATGAGATTAGCGCGTTCAAACATACATATTCAGCTTTTTAATATTAGTATAGATTGGTTGAATACCTAGCTTATAAATTTACAACCCCTCTTCCTTATCAGAGGGGACATAAGCATTTTTCTTTTAAGTGAATAACTAGAAACTAGTTATTAATGGTATATCAAAATGTGTACTGTAGTGACATCTAGTTTAGTTTATGTTAACTATTTCTATGTAATTGTCTATGATAATAAATATGGCAGTCTGTCACTTCCAACGCACTCGGTTTCAATTAATACTAGTTTTAATATGTACAATTTAGAAAACACCCCTGAACAAGTAAGTCCACATCCAAAAAGATTCGTAAGCAAACTCACAGAGAACATAAAACTAAGCAGGTACCTAACTGGAATGAACCAGATTCAGGTCAAGGCGACAGCCAGTGAAATAAAGTAAATTATTTATTTTTACATTCGCCCCTATTCGCGAAACTTTCAGGACAAAAAGGCCCTCGTCCAAAGTACACTTGAAAAAAGTACGAAAAGCGGTATCCTACCGGAAACGGAAGTCGCCAGCTTCCCGGACGTAGAGGGCGCTACGAGCGAGTGAAATTGTGTTTAACAACCTTTGAGGGTAGATCGACGAAATTATTTATCAAGTGCTTCCTAATTTTTCATAATTGGACTGAAGCCTTGCCAAAGAAATAGGTAGTAGGTACATACATGAGTGATTAATTCCATTACTTATATATGAGGAAATTGATAAACATGATTTAGCCCCTCAGAGACCTTTCAACGCAAGATTTTGCGGTTGTTTTTTTAAATAGAACCGATTCGATCATTTTGTGGATGCAAAAACAGCTTCGGTTGAAACGGTGGTTCTGTTGAAAAATAGGAAACTACTTTTGTTGGGCTAATTTTTCAATTGTTAGTTAAACGCTAAATTAAAATTTATTAATCGACTATTAAATCAAATCAAATAGTTTATTCGTATAAAAATCATTTTACACATAAATAATACATATTCAATAAATGGAAAAATAATAATCATAATTATTAGATATATTATATAAGTATGTATTTCAAATGTAAAATATATTAAGCACAATAATAACCAAGACAAAAGAGTATGTTTCCTTTATAATTAAATTCACATACATAGATTATCCGAAATAATTTCATGACAAACAGCCAATATTTTCTCGGATTTCTGTCTAAAATAGCTACAAATATAAATTAAATATAGTGGTCCTTTCGTCGCCATCAGCCGGCCATTGCCCGATCCCTCAACTTACATTTTCCTTAGCTAAGCACACCCTAAGTGCGAAACTGACCCTTATAAGTACCTAAGGCAAGAATACTTTTCCTTGTTTAGCTTAAGATTAATAAAGTAAAGTTTTTGCGGGTGATTCTGTTTAAAATGCTAATTTAAGAATATATTGTGGACTGTTCTGTAATTGTTTGAAATAATACATAACATAGCATAAAATTAAGTAATATTCGTTCTTCGTGCTTTGGTCTATCAAAATTCTTAACGAATTTAATTTAATGTTGTCATTGCTCAATAAAAAATATTATTATTTTCTTTGCCAAGCAGGGAGCCGCCAGGCTGAATAAAAAAAAAAGTGCCCTGGAAATCTGTCTAAGTGTCTGTTGGCGACGAACACAAAAACCACTGAACGTATCTTTATGCAGTTTTCAGCAATAGCTAGAATGATTCAAGAGGATAGTTTCACCATCCTTGCAAAGCTGGAAATGGAGTGCTAGTAATGAAGAATTTGAAACCCAGAGAAGTCCGGCCGGGTCGCTTGTGGTTCCCTAAATCATTTGATAATTATCATCAACTAGTAGTGCCCCGCGGCCTTACTCATATTATAATGGTTTCCCCGTAGAATGACATTTTCCCGCGGTAAAAAGCAGCCTACGCCCATTCTCAGTTTCATTTTAACCAGTTCAGCAGTTTAACCGTGCAAGAGGAACAGAGAGGATAATATGAGATGGATCTATTAAGGGTACCTGAATACAACACACAAGTAGGTACAATAATTGACTCCATTACTGCTGTAAAGGCATAAGCACACCAGCGAAGACGCACCGTGTCAAACTTACGTACTAATTTGCAAAACTGACAGCTCCCTTGACAAGCACTTGACGTTTAGCTCGCACGTGCGACGCATGTTGTACGAAACTGAAAACGCGTGGAAATTATGTAATTGAGTTTGTATTGAAAAATGTTTTTATTTTTTCGTTTCGATAATTTGTACGCGTGATGAATTGCTTGGTAGTTTAGAAGAATACTGATGCGATACATTTATATCTGACCTGTTTGAAAATTTTGTGTAATAAAAATATTTATACCTACTAATATCATAGGTTTGCTTAGTAATGTTAAGTTCATTTAAAAAGGCATGCACAATAAGTGCTGGTGTAAGATTAATTTAAAAAAAATTATATCGTCTCGAAAACCATCTAGGTATTTTACTGTTGTAAAATTAGCTTTTCTCTGTCGCCATCTTATTTAAGTATTTTTTATAAATTTATAAACCTATTGACTATCATTGTGAGCAGACCTGAAATATATTTTAATTATTATTGTTAATGGACCAAATCTATTACTTGGTTAAGTTATTTCCAAACACAACATTAATATCGTGTCCAATCCAATATACAACCGATAAAACTAAATTTCAAAGCGAAATCCACATTTATCAAAACATGGAAGCGTCCCTATACGTGATATTTATTATTTTTGTTTACAACCATGTCAAATGCAACGAAGGCGATCTATCGTTGCCTGGAGCGCCCCTGGCGGCGAGCCAACGAAACTATTCCAAACTATTTGGACTACCCTGCTAATAGTTTTACAGTTGTTGGCCTCGCGATGTGCTCTTAACTGAGTAATTAATACCCGACCAAGAAAAAGCAGCATGTAGTTGTACGGATGACAGTTCCCTCGTATGCTTTTGAAATACGCCGCTTATTATAGAACATGCGTAGTAAAAATGGTTTATAGGATAGGTTATCTTTTTATTTTTATGCGCACGACCAATTTGAAATCTCGGCCGTATTTTAGAGATGGCACGTTAAAACGCTCGGTTTATGTTTTTTTTCTATGATTTACCGGTTTCTAAACGCTTTACGCCTTAAATCTTTACAAGCATACCGGTTTGTAATTACTTAATTAATTAATGAAAAGAATTTAAAATGGTTCTGCTTAATTGAATTTGATAAGTTATTCGGATTCAGAAGTTATGACTTTAATTATAAATGCTCGTAGGTAAGCTTTTTGATAAATAGGTATTTAGTTAGGTATTTACAATTTTATTGCCATGCTAATCGCTCTTGGTCAGTTTGTAAAATCTATCAATTTATTACTATAACAAAAGATTTTACTACTATTTATCGATTAGGAAACTGTTCAGTCCAAGTTTAACTCCCGATCTAACATCTAATTTAAAATATATTTTTATGCGAATTCAAGAATATTCCGTTAAAATCTTGTCTTGGACCCGCCATCTTGATGACGTCATAATTGTTTAATGACGTCACTATGTCAAAGTCGAGGTGAGTAACCCCGGGGTAGTTTTGCGACAGTGTGTATGTCACAGCTCTTTTCATTCCCTTCTGTTCTATTAAGGGCTTTCGTGATTCTATTCAATGTTCATTTTTAGCTCAAGACTCAAAAGGCTAAGTTTGTCTTGCGTGGACATAACACCTACCTATATAAATAGTTGTTTGATTAGTGGAATAGTAGCCTAGAATTTAACCTATGTGATAAATTATTTCAAAGTTCTTAGCTACATCGCTAAAGTTTAATGAGACTACCAACCTTATATTTTATAACAATAAAAGAACTTGAATATAGTCGTCGAGCGCAGAAACAAACCATAGATATACTGTATTTATCTATGACTAGCAGTGCTCGAAATATTTTCACACGGTTAAAAGAAGCCTATGTCCATACCATACCAAATTTCAGGCAAAACGGCTGTTGCCCTGAAAGACGTACAAACAAACAGACACTGTTATACATCCTTACCTATATAATGCAAAATATAAATATGGATACTAATACTACATTTAAAGAATTACAAAAACTCTTCATTATTTCTCTCATCTGGTCTCCATCACAGATATCAAAAGAACACAAAACAAATTTCAGTCATACGACGTCCCCTATATCCAATTATTTTGGAAGCTGACAAAAACTAACCTAACCTAACTCTAAAATAACTAGAAATAATATTAAATCTCGTTCTAGACCCGCTCATCCATAATTCGGTCTTCTGCCGTCAGTTTGAAGATTGATCGCTTACCCTTGACCCAAATTTGACCTCGGATTTGGCAACCTATCGATTCGACCGCACTTTTATAAAGACATCGATTTTATCTAATGTCACCAATTTTGGCGGGGAGTTTGACACAACCTAATGAGGCAGAAGACAGAAGTGGATACAATTTGGTTTTAAGTTCTTGTACTTTTGTAAACACAGATCTGTTTAGACGAAAGCTGTTTTCTTGGTTGATCGATGTCACCATTATTGACGGAGAGTTTGACACGTGCCAAAATTATACTGAAGCTGGAATTATCAATAGGTGGGGTTTATAAATATCTTGGCAATAAAATTCTATACAATTATAAGACAATCACAGCTATGAAAGTTGTTTTCCTTAAAATCCTTAGAAACGATGCTATCTCAGGGCGCCATCTTTGTTGGATATTTTGACGAGTTCCAACTAGCGACCTAATTTTGGATTATAAATCAGCCTAAATCTTTTACAATTATAAGATATAAATAAAACACCATAACGGATTTTAATGCGGTTTTGAGTAATGAATGGGGTGTTTGAAAGTGGCAGTTAAGTTTTGCTATGTCACGTCTCAGAGACATAAGTTTTAGACAGGATTTGAACTTAAAGATCTTCCGTTACATAAATAAGCTACCAATTATTTAGAAGGTCCTGACCAATATCCAAAAGAGAGCGTACCGTCAGTGAATGGAACAGACGGAAGATCACCGTTGATTACCAGTCTGCTGGTAATCAATATAATGCTGATTTAGCAACCATTTCGTTGTGTTTAGTTTACTTAGATAGATAGAAAATTCTTTATTACACACACCAATAAACAAATATACAACATTATAAATCTAAAATTAACGATGTCCCGAATGCTAGATAATAATTAATTCTACTTTATAAAGTGTTCTCATTTAGTGAATATTATGTAAATTCTTTTGAGATTAATAAACGTTCTTAAACCTAAAAAATAATTAGTAAAATTAAACCTAGCATGCGCAATGGGCGGTCTTATTGCTTAAAGCAATCTCTTCCAGACAACCTTTGTATGGAAAGAATTTAATTCAGGAAGGTTGTAGAGATACCTTTATTGTATAAAACTCACTATAGCTTACATGATAAATATGTTTTTGTTTATTTTTAATCATCTAATTTTATCTCTGTAGTCAAACAGCTTAAAAAACCTTGCTGACCTACAACTAACCTAAACCATTATCTTTTAAATTTATTCGTAACTATGCTTCGAATTATAATTAGCGTAGGATTATCACATACAACGTGACAAAAAACGACACAAAAATTTTGAGATCAGACTAACAAACCAATTATGTGTAATTTATATTGTAAACAGTTCTAAGAACAGTGCTGACTTTGCCAAAGTCATTGTATGCAACTAGGTTTGAGTCATCAAATTACAATATTATTGGCACAATGTTTTGTAACAAAACTGTAATTGCTTCCTGCTCCATAGCCAAAACACAGATGTAATACCATAGTGTTTGCAAAGTATGCAAATTTTATTACACAGAAATACATAACTTGTAAGAAAATAAAATTATTAGGTTCTTCTGACTAGCAATCCAAATTGTTAATAGTTTTACTTTAGTCATATTTGTTTTAAGGTACAACTTATATAAAAATGTTGGTATAACATTGTTATCTTTGAATTTTGCTTAACCTTATAGGGTTTATATATACCACTAGGGTATTTTCGGTGGTATGGTGGGTCAGAAGCGGTATTAGCTGGTGGTTATTTTACAAATTTCAGCTCAATAGTTACAAGCTACGTAAAACCTATCACTAAACCCTTTATGAGCATTGGTGCTCTTTAAGGAATAACTATGGCGCTCTTAGAGGCATACCTACTTAATTTGTGGTGTTTTTCTCTAATAAGCATTTTATTTTGTTATTGTTAGTTTTATATTACATTCAGTAAATTTTGTTAAATTTATTACGAGTGCATAGTACCTTTTGCAATATGTCTTTGGTAAATCGTCTACTGTTATATTTATATAAAGATTAGTGACGTCATACATACAATACTAACGCATATTTTTTTCTTTTTACAGGTAATATTCTCCATACTACAAAACGAGGAGTTGTATCCTAAACCTATCATACAAAATTGGCTTAAGGTAATAAGGTTCAGTTTCGCGTGTAACGATCAAGAGGGTTATGTAAAATGCTAAAAGAGATTTTTAGGGAAGTGGTCAATTTTTTAAGGGAAAGGGATGTTTGTTGCTGCCTTTTCTCTAAACTGGGTCACGAAATAATATGAATATTGTAAACTAGTTTTCTGTGGCGGTTTTGCCTAACAAAAACCTAAATTATTTATAGTGCATCTTTAATACAATACAAAAATTATACCTTCTAGGTCTTCATGCCCATCTTAGATCACATCAGGTGAGAAACCTTAATTTGACCACAATCAAATTAAGGTGTATCTAGCATAAAAAATATTTCAACACTACAATATAGGAATATACATAAATGATACATATTACATATTTTTTTTTTATATTAGGTCATAAGTCCTCATTTGACCACAATCTCACCTGATGTAAAGTGACGATGTGGTCTAAGATGGGGCATGAAGACCTAGAAGAATGGCACATACAGTGACTTCGAGAAATCTTCAGTCATTCGACGCTTTAGGGATGCGTTCAAGAAAAATCCCTAATTATGTATATGTTAGTCTAATATGTTTCTGTGACACAGTTTCTAACTATCGCAGCAGGTAAAGTCCTAAATACTGCATTAATTATGCAATAGTTTGTTTGGTTTTTAATAAATTATTGATTGATGATTCACTAAGAATTAACAACCCGCGTTAAACACACATAAAAAAAATAAAATAGCGTTACTCTTCGTCACTTTACTAGAGTTGGCTTTTAATCGATAAAAAATGACAGGATTATGCATGGAAAATGCAGCATAAATTAATGTCATGTCTCGTAATAGGGTTCCTTATTGTAATAAAATCCAAGCACTTAATCTTACAGACGATAAATATTGTGATTTAATTAAAAATAAATCTTTTGGGAGACTAGTAGCCCATAAAGAACGAATATCTTTGTTTCCATATGTTTTATTAATTATTACATATCCGCGCTGAACTTAGGTAAGTAGCTAGTTTTAATTTTTTCACATGATTTTATCGATAAAATTTAATACCATCGATAATTCTGTTGAATTGATAACACATCTCCTTTCTGTTTTTCCCATAATATATATAAAAATGCTACAGTGCGTTTGTTTGTTATTTCTTCAAGCTTAGTTTAAACGACTTATGTTCTTGATCCATAGTTGAGAGACCGGAGATGGACAAAGACTTCATTTTATCCCAAAAATACATTCTGTTCACGTAAGTAGTTGCACAACAAATGATTTTGCTAATTTTTACATTGGAAATTCACGCGAGCGTAGATACGGGTAAAAGCTAGTATCTAATAAATATGGGTCTTTGTTTTAAAATTTAATTAGAATACCAATTCATAAACATCAAGATGAAATGCAGAATGGAACCCTTTGAGAGCCACTCACTCTTGACGCCTTTATTATTAATGAATTTATAATGCCGCGTCTAAGAGGTGTCGTTTTTTATTCGTATATAATTTATGAACGCTTATCAATATTCATTTATAAGACAAAAGTTATTACTTTAACTAAATTTTTAAATTATGGCGCTATTTAAAAGTGTTTATCGAGATAGAATTAATGAGGGATCGACTACTAGTTTTGTAAATATGTAATGGCATTTAATTAATTTTAATCGATTTGTTCTTATAACCGTTAGTTATAGGGAAGAGGTAGTAACATTATTAATTTATTTTCAACTATTAAAGTAATTAATTACGCGATGCCCTAAGTAATGTTATTAAAAACAGTATAGTCAGTATACGCTGCCCTAATATCTGAGAAATTGACCAAATATTTGCAAAAAGTAATTTTAAAATATCGACTACTTTTCTGAGTATGTAATTCGTATTGATTTTTATATTTTAAAACACTCGTGTGGTAAATTCGTATGACAACGCAACAAAACAAAGTCTATATGTATAGGTTTCTAATTTAAGTAACCATGTTTGTTTTTTTTACTCACAATACAAGTTCGGAGCTTACCTGAGGTAACTATATTGATTGATATAAGAATATATATATTCTTATATTATAATATATATTTTAGTTATTATATTTATACCTATTATTTATACCTTAAGGAGAAACATAAACATACGCATTAGAGTATATAAGTAATGGTTTATAAATTTGCTCAACTTTAATCACTTAATTTTGACATAATTTATAACTGTAAAATAAAAGTGCATCTTCCACAAACATTTCATCAAATTAGGTACACAGCCTAAGCTTCTCGTATCAATAATTATAGATATTACAGCAGTATTCATAGTTATCCTACAACCTAACGGGAACCCACAAGACGTGGGTATACCGGTCGGAAAGCTATCGACATTACTTAGCTAATGCACGTAAGCCTTCCTTGTTATAATCGATTCGTAAACTATCGATACTATCTGTAATATCGGCATGGTACATCCCTAGCAGATTCGCGCTACGGCGCCGGCGTATGTTTTGCAATCAGATATGTAGTGTTGTACGTAACCTAAGCTTAGAGATTAGGGTTGTCAATATTTATTTATTTTATATTGTTGGAATCCGGTCTAGTACTTTTAGAGTTCTTTATCAATATTAAAAATATAAACGGATAAAATTCCAAGATTAGACTGTTTTTGAGTTTTCCGATATTTTGACGCTGTTGCATGCGCCATGATCGCGCAATCGTTTCAAGTTTTATTACTGTTAAAAACCGATTGATTGATTAAATAGATAAAACATTGCAAGTAATTATAATCTGATTAATAGGAAAACCAATACAACAATTCTTCCAAATTATCGAGCAAAATTTTAAAATAACATTACTATGCTTGTTCTTTTCATAATCGCCAGAAGTGTTTACCGTGAAACTGACTTAATTAAAGATAAATAAATAATTTTCCGGACAACTCACACAGCATCACCTAACCCCAAACTAAGCAGGGCTTGTACTATGGGTGTTAGGTGACTGATATACTACATAGATACATTTTTTTTTGTAAATACATACATATGATACTTACATAAATATTTCAGTGTGCTATTTACCGCGGGAAAATACGTTGTACCAATCCAAAAACACGGACAATGCTGAGGCATTAAGCTAGTAATGTGTAAAATTAAGTCGGTTTCTGTCTGTCTGGTCACATCGATCTATAAAACTACTCAACCAGATCTTAAAACAGTTTTCAGCAATACCTAGGTAAATTTATTAAAGAAATGTTTTTTTAGAAGGGGTGGATTCCTATATCATAATATAAAAATTTATCGCAAAATATTTGCAAAAAGTTAGGCGCATTACTCAACAACGCCAGCAGGACCAATTATGCCAATACTTTTTTATGTTTATTTCTACGTAAAATGATTTCAACAAAAAAATTAAGAAATTCTTGTTCTTATCCTAATTGATAAAAAATAAATAAATAAGTTTCTGCACAAGACCAAGAATGGTTTTTACGGCAAGAAACAATCGAATAATTGCCAGTATTTTGAATACCCGTGCGAAGCCGGTGTGGCGCTGGTTACAAATAAATATGTCTGCCAACGGAAGAACAAAATCTCAAAGAAAAGTTCGGTAACAAGACAGACAAGACAAACATAGAGTCAACTCCCGCATACCCAATATTTTCTCGCCAACTCGATCCCCAATTGCTCAATTCATCGACGTCAACGGAAAACTTCAAGAAATCCTTTTACGGAATATTTATTAATCGGAAGGCGGTGTTTTGTAGCCCGTTTTTTGTTTTTGAAAACCGTTGTCCTTTTAAAAAGACTATTGTTTTCGGCGATTTATTTAATGGCAGAGTGGTTTGTCAAAGACCTTTTTATTCTGAGCTGTGATGTAATTTACGTTTATTTATTGTGATATTGTTGCGGTGGGAATAATATTAATTGATGTCAACGAATTTTATTTCTTTACAATTTGATACGCTTTGAATGTTTACGCGATTTTATTATCATTTCTGTTGAATGCCCAGGTTTATATTTAACTGACCGTTGTTCTCATACCAATAATTTATTTATCATCGTCGGTATGTTTAATAAAATCCCTATATTAATAGACATACACATAGTTGGTAGTTTTTAAGTATAGAAAATATATACTAGTTTTTTTATTTAGCCCAGCGTCTCCCACTTCTGGATCTCTCCCAAATCCCTCAAATCGTCCCTGTACATTTTATTATTTTACTTCCAACTTAAAAATAAATAAATAAATAGGTAAATATTTCCGGACTACTCACACATCATCACCTAACCCCAAACTAAGCAGAGCTTGTACTATGGGTGTTAGGTGACTGATATACTACGTAGATATATTTTTTTGTAAATACATACATTATATGATACACAGAAAACACCCAGACCCGAAACCAGAAATTATACTGAATTATATTATTAAATACCGGTTTATATAAAATACTAGAACAAAACTAATTTATAAATGATCGCCATATTCTCCCATTTCATTACAAAAAACCTTTTTCGAAGCCAGTTAATAAAAACATAAAAATCTTGTAAGATCTCGAACAGTTCCACCGTTAAACTGTTTCGTTTTGGACCAATGCCACAAGTCTTTTGTACTTTAGAATCGTATTAGCAAAAACATCTATTCGTACCGTTTGTTTGTTCCTGTTTTTTATTGCAGTAACACTGGATTATTATGGCGGTCGACATACGATGAAAAATTGATTCAACCTAAAAGTAAAAAAAAAACATATTATTAGGCAATTTGCTCGTATTGTGATCGACAGACAGACAGACACGTAAAACTTACAACACCCTTCTTTTTCGGTGCAGGGTTAAAAAATACTCACGAAAATTTAACCATGACTCATATTCAATGGCCGTTTGACCACAATCTCACCTGAAGTAAAGTGATGATGTGGCAAGAAGACCTGGAAGGTAGATGGCTTCTCATGAAACACAAAAAAATCGTTTACCTTGTATACTTGTAGGAAGTAAAAGGCACTTCCTATAACCAGCATTTTCCCTGCATCAGCGATGAGTTATAGCATGGTCTCATCCACAATGCCGCATTATAACAAGTAATCTGTTAAAGTGCTAATACCAGCATTCCGTGCCTCTTTTCAATAGCGGATAGTGGTCAGTTTTTGTATGCAAAATTTCATGCCAAGTCTCTCCATTTTAGAGGATTAACCTTTTAGACTTCGGTAATTTAATCCTTGATAGTGCAAAATTCCGAGTTTAAATTTGATTTTATTTTTGAATTAATTCTGGTCTAAAACGGGAGAATTTTATTTAAGACTGGTATCGGAAAATTGGTATTTGGAATGAGTATTGTCGATTGCATAATACATGCATACTTATGTTCCTACTGCTGGGACACAGGGACTTCTCTCTTGGCGAGAGAGATGAGGAATAAATTCACCACGCTCTGGCCGAGTGCGGGTTGGTGAATGTCACATATCCTTCAAACTGAGAACTTTAACTCAGAATATGACGTTTCTGTGTTTTTTATTGACGTTTGACCGTCCAAGAAGTCCACATTAACCAGTCCAATGGTAAAGTCCAATTATTTTTATAATTTGGTAATTAGCTCATAATCCGTGAAAAACACTATTGAAGTCGAAATGTTCTCTATAGATTACAAACTTATGGCCTGATGACTTATGGGCTCGAATCCACCGTGAATAGTTTTCGCTAAAATCATAGCGAAAACTGTTTAGCGAAAGCCGCTTTAAATAGATTTAATGAATGCTCGTATTCATAAAAACTGCTATTTCAGACTAATAATAATATAACTGAATTGGCTAAAACGCACAATAAGACACTTAATGCCTTATTTTGCAACTATTATAGCAATAGAAATAAACAAGGGTGAAAAGCTTTTTTGAACTGTTATTAAACATAATAAGAACCTAGGTACTAATTTTTAGGTTTATGAATAATGTTTTTTATCAAACATGGGGTTACATTATAATGTCAATCGACTGAAATAAAAATGATGAAACTTGATGAAAAAGAACTGGAACTTCATCCATCAAATTCTTTAAAAACTATTATTACAATTAAAATTACCTCATCACGTACATACATACTTTAAGAAAATTATCTTGTGAATTTAAGACAGCTTATTCGCAACTCGAAATAACCAAACTGATGTCATCGGAGTAATTCGCATTACCTAATGCTGTATGCTGCCAAGAAACACAGACGGACAAAAACGAGGTATCATATGATACAACTGTCATGCTATACGAGGACAAGTTAACGGCTAAGGATGTTTATATGTATATAAATAAGCTAAGCTTAGCGTCCCGTGCTCCAGTTTAATTTGAGTGAGAGTTAAGTTATTATTTCCTTACTTTAGCATTTTACTACATAAATAATAAATCTAAATTTAAAATTTAAGAAAAACCCCCGATAACAACATAATATTATGTAATGTGGACGCGATGCGCTTTCATTTGATACCCCACACTAGTATATTTGCAGATTTTCTGTTTTCCTTCCCCACTCTCACCCCCATAACTTTTTAACGGCTCAACCGATTTTCATAAAACATGTCTAAGAACACCCGGGCCAACCTCACCTTTCATACAAAAAAAACTTAATTGAAATCGCTTCATCCGTTCGGGAGCTATGATGCCACAGACAGACAGAGACACACACAGACAGACAGACACGTCAAACTTATAACACCCCTCTTTTTTGGTCGGGGGTTAAATATAGACGTGTGGCACTCGGAGACTGCCGCGGTAAAGCTATTGCATAGCATTTTTATCAACTTATGCAATTATAATTATATATTTATTTTATTTATGCAGTATTTTTCGCATCACAAAGTGGATGATAACGATGAATAGTGATCATTTTTTTAACTCTAAGCAGGCATGAGTCACCAGATTGCGGGGCGAAGAGGGGGACTACGCATGCGCAGTAACGCCGATACAACCAATGCCATCTACAGGCGGGTTGCTGAACTTAAGAGACAAGCGTGATATTTCAAAAAGTCATTATAAGTTCTGCTATTTATCGATAGATAACAAAAAAATGCCACTAAATTTGCATCCGTAGTTTTATTACCAACTAGTGGCCCGCCCCGGCTTCGCACGGGTTTTTATTCAATTTTTTTTCCCGGCAATTATTTGATTTCTACTCGCCTTTTAAACCTTCCCTAGACCACCACGAACATTTCTAGACTATGATAAGATAAATCCGTTCAGCCGTTCTCGAGTTTAATCAGACTAACGAACAACAATTCATTTTTATTTATAAAGATGAAATGTAAAACTATAGAGTTACAACCCCAAACCTCGAGATTTCGTCAGCGCGATCTAGAGCTACCCCCTTTTTAGCGTAGCGACATCTAGTTATAAAATAAAAAATGTATCACCGCTGTGCCGGTCGGAGTGGGGGTGTTAGGTTTTTTCGTTACGGAATTTTTGGATTCGGTCTCCACGCTCAAGGCCCGCGATAGAAGCTATGCAATAGCTTAAAAAAAGTATGAGATGGACTACACCGAGGGTTCCGTGTATAGTTTATTTGCAATAAAACAAAATTGCAATACAGCAAAAAAAGCAAAATTTATTAAAATATGTATTAACAGTCAGAACAGTCTGTCACTCATCTGTTAGCCCGTCTAAGAATTATTTTTTGCTTCATCATCAGCTTATTTTTGTCCACTGCTGGACATAGGCCTCCCCTAATGAGCGCCATAGCGCCCTGTCCTCGGCTTGACGCATCCAGCATCTGCCTACAGTCTTTCGCAGGTCGTCATTCCACCTGGCCGGAGGGCGTCCTACACCACGTTTGCCGAGTCGCGGTCTCCACTCCAGAACACGTTTACCCCAACGGTTATCAGTTCTTCGTACGATTTTTTGCTTAGCACCTTTATTCTGCCAAATAAATTTATTAAGAAAATGCAAAGTTTTTGAGCATCAAAGGAGTGAGGGCTCAAGACGTATAAATTTCTTAAAAATCGCATAAAGTGTTACGACACGCGAAGCTTCAATGCAATGTCCTTGGTTTTTATTTGCAAGACAAAATAATAAAATACGGCTACATTTTTTTTCATCATCCAAATAACGAACACATTGTTTTTTTATGTTTCTACCCTAATCTGCAAATACTACAAGCCATAAATACCTTGTTTCGTTATTATTTTAGTTTCTCTCTCAACGTTGAACCGATGTTTATAACCCATGTATTATATACATATGTACCTCTATATATACCGCATAGGTTTTGTTTACCAGCTCGGCGGCAAAACTTATTACATTTCCCAAATTGTGTAACGATTTTCGCCGTATTACAAGATATAAAAGATAAAATAAAGCTCCTAGTATTCATTATTAAGTGTCTATTATTCTACAGGGCTTACTACTAAAGAGAAAATGAGGTTGTGCTGAAAAAATATACGTGTCTGCGTTATAATGTTCATCCATCATAATTCATAAATGGCATTATTTGTGATAATCAGGCGATGAAGCTTTGGTGATGTACAAAATTTACAATAATCTACTAAAATGTCTATGGTTCAAGTAATATACATAGGTTTAATACCGTAAATTCACATTAATTACTTCATATGAGATTATGCTCAAATTAATGCTTATCTTTCTATAATAAGAGTGTATGTGACTGACCGATTCCTATCACGGCGACAGCTTATTCCTGGATGCACCTTCTATCAAAAAATAAAAGTGTAAGAAACTATACCTTTTGCTTAACTTTTGAAATTTCCCAATACACTGTAATTCAGGTGTCGCCAACGCACCCAAGCAAAAGCGATTACAGCCGCCATTAGCCCTTAATCCCCCACTCAACAAAGGCACTGTCTAAACCTTTATTTCGCCCTAAAAACCTCTGAAAGCCCAATGCAAAGAATCCTAAACATCTACAGCTACAAATACCTGATCGTCACGATGAAGCTCTAAATTCTATCGAATATTGAACAGACCTGTCCATCCTTATCCTCGTCATTGGTATTTTTGAACAGCTGGAACAGTAGACTATAGTCTACAGTCTACACCCTCCACGAGCGAATGCGGGTGCGACAGTAAAGTACAAAAAATAAGCACATAAGACTATGTGACAAATGGCTGTCTTATCGCTAAAGAGCGATGTCTACCAGACAACCTTGAATGGATAGGATTATTGGGAAAAAGAATGAACCTGTGTGCTAGATACGAAAGTAATATAAGAGTGAGGACAGTGCTCTCGTGTCTCTGCGGCTTTCTTCGGCTCGCCTCGCTCGCGATACGCAGAATGTCATAATGTGAGAAGGTGAGGAAAAACAATCAACTGCTGGCACAATAATTAATTGAGTATGTGGATGGGTAAACTCCTGCCGCCTTCACTCGTCAAGGTTCGAGAGCCTTCATAAGGCGCATTGCGAGGGTCTGAAGCGAGCATAGCACCAATAATCTGGTAGGCTCTGATAGTGGCTTCTGGGATTTTAGAAGATGTTACATAAACCCAGACTTAACACTGTTTTTATGGTATGAAATTGTTGTGTGATGTTATATATACATTTTAGTAGAATTTATCATAATTGGTTAAATACCATAAATCTATATTAAATGTTAGTAGAATTTGTCATAATTGGTTAAATACTATAAATCTTTATGCGATGACTTATGTAGCACCATATTAAGCTGAAGGTATCACACATTACTTACTTACTACATTACCTACTTTTTTTACACCTATATTCTTAAGAAGAGGTTATTTTATCATTAATCTAGCTTTAATCCGTTTTCACTGTGGCTGAGGCTTTTAGCGACCCAAAATAACCGATATTTAGAAAATGTAGGGTAGGATTATAGGAATTGCCAATACTCATTACGAAGGAGATTTTATTATGAAGAGGGATTCTTTGTCATTTAAAATAGAAGGTCTTTGAGTGTGAAGTAATTTTATAAAATATTTTAGTGTCCCCTTATCAAAACAATTTAGTAGGAGTAAGGTCTGATTAAAAGAACGAAAGTCAAATTTCGTTATGTTCGAAAATAAATAGGTATAATATATTTGTACATATTTATATTATACTAATGCGAGGGCGACTAGCACCATTATTTAAATCTAGATTAACACTTTAAAAGATGAGGTGCCATTCAGATGTAGACCAAGATTTACGGCATAACTAGTACAATTAGAAAGTTAAAAACAAAAAATTATGTCTTGCTCAAATCCGATATAATTTTTTTTATTCGGTTTTTTCGCATTTCCGTTAGACGCGAACACGTCATCTAAATGATGATGATATTTATAAAGAATTGAGCAAGCATTTCGTGTCGCGTTTGTTAAAAACCGAAATTCAGTGTGGGATTAAGGCAGGACCAGGTACTTGAGCGAGCAAACAGCATTGTTTACTTACTAGATTGCTGGATTATGGTCGGCTCGTGCCGTCTCATTCGCACTCACCCGTCTCGCTCACTTATTCAACGGACTATCGAGAAGGACGGGGTGAGGTTTACCTGCTGTTGTATACGCAGAACAGCTGATAAGTTTAACTTTCAAGTATTATAACTGGAATGGAAATCAAGTTAATTTTAAAAGTCTAGTTTACTCGTAAAATAATATAAATTATTTTAATTTTAGTCAGCCTTCGTGGTTTGTTTATTTTATTAATATGTTGTAAATATCGTCCCTTAAGACTAAGTCTAAATTTAAGACGCATAAAATTTATAAAGTAAACTTACCTATACTTTTACCTTAACTTCTTGCTTGAATCATGTTGTTACTTATTCTATAAATGTTTCTCGGTAGCCCAATCTACTATCGGGCTATTATTTATTCTGCTATATTGCAACTGGTATGAGTGGTATCAATATTCTATACGTACTGTGTTCTCTACTAGAATCGGACGGAATCAGGATATTGCCAGGGACAAAGTGGTTTTCTTTTCTCTCTTAATCGAACATGCATGATAAATACATAAATAAATAAGTTGGTAGGTACTCGGTTTAATTCGTCTCTTTATCCCGTCCAAAAATACAGGACACCTATTTTTTGCTTCAACAATTTATTATATAGTTTTAGCGCTCAATTGAATATTCAAATGATTGGGTTACCGACATAGCCAAAAAAATATGAGATAGTTCAAATAGCACACATAGAAACTGCGAATCGGCAAGCGCAGCGTAGGACGTCCAACAACTGGTTGTGGGCAGACAAATTGGCAAATATAACAAAGCTTAGGGCATTTCTTTCCGAAATAATTGATAAAATATGGTTTATTTCTAACAGTGGCCGTCTAAAATGACTTATTATGAGAAAAGACAAAGGTAAAACCATTTTGGTTTCTTGGCCCTAATAATCCAGTCCTGATTACAGCCATCTTTGCAAACCAGTTAAATATTTGATTACAACGATCCGATCAAAAGGGAGTGTTTGATCGAAATAATACGTATTACCTATTGGTTTACGTATTTTGTCGAGAAATGATAAGGAATAGGTGAAATTTATTTCACGAGTGAATGAAGAATTCTTCTGTTTTCATATTATAGGATTGGTACTTTTTTTTTGGAACACTCAGGAATATTGGG
This sequence comes from Gymnoscelis rufifasciata, assembly GCA_929108375.1. Taxonomy (NCBI): domain Eukaryota; kingdom Metazoa; phylum Arthropoda; class Insecta; order Lepidoptera; family Geometridae; genus Gymnoscelis; species Gymnoscelis rufifasciata. The sequence goes on along the minus strand of OV815327.1, from coordinate 4,690,990 downwards.
CCATTCAATAGAAACTTAATAAACTGACGGAAAAAACCGCCCGTGGAAATGTAAACGGATATTTTATTTCGTACTTTTATAAATATAAATATGTATTACTTACACTTACGCAGCGTAGGACGTCCACCAACTAGATGGACGGACGACTTACTCAAGCCCGTGGGTACACGGGTGGGTACACGTGGGATCCATGATCACTGGAAGTATTTAGCTGTAGACGTCTTTCAGCTGAAATGATGATGATTTTCACCTTTAATACATTTCATAGCAAAACATAAATAATGTAGGGTCTATAAAATTGCTTTTCCAAATGGATTATACAAGTAAGGCTAGTAAGTCCTTGCTTTATTGTTGCCCATTAATAGATATTAGCAGATGCGAACATATAATAATTATTTATTTATTTAAATAATTATTATATAAATATTTATTTATTTATTCTAACGGTGAGAAAACCGGCACGTTCTGAGAACTTTAATGAGTTCGATGGACATGTGACATTCACCAACTCGCACTTGTCGCATGGTTAATCACAGGCTAATCTGTATCTTCGAGATGGAAGTGTCTGTGTCCGAGAATAATGATCGGAAGTAGGATTACTTATAATTTCATAAGAAATTGAATTTTATAGATATAGTTGTGTAAGTTGGTTTCAGTGATTTTCATAAGCATTGATCCTTGTCCTTTTAAAAGTACAACCTTACCCAAAGGTATCACAGGTGCTTACAAGAAAGGTGCTATCCGGACTGACCTACATCAATTTTTATTACTTCTGTCACTGCGCACATTATCACCCCAAATATACCATTATTACTTCAGATTATTTTCGGAAACGACGGCATTTGCTTGTTATTTGTTTTACGTTTATTTTGAAGGGATTTTATTTGGAGTAACTGGAGTTTTCAGTTTGTTGTAGATGAGATGCCTTGACCTGATTAGTTTGTTTTAGTTTCTATTGTTTGTCTGTGAAATTGAAACTTTGATGATAGTTTGATAGCTTGCGATGTTCATTAGAAAGAACATAAAGAAATGATTTTTATTGAATTACGGCTAAAAATATTTATTGAGTTTATGACGCGTAAGTTGACTTTGGCTTCTATTCGTTATTAAGAAATCATCAAATCAACTCTTCACTTGCGGAAAAAGTTGTCAGAGAGCGAAAGCCGGCCCTCTACTAAATCTCACGAAACTGTTACGCAAAACTTCAATGTACTGTTACGCCTTGAATTTTCGTTTAAAAAAAAATACTGCTATAGTATGTTTAAATAAACTAAATAACGGACTTAGTATTTTAAGTTATCTACCTTATTATCATAGTACTGCGCTGGTCGATCACGGCCTTCAATCGAGAAATATTCGTCTCCAACGGTCGTCTATTTGATGTCTTCGTCTGATATTATGTAGATGTAAATTATATGGGCTAGCGCACCTGAACAAAAGGGTGAGACTTTTACAAATTGTATTTAAAGTAAGAGATTATTAATATTAATCTATGACTAAAAGTCTTGTGATTTTTGTGGTTGTATTCTTGCGATTATAATGTACATTGATAATACCAGTGGACATAGAGCTGAGCCGTTGCCTTTTTACTACTGTAGTACACCCCGTACCTGCTCACTGTATTATTATATATATTTAATAACTTTTAACCCCGGTATTCATAAAAACTCCCATTCCTTTTAAGCTTTTAGAACTGAATTAATTTGCGGCTACAAGTATTATAGAGACAAACAAGGGTGAAATGCTTTTATTGAACTGATAAGTTCTTAAACTGATTTAACATTAATTTAGGTTTATGCATAATGTTTTGAGCAAACCTCTGTTATGTCTCAAATGAGAAGTAAAATATAATAATATTAAAAAAAAAGGGGGGGTTAATGTATGTTAATTAAAGTCAGATTTTTGTGTGTTTTTGTGGTAAATAAAAATATGTCTACGTCTCATCAATCGAAAAAAAGAAACAAATTATTCTTCACCATTTCAAGTGTTGGTGGTCCATTGTAATCTTAATTCAACACGTCGTTGTCTCTGTTCTGATGATAAAGGTGATAGCCGTGTGTGGTCCTGGATAGCGTTATCACCTCTTATCAATGTTGACAAAGGGCTGATTGACAATTATTGAGTGTTCAGATGCTGGCAGATGGTTTGTTGGTGTTAAACTATTTAATAAAAAGGAGGAGATTCCCAATTCGACGCGTATTATATACATGTATTCAGTAAATGCTGGATATAGAATTATCAATTAAATTTGGTTTAAAGATGTTCAAAAAAGATGATTCATAAAGCTCACTTAATAAGAGTACTCTAAATTAACAATTAGCGACTAGATACGATAAATTTATTTCATATTCATCTTTACCATTGTTCAATGTATTATCTTTTTTGTATTTAATTTATGACGTTTATAAGATTTGTAAAATCAAACAATGGAAATAAATGATTTTGTATCTTGAATCTTTCTCGGATTTTGTAAAATAAGCCCTAAGACTTTGGTTTTATTTATCAGTTAACATGTAAGCATGTGTAGCATATGCTAACGATTTTACTACTTTAAAATACCACATAATATTTCCGACCAAGGCTTTTAACCATTCGGCTAAACCTAAGATTATAAAGGTTGTTTATAGACCTTGCCAAGAGGCCATATCCTGCAATACAAAGGAGTATTTATACAGGACCTGGGTTACATTTATAATCTCGTAACCGACTATAATTTATGTGGTACCTTTGAAATTTCTAAAATATATATTTTATGTAAATTGTGGAAGTTCGTTTTAGGCTCATTTGTATAAAAATATCAATAATAGTTATTGCGACAATGCGCTCACTCGTTCAGTAAAAAAAAAAGTGCAAAAGATGCATTTAGAGCGTTCTCCCGGAATCCAAGTAATGGCCGAGCGCAACGTCGTCGTCGGTTAAAAAAATATCTTTCTCGGTATGGGATCCCCCTTTATATTTATTTACTATGTGTTTTAAGTATTTGTTGTTACAGCGGCAAGAGAGATACATCATTCCTCGAAATTTCAACTCTCTATTTATCACGGTTCTTGATATAACAGACATACGATGAATATTTTATATTTTTCCAGGCCTTCATGCTCCATCTTAGACCAGATCGTTTACATCAGGTGAGATTGTGGTCAAATGAAGGCTTATCAATAATAAAAAAAAACTTTTATTTAGTGCGATTTACGACATTTAAAAAAAAAATGATTTTCTTATTTTTATTTATCATTCGGATATGAACTTGTTATACATACATAAGACTGACTTTTTAAACTATGATGTATTTGGTGTAATATTAATAATGTATTTATTGTTCACAGGTAACCAACATTACAATCAAATAATACACTTGCGGTAAGGACCATTACACTAGTTAAAATTAAAAAGCCCTAATTTGACAACAATTAAGGCGCGTTTACACGAAGTAACTCAACCACGACACTTGAATAACAATAATGTGTCTATTACTGAAGTACGACGCGTAAGAGTTTCTCACGAAGCCGAATTAAAACCTCATCAGAAACGTATTAAAGCTAACACCTTCGCCACCCAAGTCTCTTTGAGAACACCGACCACCGACACACGACTTTCAACCACACCAGCAAGCAATAGAGACTATTCAACCACGCAGCCCATAAGGATTTTATGGATTAACCAGGTCAAAAGTACAACCTAATTTGAACCTTCGACCATAAACCTAAGAAGTGAATTAGTTTGAATCTAAACTCTCCGGAAATGTAGATGCACCACGCGTTCCGAAATTCAAAACCAGTTTTCGTTTTTTTCTTTTTAACTCATGATTTGAATAGAGCTTAGTTTGCTACGGTCCCGGTCCAAGTTGGGATACGGCATATTTAATGTCTTCATTTTTTAAATCAAGAATTTTCGTATCGAATTTGTAATTGTGTGTTAATGAACGATATTCATACAAAGAATTTTTGAGCGTTGATTTTAACCCGACATGCAGATATCTCATAATTTTATTAAGCCCTTGCTTTCGGGCATACCATAACTTAATAATTATATTGGTATTTGTGTAATTTAATTCACTCGAGCTGAAATACCTCGTTCCATAACAAAACATTGCTGTTGAATTTAATCCATTGACTGACAGCGGGAAATTTATGCTACAAAATTATATTTAGCCGCATTCCGCATAATTCACACTTCTAATCTCCTTCACAGATCCTCAGAATTTATTGCTGGAGCCTCCGGGGCTGTACAAACGAGCCACTGACTTTCCACTTTATTTATTATTATTTTTTTCCTATTGTTATTTAAATACGAAGCATTAATGGCTTTAGGAGAGCATATACCCGATATAGGATTTTCTGAAGATGTGAGTCGGATCTGTGCAACAGGAGATTTTTGTTCCAATAATGTATAAAAACAAAATTTATCTTCTTTAGAGAAGTTTTCTATATACTTACCTGTATCACGAGAATCTGCCTGAAAATAAACATTTTCACCAATGTGGATCCAGAAGGATGAAATTTCGACCATATTTTAAATTATGGTATTTTGGTTTCCGAAAATTTACCCCTTGGGGAAGCGCCTAAATTGCTAGGTTAATTTGTTCTTTCCATCCCAACCAAAATTTCTGAAACAATACCAGACCTAAGTCCAGCATGCATAGAGACAACATAGAGGTATATGCTAAATTAGACAATATCTATTTTGCCTAAAAGGGAATTATTGATTCAACCATTGAAAACAGGAAAATCAGCAAAAAAGTGACGAAATTCTTAAGTGTCTCGCTTGCGCGTACTAATACCTCCCCAAACAGTGTTTACTGCGTAATCCTACAGTGTAAAGTTTGAAAGATGTAGAGTGTCCCTAAGTCGGTCCTTGTTGACATTCCCGAGTTATGAGTCCTGCTTTATTGTCACAGTAGCCGTACTTTATGTAGGATAGGGAGTTTGTCATAGTAGGTTGTTAGTTCTGACAAAGGCTGAATATTAGGAGAACCGTTTGAAGCAAGGTTTTGTCTGATTGACTACGCCAAATAGTGTACTGCGTAATCCTACAGTGTAAAGTTAGACGTATCTATCAAACTTCACACACTAGTGCCCTTAAGGGTATACAAAAACCTGTTTGAAATACGAACAGACAAACAATTCCGTTATTAAATCATAAAGCACGAATTGCCAATTATTTTCCGCAAAAAATACCAATTCTTGATTCCCAACCAACGTCCGATAACCGGTGACAGATTTTTTGTAGGAGCAAAATATAACGTACTGATAGCAATAGTGCAACTGTCCTACAGAAACTTGGTCAGAAATAACATCGAAAAAATGTATTCTGTTTAGTCTGTTTTGTCCGTCTGTTCGTCCGTCCAAAAATACTTGACACCTATTTTCGCTTTATCAATTTAATAAGAAAGATTATACCACTAAAGAGCCAGTGGGGGCTTGTGGCGTATAAATTTAGTACAAATCGCACAAATGATTTTATCAAATTCAAAATCAATTCAAATTCAATCAAATTGACGGACTTATTATTATATTTTAGTCATCAACCCTATTGTTGCATTGGCTATTATTAATGTTTGAAAGATAGCTTGCAAATGGCTGTCAAAGTATGTTGTTGGTTCAGACAAAGGCTTTATATTAGCAGAACAGTTTATCCGGTTAATATCAGAATTAATGCATTCAGTTTATAGACCATATTTCAGATCATCATCACCCTATTAACGTTCCCACTGCTGGGACACAGGGACTTCTCTCTTGACGAGAGAGATTAGGCCTTAATTCACCACGCTGGCCAAGTGCGGGTTGGTGAATGTCACATGTCTTTCAAACTCTTTTAAAGTTCTCAGAACATGCCGGTTTCCTCACGATGTTTGCCTTCACCGTTAAAGCACGTGTTTAAAGCGCACATAAATTTCTCAAGAAAAATCCAGAGGTGCGTGGCGGGGTTTGAACCCACGACCTTCGGAATGAAAGTCGAGTGTCCTCCCACTTAGCCAACACGGCTTTTTTTTCAGATATTTCAGATGGTGTCAACTTATTTGCACGGTGGGGTGACACGTCTCGATTATGGTGTGATTATAAATTTGCTCTCTAATAGAGTTAAGTTTACGCTGAAATTTTATATTATGTAGTCGTATGTAACTATTTAACCAATTTTAGTTGCTTAATAATACCCACCTCTGATACCCTCCAGAGGTTTTTTTTATAAAATCATTATCTTTACAAGAGAATGTAAAAAAATGGTAATAGTGTAGCTTTTTTGCACTATAAATTCAGGACCAAAAAGTAATTTCAGTAAATTTTTATTCTTAGTTCGTTTCGAACAATGAAGGTACTCGTACTTTTAATTGGCTCGGCAAAAGTGTGCTTAACTTAAATTTAACGTAGTTTGCGTCAAGTAGATAGTTTCGCGGGTCTAAGTCGAAAACTTTTCACATATCGCTCATTGTTCTCAGTGTACCAATCAAAGTAAAACTTCTAAGTTAAAGTTTTAAGGTGGTTAATTACGTGTTTTCTTTAGTAATTAATTCAAGCTCTCTTTGAAGTTCAATTTGATATGGGTAATTTTAACTTCAATTTATCATATGTACAATATTATGCGCCTCGTCTAATAATGACTTGGCTATCAAATACAAGTCTTCTTTTTGTTAACCGATATTTTTTTTCTTTCAACGAAAAGGGAGGTTTAATTCTTCTCGTATGATTATTAATTTGATGTTTTCAGTTGCTTATTAATATTTTCGAAGCACCACCAAATTTTTGGAAAATATTTATCTTTTGGTATAGTTTAATAAATTTACTTAATACAAAATAATGTAACATGTTTTTTGAATCAAGAACCTACCTACCCTATGGTTGGCAATAATTTTGTTTAAAATTGATGAGTGTAAATGTAAACTAGGTACTTTTTTGATTATTATTTCAACTCTGAAGCTCGACTCGACTGAAAATTTACTCTGAAACCCGTAAAGTAACGCAAACACTTTACCGTTACCGTAACCTCATCCCTTAGTCTAGTAGTCTCCATCGTAGCTAAACAATAGCCTAGTTGACTAATTTTGGAAAACCATTTTAATTGATTTCGGAAACAAATTATAATAAACAGATACTAGGATAGAACATAATTAAACATTCTAAATTCTCAAAAATATAAAAAAACGTTTAACGTAACGTAACTATATTATAGACGGTGTAGGACATACCTAACAGTTTTGTACTTTTTAGTTCTTGTTACGTCACAGTCAAAATGGCGTTGGTATACGCCATTTTAAAAAGTAGCCCTTATAGTCACAAGATTAAAGACGAAACTAATACAATTTTTATAATGAAATTTTATAAAACTCTGTCTGTATTTTTAAATGCCGTGTTAGTTATTTCGGTTCACAAATACAAACTTACTTATGAATCTTGGTACCATTTTTTGTTTAATTAAATGATTGTCAACGATACTATTATTAACCATGCTTATACTAATACATTACCATACTATTATTATGTCCATAATTTATAAACTATTTTTGTATCTATGCATTTCAAAATCCAAAAATCCTCGGACTGAAAAATCATGTCCCTCCTACACAAATGCCCAATGTCTAAAGTTTTAAGCAGCACATAACTCGCTACTCTTTATAAAACCTACCTCAAATACAATGTATCGTAAGGACATCGTGCGCAGGTCGTATCGTACACAAGTCGTATATATAAGTCGTTCACTGGTAGTAAACATTTTATAACGCTCTCGGGGATCCCAATTAGATTTCGAGTTTTTTTTATCTTAAAACGACAATGCTATATTTGAGAAAGTATACATGGCTATATTCATTAAAAACGAGAGACAAAAGTAAAAAGTTGTGATTTTGTCTGTAATGTATTCTAGCCTTGATCTGCGTTTAAATACATTTAAAAATATTTCGCAGCTTGATCTCAAGTTATTTCCGCTGTTGTATGTAAAATAAAATATTTAAAATTGTCCACGATTGACAAATTGACATGAAGCCATAAAATTATGCAAAATGTAGATAAATATTCAATCCGCCATTTTGATTTTTACATATTACGACCATTTCGCACAATAACACTGGACACGTTAAGTGCTTTTAGTGAATTTTGTATTTTATTGTATTTTTTTACATTCATTTATGAAGTTTAAGTGGTCTTATCAACACTTAGGTAAAAAGGCATTCTCGTATCGCTTGTGGATAAATTATTGGCTGTTATCTTTGTGTTAGCATAATATATGCATAAGACGCGGGTTGTTTCGGTTTTGAGTAAATTTACTTGCTACTTTGTAAGTATTTTCAGCCTTTAACCAATATACTCGAGATATTTTCTTATTGGCCTACCACCATGTAATAAGTATTATAAAAGAAGCATACAAATATGAAGTTACTTCTAAAAATGTACATATATATTGACCTTATGATTTCTGAACTTCAGAAATTTTATTGGTACTTTAAAAGTATTTTAAACATCTTACCAATAGGTATATTCGATATATTTTCTTATAGACCACCATGTAATATCATAAACGGGTGATTCTAAAAGTGTACCTTGTGACCTTAAGATTTCATATTTATAATTTTCATGTCTCATTTGGGTTAAAGATTTAATTTGTAACCTTATTGTTATACCAATGTTCCCCGAAAAATATAAAACATATTCATAAAAATTAGGACTCCATATTATAAACGCTATAATCTACATTTATAAACCTGTATTTTAAGAATAATTAATTGGCAACTAAGTATCTTACGAATTTATCCTAATTTATAAGTGACAAAACAAAATGCCTTAGATGTCAACGAAAAACGCGTTTATTTGAGATGTAAAGTCTTAAAATGTTATCAAGTAAATTATTTGAATACCAAACGTGCAATTTGGAGACAAAAGTTCAGACTAATAAATATGTCATCTGGATCGTTGTACGTTTAAACAACTACATTTATTATTATTATTTAATGTAGTTTATTTAGTTTTATTAATATTTTTTACTAGCGGTCCGCCCCTCCTTCGCACCTAGTTGACCGTATTGTGAATCTAAACCATTCTCGAACCCACTTAAACACACACAAATTTCATCAGATTCGGTTTAGCCGTTTAGGAGGTTTTCAATGACTAACACACGTAGGTACAGAAGATTTATATATATAAAGATTTATTTTTATTTATTAATATCATGACTTAGAATCTTGATTTTAGTGATTCATTATAGGCCAATATAATAACCTAACACCTATTCCTGTATTAGGTTACATTAGGCCTTATAAGCTCAACTTCGATAAAAAAAGTGTATATGTATTAAGACGCCTGACAGAAGTGATAAGTGATAACTTCAAACACGATGATGTTTTGATGATTGTCTATTAGGACACGATAAATACCCAATTCCTTTAGGAAAATTCTTTATAGAAGTTAGCAAATCTGTGCGCGTACAACTGTTTCAAAAGATAAACAGCGAATGTTATCAAAAAACTCTTAAATACCAGAAAATACGTACACCATTTCTCTGCATTCCTTACTTGTTTAATTCCAACAATGAAACCTTAAATTCGAGTCCGCGAGAAAGAGCAAAAGATAATCAAAGATTTAAGAAGAAAAAGGACAATAGTATTTGCTTAAGAGTAAACTCTTGGATTTAAACTAATTAAGGTTTTTTTCACCTGCATTCTTCGGAACAAAGCTACGGTGTCTTAGCTTTTGGTAAAGGATCTTAATACTGGCATACTTTAATTTCTTCATGTGAATCTAAGAATTTAGGTAGAAGTGTGTAGGCGTTTTTAATAATTATTGCAAGTCATTGGTAAATAATGCATAAATATCATTGGTTGAGTTAGAGTTTAGAATAACATTTTAGGATGATTTGAGTAATGGGATGAGATGACATTGGTTGAAGGCCCAATTTTGAGTATGAAATAAAATTTAGTTATCTAACAGTTTATTACCTAATTTTACTAACATAAAAATAATAAGTAATACTATACAAAATTGTACTTTTATTAACACAAAATGGAAGATATAAAATACAACATAATATATAACAAGTAGGTACAATGAGAGTAATAAATGTAACTAACTTATTTATAAAAAGCGCAAGTTTTGTCGTTTTACAGTTTTGAACCAATTTAAATGAAATTAATATATATTGCCTCAACTAATATTAGAAAGAACAAAGGCAACTTTTTACCACGGTGAAATAATAAGTTTAAAAGGTTAATGCCTACCTCCACAAGGATCCCATACTATTTGGGGCAGGGTGTGATTGTTAACGAGCAGATACGGCTAATTAATTAGGAAAAAGGCTCACGATCCTAAATCACTTTCAGCGTTGTTGGACATTGTTTCTAGCCAACTTGCTAATTTGTAAAAATAGTATGTTAGGAAATCGTCTCTCGCTTGTGAGAACAAAAAACTCAAACGTAATCGAGACTTTTGAAGTCTTAACAAAGGGTATATGACTAAAAAAAAATTATTTAAAAAAAAATATTTATTTTTTAAATCCAGATGAGACATTGCATTGTAGTTTCGCATCACGTTACACTTTCGCACGATTTGTACTATATTTTCATCAAAAGCATTTACTTGCTTCAGGACTTTGATGCTCTACATCTTATCATTTTCTTGATAAAGCGAAAAATAGACGGACAAAACAGAATAATAATATCAGTTTTTTTTATGTAGACATCATGCCTATTGTACGACCGCCTAATAACCTACACTTAACCCTACGTACGTCTCTGGTGAACGCACGGGTGTGTGACGATTGGGCGGCGATACAGAACTAAACGCCTAATGTAGGATAGCCCCGTGCTTGGTGCCCTACGTGTGAGTGTTGTACACACGGGTGTACTATAAGCACAGAGCGCTCCCACTGACTACTACCTAATCTACGTAGCCTAACACTGAGCCTAACTCCTACCTACCCCTACGTATGTGACCTATGTCTGGACCCTAACCACGTATGTGTATGTGTATCCCTAACACGTGTAGCCCTATCAATGTGTGTGTATCCCTACAACCCTATCCCTAACCATATAAGTGTAATAAATAAATATATAGATAAAACGGGATATCTGTTACCAGGAGACCTAAGGTAACAGACGGAAGGGGGAAGGAACCAAGGGCGTGTACGGCGTGCAATGTACACAGGGAAGGGTTTTCTCACTGCCGGTCAAGCAGGCTCACAAGACCGATCAGGTACTGATGGCTAAAGGGGTCTTGGCCACAGTGAGAGGATGCTGAAATCGTGGACGTGCTGCTCCTCCAGCGGATGCTGGGACCTCTGGGCTGCTCCACCAGCGGATGCTGGAACCTCTGGGTGGCTCCACCAGCGGGTGCTGGGCGGCTCCTCCAGCGGATGCTGGGCGGCTCCTCCAGCGGATGCTGGGACCTCTGGGCTGCTCCACCAGCGGATGCTGGGACCTCTGGGCTGCTTCACCAGCGGATGCTGGGCGGCTCCTCCAGCGGATGCTGGGCGGCTCCTCCAGCGGATGCTGGGCGGCTCCTCCCGTGGATGTTGGAACCTCTGGGCGGCTCCACCAGCGGGTGCTGGGCGGCTCCACCAGCGGGTGCTGGGCGGCTCCTCCCGTGGATGTTGGAACCTCTGGGCGGCTCCTCCAGTGGACTCTCACTGCCGGTCAAGCAGGCTCACAAGAACGATCAGGTACTGATGGCTAAAGGTATCTTGGCCACAGTGAGAGGGTGTGCGTCCGGGCAGCTCGTCGGCGGTTGGTGGTACTTCGGGGTCCGTTGGTCTTCGTAGAGGGAGGCGGAGTAAAACGCGACTCAGTGCTTCGTTCCAATGTGATTTATTAACAATTTTGTACAGTTTATATACTAAATCTAGTTATCATAGTGTGCTATCGGTGAAGCGCCGATGCAGCTGTATTTTGCTGACTTGCTGAATCGGCGCTCTAGTGAATTTTGGACTTATGATTAGTCTGCAACTGCGTACCTATGCAATTCAGCTAACATAAGTTTTGCCGTTGACTTGGCTTGTTACGATTTATTTAGTTTTAATTTATAATGTGTTTTCGTATACCTAGTTAATTATATAATATTAATATTATCTTACTTCTACGATAATTATTGTTATTTATAATATTAAAAATCATGTTCAATGGTTTGAACACCTATTTAGTTCATTATAATATCATAATGTCCTGTTTTAAAATAGATGTCCTGCAATATAATGCATAGTTACAATATATAAACAATAGCTGACACATAAAACGGTCATGGAATTTAGCCAAATATCAACCTGGAAATACTGGCGGCGGCGCGGTGGCGGCATTAATCCTTTACTACGAGTACAAACAAAAAACAACAACAACTATCAACTGATTGTACAGAGGATCTAGCTTATACATCTTATTATGGAGCACGAAGGTGTTTTTTATATATTCATATTCATATATATTATATTCATTTTTTCATAAAACAATTATATAATCGTATATGAAATAATTACAATGATATATTAACCTAACTAATCACTTAAATTGAATTGATATTAAATTACACTGAAACTTGATTACGTTATCAGAAAAATTACAAATGTCAAGGGAAATAATGTCATGTCTGAATTAATGTATAAAATAAAAATCAATAATTTAATGTCCTCTACGGATTAATGGAAAAAATTTCGTTCATAAACTCGTCAATAGAATAGTAGCATCCCTTTAACAGAAGTGTCCTTAATTTGGTATACAGGGTGTAACAAAAGTTTTGGTCAGTATGGGAAGGTCTAGCTGGGGCAGCCATCTTGCCTATTCCGGATCACATTACAAAACACGGCAATGTTGGACTCACTACCCAGTATGGAAGATACAAGATACAAGCCACAACCGAACACAGACACCCAGTCTTACTACGTACTATAATGCATTATAACCAATTGTTGTATCTGGCAAGCTGCTAGAAAAAGAAATCTCTATTAAAGAACATTTAGCTTAGAAAACTTTATGGATATATCATTCGAATTTTCCGCTCCTACACGAGCCAAACAATCAGCGAGATTTTTAAGTGTTGGCAACACCGGAAAACATTAAGTGTTCCCATAAATAAAAATGCTAGTGGAAAAACGAAAAAGGCTCTTGTCTTGGCACAATTTGTGACTACCGCCTTCCGACGCATTTGTTTAGAAAACAGGGCCAAATTTACTTTGAAAATATTTTATTTCTATACTTCATTACTTATTTATATTTTATGAAAGAAATAAGTCTTCCGAGATTAACGATTTACAAGAAAATTTTAAAATACCTGTAACAAAAATAATCAACACTGAGCTTTTCGTATTATAAGATCTGAAACTACTTTTATTCTGAAATTCGAAGACTTTATATACATAAGTTAATACAAGGTAAACGGTATTATAGAGGTACATATGAGTAACATGAATTCTGTTAGCGTGTTGCAATTTTGAAATTTATTAAAATGGATGATACAACATGAACAATAAACAGATCTTGATTGTCTTATCAGACCATCCCATTCTGACGGAAAGTCATGTTACACCCTGTATTGCATCTTTAACAATTTTTTTAACCCCCGACACAAAAAGAGGTGTATTATAAGTTTGACGTGTCTGTGGCATCATAGCTCCCGAACGGATGAAATGATTTGTGCGAGTGATCTTAGACATGTTTGATGCAAACCGGGTCAGCCGTTTAAAAGTTATGGGGGTGAAGTTGGGGAAAAGGAACTGAATATCTGCAAATATACTCGAGTAATGAAGATTATTTAAACACTTTAATGGTATATAGTAACTAATATCAAACTAAGAGCTTTTTTTTATTCTTACGCTTCGTGTTTCGCAGCATTTGGTGTAAACGTGCCCCGATATGAACAAGCGAAAGGAAGTACTAACTCTAGGGAAGTTACCGCAAAAACGTTTTGGAAGGGTTTTCTGGCTTCTCAGAAATGAAACGTTACACCTAAAGATCTGTGAAATACTGGAAATAACATTGCTGTTAAACCTGGTTTTCATCATAACCTGAATAACAAAGTAAATAAAGGCGTTAATACATATATCAAGTCGTAAACCCTATAGTTTGGATAAGCTTTGATCATCCGTTTGCATATCATTTAGTCAATCATAAAACTGATGAATTCAAGAAATTTAGTAAATAAAACATGAAGAAATGATAGATTGTTGCAAATAACGAGGCCGTCACGTCATTTAAATAAGCTTTCTGAAGTTGAAACAATCAGATCAATCTTACAATCCCAAATTCTCATAGTTTTTTAATCTTCCTGCCCAAGACCAATTTACTAAATCACCCGATATATCAACACCCACTTCAATACTCCCTAAAGGCTTAGTTTTTTCAAACAACAGACGGAAAAATGCTGCATCAAGGACTACAGCTCAATGAACCAGTACTTTATTTAAACGATTCTATTTAAACGATAGAAATGTTTCGTGGATTACAAAACCGCTACTCTCGAATGAATGAAATTAAATTTTGCCATAGCATCATGTGATCTGCTTTTCAGAAAATGATTTCTCCTGGGATTGCTCGAACTCATACGTTCTACGATTAACCAAGTTATAAGTGGCGTTTGAGGTGTCAAATCTTTGTGATAGGGATTTAAATAATTTATAATTACGGAGCTGTCAGAAATTGGATTAGATTATGGTATGGTTTGAAGATAATAGGTACCTTGGGGATTTATTCATATAACTCGATATTTATTCCAAATAATTATACATATTTAGAAAATGTTATGCGAAATTTGGGTATTATAGTTCTGTTTTGCTAAACAAAACTTGACATTTATTACCATTTTACAAACTAACTTTCTTATTAACATTGGTAACAAAATCAAGAAGACCCGTTCCATCTTCATAATTTTTATCAGCTATCCGAACTATTCGAACTCTCCCAAAAAAGTCTATTTTGGAAAAGTTTGGGGTTAGAAATAGTTTGGGGGGCTAATAGTGTCATCTCAACTTCTATTGGCTCCCTTGGGTGGTTCGCCGAACTCGCCCTTTCTAATCGGTTAAAGGCATTTGCTTGTACTTGACTCACATAATAGTATTTTTAAATAGTGGAAAAAATAATAACGGCACTATTAAGATTTGTAAGCTTTGTGCAAATGTCACTTTTTTACAGACACAGTAACTTTATCAATAGCTTGTACAGTCGTAACGGTAGTGTAACTAAGTTTAAGAAGTTGAGTATCCGGGTTGACCAAAAACCCGAGTTAGATGAGGTTACGTAATTGTATTGATGTAAAGACTAGCTTATTTGTGATACCTAAACTAGGTTTTAAAATATAATTTTTATTGTACCTAAACTAGGTTCCTTTAGTATTTCAATGGATAACTTGGCTGCAGACGTCACAAAAATCGTGCATAATTTATATGATTGAACCTTTCTAATCATAGAACTAAATCAAAGGAAACCATAGTTTTATAGTAATGTTAATATCATAACAATCCTGTCGAAACATCGAATAACCTCTAGCGATATTTGAGTCTAATTGCACCTCAAATCAATACCAAAACGTAGTTCCAAGTTTGTAACTTTCCACGAATTAGTTTCCCTACCCAGTAAACAGCTTTGAACTAATGTGTCCAATAGCAGGTTTAAACGGCTGGTTACCTTTTGATTTTTCATATTAATAGGAAGGTAGATTTGAGTAGCTATACTACTACAAAATCCAAACTAAACTTGCTTAACACCATCCATTTAAGATGCACCTTATAGGGAAATATATGATTACTTATAAAATCAATTATAAAATGATAACTGACAAAAACTTATTAACATCTACATCATTTCAAGATTGTGTTAAAAAATTCTTGTAAACACCAAGAACCAGCAACATTCATTAAGTAAATTATTTATGCATCTTGTTACTGTATTGCTGAATTATCCGATCTGCGGTTTTCATTCAATAATCTGAACAAAACTATTAATTAATGGTATCTTTCCGTCCTAATCTCAAGCTTGAGGCAATAAAGAAAACCGACGTCATATGAAGAAAATCACTTATCTAATAGTGTCCAACTGACCGACTTATGAGACAAAGTTCTACGACTTTGATGTCCCTTTTCTACGAGTTAACTGACTTCCTTCGTTTATTTTCGTCCATTATTCTGCGAGCAACTTATTCAATGAATAAGTCTTGTAGTAAACTATGTAACTCCATGTTAATATTTAATGTAAAAAAAACCTGCAACACGTTGGGCGCCAATATTGGATACGTGAAATTTGGCGCACAACGAGGTACATTTATTTAAAATAAATACTTAAAATTATTTGATCGAGTATCTAAGATATATCCTTATTATCTCTGATTTAATATGTACTGTTCATTAAACATTTTCAATTGCGTTGTTTTGCGAAGCGAAGCCAATTACTTGTAGGCGACTTTATTTTCATTGAGATAGAAACTTCTGTAATCAGATTTTTCAGTTGTCCAAGAAAATATATATGTATTCCATTACAATTATCTAACAGGTAGACAATATCAGAGGATTGAAAATCATTAGTGATTATTATAGGTTCAAGAAACAAGTTATGATAAATAGTTTTCGGTGTTCGTTTTCCCATTTTCCGGTACAAGTGACGAAGCTGAATTTCCTCAGCTAGTGATGCTCCCGCCTTGGCTCGAGTGTTTTTAACTGGAGGATTGTTGATTTGTGTTTCGGTGTTTAGTTCCGCTAACAACTGTTACGTTCCGTTGCTATGCTTGCTTGATTGATGGTTTACTTAGCCAGGTTATGTTGATTCATCTAAATAGCTTGTGTAACTGCGCGTAACTTTGCTTTGGTTAATCGTTTGACGATTTTGACAAATATTTGAGCAAGGATTATAGTTTTGTTGCTGTTTATGATGCTCTTTGCACATATTTTTTGTCTTCTGCTGTGTCGGAAAGTCTTATTTTGTGCAAGGAGAAGGATTGTCTGCACGTTTTGAAAGTAGCAAGCACGTTTTCCATTAAATTATCTGTGAGTATTTTATTCTGATACTAAAACTCGGAACATCTTCTTTAAACTCCAATTTAAGTTGATATAGTTTTTCTGCATTGAAAACTTTTTAATCCCGATTAATTTAGTTGAAAACTGAACTCACACAACAAACAAAGAGCACTGAACAACATGCAGAAGAACGCCAATAATCCTTCGCTTAGAAGTTTCAAAACCCGCAGTAAGGTGGCAACAGTGTTCAGACGCGATTCTAGTTTTTAAATGCTAGCCAATATCACCGGCTTGCATTTAAAAACTAATATCTTCATCGTCGTCATTCATTTTAATTTATTAAAGAAACCCTTGCAACTTAAATTTAACTCACTTATACTGAGAAAATATTGAAACTTCGGGATGGTTGACAAAATTTTCATTATTTTTCAATATTGCGATTACTTTCCAAAATGTGTCTTCTCATTTTGTTACGAATCGTTACTTTCCCTAATCTTGCAGTCATCTTATATTAAATAGATTTTCATACTTCATTAATTAAAGTTAATTTAATTTCACATCATTTCATTAGGTTAATTAAACAAAGTGGCGACCAAAAGCCGCGTCCTACACCTTAAGCTTACGTTGTCAAATGTTTACCAAAGCTAGCACTTAAGCACTAGGTGAAACAGCAATAGCTGTAAGAGCAGCAAAACAGCTAACGAGAGTTTAATGCGCTTTCTGTATTCGTGGGCTATGGATCGAAATGATTAAGAGGTTTTAAAAGACCCATGTAAGTTATAAGAGTGTAAATATTTGCAAAAACTTTTTATTTTGAAGCACGAACTTCTATGTTTACTTGTTTTGATGAATTTACGTTTACTTACACTAAAGCTTATATTAATTAATATTTTTGAGGGTAACCTAGAGGTACGGTTTCATTCGAATTGTTGTTGATACCTTCTAGGTTTTCATGCCCCACCCTTAGACCACATCGTCACTTTACATCAGATTGTGGGCAAATTAAGACTTATCTAGCATAAAAAACGGTATAATAGAGTTTTTTAACATTAAATTATAACCTGGTTATATGGTTAAAATGGTTTGATATTCCGAATACCTACTAATCTTATATGAATCTTTATGAAATCTTTATTTTTGAGAAGTGAATTATTTTAAATCCCTAATTATTATAATCTCAGTTAAAAATTGATTTGATCATGAACGAAAACTATGTTGTTGATTGTAAAAATTATGTTGTTGATTGTATAAAGCGGGATTTACTCACGTAATGAACTAGAGTTGATAAACTTTCGACTCCTCGGACTTTTGACAATGAAAAGTACATTTTACAAAAAAAAAAATTTACTCACTATAACTTTGAAAGGGAAATTTTGTTGTTATTAAATGCTTATTGATTTAGTAATCCTTGGTAGATCGCATGAGCAACACATATAAACCAAGATAAACAAAAAATATATATATTTCCGGACTAATCACACAGCATCACCTAACCCCAACCCCAAACTAACCAGAGCTTGTACTATGGGTGTTAAGTGACTGATGTACTACATAGGTACATTTCTTTTGTAAATACATACTTATGAAACATAAAACATAAAAAACACCCAGACCAGAAGAAAGAACGGAATTTAGAGTTTTGCTTATAAAGTATCTTTAAAATATCTCTGTTGCTATTCCTAGACATTTCCATACAGAAAATAATGAGCTTACATGCAATCCTATTACGTTGGACTTACACAGATCTTTCTGCAAAAATGCATAAGCCCACTTATATAGGATTATTACAATACAAGCTTGACATAATCTCAAGAATAATCCTTATTTGTGGTTAATAAGAGATTGTTTTCAAATTTTAAGGAGTGCTTTTAAGATTGCGTGTGCGTAGGAGTTCTGTAAAAATATGGCCTCTTAACTGATAATATTAAATTTGGTATTAAAAGGCTTGCTCAGTGGGTGGATTTGGGCTTAAGATTATGAAGCCAGTCAATGTCAAGTTTAAAACAAAATCTATATACATTTGGATGACAGAAAAAAATCATGAGCACTTAAATTTTTTTTTGTGACTTATAAGAAAAAATAAATTCGATAAGAA
This sequence comes from Gymnoscelis rufifasciata, assembly GCA_929108375.1. Taxonomy (NCBI): domain Eukaryota; kingdom Metazoa; phylum Arthropoda; class Insecta; order Lepidoptera; family Geometridae; genus Gymnoscelis; species Gymnoscelis rufifasciata. Next base: position 4,671,987 of record OV815327.1, on the reverse strand, counting down.
TGAGATGGACTTAGGGTTCCGTGTACAGTTTATACACATTTCACAATAAATAAAATAAATAAATATTTCCGGACAATCCACACAACAACATCTAGCCCCGTGGTAAGCTCTTAGCTTGTGTTACGGGTACTAGACATCTGATATATTTAATATAATAGACATAAATACATATGACGCCGTGACGTCCTGGTTCTTCATTGTAGTGCGTTTGGAAGTAGCATAGAATCAACTTAAAATGTCCGATGGCGTGAGCGGGCGCTCACGCCACTCGATCGCGCGATGTTTACCTGCGGCCGGTACCGGTCGGTGTCAGCCGACCGGTCTAACAGCCAATCGGGTGGCCGCAGGTGGAGGGGTTGTTTACGAGTTGCACTGCTATTTAAAGTGCGGTTCCAATAGTCCGGGAGACAGTCTTTCTTTGGCTTCTGCTCTGTGCAAACGCTCTCGGAATTACTAGTTGACTTTATCTATATCTTTGTTAAACTGAGCCTCAGATTATTTGTGTGATTGATATTGTTCGTTTAATCCCGTAATGAATTACTATTCAATGATATAATCTGTTTAAATCACTATGTCAAACCTTTCACCTACACATACATATTTACCCCTCGGCGGGAATCGAACCCGCTACCTCTTGCGCCGCAAGCGGACCGTCGCCCACCGCGCGTCACCCATCCAAGTATTATTGTGATTATTGTGTTTTGAGTATTTGTTATATAGTGTCAAGAGAAATAAATCATCCCCCAAAATTTGTACTCTTTCTCTATCACGGTTCTTGAGTACAGCCTGGTGACAGACAGACAGACGACGAAAACTCACTATTAAGGTCCCGTTTTATCCTTGCAGTACGGATACGGGACCCTAAAATGCTCAATAAAGATGCGATAGGGCATTGCAAAGGTTAATAAAATTGTTGTTCCCTTAGCTCAGAACTTTAGACATATAACAAACGAACGAAGTCGCGAACGAAAACAACTAAATTCTAATTGAATTTATCCCGTTTATGCTGAAACACTCCGTTCAATTAATGTGTGAAAATGCCTTGATCGTGAAGGATTATTACTTATGAGGCTCAAGAGATTAGGGGGCTGAAAATTGGAATTTAGTACCTCCAAGATTTGATGAAATATTGATCGATTAATTCGACAATGGGTTGATTGATATAGCTGTAATCTTCGAAGAAAGTTGTGATGGATTCTTTGCATTATTAAAATTAGGATATCGCAGATATATTTAGGTGGATGGTGGCTTATGCTCCAGATCATAAATAAGTGTTTAATATTATGCTATTATTATACCTTTTATTATACTAAGTAGCAACGAAAAACAAATCTGGATAAGTAACGGCCTTTAAAACATAATAGAAAACCTATAACGATTTGTTCAAGGTCAAATTAATCTATGAGTCTTGTGTTAACTTTAACCGTGTTTATTGTTTGTTTCAGGTATGTTGTCTTGGATTTGCATAGAACATTACATCTAAATAAATTCATATGATTTTGAATAAGGTAAGTATTGTTTGTAAATTTACTTCATAAAGTCCTTTATTTATTTTTAATTCTTTAGATTTACATTTAAACAATTGTAGATGCAGTCATACTATTAGATCGGTCATTATCGTCCGTTGTTATGAAAAAGGTTCTCCCAAGGTGTTTGCCTTTAATAGCAACAGTATTCTGAACTCTTTTTGACAAAAATAACACACAATACATTGAAAATACCCAATGAGATTAGGCAAACCTGATTTCCATCACAGGCATCCAATCTCCGAAGGCTGAAAGCTTTCGGGATATTACTTCGTCTACTCCTTTTCGTTATCTGTAATCGCGTTACGTAGACTATTAAAATGTCGGATTTTATTTTCTGGCTGACTTCAAGATTTATTGACAAGAAATGAGTCCTTTTGATCCTCTTTGGATTCAAGGAGGTTTTAAAAGTCTTCCATAGACAAACGGGTGTTTTAAACCTCCTTGCTTGGCTACTATGATTCTGAATTTTTATACTGTTCTTTTATCACAATGTTTTTTTTTAGCATATCTCATTTTAAGTCTCTGGTGTATTTTAAGAAGTGCACGTTCACGTAAATATGCTTTCCACTAATTGATCGAATAAGTGTATTTAAAAATAAATAAATTTTATCCATCGTAAAAGAGCCTTTTGATCCAAAGTTTGTCATCGTCATTCACGTCTGCCATCGCCAATTATTCTCTATGGCTTTTGACCAGAGACAAAAGTCTATTCTAACCCATCCAATTAAATTTAAAATTTCCAAACCTCTTGAAGTGTAGGGTCCATTGTCTTGGGAGTCCTTAGAAGATATACTTTGAATAAGTCTTCATAATGAGATCTTCCAACTTTTGATGAATAGTTTTTGAACAAAAATGGGGATTTCTTACCATTGTGTTAACTTACTGTGATCTTAATTTAGATATTTTTTCAAATTGAATCAGTTTTCTGCCAACATCAGATGTTTTGTGTAACCTTTTTAAATTTGGTAGCCGTATAGAACTAAAGTAATAATATTTTATTTTATTTCTTCTGTTACAAAAACTAGTCTTACTCCCAAATTGACCATTGAATGTACTAGCCATACACATTTTATTATTCTATTCACTTATATACGGTCATTGGCTCCAACAGAATGAAGTAATCAAAGAGCTCCGATTGTGGTCAGTCAAACAATTTCTTTAATTCGTTTTAATTTAAGTAATTTTGGTAATTCTATTGTTTGGAATAGATCTGTATTTTCCAATATACGTAAAAAGAAACAATATGGCGTGACCACCTGTCTATAAAAACCGAAGCATGTAAGTAAACTTATGCTACACATAAAATAAAAAATAAATGTGACATCAGGAACGGCGCGTGGTTACCAGAGACAATTTTTTATTTTATTTTTTGAGTACCGAACACTGTACGGAAGCATAGTTTAAAAAAGTTCTTCCTATTTTTTGTGGTTATGGGACACACCACGACAGATGGCTCGAGACAATACAATGACTCACAGTTTTATCGAAGATGCAAGCTGTTTAAGACGCTTTCATGTAGGTATATCGATCTGTAGATATTATAATGATCAATTAAAAAAAAATGTCTCTTGAAATATTATTAATTTTAAGTTGCTGATACGGTTTATGATAGCTTCATAGAACGTAGGTACTACTTTAGATTGTGCCTTGTGCGAAGGCCAGCTTGAGGCGCAAGAGGTAGCGGGTTCGAATCCCGTCGAGGGGTCAAGTGTTATGTTCTGCTAGCACTTTCTCCTTGGTCTGGGTGTCAAACATGTAATAAAAATAACTATAAATAAGTATGTCTATTCTTTTGAGTATATCAGATGTCTAGTACCCGTTACACAATCTTAGAGCTTACCACGGGGCTAGATGTTGTTGTGTGGATTGTCTGGATATATTTAAAAACCATGAATGTCCAAATTGCTGTAGTCGAGTGTTTCGAACAAGCGGTGGAATGTTTACACGTTAACTATCCCGGGTTTATTTTAGTTCTTTGACTGCATTTTTGGCTGCGTGCGGTTTTGGCGGGCCAGCCGGATGTAGACTTTTTTCCCGGCTAAGTGCAACTCAAATATTACCTCAGTGTTTTCCGCAAAGAGTAAAATTTTATTCAATTTATTCTTTGCAAACAACTGCGCGTCGAAATGTTGTCAAAACGAACGTCGGAGCAAGACATTTGAAAATAGAACGCGCTCGAAACGGGAGGCAGAAAATCCATAGATAAAAACTGATGTTTTTTATTTCCATCTCGTAATAGCGATACGAAATCGTGCAGCCAGTTACGGCAATCGATGTTCTTTGTAATGAAATTGAGGTTTTTCTCGACCTTGCGGAAAAAAGATGTTCACAAATAAAGTGGATTACTTTCCCTTTGAAGTTTAGTAACAACTTCGCAACTAAAACTCTTTGGTTTTATAATTAAAAAGGTTTTATTTTATTTTTGTTTTGCTGACATTCATTGTGCCGGTATTGCGGCGTGGTTGGGCCAAGTGCTAATTAGTGTGAAAGTGCTCGTAATAAAATATGCCTTCATAATCACTGGGCCTAAAAGCCTTTATCATAAATAATGCAGCAATGAAAGTACCATTATTCCTTGGAAGCTCCACACATCCTAAATATTCCATTAACTTTGCTCTGAATACCATAAGAATAACGGAAAATAATGTTGGTCACGTTTTTATCTCATTAATGGCTCAGCTATTTATCTTAGCATGTCTCTTTTGGACTTTCATTAATACATGTCAATGTCAAAGTGGGCTTGAACGTCGCGAGCAAGGAGGTTTGTTTTGTCCGAGGCGTTTTGATTTAATTTTCCGTTTGCTATTTAAGGATTGGCATTTGGCTGTTGAGATTTAATTTATGTTGTTGGTTTAATTAAAATAAGATAAATTGGCATCGGCTTGAAACATAGATGAAAGTTTTATTATTAATGGTTTCAATTGCATAATATGTTGTTTAACATACAGATGCTGCTGTTTTTTACTTACCGATCCGAAACTGGATTTAGAGATACTGGTCTGGTTCTGAAGAAAATCTGTTCAAATGGTGGAAATTGAACTTGCAAATTCTTGTTTCTTTTCGAGACTTGTTCTAACTATTCCCTTGATTTAATATTTTTATATGAAATTTCAATACTTTTACCTCGTTTTACCATTTTGTATCCTTAAACCAATTATTAAAATTTAACAAAACGTTTCAACAAAATCATACACCGTGAGACATTCTCACTATCAATTTTCGATCTACAAAACTAAAGTCATAATCTCTTTGCCGCAGGCCGAAGTAATTAAAGTGTATGAAGACTTCATACAAAATACTTACCTAAAGGCGCCATCTTATATCATAACGGTTGTAATGCCCTATCGCATCGCTTGATCTTGCCGGTAGGTGCGAGCGGGACAAAACATGCGAAATAAGCAGGTAGGTGCTATAAATATGGATGAAGGAAAAAATATTATATTTTAAAATTATGGAGTTTATGCGCTTTTGCCTTGGGTTGTCGATACGTGGGATACAAATGTTAAGCTACTGATGTACTCATGTACTCCATTGTTTGGCAAAATTATAAATAATTGTTTATATGACTGTTTAATTTTTTTAGTATTAGAACTATCGTATTTTGCTGCTTCTTTAATATAAGTATACACTTTACTATTTTAACTACACATACTATAATTTCATACACATATTTAACTTTTAGAGATTAGCACTTATTTTGCTCCATAAAAAAAAAAAATAGTAGCCCAGCTACTTTAATTAAAAAAAATAAGTGGTTTTATAATAGTAACATGCCCTCCTATATTTTTTCCCCTGCAATGGTTAGCTAAAAACAAAAATGTACTTATGAAGAGACAAAATAATATACCGTGACACGGTAACAGTCTATTACTCAATTTTATAACTTAATCATCATCATCATTCATCATCACCCTATTAACGTTCCCACTGCTGGGACACAGGGACTTCTCTCTTGTAGAGAGAGATTAGGCCTTAATTCACCACGCTGGCCAAGTGCGGGTTGGTGAATGTCACATTTCCTTCAAACTCTTTTAAAGTTCTCAGAACATGCCGGTTTCCTCACGATGTTTGCCTTCACCGTTAAAGCACATGTTTAAAGCGCACATAAATTTCTCAAGAAGATAAATCCAGAGGTGCGTGGCGGGGTTTGAACCCACGACCTTCGGAATGAAAGTCGAGTGTCCTCCCACTTAGCCAACACGGCCAGTTTTATTAATGTTTTCCATAAAATAATTCAAATTACACCAAAATTACTGTGACATAGCATTATGAGTCTAATATCTATTAATATTCAAAAGATCGTCAAATAGCGATATAACTTTAATGCGACGTAGAAGATTCTTTTTACTTGTTATTGACTATAAATAGGCTATAAAAAGTTTGTTATAAAACTATATGTTATTGGAATAAATCTAGTATTGCCATCATTTGTGGGCGAAGGTCTGTCTGAAAAGAGGTTGTTGTTTCAATTTCCGCCGGGGACAGCTTTTATATGCTTTTGTTATAATTATGCACATGGCTTTCAAGTTTGGATGTGCTTTTTGTCACATAAGAAAGATAAAAAAAAGCAAGTGTGAGTTACACTTGCTTATTTTTAATCTTTCTTGTTGTATTGTTTCAATATTTAAGCATTTCTCTTGTTTTCTATTTTGCATTTGTTTTATGTTTCAATTGTGAATTGTGTTGAGTTTGTTTGATTTTCAGTTTTTTTTTTGTCACTGATGATGAAAACTTGTAAATAGCCTTATGAGCCTTATATGTTTATAGTAATATTGGGTTTCCTTTAATAAATAAAAATGCGTGATTAAATTAAGTCACTTTGACTAGCTTATTAATTTAAAGTTATGGTACAAACTTAAATGATTTGGGCTGCCTCTGAGGCGCGGTAGGCGTACTCCTCCTTGCGGCGCAAGAGGTAGCTGGTTCGATTCCCGTCGAGGGGACAGTGTTTGTATGAGCAAGCTCTTTTTCCTTTTAATGTTAAATTCTATATATTTATATTTATGTTCATTATATTATATTCAGAGGATTAGATATCTAGTACCCGCAACACAAGCCTTGAACTTAACACGGGCTAGATGTTTCTGTGTAAGTTTGTCAAAAATAATTTATATTTAACCAACTTAATTGTGTACTCAATTGTGATTGAGGGAGGCTTATGTCCCGTTATCTTTTTGCGGCCGAAACGTAAATAACATTACATTATTAAAAGTCTTAAAAAAACACCCATTTCTCCGCTTAGTTTGGGGTTAAAAGACTAAGAGTAATATTTTATTATATATTTTGGTACGCAAATGAGCGAACCAGTACTCGGGCCCACGGACAACCGTGTGTTTGAATCGTAATAAGTTTGCATCAATGATTTTATATATATTATAAAACATGTCAGACCTTATTTTTAGTTGTAACCTCATGACTGAGGGACATGCCGATGGCGTCTCATCAACTATTTCACCACATCTCTCCATCGATCTCTCTCTTCACTTCACCCATTTCCAACGCAAATTTGTTTATTCTAATCGCTTCAAATTTAATATTATCTTCTACCTTCATTAGATAGATATACATTTTCATCCATGACGAACCTGATGTAGTCATTAAATTATCTCACCCTTATCTAAGCAGTTTACGAAAAAATCCCTGCCATGTTACGTAGCAAAAACTCTCCATTAATTTTATTTGAGTTTCTAAACCCCACACAATTTACATCTTCTTATCTCCAATGGCACAGGAGGGTACATTTTCTCATTTTTTGCACATTTGTACCACTCCGTGTCTAAGTTGATCTATAGACACAGTTTGACGGGAATATTTACCTAATAGAATATTTTTAGCTCGTCTCCGACGCATTCTCAATTTTACCTAACATTATTTTGCCCTCATCAATCACTTTAGCAAGTGTTTAAAAACAAAATTAATTTAAAAACAACATGGTCGCTTCAGAAAAATAGAAAAAATATAACATATCAAATTTGTTACAAAACATCAGAAGTAAAAATCAACTGTCTAATTATCACGGTTCATAAGATACAGCCTGATGACAGACAGATGGACAGCAGGGTCTTAGGAATAAGGGTCCCATTTACCCATTTAGTACGGAGTCTCAGAAACATCAAATTGTATGTACCTACCTAAGACCCAATAACAAGCTTTTATTAAATAAATAAATAAATATTTCCGGACTACTCACACAGCATCACCTAACCCCAAACTAAGCAGAGCTTGTACTATGGGTGTTAGGTGACTGATATACTACATAGATACATTTATTGTAACAAAATACATAATTTAACACTAAACTCGACCAATAATAAAATAAAAGAACCAAAAATACTTTGTTACATTCAATTTCAAACTGCAAGCGATATTAAATCAAATTTCAACAAAATAAAGCTTCTTTCCCTTTAAACGACGACTTATAGTGACAAGAAAGTGTCGCCACCTGGCGGTTTATCGAACCTGTGTTTAATATCCCCATATTTTGTCCACAGTGCATAATTCTGAGTCAAGAACGTGGTTTTAAGGTTCTAAGGGGACCGTTGATAAACGATTTTGATATTCAATTTCTTCATCCTACATGGGATGAAAGCTTTTACGCACTGAGTTTGTACACAGCGATTTTAATGTAAAATAAATGTACATAAATACTGGTCTGAATGTGTAAAAAATAAATCACAGTCCAACATCAAATAAAAATAATAGAAATAACTAAAAATTCTGCTTAAAATGTCTTGTTACGAAAAAAGAAAGCGTCCTTTCCAACTGGTTGCGAAACGAGCATAACAGACTAAACTTAAAAATAAAACTAGAACCTTTATTTAAATTAATTGAGTATAAAAGTTATATTAAAATGCTATTTCGTTTGAAAGTGAAACGCTCGTAGATCCCCGATAAGAGGCTTAAGATTCCTTAATGGTGGAAGGGAATGGCGTTCCATGTCATTGAAATCATTCTTTTGATGTATAACAAGCTTTATGTCCTTCGGATAAAGTTCTTTATTCAATAGAGAAGAGTTCGTTATAGAAAACTACCCACGCATGATATAAATTATATCGCATACGATTCTACAAACTAAGCTCCAAGTTCAATATCGTTATGGTATAGACATTGAATTGTTCTGAAACTTTTACAATTGGGTGTAATTGGAGAATTTTCAACTAAACCTTACCCAAACGTGGTAGTTGTAAGTAATATGCAGGTAGTATTCGTTTGTCCTGATCCCATCTTGTTAGAGATATTTTTTGACAAATTAGCTAAAAAGAGCTTGCTAAGTATTTTGCACGGAGTTCTCATCCCATGCTAGAGTTTTAAACATAAAAATGTATAAAAAATTGTGTTCGTCTTAGTTATTAACTATTCGCATTTCGGCGTCATTGAACCTAAGTTCCTTATACCCTTATAATAAGCTATTTCAGCATAATAACCTAAGAAATTAAGTACATACTTATCCCCAAATGAATATTTCATTCTGATGAACTTTTTAGATTACAATTATCGTTAACGTTCTGAAAGAGATGTCTGAAACTTTTGTCAAAGTTTAATTAAAGTTTGATTTGTTATTTTTCATAGAAGATTACTTTAAAGGACAGATTTTTAACTTTTTAGATTTGTGATTCTAATTTTAGTAATTAATTTACCCAAATGTCTAAATTCATTAGAGCAAAAAACAAACTTCAATTCAACCTATCCTGCAAAAGGAATTGATATCAGCAGTGTAGTGTTCAATATTTTTGTACTGGCCCTAGATTAAGCACGTACCAATGAATTCTATCGAAGGATCGACCCATAAAAGGACGTCCTCTTACGCTTATCAGCAATCACAAAGATCGTCTCTAACATTGTAACGAACAACGACCGGGTCCAAATAATCAGACTTACATAAATAAGACTTGCAAGAGGAATAAAAAAAGAGATTCAAAATTGTATAATTGAAAGCCCAAAATTAAAGGTGTAACATTTCTTAAAAGCATTTCGGAATGACGCATAAATTCTGATCAAAGATCAAGTTTTGAACCCCCAAAACAGGAGTTTTACGAGCAACAGATAACGATTATTTGTGATCTGCAATTTATTTAATAACGTTATCCAAATCTGCCGTGTCCACTGCCCATTTAATGCTTGTATTCCTTGTTTTTGGTTTCAAATTTGTGTTTACATTTGTACAGACATGTTTATTGCTTCGTAACAAAATGGAAAATTAAATTGTTCTGTTTATTTGTTTCCAGTGAAGATAAAATCGTTACATTTGTTATGCAATATATTGCAGTGCCTTGGGGATAGAGTTTCTTGTGAGATTCGGTTTCAAGCTTTAAACTTTAAAACATGATTATGTTGGCAATGCATAATTGGAATTTCTGCTAAGTATTATGGATACTAAATATTTTTCTAAATAACAAACACGAAATGCGACCCATCTTTCTTGAGAAAAATATTAATTCATAAATTTTGTGTTACAATAAAATTTAGGACGTGCTCCATTATAACAACTAAACTACACTCTCAATCAGGAAGTTTAATAAAACCAGACTTCCTAACATAGGGTACAAGTTGAATTGTAAAAACAGGGACCGTCCCGCAACGCAAGACGTATTTAAACGGATACAAGCAACTATTTATCTACCATCGGTTTTTGCGTCCTGACAGACATAAATCTACCCATCCCGATGCTAAACTGCTGTATCTAGTCTTGGGATGCCACACAAATCACAATAAGCGTTCTTCATTATCCACATTTCGCTGGGGCCCGTGTATCGGAATGCACCCACAAAGAGTCCGAGTTACTAAGTCGCTACAGTTCGCTTTGAACCGGCTCCATACCAAACCAGTCCACAGCCGCAAACGCAAAACAGCCCAAGTGCCAGTTGACTGACACTTAAATGCCACTTAGGCGTTGTTCTCTCGAAATTTTATTGGTATTAAGTAGCGTGTTGATGCTTTCGGCAAACGATTGTCGTTTTGACTTTTGGAATCCCAATCAATAATTTGTTCAGAGTCGCTGCAATTTGTTAAGTTTACAATAAGGTTGATAATTGCGTGTCGCGTAGTTGGATTTACGCTAAGTTTCTCAGACGGAATACCAAGCGTCGGGATATTTTAACTCGTATACGGTATACAGTAATTACAGAAGTGCCATCGAGGTAAATAGCCTGTACTCTCTCGCTCTTTCCAACCGGATCGCTCCTGTCATTCGCTTCGAGAAGCTTTATTCTCGTAAATATTGAGGACGGCAGATCCTTTTATGAGATTATTGAGGAACCAATGACCATTACGTCTATGCTAATAGGCCTTACCTAGCAATTTGTGTAATAACAAGATGGGATTCTTATCCCCGGGATGGCTTTATTACGACTTGAGTTGTGATATTTCGTTCTCATATTTCAACCGTTATTTGTCAAATTACGGTGGTTATAATATGATATTATATGATATTTAATGATTCTCGGCTCCGTTACTTAAGTTAATTTAAGATGCAAAGTTGGATGACTACTGGTACTAGAGGTGTAAGTTAATACGATATAAGTTTAAACGGAGGAGGAACTATTAAATATAGAAACAATAGTATAACTATTAAACAAATGTGATATATTTTTTTATATATTATGTACCAAAATGTTTCATAATAATTTCTTTCTACGCAACCAATCTCTTTATTAATAAAAACGAGTAACCGTCTATTCGAAAGATCCCAAAAAGGTTACAAAAATCCCGTAAGAAGTCAGTGTATTCAATAAAGGTAAGTGGCACATGGCACCTAAATACACGGCCCACAGTCGGGTGCAGACTGCCGATAGCGGACAAAAAGATTCCACTCATTGTGATGCCACAATGGCGCCTGTAGAAAGAACTTGTAATTACTATTTTCCTACGGGCCTCTGAATGGGTGTATTTTTCACAAAATGGCCGCTTGGTTCCGTCATATCTTTGGCGTGCAAGCTTTTAATGGTTGAAAGTTGTGCCATTTTGTTTTAAGTGAATTCTATATATTGCGTGTGAAAATAGCCTTTACGACGCGTGATTTATAAATCCAAAAGGTAGTACGGTTTCTGAAGATGAAAGGTTCATTTCTTTACGAATTTGTTACAAAAACATTTATACAATTCATTTTATTTATTTAACACATCATTTTCCGTACTAAAATTTAGTGTTTTTGATTTAGTTTGTTGTATAATTTAGTTTTTTTTTATTCTGTAAATATAATTTTCTATTTTGCTCAAACCTATGAAATGGTTCCTAAGAACAAATCTTCCTGTCTTATATTTTCAGACCATCCCATATTGTCCGAAACTTTTGTTAAATCCTGTATAGTACTTTACAACGGTACCTGAGTATATTTTTTAAATCAACACCAATATATTCTATTCCTTGTTAAGTAACTTCCGCTTTTTAAAAATCCCAATAGCTTTACCTTATTATAACTCCTACAATCCTACATACCAACAAACATGACAACAGACATATTTTTCACACAGTCCATCTGCTAACTAAATTAGGCGTTCCCATTCTTACTTCCTCATGACATAATACAATTATCTCTAATCATGTTAGATGTGACGACGCATGAGTAATCCTTTCAACTGCTTCTTGTGGTATTTAACTGTTATGAGCCGTTTAAGATGAAATCTATATAAGTACGTCTGTTAAAGTATATCAGATGTCTAGGATCCGTAACATAAGCTTAGAGCTTACCACGGGCTAGATGTTGTTGCGTGGATTGTCTGGAAATGTTGATTTATTTATTTTTTATCTATTTGACTCATATTTGTAAAATTTATTTATGTCTTAAATAACTGAGATACTTCGGCCAGATTAAGGTATATAAATACACTCTAATTTTTAAACTCCCGACCAAAAATGAAGGGGTGTTATATGTTTGACGTGTCTGTCTGTCTGGGACATCATAGCTCCCGAACGGATGGAGCAATTTTAATTTAGTATGAAAGGTGAGTTTGGCGCGAGTGTTCTTAGACATGTTTCATGATATTGGGTTGTTTCGTTTAAAAGTTATGGGGGTGAGAGTGGGCACGGAAAACCGAAAATCTGAAAATATACTGGAGTGGGGTATCAAATGAAAGCTATTCTAAGGTTTGGCATTAAATGTTTAAATTTATTATTATCGACCAAAAAGGAGGAGGTTCTCATTTCTGTCAGTTATTTTTCAAAGTTTGCTACTGCACCGATAACTCTGACATAATGATCCGATTAACGTGATCATTTTTTTGTTTAATACAGAATAGAGTAGAATAGAATAGAATATACTTTATTACACACCAAATGAACAATACAATATGAAATTAAAACTAAACCTAGAATGCGAATAGTTCTCATTTGGTCCAATATTTTTTTTCTGTTATAACATCTTCCGATTTTTACCTAACTGTCTGCATATAATAATCATAAATGTTTGTTTATGTTGCAGGTACGTACCGTCACGCATTTTTCTACAATTTACGAACATGGGTATGCATTTAGGTTATTTTTTTGTACCGTTATACCATGTTAAATAGAAAGAATTCGAATTATTTAAATTGTTAAGTTATGTACAGTAAGCGTCGGTAACTGATAACCCCCTTGCAGTACTGTAGACGCATTCTGTAAACTCATTTCGATCCTTACTAAGCTGAATCCGCGGTGAGTTTAAAGTTTTGTATTCTGTAAAACTCGATAGCGCCTGTAGCGCCTCAGTGACGAGCGTTCGAAGTGAGCTCGGTCACTTGAGTGATTTCGAGTTCGGATTCGATTTTTTACAGAATGCGTCTGCTGGTATGCAGAATGAGTTACCATTTAGTGACGCAATACTGAACATATTATTATTAAATTCCGTCAAATAAGTTATGTTATTGTAAGCGTCCATTTTTGTGTTATTGTACAAAGATATTTATTATAATAACAAAGATTATTATTATAGATAGATACGGTTGATTATCCTCAAACGTTATATTATGCATAGTAAAGCAAATATTCTAGATATTTATTGTAGAAACTTTATAATAATTCTGTTGCGAAATATTTAATAAGCATTTCACGTTTACATCCGGAAATCGTTACGTCTATTTAAAATTCACATGAGGGCATTTTGAACGTAAAATTATAATATTGCTCCGGCTCTGTTGAATTTGAAGAGGTATTAAGACCAACAAATGAGCCACGTACGGAATAGATCATACATTTTGTATGACAGTGACAGCTTGATGGGGTGCTACAGTTGAGATGGAAATAAAAACGTGTTTAGGTTTAAATATAATTCATCATTATCACCATCATTTCACTCCCAGGTAATACAAATACAAAATTGTACCACTTTGTTTCTTGTGAACAATAAAGAGTTATTGTTCACAAGAAACAAAGTGGTACAATGTGCGGCCTTATCGCTAAAAATCGATCTCTTCCAGGCAATCTTAGGTACACTGCTGATGGTATTTATTGATGGTTTGTCAGTACTCACTACGCTTGGCATGCAGGTTGTAATGAAGTGTTTACCTATTATGTTTAGCACGTTAGCATTTTGAACAAAAGAAGCAATTACTCTCAAAAAAAATTTGTTTACAATAAAGTAACAAATTTTTAACTTACTCAAGTTTCATAAAATATTATGAAAAATATATTTAAAAGGTTGTTTCTTAATTAAAAACAATATTTTAAATTTAAGTCGCTAGGTTTTGATTTTACTCCCAAATATCTCAATTCCAAACTAATGAAGCCATTTATATATTAATTATTACTTAATAATTTCTCGACTGGTAATTAAAATTTTCCAATCTTGTTGACTTGAAAATTAATATGTGAAACGGAAACATAACATTAAGTAAATTTTAAGTAGGTAATTAAAGTAAAGTAAGGTTCATAAAATGATAATAACTATTTTTATCTACTTATTCAAATGGAATATTCATAAATCGGTAAATGTTTATATATTATGGAAATTCACTTTATTTTAGTTGAATTCAGGCATATTTTATTTATAAGGTAGGTACCAACGGAACGGAAGGTAGGCCCGTTATAAAAAAAAGGTCATATTTCAGCATAGTTTTAGATTTCGTGATTCTGCGAACTTCATGCTTCCATGTTAAATAGTATAAAAAAAGTAATATTCGGTATACAGTAAAAGTAGTATAATATTTATACACCATACAAATTACACTGTCTATTATTAGAAGTGGTTTAATGCTACTATAATACATTTTTCTTTTCTATTAAAAAAAGTTAATTAGCGGCTGTGAATATTATCGTATTCCTTTAAACATTATAATACCTATTTCCCACGCTAAAGGCGTTGGACATGTAGTCCTACCACGAGTTGCCACTTACGACTGTTGTAGATAACAACATGTTGTAATCCCATGCGTTTAACAGATTTATCAAAACTTAAATGTTATCTTTATCTTTTTTTACAAATATAAGTTGTACAAAAATACCTAGCCATTCTTCAGGTCATATTTTTGCCATACACCCATTTTTATCTTTTTTTACAAATATAAGTTGTAAAAAAATACCTAGCCATTCTTCAGGCCATATTTTTGCCATACACACATTTTATTAATGGCAACACCGAGTTTACGAACCATTGTTATATCGGGCCCAGCTGACGGCATTAATATCTTATTGCACGTTTAGTTTTTAGTATTTATTACGCCATTTTACTGCCCATATCGGCATTTTATTATTTTTTTGACGAATTCCTTTAACGTGTAAACAAGGATTATGTTAAAGTAGAACATAAAGTCCGATATTCAAAGCCATGTTATTAATTGCAATTTAAATGAGTTTTAATAAATAACGACTCACGGTATATGCAAGTAGTCACCGATCGGAATAATTGGTTGTCTTTGAGGGTGGCTTATGTCCAGCACTGGGCGTCTAGTGCCTGAAATTATGATGATGAATCTCAATGGCGGCTGAAGTCCGCCTGAGGCGTAGGTTGCGGGTTCGATTCCCGCTGAGCGAATGGATTTTGTACGATTTATATTTCCATGTCATTTTATCATAAGGATCTATTAAAAATAGATTTACAATGTTTTAGTAGTTATTCTAAATATTCAGATTAGGGTACGACTTGTGTAAAAATACCAGAAATTTATAAATAAATAAACCATATTAATCTAAATAATGATGATAACTATGATAGGTTCAAAAGTTACCTACCTTATTCTTAGAGCACCTTGTACTCACATAATTCAACACATTTTGCATTGTTTACAAACTCCATACAAACAATTCCTAATACAACTTCATATAACCATAAAAAATCAAAAGAAAATCGTAATGGTTCATTGTTTCATTTTTACAACAGCATTAACCGAAACCCGTTTACAAAAACCGATACATTGAAAACGCCCTGAAAAAATAAAACTTTATTTTTTGGACAATTGAAGTTAGTCTTTGTAATGGATGTGACATGGACATCTCATTTTCAACCGACTTCAAAAAAAGAGGTTCTCAATTCAAGGCATTTTTTGTTTATATTTTATGTTTCATATAATTTGTTCTCCGTAAACCGATATCAATGATAATTTTCTTCGAAAGTTCTCTAATAAAACTACCATACATAAATAATGCTCTCTATTTAACTACAGCCATTCTACGAGTGAAAAAAACACGTGCTTTAACGGTGAAGGCAAACATCGTGAGGAAACCGGCATGTTCTTTGTACTTTAAAGAGTTTGAGGGATATGTGACAGTTAGTGTTAGTTAGTAAGGGGGGCCCTGTTTTTCCGCACTTAGACTCAAAGGTGGTCCATTGTGCGTGGAGTGGGGCGCTAGTGTAACCAGCCCAACTCCGACCAAAAGCGCAGAAGTTTCCTGGGGTCTTCGCAGGCTTCTCGGAGTGACCTTGGGTTCTTAAGGATTTCACGTCGCTGTGCTGTTACTCCCTCGCATTCCAGGATGACGTGGGCAGCTGTTTCGTCTTTGTTGAGGCATCCTCTGCAGAGTGAACTGTCCGTGGATCCCATGTTATAGAGGTGTTTGTTGAGGGTGATGTGTCCTGTGATAGTTCCTATCAGGACTCGAAGGTCCGTTCTTTTAAGGTTTAATAGGCGTTTGGATTGCCTTGAGTTAAGGTCTGGCATTGCTGTTCTTGCCTGTCGGCAGTCTGTTAGATTATGCCAGCGATCGTTGTGTAGGTCCTTTGTTCTAGTTCTCATCCAGGTGCGCAGTTGCGAGAAAGGCAGCGGCAGGAACGGAGACGGACCTTCTGCTTTCCTTCCTGATCCTTGCCGTGCTAGTTCATCTGCTGCATCATTCCCGAATGATCCACTGTGACCTTTGATCCACTGAAGGGTGATCGTGTTATTTTTGGAAGCCTCCTGTAGCACTAGGTGGCATTCATATGTTAGCTTAGAGTTGCTCTCTCTGCCCATTAGGGCAGTGAGTGTGGCGGCACTGTCTGAGAGAATTCTAATATGGTACCCGTTTATCTTCCTTCTCATGATTGCCCTGGCCGCCTCTGTTATTGCTGCACATTCACATTGGAATATAGAGCTGTGTTCGCCTAGCGTCATGGATATGTTAATGTTGAGGTCTAGTGAGTGGGCACCTGCACCTGTTCCGGTCTTTGAGGGATATGTGACATTCACCAACCCGCACTTGGCCAGCGTGGTGAATTAAGGCGTAATCTCTCTCGCCAAGAGAGAAGTCCCTGTGTCCCAGCAGTGGGAACGTTAATAGGGTGATGATGATGATTCTACGAGTACGTTCAAATAAATTTGTCGACACTGCATTCCGAATAGTGGGAATTTCAATTCGAAATTTTGGATATAATTATATTATATACAATGAAATTTAAATGTAAATGGATCGCCGAAATCTATGTAGGTACGCGCATAACTTCCGAACTACTTCACTAAATTGGATGATAATTCGATTGTTATCGATAGGACAATGTTTGTAGCTACAGAATAAAATAATTACTAATAGAAGACTTTTTATTAAAATTTGAACAATAAATCATCATAGAAAATGTAGTTGATATTTTTTTAATTCGCCCTGTAAGCAGGCGAATGTCAATTTACCATACAGCCTTGGGCAAAAGTCACTTGTCCATACAGCCGCGTCTTTCGATTTCATCGGATGTAGGAGTGAGTGTGGGAGTAGGAGATTTAGCATTAAAATTTACAAGATCAAGTTTTCTCCCTTCTACGATTAACTCCTGTTTTTATTTAGATAAAATGTAGGTGTAAGGCAAAAACAAATTTTACTGAATCAGCCAATTTAAATGGAAACGTATATTCTTTTACAAGCACTTTCTATGTATAACTAGAATAATAAGCAAGGAGGTTTTCAAGATACAGGCTTTGCCTAGTTTGGAAACCATTATATTACGCTTTTTGATATAACTGTGATTTTACAACAAACGTTTTTGTATTGCATTTGTATTAAGCTAGTAACTACGATAATAATCATACAGTGTTTGGCTGATCATCATCATCAGCCTTTTAACGTGCCCAATGCTGGGACACAGGTACTTCTCTCTTGACGAGAGAGATTAGGCTTTGATTCTTTAGAAGAAAAATCCAGAGGTGCGTAGTGAGGTTTGAACCCACGACCTTCGGAATTAAAGTCGAGTGGGCTCCTTCTTAGCCACCACGGGAAAAAATTAAATAACCTTGATTTGTGTACCTAATTATAGATATCCTGCGGTGCTACAAAACCTTCAAAAGAAATACCTACATAAAGAATATCTAATATTAAATCTGCAATGGCGACTTTGTAAGTAAAATTCAAAGAACATTGTAATCAGGAGAGCATTCTGACTTTATTGTTATGCCCCAGTTTCCATTTTATGTGTCCGGTGTAATATTGTTCAAACGCGTGATAGCTGTGTGCTAAAATATATGAATAATGCACCGTTATATGCTACTGATAAGTAACCTGCCTCAATGTAACACACGTGCTTATGAAGTTAATATGATGATGAAGTTATAATAGAAAGGTATTTTATATAAAAATATATTTCACTGAATATACCCCTAAATAGGCTCAGAGTCGCTCAAAGAGCTATGGAGAGGGCTATGCTCGGGGTTTCTCTACGGGATCGAATCAGAAATGAGGAGATTCGTAGAAGAACGCGGGTCACCGACATAGCCAAACGGATTAGTTCTTTGAAGTGGCAGTGGGCAGGCCATATAGCACGAAGAACAGATGGCCGTTGGGGCCGAAAGGTTCTCGAATGGAGACCACGGATCGGCAAGCGCAGCGTAGGACGTCCACCAACTAGATGGACGGACGATCTGGTGAAGGCTGCTGGCTCACGGTGGATGCAGGCCGCTGCCAGCCGAAACCACTGGAGATCTTTGAGGGAGGCCTATGTCCAGCAGTGGACGTCTTATGGCTGAGATGATGATGATGATGATGACCCCTAAATATTGTAGGGCCTTTGTACTACAGAGAGAGAGAGAGAGAGAGAGAAGAAGAAGAGATTTATACATTTTTGTGTCCCTAAGTACCAATGTCTAATCACCAACGTTTCGACCACGGAACAAGACTGAACTTCTTCAATAAATTATCCGTGTTTTTCCATTTACTCCTAAACAGGCATCTATACTTTCGCCACGCAAACCTTCTCCTTGGTAATTTAGCCGGCCCTAAAAATGGTTTGCATTCGTTGTGACGGTGTCATAAAATTTGAGCGTAAAACCACAGCTCTATATATACAGCTGTATCACTTTCTTATATTATGACTTAAAACGGGATGATTTGATGGCTCATGGCGCTTGCAACAGCACCGTCGAAATATCGGAAAACTAAAAAACCGTCAAATGATGGTAATTTACCCGTTTTAAATCATAATATTGCTAAAACCATTATAGTTTAAAAAGTTATATCACTTTCTTACTTCGATAAAAGTAAAAGTACATTGAAAACCTTATCTGAATTCAGGTTTGGTACTTTTATTATGACCTAACTAACGGGTTACATTATTTGATCTGTCAGTTTTTTTGTCTTAATATTGTTACAACCATAATAATATACAAAGAATGTTATTTTTGTCAACAAGTTAATGCGCTATATATGTGTCTTGGGTATGGAAATCTTAATCACTTTATTTGTTTTTTTTTTTGTATAAATCCGAGCCAAAGTAAATGCAAATCCTAAATTTCATTTATGGATTGATGGAGCTAGGTCTATGAATAGGCTTAAAGTTACGACAATGTCTTTCTGTCGAAGTTATTCCCAGCGTTTCTGCACATGGCCCAATCAGAAATATCATACACATATTGGCTATTTGTGTCTAGTAGTTTCTCAATAGTTTCAGAGCGAGGCTTATATCCGGTCATATAAAAACTCTGTTACAATAATATGCCGTCATAAAACTTAACCAGCGTTATAGTTTTACCTGTGCCAAATTCCCTGCCGAGTAATTACAAGTAATTGGCAAACTGAATCGTCTGTCATACAATCATACGAACATTCACACACACACATTACATATAGTCAAATGCTCTCAGGTTGTTTTATATCGCAGCAATGATAGCTTTTAATGAGTCATTAAGTTCAAGTACAATATAAATTCAGACTCAGCTTAAAAATTAAAAAAATTATGTGAATTCTACTAATACTATAAACACGAAAGTTTGTAAGGATGTGTGTTTGTTTCTCTTTCGTTATTACATTTTGAATAAGTTGAGGCATTGGGGAACCACGTTAAAAACATACCTCTATAGTGACTTATAATTTATATTATGTTAAAATCATCATCATCACCCTATTAACGTTCCCACTGCTGGGACACAGGGACTTCTCTCTTGACGAGAGAGATTAGTCCTTAATTCACCACGCTGGCCAAGTGCGGGTTGGTGAATGTCACCATGTCCTTCAAACTCTTTTAAAGTTCTCAGAACATGCCGGTTTCCTTACGATGTTTGCCTTCACCGTTAAAGCACGTGTCTAAAGCGCACATAGTTTTTTTAAGAAGAAAAATCCTGAGTTTCTTGGCGGGGGGTAATCTTTAAATGACTGTTATGATTGTTGAAACTGGATAAAAGCAATTGATCGCCCGCCAAGCGTGGCTAGTGAGAAAGAGACCCATACCCAACAGTGGACGATAGATGGAATAATGATGTTTAACATGAAACTATCTTTCTTCACGTATCTTACATTTAAAATTGCAATCTAAAGTGATTCTAGATTTTAACCCTTAAAATAACACTGAATTGGAATCGGAATAATTTTATCCAGAGAGCAAAGTCGTGTTCATCAATAGTCGAAAATACGTCGGATCGTGACGTGTGATGTCATCCGACAAAGTAGGTCAAGTCGAGTCGATTCTGTATCCATTTTGGGACTCATGTGTGTTTAAAATACTGTCGGGTAATCTGTTGCTGTTTTAGATCATGCGACACGACATTGGAAAGGTGTAACTATATCGTGTATGGTATGGTATCGTTATGGGATAATATACAGGTCTAACATTACCTGATTACTTACAAACAATGGAAATAAATTATTTTGTATCTTGTAGCCTTCGATAAAGTTCTTTCTATTATTTGTTTTTGTACAAATAATCCGTTTCGTTTCTTACCTATAATAATATAATAAATGCGAAACGAAATCTGGTTCGTCAATGTCTGTGTGTTAATTATTTGGGTTTTTAACACTAAACTGGGATGAAATTTACGGATCTAAGCTACATGATAATTTGGTTCTTTAGCTAGAGTAACAACAACAGTAGTTTAGTTATAATATTCACTTATAAGGACGTCAATTTTGAAGTATTGCATTGCAATGATTTTAGTGATAACTCGAGTTGATATGTTGATGATTTTACTAAACGTTTTTAAATGTAAAACTAGCAAATAATAATAAATCTGTCTAAATACGACCCGAATATATACACTCAGTCTAACTTATTGATAATCGTACTCTCATGATCGTGTCGTATTGTATAAATCGTCTCAGGGACCAAGGGACAGAATTAATTACGTATAGGATTATCTGACCCGTTTCTCAGTTAGATATTAACAAGTGGTCGAAAAAGATTTTGGCAATGATAATACTTTTATGGTTTTTCTTCTTGGCTTCAGATGATTAATTGTATTATTATTATGAAGATTTTGAGCTTATGTTACTATGTCCACTATTGTCCAAATAATCACATGATTTTATGATGCCTTGATTTTTTTTTGGTAAATGTTATTCTATCGTAATTAAGCTACGGAGCTATATGATATGAACATATATTTAATTTATCACAATATTTTTTTGTTTCTAATAATTTTACACAGTGCTTTGTTCACGCAATATCGAATATTCTAACCACCCAAAAGTTGCCTGCAAGAAATCGCTTTTAGCGATATGGCTGCCGATTGTACCAATAGTAGCGTTATACTAGTTTTTGTATTGTAATTTAGTTCTTAAGAAATGGTGTGCACTAAAGTTGTTATCTGTTTATAATTTATACAATATTTAATGTACTGTTTAAGAGAACCTTAGTAAGTATTTAATAATTACAATAAATAAAAATGAACCGCCAAAGTGTATGTACACACATACGATTTTAACGATTATTAGACTATTGTGCTCCTTAGTTATTCTTTCCATCTTTATCTTATTAGTAAAGCCTACTTATCACGGAAATATCGTAGGTATTTCCACGGCAAACGAATATCACAGAAATCTTCAGATAAAAAAGAGAAATCTCAATTTAATTCAGACAATCCAAGGTAATCTAATATCCTCTGACACCCAATAAGAAAGAGGTATCTCCGAAATAGCTTGTAAAACTCACAAAAACTCGCAAAAACTCGTAAAAAGGCGAAAAAACGAGTAACGTGAGCGAGTCAAACGCCAGAACCAAGTTAATTAAACGTATAACTGAGTCAAAAGACTCGGGATTATCTATGGTAATGGAGGTCCTTTAAACAATTTTATGTTTAGGATGAGGATTTTTCTTTTAATGTTTTGGCTACACATGGTAGGCGAATAATCGTATCGCGTTGGCGCGCTTAAGATATCGTACACGGCTACATACGTTGCGAGTATTTTTTTTTTTTTTTTGCTGTATAAGCCTTCATTTGACCACAATCTCACCTGATGTAAAGTGAAGATGTGGTCTAAGATGGGACATGAAGACCTAGAAGGTAGATGGCTTCTCCGGGCCACATTACGAAACACGAAAAAATAGCTTCACGCACTGGCCCAGCCCGGAGGGTGGTGACAAGCCGCGGCCGAAGCCTACCACCAGAGACTGTTCTTAGCACCACCCGGAGGTCACGTGTAAGGATTCAGAGATTCGCTGTTAATGTAGCCACAACATTTTTGTAGGTTTCAACAAAAAAAACTAGTCATTAGAGTTAGCAATGTGACATCTTCCGGAAAGTAGAAAATAAATAATTATTATTTTAACTATTTTATTTTATTGTTTGATCGAATGCTATAAACTTGATATTAGAATGAGAAATGGACAAACTTATTTATGTATTTTAACTAGAGCTAAGATTAACAGATGTTTCTACTTTCCTGAAAACGTGACATTTCTCACTCCATATATTTTTTATGTTGAAATGTACAAAAATTACTGACCCATTTGAATTACAGCGCTTCAGACTCACACATGTCTAATTAACATTGCCTAATCTCAATAACATAATAAAGATCGAGTATTTAAAATCAAGTGCCGAATACAAAACCTTTACCAACTAGTTTCTTCGGAATTGATGGAAAACTATTCAAATAATGTACGTTCTGACATTTAGCTGTAGGTGTGACTTACAGGGTTACAGATCAAATCTAGTATAATAGCCATCTACGGCCTAGGTTTGCAATTGTACAACATTAAGATAATATCTGCATAATTTCGGATTTCAAATTGGTTTTGAATAAATACGAATGAGATGCCTGATCGGACATTATTAAGTCCTATCAATCCTTATTATTATTAAAAATCTGAGAGTAACTCTAAATCTATGGGGAAAAACTAAAGAACCAATTAAAATTAAATTTAGTACATACACAGATTGCCTACTCTTGAGCCTAAGATAACACGGGCTACTTTTTTGTGAAATTGTATATTTGTACAGTATTCAAGTATGTTTTTTTTTTCATTTTTACACTTGGCACAGTGGTGTTGGCTCACTTCATTACGACATATCGGTTCAGTCGATGAATACTTACAAGAGAACACACATTATATTCAGGTGTTTTAAAATGTTATTATTTTTTGTATTACGTTTCGGAAACCATTTATAAAAGTTACTTTAAAAAAACCAGAGGTAAATGTTAAAAATAAAACCTTCCTTCCTCTCAGCGGCATGAAACATTAATTGCCTCTTTGAAGTATCGATTTCTCGGATACATAGACTATCGTGTCGATATTTTATCGCAGTTGTCGAAAGATCGATAGATCTGTCTGTCGTGATGCGGTAGGTAACTTTATACAGCCCTTCGATCTCACGATTGAAGTTTATTCGGAAATCAATCAACAGGTTAAATGTTACTTGAAGTTGCAAATTATTGGTTTAGCGTTAGGAAATCAATACAAATATTATAAATGGCAAAGTGTTTGTGTGTGTCTGTCTGTTCGTTCGTCTTTCACGGCAAAACAAACTAGCTGAACCGGTTCGGCTAAAATTTTAGGGAATAGGACATAGGCTACTTTATACTTCGGGATAAAAAGTCCCCAGGGGCGCTCCTAGTGTTCTATAATTTATGCACATTATACCTTTGTGAACAGATAAACTAACCTTATTGTGCAAAATCTAATATTAATTTTACTTAATATCGTGTCATTATATTTATTCTAATATAGAATAAAATATAATTATTCATTTGCAACAAGTTTATAAAATAAGAACAAACATAGACAATAGAATAAAAATAAATGCAAAATTGTTTCTAAGTCTAGCATTTACAAGTTCACTTAATACCATTTGACAGCCTAATTGCCATCACTTGTACTTCACTCTCTTCAGACACCTTTTCTTTTTATTAACGCTTTTCTCCTAATTTAAAATTTTCTACTTCATGAATATCAATCTTAAGGACCACCAACCAGCTGGTTATTATGTAAGCAGACTGTGGTATACGCTGATCCCTCACACGTCGATACTATTATTATTAATAATAAATAATTAATGAATAATAACATTATTATCATCATTCCAGCCGTAGGACGTAAACTGCTGCAGATAAGCCTCTTCACAGATTTTCAATTAATTCGGTTGAAAACGGCCTATTCATTTCAACCGTGCATCTAGTTGCTGGGCATCCAGAGCTGTGCTAACAGCCGGAGTCAATGAGTGACACGAAATTTCTAGAACAATTGACTAGCTTAACAAATTTTTGAAGTGAAACTTCTATAGAATCGTAGTGATTTCAAACCGGATGCAAAAAGATGAAACGGAAATGGTAAGAGACACAAATACAATGCTTTATTTAAATTTCTTTGCGCGATACTTCGTAGTCTCAACTACGAAGTATCGCGCAAAGAGGTATTGCTGTATTTTATTTATATTATTTTGTAACATACTTTATGTAATACGCTTTATTGAAGTAATATAAATAATCCGAATAATTACAGATATTATATGTTTGTTTCTCTTATCATTTTAGCAGATGCGTTCATTTACCCTTTTTTTCTATTCGATATATATCATAATTATAGTTCGTAAGTAGTAGACTCCAATCGTGCGTCGTAGCTGACACACACACACACTTTTTTTTTATTCTTCTTATTCTTTCGTCGATTTACTGAAGTTTCACTTCTATCGTGTGTGAATCGCACACACACCTTTTTTTAATATGATTGTTTTATTTTGATGTTAATAAAATTGTTTTCAAGGCTCTTTAGTAGACCGGGCCCGCTCGAACCAGCATTCGGGTTCGGCTGACGTAATGTAAGTTTTGAATCGGTCAATTGACCCTGCTTAATGAATTTGTTATATAGACAATCAGAAAACGGTTTCAACGTCTGAACCAACAAAACAAAGGAGGAGGTTTTAAATTCGGCGTGCATGTTTATTTCTCGAGAGTATGCGCTTTGATTTTCATAGTACTTCCAGTATATCCATCGTCTTTTATACGATATATTTTGCGCGTATCATAGTATGTAGGAATCCATCGTGTTCCATACGATACCTTTTGCGCCCATTGGTTTCTAAACCCGCGCAGTTCTGACTCACAAGCACACATGTTTTAAGTAAAAACTTAAAGTATCGCCAAAGTGCTTACTACCGTAGTAAAATTAAAACGAATCGTGCTGCGATTGGCTATGGCTATATAAACGCGCACAATTTTCCACAATCGATTATGTACGGAGCTTGCGTGAATCAGACTGACCAACAATTCTTATTGAAGTTTATATGGGAAGTTATTAGCGTTTGAAATAGTTAAAAAAAAATGGATAAATATACCTCATGAAATATTTCAGAACATTCGACACAACAACATCTTCTCCAAGCTTGTGTTATTATTAATAATTAATGCAATAAACTGATAGATATTTAATCAATTCTTAGAAAACCAGACCCAGCAAAAAGTGCTTGTTTTTGAATGTTATATCAAAAACACTGATCAAACAAGAACTCTTCTTTAAAACTCTCTAATATAATAATAATATTAAAATATAATTAAATATGTTTTAAGTGAAGGTAAAAAAATAAATATCAAAAATATAAAATATAAAAATACTTATATGGTTATATGTGGCTTTATCTGCATTTCAGTCAGTCGTAGCCGTAACACTAAGATGATAGATGAAGCAAAAACATACGCGACGAATTGAGAACCTCCTCTTCGTTGAAAGTCGGTTAAAAACGTCAAATTAAAAACTAGATGTAATGTCGACGAGTACGCAAAGCGAACAACAAAGGTACTTAGCTCTATAAATAATAAAAATGACCCATGACGTCACACCCGCATTGTACCAGGAAACACCGAGTTGAGTCAGACAACAATCTTCAATTGGACACACGTTGCAGGCTTATAGTCGATTTTACGCATCGGCTTGGCGAAATATTGCTTTCTG
Organism: Gymnoscelis rufifasciata; assembly: GCA_929108375.1. Classification (NCBI taxonomy): domain Eukaryota; kingdom Metazoa; phylum Arthropoda; class Insecta; order Lepidoptera; family Geometridae; genus Gymnoscelis; species Gymnoscelis rufifasciata. The sequence goes on along the minus strand of OV815327.1, from coordinate 4,645,500 downwards.
CAACAATTATATACCAATAAACAGAATTGGGAATGGGTGAGCCTGTGCGGTATATCTTATATATTAAATTCTCGTGTCACAATGTTCGTTCCCGTACTCCTCCGAAACAGCTTAACCGATTCTCATGAAATTTTGTGAGCATATTGAGAAGGTCTGAGAATCGGCCAACATCTACATATTTTTCATTGTGCAAAACAACGTTTGCTGGGGTCAGCTAGTTTCATATAATAATATAGTAATAAAGCTGTTATTTTCTCATCATGTCTATTTGAATTAAAATATAAAAATAGAATTATTGAAATATATTTCAAATTGAGAGATAATTGCTATTTCACAGTAAATGAGAAGACCTTTATTTGAAATTTCATAGTTCACGATACGACTTAATATTCAATTAATAATAATAATATAAAATATTCAATTATTCGTGTTTTTTTTCAATTGCTGCCATTTAACTATTCATACCTAGTAGTAATATATTATATTAAATTGCCTGATTGGTCATCCATAGTCGGGCGCAGGCCTTCGATCTGTAAAACAATATGTGACTACTTCGTTTTTTCGGTAAAATAATTATAAATTAAAATATTTTACTACATAAAATGAAAAACGCTTATGAACTAAAACTTTTAATAAATATTATACAAAAATGGATACTCGGCGTAATTCTATCGTAAGGCGTAATTAAAATTTATTTAAATCAGTCTAGTCATACCCGAGATTATCATATACTCACTCGTACATAAAAATCATTGATTGCCCTCGCAAATTCAAGTTTTATTTCAATGAAACTCAAATAAAAACCGAGGCCAAAGGTTTTCATTTATTCGGGACAATTGCCTAGTTTTTCATTTTATATTTCATCTTGATAACATTTATAGCCTAGAATAAAAAGTGTGTCTAATTTTTCTAGGTCGCCATTACTCATATTTCACTGAACTTAGCATAACATAAAATGAGGCATTTTGTTTTATGTTTTGCTACTTGGAATGTTTTCTAAACTGACTTTTGACAAGTTCTTTTTGCTATGGTCGAAAAAGAAACATAGTTTCTGGGACTTTATTGTTGTCAAAAAATATAATTGCGATGTCATTTAGTTTCGAACCCTAAAAACGATAACATTTTAATATCGTATCGTAATCTTAATCGTAAATTTATTAACCTGTAAACCGTCACATTAAGTCCCCCGCTACACTATCTAAAAAGTACTCAAACCGGATATCGGTGACGAAATAGACGGATTGATTTAAAATTCCATTTTCAAACAATTTAATTTATATTCAAAACCTCCCGGAAACGCTTAGTGCAGTTCGGACCAATCTCTCATTGTAATTACTTGTAAAAAATTTATGGGCTATTGTGTTTTATAGACGGAGAATGTAACATGGCCGGTTTTGGTTATAATTGTAAAATTTATGTCTAATAATTTGGCCGTGGGATATTTATGCCACCGTGTGAGGTAAACGGTGTAATTTGTTGTAATTTAGTGGGTACTAATACGTGTGATTTGTTGGACTTAATGGTAGATGCGCTTAAGGTATTACTGCGGTATTTCATTTTGTAAAACAATTTTATTAGTGTAATCTGTCTTTCAAATCTCCTGATGTGAAATATAGGAATGTATTTTTTATAGTCTTAAGCTCTGAATTTGTTTATGTTCATTATAAACTTGTAATGGTTGGGAGTTTAATGTTTTGTTGTAATATTTGTATAAAAATGCGTGCTATGCATAATATTTCATGCCTTAAATATCAAACTTTAGCTCTGATTAAATATTGGAGAAGACAGTTCTTCATCATCTTCATCCACAGCCAGTTTTGCCCACTTGTGGGCATTGGCCTCCCCGAGTTGGTGCTATCAACGACGGTCCTGTGCTATAAGAGTATCAAAACATGCCGGTTTCCTCACGATGTCTGCCTTCACCGTTAAAGCACATGTTTTTGATCATTAAGATAAGATAAAACTTTAAATTAACCAACGCCGACAACAACTCTTTCACAATAAATTCTATAATACAAACCTTAGTACACAGAGTTAGGGCTCAAACTAGCTTCGTCTAGACCTAAGCACTCAAACTCTAAGTCAATGTGGTACAGTTAAATTTGCCTTGGCAATACCGGTTTCCCGTATTCTGTGATTCAGCATATAATTGTCTACAATTGGCTTGAGATGAGAACTGAGATACGTGTAATTAATACTCTGAAGACTTCACTTGGGTTGATTGTGTCAGTTCTGACACTTGCATTAAAGGGTTAAATAATCGAAATTTAAACGGAGAATGTCACTTGACTTAAATACGTTAGTTTTTAGGGTTCCTTACCTAAAGGGTAATGAAACCCCTATTACTGAGACTTCGTCGTCTGTCTGTCACCAGGCTGTACCGCAAGAACCGTAATAGATAGAGTTTAAAATTTGAGGGATGATTTATCTCTTTTGTAGCTATAACAACAAATAATGAAAAACACATGATAAATAAATATATAAGGTGGCTCCCACAATAAATGTGTATAAACTGTATACGGAATTCTAATTTATATTTAATCTGATTAAATGTCTGCTTAGGCTTCTGTTGCGATGAAAATGAATGTTTTGCTTCCTTACGAACTTCTTCTGAAATGAAATACCTAGGATTAATATCGTCATAATGACGTCATCAAACACGTAACGCGTGACTCTCCGTTTCCATAAATGATATGCAATTCTAAGCGATTGCAATGCGAGAATTAAGGTTAATATAAATTTCCTGGCTTGTCGCTTGTTTACGATCTTACGTAAGTTCTACCTCCGCTACCTAATGCAGGGCTATCAGAAATACAATTTCTGATAACCAGATATTCAGAGAATATATACGAATGGAGCTAAAATAGCAAGACTCACAAAGTTTATTTAACCGGATCCCTTAATACTCATACAAAATTGCGTAATTCCAAATAAATGCGCAAACAAAAATCCTAATCAAATTAAACCTCACCAATCAACCCTTAACCCGACACCGGTCACGTCCAACAGACCGTTCAAACCCATTCAGCCGTTCATTCGTTCACTTTGATCCACTGCACGCACTCGCCGAGTGAACATAGCGTGGTCCTTTCTGGAGTAATGACCGGAATGTCTTCATTATCTTGTTATGCGGTCCACTGATGACCTGGTTGAAAAATAGCCAGGGAAATTATGTGAGCATAAAATTTTATGATTAACTTAGCGGTAAATTTAGTTTTTCTATATTTTTTCTTGTTAAACATATTTACTAATATAGATTTCTGCTCTTCAAGGCTATTAAGTATATTATTTATCTAATAGCATCTAAAAAGTTAAGATCGTTTGAAAAGTTTTTGCCGCATTAATCAAAAAGTACGATCTAAAACCATAAATAACAACCTCAACTTACCGAACTTCCTCTCCCTAATTATGGAAATTGGTCTCCAAATAAAGTCAACGAAATTACATAAAAATCATTTTTATTACCAACAAACATAATTCGAGACAATAAGGAACGCTATTTAAGCATCGTAACGACGATATAATGCTAATTTAAAAATAAACTATGTTAACCCTTGCTCGGGTCAGTGGTCGAAAGCAGTGAAAGAGTGAATGGATGAACGATTGAGTGAATGAATGATTTATTTGTTCACTAAAGCCAATTGAGGCGACGACAAAGCTTTGAAGGGACTAAGTTGGAATGCTTAAATGGACGTTAAGAGGTATTTGACCGCAAAAATCCGGGGATTTTGCCGCGTTGGCCCTATGCTGACTATGTTTTGTTTCTGATAGATCTTTGGCGGGTTGTAAGCGTTTTTTACGGTTGGTTTACTTCGGTTTATGTGATTGGATCGTAGACATGTTAAATTTAGAGATGGTATTTTGGACAGAGAGTACTTATACTGTAAATTTTTTGGCTCTTGCGTTCTGTTTAAAAAATAAGTCTTAAGTACATAACCTAATATATGATTTCTGTGTGGTGGGCACACACTACGCTTGTGGGCACGAGAAAGCGGGTTCGATTCCCGACGAGGGGTAAAAGTGTTTGTATGTTATGCAAGCACTTTCTCCTTGGCCTGGGTGTTTAATATGATGTTTAGATATATGATGTCTTTTATTATTAAGTATATCAAAAGCTCAGAGTGTACCACACGGCTAGATGTTGTTGTGTGGATTGTCGAGCAATATTTATTTATTTACTAGCTGACCCCAGGAAACGTTGTTTTGCAAAATGAGAAAATAGATGTTGGCCGATTCTCTGACCTACTGAATATGCTCAAAAAATTTCATGAGAATCGGTCAATCCGTTTCGGAGGAGTACGGGAACGAACATTGTGTACGAGAATTGTATATAAAAGATTAATGTATTCTAAATTCTTATTTTTAAACCGACCACTCAGCCGGTTCTAAGCACCGGTCACTCCTATCAATTGGATCACTCTCTCGTTATAACAATTCCGTCAAGAACACATTAAGTGTGACATCCATTGTAGCGCACAATAGCTAAGCTCCTAACCGTTGGTAACGAGTACAGTCAACAAAAAAAGTTAAATACATCACTGAATACGTCTCAATAGGTTTTACTCCCGAAATGCGTCGCACAAAGAATCTTTTTCTGTTCCATGTTAAGTAGACGAGGCGTTTTTGGGATTTGTACCGTTGGCAGAGAAAGCAACTTATGGTGTATGTGTACACACATATTTTTCACTATAAGTAAGGAGCGTTATGTAAAGTGTTCAGTATGCACTACTGATTTCTAGATGTAATGCTGGTTCTCTTATTCATGAAGTTCCCAAATTATTTCTAGTAATCATGTTTAAATTTTGCACTAAGTTTTTTTATTCTTTCAGGTAAGCTACAAATAAAATTATTGGAGGTTTTCACATCTTCTCAAATGCGGCCTTAAAACTCGTAAGTGTTATTGTTTTAAATATGGTTAATAAAAATAATTTTATAAGAATTTTATTATAAAATTGGTTGTCCTTGAAATTCAGGCTATCCAACATTGAAAAATAAATTAATTGAATGGGTTGTTCTAGTCAAACAGTTCTATTGTTTTGTTTAATCAAACAAAACTTACTGAATAATCATTGGATTGAAATAAAATATGGCTCACGTATATCTGATACACTAAACAAAGAAATCCAGTGCGACACAGACACGCATAATGCCATATCCCCATCAGGCGTCGCGCGTCGTAGGTGTCAAAAGTTTATCTTCAGCCTGTTTTGCGAGCGGTACATCATTCGTCTCGCAAAGGGCCTCCTGTCGAACAAAGGTAGCAGAAACCAATTTGTTACGTGATAATATGGACCCCCCACTCCCCCCCTCCCCGCACCCAAAATGAGTCTTATTCCGTGCGCTTGTCCTTTGACATGATAAAAATTCGGTTTTCATCGCTGATTATTTTTGGGGAAACATCTTGTATTGTATTTTGAATATTTTCTCTTCCTGTTTTCGCTTGATGATTGTATCGTTTGAGGCGTTTAGGAATTTCATATTATTTTCATGGTGTTGATTTATTTTTAGATGGGAATCTATTTCTGAAATTGCGGGAGTGCAAAATGGATGTGGGTGGTCTTTTTGTAGCCGTGGGAGTAAAAAATATTTTATCTATAAATTGATTTTAAAAAATGATATTGTTGGAGTTAAATATTCGATTAGAAAAACAACTGTCGTAATCTCTTTTCTCTATTATCAAATATTTTGAAATGTTATTTTTTTAATATTACAAAAAACAGTAAGTCTTTGTCGCTGATCGACCACATCGACTTACCGGAAATGTTGTAGTTAAAAATACTAATTATAATAACTGTCGTTAACTAAATTTTATTGTGAACTAGTGGCCCGCTCCGGCTTCGCACGGGTTTTTAGTCAATTTTTTTCCCCGGCAATTATTTGAATTTTTCTTTTTTCGCCTTTTAAACCTTCCCTAGACCTCCACGAACATTTCAAGACTATGATAAGATAAATCCGTTCAGCCGTTCTCGAGTTTTAATCAGACTAACGAACAACAATTCATTTTTATTTATATAGATTAAATTGATATTAAAAAGCAAACGCGGACACCGCTTTTACGTTACATATACAAGGTGTTTCCTTCTATCTAACCTTTTAAATTCATACCCAATGATCCTTTAGGGGAAGGTCTAGCTATAATTCCCATGTCAATATCATTTGAGATCGAACCGAACTCAATATTAAATTCAAAAACGCTTCTAAACACCTATCATCCCCATAAATTGGAAACCGTTCGTGGTTCCAATAAAATAGGAAATCCCACCCCTTATGCCGCATTTACAATGTAACAGAAAGCTAAATATTTTAAGTTAACTTCTGTATTATAGTAGCAGAGAATAACTCGGCTTATTATAAACGATTTTTCGTGTTTCAGGTTTAAGCACATTTATCTCAAAAGAATTAAAAAAAATTCACTTAATGAGAACACTTTATACATTAGAATTAATTATTATCTAGCATTCGGGACATCATTAATTTCAGATTTATTAAATTACAATATTACCCTCAATTATAAATAAACATAAATGCATACTATAACACTTCACTAAAATCATTTATTTCACTATTTATTTGATATAATAAATTGTGTTTCGTAATGTGGTCCGGAGAAGCCATCTACCTTCCAGGTCTTCATGCTTCATCTTAGACCACATCCGTCACTTTACAACATGTGAGATTGTCGTCAATATGTATGTATATAAAAAAAAACCACTAATATTGAAAACGCGAAAGTTTGTAAGGATGTTTGTTGCTCTGACACGCAAGTATTACTGAATGGATTTTAATGAAACTAAACAATAATATAGCTTACATATCAGAATAACACATAGGCTAATTTTACAAAAAGATATACTAATATTGCGAGCAAAGCCCTATTTGGGTCAAATTTGGTACGGACGTAGCTGCTTTCCCAGTAAAGGACAAAAGCTGCTTATTAACGCGGTAAAATCTATTATTATTCGGGCAAAGCCGCGGGCGGAAGCTAGTGAGAAATAAAGTTATTTTGTTTAATAGATAAACATCGACTAATACCTTTTCAACCGACTTTCAACGAAAAAAGAGGGTCTTAATGTTTAATTAAAAGAAGTCCTGACTTAAAAAAACACGTTGTATTGGTAGCCTCCTGATACATTATTTTTTAAAATCAGATTTGATATATAACAGATATACACCTTAGGTACCTATTAAACCTATTTTCTAGTTAGTACAGTCTGTTCTGTGTAAATGCAGTGAGCAATATGAAGGTTCGATATTACATCCAACCAATATTTGTCAATGGAGGAATCACCTTTACAGGGCTTGTAGGCGCTTAGATCAAGAAGCGATGGCGATATTCCTCCTTCATCTAGATCGCTTTTTAAGAAACTAATGAATGAGACTTTCTACTTGGTCTGGGTGTCTTTTTTTTAATTTAATTTTTTTTATGATCGATAAGTCAAATGAATGACCACAATCTCACCTGATGTATAGTGACGATGTGGTCTAAGCTGGAGCATGAAGACCTAGAAGGTAGATGGCTTCTCCGGACCACATAACGAAACACGAAAAAATCGCTTCACGCACTGGCCCAGCCCGGAGGATAATATGTATTATTATGTGTTTAATATGTATTGTAAGGATATGATTATTATATTTAATACCCGTGGAAACAACGTATTTCCGGTGGTAAGAAGTCCATAGCCATCCTCTATAAATGGGCTATCTAACAATGATATAATTTATCAAATAGGACCAGTAGTTCCCGAGATAAGAGTTTATAAAAATAAACTCTTCAGCGTTATAATATTAGTACCACACAGTTGATCAAGATTATAGTCATGGAGAAAGTCCCTTTTCGACGCTCCTGTCATCTGATACGTAATTATCCCCCGTGCAAAGTCGGGTTGGGTCGCTAGTACGTTACACTATAAGTCAGCTGACTCCCAGTCTAAGAATGAACGGTTTAGTAAGAAAACCGCTGATATATTGAAGTCGATGCCTTTGTTAGGGTACGATGGATTCGATATTTTCCTAGCAAGGGAAGTCTCTATGAATTCCTTTATTGCTGTAATCCGGGCAACGGTAGATTAGTTATGAATATGTTTTCCTGATGTCAAAAACAGTATTAGAAAATTACTAAACCGTGTTTCGTGGAATCGAAGCCAAGTTTTTAGCTTGTCATTGAACTTAATTTTTGAATGCAATAAGCACAGGACTGTAGTCAGTGGCGAGCGCAAGAGAAGGTCTATTCCCAGCCCTTGAAATCAGGCTACAGATGATGATGATGAACAAAATAAAAAAGAATTAAGGTGATACAGTAGTCATTATGGCATAACGGCGATCAAATCACCTTAAACGCATTAAAAGCCATTGCTATTATGCATCTGTTGACACAAATACAAACAGAGAAATCCTGTTTATCTCAAAAAGAAAATGTCGGAAATACAAGTTTGAAGATTTCACGGACGCTTGTTGAAAACTCATTACGAACCATCAAAACCTACCAATTAACTTAAATTTGTCCTTAGATAGCTACTCTTAAGATTTTCCAAGAATTCGTCGGGATAAAGAATTGTGCCTAAAATTTCTAATTCTTTTGGCTTGGTTATAAAGAACTTGTTCTTTTTTACCACTTTTATTATTTGAGGAAGTCTACGAGTATCATTTAGATAATTTTTTGACCCTCCACTTTTTAACCGCTACTTTCAAATACACTCTATTAATTTATTTTGTCAAGTAGGATTATATAAAACTACTTAGTAGCCATACAATTTATGGCTTTTGTCACAGCTATAAGGTATTTTAGGTTTTTATGTACTCTTGTGTAACGAAAATACTTCATCGTGTTATAAACAAAATTTTAATAAAAATAATAAATTCTTTATTGTACACAAAAACACAGTAATACAAAAGGGGCATACAATAAACAACATTTACAAAAGGCGGCCCTAAAAGAGTTTTCTGACAGCAAACCTAGCCATTGTGATTATGTGCTACCAGATAATAATATTTGATTTTTTTTTTTTTACGGACAATCCACACAATATAATTTTATTTGTTTACTTATTTTACAGTCTTTTTTTATATTATTATTTTGGGCTTACTCTTGACTAAAGTATAGCCAGAAGGCAGAAACGAGGTCAGCTATGGAACAAGTTTGCCCAGAAAAAGCCATTATTCACTCTGGTCTAAAAAGTTAAGTTTTTTAATAAATCTCATATAAACTACAGCAAGTAATGAATTAAAAGTCAAAACCGCCCACTAGGGCAAAGGCTCAACATTATAGGATGAGTAACCCAGGCGTTATAACATCAAAGGGCCAAACCCAACAAAGACATAACACACACAAAAAGGACACCCTGTATAAACAAGTAGCGTTTGTTTTTCAACCGGAGGGATACAAAGGGAAATGAATCGTTTTGCCCGAAGTTAAGGTTTATTTTAGGGTGCTACTGTTTTTGTTGGGCAAGATGGCTTAGTGGCTAATATGTTGCTGGGTTTGATGAATAAGAGTTATTTTAGTGGAAACTTACGCGGTATTGGTTTCGGGCTCCTGACTTCTTGGTATTGTTTTTTTATCTTTATTCAGTGGTTGAACTATTTTTGATTGAGAAAATCGGATTTGATAAGAAGACGTCATTTTCAGACTTTAGTAGGGCTTAGCATATCATAATAAAACCAAAACAAAAGAATTGCTTCATCTATACGCTCCCAAAGCTGATCGACGGATAGATAGACACTTCAGGGTTAGGTTTAGGTTCACTAGTTGTTTAGGACACCCCTCTTTTTCCGCAGGGTGTTTAAAATAAAGACAGTGTTTAATAAATATCTTATAACTATTGCTAGACACTTAACAGAGCTTAATTTAGCCCTAAGCTTTTGTTACGGATAGTAGACATCTGATAAACCAAAACAATAGCCATTCTTCAGTAGAATATTTTTTTATTATGATAGGATAAAATATCTAAATAACACCTATTTCTAGACTATTCACACAGGATCATCTAGCCCCGTTCAGCATGTTTAACGGTTCCTAGATCTCTGATAAACTTTAACAATAGACTTACCACCTGCTTGAGTAGTTTTTTTATTATACTATGAAAACTCATTACATACTAGCTTTTACTTTACAAATAACCTTTTATAAAAATGACAAGGCTTTATTTTACAGATTATTTTATGTTTCGCCAACAGAAGCCGTGTTGGCTAAGAATATTTTATTCCGCTTGAAATCTTTGAAGAGATGTTACATTTACCAACCCGCACTTGGCCAGCGTGGTGAATTAATGCCTCTCGTCAGGAGTGAAGTCCCTGTGTCCCAGCAATAGGGGTGCTTACATAATAGGTGTTTCTGCAAAGCTTTTCAATTAACTCAACTTAACGAATTATATTATTGAATGAAATTACAATCGCTTTTAAGGCTATATTTTATCATACAGGTTCGTAATTACCGGGACTGTTCTGTTGTTAATTGCACAAAGCGAAGCACAGCCTAGTTTGAAACTTCGCAACAGAATCGTGGCAAAAACAATAAAACTGCTACTTGACATAGTAAATAAAAGAGTTCGTGGTGATGCTGTCCAGGAGAGTAGCGCTACTTTTAATGCGAACATAAATTATAGGGTCTTTAGTAGACTGGGCCCACTCAAGGAACCGGTTCGAGCGGGTCCGGTTGACGAAATGTAACTACATATATAAATCATGAAAACTATGGACTTTACGGGAATAAATTGTAACATAGTTAATTTCAAAATATTTATAGGTCATTAAACCAAAATGATAAATAAGTTCTTATATAAGAAACAAAAAAAATGCTTGATAGTTACCATTGTTTATTTATGCAAATACTTTCTTTTTTTGTGTTAGATAAGCTTTCATTTGACCACAATCTCACCTTAAGTTAAGTGACGGATTGTGGTCTAAGAAGATGGGGCATGAAGACCTAGAAGGTAGATAGCTTCTCCGAGCCACATTACGTAACACGAAAACACAGCTTCTCGCACTGGCCCAGCCCGGAGGGTGGTGACAAGCCTCGGCGTTATTGTGCATAATTCGATAAGGATCTGTGGGAATTAGAATAATTATGATGACAATTGTTGAAGTAGTCGGAAAAAATCAAGCATTTACTTCAAAAGTTTTGTATATATATCGGTATATGGCAACTGACAGTAGCAGTCATTGTGTTGCACATCTGGCAAAACAGCGATTGCTGTCCTAGCTGACCCGGCAACCCTAACAGTCAACTATCAAAAACTAATATCGCATACATTTTGAGTTTAGAATATAATGTGCGTTCAAAAATACCAATGTATCTTTGTGATGCGATAGCGGATAAAAAGATTACTTAATAAATTTCCGAATATTCAAAAACCTTTTTTCATTCCCAAATATATTGAACACAGGCAATTTTCCGTTCGAATACAGTTAAAATCCCGTAAAAACTTGTCAACAGCAGTTCCGTGCCTCTGTTTCAGAACTACGCAAAACATCAAAGGTACGTCAAAGGCTTCAATTTCATCTGACTTTAGGCTACCTGGTCAAAGAGTTCAGCGTTTGATCTACTGCAAAAGAAGATTTGCCTTGGAAAATGAAAAAATTGGGCTGTTGTTTTCATTTTGGGTCAAAATTATTTATGGTTTTTCTCTTACTTTGCCATGGCAAGATGTGTGGGAGGTATTTATATAATGGTCCATTGATTATTACGTGTTGATGTGTATTGTGATTAAACTCAAATACACAATGTTTCTTAATATAAGGCCTAAATATTTCCTATGTACTTACCTAAATCATGGAAACGATTTATCATAACCAGATAGACAGATAGATGGTATATTTGCATCAGTGACTGAAAGTAAACTGTACCTACATAAAACTGTACTTAGAAGTCTTAACAAACATAATATTAAAAAAAAAACGTATGCAAATACACCATCCCATCTCTGTTGTAAACAAGTGTAAACTCTTACCTTTCATAGAAAAAACTGAATACTGTCCGATCAATGTATACAACTTTTAATGAAACCATCAAAAGATATTTCCAACCAAAAAAAAATGCTAAATGATAACTGTTCTAATATCATATTTTATATCAGTTTAATAAGTATGATTTCCAACAAAATAAAAACGGAAAACAAGAATAAATTGATTTTCAAAGCGATTCGATTTTCCACTCATGTTGCTAGTACAGCTATGTGCTACAAATTGTGAAGTATCGAGTTTTTTGTTTCATGTAGTTACTGGGTGCTTTGATCTATGAGCCAATCAAGTGATTTTGTTTTCAGGGATGCTGAATGCGTTACTTTGTCTTTTTTTTGCCACCTAATTTTATTTTGACAGACTGAGTACTTGAAGATATAGATAGATAGTTGACTTTAGAATATAGATGTCTTATTTACCACGGTTCTCAAAATACCTTTAGTGTTGACATCATCGAGCAAAACTGCCTGCATCAACAGTACACCTAGTAGATTCTAAAAATCTGAAGTCTATAAATATTTCCCGATATACATGTGTATGTGTGTATGTTGCAAATAAAATCTTACTCTTGCACTTTTCCTTGCCTTTTTACCTTTGGCTTGTCATGCTTACGGTAATCGAATCTATATTTTTCAAAAGCATCCTGATCTCGAACAGATAACTATCTTACAAAACCATTCTTAAGCATACCTAGTAATTTCAGCATGTTGTGAGCTATCGCTGGATTTTCGTTTCTTAAAGCAACGATTTTTACATGGAACCCTAAACGTCCAAGCGTCAGTCAATCACGGTAAAGTGAAGCGACGCAAAATCGAGTTCGGCATTAATTGGCGTTCTGTCCTCGCAGTGGCACCGCTGTGTGCGTAGGTATACCTTGTTTTGTAGGTCGTGCAATACAGCAGTTTATTACCTACACTATTTTATTAAATTATAAAATTTGTTTTTTAATGTTATTCTTCTATCAGTGCTGTTTTTCATAACATCTTAGTATTTTATATAAACCACAAATATTTTATAGAAAGAAGTGGGTTATTCGACGTCCACTGCTGAGACAGGGCTCTTCACCTACTTCTCGAAGTTGAAAAATTTGTATATATAAATATTTGATTCAATGATACAATTCGAAGAGGGTAGTTGCCATATTATACATTAGCAGGTACCATGAGTTGCCACTTATGACTGCTGCAATGCATCATTTACTGTACTGTAATTGGTGAAAAATATATCAAATGCGGATCTCATGTATTGGAATACAATATTATTGTAATCTACAGCATGGCAGTGGCAGCTCTTTGTAAGGGTACATATTGGCTAATCTAACCGCGCTTAGCATACAAACTAATAAACCGATTAAAAAAAAAACTTATTCCGAAGTTAAAATCCTATCAACCACGGCCACAGCCATGGGCCAAGCAACTATAGGTTGTTAAATAATACAGTTTCCATAATTAATTATAAATTTACAACTGATCAATCAATTAACACCGAATCGGGTTTTTTCTTTATTCCTTTCTCATTTTGTTGATTGCGAACAATAAAATGATATTTACTTTAACAGTTATTGTACAATCATGCAATAAACAGGCAATTAATTAAAAGGGATTGCTATTTTAATGTCAGACAGAAAAAATTACATTTAAATGTATCGTGTAAAAGTTCTTGTTCCTAGAGTTGAAATTAATTTTCAGCAAAAGAGTATAGTAGTATAAATATATTACTGATATAAACTGATAATGGATTTCGACTGCCTCGGTGGCGCGGTGGGCGAATGTCCGCTTGCAGAGCAAGAGGTAGCGGGTTCGATTCCCGCCGAGGTTAAATTGTTTGTATGTTCTGCAAGCACTTTTCTCCTTGGTCTGGGTATTTAATATGTATAATAAAAATATCTATGTATGTATGTTTAATATTTTAAATATATCAGATCCGATGTCAAGTCCCCGTAACACAAGCTTAGAGCTTACCGCGGGACTAGATGTTGTTGTGTAGATTGTCCGGTAATATTTATATTTATATTTAATGTTAAGGAACAAATCTAACCGATGTTACCAAGCCTGTTCAAAGTTAAAGATTACATTTCTAAAAAGTAAATAAACTAAAAAAAAAAGGTTCAAAAGAAATCATTATCATCATAAACCTAAAAAACCTTATCTTGACGTAAGAAATTAGGCCATAATTCACCATGCAGGCCAAGAGCGGGTTGGTATATGTCTTTCAAACTCTTCAAAATTCTCAGAACATGACTGTTTTCATATGTATTTAAATCGCACTTACATTTATCAAGAATATAAATGTAGTGGTGCTCGGCGGAATTTGAACACACGATCTTCGGAATGGAAGTCCAGTGTTCTCCCACTTAGACAGCACATTTTCTTTATAAAAATATTCATAACAAATCGCGATTGGTATAATTTCCATCTTGAATAAGATAATACAGAGTATTTGCCCTGGATATAAGATTTAAATTATGTAAAAGTTGGGTTCACGTAACCCGTTTGTCATTTTGGACCTACTATATATATTTGTCGAATATTATAAACTCAATTGCAATTTGGTAAATAAACTCGTCGAATTCTTTTAATGACATGAGTGTCTGGTACATTCATGTTTTTGAAGAATCAAAATGGAGGATTTTTCAATTTCTTGAAATTGGACTCAGCGCTTGAAGCGTCAGTTTGCTAGTGCCGAGTTAAATAAAATATAAAGTGAAAAAGATTTTAAAACATTTATGACGCAAATCGTAAAATTGTTACTCAAATTACAGTGAAAGTTTCAAACAAACCGACGCAAGAATTGCTATTACGAGGCTCGCTTGCCTCGCGATTACATTTAAAACTATAAATCCTCTATTCCACTTGTCTTTGAAATAAATTGTGTATTAGAGAGACATCTTCATGCGCACCCAATCTACGTGGAAATCATTTACGCCAATAACATCCCCTTCCGGTTACAGTCGGGTGAACTCAGCAGGTTCATTACTATACATTTTGTGCAGCTATATTTTTAGCTACTTCATTTAAATTTGTTGTTAAAGTCAAAGACAAATCGCTTATTTCTTAAGAAGCACAGGGCATGCATGGATAGATCAACTTAAAATTAATAAAACTTAATTTTTTGTACAAAAAATATCAAGGAAAAAACATAGTCTTGACAGTTTCTTCTGAGTTGAAAAGCATATAGAACAACACAGCTTTATCAGTTTCGATTGATTGTAATCACATTAAAGTTTGTTCATTAATATTCTCCATGCTTGCGAACGGTTTTACAAAATGCAGTATTTTTTGTTTCCAAGAAGACCCTGCCCATTCTAGTGAATTTCCGTGGAATTTGGTCTTTGTTTGTTCCGCCTGGTTCGCAATTAATTTCCATTATTGCTTGCTAATAAGAGTCACTCACACAAACTACTAAATTTATGTAGAAGAAGAATAAATACAAACATAATTATGGCAAATGACAAAAAAATAATATAATAAGTTTGTTAATTATATTGTTGTGCAAAAATTACACGTAAATATTTTATCTTTTTTTTTGCAAACGAAAAATCAGGACAATGTTTTTAGAATTAGGGTTTCGCTTGACGTAATGATTTCGAGCAAAATGTACTACATTTATACGTCACATACCAACTCAGCAACTTTGGTGCTCTATATCTTGGCACTTGCTTATTATAAACTAGCTGTGCCCTGCGGTGCTACCCGCGTTATAATGGATGAAGTACTCTTAACCAACAACATATTTATTTGAATAAAGATTAATATTATTATGTTGATACAACTTAAACAAATTATTTCGACCAAATTAGGTACCATAAAAACGGTTTTTGTGAGTTAATCTTAAAAGATAGACATATACTATCGCTTACTGTTTTTTAGATCATTAAAAGAGCTATTATTCTTTAATACATATTTTGTGTGTATCTTGAACCGTTTTCACGGCGCACGCAACGGAAGGCTTCAAAGATGAACAATTTCTCCCGTTTTTTACACATTTACCACTCTATCTTTGCTCCTTTTGGTCGTAGCGTGATGTTATATAGCCTATAGCCTTCCTCGATAACTGGACTATCCAACACAAAAAGAATTATTCAATTCGAACCAGAAGTTTCGGAGATTAGCTCGTTCAAACAAACAAACAAACAATCAAACAAACAAACAAACTCTTTAGCTTTATAATATTAGTATAGATTAATAAAGTGAAAAATGTGTCCAGTATTTTTGGACGAATAAACAGACGGGCTTACAGAATACCTATTTTTATGTAGTCACCATTCTATTACAGGCATGTTTCTAGGGAACGTGTATCTTCTTGTTACCGCTATGGTGTGATTACGAAGACACGACAACGTTTATAATAATAATCATTATTATTCATTTATTTTTATTTATTTTATAACTAGCTTTTTACCCGCGACTTCGCCCGCAGTTGTTTTTATTTTTTTTAATAAAAAGTATCCTATGTTACTTCTAATACCTTCAAGAGTATATGTGCAAAGTTTCAAGATGATCGGTTAAGTAGTTTTTGCGTGAAAGCGTAACAAACAAAGTTACAGTCGCATTTATAATATTAGTATGATTAATATTCAGTACATTGAATGAAGCAAAAAAGGCATCCACTCAGCGTTATGATTTCTTCAGCACGTTTCACATTCACATACTTCACTAGCTGTACTACATTCACTGTTCCAAGACCCTTGCACGTCCTATAGGGTGATTTAATGGCAAGGGTCTTAAGATCTGCAAATATCGATCCCTTTACGTAAATATTTGAAAACATTTATTGCGCTTTTAAGATGCATTTCCCTTCTTGGGACAAAATAAACAGCATCGAAATTATTCGAGATCAGAGGTTTGGACTCAAAAACATGCCAATTAGCTAAGTAAACAATCTAAAAGGTCCAATTTTACCATTTATGCTGCGCCAAATTAAACCAAGTAAAACAGAGTTTAGCCTGAACTGATCCTGGTTAATCATTTCTGGAGATTGGATCAAGACTCTAATAAATAAATATCTACTTTGTTTTCTGTAGGTAGGTACGTATTATATTAAAGCTAATATAGCGTTATATTAATTATATCAGTCTCGTAACACACGCTTAGAGCTTACCACGGGCTAGATGTTGTTGTGTGATTTGTGCGGAAATATTTATTTAATCAATGGTTTTACGTCGTTTTCAGTAAAGTTGCTTATCAACTACCCATATAGTCACTTATCTTCCCACTTGGTTAACTAATTCCATAGTGTGTACACGGTTAACGAAAATGTATCCTTATCAATTTACTCGGATGGCACGTCATAACCAGATTTCGGTATTAGAATGATGATAGTGTAATGTTATGGTACTTTGATAAATTGATGGGTGTCGCTAATTAGTTGTGGGGATATGATTATTTTATTGTACCGATATATGTAACAGAATTTTCGTACATTAACCTGTCGTTTGATCTCTAACTCACTTGATGTTAAGATGATATGGATGGAGCACAAAGACATAGGCCCCTCGACGGGAATCAAACCCTCCGCTCCCACCGCGCCGTTGAGGCGCTGATTCTAAATAGTGAATCCTTGCAATATATCACCTCGTTTCTTACGCTCTAAAACAAGTGTTAGAGATATACCCAAAAACATTATAATTAGTTTAGCAAAATCATCTTTCAAAAAGCATTCTATAATTTGAACGCGTAAAATCCACTGGTAATAACTAAGAACCAAAGTTAGTTATCCAATCAGAACTATCAGACGTTCCAAGCGATTTGAAACTTTAACTGAACTCTAAAACCTCTAGTATTAATATCGAAATGGTCCTATTCTACATGCGAGACTTGCATACGAGATAGATAAGTTATCGCCTGCGATATTTCCCGAGCACTTTGCGGCGTGTTGTTTATTTAGGATTCACTATTTTAGAGTCGAAGTGGTTGTTTAAATAAAGTTTGTCTTTTGATGTTTAGACGGGATCTTTGTGTTTTGTCACTGTTATTTTGTTTGATATTTGTTTAGTTTGCTTGGAATTATACAAATATTTAATTTATTACTTCTTTGCTAAGTTACTTACACATTTGGCTTGGAAGAAAGTATCATTAAGAGACAACCTATGTTTTCTGTGTCTTATGACAATTATGTGATAGAATTAAATAATAAAATTAAATCATCAGTCAATTAAATCATTTGAAGAAAAATGAAGGAGCGCACGAAAATACTCACGTTAACACGCGATAGATTCATGTAACTCTTTTAATTACGATATTCAATTTCTCAACTCAGTAAACTAGGTTTTTTAATGCAAAATCTTAATAGTTGCTCAATTTCATCTTATTATCTACAAAGGCAGACAAAACCTCGGAGATTGCTTTCAACGTAATGAATCCAAGGTTAAAGAAGTCGAATAAGTCACTCGGCTTTTTACGCCTCAGAATAGGACCTCTTAACCACTTTGTTAACAGTTCACTATGAATTTTGTAACTCGATTTCAAAGTATCGATGGGCGATAACCACAATGAGCTTAAAATACTATCAGTTTTTAAGATAAGATATACCTAGTTCAATTTGGGTAGTTATAAGTTTACGGATTTTGAGAATAGGTTATCGATATTTGGAAATCTATTCTCAAAAACTACCAAAAACTAAAACTAATATAATAACATGTTCAAGTTCGTTTCACAACTCATTATAAAAAAATTAAGCAAACTGTCAAGTTATTTATTTCTTCTGTTATTTCATTGATAATTTTTGTTTCAAAAAACTTATCATAATCAAGTTACCTGAAGTTTACCTGTCTTTGTGCTTGCCTGGGCCTGTGCTTCTAAGGAAAAATCTTTTTGACTTTGACTTATGTTATAGGTTATTTCAATGTGATTAATATTAATTTTATTCCACTCAAACGTCCAGCCGCGAAACATACACACCGTCCAAACGTCCAAGTCCGCGGCCGTAATAGATTTCCAAATATCGATAATATATTCTCAAAATCTTTGATTAAAATAGTTAATTTCAGAAACTACTTGATATATCTGATTTGTCTGCCTCAGTGGCGTGGTGGGTGAAGGTGCGCTTGCGGCGCAAGAGAAGCTGGTTCGATAACCCGCCGAGGGTTCGAGTGTTTGTATGTTCTGCAAACAATTTCATCTTGGTCTGGGTGGGTGTTAATATGTATCTTAGAAATATCTATACTTATCTACATTTCCTATATTTATTATTTCATATGCCTAGTACCCGTAACACAAACTAAGAGCTTACCACAGGGCTAAATATTGTGTGGATTGTCCGGATTTCATTTAATACATTATCTAACAGTAATTTTTAATACCCTTATAATATTATTTTTGAAACCTTCCTACTTTTGTGGAATCTAAATAATGCTAGTAAAACCACGCAGCGGACAACTAGTACATTATAAAACAGAAATACAAAAAGAAAACTGTTTAAAAAAGTGAGCGCCATTTCTACGTACGTAATGTGATTCCTACGTGAGTTTTTATCGTAAGCCATCTTCAAAAACTTAGGTATTTTAGCTCAAGTATTCATCTGTGCGAAATCCTTTGTGCTAAGTTCTGGTAAAGTGCAAGTAATTCCAGCGTGTAATTTTGATCTAGTTTTAGTTATCACTTTATTGGTATACCATACACGTACTGTCTGAGATGTCATCAAGATAGTATTCAACTGTTTGAAGCTAGCATTGATTAGTGTTGGAATATACAGGTAGGTACTGCAACTAGGTACCTGTCATCATCATTATTTCAGTTTGTCCACGTAGGGCGACCACAGCTGGAATCCAGCAGCCTTGCATATAATTCTATAGTTATTTTGGTGGGTGGCCTGCATTCACAGTTTTCCTCCGGGCTGGGCCAGTGCGTGAAGCGATTTTTTCGTGTTTCGTAATGTGGCCCGGAGAAGCCATCTTCTAGGCCTTCATGCTCCATCTTAGACCACATCGTCACTTTACATCAGGTGAGATTGTGATCAAATGAAAGCTTATCAATAATAATAAAAAAAAAAGTTATTTTTTTGTTTTTATGTTTAGATCTTTGTTTGTCCACAATCTTACCTGATGGAAAGTGTCGATGTGGACGAAGATGGATCACAAAGATCTAGAAGGTACCTTATCACTCTTGACTTCGCAACCTCCAGTTCATCTGTTATTTTAATTCAATAAATTTATAATTAAATTCAAGTAATCAGTGCATAAAGTAGGTGGAAGTCCTACACTGCGCTTGCCGATCTGCGGTGTCGATCAGTTCAATGATCTTTCAAATGGCAATGCCGATTCGATCCCGTAAAGACACCCCAAGCTTATCCCTCTCCATAGCTACAACCAATGTATGTCAAGTGTAACCAATGTGTGTAGTGTTCGTGGCAAGTTTATATATTTTTTTATTCTTTTGTAAGCAGTTACCAAAAATAAAGCTACCATCTGTTTTGCTTCGATAATTACATAATTATGGGCTAATTATCGTCGCTTCCATATGTGCTACCGTCATACACTGCGTATGAGTCGTTTTCAGGGAACGAATGTGTATTATTTCCATCGGCATCATATCAATGATGAACCATCACCTACCGAGGACACCTAAAGGTGAATTTCCCGTCCAAGGGATTAACAGCAAAGTCTTCTTGCGTTTTGTGTTGCAAATTGCCGAAGACTGGGACCAACACAACCAAGCGAGGTAGCAAATTGACTCTCTCATTTTTCATTGATCTATTGTATTGGCACAACCTCCCTCCTGGCCTCAATATGATTAGATCAATGAAAAGTCATGAATGAGAGAGCTGATAAGATCGTTCAGCTGTGGACCACCAAAGTAATATATAAATATATCAAGACTAATAATCACAAAGCATAAGCTAATCCCAAACTAAGCAAATCTTGTACTGTGAGTTTTAGGTGACTGATATACTACAAAGATACTTATTTGTTTGCTGTCAACATACATTTGATATCGAGAAAACACCCAAATCCGAAACCAGGCATTATAGATCGTACAAAATCTGGGACCATGGCCGGAATCGACACCGCGGCCTACCTAAAAATATTTTTAGGTAGACTAGGCAGAGAGAGATTTCATATTTTGTTTTTTTATTCCCTGTCTGCTCCTGTCGTCTATATCCCAAGGATTAAAGGTACTCTTTGAAAAAAATATTGCAGAGTATTCCAATCCAGGGGAGGCACGGTTCGGTTGGCTTTTTGTAAAGCCTTCATATTGCAACGCAAACTGAGGAAATGTAAGGAGCAATATCAATGTCGTCTGCATTTTTTTTAATATGGGTAGGTTTTTATGTTGAGTTTTTATATGTCTGGAAATAAAAGCAGTATGTGCAGTGCATTATGTAGAGCAATTTATTATTAAATGTGTAATATATTAAAATATTATTAAATGGGCTTACTTTTGGCAACTGTATTAGCCAGAAGGTAGAGACGAGGTCAACGATGGAACAAGTTTGCCCAGAAAAAACCCAATTCACTCGGGTCTTAAAAGTGGTCGAGTTGTATTAACCTATTCGAATAACACACTTCGGGCGAGAATCCCCTTAGCGGACTATAAAATAATTGGTTATCGTATTGCTTTGAGTAGTTTTTTTTTGTAGTTAGATGATTCTATATGAATATTGCTTAGTTAATGCTTATTAGTAAATACTCGTTTAATTTTAACGGTCCACCGATTTTCAGATATTTCTATATTAACTTCTGTAATGTAAATCGTGTTTAAATATCTACTGAGGCAACAATTTAAACGAAATAATAATATTATACAAAATATTTAGTATATTCAAATTGTATTGACTAGTATCCTCTAATACATCACATTTGTAAATATACAGAATTGTGTGTACTTAATACATTCATTATAACAAGTTTCTTTAATATAATCAGTGTCCATCTTTGATACAAGTTATCTAAAACACCATCTTCGCCGATGTTCAATTTATCTCTGAGAATGCATTTCTATAGCCATTTCGCTAGATAGGTATTGCAAATTCTGCAATCAAGAAGCTGTTTCGCACGGTATCTGAAGATATCAGTTATTACCCGTAACCGTTATTAGTTAGGTATTTTAGTTCGATATCTAAAATACCGAGCTATAACGCCAATACCATTACCAAAACTAGATTTGGGCGGTTGGTTAGGAAGCTACATATTAATTGTAATTAAATCAAGTAGGTAAGTACAAATTTTGTGATGGTTTTGGTCGTGCAAATCAGAGTGCATACATGATACAAAAAGATATATTTCTATTTTTTGATTTTACTTATCTTAGATACTTAAGTACTTACTACTTCTTACCCTTTACGTTTTTACCAAGTTTAACTCATAAAAGGTCTATATATTTCTACGGTTGTTTTAATCTGACATAAATAAAATAATAGACTCATAAACCCAGCGGCGGACCAACAAATCCGCCATTTTGATTTTCACGAATTTTATACCCTCCTATATACCTCGAGCCAACAAGACTTGTAGAAGTTTCACGAATCAAAATCTGTTAAGCCATTGTGCACATAAAAGAGACTAAGTAGGTATTCATTATAAATTGATCTAATTTTGATTAAATTTATAATTATATCACTTTTAAGTTGCCCTTTCATAGTGCAACACCAATAAGTACCTACTTGAAATAAAATTTTACACCTAAGACATAAAAGATAAGGAAAGCTGTTAAGTTTACATATTAACCAAAACATAATTTTAAAATTAATTACCTATAAGACTAGATTTCCGCCCGGCGCTCTGCCTTTGGCTTGTTTTTAATATCTGTCATTTACTGGGACAGCAGCTATGTCCATGTCAAATTTGATCCCCAAATCGGGATTTACTCGCAATAATTGATTTTCAAGCGAAATGTGGTATTTTACCGCGGTACAAAGTAGACTATGTGATATTCAAGCTTTATTCATGTGAAGTTTCATCAAAATCCATTCGGTCGTTTTTGCGTAAAACAACAAACACACACACACACATCTTCACAAACTTCCGCTTTTATAATATTAGGATTAGGAGGGAATTTAGGATTAGAAAAGAATGAAACGTTCTTTTATTCCCGTTCAAGTGTCAGGGGTCGAAGCAATTAAGCTATACACCATAATTCACGATACTTGTAGAGATTTCTCTAAAGAATTTGAAACAAAGGCCTTTTTTGGTTTACATATTAAAACAATGGTGCCGGCTTACCCCAACCTCCCCGTATAGGGATGTGAAATCTAAAATTAAGTTATGAAATCATTATTTATATGAATTTTAACTAGGTATGTGTAAAAGTTATAAAATTTGAAATGAGCTATCCACTAGTTTTAATACAAAGCTACATGTGAAACATCATTTAAATAGGTAGTAGATAGTAATTTGATATTAAAGTATATCTAAAGATTTAATTATTTATATTTATGCTTTATATACTCTCGACTTTCATTCCGAAGGTCTGGATTAATCTTCTTGAAAAATTGCTTTAACGGTGAAGGCAAGCATCGTGAAGAAAACAGCATGTTCTTAGAACTAACGTCAAAAAAGAGTCCTTGTTTCCCAGCAGTGATAATGTAAATAGAGTTATACGTAACGAAACCGTTATAAGCACCTGTAAATATAAAAAATGCATTTATTTTTCGATGATTCATTAATCTTTACAGTTCTATACATTTCGACACAGTTTTACTAACTGAAAACACTACACAAGTTGTATGAAAACTTAATAAAACACTGGAAAGGCCGGAACAAAACAAGCCGTTACGATACATATTGCGAGTTATCCCGTAGCGACTACCACAGAATTTTAATAATGAATTGAACCTTCAAAATGTAAATTTTTAATAAGTGTTTCGGTTCCTCCCTTCCGCAAAACCATTTGTCTTAGTTGATTTATATTAATTTCTAATTATCATACCTTAACGATGTAGTTTTATGAAGTATTTTTCATCAATTAAGCGTTGAAATAAGAATAATTATAATTATTTTAGCTTAAAATTCTATGGCATTTCCGTATCTTAGCCTGGTTTCGTGTTACAGCGAATAAAAAAATCTCCGCATTTCTGATTATCTTCTTCTACAAGATTTTAATTAAATTGCGTCAATCACTTAATAATTAATTTATTCGTGCTTAATAAAGCAGCAAAAGATCAAAATAATTTAAGTCGATTTCAATGTCTCTTTGTCTTTAAAATCGATTCGGAACATTTCATAATAGATATATTTCTATAAGAAAATCTTTCCCCTTTGTATTAGCTCATGTTTAAGTAGCTAGATCATTCTTCATTTATCAATCACTCAATCTATCAATTAACACTTTATTGTACACTACATAGAAAAAAATATAAATAACAAGTACAATGGGCAGGTTTATTGCTGATAGCGATTTCTTTCAGGCAACCGAACCGAAAAAGTGAAAAATAAAGTGACTCAAAAATAGGTAGTTATGTTTTGGATGCACGGTGTCACTGACTTAATAAAATGGAAGTTTCTAAAAAAATATCTATATGGTAAATTAAGCTCCACTTAATTTTGAGTTAGAGTTTATCGTGAAAAGAATACCGATGGTTATATTTTGAGTTAAATAAACCAGCTATCATGTAATAAGCTGTGTCTCATAAAAGCGCTGTTTTAAGCCTTTTTGTCCTTTAAACGGGACAAGAGACCAAAAACTTTTGATAATTAAATTTTTACATCCTTTGTAAGTAACGGCTCAAATTCCATTTTCTTAAAAGCTTAACGGCAAAAAGCGAAATCTCTTTGACTATTATTATAATGTTATATACCTTATAATTAACAAAATTTATGTATAATGGCGTTGTCTAAATTCATTTATGGGATAATGATTGGAATTTTACATAATTATTCAAATTTTATATAGATGTTAATGTAACTAGAAATTTGTATTGTGAATTAATTTTATTGAGACTTGTAGTCATTACATTCTAATTCGATATAAATATTTGTAAGATATTTTTTGGAAAGTTTTTAAGCAATGGCTATATGTTTAATGTGCCTTCTAATTTAAAATCCCCTTAATTCTATCGTTTAAAATACGTACTTTTATTATACAGTAAAAAAAAAACAAAATAATAGTGGGTACAAAGGCCAGCCTACTTTTTATGAGTGATCTCTTCCAGAGAATCTCTAACTCGGATCGGATCTCGGATCTAAAACAACCAAATAGCTTTTGAATTCTCGAAATAAAACTATAAATTACTTTTATGAGAACCTGATCCCTATGCACCCGCAATTGCAATGATTCGATCCCGTAAAGAAACCCTAAGCACTCCCCAACTCCAACCTGACCCATTCATAAATTCACAAAAACTCGTCTAAATGGCTTAAAATTTTAAGCCAATGAAATTTTATTTGTTGGTAGTTCGTAGGTTTAGTTTACACAACATTTTATAGGAACCTTTTGAAACCGCGATCAAAATTATGACTCTAATAACGAAACAAGTTTCTAACTTTACGGTTGATAAGGGCAACCGTAAATATATTATTTGACTAAAAGTTTGTGTACACGGTTGGGGTTCAATCCGATTATACCCGTGTTCGTCTTAACGAATCGAACCGAACTTGTTTCTGTGAATTATAACACTATGTTTTATGGTTAACGCTACGATGCGACGCGTTTGTTTTATTTTAAAGTGGCTTAAGGCCTGTTTGACCATCTCCGAGTAAAAGGGTTCAAACATTTTTGTATGGAGTCTGGAATACCTACTAGTCCGCCATTTTGAAAAAAAAACGTGATTCGGGGACCATTGATGAAACTCATGTCAACCGACAGAATAAATGATTACAAACAAAAAGTGTTCTATGATCAAATCTCCTAAGTGATACGGTTTCTGAGATATTAATATTATAATTGTTAGGCTGTGTGTATTTATTGCTCTTTCACGCTTAAACTACTGGATGGATTTTGATGAAAGTTCACAATATTATAGCAGCTTACATATCAGAATAACACAGGCTACAATTATTACAAGCAAATTTGGCATGGTCATTTCTATTATCGTACTAATGGACAAAAGCTTTTTTTTTACCGTGGGTAAATTAATTTAATTATTAGTTAATAACGTTTAATTAATAACGAATTTGGGCAGCTAGTTGATTATAATTATTTTGAGGGGCGTTAACCGCTCGCTAGGCATTATAATGTAGAAAATTATAGTATTATAGGAAAGCAGTTTCCAACCGTAGACCACAACTTCGTCCCCAGCGGGAAACTTCTTAAATATTGCAGATTTATGCTAAACGTTACTGTCTCTGGGTTTTTATTGCTAATAAAAACTTAATTCAAATTAACTCCCGGTTTGGGGTTAGGTGCACCCCTCAGGGGTAGTCTATTACCTAGATTTTTTCTATTTTACCTTTCACGTCAGTATCTATTTTAAGGTTGAATAAATTTGCGAAGGACACCAAATGTTCGTTTAGAAATAGCTTGCACAAATATCATCTAAATTTAAAATAAAAACCAAACCCCGATTCCAAAGCCTTAGTTTCCTTAAAAGTACGCTTTTCCGCTATACGCCACGGCGTTGTCCGTATTTTATGGCATTTGCCGCGGAAACAACGTATTTTCCCTCGGTAAAATAGACAAATGCCATCTGCGATAAATGGGCTATCTAACACTGAAATAATTTTTCAAATCGGACCAGCAGTTCCCTAGATTAGCACGTTCAGACACACACTAAAGTTTTTTAATAATAGTATAATATATTGATTGAGTATTTTGAAAACAATTTTTGACGACTTTAAAATACTGAAAATAATTGATTTCCATATGATTTAGGAAATTTTAGAAACTAGTCACTAATTTAGATTCATAGACATAGTTTATTTGCTACAAAAGCTTCTTCTTGAAACATGTATATTTCTTCAAGAATTCCACAATACATTTGTTAATAAATTTAATTTTATAAGTGAATCTACTCGGAAAAATATTAGTAAAACTATCAAGACATTTTTAGAACTAAATTTTGGTGTCCACTAACGATTATTGCCATTTATAAATATTTGGATATCAGCCATTAGTGGCAAAAATCATTCATTTAAGATAATTTATGTTAATCCATGCCGAATATCTGTCTCATTAAAAACAGTACGAGCGAAAGAGACAGATATACCCTATCGAACCATCAGTTATACGATTTGAATTATTCATACTGAAGTATTCTCAAATGAGTTTAAACTTTATAAACTTGGATATTAAGTTTAAAATCGACCCGAGACCTTCCAAGTTCCTTTTGTTGAATCCGCTTTTAAGAAAACTACCTTTTTACAAATAAAGTCAGTATCAATGTTTTTTAGTTTACTAATATGAGATTTAAAGATTTTAGTTATTAAAATCTAAATTTCACTGCCTTACTGGCATGGCAGTGCAAGAGGTAGCGGGTTCGATTCCCGCCTAGGAGCCAAGTGTTCGTATGTTCTGCATGCACTTCCCCCTTGGTCTGGGTGTTTAATATGTATAATAAAAATATCTAAATATGTATGTCTGAAATGGCCTATAGCCATCCTCGATAAATTAAGCTATCAAACAAACAAACTCCTCCGCTTCATAATATTATATGTATTGCTGAAACTGACATAAACCAGAAAAGTCTAGAAACTTTAATAACAATGGGACTTACATAAAACTTGTCTTTTTCAGGTACGTCGTATCATAATTCAAACCAGGGATGTATTCAGGGATTGAATACATAACTTGCCTTTTTATCGACCCAGGTATGTATGAAGTGCCTTAATTTTAATAGTTCCTATATTTTTTATAATCAATAAGTGCAATTTTAATAGATACTATTTTAAAAATTAAAGAATAAAAAGCAAACGGATTCTGCAATAAAATTTAGTCCGGGCTGGGCCAGTGCGTGAAGCGATTTTTTCGTGTTTCGTAATGTGGCCCGCAGAAACCATCTACATTCTAGGTCTTCATGCCCCATCTTTGACCACATCGTCACTTTACATCAGGTGAGTATGTGGTCAAATGAAGGCTTATCCAACATAAAAAAAAATAAGAGAAATTATAAAACAACTTGGTTAATTTTGTACCCCTTTCTCCCCCCCACACGGCCACTCCTGATTACTCCTGTCCCGGATAGTTCACCAGCGCACTAATCAACACGTCTTGGCAAGTTTTTGCTTCCACTTGCGCCGTAAATTTCACAATTGCAAGTAGACTTGAACACGGAAGTGGTTTTGTTGAAAAAAGACGGTGTGTTTGCTTTGTCTCTTTGCCAAAGTAGGTCATCAATGCAAATCATGACAATGTTAGGAATATCAATGCAATTTTTTTACAATCAATTTAAGCATTTTTTTATGAAAAATTGCAAATACAATAAGCCTTAATAACTAAAATTTTGATTAGACATCACGATACGGTCAATAAAAATATATTAGTTCTAAATAAATTATATATAATATGTATACGTGTAATTCCTATTAATGAGATGGACGGATTAATTAGTTAAATCTGAGGTTCAGGAAAGATAAGAAAATCTTACATAAGAAACTCTATTTATTTCATTATCTATGGAAGGCTCGGTCATCCTGCGAAAAAAGGATGATGGTGAATTATTTGCTTTGTGTCGACCGTTGTATAAAATAGTCTTCTTATATTAGTAATTTTTTCCATTTAACTGCATTGAAATAATGTTAATGTATCCGACTTTTGCTCTAACTACAGGCATCTCTACTGCAAAAGAAAGTTCGCTGAGCGATGCCATCTAGCGGATATAACTCGCACTCTTTGTTACGTCTGAGGTTGGGCTCTTGATTGTACAAAAGTTTTTGTAAGCCACTTAATTAAGCTATGAACGATGTAAAATTTTTAAGAATTTATAAAAAAAAATGCAAACTTTTGCTTTTCAATGTGTCGAACATCATTGAAGTTTAACTATATTGAAGTTTAACTTTATTGAAGTTTAACTATATTGAAGTTTAACTATATTGAAGTTTAACTATATTGAAGTTTAAAATGAACTCTAAGGTTTATAACTAAGGTTATTTGTGCAGAAAGTCGTATTGGTGTTATTGATAGCACTTTGCTGCGAGTTAAGTAATATTATTTTTATTTTCTACTAATAAAAAATACAAAAGCATTTACTTTCAAACTCATGTCCTTCTAGTTTGTTGCTTTGCTTATTTCTAGTCCATGTTATTCTAAACCTAACTGTAAACAATCCATGTTTATAATTTACATTACGGTATATGGTACACAGTTCGTGGAGTATGAGTAAGTTGGAAACGTGACTTCATACACAATATTGAGAACTACCTAATCTTGGGATGGTTATATTCAACTGTGAGACAAATCTATAGATTTACAAGTAAAACATGTATTTATTTAATTGCTTTAAAAGATTTAATTGTTTTAAAATATGACTTTTTATTCGAATGTTAAAACATTTGATTACTGATTGAAATCTAAAATAAAACTGTTTCCAGAAAAAACTGATTTTTAGTTTTATCTAACTTTTTTGTCATCTTTGTATGATGGGGAAGAAATGAAATGAAAATGAAAATTCCCGTTCGAATTAAAATACTAGAGAATATAAATTTTGGGGAGTAAACGGCTACATTCCTCAACTGTCTGTAATTTTGCTTGTCTTTGTGTGTTTGGTTTGGGTTTGTGTTCAATAAATGCTTCTATTCGTCTGCTAAATATTTCTAGAATTAAATACATACGTAGAAAATTATAAAAAAATTCAATCGCTTTTGCTATGGCAAGACTTCCTTTGTTGCAATACTTTAACGTGTAAAATTGAATACGAGATTAGGGGCAATCAAAATTTAATTTCATATTTTCTATCTGATACAACAGTAATAGGTTTTGCACAACTTTAAGAATAACCGGAAATATAGGTCGAAAAAGGCCATAAAATTTTATAAAACAGGAAAATTCACCGTACTGTAGCTTCAAGAACCGTTTAATAGCTATTTTCATTTAACAGATCCGATAAATTCAACCTTAAGTTACATAAAGGTTTATTTGCAACCCACGGAACCAAATTTGCCGCGCAAACAGAGTTCCGTAATAAAGACAAACCGCCACAGTTAATAGGATTGTATTGTTTGGTTCAGTCTCGCATGACCGTTGCCGATGTGGGTCAGATGTGGTGCATAGTGCATACTCCATCCATGGCACAGGTTATGGAAGATAGCTGAGTTACTTACTGAATTAATAAATTATACCTTTCTTCGGAGGTTATAAAGGAATAACTAACAATGCAGCGTGAATTAGGTTAATTGCTTATATGACAAAATATTGAACTCTATTAATCAAACGCGTTAGACGTTTAGTTAATGGGATCTGAATGTAATGAACATACATAGTTGATATTATTATGTAACTGATTATCGATGTTTTTTAGATACAGTCAATAAGTGTTCCAATACCAATTGCACAAAAATAGTTCTAAAATATATATTTATTAATATTGTCTTATTCAATTATGTACTTAATTGAGGAACCTGCTATTTAAAGAGTGTCAATACAAATCCTTCATCTATGCTTAAATTATAATAATAAAAATAATTTATTCACATAGAGCTTGCAAACATAACATTTTTGAAACTCTGTCACCTGTAGTAGCTTAAAGTTGTGTTACAGATGATCAGAAACTTCTTATTTATAGTTAATCTTTGTTGTTAGAAAAGCTAATATTGCTAACTAGCTGGCCCGTTCTAGCTTTGCACGGATACCAAAACTTTCCTCTTGAATCAAATACTTATTGCTGAAACCCCTATATATGGATCCGTAACGTACTTTGAGTTTATCGCGAACATAGATACCTACAGACGCTGCAGGAGACTTTAATATATATTATAATGACATTCGACAAAGCCGTGTTGGCCAAGTAGAAGGAAACTTGACATTCCGAAGGTCGTGGGTTCAAACCCCGCCACGCATCTCTGAATTTTTCTTCTTGAGACTTTTATGTGCGCTTTAAACACGTGCTTAATGGTGAAGGCAAACATTGTGAGGAAACTGGCACTTTAAAGAGTTTGAAGGACATGTGACATTCACCAACCCGCACTTGGCCAGCGTGATGAATTAAGGCCTAATCTCTCTCGCCTAGAGAAGTCCCTGTGTCCCAGCAGTGGGAACGTTAATAGGGTGATGATGATAATGATGATATTCGACAATATCTTTGCGTAGTTTCTGTGTTAACCAGCTATTTTCATCCCCCTGTGAACTTTGATGTCAGGAAAACGCCGTTTTGTTCGCCAAATTAATGTTTGTAATTGACTTTAGTTAGATATATTACTGTGTAATGGGATTCAGTTAGATATGACCTCTTTGTAGTAATTTTGACTTTATGTTAATGGGAATTGGGTCGTAGCGGTGAGCTCATTTTATGGTGGAAATTTACCATTTGCTGTTGTGGTTCTATTTTTTATAATATGACCTAGTTCGTAGAATGATATATTTAAACAGATGTTTTATTAATATAAGTTTGCTTCATTGTTGCATATTTATATTTTCATTCATTTGCCTAGATAGTTAATAATTTAAGCATACACCGATTGCCATAAAAAAAAACAAAAATGTTTATATTTATTCAGAATTCTAGTTAAGTTAAATTAGGGCGAGAATAGCATTGTTTCACACAAAAACTCGTAAAAACGAAACTAACTAAGCACTAGAAATGTCCCATATCCTACCACCTGACCCACTTCCCCCATCCTCCCCTTTGTTACAACCCCCTTTCAGGAGTAAGCGACAGATAGTAGTTTCTCATTGTAAAAAGTCGTATTTAAAGCTTACTAAGGTTGGAATGAAAATTTGTATTTACTGCTGCTAAATATATTGCTTCCATTTTTTTTCTGGAAGTTAAAGTTCCGTTTATGTTTATTTCATCATCATCATCATGTCAGCCATTAGACGCCCACTGCTGGACATAAGCCTCCCTCAAAGACGACCAATCATTCCGATCGATCGCCACTTGCATCCACCGAGAGCCAGCAAGTTTGACCAAGTCGTCTGTCCATTTTGTTGGTGGTCGTCCGACGCTGCGCTTGCCGATCCGTGGCCTCCATTCGAGAACTTTTCGGCCCCAACGGCCATCTGTTCTACGTGCTATGTGGCCTGCCCACTGCCACTTCAAAGAGCTAATCCGTTTGGCTATGTCGGTGACCCTCGTTCTTCTACGGATCTCCTCATTTCTGATTCGATCCCGCAGAGAAACCCCGAGCATAGCCCTTTCCATAGCTCTTTGAGCGACTCTTAGCCTATTCATAAGGCCAATAGTGAAGCACCACGTTTCGGATCCATAAGTCATCACTGGCAACACACACATATTGAAGACTTTTGTCTTGAGGCACTGCGGTAATTTCGACGTAAAGACGTGCCGTAGTTTTCCGAACGCTGCCCATCCGAGCTGGATTCGGCGAGTGACCTCTTTCTCGAAGTTGGACCTACCTAATTGTACCGTATGTTTATTTATTTTGTCGATATTATTATCAAAATCTAGCCGATTAAGAAAACAAGTTTTTGTTATTTTGATATTGATACAATGAGCATTCTAGTTACACTCATTTTTGTTTCTTTACCATTTTAGGAGAAAATGTTTTCAAAGTTTGAATTACAGAAAAATGTCCTTTAATTAAAGCAGAAAGTGCTTGCGGATCATAAGAAAATACTTGACCCTCGCGGAATTCGAACCCGCTACCACTTACACAGCAAGCGGGCCTTCGCCCACCGCGCCACTGAGGTAATCAATAAACAGTCTGTTTTTTTTCCGAGGCAGAATACAGAATTTTACGTATAAATATTAAATATACGGTAAATCTGTTAAAAGCTATTAACAATGCTGCAATGCTGTGTTTTTCTATAATATTTTTAATTATAATGTAATTTCAACCCTAAAAATATAGCAACTGTGCTAAATATAATAAACTTAATCCTATAATACTTATCTATTGTTGCTAACTGACGCACCCCTATTATTAAAAAAAATAAACTTATAGGGTTTACTATGAATAGAAATGATAATATTTATCTTATACTAAATTTGAAGGACTTTTTGCTTATTATGATGATACTTTTGTATATTATAGAAAATTAATATTTTCCGCACGTACAACAAAAAAAACTTACTTAATAAGATTATCGATTGTTGTCTCTGTTAAAATACGAACAAAGTCAAGAATCAAAATAATAAATTAATTAATAGACCAGTAACTAAAAACATTCGATTAATATATTATTAGGTCCATAAGTACGAGTATTTATGACATTGTTATTATAAAAAAAAGCAATTAGACAATTTAGACAAGTAGTAACTTTTCTAAATTAAATCACAAGCAAAGCTGTTACAACATCTTTCATAAGAATTCATTTTAAATACGGTTAATCTTTAAAAAAAAGCTATTTGTAACCCCGGACCAAAAAAGAGGGGTATTATAAGTTTGACGTGTCTGTCTGTCTGGGACATCATAGCTCCCGAACGGATGGAGCGATTTAAATTCAGTTTGTTTTGTATGAAAGGTGGGTTTGGCGCGAGTATTCTTAGACATGTTTCATGAAAATCGGTTATGCCGTTTAAAAGTTATGGGGGATGAGAGTGGGGAAGGAAAACCGAAAATCTGCAAATATACTCGAGTGGGGTATCAAATGAAAGCGCATCGCGTGCACATTACAAAATATTATGGTGTTTTACTTTTAAGGAAATGAAGGCAATGGAATCTGGGGTTTTTCTTAAATTTTAATTTAGATTTATTATTAAAAACATACAGAATTATTTATATCCAACTTAACAAACAAACAAAAAGATCTTTTCATTTACTTGTATATCAATAGCTGAGCAATTTTCTCATAATCCTGTTAGAGATTTATGACAGACATTCAGACCAAGCGTATTCTATTGTAAACAGTATTGAATGCCCGTTATAATGACATTAGATTAATGTGAGCGACGCGCGTGATTGGCTCTCTATAGTTAATGTATTAGGCGTCTATTTGACAAAAAAGCACATTCACTCATTCAAATACATTTATTCGTTCATTTTATAAGACTTATGTTCTTAACTTTTAAATTTTCATTTTTTTATGGTTTTCTAGCCAAATGGCAAAAAAACTGTAGGTACCTTTATGGATTGGTCAAGATCATGTCAGTTTGCCTGTCTATCGGTCCGTATTATTTGGTAAGTAGATGTATTCTGTGAACAGCATTAAGATTTTCACATGAAACTAGAAAAAAAACAATATTTTTTGGGTTCTCCTTACAAAGAACTGAAACTCATTTTTTTCATGAAACTCATGCGTCGGTGAGTTATCTATGGATAGTAGTCAAAATTAAAGCACAGAGAACCATGGATTCAATTTGTTCCATAAAATCTTCTTAGAAGACAAAAAGACTTGCATAGCAAACCTCATCTTGTTTTCTTTCATCATTATAATCTACATCACAAAACACGTACAATAGTCAATTTAAACGTGTTTTATGATGAACAAAATTCAACGCCATTCATTTTCACAATGCTACTATTAATATTTACAATATAATAACAGAATTTATTGCTCATAATAATCACTTAGAACCTAAAATATGTAATTGTAAACTAACAAGGGGTTTGAATAGTTTGGACTTGGGTTTGTAATGCTAATGATTTTAATGATTAATGATGGAAATTTAGTTTTTATCTGAGAATATCGATAATATTAGATGTTGTAGAAGTATTTTAAACGCACATCTCTTCGCGTTTCGAAAACGTATTTTCACCCGACTATGACGAAGCAAAAAGGTAGGCTATCATTTTGACCTGTTTGAAATTAGAGGACTTAATATAAACACCCAAACCAAGAAACAGTCACTGCAGTGTTCGAGTAGTACCCGTTACAGAAACTTAGGGCTTATCTCTGACCTAGATGTTGCTGTGTAGACACATACAGTAATATTTTTATAACCTACAACTTATCTAGTTTTGCATATTATGAAACACACGACAAAAAACAAGAACATTATAATTTTTTATGCAACTCACTTCCATAAAACGCGATTAACGCATTTACTACGACACTAATCGACTACTATTTTCAATTACAATATTAACGACTTATCGATAATTCCTTTTCGATAACGTACAGCCCTACTATGCAGTTGAATCATGCAAACAAACAAAATTTCAGGTTATTAAAAAAGTAAACTTAATTTTATAAAAATTAAAACTTGTTGCTAGAAAATCGCCACTGCAACCCGGTCACGCAAAACGAATCGAAATACGAAAAACCAACACATATGTGTAAGTTCTTAAATTTTTTTATAAAACAACAACAAAAGCTTTCAAAACATGCAAATATTGGTTCCTAAGCACGAATCGAACCTGTTACCTCATGCGCCGCAAGCAGACATTTACCCACAAATGCTACATAATGCATTAGAATATTAAAATACATTAAAACGTGGGAAATACCAAGGTGCGGAAACTAGTTTATAAAAAACCCGTTTAGTTAAAAACTAGTTATAATAAAAGCACTTGTGTTATGCATTGTCCTATGTCGATAAGCTTCACGTCGCTTATGGGTTTCGCAAAGCGATAATTGATTTTGCAAACAAACAACTGTTTTAAGTGCTTTAGATTGATTGAGTTATGAATCAATTGTGCATTTAAGTTTGGTCCTGACTTATTTTCCGGGCGTAGAAATACTATGGATATTAAAATATTTCGGATAAATTAACTAAGCTACTCGACCGAATCGCGTAGTACAATGTACTATAATTTACATTTTATAATAGCTTTCTCTTTGCGTAAATTCAATTTAAACTTAATTCTGACAGTCTTAAACAAACACTTATTGACATACAAAAACAACTGAGATTGTGTATATATTTATAAATAAAAGTCTGAGTAATACGTCGATATCGTTACAACAAACATTGATATCGATATTCAGACACCCCACCACTATCTAACCCACACTAACAAAGGCAGCAAATGACAAATGAAATTCTACAGACAACCATAAATTCTGAATAAAAGATTATCTATCAGAAATAATACAGGGGGAGACACAAAAGACCTTTATGAGTTGCCCATCGCCCTTAGCTCAGTATGGCCCTACGTGGGTGTTGCATGGACCGTTTTTCTGCAATTTCGCAGATGACACAGATGCTAGCAAGAATATTATATTAGCTCGCCATTGTTATACATTTTTTTAATAGAAAATAGACCTATGACATGGTAGTGTCAATGTGGACGAGAGTTGATCACGAAGATCTTGTTTGTAGGTGATATGTTGGCATATCGGGTGTTTTCTATCTATTATAAATATAAAATAAATATATAAATATTGCCGAACAATCCACACAACACTATCTAGCCCCGTGGTAAGCTATAAGCCTGTGTTGCGGGTACTAGACATCTGATATACTTAATATAATAGACATACATACATAGATATTTTTATTATACATACTAAACACCCAGACCAAGGAGAAAATGCTTGCAGAACATACAAACACTTGACCCCTCGGCTTGAATCGAACCCGCTACCTAGCACCCAACAAGCTCTGCTTAGTTTAGGGATAGCTGATACTATGTTAGCAGTCCAGAAATATTTAGGTATTTATTTATATTGCGCCAATATTTAGCTTGTTGAATAAATTCGTATCGCGTTGACGATTTGACTTGTCGTCTAGGATAGAGTGTAGCGCCTCAACCATACCTACGCGTCAGCAACGCGGGACATGGCCTAAAATTGTCGTGGGTGTGCATAGAGCCATAGTAAAGTATGGATGGCGTCCCAAGCTAATCTACAAATATGTACCTGTCGAATTCGCGCCTGAAGTCACCGTCTTCAGTCAAGTTTTGAAATACTCATGTTGTTGTTATCAGGAAATATAGCAAGGAACATAGCGTTTGAGTGGACGGAACACCCGTTTAATAGAAATGGACTATTCACAGAACATCGTATACCTCGAATTAGCTAAGTTTAATCGTAGGTAGTTTATTCATCATAGGCAACATTGTACACTTGATTGCGTTAAGTTCTAATAATTATTATATTCACACACAGAAAATACAGCAAAAGACAACGGTTGAATGCTGGATATAGGCCGGCTAGCAGCCTAATTAATATTTACCTATTATTCTCTTTATTAGTATTTTGGTGGAAAATGGATGACAGAAATTGATTGAATTTTTGCTAAATAAATGCTTTGAGTAACGTGTACTCAAAGCATTTATTGTTTTTTTGTCAGATGATCAATATGAAAAAACAAATATTAATGCACGCATAATTTTAGTGACATCATTATATTATACGAGTAAAATCATCTAATACACGAATAGTAAGTATGTACCTATACATTTCAATAGATTAATTTGTCAAAAAAAAGTAAAAATGCACATCGAATTTGACTAATGAAGTCAATAAATTCAGAGGTTGTTGGATTTAAAAAATAAAAAAATAAATGGTTTGTACTTGAATAACAGAAAATAAAAAAGATTTTGTATATTTAATAACCTATATATTATTACATTAATTCATGATTTTACCAAAGAAGCAGTGAAGTAAATTCAAATTCGATCAACAAATACGACGACACCCATATTGAAAATGGTCGGTTTGTTCCTAAATCAGAAAATAAAAATAAATGGCTGTATCTATACGGGGTTGATAGAAATGTCGTTAAAATAATCACTCGGGCTGGTTGCACAAACAATCAAACAGACTTACCGTTCACACGTTGCTGGTATAAATAATAAATAAATAAATAAATAAATATTTCCGGACAACTCACAAAGCATCACCTAACCCCAAACTAAGCAGAGCTTGTACTATGGGTGTTAGGTGACTGATATACTACATAGATACATTTTTCTTTTGTAAATACATACATATGATACATAGAAAACACCCAGACCCGAAACCATAGTATAGTGTGTTACTGGGTTTATCAGGGTTGCCACCATCTTGTTCTTAACGGAAAAAGAGTTGTGTTATAAGTTTTACGTGTCCGTCTGTGTGTTAGACTGTATGTGGCAACATAGCTATCGAATTAATGAAGAATTTTTATTTAGTTTTTTTTTTGTTTAAAGATGATTAAAATAAAATAATGTGCTTGCTAAGCGCATAACTCAACAACGCCTGGATCGATTTGGCTATTTTTTTTAAATGTTCGTTGGAGTTCAAGGATGGTTTTTACGCCGAGAAAAAATGAATATTTGCCTGAAATATAATTTTTAATACCTAATTACCCCTTGCGATTACACATTGAATAATGTATTGTATATTAACGGAACTAAGATTTTGGGAGGAGGGTATTTATTATTAAATTCAGATTATTATTATTTTCAATGAAAAAATAAAAATCGACAGTTGTCAATATCAACACTAACTCTATATTAGGTCATATTGTGATAAAGCAAATATGTATAATTGAAATTATACTAAGTTTTTTTACAGTCACTTTACAATTGTTTATTTCGATTTTGGTGGCACTGCAGCCAAAATGTTTCCATATTAATATTAATTTATATTCACCTGAAATAAATCATATATACGATATACAAATCGATATTCCCATAAAAATATGTTTCCCATTTGACAACCCTGCACGTCCCCACCGATCGATAAAACATTTTATTTCGTACAAATCCGAGGGGAGCGATACGAGTGGTCGCGTGCTGCCATTTACGCGTGCCACTAATGTGCCGCGCACTGTAGGCTCTTGATGCGAGTGTACGTCCCGCGCACTGTACTTGTACTCCTATTGAGACTGGGTCTGACTGTATGTTTCTTACAACTGATGGATTTTAACTAGAGATGCGCCGAGTATTCGGATAGTATTCGGTATTCGACATTTTCTGCACTTTTTTTCACTATGATAATTCGGCTAAATTATTCGGTTTTGGCGCCGAATATATTCGGTACGAATATTCAAGTTATGTTCGTTAGAGTTTTTAACCGAATAGTATTCGTTATTCGGCGCATAACTCATTTAAACTGACTTTGAGAACGGTGGAGATTCTTTATTACATTTTTTTTATTTATAATAGTCTCAACTTAAAAAGTGGGTTTATAGAAAGCGGGCTTTGGACTTGATAACGCTGGCAATAAAAACTATGAAACTAAGAAATCATTTGTTAAATTGTTCAATAGAATATGCCTCCCTCAATATCTACGAGAGGGCATTGTCATTGTGGGAGGTCTATGACCAGCAGTGGGCTTCCAACAGCCGAAACGAAGAAATAGAAGTCTTCAAACTTTATTAGAATATAAATTTTTAAACCCAAAACTTTTATTTTTATAAATCAGCAGTATTTCTTAAATTATATCTTAAATCATCTCAGGTCTTGGATTTCACCTATGCTTTCAACGACCTCAAAGGTCAAACCTCAAAGTGTTCCTAAGGGATTCATCATCGATTCTGAGCAGCTTTGAATTAATTTATTTAGATCTCTCACACCTCACTGTCTAAGTTTAGCAAACACGTAGGGCATTCAGAACTAATTATATCTGTTTTTAGGGTTACCCAAAGGGTAAAACGGGATCTATCATTTAGATTATTTAAAATAATTGTATAAGAATTTTTATGTGCGATTTGTAATAAACTAATATATTTTGCCCTCACCGGGTTTAAAATGCTCTATATCTTGGCACTGCCTTATTAAATGGATAAGGCGAGATATATTTTTGAACGGGCTTACAGAAGGATGAAACAGAATACCTATTTTTTATGCAGTAGAAATAAGG
The DNA here is from genome assembly GCA_929108375.1 of Gymnoscelis rufifasciata. Taxonomy (NCBI): domain Eukaryota; kingdom Metazoa; phylum Arthropoda; class Insecta; order Lepidoptera; family Geometridae; genus Gymnoscelis; species Gymnoscelis rufifasciata. The sequence continues at coordinate 4,605,892 of OV815327.1, read as the reverse complement.
CCTAATCTACCTCATCAAGAGAAAAGTCCCTGTGTCCCCGCAGTAGGAACTTAAATAGGGGTACTTATGCAAACATTATCGATATAGATTAAACTAGATAAAGGCTCCTAGAAAATTATAAACGTTCTTTCTTTCAACCAAAAGTCCCAAGTTTCTATTCCTCTGTGGCTCGGTGGGCGAAAGCCCGCCTGAGGCGCAGGAGGTTGCGGGTTCGATTCCCGCCGCGGGACCAGATTTTGTACGATCTGCAATTTCTGGTTTCGGGTCTGGGTATTTTCTATGCATAATATGTATGTATTTACAAAAAAAAAGTTATATATCATTCACCTAACACCCATAGTACAAGCTCTGCTTAGTTTGGGGTTAGGTGATGCTGTGTGAGTAGTCCGGAAATATTTATTTATTCCATAAGTCATGGCAACATACACAGGTTGACAACGATAATATTCCGTTTATTTCGTGAAAGCCGTAATTCAATATACCTACTTATTCAATTTAATCATTTATTCTAGTCGGCAGATAAATCTGCTATAAATGGTAATTCTCGCGGGATCAACGGTTGAAATTTGGTAGATTTGCTGATATAAAACCTTTTTGGGTGTTATTGACCTTTCAAATACAATATTCATTGATATTAAAATTACGGTTGATAAGGCCTGTTTTATTTTCTATTAACTTTAATTAACTATTGAGATTACATTTTAACTGAAATTGCTTTGAAAATGCCTTCGAAATATTTTGATAGTTGTTTAAGACTAAGATTCTAAATGACTATAATTTTACTTAAACCCATAGACATAATAAAATATCCGAAAATTATCGATTTATCTATTATAAACTTATCGAGTTCGATAACCCACTAAGTACTTACGTACAGGAAATCGGTTGATTTTTTCAAAATATTTCTTCTTAATATTTTTTCTTTAATATGTCAAATCGATGGTGAAGATATTATACGAATATTTTATATATATGAGTATTGGCGGTGAAGTAGCCAATACCGTATGCAATTATTATTTGTAGAGATAAAGAATAATAGACGCTTAAAATTGTGCTTATCAAATAAAAACATAAGAACATCTAAACAGTCCTTAACATATTTGAAACAATAGAAGTCTGAAGCCAGTTCTTTAGAAGTCAACAACAAATTCAGCAGATTTCTAATGAAACAGGAGTTGAATTTCGCTTTTCCAACATAACTTGATGCTTAGTCAGACCACCCACCTGATTTCTTATCTCGGAAACGTACAATAGCTGTTTATATATAAACAATGAACAAATTCTGACTATTATAATATCTATTATGAAGAGGTAGGTAAATTTTCTTTTGTCTAGGGTAAAGAACTCCAAAACCGATGTAAAAATAAAATATTTATAAATTCTGTATGTTAGGTTTTGTCTTCTAGGCAGCCTTAAATCAAACTTTAAGAGAGTATTCTGTATTCTATTTTTTATAGATGTCATCATCATCATCATCACCCTATTAATGTTCCCACTGCTGGGACACAAGGACTTCCCTCTTGACGAGAGAGATTAGGCCTTAATTCACCACGCTGGCCAAGTGCGGGTTGGTGAATGTCACATGTCCTTCACACTCTTTTGAAATCGCTTCATCCATTCGTTAGCTATGATGCCACTGATAGACACGTCAAACTTATAACACCCCTCTTTTCGGTCAGGGGTTAATAAAGAAGTTATTTATAAACGCGTATCCCGTTTACAACATTATAAGCCTTATTCAAGTCTTCCTACAATATATTTTAGGCACAATAAAAGGAAAAATCTCCAGTAAAATACAAGTAAATTAACAAAGAAAAGTCAGTGAAAAGGAAATTGTGAATAAAGCTATTGACCCTACAATTATGTCTAATGATATTGGATCGAGACTGTTTCGTCGTTTGCTGAAACGACTTTTAAAGGGCTTTCAGTTCATATAAAAGAGATAATTTGATTGGGCTTTCGATTTTAGATCTTACTAGCTTAAAACCTACGTATTTACTAGCTTAATACCCGCATACATATAACATACGCCGTGTTGGCTAATATATATATATATATATATATATATATATATATATATATAAATCATTTATTTAGGATGACATAGGTGGGCCAAACTAACAACTGATTGGTGCCCACACTTAAGTCGTCCCCGTGGAAGGCCCAGGATGAGATGGCGGGACGACCTGGACACTCACCTAATCATATATATAAATCATTTATAAGGACATGTGACTTTCACCAACACGCACTTGGCCAGCGTGTTGGATTAAGGCCTAATCTCTATAAGAAAGAAGTTTCTGTCTCCCAGCAGTGGAAACGTAATAGAGGTGCTTGTGTTATATCATCATCATCACCCTATTAACGTTCCCGGGAACGGAAGGTTCTACGAACAGAAGTCTAGCCGTTTGATATATTAGCTGTACCAACAGACAGACACAATATCTATAAATAGTTAATTTTAAACTGGAAATAACTCTATTTATGTAACTATAACACTTAATTTGATTTAACCCCTATTTTTAAATGCTTGGTGTTCGAAACTTGTCCGCGAGAACGTTTTTAATAAAAAAAAATATCGTCTTCAGTTTATCAAAAAAGTTTAAAAGAAAATTTTGCCCTTTGTGTGCAAGTATTTTTTCGTTGACTGAAAACTGAAATATTATTACAGCGAGAACATTTGCATCATTGCCGCAAGGTGGAGCCAGTAATCTACAAAATCAATATTTTATAATTAAACTTTACCATATTTAATGTAAATTTCGACACACCTGTAAATTAATCCGTTGTCGATATTTACGTCAGAGCCACGGCCCTATCGGAAATAGGGTTGTCGTTTTAGTACTCCATTTAAAATCGATTATTTCGAATTGTATTTGGTTCTTATGAGAGAAAGCTCAAAAGAGACACACACAAGGTGGAGATGGCATGCCTGCTCTTATGTCAATGTCAAAGTCTCAATTAATAATTATCAATATTTTATTACTTTAACCTAAACAATAACTACCATAATAAAATAAAATAAAATAAATAAAATAATAAATAAATAATGTGATGCAAAATGTTGGTTTAAATCCATTCAAGACTTAAATTTTCCTTCGGTAAAATTAACAATTCTATAACCGGGACTCAAACTATCTGTATAGCAACTCACTTCTTCCATAGCCATGCATTGTGTGTGTGTAACACACACATTCACATACATAGCGCCCGTTAGATATTTTCTGGTCCCGTTACATTCTAGACAAAATTAATTCAACTCACAAACTTCTATTTTAATTTCCTTCACGCCTACTTATGCTAAAACTCCGCATAATTTAAAAACCTAAATTAAAAGTTGTGACACATGAACAGTCTCGGAATAAGGGATAGAAAATTTGCATTTTTGTGAACCCTAGCGTTCATTCATCCCTAGGGTTGTCAACTTCGTCAATTTAGCTGGACATTGGACAACTTGCAGTGTCCCATAATGTATTTACCGCAGTGAAATAATATATGCTGTAAGGCTAGTGTTCAACTAGGTAAGTAATAGTGGTACAGTACTGTTATTAGTGCCGATATTTCACTTCAAATCGTTCTTTGTATTTATTCATGTCCAAATAGCAAGATATAACTCTTTTTTTTAAACCAATTGTGGCAAAAAGCCTGTGGTGATCAATTAATGCCATATGGCGAAATCATTTTCGGATAGTGTAATTAACGGTCCAAGGCCGAATCCAACCAAAACGTCTCTACTCAGGGTGGGCTCAGTACCTATTTGCCGCCTTAAAGATGAATATCGATTTACAACCATACAATTTGCAACAGTCAATTTTGTTTCTTAGAGTTCTCTCTAGCGATATCACCGCTCTTTGTCTGCTTTTGTTTTAAGGTTTTTATTTTTCAATTGGGTGCAACAACGAATGAATATTTTATCTTCTCTATATTGCTTTATACCCGTACACTTTCTTTCACATCTTTATTATTTTTTTAATTATTTACTTGGGAGTTAATGTGAAACCGTGCTGTGTGTAAGAAAGTAACGTAGTATATAGTGCTAGTGTTACTCAAACTGAAAAAGTTATGCGTTACAATGCAATCTTACAAATGATTTATGATGATTTACAATTATTTTATGGTTGTCGGTTATAAATCACTCATTAGCAATAAGAACACCTTTTGTCGCATATTGTTAAGAATTTGTATCAATTAAATTGTTATTTTTCTTGCTTTCCTATATTTTTCACAGTTGAATTGGGAGCAATAATTATTTTCTCTCTAATCTAATCTTAATAATTTGTGTCTTCGTTTATCTATAGTTCACACTCTGTTACAAGACAACTGTTTATTTTTTACTGCGTCATCATTATCGTCGTTTCACGTCAGCTGTCATGTCCAGCCATCAAATGTATATATTTCCACTAGCCTCGCGTAAAACCATCCTTCGCTTGAACTACCATAGTAGTACGACAGCTGCCGCAGATTAGGGCACAGATGCGCACGTGTAACGTGTAGGTATTTTGTGATGCCTCTTGAAAATGTAATGTGAAACATGACGCCACTCCGTGCACTTAGTGTTAAGTATGAAACTAGTAGTTTAAATAAGTTATTCGAGTAAATATATTTTTAATAGGTATTAAAAATTTTCAAGAAGTTTTTATCGACAATAACGATGGAATGGATGGATTTTGATGGTTCAGTTAGTGTTACAAATTGCGAATGTCAAAGAATGACGCTTCTGGACTTGTAAACTACTGTATTATTGAACTTAAACTAGTAGATAGTTCATGATTCGTTTAAAATTATCGAGGAATTCTTTAGACTGACTGTGACTCGAAATGGATTATGTATATGTATAAAAGCTAGTTTAAGGTTCTGGTTACAATTTTAAAATCAATGAAAACATGGTTAGATTCTCATAATAATAACAAAACAAATCAATGCCCAAAACTTTGTAATTTTTCTATTTTTATGTTGCATACAACTTTATAGATCTTTTGAAGTGTTTCTAAAACATAACACGAAAAACACTCATTAAAATACTATGTCAAAAGCTTAGCGTTGCCACAACGTTAGTGAGTCATTCCACCAATGGTAATCAGTCAAATTGGCGCGAAAACGTCCTTGTACAAATAAAATCCCAAAGGCCAGTTAATGACTTTGATACCAAAAATATCGAGCTGAATAATCCATCAAATTAAAACGCTTATTAAAAGTTACAATACCAATGGGACTTGAGCTACTGAATTGAGGTCATTATTATCATTTACAGTATATCTAACGTGAAAAAGCCGGCTAAGTGGGAGCACACTCAACTTTCATTCCGAAGGTGGTGGGTTCAAACCCAGCCACGCACCTCTGGATTTTTCTGCTTTAAACACGTGCTTTAACGTCGATGGCAAACGACGTTAGGAAACCGGCATGTTCTGAGAACTTTAAAGAGTTTGAAGGACATGTGACATTTACCAACCCGCACTTGGCCAGCGTGGCAAATTAAGGCCTAACCTTTCTCGTCAAGAGAGAAGTCCCTGTGTCCCCAGCAGTGGTAATGTTAATTAATAGGGTGATGATGATGATACCAACCGTAGAAATGTTACCGACTTTTTACATACTTTCTCGCGAGCCCCGTCTCCTTCCAGTAACATTTTAACACTATTGATTAATATAAAAGACCAAGAGCTTAAACTCCGCAACTTCATTTTATATTTTTTCTAAAGACTATTTGATATATAAGACTGGGCAGATATTGGTAGATCGGGAGCTGTAAATATAAGTTAAACCGGACCGGAATCGTGTCGTAAGCAACCCAATAGAATACTGCTGACATACAAGTGAATTTACAGCCAAAACAGAACCTTAAGTCGGAGATCGCACGATATCAGAGCGGACTAAAGTATGAAATTTACAAGGTAATATCGTTCCAACGGATTTCGCTGTCAACGCTTCCCAATTTAGTAGTAAAATCTTTGGGGCACGACTGGCAACCCAAGCCGGTGCGGTGTAAATTAGTGTTTTATCACGACTTTTTTTTTGTGGATTATATGGGTTTTTCGTAAGCTGTTTTTAGTGATGGTTGTGTTTTGACAGGTGAAGGATTTGAATGTTTTTGAGATTCGAATGGAATTTGAAAATTTTAACGTTCAGAGCGTTGTAAAATTGAAGTTATTGGAAGCTATGAAGAAATAATTTTAGGTTGTAAGTTATTTTTTTACGTGCGGTCGTAAACAGGAAATAATTAAGTTCTTAAGTATAATAAAAATACTAGCTTAATATATTTACAAGTTACACGCCTTTCTCGATTAAAGGTTTACCCAAATAAGGAAGCTTATGAATTTTAGTAGTTTCTAAATTAAGTTTTAATCTAATTTTATTAAATAAGCGAATAAAACCAAAAAAACAATTAAGAATTTGTGTCCTTCGTTATGAGATTATGATAATAGCCATTTTATGTGACAATCTCAAAATATCAAACTATTCTCGTCTTCTTTACTCAACTATTCCAGTCTTCAAAGACAACTAATACATCTTCAACTGTCATAATTGCTTGACAGATGACAGAAGTTTGACAGCGCGACAGATGTCAACGTCAAATTTGAACGGTACCAACCTAATTCTAGCAAGTCAAGTCATCATTCACGCGTTCCCAGACCAATCTAAGTTTTGTTGAGAACAAGTTTGCAACAATTATAAGTTTGTTGCTATCATAGTTTTACTGTTGTTGAAGTTGCTAAGGACTAAGCACACTGAATGTTTAGTTTTGTGATTGTAGTGTGTGCTGCAGTAAGTTTTGGGAAGGCAAACAGCTGTGGAGAGCTGGGTTGACAAAATTAACAGTTGTATTTGGTTGCTTTGGCTTCACCTAAGGTCTATAACTTAATTGCGATCAGAAATAAATTGAGGTCATGCAAATGCCACTTACGAAAGAAAGGTAATTTACCTTACTTATTCTGATGCGCATCATAATTTCAGGTCTTGAACATCAACTGTTACACAAAAGCCGCGTTCAATGATTTTTAGTCTTTTCACCGTGATTAGGGTTACCTACTATACCGTTATAATACAATAAAATAACATTAAATATACGTTAGATGCATTACTTAGCTGATTTCAGTACCTGAGTACAAACCCAGAGTAAATAGGTACTAAAATAAAAAGAAACACAGTGCAAACTGTAGTTTATTTATTTGGTTCTCAGATAAATCTGCAACTAAATCTAAAACAAACAACCTGCAAATTTAAAAAAAGGCAATTTAATATGACTAGCGGAAACTCTCGAACATTCCAGAAATAAATTCACAAACACCATCTCGTAAACGCTAGAAAGAGCGCAGTAACGTTGAAACTAAAGATATCTCCTGTACAATGTCACCTGTTTCTGGAACCCGATTCGAGAACTTTCGAGAACATTCTAGAAGTTTCTAGATTCAAACGCAAATCTTGACGCGACTTTGTTGTTAACAGGATCGCGGTTGTTGCCCGCTTCGTTCGAATTTTATGACTTTGAAGTTTTTACAAAGGTCTTTTATCTGGTGGGATTAGTCAATCAATTTGCTATTTCTGCTTTATGGAATATTATTTGAACAACATAGTCACACAAAAGACTACGTAAAACCTATAAACCTATGTTGTTTGTATTTAATCAATCAACCATAGTAAAAGCCGTGTAACAGTGTTTCAACAATATATATATTGTCTGATGAAATTGGTAAACTTTTGTTGAGTAGTATTTTTAAAATCAAACTACCAAATAAAAATATTTTACACCTATCAGTACGTATATAAACAAAAGGTTTGAAAAAAACATAATCGATAAAGATATATTTTGCTCTTCAGTAATAGTTAATGTAAAAAAAAAACATAAATTACACACTTGTAAAATGCTGAAATATAAACAGAGACGAATTTTACTTTTGAAATCTCGGAGTAGAAAAAGCAAAGAACAAAAGATCTCACATGATTTATTTAGTTTTTAGTTCGAGAATCTTACAACGTTCTAGATATCCAGTTTACGAATATCCAATTTATCATCTTCAAAAAACCATAGAACCATTGCCAGCGAACGCGGAACAAACAAGAAAACTAAAAATGCCAGAAACACAATTCTTTATCCTGACAAATAAGTGAAACGAGAAAATAGAACAATGTTACAGCAGCAGTCCAAAACGCAACGCAAGCAGCTTGAGACAGAGGATTTAAATTGGACGAATCAGAACGAGATAGCATTGTTAGTTTTCGATGTATTGGACGCAGTATAGTTTATGCAGTAGCCTAACACTTGTATTTATTTTTATTCTGAACTAACAACTTGTCATTTCGACGATAGAATTTGTTAGGTTTTAAATAGACTTGGGTCTTATTACTTGGCAGATTATCGGATTTCTGAGCTGGAAAAGATATTCTAATTAACTAATTAGGTGATGGAAGACGCCTGAGGAAGCAGGAGGGACTAAAAATGTCAGATTTTTATTATAATGACGATTAATTTTATTTATTAATCTTTTTATAACCGCACTATACTAACGCCGATCTTAAATTATGAAATCTGTGCCTTTTTATTTATATCAGCCTACGTTGTCCCACTGCTGGGCAAAGGCCTCCCCCAACTCCCTCCAACAATCCCTATCCAGAGCTGTTTGCCACCAGCTTTCCGAAAAGTCTTGAAGGTCGTCTCGCCAACGTTTTCGGGGCCGACCTCGCTTGCGACTTCCTTCCGGGTTCCAAGCAGTTGCAGCAAGTGCCCACCTTTCGGGGTGCATCCGACGAACATGCCCAGCCCACCGCCACTTGAGATTTGCTGTTGAAACTCCAACATCTGCAATGCCTGTAAGCGAGCGTATATCCGTGTTCCGAATGCGATCGGAAATCTGTGCCTTAAATTAAAAAAAACTTGAAATATTTTATACAATCAAATCATCCTACGACAAGTAAGCAATACAAGCAAAAATCATAATTTACTTACCTTTTGTATTTTGAGTCAGAATGAGTGTTTTTACTCATTAGATACTTTTTCTAAAATTCATTTACAATTCCATCTATAAAATTGTCCATTAAATTAATCAACATTACCGCAAACAATTATATGACGGACTAGCGATCCGCCCCCGCTTCGCACCTATTTGACCGTATTGTGAATCTAAACCATTATCGAACCCACTTAAACACACACAAAAAAATCAAAAAAATCGGTCTAGCCGTTTAGGAGGAGTTCAATGACTAACACACGTACAGAAGATTTGTATATATAAAGATAAACATGTCACCAACAGAAATTGAAGATCCCACACGAACACAACATTCAAAGAATCACATTGTTCTGAGAATATAGTACCGACAAAGACACGATAAATGTGCTTTAGGACAATCTAGCAATGCAACATACAACCGAGGAAATACAAGTATTCCTTCCCGTTAGTACCTACTTTCGAATACCCTCAAAATTCTAGACGCAAACGCAATCCAACGGTACCTTACCTACTCGATTTAACGCAATAACGGAAAGTTTTCCACGTTCCGCTACATTCAATTTATTACCTACAGCCCTACCACGAGCTACCACTTACGACTGTTAGAGATTACAACATGTAATCCCATACATTCAACACATAAATTAATAAATATCTCCGGACTAATCACACAGTATCACCTATCCCCAAACTACGCAGAGCTTGTAATATGGGTGCTTATTGACTGATATTCTACTTTATTTTTTAAATACATACAAAGAAGATAGTACAAAATCTGGATCGCGCGGGCAGGAATCGAACCCGTAACCTCTTGCGTCTCAAGTGGATCTTCGCCCTCCGAGCCACAGAATCGTCAAAAGATAAAGGTAAAATTTTAGTTGTGAAAAGTCTGTCAAATGCATGGGATTAAACATGTTGTAGTTTCCAACAGTCGTAAGTAGCAACTCGTGGTAGGGCCACTTTTGGTTTATCGTATGCACTAGGTCAAGTTATGGCATGTAATTTACTTTTAAGTACTACATAATATGATAAAATATGGAATCCGGAGATTGACAGCGTTCAGGTATTTATTTTATAGTCACATTTAGGTGGCAGACATTAGTTTGAATTGGATTTGTGTCTAGCTATATAAATGTTATGGCTTGAATGTTTATTCGTTTACACATTTTGAATTATAAACGGGAAAATTGGGAAATCGATTTGAAATGAATTCCAAGCTTAACTCAACCTAGGTTTACTTTCGTTCAACTTTTTTCTATATTTTTTAACAGTTATATTAATGCTATTATTTCGAACATGACAAAGTCATTTTATAAGACTCCTAATATTTTTTTTATTCTTTAAAGACCATGTGCCTTCTAAGCAGTAAGCTTGTCCCAGTATCAAGGAAATCGAAAATAATTAACAAAAGATAGTTATAAATATTTCGTTGTAAACCTCTAAGGGGTTATGACGTATGCGGATAATTAATATCATGTGGGACAAAAGCAGATTTCAAATGATTTGGCCCTTAATTGCGGGATTTTTCATCCCTACTTATCACTCCACAAATTCTAATGGAAAAGCTATTTCCCATAAAATTAGGTACCAAAAATGTATTAAGCATTTGGGATTGGAAACTCCATGCGAATATTTCAGCTTATAAACGTTTATGTTTCTGAAAACTCGCAAAGTTTTCGTTTCTAAGGTAATCTGAGCCTTTGTCAAAATATCAAACACAATACGCGGGCGAACGAGAAACGACAAACTTTTATTGAGAAATTCAAACAGCCATTGAAAGTAATAGGGGAACTTTTACTTCTTAAAGAAACATTAATCACGAAAACAAAAAGTGTATTCCACTTACAAATTCTACATTTTGGAAGGTTAAATTGATCCTTAAATCATAGAGAAGTTTTTGAACGACATCGTCATTATTTTTAAGACTCTAAATTTACAATTAAAAAAACCCCTCATTCCATAAGCAATTCCAATTAGTCAGCTCAAAAGTAATAAGTCATATTTTTTTTTGTAATGTGCACGTGATGCGCTTTCATTTGAGACCCCACTCGAGTATGCTTGCAGATTTTCGGCTTTCCTGCCCCACTTTTACCCTCATAACTTTCATATCATATGGGTCGACCGATTTTCATCAAACAGTCTAAGAACACTCGCTTGAAACACCTTTCATACAATAAAAATTAAATTGAAATCGCTTCATCCTCTTGAGACCGATGATGTCCCAGACAGACAGATCCACAGACAGGCAGACAGACAGACAGACAACGTCAAACCTAAAACACCCCCTTTTTTTGTCGGGGGTTAAAAAATAGGTTGACCGTCCGTAAATAATCATTTCTCGGTGTCTGAATCTCTACCGAACTTATTCAAGAGAGTTCTACAGATTTATATCAGTTCCCTCTTTCAGTAAACTCTAGTAATTTAGTATGGAAATAGTTTAAATTCTCGGATTAATTGAATTTTCTCCTATTTCTAAAGAGTCGTGACTAAAGTTTGTATAACTTATAGAGCTTAAGCAGTGCTGCGCAATGGTACCCGCGGTTTAATAGATTTTCCCTGGTTTCGACTTATTTACCGCGGTAAAAAATAGCCTTCGTCCTTAAACAGTCTTAAGAGTATCCGTGTACCAAACTTTACTTAAATCCGTTCAGTAGTTTTTGCAAGCTATGGTTAGCTATGTCGCTTTGTCACATGTGAATGAGCGAGATAGCGCTATAGTTTAATCATTGACTTATTTACCCCGAAGATCGTGAAATAGGCCCTCAGGATTTTGAAATTGTTAGAATTAGGTATATTAAGGACAAAGGCTTACCTGCGAGGCTCAGTTCCGGTGATCAATCACACGACAACATCCGTATCCTTGCCTATTCAATGAGATCGAGTGTACATTATAAAGTTAATGTTTATTAGTAGAATTAACTAGATAAATTTACGATTTGTACATTTCTTACTACTGATATTAGTTTTAGATATTAAAAATCCGTGTTGGCTAAGTGGGAGGACACACGACTTTCATTTCGAAGGTTGTGAAACCGGCATGTTCTGAGAACTTTAAAATAGTTTGCAGGACATGTGACATTCACCAACCCGCACTTGGCCAGCGCGGTGATTTAAGGCCTAATCTCTCTCGTCAAGAGAGAAGACAGGGTCTTCTCTCCCAGCAGTGGGAACGTTAATAGGGTGATGATGATATTAGTTTATTGTTAAAACTGTTATTAATTTTTTTTTATTAAGTGTAAGTACACTAACACGATTAAACAACCATTTACATTAGTTACACATAATTATCATAGAATAATACACATATTTTTTTTTAATTATGTACAATGTCACATATTATTAAAATGCATAAACCTACCGTCATCATGGCGCATCAAATCACATCGAAATATCGGGATTATTATAAAAAAATGTTATGGAATTCCCTTGTTCGTTTAAGTACCGGAGTGGGTTATCGGTTGTTCAGCAGTCAACGTCGCTGATGTTACCTAAAATCAGCACAATAAACAGTATCCGTAATTCCGATAGATTTATGCCTCCGTCGAATTACCATGCGAAACTCCGGAAGACGGCCGACAGTACCGCCTGATTGATGATTGTTTGGGCGACTGTACCTGCTAGATTGCGTAATTAAATCTATTGTTGCAATTTTGATATTGGTTTTAATTATACCCCACGATAAATCATTTTGGCTTAATTAGAATTCGGATTATTTGCTTTGGATCGGTCGAAAGTGGTTTCAGGGCCTGTTTTTGAGTAATTGTGGCCTGGTTACAATATTAATGATTTTACTGTGGTTTGATTTGAGGTTATTCGAAAATGACAGGTGTGATTGTTTCGCATTGATATTGTAAGATTATAATTTACCAACATTTTCTGTGGAAATACAACTTTAACAACAGCTTCAACATAATCTTTTTTTTTTATCCATATTATAAATTTAAAATTTAAAAGTCCAAGTAGTTAAATTTAAAAATAAAATGAATCCCGCGCCTTTGCGTTAAAGTTTTGCGATGAGCACGTGATGCGCCTTAATTTTAAACCCCATTCGAGTATATTTTCATCGAACATATCTAAGAACACACGCGTAAGTCACCTACAATACAAAAAAAAAAGTAAATTGAAATGGCTTCATCGATTCGGGGCTATGATGACAGATAGACAGAGAGATGTCAAACTTATAACACCCCTCTTTTTAACCTTACCGTAATAATTTAAGCCGTAGGATATAAAACTACATGAAAACTGCAGCCCTTGCCAATTCAAACGACCACCTAGTTAGTGGACGTTTAACGCTGAGCTAACCGTTCTGTGGTATCCATTTATTAATTATAAAAAAGTATTTTCTTTAATTATAGCACGCTTACAATTAAAAACAAATTACTTAACTAATAATTAAATTTACCTTTAATCTACGTGAAAAATATACATGTGTAATAAAGGGTTTCTTTCTCAGCATAATGCTGCCTTAGAACCCGTAGGAGCTCTATGACAGAGCGCTGGTTTTAACCAGGGCCCATGAAGTTGGCGACACCACAACTTAAAATTATCAAAGAAAAATTATGTCAGAACAGTAACATATGTAAGGTATCTATGACATCGATTTCTTCGTGGAACTGAAAAAGTCCAAGTAGTTAAACCTAAAACTATACAAGTTGCATACTTTTAAATGTATAAAGCAATCAACTCTGCGTTGAAAGCCTTTGAATACAGAGTATATTAAGCCGAAGATTTAGCCAACACTTATCTTAAGTTACAAAAACAACTCACAGAATTCCACTTTAGTTCCATCTTAATGCGAAGTCAATGTTACAAACTAAATAACTTCATTAACTCGTAAGCCCATTCAATAAAAACGACTTCTAGAAAGTAAAGTAGTTCTTAGAAAAATTCAACAAAGTCATACTAAGAGCTTTTTGTTTTGAAAGCGTTAACATGAATGTTGATAAACTCTAGGTTTCTTGGTAATATATTTTTATCAAATATCCGATTATATTGTACTAAGAAAACATGATATTTATTTAATATTTTATTCTGCTAAAGGATATTTGCAGAAAAATCCGCCTCATACTTGTTATATCGATAAATTTTAACAATACAAAATACATTTAAAATGTAGAATACATTTTAAAATATTAAATATTTTAAAGATAGAAGATAAATATTTTAAAAGAGAACAAATAAATAAATAATTCAGGACAATCCACACAACAACATCTAGCCCCGTGGTATGCTCTAAGCTTATGCTACGGGTACTAAACATCACGTACATAAATAGATATATTTTTTATTAAATTGTAAAATTTTTTAATTGTTCATAAATATATATTTTTATTAAACATATTAAACACAAAACCAGACCAAGAATTAATTCAATTACATGTGAAAAGTATGATTAAATAATTGTGTATTATTACACCAAAATAATCTTAGATTATTAATAATGGATACTTATTATAATATCATGTAATTATGTGAATAGAAGCGGCTGCAAGTATATTTTTAGGCGATACGTCGACCGCTATTAAACGGACTTATAAGATAAGATAATAACGCTTTATTGCGCACATTATTAAAACATAAACCTAACAAAAATATTCTTAAGACTGACAATTGGCGGTCTTATCGCTGAAGAACGATCTCTACCAGACAACCTTGATAGGACATAAAAAGGATCTGCGTGCAAATATGAATTGTAGAAATATTATTATACAACAAGAGTTACTTAACCTAATATAATGCACTTACATAAATATAAACATACAACATCGAATGTAACGTAAAATATAAAGAAGTATCTACATACTAGTTATGTATGTTGAAAAACGTGTGTGTTCGAGAAATGTTTCGTTTATTTACATCAGCCTAAAAATAGTCAATTCAATATAGATTTTTCACACTTTTCCCAAATTTATAACAGCTCTCCTCTGTCACATTTTTTTATAGCACACATGTGCTTCAGGATACACTTATTGAAATAACCCATAAGTCCATATCTAACATACATATGTGAATATAACCCTCTGCAATTCTATTAATGACCTGTCAGTGTTTAAATAATACAATAAAAACTACAAGTTTATATCATCAGTAACACGAAATACCAACCCAAGTCCTCTATAAAATAGTGACTTTGTTATACCCTATTTACAACCATTTTAGAAGCTAGCATCTCGTGAATTATACATAACTACACGTCTAAGTTATCTAAGTTTTATGACGTTGGCCGTTAGAATGAAGGCGGCCATCATTTTGAAGTGTTCGAGATGTCATTACGGATCATCGTGACTTGCGTAATGTTGGAGCTGAGGATTACTAGCTCAGAATTATCGCATACCATTGCATTTCTAGGTAGTTCTAGTTATTATTATCTATAGCTATCAATATGTACCTGCACTTATTGCTTGATGACGATGGACCAAGGAGTTTTAAAGCCGTTGTGAAGAACCCGAACAGAGATGAAGAATTATTTGCCGATTCGAAGACTTTGGTCCGGGGTAGAATTGTCTGAAAGCAGTGGGAGAAAAACACTGGATTTTGTACTAACGGCGATATATACTGTTTTATATTAATATTAAAAATATTTTATTTGAACAAAACCTTTGTACAGAAAGGTGGGCTTAATGCCTCGACACTTTCCTCTTGCTGACGGTACAGCCTATTAAAAATAAATCAACCTACCTAAGTGCAATAGTAATTAACTAAGATATAAATAAGAGGTGACAGCTTTCGAAAGACTGGCAAGTTAATTAATGCGAATCGAGAAAAATCATAATCATTTTCAAGAAGTAAAGGTACTTAAGTCAATACGAAACACCCAGGTGTTCTCAACCTTTCAACACTTAGCCGAGTACTCCATATAACGACAGCACGTGTGCTAGCCATCTAAAATTAGCAGGAAAAGTACGCCCCAAAGGGTTGCTTTCAAACCTTTTATTTATTCAGGGCGAAAGAATATTAAAATGGTGTCCTTATTTTTAAGGAAGGGTTTTGTGCCGTTTCTGTTTTTATGAGTTATGGGCTACCTCGATTCTTATCCGATTTTTTTGTAGTCAAATTTAAGGCTTTTAACATTTTATAAACAATAAACTGATCAAATCTATATACTTCAGTGAAAAATTTATATTCCGACTTGAATATTCTCTACTGCATCCAAATCGTATTGTAGCCAAAAGCGTATTTAAAATGCTGCCTAAGGAAGTTAAACAGTATAAAAAATACAGTCAACAGCAAAAGTAGGTGATCAAATACACCGTTCCAAAACATCTTCCAGCATGTCGCTTCAGATGTATGAGGTTAACCAGAATTTCCATTTCAAATGTAGCTTTAATAAGGCAAAAGAAAATGATCATGATCATTACAACACCGTGGGTTAAAATATTTGTCATCACTTACTTATTATATAAATTATTATTTGTTCATTTACTTCGTACAAACTAGGTACAATAGTAACTTATTGTGACTTAATTTACTAAATTTATTATTTCGGGATCCTATTTCATCAGTTTCTTTTGCTTTTGACTGTACCTACCTACCACAATAAGGAGATGGTATACTACCAAGCTGACCCTTCCATATACTAAGGTGTCAACTTAAAATGCTTCAGTAAACTAATTTGTTAAGTGGTGGTGCATAAGTCCAGCTCACATGTTAAGTAATTAAGTAATGAGTAGCTTCGCGTGGCTTAGCGAGAAGGAAATATTTTTTTGTTATTTATAACCTTTTAGTGAATTAAAATGTTGTGGACCTCTGAATAGAGACCTTTGTTTACTGTTTTTTTTTTCAGCTGGAAATGTGTAAAAAAAAACCTTATTAATTTTACACAATTAAAAACCAGAAATTCGCTTGAAAATGATTTTTTTATAATACCTAACCAAATGTACCATTATGCTTTGAACTTTCCAAATAAAATTTCTTCGTTCGTTGTTCTGCAGACATTAACCACCATCCGGTGAGGTTGGTCTTGGGTCTGAAAATATTTAAAACCCATTATCCACCTTAACCATAAAAAAAAATATAAATAAATTTATATATATTCAGTTTAAAATACAAAGCATTCCTCGAAATGTGTTTCTTCAACGTACAACTACCAAAATATGTTGAGCAGTAAAACAAGGATAGATGTACATTTATCTAGCAGCTATCCGCTTTGTAAGTAATGGCATACCAGAGTCTTATGAATCTTTGAAACGAGCTACTGGACTATCTTGTTACTTAGTGGCAATGGCTATGGACTGTACATATAATACTATTGTAATTGTACCTACAACAGACGCCTGATTCTGATGCACACGGGCCTAAGCCAAGTGAGGTTGTTTGTTGTAGGTACCATATCAAATCACATTTCTCGACATTTATGTCAAGCAGTAAACAAGCAAAAAAAATAATAATACTTAAATTACAAAACACAGTTTTTAAGTACAAAATAATGTTTTTAAGTAAAAAATGATGACCTTTAACTATAAAAATATATTATAGAATCTGCTAAAATTTATAGTGAATTAAAACTACAGAAATAGATACAACGTTATACATATTATGGCAAACAAAGCTTAATATAATAAATTTGATATAAAATGAAATAATTATTGAATTATGGACTTTTAGAAATTTTCTGTAAATAAGTATAAGTAATAATAAAATAAGTACTGCCAATGTGGTCTGAGATGTCTTTAGGATCGCGGAATTTAATTTTAAAAGACATTTTTATGTATTTAAAACTACATTTTTACTACTCTAAATGTTAAATTATAAATTAGAATTGGTTTTTAAACAGTTTCGATAATGTTAGATTAATCGAAATTTTATATTAAATTAATAATTACCTACAATTTTTGATAATTAAGCTGTTATTATTGCAACAAACTGTTGTGGGAATTATGATCGCTGTAAGAAAATGATACCCATAGCCATAGGTGCTTTTACAATTAACAGAATTTACGACGCGAATTCGTCGCTATTTTTAGCATACTTTAGAATTTGCAACAAAGCGAATAATGCTGCATATTCACGTACATTATCTACTTTACTTAAACTTTATCAGTCTTTTATTTTTCTAGAATACTAACAAGGTGTGTTTCTGTCCCTTAAACCTAAAAAAAAAGAAAGAAGATTTGTATAAAGTGTATGTTAGTGATAATGGTCTTAAAACTCTTGCACCAATTATTTTCAATCTCTTATAGTGACAATTTAAATAAAAAAATAATTAATAATCATTTATTTGTATTGTTTTTTATTTCTTTATATGTGAAAACGTTTAAATGGCCTTCAGTGTGCACATTATGTGTATCTTTATTGTTTATATAACATACTAGGTAGATAAATTAATTTCAGGCATCAAAGGCTCATATAAGTATATACCATACATCCATAAGCCATCTACCTTCTAGGTCTTCATGCCCCATCTTAGACCACATCGTCACTTTACATCAAGTGAGATTGTGGTCAAATGAAAGCTTATATCGTCTCCTAATGCACGGCAATGACATGTGAATACTTAATAATTTTTGCGGCCGTCTGGCTTGCAGTAACGGATACGCGGGTTTGAAGTTAGGGTCGATTAACCTCGACGTTTGGTCGGGGTTGGGACACGCGAAGTACATGCATTGGTGTTGTCTAGATAGATGTATGTCGTTTTTATTTCAACTTTTTCAGTAAGGTAGGTACAGTCAAACCTCGACTGACGCGAATTCGACATATCGCATGGGCCAACCTATATTTATAATCCTGTCGTATATATGAATCAATATAATCAAACTACTAAATGAATATTCAATATTATTATATGAACAACAACAAAATCTCTAACACACGTGCCATTTAAAAATGCTTATATTGTCCAAAACGTCCCTAGGCCAGACCTAAGCTAGGTAAACTAAGCACAAGCTAAGTTAATTCTAAAGCTCACAAACTAAGTGCTAAGCTCGTTCGCATATGCACACGGATTTACTCCAGGAAGATTATGTAAGCGCAAACATTAAGTTGCACCAAACTTACTTGGCAAACTTTATTTTCGAATCAACAAAGAAAATTTAACTTTTAGAGACGAATTTTGCTCAGATGTTTGAATTTATCCAAATACATATTTATCTCTGATACCTATATCCTCCGCAACGCTTGATCTTTATCATCATCATTTCTGGGTCAGATATCTCATGGATGTCTTGAATTTTGGTTGGAAAAGTTCTGTATTTTACGCGGCCATTACCAAGACATCGGCGCCACTAGTTCCCCTTTTCTACACTGACACTGTTTAATAAGACTTATGATCAATCTCGTCTTTTCGGGTGTAGATAATCAACCAAGAAAACATAAGCCAATTGCGAATCGACCGCTTACCTACTTTTAAATACTTGATATAAAACTGTTATTATTGCAACAAACTGTTGTGGGAATTATTATCGCTGTAAGAAAATTATACCCATAGCCATAATCAATTATTAGTTTTTTTTTTTAGTGATTTCAGCAATATCACTGTTTACTGATATCCTTAATAATACCGACTCAATCGATGCAAAAGAGACCCTAAATAAAGTACTGCCTATTGAGTTAAAATTTAGTTAATAAAGTTTGAAAGCAATTTTGAACAAAATCTGTAGAATAAAGATGAAAAAAAGTAACTTAAAATAAAATAACATTTATCGGAACAACTTCCTGTGAAATTCAAAATAGCTACTCGATGCTCCATCAATAAATAATAGTGACCGAGTGAGAAACTTTGAAATAGTTGGGAATCCGTAGATACCTACCCGAAATTCGCCAATAACCATCGGTGGGATCCAAAACCACGAACTTTAGTATGATCCTATTATACGGAACAAAGCTAGCTAATGATGTTCGTAAATCCGGCTAAAAAGGTCGGATTATTAGCCGGAAAATAGTATTGGAATGAGTTTAACTTTTTTATGCAGTTTCTGAATTACGGACCGGTGAAAGCTACGCCTCGCATGTGAGTCATTGTACCACTAATGAGTCATGGTCATAGCAATATGAACGGTCCTTAGGAAAAGTGGCGCCTACTGTAAGCCAGATTTTATTGAATTCGGGATATTAGTATGTCAATGTCATAGTGACGGAGTAGCGGAGACGGGGGACGGGGGACGCGGAGGCCCCATCCTCACCATCTGATAAGCTGTCACGACTCTCCAAGTCGCCAAGAGTCCTATTCCGGTACATCAATGAGTTGGGCTGGTTAGGGCCTAGTTAGGCATGGGTGTAATGCACAATACACTCCAGAGCGAGACATCTGTGCAGTCCTTAGTTCTCACAAAATAGAATTAGAATTAGAAAGACTGTCGAAAGGTTGAATTTTTACTTCTTTTATTTTATATTGCAATATTTTCCTCTATTTGATATTCAAGTCATCGGATTACAAAACGGCTTTAAAGTTTTGCCAAAGTTTCTAATGCAAAAAGAATAAAAAAGTTTAGTATAATGAAGGTATTATCAATATTTACATGTAGTTATTTAATTATATGACGGCGCACGCCAGTGGCGCCGGATGACCGAATGAGAGCGAGACCGATATCGGGTTTGCTCTAGTGAAGCTCCGTATCTGTGGTGGCGGGGCGGCCATGTTGGTTTTGGCACTTGTTAAAACTTGTCAGAACGGAATGGTCGCTTGCGCACCAAGTCCACGGCGAATCACTAAAATTCGGTGTAATCCTATTTGATTTCGATTATAATCAAATCTAGAATTGATCAGGGTAGTCTAGTTTATCTATCAGTGATATTATTTCGTGTTAATTTGTGTAGCAAGAAAATTAAATTGAAACCTGTTATACCTGGTGTTGTGATTTAGCTCATTGCCCTAAAAACCTACGACGCCTGACCCAGAGAGGCCTCCTGTTCCGACATATAAATTAATTTAAAAACTTCTTTACAATTAAAAGTTAACCATAGTTGGTTAACTTTTAATTGTACCTATTCTACAATAAAGCCCTAAGTTAGGTCATTGTTTCCGGGCTAAATTCAATTTGTCCGGAAAGCCGGATAAGTAAGCCGACCAAATCCGGGTTTACTTAAACTTTACAGCTCAAATCCAAGTTCAAAGTTAGCTTTTAGCTTTAAGCAGCTAAGATCTTTGGGATGACTGCGCTTCCAAATTTCATCCACCAATCACAAAACTTAGATTAAACTTTGACTTAGATGGTTTTTTCTTTGTTTTAAACCGCAAAAATAATTCTGAGTTGGTTGGATATGTTTTGGTACACCTGTTTTACTGTCAGTTTAAAATTTTCACGAAAAAGTTATTTAATCTTGATGAGATCTTGTTCAAGGAAAACACTTAGGTATCTAAAAAATAACTGGCCTTGGGCTGTCTAGAACATTTTAGCTGCTTTTGATATTTGTCAAGAACTCAAGGTGACAAAAAAAATATATATTATAAAAAAACGTTTTAATTGTCATCAAAGTAAAAAAGTTAATTAAATATTCTACAGATGTTACTTATTGATACTTAATGGCATAAATGGTCACCAATCAGCATGTGCTATGACAAAACTAGGTCCTGTCATAGCGCTGGTCGTCTATGGTAAAACGTAGTGATTATATACTCTCTGGTCTATGGTGACCAAAAATAGCGAGAAGCTGCTTAAGTTACTACTGCATATGGGGTGTAATACTAAAACACAAAATGACATGAATTGCAAATTTTTTCTTCATAACAAAATGACATTAACCCATAGTGTCCGTACATTCAGGTAGAAAACATAAATATAAAATTTTTTAAATGCTAAAGATAATGCTTAGATTACTAGTTGTCTTGTGGAATGCGAATGCTTCATAAAATTCAACAACTTTAATTTGTTTTTTTTTTATTTTCAGGTACGTCATCTCAGCTCTCCTATCAAATTCGACTCAAAGCCCTTTTTCGTTTTTCTCCCGAAATTTGATAAACAAAATCTGGTAAGTAACCTACATAAAACATCATTGAGCGATCAAATTCTTTCTCAATTTCCCTTCGATTCTGCGTTTCCTCCGGATAGAGAGCATTTTCACAATTTAAATATCGAATTGACATCACAAAATGGCGTCGAAATGTCAACCGGGAAGCGCGCGAAAAATGCTGGAATGAAATGTCGGTGAGACAGAATGACACCAGTTAAATTAATATTGTTATAATTTCCTCTGCTAACTTTTAGCCGTGATCAATTTAAATTACAATATTCTGGTATATCAAAAACACGCACATACAATAATGCTTTATAAAGCAAAATCGACGCCATAATACGTTTTAAACGAGGGAATAAATTAAGGACTAATACATTTACCGTACAAAACATAATCTGTTCCACAGTTTTCAATTCTCTTTGTAAAAATACAAAAAAAAGTACCTACTCCGATCCTAAAAGCGCTCCCATTACGTAAATAAAACGAAAAAGGCACATTGCCATACCATTTGTAACAATTATCGTGGAGAGTTGCCATAATTCTTTATTGTGACCCCTATGCTTCTAACAGCCATTTCTAGAATGTTCCTTTAATAGGAGAATTTGTTTTCTGTCGTTCCGTTGATTTGTTTATTGAAAGCTATTATGTGAATGTAGGCTTATATCATTGTCAAGCTGTCGACTTATTTAAAAGAAATTATAGTATACGGTGTTATGTGAAAAATACAGAACAGACTATTAGCTGCCAAAAAAATTTGAAGATACATTGACTAAGTACTTCGTTTATCTCTGACGTCATGATTGGCTATTTAGCCGTCAAGTTCCAAAGTATAATCATTGCCTCTGAAATAAAATACAATACAATACAAAATACAAAACGTTTATTGTACAACACAATGATATAAAAATCTTAATATATCTAATGGTTTCCAAACTAGGCACAGCCTGTATCTTGGAAACATAAAACACTGCGACATTTAAAGAAATTTGAATGAAACGCTCGGAAACTTTACTCACATAATCAATTATAATACAGGGTTATGTCACTGTCAAGAATGAACCAAATTCAGATGATTTAAACTTAATTGAGTTACAAATCCCGAACTTCACCGTACCTTAAGCCGCGATTCCGAATTAATCCGGCTCGAAAGACCATAACAAATTCAAGATTCTGTAACTGGAATAATAATGTAAAAGCGAACGTCAGCTGTCTGTCAGTTCGTTTGAGATTTGCAAATTCTTTGGTACTGTTTAATAGTGACAGCGATTCTGAAGTTAAAGATATTATTTTAACGGTAAATGAAGGGTTAAGATGTTATTAAGAAACATTTGTAATCAGTACCAAGATATCAAGAACCTGTATCTCAGGCTTAGCTTACCACGGGGCTAAATGTTGCTGCGACGATTGTCCAACAATGTTTATATAATGCCGATTACCATTTATATATTTTTTTTTATTGTGCTCTATAATATTGGTTTCGTTGGTTACGTATTCAAAACGGATTAGCTCTTGGAAGTGACAGTGGGTAAGCCACATATCACGGAGATGGTCGTTGGGGCCGAAAAGTTCTCCAATGAAAAGTGCAGCGTCGGACCCTCTCGTTGGCAGCCCACCAACGAGAGGGATTTGAACGTCTAATAGCTGAAATGATGAAGTATTCAAATTAATAGGTAAAATCACTTACTTAAGGGTCCAACCTAATTTTCTGCTTCAATAACCACCTGACAATGGGACAATACAAGCAAAATAAAAAATTAAAAACAAGTAAACCAAGATACGGTCGGTAGTTCACAATACATGCGTAATAAAATAACCTCCTCATTACAAAGAGAACTGACTCCACAGAGCAAAAAACAAACCATATGTCAATCTCGTTCTTGTACCATACTAAATACGTCAAGCCAAAATGGTCCTTCGAGCCGAAACAATAGGGTTGCCACCAACTTGTTTATTTTGTAAGACATTGTCACTCATTACATGTCGCGGGCAATTTAAGACAGACAGACGGACTATTAAAGTAAAAATAGATAAATACAGGGTTTTAATAGCCAGATTCTGTACTGGTTTGTTTATGGAAGTTTTTTTATGATTGTGCTTTTTTGTTTGTGAACGGCACCGGCGTCTGAAGCGGGATTTGTGTGATAGTTTTTGTATTACTATTATTTAGTTTAATAAAAAATTCTGATTGTAAGATTAACGTATCGAATACAAAAAATCAGCATCTTAAGAATTTGCTCCAACAGTCCCGATCAATGAGTACTTATATCTCAAATTCAGTTTTGTAGACTTTCGCGACTGACACTTGCTTGAATTAAAGTGTAACGGGATACTTAAATATCAGCCTTGATTCGATGCAAACGGTTTGAAACTTTGGGTTATAAAAGCTCAAAACGTTTAATGCGAAAAAAAACACGTTAACAAAATTCCACTCAAGATGGCTTCTTCGGTTACAGTTAGCTAAATAGCTAAAGTTCAAATTAATCTCAATTCAATAAAAACAATTATTTAGAGAAATAAGAAAGTAAGAAAACACAACACAAAAAAACTATGACAGATTACTAAAACTAATAATTAAAACTACCATAAACCTCAAGTAGGTTTTATACATAAATAAATATCTCCGGACTAAGCAGCGCATGTACTATGGGTGCTAGGTGACTGATATACTACATAGATACATAGGCCTTATCGCTGTGAGCGATGGAAGAGATCGCTCACAGCGATAAGGCCGCCCTTTGTACTCCAATGTATTGTCTTGTTATTGTTTGCTGTTTGTATTTTATTTGTGGTGTACAATAAAGAGTATAATCTATCTATCTATATTTTTTTTTGTAAAAACATACATATGATACAGTCTGGCATTGGGCAACCACGTTAAAACCCATATTGTGACTTATAATCTATATTATCAATAAATAACTATTATGACTATTACATAGAAAACCTAGGAACCTGAATAGGTCCTTGCTCAGCATATTGCATCTGTCATAGAACCCGAAGGAGCGCTATAACAGAGCGCTGGTTTTCAGACAGGGCCCGTGAGCCTAGTAGTACCACAACTTAAAAATAACTTAATAAATGAAGGTTTATGCATTAAAACCCAAAGTAAAATTCCGGAGATAAAAGAGGTCTTTGTCCAACCCTCCTCCGTACCAGAGAAGGAGCGGAAAGAAGCTATTAGTAACACCTGATGGCTGGCCATATTCTAGCATCAGATGACTTTAATAACTTCAACTTTTATCCTCAAAAGGTAATTACAAATAAAAGTATTCATGTAACAAATAAAAAAATATTGCAGAACTTTTGAACACTTTATTTATGGGTACAGAAAACCTGCCTTGTAGCATTTACTGAGCAGTTATCTACAGCATTAATTTCCGACCAACAAGTAACTATATTTACATACAGCATTGTATGTTAGTACTAGTACCCACTTATACACTTATGCGATTAGGCCGCCCTATGTACTTCTTTCTCATATGTGATTTTTGTAACTATTGTTTTGTTTTGGTGTACAATAAAGTTTTTTTTGTATTATGCTTGTAATAGCTTTCCTAGTTACGAAACATGCGTTTTATGGATTTTCGCTGAAATGACTAATCATAACCTATTATTATTAATACTTTATTGCACAAAAAAGAGCAAAAGAATTTGTACAAAAGGTCATTTGTAGAAAATGCCAAGGAATTTTCTACCTGCCAACCTCATATATGTTATTTAACCTATCTAACTAAAAACTGCATTAAAATCCATAAGTGATTTCAAATGATCCAAGCTAAAAGACTGCATAGTCGACTTCATCAAACCATGCAATTATTAACCCTGTGCAAGCAATTCACTATATTTTTTCTACCAAAGCCAACACATGTCAGTTTACTTTACAAACCCGCGCACAAACACACCTTATAATCCGTAGCTGCAATTGGTACAGCCCTAAACCGCATTGCACGCATCATTGACCCCACAAAGACTGATCGGCTCTCCAATCAACTCAGTCCAAATAAACATATTTGAATAAATAACCAGGGTCAGCCCTACAAGCAATTTGGCGCTAGAATCAGGACGGTTTGAGTGACAGCAGTAGGTAGACTGCTTATGTGATTATTAGTTTTGATAAGCAATCAACTAGGTATTATTTAGAGTAGTATCTACTCGCTTTTAGCATTATCAAGACTTAACAAAGCTGTGCTTAGAAAAAATGCGTTTTGTAATTTGAGAGAAGAATACGAAGAATCTGCCATGTTGTACCAAAAACGTAATAAAAGCGTGTCCGTTTTATAAGTGTTTATTTATAATTTTAGATATATTCAAATAACGTAGATAAAAAAAATACGAAAGAAAGTCTTGGTTTTTAATAAAAATATCGACTAATGATATCTTATCATTTATCTTGTCAGGACAAATTGATAATTTCATGAAATGCGGGCACTACTTAAAATTCTAGATCATCAATCTCATTTATTTCACAACATAAATGTATATATTTTTTTACCCTACCTAAACAAAATAAATGCTATAATTAAAACCAATATGTGCCTGAAGACATTACCCGTTGTAGCTAGCTTCCCGTCTATTTTCTGCATTATTTTTACTCCAAGATGCCTATTCCTATAGAAATAAATGTTACTTCTTTTCAGTGACAGTCGATGGCAATTCACAAATCCTGTTCAGACGCAATTACCTATTAATTTCAAATAGATTTACGCCGCAAAACAGCTGATGACAGTAAACTCAAGACTATTACCGTTTTTGCAGCGTATTTACTGAACAATTCGTGTTATGTGCTTACAGAACATCAAAGCACGCCGCCCGGTCGCTGATAGGGGAGCTAGTATCGATTCGTACCTAGTACGTAGCGCCGTACCTGTTATGTACCTGTTCTTTGGTACCTATTCATTATGAGAGCCGCCTGTGACTATTTTAAGTAACGTTTATATCTGTTTATATCCTGTGGATGTAAAAGTTTTGTAAAGTAAGATCAACAATACAAGCTAGAAAAGTTATACGTAATCTTTTAAAGTAAAGTCTATTTATCAAGTATCAGAATTAATCAATAGTAATTTTATTATTACACAGACGATTATTATAAATTAATCAGTCTCAAATGATAAATTAAGAAATATTTCCGGACAATCCACACAACGACATCCAGCCCCGTGGTAAGCTCTAAGCTTGTGTTACGGGAACTAGACATCTAATATACTTAATATAATATACACATATTGATATTTTTAAACCATACATATTAAACACCCAGACCAAGGATAAAGTGCTTACAATATATATAAAATTAAGAAATAGTCTCAAATATAATAATGTCAGGACATTATATGGAGTCATCATCATATATATCTCAGGACGTGAGTCTGACGCCGCACTTAGCGATTCGTGGTTTCCATTCGAGAACTTTTATTATGATCCTAGCTGGATTCATCAACAGTGCCAAAACAATACTGTTTAAACATTCTATGTTTTGACAAAGTGAAATGCCCCACCTATATTTTGAACTAATATTCTAAATTTGTGTAGAAAAGATTAGGACGCAGTAACGTAGCTGACTATCGAAATAAGGGACTCGAACCTACGTCTTCCATTATACGCATGGACGTGCTGACCGCTACTCCAACCTTAATTAAGGTGATTTCAGAGGAGAAATTTGGCAGCTGAATTTCAAAAATACTTCATGCATCAGGAACGCTCGTGTGACATAACATGGCAACGGCGTGGACGTTGGACATTCACAATAGCAATTTGAAATATTTTGCCGAATACCATGGCTTATGTTTGATGGCGATTGCGGTGTATTGAGTGTTAACTATGGAGAAGGCTTTTACGTTATTTACATATTTTTTTATGATCATATTAAATTAATAAACTAATATTAGGTCCTTACATATGAAATTGGCGTTTTGTATGGGAGGAACAAAAAGTCGAGTATTTTTTAATATAATATATTTAATTAATCAAAGTATGAACCATTATTTTCTATGCACTTTTGCCATCTTATAGGTAGTTCATTGATCCCTTTACTAAAAAAACCAGTCGGACGGGAATCAATAAAATCTTTGAAGGCGATTTGGACTGCCCCATCGGAGTTGAATTTTTTCCCTTGCAAGAAGTTATCCAAATTTCGAAAAAAATGGTAATCTGTTGGAGCAAGGTCCGGGGAGTACGGAGGATGTCTTAGACTTTCCAATTGAAGCTCTTCTAATTTAGTAGCCGTCTGTTGCGCAGTGTGTGGTCTAGCGTTGTCGTGAAGCAGCAGTGGCGTGGAGCGATTGACCAGCCTAGGTTGTTTAGCCGCTAGCTTTTCCATCATGGTTTGCAATTGCTGACAATAGACATCAGCCGTAATAGTCTGGCCAGATTTGAGAAAACTGTAATGAACAATACCGGCACTAGTCCACCAAACGCTTACAAGTAACTTTTTTGGGGTTAATTTTCGCTTGGGGCAGGATTTGGCTGGCTGGCCAGGATCCAACCATTGCGCTGAGCGCTTCCGATTATCGTAAAGAACCCATTTTTCATCACAGGTAATGATTCGGTTTAAAATACCTTCATTATTGTGCCGGTTTAGTAATGTAACGCAGCAGTCGACGCGCGTTTGCCGGTTTGCTTCAGTCAATTCGTGAGGTACCCACCTTTCAAGCTTTTTAATCTTCCCAATTTGCTTCAAGTGAATTAAAACAGTTTTATCACTAACACCGCAGCCTGCAGCTAACTCGGACGTGGTTTGCGATGGATCCGCTTCCACAATAGCCTTCAACTCTTCATTATCAAGTTGAGTCTCAGGCCGTCCACGGGGCTTGTTCTGCAAGTCGAAATTTCCAGAACGAAAACGTTGGAACCAAAAACGAACTGTGTTTTCTTTTGCAACACGACCGCCATACACATCATTCACCCTTCGAGTTGTTTCCGCAGCACTAGTGCCACGGCGGAACTCGTACTCGTAAATAATGCGATATTTTAAGTTTTCCATTTTGTAAAATGAGTGACGCAAACAGAAAAAAACAGAAGAAAAAAAACAAATGAATGACGATCATCGAAGCACAAATACATGAGTCTATAGCTGTACAAATTTGAATTTGGAATTCCTTACCAAAGAGGAGAAATTTGTGATTAAAGTGGCCAGTACGAAAAACGCCAATTTCATATGTAAGGACCTAATATTTCCAGACAATCCACACTACAGCATCTAGCCCCGTGGTAAGCTCTTAGCTTGTGTTACGGGTACTGGAACGCTGATATATTTAATAAAATGGATAAACATACATAGATATTTTTATTATACACTCAATTAATTAACACTACACACATAATTAATAATTTAAAAAAAGCGCAGCGTAGGACGCTGACGCCCGACTATTTATCTAATAGCAAACACAAGATGCGTATTCGCAAAAACACATTACAAAAGCAATATATAAGTTTACATAATTATGTATGTAAGTTTTGTTGAAAAATCTTGTGTACCTATCCCCTTAATAATAACAATAATGATTCTTTATTGCGCACACAATTATAACTCAAAAATATTCTTAACACTATGCGACAATCGGCGGTCTTATCGCTCAAGAGCCCTTATTACGTGATAAGATAAATACTCCTAAGAATTATTTATATTTTAATCATTTCCACCATTTTGTAAACTGCCACCTGAAGTCTCAAGATGCAAGCAGATTTGCTTAGTATGAGCTTCTTGTATGCTCTGCTTTGGTAAATAATTTAATAATTACTATTATTTCTGTGGTAACGTCTATCAAAATTTACTTTAAAATGATAAATAAATCATTCAACGTAGCTTATCTATCCCATAGCGCTCCGCAACAGTTCAGAATCATAGGAAATTCACCTCTCAAACTGTAATTGCCGCCCCGGGCATCGAACCCGCTCCCGTTACATGCATTTGCAATATATTGATAGTACCATGATTATTGAATTATTCGGCTGTAACAACTATAATTCAATGTAAATATGATTTGATTTTCTCATATTGAATTATGATTAATGCAGTTATGATTTTGATAATAATTTACTTTCATTTCTCGCTTCGCAGCTTGATTTTCGTAAATAAATAAAACTATTTATCAATAATTATGATATTTTTGGATCTATCTGTGTTTTCTAAATTTTAATGTAATCATAGAATCATAAAATACTGGAAAAATTCATAAAGTGGTTGCATTTCCTTATGCGAGCAACTAATTTTGAAGATATCGTTTTCTCATGTGCGTTTAACGCTATTCTAATCCACGTTTACCGTAATAGTGAAATACTTATATTGAAAATATTTAAGCATATTATTGTGGCTAAGTGGAAGCAATTGGTAAAAACATTCAGATATTTCTTCTCATAAAAAAATATGTGCGCTTAAAACACGTGCTTTAACGGTGAAGGCAGAAGAAATCTGGTTTGGCCAGCGAGGTGAATTAAAGCCTAATCTTTCTCGTGAAGAGGGAAGTCCCTGTGTCCCAGCAGTGGGAACATAAACAGGCGGTGGTACAGTGCTTATCTTTATATTATAGAGGTAATATTGTAAAAGCCTTACTTTTTTGAAAGAGGTATTAGTTTATTACGCTGCTGCGTTCTTCATTATATAGGGAAACTTAAAATCCAAAAGATTCTTACACTCAGCGGCACGGAATCTTGGCCAAGCTCTTAACTCGCGATAAGTATTTTACCCGCGGAGAGTCTTATTATTTCAAACCACAATAATTTGGAAACTTATATCCCCACAAAGGACCATTACAAATTATCCTTAAAACAATAACTATTATCTTCAAAGGCATTTGCCTCAACGATCACAAAATATAAAGACGAACATTCGTAGTTTTCATAAATCAACAAGTTTTATCACGAAATAATCCTTTAAGCTTAACTATAACCGAACGCGTAAAGTAACCTAAGTTGCCACTAAGACTCACCCAAGGGCTTACAAACTAAGAACCTTTGCAACTTAATTAGTAACTAAGTAAATTGTAGATACGAATCTCATAATCTAATCAAAACATCCAACAAAGGTTATGCATTCGCTTATTTTAAACAAATCGTGTTAGATAGGTAGTTGCTAACTAGAGATATCTTTTAATTCAGCATAATGCTAAGTCATAAACACGGATATTTACGTTTCCAATGCTGGGGGATAGTTACGTTAAATTTCGTTTTAATAATTATACAATTAGTAAGTCCTACTTTTCAAAAAAACACCTTACATGCGCGATACACTCCTCGCATTCCAAAGCTGCCTCAGGCAAAGATGGCGTCTTAATCGTTATATGATAAAAAGATAGTCTATAGTCGTCATAACAATTATTTATGTTAATGGTTCACAGATATCAGCTTAAACTTGAATAGTCTTTAAAATATTCAATGTTTTAACTGCCATAACATTTTTTGTAGACGCTTAGGCCTGAAACTGCCTTAAACGGATGCGGGCGCGGTTTCTCACAAAAGTGCTCCGTCGAGAGTCTTTTGTTTTATAGATAACTAGCTGACCCCAGTAAACGTTGATTTGCAAAATGAAAAATAGATAGTAGCCTAATATGAATATGCATATAAAATTTACCATAATAATCGGTTAAGCCGTTTCGGAGTACGGTAAGTAACATTGTTACAGGTGAATTTTATATATAAAGATATATTTTATTTGTTGTTTTAGAGGTCGCTTTTGTTTTACATACATACGAGAATCACGAAAGTCTACGTATCATAACATAGACAAAACCTTCTTATTTGATCAACTCTTCATGAATAAACAAATAAATTACCAATAATACAAATAAAAATATCAGGCCAAGATAAAATCTATAATCAAATTCAATTAATAAATATGTCAAATTGCTAATACTTCAATTCATAGAGTTTCATTTCTACAACAGTAATCACTTCACTGTGGTTAGATTAGCAGAGAAACAGAAATGAAATCATTCGGGTGTATACATTTACACACACTTATGAGCTCTCTCTTGAGTGGTTACACGGTTTAACAATTCACATCTATGTTGTTATATTTATAGTGTTCAGTTATGGTGCGGCTACATAAGCGGCCTACGGCGAATAGTCGTGTCAACGCGATGTGTGTGACCGGGAGGATCTTTGCAGGCGCGAAGTATTCGGATTAAGACGATGTTTGGCGTTGGAGTGGCTAACAAGAAAAGTCACTAAACTCATCCCTACCGTAACCATGCTTAACTAACCCTAAATACTACATGATATTTTTATTTAATTATAGTGAAGTTCGTAAGAAAAGCTACAAAAAATCACAAAACCTTTTTTTGCGATAAGGCCCCGCCCATAGTGCATTTGTTTTTCTACGTGTTGTTGTATTTTATTTCCCTGGTGTGTACAATTGAGAAAACGATTTATGATGGTAGAAAGCGAATCTTTTGTTATTTACCGCGCCGTTCATAATTATCAATGTAACTTGAAATTTCTTCTTAACTAGCAAAGTATAATAAATAGCCGTATTGTGGACCGGTAAAATTAGGCTTTGACGGCGTGGTGGCGGCGCTTAAGTCAGTAGCACCCAAAATCTGTAGTAAAACGGAATATCTCTTTTGTCAAACTCGATTGTCTCAACCCCTACAGTTAATATTATCTAAGTAAATCTTAGCTTTAAATGTCCACTCACCGTCAATAATATCACGTGGAAACAATAGTTAGCACCCCTAAACAAGGGTGAGGGGTCGTTGAACCTTCTGAAGGTAGGGGTAGACGCGACTTGCATCCTTATTACTTACTAATAGAGACGCCTTTACCTTGCATAACCTCCATCTTGATTATCATTTTAAATGTTATGCTGAGGTGTTCATATTTGAAATTTATTGACATATAAATTTTAGAAATTCTTGATTAAAGTTTAACCGCGACGATTAATTTGTTTGTAAATGTTGCATTAAGGCGGGGATTAAGATTAAGAAGGAACATTGTAATAACAGGCGTACCAATTGTGTAGTCCATAATCATCAACCTATCTCGCTCTATCCTTTATAATATCCTATATTTCTCCCTATCCTAGTCTTGCCTAGTCCTATATCTACCAGCAACCTTGCGCAGATCGTCACTATACCTAGCGCTAGGACGATTTTATTTAACCCGTGTAGCATATATATTTGAACTCGAAACTAGCTAGACTTTGGTCCACTAACTACAATTAAGTCACTTGAGAATCTTGTAGCGCGCAACGACTCAAATCTTTCTAAGCCAATGTTGACAAGAACATCGCGTATACACGTTCACGATGATTTTTAATGAGTCAATGCGATACGAACTTTCACTCGCTAATGTAGCACCATAACAACAAGAGCCTTAAAAGCTATGTGGTACTACGGCTTTCGACTAAATCCCAACATTTGGATTTAAGCACAAATCAAATCATTTATTTGCAGAATACATTATTACAAACATGTCAAGATCTTATAAACTAGTGAAGTCAATTGTATTCAACCCGCAATCAGGTGTGAAAATATTACTAAATGTCAAAACAAAAATTAATAAAATGAAAAATAACAATAATAATAATAATAAAATCAAAATCATACATGTAATCAAAAAATAAAAATTGGATTAATTAATCATAACAAAATTAATATTAATTGAAATTCAAATATTCATTTACACTAACACACAATGGTCAATGCCGAGATGGTAATAAATATGGACAAAGCGACGGCACAAACCTGTCCATCAGGAAAAACATATTAACAAAAAGTATACAATTGTAGCCATTTCCACGTTTCAACACTCCGCATAATTTTATTATGTAAATAAATGATTCCTTTGAATCAGAATAATGAGAGTCAACCGAAAACCAAATTTAGCGAGATTTTAGCTTGAAGATCACTCGGCGAGAAATATCTACCTACTTCTACAGAAACTTGGAGTTTCCTTGAAACCGAGTCGCTATCTCGCTATGCTAATTCTGGGATCAATCTCCCGTGATCCAGGATGCTGGAGCGCAGAGCTAGCTCACTTGAGATATCGGGGAGACGTCTAAATACGAGTACTTAGTGATATTGCTGCTTCGTTGAGACTAAGTAATTTGTTTTTGATTTCTTGTTTGGCTACTTAGAAATGAAGTAAAATAATTGGATAATAATAAAAAAATAATTAAGTGACTCATAAATAAAACCTTTATTTTTAAACTGATTTAGTGACATGAATGTATGTCAGTTTTCGATGCAAGAGGAAGCAATATTTGTACGTTCCGTAGGCCTTTTTCTTGTCTTTATGTTAAATGGAAAAAGATAATTTTTTTTTTAAGTGTATGACTTATTGTGGTTAGTAGGTATATCAGCGAGATACACAAGCCCATGGAGCTAAATGTTGGTTTATGATTTATCGAACAATATTAATATAAAGTCTTGTTTAAAAGATAGATCGACTGTGTGAAGGATGCCGTATAAGAAAGCAGTGAGTGTTGAGATGTTGAGTGACAGGAAAATGGAAGGAAAAACCTTGTGCTGACTCCACGTGTATTCTGCAAGCTCGTTTTTCCTTGGCTTTGGTATTTAATTTGTATAATAAAAATATCTATATTATATATTAAGTATATCAGATGTCTAGTACCCGAAATACAAGCTTAGAGCTGACCACAGGGCTAGATGTTGTTGTGTGGATTGTCCGAAAATATTTATTTAATGGTGATGATATATTTAAAGTCTCTGGCAAGTTCTATTGCAGAAGATGATGAAATGTTTTTCGTGAAGTGTGTAGTTATGTTTTGATTAAAATAATTTTATTCGCATAAGTGACCTATCTGTTCAGCTTCTTGCGCCAAGACGTGCAGCTGCAACAAATACAGTCGGGTGAAAAATTATTGAGATTATTCATCTGCATTTTATCCTTCCGTAATGAAGGATTGGCTTTCTGGGGACTCTGTGACTTATTGAGTTTTTATTCCGGATATTTTTAAAACTAACGTTTCCCTACTTTTCCCGTTATCTGAGGGAAGTAGACAAATACTTTTAGGATAATACGAAAAGTTGGAAGTGAGAAAAACAGACGCCTTTTCTCCTGT
Source organism: Gymnoscelis rufifasciata (assembly GCA_929108375.1). Lineage (NCBI taxonomy): Eukaryota > Metazoa > Arthropoda > Insecta > Lepidoptera > Geometridae > Gymnoscelis > Gymnoscelis rufifasciata. The sequence goes on along the minus strand of OV815327.1, from coordinate 4,571,041 downwards.
TTTCATAGAAATTTATAGGTTTTACTATGATTATAAGATTTTATTCTATTTAGTTTATAGGTTTAAGATTTCCACTTAGTGTCTATTCAAGACATTTCCTTGGAAGGCTATTTTTGTTTTGATGAATCGATAAAACAATATACTTATCGCTAATATTACGTAAATTTTTTTGCAAAAACATGTTAAATGTGTTATTAATTTCTAAAAATGCTAAACCCTAAATAATTTCTCACAATTTCGTTTTAAAACGGGCAAAACGCTAAAAGCGACATTTTTGAATTTCGCATACATAACCCTTACGGATAGGGCTTTAGGAACCGGAAGTCGTGTTTCAGCCGTTAACTGCCTACGTAAATCCGCTTCCGGTGTGGTATCGTATAAATTGCTCATTCGCTGAACTTGCTATTTAATATTAATGTAACTCTTGTTTATTTTATAATTTTCAGGAGTGTGTTTATTATGAGTTAAAAACATTATAATGTTTTTATTATGAATGAAATAAATTTGATACGTATGAGATGGACTCATAACATTAGAACATTTTGCAATATAAAAACAAAATAAGTAAAAAAACTTTTAACAGTGCAAAAAGATAGAGCGGTCACCCATCCAAGTATTGGCCTTGCGCAAGTTCACTTAACTTTGTGAAAATCACGTTTGTTCTATGGGCCATCACTGTCCCATACACAGACAGTATTTCTATATAATCTGTGGTCGCCCCCAGTGAATTAACATAACGTAGGCCCACGCCCCATGCCCATGCTTATGTTTTTAATGTCTTCATGTCGAAAATATGATTTCAGCATTTTGCGAGGAAGTAATCTGGGTATAGGGGCCACAGATTAGACATAAAACAATGCGGTTTGCACAGGGTTGTTCGCTACTGAAGCCTATGAAGGGTTGGCAGTGAGAGTTCAAGTAATTTATTGTTGTGTTTGTATTAAAAACTATATATACTACAACATCATAGCCGTGTATTTGGAATTTATTTTTGGAACGTATTACCTTTATAAACTACTAGCTGTGCCCTGCGGTGCTACCCGCGTTATATTGGATGAAGTACTCTTAACCAACAACATATTTATTTGAATAAAGATTAATATTATTATGTTGATACAACTTAAACAAATTATTTCGACCAAAATAGGTACCATAAAAACGTTTTTTGTGAGTTAATCTTAAAAGATAGATATATACTATTGCGGACTGTTTTTTAGATCATTAAAAGAGCTATTATTCTTTAATACATATTTTTTGTGTATCTTGAACCGTTTTCACGGCGCTCGCAACGGAAGGCTTCAAAGATGAACAATTTCTCCCGTTTTTTACACATTTACCACTAATACCTTTGCTCCTATTGGTCGTAGCGTGATGTTATATAGCCTATAGCCTTCCTCGATAACTGGACTATCCAACACAAGAATTATTCAATTCGAACCAGTAGTTTCTGAGATTAGCGTGTTCAAACAAACAAACAAACAAACAAACAATCAAACAAACAAACAAACTCTTCAGCTTTATAATATTAGTATAGATATATATTTACCTAATAGGCTAAATAGTGACTTCATTTTTCAAAAAGGACTAGTTAGTTCCTGAGATTAGCACGTTCAAAGATACAATTAAACTTACTCTTCAACTTTTTAATATTTATATAGATTATGCATAAAATTATAGAAAGCTTTAGAATTGAATTAGCCATCCTCATATATATCCAGTATTTTAAAATTTCTAAACTAATATAATAAAGCAGAAAAGTTTCTTTGAACAATTTGTTTGTCATGGGAACTACTCGTCCGTTTTAAAAATTATTTCTGTGTATAATGAGCTCTCTAGTTCATTTATCGAGGCAGGCTATAGGCTGCGTTTTACTGCCTGAAATACGGCGGGAAAAAACCATAAAACACGAACAACGCCGTACATAATAAATCCACTTGTAATTCTATCTAAATTCAAACGAACAGACAAGGTAGCCAATTTATCTTTTCCATCACATGCAGTAATATTGAAAAACAAACACCAATTTGTTCTGTTTTTGTAGCAATGCGCAAATTATTAAAACGCAACTCGAATCGTCTACAACAATATTTCATTTCCACGTTACAATTGAATCCTTCAGATTTACAATAACCCTTCAGTTTTATGAATGCAAAACGCATAATCTCCCTCAATAAGTGATATTGAACTCTATCCCTCGGAAATAAAGCTGTCTATCGGCAAATTTATGTGACATCATAGTCATCAGTATGCGGAAGGCGTACCGACGTCTGATTGGCTCGGAGACAGTTAAAGATTTTCGTTTAATCTTTCTGGTTGGATGGTTCTAGCTTGAATTAATGTCATTAGACACGAATAAATGGTGTAACGGGCTTAAATTATAATAATGGATGGAGGAGTCAATGAGGTTAATGTGTAATTCTTGTTTTATACAAAACTCCTATTCCTGGCTAATCTAACTGAATTAACTTAAACACACATAAGCCTTTTTATGCCTTTTCTTGCGTCTATAAAGATAGACAAGAATTATTAGCTTTTATTGAACTTTTACTAAACAGATTTAGCACCATTAGTTTATGAATAACGTTTTGTATCAAACGTTATATTTACCTCCTTTATGAATGATATAAATAAAATATATTTTAATGAATATTTTCAATTTTATGGACCAAGAAATCGATTAGAAATTCATTTCAAAACAAACTACTATTTTTCCTATAAACAAACTTACAAAACACACATAAAAAAACGAATTTGAAAAATTATAGCATAATTTATGTACTGGATAAATACCTAGTATGCTGGTTACCATTAAAACGAACCTAAATATTTTCCTACTCTATGACTTTATAAATATCGATAAAAGTGGGAAATGCCTCGGGTAAGACACCTTCGTGATATATTAATATGAAATGTAGCCCAAAACTATATTACTCATCGGAACTAACCACAAACCTATCTGCAAATGTCAAAGGACCTGTCACTGTCAAATTAATGACAGCCAAGATGGCGGCCGCTGTAATGACTCCAATGCAGTCGGGCGGAACTGATAACTAGTTCTCGTATTTCCGGTCCTACAAAGAGAATTATTCTTTCTTTCTACAAGGACCTGCGATAAGTTATTTAATAAATTTATCCTTCACATAATTTTGTTTACGTTGGAAAACTAGGTATATTTACTAAATATTTTCTCAAAGTTAACTTATAATTTAATGTATTTTGTCCAACAACGCTAGCAAAAAATCTGTTTACTTTATTTATAACTAGCAACTCGATCAGGCTTCACAGATTTTCATTTAAATCTTTCTTAATATATTTATATTACAAAACGCTTTGATAGCGTTTAACGTAATAAAAAATTTGATTGAATTTAGACTCACATATAGCCGTCGGCTAACATCCCTATTATGTACACTGGCCAGTTATTAAAAACAACAGTTTCCTCTTAATCAAACATTTAAATAGTGTGTAAATGTTTGAGCCAATGCATTTATTTACAGCGGAATTTATTTCGTGCCATTAATATTTCTCGACCAAAAGTTATTTGCAGTGGATATATGACTGTATGTTTGAAATGTATGTTATACGAAAATTCTCTGAAAATGTAAAAAGGTAGTCAACATTGCCATAGTAAACATCTTGATGGAGATAATATTAAACACCGTGTGCTAGGTACCTTTAAACTTGGTTTGGTTCTGGTCTGGGTTTTTTAACCCCCGACCAAAAAAGAGGGGTGTTAGTTCTGGGTGTTTTCTATGTATCATAGATACGTATGTATTTACAAAAAAAATATGTATCTATGTAGTACATCAGGCACTGTCACCCATAGCACAAACTCTGCTTAGTTTGGGGTTAGGTAATGCTGTGTGATTAGACCGGAATTATTTATTCTTTAAAATACTTAGATGTAGATAGCATAATCATCCCCACAAAATCAATGCAACACCCAAAAAGGTGTCTATGAGAATACATGAGAATGGGATTTCTATAACAATTTTATTTAAAATTATTTATGAACTTGGTATTCTGAAACAAATGAAAACTTCGTTGCCAGAATCTCTAACATGAGGATATTAATTATATAAGATTTATTGATACTCTTTTGATAAATAACAGAAACCAAGCTAATTTCAATTAAGCTTTGTAACAGAAAATAATATCGAAACCAGAAAAACTCGAAAACAAATTCCTGTTTATCTCAACTGAAGATTTTATTAAAATTGCATATTGTAAAATGCAGTCCTTCCGTCATTACGTTCCTTTATTAATTTACCGTAATTGAATTTTAAGACTGCGGAGAACATTCGTATTAAATTTCAATTACTATAAAAATCGGACAAAGAGCCAACGAAATACGTCGATACGTTGAAATAATGGCTGATCTATTATAAATTACATAAATATAGAGTATCAAAGTCACAGTCAAAACGTTTATTTTCTTAGACGCATAAGCATTCATGGACAGGTCAACTTAAAGCTAATTTAAATAAAAACTAAGAATAATCAAGGAAATAAAATTGTCTTGACAGTTCCCTTCAATTTTTTACACTGAGTTGAGAAGCGAATAAAACAACCCAGCTTTCATCTCTTATGTTGTTATTATAAAAATATTGTATGTATCCTTCATCATAGGGGTAACATTTTGATTCGAATACAAATTATAATAATATATTGAAAATTTACCAAAAATCCCCGATTCCAAAGCCTTAGTTCCCTTATAACAAAAAAAAATATTATTTATAATGTGTTCGTGTTGCGCTTTTATTTGAGACCCGAGTATATTTGCATAATTGGTGATATTTCTCTACTGTCAACCCCCTAAAATTTCAAAACGGCTCTACTGATTTTCATCGAACACTAGCACGTAAGTCACTTTTAATTTTAAAAAAAAACTTAATTGATATCCCTTCATCCATTAGAGAGCTATAGTGCCACAGACAGACAGAAACGTCCAAATTATAACACGCCGCTTTTTGCGTCGGGGGTTAAATATCAAGCCAATGCACAGAGGGCCGTTATGGCTGAATTTCTCTTATAAAGACAAAAGAAACCGTCGATCGTCTCGTTGACGGAGGAAGGAGGAATCGTCGAGTTGACCGCAAAAGTTTTGCATATCTTTACTAATAGTAAGAAGCTGCAGAATTTGTCTTTTTGAAATCGCTAATCTCACTACCTACAGGTCCAATTTGAATATGTATTTCACTGTTAGATAGCCTATTTGTCGATCAAGACGTTTTTCCCGCTGGAAAATTCAAATACACGATTAAAGCCGTGGCGTGTAAAGGTAGTTAATTAAAATATGAGCTAAGATTCACGAGATATCAATTTAAATAAAAATCTCTTGAGACGTTACCATAAAATCACAAAAACCCAACAGCAAGTTTACCCCAACACATTATCATTATATTCATGGGGTCCTTAATCCAAAAAGAAATCCGGCAGAATCACAAATCCAGGGTCTTTTGAACTTCAAAGTTAAATAACCCTATGCAATGTAAATTATATACCAAAGGAATATCGACTCTAACGGTACAAAATAAAGGTTTTTCATCGGAATCGTTGAAACAAACGCTCAGACGTGCAATTTGGACTGTATTTCCGGGAACAAGAGTTACATTTTAAGTTGACAAAATGTTTTAAATTTGCCATCAATCTGAAATCAACCTTGTTCACTTGGTATAAGGTTCTGTTTACGTCACTACCACTGTCAGGGGTGTCGCAAATTTTACACTTCTGGTGAATGATACCCTTCTCTATGGGGTTCAGAAGTAGTGTCATTATAGTTGACAGTAAATATAGTTGCCAAATGTCAGTTTGGAGGTGGCATGACGGACAAGCCTGCTTTGTTATTATGATCTGCCTTTGTAAATAGAGTATTATATTTTTTTATTAAAAGCTATTACTAGGGTTATCGCTGATCTTATGATTAAACGATAACAGTGATTTTTGAGATAATACTAGTGAATAAAATTAAAATAACGATTTAATGTATCCTATCCATACTAATATTATAATGCGAAGTTAACTCTGTCTGTCTGTTCTTCTTTCACGTAAAAATGCTGAACCGATTTAAATGAGATTTGTTACACAGTTTCTCTAGAGCCTGAGAAAGAACATGGGGTGGGTAGGCTTATTACAACGGGAAAATTCATTATTACGCGGGTAGCACCGCCTGGCACTACTAGTTATATTATAAAATAAAAGTTACTTATCTCTGTTATAGTATAAATAAATCAAAACAACTTACTCTATTCATTTTTAGTGTGTGGAAAAGGTAAAGAACAGTATATAATTATAGGAAACCTCGTTTTGTCACATGTGACTGAGTGAAATAGCTCGATACTCTAACTATTGACTTAATTTACTCGGAGAGAAACTGTTTATTTGTTTAGTACAGAAACAGTTTCTACAACGAAAATTGTTTTATCAATATTTTCATCTTGTAGAGTTTCATGATCTCATTTATTTATTATAAATTAACAAAATTACATTTCGTACATTCTATCTTATTCGTAAGAGTCACCTCACAAGACTGGCTCGCTGTGGGTGGCGGGAAATCGGCCAATCCATCATTCAATCAATCTTTATAGGGATGTTACCTTTCTACAAATCTGATCGAAATCAATAGTCAAATGACATTGACATTTGACACCCTACATGCTCCTCCTATTGTTAAACAATGGTCCCCATGTTAAGACAATATTATTAACTAACAATCAACTTACAAAAATATACAAAACACAACTTATGTACAAACAGTAACCTAACCTATATCTGAAATTTACACTAGCAGTTTAAGAATACCTACGGGGCCGTCCCCGTTTTCGCTTAGGCGCCACAGGTTGGCATATCTCGGAATGTTCACAGTCTCTGGCGTGGTATCGAAGGAGTTGTGAAATGTGATATTTACCCACTATGTCGTCTTGTTTATGATAATGCGCAAGTATAAACGTAGTTGGACTTACTTGTCTGACCACAATATATGGTCCATCTTGTTTGGGCAACAGCTTTGCACTTACGCCTTTACTAGCGTTACTCAACGCATGGGTTTTCAAAAGTACCAAATCGCCAATCGCAAAGTTATCCTCCCGCCGCGTAGCATCTTTCTCCGCCTTACGAGCATCTTGTTGTCGCTCAATCGATTCCTTGCTCTCCACGATGGCGTCGGCAAGCTTCAACAAATATGGGGAAATCTGTGGTACGTAATTTGTGGCACATACTACTTCGCGAATATCAGCTTGAGCATCCAGAGGTGAACGTAGCTCTCGGGCAAAGGTGAGGTAAGCTGGAGTTCGTTGGGTTGTTTTGCAGACAGCAGTATTCAATGCAAATCGTATGGCGGGCAAAGCCTCTGGCCAGTGCTTATGATGGCCCTCAACTAAGATTGCTAACTGTGTCTTTAAGTCTCTGTTTTTCCTTTCTACGGGGTTTGCCTCTGGATGGTACAGTGGAATAAGGTTCTGAGTAACGCCAAGCGCCGTCATAGCATGTCTCATTACATCAGCAACAAACTGCACGCCGTTGTCGGAGATTACGCGTCGTGGTACCCCGTAACGCAAGAATATCTCGTCAATAAGGGCGCGCGCACACGCCTCCGCCGTAGCATCAACTAACGGGAATAACTCCACCCATTTGCTAGCGGGGTCTTCGACGACCAGGATCCACCGCTCCCCGAGGTCTCCGCGCGGCAACGGTCCGAATAGGTCCACTGCGAGCACCTCAAATCGCTGCGCTGGGACGGGTGTCTGTAAAAGACCAGCAGGTTTAAGGTTGGATGGTTTATATTTCTGACATTCTGTACAAGTCTTTACATATTCGGCTATGTATCGTCTCATTCCTGGAAAATAATATCTTTGTGTAATACGCTTCATGGTACGATCTACACCACCATGTCCCGCAGTAGCTTTATCGTGGCATTCTTGCATAATTTCTTGGCGCATACTAGCAGGGATAACGAGTTGTGGTTCTTCACAGTCCTCATCATAAGTATAGCGGTATAACACTCCTTGGGACAAACAATAACCTCTTTCAGCCCACCTTGTACTAGCCACCTCTTCATCTCCTTCCATATCATTTATTATTTTGGCAACATCATTATCGTTCATCTGGGCTTCTCTAATGGTTGTCGCCTGCCAACGAGGCGTCTCTATGACGACCGTGCAAATGCCGCAGGTAGATTGAGTATCTTCCTCGCAAGGAGGGCGACTTAAGGTATCAGCGATAACATTGGCTTTACCTGGAGTGTATTCGTAATGAAGGTCATGCGCTTGTAGCTTCATGGCCCAGCGAACGAGACGGCCCGACGGCGACTTAAGTGTCAGCAGCCACTTCAATGGCTGGTGATCGCTGGCAACGCGTACTCGATGTCCGTCGATGTAACCGCGAAACTTGTCAACAGCCCATACGACAGCCAATGCCTCGCGCTCAGTTGTAGAGTAGTTGCGTTCGGCAGCAGTGAGCAGGCGCGATGCGTATTCGATGGGACGCTCGGTGCTTGGTGACTCGCCTTGTAAGAGAGCAGCGCCGATTGCGTAGCTGCTTGCATCGGTCCTGAGTATGAATTCATGGTTATAATCTGGTTGGCTGAGTATAGGTGCAGTAGTTAATAGTTCTTTGAGTTTAGCAAAAGAAGTTTCTTGGGGCTCACCCCATTTCCAGGCAACATCTTTTCTTGTAAGTTGTGTCAAAGGTTGAGCTATTTGTGAAAACCCAGGTACAAACTTTCTGAACCAAGAACATGTCTGGAGAAAACTTTTAAGATGCTTCATAGAATTGGGCGTTTTCATGTTTTGTATGGCAGCCACTTTATCCGGATCAGGGGATACTCCATCTTTTGTTATAATATGGCCAAGGTACTTGACACTTGTTCGTAAAAACATACATTTAGCTCTGTTGGCCCGGAGTTTAAATTGTCTTAGACGAAGGAAAACAATCTCAAGCTCTTTAAGGTGTTTTGCATAGTCACCTTCAGTAATAAGTATCAGATCATCAAGATAACACAAGAGGGTAAGGTCCTTGACTGATGACCCGGATTTGAAGCGGTCTATGAGCCTCTGGAAGGTGGCTGGAGCATTGCAAAGTCCAAACGGCATGCAGTTAAAGCGGAATACCCCTAACGGACAGACGAACGCAGCCTTATCACGGTCTCTCTCTGTCAACTTGACTTGCCAATAACCCGATCTTAAATCAATGGTTGACATGTAACAATTTTTCTTGGTATATTGCAGTAAATCATCTATTAGTGGCAGCGGATATGCATCGGTCTTAGTAATTGTATTTAACTTACGATAATCTACGCAGAAACGGAAGGTACCATCCTTCTTGGGTACCAGTAGAGCAGGTGACACCCAAGCAGACTCACATTCCTCAATTACTCCATCACTCAGCATCTTGTTGATTTCAGTTTCCATCACTGCACGTTTGGCTGGTGTAAGCCGGTAAGGTGGTACCGCAATAGGAAGGTGGTCTCCGGTGTCTATGTGGTGTTCTGCGTAGGGAGTACACTCCCCTTTTGTAATTGTTGATTGTTATTGTCATCACTATTAGCACAAGACAACAATGCAGCGGGCGAGCCGCAAGTCGGCGTTGGTTTGCAATAAGAAACGGGCACCGAAGACACCGCGTCGCAGCCAGAAACAATGGTATCTGCAGCCTCGCGACGTTCCATGGCACTGCGCCGACGTCTAGCACGGCTCCCACATGATCGCGGCGAAGACTCTCTGGACGATGACACAGCCGAACTAGCATTTGTACTCACATTATTTACGTATTCGTTCGAATCACGTTTGTTTACCTCCGAAGTAAGGTTATAAAATGGCGACGTTAACAATTCGACCGAACAGAATCTTACGGATCGATTAGGTGAACGTCGAGGAAAATCGATTAAAGATCGATCGATTTCATTCGATGCGGGATAATCGGGAACAACTTCTCGCAGTTGCGGATTGAAACGATTCATGTTCGTTCGTTCTCGTTCACCGGATGCTTCCGTTGCGCCCTCTTTCATGCGATGTGGAACTGAAGGCCCAGGCGAGGAATGCCGACCGTATCTCGATCTGCGCCCTTGTTGCCATGCACGATTGTTTCCGCTTATTGCAATGGCCGTAGGTGGCGCCATCTGCAATTCGGTTGCAACATCTCGGTGGCGTGGGTTTGATGGGATATTTTGGCGGGAAAATGATGATTTTCTTTCAGGCGATTTTGTTTTAATTCTTTCTTCTGTGCTTTCCTCGACCTCTCTAGCCTTATCTAGAAGCGCCTCGAAGCTATGGATGGAGGCTCGGTGGATGTGTTGTCGCAGACTACGATTAAGTAGGCCAAACACCATATCTATCTGGACTTTTTCTGACAGGTCACCCTCAGGAATCTTCGCGAGCAGGCAGCGGGCGTTCGCTACGAATACATCCGCTCTCTCGTCCTCCTCCTGTTCTCGAGCGAAGAGCTTCCTATAGGTGTGATACGGCGGGCGACGCTTACCGAATGCGCATCTCAGTTTGTTTAGAGCGTCGGTCCAGCTTCGAGTAATACTTTTAATTCCTACATACCAGATAGCAGCTTGTCCTTCTAGAAGCAGAGGGAGCCCTCGCAGAGCATGGTCGTCGCGCATACCGACGCACTCTTTGTAGATTTCAATAGCATCAATAAATGCCTCCAGGTCATCAGCGTCCCTGGATGAGCCGTTGAAGCGCGCTGTACAGCCTGTAAAATTCGGCGGCAACGATGTGAAGTTACGGCTGGCGGCGTCGTCAGCACTCTCGTTTGGCGTCATGACGCTTTGAGCATCAGGATATTTCTCAGCCTGCGGAGGTGGAGTAGAAGTCTCGCTCGTGCGAGGAGTAGCTACTTCGGCTATGAGCTGGGTTACGCGTTCCAGCACTCTTACGTTCGACTCGGCTTGGGTTCGAGCAAACATGTCAAACATAGAGGATAGCTGCTCTTGGGAGATCGTGACGTTTGTCCGTGGTGCTGCTGGGGCGAGGTCCACGTCCGCGGCGCTCCCGAAGGAGGCGGAGTCGTCATCCTCGCGTGGCAGAGATTTCCGGGCACGCGTCCTCGGCATTTTGTATTTTCTCGGGGTTGGGTCTAACACAACGCAACGCGAACGCGGAGTTATTCACTTCGACGACGTACGCGATGGTTGGCCACTAGTTGGAAGCGCCAGTGTAGAGTTTCATGATCTCATTTATTTATTATAAATTAACAAAATTACATTTCGTACATTCTATCTTATTCGTAAGAGTCACCTCACAAGACTGGCTCGCTGTGGGTGGCGGGAAATCGGCCAATCCATCATTCAATCAATCTTTATAGGGATGTTACCTTTCTACAAATCTGATCGAAATCAATAGTCAAATGACATTGACATTTGACACCCTACAATCTAAAATATGTTTTTGTAATATATAAACTTCCATTGTGGTAAGCTGCAAAACCTCACATTTTAATGGACTGCCAGCCATATTGTGTTCACCTCACAAAAGTTACTAAAATACAGAATTTTCGTGTTATTCTCCGCTTCGTTGCATATGATTTAAAAGAGTTCTCACATGATGATTTTAATTAAAACTGAGTGTCCAGAATAATTAAGTAGAAATACTCCTAAATGTTATGTTAATAGTCATTTTACAGCTAGACGAACTTAATTTAGGTCTTAAGTGGTCTTCAAAATGCTCTAAAATAATTATCGTAGTTGATATATTATGATAATTATAATTTTATAACATACAAGCTTCATAAATGTCAATTTGTAAATTATACAACAATAAATAATATAATACAAATGAGAATATAATATGTGTTGAGATGACGAGTGACAGAGGAAAATGGAAGGAAAAAACATGTTGTGCCGACCCCACGTAATGTGGGATAAGGAAGGACAAGAGGATGATAATGAAATAATATAATACAAAAAAAATCTGGACCCGTTAGTTAGTTAGTTAGGGGGCCTTGATTTTCCGCACTTAGACTCAAAAGTGGTCCATTGTGCGTGGAGTGGGGCGCTAGTGTAACCAGCCCAAATCCGACCAAAAGCGCAACCAGTTTCCTAGGGTCTTCACAGACTTCTCGGAGCGACCTTGGGTTCTTAAGGATTTCACCTCGCTGTGCTGTTACTCCCTCGCATTCCAGGATGACGTGGGCAGCTGTTTCGTCTTTGTTGAGGCATCCTCTGCAGAGTGAACTGTCCGTGGATCCCATGTTATAGAGGTGTTTGTTGAGGGTGATGTTCTGGACCCGTACAACAATATCTAAGCATTAATCTTCAGCATAACCTGCGCGAACAAAGCGGCTGCGAAGCGGGAATGGCTGCCGCGCCTCGGAAGCTACCCATAATCTTATATAAATCTCGTGTCACAATGTTTGTCCTCGATGGACTCCTAAACCACTTAACCGATTATAATAAAATTCGCACACCATGTGCAGTTCGATCCAACTTGAGAGATAGGATGGTTCTTACGGCGAGAAAAATTTGAATAATTTCCGGGAAAATTTTATACCCGTGCGACGCCGGGGCGGGCCGCTAGTAATTATATATATAGCGGGACGTTTCCAGGCAAAAAAGTCCCGCGTCGCAGGCGCGTAGGTTAAGCCGAAGCCTTACAAGACCGAAAATTAAAAACATAATATACACTTATATGTAGGTACACATATATACATAGATACTTTTTTATGGATGCATGAGTTCGTATGTTTGAGTTGTAACAATAATCTGAATAATAAATAAATAAATATTTCCGGACTACTCACACAGCATCCCTAACCCCAAACTAAGCGGAGCTTGTACTATGGGTGTTAGGTGACTGATACATAGATACATTTTGTTTTGTACATACATACATATGATACATAGAAATATATACTCCCATATAAACATACACCCAGACCCGAAACAGGAAATTGTAGATCGTACAAAATCTTGTCCCCCGGCGGGAATCGAACCCGCAACCTCCTGCGCCTCAGGCGGACGTTCGCCCACCGAGCCACAGAGGTCGTCGCTCGGTGGGCTAACGGTTAGTTAAAATAGGTTTTAAATATGACAGTTTCTGACAAAAAACGGCGAAAGAAAACAGTTTTTTCTTAAAGTTTTGTATCAATAACCAAGTTAAACTTTATCCAGCCTCAACCACTGTCACGTCGAGTAATCCACAATTTATTTACAAAATCCGCCGATTAAAGTATCGCCAAACTTGACAATGGGTTTCCTTTATAGCGTATTTATTTTATGTATTGCAGGATAGTAAAACGGGCCCAAAAAGCAATTTATTTTTATTGTCCCAACCACAGAAGGCATAAGTTATAACACAGTGAAAATTTTCACTCTATTTTTCACATGAATAATAACTCTGGTAGGTATGTACTTTGAACTTTTTTATTGAGATCTAAATCAGAAATGAATTTATTATTGTCTCTCTCATACTCAATGTATACAAATAAACTAAGATGAATTATTTCCCATAAAATATAATAGAAAAAGAAATATAACAACTACAATAGTATTAATAGACATTATCAATATCTATGCTAAAATCTCATTGAACAAAATATTTGTGAAGGTCTTTAGTTCTCTGTTTTGTAATTAATAGTAATTTATTGATAAGAAAATTATACGTCATAATTACCTACAGCTAGTTTCGAATGCTAACAGAATCATGTCAAAACAAATCAACAAAAAATAAATATGTCAGTGCAAGATACCGATTATCAACTTTTCAATAATCTTGGCTATACCTGAAACTTATAGAATTCTGCATCCACTACAAATTTACCAGTAATTCTAATATTCTGTATGGACTTACAACTTGTGCCGACTTCAAAAAACGCCTGAAATAAGATAGACAATTAAAATTAATATAACCGCTAGTATATAGATTATATAAGTGAATGTTGAATAAATGTAAAAAAAATGTTACAATGCATTGAAATTTCTCGCATGTAACGCTTTTCGTGCGAGATTTTGATGCTCTATAATTTAGCAATTTCTTATAAAATTGATAAAGAATAAAATAGGTGTCCACTATTTTTGGAAGGGCTTGCAGACGTAAACAGAATATATTTTTTTTATGTAGTATGCATGCCTGTTCAATAAAGTACCTAAAGTTAAAGCAATAGGGCTCACTTCCTACTGTAATGATTTTAAAGAGACCCAGGGCTGCCCTCAAGGCGGGGGCATAAAATTGAATCTCTTTATGATGAGCCGCAAAGTTTCTTAGAGTTTTGAAACACATTATGGCCTTAAAAACTGCTTAAATTTTAAGTGGGACAAGAGACAGTTTCGGTGGTATTTCATAACAAGTGTTTAAACGTAAATATTTGTTCGAATAAGCAATAATTACCATAATAATAAGTAAGTTTATGGGGCCGAAAAGTTCTCGAGTGAAACGAATGACTTGGTCATTGCTTGGTTGATTATTGTCCAACCGTGGACGTCTGACGGCTGAAATGGTGATTTAAATAATGATTTAATAGACGCGGTTCGACAGAATCAAATTATTAGGGTTCCTTATCCAAATGGTAAAAGGGGACCCTATTATTCTCTTATCTCGTCGTATGTCTGTCGTTACGTCAGTCACAAGGCTGTATAAAAGCGTCAAATGTTTTATTGCAAAATGCGTATTAACTATACTACACGTAACCCTGACTTTTGACTACTTCAGTGGCGCGGTGGGCAAGGGTCCGCTTGCGGCGCAAGAGGTAGCGGGTTCGATTCCCGCTGAGGGTGAAAGTGTTTGTATGTTCTGCAAGCACTTTCTCCTTGGTCTGGGTGTTTAATATGTATAATAATATATATAAAAATATCTGTATTATGTATGACTATTATATTAAGTATATCAGATATCTAGTACCCGTAAAACAAGCTTAGAGCTTACCACGAGGCTAGATGTTGTTGTGTGAATTGTCTGGAAATGTTTATTTGTATTTATTTATTTTTTACTTGTAGCCCTGCCACGAGTTGCCACTTACGACTTTTGGAGATTACAACATGTTGTAATCCTATGCATAAGACCGATTTTTCACATCAAATTTTAATCTATATCTGTCAAATGTATGGGATAATAACATGTTGTAATCTCCACCAGTCATGGCAACTCGTGGTAAAGCTAAAGTTTATAAAACTTTTATGATGTTGTGTAAAAATAATAAAAATAAAAATAAAAGAATCGATTTAAAGTTAAAGTTAACTTTAAATCGATTCTTTGAGGTACAACAATTTGAAGTACGACATTTGAAACAAATATCAAAGAGTCGTGCTATTTCAAGTCACAAACTCGTTTAAATAATAACAAAGACAGCCACAATCGGAATTATTTTCCAGAAAACCACCCTTTGGTCTTAAAAAGCACACTCATTAAAAAACCATCAAAGGGACTTATAAACTTTCAAACTACTCCTTCTAATTTTCATAGTATAAAGTGTCTCTAATTAATTGGGCAATTAAACGACAAATTGACACATCAGGGCGTCATTATATATATATATTAAGTGTCATTCAGTACGCTTGTTAATATTTTATGACCAATCATTGGCGTTACTACTAATTTAAGAGCTTTTACAATGTGGGTGTCAATTTAGTTAGTAATTAATTCGTCAATTACTGAATAAAAATTGAACGGTAAAATTCTAATTTGAATTTTATTAAAAGGTTTGATCTTTTTTTTTATTTCTATTTATATACTGTATTTGGTTTACCTTAAGGTATTTTAATACTTTAGCTGGAATATTGTTTGAAACGTTAGTGTTTACTTAAACGCCACATTACGAAACACGAAAAAATCGCTTCACGCACTGGCCCAGCCCGGAGGGTGGTGACAAACCGCGGCCGAAGCCTACCACCAGAGACTGTTCTTAGCACCACCCGGAGGTCACGTGTAAGGATTCAGAGGGTAACCACTTACGGACGTGAACAGACAAAAACCTCCAAAACTGGATGGATTTTGATGATTTCACACTAATATAGCATACATATCAAAATAACACAAGGGATCTTTTTCTTTTTATATATTTCTCGGGACAATATTGCAAGCTAGAAAAAAAATACAATTATAAAAAAAAAATAATTGGCGCGGACTTATTTGTTTTCACAGTAAAACACAAAAACACTTATCCGCGAGAAAACTATAATTTCATAAATCAAGTATTTCATAAGTTTACACAATCTCACCAACTTACCTCTTTATAATATTATTAATCATAGCATAAAAAGCAGTGTTGGCTAAGTGCGAGGACACTCGACTTTCATTCCGAAGGTCGTGGGTTCAAACCCCGCCACGCACCTCTGGATTTTTCGTCTTGAGAAATTTATGTGCGCTTTAAACACGTGAGGAAACCGGCATGTTCTGAGAACTTTAAAGAGTTTGAAGGACATGTGACATTTACCAACCCGCACTTGGCCAGCGTGGTGAATCGCCAAGAGAGAAGTCCCTGTATCCCAGCAGTGGGAACGTTAATGATGATGATTAATCATTGATGTTTGAAATCTTTGCTAATTATTTTTGTTTTTGTTTTCAGGTACAAATCAAAAATTTATAAGGCCAAGCAATCTCCCACGTAGGATACGTTTCGTTGGGTATGTAAGAGGATTTTTATTAAATCGTCAAGTCAAAGTCAAAACATTTATTTGCTTAAGCACAACATACATAAACAGATCAACTTTAAGTTGATTTAAACAAACATTTATTATATTCAAATTATCAACGAAATAACATTGTCTTGACAGTTCGCTTAAATATACACTGTTGTGAGACGCGAATTGAATAAAAACAATTTATAACTCTTCAAACTAATATTAAAAACATTCACCAGAGTGGGTACTCTTGCCGTGGTGTACTGTGTCCCAGCAGTGGGAACGTAATGCTTATGATGATTATTTAAAGGTTAAAAACCCTCCTAAATTATGTTAGTTGTCTGTCTGGTTTGGCCCGTAGAGTATCTTCTAGGGGTAGGCACTCAACTAATTTAAATGTTAAATTTATGATAATCGCACTTACCTTGAATGTTACGAACGATAACTACTGTATGTCTACGGTTTTTGGTGAAGTGTTTGGTTACGCAAGTTATAACGTAAAGTTATATTCATTTCATCAGATTTAGAGCCTGTTTCTCAAATTAAAATAGCCAATTGTAGAGTTTCATAATCTCATTTATTTATTATAAAATAACAAAATTACATTTCGTACATTCTATCTTATTCGTAAGAGTCACCTCACAAGACTGGCTCGCTGTGGGTGGCGGGAAATCGACCAATCCATCATTCAATCAATCTTTATAGGGATGTTACCTTTCTACAAATCTGATCGAAATCAATAGTCAAATGACATTGACATTTGACACCCTACATGCTCCTCCTATTGTTAAACAATGGTCCCCATGTTAAGACAATATTATTAACTAACAATCAACTTACAAAAATATACAAAACACAACTTATGTACAAACAGTAACCTAACCTATATCTGAAATTTTCACTAGCAGTTTAAGAATACCTACGGGGCCGTCCCCGTTTTCGCTTAGGCGCCACAGGTTGGCATATCTCGGAATGTTCACAGTCTCTGGCGTGGTATCGAAGGAGTTGTGAAATGTGATATTTGCCCACTATGTCGTCTTGTTTATGATAATGCGCAAGTATAAACGTAGTTGGACTTACTTGTCTGACCACAATATATGGTCCATCTTGTTTGGGCAACAGCTTTGCACTTACGCCTTTACTAGCGTTACTCAACGCATGGGTTTTCAAAAGTACCAAATCGCCAATCGCAAAGTTATCCTCCCGCCGCGTAGCATCTTTCTCCGCCTTACGAGCATCTTGTTGTCGCTCAATCGATTCCTTGCTCTCCACGATGGCGTCGGCAAGCTTCAACAAATATGGGGAAATCTGTGGTACGTAATTTGTGGCACATACTACTTCGCGAATATCAGCTTGAGCATCCAGAGGTGAACGTAGCTCTCGGGCAAAGGTGAGGTAAGCTGGAGTTCGTTGGGTTGTTTTGCAGACAGCAGTATTCAATGCAAATCGTATGGCGGGCAAAGCCTCTGGCCAGTGCTTATGATGGCCCTCAACTAAGATTGCTAACTGTGTCTTTAAGTCTCTGTTTTTCCTTTCTACGGGGTTTGCCTCTGGATGGTACAGTGGAATAAGGTTCTGAGTAACGCCAAGCGCCGTCATAGCATGTCTCATTACATCAGCAACAAACTGCACGCCGTTGTCGGAGATTACGCGTCGTGGTACTCCGTAACGCAAGAATATCTCGTCAATAAGGGCGCGCGCACACGCCTCCGCCGTAGCATCAACTAACGGGAATAACTCCACCCATTTGCTAGCGGGGTCTTCGACGACCAGGATCCACCGCTCCCCGAGGTCTCCGCGCGGCAACGGTCCGAATAGGTCCACTGCGAGCACCTCAAATCGCTGCGCTGGGACGGGTGTCTGTAAAAGACCAGCAGGTTTAAGGTTGGATGGTTTATATTTCTGACATTCTGTACAAGTCTTTACATATTCGGCTATGTATCGTCTCATTCCTGGAAAATAATATCTTTGTGTAATACGCTTCATGGTACGATCTACACCACCATGTCCCGCAGTAGCTTTATCGTGGCATTCTTGCATAATTTCTTGGCGCATACTAGCAGGGATAACGAGTTGTGGTTCTTCACAGTCCTCATCATAAGTATAGCGGTATAACACTCCTTGGGACAAACAATAACCTCTTTCAGCCCACCTTGTACTAGCCACCTCTTCATCTCCTTCCATATCATTTATTATTTTGGCAACATCATTATCGTTCATCTGGGCTTCTCTAATGGTTGTCGCCTGCCAACGAGGCGTCTCTATGACGACCGTGCAAATGCCGCAGGTAGATTGAGTATCTTCCTCGCAAGGAGGGCGACTTAAGGTATCAGCGATAACATTGGCTTTACCTGGAGTGTATTCGTAATGAAGGTCATGCGCTTGTAGCTTCATGGCCCAGCGAACGAGACGGCCCGACGGCGACTTAAGTGTCAGCAGCCACTTCAACGGCTGGTGATCGCTGGCAACGCGTACTCGATGTCCGTCGATGTAACCGCGAAACTTGTCAACAGCCCATACGACAGCCAATGCCTCGCGCTCAGTTGTAGAGTAGTTGCGTTCGGCAGCAGTGAGCAGGCGCGATGCGTATTCGATGGGACGCTCGGTGCTTGGTGACTCGCCTTGTAAGAGAGCAGCGCCGATTGCGTAGCTGCTTGCATCGGTCCTGAGTATGAATTCATGGTTATAATCTGGTTGGCTGAGTATAGGTGCAGTAGTTAATAGTTCTTTGAGTTTAGCAAAAGAAGTTTCTTGGGGCTCACCCCATTTCCAGGCAACATCTTTTCTTGTAAGTTGTGTCAAAGGTTGAGCTATTTGTGAAAACCCAGGTACAAACTTTCTGAACCAAGAACATGTCTGGAGAAAACTTTTAAGATGCTTCATAGAATTGGGCGTTTTCATGTTTTGTATGGCAGCCACTTTATCCGGATCAGGGGATACTCCATCTTTTGTTATAATATGGCCAAGGTACTTGACACTTGTTCGTAAAAACATACATTTAGCTCTGTTGGCCCGGAGTTTAAATTGTCTTAGACGAAGGAAAACAATCTCAAGCTCTTTAAGGTGTTTTGCATAGTCACCTTCAGTAATAAGTATCAGATCATCAAGATAACACAAGAGGGTCAGGTCCTTGACTGATGACCCGGATTTGAAGCGGTCTATGAGCCTCTGGAAGGTGGCTGGAGCATTGCAAAGTCCAAACGGCATGCAGTTAAAGCGGAATACCCCTAACGGACAGACGAACGCAGCCTTATCACGGTCTCTCTCTGTCAACTTGACTTGCCAATAACCCGATCTTAAATCAATGGTTGACATGTAACAATTTTTCTTGGTATATTGCAGTAAATCATCTATTAGTGGCAGCGGATATGCATCGGTCTTAGTAATTGTATTTAACTTACGATAATCTACGCAGAAACGGAAGGTACCATCCTTCTTGGGTACCAGTAGAGCAGGTGACGCCCAAGCAGACTCACATTCCTCAATTACTCCATCACTCAGCATCTTTTTGATTTCAGTTTCCATCACTGCACGTTTGGCTGGTGTAAGCCGGTAAGGTGGTACCGCAATAGGAAGGTGGTCTCCGGTGTCTATGTGGTGTTCTGCGTAGGGAGTACACTCCCCTTTTGTACTGAAAATATCATCATACATCATCAATAAATTTTCTAAAGCAACTCTTTCATCACCTGCAAGCATTATGCCTTCATCATCCCTTAATATGTCAGTGGAAAAACATTCAACAGGCTTACTGATATCATCCTCACACTTGAGACTGTAAACATTCTGAGGTTTGTTCGGTAAATGCCAAGTCATGCTGGAGAAATTTAAAATTAGCCCGGCCTTTACAATAAAATCTATTCCTAGCAAAGTATCATTATTACAGGCATAAGGCAGTATGACAAATGTAACTGGTACCATTAGATTTGTTTTATAAATAGAGACTTGAACCTCAGCTAATCTTACAGTGGTATCTTGCATACTACCATCTGCAAGTTTTATAAGCATTTTAGTGGTGCGGAATGGATGCTTTTGTTTGAGGAGCAGTGTATAAAGCCTACACCCTGCAATACATGCTTTGGCCGCGGTATCAAGCAATGCTATGCCATCAACACCATTTATTTGTATCTCTAAGATAGGCCTATTACAATACTTCGCCTGCTCAGGCATGGTTAAACTACTTAACTCTAAAACACAATTTACATCTTTGTCACAATAGCTTTCATTTAAGTCTTTGTTCCAATCAAACTTAACTTTATCACATTGTTTATCTAAGGGAAAATCACATTTTGTGCACTGAGGTAAAGCAACAGAATACTCACATTGTTGATTGTTATTGTCATCACTATTAGCACAAGACAA
Source organism: Gymnoscelis rufifasciata (assembly GCA_929108375.1). Classification (NCBI taxonomy): domain Eukaryota; kingdom Metazoa; phylum Arthropoda; class Insecta; order Lepidoptera; family Geometridae; genus Gymnoscelis; species Gymnoscelis rufifasciata. The sequence goes on along the minus strand of OV815327.1, from coordinate 4,550,127 downwards.
CAATGCAGCGGGCGAGCCGCAAGTCGGCGTTGGTTTGCAATAAGAAACGGGCACCGAAGACACCGCGTCGCAGCCAGAAACAATGGTATCTGCAGCCTCGCGACGTTCCATGGCACTGCGCCGACGTCTAGCACGGCTCCCACATGATCGCGGCGAAGACTCTCTGGACGATGACACAGCCGAACTAGCATTTGTACTCACATTATTTACGTATTCGTTCGAATCACGTTTGTTTACCTCCGAAGTAAGGTTATAAAATGGCGACGTTAACAATTCGACCGAACAGAATCTTACGGATCGATTAGGTGAACGACGAGGAAAATCGATTGGAGATCGATTAGGTGAACGATGAGAAAAATCGTTTAAAGATCGATCGATTTCATTCGATGCGGGATAATCGGGAACAACTTCTCGCAGTTGCGGATTGAAACGATTCATGTTCGTTCGTTCTCGTTCACCGGATGCTTCCGTTGCGCCCTCTTTCATGCGATGTGGAACTGAAGGCCCAGGCGAGGAATACCGACCGTATCTCGATCTGCGCCCTTGTTGCCATGCACGATTGTTTCCGCTTATTGCAATGGCCGTAGGTGGCGCCATCTGCAATTCGGTTGCAACATCTCGGTGGCGTGGGCTTGATGGGATATTTTGGCGGGAAAATGATGATTTTCTTTCAGGCGATTTTGTTTTACTTCTTTCTTCTGTGCTTTCCTCGACCTCTCTAGCCTTATCTAGAAGCGCCTCGAAGCTATGGATGGAGGCTCGGTGGATGTGTTGTCGCAGACTACGATTAAGTAGGCCAAACACCATATCTATCTGGACTTTTTCTGAGAGGTCACCCTCAGGAATCTTCGCGAGCAGGCAGCGGGCGTTCGCTACGAATACATCCGCTCTCTCGTCCTCCTCCTGTTCTCGAGCGAAGAGCTTCCTATAGGTGTGATACGGCGGGCGACGCTTACCGAATGCGCATCTCAGTTTGTTTAGAGCGTCGGTCCAGCTTCGAGTAATACTTTTAATTCCTACATACCAGATAGCAGCTTGTCCTTCTAGAAGCAGAGGGAGCCCTCGCAGAGCATGGTCGTCGCGCATACCGACGCACTCTTTGTAGATTTCAATAGCATCAATAAATGCTTCCAGGTCATCGGCGTCCCTGGATGAGCCGTTGAAGCGCGCTGTACAGCCTGTAAAATTCGGCGGCAACGATGTGAAGTTACGGCTGGCGGCGTCGTCAGCACTCTCGTTTGGCGTCATGACGCTTTGAGCATCAGGATATTTCTCAGCCTGCGGAGGTGGAGTAGAAGTCTCGCTCGTGCGAGGAGTAGCTACTTCGGCTATGAGCTGGGTTACGCGTTCCAGCACTCTCATGTTCGACTCGGCTTGGGTTCGAGCAAACATGTCAAACATAGAGGATAGCTGCTCTTGGGAGATCGTGACGTTTGTCCGTGGTGCTGCTGGGGCGAGGTCCACGTCCGCGGCGCTCCCGAAGGAGGCGGAGTCGTCATCCTCGCGTGGCAGAGATTTCCGGGCACGCGTCCTCGGCATTTTGTATTTTCTCGGGGTTGGGTCTAACACAACGCAACGCGAACGCGGAGTTATTCACTTCGACGACGTACGCGATGGTTGGCCACTAGTTGGAAGCGCCAGTGTAGAGTTTCATAATCTCATTTATTTATTATAAAATAACAAAATTACATTTCGTACATTCTATCTTATTCGTAAGAGTCACCTCACAAGACTGGCTCGCTGTGGGTGGCGGGAAATCGACCAATCCATCATTCAATCAATCTTTATAGGGATGTTACCTTTCTACAAATCTGATCGAAATCAATAGTCAAATGACATTGACATTTGACACCCTACACAATATAAATAAATGATATAGATAGTGAAACATGCCCGAAGCTTTTCGCCTTATTACTAGTTTGAATAAAATTAACCGGCTTTAACTCAAAGCAACTAAAAAAATATTAATTAATTAACACAATATAAAAAAATGTGTAAAAATTGACTTTCCGGCAGAAAAAGTAAGACAATGGATAAAATAAATACATATTTTCTCACATTCAGTCACATTAGACAAAGTGAGATAGCTCTTGGCATATAACTAACCCTCGACACTTATTTTTGTGATAACTATCCATTGCTTAGTTAACACGGATTTTATGAAACAAGCCTTGAATAAGGCGAAGGTTAACTCTGAATGCAGGCTGCTTCTATCATAACTACTTAACTGAAAATATTGTCCATATGAGCCCTGAAATTAAACTTAAAGATGAAAATCTCCAGATCCTATTAACAGTTAAGATCACGGGACTTCCTTACTACTATCCTACATAACAATAACGGTTTATCTATTCGAGAGCCCCTTTGGGAGTAATCTAGGCGAAAACATTGAAAGCCTTTCTCAAATCCAGGCTACCTAGGTATGTGGAGTACCGTCTTGTACAGAGGCAATAGAACAGCCAAAACAGCACAAGTCTAAGTTTATTCATCTAATTTATTATTATTTTTTAATATTAATGAAATCTTATAATTCAGGTGGCAGGCTCACGAATTTTTTTTAAATTAATTGTTTTATAATTAATTATAGTAATATTTGCACGACCCAAGGGGTCAATTATAGTGACACATATTCTCATCAATCAATTCCGACTGACTGTAAAACTTATATTCATGCAAATAAAGTAATTTCATTTCATAAAAGATTTCCTTAAAAATAAACTTATTATTATTAAGAGAAACAACAGGATATTTACGGAATAACAGTATTCGAAAATACCGACATTTCGATATTAATAGTAATACATAATAATATTAATAACCATGGTAGTTTCAAAAGTCGAACTATTATTGGTTAAGCACCTTATTACATACTACTAAAAAGTTATCTAGAAACTACAAACTCTTTAAAGCGTCTTACACAGTCAAAAAATTGGTGAAAAAGAAGAACAATTAATACTTCTTACCGCGCAAAATTAAAAAAAAATCTATAAAACGCTGCTAACCCCGCTGGTCGTCATTAGTCAGTGTATAAAAATTACATAAAAAAAGTAATGCAATAAATATAAGATAGATGTGACTCACAAGTAAACCAGCTGTCTGTCTGTCCCTGTAAGCTGGGTCAGGCAGGTTTCAACAATAAATACAAGCAGATAAGATTATCTTTGTTTCAAAGTATCTATACTTGGCATGAGAAGTACGTTGTGTAATTTATGTAACATTTATTGAGGGTATTAAAGAAAGTAGGGTATTTTAAGGTTTTAGGGCTTAAAACTTCATTGGTTATTTCGTTATCAATGTTTTGTAGTTTTATTAAAAACTTAAAACGGGTTGAAGCACCATGATATATCGGAAAACTCAAACGCTGACAAATCATGATATATTATTACCCGTTTTAATTTTTATTATTGTTGAAACACATGATAATTTAAAAAAAATAAAAAAAATCTAACCAACTTCAGTTATCAAACGTTCTACTTACATCTATAGTTGGGTACTTTGCTTATTTGTTTAGATTTTTTGTCACGACTAAAATATGTACCTACTTTCTAACACGTCTTTATGCACATTATAATTAATACCTGATAAGTTTTTAGTAAAAATTGTCTTTAAATTTGTTGTCATTTTACGAAATAAATAATATTTAGGTTCTTCTATACATAATAAATTATTCCCGCCGCTTCTGTCTGTCTTCCTGTCTTAATGATCGGGATAAAATAAAACTACTGTCTTTAAAAAAACAGTGTTTTATAAAATATGGAATGTTATTACCTCATTAGATTAACTGTTACAAAACAATCCATATTGAACTCCATAATTAAGTAGATAAGCCTTAAAACAGAAAACTAATTATTACCCGACCCTACAACTTGAAATGAAGAATTAAAATTTAAACTCAGTCGTAATTTTGTTTATAAAAGTTTTGTATGAAGGTTTGAATGATTGATTTTGTGGGTCCATTTCACAATAATTTGGAAATTCTAAACTTTGGAAGAGGGTTTATTAAAGGCTTGAGATTTATTTCAAGTAAATTTAAAATTGATTGTAGCAACCCTAAATTACTTATGGTCCATTAGTCTAGTATTCAAAATCTGATCCATTAAAATAACATTAAAAGAGTTGGATTTGAATTATTAAAATGTTTCTGTCTACCAATCCACTAAATTACGTTCCGGTGAATAATTAAGTATGTACCAACAAAATTAGAAAATTTATGGTATCTTTTTACAAGAATTTAACGCCCCAAGGTCGAAATGGTCAAGGGCGTAATCTACCACAGCCATAATTTCCTTCATTACCCTAAAAAGCTCGAAAAATAAATATTCATTATGAAAATTAAAACAAAGAACTGCCGGGTTTTTCTGTTCGCTCGCATTCAACGCTATGACATTGTCTATTCGCGGGTGAAAATAACAAAAATCTCATCTCGTACGGCCTAACAGAATAATGACATCCCTAACACGACTATTCCATTCGCAGGGTTGTCACTCATTAACATATGTACATAAAGAGAGGGCCGCAATGGCCAGCCGCCGCCGCCATGTTTGAATAGCTCGCATTTTCAGCAGCCATTTTAAAATTAAGAGCTATTTTCTAATCATAATATAAAAATCCCCTCGCGAGCGTCAGCGTCAATTTAAATTTCAGTATTTCAGTTATGAAAATATCCCCTGAAAGAATTTCGAATAAATATTTTTTCTGCTTCATAACACTTGATGCTTTATCACTTAAGTGGTCTCAATATCTGTATAATTTACACTTCGCTTCACACAAAAGTGAAACTCTTAATTTAAATGAAACGGGAATGTGCGTAGGAATATAAAATTTCGATTTACGAATACGTCAAAACAGACACGAAATAACGTATTCCACGGTCGTTTTGCATCGAAAGTAGAAGGCAGTAGTCGAAAGCATCTCCTTTCAAGTAAATAAAAATAGGCGAATATATTGAAAGCTCAGGGGATAGCCAATAACTCCGGTTGGATTTGTTTGGATCTACGTATGGAAATATACCATCCCTGCGGGTTGGATGGACACGGATAGTTTAGAGGAAGGAGGCAGCCCTGAAAGAGGGGTGGCATAAAAACGGGAATTTATGCGGTTACTTTTGATGCAGTTGAGGGATTGGGTTATGGGTTTTTACGGAAACTACCGGTTTACTGTTTATCTTTTCGGTTAGCTGTTTATTTTTTCAATGTTGTATCAAAACAATCTGTGATACTGTGATGAAGTATGTTGTCTCCGAAATTTTGTTACTGTTTACTGTTTTAGCGAAAACTGTCGATGAGTTACATTTTTATCTTCAGTCTATGTATATAGTTTGTCCAAAATTATTTCAAATAGTTAGTACGTTCCAAGTTTTATGCAATAAGTTTATATACCTTAAAAGTTTATAACATATAAAATCACCGAGTTGAATAAAACTTTTACCCAGGATATCCTGTGTAAACGATGATGAGTTTAAAATCTCTTATCGAAACGACAAAGCCCGCAACCATTAACTTCTCGATAAGCAATTCGATTCGAACTATCGATATCGATAAAAATGCTAATACCCCAACCCTATTGCGGAGAGTCAGTGCAGTGAATTGCGTCTTCTGGATCCCGGCTTTCCCCTTCAGGTACCAAAAGCTGATTCACCGTATTTCAACCCTTACTCGAAGCAATTCACAAGAAATCTACATCGTCTTATAGCTAATAAATCTGAACTGTGTCGAAGCTGAATGCTGAAGTTTGTTTAAGTCGACTTGTATCACTAAATTCGGTGGCTTAAGTGAGATCCACTTGTCAATATAATAGGTAAAATGTAGTGTGTAGTCAAATTTTATTGGTTTTAAACTAAACGAGAGCTATATCCCATCTAATATTATTAACGCGATAGTTTGTAATGATGTTAGTAATTGTGTGTTTGTTGCTCTTCCACTAAATATGTATAAAAAATATCTATTATTTTATTTTAATAGTAAAACAAACAGTTTAAATAAACTTACTAACACTAAATAGAATACCTATAAACCATTTACATTGTATTAAGTAGGTATATCAAGTGTCTAATACCCGTAACACCAGCTTAGAGCTTGCCACGGGGCTAGATAATGTTAAATGGATTGTAAGTAAATATAAAAAAAAACTATATACAATATAGCATACATATCAGAATAACACAAAGGCTAAAATACCGCTTTCCGCGAAATAATACAATCATTTCGAATAAAGTACTATTCGAGTAAAATTTTGCATGTACAAAGCTGTTTTCCAGTAATGGACAAATGCTACTTTTTACCAAATTTATTGCAAAGTTTCGGGCTCTGCAAGTATTTCTATAAAACATTATAAAATGCAACGTTGTCTCATCATCTTTATCATTATTTCTGCCTAAGAACTCTTGCAGAATCCCCTAAATCAAACTATTTTAAACATTCTAAGTTGCATTCAAACTCCTTTAAACTGAAAGTCCGTACTAGCAGCCCTAAGTAGATTCGAATACCGACGAACAATAGCGCCTTTTTACCACTCGACTCGACTTGAGACTTTCAGGAGCCTGAAATCTTAGACATCGAGAGGCTTTACAAAAGGTACTTGCATTAAAGTGCGTAAAATTTGAGGACTTTCGTTGTAACTAAAGATTTTTAAGATGGAGAGAAGACTCGAATTTGTTTGTAAAGTTTATTTTAGCCGCCCTTTTAGGGTTGTTGTTGGAACAAATAGATAAATGGACATAATCTTTTACCATTTGTGATACATATATCTTTGAATTGTTTTTAAGTATTTATCTGATTTGTTTGTTTATTATTTTAAGGGGCCTGTCTCATCATGTGCAAGTAAAATAAGACAATGGTTAAAATAATGTGACAAAGCGTTAACCACGCTTTGTCTTGGCATAACTAACCATTGCTAAATTTACTCGGATTTTGTGAAATAAGTCCTTAGTAAAAAGGTATTGGATGTAGTGTTGGTAAAATAATCTAAATGTGTAAGTCAAATAATTCCTACATTACAAAACTATGTCTATATTCATATACATTAACCCCACTTTTAGGTTGAAATTACGTTACTTCTTAATTTTTTCTACACAAATTTTGAGTATGTCTTTATTCGTTCAGAATAGCGTAAGGGACGGGACAGTACGGCTAATAAAATAAAAAAAATTACCTTTATGTAGCGTATCATCTTTCATCATAATGTAAATTTAATTTCCAACCATCAAGTGAGATAGTAGAAAACTCAGTTCTATCTCACATAAAAAAAACATAACGTGAAGCAATAGCTATATGTATATATGCATATACTCAATACATAAAATAAGTAAACTCTTTGTTTACCAAACACTAGGATCAAAAAGTCCCGTGAAAGGCACTGTCAATCCGCACTGCATATTTATTCGTAGAAAGATTGATGTCGGGCCGTGAAGGGATGGGATTAAGCAGACTTAAGGGCTCAAAAGGGCTCAATGTGCTCAAACCAGCCCAATGTGCTCAAATGGGCTCAAACTTATGATAATGCAAGCTCGGACGGCGACGTGATTGCGCAGGTAAACTTTGAAGCTCTCATCCCCGTTTAGAGACTAGAAATGCTTTTGGAAGTTGCAAAATGGATATTTTGTGGGTTTGTATCTTATAATTCTATTGTTTTTGGATGGCGAAGAGAGGATAAGTGGTCCGTTTCTGATCTAACGCTTGTCTATAGGAGCTGTCGTGCATGTGGAATAAACTCAAAGAGTGATTAGATTGCAGTTCTCATAGATGATAATACAAAACTTTGCTTGCATTTCATAATAATTCTGATTAGCGGCCTACGGCGAATATTCGTGTCTGAAAGTCTTTGTCTGCTAATATAGACATGATAATCGCGTTGACATTAGCGCTCCCGTGAGCGCCCACTGATGAAGCCAATCCATAAAATAACAACTAGGTACAAATTCAAGTAAAAAAAATTACCTAACCCTTTACATGGAGTAGAACTTTTATTATTTCAGTCCGATCATTACTGAGCAACAGACTCCGCAACACGAAATTACGATTAACGACTCCTTGCAGAGCAAAAGTAGTAATTTCTGTAAGTCCTAATTTCTTTTTTTGATTCCTTTTATCGCTCACCCTTGACCCATCATTTGTTGCCATTAGCGATATTATACTTCCGGTTAAAAAGGCCGAAGTAGCCGCAAAAGTTAGCCATTTTTGCCTCTAACGACAAGAAAATAGAGTTTAAGTAACCCTGCAGTTTACCTGCGCCAAGTTTCCAACGCTTATGTAAATGCTAACAAAATGTTGGTTTCGCGTGATACACCCTAGTTATCGTGGCAAGTATTTTGCATATTTATACGCATGCATATTTACTTGTATGCATATTTTGTTCAGTGAATTTCCGAATATATTCCGGGCATCTTAGGAATTGCGGGTGATTTTGTTACGGAACGCCGCTGGCGTGAAGGCGCTGTGATTGATTGGGGGATACTTAAGTATGGCTTATTGTACTGGAATTATTACTTACTCAGATATAATATATTACAATGGCACAATGAGCATTGCTTTTCGCTAATATTGCCCTCGTTTTTGATAGTTTTTATTAAATCTGCAGTAATTAACTATTTAAGTGCCAAATAATAATATCAAGAAAATTACTAACTATGCAGGCTTTACAGTTTTTTTTGTTTATGGTAAACTAGCCTTAAACACTAGGCGTTGTTTTACTAATTTTCCAGCGGTAATAACGTAATTTCCGCGAAAAGTGAACTAATTAATTATTTTTTATATCAGTCCAGTAATTTCTGAGATTAGCGCGATGTAATAAAAAAAAAACAAACAAACTCTTCAGATGATAAAAAGGCAATCTCATCTTGATGACAAGTGTGGACTGTAACGAACTAATTTTCTATTAGAAATTAAGTTTATAGTTTTCAGGAAATATATTAATAGGAATTCAAATTCATATATATTCAGACTGCATTTATTATATCGAACTCTTAGCCCCAATTTTATCAGTATGTGCTACAAATCGCGTTTAATTAAACATTTAAAAGACCAGGTTCACGATTTACAAATTACAATTTTATCTTAGTAGGACGGTAAAACGAGCTTAGCCTGGGTTGATCACGTTTATAGCAAATGTTGCTTAGTCGGTTGAGTTGTTATTCCAAACCTTTTCGGCGAGAATTTCAGTAAACTTCTTTTCAACTTACTCAGATCAATCAAATTCATTCCTACTTAGCATCACAGATTTTACATAAAAAACCTACATTTTATTCAAAACAGTACATCTCTCTACGTACAAGGAAACGCGTTTGCATTTAAAAAAGCAATTTACAACGCAAATTCCCTTAAGTAAATTTCAGTTTACTGGCAAAAATTCGAAGATAGGAGGGTAGGAATCGTTTATATTGTCTGTTTTGAGCTTTGTTGGTTTTATAAGAAACGGGAAAAAACGGCAATAATGCTTAATTATTTAAAATACCGACTAGAAAAATACTTTTTAGTAACTTGAGAATACTATTACAACCTGCTTAATAAGGGCTTTTTAATTCAACTTTTTTTTTTAATGATTTGAAAAATATTAGTGACACATTATCTCTTTTAGGATTAACACCTAATTCCAGGCATAATGAATGGCCTGGCCCTGGCCTGCAGACATCGTGAACGCGCGGCCTTTACCAACTCCATTTAGCATGTAGACGTCTAACGCTGCGCTTGCCGTTGTCGATCCGCGATCTCGCTAATCAGTTTGGCTATGGAATAAACCACTCATTTCTTAGTATCTCTTCATTTTAGATTCGATCTAACACGAACTTCCTTCTATAATCAACAAATGTAATAAATATTTAGCTCAATAAATTCTTAGATAAACCATTCCTTCGTAGATAGCAATACGAATACAACTTCTAAACAACTATAGGTATTTTCACTCACTTCCATGTAAAACAGGGTTTTAGCAAAAGTCTGTACCTGAAGTGTTAACGGAAAATTTATTGCTCTACACGGATCTAGGATCCTTGCTTATAGTACATCGATTTCCTCCGTGGAAATGTAGCCTTATTTTAGAGGCTAATAATTCTACGTAAACTTCCAAGATTGGAATTGCGATACGAATTTTTAGTGAAATGTTGAATGTTATTTTTCGTAGCGTAGAATAGGTAAAATTGCAAACTTGGCGTTAGGGTTCAATCTATATAAATAAAAATGAATTGTTGTTCGTTAGTCTGATTAAAACTCGAGAACGGCTGAACGGACTTATCTTATCTTAGTCTTGAAATGTTCGTGGAGGTCTAGGGAAGGTTTAAAAGGCGAGAAAAAATCGAATAATTGCCGGGATTTTTTGTGCGTGCGATCCGTGCGAAGCCGGGGCGGGCCGCTAGTGATGAATAAACATTTCTGGACAATTAACACAGCAATATCTGTGGTTATCTCTCAGCTTGTGTTTCGGGTACAATACATTCAATCATATCTTAATAAAAGAATATAGATAAATATAGATAGATAGATAACACTTTGTTGCACACCACACAAAAAAAAACAAACATAGACTTAATCATAATGTTGGAGTACAAATGGAATAATATATAACTTGTTTAGATAGGTATTTGTGTTAACCCCAAACCGAAAAATAGGGATTTTTATAAGTATGACGTGTCTGCCTATGGCATCATATTTCCCGAATGAATGAAGCGATTTCAATTTAGTTTTTTTTTTTGTATTAAAGGTGACTTTGGTTTTACATGTTTGATGAATATCTGTTGAGCCGGTTAAAAATTTACAAAATAAAGTAAAGTTTATTTAAAAAATATTTGTACAATTGGCTTTAACTAGGTAATGATATCTTTTCTTTTTTGTTTACTTATATGTAAGGATTTAAATTTATAAACTAAAATATGTACGTGCCTATATACTCGAGTGTCGGGTATCAAATGAAAGGGCATTACGTGCACGTTCCAAACAATATAATATATTACTTTTAAGGGAATAAAATATTATTTTAAATTTCAACTGGATATTATGGATCAACTATTACTGGATCATATTTCCATACTAACTACTATTTACCATCGCAATCTAGGCTTAAATTACCTTAATTAGATCTATTTAGGTTATCGTAAACGTAACGGCCATTAATGCTTATCCTTCAAAGGAATCGCAAGAGATTTGATTTGACAAGACACAGACAGCATTTGCGGTAATCGTACTCAAAGGGCATACCCTTAAAATAACCCTCACTCACCCTGAATCACCTTTTAATAACCTGGTAACAATATTAAGCTATTAGAACTCTGACATATGATAATAGAAAATAGATTATGTTCATTTAAGTTATTTACGAAAAGAGCCCTTTGGCGATTCATGCCGTGATATGAAACGACTAAAGATCCTTTAAATTTGTGTACAAAGACGGTCATTCAGGAAAGTAATTGGAACTAAATAAAAGCAACACTTTTAAATTACTTTTAATTTAGAATTTCCTATGGACTTTTCATGCGTGATAGATAATGATAGAGTGGAGGTTAAGAGAATAAGTAATGATTTTGGACAGGCCTAGCTTGTTTATAATATGTACGACAGTCAGTCAGTTAGACTCGACAACATCATCATTTACAGCTGATTTGGCCTACATGATAATAGGCATTTCTAAGTCTTCAGCCAAACTTGAGCAACGAGACGCGGGAAGCTACTGCAAATACATACTTATGATACATTAGAAAACACCGAGACCTGAAAACAGAAATAGATGGATAGAAAATCATAACGGCTGTGTTTTTTTCTGTAAACAAAAGCTGCCTAAAGTAAATATAAAAATATTTCCAGACAATTCACACAACTAGCCCCGTGGTAAGCTCTAAGCTTGTGTTACGGGTACTAGATATTTGATATACTTAATATAATAGTCATACATATATAGATATTTTTTATTATAAATATTAAACACCCAGACCAAGGTGAAAGTGCTTGCAGAACATACAAACACTTTCACCCTTGGCGGGAATCGAACCCGCTACCTCTTGCGCCGCAAGCGGACCCTCGCCCACTACGCCACTGAAGCAGTCAAAAGTATGACACTTTGCGATATTAAAATGTCCACGACAGTAGACAGCAACAATAAAAGTCGCACGGCAAATATCCGCACTTTTTCTGCTTTACCAATAAAGGTGATCCATTGGTTTGTTTGTTTGTCGTCGGTATTTCAATATTGGACAGGCATGTTTGCCAGCTGAGTCGGTGATTACTCCTCACTTGCCTTTTTCCGTACAGTGCCATCTGTTGACAGGTTGAAGTATTTTTGTGGTAAAAATTATTGATAACGACATTATACTCCAAAAATCCTGTTTAAAAAAACCCGGACAATCCCCACGACAACATCTAGCCCTGTGGTAAGCTCTAAGCTTGTGTTCCGGGTACTAGACATCTGATGTACTTAATTTAATAGATATACATAGTTATACTGCTATTTTTTATTAAGTATACCTAATCATTTTTTCGTAATTTTTTTATTGCAAAATGTGTAGGGTTAAACTTACATGGAGTCCTAGGTGAAGTATGAGTCTATCCCATTATAAAATTTATTTCCTTTTGTATGAGCATGTTCTTATATATAGGTAAGCCATTGTTGCAAAAAAATAATTGTATTCTTCTTTGTTCTTTAAATAAAAGGAGCTGTGTATATTTTTGCTTATACTTTATTTACGTAAACAGTAGGTATCACATTGTTTCCTGAAAGTTTAGCAAATAAAACCGATCTCTCAAGAATTTCCTCATAAAATATCGACTTTGACGAGAATACCTTTGGAAATACCTTTTTTGGAAGAGTAGTTATTTTAACGGGCGATCTCAATTCTGTATGAACGACATGTTATCATCACATCGGCAACAGGGCTAGTAATGCTCTGCTTATTTTGAGATTTTGTGATGCTGTGTGATTAGTCCGACAATATTTATGAATTTATTTAATTTATTTATGTTTCACCTTCGCCGAGTAAAGATCCAAGAAGTTAATCAGTAGTTAGGTTCATAAAGAGCTGTCGCACTCAAAATATGTTATGGATTAAAATAAATTATATTATTCATTTTAAAATAGACAATTGAACAATGTATTGTGTAATGAGCTTGAAATACTACATATCCCAAATCCAAACCAGAATTTGTAAAATTTGGAATTAATGCCACAGAGCCACTAAGGTCGACAAATATAGACTTAAACTTGTGCTGTTACATTTCCAGGGTACCAAACAAATTTTTACCAATACCAAAATGAATTTAAGGGAAATTTAAGGGCTGAAGTGGGAATGTGTGTGTCCCTAAAATTGTCCCTCCGATATTCTAGCAGAGACCCAATGTCCCTTTGATGTGGAATCATAATACATATTTGAATAAATCGAATATTTTTCTTTATATTGGTAAGATGAAATTGAAAAGAAAAAATATTATGAACTTCTTACCTGAGCAATGTTTCAAACAAACAAATATAAATATTATAAAGTTATGGTTACTTATAATTATTTTTTTGGTTTTTAAGGAGTTCTATTAATAGATACTTTAGATAACCCAAAGGCTATTTATCATATTATATTATAGAACATGAGGAGATTTCTTGCTCGTTTGTTAAATTGTGCATTATTTATTTTCCGTATTAGATAGCGAACGATCAACACGAAATCAAAATAAATTGTATGGATTTCCCTGATATATTTATTTCATATTTTAAACTACGTACGTCAAAGCATTAGTAATAAGTTAATAAAGACCTGTTTGTTTTCCAAATAAAATAAAATACCTAAATAAAGAAAATAGAAGACATATTATCCGTTAAAAACCCCATAGAATTTCGACCCAACAACACTTCAACGCTCTCAGAATAATATACTCGATTGTTCTCTCGAACTCGTGGTGTTCGAGAGATCCTAAGTATCAACATTTGAACAAGTTAAAATGAAATAACGACCCACATTTGCAATTAGCCTCGTAATAGTTTAAGGTAAAAGCCCCGGTTGTCGGCCAGGGCCAGTAATTGGACACCTAAATTCTCACATTAATATTTTCCAACCGCACACAACCCGCAAAATGACCACGTAAGGCAAACGGCATTGTTGGTCGGCAGTGTTGCCTACTCGACGAATTTAGCTTGTAAGGAAAGTTGCGCAAAAAATAGTTCTGAATATTCTGTTGAACTAGTTCCAGTTTTTTGTTAAACAGGGTAAATTAAAATGAAGAAAATAATATAATTTGTAATCCATACACTGTTGACAAATTAGTTGTGTGTTTCATTAGCTCAGGCAATTTGTAGACAAAAATAGACTTGGTAACGTTGATCATTATCATGATAATTGTATTTTGGATGCTCGAAAACGGTTAAATCATAATGCGCACATCCGTTTCATTTTCTTAACCGCATATAACCGTTATTTTGAATAATGCGTCTTATGCCAAAAATAGACTGTGCCTACTTAGACCTTGTTTGAAATACAATTCGGAGGTTTTGTCTGTTCACGTCCGTAAGTGGTAACCCTCTGAATCCTTACACGTGACCTCCGGGTGGTGCTAAGAACAGTCTCTGGTGGTAGGCTTCGGCCGCGGCTTGTCACCACCCTCCGGGCTGGGCCAGTGCGTGAAGCGATTTTTTCGTGTTTCGTAATGTGGCCCGGAGAAGCCATCTTCTAGGCCTTCATGCTCCATCTTAGACCACATCGTCACTTTACATCAGGTGAGATTGTGGTCAAATGAAGGCTTATCAATAATAAAAAAAAAAAAAAAAAAAAAAGGCTGTAATTATTTATATAACACCAGCTTATGATATCTATACTAATATGATTAACGCGCTAACCTCAAGAACTAAAGTTCCAATTAAAATAATTGTTTCACTGTTCGATAACCTATTTATCAAGGAAGGCTATATGCTACTTTAACCAAAGGAAAACACGTCGTTCCCTCAAAAAATCCATAAAACACGTGCAATGCTGTGACGAGAAAAGCTAGATAATTAATATACACGGCTATGTTTATTTTAATTAACGAAAACTAAAAGCCAAACATCACAAAATGTTGCACTTGTTAGTCTAATAAAATTGAAATTGCAGATAAAATTGAAGCACAGAAAAAGCTGCAAAAATTCTGAATTATGCTTGGCAATTTGTTAGCGTTGGCAACACAACTCCCAGGTGTTTTCGCGGGCAAACTAGGGGTCACATTTCTCTGTCAGAATCCGGTTTGCTACAAAACTACTGTCATGCTATTTATAAACGCTGGCTTTGCTATTTAAATAAATACCTCGTGGATAGCGCCCTGCTTTATACCTCTTTATCAAATAAACAAGAAAATAACGTTGGAAGCTACACAATGTTTACGAATAAGGGATGAACACGTTATATATGTTGTGTGATGCATAAAGTTTAGTGGACGGTGTGGTGTGATGCAAAATATAGTTTTTAACGAAATAAAGTTGCTTTTTCGCAGAGGAGCTCGTATTTTCTGTGCTTTACCAGTTGCTAAACCACAACGAAACCGTGACGAAATGTTTACTCCACTTTGGAGTATTAAATAGGAATTCTAGATCCGAGTGAGTATTGCTCACCTCGCTACTAGGTTATGTACCTTTAAACACACAGACCTAAACATTTAGGTTTACACCTTTAAGATATATAACGTTGCAGCGATAAGAAGAGCGTGGAACACGACCCAATGTTCGACTCTGTCGTAAGCCTTATCGTAGTCGACCAAAGTAATAGGCCAAAACAAGTATGAATAAATATTTTCTGACAATTATATGGGATGATTAATAATGTAAATTGTCAACTCGTTGTAAGGCTGATACGTCAAATAGTAGACATACTATATTTAGTATCAGTTGCATATTTTTACTTAATAAATACCCAGACCAAGGAGAAAGTGCTTGCAGAACATACAAACACTTGACCCCGCGGGAATCGAACACGCTACCTCTTACGTTGAAAGCGGACCGGTTATATTCATGGCACTTCTCCATGAGCATATTTAAGGTATAAATGTGATCCATTGTGGAATATCCTAGCCGGAAACTGACCCGTTCAATATTATTTATACCTTGATCACACTGTAAAAGCATTTGAATCGTAACCTAAAACGTACTCTATTCAGATATTCATCTCTCACATTTTTCAAGTCTATACTGCCCTTTCCATAAAGAAATCAAATTACAGTACAAAAATGGCCTTACTATACAGGTCAATGCAGTAATGCCACTTACAAAGGCGAGTTAGGGTAAACGTGCCCATTATCGCCCCATAGTGCAGCACAGTGCACAATTTGGACTGCACTTCTAAATTGCTTTCGCGATTGAATGTTAACGTGGTCGTGGCGAGGAAAGGAGCTTCTTATTTAATGTCAAATGCATTGAGATGCAGTTCGGTTAAGTTTGACGCGTTAGAGTGTTTCTGAACATACAATTGACAGAAACATTTTAATAAATGATGTACCTACAACTACAAGAGTAAGGGTTCATCTGGATCATACAACTTAAGTTATTTGTTGATAAACTACAGAATAAAAGAAAAGACATGTCTGAAGTTTAACTATGGCAAAATTCTAGACTTCACATACTACGACTTATGTGGTAGTTACATAGAAACCATGTACATAGAATAATTTATAACCTCAAACACCCGTCGCCGACCAACTATTTATTGGTCCTAAATGTTACAGCGCAATTATTATTGTTTGGTGTGTGTAATGAAGAATTTTCCATCTATCTATCTATGATACGATTTAAATTGAACAAAAACGTAGGTAGGGTGCCGCCTTTCCCCACCTTCCTCCACAAAATGCACAGTGAAATTTTCATACTCTAAGTGGCTATTCAGTTGGGTCTCGTTAAGGAAATACTCGGGTTTTGCCCTAAAAACCCTCTTTCCCGCGAGTTAGGTGTGAAAGCATAGTACATGCGCTGATTGTTCGAAAGAGAAATTTATTTTTCGCCTGATTGCTGAGTCAGGTCTTAGTCATTTTTTTGTTGACTAGAGATGAGCCACTTGGTGTTTTTAACAGAGATCTGAGATAGGAAGTGTTTCTCAATTGTATTTGCTAAAACCCCGTCGGAAAAAGAGGGCCAGATAATTTTGAAGTGCCTGTCTGTCTGTGTCATCATAGCTACCGAACGGATAAAGCGATTTCGTTTTTTAATAAATAAAAAATATTTCCAGACAATTCACACAACAACATCTAGCCCCGTGGTAAGCTCTAAGGTTGTGTTTCGGGTACTAGATATCTTATATACTTAATATAATAGTCATACATATTTAGATATTTTTTATTATACATATTAAACACCCAGACCAAGGAGATCGTGCCTTTCGTGTTTTTGTTTTAATGTTGACTTTTGCGCGAGTGTAGACTGGTTTGATGTAAATCGTTGAGCCGTTTTAATGTCATAGGGGGTAAAAGTGAGGAAGCAGAACCGAATATCTGCAAATATACTCGAGTGGGGTATGAAATGAATGTGCATCTCGTGCATATTACAAAATAATATGATTTTTAACATTTAAGGAAACTAAAGTTTTGAAGGGGGAGTTTTATAAGTTTTATATTTATATTACCAGATTTATATTAATTTAGTACCTCAGAACTTCCCAGTTTTTTTTTGTTAACTCTGATTTAGACGATCTTTTTTTTTTGCTTAAGCTTAGAATTCAATCTTATCATTTAGATTTGACAAGACACGATCATAAGATACCTGTAATAAACCATTTTTTTTCAAGTGTATCAAAATCAGATGTTATAGGGCTAGATGTTGGGGATTTATAATTAACTTAATACCATAAAATCCATAGGCATTTCGTGGTTCAGGTTACACGAATTACACGTATATACCAGTATCAAGAAATAGATCCTTGAATTCTCGAGTACACCCATAAAATGTTTTATCGTAAAAATCCTGTTACAAATTCCTAAATCATATTCGGTCATAAAACCAACATCGTTATTTTTATCAAGATCGGTAAAAAGTAAATTAATTCAACGTCAGAACGATTAATGATATACCAGTGGTAAGGTGATACCAGATTTAGATAAGCTGGCATATTAAATATACTGCAGTTTTTTATATTTAATATTTTATTTCATCGTGTCTTTGCTTAAATAACTACTTACTTAATACACAGAACACAGAAAGGTACCAAAGGATTAAGGTTTTTTTTTTTGGTTGTGATGATGTGAGAAATTTTACGACTAAATAATTTCTCTGTTGCAAGTATCGGCTTAGTCCCACAGCATCTCATTCCCCGAGCATCTCATCTTGGATCATTAATTTTAGTTTTTGTGTTCATGCCCTCAAAATACTCAGATTGGCCTAAAAATACCATCAGCAGAAAAAAAGATACTACATTTATTTCTCAATCGACAAAAAATAAAGACTTCTTTATTTATTTTTTTATAGTTATCAATTCGGCGCGTATACATTTGTTATGTGTGAGCACGCATAACTTTTTATTGAGTAGTCAGATTTTGATAGAAAATTTTAATAAGTGATTATACCGTAGTGAGGCATAATTATGTCAAGCAGTGGTCGTACTACGGATTAAATTATAATGATATATATATAGAATATAATTATAATGAATAAATGCTTCGGTGGACAGCCGCTTCAGATGAAATGATTGCCAATAACAAAGGATCGTTTTTAGACAATTTTGCGTCAAATTTGATACAATTCTGTCCATCATATAAAATTTTGAATAATGCACGAACCTCGTTTTTTATCCGGTAGTTTTCTAGTTTATAGACAGACAGACGCAGTGGATGACTTTATTTTATAATAAGTTTATATAGATAGTAGTAGGTATAATTTTACAAAATTGCCATAAAGTAAAAAATCTTGATTTTCTCCCTAGATAAGCGGGTAGTATATTTGTGAGCAATAAATACTTGCTATAAACATTTATAATTGCAGTATCAAATTTTACTGCTTGTAAATTGATAGCAGGTTAACGTGCCATCTAGCAATTTAACTTATAACTTGGCGGTTCATTCAAAGCGGTCCTTGAAATAGTATAATATATATTTTGAGTGATTATGAATTTATAACTAGTTCGCTCAACTTAAGCCATATAAGCTTAAGTATAATATTTTCGGCGTGCTTTATAAATAAAGTGTCTGAGTGTTCTCGAATAACATTTTCTTTTGTCTCGGTATTTTCAATCTTTACATAAATTAAAGTCCGTCTATCCGTATGTTCGCGATAAATTCAAGAAACTACTGAACAGATCTTTATGCTGCTTTCAGCAGTAGTTTGAGTGATTTAACTTAATAGGTTTGCATTCGTGTAAAGCTGAAACGGGCCACTAGTCTATCTATATAAATAAAAATTAATTGTTGTTCGTTAGTCTGATTAAAACTCGACAACGGCTGAACGGATTTATCGTATCATAGTCTTGAAATGTTCGTGGAGGTCTAGGGAAGGTTTAAAAGGCGAGAAAAAATAGAATAATTGCCGGCAAAAAAATTTGAATAAAAACCCGTACGAAGCCGGGGCGGCCCGCTAGTCTATAATAAAAATATCTAGGAATATGTGTGATTGTATTGAGTCATTATAAAGAATTTTCCCGATTAATGACCACCGTAAAAAGTAGCCTATGTCCATTATTGGATTAATTCCATTAGAGACAGAAGTTGCTTGCGTTCAGAGCTTGGCTAAAGAGAATCTGTTAACCAAGTTTCATTTAAATCGATTCATTAATATTTGCGTGAAAACCTCACAGACTAAGTTACTTTCGCATTTATAATATTAGAATGGATTTTAATTGCATAAAAGCTTTTATTCTGATTCACATTGAGACCAGTTCCGTTTAAATAAGATTATGCTTGTTAAAAGCATTTATTTATAGTATATTTTTACTCGAAAGTCCCGAATAATCTTACCGGAAGTAGAATATCCAAAGGACAAAGATACCAATTGTAATTCCGACTGCATCTCAGTGTTTTCCGATGTCTGCAAATTCTATCCGAGTGTGAAACAAACAATCATTCAGACGAACTAAGGGGACGTCACACCTGTGCCCATGTTCCGTCCTGTTCTATCAACTTCCGTCCTTTTTCCTCTTAGGGCGGAGATACACTGGGCGGTTTTTACACTTTATTGCCATGTCCGTAATCGCCTGAGGGCTTTCGACAATACTTTTACAAAAGAAAGTTTTGAGGTTGCTAGCTATGTGTGGATCCTATTTTTGGCGCTTTATTTTATTACTACTAGACTTAGAATAGGCACGGTATCTTCTAATGCTATGTTTTCGCTATGAATCTAAATTGAAGAATTATTAGTATATAGATCTTTATACAGTACTAGTCGACCCGAGAGACGTTGTCCTGTCCCACGTCTCAAAAAACAATATCCAGTTGACCGTATTCTGAATCTAAACCATTCCCAGATCCCCTTGAACACACACAAAAAAATTCATCAAAAGGGCTCAGTGACATACACACTCACAGAAGAATTATATATGTATATAAAGATTTGGATGTATCAGGATATTAAAGCTTCATGTACGTGTTGAAGGCTTATTACATTGCTAAGTTATCTTGTTGATATTTTGAAGAACTTGTACCTAGAAAATTAGACAAGACCGTTGAACCCGAAATGTCCTCAGGACACAGCGAGTTACAAATGATATCATATATAGGATGTCAACAAGATAAAAAAGCATAGGCTAAAGCTAAGGCCAGATTACACCATTGGCTATAAACGCGATCAGCTACAAGCTACCTAACTGATTAAAATTGTTAGTCATTGCAGTTTAGCATACGAACATTTCTGTTTTTGTGTCCAATAAAAACATCTATTTTTTATTCAATTCATTTTGAATTTATTAAATGGGTCATATTATTAAGAACAAGCTCTGAACGCAAGCAACTTCCGTCTAAAAATTTTTATTACTACCTGACCTAAACATTCGATTTTAAGAGAACTCAATAATGTAATGTATCCTATAGCTGTTTTTTTTTTAATATAATGTATTTGTATGACGAATGATCGGTCAAGTGTGATTCCAGTCATGACAATAAGTCCTTGTAAACACACCGTACAGATCTAAAATAATGAATTTGATTTGATTTGAAATGATGATGATAGATCTAAGACACAAACAATCGTTCAAGACACCGGATGACGTCTCACCTGGGTCCTTTTAGGGCGGGGGCACTCTGGGCAGTTTTAACGGTTAGAGGCCCCTGAGGGTTGATATCGAACGGTTGGACACGTGTATAACATGTTTTTTATCTATCTGGCTTTAAGTGTATAAAGAAATGATTATTATTTTTTTACAAAAAACATAAGGGAATTGTTCATTTCAATACAAATGTATCATTTATAATACATTAAAATAGTTTTATTATATTCCCAGAATAATATAACACCGTGCTATAACTTAATCAAACAAACTTTATAAATTAAAATTACTTTGTTCAAGAAACTCATATTTCAAAGTAATTAAAGAAATATTATATTGTGGTAGCTTTTTTTTAAATAGTGACTAAATAATTAATTAATTTGCCTGCCTTAGTGGCGCGGTGGGCAAGGGTTCACTTGCGACGCGAGTGATAGTTCGGGTTCGATTCCCGATGAGGGGTCAAGTGTTTGTATGTTCTGCAAGCACACTCCTTGGTCTGGTACTTGTTTAATATATATGCTTAAAAAATATCTATGTATGTATGTCTATTATATTAATTATATCAGATGTCTAGTACCCGTTACACAAGCTAAGAGATTACCACGGGGCTAGAAGTTGTTCTGTGGATTGTACGGAAATATTTATTTATTTGCATATATTTAGTTAGTAGTTGTGTACAACGCTTTACTATTTTCTCTTAGCCGGATTGCCAGGATAAATTGGAGTGAATTCGTCACTCCTCCAACCTGTCTGCATCCACTTAATTTGATTCCGTCTAGCGTCAGCCTTAATAACATCATCTACTTCAGCTTTTATCTTTAGTAGGGTTAATGTACTCAAATACCATTTTCAACTGACGAAAAAATGAGGTTCTCCATTCGACGCGTATATTCTTCTTGATAATATATCTATCTAATCGAAGGTTATTTTGGAATTATAAGAAGCTATTGTTTAGTAAGTATTATGTAGGTTTTTCTCCAGGATCAAAACCAGATAAATAAGTCAGTGAAAATACATATTGATGATACATAATCAGGCTAAGCAGGCAGTTGGTAATATTTGCTTCTAGTAGATAATAAAGGTTGATATTTTATTTCACTATTGTCTGTCCTATAGGCTCGTATTAATTAAAAAAAGGTATTTATTTCTAAATTGTTTTACAAAAGGTACATCTTAATGTTAACTGCAATGTCTTACAGACAACCTATAACTACACTTAAACTAAACTAAATTAAATGGGCTCTTAAAATAGAACTTCGATTTGAGTTTGGTTTATTAATACGGGTCTTAGTGTCTGTTTGCAAAAATAAATCACAACAAAACCTTATGTTCCCTTCATTATTTTCCGTTTACGCGACAACGCGTACAATAAACAATACCACAAGAAATTAGTTTGTATATCTTAAATTCTCTCCGAAATTTTCCAAACAATATCTCAAAACAACCCATGAAACTCCAAAGCAGGACAGTATTTCATAACACCTGCAAGATCTCAGGGTATAACGTTCATTGCTACCCCTAAGGGGGTTGAAACAATTTTCAGTTACAATCTTTCACTGGGCCCGGGCCCTGAGTTCACGGTCGTTAGCCATGAAAATATTGTTGGTACGCGGACGTGATGCTGGCAGTGTCCGTTCTGAAATGGAACGTCTATTGTGTACGGTCTGCAGGTGCTATTTTTTAACCCCCGACCAAAAAAGAGGGGTGTTATAAGTTTGACTCGTCTGTCTGTGTGTCTGTCTGTATTTCTGTCTGTCTGGTACATCATAGCTCCCGAACGGATGGAGCGATTTCAATTTAGTTTTTTTTTTAAGAAAGGTGAGTTTGGCACGAGTGTTCTTAGACATGATTAATGAAAATCGGTTGTGCCGTGAAAGTTATGGGGGTGAGAGTGGGGAAGGAAAACCCGAAAATCTGAAATGAAAGCACATCGCGTGCACATTACACAATATTATGCTGTTTTACTTTTAAGGAAATTAAAGTATTGGAGTCGGGGGTTTTTCTTAAATTTTAAATGTAGATTTATTGTTACTTATGAGTATTGGTTGAGCATTTGAAAACACACATACCTACATCTATCTAGATAACGCAAATGTATTTACTTCGCGTGTCCGAACCCTGTCCTAGCTTCGAGGTTCGTAGGCGCTAACTTCAGAACGCCGGCGCCTTTGTGTGTAGGAGAGGTTAATAAAGGGTCTGTTATAGCAGCCGGACGGCGGCAAAAATTAATAAATAATATTCACATTACGTTTGATCTGACCTTTATGTATGAGGAGACGAAACTATAGGAATAAGCGATACTGTCGCGCTTCACTTCGACTTCATAATACAGGTAAAAGTCGGCACGCTTGGTTTCAATATAAATCGTGATACTAGCGTTATCTAGATAGATGTATGTCTGAGTATATTGATATAGTACATAAAATAAAGGTATAGAGTATAGTTGGTGGCAAACAGCTCTGGATAGGGATTGTTGGAGGGAGTTGGGGGAGGCCTTTGCCCAGCAGTGGGACAATAAAGGCTAAAGAAGAAAAAAAAAGATATAGAGTGCTTAGGCATTAAGCTAATTTCTACCTACGTTTTTACTATTTCTTAAATGAAAGTTTATTAAAAATGTTATGTATTACATTTCACGAATTTAGCATTTGCTTCAGATATTAACATGCATAAATTATGAAGAAGATATATAATTATTTATAACGGTTTAGGTAAATTCAAAAAAGCAAACAATATTATGGAAAACAATATGAATTGCCAAATATGAGCGCGTTTACCCTACTCAATACCCCTAATCCCAAATCGCATGTTGCCATATGTAAATTTCAGATTAGTATGTTGTTTTCCAAAAAATCTACATTTATTCCATTGCTTTTTGTCGTGTCGTAAATTTTTCTTCATCTTATGTCTATATTGTTATCGTTTGTCTCGAAATTACCATACATAGGTTATTGACTAAGCTACGTTATAAGCAAACAGTTTTTGTGCAATCGAGAGCTTCAGATGCTTACGATTTTATAAATTAAGAAAATCCGAATAACGGCATGAAAATGAGCATTTGAAAGAAATTTAAAACAATCACAGTTAAATGCTAATAAGTCCGCTTCAGACGCTGAAATATGAAATAATACATTTTCTAAATAACATCATTTCTCACGGAAATTCATGGAAATAAAAACGGCAGAAGGTACGTCACAGGCTAGCTAATATCCCGGATGAGGATGGCAGAAGATTAATGACGCAGCTTTGGGGCTGGATTGCCGCACCTGAGGTCTACTGGACCGTGCAGTCTCATGCATTCTATATTGTTATATGTCTATGCATACGTTCACAGTTTATAAACTAAGCTTAAGGTGTGTTTACACCGAATAGATAACCGAACAAGAATGGTGCAGATCTTGGCAATGGTTATTATGTTTGTCGTATTAAGTAGGTACTAATAACTGGAATGTTTTAAAA
Organism: Gymnoscelis rufifasciata; assembly: GCA_929108375.1. Taxonomy (NCBI): domain Eukaryota; kingdom Metazoa; phylum Arthropoda; class Insecta; order Lepidoptera; family Geometridae; genus Gymnoscelis; species Gymnoscelis rufifasciata. The sequence goes on along the minus strand of OV815327.1, from coordinate 4,525,568 downwards.
TAATGTGGTTTTATGTTTGTTGCTCTTTCAATCTTAGATAGCTGAACAGATTTCGACTTTACAAATTAATTATCATTATGAGCAGCCAAAATGGCATTCCGCTGAATTAGCTGAAAATTGAATATATCGTCGTCGTCATTAAAATTTATATTATTTTACACTTAAATGGATAAGGATTGTCTATTGTTTTGTTGATAGTCGTTATGATAGTCATAGTTTAATTCATGTTGGATTATAGTTTTTTAATGGGAATAACAAAGAAATATTATTAGAATTTAAAACCGGAAACTAAATTTATATTAACAAGCGTAGATTGACGCACTAGTGGTCTCGTGGACCGTGTAGCCTCATGCATTCTATATTGTTATATGTCTATGAATACATCTCCATTACCACAGTTTTAATAGCATTGCAAATTAATGATGAAGTTGTGGCCTGTACCACTATTATGAGGTTGTGTAATATTTAACTCGGTCGCATTTTATCCATATTTGAGGGGTATTTGGATCGGTTATTTTGAAGAGGTTTCTGTCTAAGCAAATTAAATTTGAGATCATAAACTTAGACATAGACATAGACATAATTTTATTTACCACAGAAGCACACACGAAAATAATACAGACCCAAAAACAACATACATTTTTTTTTAATTTCAAAACATATTTATAAGTAAATATAAAAACACAGAGTGAGCAGGTACATGTGTGCTACAGCAGTAAAAGGGCAACGGCTCAGCTCTATGTCCACTGGTGTTAGCAGTGAACGCTGATATTCTGCCGCAACCACAATGGGGTAATAATTGAAGAAGAATTACTGGACCGATGCATATCAAATCTAATAAATAAATCTAAATTGAAAATTTAAGAAAAACCCCCGATTCCAATGCCTTCATTTCCTTAAATGTAAAACAACATAATATTATGTAATGTGGACGCGATGCGCTTTCATTTGATACCCCACACTAGTATATTTGCAGATTTTCTGTTTTCCTTCCCCACTCCCAGCCCCCTAACTTTTAAACGGCTCAACCGATTTTCATGAAACATGTCTAAGAACACTCGGGCGAAACTCACCTGTCATACAAAAAAAACTAAATTGAAATCGCTCCATCTGTTCGGGAGCTATGATGACACAGACAGACAGACAGACAGACACGTCAAACTTATAACACCCCTCTTTTTTGGTCGGGGGTTAAAAAGGACCAACATGAAAGCAACACCTGTAAAAAGAATTATCATAACTTCTTAGAACCAAAATTGATTACCTCCTTTTTCGACGACGGTTAAAAATATCTTAAACAAGTGTTAACTACCTTACTTGCATTGAAGTCGAAATATTTTATACTTAAAAATTCATTCGCTTCTTTAACACAGCTCAATTATTTCAAATATATCATTTGAGGTCTTCAAAGACCTCGACCAAAGATCTAGTGAGGAAATAAAAGATACTACTATACAAAAATTGCACTATCTGGTATGTTTGTCTGGTTCATTGACCGATCTGGGCGCGAACTCTTTTGACCCTGTGTGTATTTCACATACAGTATTGCATGGACTGTGTGTTCTTTACTGGCTACAAGGTGATCCAAAATAATGGCAGACATAAAATTAAGGTTTACATTGTTATTTTTACAGTTGTGGAATATTTTTATAATATTATAATAAAGTGTTCTGAAAGCATTTTGAAAATCTAAATGTACAAAGTTATTTGTTAAGCTGCTACTTATTTTATTGTCAATGTTAATATTGAAAAATTAAAAAGTATGTTTGAAAGCTTTACAAAAAAAAATTGAAAGCATGAAAAAAAAGTTTATGCTCGAGAAATTCTAAGCGATGTTTTTAAGTTCTTAGGTTTCTTTAAGTTTTGCAAAGCGTGCCAGTTTGTTTAAAACCACAACATTAGATTCAGTTCAGTTCAGTTTCTTGTAATTGGACTCTGCGCTTGAAGCGACAATTTGCCAATGTCGAGTTAAATAACATTATAAAGTGAAAAAGATGTTACTTAGTTGAACGCCATTTTAAATTAAAAAAAAACACATTAGATAAATAAAGCTAGTTCTTTTGTACCGATTGTCATTGTCAACTTAATAAGCAAAAAATTAATCTATGTTTCTGTTTCACAATGATAGAGTGCAATAAGTCAATGTTTTAAATAAAGTCAACCGACAGTTGATTGAGCGAAATATCTCTACTATTTAACCTTTGACTAATTTAACTCTTTACTTAAATAATTATTATCTTATCTACCTATTCTAGTACACCCTTACTTCTAGAAATGGTAAAGATTCGTTCACGTCCCTACGTAATAACTGGACACCGCCATGCTTGAATAATAAATGTCATAATTATTAACTTGAACGTGGCGGGAATAACCAAGGAGGTTCATTTTCACGTCATATTTAAAGAGGTTGAAGTACTTTATGTTTAAAACTAAAACCTCATTTAAATCACTAAGCGCGAGATACTTCGAAATTCGAAACTTATTTTTTTTGTACACTATAGATAATACTTGGTATAATGTGGCTTGTGGACATATATTATATATAATATAAAGTATATAATGCAAATGTAGTGCTATAATATGACAGATGTTGGGGTCAAAAAAGGACACTGTCCAGAGTTGTCCATCATCGTAAGGAGATCAAATACTTTGATTAGAGCCTACATACTAGCAATATGCTTCGAATCCATATATACAGTCAACAGCAAAAGTAGGTGATCAAAATCAACGTTTCGAAACATCTTCAAGTGTGACGTGACAGATGTAACAATTTACGAGTAAACCAAAGTGTCAAATTCAAATTAAGTTATAATTAGTCAAAAGAAAATGATCATAGAAAATACAAAACGAAAAACAAAATGATCATAATAACATTGAGGATTGAAGATAATGTGATCAAGTGATCACATTATCTTCGATCGAGGTGAGTTAAGTGAAGTGAGTTAATTATGACACGTCATTTGTTCCTACACTTCTAACAAACTATCAGTAATATTTGACTAAATTGAGTGTATATATAATTTTAGGACCCTATCAGTTCTTTTTGCTGTTGACTGTACCACCCTAGTCTAAAAGCTGAAAATCTAATAATCGTAACTTCTATCTTTATGTCCACTCATGAAAAAGTAAAACTCGACCTAATATCTGACGAAAAAGGTCGAGGATTGAACAAAGCGACCTCATTAGAGGTTAGACCAGGCTTAATCCGACTTAAGAACGAGTTCATCTGGGTTCTTCAGGCGCAGGTGGTTTCAATGCATCCTCTTGGGTGTCGAGACCGTAAGTACATAGGTGATTTTATATAGCTACGTCACTGCCACATCGAACGTTCTGAACGACGACTTAAGATTCAAGACTCTTTATTGATAACAAAGGTTAGGTCAGGTCTTAAATACAACGTAATTGAAAATCTTTAATGCTGCTTTTATCTTTGGAAAGGCCTAGCATAATCACCCCTATTTACGTTCCGGTGCTAGGACACAGGGACTTCTCTCTTTACGAGAAAGATTAGACACTAATTCACCACGCAGGCCAAGTGCGGCTTGGTAAATGTCACATGTTCTTCAAACTCTTCAAAGTTCTCAGAAAATGTCGGTATCCACACGATGTTTTGGCTCAACTAGTTATGGAAAGGGCGAGCCCTTTCTAATTCTTTCAGATATTTCTTAAAGATTTCTTAAAGATTGCATGAAAATATAGATTCTTAGAAGAACGCGGATTACCGAGGGGCATTAGGCAGGTTGCAGGATTGAATTGAACAGATCGCCGTTAGGGCTGAAATGTTGGAAGACTTGAACACACTGCACGTCCTACAATGGATTCTGAGGCTAACAAAATACAGTAAACGATGACGATTATTATTAATTCACACAAATTATCATCATCTTATATTAAAACATTCTGAAAACCCTTAAGGGTTTGTTTAGATACCGATGAAACACTACAGCAATGGCCAACACTTTAATCGCCTCATCATAAACCCGACTAGCTAATCCTACGAAGACGTATTAACCTGTAGCGACCCAGCTGAGTCTCTCGCACCTGTGGCCGGGCTACACGATAACACACTGTCACATCTCTTGATGAATTGCTTATTAGATTGTCGGCAGCGTTCCATGTTTTGCACTTATTTTAGCGCCAATATTGCTGTCTCCCTCTAGCCAACACCGTCCTTTTTTCACAATAATTTATCGACGCTTACCGGCGCGTTTACCTATTGAGACCTCGTTTTTTTTTTCTTGCGCGATTCTTTAAGTCGTAAATTAAGGTTTTAGGTTTTTGCTTGGAAATATCTTGGGTAAATAGTGTTTATTTTTATCTTTAATCCTACTTACACAATAAAATTGCGGATTATTTGTCGCAGTTTTATTTTGTTTTGCGGCTTAAGACTGTGCAAGTCGTTTGCAATAAGTAAATATGTTTTTGTATCATCTTGAAATATCTTTTGAGTATAAGGAATTCAATAAACATTTCTCAGCATCAAGACAGTTCTGATGACTGTATTGGTGACAGGTATTTCTTTCGAATGCTATTTTTAAATGTTAACGCTTTAATAGTTTTAATTCGGAATAAAGTAAATACTTTTCTACTCAAATTTTCCAAGTAGGTTCAAACTTAGTTTATATACATTGTTTTTTCTTCTATTGATCTACGTACCTACCCAACTGCTTACTCACTTATAACTGTGCGAATAGAACTATGTGTCATTGATTAGTATGTAAGTTACACTAAACTGAGAAACACGTACGTCCATTCTAAATAATCTTCCAAACACAAATTCTATAGATCCATGTGAGTATTTTTGCATCAAAAACATTATCAAACTCCCTTGAACAAAAGTTAATGTTACAAAGACATTTGAATAATATTTTTTAAATAACAACTTCACTATCTGATTATAAGTATATCATTTAAAGGACCTGCATCGTCCTAAGTAATGAAAGTGATTCTTAATTATTTCAACATTCTAATCAATCATTTCTTTGTTACAGATGCACACAGAAGATGAAGCAACAATTTAAAACAGAATGAAAAACCACGAGCCAGTTCCCGGCTACGCCATGCCCGGCCAACAACTACCACACGGCCAATGCCAAGAACCGAGTGGCCAACACCGAACTGGCCACACCGACCCCTCAGAGAAGTCACACTCACCCACGGCCGCAGATGGCCATAGATTACACCTTCAAAACAGCCTCAACTTAGAGGACCGAGGCTTCAAAAGGAATATCTTTGACAAAAACAAAAGAAAAACAGATAGTGCATATAATACGACTTTTGATAAACTAAATAGGTTCAATAAAATTAGATGGTGCTTTAGTGTAAAAAGACTAAGTTTAGTGGTTTTCTTAGTGATTTTATCGCAGGCAAGAATATGTACGGCGAGGAATTTTCAAGGTATGTTTTATTCATAAGTTATTAATAATTTGCATGTTTACCTACAGTAAAATTTTAAAATGCCTTTTATCGAGGCTTAAATTATATTGCGACCTTTTAGTCCGATTATCATTGCTACCATGAATAATAATATAGGTATGAAATATTAAATAAATATGAAGCGCTGTGAAAATATATTAAAATATTAAGAAAATACTGAAAGGTACCTTATAGATCTATGTGATCCATCTTCGTCCACGTCCGCTTATTAGATAAACATAAAGTCAATCTGTCATAAAAAAATTTAGATATAAAGTTCTGTTAAAAGATTTCTCCACAATATACTGTTATAAGTTCTTTCATAGTGATTGTAATAAGATGCAAGCGCACACCACGAAAAAGCATGAGCGCTGACAGAGCAAAATCACTGACTCTATAAAACGGAATCATTTGGCTTCTGAGGAGAAACGTCGGCGTCTTGGAGTCGTTGCCTTTTACGATCCATTCCCAATTTGTCCATAATACGTTTTGAGAATTTTTCAATGAAATTTATTATTTAACCTTTTAGCAAAGCACCTATCATATAATGATTGAAGAAGTTTTTAGTAGCAGACTAAAAATGCTAGAAGCGCGAGAACCAAATCTGTCTACAATACATATTTTTTAGTGACAAGGCCCCTAAAATTTTGATGTTTTGTCTAAAAGAAGGCTTAAGCCCATCAGTGGACATTCTACGGCTGAAGAGCTAAAGAGATAAGAAATATATGTTTCCTACTATTTAGTTTCAATTCAAAGGGTCTGTAGTCGTTTCGAACCGCGGGCTGTTTATACTACTGTAGGTATGAATCGACCAAGAGATGTTTTGAATCGTCGGTCGAAGAAAAACTTTAGAAATAATATCTAATTGTCTATTTGACAACAAAGTAAAATAAATAGGTATAGCATCTCTCGAAAGGATTAGTCATAAGACTCATAAGCAACAAGTCGTGCTAATTACATTAAATGAATAGTCAATGGATGACTAATGTTTTTTTTAGGTTACCAGAAACCGCCATTTTATTTTCCTCAATTGACATTGTATGAAAAGAATTAGTTACAACAAAGACAAAATACATGTTTAGAATGTCAGATGACACATTACTGAAATTAACCTACTGTATGACGTCATTCGATTTTATGTTAGTACCTACATAGAAATATTGTTAGCAGTTAGTAGTATTATTAAGTTTTGTAGAATATTATGGGTTCGAGCTACTGAATTTCCATAGAGGATTATTATATTTACTTTTCTGAAGATCTCTTTAGGAAAATATTGTACTACAAGTAAATTGTATTGTCTTCATAATATTTTTTCCCAATACCCACACAGGAGCAAATATATTTTTTTAAAAGATTAATTAAGAAGTATTCTAACTAATCTCTTTTAAGAACGTGACGAAGGTATTGTTTTAAATTAACCCATACTTGATTCAAAGATATATGCCAAAGTGATCTTTAATAACTGTAGGGCATTAATCACCCTCTAAATTTAAAAGTAACTTAACCCCAAAATAACGCTCGGCAATTTTAATTAAAAAAGAAAAACTAATTGTCTTTGAATTAAAACTTCCCAAAGCGTGGTGCACTGTAGGATCTATCCAGTTCATTCTAGATTTTCAGATTTCTAGGTTTAAAAGTAGTGAAGTAGGTAATTTTGGTAGTCCGAAGTTTCAGCTCGGTAAGCTCTTTGGAGATTTATGTGATTGTACACCTCCTGCCCACTTCTGCGCTCCTGGTACTAAAAGCGTTGTAATGTTACTTTTTTTTTACACTGTTCAGTAAAAGGCACTTATTTTGAAGGACGTTAATTTTGATCTTGTTTTGCACTTTAGTTTAAATTGACCTTTCATACACTATACTACTCATTATATTTAATTACATAGTAATTTCAGTTTGTTTGAGATTCAGAAGAATTCAGAGATTAATTTGTTGTTGTGAAATTTCAAAACAACATAAACCAATATTTGTAAGTTTGAATGCCTAAAGGATCCCGTAACCCCTATGAAAACAATCTCTAGTCTCCAGTAGCATAATAAGAATAATTACAAAACCATACCTTAATTGTTCAATAGGTATGTATAATATAATATGTACAAAAAATATGTATATATGTAACAAAAGTTTCGGTTAGTATAGGCATAGGTCTGAAAATATAGTACGACATAGAAAGAACACTGAAGGAAGCTTACCACTAAGTGTTGAATGTATTGTCAGGAAATATTTATTTATTTATATCTTCGTAAAATATAAAATTATCTTTAAATGCGTCTTAACAAAAATAGGTCGAAGAAAACGCGTTAAATCGCGTAATTTCCAACACCATTCACAATGTACCGCAAACTACGTTAATTTCTCAAGAATAAGTGCTAAAATTGTTAATTTACGAAGGCGTTCGAGTTCTCATCACGTGCTAGATACATCTGTAAAATCACCATCATCATCATCACCCTATTAACGTTCCCACTGCTGGGACACAGGGACTTCTCCCTTGGCTAGAGAGATTAGGCCTTAATTCACCATGCTGGCTAAGTGCGGGTTGGTGAATGTCACATGTCCTTCAGACCCTTTAAAGTTTGCAGAACATGCCGGTTCCCTCCCGATGTTTGCCTTCATCCCTTAAAGCACGTGTTTAAAACGCATATATGCATTTTTCAAGAAGATTAGAGCGTTAGATATGAATGTCGATGGATATGTGAGAAGAGGTAGGCCGAAGAAAAGATGGATGGACTGTGTGAAAGATGATATGTGTAAGAAAGAGGTGAGTGTTGAGATGACGGGTGATAGAGGGAAATGGAAGGAGAAAACATGCTGTGCCGACCCCACGTAATGTGGGATAAGGTCAGGAAGATGATGATGCATTTTTCAAGAAGAAAAATCTTCGGAATTAAAGTGGAGCGTGCTCCCACTTAACCAACACGGCTTTTACAATCACCATCATCATCATGATATATCTACATCAGATACGACTGGTAATTTGAGAGACCAAGAGGTCGTATATTTATTTATAATGTGTCTTAGTATGTGTTGTTATGCCGGCAACAGAAATACATCAACCCTCAAATTTCAAAGCAAATTTCAATTGCAAGACAGGCGATGAAATCTCAGTAATTCCCCGTTTTACCCCTTTATGTACGGAATCCTAAAACCCAGTCAAACAATATCTCCCATCGGATTAATCATATCCATTTAGGCTTCCTATCAACGAAGTACGAAATAAAACCAATAACCAATCGAGATGAATTGGAAAACACAACAACAACACCATAATCCCAACATAACCCTTCTGAAAACTGGCTACATTCATCTGGCTAATCGATCGCACACTGCGCGCGGGAGACACAAAAAGGGTTAAAAAATAATAAAAACAGGATTAGATTGGATCTAAAAATTCAATTATTTTATCTTCATTTCTTGATGCAAGGCAGAATGCTGCTGAGAGTTATGAAGCCCGTTTGTCTATGTAACGAAATACTGGCTGAAAAAATGTTGATTCGTTTTAGCAGTTTTGGTATGTTGAAAAATCTATTTCATCATCATCATCACTCTATTAACGTTCCCACTGCTGGGACACAGGGACCTCTCTAGGCGAGAGAGATTAGGCCTTAATTCACCACGCTGGCCAATTGCGGGTTGGTGAATGTCACATGTCCTTCAAACTTTTTAAAGATCTCAGAAGGTGCCGGTTTCCTCACGGTGTTTACCTTCACCGTTAAAGCACGTGTTTTCACAAATATATTTAGTAAATTATAAAGTATATTTATTTGACTTTCAATTGTAGTTGCACGCATTGATGAATTTGTAACGACTATTATCATTGCTTATTAGGACAACGCAAACCAGTCTCAGTGGCGCTTCAGTGATTACCGCAGAGGGTTAAAGTGCTTGTATGTTCTGTAAGCACTTTCTCTTTGGTCTGTATATATATATGCCTATTTTATAAAATAAAGCTTCGAGCTTACCACGGAGCTGAAATGTTGCTAAGTATAAAATAAATAGTAAAATACATAAGACCCATTTCGACGAAAAACTTAATTGAACTTATAATATTATATAGCCCGAAGGACATTTTGCTCTAGATGAAGACCGAAAATCGGTATCTGGTAGGAAGTACACCAAGTTAATTGACACATGAGATCATGGTGGATTCAGGCCACTTTCAGCTAAAATATATGTTAAGCCGTGGGTGTCTTACGACTTCTTTCTTTCTTCGTCGGTTACACTCTCGACAGAGTGGTCGTGGTCATCATTTCAGGTGTTGTTGGCACGCTTCACAACACGCCGCCACTCTTCTCTGATGGCCGCCTTCCTGGTGCATTCATGCAGTGTTGATGAGTCCTACGACTAAGAATGATATATCTCAACAAGTAGAACCTAAAACAACCAATAAAAATCAACCGTTCTAAAACTGGCTCACTGTACCACAACTGGTACATCGTACAGGTAAGCCAAGTGGTCCAATCATTGTCTAATCCATTAAGATTTCGACTCACTCCAGCGCACACACTTCCAAACTCCCAGGGGTAAATATTTCACCCCATTTTACCCCATCCGTAATATATTCCCCCCTAGACCTCATCTTTCCCTATTTTGCATGAAAGGGGGGCTTAAATTGTGTAATCTAACTTTCAATTCATTCATACATTCAACGCTTTCTGACTGAGGATTGAAACTGTGGATTCTTTCAGTCATTTGTACCATTTGAGAGTTGGGAGTTCAGACTTGTACAATACCTACCTGTTGTTCTGAATGCCACCTTTATATTAAACTTTTAGGTCTCAACAATGTGTTAATATAATAATTTCTTTATTAATGAAACACACAGTTATGTCGTACAGAAACCTTAAATCTAAAACGATATATAATGCACAATAGTAGTAACAACACTATAAACTCTCTGAACTAAGATCAGTCATATCAAAAAAAAAGGAGCAAAATTTTCAATGTTTCGGATTTTTTTTTTGTTTGTATCTGGAAACTTTGCCTTGTCCAAAATTGTTGGAAATTATTTGGGCCCAATATTTTTTTTTAAAAATCTTCGAGTCTCGTGTTATATTCCATTATCCATATTTTTCAATACTAGATATTTTGTTAAAAAGTTACTCATAGAAATAGCTGGAAATCTTTGAGGGAGGCCTATATCCAGAAATAAACGTTCACAAAAAGCTTTATCCACCTCCATTTCGGGATAAAGGCTACCTGAACACCGTAAAATAACTAAAATCAACTCTCTCACAGTTTGTTTATAAAGTAATGTGTTGTAACCGGATATCCGCGTAAACAAGAAAAATGGCTTCCTAAATGAAGACAAAGGGTACAGTGAATCGTGTAAAAGCAGAAAAGTGACAAAAATGTTATTCGACATTATGCCCGTGGAAAGTCCTTCAACTTTTTCACAATGAAATGTTTGCAAACTTTCGAACGCAGCGCTTTGTCGAAAGTTCGTGTGTGGATTCTTGGAATAAGGCTTTACTTATTTAAATACTAGAAAGCTATTTTTAACTTTGTTATAAGTTTGACGTATCTGTCCGTCTGTAGCATCATAGATCCCGAGCGGATGAAGCGGTTTAATTTAGTTTTGTTTTGTATGAAAGTTGAGTTTTACGCGAGTGAGACATATTTGATGAAAATCGGTTGAGCCATTTAAAAGTTATGGGGGGTGAAAGTGAGGAAGAAGAACAGAATGTCATAAATGCAAACATACTCGATTGGGGTCTAAAATAAAAGCGTATCACGCGCATATTACAAAATAATATGATTTATTACTTGTAAGGAAACGAATAATTGGAATTGGGTTTTTATTTAATTTATTTTATTGATGAAGGTGTTAAAAGTTAGATATCAAAACATCATCATTCCGGTCGTCACCCCAAAGACAATCTGCGTCAGTTAGCTATCAGTTGTACCATTTATTTTAATTGTAGACAAACCGTCCCAGTAAAAAATTACATAAAATACATTAAATACCTGAACCTACAGCTATTTTATTTAATTTTTCTACAAAATAAATATAAATAAAAACGTTTGCGTGTAAACCGAGAACGAACGTGGAAACATGTTATGCAACACCTCCAAAAAAATATAAAAAATCTAACAATGCACCTACAGAAATTCGCACCTATAGTAGTTCAGTTTCAAAAATTCATTTGTTTAGTTTTTCCGGTCATACGCCAGATGGCCAATGGAACTCCGTAACAGCAGCTTACGTTTAGATAGCTGAGTCATTTTCAATCATCATCATCATTTCAGACTAGTTTGTCCACTGAACAAAGGTTGTCTGGAAGATATCACTTTTACAAACAAACAAACAAACAATCCATCAACAGCTATAGCTGACCTGTACACAAACATATAACCATTTATTTTGGTAAGTACTAACAAAAAAAATTTTAAAGTACCTTCTAATGATCAAAGTTTTGAGCTACTCGTATAAGTATATTTGGTTAGGTGTTTGTGAAAAATTCGCGTATAAGCACATTCTTAGAACTTCGTTTTAATTTGATTTAATAAAAATATCTATTTCGGGAGTTTAACCATTAATATTTTGCGATGTACGACCGCTATAACTAGAAGTTATTAAGGGCTATACCCAGCAGTGCACGACCTGTGGCTGAAATTTGATAATAGAACATTTACCATCTTTAAGGGATCCTTTATCCAGAAAAGTACATACTACGTCTGATTATAATGATAATATAACGCACTGCGCTTGCTAGAAAGGGACCTAGCTATCTCTTTGTTCCCTGGCCCGCATGCCATAGTAGACGCAATACAGCAATACAGCTACTGACCTCATTCTGTGTACAATGTACATCCCATAGTTTTGTCATTCCACAATAGCCGTTCGCAAATACTCAACCCCGATGTTTTGATAAGAGTTGCGCTGCTCTATTTCATTTTACATTGCGAAAGTCTTTTGTGGTGCTAATTAGAGATTTTGTCTGTTTAGTCGGAAATTTATCGCAGCATAACAATGTGTTTTGATTTCGTAACAGCTTACTTCTTGTTCAAAACTTGTAAAATATTTCACCGCTAATACAAAACAAAGCGCCCTATTTGCCTTTTAAAAAAATATGATTTCAGGTAAACATAATCCCGGAAAATAATTGACACAAAATACCTCATTACGAAAATTTGATAACATTTTTATTCGGTGAGGAAGAACCGATGAAAAATAAGCTGTAGGTTAATCTTCATAATAAGGATAAACAAGGCTTAGCAACGCTAAGAGAATTTTGCCGTTTTTCAATCTTACATTTTTTATTTTGATTTACTAATAATGATCCATTTCGTGGTACATTGCAGGCAAACTAAATGGAATGATGTCGTTAGTATCTTCGCATGAAGAACGTTTACTGCTGTTAATGGAAGTCCTATTTACAATCCGTTTTAAAATCAGCATAATTGCATAAAAATGATTTATAACAACTAGCATTTATTTTTACTAAATCCATGTTGTTATTATGTTACCTCTTTATGGTCCAACTGTAAAAAAAATGGTAAATTTAACATTAAAAAAGCCTAAAAACCCTGTAAAGGGCCAAATACTACATTGTGCCCGGGCAATCCCTTTCTACTACTATTGTAATATATATTCTAATAATATAAATCTTCTGTTCGCGTGTTAGTCTTTGAACTCCTCCTAAACAGCTGGATCGAATTAGATGAGTGTGTGGTTTAGTTAGATTCAAAATAAGGTCAACTATTTTACAGCTGAAGTTTGTATGATTGTTTGTTTGAACGCGTTTATCTCAGAAACTACCGGTCCAATTTGAAAATTATTTTAGTGTTCGTTAGCCTATTTAACGAAGAAGGCTATATTTAGTCTACTTTTCTCCGCGGGAAAATTCGTTGTTGCCGAGGGTCTATAAAAACGTGTTTTATGGATAAAAGCCGTGGTGCGAGTCTAATCTATACGATGAAGCTGGTGATAAACTGAGAGATTTATATAGATAAATATAATAATATATTTCCGGACAATCCACATAACAACATCTAGCCCCGTGGTAAGTTCTATAAGCTTGTGTTACGGGTACTAGACATCTGATATACTTAATTTAATACACATATCTACATAAATAGATATAATTTATTATAATAAACAACTAGACCAAGGAAAAAGAGCTTGCAGTACTTACAAACATAAGACCCCTCGGTGGAAATCGAACCCGCTACCTCTAGCGCCGTACCTTAGCCCACCGCGCCACTTAAGCAGTCAATATATAAGATATTCATAAAAGTTGAGACATGCGAAAGTAAAAATAATAAACACCTACATAAGAATGCCGACTATTTGCTTTCCAAGTGAATATCAAGCGAACTTAAACAAAAACATCATAATCTTATTACGAGAAATAAACGAAACAGAGCATTAAAATGGAAAGCAAAAACATTTTATACCTTTCTTACTTAAGGCGAAGATATCTCAGGTAACATTACACGTCATTTCTCGTTCGTTAGTTAGTTAACGATCTGTTTACTATTGACAGCGAGCGTGCCAGCCAAATGTCATGGCTGTCAAAATAATATCTTATAGTTAAAATAACGTGAACGTGTGAGTCGATCTGGATGTATGTTTGGTATTCTTCCACGATCAAATGGCTTAATGGATTTGACTGAAACCGTGAAGGTAAAGATAAAACATGAATAAAAAACTTTAGTGTGTACATAGATATCTTACAACGTTCAATATAATATCAACAATATTTATCCGTTAACACACTTAAGTTTTTTTTATAACAGAAATATGTGGTAGATCACATAATACCATTTTGCCGTTATTTCAATATATTTGGTACTATATCTTTTTGCGTTTTGAAACATTCAAATTTAATTTAAAATAGAATATAATAAAATTTAACAATCAAAACATTTGGTCATAAATTTTATTACATACCTACAAAATATCACTAGCGTACACAATCTAAGTTGATTTATGCCAGCAATGCCAAAGATGACAGCAAACGCCAAAATGACAAAGCACGTCATCTGGACAAAATGAGTTTCGGCAGTTTCAGGAAATTAAAATTCCACGGCTAAGCAATGTCCCCTTAATAGCATAAATGTCACAGGAAAATAATGAAACGCAATAAAATATACAATCACATTAAGAGTTCTCCTGCAGAGGACTTACGCAAATACACCTCTTGAAACAAAGATGATTTTCCCTTACAGTTGGGCAAGAAAAAATCAAACGTTTCAAGTTTTGCGAGGATTTTGAAAGAACTTCCGAATGGTATAAATTAGGTTTTTGTTGGATTTAAGTACTTGTTTTGTTCGGGATAAGTTTATTACATCGTTTCTTGTTGGAATACGATTCGAGAGAGATTTTATGTTATGTTACTTGAAAACTATATCAGAAGGTACCTATTAAAGTTGACGTTGATTAGTTTAACCGCTTTTAATTCGGGTTCAGAAAAATCTATAGCTTTCTTCTCCATCTCTAACTTAAAATAATTTAAATAAGATTAAACATATTTATTGCACACACAAGAAATCAAAAAAATGGGGTATACCGCCATTTGTCTTTATATATACGACGACCTCTGTGGCTCGGTGGGCGAACGTCCTCCTGAGGCGCAGGACGTTGCGGGTTCGATTCCCGCCGGGGGACCAGATTTTGTACAATCTACAATCTCTGGTTTCGGGTCTGGGTGTTTTCTATGTATAATATGTATGTATTAACAAAAAAAAATGTATAATGTAGTATCACCTAACACCCATAGTACAAGCTCTGCTTATAGTTTGGGGTTAGGTGATGCTGTGTGAGTAGTCCGGAAATATTTATATTTATTTATTTATTTATAACAATCTATAAAACCCGATAAGAGTTTCGCCCTGCAGTCTTATTATAAAACAAGAAACAAGTTAAAATTAAGAAAAAATACAACCCGACTTCGAATTAACTTTTTAGGGAACTTTTTACTGATAAACGCAATTACCGCTCCTTTGCGTCGCGCAGTCGGGTAAAAAGTAGAGTATGTTTAAACATGAACGTTCTATAAAACATATACAAATTGGTTTTTCATAATCAACAATTTAACATAATAGAATGCTAGATTTTTTTTTTACGAGTAAATATGGAATGGCAGGCATTTGCAATTACTGTCAATTATATTGACTTCGTCATAATGGCATAGTCATTTTATTTTTAATGTTATTCATGTCTTTTTTATAAGTCACTTTATCTATCTAATCTAATCATACCAACTTGTATATGTGTAAGATGAACAAAATCTACCAATATATTCTAATCAACAGGTTACATCGATCCCATACAAAGCTACCTCTAAAAAACTGTTGCCTTATCAAATTAGAGTAACTTAACTAGTAAGTAAGCTAATAATACCATAGATAATACAGGCACTTAATCTATGGATGCAACATAGTCTGGCTGTGGGTGGAAGATTGATCGCCCAGTATGATGTATGCGACTCCATTTTGTATTGGATGGTGGTGGATGTGGCATATTAAGATTACTTGATATTAGTGAAGAATGAGAGACAAGAATATGTCCAGACAATTTGTGTTGAAAAAATGTGCACTAGTCAAACTGTGTCTTAGTATATTTGATAGAGAGAGAGAGAAATCTTTATTTGTAAACTACAAAAACATTTAGTGTTTGATCCATTAAGCATTGGTCACTCAAAAATCAAAGTAGTCAAATTGTATTCTAGATAGTCCAAGGCCAAACAAACATTTGACTAATAGGTAGTGACGCCGTAAAATATAGCCTTCCTACATAAATAGGCTTTTCATTTAACAATTATTTTTGATCTAGTAGCTCCTTTGATTAACTCCCAACAAACTTTTTTAATTTATAACATTATAAGAAGTTTAGCGACCTATGAGCTGAACGATAAATACACCCACGCTTTTTCGCAACTTTTACAGAATAAGTAAAAGAAAATTTGCAGTAGAATATCCGTATTCCCATTCCAATTATATCCTCATATCATATTTCATGTTACAACATAACATGCTCAATAAAATGGTAATGTAAAATTGCCACATCCAAACTGGTTTAAAATCTCCACAGCGCATTAAGCTGTCCTAATGTCATACATAAATTAAATACTATCTAATGAGTTAGATTATGATGTGGCTCATTTGAGTGTATTAATTTTGTCATGGGTGGTCTTTTAATCGATCTTTATAATCGATTTAGAATCGATATTTCACGCGTTCGATTCGTGGCCTAATGCGCGATCGGTATGCGTTTTGGTGATTTAGTGGTATTTCTGAACCGAGTTACGTTTGGGACATAGTTTTAAGAGTTATGGGCTCGATTGATCTTTATATACGTTTTCAAATGAAGTTAATAGTGTTTTGTTATTATTTACATTTTATTTAAAGTACCACCATTGCTGGCTTTAGAATACAAATTAGATCAATATGTGCATCATTAGAAAAAAAATTATTCGAATTTACAATATTGTGGTCCTAATGATTTTTAATAATAGTTAATAAGGGATAGACCAATTACATTTTTATCTTTTAGCAATAATCTGAACAAATACTTAAGCGATTTTTTAACGAAGTATGAAAAAAGTATCCAAGTAACGTAAGTAGTAGGCCTAATCTCTCTCGCCAAGAGAGAAGTCCCTATGTCCCAGCAGTGGGAACGTTCAAAGGGTGATGTAGATTGATGTAGAAAAAATTATTACCCGCTTTAGTCGAAAATGTCGGTTTTGAAATTGAGTTGGACAGAAATAGTCTATTATAATAAGGTATATCAGATGTTTAGTACCTGTAACACAAGCTTAGAGTTTACCACAAGCCTAGCCAATTTATTTATTTATAATGTTAGGATTTTCCGGAAATATTTTTTGAATTGAACTCGAGTTATTCGATTCAAGCCCAACTCGAGTTGCCCGAGTTAGCGACTCGAGTTGACCATCACTACTTTATATTGTCATAACAGCGTTTTTTCCATACTAATACAGAGGAATAGCTGAGTCTTGCATAGCGAATAGAAGGCGCCAAACGAACTATAATAACACTACTATTGTTAGCTACCCTTTCAGTTTCAGCCCATTACCTTCGTACCAACTCGTTCTAAGCAAACAGTAGAGCTAAGAATTTAATAGACTTTCTGTTTTAGGTCGTAATAAAAATGAATGAATTGAGTGAATGAATGAACGCGCTTTTATTAATTCTGAATTCTAGTGTATAGTATTGTAAATAGTGCGTAATATTTGAAATATAACCGATGATTATGATGATTTTAAATTGTCCTCAATATTTATTTATTTATATATTTCAACTGCCTCAATGGCGCGGCGGGCCACGGTCCGATTGCGGCGCAAGAGGTAGCGGGTTCGATTCCCGCCGAGGGTCAAGTGCAATCACTTTGTCCTTGGTCTGGGTGTTTAATATGTGTAAAAAAAGATCTATACCTACATGTATGTACGAGTATGTGTATTATATTAAGTATATCAGATGTGTAGTACCCGTAACCCAAGCTTAGAGCGTACCACGGGGCTAGATGTTGTGTTGTTGTGGATTGTCCGGAAATATTTATGTAATATTTTTATCTAACTTTTCTTAACATAGAACTATAGAAAACTGTAACTGTAAGTATTATGTTTGTGATCTAGGTAGACGTAGAAAGAACAATATCTACGAGTAATAATCTTCATTGAAACACCAACAACCAGGAAAATATTACTGAGAAATATGCTTAAAGGAATATAACAATGGGTGACCTTATCACTTAAAGCGATCTCTAAAAGTTTTATCGTTAGCTAAAATTATTTCATTAAAAACAAATAACAAACGTGTTTTTTTTTTAAATATTACTGAGAAATATGCTTAAAGGAATATAACAATGGGTGACATTATCACTTAAAGCGATCTCTAAAAGTTTTATCGTTAGCTAAAATTATTTCACTAAAAACAAATAACAAACGTGGTTTTTTTTATTTCACTAAAAACAAATAACAAACGTGGTTTTTTTTAAGGTTAAGCAACGTTGCGCCAGGTCAGTACTTTGATGGGTGACCGTTCTAAATGCATCGTAGAGCACTATAAAAAAAAATGGTACCTTTTTTGGTGTTTTTTTTTTATTGTTAAATGTCTATAAACTGAACACGGACCCTAAGTGAAGTATGAGTGTATCTCACACATATCAAATTTATTAAAGGTAGGTCTAAATATTTATCTGTCTACATAAAGCAAGGTGCCCAATAAAGCGAAGCGTGAGAACCAACCACACGCGCTGACTCAGCGGAAACAAAATTACAGTTTTCTATAGTTCTATTCCTCGATAAAAAAATATAGGGAAAATACTGAAATTGAGTGCTTACGTTCCAACTCGGGCTTTTGTAGAATGATTGAAGTATTGATTTGCTGATTGGCTCTTTTCTTGTAATTAAAATGTTGTTGGTCTTTTTTATTACTAGTCTTCTATGTTTAATTCAGTCTTTAAGTGCTTAATTACTTATTGGAGACTATTTTAGTAGCGCTGCACAAATAAATATTGCTTTACTACCCACACGAACACAAAGAACCTATAGTGGAGACCGAAAATACAGTGTAACATGGTTGTCCGTCGGTATGGGAAGGTCTGAAAATATTAGACACCAGATTTACGCATTGCCCGAGTTAGGAAATAATCCCTCGGGAAAAAACGTATTTAAAAAAAAAGGCTGTGGTTGCCATTCTCAATAAAAAAAAATGTAACAGTGAAGCGCGTTGAAACTAACAAACTCTTCATATTTATAATATAAGTATAGACACAAGATCTGTTCTTAGGAACCCTGTCATCGATTATATAAAAATGAAAAATTTGTACTTAATTCGGGAATCGAACCCGGGCTTCATATGTTATCCTATTATAAAAACTTCCCGAGAAGAATAACAATTTCCAAAAAAATTTATTGAATTATTAAATAATAATGATTATTTTAAATGTAATTCACAAGTAAATACTGCTGCGGGCTATGTGGGCTTTGCTCAACGGAAATAATAATATAATAATTAATATGTCAAATTCAGAACAATAAATAATTTATCACTAAATTCAAAACAAAAAACATACACCCAAGCTCTCCTTATGTAAACTTCAAACGCAATATATCCTGTTATAGGTATGTTATACTAAAAGTAAAATTGTGTAAATAACTACCACCAACTAACCACTGTACCGTAAAAGAGACATTACAAAATAAACCAACTTTTTACCAATATCTATAAACGATTTAATTACAACGACACAAGTCCCTAGGTGATTTTCATTTCGTACAATATCCGTTCGGTAGGTACGTTTCGCGCGATTCATTTCATTGATTGTATGGAAGTTTTAATAGAATGCCCCATTTCGTATTAAACGTGAAGGTGATTTTAAAAATTAGGTTTTTGACAGCTATGGACTTTTGCTGATAAAGAATCCCGATAAAAATATATTTTTAATGAAGACTCTGACAATTACCTGACATTTTTGGTAACTTTTAAATGAAGGTACGTTTTGTTTGTGTTATCTACAAATTCAAACATGATATTGTGCACCTGTCTACAACTTATAGTCTAGTAACTATCATGGACAGATGAAAACCTGTTTCGTCGTCCGTCATTTAATCCGGTATTTCGTCTCATAGTAGGTAAATTTTTGACAATTAGTTTTGTGCGCCGGAGATTCAAACTCGCAACCATAATCCCCACTCACTAACGCACAACATAAGCACCAAAATATAACTTCCAAAGAACTTCTAACGCCGCGAAAGTTTACCCACAAAAACAAGCAAACCGCCATCTAGCGAGCAATAAAGGAAGTTAACAAATAAAAAGCTGTTGGAAAAAGTGACCACTCCCGGCGGAGCCATTGCAATAAACACGCTGCCTGCCGAGGGGTTAACATAGCACTTTCTATTATTAAAGTGTTGAAAGTATTTATTTTGTTTTGCTGAGTTACCTTTCGATTGTTGAAGTCTCATATTCAAAGAGTTTTATCGATTTTATATTTCGAAAATATTGGTATCGATCTTATCATGCAACGAACATTGCATCTAAGGTCGTCATACTAAGGGCGAAACCAGACAGAATGATTGAGTCATATTAAAATTTAGGGTACATTTAAAGAACTTTTTTACATCTTAAAATATGAGGTAGAGTTATGTATTTATCACTTCGACTTTTGTGTCCATTTGTTACCTTAGAACATTTTCCTGCGTTAATCGAATACCGAAAATGATGTATTTCAATTGAAAAATGTTTCTTTAATAAAATTGAAAATACCGAATTATATCTAGTAGTTCTTGTCTTTAATATCTTTAATAGCACTGTAAATGATTTTTCGTGAACTTGAAGCTAGTTGTTTATTCAACTTAGGATTCTTGTTTTCGCAACTGTGAGGTGCATTTGACCGAATGAGTAACTTAGCTGTTTTCCCAGTAAATGACAAAAGCTACTTATTACCGTATGAGAGTCTCATAATAGACAGGCAAAGCCGTGGGTGGACAACTAGTAACAGAATAAATACAAATCAAAACCCGCAAGTTTTCTCCAAACGCCTCCGTCCTCGATTTTCTTCAGTACATTTGGTATGAATAGCATAATTCACTTTTCCGACCCAGTGGCTCTAATATATCGCTGGCTATTAACGAGAATTGAAAGGTTCTGATGATCGCTTTCATTTTCAATTGAAATGTCTAATTTAGGTGGATTTTTATGGAGATTCTATTACCGTTTGAGCTCGGGTCAATGGCTTAAATTAGTCGTTATGTCCCTGTAGGATCACGTCCTAGTTTCCGTGCCTTGATTGTGTTGACATATTCTGATTGGAGGTTATTATAATATAAGCAATATATTAGGTTTATACATTTATTAATTATATTGTAAATGGGAACGAAATAGGTACAACTACCCTTCATACTTTCAAAAAATGTTATCTTCAACAAGTGGAAATAAAAATCCCCTTAGATTATCTGTTTGTAATTTTTGTAGGTCAATGAGATAAACCAAATAACGTTCATAACATTCATTATATTTGTAATAAATATTGAAAAATTACCATTCCAATATCAATCCGAGAATTTAAATCACCCCTAATTAAGGACGTCGCCGCACGTAATCACTCTTTTACGTCGGCCATTTTGAATTAATATCGCAAACAAAATGGCGCCTTGGAGAGGATAATAAAAATTTTATTAATCTCAGCTGGGCGTGCGAATAGCTTCACAAAAACGCAATTACATATATTATTAATTTGGTTCTTAGATGCTTAAAAGCAATGTGGTGCTTAAGTAGGATATTAAAATATTATAGGAGGGTTGTCTTGTCAAGGCCGTTGGGGTAATAAGCTCATGGTCATATGGAGGGGGGAGTTAGGGGTTGTAAGGACTTAGTAAGCTGGTATAGGTTATAAATCGTCTGAAACACGGCGTTTAATTAATATGAGATGGTTAAGACCTGAACACAAATTATTGAGAATGGTTTGAAAAGAAAGATTGTCTTTGTAAGTATTAGTATATGGTATTACAAAAATGAGGTACCTATTATAAAAGAATAACTGAACATTATGATAATTTATATATTATATAAGGTGCTTTGAAAAAATTCTGAATCATTTTATTAAGTGTTAGTAATGAGTTTATTAAAACTGTTTGATTTTCCGATTCAAATAATATGAAACAACAAAATGATTAATAAATCTAAATTTAAAATTTAAGAAAATCCCCCGATTCCAATGCCTTCATTTCCTTTAATTTAAAACAACATAATATTATGATGTAATGTGGACGCGTTGCGCTTTCATTTGATACCCCACACTAGTATATTTGCAGATTTTCTGTTTTCCTTCCCCACTCTCACCCCCATAACTTTTAAACGGCTCAACCGATTTTCATGAAACATGTCTAAGAACACCCGGGCCAAACTCACCTTTCATACAAAAAAAACTAAATTGAAATCGCTCCATCCGTTCGGGAGCTATGGTGGAACAGACAGACAGACAGACACGTCAAACTTATAACACCCCTCTTTTTTGGTCGGGGGTTAAAAAATATATATTCAATCTATTAAAGCCATAATCAATGTCGCTTGAACAGGATCGAAATATCGGAAAACTCCGTTTAATCAAGGTTTTTTAAGTTTTTTTTAAATATCATCAATTTATGATAATTCAAAAGTTATACTAAATTAATACTAATTCGCTAAAAAATCTTGTCAATACTCCATTAAATTACAATTAACAGCTGATACGGCGCAGGAAGTCAAAACAGCGCCTCTATTTCCTAGTAACATAAACTTTTGAATGCCGTTTTCATTATTATTCCCAAGGACAATTAATACACAATTTAAGCGCCAGAGGGCGGCACACTACACTAATTGGATTATGGCGCTAACTCACTTTAACGATGTGTTCGAGTGTTTTATCAATAACTTGGCATTCGGCGGGTGAGGTTTTTAACCCGCGACGCAAAAAGAGGGGTATATTTTCACGTCGATGTATAATTTGTATTACTTAATAAATAAAAAAAAAACAATGTACGGAGGACTTAATGCATCAAGCATCAATCTATCTCCCAGTCATCCTGAATTGTTTGTTTAAACGCGCTTATCTCAGGAACTCCTGGTCGGATTTTAATAATTTATTTATTCTTACTATTATGAAATTGGTTTTTTTTTTTGCTTTTACTATTTTCTTAAAAATTACAGCGCTGTAAATAATAAAAAAAGTAATTATTCACACTACGGCATCGAGCTATCTACTGAATATACTTTATAGAATAGATATTAGATAGGTATATATATATATATATATATATATCTTTATTATTAAACACGCAGACAAATGAGCAAGCGCTTGCAGAACATACAAACACCTGATCCCTCGGCTCGGAGAATCGAACCCGCGTTACCTCGCCGCGCCATTCAGAAAGTCTCATAATTTTATGTATCTGTCAGCATGACTTGTAGATAGAGCAAAAATAGTGAATTCTTCATAAACATTTATAAAAAAAAACAGAAATTAAGACAAAAATCATAATCGATTACTTTAAGCAACATAATTTTGCCATTATTTATGTATTATTAATTCAACTCATACCTAACGTACACCTTTCTGTTTCAGGTAAGCACCACCCCGTTCAGTAAAGAGTAAACAAACCCCAAATTACCCCTTGAAGAAGATCTAGATAACATCCATTAAGTGCCTCCAAAAACGACGAGGAAACAGGAATTTGATGGGGAATATATCTTAATCTGAACGAGACACGCGGATTCCTTATATTATAAACTAGCGGCCCGCCCCGGCGTCGCACGGGTAAAAAAAGTTCCCGGCAATTTTTCCTTATTTTCTCACCGTTTAGACCTACCCTGGACTACCGCAAACGCAAACATTTTAAAACCAAAATCAGCTCAATCGGCCCAGCTGATCTCGAGTTTTAATCAGACTAACGAACAACAATTCATTTTTATTTATATAGATAACTAGCTAAGGGTCAGCAGCTTCCGTCTTTGCTGGGATGCGAAAACATTTCTCTTGAATCACTCTACCTACTGCAGAAAACCGCATAAAGATCCGTGCAGGAGTTTTAGAGTTTATACCGAACATAACGACAGTCAGACGCGGCGAAGGACGTATATTTATAATATATATATTTAATATAAATATTTCCATATATATCACGGTTCTTGAGATACTGCCTGGTGACAGACAAACTGACAGAAAGACGACGAAGTCTTAATAGGATCCCGTTGTACCCTTTGGGTACGGAACCATTCAACACAAATAATATCCACCTAAATATTTAAATTTCTATGTATTTAATAACAAAACGTACATACAACAATGCTTGATTGAATTATTCCCCGTGTCACCCAAAACCACGGGTTTCCAAGATTTTAATTTGTTCAAGACTGGTTTTAATCAGAGCCTTAGCCTCATCTTAAGAGACGAATGGAAAAGACGAGAAAGGAGATGTATCACTGTGATCTATTAATAAAGCAGTTTAATTTAAGTACGGTGTGCAAAACAGGTTGTCATGTATTGTCTTTTAAAATAAACCAAATTATAGGAATCTACTTACTTCTACTTTGGGGAAAGATACGATTTTTTTGTTTAAAACGTCAATGGCTACTTTGTTATAAAGTGTTTTGATAAATTCTAGATCTCATTTGGATTTAAATAAATCGCGACAAGATTTGCAAGAACTGCAATAAATATTACTGAGGAATAAGCTGTTTAGGAAATAGAATAGACTCAGAAATGCTATTTTAAAATATTAATATAACCGCGCCCTAGCGAGACGGCATTTCAAAATTTCCATGTACCCGAGTTCACAGAAAAACTTCGTTATTGGCCCGGCGAAATGTAGTTACCTAGGAAAAGCAAAGCGCGCGGCAAATTGAATCAGAACACTTTTTTTCTGACGGTACCTCTGTGACAGCAACGTATACAAGCCAGATTAATGGTTATATTTAAATTATACCCTTGTATTTCATGTTTTTGTTTTTTCCGTCGTGTTTCATACAATTTCCTTTGTGGGAAACGCTTTCTACAAAGTCTCAACTGTACATTTCATACAGAATACAATGGGGTAGGATTTCCGTTTTGTTTTTAACTGGATAGAAACACAATTTAATCTCGGAGTTGATGTTTGGACTTTTGGTCAAACGACTCTTTTTGGGTTGCATTCGGATATTTAATTATTTAAGATCGCCTGCAAGTGTAGCAACTTCGCAAGATTTTAACCAAAAATAATCTGTATACACTTCAGGAAGTGGGAAAATGTTATCACGGGGTATTTGATTCTTAAAATAGCTGACCAAAGTTATGACTAATCAATATCCGCCGTTCACCCGAGTAATTATAATTCTAAAACTAGTTATTTATTTTGACAGTGTCATTAATGACAGTTAACAAATGCAAATGAAATATTTTTTTATGACATTAATTGCATGGTAATCTATCTATTAATTAATTCAAAAACAGGGTTTTATCACCATTCCCGACTTAGCAATTAACACGAAACCACAAAACCAAAATTATTGCTAGTAGTAGATGTAGCAAACATCAAAAATAAAGAGACAGAGAGTTATAAATAAATACCATTCAACTAAGCCACCTGTTAGTAAAATATTAACTATAACTAAGTCCATAATAATTTAATGATTTGTCCTTGCGGTATCGAAGCAATTGTCCTTTTTGAATATATAATATGAAATATCCGACAAAATAGTCCCTTTGCAGGTTTCCTTGGGTAAAAGGGGAGGTTGGGGAAAGCTGACAATTAAAATTCTATTATGTCTTACATTGTCTCAAATACACGAGTGTCGTGCCATTATTTATTAATTGCCATTTGTGTTAACAATTCACTATGATAAAATGATAAAAGTGGATTTTATAGAACTTTGATTGAAATTGTCGAGCGTGTTCTTTGTAAAAAGGGTTATTACAGGAGCGCTGTATATTTAATTGAAAAAATGGCTTGGGTACTTACTTAAATTGAAAGAATGACATAGTCCAGAAAAGAAGGGGGAGTGATTGAATGATGGCGTGAATAGTCTTTGTAATTACACAATCTATCAAGTTGATTTTATTTGAAAATTAAGAGTTATTATTTAAAATAGTCTAAAATGGCGTGATCATGGAGATGAGATTTCTTAGTAATGCCTGTCTTATTCCCTAATTATAAATAGGAGACAAAAACATGCGGTTTGAGTTCATGCATTAAATTCGTCAAACAAAAATATACATATAGAACTTTCTTAACTTAAATTTAATATGAGGCGGAAATATTTCAAATGATTTTTTATTTTTCAACAATCTTTATGTTGTTTACTTTTTAAATTTGCGAATTTTCCGAATTTATCTGATGAAAAGATGTCACCAAAGATATAGAAGGTACTTACCACCTACTTGCTTTTTTTTGACAGTTATGTCGAATTCACTTATGGAGTTTAAGTAAATCCTTAAAAATATTTTGTGACCTTTTTAGTGTTCCGTAGCCAAATGGCAGGAACCTGTCTGTCTGTCTGTCCGCCGTATGTCACAACCCCTTTTTTTTAAAAACATCATTCCAATTCTCTAATCGCAACACACCACCTCAATTTTCCCTCAATTCATAATCAATACTGCGTAAGTAACTATTACCCACAATCTTAATAATCTTTCAGCACAATAAATCACAGTTTTTGTTGGTTTCATTAGAAACTTGCATATTATGTTTATAAGTTCGCCCTAATCTTGCTTTAAGCGCCCCGGTAGCACGCCATATGCACATTAATATAAGAACCGAGGCGTGTTCAGGTGTGGTCCAAGATTACAGGGTGAACTGCCGACTTTCATCGCACGTTATGGAGCTAAGATGGTTTCCTGGAGGTTATATTTTGCATAACGACTAGAGTAAATTGCTAGCAGAAGGCTGTAAAAGTACATGGCTATATGTACTTGATAGATGGATAATAACTTTATTGCACAGAATTTCGTAAAACGTAATAAATTACAGATTTGATTTTCATAGTTATCGTGACTTATTTTTGGACTATTTGTTGTCCGAAACGTTGAAAAAAAGAAGTAAAATCTAATATTACGTGAGTAAATCTCAGTTTTTTTTATGTACATATTTGATAATATATGTATATGACGGCGTGGCGTCCTGGTTCTTCATTGGTGGTGCATTTGTACCGAGTGGAAGTAGCATAGAATCAACTTAAAATGTCCGATGGCGTGGGCGGGGCGCTCACGCCGCTCGATCGCGCGATGTTTACCTGCGGCCGGTACCGGTCTGTGCCAGCCGACCGGTCTAACAGCCAATCGGGTGGCCGCAGGTAGAGGGGTTGTTTACGAGTTGCACTGCTATTTAAAGTACAGTTCCAATAGTCCGGGAGACATTCTTTCTTTGGCTTCTGCTCTGTGCAAACACTCTCGGAATTACTAGTTGACTTTATCTATACCTTTGTTAAACTGAGCCTCAGATTATTTGTGTGATTGATACTGTTCGATTAATCCCGTAATTGGTTATTATTCAATGATATAATCTGTTTAAATCACTATGTCAAACCTTTCACCTACATCAGAAGTGGGATATCCGCCTCCACAACCTCCTGACATGTTCATAATTTTTCGTTAATATTCCTGAGTTTGAAATAAAATTGATAGACTCAAATCACATTTTATGGACGCCTCCATAAAGATTAGACATTGCTAAAAGTAAAATTTAAGATTTACTCTTTAAGAGCTTAACAACAATACGCAATCCGATAGTTATCCACTTCCGTTAATTCATGATCAACTTGATAAGTTGCATGGCGCTAATTGCTTATTAAGGTTATGGGGCTACCCTCATCAAATAAAAAAAAAGAAAAAAAATACAGATAATTGCTAAAGGAAAAAAAAACAGTTCCGATCTAGTACAAAAAAAAATACAGTTCATAGCTAAAGGGAAAAAAGAACAGTTCCGGTCTAGCTTTCGTACTAATCCAGGCCAGTTCTCAACTGAAGGGATTGTAAAAGATGATTTTAATTAAGATTAATATTGTAGTGTTAAAGGGTGTTTTACTGGGCCAGCCTTCTGAAGGGTCAAACAGACCAGTCCAGAACATAGTATAGTATGTTGTCAGGATGATCGAGCACTAGCTATTATTGTTTTCACTTACAGATAATTTTGACTGAGCTTACGCGAACGAGGACGTTCGCGGGTCAGAATGGCAGTGACGGCGTGGCGTCCTGGTTCTTCATTGGTGGTGCATTTGTACCGAGTGGAAGTAGCATAGAATCAACTTAAAATGTCCGATGGCGTGGGCGGGGCGCTCACGCCGCTCGATCGCGCGATGTTTGCCTGCGGCCGGTACCGGTCGGTGTCGGCCGACCGGTCTAACGGCCAATCGGGTGGCCGCAGGTGGAGGGGTTGTTTACGAGTTGCACTGCTATTTAAGGTGCAGTTCCAATAGTCCGGGAGGCATTCTTTCTTTGGCTTCTGCTCTGTGCAAGCGCTCTCCGAATTGCTAGTTGACTTTATCTGTATCTTTGTTGAACTGAGCCTCGGACTGTTTGTGTGATTGATATTGTTCGATTAATCCCGTAATGAATTACTATTCAATGATATAATCTGTTAAAATCACTATGTCAAAACCTTTCACCTACATATACCAAAACATGTGGCACAGTTAGCGGCATCAAATGGCAAGGAAAACTGGAGCCATTATTTAGTAATGTATCCATGCTTCATTCTTCAAACTCTTCAAAGTTCCCAGAAAGTGCCGTTGTTTGCCTTCACCGTAAACGCACGTGTTTAAAACGCACCTACATTTTTCTAGAAGAAAAAAATCAAAGGTCATGAAGTTGAATGTGCTCCCACTTAGCCAATTGGGGTTCTTCTATAATGCGTCGTGCCTTCTTACTATAATAATTAATGGCATTGATTTAGTCCGCTCTCCTCTCATTGCCGAAACCACAACCTAACCTCGACTCGAGGAATTAGCTGAAAAACATATTGAAGCGTCTATAGGGAAGCTTAATTCGTATGAAGTTTAATTTTTGTTTTTATAATGAATCTACAATAGTAACATTGTTGAAGATTACTTTGTGGGTAAAGTTAGCCTTAAGAATTAAGTAGGAATTTCACACATAACATTATATATATGTATAGTGTAACCGTATGTGTCTTCTATGTAAATATACTAATATTGAAAAGCTGAATAGTTTGTTTGTTTGCTCGAAAGAAAGAAAGAGAAAGGCTAAAGACTTTTTTTGGGGTAAGACATATCTTCCGCCGTTAAAGTAGCCTTTGCAATTTTTCAGGCTTTAAATAACATATGATGTACCGATGTACCAAATTTCATTGAAATCGGGCATTCATGTATAGTACACGCACACATGAATCGTAAGCCTTTGATTATGATTACTTTGTGAATGTAGTAGTTATTTGTAGCTGTGTGAGTAACTGGCGACATTGGCTCCGCTGTAAACTGCGCTTCATATCATTTCACCTTATTTTTCTATGTTTTCAATTGAAATTTGAATATTGTTCTCAATCCGTCGCGTTTGTTTTTTTTTTATTCTGCGTTTGTAACTTTCATGTACAGTAATCCTTAATCTAACACCAACATCAAACGTTTTAAAATCTACCGCTTTTTAGATTCCCATACCAATCAGCTTAACCCAACGCCGCTCACCGCACCCAGCACTTAGGCACGACCCTGTTAACACATCCACAGCTACTTCCTTAAATTTTTAACCCCTCGAACCAAAACGGATCTTCGAATTCGGTTCATTAACATTTCATATCCTTGAAAACGTAAAACCTTAATCGAATTACCATTAGATGTAGGTATTTTCCTGGTATTTCTGTGTTTAGTGGGGAATCTGAGGTTTGGGGTCGGAATATACTGGTATTAATAATAAATCAAGGAAAGTACATGTATATGTGATACTTTATTTAGGGATGGCTGAAAACCTAGATTTATTTATGGGAAACACATTGAGAGTTTTGCCATAGAGACATTTGTATTTAAGTTTTGATGGTTCGTAATTTCGGTAGCACCATATTTCAGATTATAAATAATAAATTATTCTGAACGATCTGATTTTCATGATTATTTTTCATTTGAAAGCTGATACATTTACATTTTTAAGTAAACTAAAACATAGTTATAATCCTGTTTTTTCCAGTAGACAATTCTCAAGACATTTTTCGAAATTTTACACAAATTTTAGCACGATTTCACCGATAGAAAGCTATTCTATGTTACATATATAGAATTTCATCAAATCATATCTTTCAGTGCAGAGTTCCAGTGTATTGATTTTGTGAAATACCTACACGTCGGGAATCTATTTAGATCAAGAGATAGATACTAAACTCTTTGCATCACTCAAGAATGTTTATCTATATAATGTAGTGTAGTACCGACCTTTATGTAATATTTACAGTACTTATTAGTCAGCAAGGAGAATAAGTGAAAGTTATTTTTATACATTGTATAAAGTCACTCTCGCTGGGTTCGCGTGGATCTTTCAAACAACTTCAATAGATTTTAAAGCATTTTTTTACTTTTGCATTCAAAAGACAGTTAAAATTTAAGCATAATTTGCACCCACGCCAAGTCGGGTGGATCGTTTAGTTATAAATAGCCGAAATATGTGTTACCTATATAATTAATTGTGACATCATTTTAATTAAAATCATATGACATATTATCTTAGTTTTATTAGTTGTTATAGCACTTTTCGCACTGTCACGTTTATGATAAATAAATCCCTTCATCATCATCATCACCCTATTAACGTTCCCACTGCTGGGACACAGGGACTTCTCTCTTGACGAGAGAGATTAGGCCTTAATTCACCACGCTGGCCAAGTGCGGGTTGGTGAATGTCACATGTCCTTCAAACTCTTTTAAAGGACACTCTCTTTTAATAAATCCCTTATTTATTATTATTTACTGTCACGCTTGCTTTTGTCTGAAACTCGCGTGCTTGCCGTTAACGCTACTAAAATGTGACAGCCAAATCTTTTTCCAGTCCTTTTGGCGGTTTGGCTTGAACGGAATGGCAGGTATTGGTCATTTCTGAACTGACGTAAAAACCTCTCAGCGGCTCCGACACTAAGACCCGCGGGACTAATATTTCGAGAGCCCTCACTGCGCTGTCTTTTTAAGGTGTCAACTCTGTTAGGCTGAGATGTTCCGCAACTTCTTTAGAGCTTTTACGTGCACTTTACATCGACACTTGTGCAATCTTTAAAATTATTGGGAAAATATATAATTGTGCCATCTACGGATAAGCTCTTTGAAGTGGCAGTGGGCAGGCCATATAGCAGG
The DNA here is from genome assembly GCA_929108375.1 of Gymnoscelis rufifasciata. Lineage (NCBI taxonomy): Eukaryota > Metazoa > Arthropoda > Insecta > Lepidoptera > Geometridae > Gymnoscelis > Gymnoscelis rufifasciata. Next base: position 4,494,392 of record OV815327.1, on the reverse strand, counting down.
CTGAAGAGATGGTCGTATGGGCGAAAAAGTTCTAGAATGGAAGCCACGGATCGGCAAGCGCAGCGTAGTAGTCTGACAACTAGATGGACGGAGGCCTATGGCCAGCAGTGGACGTCCTATGGCTGAAATGATGAACCATCTATGTAAGCTCCATAATTACTTTAAGCGGATTATTACATGTTTTAAATTAATTTATTAGATCTAGAATATGCATTAATAACTTCTAATAAAACAGGAGATTTAAGACAACAATACAGACTCCGAAACAAGGTCAACTTTTCTAAAATGCTAAAATATCGTAATGAAAGTCGGTCTCATTTCAAACGTCAATTCCCCTTCAAATAGAAGTAATATACCAGACACGAAACAATTGAATTTACGGATCCAATAAAAATATCATATCCATTATGAGAATTTATTTTCGTTGGCCCGGTTTAGATGTAGACTGGAATGGCAGTGACTCGAGTTAGATCAAATTGCAGATGGTAACACGATTTTACAGCTGAGAATAAGTTATTCGATACTCCGCGTCACGTTATCAGCGCATCTATTTTAAGAATGCCATTTCAGAGTCTGTCTTTATGTTAAAATGTGTGAAAGTATTTAAATGTAAAATGGCTGTCAACGGGAGATCAAATAGAGACAGTTAATGGCACGGGGTGGCGTTCTATATAAGCTTAAAATAGTTTGACGTGATTGGCTAAGTCGAAATGAGTCTAGCTAGACATTACTGTCATAATATATAGTATTATGCAATGTTTAAGTGACTTTAGTGACTACGTGAGTGCTGTCATAATTTCGCTCTTACGCCTTTTGCCTTCAAAGCGAAAAGTCAAGAGCAAAGCATTTTTATGTATATTTTTATTGTTTTACAACAATGACAACTTACTGATTCTATAAATAAATAAATATTGCCAGACTAATCACACAGCATCACCTAACCCCAAGCTAGGGGGCCCTGATTTTCCGCACTTAGACTCAAGGTGGTCCATTGTGCTTGGACACCTAACCCCAAACAAAACAGAACTTTTAAAATGGGTGTTGGGTGACTGATATACTAGGTACATAATTTTTTTTTTTAATTTGTATTTATTATTAGAATTCCAGACTCCAAACCAGAAACCGAAGATCGTACAAAATCTGGCCTCCTGGCGGGAATCGCCCACAAAGCCACAGCAGTCTTCTATAATTTACTTCGTCCAATTTCTGAATCTACAATAATGTCCGAATTAGAACACCACAGCCAAAAAAGCGATTTCAACCCTTTGATTGTTAAAATCCAACCTGAATGTATATCTTATCCGTTTGATGATTTATGTCACTCATACAGAACTTTGATGCTATTTGCATGAATTTTCCACGGTAAATGCTATCATCCAGTCTGACGGATTCACTTATATCATGAATTTCGCCTTTTGTTTTATGAAATTTTAAAATTGAGATTTGGGTAGACTGCTCGGTATATTTGCAAAAAATAAACCATTAGGTAAATCCGTAAAATAATACTACCGAGCTCTGTGTCAGTCAGCCTAATGCATTGCATTATTATAGTTTTTCACAAAATCTTTACTACACTATCATGGTTAAAATTGAACTGTTTGACTTGGAATCGAACTGAATTAAATTAAAAACATATTATATTCCCGATTTTGGTAAATTCTTTGAACAAAGCCATGGGGCGATAGATAGGTATAGTCAATAATCATAGAGTCACTCGAAATTAAATTATGTTAATTAATTATTTTTTGTGACGAATTGGCTTCTGAGTTGCAAATCGTATAACAAAAAATACTCGCCCCGAGCCCACCTTTCGAACCCTTTCCGCTATTTATACCAATTTTGAAATACCTATATAATTAACATACCTACATACATCGATTTTTTTAAGTGTCTTTTTAAGTAACTCGCTTTCGTACAAATCCTAATAGTATGTGCATATAGAGTATGCTTTAAAATGGGTCACATTCAGAATTTAAAAGCCCAACTTTTAAATCACTTTTGCGTATAGAACCTTAGAGATATTTTCAATCGTATGTGCATAAGAAAACTCAACATCCTCCACTGAATAGAAATGGAGGGAAAACTTCGTAAACCCCTTTTTGTATTCGTAATTTAATCGACAAACTAAAGATTTCAGTGCATCGTGGAGTTGCTTGAAGTTTGAAGATAAAATAAATTTGATTAGTATGAGAGCCATACTAAACCTAGGGTTCTGTTGACAGATTATACACATTTTCAGATCAAAGTCAAAGTTAAAACTTTTATTTCCTTAGACGCATATGGAGACATAGACCATCATCTCTTATGTTGATATTATAACAATATTGGTGTACAACATCTGATCTTATTAATCACCAATCTTTAGGTATAAAAGAAAAGGTTGCGCGAAAGAGACCGATTGTACTTGTATCCGTCTCTTTCAAAGGCAAATGGCATACCTTGTCTATTCTGAGGTAGAATAGAAACCGATATCACCGTGCTAAGGCGGCAGATTTCAACTATTTTTCCTTTAACTCTGCATTATAACTTTGAAAATATAATTCCCTCTTTATTGTGCCTATCCTCACTTACCCAATTGAGTAACCTAATAGACTCAAGAGAAGCTGAAGTAGAATGCGGGCTCAATCCCAGCTATCTGTGCTATGGGGACAATCTTCTCCTGGCATCGGTCAATGACATTGTTTTATCTGGGCTAAAGTTTTAGGTACCTATTGGAACCCTTGGACTTCGGTAGCAACTTGAGCAGATGAATTGTTGTGAGCTTGTTGATTTAATAAGTTTTACATCTTGTTCGAAATAACTTGGTGTTTCAGAGCAAGGGGTGGATATTACGACTTAAAACGGGTAACATGAAATGATTAGACGTAGTTGTTTCCGTGGTCATGTCGCTTGCAACATAGTAAAAATATCGCAAAACTCGAAAACCATAAAATCATGGTATGTTACCCGTTTTAAGTCATTATATTGTTAAAAACCATTATAATTATCGTGGAAGTTAATGGGCTCTATTGAATTAGGTAAACCTGTCATGATAGAGCTCCATGTATTTGAAATAAATAGGAAGCCGTGATGGCTATGTGGGAGGACAATCGACTTTCGTTTCGAATGTCGTGGGTTCAAATTGAGGCCTAGTCTCTCTCGCCAAGAGAGAAGTCCCTGTGTCCCAGTGGGAACGTTAATAGGGTGATGATGATTAATAATAATAATAAATAATTAAAAAAGTTATGAGGTGTGGATTTAAGTTTTATGCATTTCAAGTTGTTTTGAAAAAATAAGTATTCTGTTTAGTCCGTCTAAAAATACTGCAGTCACTATTTTTTGCTTAATAAAAAATCACTCATATCCTAAATTTTCACGCCACGTGACACTAGAATGCACTGTAACTGTTGATATTTCGTTTGTTAGAAAAAAAGGGTACATTTTTTTTATTAATATAAATACCGGACTAATTATTTATTTTACTCAATGTATGTTTGTTTGGAGTGCGTAGTAATTTTAATTAAATCTAAGAAGTCTAGTAATTTCGCTGTAATTCAAATTAAAGAGCCCGCTTTGTGTGCTCCTTTCAGAGTTATAATAACTTCTCATTTTCATCAACGTTTTAGAAACTGTAATGTTACCTTTAAATTTTAAACGTATAAGTTTCCAGAAAGTCGGTATAAACGGCAAGCAGTCTTTACTGTTCGTATTGACGCTTAACTTTAACACTGGAGCCATCTTTTACTATATTTCTTTGTATTTCCCTATATACGAGATTTTCGCCCCTACCAATGTTAGCATTTCTAAACTAACTGTATTGAATGTGATATCCTGTACTGGATCTGATATCCGTTGGGGTAAACGTGTTCTGGCGACCTGCGAAAGACTGCAGGTAGCCAGAACCGCGTGGGGAGTCCTATGTCCAGCAGTGGGCTAATATAGGCTGATGATGATGATGCTGATCCTTAACTGAATGGTAGGACGTCCAATCATATTACCGGTGACTTGGCCGCTGTGATAAAAAATGCGCTGACGCGCTTGGCGCCTGGATAAAGGTAAGGGTTAATAAAGGCTAGGTTAGAGAAATTATTAGTTCTTGAACCGGGTTTTGACGATACTTGGATGGGTGAACCATCTAACAGCATCCTCATGAAATACTTTTAACTATGTTTGTATTTTTATTAAAAAAAAATACAAATACAGTGTATTAACTGTACATGGAATCCTAGGTTGTAGGAGGATCTCATATTTATCAAATTTATTTACCCATTACGAGGTGAACAATCAAGCGATTTTTTTTCTGAATCATAATTTTTCTTGGATATTTTGGTGTTATTTTCGAGTACTTTTTCTATTTCATAGTAGGGGTGAAAACTTTTCGCCAAAGATGCGGTTCATTCACGTTTCGTTTACTTTGTTGCTGAAACGAGATGGCAGTATAGCAAATAAACTTGCCAGAAAGGGAGGCAGAATGCTAATAAAAGTGTCGTCGAAATAGCGAATCTTGCAGCGAATTCGGAATGAGTACACTTTTCCTGTTGTAATATTGTTGTGATTTTTATTTAGACCTCTTTGATATTACGTGGAAATAATTGAGTTTTTACGGTGATGGTAGAAAATTGCTTTCAAATTCGAGTATTAACGGGTATTGCGTAGAATAATATTAAGTGAGATTTAACGTTATTGGTAATATTGATTGGCTCTAAATTCATTTTAGTTTTTTGTTTATTTTAATATTTTCACATTTATCACAAATAAGTTCAGTTAAAAATCAATCCTAGATCCTCTTAAATGATTTCAGGAATCATTTAAGAGGATTTAAATAAGCACTCACAGTGATTATTTCAAGCATAATCAAACGTTTACAACCGTTGAATTCTACAAAACTAGAGTTTGAGTTTTTTGTTGACTTTGAGTTGGAATACAGAATTATCAGGATCAGTTCAGAAAAACATTTGAAGTAAAAGAAAAATTAAAATCTTGCAACTTCGCTTACATATTAAAAAAAAGAACAGAGACTTCTAAGTTCACATTTATATAATATTGTAAAACTGGAGAGTTTGTTTGTTTGAACGTGCTAATCTCTAGAACTACTAATCCGATTTGAACAATTCGTTTACTGTTACATAGCCCAGTTTTCAAGGAATTCTATATATTAATATTTTTTATTGCGTAAAATACGTTGTTCCAAAACAAATCCAAAAACACGGTCATCGCGGTGTCTTGCAGTTCCCCAACAAAAACCATAACATGGCGTTTATTCAAATTCTTTCGCATCATACGTTTTTTGTAGACGTTATCTCGCGTCTGTCTTAATATGATCTGAATATAACTTACAAGGTTAATCATTTTCACACAAAAAACTGCATGTTTTTATCCTTCGCGCCACATAACCTATAAAAACTGTAATCGAGTATTCGCACTACCTATGTACCATCTGAACTCACAAATCAAATTGAACCCTATCATTACGATTTAAGGACTATAATTACTTCAGGCGAATGCCGGTAAGATGGTTAAATTTTAGTACCGACCTTGTTTTGTTTCGTTTGAAAATAAGAATTTACAGGTATGCGACTTTTTATATGCGACTTTTCGAGGGACTAAAGATTTACTTATAGTAACGCAACATTAGTACCTACAAATCAAAGTGGAATCTATGAAAGAGAAAGTAGAATCTATATCTCCTTTCTCAACTTGCAAATTAGATCAGTTTATTCGTACGTATGGATAACAACAAGTGAAACTTACTAAAACTATTCATGGTTTAATTTGCTGTAGTCCCACAATGAGAAAAATTACAAATAAATATTGCCGGACTATCCACACAAAAAAATCTAGTCCCGTGGTAAGCTCTAATCTTGTGTTACGGATACTAGATATCTGATATACTCGTACTTAATATAACAGACATACATATATATATATTTTTACTATATACATTCAACACCCAAAAGAACGAGATAGTGCTTTCAGAAAATACAAACACTTGACCCTTGGGGGAATCGTACCCCAAGGGTTATCATTAACTACTACTACTTCTAACATGAGGTAATGCCATAAAACACAGTGCGATGTGAATAGCTAGTCGTTAGAAAAATAATGATATAGCTATTAAAACACCTACAACGGGTACCATGATTTTTTTAAAGACCTGTCGCGACTTTTAATCGCCTCCTTCGTACTACTAAGATGCATTGAACCAGTTACAACCGGTTCGCTTGCAAAATTATAAGGTACCGCCAATTAGATGGTTGCTAACCATATTTTCTCACTCTGAACGAGTTTCGTGTTAAATCGTTCTTACCACAGTTTATCGATTAAAAATAAAAACCTCCAAGTTCTTTATTAAGATATCAGATAAACAGTACCTAACTATTATTTAGATGCCCATAAAAAGTGGTGTTGGCTAAGTAGGAGCAAGGTCGACTTTCATTCCGAAGGTCTTGGGTTCCACTGCTGGGACACAGGGACTTCTCTCTTTAACGAGAGATATAAAGCTTTAATTCACCGCGCTGGCCAATTGCGGGTTGGTGAATATTTAGTACTAATTCCGCCATATATTTTAATTAAAGTATTCACTATAAATTGTGTAGCTGAAACTTCTTTCTGCGGTGAACATCCTAAAGCATATGATGATGTTAAACTTTAACTAAATTGTTATACCTACGGTTTGAATCGTAAACAGTTAAATTCAGACTGTCATAAGCTATGAAACTGTATTTACACGTAATTCGTAGAATCCAAGCGCTACATTTATAGCCTAAGTCGTAACCCAGAAACGGATATCCTTTTGCAAGTTAAAATTACTTACGCATTCCTTGCCTTGTTGGAAGATGTAGCATACTAAGATGTAGCATACTAAGCTATACAATGCTGTGGATGTATTTCGAGTTTACTATCAAGACGCATTTTGAGACATGTGCTATGACCAATTATTTAATGAGTAATATGTAATGAGATACTTACCTACTATAGTCTTAGTCTATTTTTGTATAAGTTGTAATGTCCCAACGCTCGGCTCATGTAAGGGTATATATAAAACTTAACACCTAAATTGTAACCACATGAAACAACGAATAAATTAATATGAATTTGAATATTTTTATAAGTATGTAAACTGTACAATAAACCCGAGGTGTAGTATGAGATAAACTTATACTATGCCTAGGGTTCCTATACACAATTTGCAATAAAAATAAAAATAAGTAAAAAAACACACCCGTACAAGCTCACGCAATGTCTCATGTAATAGGGTCCCGTTTTACTTCAAAAACTGTATTTAGGGTTCTGTACCCAAACAGAACCCTAAATACAGTTTTTGATTTGAGAAGGTGTGATTAATATGAATCTAATCTGTATTTTACCGCTACAAAGCAAAAGCTGGACATTGGATAGGATTATTGCGTTTTGCAACTTATATCGTGATTATAAGCAGATCAACCTATGTTAAGAAATATCTTCTTCTTTTTACACAATTCACTTAGGTCTATGAAACACATTCTACTCCTGTTCGTCCATTTGAAGCACAAATCCATTCAATTCGCCCAATACCAGACGTACAAACTTCAAGTGGTTGCTTATAATTTCAAATCAGATAGAACCGGACTCGGCCGGACAAAACCGCTTCCAACCAGATTACTGCCGGGCGAAACTGGGTATTGAAACCGGATTAGAGCAGAACTTCGCATGGTTACGCTGATTTAGAAACTTGTTTGTTTCTTGGCTCTATTCTGCTAGTTTGAAACTAATTCTAGATGATATCGGTATAGGCTTTTGTATTGGTAAATATAGCGTACATTGTTTAGCGAGAAGGGATGGGACATTTGGAATATCTTCATGAGGTTGGAATTATGTAGGTGTCAGTGTGCTATTGAATCGTTTCGCATAAATCAAGGTCCTTTGACCTGGGTGTTGTAATGAGGAATGTTTGCCATTATGCATGCCCGACCCTACCCTACATGATCTTACATTAAAGTAGCTGTGTGATTAATACCTTCACCTTAATATACGGCCATAAATTGTATGAAACATGAGTATTGCCGCACGGCCTATCCGTGTTCTATTATCCGAGATTTGTTATTAAATATAAGCGTTTATTTTTTTTTAGACTTACTGTTCTTCTTTCTGGACAATCCACACTCTAAGCTTGTGTTACGGATACTAGACATTTGATATACTTAATATAATACACTTGCATATATAGATATATTTTTAGTATACATAATTAACACGCAGACCAAGGATAAAGTGCTGATAGCGTAAACTTATGACTTAAATTATTTTCTATATAATGACTTAACAAACTGTCATAAGATTTACTAAGTCCATAATTTTTTTTACTAGTTTTTAACTGGTTACGGTACAAGAGATAATTTTCTTAGGTTGTAATTGGTTACAAACTTTGGTTACATACACGGCCTAATGGATATTTAAACTAAATATATAAAAAAACTTACACATCCAAATCGTAATGCCCCTATTACTAAGTTCTGTTCCCATATAAGAGATGGCGCGGCAGTAATTCAATAATAAATACATAAAAAATTAAAAACAACACTCAAAACGCTTCAATTTTCAGGATCTTTTTTAAAACATGCTTATATAGGCAAGGTTAAATAAAAATAACCAGCAAAAAGAAAAAAAAAGTATGCAAAAAGTTAAGTTCTGCTCTTAGCTTCTAGATCGCGCAAGCGGTATTTGCACAAACCTTTAACTTATATACGAGAATTCACTACTAGATTATCGGAGGTCAGCTCTCGTGTGAGACACCAGTATGGTCAAGCTGGACTAAATTGACTATCATTCAGATGTTCCACCTTCGGGTGGAAATGCCTATTATCTCACCGAGGTTACGGAGGGAGATTACGAAAGTAATCCTCACACGAAGCAGCAACAGATACGAGTGTTAATCACATGTACCTAGACCTCTTTTGCCATATTTTGAATTGGAAAGCTCGACATGAAAGGAGACTGATATATTTAGTCAGTTTAGTATATTTACTTAGTTTGGCATTTTTCTTGACCTACTATTTTTTTATACATCGCATTTGGCAAAACATCTAAAACAAGAAAAACATAAAACAAGGAAAACTTTTTGATTGAAAAGATAAAATTTTCTGCCAAAATAGTTGTTTAATGTATCTGTTGTATATATGTAAAAATTTAAAAGCTCCAGTACAGCATGTTTGAGGGACTTATTAAATATATAATATATAATTATAAATTGTTTTTATTTAAGATATTGTTGGGAAGACTCTCAAAATTACTATTTTCGTTACTTCCTCAGTATACTTCCTGTGTTGTACTTGATCGAAATATTCTTGAGACGAATCTCAAGAAAATTTCGATCCCAACGATTTACGAACGCCAAGAGGAAGAGTAGAATTATTCATCAAATCTTATTATTCATATTCAAATCTCTTTAAACGTTTAGACACAAAAAATAATATTGCATTTTTATATTATTTTGAGATGAAAATTATTCTTACCATCGCATAAATCGCCGGATTCATGTTGAAACATAAAGTTGACGAAAACAGTATTCGCAGAGCGGACTGTAAACATCCGGAACGTAACTTGTAACTTCAACAAAGAAGGTTTCATACTTAAACTGGACGAAAGAGAATAATACGAGATACGAAATAGACGAGAGAGATATCGATCTTGTCAATAAAATCAGTCTTAGGTAACGGGCACATTAAATTCCATCAATATAAGTTAAATAAGATAAAATTACCTTATTATTTATTCTATTATTTTAATTTATTTGACATGTAATTTAAATACTAATTAATTCTTGACATCTGTAATCATTGTTAACGATAATTATGATAAATTGACATATTATTTATATTTCGTGTACCTACTGAGTTATAAATAAGACATTATTTTAATTGTTTATATAAATTTGTTAATGTACTTATTTCAGGTTTTGACATTTAAATTAACTGTGTTATTAGCTATTAGTATATTTTGAAAAAGTTGTGGCATTGGGCAACCACATTAAAATAAAACCCATATTGTGACTATTATTATGACTATTATTATTATATATTTTATATAAGCTATGTTATCAATAAATGACTATTATTATTATAGATTTTATATAAGCCGTGGTAGCTAAGTGGGCTCTCGACTTTCATTTCGAAGGTCGTGGGTTAAACCCCGAACCGCACACCCCTGGCTTTTCCTTCTTGAAAAATGTATGTGCGCTTTAAAAACGTGATTTAACGGTGAAGTCAAAACATCGTGAGAAAACCGGCATATTCTGAGAACTAGGAAGAGGTTGAAGGACATGTGACATTCACCAAACTGCTCTAATCTTGGCCAGCGTGGTGAATTAAGGCCTATTCTCTCACGTCAAGTCCTGTGTCCTAGCAGTGTAAATAGGTGTGCTTATGATTATGATGAGATTATAGATAAAATACACAGATTCAGGGCATCCCGTGTTCAAGTTACCATTGTAATATAATTACCTTGAGGAGAACTCCTTAGGTAATTAGTCGACAACGCTTTCCTCAGATTAGTCACCATAACGATATTCAAAACGAAGGAGACATAAATATATCAAAGCACATGTAAATGGAACTCAAAAGGACTAAGATAAACACCAAACCCGTGGTCAAGTTCTGCTTTATTTCAATTTCAGCATCAAAAGGGTTGACATTAAGTAGAAATTTGCTCACTTGAATTCTCTTGAACATCCAGCAAAGCATAAACTGCTTCATTACTTTAGCAACTTTGGTGCAGAATCATCAAAAGATGTGTAGATTTGTAGTTTCAAATGCTTAAGAGTCATTATCAGATTGTTTGCAACGGTTTAGTTTAATTTTCTAAGATTGTGTAATCAGATATATGAAGAGAGGGAAGTTATACATTTGCAAGTATATCTTAATAATATTGATATAACCAAACAAGTCATAAGCAATTTTGAAATTGCGATTAGCTTGTTTTATGTAGCCCATTTTGCTGTGCAACCGAATTGAGACGTAGGCACAACATGTTACAACCCTGTTTTAACATTTAATTTTTAATTGTGTAGATACATATTTACTTAGTTATACAATAAATCTAAGTCATGATAAAGTCAAAAGCATTTAAAAGACTTCTCAATCGATAATTAGAAATCGCTTTACTAATTTAGTTTTATTGGACTTTCTGAATCAGATCTATTTTCACTTAAAACTTGTGATGCCTTGTGATGATTGACAACTTCTTAATTGCTTTGTAAAGTCAGTAAGGGTTTCAGTCGAAGAATTTGTAATTATTTTTCATTTTACCTGAGACCGTAGTAATAAATAAATAAATATTGCTGGACAATCCATACAACAACATCTAGCTTCGTGGTAAGCCCCAAGCTCGTATTACGGGTACTAGACATCTAATATACTTAATATAATAGACAACATACATGTACAGATATTTTTTTCCTATACATATTTAACACCCAGACCAAGAAGAAAGTGCGCGCAGAACATACAAATACCAGACCCGAAATCGAACCCGCTACCTCTTGCACCGCAAGCGGACCTTCGCTCACCGCGCCACTGAGGCAGACATGTTTATGAATTAACTTTTTAGAAATGATACAAATTGTGACAACAAAATGATACCGATTCAAATGCATGTGGGTTAAATATGATTATGTATGAAGATAACAATTCGAAACCCAGTAAAATTTGCAAAACATTTGTACAAACCAAAGAGAACGTGACCAAACATAGTACTACTATCGTGGCCGTTCCATCCTTGGTAAACTTCCGTTTAAAATGCGGTAGCAAGAAACATTCTTCCAAATTGGATTACTCTAGTAGGGTAGGTTGAAGTGTGCTAGCTATGTTAGGTATCTATGGTACAAGATGAGGTCGGTGTTGAGTATGAATACTGTATCCAATGCCCATGTTGCGTCTAGTTAATATTATTCAGCATAAATATCAGATAGACTCTGCTATAGTTCTGTTTATTCAACCCGCTTCTGCAGATTTAGATTATTTTTGTTATCTTTGGTTTGGATTATGATTGCGAGTGTTATGTAATACTTTGGCGAAATTCGTCACAACACTTTGTAAATATAATCAAACAAACATTTTATCATTTGTAGCTATAAAATTCCTGTCAATATATTTCACACAAAGAATATTTGCATTAAATGGGTCCATTTTGAAAAACGATATTTTCCCAGTCCACTGCCATTCTATTTTTAGAAATAGTTGTACCTTTATAAAATAAATGAAGCAAAACTGAAATAAAACTCGCTATACACAACACAATAGTTACCAAAATACATTTCGTACCAGTCTGTATGCACAAAAACAGTTGTCTGAATCTGCTCAAGTCAGCTCATTCAAAGTCGCGCCCGCAACACGCCTAGCAAAACCAACGGATACGAATATCAAAAGTTTATGAAACTTCTAGAAAGTTGAGGGAGTCGGAACTAGAACCACGGTCTGCTATTTGAAAAATGAATTGTCTGCACTTCAGATATATGGTCCTAGTTTGGTTGAAAAATATGAAAACTTGATTGCCAGGACTTCCCTTTTCGGGCGAAGTTTGGATTAAACGGAGCATGACCTGGGAGAATCCCGCAAAGAGCGGAGTGCATTGAAATTACTGGAACACCCGAGATTAAAGTACCTCGCGGGTTGTGAAGGAAGCCCTTGTGTTTGAAATTTCAACTTAGAACGTTTGAGATAAAGCTGAAAGTGATTTATTTCTTTAATATTCTTTGACAATCTAACACGGTATCAGTACTTTAAACGTCAAATAACTGATGCATTCGCTCTTTATAGTGTTATAACTCTACTAACTTCTAACTCCAAAGTAAGCAGAGCTTGTACTTTGAGTAAATAAATATATATACATTATGATACGAGAAATACAGATCCGAAGCTAGAATTTGTAAATGATTCAAATACTCTCATGTTTATTAAATTCCTGAACCTTAAATGGATTTCCACTTGAGTGCTGAATCACTGAGGTGGTCTCATTTATAATGACGAGAAAAATAATTGTAGGTAATAAAAATACCTTGCGTGTGAAATTATGTATAATGTATGTATATATATACCCTTCTTTTCTTTCTTGTTTCTAAGGTACTTTATGGCACATAACGAAGTAATTATGTTATGAAGGTATGAAGCTTAATCATGTGGGTATTTAAAAGCGTGAATCGATATCCACCAACGAGTAGTTACCAGCTGTAAGGCCTACGCGTCAGCAACGCGGGAATTAATCAAATAAAAAAGCCGGTTTGGCTTAGTGGGACCACACTCGATTTTCATTCCGTAGGTCGTGGGTTCAAACCCCGCCACATACATCTGGATTTTTCTTCTAGAAAAATATGTGCTCTTTTAAAGCACGTGTTCTAACGGTGAACAAAAACATCGTGAAGAAACCGATATGGTCTGAGAACTTTAAAGAGTTTGAAAGACTTGGCATTCACCAACCCGCACTTGGCCAGCGTGGTAAATTAAGGCCTATTCTCTCATCAAGAGAGAAGTCCCTGTGTCCCAGTAGTGGGAACGTTAATAGGGTGATGATGATGATAAATAGTCAAATGGATAAACTAAAATTCTATTCCAAGTAAGAAACGTACATAATGAAAATTTAAACAGCAATTGCGTTCAAAACTCCTATAAAGTGTTGGTAATATGCAAGTATTACACACAGAAATGCATTCGAACTACATTTTATCGTGACCTAACGGTATAAAATATCTAGGTCTTTCGCGTGTCTAACGTTTCATAAATGTATTACAATAATCGTATGCAAAACCCGGTTTAAGTATGAGAAGTAGGGATTCTGCCTTTATGCGGGGTCCTAGCTGAGGAAGGAGAGTTGTATCATCCGCTAGCTTCGGAAAACAATAATTAACTTAACAAATACCTTAATTAAATTTAAAAAATAGTTAATACTGTTCTCAGGATGTTACGTTTGTTAAGTTTCCATTTGCTTTTTGGGAGAATTTGAATCTCTCGATTAAACATCTAGCAACGGCAATCTACCTACTATTTGACCTGCCTACGGTCACTTCATTCTTATTTACGTTAGAAAAAAATTGGAGGTTTTTAAAATTTGACTACAGTATAAATAATTTTGACAGACATTGTTGGTGCAAAACAATACATTGTTCATGTGATTTTCTCGAAAATTTTAAATACCTCCGATCTTTTTCTAACGTAAATATGAATGAAGTGACCGTAGGCAGGTCAAATAGTAGGTAGATTGCCTTTGCTAGATGTTTTATCGAGAGATTCAAATTATTTGTGCATATTATTATTGATTATTTCTGCATACTGTATTTGCATTCTGCATAATAATGATGTATATATTTTAGCACTGTTCCAGCTGTTTTGACCTGCCTGTGTCGTATCTGTGTCACGTCTCTTAAGGCTCTAAATATGACGAATCAATGCGCCTCCTAATAAGAGGCTCCTGGAAAAGCGCCTTTGATTCAAAGGGTTTTATTTGGTGCCCCGATTTCAGTACCTATTGGCTATATACGAAATCAGTAAAACACGTAAGCTTTAACCACAAAAAAAAAACTAAGACAGGTGTTTAACAGTTGTTTAAAAAACCCTGGATCAAAGCGTATCTAAGCCATGTTCATGTTATTTGTGGTAAGGCAGTTATTGTTTATTTTTAAACCGCTTACATAAACACTAGACCTAATTATACTAAGTCATTACAACTAATGACTTTCGCTCTTTGTCAAGCATTATACTGAACCTCTAAATAGCATACATACGTATTTTATTTATAATTTATTTATTATTCAGATATTCTCTCCCATTCAACTTAATCTTACTCTAAAACATACAATACAAAACAGTAAATTTCAATTCTAAAACTCTCACGTGAGGCACACCAAAATGGACTTAGCTATACAGTACTTCAGAGGGACCAACGGCGCGATTGAAGGTACATGGAACTGAACGTTTGATTGATAGCCCAATAAAGGCCGGTGAAGGCTTTTAGACACTGAGACTTTTCGTTTTTTTTTAGGGTTCCGTACTTATCCAAAGGGTTGACCATGACCACATGAGCGGACAAAGAATTATGTCGCGTTGCGTGCTACAAGATTCATAAGTGACGTAATTGTAGACTCGCCCAAGCCAAATATCGTCTTCGACCGAATACATCGCGTTGCATCGATGTAAACGGCCACGTTTCGTAATGACTCCCAATTATATATATTATATATAAAGTATGGGCCGCTTATGTAACCGCACAATTCCTGAAACCCAATAGCCAACGGCGATCGCTTTATATATAATATTTAGAGCTATTGTTTTTAGTTTGTACTTGTGTAATTCCATGCATACACTCACCCGAAGGTTTTGCCTGAAAATCAGCGTGGCAAAACCTTTTGGTCCACCCACGTAATCTACTATGTTTATTTGTGACTAGCAGCACGCCCCGGTTTTGCACGCCTATTCGAGACAAACAAACAAATAAACAAAAAATCAAACCTTTCCTCTTTATAATATTAGTATAGATTACCTCCTGTGTATTGTGTTTGAAAAAATAAATGATTCCTTTCTTTTTTATTCATATATACTAATAGAACAAAACGTCAAAATGTTGATCTACAGGCACAAACACTTTCTAAAGATTCTAGAACAATCTCGCAATCTCCAGCATTTTGACACTGGCCGCCCACTCGATCCTGGCAAGCAATTTAACCTATAAGGGCACGACTTTAGGATAACACAGGAAGGCTTGGAGCCGCAGTCATTCAATTTAGAAGCCTATTGTCTACCCAGTTTGGTTTATATTGTCTTGTCCTGATACGCATAAATGAATTCGATTTAGTTGTTTCTGTGCTACTTTGGAAGACAGATATCTGGGGCGATTCTTCTTAGTTAGAATGCCGCAAATGTCACACATTTTGACACAATTTGGTCAATAAAGGAATGTGAATACGGCATTATGCATTCCGTAGGCAACTCGACCTACAAAAATACATCTCACGAGCTCTTTAACCGTTTCAGTTTTTTGCGTTGGCTTGTGGTCCCAACCGTCGAGTCATCCTAGCCCATGGGCTCAGATGACCACTGTCTATAAGGGTCTACTCAGCCACGGGTTCAGATGATGTAGCTACAAGAATCAGTTAGGTTGTTATCTTAATTTAGAAAAAAATAAGATTATTTTTTTGTTTCAAATTCCGTCATACAACAATTATAGAACCTACGTCGTCCACTCTATTCTGATCTTAATACTTTTACTGATTTTCTTCAAAAATATATCATAATATAATTAGCCAGATAATTACGACGAAAATTTATTACCGTCCAAAAGTGGTCATATTACAGATTAAATATTTATATAACCATTCACGAAGGTGGATAAAATAATCAAGTGTAGATTAGATAGATTCCTGTTCTAGATCTGTTGACTGGAAGGCGCAGGAGGTAGCGGGTTCGATTCTCCTTGTGTTTGTATGTTCTGCAAGCAGTTTCTCCATGGTCTGGGTGTTTATTAGGTATAGTAAAAAATACCTATGTATGTATGTCTATTATATTAAGTATATCAGCTGATACTAGACATCTGATATAAAACACAAGCTTCGATTAGATTTAGCTATCCGAAACACAAGCCACCACAGCGCTCGATGTTGTTGTCCGGAAATATTTATCAATCCAAAATAAACAATAAAAGGAATAATTCGGATTTTGAAGAAGAATCTATGGTTGGAACATTTATTTAAAAACCACTGATAGACTTTAAACCCCAGTATTAGAAGGGAGCGAAACCCTCTTGCGTGACAAACTACAGTTAACTTCGTGGTGTAGAATTAGTATGGATTATGTTAAAAATAGAGAACATGGTAGCTATTATCTTGCTTTTGTAGGAAGTTAACTGTCTTTGGCTTTCAGTTGTTTCCTTTTCTCATAATCATTCTTGAAAGTCTAGATCATCTATCTGTACTTATTATAAACTAGCGGCCCGCCCCGGCGTCGCACGGGTATAAAATTTTCCCGGAAATTAATCAAATTTTTCTCGCCGTAAAAACCATCCTATCTCTCAAGTTGGATCGAACTGCACATGTTGTGCGAATTTTATTATAATCGGTTAAGTGGTTTAGGAGTCCATTGAGGACAAACATTGTGACACAAGATTTATATATATGTTAAGATTAAAGTCGCTGCCGATGTATGTCTATATTCGGGATAAACTCAAAAACTAGATTCGTTCCCAGTAGATCCACTGAGCAGATCCATCATAGTCCTAATGGGACTTTTTTCCAGTAGATCCATCCAACAAAAAACTGGATCTAATGGGAAAGTGTTTCTACTCAACGGTTTTTCATTCGGTTTTCTGCATCAGACAGTGATTCAATAGGATTTTTTTCGCATTCGAGCAAAGCCGAAACGGGCCAGCTAATATATTATATATTTATTTAAATTATTTTTTTTAATGCTGGATAAGCCTTCATTTGTCCACAATCTCACCTGATGTAAAGTGACGATGTGGTTTATAAACTTTAAATCTATCCCTATATTTTTCTGTTTACTTCTGATAAAACCACGGGCTTTTAGAACCAGTTACGAGTACAAGATTTTTGCCGAAAACCTTACTCAAAAATACCTATCATCCTCAGTTTCTGATATTAAAATTCAATGACGCTCTTCTTAATAACCTTCGTGATAAAATGCCTTATTGCCGGATCTACGACACTCTGCATTTTGAACCTTACGCCTCGGAGAAGGGGTCTTTATCAATATAAGGTAATTAAGTGAGATTATACTATAAAAGATTCTCGTGTATTTATGACTTAGGGAGGATTTTACTCGACTGTGTAAGGAGGGGACATTTACCTCTCAAGTATAATTTTTATTTAGTATGTGAGCTAAGAGCCTTTTGGCTAAGTGGGAGAACACTCGACTTTCATTCCGAAGGTCGTCAGATGAAAATAGGCCACGCACTCTGAATTTTTCTTCTTAAAAAAAATATTATTATGAGTGCTTCCAAAACACGTGATTTAACGGTGAAGGCAAACATCGAAACCGACATGTTCTGAGAACTTGAAGAGTTTGAAAGACATGTGACTTACTAACCCACGCTTAATCCATTAGTTATCTATGAAATATAAGCTTTTACAAAAAATCAATATATCTACTCACAATGTTGTTTTAAAACTAAGTAATTAAGCCGAAATCCTCTGAATAAATATGCATATCAAAATTGCTTTGTTTTATTCAACCAAAGAGTTTCTAACTTCACTATAATATTCAACCTTTTTGCATGTCTAGCCAGACCCAAAAGGCCCAGATCATACGTTGAATCATAATCTAAGCCGTTGAAAAAGCAACACAGCCCAAAGAAAATGCAATATTTATTTCAATATGACCATAAATCTTCTAGGGTTCTGTATTATTTTAATCGAAGAAAGCTTTTAGAACATTGTCCAAATCGGCTTGTGTGACTTAGATAACATTGAATGAAATCAGTAAAACTTTCGGACCTAATCATACATTGTCACCTAACCTCAAAATAAGCAGAGCTTGTATTATGGGTGTTAAGTGACTGATATAGTACTTTGATAGGTATTTTCTTTAACGTAAACACATATTGGGATGCATAGTGAACACCCAAACCCAGAAAATGTAGATCTTATTAAATCTGGTCCCGCGACGGGAATTGAAACATATTATAATAATAGTTAGCAGGAGCCTGGCTTAATAAACCTATAACTCCTTTTCCTGGTCACTCCATATAGCATCTACTTCATGGTACACTCATTTATTGTGTCAGGATAACAATATATTGTTATATCGATGACTCTCATTATTTTATCGCACGTAAGTTTATTTTATTATGCGATCCCGTAGAAAACAAAACATTTCTTTTAAAGGCTTTTTAAAAGTTTTAAGTATTTAATTAAAAATTAAATAACCTTGAAGGCACATAAGCAACTTATTAAACAATATTAAGAGCCATTAAGATAACTTACAATCAATGAGCTCTAATGCCACAAACAGACCGAAATAAACCACCTCATCACACAAAACTAAAAATAGTTGTGCAAATATTTCCACAACACATCCCGTTTGGGTCAAAAACAAATCGGCACGGCGGACGCATCACAGAAGCTCATTCCAAAAAACAGCTATCGCACGTAAACTTGCGAATAAATCACACGGAACCCGTCTACGAAACATTACAGCCACCCTGTATAGCATATCGCGACATGAATAATTCCCGCGGAGCCGGCTTTTTCGTGTACCGTTTTTCCTTTTAATATTCCCGGGTAGGGTTGTGACTGCGCTGTTGTTATCGATGGTTCAATTGATCGATAATGAATAGGCTTTGTAACACTGTTTTGAAATGATGGGTTGTCGTGTATATAATGTCAATTAGCGAAAATATATTTCAACTAACTAACACTTTATTTTACACAAGATAGCACGAAAGAGAATACAAAAATTAAAATTACAAGCACAATGTATGGCTTATCGCTGATAGCGATTTTTTCCAGGCGACCAAACAGTAAAATAAATGTGACTTAAAATAGTATAAAATCTTTAGCAGTATGTTCGCCTTGGTATTTAAATAACTCAAAGGTTTTCAGCTATTGGTTGAGTGATTTCAGAGAAATATTTATTCTATAATTAACACTTGTACGAATTCATAGCGGGTCACTAAAGTTCTATTTACTTATTGTTCTTTGAACAAATGTAGACAGTTAACATTTGTACAACTTGTTAATTTGGTGGAAGCTCAACTATTCATTTGGAATGCAAAATTGCAATAAATCTAAATGATTTTAATCCTGGATGAAAATAATTTACCTAATACATCGGGGAAATAATACATCAAACCAATAATCTTACAAATTTCTCCTCTTGAATATCATGTCCAGCGATATACCATCTCATCAGAAATTTCATCGATATTTTTAAACAGAATCGCTCGCATCCCTATACCCGGGAAAGCTGGGAAACGGGAATGAATCTAAGAGACAATGGTGTGATTGATAGTCCTGGTTTTAATTCTATGTTGATTCGATTGTTTACTCCTGTAAGAGTATTTTTATCGATGTTTAAACGCGATCTATCGATTATATTGTTTCATTATTCTTACTTGTCTAGTTTCTTAGCTAGGATTATGGTTTATCATTAATCATAAAGTAATGCAGTTTATTATTCCGTCTTTTATTAGTTGTCTTATATAAACATGTACTTTCATTGTATACAGTGTTTTAAGCACTTAACATTTTAGTCCTTAGTTATACATTAACTCGTCCTGCCAACCCAATATAAACAAAATGTAATAAGATATTGTATTGTAAACGTAACAAATATCTAATTACACTTATCAAGACAAAGAGAGGTGCCACATAACATCTCCTAAGGCTTTATATAAATCTGTAATCTATTTTTCCCAGTTTGTCTTCTCATCAAACTGATTTATTTTCCGTCTCGTTTGTTTGTCTCCGTCACACTCATCAAAGAGTATTCAAATAGGTAGCAAACATACCCCCGATCAAAAGGAGCCTAAACGTTTCCCCAAAATTACCGGCAGTATAATCTTGAATGCAAATTGTACAAAAAGAAAAAGCTGTAATCTAAGAGGGTGGGAAATTACAAAGAAAACGGTACCCTAAAAATGGAAAGATTCTGTGACAATGGCGACTATTGAAGTCTTATGGGGGCTGTGGGGAACGTATTCAGGGTTGACAGCAGGGGCAGCAAGTAAATGACTATAATTTTCTTGGTCATATCCCACATTATGTTGGACGGCAAAACATGTTTTTGCCATTCATTTTCCTCTGTTGCTATTCATCTCAACACTAACTGACACCTGACATATCTGTTATATTATCACCTTTCACACAGGAATACACATAGTCCATTCATCTATGGATCTAAGTATGTAAAATTACCAGAAAACGTATATAAGATGAACTTAACACATAAAACTGATTCATGACATACAACACCATGATTTGAGGGTTAATGAGGTTCCCATTATTTCGACGCTGTTGCCTGTCGTGATCACGACTTTGCGAGTAGGCACACGATAAATTATATCTTAATATATATATCAATTCAAGTTCCTTAATCATATTGTATGGAGCTAAAATGCGGTTAGATTTTAGAGCAAAAAAAAAAGTTATTTTTTCTTTTCAAACAAATAACTACTCTCCTTCTCCAAGTCTTATTTGAAACCCATAATTCATAATAATAAACTAATAAGTTAATTATTCAACACTTTCTTTGGTTTTAAATAAATGATTGATTGATTGAATATTCCTGTATTTCTCAAGAATTTATGAACAATAATTATAACCCATATTTCTGATACTTGATTTTGATTATTAATATTTGACAATTGAGATAGGCCCCTACCCTTGCGCCTGAGTACGCGTCTGACAGAAAATGATGCAGTGACAAAATGTGCCTCAAGCAATGATAATAGGAGGAATTTTGATAAGATCATTACGACGGAACGCTTCAGAGAATTTGTATATTTTGTAAACAGTGCTTAAATTCTTACATTTACATTGAGATTCTGGCCACTACATTTAACAAAGTGTTAATTTTGCATTATTTTCTTTATTTATTTAAATAAACCGAAACCAAACAAAAAATGTAGTCCTTACCTTATATTACTAGATATTTTCATTCTATAAACATAAATAGCATAAATATGTAAGTTTGTGAAAATGATAGGAAATAGGCATGATTACATAAATAGGTATTATATTTAGTACGTATGTTAACCCGCCTAAAATTGTTGGACGCCTATTTTTAGCTTTATCAATTTAAAAACAAATTTACTATATTATAGTATCAAAGTTATAGAGTGGGGGCTTGCAACGTAAAAATTTCATACAAATCGCGCACAAGCGTCGTGGCATGCGAAACTGCAATGCACGTTTGGTTTTGATGTTTCGTTATCAAGAAAAAAATTAAAGAAACCAAACATAAACGGTGTAAAAATTTTGGCAAAAATAAATCGAACTTATTAATATTTTTTGAAATTTACTTTAAATGATCTATTGATCCTTACCATACTATATGTATAACAATGTCGCTTCTGATGTCCGCTGAGGAAATTTTTGAACTGCTCAACGGATTTTCATGCAGTTTTCAGCAATAGGTAGTAGTGATTGAAGAAAAATGTCTGTATGTTTAATATGAACCAGGGTGGGTCGCTAGTTAACATAAAGATTTAAACCCTGGTAATAATAATCTTCCATTAAGACCGGACTTAATTCGATCGGTATCTATTCAATAATTTATTCCGAAACACAATAGTTAATGGCTCAGATAATTCTCCCATTACGGCAGCCAACTGTTTACTCTATTGCCAAAACTTCTGTGTCTAATTACATTCTAATTTCATGCTTTTATATCCCCTATTAAGTGGAAATAGGGGAGGTTTTTGTGATTTGGTACATGTGGTGGTTACTCTTATTTAGGATTAGTGACACATGTGTTAGTTTTGACGATTTTTCGCCAATTGCTAGGAATAGTGTAATATACACTACAGCACTGTTAAATCTTCGAGTAAATTAACCAATGGTTATAATATAGAGAGGGTTGACATATTTCATAGTCCCATGAGCGAAGTCGTTAAGGTTGTGACATGTTATGTGTAGATTAGTTTGACATAATTTAATCTATTTAATTTGTTTTTGTTTTTATTTTATTTTTATATTAATTTTGTGTGTTTGAATTAGATATTTAAAAAGTTTGATGTTTATTTATATTTAAATTTTATGCCTAATTTTAATTAATTTTACTGTGGAATTTAATGGGCTCTATTGAATTAGGGTAAACCGGTAATGATAGTCTCCATCTATTTGAAAATAAATAAATAAATAAATATAGAGCAATCTTGGCCAGTCACTCACAGTTGGCTTGATAGCTCCATATTATAATCATTGACCTTTTTATCCGAGCCATTCACTATGCAAGACAATAATAGCACGTTAAACAGTTAGCTGGAGCATAGCCAACAAGTTTCTTCTTCTTCTTAGTCGGTCACTCTTGCCAGAGTGGTCGTGGTTATGGTTGGTCCTTATTATGGGTTGCTGCTCTCGCAATGCGCCGCCATTGTTCCCTGTTAGTTGCGGTGCGGGAGCAGTCGGTAATGGTGGACTGAGGCAATTTTGAGATGAGGTCCGACCACCTTGTTCGAGAGCGACCACGAGACCTCTTTCCCTCCATTCTGCCTTGCGCTCCATGGAGTTCTCGTTTCGCGCCACGTGTCTAAAAAACTTCAGTATTCGTATTTGCACAGTCGGCGATAGTCTAGTCTGCAAGTTTAGTTGACCTTAAAAATAAAAAAATGTCGGATTTTTCTATATCGAAGACTATGCCGTTTATTAAAGTTTCTCGTAACGCTTTCGCGCGATTTGAACTGATTTGTAAGTCACAAACCTCCACTCCGCAACTTTGTTACAGTATTTAGTATATTTTTTGTCAGAATACCAGTCTTCGGCAGCTCAAAGCTGCTCGAATATTATGCTGAGCGTTTACCTTTTTTGTTGCCTTAATTTTATTGTACTGTTCATAGTTTTAAGTTTTACTTTGTGGCACAAAATAAATATTTTATTATAATTTTTATTATTATTATTTTTGGGCGGCCTAACAGACAGACCAGGTATTCAGTTTGGGATATTTTTTGCTTTATCAATTTAATAAGTGCCAAGATTCAGAGCATAAAGGTTCCGGAGTTCCGCTTGTGACTAGTTAATTAATTAAGTCTTGATTTTCGCTTGCAATAAAATAAGTTTACTAATGAATAACGGAATAATTATTATTTTTCAGTCATCTTTCCTATTGCACAGCGTTAGAATGTGAATTTGGCAAGGATGTTTGCCAAAATCTCATTATCAACTCGTCCGACCACCGTCGGACCCCGACCATGTCAATAACCTTTTATAAAAACAGCTCAGATAAATCAAGAATGATTAAACTTTTAGCATTTGTTGATCTTCTCCATTATATCGCCGGCTCAGCATTTTTTTGGTTTCACGATATCATATTATTGAGATGGTATATAATTCTAAAAATAAAAATTATGATATCAGTAGGCAAAATAAATTCTCTAAAATTTTTACAACTTAAAGGCACAGACATTGCTTTAACCTACTGCTATTTCATTTTATTCCCTATTCTTCAACTACACTAATTAGAAATACTTCATTAGAGAATATCTTTAGACAAGCTTAATGGTATCCCACAGGTATAATTCAAACCTACATACCTCAGTTACCTCAGCCACAAATGCCTTGTTTACGTACCAGTAGAGTTTTACCCTGTAGGTAAAACAGGGCCCTATTATTGAGACTTCGTCGTCCGTCTGTCACCAGGCTGTATCACAAACAAAAAAAAAGTAAAAATAAATAAAATAAAATAAATAAATAATAAACTATTAATATATTAACCCCCCTTATACAACAAACGTGATTTACGTAAACAGTACTTGGATAAGTGACAGCTCTAACTGCATCTTTTAGCACTTTAAATTTTTTGTTTATAGCATTATGTGTATATACTGTACTCGGAACCCTATGTGTAATATAATTCCATCTCATACTTATGATAATAATAATAATGTTTTATTGCGGACACAAGATCCATGAATACAACATAAAATAAAATAAAATGGTGGTAAAAAATGTAAAAAAAAAATACAATACTGTAGTATTCTGTATGTCACGTTCAGGTGGCAATTTTCACCCATGATTTAAAGTGTTTGATAACATGAGACGGTGAGATAAACTAACGATAATACTATTTCTACACATGCCAACTCTAGACACTGTTATTGAAGGTGTCTGTACGGGATTCTGTAAACATCTCTGAAGCGCTACAGTAATGTTTCAGGACCATAAGATGACGGAAAATGTTGTTGTACGTCACTCTTAAAGAATCATGCGATCTCTTAGTATAGTTAGTCCAAAGTTGACATGTGTAAAATGACTGGCAAAATGATGTAAAGAGAGAAATTTTCACTTCTGGTGAGGCTTTACACAACTAATGAAATTTATTTTATTGTAAACAGAACTTTGGTTGACCACAATCTCACCTGATGGTAGGTGACAAAGTAACGAGGTTGGATCACAAAGGTCTAGAAGGCCCTATTCACTTATGTCTTGAAGACACTCAGATTGTAGTTAGCAGGAAACACAGCAACAGGGATGGTGTAAAATTCAAAATTTTTATAGAAACATTTAATTTAGATAGTACGTAAATTTTTTGGTCAGCGCTCAACGCTGTGGAACTGAACTGATAATTAAAGTAGATACAGAATAGAATATTCACTCCCAATATCCGGGGCCTGAGTGGTTTTTGACGCCATTTTATTTTATTCCGGCGCCATTTTGTTTTCATTTGGTTTTAAACTTTTTTTCGCTGTGTTTTTACCCGTAATCTGCTGTTCTACATTTTTTATGTGTTGGAATATTTCTCTAAATATTTCTCTCTTCTTTTTAATCTTCGTGGGTATTTCTCATATTTTAAATGTTTTAATTTAGAGTTTTTGTCAAAACACTATTTTTTAAAAACACCTGAACGATTTACTCAAGTTATTTTTAATCAATTTATGCTTAATTCTTTTCTGCGTTTATTTGCTTCTTTAATTTAATTTAATTTCTTTATTTTCGTTTTGTTGCAGGTCAAGGTATGTCAATCGAGATATCGTAAGTTATCATTAACCCAAACACTCTAACTTACTTGAACAACATTTAATTCCAAAATAGTTATTATTCTACGTCAAAAACAAGATTTACCGAGTAAGCTAGACTAGACTCTACAAAAAGGTCCACAGATCCCCAAACTTCAGCAATTACGGATCGCAATGAAATTAATTATCAAAACCAGATTTGGGCAAGCAACGCAGACACATAAATCAGACAATTTCGGCAACACTGATTGGAGCAGATAACTGAATACGGCGGGGTTGCCAACTATGTGGGTGGTTAGGAGGTATTTGGAATAGGTAAATTCCTTGGGGAATGGTATAGTTGTAATGGTAATGTTTCTCAGCACACAATATAGATACGTCTTTGTCAACAAATTGATGCAGCCTCTTATAATAGCCAAAGTTGTGCCCAAAAGCGTATTGTTATAAAGCAGCTATTGCTGTGAAATGTCTTAGGCCTCCCTAAGTTTGTGTTATTGGTATCATTCCTGAACTATGCGAAACCAATGATATATGCGATAAAACATATAATATTAATG
This sequence comes from Gymnoscelis rufifasciata, assembly GCA_929108375.1. NCBI lineage: Eukaryota > Metazoa > Arthropoda > Insecta > Lepidoptera > Geometridae > Gymnoscelis > Gymnoscelis rufifasciata. Next base: position 4,468,209 of record OV815327.1, on the reverse strand, counting down.
TGTATAACACTGGCTCACGAGGTTAACAGAATGAATTAACTGATTCTGATGGCGTATCGCCCTACGCAGTGAGCATCGCTCGTGGATTATGCAATCGCTGCCTGAATCAGTGAATCGTAAAACAACGCGAACGCTAAACTTCGCAGACTAAAATAGTTAGGAAGTGTGAAGAGAGGCTTACAGTAAACATATGTATATATAACTTTTGAAACTATCATGGTCATTCACATTATATAAAAAACCACGGGATATGATGACTTTATTACGAACAGACGCACTACTAGTGATCATGGCGCATGCAATTGCGTCGATATATCGGGAAACTCAATCCGTTAAATCATGGTATATATCCCGTCATTCATCTATATATTAGTAAATATATAGTTACTCTACCTGAGATTTCTCAATTAAGAAGCTGAAGGTATACGGGTAGTGGAAATTGAGGTTGTCTCCAAATGAAATGGACGAAGGGCTTAGTCAAAGCCGTTAGGCATGCGGTGGATGCAGTACTGATTCCTTCCAACCTCGACCTATGAAAGGAGGCCTTGTGGATATCCTACGGCAGTTATGATGCTGACTAAGCTCATCTGGCCACAAGACATCAACATCTGAGGTATATTGATATTAGGAATGTAACATCGAATCCTAATCTATTGTTTCCATGTTTCTGATGCCGAATCGTTTAGCTGTCACAATGAAAATCTGACAATCCCAAATTCATATCACGACCTCTCACAGGGGTGTCAAAACGATTCCGGCTTGTAATTAAGGAAATTTGAAAACCGACATCAGAAACTCCCGTTGCTCGTTACAATCTGATAGAAGGGGTCACGCCCCGCGCACCCCTGAAGGGGGTAGGGTGCCCATTCATTAATCAACCAAGTGACAGATCGCGAGCATGCCACATGTTAGACTCTAGATTATACCTTGTTATTTCCAGCCGTATGGTCACACTAGCATGTAAACATGGCATGGATGCCTTTTTGCTTGAGTTAGTTTGAATTCTGCTGATTACTTGGTTTAAACTTGTTGTAGTGAGTTTTGAGCTGAAACAACCTTTTTATGATAGAGGTTAGACAGATAGATAGAATTTTTTTATTACACACACCAATAAACAAAAATACAAAATTATTAATAGTAAAATTCAACCTAAGAGGAATAGGCAATATTGACTTTAAGCTAAAACGATAAGAAAGATTCTGGGTTTTTGGTATATATGTGTGTTTTATACCTAGCATTATCATTATCACAGAACACAAAAGTTAATTATGGATAATATTAACATACTTCTTTTAACATTTCAACAATGCATTATTCGTTATTATTAACTAAATTGTTTGTAGGGTTAACTATGGTGCAGTGGGAAAGAACAACAAAACTTAGGGCGCTAAGTATTTGTACTAGTGTTTAAATGTTCCAAATTAGTTTTCTATGTTTGGTAAAATATATACCTATATTTATGTAAGCATATCTGCTTACATAAATAAAGGTATGTGATCCTTCCTTTTATCTAGTCCATATTCAGTTTCTGTAGAAATAAATTTCCACCAAACATTGTTTCTTGAGATATTATGCCGCTGAGATATTATAAAGCTAGGTTATCATGGAAATGGATTTATATCTGCTTAGACCGGAGATGGGAATAGCAAGTAGCTAGAGGAGTTACCTACCGGAAATGAAGGCCCGATTGGAAGTGACCTAAACTAATATCCAGTAGCCTAGTACACGGTTGTGTATGCTAAAAGGTGTATTGCTTTTATAATTAACATTGGTATGGTCAGAATTTATGAAATCCGCACTGAAATGACTACAAAGATAGGACATAAGCGAATAAACCTGACAATATCATTTTGTAGTAAAATTTACCAACCGTTATCATTATCAATCAAAATCGGTTTTCATTTGGACTATCAATAAATGCGTTTCCTACAATTCAAATAAATTTGCTATCTTACATTTAAATCGAACAAAATAAGACAACTACATTAACTAAAATAATAAATTCAATAAAAGGGTCTGATATGCAATTCTGAATGTCGTCACAGCAGGCATATTTTACATTCTTAATCAGATTTAGGCTCCCAAAAGTCCTTTAGTTCTTCAACGTGAGGCGATATTAATTAATTCTCACCTACAATCGAAACTGTACTACAAATCTCCGATTACTCTTCAGTTAATTTAATTACGGGCCCATGTTTGTTTAGGGCTATTGGGTCATCCAATGACCTTTGGCCCGAGTCCACAGTATCCTTTACTTTTGTAAGGCCAATTGAAATGTTAGTTTAATTATCGGATGGTACTTTTGGGACTATAAATTGAGGCCTTTTGTAATTATGAAAGGTTTTATATCCAATAATACCGATATAACAGATTGTTGAATCTGAAATAATTAAATTCATTTAGGTTCTATTATAATATTAAAGGCCTGCTTCTGAATCTCCGGGTAACATATTCAATGGTTATAATATAGAGTTATCGACTCAACTGACAACTGTCAGTCACTGATTAGGCGAGCTTGCCATTATATTAACCATTGGCTATTTACTCATAAACGGTGAATTAGGCATTTAGTGATAAATCAAATAAAAAAATATATTTCACTTACTTTATTTAGAAAACATTAATTTAACACCCTTATTCGTAGTGAATCCCTAATTCGCAACTAGATTTTTCTCAATTAAATATAATGTGAAAATTCATATAAAGGTTGTTATTGTTAAAATGTTAACAATGAACACCATTTTTCACAGTATTCTTTGTTTGGGTCTAACTTTCGAATACATACATAAACATATAAATAACTAGCTGACCCGGCAATTGGCAAACAAGAAAACAACAACAACAAGTCAACCAACTGACAAGTTGCTATGGATTCCTATAAATAAACAAAACTAACGAAGTTAATGCTTCCGACTCCTTCAACAATTATAATAATGTATAACTCTTTATTACACACAAAGATAAAACAATACAAAAGGGACATAAAAGCTAAATACAAAATGCGTAATGGGCGCCTTATTGTTTAAGGCAATTTCTTCCAGACAATTATCACCATAACTCAACTAATACTCACATATCTTAAGACAAATTTTACACTAAAACCTTCCTCTTACTATTTCTCCTATTTATCTCCCTACTGCTGAAAACTGCGAAGATCCGTTTTGTAGCTTTTGAGACAGCGATTACAGCGAACACAAGGACAGACAGACGCGACAAGGGAATTGAATTTATGAAATGTATAGATAGATGTGGATATAGGTACATTCAAAATATATCAGCAAAAGCTAGTTCACGGTGTTCGCAAGCTGCTTTAGACCAAAATATTTGAAAGTCAATTAAGGGTCCAACTGTAGACTTCCTACGGTTAAAAGTATGATAATTATCATCAATAACATCTTTTGAATGTATTATCAAAAGATTCTCAATCCCCCATCATTTTCATTAGCCATACTCACAGTCGATTTATAACCTTTTCTTTCATCCTTTTTACATCTACAGGTATATTCAATCTCCCCTTATTTTTTAATTTCAATGATAAATCATCATACCCGTAACTAAGTTAATGCAATACGGTCACTCAATAGAGGCGGTATAAAACGTCCATTAGTGTTCAAATGCATTTATACTCACGACTAATTATAGGGGGAGTGCGGTAGTCTGTAACACTTCAGCTGGCAATTTAGGGAAAATGAGCTCTATGTCTCTTATTTTACTTTATAATTTCCCTTAAAAACCTTTCCTCAAATTTTTGTTTCTGGTTTCAATATTGTCGTGAAATTTTATTATTTTGGTCTCTTTTATACGTTCCTACCAGTATTTTTAATCAAGTGTGCTATTTCATACTATATTCAAACTCTTTTTTATTAGTCTTACGATAATAGTTTAATTGGCTGTCGACTCGTAGTTACCCGTAAAAGCTTTGAGATTACCACTGGGCTAAATGTTGCTGTGTATAACTCTGTTGTACTTCATAATAAAAGTATTATAAATGCGATTTATATAGCCAATCCGTCAATGATCAGTTTTATTACTTTTAAGTAGGATTTCAAATTAATTAAACCATAATAACTATTTGGCTTACATAATAAAACTTTTTGATTATTACATGTAAACACGTTAAGCAGGTACGATAAAGGCTTTCAATTGTAATGCGAGTTATAAGGGAGATGGTTTTAAATGCACAGACACATAGACAGGTGAGTTAAGCTTAATTCGTTCACTTTAATTAAACATTTAATATAGTGGCAATAAAACTTAACCTTGTAGTACACCAAATGCATTTTGCACCAAGTGCTCGTTTGTAAAAAAAAACGATTACTTTTTATTTAAATAAATAATAATAACAAAAGATTACGATCGACTATAAATCAAATTAGATCATTTATTTGCTCTTATACATCCGGTCGTACATTAAAAATAACGCTTCTTTCCATTCTGCCTTATAAAGACGTGCTAATCACATAGAATAATTAATAATCTAAATGACAGCTATTAATTAACGTAATACATTTTAAATTATTAAATAAAATAGTTACTATACAATACATGTCAATAAAATATTTACTATAACGTGTTTCCAAAACATAGTAATCTTAGTCCTGTTGTATTTCTCAATCCTCTACTATATCAAAAGCTCTACTGGAATCCAATAATTGCACTTAATATACTACCAACCAACTGCTCCCGTGAACAATAATAATAATGAACCGAATGTAATCAAAACTGTAAAAGGGATATGAACAGTCAAGGGGAGCGTTAATGGTACATTTGCTGCGAATGCACTTTATATTGATACAGTCAGCGCCATGAGTTGTGAACGCTTGGCTTAATTAATAAATGAATACGAAGAAGCTTGTATTGATTTGCGAATAATACTACAGTGGTTGCAGATAAGATAATATGAAGCACGCTAAAACTATATATCTAATCTAAACACAAAATAGTTGTTGCTTTATAAATAATCATGGTTTTTAACAATATTATTTTATTTTATTTTTATTTTTGAAATATTATTGCGACATTACTCGCAATAATATTTCAAAATGTTAAACATTTATTTTTTAATTTCATAAATAATAGTTTATACGCGATTATAATTATGAGCAAAAAGTTATTTAATGTGGTTATCGTGTACATCAATATTCAAGCCGTTGACAGAAATTCCGATTTTGGGGTCGCCCTTAACTTGGAACAGACAATAAATTAGTCCGGAAATATTTAAATATTTATTTATTCCGATCTCGGATACTATGTCACAAAACTTTTAGTTCTATCGTAACTATGCATTCCAATTTTGTTCTAACTGTACATATAATGTCTTCTATTCGTTTAATTAAGCGCGTCTCGGCTTTAGAACAAGCCACTTGCCTCTTACATCTCAGATTGATTTATTTACTAAAGCTATTCCCATTTTATTCCAATGCTTGTGGAATTCTGGAAACTTCGCTGTTTTACTAAAGTTGAAACTGTTTAAGATCAGTAATTTGTAGTTTAACGTTAATTGATAAATAGTTGAACATAAGGTAAGGTAGTGCTTTATGGATTTTCCCGCGGGAACAACGTATTTAATAGGCTGTAGCCTTTGCCTAAAGCCTAAAAGAATTTTCTAATCGTGCCAGTGGTTCCAGAGATTGCATTTTTAGCATTTTGCAATTGAAGAAGCAAAAGATAATCCCTCATTCTGAAACTTTACACTATATACAAAACACATTAAAAAAATGTATAACAACCTACTTTCTAATAAAACACACTTTAATTTGATATCTGATTCGCGCTTGCCGTCCATGGCGTTTCTTAGAAAAATGCAGCGAGCTTTGAATTTCATTATGGAAAGCAGCTCAGATTCTTTAACCAATATTGTCTTCAATATAATGAAAAATGCACTGGAAAATTCTATTTCCCATTCATCTAATCTGGGTCACAAGGTTCCTTATAAATGACACACAGACTTGACAATGCTGGGATTAAAATGGCCACGCTATCGCTGTAAGCTTCCTATTTGCCTTTGGGACCGGCCATCATGACAGCGATAAGTTATCCTACAAAGCTAGTATGCCCCAGTTACGGAGAAACCTTATTTTAGGACCTGAAACAAACTGTGCGTTCCGACGTATTCGGTAGATACGACACACCGTTGGTGCCGAACAATATGTTTACTAGAACAGCGTGAAGGAAAATTGTTAGTGGATGGCAAAATAATAGCAGCATTTCCCATTTGGGACAATCCCCGAGACAATGCCGATACATGGCGCAACGTTTTAAAAATGTATGCCTCCATTGTAAAGCCATAAAGTCATCGGTTTTATAAAGTTGGCACGCTAAACAATCGGTCCCGAAGTTCATACATATTAATGCAGTTGCGACGCATTGGATGACTCTGTACGGCGAGTCAGGGTACTTACCCTTTATTTATTTGCTTGCGTAATACACTTATTGTTGTTTAAATTCTGACGGTTATTTTAAGGGAATTACTTTTTACTAGCACCTTGTTAAACCATTTCAGTTCGCGAAGCTTAAATTCTATTTATGATTTTCAAATGAAGTGTTTTGGCGTGACGTGAAATATGTGTCGTTTATTAAATTCTCAAACTAAAATTATGACAGTATTTTCTCACACAATTGAGTACCACATATCAAAAGTCAGATTTTATTTTCAAAAAGTATCTTTAGTAGCATTTTCTTCCATCTTCTAAATATAAATAAAAGTAGGCTCGAAGGCTTAGTAACTGTAGCGTGGCGGTGTCCTCGCCTCATAATATTGCAGAGTGTTGACATCTCGGCCTATTCGGCAGCCATTTTGAACGCGCCAAAAGCGCGCGAAACACGCTGTCATAGCGGCAAAATTAATTAGATATAGCCGCGTTCTTCTCAGTTCATTTTCTGTATATTTTGTTAAATATTTCACCGTGAATGTCACGTGGCAGGTATTATTTCCTTTTTTTTCAGTTTTCGCCTTGCTTATTATATTTACAATGAAGGAAAGGTGTAGACATTTCTCTCCGACAAAACTAATTTGTTATCTTTGTTTTCTATTCAAATTCAATTCAGGGGATTCTTCAAATACAGCTCCCTTTCGAGTGTGCAAATTAATATTAATTGTATTAGAAGCCGTGCCGGCGGACCCCATGTGTTTTTCTTTACAATTAAGCGATTGCCCAATCCCTTTGCGGCTTGAAATGCTCCGTTGCATTTTCAACCATATTGCATCGACAATACTGTCAACATAAAAACGAATTGAACCAGAAAATCAAATTATCTATCGTCTCTCACTAGTTCTAAATTCAATTTGTGTTCGAAATACAAATTGTGGCGGTTAAATCCCACGCGTCGGGCAGCCATATTTAAATTAATTTTGTTTTTAACTAACGCGGGAAAGCTCTTTAGTGCGTTACTTGGTGAAAACTGCTTTATTGTACGTTTGGGGATTTCTGGTATGAAACAGATAGAGTGTCATTTGTGCTAATTTACAGAATGGTCTCGTGAGAAATTCTCGAGAGCGGTTACTTTTGCATTTATCTCTTGAATGAGAGCTTTCTGAGTTACTCCTACCGCGAGTAAACCTATTTAAAATGCTTTGTATACATTTTGTTCCTTGAATTCTGCAGAATGTTTACGGAGCTCAGAAAGTAAATGAATTTCGCAGTACACAAAGAGCGAATCAAATTTTGTACAGAAAATGTGGTAAGAACACTTTTGTTTTAACTCTTAAATGTCATTGTGCAGTGTTACATTGGTACCAACAAATTTTTGTAATAATAATTATGTTGTTGTTTTAGATATTTAAATAATATTAATTATTTAAATTTCCTACTATTGTGTTACAATGGAACTTTTTTCCCGTGTGAGTAGGTAAACAAATGTTTGTTTAGATGTAATACCTCTTCCACACATTGAAATATGTCTTATATTGAGAAATAATTTGTCACATAGCAGCTTACCTACTATTATACAGACTAATATAATGATGCAGAATGGCTTGTTTGCTTGATTATTTGTTTGAACTTAATCTCAGGAACTAATGGTAAATCAGTTTTAGATAGGCAGAATCGAAGAAAGCTTATAGGCTAATTTCACCGCGGGATAACTCAAAAACTCTGGCAACGCCGTAGCTAGGTATTATAGTTAAACGTTTTTTGAAATTCAGGAAAGACTAGACACCTGTAAAATCACTTTCCCTTTTACGAGAGATAGCTTTGATATTATTTATTCCCGCGAGAAAATCGAAAAATCACGGGCAAACCCAAGACGTACAAATCTGGATTAACCATTCCGTTTCACCCCACAATGTGTCACACATTTATTTAGACGGTTCGTTTACTTAACAGCTCTTCGTGTTGCTAACTTTGTTTCATTTTTTCTCAGTCTGTAGCAAACTATAATAATTGGGAAAGTTTCCTCATTATTTTCGGCACAGTTTTTCTCTCGGCCGCGTTACGAGTGAAAATATGTTAACTGGCTCCTTTTATTTTATTTGGCTTCGTTCGTAACGTGGTTATCAACTCTGCGTTTTTAGTGAATTTTTTGCATAGCTTTGTGTGTAGTTGTGGTACCAGACGAATTAAGCGCATCACAGGTTGCGCAATGATAATAATAATGAATGCAATGAAGCGTCCCCTTAGGTTATGCAATAGGTACATGATATTAAATAATTGACAATTACGAGATAGAGTACAGTTTGCAAAAAAACTGACCAAAAACATGTGCATAAGTATAAAAAATAATTTACGGCCTGAGAGAAGGCCTCGCGCAAAGTTGCTTTCTTTAAAAAATCACGTTTGTTGGAAGCCCCTATTTATATTTTTTTATTATTTAATGTTAGTAAAGTAGTAAAAATAAAAATTTATTATTATTAACTTTATTTCATTTTAAATACGTAAAAAATATATTTTTTACAATAGATTACTTAAATAAATCAATAAATCTACTAGATCTTATAATTTAATATATATTCCATACGCTGGTACGAACTATCGTCAAAATTCGTTTTTGTGTCGCGCAGGCAATATGTTTAATAGTATTTGTAAGCAATTTGACATAGATCTATTTTGTTCAAGTGCGACTACGGTCAGGCGGCGGATGAGCAGAGAGTTTTGCTTATAATAATGTTAGTTGTATATCTATGTGTGTTGTTACTTTGATGTGGTTTTGTTTGTTTTTGTTCACAGTGTTGTTGTTTTTAACCGACTTAAAAAAAAAGGAGGTTTCTCAATTCGACCGTATATATTTTTTTTATTTTTTTTTTTATGTATGTCCGCGGATTACTTTGTCGGTTATGAACCGATTTCGATTATTATTTTTTTGTTGGAAAGGGAGTATCCCAAGGGTGGTCCCATTGTAAGGAAACCTGGATCTGGTGGTGGAATCCTGAAGAAATTAAGGGAAACTCTTGAAAATATTGTCTTTCCGACTTGTGTGTTCCTTAATATTATTCCATATAATGAATTTTAAAGCCGTTTTATTAATGTGGGTCTGGTCATCTGATGATAGAGGAAACTCCTCAACGATTTACAGCAAGTACTTTGTGTTTGGGCTTGATTAACTTATATTACTGAGACCGTTCATCTAAATGGGTTTTGACAGATATATTAAGGGGTCTGATGATGAAAATGAAGGACAGTCAAAGGAACTCTATAAGGTATATTTTAGTAGAGTAATCACTAAAAATCGTGAAATAAAACTTTTTTTCCAAAAATTAAACCAACTTCAAAAGAGAAACTGTAAAGTACAAAATTAATTAACTTTACAAATCATTTCGACATTATAAGTGATAATTAAAAGAAGCATAAACAATTCAATAATTAAGTATTTAATAATTTTGAGGTCGGTGCCAAGTAAATACTACAAAAAACTTAATGCAGTAACAGAATTAAATACATTTTTACCTACACTATACACAATATCAATAGATATGTCAAAATAACATACTAATTAACAGCATTTAGGACCCAAATTGAAATGCGTGCGCGGATATACCGCGAATGGACTGATATTTAGAGTTAATTTCCTACTAATACCTTATGGCTTGAGTTGTGAAAAAGATTGATGTTAGGTACCTATATTATATCTATTTATTGTTTTACTTGGCACCGACTGCAAAATTATTAAATACTTAATTATTTAATTGTTTATGTTTCTTTTAATTATCACTTATAATGTCGAAATGATTTGTAAAGTTAATTTATTTTGTACTTTTCAGTTTCTCTTTTGAAGTTGGTTTAATTTTTGGAAAAAAAGTTTTTTATATTGTGTGTTTGTATCCGTGAAAACCTTAATTAAGCTCTCTAGTGTTATGTTGATTTGTTACTATGTAAAAATAAAAATATAAATACAGCCTGGTGACAGACAGACGACGAAGTCTCAGTATTAGGGTCCTGTTTTACCCTCTGGGTACGGAACCCATAAAAGCTAAGAAATACTTGTAACACCTTTAACTTCTTAAAACCCGTACCAACGATATCCTCAAAATAAATAAATAAATATTACCGGACAATCTACACAACAACATCTAGCCCCGTAGTAAGCTCTAAGCTTGTGTTACGGGGACTAGATATCTGATATACTTAATATAATGTACATACATATATAGATATTTTTATTATACATATTAAATACCCAGACCAAGGAGAAAAGTGCTTGCAGAACATACACACAATTTTTACCCTCGGCGGGAATCGAACCCGCTACCTCTTGCTTTGCAAGCGGACATTAGCCCACCGCGCCACCGAGGCAGTCAATAAAGAAGATGGCAGAAATATAATTTCTCTAAGCATAAAACGTTTAAGGAGTGTTATTTGTACAACAAAATTGCGCACCGCACATTCTAAAGACCTACCTGATTAATATTTGAGCATACCTCACTAATAGGGGCCTTAATTTGAACCACTACAAGGGTGGATTAGGGGAAAGCACTGATTATCTCAATTATCTTTAGATTACATGTCATTATCCTTGAAACATGTCATTATCTTCATGACGCCACTTTTGTGAAACGGTCAGAGAATCCCTTTTGGTAAACATGGAAGGTTTCAGAGCTGAAATGCCTTCAAATGCCGTGACATTTTGTCCGTATATCGGTCACATACGGCCTTGTCGTAAATGCTAAATATTGTATTTTGCTTCTTTTTAACTGTCGACTGAAGATTGGTGTTGTAGGTAAGTTTGATCGGTAGTTGTATATGTGTGTATGGGAAGTGTTAGTGTCTATACGCTTCAACTGTTTTAAACGCGGCGTTTTGCATTAGCAAAGTATTAATAAACATTATTAAAAAAAATCCGGACAATCCACACAACAGTCTCGTAGCTCTAAGCTAGTGTTAGCAGAGCATACAAACACTTGACCCCTGGCGGGAATCGAACCCGCCACCGCGCCACTGAGGCAGTCAGTTAGTTTTGTTTGATCTAGCTTTTCTTCCATATTCTAGTTATATGTATATTTCACTAAAAGCGCTACGCCGAAATGAAATTTGTATACACCTCAGTAAATATGAAAACCCCATTAAAATTCAAAATTGCAGTATTTTCCACTGTACAATATGACCCATTAAAATACAGCAACACTTAAAAAAGAAAACTAGGTTACAATGTAATTGTTCGTAACCCCTAAATCTAACCGGACAGCTCGCGTGTGGGTCCCGCGGTGTAAATCACCCGGGTAAGATTGCTGGGTGAGGTAAGATGAATGTGCTAACTATATATCAGCATGACGATTTTCTGACGGGTTTATTGTTCTACGTTTTAGGTTCAGTTCCTTGCTTGGACACATTTCAAAAATCACACAAACACACCACATTAGACTCTGTAGCGCCTATTTTTCTTTTTATGTAATTTATTGTTGCAAAGTAGACATTACTGTGTATTAAAAAGCCAACTCAAAAACACAACTCAGAATGCTAGACAAAATATATATCCCAGTCTAATTCTTTCAGCAAATTCGTGAGTCAAACACATATTAAAAAAACCTTTATCTACCTTTATTATTACTACCTCAAAATGACTAGTAATATATCTCAGAATAACATAATGATTTTTACAGGCATTTTTTTAAGCTTCGGCCAAACCTCTACTAAAGCATCTGCCGCGCTACCCATATACTTTAGTATGGCTCTTTTCAAACCTACGCAACCATAAAATCAGAGCGTTTTTAGACACAAATATCCCGCGTTGCAGACGCTCCCACATCGCGTCTCGATCTTAGATTTGGCCATGATCTACTCTTTCCAGTCATGGAGCTGTGGCTGTGTATATTCTACATAATTATTCCCATAACACTTCAACATCCCTCAAAATCAACCATTCTCGAAACTTTCTAACCGCCATCCCTAAGTGGCACTTACACACACAATACCAGATAAACACACAGGCAAAATTGCAAACATTTTGGTAAAACACTGAACACAAATCCTTGTCTGTACCAGTCAGGGTAATGTTGAGGAAATTAAGGCATTTGCTGAAAGGTCTGAGGAGAAATATTTGGACATGTTGATGTTGACAACAAAGGCGAGAATGCTTTGTAGCCACCCTGTTTTCTTGGCGGGGCTATTGTCTTGGGAGTGTAGGATGATGATGATATCCACCTTGTACAGGGTGATTTTTCAATGTTGATAAATAATGCGACTTATTATCTATTACTGTCAATTGTAAATTGGGATCATGTATTGTGAGACATTTTACAATTACACTGAAAATGTTTGGTGGTAAACCAAATACTATCTTGATATTGATTATAAAATGTTGAAATAAACTGCATAATTTATTTCAGTTTTTCAGAAACCTTTGTTTCCTCTTTTAAATCATGCTAATTATGGGACAATCTATGTGTAGGTGCAAAAGTCAATATTAACCACAACCCTTTCCAAAAACAGCAAATCTGACATCAACAATGTATAACAAACTTCTTGTCCCATATTCCGTGATAGCAGACGAACTCGCTCGTATACATATCAGCAAAAAACTCTATAAACTAACCTAGAATAATGGCGAACAAAAAACCACCTCCAAAATTTCCTTTGCCCGATATCCGCCCTTTCTTTTGTTTCCCGCGGTGGCAATAAATTTCCCACTTGCCATTCCCACCACCTTTGTGAAGTTTCTTCCTCATTGCCTGCTGAAGGTTGATAAGAACAGGTAATAGGCCCTATTGTTTCATAATTAATTTCTACATTAGTGTCTCCAGCAACGAGGTCTGAGATATGACGTGGTGCTTTAATGGGAACCTTATTGTTTGAGTTTCTAAAGTCTCTTAAGATTTATGGGAGCCCTTTGAAGCGATATTAGAACTAGATTGGGCTTGTTGATTGATTTTTATGGCGTCTGTTTATTGTACAAGAAATTGCCGCTGTCATTCTAACCGCCATTTTGTGAAGCAGTTATAACTTCTCGATGACAGTGTGAAATTGCACGCTGGTAGTTCATTAGAATAGTTGATAAAAAGACTGAATCGTAAGATTTTCATCACAATATCAAAGTAGCTAATATTTTTCATATTCACTAATCGTGGCTTTTTATAACGAATTCGTCATTAAATATTCCGTGATTGAATACTTTTCAAATTAAGCTATCTCGTTCTGCCTTAGAAGAGTAATTTCGAAGGTTCAGCATTTTAACGGTTCATGTCTAAATTATAAACAGTGCAAATATAGTATTCTGAAAAGCAGCCACTTTTATGCTCTCTTATTTCTTTCCTTCAGATATATTTTTTGGGATTCAGTATTGTAGGCCTTAACAGCTATTCAAGATGATTTATGTGTCTGTAAGGTCTTATAAAAACCTTCAACGATAACCTTAGGTCGTAAAACTCTAATATCAATTTACAGAAATAACAGTGCAAGGACAATTAGTTCTACAGTCGATAAAGGCAATTCAATTAATTTAAATTCGTTAACCCTGCGATTATTAACAATCTATTAAATACTTCCACTCAATAAAACTCGGTATCTATTCATTGCTAAGCAATAAATCATTTTTTTCCAACCCTCATTAGGGGTGGATAACGGTTGCATTCACCAATTAATCGCAAATCTGCGGAACCCGAGGTGAACGGCCTCATTTAGGGTTCCTTAGGGAAACAGTGATTGATTATTCCAAGTTGCTTTGAGGACGTCAAAATATTTTTCGACTTGGCTTGTTTTGTTGAGTTTTTGGTAATGAATTTAGGGTCGGGAGTTTTCTTAGAATTATTTGTTTGTATGACTTGGCGAACTGTAATTGTGTACCTTACTTAATGATTTAAAAAGTAATCGCTTTTTTCTCTATTTCAATATATTTTACATGAGAATATTTTTTTTTATCCTTCCAATTTTATTCACAAATATAAATTTTATTCGAAACCTGATATTAGCTGTAATCCAAGTTTTTAAACATTTCTATTATTCGCGATTTCTATTCATTGACTAGGATGGATTGGGATAAAAAATATATTTGAAATTTTCTGTCACTAAATTACCGTGTTTGTTGTGTCTTTCAAGAGAATAATTTTCTAAAGGTCTATCCACCAATAATTGATAGTAATATCCTTCTATTATTCAATTGTTATTCACCTCACAAGATTGTTCCAGCAAGTTTATTGCAGGTTATTTCGAATTCTCCAACTACTAGTTACGTTCACCGTCTTTTGACTTATGCCACAGGCTATTGTGTTAAGCGAGTTATGATCCATTACCTAGCCTCCAAGATTTCCTATGAATAGACTAATAAGGAATTATTGGTTTTCCTGTTGCTAATCTTATTATGAATTCTCTTTGTTGCTACTCAATAGTTGGTAGCCTGTGAGCCAATATAATGCTGCTTTTCAGCCTAGTACTGTGCGATCTAACAATGTATACAGTATTTATGAATATTGGTACTTAAACCGATATTCTCAATATATTACACAGTGGGTAAGGTTAACGCAACATGCGAACATAGTTGGTCTACGATTTTTCGATTTTGAAGCCCATTTGTCAAATAAAAATCTTTATATTAAAATTCTGTAAACTCAATTTCTCGTGAGTGACGCTTTTATATTCTTCTTCTTCTTCGTCGGTTACACTCTTGACATGATGACCATGACCACTCTGGTCGCGACCTCCTTGGTCGTGGTCACTTTTTCAGGTGTTGGTGGCAAGCTTCACAACCACGCCGCCACTCTTCTCTGATCATCTCTGATCTCTGATCTTATATTATTACCATTAATTTAAATTGGATACCATGAGTGGTATCAATTGAAGTCAAACATACTTTATTTAAATAATTATTATTTAAATAAAGTATGTTTCACAACTAAAAAGGTAAAAAAAAAAAAACTAATATGAGGCTTAAACATGACCTTGAGATTAGATTAATCTAAAAAAAGTTAGTAAATCTCTCTCGCTATGAGAGAGTCCCACTGGGACACGGGGAACGTTAATAGGGTGATGATGATGATGATGAAGAACAGTAAGAGGAATCAGAAATTATAAAATGGAATTGTCTTATATCTAGATTCAAATAAGTGTTGCAAAGTGCTTTTAGGATATGATTTTTTTATATTCTGTTCTTTCCAGTACCTTAGTAGCTGAATTCAAGATAAGAATAAATGTCTTTTTGCGAAATAAATATCTCCTTGCCATATGGGATTTACCTCGACTTAGGGGAATCGTTAAGGGTAATTAATTACATCATATTTATACGCAATTAATTATATCTTATTGGTTTACCAGAAGCTTTGAAATAAGCACCGTAATATACCAAATACGGATGTGGTTCCTTAAAATTATGCACCTTAAATATATTGTTTGTAATAACAATTATTTTTTATAAAATAAATACATTTTATTTTACATATCTAGAGCAATCATATCACACATTATGTAATTATGTGTCATAAATTATTATATAATTATCCTACTTGATTATAAACGCAAAAGTTTGTGAGTGAGTGAGTAAAAGTATGTTTGTTGCTCTTTCGCGCAAAAACTATGAAGTACTAAGTAATTATATTATTTTATCTTCAAAAAATATAATATGCTGAAAAATAACAAATGCGCCATAAGGTTTTCTAAAACATAACTTCTACCTTAAAGAACTCGCATGCGAAAACAACTTTGCATTGTAAATTTTTGTGAAACATAATCTTAAAGTGTGTCTCTTAAGAAAATGAGAATATTATTCAAAGCTAAGCGTTACTAAACTAAGCAATGCTACTTGTACCGACAGCAAAAAAACATGATTTCACAAAATTAATCATTCATTAATGCATTCGCTCAATTTACATTCAAAACAATCGATCGATTTCATTAAATGTGCAAATGTGAACTTAAAAAAGTTTTATCGGCTTTTTGAATAAGACATTAACTTTTATCTCGATTTTAATCTGAGATTACGAAGATACATGACCATATCTGTCAAAAGGTGAACAAGAGTTGAAAATATTAATTTTCATTTAATGTTAATGTGCAAGGGAAAGAAATTATCGTGTCCTTATTCATATTAATGAGTTTAATGCATCGCCTTAAAGTTTTTTGGCAGAACGTTGAGATGAGATTATGTTTTGGAGGTTTTGTCTGTTCACGTCCGTAAGTGGTAACCCTCTGAATCCTTACACGTGACCTCCGGGTGGTGCTAAGAACAGTCTCTGGTGGTAGGCTTCGGCCGCGGCTTGTCACCACCCTCCGGGCTGGGCCAGTGCGTGAAGCGATTTTTTCGTGTTTCGTAATGTGGCCCGGAGAAGCCATCTTCTAGGCCTTCATGCTCCATCTTAGACCACATTGTCACTTTACATCAGGTGAGATTGTGGTCAAATGAAGGCTTATCAATAATAAAAAAAAAAAAAAAAAAAAAAACATCCTGAAAGAAATATCTTTCGGGTAAAATAGGCAATTTCGGTTTTGGCAGTCCTCCAAAATGGACGATGTCAGTCATACCTTTTCTTATTAAAGTTGTATGTATATATCTTAAAAACATAATCGTTTATTAATAATAATGGTTATAAAGTAAGGCAAGTATACATTTTATACTTAGTGAAAACTGTTTTGACAACCGTACACACGTTATGGACTATACATCAAAATGATGCATAGTATGTCCGCATCTTACATACATTATTAATTACAAAACGTGGGAGTGAGATGGGTTGAGGCACAGCTGCTGTTGTTTGAATGGGACAGGAGATGTCCATGTCTGGTTTGCGAGTTTAGAAGTTTCGGGTTGGACTATGACGTGTCACTGAGTGCTGTGTTTAATGGATTGATAGTTATGTCCGATTTCAAAATGTCGTATATAATTATAATATCATTCATAACTTGTTTTTCGACTCGCTTCTGCATCATTATCATTGTTGACGTAGAACTACTGCTTTATAATAGGCCTTTTTTGATGGTTTCCAGTATTTTTTTTTGTTATGCTAGCACAATACTTATTTATTAGATACTAGCTGACCCGTTTCGGCTTTATTCGAATACAGAAACCTTTGTGATGAAATGAAATAATATTATTAATTTTATTATTTCTTCACCTATTGCTATGCTAAATACTACATCAAGTTCCGTCCAGAAGTTTTTGAGATTTCAACACTGAATTCATTTTTTATTTTTATTATAAATTTGATTATCGAGGGGCAAACAGACGCGAGGGGGTACTATTATTTTTAATAAGTATATATAAGTAAGTATATATATATAATAACTTTTCCCCGCAAGCTCCACTTTCAAAATTAGAAAATGTCATTTCCCATTAGACCAATCATAATTTCCTATTTAACCTGTTCAGTAGATGACCGGTCTATTCTCTGTAGCTCCAGTGTTGCCCTTAAGGGCTGGGTAGGTCGCCCGTGTAAAGGGTAACCCTATAATTTATTTTAAAATGCTTTCACCGGATTATCTCGTTACTGGACATGGATGGCACCATTAAACCATGATCAGTGGTGTGTTAGGGAAAGCGTTTTTCGTGAAACAGTTTTTCGGATGTTTCTTCAAAGTTCATTGGGGAGCTATGTATAATCCTACAAGGGATATAAGTTCATCGGTCGCCCACACTGCAAGGCGACACCGCCGTAACACATGATCCACGATACGGACACTTTAGTTTATAAGATTTATATTTTTATGTATGTTAGTCTGTTAGGTATATGCTTAGGGCCTGAGGTGCCTGAAATAGATGGTTTATTATTATTATAAGCAAATTTACTTTTTGTGGTTGTTTGCTTGTTAAAAGTTCGATAGCGTGATGAAATCCTGCATTATAAAAAATACTTTAAAAAAAATGTGCTGATCTAGAAGTCCGACATCTTTTATGAAGCTTTACTAGGCAACTGGGTAAATTACCTAGTAAAGGTAAAAATGGTACCTAGTTCAAATTTCAATTGTTAATTTTATCGGTGTTGTGTAGCCAACTACGGAAACATCATGAGTATTCTAAATCAGTTGAATACTATTCTCTTAACAAAAAAATAACTGAGCTATAGAAAATTATATGTCAAAATAGAGTTTTTATTATTTAAATAATTCATAACAAATGTTTAATGGGCTGCTTATGCTCTTATGCAAGCCAAATGTGAAATATATCCACCATTTCCTTGAGACCCTGCATAAACTACACCGAAAGCCTAAAATCTCCAGTTAGACTAACGATAAACCAATTAGCAATGAGTTCTGGCAGATTTTTTAGCCTGTTACATTCAGAATCAACAGACTAAGGGTCGCGCCATAAATTAAATTGAAAACCCTTTTTCCTACGTCTTCCCAATTTGTCCATAAATACGCGTTCAAAACAGGTGGCTTTATCCTTTGTGGCATTTTGTCTGATTTTAGATGGAAATATTTTGGGTGAATTTGTATTTATACGATGTTATTTGCTTATTTGACCTGACAGCGAAGCTTGTTTTGAGTCGGAAATGTAACGAACACGATTTAATATTATTAACCCTTAAACTTGGAAGCTTGTGGAAAAATTACAAAAGTTTACTTACAAAAGGTAATTGTAAAATCAATACGGGCTGTGAATACAATTACTAGGAATGATTCGGATAGATATTATAACCGATTATGATACCATTTCTTTGTTTATATAAAGATTTGAAAAACTCACCTTGTAGATAATTTTCGCGAAACAAATCCCGAACTTCAAAAAAAAAACAAAACAACGCGAAAGTTTAACACATTGGTTAACGATGTAACGTATTACACAGTAATACGTTGTTTTTCTAACAACACACCAATAA
Source organism: Gymnoscelis rufifasciata (assembly GCA_929108375.1). Lineage (NCBI taxonomy): Eukaryota > Metazoa > Arthropoda > Insecta > Lepidoptera > Geometridae > Gymnoscelis > Gymnoscelis rufifasciata. Next base: position 4,449,038 of record OV815327.1, on the reverse strand, counting down.
AATAAATAATAGTTTGTTCTGACGTCTGTGAAAAATACAACAAAATTTTGGAAAAATAATTCGCCTTTGTTTTTACATAGTGAAAAACCCAACTTTTAGGTTGATACTATTATTTCAGTTTGGGTAGAAAAAAATTAGCGCATGTGTATAGTGGAAGCTACATACATATATGTTACTTCGTCTTAATTTATTCTACACACATTTCTAATATTAGATACATTTTTGGAGCTAAGTCATGTTAATGTAATAAATTATTGCTAATTTTCATATATTTTTGTTGCAGGTAAGTTACGGAAATGAAGACTAGACATGGTACATGTCACTTACGAAGTATATTTTACTCGTCGTGTAATTCTTGTACTCCAACACAATCGCCACAGCTAAGTATATAATATATATATCGCCACAGCTAAGTATATAGTTTAAGTATCGTTCGCACGAATGTATAACTAACTCTGAGTAAAAACCCAAGAATGAGTAGTAGTAACTTATAGATACATAGATAGAATATACTTTATGACACACACAAAACAATACAATAAGAAAAAAACTAAACGTAGAATGTGTAATGGACATAAAGTTGTTGTTTCACAGACATAAATATGTTTCTGAGTGAGTTCTATATTTTCATGAATAGTTTCTACGGGATCGAATCAGAAATGAGGAGATTCGTAGAAGAACGCGGGGCACCGACATAGCCAAACGGATTAGCTCTTTAAAGTGGCAGTGGGCAGGCCATATAGCATGCAGAACCGAAGTTGGGGCTGAAAAGTTCTAGAATAGTGACACCGATCGGCAAGCAGCGTAGGACGTCCACCAACTAGATGATCCGACCCGGTGAAGGCTGTGGGCTCACTGTGGATACAGGCCGCATCCGAAATTACTAGAAATCTTTAAGGAAGGCCTAAATCCAGCAGTGGACGTCCTACGGGCTAAAATTATGATGATGATAAATATTTCCGGACTATCCACACAACAACATCTAGCCCCGTGGTAAGCTCTAAGCTTATGTTACGGGTACTAGACATCATATATACCTACTTAATACAATAGACATACTTAGATATAATGATGAATCTATATATATAACTGATTAGCTTCTTGGGAGTATAATCGGGGATGGTGAAAGATTCCTATTCTCTTTTATAACCCACACAAATCTATACTTTCTCTTAATCAATTTACGGCTTAGTATCACCCACGCTACCAATGCCGTGCTGCACCTACAGTCCGTTATCCGGAATTTAAACTTGATCGACCGTACGTTATACGTAACAAGAGAATCATTTTAGGTCCGCCGTATATACAGTATTTATAGGGCATAATCCGATTACGGTATTCGAACATAATCTTTTGTTATTTGTGATTATTATATAAACGGTAATGAGGTAATAAGACCAACCTTATATTAACTATCTAGTTACTATGTCTAGTATGAAATCTAGTAAATTTAGTGTTATGCATAAATATATGCTTGTTTATGCTATGCTATAATATTTGTACATCAACAAGATGGACAGATGTCTTGGTCAAACTTGGATGGCTGCTGGCTCACGGTGAATGAAATTCAAATATCTATGTATGTATCACTATTATATTAAGTATATCAGATATCTAGTACCCGTAACACAAGCTTAGGGCTTACCACGGGGCTAGAAATTGTTGTGTGAATTGTCTGGTAATAAAAAATTAAAAAAAATTGCGACCGATCGGAATAATTGGTCGTCTTTGAGGGCTTATGTTATGGGCGTCTAAAGGCTGAAATGATGATGATAATATTTGTTTATTTGCTTGGATAACATGACAGTGTATATAGTAGTAAAGTTTTAAGGTACTCGCGGAGTTATTTAAAAAAAGAATTAATAAAATAATAAAATTCCCACTTCGCAGTCACTTTGGTCGGAATTTAGGCTGAAGCTTTAAACGGTATTTGTCATTCCTATTCGTTGCTATCAAGCACTATGTTTGTGTTAGGTACATTAATAACTCCTATTTTCCTATAATCTGAATTCATCTGTTAAGCTAAAATTTGAGTAATTAGTCCATGATGTTATCTATTTTTGGGAACCAAATGTAAAAGCAAGAGAAAGGGATTCTTTCATTTATAAATTCTTAAAGAAAACACATTTATAAAATTTTAAGTAAAATTCAATCCAGCAGAACAAATAATCTAAATTCGATTTATCACTTTGACGGGTATATAAATAAGCGAATGGCGTCCCCTAGACACCTTATCAGATCAGTGTAGTCCCGGGGACGTATCTTTCAAAATCAACGGAGAGCGTTGCAATCCTATAAATCAATTATCACGAGGCGGATGTGTCAATATGACCCTAAACTGTTTACGGGACTAGCTCGGGAATCTTTAAGACAGGATTTAATTTTATTTAAAGTGACTTGACGTGTATTATAAATCCTGTGTATTTTTTTATATACATACACAACTTAGGAATAAAAGTCAATAACTTAATTAAAACATTCAGCAGGCTGACGAATTTATATGTTAAATATTTTCAATTAAAGCCTAAAATATTATTTTGAAATTATCGTATTATACTTATTTATTATAAAGCTGAAAAGTTTGTTTGTTTGAACTCGCTAGTCTCAGAAGTAACTGGTCCGCTTTGAAATCTTCTAGTGTTAGTTAGCCAATTTATCGAAAAGCTATTGTCTACTTTAAAAAAAAACTTTGTACGGTTTGTAAAGCTAGTATAGTACAAACCTACTTAATATAACAAAAATAATTTAATTTACATAAAAACCCAATGTTACTTGAAGACATAAAGCAATGTTGATTTCGGTATATGTACCCCTAAAACACCTACATTTCTTAAAGCTCATGCATCAAATCAACAATTCCAAAGATTACACATTTTTCCTCGACTATCCACCTGAGTTTGCTTCCCACTTCCCACCTGCAAATGTCGTCTGGAGTTAAGCCGATAATTACAGGATTATACCCCCTTTCACCCCCTATTCTGTCTGCGTCCCACCCCTCGGACCCCCTTACTTCAGTTCGCTTCAATGCACTCTGTATGTGCTGTAATGGTTTTACTTTTAGGCTATAATTTTTTCCGATGGGGTTCGCATAATTATTCGTTTTAGTACTTAAGTGTTTTGTGTTTGTATTGTCTAGAGTGCGGTTGCAAGGGTGTCTCACTGACTACATTTTTATGCCGATACTGCAATAAGGGTTAAAATTTAGTATCGTCGACTTAATCGCTTATTTAAATTAATGAAAATAAACTAAGAAAATGCTTTAGTTACAAAAGCTCTGAAAGTGATCCTAAATTTACCGGTATTTATTTTAGCAGATGTTTTTGATTGTTTAAGTATTACAAACATTTTACTGAAATTAAATGTACAAACATAATTGTTTCTAACTTGAAATGAAAATAGGACCTTGCATTTTAGACTGTGAATTTTTAGTTAAAATAATACTACTCCTATTCTTAAAAAGATCTTTTGAATTTCTTTATCTCCTACTACATACTACGTGACATTGATAATTATAAAGAATTAGTAAAGATAAATTTGAGAAAATTTATAATAATATTATAAATTCGAAAGTAACTCTGTCTGTTTGCTTTTCACGGAAAAACTTCTGAACCGATTTAAATGAAACTTAGGACATAGGACTTTTTACGGCGGGAACATGTCATAACGCGGGTAACGCCGCGGGGCACAGCTATTTAGTATACTGATAGAGAACTTGAAAGACCTTTACGAAATTTCAATAAACTTTTGTTGATTTACCAAAGCAAAGATTTTGACTTTGAGACAGCCTTTACAAGTTATTAAGTTTAGCCAATTACAATAATATTGTTCAAATAGTTGTAAATTCAGCACGTGCTTGGATGCTAAGTTAATGGATTAAGGGCTGTTCTTGATCTTAAATTATAATTGCTCTGAAATCAACGGTTTCAATTCGGCTTATTGATAAAAAAGTTGCCGACAAAGGTCATAATTTCAAAGTAATTTATCAAAGGGCTTGATTTATTTATAGCTCGGTGAAAAGAATAGACGAGACGTCTAATAAAATTATTAGTCCGTTATTTAGATTTTTTTTAAACACGTACTGTTTCTTTCTGGCAAACGAGAAATTATGAATGACAATCAACACAAGCCACGTGTGGTAAGCTCTTAGCTTGTGTTACGGGTACTAGACATCTGATAAACTTAATATAATATACTACATACTTAGAAATAATTATGACTTAAGTAATACGGGTAACATACCATGATTTGACTGTTTTTTTATTTTTCCGTTATTTTTATCATGGTATTTAACCCGTTATAAGTCATAATATTGTTAAAAATCATGATAATTTAAAAAATTTAACATAGATATTTTTTATCATATATACATATTAAACAGCCAGACCAAGGAGAAGGTGCTTGCAGAACATAGAAACACTTGACCCTTCGGCGGGAATCGAACCCGCTACCTCGAACTGGTTATTATTGCTAGTGTTATTATGTCTATGTCTATTGCGTCGTTTTTAAGCAAAAAATAGATGTCGAGTATTACGGACTCAACAGAATAACTATTTTATCCTCGGCTATTATACCTAGAGAAATAGAAGAGGTAGACGATACCTGCAAATAGCATTCTAGGTGTATTTTTTATATAAAACTAGCTGACCCCAGCAAACGTTGTATTGCAAAATAAAAAATAGATTTTGGCCGATTCTCAGACCTTCTCAATATGCTCACAAAAATTCATGAGAATCGGTCAAGCCGTTTCGGAGGAGTATGGCAACGAAAACTGTGACACGAGAATTTTATATATAAGATATCTCAAAGATATTTTTTCAGTGATTTCTAACGAGCTAATAAGGCCATCGATACATAGGCTGCTCGCGCACGAGCAAATTGGTGGAAAATGCCATAACAACTTCCTGCAGGCCAGTGAGCGTGAACCTTATTATGTCGCGTTGGGGCTGTGACGTTTCTAAATTGTAAATAGGTTTAGTCAATTCTCGATATATGCGAAAAATCGAGTTAAGTATTTTTTTGTATGAAAGATATGCCTCGAAAACTCCGTGACATGTCTAACAATTTACGCTGAGTTAAAATTGTCTGAGGATATTTGCTGTTTGAATTATGCTGAAATATCTAATTAGGTATATTGCTATATAAAAATCTATGCTTATATAAAAAGCTGAGGAGTTTTGTTATATCTTTTTTTTAAATCATGCATCACAATGTCTATGCTAGTATTTCTCTATAGCGCCAATATATTGATCTACTATCTCCTATTACTTTACTTTCCCCGCTCACTTCCTAGCAATCTGGCAACAGTTTTGTCTATGGTGACCGTAACTATTTCGGAATCTATGCCTAGAACTTGTAATAGCGCCGGCCATAAATTATGAGGCAATCCAACTTCTCCGGATTTCTAAGGCGAACCTGTTATTAATTTCTGAATACCGGATATTGCTATGAGATTTTAGGCTTCGACAACACCGTGGAAATAGCCTGGCAGGTTCGCAATAGTGACTATAGATAAAACGCCACATTTCTGAAAATATGACCTTTGACATTAGAACCGTTGGAAAGCTGTAGGTATCTTTTTAACCGACTTCAAAAAAGGAGTAGGTTTCTCAAGTCGACCGTATATACGTTTTTGGATATCTAATAGTTAATAATCATGTACATTTTTAGAAAGTGATTTAATAGTGTTGGTGTTTCTACTGTTGGAAAATAATACTTTTTTAATATCAACTAGGAGAACAATTTTGTCACTTTTTAAATTGTCAAGGTTTTTAACCATATATAGAGTTGAAACGTAAAACAAAAAGTAGTTTTAAGTTTCATTGTTACTTTTCAAGTTATAATATTGTTACACAAATCGTCAAATATTAAATACGTTTAATCAATGTATGTTTCATACATTGATTAAACGTATTTAAGTATTTACGTTTCTCACGTTAAAGTACGTGTTCAAAGTGCACATCATTTCTTGCTCCCACTTAGCCAACAGGGTTTCCAAATCGCAAAAACTATCGTTGACTCTTGAAAAAGTCCAAGAATTAATTTGAGAAGTCAGTTTCATCATCAAATCTTTTTTGAATTCTATTTGAAATCTATTGTACAAACTGTGCATTGATTTATTTATTCCTAGGTACTAGTTGAAAACCATAAATACTGTGATTTATGGAACGTTAAACAAAAATACACATCCAAATATTTATCGGTAGCTATGAACCTTGAAACTTACCTGATTCAAAGTTTCAAAGGGCGGGCTATGAAAGCGGCCCTCAATCTTGCTACGTAAACAATAAGAAGCAAACCAGACGCTTTGGAAATTCCAAACAATCACAAACACATAAAATTCATGGAATTATGTATATACAATACTATATATACTTTGATAACGCGGCTATGCCCGTTTTTTAACCCCCGACCAAAAAAGAGGGGTGCTATAAGTTTGACGTGTCTGTATGTCTGGGCCATCATAGCTCCCGAACGGATGGAGCGATTTAATTATTTTTTTTCGTATGAAAGGTGAGTTTGGCCCGGTAGTTCTTAGACATGTTTTCGGTTTTGCCGTTTAATTGTTTAGGGGGGGTTAGAGTGGGGAAGGAAATCGAAAATCTGCAAATATACTCGAGTGGGGTATTAAATGAAAGGCATCGCGTGCTCATTACAAAATATTATGGTGTTTTAGGAAATAAAGGCATTGCTATCTAGGGTTTTTATAATATTTTAAATTTAGATTTATGAATAAACTGTTTTGTGTTACTATCCATCCTTGAGTAGGTACTTTTATTCATAATTATACAGTCAATAAATAATAAAATTAAATTAAATTGTTCGTATTATATTTATATAAAATATAAATTATTCGTAGCAAAAACAGCGGCAGTATTTTCGTATTCTGTATTTTCGGTTTAGTGCCCTACCAGTGCATCCCATGTGGTAAAACCATCGATCAACTTACCATTATTTATCAGTAAATCGACATCTTAAAAAGTTCCATCTAACCGCAATACATAGATACGACCAAAAAACTCTAAACAAGACACAAAAATACTTCCAAATCCAAGATTTGTTTAGGTAAACCTCTGTACGTGACCCGATCGACACGTCGCACCCTTGACAAAAGATGAATCTAAGATGGCGGACGACATGTCAAATATGCCCGCTTTTTAAATCTCACGCAATTTCCTGCCCTTTCTGTTTTGCTTCTTTGTGTCACACTAAGAACATATAAAATATAGGAAAATCAATAAACTTTTGGTGTCGGTAATGGATAAACCAAAATTGTAAAAAAGCACTAATAAAAAACATAATTTGTTACAAACATTTCAAACCAAGAAAGTATTACATAATGTAACTAGTCGACCCGACAGACGTTGTCCTGTCCCACGTCTCAAAAAACAATATCCAGTTGTCCGTATTGTGAATCTAAACCACAAAACCAGATCCCCTTAAACACACAAAAAATTTCATCAAAATCGGTCCAGTCGTTTGAGAGAAGTTCTGTGACATACACACTCACAGAAGAATTATATATATGTATAAAGATTAACGACGTAATTATTTAAAACGACAATTATAGTTTTCAGTTGTTATTATGTTTGAAATTTAATAAAATAGGCTGTGCTACATTATCAGTTATTTAATATCTATATCATTTTTAATTTCGTTTTCAGCAATAAATAGTGATTTCAGCGGCACTTGCTAAAACGGTACACGATGGACCCTAGTTTGTATTCATGTAAATCACAAAAAAAACCTTCCAGAGACTTTATTCCGCTAATATATTATATATAGTATATACGTATCAAACGAATTTATGAGCTTGATAAGAAAAATTTCGTTTGCCATAATTATAATGGCCGCTGGTTATTTATTGCGGGAAACTCGTAACTTTTTAATGGTGACCACTATATTACCACTTGGGCGTGGCATAGTAAAACAGCCCTATTATGGTCAACTCTATTTAGCAGGATTGCATATAACTATTATGTTTTATTCAAAGTAATGGCGGTATAAAATTTTAACGAGTGCCGAATGGCTCGGTACTTCATGAGTCCATCAATTTAAATTACATTGGACCTTTGTGGTACCCGATTATAATAACACCGAGTCCAAAAAAATAGTATTAAAATTCATTATTACATTGGGCAGAAAAAAATAAACAAATATTTTTAAAAGTGTTATCGTGCAAATAGGCATGGTACACGTTGTTACAGTGTTTATTTTCTGTCCAGTGCTCGAATAATTACAAGCTCTTTTAATTCCAATTGTACTTATTCCAATTCCAAAAAACAAAGCATGTACAATAAATCTCTAACAAATCAGCCATCCAAATTCAACAATCACAAATACATAAATTATCTTACATTCGAATCACAAAACAAAGTTTTTAAAAAGGCATTCCAAATCCAAACAAACAAAGCGTCAACAAGAGATCTCAAACAAATCAGCCCTCCCACAATTCAACAATCACAAATGCATTCAAAAGCGACACTGTTTTACCGACACTCCCACCTCCGTCTAATGACACCCCCCCTTTCTGGATCCACCACAATCCCCTGGAATACAGTAATGATCGCCGACATTCGCTTCTGTCGACTGACGACTTTAGCTCTACTAAAGGGATATTTTCTGTCACCCCAACCGTTATTCCAATTCGATTTTTAGTGCTCTATCCAGACATCTCGAATACGAGATAAAATAGATGCGATTATTCGAGATTTATGGGCAAACGTGGCAATCCGTTCGGCTATCACTTTTGTGAGACAAACTATGTTATAATTCAAGTTATACAGGTAGATTGTTAGATTTAATTGACAAGTAAATTACTGGAGAAATTACCATTTACAGAATATAAATTAATATACTAGCATAAAATTTATGACTGAATATAAACCTCATTTAAAATAATTCCTTCGTAATTCTTGGCTTTCGACAAACAGCATAAAATCTCTCTCGGAATAACCGTTACCACACATCTGTGTCTTTATTGTCGTTCGATATTTCTATTCGAGAGAAATTGTTCGATATAAACAAAATTCCGAATAAAATCGAGTACAATAACATTGAGATTAGCTTGTCCATTCAGATCGGAATTCGAATCCAAGGAGTTATATCCGAGCTGGCACTGGCACGAAAGAATTGGCGCGATATCGCGGTCCTGCGGCGGCCATCTTGACACTGCGTTCCCGCCAAAACGTTTGAAAATCGTACTTCTCTCAAGGGATGTGTCACTTTGAAACGGACTTGTCGTTCGGTTTCTGAACGTTTACAATCGGATTGTTTCAATCCGATTTGTTGCGTCGTAACCGTTATTGAAGCATTACATTTTCAAAATAAAGTATCATTCAGATTTTAGCAAGGAAATTAATATGGAATCATTTACTTGTGTAAAATCACGAAGCAGCTTCATTGTCTCTTGTTTGGCTGGCGCGCGTTCTAAAATATGAAAACATTTTGGCGTAGGTAAGAACCCTTTTGCGTTCAATAAAATTGAAATTTATTATGCAAATTACTGTCCTCGTTACTAAGTTGTAGGAATAGGTGCGTAATGTCGTAAAATATCAATGAATAATTTACCCTTACCCTCGCTTTTATAATGAAACAAGAAAGGTTTTGTTCCAAATATAAATGTTCCACATCTCTGTATTAGAGTAACATTTTTAGATTACCTAAATTATTTTATGCTAAAGTTACTGATGTAATAAATTTAAAAGGTAATGCTGTTATATTTTCATGTCTTTTTTATTTTACAGCTGAACCGATTAACATGAAACTTGATAGTGGTGATATTTAATGAGAGCTACTTTAACGCATCTTCGCAGAAAACATTTTATTTATTTAATATTAGTGCACACTACAGGTCGTAATTTACGTAAGAGATTTATGTACCTACCTACCTACTGAAATAATATTATTATACCTTACTTATAGACGGTATACATTAAGAACTAGCATTTCACGCCAAGGAACTTGCCCTTTTTATGGATTTCCCGCGAACCGCATTTTTTCCCGCGGTAACAAGAAAATGGGTCCTGATAAGTAGCCTCTCACAGTGAAATAAGAATTCAAACTGGACCAGAAGTTTATAAAAAAAGCTATCTTTATAATATTAGTAATTTAGTATAAATCTTTTCAAATATATAAATCTTCTGTACGTGTGCTAGTCATAGAACTCCTCCTAAACCGCTGGACCGATTTTCATGAAATTTGGTGGGTTCGAGAATGGTTTAGATTCACAATACGGTCAACTAGGTGCGAAGCGGGGCGGACCGCTAGTTCACTATAATACCATAAAGTTACGAGTATATGCAACAAAAAATGAAAAACGTAAGCTAAAATGTAAAAAATTAATGAAATCAGTACGATAACAGCATTCCTGACTCGTGTTACTCACTCGCGTGACTGGGGCGAATAAAAAATGGCGGCGGGCAAATTTGATACATTTAAGTACTTAACCATAATATCTTTATCTAAATCGGAGTCATAAACAACGAGGACGAATTTTACACGATAATGCAAAATATGAATTTGTATCGTTTAAAAATTATTAGTAATGCATGCTTGAACGTGTTTTGCCTATTCACATAAAATTCCTAACCATGAACAATGCAGAGTATAATATTAATAACGGTTTTGACTAATATAATCTCAGCAGCTTCATTTTTTTATTATTATGACATTATTTTTTGTATCACTTTCTTTGTTTTGAGTTTGACAATGCTACTTTATAGCAACATTTGTTCTATATTTTCATATTTTATTGTATTTTATAATATGACTATTATTAATTGGCGTCTTGTCTGTGACTTGCAGATTGCTTATTTTTTATACGTTTTACTTAATTACAATTATAAAATATTGTAAAATAAAGTGTAACGAAGTCAAGTGTACAGAATGTTACCTACGACGAATAAATTACCAATATACCAATACCAATATTTCTCTCTCGTCAAGAGAGAAGTCCCCTGTGTCCCAGCAGTGGAAACTTTAATAGGGTGATGGTGATGATACCAATATAGAAAGCTAGCCTTAAAAGCCACGGTGTGGCCCGTATTTTAACTTAATAGATATAAAACATACTTTTTTTTTAAATATACTAAAAATACCCATCAATATCGGTTAATAATCCAATATAAATATTAAAACGTAATTGCAAAAGACAGACAAAAACTTAAAGCACATACATTTTGGAAGAGCCATCCATATACAGTTAGGCTTAGTAGATTTCTAGAAATCTACTAAGTGTAATTTATCTGGCACATCTAAGTGAACAGGTTGACATTGACATTTCAACTGTAAGTTGAACCTAAGCTTGTACCCGTCGATCAATTATCGCATTTGTGGTCCACATAATGCAATTAACCATTCATTCAAAGTAAGTAGTACATAGAGTTCCAAAATTTAATTATTTTTGGTTAAACTTATGGCCTACTACATGTCTTACCTATATGTACCATTTAATATAACTTTTCGATTATTTGATTGTTCCAGACTTGTTTTATCTTTACCTCTACAGTGGCAAGAACTTTAAACTTACTTTTTTACACCTGGGTGACTCATGAAGCCATTAATGTTGCTCAGTATTCTTTCTTAACAGTAGGTAGGGTTCACAATAAAAATCTGCTTATGATAATGAGTGCCCTTGTTAGAAAAATATTATTATCTAAGGTCAAAGTACCCGTAGAAGACAATAATAAAAATAACTCTGCAAACCAATATCCAATTCAGATACCCAACACGCATAATAAACCAAAGTTATTACAAAAGAATCGTAACCAATACTCGTTCATATTTGTGTTACGGTTATGATGTCAAACAGGTCAGAAAAGTTCAAAACATCGAATCAGTTTTATACAACTTTATCGATATATGTATATGAGTGCAGGTACAACTCAAGTAGCTATATGATCGTTTTTACGGTAAGTGAGCAATTTGAAAACTTGATTTAATTTTGCTCGCCTCGAGAGTAACATTAAATAATATAAATTCTCATAATTACCATCTTCGGGCGAAACATAATTGAAAAGGATGTGTAAAAAACAAAATGGCGCCAGATCCCGTTCCATTCCCGCCAGAACCGGCTGGCTTGTCTCTGGTCACGAAAAGTATGAGTCGTGCATGCTGAGTGTGAAAATGGGATATAATTTAGGAGGAATAATCAAAAACCGGTTTGCGTGCCTATCGGGCATTAGGCGCCCACCTCAGCGGCTTTAATGTTGCCAGTATCGCGGTATGTATGTAATGAGCCGGAGAAAATTGTGTTGCCATAAAAATAATACTGTTTCCTACCACCCCCTTCGTCACTCGATTAGCTACAAGATGGCGGACCGCTGCCAATGGCTAATGTATTATTTCCATAAATTACGTGCCTTCTACACTTGTTTTTGCTGCTTTTAAAATGACTCAATTATGTGTTCCGAAAGCGCATTATGGTCTCTGAATTATGGCGCTTTCTTTATGTAAATAAGGTGATATGAAATGTACTGAATGACATGCGAAGGTTGCGCCAACCTAATAAAATGTAATTGGGATTCTACGAGTCGCATAATCGTGAACATGACATGAAAAGTCGGTTCAAAATTATATTAGGTATACTAGAAGAGACTGCAATATAAAATTCTGCTTCAAAGTTTATTTAACTAGAACGTGTTATTCGTGTAGTACCGCCTTCGACCACATAACCAAAAGTACCGCAGAGCAGAAATAATTTAGATTGCCTAAGTTCTAAATATCACATTTGACGTTGACACATACAATGAACATCAAACCTCCTTGATCGATCCGTTCTATCTTCAAAGTAAAGGTGGCAGCTGTGACCGAACTTTTACTAAGTTCTTTGAGCGTAGTAATAACATTAATGGCTATTAAAATCGAAAATTCAGCTCACTGAATTCAGTATTGAATTCTTCTTTATAAAAGTTCGACTGAAACAATAACAATTAAGTAACAATAATAAATTTAAACTGCGGGTTTAAAAACGGTGGGGTATTGTAAGTGAGTTAACCTGAATTGGTCGGGTTGCAATGGTTTCAATACTTCGATCTGGGTTCGGTTTAAGGAGTCGCTTGCGAATAAAGTGGCGCCTGTAACTGTTTGATGGCTTCTAGTTTTCATGAGTTTTCAATAAAAAAAGTGTATGATATTATTCGAAAATCTTCTAACATTAATTAGTAAACATAAACATTTATTTATAAATCTTGCAGAATTTTGCGTGATCATGGCGCTTGCATCAACATCGAAATATTGTAAATCCTAAAAGTACTGATAACTCATTTTATAACCCTTTCATGTATCCCTTTATAGTTTAATATTGTGGAATAGGTATTCAATGTATTTTTGATATTTTCTGTACTCTTTAACCGTTGGTAATGCAAAATTTGCAACTTAACCTATATTAACTATAGAGCAGCAATCGATGGACATCCTTGCTCACACAACACACTTGCCATTGCCTTGCCACAACAGTGTCCATTATGTTAATATTCGTAGAATCTTTCCAAAGAAAACTGTGTTATTAGTATTAAATATTTGGTTCCAAAAAGTATTAAGATTTGATTTCCGCAAATAATCGCCTGAAACTATGAATTATCTACAAAAAAGATTAGACTTTGCCTTATAAAACTGTGGCTACTCTTTACTAATAAGGCAGCCGTAACGGTCGTTAATCGAATTTTGGAATAGCGAGTCACGTTGCAGACATCTGTACCACAATTCTAAGTTTGCTATTTTGGTTTGGCTTGCTATAGACCACGTCGAAAACTAGTCAGAGTAATTATCTATGTTAAAACTTCTTTTATTTTTGCGAGCTTAGTTGAATGTTTAAATAAATGCTTTTAAAGCTGTATTTAAGGCTCCAAGTGCTTAAATGTAAAGTTTATATTATGAAATCCAAGCCTATTAATATAAAACTGTTTGCCATCTAAATAATAGGTGTATAATTTGTCAATCGTACGAGTTTTTATAATGATTCCGACGGTTTTTAACAGTATCTTATTGTTTTATGTACAAAGAGGAGAAAATACTGTAAACTGTTTTTAGAGACCAATTGATATAATAAATAAAGTATCTGTAAAATCAAATCATCAAAATTCTTAAAATTGTAATTAAGACCTGAGATTATTCAAAGGCATTACACACAAAGGTTAACAAACGCTGCGCGCGGTCAGTACTTGGATAGGTGACTACTCTGACTCCATATTTTTGCAGTTAAAAAAACTTTCAATTATTTTTTTTATTTCTTTAACTGTGCACGGATCCCTAGGTGCAATATGAGTCCATCTTAAACTTAGGATTTTTTTTAAAGTGACACTTATTGTCCGAGAAACCCCACATAGCTCGGCTCGTAGTTAATTTTAATGTATTTCAGGTAAATATTGTGGAAACCGTTTTAGTTTATTTCGGCTATTGTGGAAATGACAGTTGTGATTATGGCAGAACATTATTAACAAACTCATTGAATAATATCAAAGCTGTGAGCTAATTGATGATTAGGATTATGAATAATTTACATTTCGCGGTTTATGTGCTTGAGATATCACAGAACTATATTATGTACATAGTACCTACCTACGCCACAAATAAGCTCTAATGTACTGAACATCGAAGTGTAAATAATGTTTCAAATACGTTAGGTTAATTTAAATATAAATTAAAAATGTTTTTGAGGTATTTAGCGCTTAATAGCTTTATTTCCGCGTAGCTTTTTTACTATTTGCATAATTTTCCAATCTCAAATTTGTCTATATTAATCACTTTTAGACATATAATTTTTTTATATATATATATTTTTTACAAATGTAAGCTTATGTATATAAAAATGCAAAACGTCTTATGAAACTTGTTTTTATACCCATTGCTGATTCAAATACTATCGACTATTAAATTTGGAATAGAATAAAAAACACTTAATTGTACACCACACAAATAAATAATAAACTTAACAAGAACCTTATTTAAATAAAAAACTGGGTACATAAGGTGGCCTTATCGCTATGAGAGATCTCTTCCAACCTTATATTTTAATATATTATATACTTGTACAACTGCTTATTATTGCTAATCAACGTAGCTTTACAAAAGCAATTTAAGTCATATGTAAAATTACTAATTAGCCTCTATAATATGGCTAGATCGTAATATTCTTGAAGCATCTTTATTTAAGAAGCTTCATTAAAAAAAAACAACGTAGCAACGCCACCAGCATTATGGACTTTATCGTCTGGAGATGAGAGATCTTGAGTTATATAAATCTAAATTTAAAATTTAAGAATAACCCCCGATTCCAATGCTTTCATTTCCTTTAATGTAAAACAACATAATATTATGTAATGTGGACGCGATGCGCTTTCATTTGATACCCCACACTTGTATATTTGCAGATTTTCTGTTTTCCTTCCCCACTCTCACCCCCATAACTTTTAAACGGCTCAACCGATTGAAACATGTCTAAGAACACCCGAGCCAAACTCACCTTTCATACAAAAAAAAACTTAATTGAAATCGCTCCATCCGTTCGGGAGCTATGGTGGAACAGACAGACAGACAGACACGTCAAACTTATAACACCCTTCTTTTTTGGTCGGGGGTTAAAAATAAATTAGTTTAGGTATTTGAAACATCGCTTAAAGTTGCAAGTATAGGTTGTGGAATCAAATATAAATGTAAAAATGAACAGGAAGATCTTTTATCGTTTGTAAATGCAAAAATAGGCCTACCTACCCCAAGCAACAACCCTACCAAACCCTTAAGGGCGTGTTACCTTTACTTTTCGTCTTACGAGCTACCCCTAGGCGCGTTGTGGATTGAATTACTACCCTATACAGCCTTATATTTAAGTATTGCGACACTCGCCCCGGGCTCTGGAAATATTATTTCACACATTACGCAGCAGGAAAGTAGTCCCCTTTCTTTTACGGGGATTTGGGGATTTCCGTAGATTCGCTTCGGTAAACACTCGCCGTGATCAGCGAACGTTTGACAAATTCGGGCACAACATTGTTTTTATGGAAACTACTAGTTTTGTTAATTTAAAATGAGCCTAATAGCAAAATATAGGAGCTATGCTAATTTAGTCACTGTGTTCTGTGACTCGGTAAATTAGAACAGACGTCTTGTGTGTATCTACAAGATGGTTGATTTAGTCATACCTATAGGTTTGCTGGTAGCTCCCGACTGACATACATAGAGAAACAAATAGCATAATGACTAATTACAGTTACGAGTGAAAATTAAAGTCCGTAACCACACTCAACCCTAAGTTCGATCCTAAGTGTAATTTGGAGTTGTCAAAGAAAACGAAAGTGAGAAGATAAAAGATTAATTAATTATCAAAGACTAACTAACCTTACTAAGACTGAGCTGTTGGTGCATAAATCATGGCGGTAATTTATCGTAAAATATCAATTTTGAGAAAGCATTAAACGCAATCAATGTATTAATTCCAAATATAAAAAGAAATGCCTCAAGTTTTCTTAAATGAAAGATAATACAGGTTTGGTCTAGTCCTCAAACGGCTTACAGTTACGAGAACTGAATGACATTAAATTCAACTGATATAGCTGCATTGTTTAAAATTTCGATTTTTATAAATTTCAGAGTTCCATGCCGAAGAGCGCCACAGTTATTCCACAAAGAGCGCCAATACATTTGCATGGCGCTCCCATCACGACCCGATGGGGTCGTACGACATTACCTGTCATAATTTAAAAATTAGAGGCTATTAAGCATGTTATCATACATTTGTAATGTTAGCAATCCCAAAAATATATCTATTGTGTAGTCCCTAAATAAACAGTCTATATTTAATGCACAATACAATGTGTAAAACCTTTTACGAAAATGAAAATCTTTCGCCTTATTCCTTGCCAAAACAACAACAAAACTTAGTCTTTGGAACTCTCATCCCAACACGCAATTCCAGCCAACAAGTGCCCCAGGCTGACAGATATCAATAATGTCATTTTGTATGTTTGACACACACAATTAGTTAATGTGGGAATTATTATGGCCTTTGTGATTGATTTCGGAGCCCCGGGCAGAATCGTGCTTGTGATGAATGATAAGATATTGCAGATAGACGGTATGTGGGCGCAAATATGGGACAAGAAACACAGCACTCCAGTTTGGACAGAGAACTAAATCCTTTGTGATGTTCTAAACGTCATCCTGTGAGAACTGGATTTCTATGAGGTTTCCGTAGAATAATTTCTGTTGGTATTTAATTTTGGCTGTTAAAGTAGAGGTAGAACTTTACATATATAATTTTCCCGTGGTAAAAAGTAGCATATATCTTTCCTCGATAAATGGGCTATCGAACGCTGAAATATATTCGGAACAGTAGAGATAATTCTTGATATTAACGCGTTTACACAAACAAACAAACCTCTCAGGTTTATAATATTAGTATATTTTAAAGACTCTCTTTGTTTGGGATATACTCAAAGGCTACTAAACTGATATTAATGCAGTAATAGGTAGTATAATTTAAGAGTTTTTGATGTATAATTTGTTAAGGATGCGAGAGAATTAGAAAAATTATGATGATAGTTGATGGAGTCGGGGCAAATTCCAGCATTCTTCTTCGAAAGTTTTTTTTTTCTGGCAGCAGAAGTCACATTGCGCTGTGCATATGGCAAAGCAATGATTGCCCGGTCAGATAGTTAAGTATAAAATGAAGTCGGTTCAAAAGCTATTGTCGCTAGTTAGTTTAGCATGTATTCATGAAAAAGGTAATTATTTTACGTACTGTGTTGGTGTGGGCTTTTTAAATAAATAAACCCGTTGCGAGTATCAAAAACAAAGAGTTTCCTTTCACCATAACACTTTTTGCAACGTATGTAACCCGATCCTGTGAGTCAACCGAGGCTTGTGGTTGCCTTCGGGGAATTCTCGCTATTCGATTGAGATCAAGGTTCGATGAAGCATTCCGCTTGGTCAACTCATGTCAGGCGTTGGGTGAAGAAATCTGTCCGAATGGTTTGATAGATGTAGAAGATGGGAGCAACTTTTGTTTGTTGAAAGGAAAAAACGATAGAGAATCCATTTATTAATGCACACATTAAATAAGATGTTAACACAAATAATTAACTTGTACTGTTTGTGGACCAAAAGGAGTGGCGGTTTTATGTTAGATTTTCGTAATTTCATATCTAAATAATATGGCCGCCCATTGTAGGTACCAATAGTTTCTTATAAAGTTTTACGTGTTTATTTTACTGTGTTGTGTACAATAAAGCAATGTATTGTATTTTAAATAACCTCGTATGTACGAAAACTGCACAATATATTTGCCGTGCTAAGCTATTCCTCTGGTCACGGATTATGACCCTCCATCATTCCCTCGCAAGGCTTTATATGCCTGAGGACGCTACAATATTTGGCAGCAAGCCTTGGTATCCCCAGTCGCCACAATATTCTGAAGCTCTTGGTATCCCTAGTCTCCAAATACCTGATGGTGCTACGGAATTCTCAAGAACGCCTTGATTTGCTTGTGTCTCAGGTTTCCAAAGTATACTCAAGTACAACGTGGTTTACCAAAGGACCCTCCAGGATATTTTGACGACCTCTGTAGCTCGGTGGGCGAAAGTCTGCCGGAGGCGCAGGAGGTTGCGGGTTCGATTCCCGCCGCGGGACCAGTTTTTGTACAATATACAATTTCGGGTTTCGGGGTCTTGGTTTTTTCTATGTATTAAATGTATGTATTTACAATAAAAATGTATCTATTGATGCTTGTGATTAGTCCGGAAATATTTATTTATTACACGCTTTATATTAGCTTCACTTGTAGGTAACCGACTTCTTTGGGCTCGTTTTTGACCCACTTTAAATGGCCAGATTTCGTTCAAACTTTGTAGATTTATCGAAGACGATGACAATACACGATTTTGAAAAAAAAAACAAAAAAAATTGTTAAAAAAACTAAAAAACACGCTTTTTATAGAAACCGAAATAAAGATATGAGTAGAGTGATTATCATTTCGATATATCTTAAAAAGCACCCCACGCTTTTTTTAAATCAAAATATAAAACAAATATTTTGATTCAGAATATGATTAATTTATATTTATTGAAATTTTAACACTATTCTTAATTTAAATTTATTTTCAATTTTTTAGTTCGGTTTCTATAAAAAGCGTGTTTTATAAGTTTAATTTTAACTATTATTTATTTAATTTCCACACAGCAACATAGTAATACAATAGCAAGTAGACCATTAATTCACTGGCATTCCTTATTATTGTCTACAATAACAGCCATTATATCACGGGTACCAAATCCATCTTATCACGCTTATTTAAACAATACAATTCAATTCAAATTCCAGAAACTCTCAAATCCTTTCTCTCTTAATGGCTACAGTAAATTAGTCTTTGATTCCCCCTAAGTATTTACGAACCCACTCAGTTCAAGTGCAAATTCTAAGCGCATCTGAGTAAACTATACATTTCGGCTTCCATTCAGCTTAGGGACAAAGCAGAAACCCTGTCTATGCCAACCACAGTAGAGGCGGGTGTAGTCCGGCCTTTTTATCATGTTTCCGGCTAAAATTGGACTGAGAAGCTACTAACACTAACAAGGCATTTTTGTATTTTGTCAGTGTTTTATAGATTTTATAGGCTCTGTTTCGTTGGAAGTTGATATTTAGCTAAACAACGGTAATTTCATTTTAGAATAGTTCTAGTTCTTGAGGTAAGTTCTTTCAAGCTAGCAAGTTTAAAATAGACTCAACTTTTGACTTAAATCCTTTAACTTAATTGGTGTAAGCCTATAACCCCCAGAACTTATTAATAACGGAAGGGCATAGTTAACAACTAACCCTTTTTCTTATCTGACTAATTATGAGTCGTCGTCGTCGCAAGTCGCAGCATGAAACTTAAGACGAAATGCCATATTGTTTTATTATCACCGGGCATATACATTTTCCAGCTTTTCATTAACCGGCTACTAGCATACAGTCACCTCCCTACCAAACCACAATCCAGGATGAGGCTATCGCATATTGAATTACGACATTCGATACTACAGATTGATATTAACAATAACAATGTATCTGTAAGTCTTCGGATTACATGCTTCGGTTGGTTATTGGGGTAAAACCGGTAGCAGGTTTTAAGTTGTTACATAGACTGCGAAGCTGTTAATGGGACATGACTAAACAATATAATTCGATTGTTTTTTTGTTTATGAATAGTCTCGGAACATGTGACGTTTTCGTTTTGGAAATTCCGTTTGGTTATCATTATCATGGGAGGTTGACTACTGGGTGTAGATGCTTATACCCAGTAGTCAACCTCCCATGATAACGATAACCTAAAAAATAAGGGGATTATATTTGTTTAGCTTTTTATTATTGGATTTACCTTGGGACGTAATATTTATAATATAAAAAAAATACTATTATGACTAGGCATTATAACTAGAAAGAAAATAGGTACCTATTATGTTCAGTCCGTCTGGTCGCCCTCAAAAATTCAGAACAGAAATTAATTTTCGCAAAATAAGAAAGTGCCTAGATTATGTATAGTGCATCGATATTCTGGAGTAGGGGCTTGCGACGTACAAATACAATCTCCTACATAAGGTTCCTATATCAATTCTGTATTTAAAGCAATGTAGGTACAAATTCTCAATACTAGGTAACTTTAATAAATTGTAATTACTAAAAATATAAGTCCGAGAAACCTTCTTCTTCTTGGGTACTGGCCGCTAAATGTTACGATTTTGTGTCATAAAAACTTAAATCTATTATAGTTTAGGTCTCACGGTATATTCCACAAAAAATATGTCCCTTTTATACGAAAACAATCACAAAGGCGCAAGTCGCCATAAAATTACGATAACGACAAAAAATGCAAAAGTGCATCGCTAAAATTTCCTCTTCCTGTCGTCTGAAGAGGTTTGGCACCTGCAGGGGGTCGAAAAAGAGGGATGTTGTAGCACAGCTCAATGTGCGAACCGGAAGCCTGGCTATGCTCCGAAAATATATAGATATGCCGTTTAGTCCGTTTTCGCAATTGTAGTTTCACAATTGACTGTGAAAAAAGAATTATTTTTCACTGTTTCGTAATTAACTGTCAAACAAGAAATTCTTTTCTGTTTTCGCAATCAAGTTTCACAATTGACTGTGAAAAAAGAATTATTTTTTACTGTTTCGTAATTAACTGTCAAACAAGAAATTCTTTTCTGTTTTCGCAATCAAGTTTCACAATTGACTGTGAAAAAAGAATTATTTTTCACTGTTTCGTAATTAACTTCAACAACTAGGACCATGCTAGGAACGTAACGGACAAGTACTATTTACAATGTAACGTACCTCTATATTATGACTTTGCCCACCAGACCATTCCGTAACCAGTTCATAATTTTCACATACGTTCCTAGCACGGTCCATAAGTATCGATCTCCGAAAGTGAATTGGGAGAAATAAAACTATGAAAATGGTAAATAATTCCCTTTATTTTTCTCGAACTAAAAAACCCTCTTTTACATTAAAAATAAAATTCTAATTCTTACATAATTAACAAAAAATATACTTTTTACTTTTAAAATAATACTTCTGAGCTTATTTAATAACTAAATGGAGCAATGATCTCCACACAGTGCCCGACCGTAATCTCGTTATTACATAATTCTGCTATTGTTTTTTTAATATCTTCATCGATTTCCTGATAATTTTTATTTATGTATTTTCATAGCAGGTTTAAAATTACGAAGCTTAGTTTCTTTTTCTAAAACTTCCAGTATTTGTGCCAGATTAGGGTTTTTTCTTCCAACATACGTTTCATTGCAAATAGTACTTGTCCGTTACGTTCCTAGCATGGTTTTAGTTGTTGAAGTTAATTACGAAACAGTGAAAAATTATATATTTTTTCACAGTCAATTGTGAAACTTGATTCCGAAAACAGAAAAGAATTTCTTGTTTGATAGTTAATTACGAAACAGTGAAAAATAATTCTTTTTTCACAGTCAATTGTGAAACTTGATTGTGAAAACAGAAAAGAATTTCTTGTTTGACAGTTAATTACGAAACAGTGAAAAATAATTCTTTTTTCACAGTCAATTGTGAAACTACAATTGCGAAAACGGACTAAACCCAATATACATCGTCTTTTGAAGTGACGTGAGAACGAATTTCAGGTATATTGGGCGGATGGGAAAATGGCCTAGCAATCAACAAAACCTAAATATTAATAGTACGAGAGTTAGTTATTTTCTACAAAAAGTTTAATCCTCGATTCAAACTAATAATTATTCAAATCGAACCATCAGTTCCTGATATTAGCGCGTTCAAACATTATAACTCTTTAAGCTTTTTAATCTTCTTTAAATACGTGATGTACTTAATATTTCTACTCTAACATTCACCCTCATACAATCTGCTCAGAATTCAGTGCGAGCATAGTTGCTTTATTGGAGGGTATCAAATGATTCGCAACTGATTATAGATGGCGCCAGTTTCTAAGGCCATAGGGGAACACTTGCCAAGTTCGAAATACGAATGTGGGTATTTGTTTATGTCAGAAACTAGTCGCACCCTCTTTTATGGGTCCTGAAAAATGGCGATACTTAGAAAAAAAAACAACGTTTTGTTTTGTGATAAAATTAAATATATTGAAGATTTTTAATAACCAATCCATTAATAACAATACCATTTTTATTAATAATAATAGTGGCCATATTGGTGTTCTTAAAATGATTCGAATCCTCGATTATACATAGATGACGCCATGGCCATTTTCTAATGCTCGTATTCATAAACATATTTCACTTCTTTTATCAAGCTTATATAAGGCTAATAGAACGATAAAAAAAAAGTATTTTGAATGCCTCAGTGGCGCGGTGGGCGACGGTCCGCTTGCGACGCAAGAAGTAGCGGGTTCGTTTCCCTCCAAGGGGTGTTTGTTTTTTTTGTATGTTCTGCAATCACTTTCTCCTGATTGCAGAAACTCCTGAGTGTGGGTGTTTAATATGCATACTTAAAATATCTATATATGTAGGTATGGTATATTTAGTCTATCTACCCGTATCACAAGCTTTAGTGCTTACCACGGTGCTAGATGTTGTTGAGTGAATTGTCCGCCAATATTTATTTATTTATCTAAGAAGAAGTAGTGGCGGGTCGCAATTTATCCATAAACAATCATAATCTCTCAGTATATTTGAGGTAAAGTACCAAAGCGAAAATATTAAATTTTCCGAACTCCAACAAACAAAATACATAATTGATTTTCCAATTTCAAATATCAGGGTCATCGACCCGTAATTGTAAGCTAGTATTCAAACACAAAATAAACAGCTGAAATTCAGAGACAATTGAAATTGAATTTAATGACGGTATAATAAAACCTATATTAGATCGAATGGGCTACAGATATGGTTCCAATTCTAAAGCTCGACTTATCTAGCGGTTTTATTTTTCACAGACACTTCGCCTTAAGGTATTGATGTACTGAGACTTAACACTTAAAGATTCTAAAAAAATATACGATATTTTTTTTTAAATAGTTGTCAAATTTTAATAAGCATTTGTTGTATTACAAGATGTCTGATTTTAATAAACAATTAAATCAATCAACTTTAGTTTGATAAATATGGTTTGTTGAATACAACTCGAGAACTACTGGACTGTTAATTGACGATCAAATAGATCGTCAAATTATAGTTTAAATATTGAAAAATAATTATTAAGATCCGTTCACTGAGAACTACTTAATTTAAATATAAATTAGTTAACTTGAATATACATAATAGGTAAATACACATGGTACATGGTGGTCCTAAATGTACCTATTAAAACGTGCTCTGATTTCTTTTTTGATTGAAAAATCGTAAAATCGCAATTTAAAGTCGATATACTTTACACTCTGCTGAAACAGTGTACATCAACGCGAGCCATTAACTAAAACCCTCCCAGTACGCCACTAACTTGGCCCCAACAAATCGGGGGTCGATTTTAACTCGTAAAACAAAGTCGTAAATGTCTACTGGCGTTCTAGGCGATATCGATTCGACTTGCCTATTCTCACCTTGGAATAGGGGCCTTGGAATTCTACCTTGGATTTTAAAATACGAACGCTTTGGAATAGAGATCTTGTCTATTTCACTTGGGGTTCGGAATTCGAATGGTCTTTTAGAGGTTAGATTTGAAAAAGGAAAATTTATTTCGACGTATAGTCACTGAAATCTTGAAATGGGGTGATATATTCTAGTTTTATTCTCAATATTATATATTATACAGACTTCTGTGCACTGTGGAGATGTAAAACACATAGGTACCTTTTTAAAACTTACACTGAAATGATACTTAGTTCCATTTTAATTATAATATAATGTTACGTGAGATTCCTGCTCGTTTTTACCAACGGTTCTTAAAATTTAAGTCTTTCCTAAGACTTGGCATACAACAAAAGAGATACTTCAAATATTTTCTTTAGATAAGCAATTATTATTTAGGTAACTTTCTTAGGAAATGTCGGTTAAAATTAGCAAAAATACTTATTTACCTACCTAAAACTTGTTGGGAGTTAACAAAATAAATTATGGCTTCACAACTAACACAGCTTCATACTCGTATAATATTCCAAAATAAACCACAAATTTTATGATATCGATGCTAGAGGCTTAAATAATAACAATATTTTTATCGACTACACGATACGGTAGTCGATAAAGAGTGGTAACACTCTGCCGAAATGTTTTCCCAAAAATAAGCAAACAAAAGGCACTTACGCATCAAAAATCTATTATAGATCAATGAAGATATTATATTTGACACCTCAATATTTTTCCAATATTTTCCACTCGACTATTTCATCGTCAAATGCGATCTTCTATACGACTGGACATAATCTAATTGAGACATGCTTTACGCAAGAATAATCTTTATAAAATCGACGATAAAGTTCATAATGTTTTTATGAAGGTTTTTGAATTTTGGTAATTGATATTGGACTTTATTGAGTGTAGTTAGAGTTGAGAATTGCATGTGTGGGCTAGGGTTCGATCTTCGCTTGAGTGCAAGGGTGTTCAAGGAATCCTTAGGGGTTTTTTAACAGTTTTTCTGTCGATATATGCACCCCTAGTCACGTTTCGTATGAAGTAGCTTCCTGGATAAGCGGTTTCATTTTTCTTTTTTCTTTTGTGGGGTTGGTTAGTGTAGAATCGAGCTTGTATTATACTTCGACTGTTAATAACATAGAAAAAAAAAATTATACACCACTATATATTTTATAAGCTTAGAAGCTTAAAAAATATTTGATGGTATTGAATAGATCATGCTGTATGAATAGTGAAATGAAAACAATAGTTAGGCACACTTTTTATGATATTAAGGGCATGTTTTACCATCTCTGAGTAAACTTAGACAATGGTTAAAATATACACATAGCTATAACCATTGACAAGTTTTATTAACATAACTAACTATATACATATGTAGCTGTTTCGATAATTTAGTGTAAGTAGGTTCAACTATTATTTATTGTGATGACTCAGTGGCGCGGTCCGCTTGCGGCGAAAGAGGTAGCGTGTTCCATTCCCGCTGAGGGGTCAAGTGCTTGTATGATCTGCAATCACTTTCTCCTTGGTTGTTTAATATATTTAGTAAAAAGATATCTATATACATATGTATTCCTGTTATATTAAGTATATCAGATGTCTAGTAACCGTAACACAAACTGACCATATTTTATTTATTTATTTTATTGTTTGTACCAACTTATATTAAGTCAGTCAGTTGTATTAATTTTTTCGTCATCACCATCATCAACAATCTTATTATTACATATATAAATACCCATGGAATACTAAAGAGCGTATGCCACACCAGCCCAGCCCTGCACTACACAACATTTACCCCACAGGGTAGGTGCGAATTGGTAAGTTCAAATAAGATTTTTTCCCCAATTCCGGGGTAAATGTAGGGATGGGGATACAATTTGGAAGGAAGAGATTAGCGGAAGGTGTGATAGAAAATAAATACTGTGACGGTGCTGAATCATTTCCGATTTTCACGAATCACACGTTGGTTTTAGTTAGGGGGCTTTTTGTATTGTTTGGGTGATTAAAGAAAATTGATATCTCGATTTAGACAAGCTTCGGTAGGTGTGATTCAGTATGTTAATAAATTGTTATTAAAATACTCTATCAAGCTCGCAAAAATCTCTAATATCTAAGGAGAGTAAAATTTGTGTACAACTCTAGATAGGGGCAAATACCGAATAGATATTTTTTTATGTTTAGCAGAGGTTCATAACATTTTGTGATTAGTTGTTCAATACTTAGCTAAGAATTTATAAAATAGGTCTTAAACTTTTATTCGAAGTCAAAGTCAAAGTCAAAACGTTTATTTCCTTAGAAGCACATAGCCTACATGGACAGGTCAACTTAAAATTAATAAAACTAAATTGCTTAAATAACAAATATCAAGGAAATAACATTGTCTTGATAGTTCGCTTCAATGTTTTATACTGAGTTGAGAAGCGAATAGAACAACACAGCTTTATCAGTTATTACAATTTGTAGTTATTATTTGTAGTCGTCGTTTATATCTACCAATATACAAAATATTTGTAACTTATTAGGTTTTTGGTGATGTTATATTTTTTCACGGTAATAAAGTTAAATGACTTACAATAAATAGCACTAAATGCACAAACTTCCTAGATAAATGAGCATTCATAGTTGCAGATTTGAAAGTAAAATATAAAATACTCTCACATTTAATGAATTTATCATTATTTGTGTATTGCATCATAAAAATGCGTCATTTTACATCACGACAAGTTCCATTTTACTGCCAAATAAATACTGAAATATAATCTTCACATCAATTACTTAAAACACTTAAAGGTTGCCAATTAAAAGAGTGACAAATGTACCTCTTGACTGTTAAAAATACATACAGCTGGGTACTTCAACTGCTATTACAGAATGCTTTAATACTTAAGAGAGTGTACGGCTTAAGAGAGTATACGGCTTTTTTGCGAAAAACAGTACTTTTCAAACATAAAAAAAAACTATAATGCACGATAAAATTTCAAAAATTATGAGTAATCGAATGATTATTTTTCTGTTCTTAAAGTTAGTTTGGAAAATATTTCAATTAATATAGTATTTGTGCGTTTATGATAGATAAGCCTTCATTTGACTACAATCTCACTTGATGTAAAGTGACGATGTGGTCTAAGATGAAGCATGAAGACCTAGAAGGTAGATGGCTTCTCCGGGCTACATTGCGAAACACGAAAAAAGTATTTTGTATGAGAGGCGCACTTTCCGCAAACACTCTTAACCATGGATAGATCAGGTGTTCAAAGGAAGCTTGAATCATTAACGGGACGTTTTATAGTTTTCGGACGCCATTTTGCAAATTACGATTCGACCGTAAAACTGGTGATCAGCGGTTATCGCTGGAGAATGGTGTCATCATGTATGTCCACGTACGCCTCTCCATCTCAAGTTTCCTTTACTTGCTCTGAGGACATTCATCCATCGTTGGAGGACGTCCAACGCGGCTTCCTGATGGCTTCCTGATTCGCAAACAAAATGGCGCTGTCCAATATGAATCTTATAAATATAATACATATCCAAACATAATAAATGCGAAAGTAACTCTGTCTGTACCTCTTTAACGCAAAAACTACTGAACCGATTTTAATTAAATTTGATACACATGTCCTATAGACCCTGAGAAAGGACAAAGGCTACATTTTACCGCGGGATAATGTCATTTAGAGGGA
Organism: Gymnoscelis rufifasciata; assembly: GCA_929108375.1. Classification (NCBI taxonomy): domain Eukaryota; kingdom Metazoa; phylum Arthropoda; class Insecta; order Lepidoptera; family Geometridae; genus Gymnoscelis; species Gymnoscelis rufifasciata. The sequence continues at coordinate 4,421,310 of OV815327.1, read as the reverse complement.
AAATTCATTATAACGCGGGTAACACCGCGGGGCACTACTAATAAGTAATATTTCATTTAAATTATCAAACAAACATTTGTTGTAAGTGGGTAGGTACGCGTGAAGATAATAAAATATTTAAGCCATAAAATATAATCATGAAGTTTACTGTGGAGCTACAACTAATCTGTGAGTCGTAATATACTGCAAATATTATTTAATCCCATCAATATCCATTATAAACCTGCTGCTCGCCGAATTCATTATAAAATGAATGATTATAAATTCTTTTTCACATCATATCCATACAAAATCCTCGAAAAAAAATGTACATCACAAATCAGAAAGGTAGGGTAAACGCGCGGATACTGGGCATGTCCGTTTTGTACAGAATATGCAGATCCAGGTAATTAAATTCTCGGACGTATAGAGTTGTTGACACATTTATGTTTGCGCGAGTTTTTATGCGACACTGCCGAATGTTTGTGTTGATTTTGAAGGGTGATGGACTGTAACTAATGTCAGTTTATTACAGTTTCAAAAATGGGACACGAGTCGAGCGCGTGTTGTCGGTTTATGACGAAATTACGCCAGATGTGACGGAAAATAACGCAAATAATTCTAAAGTTTACTAAAAAGTAGATTTACTTACGTTTGAGGATATTACACTGTTCTAGTCTAGTAAAGTGCAGAAGTCTTATAAAACTTGGTTAGCATTGTTTGCAATTTCGAAATTGTGGACGGCAACTAAAACAATAAATATCAAACAACTTGGTGAAGGCGAATTGGTCCGAGTAAACAAAGAAAACATTGGAAATACGCTTTTTTTCCCAGGAAAAACGTAACCTTGTTAGTAAAGTGTTAGTATTTTCGTCACCTGCCGCGCTCAGAAAATCCGTAGAAGCCGTTGGTATGTCATAAAATATGCCATAAAAAGCCTTTTCAATTTGTCAGCTTGACAGAATAAGGCAGTGCGGTAGTATATAATTTTACTGGCGATCTGCCGTCACTTGGAAGTTACGAGTTTTCTAGTAAAATGCCGGTTTTGTTAGCTATTTCCATAAAATTTTCTTTTCCATATCCTTTATCTGAACCGAGTCGATCTAAATGAAAATAGACTTTTTCTGTTCCAACCCTCAGCCAGACAGCGATGATGAGTTAATTCATCCTCCCCCATTTTCCTAATCTATTGCCAAAGTGATTAAGCTACCCTCGAAATTTATAACCGCCACCATAAAATTTCGTCGGTAAAATTCCATATAATCCCTTAGTAGACCACTACTGATCTCGATTAATGACAGCTGAAATTAAATTCACCAGGAAACCAATATTGGGACATCTGTGGCCTAGATCGTGCGCGGCAAAAAGCGACCCTACCCCTTTCAGATATCGCCCGTTTTTAAATGCGCCCCGCGAGGGACTTTCGCTCCGTTCCACGGTCTGATATCAAATGACAGTCACATGTATTCGCTAACGAGGTACCATAATACCGTAGTATTTGCATTTACATATGTGTCGCTGGAATTTAATCCCTATTCTCACGTAAATAAAGGTCGGTAACGGCAAACAGCTCGCGTGGGATACATTTGAGAAACGTACCGAGGTAATTATGGCGTTTGAAAAAGGAATTGTAATGGAACGTAATTATAATGTGTATGTGTGTGTTTGGGTGTGTGTGTTTTGTTAGAATGAGGGTAAGTGCGGGTTGGAGGGTATTCTGTAATTGTTGCTGCCGACATGAATGGAAATGTAAATGGCTAACTGGGTTTTGGTGTAAACAGCTGGAATTCTTTCATAAATCCTATTTAAAAACCTTTTGCTTATTTATGAAATGTTTTGTTGAGGTGTTTTTGATGGATCTACCTTAAATATAATTCAACTGAATCAAATGTGAAGAAAATTAATTCAATACAAATTATTTGACGGGATAATTTTAACGAAGATCGATATCGATACAAAACAAGATACATCACTAAAATCTGCAATTACCTTAATTCAATATCAATTACATAATAGTTTTGGGACAGTTAAATTTTTATGATACAGTCTTATTACAAAACTTTACTATCATCTTACCTGAGCATGTAACATTCTTAATGACTCAACTCTACCTCAAGAGCTCAGTACTTGTCACTTCAAATCAAAAATTATGAATAGCCAATTATGTCCATAATAAAAAACAAAGTAGGCTTCATTTCATTGTTCGTTTACAACCTTTTCATTTACAAAAGTATACAAAAGCCACCCTTTTGGAATACAGCTGTAAATTGTTTTCTACCCTTCATAACAAGTGGGCTGGACTGGACATCTACCAAGTATAAATCATTTTTATTATCCTTCCCCCCAATAAGGGGGGTGACTGGCGATTTTACCCCCCTGTTAGGAGCATTTTGAGAAACTCGAAACTGTTCGCTTATAATCCTTATATCGACAGTAAGTGCAGTTTTGCGTGCAGGGGAAAAGTGATGGCTGTTTGGAAATTCTATCGATAAAGCCATGAATTTATTAATTTGAGTGCGTTACTAGATATTTATGTCTACTTCAGGAAGCTACTTAGTTAAAATGCTGGCATAAATCGTAAAACCAATAATACCGACGACTTGAAATGACTTGACGACACGTAGCCACGTGAGTGCTTGTATTGAGTTCGACTCTTGGTAAGGGGTCAATTTCGTATAATATAAAAATTATGGTTCTTATATTGATTTTTATTCCACATAAGAAACCGAAACAAGCGAAACTTATAAACATTGGTCTCTCAGCAGAAATCGAACTTCCTATCCTAGTTGTTACAGTAATACAGAGTGACCCTTTCGCCTTGCCCAATACGCTATCAAATCAATCGAAAACTTAAACGCTAAGTGAGTACTAATACAATAATAGAATCTAAATCAATTTGAACAGATGTAACGTAAATCTAATGCCATTTATACAAAAATATTCCCATAATTACTTATCGATAATAATCTGATATTGAATACTTTTTATAGCTCGAGCAAATGGCTACGAACGGATTATTTTTATAATCAAAGATACTCGATACTAAGCCCCAAAGTTGTAATTAATATCCGTAATTGCTTTTTGTTCGTAAACGATGACAAATATAGATTATATCGATATCGATGGAACATTGGGCACGTCACTAATTGGTATGATTGCGGGGAATACGTTTTTTTTGTATTGATGTCTAAATGTACCCGATATTTCGGTGAATATTTTATTTTACTTTTGTGCTAATAATTATGAAATATGAAATTTTAAATATGGTTAACATGTACAAGGTTTTATTTTTCTTGCCTATACTTGCATGTATAATATTATATTTATTCAAATTATAAACACGGCTTAAAAACAGCCTTTAGCGGAATGGCAGGTTCGATTCACGTCGCGAGGTAAAGGTTTTAAAAAACAACATGCCTACGGTAAATTACAATAAGCAGTCTTGTGTTTTATTTGATAACAAGTAGAATGCATTGCCAAAATCCATATACAGAGAAAAATGTGCTCAGATGATCAAATTAAAAAAAAACGCGTCGAAATATCGCCTCCTTTTTGAAGGCGTTTAAAAATGAAAATATCTGTCAACCCATCAGATTTGTGTAAAAATCTCATTCAAAGGATAAAATGATGGGAACAACAGGATAAAACGGCTTATCCGTAATCTATATCGATAAATTATACTGTAACTTTTTGATTAATAGCCCTCCGTTCGATTATTGCGGTCCGAGTGAAAAATTCGTTATATCACATGAAATAAATCACATCTCTTAGAATCGGTACCTGCGAATCGATTTTGGAAGACATCTATTATACATCTATTAGATGAGAAAACGTCAAGCTTGAAGCCATTTATGATAAGATTGATAATGGACGTAGAACAGATTCATCATCTTTTCAGCCGTAGCAGTGGACGACTGCTGGACATAGGCCTTCCTCATAGATACCCATTCATAACGATCACAGTCGGTTACCAAGCCAACATTCCCAACGCTACGCATTCTTCATTCGAAAACTTTTCTGCGCCAACGGCCTTCCGTTCTACCACGACGTAGAACAATATATCGAAATATTTTTAGCAATATCTCAGGCACTACATTTATCAGATTCTAATACATGGATGTGTATTATTAAACACTAGCGGCCCGCCCCAGCGTCGCACGGGTATAAAAAATTCCCGGCAATTTTTCCTTATTTGCTCACCGTTTAGACCTACCCTTGACTACGACAAACATTTTAAAACCAAAATCAGCTCCTAATGAGCTGATTTTGGTTGGAGCCCAGCCATTCTCGAGTTTTAATCAGACTAACGAACAACAATTCATTTTTATTTATATAGATTTGTTTTATGTCTAATCTACTTGATATTTTTCCAAAGTTTCTATTGCGAAATTCTTAAAGGGGTTCCGACATTTTTTATCTACGGAGCCTGACATAACTGCTAGTCCGCCATTTTGAAAAATTAACGTTTTTTACGTAAGCCAAAAGGGTTTCTAAATTAAATCAGTGTCAAAAGTATTGAAAAAATAGACTATTAGAGTTAGAAAGTACAGTTAGAAATGTGGTTCCTTAACACTTTTTGTTTTTAAGCATTTACTCTGTCGATTGACATGCTATAAATCACTAGCCACGAAATAACGTTATTTTTTTTTTTTAAATGGCGAACTTGTAACCACTTAAGTGATGGATAAGTATAGTTATCCACTCAAATAATTATTATAGAAGCGTATTGAAAGATATATTAAACTCATTCAGCTAATGGTGGGATATTTAAGTTTGTCTTTGTTTCAAATAATATTGAACACATGAACTTAACTGAGTGTTCATTAGTCAACTCATGCCAACTAAAAATATCAAGATCAGAAAAGTCGCGAATCCATTTAATTCTATTAATCCCCGCACAAAGAGAAATGTCGAGTCACTTTCATAATCAATATTTGCAGGAACAGCGAAAATATTTCATCGTACAAACTAGATTGCTCGTTCGCTTTGTTTCTATCCCCACTGATGGTAGTAAAACGGGCGATGTGTTTTAAATTGATTGTTTGCATTGTGCAGTGGGATTTCGAATTTGTTGTACAGGTGAAACGTTGAAAGTTTATCAACTGTTATTTTAGTGTGGAAATTCCGTTGTTTTTAAATAAACCTTTGTAGGGGGTTAGTTTTAAATCTAGAAATATGACTTTTTGTTTTTTTTTTTACAAGAAGAAAAAATACTAGCAAAATTTGTGTTGTGTTATGATACTAATTCATTTATTTAACAGATATGGTACAAAAAGTGAGCTTAATGCTATATTATTATCTAACAGCTACCCAGAGTAGCTGTTAGCTATAGAATAATAGAAAATAGTGACCGTGCTAAAAATTATACAATGAAACAAACTTAAACTATAACTTAAGCTAATGAATATAATTACATATTCTTAAATAATTTAGGTCGGTTATGTTTTAACCCCCTTCTTTATTAGAGGCCTATGTCCGAACATTGACGAAACATTACAAAAAAAAAAAAATCTAATTCTACTAAACAAAAAATCTTGAAATTGCGTTACTTTTTTAAACATATCTAAAATGCTGAATTTCATTTAGAATCATTTAAATTTCTATTGATAATCATATTTCAACATCACGTGTACTGCAACTAAAACGATAACATTATCGATATCAAAATCACACCACCTCACTATGCATTCTAAGCGTCACGTAATAAATCCGAGCAAATTAATGGCGTTCTTGACAGATCGTTTACAATATCTGCATGGTCATACCGCGAAATGAGACGATAGAAAGAGATGAAATATGAGATAAAGAACGTGTGAGAGAGAGGAGAGATTGGGTGTGATGGAGTGGATCTCTGATCGGTTTTTGTTTTCTATTGTTCGACGGGTGTCGGACTGTTTATAAACTGACACGCGTGGGGTAGCTAACTAAGCTTTGCTTTGTGTTGTGTTATGCCTGTCTTTGGGCTTATAAACTTTATGTAGAATTTTATTTCAATTATCCAGGAAATTAATAAATAAATAATGCTGGACAATCCACAGAACAACATTTAACCCTGTGGTAAGCTCTAAGCTGGTGTTTTATCCGGTCAATCCACACAATAACTTCTAGCCCCGTGGTAAGCTCTAAGCTTGTGTTACGGGTACTAGACATCTGATATACTAAATAAAAGACTTACATAATAGATATTTTTATTATACATATTACCACCCAGACCATGGAGAATTGCTGGCAGAACATACAAACTTGACCCCGCTAACTATTGCGCCGCAAACGGCCCTTCCTCCTCCGCGCAACCGAGGCAGTCAAAAAAGTTTTAATAAATATACCTGCCTGTATTCCACGGATTTACCTATATTAACATAATTTCCCGCGTTAAAAAGTAGCCTAAAACCTTACTTGACATTGGGTTTATAGATAAACATTAAATGTATAACCCTTTATTTTCAGTACCAGTGTACGAGACCGCGTACGCATGCGAAGGCAAGACATTGAAGATAGGCTGCGCAGACGGCGACGTGATCCACCTCATCCGAGCGAACTACGGCAGGTTCTCCATCACGATCTGCAACGACCATGGGAACACCGACTGGAGTGTCAACTGCATGAGCACTAGGAGTTTGAGGGTTCTGCATAACAGGTAAGTCATCAGGACATCAGCTACGTATGTCTCTTAAAATAATAAAAAATGAAACACCTTGTTTAGGACACATGAAAAGAACACAATAACATTTAAATACAGAGATAGTGACCCAAAAACAGCCCTCAACTCAGCATGTGTTATTGTGTTAGTGCACATGACAAAACAACGCTGATCTTCCGTTGAAAGACTTTCGAGTTACAGCTACTTACAGTTAAAACAAACAAAGAACAATAAAACACGTGAAAACTACCTAGTTGATTTCATCAACAACAAATCACAAAATAAAAAGGTTACTACCAAATCACCACAAAGAAAATCCTCCTGAGAATTAAACAATCAAATCATTTACAAAAACCGATAATTATGATATCTACTAAAAAAGCTCGTTTATTTAATGCTCACACAAAGTAATTTGTCGAATAGATAACGCACACAAAAATAAGTTAAAAGGTTTTAACCGAATTCTGTAGGATGAGGTTATTAATTCGGCCTGTTTTTATTATGTATGTCCACCGATTACTCGTTAATGGCTCAAAAAAGAATACAGTGCCTACAAATGAGCATAAAACTAGCTGTGTTTTATGATTCTCATTTTAAAAAACTTTTACCTTCATGCTACTCCATAAATTTCACCTGATTTTAAAGTTTCAACAACATCAGAAGAGTCTTGAACCTAAAGGAGAAATTACTGGATCGTTACAACCATACGCGTATATGTAGACCAAAATATTCATAGCATCACCAACCATGGAAGTAAAATTGCATCTGCCTGCACCCTAGACGTAATGATATATATGTATTAAACTATGCTATTTTCCTTGTTAAGCAATTTAGAGCCATATTTTATGAGCAATAACCTTGATTTTGATGGTTATTCGGGCACATAAGCATCTCTTTTATGATGCAAATATTTGATATCCTTAGACTTTCGCATAACTTTGGATTCTTTATTAGGTGTTAAGGGAATGTGTCGAATAAAAATGTTTTATGGAAGAGTTTTTACCACCATTAGCTAATAGTAAATTGCGTTCTGATCTGTGAGAAGCACGAAGCTTTAGGATGGGATGTATTAGGTTACAGGAAACACGACAATGTTGTATAAGGTGGGACCAAAGTTAAACAAGTGCTCTGTTCTAAGACATGATTTATTCTGCTCTTCATAAAATAGATACATGATTATTTATATCTTACAAGCTATGAGTACATCTACTACACGACCCTTCTAAAAATAATAAAAAAAATACAATGTTTATTAATTTTTTTTATGTAAAATATGGTTTAGTTCTGTTTTTGTGTACAATTTCTTCTTTATTATTTTTCATTATAATAACATTCGGTGTTATATCTTTTACAACTTTATATGGTCCTAAAAATACATTTTCAAACTTATTAGCTGTTTCATTCTTAACAAGTAACATATCTCCTTCTCTATAAGATATTGGTTTTAAATACAAGTCATAATTACATTTTCTAATTTGTTTATTTCTTATTAAATTATGCTTAGCATCAAGTTGAGATTTTTGTAATCTATATCTTAATTCTAAAGGATAATTATCACTATTATATAAAGGATCTACGTTATTACTTAACAAATTACTAGGTAGTCTACATAGTTTTCCAAAAACAAGTTCATATGGTGTATATTTTGTTTCGGTGTGAACTGATGTATTGTACGAAAAAGACCAAAATGGTAGCCATTTACTCCAATATCTAGGATCATTATTACATTGTATTCTAAGAAAAGCATTCAATGATTTATGAGAATTCTCCAGCGAACCTATTGATTCATGATGATATGCTGTAGATGAAATTTGATTAATATTTAATAGTTTACATACCTCTTTCATTGTTGTCGAGATGAACTCCGTCCCTCTGTCTGTTGCTATTTCTCTGGGTATACCATATCTTAAAATAAAGTTTTCTACAAAAGCCTTAGCTACACTTATGCTATCTTTAGATTCTAATGGATACGCTTCTACATATTTGCTTAATTCACATTGCAGTGTAAGTATATATGAATTGTTATAATAATCCTTATCTAGAGGTCCTACGATATCTTAAAATATCTTATCTAAAGCCGACTCTGCAGTAGTCGTTATAGTCATTGGTTCTTTCGTACGCAAAGAATGTTTTTGCCTTTGACACTTGTCACATTTCTTAACAAACTTTCTTACATCTTCGTCCATATTTGTCCAATAATAGTATCGTTTCATATTATTTAACATACGTCTCATACCGGCATGTCCACTACTTGGAAGTATATGGAAATCATTAAGTATAACCTTTTTATCATCATCATCATTTATTCTTATTATATTATCTTTTAATACATTTACCCTGGGCCCAGTAAATTCTTTATTATTTTTCATTTCATCTATAATCCATTTCATATATTTATTATTCTCATTATTCTTTATTATAAATATTTCATTAACATTTATTCTTTTACAAAATAATTCAAATTCTCTCACGAAAACGTCTCGCGCTAAACATGATCGAGAATAAGGATTAATATAGATAACGTTTTTATTAGGAAAATAAGCAAACATATCTGTTTGTACTGTATTTTCATCAACTTTCTTCCTTTTAGTACTTTCATACACTACTAGTTCCACACAATTACTTGGTTTTTTAAGTATTTCTACAATCTCCGGTTGATCAGGCCATTGATTCGTCGAAATATTATCGACCAAGTTTTTGTCTCCTACTTGTTCTTCCTTCCGTTTTGTCATACTCCTAGTCATAACATTTACTACTTTAGAATTCATATCTTTCAAATCATCTGATGTTATTATTATTCGTGATAAAGCATCTGCTACACTGTTATCTTTCCCTTTCACATATTCAATTGTATAATCATATTCTTCCATAATTAATCTGAATTTCATAAGTCTACTCGATGGATTATTCATTCCTAATAAATATACCAAAGGTTTATGGTCTGTCATGAATTTAAATTTTTTCCCATAAAGGTACGGTCTAAAATATTTTACGGACCAAACCTAACTAATCTCGCTAACAATTCTTTTTCAATAGTAGGGTAATTTAATTCTGCTTTATTTAATGAACGGCTAGCATACGCTACTGGTAAGTTATCCTTATTACACAAAACTGAACCCTATAGCAAACCCGGATGCGTCTGTATATAAAACAAACTCATTATCTTCAGAAAAATTTGGATACTGTAATATTGGTGGCTTTATTAATGATTCCTGTAATTTACGAAAAGATCTTTCACAAGCTTCTGTCCATTCAAAATTAATATTTTTACGACTCAAATTATTCAATGGTATTGTTATTTCTGCAAATTTAGGTATAAATCTTCTATAGTAATTTGCAAATGCAACGAATCGTCTAACTTCATCTGCATTTTTGGGTTTTGGATAGTTTTGAATTACTTTAATTTTTTCCGGATCTGGTTGTACACCTTTTTCGGAAACTAAATGACCTAAATACAAAATCTCTTTTTTTAGAAACTGGCATTTCTCTGGATTTACTTTTAAATTAACCTTACGTAACCTCTCAAAAATATCTATTAAGTTTTTAGTATGTTGTTCTAGATTTCTACCAAAACAAATTAAATCATCCAAATATATAAGACATTTTTCATGGTTTAAACCAGACATAGCTACGGTCATCAGCCTACTAAACGCACTTGGTGAAATCTTCAGTCCCATCGGAAGCCTTTTCATTTGATATTGTTTGTCAGTTGTAAACGCCGTATATTTCCTACTAGACGAATCAAGCTGTAATTGATAATAACTTTGGCTAAGATCTAAATGAGAAAAATATATTGCACCAGATAATGAATCTAAAATTTCTACAATATTAGGTAACGGGAATTTGTCATCTTTTATTCGTTCATTCAGCTTTCGATAGTCAATCACAAGTCGCCATTTCATTTCATTCATACTAGTTGATTTTTTGGGTACTAAAAGCACTGGACTAGACCATTCACTTTGACTCTCTTCAATTATATCGTCCTCCAGCATTTTCTTAATTTGTCTCTGAATTTCTGATTTATGATTTTGTGGTAACCTAAAGGGCTTAACATAGGATGGAACGACACCATCTTTAATCTGTATCGATTGTTCATATAAGTTTGTAACTCCTAATTTGTCCCCTTCAATAAAGAAAACGTCTGAATATTTTGCACAAATGTTTTCTATGCTAATTTGTTCTTCTCGATTCATATGACTTAATTTTAAATAAGAAAATATTTTTTTAACTCTACTTGCATTTTTTGTTTCTTTTTCAAATTTACAAATATCATAGTTATCTAATTTCGAATGTTCGACACTAAAATAACTTAATTGAATGTCTTCATCTCGAGTATTTAATATTTTTATTGGTATCCGACCATTAGTAGGGGTCACCAATGTGCTTGCCAAAAATATTCCATCGCCTAAGTCTTTTGGATGTATTACGCTATCATAAGTCAAATCTGAATGTATATAATGGATTGTTTCACTACGTGATGGTAATGTGATAAAGTTACAACCTAACTCACTTGTGTATATAGGTATTACAAGACTATTGTTGGTACAATCGTTTAACTGCATTAAGTTGTTTTCATAGTCTAAATTGCAATTAAATAGTTTGAAAAAATCTAAACCTAAAATCCCATTAGTCCGACATGGTAAATATTTAAATACGTAAAATTTATGAACAAATTCTTTACCTCCCGAGCAAAGTTTTAAATCTAAATATCCTTCCGAATAAACATCTCCTCCTATACCTTTTACACGGACTTTCTGTATATGGAATGGAATGCAATGCTTGACCAAAACTTCTTGCTTCACAACTGATAATGACGCACCGGTGTCAATTAACCAAGTGTATGGCACGTCGAATATACTAAGTGATACTAAACTTAGATTGTTACAATTATTATTTTTCAAGTGATTATGCCCGAAAAAACAAATTATGTGTCTCCGTTTGCTTCTCAGTACTTAAATTATCATGGTCATTATCTGTTTGAGCCATATTAACCTGGCGTGCGAATGGTTGCGAATAAGATCTACCACGTCCTTGGGGCTGGCCTCTTAACGAAGTATTTGCTCTATACGATCCCTGGCCTCTTCTCTGAGAAAAAAACCTGTTATTTTGGAAATTTGACCTGCCTCTTCCTCGATGGTACGCCAATACCTGACCTTGAGTGTCTTGTACTCCCTTTGAGTGCAATTCTTCATCCAAAGCACCTTGAATAGCCTCCTTCAAAGTTTTGTAGTTTCTCGAAGCCACTATAATACTGGTACGATTATTCCTTAAGCCATCGGAAAATATTTTAATAGCATTTTTTTTCATTTATCGGCTTTAATATATTGTATTTGGATTGATCACCGTTGGCCTGAGAAATAGTCAAATCAACAAACATATCTTCTATCTGCTTACCGTAGTTCTGGATACTCATATTGTACTGCTTTTGAATAGCTGTATCAGATTTTTTGGATAAAAGATGTTCCCTCATATCTGTTAAAAGATCTGAAACAGACAAATATGTTTCCGACAAACGTAGCTTAGCGCTCTCTGATAACCTAGATTTAAGCACAAAAATAATCAAAGATTGCTTTCCGCTTTCATCTAACATTTGGTCATACATTTCTATGTTAGAAATTAATTGTTTAGTAACTTTTTCGTCATCATTCATTAATGGTAAAAGTGATACCGCGGTTTTTAACTCAAAACGCTCCATGTTTTCAGTCAATTCCTCTACATCAGTCACCGTACAAAGTTCTTTAATTTTTTGATATATTACACAATTTCTCTATATTTTCAATATCATCTTTCTTGTATTTCTCCTCTATAATTTCTTTTCCCACAATTTCTTTAATTTTATAATATTCATTATATAAAATATTTGATAAAGACAATTTTTCTTCTTTTACTTTTAAAGTTCTACGTTTTGGCCCAATTTTAACTAGATTTTCTTTTATTGACTTGAATTTATCATGTAATTCTTTTAATTTTAAGGCCATAACATTAAAAAAAAACCCTTTTTCTTATAGAAGTACTAGTAGTAATTACTTACCAATGTAAAATGTTAATAAAAAAATACATACGCAACTTAAAGTCTCTATAAAGTTTATATTGTCCGTTTTCTTTCTTCATTTCACTCTCACTTAAATTTAACTTTGTTAGGAATTTCACTAAACTCACAATACATAACACTTTTTATTTGTAGAACACTTTTACGCACTAACACTCAAACAATTTCAGCTGGTGGTGCGCGTCGCCGTAGGGAATACCTTAATGAAAAGTTGTTCAACTCCTGCTGAACCCACTTCTTGTGCATTTTTTTGTAGAATTTGATGAGAAAATAAATCACTCCCAACAAAAGCATAACTGTTATTATTATAATAAAATATTTGTTGTTCCGGTATGAACCATTAGTTGATCCGTTTTCGCGCTGTTGTTGCCTCCCGATGCATTTTGGGCAATAACGACCTCTTCTTTTTCTTGAGATATATTTGTCCCCATTGTCACAGTAATAATTTAGAGTTCATGGTTGCTAATTATATTCAAAGAAAGTGACGATATGATGCGCGAACACGACACCGACTGGCAGGGTCGCCATATAAGGTGGGACCAAAGTTAAACAAGTGCTCTGTTCTAAGACATGATTTATTCTGCTCTTCATAAAATAGATACATGATTATTTATATCTTACAAGCTATGAGTACATCTACTACAGTTGCATGCATTATTTGCATTGATCCGTACCGGTATTAAAACCAGTTTTTGCTATAAATTTATATTATGTATGTGGGATATTGGCAAAGGAAAGAAACTCAGTTCACTTTAATCTAGTTTATTATTTAACCAAATGTTACAGAGCACACCGCACCGTTCGTCAGTTACCGCCATTCTATTCCCCCGTCCCTTTCCCCCGCACCTCTCTCTCATCCTATGCGTTTCATTACACATACACATTAATATTCCCACAAGTTCGGCCGTCCTGACTGTGTCTGCCCACAGACACCCGTTGTTAACAATAATTATACAGAATAACATTACAAAGAAATATGTATGCACAGTGGCATTTGAAACAATACAATATTACACCTTATTTGCCAAACTTAAAATCTCTAAAGTGCATAGAACGTTAAGGGCATAATCATTAGAACGACTTTCATATCAAATAGTTAAATAAGAGAAAAAAAATATAACAAGTCAGGTATCAATTTTCGTTCATCACAATGCGAAACAGGTACCATATTAAGTACGGCATAAAAACAAAAACATGACAATAAAAACAGAATTAAGTAACAACATGGTAAGTATATATCCCCCTATACCTACATAAAACACATAAAATTATAGCAACAAGATATAAGTCAATGACCTTTTTATCTATTATATGACATCTTATCAAATCTACAGTAAGTACTAAGTAACACTGAAACAACTTTAGGTTTATAAATTGAGACATAAAAAATTAAATTCAGTTTCTATATCCTATGTTAAAGAATGCGGCAATATCCATGAGTGAAGAATCACAACACTCATACATTCATCATCATTCATTCAAATCCAAATTTACACAAAACAAATATTAATAAAATTTACTTAGTCGGCTTCTGGCCACGGCTTCATGTGGTCAGCTGCAGTGCTTGTTTTTTGTGGTCCATCGGTGTTGATGCTTACTTTTTGGACGTCATACCTGTCATTTCTCTTTACTTTTGTAACCATATATGGTCCTAAGTATTTTTGCTTCAATTTAAGGCCTGGACCGAATTGAGTGCGTTTTATTGCTACCCAGTCTCCTTCCGCGTATCTTCACATTAATATTCCCACATGTATAATAATTTATAGCATAATATTTTTTATTAGAAAATTCTAATATGAATACAATCAATAAAGAAGGCGTCCGGTAGTTGTGAGGTTGAAACAAAAACTCCTTAGAGCTCCTTAGGCCAAGATAAGACGTTAGAAACGCGGGCTGTGACCACGACGTAGAAGCGTCTGCAACGAGGGAACTTTTATGCCTGAAAACGTTTCGCTTTGTGGTCGCGGAGGAGCGCAAAGGACCATAGTAAAACACAGGTAGTGTCCGCATGGTCGCGCACGTTTGACCAAAGCCCAAATTCTAAAAAACCAACCAACATCAAAATATTATGCCCAAACAAAAGATTAATTTTACATTGTCATAACTTCTATCAATTTGTGCTATCATCTACATGAGTTTGACTAAACGAGGGCCCTCATTTAGAATACCACTGAAGCGTGTATTTGAAAGAATTTGGACTGTATTTTGATGGACTAAGATTTATTTTTCCCAAGCGCTCACCCTGGGGTAGTTTATTGGCAATCTCACAGGCCTAACGCGATCAACTCGGGATATTTAATTTTCGGCGAATTTCGGCAATTTTCGACACTCTTCGGACTAACGATTTTGGATTAGGCTGAGTGTAAACATGCTTGATGACTTTTGAAGGGCCAGATATTATTGCTTTTGGTTGGATGCTTAATAATATGATTTGTTTTGAGGATTTAAGGGTGCCATATCCAAATGGCAAAAAACTGATCTCTTATGGTTTCGTAATTTCTGACATTCTTGATATCACAGCTACTTCCGAAACTATAAGAAACTTGGAAAGTATGTAGATGTATATTCTGTTAACCGCATTAAAATTTTCATAAGATTCGTTTCGGGTAACATATCAATGTATAGCTATTCGAAAAATTATAACCTCAATTTATTTTTTAAAAGCTATCAATATATGCTAGCTATAAATGTTTAAGCTATCCCCTCACGTATGGATTTGATGAAAAATAATTTTGCAAGCTCTTAATGGGGAACCCCAATGAATTGTTTTTTTTTTCTTTGTAACGTGAAAATCTTATTTCGTTTCTCAAAATACATCTACTGACTAAGTTTCAATAGTATAGTTCTTATAAATTCGAGAAAAAGTGGCTGTGGCATACGGACAGACAGACATGACGAATCCGGGTTGCGTTTTTTGACTTTGCCTACGGAACCCTAAAAACAAGTATTTATACAATAACGTCTTCGTTTGTGGAAAACATGATGCTTGAATATTAAATCGTAAAAACTTGATAAAGAAAACAAGATATTTATTAAATTTATCTTTGTTAATTGGGAAAATAAATATGATGAGAATTATCATTGACCTTTGTCTGATTCCATGTTATTTTAATATTGTTGATATTAATAAAAAAAAATACAATTTCATTCGACAATACTTAATAGGGTACTTCAATTTAATAGGTACAGGGACGGAATAAGTTGACTGAATATTTTAGTGTTTAATAACACTTTATTTGTACAGTTGTGATACAAAAAGGTGAGCTGATGCTATATATAATAGCAATATCTACCAGCTAACTTGAATACATATGATCATAGGAAATAGCTAGCTAATTTTATAACATTGAAACATATTTAGCTTATAAGTTCAAGCACCCTTTTTACGTCCCGACTGCTGGGACACAGGGACTTATGAAAAATGAAACACTTTAATTTATTGTTTGCATTATATTCAAAATTAAATAATTGATTTAAAATTGGCAATAGTGTCCGACTGTTGCGTTTAGGATGTGTGCGTGTGACGTCACGATTCGGAAATCAGTTACAGTTCAGTACAGTTCTGTACTACTCAGTTACGTTACAGTCCGGCATATCGACGCCATTTTGGAAAGTAGCGTAAACTTTTTTCAATCATGATAAGAGACCAAAATATTTCAATTTTAATGATATCTTATAATAAATCACTGTGTTCGTTATTCTGTTCCAAAAAAAATATTTTCCATGATGTTGATAGTAACATTTTGTTGTATATTCTAATGATAGCTAAATACATTATTGATATAAATATAAAATATAAATGTTTCCAGACAATTCACACAACAACAGCTTTGTGGAAAGCTCTGAGCTTGTGTTACGGGTACGAGAGTTCTAGATATCTGATATACTTAATATAATAGACATACATACATAAATAGATACTTTTTATTTTACATATTAAACACCAAGACCAAGGAGAAAGTGCTTGCAGAACATACAAACACTTTCACCCTCGGCGTGAATCGAACCCTCTACTTATTGCAAGCAAGCGGACCCTCGCCACTGAAGCAGTCAAAATTAGTGATATCAGTACAACAATGTTCTCCCAACTAGGAGAAGACATATCATAGCGCTTAAGTCTCTTTGATGCCACAGCCAGCCTACAGACAACCACAATAGAGTTCTATTATTAATAGTTTTATTCTCCGTCTTCCAGGTGTAGCATGCATCAGAACTGCAGTATATTGGCGAGTACGAACATGTTCGGAGATCCCTGTCCGAACACCTTGAAATATCTGGAAGCTCACTACCAGTGTGTGCCTGGTAAGTTACTGAATTTAGGCAACCCTTTAAGAATTCCTCCTCTCCAGGTTAAAAACCTCTGTTTTAATAAGACCAAGTATAACATTATAACTCATGTATCATTCAATGTAATGATGATGTGTGTATGTTCTGTCAATGTATTCATATTTACTTATATGCACCTTTAACGATGATAGGGATATCTATCAACATAGTTTTTCGATTTAATTTTACATTCATCTCACCACGAGCTAAGAGGCCTTAAAAATCATTCTTACGTTGCCGATGATAGAAGAACGGTAATCTTTCTTGTGTCCGCGGCTGAACACTAAATATTTCAAGAGATAAATAATATTAACAGCAAGTTTAAAACACTATTGACATTTTCAGCATCACCAACAAGCACAACCACCAGGCCATCACCCCCATGGCTGATCACCTCCCAACCCTCAGTGTGGAGGTCCACCGCAGCCCCAGCGCAGAAGAACCCGGTGCAGCCTCAGCAGAACGAGAGGAAGAAACCCACTGTGATCACTCCACCCACCTTCCGACCACATATCACCCTGCCGCCTGAAGTCAGACTTGGGGATGTAGGGACAAAGGTAATCTTAATATATATAAATCTCGTGTCACAATGTTTTTCCTCAATGGACTCCTAAACCACTTAACCGATTATAATAAAATTCGCACACCATGAGCAGTTCGATCCAACTTGAGAAATAGGAAAATTTTATACCCGTGCGGCGTCGGGGCGAGCCGCTAGTTTTATATTATAAGCTATACCATTATACTCTTTTAAAGGATTTTTGGACGCTGATGGCAATTGGCTTTTGATTAAGAATGTCGGAAAGAATTTTAGGACTTTTACCTTAATATAGACCTTCATCCCATATTTATACCGTACTAGCGGCCCGCCCCGTCGTCGAACGGGTTACTATTCAAAATTGTTTTCCCGGATTTGGTTAATTATTCGAATTTTTCTCGCCGTTTAAACCATCATTGGACTTCTACAAACATTTAAAAAAGAATTTGCCAAATTATAACAGGCGTTGTTGAATTTAGTTGAGCACTTACCAACACATTTTAAAAATAGAATAGATAGATTTAGAAAATAGATTATGTATTTTTGTAGTTTAGTTGCGTTGATACATTATTTATTTATTTAGTCATTTGAACGGCTAGGCTTATATTATACAAATTATAATATTTATGTCATATTCATATAAACTGAGCTAATTGAACTGACATCTTACTTAAAACACAAAATAATAAATATTTTTTAGCTATAAAACAAGATTTGAGCACAAGTAATAGAATCTTTTCTTCCAGAAGACCACGACCAAACAACCTGACACATCATCAGAAAGAGAACCACCTCCGAGTGTTAAAGACATCCTGGAGATTTCGAAGGAAGATCTGCCGAAACTCCTTGAACCTGAAATACCAAAGCTAGAGAAACCAGTGAAAGAAGAACCTGGTAAGCGTAATTTTTACGTAGAATATCTAAACCTCCAGGAAGGTTCAGAAACAAAAAGCATGCTAACTACTTAAAAAATCTTTATTCTGTTTAGGCCGTCTAAAAACACTAGACACCTATTTTTGGGTTGATCTTGGGCTGTCTAGAACACAATATGATTTTTGTCTAGAGTTCAAATTTACTACTGCACAGCACGCAAATCTACTAAGACACAAATTGACATGACATTATCCCTACATACCATTGGGAACTGGACATCCTGGTAGAAATGATACCAATTTTTTTTAATTATTTTACTCGAACAACCAACACGAAAGCGTTACGTTACGCGAAACCTCATGCGAAAAATGCACTGTATCATTTTGATTTTTCGAATGCAAACAAAAACATATCTTATGGTCCCGTGGTAAGCTCTAAGCTTTTGTTGTGGGTACAAGACATGATACATACCTTATATAAAATAAACATGAATGTATAGATATTTTTAGTTAAGTACAATAAATACTCCTGTTTCAGCAGTAGTAACAGAAGAGACACTGCAATGGCCGGTGAAAGACGACGATTCAGAGCCCTTAGCACCGGCGCAGCCCCCCAAAGAAGATAAACCTGACAATGTCAATGTCATTGTTGATGACTTTGTGGGGACATACAGTGAGTTACCTTTTTATTACCATCACAGACGCGTTTTTCGAAGTCAGCATTCTTCCAAAAATACTTCTCTGCCTATGAGAGAATGTAAAAGAAAGACATTACTATGTAACAGTTTTTTTTCTTGCTGGTAATGACTGTAAAAAAGGATTCTACTTCCGTTTTTGCAATACCAGTTAATGTTTTCTATATCTGTTTGTAATAATGGACAATAATCATTGATTTAAATTAACAAGAGATTATGCGAGGCTGTGAATTCCGGCCTAAGTAATGTACACGATACATTATCCCAAAATAACATTAAAAAAACGTCTGTCGATAGACGATACTTTCTCTGGTAGATAGCTGATGTTTAATTAAGAAATGTAGGTTTTACTTTAACTTGAACCTCAAAATAATTCAGTACTCAACATCTGAGTAACTTTTAAATATTACCCATTAATGTAATGTTTATGATTTGATATAAAGATACTAAACTGAAACTGGAATCGCGCATGCTATTGACAGATTTGATATACTTAAATAATAATTATAATTAGTCCGTATTTCTTCCACAGCCACCGTACCGACACCGAACCACGGCCGTCGCTCCTACTGCCCCCAGATCAACTCACGAGGGCTTCACTGGAACTGGACCCTGGCTGGGAGCTATGCTGTCCAGCCATGTCCAGGTGGAGCTACGGGATTAGCCAGGTAATATTGAAAACGCCGACGCCGCATAGGGCCAGCGTGGTACGTTATAGACTATACCGCGGCTCCACGGCGCCACCGCCGCACTGCTCCACTGTACACATGCGCCACCACCGCACCGCGCCACTGCCGCGCTAAAACACTATATAAATTTATTCACAGGTGTAGTTCACAGATAGTTTTTGTTTTATATGGTACTAAATTCAGTTAAAGGAGCTATATTCTACTTGATTAATATTAAGCAGCGGTCGTCAACGATGCGTTAGCGGTGCGAGCGAGACGCAAACTCTTTTATAACAACTCTTATATCTATATTTAATATAGCGTTAAAAACCTCTTACTTTATTTCTGGAGGAGCATTTAAGCAAATAGTTCTTCCAAGATTTCCCTTCATCTGATAAAACAAATGGAACTCCACTAACCCACTTCACTTTTCAGATGGAAATGCACACTATCCCAGCACTTAGAAGAGGATAGGCCCAGGCGAAGAGCCACGAGTCTACCTTCAGGAGAGAACTTCCATGACTTGGGACTGGACCAGCCCAGCGACAGACAGATACAGCTCATAAGGAGGCTGGGATCTGAGGCTTTACTCAAGGGTATGCTACGCTAGTGATCATTATTTTACAAAACAATATACTCAAATGCAACGATCACTGACTTGAGCACTATTGGGCTGATTATAATTAAAAATTAACAAACGCCTACGATTTCAGAAGGTTTGACTTGATTTCTCTTTTGCTGGTTTCTCTTTCATGGAGCCACCGTTGATTCGGTATATCTGAAGAAAAATAGAACCATCAAATCCTGTTCAGAAACGACATAGTTATCCAAACAAACATGAAGATTTTTATTAATTTGTTTATTGAAGTAATCATTGTAAGCTCAATTAATGTTATGTTAATTCATTAAAAAAGCATGTACATGTACATTAAGTCTCTGGTAAAAGTTTAATAAATATAAAAAAAAGGAGATCTGTATTTTCGTCCCTTGCGGCCGCTCATTCGCTTTCCTTCATAAATGGTTATTGAATGTGCCACTGCATATGGCAGTGAAGATCCTACAGCTGAAATTGTTATTGAAGAACTTAAGTTAAACTAACATTTCTATCACCCAGGTCGTGATGGGGATTCAGTTGAGATGATGAAAGAATATAGAAATGGGATGAGCGACGTAATGCCCACAGGACTGTCTCCACACGAGTCTGATTATATTTACTGTAAGTATCTTATGATGAAACTAAAGGCAGTTAATAAATTCATTTTTGATTTTACCTATTCTTATATCCAGGCATATTGCTAAATCCCAAAACGAAATATCGAGCAATGTTTGCTTTCAAGCGAAATGCCTGGACATCTACAAATACAAATGTTTATTTTGTTAACAAAATTACATAGAACATTATCCGTTATCGGAAGCCTCCTTTTACTACTAAGTACTATATTAGGAGACAACGCTCTGCCATAGCATACCTACACTTATTTATAAACTTATTTTGGTAATTATTCAGATTATCCCCCGATTCAGGGAATTAAGCCCTTAAAAGTAAAACACCATAATATTTTGTAATGTGCACGCGATGCGCTTTCATTTGAGACCAACCAATTTTCATGAAACATGTCTAAGAACACTCGCGCCAAAAAATAACATTTGCACACAACACAAACATATAAACAATAATTCTAGGCAAAATCTACGAGGGAACCCTACATCCAATAGCAAATACGACAGGATCAGTCTGAAGAAAATATGTGACATTATGTCTTTTTTTTTAATTGTGACTTGTTACTAAAATTAGTTCTCCTTTCAGCGGATTCCGTCCCGGAATGGCACGGCCCGACTCCAGACCTCAGCGGCTGCAGATCAGTCTGGCTGAACCGGCTCGAGGCGCAGGTTCGGGAGGGAGAGTCCTTGCTCAGCATCAGCAATGATCTGGCACAAGTAAGTCTTTTTACGTAGTACGAAAAACTGATAACCGTTGGCCCTCGGGTCTTAATAGTGGTCGGGTACATACATACAGTATTCGGAAAAACTGACTTCGGGAGAAATGCCAAATCTCAGTGGTGCTTACTATAAAATAATTCAAGAAGCGTTAGTAAAATAACATTAGTCCCCACACTAGGCGATGCTTTCATCGTATAGAAACCCTGATGTTTACCGCTATTTATTCTCAGGTGACATCATCAAAGACACTCTACGGAGGAGACATGACCACCACTGCCACCATCATGAAGAAACTGGCACAGCGGATGGCGGAGTCCATACAGACTCCTGACTCCAGGCATCGAGAAGCCATGGTCACTGATATGCTGCTTGGAGTCATTAGAACTGGTATGAATTTAGTCCATAATAGCTATAGACATATACTGACAAAACAACTTTGTACTAGTAAATAAAACAAATACATTTTGTGATTGTCCAACCACTATTTGCAAGCTGGTAAGTTTTAACCTTCTGATAGACAATATCCTACTAATATTATTAACGCGAAGGTTTGTTAGGATGTAAGTGTTTAGGTTTCTTTGATGCTCAAAAAACTAGTGAAGGAATTTTTTACTGGCTCACAGCGGTCTAAACAGAATATCAAGTTTGTAGTCATCGTGACCATTCTAATTTCTCTTCAGGGTCGAATCTTCTGGAAGAGAGCCAACGTGCCTCTTGGGCAGACCTGAGCAGAGAAGGACAGAACAGGGTCGCCAGTGAACTGCTGACTCAGCTGGAGGAAAACGCGTTCCTGCTCGCCAACGCTGTCACTAAGGAGAAGACTATTCTCCAGATTGTGAAGAATATCTGTAAGTACTGCTTTGAACCTAGAAACCAGGGGGGATTCCTTAGACCTCATTGCCATTATTGGTTTTGTACCTCGCCTGCATAGCGTGGCGAGTATAAGTAAAGCCCCTCATCATGTCAAGGATGTCTATGCCCAGCAGTGGGTTTCCTGAGCCTGGAACGATGATGATTGCTTTGACTTTGCGTTTGTAATTTATTTATTTTTTGCTAATGTAATAATGCAAAGTGAAAAGTGATCAACAATATTTAGGAATTTAAACTATTAGTGTGCAGTTTTCAAAAAAAGGATAAACCGTGTAAATGTTAACTTACTTTGGTTACTTTTATCTGTAGGTATGTAATAAATTCAAATTCCTCACAAACATCCACACAGACGCTGTGTGCCGGTATGTATTCGCGATAATCAAAAAATACTAGACTAGGATTTTCTTTGAGTATTTAGCAGTAGATAATTCAAGGGTAAGATTTAAGTAGATATATTTTTTAGGATTGTGTTTGAATTGATTGAAAGTAATCATATTTTCTTTCCTAGGTCTGTCCGTGCGAGTTCTAGAAGTGAAGAAAGTAGAAGACGAGACGTTTCCGTCGCAAATAGCGCAGGAGCAGTGGAAGGGGTCTGAAGACACCATCACCATTCCCAAAGCAGCTCTGCTTGGTAAGTCCACTGACTCAAATCTTTTTGACTACTGAAGGCCAAGTTTCAATCGCCTTTCAGTCGTCAAAGATGACTTTTTCTGACGATATTGTAATACAATTATTATTGTCAGCCAGTAGTTGTTGATAAAAAATTATGTTTAGAGCAAGTTGTGAGTTAATTTCCCGTCAAAATACTAGATTTGGCACGACTAGGTTTAATTTCTGTGTCTCATTATGGTACATAATTACATCAACCTATACATTGTTTGGGTTTATTATAAAAATATTCTACAATTTTCATAAATATATTTTTATACTACCGATAAATCTTATATATAAAATTCTCGTCTCACAGTTTTCGTTCCCGTACTCCTTCGAAACGGCTTGACCGATTCTCATGAAATTTTGTGAGCATATTGAGTAGGTCTAAGAATCGGCTTACATCTATTTTTCATTTTGCAAAACAACGTTTGCTGGGGTCAGCTAGTAAATAAATAAATATATCCGGACAATCCACACAACAACATCTAGCCCCGTGGTAAGCTCTTAGCTTGTGTTACGGGTACTAGACATCTGATATACTTAATATTATAGACATACGTTCATAGATATTTTTTATTATACATAATAATATTAAACACCCAGACCAAGGAAAAAGTGCTTGCAGAACACACAAACACCCGACTACGCTTTCATATCAATATTATGGTACTCCATTTTTTCTATAGGATTTATATAAATTCCTGCTTTAAATTTTCAGATAACCGCCAAAAAGACTTAGTCCGCATTGTTTTCTTCGCGTTCGACCGCCTTGAAGAGATCCTTCCCCCGACCTTCGGGAAGACGCCACACTTCGCGCCGTACCAGTCGGACCTGGCCTCTTCCACCATCAGCATCAACTCGGAGCGGGAGAAGAACAATGCTACCAAGATCTTGAACTCCAAGGTTTGTTGAGTTTACTTCTTAACATGTTATGCTCATTGGTTCTTAAATCTGTCAGCTTAACCTAAGTTAACTAAACCTAACAATAAAAAATTCCGTATTTCAGTAAACCTTAAAAAACGAGATTTGATTTTGGAATGTTAACGGTTGTTTTTGTGTCTAATTGTTTGGTAAAATACATATATATATATACATATATGTATAGTCTTCCACATCGATTTAGGTAAAGGCGACCTTTGCATTTCTTTCTGTTATGGGCTGTTTTTTGAGACAGAAATTTCGATTACAACCTACAACATCGCGTATCAGCTCTACTGCCACACTTGCTGCAGAGTATTTTAATCCAAATTTGGTCTGTCTAGTGGTTAAAATACACTTTGCACCATCAAAAGATCAAAATGCAAAACAAAGATCATTGTGGTTTTGCATCTTTATCTTTGATACTACTTATCTAGTGTATGCAAAGATACTCTCCCTCACTATTTAAGGTAGAGGAATCGAAATAAGTCATCCATTCTTCAGGCTTCAATTTATACTACAAAGTATTTATAGATAAAAATTAACCTAATACTTGGCTACCTTAAACACCTGATTGAAATCATAGCATGTCAGAATTCTGTTAACAATTAATATGTCTTGCAGGTGATATCAGCAAGTCTTGGCAACGGCCGCCACATACAGCTCTCGCAAATGGTGCATTTGACTATGAAACATTTGAAGACTGAGAACGTTACCAACCCGGCTTGTGTCTTCTGGGATTATACTTTACAGTGAGTATTAAACAGTATGAATTGAAGGAAATAATGAAGGTCTGTTACGAGTACCGATACACGGTAGGAGTAGATCCCAGCTCCCCCGTGTGGGCGCCGTATGTAAATATGTGATTTTTAATACGCAAAATGGCGTTCAACTGAGAAACATCTTTTACACTTTATAATTTTATTTAACTCGACACTGGCAAATTGTCGCTTTAAGCTCAAAGTACAAATAAAAGAAACTGATGTAAATATGTATGTTGTTGCCTACAGTGGCTGGTCGCCCGAAGGCTGCCACGTAGAATGGTCCAACGAGACGCACACGGGCTGCGCGTGCTCGCATCTCACCAACTTCGCGATCCTGATGGACGTGCACGGCGTGTCGCTCAGCCAGGGCCACCAGCTCGCGCTGCAGTACATAACCTACATCGGCTGCATCATATCCGCCGTCGCGCTGGCCGCTGCCTTGATTGTCTTCATGTGCTTCAGGAATGGAAAGGTAAGAAGATACACTAAAAATTTAAGAAAAACCCCCGATTCCAATGCCTTCATTTCCTTAAATGTAAAACAACATAATAATATGTAATGTGGACGCGATGTGCTTTCATTTGATACCCCACACTAGTATATTTGCAGATTTTCTGTTTTCCTTCCCCACTCCCACCCCCATAACTTTTAAACGGCTCAACCGATTGTCATGAAACATGTCTAAGAACACCCGGGCAAAACTCACCTTTCATACAAAAAAAACTAAATTGAAATCGCTCAATCCGTTCGAGAGCTATGATGCCACAGACAGACAGACAGACAGACACACAGACAGACAGACAGACACGTCAAACTTATAACACCCCTCTTTTTGGTCGGGGGTTAAAAACAAACACACACTGGTCGACTGCCTCATTGGCGCGGAGGGCGAGGGTCCGCTTGCAGCGCAAGAGGTAGCGGGTTCGATTCCCGCTGAGGGGTCAATGTATGTTCTGCAAGCACTTTCTCCTTGGTCTGGGTGTTTAATATGTATAATAAAAAATATTTATGTACCTATGTCTGTATGTCTGTTATATTAAGTATATCAGACGTCTAGTACCCGTAACACAAGCTAAGAGCTTACCACGGGGCTAGATGTTGTTGTGTGGATTGTCCGGAAATATTTATTTATATTTACTGGTACACTACTGTTAGATTTCATGACACTATAGAACCAGTGGACGTACGGAGCATTCCCTATACTCGCACTAAGTTTTCTTGAACAGTTCTTATGCGCACTGCTGATGATTGGAAGATACAGTCTGCGTCTGTCTTTCCTTTCGATTACAACCTTAAGCGAAAAGAGTAAATAGAAACCATATACAGCATCTACTCTTAACTTCAGGTGACATTATCGCCAAACGAAGGGGACTTATAACGTCTTCCATCCATCTTCCTAAAACTATAACTATGAGACTGAAGATTCGTAAAACGTAAAAAGTAACGGCTTCAGCAGAAACCAGAGTTTTTCTGGCAAATAATATTTTAAAACTAGTGGCCCGCCCCGGCGTCGCACAGGTAAAAAAAGTTCCCGGCCATTTTTCCTTATTTGCTCACCGTTTAGACCTACCCTGGACTACGACAAACATTTTAAAACCAAAATCAGTGCAATCGGCCAAGCCGTTCTCGAGTTTTAATCAGACTAACGAACAACAATTCATTTTTATTTATATAGATGTGCTTCTATTAACAACTAATTCTGTTTTTATTTATGGTTTGATAGAAAAAAGAAAATCTTTTGTCTTTTTTTTTTTTTTGAATGCTGGATAAGCCTTCATTTGACCACAATCTCACCTGATGTAAAGTGACGATGTGGTCTAAGATGGGACATGAAGACCTAGAAGGTAGATGGCTTCTCCGGGCCACATTAGGAAACACTTAATTGTCTTTATCTTTAAATGGGGTGACTGGAATTCTGCAAAAATCTTTGAACTGTATTTTATCAGCTTAGCCATGTTTTCTCTTCCAGTCTGACAGAGCACTAATCCACAAGAACCTGTGCGCTTGCCTGCTCATCGCCGAGGTGGTGTTCCTGGTCGGCATAGACAAGACGCAGAACCCCCTCAGCTGCGGAATTATCGCTGGTCTTCTGCACTACTTCTTCTTGGCGGCTTTTGCCTGGATGTTTTTGGAAGGTAAGCAATAATCTATTGTTTGTTTGTAAGTTGTTGAGAATCAAAAGTCTCATAACTGTTCCAGTTAATAGTATAAATAGAAGTATTTATATAGAACTTTCTTGTTAAATTTCGATAGTAACAATAAACTTATTTCAGTAATTCATTTATTCATCCACCTTAGGAACTAATTGTACACTTGTACCTTTCAATTAACTGCTTAAGAAAGATGGTCTAGTTTTTCTGAGGATTCTAAGGGTTTCATCATCATCATACCCTAATAACCTACCCTTCCTACCCTGGGTTGATAATTCGTTTTGGTACATTCATAAAGCATGTATATCTATCATACATACAAATACAAAAGAAAAATATCCGCTTGAAACATAGAGCACTGAAGTCAACTGACTTAAATGATCGAGATAGCTTTATTTTTAAACCATTGACTATGTTTAATCGGAGACTGTGAAACAAGCTCTAATTAATATAATTTGCATTGTCATATGTTCAAACAGCTAGACAAATTTCCTTTAAAATGAACTCATCCCCAGGTTTCCACCTATACGCGATGCTAGTAGAAGTCTTCGAGCCAGAACACCCTCGGAGCCGCTGGTACTGCGCCTGCGCGTACCTGGCGCCGGCGATCGTGGTGGCTGTCTCCGCAGCCGTCAACCCTGGAGGGTACGGCACGTCACGGCATTGCTGGCTGTCGACGGAGAAGATGTTCGTAATGAGCTTCGTGGGGCCTGTTGGGTTGGTGCTGCTGGTGAGTAGCGACCTCTAGTGTAACTTTGAGACATTATGCTGTTAAAGATGGGCGAAACCTACTCTCAGTTTTCAGATGATGTTTCTGATTTCGAAATTTAACGTCGTTTTTTCTATGATAACTGCTCGTGCAAACTCTGTCGGTCTAACGCTGATGCTCTTAAATATCATATAATCGGAACTCTAACAAGCCTAATATGTAGACAAGTAGAGCAAAATGACCCGTGTGTAATTTTAAAAATCAATTTTTTTTAATGCCTCAGTGGCGTGGTGGACGATGGTCCGCTTGCGGCGCATGAGGTAGCGGGTTAGATTCCCGCCTAGGGCTAAAGTGTTTTTAGTTTTGCAAGCATTTTCTCCTCGGTCTGGGTGTTAAAAAATCATTTATATTTTATTTATTTATTAATAAAGGTTCCATTAACAGATATTATAAAAAAAACACTCTGAAAACCCTTAAGGGTTTGTTTAGAATGAAATTTCCATTCCTCGAAAACTTAAAACTTAACAAAAATGAAAGATAAACTGAGATTTAATATGTATGTATTATAAAATACATCCATAAATGTATGTCTATTATTATTTAGATGTCTATCTAGTACCCGTAATACAAACTAAGAGCTTACCACGGGGCTAGTTGTTGTGTGGATTGCTCAGCAATATTTATTTATTTTATTCTAGAATCACTTTCATTGATCAAATCACATTAAATGACAAAAGAAAACAGGATGTTAACAGACGTTGTTTCTTTTCAGGCTAACTGGTTCTGCTTAGGCATGGTGATCTATATGATGTGCACACATTCGACCGTCTCTTTGAAGGCGAAAGACGACGCAAAATTATACAAAATCAGGTAAAATTCATGATTTTACTGTTATACTACTGTTGTGATGCTTAGACAAGGTTCTTTGGAAATAACTTCTGATTTGCGGATGATATTTCAAGACTTTAGAGTGAAAGGAGAAAGATCAAAAGTTTTCAAGAAATTATGAGCCAAAATTCGTATGGACTGCGTATTGCCAGCTAAGCCTGATTTGAGTAAAATTTGGCATGGACAGAGCTACTTTTTACCGATGGAAAATGTATTATTACCGCGGGCGGGCAACTAGTTTCCATTATTAATTTTCGTTTCGCAAGGTTTGAGCAATCAATTTGAGATTTTATACAACTAGAGACTAACGAACTCTCTTTTTCCAGGGTATGGCTGAACAGCTCCCTAGTCCTGGCCTTCCTGCTAGGCCTGACGTGGACCTTCGGCCTGCTATACCTGAACGAGCAGACCGTGGTGATGGCATACGCCTTCACGATCCTCAACTCCTTGCAGGGGCTCGTGATCTTCATCTTCCAGTGTCTGCAGAATGATAAGGTATGTTACTCCTCTGCATCATCAGCATCAGATATATCCTACAAACGTAGACGTATTTTGTAAGTGTGTATTTTAATTTTTTATCATTCTTACCTACAAATGTAACAAAATACATACAATTGTCATCATACAGATCCAATAAAATAAGCCTTTATTGCTGACTTAACATTTTCAGTACCTTAAACATAGAGCACAACATAAAGCAAAACCTTTTGGTCCACACACACACAATGTACCTACTATGTTTAATTGTGATAAACTACTGGGTATTTTGTGTGAATCAATAAATTTCCTTCTTTCTTTGCCTCATCTAAAAATTCATCTCGATCTTCTTAAGACTTTATATCTGCCTAATCACGCTCCAACCTTTGAAATTGTTAAACTTGTAGTAGAGATATATTTGTTCTGGAAAACATTCCAGAACAAATTTAGGCTTTTTTCTTTGAAAATGTCGAAACACGAAGGTTATCTAAGAAATATCATTTGATAACTTTTCTTGCGTACTCTCTGACAGGACAAAGACTTTGCAGTAAGCAGAGAAGTTGAATGATAGTACTTTCGTATCCATCTTAGAGTCTCGTCTAGGTGTTTCCTGTTGTAATATATTTTCAAGTAATTTAGAAGTTTTATAGCTTAACAGTTTGCAATAAAATCTATACCAAAATATTTATACCATATTTATCTCTAGTTCCGAAACGAGCTAGCCCGCATCGGCCGGCGCCATCCCTGGCTTTCCTGCTGCCTGCACTTCACGGGGCAACCTTCGGAGACCCTCGCGCCACCACCGGCGTCCTCCAGCAACCACCTCGACAACCGGCAACCGAGCGTCAAGAGCCGCCGGTACCACCAGAGCCAAGATATCGACGACGTGGTCGATCCCAGGGATGTGACGGTAAGAAAGCATTTTGTGATATAACTCAACGAGTGTTTTATAAAAAGCGTTCGTAACATAGGTTTAGAAGATTAATAACTTGTAATTTTAAAAGGCAATTGACAATGGCAGACGGTTTTAGCTAGCTATCTTGCGCTGCTCTGAAAAGCCAAAAATATTTTTCGCCATTTTGAGTTGTCTTTTAAATTTCATGATATACCAAGAGTATGCATGCTAAAGTAAATATAGTTTTAGGTTTTATCTTACAGGAATTAAAAGTAACCGTTATCTACAAAGTCTTTATCGAATCCATAAAGTTAATGACGATAACAGTTACTGGTGGTAACTGATATTCAGAGGTTAAATGTAATCATACAATTTTAGTACCTATTTAAAATCTCCTTACGTGTATCTACTTCAGTAGTGTACAGCTACTGTTATATGGGATTTTATAATATAAGTTTTATATCGTTATTAGATATAGGTAGGTACCTACCACATGCTGACTGTGGACATACCTCCGTTTACAATTTTTAATCATTTTTAATACTTTTATGGTGACATTTTATTGGTTATCAGCCTCAAAAAAATTTATAATAATAAAAGCGTTATTTATGTAACTAATTATCATCATGTAGTGTGCTTATGTGATTAATTGGTGAGGGGTCTTAACATAGTCTAAGAACACAATACTAAAAACAAAACATTGTCTATGCCATGGTCTCAATCTCATCATTCAATTGTAGCAAAGCACGGCGAGCACATCAGGAATATCGGCGTCGGCGTCCACAACGAACAATCTCGTTATCAACACGTTAAACGTTGTCGTTAATAACAATAACCATAACAACAATAACGTTATAAATAACGCCGCTGTCGCGTCACTAGCGGCCGCGGCCGCTGCGCACGGCTACCATTCGAACAGAAACCGTCGAACGTCGCAAGAAAACCAAAATTTCGCAAGCAATTTTGGACCTAGTCTGAATGCGACAGCGGCCAGTTTCCCACACAATGTTGAGCGAGAACCCCCCGCGCCTATGACTCACCTAAGAAACCCTATAAACACGGGCAGTGGACGGTACCCCCAAGGGTACAGACCCCAGGGACCACAAGGTGCGTACGCATTCATGAGATAGGATAACCTTTACAACCACCGTACACCACGGCTTTGTGACTAATTTGGTCTAAAGACAGCTCAATGTTAACAATGTGTCGAATAACTGTGTAAAAATGTCACTAACATTTATCGTATTTCCCAATCCGAAAACGGACGGAAATAACGCGTTATTAAACGCACTTAATAACGGTAAGTCAGATTTTTATTGTTGTCTCTCTCTCGTAACGCTTTACTAACATGATTTCTATCTCTGTCTAACACTTCTAGTGGTGTGGTGGTTAAATAGCTGCATCCTGATGGTATCAAGTTAACACTCATTTCGAAATCTTGATCCATGCAGACATTATCCTATCTCGATGCGTATGCATTCTAGCTTCTCTATAAGAATCTATTTATATATGTATATTTATGATAAATATTTATAAAACAGAGTTACAACCTCCAACCGGATACGTCGCGGTGGAACTTTCGTCCCACGGCGCCAATTTACGTTCCAAACGAAGACGCAAGATCTATGAGGGTGCCAACGCCTCAGAATATAGCTATACCTCATAGCTCGTCTCATACGCAGAGTATAGCGTCAATGCATAGCTACAGGAACAATATCGAAGTTCCGAACGAGTACCAGAATCTGAGGTCTCGGTCGCCATCTTGTTTTTCCAACAAGATGGCGGCGTCGATTGGCGCGAACGAATGGACGGTGATGGCGGCTTCCGGGGCTTTGACTGGCAATGCTTGGAAGGTGAGGGGATGGGCTAAAAATGGCTTCGATGCCGGCACATTTAGAGTGATTTTTGTTTGTATAGTGTTTTTGTAAGATCTCTGTTGTTGCTCCATTCTAACATCATCACTTTACACATTCCACATTCTTTTTGTATAAAGGAGCTAACCAATGTATCCGATATGATACCTTAACTAATAATCATCAGGTAAGTGAGAGTAGTAGAAAGAAAAACAATAAAAAGAAGCTCTGTCTGAAACAGAACATATAAAACATGAAAGCAATTAATTTGCCCATAACGACGAAGACAAAAGTAAAAAAATATTTTGATTGAAAAAAAATTATTTGCTGTTGGTTTAACACTGGGAGATCTTGCAAAATGTATCACGATGCATGACCTAACCATAGTTGATATTGCATGTTCATGACATAACAATTGTACATAATCATAAAGTAGCCCTACCCATCTCCTTACTATCTATCTTCTTACATCAAAAAGGTTTCAAATTGTTTTGAGTATAGTATATCATAGACAAACTGAGATTTTGCACAAAACCAGCGATAATTCTGTCCCTTACTTATTAACAGTATCGAGACATGTTACATCTCTCTCTATCACATGTTACTTAAACGCCCTTTAAAATTCTCATTCATATTCCATTCGATTCAATTCGATTTTGAACGAAAACAATTTGGAACTTTCGAGCAATTCAATGCCTAGTTTTACATTATCACTGTACATAGATTAAGAACTAGATACGAATATTTACACTAGCCACTTAGCGTCTATTTTTAATATTGCTACTATATCGCAAACCTGTTCGCAATATCGAATTGAGTGAAGAGGCTAAGAAATCAAATATAAATCAGGAGACATCATATATAGAGATAACTGTTTTTTTCGTTCAGTTATCTCTTATTCAAATAAATAATAACTGATGTAGGAGACTCCGCCTTTAACCTTTTTTTTTATTATATCTGTTAGTATATCTGATTTCAGAAAATTTGTAATGAAATGAAAATAATCGCATCTTTTAGTTTGATACGAATCCATCTCGTAGTTGTTAAGGTTTTTAAGTTATAATTGTTCTTATTTTTTGGTTGACTTGAAGTTTTCTGACCCATGATCACTTTGCACTTGTTTTATTTGATATAAAATTAGATATATTTTAAGGAATTAAGTGTTTTCAACAACAAATTTACCTACAATGTATCTCAGGATCGTTTACTCTGTTAAAAACTTCGCATTAAATGTGTATATCTTAGTTTATTAGCTGTTCTTATTTCACTTTAGATAGTTACTAACACCTCATTATTACACAATTATTATTTTTCAGATGAATGAGCTGTCTTTTGATCATTATTATTTCTAATAATTAGAACTTCATCTGTTGAATTAAGACCTTACCATTTTAGATGCAAAAACTTTAAATTCCTTTACCAAATCTCACCTATTTGAACATCATTAACTCGCCATTGTTAATACGATTTACTAATATTTCTTCTTCTTCCAGAACACTTCTTCTAAGCACCATCCGGGGAATTCATCAACTCTTCCTCACCACGACACGTTGGCGAGGCAGATGGCTCAGCAGAACCACCTGAGCCCGTACGAGTGCGACCAGCCCATCGCCCCGGGCTCCCCGAGGCACGGCATGAAGGACGAGGAAAGCCCCCTCCATCACCAGGGCTACCAGACCACCCGTAGTTACAACCACGACTTCCGAAACCCTCACGTCTACATGTCCCAGCAAGCCCCAGGCAGCCAGGAGATGATCTTCCGAAAGCATTACAAAGATGACAGGAGGAAGCATCATCACCATCACGGCAGCCAGAACATAAACCATACTTACTCCGAAATAGCCTCGCAGCAAGGTCGGATCTACAGACGAGGATCCGAGGAATTCAGAGTAATTCAGGATGACCCTGTCTACGAAGAGATAGAGCGAAACGAGACGCTTATGTCCGATGTTTCTGACGACAACTCCGGCCCGGATAATTCCCGACAACCGCCCGGGCACCACGGATCTTCTAGCTCCAAGTTTTTTGGGGATCACCGTCCCTTAATATCGTACAGCCCCGGGGAGAGACAGCACCAAGAGGAACATTACGGGAAGTATGGTAAATGGGACACCATGGAGCGCTATGACCCACGGCACTACGAGAGTGGTCGGCTGATGTATCATCAGCCACAGGAGAACAATATGAGGGCATTGGCAGCTGTGCTGAACGGTGAGAACAACGTGGTCTGCCACTTGGAGCCACATAGTTCTTACGAGGGTTACCAGCAGCAAAGCGGCAACCCCAGGACTGTATCGCAGCCGAGTTTCTAAGTGCAATGATTAGAACCTGTACAGTTATTGTGATTAAATTTTTCTATGGACGTATGTAGTGGTAGACATAGTGTTATCAGTAGTAACCTTGCCATAACGTGGACTCTCTAGAATAATCTAGATTAACATATTTATAGAGTATTAAGTAATCTTACACCTTCCACTGTGATCCTAATATAACGCTCAAGTTTCATGCGAACTGTGTTTATTTGAAGGCATTTTTGTTTGTAAAATATTTTAGGGTATGTAGATGTTCCTTTCAGCGAAATTATGTTATTTTTGCGTGTACTTCTAAAATTTCAATTATATGTCTGTCCAAATTTTCTATAGGTGTTTACTATTGCTGTAACCCAGCTGAATGTTTTTAACTGTTTCATTGTTCTTTTGTCTGTAAATGTCGGTTTGTATGTATAAAAGTCGTCTGGTATTATTTTACTTGACTACATAATTGGTCTAACCTACCATGCCTTATCCCTGCCCATAGTAGATGTTGCTAATTATTACTGGAATTATATATTAAGTTTCATACTTACCAGTAAGTCCTTCCTTTTTTTTTTAGGTTAGACCAATGTCGTGTTTAAATATTTAAATACTAACTGCCATATAATATATCCATTTTGTGAGAGGCCACACATAATATTTAAAAAAAACAGCATGGAACAGTTAATTTAATAACTTTAAAAATGCTATGACTAATGGATTTTAAAGAGTTATTAAATAAGTTAAAAAAAGTTGATATTATTAAGATGTGGCCACAGATATAAATATGGAAAAAATGCTCTCCTTTTTATACTTTTCTTTTATAAAACTTATATTTTTACATATAATCCATCCGTGACTTTTATAGACTGACACCCTTATACAGTTATGCACACTTTTAGCAATTAGTTTATAACACTTTATAACTTAATTATAAATATTTCTTTGATTTATATGAAAAAGGAATTGTTTTCTATTAGTGTCACTTTCTTTCATGTATATTTAGACTGTAAAGCAATACATTTATTAGACTGAAGTATTTAATAAATTTTAGGCCATTTTTAATTGAAAACAATAATTTATACGATGTATGCCGGCCGAAATTTATTTAATACTTTTATTATGAATTAATATAATTAAGTGGGACTTTTTTCATTTGTTTCAAATTAGGTAATTATTACTAGTCCATCTATTTTCCCACTAATTAGACACTGTAAAGTACTCGTGAATTTGTTTTTTTTTTATAATTTGTTTATAATGTATTTTTAAAATTGTCAAATGTTGAATGTAAAGTAGAAATTGTAAATACAATTAAAGTTTATAATAAAGAGTGGCTGTTCTGAGAGAATAGCATAATTAATTTATGTATTTCATTTTATTACTTCCTCTTAAATGTCAAGAAACTAGGAAATTAAGAATTAAACTCAAATAAATCATTTCAAAGACATATATTCTCAATTATAAAAATAATGTAGACATAACATCCACAAATTAATACACATCAATTTTTTGTTATTCGAACTAAAAATTTCTTGAAAGTTAGACGAGTTTTTGGAAAGACAGCTTTCGGTAAAACGAGGCTTATACTAATTAATTTTTCGTATTCCAAAAGGGAGATCTGTCAAGGCGTGTTTATCTTCCCATTAGTGAGATCTACAAGTTTGATAAATTTATAATTCCACTTCCGTCTGGGTTGTTTTTCTAAAACTTACATTATTTCTAAAAATATAATCACGCCAAAATAATACATAGTGGTAGATCCTCCTAGTTGGTATTAAGCATCGCCTACTTATCTTAAAGGAAACTATCTCTCTTTAAATAAAAATTATAATTTTGAACGAGATCCAAAACGAGTTTTAAGGAAATTCCAAAAAGTAAGTCTAAAACAAAACTACAGCTCTAACTACTTACAACTAGACGATAGTTTAATAATGATAATGAAGGCACATAGTTGCATTGTCAAGCACAAGTAAAACACAAAAAAAAATCATGCAAGTATAGTATTGAATACAAAGAAAACCGAATATGTGTCTATGGACCTACATACAATCTAGCGAGTAAGATGGCTATTAAAAACAATCTTTCCAGTTAAATAAATTGATCGGTAAATAATAAATAAAAGTAATTGTGCCATGTAAATGGAAAAATACAGATGCACGAGAGATGTCAATTAAAATACCTAAGATCTAGAACTTAAGACTTAAAATAGAAAAATAAATGCCACTTGGATGAAAGTTCTCAGAAACAAGTACACGTATTGCAATATAAAAATAGTGATAACAGTTGAACTTATCGAGAGTAATAAAAATGTCAAAGATCATTATTGGCATGAAGAATGTTGTGATATTAAAATATAAATTAAAAGAATTCTATTAACTTCTGATAGGGCACCAAACGTTTTAGAACTTAAAATAAATTATGATAACTAATTTCATGATAGTGCCCAGTCATTCAGATAAAAACTTATTTAGAACCAAAGAGAAGAAAAATAATCTTATTTTAAAATTAGCTGTTCAATCAATGTTCTTAAAAACTTTAAGAGTCAGAAAACATCATTAATAAATACCAAACATGTTAACGAAACCATAATGACAAATAGTAGAAGTAAGTGAAGTACAATCGTAAAGCAAACCTACCTACAAGTAGGCTTACTTAACTGAACGATACGGCAAAGAAATTAATTAATCTAGACGTAGGTACAAACGTGAAAACAAATTTACAATAACACACTCAAGACACACAGGGTCCGCAGTCTTCAACCGAATTATCACAAAACATGACACCATACTAGGGCTCCCAAGATTATAAATATGAAGAAATTCAGAAAGAAGAATCTATATTTTCATGAATCTAGGACGCTATTTAATTGACAAAGGTATCAAGAGCGTAGGTAAAAATAAAAACTGAATTGAATTCAAAACAGTATAACGATGCAGCTATAGATAATATAGTGCCGTTAACACAGACAAAAATTGAGTATTAATTAATTTTGAATGATATAAACTTGGAGCCCTACATTTCCGACCGCTATGAGCACCCACAGCTTTCCACCACCATTCCCGGTATCGTGCCATAGATAATATTCAAATCATGGTCAAAGTAGAGCATGCTGATGCTGCTCATCTTTCTAGGGGCACAACAGGGGCCCCCACTTCCTTGGGGGGCAGCTAAATGTACGAGATGCGTGTGGGGGTACTTCTGGAGGAAGCTGTAGGGGCACTCTCCACTGCAGTAGTTTGCGTCGTAGACTTTGGGGGCGATGATCCAGTCCCATCCAAACTCCTCGAAGTTGACTGCGAGGGGGTAGCGGCAGCAACGGACCTCTTTCGTGTTTTCTGTGCATTCCATGCCGACTGTTCGGCGCGTGCGCTTGTGCGAATTGTCTTTGAGGCTTATTTCTACGTATGGCATCTGGAATTATAGGATATGTCAAGATTGCAGGATTGTGTTCAAGTAATTTGGGAAAGTAAGTACCATTGAAGAGATTTTTTTGTTGTACTGAACGTTTTGATCAAAAATTATAAGGATTTTAGGCACAACGATCACAGTCAAACTCTACAGAATTAAACAGCGTAAATATACGTAATCCAAAAAAAAAATCATATGCGACGAATTGAGAACTTCCTTTTTCGTTGATTGTCGGTTTTAATGGAGAAGTTCATTGAAAATTGTTTTTAGTTTTTGGAAATAGTAAATTCAGCAAACTGAAAAATGTATTATTATACTTTAATCTATACATGAGTAGTCATGAGTAAGGTAGTAACCATTTCTATCATGTACGAATTTGTATGATAAATCACAAAGTCATTGCCACCAATCTGTGCAGCACATTATTAGGAAGCGTTGTCTCCTACGCAATAATTCTTTTGCCAATTTAGTTTGCATGCCATTGCTCTTAGTTTTGAACTCCTGTACTGAAGCTTAATATTTTTAAATTTCTACCAATATACATATATGTGAAGAGTTCAGCACCCCAATTCTGCAGCCTCTAATTCTGAATCTAGGTTGGGCGTCAATAGTTCATTTTGAATGTATAGGTACGCCAAATGTTTAAGCAACATATATGTCCCTATATTTT
Organism: Gymnoscelis rufifasciata; assembly: GCA_929108375.1. Taxonomy (NCBI): domain Eukaryota; kingdom Metazoa; phylum Arthropoda; class Insecta; order Lepidoptera; family Geometridae; genus Gymnoscelis; species Gymnoscelis rufifasciata. Next base: position 4,383,055 of record OV815327.1, on the reverse strand, counting down.
TGATCTGCAATATACAAATCAGGTTTATATAATCACTTTATCATCATGTCATGGATTTGGACTTTTGTTGCTACGCAATTCCATCTAACCTGCTGACGAGCTTTGAAATAATTGCCTATCTTTTTAAATATATTGAGTGGGCTGGACTGTTGAACGGATACCATTAGGAAAAGCTGTCTAAGGCCGCTAGTCGACCGTTACGATAGTTTTAGTTTACGGTTACAAATTGTAGACTATTAGAAGTCTAGACTGTCCAATACCAATCCCATTAGATAGTATTTATATAATCTTCGTACTTACCAAAGCAGAATTAGATTCCGAGCTCGGATGCGGCACCACCAACCCCATTCGTCTACTAGAGTCTTGTACTCTCACAATTATTTCTAAACTATCCCTCGGCAACGCGCAATACTCTATCGCCATCGTTGTTATATTTATCTTCAACCATTTTCCCGCTTTCAGCTCTTTTCTCGTCAACTTCACAGAGTTATCCGGCTCGTAAGGCACCGCTGCTCTGCTACCCTGGATGTTCCTGGTCACCCTGCTGACTTGGATGTTGATTGTGACTGGCTCCTCAGGGTCGAAGGTGACGTTCCTGTGGTCCACCTCTTGGAGGTGGAAGTTGAGAACAGCTTCTACGACCTCGTTCTTGTAGACTTGGCGTGTGAAGTTGAAGTTAATAACTCGCAGCCCTTTGAAGTGATTGTGGCGTAGCATGTCTGTGGGAGAAGTTTTTTGTGAGATCATTATAGTTAAACACATTAAAAAAAAAAATTCGCAGTACAAAATTTAAGTATGTATGTGGTTTTAGGTTGAGAGACGTCCTGTTCTTAGTTTGATGCCCTTAGACTTTCTTTATCTCGCTATATTCACGATTTATTACAAATACGTAGTTACTAGACGGAATTTACCTACCTTTCCTACCTACATTAACCTGATTTACTTACATCAAGATTTCTAAGTACATATTCATAGTTCCTCGTATGTATACTAATTACTAATAGGTACTTAAGTACATATTTACTACGTGAATTGTTCTTAAGACAACTTAAAACTTAATTTCTAAAACTATAATAAAGTACCTACTCATATCTATTCTATCAAGTTTTAAACAATATTTCCAATTTTCTACACAATCTAAACTCTTACATAACATATAAAAAGTTCTCTATAACATATGGGACGAAAAGCCGCCACTGATCGCCTCAGAGCTATAGAAAACCCCAATCTTTCTACCTTTCATACTTTAGAAAATGTATTAAATTAGAAATGTTGTTCTTTTGGTATTTTCAAGCTATGTTTTAAATAGCTTACTTAACACAACAAGACTTTTAAGATCAATGCTACGCTCAGGTAAGAATATCATTGTTGATTTGTAAAACGTAATTATTATTTTATTTTTATTAGTTCCTTGCTCTTTATTCATCTATACCCTAATTATCTAAAACTGAGACTTACAAAGTTATTTGAAAAAATTCCTTCCATCTAATCATACATTAGTAGGTTAACATGAATAATTTTAAAACAAATGTTAAATTAATAGGTTAAAATTCACTGCTTATTCGTGTTAGTCCTAAATTGATATAACTCATTACAACATTACAAATAATAAATAATCATAGGTATCTTAAAGGTGATATCACATCCATTAATATTTGACCCATTTTTTATTGAGATAATGTTATCTGCAGACATTGGCCACGTGGAGTAATAAACTGAAAATTATCTAAATCTTGTGATCTTGACTGGGGTGCAATGACGACAAATCTGAAAAGAAGAAAGTGATGAATTAATAAAGATGTTAATTTTGACAAAGACACAGGTTCTTTTGTTTATAATGTTTTAAAGCCTAAATTGTATAAACTATTAAGCGCTCGTTGGCTACACCCGAAATATGCAAGGTGTTTTAAAATTAGTATATAAAGCGGAAAGGGAACATATTTTGTTTTCATTATCATCATCATCACCCTATTAACGTTCCCACTGATGGGACACAGAGACTTCTCTCTTGGCGAAAGATATTAGGCTTTAATTCACCACGCTGGCCAAGTGCGGGTTGGTGAATGTCACATGTCCTTCAAACTCTTTAAAGTTCTCAGAACATGCCGGTTTCCTCACGATGTTTGCCTTCACCGTTAAAGCACGTGTTTAACGGGCACATACATTTCTCAAGAAGAAAAATTTAGAGGTGCGTGACGGGGTTTCAACCCACGACCTTCGGAATTAAAGTCGAGTGTCCTCCCACTTAGACAACACGGCTTTTTATTTTGTTTTACAACATTTTAATTTCTTATCGAGGTCTTGTCTTTTACCAAATCGCTAGGTCATGCTTAGTCTCAAATCATTAGATTTTTTCCCCCTGGATTTTCTAGATAGAAACGTTCACCACTGTTATAACTGCCATATTGTTGATACTAAATGAGATTACTATAATTGCTTCTACTCAAGGTAACCAATAAAAACAATAATTAATTGAATTAATTTACACACGAAAAAAATTGATTTACAGATTTACACTTTAATTTTTTTTTCAACAAATTGTCTAAATCATCAAGAAATCGTTACAAAAAATATTAGAACTTTCGAATGTTTTCCGTTTTATAAACCATTTTTTTATATGTTATACAATTTTATATAATATTCCATTGCATCCTATAGGAAGAATATTCCCAATATTTTGGCTGATTTTAGTATCATGCTGATCAACGGCGCTGACGGATCAGCGCGTATCAATCTGTCGTTGAAAGTGCTTGCAGCACATACAAGCCCCTCGGCGGGTATCGAACCCACTACCTCTTGTACCGCACGCGGACCTCCGCCCACCGCGCCACTGGCAGTCAGCAGGCAGGCCGCCGATATGTCAAAAAATAAGTGGTTCAACCTTAGCCTTCAAATCTGGATAGCAAAGCTGTGAACTATCACTGGAGACGGAATGCCGTCTGCTATCAAAGAGTTATTATTAGGAGCAACAGATAAGGAACTATTTTTACCAGCATTGTTTTATTTATCAGCATCAGTACACACAAACTTAACATTTTTTAGCGTTTAACGTGATATGGTGGACTTTGTTATTAGTGGAGCTAATAGTATATTTAATTTTAGAAAAATATATACACCTATCCGTCAATCATTGTACCTGCTTAGAATTCAGAACATGGTTGTGATAATATTTTGAATTCGTACAAAGATAGCCGACGCCATAATTATGAATTCTTGTCAAATTATAAAGAACTAGCTGACCCGTCCGGCTTTTCTTGTATGCTAAAACATTCCTGTTGAATAGCTACATATTGCTGAAAACTGTATAAAGATCCGTGTATAACACTTTTTGAGTTTATCGCTATTATTAAAACGTTGAAGATAGACAGACAGACGCATCGGGAACTTTCATTTATAACAAGATAGATACGTAAGCTTTTATTTCGTTTCTCCTATACCAATATTCCACTCTAATAAAATTTAGAAAGTAAAATTTTACCAAATTTTTCGATTGAGCTAAAATGGCGTACGGATTTGGCAATTGCGTAACAATTCAGTTTTAAAAGCTTACAAATTATCATAAATTCTTTTTTGTCAATGTGTAGCTTAGTGCGTTGTCGTCAACTCTTATTTTTAGTTGTCTTAATTGTTTTGCTCAATTCTATTGACGTGTGTTAAAGTACATTAAATTTCGTTTCTGAACATACTGAAAGAAACCTCTTTCTCGCGCACTAGATAGATAGATAGCCTTTGAAAAGAATGCGTAAACGAAAACGAACGAAACGCCCGCTGAATCATTCACTTGGATTCTTAAAAATACCTCACGAAATCAATGACCTGAAATCTATCTAGACTAACTAAGACACTCACCACGTGGCCCAAAAATAAATAGACAATACTTAATTCCAAACAATCGTTGAGAGATGCCTAAACACCGGTAGATAGTTGGGAGATAAGTCGGAAACGTGTGGGCGTGACCTTAGATTTCAATGAAACCCACTATTTTTAGATTATATCTTTAGCGCATGCACATTTTTTTGCGAACGCTCAAAGTGGGCGCTACAGGTAGGTGTAATTGTATATTGAATCTTAGGCTTCGCGCTCATTGAAGTCAAGTCTGATTTAAAACTTTGTCTCAACACAGACTTGTCGTTGACAGTGCGCGCGGCATCTATTCTGTAAGGCGGGAGTTAGTCGCAAAACAGTTTTGTCTTGAGTCAGCGCGAAGCCTTACCAGCGGTGTTCCGCTTGAACCATAATTATCTCTCGATGATATCAATCTATTTTTCAATGAGAGGTTTTCATAAATAAAATTATAATAAAACGGTAATAATGCAATTGTTACCCAACAGCGCGACGCAAAGGAGTGGTTATGTGTTTCTATGTATGTTCTTAAACACTATACAGACAAAACTCCTGGGCCGATTATTATATACGTCGTTCGATCCGGTATTCCGGATCGATTCTCTTCCATATTCTCTTCATAGTCCGGAGAGTGTCATAAAGGACATACGTCAGGGAAAATCAAATTCTGTGACTACTCTACGCCATATTGTAAAAATTAAAATAATATAAAGAGAACAAACTATTTCATTTGCGTATCGTTGAATAGGCTGACCGTTAAGGATCTGTATCGAATTAAAAAAAACTCAACCATTCTCGCTTTAGAGGCAGTCGGGTTATTATTATTATGAGCCGGTATCATCCCACTGCTGGGCAAAGGCCTCCCCCCATTCTCTCCAGGCATCGGATCAGTCGGGTTATATTTTTTCTTAATTTCAGCTTATTTTACGATCATTTTAATACTTAATAATTCCATAATTGGTTTTCCATAGAATGGTCTTGGGCTGGCTAGAAATTTAACTACTTTTGATTTTTGTCTTGAGCTCAATGATGTGACTCATGCTTATGGGTCACACTCTTAAATATACTAAGACACAAATGAACTACACACATTGCACAATTTTCCTATATAGCATAGTATCATGAACACAAATTTTCCGAACATCTAAGTAAAAAATAAAAAAAATCTAAAAACTTTTGAATTTTATGAAACTGATAATTTGTACCAGGACAGCAGAAACGATGGCGTGGTACGTAGATTCATAGAGTCGATATAACGGGTCATAAAGCCCTCTGTATTGTATATGCATTCCTGTTACCAAATTCTTTGACATAAGAGTCACAGAGAAAACGGGCATGTTCTGCGAACTTTAAAGAGTTTGAAGGACATTTGACATTCAGCAACCCGCACTTGGCCAGCGAGGTGAAGTAAGGCCTAATCTCTCTCGGCAAGAGAGAAGTAGTGGGAACATTTATAGTCATGTGTCAATTTAAAAAACTGGAAAATTCCAGTCACATTTGCTTTAAAAGTTACTAGAACAGATGTTCTTTTTATTCGAGATCAATAAACAACATCTCTCTGTTCTTAACCTTTTGGTTTCTTGCTTTAATATACATATCTTACTTTTATTATCTGACTCATTGATTTCTGAGGACGCAAATACTTAATTATTATTGTTTTATTATATATACTTCTGCAAGATACCTTTGTTTGTCAACAAAGAGAATAATTGTTTTGATATCAAGGAACTTAATGATATCAAGGATTTTAAAAATGTTTGTGATTTTAAAGAGTTTTTGCTCTTCATTCAAAGAGGAATGTTTTCTGTGAAATATTTGTTTTGTTTTTGGGGATGTGTCAAAAATGGTTAAAATATGTTCAAGCTATTTTGATGCGATGTCAGTTTTCAAAGTATGCAGCATTTTATTTTGTTTCACAATGTTTGTAAGATTTTGAAGCACTTCTGTGTTGTGATGTGAAATGATGTAAGTATAAAATGTCAGTTGCGTTACATAGTAATCAAAAAAGATAAACCAATAAAGTTTTACTGCATCTTGTCCACCACTGTAATTAAAGCAAGCGCAATAATTCACTCATAATAGCGTTATCTGATCAACCAGATATTTTTTTAAACAAACAAATTTGACCACAAACAGGTGGTATTAATGGGACTTCCACACGTGAGCGATTCCACCCACGGCCCTTCCAACGTCCGTAGCGGTGCATCACTACGGTCGAACTCGCACGAGTTCCTTTCAAGGGTGCGCCTGAACGCATGTAGATATTTTCGTATTTTTTTTAATCACAAGCTCGCTCTTTTGGTTTTACCAACTCAAGACGCAAACGAACCGCCACGGTACTGACTGCGGTGCCGGTCCTTCCGATTTGTGACGGTGCGAGGCGCACCATCAGTTTACAAACTCACAAAATGTATCTTTTTTTTGTTACCGTGGAAAGGCAAAATATACATTTTCAAAATTACTTGCACCTGGTACTTGGGTTTGAATGGAGGTTTTTAGTTTATCGCCACATCTGCGAAACGTTCGCCGTTGATTAGTTAGATAATAGTTAGGTTCAATGTACAAGACGCTAGTAATGTTTTTTAGGTTCCCTATGACATATCAGTCGAAATAACGTCGCGTTCAGAGTGCTTATTTAATCTAATAGCTACAGTACTATATCAGTAGTGTGAACACCGACATACGGGATATTGTACCGAACCGAAAACACTGGAAACACACTATACCGAAAGTACGCTACCGAAGTTCGCATGCTATTTCAAATACTGACGACACTAACATCTTACAGCATTCGGCACTAACTAGGTGCCTTAGAGCGGAAACATAGTATGTTTCCGCTCTAAGGCACCTAACGCTCCGCGGATGTGACTCTACCTTTACGGAAAACGCCCACTTTAATAATTTCGCTTTTTTTAATTAGTTAAAATCAGTGATACATTTTTATAAACATAGTGTGTATAAGAAAAATAAAAATAAAGTCGTCTGAAAGAAACGACATCATCATAATATCGAGTTATAACATAATGCCTTTTCTTCTTTCATCGAACGCTAGACAGAGTATAGTTCGTTGAAAAAAATAATAAAAAGGCGAAAAATGCCAAAAAAGTATATGCTTGAAAAGGGCAACGTGCGTTAGTTTTTCAATATTTCAATAATCCGATTAAACAAAGGCTGATATAGTTTTAAAAATCTATCCATATCCAGTAATTTCTAAGATAAGTGTGTTCAAATATCTCATTTATAATTAGTTGATCGTGTCAAATACTATTTTATCTTAATGACGTATAATTTTAATTATTTTTTTTAAATACACAGTTAAAATCATTATCTTAGGTAAAGATTATTTATTGAAGCAAAATAATAAGATTTCTGTTCCAATTTTAAAGGGTCCAGTTGGCAAAGGAAAATATTAAATGTTTTAAGTGTTTTTCTACTATAGAACCTGAAGTTTATTTAATAAACATCAAGATTCCAAGAGTGAACGAATTTATGCAGAAGCTATTTAATGATTAAACCAATCAGTTTTGTCTTTGCACTTTTTAACAGAGTGCAAAGGCCAGTAATAATCAGCCTATAGATACAAATATGTACGTTTGTAGTAAAAACCAACATTATATTTGTTTGGAGTTTAATTAGCGATACGTGGGTAATTATTACAAGCGTAGGTATCTTTAAAAGAGAAACGACTTTTTTAATACTCACTGATAAATATATATAATATCTTTGGGTGCGTAGTTTGCTCCCTACAGTCTTATAGTAGTAAGTTATGTTAAAAGAGTAGTTTGTAAGTTTTCACGGTTTATTCGTAGAAGTAGAGTATGGACCATGACATGAAAATTTTGAAAATGTCAGCCAGGTTTTTAGATCTGTACATATGTATTTTCGATAACAGATTTTATAAAACTCCACCCCTAACGGGGTAAAACAGGGATTGAAAGCTTGAATGAAAGAAAGAAAGAAAAGAAAGAACGAAATAACAAACTCCAGCGTTCGAAGTCGTGGGCGCTCACTAGTATTAGTATATACTAGATCTAGACAGCAGATTGCCCACACTTTACGGATTTCACGTGAATTTATACATTTTCGTACGGGTATATAGAAGTCCCCAAGAACCAGCTGTGGGAACGTAAAAAGGGGTGTTTATGATTATACATGAAAGTGTACCTACTCCTTAAGGCTGAAACGAACGAACTTAAGAACCATTGATTGAAATTAAGTAAAATCAAGAGAAAGTATGTAGAAACTGTAACTTTCAGGTTCATTGGTCAATAAAAGCGGTTTATTCGTTTTTGAAAAATATATTATACATTTTAGTGAAAATTTGTAACCTCGGGTGACCTCTGTACAATTGCATTGTATAAATCAATAACAAAAACACAGATAATTAAGTGTGCTTGTCATAGACAAGCCAATCGTTATGATAGAGGTAAAAATTGTGTTCATGAGTTCTATGTTCGAGGCGAACATGCGACCAACTACAGTTTATGTAAAATTAGACTCTTTTTACGTATTTTTACTCAACTTTTACTTTTGAAAAATTCTGTGCAAAATTATATATGGAGGTTGCAGATAAAGTTCTTTTCTATCCAAAAGTTGCCTGGAAGAGATCGCTTTGTAGCGATAAGGCCGCCCATTGTACAATTGTTTTCCTGAGTGTTGTTGTATTTTTATTTCGCTGTGTGTACAATAAAGTGTTTATATATTGTATTGTAAAAAAACTTCTGAAATGCTTTTGCTATTCATTTGGTGCCTGTCTTAATGGAATATCTTGAATAAGTCTCAATTTATAGTGTTTTGGTAGGAAAAAAGTATTTAGAAAAACTTACATTATTACTGTCCTGTAAAAGTAATCTCCAGAATAAAAACACCATGCACCAAATACTTTTTGATTTACTTATAAAAAATACATTATTTTGTTATCATAAATTAAAGCTTCATAGCTTGTTGAATGATGGACTATTTCAGAGTAACTAATTGGAATTCAAAAAGCACTTTTGCTTTTTTCTAAAATCGTACGCGAGTAAATATTTTAATTTAAAAATAAATTGTAAAGCTTAGCATAGTACGCGCGAAGTTTAAAAACTCTTTTCCAAAAGTAGTTTGCTTTTAAAAACAACCATGAAGGCTAGAACTAAATATTTTGAAAGTGGAATCTCGCGATGTTTTTTTTTATTTGTTTCGAACGCGCGCGTTCCTCAACGGCCAGTGTCAAACTGATGCGTCCAAAGATCGGCCAAGTCCGTGGTGAATGCGTGACGGTTGCCAACAGGGTGAGATTCCGACAGATCTAGCTATTTTTCGCAATGTTTGTGTCTAAGATTAATTCGGTTATTCGCGCCTTTTTATTGCACTATTATTCACAACTATAACAAATTCTAGTTTAATTTGCTCAATTTATTTCTATATGGTAAATTCATGTAATCATTTCAAAACCTAACAAAAATTTCATACATATTTACAAAGCCGCTAGGGACCTTAGCTTCTAAATTATATGCAAAAGTAAGTAATTTGATCACATTGCTTATTATCTGTACCTGTCTTTTAGCTAATTTTTAATAAGTACCTACTTAAACATGATTGAAATAGTGCTCAGATTCATGTTTAAGGCTAGTTTTACTACAGCAAAATAGTAATGAATTGTACTCTATACTTTAAAAGCTACAATTTGAATGGTAGAGTTATCAATAAAAACTGCCACATGTCTATTGAAATTTACGTTATACCTTAAACCAGATACCGTTAGTTTCCCCCAAAAAAAAAAATTGTCCCATGAGTGCCCATAAGAACCATGAAAAAACAAGAAAATGCAAGTCTAACTCCAAAAGTTAGGAATTAGCTATTGTATGGGTGCCTAACCTACCTACCTTAGTTCATTATTATTACTAATAAAAAATATTACCAAGTATAAAAAATAGATACAATTGTGTAAAAATACAAATATATAATAAGTATGTATTTTCATAAAATTTACAAAAAATTATGTGCTAAAAGAAAACTTAAAATAATTGTTTTCACCAAATTTACTGAAATAAGTTTGAAACACCAACCAATAGCGTGGGTACATGGACATTGAAATATTCGGCTTATCAGTGCAAATTTAGACCTTGTGGTTACATAATAACTTCTATTTTCGTGTTTGACTCATGTTTTGCAATGTTTGTTTTTAATTGTTTTTTTCTGTATTATCTGAGCTTATGGATAAAGCTAGGACATTCAGGATACGACTGACTTGTGGATAATAATTATGATGCTGATGAAACAAAGAAACAAAAACTCATAAATTAGAAAATATAAATAAAAATGTACCTAGCTCTTTATTCCTAGGTCATCATCACATCAAGCATTTACTGTACAAGGCCCAATTATTTTTTTGTTAAACTTACCAACTAAGCCGGTCATGGTAACGATTCTGATAGTATAAAGCCTTCGAGAGAAAAAAAAAAGTGTGTGTGTCAGCTACGACGCACGATTGGAGTTTACTCCTTACGAACGATAATTATGACATTATATCGAATAGAAAAAAAGGGTAAATGAACGCATCTGCTAAAATGATAAGAGAAACAAACATATATCTGTAATTATTCGGATTATTTATATTACTTCAATAAAGCGTATTACATAAAGTATGTTATAAAATAATATAAATAAAATACAGCAATACCTCGTAGTCTCAACTACGAAGTATCGCGCAAAGAGGAGACCCCGAGAATGAGATACGCTGAGTAATTGTATTCCATTTCATTCTTTTACACGTTCAATCCTACAGATATATATGTTTGTCTCTTTCTACGTAACGCCTCAACTTTTCGTGTTACACTTTGATTTTACTCCTCATAAAATTTCCGTACCGGGCCTTATAACTCAAATCGTTTCTTAAAGAGTAAACTCCAAAAAAAAAATATTATTCTAACTTAAATTCCAAATTCACAAAATACAAGATCAGTCCCGACCACTAACCGATTGTCTATGGTCACCTGACTAGGTATAGACAATAAGTTAGTGGGAATTGAAAATGAATCGTGTGGAAGCCGAAATTTCGTAGAAATCATCATCAGTAGTCCTTCCGATGGGCTTTCTCGGTGGTCTTTCCGATGGCATTCTAGACGGATCATGAAAAAATCTAATTGCAGCTGCTATTAATATTTTTGCCTCGCGCTTGATTTTAACTTATGTAGGTTAAGTTTCGATCTGCGTAGTTTTTAATACATGAGTAATATTTTATAAATTTTACATGATCTCATTCACATGATTTCTACAAATTAGCTTAAGCATGCCTAAGATAAAGATATATTAATTGTCTATAAACTAGGCCGCGAAATGAGGAAGTGGATAGATAATCAGAATTTGTGCATGACATTATTGAATTTGTTTTAAATTGTGCTATTTTAAATAGTTATAATACTGTTGGCTTTCAGTTTGAGATAGCCTTAGTCGGCCAAATGACACACAACGGCCGAATTAAAAACAAAAATTTATCTGATGAATTTTTTACGAAGTTTATTTAAATTCATACAATCAATCTGTTAAATTGCATGTAATTACACATTATTATGGTAGAATTTTGGAGGTAAATTGGCTAATAGCTTTAAGACCTGGCAATTGTGTGCCCAAAGTTCTTACAAATAAATGAATTATGAATAATTTCAAAGACCTGAAACATAATAATTAGTCCGTCGTTCAAATTACTTGAACTGTAGCTACACCATGAAGATATTGTCAAAAATGTATGTATGCTTAAACAAGTCGTTTTCAGCGCCTCTATACCCCTTAATCCCCATAATTTTAATGATGTTAAAATTTAACATTAGACCATTTGAAATATATTTTATCTAAAGTGTCGTGGGCTCAAATCCTGCCGCGCACCTCTGGATTTTTCTGAAGGCAGGTGAGAAAAGCGGCATGTTCTTTAAAGAGCTTTTAAGAACTTTTAAGAGTTTGAAAGACATTTGACATTCACCAACCCGCACTTGGTCAGCGTGGTGTAATAAAAATACAATTAAATATATGTATACAGACAGCCTTATCACTTTATAGCAAAAAAAAAAACAAAACAATAGTTGCATATTCCAAAGAAAATACAAAATAAAAAGTGTGTGTGTGTGTGTCAGCTACGCCGCACGATTGCAGTTTACTACTTACGAACGATATTATGATATATGTACATCGAATAGAAAACAGGGTACATGAACGCATCTGCTAAAATGATAAGAGAAACAAACATATATCTGTAATTATTCGGATTGTTTATATTACTTCAATAAAGCGTATTACATAAAGTATGTTACAAAATAATAATAATTGTGTTCAATTTATACAAATCCAATTTTAGGATGATTGATTTCTTTCACTTTGAATTATAATATCATTCTGAAATACTGCAAAGAACAAATTAATAAAGTGTCGAAACTATAGCTTTTAATTAATAAATAACAGAAGGTACTTATTATTATGTTCCAACGAAACGCGTTGAGAGGACCATAAATTAGTCAATTGTTTTAGTTCCCTGCACAAAAACGTAAAAGCTATCTTTGTAAGACGATATCCAAGTGAAAAACAAACGTTCGGCCAAATTTTTTTTGTAAATATTGATGATTTTACTGAATAACTTTGCACTCTCACCTCTACTCACTGAGAAATTCTAAGTGAATGCTAGACGAATACTTTTTCGAACGCGTATTCGAATGTCAAAAATGGTAACTCGCATTCCAGAGACACAACAAACAACCAATCAAAATGCGTTAAAGTTCTTATTTCGAACGTGACGTTTCGACGGTATTCCATCTCATTCTTTTACACGTTGAATCCTACAGATATATATGTTTGTCTCTTTCTACGTAACGCCTCAACTTTTGTTAACACTTGATTTTACTCCCCATATAATTTCCATACCGGGCCTTAGAACTCAAATCGTTTCTTATGGAGTAAACTCCAAAAAAGGTGGCCTTCTCGCCATATACCTAATATCTATCCATGTCATAAAGTATATCTCTGTAACATCGTAGGCAGAAGCAATGATCCTATCAAAACATAATCTTAAATGATTTATTCGACGCAACAAATTGTTATGCATACGTCAAACCTAAATAGTAATGACCTTTAGAAATGGTAGATTTGAACTAGGAATCTTCCTTACCTATATCTAGCACGCAATATCGATTTGAGTGACTTAAACAAATAAATATAATTAATACCATCGATACGTTTTATTTAAATTGTAAAAAAAGAGGTTTCAATTCTCTAATAAACATTGTGCCATATCAGGACATCTTAGGACTTGGTTTTACAAACGAAAATTGTATTTTGTAAATAAAATAATATACATCCCCGCTAAATTAAGTAGACAAAACATGGTAAGGGACTTTTTGAGCATTTGGAATATGTTAAAAAATAACGTTAAAAGCTAAACCAACCTTGCTTAAATATAACAACAGAGGATAAGAGGTTATTAAACTTTGGCTTTGTGTCAGTTATTCAATCTCCACATTATCAAAAAAATTCATAAAATTTTAAGACAACAAAACCACACAACAACATCAAGCCCCGTGGTAAGCTCTAAACGAAAAATACTAAAATAATAGTCATACTTATATAGATATTTTTATTATACATATTGGACCAAGGAAAAAGAGCTTGCAGAACATACAAACAATTGACCTCTTGGGAATCGATTTGTGTTGAAGGATAAATATATGTATAGGTGAACCTTCAATTGTTTTCTAGATCTATATAGTGAAGTGAGTTCTAGGTATTTACAAACATCTAGATAACCTAAAACACTTCCTCAATCTACAGGCACCCATTCACACGTCTTACTTTGACTTTGAACTTTCAAACCAAATAAATCATTCAACTGAAATGCCGGCATTACTCTTTATTACGACTGAGTTGGGTTTAAATTTGCACGTGCAATAATTCTGAGCTAGATTTTGAGGTTATGTGAGGTCCGAATTTGGCGCGAATTGGCCGTAATTGCTTAATGTGCCTGTCATTGTACGTTTTGCCGCGTTTTTCATCGAATATTCATTAATATTCTGTCATGCTACTAAATAAATAATAAATAAGGGTAATAAATGAGGGAAGATGTTATTATATATGTATATCTTAAATGATGATATTTAAAAATTTTTACGCAACTCGATTACTTATTAATCGATTTGAGATTACTTCTTTTCTAAATCGACCATCCCTATGAGCGGATATAAATTGGATGGATGAAGAAATTTTATTGCTTTCGATCTAAACAATTTCTAATTGAGAATATTTTACATTTACATATGTTTAGTCCTTACGTTCTATATCAAAATTATAAACTTAAATTAAAGATTATTAATACCCTAATTCGTTATTCGAAGTTTCCCCGTTCAACTCGTAGATACAAGTAGAAACCATCATGCGGCATATCTTTTAAACAATTAATGACATAGGAAGATTTTAAATTAATGTAAGCGCTCTGTATAATTTATTCAAAACCCCTGGAAGAATTATATCGTATATTTTTTCGACTGTTCTTAATAGCGCCACGCGATTACTCCATGTTATGAGCTATGTCCTAGTCAAATTGAAAAATTTGGTCTCAGTCACCAAATCGTCAAAATCGAATGGATGCATTTTTTTCGTTCGAGGTGCTTTGTTTGCGTATTTTGCCCGGAAAATAACGAGGTCCGCGTATTTATAAATTTCATAGGAAATGTATAAATAAAATAGGATTCTTCTAAACGACAGATTTTTGGAAATTTATAAATTTGCGAAGTCTCTTACTAAATTACTATACTAACTGATAATAAGATTTTAAACGGTTAGTCGAATTACAGAAGAGCTTTTTAATTTTGTTACCTTGTAATGTTTTTTTCAAATTCTTACATATCTTTATATATATAAAACTCTTCTGTGAGTTTGTATGTCACTGAACTTCTCTCAGACGACTGGACCGATTTTGATAAAATTTTTTGTGTGTGTTCAAGGGGATCCAGGAATGGTATAGATTAAAAAAAAAAGTTTAAAACCCGTGCGAAGCCGGGGCGGGCCACTAGTTTCATATAAATTTCACTCAGTACCTACACGACCAAAAAACAATACCTACTTACCTATGTTTATAAACCGATTTAAATCAGAAAGGAGATATCCAGGTACCATGTTAAGGAAACCAGAATCTGAAGATGATGTCATCTTCGAAGAAATCGAGTGGAACCTTTTGTAATAGCGCCTTTGATATGTTTTTCATCAGGATCGACCCAGTCGTTTTTTAATTAGTAACTGTTACCAACTATTAAACTTTGAGGGATGACTTATTTATTTAGCTACATAATAAATAAATATAAGGGGCCCCATACAACAAACGTGATTTTTATAGAGTTTAAGCGATTATGCTATGCAGTACTGATGGTAGATGGGTGAACGCTCTAACTGCATCATTTTGAATTTTTTAATGTTATTTTTATCTCACGCTTAATTATTTTTTTTGCGTTTCATACTCAAGAGAGATCTACTCTCAGTACCTCCGTAAGTCCGTTTCCTGACTCGAAGCACGAAGGTCCATTGACAGATGAACCCGTTTCGCGGGAGTCTTACATTCGGCGTGTTTGTACCTACTCTGTAGGGGTCATTCACTACAATACGCTGTCAGTGGACTGACCTTTATGATTTAGGTACCAGAGGGGCCTCTGGATTCTTCAGGGAATTGTGAAAACCCTCGTGGTGATGTGAAAAGAGGCGAAAGATTCAGCTGAACAGTTTTTTATAGCACTCTGTTTTGGTTTTCTGTTATATATTCGACGACCTCTGTGGCTCGGTGGGCGAACGTCCGCTTGAGGCGCAAGAGGTTGCGGGTTCGATTCCCCCCGGGGGACCAGATTTTGTACGATCTACAATTTCTGGTTTCGGGTCTGGGTGTTTTCTATGTATCATATGTATGTATTTACAAAAAAAAATGTATCTATGTAGTATATCAGTCACCTAACACCCATAGTACAAGCTCTGCTTAGTTTGGGGTTAGGTGATGCTGTGTGAGTAGTGCGGAAATATTTATTTATTTATTTATTTATTATTTATATTTTAAATATAAAAAAAACAAACAATAAATCCTATAATTCTAATTGCTATTATAGCATAAATTATTCCTAAACATCCTACAGTTTCTTTTTTTCCTCTTTCTTGAGAAACAATGTGTTTGAAATTTTTTAGGCACAAAAAAAAAAAAATTTGTTATATTTTAATTGACTTTTTCATTTCATTGGACGACAAGTAGTAGGTAGTACATAGGTATATATGTCATTATTAATATGTCAACACGATTTTATTTTGGTATATAACATTTATATTTGTATGTTTGTAAGAATGTTTATATAGGCCTCAAATGCCTTAAATAAATGATTTATTATATTCTTATATGATCCCTTATTTAGGTTCAGGGACTTTTTTTTTGACGACAGAGATTAGGCCTTAATTCACCACGCTGGCCAAGTGCGGGCTTGTGAATATCACATGTCCTTCAAACACTACCAAGTTCTCACGAACTGTGGTTTGGTCCACGCGGGACGTAGTTTCGCCTGAAAAACAAATCCGGGTCCTTTTTTTATTTACGCGGGCGAAGCCAATGACTGGCAGATGTTAATAATATTTCTGTAAAATTGACACAGAATAGTATAAAATAATTTCAACTAGGATATTGCCTACACGACATCCATGATCCATTATGCCATAAAAGTACTTACATATCTATATATATTATGCACGTAGCCGATTCGGCTACAGTGACCTTCTTCTAGCTATGTCATAACGGATTTTATCATCATATCATAAGATCTATGTGGCAACAAACGTGCGATCACAAAATGCACAGAAGGGCTTGATTTTTTTGCCATTTGGCTATGATGCCCTTATAATGGGACCCTTTAGCAACTATGTTAATGGTACCCTAACAAGACTAGTAAAGTAGTAGTAGGTACATAGTTATCTGAGACCTGGATGTGAGTCAGTAGGTCTCAACAGCGCAATAAAGAATACACAAGAAGTAAAAAAGATGGTACCATTCCCACGATGGTCGGATGCAATCATAAGTCACTAACGGCGAATATAGTGATGTGCGGGAATCGAGTAGAATATCGATGATATTAAAATAGTATTTTATTGGTTTATTAGGACTACCAACAAGATAATATACTAAAATAGCTTAAAATTAAGGTACATAATATTTATGTTCTATTACTAGTTTAGTAGTCCTGGAGGGCAATTCTCAGCACCATGATTATAACGAATTCGAAATATCTCTAAAACGCATATATCACAATATTGTAAGCTTCCGATATTTAACACTTTCAACTTAGGAACTCGATATAATTTATCGAATGTTTATAATAAAATTGTCGAATTTTCATAAACGTGAACACGTGTATCCTAACAGTGTGCAAAAACAACGTCATTTGAATACCTTGGAAACAAATAAAGAACATATCTGGTGACCGACCGAATTCTGCTCATCAGACTTTTTTGTGAGCAGTGGTGGATTTACCAGCAGGTTGAGTAGGCGGCAGATTTTGGGGGCGGCAAATTAACAAATTTTGTCGATGTCTTTTCTCTCTCACTTGCCATTGCACATTCCGAGAGTAGCAAACTTATACCGATTAGCTCAAAAATATACCGGATAATTATTTTACGTGAACTTTCAACGAAATTGTTGCATTGTTAAAATAATGTATGATATGACAATTGTTGAGGCAAGGGTGGCAAAAACTATTCAGCCTATACCTTGAAAATATGTAAATCCGCCACTGTTTGCGACAGCTAGTTCTAGATATGCGGTGGCTACAGAATCTGTACCCTGTGTTGTTTATGGACCACTTACCTTTGACAACACACAGTCATAATGGTAATACATAGCTACAAGCATACCTGTATCATTATGTGGCACCAACATGGCGCGGATTCACCGGGTAGGGGTTTTTTTTTGGTGTATCTAGGATTTAAGTTTGTGATTGCCTTTGTAATATATATAGTACACCACGCTACTCGCAAACGGTATCTAAAGATTTTTCTTAATTTGTGAAGACGGTTGTTTTTGCTGTGCAATCATTTTACGGAATTTAAAATTACGCGGATAGGACCGGCTAGGTTCGCCCACTTTGTACTTTTCCATGGTGCTATTTTTAGGGTTTCGTTGCCAAATTACAAAACACGGAACCCTTATAGATTCGTCATGTCTGTTTGTCTGCCTGTCCGTGTATGTCGCAGCCACATTTTTTATTTTGAAGAAATTTTCCCATTTTTTAATAATTTTTTTTATTTTCTCTGTAGAAGAAGATTTGGCAATGAAATAGTGGAGGTTATGTACGAGGTTATTTTTACTTAAAAGAATACCATTTTTTGATGTAGTCATCATGCCTATTTTACAATAACATAATAATAGATTATAATATCAGACCGAAGTTGGTTATTTCCACATCAACCCCAAGGAAAACGATGACGAAAAACATTCTATATTCTCATCTCTCAGCAACAATTTCTTTTTAGCAGAAACAATTAATCTTTTGAAATAACAAATAGTTTAGACATTCTGTAATGCTGCAGCGTTAAATATTGCGTAAACAAGATGAGATGGAATCTTTCAACGAGAGTGTTTCCAGACATCTATGATTGTACAGATTCATTGGTCCATTGGTGTGTGGGCGCAATAGTGACTTTTGCGGAAGTGTTCTAGATTTCGTGAAATTTGAAGATGCTATGAAAAATGGATGATAGAAATCCAGATTATTCTATTTTTGGTAGCGTAAAAACCAAATAGGTACCCAAAGAAATTTATAAATAAACATATTTCCGGACTAATCACACAGGACACAACAACAACAACAACATCTAGCCCCGTTGTAAGCTCTAAGCTTGTGTTACCGGTGGGGACACAGTATCACGTAACCTCAAACTAAGCAGAGCTTGTACTATGGGTGTTAAGTGACTGATATACTACACAAACATATTTTTTTGCTACTAATTACATACTAGTATAATCTTCATCAACGCCATAATAACGTTCCCACAGCTGGGGCACAGGGACTTCTCTCTTGATGAGAGAGATTACAGGGCTACATATATAGGCTAATTTTATTTTAATTTCTATTTATAATTCATATATATTCTAAACCGAAATCTGCTCCAACAGAAAATCAAAAACAAAACTAACAAATTATGATTGTAAAGTTTCAACACAAAAATGAGCTAGAGTTTCTAATCGCTTCTTTGCTGTGTAGTGTAAAAGCGAAGCGACCAGATACGATAAATTTATTTCCTATTTATGTTTAAGCACCAATGTTTATATTTTTTGTTTCTTGTATTTTATTTTTGACGTGTCTAAGTTTTGTAAAACCAACAATGGAAATAAATCATTTTGTAAATTGTATCTTGAAAGTTGGTTATTTTTTGTCAAAAATCTACTTGTATTATTAAAGTAACGAAGATCTGGCCGCTCTCGGATCTTTCCCTCCCTATGATTACTAGAAAATGCATATCGTACAGATTTCTAACGTGAAAATCTTATACTGAAAATCATCGACACACCGCAACACTATAAGGACTGGGTCATTCGCCCTCACACACAAATCATTTTTAATTATGTACGTATTCCAATCTTTTCATTGGTCAGCAGTTAAACAAATGACCAACGGACCAATCCCAGGCCAGCGGGGTTCCTGACCTTTTTTTTTGCAAGAGTTTCTTTGCGAAATGGGTCAAAGTGGTTCGCGCCGAATTTGGGTCACGCGAAATTGAATCATATTCGCAATTTGGGTCTATTGGGGACATGCTTTTAAATGGTGACGGGTTCCTCAATTTTAAAATTAGAACAGTTTTTAAATTATGTACTTCCAAAACAAAGGAGGTTGGTTCTCAATTTGGTGTTTATTTTTCAGATCTTTTTTGTTTGTTACATCATTATTTTATTAATGAAGTTTGTTGCTTGCGAGTTATGTACTAAATACTATATTGTAATATATTTTATTCTTCGCAAGAGCTAAATATCAATGTCAAATTCAGATTATGGTGCATATTTTCTCAAAACCCTTTTTAATTCTCATTTTTTTTAACAGCAGCATAAAATATCCAATGTCTGTACCTTTAAAGGACACTTTACACGCCACGGCGTTTCGCATGTTTTTGGTTTTTCCACAGGAACAGTGTATTTTCCCGCGGTAAGAAGTAGCCTATAATAGCTTCCTAACAAATAAAGATTTTTTCAAATCGGACCAGAAGTTCCTAAGATTAGCGCAAACTCGCAAATAAACAAGCTTTATAATATTAGCATAGATCTTACATATTTAAATTAAATCTGGTAGTAACATTAAATCTTTTGTTTCAGAGTCAGCGCACTTTAACAAAAACAAAAATAATTAACTAATAATAATTCCTCTAAACATATATTAACAAACAAAAAATACCTAAATGAAGTAACAAATAAATCATAAAAATCGTTATCCCTGGCTTCACTTATATCCACCCGTTACGATTATTGACGGTTCATTAATCCTTACAAATTTGCTTTGCCATTAATTACGCGATGGGGTCGTAAATATCAATCTGCGCATCACCCGCATGCGCGAGCGTGAGACGCGGCCCAAGGCTGCCGAAGGACAACACTCCCATCCGGTGCGAATCTGCTCAGGGCTGACACATCTCCAACAGATGGGTATTTGACACATCACAGAGCGTGAGACCCGCCCCAAGGCTGCCGAAGGACAACACACCCATCCGGTGCGAATCTGCTCAGGGCTGACACATCTCCAACAGATGGGAATTTGACACATCACAGAGCGTGAGACGCGGCCCAAGGCTGCCGAAGGACAACACTCCCATCCGGTGCGAATCTGCTCAGGGCTGACACATCTCCAACAGATGGGAATTTGACACATCACAGAGCGTGAGACCCGCCCCAAGGCTGCCGAAGGACAACACTCCCATCCGGTGCGAATCTGCTCAGGGCTGACACATCTCCAACAGATGGATATTTGACACATCACAGAGCGTGAGACCCGCCCCAAGGCTGCCGAAGGACAACACTCCCATCCGGTGCGAATCTGCTTAGGGCTGACACAATTAGTGATGGGTATTTGACACACCACAGAGAATGAGTCCGTCATCACCTCCGGTTCGAATCTGCTTAGGGTATCTCCTACAATAGGGTATATTTTGTTTGTGACCTCTTTCCGCTTTGTCTACTGTCTATTAATTTCAAACACATAGTTGAGAGTACATAGTAAAACATGCTACTTTTATTTTGTAGTAAATTTTTGGAGTTATTTTCTGTTCACGTCTATAAGTGTTGACCCTCTGAATCCTTACACCTGACCTCCGAGTGGTGCTAAGTACAGTCCCTGGTGGTAGGCTTCGGCTTGTCACCACCCTCCGGGTTGGGCTAGTGCGTGAAGCGATTTTTTCGTGTTTCGTAATGTGGCCCGAAGAAGTGGTTATAAAACAGCTCAATATAGTACAATATAGTACTCAATAAAATATAGTTATATTTTATTGTACCTATGGAAACTTAGTAACATAAGATTATAAATAATATATTTTATTTTAATGGAGAAATACTTAATTGCTTACAAAAGAGCGAGACAACCCTACCACAATGAACCATGAACTTATAGTGCCACTGCCACACAAAGCTGATGAGTGAAAGGGAAGGAAGTTATTAGGGAACTCTTGCGCACGTTCACTTTTGATCCGTAATAGTTGAAAATATTTTCTTTTATTTTGTACACCAAAGTTCTACAATAATTAAATATTATATATACCTCCCAATAAATAGAGCCGTTGCCAAATAATTGACGAACAAAGAACATAAATTACCTACATAACACTTCACGCTTCAGTGGCGCGGTGGGCGAGAGTCCGCTTGCGGCGCAAGAGGTAGCGGGTTCGATTCCCGCCGAGGGTGAAAGTGTTTGTAAGTTCTGCATATTCTCTTTGGTCTGGGTATAATAATAATTAAAAAAATCTATGTATGTATGTCTATTATACATTATCAGATGCTCACCACGGGATAAGATATTGTTGTGTTATTTATTTATTCATATTACAATGGGACGACTCAATATGACTCAACTTGGGTATATTTCTGTTTTAACCTGCTACAAAAAAACAACCGACTTCAATGTACTAATTTTTACGATTGATTAAAACTCGAGAAAAACTGAACAGATCCATATGAAATTGAAATTGACCTCTTTTGGAAGCATTAAATATAGAAATCTGTATAATCTAAAATATCTATCTATGTATGTGTCTAGTACCCGTTACACAAGTTTAGAGCTTACCACGGTGCTGGATGTTTATTTTATTTTTAACCCCGACCAAAAAAGAGGGGTGTTATAACACCGACGTTCTGTCTATCTGTCTGTCTGTCTGGGACATCATAGCTCCCTAACCTTTTTTTTTTGTATGAAAGGTGAGTTTGTCGCTAGTGTTCTCAGATATGTTTCATGAAAAACAGTTGTGCCGTTTAAAAGTTATGGGGGTGAGAGTGGGAAAGGAAAACCAAAAATCTGCAAATATACTCGTGTGGGATATCAAATGAAAGCGCATCGCGTCCAAAGAACAAAATATGATGGTGTTTTACTTCAGGAAATTAAGACATCGCAATCGGGGGTTTTCCTTAAATTTAAAATGTTGATTTATTCATTAGCTTTACAGAACATGTTTACTCGGTAATACTTTGCTACCAGGACTTTCGGATGTTCCCGTCAAGATCTCTGTGATTCCATAAAAAATCATGGTATTCTCATAAAAATATAATTTCCGGAATCATCCAGCATCACCTAACCCCAAACTAAGCAGAGTTTGTACTATGGGTATTCGGTGACTGATATATTACGTAAAATCCTTAAAAAATTAATCAAATTTCCTTTCAAACAAAAATACGAATCATAATCAATGAAACTCCGCGGTGAATAACAATTTAATCCGTCGTATACATATACTTGTACCAATAGGCAAGTCTAGAATATTAGAACGAACATTCAGACTACCTAATAGCAATAATCACGTCTATGTTAATAAAATGGCGGCTTCAAGGTTTTCGTGCATATTTCGGGGCAGACGTCTGATGGGTGGAATATCAATGCACTGTGATTTGGTACCTAGATTTAGATTCTTAGATTTAGACTTTATTTTGGTTTATTCACTGGGTGTGACAAAAGCCTACTAAATTAGGACATATTTGAAAAATAACCAACATCAAGTACAAAACATAATTTTGCAT
The DNA here is from genome assembly GCA_929108375.1 of Gymnoscelis rufifasciata. Classification (NCBI taxonomy): domain Eukaryota; kingdom Metazoa; phylum Arthropoda; class Insecta; order Lepidoptera; family Geometridae; genus Gymnoscelis; species Gymnoscelis rufifasciata. The sequence goes on along the minus strand of OV815327.1, from coordinate 4,359,975 downwards.
TATTGAATCCATTTCTCTCAGGGATCCGTCACTCACCACTCATCATATACGTTTCTAAGGTTTGTAAAATCATTTATCCACTTGAACGTCCAATGGCATTCATTTAATTATTCTACCGACATACATACGGTGACATACATACATACATAAATACATACAGTTGTAGAATTAGTATACAAGTACTTGTTTGTGGATACTCAAAAAAAAACAAGAGACTTAGTCATTGGTAAAGTCTCTTGTCGATATTTGAGATGGATTCAGAAACTCGGACAGAAAATTAGACTATTGTAATCAATAACAGATTGCCAAGTTGCAGACTTACAAAATAAATTAAGCATTATTAAATGTATGATTGTATGATGTCATTTCTAGATCCTAATCTATGATAAATCGATATGTAAGATTATCTATCGATCTACGGATATTCGCTTCCGATACTTGTTATTGTAGGAAGTGTGTACTTTGCCAAATATATTGGTGTATTTAATCGAGTGCAAAGGAGGATTATGTTCTTGACTTCTCGTCAATACTCATAGGTTCAAACATTTTGTTAAACCTACTCGGCCGCCATTTTGTAAAAAAATCGTGATTTCAATAGGCGAGACTACTAAAATTTATAATAAAATAAGCATTGCAAACAGCAAGTTTTGGATTTACAGACAAAAAACACCAACCAAAAACTAGTTTCACTGGAAACGGAGAAATTGTTTTTCAAAATCGCTTAACTCGAGCTCTGTCTAATACTGTTCCATTTTGACGGAGGTACATACAGGGGTGAGTACAGTTACACGGTCAGTGCTATTCTCCCACGGTGTACACCCTATTTTTGTAATTTTTGACGAATCTCGAAGTTTCTTACTCTTGAGTTTTTGCTTTTCATATAAAATAATCATCAATATCTGTATACGGCAAAAAAATATATCTTACAAATTTATATAAATCCGTATTCAATATTCGTAACCGTAAAAGCTAGAAATGGATACGTTGTTGGAGGGTTGATTTGAATCTCAACTTGTGTGGCCATACCCCTATGACAACGCTGATTGGCGATGCGGGCTTGTGGCCACACATGGAGTTATCTTCTTCACTCACAATATTTTGTCATAATATCCTATCAGGATTAAAATAAGGATTTCATTGTTCGTCCATTAATATTCTTAGTAAGATTTTAAATTTAAAAGAATACAAGTATAAAATATTTAAACAATATGAGTTTATTGTCGAAATGGCGTTAAACGAAGCCACATTTAAACATTTTCTTTTTTCTCAAGCTTATGTTCCCAGTGTAAATTGGGTCATCCAACTAATCCAATATCGTTTAATTTAATACAATGGTTTCAGTCTTTTTTTGATAAAGAATGCTTAATCCCCGACCAAAAAAGTGGGGTGTTTTAAGTTTGACTGCCTGTCTGGGACATCGTAGCTTCTGAACGGATGGAGCGATTTCAATTTAGTTTTTTTTTGTATGAAACTCACCTTGAGTTTTTCGCGGCTGTTCTTAGACATGTTCCTAGAAAATCGGTTGAGCCATTTAAAAGTTCTGGGGGTGAGAGTAGGGAAGGAAAACCGAAAATCTGCAAATATACGATAAAATCTTCTTAAACCTACTAAACTCTAGTTATTTCCATTATCAGTTCTAAGAATATTACAGACCTATTCTCAGTTAAATTGTTATTACTAAAAGCTATTATTAATTAATAATAAATTACGGATAACAGACATACAGACAAGCAGACATTGATAACGTCAATTTTATTGTAAAGTCATTATCATAAATTCTGTTACTAAGTAAATAGGTATTGATTTTATTGTTGTAAACCACTTAAGATTGTGTTTATGGAGAAGGAAATATAGTTTTTTGTGAATATTTATTAAAATAAATATAAATTCTACATGGAACACTAGGCGGAGTATAAGTCTCATACTTACCAAATTAATTTTAATAAAGTTTTGTTTACACATTAATTATATAAATTTTTTGTCTAATTTCTTAGATCGACACATTAGAAAGATTGCAACGTGTACTTGTTCTTAATAAACTTTGCAAATGAACATGTTATGTTATTAAAAGGTTAAATTGATGTCCAATGATGTTGCCAATATAGTGACCTCGTCTGCCATTTCGTGTCTGGATATCTAATGATTACTAATTGACATTTTATTCAATTTCATTTCAACATCATCATAAGAAAAAAGCCGTGTTGGCTAAGTGGGAGGACACTCGACTTTCATTCTGAAGTTCACGGGTTCAAACCCCGCCACGCACCTCTGGATATTTCTTCTTGAGAAATTCATTTGCGCTTTAAACACGTGCTTTAACGGTGAAGGCAAACATCGTGAGGAAAACGGCATGATCTGAGAACTTTAAAAGAGTTTGAAGGTCATGTTACATTCACCAACCCGAACTAGGCCAGCGTGGTAAAGTAAGGCCTAATCTCTTTCGTCAAGAGAGAAGTCCCTGTGTCCCAGCAGTGGGAACGTTAATAGGGTGATGATGATGATGATCATCATCATAAGCATCCATATTTACGTTACCAATGCTGTGCACAGCGTCTTCTTTCTTGACAAGAGAGATTTCGACTTTAATCGCTGGCCAAGTGCGGGTTGGTGAATGAATGAAAATCACGTGTTAGAAGAAAAATCCAGAGATGCTCGGCATGGTTGGAACCCACGACCTTCGGAATGAAAGTGGAGTGAGCTCAATTTTGGTAGTTTCTAATTCACTTAGAAATAACAACTCAACAGATTTCGAAGCTAGTTATAATAATAAAATCTTCACATATACCTCTATTGTATATTGTTGTTTTGCTGATATTTCGAGGAAGATGAGAAAGAGAAGTTTTTAGTGCTTGCAATATTTCAAAGGGTGGATTTTACGAAGCGTCGCTGTCGGTCCGCCAGTCGTTAAAACCCGTATGTGCCCTCATTAGGGAAGTTATTGCGAATCAGTTGTTAGGTTAGTGTGAGTGTCACAATCAAGTGACTTCTCTTGAATTTCGTTTGAAATAATTATTGATCGGTTCTTGATAAATTTATATATCGGTTTTATCGTTTAGGGAAGCCCGAGTTACTCATTAAAGCAATCTTTAAGTGAAAGTCGTGTAATAAAAAAAAATAAAAAAAAATGAATCATTTCCTCATGGTTGCATCAGTAAAAATGTTTTACATTTATACCTAGTTAATTCTTTACTATTTTTCGTACCTTTGATAATATTTTATTAATAATTACTAATAAAAATATGAGACTACTTTCTCAGTGTTATCTTTTGGTAATTAAACCTATTAAAAATAACCATTTATTAATTTTCCGAAAATATGAATTTATATTTATTTAATTCTTTGATTTCAATTATATAATTACATTTACTGTAACATATGTATATGTATGTACCTACATATATAAATAATAAATAAATATTTCCGGAAAATCCACACAACAACATCTAGCCCCGTGGTAAGCTCTGATCTTGTGTTACGGGTACTAGACATCTGATATACTTAATGTAATAGACATACATTTATACTCGTAGATGTTTTTTTATATAACATATGAAACACACAGACAATATTTTGAGTTGTTTCGCTACAACTTAATAATGATCTTGATTCATAAACAACTTACATAATCGTGCAGTTTCAACGTTGTTTTAGTACATTCACTCTCATATTTATAAATATGCTTTACGACCTGGTACAATTAGAAGTGAAAGGGATCATCATTTTAGCCAGACTTTCACAATGGATACGATGACTAACAATTTCAAACTACGGATGGTAATTGGTCCCAGCTACGACTCGTTTGCTTTACTTACCAATTATAACTAGAGGCCAAACGTAAGCTCAAACTGAAAATGGTTATGTCAATATAGAACGGAGTTACTGTGACCGCCATCCAGCCACTGCATTAGATTAGGAAGGCAATTCTCGCGCCGATGATTATTATAAGGAATTCGATATATAACCTAGTCATTAGTATATTTTTTTCGTAATTAAATAATTTTAACTGTGATTGTTCAATAATTGGCCTTCAGAGGGCAATTCTCATGCCTATGATTAAAACGATTCTCCATTTTACTCGTATGCTACAAATCGACTTTTATTGACCAAGTTTAACCATTGAAAAATTACAATTTTATCAATTTGATGTCAGCTAGGCGGTAAAACAAGTTTAGCCTGATCTGATCGCGTTTATAGCGAAAGGTGAAATCGGGGCTTAATCTAAAGGCCTTGGAAGCTCCTACCTTAGAATACGTAATACCTAGACTTCAGGAGACCTATTCACGATAACGGTCATTGAACCGCATTAAAACCAGACGCACGTATTGTCTAGACTTCGCTGTTGTATGTTAATTTGAATTGACATTCAATTTTTGGCTACTCGGATGTTCTTTGTGCCTATTTTGTTGCACTAAATTTTGTTTATTTACTAAAACTTATATATAGTTTAAACATTCCAGACATCATCTGCTATCTACCTTCGTTCTTATCGTATCTCATAATTTCTGGGTCGATGATGACTCGAAAAAACTGGCCTTAATTTGGTAACGAAATCATAAATCATAAATATGTTTAAAAAAAAATGACGTACATAATATTAACACGAGGGAAAATTACTGATTTCTACCTACAGACTTAAAAAAACTAGGCAAATCATTTATGGGTAACTCTGTACGTTTTTATAATAAGCTTCCTCATAATGTAACGGAGCTTTGTATTAGAAAATTTAAATTATTTATTAAGATAATACGCTTTTTTCATTAATAAATCTCTATTAATGATTAAAATGATGATGCTGCTTGGATAGATGTTACTTAGTTCCACGTTGGCAGGCTCTAATAATTCTGGTTGACCAGGACTGATAATATACTCATGTTATGATAGCTCCCAGATAATGACAAACATTTTTTTTTAAATGTTGAATTTAAAATAGTTACTTATAAATAAGAACTCCACAAATTGTAATAAACAAAATTGTAAAAACTTCTCAACTCATTATAAAACATTGAATTGTGAAAAATTTTAATCTTAAATATAAAATTTCCATGTCACAATGTTAGTTACCGAACTCCTCCGAAACGGTTTTCCTATTGTTATGACATTTTATATGCATATGGAGTAGGTCTGAGAATCGGCTACTATCTATTTTTAATTTAGCAAAACAACGTTTGCTGGAGTCCGCTAGTATATCCATAAAATTAAATTGAATAATCTAGATGATAGACTAATTATTCTTTTTTATTCGTCTCGCATAATATACGAATATATAATTATATAAAAAGCTATAGTTATACAGTAGGCTTTGCGATAAAGTAGAAAGGCATCTAAACTAAAATTATAAAGCTTTTGAAAAAAGAGTTTGATTGTTTGTTTGAGAGCGCTAATCCCCAGAACTACTGGTCCGATTTGAAAAATTAAATCACTGTTAGACAACCTATTTATCAAGGAAGGCCATAGTTTATTTTACTGAGTTGAATTACGTTGTACCGCGGGATTTATAAAACACTGGCAACGCCGTGGCGTGAAAAACTAGTTATTACTTTAAAAAAAATGTGTGGGAGATAGATGTGGGATATTGGCAAAGGAAAGAAACTCAGTTCACTTTAATCTAGTTTATTATTTAACCAAATGTTACAGAGCACACCGCACCGTTCGTCAGTTACCGCCATTCTATCTCCCGTCCCTTTCCCCCGCACCTCTCTCTCATCCTATGCGTTTCATTACACATTAACATTCCCACAAGTTCGGCCGTCCTGACTGTGTCTGCCCACAGACACCCGTTGTTAACAATAATTATACAGAATAACATTACAAAGAAATATGTATGCACAGTGGCATTTGAAACAATACAATATTACACCTTATTTGCCAAACTTAAAATCTCTAAAGTGCATAGAACGTTAAGGGCATAATCATTAGAACGACTTTCATATCAAATAGTTAAATAAGAGAAAAAAAATATAACAAGTCAGGTATCAATAATCGTTCATCACAATGCGAAACAGGTACCATATTAAGTACGGCATATAAACAAAAACATGACAATAAAAACAGAATTAAGTAACAACATGGTAAGTATTATCCCCCTATACCTACATAAAACACATAAAATTATAGCAAGAAGTTATAAGTCAATGACCTTTTTATCTATTATATGACATCTTATCAAATCTACAGTAAGTACTAAGTAACACTGAAAAAACTTTAGGTTTATAAATTGAGACATAAAAAATTAAATTCAGTTTCTATATCCTATGTTAAAGAATGCGGCAATATCCATGAGTGAAGAATCACAACACTCATACATTCATCATCATTCATTCAAATCCAAATTTACACAAAACAAATATTAATAAAATTTACTTAGTCGGCTTCTGGCCACGGCTTCATGTGGTCAGCTGCAGTGCTTGTTTTTTGTGGTCCATCGGTGTTGATGCTTACTTTTTGGACGTCATACCTGTCATTTCTCTTTACTTTTGTAACCATATATGGTCCTAAGTATTTTTGCTTCAATTTAAGGCCTGGACCGAATTGAGTGCGTTTTATTACTACCCAGTCTCCTTCCGCGTATCTTCTGCTCGCTTTTCGTTTTCTGTTATAATTTCGCATATTTTCTTCTTGTACATGTAGTATTTGCTGTTTAGCGCGTTCTCTAAGCTCATCTCTGTTTTGAATATAACTGTCTCTTTCTTCCTGCTGTAGTAGTTCATAGATTTCCAAATCTTCCTTTATTTTCATTTTTCGTCCTATTAGAAGCTCAAATGGTGTAGTGTTTACACTGCGTTGAAATGTGCTATTTAGTGCTTTCTGCACTCTTCCGACGTGTCTATACCACAGTGTGGAGTTTTCTAAGCATAGCTTCGTTAAAACTGGAATGATTGTTCGGTGAACTCTTTCTATTTGCCCGTTTCCTCGTGGTATCCCTGTAGTGATGTGTAACAATTCTATTCCTTCATCTTCACAGTATTTCGTGAACTCGTTACTTGTGAAAGCAGTACCTCTGTCTGTGATGATCCTCTGTGGGTTACCAAACGTCTGCTGATGTATTTCCAGTTTGTTCAGGGCTTCTCTTGTAGATGTAGTTTTCGTTGGGAATAGCCAAACGAACTTCGTAAATGCATCAATCATGGTGAGTATGTAATTATATTGTTTTTGCGTAGCCATCATTGGTCCTACATGATCTAAATGGAGTGTATGCAGCGGCTTGTCCTCTTTTTCAATGGGCTGCAGAAAACCTTCCTGCTTTCCAAGCTTCCTGTTTGCCAGTAGGCATGGTACACATGTTGCTATATATTCATCAATTTTTTTCATTAAGTTTTCTATATAAAAATCTTTGTTTACCATCTCCATAGTTTTTTTTCTACCAAAATGACCATTCTCATGAGCTCTTCTTATTATCTCCATTTCCATTTTCTGTGGAATAATTAAACGTTGATCAGGCCCTCGGTATAGTAAGCCTTGACTTAGAGTGAAGTCTTTGTAAGGTCCATTTTTCAGTATCTCTATGATTGCTTTCAATCCATCGTCAGTTTGTTGAGCGCGTTTTATATCATCGTGTAAGCTTGATGTTATGACCATGGATACCAGACTCGGTGGATTCCTGCTTAACGCATCGGCGTGTTTCATCTTAGACCCTTCTCGGTGTTTCACTTCAAATTCATAATCCTGGAGTAACATTATCCATCTCGCAACTCTTGTTGACATAGCCAAATCTTTTTTATTTAAGGTCAGTTCAAATGCTCTGCAATCAGTGATAATAGTAAATTTCTTACCATGCAGGTAGTGGCGAAATTTCCTTACCCCTTCAATCACCGCTAAAGCCTCCAGCTCATAGCTACTATATCTGCTCTCGGCATCTGATGTTTTTCTGCTCATATAATAGACTGGATGGAGTTCTCCATCATTATCCTTTTGCATTAAAATAGCTGAATATGCTATTTGCGAAGCATCAGTATGTAATTCTGTAATTGCATGTGAGTCATATATTTTTAAGACAGGCTTCGTAGATAATTTCTCCTTTAGCATCATGAAAGCTGCCCGTTGCTCATTGTTAAATGTGAAATTTGCATCTTTTTTCATCAAGTCTGTCAGTGGACGTGCTAACATTGCATAGTTAAGAATAAATTTTCTGAAATAAGAGCTCAATCCAAGGAAACTTTGTAGCTGCTTCTGATTTCTAGGCTCAGGGAATTTCATGACTGCCTCAGTCTTCCCTGGCGATGGCGTTACTACTCCTTCTTGGATGACATGGCCTAGGTATTCAATTCTTGAAGTAATCAACTGTGCTTTTTTCCAATTTATTTCCAATCCATACTCAGAGGCAATTGTCAACACTTTCTTTAGTTTGGTCAGTCCTTCTTGTTCGTCTTTCGCTGGAATCAAAATGTCATCGATAAATATTATGATAGAGCCATCTGATAATAGTTCTCGGAATATGATTGTAATAAATCTCATAAAGAGATTAGGACATATAGATAATCCCATGGGTGCTTTTTTAAATTCATATTGAGAATTATGTGTTACAAAGGATGTATACTTCATAGATTCCTCACTCACTTTCACATGGAAAAATCCATTCTTCAGATCGAGAACACTAAAATTCTTAGCACCGCTCAGCTTATCAATACAATCATCAATTAGTGGCAATGGGAAAAGATCTTTTACTATTTTTTGATTTAACTTCCTATAGTCTATACATACTCGTAGCGATCCATCTTTTTTACGCACCAGAACTAAGGGACTAGCATATTCTGAAGTACTCACTTGTATAATTCCTTTGTCCAACCATTCAGCTACCTGTTGCTCTATTTCCTGCTGTTCCTTCGGCGATACTCTTCGTGGACGCTGCACGACCGGAACGTCATCCTTCACAATTATTTTCATTTCTATTGGAGCTTCTTTGACCTGGTTAGGTCTGTAAGCTTGGACCAGCTGTTGCACCTCCTCTCGTAAAATTGGGTCCTTGATGTGATCTGTAGAAGGCACACACATTCCGTCATATTCACCCAACATACAATCCAACCATTCGTCATCTCGCGGTCGAAACCATACACTACTTCCACTCATAAACATTGTCACATTCTTTAAAAAGTCGTTTCCAAGTATAATTTTATAAGGCATACAACTTTTAGGCACTACATAAAACAATACCTCATCGTAAACACGTTCATCTATGACTAATGACGTCGTAATTGTCCCAATAGATTTAACTTTAGCACCGCCTAGGCCGTATAAGGTTATGTCCATGTTTTTACCGCACTGCCGCGCACTACAATCATGACAGAACTCATCCGTCACTAGATTTACATCACTGCCTGAATCAATTAATCCGTCCGTCGTTTTATTGTCCATTTTTATCGATTTTACCGGTTTTAACTTCGTTCGTTCGTATTTACGATGTTGTTGTGACGTTACTCCGTATGCCGTGAAGTTTGCGTCATCTGACGTACGGCCAATCCTAGCGTCGCCTGTGCACAACTCGGACGCCATCTTGCCGCCGGAACCAATCACCGCGCTCGGATCTCGTGCACCAATGCCAGACCCACAATTGGCATCATTCCGCGCGTAGTTCACGTTGTTCGATACGAAGAAAACTCCGTCGTGAAGTTGGTCGCTCTGAACATCGTTGCTGGTGGCGCCGCTGTCGGAGTGTGTCGAAGTCGTATTGAAAAATGATTGTCTGCCGGAACCGGAACCAGATGTAGTGGATGTATTCCGAATGGCACCCGATGTCGATGCTCGCGCTCTGTCGGGCTTGTTCGGCTCCATCTTCGGGATATCACGTGATTGCGTCGTTTTCTTAGCAGGACATTCCATTGAAATATGGCCGTGATTATTACAATTGAAACATTTTCGGCCTCGTTTCGGACATGCTGATGAGAGATGATTCATTTCCCCACAGTTATAGCAGCGTTTCGTCGTATACTGTCGCTCGCCACCGGATGAAAGACGCGCTTCAAATCTTGGTTTTCTCAGCTCACCACTTTGACTCTTTCTTAGATTATTTTTGTAAGCTTCGTATAATTTAAACTTCTCCTTGAGCTCGGAGTAAGTGGAGGCACCGTAGAGTAGGGTTTTATTATTTTCGATGTCGATAATACCGTCGATTATATACTGGATTGCTACGTAATCGGCTAGTTTGCCCCGTTTTCCTAGCTCCTTCATTTCTAGCATATAAGCGTAGCATGTCTCGTCTTTACGTTTCTTTCTCTGCGTCATCAATTCGTGTATTTCTTTCGTGTTCGTCGTGTCTGGGAATTCTTTGAGAATAGCGGCCTTTAACTCGTCGTAGGTTTTGAAAGGTTTCTCCGTGCGTAACCACATGGCAGCGGTACCTGATAAACTTCGTCTTGCAATCAGTAATTTTTGTTGTGGTGTAAGGCCAAATATTTCGGCGTTGTCGTCGACATCTTGCGCCCATTTTGATGCGGAGTAGGTTTTGTCTGTGCCGGTGAACTTCGAGATTGCGTCGTCGATGAGTAAAAGATTAAATGATTGCTTATCCGTCATTGCGTCGTCTGCGTCTTCGTTTTCTTCGTCGTAAAATTCACTATCGTTCTCGTCGTTATTTATTTCGAGGCTACTCGAAAGTCGGCGTGCACAGTCTGCCCACCTTTCCGGCGTGGTCACTCTCGAGGTTAGGTTAGTTCCTCTTCGTTTCATGTAGATTCTTGTGTTTTCCTTTGCCAATCCCGGACGAGCCCCCAGATTGTGGGATATTGGCAAAGGAAAGAAACTCAGTTCACTTTAATCTAGTTTATTATTTAACCAAATGTTACAGAGCACACCGCACCGTTCGTCAGTTACCGCCATTCTATCTCCCGTCCCTTTCCCCCGCACCTCTCTCTCATCCTATGCGTTTCATTACACATTAACATTCCCACATAGATCTAAATATATTTGTCCACAATCTCACCTGCTGGTAAGTTTCGATGTGAACGAAGATGGAATCCCTATGGATTCCATAAGAATTCCATGAGAGTAAATAGGGCCTTTCTACATCTATATGTAGAAAGGCCCTATTTACTCCTGTCTTTAAAAGGTGTTAAAAAGGGATCGGTATACTTAATTCACCTGAGTTAATTCACCCCGGTGAATTAAGTCTACTTAAGCGCTTTAAGGTGCATTAAAAAGGTATGTCTATTAGGTATGTTTAGTTCTGAGACACGATAATAGTATTTCCTATCACTAGCGATGCTTCAGAGTGAAATGATGTGGAAAGGGATGTATTAAGGACAGGTCGAAATGATGACCTCAGAAGCGACGGCTGCTCGGTAATCCTGTTATATGGTGTGTGGTACAAAGGGAATGAGGGCTGGTTGCAATGTTGGCGGGCTAGCGAATAACTCTAATTATATTAGGGATATAGGCCACATAGTATAGATGCTTCTTGTTTTCGTAGTCTAATAAGGAAAGGTTTTGATTTCGTATTGTAAAATAGAAACATTATCGATAAATATACAAATATTTCCGGACAATCCACACAGCAACATCTAGCCCCGTGGTAAGCTATAAGCTTGTGTTACGGGTAGGTACTAGACATCTGCTATACCTACTTAATATAATAGACATACATACATAGATATTTTTTATTATACATATTAAACACCCAAACCAAGGAGAAAAATGCTTGCAGAACATGCAAACACTTGATCCCTCGACGGGAATCGAACCCGCTGCCTCTTGCACCGCAAGCGGACCTCCGCCCACCGCGCTACTAAGGCAGTCAAAATAAATAAAGAGTCAAAGTCATAGTTAAAACGTTTATTTCCTTAGACGCTTAACAAACATGTTATAGCAGCCTTCACCAAATCTTCCCTTGGACTTGGCCTGCGTCTCTAGACTCAGTTTTGTGTTCTAACACAATTTGACTTTGTTTGATGTTTTGCCCAGTGCTCAAAGTGACTACAATCAAAACTTTTTGACTTTGACTTAGAAGTAAGTTTTGTCTACTGAGTCACAAATTGACTACAGAAAAAACCGAGATTGCATTTTGCCTGCCGTTGTTTTTTACGTTTTTTTTGCCGTTGTAGTTTCTGAATGTACAGGCGAAGTGAAAAAACAGAATTAGAATAACAAAGACAAAAGCTGCGGGTTCATCTATGGAAATATATGGCGGACGTACACAGCTGAAATGTGACCTATTGTAAGGCGTTTACTACGCTACATCTTGCAACTTAATCCACAGCAATCCCGCTTTCGCGCCCGCTTGTCCTCGCAATATGACCACCGCCTAATCAACACCCTCTAAGCCAGTACAACCTCGGGCGCGTTGGAATATTTACCTGTCAAAGTGAAAAATATGTTAAAAAAACAAATTAACGGTCTATCGGTTAAAATTTTGGGTGTAAAAAGCCCAATATGAAAATGTTTAAGTTTTCATTAATGTTTTGTGTTTAGGTTTGTTGAGAACTACGAGTATAGTATTATTTTTCTTAATCTGTGGTTGCGAATGGTGTTTCATGTCAAGGAAATTGTTGTTAATAAATTAAATAAAGCAAACATTTATGACAGTTTTAACTGGTTCGGGAGGCTATGGGATAACTTTATTTATTTTGTTATTAACATTGACTAGAAATATAAATTAAAAAACACAAACAAAACACCGATTATACTTACCTAATAACTTGCCCTGCCATTACACCGGAGTGTAATGATAACATTTTGTTACCCATTTATTTTTTAAACATCTTAACGTTAAACATACATTATAAAAAATTTAATGTTTCTGCTAAATATAACGGAATTAACTAAAACACTTAGGACTATTATAGAGATAAACAAGCTTTTATTGAACTGAAATTAAAAAGATTTCGCACTAAGAATTATTAGGTTTTAGAATGAAGTTTTATATCAAACGTTTTATTTACCTCTTATAAATCTGATTAAAAAGTGAAATATTTTTATGAATAAGGTTAGTGAAATAAGGTCATGTGTCTGTAATTAATGTACTTCAATAACTGACATTTATTTCAATTTTTATGAATTAAAAGTTCTAAGATTTGTTTTTTTTTGTGTACGTTCAAGAAATTAAATTAAATTAAATATTTAATAAATTAACAAAAATTTAAATCGTTTTCTTAAAAAAAACCGTGGAAAAGGTACTTTGTGTTTGTAAGCGAGAAATCTTGGTTGTTTCAATAAAAAAATATCTAATTACCTATATACGTAACAAATATATATGTAAGTATGTGTTAGTATAGGGACCCTTTAAGAATTTATTTATTATTTGTTATTAGTATTTGTAGTAAACTGAATCAAAATTAAATAAACAAATATATTTCATCAAAAAACATTAAGACTTATAATCTAAACACACTTCGAAATAAAACTAACACATATAAAATAGACGTAAAGTGTCTATCTGGTGACTTCTTCACTAGGCTAAGCCTGTATCGAAGAAGCCTGTAGATTTTTGCAGGTTGAATATAGGATAGTTCCTGGGATTTTAACTGTCAATAATAATAATAACTGGTAGACTAAAAAAGATTAAAATGTATGTGTTGTGTATAGTATTAATATGTAGATATGTAAAGAAAAAACAACGGTAATAGTCTGATGTCAGACGGAAAAACAACGAAGTCTTATTAACAGGGTCCCGTTGTACTCAATTTGTCGATTTATACTAGTAGCGACACCTAGTATTGAATAGCCAGTAACTGGTTGCTGGAGTTAGATTTACAGAACTAGTTCCATCTAGCGGTACGTTTTGCTGTACGATCGGGTTCGCAAATCCTATTTTGTATATTTGCATGATATTTGCATGGGTTTTACTACGTAACGCTTCTGTTACGTAGTAATTTATGTAACTGTTACACCGGTAACGTGTATGGCCTGTAACCTGAAGACAGTTGCTGAGCTAGGTTTTCAAGGGCCCTGGGTAAAAAAAACCATAGCCCCTTAACCGTTAATTAATCATCATATTTTGTTAGACTATGTGGAAGAAATATGATTTGTAAAATTACATTGAATTATTTAAAAGCAGTGTTTAAAATTATAAAGTTTGCATAATTTTTGTTTAGATAGATTAATAATGTAAGTATTGCTGTGTTTTTTGTAAATAATAATAAATTATTCTTGTGAACAGAGAGGAGATCCGCTTAAATTTTATTATCTACTTAGAATATTTTTCTACGCCATGTTTTGTACATTTGTACATTGCTATATAATGCCGAAAATTGCAACTTTTCCTCTCATTCAGATAATTTCAGAATAATGGTTGACTGCTTCAGTGGTGCGGTGTGGGTGGGTGTCTAATAAGTATAGTAAAAATATCTATATATTTATGACTATTATATTAAGTATATCAGATATCTAGTATCCGTAAAACAAGCTTAGAGTTTACCACGGGGCTAGATGTTGTTGTGTGAATTGTTTGGAAATATTTATTTATTTATATCATTCGTATTCTCATAATATTAGCAGCGGCTGTAATGGAATAAATCGTAACTCTACTAATATTTCATGATGGTGTTTGTAAGCAAATTTGCAAATTATTTTCGGTATTTTTCTGATAAGGGTGCCCGGAGCACTGGCCCGTTCTTTATAAACCATAGACGCTAGATAGAACGGTCAACTATAAATAATTGTCTTTGCAAAACTATCAATAGACAAAGTAGTAAATTCAATTGACGATGAAGCCATATCGGCTCGGTTGAAAAGTGTTTTTTCTATCCAGCTCTTGCAGCACTATTCAAATGAATGCAAATTATTGAGTATTTCAAGCTACACGTGTTATCTATATATTAAAAAATAAAAGCCTGGTGACAGACAGACAGACAACGTCGAAGTCTCAGTAAACGGGACAATAATTCCTGAGATTTAGTGATGGCTTTTACCATTTGGGTAACACGGAACCCTTTTAATCCTAAAAGCATGATTAATTTTTATTCTCAATACTTAAACGACGTTTTACACTTGTTGTAATAAAAAAAAACAGATAAATCGAATAAATACGGACCTCGCTTAACGTCGTTACCCTAATAGTTACAAGTAAATAGATAAATTGCGGCTTATGAGATATTAAAAAAACCTTTTTACTAGATCTTGGTTCAATCCAAGACACTAGGTACTCTCTATGAGAACCAGCGTTTTAAGATAGGGCGAGGTTCAGAGGCCGATAGGAAATGTAGTATTCTTAATTGATAAATGTGGTACAACAGGAATTCGAAATATTACATTACAGGCAAGTCAAAACAAACAACATAAAATATGAATACTTACAATAATAAATAATCACTCCTCGTGTTCATAAATTGGATCGAAAATTTAATTATACAAATAGATTTTTAACAAAATACAAACAACTTTTAGTTTGGTGAATAAGAAAAAATCATCGTTGGTTGAATAAAAGAATCATTTAAATCGGTCCACAGAGATTTTTTTTTTCGTTGTAAGTGGGTTAAAAATTATATCTGTGTGACATATCATTAATCCGATTATGGAATGAGGAGGTGCATGTGTTAGCTAATAGACTTAAAGGCAGGAAATGCTACGCGTGAAGGTCACTAGGCCTTCCGTGGCTCAGTGTGAAGTAAAGAAAGGAAAATGTATACTGAATGAAAGTGATTCATTAAAAAGATCAAGTCATCATCATCACCCTATTAACGTTCCCACTGCTGGGACACAGGGACTTCTCTCTTGACGAGAGAGATTAGGTCTTAATTCATCACGCTGGCCAAGTGCGGGTTGGTGAATGTCACATGTCCATCAAACTCTTTTAAAGTTCTCAGAACATGCCGGTTTCCTCACGATGTTTGCCATCACCGTTAAAGCACATGTTTAAAGCGCACATAAATTTCTCAAGAAGAAAAATCCAGAGGTGCGTGGCGGAGTTTGAACCCACGACCTTCGGAATGAAAGTCGAGTGTCCTCCCACTTAGCCAACACGGCTTTAAAAGATCAAGTAGGTATTCATAATTTGTTTTCATTAAAACGTGCATGCTAATTATTTGCACGATTTTAACTTCTTATCCATGCACTGACATAGATCTATACACACAATACCATACAAAAACGCTTTAATGTACACAAAGAAACATAAACACGTAAAACAATAAACAAAGCAAGTAATAAAATGGGCGGTCTTATCGCTAAAAACAAATCTCTTCCAGGCAAAATTAAAAGGCTTATGGTGGCAACCTTACATATTATAGTCCCCCGCTGCGCCTATGTTCACGATACACTCAAAAACTACTGAACAGATCTTTATTCAGTTTTAAGCAATAGGTAGATAAAGAAAACCCCGATTCCAATGCTTTAGTTTCCTTATAAGTAAAACACCATAATATCTTGTAATGTGCACGCGATGCGCTTTCATTTGATGAAACACTCGATTATATTTGCAGATTTTCGGTTTTCCATCCCCACTCTCATCCCATAACTTTTAAATGGCAGAACCGATTTTCATGAAACATGTCTAAGAACACTCGCGCAAAACACTAAACTAAATTGAAATCGCATTAATTGAATAGGTTCGGGAGCTACGATGTCCCAGACAGACAGACAGACCCACAGACTTACAGACCCCTCTTTTTTGGTCGGGGGGTTAAAAAGTAGCCTTTCTCCTTTACTGGGAAACATCTATGTCCCTGCCAAATTCGAATCAAATTGTATTCACCCGCGAAAAGGGGTATTATACCGCGTTAAAAGAAGCCTATGTGTTTTTCTGATATGAAGCTATATTATTAAGAAATTTTATCAAAATCCATTCAGTACTTTTTACGTGTAAGAGCAACAAACACACTTACTTAAATCCTCACAAAATTTTGCTTTTATAATATCATTGTAAGATTTGTTAGGGATGCGTGAGAATTAATTAAATTATGATGATAAATTGAAGGAGTCGGAAAAAATCAAGCACTTTCTTCGAATGTATTGTTTACTAATCCATGGCAACAGACAGAAGCAATCAAATTGCCGTATCTATCTAACTATATATATATAAATAAAAATGAATTGTTGTTCGTTAATCTGGTTAAAACTCGAGAACGGCTGGGCCGATTGATCTGATTTTGGTTTAAAAATGTTTGTCGTAGTCCAGGGTAGGTCTAAACGGTGAGCAAATAAGGAAAAATTGCCGGGACTTTTAATACCCGTGCGACGCCGGGGCGGGCCGCTAGTTAGCTAATAAATGTATATTTCCTAAGCAGAGTAAACTCACAGCCCAACTTAAAAAAAACTAGCGGTCCGCCCCCGCTTCGCACCTAGTTAACCGTATTGTGAATCTAAACCATTCTCGAAACCACTTAAAAGTTTCATCAAAATCGCTCCAGCCGTTTAGGAGGAGTTCAATGACTAACACACGTACAAAAGATTTATTTATATAAAGATGTTGAATGCTTTTAATAGATTTCTGAACCTCACAATAAAAGTTGTAAATTTGGGAGGTTTTGTCTGTTCACGTCCGTAAGTGGTAACCCTCTGAATCCTTACACGTGACCTCCGGGTGGTGCTAAGAACAGTCTCTGGTGGTAGGCTTCGGCCGCGGCTTGTCACCACCCTCCGGGCTGGGCCAGTGCGTGAAGCGATTTTTTCGTGTTTCGTAATGTGGTCCGGAGAAGCCATCTTCTAGGCCTTCATGCTCCATCTTAGACCACATCTTCACTTTACATCAGGTGAGATTGTGGTCAAATGAAGGCTTATCAACAATAAAAAAAAAAAAAAAAAAAAAAAAATTTAATTCTATAACTCCAAATAAAAACTTATGTGTCTAAACAGCGATACACCAACATTTTGACGGAAAACGCTTACAGCGCGCATATTATGCTATCGTTCGAACGGGGATTGTTGTGACACCTTGGACGGAAATAACTTAATTTTAAAGAGATTACAACTTCAATGAACACTATTATACGACTTCTTGACAAAGAGATTACAAAGATATACAATGCAAGAATGTATGAGGTAGGTACAGATAGATATTTAACTCTAGCGATTTTTTGTCAAATACTTCAACCCTTTTTATTTATATTTTATCGTTATAACATGGTGCTGGGTGGAAATAAAAATTACAACAATACATTCTACGTGAGACCCCAGAGCAGGTCACAGTTCCCCCAACCTAAAACACACTAGAAGACTATATATATATTAAAAATCCTACTACCTATGTACAAAACTTCAGACCTTCGTTGCATCATACACATCCTAGGCTGATTTCCGTGTCTGCTGACCGGCGCTGACGGATCCAATCTGTATGGTCGCTATCTGTCGTGAAAACAAAATCAGCCATAATATTTTTATTTATTTATAAAGTGCAATCCACCAAAACTATCATGGATCTAAGCTGAATAGCATATATAATATAAAAAATCAAATGATCGCTCAAAAATGTGCTAGTATTGTGAAAGTCATGAACTCTGTGAAGCTGCATTCAAGTTTCAAGAACCTGTCAGTGTTAATAGTGCTGATGATGATGAAAAGTGTGGACTGTGGCCGAGTGCAGGCTGCTGTGAGCTTTCTGTGAGTACCTTAACCTTTTGCCCTATAGGTATTGCATTATCGCGAAAAACTTGAATAACGTTCAGCTCTAAATATACATATTTTGCGTTTGTATATAGACTACGAGAAAACCTTCGATTCGATAGAAAGTTAAACGGTACTAGAGTTACTTCAACATTGAAATATGCATTGAAGTTTCGCGTAACGTAATGCTTTCGATCACAAATGAACTTTGATGATCGAAAAATGGCGTTTTCACTTTATAATTTTATTTAACTCGACACTGGCAAATTGTCGCTTTAAGCGCAATGTCCAATTACAAGAAACTGAACTGAACTTAAAAGATATCTTGGCACTTTCTTATTACATTGTAAATTTGTATTTTTGGACGGGCTAAAAGGCGTACTAAACAGTATACCTATTTGTTTATGAAGTCATCATGCCTTTTATCCACAGAACAAATGCCACGTATCAGGAGATGGAAGTCAAAGGGGAGACCAGCCTATCTCTCCGAGACATCCTGCCCATCAAAGCGAAAAACTACGACAAGAACCGCGCGCCGAAGCTGATGGGGCAGCCGACGGTGGTCTACTTCCACGTCACTGTGCTGTCTCTGGACTCCATCAATGAAGAGAGCATGGTATGAAACTATCCAAGAAAAGTCTCGTAAACATCATTCGGTCATGTGACCTCGATAGGCCTTCCTCAAATAAAAAAAGCGACCATAACCCACCATGGTGGTTCAGTGGGTTGATACACCTATCAAATATAGTGACAGATGACCAGTGTCCAGTGTGCCAAGTATAATGTGATTTATTATTTTAATATTTTATAGGAAAACAACCGACTTCTAAGGTTCCCTTTAATGGTTAAATGAAGATAACTTCATCTAGGCCGATTCTTACATAATTAAATGGGACCACCATAGGAATATCTCTTTTCAAAATAAAAAAAATCATCAATATTAATTTATTATTGTTTTATGTATATTGATGCGATGCCTGTAAATAAGTGAAAAGATAAGAATGCTTAGTTCTAATTCGCCAACACGGCGCCTTCCGTCTCCTCAGCGAAGTGAATTAGATTCTCTTTTTCTCTCTCGTCAAGAGTCCCTGTGTTCCAGCAGTAGGGACGTTAATAGTTACAGGTTACTAATGCTTATACTACTAATTTGTCTCCAGACCTACGTAGCCGACATCTTCCTGGCGCAATCCTGGCGCGACCCCCGCCTCAGGCTCCCGGAGAACATGCACGAGGAGTACAGGATCCTGGACGTGGAATGGCTGAACAACATCTGGCGCCCTGACTGCTTCTTCAAGAACGCCAAGAAAGTCACCTTCCACGAGATGAGCATTCCGAACCACTATCTGTGGCTGTATCACGATAAAACGCTGTTGTATATGAGCAAGTAAGTTCTTTAAGATTTTTTATACCAAATGGTGAAGCATGCTACAACAATACTACCCCATAACAACCAATATGTGCACATGTTTAATGGCAAATAAAATTTATATTTTAATCTACATTATGCTACATATATTCCGATACAATATTAAAATTGTTACGATACGAAGCTAAGAATCAGGGAATATCCATAATGCCGTCACAGTTTACGTGAGTAAAACGCGTTTTAAAAGTGTATATGATATTATTTATTTATTTTGGACCCAAGGCCCAAAGGAATTCCATTATTTGCCGCGGTACAGTATAGGTAGGTATATTTTTATAACATATAAACAAAAACCAGTGAAAGTCCCGAACAAACAGATAGACAGATATACCAAAATTGTAAAATTAATCTTGGTAGCTATTTGGTGTATTGGCAAATCTGTCTATTGTGATTGAGGGAGGCTTAAGCAGTGCACTTCCTACGCCAAAATGTGAGAATTGATTTAGAATTTGTTCCGAACGCCGAAATCGGAATTGTTTAGATTAGATTTTAGATAGGAAGGTAAATTGAAACAAATATAATTTTGATTTTAGATTGACTTTAGTGCTGTCCTGCGCCATGAAGTTTGAGACTTACCCTCACGACACCCAGAGCTGCTCCATGATGATCGAAAGCCGTAAGTTTTGCCGGGACACGCACTGTAGTACATAGGCTAGCTCAAAAAAATAGACGGTAAATGCCCATGCGCATTCGGCGACCCCCTAGTGCAATGTGCATCAGAGCATCGGTCGTTGCTTGGCAGACACCACAAACCGGTAAGGTTGGCTCGCGTCTCAGAGATCATGTTTAAAACCCTTATCCCATCATCTTACTACTATTTATTTTATTTATAAAGCTTCCGCTTAACCTGAGCGAAAAAAGAGAGTCAGCCGCGCGGTGGAGACTACGGTACTCATACTTTATGACTCTGCAACAACAAAGCAACAAATCGGGACTTTTTCAGTCAAAAATATCCTGCGTTGCTGACGCGAAGGTAGTTACGACCAAAGCCTTAATGTTACAATATTACAACGACTGTTCTCTCGTTTATGTTGTATTCCTTCCACAGAACTAGATCGAGTGAGAACAAAGGAGTTCGGCGATTTGTAGGGAGTCCGAGCGTGAACTTTTTGCGTAGGTACTTTAACGACACGAGTGTAATTTAGTGATGGGAAAAATAAGCCGCGCTAAAACAATTCAAAAGCATCGATCACGATCTGTGTCATTTTGTTGTTAAAATCTGACGTAGCACGCGGATCGCGGTCGGGAGCAGTCTGGAGTTCGCGGCGAGCAATGGAGCTGTCGAGCCGTCTTTTCGCCACGCGTGGTACATACACTCATCGCTTCTATCTCGATCTAGTTCTGTGATTCCTTCTCACTTTGCTATTTTCTTGAAAAGTTTTGTATTTAATTATGAGGGTTGTGTGTGTCTCTCTCGTCAAGAAAGAAGTCCCTGTGTCCCAGCAGTGGGAACGTTAATAGGGTGATGATGATGATGATGTTGTGTGTAGGTAGGAAATAAATGACATAAATGTATTTTCTTTCTTTTTCTTGAAAGTAACTATATTAATAATATGTATGTTCCAGTGTCCCATACAGTCCACGACCTCGTATTCATCTGGAACCTGACAGACCCGCTCGTGGTGAACCCCGACATAGAACTGCCCCAACTGGACATAGCCAGCAACTACACCGCAGACTGCACTATCGAGTATTCTACAGGTAAACTGCTTATTACAGAAAAATATAAACTCGCTTTGCCCACCACTAGGCTGCATAAGGTTAATGTATCATTCAAAGGGCAATGTATACGCTTCTACAACAAGATTCCCAAAGAATTGCAACAGTTGTCAATTACTAAATTTAAGAATATTGTAAAAAACAATCATTGTAAAAAAGCTTATTATAAAATATCGGATTACCTTGAGGACAAAATTGCTTGGGACGGAATCTGCTCCAACACAAAACCAAAAACAAGACTAACAATGATTATAAAGTTTCAATACAAAAATGAGCTAGAGTTTCTAATCGCTTTTTTGCTCTAGTGTAAAAAAAGCGAAGCGACCAGATACCATAAATTTATTTCCTACTTATCTTTAAGCACCTATTATTATTTTATTTTTGTTTTTTTTTGTATTTTATTTTGATGTGTCCAAGTTTTGTAAAACCAAACAATGGAAATAAATGATTTTGTATCTTGTATCAGAGATCTAGTTCTACAGAGAACTTCAAACTTCAAAAAATGATAATGATTGGTTTTTTTATTATTTATGATTCCGAGCTATTATAATATCTTTAATACATTAATTTTAACGTACAAATTATAGATAATAAGAAGAGCTTCTTATTTAAAAAAAATATCTAGCTCGTTGTAAAATTCCTAAATCATAAATATTCTCAACTAACTATTTACCCATCTCTCGGCTCTAATCTATTGATTCATATTTTTCATCATTCGTTATACGTCGTTCGACCGGACCGGTCCAAGACGGTAGGTGTGCGACGGTCTGTAACCTTATGACTGGCAGCACCGATTTAAATGGGACCAAAAATTATATCTACGTCGTGTGAATGACGTCACCTACTATTAAATTTGAGTAAAATTTTAAGCAGGGAAGACTATTCTTACTACTCTGATCCAATGCGAGTTGATAACAAAGACTTCTTGATAACTTCTTGAAACCGATATTAAGCTCATTAAAACTTCTCTTATTATAGGTAACTTCACCTGCCTAGCAGTGGTGTTCAACTTGCGCCGACGGCTTGGCTACCACCTCTTCCACACCTACATCCCTTCAGCGCTGATCGTCGTGATGTCCTGGATCTCCTTCTGGATCAAACCTGAGGCTATACCGGCTAGGGTAACTCTGGGAGTCACGTCTTTGCTTACTTTAGGTGGGTCACGGGTTAGTCAGGGTTATGCGCTGCGGTAGGTTATGCGCGGGGCATTACCTGAGGCTATACCGGCTAGGGTAACTCTGGGAGTCACGTCTTTGCTTACTTTAGGTGGGTCACGAGTTAGTCAGGGTTATGCGCTGCGGTAGGTTATGCGCGGGGCATTACCTGAGGCTATACCGGCTAGGGTAACTCTGGGAGTCACGTCTTTGCTTACTTTAGGTGGGTCACGAGTTAGTCAGGGTTATGCGCTGCGGTAGGTTATGCGCGGGGCATTACCTGAGGCTATACCGGCTAGGGTAACTCTGGGAGTCACGTCTTTGCTTACTTTAGGTGGGTCACGAGTTAGTCAGGGTTATGCGCTGCGGTAGGTTATGCGCGGGGCATAACTAGTACTTCATAAAAAACTCCAGCATATTTTATGTACTAGTAATGCCCCGCGGTTAAAAAAAAACCACGTTATAATGGATTTTCACGCGAAATTAAACTTTCTTGCGGTAAAAAGTAGCCTATGTCCTTTCTCGAATCGGTTCTGTAGAACGTGAAATTATTGCGTGAAAGAGAAGCAGACAAAAGTACTTTTGAATTTATAATATAAGTGTGGATTTAAATGACCATAATATCAAAGGACTAAGTTTATCACGTGACGACTGCAGTGCAAGTCAAGCCG
The DNA here is from genome assembly GCA_929108375.1 of Gymnoscelis rufifasciata. Classification (NCBI taxonomy): domain Eukaryota; kingdom Metazoa; phylum Arthropoda; class Insecta; order Lepidoptera; family Geometridae; genus Gymnoscelis; species Gymnoscelis rufifasciata. Next base: position 4,336,543 of record OV815327.1, on the reverse strand, counting down.
CGCTGCAACCGTTCCGCCACCGCCTCGCTCCCGCCGCGTCGCTGTTTACTTAATATCTATTCCTAACTAGCAATGAAACTTGTAATAGTATTTGTAACTATTATGTTTAACTAACAGCCGTATAGTGAACCGGTTAAATAAGGCTTTGACAAAAAAAAATAGTGGCAGAAGTGTATAACAATTTAACCAAGAGTCACGTAATACATATGGACAACTAGCTAATAGCTATCAAGGTTTATACAGACCGGTAATAGACAAGCTGGCGGTGGATTATTTAGGATGCCGTTTATAGCTTGACTGATCATATTTTTAAAAAGTATGTCGAGCTTAGAGCCCGGGATAAGATGGTGCCGTGTGGATTATCCAATATTTATTTCATTATTAATCTTTTTCAGCCACTCAAAACACGCAATCCCAGCAAAGCTTACCACCCGTCTCCTACGTAAAAGCCATAGACGTGTGGATGTCATCCTGCTCCGTCTTCGTGTTCCTGTCCCTCTTTGAGTTCGCGGTGGTCAACAACTACATGGGGCCGGTGGCTACGAAGGCCATGAAGGGGTATTCTGATGAGGATCTGTCGAGAGATCTTGATGCTTTTAAGGTAAGACCGTATTAAACATACCAAGGGCAATAAAGCAGGAGGTAGGCAACAACATATACTAGAAACAAGATATCTGCAAACAGCTGATGCTTTCAACTTTCAACATCAAATACGCTACCACACCGATATTTGCGCGTTTGGCCAATTCAATCATTCATTCGATCAATCATTCATTCGATCAATCATTTAATTAATCGTTCAATCATTTAATTAATCGTTCAATCATTTAATTAGCTTTAAGTCCCTTTTTGTATTGTGATATCCTGGTGTGTAATAAAGAGTTTTTATTATTATTATTATTATTATTAATTAATCGTTCAATAATTTAATTAAACGTTCAATCATTTATTAAAAACCAAAGAACATATAACTTAATTAACGCAGTCTTTAGTATTTTGCCTCCTATTAGTATCAGGGCAATTGCTCCTACTTATGACCTATCCAAAACATTTAAGATTTAATGGAATCTGTTTATGAGGTTTCTCAACCGCAGAATATTCATTATAGACGTAAGACTTCATCATATTAGTTTATAAGGGACGGTACCATATTGCTACTCTAACGTACTGTAACGTTGAATAGAATAGAAAAATATTTATAAATATCGTGAAGCACCAGCAAAATAGGGCACCAGCAAAATGGAAAGATGGTGAATGCTGCTGGTTCTCGGTAGCTGCAGCGACAACAGAATTAGGTGTTCATGAGGGATAAATAAATAAATAGGTATAAATATTGCCGGACAATCCACACAACAACATCTAGGCCCGTGCTCAAGCTCTAAGCTTGTGTTACGGGTACCAGACATCTGATATACTTAATATAATAGACATACATATATATAGATATTTTAATTTTACATTATACATTTATATTAAACACCCAGACCAAGGTTCATAGGGGTTGATAATATTTACGTCCGATAGCTGGAATCATCATAATGATGCTGATGCAAACTGCTAATTTGTTTTATGGGAAACCAGTTCTGAAAGTAACTTCATAATTTTTTCTTCTTCCAGCATATCTTCCCAGCAACGGCCGATCCTCGCGCCAGCACTTCCACCACCATCCCCCAGTACGAGACCTTCTGCAACGGGAGGGAGACGGCTGTCTACATAGATCGCTTCTCTCGCTTCTTCTTCCCGTTCTCCTTCTTCATACTGAACGTTGTTTATTGGTCCACGTTTCTGTAGTGTGATGTGTAGAATAAATGGTTGATGTTACGATAGTATTTTTTCTCCTTTCCTACGTTGTCTGGAAGAAGTTGTAGACCAGCTATAACCCAATCTATATGCGTCTTCGTCAGCGCCATCTAGAGTTTGCACTTTTTACGAGCACTAACTATGAAGAAACAATAAATTTGAACTACAATTGCTTACAAAATAAGTCTCTGGAGTATATATTTGAGGAGATAGAGCCTATGAAAGGTAATTTATATCAACTTAATATAATTTCCAAACGGTGCATTATTTGGTGTGTGTCAGGATGGCGTGAGACATGTCTGAATAGTCACAGGTTATGCACCAAATAACTGTACCTAAACTGTACCTATATGAAAAAAAACTGTACCTCAAGCAATTAGATATAAAATAAATTGTGTTATGGACACGCCATTCTGACGTCAGCTTGGCGCGCATAATCGTGTATCTCCCCAACGTGTGGGAACTATGCTCTGGAACATATATCAATAAACTGTACCTCTTAAAACTGCCAACAAAAAATTGTATTCACACGCGATATCTGTCAAATCAACAAAGAATTTTTTACTACTCATTTATTTGATTCAATCGCATGACGCATGTTTGCCGATCAATTTTCAGCAGGCGCTTGTTGTCTCGTAATAATTACATATTATATTATTAGAATATAACATTTGACAGATATCGCGTGTGAATACATTTTTTTTGTTGGCAGTTTTATGAGGTACAGTTTATTGATATATGTTCCAGAGCATAGTTCCCACACGTTGGGGAGATACACGATTATGCGCGCCAAGCTGACGTCAGAATGGCGTGTCCATATCACAATTTATTTTATATCTAATTGTTTGACGTACAGTTTTTTTTCATATAGGTACAGTTTAGGTACAGTTATTTGGTGCATAACCTGTGACTATTCAGACATGTCTCACGCCATCCTGACACACGATTTTAAATTATGATATTAGTTTTTAATTTTTGTTATAAAAATAGAAAAAAACCTACTAAAGTTTAGCATTGTTGGAGGGAGTTGGGAGAGGCTGGCTCAACAAAAGGCCAACATAAACTAAAAAAAAAAAAGTGTTTGTGTGTCAGCTACGACGCACGATTGGAGTTTACTCCTTACGAACTATAATTATGATATTATATCGAATAGAAAAAAAGGGTAAATGAACGCATCTGCTAAAATGATAAGAGAAACAAACATTTATATCTGCAATTATTCGGATTATTTATATTACTTCAATAAAGCGTATTACATAAAGTATGTTACAAAATAATATAAATAAAATACAGCAATACCTCTTTGCGCGATACTTCGTAGTCTCAACTACGAAGTATCGCGCAAATAGGAGACCCCAAGAATGAGATACGCTGTGTAATGTATTCCATCTCATTCTTTTACACGTTAAATCCTACAGATATGTTTGTCTCTTTCTACGTAACACCTCAACTTTTCGTGTTACACTTTTTGATTTTACTCATAAAATTTCCGTACCGGGCCTTATAACTCAAATCGTTTCTTAAGGAGTAAACTCCAAAAATCAAATTAGTAGTAGGCTTGCAATTGTCAATAGGTTAAAATGGACACGGACACTGCAATAGGTATCGGTATACCTACTTATGACGATGTTTTTGATGGTTCTGAGCTTGGATATTCATAAGTTAATTAATTAATAATTAGATCAAAATAAAACAACAAGAACCGTTTCTTAATAATCTCATTAACTAAAATAAAGTTCTAATCATAGGATGATGATTATGTTGAGCAAATAAAAATAACTAGACGTTATAATATACAAGATCTAAACAGCAAAAGCTAATGTAAATTATATTAGTATAAAGTGCTTGTTTAATTTGGTTTCTTTCCAGTTCCATAAATCTTTTGACAAAGTTCAAAAAAGCACCAATTATTGAAATCTCCAGCATTATTTTTTACAATATTTCTATACTGAGTTCTAACTTCAGACATTTTTTTCGAGCAGACCACTGGACTTTTATTCAAAATGGCCGACGCTTCGATCCAAAGATAGCTGCGATTAAATTTAGGATTTTTGAACTTGTCTAGGTTACTTAAATACCAAGTTAGCAGTCTCTCTGTTAATTCTGTACTCCAATTTATATCGTCATCGAAAATCGGCTTAGTTTCATCAAGAAAGGCGTTAGTCGAGACTTCTTTAACGATAATCTCATTTAGAATTCCACTCCATGGCGTTTTCTTGCCATCAATTTCTTCAGTCTCAACATTGTATGCTTGTTTTAAATAATTAATCTTATTATATACTTTTGCAACCGGTTCGGCTATGTAATTAGCTAATTCTGTCCACAAGTATGTCTTCTCAAACTTTGGATCTACAAAATCGTCAATATGATTAAGGTAGTACGTTAAAGCGCTGTCTATTTTTAAAGGATCCATGTCTACATCTTTATAAGTCTTATGTATCTTTGCGTCTTTAACAGGGGTTATGGAAAAGTTAGGTTCAAGTTTCAGGACCTTTTCCATCAAAGAATTGAAAGGAGTAGCCTTCCTTTTATCTTCATCAGCATTAGCGTAAGCTTTCCTTATTTTCCTGAACATATTTTTGCATTGGACATTTGTTTTATTTGGCATTTTCGCTGCAATGTTTTCCCATAACTGTTTCTGTATTATCTTCTTGCCTCTATGAGATCTCATGTAGTTGATGTAATGTATAAGAAGTAGTTTCTTGGTGCGTTTCGTCCATAATTTCGAGGGTCGCTCAGAGTCTTGCTGTGGGGCCATTTCTATTTCTTGTGTATGCTCGGGGACAACCTGATCGGGTAATATTATTTGAGCGTTCGCGATATCCGATAGGTCCTGGCCCTCTTGCAGAACGATTATGCACTGATAATCATCATCTGAAAGAGATCAAACAATATTAATCCCAGATTAATCAAGAATTTTCAACCTGAATACATAATGACTTAAGATGACATGTTATGGTATTATTAACTATGTATTTCACTATCATTTCCTTCACTTTAGTATTTATAACTAGCAGTGCCCCGCGGTGTTACCCGCGTTATAATTAATTTTCCCACGGAATTACACTTTCCCGCGGTTTAAAGTAGCCTATGTCCTTTCTCAGGCTCTATAAATTCTGTGTGCCAAATTTCATTTAAATCAGTTCAGTGTTTTCGCGTGAAAGCGTAACAAACAAACTTACATTCACATTTATATATTAAAAAAGTAATAATAGGCAGCCATGCAAAACTGTTATTTATAATTGATAAAATGTGAACGCAAAATGTATGAGCCAAAAAAAAAAGAAGAAGCTCTCTCGCCCCTTCTAAGCTGCTATGTGAAGTCACGTTATAACTACATATATTATATTATTTAATTAAACATTTTGTCTCTAAAGTACTCAAATCTCGTATTATTTTATCAATAATCAACTAATGTCTCCTTTACGAGATACTAACCTAAAGACTCCACCGCTATTTCCTCATCCTCCAGATGCTCCTCCTCCAAGGCCTCGACTTCCATCGGTTCCTCCTCAGAATTTTCCGTGTAGATCCGGTCAAACATCGGGAAGTGTGCCCAGGATATTTTCAGATCGGGGTTACGTGTCTTCATTGTTTTTAGTTTTCTGTATTAAAATAAAATATTAAATTACTACTAAATTAATATTACTGCCATGATGTGTGGATTAATTACTACACAACAATATCGAGTCGCGTGGATAGCTCTAAGCTTGAGCTACGGGTACTAGGCATCTGATGTACTTAATAATACTAGACATACATACATATTTTTACTATATACCATACCCAAGTCCACGCACAATGGACCACCTAGAGTCTAAGTGCGGACAATCAGGGCCCCCCTAACTACCATACCCAAGGTGTAAAACGGATTCCTATTACTGAGACTTCGTCGTCTGCCTGTCTGTCAGTCTATTACCTGGTTGTAGGTGCAGTTCTCAAGATCCGTGATAGATACAGAGTTGAAATTTTGAGGGATTATGTATTTCTGTTGCTGCTATAACAATACTATAACCACATAATTTAAAAATATATAAGGCTGCCATACAACAAACGCGATTGTTATAACGTTGAGCAGGTTAGTACTTTGATGGGTGATCACTCTGACTGCATTTTTTTGTACTGGATTAGATTTTTTTTTACTTATTTTGTTGTTTTTTATTGCAATATATGTATAAACTATACATGGAATATGGGAGCAGTATGGGTCTATTTCAAACATATCAAATCTATAAAGTTATTTAAAACTAACACAATAACTCACCTATAACACTTCCTAAGCTCCACAAACTTCTCCTTACAATGAAACGGAGTTTTATTTAAGACTCTAGCCAGCGGTTCCCAAACAGAAATGTCTTCATTATTATTGATCTCATAAAAATGCTTGGAGAAGTATGTTATAAGCTGTTTTATTTCTTTCACCAGCCAATCATCTTCAGTGGACATATTTATCTTCATCTGACTTTTGACAACTCTATAACCGAATACTTTCTTGCAGAGGTTGTAGTAAGGCCATGTTATAGTTGATTTTGGGTTTTTTATTTCTTTTTGAACGGTGTCTAAGTATGTTTTCTTTAAGTGGCGGAAACGGTGGGCACATTGGGTGGTGTTCATGTCGATTTCTTTGGATAAAGGCTCCCACAGTTCTAATTTGTCCGGGAAGCTTTGTATATTGTCTTTGTTCCTGTGGAAGAATTCCAGGATCTTCGTAGATCTGGGGTCCGTGCGCGGTGTGCTGGATGTTTTAGCTTCGTGGAATGATTTTTTTTGTTTTGGTTCGTCATCTTCTCTTATGGTTACTTTCTTAACTGAAATTGAATGATAAATTAAAGCTACCTGACATATTCAAAATAGGAACAATCCAAATACATACTATGAATTCTTTTACTAATTAAGAATAATCTAAATTTGAAATAAATAAAATCTCTTGATTCCCAGAACCTTAGTTCACTTAATAGTAAAAAGTCATACTATTTTGTAAAGTGCACATGATGCGCTTTCATTTGAGACCCAACGGTTTTTGTCTCTCCCCCTCATAACTTTTAAACGGGTTAACCGATTTTCATCAAACTTGTCGCGCGAAACGCAAAAAGAACTAAATTGAAATCACTTCATCTATTCGGAAGCTATGATGCCACAGACAGACAGACACGTCAAACTTATAACACCACTCTTTTTGCGTCGGGGGTTAAAAATGGTTAGAAACTGTATTGATAAAAATTGTCATTTAAATTGATTTTCCTGTTTATGAACAATGATAATAGGGTGGTTCTTAGACAACGCGTTTTTTATTAAAGTCTGTCATGCTTTTTGCGCCATTTGTGTTCGTTAGAAAGAGACAAAATATAAACTTACCAGTTAGCTTCCCATCATTTTCATTATTTGGCATGGAACCGGTATAAAAACTGACCATAAAATTCATATCCATCCCATAATTAAAAATATGATCGAACATGTCTATATATCTCCAGTCAATCTGTAACTCAGAATCATTTCTTTTCTCTTCCATTAAAGTTTTATAGAGAGCTACTAACTCGTCCCATTGGTTCTTACAACTTTTAATGTTGTGATTAAGCTTCGTAGCAATGGCTTCCCAGCAAACAAAATGGCATATCGGTTCTTTAAATGCTTCTAAGTTATCATAGAAAAACTTGACAAGTTCATCTATGTTACCCCTTTTCCATACTCCTGATTCTGAGCTTAAATTGAAATCTCTCTTAACATCTTTAGCAATTATGTTATCTAAAATGATTGCTATAGCGTTCCGGTTCTGTAAGCTGTATCCTCCAGCAATATAGCTGTTGATATGCTCTGCACGTAATGATGCATACTTTTCTTTGCAGCTCATTGGTTTCTTTTCAATAATTCTTCCTACTTCGGTCCATAGGAACATATTTGGTATGGTAGGATCCTCAAATTCATTGTAAGAGTCATAGTAGTACTTGCCTAGGATTGTTATATGGCTTGTATTCCATTCATTTTCCATAACAGCTTGATAGCTTGAACTCGGTACAACAGTTTCAGTTGTATTGTTGCAATATTTTCTTTGAAACTCAACATCATCTTGATAAATTTTGTCAAATAGCTCCAGATATGGCCAATTCATTTGAACACTGCTGTCTTCATGCTGTCTATAAAGAAGATTAACATAATGCTGTTTGAAGTTAAGGAATCTCTTATGCCATATCGGACCGTCATCAGGACTACCCAATTCCAAAGCAATATTTGACCACAAATCTTTGTTCCAATGTTCCTTTTGGAACTTAAGTTTGTATTTCAAGTAAAGTTTAAGCATCTGTTCTACATTTTCGTCTGCAGTTCTGGTGCTGATTTGTTTAACTACATTTGTTACTGGTGGTTTCACATCCTGTTTAAGCAAAGCTATTTTTTTGGTATTTGTATTAGAAAACTCCTGTTTGATCGCCTTTAGTTTGAGTTGCTCATTAAATTTGGATTCAGCAAAAGCTTGTTGACAGAGTTCTAGTAGTACCCATTTTACGATGACACCTCTTTCCGTGTAGGCAAGTACTTCATCATACTTAGCCTTAAGTTCATTTAACTGTGCTTCACAGCTATCTGGGTCTTTGCCGATTAACATTGTTTTACAAGCAACTGACCAAAGATGATGCCTTTGAGATGAGCCTGATACAAGGAATGATGATTTGTTGTCACTGTAGAATAGGAGAAGCCGTTTCATTTCATCATCAGACCAGGCTGATGCAGCTTCTTCTTCTACCTCAGGTAAGGGCTCACTGACATAGTCCTCAATCTGATGATGGTTTAGAATGAAATTATTGTCATGTATTTGTATACCAGCATTTTCTATGTCAGATTGCTCAATGTTTTCTAAAGTTGTTACAATGCCTTGTTGACTTTCACCATTTTCTAAAATAAAACATAACGGAGTTAATGGCATTATTAAACTCCACCTAAGCACAGTTACTAAAGTCTTTTTTTTTTTTTTTTCCAGACATTTCACACAACAACTTCTAGCCCCGTGGTAAGCTCTAAGCTTGTGTTACGGGTACTAGATATCTGATATACTTAATATAATAGTCATACATATATAGATATTTTTTATTATACATATCAAACACCCAGACCAAGGAGATCATGCTCCCAGAACATACAAACACTTTCACCCTCGGTGGGAATCGAACCCGCTACCTCTTGCGCCGCAAGCGGACCCTCGCCCACCGCGCCACTGAAGCAGTCAATGTCTGTTGTCTAACTATCAAAACATCATCTCCCTGCCCCTATCCCACATTATGTGAGGTCAGCTCAACATGTATTTTACTATCAAGACACTGCAGCTATAATCATTGTATACTTTTAAAACATTTGTTTTTATTTTTTATGAGCTGGTTGGGTCAGGTAGGGTAAGTTTTAATATGAATGTTAATGTAATTTTGCCATAACATCATCAGATGTACAATTTTATAACTTACCATCAACATAGTAAAGAAGAATCTCTCCATTATTCTGTACCTCAGTTTTGACTACAATTTGCTCCATCTTGGATTTTTAACTGTCCTGTAATGAGTTATAAGAATCGAATAAAGGTTTGCAATCTGTTTATCACATCAATAAAGGAAGTAGTTTAACGAAATACTAACAACAATTCAATTTTGCAGAGAAATTCGCCATCAGTGAAGATGTGTGATTGATTTTAAATGATGAATGTGACCAAACTTCGCATCCAAAATGCTAACAGTTCTTGGATATAGATCTTGTGCCACGGGAACCTGCCCAATTGTTCTAAAAAATCCCGGCTGACTGAAATAAAATAATGTAAACAAACAAATCTTCAGTAAATAATCACGATCAGAAATAAATATAGTCTTGCCTACAATATTAACTATCCACCCTTCCTTCCTTATTTGCTTTGAAATAGCTCAACTCTACCAAACGCACGGAGCCATTTTCTGAATATTTCCGAACACGAACAAGAACAATCCTTCAAATATTTAATGACATTGACATCCGGACATCCATCGTATTGTTTGAACGCTGTTTTTAATTTAATTTTGTAACTCTGGTTTCCCTTCAACACGACTAACAACAATTCAATTTTGCAGAGAAATTCGCCATCAGTGAAGATGTGTGATTGATTTTAAATGATGAATGTGACCAAACTTCGCATCCAAAATGCTAACAGTTCTTGGATATAGATCTTGTGCCACGGGAACCTGCCCAATTGTTCTAAAAAATCCCGGCGGAAATTTTATGGGGAGTAAAATCAAGTGTTAACAAAAGTTGAGGCGTTACGTAGAAAGAGACAAACAAATATATGATATATTTGTTTGTCTCTTTCTCTACTTTACTCTTTCTTTTACACGTTGAATCCTACAGATATATTAGGTCCTTACATATGAAATTGGCGTTTTGTATGGGAGGAACAAAAAGTCGAATATTTTTTAATATAATATATTTAATTAATCAAAGTATGAACCATTATTTTCTATGCACTTTTGCCATCTTATAGGTAGTTCATTGATCCCTTTACTAAAAAAACCAGTCGGACGGGAATCAATAAAATCTTTGAAGGCGATTTGGACTGCCCCATCGGAGTTGAATTTTTTCCCTTGCAAGAAGTTATCCAAATTTCGAAAAAAATGGTAATCTGTTGGAGCAAGGTCCGGGGAGTACGGAGGATGTCTTAGACTTTCCAATTGAAGCTCTTCTAATTTAGTAGCCGTCTGTTGCGCAGTGTGTGGTCTAGCGTTGTCGTGAAGCAGCAGTGGCGTGGAGCGATTGACCAGCCTAGGTTGTTTAGCCGCTAGCTTTTCCATCATGGTTTGCAATTGCTGACAATAGACATCAGCCGTAATAGTCTGGCCAGATTTGAGAAAACTGTAATGAACAATACCGGCACTAGTCCACCAAACGCTTACAAGTAACTTTTTTGGGGTTAATTTTCGCTTGGGGCAGGATTTGGCTGGCTGGCCAGGATCCAACCATTGCGCTGAGCGCTTCCGATTATCGTAAAGAACCCATTTTTCATCACAGGTAATGATTCGGTTTAAAATACCTTCATTATTGTGCCGGTTTAGTAATGTAACGCAGCAGTCGACGCGCGTTTGCCGGTTTGCTTCAGTCAATTCGTGAGGTACCCACCTTTCAAGCTTTTTAATCTTCCCAATTTGCTTCAAGTGAATTAAAACAGTTTTATCACTAACACCGCAGCCTGCAGCTAACTCGGACGTGGTTTGCGATGGATCCGCTTCCACAATAGCCTTCAACTCTTCATTATCAACTTGAGTCTCAGGCCGTCCACGGGGCTTGTTCTGCAAGTCGAAATTTCCAGAACGAAAACGTTGGAACCAAAAACGAACTGTGTTTTCTTTTGCAACACGACCGCCATACACATCATTCACCCTTCGAGTTGTTTCCGCAGCACTAGTGCCACGGCGGAACTCGTACTCGTAAATAATGCGATATTTTAAGTTTTCCATTTTGTAAAATGAGTGACGCAAACAGAAGAAAAAAAACAAATGAATCAGAGAGTATATAATCACTACGTTTTAAGAGACGGGACTAGGAAGGAAATTTTTGATCTAGGCAAAATGTCAAATCGAAGTTTACTATAAGTGAAACACCAACATAATAAATAATCTGTTAGAAGTTTAAAAGCAATGGTACCAACATAAAGATAATTTTAAACCTTAAAGAAGAAGAAGGGTATAGGGTTGCACTCGTACAGAATCGAGTTTTATCGATATCGATGATTTAGGTTTCTCTCAATAATAGGTTGGACCTACATACTGAAATTGGGAACAGGGAGGAGGATACTTAGTACAAAAACAAAGTGCAAAGCAAAATATTTATTTATACAATATATTATGTTCATAGTGCGTACCCATTATTTATGGCGAGATGTAAAACATCATCACATGATCATGATGATAACATGATCTATTGAATTGAATTAAATAATACATAGTATATTATAATGTATCTTGAGTTACTCTATTGCACTAGGAAACATGATGTAAAGAATGAGAAAGTAATTTTGTTGTTAAATAAATAAATAATTAACTTTTGGTATTATGATCAGATAAATCAAAGAAAATGTTCCGCTATTGCAAAGTGTGTTAAAACCGCAAATTATTTTTCAACACATCGAGATGAATCTAAGAATATGATACTCCTCCTATAATGTGTCATTTAAATGAGGTTGACCAAGCATCATCTGAAAAAAAAGTTTAATTATATTCGGAAAAACAGCACAACAACAAATTAATTAATATAGTATACTCCTGATCATATTGATGGTTAATGTTTTTAGATTCCGAGTGTTGAACTGAGGATGTGGGAGACAAATTCGTTATATTTATGTTCAAATAAAGAAAAAAATAACAGGCCATAGCATATTATCGTGTTAAAGATACAATTTTGAAATGAGGCTTATGTCCTAGTATATTGATGTATACTACGATAGTATACTAGTCCTAGAAAAATGGTGATGAATAATTCATATTTAATTTGAAGCATAGAACCATTTAGGTCTGGTGGACTTGTAATTTTGTGGTATGAAAATATATCGATGATAGGCGAGCAAACAAAACGCCTATTGTTTACAGAAGCATTATAATAACATATTGGTAAATGTACTCACCGATCTTCATCCAGGGCAAATATTTGGTATAAGCTTTTTGTCTTCACTTGTCTGCTGTATGAGTTTCTTGCAAATTTCGCATCGAATAGAATTTTTATGAATTGTTTTGTTCTTCATAATTTTAACAAATTTGCGGTCTTATATGACAATTAAAGGTCAAGTACTAGACTGATAGGTGACAAATTGACAATGATCCATGAAGAATAAAACCTATTTAACAAGAAGAAGAAGAATAATAATACCACTTATCTCAGAAGTAGCAGTCACAAAAAGATTTGCGAACCACTAAAGCGTATTTAATATTTGGAAGTATTATAGTCGCGATTAGTTTTATTAAGTTGGCATTTTTTTTTATTAAGGTGGCAATTTTTTCAAAGCAATGCCTTAGCAAAGCTTTATGTCAGATTCTATCATAGACACTTGCACCAGCCTGAAATGAATGACGATCATCGAAGCACAAATACATGAGTCTATAGTTGTACAAATTTGAATTTGGAATTCCTTACCAAAGAGGAGAAATTTGTGATTAAAGTGGCCAGTACGAAAAACGCCAATTTCATATGTAAGGACCTAATATTATATATCTGTAGGATTCAACGTGTAAAAGAATGAGATGGAATACCGTCGAAACGTCTCGTTCGAAATAAGAACTTTAACGCATTTTGATTGGTTGTTTGTTGTGTCTCTGGAATGCGAGTTACCATTTTTGACATTCGAATACGCGTTCGAAAAAGTATTGCTTGTAAAAAGGTTCCATGACGGCATTAAAAATTAAAAAGGTTGTATGCTGTTCTTACGATATATAAAAATAAAGAAGGTTCTTTCACTTTTTGAAAACAGATCACGAGGCTGTATGCAATATAATATCACTTGGCTTTAGGGCATGCAAACCGATAATCGATAATCGATAAATTATCGGTAATCGGCTCATTTATGTCGGCGACAATTATCGAAAAAAAACGATAAAATATCGATAAAAGATAATTTCTTAAATAATCATCAAAACCATTCTCATCACGGCGCCTCAATCGCGAGTGTTTAAAATTACCCGCGCAAATGCCGCGCAAGCAAGCTTACCTGTGTTTATGGCTTTGGTTGAATGGTTTGAATTTGAATTTTCGTTGTGTGTGATTCAGGCAAAGTTCGATGATGGAAGGATTTATACTATACTAGTACTACTCAAAACAAAATAAGGGCCACCCGAGTAATTTTGTTTCGAGACTATTTTTTGATGACCCTCGCGACGAAAATATTTTTTTATTATTGCATATTGTTCTCAAGTGTTGCGTTAACGATAATAGTGAAGCACTAGGGATATTAGTGTTGACGGTATGGTAAAAAAATTTAATGTTCCACTTAATGTGAAGTGGGTAGAGTTTTTATTTATTTTTTATTTTGATCCCAGATTAGTTTACTCAAGTTTACTGACAACTACGGTTGTTCTCGGAAGTTAAACGTGTAATTTGATATTTTTAACGTAAAATGCCAAGAATTCGCCGCCATTTGAACAATGCTTCTGCTACCACGGCCGTAACGATGGTAGAGGCTGGGCAATCGCAAAGTTCCGTGGCCTTACAGCTGGGATGTTCGTGAAGGGCTATATAAAACCTTTGGAACCGGTATCAGGTGACCGGGAGTGTATCCCGGCGTCGTGGCTCTGGAAGAATTCTAGCTACCACCGCTCAGAAAGACCGGTACGTGGTCGACTCTCAACGCCGATATGATGATTGTGGTACGTGGTGGACTTACTGCACGACGTGATCGTAACGTGACAGCGCGGGCATTACAAAACCGATTACGCCGGACTACTGGTACCCTTGTCAGCGACCACACCATTAGGAATCGTTTGCACGAAGACCAGCAACATTCACAAAGGCCTGTAACCCGCACTAAACTGACTAGACTGGGCTCATCGTGCAAATCTATTACGGTTTGCACGTATCTTGAATGGGGTATGGAGGAATGGCGTAAGGTGCTGTTTACGGATGAGTGTAAGGTGAAGTATTTTAGTGACGATCGACGTATGCGGAGAAGAAACGGAGAAAGATTTACCGATCCTTGCATTCACGAACGTGACAGATATGGTGGTCCCAATGTCATGGTCTGGGGCGGGATCAGCTTACAAGGTAAAACTAACCTTGTTTTTCTGAATGAGGGCACTGTGACGTCTCAGAGTTACATTGAACGGGTTGTCAGGCCATATGTGATCCCACTTTTACAACGAGCTGTTGACGGTTTCATCCTGATGCAGGTTAATGCACGACCGCACACAGCCCGGGCGACTATCTCTGTCCTGGAGGAAGCCAATATTCAACTTATGGCATGGCCTGCGAACAGCCCTGACCTGAATCTAATTGAACACCTTTGGGACCAATTAAAACGCCGAGTCAGTGCAGCTGAAGAGGATGTCCACAGCCAGCAAGAGTTGATTCAATTGCTGAAAAGGTGCTGGGAGGAGATATCACTTAAAAACATCCGCCATCTTATTGAGAGCATGCCATCGAGGCTTCAAGAGTATGTTTTGAAGAGGGGAGGACATACCCGATATTAAAAAATAAATAAACAAGTTAGCTGTGCTTTAGCCTACAATTTAATGCTATTTATTGTCAGGTGTAAACAGCCATAAAAAGTGATAAAATCCAAAAACATTGTAATATTAATTATGTTATGTCTAATTGAATTAAAATTTATTTCATTTAATTTAAAAAATATTGTTTTATTAAATTTAAAACTATCAAAGCAAAAAATCCGAACCAAAAAAAAAAATTCGTGGTGGACCTTATTTTGTTTTGAGTAGTATAAAACGATATAGAAAGATTAATAGTAGGTAATACAAAAATCTTGCTAAGTGCAGCAGATTTGATAAATAGAGCAGTTAAATTAGAAACCGAAACGTAAAGATATTTTTCCTTTACCAAAACCGATAATTATCGATATTTATCGATAAATAGAGCGATAAATATCGAATTATCGATTATCGAAAAGTTTCGATAATTGCATGCCCTACTTGGCTTTATGGTCAAGTGACTTTGGCCTGCTTATGACAAATAAAAATAAACTTTCTATTAAGTTAAGAAATAATTAACTTAATATAATTATATATATTAAGTTAATTAAGTTTCTTGTTATTAAGTTTCATCTACTGTTATATTTCTGAAGTGAAATGCAAAAATATTCCATAGCCATTACATTTATATATATACACATAGAGCATATTAAGCATAATATCGTTATTTTACGAGTATGGTCGGTTATAAATATACCTAATCAATATTTATGATGTATCGGTCAAAAGCTATAACCACACTGCGTGTGCGCAACGTGCGCAAGTTCATTCGGTTAAATTTACTTGCCATTTTTAGTTCAGCACTCTGATATAATTAAAATCAATAGGAGTAAACTCCAATCGTGCGTCGTAGCTGACACAAACACACTTTTTTTTTTTTAATTTATTTATTATTTATATGTTCACACAAAAACAATTTAAGGTTTGTTTAGAATGATAAGTTCATTCCTCAGTAAATTAAAGGAAAACAAAAAGAAAAAGAAAGACATGGTTATTCAAATACAAAAAAATACAGAATATAATACCTTACTTTACTTATAATCTTATTTATTTTTTTTATACAAAAAGTTGCGTATGCCACATAATTAGCATTGTCAAAAATGTCTGGCAATAAAAAAATATGTAAGTAGTTCGTTAAAAAAAAGAAAAAATTACTTCACCTAAAATGTTTTTTTAAATCCTGGATTATCACCTGGTTATGAAGGATGTGCACTAATGAACGCAACTTCTACCGCCACAGACTTTATCTGAAAGAGCAAGAAGGACGGGATATCACAAAATCAACTGACCTGAAATTCTTTTTCGAAAACCTTGATAGCTACTATAAATTATTATAATCGGGTATATTTCCGAGATCGAACTATACAGATAAGAACGTAATGGCGCAGTGGGAACACGTCTGTTTACGGCCGTTCCCAATATTCAATCATCAATCTGTGATTAAGGATAGATAGCTTTCCTCGATCGTCAGTAGCCATTTAACTATCTTTTCACGGCGTCCCAATAACGCGGACAAGTGAAGTGTTATCTTATCTATCTTTAATAAACTTTAGATAGGCTGCTTATACGCACCCTCCCTCGCATTTCATTTCACGCAGAATCGCAAAGTTATTGCTATATTTTAAATACAAATTAAAAATAACATAAAAATCAAGATTTCTCTTTAATAAGTAGATATACGTTTTTTTTAAAAGCCGTGTTGGCTAAGTGGGAGGACACTCGACTTTCATTCCGAAGGTCGTGAGTTCAAACCCCGCCACGCACCTCTGGATTTTTCTTGAGAAATTTATGTGCGCTTTAAACACGTGCTTTAACGGTGAAGGCAAACATCGTGAGGAAACCGGCATGTTCTGAGAACTTTAAACAGTTTGAAGGACATGTGACATTCACCAACCCGCACTTGGCCAGCGTGGTGAATTAAGGCCTAATCTCTCTCGTCAAGAGAGAAGTCCCTGTGTCCCAGCAGTGGGAACGTTAATAGGGTGATGATGATGATACGTTTTTTTAAGTCAAAATATGTACATGAAAAGTACAATCAATCAGCGTCACTGACACGCTGTTGTAACGTGTAACGGAACGTATTGAAGTGGTTTTGAAAATATGTCAAAAAACGTAGTGTGATTAAATACTCTCTGATGTCAAATTCAATTCAAAGGCTGAAGCAAAAACGAGAGATGTTGTACGCAAAATAGCGTTGAACTGGGGACTTTGTCGTTGGCGCCAAAGCGAATCAATTGCAAATTTTTTCAAATTTAAATAATTTTTCATTTTTTCTTTTCAAATTGATTTAGCGTAGTATTTTAGTGTTAGTTTAGTTATTTTTGTTATAAGTAAGTGTTTGTAAGTATTATTTTTGTTTGTTTTTTCTCCTGATACGGGTTTGAAGCTTTTTGTCTTCAAGCCCGATCATGGATATAGATCGGACGCCCGCCATGCCGCCAGAACCACCGGACCCTCCTGAAAACGGAAAAGTGCATGAAAATACAGGAGCATCTGGACTTAAACGTAGGCGAAATATAGAAATTACTACGCCACCGGCTAAAAAGGTAATTTCCAATCTGGACGAAACTTCTCCGTCCATCCAAACGGTGTACACTCATCCGTCCATAGTTGTAGGTGCTATTCGAACCTATACCGCTTCCGATAAGGGTCCATTTATAGTCCATGTTTCTCGAATTGAAACAGATTCCGCATCCGGTACTGTTCTTAAACCAATTCAATTTGGACAATTTATTAAAACAAATAAATTTTCTAATGTTTGTGCAGAAGGCATTAAAAAAGTTGGGCGCAATAGATGCTCTGTTGAGTTTTTATCGGCAACAGATGCAAATAAATTTATCGGTTCCTCTATCCTTCCTATGTGTAATTACGTGGCATCCATTCCGACATATAATATAACACGAATGGGGCTTGTACGAAATGTACCCACGGACCTTTCTATGGAAGAATTTGTGCAAGACGTAGAACTTCCTGAAGGTTGTGGAATTGTTTTAAAAGCAAGACGACTAAATAGAAAAGTGTCAGATGATGGAAAAATCTCCTGGGTACCTACTCAAACGGTAGTTTTAACCTTTCAAGGGCAAACTTTACCAAACCGAATCTTTTTATACTATAACTCTCTCCCGGTACAGATATATGAATATCCAACCATTCAGTGCTATACCTGTTGCAGATTTGGGCACACTAAAGCTCAGTGTAGGTCGAAACCAAAATGTTTCCGTTGCGGACAAGAACATACAGGAGATGCATGCGAAGTTGTAGAAGTAAATGCTTCGTGCCTGCACTGTTCCGGTAGGCACTATGCAACCAATAGGAATTGTCCAGAACAAAACAGACAAAAATCTATTAAAAAAGTTATGGCACAGCGTTCAGTCTCATATCAAGAAGCTGCTGCGGAATTTCCCAAAGTTGCAACGTCTTTCTCCGAGGTTACACAAAACAAGGTTAATAGATCTTATACAAAAACGGTTTATGCCACTCCCAAACCTATAGCCCCTCTTGGGAAATCTTATGATAAAGCCGCTTATAATGCTATAATTTCACACCCAGCGTCTGTAGCACCTAATGGGTGTGCATTAAACAATAATACTTCCTCTCCTTTTCCGTTCAATGAAAATATCATGCAATACCTCCTTACTATCTTAATAGAAATTTTATCAGCAAACCCCAATGCATTACCGTCCAACGTTGCCTCTAAACTGTCTCAAATAATCTCCTTAAATAATCATAATGGATCCGGTGGTAGTCCTTCAATGGAATGCACAAAGCCTTCGGGCAAAAGCTCATGAATTAGTTCATTTGATTAACAAATTCCGCCCGTCTGTCATTGCTGTATCGGAGACATGGTTGAAGCCTGGTTCTCGTTATAGGGTATCAGGTTTCGCTTGCCTCCGATCCGATAGGGCAGACGGGCGTGCCGGGAGTGCTTTATTTATAAAGCGCTCCCTTAATTTCACCTCAATTTCTTTTCCGTCTCTCCCCCCAGATATCAACGTGGTTGGTATCAGGTCTTTTGGAATTTCTTTTATATCTATTTATATACCTCATCCAAATTCTTCATTAATTCCTGACATTTCATTGCTATTTTCATCTATCCCTTCTCCCATGATTATCATGGGAGATTTCAATGGTCACAATACTGTCTGGGGACATAGCCATTCAGATATGTTTGGTTTATCTCTCCTGGACATTATTGATGACTTAAATTTATGCCTTCTCAATGATGGATCCCCTACACGTAGAGTTCTTCCCAGCCAAAATCCTAAAAGTGCCGTTGATCTTACTATTTGCTCACCCCAGTTAGTCTCCGATATTGCATGGAAAATTCTATCTCAATCGTATGGTAGTGATCATTACCCTATAATGATGTCCTTTCTAGTAAATCCTCAAAATAGCGCTATTCCGTATTGCAATCCTTTTCCTAACCTAAAATATAAATTATCAAGTGCCGACTGGCCGTCGTATTCATCGCTGCTTGATAAAAAAATTGATTTGTTTTCTCTATGTTCTGATTCCCCTACTACGTCATACAATCATTTTATCTCTTTAATATTAGCTTCTGCAGACGCCTACGTCCCCGTTAAAAAGCCGTCGCTTAATTTTCAAATATCTACGCCATGGTGGAACCACGATTGCACCAAGGCAGTTGCTGAGAGAAATGCGTCTGAAAAAGTGTACAATGAATGTATGACAGACGATAATTTCATTAATTTTAAGCATTCTGTGGCAAAATTTAGACGGTTGGCTAGTATAAGGAAAAAACAAGGTTGGATAGGCTTTTGTGAAAGCTTGTCACCTGAGACTCCTTCCGTCTTAGTTTGGAAAAATATAAGACGCTTCAGAGGTTCAATCAATATTGAAGACATTTCAGCCAATGATCAAACATCATGGCTCGAGGCCTTTGCGGATAAGTTGGCACCCCCCTTTGTTCCTTCGCCCCCTTGCTTTCCTTCCTCCCCTTCTTTCCTTCCTTCTACGAGTTACTTGGACGCCCCTTTTTCTTTAAGAGAACTAACACTTGCACTTGACGGACTGACTGACTCTTCACCCGGTATTGATGGCATACCATATTCATTTATGACCAAATCTTCAGAAAAAACTAAGTGTGTATTTCTCTCAATTGTAAATTCATTTTTTGACAGTGGAATAATACCTGTACAGTGGAAATCGCAAATAATCTGTCCTATTAGAAAACCAGGTAAAGATCCTTCAGATCCTTCTAGTCGAAGACCCATAGCGTTGTCTTCGGTAATGGCAAAAATTGTAGAACATATGATTAAGCGACGTCTAGAGTGGTGGTCTGAAAATAATTCAATTCTTGCTAAATCGCAGTTTGGTTTTAGAAAAGGTTTGGGTACAATAGACAACCTTAGTTTAATAACTACTGATATTTATACAGCTTTTAAGGAAAAGGAACACGTTGTCGGGGTATTCCTTGACATAGCTTCAGCATATGACAACGTTTTACTACCTGTGCTCAAAAGTAAACTTCTCTTGTTAAATATTCCAGATAAGATGGTCCGATTCATTTGTAATTTACTTATGGAGAGATCGGTGCACATTAAATGTTCATTTGGTCTCCTTCCTCCACGTACTGTGTGGAAAGGATTGCCTCAGGGTTCCGTTTTGAGTCCGCTATTGTACAGCCTTTATACGTATGATTTGGAGCAGACTGTGAACTCATTTTGTGAGATTTTGCAATACGCCGACGATATTGCACTCTACGTATCTTCTTCTTCTGTCACAGATGCTAGTGACAGACTTAACTCAGCTCTTAGTTATCTAGGTAAGTGGCTTCTTGATCATGGATTGTCACTCTCTGCTTCAAAAAGCTGCGCTGTGGTTTTTGCGAAAAAAAGAATTATACCTCAGGTAGAAATATTTATTGACAATGATATTGTACCTAATTCAAATACAGTAAAATTTTTGGGTGTCATATTAGATTCAAAGATGTCTGGTACATCTCATTTTGATTTGATTTCACAGAAATGTGAAAAAAATATTAACATGCTAAGATGTCTGTCAGGAGTGTGGTGGGGATCTCACCCCTATACTCAAAGACTACTTTATAATGCTGTTATTAGAAGTCATCTTGACTACGGAACCTTCCTCCTTAATATGTGTCATAAAAGCGGCTTAGACAAAATTGACAAAATTCAATCTAGATGTCTTCGTATAATTTTGGGAGCCATGAAATGCTCACCTATAAATGCAATGCAGGTTGAAGGTGGTGAGCCTCCCCTACATTTGCGGAGACAATATCTCGCGGATAGATTTTTGTTTAAATTAGCCCAAAATTCCAATCATCCCTTACTTCCAAAATTAAACCATTTACTTCATTTATATGGTAATACAAACAAAATCCCTTGCATTCTTCAAAGTTACAAAAAATTCTGTAATCTCCAAATTCCTGTCAAACAGTACCCATCAAACCCACTTTATCTTATTCCATACGATGCTCTTATTTTTAATCCTAATGTAATTTTAAACTTTGGCATAGATAAAAAATGTGTTAGTGCTCAACAATCCTTTAATTCTGAACTTAACCTAAAATTTAGTGGATGGTCAACCATATTCACCGATGCTTCTAAACTATCTGACGATTGTGAAGTTGGGGCTGCCGTGTGGCTCCCTTTCACTAACATTACACTGAGCTTTAAGTGTCCCTCTTCTTCATCCGTGTTTACTGGGGAGGCTGTTGCTATTTTAGAAGCTATTCTTTTTATCACATCACACAATTTGGATAAATCAATTATTTTCTCTGATTCAAAGAGTTGTTTGCAATCTATTATTTCTAATCCTTTTAAATCCAGTTTTCGCCTTCCAATTATTTTAGAAATTAAACAAGCACTGTACGAATGTGACAAAAGGGGCATTAACGTTGTACTTGCCTGGATACCTGGCCACTCAGGAATCCTAGGTAATGAGACGGCTGATGTTTCTGCAAAAGAAGCGATTCAGATAGGATCTCATGAGCGTTTTCAAACTTATTGTCATGATTTATGCCTTCTTCCTAAAGTGTCTCTTCACAAATCTTGGACGGATGTGTGGAATACCTCAAAGCGTATTAAAGGGAAATATTATTCAGATATTCAACCAGATATTCCTATAGTTCCATGGTTCTTCAAACTACGCAAATTTAGCAAATTTGTAACGTCCACTGTTTGTCGAATTAGATTAGGGTTTGCATGTACACCGGTGTTTCTGGCGAAATTAAGGATTCGGAATCATTCAATGTGTGAATGTGGACTTGATGAAGGTACTGTTGACCATATTTTCTTTAACTGTCCGAATCTTAATTACTCATTGTATGATATCTTGCCTCCTAATATTCCTCGTCCTACCTCTATTAAGACATTGCTTTCTCTCACTTCACATGTAATGATTTATAATATATGTAAATTTGTAAAAGTTAATAATATAAAATTATAATATGTAGTAGATTATGTAATATAGTAAGTTTAGTTTTTGTTCATGTTCATGATGTTTGTTTAACTTTCCTTAATTATAATTAGTTTTAAAAGTATATAGTTAATTTATTTGTTTAGATTAGTTAGTTTATTTTTTTAAATCAATTTGATTTATATTCATAAAAACCGATCAAATTCACAGTAATAATTTAATAAAGCTATTTGATGACACTTTGTTACGTTGACATTGGCAGAGTCGTTGCAAAAAGCGAGCGAAACGCCACCTACTAAGAACTTGACTTGCGTTGAACTGAGTAACATCTAGTATTTCACATTATAATTTTATGTAACTCGACACTGGCAAATTGTCGCTTCAAGCGCAAAGTCCAATTGCAAGAAACTGAACTGAACTGAGATATTGTGATTATATTATAGCCAGTCACGGACGCCATCTATTAAAAGAAGAAGAAGAAAACAAACAAACTCAACCAAACCAAAACAGAACTGTACTCGGAGAAACATTTTTACACTTTAAAATTTTATTTAACTCGACACTGGCAAATTGTCGCTTCAAGCGCAAAGTCCAATTAAAAGAAACTGAACTGATATTGTGTTATGTGACTATAAAAAATGAGTGCAGTAAGTGTTACACACGATCATATCGGTTTGAATTTGTTTCCTTTTGGTAATAGATATCATTAGTTAGATAGCCAACTTTTACTTTGTAATTGCAGCATAAAAGCATTCCTTTGACAAAAGAAGAAGTTATGCAGCTGTTGAATTTGGTTGAAGGCAATCCTGTGGTATTTAGCAAAGCGACCAATGCTAGTAATAACCAGCTCAAGGAAGTGGCTTGGGCTAAAATCACGGATTGCTTCAATTCTGTTATAGCTAGTAGCCCAAGGAGACCAGAACAGCTTAGACTTAAATGGGAAAATTTAAAAAAAGCTGCCCGAAAAAGGAACACAAAAATAAGAATGAACAACATTAAGGTATGCTTCTGTAATTTATTAAGAATTCATTTAATATAGAATTAATTAATCTGTTCATATTTATTTATTAATTTCTGAGAAATTGTTTGTCGGGAAGAGATAGCTTTTTAGCGATAGGACTGCCTATTGTCTACCTATATTTTTATTTTTGTAATGTCACTGTACTCTTTTTGGTGATCAATAAAGAATATTTGAATTGTATTGTATAGCTGCCACAGATGTAAAAATAATAAGTATTATATATAAATAAATCAGAGTTTAAGATTATTAAATTAAACAAGAAATAAGAATGTATATAACTTTACAGAATATTTGTATTGTGCTTTATCCCAGGAATATAATAAAGTAACTTAATTTATTATCTTTTTACTTTCAGACTGGAGGTGGGAAGTCCGAGTATTTGCCAGCAGATGACGCACTGGATAAAGTTACCAGTATTTTAGGTCCGACATGTGATGGTTATACTGTCGAGTTTGGTGGTGTTGGGTGATGCCGAAATTACAGTGGTAGATGAGGCTGCAATTGAATTGCCTGCTGATTTGCAGCCAGAAGCGAGCAATCCAGTGGTTATTCCTTCTGCTATAACCTTCCCGCCTACCCCAAAATCCAAATTCTTTTTTGCTTTGGTGGCGAGTAAAGGTCCATATTTATTTTTTTGCTTCTTTTATAGAAGAATTGTTTCCTAGTTCCTACACCTTTTTCTGTTTGTCCTTTTTCTGTTGTTCCTTTTAATGTTTCTGTGTTATGGTGCAGGGTTAAAAATTCCAAGGGCAACTTTAAAAAGTAACTATGTACTGTTGTTGTGTGTGGTCTGTTTAGTAGATGTTATGAATTTATGATATAATAAAGCCTTGCTTAGACTTAAATAGTCAGTCTTAGATATTAAATGTCTTGGGGTGTCACATTTAGATATTTTTGATGTGCTGAAAAAAGAATACTGGCTAATTAACCATTTTTTTTTAGGAAAACAGAAGCGTCAGGCAATAATACTCAACCAAGTGAAAGTGTCCACAAAGGACAGAAATCAAGCAATTGCTGACTATTATATTTCAAAAAGGAAGCGGGAAGAAGAATTGCATGACCTGAAAAAAAAAAAATTAATGATAGAGCTAGAGCAACTAGAGAGAGGAAATTGCGGCTCTATGTAGACAATGTGTGTGTCTTTCTTTTAAGTTACATAAATATAAATTTAAAAGTTTAATTATAGTTATTTAGGTCATTTTTTTTAAATTTTATGTTTCAGTTCGAATTTTTTGTCTCTACTCTTGTTTTAATAAATAAAAATAAACAAAATATATTATTTTTGCATAAAGCTGATTTGTTGTACCAATGTGTTGCATTTTCATTGGGTCTACATATACCTGCCATATTTGCTCTCTAAAAAACTATGCCCTAGACGTAACAACACTATAACTGCAGAAAGTTTATTTTACAGTTAAGAGTCCTCACATCTAGAGTGACGATAGACAACCATTTCAGTGGCGTAGCGTGCCTTGGCAGGGCCCCGTATAAAATTTGTTTACTTAGGGGCTCTTATGAAGGGTTAAGATTTCTCACAAAAGAAAAAAAAAGTTTGCATATAGTTAAAAGATATATTTATTCATAAAGTGGCCCGCGCCCGCCCTGGCTTCGCACGGATTTTTATTAAATTTTTTTTCCCGGCAATTATTTGATGTTTTCTCGCCTTTAAACCTTCCATAGACCTCCACGAACATTTCACTATGATAAGATAAATCCGTTCAGCCGTTCTCGAGTTTTAATCAGGCTAACGAACAACAATTCATTTTTATTTATAAAGATAGATAATTATCTATCTATCACTTTTTCCACAAAATTTACAAACAAATCAAATTACTTCCTTGCCTTTTCTTCGGCAAACTGATTTTTGTTCACACGTCGGGGGGCCCGCCCCGTACCACAGATTAGATAATCTAATCTGTGCCCGTACCTATAATTGATACGGCGGTAACTACGTCCCTGAACCATTTAATAACATATAATTAAGCATTAACTAAAAGTAACATTAAAAACAAATTTATTACATAAAGTAACTATTAATTAACGACTGGCGTTCATTAATTTGATCGGCTTGAGGACCCAGCGCATTCATCATTTCCATGTCATCATCATCAGTATCATATTCTGATACATTAATTTCAAGTTCCACATCCTGCAAATTCCTTTTCCTGCAGATATTAAGCAACACAGATGTTGCTACTATTACAGCTTGGGAGGATTCCATAGTGAGCCTTATTTTTAAGGATAGGACTGGGAATCACCGTTTCCAAACACCAAAACACCTGTAAAATAAACTGAATAGATATTTTTCCTTATTCCACTTGTTTCAACTAAGTAGTACCTACACTATTAGAATTTGAAGAAAACATAATAATATTTGATATGATAAAGTTCTATAGTATTTCTGGTTTTGATATTATGTGCTCGATTGTAGTTCACCTCATTGTTAGAGTGAGTGTGTAGCAGCGGAGTAAAAAAGGTATGAATTGCAGGGATAAGCGCTGTCACCTAGCAGCCATCGATTGTCCTAAACACCGCTTTCACTTAAAGATAAAAATTATAATCAAATTAATAACCAACTTGTCATACATGCGGTACAGTATAACACCTTGGTCACTCTTATCATGAATAAACACAAGCATATAATTTGCAATTAAATTAATTAAGGTTATCATAATAGCTAGAACATAAAAAATTACCTCTCAACTCAGAATTATTAAATACTAGTGGCCCGCCCAAGCTTCGCACGGGTTTTTATTTAAAAAAAATCCCGGCAATTATTAGATTTTTTCTCGCCTTTTAAACCTTCCCTAGACCTCCACGAACATTTCAAGACTATGATAAGATAAATCCGTTCAGCCGTTCTCGAGTTTTAATCAGACTGACGAACAACAATTCATTTTTATTTATATAGATAGATTGTAGCATCATGGGTTGATCCTGGCCATCGGGCTACAACATTTATAAATTTTAAATTTGCATTTCAAGCCCCTTGTACATACATTTATTGAAAAAAACTGATTTTCTGTTTCTAAATTCTTCACCAATGTTTGAATTTGTTGAAAATATACATTTATATTAGCATGGAATTGAGTAGGTACATAATATTCTATACATTGACAGATAGCAAAAACCAATACATGGGTACACTGCTTACTTGGCGACTGCATAAGAATATGTGTACCATCGATTGCTCCTAATCTGGCAATTTTGTAGAAGTCTTCATTCATATGTATTGTTATGAACGTACACATACGTGGTGTATAGCCGGGCAATCGCCGTACTAGGTATACGCCCTGCAGAAGACTTCGAGACTGCTATCTGTCTGCTACCGATACCACAGAATACATAATAAGTACAGAAGACGCACTCCAAAAAATCAATTAAAGGAATAGCGACCTTTTCTACAACACAATTTAGTTCAATTCAAATCGCACAGCGCTAGTTACCTACAGTTATATTCACCTAGAAGTTTCATCTCTTTCTATCGCGTAACCCTTACCTTTTCTGTCGACATCAGGGTTGTCATTACAAGAATATTTTTTGAAGTGAAACTTCTATAGAATCGTAGTGATTTTAAACCGGATGCAAAAAGATGAAACGGAAATGGTAAGAGACACAAATACAATGCTTTATTTAAATTTCTTTGCGCGATACTTCGCAGTTGAGACTAAGAAGTATCGCGCAAAGAGGTATTGCTGTATTTTATTTATATTATTTTGTAACATACTTCATGTAATACGCTTTATTGAAATAATATAAATAATCCGAATAATTACAGATATATGTTTGTTTCTCTTATCATTTTAGCAGATGCGTTCATTTACCCTTTTTTTCTATTTATCATAATTATAGTTCGTAAGTAGTAGACTCCAATCGTGCGTCGTAGCTGACACACACACACTTTTTTTTATTCTTCTTATTCTTTCGTCGATTTACTGAAGTTTCACTTCTATCATGTGTGAATCGCACACACAGCTTTTTTATCTGACTAAAATAATATTAGAAAGTAGTTACTAGTATTGAGAGGTCTACATAAAGTGAACGATTTATACGGAGTTTGAACTTTTCCGCCAAAATAAAAAAATAAACAATTCCTATAACATTGTGAATATTATAGCGGTCGCATCACTCATTGAATACTAAATTAAATTTAATTTGGTCGGGTATTAAATATCAACCTAGATCTAAAATATAAATACTTAATATCTTAACTTTCGATATCCTTCGGAAGAGCAAAAAATGATAAATCTTTACTATTATCAGTGTTTGAACACCCAAATGCTTTTTTGTCGCCATGGTACCTTTTACACCTTTAATAAAAACTAAAAAAGCTTAAGAAAGGCGCGCGCGTTAAGATTAATATTTGTTAATAAAATAACACACGCGTGATTCCCTGAACGGCTATCCGCCAACTGTCCGCAGCGCGTCGTAGGTACCTATGTTTTGACGCTTTAGCGCGGAGTGCGCCAGGCCTGCCGATACTAACATTGTGCCTAACGCGTAAAATCGCAATGTTAATAGTAGCTGGTGTACCTAATGGCGAAATTCCGTGATTGCTGAAAGGTAAAATTTTAGATAAATTTGCATTTGGTACCGTCGATTTCCCTAACTTCACCTAGTCGCCTAATCTTCGCCTGAATTTATAAAATTCTCAATATCACCGAAATCTTAGAAGTAAGTTAAGTTACAAAATAAACACCCACATTCAAATTTCTATTTAGTCATGGCAATATTTTCCTGATGGCAACCCAGCTAATGCGTTTAGTTTGGCGGTCATTACATCAGAAAGTGTCAGTGGTGTGAGGTGTTTTAAGTGAAGTGCGAAAAACTTCGTTTGTATCCGCTTTCAGAGAACAGGTAATATTATACTATAAAGTGTACCATATAGTAAATTTATCGTAGATTCTTATAATGTAATCAGTTTGTCAATAATATTTAAGAATAAATTGCTATCATTGAAATTAAGTACGGAGACACATGAGTGGCCATAATGTTCCAAACTTCGCCTACCCATAGGTAGGGTTGTCGCAAAGATTATATAAGTATTTTCATTGTAGATTAATTAAGATTATTGTGGTAAAAAAAATTAAATGCAATTAACATTTTAGTAGTAGTAGTATATTTTATATTTACATATTAAACCAATTTCATCCAACGGTTATTTATTATAAAAAAATTGTTAGGTACATTTTTATTGGGTAGGTATCTATACATATGTGTGTACATACATATGTACACAGAAACAAACATTTCAATAAAAAATATGTTTTTGATGTGTATCTAGTATATTACATATATTCAGGCCTATCAAATAAAAAAATAATTTCATGAATACCTGATACACAGCTTGTTTTATTCCATTTCAACTTTACCACCCACGTCCTTATTGAAGAACCCTAGAACATAGAAATAAGTAAATAAAAGCGTTGTTTTATTTTTAGGCGCTTTTTGATTTTGATTTTTTAGGAACCCATTTTTACCTACAACTGCGACTCATATTAATTGTGACAACCCTGGTTGGTTGTTCACATTTGTATGGAAAGCGTAAATTACCGTGCCAAACTTCGCATAATCGATAGTAATTTAGAAAATTGATCTTTAAGGACTTATAAAAAGATTCTGTTTCGTTTCTACTACATCGCTCTATAGCCAAAAAAATACTAGCCATAAACGTCTTAAAAAGCGAGGAAACATAGGTAGGCGAAGTTAGGCCAACGGCCCGATCTTCGCCCACTGGCTTTGGCAAGGTATTTTTATCTCTAAATCGATGATTTTAAGAGTTACTTTAGCTTGTGATTATTAAGAAACCTTAATTGTTCCATAAAATGATAATAATTTGCAGTGGTAATATTTAAAAAAGTACGTTTAAAAAAAGTGTCAAAACCCAGGCGAAGTTAGGGAAATCGACGGTACATAAAGAAATTGATGTAGGTACCTTAATTGAATGTAAGTAGGTGCAGTGAATTATCAAGAGGCTTCCGGTTCATCTATATATTTTACTTTTTTTTGTGTTTTTTGTGTTCGTAATTGTAAAATAATATTATTTTATTTCTTTTTACTAATGTAGAACTTACCGTTTTGAGGTTACTTTTAGAAATGGGTATATTTCTGTAAGTAAGTCGTTGACTGCAGTCTTATTTTATCTAAATCTATACACAAACTCATAGTCTTCGTAATTAGATAAATAATTAACACGCTCTTGATATGACCGGATATTATCTTGATCATTATTCAAGTCAGATTCCCAATCGCTCAATTCCTCCAAAAGAGCAAAATCACTTGAACTCGTACTTGAACTCGAGTCCGTCATTTTTTAATATCAGAAGTTGTATATTTAACATTTATTATTGGGACGCATGAACTATCATTTTCATACAATCTGCTGTCTGTAGATAGCTATCCGCACTCTCATCGGTAGATAGCACCCAGAGATAGGATTGCCTACCGATAGTATGTTTATTGGGACGGCCAAATTAAAGAAAGATAGATGTTTCTATCGTCAGAAGGGCAAAACAAGAGATAGATTGAATATTGGGAACGGCCGTTACGGTTTTCGCCGTAATAGTCCTGTATTAATAATGTGTCGTAAAAAGATAATCCGTTATTAATATTATGTGGTGGCAACTTGGATTCCAAGCACAATTAAATATTTTGTCCAAAAAGTATTAAATGGTTATCACCATTTAATACTTTTTTTTACCTACTTTTATTCAAATCTTTGGGTCATTTAATAGTCTGCCAATAATTATCTACTTCATTTATTTAATCTTAAAGCATCACCTGTTGTACTGTTTATTAAAATGTCATAAAAATATGATTTTCTTGTAGCCCTAAATCCTGGTTACCACCTCTTTACGGATTATCCATTGTTTACGACACACCCTGGATACTGCAAGCACTTTTCCCTAAATAATTGTTTGTGTTCTCTTTATAGATATTATCTATATATTAGGTAAATGCCCGACGCAAGACAAGCTCCAGGCCACGGGGCTGGATGTTGCTGAGTGGCAGTAGTAAGACATATCGCACTATTTTTGTAGTGTTTTTGTAGATGCAGATTAAATGGAAATGGGCGGGTCATATCGCTGGGACAAAAGACGAGAGATGGAGAGAAAGAGAGAATCATACATAGGTACCCGCGCGAGAGGCAGGCCACGGAGACGATGGAGCGACGACCTGGTGGAGGTGGCAGGGGCTACGTGGACCCGGCTCGCTAGGGATAGAAGGACGTGGAACAGTATGGAGGATCTGCACCTGACTATGGATGACCAGTCAGACTGATATTTATAATTAAGTATAATTGAAAATAATCTATTTTTACCAAAATGTTAATCGGTTCAGAGCCCGAAACGCGTCTGTGCGTTTCTTATACACAAACTATATGCCCACGACGCGGCGACGCGTCTATGCG
Source organism: Gymnoscelis rufifasciata (assembly GCA_929108375.1). Classification (NCBI taxonomy): domain Eukaryota; kingdom Metazoa; phylum Arthropoda; class Insecta; order Lepidoptera; family Geometridae; genus Gymnoscelis; species Gymnoscelis rufifasciata. The sequence goes on along the minus strand of OV815327.1, from coordinate 4,305,726 downwards.
TTCCATAGTTTTCGCCCGGCGTACTTACATTCAGTGGCCCGCACGCATCTGTGCGTTTATTGTTTTTGAGCAAGCCCAAGATTTGGGTGCATTCTCTCAGGCCCCGAATAAACGCCTACGGGTAATATACACCAGGCAAGGCAATTACTCAGTGCCGCCGCCCCGACTATAACGCGTAGACAAAAAGAGGAATGAACGTATGTGTTTAGTTTATTCTATCTATTTCTGTGGTTTTGATCGAACTATAATTATTATAAGTCACACATCTACCTACCTAGGTAGGTAGAATTATATAAATAAAGATACAAAGAATGTCATGTTTCATGAAATTAAATCAAAATCTAAGTTTAATATGGCGCCTTCGTTAAAATAATATAATAAATATAATAATTGAACTAAATAATATTAGTCTAATAACTAAGCGCTTCAAACAGTCTCCGCTAGATGTCGCTTAAGATGCTAAGAGCGCTACGAGAGAGGTAATTCTTAGATCGCGCAAACGCTTGTTTCAGTAACAGTGGTAACAGTTAACTCATATACGATTACCCGACATCAACTATCGGTCGTAAGACCAGACCACTGGAGTAAGTGCGCCAGATGGGCGAACTCCAGCACAGGGGAGATCTCCTTCTGTACCTATTGGGGGAATCCACCTTCTACCCCCAAAATGTAGCTTAATTTTAGTTTTTTTAGCTTAGTTTTGCAGGGTGGGTGGCGCAGAGCGAAATAGACCTTTTCCACACAATACTGCGTAACTACCCTATTGTTCTCTTGTTATGTTGCGCTCACAACACAACGCACATGTGAGTCGACGGGCACTCGGAGATAGTACACTGGGCGCGTATCCGCGTTTTGGGCACACCAGGTGCATCCAATATCTACGCCTATATGCGTGTGGGGAACTGTGGTTACTGTTTTAAAATAGGGCATACTTCATTTTCAATGAGCAGTGAAAATCATTATAAAATTCTCGTGTCACAATGTTCGTTCCCGAACTCCTCCGAAACGGCTTTACCGATTCTCATGAAATTTTGTGAGCATATTGAGTAGGTCTGAGAATCGGACAACATCTATTTTTCATTTTGCAAAACAATGTTTGCTACACAGCGTCAGCTAGTATGTAATAATATATACAAAATTATAATGTACGTTTTTTTTTTTTTTTTTTTTTTTTTTTTTCTAGCCTGTTGTGTCCCACTGCAGGGCAAAGGCCTCTCTACCTTCTTTCCAGACTTCCCTATCTGACGTTAAATTAATCCATCCCTTGAGGTGGTGGTTGATAATGTACGTAGATTAAGTTAAATAATTTGATTGGAATTAAAGACTTTATTATTATTACTGTAGATGACAATAGAAAAAAAATTAGTCCCGTTATTGCAAATCATTGTAACTTATGTTATGAGAAGCAAAATACTGTAGGTACTTATCATAATTGGTACAGTGCGTTGCGTCAAGATTGACTACTGTCTTTGTATCTCTTCAAAATTTGAAAAGCCTTCTTCGCATAGGTTTTTCATTAATGGGCACACCCATTGAAATGCGATGTTTAATAAACGAATAATTGAATAAATCTCAATTTAAATTGCAGAAAAAATTAGAATCGGGGTCTAATTCCTTAATTTCCTTAAACGTAAAACACCATAATATTTTGTAATGTGCACGCGATGCGCATTCATTTGATACCCCACTCGAGTATATTTGCAGATTTTCGGTTTTCCGTACCCACTCCCACCCCCCATAACTTTCAAACGGCACAACCGATTTTCATGAAACATGTCTAAGAACACTCGCGTCAAACTCACCTTTTATACAAAAAAACTAAATTAGTCATTTCAATTTAGTTTTATTCAATCCATCCATCGGTTCGGGAGGTTAAAAACGATTCCTCTCATTAAAACACTTATGCAGTTACAGACCCTTTTAATCATAAATACATAAGAAATCAGTCACAACAAAAAGTCAACTTAATTACAGGAAGCTTAAAAATGGTTTTGTAATATTTGATTAATAGTAAGGTAGAGAAATTTTTAATAAAAAAACTCTAAAAGATCTTTGATTTGTGTTTGGCACCAATTTTAAATGGCTTGGCTAATTATTTATGTAGTTAATTAATAATACAAATGGTAACTTGTAAGTTTAATATCTAATATAAAAATTACGTTTGTAAATGTTTTAAGAATATTAATGAGATGATACAAGATATAATTAAATGCCACAATGTATAAATTATAAGAAAAATTAATAAGTATAGGTCGAGATATTTTGGTCATTGACAGATATAATAGATTTAAAGATTTACAACGATATCTAATGATATGGAAGAATACACTTTTCTTAAATGGATGATTTAAGGAAGATATTAAAATATTTAGGTAAATAGGTAGGTTAGGTCTCAGCGGGTAATCTAATCTAGCAGCAATGTTTATAATATTACGGTCGATATTTTATTTCTTATGTATGTTGTCTAAAACACTTATTATGGACTTAAGGTACTTATCTTCTACAAAACTTGACTATTACCACGACAAATAAAACTTTGTACTTACGTTATATAAAGAATATTCGACTTGTAATGTATAACTGGTGTCGTATCATACAAATTAACTTATACAAAGATTCTTACTTTAATAACTTTTCACTAAAACTAAATTATAGACACAAAATATATAGAAAAAGATTTTAAATGGCGGATATACTAATGCAAATTAAATCGATTAATAAAATTAAACCTGAGTTAGATAACATTCATGCGAGAGTTGTATGTCATCCATCATCATCATCATCATCACCACCCTATTAACGTTCCCACAGTTGGGACACAGGGATTTCTCTCTGGGCGAGAGAGAGATTAGGCCTTAATTCACCACGCTGGCCAAGGGCGGGTTAGCGAATGTCACATGTCCTTTAAACTCTTTAAAATTATCAGAACATGCCGGTTTACTCACGATTAAAGCACGTGTTTTATAGCGCACATACAATTTCTTCAAGAAGTAAAATCCAGAGGTGGTTTGCGGGGGTTTGAACCCACGACCTTCGGAATTAAAGACGAGTGTATATATGTACTATACTTGTGAGTTGTATGTACTGCCCTAATATACGGGGTTATTAGTAAACATAATGCTTTGAAAAAATAATTAGCATCCGTTATTTAAAATCTTTCTTAATGTTTTAGGTTAAATATTATGTGCTTAACGATATATTATATGCATTTAAAAAAATAACGAAATATACTCAGTATATAAACTTAATGGCACATAAGCATACAACAAAACAGTAAAAGCAAATACATAGGTTTATCTAATAAGTACATCAAGGCATATACTTAAGTTATATCTAATTAACATACATGTATGTTTGTTTGCGCACTTAAATAAAATATTTGATAAGGTACCTACATCAAAATAACACAATAATGATCACAAATTTTAATAATGTTTAGTTAAATATTTGCATGCAAAAAGTGTATTTCCATTAGATACATGTTAAAGTTTTAAGATTTTTTTTTACATTTGGTAACAATGGGCGCACAATGTAAACTGTAATGTATTAACATGATTATTTTAAGCTTGCATTGTACTTCCGTGAAATATTTCCACATGTATAATAAAATTGCCTTTATAATAATTCTTCACAAACATTGAAAATGATTAAGTCCAACAAAATTTAATCATCGTTTAAATCATTATATTATTTAATGTCAATCTAGTGTCAACATAGACTTCCGTTCGCACGAGCGATTTTAGAGCGTGCTATATAAAATCTTTTAAATGCAACAAATACCTATACTTCTGTGCCTTCATCCACGGCAGCGATAAATAGCTCCAACTTTACTTTTTTTTAAAAGTACCAACTACGTGCGTCCAAAAATTGCACACGCGATCGGCGATAGTTCTTGCAAGGCTTTCCAATTCCTACAAAAGGTAGCTCAGAGGTAAATTCGACCATACATGAAATAATAAAATATGTATTTCATGGCCAAATTACTTTAACTATGACAAATCAAGTACAAAGGTTATCCGTACAAAGTTTTTGTGTATAATGTACCTTTTGATTTTATAAATAATTGGTGTTGTAAATAAGGCAGTCAATGGAAACCAAAATTGGTCTCAGAACTCAGGAAAAGTATCTATTTAATTGGATATATTGGATACATTTTTTTTTACAATTAACTTGAGACTAAGGTGTCAAATTCGATTTTAAAAAATCCATTCAGTAATGATTCGATTAAATCTAATGTACCTATGTATTATGTACCCATCGATATTATTAATACTTGGTGTTGTAAATAAGGCAGTCAAAGGAAACCAAAATGGGTCTCAGAACTCAGGAAAAGGAGGAATAATAATATTCAATTTGTTTATATTTTTTTCAATTCATTTAAAGATGTCAAATTCGATTTAAAAAAATCCATCCAGATTTCTTAGACTAAATCCTATTACTACTATAACTTTTGAAACTATCATGGTTATCAATACTATTTAGATTTATCAAATCATGGTAAAATATCCCGTTATAAATCTAAATAGTAAGTCCTAGTTGGTAAATGGATACTTTATTGGCGTTTTGTATATTTAATACTCATTATTAACAATTACTTAATTAATATTCCTATTTTTTTCAGAATAATTCCCCCTTCATTATATGTACACATTTTTTTGCTATCTGAATAAACAAAAATACCTTTTAATCTTGCCATAAACATCTTGTTAGAGCACACTCAAATAAATATGTTTATTTTGAGTAGCAATAACGTCATATATTAATATAGTTAAATTTATTTACAAATTGCTAAAGCATTTAATTTGATACTGTAAAATGACTACATTTTAATTCTAAGCTTACAGTAAAATTACAATTTTATAGTTTCTTGAGATTTTATGAAATTTAAATAAATTATGACTTATAATTATTAAAGTTTTGCTTATTATTTATATATTTATCAATTTGTATGGCTTAGGCTGTTCTACCTATAACAATAGGTAAAGGGGAAATAAAAACATATTTTTTCGGAATTCTTAAACTCGAAGTACACAATTAACAATATTTAACTCAATTGCTTAAAGCGATTAGGTCAAATGGTATATAGCTTTAAAATTGTAATTTTAATGACTAATTACTTACCTACATTGTAACTTTACCAAACGATACACTTATCACGAGGATTCATTTTGCTTCCCGCTGGGCAATTAAATTCATTAGAAAACTCCTGCAAGTTCGATATGGGTCCAACTACTCGATACTTGGCGACTGTGTGGTCATCTTTCTCGATTTGCATTTTAGTTGATTCTTTGGTCATAGCTGAGCACCAAACCTGTTACAAATAAAAATGAAAACATTAAACAAAAGTGTGTGTGTGTCAGCTACGACGCACGATTGGAGTTTACTCCTTACGAACGATAATTATGATGTATATCGAATAGAGAAAAAGGGTAAATGAACGCATCTGCTAAAATGATAAGAGAAACAAACATATATCTGTTATTATTCGGATTATTTATATTACTTCAATAAAGCGTATTACATTAAGTATGTTACAAAATAATATATATAAAATACAGTGAGACTACGAAGTATCGCGCAAAGAGGAGACCCCGAGAATAAGATACGCTGTGTAATGTATTCCATCTCATTCTTTTACACGTTCAATCCTACTGATATATAAGTTTGTCTCTTTCTACGTAACGCCTTAACTTTTCGTGTTACACTTGATTTTACTCCTCATAAAATTTCCGTACCGGGCCTTATAACTCAAATCTTTTCTTAAGGAGTAAACTCCAACAAAAGTTGACGATAAAACATTAGTTTGTAAAGAAAATTATGAACCCCGTTATAATTTATTTCTGTTTTGTAACACACTCATAGCCAATGCTTATTTGATATAGCTATTTCTTTGTCTTAAGAGTGGCGGCCAACAATTAAAAACAAAATGGTGGCCCTTAGACTCGCTCAGAACTATTAATCCTTGAACATATATTTTGATGCTTTTTAATATAAAACATGTTTCTTGCGAGTTCGTCTCATTTAAATTTTATAACCATTGATCCAGTATTTCTCGCGTTTACTTTAATAATTCACATTTTTCAAACGTAAACTCAGTTAATTTAGTTAATACCTAACACACTTATTTCAATTAATTGGTTACCTGTGCGAAAGAAATGAAGAACAGTTGACGGTGGTTGTACTTCAGTCCGGGCAAGGTGAGGTTCGTCTTCGCTGTCTTACTGTAGTCCACGTACGCGTGGAAGGAGGCTTTTAGGCCGCCGTTGTCGGCTATATTCTCACCTAGAAAACAATCAAATTATTCAACTGATAGGTAAAAAATAGGTAATTTCGGTAACTCCGGAAAGAATAAAAAAAAATCTTACGTCTAAAAATTAAAATCAAAAACAATCAGGCCTTCCAAAATAAAATAACACCATATTTAAATTTTGTTGCAGCCAAATGATTATGATTATGTAAGCAGAATAACTATAATTATTATTTGATAAATTTCTAAGAATATGAATACGAAATATTTTATTATATCATAAAAATTGTGTAACTAAATACCTTCTAGAGATCCTAAATCACATAATTTAGCAATAGCTTTTTCCCTATCGGCACGCCCGATACCCCTACCTGGCATTCACTCATTTACGATTGTCTGTGGTCCTAGCTGTTCTTTACAATGTAGTTTAGGTGATATGCATGCTCTAATAGATACCCTAAGGTTTTACTATACATATATAAGCCTTGAATTTGTCATTCTGACTGTAGCATTAGTGCTGCCATCTATAGTTACTGCACATTCTCTGTAAAGTGTCCAGTACACAGTGGCCTGTGTTGGGCCACGTTTTGCAATGCACAATTGTAGGCCACGACAGTCAGATAGTCAATTTATTGGTAAAAATCATGTTTACAAGTCACTTGGTGTTCACACAATGGCGCATGGCTCATTGCTGCCTGGCAAACCACTTGCGATGGACGTCGAAGAAATTACGACTGCGGCTATTTATTTGTATACAAGTATTACAGAAGTTTTTACCTTCTTCTTAGTTATTAAAAAGAAATGGCGATAAATGCGATAGTGGATGCTGACCAAAAACAATGAGCCAAAACAATAACCTGAACTAAACATTGGCCGATTGTGTAAACACCACAGGTCACGCTACGCCACGATTCCTTTGAAGTGTGCTCAAAAAACCGACAACTCCCCGATTGCGCGCCACGATTGACAATTATCCGCCAACATATACCATTACCCCCTGTACACAATGGCGATGGCCTGTACTGGGCCAACTTGGGCCATTGTATACTGGAGGCTTTAGTTCGTCATTTCATTTATTCACAAACTATTCATTTTGTTGGAAATCAACCGGTATTATCTTACCTAGTGTCTGTTTTCCGTTAAGATGTTGACTCTCCATGCTGTAGTTGGAGTATTGCTTTTGGATGCACTCCGCGCGTTTCTTGAAGCGGTCGATGGTCGCGTTGTTCCACCACTGGTTCAGGTTGCCGTACCTTAGGACAAACGTCACTATCTTTATATATATAATTCTTCTGTGGGTGTGTATGTCACTGAACTTCTCTCAAACGACTGGAATGATTTTGATGAAATTTTTTGTGTGTGTTCAAGGGGATCTGGGAATGGTTTTGATTCACAATACGGTCAACTGGATATTGTTTTTTGAGACGTGGGACAGGACAACGTCTGTCGGGTCGACTAGTATCAGTATATAGCATCACTTTACTACGTTCTTTTTCTTGCATTCCCATCCAAAGGTTGCCTGGAGATTGCTCACAGCGATAATGCCGCCCTTTGTACTCCGTATTGTCTTGTTACTGTTTACTGTTTGTATTATATGCGTTTAATATGCATACTAAAAATATCTATATATGTGTATGTCTCAAATATTAAGTATATCAGATGTCTAGTACCCGTAACACAAGTTTACAACTTACCACGGGGCTAGGTGTTGTTGTATATTTCTAACAATTTTTTATGTAGCATAACCTCTTTGAATTGACTAAACATTACTATCATTAGTGGCTTCTTGACTTAAAGTAAGATTTTACCGGCTTCTATAAATCTAAATTTAAAATATCAGAAAAAACCCCCGATTCTTATGCTTCCATTTCCTTAAAAGATTTACACCATAATATTATGTAATGTGCACGAGTAGCACTTTCATTTGATACCCCACTCGAGTATATTTGCAGATTTTCGGTTTTCCTTCCCCACTCTCACTCCCATAACTTTTAAACGGCACAAACGATTTTCATGAAACATGTCTAAGAACACTCACGCCAAACTCACTTATCATACAAAAACGCTCCATCCGTTCGGGGGCTATGATGTCCCAGACAGACAGACCGACACGTCAAACTTATAACACCCCTCTTTTTGGTCGGGGATTGAAAGGTAAAAAAGTCCGCCTCCGACCGAAGCAACTGCAAGTCTGGCTTTTGGCTCATGTCCATGACTACTACTAGTTTTTGGAGGTTTTGTCTGTTCGTCCGTAAGTGGTAACCCTCTGAATCCTTACACGTGACCTCCGGGTGGTGCTAAGAACAGTCTCTGGTGGTAGGCTTCGGCCGCGGCTTGTCACCCTCCGGGCTGGGCCAGAGCGTGAAGCGATTTTTTCGTGTTTCGTAATGTGGTCCGGAGAAGCCGTCTTCTTGGCCTTCATGCTCCATCTTAGACCACATCGTCACTTTACATCAGGTGAGATTGTGGCAGTAGTATGCGTCCACTTACATGTCGTACTCGCGTCCCTGGTCGTCGAAGGCGTGGGTCAGCTCGTGGCCCATCACCACGCCCATGGCTCCGTAGTTGACGCTCTTGGGGTTGTCCCCGTCGTAGAAGGGCAGCTGCAGGATGCCGGCGGGGAAGGCGATCTGGTTCTTGGTGGGGGTGTAGTACGCGTTCACGGTTGATGGGGTCATACCTGGGGAGGTTGGAGAGAGGTTGCGGCTCAAGAGGTAGCGGGTTCGATTCCCGCCGAGGGGTCAAGTGTTTGTATGTTCTGCATGCTCTTTCTACTTGGTTTGGGTGTTTAATCTTAATATATATAAATCTCATGTCACAATGTTTGTCCTCAATTGACTCCTAAACCACTTAACCGATTATAATAAAATTCGCACACCATGTGCAGTTCGATCCAACTTGAGAGATAGGATGGTTTTTACGGCGAGAAAAATTCGAATAATTTCCGGGAAAATTTTATACCCGTGCGACGCCGGGGCGGGCCGCTAGTATGTATAATGAAATATCTATGTTTGCATGTCTATTATATTAAGTATATCAGATATCTTGTACCCGTAACCCAAGCTTAGAGCTTGCCACGGGGCTAGATGTTGATGTGTGGATTGTACGGAAATATTTATTTATTTATTAACTCGCAGAGTGACGATCGTCACACTTAGGTGATATTTTTATAAGTATTTTATTGTTCTAAGTATATTTTTTCGTGTTTATGTCAGTTTCTTTAGAATCCCCCATTAAAAAATCTCAAATTAGTTCTTAGTTATATAACATTGTATATTTTAAGGTATTTCTTGTAGGTTGTATTTGGTAGGTAGGACTTTATGTTATTTATTTATAGGTCTTTATAAGGTATTTTATATGTATATGTGGTTTGCGTATATTACCTTGCTGTAACACAGTTTCCAACAAGCACAGGAGGCAAAGTCTTAAAGGTAGAGTTAATTATGTAATTCTTTCTTTGGTTTTTAATAAATGATTGATTGATTAAACAGTAACATCGGTTACCACGGAAGACCAGCTTTACAGCAGATTAGTCTGCTGTAGCATAATGCTGAGTGGAAGCCCTTTTTGTTACAATCTATGTACTAAACAATTTATGTGTAATATGTTGTATATTTGTAACAAAATAAACATTTTATGATTATGATTATAACACAATCTTAGATCAGTCTTTTAGGGGAACGAAAGTAAGATGGAGGTTTTGTCTGTTCACGTCCGTAAGTGGTAACCCTCTGAATCCTGACACGTGACCTCCGGGTGGTGCTGAGAACAGTCTCTGGTGGTAGGCTTCGGCCGCGGCTTGTCACCACCCTCCGGGCTGGGTCAGTGCGTGAAGCGTTTTTTTCGTGTTTCGTAATGTGGTCCGGAGAAGCCATCTTCTAGGCCTTCATGCTCCATCTTAGACCACATCGTCACTTTACATCAGGTGAGATTGTGGTCAAATGAAGGCTTATCATTAATAAAAAAAAAAAAAGGATTTTTGTTTGCCTTGAGAATTCGGTTTTAAGACACTCACCCCACTTGGTTTTGTTGACAGGTTTATCAAGATTGCTCAGGTCGTTCTTGAGACTGAACATGCTGAAGGCTATGTTGTTCTCGAAGTACTTCTCGGGTTTGACGACCAACTGCTCGTATTGCTTGTCCAGCTCGGCTTTGTTGAGGATGTAGTCAGGGAAACCTACAAGAGGTTGAGATATAGTAGATTATTTTCCAAGTGTACAATATGTATCTGAATGGAATAAATAATTTCTTACTCTTACTCTTATACTAAGTAAGAATAGGGTAGATGACTAAAGAAATCTTAATTTAAAATTTAAGAAAAACCCCCGATATCAATGCCTTAATTTCTTTAAAAGTAAAACACCATAAAATTTTGTAATGGGCACGCGATGCGCTTTCTTTTGATAGTATATTTGCAGATTTTCGGTTTTCCTTCCCCACTCTCACCCCTATAACTTTTAAACGGCACAACCGATTTTCATGAAACATGCCTAAGAACACTTCGTGCCAAACACACATTTTATACGAAAAAACTTAATTGAAATAGCTCTATCCGTTCGGGAGCTATGATGTCACAGACAGACAGACAGACACATTAAACTTACAACACCCCTCATTTTAGGTCGGGGGTTAATAAGAAGTCCGTCATTTATAGTAATAAAAATAAGTAGTTGTATTTTTTTTTTCTTGCAAACGTAAAAATTATGACTACACACTGTATTGAAGTTTCGCGTGTCAAATCCCCACTCAGTAACTTTGATGCTCTATATCTTGGCACATTCTTATCAAATTGATAATCCTTCAAAGAATCCCGACCAAGCATCGATGTTACGCTTGGTCGGGGTTCTGACACGTGAAGTATATGTTATCATTAATATTAAGAATATATTTATTGAAGTATATGTTAGCATTATCTAGGCAGATGTATGCCTGTGCAATAAACACTTACCAATCATGTCAGTGATAGCATTAGCCTTCTCAATAGCAGCCCGTCTAGTCTCCGCGTCCATCCAGTCTAGATGCTGCAGATTCTCCTTGAAAGCCTCCCTGATGTGGTCTATCATGATCTCTCCTTGGGTCTTCGCTTCACCTTGGAAGACTTCGCGGACGAACATCGCTCCTACTGCAAAGCCTGGAGAAAATAGAGGATGATAGAGGAAAATTTAAGAAACCAATATTTTGTGTCCACTATTCGTGGGATACGGACAAGGTTTACTTCTTTGGTGCACGTCCGATGCAGCGCATGTTCGTAAAAGTAAATTTACTTTTACTTTTACGAACTTTTCCATTTGCTTAAACGTGTTTTATAACCATTGTACCATACCAGCCATCCGCCTGGTTACAGACCTTTCACACAAGGCACTGAATATTAGGCTGAAAAGCATTATAAATATTTTTTTTGCCGCAATATTTTTTTTTATCTAAATATGGTAATAGGGTAAATGTCTAAAAATTAGTCCGTTATTTAGATAGTAAATATGTAAATATTTGTTGTTTTTTTTTTGCAAACAAAAAATTATGACGGTACAGCGAATAGATGTTTTGCGCGACGTATTTAGAGTAGCTTTAGAGCAAAATGTACACGTGAAAAGCCTCCACCTCGGAACTTTGAGGATCTTTACTCTTGGCACTTTCTTATTCAATTGATAAAGCAAAAAATAGGTTTCCAGTATTTTAAGCGGACTAAACAGAATACAATTTTTTATATGCCCAACGTTTTGGTGCATTTGGCAGGGCTTTTATTTACAATATAGTTTTAAGACATTGTAATATTGAAAATGTGACTACTGCCAAAGCAAAACACCTGATTATTAAATATATTTTTTCATAAACTTGATAAGATTTTGACAATTGCAAGAAAAATGAATATAAAAAATACTATCATAGCTGGTGACTTCAATATTGACATAATGAAATGTAACAATGTAACAAATGACTTTGAATGTTCTTTATTAAATTATAATTTAAAACTTGCAATTAAGCAACCGACACGATTGGTGTCAAACACTTGCATTGACAACTTCGCACATGACTTTAAAATCCACTGTAAGACGGAAGTGTTGGAATTGGCTCTTTCAGACCACACTGCTCAAGTCATTAAACTGCCAATCACTGCAAATGTTAGATTTAAGTTCTGGCGTAAATATGTTAGGGATTATAGCTTAGAAAACATGGACAATTTGGACAGTACATAAAAAGCTTATCGTTTAAAGATATGTATGAAACGAATAACCTAAATGAGGCCTACGGTTACTTTATTGAACTCTTTAAACTTTTTTATAACCTTTTGCTTCCCAGTGAAAAAAGTTATTATAAGGGCCAAAGACAAACCAAGATGGATTACCCGGGGTATAAAAAAATGCTGTAATAAAAAAAAGAGAACTTTATTGGAAATACAGACAAAAACCAAACTCAGCTAATAAATCAAACTACATGTTACTTTCTAAAAGGTTAAAAAGGATTACAACATTAACAAAACGATCACAAAATAACTGTAAAATAATGACATCTTCAAATAAGAAAAACTACCTGGGAAATTATTAACAAATCGCTATATAATATCCCTGGAGATCAAATTTCAAAAATTAAATATTCTTGTAATAATAATGACTTACATACCTCAAATCCTATTGACATTGCTGATTTATTTAATAATTATTTTATTGATAAGATTTCCCCTATTCCTAATTCCGGCCAAAATGTTACAGCACATATAAACCACAAAGTGAAATCTATGTTTATGTCGCCTTGTCTTCCACAAGATATAGAAAAGATAATAAATAATCTTAAGAACTCTAATAGCACTGGCCTTGATGAGATTACAGCTAAAGTTATCAAGTCAGTCAAAACAGCTATTAGCCCACATCTAAGCTATCTCATGAACCTCAGCATAGCTACTGGAACTTTTCCTGAAGACTTAAAAGTTGCTATAGTTAGACCAATATTTAAGAAAGGAAACAAGGATCAACTAGACTGTTATAGACCCATTGCATTGTTATCAATAATTTCAAAAATATTTGAAAAACATATACATAATGAATTAAATAAATACTTGGAAAACAATAATCTACTCTGTAAAGAACAAAAAGGTTTAAGGATTAACAAATCTATAAACTTAGCTCTGTATGAATTTTTAAAACATATTCAATGCCTTGTAGATACAAGAATTCCCGTCTGTTCAATTTTCTGTGATATGACCCAGGCTTTTGATTGCGTTGATCACGAAATTCTATTTAGAAAACTGAATGCCTATGGTATTAGAGGAAATATCCTTGACCTCTTGGCTTCATACTTGCAAGGAAGAAGACAAGTTACTAAAATAACGAAACTAGATCTAGTAACAAAAACGGAAGTTTCATACCAGTCATTATTTAGAGATGTTAAATTTGGAGTCCCTCAAGGAAGTGTGTTAGGACCACTCCTATTTATTATTTATATTAATGACCTCCCTAATACAATTAGACACAAAATGACATTATTTGCTGATGACTGTACCGTAACTATTAAATGTAATGACTTTAATTCTTATCAATCTGACATTAATAATTCTTTAAACTCAATTATATCGTGGCTTGACAATAATAATCTGAAAATTAATCTTAAGAAAACTAATATTATACATTTTACTCAAACAAAGAAAAATGATATAGTATTGAATTGTGATTTTGATGACTGTAAGATCAACCAAGTTGACTCTACACGGTTTCTAGGCATCCAGATTGATGAAAAACTGAACTGGAAAAATCATATTTAGACACTTCATAAACGCTTGAGCAGTTCAGCATATGCACTTTATAAATTATCATCTTTAGTCAATACTCAATCACTGCTAACAGCATATTATGGAACAGTAGAGTCGATACTTCGATTTGGAATATTATGGGGGAACTCAACGGAAAAAGATCGTATTTTTAGGGCTCAGATGTCTTAGGTCCATGTTTGGCATACCTATGACTGAAAGTTGCAAACCACTATTTGTTAAGCATAAAATTCTAACATTTCCGTCGCTTTACATACTTTACATTATAGAAGTAGCTATTTTTGTGAAAAAAAAACCCAATGCTTTTTGAACGTCTGAATGACACTGTAACACGCAACAGACGTGACAAGGACAGACTGCTTATGCCTAGCCGCAAAACAGCACTGCTGCGTAAGAGTGTTGTCTGCATAGCACCCAAGGTGTACAACAAAATACCAAAAGACATTAAAGCTTTCGAAGAAAAAAAGTTTAAATACAAATTGAAACAATTATTAATTAGCAAGTGTTATTATAATTTGAATGATTTTTTAATGGACATATTAACATAATTTTCTTGACGTATTAATTGTTTGACATCTTGGAATAATATATTTTAATGACATTATGTAATAAATTTTTGCATGTTTAAGACTAAGTAGAGCATAATTGAGACTAATTATTCTTAAGTCCTTTGTTATCTACATTATGCTGATGCAAATAAATATTCTTATTCTTATTAACAAATGGCTTTTAAGTCTTTCTTATGACTCAACTGAGAATTTGCTTCGTATTGTTTCTTGATGATTTTTCGAACTCATTCGGGTTTTTCTTTTTTGTTTTTATCTCATATATTTCTAATATTTAAGAGAATTGTTTTTGTATGTATGAAATGTTTTAAGTTAAGTTTGGTTAGTCCGCAAAATCTGATCTGATAATTTCAATATTGATCTCCACGATACAGGCTTCGCCTAGTGTAGGAGATCGCTGGTTTATCTGTATGAACTGTAATATTTCAGTTAAATAAACATTTTTTAATTTTTTTACATTTATGTAGTCACAATGCCTTTTCTCACCTATAGCATTATTAGTGTCTGTAACACAATATCTCCAAGACTCCTCTGAACCCTCAGAGCCGAACAACGCCTTGCGCAGTATCTTAGTGGCGTCTCGGAATGATTTCGACAGGTATGTGGACAGGGATCGGGAAACTTGCCACATCATGTAGCTAGTTAGTGTTCTGAAACATTAAATAATATAAATAAATACTTGACCATATACACTGCAATATCAAGCTCTACGGTAAGGTTAAGAGTATTAGGGCCTGTTGCACTATCCGAAGAAAATTGACAATGGTTAAAATGTGGAGCTTTTTGTTCAGACACATGTGATAAAGCGAGATAGCTCTTTACATAACTAACCATTGACAATTATAATTGACATTAATTAACATTGCTTAGTTTACTCGGATTTAATGATATAAATCTGTGTTCACAGGAATAACTACTGAACCGATTTAAATGAAATTGGGTAAATATATTATCTGGAAGGAAATATGTTATTTCGCGGGATAATCCTTTAGCATTGCCTTGCACCAGTGGCGTAGCGTGCCTTGTCGGGGCCCCGTATAAAAATTTTTTTGGAGGCCCTTATATGGAGGTAAAGATTTTCACAAAAGAAAAAAAAATATTGTGAGAAGTAATATTTATTTATCACATAATTTACCCATTTTACAAATAAAAATCGAATTTTAAATATTCACTCTCCTTGCCTTTTTATCGGCAAACTGATTTTTTAAATCATTTATGGCTGATGATGATTTTAGTTTTTCTAAAGTTTCTGCCTCTATGGACAATAGTGAGATGTCTGACAGCCGTTCTTGTCCCATCGAAGTTCTTAAGTAATTTTTTATTAGTTTTAATTTTGAAAAACTTCATTCTGCCGTTGCGGTTGTAACTGGAAGACAAAGTGGGTCGCTAATTTACTATTAAATTTTCAGTTAAGTAAACCTCCTTGAAAATATTTGACTGTGTGGCCATACAGAAGCGAGATCCAGTCGAGCAACTCCTAATGGGTGGCATCATGAGTTGCACGACTTGCTTAGAGGCAATTTGTGGGATTAAGTAACCCGTTTGCACTACCTCATAAATTTTAAAGTACCTACGTTGCTTAGATCGCGCGATAGTTCCAAACTAGTGGCTTTTCATAATAAACAATGTAAAATAAAATTAAAACACACCTCTTTGTATTGTTGTTATTTTACACAAAAGCTACGAACAGTAGATAAATGCTTGCTTTGCTCATAACGAAACTCTGTAGTTGCTTAAAAAGTATGAAACGACGCCTATTGTACTCTAAATATTAAAACATTCTCCAGGAACACCTTTGTACGGTGTTTAATTTTAATAAATAATATTATATTCTGTGAAGTTTATAAACTGGGTCTTTACACTTTGTTCCATTCGATTTTGTAAGATCAACAATTTCTGGTGACGGGTTGTAACTGGAAGGGTCAAGAATAAAAAGCATGCTGTGATTACCTCGGGAAAACTGGATGCAAGACTATTGATTTTTACTAGCAATAATTCAATGAGTTCTTTAATAGATTATTTTTTTTTAATTTCAGAATTTAAGCATGTTTTTAGAGCCTTTAATTGGTCACAAAGATTAAGTGAGATGTCTTTACTGTATTTAGCAGATAGTAAAATAAAATAAATTAGAAAGTTTTTATTCTTTTTCCTTACACACTTTGGGGGCCCCCGTGGCCCGGGGGCCCCGTATAATTGATACGGCAAATACGGCGGTAGCTACGCCCCTGCATCTCACTATTGTCCATAGAGGCAGAAACTTTAGAAAAACTAAAATCATCATCAGCCATAAATGATTTAAAAAATCAGTTTGCCGATAAAAAGGCAAGGAGAGTGAATATTTAAAATTCGATTTTTATTTGTAAAATGGGTAAATTATGTGATAAATAAATATTACTTCTCACAATATTTTTTTTTCTTTTGTGAAAATCTTTACCTCCATATAAGGGCCTCCAAAAAAATTTTTATACGGGGCCCCGACAAGGCACGCTACGCCACTGGTGAGATGTCTGACAGCCGTTCTTGTCCCATCGAAGTTCTTAAGTAATTTTTTATTAGTTTTAATTTTGAAAAACTTCATTCTGCCGTTGCGGTTGTAACTGGAAGACAAAGTGGGTCGCTAATTTACTATTAAATTTTCAGTTAAGTAAACCTCCTTGAAAATATTTGACTGTGTGGCCATACAGAAGCGAGATCCAGTCGAGCAACTCCTAATGGGTGGCATCATGAGTTGCACGACTTGCTTAGAGGCAATTTGTGGGATTAAGTAACCCGTTTGCACTACCTCATAAATTTTAAAGTACCTACGTTGCTTAGATCGCGCGATAGTTCCAAACTAGTGGCTTTTCATAATAAACAATGTAAAATAAAATTAAAACACACCTCTTTGTATTGTTGTTATTTTACACAAAAGCTACGAACAGTAGATAAATGCTTGCTTTGCTCATAACGAAACTCTGTAGTTGCTTAAAAAGTATGAAACGACGCCTATTGTACTCTAAATATTAAAACATTCTCCAGGAACACCTTTGTACGGTGTTTAATTTTAATAAATAATATTATATTCTGTGAAGTTTATAAACTGGGTCTTTACACTTTGTTCCATTCGATTTTGTAAGATCAACAATTTCTGGTGACGGGTTGTAACTGGAAGGGTCAAGAATAAAAAGCATGCTGTGATTACCTCGGGAAAACTGGATGCAAGACTATTGATTTTTACTAGCAATAATTCAATGAGTTCTTTAATAGATTATTTTTTTTTAATTTCAGAATTTAAGCATGTTTTTAGAGCCTTTAATTGGTCACAAAGATTAAGTGAGATGTCTTTACTGTATTTAGCAGATAGTAAAATAAAATAAATTAGAAAGTTTTTATTCTTTTTCCTTACACACTTTGGGGGCCCCCGTGGCCCGGGGGCCCCGTATAATTGATACGGCAAATACGGCGGTAGCTACGCCCCTGCCTTGCACTGATAGTTGTGAACAGAGAAGGGAGTGAGAAAGGAGTGAAGGTCGCAGAACACAGCCTTGACAAACCCCCCTTTGAACAGTACTTAGGATGGGACTTGTTATCTAAAGCTTTATCGAAGTCAAAAAAATATGCGTATAAAAGCGTTTACATTAACATCCAAATAATAAGAACTGCCGTATTTTCAAAGTTAGGAATTAATAAAAGTTAACTTACTTTTGGTCTTCTTCAGTCTTGCTGTATCTTTTTATAACATTAGTGAGGTTTTTGAAATATTCCGGAGCGTACACAACTATTCTTTCTGTATCTAGAATCTGAAAAAGGCAATTTATATTAAAATACTTGTTTTTCTGTTTACTGCTGAACACTTATGTTATGATATGCTTATGAGTCACTAATAGTAAAGTTGGGATACTAAAAATACAACAAACCTCATCTTATCTCATCGTAAAAGCTTTAAGTATTGAAGCTAACTTGGCGTCTAGATTTTATATTCAAAGAATTTTAATTTAAAAGTTCAGGCTCATCAAAAGATTTTCATAAAGCAGCTTAAAAAAAGTTTTATGAACTTGATCATTTGAAGATTATTCAGAAGTTTATTTAACTTAAATGTACAACTAACCGTTCGATTAACAAGCCTAAAAGCATCATTGAAGAACATCGTCCAGTTTAAAAACGGTACTTCCTCCTGCCATTGCTTAATCGTATACGGATGGTACAATCCTTCCTCGTCCCTGCGGTCTTCTGAAGGGGTTGTTATGTTAGCTAGCTCAGACTCGAAGTCTATGACTTTAGACATTTGAGTTTTAGCTTCAGTTTCGTTCGCGCCGAGAAGAACGCAGATTTTGGTCATGTATTGGAGGTAGGCGTCGAGGACTTTTTTGTGGGCTGTTTTGTTTAGGTAGTTGTCTCGCGTTGGGAGGTTTAGGCCGCCTTGGTCCAGCTGAAAAAATATTAATTCAATTCATTTATTTAACTTTTGGGACATTAAAGAACACCTATTAGTTACGTCGGTAACTTAATATTTTTATTTTTTTAAAACTAATTTATAAATAGTGCAGCTGAACAGTCGCTTTGTCAAAGCATTTAGCAGCAGCTGTAAAAAGGCCTTGTCAAATTTGTCATACACAATGCTAGAATATACAATAATAAATTATTTTAATAATTAAAATACGAAAACTTAAATTTTATACTATGTAAACACCATAGGGGCCCAAGTAAAATTCTTAATTCTATTTTATTATTTTAAGTAGTTAGTTTTTAAAATAGTTTTGCTAGCTATGTTCCCTGCTTATGTTACTCCGTAACTTAGATGCAGAGAGTGCCTTGTTCTTGACAATTTTATATAGTTCAACTTTGCTGAGAAATCGTAAAGAGTTTTCATAATTCATAATGTCAACAAAAGGTTACCTTAATAGATTACTTTAAAAATAATAATTAGTCCGTCATTTACCTAAAAAAATTAAAACGTAATGCTTTCGAGAAAAAGTATTAAATTTTTACAACTTCGATGCTCTATATCTTGGCACTTCCTTATTAAATCGATAAAGAAAAAATGGTGTCCAGTATTTTAGCTAACAGCCGGACTAAACAGAATACCTATGTATGTAGTCATCATGCCTATTATAAAGATAATCAATCAATCAATAAAAGTTTTAATGAGGATATACTTTAATTAGAAATAATTAAAATATTCTTGCAAATTTAGAGATGTACTTACAACAATAACGTGCGTTGAAGAATTACGATCGTCTTCAGTTACCGCCCAGTTGAAGAGTCCGCCTAAGTTGTATCTGAAAATAAAAATAAAAGTCAAATAAACTAATATTGCAAAGCTCAAAAGTTTGTTTGTATGTTTGCACGCGCTAATCTCAGGAAATACTGGTACGATTTGAAATCGATGGCCGATATCGAGGAAGGTGTGTAAAGCTAGGCGTATATAGCGTGTAAACTTGTAAAGCTAGTATAGAATATAAGAATAAAAGTCACAAGATTTTTACATTTAGTTTTCGTACCATATTCTGTTACGATATACATATAAATATAATAAAACGGAATAAATCTGATGTTGTTTGATTTGACGTTCGCGCCCTAGGGAAATAAACATCGTTTTAAACGGGTTTTCTGTTAGGTCCCCCTTTAATTTGAAAGAAAAGTCATAATATTTTATTATACGGGTATAAAACGTGATTATTATAGAAATAAAAACGTCACTTATTCTGATAGTTGCCATAGATAACTATTAAATAAACAATACTTTCTAAGGAACAACTGTGTTTTAAATAAAATACATGTAATGAATAACTTAAGTAACGTAAGCAGTACGTAAATAATTTAGGCCTAATCTCTCTCGCCGAGAGAGAAGTCCCTGTGTCCCAGCAGTGGTAACGTTAATAGGTGATGATAATGAATGAATAACGTATTTATTTCGATATCGATTTATATCATGTTTTAAAAAACACTTTCGCAAGTACCTAGTGCATTATTTTAGAGATATGGAAACCATAAGAAAGGTTATGGTGAGCCAACCGTAAAAGTTAGATGTATGCTGTCGCGGACTTTTTTAAGATCTTTTTAAAAGAAAACTTCTGTCATACATTACTTTTGGGAGACTTTAACGGATTTCGCAGAGTGAAGTAAAACACCAACCCGATTTTGAAACATTCTTTGGTGCTCCGCTCCTATTAGCATAATGATCTATGGACTATCTAACAATGAAAGATTTTTTAATCGGATCAGGTGTTCCTTAGCGCGTTAAAAGATTTATGCATGTAAAGAAACATTGTCATCAAATAAAAATTAAAAACGGCTTTGACGGTGTTCAAAATGTTATTTCCTTGATATTTGTTATTTAAGCAATTTAGTTTTATTAATTTTAAGTTGACCTGTCCATGTAGGCTATGTGCTTCTAAGGAAATAAACGTTTTGACTTTGACTTTAAAAGACTAAAAGTTCCAGCTGTGAAAATGGCGCTTGCGTCGAAATATCGTAAACTCAAAATCCAAATAACATACGAATCATAGTATGCTACCAGTTTATATTTTGACATTGTTATTAATAATATTTTCACACTTAGACACTTGACCACGGTGGTCACCACTAATTCCTTCCTGTATATCTATCTATCTATATAAATAAAAATGAATTGTTGTTCGTTAGTCTGATTAAAACTCGAGAACGGCTGGGCCGATTGAGCTGATTTTGGTTTTAAAATGTTTGTCGTAGTCCAGGGTAGGTCTAAACGGTGAGCAAATAAGGAAAAATTGCCGGGAACTTTTCTTACCCGTGCGACGCCGGGGCGGGCCGCTAGTTATGAAATAAACTTACGTATTCTGAACATCCTGCAGCAACTTCTGCAGGTCCCACTTCGGCTGCCGCAGCATGGTGTTGGGCATGAGGTGCCAGCCGCCCAGCTTCTTGATGATCTGGATTAGAGGCTTCTCTTTCAGCTTCTCTATCTGCTCTTTCGGGTCTATGCATGCGTCGTAGTAGATGCGAGCTTTGGACTCTGCGTCTTGAGGGTCGGCTTCTGATATGTTTACTTTTTCTGGAAAGATGTTAGGTTATGCTAGAATGTGTAGGTTGATTTTATGTTGGCACGTGCTTCTTTGAAAGGTGAGGCTTCTTTGGTGAAGACAGGGTGGAAAAAACATTTGGCTATTGGAGGGAAACTACTTTAAATCCTCTAGTTAGCTCCTCTAGTTAGGGTTGCATTTATTCAATTCTGCATTATAAGGATTATCTTCGGAACATAACAAACATAAAATAAACGCACCGAATAAAGACACCCTTATTGAAAAGTAATAGTATGGAATACGAAGATTAAGTCTCCTCGCCGATGGTAAGATTATAAGACAATTTTGTTTCTATCACCTAAGCTTCGCAATCCAATAGGCCTTCATGACGCTAGATTAATTCCCGATTTAGAATGGTGGGCTTCTATAAAAAAATGGACTGGTGGACTAAGTTAACTACATAAACGATGGTAGAGCAAAACAACATTATTTATTTTTGATCGTTTGATGAGCATTAAAGCTAATTTTCAGCGTTTATAACATGAGATCAAAGATGATTGACGTCTATTTACATTCAGTTTCTTACTCATGCACATTAAATGCTTTCAAAATCATGATCATCATTGAGACCGTACGAGATCCACTGCTAGACACTCACACAGACTATGTCACACTGATGACACAGACCTGTGCTAGACGCAGGCCTCTCAATTACAATACGGGTTTGACAATATACGCAACGCTTGTCAGGCGGGCTCCATTACGCATTATTGTAAATGCGCAAGATTATTATAGATATTCCATGATCAACAAAGCAACACTTTAAGATGAAAAAATCTATTAATATCAATATTTCAACTTTGAGTGTAGTGTACAACAACGAACTGACCGTGTCTTTGCGAAAAAAACCGTGATCATGGCGCTTGCAACAGCGTCAAAATATCGGAAAACTCAAAACCCGTCAAATCATGGTATGTTACCCGTTTTAAGTCATAATATTGTTAAAAACCATGATAATTTAAAACGTTATAATATTTGAAGGATATAAGTAGACGCCATCCGCCCGCAGGTATTCTTATAAAACCAAGACTAACACAATTACTTGATCGGCCCGTTTACACCCAGTGCTGGGTTAAAGCCCCTGTATTACACCAACTTTTACGGTCCTGTGCGATCTACTTCAGGCCTATACAAAAGGCAAATACCAAATAGTATTTCTTCTTTATCTCATGTATATTCTATGCACTTTAAGTATCACATATGCCAAAACACGAATCTCTATCGGTAGGTACTTTTCTACAATAGCAACGATATGATATAGTTCACAAATAAAATAATTAAAATTAATAAAAATCTACATCAAGCAACATTATTTAAACATCAAAACACAAGTCCTTACCATTTTAAGCGAAAGCATTGCTTTTCAACATCAAAACAAGCTTGCAAATTATGTACAATTGTCGCTGCATTGTGAATTCACATCTCAGTTCGTTTGAGGTTCGTTTATCGACGTTTTATAACGAAGTGTGAATTGGTCTGTAGCCGAAGTATGTTTGTTTGCAGTAGATTTTAACAGTTTAATTCAATCCGATTTTTCGCGAATAGTTCGATGTTGTATCAGTGGCAGGAATCGTAAAAGAATATCAGTTGACTAGGGATTTTATGGGCGCAAACTTTAGGAGGTGAGCTTATCTGTCAAATTATGTTTATTGTTATTATTTTTGAATATATCGGGATAAACAGTTGGTGCTCAGCAGTGTAAACCTAGTTACCCAATTAAATGCCTATTTTAACGAAAATAAATAATAAATATAACTCTCCCTGCTTCCGCTTGCACTGGTTAGGTCTGGTGTATAAAAGTATAGAATTATATGTACAGGACGTTCTAGAGTTTGTATTTAATATTTATTTCCATTACTTTATTCTCATCGGGAATTAATAACCTAATGACAGGTCAAAACCCAATTCAATTCAATTTCTAATAATTGGACTCTGCGATTGAAGTCAGTTTGACATGACACTGTCAAACTGACTTCAAGCGCAGAGTCAGGTTAAACAACTATAAAGTGAAAAAGACGATACTCAATTGAACGCCATTTTGCGTCCTGCACAAAATCTGATATAATTAATACATCCAGGTCAAAACTCATAATAAAGAAAGTTTTGACTTAGCCAACAGAAGTAAAATGAATAAGCATTAGAGGAGATATATTATGCATATTCAATAAATACACAAAAGCATAAAACCCCCGTCTCTTAATATTGGCAAAATATGTTTCGCAAACCAAAGATTTACATTAACCGTCACTACTGAACTTACAATAACATAACAAGCCGAGCACACAATAAAATTACTTCTAACACGAACCGCAAATAGTTCTTTCAGGTTATTTACACAAGTTATAATCTATTATGGGCATGTTCGGGTGTTGAGATCATTTCACGGGTGATAATTGATCAGTTTTCCTGCGTTTAGATGTCGTGAATTTTGAGGAATTAGGATATAACATGTTCTAGTTACTTGCGTAGGTGTGGTCTAAACAATAGATAAGCAATTAATGGAACTTGTAAAACAATAGGAGATTTATTACTTCGCAGTTATGACGATCTTTGTGAATCTTCACAAACGCAATAATAACAGCTACGTCATTCGGTCTATAAAATCAAAGGTGAGACATGTAAATCTAGTAATTGGTGCACTCACTAAATGTAGCATCAACGTTTTGGAATTAAGGAAACAGAAATGGACCACAATTAAAGTAAAAAAAAAATTTGTTCAAAGCTTTGGTTAAGGATTCTTTACACCTGATATCATCTTTATCATTGCAGAAACATAACCAGTGCTGGATAAAGACCTCTCTCATAGATTTCCAATTATTTCGGCTAGAAGCGGCCGTCTTCCATTGTGAAGGTACTTGTTGATACATAATAATATCTTCTAGTGAGTTAACCATGGCCCCGTCCTCCGCCCACGAGAGAAATAAGGAGCAACAATCGCCCAACCCACTTACCCAGTGCATATCTGATGGTCAACTGATTATGCAGCTCAATCTTGCTGAAGATCCCCCAGTTGGACTTCCCCTCGGGTATCGGGTTGTTGCGCAGCCAACCCCCGCAGGCGAACTGGTAGAAATCCTCACAGGGATCCTGGCTCTCGTCCAGGGCTTGGATGACCTGGCTGGCGGTGTAGATGCAGGACTTGGACAGGCATACTCCTGTTCCCGGAAAAGAGGGTAAAGTTAAAACCGACTGCCTAGGATCTTTGCGACTTGAGCTCTCGCAATAATATAAATCATCATCAGCATCAGCACAGTCGTAAATCTAAATAGTGTTGATTACCATAATAGTTTCATAAATCTAAATTTTATATTTAAGAAAAACCCCGATTCCAATGCCTTAATTTCCTTAAAAGTAAAACACCATAATAATGTGTAAAGTGCACGCGATTCGCTTTCATTTGATACCCCACTCGAGTATATTTGGAGATTTTCGGTTTTCCTTCCCCACTCTTACCCCCATAACTTTTAAACGGCACAACCGATTTTCATGAAACATGTCTACCCTGTCACCTTTCATACAAAAAAAAACTAACTTAAAATCGATCCATTCGTTCGGGAGCCATGATGTCCCAGACAGGCAAACAGACAGACAGACACGTCAAACTTATAACACCCCAATTTTTTTGTCGGGGGTTAAAAATGCCCACTAATGTGAAACATTCCGACTTTTAATGCTAAAAAAGTTGGGACTTTCGATAATTTACAAAACATGGAGTAGAGCGGAAACCATTCGGGATATAGAAATGTTTAGCCTCTACTCTTAAGCGTTTTATTAGAGGCCCCTGGTCAGCTAAAGACGGACTAAAACAGAGAAGCCCCAATAGATCACATTAGTCTTGAAGACTATCCATAAATATGTAAAAAAAGTAAAAATAGTTCTGTTCATTTCATAACTATTTTCACTTTTTTTTTGAATACTCGTGTCTGTTGTTGCCCGTATTACCATTAACATGCTGTGATTACCTATAATTGAGGTAGCACTTGTCCTATAACAATACTTTTGTTGTAATTTATTAAATTATAAGAGATGTGTATCCTTTGTTGGTAATCAATAAATAAATAAATAAAAAGTATTAAGAAAGGTCTTAGTATAGATTTCCTGACTTACTTTTGAAAATTGGTTATATGTTTAAGGCACCACCCGTTTCTGAATTGCGTATCGGTTCCGAATTAGAACAAGCTTTCCGATTACCGCTGCACCCACGTCGTAAGAAATACTTTGTAAAGGCAACTCGTGAAAGTAAATCGACCAGAATGGACACTTAACGTACGACAAAATGTACTATGATTTAAAACGGGTAACATACCATGATTTGACGGTTTTTGAGTTTTCCGATATTTCGACGCTGTTGCAAGCGCCATGATCACGGAAACAACTGAATTGTCATTGTCTTTGCGATTTGGGCAGACGGCAGACATTACGTTTTAAATCATAATATTGTTAAAAACCATGATAATTTAAAAAGACAAAATGTACCTTTTAAATATTTTTTTTAATATTTGATTGAGTATGTACACATTTAAGAGCGAATGCAGGCGAAACGTCTTCAGTAAAAATCATCAGTACTTGTCTACTTCAGTACTACGTTAATAATATTCTGATGTCACAACAATTTAAAGCAAAAATTGGTTTTGCAAGTAATTTTAGGGCGCACCATCGTCGGAAAATGTTATTTGATGGCATTCGGTTCCGATATTTTAGTATGGAGTCTGGCATACTGACTAGACCGATAATTTTGAAAAAAAAAAGATGTTATAAAACGCATGTTTTATTATCATAATAATTAGGAGCCGATTTTCTATGGTTTCTTAATTCAAATTTTTAAGAACCGTTTTTTATTTCAAAATGGTGGACTAGTTAGTTATGCCATAATGTTGGAACCCCTTTGTTTAGCGTCAGCAAGAGTTATTCGACATTTGTTATCTTACCACAATATACCAATAGAAAAACAGAAGTGGAAAATCTTCCAAAGCTTTCAAATCCCAGACGAGACATTCCAGATAAACCGCAAAGTATATACATATAGTCTGAAAACTGTATAAAATCCATCTTACTCCAACCACATAAAGTCTGTTCCTCTCAAGCCCTTATTTAAAACCTTATACCTTTGAGATAAGGGTTATATTCTAATAGGTAGGTTCAGATCGATATACCGAGGTCACGGTCGCTGTCTTGACGGCTTATCTCGCGATCGTTATAACTCTTTGTGTTGATAATTGATTAGATTTACATGTGACCTAAGCGTGCAAATAGGTTAGTATGCAGATAAAATTGGTGCAAAACCTATGAGCGTTATAAGAATATTAGCATATTACATAGATTATATATATATGTATATTATATATATATATATATATGTATAGGCAAACCCCCACATTGTGATTGAGGGCGGCTGATGTATTTCAGTAGAGTAAGAAAGTAATAAGACCTCATTGTCGAAAAACTCATCGAAGGAAAAAAAGTTTTTACCCGACTGCGCAACGCTAAAGTGTGATAATATGTTTAACAGTCTATGTATGCATGTATGTATGTTCCTTTGTACCATTAAACAGACCAAACGCCTGGGCCGATTTCTTTTAATGTGAATTAAGTTCACATTTAAAATAGTTTAAGCCTAGTTAAGTGATACACTAGCTAGTTAACTTGTAAGGTTGATTTCCGTGTCACGCTGACCACCAAACTGTATGGAAATACTGTTAGCGCTGACCACAGTGAGTGATAATCAAATTAAAACAATATATTTTATAAAAGGGTTTTAGATTCACCCAAAGACCTTAATTTCAAACTACGACTTCTATGTCCCTGATTTCAACAATTGAATCCAGTATGGGCCGTTGCGTTATTCATAAAGGTTTCGATAACGTTCATACAAATGCTACGCGCCGATTCGTCGAGACATAGAAACCAGCCTTACAACACAACAATCCGATGATTTGTTGCAGCGTAGGATGGTTTGTTGCAGCGTACGGTGATTCGTTGCAGCGTCATGGTCCGACAACAAGTGATACGCTCGCTTGTCGTCTTGTCGTCATCTTGTGCTCGCTTTGACGTGTCTAAGTTTTGTAAAACCAAACAAAGGAAAAAAATGATTTTGTATCTTGTATCTTGTCGCTTCGTTAGAATAGAAACGTCGGATGAACATAATAACGTCATAAATAACGTTTTTTTTTTTATAAATATATCTGTTCAAATTAACAGTGTAACTCTTGATAGTTTTTAAACTGAAAAAAATGGCGCAGCAGAGAATCACCAGGAATTGCTTGAAGCGACTTCTGTAAAACGGCGGGTAGTGTGAGCCGCCGCAGAGCGCCATGAAGCACGTGTGCGGCGCGCGCGCAGGCTCACAGGAGCTCACCCGCTTTCCTGATGACGGTTCCCTCTTGAGTGCAACAGAAACGTCAGATATACATGATATCGTTATAAATAACGTTTTTTTGAAGTGAAACTTCTTTAGAATCGTTGTGATTTCAAACCGGATGCAACGGAAAAAACGACAGGTAAGCCAATCTTAAGCGCTAACAAGGTTAAGCAACGTTGCGCGACGCCAGTACTTGGATGGGTGACCGCCCGAACAAAATCTTTTTGCACAGTATTTATTTTTTCGTTTTTTTTTATTCATCTCATTCTTTTGTCGATTTACTGAAGTTTCACTTCTATCGTGTGTGAATCGCACACACACCTTTTTTGTTTTATTCAGCTCATTCTTTTGTCGATTTACTGAAGTTTCACTTCTATCGCGTGTGAATCGCACACGCACCTTTTTTAATACCTGTTTACAAAATAACAGTGAAACTCCTGATAGTTTTGAAAGTTAAATAATGAATACTGGTTGGTTACCTTCATCAGGCTTGTAGCAGGGCGGCACGGGTATGCTGCTGTGAGCCTGATGGTTCGTCAGGCAAAACAAGGAGATGGCGAACAGCGCCAAGCACAGGATAATGGAGATTACCATCAGAAACTGCTCGAAGCGACTTCTGAGACGCCATACTGACACTCCCTGGAACAAATTGTTAATGTCTTGGTCAATAAGGCATAATTAAGAAAGAAGTAAATGTGCTCCAGCAGTGAGTATATAAATAGGTTTTGAGGTTTTGTCTGTTCACGTCCGTTAAGTGGTAACCCTCTGAATCCTTACACGTGACCTCCGGGTAGTGCTATGTACAGTCTCTGGTGGTAGGCTTCATCAAACACATCGTCACTTTACATCAGGTGAGATTGTGGTCAAATGAAGGCTTATACAGCATAAAAAAAAAAAACAAATAATATTTCAATTTTATATCCTAATATATTTATATAATAGACGACCTGAGGCGCAAGAGGTCGCGGGTTCGATTCCCGTTGGGGTCCAGATTTTGTACGATTCACAATTTCTGGTTTCGGGTCTGGGTGTTTTCTCATCATCATCATCACCCTATTAACGTTCCCACTGCTGGGCCACAGGGACTTCTCTCTTGACGAGAGAGATTAGGCCTTAATTCACCACGCTGGCCAAGTGCGGGTTGGTGAATGTCACATGCCCTTCAAACTCTTCTAAAGTTCTCAGAACATGCCGGTTTCCTCACGATGTTTGCCTTCACCGTTAAAGCACGTGTTTAGAGCGCACATAAATTTCTCAAGAAGAAAAATCCAGAGGTGCGTGGCGGGGTTTGAACCCACGACCTTCGGAATGAAAGTCGAGTGTCCTCCCACTTTAGCCAACACGGCTTTTTACACGGGTACGGGTGTTTTCTATGTATCAATTATGATTCGCACTTGGCCAGCGTGGTGAATTAAGGCCTAATCTCTCTCGTCAAGAGAGAAGTCCCTGTGGCCCAGCAGTGGGAACGTTAATAGGGTGATGATGATGATGAGAAAACACCCAGACCCGAAACCAGTATAATCATAATTCATAAGTATGTATTTACAAAAAAAAAATGTATCTATGTAGTATATCAGTCACATAACACTCCTAGTACAAAGTAAGTACCCTCTGCTTGAAAAAAAAACAGATTTATTAGAACCAAAATGTATATTATTTTCATATTTTTCTTTGATAAAAATTTAAAAAAAAACGTGCAAAATACGATTTATATTTACGGAGATAAAATTGTTTGAAATAATTCGAACCGGATCGCCTTAAGAAAATAGTAAACAAACCAATTTGCACAAACTTCGTAATCCTACTCTATTCCTAAGTCGATTTCTTACAAAGTAGTATTCCGTCAAGAAAGGTACTTCAATATTCTATGTACCTACCTATAATATAATCCAAGGATATGTTTGTCTGTGCGTCACAAAGACATAAACTTAACGAACCACTTGAGTCTTTATTGGATTAGAATTATATCTGGTCAAGGGATATTTGGCCTTTTATTTATATCAATTTGACAATAAATAAATATATCCGGACAATTCAAACAACAACATCTAGCCCCGCGGTAAGCTCTAAGCTTGTGTTACGAGAACTAGACATCTAATATACTCAATATAATATTCATTTCATTTATTTATTTTACAAACAATTTACATTGTGTCGGAAAATTATACTGAAACTAGAACACATTAAAAGTAGATGCCTAACTATACTTAATACTTAATATAATATTATAAAGATGAAAGGTTTGATTTTTTGTTTGTTTGTTTGTCTCGAATAGGCTCTGAAAGTACTGCACCGATTTAAAAAATTCTTTCGAAAGCTACACTATCCCTGAGTGACATAGGCTATATAGTATAGTTTAAAAAAAATGATTTCTTACCAAGCCTTCGATCATGTAACCCAAGGTGAAAAAAAAAACCTAATAACTTTCTTAAATCGCGAATGCTCCAAAACTATTTAATATACAATGTGATGTAATACAATTTTGTAAAACTTATCATTATCTACAAAAACATCATATCTCTAACTATTATAGTTTTGTGACAATAAGCGATATTTTATATTAAAAAAAATATAACCTCTATATTTGTACCTTGGTATTAATCCTTAACAATGTCTTCTATATAAAATTGCCATGTCGCAATTTTAGTTATGACCTACTACTGGTACCTACTCCTCCAAAACGGCTTTACCGATTTTCGCCAAATTTTATTAGCGTATTCAGTAGGTCTAAGAATCGGCTACTATCTATTTTTCATTTTGCAAAACAACGTTGGGGTCTGCTAGTTAATAATAAAAGTACACATAACCATTATTCATACAAAATCACAAGGATATAACAGACATTACATGTATCTCTCTTCTCTGTCGTTTCACTCTTGACAGAGTGGTCGTGGTCACTTTGAGGCATTATTTGGTGTTAGAGACGGAAACAGCTTTCTTATTTTCTTATCTAATCGCCCGCCATCTTTCTCTGTTTGCAGCCTGTTTGGTCTAATACTAAGACTCCTACTGCAGATTTTATTTAGTCAGTCCCACGCATAGGTGATCTGCCGCGGACCCTGGTTCCTTCCACTTTTACATGTATAGATATTGTTTTACTTTACATATTAAACACCATAATACGACGTCCTCTGTGGCTCGGTGGGCGAACGTCCGCCTGAAGCGCAGGAGGTCGCGGGTTCGATTCCCGCCGGGGGACCAAATTACGACCAACGTACGATCTACAATTCCTGGTTTCGGGTCTGGGTGTTTTCTATGTATCATAATGTATGTATTTACAAAAAAAATGTAGCTAGCATCCATAGTACAAGCTCTGCTTAGTTTGGGGTTAGGTGATGCTGTATGAAAAATAAAAAATAATAAAAATGATAAAGTGCGTGCTGTGCTAGAACATAACACTTGACCCTAGGCGGAAATCGACCCCGCTACCTCTTAAGCCGCAAACGGACCTCCTGCGCCACTAAGGCAGTCAATTGAGTTTCTTTAGCTTAATGACGTCACAAAGGCAAAGAGAATTCTGTTACAATTATCTATATCTCAGAAAAACTAATTTAATTACGTGATCTGCCAACTACATAATAGATAATAACTATTGTATGGGTGTATATTCACACGTGTATGGATAATACAAAACACATGGCCTCTTGTATTAACATTCTAAGGTATTAAATAACGCTATACCTAGATAGTCTATAGATAGAGTCAAAAGATCCAGTCTTAAAATAGATTCAAAATGATAGTAGTGTCGCGTAAAGGGAAATCGTCATGTCTTTCTGTCTGTCACTGCCACTTTTCTCCGATACTATAAGAACTAATGTTTAAACTTTGTAAGTAAGTATTAATTATTGTTTATTTTCGTATTCTGCGAATAAAACAATTCATTTTGGGGGACATTAGAACTAAAACTCAAATATGTTTTTTTAAATAAAACTCATACGTGTGGACTATGGATAGGTTTTCAAAAATGATGTTATGTATTTTTTTTCTAAGCTGTATAGTTTGCGCTAGAGTGTCTTAAGCGCAAACTATTCCAAAGTGGTAATATATGTATATATATATAAATAAATCCAACTTCCACCGGAAACTTTTTCTTTACGAGATAGAGAGTAGTTTTTTTGAACGTCATAAACCGTTTTTCACCTATAAAGTTAAGCCAGCCAGTTAGTACTATTGACTGCAACTTTTAACATTTTTTTGTTATTATTATTTGTTTTTTTTTTATCACAATAAATGTATAAACAGATCCCTCGGTGTATCAGACCATTTCATACTTTTCAAATTAAATTGCTTTGGCGCCAAAGTCCCTCCATTTTGTTTTTTTTGTTAACTCATGCAATATACAAATCTAACGACACCTTTCAAGTTACGAGTAATATCCATCCAGCCGTTCAGCTGCTAAGCGTGCCATATAATGGGGTAGATGTTTTGAAAAACAATAATTAGTCAATTATTTTAAAAAAATTACACAATTATTTTTTTTTAATTTTCGCGTGACGTAACGCTTTTGAGCAATTTGTACAACATTTCGCAGTCGCAAGCCCCCACTCCAGACCTTTGATGCTCTATATAAAAGATTGTAAGTTTATTTTAAGACCTTATATAAGAAGAAAAAACTAATCAGGTCACTGGGACCGCGGTCCTTGTTTTGTAGTGGGCCCAGTCGCCTGTATCCTCGAAAAAAAATCGTGGTTTATTGTTTCAAAAAATAAACTTATTGTGAAAACTGAGATCTGCAATGACAACTGATTCTTGCTTATCTTTTTTTTTAATGGAAGTTAAAGCCTTCATTTGACCACAATCTCACCTGATGTGACGATGTGGTCTAAGGTAGAGCATGAAGACCTAGAAGGGAGATGGCTTAATTAGTGTAAGTTAGCTTAGTGTTTTGTGCATTATCCCCTGCCTAACTAGACCCCAGGCAGTCCAACTCCCTGTTTTTTTTTTATTATTGATAAGCCTTCATTTGACCACAATCTCACCTGATGTAAAGTGACGATGTGGTCTAAGATGGAGCATGAAGGCCTAGAAGATGGCTTCTCCGGACCACATTACGAAACACGAAAAAATCGCTTCACGCACTGGCCCAGCCCGGAGGGTGGTGACAAGCCGCGGCCGAAGCCTGATAAGTCTAAGGCCCTGCAGCTACAGTAGGACCTTAGTCCTAACAAGTTGTTTCAGAGAGTCACGTGAAGTCACAGAAAAAGAAAATAAATGAAATACACCACTAAACCTATTGTCTTCTTTTCCCACGAAACAAACGGATAGCAGACCTTGGCATTCATCTATTTTTTCATCTCCATAATTACTAGGACAAACGGACAGACGTTTCCTTATTAGATTGAGAAGCATGCATTATGTATCAAACGGTCACATTGTGTATCTATTCTTAGATTGTGTGTTGCGTGCTCTTGCCAACGTTAGCTGGAGATGGATTTGTTTGTATTGAAGAGTATACCCAGAACAGGATGGGTACTGTAAAATCTTATTTTGTGTAAATGAATCTATACTAATATTATAAAGAGGAAAGGTTTGATTTTTTGTTTGTTTGTTTGTCTCGAATAGGCTCTGAAACTACTGCACCGATTTTAAAAATTCTTTCACCATTCGAAAGCTACACTATCCCTGAGTGACATAGGCTATATTTAGTTTTCAAAAATAATATGATTCCCTACCAAACTCCGATAATGTAACCCATGGTGAAAAAAAAGAACCCAAAATCTTTCTTTAATCGCGAATGCTGCGAAAACTATTAAATATATAACAAAGTGATGTATTACAACTTTGTAGATCTTATCATTATCTACAAAAAACGTCCTTATATCATATCTCTAACTATTATAGTTTTGTGACAATAAGCGATTTTTATGAAAAAAAAACCTAAAATCTTTCTTTAATCGCGAATGCTGCGAAAACTATTGAATATATAACAAAGTGATGTATTACAACTTTGTAGAACTTATCATTATCTACAAAAAACGTCGTTACATCATATCTCTAACTATTAAAGTTTTGTGACAAGAACCAATAGCATAATAATATAATTCTAGCTTTAAAAAAAATACAGTTACGCTACACATTTTTACTGTAAATTTTGCAGACTTCCGTCGAAATTATGTTATAACTGAGTAGGTATGTGATCCATTTACATAAGTCGAATTGTTGTATTCCTATGGCTTTACCGATTTTTGCCAAATTTTATATGCGTATTCAGTAGGTTTAAGAATCGGCTACTATCTATTTTTCATTTTGCAAAACAACGTTTGCTGGGGTCAGCTAGTTTAAGATATGTAGTTAGTAGTAGAGCCCCTTTATGACGATAATAAATTATATATGTATACTTACAGTATTATAATTATAAAACTGTAAGTATATATATGACTGAAAGTTATTAAAACCTAAGTATTTAAAACTTTGCACCACTGGTAGAGCCACACCATTTAATATAACATTCTCCTACTTTAGAAAACGAGGACTTCGCTCTTTTTAACCCCCGACAGAAAAGAGGCGTGTTATAAGTTTGACGTGTCTGTCTGTCTCTTAGTCGCGTCATAGTTCCCGAACGGACAAAGAGATTTCAATTTAGTATTTTTTGTATGTTTCGCGCGAGAGTCCTTAGACATGTTTGATGAAAATCTTTTGACCCGTTTAAAAGTTATGAGGGTAAGATTGGGGAAGAAATACCGAAAATCTGCAAATATACTCGAGTGGGGTCTCAAATGAATATTGAATATAACTATTTTATATTGTGCATCGCGTGCACAATATAAAATAGTATGACTTTTTACTTTCAAGGGAACTACCCTTTCTAAAAGAGGTTTTTTTTTTAATTTTAAATTATCATATTATAGATTTAAGAAACAGTAGGTAATGGCAGGAATCATGTAAATGTTTCCATGCTTCCGCCTATTCGTACTATAAATAAACCCTTTACCTTATATAGATATTATTTTGAACCATTGTTGAGAGATTACACATATTCAGTTACCGTCACGACAAGGAAATTATTTACTCCATACATAGTAGAAATTTCAATAAGTCATAGTTTACTGTGGTATGGATAAAACGGGAAATATTAATTTAATTTTATAACTAGATACTCAATATTTTGTTCCATATTATTATTAAGAATGAATTGCCGCATAGTAACGCCTGGAATTATTAATTATAATATCAATCTTAATTTAACATTAATGAGGATGTGGGGCGAATTTACTTTTAATGTAGGTACGCAATTTTAAAATTTGCGAAACGGCAACCGTTAAATAATATTTACCGCATGAATTGGTAAATGTTAATAAATTTGTTGTAACATTTAAATTTATCACTTTTTTCAGCAAGCAGGTAAGGTTTGCTTGGACTTATATTATGAAAAACCACTCCAAAGGCGAACGAGCATAGCAACCGCATAGCGGCCGCCAAATTCGAAGATATCAGATGTTGTTTAAAGTTTAGAAATTAAAAAAAAAACTAAATTGCTAGTAGTTTGGGATTTTTAGTCATTATTTATTTATTTATTTCCAAAACTTACAACTATTTTTACAGGCTTTACCTAATGCAATAGTGTGCTTATCTAAACTTATCTAATTATTTCTATTATAGCATAATGTATACATTGTTATCCTAGTAAATTCGTTCATGGTACAATAAAATAGATCAAGTTCTCGGGATATGATGTTAATAGTGCGAAGTGCGCGCGTCAAAGGTGCTTCCCGTATGAGGTTGGTTCTAGCCTTCGGAATCACAAGTAACGAGGGTTTCCGCCTTCTCCACACATATCTGATAGGTACGTTCCAAAAAAATTATGCTAAAATTTCCGCATTAACCACTTTTCCAGTCATGACATTAAATACATAATAAACCAGTGCGAATTCTCTCCTCACTAAAAGTTGATTATATCCAGTCATACCCAAGATGAATTGTGTTGGGTACATCAACGGATAGAATGGATAGACGCCGTGCTGTCTAAAATATAAATACCGAATGAATTTATTCTGAATCTTTTCAATCATGTTGTTGTACTTCTGTTCATGGGGAGACCATATCACCCCGTTATATTCTAAATGGCTCCGTAATAATAGTAATTTATTGATTGTAGAATTTCATTGCAAGATGCCTATTAGATACTAAATTCAATCAATAAATATGTCGAAAATATATTAGTAATTACCAGATATAATGCATTATATCAAATTTTAAATAATAAATCAATTACAACTAAAGAAATTGTTAAAGAAACCTATGTAAATGTTTTCGTCAGTAGAATTATTATGAGACAAATCTAACTTTTTTACTAACGACTATAGTTTTTTTATGATAGCATAGAACACTTGAGTCTGCAATAATTTAGCTTGTAGAATAACTCAACAACAGGTTCATAGAAATACGGAATTCCTATACATCTATCTAATACGTCTTATCAATATTATTATTATTAATCAAGTCTGGCTCATTAGTGTAACTCATTTCGATATCGGTGTTTGGTCAAAACTAATAGTAAATCTAACAAGTTGGGAAGGCGAGGTATTTTAACCGAAGGAAGTAGGTTAAGTAGGTTCTCAATTCAACGGGATGTGTTCTATGTTTATTTTATCATCATCATCATCATTTCAGCCATTCGACGCCCACTGCTGGACATAAGCCTCCCTCAAAGACGACCAATCATTCCGATCGGTCGCCATTTGCATCCACCGTGAGCCAGCGAGTTTGACCAAGTCATCTGTCCATCTTGTTGGTGCATCTTGTTTCGCCATGAACTTATTTTGATGATTCTTTTTTATATGATAGCTGGTTCTTGCATGATGATCAAATTTAAATGTTATATGAATCAGTCTAGTAGTTCTAGAGAACTACACAAACTAAACGAACATATAAAACATCCCGTTGAATTGAGAACCTAACCTTCCTCTGAAAATCGGTTAAAAATGCCTCACCTTCCCAACTTGCAAATTTCGAAATTATAATCCATCATTCATACTTTTTATCATATAAACCTAAATTTAAAATTTAAGAAAAACCCCCGATTCCAATGTCTTAATTTCCGTTAATGTAAAACAACATAATATCATGTAATGTGGACGCGAAGCGCTTTCATTTGATACCCCACACTAGTATATTTGCAGATTTTCGGTTTTCCTTCCTAACTCTCACCCCCATAACTTTTAAACAGCTCAACCGATTCTCATGAAACATGTCTAAGAACAACCGGACCAAACTCACCTTTCATTAAAAAAAAACTAAATTGAATAGCTCCATCCGTTCGGGAGCTATGATGTCCCAGACAGACAGACACGTTAAACTTATAACACCCCTCTTATTTTGTCGGGGGTTAAAAATTAGGCTGTTTTTTTAAAAATCTACTTTTTTACTCTTATACTCGTATTATTTACATTCACACGATTCTCGAGCCTATCATACACGACTAATTGAAAGCCTCCTCCTTCTTCCGTCGGTAAAACTATCGTAAAGGATGTTGTTTGGTTGTTTACTGAACCGAATTCGGCTACCATAAATTCACTTTAAAGAGAGTTCACTTTGAAGGGCCACCGTCTGTCTATATTATAGTATGTTTATTTATTATTATTATTATATTGGATGCAATGCTCGCAACACGGTTATATGTATATACAGATAGATCATCATCATCACCCTATTAACGTTCCCACAGCTAGGACACAGGGACTTCTCTCTTGGCGAGAGAGATTTAATTAGGCCTTAATTCACCACGCTGGCCAAGTGCGGGTTGGTGAATGTCACATATCCTTTAAATTATTTATTTAAAGTTCTCAGAATATGCCGGTTTCCTCACGATGTTTGTCTTCACCGTTAAAGCACGTGTTTTAAAGCGCACATACATTTATCAAGAAGAAAAATAGATTGGTATTTCCTTAATTTCCGCTAGATTATATTTCAATTACTTTTATATTAATTTAACAGGTTAAAAACCGGCAACAGTTCGATAACAGTATCAAAACAAAACGCCATGAAATCTGGCCCGCCAAGGTTACGTGATGACGTCATAAGCGCCTCTTTATACAGTGACGTATTCATTATGTTTATGTAAACATCTTTACGACTCAAGACTGCTCGGATGCTGTATAACACCTGCAGATTATAGAGATAAGATTTTTTGTACACAAATATCTATATAACATACACAGTAGTATAAAATGTCATTTCAGACCGACACGCAACACGACGCGTCGCGGCGCGACGATACTAGAAAAGGCCAAAGGTTTCTTGCAAACCTTGTAGCGAGTTGCATAGCTTCGTCGCGTTGCGAGGCGCTTCGTATGATGATGGCCAATTCGGATGATGGCAAAGCGATGATGCCGGAATTGTAAGAAAACGCAGCGCTGCGTAGCTCGACACCGCATCGGGTTCAATTCCGTGTTTCTTACGAATGAACTGGTATATTTCTATGTTATTATGAAGATAACTTTATTTTACCCATAGTATAAGCTCTGCTTAGTTTGGGGTTAGGTGATGCTGTGTGAGTAATCCGGGAATGTCTATTTAAGTATTTTGAATTGCTATTTAAAATGTTTTCTTGGATAACAAACCTCAATTAATTTTAACTTGTTAGCAATGGATAGAGTGATTCGAAAGGAAGGTTTAAATACAAAACATTATCTTCTTCTCGTGGTCAAAGTATTTACCACAAAAAAATGTTAATTTTCCGCGGGCCACGCACAGCGGTGTTGAAAGCTAGTAAAATATTATATACTTGGGCAAAAATTTAAATAATATATAATTAAGATAATGCGCAATGTTATTCAATATTAGTTATTAAAGTTCATTCCTAATAAATCAAAATTTAAAATTGAGGAAAAACCCCCGATGCCAATGCCTTCATTTCCTTAAATGTAAAACAACATTATATTATGTAATGTGGACGCGATGCGCTTTCACTTGATACCCCACACTAGTATATTTGCAGATTTTTTGTTTTTCTTCCCCACTCTCACCCCATAACTTTTAAACGGCTCAACCGATTTTCATGAAACATGTCTAAGAACACCCGGGCCAAACTCACCTTTCATACAAAAAACTAACCTTTCAAACTAAATTGAAATCGCTCCATCCGTGCGGGAGCTATGATGGAACAGACAGACAGACAGACAGACACACAGACAGACCCCTCTTTTTTGGTCGGGGGTTAAAAATCCAGATAAAATGAACTATGCAATATAATATGACTAAAACAATCGTTACCTTTTTAAATCCTTCCGACACTGCCGGTTTAGGAGTAGCTGTTTCAAACAAATTCAGCCTAGAGCTCTGGAAGAAGTCATTGCTCGAGTTTTCCCGCGAAAATAATTCAGCTGTCGAACTTTCCCTCGTCAAAGATGGCCGCGGTTTCACAAAGGGATTGTTCCGCGCTTTTTGGTGCTTCAGCCAGTTGAACTTATCTCGAGAAATCCCAGAATCAGGCGAAGAAGGTGTTGGGGAATCGTCTGGTACTGGCGACGGTGTCTCTGGCAGATCATGGCTAGCCATCTTTGAATTCAAACTATTTGGTAGAATGTTATTGGAACGCTGCCAATTTATACTATGCCCTTTTGAAAATAGAATGTTTTCAGCGTGTTTCAGTCACTTTTATGCTCACTTTTTAGACACTATTTTATTTTAAATTTTGAAATGGATAGTTATTTAGACATTTTTGACATTGAGAATCACTTAATTTTAGTTTTTTTTTTATTTGGAGGTATGCATTGTAGAAGCGGTGATGTGTTTATAGGGCGAGATTTAACGCGAGACTAAAGAGTTGGAGCAGATTTGAATGGTTTGTAGTGCGCGGCGCGGGCGCCACTTATGGTATATTTAATTCAAAATTACGCAGAACACTTACGTTCATGTCAGTGTTTATTTGTTTTTTTTTTAATGTTAGCGTTGTTTAACTAACACCCATTAGAATATATACAAAATGTTATAATAATGTTACTTTCTACGCTTACATATAAGTGTCAAAACGTTAAATAAGTTATAAATAAATATTTAACTGCTTTCCTATTGATTAAAATATTTTCAAAGGATTACTTTTAGCAAAAGAGAACATTGTTTTTCTCATTTTTTTTATTTCATTAATAAGGTTGGTTTTGGATTGAAACTTGTTACGCAAAATACGAAATTGCAAACTTAGAAAATAGCATTAGCAATCAATGAGACTATTTTTGTGGAAGATAAAATAATCAACAAAATCTGTAAAAAATGCTATGCAGAAAACTTACCCCTAGAATATAAATTAATGCGAGACTGAAAAAATAAGAAACAAATAACTGAATCTCGTGATAGCTCGGACAATTAGTGGGCAGATTAATACGTTTATCTCTGTAGATCCAGTGATCAAGGTCCATTTGATTCCATTGAGAAAACTTTTTCTCTTTAGATCCATTTCTGATGATTTAGTTCTAACAAAACTTTTATCATCTGTAGATCCAATGATCAAATTGATTTTGTTCCAGTGAGAATACCTTTTGTTAGTATTATTATACATAGACTAATTATCTATTTATAATTGAAATATGATATCTAGCACGTAATTGCTCTCAGGGTTAAACAGCTGTATATGTGTCATGTGATATTACCTAATTTACCAACTACATTATATAGGAACATGTATATCTGCACATCAATAGGTGTAGTCGTGTACTTAATTAGTAATTAGTTAACTAATATCAAAATTTCGCCATCTCAAATACAATGTATTATATTTTATTCAATTAATAATTTTTTGACATTAATAATGGATATTATGAATAAATTCTATAATCTGTATTATCCTCTTTTAGGTGCCGTAGAAACGAATAGTATTTACAGACGCTCCGATTCGGTTGGTGCCAACCATCCTGCCACGACCAAATCGGAAAGTGAAGAGAGCGGTCGGACCGATAAAATTATTATTAATATTGGTTGGACGTGGACGGATGCGCCGACGATCCGACGAAACCAAATTCTTATCTTATATAAATCGGCTGTCTAGGGATGAGAATTATTTCCGAATAAGATCGACTTTTATAAACGTAAGAAAGTTACGTTCAAGAGTTAAGTCAAGTTTATTGAAGAGAAGTGAGGCGAAGTAGACTAAACACACAGCCATCTCGCGAGATTTGGAGGAAAATACCGGTAGCACTCTTGTTATACGGGCACCTTCAACTAATTGTATGGTTTATACTAAAACAGAAAAAATCTAATGTCGATTTTAAAGGGTGGTGTATCGATCCAATACTACAAAACGATTTAAAAAAATCGATATTTTTTGTTCGAAAAATCGATTTTTCGATTAATCGATCTCAGATTGTCATCCCTACATTGGGTGGCAAGACGTAGGTACTTCTGACGGCTGGAAGGCCAACCGTTGGACAATCTGTAGCAATGTTGGAATGGTTGCTAGGTCGGTTCCAATTTGGCTGGCACCAAACCAAATCGGAGTGTCTGTTCATGCTATTAGACTGACTTACCGATGCTCGGGCTCGGGCCATTTAATTATTTAAAGTATTTAACTACACTTGCGAGCTATAAACTGGAATCACTTCATCGCTGGTTTCTGCAGACCATATTTTACAGTTTCCATGCAATAAACTGTAGGTTGTGGTATATTCGGATTATTTATATTAATAATAATATAATAATAATAATTTATTTATTTCCACAAATAAAATAATTTCACGTAAATTACCATTTACAATCAACCTTAAAATCATATTACAAATTATGAAAAATAAATTAGTGCAATCTAGATTGAATATGGTAAGTATATTATTTTAAAGATAATTTTATTAGCTATCAAACTCTTTCGATATCATAGCGAATAAAATGTTCATCATATGTCATGGAACGTGAAAACAAAAGACATACATTTTTGGAACGAAACATCAATTTTTTCAAACTCCTGAATCCCTATAAAAACTGAGAATTTATGCAATTTTGTCAACAGTCCAATATATCACGTCACTCAAAACACTGGAATTACAAGAAAATGGAAACCACACCAATAGAAGCCGCTCAAATCTTCACCCTAATCCAGCAAGGGTTCTCTCAGCGTACTATCGCTCGGCAGCTTCATCTGAGCCAGTCCTTTGTCTCCAAAGTATACAAGAGGTTTAGAGAGACTGGAAACTTAGTCCGAAGACCAGGATCTGGACGACAGCGATGCACTTATATATTATTTTTCCTACACAAACTGACAGACACGTCAAACTTATAACACCCCTCTTTTTTGGTCGAAGGTTAAAAATGATGTGTTACTAAAATAAAAATATGATTCTTATTCTTATATATTGTTAATGTATTAGGGATAGTCGTTGAATGAACGAACAGTTTATTTAGACTGTTTATTTGCCGTCGACTGATAAACCGGTTTACAGTCCAC
Organism: Gymnoscelis rufifasciata; assembly: GCA_929108375.1. Classification (NCBI taxonomy): domain Eukaryota; kingdom Metazoa; phylum Arthropoda; class Insecta; order Lepidoptera; family Geometridae; genus Gymnoscelis; species Gymnoscelis rufifasciata. Next base: position 4,263,388 of record OV815327.1, on the reverse strand, counting down.
CGATAAACTAGTTTACTCGTACTACATTTGCATCGTCCAGTCCATTGGTCGAGCGTTGCCGAACGAAACTGTTTCTCTAGCCAGCTAGCTGCCACTGTCTATCAAGCATTCCGTTCTCTTCACACTTGCACGTTACGCTAATATGGCTATCTCTCTTTCGCCATGCTCTCAACTTCTACAGAGTTATAATAGCGGTGCGCGGGTGCGGCGTCAGGGTGTTGTGTAAAAATAAACTCTATTGCAATGCATGACAATGTATTATTGTTAGTAGGAAAGCAGGTTTTTGAATTTTGTTTGCTTACATTATTATTTTGTACCTACTACAAAATTTCTTATTTAAAATAACTTTATTATGAAACCTGCCAGTCCTATGCCTGGAAAAAGTATGAAGGGAAGTTCATTTTATTCGAACTAAATCAACAAAACTAAATCATAAGAAAAAAACCGCATCAAAATCGGACCTTTTGTCACGCCACAGGCACTCACACAGATACCTACACAGATATATCATAAATAATATAAACAGTTTAATCTAGTCGTCGTTTACCAACCAATCAGTGAATCGACGTTCACCGTTCAACGATCGTTCATGTCCTAAACGAATAAAGGCAATAAACCAGTCGAAAATTAGACTGTTTTATAAACAGTTTATCGTGAACGATAAACTGGTCTCGTTTCGTCGACTGAAAAGAAGTCGACGACTCATCCTTATAATGTATACTTAACATTTCGTAAACTTAACGAAGGTGATTAATACAAGTTAGAGAAACTTTGGAGCAAAGCAAAGGTAGCTATTCAGTTTACACAGTATGTAAGCCACTCCAAAAAAAATTTTTCTGTTAGGTTCTTCCCTACATGTCCATGAATTGGTCGACCCAATAACAAGTGGGGTATATTCAACAAGTATATTCTAAACATAATAAACCCAAAATAAGTTTATAAGACTCCACGTTTGTGAAACAAGATCTGAACGTAATGGAATCAACCCAAGACAATAAGTTTTCACTAAAAACAGAATAAATAGATGCTGCTAATGAGCGTGTTGCGAATGTTGGCCGGACACAGTATTGGTACGGCAAACTTTGCTTGGCAAATACCTGATATGAACTTCAGTGTTATGACATACGGAAATAAATGTCAGAGTGACGAAATAGGATAGCATTTTTCAGTTCCGGATAATAGAGTTGCATGTCAGAGATTTTGTTTTTCAAATGCTGTAGACATTTAACAAATAAGAGTTTAAACATTTTTGTATGGAAGCCACATAGATACATATATATATGGGTCCATATTATATTTTAAAGTCATTTTCGTTTTTAACTGGCCATCTATGCTTCGAAATATCTCAAAAACGTGACCACTTTGGGGTACAATATTAGATACTTTACATTTTTTGACGACCTCTGTGGTTCGGTGGGCGAACGGCCGCCTGAGGCGCAGGAGGTTGCGGGTTCGATTCCCGCCGGGGGACAAGATTTTGTACGATTTATAATTTCTGGTTTCTGCTCTGGGTGTTTATTATTGCAAAAAAAAAATGTATCTATGTAGTATTCATTGTACAGTTAGTTTTGAGCTAGGTGATGCTGTGTGAGTAGTCCGGAAATATTTTGATATCATTTAAATATTTATTTATAAATATTAGTATAGACCTGTAAGAACGCTAGTGCGGTTTTAGTCTTCAGTGATCTCAATGTTTAATCCGCGTTAAGAGTTAATATGTAATTCGTAATGTTTACTGGAATGGAATGGAATAAGAATTTACCTACGAAACATCAAACAGATACAGATATTTATTAGAGACTAGCGGTCCGCCCCCGCTTCGCACCTAGTTGACGGTATTGTGAATCTAAACTATTCATGAAAATCGTACCAGCAGAGTTCAATGACTAACACACGAACATAAGGTTTATATATTTAAAGATGAGAGATTCGCCTGTGAAGACACGTAAGTAGCCAGATATTACAGGTTTTGTTCGAACCATGAATAAACGAACCTTGGCGCGATAAAATAGGGTAGGTACTGGGTAAATTAAAAGGGTATTTTTGTACCTTAATGTAAAAAGATGTTTTTTTTTATTACGTGGAAGACTATTTCGACCCTTACACCACTCTCACTCCATCATTGGAAATGTCTTACGTCCTGGTACATTAATAAATAGAGAATCAGAATAACTTTTTACTTTTTATGGCGATGAAATACGGCTCTCCTAATTCAACGAAAAAGTTTATTAGTATTTAATGAAACCTATTTCTATTTTGTTATATGTAAGTGTTGTATAAATTAGAATAATGCATTCAATGTTTATAAATTTTTAAGGCTTTTAGATTTAGTTATTTATTTAGGCACCTCATTTGCACAAAAAATATGTGTACAGAAATGGGGGCTTTAATTTATGTACGTTTTACCCTTTAAAACAAAGATGGACCATTCGAAATGTGATTAATAAGTCACAAAGCTGTAAGGGAACCGTTGGGGTCTAAATGCCCATAAAAATTAGACCAGCTTTGTGGGTCATTTTGGTAAGGTCTCTCTTGTCAATCGCAGTTGCACTGGTTGAATAGGGGTATTATACCCCTTTTGGGGAAATACCAAACAGCTTTTAATTAGCATATTTCTATCCTAAAGTATTTACATCACGATTTTTAAAACTATAAACATAGAGGTCGCCGGCGCCGGCCGTCGTAAAATCACTGCGCTATTAAAGGGTCCAGTACACATTGGCCTATGATGGGTCACGCTTTGCAATGCACAATTGTAGGCCACGATCACTTGGTGTTCACACAATGGCGCATGGCTCATTGCTGCCTGGCAAACCACTTGCGATGGACGTCGAAGAAATTAAGACTGCGGCTATTTATTTGTATACAAGTATTACAGAAGTGTTTACCTTCTTCTTAGTTATTAAAAAGAAATGGAGATAGTGGATGCTGACCAAAACAATGACCTGAACTAAGCAATGGCCGATTGTGTAAACACCACAGGCCACGCTACGCCACGATTCCCTTGAAGTGTGCTCAAAAAACCGACAACTCCCCGATTGAGCGCCACGATTGACAATTGTCCGCCAACATATACCATTACCCCCTGTACACAATGGCGATGGCCTGTAGTGGGCCAACTTGGGCCATTGTATACTGGAGCCTTAAGAGTTTTGCACTAACATTTGTGTCCCCGTCGCATGCATCAAACAAAAGCTGTAGGTACAGTCAACACCAAAAGTAGGTTTTCAAAATCAACGTTTCTAAACATCTTCAAGTGTGACGTGCCAGATGTAACAAGTTATACCAAAGTGTCAATTTTAAAAGGATGTTTTAATTAGTCAAAATAAATTGATCTTAATAACACCAAGGATCGAAATAAATGTGATCACTTACTTATGAAACGTTATTTGTTCCTTTACTTCTAACAAACTATAGTAGTCAGTGACTTTTGACTTAATTTAGTGTATATATTATTTTGGGACCTCTTTCATCAGTTCTATTAGTTGTTGACTGTACTCATAAGATGATAAGACTAAGATCTCACTTACACACATCCTGAGCCGAATACTGAGAGCGAAGACCGAACGTAAAAACTCACTGTGTGCTATCCAAAACGCAACAAGCTGCGGTGGTGCAAAGCTAAGACTACTAGAACTAAAAGATTTCATCTCTACATCCTACGCCGTAATATAATAATGTATGCAGAGTTCTCGAGTGCAGTGCAATAATCTACCTCAAAGTTTGGCTAATTTCGTGGAACGACTGAAAGCTTCTAGCTAGAATCTTATCGAGGATTTAACGCACCACCTAACACTCGAACTGACTTGCTTCTACGCCAATACACAGCATACAACATTAAATTTTAAATTGAAACAAGCTGAAATTAAAAAAAATAGAACTTGTCTGCGACTTTTTTTTGGGATTTTTTTACGGCCTAATAAGTGAGAAAGGTTATCACGCAACATTCATTCGATATAGATCCTGAACGAAAACAACTTAAATGATTTTTAAACTCCTATTCAACGATACCCCTCATGACATAGTTTGAAGACTTCATTTTATTTTTCTATAAAATGTCGCCTAGTACTTGTTCAGTTTTTTGTAATCTGAATTCCTAAAAATGTTTTTTTAGTTATCTTTCCGTTTATCATTTACTAGTAAAACTCGCACGCGTGAAACACCTAATCGATTAGCTTTTATTAGCAGATATTAATTTCAGTTATTCTTCTCTACTTTCACACCGTCGACCCAAAACCTTTATAATAGTCCGGTCAATATAGACAATTGAAATAAAGAAAATTCCGACACAGCCAAATCTCCGTAGGTTAGAGACCTTAGGTTTGCTATAAAAATAAAGTGTCAAAAGTCCCCATCGATCCCATGTGAGCTAAGGGAGTTATTCGCGCCCAAACGTCAACATTTTAGGTTTTTTGGATTTTTCTCGATAACGGTAATTTTTATTTAAAAGTACCTCAGGGAAAAGTTGTAGATCTCAAAATTCTCTATAAAAACATTAACAATGATTTTTTCTTTACGACCCACCATTTGCTAGATATTGCGCTTGTAAGAATCACGTTCTACATAATATGCACACATTTCCACACCACCTGCGAGCTAGTGTACTCGGCGCGTTTTTTTGAACGTGGTTTCCCCGGTAGGCCTATTATAGCCTATAGCGCTGCGCCAACACTAAATACTAAAGGAATTCGGTTTCTTCTTGCGGTTTATGGAGCTCCAAAGAAAGTTGATTGTATAGATAAGTACAGATATTTAACATTTGTAAAAAATACACGAAACAAAAAGCAAGTTCAACTATCCTGTCTTCCTCCAACATCGGCATCTGCTATTCAACATTTGTTTCGAGTATACTATCAAGTTCAAACATGGCAAGGAAATCAACTGAACCCTGAAGACTGGGGTTGGAAATTAATAAATAATACTTTGGAACCGATTAAAACTTTACTGTCCCCTGCTCCAGAAAAACTTCTTAAAACTATTTTTTGCAATTGCAAGAAAGGTTGTAATGCCAAATGTGGCTGTAAAAAAGTAGGGTTGCAGTGTTCTCCAGCGTGTACCAATTGCCAAGGTCTATCTTGTTCGAATGTTCAATTAAATACAGGAGAGGAAGATTCAGGTGATTTTGATGAAGAGCCAACTGATTCATCTTCATTTGAACAATTTCTGAACATTCAGCAACAGGAAGAAGAAGAAAAAGAAGAAGGAGACGATGAAGAAAACATGATTGTTGAAGTTCAAGAGTATGAGTTAGAAAAAATTCGAACGACAGTTAAACTCAACAACCAATATCAATAATCTTCATACTATTAAATAACTATTGTTCTTGAAAATGACGTCATACAGGTTCGTGGAATAGGCCTACCGGGGAAACCACTTTCAAAAAAACGCGCCGAGTACACTACCTCACAGGTGGTGAGGAAATGTGTGCATATTATGTAGAACGTGATTCTTACAAGCGTAATATCTAGCAATTGGTGGGTCTTAGAGAAAAAATCATTAGTTATATTTTTATAGAGAATTTTGAGATTTACAATTTTTCCCTGAGGTACTTTTTAATAATAATTACCGTTTTCGAGAAAAATCCAAAAACCCAAAATGTTGACGTTTGGGCGCGGATAACTCCCTTAGCTCACATGGGATCGATGCGGACTTTTGACACTTTATTTTTTATAGCAAACTTAAGGTCTCTACGGAAATTTGGCTGTGTCGGAATTTTCTTTATTTGATCACTATTTTTATGTCTAAATTGACCGGACTATAAGGCTCAACAGATTTTCATGTCATGACGATTTTTCTGTTCAAAAGTTTATTTCTATAATCAACTAGCGGGAGCCCCGGCGTCGCACGTGTATAAAATTTTCCCGGAAATTATTCGAATTTTTCTCGCCGTAAAAACCATCCTATCTCTCAGGTTGGATCGAACTGCACATGGTGTGCGAATTTTATTATAATCCGTTAAGTGGTTTAGGAGTCCATTGAGGACAAACATTGTGGCACGAGATTTAGATATATTAGATTATAACGTTTAAATCAATAAAGATGAGACAAATAAATCCTTACCATCTACCAATAAGAGAGCAGTGTGTTATTTTCAGTATTAAAAAAAAGCGTAAAATTAAAAGCTCTTTTGTGATTCGTTGAACCGTTTAGAATCTTACGAATTAATATCGGTGTATAAATTTACCAAGAGACATCGCAAATTACTAAATTTCCGAAAAAAATACATAAATTGTTTTTTTTTTCTTGTTTTGAATCCTATAGATCTATAACTCAAAGTCAAAACGTTTATTTCCCTAGAAGCCTATGCTTACATGGACAGGTCAACTTAAACCACCAGACACCGTTAAACTTATAATAGTTACATATAAATAAAAACTCCAAAATTGTAATAACTACAAAATTGTAATAACTGATAATGATAAAACTGTGTCTACTATTCCCTTCTCAACTCAGTATAAAACATTGAAGCGAACTGTCAAGACAATGTTATTTCCTTGATATTTTTTGTTTAAACAATTTAGCTATATTAATTTTAAGATTATTTTTAGAGAGCTAAATGTTTAACTTTTACAAAATTTCCCTCAATAGAAAGCCGTCATTGTCCGACTATCCACTGCAAGCTAGGACTATGCACCTGAAATATTGTGTATTGTTCATCCCCGGTTGCTATCAGTTCCCTGCAGGCGTCTGAAGGGTATTAAAAGCCCTTTGTTTCATCTATTTATAGGCCGGTTACATGGACAGGGGATAGTTTAGTTTGTTTACTGCCATGGTAAATAATTTGCAATAATACAATTTGTAATTAAACCGATTAAGTAATTAAATCAAAGTGCTATAGCTTTCAAATGAGTTGGTGAAAAATGTATTTGAACTTAGTTTGATTTATTGAATAATTTTGAAAAAATATCTAAAAATAGATAGTAAAAGATTTTTAAGTTTCAGATTAAATCCAGAAATATTTATTTATCTAGTTGCCAACAATTTAATTTTAATCCGCGTAGTAAAGATGAAAATATATTAGATACGTATTTATTTGTTACTAGCGGCCCGCCCCGGCGTCGCACGGGTAAAAAAGTTCCCGGCAATTATTCGATTTTTTCTCACCCTATTAAACCTTCCCTAGACCTCCACGAACATTTCAAGACTAAGATAAGATAAATCCGTTCAGCCGTTCTCAAGTTTTAATCAGACTAACGAACAACAATTCATTTTTATTTATATAGATTTTGAAAGATTCTACATTAATATAACAAGTTATTAAACGACGAAATTCTGCGCGAAGCCAAGCATTGGTGCAGAATCTAGTACGCTCTGATACATGTCTGATATTTTTACATTCTCTAAGTTATGGACTAAATAGATTTCTGATTTTAAACTACCCTATCATAGGTAGATACTCGTATGCCAGAGTTGAACTCAGATAGAATAAAATATATTAACTTCTCATCAACAAGCTTAAATTTGCTGCCAAGCTTGCAACTACTCTTCAACAATAATTCTCTTTGTTAAGTCAGTCACAATCTATTTTTTTTAACAAAACAGGAGGTAAAAATGGTACAAAGGAAGAAAACGGCAGTAATGAAATTTATAAAACGAATGAGAAGCCTTTGAGTCTCGGATTGAATCGAGCAGTAACTAGAAAGAATGCCTTTTGCATGTATATTAAATTCCCTAACGTTATATTGTTTCAGAGGCTTTCAATTTATTCTACAAGGTATTCAACAGTCGATGTTTTCTAGCAACTTTGTTGGTATTTGGACGAGCATTAAATATATAATTTTAACCTAATGCTACGGTACCTACTGCCGTGGTGGATTTACCCCCCGACAGTAGTATTACTCCAAGTAGCGACCTATAACTATTACTTATTTTATATATTTTTTTATTATTTTTATTTACATATAGATAAAGACATGAGGGTCCAAGGACACTTAGTTGAAGTCGATCGAATGGAATGTTTATAAATTGACCAATCTGTTTTGCTAGCTATATGACCTGCCTTATAACACTTAATGTAGTAACGAATTGAAGATTATCATAAACTCTTATGACTATGTGGCAAATGGCGGTCTTATCGCTCAAGAGCGATCTCTACTAAACAACCTTGTAGTACAGCGGCACGGTTTGTACGAGTATATTCGGCAGGCACTTTTCTCTTTGGCCTGGGTGTTTAATATGTATAATAAAAAACATCTTTATCGGTAGGTCTATTATATTATATATATCAGATTTAGTACCCGTAACACAAGCTTTAGAGCCACGGTGCTAGATGGTACTGTGTGGATTGGCCGGAAATATTTATTTGTATGAAAACAAACGCCTAAATTGAAAGCGCCCTAAGGGTCTATACCCTTGACTTACCATATGGTACCGTATATGGGTGCCGCCTGATCGCACCCCCTCATTCAGTTGGATGGAGCTGACGCTGCCAGCATCTTCATCTAGGAACCCAGTCTTCTTGTAGCGTGCCATCTGGAAAACAGCAATATTTATTCCATTCCCGCCGGGGGACCAGATGTTGTACTATCTACATTTTCTGTTTTCGGGTGTTTTCTATGTATCATATTATGTATGTATTTACAAGAAAGTATATCTATCTATACTAATATTATAAAGCTGAAGAGTTTGTTTGTTTGTTTGAACGCGCTAATCTCCGAAACTACTGGTTCGAATTGAATAATTCTTTTTGTGTTGGATAGTCCAGTTATCGAGGAAGGCTATAGGCTATATAACATCACGCTACGACCAATAGGAGCAAAGTATAGTGGTAAATGTGTAAAAAACGGGAGAAATTGTTCATATTTGAAGCCTTCCGTTGCGTGCGCCGTGAAAACGGTTCAAGATACACAAAAAATATGTATTAAAGAATTAATAGCTCTTTTAATGATCTAAAAAACAGTCCGCGATAGTATATGTCTATCTTTTAAGATTAACTCACAAAACCCGTTTTTATGGTACCTAATTAGGTCGAAATAATTTGTTTAAGTTGTATCAACATATTAATCTTTATTCAAATAAATATGTTGTTGGTTAAGAGTACTTCATCCATTATAACGCGGGTAGCACCGCAGGGCACAGCTAGTGTAGTATATCAGTCACCTAGCACCCATAGTGCAAGCTCTGCTTAGTTTGGGGTACTGTGTGATTTGATTAGTCCGGAGATATTTATTTTATTTATTGAAGACTAGCGGCCCGCCACGGCTTCGCATCGGTAATATTCAAATATCATAAACGAATTTATCTCGCATTCAGAACCTTGGACTTCTACGAATTTAAAAAAAAGGAATTGTCAAAATTGATGCATGTGTTGTTAGGTTTTGCGCTTACCAACACATACTGCGATTAATGTTTATATTATAAAAGAAAAAACTTTGTCTTTCTCAATTATTTGGTTCACGGTGGATGCAGCTTTCAATAGATATATAACTGGACAACTTTAAAGGAAGCCTAAGTACAGCCGTGAAGTACTACGGTAAATATGACGATGAAGGGCAGACATCTTAAGCATTTTCCTGACTTCAAAGGGAAAGGCGCAAAGAAAGGTACAAATTTAACTTTAGGTTGAGTTTTTGCTGGATCTACACATTTTGGCGCCGGGTTAATAATAATAATTAATCAATTATTTCAGGCATCTAAGGCCCATATAAACATATACCTTATAGACTAACATACATAAAAATATAAATCATAATAATGTTCTAACTTTTTAAGCCTCTCTTCAAAAAATGCAACATATTGCCCCTGGCGTGTATGTATATTAGAGAGTTATGCCTTTTCGTTAAATCTCACCCAAGTTTGTTTATAAAGCGGAGTGAGGTTATAACACGACAGAAAAGGCATAAATTTAAAAATTTGCTGTACAAACCACAATGCAATAGGGATTTATATAAAAGAAATGTTTATAACATGTGTATATTGATTTATAATAAATTACCCGAATCATTAAAACAATTGAATGGATTTATTTTTAAGAACAGATTATGTAGTTGGTTGCTTGACAAATGTTTCTATAATGTGAATGAGTATTTGAATTATGATGATAAATGTATGTAATTTTTTATTATGACATCTTTAATATAATTTTGACAAAATATTTGCACGCCTGCTTGCAGGCTGAACACAGTGACATAAACTATTATTTAAGATCTGACATGTATTATTAATTATGTATTCTCGCAAATAAACGATTTCATTTCATTTCATTTTCCACATAATCTACACAACACCATAGGGATTTGAATCTATTAATGAGCAGTTTAGTTTAAAATAGATTAACACTTATACTAAAAAATTTTTTTTTTGAATTTTTATATATAATATACTTAAAGGAGGTTTATGTAAAAATGTTATTCCTAAACTAACCGGTCAATAATATTTCAATAAAAGCTTCTCAACCTTGAGTATCTCCATAATAGAAGCATTAATGAGCTTATTATTAGTTAATTAATTTTTTTTAATGAAATCAAGTGTAAAATTTTTGGTAAAACGCAAAAAATGTATGAGTAAAGATAAAATATATTATAATATGAGTATGAAAATTTAATATAAATCAACGCAGCTTATTCATATCAATATTTATCGGTCTAATACCTTCAGCATTTCCAATCGTCTACCGTGACTCCACTGATATTTTCCGTTTAATATTCCAAGCAAGATAAGTTCCATATTTTATATCCTTCAATCGGATATTAAATGAAATTGCATCCCAGAAATATATAATGTTTCCAGGATTTCCTCAATCTATTTTCCAAGCTATTTTGCACTGTTTTCAATTCACACTACAACTAAGGTTCCGTACAGTTTAAACACTTTTTTTTTAAATAAAAAACGAAATTAAATAAAATCTAAATTTAAATTATAAGCAAAAACCCCGATTTCAATGCCTTAATTTCCTTAAAAGTAAAACACCATACCAAGTAATATTTAATAATGTGCACGCGCTGAGCTTTCATTTGATACCCCACTCGAGTATATTTGCAGATTTTCGGTTTAATAACAGAAATAACGAAAATAACATTAAGTTTCTTTATTTTTCTAATACTACTATAATGTACTTATTCCAAATCACAATAAGAGACCCATCATTATTTGGTAAAAAAAACTAAAAAAATTCTCTAAAAATCAACAGTTACAGTTACCAACAATACCTTATTTTGTCACTTTGCAAGTCAAATATTGTTATTAATATTGTTATTGCAGTTCACACATATTGCTTTAGTGAATTTTCAATTTACTGCACAACTTGACTCCTTGAGGAGCTAGTTTCTTCAGGTCCCTCTGTATTTTGCATTTCTTCGTCGCCATCTTGTTCGGAAGCTGTTTCATGGTAATTTATTTATGTTTCTGAGCATTCTTCATTATCTATTGCTTCGTTCAAGCATTCTTCAATATCCCATAACCTTAAGGGCCTATTGGTGTCCATTTTTTTATAATAAAAACAAATTTTAAATAATTAATAAGGGTTATAAAGTTATGAAAAATCACTTACGTATATAGTCGCTACCGGGTCCAAAGAACCCATAAGCACCTTTTAAGTCCATAACACTCGAGCGCAGCGCGTCAACTGACTGCTGCGACTTTTATTCGCTGTCTCAATCCAACGTCGGAAGGTACTAAGAGCGGCAATGTTGCTATCCTTAAGATTCAATAGTTACCATGCAAACAATGGGCGACTGGGTCTGATAGACCCTTTAGCGACTGCTTAAGTGTTAAGGGAACTAAGGTTCTGGAATCAGGGGTAAATTGTCAATTTAGATTATTTAAAGATAGATAGCCCATTTGTTCCCAGAGGAACTTTAAAAGTAGCACTAGTGACAGAGAAGTTGAGAGGAAATCAGTTGGCATGGTATGGACATATTATGAGAAGGGATGAATGTCACGTGACGAAAAGAGTGTTAGATATGTCTGTCGATAGATATGTGGGAAGAGGTAGGCCAAAGAAAAGATGGATGGACTGTGTGAAGGATGACATGTGTAAGAAAGGAGTGAGTGTTGAGATGACGAGTGACAGAGGAAAATGGAAGGAAAAAAACATATTGTGCCGACCCCACATAATGTGGGCTAAGGGCAAGAGAATGATGAGATAGCCCATTTGTCGAGAAAGGCTATAGTCTGCTTTTTACCACTGGAAAGTACCTCGTTCCCGCTGAAAAATCCATAAAACACTGACAACGCCTTGTCGTGAAAACCTAAGGTACTGATAATACTCAAAACAAACCTCCGAAGTCAATAAGCTATCCATTAAGCAAATTAATACACTTCATGTAAACAAGGCAGTATTTAGTATTCATTGGCTAGGTGACCTGTTCGCGCTATCTAGGTCACTCGTAGAGCTAGCTTTAAGTGCTTTTGAGAGCACTTGCTAGTGGAGATGTGCTTTTGTGCAGAGTTGCGTTTCTGACGTGAATGTAGCTAATTTTATAGAAAACCAGTGAGTGGAAATAGTTTAGGGATAAATAGAGTTTTAGCGGATAAGTAGTATCCAATGCAATATAGTAAAATGAGAATCCATTCGTATCTGCGTACAATTTAGCCGCACCATAACAGTGTCATAGCAATGGCAACATAAATGTTATTAAAATCCAAGGTATACCATAGTATACCGCCCATTACGCATTCTAGGTTTCGTTTTAATTTCTTTTTGTATTGTTTATCTTGTGTGTGTGTAATAAAGTATTTATTAATGTATATTTAATTTAATTTGAAGTACTTCATTTAAACAAAAACTTTGTACCAAAAAAGGTGGGCTTAATAAAATACGTTTTTTAACTATTGAAAAGTAGGTTAAGTGATTTTTTTTATGTTTTTTTTTTAATTGCTTTTATATATTTTTGGGTTCCGGGCCCAACCAGGGTCCCCGTTACTATTTTAGGCTACTATTTAATACTTTTTTGATGTTGAAGTCGGATTTTTGACGTAACTTATATTTTACTATCAGAATATATTTAATAGTTTATGATATGCACGTTCTCCGCATATTATCATGGTGGCATTAACCGTGATTCGTTATCTGTATCAGCAAAAGCCTCTGATAAAAGTATGCAAACTTTTTTGTTTGGACTGCTAAATATAATACAGTAAGGGCCAAATCGGGTTCAAAAATACCTGATATTTCATCAGCATAATTTCTGCTGTAGGACGTACACTGCTAGATATAGGCCTTCAAAGATTTCCAGTTTTATCGGTCAGCATCCAACGGCAACTCGCACTTCGCAGCCTCTACCAGGGCGTCCGTCCACCTATAAGATGTACGTCCAACGCTGCGCTTGCCAACCCGTGGCCTTTAGTCGAGCAATTTTATTTTTTACTAACGGCCCGCCCCGGCGTCGCACGGGTAAAAAAAGTTCCCGGCAATTATTCGATTTTTTCTCGCCTTTTAAACCTTCCCTAGACCTCAGCGAACATTTCAAGACTAAGATAAGATAATTCCGTTCAGCCGTTCTCGACTTTTAATCAGACTAACGAACAACAATTCATTTTTATTTATATAGAAGATGAGAGATAGATCTATGCTTGTCCACAATCTCACCTGATGGTAAGTGTCGATGTGGACGAAGGTGGACCACATAGATCTAGAAGGTACCTATTCACTCTTGTCTTGAAGTCACTCAGGTTATAGTTATTAGGAAACACAGCAGCAGGTAGCGAATTCCAGACCTTTGCCATGCGAATTACAAAGGGGGATGAGAATCGCTTAGTACGAGTGGAACTTTTCAACTCTAGCGGCTATCCGTTCTAAGCGCTGTAACACCAATTGCCTCTTTATCGAACTATAAAATGCCTGAAGGCTTTTATAAATATCTACGCAGTCTGTGCTTTAAGCTTCGCTTCGGTCTGTGCTTCAAACCTGTTTAGAAGCGTCTGCCGCGCGGCGGACGCTACCCATGTCCCGTGTTTCTGACGCGTAGGTTAAGCCAAAGCCTAAGTTAAGCTGGACTCGAGTGCTGTCGGATAGGCTGATGTACAAATAGATCGATAAACACTTGATACGGTTTCTAATCAGATGCTCACATAAGCATAGCTTGTCGGAGGGTTGATTGAATGCGCAATCATCAGCATCATCAAGTTCAATCTATCTATTTATCATTTATGAAAAACCAAAGAAAGTACATAATTAAGAGTTTGGGCATGTTTAGTCAATTATTTTATTTAAAAATAAAAAATAAAAATCGAAAATTCTACAGAATATAGTCGAGAAAATATTTCGTTAAATTTGTAAAAGTATCGGTTCTTTCGAGATAAGTTGTAAGAGATAAGTTTTATCTTAATTTGATTTTTAGCATCAGTTCCGAAGCCTTAAATGTGTGAAAATACTGTCATAGCTAATGAAGAAAAATTATAAAATTGTTAATTATTTTCAAACTATGATAATTACTATGAAAATGAAACGAGTTTATCACCACATATACATCCATTAATAACAAAAAAATAATAGTAAAACACAATCAAAAAGTCAAACACATTCCTGAAAAAATTGCATTATATATATAACTAGTCGACCCGACAGACGTTGTCCTGTCCCACGTCTCAAAAAACAATATCCAGTTGACCGTATTGTGAATCTAAACCATTCCCAGATCCCCTTGAACACACACAAAAAATTTCATCAAAATCGGTCCAGTCGTTTGAGAGAAGTTCAGTCACATACACACTCACAGAAGAATTACATATATGTATATATAAAGATTTAACAACTTAATTGCCATTTTTTGGTAACTTGCTTTTGACACTGTTACGCTTGCTTTTGTATGTTTCGTAAGCAAATGGCAAAAATACTGAAAACCCTTATAGATTCGTCATGTCTGTCTGTCTGTCTGCCCGCCGTATGTCACAGACAGTTTTTTCTGAAACTAATAAACTACATATATTGTTTTTTTTTTCATCAACCTCATATTATGTGTGGTGATGGATAATTAGTTACCTTATATGACAAGCATTTTTTTTATTGTTAATGTTAAACTTATAATAGTTACCTATAAATAAGAGCTCCAAAATTGTTATAACTACAAAATTGTAAAAACTTATAAAGCTGTGTTGTTCTATTCGCTTCTCAACTCAGTATAAAACGCGAACAGTCAAGACAATGTTATTTCCTTGATATTTTTTGTTTAAACAATTTTGTTTTATTAATTTTACGTTGACCTGTCCATGTAGGCCATGTGCTTCTAAGGAAATAAACGTTTTGACTTTGACTTTGATCTATGGATAGGTCTTCAAATATTATATTGAGGTTTCTAAGATAATTTTTTTTCTAAACTGAATAGTTTTTACGAAAGTCATTTCCAAAGTGGTAAAAATGTGGGTGTCTTGTAACTTCTAAAATAAGAGAATGGTCTGAAAAATGTATATGATGTACATGTACATAATGGAAACTACCAACGAAAATTGGTTTGAACGAGATTATATAGTAGTTATATACATTATAATACGCAATATACCTTTTCGTATAAAGTTAAGCGATCCTAAGTGAGGTAAGTATATGGATAACAGACGACGAAGTCTCAGTAATAGGGTCCCGTTATACCCATTGGGTACGGAACCCTTAAGGGTCTCAATATTCGCGTTTTTTTATGATAGTTTTTCTCAGAGCTTCGTTTATGAGATTATGATTTAAAACGGGTAACATACCATGATTTGACGGTTTTTGAGTTTTCCGATATTTCGACGCTGTTGCAAGCGCCATGATGACGGAACAGTTGTTTCCGTGATCATGGCGCTTGCAACAGCGTCGAAATATCGGAAAACTCAAAAACCGTCAAATCATGGTATGTTACCCGTTTTAAATCATAATATTGTTAAAAACCATGATAATTTAAAAAGTTATTTTGTTTATGAGTTTTGATATTTTAAACGGACTTAAGAAAACTATTTTTAATTCGACGGGATGCAGTATTTTGCTCCGGGAAAGGACTGCGATGATTTGATGAAAGCTGGTGCTTCCAAGATATACTATTTGGATATATGTAGATAGATTTTTAAATGAATTTTGAGTAGGTATACATAAATATTACGCCGACAAAGACACGGTGGGGGGACTTAAATTTTTAATACTAATGTATAGAATAATCGCTTTAATGATTATATCTGCCATAAACACGAAACTCAATAATTGTCCGGGCTGGGCAATGGATTTTTAGTGTTTCATAATGTGGTCCGGAGAAGTCATCTTCTAGGCCTTCATGCTCCATCTTAGACCACATTGTCGCAAAGTGACGATGTGGTCTATATCTACTGGAATCAGGTGAGATTGTGGTCAAATGAAGGCTTATCAATAATAATAAAAAAAAAACAAAAAAATGTTTACTTGTTTTTTAGTTAAAACGTTTAAAATCTATTAAGTCTCTTGTTGACACATATTGGTTGAAGACTTTTGTCTACCGCCTTCCTTTCGTAGGTAGTTACTACTGTGGTTCCAAGGTTCTAATTGAATCTATGTGTCTAGAGATCACACCGATAAAAAATTTTGTTTGTTCAGGAGGAAGGCCCATGGACCTGATAACAATGCCTAACAAAAGTCCTTATCGCAGACTGTTTGCATTCGTTTAAATTGGGAACAGAGAATAGCAAATACTCGTAGATAATTCAAATAAACCATTCATTGTCATCTAGAGGTATTTAGGTAGATATATTATACTAGATTTACAAGCCACTGTGTTGTTTTCGGATTTTCCCTTGGGAACGACGTGTTTCCCGTGAAAAAGTATCGTATAATTTCCTTGATAAATATAGGCATCTATCAGTAAAATAATTAATAGAAACTTTTTTTATATAATATTGTATAGATAGAGAAAGGCTTGCTAGTTTATAGCTTGTGGGAGGCCTATGTTCAGCAGTGGACGCCATTATATATAAAAACTAAGGCGTAGCGTGTAAAGATAATACTTTCTTACTACTGTAACATAGGTAAGTAAGCACTAAAGCAATTTGTATCAATATTTTTTTTTTAATGACTTGTAGGTACTAAATCTTTAATTATAAAACCTAGGTACATACAAATCAAATCTAATTCGCGCGGCGGGAAACGAACCTGCCTACGAACACCTCAAGCGGCCATTAAGCCACTGAGGTCGTCCATTATTCATAATCCTCATCATCATCACCCTATTAACGTTTCCACTGCTGGGTCACAGGGACTTATCTCTTGGAGAGAGATAAGGCCTTAATTCACCACGCTGGTCAAGTGCGGGTTGGTGAATGACACATGTCCTTCAAACTCTTTAAAGTTCACAGAACATGCCGGTTTCCCCACGATGTTTGCCTTCACCGTTAAAGAACGTGTTTGCGCACATAAATTTGTCAAGAAGCAGCATTCAGAGGTGCGTGGCTAGGTTTAAACCCACGGCCTTCGGAATGAAAGTCGAGTGTCCTCGCACTTAGCCAACTCGGCTTCATCCATTATTATCCTTAATGATTACCTACACTTAGATTAGGTAGGTAGGAACTGGGCTAGCAGGAAATATATATTAATATATTAAAATAAGAATAATTTCCGTTTTCCTACACCAAAATAGGTAACTATGAAAGAACTTCGACTGAAATAGGTTTCTTTATAGATTTTCTAAATGAATCTGGTAGATAGGTAAATTATTCATAATCATAAGCACCCTTATACACAGGGACTTCTCCCTTCACGAGATATTCGGTCTTAAGACTGGCCAAGTGCGGGTTGGTGATTGTCACATGTCCTTCAAACTCTTCAAAGTTCTCAGAACATGCCGGCTCCATCACATTTTCTTAGAGCGAACATACATTTTTCAAGAAAAATCGAGAAGTTCGCTTTGGTGTTTGAACCCTCGACCTTCGAGCTTCAGAATGAAAGTCGAGCTAGCTCCCACTTAGCCAACACGACTTTTAATAATAATTTATTAGTTCTGTTTTAGTTCAAATGTAACTTAGAATGACTATAATTTCTAGCTGCATAATTCTTACTCATATTATGTTTAATTAAAATCGACGGTCAAAAGTAATATTTGATCGACTACGATTCTATCAACAAGGAAGGATGGATAGCAACACAATTGTGTACACAGTTCAGTAAGCGTTTAACAGGCTATAAGAATAGTAATTTACAATTCTATAACAACTCATCCAGTCGAAAACGTAACGTTCACCAATTTCATCAAACAGCTATTTTTACAGACGAAACAAAATAAAATGCGCAAATTAATATATTTTTACTCACTGTTAATCCTGGTTTTAAGTGTAGTGTGGGCATGGGTGTACCAAATTGAAAAACCACTTGAGCTTAATACACACAAGAAAAAATATCTATTCGAATTTTAAATCGGCGAAAAACAGAGTCGCGACATGGCGTGAATTTGTTTTGAATCGAAACACGGGAATACTAACGAACGACTGGAGCAAAGGAGGTTTCAAATGATGGTAATGATCCGCGGGGAGATTATGGATAGCGACATCTATTTTAACTTATTGGAACTAAGCGGCGACTAGTCATAATTTTATTATATTTAAATTGGGACGCTATTAAGGTAGATTAGTTTTATTAAATGTCGTTAAAATGTAGAAAATAATAAGTACGGTATTTGGTCATTCATGTACTTAAATTTAACAAAATATTTGAAAGTTGCACATATTTGTACTGCCATCTAGTGATTTCACCATGAAGTAAATAACAAAAGACGAACAAGCGGCTCATGCTTGCCAACCGTTTCAAAGGGCGCGTTTTACGCATGCGTAGTAGTGGGGACCGGTTGTAAACTCACTCAATGAAATGAAAAATTAAAATCAGTTCGGTTTTGATGGAAGCGTAGTTGGTTGTGTGCGCTCTAAGTTTAATTACGAATTATTTATCGCCGCAACGCCTACACCATTTTATAAATAAACAAAGTGTTGTGATTTAGTGATCTGTGAAGATGACCAGCAACGCACCAGTGAAGAAAGTCCCGATACACTTGCAGGTAAAAATTAGCACCTGTTGTTTTGAAACGGCAAAAAATTACGTTATGTGTTGCCAAAATGGTTGGGATGTTCGCATTCGCACGAGAGTTGACCTGATTTGATGAGAATTAGGTTGCCAGTTCATTTGCGGAATAGATCAACTCGTGGAGATGAGCCCCGGTCGGCTTTTTATAGTTTTGTTTACATCTAAAGATGATAGTATTTAAATTGTATCGTACAAGAATTGGGTGCCTAAATTTCTTAGATTTATAAGCTCAGCATGGTCTAAATAAGTTATTATAAATTGCAACAGGTAGAGTAGGTGATTATATTATAGACGTATTCAGGGCTGCCTATTTTCTAGACTTTATTTTATTACGTACCTACCTTAATACCTACTTGATTGTCTGTCAGATAAGTAAGTAAAGTCCTTTATTTATAATCTCGGTAAGGGAATTTCTATTTAATGTGTTCAGTTAAAATAATGGTCGCTCGGTGATAAAAATAGCTACCTATGCACTTCCCTTCGTTAAAATAAACTGTGTCAAATTAAAATCTCACCGTTTTGCAAATGGTAGAATGGTAGATCGGTAGAATAGATTTTGCTTCACATACCTACCTACCTAGGTATGTAATCTATTAATAGGTAGGTACTGATAATATGCCTAATTTAGCCGTTCTGATATTCAGCTTTTAGCTATTTGACGTTAAATGCCTATTGATTAAAACGGTTTGCAAAAACACGATAAGCCTGTTATCAGGAGCATAAAATTTCAGTTATGTACCTACCTACCTAACCTACCTAGGTATAAATCGTAGTACCTACCATTAAGGTAAAGCTACATAACCGTACCTACTTTTACGAACTTGCCTACTATAGTTTAGCAGTATTCTATTCATGCATGACAAGCATTGAGAAACCATATTGCTCTTCAGTAGGGTTAAAAAAAAACCTAGTATAAAATAAACAGCACCCAGACACGCAGCAAGGAAAAGATCTAGAAAGTAGGTAATCAGTACGTACCAACTACCTAGGAAGGTACCTACCTACCTAATACCACAGTCAGGACCTAGTCTAGTTATTCTAGCAAAATCTGTAGACTAGACACTATAGACAAGCAGGGATCGTTATCGGTCGGTCACTGACCCCGTACCTACCGGGTGGTGACTACAGCCTCACCCCATCCCACTAGATTTCTCTCGTTGCGTTGGTAACACTGAGGGCATGCGCAAAACGCACGAAAATGCCTAGCATAGCAAGGTCTTATGATAAATGCACGAATATAGTTTAAGAAATCTAATTCATTTGTTTCTAATTATTATAAGTACCTATTCTATTTTGAATTCTTTGTTATTAGCTGTCGGTTTTCGTTTTTTGTTGGTAAACAAATAAAATATTCTAAGAGTACATAAGTAGATACCTAATCTTTTTAGGCGGAAGATTGAGCTGACCCGACCGACGGAGTGCTTACCCGTTCGACCCAAGATTTTTCTACCCAATAGGTATTTTGCTCCGTTCAACCCAAAACAATAGATTCAAGTTACCCGTTCTACCCACACCTACTTATTCCTAATTTCTATTGTTTGAATTCAAATAAATGTCATAGTGAAATACTAAAGAAGCAGGGTCATTCATTACATTAGACAAAAAATCGCCACGGCGTTGCCCGTGTTTTTGGATTATCTCGTGGGATCATATATACAAAATCAACAACTACTAATAAATTGAAAATTAATTAAATAAACATTGTCCAGCGGACAAAATTGTGAATCTAAACCATTCCCAGATCCCCTTGAACACACACAAAAAATTTCATCAAAATCGGTCCAGTAGTTTGAGAGAAGTTCAGTGACATACACACTCACAGAAGAATTATATATATAAAGATATACAAATTACGGTGTCTGTACTATTTAGAATACACTGTGACTCAGATTTTTGCTTTGGGTAGAACGGGCCATATGTTTTGGGTTGAAGGGGTAAAAATATTATTGGGTAGAAAAATCATGGGTTGAACGGGTAAGCACTCGACCGACGTTTAGTTTTCACACTTATCGAGATAACGCAGACTTACAGTACCTACCTACAGACTTGCTAATTGGGGCCTTAATTTTTAAAACAAAGGGGGTTTTTAATACCATTTTTAAAAGTGACACAGTTTAGGTAAATAAAAAATAGAATTGTTATGGAACTTTGATTTGAACAAATTCTCCTAAGTTTCACGTTTCTAGTGCTTATTTTATTATAGGTCTGCGTTGCACGCGTAGGTTGTCTATCCGTTATTACAATGGGCCTTATTATGGTATTAGATTAATAGGATACTAGGTACCAATGTCTGCTCAATTGCATAAAAAGATTACTCAGTCAACGACATCAAAAGGTTCACTATACAAAATATTTTGTATGAAAATAAATATTATTAGTACTATGGTTTGCGTGATATCATTCAATAACATTACACGTTTTGAAACTGCTCTTTTAAATGCTACATACATATTACAAAAAAGTAGTTAGTTACCTACATAAACTGTGGAGTGCTTACCCGTTCAACCCATGATTTTTCTACCCAATAATATTTTTACCTCTTCAACCCAAAACATATGCCCCGTTCTACCCAAAGCAAAAATCTGAGTCACAGTGTATTCTAAATAGTACAGACACCGTAATCCGTATATC
Source organism: Gymnoscelis rufifasciata (assembly GCA_929108375.1). Lineage (NCBI taxonomy): Eukaryota > Metazoa > Arthropoda > Insecta > Lepidoptera > Geometridae > Gymnoscelis > Gymnoscelis rufifasciata. The sequence goes on along the minus strand of OV815327.1, from coordinate 4,241,814 downwards.
TTTATATATATAATTCTTCTGTGAGTGTGTATGTCACTGAACTTCTCTCAAACGACTGGACCGATTTTGATAAAAAATTGTGTGTGTGTTCAAGGGGATCTGGGAATGGTTTAGATTCACAATTTTGTCCGCTGGACAAGGTTTTTTTAATTAATTTTCATTTTATTAGTAGTTGTTGATTTTGGATATATAATCCCGCGAGATAATCCAAAAACACGGGCAACGCCGTGGCGTGTAAAGCTAGTTATTATATATAAATCTTGTACGTGTACTAGTCATTGAAAACCTCCTAAACGGCTGGACCGATTTTGATTAAATTTTTTGTGTGTGTTTAACTGGATTTGAGAATGGTTTTGATTTCGACGAGACTAGGTGCGAAGCGAGGGCGGACCGCTAGTATTTATAAAAAATCTTGATGGTATTATTAGTGATCTCTTTTAACGAGTGCACGTGCAACACCTAGAAAAATTAAGGAAGGAGAACTTGTTGTAAGTACAATAGATAATCCAATCAACAACGGTAAGGATTACCATTGTTTTTCTTATCTATTGAGGTAGTGTATGGATTTGGCTACACGAAAAATTTCAGTGGGACATTGTTCAGAAAAACTGTCAACTTTTGTATCTTAAATGTGTTTGTTTAATCTATGTGTGTTGAATAATTTAGATGATTTTTATTTATGTTAATCAAGAATATATTTTTATATCTATTATACCATCGATAGGTTTCATATAGTTTAATTGTACCTATTGTTACGTATAATTATTATATATTTTATTGAAATGTGTACCTGTCCGTATCCGAGTGTTTAAAATTATGTCATCACGAAAAAAATTAGATTTTGCATGACTGATATTATGTACCAAGATAACTCAGAAAAGTAACTTTATATTTACCTACCAAACCTGAATCTGAAGATTGATGAACTATTTTTTATAATATTATTATTTTATTATGTTTGTTTCTTTAAAGGTTGATTATTTTTATTATTAGACTAGTAGACAAATATTTAACTGACTATTATCTAAACAATAAAAAAATATTAATAATGAAATATTTTTAATGAATTTCTGCTTTTTTTGTCTAATGTAATGAGTGACCCTGCTTCTTTAGTATTTCACTATGACATTTATTTGAATTCAAACAATAGAAATTAGGAATAAGTAGGTGTGGGTAGAACGGGTAACTTGAATCTATTGTTTTGGGTTGAACGGAGCAAAATACCTATTGGGTAGAAAAATCTTGGGTCGAACGGGTAAGCACTCAAACTGTGATCTTATTTTTAACTGCCTATTTTAACCTAGTTTTCAAACAAAAACACATGACAATGTCTCTTCGTTTTTGCGTGTATGGACTGTATGGTACATCCATCTAACCTAAGTGAGATGTAAATCATTCCAAAAAATTAAATACATATTCCATTTTATGTATTCGCGAAGTACCTATCATCATCAACGTAATATTTTTTTAACTAGCGTGGGACGAACGATCTTGATTACCACGATATAAATTACGTACCTAATTAATTAATATTATAAATACCTACATTAAGTGCCAAGGTCAAGCCTGTTTCGTTTTGCAGGAGACCTAGGACGGAATAATTTATACATAATGTATAATCACAGTTATACCATGGTAAAGTTAATATTACATAATACCGAAAACTGTGCATGAAACCATTTTCAGTTGGGTACTATAGTTTGAATAAAAATTAAAATAGGTACAAACAAGTCTAAAATATTTGGTATATACAGTATATAGTATACTACCAAATACAAATACAAATTTGTATTTGGTAGTTAATAAGTCATATATATTTAGAAAAATTGATCGATAAATATTATTGTGTGTTTTATAGACTCTTAATCAAAAGTCTGGTTCTAATTTGCATGATTAACACGCAAAATTTTGCCTATGATGCCGTGCTGTCATTCTGCAATTATTGTTATATTTTTTTAATAAGTGATAGTAATAAACCTCTCATATAAGTTAAACTATTTTAATTTTGCAGCAAAAGATTAAGACGCATCCGCAAACTCCGGAGAACTCTAAACAGGACTTTCTGTACAATTGCACAAATAATAATAATCATTTGTAATATCATAAAGAAAATAATAATGTTTATCCTAAAGTAAAAAATCTGAATTTAACATAAAACAACAAACAATTGAAATTGTTTTGTGCTGAGCCAAGCGAGCGGTGATTCCCATAAAACAATAGCAAAACATGACGACAGAAGGTGAAAATACCTATTAAAATTGTAACAATAGGAGTCATACAACTCATACATCGTCTTAATTACTGCTGCTAAAAAGAATTTTCTAATTACATCATTTTGTAAAGCTGTATGATAAATATGATAATTATTACGCAAAAGAAAAAAAAAAGTATGTGACGGACTGTATTTCATTTATGGTGTATTTCAATAGTTTCAACACTTATTGTAATAAGAAAAAACCTTAAATGGAAAAATAGTGCAACTTATTGCAGTCAGAGCGGTCACCCATATCTATATATATCATATCTATAATCTTTAAAAAAATTATAGGTGAAAAGGAAAATTGCGGTTTACACACACCCTTCATGGACCCACAAGTATACGTTTTATAAAAAAACAAAAATTTTATTCAGTTCCAAGTATGGGTTTCACTAGTCATTAATTTCACTACATATGACTAAAGAGAGATTATTTATTTATTTTATTTATGTATACTAACACGATTACGAAACCAATTACATTAGTACACATAATAACAATATAATGATACATACATCGTTTTAAAAATAAGTAGGTAACAAGTTATAAAATAAAATCAAATAGAATTAATTATTATTATTACGAAGATATGGTACATTTGATACATTAATTGAGATGATGATTTATTAATACCAACTCGACTTTCTCTGTAATAGAAAATTAATTCTTATATGCTACTTAGTACAAAACTCATGTACACTCACATGCAGTAGTTAAATATCCAAATGTTCTTTTCTAATGAACATTTCACTGAGTACTCAAATTCTTACGACTTACATCCGACGTTAACTCCCACTGTATTTTTCTTGAAAGTATCAAGAAATAAGGATTTTAGACTGTATTTACTCGTGTTATGGTTTATAATTAATTGAATTGCTGGGTCACTGTTTTAGTGATGGGACAGAGATAATCGATAGTTTTACTTATCGATACACTTCTCATCCATGAAACGATTCACGTTTAACATTTTAGGCATTACATTGAATCTGTCAGTGTAGGTACTAGATAATTGTAAAAGTTATATTTTTATCTTTGAATAGTAGGTACCTATGATGGGGATGTTATTGTATTCTCTGTTTATAAGAATAATTTTAATGGGCACATAAAGTACTGTACCTGAAGAAGGGTGAACCTATAAAACAGCTGCTAATTCGGTAATTAAGTAAAACCACTCATTTATTAGTGTTAATAGGAGAAAGGAGTTCAGACAGACACAACTGAGAATAAAACATTGTAATTACGGTTATGAAGCCGACATAAGATAAGACAAAATACTTATATCTTTATTACTTGCATATGCAATGAAGTCGCTTTCTCCGTCGCAAATCTTATAAATTACTCCATTTATTGTAATGTGGATTTCAACAATTAATAGACTGATTCGAGAGGAAGGTTCGAATAAAGGTTTAGAAGGTGTGGTTTCTAGAATTTGCAAAAAATCTAGAAACGCATAGGTAACGACGCTAGAAAAAATTATTAAACCATTTATATTTCAAATAATGCACTTGTGCGCTCGCGGCCATCGATAATTGACTTTTCCCATCTCTACGAGTGACTTCAAGTCCGATGTATTCTTGCAAGGGGTCCCTCCCTTACAAAGGGCGATAATAAATGATTTATGCGCGTCAAAACTGCTATTTTAAACTTGCGGTATTTTTAAATGTGTTTGGTTATTAAAACTCACGTTTTAGCTGCGGTGGGGTTGCCAATGTGTCTGCTTTTCTTTTTTACAGGTTTACGTACGTAAAGTGCGCATTTGTTTAAAGTGTAGTATCTAAAAAATTCAACGGACAGTCATCGAAAAGATTTATGTTTCATATGCTTCCAAATCATAAGATATCTGAGTAGCCATATTAACGGCCCGTAGGCAAGACGATTGGTTTAGTTTTTTGAAACGAGACATTTACTACGCCTAGCTAGCCTTAATGTGCTCTTTTACCAAAGCTAAGCAATGCAACGTTGCTATTTGCTTCGTTTGATGTTAAAATATTTGGCCAAACCTACGCGTCACCAAGGCGGGAAGTGTCTGCAACATGGCAACAAAGCTGCCTAAAAAATGTACTATTCTGGGCAAATATTCTTCCATATAAGTAAATCATTATTTACGTCCCGTTAAAATGATTTTAACGTTTTGGGAACTGACCAGTCTCAACATTCCCATACAAAACCTAAGTTCTTGAACTGCCAAGTTGAAGAATCGGCGTGGTTTGATCATGTCTCAGTGAAGCCAAGTAGGGTGCATAAATTACGCATCGCGAGCATGCGTAACCGTCTAAGTACAGGCCGTGCTTTAATTATATTCTTTGTGATACTGTTAGCGATGCCTCTTAACTAACGGTCATCATCATCATTATCATCACCCTATTAACGTTCCCACTGCTGGGGCACAGGGACTTCTCTCTTGAAAGCCTGATGTCATCAATTATCTACGCGTGATGTGCGTCAAACACTTACCAATAATACTATTGAACATAATAGAACCAAATCTTATTTTATTTTTAGCTAATTTTATTTAATCCAATTTATTACAATTATTAATTAAATAAATAATCCTTGTATAAAATTGCATGTTAGTTTAAGCACCTATCAATAGAATATAAACTTGAAATATTGTTAAACTTTTTATTTAGATTTAAACTAGATTAATATGTATTTATTTATAGAGCCTGGAGGAGGGCGATGAGGATACTCCACAGTTATTAACTTTTGTAGCCTCATCGTACTACCAATAACTATGTATTATTGTACTTTTGTTAAATAAATTACTTTTTACTTTACTTTACTTGACTTCTTGAGGAGAGTTTAGGCCTTAATTCACCACGCTGGCCAAGTGCGGGTTGATGAATGTCACATGTCCTTCAAACTCTAAAGTTCTCCGAACATGCCGGTTTCCTCACGATGTTTGCCTCCACCGTTAAATCACGTATTTTAAGCGCACGTTAATTTCTCAAAGGAAATCCAGAGGTGCGTGACGGGGTTTGAACCCACGACCTACGGAATAAAAGTCGAGTGTCCTCCCACTTAGCCAACACGGCATCAACTAACGGTGCTGGAAAACAATGTTTATCGGTTTGGTTGAGTGACTGAGTGATTGTTGTAGTAATCTCAGACTACTGAACCGATGCAAATATTTATGTGTGTGTTGGGTAGACTATTGAGAGAGGACATTACGCGCCTGCTTCACCATATCCGAGTAAAGTTAATGTAAAGTTTAATTAAAATCCTTATAATTGGACTCGGCGCTTGAAGCGTCAATTTGTCAGTGTCAAGTTTAATAAAATTATAAAGTGTAAAAGATGTTTCTCAGTTGGAATGTAAAGTAAGTATAGAGCTTATTTCGTTCAGTCACATTTGTCAAAGCGAGGTAGCTCTTGACTTGAATAACTGGCGCTCACATTTTAAGGGGAAAGTGACATAACTAATTATTGCTTAGTTTACTCGGATTTCATGTAACAAGCCCTTACACTTTTAAATGTAAGATTTTCGTTTTAAAATTCACAAAACGGACAATTTACATAGTTGTCCGTTTTGTGGTATTAATCAATTCATAAAAGAGGCATGGACATAACTTCTGTGGTAAGTGATAAATAAAAAAAATAAGCAGAGTATAAGTAGACAAGCTGATCTTAAGACAAAACTATAATTATCCCGAATTCATGTAGTGCGTTAACAAACATTAAAAAAATATATATATTTTAATACTATTACTCACGTATATAACTCACGTTAATTTTGTCAATTTTATGTAGATCTAACGTTTTTTATTTTTTGAATATGTTCCTTATTCTAAAGAAAACATTTCATCTGAATTTAGACGATCATGTTTCCGTTTACCCAGTAATTGTCGACTAGATAATTATATTCATATTCATATTCATATTCATTTATTCGTTGTTTCATGTGGTTACAATTTAGGTGTTAAGTATAATATTATATCTACCCTTACATGAGCCCCGTTGGGACATTACAACTACAAAAAATAGACTTATACTATAGTAGGTAACTTGTTACATATTAAATATTTATAATTAAATTAAAAATTGTTTTAAAGGAAGTTATATTTATAATAATAATATGGCTAGTGGCAATCTTTAATTGTTTTTATAATATTAATATTACCTATGTATTTCTATTGTATGAATTACATATCACAGTTTATTATCTAGATCTAATATCTTAAATATTATTATTTTGTACCTTGGATATTATAACAATTTAATCAATTACTTAATAAACTATATATATATATTTATTGCACACATAAGTTATTATCATTAATAAAATTAAATTTATGTAATTACTATGTTATTATAAGCTATTTAAATAATTAATTTGAGTTTTCTTATATGCTATTCATTTAGAAGTGTTCTTATTATTATGTACCTGTCTAATAGGTAATAATATATTTATTATTCTAATTTATCTTCCATGTACTCTTTAACTGAATAGTAGCTTTTATTAATTAGTAGTTGTTTTAGTTTATTTTTAAATATATTGTCTTTTTCAATGTTTTTTATATATTGAGGTATTTTGTTGTAGATTTTAATTGACCGATTTTAATTACTAAATCATACTACTCCTACACGCGGGTTAATGCCCAGATGACCAAATCTACTGGCGACCTTCATAGCTTAGTGTAGTAATTAAAGAAGTCATTAAAATAATAGTTTTAAATTGCTAAGACGGCAAATTGTTTAATTTATTAAGGTATCTAATGTTTATTTGGTACTAAAAATCCGCCCGACATCGTATTTGCTCTGAAAACTCCATCAAAATCCAAGAAGGTAAGTACTTAGTTCTAAAGATCATTACGAACAGTCAGCGGTAGATAAATAGTAATAATATAAGAGTGTTATTAGGGATTCCGTGCCTAAAAGGTAAAACTAAACCTTTTTCATAAAAAAATCTGTAAATAAATAAGGGTATCACAAACCTTAACACAGCGCCTAGCCGCTTCCAACACGAAGAATTTTAGTAGCTCAAAAGTCAGGATATTCTTTGAAATCCGTCGTTTAATTGATTGATGCCCTGAGTACTCAATTAATTTATTCGTGAATATAAAACTTCAGAGCAGCAGTATATGTAAGGAATCATTTAATTGGCCCTTGCTATAGACAGCACATCAATTTTTCGAGAAGTAAAATCCAGAGGTGTTCGGCTGAGGGGTTTGAACCCACGATAAATTCTCTATCCAAAAATGTTGCATTATTTTCAGGGAAACGTTGTGGACTTTGTTTAATTAGGGGATTCACACTTTTCATACATAAACCGTAAAAACAGAGGTCAGAGTTAATTCAGCTGACTATGAAGAATGCAAACTCCGCACTATTACACTATAATTGACTACAGTTAAAATATTATAAAAACATTTCTTTTTTTTTTATAAAATTTTCGAAGTATAAATCGGCGCTGTAACACCCTGTATGTTATGGTGATATATGATTTATAATATTGTATATTTTATTAATAATTGGATTATTTTTACATGTTGTTTTCTAATGTTCTCAGTTTGCGTCTATTATTAAGGTAGCATTTACGTTTTTGTATTAATTAACCAAGTGATTTTTTTAATGTAATTATGCTTATCTTGTTGAGGTACCTATATAAATAAATACACTAGAGGATTCAATAACGCCCAGAAGGATCCACATTGTGAAACATGCATGCACACTACAATAACTGTGTTTTATATAATTTAAGTCAACCAATAATGTGTAAACAGTCTTAGATGAATTGAGTATTAGAATAGAATAGAAAATGTTTATTTGTTTCTCCAACATATAACAACTGATAACTAATATAATATAATATAACCCACATAATTTTAGTTAAAAATAATAAAACACAATATTAAATATTTCGCAGACCATTTCTATGGCAATGTAGCATTCTTGCGAATGCTCGTCGCACTGTTCGGCGTAATGTCATAGAATACAGAACACTGCGAGTGAGCATTTGCCCGTAACATTTCGTCGTCCCTAGTTTTCACTCTTAGTTCAAACGTCTGAATACACATCTCCCGCGCTGAAACAAATGCCTGATACGACTTGTTAACTTAATCATGGAGCGTCCAGTTCTGTTATGGTGTGGCTTCATTAGGGGCGAATATTCTTGGCAACGCGATGTGTGTGCTACGCGAGGTATATTCGGGCGCCAGATACGTCAGAATTTTTAACCCTCGACCTAAAAAAAGGGGTATTATATATGATGGAACGATTCCAATTTAGATTTTTTTGTATGAAAGGTGAGTTTGGCCCGGGTGTTCTTACATGACATGTTTCATGAAAATCGGTTGAGCCGTTTAAAAGTTATGGGTGTGACAGTGGGGAAGGAAAACCTAAAATCTGCAAATATACTCGAGTGGGGTATCAAATGAAAGAGCATCGCGTGCCCTAACTACCAAATATTATAGTGTTTTACTTATAAGGAAATTAAGGCATTAGAATCAGGGGTATTTCTTAAATTTTAAATTTAGATTTATGTAGTAAGCAATGCGACAAGAATCTTTGCCCGCTAATAGAGACAAGAACATCGCGTAAACTCGTACGCGAGGTCTAAATACCTCGTACTCCAAGAGCAAAGATAAGTACGCTTTGGCACGCGACAAGCATCTTTGCTCTCTAATATAGACAATAACATCGCGTTAGCCCGTGCACGATGTTTTTACCGTGCCAACGCGACACGAATATGTAGACGCACTATTACTTAAATGCTTTATTCTATCAGCTCCTTTATGTATCACACGGGCTGCTTTGTTTATCTTAGGTCAGATCAAATCGAAAGTTGATAATGAACACGTTGACTTCAAGATGATACCTCGCTTTTTCTACACCCACGTTTACATTCAATGGAAACTTTCTCGAGGTTTTCTTTGTTTATTTTAACCTACCTACACTAGTATATATACGCCTTTAATTTTACAAAGAGGTTCTAAAAACTCTTAGAGAAATCTATATTAATTTATTTTTATTCAAAAGAGTGATATTAGATAAAGCAGTTATGTTATGATGTAATAAAACATTTAAAAATAGTCTAAAACCTACACCTTGTTAAACCCTTGTTAACAATTAAATATGTAATTAACTGCTAAACATTCAATATGACTATGACAAATAAATAAATATTTCCGGATATATTACACAATAACATCCACGGGGCTCGATGTTATTGTGTAATATATCCGGAAATATTTATAAGCTCTAAGCTTGTGTGACGGTTACTAGACATCTGATACATAATATCATAGAAATATAGTATAGATCTTTTTTATAATACATGACATATTAAACACCCAAACCAAAGAAAGTGCTTGCAAAACAAAACAACCAAACAACTGACCACTCGGCGGGAATCGAACCCGCTACCTCTTGCGCCGCAAACGGACCTTCGCCCACCGCGCCACTGAGTCAGTCAGACAATGTAGTTAGACAATATAAAAATAATGAAAATTTCAGTTAATTTTAAACTCATGTAGGTTATTGCCGATCGAAAATCATCATTTAATCGTTTAAGACAAATTCTCTCTTACACATTCAAATTTATTTAGGAAATGCAATGGTTCTATGCAAAAGCTACCTAGAACCACCTAGTTTATAATACATACACATATAAATGCCTGTTCACCTGACATGCTCCACTTAAACCACGCTTATCACAAACCGTTTTGCGTGAACATACGCGTAAGCAATTCGACATGCGTAACTTTCCAAAGGGAAATTGTAAAGTTATTCACATTTGACGTTTTACTAGGGAAAACAGTTGAAATGATCAATTGGATTTGGGTGAAAGTGTGCGTAATTTTATTACCCGACTGCGTAAGGGTAATAGTCTACGAGGCACGTGGGTTGAATTTAATCAATGTAATGTAAAAACGGTTTGTGGGTCCATGAGGTCTAAAAGTTTTATGTTAAATAACTTACCTATAGAATACTACTAGCGGCCCGCCCCGGCGTCGCACATGTATAAAATTTTCCCGGAAATTATTCGAATTTTTCTCGCCGTAAAAACCATCCTATCTCTCAAATTGGATCGAACTGCACATGGTGCGCGAATTTTATTATAATCGGTTAAGTGGTTTAGGAGTCCATTGAGGACAAACATTGTGACACGAGATTTATATATATTAAGATGTGGGTCTTATCATATTGCTGCTAAAATCGACTTTTGTAGACGGAACCTGTTTTCCTGTTTCACCATCTCTGAATAAAATTAGACATTGGTTGAACTATACCTACAGCTGTTTCAGGCAGTCACATGTGACAAAGCGAGAAAGTTCTCACCAAAACCATTTTCTTAGTTTAATAGCATTTAGTGTTCTAATCATGTGTGACTAAAGACTCATTGAAGTTTCTTGCCTTTGTTGGCTTGAGTTACCTAATTTTTTCATAATTTCTGTTATAAAATAATTTAGGTACCTAACTAAGTTGGAATAAAAACTGATTCAAAATGGCAATCTTAATTAAAGTTCGCCTGAATAAAAATTTTTGCCACCTTTCTCTCTACAGCAGCATTATAGCTTATATAATCCTTCATAACATATGTTGTTAACCTTTCTGTAGTAGTTTCTGTAGTTTCTAGTATCTGCTTGAAAACACAACATGACAGGGCGATTAGAAGTCAAACACAGTCGGTGTTAAACTGCAAATTGCCCTATAATTTCATTGGGTTAGGCTACTTACCATTAAGCAAAGTAGGCACTTGCATACATCTTCATTCTAATCTAAAGAAAGTCGCCGCGTCACGTCTGTCTGTCTGTGTCACCGACTAGGCTGAATAATGAGAAAGTCAAAGTCAAAACGTTTATTTCCTTAGACGCCTAGGCATACATGGACAGGTCAACTTAAAGCTAATTTAAATAAAAACTAAGAATAATAATAAAACTAAGAGAACCATATTTTCCAGTAAGCAACTCTGTGGCATAGTAGAGGTCTTGCTCGTTAAAATAGCAATAGGTAGGTCAAATTGTAATATGTATAAACATTATAATAAAAATCGTGTTGTGTTTTGGGGCATTTATTATACAAAAGTGTTGGTGTTATATAAAGGTTTTGTTTGACACTTGTTAAAGTGATATTGATTTTGTGATTTTATAGTGAAAAATTCTGTACAATCCCAATGTTTTATAATATCTCATTAAATGAATTGTAATTCTTTTGCGATAGTAAAGTTCTTTAAACGGAACATTCGGTACTGTGGTTGGAAGATGGTCCTTATTTGATGAAACCGCAACGGCAATACCTACCCAAGTTCTTTGAGGATGTCTATTATTCATGATTGAATAAGATGTCTTGGTCTGGGTGTTTAATGTGTATAATAAAAAATATCTATATGTGACTATTATATTAAGTATATCAGATGTCTAGTACCCGTAACACAAGCTTAGAGCTTACCACGGGGCTAGATGTTGTTGTGTGCATTGTCTGGAAATATTTATTTTAATTTATTTATTTATGATTGAATATGTGACCTATTAACGTTCCCACTGCTGGGACACAGGGACTTCTCTCTTGACGAGAGAGATTAGGCCTTAATTAACCACGCTGGCCAATTAATAATAATAATAATAGGGTTAATAGGGTGATGATGATGATGATGATATGACCTAGAAGGTAGATGGCTTCTCCGGGCCACATTACGAAACACGAAAAAAACGTATAGTATTTGGTACTGTTGTAGCCGCATAATGTGATCCCGCGCGGCATCAGTCGGTACTCTCAAAAGATATTTATTGGTCCTGGATATCTTTTTATTTGATTCTACACCGTTTTCCGTTATTATCAAACAGCAAAACATCTTCAAACAGAAATAATAATAAGTAATTGCAGTAATTCTTTAAACTAAATAAATTTTGTTAGAAAATTGGTAAATTTTGATAGTTGTTTAGTTTTGCCATCTATTCCAATTATTTTTCACAGACATTGTTCCCTGTTTAGATATAATATTTTACGAAACGTTGCAAACCTCTACATAGTTACAGACAATTTGACTGAGTCACATTGCCTCCCTAAAGTCGAGGGGCACTCCATCAAGTGTTGATTGCAATCGCGCACTGACACACGCTAGTCAATTTTGTTTTTACCCTGACGGTATAAAGATTAAAAAAACTTAATTTTTATTGGTGGACTTGTGAATCTTTTGTTTTTTTTTAATGTTAAAGCTTTCATTTGAACACAATCTCACCTGATGTAAAGTAACGATGTGGTCTAAGATGGGGCTTGAAGACCTAGAGGGTAAATGGCTTCTCCGGGCATACGAAATACAAAAAATTCGCTTCACGCACTGGCCCAGCCCGGAGGGTGGTCAAAAGCCGCGGCCGAAGCCTACCACCAGAGATTGTTCTTAGCACCACCCAGAGGTCACGTGTAAGGATTGAGAGGGTTAACACTTACGGACGTGAACAGAAATAACCTCCAAAGTCGTTCTCTCTCTCGTTTTTGGCAATACGGCCTTTGCTTATTTGATAACAATCGAAATGTTAGAATAGGTACTTGTTTTTGAGTTTATATAGGTATTATTGACGTATTTACCCGAAAGCCTTCCTCGATAAATATCTATCCATTAGTTGAATTAATAATACAAACAAACACTTCAGCTTATATTATAATATTAGTATAGATTCTATGTGAAACATCTCATGATACCTACATAAGATTCTCGTAATATCGTTTCTCATCAGTTGAAAAAGATTTTGTGCATGTTTTAGTCATGAGAAGAGAATTCTGTAAATGTTTATCTGTTTGGAAATCGTTTGACATAACAAAAACTTTTTGTTTATCAATCTGCATCATCTTCACATTCTCACATGATCTGAGTATTAAAATAATTCATTTAATCATCATGAATATTCATTATCATAAAAAGCTGGTTTAAATCAATTTGTAAGAAAGCGACATTGCAAAACGGATGAAATCGTGAGGTGGTAATTAGCAGTCTAAATTGTATGCAGAACAGATGCTCGATGGGCTGAAAGGAGTTGGAGACTCGAATGGAGACCGTGGAGTGGCAAACGCGTTGTACGTCCACCAACGAGATGGAAGGATGAATATAGTTATACCTGTTGATTTATGGTGATCGCAAGCTGCTTGCATAATAACAGGAATTTAAAGGCAGTTAAGGTACAAATCAGAGGTAATTGAGGGAGGGCTGTGGTTTGATGTCCGGCGGCTAAAATGATGATGAATCTAAGTGCTCATGTACACATGCTTATGTTATGCAGCGCATTCTGCCAATGAATAAAGCGATAGCTTTCTTGTCCTATACTTATTTATTTATTTATTCACAAAAAAAATTGGGAAAACTAACAGCTGGTCTAAATTATGAACAAACTTATATATAAAGCTTGCAACTGTAACAATCGGTTACAAACACAGAGACGGCCAATTACAAGTTTCCACTTATAGAAAAGGTACAAAAATAAATATATTACTTAACCTATCGAGACAAAATAGTACTTTCATAATATTACCAATAAATGCTATTATTAAAAAAGACAAAAGAAAAATATTATGAAGAATGTGCGAAAAACTGCTCATTATCATACTATGTACTTATATTAGAGGTAGAAACGTGAAAGTTTGTGAGGTGAGGAGAGGGTGATGTGGGTAAGTCTGTCTGTTGCTATTTCAGGTAAAAACTTCTGTCAAAGTCAAAGTCAAAACGTTTTTTTCCTTAGAAGCACATAGCCTACATGGACAGGTCAACTTAAAATTAATAAAACTAAATTGCTTAAATAACAATTATCAAGGAAATAACATTGTCTTGACAGTTCGCTTCAATGTTTTTATACTGAGTTGAGAAGCGAATAGAACAACACCGCATTATCAGTTATTAAAATTTTGGAGTTCTTATTTATAGGTAACTATTATAAGTTTAACATTTACAATAAAAAAATGTTTGTCAGAAGGGATTTACTGCGGTATTATAACTTATTTCGCGGGAATATCCATTTTTGTTAGCAAAGCCCGATTTGGAAAAATTTGACACAGATATTGAATAATATCCGCGGGCAAAGCTGCGGTTGGAAACCTAGTTATTACAAAATTCAAAGAACACAGTCTACAAAGACCAGTCAAACTCAGTTTGGCTTCAGACGTCCACGTGTGCTTACTTCTAGATAGGTACTTCTCCGATCCTTGATCCATGATCTTGTCCAAGCCATCCATTAAATACTGTCCAAGTCACTAAACGACTCGAACTGCAGGAGTTAACAGTTTCTGATGCATACATCACTTAATATATAAGTATGTAAAGGCCTTACTTTACATACTTAATATAATATAAGTATGTAAAGGCCTTACTTTCATGTTAGTCCATCTTAGTGGTTTATGTCATGTACCTACCTGCATCGCGTTTTCTATTTAGAAACTTTTCTTTCAACTCAGTTCTTAACAGAACGTTAAAATCCCACATAAGGCCTTTCTCATTAAGCTGATAAGACTAGAGTATTTACATGTAACATATTTTTTATAGCCTTACTAGCTGTGCCCCGCGGTGTTACCCGCGTTATAATGGTTTTTCCCGCGGACTGACGTTTTCCCGCCGTAAAAAGTAGCCTATGTTATTTTTCAGACATTTAAATCGGTTCAGTAGTTTTTGCGTGAAAGCGTAACAAACAAACTTACATTCGCATTAGAGGGGTGTTATAATATAAGTTTGACGTGTTGTCATCATAGCTCCCAAACCGAAGAAGAGATTTCAATTTTTGAAAGGTAAGGAAATGTCCTATGTTTCGCTCGAGTGTTCGATAAAATTTGATAAAATTCGGTTCACTCGTGAAAATGTTATCATAGTAAAAGTAAATGGGCAAGAAAAACCGAAAATCAGCAAATGTACTCGAGTGGGGTCTCAAAAGTAAAAAAATATGTTTTATTTGCTTTTAAGGACACTAAAGTTTTGGCATCGAGCGTTCTTTTAAATGTAAATTCACATTATAATAACTCAACAACAACAACTCAATAGCAAGGAACCTCAACCTTTTAAAAAGACCTTTTTGAATTTACATTATATTAGGGATTTTTTGTCTTGAAAGTGTGCGAGAGATAAAGCCGTCTAGCGAAGTAGTGTCGACATTTGACCCACATATCGCTAACGATGAGATAACATGATAGGATTAACCGATTAACTCCAGTTGTGGGTTGAATCAGTTTGATTCTATTTTAGATTCCCTTCGTATTCCCTTGCCTTTGTAGTTTGAATACGCTGTCTGTCTGACTGACAGATGCACTCAGCCGTAGGCGTAAACTTGGGAGGTAGATGTGCGAATTTGTAAACGGAAACTCCGCAAGCGGGACAGAATCATTATATCAAGCTGTTCGGATATAGCGATTTTAATAAAGTTTTTTTTTGTATGAAGGGTGAGTCTGGCGCGCGCTTCTTAGATATGTTTCATGGAAATCGGTTGTGCCGTTTTGGGGTATCAAATGAAAGGCATCGCGTGTACATTACAAAATATTATGGTGTTTTACTTTTAAGGAAATTAAGGCATTGGTAACGGGGGTTTTTCTTTTTAAATTTAGATTTTTGTTATCTTCTCAAGTAGCAATTTTTACATTGACCACACTTAATAGTAAATTCAACAAGTAATTCAATATCACAAACCTGTGAAAATAAAAAAAATAGTTACTATCTAATTCAAAAAAAATCTGGACTATCCTACTACTATTATAAAGGCGAAAGTTTGTAAGTATGGATGTATGGATGTTTGTTACTCTTTCACGTAAAAACTACTGAACCGATTTAAATGAAATTTGGTACTAGTTTTGAAAATAATGGCGTTCGCTGGAATGCTTTCGTTCCCACGTGAGTTTATTTATTCACGATGCCAAAAACCCGTGCAAAACAAATAAAATACGCATTCCTAACAAAAAGCAGTGGTATCTTGGAAAGGGTAAAGAAACAAACACCCTTATCAGTCCCTTATCATCTAAATGTTCGCCGCAGCGTTTCAAGTTTGGCGATGCGCCAACTGCCTCCGCTGATTCACACATCGATTGGTTGTGTCAATGAGATTTCATATCTTGATGCAGGCCTGGGCTCACTTTGATAGCGTGTTTGTGCAAATAGGCTTGATGACCACATAACAATACAATACAATACAAAATTCTTTATTGCAACACCACAATACCACAAACATAAATATAGGAGATACATATTTCATACAGTGACAAAATGGGCGAAATTATCACTAGCGATCTCTTCCAGGCAACCTTTAGATGGATCAGAAATTTGTTAATAAGAGAGCAGTATACAGATTTATAAATAAAAAAAAAATAAATAAAATGAGTTGTAGGTATATTATGTAGTACTAAAAACAAACACAGTAGGAATACTAATACTAATAGGTAAGGTGTGTCTGTGATTCGTCAAAAAAAAAAAATACTGGAGACCTATTTTTGCTCGTCAAAGTTTCTGAGTCTTGTGAGGAGGTTTGTGATGCATAAATTTAGTACAAATCCCACGTAAAGCGTTTCTTCTCTTGAAACTTCAATGTACCGTTTCGTCTTGATTTTTCATTTGCAAGAAAAAATAAAAAGTACCTGGGCATTTTTTAAATAATCAGATTAACGGATTTTGTTTTTTTTATTTGAAGAGCATGTGACATTCACCAATCTGCACTTATCCAGCTTGGTTAATTAAGGCCTAGTGTCTGTGAACCAGCTGTAGGGACGTAAATAAATAAGGGTGCGTGCGTGCGATGATAGATAGATAGTAGAAATAGTTTATTTCGCACACCAAACAAATAAACAATACAATAAGAAAATAAGAACTAAACCTAGAACTCGTTATGGTCTCGATGCTCGATGGTTTTTATAGCAAAATTATTCGGTTGTCGGTCTGTTACAAGTTATTTGCTCCTGTACCTAGTAAGTATTTTCTCCATCACACTCTACAACTATACAAACACACAAACGTACATCGTCTCAAAACAGTCGTATAAATACGCCACGCCTCGTTAACTTCAACAAGGGTTTCCTGCGACGGTTCGCTGCTGATTTCCCAGGCTCTAATTCCATACCTAATGGTTGATGATGTCTTGTTTATGAGCCAACTTCCCAGCAGTGGTACCCATCAGCCGATGCGGTACCACTCCTAAGGAAAGGCTTCTCTGTATCCTTCCACACGTCACGCTGAAAGGTGGTTGCAGGCCGATATTTTTAAAATCACCCTAGAAGCCATCTATAAGGGCTCACACACATAACTGCGAATTCGCATCGCATCGCAAATATCTGCGAGCACGTATGAATAAAGTTACTCTGCGGCGTCCGTCGCATCGCATCGCATCGCAGTTTTGTGTGGGAGCCCTAAACTACGTCATACGAATTTTGTGATTATTGACCACGTTCTTTTCACAGTTGGTCACGTTTCTAAGACTTCCCTCCCTATTGTTAGGTCACATATTTTACATTTAGAAATAATGAAACGCGAAAATTTATAGAAAGATCCTTTCGGAGTTGAAAATGTTTTAAGTATTTAGTGCAGAGATAGTGTTTTAACGGAAGATTTGAAAATGTGACGTCACACAATGTATTAAGGACCCCTCCCTCCCTGTTACAAAATTACCCCTCCCTACACCTAAACGTGTGACGAAATGTATGTGTGACGTTCCTTACACATCTCGCCATCTTAATCTTGATCTGCTGCGATGTAATCGTCAGTTGTTCGGAACCCACAAAGTTGTTTAGGCTCAGTTATGGTCAGGCATGCGGCAAGCATGCCAATTCCACTTCAGAAGCTTACATTTTTTATGGCAGTTACCCTTACCAGGTAATTAGACTAATTAGGCTTTGGAAACTTTACGAAAGCGTGCTTTTATAACAGGCAGAACTACAATACCATGTGCATTCAATAAGCAATGATCTCTATGATAATGAATTTGGTTATTGAGTGAATATTACAGAGAAGATGAAGTAAGCACAATTAGGTACCGTAGACGGATATTGATACCACCATCACCACGATCACAGCGGCGATCTCAGTTGACCAGCACTACCGACAGATTTATGAGGCTGGAAGACCAGCGATTAGAGCTAGAACGCCGGAATACCGACATTTTGGAGGCTGTTGCATCTGGAATTCAAAGCCAAATGGAGCACCTGTCCGAGGCAAATAGGGCCATCGCATCGGCACTTACTTTGGATCGCAGAGGCTCGTAGAATGGAGGGGAGGTTTTAAAATAAACGATATATTTAGCATTAAAGTGTTTTTATTTTAATGTAAATTGCGTGCGCGCCACGAACTACTTATTAGGTCTTCTCTACTTGACTGGCCAATTACAATTTCACTTTGAGCATGGTGTAGCGTGGCATGGTCTAGATTATTATTGTAATAGCCTTCAGGAGTCCCCCTATTTGGCGTTGGGCACGGGAGTCATTAAATATGAACACTGTGCATATCCAGAATACCCTAGAAAGTAAATAATTGTATTTTATAACTTCACACTATTTTTAATATATAAATTATACATTACTAAGTAAGACTATACATGTTGTATAGTCTTACTTAGCAAATAAACAGTTTCATTAGCATTCACCAAATCCTTATATGTGTCTTAATAACAATGTTATTAAAAATAAAACTGTCATGTGTTGCACCCGCATAATTATGTTGAATCAACATGTAAAACATTGAGATCCGCATCAGTAAACTAAAAACAAAAATATTTAGTTTATACTGTTAAGTAGCAGCTAGGTGTAGGTACTTGTTTAATTAATTCAAGACAGAAAATAACCTACCAAGAGAATATTCCTTGAATTTTTTCATTTAGTACCACTCTTTTTTGTCTCTTCATTTTCCTTAGGCCTCACCATGGCAACAAATTTTCCATCTACACATCCAATAACTCCTGGGATCTTAAATTTTTCATGAACTCTGAAAAGAAATGAAAATTAGTGAATGGGTCTCCGTTAAAGGGGTGGCGTTTTTTACCTACCTACTTATATAAATTTCATTTGTTGCTTATATACCTTTCTTTTAATTGTTGTCTTTCTTCAATATTTTGTGGAAATTGTATATAGGTACTTTCTCACAATACTAGGGTGACATAGGGTTTCAACTATCTCATGAATGCAACGGGATGCCATTGGTTGAGATTTAAATCTCTGCCTAGTATTTGAATTTATTAGTTATCAGAAACATTAAATAAAATTCAAAGTCTGTTTGTGATCTGTCCACTAATGAATTCAAAATTAAACTTAATGACATATTATTAAAAAAAGCATATTATTCCATTGATGATTTTATTAATGACCATTCTTCTGAATGAATTTGACATAAATTAATTGTTATTTGAATTGAATAATTATTTTATGACATTTAATGAGTAATAATACAATTTATTTAATTTGTATAATTTTATTAACCGTTATTAACAATGTTTGTATGCTCCTGTAGCAGAATTAATTGTACTCTAAACTAGTCTTACTACCTGACTCCATGTAACTGTAATTAATTCACAAACAATAAATGATTATTACTGAAAATATGTAGGTAGTACACAGTCATAGACCGGTTCCGGCTTACAAATAGGACTTTTAAAATAGCTTTTGATTTTCCAATAAAATACAAAAATGGAGGCATTTCTGTATTTTATTGGAAAATCAAAAGCTATATCATCTTAGGTACCTAGTTTCTTTTTCTTTTCTACCTTTCTTACGTAGGTAACTATTTACATTAATTATTTTAACTAGTCTGTAAAACAAGTAAATAAAGAGTAGGTAGGTAACCTTAGCTATCCACTTACCTTTACCTTCGTCGAAAGGCGTCTACGTGGTCTGCGAGAACTTGGAACTAAAGTATTTATTTCCAAGAGCAAATTTAAATCAACTCCCGGAATAATCGATTTATTGCTACATAATTTTCATTCCTGTTAAATATTGTTACACGTCTGAAATGTTTGGCTTGGCGTCCGCTAGTATTAATGTCTAGCTTGTTAGATTCTGTGAGTAAACTAATAAAAACCAATAACCGAGACATAATTCGTGTAAAAAACTAGACCAAGAACTAGACTAAAAACCAAATTCGATCGCTCCTTTGTAACTTTTTATTTGACAAGTGAGTTCGAGTTTGAAGTATCGAGATGATGCGGGATTTTTTTACAGAATGCCAACAATACGTCAATCCTTAGCGTAAATGTCAAAATCTCACTCAATTTAGTTCATTTCATTAGCACGCTCGCCACTGAGGCGCTACAGGCGCTATCGAGTTTTACAGAATGCAAAACTGTAAATTCACCGCGGATTCAGCTTAGTAAGCATCGAAATGAGTTTACAGAATGCGCCTACTGATCCTACACCATATTCTATATTTGGCAAAAACGAAACCCGGAAACATGTTGTATGAAAAACGTTTATTTAATTTATTTTTAATTTATTATATCTTTTGAATAGTTATTCTGCTATTCCAGACGGAAACAAATCAATAAATCGGTGAAGCCGTTCTATAGTTATAAGTGCTGTAACGCACACGACTTCGTTTTTATATAGTGCTATAGTGGGCGCTAACGAATTCATACGCGTGAAGTTTGTTATTTAGCTAAATACCCAATTGACGGAAAGGGGGATTATAATTGAACACCTCTATACTATTCATCATCATCCTGCCCTTTTCCCACATTACGTGGGGTCGGCACAACATGTGTTTTTCTTCCATTTCCCTCTATCACCCGTCATCTCAGCACTCACTCCTTTCTTACACATATCTTCTTTCACACAGTCCATCCATCTTTGGAAATAGGAAATCTTTCTTGCCAAATATAGAACACCTCTATACTATTAATTCATATAATACATTTCAAATTTGAAGTCTTAACATGTAAAAACATGGGACTTTCATACAAACTTCCAACCCCCATTTTTTATGAATAAATAAATAAAAGTAAATTCCAAAAAAAATGCATCGACCGACGGTTTAAGCATATTTCACGCATCATGACGATCCGCAATCGAATGAACGAAAAGGTCTGGGGAGTTATTCTCGTTTGACATTGATACCTCATTCGATTCGACATTAGATAATATCAGTGGTTGACAAAGTTGATCTAAAAAAGTATCATTTTAATATTACATGTAAGCCATAAGTTTTTTGTTTTTTTTCCGTTCAAAGTTATATATAATGCAAGATTGCAACAATACATACATATGTTATGCTTTAGAATGTAAAAATAAATAGAATAAATAAACGTATTTCAAGTTCATCACAATCGATGCCCCTTTATAAAAATGTATACCATAAACTTTTAATCTTTCAGATTTTCAGTGTCAATATGTTTGGAAACGAAATTCGCTGCGCTGTAAATTTAATCAATATATTCTGTTGTATAAAGAAGGCCTGATTTTTTATTACCTTAAGTGTCATTTCTCATGTCAATCAATCAATTATTTCGCATGAATTATTCTCTTAATCTATCCTCATAAATCTGCCACGGTCGATTAACGTATAATTTCTAGAATCAATCACTTGATTTTTTAATCTTGGTACGCAAAAACTAGGAAAATGAGGAATTTCAAAATTAAAGGTCTTAGAGTTGAAACATACTACACCGAAGTTACGTGTCGTAATTGGCTGATACAACACACCATAGGTGCCGAACTTACGCGGCCGAAATTAATTCGCGAAGCTGTTGCTGTATTCAGTATCTCAAGCTCTGTTGTTGATTGTTTTATCAGTGTGGTAGTCAGGAATCGCTCAATAACTTAACCAAAATACCCCTGTCTTATCATTATCCTCGACAGTGACAGTTATCGCATGCGACTCCAAAGTCGCAGAGCGCTGGAATAATCGCATCCCAGATATTCCCCTCTTTCCGCCACACCCGTAGTATCGACCTATATGGCCTGAAACTCCGCCAAACCGGTCCCGTACAGCTACGAGAAAGTTCATTCAAGACTGACCGGTGGACTGAGCGTACCGTGCAGATAAGGAATTATCTCAGTTTATTTCCAGACGTGCTTGTGTTGTGTTGTGCAAATAATATGCTGGTAAGATAACTAGACTATGTCAAAGAATTAATTCGAATTGGCCTAAAAATTCCCGATTTTATCGCTTCTCTGACATTCCTTGCAATGTGCGTTTCGCCGGCGGTTTTTAACGATTGCTAGTTTATATTTTAGTCATGTAAGTACTGCACAAACTAGGTTTAACGTTAAACATTTCCTGAAAATTTGTGTGAAGACATCATGCAGAAGTTCTAAGTTTTTGAAGTCATAAAAACATCGATTGCCCTATTTATAATACTAAAAGTAATACAATAATAGTTTTTAGGGCCTAACTGTACTCTATTTTTCTATAAATGCATGGCACTGATTGTAATTATCTCCGTCAAAAACCCGGTGTATTCGCGCATGCGTAGAAGGTCCCGTAGTACGTTCGCCGGCCCGCGAAGGCACATGGATGTGTCATGCCTCGAACCGTAAAAAAGGCAACGCCCTTAACCTTTGCTTTTGCTTCTTTGATGGCCTTGATAGAAACCTTCGTAGAAATTCATATCTTGTCGCTAACATATTGTTTTTAGGGTTCCGTACCAAGAGGGCCCTATTACTGAGTCTTCGGTGTCTGTAGCAGGCTGTATCTCAAGAACCGTGACAGCTAGGGAGTTGAAATTATGACGGATGTTGTATTGCTGTTGCCGCTTGTTATAGCGGCAACAGCAATACAGTTACTAAAAACACATAATTAATAAATATTTAAGGGGGATCACATACCACAAACTTGATTTTTACAGTACTTGGATGGGTGATAGTGACCACTCAAACTGCAATTTTTTTTTCGTATTTCTTAATGTGTTTTAAATGTTCACGAAATCTAGGTATAGTATGCGCCCATCTCACACTTATGAAATTTACTTCTTATTAGTGCCTTCAAATTAATAAATTACCAACTTAACTAGTAAGTTTATGGTTAGTAACAAGAGAAACCCTACGTCATTTAAAAATACTCGTATTGTCTCTTAATATGTTGTCGTTTTACGATCACCACAACAATATTGGACCGGGTAGATGACATTGCATGTAGTGTATGAGCAGAGAAATTCGTGTTTCGTAATGTGGTCCGGAGAAGCCATCTACCTTCTAGGTCATGCCCCATCTTAGACCACATCGTCAATTAACATCAGGTGAGATTGTGGTCAAATAAAGGCTTATTGTGCAGGTTATTGAATGTCACATCTCCTCTATACTCTTCAAAGTTCTCAGAACATGCCGGTTTCCTCACGGTTTTTACTGACATTTACTGATTTTTATTATTTACAAGAGATAAGTTAAACTATTTTAATTTGTGCAAATAAAGATCTATACTAGGTATATACACCTGTCGGCTAAACCTAAAGTGGACGCGGCTATAATTAACCTCAGTTAAATAAAACAACTTAAACACATTACTGAGAATTACTGCACTAAATCTTAAATAGGCTCAGCGATCGTAAAAACAGATTCCCAGAACGATCTTTAGTAATTGCCGTAATATTTGCAATTTTAAAATATCGCTTTGCTAATTACGGCTGTGCGTGACACAGTGTCTCAATAATATTTTCCAAGAAACATAATATTACCTTCACACACTCACAACCCACAACACCTATTAACGATCCCACTGCTGGGACACAGGGACTTCTCTCTTGACGAGAGAGATTAGAAAATTGGTGAATGCCACATGTTCTTCATGACATGCCAGTTTCCTCAATCATCATCATCCTGCCCTTGTCCCACACTATGTGGGGTCGGCACAACATGTGTTTTCCCTCCATTTCCCATTATCACCCGTCACCTCAGCACTCACTCCTTTCTTACACATATCGTCTTTCACACAGTCCATCCATCTTTTCTTTGGCCCCCCTCGTCTCACATATCCATCCACTTCATATCTAACGCTCTTCTCGTAATATGACTTTCGTTCCTTCTCATAACATGTCCAAGCCACGCTAACCTATTACCTCTCAACTTATCCGTAACTGGTGCCACTTTCAAACTTCCTCTCATATACTCGTTCCTTATTTTATCCATCCGTGTCACTCCACACATCCATCTTAGCATTCTCAGTTTCCTCAATATGTTTGTTAAAGCACGTGTTTAAAACGCGCATACATTTTTCTTTAAGAAAAATCCGGAGAAGCGCGGCCGAGGTTTGAACCTACGACCTTCGGAATGAAAGTAGAGTGTGCTCCCAGTAGCTTACACAGCTTTTCTTATAAAATTGCACCTACACTAGTATCATTTATAACAAAAATGCAAAAATGTATAAATGCTTATAAAAATGCAAAAATGTATATATATTGGTGTTAAGCATTCGTCATGTTGCTGTCTCTTGAAATGATATAGCTCGCTCATTTCGAAACATTTTGTGTACATAAAAGAGATAACATCATTTGTCTGCGTAAGAGAAAGAGAGATGACACTTTTTGTGACATTTCTAGGTGCGCTTGTTGCAATGCAACAATGTTTGGTCATTGATAAACCCGAGAAATTTTAATTTGTATGTTGTTTGATGTTGCGTTATAAGTATTATGAGTTACTAGCTGTGCCCTGCGGTGCTACCCGCGTTATAATGGTTGAAGTACTCTTAACCAACAACATATTTATTTGAATAAAGATTAATATTATTATGTTGATACAACTTAAACAAATTATTTCGACCAAATTAGGTACCATAAAAACGGTTTTTGTGAGTTAATCTTAAAAGATAGACATATACTATCGCGGACTGTTTTTTAGATCATTAAAAGAGCTATTATTCTTTAATACATATTTTTTGTGTATCTTGAACCGTTTTCACGGCGCACGCAACGGAAGGCTTCAAACATAAACAATTTCTCCCGTTTTTTACACATTTACCACTATATCTTTGCTCCTATTGGTCGTAGCGTGATGTTATATAGCCTATAGCCTTTCTCGATAACTGGACTATCCAACACAAAAATAATTATTCAATTCGAACCAGTAGTTTCGGAGATTAGCGCGTTCAAACAAACAAACAAACAAAAAAACAAACAACTGAAGAGTTTGTTTGTTTTTTTGTATATTAGTATAGATTCACAAGAACCGAGTTCACAATTACCAAGTATAGGCATAAGAAGAACAAAGACGTAATATTTACAATGGTAATGTAAGGTCGCGTGTCGCGCATGTGATTTACAAAGTAATGAAGTAACGAGTATTTCTTACAAGCCCAGGTATTTCTGCGTTTTAATACTTACTAAAATATTATAAAGTACTGGAGTCAAGCTCGCACATAGGTAAGCGAGGTGTGAATATCACATAAGAAGGGTATAGGAGGAGATGCGACGAGATAAGCGTTGGATCTGAGAGATAGTATAGATATTGGTTCAAGATTTCTTTTAAAGTTTTCGACATTATCCAGTCCAGTGGCATAATAACTAGCCTCAAGTTACTAAGGAGTAAATGTTAGCTTTAGATACTAAGAAGTCAGTAAGTCCACTATTAATTTTTTAATTTCTCTAACATTAAGAAGGCAATGAATTAGATATTTCATAAAGTAGGTAAATTAGTTTTTCGATATTCGTTATTAGATTTTTTCTGCGATTGTTCTACAGTTGGGCTTCAGTAGGTAATTATGCTTAAAACGATTCGTAAGAAAACCGAAAAGAATCTACCGATTTTATTTTATAACTACCTAGCTGACCCCAGCAAACGTTGTTTTGCAAAATGAAAAATTGATAGTAGCTGATTCTCCAGACCTACTTACTGTATACGCATATAAAATTTGGTAAAAATCGGTAAAGCAGTTTCGGAGGAGTACGGTAACTAACATTGTGACATGAAAATTTTATATATTTTTGATAGATATGATCTTTGACGTTAGGAGCACACCTACATTGCTTAGACAACAGTGAGTGCTTGTAATTTAATATGAACTTTATACCATAGCAATAAAGCTCAAATTGACTACGTTTTAGTTACAAATCATTGCGATTCATTTTTATATTATAGATTTCGTTATAATATAATAGGCGCGAGAATTGCCTTCCAGCTATCCGTCTGTCAAGGTTAGGTCAATAACAATTCAGCTTAATTTAAAGATTAACCGGAACAAACAGACAAACTTAATGTTATTTATTTGTTTATTAAGCCTTTTTCCCTACAATTAGTACGATAAGAATCAAAATTAATAGAAAACATATTAATAGATCGTATTTACCAAAAACAAGTTCGAGTTTTTCGAAGTGTTATGGCTACACTTAATAAATCACTTATTGAATCATTGTATAATATTATTTCGTAGTTAAGCTAGTATATTAATTACTTTTATTGAATAATGAATATTATATTGTATTATTATAATATAATTGAATAATATGGTAATAACGGGTTATAAATTAATACTTGTAATAAACCATACCCCTCTAATTTCAATATAATACAGAAACAGGAGCTTCAAAATGAGCCTTAGTTTATCAAAAATTTATTAAATGTATTGGTACTTAAAAGCCAACAATATTTATCAATATCTATATAAATAAAAATGAATTGTTGTTCGTTAGTCTGATTAAAACTCGAGAACGGCTTAACGGATTTATCTTATCTTAGTCTAGAAGGTTTAAAAGTCGAGAATAAATCGAATAATTGCCGGGATATTAATTTTGAATAATAACCCGTGCGAAGCCGGGGCGGGCCGCTAGTAATAAATAATAATTTATATTAATAAAAAAGTATTACACAATTTATTTCATTCTATCTAGATATCTATCATAGCCGGCTCAAAGCCCTATCTTTAATGAGTTTGTTTGAACGCGCTAATCTCAGAATCAACAATTCCAATTTGAAAAATTCTTCCACTGTTAGATAGCCCATATATAAATATATATGTATACATATGTATATTTACGGGATAATACATCGTTTAAGTTAGTTATTTCTAATAAGACGAGTATAAATTTCCAGCATGTGTACGAACCAACGCAACTCGCAGTTTGTAAATAACAATTTAATTATACATTATGCGAAAAATAAAACAAAAGACAGCTTATTGAAAGAGGCATTTCTTTAATTAATATTCCTTTGTTCGCGGTTCAGTTAACCTGACACGGGTTTTAATGCTTTTGAAGACATGTTTAAATCACTTTGCATTATTTTTAACAAGATAAGAAAAAATATAAGAATAAGAAAAAGAAGAAGAAGAAACATATTTATTTGTTTTTTTTTTTTATTACCCATCATCATCATCATCTCAGCCGTAAGACGTCCACTGCTGGACATAGGCCTCCCTCAAAGATCTCCAGTGGTTTCGGCTGGCAGCGGCCTGCATCCACCGTGAGCCCGCAGCCTTCACCAGATCGTCCGTCCATCTAGTTGGTGGACGTCCTACGCTGCGATAACCCATGTTAATATTAATATATATAATATTTTTCTGTGAATTTTTACAGTCTATAAGCCTAAGTTTTGTAAAACCAAACTATGGAAATAAATAATTTTGTATCTTGTATGTGAGAATGGTCACAAACATAATATTGTTAAACACATTACCACTACGCGCGTTGCGCAATCGGGAAAAAAGCTAAATGATTTTATTATTTACTAGACGGTATGTAATACTATTTTATAAGTAATAAAACACCTTTAGTATCTTAAAATAACTGTTTTTCTATAAGAAAGTAAATCTACCAAAATAATTCCAAACGTATTAAATAATTTATATTAAATACTAGTGGCCCGCCCCGGCTTCGCACGGGTTTTTATTCAATTTTTTTTCCCGGCAATTATTCGATTTTTTCTCGCCTTTTAAACCTTCCCTAGACCTCCACGAACATTTTCAAGACTATGATAAGATAAATCCGTTCAGCCGTTCTCGAGTTTTAATCAGACTAACGAACAACAATTCATTTTTATTTATATAGATATAAAAATATATTATAATTTTTACCACGTGAATATAGACGTATACTCGGGAAAATCCAAAGACAAGGGCAGCGCTGTAGCGTGATAGTGTAGTAATACTTTAAATGCGAAAGTTGGTAAGTTTGTTTGTTTATTCTTAACGCTTTATGTACTCAACCAATCTCCTTGACATTTTACATAATTATGTACATACATAGTAGGAGTCCTTACTCCGCACATAGCGATGCTTCATCCCGAAAAACATACTTTTAAATTTTTAATTAACTTAAAAATAACGCAAAGTCACGGGGAAGATTTTAGAAATAACTGCTTGGTGAGATTATTGGGACGAACGAGGAATAGAAACTGGGATGAAAGCGGATTTTCAAGTGGGCCGAACTTTCACGGGATGATTATGGCATAATTAGAATATATTCTCACATGTATTTGGTGGTTGAGGCGTGAATATATCTTTGTACGTGTTATATTATTGTGCCTAGCTAGTTCTAGCAGGGTTTAGTGAATCCGTAACGGAATAAAGTACCTACTCACGGATGGATAGT
The DNA here is from genome assembly GCA_929108375.1 of Gymnoscelis rufifasciata. Taxonomy (NCBI): domain Eukaryota; kingdom Metazoa; phylum Arthropoda; class Insecta; order Lepidoptera; family Geometridae; genus Gymnoscelis; species Gymnoscelis rufifasciata. Next base: position 4,213,174 of record OV815327.1, on the reverse strand, counting down.
AACACAAAACAGTTTATTCATAAATCTAAATTTAAAATTTAATAAAAACCCCCGATTGCAATGCTTTTATTTCCTAAAAAGTACACCATAATATTTTGTAATGTGCACGCGATGCCTTTCATTTGATACCCCACCCGAGTATATTTGCAGATTTTCGGTTTTCCTTCCCCACTCTAACCCCCATAACTATTAAACGGCACAACCGATTTCCATGAAACATGTTTAAGAACACCCGCGCCAACTCAACTTTCAAAAAAAAAACTAAATTAAATCGATCTATCCGTTCGGGAGCTCAGATGTCCCAGACAGACATACAGACACACAAACAGACACGTCAAACTTATAACACCCCTCTTTTTTTGGTCGGGGGTTAAAAATGCATCTTTGTGATCCTCAACTATATATATATAGAATTTTCAAACAATGTTACCAGTATCATCTACACAGATCCAGTTAAGTATATTTCTGTAACAAAACTCTCACCAAAGTCACCGACTCCCTTTAAGGAAACTAGATAGGGCTTTCCTTTTAGCGGAGCTTTTAGTTAAACAAACAGATATGGACTGACTGACAGACACTTTCACCATTAACAAGGGATTAAGCACTTATGATCAAAGTATAATAATGACGTCAAATTTCTGTGCTGAGTTTCGCGAATTCCACTTAGGACCTGTTGCAAAATGACGAAATAAGGTTCTAGAGCATGCCCATTAATCACGTAATCTTTTATTATTCCTTACAAAAAATCTTTTTTTTTTATAAGAGATAGATCAGTGTTTGTTCGCAATCACACCTGATGGTAATTGTCGATATGGACGAAGATGGATCACATAGATCTAGAAGTTACCTATTCACTCTTGTCTTGAAGGCACTCAGGTTGTAGTGTTTTTTTTATGTGATCATTCGTCATATTAGAAAACACCCAGACCCGAAACCAGAAATTGTAGATATTAAAAAATCTGGTCCCCCGGCGGTAATCGAACCCGCAACCTCTTGCGTCTCAGACGGACCTTCTGAAATTTCTTGAACCATGTCACTTTGAAGTAGTAGGCAAATGCAATTAAATTCGTCCGTTACTTCAAGCTCAGCTTAATATCGACCGACAAGTTGAGGGGATAATGTTTATAAATAAGCTGAACTATTAACACCACACAGAAAGTAAGCAGAGCTTGGATTATGGGAAACAGATGACTGATATACTACACGGCTTTGGTGAAAGAGTACTTTCCTATCCAAGATCAAATCTGTTTACAGAATGCATACTAATTCTAGGCTCAACATTATAAGTTGAATAAATAGGAAATTATAGGTTGATTGATGGTAACACACGTCCCTGTTACACAGTAGTTTAATTTTGCTAGTATCTAACCCAACCCGCACTTGGCCAGCGTGAATAAAGCATTAGGGCGTATTTTTTTTTCTTTGTACCTTGCATTTTTTGCCTGTCACTTCACTTGTGCTATTATTTTTTTGATGACTATAATCAATATTCATGATGTGTTTAAAAAATATAGTTAAGTGTTTATTTTTGTATCAAAATATGATTTTATTATGAGGTTTCCCTTAAATTCGTTTTTTTATGATAGTCTGAAAGTAGTCGAAAGTAGGAAAATCTTATGTCACTCACTAAGTACTGTGGTTTAATCCTTATCTTTAGGTCACTGTTGCCGCCAAAAACTTGGAACTTTTACTGAATCCAAAGACAGTTGTCTATTATCTTGACGTTCATAATACTTTATACGGAAATATCAACCGTAATTAATGTAAAATAAGAGCTTATTTCTTGTAACTCAATATCGACACAGTGGAAAATTCCTATTGAGTTACGTAAATTTTAGTACTATTTTATTTCTTTCTATCGGATTTAATTATATTTTTCAACGTGGCAATACTAACTTAAAGCGTCAAAACTATCAGCCATTTTGTATACCGTTACGAGAAGCCAAAAAGTGTGATTGTTGGTTTGGTGCAGTCGAACAAGTTCCACTGATTTACGGTATAAATCAAGGAAAATTCAAGGTAAGACGAACGTCTATAGTGTATTTGTTCTGTTTTTAAGGAAGATTATAGTTAATGCCCTTAATTTAAACCAAAATTTATGGAAAGGCAAAATGAATATCCTATGAATTCATTTTTGTATTATTATCTCGCATAGAAGCGTTACGTCCGTTGAGAGACATTTCACGCATTGGAATTGATTTGTAACTCAATGGAAAGGTAAGGGCGTGTACAAATTGTAAATATACTAGCGACCCGCCCCAGATTTGTACGGGTGCAATCCAGAGTTATAATATGATAATGAAACAATCGATTCAATCGAAAACTTACGGTTTTATTTATATTTTGGGCGAAGGTAGTTTAAATAAACGTATACAATATTTAATTTTAACTATAATAACATTTTATTCATATAATTCCAGATTGAAAGCGAGGATATTAATGAAAAAAATAGTCTACAAAAACGATCACTGGAAATAAATGACGGTGATGATAGCAGGCTTCAAATTTGACACAAGTTCAATGGCAAAAGGAAAGTTTCAGAACAGATAGTCTCACGTTCTGTAGCATGCCGTAAATGTATAGCACAAAATCCTATTAAATCTTGTAGAAAATGTATATGCTGTTCAGCCTGGTACTGCAAGCAATGTGCTGGGACAGACGCAACCCATCACGGTTACGATGACTACATTTGTTACGAATGTTTATAAGAAGAGTAGTCTCATAAGCATTCACTAAACTGATTCTTTTAAAGATTAGTTAATTTTTGAAGTGAAACTTCTATAGAATCGTAGTAATTTCAAACCGGATGCAAAAAGATGAAACGGAAATGGTAAGAGACACAAATACAATGCTTTATTTAAATTTCTTGTCTCAAAGAAGTATCGCGCAAAGAGGTATTGCTGTATTTTATTTATATTATTTTGTAACATACTTTATGTAATACGCTTTATTGAAGTAATATAAATCATCCGAATAATTACAGATATATGTTTGTTTCTCTTATCATTTTAGCAGATGCGTTCATTTACCCTTTTTTTCTATTCGATATATCTCATAATTATAGTTCGTATGTAGTAGACTCCAATCGTGCGTCGTAGCTGACACACACACTTTTTTTTTATTCTTCTTATTCTTTCGTCGATTTACTGAAGTTTCACTTCTATCGTGTGTGAATCGCACAAACACCTTTTTTTTTTTAACGTTTAAAACTTCTTTTTACGTAATTGATGATTTTATTATTTTTATATTTTGCTTTGAGTACATACCTATGTACACCAAGTACATAGATAGGTTTTAGTTACAAGTATTATTAAGTAAAATTAAGTGTTTCTTGTGAACAAAGCTGTATATGTTCCATTTAGTTTTTTCGTAATTCCATTGAGTGATGTCTACCAAATCTAGTGATAAGAAATTTTAGATATTTCATTAAATTCCTCAATTTACGTGCCATTTTAATACCAAATAAATAAATATGTGTTTTTTCTTTTAAATTTTCTTTAATTTTATTGGATAATTAGTCTTATAATACGTTTTAAGCAAACAAAAATGTAGGTCTATGACCAAACTGTAACTCAAAGGAGAGTATTTATAGATTATTATTGCTTAAAATGTGTTTAAAGGTTTAAATTTTATAAGAGAAGTGTAGTGATGACTCAATAAGATCCAAATAAATATTATTTTATAACTACTGGCCTATTAAATTTATGAAAAATCTATTAATGTTTCGTAACTCAATGGAGCATTTTATCAGTACTAGCGCCATAAAAGACATTTTATTTAAAAAGATATGCATGTTACATGAAAAAAATATTCATATTCAGATAATAGATATATTAATTATTATAAAAAAATATTCAAATACTACCATAATGAATTTTCATATTTAGTACAAGAAAATAAAAATACGCCCATTACGTCACGTGAAACTTCAATGCACTGTTTCATCTTAATTTTACGTTTGAAGAAAAAAAAAAAAAATATGTTAACAATTTTTTCTTTAATTATTAACTTTTGTTATCTACCTTATTATTGAGAGGGTGTTTTAGTGGTCGCTGTAAACCGAGTCGATACATCATGACGATGTATCGACTCGGTTCAATAGTGCAATCATCGATTATAACCTACTTCCTTTATCCTATTTAAGTATCGATACTTGTGAGTCTTCGCACGGTGCACCCGTATGATGTCATCCGGTACATACTGGGCAGATTCAATAGATTCCAGATGTTGATATGATTATGAAATACTACGTACCGAAATATGAAACGGGTAATATTATATAATACTAGCTGACCCCAGCAAACGTTGTTTTGCAAAATGAAAAATTGATAGTAGCTGATTCTCCAGACCTACTGTATACGCATATAAATTTTGGTAAAAATCGGTAAAGCAGTTTCGGAGGAGTACGGTAACTAACATTGTGACTTGAAAATTTTATATACTTTTGATAGATATGATCTTTGACGTTAGGAACACACCTACATTGCTAAGACAACAGTGAGTGCTTGTAATTTAATATGAACTTTATACCATAGCAATAAAGCTCAAATTGACTACGTTTTAGTTACAAATCATTTGTATGGGAAAAAGAAAAGGGCTATTTTTAGGGTTTTTCCAGCAATAATTCTAATTTTTTTCGACGTAAAAACCATCCTTGAACTTCAACGAACAATTTAAAAAAAGATTTGGCCAAATTGGTCCAGGCGTTGTTGAGTTATGCGCTTACCAACACATTTTGCTATTCATTTTTATATTATAGATGTACTATGATTTTGTTTATTCCGATGTTTCACGCTGTTGCAAGTGCTTTGATTAGGGATACTGAAAATAAAGTTTAATCAATAATTTATTAAAAACCAAAGGAAGTATTACATTATTAACGCATTTTTTAGGACTTTACCGCGTGTGGTGATAAGAAACTGTGTTACAGCAAGGTAATGCCCCGTAAACCACATAATACATATATAATACCTTACAGACTAACTTATACTATGATATTATGTATGTATAACTGAAAATTAATTTGGGATCGTCTGGGAGTTTTGAAAACTAATATCAACATAATTAATCTCATTCTGCTACTGTTGCCTTGAATTGGATGCAAAAGAACTCAGATTATCTATTCTTCTATCTTAAGTTTTATCGTGTACTCCCACGAATGCGTATCATGTTTTCTAGTCATACAAAATCGCATGATTTATCAGAAATAACATGCTAAACGCTGAAATAGAAAAAGCAAAGTGCTTACCTCATTATAGCCTCAATCACGTAAAGCAATTAAAATATGCCCCATTCATCGTATTGTTTATGCCTAGCGGTACAATGTGACATGTGACAGTTCATTGACAGCTATTGCAACTGTTCGAACGCGGGAAAGTTTACAAGATGGCGATTGGCGCGCTTTTTAAGGGAAAAGTTGTTCTGGTTCTGCATTTTTGCTGAGGTTTCTTGTTTGACTTGTGTGTTAAAACATGTTTGTAATTACCGCAACGATAGTAAAAGTGATGTTTTTTATATGTGACTGTCGTGTTCTTATTAATTTATTTTTCTGTGTAGGTAAATTGAAATTATAACTAATTATATCCAACGATATTTTATGCTCGCTTTTTATACTTACTTATTTTTACATAGTTACCTTCTGCAAAAAGGTAGCAAAGTACCTAATTAATATAGTTTTAGTTGACTTTCACAAAATAGGGTTATTTTTCACCTGTAGTCATGCTATGCTTTGATAGAACAAGATGAAACCTTAGCTATTGTCAAAAAACAATATTTTCACTCGAACCAATAAAAATTGATTAAAATATATATTTTTCTAATTAATTAATAGTTTCTTACAGACAATTTTATAAATATATCCGTTATAAAATTGTAAATCTCGAATCATTACATATGTTTTCTGCACAACGCTGAACTGTTACTTTCGCACAATCATCTTGCGCTGTCACATCCATCTATCAGATATCACGTCTTATCAGTTGCCAAACCTCTTTATCCTTATCAGGAAATTGCAGCCGGCTGTCGATACGATCCGATGCATGCATCACGCCATCGCTTTCTATTTTCACGTAAACCCGCCACAAAGGGGAGGCCTGCTCTATTTTCAGACCACATTTTCAGTCCGAACCAGAGCTCAGCAGCGACTAACGCGTTCGCCATACTCGGCGTAAAATCCATATTAGATTAACGCTGGAATAGTTCGACTGTTTCAAGCATAGGGAAAAATGATCGTAGACGCGACACCGCAAAATGTCACGGGAGTGGTTATTAAAGTGAGTTGATCTTGATCATCTTTACTTGGTACTGGAATTTGTGTTTTTTTGCTTGTTATTTGGTTATTCTTAGACTTGGATTACACCTTTACATCTACTTAAATTTTCTTTTTTATAAGATAATATACTTTTAATTATCGTATAAGCACACACAAAAATTATAACACACCTAAACTATAATGAAGTATTTGTTTTCCATGCACACACACTATTTACGTCAGATATCAACAAAGAATCAAATAATTAATAAAATATCGGACATAATTTAGTAAAAAAAAAAATTATTATATCTAAACTGAACTGTACTAAGTTCAACTAAAATTACATGATAAACAGAAAGGTAAACAGAAAAATATATATTTCAGTATTACGTATTTTGGAGCAACTTGTTACTATTATATATAACATTTTAGATATTTTCTTCATCATGGTGCTAAAGTATTACGACTAAAAAAATTAAAGTTTCTACAACATAAAATGTACATATTAAATTAACTTTATCTTAACTTGACTTTATCAAACAAACTAACGGTGTTTGGACAATAACTGCCCAAATAATAATTTTCGGTACGGCGATAACACAATCAAATAGGTACATAATAAACTATCGTACAGTTTTATTATACTGTGGGTTTGTTTATGAATAAATATGTATTTTCTGATTGTTCGATGACATTTGACCATCTCACTTCGATTGCAATCTATTGATTAAAGAGCAAATGTTTATCGAATCATCTAGATTGCGTTCAAATAGTCAAGTGGTAGTAATAAAATTCATTGATAAAGTCGAAAAGTGCCGCAAAAGTTCAAGGTGCGTTGGCGTGCCTCAAGGACAAGTCCTCGTGCCTTTATTATACATAATATACATTTTTGACATAGTTATTTGACAGGTAAATTACTAACTTCAGCATTTTGAAAGTACGTCTATGACAAGGTACCGGGTCAGGTTATAATTATAGCGTTGAGTTTATTAGTGTCTTCAGCTATTTCTGGATTTAGCGTGAATGCAGTGTTTGTGCGGATTCAGTTGTGGTCGTTTTGCATTCTATTTTAATGTACATCTGCATTGAAAATTCCTACAGCTTCGTTTGGTATGATATTGATAGGTGGTTGTAGTTTTAACTATAAAATTAAATTTGACAAACAGGAATATCAGGCATAGATTAAAATAATGTTACATCAGTAATTTATGATAAAAAAGAAATTAAAAAATTAGCGGTCTCGAAATGAAACTTAAAAGCTATTTTATGTATATTATCATAAAATAGCTTTTAAGTTTCATAGAGTTGGCCGCTAATCGTTACATATTCAAACAAAATTAACAGCCCATTAAAAGAATCTGAAATCGTTCTCATAATATTTGAACATTATTGTCATGTTCTAATTATCTTCTGACTCATTAACATGTTTTCTCAATAAAAATGTATGGGAATTATAAAGAAATCCAGCAAAAAAGGCAAATGATTAATCAACCGATTAAAAACAGATTGCCCCAACAGTAATAGGTTCTCTTTGTGAGTCCAAATCGGTCATAAACACAATTGGCCTACCCACGGTGTAATCCAAACAAATCCACACCCATTACTCCGTTTGCACGTGACTTTGGTTAATGTATTACTGCGAATGTTGTCCGCATATTGAGACTGACGACTTTTGTCGGTATATTTTATACTTTATGGGTGTGCTTAGTTCTAAATATTCAAAAGTGATGGAGTGTTTAGTCGTTTTATACTGCGAGTAGTTTATAGTTAGGTTTTTTTTAATTTAGGCAAGTTTTTGCTTGCTTTCAACGTGGTCATCTTTAATTAAGGGGTCACAAATGTATAAACCTACATTGGAAACTTATGCCAAGATTATGTGAACTCATTATTGATAGTTTATGCTTTAATCATGGCATCATCAATCCATAATGCCCTCAAACTTTGCCAAACGCTCGTAGACACACATTTTAAACGGCTATATGCATCCAAGTTTAATAGAGTTCCTAACTCAAATCCATCCGAATACTCCGAACAAATAAGTTTATCAACCGACCTACGGATCACCGGAATCTTATAAACCTTTTTCTCAGTCCAATTGTTCTTATAACTGATTGCAATGAGGCTTATGGCAAGGCTGTCAAAGCATTATCTAAACAAAACAAAAGATAACTTACGTAAACATAAGCACAGGCAGTCATCTTCATGAGTTACAGCACTTATGTGCCAGGTGGATTGTGACCTTGCTCCCGCGCATCCCATTGTTATCAGTTAGTGAACCGAAACTTAGAGTAGATCGATTCATAAATACGCAAATACAAATTCATTGATCTGTGAACAAGGAAAATAAAACTTTGTTTATGGTAGCTCATATAGTAAAGCAATGTATTTGTTTATAAATATAAACGGCTACTATTAGTAGGCTACTATAACACAAATTATAATCCAAATAAATTTAAAAAAACTATTTCAAAACTTAAGTTCCCTTTTAAGTATCCTTTGAGACCCTTATCGAGTATATTTGCAGATTTTTGTATTCTCTAGCCCACTTTTACCCTCATAACTTTTAACCGGTCAACCGATTTTCATCAAACATGCGTACCACTTCAAATGTTATTGAGATTGCGTGCTTCGCAAGGACGGCATTCGATATTACATTTCAAGCACACACAAACTCTTAAATATTGGATGTCTTATTTATTAAGATTTGATTGAAGTAGAAGCATTGACTGATATAAAATGTTGTTTGCAGAGTTCTCAAAACCGTCTCCTCATCAAGAATGGACGAGTTGTCAACGATGACTCCATGGAGGACGCTGACGTCTACATTGAGGATGGCATCATCAAGTAAGTAACATCATCTGTCATCGTTGAATCTATTTGTTCCTTCTATCTAACTTAATAACATGAAGGGTATTGTAGATTTAAACCTCTAGAATCTATACTAATATTAAAAAGGTTCAAAAAATATTGCAAAGCTGTAGAGTTGCTTGTTAGAACGCTAGAAAACATCATAAATCTCAGAAACTGGTCCGATTTGATTGATTCTTTTAGCGTTTGATAGCGAATTTATTGCAGAATTTACAGCGGGAAAATAAATTGTTCCCAAAAAACACGGGCAATGTCAAGCTGGCATTACATAAAAATATACATATCTTATGAATTAGTTTAGTAGACTTCGCTACGAGCGGGCCCGGTCTACTGAAGAGTCAGATGAATAACTTAGCAGTATTATTATGATAATTAAGTAGAGAATGACAATGTTTTCTTTGAATAAATTCCACATTAATTGGACTTGACTGCCAGGATGCAATAAATTTAATATCAAGATCAAATAGCAATAATCTACGGTAATTAATTACTTCAGCGCCAATCAAAATTGAACAACCAAATCAATTTTGCTATTATTTATAAATATATATATCTCTTCTTCGTGCCCTTAAGCAAACAAATTATAAATATATATCTGTAAAAAAACGAATCGTTGTCGAATTAATATTATACCTTTAATGAATGATTTGTGAATGATGATGATTTTAATGCTTCTTCTGTGAACTGACCATAATTTCGTTCCGGGATCGTTTCTGTTGCGATACCGTGACGTTTTTTTGTCTGGACTATAATTGTCATGGTAAAAAGTTTCTAGAGCCAACGTAAATGAAAAAAAAAAATGTCTTTTTGATAATTTTAGCACCACAATCCGTCACGACAACGTCAGTAGTTTCTACCTCCCAGGCGTTTGTTATAATTCTAATTTATTTGAATATACATAAGCCCCCTATTTACGTCCCACTGTCGGGACACAAGGACTTCTGAATTTCGCCACGATGGACAAGTAGCGAATGTCACATGTCATTCAAATTCTTCAAAGTTTTCAGAAAAATCACATTCTTCACGATGTTTGCCTTTAAAGCACATGTTTAAAGCGCACATACATTTTTCAAGAAGAAAAATCTAGAGCAAGTCGAGTGCCTCGTGAGTCCAATTTGGCCAACACATCAGTTTAAATAAAAAAAACAGCAAATTCCTGTTTTATACTTCTTCCATTAGTCCATTTCTTTATTCCGCCCGAAAACTTGGTCCTAGCTAAAATAAAATCTATACCTCTATGTAGCTTACTTCTGTCTGGAAACAAACAATTGTCTGGAAACAAAAAAAATCACAAAAACTTAAATTTTCTTCAGTTTAAATACCAGAAGTAATTATGAATCTGGTCGGAACTAGTACGGTCAGTTGTATTCATAGTTTTTACTAGTGTAACCAATGAAGCATAATAACTTGAGGAATTACACTGTGGAGTCGGTCGGTCACGCTCTGTTATGCTATTATGTAAGATCGATTGTTTTACTTGTAAACAAACAAGTTGGTGGTGATTCAGTTTAAGCTATTTCCATTTAAATGTTAATGACCGGGCCAATGCTAGGTCAGGGTTATTTACTAAATGATATGACATCAAATCCGATAACGTGTTGAACTGTTGATTAACTAGAGCATTTTTATATAATTTAACATACTTGAGAATGGTCAGTATCTATTCGGCGCTGTATCTGCAATATTTCGTTGTACCTTGAGTTCTCTCTTGATAATGGGCAAAACGACTCTGAGACAAAACCTCAGAGAATTTCTCGGAGTAGTCACTTTTAATTTTACTCATTATATTTATGACAACTGGGATTGAACTGAATGTGCATTCAGAGACAAAAATATCTGACTTGCTAGCGCAAATGTCAATAATTTCAAATATAAATAATTAAGAATCTTGGCATAGCATATAATCTGTCCCACTGTCTGTGATTGTCATTCAATAATTCAAAGTACTAAGATTTACAAATAAAGCCCCACTCATAATCCGACTTATGTAAGTTTGATATATATTTTCATACACATCTGACCAAGCTGGGAAGATGAATAAATAATGGTGGCTGGGCTAACCTAATCGATCTAATGTGTGAGAGTCCAACTTCATTAATACAATAATTCCAATGTACAACATGCTTAACGTACTATGATGACGTTATGCTTAACGTACTATGATGACGTCTTAAGACGGAAATGACAGAAGAAAATCATCTAATGTCATTTAAGTCTACTCTAATTTTGAGCATATAGTGAATTGCCCCCAAAATACCAAGGGTACATGACTAAACAAAATTACTCCGTTGTTTAAACTATAAAAATAAATCCATATTTTTTTTGCAAACTAAAAATATTGATTAAGCAAAAAATAGGTGCCCAGTATTTTAGCGGGCTGACGGACGGACTAAACAGATAACCAATTTTTTTATGAAGTCATGTCTACAGTTTTGCTACAGTCTTACAGAAACACATTACCTATTACATGACCAAGACAATTACATCACTGGCTCAATTTGAATAAAAGAGATCCAAACGCTTTTCGCAGTAGTTTTAATAATTGTTTCATTTGAATAATTGTCTCAACGTTCATCAGACCATTTAAATGTTTTTTTTTTGCAACCGTAACTTTCTGTTACATGAAAGTAATTATGGTTTCTTAAATTAGTAGTACTATTTTGCATTGCAGTTCCTTATTCATAAATTGATAAATATTATTAAAAACTTTCTGATACGTTTCCACCAGAAGATTATAGAGGTAGGTATTAACGTAGACAACTAGAGATCCTCTTTTGCTCTAATAGTTTGCTCATAATAATTATGTATGAAAGTGGTGAGTGTTGATGACGCGTGATAGAGGAAAATGGAAGCAAAATACATGTTGTGCCGATCCCACGTTATGTGGGATATGGGCAGGAAGGTGATGAAATTTTGGAGGTTTTTTCTGTTCACGACCTTAAGTGTTAATCCTCTGAAACACGTGACCTCCGGGTGGTGCTAAGAACAGTGGTAGGCTTCGGCCGCGGCTTGTCACCACCCTCCAGGCTGGGCCAGTGCGTGAAGCAAATTTTCGTGTTTCGTTATGTGGCCCGGTGAAGCCATCTACCTTCTATGCCCCATCTTAGACCACATCGTCACTTTACATCAGGCGAGATTGTGGTCCAACGCAGGCTTAACTTACATAAAAAAAAAAACCAACCAATCATTAATGACCATGGGATCATTATTATTAGGAACATGACTAGGCATTTAGTCTTTTTTTCAATCAAAGAAATACCTCAAATAACCGCTGTAGAAGCAGCGACTTGGACCAAAACATTTGTCACCAATACTGCACTCGCCAACCCACCTGCCAAGCGTAGCGAGTATCGAGTATTGGCATACCCCCTCCTATGTCCTACAGTGGCCGAGCTATGGCCGAATACTTGATTTTATCAACATGGTATATAACAACACTTGCAAAAAGTCTTACGCACTGTAGTTCATGTTTACACAGCATGACAAGATACCGTTACCAGCCTCGCCGGAACAGGTTGAAAAGTAAGAGTGCTGTGAGGCTGCGGTATTGTAGATGAACACGTTTGACATGATCTGCTGAAAGGGAAAACGTCTTATGGCATAATTAAGATGTCAATGAAAATGACGTTTGTGACATTCTATTTAGATGTCTACAAAAATGCCAATGAACATGTCAGGAAGTTATGCTGAGTATCGGAAGTGAAATCAAATTTCTAAGTCTACATGAATATGGCGTTTGACTGGCTTGTATTTGTATTTCTAGGGTTTTGTACACAAAAGTTACCATTCTATGTATATATTCTTTAGGGGACCCGCTTTGACTTTGTCGTCTGTCTGACTGCATCTTTTTGCACTTATTTTTTTGTACATGTGTGTATTTCATTGCAAAATATGTATAAACTAAACATGGATCCCTAGGTGTACTATAGGATTATCACATACTTATTAAATTTATTTTTTAAACACGTACTGTCTAACTACGAGGCAAATACTTGCAAATGCCTTCAAACAATCTATATCAAAAGCTGCTACTAACATTTGCTACTTGTCTCGATCCTGGAGATCCTTTCAACCAACGCAATGGCACTTGTAATCAATTTATTATGTTGATTCGATAATATAATTTCTAAGACCAAAACCATCTTTCCAAAAACATACACTTTAAGTTTTGTCCAAATATCAAGAGCCACAGATAAACACACGCCCATATAAGTTACCCTCACAAAACCCAACCTATTCGTCGGGTTAAGTTTAAAAAACCAACAATAGAAATTGCAGACTCAAGTTAATGTGTTTTAAATAGACTAACAATCGCTTTAAATGGAAAACATGAGCGTGTCGATCAAGCAATAAATATAGACCACCCACGTCAGTTAATAGCCGATTGATATCCATGTTATTTATTTACCTACTGAATTAAACTGTTAGTTCTAGGGCTGCCGTTTTACCACCTCTTAATTTTTTTTACCAACGCCCGACAAAAAGAACAGGGATGTTATAAGTTTGACCTGTATTTATTTTCGGGCAAAATAACTCGAAAGTTTACAATCAGTGTGTGTTGCCGGTGATCACATAAACTCCAAAAACACTTCGTTTTGGAATTTATAATATACATATGAGAAACGCACAAGGTGTGACACTTTGAGGCGTTTTGCTTATTAATGTAAAAAATGAGATATGCACTGATATCTCGCATAGGAGTGTATTGTGCATCATGTCATTTCATAACTAGGCCCTGACCAAACCAACTGCACGACAAATGGAAATTTTTCGGACTTGATCAAAGTTTAGATGGTTAAAAAATAACAATTACACCGTCATTTAGATTACTTATAAAAAATGTACCGAACAAACTTAAATGAAAAAAAAATACAACCTTCGAACATTATACAGTTCGAATTTCTGTAGGGTTTTCCTAGAGGTAGGGGGTATTTCAGTAGGGGTTTTTGTGCTTTTTAAAACGAAATATCTCAGTAACGTTAGATGTTAGATATTTGGGTATACGCTTTTTGTGTATACCCAAATCTATCTATAACTACATATATACATATTTATATATATCTATCAGAGCTAGCGCAGGATAGAGACCGGTGGAAGCCTCTCGTTTCGGAGGCCAAGACCCACTTTGGGTCGCTGAGCCATAATAGTTAGTTAGTTTTTTTTGTGTGTAAGCATTTACTGTAACGATTGACATGCGTTTCATCACTGGCCATAAAATTAAGTTTTGTTTTCAAAATGGCCGACGACGAACGGCGTATGCTATTAATAAATCTAAATTTAAAATTTAAGAAAAACCCCCGATTCCAATGCCTTCATTTCCTTTAATGTAAAACAACATAATATTATGTAATGTGGACGCGATGCGCTTTCATTTGATACCCCACACTAGTATATTTGCAGATTTTCGGTTTTCCTTCCCCACTCTCACCCCCATAACTTTTAAACGGCTCAACCGATTTTCATGAAATGTCTAAGAACACCCGGGCCAAACTCACCTTTTATACAAAAAAAAACAAAATTGAAATCGCTCCATCCGTTCGGGAGCTATGGTGGAACAGACAGACAGACAGACAGACAGACAGACACGTCAAACTTATAACACCCCTCTTTTTTGGTCGGGGGTTAATAATGTTGGAACCCCTGTCATTCACCTAAAACGCTCTCATTTAACAACTCTATCTATTATTGAAAATCTGATAAGTAGTTACGAAATCTATTAAATTTATTATATTTTCTTCCAAACAAAAAAAATACGATACAGTGCATTGAGGTTTCGCATGACGTAATTGCTTTTGAGCAAAATGTACTAAATGTATACGTCTCAAGGAACTTTGATGCTCTAAATCTTGACACATTCTTATTTAATTGACAACGCAAAAATCCAGTATTCTTGAACGGGTTAAGTGACGGACTACACAAAATACCTATTTTTTATGCCTATTGTGTCACCATAGCCTTAGATAACAGAAAAGGACGATAAAGTGCAATGAACTTGATCCCTGAGTCAGCCCTACCGAACCAGGTCGGTTCGCTCGGGGACACCACTTAGGATTCTTGTCGGTTCTCACATCACTGTCACCTGTTCATTAAGACGCCGCCTTCTAGCTCATGGATTAATATGCATTGTGTAAGGTATGCTACCTGTAGGGTATGCTTAACCTATGAAATTTCGAAGATTTTGTTTAATTGAACATCTAGTTTATCACCCACTTTTGACCCCAAAATGTATGCCATAACCCATCACGCTGGTCAAATGTGGATTGGTGTATGTGCCAACCCTCGTTCGTTGTTCGGCAGGAGATACCAAGAGACGGTTAGGTTGGTTTTCAATCTCTTTTGTAACTCCTTATCCCTGCAATATTAAAATCAATAGAACTTAATCCACTCAATGACAGATAATGTGTCAGCCCTGTACCTACTAATTAAGACAGTCTGAGGACAGTTAGGAATCCTTGAAGCGTTTGTGACACCTGTGTCTAAGATACCGCCTCCATGACATAGAATGGTAATTGATAAATTAACGGACACGGGTTTGCAATCCTCTCTGTAACAGTAGAATGATGGTAGGATAGTTTTTGCATACCATAGAACGTGATGTTCTGAAGGTACGGCTACATCAGCGGGAGAAGATTCGTGCGCTGAATGAATCATCGTGAACGGGGGTGTACTCGATGTTCTTGTCTGCATTATCCTACAAAGGTTTGTGACGCGTTAGGCGCTACAAGATTCTGAATGACGTCATTGTAGCCACGCTCAAGTCAAACATCGTCTTCGCTCGAATACTTTGCGTTGACAAGAATATTCGCCGTAGGCCGCTAATGTAACCGCACCATAATTTAAGTGTACTAACACACATCTCTTTTATGTACCAACTAAAAAGTTACAGAGTAATATGGATCTTTTAATATATTTTGACACGTAATTTGTATGCTTATGTTATAATTCACTCACTCCAGAATTTTATTGTAAATGTTAAATTAATTATATTTACCTATAAATAAAACTCCAATATAGTAAAAACTGAGGCTTGTTCTATTCGCTTCTCAACTTAGTATAAAACATTGAAGCGATCTATCAATAATATGTTATTACCTTAATAATTTATGTTTAATTTTAGGTTGACCTGTCCATCCATGTGCTTCTAAGGAAATAAAATATATCAAAAGTAAAGGAGTAAGAGAAGTTTTTATCTTACGCCTGACGCTGCGTTAAGACGGACGCGGGCGCGTATAAAAGTTACGCACCACATTTTTATGAACACGTACCTGAGTCCGCGCAGCATTAAAAAAAAAACAATAAAGTCAACATCAAAACATTTATTTCCTTGCATAGGGCATACATGAATACTCTAGACTACTCCATGTACGTTTCCGTTTCCACAATCAATAGGGAATAGGGGCAGATATGTATGTTTTAGTCTACATACTTGTCGCTACGTTAACTAAACAAAGAAAATACCGGGAAATCTGTAAATCAATATTGAAGTTCGCAAGTGACAACTCAAGATTCTTTTGGTCCCACAAAACTCAATTTAGTTTTTGTACGCACCTACGTCTATGGTTATTTTTCTCACACTTTCTCTCTTTGTAGAATCTGTACCTACTCCTGGACCTTAATATTCCTGGATCATTATTTAATTAAATAAATAATAATTAAATCATAGTTTAAGGGGAGTCACTATACTCGCCACGGATGGGAGAGAGAAAATCATGGTTTTTTTTGTGCTGCAACAAGACACTGTTGTCCATCTTCTGGGAAGTTTCTCTTCCTGCGAATCTCAAAGAAGGAGATGCGCTAATTCGGCGACAAGAAGGGTTATCATGCGACATGAATCGGTAAGATTCACCAAGTTCTCTTTCAAAATTGTAAATTCCTTAAAAACTCCCAACTATTCATAAACTCAGGCGTCAACAAAACTATTTAATTCTAATTTTAGCACCTGTCTATGATAGTGAATAGAAACCGCTTCTTGTGTTGAGAGTAAACAGTGCAACTCAACAAACTGCAAATTTCTCTTCTCTTGCACAATAGTGTATGTCATAATAAACAGGCGAGATTCGTAGTAGCTGTCTCACTTTAGAAGCGGATTTAAGCTACGATAGGGTATCGTTCGCGGTGGACGCTGCTTTTACTTTACTATGACTCTTTGCACACCCCCGCGACCACTTAGTGGGACGATTGACTAAAAATTTTCCCGTGTTGCAGACGCTCCCGAGTTGCGTCTAGCTTTCCGGGTTGCTAACGCGTAGGTCTGGTCTGAGCTGAAGCGAACTGTCAGCTGTGAAGTATGTGCATACGAGTCATATGTGTATGTCATGTTTACACATACTAACAAAAGAAGTAATTTCTGATTTCAAAGTTATTTTGAGTTACCGTAAAACGGGGTGAATAAGGACTCAGGGGTAAATAGGGTCAAATCGAGGAATCTAGTTTCGAAGCCACAAAATAAAAAAACAAGAACTTCCAATTGCTACCTTTTTTTTCTTCTAAAAGTAGAATATATTATCTTCTAACTGGCAACACCGAAGCGTTGTGAAGTTAGTAAAAGGAATCAAAAATCTTCTTTCAATTATGACTGTAGATGTGAGGTTGCGGTATTGTCCCATAAGTTGACCGTTTTTGGATATTCTAGTGTTTTTTTTAAAAACGTGTGGAGTTAGCCAACGATATAATATCTTTAAGAAGCTACACAAAAAGAATGAAGTCTAGATTTTACATAGTTTTTGTTTGAAATCGTTTTCTTTAAAACCTCTGGGATTGTTTATTTTTTCGAGGTGAATAAATACGGTAACGGGGTGACAAGGGACGGCTAAAGTACAAATAGAGTCGCCTATACTTGGTAAATAGGGACATATGAAAGTTGATTAGGAACGGTAAAGTTTGAATAGGGTCAGGGCTGCTACAACATGAATTGAACATTTTATCGCATTGTTTTGCAGGATTTCACTTTTTATTAAAATAAGGCATTTTCATTTTATTTATTTTAAACTTATATGCAAGCATAAAAACATGTCGTACAAGGCGAACTAATGAGAAGTAATAAGAGATACATAGGTACGAACTTGTATGATTAAAAAAAAAGCCTACAAACAAATAATAAAAATATAGTGTGTTGAACTAACAATACCTATATGGGTCTTCGTTGTTTTATGCATTTTAATATTTTACATTTATAGGTTTCTATATTCTTTAAATTTCTTTACGCTTTTATTTTCAACTTAAAAAAAACCTGGAGGTTCTAAATTCGACTGTATGTTTTTTGTTTGGTTTGTATGTGGCGCTATTACTCCGTCATTATCGTGAATTGATTTTGATGATTTTTTTTTGTATGATAGGATATAACATCAGAGCAGGCCTCATAATAAATTTTATCAAAATTGGTTCATCATTTTTTTTAGAAAATTGTCAATCATTTTTTTTAAAAAAGATAAACATGTATGCACATTTTTACAGAGATTTTATAATATTACTAGCTGTGTCCTGCGGTGCTACCCGCGTTATAATGGATGAAGTACTCTTAACCAACAACATATTTATTTGAATAAAGATTAATATTATTATGTTGATACAACTTAAACAAATTATTTCGACCAAATTAGGTACCATAAAAACGGTTTTTGTGAGTTAATCTTAAAAGATAGACATATACTATCGCGGACTGTTTTTTAGATCATTAAAAGAGCTATTATTCTTTAATACATATTTTTTGTGTATCTTTAACCGTTTTCACGGCGCACGCAACGGAAGGCTTAAAAGATAAACAATTTCTCCCGTTTTTTACACATTTACCACTATATCTTTGCTCCTATTGGTCATAGCGTGATGTTATATAGCCTATAGCCTTCCTCGATAACTGGACTATCCAACACAAAAAGAATTATTAAATTCGAACCAGTAGTTTCGGAGATTAGCGCGTTCAAACAAACAAACAAACAAACAAAAAAACAAACAAACAAACAAACTCTTCAGCTTTATATATTAGTATAGATAACGCTAAGTAGCTCTCTGCAAGATATTAAAGTCGATCGGTTTTAACTGTTAAGTAAAATATTTATGTTCTTTTATTTCAATAAAAGATTTTGGATTTATTGTATTATTTTTATTTCCAATAATTTTTAATTTAATGAAGAAAATTATTCTTTTAGCTGAAGGTAATTAGTTCTTTTTTTAAATAGGAAAGAGACAACCCTACTAGTTTTTCCCAAGTTACCCATGTCTCGTTCCAGGTCACCCCACTTCAAGCATGAATAGGGACAGCCTATATTTTTGTTAAAATATCTAAATTTTAACCAATTCTGGGGATATTTTTAACATTCACGAAAAGTATTAACTGCCGGAAACCCTTGGAAAGAGTTATCAATATTGCATTCGTCCTACAACATCGATTAATTTCAGTGACAAGTTCGATTTTGTCCCTATTCACCCCATTTTACGGTACGCTATAAATTTTATTTTATGTACATAGTTGAAACATTTTTTACTGGCATAAAAAACTAAAGTTAATTTTGTTGTGTCTGTTAGATTAGAGCTTTTAAAGTAATTTTAATGCAGTTCTCTCATCTATAAATATTTTAAATTAAAGTCTTCCAATACGTCTGTTTGTCTCTATGTTCGGATTATTTCAAAAATTACTAAACGGATCTTTAGCAATAGGTTGAATGATTCAAAAGGGAGGTTTTGTATCCGTGTAAAGCCGGAACGGGCCAACTTGACGCTAATTACTAATTAATTAATTACTTATTCCAATTACTAATGAAAGTGTCGTGAACCCAAGTAAATGAAGAATCATTTACTATAAAACTTGTAAAGTAAATGTTAGGCCCAGTGTAGTAAGTGCACAAGCTGTGCTAGATGCAGCTAGCGTGCTACGGGTCAAGCACCTGGCTCTAATTACTGGGTGACATCTTTGTTTGCGCTAGGGTTCTCACGTATGTTTTACTCAATTTTATTTATTTTCATATTATTAAGAGTTTTTTTCCCGCAGAGAAAGAGAGAGTCAGGGAAACTTACCTTAAAAATATACATATGAGCTTTGTAGAGTTTGAAGGACATGTGACATTCACCAACCCGCACATGGCCAACTTGGTGAATTAAGGCTTTATCTCCCTCAAGAGAGAAGTCCCTGTTTTCCAGCAGTGGGAACGAAAATAAGGGTGCTTATGCTTTTATGTAGACATACAAACAGTCATACATTTGACATTTGATAAAAGACTTGCATACATAGATAGATATTTTTATTATACATATTAAACACCCATACAATTCATAAAACATTCAATTCCTTAACCTCAATAGTCGATACAGATCGTTAGGGGTAGTTTGTGGCAAGGTAGGAACAGCCGTATTCCGTGACCCGCGTCGCGTGACAGACGAATACTAACTTATGAGTTCTGTTGCTTAAGTTTAGTCTTGGGCTACAATTGGTGGTTATCATCAGCATTGAAAAGAAATTAGCAGTTTTCGTTTTATATTAAAAATGAATATATACATATATGTCCACTAGGGGATGATAGATGGCATTTATTGATCAAGGGCAGCCTTATCCTATCAACCGATTAACCAAGACGTTTGTATGTTCAAATTTTGTATTATGATCATATTTCGTTCATTAAATGAAACACAAGATTCAAAAATTCAATTAGTAAAAGTAAACTTTCTAAATATCTTTTTAGATTTTAAATATGTTCCTTTAAAACGTTTATAGTTAGTTTTAGGTGTTTTTCGTAATCAATTATTTCAATTTCCATTGGATAGGTACTTCCCTACTTCCATTGAATAAGCATATTATATGCAATACGAAAATTTATATGTTATCTATTTTTTTTATACTTGATAAGTCTTCGTTTGACCACAATCTCACATGATGTAAAGAGACGATGAGGTCTAAGATGGGGCATGAAGACCTAGAAGGTATATATATATTTAAGTCCGGAGTCCGCACTTAAATTTGGCTGCTAATAAATTTTCAGAGCTGCTGTTTATTTAAACAATGCCCATCATTTATATACAAATATTTAAATTTTGTGGACGCAAGAAAAAATCTCAACGATAAAGATTGCGATAAACGATTTTTGATTTGATTTATTCCAGTATTTAGAATGGATTATCGCAAAGTAACGTCAACTTATGCATAACCTTCCATCTTGTTTTTAATAAACTACATAATATTATTTCCTAAAGAATATAAATAACGAACTTACGCTCAATGCGCTCAGCAAATAGAGTTCAACCCAAACCACCCTTAAAGACATTTCCAAACACGCAATGCCAATAGCAGCTATTCGTCGGTAATTCTGTAATGAACGGAATCGGTGATTATGTGAACTTGGCAGACTTGAAATAACTTCGCATTTTACCTTGAAAGTCTTCAAAGATTACCGAAGTATATTCAGACCTTGAAATATATGAAGAAACAAGCTGAAATTAAGAAAATATATAAGGCATATAAAAAATTAAAATAAAAAATTCAATAGTAGTTACTATTTAAATTTTTTTTGGGAATTCTTACTGTCGTTCGTTCTTACTGTGTAAGCCTATTTATGTGTTACGCAACTTTAAAAATGTTGAAAGAAAGTTTATTGACTTTCATTTTTACAATTTTGCCAACATGTACGTCCAAGCTACTAAAGCATGCCCCCTTGTCACTCGCTATTTATTTAGTAAATATACTAATTACTAAACAATGTCGATATATTTTATAACAACCTGTCGAAAGTATTACAAATTGCACAGGTTGTCATTGAAACCAAATGTACCTATTGAATTATTATTATGTTTTTTTTTATATTTTTCATGCATTCATTATTTTTATTTGTGAATTGTTTTATGTTAATTTATACCAATTATTATGATTCATTTATTATTGTTCAACGTTGATTTATTAGTACTATTTTATTTTAATGATTTTGAATTTGTTATTATTTATAAATATATGATCGCATTAGGACTAAAATAAATTGAAAGGAAATAAACTTATTTATAAATCTGCAGTGCAGCTAAATGCGGGCAAAACGATTCCTGCATTGGAAATTTGAAGCTGTAGTGAGGCTGTGTTTTTGTGACTGGTACTGTTTGGTACCGGAACTATATATACCGGTATACGGAACTAATTTGGTTTTAGCATTTTTAGCTACTTCATCAACACCCTATTAACGTTCCCACTGCTGGGACACAGGGACTTCTCTCTTGTAGGGAGAGATTAGGCCTTAATTCACCACGCTGGCCAAGTGCGGGCTGGTGAATGTCGCATGTCCTTCAAACTCTTTTAAAGTTCTCAGAACATGCCGGTTTCCTCACGATGTTTGCCTTCACCGATAAAGCACGTGTTTAAAGCGCACATAAATTTCTCAAGAAGAAAAATCCAGAGGTGCGTGGCTGGGTTTGAACCCACACGGCTTACTACTACTTTTACTACTACTGTTTTTCAATTTAAACATTTTGATAATTATGTAGTTTATTGCACACACTCATTAAGTGTAGGATTTCTACTAATCTTAAGTGCTTATGTATTGTGTTTTATTTATGTGTGCAATAAAGAATATTTATCTTATCTTATTTTATTAAATAGGTTAAAGGACTACGTAACTGACTTGAAAAAAAATAACCAATATTTTTTTCCAATTCTTCATCTTGCAAACAAAAAATCCATGACACATTGCAGTGCTTTGAAGTTGAAGACGGACAGACAAACGAAGTCTTAGTATAATATATAATACTGGTAAATGGCGATGTTTCAGATCACATAATATAGGTATCAAACAGACAAACATTCAACAAATGGAATAGCAATCCGCCAATACTCGTATAACGACGTTACCGTTGTATCCTTCGGGTACGAAATAAAAACGGACTATTTGTCTTGTGCCTTTTAATTCCAGATTATATATCTTTAGTTCGCATTGACAATGACTGCGCGAAAACGTATGCCCTAAATTATTATATATTATGTCCTTAAACAGACATTAAATACAAACCCACACAATTTCGTTTCACTACAAAGGCGAGGTCAGAGGTCAAGTATTTCTTTTGAACGAAATAAACAATTTTACTGTATTATCCAATGTTACTGAACGGAATGAAATAACTTCGAAGTCCATTAAAGACATCACAAAAGCATGTTATATATTTACTCGTGTAGTTGAATTTGTCTATGTTTTGTTTGGGCCGAATATAGAATTCAGTTTTTGTTATCGAAACTCTATTATAGTAACATGACTTATTCTTGTTTTTGTGTGAGTATTCAATAGATTTGGCCAAGCGTCGTTATACGAGTATTAGAGGATTGCTATTATACATATTTGTTTAATGTTTGTCTGTTTGATATATTATTATGAGATCTGAAACATCGCTATATACCAATATTATTCTAGTCTAGCTGTTCACGCCACTGAGTTGCTCGTTTCTTATGGATTTTGCCGCGTGAAACACTTATTTTTCCGCGGCCCAAAAGTTCAAGCTTTCCTCGATTAATAGGCTTTAAAACAGTTAATTAATTATTAAAATCGGACCTGTAGTTTCTGAGATTATCGCGTTCAAACAAACAAACTCATCAGCTTTTTAATATTTAGGTTGTAGGAGAGGAAAGTGGGGAAAAATTACCAAATGTCTACAAATAATATCACTAGCTGACTCGGCGAACTTTGTTCCGCCTTAGACGCCATAAATGAGCTCATTATTGATCCTTTAAATTAATTGTTTTAAATGTATTGTTTATCAATAAAATAAGATTGACAGAAGAATCCATTTTAAACTTAATTTTTTTTTCATCCTCTTTGACTATATTTGCAGCACGCATTCAGTCAATTCTATGTCAAATGTCTTAAGGTTACATTAAAAAAGTTTAATCATTTTATATGGTGGTTAAGTAGGTAATTTTAAATTTTCTAATTTTACGCGCAATTTCCTTAATTTTTTCTTTCATAAGAACCTTCTCCTGAAAAGAACAAAAAAAGAATTAGCGAAATCGGTCCAGCCGTTCAGGCGTGATGCCGTGACCAAGGGAAATAGGTATTCATTTTTATATTATACTTATAGATAAGATTTCAATTTTATTTTATTTCCTGTGGAAGTTTTTTATTCTAGAAATAGTTAACGGTTTTGGCCCGCCTTATAAATGACCAAACTGTAAGGTACTGGGTCTAAAACTCACGGTATTAAAGTCTGCTTACTCTCCCTATGCCAACACCGCAGACAAATTCAAAGTCAAAGTCAAAACGTTTATTTCCTTAGAAGCACATAGCCTACATGGACAGGTCAACTTAAAATTAATAAAACTAAAATTTTTAAACAAAAAATATCAAGGAAATAACATTGTCTTGACAGTTCGCATAAAGATATTAAAGTACTAACCTATTCTTACTCAGCAGACCCAAGTATTTCTATAGTATAAGTATCTTGCCATCTGTTAGACCATACAATAGAAACATACTTTAAAGGCTAGCTTTATGTTTGGTGATTTTTCATGAATATGTATGTGAGGATTTGAATGGTCGTCAATTTAAAGCGTCGTTCGTGATATGTGTGAATAATGGTGTACTTGAGTGATATATATATATGTATATGTTGACAAATTCAGTATTATACTCGTAACTAATAAGTTCTTGGTTATAGGATTAACCAGTTGTTGAATAGCATGTATACGACTTAAATTTGCACTAGCTAGCTCAGATCGTATTGTTTGTGGTAGGTATTATTATGTAGTGACGAACTCAGTGGCTCGGTGGGTGAAAGTCAGCTACAGGCGTAGGAGGTTGCGGGTTCGGCTCCGGCCAGTCTATAGAGATCTAGAGATCTACAATTTCTGGTTTCTTCTCTGAATCTTCTATGTATCATACTCGTATGTATTCAGACAATATGTATACTCGTATCAGCCATTCATAGTACAAGAACTTGTATCTTCTTGTACTATGAATGGCTTAGAATTTACAAGCTCTGCTTATTTTAGGGGTAGTGTGATTGTTCCGTAAAATATTTATTTATTTAACCATGATAATTCCAAATGTTACCAAGGAATTACTAAATAGTTGCCATGATACGTCAAAAAACTACCTCAATGTGTGGCCAACAAGGCTTGTCAGTCACACCCGATGACACCATTTCCCTAATTAAATAAAACTTTCCGTTAGGCTTGACTATTCAGTATTCATGTGGTATTTCGAAGGTCGTTAAACCAACCCTTGACGTTTCCTGTTATTAATTGGGTACTTGCGTATACTCGTGTTTTCACGATTTTTTAACCTTATGATCTATATTTCTATATCATCTAAATCTAAAAAGTTGAAGTAGATGTTGTGTTGGTAAATATCTGGACCTTAATATCCGAATAGGATTAGAGTAGCTATGGAATGGGTCTATTATATTTACTGGAAATCGTTGAGGATCGCTGTGTGTAGTGTAAGCTCTATTGTTGATGATAATATCCAAAAATCAAATTTTAATCGGAAAATCTGTCCTCACCTATCATAAAAGGACTACATTAGCTTATACTTACTAGCTAGCAAAACAATAAGAGGTATCGGTTTTAGAAATTTATTACGTGACTTTAATTCAGGAGTCGTTTTTATCTAGAAAAATACGGCCAGAATAATTTCTTCAGAACTACACGTCGTCCATCTATCCATAAAAAGACCCCATAGATTTCCAATTATTTCGGTTTAAACTGCTTCCATCTATTGTCCACCAGTATCAAATAATCTGTCCATTTTGTTGGTAGGCCTAGCGTACAACCCAGATTTAGGTCACCCGTAAATTCTAAAAACACTACAATACCTATTGTTCTTGCGAGCTGCGATGAAAACGGTGTTAGTAAACAACTTTTACAAATCCTCGTGATTGCATCTTGAAACGTGGGGAAGTGACGATTGCTTGCTTGACATTCATTGGTTGACTTGTAGTATCATCCTCTTCTATTTACTCTGTCGATTGACATGTGTTTCATCACTGGCCCCCAAAAACCTTTTTTTCAAAATGGCGGGCTAGTATCAATGCCAGGCTTCATACAAAATAAATAAATAAATATTTCGTGCGTATCGAGCCTCGTGGTAAGCTCTAAGCTTGTGTTACGGGTAGTAAGTAGACAGCTGATCTCTTTCTGTAGTCGGTCCCTCATGTCTGAAGATCTTGGTCAGTATCGGAGTTACATCGGGAGCCGATAATCTGTCTCCACTGGGTTCTGTCCATCGCGTCTCTGACAGTGTCGTAGAATTTGGAGGACGATGGAACCTTCATCTGATCTGTCCATCGACTCGGTGAACGACATCTGATATACTTAATATAATAGATAGATCTATATATATATTTTGATTATACATATTAAACACCTAAAATGTCGGAACCCCTTTTTTTCATACTGTATCAAATTTTGTATTTAATTAGTTTCATACTTAGTATCAACATAAACGCACTTCCAATGATCGATCTAAATTTACAAATTATGTTGATATGGGTTTATGGAGTCAGTTTATAACCGACTATTAGTCTATTTTAACATTTCCTATAATAAATCTTCTCTAACGACGCCTCAACACATCAAAAGATTTTAATAGTTTTAGTAGAAAGCCCCTTAAATAGGATTTATGGCGATGGGATCAATATATCGGATGGAATGTTACAAAATGCAATTCATTTTGGCGTCTTCAACAGGTAGCGAAATGAGTCCCTTTGTTAAAATGATTAGTTTTTAGTTTATTTGACCTCGGCACAAAAAAAGGTATTAATTATAGGGCGATAAGATTAATTAAGTCCCTGAAAATCAGATAAATATATAAAAGATAAATATTCAAATAGGTAGGTACTATTTTTCCTGTCCTGAAAATAAATTTCAGATTTAGACTGATATAAAAAGGCGATTTTTATTACGACGTTATTGAAAAGCCATTGAGAATTAATTTTCTTTGCTTGGATTGATAAATTCCCCACCAAAACTTTACAAAACGTCTTCCAAGAATTTCGATCTACTTGCCAATTTAAGGAAAATTAAGTTAGGCTGCCAAACAAACTCAGATAGCATGATAAGCCAAACAAAGTCAGATAGATATGTTTGTGAGCCAACACCATTTCGCAAGTAACGTTTTGTTTATATTCTTATTGTTTAAATTAGACCAATATGGCGGCGGAAGCGAGCTTGTTAGCGTATCCGGCGCGCGCGCATTCGAATGGACAACGGAACCCATCCGTGTTCTTAATTCAAATGTGACAGTCTGCTATTGTAATATATCGTCGCCTCCATTCATACTGTTATGCTTAAGTCTAATGATTTGTCTTTCGTCACTCGCGTGACATCATCGTAAAAATCTCAGTGGGACGTCCACTGCATTGTAATATAAGGAGACTTGTGTAGTACTAATACTTCTGTACTAGTTCTAGATCTTGGAACAGTCTCTGGTGGTAGGCTACGGCCGCGGCTTGTCACCACCCTCCGGGCTGGGCCAGTGCGTGAAGCGATTTTTTCGTGTTTCGTAATGTGGTCCGGAGAAGCCATCTTCTAGGCCTTCATGCTCCATCTTAGACCACATCTTCACTTTACATCAGGTGAGATTGTGGTCAAATGAAGGCTTATCAATAATAAAAAAAAATAAAAAAAACTATTCTAAATTTTCAGCTATACCGGATGTAGTTACTTGTATTTACCGTAAATCTAATCTGTCTATTTTGTTGGTGGTCGTAAATCGCTACGATAACCATCCGCTACCTTCAATCAAAGTTCACGTCTGATTGATTGGCCCATAGAAATAAAAAAAAATTAACTCATTTTGAAAAATAAAATAATTTATATACCATTTATAGTTATAATATTGAAACGCTGAATCACGGTCGGGTCCCGGACCCTCCGCAGTGATTTAAACTGACAAAGCGATTCAATTTAACCATCGTTAACGTTAACGCGTTAAATGAGGTTAAAAATGTATTTGACCTGTTTGTTTATTTATGCGGGAAAGGGACGATCCCAAAATAGATCGTAGTTTTTTTTGATGTATTAAATAGGTATTAATCTTTCGTTCAGTCACCAAGCTGTATCTCAAGAATCTCCTGATACAAGATGTATTTCTGTTGCCGCTGTAACAACTAGTATTAATAACATAATAATAAATGAAAAGAAAGAAAGAAAAAAAAATAAGATATTTAAGTTAATTTAAAAATTGTTAAATTTCACGGAACTCTCTATGTATGCGCCCATCTCATACTTATCCTGTGTTACATTAGATTAAAATGTACTAATATTCTTAACCATACGTGTATTTCCAAAAAAAATTGAGCTATTGGTTGGTTAAATTACAAGAAGAAATGAGGAGTGAAAGTCATAGGGAAATATGTTATGTTCAATATACCCGTGTTGGGTAGGTATCTAATGAAAGGTCAAAACTAGTGGCATAAAAATACTTCACAAAAAACAATTAATTTATAACCAGACGTTAAATAACAATTAATTTATAACCTGAAGATTTAGTAGCTGAGTGCCGACTTTCGCTCATAGCCAGCTGTTTTGGTATTCGATACAAGTATTAGCGGAGTGCCGACTTTTGTAAATATTATCATGTTTTATGATTATTTTGCCGACTATTATAATCTTCCACGATGCAAGGGGGTTTTTCAATTTAAACATCGTTTACGTAAATATTAATGTTTATTTGTAATAATGTGCATTCATTGTAACAGATCAGATGTAACACAAGCTCGAGGCTTACGACGAGACCAGACCGGATGGTTTGGGTTTGGATGTTGTTAGAAACATTTCAATGTTTTTTTCTTTTTTACAGACAATTGGGTCGCAACCTCATCATTCCCGGCGGAACCCGCACCATCGACGCGACCGGCAAGCTGGTCATGCCGGGGGGTATCGACCCCCACACGCACTTCGAGCTGGAGATGATGGGGGCCAAGACTGCCGACGACTTCTACAAGGGAACCAGGGCGGCGGTGGCGGGGGGAACCACCACTATCAGTAAGTATCTGGTAATTAGAGTATCTGGAGATGGAGGGAAACCACTACTATCTAGTAAGCTATGGTAGAATGAGTCAAACTACACCGCTTATCTTCCACCGCTAATCTTCAATGGTTATTTGGATATGCTCATAGTATATAATGGCTCCCTGATATGACAAGCATTTTTTTGTAAATCTAATATTTAAAATAGGTAGGTACCTATAAATAAGAACTCTATAATTGTAAAAACTGATTAAAGCTGTGTTTTTCTATTCGGTTCTCAACTCAGTATAAAACATTGAAGCAAACTGTCAAGACAATGTTATTTCCTTCATCATTTTTGTTAAAAAAATTGTTTTATCCATCCATTAATTTATTCATTCCCTGTGCTGGAAATAAACGTTTTGACTTTGACTTTGTTAACTAGTTGCTATTAGGTTGGTCTTTGAAATTGATGCCTAGGGTATAAGCAATTCGAAATCATGGGTCCATGACGTCTACGAAGAGACCAGACCTTCGGTAACGGAACAGCTGCTGCTGCAACGGCTGTGAAACATACATAATAATACAAGAAAAATACAAACTTTTTTTAGCTCTCCAGAACACATCAAAAATATTATTTTCATGTACACGTGCGTAAACTTGCATTAATTTTCCGTTAGTTGCTTGTAACCATTTTTGTGTTCAACCTGGCCAAAAGTAACTAAATTCGTAAAGCGTTCGTCTAGTGATCACATACAACGGCGTTTGCGGTGCCAGTCTCGCTTATTTACTTTTAAATAAGGTTGATTGTGCTAATAAACCTATGTAGCTTTGTTTTACGCAATTATCTGCTTATATTTGTTTATGCTTACTAGACTAGTACACTTTAAGTAGAAAATACTTATGTTTCAAAATTGATATAAGAACTTTTGATGCACAGGCCTTTTTCTTTTCATAAGGACAAAATGGCGTATGCCTTGTTTTTTCTATAAGATAGAACAGAAAATACTACCTAATGTATCTGCTATATTAAGGGCTACAGAATTTTCGTAACTACAGATTGGTATTATTTTCTTTTACAGTTGACTTCGTGCTGCCCAACAAAGGACAGTCCCTCATTGAGGCGTACAATAACTGGAGAGAAAAGGCTGATAATAAGGTATGTTTCACTACCCCTTCAGATGTATCACCTACTAGTCGTGCCCCGCGGTGTTACTCGCTTTTATAATGGATTTTCCCTCGGTAAAAAGTAGCCTATGTCCTTTCTCAGGCTGTAGGGCACCTGTGTACCAAAGTTCAGTAGTTTTTTGCGTGTAAGAGGAATACACAGACAGAGTTACTTTCGCATTTATAATATATGTATGGATGAAGGCGTTAAATAAGTGATCGGATTCTATTTTCTAGCTACAGTATATCAAAGTTCAGTAAATTTTGACAATCCACACAACAACATCTAGCCCCGTGTTAAGCTCCAAGCTTGAGTAACGATCCCGATCTGATATACTTAATAAATAGACATACATATATAGATATTTTTACCATACAAATTTAACACCCAGATCAAGAAGGTTTTATTATTATCTTTTTTTCCTTTCATTCTTCTCGATCATGCTTTTAATAAGCTAGTTAGATCAAGAATCCTTTTTTAATCTTTTTTCATTGGTATTTTCCCCATCAGGTATGCTGCGACTACGCCCTTCACGTCGGCGTGACCTGGTGGTCCCCCTCCGTGAGGAAGGAGATGGAGCAGCTGGTGTCGGAGCAGTTCGGAGTGAACTCCTTCAAGATGTTCATGGCGTACAAGGACGCGTGGATGCTGGATGACTACGAACTGTACTGCGCATTCGAAGCCTGCCAGGAGCTGAGGGCTCTACCCCAGGTTCGTGATACGTGTGTTTGATAGATCTCTTGACTTCTTCAAGGGGGGTGCGGAAATTATGTGGGTATTTCTAAATTACATCCTTTGTTATGCCGCCAGTGTGCAATCCAAAACCTAATGAAAGTTTCACTCAAAATGTACCAAATGTTCCAATGGGTCATTTATCGATATACCCATGTTTTTGGCTGACCAATTCTCCTATGGTGAACAATGAGCGGAACTGGACTGGAAGCCTGAAATATAAAGATAAGAAGAGAACATATTGATCTTCTCAAAAAAGACGAGCTATTTTAGTCACATACAGACCCACCTAGACAGCAACCAGAAACGAACCGAAAACTGACGCCATGCCGAAAACAAAGTTATTTAAAATCAACAACAATGATTTTATAAGAATCCTAATATATTGGGAGTAGTATCATGAGAACTAAAGTTGGGCAGGAGACAACTAAAAAAATAGTAGGAGAACATCCTGGTGGTCTTCCTCTATGAGGAAGGTAATGGAACAGCTGGTGTCGAACCAGTTCGGAATAAACTCTTTCAAGACATTCATGGCGTACAACCACGCGTGGTTGCGATGATGCCATGACTGTTAATTTTATCATCTCATAATAATACCAGAACTTAATGACATACTGTCATTTATGAAGCGGTGTTGATTTCTATTTCCATGTGATGTCATTCGCAGTCGTAAATGTTTATTAGGTCTTTGGACACAACGTAAATTACACATTAAGTGCTGTACTATAACTATATTTTCTTATTGTTATGAAACCACAGCTGCTGGATCTGCTCACAATTATGAATTTCTATTGCAATGACGTGTTTGTGCATTTTTATAGTTCTTCTAATTAAATAATAAAAATGGAATCATCCGTTTACAATCAACCACGGCAATCATTATGATCATTATCATTTCAGCTGTAGTTAATGAAAACTAGACGCCTGATTATAATCTTACTGTCAATATTCGCTATGCATTTACATGTTTTTAAGCACCTCATAAGGTGTTGGGGTCTGGGTCCAACGGTACCCACGGAAGGAGATGGGGGGATGATATTCCCGCAGCTATCTTTACAACACGTCAATCCTCATCTGCAATAGTGGCAAAAACAATATCAGTAAAGCAAACTTCATACATTTTCATTCATATACCTCTCTCCAAACCTGGTCTATTTCGCAGGTGCACGCAGAAAATGGCAGCATCATAGCTCGGAACACGGAGAAGCTCCTCGCTGCCGGAGTGACAGGGCCCGAAGGTCACGCGCTCTCCAGGGACGAGGAGGTGGAAGGCGAGGCGGTGAACCGGGCGTGCGTCATCGCTAACCAGGTATACCACACACCAGCAGCATCATAGTCCACTTCGTAACCCACGGTCATCGTCATCATCATCATCACCCTATTAACGTTCCCACTGCTGGGACACAGGGACTCCACTCTTGACGAGAGATATTAGGCCTTAATTCACCATGCTGGCCAAGTGCGGGTTAGTGAATGTCACATGTCCTTCAAACTCTTTTAAAGTTCTCAGAACATGCCGGTTTCCTCACGATGTTTGCCATCACCGTTAAAGCACGTGTTTAAAGTGCACATAAATTTCTCAAGAAGAAAAATCCAGAGGTGCGTGGCGGGGTTTGAACCCACGATCTTCGGAATGAAAGTCGAGTGTCCTCCCACTTAGCCAACACGGCTTTGCGTAACCTACGGTACCATCTATTACAAACTGTGGTGATGGGAAAAATTGCCGGAAAGCGCAGAGTTGGTGGACGTAAAATGTCATGGCTTCGGAACATTCGACTGGCATTAAAACCGTGGAACAGCTGTTTAGGATCGCCATGAACACAGATAAATTTAAGGAGCTGATTGCCAACCTTCAGTTATGAAGTGGCACGTAAAGAAGCAGAAGCATCAAGATGCTGCTGGTGTGTGATCCACTATCATACTAACTGTATTCGAGTTAAAAAGTCCCGAGGGTCGTACACTTGACTCTTGTTGTAAACGCTGTTGTATAAGTCAAAGTCAAAACGTTTATTTCTTTAGAATCACAGGGCGTACATGGACAGGTCAACTTAAAATAATAAAAATAGTAAATCTTAAATTATCAAGGAAATAACATTGTCTTGATAGTTCGCTTAATTTTTATCTTATATATAAAATTCTCGTGTCACAGTTTTCGTTCCCGTACTCCTCCGAAACGGCTTGACCGATTCTCATGAAATTTTGTGAGCATATTGAGTAGGTCTGAGAATCGGCCAACATCTATTTTTTTATTTTGCGGGGGTCAGCTAGTATACTATATAAGTATTGAATACCAATTCCTAGAAATTTCTATGTTCAAAAAGTTAAGATTTCAGACAGACAGAGCACTTAGAGTTGAGCACGCCCTTTGTACACAATGTTTTTGTTATCAACTTCTATATTAGTTTCTTTATTTACTAAAAAAATATATGTTATAGTTGAACTTAGTTTCCACACAATGGCACCAACCCTTACCAACCTACCTGCCTATCTATATAAATGAATGGTTTGTCATAGTCGTCTTTCATTGCAGGCTAACGCTCCGCTATACATAGTGCACATGATGTCTAAGAGCGCCGTGAACGCGCTGCAGATCGCTCGCTCGCGGCAGAAACAGCCCATTTACGGCGAAACGCTCGCAGCCACCGTCGGCACGGACGGTAATTATAATTAATCCCTCCTTCGCCATCTTCGTGTAAGATCTATAATTAAACCCTCCATATAATTAAACCCTCGTTCACCATCAAGTAAAGTCACAAATAGCAAATCAGCGCATAGAGCCTGTCTTTTTTTTATGTTAGATAAGCCTTCATTTGACCACAATCTCACCTGATGTACAGTGACGATGTGGTCTAAGATGTGACATGAAGACCTAGAATATGGCTTCTCCGGGCCACATTACGAAACACGAAAAAATCGCTTCACGCACTGGCCCAGCCCGGAGGGTGGTGACAAGCCGCGGCCGAAGCCTACCACCAGAGACTATTCTTAGCACCACCCGGAGCGGAGGTCACGTGTAACTCAGATTCAGTGTGTGGATTCAGAGGGTTACCACTTACGGACGTGAACAGAAAAACCTCCAAAAAGTCTTGCTCAAGATATGTAATCTGAGTAGCAATTTACTTGTTTTATTTAAAGCTATCCTTACTCGCCATAGCGTTGCCCGTTTTTTTGGACTTTTTTGCGGTTAAGAGTAGTCTTTAGCCTCGATAAATGGGTTATCTAAAACTGAAAGTTTTTTTCAAAACGGACTAGTACTTAAGTGATTAGAGATTAGCGCGTTCAAGCAACAGCAAACTTTCCGATTTTTAATAAATACACTATAAGCAAAGATATAAATGGTTTGTAGTTATTATTAGATAAGTTATAATAACTGTTTGCTTTTCAAATTAAAAAAAAATTACAAATTGGGTTATCAATGCGATTTATCTTAATCAGTAAGTAGTATA
The DNA here is from genome assembly GCA_929108375.1 of Gymnoscelis rufifasciata. NCBI lineage: Eukaryota > Metazoa > Arthropoda > Insecta > Lepidoptera > Geometridae > Gymnoscelis > Gymnoscelis rufifasciata. The sequence continues at coordinate 4,178,804 of OV815327.1, read as the reverse complement.
TTTGCGCTCGGTTTTTTTATAGCTTTGTTTTGAGGATATATATATATATTTTTATTATTTTATGGGCTTAATTATGACAACTGTCTACCCAGAAGGCAGAGACGAGGTCAACGATGGAATAAGAAAAGGGTTCGAACATTTTTGTATGGAGCCTAGCATACCTACTAGTCCGCCATTTTGAAAAAAACGTGATTCGGCGGCCAGTGATGAAACTCATGACAACATATTTTTTAAAATGGCGGTCGAGTAGGTATGCCAACGATGTTCGATGCTCTTTGAGGTTATTAATGAAGAGTTGCATGTTTCAGGCACCCACTACCGTAACGCCTGCTTCCGTCACGCGGCGGCGCATGTGCTGTCCCCTCCTCTCCGCTCTGATGTGTCAACCCCCCAGGCTATGGTCGAAGCTTTGGCTGAGTAAGTATACATTTCTAATTATTCTATTCATCATCATCTTTTCGGCCATCGGCATATAAGAGGGTTAGGCCATGGCCTAGATGCATATTATATGCATAGAGAGAGAGATTCTGAACGCGCTGTGGTTTGGTGTGGCAGAACTGCGTTCTTTGTACAAAGTCAAAGTCCAAACGTTTAGAAAATTTCCTTAGAAGCACATAGCCTACATGGACAGGTCAACAAAATTTTTTTTTTTTTTATGAGTTTGTGGTGTCCCACTGCAGGGCAAAGGCCTCCCTACCTTCCTTCCAGACGTCCCTATCACCTGTTGAAGTTGTCCAGTCCCTAAGGTGGGCGTCAATTTCATCTCTCCAGCGTCGCCTTGGTCTACCGTGAGAAAAAATTAATAAAACTAAATTGCTTAAACGAAAAATATCAAGGAAATAACATTGTCTTGACAGTTCGCTTCATTGTTGTATACTGAGTTGAGAAGCGAATAGAACAACACAGCTTTATCTTACAGGATACCACGGGTTAGTGATGTTGTCTGGGTCTCTAAGATAGAATAGTGCTGCGGTCGGTGCCATGTTTATGTAACAGTGTAAGATTTAATAATGAATATCTTTAAACTTAGATAATTTGTGCTCTTTGATCGTGAATAGTTTGGCGCTGGGTCAAGGTTTCTTGGGTATACTTTAATTAGTAAAGGACTTGGTTAATAAGTTTTAAATATCAACTTCATTGATGATTTTTCTTAAAGTATTTATATACTTAAAACTATCCTGTCTCGCCACGGCGTTGCCCATGTTTTATGGATTTCCCCGCGGTAAAAAGTAGCCATTAGCCTTTCTCATATAATTGGAATATACAACACTCAAAGAATTTCCGAAATCGAAACAATAGTTCAACAAACTATAGCTTTATAATATTAGTATACATGTATACTAATATTATAAAGCCCTAACACAATTTGTGTCCCTCTCATTGACTGTTTACCATTATTAAAGTTATTATCAATTGGGTGTTTAATATGTATAATAAAAAATATAATGTATATTATATTAAGTATATCAGATGACTAGTACCCGTAGCACAAGCTAAGAGCTTGCCACTTGGCTAGATGTTGTTGTGTGAATTGTCCGGAAATATTTATTTATTTATTGAATTGTTCCAGCGACCACCTACAGCTGATCGGGAGCGACAATTGTACATTCAACGAGCAGGACAAGGCGATAGGGAAGGACAACTTCGCGAAGATCCCCAACGGAGTCAACGGAGTGGAGGACAGGATGGCGGTGTTGTGGCAGAAGGCGGTTAACACTGGTAGGTTGCTATTACGCTTTGATAGAGAGAAAGTTACGGTAAGTTACGGTAAAGTTATGGTAACTTTTTTGGGAATTTTTATTGACCATTTCAAGTTTCAAGCTTCTTTATTTATAACAAAGGTTACATGTCAGGTTAAAATTTTATACATGTATGTTTAAATTAAACATACATAATATAATATACTAATACAGTAAATTAGTTTTAATTAAGAAAACATAATTCAATAATAAAAAATATACACAATGTCAATTAATTTGCAAATCTAAATGTATAGTTATAATTCAAGGTCAGATTATACTAAAAATTCATCGTAGCGATAGAAACATTGCTCAATAAGCCATTTCTTGAGTTTAATTTTAAACATTGGTTCATTTGATGCCAAGCCAAGATGCCATAAGCCTATTTAGTGAAAATGGTTGTTAAGCAACTTTAAATCAATATAGATCTTAAATAGTTCGTCGGAAAAAAACATTTTTGAAAGAACACAACAAACTGGTTTTAATATACCTATTAAACCATACCCCATGGAAGCCGTGTTGGCTAAGTGGGAGCACACTCGACTTTCATTCCGAAGGTCGTGGGTTCAATAACCCGACACGCACCTCTGGATTTTTCTCCTTGAAAAAAATATGTGCGCTTTAAAACACGTGCTTCAACAGTGAAGGCAACATCGTGAGGAAACCGGCATGTTCTGAGAACTTTAAAGAGTTTTAAGGGCATGTGACATTCCCCAACCCGCACTTGGCCAGCGTGGTGAATTAAGGCCTAATCTCTCTCGTCAAGAGAGAAGTCCCTGTGTCCCAGCAGTGGGAACGTTGATAGGGTGATGATGATGATACCTCATATGACATAGTTTGTAGACTCTTTTTATTTTTACAAAATAGGTCCAGGAATCTTTTATTTTGAATTTTCCCTAACGTTATGTCTTTAGTGGCTGTCGCCGGACTAAGGGAAAATGATCGACGTATGAATCATAAAAATCGGTCCAGGCGTTTGGTCTGTATAGTGCTACAACTGGTATGAAGTTGTTCACACAGTTCCGTGTCAGGGGCATTCAGCTTCATAGTGTCTTGGGGCATTCAGCTTCTTAGTGTCTTAGGGCATTCAGCTTCTTAGTGTCTTGGGGCATTCAGCTTCTTAGTGTCTTGGGGCATTCAGCTTCTTAGTGTCTTGGGGCATGCAGCTTCTTAGTGTCTTGGGGCATTCAGCTTCTTAGTGTCTTGGGGCATTCAGCTTCTTAGAGTCTTGGGGCATTCAGCTTCTTAATGTCTTGGAGCATTCCTAGACGCAAGAACCCCTTGATGCAGAAAAGTGTGGTTTATTCTTTAAATCTATTTTTATCCTCCGACAAAAAAGAGGTGTGTTATAAGTTTGACGTGTCTGTTTGGGAAATCATAGCTCCCGAACGGATAAAGCGATTTCAATTTAGTTTATTTGTATGAAAGGTAGTTTCGCTCGAGTGTTCTTAGACATGTTTGATGAAAATCGGTCGACCCGTTTTTTTTTTTTTTTTAGGTTTGAAAATCTTTATTTCTCATTAAGAATTTACAATAATTCGCTTACATGAGAAACCAACTTATAACTATATATTTTTTACGTACAGTAGCGTGTAGATTTAATTTAAGTATGATGTTTATAAATATTACAAATGACAACAACAGAATCAAAACAATGAAAGAAAATCACAAAATTACAATAACAAGTAAATTTTTATCTTTTTATATAATGCAAGGGGGTAGGCACACAAATTAGTTCACTCGGACTGTGCATAGTTACAATGAGATACAAAACATGGAGTAAAATTTATGGATGCGGCATATTGTGTGTAAGTTTAAAATTTTGGGGTCCGAAGAGTAAGTTAATAATAAAAATAATTTGTTAGCTTTAGTTTTTAGTTCTACTTATTTGTTATTATAATTTATGTTATTTTGTAGGTAAGATATATATTATATATAAAATAAATATGTACACGTAACGTATCGATGTAAGGTAAAACAATATTTCGTAAAATGTACGTTTTCTTTGTAGAATCATATTTAATTTGATAATATAAAAAATATTAATATATTTTATTTGATATTATATAAAACATTAACATATTTTATTTTATATTTATTATAATAAATATTCATATATATTTTTTTAACGTAGTAACTAGTTTTATAAATGTTTATTAATAAGGTGCAATTTTAATAATTTTTTGAAAATAATTTATTTCATGGTTTTAGGAAGTTTGTAATATAGTTGCGCGCCTTCGTAAACTATAGTTTTGTTCCTTATATTTTGTATGGTGAGTTTGTTACAATATGTTATCTGCATTTCTTAACCTTCTTTTAATTTGATAATTTTTATTTAGTGTAATATTCGAGTGTATAGTTTTGTCTAGTATTTTGCGAATAAGTAAACATTTTTTATTAACTTAAGTTCTCTTTACATCCTTAATTTTGTTTTTTCATAAATTTTAGCGTAACAGCATTTTAGAGATTTCTTATTAATTGCAATATCAGGATATTTTTCAACAACTTGGTAGGTGATATTCTCATCAGGATTCGTTAGGGCATTTGGTTCGTTATGGTTGTTGATTTAATGTAGTTTTTTGTCTGAGAATCCAAGATCTGGGGCGTACCTTTAACATATTTAATATGTAGGTTCTTCTCTCCGATTGCAATTCGTTGTTCTAGTTCTATCTTCAATTTTCTCATAGTCTCTCTTTGGCGTAAAGTTTGGTCCGAATAAATTTTGATATTCTCAATGTTAGCTTTGCTTTTGTTTCGAAGAATGAGTTTTGGTGCTATATCTGATTCAAAGCTTACCTTCACTGGACGTGTTTTCCCAGCTATAAATTTTCCCAGTCGAATAATTTTTCCTGGTTCAGGGCAATCCTGGCTGATCATTTTTATTATTTTAACAACTTCCATTTTGTCGTAATTCATTCTTCCGATATAGCTGTCTTCTTTAGGTTCATGTATTCCAGTAATAATCAAGTTTTTAGAACGAGTATTTCTTTCTTGACACTCTGATATAAGTTCCTCTAAACTACTAGCTGTTGCTGTGGCGCTTGGTGTATTGGCTACCAATCTCATGGTTTTAATATCACTTTCAAGGCATTCTACTTTTTTTTCTGTCGTGGATGCGGAGGATCTTAAATCAGCTATGTCAGATTTAATATTATCTTGTTCATTTGAGATGCGATTGACATTATTTGAAATATTCTCCATTTGAAATTTAATAGAGGCGACATCCTCAGACATTTTATTGATATTTTCTGTCTGCGCTCCACTAACAGTAGTAATAAGAGACATCATTTCTGACATTTGTTTACGAATTTCTGCCAGCTCTCTTATTATCAGTCCATCATCATCGGGGGATTTTCTTTTGTGGCGGAATGTTATTTGTGAATCACCATCGTCGTTTCTCGTAGATAGGTTCGGTTGAGAACCACTCAATCCACTGCATATGCCACCTCCAATCGGCGAGCGAAGAATACTCATCGTAGATCTGAGCTAGCGGGGCGGCACACGAGTGCGAGAGGTACAAAAAATAGGAGCTTGTTCCTTTTACTCACGTGGGAGTGGTGAGGTGACGCACGGTAGACAATTATCACTGCTAAGCTAATTTGACTTTTAAGTACACTAATATTCGGTATATTTCGGTATAAAGGTAATTAAAAATATTTTAAAGAGATTAGCAACACGTCTGCTCTGTACGGCCGTAGCGGCGTATTTAAAGCCGTTTAAAAGTGATGAGCGTAAAAGTGGGGAAGGAAAACCGAAAATTTGCAGATATACTCGAGTGGGGTCTGAAACGAAAGCGCATCACGAGCACATTACCAAATAGAATGACTTATCACTTTTAAGGGTACCTACTAAAGTTCTGGAATCGGGTTCTTTTATATTAACATTACTAGCGGCCCGCCCCGGCGTCGCACGGGAAAAATTTTTCCCGGAAATTATTAGAATTTTTCTCGCCGTAAAAACCATCCTATCTCTCAAGTTGGATCGAACTGCACATGGTGTGCGAATTTTATTATAATCGGTTAAGTGGTTTAGGAGTCCATTGAGGACAAACATTGTGACACGAGATTTGTATATATTAAGACTAGCTGTGCCCCGCGGTGTTACCCGCGATATAATGGATTTTCCAGCGGAATGACGTTTTCCCGCGGTAAAAAGTAGCCTATGTTATTTTTCAGGCTCTAGAGATTCTGTGTACCAAATTTCATTTAAATCGGTTCAGTAGTTTTTACGTGAAAGAGTAACAAACATCCATACATCCATACTTACAAACTTTCGCCTTTATAATAGTAGTAGGATATATCAATTGCATTTATTTCCAGGTGTAATGGACCCGTGCCGTTTCGTGGCCGTGACCAGCTCGAACGCGGCCAAGATCTTCAACTTGTGGCCCAGCAAGGGCCGCATCGCCGTCAACAGCGACGCGGACCTCGTGGTGTGGGACCCGCGCCTCGAGCGCACCATCTCCGCTGCAGAGCACAAGCACGCCGTGGACTTTAATATATTCGAGGTAAGTCACAGATCTGAGCAGAGAGAGGAGGTTGGAGGTTTTGTCTGTTCACGTCCGTAAGTGGTAACCCTCTGAATCCTTACACGTGACCTCCGGGTGGTGCTAGGAACAGTCTCTGGTGGTAGGCTTCGGCCGCGGCTTGTCACCACCCTCCGGGCTGGGCCAGTGCGTGAAGCTATTTTTTCGTGTTTCGTAATGTGTTCCGGAGAAGCCATCTACCTTCTAGGTCTTCATGTCCCATCTTAGACCACATCGTCACTTTACATCAGGTGAGATTGTGGTCAAATAAAGGCTTATCAAGCATAAAAAATAGAGGCCTATAGGCCAATGCACAAGATTCAAGATTCTTTATTGATAACATAGGTTACAGGTCAGGTTTGTATAAAGGTACATAGTTTCTATTATATCTACGTTTTTCCAATAAAATATCAAATAAAATGGAAATAACATTAAATATTGGTTATTAAATAAGTCATTAATTGACAATTAATTTATAAAAACTGTAAAAATAAATAATAGTCATTTAAAAATAGATTATAACAAAAAGTCATCATAGCGATAGAAACATTGCTCGATAAGCCATTTCTTAAGTTTAATTTTAAACAATTTTTCAGTTGGAGCCTGCTTAATTGAGTCCGGTATCCGATTAAAAACCTCTGCACTCCATAACCATACTTAATATAAATCTAAATTTAAAATTTAAGAAAAACCCCCGATTCCAATGCTTTATTTCCTTAAAAGTAAAACACCATAATATTTTGTAATGGGCACGCGAACTTTCATTAGACACCCCACTCGAGTATATTTGCAGTTTTTCGGTTTTCACAACCGATTTTCATAAAACATGTCTAACGAACAATCCAGCCAAACTCACCTTTCATACAAAAAAAAAACTAAATTGAAATCGCTCTATCCGTTCGGGAGCTATGATGTCCCAGACAGACAGACACGTTAAACTTATAACACCCCTCTTTTTTGGTCGGGGGTTAAAAATTAAAAATAAACTTAATTAATTTTAAGAATGGCCTATATTCAGCTGTGGACCATCTATGGCCGAAATTATGATTAATGTAATAACACAGCAGCGTTACCCACGTTTTAATTAAGACATTTTCGTCATTTTCTCGTTTTAAAAATTGATAATGTTATTCCATATGAATTAATTAGCTAGGTACATGTAAGCATAATTTTATATTGAATTAAATAGTTAGAGACATATTAATTAACTAAATATTAGCACGACTTACCTATTCGAACACAGAGAACATAGATATTATTTCATTTTATTAAACAGACATTCTAATTTTATTCATTCATTTGTTTTAACTGAACTCATAACTATTTTAATTGTGTACGTTGTTGCAGGGTTTGAACGTGGTCGGCAGCCCCCAGTTCGTGATTGTGAAGGGACGCGTGTGTCTGGACGACGGTAACCTACGGGTTGCTGAAGGTTAGTGTGTATTCCAGTTCAGCATCATCATCTTCCTGACCTTATCCTGTGGGATAAGGTCAGGAAGATGATGATGATGAACCCCACGTGATGTGTCACGTGGGGTCGGCACAACATGTTTTCTGCACCCATTTCCCTCTATCACCCGTCATCTCAACACTCACCTCTTTCTTACACATGTCATCTTTCAAACAGTCCATCCATGTTTTCTTCGGCCTACCTCTTCCCACATATCCATCTACATTCATATCTAACGCTCTTCTTCTAGTGTGTATTCCAGTTATTGAGATGAGTTTTATTTATGCTGTTTTCTTATCATAAATTGAGCTTATAGCTTGCTTTGATCTAGTTTTTAATTAATTTGTAATAGTTGTCGCGTACGCACACAATGTAAGGGGACGCAGAATATCAGTGATAGGGAATTATTCCGATCTGTCACCCTGCTTTGTCCCCATGGGGCGACAGAACGGACAAAAAAGTTTGATCTGTCCCCCTGTGATGAGGGGACAGTTCGAACTTTATTCAGCTCCTTAATGTTTTATCTGTCCCCCTATCGGTATTAGGGGGACAGATCAAACTTTTTTATTCCTGTTTGTCCGCAATAGAATTAAATATATTCTTAAAATCATACAAAAAAATATTATTTATATTTGATTACGTTCTTAAAAATAATGCAACCTTTTATTAATTAAAAGCTAAAATGGTTTCGATTTATAATCACCTTTATTTATATGAGTTATAAATTCAGTCTCTAATAATTATCAGTCTCATAAATCACGAAAGGTACATTTTACACAATCAGTCTCATTAAGATACAAATATTCATATTAAAACTTACTAACACCACGAAAATATCTTTATCAATCAACATAAAATCTTGCTTTAAATATAAATCGCAGTAAATATTGTACATATTACAATCAGTCTTCTGATTTGACTTCTTACCTAGTTACTATAAAATTAAATGAAACCTGGACTAATAAACTAAAAATTATTAACGTAAATAATTTAAAAACTTAAATAAACGAATCAATTGTCTAACGAATTATAAAACTTTAATTTTTTTTACATGCAGATTTCGGCAGTCGAAATGTGACTACTAATATTGTGCCCGTAGTGTACGCTTTAATGAGTCACAAGGATCAAAAAAGTTATGAAATTTTATTTAACCTGATCAAATCATAGATTCCAGATTGGAAACCTAAAACTTATAAATCTGATTATGAAATTGCAGCAATGAAGGCAATAAAAAAGATTTTTCCAGAAGTCACCGTTAAAGGTTGTTTCTTTCACTACAACCAAACTGTATGGAAGAAGAGATCAAAACTTTTGAAAAGGCCAGTGGAATTGAGTGCCGTCCTGCCACTGATACCTAATAGTGAAATTTTAAATGGATGGGCTTATATCGCATCAGAAAGTCCGAATGATGAACAAAGTAAGAAATTTCGTCATATAATCAAACAATGGATCAAACCGCGTGATGCTGAGTTCAGAAAAACCTGGTGTGTTTTTGGTGAACGTCATGGCACTACAAACTTTCTAGAGGGCTAGCACCATGCGTTTTTTGAAGTGAAGCTTCTATAGAATCGTTAGTGTGAGTGATTTGAAACCGGATGAAACGGAAATGGAAATAAGATTGCTTTTTATTTGGAAATAATATTAAACGCTAAAAAAGTTAAGCAGCAGGTAAAACAAATATTCTAAAAGATAATAATAAGAATACATAAGTACTTGTCAAATGCAGTTTGTAGCTGGTGAAATTACTGTTGGTCATTTATTTGAGAAATTAAGATAGACATGTTTTTATATATTTTATGTTTACGGTTTACAGTTATACAAAAAAAATAAGTTTTATAATTCGTTAGACATTTGATATCGTTTAATTAAGTTATCAAATTATTTACATTATTAATTTTTAGTTTATTAGTCCAGGTTTCATTTAATTTTATAGTTACTAGGTAAGAAGTCAAATCAGAAGACTGATATTGTAATATGTACAATATTTACTGTGATTTATATTTAAAGCAAGATATATTTTCGTGCTGTTAGTAAGTTTTAATATGAATACATATTTGTATCTTAATAAGACTGATTGTGTAAAATGTACCTTTCGTGATTTATGAGACTGATAATTATTATAGACTGAATTTATAACTCATATAAATAAAGGTGATTATAAATCGAAACCATTTTGGCTTTTAATTAATAAAATGTTGCATTATTTTTAAGAACGTAATCAAAAATAAATAATATTTTTTTGTATGATTTTAAGAATCTATTTAATTCTATTGCGGACAAACAGGAATCAAAAAGTTTGATCTGTCCCCCTAATAACGATAGGGGGACAGATAAAACATTAAGGAGCTGAATAAAGTTCGAACTGTCCCCTCATCGGTAACAGGGGGACAGATCAAACTATTTTGTCCGTTCTGTCACCCCATGGGGACAAAGCAGGGTGACAGATCGGAATAATTCGTGATAGGCAGCTTACTTACTCAAAAAATCAAAAGTTAAAAGTCATTAAATCAAAAGTCTACCTATTTTGTTGCCTAAATTTGTTTGTGATACACATAACTATAGTTTTAGTTGTTATAGTGTGGCACAACATAATTTTTTTTTTCTATTATTACAATAATCACACGGCACGAGATTTATTTTATTTTTTTTTATTTATTTTCATCATCATCATCATCTTAACGCTCCCACTGCTGGGACACAGGAACTTCTCTCTAGGCGAGTGAGATTAGGCCTTAATTCACCACGCTGGCCAAGTGCGGGTTGGTGAATGTTTTATTTATTGTCCACGTTAATAATTACTTATCCTGTAAGGGAGAATCTCTCGCGCAGCGTAAAGCTAGCGTCAGCCGAAAATATAATATAGGTATCTACCTAACTGATATTCTGTAACTGCTGCTACACAGAAACTAGTTAATTAGTGAAAACCTTTATGAATTGGGGTTCGATGATGACAATCAGTTCCCAAAAATTTAAGGGAAACCTTTGTAATTCGTACCGTTGACTAATGTTTTTTTCATTTAGTAAATAGTTTAAGCAGTTACTAGAAACCGCAAAGTTAGAGGTCTGGTTTCTTAACTTTTTGTTTATTAGCTAATGCACACACACACACAATCAATCGATTTGACCTGTACGTTTCATCTGTGGCCACCAAATCACTTTTATTTTCAAAATGACGGACGTCTGCTAGAAAACTAAATCGTTTGTTTTCAAACAGTTGACAAAAAATACTTTGATATCTATATTTCAAATGCATATATGTATATAGTTATAATCGGCTATTTTAATATTAAAATCAGACACCTCAGTTTTATATTGACTATAGTTATTTTCGACTGCTTCAGTGGCGCGGTGGGCGAGGGTCCGCTTGCGGCGCAAGAGGTAGCGGGTTCGATTCCCGCCGAGGGTGAAAGTGTTTGCATGTTCTGCAAGCACGATCTCCTTGGTCGGGGTATTAAACATGTATAATACGAAATATCTATGTATGACTATTATATTAAGTATATTATATCTAGTACCCGTAACACAAGCTTAGAGCTTACCACGGGGCTAGATGTTGTTGTGTGAAATGTCTGGTTTGTTTTTTTTAATTTATTTCTTATTATTATATACTTCTTACAGGTCTCGGCAGATTCCTGAAGACGCCACCAAACGCCCCGTACGTGTACGGAGGCGCGCTAGAAATCCCCGACAAGGAGCCCCAGTTCGAAACTCCTCTGTTGGAGACTCCGCAGAAGGCCACAAATGGGACCCCTAGCGGTTAGTAGTTAAATATTTTTTTTGTAATAATATACGACAGCTTACGGTTTTCTAACACAATTACGTTACACCGTGTATAAACATTCTTGAAGTTGTATCTCGTATGGTTTTCTAGGAGAGACGTACCAATTATGTTTCCAACTTTGCGATGGAGGTCATTCCAACTTAATTAGGCAGCGGACAAGAAACTTTGCAACGTCATTTCTTCCAATACTCAGTACCTTTTTTGTACGAAGTCTTCAAGCAATGTGCGTTACCAGTGATGACATATTGATCGGAAACAAAAAAAAATCACTATCTATACTAGTTTGCTTGTAAGTAAATTATTGTTTGCTTGAACGCGCTAATTGAGATTATCGCAATTAATGGATTTACTTATCCGATTTCAAAAAATATTTTAGTATTAGATAGTCTATTAATCGAGGAAGGCGAATTCGTTATTCTTTCGTGAAAATCCATAAAGCACGGTCAACTTCGCCATGGCTTGAAAATATATGCTATAAGAAGCAACAACGAGCTATGGCTTTCGCGAGATTTAATTTGAAATGAAGATATTTATATATCTATTAGGAAGAAGCAGTATAACCAACTGATATAGTACCCAAAAGGATTTCTAGCGTAAATGCGCAGGTCATGTAGTTACAGGATGCGTCATATCATTTACATCCTCAAATATCCTATATTTATTTTTGTTTCTGTTTGAACTAACGTCTCCATTCTCGAAGAGCTTCACATTAAGGAGAGACTATCGTCGACTGTGCAAATACGAATACTGAAGTTCTTTGGACACGTGGCGCGAAACGAGAACTCCATGGAGCGCCTAGTTGTGCAAGGCAGAATGGAGGGAAAGAGGTCTCGTGGTCGCTCTCCAACAAGGTGGTCGGACCTCATCTCAAAATTGACTCAGTCCACCATTACCGACTGCTCCCGCACCGCAACTAACAGGGAACAATGGCGGCGCATTGCAAGAGCAGCAACCCAATATAAGGACCCCCCATAACCACGACCACTCTGTCAAGAGTGACCGACTAAGAAGAAGAGATTTCTGTTTCCAGATCTGACGATCAACAAGGCCCTGGGAGACATCAGCATCGCCGGCTCCGGCTGCAGCACCCCCACGGGCCGCAAGATGCGCGAGCATGGCCAGCGCGACCTCCAGACTTCCACCTTCTCCATCAGCAGTGAGTACACTGTCTTCAACCTCCGCCAGGCTCTTTGTGACCGGTGCCCATGGTTACACAGAGCCTGGCGGAGGTATGATTTGTCCCCATCTCCTTCCGTGGACGGAGTATAAATAAATACATAGTAATATTACGTGAATCGAGTATACCAGATATTCGGTTCTTCCCCGCTTTCACCCCCCCCCCCCCCCCCCATAACTTTTAAACGGCTCAATCGATTTTCATCAAACGTGTCTACGTAGCAATTTAAGTCAAATGTAAAGTTACTAATTAGCCGTAATAATGGCTAGATCGTAATATTCTTGTAGCATCTTTATATAAGAAGCTTAATAAAAATAAAAAATAAAATCAAACGTGTCTAAGATCTTTCTTCTTTGTTACTCTTGTAATCTGTATTGAATTCTGTCTTTTTTGTTACTCTTGATAATGTCCATCCAAAGGTTGCCTGGAAGAGATCGCTCATAGCGATAAGGCTGCCCATTGTACTCCAACAGTATGATTATGCTAAGTCTGTTTGTTTTTTTTGTGTGTGTTTTGTGTGGTGTGCAATAAAGTGTTATCTATCTATCTTTTTTTTTTACCATTCGGAAGCTATGATCCCACAGACAGACAGACACGTGTACTTCCATGACTCCGGAGATAAAGTCAAAAACATTTTTTTTATCATAAATATGATACATAAATATATGTTTTATTTTCAGAGGAGATCGAGGGACTGGATAACAAGACGTCGGTACGCGTCCGGAACCCGCCCGGCGGCAAGTCCTCGGGACTCTGGTAGAGCGATATATGGTCTTGGAGCTTTTGGCAGCGTGAGGTGTTTACAAATTACCACTTGTGAATGTAAACAGTTTACAATCTCGGGATTCTAAAAACAATTGCAGAAATATAAGGAAATTATAGTTCAGATCAGTTTCAGTTCAATTGACTTTTATCACAAAAAGTCGGAAACAGTAGTAACTCTGCGATTTGGCGCTCTTTTTTTTGACGTTATCAAATTTATCATTATTTTTTCCCTAAGGCAGGCGTTGGCTGACCTACCGTCTGTAACGAGTGGTACGTCTGTATTTCATTCTAGCATTCTGGATTACATTTTGTTCTGTTTTTTTTTTCAGAACTGGATCCAACTTGTAGGTCTGTAGCCAGCCTAAAGCATTCAAATTCAAGTTATAGGTTTCTTCATGCATTCACAAGTGGTAAATTTTGCTTGAACCATTTTAAGAACCAATTTTAGACTATTAATCCAAAGCTTGTTGATTTAGACTGTTCTAAAATAGTTTCATGACATTATTAATATGTTGCATAGACTGTATGTGGACCCCGGTTTTTAATACACCAAAAACATAACCTAACTTTAAATATTTAGTGATAATTTAACAATAACTTCTAAGCAGGAAAACATGTTGATAATTTAATGTTATATGTTTTATAGACAATAATAGTTCCCTTATTAATCTTTTAATTGGCTAGTTAAATCTTTTAATATGTTGTTATTGATACATTCGAGAATTTTGTTGCATTTTTGACAAAACAAACTACAGACTTAAAGAAATCACAATAATGTTATATTAAATGATTTCAATATATGTTTAATTTTATATTGGTGTATTTGCAATGTATGTTGCATGAGTGACTGTTGATTAGAAAATAGGTATTATAGGACTCAGAACCAAACAAAACACAAAAGATATTTAGTTAATTCTATCATAAAAGTTATGAGATCCCTTTCTTGATTTTTATATACAAATTTCGACAATTATTTATCTTATTTGATAAAGCATTTAAATCATTATTTAATTTAATCATTTTATATTCGAATAAGAATCTTTTATTTATGTTGTGCTTCGTGATTATCAATTGTAATTTAAGTGTTAGATCTTAGTATTGTTTTTATAATAAGCACTTCCATTTGTTTGTTGAATAAAATTGTTTTAATTCGCACCCTTAATAAATGTAGCGACAGTGGAAATTAATATCTATCAGTACAAAATTATTAACCGACTAGTCTTCATCACAATTTTACAATTTTGTAATGTTTATTCCGTAATGCATTGTCACAATTATACAATGTAATCTCGTACAATTTGTTTTATTTAGTACATACACCTGTTTTTGTGCCTGGTTTCCATTACTGACAGATCGTCATGTTTTCAAATTAGGCGTTAGTGCTTTCAAATTAGGCGTTTGTACAAAGTACGGTTTGATTGTTTTCATACAAAGAGCACAACGGTGTTCGACAACAGTACGGTCTGGAAAGATATCTAATTGTAATTAATGTGGGAAAAGATGGCACTAAAGCATTTCTACACATTTAATAAATATATATACATATATCCGGACAATCCATACAAGAACATCTAGCCCTACCTACTATACTTAATATAATAGACATACATACATATATTTTTAACATACTACGCTACCTCTTGCCCCGCAATCGGTGCTCCGACCACCGCGCCACTGAGGCAGTCAGCTATACTAATAATTCGTTCGTAGAAATAATTCAATCCTTTTCAATATACAATAAAACATTCCGTGGTAGAGATCACACCTGGTCTGAGGATTTGCATCTGTCTTTCAGTTAGGATCATTTAATACTTTCTGGACCTATCATTCCCAGAAGGGAAACGATGTCGATAATGTTCGCCAACTTGATGGACAGAACAGATGAAGGTTCCATCGTGTTGAAAGTTCTACGGTCCATCACATCTCTAATAGTGTATCAGAGATTGACAGAACCCGGTGGAGACAGATTACCCGCTCCCGATGTAACTCCGATGCTGACCACGATTCTCAGACATGAGGGACTGACTGCAGAGTGAGAGAGACCATCTGACAAGTCAGATTTGTATTTTTTCTCCCAACTGGCGCCTGGAGGTTACGATTGAGAGTATGTACATACATAGACTAAATTAGTCTATGGTACATTATAACGTTTTGGCACTCTCTGCAGGTCTGCTCTGGACGGCTCGATGGATTTTAGCTTAAGAGGGGTGGTTTGTTTTGTATTTATCGTGAAAGTGATAGGATAAAGGTGATAGTTATAGATACCTAGGAAAATTAAAGTAATAAAAAATACAAAATGGCGGATTTTTAGCAATTAGAATTTATAAATAGCCATCCAATGGATGATAACTTAACCCTGCTGGTGCGTAAAGGGGGTCGCTATCAAATTAACTATACAAGGTGTTTCGGATGTGGTATATATACTCCCGAAAGGTGGTGGTTACCCACCCCCCCCCACGAATGCAACAACTTGGAAGAAAATTCAAAAAACGTATTTTAACAATTTCATACAAAAATAAATCTTATATATAAAATTCTCGTGTCACAGTTTTCGTTCCCGTACTCCTCCGAAACGGCTTGACCGATTCTCATGAAATTTTGTGAGCATAATTATTGAGTAGGTCTGAGAATCGGCCAACATCTATTTTTTATTTTGCAAAACAACGTTTGCTGGGGTCTGCTAGTAACTTATAAAATAAGATGTTGGTGACAACCCTATATCTGACGTCAGACACCTCCACGGCACACACACTACTACGCGTATTCGCGCCCGACGCGACGGTGTGAACAATACCTAGATCGCGTTTGACGCACACAGACAGGTATATTTTGTATTTGTTTACATACATTTGACTTCGTCCATAATGTAAATGATAGGAGGTGGGTACCTACTTAGCTCAACTCTCCTAAGTGATACGGTTTCTGAGATATTATTAGGGTCAGAAAGAAGAAAAATAAAGTAAAGTAGAACATAGCTCAGGGGACAGATTTTTTCTATAGTTTTTGGACCCAAATATCTCAGAAACCGTATCACTTAGGAGATTTTATCATAGAACACTTTTTGTTTGTAATAATTTATTCTGTCGATTGACATGAGTTTATACCTATCACTGGCCGCCAAATCACATTTTTTTCAAAATGGCGGTTGTTAAATGATGTTCGATGCTCTTTCCGGAGGTAATAATTTCATTTCAATTAATTCATAATTAATTAGATATCCTACCCGTCCGTAGATAACGAATTACCAGGTTACACGTAAGTTACTAAATAGGTATTACACACAATTACATTTTAATAAATAAAAGTATTAACTGTTTAGTTAGGTAGGTAGGTACTTTATACTCTTACATTACGAAACAAACACGAACTGTTTTTATTTATTACCTACCTACCTATTTGCATTTGTTTTTTGGTACCTATACCTACATTGCAGCTGCAAGCGAAGTAGGTAGGTATACATTAAGTTTTTACATTTTCTTTTCGAACAACTACAGCCATATCCACCCTCAACAAAATAATTAGCTACCGAATTATATATTCTACTCATAGCTATTAAGTCAGTAGTTAGGTACCTATAAACTTTCGTATAAACACTTCAACAACAAACACGAGCCGATTGTAAATGTTTAGGTATGTATGTTGATTTAATGTTTGCAGCTGCTAAGTTGAAGGTACCTAGGTAAATTTTGTGCCTACTTCATCATAAAAGAAAAATACATCCCAAGATCTATATCATCTAACGCAGTGCTTACCTACGATAGGTCACAAAAACATTCGCTCGTAATACAAAGATGCATAGGTACCTACCTACTTTACGGGATCAAAAGAAAGTAAAAACTTACGTTCTAAGTACTTACCTTGTAGTACAGTGATAATAATGTAGGTGTCCAAAAATTGCACACACAAATCCACAAAATTCAACAATTACACATTCACATCACAGTAGGTAGCATTTCCTGTATGAGCTATTATGCAAACCAACATAGGTACCTAGTGAGGCTCAATAGCTGCACAACACACATAATCATGACATCATCACTTTTTCGTGAGTGTTCATTCAATCTAAGCGTAATTTGTCATTACTAATGAATTAATGATGCTCGCGGAGCACGTGTGTAAATCAAACTGAGCAGATACCTACATCATTTCTTTGTAATGCCGAATCTATTAGGGTTCCTTGTAGAATGCCTAGATGTATTTGATGCATTCGTTTTTAATATTTAAATTTCAATTAACTTAAAAATTCGGGGGTGCTTAATTCGTATTTCTTTTTTATGTTTATTCACGGATCACAGAGAAAGATGAATGTTTTATTTTTCTCTGTGATCCGTGAATAAATTAGATAAATATCTTACATGGAAGTTGTCGCTTGCAATTAAATTATTGGGCATGCATTGAACATTTGGTTCAAAGGCTGGGTAGGTCTTTTAGTGAAGTAGATTTACAAAATAATATTAATTTTATTTATTAATAAAAAAAAAACACATTTTACATTTATTTACGTGGACAATACATATTTTTTTTGCCGTCGTGCTCGGTATGTGACCTTTGTCACATCCTCCTTTACTTCTTATTGTTCATCTTGAGTGTGTCCTGCGGTATTTTCCGTTTAAGTCTACGTTTTGTCCGGGTATCGTCCATAAGTGGCTTCGCTAAAGGGTTGGGGTGGTTTGAAATCCGTTTCTTGTAGATCTTTGTATAATTATAGATTTCTTGTTTAACTGTATTGACTTGTAGGTCGTGGTGTAGCTGTTCATTTGTGACATACCAGGGTGCATTGGGTGGACAATACATATGAAATACGTATGATTCGTAATAAATTATGCATTAATTTCTAAGCGTAATTTGTGAACATACTAAACATTTTATAAACTTAGACGAAAAAAATAAACTACGGAACCACCCATTTTTAATATTATTTATGTTTGAGTCGGCGGCACTAGAAAATGAAAGGCCGCCGCTTTCCTGTGATTGGTTGTCGGTAAAATTGTAAAAGAAATTGATGGCCAATGGCTTTAATACGTCGAAAATGCAAAAACCAATAAGATAATTGTTTGAATATGAATGGATGGAAATTTTAGGTGTAGGTAGGTCTAATAGCCAATAAGAGGTACTGACCTCTGTTGACCTGCTGACCGGGTTGTAACATTACCATAGATTTGAAGGATAGATGTACTATTTTTTCAATGAAATTACGTTTTCTATCTAATGTTTGTTCTTTTTAGTCGGTCAGTCTTGACAGAGTGGTCGTGGTTATGGGGGGTCCTTATGTTGAGTAGCTGCTCTTGCAACGCGCCGCCATTGTTCCCTGTCAGTTGCGGTGCGGGAGCAGTCGGTAATGGTGGACTGAGTCAAATTTGAGATGAGGTCCGACCACCTTGTTGGAAATGTTACATATTGAGGCTGAATTTATATTAAATACTACTTTTGTGTGTAAATAAAACTTTATTTTAACATATTAGGGCTTGTTTGATTCGTCTCGTTAATTCTAAAAACAATTTAATAAATCGTCGATACAATTAAGTACCTACATTAAAGGGAATAGAAAGTTGTAAATAAAACAATCTCATGAACCGATGATGTAGTTAATGTTGTGGTATGGACTTTTTGCTTAGAGTGCACCTTCTATCATACATAACTCATCTCTGGATAGACGGTTTGGTTAGGTTAGGTCACTGACCTTAAAAACAGCCGATTTAAGGGTTATCACACATGAGAAAATGTAAATAAATTTAAAGGCATTTTTGTCACTGAAAAACCTGAAAAACAACAAAGTGCTAGAACAAAAAATACTCGTGGGAGGCCTAATTTTCGATAGCCTTTCGCAGTATATACCACATCCGAAACACCTTGTATACAATTATGATATCTGAATGGTATGGACAATTTTGATTAAGTACACAGAAAAGTTACATTTACGCCTATAGTTAATACATCAGGACTAATAAGGAGACGACGGCATAGGCTTCTTGTGTAACTAGCATGTCGTAGGTTGAATAAAAAAGCGCAGTACAATTTTAAGTTGTTTATTAAAATAATTCGTTCACCTGAACACAAGACACGGGACCTAGTTGAGTTACTAAATTGTCAAATTTTCTCTACTAATAATAACGGGCTCCTTGGAGCTCTGTCTTTAGGTACCCTCTTAATAATAAAAACAACCTATAAAATATATCAACGTCGAGGTATTTTGCAATACCGAGGGCCTTACCACAAGTTCGCAGATGGGCATAATAAATACATTTTTACTGTCAAAAACGTTAAATAAGTTTTTTTAAGAGTACTCACTTAGTATTAAATAACTGACGCGCTCTAACATTACTTAGCCGTCAATGTCAATAACGATGGTAGAAAGAGATAGAAATAATGTAACAAAAACTAAGAAATGTTTCAGTGCGGAAGTTAAGTTTATTTTAGTTTAAAAAACATTCGTATGTAATTGGATAAAATAAATATACATTGGGTAATTCATTTATTATCTTATAGTATACTTTATTATTAATTATGTGAATTATGTAATTAATTTTAATCAATTAAGTTAAAGTTCGAAACGAATAGCTTAGATTTCAGGACAGAAAAGCAAGAATTATAACAAAAGCGTTTTCTTTAAACTGTAGAATAACCAATCGATTCTTAGATAATATAGATTGATAATTTATACACAGTAGGTATCTTAACTAGTTACCTAATGTCAACTTTAAGAAAAGATTATTATTATAATGTTTGATGTAGTACATGTGACTATTTACAAATCCTAATAAATTTGAAAATGATGGTTTATTTTTAAGTTTATAGATAGATGATATGAACCTAGCGACATCTTGTGGTAAGACCCAGCAGTTTTTAATATATTTAATTTGGCACTATCTGCTTTCCCTGGCAAAGTGTTCCAGATGGTTTTCTGACCAAATCATAAAAAATCAAATTACATAATAAATGTTAAAAAATAATAAACTATACATTGTATTTATTGCACAGTTCCATGCAAAATCAAACGGAAGATCAATAATGATGTTGTTTTAGTCATTTTATAGAAAAATAGTATATTTTGTATTTTCTAATCGGTTAGATGTCCTGGCTACTTTATTCATAATGGGATATGAATAGATTACAAAATCATGACCGTAATTGAAAATAATCAGGTATTGCAATTAACAACATTAAAATTCTTAATAATAACAATAAAAAGTAACAAAATGTGTTGGAACCACCAAGAACATCCGAGGGTTAAAATTCTTCGTACTATCATATAAATGCAATTTTCATACCAAAACTCTTAAATATTCATGAGTTACAAATTTTATTTACAAAATTCGACATCAAATACTTTTGAGGGTTGTCAAATCATAAAAATTATATCTTGTGTTTTTTCCGCCTTGTTTACTAGGCGGCATGTCATTATTTCAACTAATATTTCAATTTAACTTCTTTATATAGTTTTAAAGTATATATACGTAAGTAGAATACACTTACTGTCTAATATGACACAGTTAGATTATTTACTATATTTTATACATTTACATAATGTATGTACTTACACTATACAGTGGTTTAGTCGTACCGAACGACCGTTTAAAAACTTAACATGCAAAAGAATAAACGTAATTAACAACTGAACTAAAGAGATGGCGCTGTTTCAACTTTGTTAAAAAATGTCTCGCCGAAATAAAAAATGCTTCGTGTTTTAATAAAAAGTGGTCGGTACAACATCTTAATAATAATTGTTCACTCATACGACGTGTCTAGTCTAGTCTACACAGTCAACTTTCCCGTACAACGGAAAAACACGGTTCCCTCCGGTTACCTTATTGCATACTTTTTACATTATCTCTCCGGAGGTAACACTAATTTATCTATAACTATTGGAACCTTTATCTGTTGAAGGCCGTAACAGGAAAATAAAAAATCTCAAGTAAGTGAAACGTTTAAAAGATTCCCATACGCGAATTTCATAAAACACTTTCATTTCTGAGTCATAACGTAATGAAATGCGTAAAAAGATTCTTTTAAACTTACATATAGTTACAATTTAATTTATAGAACGAATTCCATAGTTATCAATGAAGAATATAAAACATTGTGTATTATTTACGCCGTTTCTGAGGCCGTTAAACAAAAGAGAGCGAAATAGTCAAATTCTAAACAGTATATGTGACAGCTAAAAATGAACTTTAAATTCATGCTACATTTTATTAAAAAGTAGCAAAACCTATTCATTCATATAATGAATCTAAAAGCTCATTTCTAAAAAAAGATTTTAAGATTATGCAAATAACCAAAGTTTTTCTTGAACAAAATAAATCATTAATCCAAAAATGCCCGTTATCAGTCAGGATTTAAAATAATTATAAACATAGTGCTCGCAAAATCATAGAAAGAAGGTTGCATTGTACAAAATTAAAAAATAATGACTATTTTTTTAAGTTAAATGATGTGCCCATAGTTTTAAAATCCAAATACTAAGGTGAATTGTATTTACTGTAATAAGTATTTCTTTATGAATGAAATTCATTAGATTTTTCTGAGATGTACAAGATAATAATTACATAAAATGAAATATAGGTCAGAAGTGAAGTGCTGACAATTAAAGTTTTTAAACATGTAACATTTATTCAAAAAGTTGATAATGTAATGTATTTATGTTATTTTAATTCATTAGAAATAAGATCAACCCAAATAATAGATTAACTCAACATAAGAATGTATTTTTTCATTGTATGAAGTGGTTCATGGCACGAAGATGTGACTAGTTCTTAAATATTCCGCTGTATTTGGAAATTAAAAGTATGGACAAGAAATGCATTACGATGACTCTTCGGCTCACAATTTTGAGATCACTGAAACTGACTTCAACTGTTACAACTTTAACACGTAGGGCCACTGTCGTAATTCGCTGCCAACACTGGAGTTTCAAGCAAATAAAGCGACATCTCTGCACTGCACTTTTAACTAAACAGTTGATAACATAGAACACAGATGTCGCTTTCCATAATAATAGTTTCTTCCGAGTATTCGCAGCGAAGGAAACAGTGCCACTTAAAAACAACAGTTCAGGGTTGAGCTAAAGAAATACCGTGCATTTGGTCAAATAAAGCAATATTAGGCCTAAGACGACGGTGAGTTCACAAAAATGTCGGTATTCCTTCCCTCAAACCGTTAGCACCCGACAAATGAAAGATAGCCGAACTAACATTAACTTACAGCAACAAAGGTTCGTCAAAGTTCGTATCACAACCAACGCGTTTCTGGGCGTGTCCACAGATGGCGCTGTCCGTTCCCACACAAAAAACACAGATGTCGCCACTTGAAGTATTTGCAAAAGATTCTGCCTGTCAGGCATGAGTTCAAAAACAGAATGCTGCACAAATATTTCACGTTCTATCTCTGTACAATTTAGGAGCCATATTGTATCTGTCACTTTGACGTTGACAGGTAACGGACGCGTCATTAAGTCAGTGTCGCCGGTCGTGTGCAACCGTCACTATGAAACCGATATCACTTCATGTCCGGGCCTGGACTGGGCGGCCCGAGGCCAGGTCTGCGACGTGAGCTGTCCGACGGACAGGGGGTTGTTGGCGTCGCGGGGGTTGGTACCGACGGGGTTGCGAGGGGGCGCGGGCGGGGGGTCGGACGCGGGGGACGCGAGCGACGACAGCGCGCTTAACCCGCCCGGGCTAGACGCTGAGTTTAGAGGCGTGTCGGCATCCCCATCACTCGACGCGTCGGACATCTCCTCCAGCTTCACGTCATCATCAGAACAGGGGGACTGGGGGGTCACCATGGGGAGTGGCACGGTCCCGGACGCCGCGGCCAGGGCTTCCATGTAGCGAACGCACTTCTTCTTCCGCCTGCAATGTGGTAAAGTTTTAGGGGTAAAATAAGGCTCTCTACTGGACCCATCTCTATTTCTGTTTTCGTACTTTTATATGAGGAAGCTTATGAACAGAAACAAAAGTGAGTCTTGAATGAAATGACTATTAAAACTAAACATCGATAAAAACGTTAAACATGCTGCAACTGAAAAAACAACTAAATGTAGGTTCAGAAATAACATGCTTAGACCTTAGAATTATGTTAATCCTACGAAACGACAACTTAGGAACACAACTCGAACATATTTAAAAGCAAACTCTACCTACAAAAACTAAAACCATTCCAAATCGGAAAACGTAGAAATTCATATTAATAACTTAAAATTCAACTGAAATTCATCGAACCTAAAATGAAAGCGCTAGTTAATATAAAACCGTGCTATTAAAGAGCTATACTCGATGTAACTATAGAAATGGACACACACGATCAAGTAACCGAAGAGATAATGAAAACACAGATGCACTAGTTGACAACACAACTGACCGTGGTCCGATGGTCGGCGGGAGGCCGGCACTAGAGGTTCACGTAGGTGGGCTCCTGAGGGGGGCTCCCGACGAGGGGGGGCAAGGGGGTGGAAGGCTCTGCCCTCAGGAGCCCAAGACCAGACACCATCACGCTACTTGACTCGGGGCTATACGCCCAAACATTTATTATGATACAACAAATGGTAAAGGAAGGGATAGAAGAGATGTTGATCAAGTGTCACATTACAAAGGAAAGTTAAAAAAACAAAAATGAAAACATTACAATGAATATATTTATATAAATAAATCAGTAAAATGGGTAGGTGGAAAATCAAAGATGAAAGCATTATCATTAAAAGAAACAATGTGCATAAGAAATTAAGCATTGATAATTGATTATACGTAATTTATTATAATGAAAGGATGTTAAATCAAAACGGAAATGAAGTATCAGCGATCGTAAATTCAATTATGATAAGAATAAAGATTCGTTGATGGTCAAGTTTGTCAAATCAAAACGGAAATATATATAAATCAATTAATGTTGATGATAATGTATCGAGTCAAGTAGAGATTGGTAACGGTTACGTGATAAAGAACGAAAATGATAAAACGTCACCAATAGTGCCAGCAGATTCCAAGTCCAGAAGCGGCAATCATGAGTAGAAAAAATACATCATTATAAACCTTCGAATAAATTTTTATAACCAAAAAAGCGAGCGTAATTCAGAAAATGTGTCAAGATTTTTTTGAAAGTTCAATTTTCGACAAATGATTGCCCCTTCGACGTATGCGTCTATACTATTCCTATTTTCTCTACAAGTCCACTCTTGTCTACTTTCAAAAAAATCTAGTCCGTGTG
This sequence comes from Gymnoscelis rufifasciata, assembly GCA_929108375.1. NCBI lineage: Eukaryota > Metazoa > Arthropoda > Insecta > Lepidoptera > Geometridae > Gymnoscelis > Gymnoscelis rufifasciata. The sequence goes on along the minus strand of OV815327.1, from coordinate 4,154,168 downwards.
TTTCTACGTCGTTATTTCTGTGTGAAAAGACACATTTTCTGAATTATACTCGCCGATTGACCTTAACTAGTTTAAAAATGAAAATAAATATAGGTAAAACTACAGTTGGTATTATTTATATCAAATAATGCCAACTCAGACCGGGCTTTAGGACCAGCCAAGTCTTTCCACATAGAAACAATAACTGAGGAACAACCGTGAGAAATGGTTGCGAGAAAGCAAAATAAATAAAAAGAAGGAAACGGATACCCACCTACAAGGTTTACACCACTGATTTTGTTGGTCGAGCCCATACCTCGCTCGACACTTCTTCAAATTATTTCCTGTAAACGTACGTAATCAGATTAGCACATGGTAATGGAGTCTCAAATCCTGGCTCCTGATATCAGTTGAGATACCATTTATAGACTTTAAATTGGGTTTTATTTCGGCAAATAATAATAAATCTTTATAAATTTGTTACTCTTAGCGGGAAAATATTGCAAAAATATAGGGCTCTTTGTGATAAAAATCAAATAATTCAAAGATAAATAACACTAGAAGCACTTAAAATAACATCTACAAACAGCAACTACGAAAAAGCGTTCATGCAACAAACCCTGGTTAGTAACATGCCGGTAAGGATCGGGATAAAAGAAAAGGAACAACGGAAAAAACATTGGTTCTCAACAAAATCACTACACGCACAACTTCCAAAATAAACTGCTATCTATCTACGCATCGGAAAATAAACCCAAAATAATGACGGCTCATAAGCACAAAGCAGAATAGGTTCTCCGGAATTAAATAAAGATTCGTTTGGCCAGTATCATTGGAGCTGCTGGGGCCCGGCTGAGCGACTAGGGGCCGGCGGCAGCCCGCCATGCACCGCGTATCTACTCCTGGAGACGTCTGGAAGGCTGTCCCAGCCTTAAGACCCAAGCGAGTCGCCGTGCGACCCTCATGCGCGCTCCCGCTACCGCGTGGACCAGAACGGAAAGCAAAAAACCGGGACAACCTTCGAAGGAATGCCACTTACAGGGTATCTCAGCATTATAATTGCAAATGTAATAAATAAATGCGATAAAATATCATAAAAATAAAGAAAAATAATGCTCCTCAAGACTACAACCTCGTACCCCATACATTCTGCAATATTACTAGCGTCGGCCGTTCCGAGTTCAAAGCAATTGAACTTTGGAGGGGACGGGAGGGGAGGGAGCGGTCGCCGTCTCTGGACTTAATCCTTCGTTAATTGACCTCGTTTTAATGAGAGGAGTGTGTCGGGAGGCGAGACGCCGACCGCTCGGGCGGTCCCTCTGGCCGGGGGCGACGGAGCCAAGGCAGTACCTCCATCGGTTGTCTCCTGTTTTCGCTTCCTCTTCTTGCCTCTTTGCGTATTAGCCCTAGACGACCAATCGGGATAGAGTTGCATGTGCAGCTGCCGTTCCCTGCGCGCCAGCTCGTAATACTTGGCTTGCTCCTCACGGCCGAGCGCATGCCACTGAACCGTCGCAATATGGAAAAAAAGAGAAATGCACTTCGACGGCGTTCTCCCTATCTAGTGCTAGAAAAACAGCCCTCGGTGAGCCTACTGATAAATTTTGATCCTAATGAAAATGGCCAATTGTGACTTTTCTCACAGAACCTATTCTGCGGTCGGAGTCGCGTCGTCTATACATACAACAAACCAATATAGTTTCCGGTAGGGTGTAGGGTGTACACAACGGTCACTCGACGACTAAGTACACAGAACACGCAACAACTAGGGCGCAGCGCAGCGCCGGCGGGGGCGGGCGGTGCGCTGCGCCTCCGACTGCGTCCAGCCGCTTTTCTAGCACAGCACGGGGCCGTCGACGACACACGCCGTAGCACACACGCACACTCATACGGGGACCGGGACGGGGGCAAGCCGGTTAGTGACGGGAAGCCCCGGACGTTAGTGGGAGGGGTGGGGGTCAAGCGAGTGTACAGAAGCGTCCGAGTCCAGCCCTTGTCATGTACCTCCCAGCTCTGCGGGACTGCGGTCCTTTTTCCGCTTTTTCTTTTTGGACCCGTAACCGTAGTTGTCGCGCGCGCTCCAGCCCGGGTACAGCTGCATATGGAGCTGTCTCTCTTGCCGCGCTTTCTCATAGTACTTTGCTTGTTCCTCGCGACTCAATGAATGCCACTGCGTGTTATAGATTACGTTACGGGCTGCCTCGCGGGCCTCCCGGAGCAGGCCCGCGAGCACCTCGGTAGGACTGTCTCCGTCGACACATCACTTGCTACTCTTGTTAGGAATGATTCTTGGTAGTCGGGTAACGGATTCGATTCCCGGTAGTGGGCCTGTTTGTTATTCAAGGCGCGAGGCGACGGCGCGCATCAACTGCAGCCCGATGCACCTCGATGTTTGTATTCGTAACAAGATTAACAAATGGGTAATCTACACATATAATGTTGAATTTACATTGAATATCACTGATTGTATTTAAATCGTGTTGGGTAATCGTTCGATTGCTAATTTGTCTATTTGATCGCAAGATTTACATTCTGGAATCGTTGTAATGTGGAATAATGATGAAGCTTTGGAAACTGATAAATTAGCAAAAGGCAATAATGATCCCAGGATCGCAGTAGCGTTAATGACATTTACAGAGTTTGTGGACCCTACAGGAGCTTTTTACAATAGAAGCCTTATACGTAAAGTTACGATGATTATGCCAATTGCAGCATTTGTCAGGAATTTAGAGTGCTTTATATAGCTTTGACATCTGAAATGACCGCGACGGTGCTCGTGACATTAAAGACGGACAAGGGGACTTTAGTACTAGTTTTTTATGCGATAAAGTATAATGATCGAGTAGCCGGTATCGTTTTAAATAACGCGATAAAATTCAATGGCTGATGCGATATAGGAATCGTTATTAAAATTAAAAGTAACGTCAGCAAACAAGTCACTGGAAATATGAATAGATGAAAACTGAAAGTAATAAAATGTTTAAATGAATTATTCGTTTTGAGTTGAACATCGTAGAATTCAACATATTGTTTTATTTTTCGTAATTTCTTTAAATTAAATAAAATATAGGTACATCAATATCTGTACATTCTAACATAAAATTTGACACAAACAAACAACAAAAACATGATTCATGTATAGATAGATAGGCACATAATGTAAATTGGTCCAATTAAGCTGGCATAACCAACAAGCCAGTTGGTACAAACATTGCCAATACTTTCTAGAACTCAAGAAGTTTTTTTTTAATTTATTTAATAATTCTTAAATAGGCCAAGTTACGTAGCATGTGGAATAAACAGAGAGACACACAAAATAGTTGTCACTCACCCGTCGGCCCAGAATTTGGTTGATGGCCGCTGATTCCTTCAGCGTACACTCGGCTACCACTTTAGCCCTCATCTCCTTCATGTATAACATGAAGGCGTTTAGGGGTTTCTTGATGTGGGGTTTCTTGTCATTCTTGCTGTTTGAGTTGGATTCTGAGGGCTTGTCATTTACGCTGCTGCTGCTTTTTTCAAGTGATCTGGAATTGCGAAAATAATATTATGAAATTACGGGATCATCGACATATACATAGGCAGTGGACGTCCTACGGCTGAAATGATGAGACAGATAGTCAGATACCCTGCACTACATGTGTAATGGATGTTTGGTTTCTTTTTCCATTCTGTAAAGTTTTTAATTAATTTATCATCATTATTATTTCATGTTAATCCTTGATGAAACTGACAATAATTCAGTGTATGCTAATATCAGATTATCCTCCTCCTAGCTTCGTGGTCCTCAATGCTGAGGGTCGTGACCACCCTTAAGAATCACTTTATCTCGTACGATCTTTTCCCATCTGTCTCTGTCTCTTGCGGTGTGAAGGGCGTTGTGAATGGACGAGTTAAGAGTGGTGCGGATCTGGTCGGACCAACGAACGGGGCTGCGTCCACGTGGCCTCTTGCCATCCACTTTACCGGTCACAATGAGCCTCTCGAGGTTGTTCCCGTCTTTCCTTGCAATGTGACCGAAGTACTCAAGCACTCTACATCAGATCAGATCTATATCAGATTATAATTACTTTTTATTTTGAAACCATTCCCTATTATCATAAGTGCAAAAGTAACTCAGGCTCTCACTCCAAAACCTAAGCAAAAAAAATATAACATTGTAAATACAAAAACGATTAATTACTCTCAACATGAACAACAATCGAAATGACTCTGTTCAAAGTTCATTAATATGTCAAGTCAATTAAAAGAAAACTTTAGCATTTACATTTGCCGAAACCAAAATGTCACATGTTTTTCTGCTGACGCTACTCCGATAATCACTCTCTTCATTCTTATCCGAGTATGTCAATATGTTGACGTGACTCGCGTACAGATGACCGCAATTACTTGCAACGGTGAGGGAAAACACCGTGAGGAACCTGCCATTCTGTTACACATTGTAATTATGACCTTAATTTGTAATTTGCAATGTTGGGGACAATTTACTCAACTATGGTTATCGAGATGTCTTAGTTTAATACGTACGCAAAGAACGAAATATATATAAAAGTAAAACAAAATATACATATACATGTTTTTTTTTTTGCAATTTTCTATTATAACTAACTTTACACGCTACGATTTTCCGGCGATAACAGCATATTTTCCCGGCGATAAAATAGTCTATAGCATTGTTCGATAACTACTCTATCTGAAACTGAATATTTTTCAAATCGGACCAGTAGTTCTTGAGCTCGTACAAACAAACAATTAAACCAACTCTTCTTTACATAGTATAGATTTGGCCAGGACGTACCATAATCCCTGGATCATGACATATCCCAGAACGTAATCAAATATAGACGGCGACTTCCCACTGATATATCTATTATATCCATACTATTCGATACATCTGATATCTCCACACCATTGGTAACAGTCTTGTATTTGTGTCAGTAGGGCTGCCACGAAAGACTATAAATCTACCTATACTAGGTAATATTTCAAAGCCGAGGGGTGATTATTATTAATGCTGTTATACAGTTTTTAACCCCCGACCAAAAAAGAGGGGTGTGTGTTATATGTTTGATGTGTCTGTCTGTATGTCTGGGACATCATAGCTCCCGAACGGATGAAGCGATTTCAATTTAGTTTTTTTTTTGTGTGAAAGGTGAGTTTGGCGCGAGTGTTCTTAGAAAAGCGGTTGTGCCGTCTAAAAGTTATGGGGGTGAGAGTGGGGAAGGAAAACCAAAAATCTACTAAAATATACGAGTGGGGTACCAAATGAAAGCGCATCGCGTGCACATTACATAATATTATGGTGTTTAACTATTAAGGAAATTTAGGCATTGGAATCGGGGGTTTTTCTTAAATTTTAAATTTAGATTTATATACTAGCACAGTGGACTATCATAATGTATCTATAGATACGACAATATACTATAAGTATTGATGTATTTTAGTTCTTGAATTGATAAGCATTCATAACCTTATACATAGATATTTATTATGACATGTGTTTTTATATTTGATGTAATAGGGGCAACAGAAATACAACATTCCTTAGAATTTCCGACGAAGTCTCAGAAATAGGGTCCCGTTATACCCTTTGGTCACGGAACCCTAAAAACGAGCAATTCAGCAAGATTTTAGATATTTGGACTAATAAAATCATCATTGTCATTATAAATAATAAAATTATTTGGAACTGAAACAGACCTCTCATCAAAAACCAGACTAACATGAGACAGAACTACAAGTAAATTCATTAGTTTATGAATTTCATAAATAGACAAATCATTAAACTCTTCCAAATCGTCGGTGCCAAGACCAATTAACAGCTAATAAAATCCCTTTCATCCAGATCTATTAAGGATCCCCATAAAATTACATCAAATTTATAGTTGACATTTCCATTGCTTTAGTTATTTTTGTTTATAAGCAAGTTATGATATCTGAAGATGTTGAGATGGATGTGTTGAGTGACCAGAATTTTGAGAAAAAGTATTGAGGAAATTTATTTTGAAAGTAGCATCAGTTATAGATAAATTTGAGTAAAAGACTTGCTTTACGTGAGTTAAGAGATGTCGCTTGAGGAAAATTGAAGTTAAGTACCATGTTGGATTAATTCCACTTTATGGACAAGGAGATCCGATGAAATAGTCTATGAATATGCAAAAGAATATAGACAAAACAATTGACTATGTTCACAACCCTAGCTGCGCGCGCGCATCACCGGAAACGCGCGTCTATTCCGAACCGGACGAGAGCTTGTTTATGTCGCCTGTCTGTCCGTCCGTATCGTTAGCACCTAAACGGTATTAACATATCGAATCAGATAAATGTAGATATTATAACTTGTGATATTCTCGCGTCGATAGATGTGAGTTTAGTAGAGTCGGCAATCAAAGGCCAATTATAGGTACATATTAGAAAATAATAATTTTATATTTAGTTTAATTGTTATTTTGTAAACGTATATATGTAACAGATTATATTACTATTCTTAAAGACCGTTGTATATATATATATATATATACCATACATATATTTTACAAAAACCAATACAAAGAAATCTGCTTTCTTGACATAAACATTATATTATGAACCGCCGAAACATTTCAGTTATTTTTTTTTTAATGATACACTTGTTATTAAATCAATATAATATTTTACACAACTATGACAAGTATTTAAACTTAAATTTTAGTATTAAATTTTTTATTTTCTTAATTTCCATTATTTTTTCATCAGTCCTAACGTCAGCAACAAATTATCGCTTATTTTCGTTAGAAAATATAAAGAAATATAAAACCAAAGCCATAAATTTCCATTGTCACATTCCATCCAATGAATGAATTCTTGGAGCTATTAAAACGCAGAGAATGGTGAAAAACGACTTCCCGTTACAAGCGAGGAAAATCTAATATTTATATATAGACGATATAAAATACGGCGCGACGTTGGATATTTTATATATATATAGGTTAAGGTGCAATTCGACTCGAACTTTTCTCTGTCTATTAATTTTATGAGTTTGAGAGATATATAAATCTTTAGGCCGTATATTTAAAACTAGACGCTCATTGGTAGAAATTAGACCATAAGTCAGTGAATCGAAAATAGCTTCAAGCACGTAATTTCTAAAGTATTGCTGTGTCAAATTCCTTAAAAAGGGGTAACTAAGATTTTTCATATTGATTAGTTATAAACACATTATCTTTCGTACTTGCGTTTTTTAATTAATAAAAATATGAGCAAATTTCTCGTATAGCAAAATGCTAAGGAACATCGTAATAAAAATTAGTTCAGCCCCTTATTTTTTTTTATTTACCTTTAAAAACATGCTTATAATGATAAAACTTTAAATTAATACACCGTACAATATTTTTTTAATGTATAGATAAGTACAGTCGCAGATAAAACTAGCACATATTACACGATCGCCCCTTAACCCGTCTATTATAAACTTTTATTCACCAAATTAGTTCTGAGAAACGAAAAGTCGAGTTACGACTTCCTCTGAATGGCGTGGTGTTTTTAAATGGGGAAAGATAAAAAAAGTCCTGACACAATGCGCCTGCGCGTCCAAACGAGGTATTCTGGCGCGCGCAGTAATTATGTGCTATGTAGTGATAGCAAAAAAACAACTTAAAGTCCTTTTTTCTAAAGTAGATTTGTGTATATTTAAAAAATGGTAATTTGAGTAAACGGTATGTTTTCTTTCCATTATTTTTTTTCAATTTAAGTTAATCACTAATCATTTATCACTTCAGCACATCAGGATCCTTTTTTAAATAGTAGCATATTGCTACTGGCATTATTTCATAATTACTTAGGGTTTATTTCAATTGTTGAAAAGAGATATGCTTATATCTGACGTTATTTTTACTATAATTTCAGATACAGATTTAAAATAGTATTGCAACAAGAAGGGTTGTAAATACAATTCATAAAATTCATTTAAACAGCCACATAAAAATAAATGCAGTGAAATGTTATCCCTATCTGCTTAAATCTCAACCGTCCCATAATACGTCCTTATCTTAAAAATCTTACACTTTCGCTTGTAAACTCCCGTCACTTGTTTTGGCGACGGTACCCAACCCGTTACCTCGAGTCGCGTCATATATCATCTTAATTAAATTTCTCTGCCACTGACTTATTTACATGAGTGTACCTGTATTTACGGACTGGTCACGGTTTGAGTAAAAACTTTCGGGTTTTTGTTGTAGCAGATCATTATTGTTTTGTGTTTAACATTCCTGAGGCTAACCTGCTCGGTATTATTCCACTTTTCTATTTGAGTACCTATACCAATTTTACTTGGTGTATTCAAATAAAAAAACACGAGGAAAAGCCTTTAAAAACGGGAAAGGGCGAAACAAACAAAAAAAACAAAGCCGTTTTATGTATATGGATATGCGAAAGTACCCCGAAATGATATGTAATTTATTGCAAGTCGGGTGCTATAATTAACACCCGATAAGATCCGTATTAATATTAATGTAAGTATGTAATGTATGTTATTTTAACCTTTTAGCGAAGGGAATTAAATACAAAGGGTCAATTTTATGATACCCTCAAAAATATAATATATTTTTATGTGAAAGCTGTTGTTTAGTGTTGGTTTTTTAATATCTAGAGAACAGATTTTTATAAAATTTATTGGGTGGAATTTCTGAGCATAAATTTATATAATTATACCATGAAAAATGTAGTTATTCCGGGACGTGATGCTCGAGGAATGAGATGTAAACGTACTAACCCGAAAAGTCATGGAGAAATAGGATCTAAGATACAGATTTTAAGTTTATCTATTTTAGCAGACAAAAACAAATAAACTTTCTAAATTATCATGGTTTCTAACAATATTATCATTTAAAACGGGAAACATACCATGATTTGACGGTTTTTGAGTTTTCCGATATTTCCGTGATCATGGCGCTTGCAACAGCGTCGAAATATCGGGATAAAAACAAATAAATTTGATAAGTATGAATAGTAAACCTAGGGTTCCGTGTTCATCTTTGATACAACTAATGTGCATTACAAAATTTATAGAAGTAAGTAATCAGTGACTAAACTGTTAAGGTTTAAGTTAACTGTCGCACAATGTACTATAGTATTCCATTGTCGAGGCACACCCCTGTAATCTAAGCTTATCGAGATGTGATAACATCTATGGGCTACACGAGCGACATTTAGTGTACTGTCAGTCAAAAAACAACGTAGTTTTATGACAATATGAATCTTGGAATAATTTAAATTATTGTGTTGTTTTGTGATAACATACAATACAATACACTTTATTAAACACCAATTTACAAAAGAGAAAATAACATATAATTGTGTCACAATGGGCGGTCTTATCACTAAAAGTGATCTCTACCAGACAACAAATAATAAAAATAATACTAAAGAAAATTGGTTATTTTCACCGCGGTGGATATCGCGCTTATTGCGAAAATATTTCGTGTCTCTATAGTAGGTACTATCTTTGCACCTTGTTCATATTTATAGAGAAAAATAGCGTTGACTGTTATTAAAAAATATTAAACTATATCTCGAATTAAGTTTCAAACTTTAGAAAAATACTTTTTTTTTCAGTCATATCAGAAATAGATGACGATTATACCAGTAAGTAGCGATATACACTATACAATAATTACAACATTATTTTTTCATATTTCAGTCGTTATTTCTAACTTGTATGTACACTGCATCTCTACCTACTCTTATTTTGTTTCACATTTCATCATCACCACATGTTTGCTGTAAGAAAACTCTTATAGGGTTAAGCTCGCCTTTGCATGACTATTGTAACAAAACCTTCGTGTATCCTTTTTAAACCCCCGACCAAAAAAGAGGGGTGTTATAATTTTGCCGCAGCGTTATGATTAGAGAACTTTTTGTCTGACCGTTTTGTGCAATCTGTCGTGTGTCCCAACTAGAAATCTGTTCACCCCAATAGATCGCAGATAAGAGGGGCGTGTAACAGCACTGTTCCGTACACCGGTGAAACGTTTAGTGAACGTATATTTAACAGAATTTTTCATAATATCATTTAATAATGAATTAGAGTTATTATGAACACAACTTTAGTGTGACAAAGTGATAAACCCCACTATATCGCCTGCCTCAGTGGCGCGGTGGGCGAATGTCCGCTTGCAGAGCAAGAGGTAGCGGGTTCGATTCCCGCCGAGGGTAAAATTGTTTGTATGTTCTGCAAGCACTTTTCTCCTAGGTCTGGGTGTTTAATATGTATAATAAAATAGGTACCCTATTGACTAAACATAATTATTCCGTTATTTAGATTAATAGAAAAATTACAAATAAAGTAAAACATTGCAAAATATTATGATTTTTGTATATTACTTTTGAAGGGCTAAGGTTTTCAAAGGTTTTTAAATTTACCTAAATGTAGCTTGTCAAGGGTTGGTCTTGGGCGTACACGTTTTGTTGTTTTTTTTTTTAAATAAGCTTATACGATAGTAGCCCAACGTATACTGATACCAAAATCTTCATTCACAAACATTCTACACGAAAGATCATATCATCATCCTGCCCTTGTCCCACACTATGTGGGGTCGGCACAACGTGTGTTCTTCCATTTCCCTCATCACCCGTCATCACGAAAGATGACATAAAAAAATAAATTCTAAGCTCACCTGGCATATCTCGCATGATGAGACTCGAGGTCCGCCTTGCTGGGGGGCGGCGGCACCAGCGCGGGCCCCAACCCGAGCCCTAGGCCGCCGCCTAGGGTCGGCGAGAACCGGTACAACTCGCTGTAACAAACGCTGATTTGACGCGGGGTTTACACGCTGCATGATGTTCTCTCATAGTTTTGGTAATAAGTTTATTCTCTATACTAATATTAATATACATTATTTTATGATATTGGAGTGTCTGTTTGTTACATTAATAGCTTGTTATGCATACTGAATGCATATGAATGAGAATATACTGTAAAAGCTCGAAATATATACATTTTTTTTATGATAGATAAGCCTTTATTTAACCACAATCTCACCTGATGTAAAGTGACGATGTGGTCTTAGATGGGGCATGAAGATCTAGAAGGTAGATGGCTTCTCCGGACCACATTACGAAACTCGAAAAAATCGTTTCACGCACTGGCCCAGCCCGGAGGGTGGTGACAAGCCGCGGCCGAAGCCTACCACCAGAGTTCTGTTCATAACTCTGTACATAATTATTATTTAGTCCCGCCCGCCTTGTCTGTCAGTCTATCTGTCTTCATCCAGTATATAAAATTTCCATGTCACAATGTTAGTTACCGTACTCCTCCGAAACAGCTTTACCGATTTTTATTCAGTAGGTCTGAGAATCGGCTATTATCTATTTTTGTTGGGGTCAGCTCGTGTTCGCTATAAAATCAAAAACTACTGAAGTACTGAACGGATCTTTATGTGGTTTTGTGCAATAGGTAGAGGTAGTAGTAAGTCCAGCAGTGGTCATTTTACGACTGAAGACTGTGGGTATGCCGTTGCACTTGACAAGACCCCAAGTGTCGAGTGGCGATCGCAATACAAAATTTAGTGTTCAACTGCACGTCAATTGAGAGTGGCGCAATAGACCCAGTGCTCCTATCTGATTACTTGCTTGTGTGTCAGTAAAGTTAATCCGCGGAGACACGTCATTGAATAGAGTTCATCATTATCATGATTCCCACTGCTGGGACACGGGGTTTTTCTCTTAACGAGTGGGATTAGGCCTTAATACACCGAGCAGGCCAAGTGCGGGTTGAATTGAGCTCATAGCAGAAAGAAATATAGCGGACGCTTTCATAGAATTAGTATTTAGATGACTATTAGTGCCCTTCCTCACTACGTCATGGCGACGTCGCTGGCTACGGTATCCAAAGAGATATAATTAATGTTGATTGTACTTTATTAAATGAAACAGGGGCTAATTGAAATATCTTTCCAGAAATGCCCTGCCACTGCTCGAATGGGTCTCGCAGGGGATTTCTGGAATGTTTTTCCAACTACCCTTCGCGGGGAATACTCGCAGGGCATTTCTGGAGTGAGCCATATTGAAATGTTTGGTACCAAGTACCTACCTCATGTGGGGACGGTTTGGTATCGTTTGGCACCCATCAATATCTATATTAAACGCTTAGGTATGTGGCCAGTAACATTGCTATGGCGTCCTAGGGCAGGGCACATACTTGTCTATGACACAAACCTTGATAGACTAGAACTGGTGATGGGCAGCGAGGTGGGGTACGGGCTGCGAAAGCCGCTCGCCGCTGATGATATTGGATACATGCTAGGGGTATGCCTGGAACAGACGGATACATGTTTAGGATATAACTTATCTATATGATTTTATACTTAACAAACCTTGAGAATCAGTACAAATACAATAAAATTATTAGCATTACACTCAAAACTGTGAAAGCTAAGGTCAGGCTAACCGATGTAACGAGTAGCGTTTATTACGCGTTTAGCGTGGGTTCGTAGGATTAAAAAAAACAACAAAATTTTTGAAACGAAATCCATGAAACATCATGATCATCATCATCATCTTCCTGACCTTATCCCACATCACGTGGGGTCGGCACAACATGTTTTCTGCTTCCATTTCACTCTTTCACCCGTCATCTCAAAACTCACCCTGTTTCTTACACATGTCATCTTTCACACAGTCCATCCATCTTTTCTTCGGCCTACCTCTTCTCACATATCCATCTACATTCATATCTAACGTTCTCTAGTCACATTAATTTAAATCCATGAAACATTCATATTAATTTTTTAATCGAATAATTACCGAGTCTTACAATCAATGGTTGGAAATTTACAACCTAGTTATTTTAAAAGTGCCTTTTTAACATGTTTTCAGGGTCTTGATATCAATGTAGGTTGAACGAAATGATTTTGTTCATAAATTTGTTCAAAACTTTAAACCAACGGTTCTTCGCAACGAATTGTCACATTTGTGTGATTGATAGAATTAAGTAATTCCATATTCCTCATAGACATCGACCTTCCAGGGTTCCACCTTTCTTCCAGACACGTAGTCCTAGTAACGACATTTAGTAGAAAGTTATAGAACTGAGAAACTTAACTTGCATAAATTAAAAAATATATATATCTACGTACTATATGAGCCACCTAACACCTATAGTACAAGCTCCGCTTAGTTTGGGGATGGTGATGCTGTGTGAGTAGTCGGAAATTTATTTTATTCATTTAGAGAACTTACCACGAGGCCGCTACTTGTGATATTTCGGGACTGAGCATGGGGTAGGGGTACGTACCCCCTGGAAAGGGGTACATCGGGGTTCGCGCTAGCCCCGCCGCTGTGGACAAAAAAACATGCTTTAGCTTGCAACAAGTGAAGTCAAAACCGGCATCGATGGTAGAACTAGTCGACGTCAGCAATTGCCTTTCGATCAGCAACAACCGTCTGTAACAGCATTCGATAGATTGGATAGCCGAACAGTATCCGTCGATCGTTAGTTCCTACCAGACCAATGATTCAGCTTCAATCGTCGTCGAATCGAATTCTTGCCTTCGATTGACGGTCGATCAATTGGTCTAAAAACTGAAGAAGCATCTTAGAAGCTTGTGATTAGAAGTATCTGCCAGCAGTAGTTGCTTGATGATATACCCACCTAGTTTGGAGTCGAGCTGGTAGGGCGGCGGGATGCCCATGTGGGCGGGCGGCGGCTGCCCCAGGTCTCCGCCGGGGCAGAACAGGGACAGGCCGCCTCCCGCGGGAAGACCCATTTTACCCGTCTGTAACAAAAATAAAACTATTGTTAAAACATATCGATATGACAAAATATTAAAAACGCAGTTCTTATATCTTCGAGATATTCTTAAATGACTAATACGCTATAAACCATTTTCATGTCCCTGAGGTCGTTATAATCTATATTACCTAGTATTTTTTGTCCATGATATAACTATAATATATTTTGCATAAGTATCGTTCAAGGGTTTTTAAATCCTGATCATTTTTTTTCGTTTATTCAGTGATAACGCAACTATAGTTAAATAGCAGAATTCCAAGTAATTAAATAATCATTCCGAAACTCTTTGTAGGATTAAATGAGCAGTAAAATTGTTGAAACGAAATTCATAAAACATAATATTATTTTTTTATCGAATAATCCCCCAGTGTCTATTTGTTTATATACGTATCACTAAGGCTTTGTCATCATTCACCATTTCAGCCATTAGACGCCCACTGCTGGGCATAAGCCTTTCTCAAAGACGACCAATTATACCGATAGATCGCTACTTGCATCCACCGTGAGCCAGCAAGTAAAGCGTCTAAGGATTTGTATCTATAAAATATTATCTAAAAGGGGCATCTACTCTATCCTTCATTTACGACTAAACTCCACAATATCCATTCAAACGAACCAGACACAAAAGACGCCATTTTATACCAAACAAAAACCTCATAATTCCCAAACCATTCAAGCTTAAAAATAACACTTCCCTAAAACAAAACGGGCTCCAAAGATGGCGCATCATTAGCAAGTAAATTGGCGCGAACGTATAAATTTCGTTCTACCCTCCCAATTATGTAAAATGGCGTCGACTAGGGCCATCCACGCGAGTGTCTCGGCTCTAATTAAACGGGACTTCTTTCACCACTTTATTGTGAATAAACGACAGTAGTTACTTCATTCTGATTGTTGGCAAACCATAAAATGGATGCTGGAAGTTGAGTTGGGAATTCACGCGGTTTGTATTTTTGACTTCTGTAAAGTTTTATTTTTGTAGGTGAATTACCAAGAACGTTGTATGATGAAGACTGCTAGTATAAAAAATATAAAAATGTATTTATGAATTTCAAATGCAATTCTAAACTTCGAATTTATGAATAATAAAGGCTCGGTCCTAAATCACCATCGTCATTATAACATATAAAACAAAATGGCTGACAAATCTCCGGCACTATTCCATATTCGAAAAAGCAGGAACCGCTTATTAAGACAATAATTACCACGAACAAAGGAGCCCACTAATTAATAATAAAACATGAACAAACAAAGCCCACCATTCACGCTCGGGACGGCACAAAAAAAGAAAAAATAACCGAAACGGTGGTCGAAAAACGACATGCGAGAAGGAACAAAAAGAACCATAGACAATGATGACAGTCGAGACGCATAATGCGGGAGCGAGTTCTTAATTTGAAAATATTTCCATAATAAGATTTGTCTATAGCATTGAAACAAAAGAGGCTTTTGTTCTCGGACAGTTCGTATATTAAAAATTAAATCACGCAATTAGGATAGCGCATAATAACGAATTGGCTAAACAAGTTTTCTCGTTAAAACTTGCACTTGCAAATTAGTTATGCATTTCGAGTTCGTACATTGAGGCTGCTAATGAAGGTGAGGAGAGGTGGCCATTGAAGAAATCGCTGAGAGGGTAGTTATTGAAGGTTGAAAGCGTGACGTCACAGCACTCGGCGCGCCGCGCCAGTCGCTAATTGGACGCCGCGGCGATAGGACGTCTCGACAATCGACTAATACTTGAGATTGAATGGCGACGCTAACGAGCGGCCGGCATGTTTCCAACCATGTTACAACTTTTAATTTTCCTATGCAGATTGTCGGGAATTGGGGAAGAGCACACTTGTGTAGCGTAGTACCCAGTAGTACACCCCTTTGGTGCGCCAATGCGAGCGAAGTAGGGCGTAATATCTTGAGAGTCGGCGGGGGTGGGCGGGACAGGATGCTGCGTTGCCATGGCGACCGTGTAGGGCGACGTATGTCTGTGTGCGTGAGGGGGGCGCGCCCTCTACCGACCTTGGAAGTTGTGTTCTAGTTTTCTGGATTCATACTTGCTTAGGTGCTTCTTGAGAACTTAGTTGACTTTGGTTTTACTATGAAGTTCAGTGTTGGAGATAATGCATTTCTTTTCTATATTTTTTATCACTACATTTTGATTTGTTGCAAAATTTTCCATCCAACGACTGTCACATAACCAAGTGGCACATAATTAGTTAAGACTTTATTTTCGTTTTTATATTTTTCCTTTGGTCAACAATAAACTATATATCCAACATTTGTCCAACTGACTTATACCTAATATAACCTTCAAGAAAAGAACAAAGACATAAAAATATACTTACTTATTATCCACATTACATTGTCAAACTCGAAATTTAAATAAGAATATAAAAAGCTCCTCAATACCGTCTCATTTCTTGTCTATTTCCGGTATGGTCCAACCGGATGCTGCTGACGCCGGATCCACGTAACGAGGGATACATATTTAAATATAATAATCATATAGATAACGATTTAATAACCTTGTTTATTTGCGGTCGCTGGGCTGGAATAATGTTTATTTAGGTTTGAAATATTTATCGACTTCTTAGAATTAAACATATAGTAATGGATTTCTTGGTTTTGTCTTTCACAAAAAGTTTTACTGAATGTGTATTTCTGCCAAAATGAAAAAAAAACTACAATGTCTGTGTTAGATATCATTTTCGATCCTTTAGAATAAAAAAAATAAGAAATATGAGATTTCTACTATTTTGGAAAACGCCAATATAATTAAATTAAAAGGCACTACATATTATCTTACTTGAGACCTTTGCCTTGCAGTGGGAACCTACAGGAAAATTAAAAAATATATATATTAAGCTATTTTCATTTAGTCTAAACCTTTTATAGTTATTCATGATAGATACAAGATTCAAAATCATTTATTTCCATTGTTTGGTTTTACAAAACTTAGACATAATGATCAAAGATATTTAGCCAATACTCCTCACCTAGTTGGATTTTATACTTTTTCTAATAACACTTCCTAAAGGAAAATATAAAAAGAAACCCGGAGATTAAAAAACACGAACAATTGCGTATTGTCATACGAAAACAAAGAGCTTAGAAATAATATTCTTCCAGCCATTCCAAGAGCATTACAACAAGGATTATAAAAATAAGATTCTACATAATCCTAACGGCGGAAAATATAAAATCGCTGTATCACGATTTGAGAACTCGGGGAAAATCTAATCGTGAATTTCGTCGGCGATATTCAAATCCGCAAGTATCGGAGGGTTGGGTACCCCTGAGGGCGTTGACCCCAGGAGGCTGTGGGGGTGGTTTAGAGCCTTCGATGAAGGTATTGTTGAGCAAATTTCTATTTTCGTTGTTGGTTATCTCGAGGCGATAAGAAATACTAATATAGTACTGTAACGTATGTAGTATATTATATACTTGGTAGTTTTCCGATAAAAATAACAGAGCAAAATGTTATTGTAATATCTGGCTAAACAGTGCGATATAATAAACGATTGCTTGATATTGTGTTTGACATATATTTACGTTGCAACAAAAACATGCAACAAATAACAGGATCCCCAAACATAAAATAAGCAGCGAATGACACTATGAAGATATTTCTTCATACAGTTAATTTTGTACATAAAAAAAGGAAAATTATTAAAAATGGTACTGAGCAATTCATGTTATGTAAATAAATAACTAGATTTTGAAACTTATAATAAAAAAAAAAACAGGAAATTGTCCCACATTGCCACATCCAGTAACTCATAGTGCATGTTCCCAGTAACTCGTAGACTTCAAAAGGTAGCAATTCCACAAAAACAGCATTCAATAACTAACGAACGCTCCCTCAACACAGAAATACTAGAAGGCACTCCGATCCGATCCAATAAGCTTCTATAACGTAGAACTACGGAATTACGAGCCTTTTGCGATTAATGCAAGGTTTTAACGTTTACGGACCGTCCTTGTAAACGGATACGCGTCGTTTGTTTAACTAAAATGTTTTACTATCTCGTTGCGATTTTAACGGGCCGTACATCGCAATACGATACTTTTTATTATATTTATACATACCAGTCATATCACACTTATAACTTTTTTTGTGATAAATTTAGTGGGAATATGGAATTCGCGATACTTATAATTATAATTAAATTAGATTTTAACTACGGTCAAAGGATAGGTGATAAAATAATTTCTAGACCAGAAGAGTATCTTTCTTTTATTAACGATTTTAATATAAAATAAATTATATTTGGGATAGTTTATTCATCGACGACATTGATATTCTAATTATTATCGCAGGTAATACCGTCCTTTATAAATAATGCTAGAAAAATAAAACATTATGATTTAACTGAATGTTTTAATAGGATATGTATTACCGTATCCAGCAACTTTTTATCCACGTTATGGAGAGGGTACGTCAATTATGTTTTGTCGCACAGCTCCCAGACTCGAGGAAATTGGTACACAGTTATATATCGCGTTGTGTACATATATTTATGTAGACTACATGTATGTTGCCAGTGATGACTTATGGATTCGATCTAAGGATTTTCTGTCCATATATTAAAATAATGTACATACCTACCTACCATAGTATATGATTAAAAAAGTTTAGTTTTTTTTTGCCTAAATTTTACGTTGTAATTTTTACGTCATATTGCAAAGAATAAAAATACTTGTGGATTCTTCCAAAGATGTCTCAATGGTGTGAAAAAGTATCATAATTCTTCAAGTCATTGTGTTTATCTCGTGCCTTTTACGTATAAGACAAACGATGACAATAAACCAGGCGACCTCTCAGTAAGCTAGCTCCAAGAGAAAACAGAAATTCGCAAAATTTCGCGAAACATAACACTTCAAAACAAGTATCACCCGTCGCATAAACACGACATCCGGGAATCGAACCAGCCATTTTTACGATTAGTCCCAGCAAGCCACTATGCACTTAAACCTCAAGATAATAAGCTTTAAAGAACCCTGACTGTATACTTCCAACAAAAAATAAACACGAACTTACACTTAGCAGCAAGTGGCATAAGATTCGAAATCGCGTGTTGTTCTCATAAACTTTTGGTTGAACGTTAATGGTAAAATCGACTCTAACATGTAGCCATACCACGAGTTGCCACTTACGACTGTTGGAGGTTACAACATATTCCAATCCCAATTGACAGATAAAGATACAATTTTAGTTGTAAAGATCTGTAAATTTTGTGGGATTGCAATATGTTATAATCTCCAACAGTCATAAGTGGGAGCTCGTGGTAGGGCTACTGAAACAATAAGTAGTAAAATGACAAGTATCGGTGTTCGCGTTGCGGTGACAGCATTCGACGCTGTTTTACGGTGAAAGCTATCTAAAGAGATGAACGCAACGAGAACACTCTGACCTGACATTACTGGGGTACTGTCAGCGCAGTAAATTTGTTACGTCTTATGCGGGTGATGTGTGGATGTTGTGAACGCGTTTTTTTTATTTGTAATTGATTTAAGCTTTTGTAATTGATAATAGGTTGTTGTTTTATGTTGTTACTAGTTGATTAGAAACATGTTTTTGACTGTTATATTTGTTTCACTTTTTTGGCTAGGTTTCTGTGAACAAAGGTTTTGTCATGAGTCAACTAGAAAAATATGAGTATTCAGTAGGTCTGGGAATCGGCTACTGTCTATTTTTCATTTTGCAAAACAACGTTTGCTGGGGTCAGCTAGTAAACAATATAAATACACTGTTGTGACACTGTAGGCCATTGAAAAGTTTTCACATATAGGAAATACATTTTAAAACAGTGTTAATAATACAATCAAGTCGTAATAAGCGCATATTTAATTAGCCGACTGTCCAGAGCTCAAATGAGTCAGAAATTCACAATGAGTCAGTTAAGTGTGTGTGTTAGCAGATTGAGATTGATGTACATTGCGCAGACGCTCAGTTTTACTAAAGAAGAGTTTTCAGAATAACGGCCGTTATATGAAGTGCTAATCTTAGGTCTAGATCTCTGTGGAAAGACCTAAGTCATCATCATCACCCTATTAAGGTTCCCACTGCTGGGACACAGGTTCTTCTCTTTTGATGAGAGAGATTAGGCCTTAATTCACCACGCTGGCCAAGTGCGTTACTGAAGACCTAAGTATCGATGTGGCAAGCAGCCGCAGACTGGATGGTAGCCGGTTTGGGTATAAAACGAGAACGCGACAAGCCTATGCGATATGATTATATTCGGTCTTACAGAGGTAAGCAAAATTTTATAAATAAAGTTTTTGTGAGGTAGTATGCTGTAGATAATTATAGTGAGAACTTGATGTGTATGTGTATGTAAGAATGGAAAATTACAAAGGAAGGTTGATAAGAATAAGGCAGACTTAGCGAGAGTAATTAAAAATATTAACTATTTGTATCATTGCAAAAAAATCAAAACATTTCAACAATATATTTCTAAAAAATAAGAGTTATTTTCCTAAATATATATTTTTTTTGTTTTTTTTATGATAGATAGGCCTTTATTTGACCACAATTTCACCTGATGTAAAGTGAAGATGTGGTCTAAGATGGAGCATGAAGACCTAGAAGGTAGATGGCAAATCCAAAGAGATCTTTGCAAAATGTTTGACATTTGTTTCAAGAATATGCAGGTGCTTCTTTCCCTTCTTTTTTCCTTCTTAACATGCTTATTCAAGGCAATTTTGGCGACCGCCATATTATGTCCGCAATTTCCGAAGACGGGTTTAATCTTGGCGACAAAATTCTCATTTACAAGTTATTTTAGCGCGAAGGATTACTTTCTAATGGGCTATTTAGTCCCGACTTTTTGGATATGTCAGCTGCTTTTTGCTCAGGGGCGTGGGTTCGAGTCTCGGCGTTCAATTCATTCGCTAGACGTTAATGGTTGATTTTAATTTTATTTTGTGTCTATTTGAGTAATTTGTTCTTGAGCAAACTATATAAATTACGTGTTTTTTTCTTTTAAGTACACCACATAGTTTGTGACATGGTTGCAGGGCATTTAATTAAACTTGAGCTGAGATTAAGATTGTCTCTATACTAATATTATAAAGCTGAAGATTTTGTTGATAAAATATTATATATATTTTATATATATATTTTGGAGGTTTTGTCTGTTCACGTCCGTAAGTGGTAACCCTCTGAATCCTTACACGTGACCTCCGGGTGGTGCTAAGAACAGTCTCTGGTGGGAGGCTTCGGCCGCGGCTTGTCACCACCCTCCGGGCTGGGCCAGTGCGTGAAGCGATTTTTTCGTGTTTCGTAATGTGGCCCGGAGAAGCCATCTACCTTCTAGGCCTTCATGCCCCATCTTAGACCACATCGTCACTTTGCATCAGGTGAGATTGTGGTCAAATGAAGGCTTATCAATAATAAAAAAAAAAAAAAAAAAAAAAAATATTTCAGTGTTAGATATCTTATTTATCGCGGAAGGCTATAGGCTACTTTTTACCGCGGGAAATCACAAAAATACAGGCAAAGCAGTGGCATTTAAAACTAGTGTGTGTTTATTTCGGACCACATAACAAACAATAGTACAAATAACTAGTAACTAATATACATGTAACACATATTTTTGACCTTGACTGTACTTCAAGTACATTTATTTTGAGTTAACAATTACGAAACTTGAAGTCCATCTTATGACACGTGTAATAAAATTTCGTGAGCTCTTTTGGCGAGAATTTTATATCGAAGTCACTTATCCAAGTCAATCGGGTACCATAAAATCCTTTTTACATAACCATAAAATACGCCCGTAAAGTAACACATTATCTGTCACTTAACCCAGTAAGGGCCAAAATACTTGCATTATTTAATCTTGATACCACCGGAAATTCTTGACGTCTCTGTGTGAGAGAGATAGCTAATGTTATTGATAGGCGTGAAAGAGATGGAAGTTAACCCAGTTGTTGGCCGTCGTGGCTCGTAATTGTTTCAAGATTGGATGCTGACAGTCAATGTTTAAGTGTGAAGTGAGAAATGGGGATGAGTGTATGTTTTATTTAGCAAGACCACGCAAAACTTAAGATTTCAAACAAGTAACACGAATTTAAATTTTTCGCTGAAAAAGATTGAGACACATCCGTAACCTTTGTTTCCTTAAAATTTTAAATAGTTTAACCTAAAAATTGATATTAGAACTTATTCAAAATCATTAAGAAATTACACGATGTTTCAAGAAATTAATGTCAATTATAGTGATAGATATAAATAAATATTTCCGAACTACTCACACAGCATCCTCTAGCGCCAAACTAAGCAGAGCTTGTACTATGGGTGTTAGGTAACTGATATACTACATAGCTTCTTGGAGGTTTGTGTCTGTTCACGTCCGTAAGTGGTAACCCTCTGAATCCTTACACGTGACCTTCGGGTGGTACTAAGAACAGTCACTGGTGGTAGGCTTCGGCCGCGGCTTGTCACCACCCTCCGGGCTGGGCCAGTGCGTGAAGCGATTTTTTCGTGTTTCGTAATGTGGTCCGGAGAAGCCATCTTCTAGGCCTTCATGCTCCATCTTAGACCACATCGTCACCTTACATCAGGTGAGATTGTGGTCATATGAAGGCTTATGAATAATAAAAATAAAAAATTGCTATTTTTTTTTGTTTGCTTGAACGATCTAACCACAGGAGCTACTGGTCTGATATCAATATTTCAGTGTTGAAAGCTTATTATCGAGAAAGGCTACATATACAACATACTACATAACACGGGCATCTTAAAGAGCTAGTTATTTCTAGTCATTAAAATGTTGGTAAATTAAAATGATATCGTCATACATTTGATATCTACATTTTAATTCAAAGCGACAGGTATCTAAGCCTATTAACCCCTCAATTGGATGGGGTCGTTTGATTCCTTGTAATTATGTAGCATGATTATAAGAAAGTGTCATATGATTGTCCATGATTGATTGAAATGACTATTCTGCGCAGGGAATACCAAGGGTTAAGTGGTTAATTTGCTTTGAATTATTAGTATGTAATTATTCTGACTTATTTTTAATGTCGCTAAGGGTTTATTCTATATTTTTTTAGTGCTTTGTATTTTTTTTTAATTTTATGACTACCTCAGTACGTATCTCCAATGGTTGCTGACTGGTTTCGTAGTTACCTATTTGGTCGCCGGCAACGCATTCGCGTGGATGAGAAATTCTCAACCTGGTGTGATGTCTCAGCCGGTGTACCTCAGGGTGGTGTTCTCTCTCCTTTTCTATTTGCCATCTTTATTAACTCTATCACGAATTCTCTTTCATGTTCCTTCCACCTTTACGCCGATGATCTCCAATTATACTTTCAAACCCCTTATCAGTGAACTACAATCTGCAATTGACATTATTCATATTGATCTATCTCGTATTTTAGCCTGGAGTTCTTCTTTCGGCCTTACTGTCAATCCCCTGAAAACTCAGGCTATAATCATTGGCAGCTCCAGAATGATATCCAGGATCGATAAGCAAAAATTACCTTCAATAATATTCGACGGTGTCCCTGTTGCTTTCAGTAAAAAGGTAAAAAATCTTGGCTTAATATTGGATGAGGAGATGTCTTGGGGACCCCATCTGGCTGAACTGAGCCGTAAAATGTTTGCCACTTCTGCCACGTTGAGGCGCCTACGAAAATTTCTTCCTACTTCCACTAAGGCCACTCTAGCTCAATCTCTCTTGCTCCCTATTCTCGATTACGCTGATGTGTGCTATCCGGATCTTACAGAAAACCAGTTAAACAAACTTGAGCGGCTCCAGAATTTCTGTATAAGATTCATATTTGGTTTGCGCAAATATGATCATGTGTCCGAATTTCGCATTAAGCTCAAGTGGTTACCAATTCGCCTTCGCAGGAATACTCACCTTCTGTCTCTCTTATACTGTATTCTTTTTCATCCTTTCACTCCTAGCTATCTCAAAGACCACTTTTAATTCCTTTCAGACTCCCACTCACTCTCACTTCGCTCTTCTCAATCCCTTCTTCTCAAAACTCCTTTACACACTACAACATTCTATGAAAAATCATTTATTAATCAAGCTATCCGACAATGGAACGAGCTCCCTCAAATCATACGAAACGCTAAATCGCTTCCCATCTTCAAAAAACTGCTTCACGAACACTTATTTTTATCTATCATATAGTCTATTATTATTCCGTATTTATTTATCTATTTATTTTTTAGTATCGCTCTTATTAGGATATAGTTTATGAATTATGTAAGTTTATTTTTAAGTTAATTTTATTTGAAAATAGTTTTGAATAGTTTATTTGGTATTTATTTATTTTCCTTTATATCTTCTTTACGTTACGCCACTGTCTATGTCGTTCTATTTCTTTCCCGTCCATCCAAAGGTTGCCTGGAAGAGATCGCTCACAGCGATAAGGCCGCCCTTTGTACTCCAATGTATTGTCTTGTTATTGTTTGCAGTTTGTATTTTATTTGTGGTGTACAATAAAGAGTTATCTATCTATCTATCTATCTCAGTGGCTTGTTGGTGCAAATTTAATATGATTCACAACGATAAGTCCGGATCTGGTTTTTGGTTTAATTTAATAGAAAACACTTATAAAGAAGATTGTTTCACTTACTATTAGAATATAAGCTACAAAACCAGCCAATTTACAAATATTCCGACAGTGTAATTAAAAAAAAAATGGTAACAGTGGTTTTTTTTTAGAATAAGGCAGTGAAAACCTTTGAATCTATTAATTCTGCCAAAAATAAATACAACATTTCCACCAGAATAAGCCCATGAGAACCAACATGAAAAATACTCTGCCGAAGACACCGTTTAACAAACAACAGGGGCCAATTAGACCACACGACACGTCAAAGGGTTAATATGGGGTCTGCGAGACTGGGACATGTGAGGGTTAATAATACTTTTTATTCATATCGAGATTATAATTTGATTGTGCGATTAGAAAGGTTACTATTTTGGGTTTTTTAAAGCTATTTGCATATCAAATTGAATAATAAAATAAATGTTTAAGTATCTTTTGAAGTTTACAATTTTATTGTTTCACTTTAAATAAAAGAAAAAAGTATAGCAGCATTAATTTTTACATTCATTACATCCAACTGAAACTTAATACACTTACTACGTATAAAATTATTTTGTAACTATAGAAATATTTCCAAACAATACACACAGCAACATCTAGCCCCGTGGTAAGCTCTAAGCTTGTGTTACTAGACGGGCATTAGACATTTATTTAAGACTCTTGTGTAGAAAAACATCCAGTCACGAAACTAGGAATTGTAGATTTTAGTCCCACGAATCGAACCAGCAACTTCCTACATCTCAAGACTCCACTCACCAGGTCTAAACTCAATAACATTGTTAAAAATAATTTACACAACTTCAAAAAAAAAAGCACAATCGAGCTTTCATAATTCCCTTTTAAGTTTTTTTTCTATAAATGCTTCACAATCCAATTTTCCTAGTGTAATAAACAGGTGGAGGTTAACCCTGCAGTTGACGAGAGCCTGCGGCGCGACTTCAAAGGAAATATAAATGTATGAATTGTTTAGCGAAAGGCCCGCGGGGTCGAGATGTACCCCAACGTATGAGGGTTATTTAGAAATTATCGTGTTATTTTGCAGGTAGGTATTTTGTATTTCAGGTTTATTTCGAAGGTCTGTTTGGTTTATTCACGCACAATATAATTTCAGAATGAGGTAGAAAATTATATTCTAATTGGACTTCGTCATATATACATAATAATATGTATAAATGCAAAGATGTAATAATTTCTACTGATTAAGACTTTTGCGGTGTTCCTAAAAAACTTCTTCATAAAAGGACTCAAGACAAGAGTTAATTTATTTATGAAACTTAACATCCGGTTCAGGTATCATTCTTAAAATAAATTCGATAAGCATGAGATGGACCCTGAGGGTTCCGAATAGTTTATTTATTTTAACACATTTCGTCATTCAAAATACCACCAAAGAAAGAAAAAAGTGCTAAGAGAAAGATTTAAAAGTGCTAAAAGAAAGCAATCAGCGGTCACTTATCCATGTTGGGTATGTATTTATTACGTGATTTTAGTATTTATAGGAAACAGGAATACATCTTCCCTCAACATTCTAGCTCCCTATCTATCACGGTTCTCGAGATAAGTGACGAAGTCTTAGTAATAGGTAAGTTCCAGTTTTACCGTTTTTTACGGAATCCTAAGAATAAATCTAGATTGTAGAAGACTGAGGACATTGTTGCATAGTAGCTAGTAATTCTGTTGATTACGCGCAACCCTAGGTAGCAATCTAAAGCCAATTTACTAATTATCACTTTAAAATGCAACCCCGATCGCGGTATCTTAACCACTAGTTGTCGAGTAGTTAACCTTACGGTAATAACTGTCTTTGGTCAGTTAGTCATGATATTACTGATAGACCTGATGCTGATATGAATATGTTACCTTAATTTTTGCACGGTGATTTATTTTTTCCTTGTTAAAAAGGGTTTGTTTTCTATAAATTTATTGAAAAGCCGTCAACCCTACCCACTACGGCTTTTAATGCCTCATACAGGGTTACTTGCGAAAATATCCTAATTGTTAATGATAAAATGTACTTTATATCTTGCTAGCTATGCATATTATTTTAGACATGGATCGTTCATTGCTGGATATAGGCCTCCCTTATTCCGTGTAAAGCCGGTTTAAGGTATGTACATCTAATAAGAAATTGTATATACTGTCCTATAAGGACTATGATCCTAAAGACATTATGATACAATAAATCAAAGGAGTTTCAAATAATATTAATATTTATAACGGGTACCATGATTAACCGGTTTAAGAGTTTTCCGATATTTCGACGCTGTTCCAAAACTAAGTTGCCGTTATAAGTCTTAACAATGTTAAAAACCATGATAATTTTAAAAGTTCGTTTCAGTTTGTTTTTAAACGGTCCGCAATATTTCTCAAAACACAATAATATTAACTTAACATAAAAATATGAACAAATAATAGTAATTTATTGATAATATAAATTATAAGTCACAATTATGGTTTTAAACGTGGTACCCCGATGCCACAATTTAATCAAAATATAATAACTAATGTCATAATTATACTTAAATAAGTCTGAAATACATTAATAATAATTTAAATATAATGTCTACTTTATAACTACATTAAAATATAAATAATGCCAATCATCATTAGCTTTCCACCGTCCACAGCACCAATAAATAAACAAAATTACAAGCTCACAATCAAGATTAACTGAATCATAAAAACGCGCCCACCTAATCGAAACCACATACAAAATGATATAGCCTTCAGACATGACCGAACATCAAAAGGAAGCGTGGCGCGCGATGTCATTTCTGTAAAATATTAAGCGAGGGTTCTCCTGGACCCCACCCCCCTTTCAGGGTTAATACCGGGTAATACCGGAACGCTTATGTATTTTGAGTCTTAAGTTGTTTTCGTAATTTACAGGAGGAAATATAATTCTCTTTTCTCTGTGAGCAAGCATTTTATGATCGAAAAATCTCCAATATTTTAATAATCCTAAAATCTTGAATATTCGAAGACTTTGCTCACTCATCATCGAATAGTAATAGAAATATCGAAGTTTTTAAATAGATGAAGTACAGCATGCGCTGTCATTCGGCATTGGATGTCCACCAAGAAGAAGACTTTGGCTCTCGATATATGGAATAAGCTTGCAAATTGCAATATATATATATTTATACATATATGCAATATATATAAATACTATTGCTCGTCTTTGGGGGAGCCATATGTCTAGCATTGAACGTCCTACGGCCGATTATAATTTTGATTCGATTATGGTATCTAAATAAGTATGTCTTTGTTTGCCCAAATAAAGCTTAAGAAATAAAGCTAATGGCGAAATCAAAACAATCTCAGATAAGAAGAAGAATCTCAGAAGAAAGATATAGAAGATCTTTACATAAGCATCCCTATTTACGAGTACGTTACCACTGCTGGGCCAGAGGGACTTCTCACTTGGCGAGAGAGATAAGGCCTTAATTCACCACGCTGGCCAAGTGCGGGTTGGTGTCACATGTTCTTCAAACTTTTCAAAGTTCTCAGAACATGCCGGTTTCCTCACGATGTATTGCCTTCACCGTTATAGCACGTGTTTAAAGCGCACATACATTTTTCGAGATGAAAAATCCAGAGGTGCGCGAAGAGGAATGAAGTCGAGAGTGCTCCCAATTAGCCAAAACGGCTAGTAGATCTTTACTAGGAGAATAACAAAAGCAAATTAATGGTATAATAAATAGTATATAACTATCTAGTTAACGTTCTTACGGTCCATGTACTATTTCTTTGAACGCAACTAGCCTAATAAGGCCGCGACCTAATTAGATACCATTTGTGACTCAGAGTCTGCTAGACTACTTATAATACTATAAATGACGGCTACTTATAATGCTATAAATTACTAAACTCTTTCTCACGGTTAACGCAGAATCGTTGATTGAAAAACTGAAATAGTCGACGGCTTTATGTCTAAAGGTGTGTGCATAGGGATAAAGATTATAGGGGTTTTAATCAAAGTAGAAAAAATTATATTGATAAATATGAGCTGAGTGTAGAAAGAAATAACACTCTTTAATAAAATGTTATAATAATGCCGGGTGCCAAAATGTAATAAAAATCTCTAAATGAATATGAAATATGTATTTTTTATTTTCAATATTTTAATTAAATGATATAGTACGTCAATAACAGATTTATGTTTCTTTATTTTAAATATAAATAGATAAGAAAATGCTTATAAAAAAAAATGAAAAAAAAATACAATGATTGTGAAAATAAAAGTGCATAAAATACCATAATTTGACATATTGCAGTAAAAATCTTAATTTAAAATGTAAGGGAAACCCCCGATTCCAATGCGTTAATTTCCTTAAAAGTAAAACACCATAATAATGTGTAATGTGCGCGCAATGCGCTTTCATTTGATACCCCACTCGAGTATTTTTGCAGATTTTCGGTTTTCCTTCTCCACTCTCACCCCCATAACTTTTAAACGGCTCAACCGATTTCCATGAAACATGTCTAAGAACACCCACCCGCGTCAGACTCTCCTTTCATATATAAAACTAAATTGAAATCGCTCCATCTGTTCGGGAGCTATGATGTCCCTCCCAGACAGACAGACAGACACGTCAAACTTATAACCCCCTCTTTTTTAGTCGGGGGTCAAAAAACACATTTAAAAAAAATTGGGCAAAAGTTGCAGTGATAGCGGTCACCCATTAAAGTAGTGACCTCAACCAACGTTGCTAAAAGGGCATTAGGAGTATTGTACTTTTCGCTTACTTATGATAGACCTATAGATAATTTTGCGTACCTAAACGCAAATTACACACAACTTATCTGTTCTAGACTTAAAACTCCCAATGCATTACTGTGTAGACACCTTAGTACAAACGCAATAAGTCTATTTTAATTACTATAGTCGATATCGGCGAATTCCTGTCTTGCCTACCCGGGAGCCGTACTACTGAGCTAGAGATGGGACGCAATCGATAAAAGTTGTCGATAAAAATCCACAATCATCGATCACTATAACTAAAAATATTAAACATGTGGATAGCTTCATCGAGACTCAACAGGTTTTTGGAATTACAAGTTGAATGTAGTTCTGCAAAGGATTAGCTAAGGCCTTGGTTTATACAAGCTACTGTAAATTGTAAGTCAGTGATAGTGCAGACAGTAGTAAAAAACAAGCAAAAAAAACGATTTCTAGTGAGCTTAGCTGACATTTATCCTAAACTAGTTAACGAGTTCGGAGTGTCATTTCTAGTGTGAACATTTAAAGTAGCGTACAAAAGAGAAGGCATTTCAAGTCGAAACATTATTCTAATATAATAGAAATTACTAAGATCCTGAAGTAATGAAAGTGTAAACAATGCTTTAACTAACAAGCGTAAGATCTAGATAACAAGGATTAAAACTAGCACTGACAAACACTATCTATTAAACAATCATCGATATCCAGCTAATTCGGTGATCATCCATCACTATCTAACGCAAACAAGACTCGATAACGAGGTGAAATATTCACGTAGCAGCTATATAATCAGCGATATATCCGTCTCCCTCGCACTTTAGCAATCTTCTAGTGTCGCTGGGAGAAAGGAAAAAGACGGCACGCGTCGTCGGCATTTACAAAGGGGTCGCGATCTCTTTGATGTTGCCGTCGCGCGTGCGTACTTTGTTTTTGCGTGTGTGTGTTGTATGCAGATGAGATGAGACTGGGAATTTGATAATTGCCAAGATTTATGGGTGTTCGGTCAAATGGGTGGGAGTGACGTCATTTATGTCTAGGACGGTTAGGCTACTCGACAGGAGCTATTGTTTAGCTAATTCATGTTTTTCAGTACGAAATTACGAGTGTTAGAGCGCTCTATGTCACATTCGTAACCACATTATGTATGTTATATTGACCGAACTTATAAGATACTCAAAGTGTATATTGTAAATGTTACAGTAAGCAAACCAAACAACACGAAGCGTAGATGACCATTGAGACCGAAAAGTTTGCAGATAGAGACATCAACGGAATTACAGATTTAAAATGTATGGAAGTTACAGACAAAAAGACGATCGATTTACATCAGTATTTTTTTATATTGAACTTGTAACTTGGTTTAGGTAAATTTAATAAGTTTATGTTTTTTCTTATTAATATTGTTACTATATAATATAACTTGAAAATTCAATTTAAAGAAATATATAAAATTGCTCCCCTAAGAAAAATGATGTAATTATGATCCATTTTTTTAGTTGAGAAACCGTTTCAACACTAAAAATAACTACAAAAAAACAGAGTTCACAGACACTCAAAAGCTATCCCCAACGGGCCCAGTTGACCGATTCAAAACTTACATTACGTCAACCGGGCCCGAGGGACCGGCTCGAACGGGCCCGGTCTACTAAAGAGCCAATATAATAGCTAATCCAGACTTTATGCTACTGGGCCATTTAGCGTTAATGTCTATTACGCAAAAAAGACACGTGCAGTCTAAGATATTTTGCTGTTCCATCATTTTAAATTGAATAATTCTAATAACTAGACATTTTACTTTAAGAGGCATTTAGCATTCCTGTCCATCGACTCACAATGAAATAACACAATCCAAACGATTCAGCTACAATGTCTTTTAAAAAATAAAGATATATTCGCAATTAAAATATATCTATTGTCGTTTTGTACAAATATTATTTACTTTAAACATAATATGTTCTTAATTATGTAGACCAAACTAGCTCAGTTTAAAGTTATACAACAGGAGAACCTTAAAAAAATAAGTTTCTCATACAATACGGACAAAATATGGAAATTTTAAGCTCCATAACATTTTTATTCTCTTTAATATTCAAGTGAGGTTGGCTTCTACAAATAGAAGTATTCTCGGGACATTCCGAGACGTTTTGAGTCTAACAAGGCATGAGAGGTGTTTTACATTATGAAAAACAATAGAGTAGTTGACTATCATTAAAATATGAAACATATTGTTACAAGATTTTTTGTAATATACCTAAGCAGTGACTTTTAATACATTTTTTTTGTCAATTTGCTTGTAACTCATTATATACGTTATAATTATTCTTAAAAAACTCATACTATTATATCTCAATTAAAAATATATATATATATATTTCCAGACATTTCACACAACAACATCTAGCCCCGTGGTAAGCTCTAAGTTCTTGTGTTACGGGTACTAGATATCTGATATACTTAATATAATAGTCATACATATATAGATATTTTTTATTATACATATTAAACACCCAGACCAAGGAGATCGTGCTTGCAGAACATACAAACACTTTCAACCTCGGCGGGAATCGAACCCGCTACCTCGTGCGCCGCAAGCGGACCCTCGCCCACCGCGCCACTGAAGCAGTCAGAAATTTTAGGTTTCATATGTAGAATAAATTTATTGAAGGTGCCTGCGAGAGATCGCTTACAGCGATAAGGCCGCCCTTTGTACTCCAATGTATTGTCTTGTTATTGTTTGCAGTTTTGTATTTTATTTGTGGTGTACAATAAAGAGTTATCATCTAAAGATGATTGTAGTATGCGTCAGTCATTACGAGATCTAGTCGCTATGCGAAGATTCAAATTACGATTCCAAAGAATGACGAAAGTGGCATAAAGATAAAACGCTATAACTCAAAACTAAACGTCCACGTTCCAAGCCGGTTTCAGATTTATGACTATTAAAATTCACAAATAGAGCAATATGTCGGTATGTCCCACTTCTGAACGAGGTTTTATTAGTCTAGTAAAATATAGTGACCGTTGGTGCCGAAAAGTTGGTGAATAGAGGTGAATCTACCAGCGTAGGACGTTCACCAAGTATATGGACTTGGACAAAGCGAGGTTGATGTATGTAGTAGGTATTAAGCTTCCAATGTATGTATGTCTGATTGAATACATGTTACGCTTCTACGTTAAGAATGTTGATTGGATCTGGGGGCACGGCAGTGCCCCCACCAAGTCGAGCAAAAAAGCGGCACGGCCGTACCATCCTTTTCTCGAAGCAATTCAGGCCATTTTCGACCCCCTGTAACTTCGTTGTGGATAAAACTAGAAGACTGAAATTTTCAGTAACCATGCAGGATTGTAAAGACACGGTATATTTCAAATTTCATTCAATTTGAACCAGTATTTTAAGAATTATAACGGGTCAAATTTCGTAATTTTGTCACTCACTGACTGACTCACCGATCATCAAAATTCTAAGGCACTTCTAGCAGACCTAGAAGCTTCAAATTTGGAATATAAGTAGTGTTTGGTGTATGAATCAAGGAAAAACTAAAAAATCTAGAAAAAACCGGTATAGAGGGCGCTGTCGTACCTTTTCTCGAAGCAATTCAGGCCATTTTCGACCCCCTGTAACTTCGTTGTGGATAAAACTAGAAGACTGAAATTTTCAGTAACCATGCAGGCATTGTAAAGACACGGTATATTTTAAATTTCAATTAATTTGAACCAGTATTTTAAGAATTATAACGGGTCAAATTTCTTAATTTTGTCACTCATTGACTCACCGATCATCAAAATTCTAAGGCACTTCTAGCAGACCTAGAAGCTTCAAATTTGGAATATAAGTAGTGTTTGGTGTATGAATCAAGGAAAAACAAAAAAATCTAGAAAATACCGGTATAGAGGGCGCTGTCACAACGCCACGTATATACGAAATATGTACTAAAGTAATAACAATGCAAAATATAAATAAATCCAATCTAGACCGGCAAAAAGAAAATTATATGGACATAATATACAATAAGTAGAAGGTACCGAAAAGGAAAAAGGTAGAACTGTCTACAAAATACAAAAAGAAATGAGATCCCATCAAAAACAATACTTGTCAAAAAAACCAAGTCGCGCAATTCAGTTGTTCTGCGGTAAAAAGTTGTGAGATCCAAGTAAATACAAGTCTTCAAATTTCGTTTCAAAATTCTTTAATATTTTATACAAATATATTGAGACTTGGCCATCGCACTAAATAATTGAATTAACGCGTGTTTTCAGGCGATGGCCAAGTCTTAATATATTAATATAAAACATTAAAGAATTATGAGACGAAATTTGAAGACTTGGATTTACTTGGATCTCACAACTTTTTACCGCAGAACAACTGAATTGCGCGACTTGGTTTTTTTGACAAGTATTGTTTTTGATGGGATTTCATTTACACCTCTTTAAATACCGCTGATTATATGAATTAACTGATAGGTACATTTTTACCGCGAGAAAATATGTGTTTCAGATTGAAATCCATTCAAGCGCGAAAAGTCGCGGGAGTAAATTAGTTTTATAGCAGTTTATAGCAAAATCGACCGTATTTTAAAATATTCTGTTCTAGTTTTTGTTATACTAATATTAAAAAATGTAAGCTAAATGATAATTGTGTCATAGAAACGGGTATATAAATATATAACCACACATTAAGTAACAATCAAAGAAATCTTAAGTGTACTTGCCACTTAACGTTTTCTACTTTCTAATTAAGTTTTAAGTAAGAATTAAGTTTTATGGCAAAGGCATTGAACGTTAAGTAAAACATCATTAAGATAACAATCATTATTATCATCATATGCTCTCTGGTTGACCAGAAAACTTTTAAACAGTTTTCGTTGGAAGTAAATTGCATAATTTTTTTTTCAAACTACCAAAATTATTAACAGAAAAACCTACTTTTCTCTCTTAAATCAAATACATCAAATTATGAACTATATGCCAGAGAACTCAAATCGATTTGTATTAAATTTAAATTAAAAAAAAACATATTATATGAATAATAATAATTTAAATTGAGATCGTCCCACTTTTTAAGGTCGGTTCAAAAAATCCTTGTATATGTCGATGGTAGGGCAAATTGAAGCCTTACTCTACGATCTCTTCAGACCCTAACGGCCATTTCTTCTATCAATGAACATTTTCTTTTATTTCTAATTCGAATTGCTTACTACAAATCATAATATGTTGAAAAGTGTAAAACAAAACGATGCTTAGTAAATTTCTGCCAAATGTCCCAGTTCCTTTAAAATTTTTGTCATAAAACTAACGAGCAGCATAGAGAAACGCGGATTTTCATACATTCACATTTTATTTTTACAAATAGTTCAGTACAGTGCTACCAAATTATCTGTACTGAAGAATTTGGTAGTATATTCAGAGTTAATTAAATGCAGCCAGCAATCCAGTTCTCTATTTAGTTGCTCACTCTGAAAACAAATTGTGACCGATAATATTTTATAGCAATATAAAACTTTTGTGTCATTAATATTAACAATTTGTCTTATTAATTCATAATTAGATAAAAATCTTGTCAAAACAGCTTAAACTGTGATAATTAAGTATTTAACTGTTTTGATCACCTTTTAAGGGTTTTATATTATTAAGATAACGATAGTCTCTAGTTACAGTGCCGTTCTTCATTTTATCATGGATTTAAGAAAATATTCCCAACGTGTATTAGAAATGATAAGCCAATTAATATAATAAAATAATATATTATACAATGATGATGCCTTGTTTTATGTGTTTTTAGAAAGTGATAAACCCCACTTATTATTAGCTACGATAGTTCGTCTTAATTTTACTACAAAAATTATAATATTAATCATGGTATTCATTCAAATTTTTTACAGTTTTTAGTATAACATTTAAAAAAAATGGTAAATGTTGCCGTTTCAGTTTAGCAAACTACCTTCTAGGTCTTCATTCCCCATCTTAGACCACATCGTCACTTTACATCAGGTGAGATTGTGGTGAAATGAAGGCTTATCTAATATTAAAAATAAAATAAAATTAGCAGAAAAATCCAACAATTAAATAACTTCAGCTCAGCAACAGGAATGTTGGCAGCCCTGCCCGGGTTGCCATCAATTCTGCGCTTTGACATTTTTATGCATATTTAAAATTTCGCTTTGAAGAGCCACTCTTCATAGATTTATGTAGCACTAGTTTTTGTACGTGGTTCCATTTGAAAAGTAGATTGGATGATTGAAAATCTGAATTCATCCACTATTTCAAGATTTAGGCAGATTTTCATACAAATGTGCTACGTCTAGGTATTTTTTTATAATTAATTGTTGACAGAGCCACTATACAGCAGCAATTAATATTTCAAATAATTTCTTTAACTTATTGCATTATTAATTATATTGACTTAAGTAGTTTTCCCTTCTCTGACATGTAAATATTATGTTGTATAAAATCAATCCTTTTGTTACCGTGATTCATTCTTTAGTGTGCATTTTTTTATGTTAATACTAGCTGACCCCAGCAAACGTTGTTTTGCAAAATGAAAAATAGATGTTGGCCGATTCGCACACCTACTCAATATGCTCACAAAATTTCATGAGAATCGGTCAAGCCGTTTCGGAGGAGTACGGGAACGAAAACTGTGACACGAGAATTTTATATATAAGATATCAATAACCGGATAAGCCGCTGATGAGAATTAACATGTACCACCTCTAACGAAACCAAGTGTACAATTAGTTCCTTTATGGTGGATGAATAAATGAATTACTGAATTACTGACGTGACTGATCACGTTTGCACGTGTTTGACATAAAACTATATACTATTTATGGTCATAGTTATATTAGCCAGAGGATCCTTAGGATATTGTGGAAATAGATTTCCGAAATCATGTTTTTTTAATTGTAATATGTAGAATTGTATTCTACTAGCGACCCGCCCCATCTCCGCATTGTGTAAGTAAATACTAATAAACCGTTCTCTGGAATCAATCTATTTATTACTGAAAACTGCATTAAAAATTAGTTGCGTAGTTAAAAAGACCTAAGTAGCTTTTGCGACTCCATTAAAAAAACTCAAAAGTCAAACATTCTATATTTCCATACTTCATTTTCTATCTTAGAATACCTCCATTGTAAAGATAGTTGTAATAAGACTACAATTAAACAGATGTTCTTAAAATAATCTAAATTAAACGATGAAATCAAAACCAAACTAAAATTTCACGCTTAATTTAAAAACGTCCACAACTTGAATTTATCATTTTATTTGGACGTCTCCCGGCATCAAAGGAGCAAGATAAATTAATTACAAAGGTAATAAGAACAAATAAATTATTACGCGGTACCCGGCGCTCCATCATCTCGGAGATTACTCGCGACTGCTGTAAATCATATTGTTATTTAAGTATATGAATTTCTAAAACCAATTTTCCTGTACCAATTTAGAAATATAGGTTTAGTGTCTCAGAGTGGCACTAGGTATGAATATCCATGGGACCAGATTGGTCATTTGAACAAAGGAATTGTAATCGATAAGTTTAGTTACCTACCCTTAAAGTGTTGTTGTGCTCACCTATTATCTTAATATATACAAATGTCGTGTCACAATGTTTGTCCTCAATGGACACCTAAACCACTTAACCGATTATAATAAAATTCGCACACCATGTGCAGTTCGATCGACCAACTTGAGAGATAGGATGGTTTTTACGGCGAGAAAAATTCGAATAATTTCCGGGAAAATTTTATACCCGTGCGACGCCGGGGCGGGCCGCTAGTTATATAATAGAATAGTGGTCAAATTAGTTAAAAAAAAATTTTATTCGTGCTGTAAGTGGCGCCTTAAATAAATAAAGTTGAGTCGAGGCTGTGACTCGAAGTTGTAAGTGTAGAGGTAATTGAAGCGATGACGTAGTGGCGAGGTTGGTGTTGCGGTCAGAGCGTCCATACGTATAATGGAAGACGTGGGTTCGAGTCCCCCATAGTAAGTTACTTCGTCTTCATTTTTTCTACCCAAATTTAGAATAAATAAAGTTGGTCTCAAATACCCCGTATCCAAGATGTTGAGATCAAATCATAGAAGTCTATTGACGAATATCCGTCAGGAAACGGTAAGTGTGTCGTCATCATCATCATCATCAACACCCAGTGTCAATGAGTCGTGATTGGTAACAACACTAGTGGTAATCAAACTCGTAATAAAAGAAAGAATTTAAGTGAAGAAGAGTTAAAAAGGCATAGTAATTTATAGAGATGATGAAAAGTAAAGTCAGGTGATTAAGATGTATCTACCATGTCAATCTCAAGTATATCAACCTCGTGCGGCATTACTATCGAACATTGGCTTACGCGGCATTTTCGAGCGAAAGAGTTGGCCGCGGTCGAACAATGCCGCGCGTAGTCAATACCCAGCTTTAGACAAAACCCCTGCGGTCGTAAACAGATCGCATTCTTCCAGGTTAGTATTTCAGTTTAAGTCTATCTTAACAGTTACTAAAGAATTTGCAGCAGTAATTATCTATCCAAAGTTTAATGGTTACGATGTACGTCGTACGATGAATTACGCGCAAGTCTTGTTAAAGCGCTGTCAATTTAGGTGTTAAATACTTATTTTAGTGCTTTGAGATTTAACGGTTTGGTTAACTGTTTTCAATTTACTTATGCTATTTCACATTTAAGGATTGGAGAAATTCGCCTGAGGGTTTTTGGTGGGAGAAACCGTTTTGGAGAATTGCGAAGGAATTTTATAGGTTATGTTAACGGATGAGTTGTTTGTTTTAATTATTTTGCTGATAAGGTAAATTAACTTTAGGGCATCCTACATAAAATTAATATTTCTATAAGAGTGTTAAATATACATACATATGTTATGATGAGGCAAGCCATGAGCACCGCCACTGTTACGTTAAAAAAAAAATTTTTTTTTAGTATCATTGTCATAATATATTTGTGTATTTTAAACACCACCCACGATTATAACGGTCGTAAGTAATCTTTCAGTACCCCTTTGATTTATTAAAAATATGAACTATTTGGAAAATCTATAATTTTTTATTCCATACGCCCGAAATGTTAAGTTTCGTAGGCGCAACAATGATAAATTGACGTATTTTATGAATATTACGGTTTCTTAACAGTTATTTGTTCGTCGTAAATTAGCAGAACGGTTTCAAAGTGCTCCGAAAATAAAAATCTAGATTAGTTTTTAAGTATTAATGATTTGTTTTGATGTTCTAAACTGTTTTGAAATACCTAAATGTGTTTAAAGATTTTGTTATTAACACAGAATTGAGAAAAAAATATCCTGTCATACTAATATTAGGTATATTATTTATGAGTAATGCATTCGCATTATTTGTTTGTTAGGTTTGTTTGTTACCAATAAACGTACAATGGCTATAACTTTTGATAAGAGATTTTGACTTGAGAGAATTCAGGAACATTAAATTTCCTGAATTAGTCTAGTAATCTATGATTTATGTATTTCCACCTAGAAATTAGTCTACGGAAACCTAGATAAATGGGCTAACAAACTAAACCTTTGTTATATGCGTATTCATATAATTTACAAGCGAATGGCTATTATTTTTCAATCACGCACCGGCATATTTTATTTGAAAACAATGGAAAATCGTACCAAAATCAAAAATCAAAAAGCGCTATTTCCTTAACCTATCGCGCGTAACTCGTTACGCTAACGAACAAACAGACTAGCGTCGTGTTTACGTTCAGAATACAACCGTGACGCAATTTGTAACACCCCCCTCCCCTACCCTATAGGGGGAGGGGGGAGGGACTTCAAAGGGCTCGCCGACAAAGCGCTAAATAAGATGAGAAAAAAAACAAACGACAATGCCCTGGAAAATCGGAGTTTAACGTTTCTTTTTAGTTTTCCTCTATATTGCGTACTGCGTTTTCGCTGTACGATCTGTGTGTGTGATTATCTATATAAATAAAAATGAATTGTTGTTCGTTAGTCTGATTAAAACTCGAGAACGGCTGAACGGATTTATCTTATCATAGTCTAGAAATGTTCGTGGAGGTCTAGGGAAGGTTTAAAAGGCGAGAAAAAATCGGAAAATTTTTATTATAAAAACCCGTGCGAAGCCGGGGCGGGTCACTAGTTTCTTAATAAAGATATGGCGAGATATATCTAACGGCCAAGTGAAATCAAGATTAATCCCGTGAAGTAGAACAAGAACCGAAAACAGAACAGTTTTTTTAAAGAACTATATTATGAGAGTTTGTCTTACATCACGCATTCGCATTTTTTTTTTCTACTCGATATGCATTCATTTGACCACAATCCCACCTGATGTTAAGTGACGATGTGGTCTAAGATGGGACATGGAGACCTAGAAGGTAGATGGCTTCTCCGGACCACATTACGAAACACGAAAAAATCCTAAATCGGCTTATTACGTTGGTTATATAATATCAATATTATTAATGGATATTTAAAACTATGACAATTAATTGGTGTCTTGTAAAGCGCTTATTATTATTATTTTTTTATATATGTATATACTATTTAAATAAAGATAATATAATATTAAGTTAAATAGAGTGAAACGAAGTCAAGTGTACATAATGTTACCTACGACGAATAAATTACCAATTACCAATATTTAATCATTCTTTAAATTGAAATGAACCTAGAACAATGATTAGTTACATTGAATAACATCAATAATGGACGCCCAAGTGTCTTTAAGTAGATAACATTATCTATCCATGTTAACTCTTAATCTAAAGATAAGTTATCATTTTCAACCTTATACCTGATAGATTGTAACTAAGATGTGTAAACGTAAAACTCGATTTTTAGCCCCACCGCGCCGCCCCCAGCCGCCGCCGCACCCCCGCTGTTTTACCCTTCGCGTCACTGCTTATTTAGATATTCATCACTGGCAATGTAACTGTACGCTATGACGTGCTTTACAATCTCGTAAACTGATCGGGTAAGACTGAGTGTCGGAAAGATGTACTCTGTATGGTTTGCAAACTGTACAGTAAATTATAATGTTCTGCGTAACTAGCAATGTATAACTAACAATTGTAATAGTGGACCTTTGAGCTTTGATACCGCGGGGGCGGCGCGGTGGTGGCATCGTGCGCAGGAGCGCTTACAATTTCTATTTACATATTCCAAAGTATTGAAACAACTAGGATATCGCAAACGTTGATCGAGTATCGGCAAAAACTGCGAAAATACAATTCGTATAAAAAATATTTACATAAATTCGAAAGTAAAGTTTTTACGAACTAGCTATATTCTATTGTTCGCTTTGAATGAAGCGCTTGCCAATGAAACTGTTCTATTTGGGATAAAAAAAATATGAAATTGGTATTAATTTATTAAATTGTTTCATTTTGATATAGAAAACTACCAAACGTTTCATCTCGAGTCGTTTTTAGGGTTCCGTACCCAAAGGGCCTAAACCGTGACCCTAATGCTCTCAGCATTCGGTTTGTCTTCGTCGTCTGTCTGTCTGTTACCAGGCTGCTTCTCAAGAACCGTGATAGCTAGTGAGTTGAAATTTTGCGGTTGCCGCTATAACAACAAATACTAAAATATACAATAAATACATACATACCTATTTATGGGACTCCCATACAACAAATTTTTACGAACTAGCTATATTCTATTGTTCGCTTTGAATGAAGCGCTTGCCAATGAAACTGTTCTATTTGGGATAAAAAAAATATGAAATTGGTATTAATTTATTAAATTGTTTCATTTTGATATAGAAAACTACCAAACGTTTCATCTCGAGTCGTTTTTAGGGTTCCGTACCCAAAGGGCCTAAACCGTGACCCTAATGCTCTCAGCATTCGGTTTGTCTTCGTCGTCTGTCTGTCTGTTACCAGGCTGCTTCTCAAGAACCGTGATAGCTAGTGAGTTGAAATTTTGCGGTTGCCGCTATAACAACAAATACTAAAATATACAATAAATACATACATACCTATTTATGGGACTCCCATACAACAAATTTTTTTTTTAAGTTAACCAAAATTTCGCCCAAGTGACCGCTCTGACTGAATCTTTTAATATTTTTTTTTGGCAAAAACTGTATAATCTATAGACGGACCATAGTATAGTCTGAGTACATCTCATACATTTTAAATTTTGAAAAAAGGAGCCTATAAAGTTCGTCAATAAATAGACTTTACAAAATTATTATAATTTTCAGTGAGTTCAAATAAACATCTTTAGCTTTATATATATATATATACTTTATATATATATACTAGTATAGATTATCAAAAACCATTTTTAGTAACAACAGATATAATTTACAAAAACATTTCTAATGAGCTAACGGTTGACCTCAATATTCTAATTTACTAATTGGTAATTTCTTCCCATCTGTCCAATAAAGTCCAATCAATTCATATTCTTAAATAGATCTACGGCCGTAACTGTAATTGGTAATGTATAGAGCGAGCGAAGCGAGGAAGGATCTTGAAATTAGTTAACTGTCAAAAAGTCGAAAGTACTGAGCGATCACACACAAAACACTTTTTTTGTCAGACGAAGCTGTATTCATAAGTACGTATGTAATATGATGTTATTTAATTTAAAACAATGAAATCGAGGAAAAGCCTATATATAGTTTGCGAGTTGTTGGAAAAGCCTCCCATGTTATGGCACTAGTACCTAGTTTTGAAAAAATATCCACCATTCTTGTTTGTAGACGACGAATTGCTTTTACTATGTAATTCAAAACATTGGAGAACCTGTTTGTACAATGTTAATGTTTATGTTCAAATAATTAACCCCCGACCAAAAAACAGGGGTGCGTTATAAGTTTGACGTGTCTGTCTGTCTGTTACATCATAGCTCCCGAACGGATGGAGCGATGTTTCATTAAAATCGGTTGAGCCGTTTAAAAGTTATGGGGGTGAGAGTAGGGAAGGAAAACAGAAAATCTGCAAATATACTAATGTGGGGTATCAAATGAAAGCGCATCGCGTCCACATTACGTAATATTATGTTGTTTTACATTTAAGAAAATGAAAGCATTGGAATCGGGGGTTTATCTTAAATTTTAAATTTAGATTTATGTTTTCATATTAATAACCATTAAGACCCAACAGTTTCAAATACAAACAAAAAAAATTATTAATAAAAAGAAATGTATCGTTCCAATAATTTCTGAATTTTTGCCAATTTTATTGCAAAGATGAAATATTTTAGGTAGATAATTAATATTAGTATTTGTTTCTTGATAATATAATATGTTCTTTCGTGGTGCCAATTGATGATCAGTAATAAGGCACAACTAGTTATCCCATAATTTACCAATAGCTTTTATTTTTATAGCATTAAGTAGTTAACGATGAAAAGTTTTAAAGTTTATAGTTCGATAAAGGGCTGCAGTTATAATTGTCCATTAATAGTCTTTTTTATAGCGGACAAGAATAATAAAACTTTCATTAGTTATAAATGTACATAATTATGGTTTTGTGAACTCTTGGGATTAAAGATTCTTAATTTTATATGGATTTCTGTGATTTAAGACAGATCTGCATGTACTTACATTTCCAAATTTATTACCGTTTTTTATCTTTATCTTTTATCTTATGGGTTAAATTCATAAAAAGGGATATTCCCTATCCGCTTGTGAATCATGAATGGCGTTAGTGGCTTAATGAGCGTTGGATGGTTTTGTGTTGGTTTTGATTCCCACCCAGTCCAGCATTTATATAAAGCAAAACATATATATACCACAACATACATATATAATAGCATTGCAAACTTTGTATGATTAAAAAATTTGGTTTCGTGTTCCAAATAATAATGTATTTTTGGAGAATATCTATACTAATATATAAAGCTGAAGAGTTTGTTTGTTTGTTTGTTTGTTTGAACGCGCTAATCTCCGAAACTACTGGTTCGAATTGAATAATTCTTTTTGTGTTGGATAGTCCAGTTATCGAGGAAGGCTATAGGCTATATAACATCACGCTATGACCAATAGGAGCAAAGATATAGTGATAAATGTGTAAA
This sequence comes from Gymnoscelis rufifasciata, assembly GCA_929108375.1. Taxonomy (NCBI): domain Eukaryota; kingdom Metazoa; phylum Arthropoda; class Insecta; order Lepidoptera; family Geometridae; genus Gymnoscelis; species Gymnoscelis rufifasciata. The sequence continues at coordinate 4,111,110 of OV815327.1, read as the reverse complement.
AAACGGGAGAAATTGTTTATCTTTGAAACCTTCCGTTGCGTGCGCCGTGAAAACGGTTCAAGATACACAAAAAATATGTATTAAAGAATAATAGCTCTTTTAATGATCTAAAAAACAGTCCGCGATAGTATATGTCTATCTTTTAAGATTAACTCACAAAACCCGTTTTTATGGTACCTAATTTGGTCGAAATAATTTGTTTAAGTTGTATCAACATAATATTAATCTTTATTCAAATAAATATGTTGTTGGTTAAGAGTACTTCATCCATTATAACGCGGGTAGCACCGCAGGACACAGCTAGTCATAAATAACACCCATAGTACAAGAAATGAACCTATTTCTGATATAGCATTTTCTGTCTTTAATACCTATTTGATTTATGAAAATAAATTTTATGTTTGAAAAAAACACAATTTGAATAGACAAATTGTATTGTAATTTTATATCAATACCTCATAATGCAACTTATGTATTATTTGCTATAAAGATTCTTTGTAAGATAATAAAAATCCAGCTAAGATGTATCTATCAAAGTAGGCTTTTCCTCAGTTCTGTGAAAAGCCTTAAAAAGCATTTACAAATTAAAAGCGAGGAAATGCCCCGACTATTTAACTGATAACTGCTACTCAACCAAGCGGCAGTCGTAAGCAGGTTTATTATTGAAGTATATGATAATATAATGTACATTAAGATATATTCAAATTATAGATATAGCCTATTAGCGCATTGAAAACTGAATATTTTATGATAATTAAAATTACCAACTACGAGCATTGATTTAAATTAAATCAATGACTACGAGCGATAATGGTCACGCTCGATGATGTTTACCACTGACAAGAAATTCCGGACGTTTCGATCCGTTTCGGCAACAGGCACTTTAGGAGGAGGGTAATAATGTTAAACGAATACTGCTGTTGCTAACTGCAGTAGTGTGCGTCCACTTGTCAACATGAATATAAGTCCATGCTAGGTACGGTTTTGTTTTACTAGTATAGAATTATCAATGATAGTACTGGACACTGGTCAAAACCAAGAAATAATTATTCACAACTAGCGGCCCGCCCCGGCGTCGCACGGGTTAAAAAAGTTCCCGGCAATTTTTCCTTATTTGCTAACCGTTTAGACCTACCCTGGACTACGAAAAACATTTGAAAACCAAAATCAGCTCAATCGGACCAGCAGTTTTCGAGTTTTAATCAGACTAACAAACAACAATCCATTTTTATTTATATAGATATAACAAATCATATTACTCTCATATTTTAAATAGTTGAAGAATTTCCCTGAAGTTATAGGGTTGTTACTTTGCCGAACAATCCAATAATATAATAAATCAGATTACTCTCATATTTTAAAGAGTTGAAGAATTTCCCTGAAGTTATAGGGTTGTTACTTTGCCGAACAATCCAATAATATAACAAATCATATTACTCTCATATTTTAAAGAGTTGAAGAATTTCCCTGAAGTTATAGGGTTGTTACTTTGTCACAAAACTAAAAAGATATAGAAAAAAATATGTGCATTTTCGAATAAACTTAGTATAGATACTAAAATAATAATTTCAACCTTTGTGTTATGTATTTGAAAGTGCATCTCTATTTTAAGGATTATGTTATTTTTTAATATTAATTCGTATTTTGTTTATCATCTCGTCACAAAAATCTTGAGCCAGTTATAACATCTGCCTATTTACCATAGAAACAGGATATACAAGAATCACATAGTATGCTCGGAAATGTGGCTAAAAATATACGTACAATTACATCAACATACAACTAAAGGCTATTATCAAGAAAAACTAACACACATTCAGTATTATACCTTCAATTACTGTCTCTTCTACCGTTCTTGTCTATTTAAGCAAGACATATTTGAGTTCTGTGACTTATAATATTCTACCTTAACTCCATCTATACTATACTGCTTCGATACAAGCCAGAAAAATATGAAACTGCTCCGCGATTACTTCTGACTTCTGTTTCCGAAACGTATTTTCAATTTTCCATCTGCAGATCTATACTTGTGTAGCTCTACATCGCTGTATTTCGGAGCGCTTTGATCTCGCCGCCGCTTTAATGAGCCCATATAAACGGTAACTAGGGGATTGTTCCATTCTGCCATTTGTTAGCTCTTCCTGTAAACGCTTTTAAAACGTACAAAAATGTTTATAACAAATCCAGCAGCGAACATTTTGAAATGCTAACAAAAATCTGTCAAATAAAGTTCCACCAAACATTTTTATACCCAAAAATAACGGTAGCAACGCACCGTATAAAAAATTCAAATGAGTTTTTCACGTCCATTTCAGTCATCCCTATCAAAATTCAAATAAAACTCAATAGTCAGAAACGAACACCCGCAAAATAGAGGAATATCACGCAGTAGGATCGTGCCGTTTCACGAAAAATAAAAAAATACAGAAATAGAACGCGACTTTTCATTTTGTTGCGCGGTAAAAGCGAACAATAGGCGGGAAAATTGCGCGTCACTCTGGCGTTCCAATTTGTCAAACGGCAGCCGCAAGATGGCGGCGGCGGAAGCGCAACATGGCGGTATCCGGTGGCGTTTAATTAAAAATGCGTCTCATTTGACGCTCGCGATTCACCCGGAGTGGACGTGTGCTCTCGATATCTAGGCCGCTTTTATCCCACATTTATATTTACACAATGAAATTCTTCGGGGCAAGTAATGGTCCTAAAGAGCCGTGACATAGCGGAAACGAGGGTGCCGTAATGGCGGCTCTTGCCGGAAGTCCAGGTTCGGGTAAATTTCGCAAATGCCAACTTTCAGTGTCCCCAACTTGGCAAATAACATAAGAAGAGGGGAAGGTTTCTCGCATGTGCCAAAAACGTCTCTATTTCAGCTATCGTAAAGTTCATTTTATTTTCATGACTGAAAGGGAAAAGGTGCCAGACCGTATTATTGGATTGTTCGTAATTTGAAGCAAAACAAGGAAAGGACACTGGCTATAACACTCACCCCAAAATTGATAAGAACAACTTGAAATAAGGAAGTATCTTCAGCATTTTCATTATATCTTCCGAAGGGAAAAGAATTCCCTCTATTCTTAAGGATGAAAACCTCTAGAAAATTAATTTGGAGAGCTCTTTTGCAGATAATGTGGATAGTATTTTAACTTAGGCAATACAAATGTACTTATTTGGGAATTGACAGGTAGAAAAGCTCTTTACCTGAAAGTATCAAACGTAGGGTTAATTTTATAAAAAAAATATAAGATAAAAAGTATTAAACCAACCCTTGAATAACTGTCGACAAATATACAATGCGTGATGAATACTAGAACAAAATGTGTTTTCTAAACGACTAAAATTTGTTTGCAAAAACAACTTGTAGTAGAAATCAAACCTACGATCAAAAATCGACATATATCCCCGATGATTACTTCTGTCCATTTAATTTGTAGGTCGCAAACTACTCCAATGAACAAAAGCCGAGTGGTTGTCACGAACCAAAACAAAGTGGGCCGTATGCAATAATAGAAACTACCCTCGCTAAAAAACAAGTGGGATACACAATAGGAATCGAACCCGGGACCCCAGGCACTTGAACAGGGCTGTCTGTGACGAGAATTTCTAATTATCATCTTTACAATAGGATTTCTGTGATTTTTGAGGAAAGAATAACAGAGATGTTTGAAGGGGACTTGACTTGAGCTTTTTTGGTCACATCATGTAGCCAACTCGTAACTCTCTACATTTTTTGAATCGTGTTGACGAAGTTAAAGTTATTAATCTTAGGCACACTTATGTCTATGGTAACTTCAAAGTCATAGCTTCATTGAGTTTGTTTTCATAAAAATGTTGTTATATGTGAGTGGCCCTATCAACCTGCATTAAATAGTACAACGAATCAAACAATTTTACATTTACAAACCAGATAATACAACAATATATTTCATGATGTTTGCGAGACGATGAGTCAAGATAATTACAACAGTTTAATTATTTCTAGATTAAAACGCTCATTCCTGAATAATTTAACTTATTTGAGTAGTGTCTCCAATGAAATGTAGTCTTGTATAAGTAGGTACACCGTTATTATAACCTTACAAACGATATTTATGCGTCTGTGTGGCAACCCTAAGGCTTCCATTCATTCGCACCCCTCACTGAGCACTGAGAGTATCAATAGTAGATTTGTTTGAATTTGGTCTTATTAATTAACTAAATCAAATACATTGGTTGAGTTTCATTCTATACAGTAACATAATCATTTAGAATGGTGCAGCTACGGCGAATATTCGAGTCATCCAATATTCCAGGCCGGGTACATACTTGTAGCAAGCAACGCGACACAAATGTGTGTTGTTTGTGTGTGTGTGTAATGTTCACGAGAACATCACGTTAGCCACTAATACTGGATTTTTTTTGTTTTATCAATTGAATAAGTAAGTGCCAGAAATATAAAGCATCAAAGTTTCGGACTGCGAAATTTTGCACAAATCGTACGAAAGAATTACTAAAAAATCCTACTACTATTATAAAGGCGAAAGTTTGTAAGTATGGATGTTTGTTACTCTTTCACGTAAAAACTACTGAACCGATTTAAATGAAATTTGGTACACAGAATCTCTAGAGCCTGAAAAATAACATATGCTACTTTTTACCGCGGGAAAACGTCATTCCGCGGGAAAATCCATTATAACGCGGGTAACACCGCGGGGCACAGCTAGTAATCTATATAACTGACGGATTAAACTTTTTGATTTGATTTTTATATTTTATTTTTAATCACCGTCCCTATCTATGTAGGTTCCTTATTGCGTTATAGAAGTGAAATAGTTTAAGACTCGTCAATACAGTTAACAAGGTATATCTTGAGCTATCTTCTCATATGAAGGGTTCCGCCAGTTAGATCGTATAATTAGAGTTCTCTACGTGTTTTTTGCGGAGACGTGCTTTATTAGGCGCAAGGACGACCGCACTCTCACAATTACGGACCGCCAATTAGTGGCGCCCAAAATGGGCGTGTGCCTGCATACATTATTATAATTATTCAGCAATTTAACGGGCTTTAAACGTGTTAAACTTAGCTATCGGGAATAAAATAATATGGAATGGAATAATGGCGTTTGACTGGTAATCGAAAAGTTGGACTGAAATATATAACGAAAAAACGTTTGTTATGCTTGTAATCTATACTAAAATTATAAAACTGTAGAGCTTGTTTGTTTGAACTTGCTAATCTCAGGAACTGCCAATTTGAATAATTCTTCCACTTTCGTCCACTGTAAGATAGCCTATTTATCGAAGAAGGCTGTAGGCTAATTTTTAATGCGGGAAAATGCAAAAAACGTGGCCTATTAAGCTAGTTTTAAAATAAAAGCTAATTTTTGTAGGTTTTGGAGAGGTTATAATTCGATAATATATTTATAATCTTCGAAGTTTGTATGTACATAATATCGAAAGCAGTTTCGTTTCAAATGTCACTTACTATTGGATGATTTATTAATGAGTAATTAGGATTTATGATTGAGTAAGATTAGAGGTGATAATTGAATATCTATTAACACAAATAGGTAGGTAATTCCTTAATCCAGATTGCTTTGGCTTAAGTGGGAATATACTAATAACGTTAATTACAAAATTTTTAGTAAAAGCAAGGTGGAATATTAAGTCAATTTTGAAGCAGATTTATTTTTGTATACTTATTTGGTTTGCATTTAAATGTATAGTTTTCTGTATGTAAAATGCAATTAGCTTAAAATATGTAAACAAACAGAAAACATATAAAATACAAAAACTTGGCGCCCAACGTGGTACTCGAACATCATAATTTATATTTAATTTCTGCTCATACCGTCCTTTACTTCCGACATCAAAAACAAACAAACATCAAATATTAATAGAAAACCACACACAAACAAAACTCAATTCAGGCATAATGAGCGTTATCAATATTCATAAAAAGACAGGCACGTGTCGTTTTAAAAAAAAAACCGTTGTAAAAAATAGTATGTAGGTATATTATCTTTCTCTTTCTGGGACATCGCATTAAGGTACCGCAATAAATAAAATGTGTTTGTTTAAGGTTTTGTGTGTATCTATAGTGATAACTTATTATTTTTTATCGACGATCTAACTAAGGCGTGAGTTTGACTTAATATTTTTTTTCGACTATGTTCTTATTTTAAACAAAAACAGATGCTTACAAAGACTGACCTCCTTGCTGGATCGATAATGATTAATTTTAAGCGAGGTTTACTTAGCTAGCACAGCGTTGAACTGTCAGAATCCGTCCACAAAGAAAATAATTCTTAAGCAACATAAAATACGAAATAAGTTCAATAGAATAAAAAAACTTTGATTCGATTTGATAGCACTCTTAATTCATGACAGGTTTCCTACTTTTTATCGAATATTTTTTGTCGAATATATTACTAATTATATTCAAACGTCGTTACTATAATGTCGGATATCGTTAGTTTAAACGGCCTTCATAAAAGCTTCTTTGGTGGTCTTGACGAAAAAATATGAAAGAGATGTGTATTTGCATATTTCATTACCTAATCTATTTACGATAATTTTTTTTTATCTCTATGCATTAGTAGTAGTGCGCTGCGGTTTTAGCCGGCTACGGATTTTATCGCGGTAAAAAGTATTATCTTTTCTCAGTCTCTCGAGAATCTGTGTATCAAATTTCATTAAAATCGATTCACTAGTTTTTAAAAGAACATACAGACAGAGTTACTTTCGCATTTATAATATTGGTATGGATCTGGTAAAATCCTCCTAAAGTTATGATTTTTTATTTTACTAACCTTTCATAGTGAATGCAATGTTTGTTTTGAAAGTTTGCACCTGAATTTGGACAGGCGACAAAATATCATAGACAAAGGCTCTTTCTTTTTTTTTGTGTGGCAGGCGTCACTTTGATTTTATTAAATGCCTAAAAAATGGGCATGTTTTTATTTACAATTAAGCTGGCAGTTTTCAGATTTAGTTAGCAAATTCCAACAATTTTGATTTTGTTACATTTTTAAGTTCACTTTGCATATGACAACAAAAAATCAGTATGATTTGGATAAATCGGTTCATGAATATATTAATTTGACTTTTTCTTCCTATCATGGAAAATCATCAATATTAAGAACACAGCCATATCAATAAAAATCTAAATTTAAAATATTAGAAAAACCCCCGATACCAATGCCTTAATTTCCTTTAAAGCAAAACACCATAATATTTTGTTATAATCACGCGATGCGCTTTCATTTGATACCCCACTCGAGTATATTTGCAAATATTCGGTTTTCCATCCCCACTCTCACACCCATAACTTTTAAACGGCACAACCGATTTTCATGAAACATGTCTAAGAACTCACACGCCAAACTCAACTTTTATACAAAAAAAAAACTAAATTGAAATCGCTCCATCCGTTCGGGAGCTATGATGTCCCAGACATACAGACAGACAGACACGTCAAACTTATAACACCCCTCTTTTTTAATCGGAGGTTAAATAATAAATTAATTTAGCACGAGACACTTATAGTACCTACTCCTAGGGTTCCGTGTAAAGTTGACCAAAATGTCAACTCTCTATCTATTACAGTTTTTGAGATACAGCCTCGTGACAGACAGATAGAGGATACACAAACGACGTAGTCGTAGACGTAGTATAAGCCGTGTTGGCTAAGTGGGAGGACACTCGACTTTCATTCCTAAGGTCGTGGGTTCAAACCCCGCCACGCACCACTGGATTTTTCTTCTTGAGAAATTTATGTGCGCTTTAAACACGTGCTTTAACGGTGATGGCAAACATCGTGAGGAAACCGGCATGTTCTGAGAACTTTAAAAGAGTTTGAAGGACATGTGACATTCACCAACCCGCACTTGGCCAGCGTGGTGAATTAAGGCCTAATCTCTCTCGTCAAGAGAGAAGTCCCTGTGTCCCAGCAGTGGGAACGTTAATAGGGTGATGATGATGATGATATAGTAATAGGGTTCCGTTTTACCCTTTGGGTACGGAACCCTTAAAAACTTTTGCAGTAATCAAATTGTAACTGATACGTTACTGGACGTAATTAACCTATTCTGATCAGTAGAAAAGCTTAAGCTACTAATATTTAATGAAAACTTACTAATAAAAAAACATTAAATTAAGGGAAGCCACAAACACTCCCTTTAGTAGCATTCGCATTCTCTTAACCCCAAACAGTTGGCAATTCGTGTATTATTTAACTAGGAAACAAAGTTTAGCGTTGGCCCGACTTCAAAGGCGCCGCCCTCGGGCGTCCTAACGCTAGTTCACGCGCGTGCCCGGGATTGCCGTAGCTTTGGAGGTGACAGCCTATTGTACCTTACCTATGTAAATACCTATATCATAATAATATAATCTGTTTTATATAAGCCAGTATCTTTTTCTTATATCTGAGGAAACTTATAATTAGCCGTTAGTTACCCACTGTGTTTAGTATTTAGTTACCTAACTGTTAGTGTTCCCAAAATTATAAAATAAATTTATAAATATACTAGCAGTTCTAACAGAGGTCCAAGGTATATGTATGCAGTTTAGTACTATTTCTTTCCGTTAATAAGCAAATAATCTTTGTGGTCTTTGACATCTTTTTTTATTATTTTTAAGTTTGCGCACCTAAAAAGGTAAAAACGTGGATGTGACATAAAAAAGGACAGACACACAGATAGATAGACATGACGCATCTATAAGGATTCCGTTTTTTTGCCATTTGGCTACGGAACCCTTATAGAATCACTTTGTTGTCTGTCTGTCTGACAAGGCCGTTATTCCCATAACCATGCTGGAATTCATTTAATACTGCTGTCTACTGTCCTTTGCAGCCTTAAAAAACCAAACTTCTAAGCCAGAGCAATCAAAAGATATTCGTAGAGAAACCATAAGCACTCCCTTAAGTAGCATTCGCATTCTCTTAACCCCGAACAGTTGGCAATTCGTGTATTATTTAACTGGGAAACAAAGCTAAGCGTTGGCCCGACTTCAAAGGAGCCGCCCTCGGGCGTCCTAACGCTAGTTTAGATTGCCGTAGCTTTGGAGGTGACAGCCTAGTAACTGTAGTATTATAGTTTATATCTATATTTATATACATATGTATGTCTAGTATGTATATGAAGTTATATCAGATTTCTAGTACCCGAAACACAAGCTTAGAGCTTACGATAGGAGTTGTATGTGGATTGTCCTGAAATATTTATATATTTAACTAGTAGCCCGCCCCGGCTTCGCACGGGTTTTTATTCAATTTTTTTCCCGGCAATTATTCGATTTTTTCTCTCCTTTTAAACCTTCCCTAGACCTCCACGAACATTTCAAGACTATGATAAGATAAATCCGTTCAGCCGTTCTCGAGTTTTAATCAGACTAACGAACAACAATTCATTTTTATTTATATAGATGTATGTCTAGTACCTATATGAAGTTATATCAGATGTCTAGTACCCGAAACACAAGCTTAGAGCTTTCGTTAGGGGTTGTATGTGGATTGTCCGGAAATATTTATATATTTTATTCATTGATACTTGACATGACAAAGACCTGACTAGTCCAAAGAAAGTTAATGCGAGGGTCAAACGAAAACCAATAACTGAGAATTCGCAGTCCGTCTGTATGTCTGTCACCAGGCTGTATCTCAAGAACCGTGATAGATAGAGAAATGAGGAATCATGTATTTATTTTGCCGCTATTATAACAAATACTAATAATATCTAAATTTAAAATTTAAGCAAAAGCCCCGATTCCAATGCGCTTTCATTTGATACCGCACTCGAGTATATTTGCAGATTTTCGGTTTTCCTTCCCCAGACAGACAGACAGACACGTCAAACTTATTACACCCCTCTTTTTTGGTCGGGGGTTAAAACACAATCAGTAACAAACACGAATCCATGAAACACGAACAAAACCGACCGTGAAAGCTAGTGTAGATTTCTATACATGGTTGTATACAGCCATCCATCTACCTCGCTGTCATATTAAAAAGTAATTTCACTCGCAAAAATGTCATGAATATTGTATAGTGTGAGGGTACGCGGGGCGCACACGGCTTGTTGAGAAATAGCTGGTTCACTTGCACAGTTTAATGTAATCTATATAAATAAAAATGAATTGTTGTTCGTTAGTCTGATTAAAACTCGAGGACGGCTGGGACGATTGAGCTGATTTTGGTTTTAAAATGTTTGTCGTAGTCCTGGGTAGGTCTAAACGGTGAGCAAATAAGGAAAAAATGCCGGGAACTTTTTTTACCCGTGCGACGCCGGGGCGGGCCGCTAGTTATTAATAAAAACAATGTAATATGGGCACAAAAGGTACAAGTAGTACAGTAGTAACCAGGAAGTCGTAAAATAAAATTTGATATCATATTCATCTGAAATACTTTATAAATAAAATTTTATAGTGTTATTATATACTTTAAAATAATGTTTTTGGACAATCCATTTACTTAATAAATCAAATTTTATAGTGTTTTTATCTATTATAAAATTATGTTGCTGGACAATCTAATCAGTAACAAATATCCGTTACGGGGGGTTAGAGATAGTCCTAACTTCTGAGCTTGTTTTATCAAAAAGCATTTAAGGTTAACATTTAATATTAGAGACGAGTATCTTTTTACCGCGGGAAAATGTCTCGAAAATCTAGTATTACAAAGCTAAGCTACACGCTAGCATGCTATGCAAAACTAGTGAGTTACAACTTATTTTTAACCCCCGGCCAAAAAAGAGGGGTTTTATAAGTTTGACGTGTCTGTCTGTCTGTCTGTGTGTCTGTCTGTGTCACCATAGCTCCCGAACGGATGGAGCGATTTCAATTTCGTTTTTTTTTTGTATGAAAGGTGAGTCTGGCGCGAGTGTTCTTAGACATGTTTTATGAAAATCGGTTGTGCCGTTTAAAAGTTATGGGGGTGAGAGTAAGTAAGGAAAACCGAAAATCTGCAAATATACTAGTGTGGGGTATCAAATGAAATCGCATCGCGTCCACATTACATAATATTATGTTGTTGTACGTTTAAGGAAATTAAGGGATTGGAATCGGGGGTTTTTCTTAAATTTTAAATTTAGATTTATTTATAAAAATAAGTATCTTATTCATCTTAACGTTTATGTAGTGCATTTAGTAGCTTAACAAAAACGCTATTAATAAAAAATGCCAGAAAATATAATGATAGTAAAAATTAAGTATTGAACTAAATTATAATGATGAAAATAAATGAACTAACTGTATCATATCTAAGCTGTGTCCGTTCTAAGTCCGGTACAACCCAATCGTGCCCTTTGACATGGTAATTAGGGGCTAATATCCTCGTATTTTTACAAATGTCGATTACAACATCATGTTTTTACAAAAAATATTCACCAAAGGGATCTGTTTACACTGGGTGAACGGTGAACAGTTGTTTTTATAAAGGATTCTGTTTTGATCCGTTTTTTATAATAAGAGACGTTTGAAATCGAAAATTCATTTAGCGATGACAAATTTTTAACACATCAATTATTTTACGCAAGAGAACGTTATGTTCAAATTTGAAATCATAAACTCATTAGAACTTAGAACTATTTGGCTTTAAAAATAAATGCAGTTGAAATGAGACCGTAATGCCTAAAATAAACCGAACAAAAAAATAAAGCTAACTCTATTTATCTCTACCGATTTTTGTTTTATAAATGGAAACAGGCACACGAATTTCCAGAAATACTAGTGATGCGCTTAGGTTTTTTTTTCGATAAAATATCGAAGTAATAAAATATTTAATGAGCGGTGTAGTGTATTCACGCGAGAAAAATATAATTAATGAATTACAGTAGCCTGGAACGTCCATTAACATAACTACCCATTAAATAATTAAAGTTGTATAATTCGATTTTTTTTATTAATTAAAGATTCTGCTAACTATTACTTGAACCGATGGAATAAACAATAGGTTTGATCTACACCTAACTATGAATATTGATATGATTTTTAGTAACAGTCGTATTTATTAGAGTAGTTAGGGTTACCAACTATACCTTTACCTTTACCCCACAATACTTATTTGACAAGGCACGTCAGGTGAATGACGTCATAACGTCACTTTGTCCAATTTGCATACAAGTAACAGAAACGTTTTCTTTGATGTCTTTATTGTTCCCGTTTAGTTTTCTGATTGATCGGTTGACAATTCTGTTCTGTGAATTGTTATTGTTTTTTATAATGGTCTTATATGTTTGAAGTTTATGAACAATCTACACAGTAACATATTGCAAAAGTCAGCTGTGAGATGTAATACATGGTTAGTGTTATTCCAGATTATAGAAATCAATGCATTTATCTTATAATTATATGAAATTCTCGTGTCACAATGTTCGTTCCCGTACTCCTCCGAAACGGCTTGACGATTCTCATGAAATTTTGTGAGCATATTGAGTAGGTCTGATAATTATCGGCCAACATCTATTTTTCATTTTGCAAAACAACGTTTGCTGGGGTCAGCTAGTAGTATATAAAACAATAAATTAGATCATTAAGGACGTGTCGCTGAAATAAAAATATTACTTATATGCTAAATTTCTATCCCTACTCAAAAGATTTTGGTGCAGTTTTTTTCCATTCCTATCAGCAAACAGAGTGATTCAAGAGGATTTTTTACGTAAACATATAAGTATGTATAATTGAATCTATGGAAGAAAGGTATCCCTCATAAGGAGAAAAAAAAATGGTAAAACGTAGAAATAGCAGTGAAAATCATGGTCATAGGACTGTAAATATCACTACAAACACTACTACATTATGTCTACTTTATACATACACCTTTTAGGTGTATATTTTATAGTATTATCCCTACAAACAATTTAATTCTCAAAAACCCTCATAACAACGTGGAATGGGTATCTTAAAATAATCGTCATTTTTATATTAAGGAGATTATATTTGGCTTTACGCATTTGGTTAGTTCGCAATATATTTTTATTATATGTTTATATCCACGTAATGGCCTTTTAGAAACCTTTAAGGCATACCTATGTATTTTTATAAATAGTAAATTATAAAATATTTCTTTAATTACTCTTTTCACCATTAATGTTTATGAATTCTGGAATTATCGTAAATTGCTTGGCATTTTAAAGTGCCTGTCTACTTATTTTTTTTTAATTAATGTATTATTATAGTACGATTAACTTATGCAAAATTACGGATGAAAGGTTGTGTTTAGGCTTACGGTTGAGCATTATGTATGTAGATAGCTATTTAGTTACTATTAAGAATTAAACATGAATAAAATCCTGAATGTAAGTAAGCATGATTTGGACTTTTTGAAATCCTATACTATAACATTTAATAAAATAAACAAGACGGAAGTCGAAGAACGAGTTGTGCCAAAAAATGACATCCTGTTAAATACACAAATAGCTAAGTTTCAGATTCTATTGTCGAGTATCATGTGGTCATACCAGACACATTAGCAAGCTGATTACATCCGAGATTACTGCAACGCCCTCTGGAGTGGGTAAACGTCACGTTCACACCGTGAGTGGAATTTTAATGTCTAGAAACTTATCCTGCTGTACCTACATCTTGGTCACCCTGTCCCTACTTACCGTGAGAGGAATTTTAATCTCGAGAAACTTTACTATTTGTACGTAGATATTGGTCACCCTGCTGTTTTTTGTAGAAAAACTGACTTACGATACTTTTTCGATGTTATAACTACAGTTTGAAAGATCTGGATACGTACCTGTAACAAAAAATATTAAACATTAAAATCATAATAAATAAACATAAGCGCCATTATAATTTCTACTAGATTAATATTAAAATGCGTATTCTTCGTATTTCCGTAAAATATGATTCATCTAAATCGAAGATGTTTTTCTTGACCGTATCCGAATTCCTTTAAATATTTCTCATCAAAAACCACTAAACCGACTTATAACCGATTTTATCTAGCTTCAACAAAAAAAAAATAGCAAACCGCTACGTCACGACTCAAGTTTAAACTTTTAGATGAAACGATAAACACCCAAATTAAGAGCATGATCGAAAAGTCTATTTCCAGATGTGCTTCGATTTTAGACTTTATTCTGTTTGTTTAAAGACGAAGACACTTTATCATTGTCCATTCAAATTTTGTCGCTGGATTTGAAACTTTATTCTTGTTACATTAAGAAATAATACGTTGCTTTATAGAAGTATTCGTTTTTATCGTCTTATGTCACTGCTCATCTCATCTCAAGATAAACTCAGGTTTTTGCTGTTATCCTTTAAAAAATAGTATTTAACAAGATGACATAATGGCGTCTCGTGTTAATTTTTTTCCTGGCAAACATTAAACATTATTTCACACTGTTGATAGGCTTTTAGGAACTACCAAAGTATTTTATTGCAGTAAAAAGTATTACTCATGATCAATTTTTAATATTTCATAAAAATATAAAATAGTTTCTAGTTTTAATTAAAGAATTAGTCACGCTTAAACCGCCAAGGAATAATAATTAGATATGGTAAGTTGTTTAATTATCGTAAGCAAAAAGTACTTCCGCCATGACAATAATCGATATAACATAAAGAAATATATCGATAAAAACGTATATCGACTTACACATCACTACAATCAATAAACAATGAAAAATAAAGGTGATTATCGAATGCCAAGAATAATTCCATTCTAATTTCAAAAGGAGGCGGTCCGATGCTACCTCGATACGCAAAATGGCGACCGGAGAATAATAATTAAAGATTATTTATCGTATAATAAGATACGTTGCAAATGTAGGGGTGTGGATGTGATGATAGCAAATATTCAACGTACCGTGCAACTTATAATGTAAGATATACATACTTTATTTATAGAATAATGTGTAATTACGGGGAATCATCAAGTTATGAGATATCGTGAACCAATTACACTATATAGTTATGTTGCGCGTGATAAATTATTTCGAACAAGTTTTATCACATGTTACTTAAATTATAAAACAATATTTATACCGATGAAGACTTTGTATAATGTAAATCCGTTTTTCAGCCTTAAGTTATAACAAAATGTATTAAGTATATTCATTTAGGGCTGTGGATTTAGTTAAAAAATAAATAAAAAGGCCATTTTGAGAATTGTTAAGTGATATAATGTAATACATAATAAATAAATATTCCCGGACAATCCACACAACAACATCTAGCCCCGTGGTAAGCTCTAAGCTTGTGTTACGGGTACTAGACTATCTGAAATACTTGCTGTTCCTGTAATATTTTATGTAAAAAATAATTATTGGATTATTCATATCTACTGTTTGAATCCCTTACGTTAACGTGCATTTAGTCACTTCAACCACTACACAGATACAGCTCGCTTAATCAAAAACTTTTTGGCATTTCATTTTGATTTTGCGGTTAAAAAATAAAATTACAGTCCAAAAGTTTTTTTAATAAAACAGCTTTTTTTTAAGTTTGAGTTTTGACTGCAAGTATTATCAAAATAATACCACTTCCACAGTCACCCATTGAACAAAACTGTCACCTAGTTTAAATATAAACTTGCACCTTCTTAACCTACAGATTTGCGGCAGACAGACGGACTGAATATTTAATGTGTAGGGAGGCTTTCAGCGACACTTTAGTGATTAAGCGGGATTTGTACCGTCTGAAAGTTTGCCTGAATTATTTCTACGGCTTTCGACTTCGCGAGCTTAAAGTAAATGGTTGTTTGTTGTGATTTTAGCAGATAAAATAAGATTTGTGTTTTGGTTTTGTAGAATATTCAACAAGTTGGAAATAAACAAAATGAGAAAGAATAAATGTCGTTCGTAAATTATATTTTATCGCTTCTTCTTCTTGATTACTTTGGATAGTCTTATGCTGCTGTATCGTGTAGGTATATTATATTTAAATTTAAAGGAATTTTTAACTGTCTTTCTCTTTAATTTCTCTCTTAATGTTTATAAAAAAATTTAATGTAAAAAAAAAAATCCGGTGTAATCTTCAAAAGCCTTTTAATAGGTTCAAAGTAGTCGGTTATAAATATTTTAAAATCACAAGGTACGTACTTATAATTCGAAGATATCCTTTTATATAAAAGAAGGTTCCTTACTAACTCGAGAAAATCCTAATAAAATAAAAGATTAGCTATTAATCATAGAATCTTAGAAAATAATCAAGCAAATCTCAACACTACATTATATATGAGTAATGCATAATGCGTTATTTTAATGGTCACAACAAATTGTGCAAACAAAACGCAGATTAATCAAAAATAAATTCACAGTGATTCTGTAAAATATGTCCGACTATTTATTTCCGTAATGAGTTGACGCGGATTATGCAACACCAATTACGCGGGAAAATTGCGAATCACAAATTTGACGCCATTTATCATATGCGCTTATTTTATTGTTCAGCCATTTTGTTTTCTGTGAATCTGTTATTGCATTAATAAAAAACGTATTTATCTTTTATATAAGTACTATGTGATATATATTCTCTTATTAGTTCGCACGTGTACAAAAAATAATTAAAATAAATAAATATGTATACCCATTTCATACATAACATATCAGATGTATAGATTTTTATATAATGTTATCTAGTTCGTATTTAATAAGGAGGGCTTATGCCAAGGTTTAAAGTTACCTGACTTGAACTTACTCAAAATGAATGATTTATAATATAAAACTCGGAAATACTTGTGTATCGATATCGATTTAAATATCAACAGACAACACTAAATCATTAATTAAGCATTATCGATAAAATATGTGTTATTTATCGATTTCGGCTGTCGAGCATTACATGGTCAATAATTTAAGATTTATATTGACATATTTCCTTTTCATGTCGCGATGTAAATTATTAGAATTGCTAGGCTTTGTCTAGTTGAATAATGAAATTAATTATAATAACTAGTACTGTCATAAATTTCTTGAGTAGAAAGTTGTACTAACATAACACTATTTACGTTCCCACAGCTGGGACACAGAGACATCTCTCTTGAATAAATGCCTAATCTCTCTCAGATTAGGCATTTATTCACCATGCTGGCTAAGTGCGGGTTGGTGAATAGTAGAAAGTTATAGGTACTAAGCTTTATGTACATTATTGATTTTTCTGTTTTATTATTTTTAAAGGTCCTCTCACCGGATCCAAGTTGTATTTTTAACCCCCGACCAAAAAAGAGGGGTGTTATAAGTTTGACGTGTCTGTCTGTCTGTCTGTCTGTCTGTCTGTCTGTGTGTCTGTCTGTCTGTCTGTGTCACCATAGCTCCCGACTGGATGGAGCGATTTCAATTTAGTTTTTTTTGTATGAAAGGTGAGTTTTGCGCGAGTGTTCTTAGACATGTTTCATGAAAATCGGTTGGGCCGTTTAAAAGTTATGGGGGTGAGAGTGGGGAAGCAAAACCGAAAATCTGCAAATATACTAGTGTGGGGTATCAAATGAAAACGCATCGCGTCCACATTACATAATATTATGTTGTTTTATATTTAAGGAAATTAAGGCATTGGAATCGGGGGTTTTTCTTAAATTTTAAATTTAGATTTATATTTTATGTTGTGCAATAAAAAGTTAATTCATTCTATTCAGTGCTCAAACTTGAAGACATGAATGTACAGATATAATTAAATACTTTTCCATCTCAGCAACTTTAAACTATCTTTTATGTGAGCAAGGCTTATGTAGTCACAGCGGATTAAATATACTAAGAACATAATAGCAAAGCAATTCGATTCGATTCCCACCGAGGGTGAAAGTGTTTGTATGTTCTGCAAGCACTTTTTCCTTGGTCTGGGTGTTTAATATGTTTAATAAAAAATATCTATATAATATGTATGACTATTATATTAAGTATATCAGATATCTAGTACCCGCAACACAAGCTTAGAGCTTTCCACGGGGCTTGATGCATGTGCATTGTCTGGAAATATTTATTTATTTATTTAATTGCTTTTAAGTTATTTAGTGTAGGCACGCACTTTTTAAACATCATCTTAGTGACCCAAACTCCAACCCCCATAAGACCGCTGGGTATAGTCTAATCCTTAAAATAGGTAGGTACATAAAATTGGCGGTGTGTTTGATCGTCAGCTGTACCCACAGATTATACAGCACCATAAACGACCAGACAGGACATCCAGGAAGTGTTTTATATTCCGACCGTGTTAACGGACGTATGATTGGCTAGACTTATTGTCTAGCCGGATCGCCGTCGCCGGTCGTGTATTTAGGAAGTAACAGTTTTCATTATGAAATTTACATGGACTTCCATCATTATTTTTTCAGTTGTAACGAATGTCACAACATTGGAGTTTTTTTTTTTTTAATCTCACAAGATTTTTTTTAAATAAATAAAATCTGTTTCTACCTAATAGCACGCGTCTATCAGCAACTGCTATAATTATTTTTTGTAATTACAATACAATACAAAAACACTTTATTGTACACCAAAACAAAACAATGTAGTTACAAAAATTACATATTGCGGAGGCAATAAGTTATCCCGATATCTCTATATACAATTTTGCTTATTTTTTTATTATTTTACCAGAAAAGGGTCTTAGAAGTAAAGTTTGAATTATATTATTTTTCTCATACTAATTTAAACAATAATAAACATTTAAATTTCGAACTAAGCAATTCCCATGTAACAGTTCCATAATCAAACCGTTAAAAATTTAAAAAATTAAGCCGAGTCCACACGCGTTCCAAATTGAAATCTCCTCGGCACGCGGGCAGGATTACGTCTGGGCTCATTAGCAGCGAAACGCACGCCCGTCGTCCACACGCATCGCGTCTGGTACACTCTCGCTTCAGTAGCTTTAGCAGTTTTTTATCTGTGCTACCTATGGTATTTTATTATCTGCGATGTAACATACTGTCAAAAGCATTATCTTTGATTATTCTGTTAATAGTACCCCGCAGTGTTACCTGATTTATAAACGATTTCGCCGAAGAAAAGAGCCCGTTTCTCGGTTCATGACAATAAAATAAAATTAATTCACTGTCTATTATATTAAGTATATCAGTAAAAAAGTAAATGAAATATTTATCTTATTATTTAATTGACTTTTATTAGACAATCAAATAAAATTAAGTTACAGCTCAAAGCTAAAAATATCGATGAATTTAAATTAAAACAATTGTTGTGTCCATAATGAAAAAACAATATTAAATGATAAACAACTACATTTAAAGTTACTAGGACTTCTTTATTATAGAGCGTTTCGTATTTTTAAACTTTGTCATCATCATTTTGTGTTAAATAATAAGAGTACGGACAAATTTTGTCTGTGGAGAGTAAAAATTAAAAAAAAAAAATAATGTTAAATAATATACAAAAATAAAGATGGGCCAATTACCCCACATTAGGGTAAACGCCGCATAGCCGGGCCTGTCACCTGAAGACGCGTGTCCCATTGAACCCACCCTGCGCCCTGACACAGACACGTGAATCGAACTGAGCAAGACGTCAAAAAGGGCAACTGGCATGATAATGTGGATTTTATTAAGCGTTTCATATTCGGAGAGTTATTAACTTATAAAGGGTGCATTTATGAAGTTTGAATTATTTATTGTCGAAGCGGGGAGTTCTTTTGAAATTAATTCGTAGAGTGCGTAATTTTATAATGAGTTAATAAAAAAAATATAAATGCATGAAGCTAAAGTACATTGTCTTTTTCTGTATAAATTCTGAAATGCTTTATGGTGTGACTTTCATAGATGACCATTTCCAATAAACATGTTTTTGACATTCAACGTTCAAGCAAAAGCGCGCATGTGGTGTTTTTATAATACTACGGTTAGATGTAGTTATATTTATAGAACTACTTATATATATATTATATATAAATATCTAGAAAATAATGAAGAATTAATTATACAGGGATTGTTTAATGCAGACACGTGGAGTTTAAGCAATTCACACACTTACGTTTGTTTACTAACCACACAATATAATAACGATTACACAGAAAAATCTCAAAAATTCAGAAACGCGGGAATCATTAGGCTCTATTGTTCTATTCATCCAATGAAGAGTTCCTTTCAATGCCATTCTACCATTTCTAATAGCTCTAAATCAAATTCCACTAGAATTCCCGTTTACAACGATCCAGCATTCCAATCCATTGACTGCCTCCGATAACTATGGGAGAATGATTGTTATTTTTGCAAAAAAAAGAAAAGGTTACCAGCATTCAACAATAGTTTGTATTTATAAAATACGTAGTTTAGCAGTTTTGCAATGAGGGTAATTGTTATTTGATTTATTATCTAAAATATAAAAAAAAATTGAACAAATTATTATTGAAAAGTATAATAAGAAGCTGTAGCGAGACATCTACAAAAGTAATAGATTTATTTCAATGCCAACTTACATAAATTATTAAGACTTGTTCAAAAACAAAAAGTTGTTCCAGTACAGTGCCCCGTTTAGACGATACAGACCAGTATTTTAAAACACTCGACCCTTAACAGAT
This sequence comes from Gymnoscelis rufifasciata, assembly GCA_929108375.1. NCBI lineage: Eukaryota > Metazoa > Arthropoda > Insecta > Lepidoptera > Geometridae > Gymnoscelis > Gymnoscelis rufifasciata. The sequence goes on along the minus strand of OV815327.1, from coordinate 4,090,662 downwards.
GGGCGCACGGGAGTACAAATTCGTCGGACCGATGACAAATTTGCGATATTACATGCGGATTAATGTCCACGCACCATTTTTTAGGGTTAAATTGTCTTTTCTGGATCACCCCTGTGCATTTTTTAATCAACGTTCTCGTTCAAAAAAGTATTTTATTGTGATGTGATACGGTATGTTATCGATTGTGTGAGGTGGAGTTTTGAGAAGCGATTGCAAAGGGTGATTCCCTCACTAGATGCCATCCGATGGTTATCATAATCCCTGCATTGACATGATGTGATGACACATGTCGTGTAGTCCGTCTAAAATGTCGTTTTAAAAAATCGGGAGCCGCAATGCGCTTCCTACCCTATTATTACTAGCATAGAGTATACGTTTCTTTGAATTGTAAAGTTCTCATGTCTGTAGTGTTCATTGTTTTTGATCGTAAGCTTAGTTCTGGATATATTTGCTTTAACTATTTGTATTTGATGTGTCAAGAGAGATTGTTTAGTTGGTTATAATTAAAAATGTGTTTATGGATTACGAGTAGTGATCACAATAATTGTCTTTGGTATTCAAGAGATTGACGTACAATTAGTACTTACTTTTGATTACTCAGAATTTACTTTTGGCATTTTTATTCACAGAATAGTTGTCGGGTTAGTTGATGTATGGCTTGTCCAGCAACATATTAGGGTAGTTTACAATTTCGAAATGGCTTTTGAAATTATTTTCCGTAAATCAGCCATATATTGATGAATGAAATCAATGAATTCCATATTACTGTAGATTAAAATATCTAACAAAAGACTAAGGGGTAGATACGCGCCCTCGCAATTTCTACAAACTGTAGACTCATAGAAAATTACAGGATTCCGAACAACAAAGGAACCCCTCAGAAAAAACTTCTAATGGGGACAATTTTAATATGGGGTTGAGAACAATAATTTAAAAAAACGCACAGTGGACAGTCTTGGGAGACTTTTGGTTGTAAACATAGGGAATTTTATTACTATGAGCTCGATACTTTAAAATAACTATAATTTTTTTGGCTAAGTAGAATAATAAATAAACACGCTATGGGTGTGTTATTTGACTAACATGAACAACTATAAATCTTTATTTAAAATTTAAGAAAAACCCCCGATTACATTGCCTAAATTTCCTTAAATGTAAAACAACATAATATTATGTAATGTGGACGCGATGCGCTTTCATTTGATACCCCACACTAGTATATTTGAGGATTTTCGGTTTTCCTTCCCCACTCTCACCTCTTCAACGGCAACTCTTAACTTTTAAACGGCACAACCGATTTTCATATTATGTTATTTATGTACTTTAGTTGTTGACCTGCTTGACGTCCGAACGCCACACAATACCAAAGGTTTTTGGCTGAAAAACAGCGCTGAGCGGCAACCGTTCGGCACATGCTGAGCCAACGCCTATTTCGGCTCACAATCTTAATGTGTCAACCAAATGCGTATTTAGATTTTTATGTTATATATATTTTGTTTTTGGTTTGGTTGTTTTAGTTTAGTAAAAATATAATTTTATTTTTCTGTATTTGTGTTGTCGAAATAAATGTCTTTCTTTCTTTTCTTTCATGAAACATCTCTAAGAACACTCGCGCCAGACTCACCTTTCATACAAAAAAAAATTGAACTCGCTCCATCTGATCGGGAGCTATGATGTCCCAGACAGACAGACACGTAAAACTTATAACTCCCCTCTTTTTTGGTCGGGGGTTAAAAAGCATGAAATCGCTGCCGTTGACGCCTCTTTTAAAATACTGAACGGATTTCCATTCGGCTTTCAGTAATTGATAAGTAATTAAAGAATATTTTATAATAGAGGTTGTCTGATTGATCTGGCAGGTGGCTAGTGCCATAATAAATACATTTTTGCTAATTAATAAGTTCTTGAAGAAAAAAATTAAGCTATGAACTGATCTACTTAAAGAAGAACCCGCACTATTAGGTAGTGATGCATATCGAAGATGTAAGTGTAATTATGAAAGAATACTGTCCATGTAGGCTATGTGCTTACACGTGACCTCCGGGTGGTGCTAAGAACAGTCTCTGGCGGTAGGCTTCGGCCGCGGCTTGTCACCTCCCTCCGGGCTGGGCCAGTGCGTGAAGCGATTTTTTCGTGTTTCGTAATGTGGCCCGGAGAAGCCATCTTCTAGGCCTTCATGCTCCATCTTAGACCACATCTTCACTTTACATCAGGTGAGATTGTGGTCAAATGAAGGCTTATCAATAATAAAAAAAAAAAAAAAAAAAATGTGCTTCTAAGGAAATAAACGTTTTGACTTTGACTTTAATGGGCCGGAAAGTTCTCGAATGGAGACCGCGAATTGGCAAACGCAGAGTAGGACGTCCACCAACTAGATGGACGGACGACCGCGGGCTCGCGGTGGTTACAGGCTGTTACAGACAGAAGTTACTGGAAGTCATTGAGTGAGGCCTGATGGAGGTCTGAGGGAGGGATGATGATGATGATGATGAAGTGTAGTTATTAAATAGCAATGCATAAATTTCACATTTCAACACAATTACATATCAAAACCGTAAAGTAAAAGCCACGCGACTTTCCAAGTAGTCCCAAGCACACTCCATCCAGGGAAATTGAAATAGTACATACGCGAAATCCCTGCGACAAATGAGCAAGGGTATGGAGAGGTCATTAAAGCGATCTAAAAATGAGTGGGTGGCTTGAGATCAGTAATTGGACGGGGTGGTCCAAATCGTATTCGAGCCAGCAGAGGCGGAAAGACTTCTGAACCGAGTATAATTAACAACAAATATGGGTGAATCGATGTAAAGCCAATGGGTGCTATTATTTTGGAGTACGGAATTGTTGGCAATGAGTGTGGAAGTGGGGTTGAGAGGTGGGAATATAGCTTTTTAGTTTGGTGAAGCTGCGGCCTTAGTACTTGGATTCTACGAACGCCCAAATAGTATATTCATTTCATAGGAATTAAATATATTAGAAGTGATGATCAATTAATTATTATACAACTAGCTGTGCTCAGCTTATTTGCCAGAGTAGTAATAGTTTCCCCCGGTAATAAGTAGTTTTTTTTTATTCTCGATAAGCCGGTGTCAGGTGAGATTGTGGATGAATTGACCACAATCTCACCTGATGTAAAGTGACGATGTGGTCTAAGATGGGACATCACGACGTAGAAGGTGAGATGGCTTCTCCGGACCACATTACGAAAAACGAAAAAATCGCTTCACGCACTGACCCAGCCCGGAGGGTGGTGACAAGCCGCGGCCGAAGCCTACCACCAGAGACTGTTCTTAGCACCACCCGGAGGTCACGTGTAAGGATTCACCTCCAAACTCCAGATTTGCTCGCAATAACTGATTTTCCGGCGTAATGTGGTGTTTTAATTATGGTAAAAAGTAGCCTATGTGTTATTCTGATATGTAAGCTTTATTATTGTAATATTCATCAAAAACCACTGTGTATTTTTTGCGTGAGCATTACACTTACATTTTTTTTTTTTTTTTTTTTATGATCGATAAGCCTTCATTTGACCACAATCTCACCTGATGTAAAGTGACGATGTGGTCTAAGATGGGACATGAAGACCTAGAAGGTGGCTTCTCCGGGCCACATTACGAAACACGAAAAAATCGCTTCACGCACTGGCCCAGCCCGGAGGGTGGTGACAAGCCGCGGCCGAAGCCTCCCACCAGAGACTGTTCTTAGCACCACCCGGAGGTCACGTGTAAGGATTCAGAGGGTTACCACTTACGGACGTGAACAGACAAAACCTCCATACTTGCATCCTTACAAACTTTAGAGTTTACATATTAGTAGCATAGTAGGACTAGACAAAAAGCGTGCGAGAACGGTCAGGCGGTGGATGAGCAGAGAGTTTTTCTGTTGATTTTCCGTCAGTTTTTATTATTAGATAATGTTATATATATATGATTTTCTTTTGCAAGAAAAATAAAAAATTGTTTTTTTTTTAATTAATCTAAATAACGGAATATATATATTTTTTTTTATGTAATCTTATAACAAATGATAATACTCATATCCAATTTGTTTTCAGTGCTAAGCCTATTATATTATCTAACATTTTATGTTTTTACAAGTTAAGCTACGTTACTACGTAATTTTTCCTACACAAATTTAGAAAATTATTATCTAACATGTTATTTTAACCACAAGGAAAACCGCCTGATTACGTACTCAAGTGTTTCCCGAGCATTACCTAAACAAGCCTTCAAATATTCAACAGATAATGTGGGAAAAGCTAGTCTGTTTGCCAACTGCGTTATTGACTTGTTTTTAAATTTCACTGTAAGCGTAATTTTGTAGGCAAACATCGGTAATTTACCCTATAATGCGCTATTTGCTCTGTGGTTATATGCTAACAAGTGCCGTCATAGTTTATGCCGCACCGAACATATCAAGGACTATTTACTATGAAAATTATAGTTTAACTTTAAAATTATGAGTCAAAATTATTTAAGGTCCATATTTTTTTAAGTTATCATTTACTGTCTTAATACCCAATGAACACAACATGACAGGTCAACAATTCCGAGAAAACCCATAACAAGACATGTATCTGCGGTTAATAGACCACACACTGTGACTTTTTATATATATATATTTTCGGTGAGCGTTAAAATACTGGTCGTACAGACAAAAAAACGGAACGCAATCCCGTCAACACATTATGTTAATAGAGTATTGAGTTTGGAGATGAAATTTGGTATAATCCGCTTTGTCCAGGGGAGGTTGGACTAGGTGCGTCCACCGGGATTTGTCCTTTGATTCTATGGCGGAAATTAATATGGGGTACATTGATATGACATCAGGTCTAATGCATTTCTATCAATATTTATGAGATATTCTGTGATTTCGCGGTAATATTATTATTTAGCGAGAACGGCTTAGCGAGATTTAAAAAAAAAACTTCAAAAAGTCAGGCACAGATAACGTCAATGTTTCTGAATTAAGAATTAAAGTATTAAAAATGTGTTAGTAGATATTTAAAAATAAGTATATCAGGATTACAGCATAATTATGACCTCCTCGTTACCTCGACCCTCAATATAATATGTAAGCGGAATTTTGCGAAAACGTTCTTAAATTTATTTATAATTATACCCCATTTTAGGTAAACATAAGCATTAAAAGCTTAAGTGAAGGGTTAAGTAAACAACCGGCCGCGTAGCATTATCAAAAAAACCGACTCACCAATTCATAAAGGTAAAATATAGAGTTAATAAGGATAAAAAGAAAAAAAATGGCAACATCAATAAAATGGCAAACTATAAAGTTAAAACCACTTAATCTTGGCCATTATAATTTATAATTCACCTGTCAGGAGAGCACACAATTATTACCGTCATAAGATGGCTATATAGCCTATAATTATATGGCCATCGGCTCCCCAAACCACACGCGATGAAAAGCGTCAAATAGCTCGTTAATATCCCCTAACAAACAGAAATATTAACCATAACATAATCCCCATAATAGATTTAACCTGCCATAAAATCATATTCACATTTTTTTCTACAACATTCGCGAGGGTAACTATTTGTACCAAATTGTCGATTATAGCACAATGCCTATGAGAGGTTATAATACTTAGTCATAATTCGTGTTAGTTATTGTACGGATAATCGAGGGGAGGCTGGGGTTAGTTGAATTGGATTTAATATTTTCATTTTTAGCAACTGTCGGTGTGAAATTGGACGCGCATTTGAGGGTTGTTTTGAGGGTAGGATAGGGTTAATCCGACGTTTCAAGTGGTTACGATAAAAGGGTATGCACTTGTAAATTATGATATGAATAACGTACAACTTGTTAAGGTGTGTGGGGTGGGATGTACGACATAATCTTAGAGTACCTACTTAGGGTAATCGAAAATATTACGTATTTTTTACGGCGAGTCCTTTAACTCCTTTTTTATTTAATAGGTCTCAATTTATAAAATATAATATAAAAAAATATGGAATACATATCAACTATACCAATTTATGTCAAAAAATAAAAAATACCTTAGTAATCCTATCAGTACTGCTAACAATAGAACATAGCAATATATTAAGTATAAAAATGCTGAAATAATCTAACAAAACATTTCTCCTGAATGTAAAACTCAAAAATCAAATGGAAAGCGCTCACAATGCCATTGGAAACTGGATTAGGTCTGGAATCTAAAATCTAGACTTCTCCCTATCCACCTGCCAGGGGAGACGGGGGGAAGTGGGCCAGGTGGGGGCGAAATGGGACTTTCTAGGCAATTACCATCCGGTGGGACGAGGATCGCTCCGCTCCACAATCTTATTGAATATGTACTTGTACGCTGCAGAGTTTATTGGAGGTAGTTTTCATTTTACATTTGTATAGTAACTCGATTATAGGTTACGAGAAAATAGAGCTCCATTTCTGTCTTTTGTTGGAAAAGGAATATTTAACTAAAGAATAATAAATTGGATCGTAGTTGAAATAATAGACCATGGATTTATGAAGATGTGGAAGTACATATATTGTTCTGCAGTGGATTTCTTGTTACTTAAATAATGATGATAACAACATTATCTATGACTATCATCGCTGTACATTTACCTACTTCATTTTCTGCCGAAATTGTTTTTGCAGGTACAAGGAGTTGTGCAGCGTTAAAAATAAACAAATAATCTCTTCAATAAAAAATTATGATATCATTTAAAGACATAAAATACTTTGTTCCTTGTTAATTCAAATAAAAATGCGATCTTACAGAAAACAGTGAAATGTTGGAATCGGATTTAATCAAAGAGCATCATGAAAAAACTGCACAAAAACTATCACAGACAAAAGTGCAAAAGAGTTTTTCGTCAAAAGCGCATCAGCGCTCGCCTGTACGTGTGTACGTAACGACTTCTCCATACCACTGTACGCACAATGAGATATCCTACAAAGCTCTCTGAAGGGTGCCGGCTGGGTTGACGCTTTTAAAAGTATTACTCCCCTTGCCCTGGTCTCCCCAACGATTAGGGATGTGTATCTGATAGAGCCGGATTTTAACATCTAAATTTATAACCTGCTTTAGTCAGTTATAATTCTGACATGTTATAGAATTATACAGGGTTGGAAAATACATGATATGCATGCTATATGATGATGATTATATACAAGAAAGTAGTTCAACGGTACCTACGATATAATTATGGCATAAACTTTCAAATTAACAAGGAACATAGCATATTTTACCTATTTACATAAAAACCTATAAAAAGTCTTAAAGGTACATCTTTTGGAATACACTCCAATATTTTGTAATTTAATGCTATCGACAGAAACAGGAGTAGGCGTCACTTCTAAGATAATTCAAAATGAAAATAAAAATATTTGTCATTATTTATATTTTATCATTTCATTGAAATAATTCACTGATGACAGATACACAAATTTGAAAATTATATAGAACAAAGGCAAAAATAAGCGCATAAAACTGCAGTATAAAGAAGACTTAATACAACTCAATCTCGCACTTCATGCCGTAAACCAAGAATAACCAAGAGTGTCAATAGTCACTTTAACCGAAGTTTGTTAAAGAACACCCGGATCCCCCCTACCCCTACCTACCCTTTTCTTATAATGTAAAATATATTAAAGTATACGTTCCCGACTTTCGCAGCTTCCGGCAAAACGGTGCAGTTGACAGCCCTTTGAACAACTCAACCCTTTCTTGATTATTTTATAGTGGGTAGTCGAATATTGACGGTCCTGGGATGTACTGTTCGTGGATTTATGGAGTGCGTTGGATAATATCGTTTTTTAATAGTCGTAGGGGGTTTTAACCGACTTTTAATTTGACATGCTTTCTTTTATACATGTAGGTCCTAGATATGTTCTGGATTATTAGCGTACATGTGTAAACTTGTTTTTATAATCGTACGTGCTTTTATTATGTTCTTATATTATAGCGATATATTTTTCTCAATTTTATGTATGTGTCGTTTCACCATAGATTCGATTAGTGGAATTTCGAGAACTTATTCCTAGCACGATGCAAGTAATTTAAGGTCAATATATTTTAGTACATGGGTAGCCAAATAAAATTAATAAATGATTATGAATGTAAATATAACATGATCTAATCCCCAAACTAAGCAGAAAGGAACTTATAGTACGATCACGGAGTTCTGCCAAATAAATCTCTTTACATTTTATATTATTCAAAATAAGTTACCTTAGTCCTTTGAAATAAGAGATTGGCACCTATAGGAGACCTATAAGCAGCCATGTCTCAAAAAAGGTCGCTATAACTTTAATGACAAACCCATTTAAAACATACCCCATAACCTTGACATAATCAAACAAACACTCATTATCATTACTCAGGACAATAACAATAAACAATTGATAGATACGATCTAGGCGGTAGATCAAAGTGATGGGCCCGCGCAATGCCACTTCAACGGCGACTATTCTGACCGCTCAGTAATGTAATTTGTACTTCCGATTGTGTGAGGTGTGAGGTATAGGCGGTAGCGTTTTAGGTGCAGGTGTAGACTTTTGTTGGGCACGTAATATACTGATACATGTGAAATAAGTGAGAATTTCATATTTTAAATTATAACAGGCGATGTTTTTAGTATTTGTCCTTTAATTTTAACGTGAGAGGGGCAGAAAATTTAAATTACACGAGGATATTGAACTAATAATAATAGTTATAATATTAATGGTTATTTAATTTACTTAATATTTTCTACCGATATCTCTGTAATAATATAATGAACCTATCTATGTATTGATCTTGACTATTTATTGTAAAAAATATATAATTTGAAAAATATTGGTTTTGTAATTAGCTCCTTGATTTCCATATTGGTACTTAAGTCAAAATATCCTGTCAATTATGCTATTGCATAATCGTTTTATTCCAATTACATCCATTGTGAATTTGCGAGAGCTTCTAACACAAGGAATTGCGACACACAATGATCACGATTCGAGGAGTCATCAGGTTCAAGGGCGTATCAGAATGCAGACCAGTGTCCGCTACCCAAGACCTGACACAGAATACTAATACGGTATGGTTGAAATATATATCATTTTTGAGTTCTCCATTTTATATGTACCTACTTCCAAAATAGCGTTCGTTAACTACTATTGAATGAAACGAGCTAGATTTTTTTTATATTACGTGACTACTTACTAAATATTGTTGACGGTAATGCAAGATCTAGTTTATAAGTTATTACTAATATGTACTAAACATACAATTTTATCAATCGAAATTCATTTTTAAAACAAAAATGGCGGCACGCATCTTTCATATTTCTATATTTTCTATAAGATAATTTACGCAATGAAAATGTAATAAAATATCTAAGTCCCGAATAGCATAATAGTTGCAAGACGCTTTAAAAAAGTGAAATTACTAATCTCTTATAACTTAAACGGCTGAAAAACTGAAAACTCGCGCCTAAGATAACAGCTACAACTGAAAACCAATAAGTGTTATTCAAGTAACATCCAATAATTATTTTATCTATGAATGTCTATTCTATTTATACTGATAATTTTTATGGAGGAAATATAAATAATTATTATGTCATTGTGATCTCTTGAACTTATTACTAAACGGTTATCGTTCTAATAATTTAAATGGTTAATAGACGAAGTTGCACAAGGCAGCACAATAGGGCCAGTTTTGTTCATTGTTTGTTTTTGATGTTGAAAACTTAATTACATTTCTAGTAATAAATCTATGTAGTTATTCGTGTGACATTAAAATAAGTATTTGAAGAACACAATAGTTAACTGGACTATTGATACATAGAAACCATTTAATGATTGCGCGAATTTTATTGAATTATGCCACTGCTATAATATATTTTAATAACTGCTAATCAAAAGCAAATGTAGAGGAGTAATAGAGTCTCTTTTAAAATAAATGACGCTTTCGCAGCAAGTCTCAAGTCAAATAGTAAACCTCATAAAGCAATGTGGAAACAGCAACTCCGCAAAACCCTGAGAACATCATTAAAGACCCTCGGAAAAGGAAATATCCATACAAAACACTTAAAACGAAACTCCATACGCATCAAGACTCAACAATACGAATATCTCGTAATAAAAACCCGGAGCGCCCACATTAAAATCTTATCCCTTTCTTAAATAAAAATTCACGAAAAAAATAAGAGGAAAAATCTCCCCCTATTATTCAGTCCCCCTAGTCCAATCCAAATCCGAAGAAAGCACAAAGAAATCCTAACTCTACCGTCTACCGTACAAAGTTACAATTGCCTTGGCCGCGCCGAGAGGGAGCCGGGGTAAAATGGGCCCTATGCGAGCGCCCTAAAGTTGGTTTTCGTGCAGTTATTGGAATAGAAATTGCGCCTTAGTTAGTATAGTATTTGAAAATGAGATGCAGCGTGGGTGAAACGTCTCCCCTTGGGGGAGGCTGGGGTGAGTACGGCAGGGGGGTACGAAACCCGAATTACCGGGGCGTGTGTAATGATTTTCCCGGTCTCCCGGTCGGAATTATGGAGTATTGGAGGATCGGGATATTCGGCTGGCTGTTCTTTTTAATGCCATTATAATGATTAGAGGAAACTGCCGCTAACTAGATAAATCCGGTATTGGGAGTTGCAATGCGGTGGATGATTATAGAGGTTTCGTTTTGGGACTGGTTTGAGACAAATTATATCCAATTTATTTTACTTTTTTTATTCGTGGTATATTTGAATACGCGAACTCGTGTCTAAGACCACATACAAGGCACTTTGTCGCTGGGCCACTGGCTACGAAGTTTAATACTTAAGAGTTTTCAAGCGACAAAAAAAATCCATAGTTCTAGCATTGTCAGTCCATTTGCGAAAATTTCACGGATACATAAATACAACCTAATCATTGACACTAACAAGGTTAACAGAAGATTTGTTTTTTTTTTTTAATTTTGTTTCTTTATTCATACAAGCCGTACCTAGAGGTACATTCCCCTCTAAAATCCCGGATAATATCTGTTTCCACCCAGCCCTCAATCTTAGGCGACGTCCAAGCGACTCACGCGCAGGCTACGTGGACGCGATGGTTCGTGAGATTCACGCCAGATGTGGAGATAGATGTCGCTAGATCTGCTTATTAGTCTAACGGTTTTTTGAGTTCCGTACCCCGTACTATTGAGATACTGAGACTTCGTTGTCTGTCTGTCTATATGTCCGTCTGTCATCAAGCTGTCTCTGTAGAACCGTGAGATAGAGAGTTTAAATTTAGAGGGAAAATGTATTTCTGTTGCTGTTATAACAACAAATATTAATAACACATAATAAATATTTAAGGGGGCTCCTATACAACAAACGCGATTTTAAAAGTTAACTAAGGTCGCGCTTTTAGTACCTACTTGAATGGGGGACAGCTGACTGCATCCATGTTTTTTTTTTGTAATTAACTTTATTTAATAATGAGAAATGTTTTGCACATTTTAAGGACATAATCTACTCTCAATTTTGCCTACTAAAATACTGATTATCTATTTTATTAATAGTGACATTTCAATTATAATGTCTTAGTTTAATAGTTATATTAGTTTTCCGTTTGAAATGTGTTGCTCAGAAATCTAAAGTCAGAAGTCAAAACATTGAATAAACCAAAATAAATTAATGGACACTAAGACTAACTATAAAAGGATTAAAAGGACAACGCCTTTAAGTAAATTCCTAAGTTATTTCACTTACGATTTTGCTTATTTATTTAAATACCTACTTAAAACCGAGTTTTTTCATCATATATACAAGGTGTAGCGGGGGTTAAATCGATACATATTTAGGTCAATTATCTCCCAGCTTTCGTTGATCCGTAGATTGTGTTACACCGTATTTCATTTACTTAAATAGGTTAAGGAGTATTATTTTTCATATACGATTGTGAAATTGTGACTGAATAAATGAATTGAAATATAGCTTTGGGCTGTAATAAAAGTACAATAAGAAAATAACTTTTAGGCTTGTAATTTTTGAGAATTATTACAAACTTTAAGAAAAAATTCGGGCAAAATCTTGTCCCAGCTTTCGTTGAACCATCGACCATGTTACACAGAGTATTGTATATATAGATAAGTCAATGGCACTAACTAGGAAGGCATACTAGGCCGGCCATGACCCTGGTCTTAATGATGATGATGCTAAAGTATCTTGGTTTATTATGTAAATAAAACCAGTTCCGTTTCCGATAGTTACTTGTTAAGTTAATTTATGAGTGTGACGTAACATAACAAACTTTAGCGCAAAAACCGTCATTTAAGCGAATTGCACAAACACGTTTACTTTAAATGTAGTCAAAAGTTGTATCAATAACTCTAAATTTAACACGTAAGAAAAACTCCCGATTCCGATTGCCTTAATTTCCTTCAAAGTAAAACACCATAAAATTTAGTAATGTGCACGCGATGCGCTTTCATTTGATACCCCACTCGAGTATATTTGCAGATTTTCAGTTTTCCTTCCCCACTCTCAATCCGTTCGGGAGCTATGATGGCCCACACAGACAGACAGACAGACAGACAGACAGACAAACACGTCAAACTTATAACACCAATCTTTTTTGGTCAGGGGTTAATTAGCTACGTATAGTCAACAGCAAAAGAAGTTGATCAAAATTTGCGGCTGTCGTGTCCGATGTAACAAGTTATACCAAAGTTTTTTTGCTGGATAAGCCTTCATTTGACCACAATCTCACCTGATGTAAAGTGACGATGTGGTCTAAGATGGGACATGAAGACATAACCCCATTAACGTTTCCACTGCTGGGACACAGGGACTTCTCTCTTGACGAGAGAGATAGATAGATAGATAATATCTTTATTGCACACCAATGCTTACAGACTAACTTAAAAATAACAATCAATAGCCACATTCGTTGTACAATCGGCGGCCTTATCGCTTAAAGCGATCTCTTCCAGGCAACCTTTCAGGAGAGAGATTAGGCCTTAATTCACCACGCTCGCCAAGTGCGGGATGGTGAATGTCACATGTCCTTAACACTCTTAAAAGTTTTCAGAATACGCCAGAATCCTTATTAAAGAATCCTTTTAAAATTAAAGTATTTCGAAACTTTTACATTTTTTCTACAGAAATTTTATACATTGTACAGAATAAATTTTTGCCCAGAAAAAGCCCATTCACGCTGGTCTTAAAAGTTGATATTATCCTAAATATAGTTTATATACCTATACATATACAACAGAAGCTTAGAGCTTACCAAGGGCAACATCTAGCATGTTGTTGTATGGATGGTCAGGAAATATTTATTATTTTTATTTCTAAAAGTAAAATCATTAAAATAGTTTAAGGTAGGTAATTTACTGCGGCGCCATGTTGTGCAATACAATTATAAAATGGCCACCGATAAGGGCAGCAATGCCACAATTAGTTATTACAATTAATTAATGTTATCAAAAGGACTCGATTGCGGAAAATTACCCAATGATTAATGTGATGTCAATTGTGGTGACAGTTAACCGACAGATAGAATGCAGGAAGGTATGAGAGAAATGGTCAACATTCAATTCTGAAACAAAACCATATTTTTATTTTAACACTAGTAATAATTAAATGATTTTACATAGTACATAATAACTGCCTCAGTGGCGAGGTGGTCAAAGGTAAGCTTGAGCGCAAGAGCGGGTTCGATTCCCGTCGAGGGGTCAAGTGTTTGTATGTTCTGCAAGCACTTTCTCCTTGGTTTGGGAGTTTAATATGTATAATAAAAAATATCTATATTATGTATGTCTATTATATTAAGTAAATGAGATGTCTAGTACCCGTAACACAAGCTTAGAGCTTACTACGGGGCTAGATGTTGTTGTTTGGATTGTTCGGAAATATAAATATGAACCTTTCTTTTGAATCTCTCTACCTATTGAAGAAATGAGGCTCTACCGGCATGCTCTGGGAACTTTAAAGAGTTTGAACAGCATGTGACATTCACCAACCCGCAATTGGCCAGCGTGGTGAATTAAGGCCTAATCTCTGTCGTCTAGATAGAAGTCCCTGTGTCCCAGCAGTGGGAACGTTAATAGGGTGATGATGATGATGATTGTAGAAATTCCAAGTAAATGACAAAAGAGAAAATCTCAAATCAATAATCAAATGATAGTAATCCCGACTTATATTATGAATGCGAATGAAAGTTACCCAATTTATATCTTTGTCCTTTGTGTCCACTTCACCTACTTAATCAATTTCAGTTGGGAGTATGAAAAAGGATATGTGCTATTTATTTCAAAATAACTACTACTACTAGTACTTTTCTTATGGATTTACGATAAACGATTCTACAAAGCGGTGGGTAAAAATTACTTCTATGATATCGTTATAAAGTTTTGTATAGTCAATATTATGTTCCTTTGGTACAGACTTTATTTAAAGTATTGGCTATAAATACGATTAACAGAAAATTTTAATATCTCATCTCATTAAAAAGTTATATTCGTACCTACATGCCCACAGGCTGTATACAAATGAAAATTAACAAGCTCGGTTTTCAAAAACAGCCTTTACAAATTAAAAAAAAAGCCATTACTCCAATCAATCAAGACCGATTTTTGAATGTACCATTCGATTCCCGCGGCGAAGGCAAGCGACCCCGAAATTGCCGGCCGCATTCACCCAGACAAAAGCTCTAAAATACACCCCGCGAGCAAAAAGAAAAGCATTTCCATCCCCACCCCTTCTTCATTTAAATTTCCCTCCCGCCCAACGAGGGCGGTTCGGGGCGGCTTCCGCACAACAGAGACGAAACTTAAAACCTAGTAGAAAAGAATGAGACGGTCGTATGTCCACCTGTTGCGTTTAAGTTTCATATTTTCGCGGCATTTCTTTTTTCATTTCTTACCGCGTTCTAAAGGATTTGAATGGAGAACGGTGCATGCGTAGTGTAACGGACAATATTGACGTAGGGTGGTGTTCGATTTTTAAATAAAATTCGCAAACTTTTCTTACTACCCCCTTCGGAATCGAATTTTCGAGCTCTCATATGAGGTGACCATGTTGTTCCTTTTTTAATGCTTTGTAGGGTGACACTTCGAAATGGACGTTAAAGATTTTTTGTATTGTTTTGTATGACATGGCAAAAATGCAATAACGCGAGCAAACCCTTAGGGAGCAAATCTCTACTATACAATTTTATAGAGATATCACCTTAGACCTTTTTAAAAATTGATCCGCGGTCTTCATTCGAGACTTTTTAGACTTGACCAGGGTTCGATTAAGGATACGTAGAACGCAAGAAATTGATCAAAAACTATAACTGAAATTAGAATGTCCGTCTGATACAAAGTAAACTCAGGATGAAGACAGAAATAAAAATTGTTTGTATTACCGTTTCCGGCGGCCACACGTGCTATTACGGGGAATATTCAATAAAAATAGTATCTCGTGTTGTATTACGATGAGCTGGCGGTTTGTGTGTAAATAAATGTGGAGTTGTGTTACTGCATCTGCACTGTGGTCACTTTTAGTTGTTTTTGTGTAAATAATTGTGGAGTTTAGTTACTGTAATTTGTACTGTGGTCGGTTTTTGGTAGATTAATTGGTGATTTTATGGTGTTGCTATTTTGGAGTATTATGCGCAGATTTAACAAAATCATAGACTTTTGTGTTTTGTCAATGGTTTTCTATGTATGATTTTAATACTTATAAAGTTAAACGAACAGTTAGGCACTGGACATTCGGGGAATAGGACGTTTGAGGAAAATTGGACATGTTTTTCATATATATTTTAATAATAACTTCAGATACACCAGTTTTATAACAAACATATTACTTAGAGATATCACAAAATATAAAGCCATAGTCCATAAATATTCCGGTTTACTCTAAAAAGTTTCACTGTCGTAAATTTCTTGGTTAATTAATAATACCCTGACTTATCTAAATAAATAAAAATGAATTGTTGTTCGTTAGTCTGATTAAAACTCGAGAACGGCTGGGCGGATTGAGCTGATTTTGGTTTTAAAATGTTTGTCGTAGTCCAGGGTAGGTCAAACGGTGAGCAAATAAGGAAAAATTGCCGGGAACTTTTTTTACCCGTGCGCGGCGGGGGCGGGCCGCTAGTTTGTAATAAAATTATATTAAAGAGACCTACCTTCTCACGTACTAAAAATCGCAAACCAACAAAAAGTGTTCTTCTATTGTCGTCCGTGAAACAAAAAGGTCAATATATCGCAATCATGTTTAACAAAAAAAAACATACATTCTCAATTCGACGCAATTGCGAAACTTCGTTTTACATTAAAATTCGGTTAAAAAAAGTCCTTGATATATATTGCAATCTTGTCAAATATTACTTCCCAATAATGACAGTGTCGCGTTATCAGCTATCACTGATAAGGGATGTGCTGACGTTATCAACTTATCACGAGATCGATGTTAATGTTTGTGTCTACAATCAGATCAGCTAATCAATGCTTAGCTTCAAGTGAGATGAGATAAATGTATCTTTACTTAATTCTATCTTTTTTAATATAGGGTGCTTATGTCGGATAAAAAAAGTAGGAATGCGAGTCTAGAGTATGGCAGATTTTTAAAAGAAATCTTCCCGTGAAGCATTTTTAGAATTCCGTAGCAAAATGGCAAACAGCGAAACCCTTATGGATTCGTCTTGATTCAAGATTCTTTATTGATAACACAGGTAACTAGGTTAAAGGTCAGGTTTGTAAAAAGGTATGTATAATTCATACGTTGTTCCGTCTATCCGTATGTCACAGGCACTTTTTGTATAAGAACTATACTGTAGATGTATTCTGTGAACCTCATGAATATTTTCACTTAAAACTAGAAATAAAACAATACATTTTGGTGTACCCCATAATTAGAACTCAAACTCAATTTTTATTTAATAATTATATTATATTGTAGGTATCTATGGATAGGTCTTTAAAAAATATATTGGGGTTTCTAATATTTTTTTCTTCTAAACTAAATAGTTTGCGCGTTTGCGTATTGTTTTCAAATTGTATATAAACACGGAATCCTAGTTGTAGAATGAGTCCATCACAATCTTGTCAAATATATTGTTAATCCTACTACTATTATAAAGGCGAAAGTTTGTAAGTATGGATGTTTGTTACTCTTTCACGCGAAAACTACTGAACCGATTTAAATGAAATTTAGTACACAGAATCTCTAGAGCCTGAAAAATAACATAGGCTACTTTTTACCGCGGGAAAACGTCATTCCGCGGGAAAATCCATTATAACGCGGGTAACACCGCGGGGCACAGCTAGTTAATTACTAAGCGGCTAAGACCATAAAGTCAAGTGTTAGAATGTGCTGCAATCACTTCCTTCTTAGTCTAAATGTTTTATATGTATTATAAAAATATCTATACAATATAAGTAATATATAAGTGTGTCTATTGTACAAAGTATATCAGATATCTAGTTCCCGTATCACAAGCTTAGTGCTTACAGCGGTTCTAGAAGTTGTGTAAAAAAAATAGGTCGTATAAAGGCATAACTAGACTTACCATAGACACAGGTAACCCAGGATGAGGTCCCCCGTTGGGATAGGGGTACGGAGCCATTAAGTACCCCATGTTGAACCCCGCAGCTGGATGGTGCTCGAATTTACCTGCAAAGATGACTTACTGTAAGTATTTACTGTTTAAAAGAAATTAGGATAAATTGAAACACGAAGTACAACAAATAAAATTAACTACGCACAAAAAAAAGCTAACATGCAAAAATAAATAAAGAACTATATGATTATTAAATAAATAACAACATCAATTTCAAAGTTATCGTGAGTTGCACTATTCATTCCTTCCGATGAAGGCCTTCACTTGTGGAAGACAAGAGGCCGAAACGTCGGAAGTTTATCAACTCTAGTTCATTACGCTTTTTACAATAAATAACTACATTATCATTTTCTTTATTGTTCAATACAAAGACTGTTTAAAGATTAGTTTTGAATGTTACAAATTTAATGTCGTTCCTGAAACAACATGCAATTTAAACCATTGTCGTATCGTATCGTATAAAGAAGTCGTCCCATGCAGATAATTATTATTCTTAAGCGAATACTACATACCAATGTATTGTTATAAAGTGAATATTCTTGTATTCAGGTTTATTTTCGTTTTACCCAACTGCGATAGAAGGAGGTTTGTGGTTTTGAAGTGAATACTGTTATTGTAAAACTGATAAAGCTTTTCTATTCGCTTCTCAACTCAGAATAAAAAAATTAAGCGATAATGTTATTTCCATTTGATCATTTTTGTTTTAATAAATAGTTTTATTAATTTTAAGTTAAAAGTTTCGACTTTGACTTTGGCATGATGAGTCTTAACGAGTAGGTTGAGTCGCATTTTAGAGATATTAATAGTAACCCCAGGTGCATTAAAAGTGTATAAAGATATATCTCTAGTAAAATAAGCAATGATATAACTACCATTTTTATTTAAATGATGGTTAAATCTATTCTTAATTAAATAAACAAAAGGAATTTCTTTTAGGTCACTTCACAAAGAATTTAATAACCACAACAATACCCACAGTCCTTTGTACACTCAGCCTCAGGAACCGTGCTAGGTACAGTCGGAGAAATAACTGCTACAGTGTGGTACACTCGAGGAAATTACACGGCGACGAAAAGTAATTTACGCGTGTAATTGCGCGCGCATACCGTATTGTCGATGAGAAAAGTCGTTCGTTGATTTTTAATTTTCATGAGATCATTTTAATAAATCACTGACCTATTTTCTAAATTTGTGTAAAAATAATTAAGACGAAGTAACGTACATAGTTTACTAGTGAAATACGAAATAAAATACACTTATCTATACTAATTAATAAAGCTAAAGACTTTGTTTGATTGTTTGTTTCACGACCTTCTAGTACGATTTGAAAAATTATATTAATGTCAGATAGGCCATTTACCGAGGACTATTTACTTCTTACTACTCTTTACCGAAGATAAATGCGTAGTTACCGCGGTAAAATCCAAAAACAAAGGCTACGCCGCGGCATATAAAGCTAGTAGTGAATATAATATTAATAAATAAAGATTGAATAATGTGTATTTTTATTGAATATATCATTTGAATATTCTATGTTAAACTTCAAGATTTTTAGTTAGAGGACGTGTGAAGTGACATTGTAGCTATCAAATAGAAAATGATTTTTTTTTATAACTGTAACATTCAAGAAGAATTTATAAAATCCTCTTGAATATTATAGTATTTGTATGTTCTGCAAGCACTTTTTCCTTGGTCTGGTTGTTTAATATTTAAAATAATAAGCATATATGTACGTATGTCTATTATATAAAGGTATCACCCGTTGCGCCACAGATGTGAATAAAATACAGAACCAAGTTAAAGTATCTTCCATCCTATATGGATGTTTGAAAGAGATCGCTTTTTAATGATAAGGCTGTACCACTTGTTTTGTATATTGTTTTACGTGTTTGTACAAAAAAGTGTTTTTGTATTGTAAAATCAATTTTGCGCTCGTCTGTACTTGGGAAACTTCAATTTTATTCATTTCGTTGTTTTGTTTTTCTAGTCCAATGAACTGGGGGATACTACGCTACGTCGTAAGATAATTTGTTTACGTTTTACGATAACGAATTTGGTGATTATTTTTTAGGTTGGACTCTTTGAGTTATTATTTTCGAGAAGAGAAAAAATAATTGTGGAAGAGTTAATTAGTCTGGAATCCTAATTTTACATTTTATTGTTATACTAGTAGGTACTGTACGCGACATTGACGGATAGATCTTCCCGCTATTCCCCTTTTTTTTCATCATCATCACCCTATATTCATATTCACGTTCCCACTGCTGCTGGGACACAGTGACTTCTCTCTTGGCGAGAGAGATTAGGCCTTAATTCACCACGCTGGCCAAGAGCGGGTTGGAGAATGGCATATGTCCTTCAAACTCTGTAAAGTTCTCAGAACATGCCGGTTTCCTCACGATGTATGCCTTCACCGTTAAAGCACGTGTTTAAAGCGCACATAAATGTCTCATGAAAAAAAAATCCAGAGGTGCGTGGCGGGGTTTGAGCCCACGACCTTTGGAATGAAAGACAGACAAGCATCATTCAAAAGTGCAAAAAGATGCAGTTCGAGCGGTGACCCATCCAAGTACTGGCACAACATTGCTTAATTAACCTAATAAACCTTCCATATTTATTTATTACTAGCGGCCCGCCCCGGCGTCGCACGGGTAAAAAAAGTTCTCGAGTTTTAATCAGACTAACGAACAACAATTCATTTTTATTTATATTTATATAGATATGCTTTAGTTTGTTATAGAGGCAACAGAACTACACCATCCATCAAAATTTCAACTCTCTAACTATCACGGTTCTTGAGATACAGCCTGGAGACGGACAGACAGACAGACAGACAGACGACGAAGTCTCTGTAATAGGGTCCCGTTTTACCCGTTTTACCCGTGGTACAGAACCCTAAAAAGTATCTAAACATAGACCCTCACTTCGACATCTCAAAGCACGTTACAAACAAAATTTACAGTCCGGCTTTTTAATTAAATTTTATGGTTAACGTGTCAGTTACGAGTTTTGTACCTTTTTGATTGCGATCGGGTGCTGATATGCTAATAACATTAACTGATATAAACTATCGCGGAACGGATGGGCGCGTATTTATTAGAAACTCAGATAAAAACAAGATTTCTGTGGTTAAGCTAATCATTGGATATTTTTCTTAGAATGAGTTTTTAACACTAGTGAAAACTCATTCTAAGAAACCCTTTAAAAAAAATAAAAACCAGGAAAGATATTGTTTAGCTTTGAGTAAAGTTTAGATATTTTATTAGTAATTTTTTTGTAAGCGCTTGTGTTAAATGAAAAATAATAATATAAGAGAAAATCACTTTATTATGTAAAAAAAAAAACGTTTAATTGCAAGGAGTTGAAAAAAGTAATAAAGCAAACCCTTGTTTTTTTTTGCATTTAATCACTCGGAAGCTGTTAAAAGATTCCGACCTCATAATTTGCAAAAAAAGCGACATAGAAGAGCTTTGAAAACTTTGAGGAATAATAGGAATATAATTCTTCTGTGAGTGTGTATGTCACTGAACTTCTCTCGACTGGACCGATTTTAATGAATTTTTTTTGTGTGTGTTCAAGGGGATCTAAGAATGGTTTAGATTATAAAAAAAAAAGTGCGAAGCCGGGGCGGGCCACTAGTAATATTATAAATGCGAAAGTAACTCAGTCTGTCCTTCTTTCACGCAAAACCTACTGAACCAATTTAAATGAAATTTGGTACACAGTTTCTCTAGAGCCTGAGATAGGGCATAGGCTAATTTTTTCCGCGGGAAAATCCATTGTAACGCGGGTAACACCGCGAGTCACTACTAGTTATAAATAAAATACAAAACAATGTTTACCGGTCAAAAACAAATGAATTCAATCAACCCTACAAGATTCAATGCAATATCTAGAATCTAGAATATTTTAATTAAAATGTTTAAAATGATTGACATTAGCAAATTAGCACGTCACACGATAAGAATGAGTGATTAATTGATTATATTCCTAGAAATTTGGAAGTTGGCCTTCAGACACCGAGTTAATTTAATACATCATCATGTTAATGTGTTGAAAAAATACTATTATTAGTATTCGGTATATAGTAACTAGTATTCTACTATTATTAGTATACGGTAGATAGATACATTATTATAATCCGGCTATGCACGGGTTTTTATTCAATTTTTTCCCCGGCAATCGTTTTATTTTTTTCTCGCCTTTTAAACATTCCCTAGACCTCCACGAATATTTCAAGACTAAGATAAGATAAATCCGTTCAGCCGTTCTCAAGTTTCAGTGAGACTAACGAGCAGCAATTCATTTTTAAATATATAGATTATCTTGCTCAGTAATCGGAATTTGACAATAATTCAACCTCAGATGTAAAGTATGTTTTAATATTTGGACTTCCAATGCTGATCATAGTCCTTCCTCAATGATCTCAAGCAATTTCGGTTGGCAGGGGCATTCACCGAGTGCCCCCATCCTTCACCAGATCGTCCGCCCATCTAGTTGGCGGACGTCCTACGCTGCGCTATAATTTTATATTTATATCTAGTAAAAGATTATAGATTCATTCATATTAAAATAGTCTGAATCCTTGCACGTGACCTCCGGGTGGTGCTAAGAACAGTCTCTGGTGGGAGGCTTCGGCCGCGGCTTGTCACCACCCTCCGGGCTGGGCCAGTGCGTGAAGCGATTTTTTCGTGTTTCGTAATGTGGCCCGGAGAAGCCACCTTCTAGGTCTTCATGTCCCATCTTAGACCACATCGTCACTTTACATCAGGTGAGATTATGGTCAAATGAAGGCTTATCGATCATAAAAAAAAAAATTAAAAAAAAAGGTTTACCTAGGCGAGGTTTATCACTATAAAAACACATAAATTATCTTACCACAAAAACATAAACACGTCTTAAACGCGCGTTCAATAGTTGTTTAGAAAAAGTGCCCAATAGATATTTATTTAAACAACTGATTTTGTGGTTAGACTGAAAGAGTTTAATTAATATATTAATGTTTTAAAAAAATGTTATTTTAGGTCAGCGAATATTTTGCTAATAGTTTTATATCCTCGTAGCTTTCTTTCTATTCGCATTAATTCTCATTTAAAAATTTGTCTATCACAAATTAACCATTATTTTAGTTATTAATAATCACAGGACCATAAAAGTTGACAAAAAAATAAACGGGCTGTTAGCTGTAAGATAGATTTTATCAATTCATACATATCATATTCTTATATATATATATCATATATAATATACTACATACATACAATACAATACAATACTCTTTATTGAACACAACACAAAAAAAAAAAAAAAATCTCAACATAATATTACTAAGTACTATTATTTATTACTTATACTTATATATTATTTATACATTGATGTATGATATTGTACTTACTACAATGTCGGACTTATTTTTGACTACCATCGAAGCCAAAACATCTACACAATATATCAAACGTCATTTATCTTTGATTAAAAAAAACAAATGCGATACCCCGACCGAGATAACAAAAAAGTGTCGCCAAAAATAATATACATATATGTATAAAAAATAAAATCAAATGATATATGACACTACACTGTATTACAATTTAGAAGCATAAAAAAATTATATGCTTTGTCACAGCTTAGATAAGGCCGCGCTGGTACTCTTTCACAGTCATACGTTACGAATTATTAACGTTATTTTTTTATTTTATTATCATATGGGCTTACTTTTGACTACAGTCTAGCAAGAAGGCATAGGCGAGGTCAACGATGGAGCAAGTTTGCCCAGAAAAAGCCTATTCACTCTGATCTTAAAGGTGGTCGGGTTGTATTTTAGGAGGTTTTGTCTGTTCACGTCCGTAAGTGGTAACCCTCTGAATCCTTACACGTGACCTCCGGGTGGTGCTAAGAACAGTCTCTGGTGGGAGGCTTCGGCCGCGGCTTGTCACCACCCTCCGGGCTGGGCCAGTGCGTGAAGCGATTTTTTCGTGTTTCGTAATGTGGTCCGGAGAAGCCATCTTCTAGGCCTTCATGCTCCATCTTAGACCACATCTTAACTTTACATCAGGTGAGATTGTGGTCAAATGAAGGCTTATCAATTATAAAAAAAAAAAAAAAAAAAAAAAAATCGGAAAAACAGACTTCGGGAGAGAATTCCACTCCTTAGCGGTGCGCACTATAAAAGAATTCGAGAAGCGTTTCGTGCGCGTTGATGGTAGGTCCACTAAGTGAGCATGTAAATCAGCCGTACGTCATGAAGGATAAAAACCAATTTGTTCGTATATTTTCGGTGGTTATATGTATATTTTAGCTAAAATATTTAATATGAACCTAACATGAATACGACAATATTAATTTTCAATATCTAGTATAATGCAGTTACTACAGAAGATTTTATCAGCGCTGGTATAATTCCGGTTTGTGGGCCAGAGCCTCGTTCGTTGCTCGGCAGGGGATACCGTTGCGAGACTGGCATATTGAAGTAACGCAGCTATCCACAGCTACCTACGATGAGTCAAGCATGACTACCTGTGCGGCAGGATTCAACCCGCGGTCGCGACAAATTACAAGGCGTTTCTGTGGATTTTCTCAGATAAATAAGATAATTATATATCTGTATTTGTTGGCGAGTTGTTAAAATAATTAATTTGTATGGCCAAGACAGTCTGGTGTCGCTTCTAGGAAATTTATGTGTATGTGTGGTATTAGTTTAAATACGGTTATCAGTAGTGTTCTGAAGTAAACAGGTAGGTTTATATTTTATAGAGGTCAAGATTATGAATGAGTTTGCGAGGTTGCAGAGAGAATTGAGGAAAAGTTTTAAGTAAAGAACCGTCTTGGCTAATTGGGAGCACACTCGACTTTCATACCGAAGGTGGTTCGAGGCCACGCCGCACAACAATAGATTTAATTTGCTCAAAAAAAAAATTATTTTAAAAAATTATGAATTAATTTAAATACGTGCTTTACGGCTGGGCTTTAAATTTCAAATCGAATAAGTCATAATAACAAATTTATACAAGGTGTTTCAAAATCGGTATATAAAACGTAAGCGGTTCGACTCATGACGTCATGCTTTTTTCTAAATTATGTTTTACTTATTTTTTATTTTTAATAAATAATTGATTGATCGATTGACTTTGAAGTTGTTTATGACATATTTAACAATCGACAAATTCTAAGCAATAAAACTATAAAGTTAAATGATACCGTGCTATGGTGTAATTTCTATACATTAATAAGTACAAACGTTAACGTTTATAAAGTGACTTCACCTGTAAAACATTCGCAAAACAATGTGTTTTTTTCCCATAATCGCATTAACATTCAGAATGCCTCTATTTCTCCATTTCCAGGCATGTTTTTACTCTTTCTAAGCATTTACTGTACCGCTCACACGTTTTGCTTATAATTCTAATGCGCGGTGCAGATAGCTGTGTTATTTGAATTGATAATTATAATTGAAATTATGATCTTGATTTTCTTACTTTTATTTTATTACTCTTCATTTATTAAAGTATTTGTGAAAACACAAATGTGACACGCATTAATTATATGTACAGTCAAAGTCAAAGTAAAAAAAGAAGTTTATTTCCTTAGAAGCATTATGCATACAGGATGGACAGGTCAACTTAAAGCTAATAAGGTATAATAAGGGCTAATATATAGGTATTATAAGGTAGTTTTTTGTTTTATTTGAGATCTTAAGAACTCAGTATATCTATGATATCTTCGTAGATATATGCATATTGATACGGGTCAAGCATAGCCCTCTTTCACAGTCGGATAAAATACTAAATTAGGAAAGTGGGCCAGCTATTCTAAGATCCCTATTCACTGTCGTTACAGCGCATTCTAATTGGAAGATGATATGCGTACAATTAGTTTTAACGAGCTTTTTACACAGCGCTGTGGCTTCGATCTGTTCTCAGCATAGATCATCGTCATCACCATGTCCTAGGACCTCCGTTCTTCATATCTGTATTTTACTTTATAAACCGCACATATAATAAACTCGGCAACCTCTGTAGTCAACTTAGTAGAACTTTCCACTAATGCTCACTTGGCTTAGGCCTGTATGTATTAGTGATACCCGACTTTCCGTCGAGCAGATGAAAATCTAATCCCGTATAATAATTATAATATTTCACAAATTGGATACAAATGGATATTTTTTAATTGGATCAATATAATATTTATACATTTGTAATGCTCCGGGACGAGATGCTCGGGAAGTGAGATGCTGCGGGATTAACCCAATAAAAATGTACTAAAGTATTAAATTCAATCAATTTTTCGTTAGCGCTATTCTAACATACGCATTTATGACATATGATTTAAGAATTAATTTAATATTATGTCAATGTCAAACACACTACAAATTAGAATGCATAATTATTTTTTACCTTATCGAGCGATTTGTGATCAAAATCTCATAAATATATAACAAATTCGGTAAATATACACATTATTAGCTGAATTAATTGGTAAACATTGGCTGTCGAATTTACGAGAAATTTATACAGATTCTACGCGATGCTAGATAAGTCTAGTGGGCAGTAGTATAGTGTCATTTATAATTATCTAAAACGTAAAACAGTCGGTTTAGAATTTATTTAATGAATTAGCATTTAAGTATCGTAATTAAAAGTTTATGGTCTGTGATAACGTTCTTAAAATATAATTTCCGGTGAGGCTCGAAAGTATAGTTTTGTGAATAAAAGTGTCTGTTTTTATAGAACTACGCCGTTGATTGTTGGACATGTTAACAGTTTCAGACGTCACTGCTGGCCATAGGTCTTTTTTTGCACGAAAAGAGCGGAGGAAGAGTTTTTAAACACCATCCAAGAGACCCAAGACTCACCAACCCGTGGGATCCTATGCTTAACAACGAGTGACGCTCTGGCTCTGGCCGAAGCCCAGGGCCAGTACCAGGGCTGAGGTGCCAGCCCTAGATTAGATCCTAGATTTAGATAGTTGTTTTTTAAATATCATCATCATCATCCTGCCCTTGTCCCACACTATGTGGGGTCGGCACAACATGTGTTTTTCTTCCATTTACCTCTATCACCCGTCATCTCAGCACTCACTCCTTTCTTACACATATCTTCTTTCACACAGTCCATCCATCTTTTCTTTGGCCTCCCTCTTTCCACATATATATTAACAACAATATGGTAATAACGGTGAAATGAAATATATATAAAATAATAACCTGAAACTAACCAACTAAAGCACTGTCATTACCGTCCGGAAATATTTTTATTTATTTTATTTTTACGTGTTCCGGGAATAAACTTATAATAAAAGATCTAATTATGATTTTTCAAAGTGATAAACCATAATAAAACGTAATTACGTTTTTTTTAATTATTGTATTTCCAAGTTACATTTAAATTTGTTTTACTTAGAATGTTTTACAGAATTAGGATTCCAATCTCGGGAAGCCCTTTCTTCTTTTCTACACTTCAAATACATTATTAATATTGAAAAGCTTTATATAAAATCCATCATTTTGAATACTGAATCCATACGACAATGGAAACTGAAACTAGTTCTATATTTTAAACATTCAAATTGCTTTCAACTTATTATAATAGTAACTTCTTCTAAGAAACGAGAAAAAAACGAGCACAACACTAGTTTCAACAAATAAGGCGGCCGTAGAGATGTGTGCTGTGCATGTCGATGAACCAGAACGAAACCAATCGATAACTTTGAAATAAATCGCCATAAGGATATAAACAGCACAAAACAACAATAAGCAAATTATTTTGTTAATAAACTTTTTTTTGTCATGTTATTGTATATAGGTAGGTATTATGTTGTATGTAATATTATTAATAATCTCGAGAAGAAATGTACCTACCTACTTAAATGGGTGTACTAACTTACATCATCTAAAATTAGGTGAGACTTTGTTTTAATTTGCACTAATTTCACAAATATCACTCCGTACCGATTTTATATAATAATGCGATACTTAAAATGAAAGTATATCGTCTCACGCCATGAAACATAAATTATAAATAACCAAAATAACTAAAACGACCGACCATGTAAGACAACCGCTAAATTCACGCCGCACCCAATCAAATCATCCACAATAAAATATTCAGGTTTAAGACGATCGATATCGATAATTCTCACGCTCATTAGAATCCCATCACTCGAGATGAAATTACTTATAAGAAAAAGTAACGATAGTGACAGCTGATTATAAGCTGACGATAAAACATACATAATTCTTCGGCCGCAGGCGTGTTAGGGCCGTGATAATTCCCGCCTTTTGTAGATTATATGGGTTTAGATTCGATAAAAAGATGCGCTAGGGATGGGTCGGGGTCGTGAGTTATCATAAATGTATGAGCGCTAATTTGGTATCCGAATTTGATAGATTATAACTATATATGTATATAGATAAGTAGGTATGTTTTTAGGTCAATCCTAAAACTGAGAAATGGTAACCAATGTTTGACAATAATTTTACTTTGTAAGCATGCGTTGCCCAATAATTTAAAATATTCTAGCTAAGATATGCATGCGAAATAAAATAAAAATCAAATTCATGCTTCATAAACCAATATGTATATGATTTCCATAAATTCCACAGTTCCATGCTACAGTAATATTATAGGTTATTTTGGATTCAGTCTGTTTTTGTATAAACCTGTTTCTCGATATTTAAATTAAAAAATAAATGCAAATAAAGTAGTGCTTAAAGCAGCATTTTACGACTTTTATAATGCGTCTTTTATTGTTTATTTTTGTGTTAAAAAGACGGAACTACTGATTTATTAATACGAATAGACCGCTCTGAAAGATTTAATAAATTTAAGATATCTTATATATAAAATTCTCGTGTCACAGTTTTCGTTCCCATACTCCTCCGAAACGGCTTGACCGATTCTCATGAAATGTTGTGAGCATATTGAGTAGGTCTGAGAATCAGCCAACATCTATTTTTTATTTTGCAAAACAACGTTTGGTGGGGTCAGCTAGTGTCAATATAAAGATTTTATAGAAATCTTTAATTTCTATATCTATAAACACATATAATATAGTAAGCCTTGTCTAAGCGCTGCAACTTAAAAATATCTTGAAAAGTTCCTTTGTTTTTTAATACTTAACATAAGTAGTAGTACTTAACTTTGTGAAAAATTAAATAGTCACATCACTTTGTGAAGTAACTTACAACTTATCCATTATAATAACATTTCATCAGAGTTTGTTGTCATTAGAAATACTTTTACACAATTATACCTCTATTCAATCGATTCTCTATTTAAAATAATAGTTTGACTATAAAGTCAAACATAACTCTAAAAAAATTTTCATAAAAATTCATCTTTATTCTTATTATTCTTGTTTGCCATAAACGCAAACGTTATGGAACAAACAGATTTCCAAATTCAAATGTAATGGAACAAATTGATTCCTAATTTAACCTTCTTTGTCCTACATTACTAGTGTTTAAACGTCTGTTGTGTTTTCAGAGCGGTCATTCGTATCCGGCAGTAGTGTTGTGCAGTGCCGAAATATGTCCGGCTACTCACCAAAAACAGGACTCAGATCCGACTTAACCGATAATTTACCGGAAAATGCCTCGCCAGATTTTTCCTGAAACAATAGAAAAGAATACGTTAATATAAAATTATTTATTGTTATTAGTTATAAGTCTGGAAAGTCAAAAATCATAAAATTATGGTAAATATCCCGCCATTAATGTAAATTTGATAAGCATGATAGTTTCAAAGTTGTATGTTTACGCAATTTTGTTAACAATAAGTTAAATCTTTGCCTGGCAATCAAATAAAACAACTTCTGTTAAAAAATTAGGGTGAGTTTTTATTCCGCGTCGAATGGATTCGAAATTTGCTAATGGGCACACTGAAATGCGGGCTGATTCGAAAATAACATTTTCCATTTAAAAATTTAAAGAAATCAATCAAACTGTTCGAATTTTCGTGTCCAATATGGAGGTATTGTTTGAAATAACATAATAATAAAATACACCCCAAAATTTCATAAAGAATATTTCAGTACCACTAAAAATTCCGTAACGGCAAATTACGGGGAATTTAATCGGATGCCACTCGACTACGAAATGCCTTTGCGTAAATTCTTTATGATATTCTAACAATATTTGCTGGTAATTCGATTATATTACATAATATATACGTGAATGTATCAGTGTCGTACATAATTTGATATAGGTTTTCTTATTACGGAGTGCCTCAAAAATAGCGTCAATAAAGACCTTTTAGGACAGCTAATCAAAGCTAACCACTTCCGATTTATCCCCGTAAAAATACACCGATACAGGAAATCAGTTACCCCAATTTGTACAAATCAGTTACCCTTGATTTGGGGTAAACACATCCGAGTGGGGTAAATTGATTCCAAATCATCCAATTATAGCCCTAAGGATGCGAGGGGCTATTCTGGTCAAATGATCATCTCGAATGTTTGCTCAAACTATTGGAAATGGTTGTGTGCATAAAAAATATTTCTTTTGAAAGGTGATATTTATTTTTTCGATCCCTACGTGTACGTGATAGTATTAGTTCGCAAGATGGATGAATAAATTAATTACGAATTCTTGCAAAATTGACATAACTATTTATATTCAAATTAGCTTTATGTTTCCTTTTACGCCGAGAGCTTCAGGTGCCTAAATTTTATTGTGTTTAGGGATCTGTGTTTTTTAACCATGTTAAAAATATTTACGATGCTGCGTAAATATTTCAGTATTTTTTTTTTAGTTAAATAACATACTTTTGTTTTTATAGCTTCAATACTAACAGTTTATTGAAATTAATTGTCTATACTTTTTAATACAGCACCAAGCCTATAAACTTGTAATAACTAATATATATGTAGCTATGAAAGATTTTCCACAGTAAAGTAGATAATCTTAATATATATAAATCTCGTGTCACAATGTTTGTCCTCAATGGACTTCTAAACCACTTAACCGATTATAATAAAATTCGCACACCATATGCAGTTCGATCCAACTTGAGAGATAGGATGGTTTTTACGGAGAGAAAAATTCGATTAATTTCCGGGAAAATTTTATACCCGTGTGACGTCGGGGCGGGCCGCTAGTATTAATACAAATTATGAATTTTCAGTGTATGTAATGAATGACTATAAAATAGCTTGAATGGCTTATTAACGGTTACATATACGACCATGCGACAAAGCGTTTATTCACATATCGGAGATTTTCAGAATAGTGTCACGAGTGCATAAAATGGTCGATTGACTTCGTAATAGAAGTATTGGGATTAATCTATACGGAAAATGTAGGTATGTATAC
Organism: Gymnoscelis rufifasciata; assembly: GCA_929108375.1. NCBI lineage: Eukaryota > Metazoa > Arthropoda > Insecta > Lepidoptera > Geometridae > Gymnoscelis > Gymnoscelis rufifasciata. The sequence continues at coordinate 4,059,815 of OV815327.1, read as the reverse complement.
GGAAGAATTTCAAAGGGAGATGAGATTGATATCTTTTCAGACATCTTTATAGCTTTTAATGTTTTATTTTCAATGTACTGGTATATTTATAGTTTTGATATTCTATTTCCATATTAATTCAATTCTGTAAAATTATACCGATATCATAAAGAGGTAGTGAGAATGTGGTGTATTGTAGGGGGTTATCTCTGAATCTACTGAACCGATTTGAATTAAATTTCGTACAATTACTCTAAAGCTTGAGAAGTGACATATACTATACCGCGGGAAAATATGTAATACCGCGGAGGACGTCCACTGCTGGACCCTCGGCCTAATATCAGTATTTTTACAATGCACTATTATATCTGAATACTTCCTAGTATAAAATAATAGGTATTTCTTAGGTTAAGCCATAAAAACACCATAACCTTAAACTTTAAGTGTAGGCTGTAAGTAGAAATTATGTTTATATGTGTTATGTTCAGTAAGAACAGGTACTGACATTGCTTAAATGTTCAGAAGTTCTGTTATGTACTGTCTTGTTAGGCTGTATTTAAATTTACTAAGGTTGTCAAAGGCTAACAGATTATTCCTATTTAGCATTGAATGTAGATAATAAATAGATTTGTATACCTATTAAAGAATAAATATTATATTTAACACAATTTCTATAACATTTTTAGTTTAGGCCTTAATTCACCATTGGCCAAGTGCAGGTTGGTGAACTTCACATGTTCTTTAACTCGTAACATGTTCTGAGAACTAGAACATGACGTTTACTCACATCAAGAACTCAATTTTTTTTTTACAAAATACACGTTTATAATATAATTATGAACATCTTATGAGTACAATTTATAAAACTTATATACATTTTTGTCAGGACTGACGCGTTTTAATTTATTTTGTGTTAAAAGTATGTCCAGAAAGATGGATTGGAATACGGTAACTGTTATTGCCAAGTTGATAATTCGTAGTTAGGGTTGCCACAGTACCTTGTAATAACTGATTTTATGCATTACTACAGATTTCGTTTTTTTGCATTTTTTCTCGGGAACAACGTACTTTCCCGGTAAAAATGCCTATAGCCTTCCCCGATAAAAGGGCTATCCAACACCGAAATAATTATTCACATCGGACCAGTAGTTTTAATAAAAAAAAACATTTAATATTTTCCTCATCTCAAAATCAAGTGAATGATATGCGAGGACAACAAACCCTTTCTGGATTTTCACTATTTCAGCCTCTTAAAATTATTTCCTACATCACTCTTCGTTCATCTAGAAAATGTATAGGGGAAACCTAAAACATTGTTAATAAAATCGGCAATAGTTCGATTTTTTCTCGCTTTTTAAACCTTCCCTAGACTACCACGAACATTTCAAGACTATGATAAAATAAATCAGTTCAGCCGTTCTCGAGTTTTAATCAGACTAACGAACAACAATTCATTTTTATTTATATAGATTTATAGTACGCAAAAATATTATTATAAAAATCTAGTAGAAAATATAAAAAATATAATATTATAAGTCAGGGCAGCCCTATTAAGCATTTCAACCGGTCAATGAGCAACGGACAGGTCCCGCCAGAGGCAGCAATTACAGTGGCTGACCCGAGAGAATACTTGCGTTATATCAATTACGTGTCAACCCTACAGTTATTCTTTTATATATCGATCTTAGTACTTGTGAGCTTACGTCCTCTGAAGTATTTTCTTTTATATTTTGTTAAAATTAAGTTTAAGTTCTGAACTTTAGGTTAAAAAACGTTTATTTTCTCACATTTACATAATTCACTTAATGAGAACATTTAATACATAATTATTAATTCTAAACTTTCGGGACAGTTCACGAAAAATCAATAATTTCTTCATAATTTTTTAACATTGTAAGCGAAACGATCACGGCTTAAAATTTATGATTATATGTAATATTGTTAAAAATAATGATAATTTTAAAAGATGTAATTGAAATTCTCAAAATTTCTTAAAATTACCCCGCGGTAGCCCCTTGGTGTCATACTCGACTTGTATTTCTCGACAATTTTATAAGGGTTTGTCGAGAAATACAAGTTATTGATTAAAACGGAAACTACCTGCGTATATAACTTTTGAAATATTATAGTTATTATTTACCTGCTGGTTTATGCATTTATAACGATTCGAGCACTTCTAAAAAATAAATATTGTTGAAGCTCTAACAGTCTCATGCAAAATATGGCAGAGCTGTCATAAGCTGGCTTATATTTGTCTCTTTCTAACATACAGAAATGTAAAAATACAAACGAAGGCCTACAACTTTTTTGTTTAACATCATAATTAACTTTCTAGGTCTTTATTCTCTTATACCTTATATCTTAGACCACATCGTCACTTTACTGATCAGGTGAGATTGCGATCAAATAAAGGCTTAACCAGCACAAAAAAAAACATCAGACAAGGGGCACTCTTGTTTGCTTATCAACAACAATAATTAAATTATAATAATAGCGCAATATTTTATCGATTATACTTATGAAATAAAGAAAAAAAATGATTACTACACAAAAACTTACAATAAAAAAAAAACATTTATAAAAATATATCTAAAACTAATAATAATTAAATATTCCTTAAACCTTATAGTCGACTATCTCGCATAAGGGGGCTATCAACATTAAAAAACATGGAAAAGCGACTAGAATTTACTATAATAAAAAAACACATTATTATACTACGTAATTAGAATTAATTACAAAACGAACTTCCTAATCCATAACTTTTATTGTCATCGATACAGTTTTTTCTTACATTCGACATAACAGGTGACATAATAAAAAATATCATTAGAGCACTTCATTGTATCATTTGTAATTGTATTTTGCACCTTGCATAAAGAATGCTTCACCTACCTAGGGTTAATATATCTAGGAAACCTACAGCATCATCATTATCATTAATTGTGCGGCTACTTCAACAGGCGAAGAACAAAAATAAATATTTTTAATTTTATTCTTACGAGGTATATATTTCCGGACAATCCACACAACAACATCTAGCCCCGTGGAAAGCTCTAAGCTTGTGTTACGGGTACTAGACATCTGATATACTGAATATAATAGATATTTTTTTATAATACATAACTAGTGGGCCGCCCCGGCTTCGCACGGGTTTTTATTCTATTTTTTTCCCGGCAATTATTCGATTTTTTCTCGCCTTTTAAACTTCCCTAGACCTCCACGAACATTTCAAGACTATGATAAGATAAATCTGTTCAGCCGTTCTCGAGTTTTAATCAGACTAACTAACAACAATTCATTTTAATTATATAGATTATTTAACACCCAGACCAAGGAGAAAGTGCTTGCAGAACATACAGACACTTGACCACTCGGAATCGAACCCGCTAACTCTTGCGCCGCAAGCGCGCCTTGGCAGCCCGCGCCACTGAGGCAGTCAATAGATAAGGTACCTACATCCATGTCGCGTTGGCACTCTAAAGTCATCGTGAACGAGTATTCGCGATGTTCTTGTCTACATAAGCGGACAATGATGTTCGTCGCGTTGCGAGGCTACTACATTCTGAAGCGACGCCGAAGCCACACCTACGCCGAACATCGTCTTCGTCCGAATACTTCGCGTTGCAACGATGCACCCGGCCACACACATCGCGTTGACACTAATATTAGCCGTAGGCCGCTAATGTAGCCGGTTAGTTGAGTGGGCAATGTTTATGAAGTTGACTTTCGTTCAATTTTAGTAATTCATTATCGTAATGATGATAAGATCCATTTACTGTTTTTTTAGCAATATTATAATAGAATAATTCAAAAAGATGGTGCCTGGACAGGATGCATTTTAAATATAAATACATAGTTCAGTGGTCATGTCTATTATGAAATCCACTGACATTTTCATAAATTTAATTGCTGTTTACCGTTATGAGAATAATTGATTAGACTACTCGCGCGTGTATTTAACCGACTCCGAAAATGAGAAAGTACAATTGGGTGTGTAATTTTTATGATACATACTTCAATGTTACGTTAAATGGAAATTTTAATTGAGGGATGGTGCCTCTAAAATAGATAAGTATCGATCCAATTTTTTTGATCTTCGAATATAAATGGCCTACATCACAGACCTACTATGAAATAAATAAATATCTCCGGACAATCAACACAAAAACATCTAGCCCCGTGTTATAAGTAAAAATATGCAGTTTTAAGAACATACATATGTAAATAATAAATAAGTATGTTTATTAATAAAAAACTAAACCTACCATTTTCGTACCATAGATATTATGCCTTCAATATACCATAGATTGATTTGCTGATAATACCTTTTATTAGCCATATCACTTACAGCTGACATATCGTCATATGTCAAATGTAATTAATATAGACTTTTTTGTCAAACCTGCAACTCGCGTCCATCAATTACCGGCCCTTAAAGGACTTTAAAGTACTTTAATTGCCCTTATCTTGGCATCTAGCTCGAATGTCAACTGGTCGAGTCCAGTTTTGTGTGATACCTTTAATACAATGGTAAAAAATATAAAAACACCATTATTACCTTATAAATGGGCTTATTTATTGTACTATTAGTTAACACTAACGGGTTATGCTGTATACAACCCATGCTTTCTGAAGCCATTTCTCAAATCAACCTAAATGTTATTCCAAACTCATCCTATATTATAAAACGGGTGAAATAGGTTTTATTATGTTAAGTTTTACTTCAGAAGTAACACAGTGCTTTTCTTATAAATATATAAAAAAAAACGTCTTATCTTAGCTCAAAAATATTTGTGCTAACTTGTGCTCAATATAAATAATGTATAGTGATCGAACGCATTTCATACAATTAGGGTAGTTATACAATAATAAAGTTTGTCAAATCACTGTCAACGTGGACCGAAAATTCGAACCACAGAACAGGAGCACAGAATTCAAATTTTAAATCCGTTCGATTCGTATTCTTCCTTAATTTCATTGATTATGATTCTCGATTCCTAAATTAAACATTCGTTTTCGGATTATAAGAAAATCTAGTAGTGGTGCAGAATACTGATATTTTGGACGTTTGATGATTTTATCACAAAATTTATATTTTAAATTCGTTCGATTTGTATTCTTCCATAATTCCATTGTTTATGCTTCTGGATTCCTAATTTAAACATTTTGGCATTATAAGAAAAACGAATTACCATAGTAGTAACTAACTACCTATTAACCAATTTTCAAATTACTGTCAATCGTGGAACGATTCAAAATTCTAATCCAAGCATAATGAAGTTTGAGTAGGTAATCAATAAATTACTTGACACAAAATCAAATCCATTCGTTCGATTCGTATTCTTCCATAATTTAATTGCTTATTTTATTGCTACAGTTTCGAAAATAAATAAACTCTTGTTTTCGCATTAACAAAAAACGTGTGGTGGTGCAAAATTCTGACATTGATAAGTTATCAGTAGGATTTGAGGCCAATATATCTGATACGGTATATTGCATCGATCACTGTAGAACTGGATTACGATACGATTTACGATAATCCACATATTTCAATTGTTTGACTAATGTTGTAAAGATATTTTAAAATTGTTCATAAGATTGCTTGAATTTCATTAAAGCATTTTATAAGCAATAAAAGCTTTGTCGGTGCCTACCACATCGCTCATACGAAAAAAAAGAAAAAAAAATCTATTTTTTTTCAATATTCAATTTATATAATTATGAATTGAATATTGAAAAAAATTATTACAAGTGGGTGCGTTATCGTTCGAATTGTCTGACGTTCCGTACGTTAAGAAACATTTTAAAATATGCACAAAAGCGATGTAAACTGTTTCCTAGTAAAGAGCTATTCATTTCAAACAGAATACTTGATTTGTCAATGGGACATGGCTTTAAATAATGAAGACCCAATAGAACAATTTTGAATCATAAATCTTCAATCATTCAATTCGATTTAAGTATAGATTTTCTGTTGTTTTTATCTATAATAAAGAATATCCTCTACCATTTTTTTCACATTCTGTGCTTCATTATTATTTATGTTACAAGAATTAAAAAATAATCGATTTAAAAATCGAATGCACAATGGTTACTTACATGAGCTTTCGGTTTTTATGATCATATTTTAAATTCCAATAATTGGCGACGAAATATGTATATTGTAGCGGTTTTCGGTTGGATAATAATTATTTCAGCGTGTCGGTATTTTACAAGAGTGGCGTCAAGCAAATAATATGGATCCTTAAATAATTACATCGGGACACCAAAATGTTAATTGGATGACCATCATATTAAAAATTTACATAAATTTGTGTTTTGTAATGAAAAGTCAGTTTTACACTTACATAAAGTAATGAAAAAAAAAGAGTAGATTCTCAGCAATAAATTAGGCGTATCAACAAGTTATTCAAATAAAATTAAATAAACCGTAAATTTAATATATCAAATCTCGCTAACAGAAACCTTGAAAATCAATTTTACAATTTTGTCATCTCGAGTAGTTTTAGAGTAGGGTATGGAACCCTACTCTAAAACTACTCGAGACATATCATTACGGACACAGAATCGATTTTTATATCGAGTCCAATCGAATTCCCGTGGCGTTATAAATGGTGATACTAACAGGTCCACTTCTCGGAACGGACCGGGCTTTTTCTTTTTTTCTCTCTCTGGTCACGAATGGTTTCTGAAGATAAATAGTGGATGACGTCACGTCTTCGCGCCAAAGCTTTGAAATTCGAAGTTTAGTATTGAAAACTTCAATTTTGAAACCTTAATTCGAATTATAGATAAGGTAGTGAAAGCAGTGTAGTGCAAACAAAATTAGTTCTAAACCATATTTATGAACGGAGAAGTCAAGTCTCAAATGACAAAAATTTTAAGTTTATAAATGTGGTTTTTATGATTACGAGCCTGACTTAATATCTTAATTAAGAAAATTATTTATCCTTATTGACAATTATCATAGGGTTATCTCAGCTTTTATGAAAAACGGAAGAAACGGCTGTATGTATGTATGATCTTGTGACTTTTGCCTGCAAGGCTTATATAAAAAAAGTCATTTTTAAAATCGTTAATTCAAAATTCGAATGGTATTCGCATGGCTAATACAGAATGTGACAAAGTAATAAACGAATCAGCATAGCCAATCAAACAGTTAGTACGTTACAAACAGGAATTATCACGTCGTTTGTTTGTTCACACGCAATTAGAACCCCACCCGAGTCATTAGCACCATCGGAGCTGAGGGGGTATACCCATCTCTATTGCACCTAGGGTATCTCATAGTTCTGTCTCGCTTTGAGGATCTCAATGCCTAGTCTATCAAACGATTGACGTTGCAATGCTTTGTCTGGATTTGTAGAAGATAAATACTTTTCAAGTTCTTGTTTCAATGTGTGAAGTATTTGGAATGTGAATGGTGGTTGTGTGGTTAATACTAATATAATGTGTTAAGAACTAGTATTGCGGTTTGACTACAAGAAACATAATTTTGGGGAAGAAGCAATAAGTAGATAGTTAATCTCTAATTAATAAAAAAAAATAGTAACTTGAAATACATCGATATATGTGTAGTAAATTTATGTAAAGAACATAGAGACTGTCCGATCTGTACATAAATTTACAACAACTCTTTGAGTAACTTAAAAATAATATTTACACCAGGATTTATTTCAACCCATGAGTTGTATAGCCTAAAGACGGTCATTACAAACTCCCTTAAATGACCATCAAGTTCTTTCAACTTAACGTTTCATGTAACCAGACCCCCAAATTGCTATTGTAAAGTGGTAAAAACATTTTACAAGCCAAAACCACAAAATGGCTATTCCGAATCAAACGAGCTGAGCAAGACACCACCAAATTTTAAGGCTATAAAAAACCGATTAGAACGCGAACGCATTTCAATAAACCGAAAAGACGATAATTTACTGTTATTATCCACAGTGACCCCGCAAACACCCACTGCAGCCGATACCCTGTCACAAAAACAGAAAAAAAAAACACAAAATCTGGTATAACCAGAAAAATCTCACGCGCTACTAAGAATAACAACCTTATCACCCCGTCTTAAGCACTACGCATTACAGCAGTCACTGACGTCCGAAAAAGGAACTTTATTTCAGAAGTGAGAAAGCCCAAAGTGAATTATGGAAATACTCCAAACAATACAAAGGATTATCCACCCTATGGCGCTGGTATAGGACTCAAAAGGTACAACGCGTTTTTTTTCCACCGATCTTGTTTGGCGGGCGTACCTGTACAGACGAGGCCTGTATTTATGGCGCCTCGTGCATTGTCCGGGAATCGAACCTGGACACGTGACTGTTCACCTTTCAAGGTGAAATAACTCCTACAGCCTTGAGAATAAGAGTCATTAGTTCGTTTGGTATGCTTGACCAAAAAGCTTGTTAGCTTAACTGTTAGTTTCCCTTCATTAAGGTTTGGTACCAAAGGGTATTCATTAGGGTTTGGGTCGTTATGTTTATAAATGCTGTAAGATTTTTACAATGGCTTATTATGCCTTCTGAAAATTCCACGGTTGTATTTTGGATTGCTACTACTAATGCTGTAAGCGGTTAAATAAATTATAGTTCGAATGATACATTTTCATTAAATAAATGCCGTCTATAATTTCTTCATCAGCTTTTAAGAACACAGAAAAATAAAAATAAAACCAGTGGATTATGCAATAAAATCTCAAAAATATTATTCCTTTTACTAATTGTTTATCTTCGAAAGATAAAAATCTTACCCCGGTCGGCATAGACAAGACTTTTTCTTCCATTTTTTCTCTTGACCCGTGCAAAGGCACTCAAGACCATAGAAGAAAAAAATTGTCTCTGGGCACAGCGGACCATAGATAATGCAAAAAATAATGGGACAGGAAACTAAACTAATTTGTTCCGTGATTTATGTAGGCCCTCTAGCGTTTTCAAAGTAAATTATACTCGTTAATTGACTGTTAAGGTTTTGATGGATGAAGTCCCTCATTATTACTCAATGTTGGTTTTAAGCTGTCCATTGGCGCTGCACAAAAACATTAACTTATTTTTATTCTTAACAATTTTACATGCTATGATTTCGATTTAAGATGATACAAAACAAGAACTAGTTTACGATATACAGATTGTATATTTGACAATATAAAACATATTAAGACATCAAGTAATTTCCTTTGAATGAATAAAATACAAATTTTGATCTCTGGATTAACACACAGACTACATTTATCGCAATATAAAACCATAACACTGAAGCTGCTAGAATGCTATACTCGAAGATATGAATACTCAAAATAAATATTAATACCTTAGTTATTTTACAACAAACCATGGAATACTGGAAATTCAGGTAGCAGTAAGTCATACAGCAGAAGTACGTATGACTCACAATTATCACGATGCATTCGAACAATAAGCATTATGCAGAATTCTACAGATTCCAGATTCACGAGACAAATACATTGTGATTTTAAAACCACAAAGACACCGGATGAGAATCCTGTTTGCCTTTATTTGGACGTAAATATAAAAACTATAAAGGCTGATGCTGAGATAAGGGGCTTTAGTGAAGCGTTTTTAATGCTATTGTTATCTATTTTGGCAGGATAATTGTAGTATAAACATTTGAATTGAAAAGAGGAGAAAAAAATGAACAGATTTTGGTGAATTGCATAATTGTTGCTTACATGTATGAAGAACTCAAATCAGGTGGCCAATCTAATGCAGGTTATCGGTGATTATTATCTGTACCAGTATATTTAATATTTTACCAGTGTTTACTTTTTCTTTGTTCCAAGATTTTCCTATTTCCTAGAGACATCCAGTCCATTTCTAAAGCTTTGTGAACAACTATAATCGTATACAAAAGCAAATATTGTACAAAACGTTGATTTAAAATTTACCAATTTTTAAAAAGACCATCTTGAAACTATAGTGTGTTTTTCTTATTTTCTTTATGATTGTTTGTAATATTTATGTCATTGTTGCAAATAAATGTGGTTATAGGTGTTAAATAAATTACATATAACAATGAATTTTACCAATATATGGCGTGCAATGTCATGTTACAATAGTTATTGAATTTAATTACAATTGAATTACCATCATAGAAAATTAATTTATAAATAAAAAATGTCAAAATAATTGCATTGGAAAATTAAAATTTTTTATCGTCCATAAATTCTTTTAAACTATAATAACATTTGTCAGCCAATATATTCCTTAACCTATTTTTAAATAGCGAGAGTGGTAATGCTCTTATGCTCTCCGGTAATTTGTTGTACACAAATGGAGCATTACAGAACAAGCTTCTTTCTTTCTTCTTCTTTTATTCTTCTTTATTTAATTATGGCATTATAGTGTGATGACTTTTAGAAGAAGAAATCTATCTTAGTAAACTTACTAGTATTATATGAATGAGAATATTGACAATGATAAACCGTCTGAACGAAACAACATTAACCAAATACTATAATCTCTTTGATCATTGGCAAAGCAACAAGATAGATTAGAACGGCAACAATAAACAATCTAAAATTACAAACATTTACCACAAATCCTGTATATTTGAATACGCTCGCCATATCTAAACATTCCCGCGCCCACAGCATCCAAGTGTCCAAATATCACGTCGAGATATGCGCCTGAGCATTAAGATAACGCCACAGAAGATATAGCAGATACCATTGCGTTCATTTGTAGCACAAAAACTTATCTTAATCCTTCAAAACTGAGTAAATAGTTGATATATACGTCTTGGGTTTATCTTTTGAGATTTTTATGGCCCGTACGGATTATAATTTTAGGATATTAAAATATGGCAGGCAAGCTTTCAACGAAATGGGAGAACGACGGGTATCCGAAGGCATTAAACGAAATTCAAGTCTTTGAAAAGAATCACAAATATACAAAATTGTAGATGTTGACGATGGTTTTAAAATGTCCTTTCTTTTTTCACGCTCAGAAACGCACAAGTCCCAACGCAAAATGGCAAGCTGTTTTGACAAAAGCAAGTTTGTATTTAAAATGATAAAAAGCCCGATAAGAAAGCACAAGTGGTTCTCAAGCCCAAACTAAATTGCTCACAAGTGGGCCGTTTCTGTAATTTAGTAATTTGACTAACCACCCTCTACAGGTTACTTGAGTGGTTGTGGAATTGAGGTTGGTTGGAGCTTGTTCATGTTAAAGCAATTATTCCTGCTGCTTACGGTGATTATGATTAAACTACTCAAGGAATTCGCAAGAAAAATTATAGGTATCAAAAATATACCTACTCGTATTGATATTTTCAGCGTATAAATGTTGAAGAAAGTACCTACCAATACTGTCATTGAAAATAATAATTATTTACTGTGGAACAACCTAAAAGAATAATCTAACGCTGTAATAAGCTTGATGATTGTAAGCACTGCTATCTCGTTAGTAAATTTCAGATACATCCAAAGGTTGACAGGAAGAGATCGCTATTAGTGAGAAGGTCGCCCATTGTGTCACTGTACGTATCTCCTATGTATGTTCCTATGTGGTGTAGCAAATAAATACAATTATTGTATGTACTAGACATGTGATTGTACTTACTTATGTATATTTTAATACATGTAAGTGTATATTTTAATATACTTCGTAATCACCCAGACCGTGTAAAATTAGCAAAATCTTATACCTCTCAGTATAATGTTTGACTGCTAGTGTCTCAAGTTTGCATAATATCATGTTTCGCATATTAAGCTCTAGATTTTTTTTAAATCTAAATACATTTATGGTTTCTCATTATTTGTTTACTTATTTTATCAAGTCACAAACTGTTTTCCTTGTTTCGTCTTTCACCGGCTTCCTTTAGATTTAGAGTTTTCGATAGAATTGGGGGGAAAATGCCCTTTTATTATAATTGGTATTAAGGGCTCTTTGATGTTAATAAAATCAATATTGTTTCTTGTTTATTTTAGGCCTAGTGATGGTGGAAGTTTTTTTTTGTTAGAACGACTTAGTGGCACAGTAAGCAAAGGTCTGCTAGCGGTGCAGAGTGAAGCGAGTTAGATTCCAGTTGAGGGACCAGTGTATATAATACTAGCTGTGCCCCGCGGTGTTACCCGCGTTATAATGGATTTTCCCGCGGAATGACGTTTTCCCGCGGTAAAAAGTAGCGGTTTTCAGGCTCTAGAGATTCTGTGTACCAAATTTCATTTAAATCGGTTCAGTAGTTTTTACGTGAAAGAGTAACAAACATCCATACATCCATACTTACAAACTTTCGCCTTTATAATAGTAGTAGGATGTTCTGATGTATATAATGATGTCTACGAAGTGTCACAGGGAGTCTACATACGAATAACTTTTTAAATTATCATGGTTTTTAACAATGTTATGATTTAAGTTGTTTCCGTGATCATGGCGCTTGCAACAGCGTCGAAATATCGGAAAACTAAAAAAACCTCAAATCATGGGTATAGTCTACATACGAAGTAAAAATACCAATATCTTCATCATCTTCCTGACTTTTATCCCACATAACGTGGGGTCGGCACAGCATGTTTTTTTTGTTTCCATTTCCATCTCGACACTCACTTTTCTTACACATAAAATACAAATATAAATTATGTTAATAATACAATGCATTAATAAGATGTCAAAAAGCCGTGTTGGCTAAGTACAGGAGCACACTCGACTTTCGTTCCGAAGGATGCATTTATCTTATTGAAAAATGTATGTGTGCTTTAAAAGCACGTGCTTTAACGGTGAATTCAAACATCGTGAGGAAACCAGCATGATCTGAGAACTTTTAAGAGTTTAAGCAATTTAGTTTTATGTATTAATTTTAAGTTGACCTGTCCATGTAGGCTATGTGCTTCTAAGGAAATAAACGTTTTTATTTTGACTTTGACTTTTGAGTTTGAAGAACATGTCACATTCACCAACATGCACTTGGCCAGCGTGGTAAATTAAGGCCTAATCTCTCTCGCCAAGAGAGAAGTCCCTATGTCCCAGCCGTGGGAACGTTAATAGGTCGATGATGATGATGATGAATAAGATGTCCAATACCCATAACACAAGTAAGCTTACCACGGGATTAGATTTAGCTGTGTAATATCACAGATATTAGTTTACGAGTTACGTTACGATTATCATTATGCTACTTTGTCGAAGATGTCCTTGCTAAGACCAGACCAGAGATTCAATACAAAGTTGCTGATCACTAGATGTTACAGCTTTTGTTCTACTGGAGTCAAAATAAACAAACATTTATATTGTACATAAAAAGTAAGTCCGTTCGTTAGGGGGCATGACTGGCAATCGGATAATATTCACCCGGGATGAATAATCCCGCGATGTTTGATACGGTAATGGCTTCGGAAGGATACAATATTGTCTGAATAGTTTGTTATTATTTTATAAAATGTTTTATTGTTCTTTTATTTGATGTTTCGGGAAACATTGGGTTCGATTTTTTTTAGTCTAAAAAGACCAAATCCTTTAACAGGGAAAAATATGTTTGTGTTAAAGAAATTGGTAAATGTTCACAATTCGACGTGTATTTTATGTTTGTTACCTCAGAACTTTTTAAGGATTTGGTGCTCAATCCATAGTTGTCCAAAATAATAGGTGCACAAACGGGAATACTTCGATTACGATGTTTTTTTTTTAAACTGTCTATATGAGTGTCAATATGAGTAGTTCCAGAGTTGTCTACGATATTTCAAAATTTTGCAACATAATTGCGATTTTAATTGATTTTGGTTAAAGTTTTTGGTATATGCGTTCTAGCTATACGTGTTTTTGGATTTTCCGCGGGAACGTCAATCATTGGCTTTATAATATTAGTAGAAATAATAGACAATACATATTTTAATTGGGACGACCACCAACAAGATGGACAGATAAATAAATAAAATAAAGAAATAAATATTTCCGGACTACTCACACAGCATCACCTAAACCCAAACTAAGCAGAGCTTGTACTATGGGTGTTAGGTGACTGATATACTACATAGATACATTTTTTTTTGTAAATAAATACATATTATACATAGAAAATACCCAATAAACAATAATAGATGATCTGGTCAAAGTTGATGGCTCACGGTGGATGCAATTAGTGACAATCGGAATATGTTTCGTCTTTGGAAGGCTTATGTCCAGCAGTGCTTCTAACAGCTAAAATGATGATGATGATATTTTAATTGTCAACAAATCATTTAAATCCGAAACCAATTAAAGTTACGGCTATTTTAACGCATCCAAATTAAACATCCACCACGCACTTCCGTCAACCGCTCGCCGCATCCATTTTTAGCCGCTCCAGAATCATTCCACGGCGGATGATTGTTGAATATAAAATGTACTTTTGGATTTATCTGATTATATTTAAGTTCTGTTATCCTGTTTATCTTTTGTAATTGTTATTATCCTTATAATGTTTTCATGTTTTCTATTCACGATCATCATCATCCTAACGTTGCCACTGCTGGGACACAGGGACTCTCTAGGCGAGAGAGATTAGGCCTTAATTCACCACGCTGTCTAAGTGCGGGTTAGTGATGTTGGTTATGTTTTCTATTATATATTGAATATTAAGTAATACCCAAACATAAATAGGTTAATTTATTTAGAAATTTCGATGTCTTGTACCCGTAATGCAAGGTTGGAGCTTATACCACGGGGCTAGATATTGTTGATTGTCCAGTAATTATTTTAATGTAGTGCTGGATTATGCATTTGTTGGTGTGTAAATATGTGAAAACAGCCAAACAGTGGAATCTATTTTATTATATGAAATATTTCGAAAAACAGGAGAGACAGAAGTTAACTTTTACCATGAAGTTTATACTTCAAAGTTTATTAATCTTTGGTCGCTTTTTACTGTCTGTTTTATTTTGTGGTATAAGTGGTATAGCTATCTAATTATCTATATATGTATATTTCACTGAAAGGACGCAAAGTACACGTCTACGAAGATACTTGTAAATCATAAAACACGTGAGTGTATACACTTATAGCATACACGATAAAGTGGTACTGCCCCAGAGCTTTTTATACACATATGTTAAAATATTCTTATATTCGTAAAATTATACAAATGATCTAGCACCCAGGTAGCCGAGCGATCAAACACGGCATTCCTTGGGCTTGTACAGTCAACATAGTTGTTTGCTTTGCTACCGGTGTTGTACTGTCGGCCACACGCGGTCGATTCTTCGGCAAATACCTGGGCATTTTTGGGGTAGGGTTAGCAAAACAACCTTATGTAACATGCTGGTGGAAATGATTGACCTCATAATTATCTGAGTTTGGGCAGTATGCCATTTAAGACATATGAAAGACTGTCCTTATATTAATATTGTACCATTTGTAACTTTGCTGACTTTTTCCCCGTAACAATTGTTTTCTAAAAATTAGTTTATTTAAATTAGATAACTACTTTAACTACCTATTTATCTACAATAATTCGTTTTAAAAACAAAATGAACGAGATAAATAAAAATTATGGGTAATGTTTTAAATTAAGAAGTCGAACGTCTTAGTAACGCGGGATCCTCCTCCAAGAAACAAGTTTCTTGTTTATATCTTTCTTTTATACGGAAACCATCAGCATATAAAAATATTATTAGCAATATTACAACTATAACGTCTATTTAAACTAATCCATTTTATCTTATATTATCTTTAGATAAATCGTAATAGCTAAGATCCTTTCACCATCTTCCCATAGTTACTCATATCTGATCAGAACAACACCACCCAATTAAACTTTATAATTTGTCTGCTGTCGGTACCTGCGCCCGCGCACCCTCAGGCGTGTGTGCATCACGCATAGCTCTTATTTTCCCAGTTAACTTGTTAGCTCGTTTGTTATTAGACCTCCGTCGAATATTGTATGACAGATTTTACGGGTGACGGTTTACTGTGAGTATAGAATATAGTTCTAATTTTGAACATCAATAGCTTATGTTTTACTATGGAAAGTAAATTTTCTATATTCGAATATACATACTTCCAATTATAATCTGGATCTGCGTACTAAGTTTTACTGTACGGTTCTCTATTCGAATATATGGATCTTAGGCTTAGTCGAAAATAGTTCTAATTTGAAAAGCAATGAGTTACTGCCGTTTTTACGAACGAGTTTATTGTTCTTTTATATAATATATTTCAGATTTATAGGTCGCTCTATGTGTAAACATAAAATCTCTTTATTTTAGTATGATAAAGGTCCTAAATTCTTTTAAAATCTATAAATAAATCTAAAATTAGTGACATTTTTTGGCCTCCAGAAATCGAACCTGTCGAATAAATTAATGAATGAAAGCAAAGAAAACATGACTAAGAACAAGGGTGGTATTTGCAATATACCAAGTTTTAATATAGGTAAGAACAAGGGTGGTATTTTCGATATACAAAGTTTTAATATAGGCATGTTTGTTACATTCTCATATACTATTTCCTGACATTCAATGATGCAATCCTTCTAAGACACTTATCATCATCATCATCTCAGCCGTGGGAGTCCTCCTAGAGGCCTCCCTCAAAAAGATCTCCAGTAATTTCGGCTGGCAGCGGCCTGCATCCAACGTAAGCCGACAGCCTTCACCAGGTCGTCCGTCCATCTAGTTGGTGGATGTCCTAAATGCGCTTGCCGTAGCGTTGCGTCTTGCGTTGCTAAGACACTCGCTTTTAAGCAATTTCTAAAGGATAGCAAATTAATTCTAATGCCACCTTAGCACAGTCTTAGCATCCGTAAAACTTAAAGGAACTTACTCGGTAAGTTCGCATTTTAAAGCAGACGCGTTTTTACTGTTTTGGCAAATGACCAACAGTTTAATTATGAATTCTCGTCGTGCATCTATTGACTACCATCTACATTATGCTGGCCATTTTACGGGCAACAGAATAATACTCAGTTAACACTTGTGGGTGGTCCTCACTAATTTCTTTACACAATAGGGGCGCTTTTAGTAGCTACGGATTTTAGTTTGTTTAGTAATGTTGCGGGTTTAATAATGATGGTGTTTTTGGACTAAGTTGTTTTTGATTAAGTTTTTTTTTTGTAGAATGATTTATGTTAAATATAATGCTTTTATGTGTCTGTATTGATTTACTGCTGTTTTGCTAATGAGGGCAGAAATCATTCAATGTTCTGGTTAAAGTGGAAATTCTTCGGTGTGACTACGATATATCTATATCGATATACTTTCTAGGTCTTCAGGCCCCATCATAGACCACATCACGTCACTTTACATCGGGTGAGATTGTGGTCAAATGAAGACTTATCTAGCACCATAAAAAAAAATACTTTTCTCTTTTCAACCGCTTAACTTTAGCTACAGGTACAGAAAAAAACTTGGGACACTTTTTATAATATTTAACTTAACTTAAAGTAAATCTGCTATATTTCTGACAACTTCGTAGCTTATAATATACTTGTAAAGTATTAAAAGTAACTTTAAGTAAAAGCACATCCAAAATCAATCTCATAAATATTATATTAACCGCTTCACAACTAAGCCAAAAAAACCCCCCAACCGTATAAATACCATATAAATATTCGATCCATCATAATTATGCTGTAATCGCTAAGGGTGTTCACGTTCAAGTACGAAACTAACAAGCGATTAGGGTAACTTACTTACAATAGGGTAACTTACCCACAATGGGGTTACTGTTATGATTTTATTGTCGCGTGCCGATTGACCAATTCACCCGTTAAATGTGGGAATACAACTCATTTGCAATTGTAGCATAAGGATGGGTAATATGGCAAATAAACGTTTTCGAAAAACGAATATGATTTATTCGATTTTCGGAAAAGTTTAAATAAGTTCGATTTGACGGCTTATAAGGTGGTATGATATTACATGTCACTGTCAAAAAAAAAATGCAATAACAATCTATGTTTACAGTTAGATCTCCTCTTTCAGGGTTTCAAGTTTAGATATTACTGTGTTTTGTCCATTAATATTGTTATTATTTCGGGTGGAAGCGAAATGGACTTCTTGGGGATCCTACATTAAGCTTTCTCCCGTCTATCATGGGGTTTGCAAAGTATTATATCATAAATGTACTACTAACATATCTTTGCATGTACGGGTTAGGTACGGTCGATTATAAGGCTATTAGGTAATCTACATGCAGATATCATACATTTAAAAAGATAAAGCTAATATGTATATGCAGTCTAATTTCAAAATATCTTACCACAACCACTCTCATTGGAATCCAAAGTAGCAATGGAACAAATTAAAAACAAGTCCAGAAGATAATTCTAAAATCGAATTCAAAGTAACTGACCTCATTCGAAAAAGGAATGTGTTCGATCAAATTATGAATTCAGCGCAAGCGAAATTGATACTGGCCGTCAAATAGGCGATCGAGCTAATTATGTTCCACGATATTAATTCTTTATTCAAATTTTTGCGATAAAAATCCAACGTAATTTGTAACAAAACACTAACATTATTTTTATTGGAAACAATTAAAATCGAACGCTTTTCGAATTCCTTTTGACGATTGGCCCACGAGTGATTCTCGGGGTTGTAATGGGTAATATTATATGGAACAGGCTTTTTTATAACTAAACCGAATGGAGCGCCAGAACTGGTTTGGATTTCTTTTGCGTTCCTTTTATTTTTATTGTGCTTAGTCCGAGTTTTATTTCGTATTACTTATACTTATTATTATATTACGACACGTTTTCTCATTTAAGCTTTTGATCTTTTTTCCGTGAGGATTTAACACGGTTGAGGTAATGTTTTCGGAGGAACAAACAAGTTAAGAGTTTTTAAATGTTCTCGTATGTAGTTCGGCGGAATGGATGGCTGTAGGAACAATAAGTCATAAAAAATTTTCGCAGCAAAGAACCGACGTAATGAGTGCCCAATACCCAGCCTCCCGCTTAATGGGACCCACCGAGGTCAAATAGAAATAAAAAATAGTTTATTTTAAAAGCTATGGCAGTCCGCTGTAAAATTAAAAAGACAAATTATTGGACGTCTTCGTGGAAGCAAGCCTTTGTTATTTCACAAGTGTTTTTCAAGAGTTCTGTTTATCTTCGACCCCGCTTACTCTCGTAAAAACCACATCGATTCATCTCTGTCCGTCTTGTTAGCACTGAGGGCGTTCTGACAGGGCGTAACAGACGCTTCCACCGTTACGTAATTCTGACACTTTCAGCTTTCATAACAAGGTCCTTTATTGTGTAAATACAATTCAGTGTTCTGTGGTAGAAGTCGAACCCTTTAAGGACGTAACTGTTGCTCGAAGCGTAGTCTAATATCGATTTATAGTGGTCGGAATAAGCGTTCATTTGGTTTAATTGGCACCTGTTCGATAGCTCGTTCGTTGCGAGATGGTTCAGCTTTTTGTGAGCCTTTATTTCTCATGTCTAATCGAATTCGAGTCTCATTCCACAGAGCATAAGGCTGCGTGTATCTTGTTAGAGCCGGATTTGAATTTAGGAGCATTAACATAATGATCATCGTTCGGGTTTGATGGAGCAGGTGTTGTGTGTATCGGTTTATTCTCGGTTTTTATTATAAAAATCTCGTTTGTGTTACAAAAAGCAATCGTATCTCGTATGTTTATGAGATTACGCACAACGCTTCCAATAAAGTTCGTTAATTGATGCAAGTTCTCTGCTATCTTTACTGTGGGGTTCAATATCAATAATGTATTGGAAATTAAAAAGGTTTTAAGATATTTGGCGTCAAGCCAGATTAATTGTTGATAGGATCTTTCATGTGCTTGTTGCTTAAGAAATATGAATCATTGGTGAACACTAAATATCATCATTGTTGTTTATGAGAAATATATGGTATGGCAACTGAATATATCGACATAGATTAATGGCTCTAATCAATCTCAGTCGATCGAATACTTGTGCTAAGTGCCGAAGTTGTAAACGGGACATAAAGAGTTGTTTCCTACACTGTAGTGTACACGAGTAATATGCTTTATAGAACCTATTTATCGTTTATTATTATTATGATTAATCGTTTGAAAGGTTTTGTCGGTTACATTTGAAGTTAAGATTATATGTCTACAACTATAACTTATATTTTTCAGGCTTGTTTTGTACTGTATCTACTGGACACAGTAATCAGCGGCACTATAGATAGTTGGTTCAATTCCCCTTTCTGTCATAGCAAAAAAATTGGAAGAAAAGAGGTCGTCTTCGATATTTGTCATGGTTTTAATTAGAAATATCTCGATCTTATAAGTTTATAAGTCTCTAGTTGCTAATTCTTAATCGTAGGATATTAGTTTCAGAATGCAAACAATAACTATTAACAGCTGGGCAATATTGGATTTCAAGACGTAGGGAATTAACCGTCTACATTGATTGCATTCGGAGATGACCAATTCGATATACATACACAGATTGATTTGTGGAAACTGTAAAACGAATTAAATTACAAGAGATAGCTTTGTTTATTTTGAAGCCGCAGTAGTAGTTATTCGTAGATACTACATCATTCTGTTTTCATTTCTTTATCATATATGAATAACAATATAAATAATAAAAGCATAATAATGCTGGGCAAAAAGATTCTTCCATTTATAATAATATGTAAGGGAAAATCTGACATATTACAAACTTTCTCCTCAAACTATATTCGCCCGCAACTTTTTTTCCAGATAAAGGTGTATAATTAGTTTATGTCTAGATATATACCAGTTTTTTTGCAGGTTTTTTTTTTGCTAAAAATAATAATTCCAAAGTCCTAAAATAAAACATATTTAATTTACTAAATTATCCAACTGCCTTCGTATTCATGCAACTAAACCCTATAAAAAGTTATTCATTTTAAGAAATTATCAATTGCAAAATTATTTGACGAATGTCAATAGTTATTCATCAATAGTAGCGTTGCATAGAAACAATAAAATTTAAGTGGTGGTTATAATAACAAGTAAAATGTTCCATATAAGTATGATTTAAGAAGCAATAAATTTTTATCTTGTTTAGAATACATTTTACGATAAAATGCACTTAGCTGGCAGGTGAGTAAATATACTGCTATAATAAGACCAACATACTCATATATAAACCTTCTTTATGACAACGCCATCTATTTTTCCAACACAAAAACAGGATGTCACAATAGTCTCTTTCCATAATTACTTACCTCTCAAAATTATCGTATTAAATTTGAGCTTTTATCGCGATACGTCATTTAATACCCAAATGTACCGCATTCCCTTACAAAAGTGGAAATAATTTGTCCCAGTCACTAGCCCCTGGAACTTTGATGCTCTATATCTTTGCAGTTTCTTATTAAATTGAAAAATCAAAAAATAGGTATCCAGTATTTTTCGACGGGTTAACAGACCGAAAACTCAGATACCATTTTTTTTATGAAAAAAAAATTGTTTTCTATCAAGTCAAATAATTTGATTCAAGAAAAACGCTCAAACGCTTTCAATATGGCGGCGAGACGCCCCGTCCCCCGCTCTCAACGTGAACAAGCAAAAGCAAATAGATGGCGTGTATGATTGAGAAATAAACAAAAGAAGACGTTAAACATTTGTTCCGACGTGAGTCAGACAAACATTCCCATTTTTAGTATAATGTACGTTTTATCTTGGTAATAGATTCAATTGAGGAGTTAAAAAATATTAAGTAAAGATTTTTTAGAAAACAAAAAGGTTTTAAACTTAAAGTTACGTTATTTATGAAAAAAATTAATACAAAAAATATTTTTTTATAAATTCGCTATGTAACGACAGTTTTTTTATGTTAATTTGAATAATCTGTTAAAAGATATTGAATAAAAAAAATGACATAATACCATAAGAAGTTTATTAAGTGGTACGTACATATATTAACTAGTTGTGTATTAACAAAAACAAATGTAAACTAATCAAAAAATCAAGCAAGTTCTTGGGGTAAAATGATGCTCTTAAGTCTAGCACTATATATTATAATTTATATTTATAATATCACTAGCGGCCCACCCCGGCGTCGCACGGGTATAAAATTTTCTCGCCGTAAAAACCATCCTATCTCTCAAGTTGGATCGAACTGCACATGGTGTGCGAATTTTATTATAATCGGTTAAGTGGTTTAGGAGTCCATTGAGGACAAACATTGTGACACGAGATTTATATATATTAAGATTGACTGAATTTACTGTATAGCTAGTTTTTAGGATTCCGTACCTAAAGGGTAAAAAGAGACCCTATTACTAAGTTTCATCATCTGAATGTCCGTCAGTCCAGCCTGTATCTCAACCATGATGGATGGAGGGTTCACTTGGATGGGTGAGGGCTATGACTGCATCATTGTGCACTTTTGTAATAAAAAATTTAATTAGGTATGTGTTTTTTTATTGCAATTCGTTTTTGTATATAACTGTACACAGAACCCTAGGTTTAGTAGTAGGTATGAGTCCATCTCATACTTGTCAAATTCATTTATTTTATTTATTTAAGTATAAAGAAATAAAAATATATATATTTTTAATCAATTACATTGTAAGGTCGTTTGATAAATAAATAAATCCAGACAATTCACACAACAACATCTAGCCCCGTGGTAAGCTCTCAGCTTGTGTTGCGGGTACTTGATATCTGAAATACTTAATAATCTTAATATAATAGTCATACATTTATAGATACTTTTTATTACACAAATTAAACACCCAGACCAAGGAGATCGTGCTTGCACAACATACAAACACTTTCACCCTCGGCGGGAATCGAACCCTGAATCAGTTTTAAAAAAACTTATTAAATATTTTTATATAATATATATATAAACTTTGTGCCTCAGCTCAGCCCTAAATGATTCGTAAAAGTAACCCGAGTAATCCTAGATGACGCCACTGTCGCTGGTATTTTTATGTCGCATGCCGCTTTTATCAATGACAACCCAAAATGACCCCTAATTCGTTACGTTTAAGGATTAAGATTCCGGAATGATGTTTTAAGATGGCGCCTAAAAGGAAACAGACAATGCGTAAGTTATAACAAAAAAATTAGAAGGTAGTCTGTGAAATTCACGAAATGGTACTGAAAATATTATTACAAATAATATATTGTCGGATTACAAGGAATAAAATTCAGTTGGCTGTAGTAATCTAAGGGATTCAGGTTTCTCTACAAGATCGAATCAGATATTAGAATACGTAGACGAAAAAAAAGTTCAAAGTTCGTCTAAACTCTTCTCGAAAGCTAGGTCGTCCACTAACTAAAGGCCGCGAGTTCCTTTTTTATTTTTTTTCATAGATTAACGCCGCTTCTAACTAAAATAGCTTGAAGTCTATAGGAAGTCTGTAGGCCTATATCCAGTGGACGTCCTACAGCTGAAATGATGATGATGAAATACATATAAAATAAGTAGTTAAAGTTACAATAGGTTCCTGCAACCCGACAAGTAATTTAACGGAATCAATTTGTTTTACTCGTAATTAGATATTTTTAGTACATCATTTTATTGTTTTGGTTAATAGACGTAATGTTTGCAATTAATCCGATCGTAAAGTTTATCGATAAAACTAAACGCTAGTTTATTTATCTTAATATTTAAATTCGATTTTAAACTTCTTTTGTAATTAATACCGTTTTATGACTTTATTGTGATGATATTAATTCCCGAAACGTTTTAGTGAATTTCCCCGCGGTAAAAGAATGTAATGTGGTAATTTAGATTTCAGTGGAGTTTATAATATTTTTGCACTTCAAGGCTCAAATTGTAATGAGTTTTTACTTAAATGTTAATGTTTATTAATAACGTGAAAATCTCAAGAAAACGGCAAAAGTAAGACTAAAGAACCAATACTTTGTTCTAATTTCGCACCCAACTTCTCTCTGGCAAGATTCTACAAAATTATAAAGCAAGTGCACCGCCAGCCCGCCCACTACTCACACGGTCTTGAAGATGAACACTACTGAAAGGTAATTTTGATACATAGATAGCAAAAACTTTAAAACTAAATTACTTTTAAGTACATAAACGAACCTACAAAACCCCGCATAAAAAGCAGAAATACCTATTTTAATACACCATCTTCCCGTACCGTTCTCATTACACAATATAAACTTATTTTAGAGTACAATAAAACGATTTTTTACGGCTCTCCAAGACAATGTACCGAACTTTATGGGTTTCTCAACAAAGAATATGGTTAAAAATAACTAAATGGACCAGTAACTAGAAAACGGTTAATTAGATAAAACAGTTTTATTTGTTTTTACTGTTTAACAATAGCAGTTTTAAACTACTAACTGGCTGTAATTCGGGATCAAAGATAGGAACTACGGTATTTTGGAATTCATTTCACTCTTTATGAAAAAGTTATGAAATTGTAAACTTAAAGCATTACTTTTAGGTAAGTTATTAAAAATAAATAAATATTCTTAAAAAAAGTATAATATACATTGAGATATTATAACATTTGAAAACGTAAGAAATTAAGCTATATTCGTTGAGCCTCAATATTAGATTGCTTAAAATTATTAATGTGTTGGAAAGGTAATTTGATGAAAAAGGAAGTAATAAAGGCCATTAACTAACCTAACCTATGTTTAGAAATATAATTTTAATGTCACTAGAGTATCATTTCAACGACAAAAATTAAGAACTCGTCTTTTTTTAAATAGTACCAATTTGTTATCAAAACCATCTACTTCCAGTGCGTTGCTTTTTAATGAGAACGCGAAAAAAATATAGTACCTATTAGTTATCAAAACCAAAATAGGCCATAAACCTACGATTATCTACGTGTAGGTAGTGATACGGATATCTCTGTTTGTATCTGTTATCGTATATTACATCGGGACCATTATCCCCAATAATCCTGCAAGGCTGACATATCGATAACGCGCACACTGGACAGTAACGATGGACATCACTAGTGCAGAGATGTAGTCGATAAATAAGTAAAACATTTTTGTTCTTTCTTTTCGGACGTAATAGTGTGTACTACAATAAAGGGATTTCCCAATACTCGCCGCGCTGGTAGGCAAGCTTTTGTTTATTTACTCTTGCTGAAGTATGTTCGTTGTAGTTCCTGGGATTAGGCTTTCTAAGGACCGATTTATCTAGTCCTCAGGAAGCCTATACAATACTGTCAACTAAGTAGGCCGTTTACAGAAAAGAAAACTTGTCTATCCGTCTGTCTAAATAAAATATTATGTGATTTATAAATTTTTATTTTAGTATTGTATTCCTGACATGTTTTTAATGTGAAATGTTTTAGAATAGATGCCTAAAAATTTCATCGATATCGATAATTACTATCCAACTGTACGACGCCATACGTGGCCATAGATAAACAAACACAGTACGTAAAGTGACAGTACACATTTTGCTACTGTATGTAATGCTCTGTGGCATTGTCCGACGAAACGACAGCTGATATCATATCGGGATTGGGCAGTACATTATTGATTTGTTGATAAGAAGGTTACTGTCCTTTTTCTAATTTGTGTATATTTGGTGATTTTAACGAGTTATCGTTTATTTATGTTTTTATGACTTACATTTATTATATAACTTATATTGGTACGTTCCGGCCTTCCTCTTGAATCGTTCTACATAATACAAAAATCGTCATAAAGATCCGTTCTGTACTTTTCGAGGTCATCCCGAACATCAAGACATACAAAATCTTGACTAAAAATAATGTTCTTTTAATAGAATACATAAATTAATACACACTAAAAAAATTACAGACTTGGTATCATTCACCACAAACGTAACGTCCATGTCTGTTTTAAAATTAATCTATTATTTTTGAACTAACAACAACAACTAGCTTCGACAATGTAAGGTTAAATGTAGAATTAAAAACAAAACAAATTAAAGCAAAGTACTTACCTAAGTCCTCTCTATGACCTTAGATTAATCTATAGTCACACCTATCAGATTTGAAATTACATCATAAAATTAATTCAATCACAATTATGGTGCCAGCCGATCATTCTCGCAGATAACCGTGTCAAATAAAGCATTTATGATGGAAATGTCTACATTTACAATGCAAAGAGAATATTTTCTTAGGTCTAAATCAATCATAGGCTTAGCGTTTTAAATTTTCTACAGAATTTATATAATAATATAATAAGCACAAATGTCAAAGGATGGCTAGTTACTACTTACCACAGAACGAAACCTGACAATGTCGTTTCACGGTAGTAATTTTATCAACCGTAATTCATTGATACAATTCGCGATGATTTTGAAAATGGAATCATCGATATCGATATCCACTGAGATGTTGGACATAACCAGTCGTTTACCGCTCTTCATAATTTTAAATTTGGAATTGTTTATAATTTCCCGTTTTAATCCACACTAGTGTATGTAGTGTCTAACAAAATATATAACACCCTATTCTCAGAAACTACAAGTCCGATTTTTTTATCTCAGGAAGTGCACTTATCTGGGATGGTTATAGCCGTGGTTATAGGGTACCTAAACTCAAAGACCCTTAAACAGAAAAAAACCCCGCACCAATAACATACAGTTACTTACACTAAATTTGAAAATATTTATTTATACAGCAGTTATTTACCATCCAGTAGGATAAGCCCGCTCAGCGTATCGCTATGTCATAATCATAACTCCATTGGTTATTAATTTCAGAGAGAGGTGTAGGCGTGTGTACTTCCCAATTAAGACGTAGGAAGGCAGCTGTGCCCTAGATTTACTATAAAGTCCTTATGGTAATAGGTATTACAGGGCCAACCCTGGTATGTATTCATGGTCGTGAGAACTGATTAACTCATCATCTATAAATAAAAAGTAAAGAAATATTTCCGGAGAATCCACGCAACAACATCTAGCCTCGTGGTAAGCTCTAAGCTTGAGTTAGGGGTACTAGACATCTGATATGCTCAATAGAATAGAATAGAAAATACTTTATTACAAACCAGATAAACAATCATCAAATGGGAACGTTAATAGGGTGATGATGATGATGAAACAATCATCATCACCCTATTAACGTTCCCACTGCTGGGACACAGGGACTTCTCTCTTGACGAGAGAGAATAAACAATACAATAAGAAATTAAAACTAAACCTAGAATGCGTAATGGGCGATCTTATTGCTGAAAGCATTTTTTTTTCCAGACAACCGTGGATGGAGAGAAACAATTAACATTTCAATATAAGACATAAAATGATCTGTTTGGTTTTTTATGTTAATTTTCTTGTGTCTGTTTGTTTATGCTGTCTACTGTGCTGTTGTTTTATAATGTACCAAAATAAATGTATTTCATTTCATTTCATAAATACATCGATATTGGACTAGGCCCAAAAGCGGGAAGGCCCTTCAG
Source organism: Gymnoscelis rufifasciata (assembly GCA_929108375.1). Classification (NCBI taxonomy): domain Eukaryota; kingdom Metazoa; phylum Arthropoda; class Insecta; order Lepidoptera; family Geometridae; genus Gymnoscelis; species Gymnoscelis rufifasciata. The sequence goes on along the minus strand of OV815327.1, from coordinate 4,032,549 downwards.
GTTTTTCTTAAGTCTGCCTGTTTACAAATACATAATTAATTAATAATTAACATCTCTTGTATGTCTAGGTCCGCTGTAAGAAAACCCTTTTAGGAATAAGCTCACCTTTTGTAGATTTTGGCTTAGTTATAAACTTTTATGTGTATTTTTTTTGTGTGCAATAAAAATTTATGAAATTTTTTATTAATTCTGGTCGGTACATCCTATTCAATAATATTCAAGAACTATACGGCTCCGCGGACCAACTGTTCTGCGTACTATACCAGAAGCTCCAATTTAACATGATTATCCGTAAAAAAAATAAAAAATCGAACGTATTGCATCGACGCTGGTCCTACCATAAACATAGTATATATATGGCCTAGCCTGAAGTAACTAGGTACCAGCCATGTAGGTCGTATATGGCCATTGGTCAGCAATGTGGCCACTTATCTAACCGCAACGGAAATCGCTTTAAAGTTGCGTTTCTTTAGAAAGTGAGATTTTACGGGCGGTTTCTATGTTTCAAAAGTAAGTTCGTACCAAATTATCTAATTTATTCTTAAATCTGTAAGGATAGTTCTTAATTGAATAGGGTAGATGATTAAAAATATAATAGTCCGTCATTTAGATAAATTTATTGAAAAAAAATTGTATACCGTTTTTTTTAACTACTACATTATTACCATGATTTGACGGTTTTTGAGTTTTCCGATATACCGAAACAACTATAGTTGTTTCCGTTGATCATTGCGCTTGCAACAGCGTCGAAATATCGGAAAACTCAGAAACCGTCAAATCATGGTATGTTACCCAATTTAAATCATAATATAGTTAAAAACCATGACAATTTAAAAAGTTATACTATATTATTGTTATAAATGTATACGTCCAAAGCAGAACTTTGATGCTCTATCATGGCACTTTCATATTAAAATTATGAAACGAAAAACAGGTATTCAGTATTTTTGGATGGATCAGACGGACAAACCAGAATACCTTTGTTTTTATGTAGTCATCATGCCTTATAATGTCTGAAGATTTTTATTCAAAAAAAAAAAGTATATTCCTTCATCTAACAAACATAGAATACAAAATGGCTTCCACGGTTTGAAGTAAGCAATTGGTAGAGTAATGTAATTCAGAGGAAGGTTTAAGTTTATCATTTGATTAGCACCTGTTGAAGAAGGCGACTTTGTTTTTTGACCTACAAAGATAAAATATTTCTGAGCAATTCTACGAATAACAAAAAACAATAATCAGTTTTTTTTATAAAATGCTTCCCAATAATGTATTGTTGTTTATTTGTTTTCAACTATTACGCTCAGAACAAATGAAAAAAACTTTTTTGCCACGAAAGATTTGAAACATATTCCACAAAAACTTGAACCTTTAGAGTTATAGTTTTAATGCCGAGGTAATAAGAAACATTTTGCTTTGATAAAAGCTGTCTGCACCGGCGCCGGAAATGAGACAAGACCACGTTGTCAGCTAAATATAGCTGTCAGATTATGTATGGACGTTTTACACTTTTTGGACGCTTCCTTAGTACAATGTATGAGCTTCTCACTCAAGACACCTGTAAGACGTCCACTGATTAAAATAATCTCATTAATATAGTCATTTGATGATTTGAGAAGTTTGATAAACAGGAGGGTATCGCTTTGTAGGATGTATTCTGATTAATAAACTCCCATATCCTAATTATTGTTATAGATTGTGAAGAGCTTCTTATCTCAATATAAAAAATTTAAGCGAACTGTCAAGACAATGTTATATAAAACATAATATATGATAATAAAAAAATACTTTTTTTATTTTTAGATGACCGGTCCATGTATTCTCTGTGCTTCTAAGGAAATAAACGTTTTGACTTTGAGTTTGACGTTCTGAGATGCTTTTTCACGAAAAAACTACACAATATTTTTTGATGAATTTTTTTAACATCATAGCTTGCATATCAGAGTAAGAATAACCAATTAAACTTTTGAAAATAACATTAACATAACACTTTCCGCTGGAAAATCCATTATTTAGAGAAAAGCCCGATTTGGATTTTTGCGCGGACATGGCTCTAGTCCCACTAAGACAAAAGCTATTTTTAGCGCGGGACAATCTATAATTACGATTGCAAAGACGGCGGGCGGAAAGCCAGGGGTCCCTATGTTTCATTAATAAACGTAATTAATTTAAATTTAAAATACGTCGAAATCCTTATTAATTCAGCCTTGTGTGTTGTATGAGATAATAGCTAAGCTTTTTATCATTATCATCATCATCATCATTACGATCGTAAATAAAAAAGCCGTTAATCAGTGGTTGCTACTCAGCAAAAATGGAAAGGTTAGCGTCTTTTTTACTGGACTTAAACCCCTGCATGGTGTTGGAGTTAGGTGATATTAATAAAATGGTCCTAATAACCGAAAATGGGTAATCTTTAAACAAAAAATCGTTATTTTTTATATTTCTATACAAAGCATTTCGCATAAGACGTATAGTAATGAGTAATGGACCAACGTTTGGGTCCCGATTCAAAATCGATCAGGTAAGAATCGAATCGAATTCTCAGCTCGATCTAACCAGTGCTCGATATAATAACATCACGTAGGATAATCGTCGACATTATAGTTTTATAACACACAGAATTGCACCTTAATATCCGCGGAGGCGAGATTATGAACTTGACATCAATAAAAGAGTTTAAAGTGATAATTTACTCTGAGAATTAAGTCTCACTGTAAGACTTCGGTCAAACCTACGCGCCAGCGACCCGGATCTCTTTTAACCCCCGACAAAAAAAGAGGGGTGTTATAAGTTTGACGTGTCTGTCTGTCGGTGTGTCTGTCTGTCTGTTCCATCATAGCTCCCGAACGGATGGAGCGATTTCAATTTAGTTTTTTCTTGTATAAAAGGTGAGTCTGGCGCGAGTGTTCTTAGACATGTTTCATGAAAATCGGTTGTGCCGATTTAAAGTAATGGGGGTGAGAGTGGGGAAGGAAAACCGAAAATTTGCAGATATACTAGTGTGGGGTATCAAATGAAAGTGCATTGCGTCCACATTACATAATTTATTTATTTATTTATAATATTATGTTGTTTTACATTTAAGGAAATTAACGCATTGGAATCGGGGGTTTTTCTTAAATTTAAAATTTGGATTTATGTATGTAGACGTCCCGCTTTGTGGTCGCTTAGGTGTGCAAAGGGTCATAGTAAAGCATGGGCTGTTCGCAGTCGCTTTGGTCGCTCAGGTTTAGCAGGAGCTTAACGAAAAAAAAATTTAAAGCGAAACTGTTTTTTGGTGTTTGGATAAATTCTGGAGAATTGATTCCAGGCTGAAATTATGATGAACAGTGTCGAACGGGAAGTTTTAAAACAAAAAAAATGTAATCAAAACTACTACTGAAACATGTTTACTTTCAATAATTCGGCGCGAATTGAATTAGTTTATCTCAATTATATTCACTAACCATTTTTTATTTAAATTTTAATGTTATATTTAACAAGCGTTCAATACCATATTGATATAATATGTTCACACAGCGTTCTATAGCCACTACAAAATCACTCTTTTCACACAAAAGTATAATCCAATATTTATAGCATCCGTGACTTTTATTCTTTTCCTTTCGTAAAAATATTGTATTGTTCGAATAAGGGCGGCTACGTTAATTTTTTTCGGCTTTATAAGATATTTTTCGGCCTCATCGAACAATTTTCGGCAATAAGTATGTATTATGTTTTGAATCGTGTGGTATATGAATTATGCTTAAATGGAAATTGAAAATCAAAATTATTAATTCAAATATAGTTTTTCTCAGCTTTTATGTTATAATAACGTCATAAAAGGCGTATTAATAAGTTTAATATAAGGTATTAAGTAAATAATATATATATATATATATATTGCCGTACAATACACACAATAAAATCTAGCCCCGTGGTATGCTCTAAGCCTGTGTTACGGGTACCAGACATCTTATATACATACTTAATATAATAGACATACCTACATTAGATAGATGTTTTTAATTATACATATTAAACACACAGACCAAGGACAAAGTGATTACAAACATACAAACACTTGACCCGTCGGCGTGAATCAAACCCGCTACCTCTTGCGCCGCAAGCGTCATTGTCAAGTAATTGTTTCGGTTAATTATTATGTTAACATATTACTTCAAGCTTGTTAGATTTTTTAGAGAATGTTTATTCTCTGTCGGTCATGCTATTCGAGCCTTTTGTATTGCAATTTCCGTGAATTTCACCGTTGATGTTTAGCGCTTTTTGCTAAGATAAACGTGTTTTGAAATGGTTTTTCAACCGGTTCCATTAACGGTTTTGTTGCACTCTTTAAGCTTAGATACTTTTATGATACCTGTGCTCTTTGAAGGTACGAATACCTAGAATTTTGCGAAACAACTATTTAAATTTTGTTTGGTTTTTTAAGTACTGAGGATATTTTTTTTATAATTCTGCAATAATAAAATTCAAGTCAGGGTTCTTAGTTATAACAACAAGCACTATGCTTATTACTCAACTGCGACGAATAAGGTTTCTGATTGACCCGTACTAAATTGATCCAACGAATTAGCCGATTTTAATAAATTTTTCATTAAATTTGACATCATCATCAAGATGATACAAAAACCACTAAATGCTAGACGTTCTCGAGAAATTTAAATTGCTTTTTGGCACTGATTCGTGAGTTCGCAGTCAGGTTATATTTCTCATAACTATAATTCCCGCTACTCCAGTAAAATTAAACTTCGTAGTAAGTACCCGAGGCAATGTGTCAAATAATTTTAAAAGATTTAAAACGTTATTCACACAGGTGTCAACAACTAGCATGTGTATGTAAAGCATTTCCGTAAATGTTTAAATTCTCCGAACAGTCAGTAATTAGACTAATTAATTGCGAATTTGCGCCACGATCACGCAATTCAAATGTAATGCGAGACATGATAAGAAATGGCAATCTAAGCATTTTGATATGCTACGGATTGTATTATGTTGTTTGTTTTGTTTAAGTTCAATAAGTTCAACATTAATACTACAACTGGTATTAATATGATTTTGTGATATTTATGAACCCGGTTTTAAAGTAACGGGGGTATATTTTACATGTAGTTGTAGTTATAATGTTTTTCATGGGAAAATATATTTTTTAACACATAAAATTAATAATTTATACAAGGTGTTTCCTAATGGTATATACTGCGGAAAGGGGGTGAAGGGCACGCACCAGGCCAACATATTTTGTTCTACAACTTTTCGATTTGAAAGCCCATTTGTCGAAAAAAATCATTGTATAGGAAAACAGATCGAATCGGCACCAAAACGCTTTTCAGTTACCAGATGACGGTAATATCATTGTAGCTTTATATTAAATCTTTTCTGTCCTTACAATGGGAGTTAACACCATGCTTTGACAGAGACGTCACTAAACACTACCACAAATTGCGATAAAATCAAGACATTTGATAAGCCCGAAAATGGGGCAACAAAAACCCGAAAATCAAACAAAAAACTGAAACCTGAGCTTTGCCGATTCGATCACTTCCTAATTCCCATCTCTATATCACGCCCCATTTGTTCGTCTGGTGTTTGCACACCTAGACAGGTAAAGGTAAAGTCCTCAAAAGCCAGTAGGAGTCCAATAGTCCATGTTTATTACAAGAAATACCTTCGCAGGTAGTCCGTATTGTTGTCCCATCACTAGCATAATAGAGTTTTTGGAACTACAATGAATATTGTAAATTTATGTCGGGTCGGAATTAAAATTTTCGGAAACGATTCTACCTGTTTTTTTTAATGTTTTGGACGCCGTTTCGTTTCGGTTTTTATGTTATTTGTTTTATTTATGAACTTATGGAGGAATTGCGATGTTTTGATGCTTAGATTTTTATCTAGTTTAATTATTAGTTCACTCATTATCTCGTATCTGTGGTTTGTATCGCTTTAATGAGTTCATTTGCCTGCTTATGAATATTTCAAATGGTTTTGGTGGAGATAGAAGACTGGTGAATGTCTATTTTATGGTCCGGCTAGAAGTTACCACTTATATTAAGTTTTTTTTACTATTTTAACAGTTAAATGAATCCTTTTGGATTATCAAAATATATCAATTATTTCAATTAATTGATGCAATGCCATAAAAAACTAAAGTAGAAATATTTCTGCAATTTTAATATAAATATTTACTTTATAAATGCGTTCATTATATCAAGTAAATTCTAAAAGTGGATACAAAAATTCGGTCTGCCAATTTAAAATTGTAGGAACTAAATCGCTCATATTTACTGCGTTTTTTACTGCCGTGAAACGAACCTTATCGCGAAGATAAAAATATCGTACACGCTTTTCATATAAAAAATAACATTTAAAATGCACAGCAGCATGAGAATTTCATCGCGAAATATTTATTCGAAAGTGTGAAATCCAATAAATGCATTAAGGCTTTTAGATTAAAAACGTAAACTAAAATGGACTTTAACACTTTGAAAGTAAGTTTGCTATTTGTTGTGCGTATACCATAGTTAGTGAGAATACATATTGTATGCCATTTCAATGTTATTGTGATTCTATTCGAAGTATTATGGGAAGAATGAAGCCTACCTGAGGTCGGCACCTGCTGTTTCTATCGTCTATGGGTGTTTGTTGCCATAGACAAGTAAATTGAACAAATCGAAGCGCCGCGTGAAGGTATTTGAGCTTAGTGGGGGTTTGCAGGAATCACCACAATAAATTTAATGTAGCTTGCTGTGTGACATTTCTGTTAAGACCACCCAAATTTCACAGTTGACTTTGTCGTAACTTACTACATATCTATGTTTTATCTATGTTGGACTAATTGAAGATGATTGTATGACAAAAAAAAAACACAAACCTCTTATTAAGCTAAGCACTCGATAAAAGGCTTTTAGTATTCGCTCGCGTTTATTTTTGGCTGTAAATTTCTCAAACTCTCGTAATTAAATGATGTTCCCAGTTACAGTGGTTACCATAAAAAATAATACAATTTAGTAATTCAAATAACTTGAATAAAGTCTACTAAAGTGTTCTTAATGCACCTGTGTGAATTACCCCAGGTGAATTAAGTATACCGCCTCATATATTTTTATTGTTCCGAATTCTCATACAAGTTTTTAAACACGATGTATGCCAAAAAAAAAGGAAATTCGAAAATAAAATTAAAATAATACCTAATGTAGTTTGATTTGAAATGTCTCATTATGGCAACACCAAAAGATAAAACAAACAATACTGACAACTATAGTGTTTGCTTTGTCTTTATATTCGTTTCCACACGCATGCGTAGAACCACAGTAAGATGACCACTGACCAATAGAGGAACTGAAGTCCGTACCCGAGGGGTGTGTTATGTACTTAATCTTATAAATCAAATACACCGTACTGGGTAGGGATTAGTAGAAAAACTACTGAGAAGTATTCGAGAGAAGTAGGTATGTAGGTAGGTTTTTCTTTTAGAAGGATTGATTGAAAACCCTTTTTGCTTGATTTGCTAGTTTTCGAATTAAGTGGCGCTGAAAAGCGGGTCGAAAACGATTTGTTAATGTTAAATTATTTTCGGGAAAATCAGGAATAGACTGGGCAGAAAGCGGTTTTTTATGGGGCGAACTTTTACGGGAAGAATACGACATAAATCAATTCAGCTCATTTTTCACATTTGTAACTTTTAGATTATTTTGTAAAAACAGACATATCATACATCATATTTTTTATCCGTCTTGCCCAGGTCAGGTTCTAATCAGGTTTGAGTGAGCAGACGAAAATTTTATTATTCTAACTTTTATTACCTTTTGTTGTTATTGTGTATAAGTATAGCTTTAGTTTTAGTTTGTGTAATTCCGTGCCTACACTCACCCAAGGGTTTGCCTAAAAACCAGCGTTGCTATGCATCGCGCATCGCAGCAACATGAAGCTGAGGCAAAACCACACACGCAATGTACCAAGTTATTTTGTGATTACCTACTGTATAATGTGTGTGTGATCAATGTTTTTCTTTCTTTCTTTCTATACATAGAAAACACCTAGACCCGAATCCGGAAATTGTAGATCGTACAAAATCTGGACCCAAGCAAAAACTCTTTTGCCGTAGAATCTTCACTGCAGGACTGGGGCTTAAGTCCCTTCCAAAGACCAAGACTGAACATCATTTAAAGCTCTAGTTATTCACCACTCTTGGCAGACTGGTAGGCGTGATTAGTTGCCTACATATCAAAACACCCTCGTAAAAAAACCAAGACACTTACCTCACTTTCAGTCCAATCGATAAGACTAGACTTCTCTTCTAGAAGGTTCTCCGAGCTGCGCTTCTCGTCTTCCCCATCCCCCTCGTCCTTGAAGACTTTGACTTCATCCGTTGAGCCCAGGTCATCACCCCCCGAGCTCGCGGCGGAACTCGAGTGCGCATGCGGCATCTTGATCACGATCCGACCATCCTCATCGGTCCGCCATCTTGTTTACCGCGCCGCCATTTTAAACTAATGAGATCACAAAAACTTATGGCTATTGAGGTGTTCTGGTTCACTTTGTTTCGAGTTGCATCTGTAACAAGAGAGATGAGTATGAGATTTGATTTTGAAGAAGACTATTTCAGTCTTGGTTTTATGGCACCGTTTGCAGGGAGTTACTAAACTGCCTTGTAGGTAATGATGATAAAAAAAATGTGTGAGTCCCGGGACGTTTCGCAGAAGTGATACTCAATATTCAATTAATTTATTGTAGGATATGTGATAGTTCAAATTATCCGCATTTAAACTGGGCTTAACTTATTTAAACAGTTATTTGTGAGTTAGAATGAGAGATAAGCCGGCGCCTATGTCAGGCTGTGGGACCGCAGCTTTACTTTACCAGTTCCCATAAAAAGTTATAATTTCCAAAATTGTCCAGTAATAGGGTAGCAGCAACCCGAAGAACGGTTTTAGCTTTTACTCACGAAACTCAAAGTTGAGTGGAGAAATTTAAATGCATCTATCCATACAACAACATTTGGAAACATGGTAAGCTTGTGTTACGGGTACTAGGACATCTGATATACTATATTTTTTAATATAAAAATAAAACACCCAGACCAAGAGGAAGTTGCATAGAGAACATCACACCACACTCACACGTCATCACACTTGACCCCTCGGCAGCATTGGCCCAAAGGTAAATAAAATAGTAGGTAATTACGAAGATTTTAGTTTGTTTGTCCTTACCAGAGAGTATATAATCACTAGTCCTTACAGATCACTTTGACACTTGTGTCAGTCAAAAGGAGATAAGATTCGCGCTAAATAAATAAATAGGTTTAAAGTTGCTCTCTGTTTTGCCTAAGAAGGTTAGTTTTAAGTTTATGTTTATGAAGTTGTTATTTGTTGATATCATAATATAGTCTGATATAGTTGATTAAGTTAAGTGTATGTTAATTGTGCTGTTGACTCTCCTGGATAAATAAATAAATATAAGATTGATTAGTATGCACAGCTCCTATAGAGCCCTGAGCTAGTATCACACAGCTTTAGGTCTTAGAAACCCGCCACTAAGCAACGTTGAAAAGTTAGAATTAGCCAGTTTGAGAACAGTATCTTTCATTTTGGGTCAAGCGACTTGTCAAGCCTGTCAAGTACACGTCAACAGCCACTTTTGGCGGGAAGCCAAGTGTCACTGAGACTCGGATATTGAGTATGGCATTCACAAAAATATACTTACAAGTAGGCAGTTCGAAGTATTCTGAGAGCTATGTTTCAGGCGAAAAAGGTAACTTGATTCTTATAAAACATTGGACAAACATGATACCTACTGGTGTAAATTATCCTAATATGTATTCAATTAAATATTTGTAATTAGTATGAGATGTACTCATACTTAAAGCAAGGGTTCCTTGTAAAGTTTATAATTACACATACAACAAAAAAAAATTAAAAATGAAGACTTCGCAAATTCCAAATTGATGCAATCAGTCCGGTCACCCATCCAAGTGTTGGTTTCGCGCAACGGTGCTAAACTTTATAAAAATCACGTATGTCTCCTTATCTATTTATTTATTGTGTTTTAGTATTTGTTGTTTTAAAGGCTACAGTTACACAGTTGTTGTAGAAAATAATTTCCTGTGACACAAATAAGGCTATATTAGCGCTAAATACAGCGTAAACTCAATGACAGCGATTTCTGATTTTGGCAAAATTTTCATTGTTTTCAAGTGTCAAGGAAGAGACATAATGATTGATCTGTCATTTGTTTCTTTTTGCGAGCAACAATAGGGCTAAATTGCATTGATAATGACAGTTCTACGAGAATGATCCGGGATATGTCGTGATGGAATGGAGGTGTGAACGCTGTATGCATAATACTGCGCGTTGCATAGCAATAGGATGCCTTATGAACATCTAGACCGGACTAAATAATACATACAATACAATACTCTTTTTTTTAACACAACATACAAATACATATAAGTTAAAAAATGTACAAAAATTGAGAACCAATAGGCGGCCTAATCGTTCACAGCGATCTCTTCCAGACAACTTTGGGATGGGCACAGATCATAAAGCACGAATAAGACGGGAGTAGCAAATTGATGTGGAGATACGAGTATTATTATACTTACTAAGCAAAATATACATTTTCAGCTCTTTTAGGTGCCCACTGCTGGGACACAGGGACTTTTCTTTTAAAGAGAGATTAGGATTATAAAAAAAATTAGTTGGGGCCGGAAATTTCTCAAATGGATCGGCAAACTCAGAGTAGGACGTCCACCAACTAGATGGACGGACGTAGACCTGGTGGAGGTAGCGGGCTCGCGGTGGTGCCAAGCTGCTACCGACCGAATTTGCTGGAAGTCTTTGAGGGAGGCCTATGTCCAACAGTGGACGTCCTACGGCTAAAATTATAATGATAAAAAAAATAGAGAGGTCCGCGGCGGGGTTTAAACCCACGACCGTCGGAACGAAAGTCGAGTGTGCTCTTACTTAACCAACACCTCATTAACTTACTAAGCAATAAGATCAAACTTGCTCCTTTTTTTAACTGGCAATATGAAAAAGATTGGTATGAAAGCATTACCAGACAAAAAAAGAAAACTATAGATAATATACATATTAAAGCTATACATAAGCTAGCATTACTTAGGTAGGTACGAGCCTCAGCTTGGAACTAGTTATCTTCTATACAGACTGACAGACCAACCAACGACAAGAACAACGCTTCAAAACTCAAAAACAATATTATATTTTATTCCCTACTAGCGGCCCGCCCCGGCGTCGCACGGGTAAAAAAAGTTCCCGGCAATTTTTCCTTATTTGCTCACCGTTTAGACCTACCACAAACATTTTAAAACCAAAATCAGCTCAATCGGCCCAGCCGTTCTCGAGTTTTAATCAGACTAACGAACAACAATTCATTTTTATTTATATATATATATATATAGATAAGTTTCGGCTAAACCTGGGCAACCAAAGCGACTGCGAAGGGGGAGCATTCTACGTCAGTCACTTCCCGCGTTGCTGACGCCTAGGTTATGCTGAACTCTATTGACGGAAAACTTCGAAACGTCACCATCTTTTATTTTACGGAATTTTAAATGTTTTATCCTAAAACCTTTTAGTAGGTATTATTGGATGCAATCCCTAAATGAAGTTTTGGATTGAATAGATGTTGAAATTTTACCATATCCATCCATTTTTTTTTCCTTAGTTTATATAAGTATGAATATTTGTCTTAAGGTTTACTGTACTTTTAATTGTTTAAATAGTTTAAGAACAACTAGCTCAAGGTGATCATGGAAGAGCAGCGCTGTGGGTTGACTCGCTCAATCGCAGCATAATGCTGAATGATCACCTTTTTGTCACATTCTTTATTGTTTTTTGTTTATTTTATGTTATATTTGGTTTTTGATTATGTGACAAATAAAAGTTTATTTCTTTCTTTTCTTTATATCCCTTGAATATCGCAGAGTAAATAAAAATCCGATTTCAATACAGATCATAATCAGCGTACCGATCATTCTACCAATGAACCGAATTTATATAATTCTCAGTACATCAGACTAAAGTATAATATAATTAATATTAATATGAGGAAACACCGTAAATCCGACATTGAACATTCGCAATCAAAGCGTCAACGTTATCAGATTTCGAGATATTCAGAGATATTAATGAATTAGTGGATTAAACGTCAGATTTTAACGAGTTTCACAATTAATTGGACAATAACAAGAGATCGTTAAGTTCGGAATCATAATTTATATATTTTACGGTGACAGATTTACTAATGAGGCAACGAACAAAGGTTTTATATATAATACCTATTACGTTGGGGCGTTACTTTGTTAGTTTGATTTAGCGGAAAATACTATTTAGAAGGTATTAATTATGTTAACATGCCTGGTTTTTTCTAGTATGTAAATGCTATTATTGAACCCGTGTTGTAATTATTATTTTAAAAACTACCTTTATTTTTAGGAATTATCTCGGTAGTAAAGATCGCCCTCAACAAAATCTTTTTTTTAATAAATAAATAATATTAGTTGGCTAGATGTACACGCCACGGCCGGCCGTGTAATGGGGTTTTCCCGGGGAACAATGTCGTTTTTTCAGAATTAAGTATATTAGTAATAAACTTAATTATCAGTCATAATCGTGTATCCAAGTTAATTAGGTAGGTATACAAGTTTACGTCAAACAATATTTTGACATTGATAGAAAGTTAATGTACGAATGTGAGTCAAGTTCAAAATGGAAATTTGTTTTTTTATAAATTTATTATTATTTAAGACTTGACAGTTCTTCTAGTTTATTCCGTTACTATGGCGTCATGAAAGCAACCAAACCTTCATTACTCCTGACACAATGCAAATAAGTGTATGCGTATGTTTCCATATGATTATTACATACCATTGATATTGTTTTGTATTATAATAAGGAACGGGAACCTTTCTATATATATCTCTAATAATATATAAAATTCTCGTGTCACAGTTTTCGTTGCCATACTCCTCCGAAACGGCTTTACCGATTTTTACCAAATTTATACCAATACCAATACGTATTCAGTAGGTCTGAGAATCGGCTACTATCTATTTTTCATTATGCAAAAAAAAGTTTGCCGGTGTCAGCTAGTAAGGTTATATATTTATAGATGCTCTGATTTTTATACGTGAAATCTTTTTATTGGCTTACTGTTACTATTAAGTTACTACTGTGTTGTATTAGCTGTTAGTTTGCCTTGTAATAAATAAATAAATAATAAGTAGATATATATCGGAGCTCTGAAAGTATCTTATCAGAATTATACATATTTATATGTTTTTAGATGTGACCAAAGCGACTTCGAAGTGAACGCGTCTGCCGCGCGGCGGACGCTACCCATACTTTTGCTATCTTTGAATACCAACGCGACCACAAAGCGGGATGTTTTCAGTCAAAAATGACTTCCCGCGGGGCGGACGCGTTTGGCCGAAGCTTTATAGAAGCTTTATTGGTTGTTACCTTTAAGAATATTTATCTACTTAGAATTATAATTTTATACATAATTCATTTTGACACTTTTAAACAAGCCTGAGAGACAAAATGATCAATGAGTGAGAAAATGCTAGCAACATTTTAATTAAAATTATTTTAAGCAAACGATTATGCATAGGAGGAAAGTAGATACTTACAAGAAGGTAGGTTTAATCGTTCTGTTAATTTATTTTTGAATTAGGTTATGTTTTTCCCGTGTTAGCTCTGCTTAGTTTGGGGTTAGGTAAAGCTGGGTCCACACTTGTATCATTTCGGCGTATCGTATCCCCGTCGCGTATCCTCGGCGCGTATCATGATCGCTAGTTTGGACGCAAACTGATACACGTTAATGATACATGCCGTATCCGATACGGCCCGATCCGCACCCGATCTCCAATGATCGCGTATCAAGATACACCTCGTATCCGATACGCGTATCACGGTAGTATGGACGTATTTTGATACTGTATCATGATACTGTATCATGATACTGTATCGTGATACACCCCGAACCATCCTGTGTCGGTTTTTCCGCGATCATCAAAGGGGATACGCGTTGCATTGAACAAGTTTGGACGTGAATGCTTGATGCAGTGCTGCCAAACGACGACCTCTGTGGCTCGGAGGGCGAACGTCCGCCTGAGGCGCAGGAGGTTGCGGGTTCGATTCCCGCCGGGGGACCAGATTTTGTACGATCTATAATTTCTGGTTTCGGGTCTGGGTGTTTTCTATGTATCATATATGTATGTATTTACAAAAAAAAATGTATCTATGTAGTATATCCGTCACCTAACACCCATAGTACAAGCTCTGCTTAGTTTGGGGTTAGGTGATGATGTGTGAGTAGTCCGGAAATATTTATTTTATTTATATTTAATGCTGCGGCAATTACCGTGTTCTACGGCTTTCAGGCCAAAATATTACACAATGCACTGCCTACGGCTGCAACCCTGTAGCCGTAGCAGTTTCTACGGCTATTCGCAAATTCTACGGTAATTGATTAAATCCGATGCGCGAAATTACTCACTTCTCACTGACCCAAATATGATTTGACAGGAGATCGAGAGGAACAGCACTTTGGGATTGTCGATTTTAAACATCGGAGTAGCTAACTGTATTCGATTAATAATCCAAATATACCGTAAGCCAACATTGCAAAGTTGTCTATGGTTGTATGGACTTTGTTACTCTTGAAGTTACTTGTTACATTTTCTTTTTGAAGCGTCCATATTTGTAAAGTTAAATTTGATACGCTGAAATGATACAGTATCACATAAAAGTATAAAATGAGCGTCCATACTTATGATACGGATACTCGATACGCCACGCCTGATCGTGATACACCGAAATGATACAAGTGTGGACCCAGCCTTATGCTGTGTGATTAGTCCGGAATTATTATTATTTATTTATTTATTATTATTTACGAGTATGTGCTGTGTATCCAAATAAATGTCTATAAAGTTACCACAAAAACCACAGCCTTAAATGAAATGGGATGATAGCATATGCACCTATGACAATATGTATTGGTAATAATTCTATAATAAATTGGTAGGAGATTATACTATTCTGAACTAAATTCAAACATCACAACATTAAATTGCGAAACCTCTTCCCTAGTTGAATAGTTAAAATTAATTTCTTCTTAAATAACTCTAAACGAGAGAAAATACCCGAGTATCCATTAATAGGTATTATAGCTTTATTCCAAGAATTTAAAGCGAACTATTCACAAGTCGTTAGAATAACATAAAACTTGACCGTGAGTGGCCGCCTTTAGCGCAAAATTCAATTTCGGAACGCCCGTAAATCAAAGACAATAAACCGCACAGAACAGACACTGTGCACGTTGGTAATAATTTTAAAATAATACCCAGAATGTCATTCGTGTGAATACTAGTCCGTAAATAGGATATAACATGAACACTAAACAGTCGTTTAAAACAGTAAAAGCAAGGCAATATCTTTAGGTAGGGTTGTGTCTGCTTCAACTCTCAAGTCTTGATAAACCTGACTCAAGCTTGAAGACACTACAAACTATGTAAAATGTATTTTACGAATATTTTTTTTTATTATAATTAAGTATATTAAATAAAAATATTTAATTTTTATTTATTTATTTATTCAACTTTGAAATTATCGTTTTAGCGTCGATTTTCAGTCTAAAACCGTAAATGTATAGGACATTTTGGTTACACTTACAGTAAAAGTAAGTTGGTAACTACTAAAAATTATGGTGTTTTAGGGTTAGCGTAGCCGTAGCCAAATGGTAAAAAACGGAAACCTTATAGATTCGTCATGTCTGTCTATCACAGCTACTTTTTTCTTAAGAAGTAGGAACCTCAGTGGTATATATAAATTTCCAAATTGTTTAATTATTTTATTTATTGTAAGCAATGTTTGTTGAATATGTCACAACTGTACATTGAGAAGGCAGATTTTAAAACCAATTATAATTTTAAAATTAAAATTGAATGATTTCAGTTTCGTACCTTCAGGTCCCATCCCTACTAGCCTGTAATGGGATCTGGCTTAGGTATCGGGTTTATGGTAGTTTTTACGACGTAAGCGCAAGCCAAGCCAAGGCGCGGCCGATTCTGTTACACGAGAAACAGAGAGAGAGAGAATGACATAGCCCAATGCAAGAGAGAGAGAGAAAACAGAGCGACTTTAGACTTTCAGAGATAGGTTGATGAGTTGGATTCAAATTTAATTTGAATCTTGTTAAATCAGCTTACCCTAAGGTACACAGATATAATT
The DNA here is from genome assembly GCA_929108375.1 of Gymnoscelis rufifasciata. Classification (NCBI taxonomy): domain Eukaryota; kingdom Metazoa; phylum Arthropoda; class Insecta; order Lepidoptera; family Geometridae; genus Gymnoscelis; species Gymnoscelis rufifasciata. The sequence continues at coordinate 4,016,293 of OV815327.1, read as the reverse complement.
TTGACAGGTTATGATAATAAAATGTAGAAATGCAATCGTGTTGTATATTTTAATATGTTTTGGTATTATTATCTTGTTTATCGCCGCTTTTTCTGTAAGCTGGTACAGTCAAAGTCAAAAATATGCTCATCGTAGTGCAAGCACGTATTTAACCCGTCTGATGGTTATGTGTTTGATATATGGTAATTAACTACTTAATTCATTAACTACTGAACGGCTGAACTGCTTTAATAATTGATAATAATTATCAATAGATTGGTGGAAAAATTATGATTTTTAGATTTTTAAGGCTAGACATAATGCGATATAACCCGTAATAGACATATTATATTTTTCATTGATTCAAAGTTAATAATAATATAGCTTTAATAAGGTAGCCCTAATTATAAGTGTTGTCTTTAATCTTCTATTAAGTCATAGGACACCCAAACAAAACTGACAACAACAACTTTTTTTCTGGAATTGGTCATCCACAAAAAAACTAACCACATGTTTAATTTTTTTAGAACTCATAACATTCGTTCTTCAAATTCAAATTCGTCACATTCTATAACCGAATTAAAGTCAACCGTAACTAGTTGGCATTCATTTTAGAATGGTTTGAACTTCGAACGGACATAGATTTGACAGCTCAGATGTGTCACGTCTCATTTACACTTCTATACTTAAGTTTTTTTACATAAATTCCAGATTATTAGTGGAACGTTAAGACTTAAAATGTAGTGGGTTGTATTCTAAACTATCTAAAAGTGTAGCCTAGGAATCTTTGTTCGCAAGTTACTGTGGGTAATTTAACTAGGTAATCCACTAGTCAGTTTATAATAGTCATAATAATAGTCATAATAGCTCGGTTAACGAAGAAAAACGTCGTAAAACAAGCATCAATTCGAGAACCTCTTCCTTCCTTCCTTTTAAAGTAAGTTAAAAAACGTGATACATGTTCTGAATGAGACATGTAACGAAATTCTACTGTTAGATAGAAAAATATATATATATAAATAGATATTTATTAGATACCGTTTCAAAGTTTATTTGGCTGAAAACACTAATCATAGAAAATACTTTATGAAAATATTTATTTTTTACATATTTCTTATTTATCGATATTCTAAGCGACAACATCGCCTTATTAAGCAACAGACAAGAAGTCTAACAAAAACAAAGTGATAAGTGATAGCCGAGACGGCATTTACCAAGAATTGCACCGCTGCTGACATGTGCCAATTTGAAACAAAACAAATGGACGTGACCTCTATACCGGTAATGTGACACCATACGATCCTTGCATATGCTGACAGGGACCGACGGTGTAAGCATTCCTCAGTGAGGCTTTGCTTTTGTTTTGAAATAAAATTATATATTATCTGTTGACTAAGTCTATAATTCGTTATATAGGTATACATTTTTTTGTAGGAAAATTAAGCGGCACACATTTAATATTTTCGCACAAATTTAAATAATAAAACCTCAGTGTGGTTTATCAATTTGAAAAATATTCAAAACGTTTTTAGGTAACTGCCTCAGTAGCGCTGTGTGCTCAGTTAGCAAGAGGTAGCGGGGTAGCGGGTTCGATATCCGTAGAGGGGCCAAGTGTACAAACACTTGCTCGGCAAGCACTTTCTCCTTGGTCTGGGTGATATTTATAGTAAAAAATATCTATGTACGTATCTAATTTCAGTATAAAGTACATAATATTATCAGATGTCTAGTACGCGTAACACAAGCTTAGAGCTTACCAAAGGGCAAGATTTTGTTGTGTGGATTGTCCAGCAATATTTATTTATTTATGTGCAGATTTTGATACAGTTTCAGCAATAGATTCAGTGATTCAAGAGGTTTATCATGTACCTATTTGTATAATGACCGTAAAGACGTATATATTTGTATAGTCTGTTACAGAGTGGATTTTTACAATGAGACTATAAGGGCAGGTATATATATTAGACAGAAGTTTACTTGGCAGTTAGTTTACTCAATTCCTTAATAAATCTAAATTTAAAATTTAAGAAAAACCCCCGATTCCAATGCCTTCATTTCCTTAAATATAAAACAACATAATATTATGTAATGTAGACGAGATGCGCTTTCATTTGATACCCCACACTAGTATATTTGCAGATTTTCTGTTTTCCTTCCCCACTCTCACCCCCATAACTTTTAAACGGCCCAACCGATTTTCATGAAACATGTCTAAGAACACCCAGGCCATACTCACCTTTCATACAAAAAAAACTAAATTGAAATCGCTCCATCCGTTCGGGAGCTATGATGTAACAGACAGACAGACAATTCAAACTTATAACACCCCTCTTTTTGGTCGGGGGTTAAAAGAAAGATTTTCATATTTTTTTATGGAATTGTAGGTTGAATAAAAATACACCTAAGTAATTACATTCCGAGGAAACACAAAAAAAATAAAAGCGCCAAAATAAGAACCTCCTTTTTGAAAGTCCGTTAAAAACATGTAACTAATTTACATGCCAATAAAAAAAAGCTCAGGAAAAGATGGAAGCCAGTTCTCTGAAAAATTAATGTACCATCGCGAATAAAGCGATAGAATGATCATAGATAAGTGACGGACAGATGTGAAACAGAGCGTGTAGGTAAAAAACTGTTTGACCAAGTGAAGCGTGGTCGACCACTCGTCCACTCGACCACCAATGGTGTTGTAATGGGAGGATCGTGCACATGTGTGATATAACTATCTTCCGTTATTGGTTCAGTTCTCTGACAATATATCATATGATATTTGAATATGTCCCAACCATGTATAAAATTAGTTCAAAATTATTTGAATTCTAGGTATGGAAATAAAATATACCTATTCTAGAAAGTGATCTAGATTAGAACTGAAAATACTTTATTGACAATAGATCCTTATTTGTCCACAATCTTACCTGATTAAGAAAAACATTATCAAAAGAAATACATGAATAAAGGGAGGTATTATCACTGATGAGCAATTTCTTCCAGGCAACAAAGTCACTACTACTCAACGAGTTTTAATGTAATGGTTCACGGCAAAACGGCTGAACCGATTAGCCAGAAATTGAGTATGGTGATGGATTGGAATAGGATTAGGACGTTACTACTTTCAACTGCGGAAAAACATGTCGGTCTGCGAGAAAATACATTACAACGCTGGTAACACCGCGGAGCACTCCTGGTATTATATACCCACAATAAAGTATATAGAATAGTGCAGCCGTACAGATGAGCCTGATAAAATTTGTACTTAAATTTAATTGCCTACTCGTATACATATATATTTTATTTAAGTACAGTAACTGGGATTCTAATGTAAAAAATAATTACGTGCTGTTAAATTTCATTGCCTCTACGTTTCAAATTGTCATAAAATCTCTTGTTTTCTTATTAAAGGTAATTGGTGGTGTAATAAACGGGTTCTTTATTTATGGGTATCTGGGGGCACGGCAGTGCCCCCACCAAGTCGAGCAAAAAAGCGGCACGGCCGTACCATCCTTTTCTCGAAGCAATTCAGGCCATTTTCGACCCCCTGTAACTTCGTTGTGGATAAAACTAGAAGACTGAAATTTTCAGCAACCATGCAGGATTGTAAAGACACGGTGTATTTCAAATTTCATTCAATTTGAACCAGTATTTTAAGAATGATAACGGGTCAAATTTCGTAATTTTGTCACTCACTGACTGACTCACCGATCATCAAAATTCTAAGGCACTTCTAGCAGACCTAGAAGCTTCAAATTTGGAAATAAGTAGTGTTTGGTGCATGAATCAAATAAACTAAAAAATCTAGAAAAAACCGGTATAGAGGGCGCTGTCGTACCTTTTCTTGAAGCAATTCAGGCCATTTTCGACCCCCTGTAACTTCGTTGTGGATAAAACTAGAAGACCGAAATTTTCAGTAACCATGCAGGCATTGTAAAGACACGGTATATTTCAAATTTCATTCAATTTGAACCAGTATTTTAAGAATTATAACGGGTCATATTTCTTAATTTTGTCACTCATTGACTCACCGATCATCAAAATTCTAAGGCACTTCAAGCAGACCTAGAAGCTTCAAATTTGGAATATAAGTAGTGTTTGGTGTATGAATCAAGGAAAAACTAAAAAATCTAGAAAAGACCGGTATAGAGGGCGCTGTCGCAACGCCACGTATATACGAAATATGTACTATCGTAATAACAATGCGAAATACATATAAATAAATCCAATTTAGACCGGCAAAAAGAAAATTATATGGACATATATACAATAAGTAGAAGGTACCGAAAAGGAAAAAAGTAGAACTGTCTACAAAATACAAAAAGAAATGAGATCCCATCAAAAACAATACTTGTCAAAAAAACCAAGTCGCGCAACTCAGTTGTTCTGCGGTAAAAAGTTGTGAGATCCAAGTAAATCCAAGTCTTCAAATTTCGTCTCAAAATTCTTTAGTGTTTTATATAAATATATTGAGACTTGGCCATCGCACTAAATAATTGAATTAACACGTGTTTTCAGGCGATGGCCAAGTCTTAATATATTTATATAAAACACTAAAGAATTTTGAGACGAAATTTGAAGACTTGGATTTACTTGGATCTCACAACTTTTTACCGCAGAACAACTGAGTTGCGCGACTTGGTTTTTTTGACAAGTATTGTTTTTGATGGGATATTATTGTCTCCTACGTAATGGACAAGCGAATTGTCAGTGGTGGATGCAGTTTCCCAGCCTAGAATTTAAAATAATATGCGTAACGAAGAGAAAAGTACCAAATTTTTTATTGTGGATAATTCTAGGACATATAAATGTAATGTAATATTCGTGCGAATGCTCTATGCTCAGTTCGGCGTAATGCACACTGCCATTGAGTATTTACCCGTAACATTTCGTTGTACCTTTCGTTCACTCTCTTTTGGAAAGTCGGACCAACGCGCATTGAAACGCTCGCGCCAATGCTCGACGCAATGTTACAGCCATAGGCTCGGTGGTTTGTCTATAGCAAATTATCAAGCGGTTCTGTTTCCCTTATACGTAAATAACAGTCTATCATCTTCTAAAGCACAGATCTAGAATTTTATTTGCTGCGCTAAAAGATCAACGAAGGGTGGGAGGGAGCGAGAAGTCCTAACTAATTTAAAGTAGCCACAGCCAAAAAGAGGCAGTAATTGAAGTACTAAATGTGTCATTGTTTTTCTAGACCAAAGCGATACGGGACTTTCTCTATTTCCAGCGCAAGGAATTTTGTGTAATTTTATGTTGTAGGTACATAGTGGAATTTAATAATTACAATGGATTCGTGTTCCGTTAAATCTCCAAGTAGAGTATGTTTAACTTATATGTCTTTGTCCTAAGCGTTGTTTTTGGGTTAATTTTTGACAACTGAGCTACATTGCTGACATAGTAAAATGCAAAATCGGCACAGTTAGGTACTTAGTAAAACTTTTTTATTTCTTTTTTTTTAAATGCTTGAAATTATCGGGTAACTAATTAATATTTCCTAATATACATCATCTCCTTAGCCGTAGAACGAAATGGTGCTAGAACGTAGGTTCTCATAAAACAGAATAGAATTATCCCTTTACGTCGAAGTTATGACTCAGATACAAATAATGCAAATTCTGCCTAGAACCTTTAAACTAAAATAAACAAAAAATATTTTTATGGTGTCTGGACAAACAATGGGCGTTGTTTTTGCGTCCTTGACGGGGACTCGAACCGTTACAGGTCAGGTAGTAAGGGCTGAATGGGCGCTTAGAAACTCACATAATTATTAGGATCTAGTAGCCTTCGGTCGGATGGAAGTTTGTTTCTAACTTTCATATTTTTTTTTTATTTTATTACTTACCCATTTTTGGTATTTGCAAATCTAAAAAAATAACTCTATCTAAATAAGTATCTAACTCTATATTAATATAATAATGCTGAAGAGTTTGTTTGTTTGAACGCGCATAACTCAGTAACTAATGGTCTGATTAAAAAATTTCTTTCAGGTTTTGATAGAGTATTACTACACTGTCTATATATTATACTATACTGTCGAGAACATAAGGACAGACGCGGCGCCGGGGAACTTTACTTTATAATAAGTATAGATAGCTGGATGCTTTTGAAATGTAGGGGAAAAAATTCTAGACATACGCCGTGAATTCCATATTCCAGAACTGTCAATTGTACTGTCAAAATTAGCTTTTACCGCCCAAATCCTTTAGGAAAACACGATTCCATTTCCAAAATCAAATCACCAGTCATCATGGAATGTAAATAAAAAATAAATAATTGACAGAATTCGGTTCCCGCCAATTCACACTACATTAACATCCAGTAGCTCCAATTATGGTTATCCACGCTCACACCAGAGGTCCGAAACCGTGCACCTTATCCCGCCACATTAAGGTTCTAGTTCGCTCGGCTGTGTTGTGGTAACCCGACCGAATTGAAGAGTGTTCATTATTGAATGGATGGTATGGTGATCGCGGCATTTTAAATTGGAGGTTGTAAATTTGCTAAACTGGATGCCTGGGGCTACTCGTTTGCGCTGTTATATTACTTTTGTTTTTGTTTTGTTATTAACTAGGCACCGTCGGGTTTTGTCGTATTGTCCTGAGGTAAATGTCAATTCGTCGCGAATTTCAAGTATACTCGTAAAATAAGGTTTTTGAGATATTAAAAGCAACTTAACAAATTAACATATCTTTCTCGGGCAATTTTTCTCCTTGATGAATTATCTATATTATACAGCAGATACCTAAGTGAGTAATTAGCCACTGCGTTAGAATGGTAGGTAAGTATTTTTTAATTAATAAAAACGGATAAGGTAAAAATATCTAATTAGTAGTACGGTATTAACTTCATAGCCAGGTAAAAACTTCACTGAAATTATCATGCACGAGCGTAACATTATCGCCAAAAAAAAATTCTCAACGAATAAAAAATCTTAAAGGTTTTTATCGATTGTTCGATAAGATAGCTTAGCTTCGTTCGCTTATCGTGTAGAATGAAACCGATCTTACAAGATAAGGGAACTAACATACAAATAACTGTAATATTGTTATTATCTCTAATAAATAATTAAATTACCGGCTCGTGGCTTCGTCTGAGTTATACATGGATTTCCCCAAAGATATTCATATATTATGACTGTAACATAAATGCAAAAAATGTAACTGGTTTAAATAAATTTACTTTACTTTACTTTTTCATTATATTCTCACAGCGCATGCACACTATTATTTTTGGGGTAATGACCATGCGCAGGAATTTAATCCTGAATTTTACATGGTCTGAAAACATACTTAAGTAAATAGAAGTTAAAAGATTAATTTATGTTTGACCATAAATTCTAGTAGGTACCTACCAACATTTGAATTTATTCTTTGTTATACTCATTACAGTACAAGCTTTGCATGTAAAATAGTTCGAAACGAGAAAAAAATATCTTGATTGATTTAGGACGTAGCATACTATGTATTAAACTATACATTATAAAGGTGAAGAGTTTGTTTGCTTGAACGCTCTAATCTCAAGTACTACTGTTGCGATTTGAATAATTCTTTCAGTATTAGATAGCCCATTTATCGAAGAAGGGTATAAGCCAAAAACACGGGAAACGCCGGCGCCGTGGCGTGTTTTTAAAACTAGTTATAGAAAAAAAAGTCTATCCGATAAGATATTGTAAATTACTAAACGGATCTTAATGATTTTTAACCCCCGACCAAAAAAGAGGGGTTAATGTTATAAGTTTGACGTGTCTGTGCGTCTGTCTGTCTGTCTGGGACATCATAGCTGGTATGATCAGAACAGAACTGATAGAGCGATTTCAATTTGATTTTTTTGTATGACCTTTCATACAAAAAAAAAACAGCACTTGCGCCAGTTTGAGTTTGGCGGATGTGTTCTTAGACATGTTTAATGAAGATCGGTTATCGGGGTGAGAGAGGGGAAGGAAAACCGAAAATCTGCAAATATACTCGAATCAAGAATATATCAAAATGAAAGCGCATTGCGTGCACATTACAAAATATTATGGTGACTTTTAATGAAATTAAAGCATTGGAATCGGGGGTTTTTCTTAAGTTTTAAATTCAGATTAATTAATACGTTACTTAACGGATACGTCTTAATATTTTTTCAAATAATTTCAAATACATACTAAACGTATTTAAATATTTCTATAATAGATAGAATGACTCGAGAGGAAGGTTCACGTATTTGCACCTGTAAGTCGTGCGGGTCCCCAGTAACAAATAAATATGGATCTAATCACATCTCAAAGTGAATTCAAAAACGACTAGACACTATCCATCATGTAAAATATAATAATTGAAAAAGTACTTTATAACATACCCTTAAAGTTGAATATAGGTTGTTGTTATTTTTTCCCAGCCAACCTCAAACCAGTTCTCTCGTAATGCGCGTAGTATCCCAGGTTATAATGCGTAGGAATTCGGTGGACCGGGCGCTTCGTAATTGGGTCGTGTAATACTTGTCACGGTTGTCAGAAATGTTGACATTTAATTGTCTGATTCTCGTATTTGTAATCGTTAAGATATCGTGTCGAGATGGTGTAATTATTTCTGCAAATTTAAACTTTAAGACTTTTAGTGGAAGAAACTATGAAAAGTTAATTAAATTATAATAATTTACTAGAAAAGAAAACGTAGGGAAATTCTAAATGGAATGCGACACTCAATTTTTATTTTTATTTTAAATTCTCTAGCAATTATTATGTTTGCTAAAAAGGGTTTCTCCAAGCGCATTTATGTTATATTACTAAGTTACTGATATAAATGTTTTATGTTTTTCCGGACAACCCACACAACGTCTAGCCCCCGTGGTCTAAGCTTGTTACGGGTACTAGATGTACATAGATATTTTTTAATGTCCTAAAATTAAATGTCTTGCATATATACATATATGCCTGATACTTCTACGAAAAATATAATATCTATACTATATCCAGTGTAACAGCTGGCACTGTTTAATTATAAAATTTAGATTGCATTTAAAATATATTCGAATATCAACGGACCAGAAATTTCGCCAGCAAATCAGAATACACTTTTGAAACAAATAAATATTTACCAATATCATTAATCTGCCGGCGATAACCACGTGTTATTTGCTCAGTTAATTTTAACCGTTACCAGGAAATTCTGGCGAATATACTGCGCGTTCATTTCTGGATTAACTCATTCAAATTACCTATTTTCATTGCGATAACTTTAACCTATTGTAAAGGTGTTTACACTGCACGACGATAAGTCAATGTTTTCTTTTGTTTGAAAAAAAAAAAACAATTTTAATGAATAAAGCATAATGCATTATTACGTGTGCATTCGCTGTAAGAGATCTAAACTGCGATCTTCACGAAAATTTGTGAAGGTTTTGTATAAAATTGTCAAAACCTAATAGCCAAATAAAAAAAATTACAAACAAGAATCATTATTAGGCATGAATACTACATAAAAAATTGGCAGTCTGTTTAGACAGTCCGTTAGCGCAACCTAACCTCAATAATACTGGACATCTATTATTTGCTTTCATTCCGAAGGTCGTGGGTTCAAACCCCGCCACGCACCTCTGGATTTTTCTTCTTGAGAAATTTATGTGCGCTTTAAACACGTGCTTTAACGGTGAAGGCAAACATCGTGAGGAAACCAGCATATTCTGAGAACTTTAAAAGAGTTTGAAGGAAATGTGACATTCACCAACCCGCACTTGGCCAGCGTGGTGAATTAAGGCCTAATCTCTCTCGTCAAGAGAGAAGTCCCTGTGTCCCAGCAGTGGGAACGTTAATAGGGTGATGCTGTTTATTTGCTTTATCAATTTTATAAGTGCAAAGATATAGCATCAAAGTTCCAATGTAGGGGCTTATGACTGCGAGGTTTATTTCAAACCTACAAATCGCACGAAATCGTTACTTCTTACGAAACATCAATGCAATGTAACGCCTTGATTATTCGTTTGTAAGAAACAATAAAAATACGGGAAGGTTAGGGTTAGTTACCTACCATTTTAAAATAATCCTAATAACGAACTACAAAAACTATTCGCATTGAGTTCAAAGTCCGATTCCATTTGCTATTTCACTGGTCTCGAAATATTAAATGTCAACATATTGATGTATAGTTATACTTTGTGGGAGAATGTTTAAAAGAACAAAATAACATCGTAAATTACTAAAAGATGTATCATTTGAACTAATTATAACAGACAGCTGAAGTCAAAGCCAACTGATTAAAATCTGTCAACGCAAAGTTTGCCAGCTATTTTTTAGCTAATTGCCAAAACATACGGCATATTTCTTACGTGTGTAAAAAACTAATAATACAAAGTATTTGTCCAGAAAACTTGAATGTTTTCTCAACTTCAGAAAGTTTTTTATTTAAGTTGTGCCTATTAAATCAAAAATAGCCTACAAGATTGCATTAATGTGATAAAATTATCTGTTATGGGTTCCGTACTTTTTAAGCTAGGCCAGTATTTATGGATGGGTGACCGCTCCAACTGCATTTTTTCGCACCTATGTATAAAAATATTTACTTAGTTAACTACTAAATATTGTTAGTCTGTTGAAAAAAAAAAAATTATGTGTAGATTTTTTGTTAATAAGGTATCTACTTATGTACAAGAAAAAAGTTTGAATTGATATATTGTAAACGAATTTTATAGAAGAGTGATATTACGGGAATCGTGTGAGGTCCGGATCCTAGCATGACCAACACGGTCCGCGGAACATTCGCGTGCATCAACAAAACATACGAATCGAATCCACAATCGATATTTTACACAAAACGTGTGAATATTTTGTTTGCGATTCGAAACGTTTAGTCACAAGAATTTAATCCCGTTGGATGAAACAGTTAAGAGGGATTAGTCACGTTAGCAAAGATGGGCTTTTACCAGGTTTTTTGAAACTTTCATAAACAGAATTGGCAAAGATTAGACAGTAGTGACGTGAAGTCAAGTGAAGCTTAGGCGTAGAAAGATGAAACGACCTGAGAATGAGGAAGCCTAGGCCAAACCTGAGCGACCTTCGAATACCTACGAGTTACGATACGCCAAATTGCCTAAATGATGCTCTGCTATGTAAAAACTAAAGATTGGTAGCGCGCTAAAATCTTACAATTACCTACTCAGATGCTCAAAATCCTTTATGTGTTCGATAGCAAGCTCATACTGTGATAAAATCCATTATAATGGAAGCAAAGCCAGGCATAAACTACTTAGCAAGTCCTTAGCTAAGCTTACAAAAAGTTTTATAGTAGGTACATTCATAAAGTTGAACTATCTACGATTCTACTGAAACCATAATAGTAACATTCCAAAAGACATTTATAGTTCACGACGTCTTCCCGACTATTTATACCTACTTTTGAAAAAGGATTCGGAATTCAAAAGTCGAATTTCGGAGGCCATTCCGCTCCTCGCCATAAAACAAAGTATTTACTCATCCGTCCCCCACGCCCTTGCAGAAAAAAGTCACAAAAAAGTTTGGCGCGATACTTTTAACCTTACTATTTTATTTTTAACCGCCACGCCATTTTAGACTTTATATCCAGCGGGCAGCTTACTAAAGTATTGTTTTAGCGTACTGTAAAGCGTCTGACTGTTCAGCGAATCTCATTAATATTGTAAGACCGGATATTATAGCAAATATTTTTGACTCATGGCTACCTTGTTAAATCTAGATTAGTTTTTTTGTGACTGCTACTTTTTATAATCTTGTTGTAACATAATAATCGGTCATATGTTTAGAAGCGGTTTTTACAAATTTTACTGTGTCAATGAATATTTTCCCGCGTAAATAATAGAATACTTATGCTTAGAAAATTAAATAAAATAAGTGAATTTAAGTATTACTGAAATTAATTTATTGGGTTAAACCAAACAAAACTTTGTATTGTGTACGTACCTAGGAAAAGTAGGTAGATTATATCATACTTAAATGGATATAACATTAACGTGGACCGAAAATAAGACACAAAATTAATTCTTTTTTATGGCATACATAATGTTACACTAAATGGACTCTAAAAAATACAAGTACCTAACTATATCTAGTGCGTAAGACATTTTCCATAGCACACCATCCGTTTTATGTCCGGATGTATTTGTCGTCAACAATCGTGTCGTATGCTCATCGGATGGACCAAGAATCTTAAAAAAAAATCCGGACTAGTCACAGAAAATCTTAAGCCTACTTGTATTTAAAAGTAGGTATATACCTACTATAAAGCGACTAGAAAATGTAACTGTTAAAGGTACCTATAGTTATAGTATTTCATAATAGGTATTTATAGGTATTGGGTATTATTCTTATGTATTTTGTATTATTTGTTTTGTCTCAAAATGTTCAAACGAAAGATCACCGTTTTGTTGTTAGGTGCAAAACTGTGTCTAGTTTGAAGTCTTTTAGGAGACTCTTGCTCTCAGTGCGAATAACTTTGTATAATGTATGTGAGTATCCTAAAGAAATTCTTTTGATGATTATGATCTATGCCACAAATAATATTAATCGGTACATTCTTAAATTTTATCTATCAATACAACTTTCGAGAAAGAGTAACATAGATTTTCGCATTTTATCGAATAGGAAATGCGAGAAAATAAAAAAAAAAGGTGTTTTAAGACCTGTGAGGGAATTTAAACGCGCTCGCGTGGGTACCTAGTGCATACGGAACACATTACAACATGGGCCCATAAAATGTTCCAATTTAGTGCGTTTTACATACATATGCTTGGGCAGTTATTACTAAGATATGTTTCAGCTCCGGGTTCGCACGAAGACGAATACCAAAACTTTTATATTAACCCCCGACGCAAAAAGAGGGGTGTTATAAGTTTGACTTATATAACACCTGTATGAAAGGTGCGTTTTGCGCGAGGTTTCTTAGACATGTTTTACGAAAATCGGTTGACTTGTTCAAAGTTATACGGGTAAAACTGGGTAAAAAACTGACAATCAGCAAATATACGCGAGTGTGGTATGAAATGAAATTACCTTTGTACTTTTTACTGTTAAGGGAACTATAAAGTATTGGAATCGTTTTTTTTTTTAATTTTAAATTTAGATTATTGAAAAGTGTATCAATAGGTACCTATTTCTGAAAACTGCTTTAAAATCCGTTGAGTAGATCTAAAGACAGCGGAATGATATGGTTCATAAGCTTCATTCGATTTTTTTATGTTTATTGTAAAATGGACAAATCATTTCTTGTGATATAACTTTTTAAATTTTCTTGCGATAGGTATATCATACATAATCATCTTGTGATTTGAAAGATATAAATAAGTTACAAAATTCTGAGAATGATAGTTATTCTAATGGAAAAAGGTTTCATCATCATCATTACTGCTATTAGGCTTCCTTAAAGACGACTCTACCTCTAACCAGCAACTTTGACCAAGTCATTTGTCAATCTTGTTGGTGGTCATACTGGTTTCCCGATCCGTGGCCTCGATTCGAGAACTTCTCACCCCAACGGCCATCTGTCTAACGTGCTGTGTGGCCCGCTCACTGCCTATTCAAAGAGCTGATCCGTTTGGCTATATCGGTGACCCTAGTCGCGGTATTAAACTCATCTCCTCATTTCGGAGGAAGGTATATTATATAAACCAAGAGTTATATAATATACGTATGATTTGCACCAGTGCAAAGTCGGCGCGGGTCACTAAAGTCTATAATATATATAAATGAATCGCAAAATGTGCTGATAAGCGCATATCAACGCCTGGACTGTTCGTAGAAATCCAAGGATGATTTTGACAGCGAGAAAATTTCTAATAATTGCTGGACAAACAATAAACAGGTAAATTAACATGTGCGAAGCCGGGGCAGGCCGCTAGTATTTTATAAAAACAAAAGAGTCTACTAGACATAAAGGCCTATTCAACGTTTCTGTAGCAGGTGATATTACGTGCCAGTACAAAAACATAATGCCATGATAATTATCAAAATATTCCCATAATAGATGTCATTTTAGGTATTTAAGTATGAACATTTTAATAATTCTTTAATGGGTGCGAATAATTTTAGATTTTTTTTTATCATGGTGTTTGTGCACTAGCATTTTTTTTAATGTGAAAGACTTCGCTTATTTTTTTTACGGTAGGGTAATCTCAAGACCAACATACCAACACCAATTAGGGAACTATTACCTAATTTGGTTGGACATAATCATCATTTACGTAATGATATTAAAATAAAAACTGATCGGATATTTATGCCGTTTTCAGCAATTGACAGGGTGAATCAAGCGAAAGGTTTTTAACGGGTTGTGTAGATTAGATAGATTCCTACCTACATAGTCAGTTTATAACACAACAAGAAGGTTATAATTATTAATTAAAATAGAGAACTTTTCTAATTTAAATAAGATACCTATTATCAAATATATTTTCAAATTCAAGACCGTCACATGGAGGTTGCAAAATACCTACTATAGGTAAAATACCGCGCTATAGAATTAAATAAAAACTCGTGTTTTTACTCTACACAGGTAGGTAAGTAATTTAGTTTAAATTTCAATCCAAAGAAAGATAAGGAATTTCTCATTTCTTGGACACAGTTCTTATCATAAAGAAGTAAATTCTACCTACAACAGTAGGTACCACGAGGCGCAGAATCCAAATAAATAAAACAAAAGAGCAACAAAACTGTGAAACCATTCCTATTGTGTTCAATATATAACTACCTGCTATCTGTTTGTTTTACGAGTCTTTTCAACTCAAAAGCAACGAGAGCGAAACTCCACAGCTCGATTTCGATTGATTTCAAACAAGTTTGAAACTAATGAGGTACGAAACGCATTGTCGGGCGCGCTCGGATGCAAAGTTCACACAATAACTACTTATAGTAACCTGCACGATAGCGGATTAAATGACGCTGTAAATAACTTGACACACTTGTACTTGATAACAACACTCCAACACAAAACAGACGCAAAAACCCTAGCACTACAAGACATGACTCCACGTTCGAGGCGGCCGGCGACTCGGATTTTAGCCGCCTGTTTTTGAACTTGTGATTGAAATATGTCGCCGGCTAAAATAACAGATTCTCGGTGGCGAAAATCCAGGCCAGCGACCCCTGATGGGCCATAATTAATCGTTCGACACATACCTAAACACAGCTCGCATGGCGCGCTACTCCAATCTTTGAAATTCGAATCTTCACGACAACACTGTTTGACATTGACACAACACCACGTTTACAACATTCCCTTCCTTATCACTCGAATCACTGTGCTTGTTGCACTTTACACGACACTGCTCATTATTTTTGTTTATCGCCGGTTTTTTTCGGAGCGCGCGCGAACTGACGACCGGCCGAAAGTCGCGAGTACACTGCCTGCCGCCGCGCGACGTGCGGGGGAATGAGCCGGCACGACCTAACGAAATACCGCCGTCTCGCTCTCACGACCACATCTTCGGCACAGAATAATAATAGCCCACGCATAGAACTCCCACTCCACTCGGAGCAAAACTGAAATAATTGCGATGCTGCGAAATGTTAAAATACTATATTAAATCTGGAGTCTAGGAATTGATAGAATAAAATATTTTAGTGTATATTGTAGAGTTTAGCAAGATGAATATTGAATGAGTGATACAGAGTTGTATCTGACTGTAATTTATTTTGTTTGGATGATTTTTATGCTTTAGTAGGTGAGGATAAGGTTGATTTTAGGGCGTGGGGTTTTCGGAGTGATGGGTGTGTTCAATGTGCACTGGTGGACGATTATAAAAAACCAACGATCGGTATGCAGACGTTCGGTTTGAGCAGGTCCTCCGTTGACGCTGTTTTCGTCTGCGGCCAGTGTTCCCGGAATCATTCCCACTTCTCCACACAAATGGTTTAAAAAGATGATTTGCGTTTTTGTTGTTTGATTAGAAAAAAGTATGGGATTTCTTGATTTATTTTGTATTGTTTTGTTGGATGACTGGTTATAGGTGCATATTTTAGTTGGAGATAATGAGCTATAGAGAGATAGTGGTTTAGAAGATTTAAAAATTGTAATAATATAACGCAACGAAACGGTTTTAAATTTCTACGTGCAAAATAACAGTTACATTTTGTTCATTATCTGTTTATCTCCATTTACTTTGGTTAAAAATCTAAATAAAAATGTTTGGCCTCATAAGGGTTTTTATATTAAGTCTCCAATTTTATAAGATTAATTAAATTATAGAATTTATTAATATGATACAAGAGCATACAATAAGTAAATAAAATAATCACACATATGTAGTAAAATATTAAAAGCATAGGTGCCGATTTTAAGCTTTAATTGAGACCGTCACAGAACCTTGCAAATCAGTAGCATAAACGGGCATTGTTTAGTGTGGAGGCTAATGTTATAATGTCAATAAGGTTGTTAATTAATATTTTGATAAATAAATATTTTTCGTATCATATTATATTAAAAACAAGTCAAAAAACCTATGAAGGCTTGTTTTTTAAGAAAGGGATACCTGACCTATGTAATTAAATCCATTAGATACTTCTACATGAAAATAAACCTATGAAAATTAGTAATAAAATTAAACAAAACAAGACGTAAGTTAGAAGTTTTGGCGCCATAGATAGTTGTAAAACTTCTAACTGTCCGTTGTTTCTAATTTATTTCATAAGATTTTGTGTCGAGATCAGTTATCACAACAAGCCAATAATCTGTTCCGCCCTTCGCTTATTATCAACTTAAATACTACTAATCTGGGTAATCACTGGAGCCTGGCAACATTTAAAACAAAAGAACGGCAGTCAGCGAACCTTGAGTGGGCAGGCGATACGATTCGAGCCTGCGCCCGAGCAAGTCACTCGCCATGTTGCCGGCGGCTAGAACGGGACAACGCTCTACAGAATCCACACACCTCCCTCTCACTCGCTTGTTAGCGTTATTGCGTGCTGTAACTATACTCGTCAGCGGCTCAGCCACACACCCACACGCACGCATTGTTATCTTCACAAAATTTATAACAAGAGTCCGATTTTGTTCGTCGGACACTCCTAAATTGTTACGGAAGGATTTTTAAATCCTGTCAGTCCCAGATTAGGGTGTAGGTTCTCTTGACCTCGACATTGCTGGAGGCTTTGGTTATTATGTTGCCTATTTTATTAATAAGTTGTTGGTTGGTAGACTCGTTAATTTGGCGGCATTGATAGTTTTGGCACGTTGCGTGTTACTCAATGAATGAATTCAGTGAATGGACTGTTTATTTTGACGTAATCGGGACAATTTGATAGTAACTTATAGGCAGAGTTGTATTTAGGGTAACCATTTTTATAACAATTTGTAACCGTAAATATACATAGATTTATCGTAAAGATAATATTAATACTGCATCGGCTATATTTAAAGTTCATCCTCGTAATTGCAAATATGATTATGCTAAATTGAAGGTATTTTAAATATTCGTGGTGAAATTAGATAGCATTAAATATCCTTTGTTTAATACACAATTGAAGGTAACAAAACAATTAAAAAGTAATAATTAAACTTATGGATAATATTCCAATATTACTGGCATTAAAATAAAGAATCAAATAACATTATACCTACTTACCCCTGTTATGTTACATTCCGCATTATACTCAACTCGGTATGTAAATGTTTTTTAATACCTGCTAGCTGATAATATAATATAATAACCAACGATTTTATATAGGTACCAGCTTTATGTAGGCACTTAGAGTTTATGGTCGGCAATTTTCATAAACATTCACTTATGAAATGCATTATTAATCTTTTTATTTATTTACGAGTACAACTCATCATCCGGTCATCCTGACCTGACATAATTTTTAGTATCTAGGTTTCAATTGGATTGTAAAGTTTTTATATAATAACACAAAGCTTAAAAAAGAAACAGTAATGAATGGTAACGAGCTTCAAATTGTTAGTAAGTACTTTTTAAAGTATTTTATGCAAGGGCATACTGAATTAATGACTATTATAATTAATAACTATCCGTGTTTTCAAGTGAAACAAAGATGAAGTAAGAGAATGCGCCCAAGAAAAAATATTTAATAAACAATATAAATTACTTGATCTATAATTTACTTTTTTATGTGACAAACTGTTGACTACATGCTATTTACATTTTAATAATATTAATATGTATTATATTAAAAATTTCGAATAAAATTTTATTCCGTTAAAAGGGAAAGAAACTTTGTAGATTTACTTTTATCCTATTATTATAATAAAAACCGAGTGAAAAAAAAAACAAATTTTTATGCTCAATAATAATATGTTATACTTATCTAACAATACCCACAAGATAAATAAAATGTCAATGTGTATTATTAAAACACTTCTTACATATTTATCACTTTTAAAACTATAACTATCAGGGTTATCAACACTATTTTAATATTAATAACGGATTATTCACTACGATTTATTGATTACTAACAAAACCTACTTTAAAAGATGAGAGAAACTGAACTATCCCCATCGCACAGTTCTGAAATGCATCCCTGGCGAAACTTGCAGCGGGTAGGCGGAAACCTGTCGCAATTTGGACTCTATTGACGAGATCCGCGTAGGCAGCAAAGTTACAAGCTTAGCGCTAATCTGTATTTATACCGTGAATATTGCTGTAGGTAAGCAAGTTTGTTTACGATATCCCGCGGGAGGAGAGGGGGTTATGTGAATGAGACCAAAAGTTATCGGGGAGGTTTGGTTGCATGCCACAGATTAATAAATGATTCAGGCGAGTTCAGGCTGTTCTGAGGGATTTGGATTAGCCGGGGAAGTTTAATGAGTGAGCTGTACGCGTTATTGATTTGTTAGTGCAGTTTATTTGCAGCTCGACTAGGTAATCAGTAACGTAGGTAAAGTGCAATGCATAACAACTTATAATACCGTACTGTACCTAAACAATATAATATAATATGCCTTTTTTTTATTAATGGTGTACAAATTACTGTTCCAAGTAAATAGTTTGTTTCACTCAATTAAAATAAATTTGGAATACTTATGTGGTACAAGATTTACATTTCGCAGGTTTGCGAACATCAGACCAAGAAGGAATATAAAAAATCGCATAACATAAAGAACCTCCAGCTTTTTTGTTTGAAAATCGGTTACAAAGAATATGGCCACGATTTTCTGAATGACTTAAAAATAACTGTGAAATATTAACATTTTAATTTGAAATTACAGAAATAGGCTAAGAATTTGGTTATCATAATATGTATTAAGGTAATATAAAATAAACAGGCAGCATGTCTGTGCTGTTTTAACACAAACAGAATTAAGCGAATTTCATTTCTATGCTGTTATTGACTGTGATGACTATGACAGTTTAAAGGTAGAGAAGGGGATACATTGGCGAACACCAAATTAGAACTTTAATAATTTAAACTGCCTTTTTCTAGTTTTCTTGAGCGTTATAAAATAAACTTCCCAATATTTAATGTTCTAAGTTTTATAACAAAAAATCGTAGGTAAGCAAGAGTAGGGATAAATCGATTGTCGATAAGACGAAAGACCTCTGCTGGTTTTAAAATACAACGAACCGTCAATGGTATCAACTACGTCTCGTTTTTTTAAGTTAATCTATAATACTTAATGATTATTGACTGAATCAGAATCGTAGTAATTATAACAATTCGTATGTAAAACGAATCGTTTTATAATAAAGATAGATGCTTTCTTGGATTTGTGCAATGCAATAGTAACTGGTATTTAAACTTTCGAAAGGTAGGTAGGTGATATGTAGTTAACTTACCTACAACTATTTAATAAACATTGTAATGACTATACAATCAACCCCTAAGAAAAAAGAGTTATGTTATAAGTTTTACTTGTCTGTCTGTCTGTGGCATCCCGAACGGATTAAGCGATTTGAATTTTTTTTTTTTTGGATGAAAGGTGAGTTTTAATGTTAAAAAGTAATGATGGTAAAAGTGGGGAAGAAAAACCTAAAATATACAAACATACTCGAATGGGGTCTCAAATGAAAGCGCATAATATCTCGTGCACATTACAAAATAATATGATAAAACTAAGGTTTTGGGATCAGGATTTACGTAAAATGATGCACTTAGCAGCGATTGGTCAATTTGAAAGTAGATCAATTAACTAAGCAAGAACATTGCGTAGAATAATTAATTCCAACAGCCGTTGATGATTTTCCATAAGTTTATCAATTACCTACTTGTGAATTGATAAGTTTACGATTCGTGTTATTTTCCGGTGAAAGGCATACAATTGTAAAATTATACAACACTTTATTGAACACCAAAACAAAACAATCGTTACAAAAATCACATAATATGAGGAAGAAGTACAAAGGGCCGCCTTATCGCTTAAGAGCGATCTCTTCCAGGCAACTATAGGATGGAAAGGGAGAATTGGATACAAGATACAAAATCATTTATTTCCATTGTTTGGTTTAACAAACATTGGAAACGTCGAAAATAAAATACAAAAACAGTAACAAATTGAACATTGGTAGGTACTTAAAGATAAATAGGACAAAAAAATATATCTGATCTCTTCGCTTTTTTACACTAGTCCTAGAGCAAAGAAGCGATTAGAAACTCTAGCTCATTTTTGTTCCAAAACTTTTTAACACAATCATTATTTGTTGGTCTTATTTAATTTGTTTTATTGGAGCTAATTAGATTGGAAATACAAATTATTTTCAGATAAAGGATTTTACGCATTAATTAAGGAACTGTATACATAATCCATTAGTAATATTCTTAGTCGCAAAAAGTCCTTGATTTTGGATTGATAACGCGTTTCTTAGCTACCTACTTAAATAGATTTCGACCAACCCTATCTATTTTCAATCGGATCTGAATTTACCTCTTAATATTTCTTTGTCTGGGTGTTTATTATGTATAATAAAATATAACGAAGTATACATGTACTTATGTCTATTATATTAAGTTTATCAGGTGTCTAGTACCCGTAACACAAGCCTTGTGCCTACCACGGGGCTAGATGTTATTGGGTGTTTTTTTTAATTTATTTGGAATGGTAAAAGTACGGTATGCGAAAGTGTCACTGGTGTTACAATACAAAACACAAACACTTTATTGTAAACACAGGGAAATAAAATAAAACAACACGTAGCAAAAAAACTGTACGATGGGCGGCCTTATCGCTAAAAAGCGATCGCTTCCAAGTGGTGTTAAGTGCTTACAAACGTAAATATAATCCTCTGAAATTTTACTTAATTAAAATAACTGATATTTGGCGCCAAATTATTTTAATTTCCTGATTACGATATATTTATGATTTATTTATCTATATATCAATTTGAAAAATGTGCAAAAATTTGCAGCCAATTAATAGCCGCGCAGATTATTGCTAAATTTTTTAACAAGGCGTTTGTTGTATTTAATTCTAGATTTAATTTTAATTTAATTTTAAGTATGGAAGCCCCCTTAAATATTTTCTTGTGTTTGAAGTAGGTATTTGTTGTTGTTGTTATATTGAACAGAAATAAGTTCCATCTCTCGTAAATTCAACTCTTTAACGGTTCTTGTGATACATGGTGACAGACAGGCAGACAACGAAGCCATAGTAAAAGTGTCCCGTTTGTATACGCAAAAATCGTCGAGAACAATTTGGAGAAAACACAAATCCCATCAAAAACAATACTTGTCAAAAAAACCAAGTCGCGCAACTCAGTTGTTCTGCGGTAAAAAGTTGTGAGATCCATGTAATTCCAAGTCTTCAAATTTCGTCTCAATATTCTTTAATGTTTTATATAAATATATTAAGACTTGGCCATCGCCTGAAAACACAATTATTTAGTGCGATGGCCAAGTCTCAATATATTTATATAAAACATTAAAGAATTTTGAGACGAAATTTGAAGACTTGGAATTACATGGATCTCACAACTTTTTACCGCAGAACAACTGAGTTGCGCGACTTGGTTTTTTTGACAAGTATTGTTTTTGATGGGATCTCATTTCTTTTTGTATTTTGTAGACAGTTCTACTTTTTTCCTTTTCGGTACCTTCTACTTATTGTATATATATCCATATAATTTTCTTTTTGCTGGTCCAGTTTGGATTTATTTATATTTCGCATTGTTATTACTTTAGTACATATTTCGTATATACGTGGCGTTGCGACAGCGCCCTCTATACCGGTATTTTCTAGTTTTTCCTTGATTCATACACCAAACACTACTTATATTCCAAATTTGAAGCTTCTAGGTCTGCTAGAAGTGCCTTAGAATTTTGATGATCGGTGAGTCAATGAGTGACAAAATTAAGAAATTGGACCCGTTATAATTCTTAAAATACTGGTTCAAATTGAATGAAATTTTAAAAATATACCGTGTCTTTACAATGCCTGCATGGTTACTGAAAATTGCAGTCTTCTAGTTTTATCCACAACGAAGTTACAGGGGGTAGAAAATGGCCTGAATTGCTTCGAGAAAAGGATGGTACGGCCGTGCCGCTTTTTTGCTCGACTTGGTGGGGGCACTACCGTGCCCCCAGATCAACTTTATTATCATCATCATCTCAGCCGTAGGAAGTCCACTGCTGGACAAAGGCCTTCCTCAAAGATCTCCAGTAGTTTCATCTGGCAGCGGCCTGCATCCACCGTGAGCCCGCAGCCGTCACCAGGTCGTCCGTCCATCTAGTTGGTGGACGTCCGCTTGCCGACGCTGCGCTTGCCGATCCGTGCTCTGTTTTTTTATTCTAATTTATCTTTAAGGACTTTTGTCATACAATGACATGTCAGTCGTATCATACCCTAATCTACATTCAAGAACATCAGAGGTAAAGTTTAATTGTGTTATCTGTGAGTTATGGTTCCAACGAATTGAATTTTCGACTAAATCTTCTCGACGAATTTGATTTAGACGAATTATCCGTTAATTTTTACCGCTTAGGTACGGAACTCTCAAAACGTAGTTAGGTACAGTGACCTCTAGAAGCGCCATCAGGTCCCATCCATCAAACAGGCGAATCACGATGACGCCGAGGTCTGTACAAGTCTCGCATTCGTCATGTCCAATGGATTTCATGCGTTACGAGATGATCACCGTTTCTTCACGGTATTTACTGAGCCACATAACTAATAGTAATACTACATACTCTGAGGCATTTAGAGAAAATGTCTAAGTATGTTTTTTAGGGTTCCCTACATAAAGGGTAAAACGGGACCCTATTACTGAGACTAAAAGAGACGTTTATGCTAAGTGGGAGTCAAAACGCACACAAATAATTTTCTCGATTTTTCTTCATGAGAATTTGATGTGCGCTTTTAACTCACGACACGTGACACGTGCTTGAACGGTGAAGGCAAACATCGTGAGGAAACCGGCATGTTCTGATAACTTTAAAGAGTTTGAAGGACATGTGATATTCACCAACTCGCATTTGGCCAGCATGGTGAATTAAGGCCTAATCTCTCTCGCTAAGAGAGAAGTCCCTGTGTCCCAGCAGTGGGAACGTTAATAGGGTGATGATGATGATGATGATTACTGAGACTTCGTCGTCTGCCACCAGGCTGTATCTGAAGAACCGTTTTAGAAAGAGAGTTGAAATTTTGAGAGATTATGTATTTCTGATGCCGCTGTAACACCAAATGCTAAAAACACATAATAACCCAATACAATAAAAAATAGTTCTTATTTTATAAGAACACTATAAACAACTGGCTTTTCACGTCAGTGTGTTACCCGCGTTTAATTTTTTTCCCGCGGTTTAGCCTTGAGCCTTCCTCAAAATCTAACACTATCTATCTATCTAACTGTATCGGACGTCCGCAACACAATGGTAGAGAAACCAAAATGTAACGGCTTTTCTGTCGAAGGCGTAACTCTCCGACTCAGGTGCTGGCGGGAAGATGTCATTGATACTCCAGATCTTCTCAACAAGATTTATTATCTGTTCACAATCACGACTACTTATATTCAAGTCACTACTGCTATTTATTCTTCGCTCTTCGAGATATTTTCACTTGTTCACTTGTTCGTATCCAAATACTGAATGCATAATACTCGGAACACAGTCCGCGTATTTATATCAAAACATAAGGTTCTAGAAATATCTCTATATAACTCGAAGTCCTTTCAGAACTATTACTTATTCTATTCTTATTCCAGAATACGCGGGTACAAAGGTCAGTCCGCGACTACTATTAGCTAATCTGTGCTACAGTGCACATCTCTATACGTATAAATGCTACGTCTTATTCTGCGTACGATTTTAAACCTTAACTTAGTAAATATAAGGTCGCCGTCGCTAACACTAACACTGAAACAATTTTTCAAATCGGTCCAGTAGTTGCTGAGATAAGCTCGTTAAAACAAACATACAAACTCTTCAGCTGTATAATATTAGTATAGTAGATAAAAACTAGACTTACCTATCTTGCCTCTAATACATTATTTGGCCTCATCTTTTAGACCGTATAAAATCTTTGAATCCTCATTTACGAGTATGTGTCAGTCATAGAATAATTAATGTAATGACTGATTCAGTGGCGCAGTGGGCGAGGGTCCGCTTGCGGCGCAAGAGGTAGCGGGTTCGATTCCCGCCGAGGGTGAAAGTGTTTGTATGTTCTGCAAGCACGATCTCCTTGGTCTGGGTGTTTAATATTTATAATAAAAATATATCTATATATGTATGACTATTATATTAAGTATTTCAGATATCTAGTACCCGTAACACAAGCTTAGAGCTTACCACGGGGCTAGATGTTGTTGTGTGAATTGTCTGGAAATTTATGATATTTATGTTTAATCTAGTTAGTTTAACATTTTGTATAGTCGTCGTCACATCGAATAATTTGTTTAAATAATAATTAGAATAATAATTTGACACCATGAAATCTTCAAGATTATTTCAAACAATTAGACTGACTCATTAACGCGGTGGGCCAAGGTCCGCTCTCGGTGCAAGGAGTAGTGGGTTCGATTCCCGTCGAGGGGTCAAGTCTTTGTATGATCTGCACGCACTTTCTCCTTGGTCTGGGTGTTTAATATGTATAATAAAAATAATCTATATGTGTATGTCTATTATATTAAATATATAAGATGTCTAGTAGGTACTCGTAATGCAAGCTTAGAGCTTATCCAGGGGCTAAATGTTGTTGAGTAAAAAAAAATAAGTTCTTTTTGTCGTAGGAGGTGCTGGAAACCCTTTCTTCATTGCTTGTCCATTTAGGTTAGCATGAGAACGGGAATTAAAATACTAAAGATAATAAATGTTGGGGTGTTAACGGCTACAGTCATCAATCTTCTCAAATTAGTTTAACGGTCATAACGAGAAATGTGTTAAAACTTTAAGTAGGACTGTATTCTGTGTTTCTTGTTCATATAATTATGTAGACTTAGGTATTAACTATCCTAAAGTCTCATAAATACAATAACATCTCTATATTACCCAAGTATTCAATCTGCCGCTGTAAGTCTGTTTCGTATTAACATTATTTATTTGTTTCTATTTAGATAAATAACTATTGCAACCATCATTTAAATCCAAGACCCGAAAATTCTAAGAAAGATGTGTATTGAAAAATTCTCCAAGCTTGACTTTCTTTTACAAACTAGTAACGTCATCTGTTGAAAATTAGAACAACTAAATAGCGCCATCTAGTATAAGACTCCGCATGTTTGTACTAGCGCCATCTGTTTTCATCTTACAAATGTAGTTGGTTGAACCCTTACGTGTGTGTACGCTACTTCACTATGAGTTTATTTGAACCAACAATAGATGGAGCGCACATAAATAAAGTAAACGCTCTTGTCGTAAACTATAAGAGATGGCGCTATTTGTAAGTTTATTGAAAGCTTCGTTCGATGTCTGTTCTGGAATAACGCGCTTTCCAAAAAAGTTCTAAAATCTTCGCGTTCGGTAAAGTATTCATATATTCAAACGTCTGTAAAGGTAGGTTTCGGTAGAGCAGTATTTTCATAATAAAACCATTGCATTACCCGAAATTTATTGAATAAAAATATTTGATTTGATTTGATAGGACTAAATATGAATGGTATTTTTTTCGAATTAGCATAGATGATTGATGAAAGTCACCATAGATACATGTGTCATGCTTTTTGAATTAGGTTACTGAAGTTCGTTAATATATTTATTTATACTACGAGTATGTAAAGAAGACAGAAGGTAGTAAGTCCTTTATGTTAAGTAAAATTAAATTAATCTCTATTTTTCATAATTAGACAGATTGATTTAAAGACAGATTAATTTTAAACGTATAATTGGCACCGTGCGAAGTTGGGGTGAACGCATATACATAACTTAAGGTGAATGACAAAGTTCACGGCTTTGTGCTCGTTTAATTTCGTTGACAAAAGTTTAAATATTTCCTTTCCCTGTTATGTCTTTCAGGAATAACAGATATTGAATTGAAATTTAAAAACGGTGACGCCATTTTTGTTCATACACGCGTAGCAAATACTCAAGTTAACAGTTACTTGTAGTTGTAAAAAAAACTTCTAAGTTAATTTTTTTTTATGAAGCTTCTCAAATAAAGATGCTACAATAATATTACGATCTAGCCATTATAAAGGCTAATTAGTAATTTTACATATGACTTAAATTGCTACGTAGAGTAAAATAAAGAATGTGTCCCTTAACACTTTGCTTATTGTCTCTATTTAAGGGGAAGACACTATGTTCTTGTGTTCTTTATAATTGTTATTTACAATCACTGCAATAACATTGACACTAATTGATTTAAAACACTAACTCAAACGGTTCTAAGTTAATGCAAACGAAAGAAATAGCAGTTTAATCCGCATGGCACCCCAAAGGGTATTTGTTTCGAAATAACATCATGTACCGAACATAAAGGAAACATTCTTAAAATTTGACTTTTAATGGTAAAAATATAAATCCTAAAAAGATATAACTATAGATACTTAGGTGTTTTTCTTTAAATGGATTATACCTATAAATTTATACGGAACCCTCCTTGCGCAAATATGAGTCGTACTTGGCCGCTTTTATTTAAAACTAGTGGCCCGCCCCGACTTCGCACGGGTTCTTATTCAATTTTTTCCCGGCAATTATTCGATTTTTCTCGCCTTTTAAACCTTCCCTAGACCTCCACGAACATTTCAAGACTAAGATAAGATAAATCCGTTCAGCCGTTCTCGAGTTTTAATCAGACTAACGAACAACAATTCATTTTTATTTATATAGATAGATACGAGACTACCTACTCTCTATATTTTATTAAACATGCGCTGACTAATGTAATTAACTAGTCCCCCTGACTAAGTATTTCAAGCAGAAGGCTTATACGTATGGCACCGTGCGAAGCCGGGTGAGACGCATCGCATATAACTTGTGGATGACACAATTTAAAGACTTATTGATTTTGTTTAATTTCGTTGCCTTTAGTTTTCATACTAGAAAAAAATAAAATTTAAGCTTTTCTTGTCTCTATCTATAATTATTAAGAATTAAATTAAACTCCTCCGCCGCGTCTCAAAAACTAATCAGAGGTGCTATATTCGGTTTTCAGTAATAGGTACATTCAAAGTTCAAAGTTTTTTTTAAACATTGTTTCACGAGGAAAGTTTGCTCCCGATCAAAGCCGGAATAGACTAGCAAGTCTATATAGCAAAGGTAGGACGGACCTAGTTCCAATCACGCGTCCTTTACTTTTACTTAACTGTGTTACTAAAGAAAAGCGACACATCCTATCCGGAAAGCAAGGCCTGAGCCCTCGAAAGCCAAAACGAGAAACCAACGTACCACAGACCTCAATAACAAGTGGGGATACACGTCCACCAGACCAGCCGCCAGTGAATGGCAAACCCACGCAGCGAACAGTCACGTCTATACCCGGCTTTAACTTTCCAATCTCCGAACATGAATTAAAAATAAAAATACAAATTCAAATATTCGAACTTTTCGAACGTCATAGACTATCGAGACTAGATAGTGTGTGTTGTGAACTTTACTCTGAAATGTCAGTAAAATGCTCCAGCCGAGGATAAGTGCTAGTGGAAAAATGGAAGGTTTCTGGATTTGGAAGTTTTTCGTGGTGGCTGCTTTGTGCGCTGTGGCCATATGTCAAGGTATGTAACCATATAAAGTAATTTATGTGTATGAATTCGGAGAGACGGATTTTTTTATGTCACGACTTTAGCACGCCAAAGTTGCGCAAAGCTCAAACGGGTACTTTACGTAATGTTATTGAAAGCTGATCTAAATAGTGCAACGATAAATTGAAAGATAAAGGAACTTTTGAATTAAAAGACATTGTGCCCTGTCTGTCGTGATAATCTATGTCCATTGTCTATATTCCGATTTTTATTTGAATAACGAATGACATTAGATTTTGTTTCAATTTAGTGGTTGAAAGGTGTAGACGATGTTGTTTTATGGATTGTAAAATATGAAAATACTTATTCTTTTTTTAACAAAAATACGGAAATATTTTTTTTGTTACATTAATAAGAAAATTTTACTATGGAGTAAAACAAGTAAGAAAAGACATCAACGCGTTGCGTGAAGCTACGATTAATTATATTTTAAACTTTTTAACCTTTAGAAGTTATAATTCAAACAACTTAAACTCTAATAAAATATTGCATTATAATTAACTTTGATTAATTATCAATTGAGATACAAAGTAATTAAACTTGAATAATACTGGGTTGCCAACGTCTCGACAATAATCAGCACTGACAAAAGTTTGATAACAAGAAAACGACGAGTATCAGAGATTCTTACAAAACATCGTCTTTATAATTTAATTACCCATTATACATTATTACGCTGTGTCTGTCATGACAATAATTACAAATAATTATATAAGTTTAACAAATAGATGTATTGATTGGGTTCGTCTGTACATAATCAAAACGTGTTTCAATAAAAAAAGTTTCTTTTATATAACTTTATTTATGTTTTTAATTAATATAATGTGTAGGATTATTAGCAATGCCTCGTGGTGATACTATCTTTAAAATATATTTCTTTAAAAGTACCTTAGGTTCTTCCTCAGGCTTTTGACAAGGTACCTGCAAAATTATATTCAATCAATTAATTAATAAAAAAATAACCAATGAAAGTATTACAAGGTTAGGGCAGTTTTTAGGACTTTATCCTCCTGTGCTAGTTAGAGACTGTGTTACAGCAATGCCTCGCAAACTACGAATACATATAAAATATCCAAATCGGTCAGGGAAGGAAAAAAAAGGCAAGGGATTATATGTGTGTGCGCGATAGACATACAGAGTTATATATTAAAAACGACATATAATACTTTTTTTTTATGATAGATAAGCCTTTATTTGAATACACTCTCGCCTGCTGTAAAGTGACAATGTGGTCTAAGATGGAGCATGAAGACCTAGAAGGCTTCTCCGGACCACATTACGAAACACACGTATTTACGGACAATCTATTTTGATTGACCGTAAATATGTAAGCTGGTGAAATAGCCGAGCGTAAATATACTAATATTATATAGCTCAAGAGTTTGTTTGGTTGTTTGTTTGAACCCGTGAATCTCAGGAACTTCCGGTCCGATTTGAAAAATTCTTTCACTGTTAGATATATTATTTATCGCGGAAGGCTATGGGTTATTTACCGAGGGAAAGTACATTGCTCCCGCGGTAAAATAGATAAAACTCGGGCAACTAAGTGGTTTATAAAGCTATAAGTTAATAAATTGATGGTTATTTAGATTTATAACGGGATATTTACCATGATTGATTGTCTTTCGAGTTTCCCGATATTTCGGCACAGTTACATGCGCCATGATCACGGTTAAACAAAAAAATCTAAATAATATTGATAACCATGATAGTTTCAAAAGTTATAAATTGATGGTGTTTGTCCATCGTTGATTGACTGGAGAAAGCTTTCAACTTTCCGATCTTCACTACCGTCTTTCTTTATATAGATATAATAATAATAATAAATCATTTATTTCAGGCATCTAAGGCCCATATGAACATATACCTTATAGACTAACATACATAAAAATATAAATCTTATAAACTAAAGATATACTCTTAAGTATGTTGTTATAATCAGTTGAGAATATGTTAGTACTAGAAGATATTGGAAGTAGAAGATATTATTAGAAAATAATTGATAGAAAGAATGGAAATTATCCGAATTGCGAAAGATACAAATTTTCGCTTTATAAACATGTCTAAATAAATTTGTTAATTAAAAGATATAGGTACTTATACTACAGGCTTCCGTGTTTAGTTTATACACATTTTGCAACAAAAACACACACCAAATTAATCAAAATGATGTGTTTTTAGTATTTGATTAGTATCAATTTATGTATCAAAAATATGTGTTTATATCGATTTATTCATTTTCGGTTCTGTTAGATCCGTTCAGTACTTTTAAAGTTTATCCCAAACATAAATACAGACAGACGCGGCGAAAGACTTTCATTAATAATAATTATAGATAGATGAAGTACTTCGCACAGCCCTTCCTCAAACAATCATAGTGAGTTTACCAATACGCGCCACGCTTAGCAGGCGGTGTACACTTTAAGCAAACTGAAAACAATGCGTAATTAAAGACACCGAGCATGCCTCGATTTGGTAATATGTTGCTACATTAATGTCAAGGCTTTGTTTAAACTCACGCGAATGCTCCGCGCATCTTTCGTGAAATGTTATAGTCTTTTCTATTATGATATGATAGATAAGCTTTTATTTGAACACAATCTTACCTGATGTAAAGTGACGATGTGGTCTAAGATGGAGCATGAAGACCTAGAACGTAGATGGCTTCTCCGAACCACATTATGAAACACGAAAAAATCGTTTCGAGCACTGGCCCAGCCCGGAGGGTGGCGCGGCCGAAGCCTACCATCAGATATTGTTCTTAGCACCACCCGGAGGTCACGTGTAAGGATTCAGAGGGCTAATATTGTAGCTTCCAGTGCACTTACGGACGTGAAAAGAAACAACCTACAGGCTTTTGACAATTGAGAATAGACAAGATGACTACATAAAAAATTGGTATTCTGTTTAGTCCGTTCATAAATAATGGAAACATATAAAATAATAATAATAATAAAATAATAAAATCATAATATAAATATATTTTGCTTTATCAATTTAATAAAAAAGTGTTAAGACATACAGCATCGAAGTTCCAGAGGGGTCTTGTGACTAAGTACATACACATAGCACGAAAGAGTAACGTCGTAATTTTTCGTTTGTAAGAAAGAAAAAAAAATACGAGTTTTTTTTAAATAATCTAAATAACGGAATAATTTATTAGACACTTATTGTGTTCTGTCTGTCATAGATTTTAAGAAATTCCGCGTTCACTAGAAATAATTTTCTACATATTTTAGAAGCAAATTACCAGGGGAAATAAAGGTCAAAGAAATATCTCTTTCTGTAGCCGTATTATATACACTTTAAAAGTCAAAGTCAAAACGTTTATTTCCTTAGAAGCACATAGCCTACATGGACAGGTAAACTTAAAATTAATAAAACTAAATTGTTTAAACAAAAAATATCAATGAAATAACGTCTTGACAGTTCGACAGTTTTGTTCTTTTTTTTTTTATTCTCGATAAGCCTTCATTTGACCACAATCTCACGTGATGTAAAGTGATTATGTGGTCTAAGATGGAACATGAAGACCTAGAAGGTAGGAAGGCTTCTCCGGACCACATTACGAAACACGAAAAAATCGCTTCTTGATCCTTTCTTAAAGACTTAATAATATTGGAGCGTCGCCATGCTCGGAATGTTTGGCAGGCGGGTTAGCGAGGAGACCAATATTTGATCTTTTATTTCAAGATGGTAGAATGTACCTACTGATGTCCATTTTCTGTTGAATTTCCCTTGGCTGGGCTCTACGGCCGGCGTTCACAAGGGGAGTTTCAGGCAACATGCTTGATGGATAATAGATAGATAATATCTTTATTGCACACCGATGCTTACGGACTATATTAAAAATAGCCATCCAAAAAAAATGGCTGAAAAGCGATCTCTTCCAGACAACCTTTGGATCTGCTAGAACAAAAATAAAACTTCTTGGTAAATATGTAACTTGGTTATAACTTAGTAGCTTGTTTTGATAAATAACTATTATTACCAAAATTGGTATGGTTTAGTTGTTGGATGCTAGTTTAAGAACTTTAAAACATATTTCCGGACAATTCACACATATTTATGTATATTGTTTAATTGATGTCCGAACCCAAAACTCAAGGTAAAAACATGAGCCACCACTAGTTTCAACATAAAACTTAAATTACTTAATATGACATTTGCTTGACCGCTCCATACATTACGCAATTTATTGCACAATTGTATGAGTGTGTATTGATCCATACATTCATACAATCGCGGTATAAATGTATGAAACTCTCTGGTTGGCTATTTTTGCTGGTTTACAAATATTAGTTCATCAATTTATTGAGTTCCTTTATTAAAAGTTAAGTATTAATCTAATTAGTAAATCAAATAAAATTAATTGAATAGATTGCGATCATGTTTCTTGTTATTGTAAGATAAGTTACCGGAGAATGCTCTTTGTAATGTTTCATAAAAATCGGTTAACCATTTTCAAACATATGAGGAGTTAAAGTGGCAATGAAAAATAAATACTCAACACGGGTGCACCAAATGAAAGCTCTACAAAACAGAAAAATTTATGAAAATGGGTTTAGTCTTTTTTAATGTTATGAGGAGTGAATGTTTACTAAACCAAGGTACCAAGGAGATTCATTGAGAATTTTGACCTGATGCTGCGTAGAGGGTCTTTTACCGAGGGGACAAACAAATGACCAAAATGACAAAATTCAATTAAATTAAATTAAATTGAATTTTGTCATTGTCCAAGATTAGGCTTTCTGGCGCTTTGACGGCCGCTACACTCATCATCATCATCATCACCCTATTAACGTTCCCACTGCTGGGACACAGGGACTTCTCTCTTGGCGAGATAATTTAAGCCTTAATTCACCACGCTGGCCAAGTGCGGGTTGGTGAATGTCACATGTCCTTCAAACTCTTTAAAGTTCTCAGAACATGCCGGTTCCCTCACGATTTTTGCCTTCACCGTTAAAGCACGTGTTTAAAGCGCACATACATTTCTCAAGAAGAAAAAACCAGAGGTGCGTGGCGGGGCTTCAACACACGACCTTCGGTATGAAAGTCGAGTGTCCTCCCACTTAGCCAACACGGCTTTTCGGCCGCTACAGTAACAAATAGAAAACTGTTAAAACCTTGTTAACCCGCTCGAATTCTTAAAATAGCTATCTATAATAATAAATCAAATTATTTGACTTTGTTTGAATTGTATCAGATCTAGATAATCCAATCATTGAATAATGATTATATTGATGTAATAATTTCACTTTTACGTTACGCTTCATGGATTCAGTGGACGCTGTGTATATAAAATTACAAATATATCGTATGTCAAACGATAGATTGACCCGTTTCGAGCGGAAAAAAAAGAATGTTTATGCAGGCCTATCTCCAGCACTGGACGTCTCACGACGATTATCATCAGAAAATTCTCCTTTTTTCTGTATGGCGCAAAAAAAAACTTTGTTAAAAAATGTATATAATATTGTATTTTTATGCTTATTCGATTCGGCCCCTCAGAAAAGACCACTCGATTCGCAAAGTCCTTGGACACTCTCGATAAAATCTACACTAAATGTCATCGCCTACAGCGCCATCTACACAAATTATATGCAAAACTAGACCATTAACAAACCAATCAAAAAGATAACTTAACACCATACCGTAAAAACCAAACTGCCTTGAACTTAGCACATCATTATGCAGAGACAACCTTATTTCTATAAAAATACAGTTGGATTAAAATTTGGGTCATGTCTCTAAATTTTACATTTTAATCATACATATGTTTGAAAAATCTTAGAAAATGTATCTTAGTTACATAAGAATAGAATTCTATAGTTTTGTATGATTAAAACCTTACTAACTAAACTCTATGGTGATAGAAATAAGGTCTATACCTATATGTCATCAAAATCATATATATCCAACTTTATTGTCTTAAAAATAAGGTCTTATTTGGTTTGGACGTGGTAAAGCCTGGCTTATTTGAAATTGGAACGGTGCGTTATGCATCTGACAGCGAATCAGGTGATTCAAATTCAAAATGGTGGAATTCTTTAGATTGATTAATAAATTTAAACATTGACCTGAGAAACTATTTTTAACCCCCGACCAAAAAAGAGGGGTGTTATAAGTTTGACGTGTCTGTCTGTCTGTCTGTCTGTCTGTGTGTCTGTCTGTCTGTCTGTGTCACCATAGCTCCCGAACGGATGGAGCGATTTCAATTTAGTTTTTTTTGTATGAAAGGTGAGTCTGGCGCGAGTGTTCTTAGACATGTTTCACGAAAATCGGTTGTGCCGTTTAAAAGTTATGGGGGTGAGAGTGCGTAAGGAAAACCGAAAATCTGCAAATATACTAGTGTGGGGTATCAAATGAAAGCGCATCACGTCCACATTACATAATATTATGTTGTTTTACGTTTAAGGAAATTATGGCATTAGAAACGGGGGTTTTTCTTAAATTTTAAATTTAGATTTATATTTACCGGTGCTTTTTATCAGTAAATCTTCGCACCTGTATAACTGACGTTCTGTAGCATGTAAAAGTATTTTATCGTATCTTTTCTAATATTATCAAGTTGAAAAGTTAGTTTGAATTGAATTTCACGCAAATATTTTCTACTTATACTGGTGGGATTTTAAAAAATCTTAAAAATACCTTTTTTCTGCGATTATCAAAAAAGGACTGGTAACGCTTCTTAAACTGAGTTATTGCTATATGAAGGCAAGGATAATATTTCATTAAGCACGAGCATAGCATTAGCCGTACCACGAGTTGCTACTTAAGACTGTTGAATATTACAACATATTGTAATCCCATGCATTTGACAGATTTTCCACAACTTAAATTTTATCTTTATCTGTCAAATGTATGAGATTACAACATGTTTTAGTCTCCAACAGTCGTAAGTGACAACTCGTGGCAGGGCTACATGTCACGAGCCGCTACGTAACTATGTCGGCTTCGTTACTGTCAAGTAGAAATAGGATATTTTGACAGGTGTTGAGAGGTGTCGCTTAGTTATCATTATCACTTGATTACTGGACCTAGTCAATTGAATTAAACAACTGTTTCCTTTACTTTTTAGATAGACTAGCAGCGTTATAATGGATTTCCCGCGGTAGATTAACTTGTGTCCTATACCAAATTATTATCTATCACCTCTTATAATTTAAGGCAAATCGATTAAGCCGTTTCGCCGTGAGAGACAAACAAACAGTGCTACACTTTCCTATTTATAATATTTGTATGGAAATAACTTTATAGATAAATAAGAGCGTTCAAACAAACAAACCCTTCAGCTTTATCTAATACTAGCTGTGTCCTGCGGTGCTACCCGCGTTATAATGGATGAAGTACTCTTAACCAACAACATATTTATTTGAATAAAGATTAATATTATTATGTTGATACAACTTAAACAAAATATTTCGACCAAATTAGGTACCATAAAAACGGTTTTTGTGAGTTAATCTTAAAAGATAGACATATACTATCGCGGACTGTTTTTTAGATCATTAAAAGAGCTATTATTCTTTAATACATATTTTTTGTGTATCTTGAACCGTTTTCACGGCGCACGCAACGGAAGGCTTCAAAGATAAACAATTTCTCCCGTTTTTTACACATTTACCACTATATCTTTGCGTGGTCATAGCGTGATGTTATATAGCCTATAGCCTTCCTCGATAACTGGACTATCCAACACAAAAAGAATTATTCAATTCGAACCAGTAGTTTCGGAGATTAGCGCGTTCAAACAAACAAACAAACAAACTCTTCAGCTTTATATATTAGTATAGATATAAAATTTCCATGTCACATGGAAATTGAAGAATTGAATTGAAATTGAAGAATTGGAGAACTCCTCCGAAACGGCTTTTAAATGCTATCCTTGTATCCTTTTTTTTCCGTAGGTCTGAGAATCGGCTACTACCTATTTTTCATTTTGCAAAACAACGTTTGCTAGGGTCAGTAAGGGCTGGTAATAATATAAATTAAGATAACAGTTTATAATGAGTCAAACTTTTTTTTTATTAACCTTTTAGCACCTACCTTTCAAACAGGGTACTTCATTACGTGACCAGATTAGTCAAATGGTCAAAAAGTCTCAAAATATATGATAAAATAATTTTTTTTCGTCTATATTTCACGTAACATCGTCCTCCTAACACCCTAAAAAACGAACTATACTAACTGTTAGGTGACTGATATACTACATAAATACATTTTTTTTGTAAATCCAAACATAATATTGTACATAGAAAATACCCAGACTCTAATTTTTATGGAATCTCTGCATATAAGTTATATCCTACGTTTACCGCAGGTAAATTTAGTACAACACAGGCCTTATTAGCAAATTAAATAGGTTACTAATTAAATCAGCGATTACAAATTTTCACAACAAGATTCCATAGAAACGCTCCCAGCACGACCACACCTTAAAACTTGTCCGCACTGGGTCACCGTAGAGATGGGGCTAACGGATCTATCGATAAACTTCTATATCGATGCTTTTTACAATTCAATCGTTTCCTGTTGCCTTCCAATTGAGAAAAGGTGTGAGTAATTACTGCAGGTACTTAAATGAAAGTGGTATTTTAACAAGATTAATTAACCTAATGAAGTAAGTAGTAATTGTGGGAGTTTTTATCTGATCTGATTTACTTTGGATATAGTACCTTCTGATTCCCGCTTGGAATCATTACCAAAAGGGGGGTTGAATAAAATGATTATTTAAAAAATTGTACCCCTAATTTTTTTTATTCTTGCAAACGAAAATTCAGAACGTTACAGTGCATTGAAGTTTCGCGTGCCGTAACTCTTTCGTGCGATTTGCCTCCTAGCCCCTAATACGAAACTTTGATGCCCTATATCTTAGCACTTTCTTGCAACAGGACATTTATATTTTTTTTTAATAGGTACATATATTTTTTTAGTTTAGCTTATTACCTACAAAAATAATGGATATATAGGTACTCTTGTATGCTATTCTCCAGTATACAGTTCATTTCATAAACATATTGTTATTAAATATTAATTTATAATGTAAAAATAACCCACTCGAGTACCTATCTTTGCAGATTTCCGGATTTCCTTCCCCACTTTTACCCTCATAACTTTTAAACGGGTCAACAGATTTTCATCAAAGTCAGAAAACACTGGCCCAAAACTCACCTTTAATACAAAAAGAACTACATTGAAATCGGTCCATCCGTTTGGGAGCTATGATCTCCCATACAGACAGGCAACCAATACTTGTCCTAAATGTGAACGTAAATAATAATTTTAACAAGACTTGTTTCGATTTCCTTATAGTCGTGAGTTATTTCTGTTGAAAATTGCCTGACCTCACTTATATATATTTTATGGTTCCATTGAGTAGTTTGGTACTTAAAATAAAATCGTTTATAAAATATAATTAAATGTAATAGCTCGGTACTTTTGGGGTTTTGCATCTATGACAGAAGCTCCTTGGACTTCATATTTGAGATATTATTCCTACGTATAATATAAAATGCTTTGAAAAATGGTTGAAGTTCTTTCAACCATTTTTCAAAGCAAGTGAAATTAAAATATATCCCCATTAAAATGCTTCAAACTTTAAAACTAACACCAAATAATCATAAAGAAAATATTTTGTTCACCCCTGCCTTTCTTTTTAAATTAAATTCTTCCCCCCTAGGGTTAGGTACCTGAAAGATATCGCTTGTTAGTGATAAGGCCGCCCATTGTACCACGTGTTTATTTTATTGCTTTATGTTCCTTTGTGTACAATCATTTCTTGTTTTAATGCTTAAAAAAATGTCGACTCGTTTATCGATCCTACGGTCTTTCGCTGCATGTTTCACTAACACCAGGTCATCGAGCCATTCTATAACTAGCTATTAGATATCAAAATAGAAGAAGATATCCTTGATAAAAGATTGTAAATCCTTTTACACTTAAGGTGACTATTTTGAAACTCGGAACCGCTTCGCAATATAATGAATCATTCATGATTCTCACAAAATGGCGAAAGTCGACATTGAAAGAATTCCAAAAGTATGTAAAATACCCGAGGTTTTATTCACCTTTGGCCTTCAGCCATTAATTATATCCATTTGTCACGGACGCCAACAGAAGAAGTATTCATTTCTAAAATTCGAAAGACGAAGGATGGGCATAGACAACGAAGTACTTTAAAAAAAAGAAAAATATAAAGCGATTTGAAAGAGGTCGAATTGTGTTCGAATTATAACCAAGAAGGTTTCAATGAGTTTATGTTACAAGAACTTTTTGCAAGTATTACGTAAGAAGGTTTACTCTTAAGTTTAGCTTTCTCCAAAATATTAGGTCCTTACATATGAAATTGGCGTTTTGTATGGGAGGAACAAAAAGTCGAATATTTTTTAATATAATATATTTAATTAATCAAAGTATGAACCATTATTTTCTATGCACTTTTGCCATCTTATAGGTAGTTCATTGATCCCTTTACTAAAAAAACCAGTCGGACGGGAATCAATAAAATCTTTGAAGGCGATTTGGACTGCCCCATCGGAGTTGAATTTTTTCCCTTGCAAGAAGTTATCCAAATTTCGAAAAAAATGGTAATCTGTTGGAGCAAGGTCCGGGGAGTACGGAGGATGTCTTAGACTTTCCAATTGAAGCTCTTCTAATTTAGTAGCCGTCTGTTGCGCAGTGTGTGGTCTAGCGTTGTCGTGAAGCAGCAGTGGCGTGGAGCGATTGACCAGCCTAGGTTGTTTAGCCGCTAGCTTTTCCATCATGGTTTGCAATTGCTGACAATAGACATCAGCCGTAATAGTCTGGCCAGATTTGAGAAAACTGTAATGAACAATACCGGCACTAGTCCACCAAACGCTTACAAGTAACTTTTTTGGGGTTAATTTTCGCTTGGGGCAGGATTTGGCTGGCTGGCCAGGATCCAACCATTGCGCTGAGCGCTTCCGATTATCGTAAAGAACCCATTTTTCATCACAGGTAATGATTCGGTTTAAAATACCTTCATTATTGTGCCGGTTTAGTAATGTAACGCAGCAGTCGACGCGCGTTTGCCGGTTTGCTTCAGTCAATTCGTGAGGTACCCACCTTTCAAGCTTTTTAATCTTCCCAATTTGCTTCAAGTGAATTAAAACAGTTTTATCACTAACACCGCAGCCTGCAGCTAACTCGGACGTGGTTTGCGATGGATCCGCTTCCACAATAGCCTTCAACTCTTCATTATCAACTTGAGTCTCAGGCCGTCCACGGGGCTTGTTCTGCAAGTCGAAATTTCCAGAACGAAAACGTTGGAACCAAAAACGAACTGTGTTTTCTTTTGCAACACGACCGCCATACACATCATTCAC
Source organism: Gymnoscelis rufifasciata (assembly GCA_929108375.1). Lineage (NCBI taxonomy): Eukaryota > Metazoa > Arthropoda > Insecta > Lepidoptera > Geometridae > Gymnoscelis > Gymnoscelis rufifasciata. Next base: position 3,976,904 of record OV815327.1, on the reverse strand, counting down.
CCTTCGAGTTGTTTCCGCAGCACTAGTGCCACGGCGGAACTCGTACTCGTAAATAATGCGATATTTTAAGTTTTCCATTTTGTAAAATGAGTGACGCAAACAGAAAAAAACAGAAGAAAAAAAACAAATGAATGACGATCATCAAAGCACAAATACATGAGTCTATAGCTGTACAAATTTGAATTTGGAATTCCTTACCAAAGAGGAGAAATTTGTGATTAAAGTGGCCAGTACGAAAAACGCCAATTTCATATGTAAGGACCTAATATTAGTAAATTATATATTGAAATCTATTGGTTCCAGCTTTATTAAATATAATTCGTATACGGTAGGAAGATAGCGTGTACTTTCACAGCCACAGGTCAAGTGTCTGTGTATTTACTTATGTGTGAGTAACGAGCTACGACTTTCTAATATCCGACCCGAAATGATTGGGTCTTTAAAATAAGATGCTATCGATTTTTTGTTTGAAATCGATTTGAGTCGATCGATCCTATAATCATAACTTCTAAGTATGTTCATTGTTTATAGTGATATAATATTTATATGGCAAGAAGGGTTCTTTTTGCAATTTCAAAATTATACGTATATTTCCAATATTTCAGCTTTCTTTGTATACGTATTTTAATGCTTAAAATTTGTCAATAAGTTTAAACGATCTAGGTATTATATTTCCGGGCAACTTTTTTTTTTTAATATTTAACATCCTACTTACATAAGATATAATCAGATAAATGATAACTAAGAGAACTGAAAATTTACTTTTGATAAATGAGTTCCGACATTTTAGTATGGAGCATATTTATTTATTTTAGCATACCTACTAATCTACCATTTTGAAACATATGAGCCAAAGGGGAGTGCCACATTCCTTTACACAGTACATAATACATATATCCATTCATAAAGGATACAACCATTTCCAATATAATCATAATATGTTCGAACAGAATTAAGGTATTGCCAACTGAGTTACCTACTTTATTACTAAATTATAAAATTTTAACGACACGACGTGCGCCGTGAAAGGAGTTTTCACACATAAAACATTAAATCTTAGATGATCTATAATAATAAGACTGAGGTGTTACGTAATAACATTCCCACAAAGATTTCAGTAATAGACCGCCATTTTGTAACGATTTCGAGACACGCGACTTTATAACTAACAATTATATGTATCTTTAAATCTGTGTTTGAAATGGAATTTTTGATGAAATATACGTTTATTCTATGAATTAGTCTTAGAACTATGCCTTTTAGAAATATGTCATCTATCGTCTTCATCGAATTACTATTATAATTATGTTATATATAGAGGTATATGTATTTCATATGTAATACATATATACTAATGAACACCGAAATGACTCAAATGGAGACCACGAATCGGCAAACGTAGAGTAGGACGTCCACCAACTAGATGGACGGACGACCTGGTGAAGGTAGCGGGCTCGAGGCGGTTACAAGCTGCTACCGACCGAAGTCACTGGAAGTCTTATGTCCAGCAGTGGACGTCCTACGGCTGAAATGATGATGATGATGATGTACTAATATTAGGAGTTGGCTGAAGAGTTTGTTTGTTTTGAACGCTCTATGGTAAGGTAACAACTGGTCAGATTCAAATAAATTTTTCTGTGTTATGTAGCCCATTTATCGAAGGAGGCTATATATTAAGGTTAGAGCGGGGAAATACGTTGTTCCCGTGGGATAATACAAAAACACGGAAATTGCCGTGTCGTGCAAAGCTAGTATTCTAATAAAAAGATATGGTACCATAACGTATTTAATAGTAAAATCAAACTCTCTTGCAATGCCCCAAAGGGGTGCATGTATGTACATGTAGACTTAAGCTAGTAATAAGACCTATGCTGTATAAATGTGTTAGCAAAATAAATAAATAAATAGTATTGTTAGATTGCTTAACATGTTTTGCATGTCAGCGCAAAACACTTTGGCATGTCTTGGATAAGTAACAGGCGTAAAGTTATTGTGTAAACTCGCTACTATCTCTAGTAAACATGTGACATTTTAGTAGGAAAACAATAATACAAACTAAATAAGTTTATTTTCATATGTATTTTTCAATTAGAATACATTTTGGAGTTTTTACAAGTTGAAATTATATATTAAACACAATTATATGGACGATACGATAAGAAGAACTATTCAAACATTAAAAATTATTGATTGTTGAGTGACCCTGTATGATATATATCTTCCACCTTAAGAATACCTTAAGGTACCATAGAATTATATACGTAAAGTATGTAAGATTGTTTGTGACGTTGTAGGGAGTAATTTCTAGATCTACTGACCCGATTGAAATGGAATTTGGTACACAGAATCTCTGGAAACGACATAGGCTACTAGGGAAAATGTGGAACATCGCGGGAAAATACATTATAACATGGTTAACACCGGACACTGCTTAGTATGACATACGCAAAAGACACCATCTACATCCTCAGACTTGCTGAAACAAATAGTTACAACACTGAAGGTTCTACGCCACTACATCAGGGAGTTGGGCATATCAATGCAGATCTCAGTTCCCCCAATTAGAATTAGAATGATTGGAAATCACTAAAAATATCAAAACTTCCTCTGATATTAGTATTGGTTACAATGACGATATGAGGCCTATTAATTACATCCCATAAGAGAAAAACGGATAGATAAGAGCTGACACTAAAAAGTATCCATTACACTCACCATTCAATATAAAAGTGAAAGTTCGTCTGTACAGATTCGTTTTCGAAACCTTCATGCTAAACAGATAGTAAACACATACATAATAGCATAGGCAGTGATAGAAGATCACGTTCTATGGTCAATAAACCTTCACATGTTCATTTGTACCTTTCAATGTGTGAATGTTGCTTTTTGATGGTGATGAGTGTCTACTTTCGCTTGTTTACGGATAATTGTTATAATTGGTCCAATCCAGATTGAAAATGTACAACAAGGTTGGGAAACGTTTGTGATTCAGGAACTTGGACTAGGTATAACTTTTTAAAGTTATAGTAATAGTTTAAATATAGTTGTGCGTTTTCGCTGTTCGAATTGGCTTTGCCTTTTAGCGAGAGTGTTGATCCTTTTGTGTTTTAAATACTCGGATCTCTGGCAAAAAAAACAATTATTTTTTTCCTTTTTAGTATCATTTTTCAGGTCCTTTTAATAAACTAACTTTAATTTGAACGAACCCAAATAGTACCCAAGTTTCTTTTATAACTAAGTAACAATAAATATCGATAAAGTTGCTAAAACGTCTATTTTTATCAAACTTCTTGTCTTATTCAATTCTGTCATTATTGTCTTAACATTATCAATATCGTAACAAAAACTATGATATAACAATAGCTGTTACATTACATCATAATATTCCCATTGTTAAGATTTAACATGACAAATCGCTTGATCCGTTTGAGTCAATTCTCTGATCATATCAACATTACATGACAATACACCGTCTTAAACTAGGTCAAAATAGTTTTCGGTAGATATACCTAGAGATAAATTGGCCATTATCGCTTTCGGAACATCAATGAAATCATTTTTATATATAAGGAACAGTAGAAGTCAGAGAAAGTCCCTGTCTGACCCCACTAACCTTTTTGGCAATCGGAAAAGAATTTAAAGGTAATTTTCTATTTTGTCACTTTTAATTCTTGTCTGACACATAAAAAGTAAAAGTTTGATTTCGTAATCTTTAAAAATATATTTGTTATGTTAAAGGCTAATAATGCTTGGCCAAGTTCAAGTCAAATAATTGATTTGACATTACGCATTAGAAAATAATTAGTATTACTATTAAGGCTAGACAACTTTACCAACCCAAGCAATTACCTTCCTGTTTTGCGACATATTTGACAATTAAATGTCATTTTGGTTTTTTCAAGTTTACGTTTCAGGTTTTTGAGAACCAGAATAGTTATTAAGGTGACCAGGAAGTGCATGCGTAGAAACCATTCCTTTACAATAAATATTAGCCATTTAAGTACATAACGTTTTTAATTTCAATCGAGGTTGTTTGAAGGTCAGGAATTGGTTTAATTATTTTGACAGGAAGTAGTTTTATCAATACCATGGCTTTATCAGGAGTTCCAGTTGGTAATGAAAGTATTTTTTTTATCAGTTCATACAAATAAATATGACCATTGTTTATTTTTAATTACGTGACTAAGTATGTAGGTGATCTGATGTAGGCGCTGTTACGTAGTCTAGGGATTTTAAACTCCATCGAAATAGATCGTTTAATTGATGTCATGTCTTGATGAAATGTAGTCTAAATATAACTTTTTAGTTACTAAAATAGAAAGTTATTTGATAACAACTTTTGTATACATACATAAATTAAGTCATTTATAACAGTGTAGTTTATTTTACCCCGCAGCCTTACCCGCGTAATAATATATTATCCCTCGGTAAAAAAATAGCTTTTTTCCTTTACTGGGAAAGCAGCTATTTCCAGGACAAATTTGATATAATTCGGGTTTTCCTCACAATAATTGATATTTCACAAAATAGCCAATGTGTTATTCTGATAAATTATGTAATTTATATTATTGTGAAATTTAATTAAGATCCATTTAGTAGATTTTGCGTCTAAGAGCAACAAACTCACATCCTGACAATCTTTCGCGTTTATAATATTAGTAGAATCATACAATAATTCTTCAATAATCATATACAATGAGTAGAATACGTTATGTATGTAAATAGCTTTCAAACAAGACAACCCACCATGACGTGACCAAACAGTACAGGCTCACAACAATTTGACCTTAATTATCATGCTGTGACATTTCTCTTTCGGCAAGTCATTGCTGGAGGTCAACAAAGCCTAAAATCCTTTGTTAGTAGAAAGCTGAATCTTGTTTGATTTGTTAGGTTTTATTTTTAGAGATTCGTTATTCTACATCTGTTTGTCATTTATTTTTCTTGGCAACGAAAAATCAAAACAATACACTGCATTTAAGTTTCGTGTGATGCTTTCGTGCTATGCGTCTCAAGCCCCCAACCCGATTTTGATGATCTAAGTATATATTGGCACTTACTAAATTGAAAAGCGAAAATAGGATTCCAGTAATTTAAGACGGGTTAGCAGGCGGAGTAAATAGAATACTTATTTTTATATAACTGTTGAAATTTTCATGGTTATCAATACTATCTAGTGATGCAACGACTCGTAGTAAGAGTGAGAATGAGGGTAGATCGATTTTTTACGAGGTTGCAAAGTTGAAATTCTAAAGCGCACATCAAAATCTATAAATTTGCTAATTTGCAAAACTCCCGGAAAATTTCCCAGGTAAAACTACCAAATTACTGTACTATTAGACCGAAAGAGTTGATATTTGTTACATACATATGACAACTAGGGATTCTTACTTAGATAAAAAATTAGGAAATAGTTACTACAAAAGAAATCGCAAAATAAATGGATTTAGCTGTCAGACACAAATGCATTCATCAAATAGACCGAACACGGAACTAATTTATTGAATGCAATGCCAAATAGTTCATTACTGCGCGTGCATCGGCTCTTACGTGTCATTTCGTAGTTATGTGTTTTACATAACATTTCTGTTTTTTGTTATTGAGTGAGATGTCTGCTAAAACAATTTTATACAGAAGCCAGTTTGTGATGATGTTCCTTTAGATCTCATGAACTGATTTGATTAAAAATATCCTGTAATAAAAATCTTGTTAAAAAACACAGCTACAACGTTTTAACTTTTAAGTTTTTTATTGAATTCCGAAGAAGATGGCAGAGAGCGAAAGAAGCGAAAGTTCCTTACCCTTTTGGTAAGGAGCGCTTCATCATCATCATCATCCTGCCCTTGTCCCCACATAGTGCTCATACTATGTGGGGTCGGCACAACATGTGTTTTTCTTCCATTTCCCTCTATCACCCGTGTACGTGTTAAAAAAATATTGTAACTACATTATATAATCACCACGATTGGCAGGCGGGTTCATATTTTATTTCTTACAACACCCACGGCAGGAGAAAACCAATGCATAAATATTAAAACGATTTAGTTGATAGCGCACTTGCAGTCATAATTAAATGCGCACGCGACCTTGTTAGGTAACAGTTTGCGTTTCAGTGAATGTGGAAATAGAATCCATTGTTATCTATAATATAAAAATGAATCGCAAAATGTGTTGGTAAGCGCATAACTCAACAACGCCTGGACCAATTTAGCCAAATCTTTTTTTTAAATGTTCGTTGAAGTTCAAGGATGGTTTTTACGGCGAGAAAAATTAGAATTATTGCTGGAAAAACCCTAAAAATAGCCCTTTTCTTTTTCCCATACAAATGATTTGTAACTAAAACGTAGTCAATTTGAGCTTTATTGCTATGGTATAAAGTTCATATTAAATTACAAGCACTCACTGTTGTCTAAGCAATTTAGGTGTGTTCCTAACGTCAAAGATTATATCTATCAAAAGTATATAAAATTTTCATGTCACAATGTTAGTTACCGTACTCCTCCGAAACTGCTTTACCGATTTTTACCAAATTTTATATGCGTATACAGTAGGTCTGGAGAATCAGCTACTATCAATTTTTCATTTTGCAAAACAACGTTTGCTGGGGTCAGCTAGTTGTAAATAAAACTGATTTAAAGTCAATTTGAAGCTTTAAAAAAACATATATTAGAGACAGCAAGGATCCATAGTTCCTTATTAACTTATCCTCCTTATTAATTAATTAGGGTTAGCATTTATAATATAACATAAAATAAGATAAGTTTAATAGGCATCTCCTAAGGCTAATAGGTATCTCAGACCACCTAAGATAAAAATTGCTTAACAAACAACACAATCGTTTCTAAGCTATCGCAAAATAGTACCCCTATTTACGGTCCCACTGCTGGAACACAGGGACTTCTCTCTTGACGATAGAGATAAGGCTTTGATCCATCACGCTGGCCAAGTGCGGGTATAGTCTAAAGTCTAGTGTGCTCCCACTAGCCAACACGGCTTCTGATTCCTAGTTTGGAAGTTTCCCTATTACCTCTATATTTCACAAAGTTACCCGCGTTAAATAGATTAATTTGTCTAAGAAGGCTAACCTAATGATTAATTATTTCGGTCGGAGCTACTTGCAACGTGAATAAGCAGCTTTCACTTAATAATGAGATTACAGGAAGGAAAATACGTACAATCTAGTTATAAATATATTCATAATAAAGCAATAAAATACTTAACTAGGCCCAAATTAAAAAAGTACGCAACGAAAATGGCGTAAAATCAACTAAAAGCAATAAAGGAAATAATAAGAAATCTGAATCATGTTAATTTACTATTGCGTGAAGTCTTCCCACGGTATATACTAGTCGCTACGCCCGGCTGCGCGTGCGCATATAGCAAGACTTAATTTAAAACTAGCTAACAAGATTATAATGACATGGGTGGATTTACTGTTCTAAATGCTTAGTTGTACAATTATAAGCACCCCTATTAACGTTCCCACAGCTGGGACACAGGGTCACTTTTTTTTTTATTTTTATTTTTTTTATTATTGATAAGCCTTTATTTGACCACAATCTCACCTGATGTAAAGTGAAGATGTGGTCTAAGATGAAGCATGAAGGCCTAGAAGATGGCTTCTCCGGACCACATTACGAAACACGAAAAAATCGTTTCACGCACTGGCCCAACCCGGAGGGTGGTGACAAGCCGCGGCCGAAGCCTACCACCAGAGACTGTTCTTAGCACCACCCGGAGGTCACGTGTACGGATTCAGAGGGTTACCACTTACGGACGTGAACAGACAAAACCTCCCTTCTTTCTTGACGAGAGAGATGAATGTCACATATCCTTCAAACTCTTCCAAGTTCTCGAAACATGTAGGTTTCCTCACGATTTTTACCTACACAGTTAAAGTGTGCTTAAAGCGCACTTGTTCAAGTAAAATCATTAATTTGATTTGCGCGGAGGGATTTCAACCTACTACCTTCTGTATGAAAGTCACACATATACACACTAAAACATATATACACACACATACACACACAAACAAACATGCATGCCTACAGAAATATTCACAAACACACAAGCATAAAAGCGCGCTACTTATATCAAGCATAATCTGCACTAACATAATAGTGTCCGGCAAAACAACTCCTTCAAATATATAGTATTGTTTATGTATATGTTTATATGTATGTATATATATACTTATGTAATTTATTTATGTGCATATGTAATACTTGCGGACTAATGTATATATATGGATAAATATAAATATGTATAACAGAAGTATTTCGGGGAGAAGCGCCCATAAATGCTGTCGAGATACGGATCCTCTGAGATACAGTCACTGATTAGTTCAGAAGGATCCGTAGCCTTGACTGTATGCGAAATATGCCTCCTATACTTGGTGCAATTAAACCTAGTTTAGTTTTTAGTTTTAGTCTTAGTGTAGTTATAGGTCGTCTGTAAGACATCGTCCCATCGATAAGAAGCACCTTTTGTAAAAAAATTTTACAATAAAAACCATTTTTATTTTATTTATTTTAAAGTCGACTGTGGCCCCACGTAGCCAACACGGCAACATGATCAATACCTTATGCTTAATGTGTAGTAAGAGCGTAAAGTTAAATAAGTATTATAACAACATAAAAAAAATGATCAAAAATATTGTCACATTTTGTTTACTTTATCAATTTAATAAGAAAGTTCTTAGATATAGAGTCTTTGACGTCTTCTGAATCATATCTAATCTGTGGTTAAAAGAGATTACAAACAGACTGACTTTTGTATTTCCGCTTTTACTTTTATTGTATACTGTAGCCCATGTACAGTACATGTTGTCACCTCCAACAGTCGTAAATGACAACTCGTGGTAGGGGCTACTGATTTCATAATATCAAGCCACTTGCGACTAAACGTAATTATTTATATTCTCTTTGCTTGTGAATGCCGCAGGGCGCATATTATATTTTATATCTGACTATTGAAACTATTTTGTCATAATCAATGTGTAAACATAATAATTATATATACTAAAATAGTTTAATTGCTTAAATTATACACGTTATGTGTGTTTTGCAATAGGTTTCAAAACGCGAACTTTAGTTGAAATTGTCAGGTTAATTATTATTTATTATTTCATTAATGTATAAGTAGTTCACGTTGAATATGGTCATTGATTAACAACTTAATTAATAAATAACTTAATTTTAGCAAAACACAAAATTTATCTCTGAATCTTGTTTTCTATTTAAAACTCTAAATATTGACAAAAAAAGTGATTTTAGGGTATGTATAGGGTTCTACTTGACGATATTTTCAAACATTTAACAGTAAGTCTGGAGCTAACTGAGAATTAAATATAAACCCTTCTCTCCTCACTCAAATAGATATACCTAGACGGCAATAAAATAATGGCTCCATGAATTGCCAATACATAGTGACAAGACGTGACAAGTTATTCGGGTTTCCATATTATTTTTTTGCACTTGTTTGTATATTTTTTTAATTTGGGTTTGAGAGAAATTTAGTTGGAAAGTCCTGGAACATCGTACCATATAGTTTTTATTTATAGTGTTTTTCTAAGACTTTACTCATAAACTCGATGTCCTTACCAGCGCCAGCATATGCGTAAATTATGCAAATATGAGGAGAAAGCGGATTCTATCAGAGAAACTGCGTGTGACCTTGCGAATTTGCGATAATCCGCCATTTTTTTTACTTTTTATGAAAGCTCAGCAAGTAATTTACTTGTTATTTTTTCTTTTTGAGGTTTGACTCTATTTGTCACGATATTTACCGGTGCTTAATGATAATGACACATAATGCTGCGAACCTACCTATTGAGCCACAGAAGTCCCAAAAACAACCCAAAAACTAAATAATATTGCATCTCTTAATTTGTACACCAAAATCGGCAAAACCTGTTGATACCTACACATCTATTTGACTGTAAACCTTTATTTACTCATTTTTTGCACATTCAATTCTTATAATTACTAACAATTAGAAACAAACTATCGCTAACCAATTAACACAGACAATTAAATATATTATATTTGTTACTATACATCCGCACGGCTATTAATCTATACTTTCACCCATTATGTACATATATGTAAATGTGGCGAACGTGTCCGTATGTATTATGTGCTGTTACTGCATATGAGGCAATGTTACACAAGATATTAATGCATTAATGCGTGCGCGTGAGTTTAATCGGTGTCTATGTTCTGAAATAAAAAAAACATGTTTCAGGTTCATTATAAGTTCTACATAGATACTACACAGCAAAAACAAATACGTAAGACATTTTTAGCATTATCTAATTCAACATATCATAGGGATCTCTTTTTGTATATTCTGCAAACAATTTTTTGGTCTAGTTGTTTTTTACTTAAAACAAAAACATCTTTTACTCACAAAAGATATCAATGTTAAACATTGGTTATTTAGATTTAAATAACATTACTTACCCGAAACACAAGCTAAGAGCTTACCACGGAATCTATGTGGCTATTTATTCATGTTAACACTATTAAATCAAGTTTTCGTTTTTAAGAGTTTATAAGTGTTAATAATTATATATTTTTCTTTTTTATTTTCTATATACTATGTAGTGAAGAGTCTAAGTACTTTTGAGTACTAGTTAGCTTTAGGCTTTAGGATAGGATAGGAATATATTTTCCCTATATATTGTAATGGATTTTAGATGAAAGGAAAAAGAAAAGATACATTTAAAATACTAAAACTTGAAATGGGAACATACCACATAATTTGTCAGATTATCAAATCATCAGAAATCATTAAATGTTGTAAATTTGAAAACCATAATTACGCGTGAGGAATTGTAAATAATGCTCGCATGGTACCGTATTAGTTTATATACCGTAGGTATATTATATATCCTACTTACTATTATAAAGGCGAAAGTTTGTAAGTATGGATGTATGGATGTTTGTTACTCTTTCACGTAAAAACTACTGAACCGATTTAAATGAAATTTGGTACACAGAATTTCTAGAGCCTGAAAAATAACATAGGCTACTTTTTACCGCGGAAAAACGTCATTCCGCGGGAAAATCCATTATAACGCGGGTAACACCGCGGGGCACAGCCAGTACATAATATATACAGACGTAATACTACTTGCTAATCTTCTATTTACAGTCTCTTATCCAACTAAGCAAGCTAATCAGACGAGTAATTCACTTAATCATAAGAAATTGCTTCCTATTCTACAGTTTTCACGGATTGTTAAACATTTCATGAATTAACTTATTTATGGATACTCTTTTTCTGTGTTATTATTAATTCATAATGTTTCTTTGCAGGTAAGCTACGAGTACTGGTTAAATCATTACTTATTCAAATTCCCTGGCTAAAGTGGTAGGTAAGTGGGTAATTTTTAGGATTCTACAACCTGACTAGATCTTCTAGATCTTAGTGATCCGTCGCCACATAGGAACTAAACGACATGTGATTCTTCGGCTACATTAGCGGTTTAGGGCGAATACTTATTCGTGTCAACGCGATGTGTGGCCGGGTGCATCGTTGCAACGCGAACTGTTCGGCGACGACGATAATTAAGCTTGGGACGTAGTCATTTATTATTCTATGGCTTGGGCGTGGCTACAATTTCGTCACTTCAGAATCTTGTAGCGCGCGACGCGACAGCAATAGTCCGTTAAGGCAGACAAGAATATTACGAATACCCTTTCACGATGATTTTACACGAATAAATATTTCCAGACTAAATCACACAGCATCATCTAACCACCATCTAGCTTGTACTATCGGTGTTAGGTGACTGATATAGGTACTACATACAGATACATTTTTTTGTAAATATATATATACGATACATAGCAAACACCCAGATCTAGGCCCCCGGCGGGAATCGAACCCGCAACCCCTTGCGCCTCAGGCGGACCTTCGCCCACTGAGCCACAGAGGTCGTCAAATCTTCGGCCGCTTTTGACCATCCATCCATACCATAAGATTGGGGGGAAAGATCTGTATAAAACATTTACAAAATAACAAAAATGTTAACCCAAAGAAATTCCCGCATCGCTGTCGCTTCCCGCGTTGCTGACGCTTAGGTTTGGCGAAGCCTATATCTAAGTATCTGGGTTAGTGAATTTATGAATCTAGTTCTATAATAATACTGGTTAGGTTGGTGCCGTTATTTATCACGATTCGCTAATCTACTAGTTGTTGCCCGGCGTCGCCTGCGTAGTGTAATTATGATAGTAATAAAGTCAAAATACATTTATTTCCCTAGAAGCACAAGCTTACATGGACAGGTCAGCTTAAAATTTTTAAAACTAAATTGTTTATACAAAAATTATCAAGGAAATAACATTGTCTTGACAGTTCCCTTCAATGTTTTATACTGTGTTGAGATGCGAATAGAACAACACAGCTTTATCAGTTTTTACAATTTTGTAGCTTTTGTAGCTGTTATAATAATTCATTTAGAGTAATAGAGTTAGTAATTGCCGTGGAAATATGATTTTTCTGGTCTATGTCCTAATCCAAGATATAAGCCAAATCACTATTTCTCATTTCAGACCAATGGATTTTCTCGGGGAATGACATACTTTTCCGCGGTAAACAGCAGCCTATGCTCTTTTTGGGGAACCTGTGTACCAAATTTTAGTGCACCGAAGTGTTTTCCGTGTTAAAATAGATTTTCCAACTGAATGACATATTTTCTACGTGAGAAATATGGACTATAAATCTATACTAATAAGGTTTAATGGTTTATTTGGTTCATCTGAATTGAATATAAATATTGGAATTGAAATTTAATTAATTTAATAAAAAGTCTTTTTAATAAAGAAGACAGGCGAGGAGTTTACTAGTATTCCTAGAGCATATCAAATGAAGCGGGCAGACATCGGGCTAAAACTAGCCAAACTTAAATATCATTTTTTTATATTAAATTACCTCTTCACTTATTGGCTTGACCGTGAGGGAAAATCTTTAATACTCGCAAATCCAAAATATGGCTGTAAAATTTTGGTTTAAGTTTTCGCCAGCAATTACAACGAGTAATTAAAAAAAAACCCAAGGCCATTAATTATAATTTGTATGGCCGCACTCACACTTTACAACACAATAAAGCCTATAATACTTTCTTTTTAACTTTTAACTATTGTTTTTTAGTTTTACAATAGTCAACTATTTCCCATAGCAATGAGCGAACTTTCATTTTTTGTTTAGGTTACTTCGTTATCTTAGACGTCCATCTTATTTATAAAAATTTGGGAAATGTTTTTGTTTTTAAGAATAATAGTGTAAGTAATTTGTTTTTATGCAGTTTGTTGGAAATCGTATAACACCAAATTTATTGATGACTAGCGGTCCGCCTCCGCTTCGCACACATTTGACAGTATTGTGAATCTACACCATTCTCGAACCCACCTAAACACATACAAAAAATTTCATCAAAATCTGTCCAGCCGTTTAGGAGGAGTTCAATGACTATCACACATACAGAAGATTTATAAATAAAGAGATAGAATAGAATAGAAAACACTTTATTGAAGACCACCCAAATAAAGAATAAACTTAACAATACCCTTAATTAAATTAAAAACAAATTTTATCAAAGCAGAAATTATCACTCATTCAAAATCTAAGCAGCATTACATCTCAGAGTTTATTTGCAACTTAGCAACATCAGAATAAACTTTAGTCATGAAGGGCTTCGTAATATGTTGAAAATAAACATAATTCCCCGCGAACATCACTCGGACATAGGTCACCACAACGTAATGGTATATTATCCACTTATTATTGAGAAAATTCGATGAATGCACTTTAGGAACTCTTTCCCGAATATATGGTTATATAATATATAAGAACACCTTAATAATACACACGATGATGGATCATCGATCCACATAGATTTTGTGTCTAGAGTCTGCCTAGACTGCGGTCAAAAAGAACACGTTTATGTAAAACAAACATAAAAGCAAATTTTACAAATTAATTTAACTACACATATCAAACCATCGAAAGTGCTTAAAGAGAACAAGTGCAGTTGTTTCAAAATGGTTATCCTCAGGATTTCAATAAATCAATTCCCATGAAAAGTTCAATCTGCCCAAACGCAAGTAAAATCTAGTTAAAGCAATGACTAATTGATTATCATCAGACTCACTTTTAGTTTTCAGTGTAAATGCGAACACCTTATCGAATTTCATGCTTTCTTCGGCCCCTTTAACAGTAGTTAACTTGTTTGTTTTTGCACGAAGATTCTATTGAAAGCGCGTAGTGTTTGGGTGTTTGTAAAATCAATTATGTACATTAAAAAAATAATTAATATTTCCGGATAATCCACACAACAACTAACTCCGTGGTAAGCCCAGAGCTGGTGTTACAGATACTATACATCTGATATACTAAATATTATAGACATATTTTTATTATAAATGTTAAACACTCCGACCAGGAGAAAGTGCTTGCATATAAACACTTGAGCCAATAGCGGGAATCGAACCCGCTACTTCTTCGACCGAAAGCGACCTCCACCCACCGCGCCATTGATATTATTAGTTGTTTTATTTGAAATATCTGATTACGGGTCTGGACATTTTAATATTTATTTACAAAAATATGTATTTTTGTACTTTATCACTTACCAAACGTTATTGCTCAAGAAAATACAACAAAATGTGTACAAAAATTGGTCTTAATGCCATAGCAGTGTAAGAATGATATAATTCAGGTTTCCTATAATGCATAGTATTAATGTCAGAATTTGTTGTCAATACTGCAGATTAATATTCCTATAAGTCGTTATCATTAAATAGTAGCATTTCCAGTCTCATATTCAAATTCAAACGTATTTTTAGCAGCATAAATACACAAATCTAGACTCAATTTGACCCAAAAGACTCAGTTACAGTTACAAACCAATGCCGTTTCGTGGTTGACAATTGCGTGACATTCTGCATATAATTGAATATGAAATCAAATATTCAGGATCATCACCATCGTCTCATCCATAGAACGTCCACTGCTAGACAAAGGTCTCTCTCAAAGATTTCGAGTAATATCGGCTGGCAGCCACCTGCATCCACCATAAGCCCGCGGCCTTCACCAGGTCATCCGTCCATCTAGCTAATTTTCTCCATTCTAAAATTTATCGGCACCAATGACGAAATCAAATATAACTTATTAGCTTTAAAAGAATTAATAGTATGCTATTTTTAGATAACGAGCGGGCTGTTTCGGAAGCTATGTAACTTTTCAAACTTATGTACATTTGGTTAAAAAACGAAAATAATAAATTTATCGTATTCAATCGCTTCTTTACTGTGGTACTATAGAAAGTGAAGCGACAAATGATAATGACAATTCATTAATTATTTTAGTGTGTTTTTATGTTTTATTGACGTTTCGATATGTATTAAAAATATTGTATTAAATAATGATGATTATGTTTAAACAAATATGAAATAGCGGGGTTTTTAACAACATTAAGACAATACAGCATGGTTTTCGGTTTTCAGTGGCGATTACAACAGCGTTGTAATATCGAAACATTAGAAAATTTTGATATCTGTATTCGTCTCTGAAAAAATAAACAATATTAATTTATTTAAAGAATTGTCGCTTAGCCAAACGTTCATCTTACCCGCTTTATTTCATAAACAACTATGTAGGTATACACATAATATATGTTGTAATGTTTGTGATACGTTCCATTACGTGCAGAATGTAAAAGCAAACGCATTAGAATATCGACAGGTAGTTTCATCAGATCCGTTTCGTTCCACAGCATGCCAATAGGACCAAAACATTACGGCACACAAAAAACAAAGATGGATGCTACGGCCGATTACTTTCACCGGAGAAAGCCATTTCGTCAGCAGGTCGATGACTGCCGGTGGTCCTTTTACTAGGGCCTGATGCGACGAGACAAGATTTTGACATTTTAAACTAGTTATTCGATTTTCAGGTAAATGTATTCATTAAAACTGCTATTTATGGCTAATTTTACTCAATAAGCCTATTGGTGCCTTATTTTGCGACTGCTTTAGAGATAAACAAGAGGCTGAAGAGTAATAGAGATAAAAAAAGCTTTAATGGAACTCTTACTAAACAGATTAAGCACAAATTTCGGTTCATGAAGAGGGTTAGAGTATATTGTCTCAAAATCATTCGATAATTCTCATAAAGAGAATATTCATACAAAATAATTAGTTATAAGCATTCAGCACAGTTTTCAATTCATTTTAGATTTTTTAGAACACAATAACATTCATTATTTTCCTTTACTTTATACACAAATACCTACATTTCACTAGAAGAAAAATATTTCTTTATAACGTTTCAACGTCAATATGAGGTAGTAAAATAGACGCGGGATTTAATAGAGAAGTCATTATGTAGTTTTATAGAAAATACATATTATCTATAATTATAAATTAAATATAAATATAATTATTAAATATAATTGAGGGAGGCCTATGTCCAGCAGTGGACGTCTTATGGCTGAGATGATGATGATGATAAATTAAATAATCTCTTTGAATATCGCCCACCGAGCCACAGAAGTAATAAAATATATAATTTTTTTTTGTTACTTGTTCACAAATCAACATCTAACTCCACGATAAGCTATTTTTGTGTTACGTTAAATGTTATGATTTTAAATTATTGTTAATGTTAAATTATTCGAATAAATTATCAATTAATAAATGTGATCGATTTAATTAAGGGCCTCCATTAACAAGTCCTACAAGCTCACTAGAAAATGTAAAAGGTGGTCGCAGAAACTCGTATTTATATAATTATAGAGAAAAACTGCGGATATCTTTACATAACAAGTTGATCTTACGTATATAATCTAAAGTTGACTTGGATAACTGGTCAATAATCATTAAAAATATTTTTTTGATCATTATTATTTAAGAAACAAATTAACAGACTTGAATAAAACGCTCGCGTGAGCCAGAATTAGAATGTCCTCATCTATGTACCTAAAATTAAAGTATATCACATTTATATTTTCTTCAATAATGACTAATGGTTGTATGATTGTCGTGATATTTTTTTTAACAATAAACACTTTATTTGTACAGATATGGTACAAAAAGTTGAGCTTAATGCATTATTTGCCAGCCAACCTCTGTACATAGAGTAGAAAATAGTTGGAATGCTACAATTATACATAAGAACAAAATTATATGTTATAACTTTAGATAATGTGACTTAAGCCGTGTTGGCTAAGTGGAATCTTACTCCATTATCATTCTGAAGGTCGTGGGTTCAAACCTCACTAGAATTTACCTTTGTATTTTAATTTAAAAAAAAGTTATGTGCGCTTTAAACTACTGCTATAACGTTTAGAAATCGGTATGTTTAGAGAACTTTGAAGAGGTTGAAACACATGCCATTTTCACCAACCCGCACTATGCTAGCATGGTGAATTAAGGCCTAATCTCTCTCGACAAGAGAGAAGTCCCTGTGTCCAAGCAGTGGGATCGTTAATAGGGTGTTAAAATATAAATAAATAAGCTAATGAATAAACATTATATGAGGATATGCCAAATCTTATATATGAAGGTAAGTGGTGTAAAGACTAAAGATAATAATGATATTGGTTGCGGGATTCCAATAAAATTATTCATTGAATTTCTAAAACATGAACCAAATGTGTCTCAGTAAATTATTTACAGTGAACTCAATGCTGGACGTAAAAGACCTTCGGATCCGGGTCTGACTGATAAGAACAAGGCCATTCACTTCGCAGGTTCTGAATTCAATTAATTTATCATAATCTATTTAATATGGTCCCTTTGTGGTATCTTTGAGCCGCTATTTTACTGTGCCCTTGCAAGGCCGTTGGCGTTAGAGAGGTTCATTCTTGGTACAGTAATACATTTAATACTGTACCAAGAATTAATCTATCTATCAATGCAATAATGGAAAGGGTGGGTGTGTGGTTGGAAAGTGTAGATAGTTTTATTGGTCGAATTAGTAATTAGTATTTTATGATATATCTTCATCATCTTCCTGACCTTATCCCACATTACGTGGGGTCGGCACAACATGTTTTCTCCTTCCATTTCCCTCTATCACCCGTCATCTCAACACTCACCTCTTTCTTACACATATCATCTTTCACACAGTCCATCCATCTTTTCTTCGGCCTACCTCTTCTCACATATCCATCTATCTTATGATATATAACTCAAACAATATATGTAATTTAGGTAAAGTTTTTTAGAACTACCGGCAATTCAACTTCTCTAAACAAAAAATTAAGAATTATTTCAAAATTAGTTATGTCAGAAGCTATGTAATATTAATTGATTTTCATTGTTTAGTTTTTGTTTATATTGTATGCAATATCTTATTGTTTACTGAACTACCCCCTAAGAGTAGCGGTAAGCATTATTTACTTAAGAAACGAATGTACTTTTCATTTTAAGTGAAATTGTTTGTTATTCTGAGAATACATTTTTTGATATCTTGTCAGTCGTAGGACGTCCACTACCCACTGTATATAGGCTGCCCTCATAGATGATCAATTATTTCAGTTAAAAGCTTATTAATCCAGTGTGAGCGCGCAGCTTTGAGCAAATCATCAATCGAAGTATTCCAGTTACAGCACCCAGCCAAATCGCCCCTGCACGAATCGCACCTGACCTGAAATAATCCATATTTTAACACAAAATCTAACAGCTTGGACCACACAAATTTTCGTTCATAAATCAAATAGTTTAAAATAAATTACCTCGTCGATTAGTCCGACCTTCGCTGGTCCATTTAGCAGCATTTAAATTCAACTAAATATTAACTGGAACAGATTACAATATTTAGAATAATTTATTAAGCACATTATGAATGATACAAATAGTTATGGTTGAATTAATTTGGAGGCTGGTAAACCAGACTTACCGAAGTCTTAAATTTGTATTTTACCAAATATTTTTTTACAATATTATCCCAATGTAGGTTTTATTTATCTGTTTATCTTTGTTTAAAATATTTTTAAACTTTGCATACATATGTATAGTAAACATACGGAGAAGGACATGAACTACTTTCCAATCTGACAAACGTAGTATTGTTAATCCCAAAGATTAACAATCTTTTCAAATGATCATTCAGGAAATTCACAAGGGTGAAACCTAAGGTATAAGCTAGTAGGAAATAATTGCAAACATTAGTAATTTATATTTGAAAACTTAATAGGAGGTTATAGATAAAACATACAGCATAAGAAAGTGTCTGGTGATAACAATATTCACAAAAACAACAAACCATATAATAACAATAACAGCAACCAAAACGATGTTTTAATCGAGTCATTCGAATCATCATGTCGCGATAGAATCGATTCAACTTGATTATAATCGCTGACCCCGTTGGAAGCAGGTCAGCTTTCCTGCCGCAAGTGGTGCGTGTTGGTTCCGTTTTGTAACTATTACTACTGTTTAGGTACATTAGTCATCATTATCATTTTAGCTTTTTTTTTTTTTATTGATAAGCCTTCATTTGACCACAATCTCACCTGACGTAAAGTGACGATGTGGTCTAAGATGGAGCATGAAGGCCTAGAAGATGGCTTCTCCGGACCACATTACGAAACACGAAAAAATCGCTTCACGCACTGGCCCAGCCCGGAGGGTGGTGACAAGCCGCGGCCGAAGCCTACCACCAGAGACTGTTCTTAGCACCACCCGGAGGTCACGTGTAAGGATTCAGAGGGTTACCACTTACGGACGTGAACAGACAAAACCTCCAAAAGGCTTTAGGACGTGTACTGCTTCCTTTAAGATATTCAGTTGATTTGTTCGAAAAGTTCTCGGATGTAGGCCGCGGATCGGTAAGCGCAGCGTCGGATGACTATCAACAAGATGGACGGATGACTTAGTCAAAGTTGCTGACGTCGCCATTAGCGACTCATCGGAATAATTGGTCGTCTTTGGGGGTCTAATAGATGAAATGATGATGAGTTGATTTGGTTGGAGGCAGCTAGCAACCATCATGAACATGTTCCCTCAGCCTTTATCAAATCATCCGTTTACCTAGTTGGTGGACGTCCTATGCTGCGCTTGCCGATTGAAGGTCTACTTTCGAGTCCTGATTCGATTTTGTAGAGAAACCCCGAATTAAAAATAAAACAAATATTTTTTGTGAGATCAAATGACAACTCGGATAATCGTAGATCTAGATCATAGAAAAAAACATCCTCCTTTTGAAGTATATAAAATGAATAATTTAAGATAAATAAGATCAGGCAATATAACATAACAAAACAAAATATGTTTCTAGTACCAATTAGTATAAGTAATCTATGTGTGAACTGAGAACCTCCTTCTTTTTGAAGTCGGTTAACAAAAAGGCAATACTCAGTATGAATGTTAATCAGTAAATTTATTGAGGCCAAAACCTAGTGACATAAAAAAACGTGCCATAAAAACCATGATGGAGCGCGTTGAAGTCTTTTACAGTGAAACTTAATTTAATTAACTTTTGTAGTTCGAGTTCAATTATTTTATATTATAGGGATCTAGGTATCTATAATATTTAGATAAATGATAAAATAAATTTTCTAAAATCACTGGTCAAATATTTTTCACAGTTAGTTTTACTTACAAAGGGAAAGGAAATATTATTTTAAGCGCCTTGAACCCTCAAACTCCGGTATATGTAACGGATACTGTTCTCTATTCATTACGTCAGACATACATTCGCATTTTTATATGTCGCTAATTAGATAATTGTTCCAAATATAAACATTTGTTTTACTTGTGAAAGTTGCATAGTCTTGCTAGTTTTTGGGTTTCGTACCCAAAGGGTAAAACAGGACTTTATTACTTCTTCCACTTCTAAGATTAATCTGTCGAGAGTTCAAATTTTTGTGATGTTTTTTTTATTTTTACAATTTAATGAGCTATAACAAAAAATACTTAAACATACACAATAAAATGGAAACCATATTTAATATGGCCAGGCGTTGATGAATTATGCGCTTACATTTTGCGATTCATTTTAATATAATAAACATATACACTATACCATACTTTTAGTGATAATATACTTTTAGTATACTATACTTTTAGTGATAAGGCCGCCCATTGTTACACTATTATTTAATGTATTTTAGTTCTTAAGCATTGTTCTGTTGTATTATATTATTGTGTTTCAATAAAGAGTATTGTATTGTATTGTATTGTATATACACAGATAAACACACATAAACATAAAAACTTATTGCAAACAGTAATGCAGCTCTACTATAAATGACACAACATCCTGCACAGCACACAAACCATTAAACTATTACGATTATCATCATTATTATCATTTTCACGGCTGTTACGTTAAGCGCATCTTGATTGGAATGGAAAACGAAAGTTGGCGTGTGCACGGAAATGGTTAAATAAATAACCATTGCACCCACAAGATTGTAATAGGACTCTACATTATACATTCTTCGTATATAACTTTTGCAACTATTATATATCAATATTAGATTTATAACGGGATTTTTACCATGATGGATTGTCTTTCGAGTTTCCCGATATTACGGCCCAGTTACATGCGCCATGATCATTTTTGAACTCACCTTCGATTTGAGCCTATTTATCGAAGAAGGTGATTTACGGTTAAGGTTGGTTACTATTTACCTCGGGAAAATCCAAAAACACGGGCAATGACGTGGCCTCTTAACCTAGTAGTCAACTGAATTTTGGAAATTAAGGGTCGAATATTATTCGCCTTGTAAAGTCAATAAGAAAGACCCAAGTTTAGAAGTGGTCATTTTCTGTCTGAAGGTAGAGTCAATATTGCCAGAATTACAAAAAAATGGTTTTTATAGCCTGATGTAAAAAGAGTGCAAAGTGTATCATTCCTCTTAACAATGGATTAATTGGCAGATATGAGCTTGAAACGTAGGATAAAATTATTTTATTACGCTCCTTTTTGCTTCGCCCGACCCTCTTTATCCGATCTTTTTACCCGACTACGTAATAGTAATGTGATCAAGCGGTGAGGATACTGGTACTAAGACCCTAAAACTTCGTATAGACCCTAAAACTTTGTATCAGAAAAACAATACAACACAGTTTTCTCCGATTTTTTTTATAAAATTTTAGTGATGATGATCCAATATTAGTGAAATTCTTAAACAAACATATCAAATTAACGAATAAACAATGAGCCCGGTGATTTTAGAATTTTACCGAGTTGTTTATTGATAATGGAAACATTAACGGCCTGTTTCACTCCGAGTAAAATTATACAATGGTTTAACTATGGGCTCTAGTTTCGGAGGCCTGGACCCAGTTTGGGTCGCTGTATCATAAAAGTTAGCTAGTTAAAATATTTCGCTCATGCATTTGTGACAAAGCAAGATACCTCTTGACATAAAACACAAGCTATTGCTTAGTTTACTCGGAATATTTGTGAAATAAGTCCTTAGACTTTTAATAAGTAACTTTACGATTAAATGTGTTTTACATCTTTAGAGACTATCCTATTAAATTATGATTATCGTCTATGCAGGTAATATTGCAGCATCATTGCGCAACGGGATCTTACAAGACGTCATATAATATCGGCCGTTATCACCGTTACCACGACTTACGCAACGTTACTTGAAAACTGTTCATTGACGTAAACTAGATTTATTATTATAATAGGAAATGATATATTGCGTTATCCTATAATATCAACGTGAAATGGTTTTTGGATGTGTTTTTATTACTCTTTCATGAAACTTGGAATATAGTTGAATTAAACCACACTTTATTGTACACCAAAAGAATTATATTGTTGTCTCAGATCGAATGCTGTCTGATTAGTCCGGAAATATTTATTATTATTTATTATCGAAGTCTTTTTTAACAAACCAGAAAACAATGATATTAAAAAACTTAAGGTTAGGTCATCAGGTTTTCAAGATAATTCATCTGTTCTAAAACTCGCCTCTTGGTACAGGTTTTAAATGACAAAGGTCAGCATATTACAAATATGAATTAATACGAAGGCCGAGGGACGACACAAATGGCGATTTTTATCAATAAAGTTTATCTATTCTTGACCTCATTCTATATAGCTTTAAATCTTATGCAGAATAAATTAAGACAATCCGTAACCTTCGCGCACAGGGTTCGAACCTGCATCTCCGGGATAGCGCCCCGACGTGATAGCCAATTACACCAACGCGCCATCATTCTAATAGTTTTTGATTATAATCTTAAAACCAAAGTATTATATGGAACTATATGTTTGTAACTGAAACGGCTTTTGCACGCTGAAACGGCTTAGCTGTTTCGACTGAACTCGCAATAAACATAGGTTATCACAATAAATAATAATAGAGACTGTTTTACGGCGTGAAAATATATCCTTCCGCGGCAAATCCATTATAACGCCGGTAACTTCGCGGGGGTGTATATGTATTTTGTGATATAAAATATATATACTTCATAAAATAGACAATAATTATTATTTGTTGCTATGGGTTGCTATGTTGTTGGGCTATTTGTTGTTGTGAGGATTGTCCGGAAATATTTATTTATTTAAAAACAAAACTTGATATTAAAACCTTACAGCCAGCATTTATTTCTGCACCAAATCATACTTAACCATCGATATATTGTAAAATTCTAAATGCAACCTAGACGGCACCTACGCACGTAAACATTAACCTCCTTCGCTAATCGGATAAAAACACATGCCAATGCACTGCAAGACTATTCCGCGTCAACATTCACATATGGAGTGTTTTCCTGGGCTCATACAGCTTTGAGTACATATCTATCTACTGTAGGATTTGAGATCGTATGTTAGTGACTTAAGGTGTATTTTTGAAAGATAACAGTGAGTGTCCAGTCGATACAGGCCTGACAACTTTCAATTCGCGAACAAGGTCACTGTGTAGAAATTCGCTACTGTGTGTTGCACTGACGGTCTGTCGGTGTGAATGCATCGCTGTGGCCTTTTAGGTTTTATAGGCTTTTCTATTTCAGCCTTTATAATATAATAGCATGATAAAGTTTCTCTGCGTACCTAAAAACTTGCTTCATCGATATTTTGAGGTGCGGGCTTAGATAATTCTAAGCCCCAAAGTCAAAAGGGAGCGGTTTTAATTAATAATTGATAACGTTCAGAAGAGGAAGCGAGCACCCAGCCAAATAGCACCTGCACGAACATCATCCGTAATTTTTTTGTAAGTGCTATTCGTGAATACAAATTTTCCATGTATTTTTTTTTTTTGTGGAAGATAGATCTATGTTTGTCCACAATCTCACCTGATGGAAAGTGTCGATGTGGACGAAGATGGAACACATAGATCTAGAAGGTACCTATTCACTCTTGTCTTGAAGACACTCAGGTTGTAGTTATTAGGAAATACAGCAGCAGGGAGCGAATTCCAACCATGTGTGTATATGTGTGTTGTGAACCTAAAATAAAACAAATTAGTATTAAGTGTTTACTAGCCTAATATGTGCCAGAGCGCACCCACGCACTATACCAATACTATGTCGCATCCGTGTTTAAACATGTTCCACAACATACTAAAAAGGACATAGAAAGTGCTATATTTATCATTTTTAAATCCTCGCCAACGCTAACTGAATATTACTTTACTTCCGGTTACATCCGCTTGCGGCGCAAGAGGTAGCGGGTTCGATTCCCGGCCAGTTTGTATGTTCTGCAAGCTCTTTCTCTTTGGTCTGGATGTTTAATATGTATAATAAAAAAATATCCATGTATACATTTCTAAAAGCGTTAAGAATTAATAAACAAACTTACATTGCCAATCATAATATGAGTTAAGATTAGTGTTGCATATTTCTTCCAACATAAAACATACTATTTAATAAAGAGACAGAGAAATTATCGCTACAAAGATGAAATGAAAATTGATTGAATACAACAAGGTATACTTAATTTTATTACGGTGTATAAACATTAATGACTGAATTACTGCATATTAATGTTTATATAGATATAATAACGATAGCGTTATTTATATATTACGATAATTATATGAAGTTATTTTCATTAAATAAATTGATTTATCTATCTATTAATTATCAATGTGAATGTTAGCCACAAATTGTCATTATTGGAATGAAACCAATAAGTTGTTAATTTAATACAACTACTTAAAATAACCAATAATCAAGTTTATTAGAATTGTAAATATTCAAACAAGTCTTGTAATTTCATAATCAAATCGATTCCTTAATAACTATAATCTTTATCTTTATAAATAAAAATGAATTGTTGTTCGTTAGTCTGATTAAAACTCGAGAACGGCTGAACGGATTTATCTTATCTTAGTCTTGAAATGTTCGTGGAGGTCTAGAGAAGGTTTAAAATTCGAGAAAAAATCGAATAATTGCCGGGATATTTTTTATAAAACCCGTGCGAAGCCGGGGCGGGCCACTAGTGAATAATAATTATTAGATACTCATTCTAAAAAATCTAAATGAATTTACACTTGTAGGATGCCATAAACACACACAGACAAACACGTAAACATTTTAAAACCCCTTTTTTGCGTCGGGTGTTAAAACCGATTTCCCTCACATATTTTTCATGCAAAGACACGCTCGAATTAAAAAACTGTACATACGACCGCGCAATATGCAAACCCCAATCAACCCAGTTTTTGCGTGTGCATTAAGTAGAATTAATTCCTGAGAAGGTTTCTGTACGAAATTCCGTGGTACTCAATATTTTAGTCTTCTTGAAGTGAAACTTCTATAGAATCGTTGTGATTTGAAACCGGATGAAACGGAAATGGAAATAAGATTGGCTTACCTGTCGGGTAAGCCAATCTTAAACGCTAACAAGGTTAAGCAGCCTGTGCGCGACGCCAGTACTTGGATGGGTGACCGCCCGAACAAAATCTTTTTGCATAGTATTTTTGTTTTTGTTTTTTTTTTTATTCTTCTTATTATTTTGTCGATTTACTGAAGTTTCACTTCTCTCGTGTGTGAATCGCACACACAACTTTTTTTTTTTGTGAAAGAGGAATAGACGGAAAAGAGTAACTCTATAATCTCTTCCCTTCTTCTTAGTCGGTCACTCTTCACAGAATGGTCGTGGTTATGGGGGTGTCCTTGGGGTAGGGTTGTAGCTCTTGCAATGCGCCGCCATGGTTCCCTGTTAGTTGCGGTGCGGGGGCAGTCGGTAATGGTGGTAACTTTATAATAGTTAGCTTTAAATAAGAACTCAAAAATTTTTATATCTCCAAAATTGTAATAACTACAAAATTGTAAAAACTGATAAAGCTGTGTTGTTCTATTCCCTTCTCAACCCAGTATAAAACATTGAAGTGAACTGTCAAGACAAGACAATTGATAATTAATTTTTGTTTATACAATTTAGTTTTATAAATTTGATTGACCTGTCCATGTATGCCCTGAGCTTCTAAGGAAATAAACGTTTTGACTTTGACTTTTCGCATTTATAATATTAGTATGGATTTATTTTTTACATATTCCTATCAGACGGATTATAGTTAGGCGGCCTCCATCTCCCTGGTTTAACGATACCATAAAAAGGGCTATGAATAGAAGAGACAAAGCTTTCAGAAATTATAAAAAGGATCGTTCTGATGTCAACTGGACACTGTACAAAAAGCGAAGGAATCAATGTAACATGATTGTTAGAAATGCCAAAAAACGCTACTTTGCTGACCAGCTTGAACAGTCAACAAGCGCCAACGTTTGGAAACTTTTGAGGTCTCTTGGTTTGGGAAGGGTCAAAAATAATGATGCGAAAATCACGGTAGATTTAAACTCATTAAATAGTTATTTTACACTAAGTGCTGAGCTCGATCCGGTTATTAAAACGACTACGCTTTTGAATATCAGTTCTCTCCCCGTGAAGGATATACCCCCATTCGTATTTCAACCTGTTTGTACAGAACATGTTAGTAAACTCCTCAAATCCTTCAAAACTAAATCGGTGGGAAGTGATAACATTGGAAGATTGATGATCACACATATTTTGGACCAACTTCTCACGGCAATCACGCATTTAGTAAATTTTTCTCTGACGAACGGTAGTTTCCCTGATGAGTGGCGAAAAGCGTATGTACTTCCTCTCCCTAAAGTTCCCAACCCAAGTGACTACAAGAACTTCCGACCAATATCTATCTTACCTTTTCTATCCAAGGTTATAGAATCTGTTGTTCATAGACAAGTGACCGACTTCCTGACTAAGAATAATCTCTTTAACCCATATCAATCGGGCTTCCGGACTGGTCACAGCACGACCACGGCAATGCTAAGAGTTACTGAAGATATAAGATGCAACATGGAAAACTCGCATGTGACAATTCTGGTTCTGATCGATTTCAGTAGCGCTTTCAATGTCGTGGATCATGAGCTACTATTAGCTATATTGCCTCGCTTGAACTTTTCCTCAGGCGCCGTTGAATGGTTTTTCTCTTACCTTAAAGGTCGTCGGCAGGCTATTCGGAATGGCTCAGATATCTCTGACTGGAACGACATAGCATCTGGTGTTCCACAAGGTGGAATACTATCTCCTTTACTATTCTCTCTCTTTATTAATCTTCTTTCCCCGTTCTTACACAGCAATTTTCACATGTACGCCGATGACTTACAGTTATACTGCTCTGCCCCGGTAAGTGAACTGTCCCACGCTATCCAATTACTTAACGACGATTTGTCACGTCTTCATGTTTGGTCAATTAACTATGGCATTCAAGTTAACCCTGATAAGTGCCAAGCCATAGCCGTGGGCAGCTCGCGCCAGCTGTGTAAGATCGACTTCTCTGCTCTCCCATCGCTTTATTTCAATCACATCCCAATTCCTTACTCTCATTCTGTAAAGGATTTAGGTATTATAATTGACTGTAATCTAAGCTGGTCACCGTTTGTTAAAGAGATCTGTCGTAAATTTTATGCAGCATACCACAGCATTCTTCGTTTGAAGAACTTCCTTCCGGTTTCAACTAAAATTACGCTAGTCAACTCCCTCCTAATCCCCATTCTAGACTACGGAGATGTTTGTGCTCTTGACCTTTCGGAGGAACATCTTAATAAATTAGACAGGCTACTTAATAACTGCATAAGATTTGTCTACGGTCTCCGAAAGTACGATCACGTATCCGAATTTCGAGCTAAACTGAAATGGTTACGGATACGCGAGCGCCGCGACCTTAGAATCTTATGTACTCTTTTCTCCATCTTAAACGATCCGAACGCTCCAGAATACCTTAAGAAAGATTTCAAGTTCCTAGCAGAGGCCCACTCAAAGAATCTACGGTCATCTAATACACTAGCTCTTGCAACTCCGAGTCACCGCACTTCCTTTGTAGGCAATTCTTTCGCAGTAGTAGCTGTAAGACTATGGAACTCTCTACCCCTGGACATTAGAAAAATAAATAACAAACTGAGTTTTAAGCTGGCGGCTCGCAAACATCTAGCTAACCGTAATTAGCTGCTAAAATGTTCACAAGGCTTGTAATTAGGTATAGTTTTTATGATTTATGTATTTTTATGATTACAACAATTCTCAAATTTATGTATTGTTTATGGTGTATCTGTATATATATTGATATACATATATATAAATATTCCTTAGGTATATATATATATATATATATATATATATTTATATATATTATATATGTATTTATTAATACTTCAGCATTTTATATTATACATATTTAGATAAGTTTTATATTTATAGTGCCTGATTTGTTTTCTTGCACGCCCAGGATGACTGGTAGAGAATGCTTCTAGCATTAAGTCCTCCTCTGTACATTGTTTTTTGTGCACAAAGTATAAATAAATAAATAAATAAATAAAAAATATTCAATCTGATTTTAAAAACAAAACAAGCTGGACATTTCCTACCACAAATTACAGAGCCATTTGAGGTTCCACTTTTCTTGTTAGCTGTTCGGTACATAGTAGCCCAATTGACCATAATACTCACTTAATTATATACCTGTGCCGGAATCCTCGGAATTCTTGTGTCGCAAGTTGCTTAGCGATTTCTGTAGGTGTGGTAAGGTCCGAAGTTTATTTGATAGGTTGGTATACGATTTTATACATTGTTCAATCAATTGATACAATTTTATGAAAGAATATGTCTCTATGCAAATGGTTTTTCAATTGAGAAATTCTACTGACCAACTGATTTTAGGTTATCTTACGATATATTTTAGTGCTTTTAAGTAGTTGTTTTAAGATAACGCCTCATTAATTTACTTTAAATTAAAATATTGTTTAAATTAAAATATCCATTTGCATACAGTTAAAAGCGGTTATTTCAATTTTACAAACTCGCACTACAATTTTAGTTAGTCTTAGATTTGAGATCACGCAAAGTCGCGGTATGGTAAAAAAATGATGATTATGATACTATGCACTTTCTTATACGGGTACTCGTAAGTTAACGAGACCATCCGTATGTCACATTCTTCTCACTTTACACATAAACCTGTGTATGTAATGTTGATGGGCTACTTTGAAATCTGCTTACGATATAGTAGTTCTTACAATTTCCATTCTTACGACTTAAAGTCGTAAAGAAACGGTCGTTCAGAAGGCAGTAAAAAGGGCTACTTACCTCTTTAAGTTCCCACTGCTATAACACAGGGACTTCTCTCTTGATGAGAGAGAGAGAGTTTAGTCCCTAATTCATCAAGCATCTCTTATGTTGCAGCGTCCATAGGCTGTGGTAGCCACTTCCGATCAGGTGGGCCGCATGCTTGTCTGCCACAAATTGTCTTTGTGGTATATATAAAGAAATAAAAATTACTTTTGAATATAAAAAAAGAATATTTTTTTTATTTGCTCGACGTTATAATATGATCTATGATCTTATCTTTTTTTTGTGCCAATAACTATAAAAAGGCAGCTCGATAGTAATAAGTATAATTATAGTATAAATGTTTATATATTTTTTTTTGGCTTTAAAATGGCTAGTTTGCTATCCGATTTTTCTGTGTCATTTTGTTGATAGAAAGATAGAAAGTTGATATTATTTTATGCGTAACATATATCTATATATTAAATGAAAAAATCTATCAACTTCTCCATTCTATTAACGAACGGTGTGATAATTTGAATACGAAAAATTTGCAAGTTTCATATAAAATTGTTTGATTCATATCTAGCGCATAAGTTATACCAATATTGTTTTACAATTAAATATGTTTATGTTTTATGTATGAGTAGATAACGTAAGACACTATTCCTAAATAGTTCAATTTGTATATCGTTTATAGTGTTTCACGTTAGCCCTTAATGGACAAATAGGTGCAAGTTCTCAGTAACTACATACTGCCATACGAGTCAAGACAGGTAAGGACAGGTAAAAGTACCAGGAAGTAAAAAGTCTAGATTTTATGATTCCTAGGGCGGGGATGTAGGTTTCTAGGGACGCTTTTTGTGTGAAGATGGGTTTGTAATGCAATGGAAGTATGTTCAAAGACGGTAATTACTCGTATTTTTTACAACAGAAATCACACCATGTTATTTGTTACAGAAATAAAGATTTATTTTTTTATTAGCCAATTGACTTCATAATTAATTATTTGTGTTTAAATCATTAACGGAAACAATAATTGACTTTGTGTGGAGTTTTTGAAAAACAGGTTAATGTACCCGAGTGCATAAAGAATTTTAATTGCCAATTAAATTAGATAATTTTACTTAAATGTTGTTTACATAAAAATTTAGAAAAATCTAAGTTTGTAAGTATTATATAAATAGCTGGGTTAAATAGTTTTTAGAATACCTAGTACTTACTAAGCATAATATATTTATGTAAGTTGAACTCTTCCAATAGTTTGAGAAAAAATATTTTCATTTACGTTTTTTAAAATTTAGGTACTAGATTGTTTTTATAACTTTTGAAACTATCATAGCTATAAACACTATTTATTTAGATTGCATGTAACTGTGCCGAAATATCGGGAAACTAGAAAGACAGTCAATCATTGTAAATATCCCGTTATAAATCTAATTAAGATTATTTTAAGTACGTGCTATATAGTTAGTTACTTAGTTATAGCTAGTTGCTATATAGTTTCTTCACTCTCTTATACACTATATCTGTTTAATTTTATAACCTGAGTCAAACGGTTATAATGATAATCTTAAAGTGCATGACTTAGCATGAGCTTAATATTAATACATCAGGTATTCCCATCGTGACCATGCAACATGCATGCAACTTAAGAACATTGCAGTTACTCAGAGAGAACTTAAGTTTAATGTTTTGACTTGCATATATTCTTGAGTAGGTTAGTGTAACTTACAGTTCTGTAGTTACATTTTACAGTGTTTAACCGATTTAAATAGATAAGCTATTTTTATGCATTGTCACTAATTAGGGACCGTTTATTATTCACGTGATCTGTTTTTTATATGTTTTTGGCCTTTCTTGGTGTGAGAGGTTTAAGATTAACCTCCCATCATCCATGTATTTATAGTAGGTACTTAGATGTTATTTTGAAATACAGGTTAAAAGTATAATTTAATTTTTATCTCAAACTAGCTGACCCCAGCAAACGTTGTTTTGCAAAATGAAAAATTGATAGTAGCTGATTCTCCAGACCTACTGTATACGCATATAAAATTTGGTAAAAATCGGTAAAGCAGTTTCGGAGGAGTTCGGTAACTAACATTGTGACATGAAAATTTTATAATTATACTTTTGATAGATATGATCTTTGACGTTAGGAACACACCTACATTGCTTAGACAACAGTGAGTGCTTGTAATTTAATATGAACTTTAAACCATAGCAATAAAGCTCAAATTGACTACGTTTTAGTTACAAATCATTTGTATGGGAAAAAGAAAAGGGCTATTTTTAGGGTTTTTCCAGCAATAATTCTAATTTTTCTCGCCGTAAAAACCATCCTTGAACTTCAACGAACATTTTAAAAAAAGATTTGGCGAAATTGTTCTAGGCGTTGTTGAGTTATGCGCTTACCAACACATTTTTCGATTCATTTTTTTATATTATAGATTAAAGACCATGACAAATAAACTTGACAGGAACGTTTGACAAAAAATAAATACACGTGATATTTAGTGATTTTTGTCAAACCCCTCTTTCAAGTGATTAATAAAACCATTTGCCTGAAGCATGGATGGATGGATGGTTAATGGACCGCCGCTTATCTCTGTACTTTTGATGTTTCTGTTAATAGCTTTTGATGAACACTGTTGCTCGCGAGTTACTATAGGGACTAAAAAATACTATATTTTCTTGGAAACGTATATTAAAATCAAGACAATGCAGTGCGTGAAGATAATCTTGACTCTTTTTTTATTTATTTAAATAAGCGAAGAGCTTTCAAACGGGCTATCAATATACCTATTTTGTATGTAGTTATAATAATTGAAGAATTGGTATAATAAAGTACGTTGATTTTACATTTATAAATTGTGTTATTGGATAAAAATTCAACAACTAATTTTTATTTTTTATTTACAGGTAAGCAACATTACTCCTTAGCAAGTGATCAGGGACATAATAAAAGTAAGTTTATGATTAAGATGATCTAATTACGAATTTCAAATTCTTTGCATCGCTCAAAGAATTTGAAATACGTAATTAGATCATAGTTGAATATCCTGTTTTAAGTTACGGATAATAAAGTCAATTTTACTTAAAAGACCAAAGTGCATACACAGCACTAGTATTTTTTTATTTCCATTTCATTGATAGAACAATCACTTTTTAATCATAGTAAGTTACTTTGTGCATCTTCGCACCGTATATTTTATTAATAAAACACCTAAAAAATAAAAATCACTGAACTTTAGAACAGCAAAATCGATATGAGGTACCAGGATAGTAGAAACGATGAAAATGTACGTAGATTCATTATTTATGATGCCGAAAACATGGAGAAATTTCGCGAAAAAAAGTAAGGCTAGTAAAATGTCCTATTAAATATAATCCCATACCTACATAGTAAAATGTCCTATTAAATAGTAGGGTTATTATGCTGCAAGTCTATTAAGCGGGGCCAGTTGACCTATTGAAAACTTACCGAGCCCGAGTGGCCGGTTCGAGCAGGCCCGGTCTTCTAAAGACACCTTTTTGTAAGTTTGTGTTTCTCTTTACGTTTTGTGGCAAACTGACGATAACCCAGCAGCGTATTCTTGGAGCACACCATTGAAAACCACACTCGGTTTCTCATTTCGGAAGATTGTTACGTAAAGCAATGTCCAAAATTTATGAATTTTAGTATATGTATAAGAGAGGAAGTCTTCGTAGAATATCCGCTACTGGGCTTAAGCTCAAGCAAGAAAGAAAGAAAGCTTACTATTATCTTATCCTGCTGATTGATAGATACTGTATCAAATTAGTTGGATTGTCACAATTATCGTAGATCTTGTTATAGTGAGATGATCAAAACAAACGACCACAGGTAACGGTTATCCCAATAAAAACCATATACAACTTCTTTGATGGTGTAGAGATGTGACAGTGTCGCTAACATCTTCTTATCGATACATAGAATATAGTTCATATCAACAGCGTTCTTATTATGTTAAAGCAAATGACAAACGTGTTGCATGGTTTTAATCTAATTTTAAATTTATCATAGCATGATGTCCGTTTTCGACACGTGGATCATGATGAAATGATACGACATAAAAACGGTATAGGTCAATGATTTAATATATCTATATCGAATTTTTTTATGATACAATTGCATATTTAACAAAAACACAAATAAATATCTAATACCCTTGACGCGTCGTGACCGCGAATACTTTCATTATTTACGTCAATGGACGTAATAAAAAAGCTCTTTATGTGTTAAAACGGTGTCAAAGTACAGATTCTTGTAAAATTACGACAGAGAAGAATAAAGGCCTAACTGAATCAATTTGGACAAGGGCATTGTTGTCACGATGCGAACGTGTTAAATTGAATAGTTTATTTTTAATACAATCAAATGTTACGTAAGCGAACGTTTTTTCGAACGAAACGAATGACTGTAATTATTTTTAAGTTAAGCTTTGTAAAAAATGGACGGACAACCCAGCTATGTTATTACATGTAGTAACAGACAATTTAAGAAAACATAATATTTTTTCGAGGTGAAATTCTATCCTCATTAAAATGTGTGTGTTCAGGAATGGTAGTCCAATACGAGATTCATTCGAAACGCAATTTATAAGTAGCTACGTTTTAATAATTAAGAAAGGTTTAACATTTAGATTTGCTTTCATTATGAAAAATTCTCAACGATAAATCTAACACTCATCTCGAAGCCGTGTAGACTCGTAGTTAAATCATTATTTTTTTGTGTGTCCATATCTAACTTGACGTTTGAAAGGAACACATCACAATACACCTAGCCTTGAGGCATCACCGCACTAGTCGATAGAATGCGTCGATATCGATAACAATGTACATCACTAGCGAGAACAATGGAAGTCTGAGCGCAGTGTAGTGTGTCGTACATCCCAACTTCTAGGGTGCCCATGGTTGGGTGATTCACGTAGATTTGTCCTGGAACTTCGTTGCTTGATACTCCTGAAAGTTATTATACGTATAACCAGCTCGTTGCCAAAAAAGGTCTTCGTAACTTTAATCAGAGAGTATATCACTACGATTTACTATTTTTTTGACTTTATTTCGTATTTTTGTGAAATAAAACAAATTATAACTAGTTTTGACAGCTGTCACTGAAAGTGAAGGTCTACTATACATATCAAAATGAAGGTATATTATAATAATATACCTTCATTTTGATAGGTTAAGTACCCGTAACACAAGCTTAGTGCTTACCACGGGGTTAGATGTTGCTATATCATACGCGCAGAGCTCCATGGTCACCCCACCATCAGAAGCTCTGTATGTTACTCGGGCGTTCTCATGACCCAGAGCGGTTGAAAAAGTGAAGTGATTGGACTCAGCTCATAATTGTATCAGTGATGCCTTTGTTTTTACTAGTCCGGAAAATGTACGTCTATGTAGGCTGCATTTTTGACGAGCTAACGACTTTAAAAGCCGTGCTGGCTAAGGTAATGGGTTCAAAACCCGCCACGCACTTTCTTGATTTTTCTTGTTGAAAAATATATTTGAGCTTGTTGTGAAACTTGCATGTTCTGAGAACTTTAAAGAGTTTGAGAGGCATGTGACATTCACCAACCTGCACTTGGCCAACATGGGGAATTAAGGCATTAGTCCTCTCTCGTTAAGAGAGAAGTCCCTGTGTCCCAGTAGTGGGAACGTTAATAGGGTGATGATGATGATGAACCTCTTTAAGGCTCGCAGCAGTTTCTGCTCGGCATTGTATAGTTTAGCCATGGACAAAGAGTATATATTTCTTCCATGGTTTAATTTCAATTAATCATTTCAAAAATTTATTAAAAACTATTATATATAAAACTATTAACGTAGTCTTTTAGACTTTACCACCTGTGCTAGTTAGAAACTGTGCTACAGCAAGGCAATGTCCGCATATCACGTATAAATACACAATTATGTATGTCTTTTGGTGGGACATTTAAACAATAATGATTTGTACTTTTTCATGTAGATATAAACCTAAAGAAATGTATTCATTAAGTAATTAGTGCTGGAAAATTCGCATAGCGAAATCTTTTCATATAAAAGAAAGAAGATACATATATTTTGAACAATTACCTCGTAATTAGAATAGGCCTATGTGTAGCAGTGGACTTCTTACGGCCGAGATGCCATTAGGCTTTTTTTTATTAAATCCTCACAAATTTTCGTGAAGCTCGGAGGTGAACACTCACAGCGCATGCACACACATAAACTCCGTGGTTAACTTTTGAAATGAAATGAAATGAAATGAAATGAAATGAAATGAAATGATATTTATTTGCCAGAATATAGGTTGTACAGGTTCTTGAGTTTAAAGTAATGATCTCTATATTCGACTAGGTAAGTCGTGCAAATGTTTTAGTTAATTAATAGGTATGTGTCTATTTGATTCAAAATTAAAATTAAGCTAACATGTCACAATATGTCATAAATGTAATCACAAATTAAAGTAAATAGCAATACATTCATAAAAAATAAGTAATAATAAGTCAAATCATAATTAATTATTCATATATCAACGAATTACATGCAAATTTGTATTTAAAATATTCTTCCATGCAATAAAAACATGAGTCACATAGAAAATTATACATTTTGATATTAAATTCAGTATCGTGAAGTTGCCTAAGTTTATTTTTATTTTTATTTTCTTAACGGATACCGACTTCTAATATCTCTCTATTCAGTCAAGGAAACTCAACTACGAGACTTGATAGCTACCAAACTCACCACACTTGGCAAAATCAGTTTTTGATGTTGTTTTCCAAAACTCTTCTGCTCATCTTCGGTCGGACGGTCAAGAAACGAGTCAAGAGAGTAGTTACAGCGACCGCTACGCGATTGGTCGAAACAGATCACGGTTTTCTTTTGAAGAATCCTAAAAACCTACTAGCTTTAAAGTTTAAAGCCATCCCTTACGTCACTAAGCTTTCATGTTGCGTCACAAACTAGTTGATAATACTTTCACATCCAACCTTGGACAGCCAAAAACCAACAACATTATAACTATCAACCAATAATCAGTACTTAGCGAGTCAATTCTGTTGTGCAAGAGATACGCCCAGTGGAGTTGTCAAGCTTTAAACAGGTTCAAGGTGATCTGATTACATAGATTATAGGTGATTAGATAAGGTAGGTGCAGTCAGCTAAATGATGTGGCAAAATGATTCCGTTTGAGGGTCAATATTTGAAGCTGAAATAAGAACTGACACGATACATTTTCAGTTTTTTTTTAGTTTAACTCTATTGTAATGTTTTGGCTTGACTTAAGCTGCAGATTAGCCAAAACGACCAAAAATGATCCGTTATTTAGATTATTTAAGATGATACAGTGCATTTAAGTTTAACGTTACGTCACGAGAAAGTATATACTTTACCTATATTTTCGGGACATCACTTACCCTTGTATTATCTTTCACAATTCAAGACATTTGTTGTAAATACTTTATAGAATATAATTATGAGCAAGTTTAAGTGAAAAAACTGCTTTATTTTACTTTACCGTCATAGATCTTTTTGACACGACACTGAGTTAATATGAGAAATAGATATAAAATAAATAAATACCTACCTTCTTGGTCTTCATGCCCCATCTTAGACCACATCGTCACTTCAGGTGAGATTGTAGTCAAATGAAGGCTCATCAAACAATGAAAAAAAAAATTCCGGTCTACTCACACAGCTTCACATCATCATCTTAAGAAACGTAATTTACACCAAATCTACACCTCTGATCAAAACATAACTTAAAATCTACAAAGTAACAAGTAAGT
Organism: Gymnoscelis rufifasciata; assembly: GCA_929108375.1. Lineage (NCBI taxonomy): Eukaryota > Metazoa > Arthropoda > Insecta > Lepidoptera > Geometridae > Gymnoscelis > Gymnoscelis rufifasciata. The sequence goes on along the minus strand of OV815327.1, from coordinate 3,939,561 downwards.
ACAATAATTAAAAATTTAGCTTTGTAATGGTCCTCAGTTTTAAGTTTCAATATTCAAAATTATTGAAAATTCAATGTCGTCGACAGTACCAGTGTCTTAACAAGCCTATTCAAGTAATAGGCGAGTTGCATAATTTTATACCTATAATAATTGGTCTGTAAGGCGGATCTGTTTGTCATTGGGGAAATTACGGTATCTTAACATCCTGCCCCAGTATTAAGACATAGTTTTGCCGGATATAAGTATTTTGTTTTGAAACACTTTTTGTTTTCGGTTAAAATTATACAGAATTGTTCAATTAAATCGCTATAATTACGTGTGAAATGCTTTATATGTGTTAATGGAGTTGTTTTAACACTTGCAAAATGCACACGGTGTAATTTTATATTGTTCTTCCTGAAAATATCACAAAATACCTTGTTTTTAAGATGAGCACGGTACCCTACCACGAGTTGTCATTTACGACTGTTGGAGATTTGGTCACGTTGTAATCCCATACATTAGACAGATAAAGACAAAATTTTTGTTGTGAAAAACCTGTCAAATGCCCCATGCATTTACACATTACACAAGAACTATGTAGTTATCTCCAACAGTCGTAAGTGGCAAGTCGTGGTAGGATGTGCTCTAATTGAAATGTTTTACAATAAGCCTCAAAGGTATTGAAAACTCAAACATGGTAATATTAAAAGTTTCCGAAACTATTAAGCAAATTAGTTTGGAAATACGTTTCCAGTATTATTATTGCTAAGTTCTCTGATAACGAATAACGAAAAACAATAATGAATAGGACTTCCAACTTTATAATAATCGTGATCCTTCCTCGGCCGCTTCGACACCTAATATCAGATGAGAATATGGTCAAACAAAGGTTTGTTTATCATAAAAAAAAGGTGTGTGTGCGATTCACACACGATAGAAGTGAAACTTCAGTAAATCGATAAAAAAATAAGAAGAATAAAAAAAAACAAAAAAAAATACTATGCAAAAAGATTTTGTTCGGGCGGTCACCCATCCAAGTACTGGCGTCGCGCAAAGTTGCTTAACCTCGTTAGCGTTTAAGATTGGCTTACCCGACAGGTAAGCCAATCTTATTTCCATTTCCGTTGCATCCGGTTTCAAATCACAACGATTCTAAAGAAGTTTCACTTCAAAAATATATATTCAACTATATTTGAATTCTAATGATAATGATGTATGTAGATATTGGCTGGTCGGGCCATTTTTGTCAAATGTGGTACATAACGGTATCTATCCTTCTGTCACACCCACTGTGTCCATATAAATAAACAGTTTCGCTGTTTTATATACATAAATAAACCGTACTACGATTTCTTTTTTTTTTTTTTTTTTTTTTTTACTATTGATAAGCCTTCATTTGACCACAATCTCACCTGATGTAAAGTGACGATGTGGTCTAAGATGGAGCATGAAGGCCTAGAAGATGGCTTCTCCGGACCACATTACGAAACACGAAAAAATCGCTTCACGCACTGACCCAGCCCGGAGGGTGGTGACAAGCCGCGGCCGAAGCCTACCACCAGAGACTGTTCTTAGCACCACCCGGAGGTCACGTGTAAGGATTCAGAGGGTTACCACTTACGGACGTGAACAGACAAAACCTCCATTTCTAATCGACAATTCTGTTTATAGTATTAATGCAAAAAGTATTTATTTTACGCGGCCGCCGGCAAACTTGGAACCAATGCGGCAAACCTATGATTCAATAATAAATAGTAAGTAATAATGAAAAAAAAAATGAAAAAAAAAATTATTTTGTAACTACAAACATCACTAAGCGAATTATAGTAACAAACAGGTTATTTAACTAAAATAATACTATTCCTGGATGGATGACATAGGTACCCAAACTAGGAGAGCCTGTGTGATGGCGTACCTATCCCCCCCGCCGGACATTATTATACATAATAGATACATATTAAGGAATTACTATTAATACATATTTATTACTAACAATAATGCTAATCAATATTATACTATACATATCTATCTTTATCTTATATTTCAAAATAATAAAGTGTTATTACAGGTATCAGACGCCCATATAAAAATATACCTTATAGACTAACATACATAAAAATATAAATCTTAAATACTTAAAATACGATTAGCTTTTGTCTTATAAGGCTGTCTTAGAAAGACAGCAGAGGCGTTGTACAAAATACATAATGCCTGAAGAGCTCATTTTGTGTGGTGGATTTGAGAACTACTGACCCATAAAAAAGCTTTCATTGTTGTTAACATCGCTATGTGCTACAACCCACTACAGAAAATATGATTATTCACACCTTGATTATACATTATCTATCTATATAAATAAAAATGGATTGTTGTTCGTTAGTCTGATTAAAACTCGAGAACAGCTGAACGGATGTATCTTATCATGGTCTTGAAATATTCGTGGAGGTCTAGGGAAGGTTTAAAAGGCGAGAAAAAAATCGAATAAAAACCCGTGCGAAGCCGGGGCGGGCCACTAGTTATAAATACATACTAGCTGACCCCAGCAAACGTTGTTTTGCAAAATGAAAAATAGATGTTGGCCGATTCTCAGACCTACTCAATATGCTCACAAAATTTCATGAGAATTGGTCGAGCCGTTTCGGAGGAGTACATTGTGACACGAGAATTTTATACTTAAGAAGACACAGCTAAAGGCTAAGTGAAAATTGTGTCAGTGTCACAGAGTCAATTGTCACGTGTGCAAAAAATAGATGCTCAAACGGGAATATATTTCCTTACGGCTATATAGCTTTAATTTAAGTACTTTTACTCATATCTCCTTTTATTTGAGAATAAGGAAGTTTTTAACCCCTTATCTTAGTCATATTAACAAATGACCCCAATTTCACTACCCTACTTTTCAAAAACGTGCTTGATTTTTTTTATTCAGTAAAACATAAAACTCTTTACTGAAACGTAAATCACACAAAATGCACTAAAAGGGTTTAAATGGGGTCAAATACAGTGATATTACACACAAACAAACCGTTATATAATACATGCAATTATTGCGTTGCGTGGTTGAATAATAATTATTGCATGCATTGTTCTGGCTGTATGTTAGATACGAATCTATTTCATTAACAACTTGAGAAAGACATTGGCAATAAAATAGAATTCTATGTAATGGATTATGTCAGGTCGTTAGCTTTTTAATTACCTAGCTAATAAACATAATTTTAGTATTATATGAATAAGAACATTTTATTGTATAAATTGTTTGTGTACATGAAGATTTTAATAAAAAAAAAATGTATAAAGCCTCGGTCTGCCTCCCACTTGCTGTAACGCCCAACAGGGTCCACATTGTGAAACATGCATACACTTTACAGCAACTACGTCTTAGAATTAAGCCAACCAATGTGTTGAAAAGTTTATACACATTATTATAAAAAATTAAAAGAACTCTAAGTAAAAAAATATATATTTAAAAGTGCAAAAAGTCTGTTTATGGTTCTTGAGATAGCCTGGTGACGGATAGACGACGAAGCCTCCTACCTCATCCTTAATAGCGAACCGTTTTATCCTTAAGTACAGAACCCTCAAAAAGCTTTCTAACATAAATATTGACTAAAGTCTAACCAGTCGAAAGTGCGTTGCCTAAATTCCAGAAAACTAAAATAGTCACTGAGTCATCTCAGTCTAGGTATGAGATATCTAGTTTAAAATTCTAGTCACATTGTCCATCTAAATCTCGAAAAACTGCGAAGATTTTCAAGAGATAAAATCATTTTGATTCGCCTTACGGATTTGCCGTTCAACAATGAATAATTTTGTTCAGAAATAATATTATAAATTCTAGATTTTTTACAAATCATCGCCAAGTTCAGTTTTAAAAAACATAAATATGTGTTCAAAATTTGGAAACAAGAGGAAGATGTACTCAAGTATTATGAAAACTTTGCACCCATGCGAAGACAGTCGTGAGCCGTGTTGGCTAAGTGGTACCACATTCGACTTTCATTCCGTAGATCGTGGATTCAAGTCCCGATTTTCTTCTTAAATTATATGTGCTCTTTAAACAAGTGAAGGCAAACATCGTGTGGAAACCGGCATGTTCTGAGAACTATTTGAAAGACATGTGACAACCAGTTTGAAAGACATGTGACATTCACCAACCGGACTTGGTCGGCGTGGTGAATTAAGGCCTAATCTCTCTCGTCAAGAGAGAAGTCCCTGTGTCCCAGCAGTGGGAACTAGGGGAACGGGGAAACATTACTTAATATGGAGATGCAGAGTTACACTCTCGCAAAAGATTGGGTGTGTATGTCGCTAGATGCTTATAATTTATTTTTTCGAAAATATCCGTTATAACTATAGAACGTGTAATACAGCGGAAATCTACAAGTACAATAATGTAAAAAGGCATGATGACTAGGTACATAAAAAATTGGTATTCTGCGTAGTCCATTTTAGCCTGTCCAAAAATGTATGATATGTATCAAAAAAGGTAAGTAAGATAATTATTATGTAAGTAAGTGCACAGATATAGAACATCAAAGTTTCGGCATACATACCGCACGACCGTTTCGTTACGCGAAACCTCAATTTCTAATGTTTATTCATTGGCACGAAAAATTTAAAAACAATGGTACAACTTTTTATTTAATAATCTAAATAACGGCCGCAGTATACATATTTTTTGTCATTTATCCTATTACTGTTTATAGTTGTACCTAAGAGGGCGGCAATATGTTCTTTCGCCCCGAACAGTCTCTGGTAGGCTTCGGCCGCGGCCGCGTCTTGTCACCACCCTCCGGGCTGGGCCAGTGCGTGCACTGAGAAAATATTATTTTAACAAAGTACCTTTTTGGCTCGGTTACAATCATATCGGTCATTTTTAACTAAGACTTATCTAAAAATTTATAAGCGAACTTGGCATAGAGTAGACTTGTGTACATTGTTATATTTTCTTGGCTGATAACAAATAAAAAAACGCTTCATGAAGCGATTTTTTCGTGTTTCGTAATGTGGCCCGGAGAAGCCTATACCTTCTAGGTCTTCATGCCCCATCTTAGACCACATCGTCACTTTACATCAGGTGAGATTGTGGTCAATAGAAGGCTTATCAAGCATAAAAAAAAAGTTTCGAGGTCAAAGATAGTATCACAATTACAGAACAACAACTCCAAAAATGAGCTACTTATGTACCAAACTGTAACTCTCCGCTCCAAAAACCAAGTGCCAAGGTCAATACCCCGAATATACATTTACATACATAAATAGCTATGCAAAATAATATGCATAGACGTAATGAGTGTAACAGTGAACCGGCAAGATCTATTAGATAATAGAATTGTCTGAATTACTGAATTTGTATTACGGTGTTATATTTACTAACAACAAGGTAAAAATTTTTTAATAAAAATATATAAAATAAAACAACTCCTTTTTATCCAACTGCCTTAGTCAGATGAAGTTACGTATTAAAAATAGGTTTAAGTTTTATAAAAAAAAGTAAAACATTACGTTATGTATTTGTAAATTTTAGTAAATGTTTCGTTAAATACATTCTCTGGACAACTCAACCACAAAAAAACCATCATACGGGCTCATTAACCCCTATTAGTTTTTTTAATGGTTGAGTGTTTTTGAGTTGTCGATATCGAGTCGATAGATTATATAGCCAATAAATATATAAAATAATCAATTTTTTTAAGAAGTTTTTAAACTTTAATTAAAAGTTTTCAGTTTAAAAAAAGTCTGTTTTGATATATATATTTTTGATGAATTCCACCGCCCAAGAACTGTCAACATTTAAATAATGTTGTTTTTGTTAATATACTTTAAGAAAATCATATTTTTCCTATATTTAATAATAAAGGTTTGTTTGTAATCAAAAAAACACTAAATCAAACTCTTCAGTGTTACAACATTAGTAAAGCTTAGATAAGCATCCCGTAGGTTTTCTGAGGTTTTTTTAAACATATAAAAATAAAGTTAGTCGAAGCGAGCTCAAGTAGTTTTTACGTAAAAATTTCGTGACCGTCTGCCATTTTTGCTCGTTGCCTAATGATTTGTATGAAATGATTTGTATGAAATTGTATGAAATGATGCTGTAATTTCCGGATGGGTGTTTTTGCTGACTTTCGTTGCATCAGATGACATTTTAAATTGCTTGGGTGCAAAAGATCATTGGATCTTGTGGGTCGTGACTGATGACTTGACGTGGTTGTAGCAATAATTATAATTACAGTGCATTAGATATTTAATTCGGTATTCAATTGACCGTAACCGACTCCTATATAGCAGGTCCAGTTATCTTTTTTAAATTTTAGTACTTTTTTCAGTGTTAACTAATTCCAAACGCAAAATAATGTTATACTCAATGATTCCAAGCGCCTGTTTTGATATATAATAATTGTTCCAAGTATTTTCGAGTAAAATAGACAATAGTACAATATAGTTATTTCACTCAATCACACGTGACAAAGCGAGATAGCTTTTAACATAACTAACGATTAACACGTATAATTATTGACATAACTATACATTGCTTAGTTTGTTCAGATTAAGTAAAATAAGGCATGACTTTGCTGTTAAATAGTCTAGTAAAATAGTTATTTTGCTAGAAGTAAAAAAAATGCTTCTTCGTTTGAATAATTAAGAATGATTTGAATGCGTCCATTCAAAAGAGTTCAGATTCTCTTGCACTTTTCCGCAAAGATCTTTTTCGTCTATGATCTTAATCAAAATTCACTTCAAAGGAGTTCTTATTCGTCTTAACGATCATAGACAACACAAAACACTTTATCTGGCAGTGAAAGTACCATCAGGTGGAAAGTGCGACGCTTTGTTTGCCAAGCCTGGGCAGAATGCGGCTTGGCAGACGCTTTAGAAAGCACGGCTCTCAACTGCCCTACTGCGTATGTGTACCTTAGATAAGGTATAGGAAGATGCTTAGGTTTAGTATAGGCACTAGAAGTCTGTATCCGGCTAGATTTTTAAGTTACGTAGAAAAAGCCGTGTATTCCTACCTTTTTCATAAAAGCTGTTTAGAGCGGTATTCAAACCCGTGCATATTATTTAGGGTTTTATTTGTGAGACAAACTCATTAAAGAACCTTATTATTAGTCGTAATACTATCACACTTTAAAGCTTAATTCACTTTAAGGCTATATTTTAACCATTGGCTATTTTACCCGGATATTATGAAACAGGCATACTATCAAAACTTTTATTATGCCTCAGTGGCGCTGTGAGTGAAAGTTCGCTTGCTGGGCAAAGGTAGTGGGTTCAATTCCCACCGAGCGGTCAGTGTTTGTATATACTACTTTCTGCAAAACAAATCTTGGTTGTCATAGGTATGTCTATGATTATAATTACACCGAATAGCGACCATTTTTATCGTAATAATAGTTACAAATTTTTGTGTGTAAGATTTTTTAATTTTTGTAGCAAAATAAAATTTATTTAAATACATATAATAATTAAATATATATATCAGTCAAGTACCCACAACACAAGCTTAGATCTTAACACAAACTTATATGTATAAGGCTATATAAAGCTATGTGGGCAGCTACATAGCTTTATCGGCACAAAATATTAGGTCCTTACATATGAAATTGGCGTTTTGTATGGGAGGAACAAAAAGTCGAATATTTTTTAATATAATATATTTAATTAATCAAAGTATGAACCATTATTTTCTATGCACTTTTGCCATCTTATAGGTAGTTCATTGATCCCTTTACTAAAAAAACCAGTCGGACGGGAATCAATAAAATCTTTGAAGGCGATTTGGACTGCCCCATCGGAGTTGAATTTTTTCCCTTGCAAGAAGTTATCCAAATTTCGAAAAAAATGGTAATCTGTTGGAGCAAGGTCCGGGGAGTACGGAGGATGTCTTAGACTTTCCAATTGAAGCTCTTCTAATTTAGTAGCCGTCTGTTGCGCAGTGTGTGGTCTAGCGTTGTCGTGAAGCAGCAGTGGCGTGGAGCGATTGACCAGCCTAGGTTGTTTAGCCGCTAGCTTTTCCATCATGGTTTGCAATTGCTGACAATAGACATCAGCCGTAATAGTCTGGCCAGATTTGAGAAAACTGTAATGAACAATACCGGCACTAGTCCACCAAACGCTTACAAGTAACTTTTTTGGGGTTAATTTTCGCTTGGGGCAGGATTTGGCTGGCTGGCCAGGATCCAACCATTGCGCTGAGCGCTTCCGATTATCGTAAAGAACCCATTTTTCATCACAGGTAATGATTCGGTTTAAAATACCTTCATTATTGTGCCGGTTTAGTAATGTAACGCAGCAGTCGACGCGCGTTTGCCGGTTTGCTTCAGTCAATTCGTGAGGTACCCACCTTTCAAGCTTTTTAATCTTCCCAATTTGCTTCAAGTGAATTAAAACAGTTTTATCACTAACACCGCAGCCTGCAGCTAACTCGGACGTGGTTTGCGATGGATCCGCTTCCACAATAGCCTTCAACTCTTCATTATCAACTTGAGTCTCAGGCCGTCCACGGGGCTTGTTCTGCAAGTCGAAATTTCCAGAACGAAAACGTTGGAACCAAAAACGAACTGTGTTTTCTTTTGCAACACGACCGCCATACACATCATTCACCCTTCGAGTTGTTTCCGCAGCACTAGTGCCACGGCGGAACTCGTACTCGTAAATAATGCGATATTTTAAGTTTTCCATTTTGTAAAATGAGTGACGCAAACAGAAAAAAACAGAAGAAAAAAAACAAATGAATGACGATCATCGAAGCACAAATACATGAGTCTATAGCTGTACAAATTTGAATTTGGAATTCCTTACCAAAGAGGAGAAATTTGTGATTAAAGTGGCCAGTACGAAAAACGCCAATTTCATATGTAAGGACCTAATATTAAAAAAACATATATATTTGAGGTTGATAGTATTTATTTTAACTAATACTTATTACTATTATGTCCATATTTTTTTTATCTGTTTTGTTTAACTAACGAAACTGATAAACAAAATAATTCAAAATATTATAATATAGGAATCAAACTCCTTACTTTCACCTTAGGATATTCAACACACGACCCAGCCTGGATTTTTATTAATGCGGTTCACTCACCCACTGACAGACATACCGACCGACTACGGGCACAGACTATACATATATTCATAGACTTGTACTGGGGCCTAGTTTTTTTTATTGGTTGAGGGATCTAACCGTCACTTTTATCTGCAATGAGGTCGATAGTATTTATTTAAATGTAATTGGAAACCAATTAAAATATGTAGTTTAATTACTTAAAATGAGGTAATTAGATTTATCGTTTAATTTTATAATTCATCGTGAGGTATAGGTATAATAGTAAAAATCAAGATTATACTTAATCTCGATTCATATTCATTTAAGTAATCTTATCCTAATATTATTGAAAATTGACCTATTTGTTATGAAAGTAGTTTTTTATTGGAAAATCAAATGTCACAAAATAACGGGTTAATGTTTTAATTTTTACATAGTGATCTTAACAAAACTTACATCAGCCACTAAATTATTAGTTATTAACTTCATTGCATCACTTTGTATAAAATCTAATAATTTTATTTTATTTGTTTCAGGTAATATATTTATTTATAATACATGAGAAAAGCAATAGAGTCAAAACTACTGTTTTGTGACTCCACCATACAATACATATATTTGGTAAGTAACAAGGAAATAGAAGAAGAATTTTTTTTTGTTCAGGCAATGAGGTAAAAGTTAAATTGAATACATGATATTTTTTGTAAAACTTAATCGATTTGTTTTTATTTATAAATACCAATTTGTACTACAAACAAAAACTTGCGACAGACTGGAATAATAAATATCGTTATTTCATAATTTAATAATAAAAATGCAATAAAATCAATCGATTTCGTACCGAGTAGAACCTGATATTTTGTTCGCTATCGGCAAATTAACTTTTATTACGAAAATTAATTAATGTGATTTACGATTATAAGTCTTGTGATTCGAAAAACAATGCAAGCATTTTATTAGCAACTAGCGGCACGCCCCGGCTTTGCACGGGTAATTATTCAAAATTGTTTCAATATTATTCGAATTTTTCTCGCCGTAAAAACCATCCTTAAACTCCAACGAACATTTAAAAAAATAAATTGGCTAAATTGGTATAGGCATTGTTGAGTTATGCGCTTAGCAACACATTTTGCGATTCATTTTTAACCCCCGACAAAAAAAGAGGGGTGTCATTGTTTGACGTGTCTATCTGTCTGGGACATCATAGCTCCCGAACGGATGAAGCGATTTCAACTTAGTTTTTTTTTGTTTAAAAGGTGAGTCTGGCCCGAGTGCTCTTAGACATGTTTCATGAAAATCGGTTGTGCCGTTTAAAAATTGTGGGGGTTAGAGTGGGGAAGGAAAACCGAAAATCTGCAAAAATCTCGAGTGGGGTATCAAATGAAAGCGCATTGCGTGCACTTTACACATTATTATGGTGTTTTACTTTTACGGAAATTGAAGGATTCGAATCGGGGGTTTTTCTTATATTTTATATTTAGATTTATTATTTATAAGAAGATTAAGGTAAGAGAAAACATACTATTGATTGCAATGTTCAAATTGGTGTAACCGACAACAAACATAAACTTGGTTCGGGTCAATTGGTGTAACGTTAGTTTTTTGAAGAAAGTTGGTTTTATATTGGTGTATGCTATTCGAAAGAGCAGAAAAAAACTAAAAAAAACTGTATACTTAGATAACTTATTTTACGTGTTTTGGTGGTTAACCCAATTGAACCTGCAACCGACGATATGTACAATATCTATGCTATAATGGTAGGGTTTAGTTCTGAAAATAACTTTTTGAATGGGATTAGTTACCTGTTAACGAATTATTAACTACTAACTAAGCGACAAAATATTATCAAGCGAAATTTTTTTTATTTCCGCACACGACCATTCAGTAGGGAGCCGACCCCGCGCGGTAGATTATTTCGTGATCTTAACCCCGCTTATTGTCACAAAACTATAATAGTTAGAGATATGATGTAAGGACGTTTTTTGTAGATAATGATAAGTTCTACAAAGTTGTAATTTATCACTTTGTTATATATTCAATAGTTTTCGCAGCATTCGCGATTAAAGAAAGATTTTAGGTTTATTTATTTTTTTAATTCGCTTATTGTCACAAAACTATAATAGTTAGAGATATGATGTAACGACGTTTTTTGTAGATAATGATAAGTTCTACAAAGTTGTAATACATCACTTTGTTATATATTCAATAGTTTTCGCAGCATTCACGATTAAAGAAAGATTTTAGGTTCTTTTTTTTCACCATGGGTTACATTATCGCAGTTTGGTAAGGAATCATATTATTTTTGAAAACTAAATATATCCTATGTCACTCAGGGATAGTGTAGCTTTCGAATGGTGAAAGAATTTTTTAAATCGGTGCAGTAGTTTCAGAGCCTATTCGAGACAAACAAACAAACAAACAAAAAATCAAACCTTTCCTCTTTATAATATTAGTATAGACAACTTATCGAAGCAACTTTTAACAATAAAATGCGAAAACAGGCTGAAAAGATTCAAATGCGCAGGAAGTCCACCAACTAACGGACGGATGATTTGATAAAGGGTACTTATAACACATCATCATTTTAGCCGTAGGACGCCCACTCGACATAGACCGCTTTCAAAGACTTCCAGTAACTTCCGTCGCGAGTTGGTAGACGACCTACGCTACTTTTTTTATGATAGATAAGCCTTCGTTTGATCTCAATCTCACCTGGTTTAAAGTGACGATGTGGTCTAAGATGGAGCATGAAAACCTAGAAGGTAGATGGCTTCTCTGGACCACATTACGAAACACGAAAAAATCGTTTCACGCACTGGCCCAGCCCGGAGGGTGGTGACAAGCCGCGGCCGAAGCCTCCAACCAAAGACTGTTTCTAGCACCACCCGGAGGTCACGTGTAAGGATTCAGAGGGTTACCACTTACGGACGTGAACAGACAAAATCTCCACCGTTACCGATTCGTGGTCTCCATTCGAGAAATTTGCGACCTCAACGGCCATTTGTTCTACTCTTACATGGCTTGTCCATTGCCACTTTAGTGAGCTAATTCGCTTAGCTATGTCGGTGACCCGCTTATAAGATACAACTGAAAAATACGAGGGAGGCCTGAAGCAGACGTTCTACGTATAAAATGTTGATGTCATTAACTCGTTCACTACCCTTGGCGAACAGCAGAACATTCGTACGCGTCTTCATTATGAGTGTAATAGACACTATAATAGTCAGTGCAATTATTATAAACAATGCTAAACGTTAAAACATTACTATTTTAGCTTAGAAAACGAAAACTATATATTTTTAACATTGTCTTTATCTTTTAGTCTTTGTTTTAACTTTTCTACAAACATACTAGTTGTATGTTAGTAGAAAAGTTGCATTTTTACTTACGTTAAATAGTGTAAGTATCATGTAATGTAGGTGGAAAATACATATTTTTTTTATAGGTATCTAATAAATAATCTAGCATTCTTAACCTTAATCTTACAAAATAAGTAGCTCTTGTCCCTGACTGGGAAAACAGTTCTGACCGTGTTAAATGACATTTAAATCGGGCGTTGTTTTGCTTGCATTCCAAATAATTGATTATCCCGCGATTTGTGTTTTTAAATGCGGTAAAAAGTATTCCACGTGTAAGATGATAAGTAAGCTATATTATTGTGAAGTTTCATCAAAATCCTATTTGTAGTTTTTTCGTGAGAGATCAACAACACACAGTTGGATGTAACTTTCGTTACATCCAACGTACATACATACATATAGGTAAGTAGGATTTTAAAACTATCGGGCAAGATATGCATATCAATACTTAATATTTTAATGTATACAAAAGTACATTTTATCATATTATCTCTTCTCAAACGATGTGTTTTACACATTATACATCTGTATTTTGGGATATCTTAAACCTATTATAAATTTAAGTATTTGTGATTTTTATTAAAAATAATGTCGTGGGCGCTGAGATAAGAAAAATACGAAAACACAACCAAAATTCACTTCTACGAATCTTTATATTGACATGAAAAGGGTAATTTTATTGGAGACTCATTAAATCGGTCTTTATACTGAACCAGTGATTTTTTTTTCCACTTGAACACCTTTAAAAATAGTCTACATGATTCAACAAAAAATCAAATTTAGCTTTAAGTTTTCTCGGTTTTAGATAAAACCTATTTTCGTTTGAAATTTACTTTGTATATTATTAAATACTTCATCAGTTAATGAGCTACAACTCAAAAATAATATAATCCCTACGTCATATCATCCCTTAGACGGACAAAAGAGGATTTATGTGAGGTTTTCTTTAAAATATATTTTAACTTGCGGCCCGCCCCGGCGTCGCACGGGAATAAAATTTTCCCGGAAATTATTCGAATTTTTCTCGCCGTTAAAACCATCCTATCTCTGAAGTTGGATCGAACTGCACATGGTGTGCGAATTTTATTATATTCGGTTAAGTGGTTTAGGAGTCCATTGAGGACAAACATTGTGACACGAGATTTATATATATTAAGATTATTATAATTAAATTATGACAGTAAGAAGTTTAAATATAATTATTATTGACAACTTTTGCGTAGGCATATGCATTTCCTCCTCGCAACCTGTCTGCCTTGGTATTTAAAGCTCTTGCACGCGTGATTTCAGTTTGAATGAGATGCAGAATTTTATTTATTTCATATATATCTGATGAATTCGATACAGTTTAGAAGTAGTTTTTTATAAAATAGAGGTTTCAAAAAAACAAATTCAAAGCTATTACCTTAATTTTATTCTTTTATTTATAACTTGTTCTCAAAAAACCATTCAAAGAGGAGGACTTATGGCTGGTAGCATTTTGTACCAGTCTTTCTGGGCATGCAAAATAAATGAATTGGCACTGATCACTGCAAAATTTGTACACATTTAGTTAATATCGTTTTAACTGAGGAAATATTTCAATGAGTACCACCTACTATACCACTGAGACTGAAAGGGTAAAAATCATAATGATACTTTGAACCATAGAGAAAACAGTTTCTTTTTGATCCTTAGGGACTTCAAAGAACCAAAAAGGTCTAAAAAAAAAAATCTCTGGTAGAGACTCAGAACAAGGATCTCTTTTCTCTATGGGTAGAGTACTTTCTCTACCAACATTCTCTACAAGTATTTGTGAAAATCACAAAATGCTATCATTTCTTGTGTGTATGACCACCATAGACTTCCGATCGACAATCGATTGAGAGCAGTGTGGTATTTCTCAGGGTATCATAACAGGTATGTACTGTTATTAACTATCTTAAAGACTGTATTGTAATACTAGTTTATCTGAACATGGCCGTTCGGCAAGTTTTTGTTGTTTCATATAAAACATCTTTATTCTCAAAATATTAAGCTTGATCCTTGATGATTCTCTAATATTTGTTTATACACCAGCGTATTCATAAAAAAAACCTATTTCTGGCTAATATAACTTATCTTAAACAGACAATAAGCCTAATTATGCCCTATTTAGCAACTAATATAGAGATAAACACGAGTGAATAGCTTTAATTGAACTGTTATTAAACAGATTTGGCACTAATTAGGTTAATGGATAAAGTTTTTTATCAAACGTTCTATTAACCGCCTATAAGCCTTATATAAAAAGTCAATAATTTTTATGAATACTGATGTTAATTTTTCCGTGATTTTTAGTAATTCCGGGCCATAAAGGTGGAACTTGAAATGTGAAACTTGAGGTGCTCACTCATGAGGAAAATTTCGATTACCCGAGAGAGCACAGCAAAGCATCATTAATTATTAACGTGTTAGAAAAGGACAGGACATTATATTCACCATATTGATGTATCTACGTTTATTGGCACGAAAACAAAGCTTGGTCATTTAAGAAGTATGCCACAAATTATCTATATTAGTGTAAATTTTTTGCCAGAAATGCATATGCTCAAAACTCTAGAGGTCCGTTTCCTACATAATATTAATTTGTGCCTCGATTTAACTCGTAGCTAATAATTTGTGGCATAGTCTACATTCTAGACTATAAAGTCAACTTGCCTTTGTAACATAATCATAACCATTACAGTACAGTGTAAATGCAGCGTACAAAGCATGCGTCGAACGGGATTAAATGTCGTTACATAATGTAGCTCGTCTGTAATTATGCGAATGGCATACGGTAGTGTTCGGGAACGGGATTGTAGGAAAGTTGAAATAGGGATGCCGATGAGAAAGATAACTAGAAACAAGTATATTATTATAAAATAAATAAATATGTATGGACTAATCACACAACATCACCTAACTCCAAACTAAGCAGAGCTTGTACTATGGGTTTTAGGTGACTGATATCGGCGGGAATCGAACCCGCAACCTCTTGCGCCTTTTAGGCCCACCGAGCTACAGAGTTAGTCGGTTTTAATAGGAATATGTTTAAATTGTAATTAATATATTTGTAGTGCAGCTCTTTTTTTTCCTCATTAGATAGATAATTTCTTTAAAAGTAAAAAATAACATTAAAAATAAAGATAAAACATTCAGATTTTTATTTTCCTTTGAAACAATAATTAAAACAGAAACAGACACAAAGTTTAAAATAAAAATATTATTTGGAATATATAAATAAGATTTTAAAATAATTTATCAATCAAAGCTACATTACTTTTTTAATAAATGTCTAAATGAAATATACTATACTTATGTATAAGTTACATTATATTAAAAAAAATATGCGTCTAGTTGGGAAACCCCTTTATTTTTTAAGTCGTTTTTAAAAATAACTATATAACGATCACCAAGTTTCATCGATTTCGCGCGAAATCACAGAAAACTTCAAAGAATGCGGCGCCAATTGACGCCATTTTGTGTTTTTATCACAAATGCGTTTTTAATGGCGGTGACAGTGACAATTACTCTGCGATCGACTCGTGATGTTCTAGAAAGTTTACTTATAAGGTGCTCTAATGTAATAAAGAAATCCCATCAAAAATAATACTTGTCAAAAAAACCAAGTCGCGCAACTCAGTTGTTTTGCGGTAAAAAGTTGTGAGATCCAAGTAAATCCAAGTCTTCAAATTTCGTCTCAAAATTCTTTAATGTTTTATATTAACATATTAAGACTTGGCCATCGCCTGAAAACACGTGTTAATTCAATCGCCTGAAAACACGTGTAAATTCAATTATTTAGTGCGATGGCCAAGTCTCAATTTATTTATATATAACATTAAAGAATTTTGAGACGAAATTTGAAGACTTGGATTTACTTGGATCTCACAACTTTTTACCGCAAAACAACTGAGTTGCGCGACTTGGTTTTTTTGACAAGTATTGTTTTTGATGGGATCTCATTTCTTTTTGTATTTTGTAGACAGTTCTACTTTTTTCCTTTTCGGTACCTTCTACTTATTGTATATATGTCCATATAATTTTCTTTTTGCCGGTCTAGATTGGATTTATTTATATTTCGCATTGTTATTACGATAGTACATATTTCGTATATACGTGGCGTTGCGACAGCGCCCTCTATACCGGTATTTTCTAGATTTTTTAGTTTTTCCTTGATTCATACACCAAACACTACTTATATTCCAAATTTGAAGCTTCTAGGTCTGCTAGAAGTGCCTTAGAATTTTGATGATCGGTGAGTCAATGAGTGACAAAATTAAGAAATTTGACCCGTTATAATTCTTAAAACACTGGTTCAAATTGAATGAAATTTGAAATATACCGTGTCTTTACAATCCTGCATGGTTACTGAAAATTTCAGTCTTCTAGTTTTTTCCACAACGAAGTTACAGGGGGTCGAAAATGGCCTGAATTGCTTCGAGAAAAGGATGGTACGGCCGTGCCGCATTTTTGCTCGACTTGGTGGGGGCACTGCCGTGCCCCCAGATCTATAGGAATGCAACTAATTTTTATGAAATCATATACCTACTTTGTATCGTCCAAATAATCTAATTTTGATATAAAAGTGATATTACCTAGAGATAACATTTTATGGACACAGTTTCCTAAATGATCTATAGGTCAAAAACTACTACTTACTACTACTTAGTAAAGAAATTGCTACTAATATTATAAATGGAACAGTTTGTGAAGTCGTAGGAGGTAAACTCAGGAAGTGTTAAACCGACTAAAATATGCTTATTAATATCCCAAAACAAATATACCAAATTGAGCAAGTTACTCGATGTTAAGTTACAAGTTGTTTTTTGGAATACTTTACCTACCGCAAGAAAAATAATAGTGATAATCAAGTGCCAGATGTTACGTATAATGGTTTAAAATATATAGTAATAATGTTATATGATATACATATAACACTGTGGGTACCATCAAAAGTGATAATTGAGTGAATTCAACAACCTTACAAAAATATTTTTCTTATGAATAAATTGATTTTTGTTTGATCACAATTGTCCATATTCTCGTCCACATCATGTCGATTGATCATAAGTTTGTATTTATATACATATATGTATATACAAGTTATCTTGTATATATTCGCTTATCTTAAAAATACAGGCTAGTTATCAGGTTACTGAATGTATATAATGTTTATTTTTATTTATCTTATTACAGACACTGTTACTTTTCCTCACTTTCATAAATAAATAAGTCTAAAAATGATTTCACTCCGGAATCTCGGGTCCAGCATAGCACGACCTCGCGTTTGACCTTACTTTCCCTTTAATTGGTTTCCTGTTACACTGGTTTATACTATAAATACTAGGAACGTGCCCTGGCTTTGAACGAGTTTCTGCTTAAGAATGTGCTTAACTTTGATGCTTAAAAATTACATTATTTTCACCGACTTTTTATTTTATTACCAGCTGGCCCGTCCGTTGACTCTACCTATTGTTGAAAACCGCATAACGATCCATTCAGTAGTTTTCGAGATTATCACGAATATAAAGGCAGACAGACAGATGCGACTTTAATTTATAATAAGTATAGATAATTAAACTGCACCAACTTTAATTACTTGAACATTTCCTTTGAATTAGGTAATTAACTAAATAATTTGTCAAAGCTGGTTGAAAATCAGTAGCCTTAACAAAGCAAACTGCTAATATTTTACTTTAAGTCAATAATTAAGTAAATAAAATACTGTATGGGTAATTAATATATTTTACTATTCCTTTGGTATTAGAATAATAAAAAACTAGTACATATTTAAATGGTCTGTGTCCAGCAGTAGGCGTACCACAGTTTAAATGACGATGAATATTTATGTGACATACAGAAATGTGAGTTACATCATTATGATTATAAGTACCTTGACTTTTTATAGCATTCTTGTATATTCTTGACCTTAAATATGCATACGATAAATTCTCTGAAGTCTTATTTTTCTGACCTAGTTATGACAATTAAAGTGACATGAACAAACAAGATAATTTGGCTGCTTTTATCATATTATAAATTCTACTTTTTCGGTAAAATCTATACAACTCGTGCGGACAAAATCGCGCGGAGAATGAATTTATGCACGTAATTCAAACAATATGTTATTTCTTGTACAACATTGAATAGTGTGAAAAGTTTTTGCAAGAAGTATTTGCATACTATATTATAGAAAATCATTCTATCTTACAGCGCCATCTTTGTACACAATACAAGACGTTTATTACAATCTCACCATCGCAAATAAGCAACCTCCTTAGTGAATAAATTTCTTTAAGCAACCTTTGTTTGGTCAATACATTAACGGAGTTTTATAGCTACTCTGCCACACAAACTTCTTTGACATAACTCAAACTTTTTGGTAATAATGATATCGCCTGAAGGGAAAGAGAAAACAACCTGCCTCGAAATTCGAAAACCTGTTCGCCATTTTGCTTTTACCCAGACCACAGATAACGAGTAGTTCCTATTCAACTGACCCACATTTGGTCATACTAACTATTACGTCTCTGTGACTCGGTCATCGACGCTAGTTCATAGTATAAGGTAGAGTAGGAGAGCTTTTTGTAGAAAAACCACTTTTCGAACACTTTCAATTTCGCTGGACTGTGAAAGAATTCGAAATTCAAGTTTTTTGATTAAGACTTTTGGCACCATTTCGTTTTTTTGGCGTTGGCACTGATGATAGGTGCATTATGGCTGAGCTTTTTAGAAACTTGCATTTTTCTTAAATTCTTACATAATTCTATTTATTTACGATCGTAATTAATTAAATCATCAAGATAACAACCTGTGCTTTCTTTCCTTAATAAGAATAGTGGATATATAAATTGCCTTGTTACGTCTACACGTCTATGAGCTCCGTAAAAAAACAACTTTCTTCTCTTCTATGGTTAGTATTCGTAATTCAAATCTTCAAATCAAGTGTCGCTTACAACTTGTACGTCAATGGGTGTGGCTACAAAAATGCGGTTTCACTCTCAACGCGACTTATGACCTCAATTCCGTGTGATTGCTTCTTGTGTGCGTTTATTGCACATATTTATTTCGGTTGGTACAGAAAAGTGTTAAAGGATGCCGTTGATGTATAAATGCAAATTTATTCTTTCACCTTGTCAGTGACTCGCGAAAGTGTTCGAAAAATTGGCGATACTCCCAATAATCAATTTCATGTACTTGACATTCAACTCGACAGTTTTGCGGTTACATCCGAAAATGAACTCTATGTCTCTATCGTTTAGATTGCTATTGTAACCAAAGAAAATGTTATTTGTTATGCGCGGCACCGATTTCCTGTCGCGTGGTTTTGACTTCGATCTGAATTCTTTTTAAATTTCGAATACGTGATTTGATTTTTGATTTACTACGGTATAAATTAGAGCTTTCTTATACCTATATATGTATTAGAAATTTATAAATAAAAATACAATGAACGTTATAATGATACATCGAATTAGGTAACATGCTTGGTACCTACTTATTCGATAACATAATGTGAACTGTTTTACGATTTGCAAAAATAACAAAAATATAAACATATCTGCTTAAGTATGTAAGCAAAGATGTTACAACGTTAAAATACTTTGATTAAAAAGAATGCGCGATGTGAACATTCATTGAGCAAGGAAGTTTAATACCAGTCTAAAATAAACTTAATTTTCTACCACTTAAGGCTCAAAATATTTATACAGTATGACACGTCAATTTCGTATGACAACACCGCTTGTATTTTTCGCGGTTGTTACAAACGCAGGAATTATCACATCACCGTGTGAAAATATTTATTTATCGAATGAGATTTTCTTTTTTACTTCATTAGAGTTTGTCACTTTCACTGAGTGACGCAAGGTCAATGCTGCTGAACTGAAAGAAATGCGATTGAGTTGGACAGATAAAAGACTGACCACTTTCTATTTTCAAGGGAAGAGACGTGATAACAATGCTTATTATAGCCAGAATCATAGAATGAGGCGGGTGCCCGATTCTCGCTTTGTGAAATTATATCGCGGTGAATTAACATAAAAACTGACAAATATTTGTTTATTATTTATTATGTAAATAATATTTATGTTTTATGGATGTATAATAACCAAGAAATCACCAGGTTAAAGTCTGAGAGGTAGCATTCGCCATTTTTCAATCGTTTCTCTCAATCCTCCTCCAATATTCTACTCAATGATATTTTCACCCCCGAAGTTCATGGCCCAACCAATTTCGATTTTCGAAAAAGTTTCGTTCTACACCGGCTTCAGAAACAAGTGTGTTCTACAGAACATAATGAACCATATTAAATAACTTGTATTATATGCAAATAGTCGGTCTGGTTTCCCATGCATTGTTCTGAGACTCTGTGTACCCATGGGACCTAACTATGACCCACATTTTGCCTCTTGTCAAGTATTTGTAATAACAGGTTGCCAGTGAAAGTAATGAGAGGTTTTTGAACGTAAAGTTACGAAAAGTATGACCTTGGTTAATTAGATTGTATTTAAAATTAAATATGGAATGTAAGTAGAACGGTTTAAGTGCTATTATTTTTGTAATTTACTTTTATATTTTGGCTAAGCCTATAATTATTGCAATAATAAATAATGGTTTTAACATTGAGTGGCAACTGCAAGTTTGATTGTTGTAGGTAAATAAAATAATAATAAAATTAATACTGGCCTTAAAATTCGCAACGAGTTATCAAAAAGGTTTATAAATATTTTTATTCTAAATTTTATTACTATACATAAAGTATCAAGGATGTGTGTCTAGCGTTCGAAGTTCAAAGGTTCGTTCTTTGTTCAAAAAACACCAAATAGCAGATTTACCGCACATATTTGTGCAATGTCTTGATATCTGGCCGAAAAGAATTTCTTCGAATTTTATATAAAAAAAGAGCCTACATCCTAGATACTGTTAGATCTGTGTGTGACGAAACGTAACCTTTAATTGCAAGGCTTATATCACAGTTGGGCAATCGGTGGACTAGTCTTCCGAGCGATCAGTGGAGCGAGGGACGTGTATTTTGTAACGGATTCGCGTGAATTGCTCAGTTCCCGTTTCAAGACAACTTTTCATACATCGCCTATGACAGCTTATGGAGACTTCTTATGTGCTTCCTCTTTGAATAATTTAACTAAATTCCGAGTTAATATGGGAAAATCCGAATTCCACATAACGTAGGCACTAGTAATCTATAAGCTTCGTCTCACAAAATCTACATTCACGAATGTTCGATAATATCTCAATGATTTTTCAGTCATAAAGGACACTTATTTTGGAAAAACCATTTAAAATTATAATTATTTATTTATTTCAAAATTACAAATTATATGGCTTTAACAAGTTTGCCGGCTATGGCAGCCCTGTAAAAAGCAACGAATTACTTAGAAAAACGTGAAAAACGGTTGCCTCCAAAATGGCGCGCGTATCACACGCGTCGGTAATCTGCTATAGAAGTTGTAGGATACATTACATCGGGTTGCTTTTCACTCCTCAGTGACGTCATTCAGGCCGGCTTACGAACGCCATTTTTAAAAATAGCATTTTTAGTCACTTGATCAAACAGCAAAATATGGCCCGCTAGTATCCCTTGCGAAGGTTTACATATAAGCTATTATTAAGTCCCATAATGGGTTTAACCTATATTTGTTTATATTCAGACCTTGCAAGTTAAATTTGACACACTTATCGGGTTTCGATTGAGCCAAAATGTTGCACAGTTTGTCAATGCAATATTATAGGCTAATGGACAAGCTCCATTAGCCTCGTAAGACTCATATCAATAAAAATGTAAAATGTATATATATATATATCGGGGGTGGGGTAAAACCCCGATAAATGCAAATAAATCGTCAATACTGTTTAATAGCCTACTAGAATCAGTTCCAGTTATGTTTACAGTTAACGTAAACTAATATTGTACACTTCGATATATCTTTAATTTATTGAAATTATCTTTAACACAAATGTTAATGTTTATTCCCGCTTACTGTGGGAATAAACACTGCTGTCTAGAATGTCCTGTTAAAATTTAAATAGTTTCTTTGCAAGACCCCTGGTAAAATGGCATCATAAAACATCATCATTATGCCCCATTCAGTCTAAGTACGCCATAAAAATACGTTTCACAAACATAGTATTTATGTCTCGAAAGGCTTGGTCTTCTTGCTCAATATTTTATCTATAGCGGTCTATTCTGGCGCAATGGACACATTCTGCGACTAATCTTAAGATATTTAAGTTGGCAGCTATGGCTGACCATTCACCGCGATATTTTTGCGGTGTTAGCGTTAGTCCTAATCTTTGTAGACGATATCTTCTTAAAAAAACCTTAGTTTGGTAAAGATGGTAGAGCGCTAAGCCCTTTGGGAATCGAGCTCCTCCCAACACTTTGGTTATCCCCCAAAAGCCAGAAGTTCATCAACTCATTTGCCAACGTTCAAAAGTCCACGTTGGCAAAAATTATCTTTTACCTAATAACTACATACATATATAACGTAAGTGTCTTCAAGACATGTTGTGAATGGCTAGGTACCGACAAGTCATTTTTAAACCCCGACTAAAAAAGAGGGGTGTTATAAGTTGAAGTTGTATCTGTCTGTCTATCTGTCTGGGACATCATAGCTCCCGAACGGATGGAGCGATTTCAATTGATTTTTTTTGTATGAAAGGTGAGTTTGGCCCGGGAGTTCTTATACATGTTTCATGAAAATCGTTTGTGCCGTTTAAAAGTAATGGGGGTGAGAGTGGGGAAGAAAAACCGAAAATCTGCCAATATACTCGTGTAGGGCATCAAATGAAAGCACATCGCGTCCACATTACAAAATATTATGGTGTTTTACTTATAAGGAAATGAAGGCATTGAAATCGGGGGTTTTTCTTTAATTTTAAATTAAGATTCATTGATCTATCTTTCCCCTGCCTCGTGAGATTGTGATGAATCAAAGACACGTCATAAACAAAACAAAGACATTGAAACATCTATTTACCAAAAAATAGCCTTTAAAGAATATTTAAACAATTCCACATTAACCCATTGATGAGACCAATACAAACTTCGTTGAATTTTAATTATAGACTTTGATCTAAATTATACAGGTCAACTGAAAAGTTTTCACGTTGCTACTTTTAAACAAATACTAGTCTAGGACAACAATGGAATTAGGACGTTTAGACTAATTTTCGAGCTTCTAGTCTCGTCATCAAATCTCTAAAAGTGATTTTAATAATGGCATATAACTTTAATGGACTATTAAATTTCGTACAAATGTTTATGTCAACTGCAATGCAAAAACCAGTACTATTGAGCGAGACAGTTCTACATGTGCAAGCGGGACGAAAGATATATGTCACTAGGTGAGCTTTGCGCTTGCACTTGTATTAAAACTAGGGTGTTATTATGAAGAGATGTTGGTAATATATAATATTCATAATAGCTTATATTTAAGTTAACTATTGCACGTAAAATGATAGTTTATTATTATTTAAGTAAATGGAATATAACTTTTGTTTCCGGTTACCCATGTTATTTATGAAATGAGGTTTACAATCCTTCATGCACGTAAAGACAAGATTTTTACGCCGCTGTTTCCCGTAGGTATTATTTGCATTTTCTCTAGGTAATACGTAGCATAAAAACCTTTTTTATGT
Organism: Gymnoscelis rufifasciata; assembly: GCA_929108375.1. NCBI lineage: Eukaryota > Metazoa > Arthropoda > Insecta > Lepidoptera > Geometridae > Gymnoscelis > Gymnoscelis rufifasciata. The sequence goes on along the minus strand of OV815327.1, from coordinate 3,915,501 downwards.
GAAACATACTTTGATTTGTATGTATGTAAGATGTAATTATGAGCATGAAGGTTCGAAAGAATAGCTACTGTCTCTGGTTCTGCTAAACTTCCAAGCATAGTTGTGTGAAACGAAACGTCGCGTTTCGCAATTGAGTCTGTCTTTCTGGTGAATTATCTACTAAATATCCAAATCTATCTACACGACATGACCTAGTTCAAACCGGTTATATATAGATCCTCGTTTTCATCGTTTAAATCAATTTATGTCCAACCTGGACATAAATTGTGACAGCAATGGCGGACTTTCAATTTGCCGCCATAAATCTATGAACTAGTTTTCACTCGCGGTATGTGGTCGGAAATACATGGTGTGCATAATAATTGGCGTTTATAAAGCATAAGGTAGAACCATTAGACTACGTGTTGTAGCAGCTAGGATTTCCTGCATAGTTATGAGGTGTTTTGTGGCTAGAGATTAGTGGCATCATCTTGAAATATCTAATTTACTGTGTGTGTGTGTATCTAATACCTTGATTTGACAAATTGTTGTGCGCGGTTATTATTGCAAACCTAGCAAGTTTTGTCATTTTGATAATAAAACTTAAATAATAAGCTCCCAGGGCTGAAACGATAAATAAATAAATAAAATAAATATTGATGGACAATCCACATATCAACATCTAGCCCATTGGGAAGCTCTAAGCTTGTTTTGGGTTTTTGCTGATATACTTAATACAATAGACATTTTTAATATTCATCGGTATCTTTTTACATGATTTTGCCGAGATTCTCTTATTTAATTAGAACATAAACTGGACCTAAGTACCTAGACCATCAGTTATTCAACATTTTGCATAACACCCTTCTTGCGACAATGCTTGTACTAACTGCTACGCTATCTGTGTAGCTTCAGGCAACATTATTAAGTTCTATTTTACCACCCTTTGGGAACGAGTTATGCAAGGAGTAACAATGAAATTTTTTTCTCATAATTTGCTTTGGAGTTGTAACATATTTGGAAATAATTTTTCAATTCTGTCACCTATTTGGGTTGTAGGTTTGTTTTATAAGTTTGACAGATTTATGTAGAGTTTCATTGACTTGGTATAGAGTATAAGAATTATGCGCAGGCGTTATGATTCTTAAGACTTCTATAAGTTTCAAACATACAAAATGTGCTAATGTAATAATCATTTATTTCAGGCATCTAAGGCCCATATAAATATATACAGTATATATATGTATGTACCTTATAGACTTACATACATAAAAATATATAATATTTTTATGAATTATTTTGTTACAGATATAAATGACGATGAAATAATCGAATCTTCGAGAGTTAAAAGAGAGGGCGTCCCCGAAAACAGGGGTAAGTCACTTTCCGAGTTATTTAGAAATTTATGTAATATATTAGATATAACTTGATCTACATCTTTCTTTTCTTCTTAACTTTATTGTCTTTAATATTTATCTAAATAAACTTATCTCTATAGTATGTATCGTTCCTAAAATGATTTGGTTAAATTATTAAGCTAAGTTTTTAAATTATCATGGTTTTTAACAATATTATGATTTAAAACGGGTAACATACCTTGATTTGACGGTTCAGTTGTTTCCGTGATCATGGCGCTTGCAACAGCGTCGAAATATCGGAAAACTCAAAAACCGTCAAATCATGGTATGTTACCCGTTTTAAATCATAATATTATTAAGCTAAGTTCAATAATAGAAACAAAAATAGAATCCTTATTTATGCTCAAAGTAGTTGATTATTATCTACTTAATTTAGTAATGTAGACAACGTAACTATTTATTGCAATTATAAAAGTTCTGAATCGTTTCGCGATATCTCACAAATATTTAAGACAAAAAACTATAAGATGAATATGAGTATTTTACCAGGGGTTATTTTAACTTGACCTTTGATGACTCAACCGGACCTAGCAATACTAGCCTAAAAAGTAAGGTCATAAACTTGTTTCTCTTAATTTTTGACTAACGTTTTAAAAACGTGAGGTATCTATGACCAAATTAAACCGATTTGTGTATAAGGCATTAACATTAACACTTATATTATATCCATACATAACATACAAATATTTGAAAAGTTTTTTTATTAAGATATGTATAATCCTATTATTTTATTTGTTTACTATATTATATTTCTTAATTTGCGTATTAAGCATGACCAAATCTTTATTTTACTGTAAAACCATAAATCCGCTATACTTACACATTTTAAGATTTTCTAATATTTTAATCAAGGAAGGGTCATTAATCACTTATTACAAAAAAAAAAAAAACATTAAGATTTCTCATATTTTCTTGTTATTTTGTAGTTTTTTTACGGTCAAATAAAGATTATTTTGTTGTTACACAATAGCTGTAATTAGTGCTAACATGACTGAAGCCCGCTCTATTTAGCATCTCTTAAGTATCTCTTCTATTCCTAGTTAATCGTTTTCATACAATTTTGGTTAAAAACAGGATAATTATTGAAGTTTAAGGAAATATTCATAGAGATATTGTATGAAAACGGGAATCTGGGAGCCTCTTAATGTATTGCATTATTAATTGTATGTTTTTTCTTTCTCTTTCATCTAATCCCCGGTCGTGGAACAACGGACTGTACATTAAACGCACCTCGATCCCTTCCACTGACGATGACAATGACTATGATGATGATTTTGATGACCCTGATAATGATAATGACTATATTGACAACATTGATGACGACGATAATGATGCAGACTTGACAGTACTACTAGTGAATCAGAAGAACGACTATAACTCGAGAATCGGCAGATATCATCAGGTGAAGCCTCTAATTGGTCTTCTAACGTCAACAGCGAGGACCTTTATACAAGATGGAGTCACCACGGAGTTTGCGACACAGATTCTAGGGACCACGTTAGATAATGGTCGCATTTACGCGCAGTTACTAACGAAATCCTCTCTAGTTTTGTATAATAAGCCATCGAATATAGACGATGCGGTGGTACAGCCGACTAGAATCCATTCCGATTTCGACGGCGAATGGAATGTCAAACAAGATTTAGGGTATATCGATCCTGAAAAGTTTGTACTTAAAAATACGGACTACTTAGCCCCTAGTAGTAAAGTTTCTGCTGTATATGCTAGCAAACCATCAGACGACGGTTTTAATGCCTGGAATCCTCCTGCTAGTCAGATTGACAATAACCAAGTCGAAGAGCCTGTAGGTCGTAGAGTGCAGCAGTTTAATGAGATTCCGAGGTATATCCAAAATGAAGTAGACGGTCCAGTAATAGAAAATGAAAAAAGACTAGAATATATTGTAGAGCCATCACTTATTCAAAATGTAAACAATTTACATAGACAGAGTAAAAGTTTCGAGTCTGTAACAGAATCTATAATCGATTCTGAAGTAAAAGACGGGCCAATCGAACCTAGTGTAGTTAAAGTTAAGCCCGATTTTGATTTACCAACGTTTACGATAAAGAATGAATTCTCACCAATATTTTATTACATTGACAATGTAGAGTCCAAGCGGCTGCAGCCGCAATCACTGCAACAAACGAAACTCCCCAAAAAACTTTTTGGGCAAAAAAGTGAGCCTAGACCAAAGAAAACGTTCACTTATGAAGGGTTTGCTGACTTCACAACCGTAGTTGGTGATACTGTTATTGTATTTACTCCTAATACTGAAATCAACCGTCCCCAAAATCCTGAAGAGGTTAATGTTTTCCCCTCAGCTAGGCGTGTAGAAAAATTGGCAACTAAAATTACGTTCTTGTCAGCTGATATTCCTGTTGCTACATCTACTTATAAAGCACATGAAGACGTCGCACCTTCCGCCGTTCCAACTCCTGGTAGTGTAGAAGAAAAAAGATCTGAAAAAGCTCTTTTTAGTGATGAAGAGAGCCTTAAAAAAGTACTTTATGAAGTTGACGATAATGTTCCCGATTCTATAAGTGTGCAATATAATAATAATGGGTTTGATTTTAACAGGGATGTTATTCAGCCTTCAGAAATATCTGACACAACCACAGAAAGTTCACGAGTAACAGTTGATTTAGGAGTCTTACCTGTTCATGAGTTTAGTCCTCAAGCTACACCAATTCTAAATGATCCTTTAAATAACTATTCACCAACCAACACAATGTTTGATGTACCAACTGAATCAGCGGTTACAGAGGATTTAACTGAATTATTCACTGACTCAGAAGAAGAAAATGAAAACACTGGGGCTGAAATGACTGAAAAGCCAGAAGAAGAAGAGGAGGAAGAAGAAGCAACCCCTGAAGATCAAGAAATAACCACAACTACTGAAAGTGGTGTCAGCGAAGAGTCGTTTGAGGAATTGGAAACTACAACCGAAACGAAACCATATGTTCAGAAAAACTTTAGTGAGGAAATAAATGATGAGGTAGTTTGTACGAATGGTCTAGAGACACAATCTACAATGACTACGGCATACAAAACACTAACGTATTTAACCACATACTTCATACCTCTAGAAAGCACTGAGACCACAACATCAGTAAAATCGGATGTTGTAGTCGAGAGTAATGTTGGATATATTACTAATGTTGTTTGTAACACTGAATATATTCAACCTACAGCCGTTGTAAATGTTGATGTTAACTATTCTGTTCATAGCAAAATACACAAGCCTAAAGTTCCTTTGGAAGAAGTGATATCTCCTCCTGTTACGGAAGCAACCACAGAATCAGCTCCTAAAACAACAACAGTGCCTCCAAAACAAGATCCAACGACTGTACAAGAACATGAAAATAATGAAGAGAGTCACACAACGATCAATGACTATGAAGAAAAAGAAAGTGAAGTTGAAACTGATCCTATCCAAACAACGACAGAAACTGTGACTACTACGCAGAGCCATGTTGAATTGTCTGTAACCACTGAACAATCTACCACGACTACTGAAAAAGCAGTTACCGAAGAACAAGAAGACGCTGAAAATGAGATCGATGTTATTTATAAAACTCTTTACACCACATACACGTATTTCACTACGTTCTTTGGCGAATCTACTTCAAGTGTTGCTAGTCATAAGTCAGTAGTGACTAATATTTTGACATCAACTATAGACTTATCAAAACTGGATCCATCTTTACTGGGAGCTTTTAACGAAGATGAGATTGCTCCAACAAATGTAGGAATAGGACGTCCTACTGAAACATACGTAAATAGTATTATTGATTTAGTGAAAAACAAAGATGTAATAGAGTCAGTGGAAGCCATAGAAGCATACAGCTCACAGACACCTACTCCAACGCTTGGTGATGATGTTATCGCCAGTATTAAGCCTGATGCCGTCAAAACATATTACACCACTTATACCTTCTTTACTACAATTTACGTTGGCACTGACGCTAATGTATGCAGTAGAAGTGAGGTTTACACAAACTATGTAGGCCCGGATGAATTGATTCCAACCAAAACCAATCCGTTAGTTGAGAACACAAAGGCTCAATTTGATTTTAGAAACTGTAAACAAGTTAAACGTGCTCAGCCTGTAGATCCAGCCTCAGATGAAGATACCTCTTCAATGATAACTAGCGTCTCTATGGAAGAGAGCAGCGAACAAGCTGTGAAAGTGCAAGAAAAAGAACAGACAACGGAAGCACCGCAACCAACTCCAATCGAAGTAGACATGCTGTTCAGTGTTGACTCTAATCCCATTGAATCTGAAAACTCTTATGTGACTGATGTAAAATCTTCGTCCTCAAAGGGTGAGAAACAGTATTTAGACAGCAATAATATTTTGGATGATCAAATTAGTTCCGAAAGCAACATCGATGAGATTATGCCATCACCAACACTTCTTTTACAAACCAGCTACACGACCTTCACTTATTTCACTACAATGTACATTGGCAAAGACTCTAGCAAAGTTAAAAGCCATTTAGAGACAATAACAAATGTTGTTACAGAAACGATAATGCCTAAAAAAGAGCAAGACGATGAAAGTAATTTACCTATCACTTATTACACGACATTCACATACTGGACAACATTGTATAAAGATAAATCGACAACGATCACTAGTCGCGAAGAGATTGTCTCAAATGTTGTAACACCATCGGTACAATCAATACCTACCATCAGTCCTATTGATACTTCACCAATTGATATTGAAGGAGTGTTGCCACCTAAAGAACTTGAAGTTGAAATTAAGCCTTCGCTTATTGAAGATAGCTTTGAAGCCGATGATGGTAAAGCTACATTCTACACCACTTATACTTATTTCACAACTTTCTATGCAGGAAATAGCTCACAAATCAGAAGTAGCTTAGAAACTGTTACAAATATTGTGGATAACACTAAAGTGATCGAAGACAACCAAATTGCCAGGAAAGTACCATCTGGTTCAGGAAATAAAAATCTCATTCAAGATAATGGTGATAAGCCTGCGATAGTCCCAACTGCAGTCAAGGAAGCTATCACACCAACAAAACTACCTGACGCTTCTTCCGCATCTCCAACTGTCTTACTTGGAACGTATATCGATAACTTGTTTGCTGAAGTAAAACCTGTCGTTCCTTCACCTGAATTAGAAAAAAAGATTTTATTCTCCCAAGTTGCTGTTATATCAGGTGATTCCACCATAGTCACTAGTGACAACAAAACTTTGGCTAAAGAGCGTGGCAATGTGAGCACGTCTGCGGCAACTACAACAGAAGGGACCAACACCAGCTCTACTCCGGAAGTAATAGAAAGCTCTGTAGCTGAACCAGAACCGACAACAGAAAAACTAGAAGATGACGATGGCTCTAATAAGAAAAAATCCCGACTCACTTTCACTCCTAGGAAGCCTTCAGTGACACCTGTTATTATTCCGTTCTCATCAAGGAATAGACCAACGTTTGTACCTAAACGTGTTCCATCATCTAGCAGTGCTGTAACCATATCTAGACAAGATTCAACGCCAACAATCACGGCAACTCCTACGCTTAAATCTTCATCCAGACCATCAAGCTTCAGTGGTAATAGGAAAATAATAAATTCTGCCTCCTCTGGTTCCACCAGTAAGAGACAGTTTGGCCGCAGCAGCATATCCAATCCATCAGCAAACATACCCTCAGCCTCTAGAGCAGGAAACTTAGGTGGACGAGGTTCTATTCAGCCCACCTCAAGAAGAACTGGTTTCCGGTCTAGTTCTGCACGCAGTAACAGTGCGGATTTCATAAGCAGATCAGCAGTTCCTAGAGTAAGACCTACAGCATCTTCCAGATTGCAGTTCGGAAGAAGTAGTATCAGACCATCAGCTTCTATTACGTTCCCACCTCAAGATCCAAACGAATATTCAGACACCGCCGGAACGCAACAAGATGAAACTGCCACTGAATCATTGGAAGAAGTTTCTGAAAGAACTACAAACAATCCTCTGTTTAGGTTTAGACGACCACCAGTTTCAAGACAGCCCGGAAGTGCATTTGTTCCTCGATCAACAACACCAGCGTCCAGAAGGCAGCCAGTTACTTCTCGGGGTCGCACAACTACTACCAGAAAGGTTACTACTAGAGCTACCACAAATCCTCTACTTTCACTGCGAAGGCAAAGAACCAACGGTCTATTCCCCAAAAGGAACTTATTTAAACAACCCGAGCCTGAACCTGAAGAAGTAGTTGAAGAACAAGAAGAGATTTTGGAAGGTGAAGAATTTGACGAAGATACGGAATATGATTCATCTGATAGAAAAGAAAGACAAGTTGAAACACCATCAACTGCAGCCCCTAAGAAATCAAATGTCGTACAAATAAGACCCTTTGGTTTCAGGAGACGTACGAAACGACAAGTTGATTACGGTAGCAGAACCAAGTATTCTAATTTCCGTAGACCAGCTTTGAAGACTACACATAAACCTGACCCAGAGCCGGAAACCGAAGCACCAACAACACCTAAGCCAAGAACTACTCGCTACAATCCTCGTCCTGGATCGAGGGCAACCACAGCTAGGCCATCTGCACAAAAGGCGACATCTAGGCAATCATTTATTGTAAGAGGAGAAAGTAGAAGTACGACCACTTCTGCACCAGCTTATAGAAGAAAACCATCCGCAAGGTCATCAACTAGAACTACGACATCCGCATCTAGACCTAAAGCACCTAGACTCAATTCGAGAGGCAAACCCCGAGCAAGCACTAGTAGAAGTTCAGCTAGAACTCGCACTACAACAAGTAGAGCGTCCAGTAGACAAAGGAACTCATACGAGAATAGTGGAGAAAGATTCAACAGCTACAATAACGTACTCAACGATGGCAAAATCACTGTTACTCACCAAGTTCCAACTGAAGTTACGATACCCATTTATAATGGTAAATTTACAGAATATAAAAATGTTTTATCTGCCACACCCAGAATCGAAATATTGAATCTCAACCAAGTTTCCACATCTACGGGGCCTTTAGGGAACACTCAACTTGTATTAATTGATGAGGCGACCGAACTAGCGGAAAATGGTGCTACCAAAATAATTAAATACGTCTTACATGAAACTCCTACTACCACAGCTATATTCACACCTACAACTATCAGAGGACGTAAAACATCCTTTGCACATATTATTCCCAGCACTGTTTATAACGTAGAGGCTGTCACCCAGACTCAAGCTCCAGAAATCAACGCTAACGTTCCTTTAGCAAACCTGCTCTTGTCCCAACTACTTCTAGGGAACCAACAGCCTGCGATCAACCCTCTCCTAGCATTACAAGGACAAGGACTGATACCGCAGCAGCAAGTTGTGCAAACCCCCGTAACCGAGTTTAAAACAAGAACAACAACTTATGTTACTACAGTAGTTGACAATAGAGAAACAGTATTAGCTATTACATTCAAAGGTAGACCGATCCAAACCACTATTACCGATCCAACAACTAATGTAATTACAGCTACAGAGTTCATCACAGACACGATTGTTACTACGCCCACTGCGTTTCAACCACAAGCTGTAAATCCTCAATTCCAAACAGCTTTGTTGCAACAACTGCTTCAACAGCAACAGCAGCAGCAGCAGCAAGCTTTGCTGCAAACAGCAAATCCTCTTCTAGGTCTTGGCTTAGCACAGCCTGATCTAAATCACAATCTGAATCAAGTACAAAATAATATAAACAATGATATTTATAGTCATAGCCCTAAACCTAACGTTCTGTCTGATTTTCCTAGTAATGAAGACTATGAGAATGATCAGGAAGTAGAGGAAGACGCACCTCCAGCGCAGACTCCTCGTTCTAGATCGAGAGCTAGGGCTCCTAGGCCTGCTCCTGTAATCCCCGCTAAGTTGACAAGCATTGTCACATTATATGTATCTGGTAAACACCCGGGTGAGTTCAGTACTGTTCTATCAACAGTTATTTCTGATGATACTCAAGTCGTAAGAAAACGCGAAGCCATATATTATGAAGACGTAAAAGTTTCTCCATCAATCCTACCAAACATAGATGAGCTTTTCGGTTCCCAAATAGATAGTGCCACAATTTTAACAGATTCGGAAAAGATTGACTCATCTGTTGAGAATCAGGTAGAAACAGAAAGTTTAGAAAGTATAGTAGGAGAAGTTAGTAAACATATAAAGTATGACACGACACCAACTTACGTTTTGGAAACAGCGAATCCTTCTGCCATTAGATATATAATACAAAGCTCAGACGATGTCTCGTGAAAAACAAACGATCGATTAGTTTTATAGAATAATGATAATAGTTATTTATTTACATTTGTATCATAGTAAAATAACTATGAATAGTGCCTTATAGTTTTAACAAATTATTATAGGATCAAAATACTCCGTAATTGTTAGTCTAACGTTTCTTTTAAGTTCACCAAAAATATTGTCCTATGTTACCAGATTCCTAATTTGGTATTGAATTATTTTAGGGTCTCGAATTTTTCTATGCCTGAGATTAGTCTTAACTTAGATTTTATTCTTCTTCTTCTTTTGTATTTCTGTCTTCATTGCTTATTGCTGTATATTGCAGATACAAATTTAAATGTTAAAAATATTAAATTGTGATGAAATAATATGACTTGTTTCTTTTTTACTATCATTGGTACTATGACCTACTTTGACATTATGACTATTGTGAACGCAGTTCAAACAAAGAAAGAACCTGACAATAAATTCCTTAAATAATTGACGCTGATGACATAAGTATTGGAACTCAAAATTGAGTACACATGGACTATAACGACTAACTTCAACCGAGAAGATTCCCTGATGATCCTCGAAGAACCCTTCTGGACAACTCCAACCCAACCCAACAAATCCTGGAACCAACTACCCGAGTGGTAAGTTCTGATGCTAATTTTGTGTATTGTGTAGATGAATGATTCTTGAATGTAGCTCGAACTTCAACTACAGCTCTCAAATTGTTATCTGTTAATAAAACATTATGTAGTATAAAACATCTAAGGTACAATAAATTTTCAGCGAACAAGGATAATGATTTGAGAGTTGGAAGTTAATGTTTATTACTAATAAACACTAGATGTAAATATACATAACGATAAAATAACTATAATTTACTAACATTTATAATCTAATTATAATACATATTATTAAGTTAATATAGTAAGTAGATGTAGATAAAATGTAGATACGGTGAGATGAAGTCAATGCAAGGGAAGACGAAATGATGGATTTGTGGTATGTAGTGTTAATTAATACGCATGACGTCGGTATTTGTAGAGTATCTTAATTAATGAATTCTTCTATTATAGCAAAGGTTATCAGTTTAATTAATATTTTACAAATAAATACAATTAATAATTAAAATAGGACTCATCTTATAAAGTATTCGTATTAACTCTAATAATAAGGTATAAAATTAAATATACTTAAAAACGATTATGCTTTTCAGCATTTAATCAAGATGCTATAGTTTATGATAATACACCTTGGAGACCAGGAAGAGGATTGGAACCTGTAGAAAAACCTGGCGTTGAAGATGAACGAAAAATAAAAAATGTTGCAACAAGAATTATGTCTAATGGTGTTGAAGTCCTAGTCAAAGACAAGAGTGGTGACGGGAAACCAGAACAGGTGAGACTCATACCAAATTATGTTTAATTGAATTGTTTAATGGAATCAGAATTCAGTTCTTATTACTTTTTTTCTCAGCGTAAACTCAAAGTAATGCACTTACCTTCGACGAAAACATCAACATCGTCATCTCCAAAGTCATTGCTGTCATCAGCAGTAGCCACTGTTGTGAACCATCAACAGATCAGTGCATTGTTTCCTTTACATCAACTGATGCAACACAACTACATTATCAAGACATGCATGACTACTTACACTTACTTGACAACAGTTGTACAAAACAAAAGAAGCGCTATATCAACATTTGAAACTATAGTATCAGTTGTTACAACTGAGTCTATAACGAACTATCCTGGCGTATTAGCTGATCTAAAGCCGACGAAAGTAAGACTGGGTCCCTGGTTGATTCTAATCTCCAGCATCCAAAAACCATCCAACATCCAAGGCTGGTTAATACGACCCTAAACCTCGCCTTACCATTTAAAATGTCTTAATTTCACCTTTATAGCCCTTACTAAGGATCCCATATCAATTGATTTTTGAGTGTTCAAGTTTATTAACGTAAGTTCTATAATTTACAGACAAAATACATGGAAGTGAAGACTATTCAACCATCAGCTACAACGAACTCTTACCCTATAAATTTTGCCAAAATTGACAAGAGGATAGACAGTGCTGAAGACGACAACTTTGAACTGATTCAACCATCTGAAGTAAACCATATCCCATGCTCGGGATATGCTTGTAGCCACACAAAAACTGAAAGTTTGAAAAATAAATACACTAATATTGATGCTACTGCAACAAACAAATACGCGGTGAAATCTTCTAAAATAAAATTGGAATTAAAACCTACTAATAATGATGACAAAAAGTCTCAGTATCCCTACAAATTTGAAAGCAGTACTCATGGTGCCCCAACGGACAAATTAGTCGAGAAATATACAGAAGTTATGAATGACTATTCGGAGGAAAAAGAAAGTAATTCAGTCGAAGAAAGCGAATTATTAACTAATGAACAGGCACCCGGTACAGTGAATAAAGTAGCTTCGGATAAAGTAGACAAAATTCAAGAAAAAAAACCTGATAAAAATCAGAAAGTTAATAAATCTAAGTTTCAAATGGCGGATCTTTTAAAACTTGGGACATTGGGTATTAAAGGATTAACGCAGCTTGCACCTGTCATTGAAAAGATGACAGGCTGCTTAACAAAAAAACAAGCCGAAATCGCTGCTGGCAAGTCAACATCAACCACGACAAAGCCTGCAGATGAAGTAGTTCCATATAACTCAAACAAAAGAATTGATACCATGCTAGAATCTAAGCAAGGAACATTTCCAATCTATATCCCAGTTGATGAGCTGGAAACCTCAGAGTCACAAACTATTTTTACCAACGCCACATTGCATCAAAACTTAGCGTGGGCGGCCGAGCATAAAGGATCCAAATTAAAAATCCACCCACACAAAACTATTCATGAGAGTCCATTAGTAAATGGTGGCATACCTATAAGCCCTGGTGAAATCATTACGGCTAATTCAGATGTCATTGTCGGTAAACCAGCAGTGGGTGGACCACTTACCTTGGCAGCAAGTGGAATTAAACTACATAATCCAGTTAACCCACCTCCATTAGATAGCTTTGTTGCTGCTAATGAACAATATACTGTCAATGAAAGACCTCTGGGAGATCAACCTTACTCAGATATCAAGGTTGATGATTCCTACGATTTAAGACCACCTAGCCTTCCAAAGCCAAAACAAAATAGACCCATTAACCCACGACCAAACACTGACGACAATTTCAGTAAATATCCATATCGCATGCCAAATGGACCGAAGGACGAAGGGCAAAAGAAACCGGAACCTAATTACAGTTCAATAAATAATCACGGGAGACCATTGTTCTTAGACTATATTCCATCTTTGGTGTCTGGTAATACTCCAGCCAAGCCGTCGTTACCTAATAAAAATAATGGACCAATCCAACATCATGTAGATTTCCGACCACCACAGGAATATGCGAAAGAACCTGAGATACTCGATAATAGCCCCAGTTCTTCAGAAATCGTTAGTAGTCATGCAAATGCAGACGAAGAATATACTATAACTAGTGATCCAGAATCGAATCAACCATTTTTAGTAGATATTCAACCTTCAAGAGTTGCTAATGTTTTGATCCCCCACGGCAGTTCCACAGCTTTAGTATTTGCTGGATCTTCAGAGCCTCATAAAACTGGAGATTACGTAGATGCTCCACTGCCCTACCCGGAACCTGGCTACTTTGGAAGCTTTAACATAGATGCTCCTAAAATGACGAATGTGCATAGTGTCGCACCAAACCACAAACTGTTTTCAAACAAACCTCAAACTCTGCCACCACTTGACGCATACAAGCCTAAACCACCCCTTTACAAAGAGCACACTATAAGAAATGACCAAAAATTAAAATGGAAAGACAATAAACGTCCATCCGATTTTGGTAAGATTCCACCACCTACAAGCAATCAAGAATCACATATACAAGTCGGCCCTCACATCACTGTTTACAACCCCGACGTTTACAATCCTAGTAACGGCGATTTTGACAAGTTTAGCCAAGTAAAACAAAGTAACAAAAATAAAGGAAAGGATGTTATAGATAAAGAATATGAGAACTATTTAGCGGTGCCACCTCCACCTCCTAAAATGCTATATAGTGAAAACCAAAACAAACCTTTCAACCAACGACCTATAGTTCAAACCAAACCAGTACAAGATATGAGTGTTTTCTTAAATATTCAACATCCTGTACCAAAAGAACAGATACCTCCGAAAGTTACGTCGGAAATATACTTCGCAGCTCAAGAACCCAATAACCAACAAAGTACAACATATACTATTCATATGCCACCAGTATCACCAGCATTCAATTTCAATAATCATCATTCGCTCCAGCCACAAACAATGAATAATGTTCAACAAACTTTATCAATTTTACCTCACCAACATCATAGCAATAAATCTATTATAGCCCTTGATAATGAAAAAGATAGTAATACTTACACTGTAACACTCAATACTGCCACCAATGTTGCTAATAACGTGAACGATCATAAAGTAATTGGTTCCAGCATTCCTGTAGCAATAGGAAGTGGTCAAATGAACACCGATATTCCGATAGGAACTAATTTCGCTATCAGAGTAGAAGACAACCATCCGTTGGAGTCATATAACTTGCAGGCCAATAGAAGCCCTCCAGGAATTTTTGATCACAGTAGCAAAGTTCCTGAAGTAAGCGATAACAGGTGGAACATAAGTTCTAGCGATATAAACGTAAATACTATTATTGGACACAGTTATGGTAACAAACCGGTGCATTCAAATGAAGTAAAGCCTCAATCTTCTCCTGCAATTTATGGAAATATCAAAAATGGACTACCGAGCTTCGCCGAGAGACCTATTCGAAATAATCCTAGACCAGTTGCACCTGCACCGGTCTATGAAAATACAGTAAATACCAAAGAAACTGTTAAACAAGAACCGGCCACACCACAGAGGACTACTAGTGCTCATCCTATCGATTTGAACTACGGTGAACAAATAAATGAAGTTACCAAAAGACCTCATGGGAACAATAAATATTCAGGCTTGAGCTACCAGGAGAGGCCATCGGTGAGCTATGAAGATAGACCAATTAAAGTAACTCCTAAGCCTCGTACGTCTACTACTGAGGAACTTGGATTAAACTACGGTGAAGTACCCGCTCAGGTTCACATAACAAAACCGACGCTCCCACCAAAGCGTTATGAAAATAATTTCGTCGGACAAAGTCATAATGTAAAACCAATCCAGGTTAACCCCGTTAAACCACCAGTGAATAGTTTTAACAGTTATACAGTACGACCAACAGTACCTGTATCTATTAATAGCCATGCAAACTTCCCAATGATGAATGAAGAAAATATTGCCTTGAATTCTAATGAAGAATATAAGCCTGTAACAGAGAAAGCGTATGATCCCAAGAGACCTGGTAAACTCATACCTAATCTGCCGACAAACTCACATGGATGGTATTCAAGTGTAATAGCAGATGGAAACAACATCAAATCTGAGTCAACCACCAGAAAAGTGATACCTTTGTTACAAGAACATGGAGAAAGTAAGCCTCCTTCATTTGGAGAAAAGATTACGAGCGCTGGTATGCCTCCAACAGAATACTGGTCTCAAAGCAAACCACCGATGGTGGGATCTAATTTCAACGTTGGTAGACCATTCATAAAACCTGCTAGCACAGAAAAACCACTTTTCAATAGACCATTTACTTTCCAACCACACAAACATAATTATATACCCAACCTTGATGACGTCAATCAACCTGCTTATGATATTCCAATCAGAGACAATAGTGATGAAACTACTACTACACTTAAAACACACATACTATCAAGCACTGAGAAGGTAAAGCCTGTGTATGAAAACTCCGAGGAAATTTATGATGGGGAAGAAGAAATTGAAAATGCCGGTGAAATTGATGGTGAAGTTAGTTCTGAATCTATGAAAGTACCAATCGTCAGCGCTTCTAATGAAGATCCAAGTGAAAAAGATAAACCATCTACTGGGCTGATTAGTCCGCAAGGCGACAATCTGTCAGTATCAAGCACATTGAGGCCTCAAGAAGAAAGAAGGAAACCTATTAACCTTAATGTTGGGTCACAAACTGAAAAACCATTTGGGTTGTTCAACAAAACGACGTTCCAATCTAATGCTATGAAACCAATTTACGAACCTAATCCGTACACTAAACCAAGGCCGTTTACGATGGGTACAACACCCATACTGGACATTCAGCTGCAACAGCCTCATTGGCAAATTAACCAACTTCTGGAAAATGCTACTAATAATGCATCGTATGAAGATAATTTGGAACTAAATATTGGCGAACAGATGAAAGGACCAACAAGCAAATCGCCGTCATCACAGAAGCCCATCAATGGACAGACAACAGAGTCCAGTTTAAAATATAAGAACCCACCGAGACCAGTTTACACTTCTCATTCTGGTTCAAAGGGAAACGATTCCAATATTATAACATCAACTGTTCATATCAAAGATAAAAAACCATTCATAGTTGAAAAAGTTCCAGAAAAGACAACAATACCTTCGTTCACTTTAAATTCTGACATAGAAATAAATAGAACATCGAGTGAAATCATAGATTTGTCTCCTCCACCACCCACAATCGATTATAGTTTCAAGCCATCTACGAACGATGAGATGATTATGGGCATGAGCCCGCCGCCACCTAGGAACCCTATGCCAGTGCGGCCAGCTCCCAGAAATCCACTTACTCCCAGACCACCAATTCCACCGAGAACTCCGCCTCAACATATCAACAAACCACCAAGAACGTTGCCACCGAGAATACCACCGCAAAAACCGTCACGAAAACCAATAAACAGAGATGAAGTTTCTACATATCGACCATCGTACGACATTTTGAATAACATTAGAAGACCCACCTACATCCGCGATCAACCTTCATCTCACTTATTACCACCGCCTCGTGAGATTTTGTCTAGACCTGTTACTCCAGTCGTAGTTCCTGCAACATCGGTTATTGCTCCTGCTGTTGTTTTCCCAACACCAATCTCATCAGGTTGGTTAACATCATCAGGTATAGAATTTTCATCTAGTTTCAACTTCGGAACAACACCAGTACATTACCCCGAGACTACTACGTCAACATTTATTCCTGAATCATCAGAGCCTTATCCAGATAACTCTTATAATAATGACTACTCTAATGAACATGTTGAAAATAGTAGCTCTGAGAAGACTGTCTTAGGCGATACTGGTCCAATCAGTAACACATCAAGCACAGAATCAGTCCCGAATGTTTCTACATCCAGCGAAGAAACGTATTACTACGACTCTGTATCAGAAGAATCTAGTCAAGAGCAAGCAACAACAGATAAAGTAAAGATAGCTTCTATAGGTCATAAAAACCGAACCCGTAAGCCGTATCCATTTAGAAATAAAGATAAAAAATCAACAAATGAACACAAGCTGCCATCTAGACCTACGGCTATTGTTCGCCCCACCAGACCTCTGACACGTCCAGAAATTCTATACCCGACAAGAAATACTCCGATAAAGAATATTATCAGACCAATACCAACAAGATCCCCGGTAATAGTTCCAAGTATAATAGAAAGCTCCGAATCATCAATCGATGATGAATTTACAAGAGCTACAGACATACTAAAGAATGAGTCTCCTTCATCATCATCACAATATGAAGAAACGACACACACAGCACACAAGGACTCGGCAAGTATCACACCTCACTTAGACGAAGCTATGCTACAAGTGACGCACCATGCCGGTAATGAAGTGAAAATATCAGACGAAATTATTCCTACAAAAACTGAATTCAAGACAACAGTTATTACCCATACAAAGACACTATCAGAGCCACCACTGATAATATCTAGTGTTGGATACGTGAACCTCACTCACACACAAACTGTGACACACACAGAAACAAGTTTGGTAAGCCAATCAGAAGGAGCAGAAACTCAAACGTTTGTCGTCACAAAAACTCATACATCAACAATTGTGGATGTTGTTACTGAAATCCACACTCAAGTTCAACCCACAACTATAATAGAAACCGTAACTAGACACATACCTATACCAGTCCAACCTACTCCCGTCCAAAACGCTCCTGCAAAGACCAAAACACCTCTTGATGATATCACAATGTCATCAGAAGAAGACGAGAATCTAATAATTCGTGACAGCGACACAACCGAAACTTCTCACAAAACGGATACTGAAGCTGATAGCGATAGTGACACATTCTTCGTGGTAATGAACAAATCACAAAACGGAGGCCAAACACCGCCAATAAACAATGAAATTGACACCGGCGATTACGAAGTAACCAGAAATGAACAGGTCAATAATGGAGTATCTCAAGTTCTATTTGGTGAGATATTATTAGCTGGAACACCTTATCTCGAAACAAACGTACATTCTTCTGGTAAGTTGGGAAAATTAAATGCTGTTATTTTTTAAAGATCACTTGATGATGAAGTATTTGATATAGGTTTCGGGAAGGAGTGCCAACCGGACTGCAAGGCTTCGCGAAACGAGAGGTGTCAAAGAATCGATGGCCTTATGAAGTGTGTATGCCGGCCAGGATTTGCGAGGATGTTCCCAGATAGACCTTGTAAACGTAAGTATGATACTTGTAGGGAATTTAAGATAGTAGTAGTAGCTTTTTTCAATTTAAAGTAAAAAGTCATTTTATTTTCTAATGTGCAACGTCATGCGCTATCATTTGAGACCCCACTTGAGTATATCTGCAGATTTCGGTTTTCCTTCCCCACTTTTACCCTCATAGCTTTTAAACGGATCAACTGATTTTCATCAAACATGTTCAAAAACACTCGCGCGAAACTCTCCTTTCTTATAAAAAAACTAAATTGAAATCGCTCCATACCTTCGGGAGCTCTAATGTCCCAGACAGACAGGCTCGTCAAACTTATTCCACCCCTCATTTTTGTCTGGGGTTAAAACACCTTTAACCAATTTAACGAATGAATACCAAAAATGTATGTTATTGAAAACCGTCACCTCTTACAGCTACCTACACCTACTCCGTGAAACTGGCCCTCGGCTCCCAAGGCAACGACCGTCTCCTCTTCGAAAAGAGCCTCGCCGACAACTCTTCAAAGAACTACCAAGCTCTGGCCTTCGCCACTCACGAGGGTATCAACAGGATGGTCATGCAGTCAGACCTGCGAGATGTATATCATGGTGTTCATATAACTGGCTTCCAGCCGGTGCAGATGAAGGATGACAATGGTGATGATTACCAGGGGGTGTTGAATGACTTCTATGTTCAGGTGAGTGGTTATTTCAGATCTAACCACACGTGATATTTATGAGTGGTTTTATGTTGTTTTTTTTTATTAGCACGAGACTTTCTTTAACCTTTTTATATAAAAAAATGAATCGCAAAATATGTTGCTAAGCGCATATCTCAACAACGTTGGACCAATTTGGCCAATTTGTTTTTAATGTTTGTTGGAGTCAAGGATAGTTTTTACGGCGAGAAACCGGGGCGGGCCGCTAGATTTTAATAAATTATAAAGATTTTTTTGATTTATTACGTATAAAGGCAGTCCATTTACTTTCTTCGGTCTGATTCCAACATCTCTTTATTTTTAGATCTTTTTATTTTATTAGTTTTAATTACAAACGATTAAAATTAAATCATAAACAATGTTAACAATGTTGACGCTTTAACTTTTCGTTCACGTCAAAACAGTATAAAGGTCTTTTATATATTTTCCCAATGTTTTCGTTCAAAATGAAACTTTATTTCTGTGATTTATTCATGCGTAACTACACCTTGGTTTACATTTATTAAAACAATAGCAAACCAAGTAGTGGACAATAGTACAGTATAAATATATAAAAGACCTTTTTACTGAACGACGTGAACGCTAAGTTAATGCAGCCCGCCGACGTTAAAATAAGAATATCTCCTATTTATTGGAATTCAGAAACTTGACCGTTAAGCATAAACCCAGGACTACATACATTACCTGCGACTTTTGAGCATCAGTTATAGATTTAAGAAAAGCTTTTAGAAATAATGATAACAAACCTAACGTTTCAGCTATCCGACAATGCACACGAGAATAGACTGAAGGATGTGATCGAGAAGTACTTGAGAACCAACAACTTCAGCCTGGGGGGCACCGAGGTCCACGCGGCCGGGGAGCTGGTGGATAAACTCAATGTTAGCGGTAAGGACCCTTCACTATCATCTTCATGCGAGTTGTTTAGGATTACTATCCTCGTTGAATCTGACTCTCGACTGCCTCAGTGGCGCGATGGGCGAAAGTCCGCTTACGGTGCAAGGGTTCCATTCCCGCCGAGGGGGTCTACAAACACTTGTTGTGTCCACTTTCTCCTTGGTCTGGTTGTTTAGATAGATAAATAACTCTTTATTGTATACCACAAAAAATAAAATACAAACTGCAAACAATAACAAGACAATACATTGGAGTACAAAGGGCGGCCTTATCGCTGTGAGCGATCTCTTCCAGGCAACCTTTGGATGGACAGGAAAGAAATAGAACGACATAGACAGTGGCGTAACGTAAAGAAGATATAAAAGGAAAATAAATAAATACCAAATAAACTATTCAAAACTATTTTCAAATAAAATTAACTTAAAAATAAAAATAAACTTACATAATTCCTATACTATATCCTATTATGAGAGATACAAAAAAATAAATAGATAAATAACAATAATAGACTATAATAATAGATGAAAATAAGTGTTCGTGAAGCAGTTATTTGAAGATGGGAAGCGATTTAGCGTTTCGTATGATATGAGGGAGATCGTTTAATATGTATTATAAAAAATATCTATATTTGCATTTCTATTATATTAAGTATATATATCAGATGTCTAGTACCCCAAACAAAAGCTAAGAGCTTAACACGGGGCTAGATGTTGTTGTGAATGATTTGTGAGTCGATGGGAATAATACATCCTCACCCCCTATCCTCTTTCTAGTGAACATAGTTTGCTTGACAATAAACAACCACATAATCATCAAAACTCATAACGTAATTGAATATGTAATAAGTTACTTACCTCCTATAGTCTAAGACTACTTTTGTATCAGTTGCAATGTCCCAACGGGGCTCATGTAAGGATATATATAGAACTTAACACAATTTGTAACCACATGAATCAACGAATAAAAAAGTGTGTGTGTGTCAGCTACGACGCACGATTGGAGTTTACTCCTTACGAACGATTATTATGATATATATCGAATAGAAAAAAAGGGTAAATGAACGCATCTGCTAAAATGATAAGAGAAACAAACATATATCTGTAATTATTCGGATTATTTATATTATTTCAATAAAGCGTATTACTTATAGTATGTTACAAAATAATATAAATAAAATACATTGAGACTACGAAGTATCGCGCAAAGAGGAGACCCCGAGAATGAGATACGCTGTGTATTGTATTCCATCTCATTCTGCGCTAAGAACAGTCTCTGGCGGTAGGCTTCGGCCGCGGCTTGTCACCACCCTCCGGGCTGGGCCAGTGCGTGAAGCGATTTTTTCGTAATGTGGTCCGGAGAAGCCATCTTCTAGGCCTTCATGCTCCGTCTTAGACCACATCGTCACTTTACATCAGTTGAGATAGTGGTCCAATGAAGGCCTATCCAGCATTAAAAAAAAAAACACGTTCAATCCTACAGATATATAAGTTTGTCTCTTTCTACGTAACTCCTCAACTTTTCGTGTTACACTTGATTTTACTCCTCATAAAATTTCCGTACCGGACCTTTGCTCAAATCGTTTCTTAAGGAGTAAACTCCAATAAATAAATGAATAATCTAGAGTATACCATAATTGTTCCAGATTTCGACGAATGCACCAGCGCCCAGTTCAACGACTGCTCCGAGCACGCGCAGTGCTTCAACCTGCGCGGCACCTACACCTGCAGCTGTTTGGAGGGCTTCGCCGATCTCAGCGTCAACAACTTGTATCCTGGAAGGATCTGTTCAGGTGAGATTGATAGTAGGCTGGCAAGGTTCGGTAACGATTTTAATATCAGTTTTCATATTAATATCATTTTTTGCAAGCACTTTTCTCCTTGGTCTGGGTGTTTAATATATATCTATATAAATGAATTGTTGTTCGTTAGTCTGATTAAAACTCGAGAACGGCTGGGCCGATTGAGCTGATTTTGGTTTTAAAATGTTTGTCGTAGTCCAGGGTAGGTCTAAACGGTGAGCAAATAAGGAAAAATTGCCAAAAACTTTTTTTACCCGTGCGTCGCCGGGGCGGGCCGCTAGTATATAATAAAAATGTCTATTTAAGTATGTATATTATATTAAGTACTAGCGTACGCCCCGGCGTCGCACGGGTAAAAAAAGTTCCCGGCAATTATTCGATTTTTTCTCGCCTTTTAAACCTTCCCTAGACCTCCACGAACATGTCAATATTAAGATAAGATAAATCCGTTCAGCCGTTCTCGAGTTTTAATCAGACTAACGAACAACAATTCATTTTTATTTATATAGATAGAAGATATCAGATATCTAGTACCCGTAACACAAGCTTAGAGCTTATGAGCACGGGGCTAGATGTTGTTGTGTAGATTGTCCGGAAATATTTATTTTATATTTATTTGTTGAAATCAATAAATTTGATGAGTATGAGATTAAATTATACTATAACTAGGGTTCCATGTACATTTTATTACACACATTGCAATAAAAAAAGATAATAATCAGCAGTTTAATCTGTCACCTGTCCAACTTCAGGCATCGCAAAACGTCGCTTAACATTATAAAATTCACGTTTGAAATATGGGAGTTATTAATTATGTTTTAATAATAAAAGAAAATAATAATAAATATGTGTTTTTAGTATTTGTTGTTATAACAGCAAGAGACGTCGAAGTGTCAGTAATAGGATCTCCTTTTAATCTTTAGGTTCAGAACCCTAAAAATGGGGAAAAATATGAAACGGAATTATAAGCTGGGTCCACATTTGTATCATTTCGGTGTATCACGATCAGGCGTATCGTATCGAGTATCCGTATCATAAGTATGGACGCTCATTTTATCCATGCCGTATCGTTAAGGCATATCTTGTAAAAACGCGTCCATACATTATGTGATACTGTATGATGTCACCGTATCGACTTTAACTTCACAAATGTGGACGCTTCTTTTTTTCTTCCGATCCTTGTATCTTTTCCAGATACGCGTGTCACAGTGCACCTCCCTCTCTTGTCCAAACTTGTTCGATGCAACGCGTATCCCCTTTGATGACTGCGGAAATCCGACACAGGATGGTTCGGGGTGTTTCACGTATCGTATCACGATACAGTATCATGATACAGTATCAAAATACGTCCATACCACCGATTGTGATACGCGTATCGGATACGAGGTGTATCAAGATACGCGATCATTGGAGATCGGGTGCGGATCGGGCCGTATCGGATACGGCATGTATCATTAACGTGTATCAGCTTGCGTCTAAACTAGCGATCATGATACGCGCCGAGGCCACGCGACGGAGATACGATACACCGAAAAGATACAAATGTGGACCCAGCTTAACATTTAAATTGACATGACTTATATTGGCTTTGGATGTTTATTTACGTCAACCCAGCGTCTCATTTCCTAAGTCTACTGTTTTTTTTCCAGCCGAACCAGTTGGCTGCGAGCGCTGCAACTACCATGGATCCTGCTACTCCAGGGATGACCAGCGAGTGCTGTGTGAATGCTTCCAGTGGTACGCCGGGTCCACCTGCCAGGTCAACTTGAAGGGTAAGTCACTAAATAGCTTCTAGAAGTTTTATCACGTTAACTGTTTATTGTATTGTTTATTGTATTTTATTCGTCGTAGGTAACACTGTACACTTGACTTCGTTCACTCTATTTAACTTAATATAATATTATCTTAATTCAAACAGTATATTACAAAATAATAATAAGCACTCTGCAAGTCACAGACAAGACAATGACATCAATTACATAAATGTCATATTATAAAATCCAAAAATAAAGAGCACATTTTGCTAAAAGTAGCATTGACAAAACATAAAATAAATGAAGAATGTCATAATAATTAATAAATGGAGCTGCTGTACAGGGGCATTGTCAAATTATGCTAAAATACAAATAAATTTTATTAAATAATTTCATTTTTGACATGTCAACTGACATCTGTCAATGACTGAAGGACCAATATTTCCATATAACTATTCGCTAATTTATTGATGAGTTGAGTATAACCGGAGATGGTAAAATAGGCCTTTATAAATTAGGATCTATTGGTAAATTTCATTGATACTTGATCAGTAAATTTTAACTCATAATTGGACAATATTTACTACAACGCCATCTCTCGGCGAATACAGTATTTATTTCCAACCTTTAATCTTTGATTGCGAAAAGTCCTTACTACGTTCTTGTATAAACTACATTCTATGTACACTTAATAAGGTATGTTTTCTGATGTCCAATGTGTCCGAAATACGGCTAGGGTTACAGTGAGAGAGAAGGAGGCTGCCTATCGCTGCGAGAGATATAGTGACAGACAGACTGGCACCGCAACGCATTACGTAACGGTTTTCCCTCCCAATAGAAGTCTATAAGAAACTAAACTAACTTAAAAATTTTCTTCCAGTTGTGCTGATATCTCTAGTGGTGCTCGGAGCTCTACTTACAGTGGTGCTAGCAGTCTTCGCTGTGATCGCCTGCTCTAAGAAGCGCCCTCGCCCTCCAAAAAGGTCCATCGTGGCTTGCATTCAGAGCATGCCTAGCTTGCACCAGGTAGGACTATTTAAAGATAATATACCTACCCGCACTTCGCCAGCGTGGTTAATTAACGCCTGATCTTTCCGTCACGACAGAAGACCCTGCGTCCCAGCAGAGGGAACGTAAAAAGTAATGATAGTATATCTACATCAAACAGTTGGATGTGACAAGATGGACGGATGTGTTAACGGTAAATTCAGGCCGCTTCCAATCAAAATAATTTGAAATATTTTAGGGTTATTTGTGGATGGCTTATACCGGAAATTATGATGATGACCTGAAAGCGAAATTCGGCATTTCTTCGACATCTGTCGTGAGAGAAACCATTCAGCCAGTGTAGGTTCGGTTTTTTTCCGCTTTCGGTTGTCATATTTTGTCTATATTTTAGCCTGTTCACACCGCTGCTTGTTATAGACTTCTTTATCACGGCATTTTTTACGGTTCTGTGTGAGCCCTAACCAGAGCCTTCCCAATATCCCGTCGATGTTATCCTCGCATCTGGTAGGCGGTCATATAGACCACAAAACTTTCTGCGCTCTTCTTAGTGTGACTTCAATTAAGTAGCCGTGTCTCTCGTTCCAGGGAGCTGTCCCGAAGCAGAGACAGGACAGAAGGGCGCTGATCAACGAGCGAGCGGAGTCTGGAGACGCGTCTAGTCTGCAGAACGCTTCGTTGCCCTATATGCCTTCTAAGGTAAGATGATGATGATGGTTACGTGATGCTGAGTGAATAGTCAAGATATTTTTTTTTAATATTTAAATATTTATTGCACTACAAACTGCGTACTATTCCCCCAGCGAGCCTCTAGCTCCAAGAAGATCTGCGCGCCGCCCGCCCACGAGCCGCCGCCGCCGCCCGCGCCCGCCGTGCTCATCCCGCGCGCGCGCTTCAACCCCCAGGAGAGGGACCAGCTCGCGCGCCGCCGCAGCGCCGACCTCTCCGAGGCGAAGCTCATCAGCTACCTCGAGTCTGGGGTCACCAGCGGGAACGAGGAGGTTTGTGTTCAATTTTATTTTTTTTATGCAGAAAAAATTAAGACATCCGTAATCTTCGCGCACAGGATTCGAACCTACATCTCCAGGAATGCGCGCTGACGTGCTAGAACCAATTACACCAACGCATTATCACGTGATAGGTCGAAATTTTTCTGCACTTTGTATTATCGAGTGAAGCCCCGAGTACCAATAATAATAATAGTAATAATTTAATAGTAATTTATTTTGCATAAAAAATTTAAAATAGTTTAACCTGCAAAGTGAGGTTTATCACTTATTAAAAACATTTAAAAAAAACGTTTGTGTTCAAGATACAAGATACAAAATCATTTATTTCCATTGTTTTGTACAAAACTTAGACACGTCAAAATAAATTACAAAAAAAAACAAAAAAAGAAAAAAAAGAATAATCATAGGTGCTTAAAGATAAGTAGGAAATAAATTTATGGTCG
This sequence comes from Gymnoscelis rufifasciata, assembly GCA_929108375.1. Classification (NCBI taxonomy): domain Eukaryota; kingdom Metazoa; phylum Arthropoda; class Insecta; order Lepidoptera; family Geometridae; genus Gymnoscelis; species Gymnoscelis rufifasciata. The sequence continues at coordinate 3,889,648 of OV815327.1, read as the reverse complement.
CTTCGCTTTTTTACACTAGAGCAAAGAAGCGATTAGAAACTCTAGCTCACTTTTGGATTGAAACTTTACAATCATTATTTGTTAGTCTTGTTTTTGATTTTGTGTTGGAGCAGATTCCGTCCCAAGCAGTTTTGTCCTCAAGGTAATCCGATATATTATAATAAGCTTTTTTACAAAGATTTTTTTTTACAATTTTCTTAAATTTAGTGATTGACAACTGTTGCAATTCTTTGGGAATCTTGTTGTCAAAGGGCAATGTATACGCTTACATTGCCCTTTGAATGATACATTAACCTTATGCAGCCTAGTGGTGGGCAAGGTTCCAAGGTCGCATCTGAAAACCAGCGCACCTCCGCGCTCTAAGTGTGGGGTTGCATTATGCTAAGGCCTTTGCCTTTTGTCATGGCTTTAGCCACATTTCACAATTTTTTTAACCTAATCGTTGTTTTTCTTTGTTTTGTGTTTTGATCTGTCAATAAATGTGTCTCTCTCTCTCTCTCAAATATACACCCTCATCAACATTCCCAATTGCGGGTGCTTATGCTTTTATGTACGGATTCACTAGATAGATCAACAGCTTATTGTTGAATTACAGCACCAAATGCTGCATTAGCACCCCGGGACACAGTTTGGAATAAAAGTTTTCAGGCAGGATGCTGTTTGTAAATTTCACTGTCAAATAGATATATATTAAAAATATATATGTAACCGGACAATTCACACAATAACATCTAGCCCCTTGGTAAGCTCTAAGCTTGTATTATGGGTACTAGACATGTGATATACTTAATTTAATAGAAAAACACAGTTATATATTTTTATTGTACAAAGTAACCACTCAGACCAAGGAGAAAGTGCTTGCAGAACATACAAACACTTGATGCCTCGACGGAAATCGTACCCGTCACCTCTGAGCTTTTAAAAGTGAACACCAATGAACACCTTTTTTGGAGGTTTTATCTGTTCACATCCGTAAGTGGTAACCCTCTGAATCCTTACACGTGACTTCCGGGCGGTCCTAAAAACAGTATCTGGTGGTAGGCTTCGGCCGCGGCTTGTCACCACCCTCCGGGCTGGGCCAGTGCGTGAAGCGATTTTTTCGTGTTTCGTAATGTGGCCCGGAGAAGCCATTTACCTTCTAGGTCTTCATGTCCCATCTTAGACCACATCGTCACTTAACATCAGGTGAGATTGTGGTCAAATGAAGGCTTATCAAGCATAAAAAAAACACCTTCATGAAACAGCACTATAAAGTGAACCTTCTCTTCCAGATGAGAAGAAAGCACAGCCTCGAATCCTCGTACAGTGCGAACAAGGATCGACACATCAAGCAAGGAGCCCTGGTCTCAGCAGGGTATAAGGTATTCGGACTTATAATCAGCCACTTTGTATAAAATATGTTTAAATTGCCACAAGCCAATATAAAGCTAAGCCTTAGTTAACACCTAATGTTATAGCATAAGTGCTCCTTGACTATTTAAAAAGTCAAAGTCAAAACGTTTATTTCCTTAGAAGCACATAGCCTACATGGACAGGTCAACTTAAAATTAATAAAACTAAATTGCTTAAATAGCAAATATCAAGGAAATAACATTGTCTTGACAGTTCGCTTCAATGTTTTATACTGAGTTGAGAAGCGAATAGAACAACACAGCTTTATCAGTTATTACAATTTTGTAGTTATTACTTATGTTATTATTATTTAAAAAGACGATGGATCACAACTACAATAAATAAATATTAAATTCTTTTTTTTAATATTTCATTTTAATTTTAATTAATGACATTAAGTAGTTTTAAGATATAACGCGCACGGAAACATTGTAACCAACCATCAAAGGTTGGCAGGTAGAGAATGCCTAGGCATTAAGCCCACCTTTTTGTACACAATTCAACTTTGTGCAAAAAAAAGTGATTAAATAAATAATTAAAATTTCTCTTAAAACTAAACGCTGCTTTTAACTGTAAGGGCGCTTTTAATTTGAGCGTTTTCAGACGTATGTCTTGAACCGCCCAATTTGAAAGAACCTAGCACCTTCAATTGCTCAATAACTATAAATAATATATTCCAGGTTTCCACCACCATCCGCCCTGATGAGCAGCTGAAGGAAGACGATGACCTGTCCTCGGTGAACAAGGCGGACATGGAGGACATGGCCAGGTTCGACTCCCTGATGAAGACTTACAGGTAAACTACTGTAACGATCAATCGCTACGTTGCTGTAGCGGTGTAGACTTAGACAAACATTATTCAACACCTAATGTTATAGTATAGTGCTCCTCGACTATTTAAAAAAGACGATGGATCACAACTACAATATATCTTCAGGCTACCATAAAAAAAAAGTGTGTGTGTGTCAGCTACGACGCACGATTAGAGTTTACTTCCTCACGAACTATAATTATGATATTATTCGAATAGAAAAAAAGGGTAAATGAACGCATCTGCTTAAATGCTAAGAGAAACAAACATATATCTGTAATTATTCGGATTATTTGTATTACTTCAATACATCGTATTACATAAAGTATGTTACAAAATAATATAAATAAAATACAGCAATACCTCTTTGCGCGATACTTCGTAGTCTCAACTACGAAGTATCGTGCAAAGAGGAGACCCCGAGAATGAGATACGCTGTGTAATGTATTCCATCTCATTCTTTTACACGTTCAATCCTACATATATATATGTTTGTCTCTTTCTACGTAACGCCACAACTTTTCGTGTTACACTTTTTGATTTTACTCCTCATAAAATTTCCGTACCGGGCCTTATAACTCAAATCGTTTCTTAAGGAGTAAACTCCAAAAAACTAAGATAAAATAAAAAATGAAGAAACCGGCATGTTCTGAGTACTTTGAAGAGTTTGAGCAACATGTGACATTCACCCGCACTTGGCCAGCATTGTGAATACATCATCCCCTCAAAATTTCAACTCTCTATCTATCGCGGTTCTTGAGATTACATCCTGGCGACAAACAGAGAGTGATGTCACAGCAATAGGGTCCCGTTTTAACCTTTGGGTACGGAACCCTTACACGATCATAGTTTTACGCATATTTCATGGTTTTATTGCAAACATTCCGAGTATCATGTTGTGTAGTAGTCGTTTTTTTTTGATAAGCCTCCTTTGGATCACAATCTAACCTGATGTAAAGTGACGATGTAGTCTAAGATGGAGCATGAAGGCCTAGAAGATGGCTTCTCGTGACCACATTACGAAACATGAAAAAATCGCTTCACGCACTGGCCCAGCCCGGAGGGTGGTGACAATCCGCGGCCGAAGCCTACCGCCAGAGACTGTGTTATCTATAAAAGTGTTTTTTTTTACAGTCACGAAGATCTTTCCGAATGGACAGACGCTGAAAGGAGGATGGGGGAACTGTAAGCGTTTATTTAAACAAAATTAAAGAGTTATTATTTACAGCCAGCACTAGATATCAGAACTAATTATAATGAAGAGTTTGTTTCGTTTTTTTAAACGCGGTAACAACAATGGTACCCATCCAACAATACATATAAAGTCAAAGTCAAAGTCAAAACGTTTATTTCCTTAGAAGCTTATAGCCTACATGGACAGGTCAACTTAAAATTAATAATACTAAATTGCTTAAATAACAAATATCAAGGAAATAACATTGTCTTGACAGTTCGCTTCAATGTTTTATACTGAGTTGAGAAGCGAATAGAACAACACAGCTATATCAGTTATTACAATTTTGTAGTTATTACAATTTTGGAGTTCTTATTTATAGGTAGGTAACTATTATAAGTTTAACATTTACAATAATATAGCTACATACATACGGCTTACTCCACGAATCCCCCGCGAGTCCTTTTTCCAATTATCCCCATGTAAATATGTATAACTTAGATTACATGTACTGATATTTTTATTTGAGCATAACTTGGAACAACTCGTCCGATTTGCATGATTCTTTCACTGTTAGATCCTATTTATCGAGGAAGGCTATGGGCTAGTTATTTACCGCGGTAAATATATCATTTTCTATAAAACACAGGCAACGCCGTGGCGTAAAAAGTTAGTATTCGATAATCAGAAACACCTATAGGTTTTATATTTTGTGACTCAGGTCTTCGGTGCTCTTGCTTAAGCTAAAATACATAATAAGTTAAAATACAAAGAAATCTGAACCAAAACACCAAACATCAAGGGAGTGTCCCAGCAGTGGGATTTTTTATTACACGTTTGTTAGTTTCTAGTGCTTCAGTTACGTATGTAAGTTAACCATTTAATAAATCTAATCGTTTTATTTTTTATTATTATTTATATTTATTTCCAGAACTTTATCTGAAGCCCGTTCAGTCGGCGGCACTCTGCCAGCCTCTACAGGAAGAGCTGCATCTTCTACGAGACTTACTCATCAGGTAATTTCTTCCTTTAATTTTGATAAATATTTTTTTTAATTATGTGTCGATCTGATTTCTACACAGAAACAAATACAGGTATTTATTTCTCTACACATAAATTGATTAATCCAACCATTTTCACCGTTGTCAAAGTTAGTATTATTTAATTTTTGCACACTTAATTTGACAAAATAATTAGACTTTGTTCCGTTCAATACTCCAGCTGTTATTTGTGTCCGCCGTCAAGACATCCGAATTGTTAAACTACTAGGTACATATGTTATTTATTATAACTATATTATTTTTACTTTTATTTCTTACCTTTATTCCATAGCTAAATCGTCGGTTGTTTTATTATATCTATACTTTTTATATATCCCCTGTAGGAGGCAAATACAATGGCGGAGCGGGATCTGGGCTCCACCTTCCTTCTACCTCACGTGCACCTTTACAAGCCGGACCTTGTGCGTATTCCTGCACTCTTTCTATCACCGCATCACTGTATATTGCCATCCCTTTCATTATAACGTCTAGATGTACACTATTATCATTATCTCTTACTTTTACCTCGCATGAACTTTTACAAGCCGGACCTTGTGCGTATTCCTGCACTCTTTCTATCACCGCATCACTGTATATTGCCATCCCTTTCATTATAACGTCTAGATGTACACAATATTATCATTATATCTTCCTTCTAACTTACGTGAACCTTCGCAAACCAGACCTAGTGCGTATTTTGCACTCTTTCTATCACCGTATCACTCATATTACAATTTACCTCTAGTTTCACTAATAACGTAATTACAATATTTTCAATTTTCTTTATTTATTTACAAAAAATCCAATCATCTCTTTGTCAATTTACAAGTATATATAATTCATTATCTATATTATCATTACCATTGGTATTAGCGAATCTAAAGTTAATACTTACGCAACATTTATTAACATTTCACAGAGTTCTTTTCATTTTTTTACGAATTTATATTTTTATCCAATTCTTCTCTATCGTCGTCGTGTACATTTAAACTTTGTCATAATACATCATTGTCATAAACATCATCTGGGTTTGCATTATTTTAACTTAATTTAATGTTTCATGAAATATCTTCTGCTTTCAGACAAGCGACGTGTCAGAATTCGACTCTCTATGAAGACTTGAAAACAAAAACTCAGTCATATCTTAAGTATTTTACATACTTTATATCCTTGTCGACACCGTTGCTTTTTTGTTTACCACCAAAGTAGAACTAACTTATTTATTACTTAATTGTTATTCTTTTCATGTTGATAATATTATTCATCAAAATTTATTCTTTGAAAATGCCATAGTAAGTGTAAGCATTTTTGTTTAGTTTTAAGTAAATGAAAACTATTTGAATGAGAAATCGTTTGTAATTAGGTAATTTTAAAATTAATTTGTAATTCGATTTCTTTTTTGAAGATTTTCATTTGTTTTCTATGGCGCAGTGCCAAACATCTACTGTTATCGAAATTATGAACGAAATCATTATTTTGTTAGTTTCTATTTTATAATAAATGTTTATAATGTTAAGTACCTTTTTTAATACTCCTAAACCACCTTTCACTTCTTTAATGACAATATTCATTAAAATTGTGAAATTTTAAGCAATAGCTATCTAATATGGCAGGTTAAAATTATTATAAAAAAAAACACAACATATGAGACAGCGTTTTATTCAATATTCAATAATGTTTTAGTTAATCGATAGAATATTCAGCATTACAAATACAACGTGAAACAATTGTATAGCAACTTATTTTTGAAACTTAATACAAGAGCTAAGCAACATTTGACACTAGCTTAATAACCTTAACATCGATAAAGCACACATACTTTAAAATTATCTATATAGCGTTATTCTAGGTTTGACTAGGGCGTTTGAGCTGATATGATTAACATTGCTTTATCAGCTGCTCGATTACTAGCCAAGCATGTACCATCTTTACTGAATCAGTCTCATCCCTTGTAACTTCAACATCTTCTACAATTTCACCTTCTTTTACAATTTCGTCTTCTATGTCCCTGATATTAACACCGTCTATTACTTCTTTACTTTCTACATGATGGTCTACCTTAGTCACCCGTGGTTTAACTTAATTCTTATTGAGATCATTAAATCCTAAATGAATGGAAGTGAGCAAGCTTATCCAAATTATTTGGATTTGTTGTGAAATATTGATGGCCCACTGAATAATGTACGCTAAATTCATAAGTATTATAGAATAAAACAGGGAAAAATTTGGAAAAATTATACAATATATAAAAAGGTATATAATACAATATTATGAACTATGAACTATGAACTATGAACTATTAATCAACGCAACGTTTCATATATTTTATGTTACTAGCAAATGCGATATAATTAAAAAAAAAAAACATTATTCAGTCGGTCAAAAAACACTTCTAACTTATTAAAATTTAATGTATATTCTATCTACTTATGTACGAAATTGTGCAAGAAACCAGATATTACCTTTAAATATTATTATCTTGCAAATGATTCTACTGTTATAAAAATCGGTAAAATTAGAAACAACTTAAGCGTACACTTAGTTACATTTAGTAGGTCTACGGTCTGATTAAGCATAAGACTAAGCTAAGCTAACTACAAATTAAACATGGACAATGTCTGTCGACAGTTTAGTACAAAAATCAGTACCAAAATACTATCCCAAAATGTTCTAATGGCCGAATTTGTACAAAAGCTGGCCTTAAAAGACGCTTATGTTCAGAAAGATGGAAGGGTGAATCAAGATGAAAACATTTATAGAAATGTTTGGATTTTGTAATGTGTTAGGGTGGTAATATTTAAAGGTACTCGTAACACACTAACTGCGGCCTAGGTTATACCCACTCTGTTACAGGAAACAGGGATGACAATTATTATTATGAAAATTAACAAAATTACTGTTCCAGGGTACGAAATATTTTCATTCCCAGTTCAATCTATATCAGTCTAATAGTTTTAAGCATCCTTACAAACTTTCACACCATTATTAGTGAAGTGGCCGCTTATTAAACTTACCGACAACATTAGGGTTTATAGTTCGTTTCCTATATGTAGATCAGGATTCAGGTATTATAGTCTAATTCAATGTTATGTTAAAGGCTATTGAAAAAGTGAATAATATAGAAGCATCACCAGAGCCTAAAGATGGTAAGTGCAGGCTAAGCTACGCTGCAAGAATATCAAAATTTTTCTAAGGATTTCAAAAAAATATTTGAAAGAAAGGAGGTCTCAAGGGTCGCCTTATTTCTTGCTTGCGTCTTCTAGACTGGATGGCTGCGACTTTGTTAGCATGGTGAGAGATCTGCAAAAAATATTATATATCTAATTTTTATAGAATTTGACATCGTAAGAATATTGTCTATTAAATTTTGATAACATTTGGATTACAGCGATACAACTCTTGATTAAATCCAGTCCTTTATCTGACACGACATGCGATTGATATAAAGTTTAGCAATTTTTCACACGAAACCAATAAAGTAAACACAAAAATCACGCAAACCTATAACAAAAGCAAAGTAAGGATTATATTGTTGATGACGATATAAAGTGAGGTGAAAATGATGCAAAATAAAATAAAAAGCCTCATAGTAGGAAGGTATTTGTACCTATTCGTCGAGATTATCTTGAGAGTGACTTAAACAATAGCAGCTGCAACAACGTTTTGTACTTTAGTAGGCACACCTTTTTAAATTATGAAACATAAAATATAAACTACTTAAGACTACTCAAATAAAAATAAAATAAAGAAAATGAATAAAATATGTGTGAAAAAAAATAGCCTAATTAAAGCAAAGATGTGAAATAGAAAATAAAAAGTCAAAAATTGCTAAAAATGTTCAGGAATAAACTGGAAATAAACCGTGAAATCGAATTGAGGGAAGAATATGAAGATAATATAAGTGAAATATAGCTTAAGCATGCCAGATTGTAAAGTAATGAAAGAATTATAGATATTTGTCAAAAATAGAGCTAAACTATTATATTAACTGGAGAGTGTAAAACAAACTGTAAATAAAACAACAGTCACGATGACAGTTCATTATTTGTGTGTAATTGGTGTTTACACTTTCTAATTTACAATGCTCGGTTATTTAATGTTACAATGGTGGTCCAGTAATTGATTTTACAATAACAAAGATGTTATAATGAACAATTGAAAAAATTTCCACTTAAAGGTCGAAGCAATATTATGGCTCCCTAATTTTAATCAAAATTTGAGTTTATTCTTTCTATCCTTTCCTTCAGGATTTTTTTAATATGGTTCAGCCTTCTCGTAGTTATAAAGTAACATTAATACAAATAGTCACTTTTATGGCACATCTCTACTTTCAAGTCTTGATAAAAAGATCAAGAAAATCATGATGACTTCGACGATTAAAACTAAATTTATTTGATAATTTAAAACGTTCAGAGATATAGAGTTTCCTATTTACCAACAAGTTTACTACTGTAGTACTACTAGTAGTATGGTAATCTGGTACTACCATGATACAATGTAATATCTACCTTCTTTGAGCGGGAACCGGCGGCGACGGCTGCGACGCCGGGGGAAGGGATGCTGGACAACTGCCTGAGAGAACTGGGAGATCCTCTTCTTCTTCATGTCTGTCTCCTGTAATAATAATAATAATATAATGTTTATTTTGTTACAAATATACAACGTATTACACATAAATTGTTTAGTACATAGATTGTAACCAAAAGGTATAATGTAAAGTAAAGTATAATGTTTGAGTTAAAGATATTGACATTATTTAATTGTCTGATAAATGTTGAACTGAACAGATCTTAACGCAGCTAAAAATTAAATGCTTTCTTAGCCGTCACGAAATCAATGACGATTTTTCGCATCTTCATTAGAACGCAGTTACAAAGGTGTTTACAAATATTCAGATCAGTAGAATGTTTCCCCTGATGAAATCTAATATTACCGGACTAAGTATGTATGTCCGACGTAAAAGACTCGCACCTCTAGTAATAGGTGTATCTCCGATGTAGAAGGTGGCCGCTGGTGCCTCCACCGTCGCCTCTCTGACAGATCCGTCTCCACTGACTGCACTCAGGGTGTCAGTGCTGTCAAACATGATGGTGCGCTCCTTGGCTTGTGGAGCTCTGCCGTCCAGCTCCTGAAAGTCAAGGTTAAACTGAACCACTATACCAATGCTTATTAAAACTGCGTACTTTTTGACCGAGCAACCTTGCCGAGGCAGCTTCAGGGGGACCCTTCTTCTGATCCCTTGGGTACGAGAAGGTGATTAATGATTGTGAGTAATGATTGTCACCTATTAAGATGAAAAGATGTTGATAATCTATATGCTTGACATTATATACTAAACAATAGTCGAATCGAATCCCTCCTCCCTCTCCCTCCTTACTATAATAATATTAAAAATGCGAATGTAAGTTTGTTTGTTACGCTTTCACGCAAAAACTACTTAACCGATCATCATGAAACTTTGCACATATACTCTTGAAGGTATAAGAAGTAACATAGGATACTTTTAATTAAAAAACAATAAAAACCACTGCGGGCGAGCCGCGGGTAATATATATATATATATAAATGTGAATGTAAGTTTGTTTGTTACGCTTTCACGCGAAAACTACTGAACCGATTTAAATGAAATTTGGTACACAAAATCTCTAGAGCCTGAGAAAGGACATATGCTACTTTAAACCGCGGGAAAATGTCATTCCGCGGGAAAATTAATTATAACTCGGGTAACACCGCGGGACACTACTAGTATTATATAAAGTTGTAATAGAAAAACAGTTTTAGTAAGTTATGTATCTGAATTGCTTTTATTACAGATAACAAATAATATTCTACCGACATACTGCTATAATTCTTGTTTATTATCAAACTATTCAATTATTATTTAGCATTATTGGCTTTATTGGGCGCTCAACTAAAGACGTCAAATATGTTTTCCAATTGATAATTTGCTAATTTCATAAAACTTTATCGAAATCTATGGAACTACCACTTACCAGTCTCTCAGTATCAGAATCCGGTTCCTGCACTTCATAATCGTGGGAATGCTGCTCACTGGTGCTCTGGTGTTCCAAGCTCTCCATCTGGACTGCAGTCAGGGGGTCCATGGTGTCCAGGGACGATACCATCGTGTTGGATCCTGCAGGCGGTCTCGCTGTTAACTTCTGATTAGTAAGCGGTGGATAAGCAGTGTATACAGAATGCAAAGCGGGAATGAGCAGGATGCATGCTGATTTAGATAATATGGCTGTTAGTAATAATCATTTCAAAAACATATATACAGAGGTAGAAGTGGTTATAGGTATAAAAGTAGCCAATGCTGCCGTCGATTATATTTAAGCCAATGTTGTAGATACAAAGCAAATGGTAGCGGATGTTGATGATTTACCATTTGTTGATCTGATAGTGTCATTGCCGCTTTCGAAAACTTAAATAATTAACAAAATTGATTACTAATAGCATCTAAAAATAAAAGTAAGAAATATAGTTATACATTAAAACTATACAGATCCTATAAACTATTTTTTTTCTTTTGTTTGAGGTGTTGCCTCATATTTGCTTGCATGCTAGAGATTATGTGACAGATATTATAAAATTAAATAGAGTGTATTGAATTATGTAGAATAAAACGATAATTTATACTCGTAGTTATGATAAGTTCGATTTTCTTGAAGTATTTTTTATTAAAATGTTGCCAAATTTGTCACGTACCTACATAATGATGGAGGAGTATTGTTTCATCACCTTTACGCAATAATTTATAATATCAATGTTTGACACTTAGAAAAATATAAATTTTTATCCAAAATATACAACTGAAGATCAAAAGTTAAGGAAAATGCTCACCTCCTGATGTAAGACTTCCTGTCATTGGAGTGTCAACCTCATAGTTGTAGGTGGCGCGAGTGGCGTTGGAGCTGGTGGCTTCCAAACTGTCTGTGCTGCCAAGCATCAGGTCAGCACGAGTCCTGGTGATGTAATCGAAGGGTACACTTAAATTTTGTCATTTATAAATCCTACTCGTAATACAGAAATACCACGTACAGTAATATTTGGGCACTACTAAAAATAATTTACAGTTCCTTGTTAAATTCTTAATATGAATACTCATACGTAGAGATACTGCAAAAAGTGTATCATAAATAACTTATTATAATATTTCTGATTAATTTACCTTTTTGAGTTAGTTAAACGGTACGGTATTTATAAATAACTAGCGGGCCGCCCTGGCCTCGCACGTAAAAAAGTTCCCGGCAATTATTAGATTTTTTCTCGCCTTTTAAACCTTCCCTAGACCTCCACGAACATTTCAAGACTAAGATAAGATAAATCCGTTCAGCCGTTCTCGAGTTTTAATCAGACTAACGAACAACAATTCATTTTTATTTATATAGATAGATAAAGTGACCCACCTACTAAAGCTCCCAGACGAACTGAGTTCTTCATCCTGTCCACTCCACGAGCCGCTAGCAGGATCTGTAAAATGTTTACCGGAGAAGGAGATGACACTGTGAGCCAGCGACCTCCCTGAGGAGGGCGACAGCTCACGCACCATGCTGCCCTCTCGCGACAACGGCAAGTCATCAGGTCTCTCAGACATCACTATCGTCTGTTTCGTAACCGAGAACGTTTCACCCTCATGCCGGTCCAACACAGTCATGAGACTGTCCAAATCAGAGGGCTGTGATGTCATTGATGATGACATCTCTGAGCCGTAAGACATAGCGCTTTCGTCAATTCTAGGTCTTGACGGTATATCCACAGCCCCTTCACTATCAGAGCTTGTTACAGTTTCTGAAACTTTCTTTCCATCTACGAATCTTTGCTGGATCACTGTAGTTGTACGAACGACTTCTATAGTTCCTCCAGCAGAGAAATCTTTTGTAACAGTTGTCGATTTTTCGGATTTCTCTTCTTGATCAAGTAGTTTCATCATTTCCTCGCAGTCGCCGGGGATAGACTCTGCTGAACCGTCACTAGGAGCTGCCGCACAAACAAATGATGAGGATTTTACACAATCTTCTGTTACTTCACAAACACTGGCTTCCGTTTTTTCGACCTCGGGCTCAGGGACAGGCACAAAGAAGGCACCTCTATCATCATATTTCTTGACTGTGACCACTTTAGGGACTAGTTGCTCACGTAAACTTTGTTCAATAGCCATTTGTTGATCTATAAGTTTTCTGATAGTCGCTGAATCCGTTAACATCTTTTGGGAAGGGCTTCCCAGTTTTTGTGATGGACTTCCACTGCTTTTTTGTGAGGGGCTGCCGCTCTTAAGACTCGGACTTCCACCTTTTTGTGGGGGACTGCTTTCAGAGCTGCCACTATAAGACCGCTTCTCTCTCTCTATGAAAAACATGCTTACTTCCTTAGGATCGGCTAATAGTAGAGCTTCTTTTTGCTTCGCTAGTATTTCTGCTTTCAAAGCTTCTAAGCAAGCTGATTCTAATCCTTCGAATTCTTTTAAGCTAGAGATAGATATATCATCTCCTTGACTTCTGCTTAGAATATATCGTTTTGGAAGGGAACCATTTAATGAATCTTGATACGAAGATGAGTGTTGTTGATATTGTTCCATTAAAGCTTTTTCAAGGTTTTCAAACTCCTGCAGAGAGCTTATAGAAATGTCATCATTGTCTCCTTTAACTCTGAATCTAATACGGGATGCCATTTCAGATTCTGAAAGACTACCATATGAATTTCTAAAGCTGCCAAAACTGCCAATAGATTCTTTTTGGGAACTTAAACTTCCAATCCTACTGGCATCAAAGTCAGTCATTTCTTCTTCTTTAATATCTTCTAAAGGGACTCTTTCATAATCATATCGTGGATCTCCTTCAAACTGCATTTGTATCCAGCGTTTTCCAGCTTCAATTTCAGCCATTTCCTGTGCTTGCAATTTTTTCTGTTCTAATTCATAGGCCAGCAATTCTTCATCAGATAGAGAGCCTGAGGCGGTACTGCTGGCAGTGCTTTCTTGTTTTTTCGTTGTCTTTGACAAATACTCTTCGACTTCGGTGTCATGTTTCTTTTCATACTTCATTGCTTTAATCTGAACACTCTTTCCTTCCGTGTCACCTTCGTGCGCTTCTTTTGCAACTTCTTCAATAACTACAAAGTCATCCATTTCACTCGGCTTATCAACCATTTCGAATTCATCACTCGTTGGGGACTCTTGCTCTTTTTCATATGTATGTAATGAGCGTTCTTCAGTAGTGACCACAAGTTCGGATCTACTTATTTCAGTAACTTGTTCTGATCTCAATTCTGGGGTTTCAGAAATGTCGTACATATCGTCTAAAACATATTCCCGACCATTGTCAGTAGAAATAGAACTTTGACTTGGTGCTGATAGTGGCGTTAGCGGTGTAGATTGTTGGTCATGCGTTCTTAAGCTTGATGTTGAGCTTTGTTTACTATCCAGTTGTGAGTCAGGCGTTTTTACAGTTGATTTTTCTAGTTTTGTTTTTGGTACTGAAGTATCGCTCTTTGACTTCAGAATTTCATCATATTGTGTAGATCCCTCTGGTATTATTTCACTATCTAAGTCTACAAACTCACGTTTGCTTGCTGGAATTTCTGTTATTGGAAATGGTACGACAGCTACTTCCTTTACAATTTTTTTACAACACTCTTCAATAACTTCTACTTTTTCATCATCTTCATGCTGGCTAGGAGTACTTCCTACAGTTTGAATAGTAGTTTTTTGAATTAAAATATCTTGGGAAGACTTTCTCTGTGGTTCAGGACTTACGCTTCCAAATTTAACAATTTGCTCATACTCTGAGGAACCCACTGGAATAATTTCACTTTCAAGATCTACAAACTCTCTTTGAGGTTTTTCTATTTTTGTCACAGCAAAAGGTAATGCTTCTAATTTAGCTTCCGAAGATTTAGAAATAACTTGTTCTTTTATGTCGTCTAGCTCAGAAAGTGTCTGAGAGGAAGGCATATCAAGCTTGGATATCGACGACGATAGTACCTCATCAGTTTTGAATTGACTAGATATAGTTGTATCAGAGCCATCTTTGTCTTTGGTAGAATCATCTTCAACACTCTCTGATGCTTCTATTGGAAAATGTTCAGTTATTAAGTCTTTATGGAATCTCATTTCGTGAGACCTTTTCATTCTTCCTAAATTTTCAATCATATCAGCCTTATTATCCCCTTCATCACCAGACGCTTCTTCATCACTTACTTCTTTCGACTTTGCTGCGACCTCTTTTTCATGCAAAAACTGTTCAACATAAGTACTACTTTCCATCAATTCTTCTTTCAATTCATTAGCCGAAGGCACCAGAGTTTCCGACGCATCTGATATATCTATACTAGCTACGTGGCTGGAAGCATCAGAGTCTAGACTTCTCATACTATCCCTTGAAGCAAGTGAGCTGGCTGCAGTGAAGTAATCTTTAGATGTTCTCATAGAATGTGATGAAATATCATGACTTGTCATTGCTGTTTCAAATTCAGTACCACTCTGAGCCGTCATCATAACTTCAATATCAGAAGATAGAGGTCGACTTTCTGAATGTTCAAAGCTCTGGTAATGACTAGAACCAGAACTGGACCAACCCTCAACTTCAGATGCAGATCGTCTGTCACCTACTCCCAATTTGGACTGGATGTGTTTAGATGCCCTCAGTTTAATTTCAGGACTACCTTTAGATGATCCTTCACGATCAGAAATAATAACTTCGCTCTCAGTTTCTAGTATGGAATGGGGACCACTATCTGATTTTATGGATAAATCAGCGTCCAAAGGTGGGGTTGATTCCTTAACAATATGAACAGTGTCTTTTTCATCATCAGTTGAAGTAGTTTCTTCTTGGGAACTGATTTTATGTGAGACACTCTCTGATTTTTGACTATCAAGATGAGCATCATCTTTTTCAATATTTTTATCTTCAGTGGTCTGGACTGTAATTTCTTCAGTTATAACTTCTGGTTTTTCCGGGCTTATCAAAAGCTTAAATTGAAACTCCGATGGTGATTGCTTGTATTTACTACTTCCATCATTATTATCACCAATTATCTCGCCTTGGGCAGCTTCAAGTGATTGTTTCACTTCGTCAATAGTTTTTTCTAGAACTGACAGGTCTGCTAATGGCTGACCAATTAAAGAATCATAATCTACCCGTTCTGACTCGAGTTTCGTAGCGTGAAACTCGGCAGAAGAAAGATCAGTGTCATAACCGCTGCTGCAGATGTCTTCGAGACTTTTTTCCTTTATAAGTTTAATTTCATCTCTTCTATGGTCAGTTCCCGTTCCAGTCAAAAAAGCAGAATCAGCATCTGTTGAAAATTCTGATGGTTGTAAGGTTTCAGCACTAACTGTTGAATCCATAGACTTCTGAAGAATTTCACCCTCATGGGATTCCAAGGACTTCACCATACATTCTGTGTCGACGCTTTCGCCAGATTTAATCATGATGTCTTTGGATGCGGTACTCATATCATCTAATTCGAAAGTGAGCGGTGACATATCGGCTTTAGATGTTTTAGTTACTTCAGTTCTGGTTTCGACAACTTTTCTAATCTCAAAAGAACTTTCACCTTCAATAGTTCTCGATGATGTTTCGACAGTGGTAGTTACTCTCTGTTTTGGCGGAATCTCTTCAGCGATTTCAAAGGAGTCGGCCTTTTGTAAAGACACTTCCCAAACTTGATCCTGAATTTGTTGAATTGGCAGTTTTATTGGTGATCTATGGGGTTTTTCTTTTTTAGGGGTATCGCCCGTTTTATCATCATGAGGCAAATCAGGAGCAGCTTCAGACTCGGAATGGGTATCTTGACTTCCTGTACGACTAAATGTGCTCTTTACAGGTGAAGTTGATATCTTAATTTCTTTTATAAAATCGACTTCGTAAATTTCATTGTCTTTTTTAAATGATCTAGATTTGCTTTTAGGACTTCCTTCTCCTGTAGCTTCACTCTTGAAACTAGGCGCATGTGAGGCATCTGAACTAAGATCATCATGCTCCTTGCTTTCTATTACCGACTCTTCCTTGTGGTGTTCAACTGTAGAACTCACGACTTTCCCTTTTTCAGTTAGCTCAACACTAGAAACGACTTCATCTTTTTCTATAATTTTTAATGAAGAGTCAACAAATGCTACTCTAGATTTATCATCGTCTTCTACAATATCTTCTAGTTCTTCAGGTTCAAAATATTCCTTACCCCATTGTTCATGGGACATTTCTCTTTCAGAGATTTTAACTTCATTCTTTTTCTTTACTGTCTCGTCTTTTATAGCAGTCATTTTTTCTTCAGATTTAGTCTGACGTCCGGTATAGAGACCTTGTTCTGAAAATTCCCTTTCAACCTTTATTAAATCAGTGTCATCGTTGCTCTTGAAAACAGTTTTGGTTTCAACATCAGACCTTTTAGCGGAAGCAGCTTGAGCCTTTTCTATTTTCTTTTGGGAAGTCTCAGTTTGGTCGCCTTCTTTTCTAGTTACAGATTTTTCTTTTGTTTCATGTTCTTGTCCTCGCAATTCGTGCGTTGTTTCAGTTTTTATCACCAGAGAGTCATCATCTGACGATGACACTTGTTTTGTTTCAGTGAATATTTCTTGACCCGTTATCTTTCGTGTTTCAGTTTCTTTATGGGTCAAAAAAGTGTTGAACTCATCAGACGTTCCAAACTTTGCAATCATATCAGACATGGCAGCTTTCGGATCAATAGTTTGGAACTGCATAATTCCACTTTCAAATGTCTTGTGAACAGATGATGACGACGTAGATGTCTCAATCTTGGACTCAGAGAAGAATGTTTCAGACGAAGAGGATTTTTGCAAATCTTCCTTTTTTATTTCCAGCTGTTCCTTTTTAATTTGATCAATAACATCTATGCTCTTTTCTATAGTTCGATCAACTAGTTCTTTGGCTCCAGTGGTAATTGTGGGTTGATCAACGTTAACGAAGGTAAGATTATCTGCTAGATGTTTAACGGGAGATTTTGGCCTGGCAGCTGCCGTCAGAGCTTTGGATGCTTCAGTCAATACGTCTGCAAAGAGATTAAATAGATTAGTTAATATACACAAGGAAGAAAAAAGGAAAGTTAACATTTAAGTAGTGACCATTAAAAAATATTTATTATTGAAAATGAAGTTTGTGTTTATGAAAATAATGCCACAGCGCCGGTCTTCCAGGGCCACCTAAGATTGAGTTACATATATTATGTTTCATCAACACATGGTATAACAAAATATATTATAAAATTAATTAAATAAAAAGACACAATTTCCAACATTCGTTTTTATTTACACCGCACGTAGCATTGCAATATGCGTGATGACTTATGTATTAGCTGTAAGGTTTTGTACCACTTGACTTGCGTGCGATATGTATTAGTAATGGTTAAATATAATAGCATCGATCTCGAAGTTATTTAAAGGCTGTGAAAGCGCCTGAAGCGTGAGGCTTACAAAATTTGAAAACAAAGTGTAAAATTGTGAAAACCAATATAATATAAAGAGTAACAAAATAAATAAATAAACATGACAGTTAGAATCAAAGCGAAACGTTACTCAACGTGATGTGAAAAAAGTGATAATTTGCGAATTAAAACCAAAGTAAAATTGCCTCGAAGAAGAAAATGAAGCGAGAAACAACGAAACGGATGATTTGCTTGTCGGTCCACTTACCTATAGCAATGTAAGGGCTCCGCAAGAAAGAAAGTAAAATTTATGTGCTTACAAATTATTATTGGAAGACATTGCGAAGCACTAACGATGTTATATAAAGTTAGGAATCTCATGGTTCTTCTTTTTCTGGGGACACGTAAGTATTGAAAGTGTCGGTGCTTATATCATTAACTCTTCGATGTGCCATTGCTACTATGACTCGCACAAACTCTGAACCCTGATGACATGCTATTGCATTATGATCGTGGCACTTTGATGGTCTCTACCAAAACAAGAGTAAAGTTTCGCTATGACTCTACTTTGCCACTACACTGCAAGCTTGCGGTTAATTTTAATCGATTTAAACTTTATTATGAGTTATATATCTGCTCTTACTAACTACAATCAACAATATGCCATTGTGAGATATTTAAATGTATGACTATAGTGTTACATGTTAAGTAAATAAATACTTTGGCATACCAAACGCAGGAGAGGAATAGAATGTCGCTACAGTAGTTGGAGCGCGAGCCTGAACGAAAGTTACTACCGAACGAAGTTTACAAACATCTTAGCTCCTAACCCATGTTTGGAATGCCAAATCTCTTAGCATTGAGTTTGGAATACATAGTTTTCTTGTTTTTAAATTCAATGGTTTATTCTTGATTCTCATCTAGGATAATTTGTTGAAAATTTTACTGACCACTTTGATGTGCCTCAGTTTCACTGATCATGCTGTCTCCAGCAGACGAGGCTCTGGGTGATTGACGGTTGGCATCCAAGAATGACGATTCGGAACCTAAATGGAAGGGTGTATTACTACTTCTAGCGTTAACTATGTAGTGACTGTGTTTGAAATGGATGAGGAGTTAGCCTATAACTATACCCAAGCTTTATAGTTAACTTATTAATCTTAGTAGATACTGGTAGCAATTTACAACCTGCTTAAACCTAATTAAGATAATATATGATAATATATAGGCTTTAAGTACTTTTTACATTTTATGTATACTTTTTGGAGTTTAGTCCTTAAGAAACGATTTGAGTTATAAGGCCCGGTACGGAAATTTTATGAGGAGTAAAATCAAAATCAAGTGTAACACGAAAAGTTGAGGCGTTACGTAGAAAGAGACAAACATAGGATTGAACGTGTAAAAGAATGAGATGGAATACATTACACAGCGTATCTCATTCTCGGGGTCTCCTCTTTGTCAGTGACATCTGACATTGACAGTAGCTACTTGGCATCATAGATAATTAATAAATCCGAAACCAAAAGAGCTCGTGTGGCCTTCTAGTACCATGGACGTAAGTCGGGGTAAAATTTTGTGGCACTAAAGTGCCAGAGGACGTTCAAGTGGATACATATCATAATTATTTGTCGTTCGTAAGGAATAAACTCCAACTACTGCGTCTACTACTCCACTATTGTGTATTAAGTAACAGATGATGGATACAAATGTAATCAATTATAGACATCCTACGTAATCTTACTTAGGTTTAAGCAAGTTGTGAATTACCACCTGAGCTACGTATATTTCTCTTTCATTATGTTATATTTCTCTGGCTATTCAAAGCAGATTATTATCCCGTAGTACGCTTCTATTATAAGGTGCATTTTATGTTAGGTTACTGATTCAAAATTTAAAAACTGTGTTACCTCTTAGTTGTAGCCCGGTTTGCTTATCGCCAGTGCTTTCTTCCGTTTTAGCTTTATCCTTCTGATTAAGGTCTACAGGTGAGGGGGGTGGTGTCTTTGAAAACTTCGATGCGATATCTAGAAAATTATGTGCCTGTTGCAATATCTCGGTGTTATCTAGTATACAAGTTCTAAGTTAATATTTAAGTACTAAATCTATTTTATCACATATTTAGTAAATACTTTCAACCATGCTATATTTGTGAGCAATTTAAGGAAGAGAGATTTCTTTCTAATTGTAAAGAATGCTGGGAGCAGTGTTTATTAATAAAGAATTTGAACATTCAATAATATGAATCTGCATTGTATCATTAAATTTATATACATTCTAAAACAATATACATGCCTTAATAAAAAAAAAATACCATACCATGAGTCACATGTGTAGAGTCAATCCTAATCAATGCTCCTTGAGAAATATCTTCAAGAAGATTTGAACAGCGTCTATTCAATTCGGATATATCCGGAACATCGTCATCTTTTTCTAACTCTTCTACTGCATCATCTTTTTTCTCAACGGTTTCAACGTCCTTTTTCTCAACTGTTTCTGTTGTTTTTTGTTTAACAGCCACAGGTATCCTAGAAGCTTGGCTAACTTCAGTTGTTACTGTTTTCGTAGTGACAGTAGTTTTACCCTTTTCACCATCTTTTTCAGAAGTTGATACTTCTTTTGTGATTTCTGACTTAAGTTCTTGAATTTTATCTTCTATGTCGCCTATTAAATCCTTTTCAAGGGCTATTTTGTCAGAGGTAAGGATAGAAGTTTCTTGCGAAGTGGTAGCTGACACTAAGATTTGTTTTGAAATAGACTTGTCGTCATCCACAAAATCTTTGCTCATCGTTATTCCTTCGGATGCTTCTGATGCCAGGGTTTTAGATATATCAAGAGAAGAGTGCTCTTCTGAGAATGTCTTCTCATCAATTGATCTTGATGTTTCTTTCACACTTTCAATCGATGCCTTAGAATGATCTTTAGTTAAGTCTACTGTGGAGTCTTTAGAAAGCTCATTTGTGGCAAAATCTCTGGATGTATCTTTGCTATCTATAGAAGATTTTGAGTAGTCTTTTGTTAGATCTAATGATTTTTTAGATAGATCTGGGGTGGCTCGATCTTCGACATGTTCTTCAAACCTAGAGTCATCTTTATTATCCATTGACGTCTTTGAAGGATCTTTCACTAAGTCTGCGCCGCTGATTTTAGAAAGATCTGCAGACGTGGCATCTTCGAGGATAGATTTCTGTTCATCAGATGATTTAGAAAGCGTTGAAATAACTGTTGTTACGGACGATTCTGTTGTTGACTTTGACACAATGTCACGACGAAGAAGAGTCTCTACATGACCGGACTTTTTTAAGTTCTCCATGTACTTGTCTTCATCTAAGAATGGTTCAGAAGCCATACTAGTTGGAGGAGCATAGATATCAGAGCTTTGGGTAGGAGATTGAGATTTATCTCCAGATTTAATTAGTACGTCATCATCGAAGAACTCAGCCTAAAACAATTTAAGAATTAATTATTAATAATATATAACAATGTAACACGAACAGTTTGTCACAATATTTACTAGCATAATACTGTTTTCATAAGGTACCTCTTTCTCGGGGAAATCATCAGCATCATCTAAGGAATCTGTGCGCATTTTACGCGGGTCAAAACTGGAAGTAGGTATCTTTCCCTCAAGATCGGAACTAGGTTCAATAATCTCTAGCACTTTAGCCTTATCCATATCTGAAAAAAAATGCTCATTAGAACTGCTACATAAAAGTGCAACTAAGAAGCTTTAGTATATATTATATGATTTACCAGATTCAGAATCAGTGTAGATCTGTTCTTCTACTTCCTCTGGAGAACTTTGAACTGAGAATGTTCTAGCATGCTTCTTTTTCGGCATGATGACTATTTCTCCGCTGTCTCGGGATAGAGATTTGATAAGTCCTGGCCTATCTTTAGCGAACTTTTTAGTCTCTTCGTACATCATTTCTTTTTTATTAGCTATATCATCTACTTTCTTATCGCCTTTCTCTAGAAATCCTTCAACGGTATGCACAGCTTCTTCAATGATTGAATCAACCGATACTTCTCCCGAAATGTCTTGTTTTGCTTCTGTGGGTTCGTATAGATTTTCATCTGACGATAAATCAACGTCTTCCGAAGCTTGTTTAATAATAATCTCTATATTTTCAGCCATTTGTTTCATAATTGAGTCAGATTTCTTTATACCACTAGTGTCTGGATCTTCAGTTTTAGGTTTAACTGGAATAATTGGCTTCAGTGGTTCATCTTCAGTTTCAACTTCTGATTCAGCGATTCTTTCAAGAGATATAGCGGGACTAATACATGAATGTCGTCTTTCTGTTTGTGGTACTTTGGCATCGTAAGACCTTTTTTCAGATTCGACTAGGTCTTTGGATAACGTTTTCATATCTTTCTCGGCAACAGGACTTCTTGCAGCCGCAGCTATTGTGCCTTTGTGTAAAATGTCATCTATTACTGGTTGAACATCTTCCTTTGTTATTTCAGTTGTCTCAGTAAGGTCTAAATCTAATTTAGGCAAAAATTTCTTCGACTCTTTAGGTGAATCTGAAACACCTTCCATTTCAAAATGCCCTAAAGTATCAGTTCTTATTTTACTGACATCAAATTTACTTTCTTTAACTTTACTAGGTGCACCACTATATCCCTCTTTCGAAGAGTATTCTTTGATGGCACTAGTAATCTCTTTCACGACTCCTGGACCTTTCGCTGCCGCTGTGTATGTTGTCTCAGTAACCTTTGTTGTAAAATCCGTCGAGACTGTGGCAATATCATCATCAAACCCAACTTTTTTATCATCTTTATGCTTCGATTCTTTTGAAGATGAAACGGTACTCGTTATAACTGATTCCGTGTTCGGCTTTTCATCTCTGTCTTTGGTTAAAAAATCATGCATTGCATCTCTGGCTGCTAATATTTTAGAAATGTCATCTTGCTGATCTTCCTTGATCTCTTTCGGTTTTTTGTCTTCAATTGTAGTCGTTATTGTCGTTGTTATGATTTCTTTAGCTGCTTCTGTAGCTAAAGTTAATGGAATAACCGTTTCTCGTTTCAGCTGTTCTTCTCTCTCTTTCGTTAGGAAATCAATAGTGATATCTTTATGGAGAGCTGTTTCTAAAGATTCATCAATTTTTTCTTTTGGTTTTGAATCCGAGATAGCTGGCTTTACTTCATTGTCCTTCTTAGATACATCTACACTTTGTATTTGGGTACTCATTTCTATAACTGCTGATACAGAACTAGCTGTAGTTGATATTATAGTTTCACGTTTTAGTTGTGCGACTCTCTCTTTGCTCAGAAAATCGATGGTTACATCTTTATCACTCGATGAACTAGAAATAAAATAAAGATAAGAACAAAAACTAGGACAAAATCGTTAAATGTAATTTATTAATTTAGCGAGTATTTATTATTGTTAATCGAAGCAGTAGTATTCATACCCAATTTCTTCAATATGAGGTAGTTTGTGCACATAGTCTGCAACATGGTCTTCTGGAAAACCTTCAACGTCATCTAATGAATCACCATGGGTCAATTTCGCTAGTTTTGATTGGTCCGTTGCTCCTTTAAAATTATTACTGACTATTAGTTTATAATCTTCTATAAGAACATTTATAATTATAATGACGTCCTAGAAAAAAACTAAAAACGTTTAAAGGGAGTCCTAGAATCTAGTTAGTACTTACTTGTTATTGTTTTGGTTTTTGAGTCACTCTCAATTTTGACATCAACTTTCTCTTTAGACTCAACGTGTGTTCCTTGTGTTCCAAAGTCGTCTTCAGATTCTTCAAAAGTGTAATCTCGTGATTCCGTAAGACTAATAGCATCGGATAGTCTCTTTTCTTCTAATCTAAGCTCGCCAATGGACCCAGCAGACGTGACAGATTCGCGTTTCACTGTACCAACTGTAAATTAAAATCATGGTATTAGATGCTTTACGATCACAGCGTAGATAAATCTACTTAGTAAAATATATATATTTAGAACTAACGATCTTTATTAATTGCGGATTCTGTACCGTGCACAGCTTGCGTAGTAGTTTCTTTTACTATAGAAACGCTAGCTGCAATATCATCCTTCACTTGTTCGTGAACAACAGGCGCTACTTCTTCCTCAGATGATGTTTTCTTTTCTGTTACGGCATCTTCAGAACTTATTCTATCAGAGACACCTTCTGATGATTTTCTGTCAGATATTTCAATTTCTCGGCTGCTCTCGGATGAGATCTTATCAGAAAGGTCATCTTTTTCAGATTTATTTGGGTACTCAGCCTCTGTCACAACCATCTGAAATTCTTGTTTTGGCGCTGGAATGTCCAAATCTTGTAGATCACTTAGTTTTGTTATTGAAATAGATTCTGTTCTAGAATGACGTTTGGGCGTCATCTTTTTAAATACGTGCTCCGGTTCATCGGCCTTATCTGAATCCGTGGAATCTTGCTTATCCGAACCCAGATGTTTAGGCTCTATTCTCATAGATGTAAAGCCAACACTTTCTTCGAATTTTTCGTCTCCAAATCCGCTGCCGGAGTCAACAGTTTCTTCAAACTCAGCTCGT
The DNA here is from genome assembly GCA_929108375.1 of Gymnoscelis rufifasciata. NCBI lineage: Eukaryota > Metazoa > Arthropoda > Insecta > Lepidoptera > Geometridae > Gymnoscelis > Gymnoscelis rufifasciata. The sequence continues at coordinate 3,865,314 of OV815327.1, read as the reverse complement.
TCGTCAAATTCAGACGATGATACTTTAGCCTTCACGTCTGATGACTGGTCAGATTTAAGTGATTCAGCTTCAGAATGACGCCTTGAATCTGACTGTTCCGAGTCTTCAAGAGAATCAGAGTATATTCGTTTGGAAAAGAAACACTCCTGCACTGAATCATCTTCGGGAACTGTTTCAATGAACTGACGTGCCTTTGCACTAATTACCGGCGACTCTTTTTGTGGTGAAACCTATAAGATAAAGAAATTTAAGATGTTATTATAGCATGGGAGTTTAGATTATAAACAAACATACAAATTGTTATAAAAAAATGCTACAAACTTTTTCGCTCAGATCTAATGGAAGCGTAGTAGGGTGAACTATTGAGCTATGTTCTGATTCATATTTCAGAAATTCTAAAGTCTGGTCTTTGGCAGAGCTCTCTTTCTTCTCCACAGTTGTCGTTGAAGTTTTGATCGAAGTTATTGCTGATTCCATAGCCTCTTTATCGATAGTTTTAAGAGCAGGACTTGTGCCTATTTGATCATCTAGATCGGAGAATTGAGATGCCTCATCTAATGAGTCACTTCGATGCTTTGAATCTTTTGAATACGCCTGGAAAAGACACAGACAGAATATAAAAATACAAAAAGTTGAGGCGATTTTGATGTATTCCAACCTCTGTGGTTCGGTGGGAGAAAGTCCGCCAGATTTCGTACGATCTACGATTTCTGGTTTTGGGTCTGGTGTTTATCTATTTATTGTGTGTATGTATTTAAAAATGTATCAATATAGCTTATCAGACACCTAACACCCATAGTATAGCTAGCTAAGCTAAGCTCTGCTTAGTCTTGGGGTTAGGTGATGATGTATGTATGAAAATATTTATTTATCTTCTTATACATCTATATAAAATTCTCGTGTCACAGTTTTCGTTGCCATATTCCTCGGAAACGGCTTGACCGATTCGCATGAAATTTTGTGAGCATATTCGGTCTGAGAATCGGCTAACATCTATTTTTTTATTTTGCAAAACAACGTTTGCTGGGGTCACCTAGTTTATTATAAATATTTGGTTTTTACCTTCGATTCAGTATGAGATACAAAGCTGAAATCCCTTTCAGTACTTTGAGCTAGTGAGTCCACTTCAATACCAGACTGCGCGGGTGACTCGGCAGAGATTTTACGACCGATCAAATCTTGCAAGTCAGAACCCATAGAATCTGTCTTGGTATGTTTACTCTGGTCTGATTTCGTACTTGCCACTGACACAGATACTTCCACCTGCACAAATAATGTTTAAATATGTAAAAAAAATAATAATATGAAGAGTTGATAAACGCAAATTTTTACCTTTTCTTTTTGTTTGTCACTAACAGATAGATCTTTTTCTTCAAAAGCTTCCGTTAGCTCTTCCTCACTAACTTTGGTTCTTAATTCTTCTGTAAGTTGTTTTTCTAATTTTTGTACTTTAATAGAAACTGATTGATCATCTTTCTTTTCATCATCAGCAATTTTCTTCTCTTTATCATCTTTTTTATCGACTTTGCTAAATCCATTGGTGGTTCCAGTAGAGGTTTTCTTATCATAGACTTCTCTATCGAATCTGGATTTAACTTTTTGGTCAAATTTGTCTCCTTTGACAGTAGTTTGAGACTCTGTTTCAGTTTCAGAATCCGTAGACTTTTTCAAAAACTCACTATCTTCTTCAGATGAAAACTGAACTAAGGTGGAGTCTGTTCTCATTGTTTTAGGGAATATTTTGGTCTTATCATCTTGTTTGATCTTTGAATCGAATTGCTGGATAGTTTCTTTTACAGATTTAACAGTATCAATATGTTTTTCTGTATCTACAATTACTTTTTGGGTTATGTGGGTTTCCATAGTAGATAATTGTTTAGATTGTTCTCTGACGAACTCCTGAGTGTATTCTATTCCCTGTTCTTGTTCCATCGTGTGCTTTTTCAGAGCTTCCTTGGTCAGTTTGACAGTAGTCTTAGGAAGCTCGATACTACCTTCTTTGCTCATTTTTGACTCAAATGAGCTAATTTTATCTTTTAACGTTGCTTCTGCGATATCTTTTTCGTCTTCAGAAACCAAATCTGGTGACTTGTCTCCATCGTCTAATTTTTCTTCAACCTTAGAGCTAACGATTTCTTTTTGAGATATCACTTCTTTCGTAAAAGAGTCCACTTTAGTTTCAACCACCTGTTTGGTTTCTATAGTTTCTGTTACAGATTTTTTAGGGGTTATGGTCACATTTGAGAAGTCTCCTGAAGGAAACCTCATAGACTCATTTCTCATGTGCCTTTGCAAGTGCTTAGGCGTAGGTTTAGCAGGAGATGATGGGTCAAACTTTCTAAATTGTTCTACTGGTCGCTCTGATACTTTTACTTCTTCTTTCTTTACTTCAACCTCACTCAATTGTTCCGCTTCAGCATCTTCTTCAAGTGTCTCAGGCGAGGCTTTGGAGCGCGTCCTTTCTAAAACTGGTTCCTTTTGGACCTGAAAACGAGAGGGTAATTATTTGTGCTTATGGATTTATTCAAAACTCCAAAATAATTCACTTTCTCGTATACCTGTTGTTCGATGTCTTGGAATTTCTTAATGTCTGGTTTAATTTGAGTTTTGATCTCAATGATTTCTTCTCTAATTTCTTTCTTTTGTTTTGAAGCCGGTATCCGGCTGGAACTTAGCTTTCGTGTTATTTGTTCCTTTCTTTCAGCTACACTTCGCTTAACATCTGTAAAATAGGCATTTATTACATTAATCTATGTATATAGAAATAGTTTTTTTTTATGGAAAGTAGTTTTAAGCTTGCCTTCATCCTCTTCACTTTCCTCGCTTGGTGTGGGCGTTCGGTCCGCGTCACTCTTGTCATCCGGCTTTTCAGCTATAGATTTTTCCTCCGGAGAGTATTTGGCTTCTTCCTGATCATTATCAGATTGATATTCAGCGATTTCATCATCATCGTACAGCTTATCTTTAAATTTATTGTCACCTTCAGCTGTAAAATAAAGAAAATTAGTTATGAAATCTCAACATTAATGTATTAAGTTACCTATTGCTACAAATCTTCTTACCCTTGTAAGCTTCGATTTCTTCGGAAGCTTGTCTTTCCTGATAAATGTTGCGAAGTATACGACGTTCATTCGTAATTTCTGACTGTGGCGCTATAATATCATCTCGTCCTATGCGGCAAAGCGCTAACTCCAAAGAGGTATCTGTAAGAAGTCGAATGTTAAAGTAACTAATTGTCATGACATTACAATGTTGTTTTAATTCATCATCACCTTATTAACGTTCCCACTGCTGGGACACAGGGACAGAGCTTATAAATGAATTAGTTAATATCTACTGTTAACTATGGAACAAACTTTTATATTCACATATTTTTACCGTATGAATGAATACGGTATCTTCTTAAACATTGACTTATAATCATATATGAATTCTAGTCGACCCGACAGACGTTGTCCTGTCCCACGTCTCAAAAAACAATATCCAGTTGACCGTATTGTGAATCTAAACCATTCCCAGATCCCCTTGAACACACACAAAAAATGTCATCAAAATCGGTCCAGTCGTTTGTGAGAAGTTCAGTGACATACACACTCACAGAAGAGTTATATATATATATATAAAGATGTTGGTGCTAAGTACCTTGAGCCTTGGTCCCCGACTGCGTCTTCCAAAGCTTCAGCATGAGCTGCGCCTGTTCTGCCGCCGTGATCCTCTTCGCTTGGATCTGGTTCACGGTCGCCACGCTGACTCCGAGCTCGTACGCCAGCGCCACCCAGTCTTTGCCGAGGAGGTTGCAGATGTCTTCCAATCTGATAAAATGTTCGCAACTAGTGATCACATTGCGGTCATTTGAGTATTTGGTATCTTGTAGCTAAATAAAAGTTTATCAATGATTTTTGGCACGGTATATTCATGTACATTAATGATTCCGAGCTATTAATATCTTTCAATAAACTAATTTAGTAATAGATAAATAATGTTTTAAGTTAATTTTTTATGACATTTTATTTCTTTATTGATATTTGAATTGTATTTTTTGTATGGATTTTTATCTGAAATAATTAAATTGAATTGAATATTCACTGAAATTCCACAGCAATAGATTTTATTTTCGTTTATACTATCATAGTTTTTTTTTATGATTTATCTATGAGTCCAACAACAAACTTAACAAACATAATACTTGAGGTGTTTTTCAAAAACGTGAGTGGTTCAGCCTGAAAGCAGATGCTCGGAAGGACCGAAATGTACTCGAATGCAGAACGCAGATCGGCAATCATAGCATCTACCAACCAGCCATGCGAATGTCTCTTTACCTGTCTTTAGAAATAAGCTTATAACTCTTTTCTCTCCAGTTCACCATCAAATTGATGGCACTGGGTGATTTTTGTGTATTTTAAATCTTTTTTTTTCTCTATGTTCTTTCCTATTTTTTATGTTAACTTCTGTTTTGTTGTTTGTGCCTTACTTAACTTAAATATCAGTGTTGTGCTCGCCTATTATAGGCACATATTCCATAGTTAATAGTATTAACAATGTCTACTAAATATTTTTTTTGTTATATGTGCTGTTGATGGTGCCTTAAATAAATAAATGTCTAAGTCCACGGGTTCATAGTAGATACAGACTACATCTCACCACAAGTTATTGGAAATTTTTGAGAGAGGAATAATTAAGTAGCTTATGGCTGAAATGTTAATGGAAAATACCTTACCTGGGATCAGCGAGCCTCTGTCTCCAGATCAGCTCCTGCTCCTCAGTCCTGAGCGGCAAAGTGTCAGTCGGCACCGGGGATATCCTCTCCACTGGTTCATCAGGCACCATGATGTTTAGGATAGCAATCTGGTGGAACAGGAGTTTTGAGGATGAGCTCTATCGAATTTAAGTAACATTGTTGAGACTGTATTTTAACACGCAACACACGCGCGGGAATAAGGTTATATTTTGCAAATAATTGTTACTTCAGAAGTAAACTATAGTGTTATTCCACAAACCATCTTTTGTAATTTAATAATAATAATTTACAATATAGGTTATGTTGTTGATTATATTATAAATTAAATAGGAAAGGACCTATGCATCCATACGGATAAGATGGAGTGTACCTCAGACACTCATTGAAATCATGGACCCTAGAGGTATTTTTTTCATAAACTTTATTTTGGTTGCTCTTTGAATGCTTTAATTTGTTTGAATAGAATAGAAAACACTTTATTGTACACCTTAACTAAATTAAACAGACAGTAAAATGTAATTTAATTAAATTTACTTAAACCGTCCATTCATAATATCACCCGTCAACTCAATACTCACCTCTTTCTTAGGCATTTCTTTTAAACAGTCCATCGAACTTTTCATTGGATGAATATTCTACATCTTATCAGATATCCATCCTCATTCATATATAACACTCTCCTCGTCATAAACTTTCCTCCCTCATGTTCCCACACCACGATAATTTGTAGACGGTAAAAAAAAACTATGACTCACCGGCGCTGGTGAAGGTTCTCCCTTAGGCACCTTCGGATCCCTCATGAACTGGCACCTGCAGATCGGCTCCAGGTCTTGCGTCTTGATCATGACAGGGAACGCCATTCTGTTCTCCCTGAAGGCTCGGAAGGGAATGGATAGCTGTTCGCCAGATTTGGCTATTGGTACTAAGTTGCCGCCAAACTCGAGATATATGGGTTTGCCTTCGTGGACCTGCAAATTTATGAAAATGGTATTAAGAGTACGTCTAATATAAGATTGTTTTTTTTTTAAACTGGATGAGCCATCATTTATCCACAATCTCACCTGATGTAAAGTGACGATGTGGTCTAAGATGGAGCATGAACGTGAAGAAGAAGCCTTCCTTCTAGGTCGAAGGAAGGCTTTTCCGGACCAAATTACGAAACACGAAAAAATCGCTTCACGTACTGGCCCAGTCCGGAGGGTGGTGACAAGCCGCGGCCGAAGCCTACCACCAGAGACTGTTTATAACTTGCTTTTGTTTGTTAACAAAAGCAACATCTTTATTTTATGGAAAAAGACTTTGAGCCGTTTTGTAGGGTTTCACTAATATTCGCCACGCTTGTCAGACAGGTTGGCGAGCACAGTACTGTGGTCCCAATATACGTATTTGCAGATATTCTGGTTAGATTCATTTGGCTGGATTCTACTCACTTCAACATCTCTGCTCTTGGCGACCTGGATGAAGCGTTCGATCCTCTCCAGCGCTTTATCCTCTTTATCATCGGTGACGCAGAACATCCTGAGCTGGGCTTGGAGTTCATCCGTCCTCTTCGCGTACACCACGAAGCGGGCCATGAACGGTACGTGGATCGCTTCCCTGTTATTTAACGTGAATTGTTTAAATATATAGTTTAACATTAATAAAAACTAACTATTGCTATCGGGTAGATCAACAGAATCACTTTAAGAGTTATATTTTAGGGCAAATATTTCCATGATAGTGATGGGCTTTACGGCCTAAAGCATACGGCAAAATAAGATTTGTAAAACAAACTATAGTAAATCAAATGTTTGATATTGTGACTAAATAGTGACTGTTACAATAAAATGATTTGTCTCTTTTGCATAGGACCTCGAGAAAAAGAAGAGCGAAAGTGCTGTTGAATTCCACAGCAGAGTATTTTGTCATGTAAAATGCATATCTGCTCTACGTGACATAATAAAGTACCACGAAGACAGTTATAAGTGTCTTACCTGTATAACTCAGTAGCCATCTTAGTAGCATCTTCAACATGTCTGCAATCGATAAGCCAATACCGAGCCGACACCGTAGTGGTAAACGAGACGCAATCGTTCACAAACGTCAGCGGCGTGTTCTCCGTCACATCCTCCCAGTGCGCGCGATTCGTTCCTCCTGTTTCAAACACTCCATCAACGTCTTGCATTGCAAATTCAACCTCCAAAACAATATATTCTACATTTACAATGCTTTGTCTGTCACTGAAAGCTATGGCAGTATCGTTGTAAATTGTAACTGCCTTATGAAACTAGACTTTATGCATGCCAAAGCAGGCTTCTCTACAGATAATTCTATCTGTAAGATCTACTCAACTATCCGCTACAATGCTTGCTATTTTTATCAACAAGTGTTTCAGTGTTTGTATTATAAAGTTGGCCTATGTTAACAAAGAAGAACAAACTGATGTTGGAGACAGATTTAAGAATAGAGAGGCATTAACAGGAGAACCAAAAACAAAATGTTTCCAAAACGGCCTATAGCAAACACACAACAAGCAAAGACACATCACACAAAAAACAATAAAAACCTACCATTTCAGTTGAAATACGGAAATGATAGTGATTTGGAAAAGTGGGCACACGGTGTACTGGAAGCCTGATCTTATATTAGTGCTAATTGGTCATCAAATTAAAATGATGCTACATATTCAAAATTTCTTTATTCGGTTTTCATAAAACTGATCTCTCGAAGGACAATCACTAAACACAACATAACAAAACAAAACAGGAAACAATAAAATAATGACAAGAAAAATAAATGATATAAAAGATGACGTGAAAAGAACTGATAGGCCGTTTTGGAAAAGAACTTGATTAATACAAGCAATTTAAAGAAAGGAGGACGTTGACGCTGTAGAATGAAATGAGGATGTATGGCACCGACGGGTCAAATCTATAGAGGTACTTCACACCTACGCTAAAAACATGTATACTTCGAGTGAGTCAACAATGTGCCGAAAGATATTGTTGCATACGTCAAAACTAATCAGTTGTTTGGTCTTTGTACAATGTTCTATTCTGACAAAGAACGTGACGACGCTGTGCAGTCTTGAAATTCCAAGGATTAAACGTATGATACAGAGTGATCGTGAATTAAATAAGCGTTAAAAATTCAGCCCGTGCAATAAGGAAGAATGTATGAGAAGCAAGAGTATGAATAAAAGCATTCAAAAGGTGATAGAGATAAAAAAACAATGGTGATAGTTATACTGCACGGTTCACACATACATGAAGCGAGAGTACAAGTACCTCATTGCAAAAATGAATGTGACAAAATAAATATAATTAAAATAGATTCGGATAAAATAAATTTGGAACAGAAAACGTGAAACGCAAACCGACTTTTTGATATTGTTTTATGTTGTTATTTGTATAATACTAGGGTTTTACCTTCGAGAGATCGTTTGCGAAATACCCCTGATGGTGCGCGTCGTTGGCAGCAATATTTTTTGCGCCACACACGGTGAGCGTGCAACACACACAAACACGAGAACAAAGACAATGTAGACACGCACAAAACGCACACACAGGGAGCATTAATAGCCCTTAGCTGCATTGTGTTTGCTATAAGCTGATGTATCCCTATACCTATCAACCCTTCCTTATGCATGTTTGTTTGTTAATGATATCCAAACTACTCTATTTTTTCTTAAAACATGCTCATCCCGATGAATATAAAATTGGGAGTAGTACTAGACTTTTAAAAACTCCTAGCTACACTAACCAATCACGATTAAAAAACTCTATTATGTAATATAATTTCGACTGAACTATCTATTTTCTATGAGTTTCAAATTAGCAAAACAATTACTCTACAAATCGTATAGAATTTTATTAGAATCTATCAATCTAGAGAGTTAAAACCACCTAAAAGATTTGATCAATGATTCATCGAGCTATACATAAGGACTACGACTAATGTGTTGTAATGGAATATTGGTATAATTACAGTTGTACCTAGTTTAATCTCGGAAGCGGAACAAGCTTTACTGTCTCAAGGCTCACTTACCTTTACTTACGCGAAGCGACACATTCTGTGTCAATTATAGCAAAAGCCATACTCCATTGCAACACTTGTCACAAATCTGTTGCTAGAGACTACATTTTTCAAAAATATCTGATACATCATCTTCCCGAAAAACAAAACTTAAAAAAAAAGATATTGCTAAGCAATATATAAAAAATATGACAGACTATGTCTTTATTAAATTGATACAATCGCTTCCAGCAACAGATTTTGCTCTGATCATTAAAGTTATAAAAGCTATTATTGATATCGTACCTGATATGGAGCACAGCAGTCTTAGGGTAGGAGCTGAAGACGTGCTGTACTGGTTTGTCATGCCCTGAGTGTGGGGTCTTGGAGCGGGCATACTGAGGGTTATGGCCTTGTGGAACTTCCTCCTTCGAGGTTCCACTGTCACCACCGGCGATACTGCTACTCCTCGACCAAGGAGCTTGGCGGTCAGTTCAGAATCGATAATTTGAGCCTGCAATACAAATCGACGCTCACTTCCTTTGTACTATCTCCCTCCGAAGACCAAACGAGATTTAACAATGTCAAAGCAACCATGCTGTCTGATGGAAGGAACCAAAATGGTGCAGTGTGAAAGAAACAGAAAGAGCAAACTTACCCATACATCTTCACTTCACTTTAGCACGAACTCGATTACGTTATAACGATGATAGAAACAAAAGGAAAGGTGATAAGGGCGGTGCGTAATAAAGCAAACATGAATAATATGAAATCACAGTAAAAGCCGGAAAGTACATAGTTCAACACATACTTTCATCAATTTCTCACACATGCGCTTAAGATGCATCACACAAGCTTTGACATTAAAATAATAGAGCAAATAAAATATTCACATCATGCAAATCTCACGTTTGGTCTTTAGGAGATTAGGTATACATTATAGTAATATTACAAAAAGCAACGACATAATAAACTATACCCAATAAATTTAGCGTTCATCTTAAATAATAAAATACTTAAATACGTCACTCCAAATCTTCAAACTTGTATATCACAAGGCATTAAATGGTTAAATGAGATACAATTTAACTACAGCTAGCCTTATAATTAGTATTACAAATCATGCTATTATAAACCCTAAAGACCAACTAGAGAATAAACCAAACTATGAACATTCTATATTTTGCGTAAATACGCAGTGTGAGAATAAAGTACTGTAACAGTGATTTCATATTCACATTTGCCCAAATTGAAAACAATTGTATTGTACGAAATTTTATTAAAATTTTCAAATACATCAGTTATACATTTCAAGTGATTACTAAATTTATTGGGTATGAAAATATTTTGAAAGGAGTAACGCACATTCTTAATGTATATGCTAATAAATAACCTTAAAATATGGTAACTAATCGAAGATTACATGACTAGATTGAACATCTAATTAATTCCTATACGAAGATATGTGGTGAAACCGCAAAGTTACAAGAAGTTCAGATTAAAATCCACTAATAAAAAAAATAGCTTATGCTTATTAAATATATGAATTAGAAAATCTATTGAATGACCTTTCATAAAAAAATATAAACATTTGCTGGTACAAAAATTTGGCAATTATTTTGTACTATCTTTTGATTATCCAACTAAACTTAAGGCTACTGACGAACACAATACATTGGCTGATAATCTCAATATAGACATAAATAAACAAACTACTGCTAATCTAACCTTCAAAGGATAAAACGACAACGATTGATGCTTTGCTAATACTGTAAAAGTGTCTAAGATATTAAAATATTTTTGGATATCTCGAAAATCTTAAATCTAAATTAATCAAAACATCGTTTCTGCTAAAATTCATAAGCATAGCGTTTCATATAAGATTATAAGGAGTGACTCAGGGTTCTTCGACAAGACAAATTTACCCTGACTATTTTAAACCACAATGAATTCAAAATGGTAAACGCTTTTAGACCCTTTTTACTTTTTTTGCCAAAAGTAACAATTCCTTAATCAATATTTTCTCTCGGTATGAGTATACGCCTTGATCTAAATTTAGCACTCTAAGAGTTTAATTAGACATTACAAAAACTATGAAAATATTTCTTGGCTGTACCCATTTAGTATTAAATAAGGCATTTTTAGTATTATTGATAGTTTTTCCACTAATAACCCGTTCCTTAATCAATTCAGTAATAGTGTCATTGATTTTTACATTTATTATATTGTGAACTGAATAATATTGTGTGTGTGTTGAATACGCACATCAAATTTTTCTGAAAACCATTGTTTATAATACCATATCATCCTCTACCATATCAACGAGAATCTTTTCTTCTTCGAAACATTATTGACCGTAATCTTTTTGAGGTTCTTATCTTTAACTCCCTGGCGCGGTTTGAAGAGGTTTACCTGTAGGCCGACTTTGATCTTCTTTGTCAATGCACCTTGAGGGAAGACGGCTTGCACTTGCGGTACAACTGAGCTGGATACCATACCACCTAGAAAGATAAAAATATATATATATATATTTCACCAAAAAACAAGTAGTAAGACTTATAATCTAAACACACTTCGAAATAAAACTTATACATTTAAAATAGAAGTATAATGTCTTTCATTTATTTGCAGATAACATATACAAAGCCTATATCTGGTGACTTCTTCACTAGGCTAAGCCTGTATCGAAGATGACTGAGATAAATATTTCGTTGTTGTTGATAAAAACTGTAGTTTAAATGAAATAGTGATTTCCATGATTACTGTGCAATTATTATTTATTCTATAATAATAATAAATCATTTATTTACTAGAATGCAGGTACATTTTTGGTCTTACACAAAATAACAATAGGTCCTTTACATTCTGCCTCATAAAGGCGTGCAAATCATAATAAAATTATTAATCAAGTTAATGTCATCGATATAGAAATTATTACTGTTTTCCAAAAATATAAAATTATAAATCTATTGGTTAGGTATTAGAAATCAACTGATAATTATCATATTCATCTATCCTTTTTTAAATTAAATGAGGAGATCCGTAGAAGAACGCGTCTCCGACATAGCCAAACGTAATAGCTCTTTGAAGTGGCAGTAGGCAGGCCACATAGCACGCAGAAAAGATGGCCGTTGGGGCCTAAAAGTTCTCGAATGGAGGCCGTGGATCGGTAGGCGCAGCGTCGGACGACCACCAGCAAGATGGACAGATGTCTTGGTGAAACTTGCTGGCTCACGGTGGATGCAATTAGCGACCGATTGAAATAATTGGTAGTTTACCTATTTTAAACCGAAATATATCAGAAGCCGCATACGTTGAAAATATGATTCTGTATAACTTTTTCTTTGTAAGAATTTACTTTTTCAATTGACATGGGTTTCATCAATAGCAGCAAAATCTAATTTTTTGCTTTGTCGAAATGTTGGACCCTTTAACGTCTATCTGCTCCCTACTTTTTTAAAGGGTAAATATAAGCTTTCTGGATCCATTTTATTTAAAATAATGTCAACACTCAAGTTGCATGACTGCCATTAATGTAAATGTTCATTTTTATTTAATTAGTATAAAGATACAAAAACATTAGCTTAAAATAAAGTAGGAGGTTTTGTCTGTTCACGTCCGTAAGTGGTAACCCTCTGAATCCTTACACGTGACCTCCGGGTGGTGCTAAGAACAGTCTCTGGTGGTAGGCTTCGGCCGCGGCTTGTCACCACCCTTCAGGCTGGGCCAGTGCGTGAAGCGATTTTTGATTTTTTAATGTGGCCCGGAGAAGCCATCTAGCTTCTAGGTCTTCATGTCCCATCTTAGACCACATCGTCACTTTAGATCAGGTGAGATTGTGGTCAAATGAAGGCTGATAATTACCGTTTTATTTTGCCAATCATTAAAAATATACTTATGCAAACATAAAAAACAAAGGATGTTACCTTCAGGTCCAATCGCATGCACCTCTTGCCTGATGCGGGAGATGACAGCGAAGTACTGCGGGAAGTCGTGAGTCAGGATCCTGGTCACGCGGGGGTTGTCCCAACTACCCTTCTCTTCTTCTTGGTTGGTTTCTGCGGGATCAAAGAGAAATCCATCATAAACCAATCCTAATATACGTCCCCTAATATAAGAATAAATCTTAGTATATATAAATCTCGTGTCACAATGTTTGTCCTCAATGGACTCCTAAACCACTTAACCGATTATAATAAAATTCGCACACCATGTGCAGTTAAATCCAACTTGAAAGATAGGATGGTTTTTACGGCGAGAAAAATTCGAATAATTTCCGGGAAAATTGTATACCTGTGCGACGCCGGGGCGGGCCGCTAGTAGTATAATATAATGTTAGGATGGATGTGTGGAGTGACAAGGAAGGATAAAATAAGAAATGAGTATATAAGAGGCACCTTGAAAGTAGCACCAGTGACAGAGAAGTTGAGAGGAAATCGGTTGGCATGGTATGGACATATTATGAGAAGGGATGAATGTCATGTGACGAAAAGAGTGTTAGATATGTGTGTTGATGGATATGTGGGAAGAGGTAGACCAAAGAAAAGATGGATGGACTGTGTGAAGGATGACATGTGTAAGAAAGGAGTGAGTGTTGAGATGACGAGTGACAGAGGAAAATGTAAGGAAAAAACATGTTGTGCCGACCCCACGTAATGTGGGATAAGGGCAGGAGAATGATGATGATAAGAATAAATAGTTTGAACTCGTTTACATTCTGTGTAGGTAAATATGTAACAAATATTATTAAAAAATATGGTTTTTACTGCAAAATTATTGGAAAATGGTTAGTTTGACCAAATTAGTGAGCTTTTTATTCTGTTCCAAAACCGCCAAAACAAATGTTTTTTTTTTTTTTTAATTTGAGAATATGTCAAATATCTTTCATCAAACTGACAATTTATGAGACACAGACGATACACTTACCTTCGATCTCCAGAGTCTCATGGAGTATATCCTGGACCACATCATCAGTAGCATCAGCGTTGTGTTCGCGCCAGCTCGTTCCGTTGTCCGACCTTAGGATTACTATCTCGCGTTCTTTGCCTCGCAGCGACGCGTAGTGAGGCACTTCTAGGATCACTGGTCTGGAAATTAGAATATTTATTAAACATCTCTTGTTTCATCGTTAGTTGTTGAAAAGTTCTCGAATGGAGGCCGCGGATCAAGATGGACAGATCAAAGTTGCTGGCTCACGGTGGATGCAATTAGCCACCGATCGGAATAGTTGGTCGTCTTTGAGGGTTTATGTCCAGCAGTGGGCGTCTAATAGCTGAAATGATGATGATGATTTCTAGTTTCATTTAGGGCCTGTTTCACTATGTCAAACCTTTCTCCTATAAATGCAATTGATGTCTCTCCTGACCAATGGCACGATTATAAAAAAATAAACCTGTGTTTCATTTGTATCTGCTTGTTGCATTTTATCAATAAATAAAATAAATAGTTCCAGACAATTCACACAACAACATCTAGCCCCGTGGTAAGCTCTAAACTTGTGATATGGGTACTAGATATCTGATATACTTAATATAATAGTCATACATCTATAGATATTTTTTATTATACATATTAGACACCCAGACCAAGGAGATCGTGCTTGCAGAACATACTACTTACTTTCACCCTCGGCGGGAATCGAACCCGCTACCTCTCGCGCCAATAACTCAACTATACATACAACTAACTATATGCTAACTCATCATAAACTATCTCTCACCATACAATATTTGCATTTTGATAGTAAGTTTTTGAACGCGCATATCTCAGGAAGTACTGGTTCGATTTAAAAGACATAATACATTCTTAGATAGCTTTCACTCGAAAAATCCAAAAATGTTGAATGTTCATATATATGTTTACATACCCCAAGAACTTGGCGGAAACTGGTCCCATTTCCAGAACCCTGGCGGCCAAGGCTTCTCCTTCCATCAACGGTGGCATGTGGTTGATGCGAGACGGCTTCAAGTATCTGGGAAATTTGTATGAAAATTAGTATTATTATGCAACGTGTAACATTATATTAGGTCCTTACATATGAAATTGGCGTTTTTCGTACTGGCCACTTTAATCACAAATTTCTCCTCTTTGGTAAGGAATTCCAAATTCAAATTTGTACAGCTATAGACTCATGTATTTGTGCTTCGATGATCGTCATTCATTTGTTTTTTTTCTTCTGTTTTTTTCTGTTTGCGTCACTCATTTTACAAAATGGAAAACTTAAAATATCGCATTATTTACGAGTACGAGTTCCGCCGTGGCACTAGTGCTGCGGAAACAACTCGAAGGGTGAATGATGTGTATGGCGGTCGTGTTGCAAAAGAAAACACAGTTCGTTTTTGGTTCCAACGTTTTCGTTCTGGAAATTTCGACTTGCAGAACAAGCCCCGTGGACGGCCTGAGACTCAAGTTGATAATGAAGAGTTGAAGGCTATTGTGGAAGCGGATCCATCGCAAACCACGTCCGAGTTAGCTGCAGGCTGCGGTGTTAGTGATAAAACTGTTTTAATTCACTTGAAGCAAATTGGGAAGATTAAAAAGCTTGAAAGGTGGGTACCTCACGAATTGACTGAAGCAAACCGGCAAACGCGCGTCGACTGCTGCGTTACATTACTAAACCGGCACAATAATGAAGGTATTTTAAACCGAATCATTACCTGTGATGAAAAATGGGTTCTTTACGATAATCGGAAGCGCTCAGCGCAATGGTTGGATCCTGGCCAGCCAGCCAAATCCTGCCCCAAGCGAAAATTAACCCCAAAAAAGTTACTTGTAAGCGTTTGGTGGACTAGTGCCGGTATTGTTCATTACAGTTTTCTCAAATCTGGCCAGACTATTACGTCTATTGTCAGCAATTGCAAACCATGATGGAAAAGCTAGCGGCTAAACAACCTAGGCTGGTCAATCGCTCCACGCCACTGCTGCTTCACGACAACGCTAGACCACACACTGCGCAACAGACGGCTACTAAATTAGAAGAGCTTCAATTGGAAAGTCTAAGACATCCTCCGTACTCCCCGGACCTTGCTCCAACAGATTACCATTTTTTTCGAAATTTGGATAACTTCTTGCAAGGGAAAAAATTCAACTCCGATGGGGCAGTCCAAATCGCCTTCAAAGATTTTATTGATTCCCGTCCGACTGGTTTTTTTAGTAAAGGGATCAATGAACTACCTATAAGATGGCAAAAGTGCATAGAAAATAATGGTTCATACTTTGATTAATTAAATATATTATATTAAAAAATATTCGACTTTTTGTTCCTCCCATACAAAACGCCAATTTCATATGTAAGGACCTAATATAAGTAGAGAGCGAAGCAGATATTAATCCTGCACAAATAACTTGATTTATCTGTGCCAGAAGTTTTAAATTAGATAAATAGATAACTCTTTATGTACACCACAAAAATAATACAAACACGAAAAAGTAACAAGACATTACATCGGAGTACAGGGCCTCATCGCTGTGAGCGATCTCTTCCAGTCAACCTTTGAATGGACAGGAAAGAAATAGAACGACATTCACACACAACAATGGCGTAACGTGAGGAAGATACGTAAATAGTACATTATGCAACTGTTTTTATAACAACAAAAACACGACACAAAGACCAATTTTTCCTTTGACCTAGTTGTTGAGTTTATTAATTAACTAATGTATTAGTCTGTAACATACCTGCAAGTGATTCTAGTTGGTTGTTGCGCAGACAGAGGGGGCACGATGACTCTGACCCCACCCCCTCGACACCCCCGCATGGCGCCGCCGCGCGCGTCCACCAGGAATGATACCAGGAAACTATAAACGATAGGATACAGTTACAGCAATAGTGTGGATGACAAAAAAATATATAATTAGTCCGTCAATAAGATGCCTTAAAAAAAAGTGTGTGTGTCAGCTACGACGCACCATTGGAGTTTACTCCTTACGAACGATAATTATGATATATATCGAATAGAAAAAAAGGGTAAATTAACGCATCTGCTAAAATGATAAGAGAAACAAACATATATTTGTAATTATTAGGATTATTTATATTACTTTAATAAAGCTTATTACATAAAGTATTTTACAAAATAATATAAATAAAATACAGTGAGACTACGAAGTATCTATCGCGCAAAGTGGAGACCCCGAATGAGATACGCTGTGTAATGTATTCCATCTCATTCTTTTACACGTTCAATCCTACAGATATATATGTTTGTCTCTTTCTACGTAACGCCTCAACTTTTCGTGTTACACTTGATTTTACTCCTGATAAAATTTCCGTACCGGGCCTTATTTATTTATTTATTTACACAATTTTTGGATAACTAACAGCTAGGTTATGAATTACGTATCAAATTATATTATAATTAACATGTGCCCAAAACAAATAGGCACATGTAGAATGATGGAATAATAATAATGTATAGATAATATTACATGATTATAACATTATAACTCAAATCGTTTCTTAAGGAGTAAACTCCAAAAAATGTTACTCATATTTTATCTTGCAACCCGAAAATCACTGCGATTCATTGCATTGAAGTTTCTGAAGTAATGCTTTTAAGCAAAATGTACTAAATGTTTAAGTCTCAAGCCAAAACTCCGGAACTTTGCTGCTATACCTCTATATCTTGGCACTTTCTTATTAAATTGATAAAACAAAATAGGTGTCTAGTATTTTTGGATGGGCTTACAGACGGACTATACAGAATACCTATTTTTATGAGATGACAATAATGTGATTGCAAGATACACACGATATGATATGTTAAGATTAACATAGCTCTACCAGCGACTTTTACTAGTGAGTTTAATTAGTAAAAGTCGTTAGTAGAGCAGCATATTAGAGTTTAATAGTTTCCATGACAAATTAACTTACTTCTTCCACGTAAGCCTCTTCCTATTTCCACAATAATCCAGTAAGCGTGCACAAGAAGGATGGTAACGATTAGTACTATGCAAATTCTGAAATCAAAAGAACATAGTATAACTTATATCTGAAGTCAAAAGGGGTTCTAAAATATTCGAAGGTTTTGATACAAGTATAGTTATTCATAAGCTTTTTTCAAACTTAATCTGTCCCGATATTTGTCTTTAGATTAAATCTTCTAAGTTTATTTATAAATACGCTAAAAGGGATTCCAACATATTGGCATGGATATTAGTCCGCCATTTTGAAAAATACGTTTTTTTTTCAAAATGGCTGTCAGTGATGAAACGTATGTCAATCGACAGAGTAAAATCCATCAAACAAAAAGTGTTTAGAAACCAACTCACTAAGTTGTACGGTATCACGTTTTTTATACAAAATGGCGGACTAGTACGCATTGGCATACGCATAGCTCCTTACCAAAAACCCTTGCTCGCATATGTCAATCGTGACCGATGCCAACTGCAGTTGGGTCGAAACAATGACTGCGGCGACGCATGAACCAAGATATTTATTATACATCAAGCAAAAAAACTAATAAAAATTGAATTGAGAGCAATTGATGTTATGTTGACCTATTTTTCGTTATGACAATGAATAATTTTTAACTTCAAGTTTTTAATAGCAGTTGCACTGACTTGGGCAGCGTGGGGTCCACGTTGTAGCAGTACCCCTCCGGCGCCTGCGCGGTGCTGTACCGGCTGATGCTCTTCACCACCACCTCCTGCTGCGGGATGTACGGCATACCGTTCACCGACCCTGCGAAAATACCAAAATATCCATAGTCATCATCATCATCGTATTAACGTTCCCACTGCTGGGGCACAGGGACTTCTCTCTTGGCGAGAGAGATTAGGCCTTAATTCACCACGCTGGCCAAGTGAATGTCACATGCCCTTCAAACTCTTTTAAATTTCTTTTAAATATCCATAGTAATAATGTTCAAATTCAAATTTCTTTATTTGCACGAACATAAAAAAGGAAGGTCTTAAAATAGTTACAGATGCATTATGTTCTACCTCATTCATTTGGCATGCAAAATCTTAACAATAATTTGTAAATTAAAAATTAGAAATGTCCTTTGGTTACAAAATATACAAAACATGTCAATTATAATATTAGTGAGTTAATTAATATTGTCATTTTATTCTTATTCTATCCTTAAATATTATGTTTCTTACAATGGTCAAAGTATTTCATTCATTGTGTAAAAACAGCAGTCAAGTAACCAATGCAACTTTGATCTAAGCTTACTCAGTGGTAGTTCTTTAAATATTTTAGGTTAATGGCAGAGTGTGTGTGTGTTTCTGTTTGGCCGTCTTTCACGGCTAAACGGCTGAACAGAAATTTTAAATAAGGAGAGATAATAGTTGGAATATGACATAGACTACTTTTTTGACCTCGGGTTTTTTTTAATTTATATAATCCGACAATACAAATTCCCTCAACACTTGCATTATAGCAAATTCTTCCTTATATTTTTATTTTGTCTGTTTTAATACTAGCATTTCATTGTAGTTTAGGTAAAAACTATTTAGTTTTGATAGGTTAAGTAATTTTTTATACGTTTTATCTAAGTGGAAACTTATAATTGTAGGCACATCTTTGTGTTTGCAATTGACAGTTACAGTTGCAAGCATTTATGTTAGTTAAAATGTATAATAGCTATTAGTTTATAAGATTTAGATTTAAATATAGAGAGGAAGTGAAAAAAGAACACCTTCCTACCTTGAGATATCTCCATGATGTTCTTATGACTGAGCGCGGACTCGGTTCTCTCGTCCTTGGTGACGTCAATGGGCAGGGAGTCATCGCCCAGTGACTTCATGTCATCGGCTGTCAGGTAGCGGTATGGCTGGTCGTTGAGGATTGTGTCTTCGCCTGCAGGAAAATTAACAAGTTTTATAAATAAATGATTTCATAGAAATAGTAATATTCAATTCACATAATGCCTCATTTCACGTAGCTATTGAGTAGGTACCTAAAAGTTATCTTTTTTTTTATTCTGGATAAGACTTAATTTGACCACAAACTCACCTGATGTAAAGTGACGATGTGGTCTAAGATGGGACATGAAGACCTAGAAGGAAGGAAGGAAATGGCTTCCCACACGAAAAAATCAATCTGATAATTGTGAAACAGAGCAAGACACCGCTAAAATGATTGGCTATGAACTTGGGACTTTACTAGAAGATGGTGAAAAAGGCCTTATATAAGTGGTTAAGGAATTTATTTTATTTTTTAAGGCTTGTTCCGGTACCTAGTAAAAAAAATATTTAATTAAGTGATGTAAGGCTAAACATGACCTAGAGATTAGATTTATGAAGAGGCATTTTTCCGTAAAAAGGCCTCCACATCGAAATGTTGTAGAACAAAATATGTTCGCCTGATAAGTGCTTTTCACATCCTTTCCGCTTTATATACCAATTTTAAAACACCTTGTATATCTATACAGTATTACCTTCTTCCTCAGAGTCCGACATGAACGTCTCCAGCATAGTCTCCGGCGCCACCACCTTGTACTTCTCCAGCGTGGCGACGGCGGCCGTGGCCGAGGACACCTCCTTCAGGGTCTCCATCACGGTGACGTAGCCAAGCAAACACCTTGTATATCTATACCAGGGGTCGGCAAGTAGTTTTAGGTAGGGTCCGGATATTGCTCGAAATTTTTTAAAAGGTCCAGAAAAAAAACAACTGATAATAATAAAATACAGCTTTTTATTACCTAAATTTAGTGAGAAAAATTGCAACGGCGGTCTTGAGCCAGGTTTTTATAGTTTGGTTCTCGTGAAGAACAGCTAATTCGAAAAGTGTCTTTTATTCTAGAACGATATTTGTATTTAAAAAAAAGTTGTGTGTGCGATTTACACACGATAGAAGTGAAACTTCAGTAAATCGACGAAAGAAAAAGAAGAATAAAAAAAAAGTGTGTGTGTGTGTCAGCTACGACGCACGATTGGAGTCTACTACTTACGAACTATAATTATGATATATATCGAATAGAAAAAAAGGGTAAATGAACGCATCTGCTAAAATGATAAGAGAAACAAACATATATCTGTAATTATTCGGATTATTTATATTACTTCAATAAAGCGTATTACATAAAGTATGTTACAAAATAATATAAATAAAATACAGCAATACCGTCTCAACTACGAAGTATCGCGCAAAGAAATTTAAATAAAGCATTGTATTTGTGTCTCTTACCATTTCCGTTTCATCTTTTTGCATCCGGTTTGAAATCACTACGATTCTATAGAAGTTTCACTTCAAAAAAATCATTTTTGAAAATGATGTTTCGCATATGTATGTCGAGCCAAACATAGTGGCATAGAATTGATAGCAAGTTTTTTGCAATTTTCATATTTTTCTGGGACATGTTTGACCCAAAATTCTTCAGTTGACACCTTTTTATATATTTGCAAAGACACATCTTCTTGCAGATCGATTATTTCCATTTGAAGTGATGGCTCGGCGGCGCGGCGCCGGCGGCGCGATGTTTTTGATCGATGTCGATGTTGTAAAACAGATTAATTAGATTAGGTAGGTACTGAGTTAGATGACATTACAATATATGGCGGTCCGAGGTTCAACCTTTCGCGGTCCGCAAACGGACCGCGGTCCGCCTGTTGCTGACCGTTGATCTATACAGTATTACCTTCTTCCTCAGAGTCCGACATGAACGTCTCCAGCATAGTCTCCGGCGCCACCACCTTGTACTTCTCCAGCGTGGCGACGGCGGCCGTGGCCGAGGACACCTCCTTCAGGGTCTCCATCACGGTGACGTAGCCAAGCAAACACCTTGTATATCTATACAGTGTTACCTTCTTCCTCAGAGTCCGACATGAACGTCTCCAGCATAGTCTCCGGCGCCACCACCTTGTACTTCTCCAGCGTGGCGACGGCGGCCGTGGCCGAGGACACCTCCTTCAGGGTCTCCATCACGGTGACGTAGCCAAGCAAACACCTTGTATATCTATACAGTATTACCTTCTTCCTCAGAGTCCGACATGAACGTCTCCAGCATAGTCTCCGGCGCCACCACCTTGTACTTCTCCAGCGTGGCGACGGCGGCCGTGGCCGAGGACACCTCCTTCAGGGTCTCCATCACGGTGACGTAGCCAAGCAAACACCTTGTATATCTATACAGTGTTACCTTCTTCCTCAGAGTCCGACATGAACGTCTCCAGCATAGTCTCCGGCGCCACCACCTTGTACTTCTCCAGCGTGGCGACGGCGGCCGTGGCCGAGGACACCTCCTTCAGGGTCTCCATCACGGTGACGTAGCCAAGCAAACACCTTGTATATCTATACAGTGTTACCTTCTTCCTCAGAGTCCGACATGAACGTCTCCAGCATAGTCTCCGGCGCCACCACCTTGTACTTCTCCAGCGTGGCGACGGCGGCCGTGGCCGAGGACACCTCCTTCAGGGTCTCCATCACGGTGACGTAGCCAAGCAAACACCTTGTATATCTATACAGTATTACCTTCTTCCTCAGAGTCCGACATGAACGTCTCCAGCATAGTCTCCGGCGCCACCACCTTGTACTTCTCCAGCGTGGCGACGGCGGCCGTGGCCGAGGACACCTCCTTCAGGGTCTCCATCACGGTGACGTAGCCAAGCAAACACCTTGTATATCTATACAGTATTACCTTCTTCCTCAGAGTCCGACATGAACGTCTCCAGCATAGTCTCCGGCGCCACCACCTTGTACTTCTCCAGCGTGGCGACGGCGGCCGTGGCCGAGGACACCTCCTTCAGGGTCTCCATCACGGTGACGTAGCCAAGCAAACACCTTGTATATCTATACAGTATTACCTTCTTCCTCAGAGTCCGACATGAACGTCTCCAGCATAGTCTCCGGCGCCACCACCTTGTACTTCTCCAGCGTGGCGACGGCGGCCGTGGCCGAGGACACCTCCTTCAGGGTCTCCATCACGGTGACGTAGCCAAGCTTCGATGCTATGTCTAACGGGGTCTGTCCGTTCTGCAACAGAACAACCCAACTAATTAATTTTTTAAAGAGATAAACCTCACAAAAATACTAACTTTATTTTATGATTATTGTTTTGAGAGAGACGCAAAATGCTATTGTCGCAATAATAATTTTATTTAACTCGACACTGGCAAATTGTCGCTTCAAGTCCAATAACAAGAAACAGAACAATGTTTTTTTTATTTCTAAATTGTCATTTAAATACGGAAATCCGTTGCGAGCTCGCTTGATTCATATTTTTATTAGTCGTTATACGTCCATTATAATCTTTTGTCAACATTTTTCTTTGTACTCAGGTTTGCTGATAATGCATTTAGCTCACCTTTTTGTACCGTTACTGTAGAAATAAAGTGATATTTAAATACGCTTAATTATTTATTTATGCACCTGTAGCGGCGGTGTTCAATGTATGTCCATCTAGTTAGACGTTACACGCTGAACATGCCAATACCTCTCTCCGTTTCCGTTCTAGAACATCTCACTCATCGGTTATCATTTTGACGTGCGTGACATGTTGATGATGATAAATAAGATACTAGAGGCCCGCCCCGGCTTCGCACGGGTAATTATTCAAAATGGTTTTCCCGGTAATTATTCGATTTTTCTTTTGCTTTTTAAACCTTCCCTAGACCTCCACGAACATTTCAAGACTAAGATAAGATAAATCCGTTCAGCCGTTCTCGAGTTTTAGTGAGACTAACAAACAGCAATTCATTTTTATTTATATAGAGGTAAGATACCTGATAGAGATAGAGGTATTTTTGTGAGGTTTTTTTTGTGAGGTAGATATGTATGTAGTATAGATATGTAAAATTTTTATTATATATATTTTAAATTATTAATCATACATATTAATGAGTGCACAAAAACATAAATAGATATTTACATATGTATTAGTTTAGTTTTATTATTTTAGTTTTATTCTATTATGTATCGCACTTATCTCTCGCTTCAAAAGGAGTATTTGATACGAAACATTGATAAAAGCGGAGGGCGATTATGTCCGCGACACAGTTTTATTTTAAACTACTGCGGACTTTATCGTATTCCAGTAGTTATGAAGACATTGAATAAATGTCTGTTAAGTTAAAGTCAAAGTCAAAACATAATGGTCCTCTATAAAGCGTAGTGATTATATACTCTCTGGTCCTCTAGACTAGAGCTTCCAACATCAGCACAAAGATCTTACCGTTGTAGTAGCATTTGCGTCAGCCTGGTGCTCGAGCAGGATGTTTACGATGTTGATGTGCCCCTGCTGTGCAGCATGGTGCAATGCTGTGTACCTGTCACAAAGAAAATTAACATTATTTCAAATACGTAATTAAAACTTTGAAAGTTTGCAGGTTTTTTCTGTTCACGTCCGCAAGTGTTAACCCTCTGTGTCCTTACACGTGACCTCCGGGTGGAGCTAAGAACAGTCTCTGGTAGGCTTCGGCGGCGGCTTGTCACCACCCTCTGGGCTGGGCCAGTGAGTGAAACGGTTTTTTTCGTGTTTCGTAATGTGGTCCGGAGAAGCCATCTCCTAGGTCTTCATGCTCCATCTTAGACCACATCGTCAGTTTACATCAGGTGAGATTGTGGTCAAATGAAGGCTTATCATGCATAAAAAAAAAGTTGTTTCTACATAATCTAACGAGTAGATACTTTGTAGTGTCCGAGCCATATCGGTACATTCCAATGTATCATAGTGTATGTAACAGATATTAAAATTATTGTATCAATCGTTAAAAAGGGTTCATCCAACCACCAAACAATAAACACACATCTACTTATACAAAATGCATTTCAATAACGCGACTCGTCCTTCAGATACTTAAGGTAATAGAATATTATAATTGAACTGGCGGCCCGCCCCGGCGCCGCACGGGTAAAAAAACTTCCCGGCAATTTTTCCTTATTTGCTCACCGTTTAGACCTACCCTGGACTACGACAAACATTTTAAAACCAAAATCAGCTCAATCGGCCCAGCCGTTCTCGAGTTTTAATCAGACTAAGGAACAACAACTCATTTTTATTTATAAAGATAATCTTAAAAAATGGAAATAAGGCAACATGGACGATAGATAAGCGTAATGATACTTATAATTGCTAACAACAAAAAATACTGTTCATTTTTCATAATCAAATTATGTAGAAAGTTATTCTGTTATCTTATCACACAATAATCCCTTATTTTGATTTACTAGCGGAGTGTCGATTCATGGAAATTTAAATATAAATAAAAGTAATTTAAACTAATGGTTAAAAAGGCCCCAATATAGGCTGAAAATCAGTATAGAGAGATAGCGTATTAATTGTATAAATTATTTATCTGATACTGTTAACCATTTCATTACCTTTAATAAGATGCTAAAATATTACATCTTTTACATGATACCTGCATTATATATTAATACAACTGTGTATACCCACTCTTACCTGCCGCTACGGAATACCAGTACTACTGTGGTGGATATAACGACCCTCAGTAGAATAACACCAAGTAGCGACCATTTTTGTCGTCATTAAAGTTAGTAAGTTAAGTTTTTTTTTCTTTAAAAAAAGGAAAAATACTTACCCATGAGTAGTCTGCGCTTTAACTGAAGCTCCACTATCCAGTAAATAACGCACCATGTTGCCCTGGCCGTAGTGACTGGCGATGTGGAGGGGAGTGTAGCCCCCCTTAGTGCAGATGTCCACCTACAAACAAAATATAATAATAGCACTATATAGTTCGGCCGTTCAGAGAATGCGTTTGACACCTATCAGTTAGTCACAACTAGTGATGAGCAACATAACACTGAGTTCGTTACCGTTCCTCCAAAATGAAGCCGCGTTATTTTTAAGATTATTTTCGTTTTAAATTGGCGGAATCATTTAAAATTTATATTTTAGTATTTAGGTGGAAACCAAAAAAACGCAATCTCTAAGCAGCCAGACTTGATTAGATTTTATATAGGTACTAACTTATATTTTATTTTATCAAGTATATTACAGGAGTACGCAAATAAACCTAAATGTTCATTTGTACTATGAAATAAAATACTTTTTTTAAATATCAGTAACATGTATTATAAACTATGATTCATCTCCCATCACTAGGTAGTTCGGCATGCCCATTAAGAATTACAATGACAGCCAGCTATTGTCTGTATTAGTAAGAAATTCAGGACTTCATAGGCGTGATTTTTCTGACATCTGTCAGAAACGCATTCTCTGAACGGCCGAACTATAGTCTACACCTTTTGATTTTTGTTGCTATATTGATGTTTTAATAAACATATTTTTTTGTAAAAAAAAATAACAATAAGCAGGAAGACAGTTCACCTCAGCACCGCTCTTGACCAGAAGTTGAGCTACTGGTACCCGGTCTTCTTGCGCCGAGAGGTGTAAAGCCGCGAGACCGTTCTTCGCTTGCTGGTCCGGTTCAGCACCGTGCTCCACTAGGAGAGAGCACATCTCCGTGTGACCCTGGAAAACAAATGATTTAAAATGTTGTTCTTCTCTGGATTTTTCTTCTTGAGAAATTTATGTGCGCTTTAAACACGTGCTTTAACGGTGAAGGCAAACATCGTGAGGAAACCGGCATGTTCTGAGAACTTTAAAGAGTTTGAAGGACATGCGTCATTCACCAATCCGCACTTGGCCAGCGTGGTGAATTAAGGTCTAATCTCTCTCACCAAGAGAGAAGTCCCTGTGTCCCAGCAGTGGGAGCGTTAATAGGTTGATGATGGTGACTAGTCGCTATATAGAGTTGGGCTGGTTGGAAAGTTTTAAGGCGATGTCGAGTCCCAGTAGAAAAATAATCCTGCATTGACTTACACCGTGACCACTGGCGTAAGATTAATAATAATGTGTACATCTATTATCTACGTATATATTAGGTCCTTACATATGAAATTGGCGTTTTGTATGGGAGGAACAAAAAGTCGAATATTTTTTAATATAATATATTTAATTAATCAAAGTATGAACCATTATTTTCTATGCACTTTTGCCATCTTATAGGTAGTTCATTGATCCCTTTACTAAAAAAACCAGTCGGACGGGAATCAATAAAATCTTTGAAGGCGATTTGGACTGCCCCATCGGAGTTGAATTTTTTCCCTTGCAAGAAGTTATCCAAATTTCGAAAAAAATGGTAATCTGTTGGAGCAAGGTCCGGGGAGTACGGAGGATGTCTTAGACTTTCCAATTGAAGCTCTTCTAATTTAGTAGCCGTCTGTTGCGCAGTGTGTGGTCTAGCGTTGTCGTGAAGCAGCAGTGGCGTGGAGCGATTGACCAGCCTAGGTTGTTTAGCCGCTAGCTTTTCCATCATGGTTTGCAATTGCTGACAATAGACATCAGCCGTAATAGTCTGGCCAGATTTGAGAAAACTGTAATGAACAATACCGGCACTAGTCCACCAAACGCTTACAAGTAACTTTTTTGGGGTTAATTTTCGCTTGGGGCAGGATTTGGCTGGCTGGCCAGGATCCAACCATTGCGCTGAGCGCTTCCGATTATCGTAAAGAACCCATTTTTCATCACAGGTAATGATTCGGTTTAAAATACCTTCATTATTGTGCCGGTTTAGTAATGTAACGCAGCAGTCGACGCGCGTTTGCCGGTTTGCTTCAGTCAATTCGTGAGGTACCCACCTTTCAAGCTTTTTAATCTTCCCAATTTGCTTCAAGTGAATTAAAACAGTTTTATCACTAACACCGCAGCCTGCAGCTAACTCGGACGTGGTTTGCGATGGATCCGCTTCCACAATAGCCTTCAACTCTTCATTATCAACTTGAGTCTCAGGCCGTCCACGGGGCTTGTTCTGCAAGTCGAAATTTCCAGAACGAAAACGTTGGAACCAAAAACGAACTGTGTTTTCTTTTGCAACACGACCGCCATACACATCATTCACCCTTCGAGTTGTTTCCGCAGCACTAGTGCCACGGCGGAACTCGTACTCGTAAATAATGCGATATTTTAAGTTTTCCATTTTGTAAAATGAGTGACGCAAACAGAAAAAAACAGAAGAAAAAAAACAAATGAATGACGATCATCGAAGCACAAATACATGAGTCTATAGCTGTACAAATTTGAATTTGGAATTCCTTACCAAAGAGGAGAAATTTGTGATTAAAGTGGCCAGTACGAAAAACGCCAATTTCATATGTAAGGACCTAATATATATATTTATAGACCTATATGTATTTATTTATTGTAATTATTATGTATTATTTTTATATTTATATATAAGATTTAGTATATAAGTAATTATTAAATATGTAAAGCTTATTTATTATTCAACAATCATCTTTTTATTATTTTATCAATTTGCAACATCCGCCTTTTTTAGTTTTTCTCCAGTCCATCCAAAGGTTGTCTGGAAGAGATCACTTTTAGTGATAAGGCCGCCCATTGTTACACTATTATTTAATGTATTTTAGTTCTTAAGCATTGTTCTGTTGTATTATATTTTTGTGTTTCAATAAAGAGTATTGTATTGTATTGTAATAATATAAGATTAATAATAATAATAATATAATATTTCCGGACTAATCACACAGTATCACCTAACCCCAAACAAAGCAGATCTTGTACTACGGGTGTTAGGTGACTGATATACTACATAGATACATTTTGTTTTTGTAAATACATACATATTATACATAGAAAATACCCAGACCCGAAACCAGAAATTGCAGATCGTACAAAATCTGGTCCCGCGGTGGGAATCGAACCCGCAACCTCCTGCGCCTCAGGCGATCTTTCGCCCACCGAGCCACAGAGGTCGTCACATTAGAATACCTGTTGTGCTGCTAGATGTATGGGAGTAAAGCCAGCCTTGGACTCTGCGTTGGTGAGAGCGCCGTGCTCGAGGAGGGTCGCGGCTGTCTCCATCTGATTCTTGCGCGCCGCTATGTGCAGGGGTGTGTGCCCGTTCTTTGCGACCGCCTATAATTAATTAGAATCGTGTTTACTGGGGAAGTCGGATATGGATGGATAAGACCAACAACAACAACAGGCGAACAACTAAAATGTGTTTTCTCTTTTCCGAAAAGGTAATTTAAGGTTTTTACCTTTAAAGGGCTAGAGTTGTTTTATAACCTAAACGAAAGAAGAGTATTTTTAATAACCCCTGCTATGAAACGCGTGCCCGATGTTCCGTAGAACAATTATTTACCAAGATTTTAACATTGTATTTCGATAACTCGATTTTTTGACATAAGTATGAAAATAGAAACTTTTTTTTTCATTTACCCTATTACGTTAATGGACAGTGACAGTCGTTTTAAGTAATACATGGTCTTACGTATTTATAATAGACTAGCGGCCCGCCCCGGCGTCGCACGGGTAAAAAAAGTTCCCGGCAATTTTTCCTTATTTGCTCACCGTTTAGACCTACCCTGGACTATGACAAACATTTTAACACCAAAATCAGCTCAATCGGCCCAGCCGACTCGAGTTTTAATCAGACTAACGAACAACGATTCATTTTTATTTATATAGATATAAGAAGAAGATTACAATAATGTTGTAATCCCACACATTTGAAAAGTTCAAATAATTTAATCAAGTAAAAAAAAAATGACCTTTGCATCAGCGCCTTTCTCCAACAAAGTGGAAGCAACCGCCTGCTGGTCGTACTGCGCCGCGATGTGGAGTGGTGTCATCCCGTTCTTACCCGCCTGGTCGGGCGAGGCGCCGTGAGACAGCAATAGGTTTGCCACCTAGAACAAACGAAGTAAGGTATTTACTGGGTTTTTATAAAAATACTTAAAAGTATACGAGTAGTTACTATTAATATAATCTAAATTTAAAATTAAAAAAAAACCCCGATTCCCATGCCTTCATTTCCTTAAAAGTAAAACACCATAATATTTTGTTATGTGGAAGCGATGCGCTTTCATTTGATACCCCACACGAGTATATTTGCAGATTTTCGGTTTTCCTTCCCCACTCTCACCCCCATAACTTTTAAATGGCACAACCGATTTTCATGAAACATGTCTAAATTGAATTAACTAAATTGAAATCGTTCCATCCGTTCGGGAGCTATGATGTCCCAGACAGACAGACTGACAGATAGACAGAAATGTCAAACTTATAACACCCCTCTTTTTTGTCGGGGGTTAAAAATATGAAACAAATGGTTACTAAATTAATAGTTAATATTTTTTAAACTGAAGTAACACAGTATTGAAAAATGTAAGTAGACAATTTTTATAAAATTTTAACTTTATTAAAATTGTACTCAATTGCATTTAAATTGTGACTCAATACGCTTTTTCAAAATGGCGTCAGTATACAGCGCTGCAACGTAAGTGAGTTGTACAAAACTGTAATAAGTCCTGCACCGTCTATAGCAGATTACAGGTAGGTTTACGAACTCTATTTTAAAAGAACTTTTAAAGGTTTACGTATATTTTTACCGAAATATTAGTGCAAATAAGTATGTTTCTAATGTTATACAAAATCAATTAAAATGGTTTTCCAAAATTAGTCAACTAGCCCACTGTAGAACTATTTTAATTTCTAGTTATTTGAAAAGGTAAAAGTTAATATGACAGTTGATACGATGACGTAATTAACAAGTATACTTTCCAATTATTTTTTTCCGCTCTTAATCAATAAGTCCGTCTTTTGTAAATACTCCCGTCCTAAATGTGTGTTGCTATTTGTTTTTTTTTGAGTGGATAATAAAAAGTTAGGTATTGTTATGTATTATGGCGGTCAGATGTGGATTTCTCACGAGACCTTACCGAGAGTCATCATTTAATATGGTTGTGTCAACATTCCTCATTTTACCACATTTCCTTTTGGCACCAACAAAACGTATTACTGTCGTAAATATAATACAAAACCATCTATAAATTACTCACTCACCCTTTGTGAGTATACGCTACGTACAAAATTTGTCGAAAAACTTACTTTGAGGTTGCCATATTTGGCTGCCAAGTGAAGAGCTGAGAATCCCTTCTTAGTAGTCGCAGTCAAGGGAGCGTTATGTTCTATCAGCGCCGCTGCCACCTGAAAAAAAACGTATGTAAGTTTGCCCAAAGAGTATAAAAGGACGAACGAAGAATAAAATTGGGACGAATGCAGATTTTTTAAATAGGCTGAACTTTCAAGGGAAGAATACGGCATAAATCATAAAATCACTACGCAGGCACTACCGTATATCCGGACATCTCTTATATGTATGAGTTATAAATAAATGTAGCAATGTACGCAGCAACATCAAGACCTGTGTCATGATTGTACAATTGAATAAAGGAGCACCTTTAATAGCCTTCATCAATCATTATTTCAACCGTGAGACCGTGTGACTGGACATGGTCTCGCTCAAACAATTCCTTTAAATTCGGTTGAAACCGGCCTGCCATCCACAGATAAACTACGTCCGTAGAGTGAGAGGGCCGATTGGCGGTCTTGATTCAAAAATGTTGAAGCATCAACGGCCCACCGTATCTGTTATATCTACGCTACATACACACATGCGCCAATTGCCACTTTTAAGCGGCGCATTCCGGCTGGGCGAAATTAATTTAATTAATTTCTCCACCTAGAGCCAGTTCTTTACAGCGTACCAAAAGAAGCTCAGTTTTGTATGTTCGATGCGTTCCGAGCGATATTATACCGAAGTTTGTCGTAAATTAATTTAACTTTATGGTACAAAAAAAATTAGTAAAAGTAATTTTTATAATACATCTTCTGTATAATCTTCTGTGAATTAATATAACCGCTGCTGCTCGTACATACATGACTGGCCAGCATGTTGAAGGACCGAACACTGGAACAGTTGCCAGTTGTTGTTGCGCTTATAAAGTTGTTATCATTTTCGCTTCTCAACTCGGTATA
The DNA here is from genome assembly GCA_929108375.1 of Gymnoscelis rufifasciata. Taxonomy (NCBI): domain Eukaryota; kingdom Metazoa; phylum Arthropoda; class Insecta; order Lepidoptera; family Geometridae; genus Gymnoscelis; species Gymnoscelis rufifasciata. Next base: position 3,833,835 of record OV815327.1, on the reverse strand, counting down.
AACCATTGAAGCGAACTGTCAAGACACTGTTACATCCTTGATAATTTTTGTTTAAAATCTGTCCATGCAGGGCCTGTGCTTCTAAGAAAATAAACGTTTGACTTTAAATATTTGGAGCGCGCTCCGCGGAACGCATTCTCGGCGCGGTTATCTATGGCACACGTAGTCGACACCCAGCTTAACAGACCAATCCTAACCTTTCATCCCTACATTCCCGATCTAATAACCTATAATCTACATTACAAACATTTAAAATTTTATTTTCCCATCACTTCATTTTTATAGTTTTGCTAAATACATGAGTTGTTCAATGCCCCCTTACCCAAATGCTTATTATGTCTAAATATAAGTAGTATTCTATCTATATAAATAAATAAATATAAGTAATAATGTTTTTAAGTGTATGTTATGTAATGTATGTAACATTAAGGTAAATAAATAAATTTAAAAATAAAAGGTGTGTGTGCGATTCACACACGGTAGAAGTGAAACTTCAGTAAAATGACAAAAGAATGAGATGAATAAAAAAAAATACTGTGCAAAAAGATTTTGTTCGGGCGGTCACCCATCCAAGTACTGGCGTTCCGGAAAGTTGCTTAACCTTGTTAGCGTTTAAGATTGGCTTGCCTGACGTATTTCCGTTGCATCCGGTCTGAAATCACAACGATTCTAAAGAAGTTTCACTTCAAAAAATACTACTTACATCGTGGTTATGTTGCTTGGCAGCGATGTGCAACGCGTTGTAATGGTCGGCGGTGATGGCGCGCACGTCCGCGCCGTGTTGCAGCAACAGCACGGCAATGTCCACGTTTCCGAGGCGGGATGCGATGTGGAGTGGCGTCTGACGTTCTCTCGCCTTGGCTTCTACTGCCGCGCCGTTGCGAAGGAGAATGCGGATAATGTCCGTCTAGAAATTAAACGTAAAAAAAGATGACATGGATGAAGAATGTTTTATTTTATAAATTACTAGTCGACCCGACAGACGTTGTCCTGTCCCACGTCTCAAAAAACAATATCCAGTTGAACGTATTGTGAATCTAACCATTCCCAGATCCCCTTGAACACACACAAAAAAATTCATCAAAATCGGTCCAGTCGTTTGAGAGAAGTTCAGTGACATACACACTCACAGAAGAATTATATTATATAAAGATAATCGAGATAAGGGCAATAAATTATTTTATCATAATCGTACAACAATGCGATCGATGCGATTTCAGTTTCTTGTCTTATATTATCATATTGTATTGATCATTGTGTCCATTGAGTCGTGTTTACCTTTTGATGTATTTAATGTGACCATCTGTGAAAATCTTTAATTAGCTTTCTGCTGCTACTAGGTTAGATAATAGTATTCATCTTAGCTGTTGATTTTCCTTAAAATAAATAATTACAAGTACAGCCCCACAATCAGCATGCAATAAGACAGGGAATGCGAGTTTATGAACTCGTTATTCATCAAGGTGCTTTATTTATAAATAGGAATATTTTGGCGCCCATTTTTGGCTATTGCAACACGTTGGGCGCCAAGAATATTGAACTATCTCAGAAAAGGAGGCGATGGCTCGAGCTTAGGCTTGGCTGTTTCATTCTATCACGTGATACTGTACCTAATATCATTGTTTATAAGGCTTGTACTCTCTTCTCGTCAGTACTGATCAGCGCGTCGCTGTCAATTCAGCATGCTTGAGTCTTTAGGGGCCCATCAATCCAAATGGAGTGGCCGTCTTCCAAAATCGGTTCGTGAACTTGAAAAACGCATGCCATTTGGATAGATTTCGTACAGGTTTGGATTTCCAAACGGTTTGAATCGTGTATCTAATCCAAATAACAAATACGTAATAGCAAAAACGTAAGCCATGCTATTTGGACGCGCTGTCCGGATTGTCAGTGTATAGGTAAAAAAACGGCTGTTGCTGCCATTAAATATCTAAAATAGGCTGGAACCTTCGAACCTCCTCCTTCTTTTGAATGTTGGTGCCAATATAAATTCTATCGAAAATGAATGACGGCACGTCAGTCCAAATGGAATGATGTCAATCTAACAACTAGTTTTCTACAACTTGTACGCATAATTCTGTGCCCAGGGCCCACATGCATGGACACCCTGACAGCCCTAACACGGACAACCTGTCTAGAAAATGCGTTGATAGTCCTTTAATGTATTAAAGTCATCTACATACCTGATTAGACCTAGCAGCTAAATGCAAAGGCTTTTCTCCCCAGACAGTATTATTCTACAGCAGTTAACATCTACATTTACGGAGGGACGCACGGATTTGTAATTTGCTCCCTGCTGCTGTATTTCCTGATACCTAATACCTAACTGAGTATCTTCAAATCAAGTGTGAATATACCTTTCAGATCTTTGTAATCCATCCTCGTCCACATCGACACTTGCCATCAGGTGACATTGTAGACAAAAAGAAAGTATCATATATAAAAAAAATTACCTGGTTGGCCCTAGCAGCTAAATGCAGAGGCGTTTCTCCCCTGACTGTAGGCACGTCTGGATTAGCCTCATGCTGAAGGAGGTAGATCACAATGTTCATGCAGCCCATGAACGCGGCCACGTGGAGCGGAGTCAGGCCTGATTCGGTTGTGGCTTGGATACCTGATAAAGATAGAGATAATAATGAAAAATCTAAATTTACTATTAAAAAAACCTTAGTTGTTCTGGAATCGGTTTTTTTTAAGTACTACCTACCACCTACCATCTACCTTTACCTACCTTCTACCTTCTAGGTCTTCATGCACCATCTTAGACCACTTCATCCCTACATCAGGTGAGATTTTGATCAAACAAAGGCTTAAACCATAAAAAAAAATACAGTACTCTTAAAAGTAAAGAGTCATACTATTTTGTAATGTGCACGTCATGCGCTTTCATTTGAGACCACACTCGAGTATATTTGCAGATCTTCGGTTTTCCTTCCCCACTTTTATCCTCATAACTTTTAATAGAATTAAACGATTTTCATCAAACATAAACATGTCTAAAAACACGCGAAGCTACCTTTCAAACAAAAAACTAAATTGAAATCGCTTCATCAGTTTGGGAGCTATGATGTCCCAGATAGACAGACACGTCAAACTTATAACACACTCTTTTTTGTCGGGGTTTAATAAATATTAATAACAACGAATTATATTAAACAACTAGCGGCTCGCCCCGGCGTCGCACCGGTATAAAATTTTCCCGGAAATTATTCGAATTTTTCTCGCCGTAAAAACCATCCTATCTCTCAAATTCAATTTGAACTGCACATGGTGTGCGAATTTTATTATAATCGGTTAAGTGGTATAGGAGTCCATTGAGGACAAACATTGTGACACGAGATTTATATATATTAAGATAAAGTACAGGTACAATCATAGCTCAGTAGAAGATACTCACTGGCTCCATATTTGAGAAGCAGCTCCACCACCTTGATCCTGTTCTTCTTGCAGGCGATGTGCAAGGGAGTGAACCCGTTCAGAGCTCGCGCGTTGGCGTCTGCGTTTCTGTTGATATATTTATTAGTTATAATAGGGGAGATGATTAAAAAATATAATAAAATAATAGTCCGTCATATAGACTATTAGAAACAGTTATATACCTACCAGCGGCCCGCCCCGGCGTCGCACGGGTATAACATTTTCCCGGAAATTATTCGAATTTTTCTCGTCGTCAAAACCATCCTATCTCTCAAGTTGGATCGAACTGCACATGGTGCGCGAATTTTATTATAATCGGTTAAGTGGTTTAGGAGTCCGTTGAGGACAAACATTGTGACACGAGATTTATATAAATTAAGATTTTTTCTTCTTCTTGCATAAAAAAATTAAGACGTTAAAGTGCATTTACGTTTAGCGGAACGTGCTTTCGAACGATTCGAGACTCTTCGAAACTTTTATGCTCTATCTTGGCCTTTTCTTAATAAATTGATAAAGCAAAAAAATGGGTGTCCAGTATTTTTGGACGGACGAAACAGAATACCCATTTTATCATGTAGTCATCATGCCTACTCCCAAAAGTTATTACTGTTTCATGAAGCAGTCAATTTAAGTAAAATAATTCCAAGGATCAAACCCCTTTCAGTCGCCTACGTTTCATACCACCGTTCCCATTATATGGTTGGACCCCATAATTATATATATATATATATATAATACACCTAGCCGATTTCGGCTACAGTGACCTTTTTAGCAATGTCTAGACCCTATGTGGCTAATGTTGGGTACATTCTAGCGACAAACCTGAGATCGCAAGATGCACACGATAGGTTAGGTTAGCCTAATTACGTAAATAAACAAGTAATATTTCGGGCGATACGCGATGGTCCGACTTTTCAACAAAGAATGAAACGCGAAGTACAACTATTTTGTATATAATGTCATATGGAACTGGTTTAGCGTATCACCATCTCTAACTTCATGTGCTGCTAAAGACTTACCGATCCAGCAGCAGTTTGGCAACCTTAGCATGTCCACAATGAGCGGCTACATGCAGCGCAGTCAGGTAGTCGACGGTGACGTCATCGACGGGTGCTCTTCGGGATAGGAGCACTCTGGCGGCGTCCGCGTGGTCGCCTTGCGCTGCCATGTGGAGGGGCGCTAGCCCATTCTATGGATGATATAATACAATCGTTTTACTTTACAATAAAACGCTTATTAAAAACTCTTAACTTTTTCAAAGCCTAATTATATGAAAAACGACCTACGATTCCCACTTTATTTTGTTTTCCGGTTCACCGCCACCGTAGCATAAGGTGGCTCCACAAGCGCTCCCACCATGTTGAATTTTAAATGGTAGAGGTAAGCCATCGCGTTCTGGCCTGCATTGATTCGAATATCACCAGGCAGAGATTTAAATGTAGGCTTAGAAAAAGGTAAGTATATTAATACGCGTTTTATTGTAAGGTAAAATTAATAGTATTTATCTTCTATTAATAGTACTGTAACTTTTTCAAAGCCTTATTATATGAGACCTGTTTGTTATCGCCTGGTGGTGGTTATTACACTGACTGACACCAATGTGATTTTAGAAAATTTAAATACAAAAACAGAAAATATATTTTAATTAGAATATTGATTTTAAAGGTGTTCTCTGAAAATAATTAAGAAATGTTGCAGCAATAGTTAAATCGATATGTTATAAAAGATATTTAGTTAGGTACTGATAGATTCGCAGAACAGTCCAATGTAAAATATTTCAAATTTGGTTGTTAATAAGTGGCGAAATCAAATTAAACAAAGTTAAAACAACCTTCGTAGGCAACAATCGAATAAATTAATTACTAAGATAATAAGCAATATTCAAGATTACTTCAGCAAATTATATCCCTTATACCAGAGAGTATATAATCACTAATACCTTCATAATTGTGTCGTGTTTTATTTGTGAAGTTCAAAAATTTACTGGCAAACTGTCACTTTAAGCTTTAAGTCATTAAGAAACTGAAGTCAAAGTCAAAAGAGGCGCAGCTCAGCGCTGCCTGGGCGTTTTAGAATGCTTGCATTGAAAATATTTACTTCTTATGTAGTAAATAAAGTTATATTTTGTATTACTTTATTAAAAAGAACTCGACGCGCCGCGCCTCGGTCTGAACAGACCCTCGGGCATCTTCTTTGAATGATTATTTTCCCTAAACAGCCTATTATTAACAGAATTGTTGTTCAACTTGTCGCTAAGCCACTCACTCCCTTACTAGTGTTGGGCTACCCGTTGGTGTTCGGACCGTGCCGCGGAGTGAGCCCAACCCTAGTCCTGGCTTCTACTCTCGCCTTCACAGCATGTTTAATGTCCACTCACCTTACTCTTACTAGTGATGGGCGCTCCCCGGTCCAAAAGCGCCTCGGCTACCCGCTCGTGTCCGGAGCGCGCCGCGCAGTGCAGCGGGGTCAGGCCATCCCTAGTCCTGGCTTCTACGTTGGCGCCGTTGTCGCAGAGTAGAGTTACCATGTTGTCTTTGCCTGTTATCACATATAAATAGTTTTTGTTAAAAAAAAATTGAACTGACAAAATTCTTTTTTCCATTTTAAAGTAAGAGTAGAATGTAGATTTTGTTCTAAAAACAATTTATAAAAATTTTTTTAATGGCAAACAAATTAATCTTATTTATGTCTCTTTTCAACTTTTGAATACAAAATATTGAATAAAACAATACAAAAATAGAGATTGTAATTATTTTGTCAGTACTTTATGTTAAGTCATATTTAACCAGTTGAGAATTGTTAAAAAAACATTTTTACATATGGACAAAATTGTAAGTACTTTTATTTTGACCTACAATCTGAGATTTTTTATAACATGGCCATTTCAGATTCAATTATATTCAATGTATAAAATGTAGATTTAAATAAAATGATGTGAATAGGTATTAAAAAAAAACTCTGTGTATAAATGCTACCAATAAAAAAAACACGATTATGGAACTTCCTATAGGATTGGAATACAAATTGTTGCTCGATAAATAATGTATAAAATCCCACATCCAAATTTTCTCTGATAAATACCGGCCCTTGAGTATGGCAAAGATTATAAATCGATTTTAAATCTTAAGTTTTAATCCTAAATCTAAGTTTAGTTTAATTAAGTCCTGTAGCAGACATGACTGTATATCTTAAGAGATTTACTAACCCCATTTAGCGGCGACATGTAGCGGACAAATGTTATGCTTAGCGGCACAGTTTACGTCCGCTCCCTTCGCCAGCAGCAGCCTCGCAACGGACTCGTTCCCGTAGTGAGCGGCGATGTGGAGCGGGGTGAAGCCGGACTTCGAAGTCACGTCGGGGTTGTGCTCGTTCTGGTAGAGAAGTTAAGACAGATTTGGAAAAAAAAATTATAATAATATTATTAATTACTAGCTGTGCCCTGGTTATAATGGATGAAGTACTCTTAACCAACAACATATTTATTTGAATAAAGATTAATGTTATTATGTTGATACAACTTAAACAAATTATTTCGACCAAATTAGGTACCATAAAAACGGTTTTTGTGAGTTAATCTTAAAAGATAGACATATACTATCGCGGACTGTTTTTTAGATCATTAAAAGAGCTATTATTCTTTAATACATATTTTTTGTGTATCTTGAACCGTTTTCACGGCGCACGCAACGGAAGGCTTCAATGATGAAATAATTTCTCCCGTTTTTTACACATTTACCACTATATCATTGCTCTTATAGGTCGTAGCGTGATGTTATATAGCCTATAGCCTTCCTCGATAACTGGACTATCCAACACAAAATTAACAAAAAAAATATTATTCAATTCGAACCAGTAGTTTCGGAGATTAGCGCGTTCAAACAAACAAACAAACTCTTCAGCTTTATAAAATTAGTATAGATAATAATAACATTTATTTCCGACTACAGACACACAAAGATAAAGAAATACAAAATAAAACAGTTACAATATAATACAGAGAATATATGGTGCAAAAGAATGGACAGTTGCACATTGTGTGTGCTGCAGCACGTCAAATGGTCGAGGCTCAACGTGAAACATGCTCAAGGCGAGCAAACGTTGATTTTCAGCCATAACCTACATAGTATAGACCAAGCAGAGCGAGGCGTAGACCACATGAATGTTTTCATAATATAGCAAATACAATTATAGTGTCGAGTAGTAAGTTAGGTAATATTCTATCTTGCAGTATTAACAAAGGGGTCAAGTAAGAGTGCTTATTTTTGGCAGACGAAGTGTTTTGGTATACCTTTTGGTAAAATTGTGGTACGAATACACTGAGATCTACAAGAAACGTACAATACCCTTCCTCGGGAAACTGGCAACCATTTTATCAGTTGCGGATTTGATTAACTCTTTATGTTTTTACAAAGTGATAAGCCCCACGTTTAGGCATAAACTTTTTTTTTAATTACTTACCTCTGTTTATTGGTTTCTATTTTGGACTTTCTATGTGATACCAATATTGACAAAATGTTTTTTTTATAAAGTACAAGACTAATTCATTATTCTATTACAATGTTTATAACTTTTTATATATATCGCATCGGGGGGTAATTCAGGATCGGATGGCTCGGAGTCCATGATTTTTGTTTGAAATAAAACCGTCACTTGATTCGTTGTTATTTAATCTTACACACGGAATCACAAAATCGCAAGAAACACTTCAAATATGGCGGATTCAAATGGATTACGAAATGCGGTAGACGCGAACGTGCTAATGGCTTCGTGGTCAATCAATCAACAAGTGAGCAGCCGCCATTCCCCTTCGAATGAACGGCTCTCTTAAACTTCAAATAAGAACGAACGATTGACCGACTCAATCAATACCAGTGTTGCCGTTTCGCAAGATCGATTCTACCCAAGTATTCACTTGACATTTCGATATCCTAACAAACTAATTATTTTAAAGTAGTAACACTGAACTCTAATATTGCCATCAGAGGCGCCACTCGCGCTATACTATTTTATCGCAGTAACACCGAGGCGTAGTTGAAGCTTCAGCCACCAGGTGACTTGACTGGAAATGCGACATTATAAGTGTCTACCTTTTCCCCCGTGGATATATTTAGAAAAGTAAGCAAGAAAGTGTACGGATTCCCTTGTCTGTAGGTCTGTAATGTTTTGAAGTATAAATAAAAACCCTACTTTGTTTCACAGCTCCCTTTGACAAATCGTCAAATTTGCCAGAATACTAGTACCGTAGTAGTTAGTGACTGCTTCAGTGGCGCAGTGGGCGAAGGTCCGCTTGCGGCGCAAGAGGTAGCGGGTTCGATTCCCGCCGAGGGTGAAAGTGTTTGTATGTTCTGCAAGCACTTTCTCCTTGGTCTGGGTGTTTAATATTTATAATAAAAAATATCTATATATGTATGACTATTATATTAAGTATATCAGATATCTAGTACCCGTAACAAAAGCTTAGAGCTTACCACGGGGCTAGATGTTGTTGTGTGAATTGTCTGGAAATATTTATTTTATTTATTTCTACTTACATCAAGCAGCAGGTTCGCAGCCTTCACATCATCTTTCTTGGCCGCGATGTGCAGGGCAGGCAAACGGACCCTGCCCCTGGTGTCGGCTTCCAGCAGAACAGCCACCACCTTCTCATGGCCTTGTTGCATCGCCACCGCGAGGGGGGTGAATCCATCCTGTTTGGAGAATATTTAATATATGTAAAGAGTAAGAGTTAGAAAAAAACATTTCACTCCACATACAAATGACATCAATATAATACTAATTCTATATTACACACGGACTACAAGTCGTTAAATGTCGTATTTTTTATACACTATTATGAAGTTATTTCTATATTAAAAGTCATACAAATATATTCAGAGGCTAATCTTCAATACCTAACTACGGTGATTAACAGATTCACGAAAAACAAATTTTAAGAACAGAAGAATAACTCACGTTGGTACCTAAAGTATGGGGTAACGCCTTCCATCAAGTGGCATTCGCCATCTTTTTTGTTTTTGATATCCTTTTCCGGATATTTGACCTACTTTCTTATTGTGATATGTTCTCGATGGTTTTATTGGAAAAATTGCTCAATTTCCTATTAGTCGCGTAATCGAGTTAACACAAAGTCCTAGGAAATTCATAAACTTTTGTAGGAATCTAAACGAGACACAAACTGTTGCATTTTACGCACTCACTTTCGGAAATTTATAAATTAACGAACGTACCTACTCATTCAAATATACTGTTCACGCTGATTGTACAACAAAAATATAGTTTTGGTTAGGTACGCGCAAGTGATCGGTCGAACAGTTAAGAATCTTACGAACGAACATCCATTAGTTTATAAATTTACCTAGTAACATCGTTAATTCATAAATTTCCAGAAAAGTGGTCGAAAAATAAACAAAAATATTTATCAGATTTATAATGCTACAAAAAAATGGATCCTATAAAATGGATCTTGTTTTTTCCGTACCTCAGTAGCCAGGCTCTGGTTGGCTCCGTTGGCGAGCAGGAACTTGACCACGCCGTCGTGGTTCTCCTGCGCCGCCATGTACAGGGGGGTAAAGCCGTTCTGGGATTGGATGTTGACCTGTGGATTATAAATATGGTTAGACTTCAACCAAACATTCCAGACTTTCATTATGCATACGTCTTGTAATGCAGCGAAACAGCAGGTTTGACCCAATAAACAATGGCTTGGATTTTATATTATGTTGCTGTCTTAGTGAACTTTAGTTAAATATTTGGATTAAAAACTCTCTGGTGGTAGGCTTCGGCCGCGGCTTGTCACCACCCTCCGGGCTGGGCCAGTGCGTGAAACGATTTTTTCGTGTTTCGTAATGTGGCCCGGAGAAGCCACCTTCTAGGTCTTCATGTCCCATCTTAGACCACATCGTCACTTTACATCAGGTGAGATTGTGGTTAAGTGAAGGCTTATACAGCATAAAAAATAAAATAAAAAAAAACGGGATTTTTACCATGATTTGACGCTTTTCGAGTTTGATTTGGAATTCAAATAATGTAATGTTAACTACAGTTCTTCCAGGTTTTCCAACAAGAGAAACATTCACTGTACTTTTTATTATTTACAACTACATTTTCCAGAGCTCTTAACTCTACCAAAGACCGACGACAACTGACTACTTTTGCCTTGACAACATTTGAACTAGGGTTTGACCTGAAAATCAGCGTTGCCCTGGACTATGTGCATAGTGCTGAGGTTAACCCATTCTGTACACAATACAGACACATCCCTTCGTATTATTTTATTTCTTTTGTTTTGGGCTATAATTACGACTGAATATTTGATGTCTAAATTATTATTGTTTTTCTTTTTTATTTTATTTTTATAGGCTGTAATCTGATACTTTTGATGTAATTTTTAATCTGTTCTGTTATGTGCTTTTTTGTATTGAATATTCTTTTCTGTTTTTCCTATGTAAATTGTTCTTATATCTGTATCTGTTTATGTGTACTGAATAAATCTTTTTCTATTCTAACTATGGAGCGGTGGGGCGCAATTTGACACCTAAGCGCCCTCTGCGAGAACCGCACCAATTTTCAAAAGTGTCAATTACATTACTTAATTTCCTATTAATTATTACTAAAATGTTAAAATATTAAAATATATAATGGAATGAATGCCAACAGTAATGTACGGGACACCTTATATATAAATGATGCTGATATGATTTTTATAATTGAGCTTATTAATGATGATTTAATAAAATATAATTGCAACAGTTAGTAACCATGGTAATTTTTGAACCATAGATTTGTGAGTGCCAACGGATTTTTTTGGGTTTGATAAGTAATCGTAATAAGCTTTTGTCCTTTACTGGGAAAATTTGACTTTGCTCGTAATCTATACTAATATTATAAAGCTGAAGAGTTTGTTTGTTTGTTTGTTTGTTTGTTTGTTTGAACGCGCTAATCTCCGAAAATACTGGTTCGAATTGAATAATTCTTTTTGTGTTGGATAGTCCAGTTATCGAGGAAGGCTATAGGCTATATAACATCACGCTACGACCAATAGGAGCAAAGATATAGTGGTAAATGTGTAAAAAACGGGAGAAATTGTTCATCTTTGAAGCCTTCCGTTGCGTGCGCCGTGAAAACGGTTCAAGATATACAAAAAATATGTATTAAAGAATAATAGCTCTTTTAATGATCTAAAAAACAGTCCGCGATAGTATATGTCTATCTTTTAAGATTAACTCACAAAAACCGTTTTTATGGTACCTAATTTGGTCGAAATAATTTGTTTAAGTTGTATCAACATAATAATCTTTATTCAAATAAATATGTTGTTGGTTAAGAGTACTTCATCCATTATAACGCGGGTAGCACCGCAGGGCACAACTAGTAATTATAATATAATCTATACTAATATTATAAAGCTGAAGAGTTTGTTTGTTTGTTTGAACGCGCTAATCTCCGAAACTACTGGTTCGAATTGAATAATTCTTTTTGTGTTGGATAGTCCAGTTATCGAGGAAGGCTATAGGCTATATAACATCACGCTACGACCAATAGGAGCAAAGATATAGTGGTAAATGTGTAAAAAACGGGAGAAATTGTTCATCTTTGAAGCCTTCCGTTGCGTGCGCCGTGAAAACGGTTCAAGATATACAAAAAATATGTATTAAAGAATAATAGCTCTTTTAATGATCTAAAAAACAGTCCGCGATAGTATATGTCTATCTTTTAAGATTAACTCACAAAAACCGTTTTTATGGTACCTAATTTGGTCGAAATAATTTGTTTAAGTTGTATCAACATAAATAATATTAATCTTTATTCAAATAAATATGTTGTTGGTTAAGAGTACTTCATCCATTATAACGCGGGTAGCACCGCAGGGCACAGCTAGTTATTTATAAAAGCTAATTAAAATTTTTCCCGAGAAAAAAGTACACCACACTAACATCCTCACAAACCTTCGCGCTTATAATTTAAGTAGGATTAATTACAAAAGTTCTTAAAATAGATCAATTAAATTCCTTATAATTGGTCTCTGCGCTTGAAGCGTCAGTTTGCCAGTGTCAAGTTAAATAAAATGATAAAGTGTAAAAGATATTACTCAGTTGAACGTCATTTTGAAAAATATCATCTTTTATACTTTATAATTTTATTTAACTCGACACTGGCAAATTGTCGCTTCAAGCGCAAAGACCAATTAAAAGAAACTGAACTGAACTGAACTGAACGTCATTTGAAATGTCAAAATGGCGTTCAACTGAATAGCATCCAGTTGAACGCCATTTTTTACTGAATAATTTTATTTAACTCGACACTGGCAAATTGTCGCTTCAAGCGCAAAGTTCAATTACAAGAAACTGAACTGAACGTCATTTTACTTCAAAAATCTAAAATAGATCTTCAGGTTCACAAACATCTTGACCTTTACTATCATAATGACATTGACATCCCAGCTAAAAGCTTTGCAAAACTACGACCGGATATCCAATAACAACATCCCTTCCGTATTTCAATCACATCGACACCCGAGGATTGGAAATATCGGAAATTTTGTGGAAATTCCACGCTCGTCCGTCAAAATGTTTACGTCGGTATTGATTGACATAGATCATTGGCAATCTACTTTTATTCCACTGGGTTGAGTTTAATTGGCATGACCGGGAATTGATTAGTTTTATCAAATAAATGGTTATTTGCATTGAATTTTGATGGTGCGGCTACATTAGCGGCCTACAGCGAATATTCGTGTCGTCGCGATTGTGTGACCGGGTACATCGTTGCAACCATAGAAGTAGGATACACAAGAATCACATAGTCTGCTAGGAGATGTGACCAAAAATAATACGTATAGATAGATAGATAGGCAGAAAATTCTTTATTACATACACCAATAAACAAAAACACAGAATTATTAATAGTAAAATTAAACCTAACATGCGTAATGGGCGGTCTTATTGCTTAGAGCAATTTCTTCCAGACATCCTTTGTATGGAAAGAATTTAATTCAGGAAGTTTGTGGACGGCGGAGGAAAACAAAATAAAACACAAAATTTACAAAATTAGAAAACAAAAACTTACTCTAACTTATATTGATCCTATGACTACTATTGCCATTATAATGTATATTTAATTAGAATTTTCACAAATTGTGTTTCTTATCGCAAATCATTGTGCAAATATCTATGGAATATAATATGTACGTTAATATCCTTTTCTTTACAGATTACAAGCAGAAATTAGGATTCGAAATTCCAAAAGCTAAATATAACTATATTATGTAATCTGTGATATACCTTTCTTGTGAAAAGTATTTTTACACGGATTATTTGCTATTGTAACATATTATTACAGTCGGCTTTGGAAACGACAGCATAATTTTTAATTTTATGCAGTAAAAATTAAGACACATCCGTAACCTTCGCGCGTCATCACATGATAGGTCGAAATTTTTCTGCACGTTGTATTATGAAGCTAGTGAAGCCCCGAGTAACGATATCTCGTAGAAAATCCAAGGACTATATTATTATACTTCCATAGCTGAAATTGCAATTCAGATTCAATGGAAACGATGGCGCTCTTGCTTATTATTAAATGTTAATGATTTTTAATCTATAATATAAAAATGAATCGCAAAATGTGTTGATGAGCGCATAACTCAACAACGCCTGGACCAATTTGGCCAAATCTTTTTTTAAAATGTTCGTTGAAGTTCAAGGATGGTTTTTACGGCGAGAAAAATTAGAATTATTGCTGGAAAAACCCTAAAAATAGCCCTTTTCTTTTTCCCATACAAATGATTTGTAACTAAAACGTAGTCAATTTGAGCTTTATTGCTATGGTATAAAGTTCATATTAAATTACAAGCACTCACTGTTGTCTAAGCAATGTAGGTATGTTCCTAACGTCAAAGATCATATCTATCAAAAGTATATAAAATTTTCATGGCACAATGTTAGTTACCGTACTCCTCCGAAACTGCTTCACCGATTCTTACCAAATTTTATATGCGTATACAGTAGGTCTGGAGAATCAGCTACTATCAATTTTTCATTTTGCAAAACAACGTTTGCTGGGGTCAGCTAGTAAGTGATAAACCTCACTTTGCAGGTTTTTTGTTTGCAGCAAAGTGAGGCTTATCACTTTTTAAAAATCATTAACATTTGACAGCATAATTGTTTATTTGCACTGAACACGAGCCGAAAAAACTCAAATCAACGTACAAAAGCCAATTATTTCCAATCCAAGAATCCATGTCTCCTATGACCCAGAATGCCAATCCACCCAATAATTAAATGACATGGGAGATGTGAGACTCATATTTAATTCATACATCGTCTCGCTGGATATTGAAATATTCTAATTTTTATGTGAGGAGTTCACATAGTTATTTTTGCAATACCCTAAGGGTGACTCGATGTTATGTGTTACCTTCCTTGTGATATTATTTATTTTTGACAGAATGGAAATAGTAGGTAAAGGTATCTTTATATATATAATTCTTCTGTGAGTGTGTGTCACTGAACTTCTCTCAAACGACTGGACCGATTTTGATAAAATTTTTTGTGTGTGTTCAAAGGGATCTGGGAATGGTTTAGATTCACAATTTTGTCCGCTGGACAATGTTTTAATAATTAATTTTCAATTTATTAGTAGTTGTTGATTTTGGAATGTTTTACATTGGATCCGACAGACGGCGCTACCATCGCAGTGTCAAATTTTAAATAATATTCGAATAGGTAATTGCTGGGAAATAAATTGAATAAAAACCCGTGCTAAGCCGGGGCGGGCCACTAGTCTTATATATAAAATTCTCGTGTCACAGTTTTCGTTCCCGTACTCCTCCGAAACGGCTTGACCGATTCTCATGAAATTTTGTGAGCATATTGAGTAGGTCTGAGAATCGGCTAACATCTATTTTTTAATTTGCAAAACAACGTTTGCTGGGTTCTGCTTGTAAATATATATATATATATTTTATGCTTCATAAGCCTTCACTTGACCACAATCTCACCTGATGTAAAGTGACGATGAGGTCTAAGATGAAGCGTCAAGATCTTGAAGGTAGATGGCTTCTCCGGACCACATTACGAAACACGGAAAAATCTAACGAACGATTATTACGAATCGGACGAATATTATAAATAATCATAAGCACCTTATATTTACTCTATACTACTTTGTGTATACTTACCAACTGTTAGGACATAGGGACTTATCTCTTGATAAAAAAAATAAGGCCTTAATAAATTTGATAAGTATATTTAATGGACTCATACTTCACTTAGGAAAAAAACATATTTAAAAAGTTTAAGAAGATGCATAAAGTACGTGTCACCCAGTACTAAGATAGTCCTGGCCCGTTGCTTAACTTGTGTTTTGTTTTGTGTTTTTAGTATTTGTTATAGCGGCAACAGAAAAACGTCATTCCCCAAAATTTTGAACTCTCTATGTATCACGATTCTTCTATCTCTAGTGTTCTTAGAACATGCTGTTGCCTCACGATATTTCACCGTTAAAGCACGTGTTAAATGTCAGTTAATAGCAAAATTTAAGCAAAATAGCGATTGCGCATGCAAATGACTAAATTCAGGTTTCCATCGATTATGTAGGTAAAAAACTTTTATAAAAATAATAAATAATAATAAATATTGCCGAACAATCCACACAACAACATCTAGCCCCGTGGTAAGCTATAAGCTTGTGTTACGGGTGCTAGACATTTGATATACTTAATATAATAGACATACATAGATAGATATTTTTTATTATACATACTAAACACCCAGACCAAGGAGAAAATGCTTGCAGAACATACAAACACTTGACCCCCTCGGCGGGAATCGAACCCGCTACCTCTTGCACCGCAAGCGGACCTCCGCCCACCGCGCCACTGGCAGTCAATTCGAAAATCGAGCTACTTTTTAAAAGTTATTTGAGGAAAGGAAAAATAATATCCCTATATTTTAATGGGGTATACAATTAATTTTATCAATATCACAACCGAAAATTCTGAAATCGGATTACGGTTTTAATTAATAAGGTCTATTGATCTAGAAGTTTCCTCATGTTTATTGATTTACTAGCTGTGCCCTGCGGTGCTACCCGCGTTATAATGGATGAAGTACTCTTAACCAACAACATATTTATTTGAATAAAGATTAATATTATTATGTTGATACAACTTAAACAAATTATTTCGACCAAATTAGGTACCATAAAAACGGTTTTTGTGAGTTGATCTTAAAAGATAGACATATACTATTGCGGACTGTTTTTTAGATCATTAAAAGAGCTATTATTCTTTAATACATATTTTTTGTGTATCTTGAACCGTTTTCACGGCGCACGCAACGGAAGGCTTCAAAGATGTACAATTTCTCCCGTTTTTTACACATTTACCACTATATCTTTGCTCCTATTGGTCGTAGCGTGATGTTAGTTAGTTAGTTAGTTAGGGGGGGCCCTGTTTTTCCGCACTTAGACTCAAAGGTGGTCCATTGTGCGTGGATTGGGGTGCTAGTGTAACCAGCCCAACTCCGACCAAAAGCGCAGAAGTTTCCTGGGGTCTTCGCAGGCTTCTCGGAGTGACCTTGGGTTCTTAAGGATTTCACGTCGCTGTGCTGTTACTCCCTCGCATTCCAGGATGACGTGGGCAGCTGTTTCGTCTTTGTTGAGGCATCCTCTGCAGAGTGAACTGTCTGTGGATCCCATGTTATAGAGGTGTTTGTTGAGGGTGATGTGTCCTGTGATAGTTCCTATCAGGACTCGAAGGTCCGTTCTTTTAAGGTTTAATAGGCGTTTGGATTGCCTTGAGTTAAGGTCTGGCATTGCTGTTCTTGCCTGTCGGCAGTCTGTTAGATTATGCCAACGATCGTTGTGTAGGTCTTTTATTCTGGTTCTCATCCAGGTGCGCAGTTGTGAGAAAGGCAGCGGCAGGAACGGAGACGGACCTTCTGCTTTCCTTCCTGATCCTTGCCGTGCTAGTTCATCTGCTGCATCATTCCCGAATGATCCACTGTGACCTTTGATCCACTGAAGGGTGATCGTGTTATTTTTGGAAGCCTCCTGTAACACTAGGTGGCATTCGTATGTTAGCTTAGAGTTACTCTCTCTGCCCATTAGGGCAGTGAGTGTGGCGGCACTGTCTGAGAGAATTCTAATATGGTACCCATTTATCTTCCTTCTCATGATTGCCCTGGCCGCCTCTGTTATTGCTGCACATTCACATTGGAATATAGAGCTGTGTTCGCCTAGTGTCATGGATATGTTAATGTTGAGGTCTAGTGAGTGGGCCCCTGCACCTGTTCCGGTCTTTGTTTTAGAGCCGTCGGTGTATATTCTCACTTCCTCAATGCCTGATTCGTCCTTAGGACCTTCAGATAGTTGTATGTGGTAAAGTTTGTCTTGGATTGGTTTCTTGAGCATGAGGTCGCACGGGGCTGCTATTAGTGGTTGGTATTCCAGCGCCCTTTCAAGTATACGTGCGTGTGGACTTGTGGTGGTTCCCCATATTCCAAGATTGTTTAGTCTAAGGGCTGACATGGTCGTAGCGTGATGTTATATAGCCTATAGCCTTCCTCGATAACTCGACTATACAACACTAAAAGAATTATTCAATTCGAACCAGTAGTTTCTGAGATTAGCGCGTTCAAACAAACAAACAAACAATCAAACAAACAAACAAACTCTTCAGCTTTATAATATTAGTATAGATTGGTGAAAATTTGAGAGATCAAAAGTTTGATTGGGTACCTAAAGTTTGAGCCTACTACAAAAAGTTGACGAAACTTTATAATTTACTCTCAGTGACCTAAAATTCATTCGGCTTATAAATCTGCAAATCAAATTTCATGAGTATTCCTACCTAGATAGTTGCGGTAGAGTATGATGGATTGGCTTGTTAATTGTATTTTTTTATAAACTTTACCTTTAATAATTCAAGCAATCAACTGATTAAAACCTGTTTTCATGTACATTATGCTTAAAAAAAATCATTAACTCGTAGTTATTACTTTTAGGATTACATAAGTATGTTCTAATTTTACATTGTAAAAGCGGTTACCTTTAAAACGAACAATTGAAGCTTAAACCTTAAGCAGCTTAGCTCAACGTGAACAAGCTGCAAGCCTGCTGGTTTACGTTTGACCCTGCGGCCGTTGACCTTTGAACCCGGTGCACACTGATGCATAAGGAAATGTTCATGTCTCTTGTGTAGTAGATAGTGGTTACGATTCTACGGACTGTAAATATTTGATGTAGAATTGCATTAATTTACTTACTAATTTTATAACATTTTGTTAAGCCGCGGATTCTTTTAGTCTCGATATTTTACTAAAACCACAGATAACATACCTACTAGAATTAGATTTTTTCAGAAACTGCGCTTAGAACTCCTTTTAGGTAAGTATGTGTCAATTTAATTTCTTTTATTTGGACTCTGCGCTTGAAGTGTAATTTTGCCAGTGTCTAGTTAAATCAAATTATATAGTAAAACATATGTTGCTCAGTTGAACGCCATTTTGCGTCCTAGGTATGTAATTATGTATCGTGAATACATTTGAAAGACAGTGCTATATTACGTTTATTGGTGTCGGAGTCGAAAATTGAACTGATTTAATTGATTACAGATTATGTTGTTAATGGGGCGGTTTTTTAAAACAACAGAATAACATTATGAAACCGCTAAAGGGAAAGAAAGATGTCTAAATAAAATTATCACTTACCTGTCACACACCACTTCATCACTTCAGTTATGTCAGATTAATAAACCATACTCAACTCATGTTCGATCTTGAGTGCGTATTTGGCTTTGTCTCTCTGGCTTAATACGGGCCTTAATGTTTATTGATTGGTTATCTATAATCTGACATAGGAAAATGGGTCCTAAGAAGTTTCAAAGGTGTTTAAGCTGCATGTTTTATAATGGAATATGAAGAGCGTCGCCCTTAGTTCAGGTTCTTGTAATGGACTTTGCGCTTGAAGCGACAATTTGCCATGGTCGAGTTAAATAAAATTATGAAGTGAAAAAGTTACTCAGTTGAACGCCATTTTCCCGTATAAGCGTCGCCCTTATTGGTGGCAGCGTCACGTTTTAAACAAATATGTCAAAAATGACAGATGGATCTGTGCTTCATTCTGAACGCGCAGTTTTACGACAGCTTACTGCTCTGCCAGCGAGCAGCAAGGCAGCGTCTTGTAATGAAGTAATAGAAGGGTAAGGTTGGCAAAGAGGTTACATTACCTGAGCGCCATTCTGGACGAGCAGTTTCACGACAGCTTCCTGCCCCGCCAAGGACGCGATGTGAAGGGCAGTGTTGCCCTTCTTGGTGGCAGCGTCGATGGCAGCGCCGCGGTCCAGCAGCTCTCTGACTACCTCCACATGGCCGTCTTTGGAAGCTAGGTGGATTGCGTTCAGGCCGTTCTGTTGACAAATAAAAGGTGGTAAGCGATAAGTGCAGGTTTGCAATGAGGAGACTACCTTATTAAAAATAATGGATTAACTTATAGACATAAATCATAAAGACATAGAGGCTTAGGCCGCAGTGACACAATAACCACATTAAACAAATAAAAAAAACTGACATAAAGGTTTGTATCCAATCTCATCGTTATAGCTATAATACTTTCACGTATTTTATGTTATTTTTGGAGTTTACTCCTTAAGAAACGATTTGAGTTATTAGGCCCGGTACGGAAATTATATGAGGAGTAAAATCTAAAAGTGTAACACAAAAGTTGAGGCGTTACGTAGAAAGAGACAAACATATATATCTGTAGGATTGAACGTGTAAAAGAATGAGATGGAATACATTACACAGCGTATCTCATTCTCGGGTACTCCTTCTCGGTATTGCTGTATTTTATTTATATTATTTTGTAACATACTTTATGTAATACGCTTTATTGAAGTAATATAAATAATCCGAATAATTATAGATATATGTTTGTTTCTCTTATCATTTTAGCAGATGCGTTTATTTACCCTTTTTTCTATTCGATATACATCATAATTATAGTTCGTAAGGAGTAAACTCCAATCGTGCGTCGTAGCTGACACACACACAATTTTTTATTTGTTTTATTGTATTGTTTCTTTGTTTGGTGTGTGTAATAAAGTATTTTCTATATATCTATCTTCACAAAAAATAATAAGTTGTTCCCGCCGGAAAAAGCCAATAGCCTTTCACGATAAACGGGCTATCTAATACTGAAATATTAGGATATACTCGGATTAGGAGAGACATTAGCGCAAACAAATAAACAATACTTAGCTTTATAATATTAGTATAGATTCAAAATACATTTTATCTGATGTGAATAAATAGGTACGCTCGTTTTCTGTTTCCCAATAAGTTTTTCAAAAGAATAATTTATAATTCCCAAATGCTGAGAACATTATAAAATGTAACGTAAATCGTATCGAGAGCAAAATAATATGAGACAACATATAATTTCTTGAACATCTCCATGAATTGTAATTTAGTAAATAATTCACAGCGTTATATTCAGTGACTCTGTCTGCGAAGAATTCGTGAAACTCCAAGAAAAGTTGGCACTTTTCCATCATACCTACTATATTCAATATACAAAGGCCAATGTTTTAACAATTTCATGAGGAAATCCATTACAGAACCGGAAACTAAGCGTTGCTATTACGTGTTGAGAACTTTTTGTTATTAACGAAAACTAGCAACGCCCTGCGGTTTTACCCGATATAAAGTGGACAGATATTTTTATCCGATGTGAAAAGTAGCCAATTTTTGCGCATACATAACTATTAAATAAATAATCAAGGAAACACGTTCTGTTGTTATCGAGTTTATAATTGTTAGAACTAACACGAACTAGAACAAAATGTATAGCTTCTGTATTCATCATCATCCTCATTTCAGCCGTGGAGGTTTGTTCTGTTCACGTCCGTAAGTTGTAACCCTTTGAATCCTTACACGTGACATCCGGGTGGTGCTAAGAACAGTCTCTGGTGGAAGGCTTCGGCCGCGGCTTGTCACCACCCTCCGGGCTGGGCCAGTGCGTGAAGCGATTTTTTCGTGTTTCGTAATGTGGCCCGGAGAAGCCACCTTCTAGGCCTTCATGCTCTATCTTAGACCCCATCGTCACTTTACATCAGGTGAGATTGTGGTCAAATGAAGGCTTATAGATCATAAAAAAAAGGACTTCTCTGCTGGACATAGGCATCCGGCCTATGGACATAGGTCAAAGAACTTGAAACAGTGTCGCGCAAACGACAAATCTGCCAGTTTAACTCATATTATAGGTGCGACAGTATATAATAAACTTCCAGATTCGGTGGTTGAAGCCGCGTGCGACTCCGCATTCAAGGCGCGATTAAAACGATGGCTCATACAACAGTAATTTTATACTTATGATGAGTTCATAGAGTGCTCTCTGACAAATCATAAGTAGCTGACATACCAATTAATTTGCTTGCATTGACATTCCGTTTGTATTGTAATTTATTTATTATTTAAAACTTGACCTATGTGTTATTGACTAAGTATTCTCAATTTGACATATTTATTAAGTAATTGAATTTTATGATTTATTTGTTTTGACATTATTAGTACTAAATAACCAGTGTAAACAAAATGAAATTGTGACGTATAAAAATATTATCAATAAATGACTATTAATGACTATTAATGACTATTAATGACTATTAATGAACTTCCAGTAACTTCGGCCGTAGCAGCTACAGGCTGCTTACTACCTTTACCAGGTCGTCAGTCCACGTAGTTGGTGGACGTCCTATGCTGTGTTTGCCTATCCGTACTCTCAATTCTAGAACTTTCCGCCCCAACGGTTATCTGTCCTACGTGTTACATTGCCACATTAGTGAGATAATTCGCTTGGCTATGTCGGTGAACCGTTCTTCTACGTAGCTCCTCATTCCTGATTCGATCGCTTCTGTATTATTACTCTGAATATATTATTTTCATGAAAGGTGTGTTATATCGCAACATAATAGTTATAGTGTTTTTTTTATGATATGCCTTTCTAAGAAAGTGGTCTTATACAAATCTTTTTTGAGTAAATTCATTCAAGTAATTGAGAAACGCCCAAAATATGCAAGTAATTATTTAATTAATTCTTTTATACATTTCCACAAAACTTGTTTGTACTTTGTACACAGTGAGTTAATGTGCATGATTAACGCTAGTTAATGTATTTTACAAGTTAGCGGTTTCGTTATTCAGGCTTTTACTAGCTGTACCCTAAATATTTAATTGATAATCTTTGACCTCTACGAGGCGTAGACGCTCTACGCGTTTACAATTTTCGTAGACACGCTACGAGATTAGTAGATCAGTTACGTCACAGGCCATTTTGAAAAGCAGCGAGTTGAGAAAATATTACAATAATAATTTTAATATAGGTACATCTTAATGGGTCTATATTTTTTTAAATACTGTGTTGGTTATTTCTGTCCAAAAACATATTTTCTATGAACCTATTAAAAATTTGCAGCATATTTTAATAATAGTCAAGATCCCTTTTTATTCCACTACCTTCTTGCCGCCCCAGAATTATCTTTGCAAAAGTAATTATTATGTCATTACAAAATAAAAAAGCGCTTTAGAGTATAATACGCTTAAATAATAAAAAGTAAAAGCACAAACATAACCCTTAACAGCGACCAAAAATCGCAAAACAACTAGCGTTTACGAAATTCGTGACGAAATAGCGTGCCTACCCTATCGGATCGTAAAACAATACGGGCTATTATGAACTTTAGCAGTGAAGACATAAAACCATGTTTGCTGTGGACCTTGACATGTTAGATTTTGCAAGCTAATGGGATAATTAGGGTGGTGGAAGTGGTATGTCGAAGGCATGCGAGAATGTTGGAAGTAGGTACTGACAAGTAAATGAAACTAAAGCTAAAGACTTATAGCCAAGTAGATTATAGAATAGAATAGAATATTATTTATTTGTTTGGTTACACAAAAACACACTACAGTTAACAATAACACAGTATCACTATAACACACAAACAGCAAAAAAAAATCAATTAACAAGTAAAAATAATATTCTAAAAAGGTTTAACTAAAATATCCAGCACAAATTTAACAACAACACAACTTATAGCTAGGAGATAAAAACACAAAGTATATTTGTAGATTTTCTGTTTTCCTTCCCCACTCTCACCCCCATAACTTTTAAACGGCTCAACTGATTTTCATGTCTAAGAACACCTGGGCCAAACTCACCTTTCATACAACTAAATTAAAATCGCTCTATCCGTTCGGGAGCTATAATGTAACAGACAGACAGACAGACACGTCAAACTTATAACACCCCTCTTTTTTGGTCGCAGGTTAATAAATTAAAAAGTCGCATGGAATTATAGGGCTGCCCTCCTAAACCATTAATGGCATCTATCTAGTTTCCATATATAGTTTCTGATTATAAATAATATTTTTTAAATAAAAACATAAAGTACTTTGAAAATGTAATAAAAGTGTTCAATGTATGTTGCATAGCATGATTATAATCTTGATTAATTTGTAATCTATTTTTTTGTTTGATTTAAACTTAGTAACTAATCAATCGAAAGTTGCAACCAAAAAATATGTCGGCTCTGGGATATACCTCTACTTAATGCTTAATTACTGAATTAAAATGTAATAAAACTATAAAAAAGCTAAAATAAAAAATAGCACAATATATTTTCTTCGTTATTTTGAAGAGGAAGTTTTATGAATTTATGCAAAAAAAACGGACGGATATTAGTCGTAAAAATCAACACCAACCGTTTGTCACTGCGACAAACTTCTGTGTGCCGCGCGAGTGACTAGAAGAGCATAGGTATAGCTCGCGCTTTGACCGTTTGTATGAAGTTGGAATACTGTATAGATATAGTATTACCGTGGTCATACCTTTAAAGTTTCTCAAGCCTTCTCTTACTTAGAAAATGATAGCGTTATGCAAAATTATTTTATTTATTTATTTGCTCACATGTTTTAGATCAGCTCTAGTACAAACTATGGGCATGTTAGCTCTTTTTTTGGAAAACCGTGGTTAATGTAATCCTAGGGCTAGAACCTATGCTATACGCATGCCACATATAGAATTAGGTGTACACGCATAATTTCGTGTCTTATGAACCGATTTTGATATTTTTATAAAGCTGGTGCTTCCTGAGTAGTTCCTTCCATTCCGTCCTTGGTTCGAATTTCGTATGTATTTGAGCTGTTTTTTTACCTTTTGTGACTTGTTGTTTATTTGTGAAGTGGTTTTTAAGCATTACAGTTTAACCGACTTTAAAAAAGACGAAGGTTCTCACAATCGGCGTGAATAAAATTTTTAGTTCACGACTTAATTTGATTGTTTTGTTTAGTGTTCGCGCATAATTTTAGACATTTGTTATTTAAACCGACTTCTAAAAGGACGAGGTTCTGAAATGGCTTTTGTTTTTAGTTCTCGAAATATCTTCAATATTGTTCTCAAATTGTATCGAAAATTTTGGGAAATGGTTGCACCCACGGAAAGAGATACGGGCAACATTCTTATACTCAATAAATGATATATTTATTACAAACTAAATGTCGGTTGTTCTTGTTAAAAATCTGCTTGTTGAAGATAAATAAATAAATGAAAATAAATAAGTATATCCGTACAATCCACACAACAAGATCTAGCCCCATATTAAGCTATAAGCTTGTGTACGGGTACTAGACATCTGATATACTTAACATAATAGACATACATACATAGATATATTTTTTATTATACATATTAATCACCCAGACCAAGGAGATAAACACACCCTTGACCCCAAGGCGGTCGAACGATAGGTGTATGTAAAATTTATCTTGTTTTAAATCGGTATAGTCATTTAGTCATACTCACAGCATTGCTAACGTTGATATCAACGCCCTGCTCGAGGAGGCTGATGATCTTCTCGATTTGGCCTGCGCGCGCAGCCCGCAGGAAGGCTGTGCTGGCATCCGCCTGAAACAAAGGAAATATTGGTTAGCCGATGGACAAACAATGACATAATTAATCCGGTATAAGGAAGATGTTGAGCAGAAATGTTACGTTTATTCTATAGACCACCTTTCAAAAACGTGAGCCTTTTTCTTATGCTAGATAAGCCTTCAATTGACCATAATATCATGTGTTGTAAAGTTACGATGTGGTCTAAGATGGGGCATGAAGACCTAGAAGGTATGTGGTCTCCGGACCACATAGCGAACCGAGTAAGATAAGATAAGAAATCATTAATTTGTAGCTTACATTAATTAAATTAACAAAAGAATAAACAACTTCAAATAAGTAAGTGTATTATGACTACAAATGGTATCTATTAATGTAATGCTATTAAGGGGAAAATACCTTATGAGTACCTTATTTTTATTTATTACTTGGGACTTGATACCCATAGAGTAATTTAATTTTATATTGATACCTTACTGGCTAATAAGGTACCGTTTTTTTGCAACTAATTTCTACTAGTTAACTAATAGAAATAGCTGTAACAAAATAGTCGCATCACTAAACGAGTTCAATTAATCTATTTTAAGACACATAAGTCCTTGAAAGCCTTCTCGGGGGCTTTGAAATATCTGTCCTTGGCCTGAATAAGCTCCTTTTGAACGTTTCACCGCGACAAGTGTTGAGTCAAGCGGAAATTAACGTAAAAGCTATTATAAAATTCTTGTTTCTTAACATATGTTCGAAGATGTATTAGTGGAGGTTCAATTCATTTAGTAGTCCAATTAAATACATATTTTCACATGTTGATAGGTTGAAGATGCGTTACATATTCAAGCAAATTCATTTTAATTTACATACTGACATTCATCAGCTAAAGCTTCGTTAATAATTTTATTGATTCCAACAATAAAAAAGTTTTATTACAGCTACACTGTTTTCCGTAGCTTTAATATTGCTTATTTGCAATGGAAACTATTGGATGGTATGTTACCCGTTTTAAGTCATAATATTGTTAAAAAACATGCTAATTTAAAAAGTTATAATGGTTATTATGTTTGTCACATTGGTGTCGCGTGAAAGGACCAAAATACGTCATACGTAATATTTGCAGCCGATTAATACTCTATACCGACTTATGATTATACATTTTTTTAATTTGTTAACGCATTACATTAAATATCTACTTATTGGCATAAACTTTAAATGGGGCTTTGATGGCATCAGCTTCCTTATAAACGAACTACCTTATTTTTATTAACGACAATATTATAAGGGTCGTACTTTATTTCCTGTGAGAAAGAAGAAATAAATAAATAAATATTTCCGGACTACTCACACAGCATCACCTAAACCCAAACTAAGCAGAGCTTGTACTATGGGTGTTAGGTGACTGATATACTGCATAGATACATTTTTAGATTGTAGAAACCTTATAAAAAAACAGCGACTGTTCAGCGCTGACTATAAACAGCGCTCACAGTTTTTCAATACAGATTGCTACGCGCTGAGCCATTAGCACCAATGGTCCGTGTTACACTTAAATCAGCCTTACACTCAAAATATATATATAAAAAAAGGCTTTTTATTCCATAACTAATTTAGAGTTTTACATGTCAGTCTGTGTTTTTGATAGATACATTTTTAGTTTTTTTCAAGTTAAATTATCAATTCAATCATTTAATTGCCAAATACATTTCAATTAAAGTTTGATATGTGAAGTTAAATAGAATAACATACATTCGGACGCAAAATGGCGTTCAACTGAGCAACATCTTTTACACTTTATAATTTTTATTTAACTCGACACTGGCAAATTGTCGCTTCAAGCGCAAAGTCCAATTATAAGAAACTGAACTGAACTGAAGTTATATAATGAAATAAATTATTATTGCATGTATTAAAATTGTTATTTGAAAAAAAAAATATGATTTAATATTGTTGTTATTTTTGTCAGTAGCTAGGACCCCTCTCGGGCTAAGGCTTCCTCCATATTCTTCCAGGGTTCGCGGTCTTTAGCAATTTTTGTCCCGTTATGTTCTTTTCAATATTTATTTTTTTCTTTTTAACACTGGAAATATATAGGTATAATAATCGGCCCATAGATATAACAACATCCTCTTTTACTGTCATAATAACTCACTCCCCAACTTACATACTCAAATAAAACTATGAAAGGGTTACAACATTCTTTCAAGCGAAAAGGCAGAGCTTTGATCATTCCGTATTTAATTAGAATACAGAAGCACCACGGGCCCTCGAGGTCCCTTTGACTATCCCGTAGTCTGAAGGGTTAAGGGCGCGGCAGTCGCGCTGTCTGCCTTTTGAGAAACTTTTTTGGAATAATTATGTAAGAAAAAATCCGTTAATTGGATTTTTTCTTACATAATTATTATATATAATATAGTTGATAATGATGTACCTAATAGAACCTTTCTTATTTTACTCATTATTCGATTGCAGTGTGTACATATTAGTATTATTATTAATTTTATTGTGACAAATTTTAAGACTAATAGACTACTAGGAGAAACTTTTTTGGAAAAATTATGTAAATATGTTTGTTTCAAAATTCCAATTCACAAATAGTTGATAATGATGAAATAGGAACTCTTCTTATCTTACTAACATAGGCGATAATTGTTACTTATATAATATGGATCTCAACTTAATGTAATTCTTAATTTGTAATGTTGTCCGAAATAAATGGTTTATTTTTATTGTTAAGCATAAGGTAGATTTACATAATGAACAATAAGTTAGGTGGACTAAAAAATAATAATTACTCCGTAATGTACACACAAGCATCACATCATCATGTTGTGTCACAAGCCAAAAAACATGTTTTTATGAGTTTGTTCCGGGTAATATTTGAAAAGGCTGAAGCAATTTGGACTTTCACCAACAGCTAATGTTATAAAAAATAACACAGGTTTCTTTCACCGTAAATGTAAAATTTCTGCGAAGCAATTTATAAAAATCATGAATATGAATAAAACGCGAGCAAAACCGTAGGGCAGGGTAAGTTGAAGTATAGTCATGTTTAATTGACGTCGAATACGTATACAAGAGTTCAGCCGTTGGTTAAATATTTAATGATTATACTCGAGTGTCGGACGAAGTGTATTGAGTAAGCACTTTCTTTAGTACTTCAGTACTTCAATTCAATGCCTACAGCCCCCAGCCCTCCAAACCCTGCATAATCACCTTCTGAAGGGCTTAAAGTCAAGTGATTTTGACGCAAGTAATATATCTAATGACCGTATACCGTGTTGGCTAAGTGGGAGCACACACGACTTCCATTCCAAAGGTCGTGGGTTCAAACCCCGCGCCTCTGTAATTTTCTTTTTGAAAAATGTATGTGCGCTTGAAAACACGTGCTTTAACGGTTCACCGTTCTCTAAAAACCAGCATGTTCTGAGAACTTTAAAATGTTTAAATGACACGTGACATTCACCGCACTTGGCCAGCGTGGTGAATTAAGGCCTAATATCTCTCGCCAAAAGAGAAGTCCCTGTGTCCCAGCCGTGGGAACGTTAATAGGGTGATGATGATGAATATATCCAATGACACCTTATCCAATACATATCTTCTCGCCCGAGTGTTTGGCCGCGTAATAATAAATTTTACCCAATTGAAAAATAGCCTATATATTATTTTGATATGTAAGTTAATTATGAAGTTACCAGTTTATGCCTCAAAGAGCAACAAACACATCTACTTCCTCACAAATTTAGTAGTAGACTTGTTGAGAAGGAGCTAATAATATTAGTACGATAATTATAATTAACACATTTTAGTTAAATTTTACACATAATTTCAGAAAACTTTTTGAGGTTACGTAAAGCGTGCCAGTCTGTCTGTCTATCCTTTCTCGAAAACGTCGGCTGGTCGAGTAGGTCTCGTAGAGTAGTTCTCTCTCGCTTCAACCCAAAGCGCTGGCCGTATTTCGGACAGACACGAAGTTATCACTTACGTCGGGCGTGTTGAAACTCAGACTTTTTTTTTCTAACCCCCGTCAAAAAAGAGGGGAGTTCTAAGTTTGATGTCTGTCTGTGACATCATAGCTCCCGAACGGATGGAGCGATTTCAATTTAGTTTTTTTTGTATGAAGGGTATTCGCGCGGGTGCATTGAGGCATGTTTGATGAAAATCGGTTGACCCGTTTAAAAGTTTTGAAGGTAAAAGTGGGTAAGGAAAACCGAAAATCTGCAAATATGCTCGAGTGGGGTCTCAAACGAAAGCGCTTCACGTGCAAAATTACAAAATAGTATGGCTTTTTACTTTTAAGGGAACTAAAGTACTGGAATCGGGTTTTTTTTTAATATCAAATTAAGATTTTATTTTTTATAAATTGTGTTCAAGAAGTTACATTCAAAAGACGTTGGCATGAAATCCCTAATTACCAAAGTAAACAGATTAGCATGTCATTCCCTATACGTCTACACACAGCACAGTGCACGCGCAATTATTTCACACCCCATGCGGTACAAGGGTTGCACCCCACACTGATTCGTAAGGGGTTAGTTTCGACGAGGGCACAGTTTTAGGTCGGACCTATTGCTCCTGTTTTGTTTTACGTAAGCTGATGACGTAATTTGGGCATAAAGAAACGAAGTTATTATAGTTTCTGGTTTATTTTGGGTTTCTTTCTGTAATATACAGTATAATAATATGCTGGATACAGATAACCAACACAAGCGTGCGTGCGTGAAGCGATTTTTTCGTGTTTCGTAAAATGTGGCCCGGTGAATGTGGCCCGGAGAGTGTCTAAGATGGGGCATGAAGACCTTCTAGGTTCTAGGTCTTCATGCCCCATCTTAGACCACATCGTCACTTTACATCAGGTGAGATTGTGGTCAAATGAAGGCATACGCAGCATATAAAAAAAAATATATAGTTCTAACCTTATGTTTATTTATGTATTTATTGTATTTTATTGTCATTGTGACAAAATAATAAAAATCTAAATTTAAAATTTGAGAAAAACCCCCGATTCCAATGATTTAATTTCCATACAAGTAAAACACCATAATATTTAGTAGTAAGGGCACGCGATGCTCTTTCATTTGATACCCCACACTAGTATATTTGCAGATTTTCGGTTTTGCTTCCCCACTCTCACCCCCATAACTTTTAAACGGCCCAACCGATTTTCATGAAACATGTCTAAGAACACTCGCGCAAGACTCACCTTTCATACAAAAAAAACTAAATTTAAATCGCTCCATCCGTTCGGGAGCTATGGTGACACAGACAGACAGACAGACAGACACGTCAAACTTATAACACCCCTCTTTTTTGGTCGGGGGTTAAAAATGCTTCTAATTTTAAGTTATTTGATGTTAAAAATGAAATGAAATCGTTTATTTGCTTGAATACATAATTAATAATACATGTCAGATCTTAAATAATAGTTTATGTCACTGTATTCAGCCTGCAAGCAGGCGTGCAAATATTTTGTCAAAATTATACTAATGATGTCATATTAAAAAATTACATTGACTGCTTCAGTGGCGCGGTGGGCGAGGGTCCGCTTGCGGCGCAAGAGGTAGCGGGTTCGATTCCCGCCGAGGGTGAAAGTGTTTGTATGTTCTGCAAGCACTTTCTCCTTGGTCTGAGTGTTTAATATGTATAATAAAAAATATCTATGTATGTATGTATATTATATTAAGTATATCAGATGTCTAGTACCTGTAACACAAGCTAAGAGCTTACCATGGGGCTAGATGTTGTTGTGTGGATTGTCCGGAAATATTTATTTATTTATTTTATTTATTTACATAAATTTATCATCATAATTCAAATTCATAATTTAAGTGCGCATTCATTACATTACTCTTCAGTAATGGACAGAGTGAAAGATCACATTTGTAAGAAAGAAATGTGTTGAGATGTCTGGCGACAGAGGCAAATAGGACAACTATAAGAAATCATGCCAACACAAATGGGGTGAAAACCAAATTAGTTTACCTTCACAATATTACAAAAAAAACATGATAGGTATTTAAAAAATATAAATGTTCTAAATACTAAACTATGCAATAAAATCACACAGACAGCCATTAACTTTAAAATAGTATTATATAAGTTATCTACTTCAATGTTACTTAACATATTTAATACGATTATATCCCTTAGGAATTTCTGTGGAAACCTCTATCTAAGCTCAAAGTTATTATCAATCTCTCCTACATTCTTGTAATTCCGTACCCTTCAAGATGTCTAGACATTTCCTCACAAGATGACTTCGTACACTTTTGTTTGTAACATAAAACCGGGATACAGTTACCATCAAAAGGGGCTACATTTATACAGATCCAAAAGAGTCATTAGACTTTGCATTTAATGTAAAATAGTTGGAATTATAGAAAAAACGTTAACTGCAGCGATATATTTATTTTGGAAAAAATAAATTGTAGCTCGCTTTAGTTTTAAAGTTTCTGAAATAGCAGTAAATTTAAGTTTCCGGGCATATAAATGTTACGGTTATAAGGATTTCCGATAACTATTTAGCCACAATCGAACTTTGCAAAACATAATGGTGATTCATGAAAAACAGCAAAAACACAATCATGAAAAAATATTGAATTTTTCAGAAAAATATGACTTAGTTTTTTATTAATTTTGTGATTGATATTGTAACATAAGTTTTATTTTTACTTTTTATCTTTATAATTCAATTTCCAATAGAACAGTCTTCGTTTCAATAGGATAGCCGTTATTTTTGAGGACTGAGAGTACATTATGCATAATTCAATTAAATTAATTTCAGATTAAAATCTATACCCACATACAATTCAAATAACAATAAAGAAATAAAATGTCACAAGAAAAATGTCCTTAATCAATTTATTAAAGATATTAACAACTCTAAATTATTAATCTTAAAAAAATCTTTACAAAAAAAATACTATGGTATCTTTTTTCTTTGCGGATGAGGTAATGGTTTCGTAAAAAACAGTAAAAGACTTTTGCTTCTCACTGTACTGTGCAAACGAACGTCCCCTGGTAGACATTCAGTAAACGAACTGGGAACAAATGGTCGCTTGTTTTTGCGGCCCTTTTCGCACAAAGGATGAGATGAACCAGAGACAACTATACTCCATGCTCTGTGGGATGAAATGAGCGAGATTTGTCTACGCTTTTGTACCTTTGAGGAAAGTGTGTGGAGATAGATTGGAGGCTGTTTCAACTGGCATGCGATAATCAGAGGTTTTTGTCAATTGGCGATGCAAAGATTATCCGCACACCTCTGGCGGCGAAATTTAGAAACTGTCTAAGAACGACACTTTGTTTGTTTATATCTGATGTGTATTTATTATTTATGTTTTTCCCTAACGTTAATTATAACGAATACTGTCAAAGTGTTGCTCTTAGACAGCTTCACAATTTGTACACTAGAGGCGCTAGTTAGAATCTTTGCATCGCCAATAGCTTTCCTTTATTAATTTTCTTGTTCGTGGTCTTAATAATATAAATAAATTAATCAATACTAATAAAACCGTGAGCCGAGATAGGATAAATATATAAATAGATACGTTTTTGGTGTATCGTATAAAGTAAGTTAATTATAAGATAAGTTTTAATTAAATTAAAATTATTTATTAATTAGTAAGGATTTGTTTTGTATTATGATAATTGTTGTTAAATAGTTTTAGAATGTTTGTACCTAACACAAATGTAATGTTTTGTATTACGCACAATAATTACACCGAAATTCGCACATAGTAATCTGCGGGCAACGGTGCTGATTATGCTTGGAGTACAAAGGTTTAAGACCAGAGTATAATTGTTTGTTACTCCGAAAAAAGAAAAATAAAATATACCTAACTACACTGAAATTTCCCGCAAGATTCTTTTTTTCATCATCGGTTGGTACAAATCTTCCATAATATAAAAATAAATAAATAAATATTTCCGGACTAAATTATTTTTCTTTAACTTTCTTAGCACTCCAAGGATGGTTTTAACGGCGAGAAAAATTCGAATAATTGCCGGGAAAACAATTTTGAAATACCCGTGCGGAGCCGGGGCGGGCCGTTAGTACATTAACTAGACGATACACCAAAAACGTATCTATTTTTTTTATGTTAGATAAGCCTTCATTTGACCACAATCTCACCTGATGTTGTAAAATGACGATGTGGTCTAAGATGGGGCATGAAGACCTAGAAGGTAGATGGCTTCTCCGGACCACATAACAAAACACGAAAGAATCGCACTGGCCCAGCGATGGTGGTTACCAGCCGCGGTCGAAGCCTACCACCAGAGACTGTTATATATTTATCCTGTCTCGGCTCACGGTGTTGTAAGCAAAGGATTGAGAAATGGTGGCCAATACCACCAATACTTGGTTATTCCATTAGGCAAATACGATTGAGACCGTGGGGTGCTACAATCGTAAAAATAGTTTATCGATACTGCACCCCGGCTATTGGTGACGTCATGAGGGTGAATGATATGTGAGTTAAGTGGTCGTGTGTCTGTCATTTGTAGCTCTGTAAGGATTTAACTGTAAGGTGATATGCAGTATTTTTAACGATCAGTGATGTTTTTTTTCTGGTTCGCCCCGAAAAATATGTCCTTATGGTTTTCGGGTGTATGTATTGTCCCGTTCGTAAAATGCCCGGACCTAAGAAATGTCCGGACCTAAGCAGTGTCCGGACCTAAGAAACCGGAACATAAGGTGTAGGTATGTTGTTATAGGCTTTGTAAATATTACTGCATACCTTCTACGGGAATGAAAACCGCTATTGCCGCGCACCCTGCGATAAAATAGATTCGAACTCGAAGATATATTTACCGTTGTTAAAAACGTCTAGTTTAAGTAATCCTGATTTAACGTGAAAGAGCAAAAAAACACCCCATAAATCCGTATAGCAGCTCGCAGTCAAATTCCCATTGGTATATATAATTTTCCTTGGTAAAAGCGTGTATGTGCATAGTGATATTGATGGACAATAATATTGTATTAAATATACTATTACTTGCATGTATGTATATTTTTAAAAGACATACCTATTTAAAATTGTAACGTGACTACGTAGGCGTTATAGTAATAGACATCTATAGATATTTAATACTGGCAACATTTTGCGTCAATATCAATTTAATATACCTGTTCCAACTAAAGCCAAGAACAAATAAAGAAATTTACCGCATTTTCCAACTGCAGCCCCTGAAATCTAATCCATGCCTTAACTTTAAAACATTGTTTCATTAAACTGCAGTCTGCACTCTTCAGTATCCTAGACACGTCCGGCAGTAAGTAGGTCACATCACGCCTCCTTTGTTAAGAAGATACCTTTTGTATTGATTTAGCTCTTTATAGTTTCGCTGTGAAATGGAACAGATCATAGTGGGAGCTAATTATATTTGCTAGCAGGGAACGATGGGGCATTGCAGATATTTATCCAAAGGACCCCTTTATAACTACGACAACTCTGTCAAGTGACCGCTTCGTTCACACAGGGTCGTGTCTTTGTCGAAACAAATTTTTGTAGGATCCGGATCCTCCGGGTGGTGCTAAGAACAGTCTCTGGGGGTAGGCTTCGGCCGCGGCTTGTCACCACCCTCCGGGCTGGGCCAGTGCGTGAAGCGATTTTTCGTGTTACGTAATGTGGTCCGGAGAAGACATCTACCTTCTAGGTCTTCATGCTCCATCTTAGACCACATCGTCACTTTACATCAGGTGAGATTGTGGTCAAATGAAGGCTTATCCAGCATAAAAAAAAACCGTGTCAATGATACAGTTCCCAAGAGCATTCGCTGTTAAGTTCTAACCCTGGGTTAATGGTAGACGTCAGACAAATCATCTTAATACAATATAAATACTGACTTATTTATATAGTTATTTTATTACATAACACATAGAAAACATCAGGAAAAGAAATAAGTGTCTAGTAGTGATTGATTGTAAGCTTTAATAACTTACATTTTCATGAAACATAAAACAAGTTACACTCAATGACAATTCAGTTGTTTCCGTGATCATGGCGCTTGCAACAGCGTCGAAATATCGGAAAACTCAAAAACCGTCAAATCATGGTATGTTACCCGTTTTAAATCATAATATTGTTTAAAACCATGATAATTTAAAAAGTTATAAGTTACACTTAAATTGTCACTTATGCTTATCTCTCCGTGACAATAACGGATTCTTATAACGTCGAAACCGTTAAAATTTACGACAGTGCCAATAAATATGAGTATTGCACATAAAACTCGTATAGAGCCGTTATTCGAGTTATTGCTGTCTTTGTCATAGGAAATAACTTTTTTGGATACTCATTTACAAATACCTATAGGCACAGATTTTTGGTAAGGGATCATAAGGGCAGGTACATTGATCGTTATAGTTACAAAGAAACGGTCTAAAGAGATTATCCATATTTTTAAAGATATTCTGAACTTCATTCGCAGATTTTGGAAATAGTTAGCTTGAAAACATTTTTTTTGTATGCTTATCAAACTTATTCCATATAGGGATCAAAAGACTCTATGGAACCTACCATCAAAAGTATGATAACTAGATATTACAGAAATCGACAAAAACTTTTCCCATACATTTTGTACCTATGTACTTGCTAGATCTCGACACTAAATATACTCTGACCCTTCACACTCTCCTATCAGTCAAATCGAACTTCTTTCAACTTAAAAAAAAACCGCTAGTCTACTTCATCTAGACTTTATGTAAGTAAGTAGACTAAAAGTAAGCAAACGTTTGATTTGCACAATGAAAAATAGATAGTAGCCGATTCTACTGACTACTGAATAGACATATAAAATTTGGTAAAAATCGGTAAAGCCGTTTCGGAGGAGTACGGTCACTAACATTGTGATATGGTTTTATATATTATTATATTGTAACCCATGCTTGCAAATAAACATTATTCAATTCTATTCTTATTCTTTATTCACAATAAAATCCGTAATCAACAATTTAAAAGCTGCTATAATAAACTACTGTGGTTTCAATTCCGCTGTTATTATAAAACGCAATCTCATTTCGTAGTAGCAGGGGTCGATTCGATTTGAATCTCGATAGCCACGGCATCGGTGGGTTTCCTTCGAGGGTGGAGGGTGACTTTGATATGGTTACAAATAATGGAAATAGTATGATTTTTTATAAAAAAAATCGGCAAATTGTACGAGTATTTGAAGTATTGTGAAGGAAATAACTGGATATTTATGCCTACTATCCTCTGAGCTTCTAAAGTGCATTTTTTCATATATTTTACAAAAAAATGGTACACCTGGTAACGGGTCTGGGGGTTTACTACGTATTTACAAAAAAAATGTATCTATGTAGTATATCAGTCACCTAACACCCATAGTACAAGCTCTGCTTATTTTGGTTAGTTTGGGGTTAGGCGATGCTGTGTGATTAGTCTGGATTTTTTTTTAGTTTAGTGGCAATCTTAGTGGATTTTCAGCCGACGAAAAAAAGGTTCTCAATTATACGCGTGTTATATTTTATTTATTTATGACCACCACAGAATAATTGGTATATTTAAATTTAAATTTATGTGATACTACGAATATATTTTTACAGAGTGATACGATTATATTTTATTTAATGGAAATGATATTTTTTAAAGTTGGTCACATAAAAGCATGGAAACAAAATCCAAAGGCAGAGTTAATTTATTTAATTATTCAGTTCTGTAATTAGTAATGTTTTTAATGCAAAGGGCAGAGTCGTAGAAGTAGGTCCTATGAAACTTTAGAAAATAAAAACTTCACAATGTACTGGGAAAGAATAACTCCTAAAAATAACTGAATGTTTTCTTAAAAAGTTATTAGTCCTTACACTTAGACTTATCTACCAGTCGGTAATGAAGTTGATAATGAGTTTCAAATTAATTGGTGCTATAATAGCATGTCTCCACAAACTCAACATGTTTATATCCACTCAGACCTCATTTGAACTTTGAGATCAAGCCCAATTTCAAATATAAACTTACTTAGCATAATAACCCCTTTGAACAATACATAGCCAAATACCTGAAGTTATACAACGTAAAAAGTCCAGTAAAAAAAAGTAACCTTGTAACTCTAACCCGAATAATTGCCTGATACCGGCCTGTTAGCAGACCACACCTGAATGACAAATTTCGCCATAATTACCCAGTAATTGGATTAAAACCCCCGCTAAAACAGTAATTAGAGACAGTTTACGGTGTCGAGCAATTTGATGTTACCAAGCTTATTAACTGCGCTTTTTTTTTTAAATTTTTAACCCTCGACAAAAATGACGGGTGTTATAATTATAAGTTTGACTTGTCTGTCTGTCTGTGGGTCTGTCTGTCTGGGACATCATAGCTCCCGAACGGATGAAGCGATTTCAATTTTTTTTTTTTTTGTATGAAAGGTGAGTTTTACGTATGTTCTTATACATGTTTGATATAAATCGGTTGACCCCTATACAAGTTTTGAGGGTAAAAGTGGGGCAGGAAAACCAAAAATCTGCAATATACTCGAGTGTGGTCTCAAATGAAAGCACGTGCACAACACAAAATAGTATGACTTTTTACTTTTATGGGAACTAAAGTTCTGGAATCCCCTTTATTCCCCTTTATCAGTTTTTTTTAATTGTAAATTTAGATTACGTTATCCTGGAGAAGCGTATGAAAATTGAAAACGAACATTGAAATTTTTTTTCTTCTATAGGTCTGATAATCTGTCAACATCTGTTGGGAGGGCCGAACGGACAACGCCAGTATTATGTGTATAATTTATATGTGTCACGATAGTGTCATTCGGGTGTGAAACAGGTCCCAACTCTAGTGATGTGTCGGTCCGTCATAAAAGACTGAGAAAGAGGGTAGACCGTTTTATCTTTTACCGTTTTATCTGCTAATAAAACCCATACCCGACTCGCAGCTTCAGTTCAACCGTGATCATGAATGTTACTATGCCGAAATATCGAGTAACTCATAAAACTTTAAAAAAAACGTGGTAAACATACCTTTATAAAACTAAATACTGTTGATAACCATGATGTTTTCAAAAGATATATCTGTTTTTTTTTCATCATCGTCATCATCCTACTACCGTTCTCATTGATGACACAGGGACTTCTCTCTTGACGAGAGAGACTATTTTTTTTATTTCTTAGAAATAATGTACCTTAATTTCGAAACAACGCTCAAACGCTCTTTACGTTAACATTGTGTATACATATATCATGTGAAGATTGTGAGCCTAGCAAAGATGGCTGCAAACATTCTTTGTATTTTTTTATGTTCACCGCATTGCACGGACCGCCCGCCGGCCGACAATAGGAGTCATAGAAAAAAGATAAATACACATATTCTTGTTATTTGGCATTTTTAGAACTTTTTAAAAAGTTTCTTCCGAATCCCAACTTTAGTCAAGGTTTTATACCACCCTTCTTTGAGCTGTCGGCTGTGTAAAAGTGTGGATGGTGTTGCCCCAAAGTCTTTTAGATCCCTTTGCCAACAAAATAACAACTAGTTGGAAAGGGGATCTAAATGACCTGGAAACGTACCATTCTTTGTCAGCATCGACACTTTCAACCATCGCCATCTTATTTGTGAGAAGGTACATAATTTCACCCTAAAGTAGTAAAAAAGCATACCACATTTTCAGTCAGTAAATAAATTTTATACTTAAATCTGTCTTAAGTGGAGAGAATTTCAAAAGTCACGACAGTGACACAGTTATACTATCGAATAGTTATCTAACTTTACACGAAAACGGTCTAAACACGAGATATACCTACGCGCCTCTATCAAAGGTTACACGAGGGATACAGGCAGTCACGACACTGTAACGATTAGTCAGCGTGTTGTTTTTGACTAAGAAAGGACCCATTTTATATAAAAAAGTTGTTTAATTTCCTTTTTAAAATGACGAAAAGAATATGCTATTTTTTTTGTATTCAAGTTTATTCGCATGTGGATTGATTATGCTTAAAGTGTACAATAAAGCAATTCGTATATCCGTATTTTCAAGACTTTCGTATTTTCGGTCACAAATTTATAAGAACGATTTGTTATTCAGTCTGAAATCACACTAAAACATATTTTGTAAATAAATCTACTAATCAACAATATAATGTTTAACCAAAATGTAATTGTAAATGACTATTACTGACTATTAATAATATTTGCAACCACAAAACTAGATAGAAACTCAATATACGTAGATTTAAAATGCTGTAGGTGGTCAGCCCTACCGCATTTTCAAGTACCGCGCGGCTGTATATAAATATATCCAAAATTCGGCTCGAGCTGGAATACTGTATAACAGTATTACCGTGGTTTAAGTTTTGTTGTACCTATAATAAGTATAAGTCTATATGCAATATATTTGTGCGTGTGTGTGTGTTGCAGTCGCATATAAATCATTAACTTCTACTGCTTTATACGTCATAACGTGACAATACGTGACAATATTGGTAGAAAATGATGATGATGTCCACCTTTTGTACAATTCTTTATTATCCTCTAGAGTATTCTTAATAATAATAATAATCCTTGTCGTTTGAGCCTAGCTTCGCGACCGGTGATATATCCGTTTTAATATATTTTTTACAGTAGGTAGTTTTATATGATTTTTTTTATGTAATCTAATGTAAAAAATATATTATGATGTGTTTAAAATGAAGTAAAGAGAATGATAATCCGTTTTGGTATATTTTTTGATTAATGTTTTTTTTTTGTGTAATCTATTGTAAAAGATATATTTTTGACGTTTATGAAATAAAGAGAATAATAATAATAACAACAGGCGCACCGGAAAATGTATTTCATAACAGAAGTAGTTCCTAAGTTAGAAATCATTTTAACAAAAGTTTAAAATCAAAGGTCGCGCTGAACTTGACAAAGCCCTTAGTCGGCCTAAGAAGCCCTACGATGGGTGTCAAGGGCACGCAATGTACTGGAACACGGCCTGACCGAATGAAGGTAATCACGTTACCTGAGGTAAGGACTTACACAGTATGCTACGATAGTTTCATGACAAATCAAATGATTTTGAAACTTCGATACGATTTAATATGGAAGGACCGACTTTCGCTCTCTGATAACTTTTTCAGAATTCATTAGAAGTATTAGCGGAGTGGTGATCTTTGAAATTTTCTTTACAATACGCATGACTGTACAGATATACTACAATGTGTGTTCCTAGCAGTTCCTATCCCTCCCAAGGTTGCCTAGAAGAGATCGCTTTTAGCGATAGGACCGCCGATTGTACAACAAGTATTTTGGCTATTGATTTTTATTTTTAAGTTAGTCTGTAATTATTAGTGCACAATAAAGAAATTGTCTATCTACGATATGCTGCAAAGCTATTATCTTGCATTGTACCTATATTGGTATAAATAATATCGAATTGGCTAAATAGGAGCTCACTTGAATTTCGAAAGTCAAAGCCCACACCTATATTTTTCTTGAAAATTTATGTGCGCTTTAAACACGAACTTTAAACAGTGAAGACAGGAGGAGGTTTTGTCTGTTCACGTCCGTAAGTGGTAACCCTCTGAATCCTTACACGTGACCTCCGGGTGGTGCTAAGAACAGTCTCTGGTGGTAGGCTTCGGCCGCGGCTTGTCACCACCCTCCGGGCTGGGCCAGTGCGTGAAGCGATTTTTTCGTGTTTCGTAATGTGGCCCGGAGAAGCCATCTTCTAGGCCTTCATGCTGCATCTTAGTCCACATCGTCACTTTACATCAGGTGAGATTGTGGTCAAATGAAGGCTTATCGATCATAAAAAAAAAAAAGACAAATATTATGGAAATCGCTATTTCTGAGAAATTTTAAGAGTTTGAAGTAGGAACCTACATGTGACATTCACCAACCCGCACTTGGCCAGCATGGTGAATTAAGGTCTTATATAAATCTTCCTCAACAGAAAAAAATAGCTATCTGTTAAGAAGAAGTTATCGGAGACCGTGAGATACCTTATCAAACGCTTTACAGAAGTCTAGGCTAGATCAAACTGACTATCTCTTTACGTAGCAGTGTTGCCAGTGTTTAAATTATTATCTCGCGGGAAGCTATTTCTCATGTATATCCCTGCAGACAAAACTATAATTAGAACTAGTTAACAGTATTACATGTGTATGGAGGTGAGTCTTAATCTAAAAAAAGGGTATTTATATCAGCAGAGCCTTAGAAAGTTTAATACAAATCAGTTAATGGATAATTAAGATAATTAGGGATCCTTGCAAGTTTTAGAAATAAACAATAACAAGAAGTGTAGCCAAAGTTGTTGTTTTCAATGCATTTGTAAAATTTCTTATTGTTGCTTATTTATTTATTTACTTACATATAATTACTCTAGACATTGTATGTAACAATGGTATGTTACAGTTTTTTAATTTAAGATTAACCCTTTCGCACACCGATACTCGTTAACGATAATTAAAATAACATTAATACATCTCTTC
Organism: Gymnoscelis rufifasciata; assembly: GCA_929108375.1. Taxonomy (NCBI): domain Eukaryota; kingdom Metazoa; phylum Arthropoda; class Insecta; order Lepidoptera; family Geometridae; genus Gymnoscelis; species Gymnoscelis rufifasciata. Next base: position 3,792,053 of record OV815327.1, on the reverse strand, counting down.
ACAGCGAATGTTATTCACATAATTTACTATTAAGAGTATAACCCGTTCTGTAGATGTCGGGAAAGAGGTTAAAACAAGTCTGTGAAGGCAAAAGACTTTTGCCTGTCATTCGGAAAAAGAATCCCTCATCATCTACTCTGTGATACATTATATAACCTTCTTGCTTTGAACTAAACAGGTACACAAAATGGACGACACGCACACAATCAACTAAAACAAACACAAAAGCGTACAGCGGATATCTGATGGGGAAGGCTGTATCTAGGCATCCTGTCTCGCTCCAATGCAAATGTTTCTGTTATTGATTCTGTGTGAAGCTCTCCTTTTTATACCTATCCATAGAGTAGAAATAAAGTGTGCTTGTACCGGAGTAGGAACCTACGGGAAGAGATGTAAAAAGCCTAAAATTCCGAGGCGAGTACCTACTGGAGGTAGAGCAAAGCTTCGTAAATCCAAACTTTACGAGTAAAAATAAATGTTCACTCATTTTGAAAACTCTGTCAGTAGGAATGTTAATTTATTTCCCCTGAATGTAACTTTTAATATATATTTCCGGCCATCCAAACAACATCTAGCCCTGTTTTGAGCTCTAGCATGCGTTACGGGTTATTTGATATACTTAATATAATAGACATACATTATGTTAATAGATATTTTTTCAACCAACGAAAAAACAAGAGGAAGTTATCAATACGACGTGTATTTTCTTTAAAATACACTGTAGAAGTCCGATTTAGATAATTATTTTTTTATTGGAAAGGATACCTACCCCAAAGTTGGTCCCATAAATTTGAAAGAAAAGAAAAGTCAAAAGTCCTTTATGTCAACTTTAGGGTAGGAAAACAGGGTAAAGGGATTGTTCATTCGCTGGTTAGAAATGTATGTTCATGTTTTTTAATAAATGAATTACAGAAATATTGAATCAATAGCCAATTAAAAAAAAACTTTTAAATAAAAATTACCGGCCGATAAACTGAAATGTTAAAATTAATGATGTTTTCTTAAAACCAATATTAACCGAGTTCTTACACTAATTAAAGTTTACCCAAGTAATCTTGAGTCAGTGCCATGTTTATTTAACAATGTTAGTTTTGATAATTAATTTAAATTTAGATAATTTGTGTTCTTTGATCCTGGAGTGTTTGGCGCCGGGCTTCTTGGGTGCTGTAAGAACCGATTTTAATCCATAGTCCATACTATAGACAATACCACGCACAATGGACCACCTTTGAGTCTAAGTGCGGAAAAACAGGGCCCCCCTAACTAACTAACTATAGACAATAACTATCGATCATAATAGAAACTTACGGAATAAACAATACCTGGCACATTTTCCATTTTTCAGTATCTATAACTTAGGTACACATTAATATTCGTACTTTGATCGATTGTTCCTATCATCATCAATCAATTGAAACACAATGATGGATTGCCAAAACTTCGAGATTTTCGGCACGTGCTCAATCTTTCAATCTTCTGACATCTCAATTAGAGCAACAGATGCAATAAGAAAACCGATTTGAAGAATTCTCGCGTTATATAACTATCTAAATCGAGAGGGGCAATGTCCTTGGCACGTTGTAAAAAGCGCCCGACGGTTCAATGCGGCAAAACCTTGCGACTATTGCTCGCATAATGTTACTAGGAGACTTGCTAGCTCACCTGGGTTGGCGTCGCCGTCTCCGTCGTCATCTCGACCTCAGCTATGGGCACGCTACTCCTTCTCCTCTTCTGACATGAACAACAATTTCCGAACTTAGTCAGTTTTACTCTTAACACATCGATTTCCCACAACCCTACACTGTCCAATGAGTCCGAACCAACATGTTAGAAAATCGAATGCAAGTCCAATTTAGAATCAATGTTCTAAAATGATTCAACCTATCCGCGATCCGCCATTTTCCTTCCGCGTTCCGTGGATCGTCCTTTTTGCACTACGATATTTTCGAGGTTAGATAAAAACTAAGCGATAGCAGAAGCGAATACACAAGCTGCGCGTTAGAAAAAAGTTACTTATATCTGTATTATTATCGTGGATTTAAAATTTTTGTGATATTTGTTGCGTTTTCGTTTAACCCGCGAGGGTGTACAAGAATTTTGCCGGTTCTGACTAGACGACAAGTGAGTTGGGTGGGGTGGAAGGTCGCAGCGCGCGTGCGCGGGGGTGGCTGTATGTGTGTGTGTGATTTGCGTGCACGACCGCTGGTTTATAGTGACCCCTGCCTACCCTCTGTGGTGTATACTTCTCGGTGGTTGAAGAGGAGGTATTTCTAGGTAGCGGAGGTCAGGACAAGATGGGCGAGGTGGCTTTATTAATGCAATCGATAATGTAGGACGCGGGACGGTAGGAAATGTCAGACGGAGCGGGGCCTGCAATGAATAAGCATTCTTAGGTGATACTTGGCTCATGGGTTAACGCTATTGTATGTTATATGACTTATATGTCTCTTCCTTAAATGGTTTCATTACCTTTATACAGTAAACTGCTTGTATCCTATTGACAAGCTTCGACTAATGATTCAACTGTATCACAGTAAACAATAAATGTACTTGTTCCAAAATAATTGACACATTCGTGTTAAGTAATACTCTGATACACACATGAAAACTACATAACGGCTTTAGCAATAGGAAAACGAATACCAGGAAAGCTATCGTCCATAATCTCTTCACCTTGTCTAATATCTAAATCGCCAAAAATGTTTTCATGACTGATAATGTCCCTATCATTATAATATAATGAAATAAAACCTACCTGATATATTATATCAGGTAGGTTTCGAAATTCTGGTTACCAAAAATATGAACTTAGGTACAATTTGTTGCCGCATATAAATATTGCCAGCCACAATCGGTTAGATGACTAAAAAAATGATAACTAGCCCTTCAGTTAGCTTAGAATTGTTTTCCCAATAAATAAAACTATTAATCTCAACACTCACGCCATTCTTGCACATGACGTCATTCACACAGTCCATACTCCTTTTTAGCCAACCTTTTCCTATTTATCCATTCACTCGCTCGTCTCGACATCATGTCTGCCATCCCTTCTGATCATATGTCTTTACCACACTATAAGTAGCGAGATAGGTTGACGATATCTTTAAAATCGGATCTATAAGGCGCACCTTGTGCATGCTCATTAGCCCTACCATGAGTTGCCATGCCATGGTCTGTACAATTTTCTCTATATTATCATAATTTTGAGACAATTTTGTTGGAGTCATTGTAGATTAAAGTGGATACAGATTTAGCACTTTATTAACATTATTATAAATGTTTGATGCTTGCCTAACATATTGTCTCTTAGCGAATGTAGTTTTCACAGATAGAAATAATACTGCATTCATTTTTCACCTGTTATTTAATTTCACTAATTCAGCATTATAGAATTAGCTAGTTAGTTGTAATCAAATGCATTTGATATATTATTCACAACTAAAATGTATGGGATAACAACATGTTGTAATCTCCAACAGTCGTAAGTGGCAACTCGTGTTAGGGCTACATTAAATAAGAAAACAGTTTTTTTTTTTTATTTAAGGTCAGCATTTTCTCCACAGATATTACTATATCTATATAGTATGGGAAAAAAGTTCCTTGTTCTGAGGTTCTATCTATGAGGAATCCTTCAATGCGTGATGGAATATGACAAGACCACGAGGTTGCGAGAAAAGAGTTTATTGACCATAGAGATTACGTTGGCTGTTGGCGGAATACCCTTCTAGTATCTATCTAGGAATACCCTTTCGCGAATGCCATTAACCCGAAAAAAGAAGGCGCCCAAAGAGAATTATAATCGCTTGAAGACGCCATCTAAGTTTCGTGTAATATTGGTGCAGGACCGTAGAAAGTGGTGAGACGCAAAATGGCGTTAATTTGAGTAACATATTTTTAATTTATAATTTTATTTACCTCGGCACTGACAAAATGACGCTTCAAGCGCAGTAAAAGACAAGTGATTGCAAGAAATTGATTTGTAGAAAGTAGTGGGAGCCAGAGGTCTATGACAACAGACTGCGATGCGGCTAATGATGTTGATGATGATGACTCAAAGTAAATGATTCCTGTGCATGTTGTTAAATGAATTAGCGTCTGCTAACCTGCTTCTAAGTGTAAGTATTCCCAGATGCATTAACATTTATTTATATTGTCTGTGGTTCCGCATACCACGTGATTTATTTCTGTACACAACAAAATGTGCGCTCGCAATGAAATTGTCTAATTACCGGCGCCGATTTTGAAACGGATCTCTGGATTTTTGCATTTGCGTTTTAGGTTCCGTAGATAATCAAGACTTTGCTGTGGTTTGTGGCTGTGTTGTTCAATTCGATTCTCAACCCAGTGTACGAGTAAAACAATGAGCCGACCTGTCAAGACAATGTTATTTCTTTAATATTTTATATTTTTATAGTTTTTGATAATTCTAAATTGACCTGTCCGTCCACGTATGACCTGTGCTTCTAAGGAAATAAACGTTTTGACTTTGATTTTGACTTACAGTTTCGTCAGTTTACGTCAATTATTTTTTCTTGAGACTTATGATCTTTTTTTAATATTTAGGACGGATTTAAGACGGGACCATAAGGGCAGCGGTACATCACCTTTATAGTTACGTTTAACGTCGCCGTAAAAGCGTCTAAAGCGCACATCAATTTTGCAACAAGAAGAATTCCAGGGTGCATGGGTCGCTTTGAACCCATGACCTTCGGAATTAAAGTCGATTCTCTTCCCACTTAGCAAACACGGTTTCAAAACAATGAAAAATATAGCAGATTAAAAAAATATATTCACATCGACTTTATTTAATAAAGGGATCAAAAATATTCTATAGAGTCATCAAAGGTACGAAGAAATCACTAAAAACTTGGTGCAGCATTAGATAATTATATCTATCAATGATAAATCGAAAAGTAAAATTTAAGAAAAACCCAATAGATTCCAATGCCTTAAGAATAAGAATAAACTTTATTTACTTACTTATTTAACATTTAGTAACTTAACTTAATTAACCTACTTAAAGTAAGCTTAACTAACCCAGCCACTAAAAATAGGCCTTAATTTCCTTAAAAGTAAAAAACCATAATATTTTGTAATGTGCACGCGATGCGCTTTCATTTGATACCCCACTCGAGTATATTTGCTGATTTTCGGTTTTCCTTCTCACGGTTCGGTTTTTACCCCCATAACTTTTAAACAGCACAACCGATTTTCACGAAACATTTCGTTTTCCGTCTAAGAACACTCGCGCCAAACTCACCTTTCATAAAAAAAATCTAAATTGAAATCGCTCCATCCGTTCGGGAGCTATGATGTCCCAGACAGACAGACACTAGTCAGACAGTCAAACAACACGTCAAACTTATAACACCCCTCTTTTTTGGTGGGGGCTAAAAAAACCTAAGTCCAACAAACGAATTTATCTATGCTTGAGACTTCCGGGAAAAATGTCTATCTAAGTTGACGTCTCAAATACTGTATGTAGACAACAGGCGTAAACCCAGCTAAGATGACGTCATCTATGTAAAATGACAGTAGACGTGTTTAATGTAATTTTAGTCATAGATTTAAGTTTAAGCATGTTGTGAATTGCCACCCGTCTTGAACAATACTAGGTAGTACACACCAAGTACACACGTTTGTACACAAGTCTGAGGAAAACCCAGCAATTTCCTAAGGCATGTGAGTTTCATGTTTTTGATTATAGTCTTATGTTTATTGCAAAATAACAGGTTAGATACTTTTTGTGGTATTGCATTATTGTAAGGTACAGTTTCATGCGCAAATTACGTTTGGAATGTTATTTTGTCAAAAGTTTAATACTTAGATAGGTTACTTTAATAAAACAATATTTAGTTAAAATATTATTTTTGTTTCCATAGTTCTATGGTCGAAAATAACTTTATAGAATTCTTTTCAACATTACTTTTAACTGTGATAAATGTCAGGTTCTTCTGTTCACGAATTTTGCTTAAGGAATAGAACAGAATAGTAAATGTATATATTTTTTCCAAAACTTATTATCTTATACACAATTCTACAATTCTTAAAAGGACCGCAATTTAAGAGAAACAAAACGGTAGCTTCTCAGCATGTGCTAACCTAGCACATGCTAAAGATTTTAATCTAAACTTAACTTATCTTTCATAAAGGTTACGAGCTTTCGCTTCTCTGTTTAATGGGTAACATAATTCAGTAAAATAAGTCAATCGGTGGTAAATTAAATTTAAATTTAACCTTCAAGCGGTCGCGCGGCAATTAGTAACGGCAGAAGTCGCGAGTAATTTATAAGACGGTACCTAAAAACCTATACTTAATATAATATTATAAAGCTGAAGAGTTTGTTTATTTGTATAAACGCGCTAATCTAATGTTTTTTTTTGTGTTTTACACCTATTAGTACTTAATTTTTTTGGTTTTGTTGTATTTTGTGTTTTGATGTGCCAATAATTGTTTCTCTTTCTTTCTAATCTCCATTGTAACTGGTCAAAAATGTTTTATTTAATTAATAATTAATTTCCCTTGCCGCGTCTGTTTCTATGTTTGCGATAAAGTCAATAACTACTGAACTGTACAGTTATACAGTTTCAGGAATAAGTAAAAAAGAGGAAGGTTTTATGTATAATTTCTGAGAAACTGAGAACCAATCGTATTATAATGATAATTGTTGAAGTATTATATATATATACATAGATATATATACCTACTATAGATATATTTACTAACATACATATAGCTATATATACTTAGTTACTAATATTCATAGTTTTAAAGTAAATGCTTTAATTTTTTAATTGGTTTGTCTTGGCAACTGACAGAAGCAGTCACGTTCCGCGTATGGCAAAACAAAGATTCATAGTCAGCTAGTTATTAAAATATTTCACTCTGGTGGTAGGCTGCGGCCGCGTCTTGTCAACCCCCTTGCGGGCTGGGCCAGTGCTTGAAACGATTTTTTCGTGTATCGTAATGTGGTCCGGAGAAGCCATCTACCTTCTAGGTCTTCATGCTCCAAAACATTAACTCAGTTTAAATTACAAACATAAATTGAAATAAAAAAAAAGCTGAATTTTTGAACGTCGGTCGGTCGTGTCGCATGTTACCTTCACCGTAGGAGCGAGAGTACTGTAAACGTTGCGCCACATTGACAATAAATGCGATCCTATACGAAACACAGGGATGGAAAATCCATGCGACAAGAAATGATGGACGAAAATGTATCGAGTGCGGTCTAATCGACGTCGCGCGACCGCTTGATGTTTTTGTGTTGGGTGTTTTCTATGTATCATTATGAATGTATTTACAAGAAAAAAAATGTATCTATGTAGTATATCAGTTAACTAACACCCATAGTACAAGCTCTGCTTAGGTGATGCTGTGTGAGTAGTCCGGAAATATTTTTTTATTTATTTAAACAATGTCTTATATATTACACAGCAAAAAAATCCAACATCCATTCCGTTTCTGTCATACAATACGGAACCCTCCAATCAAAACCTTATCAAACACTGAAATCCCAAAACAGATCTCTAACATCTGCAAAACGTTATCGCGCGATCAGAAACCCTCCTCGCTGCAACGTTTTAAATTTAGCCAGTACAAATCGCGAGCCCACAGCCGCCATACGATGTTTACATTACCGCTAGCGAAGCGCCGTTTTTCAACGTGTTATTTTCATGAGTGAAACTGCTGGCAGAATGTAACGTGTTTTAGCCACAAACCGTGGTAGAATGTAGCAGGCGTTTTGCCATAAACCACGTAAAACCAACTGACAGTGTCTCTGTTCGCGCGGTTTGCGGTCGGTGCGAAATTCAAAAGTGCTCAATACTCATGCTCAAAGCGTGGCTTTCTTTGTATTTTGCTTGTTGTTTTGTGCAGTGAAGTTGTGCCGAGCTCATAGCAACCAGAAGGATTGTTTTCCAGGTACCTTTTAACACTTACACTCAGGTACTACTGTACAGTACCATTTTCCAATATTGGGCATGCCTGCTTTGCTATCTCAGATTCAAAAGTTAAATGATGTCAACAAAAAATGTATAACCTACATGTCTCGGTCCTAGCCAGAATACCTTGATGATAAAGTTAAAAGAAAGTTGCGAATGAGAAAAAACGACATAAAACTGTGTGAATGTAATTTTTCTTTTATTTGAAGTCTTTTAGAAAATCCCTTATCAAAATAGTCATTTGATTAAAACTTATCTCATATATATCGGCCCAAGCTTAATACATAAACATTAATTAATAATTATGGTTTTCTAAGGGCCAGTTTTTAAATTTTCAGTTATCTGATAATATTTTTATACATAATTAAAGTAGCATACAGTAGAGTAGTCCATACCATATATATTATATTCATAGTATCTTTTTGTTTTATCAAAAACTCGTTACTAATTTCAAATCTTTAAATAATATAATACAAAGTCGTCTGTACCTATGTATGCTAAGATCTTTAAATCTATGCAACTGATTTTATGCACTTTTTAATAGATACTGTGATTCAAGCACATTTATTGTGTACTCTTACATCAAATCTTTGAAGCAGAAAAATCTAAATAGAAATCACTTCATTCTTTTGGGAGCTATGATGCCACAGACTGACAAACAGACAGACGGACGTCAAACTTATAACACCCTTCTTTTTGCGCCGGGGTTTAAAAATAGGAATAATTTAATAAGTACCAATATCAAAATCTCCCCCAAAAACAACCAACTTTATTTCTTTGAAGTACTAACGATTTCTCCCGAATGGCAATCATAAAGCCATAAATAAGATGTAAGGAGATGTTTAATTATATATCGATGCCAGATGGGTCACGGCTCGGTTGCATCGATCAAAGCGAGATTCCGATAAAATCGATTATTTATATCATCATAACTAAATTATGCCATTACATCTATTTTAGATGATTTAAACAGCGTCAGCATCTGTAGTAGCGGAAACCAAAAACAGTACAAGCTACAAGAAACAAAATCATTTAGTTATTTCCATTGTTTGATTTTCCTTATCTTTGAAACGTCAAAGTAGTCGTAATTAAACTGATCATTATCCCTGATCCTTGTCCCATACTAAGTGGGATCGGTAATTTTTCTTTCATTTTCCTCAGTCACCTGATCCATAAATTATAACAAAATATAAACGCCTTCATGCCAATAAATACAGATTTATCTTTACTATAAAATAAAGTTGTTTTCGATGTCGTATATAAAATTTAATTACCGATTTTCTGTATTGATGTTACTAGTTTAAAATAGCTAGTAATAGTTTAAAAACCTATTCAATTATTCTTATGAAAAATGAGACTATTTCAGAAGCATCAGTTCTAAATAATATAAATTAATAAAAGTAGTAATAATATTTTGAGAATTTTAACAAAATCTTACTTAAAAATCTTTTTGAAAATCTCCTAACTACTTGAGATACTTATGACTATTAGGGGTAGTTTTTAGGGTTCCGTCTCCAAAGGGTAATTTTAAATCTCTGATGCCGTCTAGACTCTACCTGACTAGTGAGAACTCGGTCCTAAATATCTTTTATAATAACAACTAATATTTTGGACAGCATTTCTGTTATTCTGGAAAGAACTTAAGAGCCCCGTAGTTAAACCATTTATCAGCCGATTTATGCATCAAATTAATAAATCGCTCAATTATAATTAGCTTTAAGTGATCATAATGAAGACACGCGTCTGAATCGGAAAGTCTAATAATAATGATTGATTAAACATAGTCACGAAAGCGTAAAAATAAACACAACCACAAAAAGATTTCCAATTTCTTGTTTGAAAATAGAAAACCGGCTTTCTATTATCATAGACAAAGCCTTCTCTACCATTCTCATTCTACCATAAACAAGGAGGCAAGTAACCACAGACCAAAGTCTGTTGTAGAATTTCCTCTGACCTATTGAGATAGAAATGCCTATCGTGTTACATTGTTTGAATATCGATTCTGAATTCAACCGACATAAAGGGTTAGAGAGAAACTCGACTTGAGGATCAGCGTGAATTGGTGTGAATCGATTAGTTTCAGTTGATCGAATTTCTGTTGAAATTTTTCGTTCCTTCAATGTGTTACATTAATTTTTTACTCTCAACGCAAAAAGAGGGGTATAAGTTTGACGTGTCTTTCCGTCTGTCTGGGCATCATAGCTCCCGAACGGTTTAAGCGATTTTATTTTAGTTTAGTTTTTGTATTAAAGGTGAATTTCGAAATTCGAAAATCAGTTGAAGAATTAGGAAGAATGAGGGTTCGGTAAAAGTGTGGAAGAAAACCCGAAATAACTCTAATAATGCCCCAACGGGGCTCATGTCTGGAAATAAAATTAAAGACCTTAATATATAACCACATGAAACAACAAACAAATGATTATGAATACTTTAGCGGGGTCTCAAATGAAAGCAATCTAAAATAGTATAACTTTTTACTTTGAAGGTTTTGGAATGGATTCTTTTTTTATTATTATTTAAGATTATTATTTTTATAAGTTTTTCTCAAGTTCTCGTTTAATTTATATTTATAAATAGATAAATAAAGAAAAAATGATTTGGAGTAGGATTTTCCAACTTAATCCAAAATAATTGTTAGTAATATCCACACAGTTACATATAGGAAGACAAAATAGGTTAGCTCTAAGATTGGTAATAATTATTGTCATTCAATGAAGTCACTTCACATTCAAACTAATTAATATGCAATTCTATAAATTACCCCATCTCCCAGATTTAAATTTACTATTTGTCGTTATAACAGTTTCATAAATAAACGCAAAATTTAAAAATGCGGAGTAGGTATGCCAAATGTTGGGCGCCCTTTCGCATGTTAATGTTTCACTAGTTGCCGGGCCAATATGTGAATAAGAAACATGTCATAATAATACAACACTAAGTGCTTAAAATACGGTTCCTATCAAACAGTTGTCACAGCCACCTGCCTAACCGTGCGGCGTGTCGCAATCTCGCAGTCAAGGGCGCCAGAAATAACCAGACGCCCGCTTTGTCAATAAACTTGTCTGACTGTATCGATTCGCTAGGATCTGGAGGTATGGAATTAGTGATGCCCCGGGTTTCGGGTTGGTAATTTTTAATCGATTCTGCATAATGATTAGAAATTTTAAGATTCTAATTTAAAACTTTTATGGTTATTCCAAGTGATAAACCTCACTTAGGTTGACTTATTCTTTTTTTAAACAAATTTACATAAGCAGCATATATATAATTTATTTTTAAACATCTTCCTATACACGATATAATATCGTGGTTATATCGCAGAATTGAACACAGCATCAAATGTTCGACAAATTCACTACACACTCGGCTTCGGACAACTAAATTCGACGCGATCGTTAATTTATGAACGTTTAATCAATTTGTCATCCATGTTGTACGATATCGTGAAAACCAAAGATTTGAGATTTTAACACACTAATTATTAAAATCAATTAAGAGGAATCTATTCCACCATTTAAGATACAAAACCATGTATTTCCATTGTTTGAGTGTAATAATCTGGTAAAAAAAAATACAGAAACAAAACAATCAAACAAACTTATTCAAAGGTATTGTTTTATATCTATAATATAAAAATGAATCGCAAAATGTGTTGGTAAGCGCATAACTCAACAACGCCTGGACCAATTTGGCCAAATATTTTTTTTAAATGTTCGTTGAAGTTCAAGGATGGTTTTTACGGAAAAATTAGAATTATTGCTGGAAAAACCCTAAAAATAGCCCTTTTCTTTTTCCCATACAAATGATTTGTAACTAAAACGTAGTCAATTTGAGCTTTATTGCTATGGTATAAAGTTCATATTAAATTACAAGCACTCACTGTTGTCTAAGCAATGTAGGTGTGTTCCTAACGTCAAAGATCATATCTATCAAAAGTATATAAAATTTTCATGTCACAATGTTAGTTACCGTACTCCTCCGAAACTGCTTTACCGATTTTTACCAAATTTTATATGCGTATACAGTAGGTCTGGAGAATCAGCTACTATCAATTTTTCATTTTGCAAAACAACGTTTGCTGGGGTCAGCTAGTGTTAAATAGAAAATTAATATATCGTTTCTGATATTACAATCCGTCTATTCCATACACACTTCGTCATCATCGTTATCAGCCTTAAAATTCACTGCTGAGTATTACCTCCTTCATAGTTCGCCAATCCTCTCTATCTCATGCTGAGACCCGACGTATCACCCAATTAATCTATACCAGCTCATATCAAGATATATTTCCAATACGAACAGTATTGAAAAAAACTCTTGAAATGAGTTGGGAATAGAATCAACATTTGGATTCCATCATAAACACGAAAACTACTTAAACCTTATGTAAATAAATAGACAAAACATCGTAAGTTCTTGTATTAAGTATTTGTTTCCATCGCAAACCGCTGAGGATCGTAAATTGAACTAATGAAGTTCAAATAAATAAATACTTACCTACAAGATGTTTTAAAAGCCTTTTGGCACGTGTTTTTGGCACCTTAGTGTAACAAGTAAATAGTAGTAAATAGTCTGTATTGGCTAAGTAGGAGCACAATCAACTTTAATCGGAAGGTCGTGGGTTCAAACCTCGCCGCTCACCTCTAGATTTTTCTTCGAAGAGGGCAAACATCGTGAGGAACCTGGAATGTTCTGAGACCTTTGAAGAGTTTAAAAGACATGTGACATTCACCAACCCGCACTTGGCCAGCGTGGTGAACTAAGGCCTAATCTCTCTCGTCAAGACAGAAATCCCTGTGCCCCACCAGTGGGGACGTAAATAGTGTGTTGAATGTGCAGTAAATAGTTTAGGGGGTTTTGCTAAAGACAGATTGGTCGAGCGGTTTTAAATATAAATTTGTCATTGTAAAATGAATTCCTCGCAAGCCCGATTTGGGCTTAGATATAAGGATATATAAATTTTATAAGTACATATTATAAAATCGCCGTAGCAATAATAAGATCCGTAAGCAATCCGGTTTTGCTTTACTGAAACCTTGTAGTCTAATCCATTTTTAGAGCAACACATTAATTTCTCCATTCCAATCTCAAGCGCAATTCCCTGGAAACACATTATATCAGCAATAAACACATTCCTCCTTCATTGTTAGTCTTTGGTTACCGTTTCCTGTTTACCCAGAATATCCTATTCGCTTTTAATCCTCGCTAAAATCTATCAACGACTAGCCCATTTTCCTTAACCTTAGAACTAACTGACAAACAGATGGTCTTACATAAATAAATAGTTATAGCTGATTATATAAACAGTAAATATATCTATACGCACTTTGTTTACTCCGATCAAAAATAGGCCAAGTTCTTGTAAAATCCTATGGAATTCTTGCGATGGGGCGACCTTCGCTGGTTTTTAAATATTGTATCAAAAGATGTTTTCGCGCATCTTCAAATTATGTTATTTTTATGTATAAATAACAACCAGTTGTTTTTCGCAATGTTTTCGTGATTGTATCATTATCAGTTTTTTCAATTCATTATTTAATAACCTTGTGGCTAAAATGTGGCTTCATCATCATCACCCTATTAACGTTCCCACTGCTGGGACACAGGGACTTCTCTCTAGGCGAGAGAGACTATGCCTTAATTCACCACGCTGGCCAACGGGTTGCGGTGCGGGTTGGTCACATGTCCTTCAAACTCTTTAAAGTTATCAGAATATGCCGGTTTCCTCACGATGTTTGCCTTCACCGTTGAAACACGTCGTTTCGTGTTTCGTAATGTGGCCCGGAGAAGCCATCTACCTTCTAGGTCTTCATGCTCCATCTTAGACCACACCGTCACTTAACATCAGGTGAGATGGTGGTCAAATGAAGGCTTATCAAGAATAAAAAAAAACCACGTGTTTATAGCCTACGTAAATATCTCAAGAGAAAAATGTGGCTTGTAAAAAAATATCACCTTCATCAGTAACCTAGCTACGATTGTTCAAACTCTACATACTTTTTTTGTTTACTATATGCACAGTTAAGGTCACTCCGAGAAGCCTGCGAAGACTCCAGGAAGCTTCTGAGCTTTGGTTGGAGTTAGGCTGGTTGCAATAGCGCCACACTACACGCACAATGGACCTTTGTGTCTAAGTATGGAAAACTAGAGCCAACCTTTTTTTTATCGTGTGAAAATTCTGCATGGATATCTGCCAGCCCCATTTGGAAGATATGTCAGACTAAAAACTAAAGTTCTGACTAAAAAATCACGTCTTACTCCACACACATATTAAAGGGAGCGCGGGAACGGTGAGTGCTTACTTGAACCCTAACACCTAACCTTGCCTCATACATAATGTGTTCTAACTTCTATTTGACATAAAAAAAAGTCGGAAGCATACCTACGAAAAACTTGGGCATTTTACAGCCAAACTATAAACTAAACCAACAAAACTAACATTTACTCCGTTCCGTTTCGTTTCCTGTTTATTTTTCCATGGAAAAATTATAACCTATCGAGATGTTTATCACCGCGGAATTAAACTTAAATTAAATGTTTAGGTTAGAAATAGAAACGACATATGAATTTATTTGCATTTTATTTTATAGTTTACTGAAATTTCATTCAGGGCAGACGTTTCAAGGGACATAAATAAATCTTGGAAATAGTTGCGTGAGTTGATTTAGTAAAGGGACTTTGTTTTGTGTTGAAGAAGATCGAATTCGTGGTATTTTCCGGAATAAGAGAAGAAATCTTTCTCAAACGGTTATGTCTGATTTTCTGCAGGTATGTTTTGCGAAAGGATATTGTTATCAGTCGTTATTGATATTACCGACTTCACCTAAAAGAAATGGCACCTATTTTCTTCGTGTACGCATAAAGGCAATTAATTTCTATTAAAACACTATTGTGACGTCATTTGATCTCTCATGTTTAAATGTTCTAAAGTTTTGAGAAAACTGACCGACTCTAGCCATAAACAATTAGCAATCTTCCCCAAGCTTGCTATAAACAGCCATAAAGCTAGCTATAAAATCTTAACCGCCCTCCTTTAATAGCCACTGAGCGCTTATGGCACTTTATAAACCAGGGCGATGAGTTTGCTATATAAGACAATATTATACTCTGTACTTATAGGTCCTTGCCCTCTTAACCATTTGTTTTTAATTAAAAAAAAAAGAATATTTTTATTTAACTACCTCGAGGTCGAGTGTTTGTATGTTCTGCAAACACATTATCCATGATTTGGGTGTTTGGTATGTATAATAAAAAGTATATATTTAAGTCTATTTATATTAAGTATATCAGATGTCTAGTTCACGTAACACAAGCTTAGAGTTCACCCAGGGGCAAGATGTTGTTGTGTGGATTGTACGGAAATATTTATTTATTTATAAGTTATCATTATCAGATTTAAAGAGAGGGGATTTTTCAAGTACATATATCTCACACAGAAATGTTCTTTATAACCTTTAGCTCTCATTTCATTTTTTCAGTAGGTAATTGTATTAACGGCACGGTAACGACGTAGTCGCCCTCAAATTTTATCTTTTAGCGAATACTGATGAAACTTTTGTGAAAGTATTTGAAAACTGATTCGAACTATTTTCCAGAAGTATGTTGTACTTGAACTATCTTAAATCATCGGCATTAGG
Source organism: Gymnoscelis rufifasciata (assembly GCA_929108375.1). Classification (NCBI taxonomy): domain Eukaryota; kingdom Metazoa; phylum Arthropoda; class Insecta; order Lepidoptera; family Geometridae; genus Gymnoscelis; species Gymnoscelis rufifasciata. The sequence continues at coordinate 3,776,473 of OV815327.1, read as the reverse complement.
TACTTAGGCCAATCTCACCTTCTCCGACTAAACTGAGACAATTTTTTTATGTGAGATTCATCATCATCTTTATTTGATCACAATCTCACCGGATGTTAAGTGAAGATGTGGTCTAAATTGGAGCATGAAGACCTAGAAGGTAGATGGCTTCTCCGGGCCACATAACGAAACACGAAAAAATCGTTCACGTACTGGCCCAGCCCGGAGGGTGGTGACAAGCCGCGGCCGAAGCCTACCACCAGAGACTGTTCTTAGCACCACCCGGAGGTCACGTGTAAGGATGGTTAAATTATAAGGCTATTTCTATAGTCACATGTGACAAAACGAGATAGCTCTAAACATAACCAATAACTAACCATTAACACGTACTAGTAACATAACTAACCTTTGCTTAGCTTACTCGGATGTTGTGAAACAATCCCATAGACTTGAAATCGGTTGTTTTTTTATTTACTTGTCCCCAAAAAGGCATTTCATTGGAAATTACGAAACGAGATGGGACATTGTGAAGATCATTAAATCAACATCCACACACAAACACACATTGTAACTGTCATACTTAATAACAATCTACTCTTACCCCGTCTGTTTGTCTCTATGTTCGGTGTATATTAAAAAGCTACAAAATGGATCTCCATGAATTTCATAGGTAAATCAAGAGGAAGGTTTTGGTGTATAATTTGTCAAGGATATCTATGAGAATTATTTGAATTATGATCATAATTATTGAGTTGAGAAATAACTGACATTTACTTCAAAATATTTCAGTGTAAAAAATGGGATTTACTCACGTCATCAATCATCTACAACACCCTATTAACGTTCCCACTGCTGGGACACAGGGACTTCTGTCTTGACGAAAGAGATTAGGCCTTAATTCACAACACTGGCCAAGTGCGGGTTGGTAAATCTCACCATGTTCACTCACTTCAAAGTTTTCAAAACATGCCGGTTTCCTCACGATATTTGCCGTTAAAACACTTGTTTAAAGCGCACATAATTTTGACGAAAAATCCATAGATGCACGGCGAGGTTTGAATCCACGACCTGCAGAATGAAAGTCGAGTGTGTCCACTTAGCCAACACGTCTTTTTACTAACTTTATGAACTACTAATACATACTACAACTTATCAACTCATTCAATTCATTACGTGAGTACCAAAATCCCGTTTTTTACAACGAATAGTGTGACTAACGATTACTTTATAAAGTTTTGTTTATTTTCAGCAACAACTGACAGTAGCAGTCAAGTTGAGTTGCGCATTTTGGCAAAACAACGATTGCCGGGACAACTAGTTTTTAATAAATAGTAAGAGAAATTAATCCGTAAAATACTCTCTTCTCAAATCATTTCTTCAAAGTTAAAAAAAAAACTTAATTGTAGAAGACAAAAATAATTTACAAATCCAAGTATCAAACAGTATGCCATTGAACAATATAAAACCATAAAGTTTTTACGATACGGATTTGGCAGAGAATCAAACGGCGTGTGTTTCTTATGAATTTATCAGTTTTATGGTAAACACCAATATTAGTGTAACACTGGCCTAATTTAGATGGCTTTATGAGACTTAAAACTTCCACTGGTTTTAATATACTTAACCAAAGTATTACAAGCTCAATTATTTGGGTGAACATGTTCATAAATTCCTTGTTTTATTTTGTTGTAAATCAGTACCTATTCATTTTGGTTAGAATCGGGAGTTTATCAATTTTTATAAACAACTGTTTCATCCATGCTAATATGATAATTTCAAATGATATTCAGGACCGGTTTCACCATCTCCTGATTAAAATATATAGCTGTTTCGCACAGTCGCATGTGATAAAACGAGATAGCACTTAACAGAAGTTACCATTGACATAACTAAACATTGCTTAGTTAACTTGTGTTAACTTGTGATTTTACTCTATTTTACTATATTTACTCTTTTAAATTAATTGTGTGTATAATTTTATTTTTTCAAATATTGTATGTCTGAAATAAACGATTTTTATTTTTTAAGATAAGATAAATATTCTTTATTGCACACATAATTAAAAACACAAAACAAAAAATAAGCACTTAAGACTATGTGACAAAGAGGCATGGCGGTCTTATCGCTAAAGAGCGATCTCTACCAGATAACCTTTTATTGGATAGGATAATTGGGAAAAGAAGGGGATCTGTGTGCTAGATACGAAAGTATTAAGTATTAAGGATTTTGTGAAAAACGTCCCTTTTCTATTTGACTATGTCCGATGTGCCCTGTTCTACCCTAGCCGTACTTTCACTGGAAACATGGTGGATTCATTGAACTCTACTTCCAAATTATGTACTAACACTTCTTTGTTCATCAAAACAAAAGGCTTAACACACAGAAATAACAAATGAGGAACAACCGCTATATTTATCCCAAAAAGAAATTAAAGTTAATGTAAATCAGTGTAATTGTTGACTCTGCATTTGTTAATATTACGCTCGTAAATCCGAGGATTATTGCCCTTGTGACTTTTACGCGAGTTTGTGTTTTTTTTTAAGTTTACAAACGAACCCGGTAAAAATTGTTTATCCGTTCTGTCTTATGAATAGCCAAAATTAAAAAAAAAACCCGAATTCAGAACTTTCGTTCCCATAATTAAGTGTGATGCGCTTTCATTTGAGACCCCACTCGAGTATATTTGCAGATTTTCGCAAATATACCCGCTTTACCTTCATAACTTAGAGACAGATGAACCGGCTACAAAGAAATAATAACATAATAAATTGCTGTTGATTCGCTTAAATGTAGATTAAGTAGTTCTTACACTACTGAGTTAGACTCCATATTATATTTATTAAGATTTTTCTTCTATAGGTACCATCTGAATAGCAAATATAGTCCGGTCAATTTGGACATTCGAAGTTACATAAAGTCCCAACAAGCTGAATGTCAGTGAAATTGTTTAAAACATAATTATAAACAATGTCTAGAAGTTCCCCATCATGCCCTTGTAAGGATTTTTTTTTATTCAAGGTCAAAGGTTACAATAATGAGTTTATCGCGATTTTCAGATATTTAAAAAAAAACTTTTATAAAAAAAGTACTTATCCATACATTTTTATAGATCATTTTATGATCTATAATTTTGTCTCAGGTACTTTTATGATAAAACTTACCGTTTTGCTGAAAATCGCGATAAACTCATTACCGTAACCTTTGACCTTGAATAAAAAAATTTCCTTACACGGGAATGATGGGGAACTTCTAGACATTGTTTATAATTATGTTTTAAACAATTTCACTGAAATTCAGCTTGTTGGGACTTTATGTAACTTCACTCTCATTTTTTGGTCTAAATTGACCGGACTAATAGTAGGTTTTCCACCTAAGAACACTTGAATCCTGTAATATGGAGCGGTGCATTTCCTATTTCCTGTAGGTACATAACGCAGCGCGCTGCAGTCTGCACTAGAATAGAACGCCCCGTCTGACCACGTATTCACTTAGTTGTTCTGCATTCCTATTGTGCTAACTGTATATTGGGTTCAGTTAATGCATAAAATTTATGTAGGTATATATATATACAAGGTGTTTCAAAATGTATGTATAAAGCGGGAATGACTCGCACAAGGCGCCTAATATTATTAGTTCTTCAACATTTCTATTTGGAGGCCGTTGTTCGAAAAAAGGCCCTATTTTTTTTTAGCCTTTTCTAAAATCTAGGTCATGTTTTGCCTCTTATAGGTTGATAAAGTTTTTTAACCCCTAAAAGAACTAAAAAGGATAAATATGATCTATTTTTCTACGGATGGGCTCCCAAAGCAAAAATGCGTAGAATAATAAATCTAAATTTAAGAAAAACCCTCGATTCCAATGCCTTTATTTCCTTAAAAGTAAAACACCATAATATTTTGTAACGTTAAAGCTCAAGTATATTTGCAGATTCTCGATTTTCCTTACCCACTCTCATCCCCTAACTTTTGAACGGCACAACCGATTTTCATGAAATATGTCTAAGAACGCTCGCGCCTGACTCAACTTCGGGAGCTATAATGTCCCAGACAGACAGACAGACAGACAGAAACACAGACAGACACGTCAAACTTATAACACCCCTCTTTTTTGGTCGGGGGTTAAACATACTCGTCATTCGCTCACCCCCTCACTCACTCGCTCACTTACACTTAATGTACCTTTTTTTTATATATGCAAACTATCCTTTAATACGGTAAAATTTTGTGAGGCTTCACAATAAACTCCGTATCTTGACTTAGTTCTAAAAGAGAACAGTTCGTGTTTTTTTAAACAGTTTAATGAGTGGACGAAGCAGCCCTTGGGAACAAGTCGTACATCTGTAATGAAACCGTTGATGTTGAAATGAGATATAAAATGTTACAAGATATATAAAAGTGTCACATTTTTGTCACACTCCGCCGTGGTATTTATATCGTGACAGAAATATAACGGTCGTATTCTAGAATTCACCGGCCGATAAAATAAAACTAAATCACTTAAAATTGGCTCCACGTTATCTAATGATTCGATTTCGTTTTGTTTTTCTATTGTAAACTAAAATAATAGTAGGTGCCGCTGCTAACGAGGAAATCACAAGTTTTGAGTCTTAATGCCACAATCACTGAATAAATCCTGGTATTAGTTTTTTTTTTGTTTTTATTATCTATTTGCCATAATTTGTAAAAACTATATAAACTACACAACATTTTACCCATTGTTGAATTTACTTGATTAGTATCCGAATCGTATAATCTAGCCAAGAGAGAAACGTTTCAAATAAAAATTAAAATCTACTGGTTTTGATATGATTAAGTAACCAGAAACTATATTTGACGTCAAGATAAATTTATGATGGATATTTTTATTAATTCATTCCACCTTCATCGTAGGCAAACGTTTGGAATAGACTCCAAGCTTGTGGTGTAACCAGGAAATAAAAAATAATAAACTACAATTTAGTAACCAGGAAACACAACATACTCATATTCATATTAATTTATTTTTTAACAATTATTTTACAAATCGTGTTGAAAATAATTCTTATTTCTAAGTCTTAATCGAAAAATAAAAATATAATTATCATTTAAGGCATGTAAAAATATTAAATAATTTATTTATTTATTTATTTAATCACCACGGCTTACACCAGTTACAGTAATTAATAAGACACAATTATACAAATTAAAACAAAGTAAACAAACACTATAAAGGCATTGATTCAAACAAAACAAACTATTTCCTAATAAATAACAATAAATTCATTTAAAACGTAATAAGATATAAATAAAAATTATAATATTAATAATAGTTAAGTATTACAATAATGTCACTTTAAAACAAATCAATAATTAAACAATACATTATTATGTCAATCTACACAAATAAAATACATGTCACTCTATCTCACAGTGCCTAAGGCATGTCATCATTAATTTAGTCCATTTATCATAAAATATGTCACAGTCCGGATTTGTTTTGAGCAGTTGATTGAGAGCCGTGAGCGCGCGAGGCACGGGAGACGCAGCGCGCGCAACAGTACGACTCATGGGTGGGAAAAAGAGGTCATGCTTTCTTCCGCGGAGATATTTATTTGGAACAAAGAGTAAAAGTGACTCATTGAGCAGATCAGATGCGTCAATGGTACCACGGAAAATTTTACAAATCGTTGATATCTGATCTAACAGCTCTTCTAGTTTTTAACGAATTATAACCTAGACATCCTTGCAAATATTTAGTCGGGTACATAAAAGGATAATAACCCAGTTGATGTTTATATAAAAATCTTAGAAAAGCTTTCTGTACTTTCTCCAATAGCATTGCGTAAGTGACCTCGTGAGGGTTCCAAACACATGAACTAGCCTCTAACTTACTTTTGACTAGTGAACTGAAAAGAAGTTTAATAACGTGGCCGTTCTTAAATTCTCTAGCATTCCTAAGTACAAAACCAAGCCTTCGGAAGGATTCTTTGGCCACTATATTGATATGGTCATGGAACGAAAGCCTCTGATCAAATATAACACCCAAGTCCCTCATCACAGTTGACCTATTGATCACAACACCATGGATGTTCTAGCTGAAGTGAATTGGCTGCCTCATTCGACCAAAGGTCATTACGGTGCATTTAGCGGGATTGAACTCCATTTTATTATTAATTCTCCATTGGTACACGTTATCAATGTCTCGCTGTAAAGTTACGCAATCCTCTGGAGTTTGTATGTCCGTATAAAGCTTTAGATCATCAGCATATAGAAGGCTTCTGGCAAAGGTTAGACAAGATGGCAAGTCGTTCACCATTATAAGGAACAGCAGGGGTCCCAGAACAGAACCCTGGCTGACTCCGGAGCGTGTGTGATAGGGTCTGGACTCGTAGATTCCAAGTCTGACATACTGCTGGCGATCACGTAAATAGTCCGCGAGGATTCGGAGTAAGTGTGGCTCAAAACCGATTCCACTAAGCTTCTCCAACAATATGTCATTATTGATCCTATCAAAAGCTTTCCGGAAGTCGAAATAGAGCACATCCACCTGCCGTCCCCGGTCAAGGTTTGCAGAGATAAACTCTGTCACTGTAAGTAAATTACTATTCACTGACCTCTTACTCCTAAATCCATGTTGAGCATTGCACAAATGTTTTTCGACCTGATTGTAAATGAGCTTATGAATTATGTTTTCAAAAATCTTAGCTGGTGCCGAGAGTATTGCTATGGGACGATATTCCTCTACCACTAATTTGTTAGACGTCTTAGGTATAGGGGTCACTCGGGAGATTTTCCATTGCGGTGGATATACTCCAGTTCTCAGGATTAAATTAAATATATGAAACAAAGGCAATACTAATGACGATTCCCTCTGTTTGAAAACATTCGATGGAATCCCATCTGGTCCAATAGAGTTAGAAAATTTGAGTTTCTTGATTCCATTTTCAATGTCAGTAAGTGTAAAATTAAAAACATTCACATAATTACTACTATTGCATATGTCAAAATTATAATTAAAATGATTGAAATCTAGCCGCGGCACGTCAGGTAGGAACACACTAGCAAAATAGTCAGCAAAAGCTTCTGAAGCTCTAACCCCGGTAAGTTAGTAACTCACCTTTGTAAGTTACATTCGGTTCAAAGCCCCCTTTAGCTTTAAGACTAGATATGTGTCGCCAAAAATCACGTGGATTGATGAAATGTTATTTTCTAAGTTTTTCATGTAGGAGGTGTAGGCAGAAGCTGTACGCAGCTTCAGATTAGATCTAAGATCAGCAAACTCTTTATATGAATTTACCGCATTATTACTACTTTTCCAGGCAGCGTGAAGTTTTGCCTTTCGACCGATATCTAGTATAATATCAGGCGTGAACCATACCGGATATCTCTTCAATATAGATTTATTGCGTTTTTTCTTAGGCATGCATTTGTCAAATATACTGTAAATACAATTATAAAAACTATCAACGGCTGTACGTACGTCATATGTTAAATATAAGAAACTCCAATCAATGTCATCCAACAGATTAAACAGTAGCGCATAGTCACATTTTTTAAAATTCCAATCACGGGCTGAATTAATGTTGCTGGGTTCCATATGGTCAGAACTATGAGCCACTTCTACCCTTACCTCAATATCCAATGCCGGATGGTATGCATCTATAGGTACTATACCCTCGGTAGCTGAAACTAACACCTCACGCACCTCGGCGCACTCACGTAACAAAACAACGTCTAATTTGCTACCATGTAAATTAAGTATTGTATTATAGTCTGTGAGATTAGAGTATGATAACAAGCTAGGGAGCCTATTTAATCTTCAATAAAGATTAAATATTTACTTTCTAGGCCTTTGTCCATCCGCGACCTCATCGATATTCATAATCACGTGAGATACTATTGTACATGTAATAATAAAAAATATATATACATATAATGTTTTTTTATTTGATATCGTTTCACCGATAGCGGGTTCCGATTTCCAGAATACGCCTGCTTCGTAAATGCGTAGAATTTTTTTCACAGAAGGTCGGCAACTTGTCTGAGTGATTTATTAGTCGTGAAATGTTTTAGAACTTTTCAAGATCATTAAAATACGTAATGATTTTATGTTATATCTACCTACTGAAAATATTACGATATTTTTTTTTCTAAATAGTTACTAAGCCGCGATTAATTAAGAAAGTCGAACTATTACCTTATGATTAATGTTTCTGTTTGACTGTCCATAAATAGTTGTTTAATAGATTTTACTGGCAGGGTTTAAACCTTCTGAATGGTGTAATTTAGAAACCAATAGTTTTGAAATCGGTTTGCCACAATGGTATACCTACGCATGCTACCGGAATTGCATTATATAATAATACAATTAATTTATTTAATGATTAATACTAAGGACATGTTTGGGGTTTGATCGATCAAATCGATTTGATTAATCAAAATCGGACTGCACAGTTAAAAGAAATGCGTTGTCATACATAAAGAAAAAAGAAAGATACACGTCGAATAGATAACCTCCTCCTCTTACTTTCGTAGGTTTATATGGTTTTGAATTGCAATTGAATTGAAAATAAACTTGTCATTTTCATTGCTTTGATGTAATCTAAGTTAACATAATATATTCGATAATAGTTATTCTTGCCTCTAGGTACTTACTCTGCCATTCAGTACTTAGACAAAGTTATTTAAACAATACAATACAAAACACTTCATTGAACACCAATAAACCAAATAAAAAAAATACAATATTTTCTTAATATAAATTAAATCAGTAATTCGCAGTCTTCAATGTTCAGTCCTAATTTAATAACCTTAGCTAAGTGCATGTAAGCTGTCGTAAATTTAATGTTCCCATTAAATGCACAAATCAGGTTATTGTTTAGATCAAAGAGTTTCTGTTGAGAAACGAGTACGGTTCGTAAAGATTAGATAAATGAGGTTTGTTTTGTATTCTTCGGACAAGAATTGTATTCATACGGATTCTTATTTAAAATTATAACGCGTAACGAGTAGCTAAGTTTAATAAAAGGCATTCCACTCCGCGTTATTGGTGTAGATATGTTATTATGTTCTTTTTATGGGGTAGGAAAGCGACCAGCTAAATACCGTCAGATCCACTATCACGGATAGCACTTGGTCTAGTCCACGAACAGCACCTATCATCGAGGAGCTTTGGCATTTCATAAATTTTGTGTACTTATATGTTTTATAAGTGTTATTTTTGTAATGCATGTTTGGATTTGGATTATTAATGAGTTTTCCTTACTTCTATTAAGTAAGGCGCGCTATAAAAATAAAATGTATGTAATCATTTAATAAGGTTGAAAATAAGCATAACAGATTACGGAGTTTCATTTCTGTGGTCAGGTCGTTTAGTAATATCACAAAAGACAAAAATATTAAAAAAAAATACATATTAAAAGTAACAAACATATCCTCTTGTCTTTCTTAATAAATGGGCTAATAATAACTATTTTTTGCTTAAAAAAAACAACTTGAAAACGAAAACTAAAAAGTAAAAAATAAATTAACTTCTAGAAATAATTTCGACTTTATAAGTGATTAATTCAAAGTAACTTAAACACTGAAATGATAAAAGTATTTAAAATTTTTGAAAAATATAATAATTAAAATCGGTTCTAAAACAATAAAGTTATCCGTAGTTATACATATAAAAAAAATTTAACGTACGAATTGAGAAAACTCTTCCTTTTTTGAAGTCGGTTAAAATAGTTCATACTTTCTTATAATTTGAGGTATTTCAGCAAAGCCTGCCTATGATTTGCGATACATTCACGTAACACAAGCGCTAATATGACGCACTCTTAGAAATGGATAACGACATAAATAATAAATAAATAATTCCGTTCTAATCACACAGCATCACCTAACCACAAACTAAGCAGAGCTTGTACCTACTACGGGTGTTAGGTGATTCATATACTACCTACATAGATACATTTTTAAATACATTCTTATGATATATAGAAAACACCCAGACCCGAAACCAGAAATTGTTGATCGTACAAAATGAGGTCCCCGGCGGGAATCGAACCCGCACAACCACAGAGGTCGTCAAACATCGACATGCCCGCGACCGGGTACTTTTACATAAACGAGAAAAATAGTCATCGCTGTCTCAAGCGGAATACCAAAGTTATTCCGGTCACCAGGCTGTATCTACAGACCCGAGATAGATAGACTTTCTAGAGTTTAAATATTGATGGACGATGCATTTCTCTTGCCGCTATAGCAACAAATACTAAAAACACATAATAAATTAATATATAAGGGGCTCCCATACCACAAACGTGATTTATCAAGTTAAGCTACGTTGCGCGTAGCTAGTACTTAGATGGGTGACCGCTCGAACTGCATCTTTTTGCATATCAATTTTTTGAAGTGAAACTTCTATAGAATCGTAGTGATTTCAAACCGGATGCAAAAAGATGAAACGGAAATGGTAAGAGACACAAATACAATAGTCGCCTGTAATTAGTGAGCCAGAGCGAGAGAGCAGATTTCGGTGTGTATGTATATTCACTCACACTGTTTAATACTTGCTTGTATTCGAGCATATGACGTGTGTTAGTGTGTGTTAGTAGTGAAAACCACTGTTTGTGTGTAGTATCGAAACAAAATGGCAATCTATAAGCACCTATGATTATTATTTTTTGTTTTTTTGTAATTTATTTTAACGTGTCTAAGTTTTGTAAAACCAAACTATGGAAATAAATGATCTTGTATCTTGTCAGCTCAAAATGAAAATGTTTGACTTATACGCCACAAAAGAAGATACATTTCTCGGCAGAAATTGGAAAGTGTTGATGAAATACTAGAAATATTATTTATATAGCACTTTAGACTCAGCAAAGCTTTATTTAAAAAACTTTGTCGTGATTAAGGTTTTCAACGTAGTTGAAAGGATCTATAGAGATATCTCTGGAAATAAAGGTAAATATTAGGTGAAATATTTTTTTGTTGTATCTGCCTATTTTATACACAATTGTATAAAATTCCTTTTTTTTTATTCATCTCATTCTTTTGTCGATTTACTGAAGTTTCACTTCTACCGTGTGTGAATCGCACACACACCTTTTTTTTTTGTTTTTTTTATAGCAAAATGTACACGGAACTCTAGATAAAAGTCCATGTCATAGTCATCATCCATCATAGTCATATGTCATAGTCGTGCGAAACGATGGAAAAATAAAATAAAATAAAGAATAAAAACGACTTATGTTCGATTCTAGTGGTAAGATTTTATAGCTCTGATCTAAACGCAATCCTATCTATCGTTTTACAGAAACTACATACCTACTATTTGCATAGTTAAAGGAATTTCTTAGTCCAGATTTTGATCTAATGCGGTATGAATCACACGAAGCACAAACAATTATCGGAAACGTATATTGTTGTACGCTGGGCTCTCGTTTGATCATCACACGGGGCGCCCACACAGCCCAAACCATCTAACGTAGGACGGGATACGTGCGTGATTAACTTACGTCATGTCGGCTTGACGTGGACTTGGAGGAAAGGGCAGGTGAAAAGTTATAATTCATTAAGTTTTTTTTTACGGTCGACGTTGAAATAAAGATGATTTTTAACTATATTCGTGGAACGGGTAGCCGATGGGAATGAAAAGTTCTTGAATAGAGATTATGGACGCCATAAAAAAAATATTTTTAAGGTATCAATGGCCTATTTAAGATATATATTTTTTATGCTTGATAAGTCTTCATTTGAAAACAATCTCACCTGATGTTAAGTGACGATGTGGTCTAAGATGGGACATGAAGACCTAGAAGGTAGATGGCTTCTCCGGACCACATTACGAAACACGAAAAAATCGTTTCACGCACTGGCCCAGCCCGGAAGCCTGTTCTTTTATACCCTACAAACTAACATACATACAAATATTTTACACTAAAATAACTCCGTGTCAGTGGCAAGTGGCAAGCATCTGTCACGTTAAGAAAAACCGTGAAATTATTTGCGGCTTAACAGTATAAGGACGTCTGAATGGTGTATTCAGGTGACTTTGGATTAGGCACATTGAATGATTCAGCATGGGGTGAAACTGATAGTAACTGACTTCAGAAATCTATTTACTAATAAAGGTTTTAATTTCTTTTTGAAGAAATCGCATAAAAGATAAACTTGACACAGCTAAATATTTTGTGAAGATGAAGAATTTATTGATTTTTTTATTAGTTAAGTGTATTTCAGTTAGGTACATTATTTCTTTCGAAAACGAGTTTTAATCGCGTAAATTTTTTTATGATTATCCCTTCCTGAGGGGAATTGAAACGGAATTTCATAATTACGTAACAATTAAATTCACTTAACTTATTTATTGCACCAGAAAGTTACACAATAACAGTTATGTCAGTTTTTGCATGGAATTTCATTCGTTTTACATAATCATTGTTTTCATATGTCCCAAAATCATAATCAATATAATAAATAAAAAATACATCAATAGATAGTATGTCATAGATCAAAAATAAAGTATTCATCATAAATCATTATTATATGTCCTTTGAACAGCACGTCAGTATAACCTGTATTCAACATTTCTTATTCGATAAGTTTGGTAATTTTATCCACAGTATGCGATAAAGATAAAGATATATTATCGCGATTATCAGATTACCTAATTATAAAAGTGTGAAGCCTACAACCATATAGTATCTATCTATGGTAAGCCTACAACTCTATCGTAGAGCAATGAAATGACGACAAACAACAGGAATGACGTCAGAGTTCAGTCACAAGCTCCCGCTCTCGTACAAATCATTCATCAAAAATGTAGGTAAATACAATAACTCAGGCGTGATTGAATCCAAGCCAAAACGGCTGCATAAAACTATCGTATTCATCAATGGACGTTCGGCTGAGAATTGATAAACCTTACGAAGCAAGAGAAAAATCTTTTCTAGTTAAATTGTAGTACAAACTGTTTCAATTTAATGTAATTTTTGGATAAAGTGTTCAAAACACCAAATAGTCAAAATAGTCTTGTGTATCTCCAAACACACCACACGTTTTAAAAGTGGCTGTCACATACGGACTCAGACAGAGAGTCTTACATGACAAATCCATAAGGGTTCCTGTTTTTGTCATTTGACAGCGGATCCCTTAATAGGTTAAATAATTAGTTTAATTAAAGACGAGTGATATTGTACGAGTTGAAAAGGAAACTTGTCAAATCAACACAAAGAACATAGCGCCTTAAAAACTTCGCCAACAATTAAAAGGTCAAAGTTATATTAGTAAAACGTAAGTCGGAATTTTCTATTGGACAGTTGGACGAGCGCCAGTGCATCTAACAATTTGCACGCTGTACTTACTTATAACATATACAAATGATATCATTACGAATTTTGTGTACGCTACCAAAATAACTACATAGGCACACGAAGAAAATGTAGTTTACTTAAGTCTTCCTGATACCTTTTATATACAAGTTTCAAAATTGGTATATAACGCGAGGTGCGAAAAGTGAAGAATTACATAATTTAATAATACAAAAGTATTTTAAAGTAACTTAAATTATTTATTTTTATTGGTTACCTTGAGAGGTATTAATTAAAGTAAAATCTAATCTAACCTAACCTAATAAAATATAGGTACAGAGGGTATGAGAACTTTCTCCTTTTTTGAAATCGGTTATAACCAACTATGCTCTTAAGATTACGATACATACTTATTCGATTTAGCATCAAAAGCGCAGTCAACAGCTGATGTTATTTCAGTCAGTCATACATAATGCCCTAATTCTGAAGGTGAGTGAACCACTACCTTGAGCTGAAAGGGTCTTACTCACCGTTATATCAATAAATATATTCTTATTCATCTGTATTTTAACTGAGGCCTCAAGTGCTCGTATCAACACCCTTCTTAAGATAACTTATTTTAAGAATAAGAATCATTTATTTGCATAAAACATGAGTGTATACATGGTGGTAAATTAAAAAAAATTGTTCTACATGTTTTGCCAATCCTGGCGTGCAATTTTGATATCAGAGTTCAATCATACATCTGTTATGAATCTTCGCAATCTCTTTTCGGACGAAAGTTTTCTTGTGTTTTTTGCCAATGATTACTTAGACAAAGAATATGTATTATGCATGTGCGTGATCCTGTTGTAAATAAAAATTAATAACTATATATTTACAACAGAAACACACACAAAACGCCTCAAAATGAACACACAGTTAAACGTTTCAAAATTTAAATATCTAAAAAAACATAAAATGCTACAGCAGTAAAAGGGCAACGGCTCAGCTCTATGGCCACTGGTATTATCAGTGAACGCTGATATTCTTATAAATATGTACTTCCAGATCAAAACGTGTTGTTTCAATATAGGCCTTTTCAACTTTTTCTTTTTTTTTAGGTACGGAGTAGGTTACACTTAGGAATCATATTAAAAATCAGGAGTATAATTAAATACTGATAAATTCGTTGAAGTGGAAGTGGCAGTAATTTTACCATATAGTTGGCACAAAAATTTATCGAATTAAGTCGCGAATCGGGAAACGCATTATCGGGCGATCACCGACTGGGAAGGATTAGTAAGATTAAGCTGGAGGTTTACGGCGGTAGTTAATCAAAGTATTTTTATCAAGTTGACAAAAAAGTAACAGCTAATAAAATATATTAGGCAAATTTTACGATTATGTTGTTTTAAGGCATTTATGCGTTGTGAATAAAACAAGACTAAAAAGAATAAAAACAGTTTATTTACACCGAAATTTATTTTGTTGATATTTTAAGAAAACTAGGATCAGTATGATAATACTGATAACTGAGTTGTTTTCTATCATTGACACTCCTACGCAATTTTTATTTACCAACTATAAACTGTTCGAATCGGATATTTTTGCTTCGTGTCTTTCCGTCTGTAGGTTATTTGTTTTCAGCAACGAATTCGTATCAATAATGGTGAACTTAGTGTTAGAACTAAAATGTGAGAATGTACCAAAAATAGCATTGTAATCCTTAGTTATTGGATTTAAAAACAGAAAATATACAAAAAACTCCAGATTGATAGCGGCTCAAAATAAAATATTGGATTGAAATATTAGAGTTATATCTTTTCTTTTTTATGAAACATAAAAACATGCATACATAATGTACACTTTATATCAGGTGAGATTGATCAATGATCACGTAAAGTGACGATGTGTTCTAAAATGGGACATGAAGACCTAGAAAGTACCTGTTTACTCTTTCTTTGAAGAGACCCGGGTTGGAAAAGGAAAGACAGATGCAGGCAACTTGTTCCGGTCCAAAAAATGTTGAGGAAAACCGAAATAACGCGAGTTCCTGTTAAACAAACATAAATAATACCTACTACGCAATCGTATGAGGTCTAATTGATAAAATTTCATTTGAACTTTTAGCCAAAGTCAAAAAGCGAGAAATGCTACCTACGTGCAAAATCGAAGCTAGCCGGGCTACGAGTAGTTGATAAAATTCAAACGAAACGTCAAACAGAACTTCCTCAAACAAATCAATTATCAGGGAACAAAAACAAACAAGTGAAGGCAGTGCTCTGTCAATCAAGGTATCGACTGCCAAATTATAATTGATAGTCTATTTCCAGTGGAAACTGTAAACAATGGATGAACGCGTGATCCACGTCCAAACAGTGCGAATGGTATAACTCTTGGCATATCCGGCTTGGATTTATGATTTGATTCATAATACTCACACCTATAAAACTATTAATTACTCCTATAAAAAAAAATTGATCAAATTATTATTTAGTATGTACTCTTGATAGTAATATAGTCTCCGGGGAGAGTAGGATCAGGATGGTATCTAGATTCTAGACCGATTTCAAAAATACTTTCAGTATTGGATGGGGCATTTACCAATTAATTATAATTAATTGGTAAAAATTGGCCTATTAAATAGGTCTTTAGGAACATTACAGAAAATGTGTTATTTTCGCGGAATCATAAGTCTTAACTTATTTTATATAAATAAATTTGTATAAAAAATAACCTCAGAAATTAAAAAATATAAAATTCAGTCTAATTACTGGTTGTCGATTATACAGATATACAGGTGAACGCCATAAATTCATTAAAATTAGATCTTAAACAAATAATAACATGCCTAATTCAAATACTTGGTTAACTGCGTTTTAATATAGCGCCAAAAATATAATATTTTATAGAAGCTGTGGAGGGCGAACACGGTCAACATTTATAAATTCAGACATTTTACGATTGTTGTCGAACGGAAATAGTGGCAAAGTTCAAACACAATAAAACCTCTGATGCATCAAAGAGTTTATGCTGTAAATCCAGGCTCATTTCGGAAATGTCATTGTTCAAACTAATTTTGTAGAGTACCAATATGTAGGTACATACTCAATCAATACCTCAGAATTCTTAAAAATAAAAAAATAAACATGTATATATATGTATGTAGTTTAACAGTCACCTAACGACCATAGTACAAGCTCTGCATAGTTTGGGATTAAGTGATGATGTGTGATTGATTAGTTCGGAAATATTTATTTTTCTAATTGGGTGAACTGATACCTGTACTGACATCTCGCCTAGGAGTGTTTTGTGCGTTATCCCCCTGCCTAACCAGGCAAGATACTCTACTAATCCACTACTCCCTGATATAGTGGAGTAGGACCTTCCGTGTCGTAATTCATCATACATACCTCAGAATTAAAAAAAATGAGTGTGCGATTCACACACGATAGAAGTGAAACTTCAGTAAATCGACAAAAGAATGAAATAAAAAAAAACAACAAAAACAAAAATACTGTGCAAAAAGATTTTGTTCGGGCGGTCACCCATCCAAGTACTGGCGTCGCGCAAAGTTGCTTAACCTTGTTAGCGTTTCAGATTGGCTTACCTGTCGCATTTCCTTTGCATCCGGTTTGAAATCACAACGAAACTAAAGAAGTTTCACTTCAAAAATTAAAAACATATAGAGCTAATAAGCTGGGATAAGGGCAGGAGAATGATGATAGAGCATCGATTCTATTGTTGCTGAAAAGAAACCATTTCAATGTGGAGGGAACCACTTAATTGTTTTAGGATGAGGGCACTGACTCCGGTTCGCAGTTTTACAACGTCTGCGGAAGTCAACTCTCAGTACTTTGAAACATGTAATTTTGTTCCCAATAAAGATTTTTTTATTCTCATCTGTATTATATAGCAACTGTATTATTTTGTATTCCTTTGTTCTTCTATAACTTTGTGTGTCGGTAGTGGATGTGAATTAACGTTTTTATTATTATTAACCTTGTCCTTGATCCATAATAGTCAAATAAATCATAATCACTTACTTAGGAAGTTACTTCATAAATTGATTCATTTTTTTATCCATAAGTATTTTTGGTTGTGGGACTTTGTACTACTACAGATTATATAATTATATATAGTCTCTCTTTCTCTCTTTCCTCTTAAAGTGGGATTCAGATAAACTGGCTCACAGTTCGCATATTTCCGATTGTAACCGACTTTTATTTAGTTTTAATCCTAAATTGTTGTATATTTTTGTCTGGTGTGATGATAAATGATTATGAATTTAAAAAAAGAAGTAAATGATTATGATATCATATTAAATATATCACAATTAACAGACTTTTGCATTTGTCGCATGCAATGGCCGCATGAATCATTCAAAAATCAATCCCGGCATTTAGATTATTATTTTAAAACCCTGTTCAAGTAATAAAACAAACCGAACATAATATGACATAAATAAACATAAAATGTAGTTCCATAAAGATTCATTTAATTGAAAATGTTTTTTTATTTCACTTCACGAAACTTAAACATACGTCTAAATGTACCCGCGATAATGGAATCGCCAGTTAACAATTACTAATTCATAACTAATCTAAAATACTCGTATATTTTAATTGATCCTAGTTTTTATACAGGAACCGAAATGATAACATAATTAAAATTATACGACTGCAATATTGATAAAAAGCGACCGAAAACTAAGGGTGTTATAAGTTTTACGTGTCTGTACGAACAAAATTTAAGTGTAAAAGGTGACTTTGCGCGAGCGTTCTTAGACATGTTTTATGAAAATCCGTTGAGCCGTTTAAAAGTTATGGGTGTGAAAGTGGGGAAGAAGTTTAACATATTTTATTTTCTTTTACATTAAAAACCAGATCAAATATAAACGTAAAAAAAAGGTCCATAAAATAAGTAAATGTCTTTTTATTTGCTCCATTCTTCCTCTTATTAAAGTAAAATAATGTACCTACATTATGATTTAAAACGGGTATCATACCATGATTTGACAGTTTTAAAAACGAATATTAATAATCAAGATTTCCATTCTATTTTACCCTATCGAAAATTCTTACACTCTTATAATCTGTCTATTCTAACAAATTATCATATATTACAATTGATTGTACCTATAACACTTTATGAAGGTAAAATATAATCTATCTATATAAATAAAAAATAAATTGTTGTTCGTTAGTCTGATTAAAACTCGAGAACGGCTGGGCCGATTGAGCTGATTTTGATTTTAAAATGTTTGTCGTAGTCAAGGGTAGCAAATAAGGAAAAATTGCAGGGAACTTTTTTTTACCCGTGCGACGCCGGGGCCGGCTGCTAGTGTATAATAAAAGCGAGCGAGAATGTCAATATAACAGTTATATAAAAAAACAGAACGATACGACCCTGTGACTATACAAACTGTAAGTAGGTAAGTGTAAAATATATACGTACGAAATCATAAAAAAACGTATTACTGCTATAATTATTTAGCCTTTGTATCATAGCGGATATGTATACGGTATAAATTTTAAAATGGGGTTTAAGTCAAATACTTTCTTTACGAGTGTAAAAGCCTTTTTTTAAAAGCATCTTATAATCAAGATGATTTGGAAAGCGATAAAGTATACAGCGTGTCACACTCGCATGAGATCACCTTATCCTTTCAACATTCATAACACAATTAAATACACATTTTCACTTCTCATTATACACCGTATGATACACCAACTCCTGTATCCTCATCCGTAACTTAAGCTTCTTCGCCGGGCCCAGTTTCTTAACATGAGGCAGCAGACTATGAAAGAACCCAACATCCTCGTCTTTCTGTTCACTATCATGCAAGCTCTTCGGTTCATCATCCTCATCATAAAAGTCCGTCTCCATAATAACAGGTTTGGAGTCAAATTCGTCGAACTCCTCCTCCTTAGACGGGCTGACATCTTGAACACTGATATTACTAGGCGGTGCTGGTTCATCGTCTATGTTGTAGTAGCTACTGCTGGGTTCTGTATCGTAACTTTGGTTGTTGAAGTCGTCTTGCACTTCCTGTGAGTCGTTTGGCTCGAAGTCGTTGAATTGGTTGGTGAGAAAGCGCAGTTGGGGAAGGAACTCCCATTCTGAATCTTCTTTCCGGACCTCCTTCCTTGCTTGGTCGCGGAGGTACTTCCATTTTAGTCTCGCTTCGTCTCCTGAAATGGGAATAACAACTTGAAATAGGCTATAGCATTTTAAGTGGAGAGATTACAATATGGAGTGACAGTTTCAGAGAGTTTCATCATTATTCTCTTGTATTATAATATTTGTAACTAAGTATATAATTTAACTACAATCATATTTAATTAATGAATGTCTGACATGTAATAATGCTATTATGAATAAATTCTGTATTTCTGTCCTTATCCCACATTACGTGGGGTCGGCAGTTTTAGAGAGTTTATTATAGCTATTTAAAACATATTAGCTTATTCTAATTACACTTTATTTTTATATAAACTGGCGCATGATGGATTCATGGGTGATTATTATTTTGTTTACACTAGAATTACACGAAAAAAATAAGATTATGACATCTACCTCTTTTTTTGTGTAATCTAAATAATCTTTATTTAACAGCTGGCCTTTTCTAACGTATTTTTGCAAATTCAAATACCCTTTTTGAATAAACCTTTTTTTCTTTTTTTTTAAATTAGTCTTATTACACCCCTTCGCAGAATACGGTAATTCGTTCTCAGATAGGACACATTTTTACCTGGCTTATTCTAATCTACTAGCCGAGAGCGCGTTTAGATAAAAGTTATTTTGGATCAATGGTCTTCTTTATCTATGTTTCTTGCCTATATTTATATGAACAAGCAATTTATGGTTGTGCCTTTAATTTAAAATCAGGGTGGTTTTTTTATCACCCCGACTGGTGCATATTTTTTATACCTACTTCTACGAACCGAGTTACAAAAACTTTAATATGCGTACCAATTGACAGAGACTAGAATTTACTATAGGGTCTATTTTCGAAATCTCTTGCAGCATGTTCTTCATTGTCGTTCATAAATTAATCTGTATTATCATTAAACTTGGGTTGTCCACTACGGGACACAGCACAGGCCAAGGCCACCCCTTATTATGAGGTGATTAGAATAGGGAAGATGACAAACAAAACTTTGCTTTTCATTTAGATAACTTAAAAAATATTGCACCCATATTTTATCGTTCATCTTGAAATTCAAAAAATCAAGATACAGTGTGAAATTATTTTCAACTACCAAGATTTTATTAAAATAATTTGTAAGATCAACAAACATCAGGAAACGCATTTCTAAATTTTGTAAGTTTAGTTAGAAGTGTTCAGTGAAAGATTAGTTAGAAATGTAGGAACCTACGTGTACAGTCCAACTCCTGGGCGATCTCCTTCCAGCACTCGTCCAGCTTGTACCAGTTGTGGTGGCCCTTCAGTCCTCGGTTCCAGATCAGCTCGCGGACCCTCACCAGCTCGACCAGCTTGTGCATGTCCACGTCGATGGTTCTGCGCTTGTTCATTAGCAGTTTCTTTCGCATTGTGTAGCTGGAATAGAAAATATATTTTTTTTATAACCGACTTTCAACATAAAAATAGGAATGTCTCAATCCATATCATATAAATGGAAAAGAGTATGTGTGTGCTTGTTAGTTTGGCCGTCTTTCACGGCAAGATGGCTGAACCGATTAGTCTGAAATTTGGTAGGATAATGGGTTATACATCGGATTAGGACATAATTATGCTACTTAAACCGCGGGAAACCATGTCTTTTTGCGGGATAATCCATTATAACTAGGGTAACACCGCGGGGCACTGCTTTTCATATATTCCAAAGTGAAAGGCGGTTATTTTTGTTAAAAATCAAACAAAAAGGGTCCAGAAATCCAGAGGTCCTAACACCTTGTTGGAAAGCGACCACGAGACCTCTTTATCTGTTTTATCGCTATTTTAAGAATCTTAACCAAAATCTATCTTCTATATAAATAAAAATGAATTTTTGTTCGTTAGTCTGATTAAAACTCGAGAACGGCTGGGCTGATTGAGCTGATTTTGGTTTTAAAATGTTTGTCGCAGTCCAGGGTAGGTCTAAACGGTGAGCAAATATGGAAAACATGCCGGGAACTTTTTTTACCCGTGCGACGCCGGGGCGGGCCGGGTCGTGCCGCTAGTAAGCAATATAAAATCCCTTATGGCATAAGGGCTACTGAATTGCTAAGTAAAACTTAAGATTTATTCGTTCGGAGAAGCCATCTACCTTCTAGGTCTTCATGCCCCATCTTAGACCACATCGTCACTTTACATCAGGTGAAATTGTGGTCAAATGAAGGCTTATAGTATAGTATACAATATTACCCTAACTTCGGCGTCTTCAGCGAGTCGTCGAGCCCCATAACCTCGTCAGCCGTGTCCGCGTCGGCCTCCTCCTCGTCAGCCAGGAACTGGTTGTGGATGAACTTCAGCTTGACGAAGTGCGGCCAGTCCGACTCGCTGGGGTGCTTCTTCATCTCTTTTCGGCATTGGTCTTTGAGGTTCTTCCATTTCTTTCTGCAGTTCACGCCTGGAATTTGTAATCGAAATTGTTTAGTCGTTGCTTCAAGAGGTTAATTTACGCAAAGTAATTCAATACTTAATTATAATAAGTAGGATGGTATATATCTCCTTGCAATTAGTTGACTTAGGTACCTAATTGCCTTCTTCGTTCGTATAAAAATAAAAAAAATAAAAATGTGTTACTTAACACTAATTAGTTTTTTGATATCTTAATAAAAAAAATACGCGGAATCTAAGTAGAAATATAAATATTTGAAACCCTCCCTTTTTTATCAATGCTTTTATACATAGGTACATACATAAACTTATGATAAGGGATCTTTTTTGCCACATACCTACCTAGTTAGAATTATCTAACATTTCATAACGGTTATGAATTATGGATGAGATATAACTAGGTACCTTTCTAGTTAGGTAGTAGTTGACGTACCTAGTACACTTGTAATAATGATAAAATTAAAAAAATAATAATTACTAACCTACCTACCAAAGTCAAAGTCAAAGCGTTTATTTCCTTAGAAGCTTAGGCCTGTAAGCCTAAGCTGTCGATGTAACCTCCATGTAAACATGGACAGGTCAACTTCAAATAAAAATAAGAATAATCAAGGACATAACATTGTATTGACAGTTCGCTTCAATTTTTTTACAGAGTTGAGAAGCGAATACCTACCTAGAACAACTCAGCTTTCATCTCATACCTAAGTTCTTTTCAAGAATCGAATGAACCTGTCTAGGAATTTTATTTACTTACCTATACCACAGATTTTTATTATGTAACCTGGGCCGATACATAATATAATTTGATTCAATTATATAAACTCGAGCATCCAAGTGCATTCACTTCTAAATTCACAGTAAACAATTACATTCACTGCATGGTAATCTGACGAATCCATTCACAGAATAACCCACACTTACTAAAGGCGAAAATAAAACAGAATACACAACAGTTTGTATAGGAAACTGCCAATCATGCTAAACCCAGCATAATAATAAATAGTTACTACACGATAGTGTGATAACACAGTTTAAACGCAAGTTAGTATGTAAACTACGACTTACGGCACAGAATAAAAGCTAGTTAGTATGTAATAATGGTATCTACTCACTCGAAGTGCCCACTTCTGCCGCAACTTCATTCCAATACCGTTCCAGCTTGAATCTGTTCCTGTGTCCTCTGTAGCTTTTATCCCACAAGCACTCCCTAGCTTGGACAGCTTCGATAAGCTTGTCCATGTTTTTTGTTCGGGCGCCGCGCGGCTTGGGTGTCATTGTGAGCGATTAGCGTTTCTCGTAGCGTGTACAAGACTACAAGTTGCTCAAGCGACGCGCGGAGCGAAACTGAACTGCTCGGCCGAACGCGTCCGGCCCCGCGGCCGCGCCCGCTCCCGCTCTATCCTATCGCTGTCTTCTTCGCTCGGACAACCGCTACCCTATTGACTTCTATTATGCCGTCGAGTTTGTTTATCATTGCGTGTTTTGTTCGCGAGGTTTGTTTAAGTTTGAGGTGTAGCTCAGCGATGTTTGGTGTGTTATTTGGAAGTGTAGGTTTGTATAGGGTGTGGCGTCGTTCGCGAGCTGTCTGCTTGGCAACAATGGTCGCAGTTGAAGCGATTTCACTGCGCGAGGTGTGGCCTCGCTTGAACTAGTCGATAGCGAGAGCGTGGATTAGTTGGCGGTTGATGTTATATTTGGGACAAGTTTGCGTGGTTTCTATTAACTTGAGAGTTATTTAGGTTTGCGTATTTGTATCCTTGTAGTAGAAATTCCATGAAAAAATTATAATAAGTAGGTGTTTATTAATATGTCATAGAATAGGCAGCTATCTACCTTACCTAGGTATGTGTTTTAAACAAAAAGTAATACGCTATGTTTAAAGTACCTAATAATAATATCATACAAATGGGCTTCCAAATCGAAAAGTTGTAAAACAACATATTCATTTAATTCATAATAATATTCTTTTATAATTTAAATTCTAATTAATGCATCAAATGTACCTTATCTTTTTAATAACAATATATAATTATATTTGTATTTATTTAATAAATGTTACTTAATTTTAAAAATTATGTGTATTATTCTATGATAATTATGTGTAACTAATGTCATTGGTTGTTTAATCGTGTTAGTGTACTTACTTAAATAAATAAATAAATGCCATAAAGGAAACACCTTCCATACTTATACGCTTGTGTGGTGGACACAAGAACTTAAGCACAGAAAGTTGCGGGTTCGATTCTTGTCGGGGAACCAGATTTCGTTTGACCAATAATTTCTACTTGCCGATCTGGGTGTTTCTTTGTACCTAACATAATAATGTATTTATGTATGTAAGTAAGTAGATACATAATTATATAAATTATCTATTTTGCATATTATCAGTCACTATTTAAAACCAACACTTATTTAAGAAGCTCAGCTTAAATTGGGATTAAATGTTGCTGTTTGAATGGACCAGAAATATTGATAATTTTTAGGGTTTTATTCCCAAAGGGTAAAACGGGACCCTATGTTTTACCCTTTGGGAATCAAACCCTAGAAAATTATCAATATTTCTGGTACTTCTTCGTCTGTCTGTCTGTTCGTCTTCATCTCAAGATCCGTGACAGAGTTGAGATTTTGAGGCATGATGTATTTCTGTTGCGCTATAACAACAAATAAGTACTATAATATCAACAGAAATATATAAAATAAAAAAATCATGTTTTTTGTATGGGGCTCCCAAACAAAAAACATGATTTTCCCATACATTTTAATATAGGTAGATATATAAATCTCGTGTCACAATGTTTGTCCTCAATGGACTCCTAAACCACTTAACCGATTATAATAAAATTCGCACACCATGTGCAGTTCGATCCAACTTGAGAGATAGGATGGTTTTACGGCGAGAAAAATTCGAATAAATTCCGTGAAAATTTTATACCCGTGCGACGCCGGGGCGGGCCGCTAAGTACATTTATGGGTAAGTGTTTGTAAGATGAGAAACATTGCGCCTGGCAAGCACATGGATGGACCACTTCTAAAATAAATAAATTACACGGAAAACTGGATTTCGTATCTCCTATTTAATTATAATACACAATTAATTTTAATAGATTAATTATAATCACTTACCAGAAATCTGAAGCCTGCACTTAAACGGCTAATCAGCAACCCCGCACTAATAAAGACCCCGAAATCAAACACCATTTTGCAAATCACAGGACACACCACCAAATTTGTTCAACTTATTAAATATCAACACTAAAAACTATTTAAACTTAAAAACCACTTACAGTAGGTAACTTTTCATTATTCTACTTTTATTTTTGCATTATATTACAAAACACTGTAATGATAAAATAATATGTAGGTACCTAAGTAGGTACTATAAATTAAACTGAAGCTTCAATATAATAAAAATACAAGATAAAATATGGAATTAAAGTCATCATCAACAAAGTAATTAGAATTAATGACTTATAAACAGCACAGTAGCTTTAAAATAAACCACCGTCTCTTAAAATGTGTAAAATGTTATGTTTTAAACTAAGAAAAGTCGCTTTGACTAGACCGCTTTCACGCGACCAGGACTGGATGTGGATAATCCTGAGTATCCTTTGAAAGTACATGAGCTAGTACATAAGACGTACCTAACCGAGTGCAAGGAATATACTAGAAAACTGCACACCTTGCATGTTGACATAGAAAAATGAAGGGGGTCCATGATTAGGACGAGAGTATGGACTGAAGGTCATTTTGAAAGATTTCTTGGACTGCGATGTTAATCATCAGCCCGTAGTATTCCACTGCTGGACATAAGCTTTATCTAATAAAATAAATATAAATATTTACGGACAATCCACACAACAACGTCTAGTCCCGTGGTAAACTTTAAGTTTGTGCTACGGGTACTATTATACATCTGATTTACATAATATATAATAGATATACATATACCTATATGTAGATATGTTTGATTAATAAGCCATTTCACCCTATCTTCGGCCTGCATGCCGCATTAAATCTCTACCAGCGACCTTTCTTAGGTCGGCACTCCACCTAGCCCAATGACGTCCTACACTACGCTTGCCTAAACACAGTCTCCATTCCAGAACCTTTTTTGCCCAACGTAACGACCATCGGTTCTTAGGGAAATATGACCTGATATCTGCCACTTTAGCGTGCTAATTTTCAGTGCTATGCCGGTGATTTTAGATATAAAAAAATATTTGACTTTATATATGATAAAAAACGTTATTCCTAAACATAAATAGTAACAAGTGCTAAATCTTTTTAGTAAATGACAGTTCAAAAAAAGCTTTTCGCCCTTGTTTATCAGTATAATAGTCGCAAAATGAGGCATACGTAAATAAGCTTATTTTGTGTTATATATGTATAACCAATCGGTTTTATTAGCCAGAACTAGAAGGTTTTATGAATACGATAATGATAAAGATTCTAACTAAGTAAAAAGTCATACCTAAATATTTAAACATAGTTAACAATATGAAATACCTAGCTGATAAATTAATCAAGCTCTTGTTTTATGAAGCGTTTAAAAGTTTTATAAATTTAAACTTGAAATTGATCGAGTTGGCTCTGACACTCTGACATTCATTTTATTCCTACATCTTTATCAAACATAATCAGGTATTTTATTGAAAATAAGATTGGATTCGTTTCCATTTTTTGTTTTTGTGGTAAAAGTGTACAATATTAACAACCTATAAAATACCATATGATTAATTTTTCACCCATACTACTAAAAAAGGTAACAAATTTGTATCTGTGTTGTAACATGATAATGTTTCTGGAAACGACTCTCTTAATAATGAGTCTCTAGTCCAATTCAATATATTCTTAAATTATCTTTAATCCCTCATACTTTTTAATATATCATTGGTCGATTTTTTTTCATCACATTGTCACCCTGTTTTCTTTATTGCATTAAAGGATCACTACACGCAACTGACACGAAACGTTTTACATAACTTATTTATGGCACATAACACAATTAAAACTCCTGAATGATGTCAGAGCCTGAGTACATAATTATACTTCAGTTGTTATAGATTTATAATTTGAAGTAACTAGGTATTTAAAAGATGTATGAATAATGTGGCCTCGTTAAGAAATTCCCCAAGACTATTTTCCGTCAAAACGAATTTTGTTTTTTTAAATAAATTAAATGTTTTTACACAAACTTTTACTACAAATTTGGGAAACTTTTTTGGGCTTATAACTGTTACCTAAAAAAATCTTATGACAACAACTTTCGTAATTGTGACTTTTTAACATTCAAGTTAGGTAATTATTTAGAAATTGTAAAAAAAAATACCAATTTTTAACCCTTATATATATACGAAATTAAGTTAGCGACTCATCGAGATAATCTTATGATATCTTATGAGCGAATATTCGATAGAGTTAGATAACATGTATTAAACATAGTTTTAGTTGACAATGCCACTACTCGGCAGCTCAATTATTATGTTACACATCATATTGAATGTCTTGTCTGTGTCTTTTCCTGTATTTTCTGTGAGTGTTTATAATAATTATTAGAACTTAACGAAATCAAGTGTACAATGTTGCCTATGATGAATAAAATACTATGCAACCATCTAATCTATAGGTACTTATTATTATAAATTAAAGTTTCCGCCGCATCTTTCTGTTACAAGTACCTATGTTCACGATAAACGGACCCTGTTATGCAGAAAAGATCCAACCCACAAAGTAATGAAGTGTTGGTTGGATCTTTTCTGCTTAACAGGGTCCAAACTCAAAAATCAGAATTGACTGTGATGTGCCGTCAATGGCGTTCAACTAAGTAACATCTTATTCACTATAATTTTATTTTACTTGACACTGGCGTAGTAATTTATTGTTCTATGACACTGGCAAACTGACGCTTCAAGCGTAGATTCCAATTACAAGAAATTTAATTGAATTGAAACTCAAAAATCACTGAACCGAGCTACGCTTGCGGTGCAAGAGGTAGCGGGTTCGATTCCCGCCGAGGGGTCAAGTGTTTGTATGTTCTGCAAGCACTTTCTCCTTCGTCTGGGTGTTTAAAAAGTAAAATAAAAAATATGTATGTCTATATTCTAAGTATATCAGATGTCTAGTACCCGTTACACAAGCTTAGAGCTTCCCAAGGGGCTAATTGTTGGGTGGATTAAACGGAGATATTTATTCATTTATTTAAATATTCACATTCCTCACTTTAGGCATTATACGTAGAAATTACTTACTATGCAGCTAAGTTTAGTAACATTTTCTTAAGCCCTCATGCATCAGGCACCAGGTACAGGCAGTTTCATAATCTGATTAGGGAATTAGGTTATCTGCCACTAGGCTTATAGTTCAGTTTCAAACGACTCGTTCGGCGTAAAAGAAGCCTAGTTTGTAAAGGTTTTACTTTATAAAGTACAATAATTCAGGTGGTGCTAAGAAATAATAGTGTTCTTAAAAAAGGTCTCGCTATTTTGAGTGACGAGTACCTAGATTACGGTACTGTTGGTTTTGTTTTTGGTTCGGATTGTATCCGTAGTAAAAAAAATATAATTATGAGATTATACACATTTAGAAATAAAAAATAACTTAAAAGGGTTTTTAATTGTCAAGCGGCCTCCCATCCAAGAACCTCGCGCAACGGGTTGGTGAATGTCACATGCCCTTCACACTCTCAAAGTTCTCGGAACATGCCGGTTTCCTCACGATGTTTGCGTTCACCGTTAAAGCACGTGATTAAAGCGCACATAAATTTCTCAAGAAAAATCCAGAGGTGCGTGGCGGGGTTTGAACCCACGACGTTCGGAATGAAAGTCGAGTGTCCTCCCACTTAGCCAACACGGCTTTTTTGAAGTAGCGCGAGTGCTTGATTGCTTGAAAATTGTTTCTAGTCTGTTTCTGATATGTATCCACCAATCGCGTAGCGATCGCTGTCGCTTTGCTGCTGCTGTCGCTACTGCAAAGTTTCACGTTATAGACTATAGACCTACCGGTGTCAAAATGACAAATGATGATGACTGCCTCAGTGGCGCGGTGGGCGGAGGTCCGCTTGCGGTGCAAGAGGGTTCGATTCCCGCCGAGGGGTCAAGTGTTTGTATATGTTCTGCAAGCATTTTCTCCTTGGTCTGGGTGTTTACACTGAGAAAATATTATTTTAACAAAGGACCTTTTTGGCTCGGTTACAATCATATCGGTCATTTTTAAGTAAGACTTATCTAAAAATTTATAAGCGAACTTGGCATAGAGTAGACTTGTGTACATTGTTATATTTTCTCGGCTGATAACAAATAAGACATTAGTAATTTTCAATTAACTTAATTTGTAAATTATAACACTTTCAAACTTGATTCAAAACTACCAAGAGAATTAATTTAAATTTAATAAGCATACTGTTGTTTTTAAACAAGTATTTAAATTGTTTATTTTTACACACCATCTGATTTATTTATACACGAGTTGAAATTATTTAACTTGAGTCAAGCTACTTATTTCCGTTTAAATAAGTAAATTTAATCGTTTGGTCCTAGCAAATGACCATGGTCAATAGCAACCGGCTAGTGTCATTTATATATAATCGAGTACCTCCCGGCTGTTCTCTACCGATTTACTCGGTAGAAAACACCCGAGACAATTGCTTAAAAATAACTGTGCGCTCAGTTACAAATACAAAGATGATTGGTTTCGTTCGGCTCATCACATCACTCTTCCGTCGACTCGCGCCCGTGACGTATGGCGTGGCGTGATCCATGTGGCAGTAAAGTAATATTCGTCTACTACCACATGGGTCACTCCGTACCTGTGTGAAATATTACTGTGATATTTTAAAGTGCAGTGCAGTTTCAAATACGTTGCAAACTAGGTACGGAAAATTATGGATGAGGAGGTCCGAAATTTATTAACTGCTTGGAATCTCGAGTCTTACATCGAAGTGTTTTAAAGGTCAGTACAACTTTCATTGTTTTCTTGTCATAGCCTGCATGATAAGTTTGGTTACATACATCAAAGAATTAACTTCCTTTCTGTGTTGTTGCTCGTACTTTCTTTATTATGTACTTACTGGCGGCTCCACACTCTTGGAAAACAAACGGCATAAGAGCGAACATAGCCATAACTGCTGAACGGATCATGCTTCATATTTTGAGTACAGGTACGCCTTGATTAAGTTATAGGCTACTTTTTATTCCATTAATCAGTTCCCATGTGATATAAATAACTGTTAAATGTTTCCGACTGGTATTGGTATCGTTGTGGCTATAGATTGTTTAAATTAATAACAAAATAAAACCTTATATCTAAATTTAAAACATGATCAGTACAATAGATGACCTTATCGCTGTTGGTGTAATGTTAGTGGAGCAGAAACAGTTAAATCAAAGTGTTTGTTTAGTAGTTTAAGAAAAAGCACCTCACAGTTATATTGAAGTTATTTTCAGACTAAGATTATGATTTTGTTTTCAGCTGGAAAAGGAGTTTGAAGCTATGATATGATATGCTGGCACATATACAGCCATTTGTAAGAGCTTTCCTCCTCTAAAAGAAAAAAAAAATAAACTGGCCAAGAAGAAAAATAGCAGTCACAACAAGGACACAACTTCTCCGTTTGCAAGATTGTAAGTAAAATCCCTTTAAAATCTTGAAATCGTTGCCTGTCCGTCTGTTTGTAACAACTCTGCAGTGCTAAGAAATGCTTTTTGTTTCAGCACCAGAAGAGAGCTCCAACATTGCCTGCATGCTGTTGATCCCGACACTTCTGGCTATATCAAGTGTGCGTCTGAAAAACGGCCCGAAAAAAGTGTACCTACTACGGCGAGACTACCTACTTTTTATTTAATTAATTCGCTGTAGGTATATTTCTTAGGGAGTTATTCAGTTTCACGGGTACAACAACCTCAAGTATACTATAGGTTAATTTTTACGCCTTATACTACATAATATTCATGTACCCCGGTGATCATTGATTTTGTTAAAGTTAAAACCAATGCCTAGTTTAATCCTTAACCTGTCCAAAATTGTCTCCACCTTATTTGAACCTTGTGCATAAGATTTGTTTTCATAACTTTAGTAGATTTGTATAATTTTGAATACATTGTAATATTATATGAAACTGCTCAATAATAAATCAGTATTAATTAAATAGTTTTTTGATTTGTATTGTAATAAATTTCCAAAGAACCCCACGATCTTTTACAGCAATTCTATTCGGTAACTATAGCCACTTTATAGCAATGCATTCAGCAACTTTAAATTCTAAACGAATTCAGTAGGTAAGTAAGTATTATTTATTAAATAGTTACAGCAATGTTATTCAGTTCACGTAAACAATTCATTCGTTACATAGACATAAGTACCTACATACTGTATTATTAAAAAAAATATTAATAACTTATTAGTAAAATATCTGAAAGTACTTGTTTAGATACTTTTATTATTTTATTAATATCTAATTAAATAATTTTTATTCATAATACAGTAAGAATGTATATCTATCTATGAAACAATTGAATTATTTACGAGTACTGAATAACATTGCTGTAACTACCCAATAAACTAGCTGTATTTACCGAGTGACATTGCAGCAGCTACCGAGTGAACGGTTGTAGTTACCCAATAAATTGGCTGAGACAACCGAGTAACATTGCAGCAGCTACCGAGTGAACCGGTTGTAGTTACCCAATAAATTGGCTGAGACAACCGAGTAACATTGCAGCAGCTACCGAGTAAACCGGTTGTAGTAACCCAATAAATTATCTGTGACAACTGAGTAACATTGCAGCAGCTACTGAGTGAACCGGTTGTAGTTACCCAATAAATTGGCTGAGACAACCGAGTAACATTGCAGCAGATACCGAGTAAACCGGTTTTAGTTACCCAATAAATTGGCTAAAACAACTGAGTAACATTGCAGCAGCTACCGAGTGAACCGGTTGTAGTTACCCAACTTTACTCTGTTGTTACTAATGTAGGCAACTGTATTATTATTACAGAAATATTTTTAACCAACCTTAACGGTTAATATTTAACAAGCAATAATAACAAAGTTGACGTATTTGTTTTTAAGCTATCAACTTTGCAGGTGCTATATTGACAAACATGCTGGGTTATTTTCAACAGTATTTCGTTTATTTTTAACCGACACGTTTTTTCAGTGTAGTATGTATAATAAAAAATATCTATCTATGTATGTCTATTATATTAAGTATATCACATGTCTAGTACCCGTAACACAAGCTTATAGCTTACCACGGGGCTAGATGTCGTTGTGTGGATTGTTCGGCAATATTTATTTATTTATTTATTTATAACTATTCAACAATTCCTATAAAGGTAGAGTTTTAAAACATCATCATCACCATTGACAGTTTAACACACAGAATAAACCTAATTACAAAACATATTTAAATATGGCTACCTACATGTAACGAAAATAAATTCCGATAATTTAACAAGGCAAATATAACAGAATAAAATCAATTTAGGCAATTGATACCTAATCGTACAGTCAGCAGCAAAAGATACTGATGAAATAGGGTCCCAAAATAATATATACAATAAATAAAGTCAAAAGTTACTGACTATTGTAGTATAAGTAAGATATTACATTTATATCGAACATCGGTCCTCAGTGTTGTTATGATCATTTACTTTTGACTTTTTAAAACTTCATTTATAACTGACATTTTGGTATTATTTGTAACATCTGGCATGTCACGCTCGAAGATGTTGTGAAACGTTGATTTTGATCACCTTTTTGCTGTTGACTGTACTACTACTGTACCATTATTTAAAACTGACCGGCCTGTCCGCTCTAATAACTTTACAGTAAAAACTGCAAGCTTTGTCCCGAGTAGCTCCAGTTCTGCTGGCATTGACCATTGTGCATTGTCTGCAGATTCTGATCGACGTATGGCTGAGCCGCAAGATGTCGGGCATGACGGGCGCCAGCATGCTGCGCACGCGACGCAAAGATGTCAACATCAAGCCGAACCGCAAGTGAGTAGAATTTTTTTTTATAATTGACTAGCTGTGCCCCGCGGTGTTACCCGCGTTATAATGGATTTTCCCGCGGAATGACGTTTTCCCGCGGTAAAAAGTAGCCTATGTTATTTTTCAGGCTCTAGAGATTCTGTGTCCCCCTTTACAGCCCCTTTACAGCTGCTATTATAATTTGAATTTATTTTATTTACCTGACATTGCCCATTTACAGCAGCAACTATTTTAATTGAGACATTTTTAGAATATTTTATTTTTATTTTGACATCTTGTAATTTTATATTTTTATTAAAAAGGCATTTTAATTATGCACCTTGATAAAAATTAAGCTTTTGGCCCTCGTCCCTTATGGTGTTTCTGTGATTGTATTAAATGTATAATTTTGTATCAAAATAAATAAGTGTAAAATGTAATTAAGTAATGTATTAAAATTGTTCGGACATCTTTTGTGACATCCTTGACAAGGCCTCTTTACAGCTGCTATTATTATTATGTAAGTTGACAAAGCCCCTGTACAGCTGCAATATTTATTAATTATTGTTTTATTTTTGTGTTTAATTTAATTTATTAATTTATTTAAGTAATTATTATTTTTGTTTTTTTTAATTGGGTAATTTGACGAAACTAAGTGTACAACAATGTTCCAAAAGTGAATAAAGATTTGAATTTGAATTTGAATTTGTGTACCAAATTTCATTTAAATCGGTTCAGTAGTTTTCACGTGAAAGAGTAACAAACATCCATACATCCATACTTACAAACTTTCGCCTTTATAATAGTAGTAGGATAAGCCTTCATTTGACCACAATCTCACCTGATGTAAAGTGAAGATGTGGTCTAAGATGGAGCATGAAGGCCTAGAAGATGGCTTCTCCGGACCACATTACGAAACACGAAAAAATCGCTTCACGCACTGGCCCAGCCCGGAGGGTGGTGACAAGCCGCGGCCGATGCCTACCACCAGAGACTGTTCTTAGCACCACCCGGAGCTCACGTGTAAGGATTCAGAGGGTTACCACTTACGCTCGTGAACAGACAAAACCTCCAAAAGTATCACAATTTATAACCGATTTAAAATAAGGTGGTACCTAATCAATGCGTGCGCATGTTTGTTACCAAAGAGCCCAACTTTTTTCCCGTTATTAAATATTTGTATAAAAAAATTATAAGCATTTTTTTTCATGAAATCTTAGCGGCTAAGTCTTAGGGAGTTAATATGTTTTAAAATAGATTACTAGTAAATTAGCTTATATCTTGTTAAAATAAAGTTGTCTTTAAAAAACGCTACCTACCCTTTTTGAACACTATGTTGAGAAGCGCGAAGAACAACAAAGCTGTTTCATTAAATTCGCTGATATATTATGTAGTATATATATATATATATTTTAAAGTTTTATATTGAT
Organism: Gymnoscelis rufifasciata; assembly: GCA_929108375.1. NCBI lineage: Eukaryota > Metazoa > Arthropoda > Insecta > Lepidoptera > Geometridae > Gymnoscelis > Gymnoscelis rufifasciata. The sequence continues at coordinate 3,742,266 of OV815327.1, read as the reverse complement.
AGTGCCAAATTTTTTTTTTCACGCCTTAGTAACTGACTGAGAATGCCTCTAGCAAGTCCATACATTGTTTTTGTGCACAAAGTATAAAAATAAAAAAAAAGGTGTGTGTGCGATTCACACACGATAGAAGTGAAAATTTAGTAAATCGACGAAAGAATAAGATGCATAAAAAAAAGTGTGTGTGTGTGTGTCAGCTACGACGCACGATTGGAGTCTACTACTTACGAACTATAATTATGATATATATCGAATAGAAAAAAAGGATAAATGAACGCATCTGCTAAAATGATAAGAGAAACAAACATATATCTGTAATTATTCGGATTATTTATATTACTTCAATAAAGCGCATACTTTATTAAACATAAAGTATGTTACAAAATAATATAAATAAAATACAGCAATACCTCTTTGCGCGATACTTCGTAGTCTCAACTACGAAGTATCGCGCAAAGAAATTTAAATAAAGCATTGTATTTGTGTCTCTTACCATTTCCGTTTCATCTTTTTGCATCCGGTTTGAAATCACTACGATTCTATAGAAGTTTCACTTCAAAAATTAAATAATTTATACAACCAGGGTAAACTTTTTTGATTGATTATAAATATTTTTGATTGATTTTTACAAGTACAAAATTGTTATTTAAAATGGTACCTACCTACCTATATTTGCGATATACTAAAAAAGAACCGAACTTGCTCCATAGTCGTTGGACTAAAAAACTATGTACTACCACAGATAATATAATATTATTACTAATAGTACTACTTAACGTGAAGAGCGAGCCCATCTATTATAGAAATATCAACTGAACAAATTTTCATGCGAATAAATCAATACAGATCTTTAAAAAAACTGAAATATTTGTGCCCTACGTATCTCTCTCTCAATGACGTATTTCTGTTTGACAGGTTGGACCGGAAGTCCTCGCGGGGCATGCTCTACGAGAACGAGGAGCTGCGCCTGCGCACGATAAACATTAACGCTGAAGTTGAGAGAGGTAACTTATCAGTAATCTTAAATGTATTTAAGTTCCGTCTCGAACCCGTTGGGGCCGAAGTTCTTGAATGGAGACCAGGTCAAAGTCAAAGTCAAAACGTTTATTTCCTTAGAAGCCTATGCTTACATGGACAGGTCAACTTAAATCTAATTTAAATAAAAACTAAGAATAATCAAGGAAATAACATAGTCTTGACAGTGCGCTTCAATTTTTTACACTGAGTTGAGAAGCGAATAGAACAACTCAGCTTCCATCTCTTATGTTGTTATTATAACAATATTGGTGTACAACATGGTTATCACTTATACATTTAACATTTACAAACAAATGCTAGTCAAACATGCACATAACAGAAAAAAAAACTAAATTCAGCTATTTTGTCCATCCTAGTGGAACCGAGCTACATCTGTCCAAGCATTATCGTCTTTGATATAGTGGGAATAGGAGTTGGCAACACTAGGGATCGGCAAGCGCAGCGTAATACGTCCACCAACTAGATGGACGGACGATCTGGTGAAGGCTGCGGGCTCACGGTGGATGCCGAAATTACTGGAGATCTTTGAGGGAGGCCTATGTACAGCAGTGGACGTACTACAGATGTGATGATGATGATAATGATGTATTTAAGTTTGATAGGAATAATGAGATAATATGTTCGCATTTTATATAATGACTCGAAAACAGTGTTACAAAGGCTTTTTTAGTAAATGCATACAATTACATTAGATTTTTAAATATTTTTAATGAGTGATAAACCTCACTTTGTAGGTGAAACTATTAATAAATTTTATGCAGAAAAAGAATAAGACACATCCGTAACTTTTGCACGCACAGGATACGAACCTGCATCTCTGGGATAGTGCCCCAGCGCGCTACCAATTACACCAACGTGCCATTACGTTATCCTGTGCGTGCAAAAGTAACGGATGTGTCTTATTCTTTTTCTGCATATAATTTATAATTACATTAGATGTTATTTAATTAAAAAATACCAAGTGGTGATGATTTTATAGGCTTTTCAAGGTCTTGAGTTACCTGACTGAGTGTGACGTCATGATTAAGCAGTTCTTTCGCGGCTTTCACCATTTTCGGGGCGAGCCCTCTCGCTACTGTAAAAAAATATTATCTTGACAACGAATGGACGTATTTTTGAACAACCTTTTTAGAGGTAAATTTCATTTTTAGCAGAGTAGGTAAACAGATAGCTTATATTCAAAAGTAGCTCATTAAGCATTTGATTTTTTATGCATCTATCATGATGAGTGGACAAGAGTGGCGACTCCAATAACTTGAACATAGACAAAAAGAAAATAGTGTCAATTGAGAAGCGCAATCTTAATGAAAAGAAATGCTATATAAACTATATAAATTGAGATATAACTTTTTAAATTATCATGGTTTTTAACAATATTATGATTTAAAACGGGTAATATACCATGATTTGACTGTTTTCCGATATTTCGACGCAGTCGCAAGCGCCATGATCACGGAAACAACTAAAAAACAGTCAAATCATGGTATGTTACCCGTTTTAAATCATAATATATAAATTGTGAGCCGTCAATTATAAAAGTCGATTAAAATGTTCACTTATTTTCTATCCAGGTCAAACAGACATAAAGAAGCTGAAGCGAGAGAACGACCAGCTGAAGCGAGAGATCTCAGCGCTTCGCTACGAGTATGAGCGGTTAGACAGCATGCTGCGCGAGCGTCGCTCCTCGCCTGAGCACTCCGACGTACGTATCACAATCGCACATCATAAATTGTTTATCGTATGGGATTTGGTGATACATATAATGGTACGTTTACACGCTTGCCAAGCCTTGGCAAACTGCAAACAGTCCCAAGCCTCCACAAATCTCGTTTGGCGTTTGAAAGGCGTTTAGACGCTTGTGAATGCGTTAGTCTGCAATATACATCCTTGCATGGCGGACACCGAACTTGTGACGGCTATTGCATTTGGTTTAACGTACTTTTATTTGTTTTTTTTTTGTATTTGCTTGTTTCTTTCTTATCTTTAGGATTTGCATCTTTCGGATTCCAGATGCATGGTTCCATTTGGTAATGTTCCAGAAACAAAAGACTCTCCTCATTCGACCAGCAACTCATTTTTTATTTATTTTTTGTAAAATCAAGCAAGCGTGTACTCGCCGCGAGATCACAATGGCTACTAAACGCGGACCAACATGTAAATGCATCGCAAGCGCTTGCCGCAAACGCCCTTTGATCTGCGTAAAAAAACCGACACTCGACTGGATCGGAAGCAAGCAGGCACAAGCCCACGCAAGCCAAGCCAAACGCCCTTTTTACATGCTTGCGATTGTCGATCCTTGCTAAGGCTTGGCAAGCGTGTAAACGTACCATCAGCAGACGCATTCTGTAAAAAATCGAATCCGAACTCGAAATCACTCAAGTGACCGAGCTCACTTCGAACGCTCGTCACTGAGGCGCTACAGGCGCTATCGAGTTTTACAGAATACAAAACTGTTAAATCACCGCGGATTCAGCTTAGTAAGGATCGAAGTGAGTTTACAGAATGCGCCTACAGATATTGAGACTACTTCAGATTCTGCCTCATTGAGCATACAAACATTACATTTCATGTCACTTATTATATTATCTATTTATCAAATTATTCAGAATTAAAAATTAGGCGCAGTAGGACCCGGCCATTGGCTATGGGAGAGAGCGCAATTTCCTTAGAACACAACCCTACGCTCGCCTCGGTAAACCAACTTTCCCCAATATGTTGATTATCAATCTTCACCTGACCATAGAATACACTTTATGGTAGGTACACCACAACATAGCACATACGGTATGCATAGTGGGGTTGTTTGTTCTGGCATAACCGATTCAGCTAGCCACACGAAATAACATGTCTGCGAGGCCAACGTCCTGTCAAAACATGCTAAATACACATCATCATAGAGACGTTCCTGAATAAATTCTTATTGGTGACAAGAACGGAATAGGACAGGAAGTGAGTTGCGGGCGTTAATCGTTGGCAGGACAGCGCGTGCCCCCAGTGTGTGAGAGACACGAGTGATATACAAGCGAGTTGAGGGCGTAGAGTGAGTTGCGGGCGTTAATAAAGCACACCATCGGTTGGCAGGACAGTGCGTCGGGCGGCAGCGCGTGCCCCCAGTGTGTGAGAGACACGAGTGATATACAAGCGAGTTGAGGGCGTAGAGTGAGTTGCGGGCGTTAATAAAGCACACCATCGGTTGGCAGGACAGTGCGTCGGGCTGCAGCGCGTGCCCCCAGTGTGTGAGAGACACGAGTGATATACAAGCGAGTTGAGGGCGTAGAGTGAGTTGTGGGCGTTAATAAAGCACACCATCGGTTGGCAGGACAGCGCGTCGGGCTGCAGCGCGTGCCCCGAGTGTGTGAGAGACACGAGTGATATACAAGCGAGTTGTGGGCGTAGAGTGAGTTGCGGGCGTTAATAAAGCACACCATCGGTTGGCAGGACAGCGCGTCGGGCTGCAGCGCGTGCCCCGAGTGTGCCAGCACGGACGGCGCGTCCCGCAGCGTGGCCTTCAACGAGCTCAGCATGGTGCCGGAGGAGGGGGAGCCGGAGGGAAATAAGGTGAGACCTACTACTTTTACACATTAGGTAGTATAAATATATTAAAGACGAGTTGCATAATCATTTTGGCAGAAAGTTCAAAACTACTACTCAGTTACGTCACAGTCCGACATACTAACGCCATTTTAAAAAGTAGCGTTTCGAATCACGTGATCAAAGATCAATTAACTATTTTGATATCATAAAAAAGTCGTCTATATTGAAATACAGTGTTTACTAGTTCGGTTTAATAGTGTGTAGTGTTTAATAGTTACTATAAATCTAGTAACAAATTGTTTCATATTTTAATTATACCCAACCTATTTTTCAACAACTTACGCCTGGTCATGCAAAACGGACCGTTATAATTATTATTATGTTATTACATAATCTTCAAGAGAAAATGTGACATACCTATGTCGCAATGACGATCCCCTAATATTTAAAACTAGAGTTAAGCTCGCCTTTGTAGTTTTATTTTATAGCAGATTTCCGACACGTGACATCACAAACGTGCCATCTTGGAGGCAACCGTTTTTCGTTCGTTTTTCCAAAATAAGTCAACTATAGGCTAGTTGTATCGTTTTGGGAAACCATTTTCTTGAAAATCGAATTTCAACCAACCCGATTAAACGAACATTTGTTGGTAAACATTACCCACAAGACCCAATAAAACCAGGGAAGCGGAACCATGAAACCGTTTATGATACAAATACAAAAGTGGCCTACGCTACGTCATACAGCATTTGACGCATAGAGTACGCACAGAAATAGTGGCCGGTATTAGCTACGGTTTATGCCTCAGTTTTCGGATCATTTCCTCGTATATGAGTCAAGGGCAGCGGAATTGAGTAAAGCTGTGCATTGATGGGAGATTGATTTTTCATGTGTGAATCCTAATACAGTAAAATTTACTTATTGAACTCTACTTTTCGATTCATGAAAGATTTTGTTATGACAAATTCTGTGGATGGTAAGTATGAGGAGTTTTTCAGAAAAGTGGACAGTACAATACAATGCAATACAATACTCTTTATTGAAACACAAAAATATAATTCAACAGAACAATGCTTAAGAAATAAAATACAACAGTACTTCTGTATATATATAATTTATAGTTAATAAATGTTTTGGATTTTGAAATGTAAAAAAAGAAAAAAAAATTAATAACATTAATTAATTTTTTTTAAATGTATTTTTGTAATGTCTAATATCACAGCGCGTCCTCTTGTCAGGCATGTATTAGTATTTTAGAACTGTTTTAGACAAACATCTCATTTACCTAAAAGAAATAAAAAAAATATTTTTTATCATATTCAAGACTCACTCGAATTAATAAACTAAAAATCACAATTAAATAATAGCTCACTTCCTAACGAGTATGTCATGTATGTGTCTACATTTCAAAATTTGGTTATCATTTAAGGCATTATAAAAGGATTTAAAAGTAAAATTTGTCTACAAAAATTACTCAGTGCATCGCGAAATCGTGATCCGCCCCTGGCTTCAGCATAATGCAGGTAGCCAAAAGCTTTCAAGACTTATTGCAACTTTGAGCATTAATAAAATTGGTTCCGTGAGCTAAGCCTAGTCACAAATCTAGGCCGGACTGACATCTCTGCAATGCCGACAAACTGCCGATAGGATGGACTGGGTACCTAAAGGTGCGATTCCACTACTGTGCTGAACTTTGCGGCACTGTGATGCGAAGTGTGCGGCACAAATGTTGATTCTCTGGTCGAGTGAATGACGCAAACAATAGCAAATAGTGCGCGAACGTTTTAGAAATGTTCGGGAACAACTGTGTTACTTTTGTAAGCGCAATGGAACAGTGGACGCACAAAATGAATATTCGCGTACTCATTTTTTTACCTTGGTCTAAATCCACTTTCATACAAGATACAAAATCATTTATTTCCATTTGTTTTACAAATCATTGAAACTTTAAAATTAAAACATGAACAAATTAAACATAGGTACTTAGAGATAAATAGGAAATAAATTTATCGTATCTGGTCTCTTCGCTTTTTTTACACTAGAGCAAAGAAGCGATTAGAAACTCTAACTCATTTTTGTTCTGAAACTTTACAATAATTATTCGTTAGTCTTGTTTTTGATAAAGCATTTGTTTGTACGCGCACTTTTACGCAAAGAAACATGTTCGGTCACAAATGTGCAGACAAAACTGTTCGCTGACAAAAGTTTCTTATTACGTGCGCACTGATTCGATCGATATATATCTCAAACACACCGGTGCGGTGTTTGGCACGAAATGTACAGCACACTTTTGGTGGAATCGTACCTTAAGATAATACTTACTTCTATATCAGAGCGGCCGGCATTTTGCTTGCACTAGGCATTCGGCAAGGAAGCCGCCGCCAGTGTGTTCCAGCCTTAGCAAATATTGTAACACTAATGTTATTAATAAACTCAGTTGTGTTTCGGGCGTGGAAGACGGTTGTCGTGTGATGCAGTGATGTGATTTGTTTGAAGATGGTGAGTCAAGGTTTTTTGAGTTCAAGGAGGAATTTTCGGGAAGTGTTTAGTGAAGTGCGTGAAAGAACGAGAGATAAATTGGTACATATTCAGCTCTCGAGCTTTTATGAACATTTTCCAATACAAATTGGGTTGTTTTTTTTTTTTTTTTTTTTTCAACGGTTTTTAAGTGCTATTTGTAATTTGTATCCAAATTATATGATTTAATTACAATATTATGCTTTCTTTTATAGCTAAAGCAAAAGCAAAAATTTTATATATGTCGCCAAATTGTCGTTACTTTTGAATTTTCCGTAAACCTTACAACAATTTAGAAATGTCTTCTTTAGAACTATATTATTAAATTAATAGTAAGTCTATGTTAAATAGGAAAAGATAAATCTTTCACAAATGTCTTATTTTAAACTGATGTGACAAATTCACGTGAACATCGTAAACCTAATTATTTGTATTATTTCTGGCCAATGAGACCACGGCCGCGAGGGTCAAAGTTGTTTAAAAATAAAGGTGACAATGGTTCTAAATAGAAAGCTTTCAAGACCATTAATTAACATTAGAATGGATATACTTATAACCTTTTCGATAGGATAGTTATCATCATTATTATCATCATAGTCATAATCTGTACGACCAGAAATTGAACTGCAAAGATTTTCAGTTATATAGTCAAAGAGTCTATCTATATCTAATATGTATAATAATAAAAAAATATCTATGTATGTAGGTATGTCTAATATATTAAGTCTATCAGATGTCTAGTACCCATAACACAAGCTAAGAGGTTACCACAGGGCTAGATGTTGTTGTGTGTTTTGTCCGGAAATATTTATTTATTTGAATTGAACCCGCTACCTCTTGCGCCGCAAGCAGACACTCGCCCACCGCGCCACTGAAGCAGTCAATACTATTACTAATTAATAGCTAGATTACGCTAAAAAATAAGAAGCCGAGCCAATCGAAATGACGTAAAACAAAATTTGTTCGCTTAATAACATCCTTACAAACTTTCGCGTTTATTATATAATTATGATAATTTGGGAGAACAATAATTTACTTTCCTTAACGATTTTTACTTCGGAAAATGCATAGCTTATTACAGATTAGTAAGATTACATATATGTACATATGTAGCGAAAAGTGGCTTTGTGGGTATCAACTTACCCCTAGTGATTGCTCGCCGGCTTTGACTTGATATTGGCAGGATGCTTACTCACACAAATGGAGCAGATATTATTAAAAACTAGTGGCTATTCAATTTATTTTCCCGGCAATTATTCGATTTTATCTCGCCTTTTAAACCTTCCCTAGACCTCCACGAACATTTCAAGACTATGATAAAATAAATCCTATCAGACTAACGAACAACAATTCATTTTTGTTTATATAGATTATGTAGGTACCTAATTATTCCGCTACGGAACAATATGTTTCCAAATACTTCTTCGATACAGGCTTAGCTTAATTAAGAAGGCACCGTCACAGTCATATACGGTATACTGAAGGAAACTATTTTAGTTCTATGTTCGTTCACGTTTTTACTAAAATAATGATAATAGAGATTTGTTATATATAACGCAGCTAACATCGCGAAGTACTGCAAGCACTAAATATTTCTACTTTACATTTTCACCTAGTGCAAGGAATTGATCTAAACATTCTTATAAAGAGATCATTAGGCATTGCACGATAGAGCTTTAACTATTCAGGGAACTCTTGGCAAATGATCACTGAAAATGCTCGGCACACCACATGTCGCACCCCAATAAAACATTAATTGCAGTCAAAAGAATGTGTGGAAATTATAGTACATAGGTACTTGAGGAAATCTTATAAAAAGTTCATACGAACGTCTACTGTGTATGGTTAGTTAGGCTGCTAACACAGCTGACAAAATATATCAAAGAAAACGTATGATTTTAAGAACTTGTTGAACTATAAAAATAAAAATATGTTTGAATTTGAATTTAACGTGGTGGTGGCAATCGTCGAGAGATAAGTTTGTACCAAAAAGTTAAGAGAAATAAAAGCAACAAAGCGCTAGTCGTATTCGCGCACCGAGGGTTCCGTACAAACCTATATGTATAAATAATTAAAAGAAACACAAAGAAAGTTCGTGAATGTTTTTTTAAGCATTGCTTATTTTAACAGCAACATTTAAAGTTTGTTCGTTAAAACCTGTCAGAGTTGAACTGAATGGCTGTAAATGAGCTATATGGGAATATTTAATACATCATCATTTTCATCAACAGTTGTGATAAAAGACTTAGAATTTTAGTGTTAAACCATAGTTACTTATTGATGCAATAACTACAGGTTAACTTCCTAATAACATAGGTTAAATATTTTTTTACTATTTTCAGAGTGGTGCCGAATCTCCTTGCAACTGCGAAGAGTGTCAGCAAGAGGAACGAGAAAAAGCCAAACTAATGACTCCTCCGAAAACTAAAACCCCCAAAACCGAGAACAGGGTTGTAGACGTATTAGTGCACGACTCCCCCCCAGAAGTACCGCAGTTCTTCCAATCAGTGACCACACCCCCTTTCGTAACAACATCACCTCCTCACGTATCGTCTTCACCACCTCACGTAACATGTACATCACCATACGTAACAACATCACCACCATACGTAACAACCACACCACATTACGTCAACCCATCCTCTTTCGCCCCTCCGCCACCAGGCTTTGTGGTCGCTCCCATACAAAGATTCCATACAGGAGGTAATGTCGAAGACTTACTAGGAGAAGTATCGGCTCAAACCTCTCCATCCATACAAACAACTTACATACAGCAAAACTCTGTTTTCATGTGCAATACCAAAAGAATACTCCAAAAGCAATGTTGCTGTCAGAGAGACGAACAGCACTGCATCCAAACTCCTCCTGAAACTCCAAAACATTACGTCACAGAGAAGAATATAGAGCTTACTTACGATTACCCCAGAGGCACGCCCATTCCTAGCACAAGCAAGAAATCTAGTGAAGATTCGACGACTACAACCGAAGTAGCTAGCACGGTAGTCTTCGTCGAGAGAAGGATACCAGTCAGACCGAAGAAATTTGACTTCTTCTTCCGGTCGAGATCTGCTCCCGTAGGCGACAACGAAGAACCAATATACGCGACAGTCAATAAACTGCCGAAAAGACTACGAAGGCTAGAACTCGCTAATCTAGAGAAAGAAGTAGCTTATCGAACAGGCGAGCCTGACTCCTCAACAAGAACAGAAACGCTAAAAACAGACTCAGAATCCCAGGCAGCAAACCACGACGACGACACCAGCAGATCAGAACAAGAGAAATCGGCAATTCCAAGACCAGACTCCCCCAAAGCGAAGAAACGAAAGCGATTCTCTCTGACCTTTAAGAAGAGGGAGCGGAAACGCAGGGAGAAAGAGAAGATTGTGTTGAAGAACGGAGTGGTGGGAGAGAGTGACAATGAGAGATTGATAGAGGAAGTGCAAGAGATGAAACCTAAGTGTACGAGGCACAAAGCGCGGATGAATACACTGTCATCGTCTAGCTCAGGCCCGCGTTATAAGCGGGATAGTTATCAGGTAATAATATTTTTTTTAAGTAGTTACCCAACATAGGTTATCAATAATTCAGGCTTTATATAATTAGTAGAAAAGTTTGCTTGGAACATTTTCAAGGAAGTAGGTTTTACAAGTCATAAAATATATATATATAGATGAATAAACCTATAGCTTAAAATTAAAAACATTTTATGCAACACGGAACTTAAAAAAATACCTATAGAAAATGTCTTATCACAACACACCAATAATGATAGCAATACCCAACATGCTTAGAGTATCTGATTATGAATTGCCACTAATACGAGACATTTTTTCCTCTGTTCATTTCAAATTCTTTTTTCCAGGAGATGACATCCCACTCGGAGCACGAGCGCACAGTGAGTGTGTGTTCCTCCGTGAACTCAGTCGCCTCCGCGTGCACGCACAAGTCTCGCAAACTGTCCGCGACTACGCACGACGGCTCTATACCGTGGTGCGGCTGCTGGGGCGCAGGTTGTGTGTGATGGGAACCGAAAGTACGGGAACTAGTGTGTGCCTGTGTGTGATAAGAACCGTGGAGTGTGTTACGGATATTATATGATTTGTGCTTACGATAACTATGTGTACCTTGTGTTCTACGGCAACAAGTGTGTCAAGAACTTTGTGTGTTAAGCGTACTATTAGTGTCGAGAACTAGTGATTCTGTTATTTTATTCATCGAAGACTAATATTGTTGGGTTCTTTAGTGTCACAGATAACAGATTAAGAAGTTGTTTAGTATATCTGAGATATAAGTCTAAGGCGGCCTCTAGACCTACAATAACATTGTACAATACTTTTATTGTACAATAAGATTGAAAGGCACTTTGATCCAAACGACCTTCAATATTAACCCTAAACGGTCAATTAAATTGCACAATTCGCCAATATTGTGCAATATAATTGACCGTTTAGAGGCCGCCTAAGGTTCTGTTTCACCAACTTCGAGTAAAATTAGTCAATGGCTACAATATAGAGTTAAAAGATAAAAAGATAAAGAAACCAAGAACAGAACAGACCTTACCGGCAATGTCGGCCGGTTGCTTCTGACCGGGCGCTCGGTGTTTGTTCTCGCTGGACCGGTAGACCTGTTACAAGTCGGTACCTATCTATACTTGTAGATTGAAAATTAGTTGGCAACAAAAAATAACTTATGGCACTGATGTTTGTTGAGATAGATTATAATATTATTAACGTACGCAATAACAATACTCAATTCCCTAATATAAGCTAATTAACTCGAAATTTATAAATAAATCTGTGATGACGTATGTTTATCTCGAAATAAATTTTACAACAAATTTACAATGTGTTATTTTAACCTTATAGTACCTACATTGCTATTGCTCATGTTATTTTGCTCGTAAAATCGATGACGTTGAAAGCATTTTTATGAAATCTGGTAATTGCATCATAAAGCTGATAAAAATAAACTGCCTGTTTGAATACACAAATTATTTTATCCATGGATATTTGCACTGTAATGCATAATAGTACACACAAAATAGTTACACAAAAGTATTACATAGTATTCTGGCATTTGATTTTAGTTTAGCCAAATAATATTATATAAACTGTGGTTAAGTTTAAAAACTTATATTTCTGAGTAATGTATCTGAATTGCCTAAACACACACAAATAGCCCATTTAAGCCTTATTTTTTAGATATTAACAAGGTGTAAACCTTTCATTGAACTATAAACAGATTAAGCACTAATTTAGGGTTACGAATAGAAAAGTTTTTTAACAAATGTTCCCATAAGTCTGTTATAGAAAATGAAATATTTTTACGAATACTGATAGAAATTGGGTCGATAGTAAAACATGCATAGCTGGGAGCATAGTTTGTCGTAGTGCTTATTTACGTTGTATTTAAAGTACAACGGCGTTTTTGAAAAGAAAAGTACCCATTTTAAATAATCCTGTCTTACTACAAAACCCAAAAAGGCGCTGAGACCTTGCTGCAGACCTGGTTGTTGAGTAGCGAATACTTTCCCAAAATTGTTGGATCCTCTCACATCTCTGATGGAAACGCACAAAACACTATCTACTTCATTATGTCAGTGCATATCCTCGCAACCAAAAACCAAGATACAAAGGTAACAATAAAACACCAGATAATTACATAGACGGTTATTTATTATAAAATATGACACATCCTTTTGAACTGAGTTCTCAGTAGAGATGTAGCAAAATTGATTCACCGCCGGGTAGCGCCACCTGCCGTCTAATGCAGATAATTATCACAACATTCATAACTACGATACGATATACAAAATGTTTCTACTCGGTATCATTTCGCAAAACTGACACTAACTACGACATTTTAAACGTGGTTAGTTATCATAAGCTCTCCTTCCCGTTCTATCATATACCTCAATATCATGAGGGAGAGGACTTATGACATGAAAAAATATTTTACTACCACATCATAAAAAAATACAATTTCTCAATTTTCAATGGCAAGAGAAACAGTTTCAGAAGATACCAGTAGGAATAGGAATTACTAAGTTTTATTTCAGCCTTTTTCAGTCAGAATACTAAGGATGGAAACAGTGGTCTACCGAACCTCAGCGCAGACCGTCGGTCGACGTAACTATATTAATGTATGTCTATGAAGGCGCGAGAGTTTATACGCGCGTACGGTCATCTAATTTTTCTTTTTTAACGGTCGGTCGAGCAATGTTTCATTCTTATTGCTATAGCTTACGGTACCGCCAGAACATGCCGGCTTTAAAGCACATTTTATTTAAGTTTGAGAGCTCCTTGATTATTTTCTTTGAAACTTTGCAAACTACTTTCTAAGTTCGAACGAGCTTATCCCACAGGGATTCTCCAGCTAGAAAACTTTGGATTTGTTTTCGTAAGAGACATTTGAACAGAATGTTGGATGCATTACAATTTTATGAACGAGCGTTCTAAAATGGAGATAAATGCACTCAAACAAAAAATTATATATTTATTTAATATTTATTAATGAATTAAGGCAGATTTTGTATTTATACTGTTTCGAATCCTCCTCGTAAAATCAAATCAACAGATTTCCAATATATCCTTTAGGTATCGATCATTAAAAAAAAATACGGGGAAAAAAGAATCCATAGTTTTGTCTATGTGCAGTTTTGCAAAAGAGTACCAAGTATTTATTTAATAAATAAGTCGCCCTAATGATACAAAATTGCTTTAACCTTTACATTTTATCCTTATCGTTGTTAATTAAAAAAGGAAGCATATCTATACTATAGCTAATAATTTAATTTCCTCCGAGCAAAACAGCTCCAAACGAAATTAAACTCTATTATCTAAATCACAACATCCAAATTCACGCCAATACCTTCGCTTCCATACAAGCTCTCACAAACAGATGGGACTTGAACCGAAGTCTTATCCATAGCCATATCAAGCAATTCTCGCCAATACAACAACCGATTTCTAGCATATTAAGATCCAAAATCGTTCGGCAGATGGCGCCACGGGGCGGGCAAGCGTACACAGATTCTACAATAACATTCGAGACTACTGGTTTAACGAACACAAAAGTATAAAAAGTTGGAATATATTCTGACGCGTTCATGATACCTTTATACTTATTACATTGATAACATTTTATAGATATTTCTATGTCCTCCTCATTCATAGTTTATTCGGTACGCCACTATAGGATCAAGTTTATTGTCTTAGTACTAAAAAAACAACTGTAATTGCGACGTATAATTTTAGTAACAAGATACAAAATAATTTATTTCCATTGTTTGGTTTTACAAATCTTAGCAATAAATAACTATTCATGACTTAACTACAAAGGTGATAACTGTAGAAAAGTATTATAATTCATAATATTATTGCACTTTCAGTCACTGTCTTTATTCATAGGTGATATATATATACAGGCTGTATTCAAATATATATTTTTCAATGTCTTGCCTCACACAGAAGAGACAGACAGACAGAAGCAAATACGAAGAAGACTCGTGCTTAATTGTTTTGTCTGTATGTATAAATTTTAATATTATGAACGCGTCACGTGACATTTTCCCTTTTAAGCAAAAGACGTACAATTTCGACAATATTACTTTTAGGAATCATAAAAATCACAAGTTTTCTACATAAGAATGGCACTTTCAAATAAAACAAAAAATAATATCAAGAAAATTAGGAAATCTGAGGAAAAAAAAAACAAATATTGCATAATAACAAAATAATATTGGTTTTTTAAAACTTTCATAAAAAATCTCAATAAATAAAATAAAAACTGAACTAATTTACAATATTTACAATCGAATATTTATATAGAAAATTGCATAAAACATTAGGGGAAGTACTTTTTTATTAAACAATTAAGCTTTCGTGAGATCTAAGAAAAGCGAATTTTCGTTTATAAAAATAAAAATATAACAGGTAGGCTCTGTCTTTTCGATTCATAGTAAAATATAAAATAATTCACATACATCATTCCCCTAATGGACATGACACTATCTCTTTCCCACACGTGCGATAAGCCACGGGTCTCAACGCGTGCGAAAGAGATAAAATGATATATGACGTTATCATACGATAAAAACTTACGATACATTTTACACCTAAGCTTAATGGATACTAATATATTAGATATACTTAAAATATACTGATAAGCAAATCACGCAATATATTTGCTAAATCAAAATAATGTGAGAATATATTTCTTAATTAAAAGCAAAAAAGGTGGCATTTACTACTAAAACAAATATATCATAGCTAAATTTCATGTTTGGTAGTTACAGTGCAATGAGACGTTTTCCAAAAAAAGTGAAAGATCAGTTTATCTAAGCGTTCGATAGAGGGCGTTAATAATTGAATTTTATTCAGAGCCAAAAGTTTTGTGCTTGCCAGAGAGTGCCTAAGGTCCTCAGACACAGCTGTCAATTACAAAAAAAATAGTTTTCATTCAGAGTACTCGTGTACAAGCAAATTTATTAAACAATTTGGACCCCACGCTGCTACTTCGCCTCTAACGGCGAATTTCCTCACCGTGGTCCTTATTGGTTGTCAAATTTCAAAACCTGACTGATGAAAAATTATATCACCATGACATTAAGTCAGGATGATTTATTTCTGATCTTTTTAACTTTTTAAAGAAAAAGTCTCATTATGAATGAATTCTAAACGTTTTAAATTTAAAAAATATTACGTCATGTTGTAATATTATATCTTTGCTTAAATAATATTGTGATACAATGAATGACAGATATTATTTGCAATAACTGAACTACCTAATAAGAATAAATTAAATTACAATACATACAAAATAAGGGAAGGCGCTTCCTTTGGCAAATTGTACTTGTATTTATATTTTGTATTAATAAATAATACGCGTTCAACCTCTATTTCCAGTAAAATGGTACCAGAAACAAGTTTAATAGTTTATGGAAATAATTTCTTCCAAAAACATTAGATCCATTTACATGTTTATGAAAGTCTTATTAACATTTTTTGGAACATAATTTAAAATAAGCGGAAGATTAAGAACATTGTTTGTTTTTTTTTAAAGTCCATATTAAGTTGACAATTAAAGTAAAAACTCTTAAAACATACATTGCTACCGTTAATGAAATTGCTTTGAAATTCAACATGAAGGTTTAAAAAATCATCGAAAAAATACCTTTAAAAATCTTTAAATAGTTGTTATTTTGTTAATCCCTAAACTTATAGAAATATATTCAGTCTAATAATTATAAAAAAGCTGCCCAAAGAGGAATTTAAAATGCATTCATCAATGGCAAGATTTCACTGGTTAAACATTAACATTTATAAATGTATCAATTCTAATGTGATGTTGCAATGTGATGTGATATTCATTACTTCATTATTATAAATATTGTAATGAAAATGTTACGACACAAATTGACGTATTTAATCACAATTTTTGTATACAATAAAAGCTGTCAACTTGAGCTGTCATTATTAAAAAAATCACACTTTCAAATCTTCTCTTAATTAAGTGTTTCAATAATAAATAAAATTATTTTTTATAAGGGATAATTTAATTTAACCAATTATTATTGTAACAATACATTAAAATGTATGAAATACTGATACAGCTGAACTAATGTCAACTTTGACATACAACCGTCGAATTCATATCAAAATGTGTAATAACATCTCCATGACATAGTAATAGAATAATATACCGCGCGTTAACACCGACTTATTCTAAATATCAATTAATTAACCGATTACACGATCAACTATTATCATATAATATTATCGTTAACAGTCAGGGACGTATTCTCAAACCAAACACACAAAACCACGTCGAATGTCGTGAGAATACTCCCCCAGTATCATTATATCGACGAACGGAATGTGCACTTACATGGTGTTGCCATTATTTAAGTTAAATACCCAATAATACTTATTTAAACCTCCAGTTACATTTTGTGCATGAATTTCCAACCTTACACCTAAAAAAAATGCGAAACACTAATTCAAAATACTGCAATACTGCAATCTCAGTAATATCCCCCGTAAAAAACATCAACTTACATCTATCTCGTAAACGGAAAGACAACATCAAAATGCAAGCATCTCCCATCGCCGGCGCCGAAGCGTTATGATATGAACTTTACGAACCTGCAACGAAACCTACGTTAGAACAACAATAGCTTGCGACCGCGCCGGTCGGAGGACGCTCGCGCACTACAGAGATCACTATAACCTCACTGCTTGGAAGCGTGCCAGCGCTCAGTTCATTCACTGTGACGTCACTGGCGGCGGCCACGTCACACGTCATCCAGCACGAATGCGACCTGCATTGTGGGCCCTGGAAAGAAAACTCATATGTTAGAGGCCGCAGGACTCTAGGTGATGTCATCGTCGTGCCACGTATTTCTACATATTTATACACTGTCTTTTAAACGTGAAGAAATCGGCATGTTCTGAGAACTTTAAACAGTTTTGAAGGACATGTGACATTCACCAACCCGCACCTGGCCAGCGTGGTGAATTAAGGCCTAATCTCTCTCGCCAAGAGAGAAGTCCCTGTGACCCAGCAGTGGGAACGTTAATAGGGTGATGATGATGATACACTCTCATAACATGTATCTCCACATTACGATGATATCGCGCCGATGCGAAAAGTGCTTGAGAGCACCCGTAATGTCATAGCATAGCGGCGAGCCTTTCGCTACTAGCGATACTTTATTATTTTTGTTTTTAGACATACATATAAGCAACCGCCTTTTGCCCTTGCTAACATTAAAAATCCATTACATAGATTATTTGATCCTTATTAACCGATATGCACGAAAGCCTGTAATGCCGGCTGTACACACGCGCCGAGACACCCCGAGACAGGCCGAACGCGAGTGTGTACAGGGCGCTCTCGTCTCGTCTCGCTCTCTCGTTCTCGTCTCGGTCGCTCTCGGTGGCTTGTCGGTTTTTTGCGCCCGAGTCAAAGGGTCTCGTTGGCTCTCGTTGGTAAACGAGAGCGAGCATGTACACACTCGTTCATTTACTTGCTCGTTGATAGTATTTAATTTTTTTTTTTTTTTAATTTAATTTAATAAAAATTTTTTTTTTCTTTTTTCTCCATGGTTTACGAATTTTCTTCTTATAGTAAATGTTAAAAAAATTATAATAGCTCATGGCACAAACACAAATAGCAGCAGCAATTTCTACGTCCATTGTCGCGTGAGTCTTCAGTTCAAATGTTAGAACGAGTGTGTACAGGCATGCTCTCGACGAGACCCCTCTCGGCCGAGACATTCGCCGAGAGGGTCTCGGCGCGTGTGTACAGCCGGCATAATGTGAAGAATACTATGCGCTTACGTCCAAATAGAATAGTAAGTAATAAGTATTCTATTAAGAAGCATTCTAAATCCAAACTAAACTGAACTTGTGGGACTAGCGACCTGATTTATGCCTGAAAAACAGGATTATCCTAGTTCAGTTATATATCGTAGTTCTAATTGAATTGTTTGTTTGCTTACATTAGCTATAATTATATATTATTTACTTATTTTCGCGCGAGTCTATAGTTCCGTCCACACCTAAGTGTTCACATTACCTTTTGACCTGCAAAATGCAGAGGATTCTATTTTTAAAATCATTGTGAGAAAATTATTATTGGACAAATCATACTACAATCTTGCCGAAGCACTTGCTGATAACTTTCATATTTCATAAGTACCTAAATGTTTCTGTTTTTCTTCTGTAATTTTTAAGTATTTGCTATGTATCCATGACTTTTCCAAGTGTACGTTATGTATCTTTATGGAATAAATGAATTCTTATCTTATCTTATTACCTTTGGGCGGGTCTCAGACCATCACGAAGGCGTCGCGGCCGCGGAACAGGAAGGGGTGCTGGTCGATCATGGTCTGCACGATGTCCTCGAGGTAGGGCCGCGTCATCTCGAACCGCCCCATGTCCGAGAACGACACCGGCAGCAAGGTCGGCCACCAGCAGATCGCCAGGTTCTTGGAGTCCATTGAGTTCAGTTTGGAGTTGTCCGCCACCCTGGCAATGGAGATTTGTAGAGTAAAGTAATTATTTATTGCATTTACATGTACATAAAAGATCTTGACATACACCAACCCGCACTTGGCCAGCGTGGTGAATTAAGGCCTAATCTCTCTCGACAAGAGAGAAGTCCCTGTGTCCCAGCCGTGGGAACGTTAATAGGGTGATGATGATGATGATGATGAAAAGATCCTACTACTATCCTACTACTATTATAAAGGCGAAAGTTTGTAAGTATGGATGTATGGATGTTTGTTACTCTTTCACGTAAAAACTACTGAACCGATTTAAATGAAATTTGGTACAAAGAATCTCTAGAGCCTGAAAAATAACATAGGCTACTTTTTACCGCGGAAAAACGTCATTCCGCGGGAAAATCCATTATAACGCGGGTAACACCGCGGGGCACAGCTAGTCTTAAATAAATAAATTAGTATCAATGTAAATTACCCATTGAGCATGCAATTTCATTTGTTACATAATATGTCATCTTATCATAAAATTATTTAAATTAAATTCATCAATAAATCATTTTTCATCACACATATAATTAAAATTGTACCTAATGTCAAATTTTGTATTTTAGTTTAATGCTAGTGTGACCGCTCCAGACTCCCGCAAGGTTCTCGGCACAAGACTTGATGAATGGAGATGGCTCATAGCAACGCTCTCTATTTATACAGGTAACAGCCCTATAGTCAATTTCATAATTTTACATATTTTATGTAAACAATGGTGTTTACTCGCCGAAATAAAGCTTTACGTAGAAAGGTTTGCCAATTTGTCCGAAAAATTTAGTAACAACTTGTAACTTTGTTCTTATCTGATAATTTAGATAAAAGCATATATAGAGGGTGCAGTGTTAAAACCCGATAATTGCAAATAAATAGTAAATAAGTTTTATTAGCCTACTAGCCGTGTTGGCTAAGTGGGGAGCACACTAGATTTTCATTCCGAAGGTCGTGGGTTCAAACCTCGCTACGAAATACTGGATTTTTATTCGTGAAAAATGTACCTATGTGCGCTTTAAAACACGTGCTTTAACGGTGAAGGCAAACATCGTGTTGAAACCGGCATGTTTTGAGAACTTTGAAGTGTGTGAACATGGTGACATTCACCAACCCGCACTTGGCCAGTGTTGTGAATTAAGGCCTAATCTCTTTCGCCAAGAGAGAAGTCCCTGTGTCCCAGCAGTGGGAACGTTAATAGGGTGATGATGATGATGATGTTGAGCCTACTAGAATCAGAATTGTTTCCTCTTTCTAGTGATGTTAACAGTTAATGTAAACTAATGCGGTAATGTGGCCCGGGGAAGCCATCTACCTTCTACGTCTTCATGCCCCATCTTAGACCACATCGCCCTTTTACATCAGGTGAGAGTGAAAGGTTAAATGAAGGCTTATCTAACATAAATATGTTACGCTATTTGCAAGCCAAGTATACTATTAAATTTTGCAAGTGTGTCTTATCACTAACCCAAACTAGTATGTATTACTTTATTAATATGTCGGGCGACTAATACACATCCATACTATAATATTATAAAAGCGAAAGTAACTTGGGCTGTTCCTCATTCACGCAAAAACTACTAAACCGTGTTCAATGAAATTTGGTTCACAGATTTTGTAACAGTGTTTTTTTTTTTTTTGTTGTTATTTTTATCTGCAATCAGTCTTTAGTTTTGTGATATTTCATGTCGTTTAGGGAATTGGTCCAATGATCATTTCCCTCATTGTTTTTTTTTAGTGTTCATGTGCTTAGTTCCATGATATGTTATATCCTCAGTATGCCGTTTTGAGCTCTTTGTATAATGGCGGCATTCGTTTTACACGTGGACCCCCACAGCTGAATACCATAAGTCCATAATAGGCTTCAGAAGACAAGCCGTGTTGGCTAAGTGGGAGGACACTCGACTTTCATTCCGAAGGTCGTGGGTTCAAACCCCGCCACGCACCTCTGGATTTTTCTTCTTGAAAAATGTACGTGCGCTTTAAAACACGTGCTTTAACGGTGAAGGCAAACATCGTGAGGAAACCGGCATGTTCTGAGAACTTTAAAAGAGTTTGAAGGGCATGTGACATTCACCAACCCGCACTTGGCCAGCGTGGTGAATTAAGGCCTAATCTCTCTCGTCAAGAGAGAAGTCCCTGTGTCCCAGCAGTGGGAACGTTAATAGGGTGATGATGATGATGATGATGAGGCTTCTGAATTACTTTGTAGACCAAGAGTTAGTTTCGTATCCGTGATATAATAAACAGTAATGTGTGTTACCTGGCGAAGTGGTGCACGAGGTAGTCGAGCGTGGCGCGCGCCGGCGGCGTGAGCGCGTTGTTGAGCAGCGAGCGCAGCGCCAGCACGCGCACGCTGCGGTCCTTCAGCTCCACGCCGCCCGCGATGTATGTGTGTTACCTGGCGAAGTGGTGCACGAGGTAGTCGAGCGTGGCGCGCGCCGGCGGCGTGAGCGCGTTGTTGAGCAGCGAGCGCAGCGCCAGCACGCGCACGCTGCGGTCCTTCAGCTCCACGCCGCCCGCGATGTATGTGTGTTACCTGGCGAAGTGGTGCACGAGGTAGTCGAGCGTGGCGCGCGCCAGCGGCGTGAGCGCGTTGTTGAGCAGCGAGCGCAGCGCCAGCACGCGCACGCTGCGGTCCTTCAGCTCCACGCCGCCCGCGATGTATGTGTGTTACCTGGCGAAGTGGTGCACGAGGTAGTCGAGCGTGGCGCGCGCCAGCGGCGTGAGCGCGTTGTTGAGCAGCGAGCGCAGCGCCAGCACGCGCACGCTGCGGTCCTTCAGCTCCACGCCGCCCGCGATGTATGTGTGTTACCTGGCGAAGTGGTGCACGAGGTAGTCGAGCGTGGCGCGCGCCAGCGGCGTGAGCGCGTTGTTGAGCAGCGAGCGCAGCGCCAGCACGCGCACGCTGCGGTCCTTCAGCTCCACGCCGCCCGCGATGTATGTGTGTTACCTGGCGAAGTGGTGCACGAGGTAGTCGAGCGTGGCGCGCGCCAGCGGCGTGAGCGCGTTGTTGAGCAGCGAGCGCAGCGCCAGCACGCGCACGCTGCGGTCCTTCAGCTCCACGCCGCCCGCGATGTATGTGTGTTACCTGGCGAAGTGGTGCACGAGGTAGTCGAGCGTGGCGCGCGCCAGCGGCGTGAGCGCGTTGTTGAGCAGCGAGCGCAGCGCCAGCACGCGCACGCTGCGGTCCTTCAGCTCCACGCCGCCCGCGATGTATGTGTGTTACCTGGCGAAGTGGTGCACGAGGTAGTCGAGCGTGGCGCGCGCCAGCGGCGTGAGCGCGTTGTTGAGCAGCGAGCGCAGCGCCAGCACGCGCACGCTGCGGTCCTTCAGCTCCACGCCGCCCGCGATGTATGTGTGTTACCTGGCGAAGTGGTGCACGAGGTAGTCGAGCGTGGCGCGCGCCAGCGGCGTGAGCGCGTTGTTGAGCAGCGAGCGCAGCGCCAGCACGCGCACGCTGCGGTCCTTCAGCTCCACGCCGCCCGCGATGCAGCCGCGCATTGCTGCACACACGACATTCATTAATAAACCAGCTGACCCGGCAAACCTTGTTTTGCCACATTAAGTTTTCCACCGGAGAGGAAAAATGATTCAATTACTAAAATGGCTATTTAAAAATAAGGGTTGGTCGTAGAAGGGTGAAAATTGAGGATTGTATGTATTTTTGTATGTTGTATCATAAAAAAATAGAAATAAAAAATTTTGTCTACAAAATAAAATAAACAATTTATACATTTAGGGGGATGAAAAATAGATGTTGGTCGATTCTCAGACTTACTCAATATGCTCACAAAAACATGAGAATCGGTCAAGCCGTTTCGGAGGAGTATGGCAACGAAAACTGTGACACGAGAATTTTATATATTAGATAAATATTTCCGGACTACTCACACAGCATCACCTAACCCCAAAGCCCTAAGCAGAGCTTGTACTATGGGTGTTAGGTGGCTGATATACTACATAGATACATTTTTTTTTGTAAATACATACATATGATACATAGAAAACACCCAGACCCGAAACCAGAAATTGTACATCGTACGAAATCTGGTTCACCGGCGGGAATCGAACCCGAAAATATTAGGTCCTTACATATGAAATTGGCGTTTTTCGTACTGGCCACTTTAATCACAAATTTCTCCTCTTTGGTAAGGAATTCCAAATTCAAATTTGTACAGCTATAGACTCATGTATTTGTGCTTCGATGATCGTCATTCATTTGTTTTTTTTCTTCTGTTTTTTTCTGTTTGCGTCACTCATTTTACAAAATGGAAAACTTAAAATATCGCATTATTTACGAGTACGAGTTCCGCCGTGGCACTAGTGCTGCGGAAACAACTCGAAGGGTGAATGATGTGTATGGCGGTCGTGTTGCAAAAGAAAACACAGTTCGTTTTTGGTTCCAACGTTTTCGTTCTGGAAATTTCGACTTGCAGAACAAGCCCCGTGGACGGCCTGAGACTCAAGTTGATAATGAAGAGTTGAAGGCTATTGTGGAAGCGGATCCATCGCAAACCACGTCCGAGTTAGCTGCAGGCTGCGGTGTTAGTGATAAAACTGTTTTAATTCACTTGAAGCAAATTGGGAAGATTAAAAAGCTTGAAAGGTGGGTACCTCACGAATTGACTGAAGCAAACCGGCAAACGCGCGTCGACTGCTGCGTTACATTACTAAACCGGCACAATAATGAAGGTATTTTAAACCGAATCATTACCTGTGATGAAAAATGGGTTCTTTACGATAATCGGAAGCGCTCAGCGCAATGGTTGGATCCTGGCCAGCCAGCCAAATCCTGCCCCAAGCGAAAATTAACCCCAAAAAAGTTACTTGTAAGCGTTTGGTGGACTAGTGCCGGTATTGTTCATTACAGTTTTCTCAAATCTGGCCAGACTATTACGGCTGATGTCTATTGTCAGCAATTGCAAACCATGATGGAAAAGCTAGCGGCTAAACAACCTAGGCTGGTCAATCGCTCCACGCCACTGCTGCTTCACGACAACGCTAGACCACACACTGCGCAACAGACGGCTACTAAATTAGAAGAGCTTCAATTGGAAAGTCTAAGACATCCTCCGTACTCCCCGGACCTTGCTCCAACAGATTACCATTTTTTTCGAAATTTGGATAACTTCTTGCAAGGGAAAAAATTCAACTCCGATGGGGCAGTCCAAATCGCCTTCAAAGATTTTATTGATTCCCGTCCGACTGGTTTTTTTAGTAAAGGGATCAATGAACTACCTATAAGATGGCAAAAGTGCATAGAAAATAATGGTTCATACTTTGATTAATTAAATATATATTAAAAAATATTCGACTTTTTGTTCCTCCCATACAAAACGCCAATTTCATATGTAAGGACCTAATAACACAATAAAACTGGTAATGAAATGAAATTAAATGAAATTGAAACAATAATTAACAATACATGTCAGATCTTAAATAAACGTTTATGTCAATATATTCAGCCTGCAAGCAGGCGTGCAAATATTTTGTCAAATTTATATTAAAAATGTCATCATAAAAAACTTGGTACATTTATCATCATAATTCAAATACCCATTCACATTATACAAACATTTGTCAAGCAACCAACTACATAATCTGTACTTAGAAATAGACCCATTTAATTGTTTTATTGATTCGGGTAATTAATTATAAATTAAAATACACATGTTATAAACATTGCTTCTATATAAATCCCTATTGCATTGTGGTTTGAACAGCAAATTTTTAAATTTATCCCTTTTCTGTTGTGTTATAATAACCTCACTCTGCTTTATAAACAAACTTGGGTGAGATTATACGAAAAGGCATAACTCTCTAATATACATGCCAGGGGGCAATTAACACTAAACATTATTTCTTAGGGGGATAATAATAGGACAGAGTTTTGCAGACAATCCTAAATCAACGTGTTTGCGACAAATCAGCGATAATATTTGTTTTTTATTGCACTTAACAAAAAGCAGCTAAATTATAATTCTTTTAAATAATTAAAAATAGTCGGTGCAGGATTTTTTTAGGAAATTCTTTCTTAATAGTTGTAACAAATTCATGAGATCGGTTGAGCTATTTAAAAGTTTATGGGGGTGAGAGTGTGGAAGGAAAACCGAAAATCTACAAATATACTCGAGTGGGGTATCAAATGAAAGCGCATCGCGTGCATATACTTAATTTGTTACAACATATGTTTTATTCTATTATCCGTCCGTGAAGGTCGATGGATCGGTTTAGACTAGGAGATCACTTTTTTGCGATAAGGCTTCTTATTGCACGTCGGCCGTAGTCGGGTAAAAGAATGTTCTAAAACCATCAAATGAAAGGACAATACTCACTGGCAATATCCTCTAACTTGGCCATGCTGTCCTCGTCGAGCAGCGGCGGCAGTTTCTTCGAGAAGAAGTCCTTCAGCGCAGTCGCCACCGCGTTCACGGGGATGTCGAGCGCGTAGAAATCCACGTTAGGATCTAAAAAAAAAAAGTGTGTGTGTGTCAGCTACGACGCACGATTGGAGTTTACTCCTTACGAACTATAATTATAATATAATATCGAATAGAAAAAAAGGGTAAATGAACGCATCTGCTAAAATGATAAGAGAAACAAACATATATCTGTAATTATTCGGATTATTTATATTACTTCAATAAAGCGTATTACATAAAGTATTTTACAAAATAATATAAATAAAATACAGCAATACCTCTTTAAAGATTATTTTTTTATCAAAATCTATGTACCAAATTTAATTTAAATGGGTTAAGTAGTTTTTGCGTGAAAGAGAAACAGACAGACAGTCAGACAGAGTTGCTTTCGCATTTATAATATTAGCATGGATTATTAACCCATGACCAAAAAGAGGGGTGAAATTTTGACGTGTCTGTCGGTCTCTCTGGGACATCATAGCTCCCGAACGGATGGAGCGATTTCAATTTAGTTTTTTTTTTGTATGAAAGGTGAGTTTGGCGCGTGTGTTCTTAGACATGTTTCATGAGATCGGTTGAGCTATTTAAAAGTTTATGGGGGTGAGAGTGTGGAAGGAAAACCGAAATTCTACAAATATAATCGAGTGGGGTATCAATAGAAAGCGCATCGCGTGCACATTACTAAATATGATGGTGTTTTACTTTTAAGGAAAATAAGGGATTGCAATCGGTGGATTTTCTTAAAGTTTAATTTAGATGAACGGACGATCTGGTGAAGGCTGCGGGCTCACGGTGGATGTAGGCCGCTGCCAGCCGAAACCACTGGAGGTCTTTGAGGGAGGCCTATGCAGTGGCAGTGGACGTCTTACGGCTGAGATGATGATGATGAGAAAGAAAGAGAAAGAGAAACATTTATTGACACATCACAACACAAAATACAATAAAACAAAGAAAAACAAAAAAAATTGTGAGATGTGCCAAAAGGCCCGTCTCAGCATAATGCAACCCCACACTAAGGGCACGGAGGTGCGCTGATTTTCAGACGAGACCTTAGAACACAAACATCACGACTAACGATGAAATTCAGATTAATCTGTACCTTCGTTAAACTTGTTGAAGAGCATCTCGACGTGCGCGCGGTTGCCGGGCACCCGGTACAGCCCCTCGGAGCCCAGGCCCTCCCGCTCGATGAACTCCACGCACTTCTCCACGAAGAGGGGGACCCCGTGCGCGCCCTGGGGGCCCCAGTTCACCGCGGCCGGTGCGTTTGTGCTCTGGGCGTTCTTCTTGTCTTTGCTCTTTGAGAACTCCTGTAAGATTACCATCTTATATATAAAATTCTCGTGTCACAGTTTTCGTTGCCATACTCCTAGGAAACGGCTTCTCCGATTCTCATGAAATTTCGTGAGCATATTGAGTAGGTCTGAGAATCGGCCAACATCTATTTTTTCATTTTGCAAAACAACGTTTGCTGGGGTCAGCTAGTAATAAATAAATATTTCCAGACAATTCACACAACAACATCTAGCCCCGTGGTAAGCTCTAAGCTTGTATTACGGGTACTAGACATCTGATATACTTAATATAATAGGCATACATACATATACAGATATTTTTTATTATACATATTAGACACCCAGACCAAGAAGAAAACTTGCAGAACATACAAACACTTTCACCCTCGGCGGGAATCGAACACGCTACCTCTTGCGCCGCAAGCCACCACCATATTAGCACTAGTTTCCAAGACACATTTTGAGTCAAAGTCCAAACGTTTATTTCCTTAGACGCACAGGGCATACAGGGGCAGGTCAACTTGAAGCTTATTTAAATAAAAACTAAGAATAATCAAGGAAATAACATTGTCTTGACAGTTCGCTTAAATTTTTTACACTGAGTTGAGAAGCGAAACCCAGATTTTATCTCTTATGTTGATAATTTAACAATATTAGTTTGTGTGCGAGTTGTTTTTAACCTATACTCATCCTCACTACTATCCATATCCACCGAATTAAATAAAGGTCTCCTCTTTACAAATTGTGTCTTATTTTCGTACAAAGTTTGAAAGAGGTCAAGTTTCTATAAGGTGAGATAATATATAATATAATATTTTATATATAATATATCTTAATAGAAATATTTTTATTTATCCGATAATTTAATAATTTTTTTCTATAATTAAATCGAAATTTAATTTCATTTAATATCAAGTCAATTTATGTGTTAAGTTAATATATCATTACAATATTTCAAATGCGATTGTAAAATTATTTTATGAATAAATTAATATGAATATAAAGGTAATCATATCATATCATCATATCATATCATAGGATATTTTGGTATCAAAATAAATAAGTGTATATTGTAATTAATGTTTTAAAACTGTTTGGACATCTTTTGTGACATCTTCGACAGGGCCTCTTTACAGCTGCTATTATTATTATGTAAGTAGACAAAGCCCCTGTACAGCTGCTATATATATATATATATATTATATATAGCTATATTTATATGCTGCTATATATATATATATATAGCTATATTTATTAATAATTTGTTTTTTTAGTGTTTAATTTAATTTATGTATTTATTATTATTTTAGATTTTTTTTATTGTGTTCTTTGACGAAAATAAGTGTACAACCATGTTCCAAAAGTTAATAAAGATTTGAATTTGAAATAAGGTCTCTGTATTTTAGGTAGGTCTTATTACCGCACCCTATCTCTCTCGCCAAGAGAGGAATCCCTGTGTCCCAGCAGTGGGAAAGTTACCGGGGTGATGATGATGTCTCACCTTTTTTTTTTATATTATTGATAAGCTTACATTTGACCACAATCTCACCTGATGCAAAGTGACAACGTGGTCTAAGATGGAGCATGAAGGCCTAGAATCTCACATGATTGAATGATGATGAGATGATGTCTCACCTTATTATGCCTACGGTCGTGCTTGCTGAACGGATGGTGCCGCCGCCGGGAGTCCGCCGCGCTGGACGAGGAGTTATCTTGGGCAGAAGACTGGTAGTCCGCTGTCATGTTCTGCAGAATACCCATCTATAAAAATCTTCGTCATGAGCATTGACTAAATATAAACTTACTAGTAGGGCCCAGCGGTGTTTCCCGCGGAATGACACTTTCCCGCGGTTTAAAGTAGCCTATGTCCTTTCTCAGGATCGAGAGATTCTGTGTACCAAATTTCATTAAAATCGGTTCATTAGTTTTCACGTGAAAGCGTAACAAACAAACTTACTTTCACATTTATATATAGGAGGATCTATAATTATATCATAAAGAGGATAGATTTGTTTGTATGAATTGAATGGCTCCGAAACTACAGAACGGATTAGATAAATCTAAATTTAAAATTTAAGAAAAACCCCCGATTCAAATGCCTTAATTTCCTTAAATATAAAACAACATAATATTATGTAATGTGGACGCGATGCGTTTTCATTTGATACCCCACACTAGTATATTTGCAGATTTTCGGTTTTGCTTCCCCACTCTCACCCCCATTACTTTTAAACGGACCAACCGATTTTCATGAAACATGTCTAAGAACACTCGCGCAAGACTCAGCTTTCATACAAAAAAAAACTAAATTGAAATCGCTCCATCCGTTCGGGAGCTATGGTGACACAGACAGACAGACACGTCAAACTTATAACACACCTCTTTTTTGGACGGGGGTTAAAAAATGTATCACCAATGGAAGCTATCCCCGAGTAATATAGACTATATTCTATTTATATATTTTTGGAGGTTTTTTCTGTTCACGTCCGTATGTGTTAACCCTCTGAATCCTTACACGAACCTCCGGGTGGTGCTAAGAACAGTCTCTGGTGGTAGGCTTCGGCCGCGGCTTGTCACCACCTTCCGGGCTGGGCCAGTGCGTGTAACGATTTTTTCGTGTTTCGTAATGTGGTCCGGTGAAGCCATCTACCTTCTAGGTCATACCATAGCGGGATAACAGGTTTTTTATAACAAAGGTACTCACTACCTTCGCCTTAAAATTATTCGGAAGTTGACAGCGGCTCCTAGGCCGCCACAGATGGGTTCGAGACCCGGATATTTGTTATATCCCATTTTAACTTCATCTTTTAAAATCTCAAGTTCTTAATAATAAGTAATTGATTAAAACGAACTTAGTTTATTTTCGAAAGAAAAAATCACTTGTCCCGGCCGATAGAAAGTTTAAAAGTAGCGTACCTTGTGAGTCGGTTCATGGTGGGGCGGCGGCGGCAGCGGGCGCGGGCGCCGCGTCTCGCCGTCGGAACTGCCTTCGCTCGACTCGCTGGCTGCTACAATAGCACATGGCATACATTTTAGCATAGTATAAAACAAAGCCTTTTCCCATAAAACTTTAAAACTACGCAAAGGAATTTAATGCAGTTTTTTTGTGATAGTTTAATTCAACACGTAGGTTTATAAGTATACAGGAACACGTGTGATAGGAGATAGATCTAATAAATCTTAATTTAAAATTTAAGAAAAACCCCCGTTTCCATGGCCTTAATTTCCTTAAATGTAAAACAACATAATATTAAGTAATGTGGACGAGATGCGCTTTCATTTGATACCCCACACTCGTATATTTGCAGATTTACTGTTTTCCTTCCCCACTCTCACCCCCGTAACTTTTAAATGGCTCAACCGATTTTCATGAAACATGTCTAAGAACATCCGGGCCAAACTCATCTTTCATACAAAAAAAAAACTAAATTGAAATCGCTCCATCCGTTCGGGTCCATCCATCTTTTCTTTGGCCTACCTCTTCCCACATATCCATCAACACACATAATATCTAAAACTCAATAATAGAAAATTAATATTAGGTCCTTACATATGAAATTGGCGTTTTTCGTACTGGCCACTTTAATCACAAATTTCTCCTCTTTGGTAAGGAATTCCAAATTCAAATTTGTACAGCTATAGACTCATGTATTTGTGCTTCGATGATCGTCATTCATTTGTTTTTTTTCTTCTGTTTTTTTCTGTTTGCGTCACTCATTTTACAAAATGGAAAACTTAAAATATCGCATTATTTACGAGTACGAGTTCCGCCGTGGCACTAGTGCTGCGGAAACAACTCGAAGGGTGAATGATGTGTATGGCGGTCGTGTTGCAAAAGAAAACACAGTTCGTTTTTGGTTCCAACGTTTTCGTTCTGGAAATTTCGACTTGCAGAACAAGCCCCGTGGACGGCCTGAGACTCAAGTTGATAATGAAGAGTTGAAGGCTATTGTGGAAGCGGATCCATCGCAAACCACGTCCGAGTTAGCTGCAGGCTGCGGTGTTAGTGATAAAACTGTTTTAATTCACTTGAAGCAAATTGGGAAGATTAAAAAGCTTGAAAGGTGGGTACCTCACGAATTGACTGAAGCAAACCGGCAAACGCGCGTCGACTGCTGCGTTACATTACTAAACCGGCACAATAATGAAGGTATTTTAAACCGAATCATTACCTGTGATGAAAAATGGGTTCTTTACGATAATCGGAAGCGCTCAGCGCAATGGTTGGATCCTGGCCAGCCAGCCAAATCCTGCCCCAAGCGAAAATTAACCCCAAAAAAGTTACTTGTAAGCGTTTGGTGGACTAGTGCCGGTATTGTTCATTACAGTTTTCTCAAATCTGGCCAGACTATTACGGCTGATGTCTATTGTCAGCAATTGCAAACCATGATGGAAAAGCTAGCGGCTAAACAACCTAGGCTGGTCAATCGCTCCACGCCACTGCTGCTTCACGACAACGCTAGACCACACACTGCGCAACAGACGGCTACTAAATTAGAAGAGCTTCAATTGGAAAGTCTAAGACATCCTCCGTACTCCCCGGACCTTGCTCCAACAGATTACCATTTTTTTCGAAATTTGGATAACTTCTTGCAAGGGAAAAAATTCAACTCCGATGGGGCAGTCCAAATCGCCTTCAAAGATTTTATTGATTCCCGTCCGACTGGTTTTTTTAGTAAAGGGATCAATGAACTACCTATAAGATGGCAAAAGTGCATAGAAAATAATGGTTCATACTTTGATTAATTAAATATATTATATTAAAAAATATTCGACTTTTTGTTCCTCCCATACAAAACGCCAATTTCATATGTAAGGACCTAATATAATTCAAGATTTACCTTTATCTTCTTGCGTTCGAGCCCGATACCCGGTGGGAAGCTCGGGCGGACCCACGAACATGCCCAATTTGGGCACTCTAGGACTCTGCACAGCCACTAGGTTACCTAGAGACCTGTTGAATGAACGAAAAATTATTGCAAAGTAATAAAAACAAGGTAGTTTAAATAAATCAAAAATCGAGTCGACAACATCCTTTTAGTTTTTTCCGCTAAAAGTGTCGCAAATGGCCCACTGTTCACATCGATACAATAAACACAAGATAACGTGTTTAAAGGCCTAGTCCGGAAACTGTCTACACTCACCGATGCAGAAATTCACAAGCTAGAAAGAACCGATCGGAAGACCAGCGGTAGAGCTTTTTTATATGCTTAGTGGAGACCATTTTGAAAGAGGGGTGTTATAAGTTTGACGTGCTGTCTGTCAGTGGCATCATAGCTCCCGAAATGAAGCGATTTAAATTTAGGTTTTGAAGTGAAACTTCTTTAGAATCGTTGTGATTTCAGACCGGATGCAACGGAAATACGTCAGGTAAGCCAATCTTAAACGCTAACAAGGTTAAGCAACTTTCCGGTACGCCAGTACTTGGATGGGTGACCGCCCGAACAAAATATTTTAGCACAATATTTTTTTTTTTGTTTTTTATTTATTTCATTCTTTTGTCGATTTACTGAAGTTTCACTTCTACCGTGTGTGAATCGCACACACACACCTTGTTTTTTTATTTTAAATTTAGTTTAAAATTTCGTGTGCTCAAGTTAGAGTACACTGGGGACCACAGCGCAAGTATAGGCGAGTAACAGATGCTTGTTATATACCGTTATTATAAAATACTAACATGTTTATTAACCAATACACACGTTACAATTTCACTTAGCAGCGGTCCCCGCACGAGGCTAGCCTGTATTGCGGGAGACCTGTTACAATTATGTTTAACCGGGTACAGAAAACAGTGCATGAAAACAAAGGAAGTGACAAAATACGACAAATAATAAAATTCCATTTTTATTAACCCCCGACCAAAAAAGAGGGGTGTTATAAGTTTGACGTGCCTGTCTGTCTGTCTGGTGTGTCAGTCTGTCTGGAACATCATAGCTCCCTAACGGATGGAGCGATTTCGATTTAGTATTTTTTTTTGTATGAAAGGTGAGTCTGGCGCGTTTGTTCTTAGACATGTTTCATGAAAATCGGTTGTGCCGTTTAAAGGTTATGGGGGTGCAAGTGGGGAAGGAAAACCGAAAATCTGCAAATATACTAGTGTGGGGTATCAAATGAAAGCGCATCGCGTCCAAATAACATAATATTATATGAAATTAAAGCATTGGAATCGGGGGTTTATCTTGAAATGAAAAGAAATGAAATTTATTTATTGCTTGAAATATGGTTTACATAGGTGTCAGGTTATTTATACAGTTCTACATACTTCGTCAATCGTCGTCTTAAATTATAAATTTAGATTTATTTATTTTTATTTAGGAAAGGGTAAATATTAGAAGCAGTTATTAATTACTTATTATAATACTCCTTATAATACTTTCGTATCTAGCACACCCCTTCTTTTTCCCAATAATCCTATCCATTCAAGGTTGTCTGGTAGAGATCGCTCTTTAGCGATAAGACCGCCATTTGTCGCATAGTCTTAAGTGCTTATTTTTAGTTTTGTGATTTTAATTACGTGTGCAATAAAGAATATTTATCTTATCTTATCTTAATATAATATGCGTTAGTGTTACCGTTTCTTGTAATGCCGGGGCGCGTGGTGCGCGTTGTGGCGGCGGCGCGCGTGCGAGCGCTGCGCGCCCGAGCCCGAGCTGGAGCCCGAGCTGTCCGTCTCCGAGAAAGCTGCCAGGGAAACAACATGTTTATACATACAACACTTTTGAAGTGAAACTTCTTTAGAATCGTTGTGATTTCAGTTCAGTTTCTTCAAATAATTGGACTTTGCGCTTGAAGCGCAATTTGCCAGTGTCGAGTTAAATAAAATTATTAAGTGAAAAAGATGTTACTCAGTTGAACGCCATTTTGCGTTTGTTGTGATTTCAACCCGGATGCAACGGAAAAACGACAGGTAAGCCAATCTTAAACGCTAACAAGGTTAAGCAACTTTCGACGCCAGTACTTGGATGGGTGACCGCCCGAACAAAATCTTTATGCACAGTATTTTTTTTTTGTTTTTTTTTATGCATCTCATCTTTTTGTCGATTTACTGAAGTTTCACTTCTATCGTGAGTGAATCGCACAGACAACTTTTTTTTTGGTCATTATCATCATCATCATCTTCCTGACCTTATCCCACATTTACGTGGGGTCGGCACAACATGTTTTCTGCTTCCATTTCCCTCTTTCACCCGTCATCTCAACACTCACCTCTTTCTTACACATGTCATCTTTCACACAGTCCATCCATCTTTTCTTCGGCCTACCTCTTCTCACATATCCATCTACATTCATATCTAACGCTATTTTTTTGACATTATATAAAAAATAATAACGTAAATCAATTCAATTCAATATCTTGTACCTAATTGTAACGTAAATCATATGAGGAGTGTACGTGTATCTTACATAGCTATTATGTCACCGGAAAAAAACAAGATCCGTAAATAAATTCATAGGATTCTAAATGTGAGAAAAAGTTAATTAGTTTGACGACCATATTTTCAGTAAAATAATCAGTGCATCCTGAATTTCTTAATTAAAGAACGCAAATATAGCTTAACTCATATTTAAAAATCGTACATGAAAATCCAAGCGC
The DNA here is from genome assembly GCA_929108375.1 of Gymnoscelis rufifasciata. Taxonomy (NCBI): domain Eukaryota; kingdom Metazoa; phylum Arthropoda; class Insecta; order Lepidoptera; family Geometridae; genus Gymnoscelis; species Gymnoscelis rufifasciata. The sequence goes on along the minus strand of OV815327.1, from coordinate 3,707,823 downwards.
AAGGCGAGCGAGCGCAGCGAGGTTTATTTCTATAAAATATAGATGGAACGACTAAATCTTTGCTATCGACCTATCAGAGAACATTATGTTATTTTCCTTATTAAAAAAAAAAGCGTATAACTAAAGCAGATTGGCCAAACCGTTTAGAATCCTACAAAAGAATACCGATTCGTTTATAAATTTACCATGAAAACATGCACGTCGCATAATCAACTTTTTCTCTCGTTTAGAATCCCACGAAATCGAGATTTATAACGTTCCTAGAAATGTTATAAAAGGTTAAGGGGTAGTCAAAGTACTCACAGGGTTGATGCATAGCTGATTTCTCATGCCGCCTATGTCTCCTCAATCGCTGCATAGATGGCGCCTCCATGTATTCGTTAGTTTCTTTTATCTGTGGCAAAACAGGTTCAATTGTACTTTATTTTTTCAAACCTAAGAATTATCCTATTATAATTGGAAGCAAATAAAAATTACTGAATATATGGACTTTTATACAATATTTATATATATTTTATAAGATATAAGAATAATAATAGTTTTTAAATATTTTTAATAAGTGATAAACCTCACTTTGTAGGTGAAACTATTTATAAATTTTATGCAGAAAAAGAATAAGACACATCCGTAACTTTCGCACGCACAGGATCCTGTGCGTGCAAATAAGAATAGTTTGCAATTTTTTAGCTGAATTTGTTAAATATAGAAAAAATCTGCTTCAAAATTAAGTTGCAAGATTTCGTCCGAACATTGCCAGTTAAATAAATCATATTTTCAATAAACGTTACCGGTCGATTTTTACGATAAGGGGCAGATTTTTATAAATTTGACTAATGGATAATAAATCGGTCCCGAATCGTTAAGGCATGTACTTGGCGTTATTTTCATACATTTGCCAATAGTTTGAAGGCTACAGAGGTTCATTAAGTCTGCGAATTGAATTAATTTTGTATTGAAGCCGCCGAATTTTTCATAGCCTTCCTCGATACATGATTTTAACAAATCGGTCTAGTAGTTCCTTAGATAAGCGCGTTCAAACAAACAAACTCTTTAGCTTTATAAATAATAATAATAAATATCTCCGGACTAAATAATACAGCATCACTTAACCCCAAACTAAGCAGAGCTTGTACTATGGGTGGCTAAGTGGCTGATATACTACATAGATACATATTTTTTTGTTGTAAATACATACATATGATACATAGATTAGTATAGATTAGACTGAGTGTCTTCAAGACAAGAGTGAACAGGTACCTTCTAGATCTGTGTTCCATCTTCGTCCACATGGACACTTTCCATCAGGTGAGATTGTGGTCAAACATAGATCTATCACCGATAAAAAAAAAGACTTACTTGAGCATACTGCGCGTCTAGCTCGGTCTCCGAGCTGACGCCGGACGGGTGGTGGTGGCCGCTCTGCTGGTTGCTGGAGTGCGACCAGCCGGACCGTTGCGACTGAAACATTCAAAATAAATAAATATTTCCGGACTACTCACTCAGCATCACCTAACACCAAACTAAGCAGAGCTTGTACTATGGGTGTTAGGTGACTGATATACTACATACATACATTTTTTTTGTAAATACATACTTCCGGTTTCGGCTCGGGTGTTTTCTATATATCATTCATAGAAAACACCCAGACCCGAAACCAGAAATTGTAGATCGTACAAAATCTGGTCTCCCGGCGGGAATCGAACCCGCAACCTCCTGCGCCTCAGGCGGACCTTCGCCCACCGAGCCACAGAGGTCGTCAAAAAATCGTCGTCAAAAATTGTTTTGAAAAATGAAAAATAGATATTGGCCGATTGGCGGGCTCAGACCTACTCAATATGCTCACAAAAGCACTCAAGCCGTTTCGGAGGAGTACGGGAACGAACATTGTGACACGAGAATTTGATATATGAGATTAATTTACAAAAAAACTTACTTAGATCTATAACTGAAATACGATGTTCGCCGCAGAAGTATAAAGACTGTGTCGCGGTTCGCAACGCCTTCGTATTTATGTTACCAAAATACTTACTAAGAATTTTGAGTAGTATGTTATAAAATATTTATATATTTTTATTAATGACGACACCTTCGTTAAGGATCTTCTAAGTCACCTTTAGGCCAGTCGAAAGGCAAATTAAAATGACAATTTTTTATTTTATTATGTAAATTTATGTACCGATCATACAAAAGTACTCGAATACTGGTTAAGTAATTACCTTTTATCTTTTTTGCTTCTCAATAATGATTAAAATTCTCATAATTGCACCTCTATAACTAAAATTTTACTTTGACTTTGAAATAATCTGTATTCTGAACTCACTCAGTAAATGAGACAGATCATTTTTTTCTTTTACCTAAGTATCTGAGACACTTAGATACGTGAAATACCTCTATAAGTGAGACAAATTTACCTTCAAGAATGAAATTTATGGTATCTGGTCGCTTCGCTTTTTTTACACTAGAGCAAAGAAGCGATTAGAAACTCTAGCTCATTTTTGTATTGAAACTTTACAATCATTATTTGTTTGTAATACAATAAAACGGTTTTATTGTATTATTTCCTACTTATCTTTAAGCACCTATGATTATTTATTTTTTTGCTTTTTTGTAATTTATTTTGACGTGTCTAAGTTTTGTAAAACCAAACTATGGAAATAAATGATTTTGTATCTTGTATCTTACAACTTTTCCTCTACAAAGTTTTTAATAAATTAGGATCTTCTGAGCATATTATTGAGAAATAGATAATTTGATTTACAGTTTACGGTAAAAAAAAATACTTTCTCGTGGGTCAACATTTTCGGGTTGAGGAAAAAACTCCTACCAATTTCTACTGACTCAATCAAATAATTAATAATATTTATTAAATAATGTACCTTCCGTTCTCTGGTAGAATGCGCGGGCGCAGGTCCTATGGTGATATGCTGGAGTGCATCGCTGACCATGGTATAGTTGTTCATATCCAGCTTTCCAGGTTGCTAAACAATATAAATGTCGTTATTCAATCGAAGCCTCAGTATTAATTCAAGATATCTTATACAAGGCTGGTTTTATAGTGAAGCATTACCAATGCAGTTTGTAAGCGCGGCCCGTAAAACAATAACGGTGGGAGCGTTTAAAAGAGACGCGAAGCTCGTGGCCCGCGACGCCTACCAACCGCGCTAGCTAACGCGTCACTATAAAACTAATATATTTTAACTTAAGATTGTCTATACTAATATTATAAAGAGGAACGGTTTGATTTTTTGTTTGTTTGTTTGTAGAAAGATAAATATATACAAAAAAAACAATGCAAATGCATTTTTCCCAAATTTTGGGGTTTTATGATCCAGTAACCAAGGGACCTAAATAGAACTGCTGGAACAGAATGGATGCGTCTGCGGAAATTCATCGAAAACTATTTACAGATAACAATTCGCCGATAACACCGTTCACCGAAAACACAATTCGCAGATTTTTTTTTTTATCTTACTACAAAAAATATAATGACAACGATTTCAGATGTAGGACAAAACTGGGTATTTCCCGCTATACTAAAGTTCCCTAAAAATATTGCCCGCTAATAGTTCGAAACAATATTTGTAACAAAATTTTCAGATGTAGGACAAAACTGGGTATTTCTCGCTATACTAAAGTTGTAACTAATTGTTTGAGCAACCAATTAGTTAAAACACCGAAAGTCCTAATCCGCTACATCAGGGAGTTGGGCTGGTTGGGGCCTGGTTAGACAGGGGGATAAAGCACAAAACACTCCTAGGCGAGATGTCAGTGCAGATCTCAGTTCCTCCACTTAGAATCACGTCCGTAAGTGGTAACCCTCTGAATCCTTACACGTGACCTCCGGGTGGTGCTAAGAACAGTCTCTGGTGGTAGGCTTTGGGCGCGGCTTGTCATCACCCTCCGGGCTGGGCCAGTGCGTGAAGCGATTTTTTCGTGTTTTGTAATGTGGTCCGGAGAAGCCATCTACCTTCGAGGTCTTCATGTCCCATCTTAGACCACATCGTCACTTTACATCAGGTGAGATTGTGGTCAAATGAAGGCTTATCGAGCATAAAAAAAAAAACTTAGAATTAGAACTATACTAAAGTTGCCTAAAAATATTGCCCGCTACAGTTCGAACCAGTATTTGTAACGGAATTTAAGCAAATCTTCTATAAATTGCGATTCGACGAATTGTGATTCGGTGAATTGTGTTTTCGGCGAATTGTTCTCGGCGAATTGTTTTAACGAATTTTCCGCAAATCGAATGGATGAGAATTGCGAGTGAGAGAGAGAAGTGGAAATCTTTGAAAGAGACCAATGTTGAATGACAAGCTGGGGAGAGAAAAACCGATCAATGTAAAATACGTAATAATTAAGAATCACATTGTAAACTCAGTAATAATGGCTTATTTTATTTAACCAAGTGACATGTAACCATGCAGCCTAAGGATATATGGCTGACTGTGCGAAGGATCACAGTTGTAACTGTATAATATTACACACTGTTACAATGTTACTGTACACTGTTTTACTAAGATTTTGAACGGGATATTAACCATGAGGTTTTTAACTTTCTTGATATCATTTTAATTATAAAGGTATTGGTTCTAGTAAAAGAATGATTTAAAAGTACTGACAATGTTCTTTATGTTAGTGATCTTATAAATAAATAAAACATTCAGTTTCGCAGTAGCTTCAGTAAAGCCGTGATGGCGCATAAAACTGTGCCGAAATATCGAGAAAGTTAGAAAACAATAAATCACGGATATCAATCCGTTATACATTTAAATTTGTTGATTAGATAAGATATGATAGTTTGATAAGTTAAACAGGGTGTAACACGGTCGACGGATCAACGGAAGCTGTGAGATAGGTGACCTAAATACCTATTTTACCCCCATGTACGAGATATTCAGCTTCTAAAATTAGCGTGTAAAGAAATCCTAAGCATAAAATGCAACTTTCCCCACCAACCTCCGTTTTAAAAGGTCGGTTTAAAATATTATTTTGGGTCTAGGAGCCGCCAGGACTAATTTACTTTGGTCAAAACGAGGTTTTGGTAAAGTCTGTAATATTCAAATTGTTGTATTGCCTAAGCCTTGGTAAGTATCGTTAACACTAAAGCGAAGATAATACGAGGAAATATAACTTACCATATTGTTTACCTTCAAGGTTTGCGAATGCGTCAGCCTGTGTGGGGGATGTGGCGGTTGGGGCCGAGTGCGTCCCGTCGTGAACGCGCGGTGCCCGTAGCCTGACGATGGCCAGAGACCGCCGCCATCTTTGAGGATAACATACATTAATAAATGTAGACAAACAAAATGCAGTGTTGCAATTTTAAAATAATGGCAAGTAACACTATTCATTAAAAAAACGGGATTAGGATGTGAAAGACTTCTCTTGACTTCCGAAGTTCGATTAGTGAAAAGTGTCTTCTGTTTACTTCTGTAGCTTAATCCCGTTTTAATGAAAGAAATACAGTAGTTTACAAATTTATACAAAATAACAAATAAAAAAAAACTACAACATAACGAATTCATGCTTATAACGACAATATAAACTTGCTTACACTGTTTAACGTTTTTTGTACGTTATTTTTGTTTAACGTGATTCTCTATTGTTTTATATATTAATTGAGAATCTTAAGGCACTAAGACCAGTATTTTTTTTAACAATGTTCAAATAATTCATTCAATTAAAAAAACTTTCATATTATTAAAATGCTTAACATATCTTAGTAGGTACTTTCTTAAAAAGCGTAAACAGATGACAAGTATTTTTGGACGGGCGAATAGACGAATTAAATTGAATTTCTATTTTTATTATAACTTTTACATTAGATATCCCTTAAGATCCTCCATAAATTAATTTCCTTTATATAGATAATAAAAAATATAGTCCAACTCTACTCAAGAAATATGGCGAAATACATAAATAAACGGCTACCTGCGAGCGAATCCTAAAAAGTCGTCTAATTCGTACAACTAGAACTAAAATTCTACTACTGAAGTAATAAGTCTACAAATCTACAAACAAAAATAACCCCTCCACATTCAACATAAAACACATATCGGCATGCATTCACCTGACTCGTGCGTACTCAGCGAATCCTCCGAGCAGTTGAGATCGGCTGCGTTGCAAAATGTATATAAATCATGAATCAAATGTCTGTATTAAATACAAATGCATATTTTTTTCTAAAATGAGCGTAAAAATGGAGTGTATATTTCGCATTCTCATAAGTCATAATTTTTTACTTCAACCGAGGAACTAATATTCCTGGGTAATTTGGACATATTCATTTATTCACCAATTATAACACGGGGCTTTATTAATTTACGTAAGAATTGAATCTAATCGAGGTATTATAAAACCTACCTTCTAGGTCATCATGCCCCATCTTAGACCACATCGAATATACATCAGGTGATATTGTGGTCAAATGAAGGCATGTCTAACATAAAAAAACAATAAAAATAAATCTAAATTTAAAATTTAAGAAAAACCCCCGATTCCAATGCCTTAATTTCCTTAAAAAACATAATATTATATAATGTGTGCACTAGTATATGTATTTGCAGATTTTCGGTTTTGCTTCCCCACTCTCACCCCCATAACTTTTAAACGGCCCAACCGATTTTCATGAAACATGTCTAAGAACACTCGCGCAAGACTCACCTTTTATACAAAAAAAACTAAATTGAAATCGCTCCATCCGTTCGGGAGCTATGGTGACACAGACAGACAGACAGACAGACACGTCAAACTTATAACACCCCTCTTTTTTGATCGGGGGTTAAAAACAGCAAAATCACAATGGACACTTACGAGACAAATCATGCATCCTGTGATCCGGAGGCGCCGGCTCGGGCGGGGTGCTCGGCGGAGGGTATACGCTGAAGCCTGACGACAAAACACATTATGAAAAACTTCACTAGGATAAAATATATATCATTATGATTTAAAACGGGTAACATACCATGATTTGACGGTTTTTGAGTTTTCCGATATTTCGACGCCGTTGCAAGCGCCATGATCACGGAAACAACTCACCAAAAACCGTCAAATCGTGGTATGTTACCCGGTTTTAAATCATAACATAATATTGTTAAAAACCATGATAATTTAAAAAGTTAAAAAATAAATATGTATGGACTTATCATACAGCATCACCTAACCCTAAACTAAGACGAGCTTGTTTGTTGCTATGGGTGTTAGGTGACTGATATAATACATAGATACATATCAGGAGGAGGTTAAGTGTCTATTTGACACTATGATAACCAAAATAGCATGGATTAATATTATAAACGCGGCTGTTTGTAAGGATGTAAGCGTTTGTTGCTCGTTCACGGAAAAACTAAAAAATGGATTTTGATGAAAATTCACTTGAATATAGCTTACATAAAATACCACATAGGTGACTTATACCGCGGTAAACTGCCACTTTTCGCGGGAAAATCAATTATTGCGAGCGATACCTGATTCGAATTAAATTCGGCACGGACTGTTTTCCCAGTAACGGACAAAAGCTTATTATTATGGGCGAGAATATATATATTTGGTATAGTAATTTATGGTTTGTCAGAATAGTATATAAGCCTAGCCGAGATCAGTCAGACATTTGTTATTTTATTAAAGCTGACAGTTTGTCTATATATTAGGTATTTCTTTCCTGTGTTACCTTTATATATAGGTATAATTCTTCTGTGAGTGTGTATGTCACTGAACTTCTCTCAAACGACTGGATCGATTTTGATGAATTTTTTTGTGTGTTCAGGGGAATCTGGGACTGTTTTAGATTTAAAAAAAATAATAATTGATACCCGTGCGAAGCCGGGGCGGGCTACTAGTATTATATATTACATAGGAAAGAAATACCAGCGAATATGAAGTTTGGCTTGTGTTGTTTACTTTGAAGATACGAAACAGTAAAGGTGTCTTAATAGAGATAATAGAGGTGTAAAAGTTACGATAAAAAGCGTACCCGTATGTATTCGTTACTAAATCAATTTAAAATGAAATAAATTTTATTTGAGACATAATACAGATAAATAAATGAAGAGAATTAGTTGTTACTTCTGTATCAGATTATGTAAAGGTGATCTTAAATTTAGTTTGAATAATAATGTAAGTAGAATTTTGACGTATCTACATACGATATTTGCAATGCTTTAACTATTTTGAAAATTGCTGCGAGTATTTTTGTATTTTGAGTATTTTGAAAATTACTGCATCTTAATATTAAAAATATTTGCTAGATAAGCCCTCATGTGACCACAATCTTACCTGACGTAAAGTGAAGATGTGGTCTAAGGCTACAAATGCCATCTTTATATATATAAATCTTCTGACTAACACACGAGTCATTGAACTCCTCCTAAAGAGCTGGACCGATTTAGATGAATGTTTATGTGTGTGTTTATGTTTAAGTGGGTTCGAGAATGGTTTAGATTCACAATACGGTCAACTAGGTACGAAGCGGGGGCGAACCGCTAGTATACTCTAAAAAAGGATATGTTTACTGGATGAGCTGCTGTGGCGACATCTGCGCTGAGTTTTGCACAACATTCTCACCATTGAAACCCCTATTTCTAACTATGAATAATAATTAAATAGTAAGCAATGAGGTAGTAGTATAGTATAGTTATATAGTGTTTCTTAATTTAATTTATGGAGACCCAAATTGTAATAGGCCATTGGAGAAGCCATTGGCTCCTGAAATACAGTTTTTACTAGTTCGGGAGCCTATGGGTCTATATCTTTGTTTAAACATTTGTTTATGCCAATAAAGAGATTTTTTTTTTGGGTGATAGAAAACACATGTTGTGCCGGACAAGGGCAGGATGATGATGAAGCAATGAGGTAGTAGTATAGTATAGTGTTACCTTTCATGAAGCCTCTGTTCTTAGAGTTGTTGATAGTGTCACTGTATTCAGAGTCAATGTCCGCGCGCGAGTCCGGCCCGATCAGCAGGTCTAGCGAGTTAGTCAGCTTGTGTTCCCTCCTGGAATTATATCATAATTAACTACTGCGAAGTGTCGGAATTATGTAAAGTTTAGATAGTAATGTTAGTAGTGTGAGGGAGATAATCTAAAATTAAAATTTATTAACCCCGATTCCAAAACCTTAGTTTCTTTAAAAGTAAAATCATACTATTTTGTGATGTAAATAAATAAATAATAAAAATAATTTATTCAGATCAATATAAACAATGCACCTAAATAATAGTACACGTGATGCTCTTTCATTTAAGACCCCGCTCCGGTATATTCGGTTTTTCTTCCATTCCAATTTACTCCCCATACCTTTTAAACGGCTCAACTCATTTTAAAAACACACGCGCACACCTGTGCAGGTCACCTTTCAATAAAAAAAAACACAATTGGAATCGTTTCATCCGTTCGGGAACTAGGATGCCACGGACAGACAAACACATCAAACTTATAACAACCCTATTTTTGGTCGGGGGTTAAAAATACAAGCAACACAATATACATTATGCCTTTCTCTTCAACGGCAGAATGACTGTATCCACAATTAGACTTAGGCCTCCATTTTAGACCTACATTATCATAAATTAAGGAGTCATAATCGCTGCACTTGGCAGATGGCCAGTTGTTGGCAAGCGCAGTATTTTAGTGTTGCTTTCCAAGAAGATCTCTCCTTTACGCAGTAGTATGCATAATGTACATGTAACTAACATAATGTATACAGTTGTAGAAGTAGGAGTAAGGTAGGAGTGGTTACGCGGCGCGCTAAACACTTTTATGACCCCGTAAAAAATTCGATAATTGCAATTCTTTGAAGTTTTCTTTGATTTCCTCGAAAAAATGATGTTATCAAACCGTCTAATCTCGTTATGTTTGTACGCGAAAAGGGGACGCACGAGGCGAGTGAGCCGAGTGAGTGTGCCGCGCCAGAAAGTCTGATCTTAAACCTCGGACAGATTTAATAGGCTCGCTTAGAAATATGCCTTACTGTAACCAAAATTAATCCTATAATTTATAATTGAAAACAACAACGATTCCAAAACCTTAGTCAGCTGAAAATTCAATAATCATATTTTACAATGTGCACGTATTGAGCTTTCATTTGATACCCCACTCACTTCCACACACTTTCACCCCCCACAACTTAAAACAGATCTACCGATTTTCATAAAACATGCATAATGATTGACACATGGTTGATATGGTAGGAGTGGGGCCAGCGTGGTGAATCAAGGCCTACTCTTACCGAGAGCGGTAAGAGAGAAGTCCCTGTGTCCCAGCAGTGGGAATGGAAATAGTTCTATGATATGATAGTTACATGTGGTTGAGATGGTAGGAGTGGGGCCAGCGTGGTGAATCAGGGCCTAATCTCTCTCGGCAAGAGAGAAGTCCCTGTGTCCCAGCAATGGGAATGTAAATAGCCCTATGATATGATAGTTACATGTGGTTGAGATGGTAGGAGTGGGGCCAGCGTGGTGAATCAGGGCCTAATCTCTCTCGGCAAGAGAGAAGTCCCTGTGTCCCAGCAATGGGAATGTAAATAGCCCTATGATATGATAGTTACATGTGGTTGAGATGGTAGGAGTGGGACCAGCGTGGTGAATCAGGGCCTAATCTCTCTCGGCAAGAGAGAAGTCCCTGTGTCCCAGCAATGGGAATGTAAATAGCCCTATGATATGATAGTTACATGTGGTTGAGATGGTAGGAGTGGGACCAGCGTGGTGAATCAGGGCCTAATCTCACTCGGCAAGAGAGAAGTCCCTGTGTCCCAGCAATGGGAATGGAAATAGCCCTATGATATGATAGTTACATGTGGTTGAGATGGTAGGAGTGGGACCAGCGTGGTGAATCAGGGCCTAATCTCACTCGGCAAGAGAGAAGTCCCTGTGTCCCAGCAATGGGAATGGAAATAGCCCTATGATACGATAGTTACATGTGGTTGAGGTGGTAGGAGTGGTTGCGCGGCGGTGGCGCGGGGCGCGCGGCGGCCACGTCGGGCAGATTGTGCGGCGCTTCGAGGCGGAAGGCTCGCTCGATCTCGCCTTTACGCTCCCACACTTCTTTGAAGAACGGTGTGTAGAATGCCGCTGTAACAGACATAATAATAAAAACTTGTAAGTGGAACTTGGAGTGACATGATGATTAAGTTAACTAGCTGCGATATTGGACTGTAGACTATCATACATTTTATAATTATGAGATAGGCTCATACTACACCTAGGGTTCCTTGTAAATTTTATACACATTTTGCGAAAAACAAAAAAATAATTAAATAAATTATAAAATATCTGAACAAGCGACACTGTCGCGCATCGGTTTGACTTCATATTACAGGCAAAAGCCAACTATTGGAAGTTGGAACGCTTGGTTTCAATACAAATCGTGATACGTTATCTTGGTACGCATGTCTAACGTATGTCCGATCAAATAGGGTCCCAAGATAATATATATACCAAATTTAGTCAAAAGTTACTGTTGTTGGAAGTAAAGGAACAAATAACGTATCATAAGTATATATCATCAAGACTGAGATACTAAAGTATTTATAGGTCACTGGATTTTTGAAGTGAAACTTCTATAGAATCGTAGTGATTTCAAACCGGATGCAAAAAGATGAAACGGAAATGATGTAAGAGACACAAATACAATGCTTTATTTAAATTTCTTTGCGCGATACTTCGTAGTTGAGACTACGAAGTATCGCGCAAAGAGGTATTGCTGTATTTTATTTATATTATTTTGTAACATACTTTATGTAATACGCTTTATTGAAGTAATATAAATAATCCGAATAATTACAGATATATGTTTGTTTCTCTTAACATTTTAGCAGATGCGTTCATTTACCCTTTTTTTCTATTCGATATATATCATAATTATAGTTCATAAGTAGTAGACTCCAATCGTGCGTCGTAGCTGACACACACACACTTTTTTTTTTATTGCTATTTATTGTGAAGTAACCATAACAGAAGTACTAAGAAGAGTAAAACTACTAAGAAGAACAGTCTCAGGTGGTAGGCTTTGGCCGCGGCTTGTCACCACCCTCCGGGCTGGGCCAGTGCGTGAATCGATTTTTTCGTGTTTCGTAATATGGTCCGGAGAAGCCATCTTCTAGGCCTTCATGCCGTCACTTTACATCAGGTGAGATTGTGGTCAAATGAAAGCTTAACGATAGTTAAAAAAAAAATCTGCAGTTAACACAACTACTTCAAGAATCTAAAATAATCAGCACCGGCATGCGAGTACATTGACACTCACACTTGTTCTCCGCGCTGGAGGTGTGCGTGGTGAAGTGCGCGGCGAGGCGGTCGGCGGTGGCGTTCCCCTCCGTGATGAGCGCGTGGCCGAGGTCCGTGCCGAAGAACGCGCTGGCCGCGGAGCCGCTGCCTTCCGTTACCGCTACCATTTGGATCGGCAGGTTGGGGATGTTCATTGAGAATGCGCTGTAAATAGAACGCATACGCATGCTGTTATAGTACAGTCATTAATAGCCATTTAATGAGAATATAATTATAGAATAGAATAGAAAAATTCTTTATTAAACACACCATATGTTATACAAAAATACAAAATTATTAACTAAAATTAAACCTAGCATGCGTAATGGGCGGTCTTATTGCTTAAGCAATTATACGTCATAATTACATTTTGGTTTACACTGGTTTTTTAGTACATACTAATTATGTCAAAACAAATAAATCATCAAATTCAATTACTTAATAAATATGTAAAATTGCAAATACTTCGTCAATTACATATATAATACATTATGTCAAGTTTCAAATAATAAATCAATTCCAATTAAATACAATACAAACAGAATGTCAAAGCAAGCAAATTAATTGGTATGTCAGCTACTTATGATTTGTCAGAGAGCACTCAACAGCAAAAAGGAGGTTGGAAGCTTTTCTGTTCACGTCCGTTAGTAACCTTCTGAATCCTTACACGTGACCTCCGGGTGGTGCTAAGAACAGTCTCTGGTGGTAGGCTTCGGCCGCGGCTTGTCACCACCCTCCGGGCTGGGTCAGTGCGTGAAGCGATATTTTCGTGTTTCGTAATGTGGCCCGGAGAAGCCATCTACCTTCTAGGTCTTCATGTCCCATCTTAGACCACATCGTCACTTTACATCAAATGAGATTGTGGTCAAATGAAGCTTATCAAATAGGGTCCCAAGATAATATATATACCAAAGTCAGTCAAAATTTACTGAGTCTAGTTTTTTAGAAGTAAAGGAACATATAACGTGTTATAAGTATATATAATCAAGACTGAGATACTTAAGTATTTATAGGTCACTGGATTTTTTTATTATTGCTATTTAATGTGAAGTAACCATAACGGAAGTACTGCAGCTAACACAACTACTTCATTCAATCTTAAAAGTTTATCGTGTAAAACACAAGTCATCATCATCATCACACTATTAACGTTTCCACTGCTGGTACACAGGGACTTCTCTCTTGACGAGAGAGATTAGGCCTTAATTCACCACGCTGGCCAAGTGCGGGTTCGTGAATGTCACATGCCCTTCAAACTCTATTTATTAAAGTTCTCAGAACATGCGGGTTTCCTCACTATGTTTGCCCACACCGTTAAAGCACTTGTTTAAAGCGCACATAAATATCTCAAGAAGAAAAATCCAGTGGTGCGTGGCTGGGTTTGAACCCACGACCTTCGGAATGATGGGTCTCCTCCCACTTAGCCAACACGGCTTTCAAGACAAGTAATTAAGCGCAATCAACTTACTTGAGCGTCGCTAGACTAGCTTTCCTCTTCGCCGAGTAGATGAGGATGAAACCGTGAATTAATTCCTCTCTGAACTGCGAAGCTCCGTGGTAGCTCGAGATAATGACCTAAAAACATTATTTAAATAACTCACTTATTTTATTTTATTCTTTCACATAATTGTTTACGCAACTCGCATACAGACAACACATATTCACATGCACACATACACACACACACACACACTCACGCTCACTCTTTACACACACTTTACACACATCTTGACACACAAATACACACTATCACTTAAGTACGCAGTTTTTGGAAAATCAAGAAACGCTTTGTTTTTGTAACTTGGACCACAGTCACTGCTATAACAAACAATGCGTTTGCTTATCCAGTTTTTTTTGTAACTGCCCTTTTAATTATTTTTTTTGTTAAAATGTTTTTTGATTGTTAATCCCTATATATAAAACTTACATAAGACAATCTAGGAAGAGCATGAATGCCTAGCACAAGTGTTCTTTAACACTTAAAAGGTTGTTCATCACTATGATTAATAATACTATGTACCTATTATTACTGAATAAAAACATTTACATATCATTTTTCAAATAAGATACATGAAAATATCCACACCAAAGGACAACGTGGATGCAGGGCGCTACTTCCAAAAGAAATAACTGTCTCCTCTACACAACTCGCGAGGTTCCTCGAAGTACTCCAGCAACTTTGCTTTTTGTATTAAAGTTTTGCTTTTTGTATTAAAAATATCTGTATTGAAACAAAACTTAAATAACATATTGTTTACCAAGTCTAATGATTCGTCAACTAAGTTTTACAAGCAATGCGAAGGACTTACTATTGTTCTTAAGACATTACGTATTAAGGATTTCTAACAGAACTATCACAATATCTAAAGTTAAAATATAAGAAAAGCCCTCAATTCCAATGCCTTCATTTCCTTAAATGTAAAACAACGAATCGCATCGGGTCCACAAACAAAATATTATGTAATGTGGACGCGATGCGCTTTCATTTGATACCCCACACTAATATATTTGCAGATTTTCTGTTTTCCTTCCCCACTCTCACCCCCATAACTTTGAAATCGCTCCATCCGTTCGGGAGCTATGATGTAACAGACAGACAGACAGATAGACAGACCGACACGTCAAACTTATAACACCCCTCTTTTTTGGTCGGGGGTTAAAAATAACCAAACTTGGGTAAAAATATTTGCGAGACTGGAAGCGGGCGGTAATTTTACCGTAGTGTACGGGAGCTTAAGATTAATAAGTCCGAAGCGAGACACTACACACTCATAAAATTTACGATAAGCTCCTGTGCTATGTAGTGCTGTACACAGTAGTAGCTACAGCTGACATCTAATATCTTTCAAGAATACAATAAAATGTAAAGAAAGAAAGAAAGAAATGATTTATTTGTCACAGGTTCAAAACCCCAATATACCTTAAAGTAAACAAAAACCAATAATTAATGTGAAGGACCAATAATTAATGTAATGTGAAGGAAGCCCACAGTCTACCAGAATTTAAACGTAAATTAAAGTGCTGGCTTGTTGAGCGGACCTTCTATAGCTATACAGAATTTTTGACATCAAAATTAAATATATTTAAGATCAATTGATAATAATTAATTATATTATTAAAGAATTTGTGACATGTAACATTTTGTTATCAATAAAATAACTATGAACTATAATGTGACAAAATTGAAATAAATGTACTAACCTCGACCTTCCTCTTGGAGTCGCCGAGGAACGTCTCGATGACGATGGAGCGGTCCCCGGTGAGGAAGCAGGCCCGGTGAGACAGCAGCGGGCTCAGCACCCGCTCGGGCGAGTACGGATCGTCGCAGAACATGCAGACCATTATCCTGCAAAACAGAGCGTGTTCAGTCACCATGATATTTTTAAACCCCGACCAAAAAAGTGAGGGGTGTTATAAGTTTGACGTGTCTGTCTCTCTGTCTCTCTGTCTGTCTTGGCCCGGGTGTTCTAGACATGTTTCATGAAAATCGGTTGCGCCGTTTCAAAGTTATGGGGGTGAGAGTGGGGAAAGTAAACCGAAAATCTGCAAATATACTCGAGTGGGTATCAAATGAAAGAGCAACGCGTGCACATTACATAATACTATGGTGTTTTACATTTAAGGAAATAAGGGCATTGAAATCAGGGGGTTTCTTAAATTCTAAATTTAGATTTTTAAATATTTTGAATTATAGATCCTGTTTACTAATAGGATTGGCTCCAATGCCGTTGTCTCTTTTATTGCTTTTTAATCAGTAATATGCTACCGATACAGCATTAAGGATGATGACTACATAAAAAAATAGGTTATCTGTTTAATCCGTCTGTTTGGCCAGCCAAAAATAGTGGACACCTATTTTTCAATTTAATGAGAAAATGCTAAGATATAAAATATAAAGGGTTTTTCACGAACAAATTTAGTACAAATCGCTCGCAAGCGTTACGTCACACGAAACCTCAATGCATAGAAACGTCTTGATTTTTAGTTTGCAGGAAAAAAGATAAAATACAAGTTTTTTTTAATCATTTTAATGACGGGCTTAAAGCCGTGTTGGCTAAGTGGAAGGACACACGACTTTCTTTTTCGTGAAGGCAAAACATCGTGAGGAAATCGGCATGTTCTGAGAACTTTTAGAGTTTGAAGGACATGTGACATTCACCAACCCGCACTTGGCCAGCGTGGTGAATTAAGGCCTAATCTCTCTAGTCAAGAGAGAAGTCCCTGTGTCCCAGCAGTGGGAACGTTAATAGGGTGATGATGATGATGATGTTGAGCCTACTAGAATCAGAATTGTTTCCTCTTTCTAGTGATGTTAACAGTTAATGTAAACTAATGCGGTAATGTGGCCCGGAGAAGCCGATGATGATGATGATTCTACTATAATTTCTCTCACCGTATATCCGAGTCGAAGCACACAATGACGTCGTCCCGATACAGATGCGCGTAGCTCGCCTTCTCCCTGTTGGCCCGGATCAGCTCCTGCACCGCGTCGGCCGTGAACGACTCCGTCCCCAGCTCTAATACCGACGCCTCCAGGTATGAGCAGTGGAGACTGTGACAAGGAAAGTCGATTTATATGGATAAAATTATAAGTAAATAATGTTAGAGGTATCAGATTTTAAGGTAGTCGTGTATTTCATTGTTCTGACGAACCAATTTGCATTTGAGATTGTTCTCAGAGCCATATTTTGATGTCTTTGTAGGATTTCGACATTTGAGTTACTTGTTGATCCCCAGAGTTCAATTCCGTAAGTCCATATAAGATTCTACTTAATTTCAGAATCATGTAGAATCCGTTCCCAGTTCTAATACCGACGCTTCCAGGTATGAGAAGTGGAGACTGTGGGACAGGGACAGTCGATTAATATGGATAACATTATTAGTAAGTGTAAGTTTAGTTATTATTATATGACTGCCTCAGTGGCGCGGTGGGCGGAGGTCCGCTTGCGGTGCAAGAGGTAGCGGGTTCGATTCCCGCCAAGGGGTCAAGTGTTTGTATGTTCTGCAAGCACTTTCTCCTTGGTCTGGGTGTTTAGTATGTATAATAAAAAAATATCTATCTATGTATGTCTATTATATTAAGTATATCAGATGTCTAGTACCCGTAACACAGGCTTATAGCTTACCACGGGGCTAGATGTTGTTGTGTGGATTGTTCGGCAATATTAGGCAATATTTATTATCGTTATTGCGTCGAAAGGTCGGAATCTCGCAGAAATGTGAGCTTCGGTTCGTTTATGGTGCGGGTTCCAACTCAACATGTGTCGACGTTCCTGGATGAGCGGTTTTGGCCGCAAGGGGTCAAGTTTCGACGGTGCATCGGTCGCCTTGCAGTGTATGCAAGGCGACACCGCCGTAACAGATGATCCACGATGCTGACACTTTAGTTTAGTTTATAAGATTTATAGTTTTATGTATGTTAGTCTTTAAGGTATATGTTTATATGGGCCTTAGATGCCTGAAATAAATGATTTATTATTATTATTATTATCCATACTGTCCCACTGCAGGGCAAAGGCCTGTCTACCCTTTTTCAACTCTTCGCGATTGAACGCTGTGACAGGCCAAGTTAAGTTGGATATGTATAGTAAAAAATATCTTGTTTAAGTATATTTATTAAAGTACATATATCAGATGTATAGTAACCCGTAACACAAGCTTTACTAGCTTTTCATGTAACAGATTTATTCAGATCAGATTTTTTGTAAGATCCGGGTCAGTGGCAACAGTAATTCAACGCTTGAGTTCACAGGAACATTCGGATTTAAGGCTATCATTATTTTAGGTGTAAGTCTAAAATTAAAATAAGCCTAAATCTAGGGCTGTGTTATAGGTTTCCTTTATCTATCTTATTTGGTATATATTTTATTATATATATCTTATATCTTATTAGCCAATACATGCCACGCTTAGCAGTATCGTATTGTCTGCAGCGACAATTTAAAAAATATGCTCTAAAATATGGAATGTATTTAAAAAATCTTACTTCTCAGCTAGATTCTGTCCTTCCTCTTGAAGCCTCGACAGTTCTTTCTTCTCCATGGCCTCGTCAAGTACAAACATCACAACTAACGGCAAGCCCTGCAAGGATATAAAAACCTTATTACCGGATATTCTGTACCTTTACCTTTATAATATTGAGGAAACGGTATCAAAAACTTGTAATTACAAGTTTTTTTTTTTTTTTTTTTTTTTTTTTTTTTATGGACGATAGATCTTTGTTTGTCCACAATCTCACCTGATGGTAAGTGTCGATGTGGACGAGGATGGATCACAAAGATCTAGAAGGTACCTATTCACTCTTGACTTGAAGAAACTCAGATTGTAGGTGTTAGGAAACACAGCAGCAGGGAGCGAATTCCAAATCCTTGCAGTGCGAACTATGAAGGTGGATGAGAATCGCTTGGTCCGAGTGGATGGGATATCCACTAAGTAAGGATGGTAATTCGCTGTGCGTCTGCTTGTCCTGGAGTGGAAGGGAGATGGTGGAATTAGGTCATGAAGATCCTGTGAACATTCTCCGAAATGTAACCTATAAAATATAGAAAGACAGGAAACCTTGCGCCGGTGCTCGAGACTTTGGAGCTTGGTCTCAGCAAGGTACTGTTCCCCAATTAGTCGCAGGGCTCTACGTTCTATCGAGTCCAAAGCCGCAAGCTGATACTTGGCCGAGCCATCCCAAACGTGGCAGCAATACTCCAGACCAGATCGGACCTGAGCTTTATAAAGAGATAGAAGCTGTCCAGGTAAGAAGTATCGCTTGACTTTATTCAGTATTCCTAGCTTCATGGCTGCTGTTTTGGCTTTAGACTCGATAAGGGTGCCAAAGTTTAAAGTTGGTGTTAACGTGACACCGAGGAGCTCAAGCTGTTCATTTAAAGGCACTGGTACATCTCGGAAGAGAGGAACCTCAGGGAAGGGACTCTTTAAGTTTAGAAGCGAAGGACGGTTAAAGTTGGCTTCAACAGATTTGGCCAGAGACCAGAAGGCTTTACTACCCGTTGGGAAAGAAGCAAGTTTTGAACCTAGTCGACCAATCCGGTTAAAAGAAGCTCTCTTAAGCGTACGCTTCAAGGACTTTGTTGTAGGATGTCTTCTTCTGTGATACATCGTGGGCCTTACTGTTTCGGGCTTCAACCCACGCAGCAAAAGCTTCGTGTTTCAGCGCTGATGCACTGGCACATTCGGCATTAAACCACGGGGGAGTCCTGTCAGATGGTGACGTGTCAGTGAATGGGATGAAGTATTCCATGGCACTTTTGATCACCATCGTTACAGCATCAGCACATTCAGTGGGATCACAAGAAGAAAAGCACATTTGCCGCCAAGGATAAGATGCGTAGAAGTGTCGCATCTCGTCCCAGTCTGCTGATTTGTATCGCCATATTCGCCTGCTACCCTTAGGAGTAGGATCCGGAGGAGAGTATGACGACACCGACCTTACCAAGCAGTGATCCGAACTCCCCAAAGGTGGAAGAACAGATACTGAGAAACGGTCTGGGTCGTTGGTCAGCAGAAGGTCCAGGCAATTGGCTGTGTGGGTTTCGACATCAGGAATCCTGGTCGCCTCTTTCACCAGCTGGGAGAGGTTAAGTGACAATGCAAGTTTGTAGGCCTCTCGACCAGCATGATCGGTGTTCTGGTAAGGAAAGAGCCAGTCGCTATGGTGAGCGTTAAAGTCTCCTAACAGTACCAGTTTGGCCTCTGGGTAACGACGCTGAGCCACATCAGCCATGTTGCAGATGTACTGGAATAATCTGGTTGTCTCCATATCTCCCGAGTGTGACCGATACACACTGGCATAGATGATTTTGTCCAGGCCAGTGTCCACCAAAATCCAAATGACAGAAAAACTGGGTTCTTCAAGATCACGGAGGCGCAGACAACAAATGTCATCCCGGGCATATACACAAGTTCCGGCTTTGGGTTTAAAATTGTGCTCCAGGGTGTATCCTGGGTATGTTAGGTAAGATGCATCAGGGGGCATTCGAATCTGCGTCTCCGTGAGAAACAACAAGTGCGGCTTAGCAGTCTCAAGGTGATGATGGACTGGGACGATATTTGAGTGCAGTCCTCGGATGTTGCAGAGGTGCACATTAAGCGAGAGGACGTGCTTCCGCTGTGAGCACGACTTATTGTTAGAAGACTTTTTCATTTTGAAGGAGAGTGAGAAGGTGTGTGGGTAGATGGTAGTTGAGCGCGGTACGGAGCAGGAAAGCACAGAGCAGTCAGTAGGACAGTGACTCGTTGAAAGGCTGGATACGGAGACTGCGGGGACGCCCGAACCCCCCCAGGAATGGCTATCGGGTCCTCTCGTCCGGTCGCCAACCGGCACGATAGAGCATTCCGGGATTTTTCGCGAGGCGGCGGGGCAGCCTTTCACATGTGGCTAGCGTGCTACTTGGGCCCCCTACAACCTGCGGTCGGCCAGCGGAGAACCGTGCTTCGGATCCCGCTACCCTCCGTATTCAGCTGTCTAAGGCACACGACCCACAGATGGTCAGAAAACGCCTATACTGCTCCAGTACAAAACTACTCAGACCCATCTCCTCCACGACGGCTACTCTGGACCACATTCCGAAACACAACTAGGTTGCTTCACGGAGTGACTCAGCCCGGAGGGTGGTGACAAGCCACGGCCGAAGCCTACCACCAGAGGGTTGCCACTCTTAGCACCACCCAGGGATCACGTGTAGGGTAACTAAGGGTAAACACCTACGGACGCGAGTGGCAAGATCCCCGAAAGTTACTTTAGACTTCACGACTTAAGCCAGGTTAAACGGGGTTTATATTCATAGTATGTTTTTACAAAGTTAAATCATAAAACACTAATAAATCTTAAGTATTTCAAGGTATCTCAAAATCTATAAATTTAGCCTTTATGAATACTTTTTTTTTTTTTTTTTTTATTCTTTATTTATTATGTTTATGAATACTTGTTGATTAAAACTTACGATAAGTAATAGAAAATAAAATAATTTATATTAACCATGCATATTATTTTAGCTATTAAAAACACTTATTTTGCTTTTCGAATGATATTGCTATGCGATTTTGAAAGTAGAAATGAAGTTTGTTCTTGAATTACCTAACACCCTAATTGATGGTATTATTTTTAAACTGGACAATTTGCCATGGTATGGTATGCTGTACGAAACGAAATTATTTATTTATAATTACTTTTTCGAAATAAAATAATTTAACCGTAATAACCAAATAACAGATTTATTTTACGTCCGTAAGTGTTAATAAACCCTCTGAATCCTTACACGTGACCTCCGGGTGGTGCTAAGAACAGTCTCTGACCACTACGTCACTTTTCATCAGGTGAGATTGTGGTCAAATGAAGGCTTATATATTCATAGTAAAACAAAAATAGTAACTACATACCTGAAAGGGTAGCTTATCCTCCTGTTCAAGGCTGGTGAGGAGAGTTTTTTCAGCACAATTCCTGATGTACTCGAATGATTCTTGATCCTGATACACGCAGAAATAACCTGCAACATGACATTGATCCTGTATATTCAAATAAATACATTTTTAGTTTTATTTATTTTTTATATTATTGAGCTATACATAATAAAACTGTATTCCACATAGTGTGGTTATTTGTTAGAAGTTTGGGTTCAAACCCGCCGGGCACCTGAGTATTTTTTCTTGAGAAATGTATGTGGGCTCTAAACAGGTGATTTAACGGTGAAGGCAAACTTCGTGTGCAAACCGGCATGTTCTGAGAACTTTGTAGAGTTTGAAGGACACGTGATATTCACCAACCCGCACTTGGTGTCACCCTCAGCGGGGTGATACCTTGATGAACTCACGATTTTATTAATAGAACGGGATAGTCATGTGCTGTGTGATTGACAGATACGTTTTTCAAGATACAAGTCGAACTTTATATGTAGATAAGATATATTTAGCTTGTAATTAGGTATAGCTTTTATGTTTTATGTATTTTTATGATTACTACAATTCTCAAATTTATGTATTGTTTATGGTATATCTGTATATATTGATATTATGTATAAATATTCCTTAGGTATGTATATATATATATTATATTATGTATTTATTAATACTTCTAAATATGCACGCTCGTTTTAGACGGGCCTGAGAGGGTTAAATATGTAAATAAGTTTTATATTTATGGTGCCTGATTTGTTTTCTTGCACGCCCAGGATGACTGGTAGTGAATGCTTCTAGAATTAAGTCCTCCTCTGTACATTGTTTTTTGTGCACAAAGTATAAATAAATAAGTAATTTAGATTGTTTTATAAGAGAAACGGTCCCATTACGGCTAGCTCAACCCATGTAAAGTTCTGTCGTAAAAACTACCTCTATTATGTACATACCGTTAGGTGCGAAGTCGTCAATGGGCGTGGCGTGCGTGAAGTCGTCAGTCTTGACCTGCTGCTCCACGCGCCAGGCGTGCCCGTCGGGCGTGCTGACCCTGTGCTCGGAGTCGCAGCCGGCTAGGAGGCGCTTCCCGAACTCGCCTGCTACGCCTTCAACCTGCGTTGAACCTCTATTATGTACATACCGTTAGGTGCGAAGTCGTCAATGGGCGTGGCGTGCGTGAAGTCGTCAGTCTTGACCTGCTGCTCCACGCGCCAGGCGTGCCCGTCGGGCGTGCTGACCCTGTGCTCGGAGTCGCAGCCGGCTAGGAGACGCTTCCCGAACTCGCCTGCTACGCCTTCAACCTGCGTTGAACCTCTATTATGTACATACCGTTAGGTGCGAAGTCGTCAATGGGCGTGGCGTGCGTGAAGTCGTCGGTCTTGACCTGCTGCTCCACGCGCCAGGCGTGCCCGTCGGGCGTGCTGACCCTGTGCTCGGAGTCGCAGCCGGCTAGGAGGCGCTTCCCGAACTCGCCTGCTACGCCTTCAACCTGCGTTGAACCTCTATTATGTACATACCGTTAGGTGCGAAGTCGTCAATGGGCGTGGCGTGCGTGAAGTCGTCAGTCTTGACCTGCTGCTCCACGCGCCAGGCGTGCCCGTCGGGCGTGCTGACCCTGTGCTCGGAGTCGCAGCCGGCTAGGAGGCGCTTCCCGAACTCGCCTGCTACGCCTTCAACCTGCGTTGAACCTCTATTATGTACATACCGTTAGGTGCGAAGTCGTCAATGGGCGTGGCGTGCGTGAAGTCGTCAGTCTTGACCTGCTGCTCCACGCGCCAGGCGTGCCCGTCGGGAGTGCTGACCCTGTGCTCGGAGTCGCAGCCGGCTAGGAGGCGCTTCCCGAACTCGCCTGCTACGCCTTCAACCTGCGTTGAACCTCTATTATGTACATACCGTTAGGTGCGAAGTCGTCAATGGGCGTGGCGTGCGTGAAGTCGTCAGTCTTGACCTGCTGCTCCACGCGCCAGGCGCGCCCGTCGGGCGTGCTGACCCTGTGCTCGGAGTCGCAGCCGGCTAGGAGGCGCTTCCCGAACTCGCCTGCTACGCCTTCAACCTGCGGTGAACGAATACATTAAAAGCTTGCCTAAGAACGTTGTGACATTATATGATCTGTCGGCGGGTATTCTATAACCATATTTTCACATTATTCAAAAAAAATCTTTTTAATAAGGACTACCTTAAATATAAATATAATGTTTCTATAGGGTTCCAATTAAGAAAAGGCGTAATTGCGTTTCTGAAAAAATTAAAGTTTTATTTATAACTTTTGTAATTGAAATGTTTGACAATTTATAGTCCCTAAGCGAGTAAACAATACACTTACCTGAAAAAATTAAAGAAACAACATTTAGAGCCTTTACTTCAGGTTTAGTTTACTTCTCTGGGAAGATTATCATTATCACTTACAATTTACAACAGTAACTCAACCAACAGTCTCATGTTCTAAAAACCTAACCTCAAATCCTCAAATGTCAATAAGTGACATTTGAGCTGTCAGCGGTAGCGCTGTGAATTTAAATTGAAGGAAAACTAATCAAAGTAAAGAAGAAGAAGGAAAATTACAATAATGATAAATTAAGAGTGGTTTTTCTTTACATCTCCCCCCCTGAGAAAGACAATTGCAAGTGACATGAGATGCATTATACTTGTTTATGTGCTAACTACTAATCAATACTGGGGATAATTTAGTTATATGGTAGAGGTTTGATTCCTCTTTCTTGTGCCCAGTATCAACTTCATAGATGGAGTTAGAAATCTTCTTTAGTACTTTGTATGGACCAATCCTTACTTCATCCATCTTCTTCCTATTTAGTCGATTCCCATTTTCAACATAAACTCTGTCTCCCACTTCCAATTTAGATTCTTTCCTGTGCTGGTCAAATCTTTTTTTATTATAATTGTGAGATTTTACTGTGTTTTTGAGGGCTAGTTCTCTATCCCTTCTCAGATCTTCTGTTGTACAACGTGACTTCAATTCAAGTGGTAAAATATTCACATTTTCGCCTTCCAAAAGGTACTTGGGAGCGAACTTTGTAACTGTGTGTTCCGTTTCATTATACTTTTCTACACATTTCTGTGCAATAGTTGTCCATGATATTTTCTGATCCTTTTCATTTATTTTACACCTTATCTTATTGATTAATGTTTGGTTCAATCTTTCATTTAGCCCATTTGAAAATGGTGTATCAACAGCAGTGAAAACTATTTTTATATTATCCTTCTTCAGAAATTCCTTGAATTCTTTCGAGTTTATGCCAGGATATTGGTCGGTCAATACCGTATCAATGTTGTAACTCTGTGTTACTTTATTTATTAGTTTAATGAAGTCATTAGAGCCTTGAGTTTTTGATGTCGAAATATAGGCATAGCGAGTAAAATGATCCACTAAAAGATGCAAGTATCGTTTGGTAGACCGGGAACCTCCAAAGCCTCCTATGGTATCAATAGATACAATTTGAAATGGGTGTGTCGCTGGACCCAAATGTGACAATAGGCCATATTTTGACCTCCTCCTTGACTTGTTCTTAATACAAATTTCACACTCATCACAAACTTGTTTGATATTTGCGATGATATTCCTTGCTGAATAGAATGGTGTTATTTTATTTGTCATCTGGGTTCTTCCAATGTGACAGTAACTTTCATGGATATCTTTTATTAGACTTTTGCTTAATTCTTCTGATAGTAAGATTTTATTTCTTTTTCTATTTTTCTTATAGTAAATATTATTCTCTAATATAAGTTTCGTTTTTCTTTCTTGTAAGTCTGGATTTGTGTGTTGGTCGTTCTTTATGTCCTCTAGGCTTATTAAATTCACTACTTTTAAAAAGTCATCGCTATTGTCATAAGGTTCTAGAACTGGATTTCTGCTTAAACAGTCTGCTTCTTGATTCGTTTTTCCTGGGTTGTATATTATTTCAAAATTATATTGTGACAAATAATACGTCAGATCACCTAGTTCCTCATCGGTTCGAGCCTTAATGTTCATATTTTCTAATGGCTTGTGATCCGAATATACTTTAAATTCCTTGCCCATAAGCCAGTGCTGCCAATATTTCACAGCCTCTTTTATTGCCAGACATTCTAAGTAAATTGCTTTTTTCTTTTTTTGAGATTCAGTTAATTTTCTTGAAAAATAAGCAACTGGCTTACTGTTTCCGTGTTCGTCTTCTTGTTTCAGCACTGCCCCCACTCCCTTGATACTAGCATCCGTGTAAATGCTTATTGGTAGTTCAGGATCAAAGATTTTCAGGATTGGTTCAGAACATAGCAATGCTTTTACTTTATTAAATGAGTTCTGACATTCTGCAGACCATTCAAATTTCACATCTTTCCTTAATAAATTATGTAACGGATCCAATATAATTGCACTGTGTGGGACAAATTTGTGATGAAAATTTATCTTTCCTAAGAATTGACGTATATTTTTCCTTGTTTCTGGAACTGGGAAGTTTTTTACAGCGGTTAAATAATCTTTCAGTGGTCTGATTGAATTGTTTTCTATTATGTAACCTAAATATTTGGCATTGTTTTTGGCAAAGGTACATTTTGAGAATTTTAGTCTAAAGCCTTCATTTTGTATTGCCTCCAGTAGTCTCGATAAGTGTTGTAAATGTTCTTCAAAAGTTCTGGAAAAAATTAAGATGTCGTCTATAAAATTGACTGCAAAACTAGATAGTTTGTATTTTCTTATGATGTTGCTTAATATTCTTTGGAAAATGGCTGGAGACGTCTTTAATCCATACGGGAGGCAAGTCCACTGAAAATGGCCCTCTTGTGATACAAAAGCAGTCTTGTATCTATCTTCAATTTTCAAGGGAATTGACCAAAATGCTGAATTTATATCAAAAGTCGAAAAATATTTACAGTTTACAGCTTTTATCATTAAGTCTTCAATCAGTGGAAAAGGTTGTGATTGAGGGACAACAATTTTGTTTAAATCTCTGAAATCTATGCATAATCTTGTTTTCTTCTCATCTTCTTTTTTATATGCCAGAGTTACTGGGGCAGCGAATGGGCTGTAAGATTCCTCTATTAAATTTTTCTTCAATAGTTTTGATATCTGATTTTCTATTTCTCTTCTATCTTCAACTGTGCATCGGTATGGACGTTTGTAACAATACTTATCCACCATTAAGTCAATATGAGCTTCATAATCTCGTACGGTGCCCACGTCGTATTTATCTTTAGCAAAAACAGATCTATACTTGTCTATCAATTTATCAATTTCTGATTGCTGATATAAGTCTAAGTGGTTTACTGACATTTCAAATTCGTCCGAGTTTATATGTTCGTTGAAATTAATCTCGCATTTGTTTGTATGTATTGTGTCTTGTTCTAATACCTCCGAATGTAGAAAAGATTTCTCTTTATTTTCGTCACCTAGTATATCAGGAATTCCGACGTTCGTTACATTATTATTCTTCATAAACTCTTTACTTGTCGTTTTTTCTTTCACTTCTGGAATGTTACATTGTATGATATTCAGTTTTTCATTTTGCAATAATTTAAATTGTTTTATACAATCTAAACCAATCAGGAAATCATAGTTAAAATTTTCATTATCTATTACAAAAATATCCATTACCCGTTCTATATCATAGATTTTTATTTTAAGTGTTACCATACCTTTTGTCTTTTTTTCACCATTAATAGTCCTCAAGTTTACTATTTGGAGATCACTTGTCTCTTTTTTTTCTTTTATTTTCAATAATTTGGCATTTATTAAAGACACATTTGAGCCGGAGTCATAAATTCCAGAAATCTTTAAAGTGTCGTTTAATAGTAACTCTATTTTTATTAATGGTGGCACTTCTAGTTTTTTGGATTCTTCTCATTCAGTTCAATCTCTAATTCCGAGTTATTTACAGTTTTCACAACCGCTTTTTTGTTTTTCGCATTAAACCAGCAGTTTTCCTCTGGGTGGTAACGTTTCCCTTTTTTCTCATTCATACAGATTTGGCACGGTTTCTTTTCTTCAAGTTTCTTAGGTCTATTATCAGAATATGTGTTATACTTTTTTTCATACTTATTTTTCACAACAAGATGTTCCAATTTTCCTATTTCATTGTAGAGATCTTCCGTTCCTTTTAAAGTTTCTCTGTCAATTTTGTCAGCCACATAATTGGGCAAGCCAAATGCTATAAGATCTATAAGAGTCCCCGTATCAATGGTTTTTCTGACCTCTAATAACAATTTTTCTTTTTTCAAAGCATACTCAAGTAAGGAACCGGCTTGATATTTGAAAGCTAGAGCGTATCTTGTCGGGGACCATCCTCTGTTCGCAAATGTCTCACAGAAGTTTTTCTCCCATTTGATCCATTCTGATTCCACTGTAAGCTTCATTAACATACAGCTATACCAATCCACACATGAGTTTTCCAAAAAATTTTTCAAAATTTCAATTTTCTTTTTATTGTCTTGTATTTGGAAACGTTCACATTCTTTGTTAAAGTCTTTGATCCACTGGAGAGCATTGGAGTTACGGCCGTTGAATTTTTCTATTATAAAATCCTTAGCAATTTTTCCTAAATTTAGATTTTCAGGTTTTTGTTGTTTTTCTTCGAGTAATTTTTCTAACAAACAGTTTCTCTAACATTTGATTTGAACCACTAGGTGTAGATTCAGCATTACTCGGATGTTCCAAAATCTCTTCCAGATAATAATCCTTAAACTGCAAATTTTGTTCTTCGTCCAAATATGTTTTTGAAATTTCTTCGCACATAGTTATCCATATTCTCCTTGTTTGATTCCTTTTATTTAAGGTTTTTTTTACTTTTATATAGTTGGAAGTATTAGTAATCACTCCATGTAGGTTTGCAGGTTGGTACTCAGTTGGTATTCCAAAAACTTGTCCATTTGGTGTTCCTATGGAGGTTATACATATGATGTTTGATTTTCCATCTGTTGTTGATAACAGTTTCTCTAACATTTGATTTGAACCACTAGGTGTAGATTCAGCATTACTCGGATGTTCCAAAATCTCTTCCAGATAATAATCCTTAAACTGCAAATTTTGTTCTTCGTCCAAATATGTTTTTGAAATTTCTTCGCACATAGTTATCCATATTCTCCTTGTTTGATTCCTTTTATTTAAGGTTTTTTTTACTTTTATATAGTTGGAAGTATTAGTAATCACTCCATGTAGGTTTGCAGGTTGGTACTCAGTTGGTATTCCAAAAACTTGTCCATTTGGTGTTCCTATGGAGGTTATACATATGATGTTTGATTTTCCATCTGTTGTTGATTTCACAGTGAAATCGAATCTTAACTTTTCCATTTTCTTGAATTATTAGCAAAAATGTTGTTTTATAATGTTTCTATAGGGTTCCAATTAAGAAAAGGCGTAATTGCGTTTCTGAAAAAATTAAAGTTTTATTTATAACTTTTGTAATTGAAATGTTTGACAATTTATAGTCCCTAAGCGAGTAAACAATACACTTACCTGAAAAAATTAAAGAAACAACATTTAGAGCCTTTACTTCAGGTTTAGTTTACTTCTCTGGGAAGATTATCATTATCACTTACAATTTACAACAGTAACTCAACCAACAGTCTCATGTTCTAAAAACCTAACCTCAAATCCTCAAATGTCAATAAGTGACATTTGAGCTGTCAGCGGTAGCGCTGTGAATTTAAATTGAAGGAAAACTAATCAAAGTAAAGAAGAAGAAGGAAAATTACAATAATGATAAATTAAGAGTGGTTTTTCTTTACATAAATAAATTAATATTTCCAGACAATTCACACAACAACATGTAGCCCCGTGGTAAGCTCTAAGCTCGTGTTACGGGTACTAGATATCTGATATACTTAATATAATAGTCATACATATATAGATATCTTTTATTATAAATATTAAACACCCAGACCAAGGAGAAAGTGCTTGCAGAACATACAAACACTTGACCCCTCGGCGGGAATCGAACCCGCTACCTCTTGCGCCTTAGTGGACTGCCTTAGTGGCGCAGTGGGCGAAATCAGCTTGCGGCGCAAGAGCAAGCGAGTTCGATTCCCCGCGAGGGGTCAGGGTGTTTAATATGCATAATAAATAATAGGCATTAAACATTAGGCCCACCTTTTTGTACAAAGTTTTTGTTCAAAATAAAGTATTATAAATAAATTTAAAAAAATCTATATATATCTTTATTTTTAAATTTTATGCAGAAAAAATTAAGACACATCTATACATATCTATAATATTAAGTGTATCAGATGTCTAGTACCCGTAACACAAGCATGTTGTTGCGTGGATTGTCCCAAAATATTTATTTATGTATTAATCATACAAAATCAGTGTCGACTATCTGCGTCCGAACCGATCTGTTCCGATACTATGGAAAAGGTTTATTAGTTGATTATTGGATGACCACTTTATATGAATAAATAGGGCAAAACTTACAGCTTAATAATTAAAGTTGTGAAACTACCCCCAAAATAAAATACAATAATTGTGGTAAACATATTAAAATAAATAGTGAAATTAATGATTTTTAGTGAAGTGTATGCATTTATGTTTATTTATAATTGAGGATAATATTGTATTTTAATAAATCTGAAATTAATGATGTCCCGAATACTAGATAATAATTAATTTAATGTATAAAGTGTTCTCATTAAGTGAATTTTTTGTAAATTCTTTTGAGATAAATAAACGTTCTTAAACCTGAATAATTCTTAATAACAACTTACGCCGAGTATAATGACGTTGATTTGAGTAGATTCGTTGGTTAGCGCCCACGGCGCCGCGGGGCCCGCGTGGCTTTGTGTTTCTCCGGTTGACGTCAAAGATCTAAAGACAGAAAATAATGTCACATGTAGATATTATCATAGTCATGCTAGGGAATAAGCCTGTAGTGTAATCAAATTAAAGTTTTGCTACAACAATTTACAATACAATTTACAATTTGTGTATTTTTGTTTGTATAGTTAATGTGTTTTGTATGTACCTACTATCAATTTTAATTATTTGTGTTTTCTTGTATGACTTTGTAGCAAATAAACGTTGTCTATGTCTATGTCTAAGTCGAGTGAGCTCCCATTCAGCGAACGCGGCGTCTGAGAACTTAGAAGAGTTGGAAGGACATGTCACATTCACCAACCACACAAGGCCAGTGTGGTGAATGCCCTAATTTCTCTAATCAAGACAGACGTCCCTGTGTTAGTTTTCATTTGCAAGAAAACAGAAAAATGATGTGTACAATTTTTGTAAGTTATCTAAATGATGGACTAATTATTATTTTTTCAGTCATCAACCCTATTGCTGTCACTACCTTATTGCTACAAACTGAAAGGTGGGGCGTCTAGACTTCTAGAATAGCCTCCTTTTTTTATGCTTGAAAAGCCTTCATTTGACCACAATCTCACCTGATGTAAAGTGACGATGTGGTCTAAGATGGAGCATGAAGGCCTAGAAGATGGCTTCTCCGGACCAGTTTACGACACACGAAAAAATCGCTTCACGCACTGGCCCAGCCCGGAGGGTGGTGACAAGCCTTAGCCTAGACCAGCGAGTGATATAATCAAGTGATTCGTTATTTGACTCACCCGACTCTAGTGTTGAGTATGAGGGGCAGGTTCGCGTCCAGGCAGTTGGCGCCGGCCGGGCAGTGCTCGCGCATGGGGCAGTGCACGAAGCCGAGATGCTGGAACAGCATCAGCTTCCTATCCTGCTCCATGCGGTCCAGCATCTTGTATCTGAAAGAATAAGAATAAGAATAATTTAT
The DNA here is from genome assembly GCA_929108375.1 of Gymnoscelis rufifasciata. NCBI lineage: Eukaryota > Metazoa > Arthropoda > Insecta > Lepidoptera > Geometridae > Gymnoscelis > Gymnoscelis rufifasciata. The sequence continues at coordinate 3,676,443 of OV815327.1, read as the reverse complement.
TTGCATAAAACATGAGTGTATACATTGGTTGTAAGTTAAAAAAAAAGTGTTCTACATGTTTTGCCAATCCTGGCGTGCAAATTGGAAACGTACAACCACTAGATAAGACAACTGTCTCTATTTTTAACACCCGACCAAAAAAGAGGGGTGTTATAAGTTTGACGTGTCTGTCTGTCTGGGACATCATAGCTCCCGAACGGATGAGGGATTTCAATTTAGTTTTTTTTTTGTATGAAATGTGAGTTTGGCGCGAGTGTTCTTAGAGATGTTTCATGAAAATCGGCTGTGCCGTTTAAAAGTTATGTGGCGAGAGTGGGGAAGGAAAACCGAAAATCTGCAAATATACTCGAGAGGGGTATTAAATGAAAGCGCATCGCATTATAAAATATTATGGTGTTTTACTTTAAAGGAAATTAAGGCATTGGAATCGTGAGTTTTTCTTGAATGTTAAATTTAGATTTATGTCTGTATTTATTTAAATTGACTTGCGATAATAGTTTTTGAGGATGTTAGTGTGTTTGTTGCTCTTTACTACTACTACTTAATGGATGGGTGTTGGTGAAACTTCTCAGTAATAGCTCACATATATGAATAACACATAGCTTTATTTTTATCGCAGTAAAATAAAAATCATGGAAAAATCCAGTGTTTGTACTTTGAGGAAGCTAGTAATTATACAAATTCTTAACAGCTTAGCTTTGTTGAAAACATTGAGTAGCAATTAGTCTAAATGTTTAACAATCTTATAGGTATAAAATAACACAAATCATTATCGTTCGTGAATTAAATCAGAAAATCAGGCTGGAGTTTTATTTAGCCCCTTATGTGACCTAATTGGTTACAATAAATATAAATAATAACCACATAAATAGTCGTATAGTCTAACTAGACCCTATCCAGCCCAACAGCTTGAAGTGACTACCACAAGAAAATAAAGGTTGTACAAAAGGTGGACTTAATGCCAAGGCATTTTCTACTAATATTATACTGCAAAAGTAGTCTGTCTGTTTCTCTTTCACGCAAAAACTACTGAACTAATTTGAATGAAATGGGTTACACAGATTATCTAGAGCCCGAGAAAGGACATAGGCGTATCTATGTATGTATGTATATTATAATAAGTATATCAGATGTCTAGTACCCGTAACACAAGCTAAGAGCTTACCACGGGGCTAGATGTTGTTGTGTGGATTGTCCGGAAATATTTATTTATATTTATTCGAACCTGAAATCGTCTTGCAAGACATCGGTGATCTCCTTGATATCCTCCTGGGTGATGGTGCCAGTGGGAGAAATACTCTTGAAGTGGTAGAACAGATCAGCGTGCTCCAATAGAAGTTCCTAAAACAAGATATAAATTGTAGGAAAGGCAGATACGCATAAATATCATGAAAATCGGTTACGCCGTTTAAAGTTAAAGGTGTTAGAGCGGGGAAAAAAACCGAATATCTGCAAATATACTCGAGTGAGGTATCAAATGAAAGCGCATAGCGTGCACATTACAAAATATTATGGTGTTTTACTTTTAAGGAAATTAAGGCACTGGAATCGTGGGTTTTTCTTAAATTTATATTCAGGTTTATTGCACTAATAAATTTACATATTTTATGCCTACTCTAGTTTTTTTGATATTGCAAAATGTGTATAAACTGGACCCTAGGGTCCAGTGTACAGTTTATACACATTTTGTTTATACTAAAAAATATAAATTTACTAGCGGCCCGCCCCGGCGTCGCACGGGTAAAAATAGTTCCCGGCAATTTTTCCTTATTTGCAAAAATCATAGACAATATCTCAAAGAGTATATATTACCACCACATATGAATAGCTTATCAAGAAAAATCATAGACAACCTATAAAAAGACATTTGTTTTACACTTTTGTTAACGTGTAAATAATAACAGACAAATAATTAGCAATAAATTAAAATTACGACTATAATTTGAGATTTTAACTATCCTATCTCTCAAGTTGGATCGAACTGCACATGGTGTGCGGTTAAGTGGTTTAGGAGTCCATTGAGGACAAACATTGTGACACGAGATTTATATATATTAAGCTAAATGCAATAAATCCAAATTTAAAATTTAAGAAAAACCCACGATTCCAGTGCCTTAATTTCCTTAAAAGTAAAACACTATAATATTTAGGTGTAGTAGTCCATCTCTCACTCACCAAATTTATTTGAATTATTCCGATCTGTCACCCTGCTTTGTCCCCATGGGGTGACAGAACGGACAAAATAGTTTGATCTGTCCCCCTGTTACCGATGAGGGGACAGTTCGAACTTTATTCAGCTCCTTAATGTTTTATCTGTCCCCCTATCGTTATTAGGGGGACAGATCAAACTTTTTGATTCCTGTTTGTCCGCAATAGAATTAAATATATTCTTAAAATCATACAAAAAAATATTATTAATTTTTGATTACGTTCTTAAAAATAATGCAACCTTTTATTAATTAAAAGCCAAAATGGTTTCGATTTATAATCACCTTTATTTATATGAGTTATAAATTCAGTCTATAATAATTATCAGTCTCATAAATCACGAAAGGTACATTTTACACAATCAGTCTTATTAAGATACAAATATGTATTCATATTAAAACTTACTAACAGCACGAAAATATATCTTGCTTTAAATATAAATCACAGTAAATATTGTACATATTACAATATCAGTCTTCTGATTTGACTTCTTACCTAGTAACTATAAAATTAAATGAAACCTGGACTAATAAACTAAAAATTTATACTTTATACTTTATGTATATATCTATAATACTTTATACTTTATACTAATAACATTTTAATAATAAAGTAACAATGTAAAAATTAGAATTCGATCATAGTTATAAAAACAATCGTAGCTCCCGAACTACACCTTACACACTCACGCAAGCTCCGGACATAAACTGCGTACACGCATTAACTACTACAAACTTATTAAACAAAGCGCATTGCAGTTCACGCACACATTTAAAATATCACCTGACACTGCCAGTCCCGATAACTCGCGCAATAACAATTTATGTATAGTTTTTTAGATCTACCGGCAATTCAACTTCCTTAGACAAAAATTTTAGATTTGTATCAAACTTATTTATGTTTTTATATTCTTGTTTTTTATATGAACTATGTTATATTAATGGATTTTTATTGTTTAGTTTTTGGTTATATTGTATGTAATATCTTATTGTTTACTAAAATACCCCCTAAGGCTAGCGGTAAGCACTAATTATAAGCATTATTTGTATTTTCTCATTTTAAGTGAACTTGTTTGTTCTTTTGAGAATAAAATATCTTTAAACCGAAAATTAATAATGTAAATAATTTGATAACTTAATTAAACGATATCAAATGTCTAACGAATTATAAAACTTATTTTTTTTGTATAACTGTAAACCGTAAACATAAAATATATAAAAACATGTCTATCTTAATTTCTCAAATAAATGACCAACAGTAATTTCACCAGCTACAAACTGCATTTGACAAGTACTTATGTATTCTTATATTATCTTTTAGAATATTTGTTTTACCTGCTGCTTAACCTTTTTAGCGTTTAATATTATTTCCAAATAAAAAGCAATCTTATTTCCATTTCCGTTTCATCCGGTTTCAAATCACTCACACTAACGATTCTATAGAAGCTTCACTTCAAAAAACGCATGGTGCTAGCCCTCTAGAAAGTTTGTAGTGCCATGCCGTTCACCAAAAACACACCAGGTTTTTCTGAACTCAGCATCACGCGGTTTGATCCATTGTTTGATTATATGACGAAATTTCTTACTTTGTTCATCATTCGGACTTTCTGATGCGATATAAGCCCATCCATTTAAAATTTCACTATTAGGTATCAGTGGCAGGACGGCACTCAATTCCACTGGCCTTTTCAAAAGTTTTGATTTAGTTAGCTTAAGAGGCGGCTCTCTTCTTCCATACAGCTTGGTTGTAGTGAAAGAAACAACCTTTAACGGTGACTTCTGGAAAAATCTTTTTTATTGCCTTCATTGCTGCAATTTCATAATCAGATTTATAAGTTTTAGGTTTCCAATCTGGAATCTATGATTTGATCAGGTTAAATAAAATTTCATAACTTTTGTGATCCTTGTGACTCATTAAAGCGTAAACTACGGGCACAATATTAGTAGTCACATGTTGGCTGCCGAAATCTGCATGTAAAAAAAATTAAAGTTTTATAATTCGTTAGACAATTGATTCGTTTATTTAAGTTTTTAAATTATTTACGTTAATAATTTTTAGTTTATTAGTCCAGGTTTCATTTAATTTTATAGTAACTAGGTAAGAAGTCAAATCAGACGACTGATTGTAATATGTACAATATTTACTGCGATTTATATTTAAAGCAAGATTTTATGTTGATTGATAAAGATATTTTCGTGGTGTAAGTAAGTTTTAATATGAATATTTGTATCTTAATGAGACTGATTGTGTAAAATGTACCTTTCGTGATTTATGAGACTGATAATAATTAGAGACTGAATTTATAACTCATATAAATAAAGGTGATTATAAATCGAAACCATTTTGGCTTTTAATTAATAAAAGGTTGCATTATTTTTAAGAACGTAATCAAATATAAATAATATTTTTTTGTATGATTTTAAGAATATATTTAATTCTATTGCGGACAAACAGGAATAAAAAAGTTTGATCTGTCCCCCTAATACCGATAGGGGGACAGATAAAACATTAAGGAGCTGAATAAAGTTCGAACTGTCCCCTCATCGGTAACAGGGGGACAGATCAAACTTTTTTGTCCGATCTGTCACCCCATGGGGACAAAGCAGGGTGACAGATCGGAATAATTCATTTATTTCCCGTAACACGAGCTTAGCGCTTAGGCCTTGATGTTATTAATAAGACATTTATTTTCTCAACACTGTAGGAGTGAGCAGTGAATTATTGAGCAATAAGTGTGAGAAAAAAGCCGTGTTGGCTAAGTGGAAGCACACTCGACTTTCATTCCGAAGGTCGTGGGTTCAAACGCCGCCACTTACCTCTGGATTTTTATTCTTGAAAAATGTATATGCTTTTAAACACGTGCTTAAGCGGTGAAGGCAAATATCGTTAGGAAACCGGCATGTTCTGAGATTTTTGAAGAGTTTGAAGGACATGTGACATTCACCAACCCGCACATGGCCAGCGTGGTGAATTAGAGCCTAATCTCTCTCGCCAATAGAGAGAGTCCCCTTGTCCCAGCAGTGGGAACATAAATAGGGTGATGATGTAATGATGATGATGAACTCCTCCGAAACGGCTTGACCGATTCTCATGAAATTTTGTGAGCATATTGAAAGTCTGAGAATCGGCCAACAGCTATTTTTCATTTTTGCAAAGCAACATTTGCTGGGGTCAGCTAGTTTATCTATATAATTCTTCTGTGAGTGTGTATGTCACTGAACTTCTCTCAAACGACTGGACCGATTTTGATGAAATTTTTTGTGTGTATTCGAGGGGATCTTGGAATGGTTTAGATTCACAATACGGTCAACTGGATATTGTTTTTTGAGACGTGGGACAGGACAACGTCTATCGGGTCGACTAGTCTTATATATAAAATTCTCGTGTCACAATGTTCGTTCCCGTACTCCTCCGAAACGGCTTGATTCTCATGAAATTTTGTGAGCATATTGAGTAAGTCTGAGAATCGGCCATCTGTTTTTGCAAAGCAACGTTTGCTGGGGTTAGCTATAGTTTATTTATATATAACCTGCAGGTTGTGCTTGGCGCGGCGCTGCAGCTGCCGCTGGTGCTGGTCGTAGACGCGCTGCTGCTGCGTCTCCGACAGCGCCTCGAAGCACTCCCTCCCCATGAGGAGGACGCGCACCTCGGACAGCTGCTTCCCGGGGGTTACGTAGCCGGTCTCCTCCAGCAGGCGCTTGAACTGTTGACACCATCTGTGGGTGCAGTCTTGGTAAGTATTTTTGGGGTATTTGGGTGATATTATAATAATATGATATTAACTAATTTGTGTGCCTACCCCTTTGTATTATATAAAAAGATACAAATTTACTTGTTATTGCAATTTTGTGCTTTTCTTTCATTGTTTTGATTATGTTGTTGTCATTTATAATATATTTTATAAACATCATACTTTACATTATGTTGATGATCACTTAAATTAAATCTACACGCTACTGTACGTAAAAATATATAGTTATAAATTGGTTTCTCATGTAAGCGAATTATTGTAAATTCTTAATGAGAAATAAAGATTTTCAAACCATAAAACCATGATATAATAATAATTTATTTAATGTGAATAGTTATTTAACAGTTTTTCACCAATTATAACTATCTTAAACTAACTTACAAACTAGACTTATTTATTTAAAACTAACAAAATAGAGTAAAGACACAGAAAGCAAAGAACAAAGGAAAATTAAATAATTACAACAAATTAAAACTTAAAAAATAGCGTATTGTCTTAGGAATATAATTATAACTATCATTAAAAATAACCACATGCCGGTGTTCTCGTACAAATGCATTTAATAATAATAGTGCGCGTTGTGTTGGCATATACTAGATATACCTCTATAATCTTAAGGAATTCCACGAACATAACTAAACTCCAAATATATTAAATATCTGTTAGTTATATTGTTTTATATTTTTTTATTCTAATATTTGTTATGTGACTTTATAGTGTATAATTGTAAAAATTTTGACAAGTTATTATTATTATTGTATGCTCAGAGCGGGCAAACTGTTAAAACAATTTTATAACCCACCTATTTACACAGTTTTTTTACAATTAATGTTCTTCTTCTTCTTCATGATTAGTGAAGATAGATGTGTGAATATTTCTCCTTGGTCTGGGTGTTTAATATTTATAATAAAAAATATCTATATATGTATGACTATTATATTAGGTATATCAGATATCTAGTACCCGTAACACAAGCTTATAGCTTACCACGGGGCTAGATGTTGTTGTGTGCATTGTCTGGAAATATTTATTTATTTATTTATAGTCGACCAAAATCAACAACATACCAATACAAAACCACTTTACTGTACACCAAAAAAGAACAAAAGTTACAAGAATCACATTATGAGGAAGAAGTACAAAGAGTGGCCTTATCGAATAAGAGCGATCTCTACAACAATAATTAGTTGTTTCTTTCCTAATCACATTATTCCACTGCACTGCGGTAATTTTTTTGATTGTAGTTATTGTACAGATATATAAATAAATAAATATTGTTGATTTTGGTCGACTATTCAAAAATCTTAAAAAATAATGTTTATGTTACTTATAAATTAATCGTATCGGCATTGCAAAGTAACAGGGACTACAACCAGGGACATTTCACGTGAAGCGGACAGGGAAAAAAATGTGAGGTTCTGAAAATCTACCACATTCGGCCCATTTGTACTTCTAGTAGGTATGAATGAGTACGCAAAATATTTTTTTTGTATAGTGTATATTTACCAAGTTATAGGTTTCAAAAGAATTGTCGTTGATTGGTACTACAATTTATCGAAAGTAATTTTTCGAATATAACAAATCTACTATAAAATAATTTACATAGCTATACATATTAAAAAAATACTGTTCTTTTAGACAATAAAAAAAAGTTTAAAATTAAAAAAAAATTAATTGCCAAAACCGGAAGTAAACTTTTCAAACCAGATTTACAGTAACTTCGACCAATTTTATTTTAATTTTTTTACTTTCAAAATATAGCTTAAATGATAATGAAAGTACACTAGAAAATTTAAAATGGGATCTTTATTAGTTTGCGAGATACGTTGAATAATATACACCCGCGTCGCAAGGGGCGTCATATGTAGCGCTTGCAAGGTTGAGCAGTTTTCGCGATATTGCAACTTAATTAATATTTTATATCGTTTTAGCGTATATTTAACCTCATTTAATGATATGAATTAAGTTTTATTAATATAATATCATATAAATATAACTACATAATACAAATATAAGTTAATAATAATATATTATAAAGAAAAAACGTTTTTGGAGCAGTAGAAAAGTTTTATTATTTGCGAAACGTGACTAATAGCGCCATCTGTTAGTAACGTGTAGTACTTTTTCTGAATTATTCCGATCTGTCACCCTGCTTTGTCCCCATGTGGTGACAGAACGGACAAAAAAGTTTGATCTGTCCCCCTGTTACCGATGAGGGGACAGTTCGAACTTTATTCAGTTCCTTAATGTTTTATCTGTCCCCCTATCGGTATAAGGGGGACAGATCAAACTTTTTTGTCCGTTCTGTCACCACATGGGGACAAAGCAGGGTGACAGATCGGAATAATTCAAAAAAAGTACTACACGTTACTAACAGATGGCGCTATTAGTCACGTTTCGCAAATAATAAAACTTTTCTACTGCTCCAAAAACGTTTTTTCTTTATAATATATTATTAACTTATATTTGTATTATGTAGTTATATTTATATTATATTATATTATATTAATAAAACTTATTTCATATCATTAAATGAGGTTAAATATACGCTAAAACGATATAAAATATTAATAAAGTTGCAATATCGCGCAAACTGCTCAACCTTGCAAGCGCTACATTATGACGCCCCTTGCGACGCGGGTGTATATTATTCAACGTATCTCGCAAACTAATAAAGATCCCATTTTAAATTTTCTAGTGTACTTTCATTATCATTTAAGCTATATTTTTAAAGAAAAAAAATTAAAAAAAATTGGTCGAAGTTACTGTAATTCTGGTTTGAAAAGTTTACTTCCGGTTTTAACCATTAATTTTTTTTAAATTTTAAACTTTTTTTTACTGTCTAAAAGAACAGTATTTTTTAAATATGTATAGCTATGTAAATTATTATATAGTAGATTTGTTATATTCGAAAAATTACTTTCGATAAATTGTAGTACCAATCAACGACAATTCTTTTGAAACCTATAACTTGGTAAATATACACTATACAAAAAAAATATTTTGCGTACTCATTCATACCTACTAGAAGTACAAATGGGCCGAATGTGGTAGATTTTCATAACCTCACTTTTTTTTCCCTGTCCGCTTCACGTGAAATGTCCCACCAGCAACCTCTCGTCGAAAAGTCAATTAAGTCATATTGCCGTAAGATATTCACACAAAGGTGTAAAATTTTTACATACATTACATTACCTTACATGCAGACCCCAAACTAGAATTTGTTAACAAAGGTTAACAAATTCGAAGTGTGTAAAGCGATAACACTAACAACATTATACTTACTCATAATTCCTTTGTTCTTCTTGAGCCTCATGAAGATATGCCTTGAAAACGGAAGCAGCTTCATTGGACTCCAATATCTCGTACGGTATCTTCTGGGACTGACCCAAAGTCTGTAAATGTATTATTCATTGAATATTATATGTCATAATAACCTTTAAACCGGCTAAATATTCCACCTACTGTCTGGTGTGACGTTATATCCCCCAATTACTTACTGCTCATTTTAATAATAACAAGCTGAAATTAAGAACGGTAAACATTTCCAAAAAGGTTAAGACACAGCTTAACCTCTTTTGGGAAAGTTTACCACTTTAATAGGCATATTAAAGTGAGAATGGTTGCTATGCAACTTACATAAATCGATGTTATATCCTTAACGAAAGGACCGGGTCGAAAATATAAAAAAAAACTATAAATTATTTTTAAATACCTACCCCACATGACATAGTTAATAACTTTCATCAACTTTATCAAGTTTAGAGCTTACCACGGTGCCAGATGTTATTGTGTGGATTGTCCGGAAATATGTATGTTGCTATAAATATTGTGGTGTTGCAATAAAGATTTTTTGTATTGTATTGTAATGCCAGCTACTACAAGCAGAGGTGCTGATTTTCAGCTTTAACAGTTAGTCACAGGACTTTGCGAAAACAGTAACCGTATCGAAAGTACACAGAGGAGTCTCTGAGCCGCGCTGCGGAGCTACACTAGTGCCGTCACCTGATATCTAGCGCGGTCGCCGACCCGCAGCGTGGTGTCGATGGCGAGCGGGCTGTCGAGCTCGGAGCCCGACTCGGAGCCCGAGTGCACAGCCGCCCCCGTGCTGAAGTACACAGAGAAGTCTTTGAGCCGCGCTGCGGAGCTACACTAGTGCCGTCACCTGATATCTAGCGCGGTCGCCGACCCGCAGCGTGGTGTCGATGGCGAGCGGGCTGTCGAGCTCGGAGCCCGACTCGGAGCCCGAGTGCACAGCCGCCCCCGTGCTGAAGTACACAGAGAAGTCTCTGAGCCGCGCTGCGGAGCTACACTAGTGCCGTCACCTGATATCTAGCGCGGTCGCCGACCCGCAGCGTGGTGTCGATGGCGAGCGGGCTGTCGAGCTCGGAGCCCGACTCGGAGCCCGAGTGCACAGCCGCCCCCGTGCTGAAGTACACAGAGAAGTCTCTGAGCCGCGCTGCGGAGCTACACTAGTGCCGTCACCTGATATCTAGCGCGGTCGCCGACCCGCAGCGTGGTGTCGATGGCGAGCGGGCTGTCGAGCTCGGAGCCCGACTCGGAGCCCGAGTGCACAGCCGCCCCCGTGCTGAAGTACACAGAGAAGTCTCTGAGCCGCGCTGCGGAGCTACACTAGTGCCGTCACCTGATATCTAGCGCGGTCGCCGACCCGCAGCGTGGTGTCGATGGCGAGCGGGCTGTCGAGCTCGGAGCCCGACTCGGAGCCCGAGTGCACAGCCGCCCCCGTGCTGAAGTACACAGAGAAGTCTCTGAGCCGCGCTGCGGAGCTACACTAGTGCCGTCACCTGATATCTAGCGCGGTCGCCGACCCGCAGCGTGGTGTCGATGGCGAGCGGGCTGTCGAGCTCGGAGCCCGACTCGGAGCCCGAGTGCACAGCCGCCCCCGTGCTGAAGTACACAGAGAAGTCTCTGAGCCGCGCTGCGGAGCTACACTAGTGCCGTCACCTGATATCTAGCGCGGTCGCCGACCCGCAGCGTGGTGTCGATGGCGAGCGGGCTGTCGAGCTCGGAGCCCGACTCGGAGCCCGAGTGCACAGCCGCCCCCGTGCTGTAGTACACAGAGAAGTCTCTGAGCCGCGCTGCGGAGCTACACTAGTGCCGTCACCTGATATCTAGCGCGGTCGCCGACCCGCAGCGTGGTGTCGATGGCGAGCGGGCTGTCGAGCTCGGAGCCCGACTCGGAGCCCGAGTGCACAGCCGCCCCCGTGCTGAAGTACACAGAGAAGTCTCTGAGCCGCGCTGCGGAGCTACACTAGTGCCGTCACCTGATATCTAGCGCGGTCGCCGACCCGCAGCGTGGTGTCGATGGCGAGCGGGCTGGCGAGCTCGGAGCCCGACTCGGAGCCCGAGTGCACAGCCGCCCCCGTGCTGAAGTACACAGAGAAGTCTCTGAGCCGCGCTGCGGAGCTACACTAGTGCCGTCACCTGATATCTAGCGCGGTCGCCGACCCGCAGCGTGGTGTCGATGGCGAGCGGGCTGTCGAGCTCGGAGCCCGACTCGGAGCCCGAGTGCACAGCCGCCCCCGTGCTGAAGTACACAGAGAAGTCGCGGTGGGAGCGTAACTGCCGTACAACGACTGGCCAGTCACTGGAACAAAACGAATCATTAGAATTGTGTTAAGATGACTATAAAAATAATAATTAGTCTGTTATTTAGATAATTTTTTAAAAGGATATATTTTCTTTCTTTTTGATAGCGAAAAATCAATACGACAGTGGATTGAAGTGCGATTTGTACAAAATTCCGTAGCCACAAGCCTACGGAACATTGATGCTATTGGCGCTTTCTTTTTAAATTGATAAGGCCATTCAAATAAAAATTATGCAGAGCTAAAGACAAATAATTTGTTTTTCTATGTTTTACTTATTTTAAGTTATGGTTAAGTTATTTCTGTTAGCTGCAAATAAATGATTTCTGTTAGACCGTCCAAAAATACTGGACGCCAATTTCTTTATGTAGTCATTATGCCTCACGGAAGGGAACGATGCCGGAAAGATACAAATATCATTCCCATCATTCATTAAATTGTCTATACCAGGTTACAAATCACACACCAGAAAAAGCCGTGTTGGCTAAGTGGGAGGACACTCGACTTTCATTCCGAAGGTCATGGGTTCAAACCCCGCCATGCACCTCTGGATTTTTCTTCTTTAAACACGTACTTTAACGGTAAAGGCAAACATCGTGAGGAAACAGGTATGTTCTAAGACCTTTAAAAAAAAAGTTTGTAAGACTTGTGACATTCACCAACCCGCACTTGGCCAGCGTGGTGAATTTTAAGGCCTAATCTCTCTCACCCAGAGAGAAGTCCCTGTGTCCCAGCAGTGGGAACGTTAATAGGGTGATGATGATGAGGCTACAAATTCAGATACTCACTTCTCTTGCAAGTCCTCGGTCGGTAAACTGAGTCGGGAAAGTACTTGTGGCAACTTCGACAGTTGTTTGCGCAGTTTCTTAGCGGAACGCTCCTCTTTCAATCGCTTTATGTGTCGGCGGAACATCATCTGTAGTAGAAAATAGAAGGTTAGATGTGCTATCTTCTATACTAATACGAGCTGTCATGGTTAAACGTTCTTTTGCTACTTAGATTAAAATAGACGGTAGAATCCATAAAAGACGGGCAACGCCGTGACGTGGAAATCTAGTAAAAATATTAAGCGTAAAAAAGGGAAAAAGCCATTATTTCAAATTGTCAAACAAGTACCTAATGGTCTATTATATTACTGTAAATAGCGAGCAAAACATGTTTTTATGGCATTTGAAAATAAATATTGTTTTATTAAACTTTTTACTAAGTTTATTTGTCCTAACAATTGCTAAGATAAGCTAATGTTTGTATTTTTTTATAAAGATCCTGATTACAAAACATATTTACTCATACAATGAAATAATTTATTTAGACAAGATGAAGAGGTATATTCGTTTAATTTAAACACCAGGAAACCTTGGTCTAAGGCTCGTGATCGAACAATTAAGTCATAATCTGTGAGGGTCGATCACAAAATCAAGAAATGCGAAGAGGTAATTCCAGTCTCCATTTTCACTTATGTATCACTAGCTGTGCCCTGCGGTGCTACCCGCGTTATAATGGATGAAGTACTCTTAACCAACAACATATTTATTTGAATAAAGATTAATATTATTATGTTGATACAACTTAAACAAATTATTTCGACCAAATTAGGTACCATAAAAACGGTTTTTGTGAGTTAATCTTAAAAGATAGACATATACTATCGCGGACTGTTTTTTAGATCATTAAAAGAGCTATTATTCTTTAATACATATTTTTTGTGTATCTTGAACCGTTTTCACGGCGCACGCAACGGAAGGCTTCAAAGATGAACAATTTCTCCCGTTTTTTACACATTTACCACTATATCTTTGCTCCTATTGGTCGTAGCGTGATGTTATATAGCCTATAGCCTTCCTCGAAAACTGGACTATTCAACACAAAAAGAATTATTCAATTCGAACCAGTAGTTTCGGAGATTAGAGGTTCAAACAAACAAACAAACAAACAAACAAACAAACTCTTCAGCTTTATATATTAGTATAGATTTATATTTGCATTTACCTGAGTTCCGTCGATTCCAAATTGCTGAACGAATTTTGCCCATTCCGGAAAATGGGATAGTCTCTTACTAGCTGCCGACCATGTCTCTCTGCGAAACATAATTAAAAACGTTATGGGTCATTTTTTTATTGTTATGTTATTGTATATCCTCGCTTAAGTCGTTGGACACGGAGATTGATGGATGAATAAGTCAAATCCATCTAATATAATTAACAGAGGCAAACAACAAAATTCTGCATTTAATTTTCGAATATTGTCCCTATAAAAAGTTGTAAAAAGTCTTGTTATATGCCTAAGTGATACAAAACAAAATATACTTATAACAATAAATACATTATGACGGCGTGACGTCCTGGTTCTTCATTGTGGTGCATTTGTACCGAGTGGAAGTAGCATAGAATCAACTTAAAATGTCCGATGGCGTGAGCGGGCGCTCACGCCACTCGATCGCGCGACGTTTACCTGCGGCCGGTACCGGTCGGTGTCAGCCGACCGGTCTAACAGCCAATCGGGTGGCCGCAGGTGGAGGGGTTGTTTACGAGTTGCACTGCTATTTAAAGTACAGTTCCAATAGTCCGGGAGGACTATTGGAACTGTACTTCATATATGGATAGTTCATTCTTTCTCTGGCTTCTGCTCTGTGCAAACGCTCTCGGAATTACTAGTTGACTTTATCTATATCTTTGTTAAACTGAGCCTCAGATTATTTGTGTGATTGATATTGTCCGTTTAATACCGTAATGAATTACTATTCAATGATATAATCTGTTTAAATCACTATGTCAAAACCTTTCACCTACACATACATGTACTTTATCATTACAGTTATGAGACTTCCACTGTTGGGCATTATCCACCATCAAATATTTCCAGCTATTTCAAATATTTCCAAAGAACTGTATTGTAAAAATATGTTCAGTATGCAGTATCCCTAAGCTTTTGTTTTACAGATACTAAACAGTTATTACAGCAGCCTCCATCAAATGTAAACCCGCGGCTTCTATCAATTCCATGGTGGACGTCCTACGCTGCGCTTGCCGATCCGCGATATTTATTTACTTATTTATATGCATTTAATTTTTCTAATAAATCTAAATCTAAAATTTTAAATTAAAGAAAATCCTTCGATTCTTTAATTTCCTTAAAAGTAAAACACCATAATATTTAGTAATGTGCATGCGATGCGCATTTATTTGATACCCCACTTGAGTATATTTGCAGATTTTCGGTGTTCGGCAGATTCTCGGAGAACCCCGAAAGGGTTTTCCCCTTTCGGTTGTGCCGTTTAAAAGTTATGGGGGTGAGTCCCATGAAACATGTCTAAGAACAATAGCGCTAAACTCACCTTTCATGCAAAAAAAAAACTAAATTAAAATCGCTCCATCCGTTCGGGAGCTATGATGTCCCAGACAGACAGACAGACAGGCACGTCAAACTTATAACACCCCTCTTTTTTGGTCGGGGGTTAAAATTAGAAATAGACTTACTTGTAATCCTGAACATGGATTCTTATTAGCTGCGTGAACGCGTCCGTTACAAAGTCGAGCGTCTCCCTTCTTATTCGCAACGCTTCGGCGTAGTTTGCAACCTGGTAAAATAATAAAATTATATATCTGGTCATGTTAGGACTTATTTAAAAATAAAATTATAAAGTATATCAGATGTCTAGTACCCTTACTAAAAGCTTTGTCCGGAAACATTTATTTATTACATACTCGTCATAGGTCATCCATAGGTCGCTGGTTCAGATCCGGCTCGAAGGACCATGTAGGAAATCGCGCTAGCTACTTAGTGCTCCTTGATGCTGAACAATAGAACCGAAATCACTTGACAATAGATTTATTGCGTATACGTAATTAACGATTCTAATGAGTGCGACACGGATCAACGCTGCTTGTGCACTGTCTTACGTAGATTAGCTCGGTACAAGGTAATAACCGTGCGACCTACATAAGACAAATCGCTGATGCTGCTGCGGTGTTCGAAATGAATCGAACACTTGACCTAAAACCTCGATACCTCACCTTGATCCTAGCCTTGGTCTTGTCCACCATCTGCGCCAGCAAGAAGAACGCCTGGTCAATGTTGACGTTCTCGTCCTACATAAAACAAATCGCTGATGCTGCTGCGGTGTTCGAAATGAATCGAACACTTGGCCTAAAACCTCGATACCTCACCTTGATCCTAGCCTTGGCCTTGTCCACCATCTGCGCCAGCAAGAAGAACGCCTGGTCAATGTTGACGTTCTCGTCCTACATAAAACAAATCGCTGATGCTGCTGCGGTGTTCGAAATGAATCGAACACTTGGCCTAAAACCTCGATACCTCACCTTGATCCTAGCCTTGGTCTTGTCCACCATCTGCGCCAGCAAGAAGAAGGCCTGGTCGATGTTGACGTTCTCGTCCTACATAAGACAAATCGCTGATGCTGCTGCGGTGTTCGAAATGAATCGAACACTTGGCCTAAAACCTCGATACCTCACCTTGATCCTAGCCTTGGTCTTGTCCACCATCTGCGCCAGCAAGAAGAACGCCTGGTCAATGTTGACGTTCTCGTCCTACATAAAACAAATCGCTGATGCTGCTGCGGTGTTCGAAATGAATCGAACACTTGGCCTAAAACCTCGATACCTCACCTTGATCCTAGCCTTGGTCTTGTCCACCATCTGCGCCAGCAAGAAGAAGGCCTGGTCGATGTTGACGTTCTCGTCCTACATAAGACAAATCGCTGATGCTGCTGCGGTGTTCGAAATGAATCGAACACTTGGCCTAAAACCTCGATACCTCACCTTGATCCTAGCCTTGGTCTTGTCCACCATCTGCGCCAGCAAGAAGAAGGCCTGGTCGATATTGACGTTCTCGTCCTACATAAGACAAAATGCTGATGCTGCTGCGGTGTTCGAAATGAATCGAACACTTGACCTAAAACCTCGATACCTCACCTTGATCCTAGCCTCGGTCTTGTCCACCATCTGCGCCAGCAAGAAGAACGCCTGGTTCTCGTCCTACATAAGACAATTCGCTGATGCTGCTGCGGTGTTCGAAATGAATCGAACACTTGACCTAAAACCTCGATAGCTCACCTTGATCCTAGCCTTGGTCTTGTCCACCATCTGCGCCAGCAAGAAGAAGGCCTGGTCGATGTTGACGTTCTCGTGGCTGGAGGTCTCCACCAGCGGTATGCAGCCCTTGAACTCCTTCCTCTGCACGAGGCGCTCCGCCTCGCGCACGCCCTGCTCGCACACCTCGTCGTGCTTGCAGGTCACGAGGACGACGGGTTTCTTCTGCTTTAGTATGTTCTGGAGGATCGCTGCTAGGACCTCGTTCTGGGGAAAGAGAGATTATGTTTAATAATAATAATATATTTTTTACAGTAGGTAGTTTTATATGATTTTTTTTGTGTAATCTAATGTAAAAAAAATCTTTTTGAAGTGTTTTACAATACAATACAATATTCTTTATTGAAACACCAAAAAAAATAATATTACAAATAATTGTGCGTAGCATAAGTGAGACAATGGGCGGCCTTATCACTAAAAGCGATCTCTAATCGACCTATAGCGGTGTTTTAAATGAAATAAAGATAATAATATAACCCTTTATTACACACCAAGAAAAAACAATACAAAAATGGATTTTATATAAAATACAAAATGCGTAATGGGCGGCATTTTTGCTTAAAGCCACCTTGTCCACCATCTTGTTTAAGAGGATTAATGGATCTTTACGCTCACCAGTGTCTTAAAAAGTGAAGCGCATATTCGAGTTATTGTATTTCCATTTATGTCCAGCAGTAGATGTCTTATAGCTAATATGATGATGATTTTTAATTCATCAGAAAGATTTAATGGAATGATTTTTTTATAGTACTGCATTTACATCTTACTGACGTGTGAGCACTGTTCAACCGCGTAGTTTTTTTTGTTTTCAAATTAAAATATCTCAGATGCTTACAAAATGACATAGATATTTTATTGCTGAGTTGAATCTTATTGTCACAATCTCTTTAATTATTACGTTAGTTCTTCTTTTTTGGAAGAAAAAAACTTTAACTAAACTTATAACTAAAATTTTGAAACTTTTTTTATCTGTTTAGATTTTTCTCTTATTATCCATTTTAACCTAAATTGTAAATCGTGATTTGTGACAATTACATTCAGACGCTAAACTTTTTAATTCGACCTCTTCTTATCCAACAACCATCACAAAATAAAATAAAAATACGTACATAAATATTATCACATCAAAATTGTATAAGCCCACGCATATCATAAAAGTGCACAATGTGAACGAAAAAATCATCAAAATACGGTACCACTGAAAACCAGCCAGCTCACCTAGCTACTACAGCATTAAGCTGAGTGGAAACCGATTTACGTTTAAATATTTTTACTATACTATTTTTGTTAAACTGCTTTTATGTTAATTTTAATTGTAATTGTATTGTGTGTTTATGACGTAAATAAAACTCTTTCTATTCTATTCTATTCTTAAATATACAAACCTGTTTCTCCCAAGTCCTGCCGGGCACCAGGCTGACGTCGTACACGCACAGGAAGCCGTCCACTGCGAGCCGCCCGTCCGGCATTGTCTTCTGCTCATATTCCTAATGAAACATACAAAAAATTTATACAATACAATACTCTTTACTGAAACACAAAAATATAATACAACAGAACAATGCTTAAGAACTAATACATTAAATAATAGTGTAACAATGGGCGGCTTTATAAATTTTCTTTATTCTTTAAGGGCATATTTCACAAAATATTATATAAAATATTATATTATTATTCAACATATTTATTTGAATAAAGATTAATATTATTATGTTGATACATCCATTATAACGCGGGTAGCACCGCAGGGCACAGCTAGTAGGCTACTTTTTACCGCGGGAAAACGTCATTCCGCGGGAAAATCCATTATAACGCGGGTAACACCGCGGGACACAGCTAGTAGGCTATATAACATCACGCTACGACCAATAGGAGCAAAGATATAGTGGTAAATGTGTAAAAAACGGGAGAAATTGTTCATCTTTGAAGCCTTCCGTTGCGTGCGCCGTGAAAACGGTTCAAGATACACAAAAAATATGTATTAAAGAATAATAGCTCTTTTAATGATCTAAAAAATATATATCTTTTAAGATTAACTCACAAAAACCGTTTTTATGGTACCTAATTTGGTCGAAATAATTTGTTATTTTTCAGGCTCTAGAGATTCTGTGTACCCAATTTCATTTAAATCGGTTCAGTAGTTTTCGCGTGAAAGAGTAACAAACATCAACATCCATACATCCATACTTACAAACTTTCGCCTTTATAATAGTAGTAGGAAAATCCGAGTAAACTAAGCAAGTCATATCAATAATACGTTTTTTACGTGACCTTCTCAAAGCCAAGCGCCCCTCCAATATTCAGTACAATTATATTAATGGTACCCTAACGTGTGCATCTTGCTATCGCAGGTTTATCGTACATTTACCACATAAGATCTAGACATTATATATATTATATTATATATATTATATAATACGTTTTAATGGTTAGTTATGTCAAGACCTGTCTCGCTATGTCACATGTGACTATTTTGTAATGTGCACGTGATACGTATCATTTGAGACCCCACTCGAGTATATTTGCAGATATTCGCTTCTTCTTTCAACCCCCATAAATTTTAAAAAAGCTTAACCGATTTTCTTCAAACATATCTAAGAATACTCGCACAAAAGTCACCGGTCGGGGGTAAAAAATGTACTTTGAAACTCAACTGAAAAAATAAAACCCGAAATTTAAAAATAGGCAGGCAAAACCACTGATGCATTTTCCAAGAATTTAAGAACTAACCGTTTCTATGCCAAGCTTCTTTACCGATTTTCTTCATACATATCTAAGAATACTCGCACAAAAGTCACCGGTCGGGGGTAAAAAATGTACTTTGAAACTCAACTGAATAAAAAAACCCGAAATTTAAAAATAGGCAGGCAAAACCACTGATGCATTTTCATCCAAGAATTTAAGAACTAACCTTTTCTATGCCAAGCTGGTTCTTACAAACATACATCAGCTTTTCAGCCGACTGCAGCTTCGTCGCCACGCATCTTTTCACGTATGCTTCTGTCTTCCCAACTGTGGACAAGAAAAATCGTCATTACTCCTCTAAATTCATAATATCTATTGTCAAAACACCCATATTAAGCTCTTTTTTTTTATGCTTGATAAGCCTTTATTTGACCACAATCTCACCTGATGTAACGTAAGTGACGATGTGGTCTAAGATGGGACATGAAGACCTAGAAGGTAGATGGCTTCTCCGGGCCACATTACGAAACACGAAAAAATCGCTTGACGCACTGGCCCAGCCCGGAGGGTGGTGACAAGCCGCGACCGTAGCCTACCGCCAGAGACTGTTCTTAGCACCACCCGGAGGTCACGTGTAAGGATTGAGAGGGTTACCACTTACGGACGTGAACAGACAAAACCTCCAAAAAAATGTATTATGATAACAACTTATAAATAATACCGAAGATGTATGTGATGGACTCATAAAGCCGAACCCTTACTGATTTATAATGTCAAGATATCACAGTGCGACAAGATCATGAACGAGAGTGAACAAGCGGCGATCGCGGCGATAGTATTTAGCTGTTCAACCAAGGGTTTTTATGTCGCGTGTTTTGGTTTGCAACAAAATATTGCCTTAAAGATATCTTATTTATTACCAGTGAACTGTTTTCTCTGTGCACAGACTTAGAATGTATAACAATTGGTAGTAAATTTCGAGTTATATTCAATAATGTATTCGTTCGGAAATCTGAAGTTATTTATTTCACTTGTACTTAAAGTCCCTTGCTCAGCTACTTTACACATTTCCCCCCACACCTTGCGCCGCATGCTTGCCTTCGCCACCACCGCGCCAAAGAGGCAGTCAGTAATAATTCCAAGACTCGGCCGAGTTAGAGCCCTGTATAGATAATATTGCCGTGGTATCTTATCTATGACTAGCATTTGTTTGTTAATGTTAAATGTATAAGTGATAACCATGTTGTAC
The DNA here is from genome assembly GCA_929108375.1 of Gymnoscelis rufifasciata. NCBI lineage: Eukaryota > Metazoa > Arthropoda > Insecta > Lepidoptera > Geometridae > Gymnoscelis > Gymnoscelis rufifasciata. The sequence continues at coordinate 3,655,833 of OV815327.1, read as the reverse complement.
ACCAATATTGTTATAATAACAACATAAGAGATGGAAGCTGAGTTGTTCTATTCGCTTCTCAACTCAGTGTAAAAAAATTGAAGCGAACTGTCAAGACTATGTTATTTCCTTGATTATTCTTAGTTTTAATTTAAATTATATTTAAGTTGACCTGTCCATGTAAGCATAGGCTTCTAAGGAAATAAACGTTTTGACTTTGACTTACTTCTACTCTCCCCCTTGAACGGCTGAAAGCAGGCGTCGTCCACAAACTCCGTCTGCTCCACAATCTCGAACCTGTACTCCTGGTCTTCCAGCTCCTTGTGCACGCTGCCCCAATATAGGAAGTGGTCATTGTTGACTACGCGGCCGCTGAAGTCAGACTGAAAAATGCAAGGAATATACGTTATATTGGCCCATTGTACATTTGCTTTTCTACGTGTTTTTAACCACCTACCAAAAAACGGGTGTTATAAGTTGACGTGTCTGTCTGTCTGTCTGTTTGGGACATCATACCTCCCGAACGGATGGAGCGATTTTAATTTAGTTTTTTTTTTGTATGTTAGGTAAGTTTGGCGCGAGTGTTCAAAAACTAAATTGAAATAACTCCATCCGTTTGGGAGCTGTGATGTCCCAGACATACAGACAGACTGACGTGTCTGTCTGTCTGTATGTCAACACTTATAACACCCGGATTTTTTGAAGTGGATTATAAATTTACTTAAATGTTCCACGGCTCTTTCCCGCAGGAACAACGTATTTCACCGCGGCAAAACGTAGCCTTCCTCGATAGATGGGCTTTCTAACACTGAAAGATTTATTCAAATCCGATCAGTAAATGCTGAAATTAGCGCGTTCAAACAAACTCTTCTGCTTTATAATATAAATATACATATTTATTTGTTTGTATGTTACCCACATAAATAGTCTGTTAGGTATATGTTTGACATGGGCCTCTGGTATTTTATTATTATTGAGTATATAAATATATCACATTGAAAGTAGCACCAGTGACAGAGAAGTTGAGAGGAAATCGGTTGGCATGGTATGGACTCATTATGAGAAGAGATGAATGTCATGTGACGAAAAGAGTGTTAGATATGTGTGTTGATGGATATGTGGCAAGAGGTAGACCAAAGAAAAGATGGATGGACTGTGTAAAGGATGACATGTGTAAGAAAGGAGTGAGCGTTGAGATGACGAGTGACAGAGGAAAATGGGAGGAAAAAACATGTTGTGCCGACCCCACGTAATGTGGGATAAGGGCAGGAGAATGATGATATAAATATATGACATACCTGACTCAGCACACAAATGTGGTCAACATTATAATCGTCAGCGTGTGTCCGCACAAATCTATTGCACAGACACGACTTGCCGACACCTAGTTGACCCTTCTCCTTTTCAGTGCCTGAAATAAATATTTTTAATAACTTCATTAGCAACCCTATTAACGTTACCACTGCGGGGAAACGGGGACTTCTCGCATGACTAGTAGACCTTAGTTCATGTATAGTAAATGTCACATGTCCTTCGAACTCTTAAGTTTCAGAACATACCGGTTTCCTCACGATGTTTGCCTTCACCGTTAAAGCACGTATTTGAATGAATAAATAAAATTTTGATGAAGAAATGAAAGTCGAGTGTGCTCCCAGATAACCAACACAGCTACTTACTTAAGAGCTTAGTTAGAGATTATTATTATTTCAGCTTTTTTTATGGTAGATAAGCCTTCATTTGACCACAATCTCACCTGATGTAAAGTGACGATGTGGTCTAAGCTTTATCACTATCATCAAATCGCAGGACCTCCAATGCGGGACATAGGCTTTATCAATGAATTTCTATTAGTTTCGATTGCAAGCGGCCTGCCTGCATGCACCATAAACTAGCAACTATAACCATCAGTCTATATTGATGGGAGTCGTTTAACTCTACGCTTGCAGGTCTGCACTTGAGTATCTTTCAGTCCCAATGGCTATACAGCCTGCCCACTGCCACTTCACTGAACTTAATCCCTATGTCGGCCCTCTTTCATCTAAATTTTTGATGTTTGTACAATACCTACACAGAGAAAACTCAAGTATAGTCCTCTCCACATCATAGCATAGAATAATTAAATAAATATATGTAGTTGGACAATCCACACAACAACATCTAGCCCCGTGGTAAACTCTAAGCTTGTGTTACGGGTACTAGGCATCTGTTATACCTACATACATAGATTTATATTATACTAGCGGCCCGCCCCGGCGTCGCACGGGTAAAAAAAGTTCCCGGCAATTTTTCCTTATTTGCTCACCGTTTAGACCTACCCTGGACTACGACAAACATTTTAAAACCAAAATCAGCTTAATCGGCCCAGCCGTTCTCGAGTTTTAATCAGACTAACGAACAACAATTCATTTTTATTTATATAGATTATATTATGTATATTATACATATGTATTAAACACCCAGACCAAGCAGAAAGTGATTGCTTACAAACACTTGACCCCTCGGCGGGAATCGAACCCCAAACCTGCGCCGCAAGCGGACCTACGCCCACCACGAAACTGACCCAGTCAAAATGGCATTGCTGTTAAAATACTTATATGGAGTATGTTCTAAATGTTTTGTCTATTTTACGGTGGATTTAGAAAACGAAAAATGGGCTAAACTAGTATGCGAGAGTGCTCGTTAACATGACTTAATAAGCTTAATTAATATATAGTCCCTAGCGGCGCATGTCTATCTGTATCTTTGAGAAAATCTAAAAACTGAAAAGAGCTTAATTTCGATGAAACGAGATTGAGACCAACTTTCTTACTTTTTTTTTAAATAAATTGTTTTTATGATTCCTTTGTTTTTTTTATTTTGTAGCTGTATAAATTGTGTTTCGTGCCTTAATGAACTTATACCAATATTTTTAAGTTTTTATTGTTATGTTCGGAAAAGAGAACTAACTTTATCTTTTGAGTTGATGAGACTTGATCCTATATTTAACCAGTGTGTTGACTGTTGACAATTAAAGTGATACAAACAGGCATTACTCATACATGACAATAACCTTGAAAATTCTTGATGCCAACAATATGTATCACATATGCATTTCATATAAGGTAGATAACTATGAGTATGTAATCAGAGCATTACCAAGCGACATATTTGAATTAATTTGCATAGAATATAACTTGTGTCTGAGACAATGTTTTTCTTACCTTGCTGTTCTTTGAAAACAGTGGCTGAATTGGAATACTACTGCAACTATTTCATTTACTGACAAATTTTTCACTAAATTTTCGTTAGGTACAAGCAGAAAAGTCCGGAAATATCTTGTTGATATTTTGTGACCCTTATTGATCTTAAAGCTTCGGCCAAACCTGCGCGACTAAAGTGGTACCCTCTAGGTCTTAATGCCCCATCTTAGACCACATCGTCACTTTACATCAGGTGAGATTGTGGTCAAATGAAGACTTATCTATCATAAAAAAAGTGCCTGCGAGGAGGGAGCGACTGCCGCGCGGCGGACGCTACTAACGCTTCACTATGACCTTATTAAACCTACGCGACCATACGAAAACACGCTTCCCACTTTCCTGATGTGTAGGTTTGGCCAAAGACTGTCTGTCTTAATTCCGTTACGGAACTCCAATAGTATTTACTAGTTTAATTAAAGATATTGGGGACTAGGGTCAACTTAACAATCAAATGGTATATTTTTGTGTCTCAGGGAAGGTTCTCAAATGAGCAAAAGAAGGTGATGTAAAAGATATGATATATTAAATTGTAACAAGATACAAAACTTTAAGTAAACCCTAACATCTTATAGTATCTTTTGTTCAAATTACACCATTCATAAACTTTTATCTCCTTAATTAAGACAATCTTATCACATTTCTGATGTTTATCTCTCCAATAGAAAGACAAGTTTCTATTTCAAGTTATAAGTCCACAATTTCTCCCAACACCCACTATCAAAATCCCAACAAATTAAGTGCTATCAGACATTTATTGCTTTCACCCAGATAACAGGAAACCGTTCAGATAACAATAGTATCCATTCACAATTGCACCATACAAATTGGCTTCCTTTCAATACAATACATTCTCAGCTTATTTAAAAGCAGTTATTTTGAATGCTTACTATCAGACTCTTGTTTACTATGTGTATTATATATTATGTGGTGTTATTTCATTTATTTAGTGTTTATAATTACATTGCATAAAATTAAGTTGCTTTCAATGTATGTTTGTTTAAATCTTTTAAACTATGCAAGGGAATCGAATACAGTTTTCAAACAAAGATAGAATCAAGCAATATTGATAATTACTAGTTGGTGTCTTATTGAATCAAGGGGCGCTAGGTCGGGTAACCTTCACGTGTGGCTATGGCTATCATTCCTTCAGAATCTAGATTAGGCGGGAAGGATAGCCCGCTTGCCCTGGTGCGTCCTGTTAAACCTGTCCAATAATATCTCCGGATTATTATTGGATAGGAACTAGTGACCTGACACGGTAGGGATCGGGGGTGGGTAGTTCAGTAAATTCTAGCGGGTCCTTGGGGTAGAGGGGTTATTAGAGGGGTTAAAATCAGGGATACATTAGAGTGTAGGTTAGTGAGGCTTCATAAGGGGACTGCTATGAATTTGGGGCTAATTTCAGGCAGGTTCGGCATCGGGGCCGGATAGGAAAGCTTCCCCACGTGTTTGTGCCGTGCGTGGCGACCCGTAAGCAGTAAGACGGAGTCCTGGAGTGTTGAGGAGTACATCGGGCCGGGTCAGTTGCCTGGTGACTTCAATACGCACTCTTTGGTCCCTATTTATGTGTAGACGGGAGGTCCCTGAATAGCCAACAGGGATCAATCGGCTGTGGGTGACGACTGCTAGGTATACTGATGAAGTATCCGCCAAATACGGATTCGGTTCGGGTCACTAGGCGAGGTTTCCTACTTGAAGGCGGACAGACAGCGTGGCGCGGAAGCCGAGGCGACTTCGGGGGTTGCTCTTGGCCACCGGGAACTTCGGTATTCTTCGCAACGTGATGTCTCGTCTTGCTGACATGTAAGGGACCTATATTCTCCGAGGTAGCCTTAGCGGACGTGTGCGGTAAGAGGCCGACGCACGCCGTTCCCCTAGTAGGGCTCTGTGATGGGTGAGGCCCGTCGGAGAATGAATATAAAAAACTTAACACCATGGCAACCTCAAGAGACACCCTTCTTAATTCTTCCGCTGCGTCTTCGGATGCGCGTAACTTTTCCTCGGCTGCGTCACTAGATGCGCCAACAACACTTCACAGAACATCTACGTCCACGGCTGCGTCCTCGGATGCGCCAAGACGTGATTTAGTATCGACCGGATCCGACATCGGAGCGCCATCAACCAAGGCTGCGCCGAAGGAAACGGTCATCGAACTATCTGCCCTTAAAGCAGCAATCCCAGCAGCCGGGTCTAGCTGGAATCTTGTTCCTCCTCGAAAGAAGAAGAACAAGAAGAAAGCAAAGATGCCTCCTCAGCTGAACCCTGCAGCATCCCAAAAGGTGAAGACACAGGTGGGGAAGAAGACTGCTGACTGCAGGCCACAGCTCTCTAGAGCGGGACCTGTAGCCCCGCCCAGCGGGGCGCCGACGTCGGCGAAGCCTGAGGCAGAGCCGTCATTGTGCGTCAGTGGTCCGAAGCCTCGCCGGTCATCTAAACCCAGAGGGAAGCGCGGTAGTAAGCCGGGAGCGACAGCCCGCGCTGCAAACCAACACACCAACACAACACCAACCGCTCAACCAAAGAGCTCTAAACGGTCCCGGCCAGAGGACAGCACTACACCCACAGGTGATAGTAAGCGTCCGAAGCCGGGATCGTCACAGAAAAACAGAGCCTCTTATAGCCACGCAGCAGCACAAGTCCCTGTGAACGACCTGATGGTGGCGTTAACGGTTGAGCCTTACCAAGACCTCACCGAGGAGCAAGCCACGGAGATGCGTGAGAGGATGGAGGCCAGGTTTGTCAAGGAACTCCTTGACCCGATCACCACGGCCCAAACCTCCAAAGTCCGTTTCCGGGGCCGAGCACACCTTTACGATGGCGTCCTCAAGCTGTGGTGCGAGGACGACTATACGTTAGAGTGGCTCCAACGTATGGTCTCGCAACTTGAGTCGCCGGTCGCAGGAGCGAAAGTTGTCCTGAAAAGGCAAAAGGAGCTCCAGCGAAGAGTCCTGTGTGGCCTTTTCGTCCCAGTTCAGGGACAAGCGGACGACATACGCAGGATTCTGGCGGCTCATAACACCAATCTCAACATTAACTCGTGGAAACCGATCCGCGTCGAGCAACAGGTGCAGAAGGGCACGCCTGGAACACACCTGGTGCTCCGCGTTCCCGAGGCTGATGTTGAGAAGGCAAAGCTACAGGAGCGGCGCCTATACTGGCTCTTTGGGAACATCTACCTACGTCTCCTAGAGGAGGAAGATCCCAAAGAGCAGGAGGTTCAACCTCCAACTCAGGACCCTGGACCGGTAGTCGAAATCGTACCCACTCCTGGTCCCAGCTCCATCCCGACTACATCTCTGGCGTTCCGCAAATCCCAAAGGACGCCAGATAAGACGATAGTCCAGGGTCCCTCAACTCCCATGACTGAGGAGCGATTTCTCGATGTGGAGGGGAGTGATGTCAGCGACAGCTGTCTTGACTCCTCCCCCCTCAAGCGCTCCTAGAACAGTCGTGCCAACTGCCCCTAAACCCATCCCCTTCCCCCTCCAAATACCTAACCCCACTACATCCCCTCCCCAAATCCCCAAACCCAAACTCCCCAATCCCCAAAACCTACCAATACCAATCATTCAGGCAAACCTTCAACACAGCCTCACTGCCACTGCAACCCTACGCAGGGCACTGGAGGAAAGACCCGAAACTGTGGCTCTGATCCAAGAACCCTGGATCAGGAAAAGCCAAATATGTGGTCTCAAAACACCGGAAAGCCAACTTCTCCTGAACACCTCTGTAAGCAATCCTAGAACTTGCATTGTTGTTCCGAAGAACATTAGGACATTTCTTATAACCGAACTCTGTTCCAGAGACCTAACCGCTGCTAGACTATTTCTATCTCCCCAACATAACACACACCAAATAGTCATAGCATCAGCCTACCTACCTAGCGATGAAGCGATACCAACTCAGGAACTGATGTCACTCGTTGAATACTGCGAAAGGGAGAACGTGGAACTCATCGTTGGCACAGACTCCAATGCGCACCACACACTTTGGTGCAGCACCAAGAGTAACGACCGCGGAGAAGAACTGGTAAGCTACCTTGTAACTACGAATCTTCTACTCCTTAACAGGGGCTCGGAACCGACCTTTGTCACCTCTAGAGCCCAAACCATAATTGACTTAACACTTTGCACAGAACAGGTTTCAAGCTTCACCAAAGACTGGCACGTATCCAACGAGGCATCGTGCTCAGATCACAGATGGATAAGGTTTAACCTGGAGATGACAATCCCTCCACCACAACCCCGACGCTGTCCACGTAAGACTGACATAACAAAATATAACAAATTAGTTAAATCAGAACTTGACAGTTTAGGTGTTAACGCAAACATTCAAACAGTAGCTGAACTAGATAATTACACTAACCAGCTAACGCAAATTTTAACCCACAGCTATGAACAATCATGCCCACTTGTCGTGCCTTCACGAAAGCCAAAACGACAATGGTGGGGACCTGAACTGCAGAGACAACGAAGCAAAGTAAGGAAATTGTTCAACAGAGCCATGAACACCCGGACACAAGAAGACTGGGACAAATACCAATGCGCAAGGATTTCCTACAAAAAATGCATTCGTTTAATGAAAAAACAGTGCTGGAGGAAATTCTGTACCGCAATAGAAGATACCAGTCAGGCGGCTAGAGTCAGAGGTCTGCTAGCAAGAGACCTTGATCGTACACTCGGCAGCTTAAAAAAACCTGACAATACCCTTACAAAAACGGACACGGAAACGAGCGAGGTACTGATTAACACACACTTTCCTGGCTGTCAGGTAACTGACAACAACAAATGGGAAGAACATCAGGAGTACATCGCTGACGAACATGACTGGAACACAGCTCAAAATATGATAAACCACGAAAAGGTTACTTGGGCAATCAACAGTTTCCTCCCATACAAATCGCCAGGCTTAGACGGAGTCTTTCCGGGCATGTTAAGATGGTGCAATAAGGCACTGGCAGAACACCTAGTGCCTTTATTTAGGGCATGCATTGCCTATAAATATGTACCTCAAAAATGGAGAGAAGTCAAAGTAGTTTTTATACCAAAACCAGGAAGAGGTGACTACACTGAGCCTAAGTCTTATAGACCAATAAGCCTCACGTCATTTCTCCTGAAAACACTCGAAAGGCTATGTGACAGAGAGATACGTGAAAACACACTCAGCCTTATACCACTCCACCCTCAACAACACGCCTACAGTAAAGGCAAATCAACGGAATCCGCCCTACACCAAGTCGTATCCCGTATAGGTGCAGGATTGACGTCAAAGCAATCAACCCTCGGAGCATTTATAGATATTGAAGGAGCCTTTGACAAAACAAAATTCACCAGTATCAACAAAGCCCTGATCAACTACGGCGTTGAACCAACACTGGCTGAATGGATTAACAACATGCTCGTAAATAGAGCCATTCAAGTAACGATAAATAAAACAACCCGAGGCATAGTAGCGAGAGGATGCCCTCAAGGAGGCGTTTTATCCCCGCTACTTTGGAACATAGTAGCAGACGAGCTACTGAGAAAGCTCAACGGTCGAGGTCTTGTGACAGTAGGATATGCGGATGACCTCGCTATCCTGGCGACCGGATGCTTTGAAAGCATACTATGTGACCAAATCAGGAATGCCTTCAAAACCATTGAAAGCTGGTGCAAAGAACACGATCTATCGGTTAATCCAGCTAAAACAGAACTCATCATGTTCACCAACAAAAGGAAACTTGGGCACCTAAAATTGCCCCAGCTCTTCAACACAGAACTTCAACTAACTAACGAAGTCAAATACTTAGGGGTCATACTAGATAGCAAGCTTCTATGGAACAAGCATCTTGACTTCAAACTGAACAAAGCATGTACTACATTTTACCAATGCAGGAGAATGCTAGGGAAAACATGGGGACTCTCCCCCAAGGTAACCAGATGGCTTTACACTGCCGTCGTAAGACCCACACTAACCTATGGAGCCATAGTATGGTGGATCAGAACAGAACTGAGCACAGCCAGAACGAAGCTGCAGCGCTTTCAAAGAATGATAGGCGCAGCCGTCACGGGCTGCATGAGAACAACACCGGCTGCTGCACTCGAAATTGCTCTCGAATTAGCGCCACTCGACCTACATATACAATTAGAGGCGACCATGTCAGCCCTTAGACTAAACAATCTTGGAATATGGGGAACCACCACAAGTCCACACGCACGTATACTTGAAAGGGCGCTGGAATACCAACCACTAATAGCAGCCCCGTGCGACCTCATGCTCAAGAAACCAATCCAAGACAAACTTTACCACATACAACTATCTGAAGGTCCTAAGGACGAATCAGGCATTGAGGAAGTGAGAATATACACCGACGGCTCTAAAACAAAGACCGGAACAGGTGCAGGTGCCCACTCACTAGACCTCAATATCAACATATCCATGACACTAGGCGAACACAGCTCTATATTCCAATGTGAATGTGCAGCAATAACAGAGGCGGCCAGGGCAATCATGAGAAGGAAGATAAATGGGTACCATATTAGAATTCTCTCAGACAGTGCCGCCACACTCACTGCCCTAATGGGCAGAGAGAGTAACTCTAAGCTAACATACGAATGCCACCTAGTGTTACAGGAGGCTTCCAAAAATAACACGATCACCCTTCAGTGGATCAAAGGTCACAGTGGATCATTCGGGAATGATGCAGCAGATGAACTAGCACGGCAAGGATCAGGAAGGAAAGCAGAAGGTCCGTCTCCGTTCCTGCCGCTGCCTTTCTCACAACTGCGCACCTGGATGAGAACTAGAATAAAAGACCTACACAACGATCGCTGGCATAATCTAACAGACTCCCGACAGGCAAGAACAGCAATGCCAGACCTTAACTCAAGGCAATCCAAACGCCTATTAAACCTTAAAAGAACGGACCTTCGAGTCCTGATAGGAACTATCACAGGACACATCACCCTCAACAAACACCTCTATAACATGGGATCCACAGACAGTTCACTCTGCAGAGGATGCCTCAACAAAGACGAAACAGCTGCCCACGTCATCCTGGAATGCGAGGGAGTAACAGCACAGCGACGTGAAATCCTTAAGAACCCAAGGTCACTCCGAGAAGCCTGCGAAGACCCCAGGAAACTTCTGCGCTTTTGGTCGGAGTTGGGCTGGTTACACTAGCACCCCAATCCACGCACAATGGACCACCTTGGAGTCTAAGTGCGGAAAAACAGGGCCCCCCCTAACTAACTAACTAACTAACTTATTGAATCAAAAATAACTAATAATAAATTGATTTTAGTACCTTACTCTAGACTAAACATTACAATGTTACATCAAGTTAATGGCAGTCTTTTTCAGAAATAGGTACTTAAACTCCTGCAATTTACTAATAATACCCATTTCAATACAATTTTCTGTAATTTTTCTCTAGTAATAACAAAATACCCTCTAACTTACAGTATGAATATACCAACATGATGCAAATTTGAACTCAGCAGGGGGTATTTAACTGTATTATAGTATATCAGCATAAATAAATAACTCATTTTGGCAGAATAATTGAAATTGAACAATTGAAAGCATTTGGTGACATACATTTTACCTGTAATTACAAGTTATTTTAATATAACCTGGGTGAACAATAGGAAAACCCAAACAGTTCACACACTAAGGTTTTTTTTTCGTACTTGCGACCCACCCCACCTTGAATTACCTCTCCATAAAGGTTCATTAGATGATACAGTACAGTGATGTCCTCCTTGTCGTATCCGACAAAGGCAAACCTGGACTGTTAATATTTTCTATTGTTTTCCATTGCATCAGATACTTAGCTAAAGGATATCAGGATCCATGGTTTTGTTTAAAAGAAAAGAATAAAGACACTGGATGTGAGTTAGACAATGTAAAAAACAGATATTTAAAAATTACCAAAGTTTATCAGTTAATATTATTTTATTTTAAAATGATTCTAGACTATCATTTCATATAATAATTGTCCCTATTTGAAAGTATTCACAATTTTAACTTACCAGATAGGCCAACAACGGACACTGTAATCAGCTTTCCACCAGCGGAATCAGACTTCTTGGCCATTTTACCGGCTCACACACAAATGAGAATTTAAGCTTTTTGGTGAAATCATCACAACACTGAACTGTAACACAAGAAAGATAAATATGTAGATGTTGGAGAGGGTAGGTGTACCAGGTAAAGAAACCTATCTTATTATTTACGTTGAAAAACCAGAAATTTTCCTTCGTAAATTACGATTCGTTTAATTAAATGAATGAAAAGGTAGAATACTGCATCAATTACTGTGAATGGAAGGGAAATTCAATAGCCAGATGTGCCGAATGGGATTCGACGATCCACGGTTTTGGCTTACTTAACATAATCAAAAATTAATAGAGACGGCACAAACAAACTCGTACAACGAGGTATATCGAAATTTAACACCAAAAAGGGATGAAAAGCAATATTTCATAGCCCCTTTACGGCCGTGCACTTTGACACATGAAAATTTAGTTTGAAACCACTCCGTAATTAACTTTCCAACGGTAAGAAGAAGATCATTTATCTGTACGTACATATTTATCTTTTACAAACGACTTATTTTACATTTTTTCATACATTTGGTGTAAATTCTAATACAAAACGCAAATTCTTGTCACAACTCGCTTTTCGCTTTTGCTTTTTGCTTTGTACTACGGTGTTGCTATCAAAAAAAAATCACGAGAGGAGACCACAGGTTATACCAAAAAAAATATCGCTATCATAGGATAGCGATGTTTTTTATACTCCTTGGACCCAGGTATAGACCTGGGACCAAGGAGTATACAAGCACTACGTCTAAGAAACTGGACCTCCATACATAATGCAACGTTACGTGACTTTGTTTAAATTAAACTAGCGGCCCGCCCCCGCTTCGCACGGGAAATTATTTAAAATTGTATTCTCGGCATTAATTGGGATTTATCTTGCTGTAAAACCTATCCTTGGACTTCTATAAACATTAAAAAAAAGAACTGGCCAACCAAATTGGTCCAGGCGTTGTTGGAATATGCGCTTACCAACACATTTTTTTAAGTGAAACTTCTTTAGAATCTTTGTGATTTCAAACCGGATGCAACGGAAATAACGACAGGTAAGAGAGACAAATACAATAGTCGCCTGTAATTAGTGTGCCAGAGCGAGAGAGAGCAGATGTCGGTGTGTATGTATATTCACACTGTTTAATAGGTACTTGCTTGTATTTGAGCATTTAACGAGTGTTAGTGTATGTGAAAACTACGTGAGCTAATACTACTGTACACTGTATGGGCTGCGTATTACAGCTTTTTAGTAAGATTTCAGCGTGGTGTGTTATTATCTAACAGTGTGTTTGTGACTATTTTTATATCTTGTTGTGCTAAGTAATAAATTTTATAAGATGCCGAAAACTATGCCGAAATCTGTCGTCAATGTCGACGCAAAAAAGTGAAAATAAAATGAAAATAAACTGAAAATGAAAAAAAATCCAGAAACTGAAAATATGGAACTTGAGCAATAGATTATGTAACATCTATACTAATATATAAAGCTGAAGAGTTTGTTTGTTTGTTTGTTTGAACGCGCTAATCTCCGAAACTACTGGTTCGAATTGAATAATTCTTTTTGTGTTGGATAGTCCAGTTATCGAGGAAGGCTATAGGCTATATAACATCACGATAACGACCAATAGGAGCAAAGATATAGTGGTAAATGTGTAAAAAACGGGAAAAATTGTTCATCTTTGAAGCCTTCCGTTGCGTGCGCCGTGAAAACGGTTCAAGATACACAAAAAATATGTATTAAAGAATAATAGCTCTTTTAATGATCTAAAAAACAGTCTGCGATAGTATATGTCTATCTTTAAAGATTAACTTACAAAAACCGTTTTTATGGTACCTAATTTGGTCGAAATAATTTGTTTAAGTTGTATCAACATAATAATATTAATCTTTATTCAAATAAATACATATGTTGTTGGTTAAGAGTACTTCATCCATTATAACGCGGGTAGCACCGCAGGGCACAGCTAGTGTTAAATAAAAATCTTTTAAAATTAATCAAAATACTTTCATTTTTAAACAATTAATGAATATGAAATGTAATTATCCTACCCTCGTTATATATATTCATCTCATTCTTTTGTCGATTTACTGAAGTTTCACTTCTATCGTGTGTGAATCGCACACACACCTTTTTTTTCTTTTATTTAGTTTCATTTTAATATATAGAGGTAGAAGATTAAGCTGAAATCGACGAGGAATCACCGACTGTAAAACATAGTTTTTACTAGTTTCAATGTCAGGGATCCACCACACAATGATTCGAAATATATTATGTATTCTTTATTATGTACGCGCTCTTCTTGAATCTTGAATAGATTAAAACGATTTGTTGAAAAAAGTGGTAATATGTAGGTACATCGAATTTTCCGTGAATTGTCTTTTATTACCTACTCAGAGATGGTCCCGTAATTATTATCACTAGAACAGTGGTTAGTTAAGTTATTTCACTTTTTGAACCTCCCAATATGTTAGCCTGGAGCATGCCAATCACACCCCTTCCGCTTTGTATACCAATTTTGAAACAGCTTGAATCTTGCTTGAAGCTTGAAAAGCTTGAAATGAACAAAGGCTACCATAACAAAATTTATTAATTATTAAATTCCATTACGCGGAAACCTATGCGTATGAGTCTATCCCCTAAGTATCTAATTTGTTTTATTTTATGACATAAATAAAAAAATGGATAGCCAGTAGTTTATCATATTTTGTCCAACATTATTGTGGTCACTTATTTCATTTATTTACTAACGCCAGACGCAAAAGAGAGGTGATATGAGTTTGACGTGTCTGTCGGTCTGTGATATCATAGCTCCCGAACGGATGAAGTGATTTCAATTTTAATCGATTGATCCCGTTGTTGGTTTAAGTTAAGATATGAAAAAAAAAGGGTTTTTATTTTAATTAAGATTATTAGAATCACTAAAAGAAATATCTTGATGACTTTTGAAGTGATAGCTTCTTAAAAGAAGAATAAATTACAACGATACGTAACGCATACCACCCGACCCCTGTCTATGTATCTTTTACACTACCGTAGTTAATAAAATAACTAACAAAATAACTTTTAAAATAAATATAAATATTTCCGGACAAATCACACAGCATCACCTTATCCCAAACTAAGCAGAGCTTGTACTATGGGTGTTAGGTGACTGTTAAAATGTAACTAATAATAGTTAATTGTAGTTTTTTAAAAGTAACCTGTTGCTATGATTTTGTGTAATCAATTCTTCCTATTTAAAGTGGTTTTACTTTCAGCTTTCCAATTGAGCTTAAATTGTGCGACCACATGTCAATAGCAGGATAAAACAATATTATGATGACATATTAATATAAAAGCGCTGATCAAATAATGAAGCTTACTTAATAATAAATATTTATTTATTAAAAGAGAACGGAATTCCTATGAGGCCATCATAAAGCTTCATTATTTGATCAGCGCTTTAACATTAATATGTAATCATGATATTGTTTTATCCGACTGGTATACCTCAATCAGATTAACGATTCAAAGATATTCATATTCAACATATTTCTTGTAATTCGCTGTCACGAAATAATTATAAAACGACATATCTAATTCAGACTCAGAACCTAACCTTAGTTAATCCGAAACGCAAGCCGACACACAAAATAGGTAATACTCAAAAGACATTTATGTATTTTCAATTAAATATGCTTACAGTTTGTTTTTTGATATGTCTTCTTTTTACATGATCGTTTCAGTTCGCTTATAGAACCGTTTTTTACAAACGATCATTGTTCCTGTTTAAATATTTATTAATGAAGAGAATGAGTGTAAAGTTTTTAACAACGAATAAATTTGTATGTCTCTTTAAATAAATTTGAACATGTATTATATATAAAAGAATAAGTAAAAAAAACTTTATTTTTTCCTGACAAGACTAGCGTCAAATTTAGCTTATTGAACGTTAGAGATTCATCCATCCAACTTTGATTCCAAAAAGTACTAACGACGTTCTTGTAAACCTTGATCCCTGTTTAAATTAAATCCTATGAACACAACATCTCTATGTTTTTTTTTTTTTTTTTTATTATTGATAAGCCTTCATTTGACCACAATCTCACCTGATGTAAAGTGAAGATATGGTCTAAGATGGAGCATGAAGGCCTAGAAGATGGCTTCTCCGGACCACATTATACGAAACACGAAAAAATCGCTTCACGCACTGGCCCAGCCCGGAGGGTGGTGACAAGCCGCGGCCGAAGCCTCCCACCAGAGACTGTTCTTAGCACCACCCGGAGGTCACGTGTAAGGATTCAGAGGGTTACCACTTACGGACGTGAACAGCCAAAACCTCCAACTGTTATGTTTATGTTTTATGTTGCCGTAACACTATTTATTTGCTGCCTGCCTGCCCCGTTATTACTGGATATCTTTGGGCCTATATCCAGCTATGGGGGGGTCCTACGGCTGGAATGGTGATTATAAGAATGACCACTATTCATCCTTTTTTAGTTACGAAAAATACAAACTAAGTTCTTCAAAGTTTATTTATTTACTCATAAAACATTACTGATTAAAATTCTAATACTTGTATTCTGTCTAAATTATAATAAAAATATCTTATTAATATTTCCGGACAATCCACACAACAACATTTAGCACCGTGCTCTAAGCTTTTGTTACGGGTACTAGACATCTTAATTAAATCCTATATGTACGACATAAAGTAGATTTTAAGTTGCCGTTACACAATTTCGTAAAGAAATTCAACGTGACTCGTGACCCTCCCCTACCCTAATAAAATAAGTTATTAACACCACCTTTCTAAATCTTTTCTACAGATAAAATACTCACTTTCAACGTGCCTTCAATAAATATTTTGTGATTGTAACACAAGGAAAACATACGCTCCTTCAGGACTTCATTCACACTCTTTTCAATCACTCACTTGGTTTGACAGCTCCATTACGAAAACACAAGCGCATAAATGTCGTCCCGCGATTTTCTTGAGAAATGACTTCTACAAATGATGGAAAAGAAGTGAAAATTAACATAACAAGTGGCCCGAAGGGCAAAGCTCATTTTATTGAACTTTTTAAGGTATGTTTTATTCTTGCTATTCCGTAAAATCTAACAAAATTTACGACGCCGTTGTGATGGTGAACTTCAACATGTCCGCCATATTTGTCTCAATACAGTCTTGTTTTCGTAAAATCAGTGAGATTTTACGATGATTCCAATCATAATTTACACTTCAAAGCATTTCTTAATTAGCAGACGTTATAAATTAACCAAAATCCGTTAAACATTCCTCTATAGCCGATTGTTACAGGGGTATCTAATCCTTCACTGAAGAAATTTCTTAATTCTGTAAATAATCCATGGAAATGGATAATAAATGACCTGACTCGTTTTTCATAATATTATGTCAATTTAGACTTAGAGCTTGTGATAATTTGTTAGCGTGATCTACCGCGAGATGGTCAAATAGGCAGTAGTATACAAATCATCAGTATTTCCATTGACAGCCATGTTCTGAAGGCGCCGTGTCACGTAGATTTGTTTACCATGTAGCCGGAAACCGAAGGAAAATAAATGCATTGCCAAATGAAGTAGAATATTTTAATGTTGACATTACAATCAATGGGATTGTGTGATATGATACAAGTGAGTAGCTTTATCTTAAAATTTCAGTGAGTGTCTATGAAATAAAGTACTTTGAGAACAGTTTAGTTCACTAATGTGTGTCTAATTTATAATAAGGTGGTTGTGGTTTAGATAAACCTCATCAAAAAATCTTTGTTTGAGCGACTTTACTAGCTATTGTATTATCTAATGAATATAACTATATGATGGTAAGAAGTATATCCTCAAATATAATAACTATCTGCTGTATACCTGACCAAACGCTACTATTTAGAGATAGATAATTTCAAAATGATTATCATGCTAAATATTATATGGAATTTGTAATTTTAGCCCAATAACAACATGAAAACAGTGGTGCTATAATCTAAGTATAATGTTAAGGGGTTTTTGTTTGTGACACCATAGCTTTGAAATGCAAGGAACTGTTTTGGGAGTCATTTTTAAGGTTCTGTATGCAAAACGTCAAACTGTCATACTTTTGTTGGGTGACAAGCCATAACTATTTATTAAAAATTATGAAGTGTGCAAACTGAGTATGAGTCTGTCTAACTTATCTGTATTTTTTTCCAGTGATCTTTCCTATTATTAGTTGACTGGTTTTGTCCTACTGCTAGGTCAAGGCCTACCTATAATCTTTTCACCCTACTCCATTTATACTATACCATATTGTGTAAGTGAAGGCCAATATGATATGTAAGCGCCGAAGTCATCCCACTCTCTCAACATGAGCCTTCCTATGGTTCTTAGCCGTACATTATCAAAATCAATGAAAAGTTATAAAACTATGAATTGCCAAAACAATTACTAAATGAATATAGAATGTGAGCATTCCATTTTCAAATTACATTATTCCGAAGCTGATAAGCCTAATCTAAAGTGAAATATTTTGTTACTACAAAACTTGTTTAAAACTTGTTTGTGTTAAAGACAGATATGTGTATGTGTAACTTAGACTAGGCACATTGGGATTGTATACATTTAACTTTAATGCAACATTTTAATTCAGTACTATTAAATGTGTAAAATGTTCTATTTATAAAATTATAGTTGATCAATGTATGTAGATATCACATGTGTTTGAAATATTATCGAAGACATGACTCACATATTATACAAGTGCAGGCAGACAGTTAAAAAGAGTTTTAGGAAACATTAATCAATGGCATATACTTGTGTTTTGTAGAATATACTCTCTTATTATGTTTACAAAATTATGACTTGTTGACACCACGCTGACTAGCTAAGTATAAGTTCCATTATATTATGTATGTTCCATTTGAACTAGATTTTCATAGGGCCTTTTGCCGTATCAAATATTATATTTCTTTGGGAAAGTTTTTAATTTCATGTGCAGTAAAGTGACATTGCCGGAGGTTAAATGGTGTTCATAAAAAATATATATCCATTCCAAACATTCAAGAAAATATTGAGTTTCTTGAATGTTTGGAATTGTGTGAATCTGTAAATGTCATTGCAAACTCTAGTTATAATTTAGTTCAAAGAAGCAGCTACAAGAGTGAGTTTTATTTCAAACACTTCTCTCTAGGCCTTATTCACCACACTGGCCAAGGGTGGGTTGGTGAATGTCACATGTCCTTTAACTCTTCAAAGTTCTTGGAACAAAAAGGCAATATACTAAACAATGAATACAACAGATGTCTTGTTACATGATTTTGATATAAATTGGCTATTATGAATGTTCTCAACCATTACTTGAATCATCCATATCATCATTTACCGCTGCTGGACATGTCCTCCTCTTAAGAGTTCCGTTATTTCGGTTAGCAGATATTGTGGTTCGCCAATCCAGCGGTTACCAATAGCAGCAGTTAGTTAGGAAGTTTAAATCTTATAATTACGTTTATTTTTAACCCCCGACCAAAAAAGAGGGGTGTTATAAGTTTGACGTGTCTGTCTGTCTGTCTGTGTGTCTGTCTGTCTGTGTGTCTGTCTGTCTGTCTGTCTGTCTGTGGCACCATAGCTCCCAAACTGATGGAGCGTTTCAATTTAGTTTTTTTGTAACGTGATAAGCAACATTGGTTGCGGTCAGTATTTGGATGGGTGACCACTTTGACTTTAACTTTTTTTAGTGTTCCCTTTTATGACAATATGTTCAAGTGACTATTGTCTCTGTACTGACTTGTATTCCTTATTAATTGCTATTTATAATTCGCAGTCTCTCGACGCCCGTCTCACCGAGGCGGATAGCGCCAGCGACCGCACGAAACACCTCTGCGAAGCGTGGCGCAAGATCCACAACATATGCCTCCACTCCACCTCGGAGGCGCATGCGCATCTGCTCAGCTGGCTGCAGCGGCATACCGCTAGGGTTGTGCTCCAGGTAAGGGTCTCGAACATACTTATCCAGTTAACCCAACAGGCAAGCGCATCAAACCATCGATTCTGATACAGCTTCGGGTCCAAACATACCTCTCAACTATCTGTCAGAGAATACTTACTTATTTCGGTCTCATAGTGACGGATTGGAGAAGCCTAGAAAATCTGATCGTAGTTGTAACAGGGACGGCAAAATAGACGGTAGTCTTGTTTCCAACCAGATGACCTCATCTAAATTTAGCTTAGCCCGAGAGGCTATGAATAGGCACCAAACGAACCCTAACCCTAAGTTAACCTTTCAACAGACCGCGTGGCAGAAGCCTGAGCGCAAAGATGATCGCGCGGGCCTGGAAGAAGCCATCAACGTTCTGATCGTCGAGGCGCGAACTTCAGCGGCCACTCGACCCGGCCCCAGTCCGCAATGGGAGGGCGAGCTCGTGGAGCGGGGGCACTGGTACAAGCGGATACTGGAGCAGCCGTGGACGCACCCTGTGCTCACCACGCTGCTAAACGCCGGTGGAACCCCGCCTTCGGATGACGAAGGTACACAGACCATGACATTACATAAAACACAGCGTGAACGTCCACTAACTAGATTGATGAAAAATCGAGAAATTGCGTGATGCAAAAACAACTAGATAGACATTTTAGTTTGTATAGGTCACAGCTCACGGTTAATGTATGCCGCATCCAAAAATAAGAGGAATTCTATAAGTAGAGGAGTTTGTGCAGGCCTGTCACTAGTCTACGGCTAAAATGATGTTAGCATGAAATATCCCTCAAGAGAGAAGTCCCTGTGTCCCAGCAGTGGGAACTTTAATAGGGTGATGATGATCCCTAGTCCATAGAAGATAAGGTGATGTGAGTCAACTAGCTTAGATTGGGTAGGGCTGCTTCCAGGTTTGGTGTTTAATAAAGTGTTATCTATCTATTTACGTAATTTTATTTTAATTTATTTATTTATCCGAGCTGCAGTCTCTTCTCAGACCATCTATAGATAGACCAAAGGCCAAAGACCATCTAATAGGTACCTTATGAGTTAATCAAACTATTGATTACCATGCTGCTACTGTAGCATTTCATTTCCCGAGGCATAGTATTTCAGATCCGACAAAGTCTAGGTCTAGATAGTCTAGACTGAGTTCTGTGTCAGAACTGTAGCTCATCAACCTCTAAAGCAGCTGTATTGAAACGAAATTATGTTTTCCAGTTCTAGGATGGCTGAAAGAGGAGCGCGGCATCACGTTCGTGGTGCGCCTGCAGACGCTGGCGGCGGAGAAATGTGACGACATCGCACTTACCCTCGCCACCGCTGTGGTGGAGCGTGTGCGCAGGGATCAGAATGCTCCCGAGACCGAAGGTACTTTATTCACATCTTTATCATACTTTAATGTTTTTAATCCTACTACTATTATAAAGGCGAAAGTTTGTAAGTATGGATGTATGGATGTTTGTTACTCTTTCACGTAAAAACTACTGAACCGATTTAAATGAAATTTGGTACACAGAATCTCTAGAGCCTGAAAAATAACCGCGGGAAAACGTCATTCCGCGGGAAAATCCATTATAACGCGGGTAACACCGCGGGGCACAGCTAGTAAGTGATAAACCTCACTTTGCAGGTTAAACTATTTTTATGATAAAGATTTAAAAATTTTATGCAGAAAAAATTAAGACACATCCATAACATAAACGTTTTCTGCATAAAATTTAAAAATCTTTATCATATAGCCAAAAGTGGAAGACAAAACCTTTCTCGGGGGAAAAAATGTTGACCAAGCATACCAAGTATTATCAAAAGTTGAGCATTACTATTTTGAACGGAGATTTCTGTAAGTCAGCGTAGTTATACTGCTTTCGAAATAATTTTTAAATTAATTTTAGAGGACAGTGTCCCAAATTTTTTCGATCGCTGTTTATAAATGTCTTTTATAAAAAAGGAGAAGGTTCTCAATTCGTTGCTTATCATTTTCACTCAAAACTTCGTGAATGCATTGTTATGAGTAATATTTTTATGTAACAGCTGGCGCTTGCAAGTTGGTCACATTTAAATTTAATAAAAATCGGTATATTTATATTATTTAATCCATATTTTTCTAAGTAGGAGTTGGTTGTTTTACCAAAATTTACTTGTTTACAGACAAACCACCCCAGAGCGCTGCATTTGGCGACAGGTTGAACGCAGAGGCGGGCTTCACGGAAGATGTGTGGAATCTCCTCACAGACATTGAGTTTGCCCTGCTTCACAAATGCGATAGACCCAAATGTATAGCTCTTGTAAGTCAATGGAACATCTCACAGAAAATCTTTACCTTCCATCTGAAATGTCTGTATTCTTCATCATTTTATATTTTTGCTAATAAAATGAAATTAAATATAGTTTATAGCACAAAACCATTGCTACATTCCATTCTATGGAATTTACATTATTAGAAAATATGCAGTACCTTAAGTTTTTAGAAAAATGTAGTTATCTTCTTTTAACTTTTATTTCAAAACAATTTTTTTGATATGGTAACACCTTTGTTTACAAAAAATATCTTAGCGGCTACGCTGTTAATATCCATTTTGTTCATACGTCGCGTGACTGTCCGTCACGAACCAACTCAGACTGATGAGCCTCCAGGTATGTGGACGCCACGTACTGTTTTATACCCGGACGTCGGTGAAATAAACAGCAGGTCATCTCCAGACGTCCGTCTAAGTGAAGAGGCCGCATTACGGCGAAGGCTCTTGTGCTCAAGCATTCGCCGAGGGCCCGGGTGTGCGTTGCCACACTATAGTGGTTCCCACTGGTGAGCATATAAAATAGTCTCCTCTTTAACTGACATGTCCTTGCAGGCGAAACAAACACCGCTCCGGAGCGCGTACCAGCTGATCGACAGGTTACAGGGGCGCCTCGAGACATCACCGCGCGACAAGCGCCTTTGGAAAAGCGCTAAGGATGTTGCAGTACTCATAGCCACGGTAACTTGTTAATATAAATAAAATAAATAAATAAATATTTCCAGACAATGCTCACAAAAACATCTAGCCCCGTGGTAAGCTCTAAGCTTGTGTTACGGGTACTAGATATCTGATATACTTAATATAATAGTCATACAGATATAGATATTTTTATTATACATATTAAACACCCAGACCAAGGAAAAAGTGCTTGCAGAACATACAAACACTTTCACCCTCGGCGGTAATCGAACCCGCTACCTCTTGCGTCGCAAGCGGACCCTCGCCCACCGCGCCACTGAAGCAGTCAATGTTACATGCTGAATATAGCATGTAACATTGCAAAAATAATAGGATTGGATCAAAACCCACCACTCTGGTTAAATGAGATGCACCCACTAGTGCCAGAACTTTGTTTGTTGCTCGGCAGGGCTTAAGGGGTGCCAACAACATTAATCATATGAATTATTCTAAGTTGTCGAATTAGATATACGCCTAATTCCACTAAGCCAGGGTTGCTATAGTGTGTGTGCTATTCCAGGCGGTGATAACGCGATGCATGATGATACCTATGTGCACGGGCGAGGTGCGGCTGGCGCTGTACCGCTGCGCCTACCTGCTGGCGAGGCTCACGGGCCGCGCGCGCCTGCCCGCCGCCGCCGCCGCGCTCGCCGCGCCCGCGCCCACCGCCGCGCACCTGCACACGCTGGCGCAGGCCGTCGACGCGCAACTGGCTCAGGTGAAGTGTCTTCTCTGTCTCTTGGCCCACTCTTGCTTATATCCATCGTGAGACGGCACGGGAGACAGTCCTAATCCAGGTAAATTGAGGGGAGTTTGTCTTTGTTGTTTGGGGGGGCCGCCTTAATGTGTAAAACGTACCGACGCGCCTTAAGTTGCGCCTGTTTACACTCGTTAAGACAGACCGATAAGTACATGGTGCTCTTGTCTCGTCTCGCTTTCGCTAGCGTCGACTCGGTGGTCTCAGTCGCTTGTCGGCTTATGCGCTCGAGTCAAAGGATAGAGCACAGCTGAGAGAATGTGTTTGTATAGATAAGAGGATATCAAAGATTCTCGCGAGAGTGTACGTACAGCCGCCATGAGTATGGGGCAAAAACCGACAACGCTCGGCTCTACCTGTGGCATTCAGTTTCAGTAAGAGTATTTATTGAGATATATTTTACCGTAAGGTAATCAAAAAATTTATAGCTAGTGTTCTTTTTGGCCGGTCCGCTGCTCTTTTAATTCGCATTCTTATGTGTCTCTAATGTTTTCTTTTTATTTTTCCAGAAGAACGAAGTGAGCATGAAGCCCTTTTTATGCGAACTTTACGTTCGAGCAATAACCGCAGGCATGAATGAGCTGGAGAGGCTTAAACTCAAGCCTGAAAAGGTTACTATAATAACTTTAAATATGCTTACATAATAAAGATAGAGCAACGTCACAGAATCATTATAATTTTTACAATCTAACTTGCTCATACATCTTAAATTGTTTCAATAACAAACGGCATGTAACTAAATGTTTCTGTCCCAGGTGCCTGCATAATGAGATGCTCTAGGATGCTTATATTTTTCTATTTCGCATAACTTTTACTTCTTTTCTCGGAACAGGATAAAGAAACTCGGGCTATGGAGCAAACACTCGCATCTTGGTTCCTCCAGCTCGGCGCTGTTCTAAGCAGCAGCAACAGATTCAAGTGCGAATGTACTCTCACAGCGTTCAGTCTGCATCCGTCGGCGACTATGTACGAACAGATCAAGGCGGCGCCTCTCCTGCCTTCTGTCAACATGGTATGATTGTTACTTGGCTGTGTACTATTTTAATCCAGATTATTAGGTAACCTCTTACTGGGAGTAAGAGATCGTTTTGTATAAAACTTTATTGCGGCACCCCAAAACTCTCAAAACCTACATATAGGAGCAACTAGATATATTCCAATGTTAAAAAATTAAACAATTTTGTAAAGTAATTGTATATTGTAGTAATTGTATACCAAAACTTTTTCAGGAAACCGCAGAAGAAACCTCTGTGGAAGCCACAAACCCTGAATTCGGCAGCTGGGCATCAGATAGTCGATCACAAACCAACTTTGTCAAGACATCGGAGACGCTCAAAATGAAAGCCAGACAGAACCAGGCTAACGTGTTGTCAACGGCTATACTGAACGAAGGCGAAGCCCTAGGGCTTAGCCCGGAGCTGTGTCAGGACATAACAGTCCTCTTGTCCGGACCTAGGATCAAGACGCTTTCGTGGGATATGGATAGGTGAGTTTAGTTATTAATAATGTTATCATGAACATTAAACTCTTGTGCTTATATGAACAAAATTTATTTCAAATTATTTATTTCGGAAACCAAAAAATTCGAGGTTTAATTCAAGGCAGCATTGTTTATTTAACCAAAATCTTGATTGAGACAACATGCTTTTAAAGTACTGTTTTGCTACTTGAACCTTTACTCGGAGATGTTAAAACAAGCCTAATAGAGAAAACAATACAACAATAAGGACAATTCTTACATTTGGCGTAGCTTTAAGTTTGAAATGAACATTTAACTAAATTAATTTTATTGTAATGTCTCATAAAAATGCTATTTACAGTGAGCTTCTGTTGGAAAACTGCCGCGGGTATCTTGAGAGGACGCACGGCGGCACCAAAGCTGTAACAACGGAGCTCAAATATCTCAACCTGAACCCGGACGACTTCCAATATCTTCCGGAAGAAGACGAGGAAGAGCATAACATGTATTACGGAATTGAAAAAGGTATGTTTAAGGTTTTTTATTTCCAAAAACGGAATTGAAAACCATTAGTTTATCATCATATTGTACAGACAATATAACATTGTGAATATGAAAAAGTATGTATGTATTTCTCATAAGGCAACTTATATTTTTCTCTTTAAAGGATATGAGCACCTTGTGGAACCAGATCCACCAGATGATGAAATTTGGGAAACCTATGGACACTTCGAGTCTAATATAGATAAGTCAGAGACCACGGATACAAGCGATGAATTCGAAATTTCAATACCAACACAACGCAAGAAGAAAGTCAGAAAGCCAGTCAACTCCGATGAAGATGACCCACTCAGTCAAGTAGCAGAAACAAAGAGAAAAGAAAAGAAGGAACGACCACATAGCAAAGAGAGAAGTAAAGAACGCAAGAAGGTAAATGCTAAGAAACAACCACAGACTGATCCACTTGCCCTCAATGAAAATTTACAGAAGACTACGACGAAAGAGGAAAAGAAGGATAAGACGAAAGAGGAAAAGAAGGATAAGCCCAAAAAGGAAAGAAAGAAGAAAGAAAAAGTTCCCAAACCAGATGGTTCTCTATGCAATCTCGTTGGCCTCAAAGTCAGCAAGCCTAGGAAAAAGAAGATTGTAGCAAATACAGTTAATCCAGGAAAAGAATTGTTACAAACCATCACTTCGGAAGATGTACTTTATGATGGCCAGTTCTCTATGGATGAAATGAAATCGCCGAGGAGTACTGTTAGTTCGGATAGTATGGGACTGGTGCATAAAAATGTGGCTACTATGGCTAATGGACAAAAGGGAATTTCTAAAACGCATCAATCCCTGTATAATATACCGTATAGACCGCCTAGTGTCAGTAGCCAACGTACAGCTTCGCCTTACAACCCACAATCCCCATTCGAACATTCCAGAAACAACTCTCCAACAAACATGTCGAACGAAGTCAGGAACAGAGTTACCAAACTACTCGAATTCAGACGTCAAAAATCCATAGATCAAAATCGTAAGGTACCAAATACTATTATCCGACCGGAAGGCCGATCTATCGATACCAATGTCAGCCCTAAAGGTGTATCTATCCCGGAAATACCAAAATCTTACATTAATAAACAGCAAAGTGACAAATTGAAGCAACTCAAACAAGAAGTCGACGATATTCTTAAACAAAAACAAAACTCAAATGCGATACCCAGCCCTGTTATACAGTATGCTAGTAAAAACACGATTTCTAGTCCGCCTAGTCAACCCCAATATCCCAGTCAATTCAATGTCGACCTAGAGACGCCCGTAAGATCTTACACAGCAACCCGTGAACAAAACGATAGACCTGACAGATTCAGGAACCCTGTCAACTATATCTCAATTTATGATAAAAACGAGCCGTCTCACTCACGCAATCCCTTCCCTGGTTTAACAAACCCGTACCGTAACCCAAATAGTAAACAGCGATCAAACGTTAACACCCCTGACATACACTACCAAGATTATTTACACGAATTTCGGAAACAGGGTACGTACAATCACTTTGCAGAGAAAAAGGCACCTCCCAAAATCATCCGTCCCGCCAAACCTGTTGAATTAAAAGCAAAGGCTGAACGAAAATCTAATCTAGGTGCCAAACAGATACCACAGAAACCTGAGGGCTCTCTGAATACTTTTTCTCGGCTGAACTACAACTATAAAAACAAACAGATGCACAGACCGCATGAACAACCAACTCTTGGCTGTAAACTTGATGGATTTATCATGGAACATTTAATAAACTCTAATCAACAAAAAAGCGAGACAATCGAAGCCTCGAATAGAAACTACGATGTGTCTCATTCATCTATAGATCACCCTACGATGGCAAGTATGCTCCAAAGTCCTCAAAGTCAACAGAATTTAACGTCGCCAAGTACGATACATCAAAGTGACCAAAGAGACTTCCTTCAATTTCTTCGACAGCATACCGTGGTGCCGGGAGACTCAAATCCACCTGTCAAGAAATATCCTAGCCCCTCTACAGCTAACAGACCTACCAGCTCTACGAAATCTCCAATGATCAATTTCACCACAAAAACGCAAAAGCACAAACCTAGCGAACCTCCAAAACATACTGACAAGAAGATAAACGTTATCTCATCATCCATTGTAAAACCAGCCAATACTAATCAAGGGCAGACAAAACCTGCCAGCAAGCCTGTCGTTCAAGAGAAACCTAAACGGGAAGTCCTGAAGCAAAAGACAGTTCGTAAAAACCCAGAAGAATGGGAAAACGTAATGAATGCCATTCTAAAACAGAAAACGCCTTATAGGGGACCCAATGCATTAGACATCGCGTTGAATAAAAGCTCATTTGAAAAAGCATTCGAAGAAAGCTTAAAAAGACCACCTGTTTTATTCGGCATTGAGGATTCGAATGAACACATATCTAGAATAGAGTATAATACCAAAGAACTTGTGAAAATTACGAAAACCAAAAAAGTTTCACCGACGACAAGTGAGGAAACAATATCTATTACCCAAAGGAAAACGCATGCTGTTTTGACAACTGAAATTACTCGACCATCACAGACTAAAAGAAACACAATAAAATCTAATAAGAATAAGATCATTCTTACGTTAGATAAATCCAAACAGGATGCTAAGAACACTCTGAAAGCGGAAATAAATCCAAACACAATAGTTGATAAGTTAATGCATCAGAATGTACAGCTATTGAAAACAAACTCTCAAATTGACGTTCCAGGTAAGATATCTCTGCAAAATAATAAATCTTATAAAGATGTACAGGCTAAAGTATCTCAGTTGTCTTCGAGTCAAACTAGTTTTAACGTTACGAATGACGCTAAACATATTAGTATTACGCCTAAAATTGATATGACACAAATTATTACTGAATCATTCAATAGAAAAGCTAAATCCGATGCTGATAAGCATGTAAATGACATTGCAATGAGTAATTTTTCAAATACGCGATCAAAACAAGGTCAACCTGCGGCTGGGATACCTTCTGATTATGACCTTCTTGAGGAATTAATGGACGATGAACTCAGGAAAGAAATTGGTGAGATTTCTTCTGACGAAGAAAACTACAATACATCAGCGCATGCCTTTTTGAATTTGGATACTAAGTCAGGTAAAAAACCTGTGAGTATTCTATACAACCCTGCGGTAGAAAGTGTTGTGACCAATACATCTGAAATGAGTCCGCAATTGCCGGTGAAACATCAAAATGAAACGCATTCCTATAACCAAAAAGCTTGCAATGCTCAAAATTGGCCGAAAAAAACTGAGCCCTGTGACGTAAGCAGCAGTCATGACACTCTAGTTAGTGCAACAGAGGTACAAAATGCTGTTACTACATACACTGTAACCAATCCCATTCAAATGAGCGCTTACAACGTAAATATGACTCAAATCTCGGTTCAGCCGAACGTATACATCGCTGCCGTTCCACAGCCGGTGCCTGAGCAAAATGTGGTATTATTTCCACCCAACCTGGTGTATGATCATTACGCTGGAGTTCAACCATCAGTTCAAAATGTACCTAGTCCAGCTCCTTATATAGCTGCGAACGTTGCGCCAACTGTTTTGTACCAGGCAAATGAATTCGTGGTCCCTGCAAGTCCACTCCTCATCTCTAGCGCTGTGACACAAGATTTCAACAACGTTTCGTGTGTTACAACAAAACCATCGAATCCGGAAATGTTAACTACTGCGTCTGCAACCGGATATACGTATGCCAGCAGTGGTCAACATAGTAAACACAACTACATGACCGATTCTACTGAATCCGTAGAAGCTAAATGCGACCAACATATACACGTTGCTCAGGCGATTGCTCTAGAGTACAATCAATTTGAGAGCAAAACGGAAGAAACCTTAACCGAAACCAGTTCATATGAAGATCAGCCTCTGAACGGTAGTAAAAATAAAGCTCAGCATGTGCCAGAAAATAATCCTTCGGCTAATGTCAATATAAACAAAATCAGCGAGAGGAAAGTTTTAATTGAGGTTCAAGAAAAGCAAACGGACGAAAAGATTGACTGTAAAAGAAGAAATCAAAAAGCTAACGAAATTATTTCTGAAGTTAACAACGAAAGATTATTAAAAAAACGTATGGCTATACTAAACCGAAAAGTAAACCATATTTGTGGTGTACAAACAATAGCTCTTGGATATACGCCCTTGCAGTTACCTTCTCCCGAAGAACCACAAGAATTTGACAACAAGAAAATTACTATTGTGAATGATGTCATACCGACTACCTTAAATAACTTAAAGGAAAATAACAAAGATATCGAAAGCCCTTCAACGCCTGACAGCTTTAAAGAAAACAAAATTGAAAGTGTGCTTGTTCGAAGAATAATTCTAAGGTCTTCGAATAAAGTGAAAACTAAAAATAATTCTGCGATGTCTTCGAAACCATCTGAAAAGAAAGCAAAAGCAATATCTGTTCAAACTTCCAGCAATTGCGACGACCTATGTGTTGAAAATGACTCCGTTTCAAGATCAGATATTGGAAAAGCAAGCGGCAGCCAAAAACGTATTTCCAAGAGAATTCGTAAAGTTGTAATTTCATCTACACATGATAATTCAAATGTAGAAGCCAAAGCAAGTGGTATATGTAAAAAGAAAGTAACATCCACTAAATCTTTACTAGATGATACGGCTATCGTTGTAACAAACAAAGTTGATAAACAACAGCTAAGTAAAGATGACGAATCATTAGACACGCCATCAAGTATAGTATGTGCCAACGTTCAAAAAGGTCATGTAAACGTAGAAAGTCCTGAAAGACCTAAAGAAAGTTCGGAAGCTAACATACCTGAGACGAATGAAACTTATATAAGTAACATCTTATCTGATAAGGACAATGAATCTTCTTTGCCTATGGAAATAATGCCATTCAATTCAATTGTGTTCAACAGTGAACTAATTGCATCTACGTCTGTAAGTGCTACCCAAGGAGAGATAACTCAGGGAATTAAGACGTCTGATGTTTCGGAAAAAGATTTACCAACTAAGGAAATGAAGGAGGAACTTATTCCGTCGACAGTCGAGGATCAATCTACAAAATCCTCAAAGAGAAAAGAGAGCACAAATAAAGAAAAGACCGTACCGAGAGTTGATATTCCTGTAGAAATCGATAGAGGCTTACCCGAAGGAAAAACCAAGGCTGTTGAAGTTCCTGTTGCAAGTATGATCGATATCACTAAATCTGCGACTAATAGTAGCTTTAACACAGTTGAAGAAAACATTCCATTAGAAAATAAAACGTTACGCGATTGTAATGGTAAAGAAAATAGTCCTGATATTTTACATAATAGTGACATAACTAAACCAGTAGAATCTGTCAATTGTACCAAGACAGAAACAGATTATCCAGAACCGATCACATTAACTAAAAACATGAACCGTACACAACCTATTGTTACAAGAAATTATGACATTCAACAAAGTGATCATTTTGGGCAACAAGCTGTAGAACCTAATGATGATGAGATAGAAATTATCGATGGGGCACCTCCAAATCCTCAACCAGCCATAAATGTGGATAACGCTCAAATTGAATTTTGTGAAAACAGCATACAGATAGAAGAAATATTTGATCCTAACAATACCGATCCAAACAAGAAAAAAGTTCGTATAAAACTCGCAAATGGTAAAACATTCAAAGGAACTATTAGTGGAACAGTGAGCTTTAAATCTTTGTTAGATAATCCAGAAATCAAAAAGATATTATTGGATAAATTCCAGCAATCAAGGAAACTTTATTCTTTGAAAATAAATGTCCACAAAGAAGTAAACAATACCACAAAATTAGTTCCAATAGCCCAAAACGAGGGAGGCGAACCGGTAGAAACTGTTAGTTTACTTAGTGACGATGAAGATACTTCTCAGGTCTTGGACACTCAGTGCGGGAAATTTAAAATAAAACCTATTGACAGCAGCTCGTTAAAAAAACATCAAAACAAAATGAAACGTAAATGCTACGTTCTTATGGAAAAACTCAAGGATAATTCTTTTCCACGCACCAATTGTGACATCGCAAGAGAAGCTACAATTTTAAATAATAAAAATGCAGTTCAACAAAATGTTCATTTGAATATAAAAGATAACATTCCAATAAAATACGTTGATGAGATATTTGAGAAAATTCTTACACCAATAAATGATGAACCTATTGTTCTTACGGACGATGAATCTTCAAATGATGTTGTAGATGAAACTTTGAATCAGTCGTATGAGAAAATAGATGAATTAAAAAACATGTTACTGAAAGAACTAGGAGTGGCTGACACCGTGTCACTTACAAGTAAATCCTCAGATATTCAAGAAACTCATATAACTGAGTCGATTGATTTAACGGATGATATGGACGTAATCGATTGTTTATCTGATAATGTTGTATATAACGACTACCAAGATATATTAAACAGAAAATGTTTTGTGAAAATGTTTCGATGTGATTATAAGATGATGGAAGATAATAAGTTAAACGACACAATTGATGATACACCTCAAAATTCTGAAATCCAGTCAGCACCACGTTCTCGCTCTGGGTCGTTTTCTATTTTAGAGGATTTCCCGGAAACAGAAGAAGAAACGATAAATTATCATAATAGAAGTTCTCCTGTAATGGAAGTGTACGATATGTTAGCCTCTCTTAATACTAAAATTAGTCAAGAAAATCACAAGGCACCTGAGGAAAAATCATTTGACTTAGTTTCAGAATGGATGTTATCTCAGAAAGCTATTAAAATAAAGTATCGTTTAGATTTAAGTTCGCAGGAAACAACAGTAACAGACGAAGTTACGTGCACATCTGAATGGATGATGACGAAGAAATCCTTTAAAAAACATTTAATTAATGAAACAGTAATGGAAAATTCACGCACTCAATCAAAGGTCTCCAATTTAGTCGCATTGGTATGCAGGCTTATTCAGCAAAATGACTTTGTAACGAAGTATTATGGCGACTCTACCAGATTGACAAATATTCCTCAAAAAAGAAAATCAGGAACAGTTTTGACACCACTTGCTAAGATACCAAAATTTTCTGAGGAAAATCTTATTGATACATTATCACCATCGACCAGTAAAGAAAATGCTACCAACAATTTGATTGTGGATCAAAATATCAGCATAGATAATGATACATTCGACGCAACACCTGACTTAATAGATACAGATATAAAGAACATTTCAGATATTGTACATATTGCTGATGATTCTTTAAAAACTGAATGTAAAACTCAAATTATCTATAATACTGTGGAATGTCAAAGAATACCGATAACAGATACAAGTATAACTGATTTGTCAGCTTCCATTTACTGCAATAATGATTCCATATTATCTTTGGAAGTCCCGAAAATTTATAATACTACGATTGACGATGTCAGCGATGATTTAGTAGATACCACTAACTTATCAATACCCATTTCCTGCGAGGATGAGTCTTTAAAACCTGAAAAAATTACAGTTCCTCCGGTTACAAATGTAAGTCGTGATATAATAGATACTGATATCACTAATATTTCAGTTTCTTCATCATGTGACGATAAATATGATGTACTTAAAGACGAGTCAATGCTTGAAAATAAAATTTGTTATCTTGTTAGTGACACTACTCCTGAGTTAACTAATGCAGGTAACACCATCTTATCAGCATCCGTTTCCTTCAATGACGATTATTCTAAGATAGCTGAAGATGACTCTAAACCTGAAAATGAAATGTGCTCAAAACTGGAAGATGTCAGTAATGATTTAACCGATACGGACGCTAACGTATCAAGTTCAGTTTCCAGTGAAGATGACCATTACAAAATTACCGAAAATAGAACTTGTTCTCCTATTATAAATGATATTGCTGTTGCAACGGATCCAGGTATAGCTAATCTATCAGCTTCTATTTCCTGCGATGATGACTATTTTCTACTACCTCAAGAAGAGTCAGACCATGAATGTAAAACATGTTCTCCTCTAGGAGACGAGTCTCCTGTTTTGTTTGATTCCGATACATATCACTTATTATTAGATGATAACCATTCTTATATACCTGCACAGCTAACTTCTGAAAATGAAACAAATTCTGCTCTTGAAAATGTGACGCCTCAGTTAGCAGATACCAATATGACTGAATTATCTATTTCTTGCGATTGTGACCAATCACCTACACCACAAGTAGATTCTTATTCTGTTGATAAAACATACTCGCCCGACAAAGATGTCTCTTCAGAGTTAGCGGAAACAGATAAGATATTATCAGTTTCCGAATTCTGCAATAATGACTACACAACACAGGGAGAGGAATCATCAAAACCTGTAAACGAACCAGTTTTTGAATATACCACTCCTGATTTAAGTGAAACTGATATTGCTAACTTATCTGTTTTCATTTGTTATGACGAACATCCTGAACAGAGTGAAATTGGAAATAATTTAACAGAGAATATAATAACTAAGACTGAAAATAACAATTCTGAAGATGAAAACAATATTGACGAAGAGAATATACTATCAGATATGTCTAAATCAACTCTAGAAAAGGTTAACGATGGCTTTGTTAG
The DNA here is from genome assembly GCA_929108375.1 of Gymnoscelis rufifasciata. Taxonomy (NCBI): domain Eukaryota; kingdom Metazoa; phylum Arthropoda; class Insecta; order Lepidoptera; family Geometridae; genus Gymnoscelis; species Gymnoscelis rufifasciata. The sequence goes on along the minus strand of OV815327.1, from coordinate 3,622,320 downwards.
CAAAGATTTTATGGATCAAGGAGGGTGTGATGAGAAAAACAACACTAACGATGAAATAAGACTCGTTAAACCCGATAATTCACAAACAATATCAGAAATGAATGATGATAAGTCTGTGGTGAAGATAAAATCAAATGTTTCTGGATTACCTCAGGAAAGAGATGAAGTATATGATGCATTAAGAAAACTGTTCGGGGAATCCCCTACGGATAATATCACCAATACTAGTCAAGAAAACAAAAAGCAAGACATTGTTACTCCTTCACCTCGAACTACACCAGAAGTTTATGACGAAATTAATATAATATTTGAAAAAACAGACAAGAAGGAGAATAACATATTGGATAAAAAGTCACCGAAATCTGCACCTGACAGCGCAGATGTACTATGTTCTGAAACTAATGCTTCCTTGCAAAAGCTACTGTCATTCACTGAACACCAAAATAGTGGTAACGGCAGTGAGATTATTAAAGATCTTACAGACTCAGCTTTGAAAACGAGGCATTGCCTAAAAGACGGTGAAACTACTTCTGAGGAAGAATTTTCAGAAGAATTGGCGCCTAGTTTCCATGTTGAGACAGAAGATAAAATCTGCAATAATGGTATGACCAATTCGAGTGACACTAAGCAATTAAACACTTCTGTGGAAGATGACAGTCTGACAAAAAATCAGGTACATGGTATCATAGATGAGCAATCCTTGCCTTGTGATGAAGTTGAATGCATCGAAGTACTGATACCAAAGCGTACTTACCCATCAATAAATGTTTATATAAACTTGGATTCTGAATATAGGAGTTTAAAACGAAGAAAAGATATGTCAGACATTAAAACCAACGCAAGGAAATACCGAAAAGGTAAAAACATAGATTATCCAATATTAACGCCACAATCAGTTTCTAACCTAGGATATTCCAAAGAATTTAAACGAATAATTGATTACTGTAGCACAATTGGATTCTCTTATGCACGACCATTTCACATAGATTACATTGACGTTGAAAGCATGCATAAAGCTTGGCCTAAATTTGGTAGCCATTCTGAAACAGCCGAAGGATCTAAAAACATTGAACAAATTCTGTATACAGATGTCGACGATTCAATAACAATTAGAGACCCGCTAAATATAACTTTGAATGAAGAAATTTTGAATGGAGAAAATATCCACAACTATAAATCCATTGAAATAGGCGAGAGTAACTTCAATATGGGTTTTGGTGAGATGTCCGGCAGAGTCATACAAAAAATAGAAACTGGAAATACAAAACTATCGGCTGCGACTCTGTCGGACGTAAAACAATATCAGCCGTTCCCTATGCCCGAAATACCAGATTCACGTACAACTCTATCGCAAGAAGCAGAAAACGAAAACCTGAAATTGTATGCTATGGATATAATAAAACAGAAAAAGAAGGTGCAATCATCATTTGTAAAAACATCAATGGAACTTGCCTCAGAATTATTACAAGGTAAAGAGTGCTACAAAAAAGAATATTATCATTCTACGTTCCCGTTCGATCTTACTAGTACTGAATTTATAGACGTTTGTCCTGCAGAAGTAATAGTGAATGTGGTACAAGTGGGTCAAATGCCAATTAACGCATCTGCACAGAATCCCGTGACGTGCGATCCACGGGTCACTCATGTCTCGGACGCTAGTCCTTCTCAATGTTCGGACAGCAGTCCCGGTGAAGGATCTCATAACAACATGGAAACAGAATACACAGAACTTACTACTGCAAACATATCTCTGCCATTACAAGACTATTCACAACACCAGCAAACACCCCAGGAGAAACATGATAGTGAAGTTAACGGGTCGACTATGTCCATAGTCAAAATTGAGTTAATGGAAGAAGAGACATCTCAGGAAAGATTAGAAAACGAAATTTATGAAAACGATTTCTCTCCGTTACCAAATAATCATGTTGAATATTCATTCGAAGAAACATCCAATAATTTGTTCAATTCATCTGCGAATAACGAAAGCACTAACAATACTGAAAATGCTAACAATTTGTTCAATAGTACCTCAAATTTGGATTCTACATTTTCTAATATGTTCTCAAGTCCCACAAACATAGACCGTCCTTATACGAATCTGGAAACTTCATCGAGTATTGACAGCTGTTACGCTAGCATGGAAAATGCATCGACTTCACTGTTCAATACATCGTCTAATATGGACAATTCATCTAATGATGTGGAAAATACTTCTATTAGAAGTCATACACCTAACATTAATGACACCGATGTTAAATCAAGAAAGATGGATACTCCTTATCCTAATATGTATTCCATAGGACGAGACTCTAAAAATACAAGTGAAGAAGATAACAAAACGACAACAGTTTCACGGATTGAAAATTTAAATGTATGCGAAGAAAATGGATCTAACAGCGAAATAACATCGAAGTACGCAGAGAGAGACATTGAAAGCACCTCATATGATTACACCTATGAAAATATAGAAGACTATGCTGCTAATATGGAAAACAATAACAACGGAAATAGTTTTTCTGCAGATGTCGATAATTACGGCCCAAACAGTCTTCATGAAATTGGCATTCCTTCAAACGTTGACGGCTTCCATTCAAACAGTGATAACTATGCCTCTAACAACGAAAATTTCACGCCAAGTATGGATAGTTATTCCACCCATGTAGGAGATTACTCTGCTAACATTGACAACTACCCTAATGCTGAAAATGTTGATAAAAATACAAATCTAGATCGAAATTTGACTAGCATTAGTAATCCCACAGTTGGAATGCATGAAGATTCTCAACCGCAAGATTTATCAATGGGAAATCCTGTCCAAGGGCCAAAAGATAAAAGTCAAGACAACGGAACTTCCAAACCAGATCAAATAGCACATGCTATGACCGCGGCGGGTATTTCATCTGAAGGAGTTATAGCATCGACTCCTGATGAACTGGTCAGTTTGATATCTCAGGGCACCCAATCGAATGCATCTAATTATACCAAATCGGCTCAAGCTAATCAACAAATCAATGTAATGACTTTGCAGCAGGCTTTAGCTCAAGTATTGCCGCCACCGCTTAATCAAGCCAGCCCATCTGAGAATCAGACGTCAAATAGCACGGTACCTCAACAAGTCCTCCACATAGTCCAGGGTAACAACGCGCAAACTGTTATAAATAAGCCCAATGGAACTCATCTGCTTCATATTGTGCAGAATAAAAACAACCCAGCCTCAAATGGATTGTCCTTGGTAGACGCGGGGCTTCAAAGTGGTAATCAACTGATACATATCGTGAATAACGGCAACCAAAATAACGCTCAATTTCTGAAACGAGTGAATCTTCTCACAAATTCTCAATGTTCAAATGAGCAAAAAATGATACAGTTGGTGTGCAAATCTGCCGACGGAAAGTCAATTCAACTAAACACGGGCCATCAGCGGAGTATGGTTTTGAGGCTTCATCCATCGTCCGTTCAAACAGCACAAAAGTCGAGCTGTTTGAACGTTTCCGAGGCTCAAGATCTGAGCTCAACAACAGCTTCCACGAATGCAGTTAATACTCAAGACCTAGATATAAAATCTCGTACAATGTATGAAGAAAATTATTCACAATATATTCATGACTCCATTCCTTCACCAGATCCTTCTTCATCACCCTGTCAAGAAAAATCAACCAGCTTGCCCAAGTTTAATCAGGTGTTTGGTAAACAATCTTATCAAGACGATCCTAAAATTAACCACAATAGTCTGCAAGAAAACGCTGATTGTACTTCACAAGAAAATATTGCACATGTTGGGCAACCTAATGAGTCTAATAACTCGTCGAACAATACACCTACAGACACAACACAGGTCCAGGCGAATCCTGTGCAGCAATTAAAACAAACGTTACCTCCAATGAATATTCAAACCATGCACGGTGGTGTTATTTATACACGGCAAATACCCGTTAACATAGGTGGCGGTCAAACGATAAATTTGATCACTGTTCCCAGCACTGAAATGGTCGACGAACCATCCCAAAAACAACAACCTGAGGCACCTTTTGTCAACCAAGACGAACCATCTTCAATTATTAAATTAGTTCCTCACCATACACCAAACAACCAGAACTCAACATCTAATGAAAGTAACACACATACCGGTTCGTCCAGTGAAACAAATCAAAACCCTCCACCGCCTCCAAGTCAGCCGCAACCAGTATTAACACAGATGAGAATAAAGCTGCCTATGTTGAGCAAAGGACCTCATATAGTTCCTGGAACTAGGCTTGTAAGGCCCTCTTTCTTCCAGATTCAAAGAAATGTTATAGCAGGAACGAATCAGCCTGTATACCAACAATTGGTGTTAACAACAGCACCATCGCTCGGTCAAGCGATTAGATTACCAGCTCAGCAAGGTGCGTCGGGTCAGTCTACTCAATCTCAGCCTATTTTAGTCCAGACTGCTCAACATTCGCAACCATCACCGCATATACCAGTTCAGCAAGTACAACATGCTCCCACATCTCACCATACCCATTCTCAGCAAGCTCATTCCGCTCCACCAACACCGCAGCCTTCATCGGTACAATCTGAACACAAGGACGAACCAGAATCAGAATTAAGCAATTTAACGTTGGAACAATTGCGTGAATTCGATATGGTTTTGGAACAAGTTAAAGAAAGAAGTGTCCAGCCTACTCCATGTACAACTCCAAATAGTACGCCTAATTCGAAACCAGCGACTGCCGATTCAACAGATGGTCCAACTTTGACAACTACATCCACGTCTGAATCTACACTCTATTCTACAGATAATGGACAGACTTCTAATGTTGTCAGTTACGTTAACAGAAAATCTACGATAACTACTGCATCGACGTCTTTTGCAAGATCTCCTGATTCTTCTGGTATAATGGACACCCCATCATCTTCGACGCATGTCCATGTTACTGCGACTGTGTCCTCGAAAACAACGGATGGAGTTACAGCTCAACCTAAGAAGAAGAAAAAGAAGAAATCCTCGTCTAGTGCGAATGCCATGGCTTCGTTAGGTTCACCATCTAAAAATAATTCACTTAAACCTCAAGAAGACGAACAAACCACTCAAAGAATACTGTACATACTAGCAGAATACAAAGAGCAAGTAGAAAACTCGCCTGATAAGAACAAACCAGCGCCTCGTCGCAGAAACCAATTTCCTCCAACCACAGGTTCAAAAAGAAAGAGAAGTCACTGTAGTTCGAGATCAGCATGCCGACGAGAAGGAGTAGATATGAGTCCGATGCATGAACACGGAGAAAATGGCGAAGATAGTCTTATAACTCTTGGCTCGGAAGATAGCAGCTGTGGAACAACGTTCAGTGAATGTACAGACTGCCAAGAAAGTCATTCTCCCGAAGATAATTCAACGAAAGTCGTGCGCAGACTTACCTTTGAACATGAAACTACAACGCAAACGATAACGCAAACACGGACAACCTCTCTACCACAACGGAACGTGGTCGTGGGCGACGGACAGACCATCACTGTTGCTAGAACTGCCACTGCAGCTACTACCCCAGCGAAACCGACCACAACCGTCCTCATGCCAGCAAACTACCTTCTACCAGTCTCGATGATCAAAGGCGGTCAGCAAATCGCGATTATGACGAATCGCGGGCCGAAGATTCTAGTTGGTGCTGGTGATACAAACGCGTTGCTATTTCAACGATTAATCGGGCCGGGGCTGAAGCCTGTACTGGCCAGACCAGGGGTGCGCCATATTAGATTACCGGCGACCGCTCTACATAATCTTCAAACCTTCAATATTCAGACCACACCTGTGACTCAAGTGCCCGCTCCTGACAGTACAGCGCCGCAGCCAGCGACGCCCGCCCCACCTGATTTAGTGGACACTCGTGCTATGAGTTCTCCGTGGACCGACCGAGAGGCGCACGACAAGCCCGAGCGTGGACCGAGTCCGGACTGCACGGAGCCTTGGAACTTACCCTCGTCGAGCATCGCTGATGACTACGGCTACGAGGAAATTGTCAGGACAGACAACATGGAGAGAACCGTTCTGGTAAGTTAAGTTTTATACAAAAATATTTTATTCGAAGCTATTAGCATTTTAACTAATCTAGAACCAACGGTTTTTTTATTCATATTATAACTATTGTGTGCTATTTTAAATTGATTCTTAAAGTATTTCTGAAATTCCTAATGCTAATAGTTTCAACAATTAGTCAGCATTTCCATCCGTGTCGCTGTGTTAGCAAAAATTTTTAAAGTTAAGTAATGGAAATTCTGACTACATAGAACTATGTATGACGCACGTTTTGCAACTTCAGGATGCGATCCCAGATCGGTACAGCCCAGATATGGAAGCGCAAAGGATATTTGATAAGATGTTCGATGTGGACACCAAAAAGATGTACTCGCCGCGATGCGGTTTCGATATCGACACCTCCGATGGTGACGAGAAGCCGTACCCGCAGGTGACCGTCGTAGCGACGCAGCCCTACGTCAAATAGCGTTGAAGCCTCTTTCGTAGTTTTGCACGCCTCCGTTTATTTTGTCCGCTCTGTCGGTTTTGCTGGTATGCCAATATAATAAATATTGACGCTATTAATAAAGAACTCCTTTGTCAAACTGTATCAAACAAAACTTATTAAGTGCCCGTCTAAGACGAGATTGAGAGTGATGAAAGCGCTCGCAAACTTGCATTCTTCCTGTACACTTGTCGGTAATTATACTTGATTTGGATAGATTGATAAAACTTGTATCCAAATCTAACAAGTATCTACTAAATCATTGCAGAAATGTTTCTGCTTTAGTGTAATTCCTTGTCATTGCTATTGGAATGCCAGCAAAAGAAATCCTGACAGATAAAATATAGACTTGCGTTATACATTAAGTAGGTAATCATCTGACAAAATTTTATCTATAATACTTTATGTTGTACGCAAGTGTATTTACTATACGACTTATAGGTTCCTTATGATTGATTATGGCCCTTTCTATGTTTAATTTATTATGTTAGTTCTTTGATTTCAAATATGTTCCTATGTTTTCTATCATCTTTATATTAGGTAGGCTTTTGGGAAAGTTCTCATAGAAAATGTTTTTCTTTTGCATGATGAATTATTGAATTCGTCTATTCATTGTCTAGTCCAACTCCTGCATTATTTGCATGTCCCTTCATTATTATCTGATATGTTAAAGTTAATTCTTCATTAGTTGATGTTTTAAGTCAATGTTGTAGTTAAATAATTGAGATGACTCCAGTGTCTAATGCTTAGCAGCCGTCATTGTAAGATCATAATTCAACTCATCGTAGGAAATAGACAAATCAATTTAAAAAGGCTTTATAGCTTTGATAAGTATATTAACCTGAACAAAAAAATTGCAATTTACCGCTCTCTTAAAATTATACTGTAAATAAAACCTTTTTAAAGTTACGAGATTAAATTAGCGTCATAATAAAACAAGAAGTAATAAGTGGTTTTAATACAGGTTGTGCAAAAAGGAAAAGATGGAAGACATCACAGGGTGACTCACGTTTCCACCGCAGCTCTTAGGCATAAATACGCCATTTTGGAACATGAGCTGAGATTACAGGTAAGAGAGACTTATTTGCATGTGGTGGTGCACTTATTTTTAACACCCGACCAAAAAAGAGGGGTGTTATAAGTTTGACGTGTCTATCTGTCTGTCTGGGACATCATAGCTCCCGAACGGATGAAGCGATTTCAATTTTGTTTTTTTTTTTTGTATGAAAGGTGAGTTTGGCCCGGGTGTTCTTAGACATGTTTCATGAAAATCGGTTGAGCCGTTTAAAAGTTATGGGGGTGAGAGTGGGGAAGGAAAACCGAAAATCTGCAAATATACTAGTGTGGGGTATTAAATGAAAGCGCATCGAGTCCACATTACATAATATTATGTTGTTTTACATTTAAGCAAATTAAGGCATTGGAATCGGGGGGGTATTGCTTAAATTTTAAATTTAGGTTTATTAAAATTTTAAAAGAATAAAAAATAAGTGCACCCATTGACTTGGGGTGACTATAAAAAGGCCCAGACGGGCTGAATTTGGGTAAAAACACACAGTTTTTAAGTTTCCAATATTTGTTTTAGAAATCATTATCTGAGGAGTGTGAAGATCTAGGTGTGGATTCCCCGTCGGCCTCTGATCTGTTTCCTGAAGCTGATATTCTGTTCGGTGCGCCATCGCCAGCACACGAACAGACTATCGACCAGTGTAATACGCGTAAGTTTTGAATCAATATCAAGATATTGATATCTATCCTATCTTATGATAGATATTTGATGAGACTTTGATCTTGGTAGTCTTAGGCCTAATTTGGCACGGCCTCTTCACACACTCTGAACACACTCTTAGTAGATTACAACTGGCCTATTTTTATTTACGTTTTATCGGTGGATTTGATATCATTGACAGTCATTTAATATCTCTTTAGTTTCAACCTTGCAACAAAAATATGTTTTTTTTATCGATAGTTACACCAATTTCAGGAACTAGTTTGAATTAAGCTAAAGTAACTTCCATTTATATGTAAAAATAAAATTACAGCTCCACCAATCTCCATGCCCCAAGGCATACCCCAACCGGACCTCGAAGACCAAGCAGCCTCCGACCAGGTCTTACCCTCGGAGCAGCGCAGTGAAGAGCTCGACCTCAATTTGGACGATGTTGGAGAGATAGTGACCGTGGGAGAAGATGGAGTGGCCACGATTCCAAGCATCAATGCTGAGGAGTTCGCGCGCTCACACCCCAACACCACCTTCCACACCGAGCCGGAGGAGGGAGAGGTATTTTGAACTTATGTGATATTTGTTCCGGGTTCATCATCATTTCGGCCATGGGTCTGGGTGTTTAATATGTACAATAATATCTATACACGTATGTCTATTATATTAAGTATATCATATGTCTAGTACCCGTAACACAAGCTTAGAGCTTATCATGGCGCTAGATGTTTTTGTTTGGATTGTCCGGTAATATTTATTAATTTATATTTATTTTATATAAGGGACTTACACTGGACAAACGCCTCTCTCAAGCAAAGTTTATTAACGTTAATTTAAATAAAAACAATTATAAATACATATAACAGTAAATTAGGTAATTCATTCGTAAAAAATGTAGCAGAATTATTATTACAAATAAGAAGAAACACTTTATTTGCTTTTATTACACAATACTTTCGTCCAAAAACCATAGCTTAAATCATTACCTTGCATATTGATGGGTATTTTTTTTCAGATTACAATAGCGCAACCTCCTTTCACGATCGCTCACGGTCTCAAGCGGCACATCACGTTCCACGCGAACCGCGTGCCCGGAACCGTCGTGATAGCGCCCCACGCGTCCGTCATCTCGCAGGCCAACAACAACGGGAACAGCACCGTAAAGTTCGCTGACCTCAACAACATCATCGGCGCAATCCCTGGCACCCAACAGGTCACCACCATACCTTCAGTTCTAGTTAAAGACAAACCTAAACCTAAAGTTAACAAATTAGACACCCTCAAAGAACCTAGCACATCAACAAGGCAAATTCCTAAGTTTGAAACTCAAAAGGAATCTACCAAACCACTGTCCAAATTCGACAGCCTCTTGCACGAGTCTAAACTACGGCTAAATCAGGCTAATCAGGGCCGCCAGGTCGTTCACCCCACGGGGCACGGTGCTCAGGTCATACGACGCTTAGACAGCAGCCGAAAATTCGAGGAACGACTGCGCCCCAATCATAGATCTAACTCCAGATTCCATTTCGAGGAACCGCGACCCCGCGCCGCTCTCATATCCGAAGAAGTGAAACTACGGAACGATCGAGCTATAGTGGAATCTATGGGAGATAATGCCTCCTCTCCTGGCCAGCCCGAGCTGTTTTGGGACTCGGAGACTCGGCATGAGAAACGCTACAACTTGACTGAAAGCGAAAAGGTTGCCAAAAGTCCGTTCGATGAACTCCTTAATGATTCTAGTGCGTACGGACCCCACACTCGCTTAGACTCAGTCATCAAAGCCGCGAGACCGGAGCGCACGTACGAAAGGACGTCCTTCGAAGGCATCAACGTCAGCACCGAGGAAAGGCCGCTCCGCACGTACCCACCCAAACGCCCGCATACTCAAAACACGCAAGAAACTGAGAGGCACTTCGCGCTCAAGACCACCACGCCCTCGCACAGTCACGACCACGAACGTGCCAAGGCGGCTGTCGGCCATCACCACGATGCGGGCAAGAAGCCGAGATGCCACGAGGAAGGAATGCGCAGAACGGGCCGTGGGATGGTGAAACGAAGCTGCAGCTGCTGCAGCAACGGATCTAGCGCACCACCGAAGAAACGGTCTCGTCCTAAGAAACCTAAAACGCAGGAGTTTAGTCCTACTCCCACTCCTAATACTTAGGTTTTAGAAAAGTGACTGCTGAACTTTTTATACATGAATGACAATTAAGTACAACTTCAACTGGCAGTAAACCATGTGAAGTCAGTTCTAGTCGTGTTTATCAAGAATTTAAAGGAATATTGCGAAACTTAACCGGTTAAAAATATTCGCTATAAAAGGCTGGGCCATCTAATTGTAATCATAAAAACAAATCATAGATAACTCATGTTTTTATTAACAAATCGAAGCGAATTTTATAAATGACATGGTTTTTTTTTATAACTTTAGACATAATTAAATCAACCATTTGAATATTGCAAATGGTGTAAAAGGCGGTTTTCGCATACCCTTCGGATGTTGGCACGTAGCTTATTGTGATTTGTCAGAGATTAGTGGCAGTGTCTCTGAACGACTGACCGCGATCTCGAATGACAATGATTTACTTAGCCGTGAATTGTTGACTTGTTTTGTATATAATTTACCGTGTCCCTCAGATTTTTTATTAACGTTATAACATTTTAGTTCCTTTAGCGCGTTTTTGTCACCGTTATGTTCAAATTATTTGCTTATTGTATTAAATCTGTGACTTTGTTGTTGCTTTTTAGGATTACTTAGACGATGTATAAACGCGTATTGTAGGTTACCTCCATTTTGTAGTAGTTAAGTGTTTCGAATAGAGATTATTTAGCCATACTCAACGTGAATTTAATCGTTAGCCGTGTAGTATTGACTATAACATAGCCCTTTATTCCTAGACTGAATGTATTCTTTCTGCGCTGTCTAATTTTGAACTAATATACATTCATTTTGGATGCAAACAGCATTGTACTAAACTTTAGTTCATAAGCTAACTTCCATTTAATGAACAGCACAAATCTTTTTAAAGATGGAAGCTTTAAAGTCGGGTAATTCGAGTTATTTTTGAGATTTTTTGTTTTAAGAAAATAATAGTTTTGGTGCCAATTACATGGCATATTGTGGTTACTTTGCGGTTTCCAAAGGGCGTTCGTATCGCTATATTTTAGTGACAAGTATATTTAAATCCAGAACCTATATGTAAGCTAACTTAATATTCGTAGTTAATATAAACTTGTAAATAATTTGTCCTCATTTATTTGTGCGGGGGCATTCTAGTCACTCTAAAGTAATAGGTGTCTCTTATACCCCGCGTGACGGCGGGCTCCAATATGGCTCTAAGCCTGTCCCTGTTTTACGTATTCGAGGCCTTTCGCGGATGGTGATCGCTGACGTCTCGCTCATACAAAGTCAACGTATCAAAACAAGACAATAGATGTGATTGGTTAAACGTAGACCGTTGCATTTTGTGTAGCGTTGCGTTGCGGTCCGCGACTGCGCCCAGCTTGTAAATAACAGCTATTAGATAATGCTAAATCCGCCCGGACGTTCAATGAAGTTAAAATCCTCATGCAAAATTCCAATTGTACATAAAGACAGGGGTGAGATTCATAGAGAATTTAGGCGAAGTTTGGGACGTTCCAAGTTAGTAAATTTTGGGAGTTAGTGTGATACAAGGAATGGGCCTATGTAGCCCATAGTTTTGGTTATTCTCTTAGAGTAAGGTAGATCTTTGCCGTTAGCCTAAAGTCAGGCCGTTGTCACCTTGATACCAGGCGTAAGATACTTAATTCCCAAATGTGTTTAACATTGTCATGAGGTTACTTTTATTTGATGGAATATTTCGCCATTTCTATAAATAAGATTAAATTTTTATATTATAATCCATGCATATTGTTATTGTTCGTATGATGTAGGGACATTGTACTCTAGATATTATCTTCAGGATATCATATTACAGTATTGCCAGCGTTTTATTTTGTTAAATATTTCATTAAGATGTTTTAAAATGTATTAGAAAGTAAAGGAATAGTAAATAATAATGTTTAGAAGTTTCATAATTTTTAATTTAACATACATTTGTGTTTTTTGTGATTATGTACACATTATTTTGGAAGTTGCAGGAGAAATGATCATTAAAACTTACTTATTAAATAATAATACGTTTATTTATTATCAAGACATTCCCTATTTGTACACATTTAAATCTAGGTAGAAATATTAATATCTCTTAATTTTATAGATGTTTACTAAACCTTTATAGGTTCTTGTTCAAATCAGTCTTTATTTACTCAAACTGCCAAGAAGGACAGGTTACTTTAAAAGGTTCGCCTTTCCTTTGTTGTGTTTATTATGTGGCAGAAAAGCATGGATGCAGAAACGAAACTATTCAACTCATGACACTGCCATCCAAACATATTGAACACAGAAAAGAAATTACGTGAAAGATTCCTGTTTAATATAAAGCTCTTTACGATAATATGAAACTGACTACTAGTCTTAGGTGGGGATCATCAATCCATCGAGAGCTTAGAGAAAATTTTACTAAACTCAAAGAGCTCCTTAATTGGGCGCATCGCATGCAACGCAAATGCATGGAGTTCCCTACCGACAGACGAAAATTCACTCATCTACAAGACCCACTCACTCATTCCCGTCCCACTTATGCAGTCTTTTATTACTTATACTCTTCATAACCGCCAGGACTTCGATCCTGAACTCCAAACGCTCTTCCTCGCTATACTTCACAACTGTGGGTAGCAGTGATGCAAAGAAGGCTTCATCTTCGTTCATAACACGAGGGTCATTGACTTCGCTCATCTCTACAAAGTCTACTGGTTCAGGTTTTTCAACTCTTTTCGACCGTTTTTTGGGCGTGTAGTCGCTTTCTGGCGAGGAGTCTCTATTTCTCGATTGTCTGGAAAGATCAAAATAGCTAAATTAGTCTGTGTATCACAACGTGGACTTTTGGAGTCCATAAAGGCATAAGGATTCTACGTTAATCTTTATTGACGATTCAAATGCAGAATTATCGATACACCACTAACCTACAGTTGGCCTGGTGGCCCAACATTCTAGACCAATACCTACGTAGTCCAATGTGTAAATGTACAGCAACGTAAACGAATGTTTTTTTAATAATAAATGAGCTCCCTCTTGACCATACCTTAGCCCTAAGGCAGAGACGACGACGTCGATGTTGGAGCAAGTTCGCTCAGAGAACACTCAATTCTACTACAATACACAAGTATTAAAAGAGTAATAGTAAACTAAAGTTTTATTTTCTTTAAAATTGTCTCATTAAAATATAATTTTTGCCCATGAACGAGAGGAACTCTGCTACTGCGTGTCAGTTTAGACCGAGACGCGACGAGAAGAGTCCAGAGCTCAGATTATTCTGACCTTATGGACGGTTAAACTTGGTTCAATAAAACTCGATTTGTAGCTTAAAATGGTGAAATTGGGCAGGCCGTAAAGGCAGGCTGTCTTGGACTGAATTGGCCCTACCTAACAAGTACGACAGAAGTGGCTGATTAAATATATCAAGGTAGGTATTTATTTACCTCTCAAATTTCTTAGTTCGTTTTATCTCTTTCACTACTATGGAACTAGTACTAGGTTCTTCCTTCTCTGTCTTAACCGCCGGCGTCGGCACATAAGGGCTGAACGATATAGGATCATCATCATCAGAGTCATTCGCGGTTGCACTGTACTCCGGTACAATATTTTGAGGCACTATTTTAAGTAGAAACGATAGTTCGTTGTGGTAGAGGTATTTTCTTGTGTTTCGCTTCTGAGCTTGATTTCTCAGAGATTTTATGAACGTGTCCCGAAGGTTAGTCCACTTGTTTATAATTAGGTCACCTGAAAATAAAAGAATATTTTAAAAAAGGTACGCATATTTGGCTACAAATATTATATACTTATATAGGTATACTTATAATACATCCAACAAAAATATCTTATTTCTTCATAATATTATCCAAGCTATGATATAATAACTACATAGGTACATGCCTACTGTAACTATAACTATAATACCTATTTAAGTTATTAACTAATACGTTCATCAAAACCACAGATGTTAATCTTCTTATATATAAAATTCTCGTGTCACAGTTTTCGTTCCCGTACTCCTCCGAAACGGCTTGACCGATTCTCATGAAATTTTGTGAGCATATTGAGTAGGTCTGAGAATCGGCCATTTTTCATTTTGCATTTTTTCATATAATATATAAATCTTGTGTCACAATGTTTGTCCTCAATGGACTCATAAACCACTTAACCGATTATAATAAAATTCGCCCACCATGTGCAGTTCGATCCAACTTGAGAGATAGGATAGTTTAAATCTCAAATTTTACTTGATAAGCTATTCATACGTGGTGGTTAGATACTCCTTGAGATATTGTCTATGTCTCGAAAGTTCAATATTCCATAGTTTTCAATCATTTTTTTCTGACATGAGTTTGAAGTACTTAATTATTATTTTGTAATTTTTTTTTATTTTCAATAGTTTTGTTTAACGCGTCGTCCGTGAAATAGCAGAGATTATCTATATTCTATATAAATAAAAATGAATTGTTGTTCGTTAGTCTGATTAAAACTCGAGAACGGCTGGGACGATTGAGCTGATTTTGGTTTTAAAATGTTTTTCGTAGTCCAGGGTAGGTGTAAACGGTGAGCAAATAAGGAAAAATTGCTGGGAACTTTTTTACCCGTGCGACGCCGGGGCGGGCCGCTAGTTTTACTGTTATTGATGTTACCATGGTAACGCATAGAGAACAGAGGACCTTAAAAAATATTTAAAACGCCTTTAAAAGTTAAACAGCAAAGAATTAATTAATTTAGGCTCGCTGGCTGGTACAAACAGTAGGCGCACTTTGAAGACGATCCGGTTCGAATTATCAATTTCAAACAATAATATTAATAATTTGTACGTTTTTTTTATTTTATTATAATTTAACATATCTATTATACGCTATTTTTTGTAAAAGAAAAATTTAAATTTAATTTAAGAAAAATATTATAACTTAAATCTTACATGGATCAATGTATTTTACCTGTCCAGGCATACCTACTATAAAACTTGCATTAAGTTATTCAATGAAATAAACCAAATAGTAATCATAATATTAAAATCCAACAAAAATACTGTATTAAATAATATTTATAACTAAATTAATGTCATTAAGCAGTTGTAGTTTGTAGTCGTCATAGTTAGCTTAAAATTTAATTCAAAGTCATAAATTAGTTACCAGGAAAAAGTCATTCTCATCTTAGACACATTTTTGTCAGTCATGAAATCATTAATACTATAGTAACACATTAACAAATTATTTATCTAGAAATCTATAGGTACTTACTGGTTGTCCTTTGGTCTTGCCGCGTCATATCATCGTACCCTTTCTCTAAACACCTGTGAATTTCCTCCCAAGCTTGTCTCCGCTCTTCTTTATCCTTATACGACTCACAATTTTTATCCCAAATCACCGGCCTATCGTGTACGCATTTTATCAGCAACTCCACTTTGTAACCGAAATTTTTCATTTCGCAAAATCGCACGACAAACTCTGTGCTCACTATCCAGTTCGACACGTCACTGACGGTTCGTTGGCATTCGATTCTCGTGACGGATGTACGCTATCTCTGTCTTTCCGACTGTAAAGAAAGAAATAGCAATTGCGCGAAGGTCGCCGGTAACACATGTTGTTTCTTTTATACGCTATAGGTTAAAGCGAGACAGACAGTGGGGACGCCGAGTTTCTCGTTAGCCGATACCGTTTGGAAGCCACCACTGTAAATTGAGCTTCATGATGTATGGAAGGTGTGTCTGTTTCGTGGTGGCTTATGGATCTAGAGTATACGGATGCACAGATCGGATTCCGGAACGGATGGACGCTCTGCGAATGCAATGACGTGTGACATATTTTGTTCCAAGAGGTTTTTAATACAATTACAGCACACGGTAGAACGGTATTTGATGAGGTGATCAGTGTTGTGATAGAATCCTTTGAGGAGAGTAGAGAGTAGAGTAGAGAGAGTACTTTTTAGTTATAGGAAAAAATAGATTAGTGGTCATTAAGAGTGTGCCATATGTAATTTTATAGTTAGATATCGTTATTTATCTCAGAATCTGTGAAAGCTACCACCTTCATATTTAGGTAAATGATAATTCGAACTTTTATCTTGGATTCTGATTTTTCGAAAACACGATTGGTGAAAATTTTCTCGATAGTTTTATTTTTTGAAAAATACATGTTTTGCACACATTTTGCTATTTATCTCAGGAACCACCTAATATTTTTGTTGGATTTTTGTTTTGTCGAGAAACATAGTAAAATATCTTGGTTTTCGATTTTTTAATTTTTCGATTAGTTGTGTAAATAACTTGTAATTAGACATAACAGTTTTGGCGCTTACGTCGATTAAAAATAAGGAGCACGTCTATCGCTCTGTACTTCTCACTCACAACAAAATCATATCTTGTCATCCTGCTCGACGGTCTGTTGTCAGTTGGCTACGGCATTGCGAGCGGGACGGACCTGTGCTTGACTGCGTCACATTTTTAATCGTAAAAATACTAAGTTTTATTTCGTTTTAAAAATAGTTTTGGTGCGAACCTAATTAGATTAGTGTGAATAATGGTGAGACCGAAAAAGAAAATGAGTCGCCGGGCACGCAAAAAATTTATGAAGGAAAATTGCCGAAAATTGGGAAAAATAAACTAGTAAGTGCTTGCCTATATAATATACTAATATAACACAATACATATACCTACCTACTACAATACTTGTTTGCATCTTCTCTTCCTAGAAGTAGATTACATAATTATAAGTATAACCTTTAGTAGTTTGACGACCTCTGTGGCTCGGTGGGCGAACGTCCGCCTGAGGCGCAGGAGGTTGCGGGTTCGATTCCCGCCGGGGGACCAGATTTTGTACGATTTACAATTTCAAAATTACAAAAAAAAAAGTGCTGTAGTAGGTAGGTATATCAGTCACCTAACACCCATAGTACAAGCTGCTTAGTTTGGGGATAGGTGATGCTGTGTGAGTAGTCCGGAAATATTTATTATTATTATTATTATTTATTTAATTACTTACGGACTTGCTTACCTACGTAATACACCGAGAATATAATCTAGAGTACCTACCTACCTACCTAAACTGACAAAAAAATGAGGTTACGTAGTAGGTAGATGCATTCCTACTAGTTTAGTTTTTTATTATTCATTATTGTTTTTTAGAAAGGAAAACCACTCGTTCAGAGAACTTATGAACGCCCAAGCAACCGGCGGTGGTGGCGCCGTTGTGGATGGAGCTGCTGGTGACTGGAGTCGATTGACAATACACCAAGGTGAGTGAATGAGTCCGTTTTGTCGGGTTATTCCATTGGATAGGTAGGTATAATATGATATATATTTTAGGGTTCCGTGTCACACATTACTAAAGCAACCTCATCTCCCCATTTTAACTTATCTATGGTTATTCCCACATTTAATCTCCAGTTTTAAAAGTTTATTTTTAGGGTTCCGTGTCACACATTTCTAAAGCAATGAGTACCTACTGCCTGTTTAGTGCTATAAAGGGGGGGGGGGGGGGGGGGTCATAGGTTTCATTACTCTGAATAGAATCACATTGGAGTAAGGTAATCTGGAACTTTCTTTTTTACAAGATGAAGGTACACGGTTTGCAGCATTATTATATACTTATTCTACTTTTTATACACATAGAAAAAATCTGTTTTCAGAATTTCATACCAGACTCCTGAGTTGAATAAAAAAAACCATCGAAAGAGCTACTGTTTTGCAGCGAGATTCTAGTGAATGGTTAGAACTAAGAAGAAAACTTCTAACTGCTTCAAATTTTGCAAAATTTATCAAGTTAAACATCCTTGGTACATCCAAGTCCAAGGACAATTACGAATAACGGATCGGGAGCAATGCATTTTTGGCGTATGGTCTGGGTGCAATAATCCAATGAAAGTGGAAGTTACAAAAAAAGATAACCGATTTTGGGAGCAAATGGAAAATAAATTAATATTATTTTATGAAAAATTCATGTTGCAAGAGCTTTGCGATCCCAGACTTTCACAAAATAGACCAGGGTCGATAATTTTTAAAACAAAAAAAAATAATAGTAGGATGAAACCCATAAGAACAGGAGGGGAATATTATAAAAATGAAAGGCAAAATAATTTACGGGCGATCTGAGGTCGGGAAGGGGATGGGGATGAGTTTCTAAGGGTAAAAAATGGTTTTTCTCGATTTCCGGCAAAACTAAAAGTCGTATCGAAAAAAGTCAAATGGCAAAGTTGTAGGTAATAAAAAGATCTAATACTTTTGTATCGACACTTTTTTCACATAACCTCAAAATTTATGTGAAAAATTCAAAAAACCAAGTTTTTGGTTTTTTATTTTTATCTTATACAAAAATTATTTTTTTTTAACGAAATTTGGTGAAAACTTACCTTTTTATGTCCCAAATACGCTGTAATTTATTTGATTAAAAATATTTATATTTTCACCTTATTTTGAATTAATATCAAAAAAACACCCTAATTTTCAATCGAAAATTCACCTGTCAAAATATCAGCTTTTTTTCAAAAAGTTGGTATGGTTTCTGTTCGCTGAAATCTCTACTTTCCGATGGTGAAAAAAATAATATATTATGTTACTACAGTAAATCTTCTCAGAAAATGCAAAAAATAAAATAAAAATTGAATTCGAATTTTTTTTTAAATTATTATAAATAATTTTGAGCTATTTATTTAAATATACACTTTTATTACTCGAAAAACGTTAGATTACATGTGACATTGATAACAAAAAATTGCAAATAAAAATATACTACTATAATTAACAAACAAAAAAGTTAATAAAATTAATATTTAATACAGTTTGAACATAAATTTGTGGATTTCAAACCATGTTTTCATGTTTATATCTACTCAGGTATATATAATTTATCTTTAAATAGTTATAAATAGGCATTTCCGCATATAATTTAAAGAAGATTCGACAACTTTCTCCAAATATTGTAGATGTCTTATTAAATATTAATTTTATTAACTTATTTGTTTGTTAATTATAGTAGTATATTTTTATATGCAATTTTTTCGTTATCAATGTCACATGTAATCTAACGTTTTTCGAGTAATAAAAGTGTAAATTTAAATAAATAGCTCAAAATTATTTATAATAAATAAAAAAAAAAATTCGAATTCAAGTTTTTTTTTTCATTTTTTGCATTTTCTGAGAAGATTTACTGTAGTAACATATATATTATTTTTTTCACTATCGGAAAGTAGAGATTTCAGCGAACAGAAACCATACCAACTTTTTGAAAAAAAGCTGATATTTTGACGGGTGAATTTTCGATTGAAAATTAGGGTGTTTTTTTGATATTAATCCAAAATAAGGTGAAAAAATAAATATTTTTAATGAAATAAATTACAGCGTATTTAGGACATAAAAAAGTAAGTTTTCACCAAATTTCGTTAAAAAAAAATAATTTTTACAAAAGATAAAAATAAAAAACCAAAAACTTGGTTTTTTGGATTTTTTACATAAATTTTGTGGTTATGTGAAAAAAGTGTAGATACAAAAGTATTAGATCTTTTTATTACCTACAACTTTGCCATTTGACTTTTTTCGATACGACTTTTAGTTTTGCCGGAAATCGAGAAAAAACATTTTTTACCCTTAAAAACTCATCCCCCATCCCCTTCCCGACCTCAGATCGCCCGTAAATTATTTTTCCTTTCATTTTTATAATATTCCCCTCCTTTTCTAATGGGTTTCATCCTACTATTATTTTTTTTCACTTTTTATTATTTTTCAAGGCCCTGGTCTAAAATATGCCAATTAGAGACATAACAGAGTGTCAATAAAAATAAATAAAATTCTTTGGTGCATTTTTATTTTAGTTTTATTTTATTTAATGTACTTTTAGCCTAGTGCTGCGAAGTACCTACCTACCTACAGATTTTTTTACAACAACACCTTGATGTGTTATTCTAAAAAAAATTGTTGCTATTAATTGAGACAACATTAATTACATATTATATTTTATCTAAATCACCTAACAATAACTTAGGTATACATATTTAACATTTAAAATACAAACATAAATGATGTTAAACAATATTACATAATATTTTTTTTAACCTTTTATGCCAACCAACAAATAATTTATTAATTAAAATTAACAGAAATACATTATTCCAACATAATAATTATAATAATAAAATAGGAGTCCACCCCATTTTGCATAACAAAATAGGAGTTCAAGAAATAACCAATAAAATACACTTAATTTGAAAAACATCAATAAGTTATTCTTATTGATCTTTTTCAACATAAAAATCAGTAAGTAGGTAGATATATTTTACTATACTATATTTACTAGTACCACAGAATAAATAAATACTTAGTATTACGTTCCTATTTTAGGTTAGTAGTAGGCATAAGCACCATTACATTACGCAAAACACTGTCTTTCTTTTGGTAATACAAAAAAGAATGTTCGGAACCCTCAGCGCTATAGCGACTCACACTTGTCTAGTGTTTTAGCAGAAAATAACGCCTCCGTGGTCTAGTAGCAGTAGTAGGTATGTTGGCAATTTCATTGAAAAACAATAAAATATGATTTTAATATTATTATTACATTTTTAATGTTTTCTAATAAGTGATAAACCTCACTTTGCAGGTTATAGGTCCTGTACTATTTTTAAAATTTTTATGAAGAAAAATGTATTATTACATATTTGATAATTTCGTTTGTTAGTAGGTAGGTACCTAATTATCTACCTTATAGACAAGAATATTGTACCTAACTTCAATAAGATTGTTTTAAACTAGCGTGAACCCAACCCAATATAATTTTGCGCGCGAAGTAAGTACGTTGCCACCGGCCGTCCGCCAAGTGGCGCCGGCCGTGCGCCGCGGCGCGGCGGCGTAACGAGCTGAGGCGAAATTTGATTTTCTGCTGAGGTAGTGCACGCTCTTAAGAGCAAAATATCATATCGAATGCCCATTATATCGGTCCGAAAAATATTAAATATAATTATGTTTATAGTAATAAAAACATTGTTTAGATGCAAAACTTATTGGGAAATATCAAAAAAAAAAGGTGTGTGTACGATTCACACACGATAGAAGTGAAACTTCAGTAAATCGACGAAAGAATAAGAAGAATAAAAAAAAAGTGTGTGTGTGTCAGCTACGACGCACGATTGGAGTCTACTACTTACGAACTATAATTATGATATATATCGAATAGAAAAAAAGGGTAAATGAACGCATCTGCTAAAATGATAAGAGAAACAAACATATACATATCTGTAATTATTCGGATTATTTATATTACTTCAATAAAGCGTATTACATAAAGTATGTTACAAAATAATATAAATAAAATACAGCAATATCGAAATTAAAATAAAGCATTGTATTTGTGTCTCTTACCATTTCCGTTTCATCTTTTTGCATCCGGTTTGAAATCACTACGATTCTATAGAAGTTTCACTTCAAAACATTATACGAAGTTTTTTCTTGAATGTCCGAAAAATTCCTGAATACTATAAAAAATATATAGCTATCCATAGAAGATGATATATATACTTACCTAAGTCGTCATATGCACCCCATTTACGTTCACACAGACTTCTATCTGGACGAGAGAGATTAGGCCTTAATGTTTTACCTTCACCGTTAAAGCACGTGTTTAAATAGCACATACATATTTATAAAAAAAATCAAAGGTGTGCGGAACGGGGGTCGAACCCACGACATTCGCAATGAAATAAA
Organism: Gymnoscelis rufifasciata; assembly: GCA_929108375.1. Classification (NCBI taxonomy): domain Eukaryota; kingdom Metazoa; phylum Arthropoda; class Insecta; order Lepidoptera; family Geometridae; genus Gymnoscelis; species Gymnoscelis rufifasciata. The sequence goes on along the minus strand of OV815327.1, from coordinate 3,600,289 downwards.
GTGTACTCCCATTTAGCCAACAAGGCTTTTATATACGTAAGAATGTATTTATATTAAGTAATTAGGTAGGTACCTACTTAATATCAGATGTCTAGTCCCAGTTACAAATGCTTAGGGCTTAGGTACCCACAACGGGGTAGACTCTATTTTCCATATTAATTTATTTTTTTTAATCTGAATACACCTGAATACAGGAACGCTTAAGATACGTGCACTACCTTTGCCACTTTAACAATTAATTTCAGTTGAAAACAGAATATTTTAGTTAGTGTAGGTACATGTTATGTAAGTACACCAACTAAAAATTCAGTCTATTCATAATAGTTCTTATTTTGTTAAAATTTTAATAATACTACAGTTAAAAGCTTATTAGCTTTCTTCTATACCTGCAAGTTTAGTAGGTTGGTGGTTTTGTGTAGGTGAATTATACAAAATGTCAGCTGCAACCTTAGAGAATCTACTTACTATAGATACTCTAAGGCTGCAACATTAAGGTTTGCTGTGTATGTTAATAATAGTCATAATAGTATTTATTAATAACAATTGTTACATTAGTTACTAGTTATTAGATTGCCATGTATGGTTTTAATGAGAAATATTAGAGAACCTATCGTGAATCTTTATAGACCCCACGTATGTAACTGGAGTATTAATTAAATGTCGTTAATTAATGCATGGATGAACTATAGATTAGACAACCTATTGCCATTCATAAAAACCTTCATGGGCAAGACCTAGGTTCAATCGATAAAGCTGCGCGCGCAGCCTACTGTGCAGTGGAAAATTATATGGTTTTCGAGGTTATATCCCACATTCCCCTATTTTATTTCTTTACTGTAAAAGTATAATTTACGTTGTGTTTTTACATAATAAGTTCTGTGTAGTTGCTCGACCTTTTCAATGGTAAATCATAATTGAACGTCATTTCGAAGGTTTGAGACCGGCGAGTGAAAACAGGTGAGAAGATACGTATTTTTTTATATTCAGCTAGCGACCTTTCCCTTCATTGCATGAGTGAAAATTAAACATATGAGATTTTCTCTTGATTCCATCTAACTATTTCTGAAAACAGCATTAAAATCCGTTGAGTAGTTTAAGAGATATTATCTAAACGAAGGGGCTTCATTTTACAACTAAATACTCAAAGAATAAAGCTTGGAATTCATAATCACAAATAATCTTTGATTAGGTACTTTCAATCAATGTAATCAAATAGTCCATTAGGTAATTGCAGATGTAATCATTGATTGAAATGTATCACAGATTATTTGCGGCCATGAACTCCGGCCCTATTCAGATGTAGTTTATTCCTCAAGTAACTACTCAGATATTTGATTGTATTTTATGTACAAGAAGATATGTAGAGAGGTTGGTATTAAATTCAACATTTAAGGTCCTAACTATTTCTCAAGAACCTATTCACTAATTCTCGTAAAATATTAATTGATTAGTACCTGTTCATTAAATTTTCTTCTATACTTGCAAGTAGGTTGGTGGTTTTGTGTAGGTGAATGTTAGCTGCAACCTTAGAGAATCTACTTACTATCAACTCTAAGGCTGCAAGATTAAGGTATGTATGTTAATTTATGTTAAGAATATGGTCATCTGCCTACAGCGTTTTTGCAACTTTCAAACAAAACTGATCTCACAGAAAGACAATATATCTATCTACATATGTGGCTCCTGAAATACAGTTTAGTAACTAGTTTGGGAGCCTATTTTAGTTTAGTTTAATATTGTACCTCTTTTTATGTCAAAGAAATAATGCTTAATTTACTTTATTTTAAACACACTTGATCAATTGTACATAATTGTCATTCCAAAAGTTAGTTCTTGTCCAAAAGCACTGCAGATAGTAAGATAACCAATTGCTGGCAAGTTGCCGATTTTTTGTGGTAATTATTATTATAGTTCTAATTTTAGACCGTAGTAGAAATAGATGCATGATGCCTAAGAAGGTATGCCTAAGGTAGATACTATTCCCTTTCATAGAACTTAGAACATATAAAGTTTCAGTACCTACAGACAACGAAGTCATATGGTTTAGTTAAGTCCTTTATACGGAATCCAGAAAACATGTATAACATTACAAAAGTTCTAGCAATTCGTCAGTTTTATTGGTATGTGCTAAAAGCAGTGGCGTAACTACGCTCCTGGTGAAAAGGTGTTCTCTATTCTATCCTATTTCATAACGCCTGATATTTTCCAGGAGCAATGTGGACAGTATGCTTGCCTGGCTGGGGCGCCGCCGTGGCCGCCGGAGCCCTGTTCCTGTACGGGACCCTGGACGTGGCCTACTTCGCGAGGATGATGTACACCGTGGCCAGGGCCCGGTACTTCAGGAAGAAGTCCTGTATCCTGGACTGCACTGAAATTGATTGTGAGTATTTTTTTATGCTGGATATACCTCATTTGACCACAACCTCACTTGATGTAAAGTGACGATGTGGTCTAAGATGGGACATGAAGACCTAGAAGGTAGATGGCTTCTCCGGACCACATTACGAAACACGAAAAAATTGCTTCACGCACTGGCCCAGCCCGGAGGGTGACAAGCCGCGGCCGAAGCCTACCACCAGAGACTGTTCCTAGCACCACCAGGATTTAAACGTTCTTAGGAAGAAACCAGATTCTTATTCAGTGTAATTTAATTTGTGACGCCTAGAAAATTGCTTCACTTCTCTGTAAATTTTGTTTTGATTTCAGCAATAGCTGAATAACAAACTCATATTATTTAAGTAAGATTATAGACAATTGAAACAAACCTTAAACTTAGCAGTTAGACAAAATAAAATTTCCATTACGTTGTGGATATCCATAAAAAGCGGACAATATCTTAAGGTGCCGCTAGTAAAATAAAAAGCTCATTCTTATTTTCACGTTCATTTTCATTTTCATGTTAGTTTTCACATTCTTAGCCAATAATTGTGTTTAAATATAAGTATGTATAACTAATGTAAGTATAGGTAAATGATTTTATGTTGTATTTTTTGACTTTCCTGTTATGTAATATAACGTTATGGTAAATAAATAAATTTAAATTGAAAGCAAATTATTTATTTATTTATTTATAATTTTATAATTATTATTTATTTATTTAAGAACATTTTTATCGGTTTGTCCCCAGCATGGTGCCTCCTAAACGACATTGACACACTCCTGTACCACATGAACAACGCGCGATACCTTCGCGAACTGGATTTCGCTCGCGCGGACTTCTACGAGCGAACAGGGTTGTACGCGAACATTCGCGCGGCGGGCGGGTCGGTGGTCCAAGCGGCCGCTACTATCCGCTACAGGCGGTATCTGAAACCGTTCACCAAGTTTACTATTACGTCTAAAGTGAGTTGTAATTGTGTAAAGCGCAACATGTCCATTTTAAAAACTATAATGCATACTAGGCAACATGTAAACTACACGGTTGAAAGCAAAATCTATCGTCTGCCATTTACACAAACGATACTGGTTTTTGTTAGTTTTTGTTTTAGTACTATTTGTACGAGAAAATTCGTAGTAAGCTTAATCTGAAATAGTCATATTTTTGTGGGAACTGTCGTTGGCTGGTTATTAGCTCATGTTAATGAGCGCTTTTTGGCTGGCGAAACACAACTGGTACCTACAAGCTATGTTTTATTCATATATTTACACACACATTGTATTGTTGGTTTAAAGGAGAACCCAAGACACAAACTACACATTATTTACATTTAAAAAGTTAGCTTCAAACTGGTTGTTGTCGTAATTTTTTTATATATAGATTAAATAATTATAGAAGCCGTGAAGACAGAAAATAAATAACAGAATAATAGAACAAAAAAATATAAACAGTCGCAGTATAACAATAGTAACCGTAGTCAACTGGAGACAAACTGGAAGGAAAACTTACAGACTGGTTTTAAATTTACATTCACAAGGCAACGCTATTTTGTTGATGTCGATGATCGTTTATCGTGAACTATTTTTTACGAACAGAACTGACTAAACTCCAATCAAACTATTTACGCCTCGTATCATTCACAATATTTCTGATTTCCTGCTTCCTACTCCAGATAAATATTGAAAACATTGTCCGTTAAATAAATTTAACATTTCAGGCGATTTACTGGGACGATAAGACAGTGTTCATGGAGCACGAGTTTATCGGCCCCGGCGGGTTTGTCCACGCCGTCGCAATTTGCCGCCAGCGCGTCATCGACACCTCCGCAGCGGCAATTGCCGAGTTGTTGCTGCAGCTGCATTGCTCCGGGAATTGCCGCCCGCTGCCGGCTAAGATGCCACCTGAGGTAAGATAGAGGAGATTGCCATCTGTACACTTACATTATGGTAATTGTTTTGTGAAGTTAGTACACTTCTGCCTGTAAGGCCTGTGATCGCCACATGACTGGTCCATCATCAAAGGATGCAGGACTGGTCCTAAAGCAGCTGCAAGGTGCACCTTCTTTGGAGTGACGTCTTGTAGTTCATCTACGTTATACGTTTAACGTGCTACGTTTTTGCATGAATGCATAACTTTCACTAAGCAGGTAGAGAGGCGTTTCATCCGTCTCCCCACAGAGCCTGCAGGTTTGTGTGTCGCATAGCCTAGACATGAACATATGCGTGCTATGGTGGCAATTTCCGGTTAGTGTTCATGCTGGAGGATGCGCATGTTGTTTTTACTCAGCACCATGACTGTCAAAAGTTTTAAAGTACATTCATTGTTTTTTTAACAAAAAATATTAAGCAGATTTGACGGGAAACGCCGGCTTAGATGTTATCATAGATAAGTTTAAATTTTCTATATTTTTTATCAATACCTAAAATATTAATCTTTGATTGTAAATGCCTCTTATTTTACCGTCGATGATAAGAGTTGAGATAATGTCATTGACAATTTCTCGGCATTGCCGAGTTTTTCTGCAAACTGTATGATATATTAATTGACAAATTAGTTTACCCACTAAATATAATGAATCATCATTATGTAGCCGTGTTGGCCGTGTGAAAAGCCGTGTTGGCTAAGTGAGACACTCGACTTTCATTCCGAAGGTCGTGGGTTCAAACCCCGCCACGCACCTATGGATACTTCTTGATAAATTTATGTGCGCTTTAAACACGTGCTTTAACGGTGGAGGCAAACATCGTGAGGAAACTGGCATGTTCTGAGAACTATAAAAGAGTTTGAAGGGCATGTGACATTCACCAACCCGCACTTGGCCAGCGTGGTGAATTAAGGCCTAATCTCTCTCGTCAAGAGAGAAGTCCCTGTGTCTCAGCAGTGGGAACGTTAATAGGGTGATGATGATGATGATGATCATTAATGTAACCCTTATCCCATATTATTATTACCTACTACTATTACTACTACCTCAGTCACTCGTCATCTCAACACTCACTCCTTTCGTACACTAAATAACTACTTTCGTAGTAAAGCTACGCCATTTTCGCTACTCGTCGTTCGTAGAATGCAATGATTTCAACGCGCGCAATTCGTAGCGCTCCGTAGAGGAGCTACAACGCTACGCAACTCCTGATTTTAAACCCACATTTGCCAGAAAATAAATAAATTGCCTTAGTTTAAAGGTAACACCATAAACAAATGATTACAGTTTACTTGGCTGCAAACGTGACAAGATGCTTCTAGGTTTTGGTTCTGGATCTAATCCGAAAAACCTTTTACCGAATTGAGTCATGCGATTCTCATATTATAAATATCTGCCAAAAAAGTTCTCACAGAGCTCACAGGAACTTTACAGCAATGCAAGTCTTCAAATCGGAAGTGAGTCCTGTAATTAAATATAGTATATGTTTTTTTTCAGCTGGAATTGTGGGTGCAAAGCAACGACATAAGCTCAGCAAAGCTCCGAGCTATATGTCCGCCCCGCGTTTCTCTCACAACCCAAAACCTCGCCTGCGGAGAAATCCTCCCCCCCGCCCCTGCTGAATGAGACCTACCTCACTGCTCGGAAACCCTGCGCCTACGCCAAGCACGACAGAGCGAGACGGCAATAGGGGGCACCGCTCCGGCAGTGAATAAATAATCATTCAACGGGTAACTCTTGCGCGATGCAGACGTTTACAGTGTTTTGATGTATTGGAAGCATTAAATGTCTATTAGCTTAATTACTCAACGCTACAAGTGTGTGGGTGAACCTATTTATTCTACAGTAAAAATCTATTATCATATAATCTGAGATGTAAAAAATATACTAATGTAGTCTTATTTTGACGATGGCAATGAATCTTATTTAAATCCGTTAATAATAGTGTAGTGATATTTAATATATTTCCTTTTATGACTTGTTTACCAGATCATGCTCTTATTTGTTAGCTATTTTTTAATTAATATTATATTATTGTGTTTTAGACAATTTAGAATTATTGTAAATACTTGATTAATGGTTATTATCAATTTATAAGTTTTTAAATATATATATAATTTTAATTATCCTATCTATTGCATCATTTTATGTTGAAATTTAGCCATGTTGACTGAATTTTGATGAATCATTGAAACTTGCATTATTTTAATATAATCATGACTGCTCAGCATAAATTTCTATATCTTTCGGGGTACCTTAACACATTCTAGATTATATTGTTATTGATTAAGTCATCAAAGTATCGGATACCATAATTTAAACAGATGGTAAAAATTTGCTAACAATTCGTAATTTACTTGAATATATTTTAATATTTTTGAAGCAACGTTTCTCTGGAATTTGAAACCAAAGTTTGCTAGAAATCCTATTGTAATATGTTTTTGCCTTCGGTCAATAAATTATAATATTACAGCTACAAAAATCACATCGGAAGTTAACGAAAACGTTAAAGTTAAAATCTACATAGATTTAATTTTTTTTTAAAACGTTTGTATTAAGTTACTTTTATTTATTGTAACGAAATACTTATTATCTATTTATATATCATTACATTTACTTATCTTCATTATTAAGATGTTTTATTTTACAGAAAAGTCCTGATACCGTTTTTTGTTAAAAACTACCCGGGTTTGTTAGGTATTTTAAGATGATATCTTTTAACAGACAGACAGACGACGAAGTCTTTGTACTGAAAGAGTTGAAATCACAGTAATACGGTCCCGCCGTATTACTGTGATTTCGTGGTCTATTTGTCTGTCTGGCCGTCTGTCAACAGGCTGTAGGTATCTCAAGAATCGTGATAGATAGAGAGTTGAAATATTGAGGGATGATGTGCTGTTTGTCGATGTAACAACAAGATATACTGAAAACACATAATAAATAAATATATAGAGGCTCCATACAACTAACGTGATTTTTATTAAGTTTAGTGACGTTGCGCGAGGCCAGTGCTGGGATAGGTGCCCGATCTAACTGGATCTTATTGCACTTATAACTGTTTTTTTTTTTTGCAATAGATGCATAAACTGTACACGGCTTCCTATGTATAGTATGAGTCCATTCCATACTTATAAAATTCATTAATTAGTTAAATAAAAAAAAATACATAAAACTCTTATGTAAAACCTTAATATGGCTTGTTTAATTAATAAGTTGTGGAAACAGGTAATGTTATTTTCAATTTAAAAAATATTTTAAAGTTAAATTAATTTCAATTTTGTTTCAGGTATTTGTGATAATGTTCACTTTGTTGATGCAACTAAATATATAAATAAATAAATTTGTATAGAATTATGACTAGAACTCCAGTAAATACTTATAATTTTTTTCGTATTATATGTTCAGTACGTTATGCTCATCGCAAGACTTTTTTTTTCTACTTGTTTCGTCATTACTGATTTCTGATTCGATCTCCCTACACGCTGCCCATCGATTATTTCTGAGAATCAGCCAACAATTACTTTTAATGTTCTCTTAATGATAAGGGTGACCCACCATAGCCCTAAATACCGGGTTTTACCGGGTCAGCTATCTAATAAAATCTTCATTAACTACATTTAAAATTAGAAAATCTTCAACTACAAAACCTTAAAACCCATAGAATCATATTATTTTGCACTGTGCACGCAGTGCGTTTTCAATTAATACCCAATTAATTTCAATTAACGCTCGAGTATATTTGAACACATTTGGTTATTTTTTCCCACCTTCACAACTTTTGAGCAGCTCAGACGATTTTCATCAAACATAAATTCATCTATAATATAAAAATAAATCGCTTAGGGCCAATTTTTCAATCCTCAGTTAAGTCGTCAAATAGTTATTTAGCGTATAAAATTATCCGTCTGTTTATCGCGCGAATAAGTATTTTCAATTTTTCAATCGTCTATTATATAGAGAATAACTATCAGTGGTTTATCCAAACCAACTTCACACCATCTGTGTGCAAGCGAGATACACAGATACTGTATTCAAAGTGTTAGTGAAGAATAGCAACAAAACTGTATTTGACAGTTCAGTCAGTTCAAATCTTGTTATTTCTACAATATCAATATACGATTAGTGTTTTTTTGCGAATTAAAAATGAATCAGAAAATGGAATTATCCAAGAAACGTGAACGTACTACTAATTTCAATAGTTCAGAAGTACGTTTACTGACCGAGTTGGTAACTAAATATCGGTCAGTAATCGAAAACAAGAAAACCGACGCCGTAACCAACAAAGACAAAGATGATGCATGGACCAAAATTGCAACAGCATTTAATGAGACATCTAGTGAAACTGCAGTACGCACGGCTACAACATTAAAATGAAAGTACTAAGGCGTAAAAAAATTACAAAGAAAAAGATGACTGTCCTTAGACAGGAGTTGTATAGTACAGGTGGCCGAACTTCTACTGCCCCCGATATCAACGATGTTGAAGATAAAGTGCTGGCAATATGCTCTACTTAATACATCTGGACTAGATATATTACAGCACGTAATGACAGTGATAATATTGCAAGTAGGTTGTGGATTTTCAATAAAAAATTCAGTATTTCAGATGTACTACATATGTATACTTCTAACTTTTCTTTCTTTTATTTTTACCAGTATTTAACTAATGATTTTTTTTCTTCAATCAATGAAAGTAAGTAGGTAGGCTATGGTTTCTTTTTTCAACCGAAACATTCTCTAAAATTCAGTGTCGTTCCATGTGTTTAAATCATCATGCCTCTCTCGTAAAGTTCGGGTTTTTCTATCAGAAGGATATAGATAATTAAGTATTTCTTGTTCTTCCTCGATTGATAAGTGGTCAATTGCTTTATCCATCATCATAATACATCCATTTATAACAAATCATGGGAAGAACCTATGTCGTTTTACGGTTTTATCAAACAAAATAAAATGAACGAAACTATACAACATAACCTAAACGTCAAACTTATCGGCGGGATAGAACCTTATCTGGTCCTTCAAGTAGCAGGTAACTTTATTCCTCTGATAGGGACCTTATTCGACAGTTAACTACTATCTGACCATTGAAAAACCATGAATATTGCTATTCGACGAATAAAGGCTATCTGACTGTTTATCTGACGATTGAAAAATCGGCCCTAAGGGCCGCTTTTCAATCGTGGTAATTAATAAATTAATTAATGTGGTAAGCGCATAACTCAACAACGCCTTGTCAAATTTGGCCACTTCTATTTTTAAATGTTCGTAGAAGTCCAAATTATGTTGTCAACGACGAAAAAAAATCGAATAAGTATGATTTACGCGCCATTCCGGTCCGAAATGCGTTCGCTATAACACTTGATGAATCAGTAATCAGAGTTCAGTACAGAAATTTGGAGAATGCTATGAAACAGGTACTTATGTAAGTTTCAGAGATGAGAAGATATATACTAGAGGATCTAATATAGCCATGAAGAATTATTGTTGAAGCGGCAGTATCTATCTATATATACTACATGCACTGATTCAAATCGCACCAGTTGTTCTTTAGATAAGAGCGTTCAAACAGACAAACAAAGTCTTCAGTTTTATAATATTAGTATAGATTAATTGTTTATAATTTACCACACATAACCCACAGTTGGGCGACTTTACCAAACGCTTCGTGGTCTGAGGAATTTTAATATATATTCTTCTTCTTCTTCTTAGTCGTAACCTCATGACTGAGGGACGTGACTATGGCGTCTCATCAGCTTTGTCAGTGTTGTTGTTTAATATAATATTAGGGTTTCTTAAAAAGAATTTGGAACCATGGATTTTTTTTTACTTTTTAATTTTATTTAACTCGAAACTGGCAAATTGTCGCTTCAAGCGCTAAGTCCAATTACAAGAAACTGAACTGAACTACAATGAATTTATGGATTGCGAAAAAAATCTACATTTGCCCTTATGCGGCATAAAAGGGGCAAAGAAGAACCGTACTTTTGTGATTCGATCGGAACATAATGTAGAATTAAATCAATCTTCAAAACAACATGAATTACTCAATGGGAAAAAATATTTCTGATGGCCTCGTGAATGTAAATACTGGTAACTTTCTATTTTTTTATCAACAGAATGTATGACCTATAATATTTGTTATTATTTTAAATTTCAACCAACCAATTGTCTATGGTTCGGTGACATTAGACAATCGGTTGGTGGTCGGAACCAATCGTGTAGGTATTTGCAGCAAAATTAGGCAGCTTAATCTATTGGTGGTCCATTATGTTGAGTTTAATTATATCTGTATCTAATAATAATAGAAGTTAATTCTTTTTCGACCTCAGCAACTACGATAATTGCTTACCTACCTATCTACTTATTTATATACCTAATATGGATTTATAGGTACTGTAAAGGGAAAAATAAAATGCTTGTATATTTTACACAATTTATTCATATCGTATAGTGTTTATTATACAAAGATAATAAATTGTAAAATCCTCTTATTGAATCAATAAATAAATACTTAGACACAATACTCCATCAGTTCTATCACTTGACAATATGTGCCTTGCGCCTTCGGCAGGCGGGCAAACTAACATACAAAATGGTGCACATTAGTTACTCTGAGAATATCACCACATGTGAATCAAATTAGTAAGACATAGCGCAAGGATCTAGCATATTCTGAAATACTTGAAATCTAGCGTTTTAAGGATTCAAGAATAGACCCTAGGTCTAAACAATCAAACTTTTTCGTAACAACGCACCTGCGTCGATAATTTTTCCATGAGATTAGCGAAAATGATCGATTGATTGACTTTATCTTAATTAGAAATCGCTTTACATTAACAGTACAAAAATATCCCTTTAGAGCTATTTGTAAAGGTAGGTATGTATCTTCAAAGGCACTGGTTATTCATCCGATCATATTCTATACAATCTGACTTTAATTACAACGGATACAAATCAGCGATTTCTTAAGAGGACTATTATTTTTGGTTCGAAACTAACGGACATTTGAGAAATTACATATTTATAAATAACATCTAGACTTACGGTACTTAATCTAGCTTAGCCTACTTACAAGAGCGTAGTCTTTAGTGCTCGATTTGCACAATCGAATCTTCGAATAGATGAAACAGATCTACTTCTCTAACTTATTATTTACAACATACATACATAGCTCATCACTAAAAATGCATTTTTAATTCTATCACTGAGTAGACAAGTTTTATCTGCTCGAAAAGTCTATAAACCGAAAATAAGTCTCATAACGGGTATACCCTAGAATACTACACGGGACGACATAGAGTTACATCTAGAAGGATAGGCGCGCGGCTCGGCCGCCCAGCTGCAATATCGTATCTCTGTACATGGTAACTTCCATACGAGGGGGGCCGGCGCTCAGTGCTCCATGCGCGCCTTGTTCTGGTGCATCATGTTCTTGAGCGTGGCGACCTCCGTGGCCAGCCGTGCCAGCTCCGCCTTCAGGTGCGCGTCCTCCTCCTCCGCGAGCCGGTCGTCGGGTCGGTTCACGGGGCGGTACTCCCCGTTCATGGATATACCGGAGTCTCTCTCATCGCTGGACCCTTCGCCATCCCATGAAGGTGATGACCGGGGGCCGGGCTCCTGTTTTATGTTCTGAAGAGACAGCAGCGCGCTGGCGACATCCTTATCTCCGAGGTGGGACTTGTGGCGGAGCTTCAACGGCAGCCCATTGTTCTCTGAAGGAAACTGTTCCGCATTCTCATCTCCGGAGCCGGATAGGGAGGAGAGCTCATAGGGGGAGGGAGCGCGCCGAGATCGGGACAGGTTGAGCACTGAACCGGGGGGTTCATAGTGTGCGGGGTGAGAGTAGTAGGTCTCGGGGGCCGGCAGGCGCTCGGCGTAGGGCTCCGGCGCGCGCTGCGGCGGCGGTGAGCAGTGCGGCGGCGGCGATGCCGGCAGTGGGGGCGGCGGTGGTGGTGCCGGCAAGAATGATCCATTGCCAGACAGTTTACTCCTCTTTGTTACGCATAGGACTTGATCGCAGGTCGGAAGTGTGGCCAGAACCTGATCTATGCTGATAAGTGCCTCCCCGCAGATGCCGTACTTCTCCTTTATAGCGTCGAGCTGAGCCTTCATCACATGGTTCTCCTTGGAGAGCTCTACAACCCGTTGTTCCAGCACCATATCATTGAAACGGCGCTTTTCGCGGGAGCGCTTGGCGGCCTCGTTGTTGCGGCGGCGCCTGTCCCAGTAGCCGTCGTCCTTCTTGTTGTCGGGGATGAATTCCCTCTGTTTGCGCTGGCCGAAGAACTCCTTGCGTTTAGAGTAGTCGAAGCCAGGGCCGTAGTCGTCGGGAGATCCGGAGAGTGGGGGCTCCATGGGGAAGTGCGGGGACACTGAGAGGCGGCCCCGGTTAATGCTCTGGGGTCTCGGCGATGGGGGCGCGGGGCCCAGGGGCCCTCCTGCCCCCATCAGCTGCTGCTGGCTCAGAATGAATTCTGCAACCATGTTTCGGCGGACTTGAAGCGGTCCGCGCGAATCTTCTTCGTATTTCTGTAACAAAAGAGAATAGACATGAGTAAAAAATTCATCAGACTTCTTTTGTTATGGTTCGCCAGTGCTGGGGTAATAGGTTAATAACGTGGGTAGCGGTCGGTATCATGTTACAATAGCTGCAATAACTGTGTCCCAACGTCCTGTGTGCGATTTTTGTGTAACACGGCTAAGTTAGGTTACCACACCGCTTTTTACACTATGTTGGCTAAGCTCGTTAATAATCATTGCTAAATCCTTTTTTCACTACCAGTCCAATTCGAACCTTGCACCGGATTTCTTCCGTTACAAAACTTGCTTCCTTTTCGATTGGGTCATTAGATATTAGGTAAGTTATAATTGAAGGAAGCTGCGTGAAATATTGAGTTTGGTAAGGTCCGTCTAAAAAGAGTAGAAATTAATGTTTGTGGAACTAACTATATTCTGTAGCTGGCAACATTTCACTATAAGTCAATCTTGTCACTTGCCTAACATTGTAATGTAAACATTGTTTGCTTTCGTTTGAATTCTTGCTTAAATTCTAGTTTTTATCCAAAAACTTAATAAAAACATTTGAAAAATGAATAAAACAATCCGTAGCGGCACTCGTGAAGTGATATACAAAGTGTATATGCGATGTTTAGCCGAATTCCAAGCCGGCGAATGCTCACGCAGATGGAACATGTTTATAAACGAACAGCGGATCTGACTGGTAAGTTATGAATTAATGTAGTATTTTTAGTCACTTTACACTCCTTTAAATAGTAATGTTTTATCCAAGAGTGGTCTTATCATGAAATATTTACTTCTATATCTACAGTTGAGGTTATGAAAATAAAACACATATTTATAGTGCGTGTGACTGGTTTTAATACTTAACAATTTAATTTATTATTTTCAGGTAAATCCGAGAGTACAGTACGACGAATAGTTTCGGAAGGATCCATAACTAAAGGAAAATTCAGTACTCCTGCTAAGCATAGAAAGGGCGACCAACAAAAGAATTAGACGATTTTGACCGGTGTGCAATGTGACAAAAAGTGCATTATATCTATAGTGCATAAAAAGAAGTTCCTAATCTTAATAAAATACTAACCATGGTAAGGGAAGACCTTGGTTTCAATGGAAGTCGAACCCATTTACACAAAATTTTAAAATGGATTGGTTTTAAATACAAAAATGTAAATCAAACAGAAAAGCTTTGATGGAAAGTACTAATATTTGTATTGAAAGGGAAAAATATTTAAAGTTATTATGGACAACCGTAACTTACCTGAAGAGTTGCAAAAAGAAATTATATATCTAGATTTAACTTTCATCTAGATTCTAGATGAAAGTTATATTCACACATCACTCGATTGTGAAAAATAAGGCTCCCACAACATCCAGCACGATTGCCGAAATCAAATTATGTCTCGAAGAGAATAATATTAATTTTGATCTGACCTTACCGAATAAATATTAATAACACTTAACTCTTGTTTTATTATTTTACTAGCTAGAATTGAACCACAACTTCTGATGTAGTGGTTATGTGAAATTCTAAGTTAACTAAGAATTATCACAAAATATTAATGCCAATAATAGAATAAATAATTAGCAAGTATCAAAACCAGTTATTATATAGTTTGGGGTTGCCAGTTAAACGACAGTGGCGCCCTCATTTTTTGTCTACTCTTTTTAGACGGACTATACATTTCTTTGAAAATGCACGATGTCGAACACGTGAGTCCTACATTCATTAACTGGCCGCTGAAGTGCCGCGTAAATTGTTTTCAGTTCACGTTTCGTTACATGTGCATGATTCTTTATTTAATTTATGAATCAAGTCGTTAACCTTTACGCAACATCCGCGCCGAAGGACAATGCTATCACGACTGTAAAACCTTATCTCAAGTTATGCACAACAACTGCAGGAAGTATAAAAATCGATCAAAACATTGTTATCAACTTTATTATCCAAGAAGAAAAACAATAGAAGAATCAATCTCCATTGTGCCATAGGTTTTCTATTTTTAAACAGTGAGAGCTAGTCTATACATAAAAAAACGAATTAGGCAATCACGTTCCGATACACGCTTTGGAATATGGCAACGTGATAGTTTTCTTATTTGAAAGTTACGTTTCTGAATGAATTGTAAGGATAATAGCTTCTATTATACACGTGAGCCTGCCATTATTCAGTATTACATATTTCCCTTATGAAATTCTAAGTAGATCGGGCGACGTTAGTTTCGTAAGGAATTTTTCAATAGCTGTTTCACCCGCGACCGCGCGAGCAGCGCTCTAAGGCGATGGTATTGATACGTTCCGTTTCGCGCCATCCGTGTCAGTAGGCCGACCCAGAATCAACCCGTTACAACTAACTGTTCAAATGATCGAGCCACTTTAATTGGTACGTAGGTATCTCTTTGTTGATAAAATGTCCGTTCTGACAGACTATAAATACTTTTACGCAATTAACCTATAAAAACTAAATTGCGTAGACAAATAATTAGTCTGAGATAAATCGGTTGTAGTTTCCGACGGCCAGATATTTTATGATGCCATTGTAGCGAGATTATGCTTTTCAAACATCTAAATTGCTAAATATAATCTAGAAATTCGTCATCAACATTAAATTCATTTCCATTTTTTTACAAGAATAACTTAGAAATGTGACTTAATTATATTTTCAAAATTATTAAAAATGCTACTGAATTCTTAGCGGTTGCATCACAACGGAAAAATAACTATTAATGCTATTAGAAAAAGATTAACAGAAAGTGTTTCCCGTTCGCTCATTTGACGCTTCGTCGAAGACAGTTAAACACCACCGGTTTAAACAAACGGTTTCTATTTAGCATGCCAATAAAATATGGTTATTGTTAACTTAACGTTACTTTGGCCGGGAAAATCATCTTTACCGTTATGTAACTTCATTAATTTAAATTCGGTAGATACGGCAACATTCTTTACTTTTCATAAGTAAAAATCGGAAATATAAGCGTCTAAATAAGTCATTGAGTAATTTTTTTCGGCAGTCAATGCCTAATTTTGCGCTATGAAATTTAGCCATTGTTGCCTGTCAATAATCCGTTTTCCAATAAGCACGTACGTAACGCACTTATGACGACAAACGTGTTTTTCGTTCTCGTCCGACCTAAGCGTTCACGGTCAAGTCTATCGATCTACAAAATAACGGTTACACAATCAAAAGCGGGTTTTGACAACGACAGTTATTGCTAATCATGTACTTTCTCCGGCATACCGTTACCCGAAAACTGGGACTATACGGTACAACGAAAACGGTTTTTTTACTCATCACTCTAACTTGTACTGTTATGAAATGTTTCGTCATCGTTTATCTACGAGGTTGTACTAGAATTTTGTAGAAGTATTTCATACATATTAGTGGCCCAACTATTGTGTTAATAGGTACTTGAGTATTTATTTTACGTCAGGTATAAATGTCAGGTTAATCATAATTTTGTTTTTATTAAATATTAAAAAATAATAATTGACGGGATCATCAAATAGACATAAAATGGCGGTTGAATTTGTAACGAATCGGTATTGTAGGATAATTAACAAATTCATAAGTAGCATTAAGTCAAGTAAGGCTTCATTGGCACGTGTTTTTGGTTCTGACATAACAGGCTTGTTTAGACAATAGGATTAGCGTAGGTGACTTTATTATCTAAATTTGTGTATTATTTCATGGTAGCATATAATTTGCATTTATGCATTTGAATAGCACCTATATTTTTTATTTAAGTTTTTACATACATATTCGTTCCACGCATTTACTTATTCATATTGTTGTTTTTGACTATTATTTATAATGAAGTTGGTACATGGTAAATTGTAGTTTTTATAACCACTGAGTTAGATATCTATGTAGATAAAGGTTTTCTTCTTTACTGATCACCGTGATCAAAAATGATTGGAATGTGACAGCAACGTGCGAAAACACACATACACAGTCTTATCAGTATTGCGTAACCACTGAGTCATTGGACAAAGTCCTCAAATTATAAACAGCGATAACTTTATTTATATAGAACATATTTTTGTGTATTACACAACGAAAATTTATCAGTCGCAACGTAACGCAATACCGTTATCTGACACGTTAATGAGGTCAGGATTTTAACGAATATTTTGTGTTACCGGCTTTTTGCTGATAAATAACGGTATTGGGTATGAGGTCGTTTATATTAAAGACGCTAATACATTATATTTGATTTTAGTTGAACATAGTTATCTACTCAATTTGTAGTGTTATATTGGGTATCGTCCAAAACAGTCATGGAGGTATTAACAACTGAGTCAGAAATAAAAAAACTACCGGAAACCACAATGACCTCGACATTGTCTATGACCTAAGTCTGACTACGAAGATCATTCGGCTAAACCGTGCTCTTTGGAGCATACCCAGAATTCCATGATCAAAATATTTGAGGTAATATTACTAAAACTCCTTTGTGATTCTTTTAGCCAAATTTGTCAGTGACAGATGTTAGCTGCCATTATACCGACCAGTATTGCACAAACGTTGCGAAATATATTTTATAGGTTGTGGTTGCTACATACCTTGTAATTAGGTACCTAACTACGTAATTGATCAGCAAAGAAGTCTGCCAAAAAAACGCAAGACCAATAACAAAGCGATCGAATGCCAAGGAATAAAATAGAAACAAAGTAATCGAACTATATAAAGTAAATTATTTATTATCATTTGCATCCCGAATTATAGTTATAAATAAAACATTTTTATTACGTTGTAAAATTAATTAATTATCATCTGATATTATTTTATGAACCACACGGAAGGCAAGGCAGAATGCTCAAACGACTTTTGCCTGCCAAAAGCGTGATGCCGAAAAACAAAACAGCAAACGAATGTTCCCACCTTACGAGAACAAAGAACACCCGGTCAGAATTGCAATGGCAGGTTGGTAGGTAAAGTTACACTGATAGAATAACCTAGGACGTGTTAGTGCTTCCATAAGCGATAGGTTACCTAGGACGTAGTTGACCTGAGCGTGATGTCCTACACACGTGTGTCGGTCACGCGGCGGACTACACGTGCTCGTTCCACACGTGAAGTTGCGCAACTGACAACTCTTATATAAATGCAACGTGATTAGGCAACGTGCAACTAATTAGTTGCCCTTGACCGCTAATTATGATTCGATTGGAAGAAATGGTTTTTGTTACGGATTTTACTGCTATATCAGGTATTTAAATGCAAATAATAAGTTTTTCCCGGTTATGTAACATGGCTAATCATGTTGGCTATCACGGTGGCGATAAATAATTCTAAATTACCGTATTTAGTAGTTGTTTAGTAGATAAAACATGACTTTGATTGTAAAACAAATTTCCGAAAAACGTTTGTATATATTATGTATTCTGTGTAAAAAAATATGTTGTGTTAGGTCACGCATTCTTAAAATAAGAACGATCTTGGTTTGCCCGGACGTCTTTCCCGATTACTATGGAAATGTTTTCTTTGACGTCAATACCATAATTTCTGCAAGTTACACAAACTCTGTCTCGGCCGTTTATGCGTAAAACAACAACCGGTTTTTTATTATGTCATTATTTAATATTCAATGTCAGGCTTGACCTTAGTCTAAGTTAGCGTTTTACGTCAGCCATCTTGGAAAAAGTAGAGAAAGTAGTACAGACGGTAACTTTCCACGCAGTGGCCGTGCATTGAGCGGGAAAAGTAGGCCAGGCGCCATCTTTGGTTTGACATTTTACCGGCAAGTTTGCTTAGAAAATTGGTGATATGAATAACACGGGTCTAGCCATCACAAGTAAATCTCATATTATAGTTCTGTTACGAAACGGTCTACCATTGAAGGCCTAGTTGGCGCCATGGCCGCCTATTGTCTGTTTCTACTGGATTATGTCAAGATGGACTTGTTATGAAAACTTCAAGTCTGCTACACTTGTTTTGCCTATATCGTTACATTTCTTGTTTACGTTGACCGTGCACGTCCGTGCAACGCTGAGCCACCTGTTGCTCCCACTGTTAGTATCATCTACGAAAATAATCAAATATATGAAAGATTTTCCGAAGAAAGCGTTCGTCATCAATTTTCAAGAAAACCTCGACAAAGGCCAAAGAATCTGAGTAACGCAGCCAAAAGGCATTCTTGACCGATTTTCCGCAGTAGGTTCCTTCCCGCGCAAAACCCTAATTAAAGCTGGGATGGTTTATTTCGGGGCGGCCTCTATCGGGCCAGATAATGTTTGGTGTCAAGGTTCGATTACGTTGCGTAACTCTTCGGCGGTATATGTGCCAAGGTCTTCCCTATTTCCCGGTTGAAAATTGTCTTTATTATTGTTAATACGATCGATGTTGCCAGTAACCTCCTTCCAAGACCTTGCTTTACCTGCTAATTGCGTGTTATTAAGAAACACTTAACCTATTTCACTGCGCTAGTTCCATTTTAATATCTTATGTAACGTGATGCTTTTGTTTCTAAGTATTTAAAAAATAATAATGATTCACAGTATACGTAAGTTGGAAAATGCGTTAGTCATAGTGAAATAAAGGATTGTCTATGTTAGATATCACTAAATGAAGTTCCTAATATTGATATTTACCGGTTGAATTGCGTCAGTGTTCTAATTCTCTATCATTTTTGGCGCCATAAAACTCGTCACATACTCCGTCGCAGTCTGTGTACACTCGCAGTAAGTAGGTTACAGTAACGAGCGAGTAAGATAAAAAAATGGGTCAAGTTATCTTTGTTTGTCCTCGCGCCGATGAAATTATCACCGGCCTTTATTGCGAGTATAAAAATTACGTAATAATAAAAGTGGCCTAAAGATGCTACCTTGAGGCACCCCATACTTTTGAGTGTAATGGATTCAAAACAATATTTATCGCATATAACTTATGTTAACTTATCAGGAGATTTATGAACAAATATTTAATTAGATTGCGAGCGTAATTTTCTCGGAACTAGATAAGTAGAGGTGGATTCATAATAACAACAGTCTGAGACGAAACTGTTGAATCTGAAATGACGTGTACCTGCATAAAGATTTCCTTAAGTACTCCTGCGAGCACGCAGAATGATTCAGCTTGCATACAACGACCTCCTGGTTGAAACCTTCCGGGCAACCTTGCATGTTTGTTCCTCATTACATCATATACCTACAATGCATTTTGTACGCTTGTTTATTTTCTTTGTCTGTATTCGGCCTTTGTAATACTATAGAGATAATGTAATGTACCAATCTTGTTGATATCATAAACTCCCCAAAAATATCTGCGTGGGATATCGCAACAACGCACTACAGTTGTTTACATAGAAATGTCGATTTATTTATGAAGTTTTAATATACGGCTACAAAGGGCGTTATTAGTCACGAAGATAAGGATAGTTTGAGCGGGAGCGGGTGCATTACCAATCGTTGCGCAATAGTAACCCTGAATGTTGCGTCATGCGACAAGCACTGACCTTACGGTCGATCGATTTTTGCACGACGGAATAGCCTACGACTATCTGCATTGGCTAGACTATGTAGCTAAACGCTTATGTTTGTATATGCATGTGAAAGACTGGAGTTTTCCTTTGTTGTCTGGGAATTTCAAGACTTCAACCATCTCACTGTGAATCTTCTAAAATCTAGATGCAAAATCGTAAGAGTATTGGATTGCTTAACAGATTACGAAACGGTAAATCATACAAGTGTGACAAGAGCAATTGTATTCAAAGCTGCAATAGCAACAAAACCTAAAACAATGCTGGTTGCAGCTGTTGGTTGCAATCTAGTTCCCGTACATCCGCAGGCGAATGCACGCGAGGACCTTGAACCACTTGTGTAAGCAGCAGCAGCACAATGGTTTACGACACCCGTGCCAGGCGCCGCTTGCGACACCGCCAATGCAACAATTGCAGGTTTAAGTAATCGAGCTTTTTTTTATTGACATTGAGTTTTGACGGGTGTGATTTGAAGAATCTTCAATTGTGAAAGAAATTATGAAATACTATAAAACATCGAGGCTCCTTAATTGAAAACTGATGTTAAAGATTTTTGTTAACATGAAAATGATATAACAGTTAAGAAAAATATTTATCAAAAATTTAAAAATTAAATATTTTTGATCAGAACATTTTGCGCAGTTCAACATCGATATAAAAAACAACCACATGACATTGTGAAAATTTAATCGCAAATAGGTATCAGAATAACCGATACGCACTACATTATCGATGGATAAAGGAAATGACAAACAATTTCACAGGCAAACAAATTTACGTTGAAGGAAACAGAATTGCATACATCATACAAAACAAGTCGAGACTAGCGTTGAACTAACATAACCCCAGATATATTTTTCCGATGATGTTTTTGGCACGGAACCTCGGTGTGTAAACTTTTGAGAAGTCAATGACTTGGGCCATTTCTTTAATACATGCTAATTTCGGGTGATTTGCATAAACGTGACAGTGTTAGTTAGACAGTAAAATATATATTTTGTTTTAAAATTTAGATAAAATATTTTTATGTATTAGTAGGATTAGATTTTTAAACAGGGACAAATAATTTAATTTATTAAATTTTTTAAAGTTCTAGCATTGTTTTTTTTTAAATCCAACTTTTTTAAATAAATTAATTAAAAATTAATAAACTTTATCAATGTTTGAGTTTTTATACTTCCGATTTGATAGACGTGAAAAAATAAACAAATAAGATTCTAAGTGGAAAATCTAAAAATATATATTAAATTGAAACTTTTCACAAATTAAAATTATTATCAAAAATATAAACTTATGATAGAATTCAAGAGAGGGTACTTACAAAAATATTTGCGGTGTTCAGGTACTCCTTATTCGGAAATATCCAAATGGTGGGTAAAAAGTCAAAATCCAGTAAAATTCACAAAACTGTTCCACGTTCAAGTTCACAGTACGTAAGAAAATAGAAAAATTTTCACTCCCACTTTTCACGTCCAGAAAAATTGTTGTCACTATCACAATGTTGTTATGACGAAAATCCAATGTCGTATCTCAAGTTACTTGTGCACGTCTGTTCACGCTGAAGTCTCGAGTGCGACTAAATTTTGTAGTGGGGTATTGGCGGTGCCGGCTTCGTCGCGCACACAGACGTAGCTTTCCTCTGTGTGGGTGCTGCACTTGTGTGAGTGTTTTGCATGTGTGTGTATTTTACGTAACTTACTTCGAGTCTGTGTAATCACTGAACGGATTGAGTCAATGTTAGTGTCGAATTTTTTAGCTAATTTGCGATTGAGTCATGTGTTTTGGCGATTTGCGCTTCTGAGAATGGGTGACAGTACCCGGAGCATAGTTAATTATTTATTATGTTTTCTGGTAGCTTCTGTTTCATATTTGAATGTTGGATAATCCCTCCGTAAGAGGTGTGTACTAAGAAGTTCTTTAACCGTTGATTATTATCACCCCTGAGATGGTCTTCAATATTTCTTTGACCTCGGTGTTCCTCGTGCAGTTTATTAAGATATACCTTCCAATCGTTTTGTTCTGATTGGGCAATGTTAACTAGATTGGGGTTCGGTGCAGTATGATTTTGGTCACCGGTTTGTTTTGTAAACTAATCGGTTCCAGTCGATTTGCCATGATTGATCTGGTCGCAATTCGGTGCCGTTGCCAAAATGCACTAACTTTGCATAATTTTGAAATATTTTCGTCATTATTCTGTAAGATTTTATTTAGGTTTTGTAATTTTAGAAATCTGGATTGCGGCGATATACTTTTTGCTAACGAATTCTTTGTTAAGATTTGTTTGATTTCCTTTTGTTTGGAATTCGTTTTAACTTCCATATTTCATTCAGAATTGTAAATAAATGATATTTCTACTTACTTGACTGTTTTGTTTTGACGTGTTTATGACTGTGACCATTTAAAAAATGTCTCTTGTAAAAAAACATTTTGGTAAAAGTAACTATTACGCTTATGGTGAAAATTTGTGAATTTATTAATATATCCAAACAAAAAAGCAGATTTGCTTGTTTATTTAAAAAAAATAAAAAACTCATATTTTTACCGCTATCTTGATTTCGAACAATCTCCTTTTCGGTTCGATTCCCGCCGAGGGGTCAGTTTATGCTTGTGTAACTTTTCCGTTGGTCAATGTATATGTATATTAAAAATATCTATATATTATAATAAGTATGACAGATTTTTAGTACCCGTAAGACCAGAGTTGCTACGCATCATGGATCTTAACAACATAAAGCTGAGGCAAAATCTTTTGGTCCACACACGCAATGTACTAAGATTATTTGTGATTACCTATACTCAATATGTCCATAGTATGTCAATATGTGGGGATATGTCCATGGAATGTTTGGTGGTGCAGGGTTGAAGGTACCCGTGCGCGAGGCAGGGCGCCCATGAGGTGGACAGATCATTATAAAGGTAGCAATGGACGACCCCTTATACGAATGCGCCAGTCGAGCAGCTGTAAGAGTGGAATGGAGACGAGCCGTGAAGCGTGTCACAAGTAGAAACTTCCAGTGATGACCACGACCACTCTGGCAAGAGTGTACCGATTAAGAAGAAGAAGCATGTATTCAATACATACTCAATCAATTTATTGCTTTACACACTGGTTGACTCAAATTTAAGACATAGTTTTTGGATTGTGTATGCATGTTTCACAATGTGGACCCTTTTGAGCGTTACAGCATAAGTTTAAGTGAACTAAGCATAAGTTAAAATTTAAAACAAAAATAAAAACACATTATAAATTAAATATGAAATCAATATTAACTTAAAACAAAATGACATTTAATGACCTACTGTGTAATGTGTGTGTATAAATAAATGATTTTCTTTCTTTCTTTTTTCTTCCCGTAACAGAAACTGCGTGCTTACGGGGCACGGGGCTAGATGCTGCTGTGTGGATTGTAGGTAATATTTATTTATTTCGTCGGTTAATCCAGTATGACGCTGTATAAAATAAAATATGTTACATAACATTGTTCAGATGGCATTGAAAATATTAGGTAACCTATTTCTATTTTTCCATAGATTCTGTATGCTCACGTGAGTAAAAAAATGTATAAAAATGTATGCAAAATATGTTTTGAATGAAGTCAAGGTCTGTTTGTATATTTGTTACATATATAATGAATAATTCACATTTTATGATGTAACATTGAAATTATAATATAGAGCTATGAACTAGTAATATCACCTACCTAAGAAACTATTAACAGGTTTTAATAAAACAACTTGGTCTAGGTTATTTTCTATGAATATTAAGTAAATAAGTTATGTGAATCGCCTATACTGATTAATTTATTTTGCCTATAACTATCAAGTCAGGTTTTTATAACACCCGACCAATACCGGGTGTTATAAGTTTGACGCGTCTGTCTGTCTCTCTGTCTGGGACATCATAGCAGTTCCCAAATTGTATGAAAGGTGAGTTTGGCGCGAGTATTCATAAACATGTTTCATTAAAATCGGCTGTGCCGTTTAAAAGTTATGGGGGTGAGAGTGGGGAAGGAAAACCGAAAATCTGAAATATCCTCGAGTGGGTTATCAAATGAAAGCATTACAAAATATTATGGTGTTTTACTTTTAATTAAATTAAGGCATTGGAATCGGGGGTTTTTCTTAAATTTAAAACTTAGATTTATTATCATCAGATATAGGTACTTATAATGATGATATCATTTAATTGTAATGTTTTGCAAAAAAATCTTTCTTCAAAATCGTAATGATTTTGAAGGTCGTGGTTATCGAGAAAGCTGTCCGTAATTTAATGATTCTGACAAATTAAAGAACATTATTATAATATTTTTGTTGCAATAAGTAAAAACTAATTTAATTTCCGCGAATACCCTGCAATAATTATATTAACGCTGACTATCTCATTTCAATACTTAGCAGTCAGTTGAATTTTGATAACAAAGGATGGGTCAAGTAGTTATTTAATAGTGAAGTACTATTACTGTCTGGGTAGGTATATAAAAGTGAATGACTTGAGACTGTAAGAAGATAACTTATTAATTACGTCGCTAGATGTCGCTACTACGCGCTACTGCTACGCGTCTGTTACGTTTATCACATAAATAGTGTTCAACACTTTGTGAGATAAAATAAAAGTTCGAACCTCTATGGAAAAATAAGTGATACAATATAAATCCTGGAATAAACCCACTTGAAAATATATATTCAGTCAAAAAAAGACAGTTGAAATTTGACAAATTCTTTATGCAATATTTTTATGAATAACATGTTTTTTTGATTGCCTTTGTAGGTATTTATTGTAATTCTATCTGTTGTTACGGCTCATGTGGTTACATGACTTATAGAATCACTAAGTTACAGAAGTTATGTAATAGCAAGTAACTTGGTGAACACTTATTCGTAACATGTCGAGGACAACGTCAATGAAACGATCCGAAAAAAAAAAGTTTGTATTTATCATTAGGATAGTTTATTTAAGTCATCATCATTTCAGATTTCAGCCGTAGGACGTCCACTGCTAAACATAGTCCTTAAAGATTTCCAGTTACTACTCACTAAAGATCATTTTATTAACCCCCGACCGAAAAAAGAGGGGTGTTATAAGTTTGACAAGTCTCTTTGTGGCATCATATCTCCCGAGCGTACGTATAAAGCAATTCCAGTGAAAATCGATTGAGCCGTTTAAAAGTTATAGGGGGTGAAAGTTGGGAATAAGAACCGAATATCTGCAAATATACTCGAGTGGGGTCTCAAATGTAAGCGCATCACGTGCACATTACAAAATAATATGATTTGTACTTTTAGGGAAACAAAGGTTTTGAGAATCGGGCTTTTTTTTTAATTTAGATTATTTTATTTAGTTGTAGTATGTTGTGTGTTAATCAATAATGTTAAAGAAACGGAAATCATGGAAGAATATCCAAATGACTTTTGCCTCACGGTTGAAAATTATAATGTTTATTGCACATTATCACCTGCGTGGTAAAATAAACAAATGGATATCAAAAATTGTGACTATATTGAACTAGCTGGCCAGTTCCGGCTTCCTCACATACGAAAACCTTCGTCTTTAGTAACTCTTACACAAATAACTAATGCTTAAGCAAAGCTCTAGAGTTATCTCCCAAAAAAAAGATTCGTTCAGTAGTTTTGAGTTTATCCCGAACATAAGGCAACATAAGGCCGCCGATTGTGAAGAAACAAAGATAGAAAAATATTTATTACTACACAAAAACTTACAATTGAAGAAACCAATAAAAATAATATATAAAACATAAACATTTATTGTACAACTATTAATAATGTGGCTATTGATTCTTAATTTTAAGTGATTCAGTATGTAAAATAAAACTATATATATATATATATATGGACAGAAGGACAGACAGACTTTAGTTAATATTATGTATTTGGCATGGCTACGGTACAAGGAATTTATAGTGGTTATAAATTCCTTGCTACGCTATCACTCAGGCATATCAGATACTCCACAATAGTGCAGGTATCTATTCAGGGTCTATTCTTCACATAACAATATCTAGCTCTCATTATAAAACTATTTAGCCAATGCTACAATGATGTTTAGCAGGTCAGGACAATGACTCTGAGTAAATAAATTGTATACTGTTTGCATTCTACGCTCGCATTGTTATTTTTTTAATCTAGTGCCACAATCTTGACATCAGCTTAAGTTTAAACAAATTAGTTAGTATAGTGATGTATATATTGTCGTTCGTAAGGGTTCGTAAGGGTTCATAAGGGTTCGTAAGGGTTCGTAGGGGGGTCGTCTCAATCTGCGATGGGATCTCGGGGATTTATCGTAGTGTTACGTATTTCAATACCCTGTTATCGATGTATTCATAAAAAACATTCACTTTTTATTTTATTTTATACAATGTTTGTTAAAAAACGTTATTCATAAACCTAAGTTTGTGCCGAATCTGTTTCATAACATTTAAATTAACAGCTTTTTACCCTTGCTAATCTCTACAATAGTCGCAAAATAAGGCATTATTAGACTTATTCTGTGTTTTTAACCCCCGACAGAAAAGGAAAGGTTATGATTTGAAGTACCGTCTAAAAGTTATGAGGGGTGAAAGAGAGGAAGAATAACCGAAAATCTGCAAATATACTTAAGTGGGGTATCAAATGAAAGCGCATCTCGTGCACATTAGAGAGATTAGCGCGTTCAAGTAAACAATTAAACAGAATATTCAGCTTTATAATAATAATATTTATTCACAGAGTCACTTAAAGCTAATGTTGAAAAAAAGGACTTAAAATTTAATTAGAACTAAGATGTATTATTGTGCCTGAACTTTATAATATTAGTAAAGATTAACGAACATTCCTATAATGTTCGTTAATGATTTATTGTTAGTATGAAGCGACCTGTGGCCTAGATGATAAAATAATATATTACCCAACGTTGGTATAAAATTGTAGCAAATATTGGGTACCTTTTCCTTGTATTTATGTACCTAACCATATTTGCTTAATAATAATGCTAGACGATGCATTTTTGAGTTAATAATTATTGTTTGACGGTAAATACATTTATCATACTAATTCAAATAATGCTTAGCTGTCACCAATTTTTTTTGTTTTGTTGTATTTTTTCTGTTTTCGCATCTTACAACAAAAAATGATTGGTGCACACCATGCCTAATCGCCTGGAAGCTGTCAAAAGAGTTCGGAAACGCAATTAAAAGCACTAAAATACAATCATAAATTCATTAAATTATCAGAAAAACATGATTTACTTTAATGTTTTTTTTTATTTCGAGATTTGACACATTAAGTTCCAAGTTAACTTTTTAACCCCCGACCAAAAAAGAGGGTTGTTATAAGTTTGACGTGTCTGTCTGTCTGTCTGTCTGTCTGTCTGTGGCACCATAGCTCCCGAACGGATGGAGCGATTTCAATTTAGTTTTTTTTGTATAAAAGGTGAGTCTGGCGCGAGTGTTCTTAGACATGTTTCATGAAAATCGGTTGTGCCGTTTAAAAGTTATGGGGGTGAGAGTGGGTAAGGAAAAGCGAAAATCTGCAAATATACTAGTGTGGGGTATCAAATGAAATCGCATCGCGTCCACATTACATAATATTATGTTTTTTTACGTTTAAGGAAATTATGGCATTGGAATCGGGGGTTTATCTTAAATTTTAAATTTAGATTTATTCGTCTTCAGTCTTCGTTTAAATAGGATAGCATACGTAGTTCGGGAGATATTCGGGTGTATGTGTCTGATCCGTTATTTTTGGAACCAAGTGTATTTTATATACTTATACTCTGGAATTTATACTAGGGTGCAGTGTCTCTGACCTTCAAGAACCCAACACAAATAAATAAATAATAAATTTCCTCATTAAAAAAACTTATAAATAAACTTATCATTATATTGATTCATTTGTTGAATTTTATCTTTGTTTTCGCGTGGTTATCATGTTATTCGGAATTCTGTCTGCGTGATTGTAACGTAAATACCAGTGTGCGAATGACGCCATTTTTGCGTCGTATGGAAGAATCTATAAAAGCTAATGAAATCCGTTAAAAAAGGAGTTTAATTTTAGATTATATGTCAGTTCTTTGAGAAACGAAGCCTTTATAGATTCGTTATGTCTGTCAGTCTGTCTGTCATTTCGTCACAGCTATTTACTGCTAAACAAAAAAAAGGCATGTAAGTGTCATACCTACTTAGACCAGAAACTCAATTTTTTTTCATCAAAACAAAAATGATATTGAAGTTTCTAACAATTTTTTTTCTAGACTCCTTTCACTTCCATATTTTTAAAATGTGTGTATATAACTTCTAAAATAAGAGAATTATAAACCTGAAAAAAATTGAATGTGCATTAACATGCAAACTACCAACGAAAATTGGTTTGAACGAGATGTAGTAGTTTTTTTAAAACGTCATAAGCTGCAATTTATCTTTTCACCTTTAAAGTTTACCCGCTCTGACTGCAACTTATTGCATATTTTTTTTTTATTGTTCCAAATGGTGTAAAATTGTCTTCGCTCTCATAGAAGTCAAGTCAGTTTCAAAACATTTTAGTCTCAACACAGACTTGTCGTTGACAGTGTGCGCGGCTTCATCTACTCTGTGAGACGATAATCAGTCGTCAAACAGTTTTGTCTTGGGTCAACGCGAATCCTAAGGCTTCGACCAAACCTACACGTCAGAAACGCGGAAATCGGTACACGACACGCTAAATTTTCGTCTAACAAATCCCGCTTAATGGTGTGCTAAGAGCCGTATAAAA
Organism: Gymnoscelis rufifasciata; assembly: GCA_929108375.1. Lineage (NCBI taxonomy): Eukaryota > Metazoa > Arthropoda > Insecta > Lepidoptera > Geometridae > Gymnoscelis > Gymnoscelis rufifasciata. The sequence goes on along the minus strand of OV815327.1, from coordinate 3,571,249 downwards.
GCTTGGGTAGCGTTCGCCGAAAAAAAGAGAGAGATAAAGAAAAATAATATGTAAGTATATATGTATGTATATATATATAATAATACTCATGCCCGCCTTTAAGGCACAATCGCGTGATCCGGGGGTAGTCGCCCCCAGAGTTGAAGCCGGGGCAAGGAGCGCAAGCTCGAGGCGACAGAAATGAAAGGCGAAGACTGACTGCTGCCGCGCGGCAGATGCTCCTGATGATCGCAGTCGCCGCAATACTTACTTACTTACTTATTATGGCTCAGCGACCCAAAGTGGGTCTTGGCCTCCGAAACGAGAGACTTCCACCGGTCTCTATCCTGCGCTAGCTCTGACCAGTTCTCGATCCCGAGCTCTCGCAGGTCGGCCTCCACCATGTCCTTCCAGCGATATCTGGGACGACCGACTGGGCGCTGTCCAGTCTGTTGTCCAAGGTATGCTCTCCATACTCCCCGATCCTCCCCCATCCTGACCAAGTGGCCGAGCCATCGGAGTCGGTGGGCTTTTATTTCTCCTGGGATATTTGGTTCGGCCACTAGTTCTTCAATCTCCGCGTTCTTTCGGACTCTCCAACTTCCATCCTCCCTTTGTATGTAGTCGCCGCAATAAGGAAAAAAAAATATCTATGTAGTATACAGTCAATTAACACCCATAGCTCTACTTAGTTTGGGGTTAGGTGATGCTGTGTGATTCTGATTAGTCCGGAAATATTTATTTCTGGAGTAAACCATATTTATCTACATATTATTGTGCCGACTTGTAGAAGTCGTAGAAATCAGCTACAATATTGCAGATAACAATGACATGCCCCGAAACGATAATGAAGTCGATAATGAATTATAGTAAACAAACTAGGTACAAAAATTCCGACACAAACAATAGCTGTTGAATAAACAATTTGTGCACTAAGGTACGTTATTTACCGTTTAGATACAATAACAAACGAATAGTTAAATATACGGATTGTTATCTTTGATTGGTGACGGCTTGTTATCGATATTATGAGTTAGATATTAGTTAGCTTAGCTTTCTGCTTTCCTGAGTTATTATGAGAAATTATGATTATGATAATGCTAAAATAAAAATGTTATAATTATAAAGCTAGAGTTTGTTTTTTGTTTGAATGCGCTAATCTCAGGAACATTTAGATCTTATTTTACAATCTCTGAGTAAAGTTAACCAATATTGGCCAGATTATGTCCCTCAGGGCTTATTACACAAAATCCCTAGTAAGATAAGCTAATGGTTTGTTTGTTACGCTTTCAGGCGAAAACTACTGAACCGATTAAAATTAAATTTGGTACACAGAATCTCTAGAGCCTAAAAAATAACATAAGCTACTTTTTACCTTGGGAAAACGTCATTCCGCGGGAAAATCCATTATAACGCGGGTAACACCGCGGAGCACAGCTAGTATTAATATGCGAAAGTTTGTAAAGACAAAAGTAAGTATGTGAGTGTGTTTGTTGCTCGTTCACGCACAAACTACTGGATGTATTTTGATGAAACTTCACAATAATTTAGCTTAAATATCAGAAGAACACATAGGCTACTTTTTAAGGCGGTAAAATACCACTTTTTGCGCGAAAATACAATTATTGCGAGAAACCCCCAGATTTGAGTCAATTTTGGCATGGACTGTTTTCCCAGTAAAGGACAAAATATACACTTTACCGCGGGAAAATGTATTATTACGCGAGCAAAGTCAAAGGCAGCTAGTAGCTCGATATTTTAAACATTACATTAATTACCCAAAAATAAAATAACACAATTAAATACCTTTTAGTTCAAAAATTTAAGTCGTATCGCAACTACGCCAGTCTTCCTCATCCATTAAATAAACATCGTCAAAAGCTTTGTTTTTCAACCTCAAAACCACCTTTGAAACAATCGTTCAACGCCATTTTGTTATCGAACTACGTACATATACCTAAAGTAGGTGTTTCGTAATAGATTGAATATATGCCGCGTTCACAACAGGATATTACTGATTATGATTACTGATGCTCCGTGGTCTAGCCCGGGCTATTAATGAATTATCTAGAGAAAAACTTCACATTTTTAAGGTTTCGTAGCTAAATGGCATAAACTAAACCTTCATAGATTCGGCATATCTGCCTGTCTGTTTGTTCGTTAGTATGTCATAGTCACTTTTTTTTTCAAAACTATAAGAACTGTATTTTTAAAACTAAAACTGGGTAAGTAAATGTTTTCTGTGAACCGTATTAAGATTTTACATAAAGCTATAAAAATGTTTAGGATTCCTTACTAGGCTACTAAGAATTGAAACTCAAAAGAAATATGTTTTATCATATCCAATATATGTGGGATATCTATGGATAGGTATTTAAAAATTGTATTGAAGCTCGTGCCTAATACATATATTATAAAACTGAGGTCAGTACTTGGATGGGTGCCGCTCTGACAGCAATATTTTGAACTATTTTGTTGTTTCATTTCGTAAAAATCTAATGAAATACACATAAATAAATAAATATTTCCGGACAATCCACACAACAACATCTAGCCCCGTGGTTAGCTCTTAGCTTGTGTTACGGGTACTAGACATCGGATATACTTAATATAATATACATACATACATAGATACTTTTTATTATGCATATTAAACACCCAGACCAAGTAGAAAGTGCTTGCAGAACATACAAACGCTTGACCTCTCGGCGGGAACCGAACCTCTTGCACCGCGCCACTGGAGGCAGTCAAAACCTTAAGTGTTAGCCGTATTAGCTAAGTGGAAGCACACTAGACCTTGGAACGGAAAAATCGAGTGTTTTTCCTGGGTTCAAACCCCGCAGAGCACCTCTGGATATTCCAGCTTGAAAAATGATACTTATGTCCTTTACTCACGTGAAGGCAAATATCGAAACCGGCATGTTCTGGGAATTTTGAAGAGTTTGAATGAGTTTAAATGACATGTCATATTCATCGCACTTGGCCAGCGTGGTGAATTAAGGCCTAATCTCGCTTGTAAAGAAGAGAAGAGGTGTCCCAGCAGTGGGATGGTAACCTAAATGGGGGTGCTTATAAACAAATACTGAAAATGTAATTTTATATCCCTTTATTAAAAAAAATCTGTCAATTTTATTGAGGTCTTACCAATAAAGGTTTTACCAACAACGGACTTCAATCAATCATTTTTGATTAGAAATGTCACATGTCCTTTTAAATAATAAAATTATCAATTTATGATTAACGTGGAATTTTGCACGATATTTCGTCAATCACAAACATGACAGCGGAATATAATAGTGACTGACGAATTATTAAATCCATCATATGACTAGTCTCTATGGGAATGTTATCGCATAATAACTTTACTAGTAACAAGCATATAAAAACTTCTTTAAAAATAATTAAACTTAAAGTATTATGAACGTTTTCACGTTTTGACATTTCTGTCGAAATTCAAATACACTCTTTATTAAACACAACATTACAAAAAACACAAAAAAGATAAAAATTTAGAAAAATTGTGAATCCATGGGCGGCCTTATTCATATTCATTTATTCATAAAACAATTACATAATCGTATTTGAAATAATTACAATGATAATATTAACCTAACTAAACACTTAAATTAAATTGCATTGGAACTTGATTACGTTAACGGAAAAATTACTTTAGAGATTAAATTACAAATGTCAAGGGAAATAATGTCATGTCAGAATTAATGTATAAAATAAAAATCAATAAATTAATGTCCTCTACGGATTAATAGAAAAAATTTCGTTCATAAACTCGCGATATCGCTAATAGCGATATCTTCCAGGCAACCTTGGGATGGATACAGATAAAGCACGAATAAGACGGGAATAGCAAATTAATATTGAAATACGAGTATTAATAAATTTAAAATACATATAACAGGACAAATACTTACTTCTTACTTATACTTAAAAAAATACTCTGTACTTGAAAATTAACAAACCGTATTTCGTAAAGTACTTTAAAATATCAATAATAAACAAAATAAAAATTCGGTGCAAAAGAAAGCTTAGTACTATAGTATCAAAAACTATCTCACAGATAAAAATGTCCGGGCAAATGTTAGGTTAGAAGTATGTATTCTATGAAGTAATGATAAAAAAAAATGTATCAATGTGACATTTTAAATATCATTTTTAAAATATTTATAAGCAATATATTACACTGCATGCCATTTATGTCAAACTGCGTAAATTGAGAATGCAATGTTTACATTTTGTATCGTCTAATCTCATATAAGTCACCCAGTACTTTTATTTGAGGCTCTGTCCACTACCCAGGAAACCTATGAGTCACACCTAAAGCCTTCAAAAGAAAGTCTGACTCATGAAACACTAGAAATAATCGATATTTACTCGGAAAGTACTCATCATTTGATTCACGGGACCGATGACTCATAGTGATATTAGTCGCGAGCGCCAAGTGACGTCATAACGTGACTCCCAAAGATTCACTTTATGTATATTATTTAGATAAGAAAAACAAGTTATCAAACACTATCTCATCATCATTATCATCATCTCAGCCGTAAGACGAATGTTGTAATGTCCTAACGGGGCTCATGTGTAAGAATAAAATTAATGTAACCACAAGAAATACCAGTTAGATTATGATTATGGATTATATTTATTAAAAAATACAGAAAAATATATATTTTAATGGAATGCATAAGCAAATGTCTAATGCCCACGGGTAATTAATAAAACGAATATAACTTCGTCGGGGTGCTACTATTACGCCGCGCTCGCCAATTGGCCTCTGCTTTTCAGCCCCAGGGCACTTGATCACCTATATACGCCACTATGTAATCGCCGAAGCCTGCGACTTAATTATTTACCATTATTTAATGATTTTCACCAAGATATTAACTGGAGTTTATATGCGATTGCGATTTGGTTAAGGAATATCCTTAGTTAAACTTCTGTTTGTCTTTGATCAAATCGTTTAAAATATGTAGCTGTGCAAGACATTTTTCTCAGAAACCAGTTTGTACAATTAAGCCGTAACATATCATCGAGCGGCTCGCTTACCTGTTATAAGTAAAAGATCTTGTTATGATCTTTAGTTGCTCGAACCCACATTGTCTTGTTTCGTAAATGGAGACAACATGTCAGCGCTGAACTTAAGAAAAGCTGAGTTTTAACACAATATTTTTGTTAATTAAGTTAGTTTTTCTTTTTTTTGACTTAGTTAGATTTTTCTGTTCTTGTATTTAAACCTAAATGTATATTTGTGTTAATTCTTAATGATTTTTTAAATAAATTCTTATACTGAAATAGATTTAAACACATCCGTAACCTCCATCTTGTGTGAAGGTTACGGATGTCTTTATCTTTTTCTGCAAAAATTTAAACATGTTTTCGTGTTTCATTGACAAAATAAAGCATTTTTCATTTCATTTCACTTTCATTTTCTTATCCTTTCTGTCCTTCGTTCACCATCATAGACGCAACGTCACTAACATCAGGTAATGTCGTAGTTAAGCGAATAATATTTTCCTACATTATCGAATATTTCCTATGACCAAGTCATAACAATGTAATTGTGAGGTTTTATTGTAAACAAGTATAAACTTTGTCCTCCAATATTCCGTTACGCAAATAAATATCCTTATTGACGTAATAATTACGGTTTAGGATTAGGTACATTTTAGACTTTGTATTAATTCATGCGTGATCCGGATGTGTCATGGATATAGGACAGAGTAAAGTTCATTAGAATGATGACTTGGATTCTTCCATTAGCATCATAGGCAGGATTTACCCATTACTAGATATAGGTCTTCTTTGGACTACATTATCTGTCCAGTGATGTGTAAGGTGAGTGATTTAGGGGTATTTGATAAAACTTTCGTTTTACACCCGTATTTATATTGAATGTAGATCTAAAAGGTATGAATACAATAGGACAGATGACTAAAAATAATTAGTCTGTCCATAAAACCCCTATATTTTCATGTTTTTTTTTGAAGATTTGTATGACGTTCTTCCATTAGCATCATAGGCAGGGTTTACCCATTCCTGGATATAGGTCTTCCTTGGACTACATTGTCTGTCCAGTGATGTAAGCTGAGTGATTGAGTGGTATTTGATAAAGCTTTAGTTTTTTGAGCAAAATCGTCACAAGCTTATTATTACTCCGGAACTTATCTAAGTATTTTAATATAAAATTGATATAGAAAAAAATAAGTGTCCATTATTTTTGGACGGGCTAACAGAGGGACTAAACAGAATAATCTCTTGAATAATCTCTCTTCTGTGGCTATGCCGTATATCGCTACATGTTCTACTGTCTCTTCTCGTTCAAAGCAGCCACGATACGAACTGAGAAGAGATGATGGTTAAATGTACCCATGTGTACATTATGTATACAATATAAGTTTTGTGTTTCTGACTTTAAATTTTGTTTTCTTTTAACTGCGTAGTTAAAGTTTTTTTTTTATGCTGTATAAGCCTTCATTTGACCACAATCTCACCTGATGTAAAGTGACGATGTGGTCTAAGATGGGACATGAAGACCTAGAAGGTAGATGGCTTCTCCGGGCCACATTACGAAACACGAAAAAATCGCTTCACGCACTGGCCCAGCCCGGAGGGTGGTAAGAAGCCGCGGCCGAAGCCTACCACCAGAGAAAAAGTTTAGTTGCATACAATCCGTATCATGGGGGTAGAGATACTTAAAAATAGCAATCAATAGCCACATTTGTTGTACAATCGGCGGCTTTATCGCTTTAAACGATCTCTTCCAGGCAACCTTTGGATGGATAGGATCTGCTAGGAACACGAAAGACGGTGCACACGATTCTGAAGTGACGTTATTGTAGCTAAGCCCACGCGTAACATAGTGTTCGCCCCAATGCTTCTTTAGCGACGATGCACCCAGCCACACACATAGCGATGACACGAATATTCGCCGTTAGTTAATAAAGTTCTATGTAGTACAATTATAAAGTTGTTTTTGTAAAACTGATGATAACAATTAAAAAGTGTTTTTGTTTAAATTAAAACGATACGTACAAGGAAACATGCGACTCTCAATGGAAACATAAATTTTGGGTTTGCTAAAAGGAAAACATTTTATTTTCTATCAAAACAATTTTGGGTAAAACCGTTCAAAAGTGAGGTAAACCGCGATGCATTTTTATCGCATATATAATATCCTCTTTGAAATGCTTAATATTTTTAAAATAAGTCATCAGAGTCGGTGGTACAGAATCTGAGTATGTTTGTAGCTGCTACAGAAATTCAGAAGTCAGTCGTCACTCCCCGCTCGTTAGATGCACTCATGTACATATATTGTAATCAAATGGAAATATAAAGTATGTCTCACGGAACCTAAAGTAATTCCTGATCTTCTCTTCAGAACATAGAAGTAAGAAATCCATAATCCATACATGTTTAATAAATAAATACGTATTGCTTGTCCAATGCTCCCTTTTCAGCCGTAGAATAACCACAAAATAATTTATACCAGCGCTAGTTACCTACAGTTATATTCACCTAGCAGTTGCCTCTCTTTCTATCGCGTAACCCTTACCTTTTCTGACGACATCAGGGTTGTCATTACACGAATATTTTTATCTGACTATTGAATTACCAGCTAGGTGTGTTTTACTCTATTTTTGTAAACAAATGACGTTTCAAATAAACCTAGGCTTAGGTCTTAGTAGAAAGTGGTAGATTAGAGAACTATTTACTTAACTTTTATGAATATCTGCATAGGCACGTTTATCTAAGAAGATTCGTTAGTGGTATGTACCTTGTTTATGAAAGTAAATATTTTGTTTTGGTGTGTATGTGTAGGTATATGTATATATATTATACGCGAATAAAATTGGAATGACATACGTCGCGAAAAAGATAGCCTTTATGATTTTAAGGTGCTGGCTCCTGCCCAGCATCCTAAAATCATAAAGTTTATTCTCTTCTTTTTCAGTAGGGAAAGCAAACTAGGTATATATTATTTTAATTCAGATTATGGTATAGGTACAGTATATAAGCTGACCAGGTGATTTGTATTAATTTAAACAAACACAGTAATGTATTATGTGCCCGGATTTACCAATCCGAATAAATAAAAATACATAGTTCATATTGATTATCTTTTATTTGACTGACCTGCATACAAAGTAATAATGACATATACATAATAATCAATAAGAAAATTAAAAATGGCTAACTTTATTATATTTTTTAATGCCTTTTTAATAAAAACTAAAAAAAGCTTGCGAAAGGCGCGCGCATTAAGATAACACACGCGTGACTCCCTAACGGATATCTGCCAACTGTCCGCAGCGCGTCGTAGGTACGTTTTGACGCTATAACGCGGAGTGCGCCAGGCCTGTTTATACAGACTTATGAACCATCATAAATAGAGCAATGCCAATCTCAGCAAGTTGTGTTAAAAGATGCTACTGGCATATTCTGGTGAGTTTCTGTTGGACAGGTTTTAGGTTAAAGAAGCTTCATTTACATGTTTCTCATAAAAAAATATAAAATTTTAATTACAATGCGATACATAAATGTTTAACATCTAGTTCATGAATGATTCCTCTGGGCTCTAGATGTTTTACAGCACCCACGGTAAGAGACGGGAGGAGAGAGAAAATTCTAACGGTGATGCGCCAAATTGGTTTAAATATAAACCAATCTGGCGTATCACCTTTTCAAAGATGCTGTTTAATATTATAGAAAAACTTGACACTATTACATACTAACTATAACTACGAATATACACTATGACTGATAATCTCCGTTTTGAAGGTGTCAGTTAGGTTAAGTTACATCTTTATTTTTAGAGGGAGGACTCTACGTAGCAGTTTAACGTCGAAATAGAGTTGACACCTTACAAGTTTACTACAATATATGTGTATATTTTTAATACCTACATAAATTAAGGCACTGGCAAGCAATTCCTAGAACTGTTTATCATAGCAGCTAATATAGCAGTATAAAGCAACATTGTAGTAAATCTATTAGTAATAGTTATTATGTAACGTGACCTTGGTTGCGTCACTCACGTGGCCTGCGCACACGACTCGGGGGCGTGTTTAATTCTATACCACAAACGCTACTGTTTTTAACTGCTTATCTGTAAGATCTTCTCAAATTCCTTAAATACATATTGAATATATTGCTGGATTATTTGGTAAAAGCTGCTTACACCATGGACCGCTATAAGAACTAACCGCTCCATTCTCGAAAAAGTTAAGATCTGAACCAGGCTGTACGCTATCGGCTATTAATTGATGTTCAGCTATTAGGAAAAATCCATGTTGAATAAGTGGGAGCACATTCAACTTTCATTCCGAAGGTCGTCGTGGATTCAAAACTTTTCAAGAATTTTTCGTCTCCAAAAAACAATGTGCGCGTTAAACATAGCGCATGTTTAAAGCGCACATAGGTTTTCCGTTTTAACGGTGAAGTTATACATTCTTGAGAACCTAGTGAACCACACCGGCCCATGGTGAGATTTGGTCAAACATGTACAAGGTGTTTCAGCATTGGTATATAAAACGGAGAGGGTGTGCATGGCACGCACCAGACGAAAATATTTTTTTCTACAACATTTCGATGTAGAGGTATTTTTCTTAATCTCTTTATTTTCTTTAGCTAAATCTAATCTCTTAGCCTCATATCAGTTGAAATTTTAAATCATGTTTTGTTTGTGATTATTATTAAAATACTAAATGAGATAGGTTTCACTTTAATTGACAGCCCTCAAGGTAACCAATAAACGAAAATTTAATGTCACTCACGAAAACATTGGATTAACACTTTTTTTTATTCGACAAATGGGCTTCCAAGTCGAAAAATCGTAGAGCAAATAATACTCGTCGTAAGCTCACCTTTCGAAACCTTTCCGCTTTACATACAAATTTTGAAACACCCTGTAATGAGGGAATCCTTACTCTCACCATTACCGTATCCCAAACATACAAATATTCTCATTACATACTCTACATACTCTTTTTATGTTAGATAAGCATTCGTGTGCTGTGATGTGTCCATAGATACAAAATCTTCCATTCTTTCAATTTTAGGACCTAAAATGAAAGCTCATCACATGCACTTTACAAAATAGTATGAGTTTTTATTTTCAAGGTATCTACAGTTCTGAAGTAAGATTTCATCTCAGCTTTTAAATCTAAATATGATGCAAAAACCCTGAAATCACTACAGCTTCTTAGTAATTCAGGTATTTCAGTATATATAGATGGATGATTATTTATATCAAGGTATATTTTACAGGATTTTGTAACAGAACGTTATCAGAAGTGTTTATCGGTGATGTAATTTCAGTTCACGATAATCTATCTGGGTAACGAGAACGGGTTAAACCAACACTGCAGGTGATAAACTGGTGATATAGGTATCCACGTACATGACCAAGAGTTTCTGTTTAAATTGTATAAAATAATTTGTATTAAAGAAACTAAGAACTTGTTAACCTAAATTCTTGAAAATAAATGATATTTCATTGCATTGTAGCTATCGAAAAGTAATTCTTTCAAAATTGTTGAAAATAACAAATTGGAGAAATTAATATGGTTGGTTGTAGCAATTGTCCAACCAATGTGCAACACTAGCAAAATATTTTTTCTATTTTAGAGTTCCGTACGCCAAAGGGTGAAACGGGACCACCTTCCATAAAAGAGGAGAATGCTCGGCGGTTTTTTAACCGAATTCAAAAAGAAGGGGTTTCCACTTCAGCCGATTTATTTCTAAATAGATCCTTGGCTTTGTAATTTATAAATTATGTGAAAACTGTGTGAAACATGTAGCCTTGGTGTCTTAAGTAAAACAGAATAAATATTTCCGGACAATAAGCATAATAATATTCGGCTGAAATTCATAATTTAATATTTCGTTATCATAAATGCATCGTTATGATTGACGTTATTTTGAATGGATCGCTTCGCACCGCAATTATTGTAGCGATGAGAAGCGCCCAAGATGATTATATTAAATAACAATGTTAAAAAATATATACAGAGTCAGCATTTCATTAATTCAATAAACGTGATAATCAAGAAATTATAACACGTTTGTAGTTTTAGTTATCTTTATCAAGAAATATCATAATCATATTTTGTAGCCAGGTGAAATGATATTATTAATCTAACAAACTACGTAGGATGAGTTATTAAAAATCTAACAAGCCATTATCTACACTCGATTCCAAAAATAACGGGTCAGTCATATAAAAATAAAAATAAAGTTTATATCAGTAATTTAATCTATACATTATAATTAAATTAGTCACATAAACTCGCATATCTCCCGAACTACGTATGCTATCCTAAACGAAGACTGTTTAATTGAACATTTTATTATGAAGATAAAAATAAACATGAAACATTATAGGCAAAAAAGAAAGAAAAAGATGTGATTTTCTTTATTTCAGTACTTTGTATTGCCTTCACGAGCTCTTCTGACAGCTTTCAGGCGATTATGCATGCTATACACCAAATTTCGGAGCCGGTGCTGAGGAATATCATCCCGTTCCTCCGCCAACTTCCTTTCCAACCAGTGAAATAATATGATATTAGAAGCGCAATTAAAAAGTCTTTATTCTATTTTTATCTAATTAATCTAATTTTAACAGAACTGGAGATATTTAATTTTTGACTAATCCGTTATTTTTGGAACCAAGTGTAGTTAACATAATAAATGATAATAAACGTGATAATAATAATATATAACATCTGCATGAGTGTGTAAATTTTATTCACCTCTTCAATTTTCAATTCGAAAACCCGTTTTTTTATCTTCCGATGTATATAATTAGTTATAGATTTATAATTATGATTTTTTTTTCATTATTTGGTTCAGTGTTGACACTTTTAAAAGTGTACAAATTTGACTGCCTCGGTGGCGCGGTGCGCGAGGTAACGGGTTCGATTCCAGCAGAAGGGTCAACGTTTGTATGTGTTCTGAAGAAACTTTTCCCTTGGCCTGGGTGTTTAATATGTATATTAAATATAATATCTATAGAGGTATATTTATAGAGGTATATATACATAAATAAATATTGTCGGTCAATCTGCACGGCAACATCTAGCCCCGTGGTAAGTAGGTACTAAGCTTGTGTTGCGGGTACCAGATCTGATAACATACTAGAGGTATGTATATACATATATATTATATATATTAAATTTAAAGCGATTCATGTTCGCCTATGAAAAAAGATACAACAAGATAACATATATGTATATTTAATTATAGGTGTTACATTGGAAATAGTAGTTTCCCAAGAAAACAAAACGGACTGTAGACGTCATAATTATACAAAGAAAATGTTGTTTCAAGAATACGTACAAAAGCAACAAATTAATAGTTAATATATAACGTAAACGTGATCGTCAAGGTTACTCACGTGACAGACATCACGTGAGACCAATTAGAACTAACAACATGTGTATATTACTCACTTTACTTACTGTGAGTAATGTATAACAGTCCTTACTTAATGTATCTATTACGGAGCATAATAGTTTATAAATATTCATTTTTTTTTCCTTAGTATCGCAGTGGGCGAATGTACTCAATGGATAACTAGTATGATTATGACTAAAGAATAATATTTCTTCAGAATACTGTTATAATAATCTACATTCAAAACCTAAGAAAAACCCCGATTACAAAGCCTTAGTTTCCTTCAAAGTTACAAATCATATTTTTTAGTAATGTACACGCGATGCGCTTTCATCTGATACCCCACTCGAGAATATTTGCAGATTTTCGGATATTCTTCCCTTCTTTTACCCCTCATAACTTTGAAATGGCACGTCAAACTTATAACTTCCCGCTTTTTTGTCGGGGGTTACACATTAAAATATAAAATGTATTTAAACTGTTTTCTGTATAGCTTGAAGTACAGACATACTTACATGGTTTAGCCATGACGTGAATTGTATCAAACTAGAGGTAAAAATTAATTAGGAAAATACAAATATAAAAGATTGGAATTCTTTATCGATTCGACCAAACGCCGACTCATTTCCGTCTAAATAACATAATAATTAACAGATAAGATGGAAACAAATCATTTATTATGTAAAACGTGATTATTAACGTGATGTTTATGATGATTATGTCACGCATAAATGCGATAATCTTTCTGAGAACTCAGCAAATATTCAGCCATGCGTTTTCCTGCAGCGATAAGCAAATTTGCTTGAAATTATTTAATTATTAAGTGGTCGTTGGGACAAAAAAGTTCTCGAATGGAGACCACGGATCGGCAATCGCAGCGTAGGACGTCCACCTACTAGATAAGCGGACGTTTTGATAAAGGCTGCAGGTACAAGGTGGATGCAGGCCGCCACTATTCGAATAAACTGGAAGCATATGTACAGCAGCTAATATTGTATAAAAGGGTATTCCCCTAAATGGTATTGTTGTATGTATAACTTGCTATCAGCTATCCGGTTTTGACCGCTTTCATATATTTAAGGTTAGATGCTAGTGTGGATTGTTCAGCAGCATTACCTATGCAGTCTAGTTAGGCTTAAAAATTATAGACGGTGTAAGCGACGCGTTGTGTTTTCATAGTTTAAGTTTTAATTTGATTTTTATTTCTTTAGTTTATGTTAAAAAACAAACCTTATATTTTTGATCTGTAATTTAAAAACATAAATAAAGATATATGCTGTGGCGCGCGGGGCGACGATCGGTGAGGTACGCGGGAGGGGAAGTCAGTGTGCATGACGACGGCTCGCGCGAACGTTCGTTTTCTCGCTCGCTATTGCTTTTTGATACAAAACCCATGTTTTATTGATACAACACCTACATACGGTGTATGAAAGATGGCATTTGTACGAAAGGAGTGGGAGTTGAGATGACGGGGGATGGAGGAAAATCGGAGGATATGACAAGTTTTGCGGACCAAGGGCTGGAACGGAGGGGAGGGGAGGGGCATTTGCAATTTTATTTAAAAAAAGAGGTATCTAATTACATGACCCAGCCGACTAGCTTCTAATCTAGTCCACTTACAGCGCCTGCCCATGAGTTTGGCAGGTGTTATTCGTAGATACAAAATTATTAAGTTTAAGTCCACGAAGAGCACCCACAAAACATCGGCTTAGTGCTACGTGCTAAAAGCCTAGGTATTTGTACCAGCGGTCAACAGGCTATTGTAACAATGTAACCTAGCAGCTCGACCTTCAAATGCCGCTGTGAAAAACAATGACATCACATAATTGGATTATCGCAAACTCGCAATCTTTCAAGCAATTAGACAGTAATCCGACCAGCATGTTTTCAAAGGGACACGTGAGTGGCCAACACGTTTCTCATATCATTTGTTCTGTAACGGAGGTGCATAATAACTTTGCATGATGTAATAATGTCCTATGAAGCAGCCCTAATTTATGATTTTATTACTAGACAATTCACACAACAACATCTAGCCCCGTGGTAAGCTCTAAGCTTATGTTACGGGTACTAGATGTCTGATATACTTAATAGCATAGGCATACATAGATAGATATTTTTAATAATACATATTAAGCACCCAGACTAAGGAGAAAGTGCTTGCAGAACTGCAGAACATACAAACACTTTCACCCTCGGCGGGAATCGAACCGGCTCACTGCTGCGCCGCAAGCGGAATCTCACCCACCGCGCCACTGAAGCTAATGGCAGTTGAGTTTAGAAAACGGAAGGACCGGAGGAAATTATGCGCAAATTCGGTTAGCTGAGACAGCAGACAGACAGACAATAAAAAAAACACGATTCTGGCGGCTGTTGTGGGAAAACAGGAGGGGGGAGGGGGTAGGCTTTTGGTGGAAAATGTACAGATATATAGAAAAATGCTAAGATATTTTTTTTATACTAAAATTAAAAATAAAATACTTAACAAGCGGTCTAATCCTTTGTAACCCATCACCAAATAAGAAGGGTATAAAAAAAAAATATATTAATATATAAAAATATATATATAAAAATAGGTATAAGTTTAACGAATCTGTCTGTCTACCTGTCTGCCTGCTGTCTGTGGCATCGTAGCATATCTCCCGAATGGATGAAGCGATTTTAATTAGGTGACTTACGCGCGAGTATTTACACGTTTGTTGAAAATCTGTTGAGCTGTTTTTAGTTGTGAAGAATAAGCGAATACGTGCAAATATACTCGAGTGGGGTGTGAAATGAAAGCGCATCACATGTGTCTATAAATTAATATGATTTCCACTCTTAAGGGAACTATGGTTTATCATTTAAATCCAATTAAGATTATTACATTAAATACCTACTTCAAAATGATGATAATCCAATCCAAATAGTTTCGTAAGCGGGGTGTATATGACATAAACACTAATTAAACACTGGGACCCATGCTAGAACGGTAAACGTGACCTATCAACGAACTAAACAACTGTTCACGAGACCAGCACGCTTCACACGTGCCGGGTTTGTGTACTAAGCATAGCTGAGCGATTAGCACTTAGGATATTATAATCTATACTAATATTATAAAGAGGAAGAATCTGTAAGATTGTTTAAGACGTTGTAGGGGGTAATCTCGGAATCTACAGAACCAATTTGAATAAAATTTGGTACAAAGATTTTCCAAAGCTTGAGAGAATATGTAATACCGTTGGAGAATCCGATAAACGTGTGTAACAAAGCCGGGTGCTGCTAGTACTAAATAAATACAATAAAGCTGTGTTGGCTCAGTATAAAATCCGAACTTTGAAGAGTTTGAAGCATATGTGACTTGATATGTCATATTCATATGTGACAATCTTGGAGGTTTTAACTGTTCACGTCCGTAAGTGTTAACCCTCTGAATCCGTACATGTGACCTCCGGGTGGTGCTAAGAACAGTCTCTGGTGGTAGGCTTCGGCCGCGGCTTGTCACCACCCTCCGGTCTGGGCCAGTGCGTGGAGAAGCCTATCTACCATCTACCTTCTAGGTCTTCATGCCCCATCTTAGACCACATCGTCACTTTACATCAGGTGAGATTGTGGTCAAATGAAGGCTTATCGAGCATAAAAAAATCAAATTCACCAACCCGCACTTGGGCGGACTAACTTTATAAAAACTACGTTGTTGATGGTACATATTTATTTATTGTGTGTTTTTATGTTTTATTGTTGTGTTTTTTTTATTGTATTTGTTGTTAAAGTGGCAAAATAAATACATCAGTCCTCAAAATTTCACTCCATATCTATCACGATTCTTGAGATACAGCCTGTTGACACATACAGACGACAAAATCTCAGTAATATGGTCCCGTTTTACCCGTTTCGGTAAGGAACCCTAAAAACTGTCCTATATAAGCCTTTCAACTTAACATGCTTCAATTTCATAGCCCTATTTATTTATTAATTAACTAAATTAATAAAATTATTTTAGTAAAACCGGTTTCCGATCACGTGACCGAAATTTCCATAAAATAGAACACGTTTGGGTTGCGTAACATGGAGCTATTATTCAACACGTGACTGCTCACGTTTGCTACAGCAAAAGTGTGTTTGAACAGAATTTTATGTCGAATAATAATTATGGTAATGAGCCGGCGAAACTCTCTACAAAAATTCAATGTAATATGTTAAATTTATTTGACGTTTCGCGTCGCACCAAGGTTTACTTGCAATTTGTTTTAAAATAGGCGAGTCTATTACTCGCGACAAAACATTATGTGTCATGGAAAAGCCTTATAAAGCCTTTTTTTATTAATGAAATTTGTTTATTTGGTATTTACACTTTGATTTCAACGTGAAAATATATAATACCTCTAAGTTACACAGTAACTCAAATTAAATAAAAACATATTTCGGGAATATTACTATTGCTGAAAACTGCATAGCGATATGTTCAATAGCTTTTGGGTGTATGCCGCACATCAAGACAGACAGGCGCGGCGCTGAACATTTATTTATAATATTAATTTATAACATCGTCGAACCCTGTTCTAAATAGAACTTATACTATGGGTATTACAAGATTATTAGAGAATATTTATACTTTTTATACATTTTACATTTCACCAAATCCGAGTAACCTATGTAAGTCATCATTACCCTTTGAACGTTCCCACTGCTGGGACTCAGGGACTTCTCTCTTGGCGAAGGAGATTAGCCCTTAATTCACCACGCTGGCCAAGTGCGGGTTGGTGAATGTCACATGTCCTTCAAACTCTTTTAAAGTTCTCAGAACATGCCGGTTTCCTCACGATGTTTGCCTTTACCGTTAAAGCACGTGTTTAGAGCGCACATACATTTCTCAAGAAAAAAATCCAGAGGTGCGTGGCGGGGTTTGTGCCCACGACCTTCGGAATGAAAGTCGAGTCCACTTAGCCAACACGGCTTAGTAACCTAAGTTAGTTATTTGAAAAGGTTTCTGGCTTTTTGACATATCATATGAATGAGCGAAATAGCTCTATTGTATTTATTATTGTACACACTACACAAGGGTCTGACCTGAAAATCAGCGTTGCCCTGGACTATGTGCAGGGCAGCACAGTGCTGAGGTTAGACCCATTCTGTACACAATACAGACACATACCTTATTATCCCGTATTATTTTATTTCTTTTGTTCTGTACTACTAAATATTTGAAGTATATAAATCTTAATTATATATAAATCTCGTGTCACAATGTTTGTCCTTGATGGACTCCTAAACCACTTAACCGATTATAATAAAATTCGCACACCATATGCAGTTCGATCCAACTTGAGAGATAGGATAGTTTAAGTCTCAAATTATAGTCGCAATTTTAATTTATTGCTAATTATTTGTCTGTTATTGTTTACAGGTTAACAAAAGTGTAAAATAAATGTCTTTTTATAGGTTGTCTATGATTTTTCTTGATAAGCTATTCATAAATATTCATATTCGCCGTGAAATAGCGGAGATTATCTATATTCTATATAAATAAAAATGAATTGTTGTTCGTTAGTCTGTTAAAACTCGAGAACGGATTGAGCTGATTTTGGTTTTAAAATGTTTGTCGTAGTCCAGGGTAGGTCTAAACGGTGAGCAATTAAGGAAAAATTGCCGGGAACTTTTTTTACCCGTGTGACGCCGGGGCGGGCCTCTAGTTATTTTTGTATTTCTTTTCTATTTTGCTGTAATCTGATACTTTGTAATTTTTTTTGACTGTTTTGCTCTGTGCTTTTTTTAATTATAATGTTTATTCAATATTATTTTCTGTTCTTCCTGTGTTTCTTGTACTTGTAACTGTGTCTGTTTATGTGTATCGAATAAATCTTGTCTTTCTTTCTTTCTCTATATTTTAATCATTGCCTATTTTACTCAGTGATGGTGGTCAAGAAAGAAGTCCCTGTGTCCCAGCAGTGGGAACATAAATTATGGTTGAACAAGAAATTATGATGATGGAGTACCTTAACACGAAATAAACGTGATTAAATTCCGAGTTTCACCCTTCAACATTCCAAAGAAACTTGTTCCCTAATTTATAAGGTTTGACAAACTTTCTATTGTTAAAAAATATTATAATATAATGGCATTGTTGTGAAAGTGCTACTTTGTGATTTCAAGGTTTGTTTTGTTGCTTTACACGTGGTGACTTGGCTGGATTCCTATTGCGCAATTTATTACACACATAAGTAGTTGAATATATTTATAGTTGCCTTGAATTGTTATTTACCGGATCATTTGGTATTACATATATACACATCATCATCATCATCATCATTTCAGCCGTAGGACGTCCACTGCTGAACATAGGCCTCCCTCAAGGACTTCCAGTAATTTCGGTCGGTAGCAGTTTGTAACCACCGCGAGCCCGCTACTTTCACCAAGTCGTCCGTCCATCTAGTTGGTGGACGTCCTACTCTCCGTTTGCCGATTCGTGGTCTCCATTCAAGAACTTTCCGATATACACATGGTGCGGCTAGATTAGCGGGCGATATTCCAGTCTCATTACTCATTACATAAATAAATATTATATTTCCGAACAATTCACTAAGCATCACCTAACCTCAAACCAATAAGCATTGGCGCGATAAAATCATCGTGAAAGGAAAAACTTCGTCATCGTAAGAATACTTCGCGTTGCAACGATGTAACAGTCATAATGGTTTTTATTAATAACAATTGTAACATGTCAGTTCTTGTAAGCCTAACGCGTTAAATCAAACAATCGAAATAAATTATTATGTATCTTGTTGCATTAAAACAGACTATCTTTAGACGGGTGAAGTCAACGCAGATAGCTAGTTAAATAAATATAAACATTACTAGACTAAGAAACTTAAATAAATAAATAATTATTTCATGGCAATCCACACAACAACATCTAGCCCCGTGGTAAGCTCTAAGCTTGTGTTACGGGTACTAGACATCTACATCATCACATAGATATTTTTTATTATACCTACATATTAAACACCCAGACCAACTTAGAAAAATATCATTCCTAGTTTGTTGATTATTTATTAAAAAAAAATGTCTTGAGTTCATTCACAGATGTCACACGTCAGAATTTACATAAAAAAATGATTTCAAAATCGTAAGAAGGTGATTTTAATAAATTGAAATGTATTTAAGTTGGTAACATTTATCGCTCTGTGTATAGGATAAATCATGGATAAATCCTATCATTTAAATATTTCACGTGAATATCGCGCGACTTAGTACCTACATAAGATAATGCGAATGTTCTGGTAGGCGATGTTACCTACGTATATTTACTTTGTATCATATGTATGTATTTACAAAAAAAAAAGTATCTATGTAGTATATCAGTTACCAAACACCTATTAGTACAATACAAGCTCTGCTTAGTTTGGTGTTAGGTGATCCTGTGTGAGTAGTACGGAAATATTTATTTATTTTTCTTTACCCAACTGAAGTCGTCTCGGTGTGAACTGACGATAAGTGGCGCCATTTGCTGACTTTTATTGAATAAATTTGAAAAGTATGACAAGGACTCATACTATTCCTTGGGTTCCGTGTGCAGTTTGTAAACGTTTAGCAAAAAAAAAAAAAAAGTGTGTGTGTGTCAGCTACGACGCACGATGAGTTTACTCCTTACGAACGATAATTATGATATATATCGAATAGAAAAAAAGGGTAAATGAACGCATCTGCTAAAATGATAAGAGAAACAAACATATATCTGTAATTATTCGGATTATTTATATTACTTCAATAAAGCGTATTACATAAAGTATGTTACAAAATAATATAAATAAAATACAGTGAGACTACGAAGTATCGCGCAAAGAGGAGACCCCGAGAATGAGATACGCTGTGTAATGTATTCCATCTCATTCTTTTACACGTTCAATCCTACAGATATATATGTTTGTCTCTTGCTACGTAACGCCTCAACTTTTCGTGTTACACTTGATTTTACTCCTCATAAAATTTCCGTACCGGGCCTTATAACTCAAATCGTTTCTTATGGAGTAAACTCCAAAAAAGTTAGAGGTGCATTTAGAGCAGTCACTCTTTGCAGTACTGGCCTCACTTTAAACCTCAGCTATCACGGTCACTAGACATGCAGCCTGGTGACAGACAGATAGATAGACAGAAAGACGCCGAAGTCTCAGCAATATAGTTCCGTTTTACCCTTTGGATACGGAACCCGACGAAATTAAACTATTTGTGTGTCTTTTTTTATAAGTTTAAATTCTATCAGTGTTGTTGTACAAAATTATGCATTTTTTAAAATGTAAAGGTAAGATGGAGAGACTAGATACCCTGGGAGACTAATTTAAGCCTGTGGTGTTACCCTTGTCCTCCAAAAAGATTAAAAAAATACAATTTTCAAGGTGGGATATTGAAAAGTGGATTCTTTCATCATTTTATATCAAGCAAGCAACTTATATAGATCATTTACGGGACGTTATAATGTGCGCGCTAAGCGACAGGAGTGGCCCTCTGATGACTCCATCATTACACAAAAATTGGTATTCTGCTTGTTCCACTAGAAACTTCAATCCTTATCCTCCTATCTTCTTCATCTTTTTCGTTTGTAAGAAAACCTATTTGTATATAACTTTTTCTGCATTCAAATTAAAAGTTGTTTAACCTGAAAAGTGAGGTTTATCACTTATTAAAATCATTAAATATTTTTCTTTCAATTTTCTATAATATATTCTCAGGGCGGAAAACCTTCAACGAATAATTTCTAACATTTTATCGTGCATTAATTCTCATTACATTTCTATTATATTATAACAACAATATCCACTTATCTGCGCAAGCGATTACATAAAAGGCACATTATAACATACGGTCCTTCAATAAGGAACTACATAGTACATAAACAACATCACGTGTTGATAACTGCAAATAGATAACGATTATTTACAATCATATAGATCATTACTCATTACCATCTTGAACTTGTGCACATTACATAACGGCTATACGTAAGTTATATATAATATATTTTTTATTATTGATAAGCCTTCATTTGACCACAATCTCACCTGATGTAAAAGACCACATTACGAAACACAAAAAAAACGCACTGGCCCAGCCCGCAGGGTGGTGACAAGCCGCGGCCGAAGCCTACCATCAGAGACTGTTCTTAGCACCACCTGGAGGTCACGTGTAAGGATTCAGAGGGTTACCACTTACGGACGTGAACAGACAAAGCCTCCATATGATATGGTGATTATATTCTCAGGTAGATATAAATCTACCTGAGAATATAATCACCATAAAGCCCTCTTTACTTTTCTACGGCTGGGACACAGGGACTTCCTCTTGACGAGGGAGATTAGGCCTTAATGCACCACGCAGGCCAAGTGCGAAGTGAAAGTATAGTATAGTCATATGTCCTTCGAACTCGTCTAACTTTTAAGAACATGACGGTTTCCGCACGATGCTTGCCTTCACCGTTAAAGGAGATGTTTAAAGCGCATATTTTATAAAAGCCAGTGAGCGCCGCGGGGTTGGAACCGTGATGGGTTCCAACCCCGCGGCGCTCACTTCGGAATTTAAGTCAAGTGGGCTCCCAATAGCCAACACGGCTGCTAAGAATATAAATATTCATTTGTTTAAATCTATTACGTTTTAAATTTTTAAATGAAACATAACCGCATCAAAGTAACAACACACATAGATATACAACTAACATTATCTTATAAGAAAGACTGACGGAAAATCAACAATATTGCCGGACAATCCACACAGCATCATCTAGCCCGGTGGTAAGCATTAAGTTTTGTGTTTCGCGTACTAGACATCTGTTATACTAAATAAAGAATATAATACACATAAGTTACATATAACATAGATATTTTTTATTTTACATATAAAACACCCAGACCAAGGAGAAAGTGCGTGCAGAACATACAAACACGTGTCCCTTGGCGGGATTCAAACCCGCTACCTCGCCTCGACCTTCGCCTGCCACGTCATTATAACAACCAGCTTGGTGGGTCATGCTCTTACCCCCTTAAATTGAGAAGGGAGGCATATCTGCAGCAGTGGACGTCCGAGTACCTAATATAAATTTAAATCTACCCACTATTGCCATTTTATTTTTATTTTATTTTTCTTTATTCGGAGCAACAAACAATTATACTCTAGACTAGTTAATGAATATGCGAATATCGGCGTAGCTATTGTAAGTAATACAAAAATTACATTTATGATAAGTACAAAAATTTTAACACTAATTATTAACAACTACAAAATTTTATATTAATTCTATATAGATACATATTATAGTAGGTATGATATTGTTTTCAAGATAATGCAGCAATATTCTATTTAATTTGATATAGTTCAAACGTAACGGTTAAGTTTTCCTTCATCTTCATAGCTATGCGCCGGCGCATATTCACGAGATGCGCAACGTGCGCTCACACGTGCGCGCGCACGATCGCACATGTGTGTTGTAACTGCAACAGATTGTACATACCATGCGCTATGCCATACATGCCATACATAAACGTGTTTACTTCATAAAATCACGAATTTAAGAACAAATTAAATTTCATAATTTAACATGCACATCAATTTGGATGATAGATAGATAGATAGATAATATCTTTATTGCACACCAATACTTACAGACTAACTTAAAAATAACAATCAATAGCCACATTTGTTGTACAATCAGCGGCCTTATCGCTTAAAGCGATCTCTTCCAGGCAACCTGTGGATGGATAGGATCTGCCAGGAACACGAAAGACGGTGCACAAAGATTATTGCATATACATAAATAATATAAAGAAATAAAAAAAAAACATACATTATATAAAAAAAAACGGGAGAATATATATAAATAGATAGAACGCAACAATGCAACAGTTAAATACTTGTTATTTGCGTCATTAGCAATAAGACCGTCCATTACGCATGCTAGGTTTTAATGTTACCTTACTATTAGATAATAATTTTGTATTTATGTTCATTGGTATGTACCTATCGTTAAGAATTTTCTATCTATCTATCATTATACTAATTGTTTTCTAATGTCTTGGCGAAGTAAAACTATGTGTTGTGTGAAAGTTATTTTAAACTTTCAGGTTTAGAAACTATCAACGCTAATTAGGATGAAAAAATATTGTGTGACGAATAAAAAAAAAAATAATTCACAAAACAACATCTAGCCCCGTGGTAAGCTCTAAGCTTGTGTTACGGTACTTGACAACTGATGTACTTAATGTAATAGACATACATATATAGATATTTTTTATTATGCATATTAAACGCCCACACCAAGGAGAAAGAGCTTGCAGAACATACAAACACTCGCCACCTCGGCGGGAATCGAACCCGCTACCTCTTGCGCCGAAGCGGACCATCGCCCACCGAATTCCATAACTTATTGAACATTTGAACCTACACCGACTCGCTGTGCCGAAATATCGGGAAACTCTTAAACCGTTTAATCATGATAATTTTATTGTTATATAACTTTAGAAACTATCTTGGTTATTAATACTATTATTATGCAATCATGGTAAATATCCCGTTATAAATAGATAGTAATTTTATTGTTCTTTGACATAATCAATTAATTCGTGCCCGTTATGTTAAGGCAAACAGATCTTCAAGGAATATGCAAGAATCAATTATTAGAATAAGTTTACTTAAGTTAGTTTTTTAAGTGTATTATTAGCTTTAAGATCTGAATATAGGCTATTTTATTTTTATGTTATTTCAATTATGTTTCTTTTTTTAAGTTCTTATCCTAATTATCTGTATTGTGCTGAATTTTGTTTATTTTCTTGACTTGCACTCTCAATTAACTTACAACTTCTACACACTACGCGTCTTTCGATTGATTCTTTACATATTTTTATGTATCTACCTACAACTCTGTGCACATGATTTCAGCAAATAACTGTAAATTTCCCGATATGAATCTCAATAGTGAAAAATATACATATTAATACTAGCGAAAAAAAAAGATTTAGGACTAAAGCAAAAAACCTAAAAACAAAGTAGTATATCAGTCAACTAAAACCCATAGTACAAGTCTCTCTCTCTCTCTCTGCTTAGTTTGGGGTTAGGTGATGCTGTGTGATTAGTCCGGATATTTAAAATATAGTTCTAAAGAGTTTATGCTTGAATATTATTTCAAGAAATCTTTATTTATTTATTTAATCACCATGGCTTACACCAATAAGTAGTTAATTATTATAAAAAATATTATATCTGTTAGGTTGCCTATTTATCTTCAGAAGTAGATCTTGCTATTTGGTTTTACCTATTTTTTTTTATATTCTTAACCCGATTCTTAATAGTTTACGCGTAAAATTCGACCAAAGTTGAGATTCTGTTAAAATTAAATTCGGTCCATTTCTAAACGTTACATATGGTTTGTAAAAAAAATGGTATATCTAGCGATATTTTACACCATCGTTATAACATTGTTATATTCATTATGCTCTAAATAAACAAACACACGTGTAGAATGACGCAACGTCAAATTGTGCGTCTAAATTGGCTAATGCATCATTTAAATATATATAGATTTACTATATAGTACTTAATATTTAAAGTACCTACGTAAATACTGACATGTTCCAACTGCGTAGAAGTCATGATTTTTGGATGTTGGTTGTTTTGCGATATGTCCAATTAAAACCAACCCAAAAATTATGCAACAAACAAGCTGAAATTCAGAAATAATATTACCCTACTGCTACAAAACCTTTTTTGGGATTTTTACAAGCTTAGAACCTATTAAGGGTGAAAGGTTGTTACGAAACATTAATTTGATAAATGATAAGCCAAATCAAAAATTTTTGAATTAAAACTAAAAATGATTTTTAAATAGGTACCTATTCAACATTAACCACCAATACCAACCTGTCTGTCCGTGTACTCCCAACACGTTATGATCATCACCCTTTAAAAGTTCCCACTGCTGGGACTCAGGGACTTCTCTCTTGGCGAGAGAGATTAGGCCTTAATTCACCACGCTGGCCAAGTGCGGGTTGGTGAATGTCACATGTCCTTCAAACTCTTTAATGTTCTCAGTACATGCCGGTTTCCTCACGATATTTGCCTTCACCGTTAAAGCACGTGTTTAAAGCGCACATAAAATGTCTCAAGAATAAAAATCCAGAGGTGCGTGTCGGGGTTTGAACCCACGACCTTTGGAATGAAAGTCGAGTGTCCTCCCTCTTCCCAACACGGCCCAACACGTAAACAGAAGAAATTTTTATACGAAAAATATTAAAAAAAAAACGATGAAACGACGCACGTAGCTGCGATAAAAAACCTATAGCCTTCCCCGATATTTATCGAGGCTTTCTAACAGTGAAATAATTATTCAAATCGGACGAGGAGTTCCTAAGATTAGCGCGTTCAAAAAAACGCTTTTTAGATTAGTATAGATTTATTACTATTAATTCATAATACTTCTAGTAATGGCGGTCATAGTCAACAGGAAGCGATGCAGTCCGTTATGCAAGCGAGGTCGGCCTTGGTTCGGTCATAACTGATAGCAGGGTTATATTTCCTTTTCCGCTTTTTAAACGACATCTTCATCATTATTATAATCATCACCATCAAAAAAATATGATGTTTTGTGATCCTCAATATTGAGGAAATTGACGAGAGGCGAACATACATACTTAAAGAAGGTCAATATTAGCAGATAAAAAAAAAACTAGCAAAACTAGGAAAGTTTAAAAAAAAACTCTATAGAGGTCGAGAACTGTCGAGGGCTTTTGGATTTCTACACAATAATGATACACAGAGAGTTAAAATAGATAAAAATAAATAAATAAAATAAATTCCGGACAATCCACACAACAACATCTAACCCTACGGTAAGCTCTTAGCTTGTGTTACGGGTACTATACATCTGATATACTTAATATAATATACATACATACATAAATATTTTTTATTATACATTAAACACCCAGATCAAGGAGAAAGTGCTCGTAGAACATACAAACACTTGACCCCTCGGCGGGAATCGAACCCGCTACCTCTTGCACCACCGCATAATACATAAGAATAAACTATTTCATCATTTGTGCCGTAGGACGTCCACGGCTGAACATATGCTTCGATCAAAGACTTCCAGTGACTTCGGTCGGTAGCAGCTTGCAACCGCCGCGAGCCCGCTACCTTCACCAGGTCGTCTATCCATCTAGTTGGTGGACGTCCTACGCTGCGTTTGCTAATTCGTCTCCGTTCGAGATCTTTTCGGCCCAGTGGCCATCTGTTCTACGTGCTACATTAACTACTACAAACTACTTATATAACAATATTATTAGATTTTTCCCCTTAAAATCAATCGATTCGAAAATTCGATAATTTTTCATTGAAATAATGTAATTTTTTGTAAAATAATATATGTTTAGTTATTACAATTATTGAAACTCTTTCAGTTGCTGCCTTATAATTTTATATATTAAGTTGCCTATGTTTTTATGCGATAAGTTGTCATTTTTCTAATTTCCTTGTATTTTATTTTCTACTGTATTTAGTTTTGTGTTTGTTTTTTTTTGTCAAATCAATTATCTTTGTTTTAATTATGAGAACAAATAATTATATTCATACTCATAGCTAAGTAAGTTTTGGTAAAATTTAAAGTAATTGTAAATATAACTATAGCCTATAGTATAAGCTCTGTTTAATGTATGGTTAGTTGAAGCTGTGTGATTGGTCCAGAAATATTTAATGTAATTAATTGACATTGAATTTATATTTCCTGTCTATGTTTTTTTTTATTATCTTATAGTTTCAGACATTGTGTGATAGTTAATGTTACATTATTTTATTGTTTTTGATTCTGATTGTAAAACTTGACTTACCTTACTTAAGTAGTCTGAACTCTTCGGAATCTCGTTCAGCTTGCGAACTCTTATGGTGACAGCTGAAAATCAGTGTTTACTCCATGAGCAACTTGACGCTGTGCCATGTGGCCATTTTGTTTTACTGCATTTGAATTATGATGATAATTGTATGTAATTTTTTTATTATGACATCTTTAATATCATTTTGACAAAATATTTGCACGCCTGCTTGCAGGCTGAATACAGTGACTGAATCAGATCTTAAACTATTATTTAAGACTAGCTGTGCCCTGCGGTGCTACCCACGTTATAATGGATGAAGTACTCTTAACCAACAAAATATTTATTTGAATAAAGATTAATATTATTATGTTGATACAACAAATTTTTCGAAAAAATTAGGTACCATAAAAACGGTTTTTGTGAGTTAATCTTAGAAGATAGACATATACTATCGCGGATTGTTTTTTAGATCATTAAAAGAGCTATTATTCTTTAATACATATTTTTTGTGTATCTTGAACCGTTTTCACGGCGCACGCAACGGAAGGCTTCAAAGGTGAACAATTTCTCCCGTTTTTTACACATTTACCACTATATCTTTGCTCCTATTGGTCGTAGCGTGATGTTATAAAGCCTATAGCCTTCCTCGATAACTGGACTATCCAACACAAAAATAATTATTAAATTCGAACCAGTAGTTTCGGAGATTAGCGCGTTCAAACAAACAAACAAACAAACAATCAAACAAACAAACTCTTCAGCTTTATAATATTAGTATAGATCTGACAAGTATTATTAATTATGTATTCTCGCAAATAAACGATTTCATTTCATTTCTGCAAGGCACACATGCGCTAATCCTGTTAACTTATATGTATTTAATCTTAAGTTCCTAATGCATCCTTTTGTTTATGCTCGATTATTATGTGTGTGATTGGATTTACAAATAAACTTTCCATCTATCTATAACGCCCTGTGTTATAACTTTGGTGAAATAATGAAATTGAAATACCTAATTTTTAATAATAGCACATATCGACCGTGGACAACAAATGGTCAGTTCGGCCGTGGCGGACCGATGGCAGTCATCAATTGCAGGGTGCGTGACTCGCATAAGATATCGCCGGGAGATCGCGAAGGTACATAAATACATGACCTTTTGTCACGTGGCTTTGTTTTTTGTTGAATCGATAGTATTATTTACTTTCGCTATTTTTATCATATATTTTTCAGCCCTTAAAGTCCTGTGTCTATCTTTAGATTGTGATTGGTGTTCATCAATTAGTAGTATGTAGTCTTCGTGTGTCAAAATGAATGGTTTTGTTCAAAATTAGCTTTTTCACCGCGCCCGCAATATAAATAAAACAAAAAATACTTTTTTTCGGATAATAATGAATCTATGATTTGGTAGCATAAGATGGATATTTTTTTCTCGGTAAAACTAATGGAATCAATTATATTCGTTATTAAAATACTAATTTGCCTGTAAGTATCATCAAAATCCTTTTCCGCCACAATGACTTTTAAAAATAAGGGATCAAAAGTAGCATACAAACTCATATAGACGATAAATTTTAAACACTTATAAACTTATAAAAACCTTCGAATGTAGATATTTTGACCACTGCGGATAAAAGTACAATATTATGATGTTTATTTCAATTTGGTTTTATGTTCTTCAAATTATTTTGAGAACTCTAGACGCTTTTATCAATTTGACGTTGACTGTACCTCCCGTGTAAACATCCAGGCATTAAGTAGAATTCTATTTATAGTTATTTTAATATTACAAAAGTCACTAAAATTTTATAAAGGTTTTTTTACAGGTAGCATTGCTTATTCGACGCTTTCAAACGAATAAGTCAAAACTTTTCAAATGATCAGGTTTTTCAACTATACACCGTTAAAATACCAAGTTTTTAAATTTTTATGCAGGAAAAGATTAAGATACATCCGTAACCTTCAAATAAAAAAAATAAAAACAGTTTAACCTTAAAAGTGAGGTTTATAACTTTAATCACAGATTTAAATTAAATTAAAAGGTTTCACTAGTTTTTTAGTTTTCCTAAATTTCGACGCTGTTGCAAGGACCATGATTACGGCATGCAGTGACTGGGTTTATTAATAAAATATGCTACCCTTTTCAAGTTTTTTCCATATGTCCATAAGAATTGTAGAGGTACAAAAACATTTGCTCATTTATCCAGTTTAAGATCCGGCGCATATTTCCCGAGTTTGTAAACATAATTTTCAGCAATAAATTGACTATCTGACAATATGCCCTTAAGAGATCGACCGAGGTATGTCCTGTTTTATAAAATTATCTCTTAACTTTTCCTCCAGCACCAAGGCGATTCTGTTATAAAGCCAATAATCGATTGTCCTATTCAATGGGCGATTTCCGTGTGTTGTCTAGAATACACAAACAACAATGTTTAGATCTTAGATTAATTGAAAAAAATATAAATTACTAGAAAATAGTGGTCTCTTGAAAAAAGATTTACGGAAAATTCGTCGATAACGATTATTTGTCGATAACAAATTCGTCGCGAACAGTTCGCCGAAATACAATTCATCGATAATCTAAATTAAAAATCAAAATACACCCTTGATTCCAAAACCTTAGTTCCCTGAAAAGTAAAATATTTACATATTTTTTTGTTTTTTTACTTGAGTAACTTTTATGTTACTCACTTGATTGTATTTTTACAGATTTTCGGTTTTTCTTCCCAACTTTCACCCCTTATAACTTTAAAACGGGTCATCTGATTTTCATCAAACATCTAAGAACACTCGTGCAAAACTCAAATTTCATAAAAAAACACTAAATTGAAATCGCTTCGTACGTTCGGAAGCTATGGTGTCACAGGCAGACAGACTGACAGACGCGTCGAATCAAATCTAAAAATCAAACATCCCTCTTTTTGCGTTGTGGCTTAAAAACAAAATTTGAACGTCGAAAAATATTTCGACGTTCAATAAGGTAATACAATAGTATTACCTTATTATATGCTATTCACACTTGTTAGAAACCGATTTAGTGTCGGTGCCGACAAGGTATGTCGGATGTCTTGTTAGCTCTTACGGTTATACGCTCGGAATAAAATCGTGTCCGATCTTGCTCGCCTATGAGTTAGTACACAGCTGTCGGAGACAAGTCGGATGTCGGGAGACTTGCTGTCTAATTCACGTCCGCCATGTTATGTTCGCCTAGAGTAGAAATTGAATTATAAAAAAAACGTACACATTTTACCACTTTGGAAGTGCTTCTTTCGTAAACTATTCAGTTAAGAAATAAAATGATGTAAGATATCTCAATTTTGAAAATCTATCGATAGATACAAAACACACGTATATGGATTTTATTCAAAAAAATTATGAGTTTTTCAGAATACAGCTTCTTACCAAGTTTCAACAGTATAGTTTCGGAAAAATGGCTGTGACATAATGGCAGACATAAAGTAATGAAGAATCCATAAGGGTTCCGTTATTTGCCATTTGGCCACAAAACCCTAAAAATTGGCACCAGCTTTGACCTTGTGGCCGACAACCGATTATAACCATTATTAGACGTATCCAAAATCGAGAATCCAGTGGATTACAAGTACGAAGCTCTAAGGGGGATTCAAGTTTACTGAAAGAT
The DNA here is from genome assembly GCA_929108375.1 of Gymnoscelis rufifasciata. Classification (NCBI taxonomy): domain Eukaryota; kingdom Metazoa; phylum Arthropoda; class Insecta; order Lepidoptera; family Geometridae; genus Gymnoscelis; species Gymnoscelis rufifasciata. The sequence continues at coordinate 3,540,385 of OV815327.1, read as the reverse complement.
ATTTAACGGCTAAAGAGGGAGCCACTGAGGCAGTCAAAATAAATGTCATCAACGCAGACACGACAAAACCGCAAATCTTTATAAATAGGTAAAGTACCTCTTAAGTCTGAAAACAGGATATTTTGAGTTACTTTATCAAGCAATTAATTCAATATTGTTTACACGAATTGTGCAACCGGTATGTAAATTAGTTATAATATAAGTTATTGTTCAGTCTCACGTGTTCCGACATGAGGAGTTATATATAGTTTTTACTATGTTCTATTATCCACGGACTGATAGCCGTTGTGTAACTCGTTTGTCCTCAACTCTGTTCACTTATTTTTTTTAATATTATTCTATGTTGTTTTTTTTTATTTTACTACTACTTTGTAGATTGCCCATTGTACATTTTGTTTCCTACGTGTTGTTGTATTTTGTTTCCCTGTGTGTGCAATAAAGTGTTTTGTATTGTATTGTATTGTACTTTAAAATTACTAAACTTTAACGTTTAGTAATTTTAAAGTAATAGTATTTTATTATTTATTATTATTATTTTATTTTATTATTTTATTTTATTATTTTATTTTATTTTACTAAAGTAATAAGTAGTATTTTTTTTTGTAAAATGACACTGACATTATAAAACGTATTGATTATGGTTGAATATAACTCAAAAAAGACACAAGGGATAGTTAGATTTCTTCCAAAAAATGCTCTGCCGTCGCTCGAAGGGGTTGTTCGGGGTATTTTTGAATGAATGAATGAACATTGTCAATAAATGGACATTTAGCAGCATTTTTCGAAAAATATTTCAACTATCCCCTTTGCAGGTGATAGATACCTACTCGGAGGGCATTTCTGAAGTAAGCCAAAAAAAGCAACTAGGCTGATAGGTAGGTACATATATGAAATAAAAATTTGTATGTACATACATGTAGGCTATGTGCTTCTAGGTTTTACTTAAGGTTTTGACTTTGACTCTGGAAAAATAAAAATTACTTTGATTACAGTAATTACTATAGGTCCTTAAAGGTGGCAAGGATATTATTATATGAAAAAGCTATTTATACAAACAAATGTAGCAATAAATCACGAATGCTGCCGTAGTCTGGAACGAAAAATGTGTATATAAAATGTCTATTTTAGTCTATAATAAGTTACCTGAAGCCTTAAAGGAGCTGAAATGGCATATTTTTGAGACAAAACTAAATAGTTGGCTGCTTTCAAAATGTTTTTATAGTGTTAGTGAATATCTAAATTGTAATTTATACATATTTTTTTCTATTCTTGTTCTTTTACCTTAATACGAGTAACATTGATAATTGATAATATTTACAAACCTGCATGCGGGTTGAATAAAACTATAACTAGTCCTTAAGTTGGCATGTTCGAAAAATTGTATTCTCCAATAAACACTTGATTTGATTTAATTTGAAAATAACGTGAACTCGTCACGTGGACACGTGATAACGTAACAATCTCGTTCGAGGGTTACAGCGCAGTTACGACTGTGTTGCCCTTAACGTTTCGGTGGTTTAAATTTCGGGTGAAATATGTATGAGACTACCACTAATGCTTGGGTGGGTCTGGGTGTTTACTATGTATCATAAGTAAGTTTTTACAAAAAAAAAATATCTATGTAGTATATCAATCACCTAGCACCCATAGTACAAGCTCTGCTTAGTTTGGGTTTAGGTAATGCGGTGTGATTAGTCCGGAACTATTTATTTATTTATTGAATGTTGGTGCGTCTTCATTACACAATTTTTGAAGTGAAATTTCTTTAGAATCGTTGTGATTTGATACCGGAGTGCCGAGTCTGAGTTTACAAATTATAGTTAAGTAATTATAGTTAGTATGGGATCGAAACAGCGCCTCTTGTGGCAAACTTGAGAAACATAATTTACGAGTTTGAGATTCACTATCGACCGTCGATCGTCGACTCGTTTACGCTCACGTTCGAAAGTGAGAACGTTAACGCATTTGATTGGTTGTTTGAATAGTTAACGCGCTCGAAAAAGTATTCGTCTAGCATTCACTTAGAATTTCTCAGTGAGTAGAGGTGAGAGTGCAAAGTTATTCAGTAAAATCATTAATATTTACAAATAAATTATGGCCGGACGTTTCTTTTTCGCTTGGATATCGTCTTACAAAGACAGCTTTTAAGTTTTTGTGCAGAGAATTAAAACAATTGACGAATTTAAGGTCCTCTCAACTCGTTTTGTTGGAACTTATATTATGTTACTTTTTGTTATTTATTAATTAAAATATTAAAAAGTAGCTATAGTTTCGACACCTAATTAATTTGTTCTTCGCAGGTGTTCACGGCTCTCTTCTTTTTTGCTTCTGGTTCATACAAAAGCCAATTTGAGTAGCAAAACAATGCAATGAAATTTTTTTTCAGTTATGTGATGTTCAATACTGCATTTTAAATGTTAACCCTAAGTTTGGAGGTGCAAAGCATGATTCTTTGTATGGGAAAACAGTGACTTGAAAACATAAATTCAATCTCTGCACCAATATAGAGAAATGGTCTGGCTTCTATATAGGTAAAGTATCTTTAGGTACTTGATTTATTAAAATGCATTATGTTTTGATCCCTTTCACTATTCTATCTTTTACATAATTATTTATTTTTTAGGAGACTCTGGATACCCTCAGCGCCCAGGCTAATGACTCCAATTTTAGATGCAAATACTGGTACACCAGAGGCCAATTATAATAACAAGCAAATGAGGGCTAGAGTAATAATAGAAAATACATTTTCAAATGCTGAAAAACAGATGGTAGTGCTTAGACAAGGATGGAGTTCACTCCATCCACTTCAAGCCACTCAAATATGCTTCTATTATTATAGCATACTCAGTATTGCATAACATAGTTATCAATCTTGGCATTGATCTAAATCTTACTCGGTGTCCGAGTAAGATTTAGGTGGGTCTAGTTAAGGTAAAATATTTCATATGATATTATAACAAAATACCTATTTATGTTACAATTAATCATTTCTAGTTCCAGGAAACTTAAATAGTGAACCGGTTACAATGACTATGTGGAAGGAGCTGGAGCTACCAGCGGACCAATTTTAGTAAGAAGACTGATAAATAGTGTGTGATATATATATGTATGTAGTTCTCAGTGATATATTGTGTTAATGTACTATTGCTATTTATAGAAGTGTGCTTAGGATTATAAGGTTAAGGATATTGTGTTGTGACAATGAATAAATAAACAAAATTATATAAGATGAACTTTATTTTATTACCTAATTAGACAGTCAGAATTGACAAGTTAAATTTATAAACTAATATACTTACTTATATTTACAAAAATATAAACTAATCATTACAGAGTCTATTAACTAACTTATCTTAAACTCTTATTCCTATTGCTTGCCACTCTCTGGCTCTGCGCTTCCATCTCCCTAATCAAATTTTGCTCTCTCCTCAAGCTTATGTTACTCTATTATAAACTTTCTCCAAAACTCTTCAGCTTGTAGAAAATTTTGTGCTAGCCTCAAAATTCTTCAAGGAATTCTTGCATGGCAAGGTGGTGTTTGCCCAAAGCAAGCAGGCTCAGTCCGAATTAGATTGCCTTCACAGAGCCTTAAAGGAGAGAGTGCATGGGCATCTGTAAAAATACATGAATGTTATTATAATCTTATTAACATTATAATTATGTTATCCTTAGAAAAGTTAAGTCTTACCTTCTATTGCTTCCACAATATTGTGAACTGGGGTGGTTACAGTAATTCTTTGACTGGGGCTTAGGACTGGGGCAACATATGATTTCGATGGCACAGGTTCATCCCAATGTCTGACTTGTCTGAGGTCTCCATGCCTAGAAACAAAATAAACTTAGTTTTTTCTTCGTTGATGAAACAAGTTCACATAAATCGATCTAAACACCAAATAAATTATCAAACACTCACTGCTCCATGAACTTGTCTTCATTTTTAGACTGTTTAACTCATAGTTTCAATTTATTATTAATTTATCGGCCGGCCACTTCTTCCTACTCGAACGAAAGTTTTCATTTCAAACGTAAAGAATAATCGTAACATTTTTGATAGACAGCTGCTTCTAAACAAAATACTAGTAAAAATATCATTCTGAATTTGGCCGGTTAATGATTTGATGACGTCATGCTACCACCCTAACAAAAATATTTAACTATGCTCACGGTGAGTGAACGCTTTCGTATAGTTTTTGTCGATAGGAACTCGAACTTGCATGCTATTGCTTTTCGATTCGAATTTCGTTAGCTCAATTAACGAGATAGTAAAGTCATTCGAAAACGTTTGTGGAACTCAGACTCGGCACTCGGATCCAACGGAAAAGGAAATAAGCTAACAAGGTTAAGCAACTTTTCGCGACGTACTTGGATGGGTGACCGCCCGAACAAAATCTTTTTGCATAGTATTTAGTAATTTTTGTTTATTTTTTATTCTTCTTATTCTTTTGTCGATTTACTGAAGTTTCACTTCTATCGTGTGTGAATCGCACACACACCTTTTTTTTTATCTGGACAATCAACCTGACAGCGTCTAGCCCCGTGGTGAGCTCTTAGCTTGTGTTACGGGTATTAGACTTCTGATTTACTTAATATAATAGAAGAATGCCTAATCTCTCTCGTCAAGAGAGAAGTCCCTGTGTCCCAGCAGTGGGAAAGTGAATAGGGTGATGATGATGATGATGAATATAATAGTCATACATTATGTACATACATATTATTTATTATACATATTAAACACCCAGACCAAGGGGAAAGTTTTTGCAGAACATAATATAAACGTAAACGGTTTAACGGAGGTTTAATCTCGTTTTTTTTTTTAATAAAACGTGGCTCAGCCTAGGACGTCTACGAACACAATCGAGAGTAGGCTTGGTCAACAGATGCCAAATAGAAGAAGAAATTATCAGTTTGGACATTTGGACTCTTATAAAAACATCTTTATGAACCGCACCGACTGATATCACTGTCTTAGATTGTTACTCGCTTTTTTTTAAGCAAGGAGCTTTGTCTAATACCGCTATCAGCTTATCAACAGCATTGTAGGTACATAAAAAAAACATTTTCTTTTCTACGTCTGAAACAATTTGAAAAATACCCTATCTTCTTTCAGATAAAACGGAGAAATGTGAAAGCCAAATATTTAAGTATTTATGTATGCGCGATACCCCTTTTTTATTCTTATTTTTTATATCATGTGACATAAATAAGGTAAACCGGTACTGGAATAACTCTTATACCAGTTAACATTATTAATCCCTGGAATGCGCTGGATTCAGCGATTAATCCAGTAATCCAGGAAACCGAACTGGCGATTTCCGTTAATCCAGTAGAATTCCAGCGATAAATTCGATCGCTGGACTGGAATAATGTAAACAAGGCATAATGTAAAAGTTGCCAGTTAACCAATAAACTTTAATTTACGTCATAATATAACCATAGAAAACATTCATTCAGTACAATTTCAAGTTCTCTTACAATCCGCCCAAAAGGGCCCGACCTGCGTGACGTGACAGACACGTGGACACGTGAACTCTGAGCATGTGAGAGTCCTATACTTATTATAATATATAACGCTACGAAGCCTATTTTCGAATCTCTATTATAATCTATGTAACTCGTTGGATTTGGGCGACAATATATTATCTTTCTATTTTCATAAATTATATTAAACTCGAAGAAATTATTGGTCAAATTAATTTCAGCTATTCATGGCATCGTGATTCCTTTGATATAACTTATGAACTTGATTTAATGGTTTATGAGATTAACATACATTATATCTTCGTTAATCTTTATAAGATAACTTGTAATACTTGAATAATATATATATACTAGCTAACCCCAGCAAACGTTGTTTTGTAAAATGAAAAATAGATGTTAGCCGATTCTCAGACCTACTCAATATGCTCACAAAATTTCATGAGAATCGGTCAAGCCGTTTCGGAGGAGTATGGCAACGAAAACTGTGACACGAGTATTTTGTATACAAGAAGATAAATAGTATAAATAAATTAGTAATATATAGATAGTATAAATTTAATAAATTGGTTCATTAAAAATGATTTATTCATTATACATCTTGTCCTGATTTATTTTCTTGAACGCTCAGCGGCATACAAAAAGTTCATTCAAAGATCAATGATATAAAAAACAGATTGAGTCTTTTAAGTTGCGCTTCTAATAACATATAAGCTGCTAAATGAGGTTAGTGTAGGAATGGGAAGGCATTGCTTAGGACTGGCTCCTAAATTTGGTGTACAGCATGCCTAATCGCCTGGAAGCTGTGAAAAGAGCTCGTGGAGGCAAAACAGAGTACTAAAATGTAGAAGGTTATGAGAAACAGCAATAACACAGTCATAATAAAATATTAAAGTTTCCATAAAAATATGTCTTTAGTTTTTTTATATTTCGAGACGCATAAGTTTTATTTCAATTGAACAGTCTTCGTTTCATTAGGATAGCATAATTAGTTCCGGAGATATTTGGGTTTATGAGACTGAGCTGTTATTTTGGAACCGAATGTAGCTAAAGGTCGCTGATAGATAAATAGCACAGTCTCTGGTAGGCTTCGGCCGCGGCTTGTCACCACCCTCCGGGCTGGGCCAGTGCGTGAAACGATATTTTCGTGTTTTGTTATGTGGCTCGGAGAAGCCATCTACCTTCTAGGTTTTCATGCCCCATCTTAGACCACTCGTCACTTTACATCAGGTGAGATTGTGGTCGAATGAAGGCTTATCTAACATTAAAAAAAGAAAAAAATCCGGACTATCCACAGAACAACAACATCTAGCCTCGTTGTAAGCTCTAAGTTTGTGTTACGTGTACAAGACATCTTCTTCGTATACTTTATTTATTTTAGTTCGAATCGTATACTAAGAATACTATTCAGCAGTCTGCAAATGATGATGAAAGAAAAGACACCACCATAAAACCGACGTTACCTCACGACGCCGCCCCCCGGCCACGTGCGTATATTTTCTACCCTTATTTTTTCAAAAGGAGATTATAAAAGACAGTGAACTGACGTACCTCCTGTGTACAAGTAACTGTTCACGTTACTGAATACACGTGGACACGTGAACGGTCGGCGTACTACCCTACGTAACTACGTAACTATCACTTACGTAAAGAATCTGTCCAGTTCAGTCTGTCCTGCGTACAAGGGGCGTTTATATAATACAGGGTTTATGGATTAACTAGTACTGTTTAACTCTCAGGGTAATCCATACTATTTAGCTTTCTTTATTTGACCGCTTCAGTGGCGCGGTGGGCGAGGGTCTGGCCGCGGCGCTAGAGGTAGCTGGTTCGATTCCCGCCGAGGAGGGTGAAAGTGTTTGTGTGTTCTGAAAGCACTTTCTCCGTGGTCTGGGTGTTTATTGTTATAATAAAAATATCTATAGATGTATGTCTATTATATTAAGTATATCAGATATCTAGTAACCGTAACACAAGCATAGAGCTTATCACGGGGCTAGATGTTGCTGTGTGGATTGTCCGGAAATATATATTTTATAACGGGATATTTACCATGATTGTCTTTCGAGTTTTCTGATATTTCGGTACAGTTACATGCGCCATTATCAAGGTTAAACTGAATCTGCAGCGATTGGAGTTATAGTTTTATTGGCAGGCAAATCGGTGTACCCTCTTTCTCACTCTTTTATTACGAGTCGATGCATCTCTAGAGTAATAATTCATGGTAAATATCCTGTTATAAATCTTAATAGAATTATCATCATTATTTGGCCGAAAGGGGTTTTATGGGGTCAAATTGGTGAAGTTTTAATGGTTCATCGGTCGTCTATGCTGCAAAGGGACACCGCCGTTACATTTGACGTCATGACATTAGTGTCATGACGGTGATAGATAGGTTGATATATTAATCCTTTATTTGTCATCACAACAAAGTACATCGTAAAAAAATAAATTAAATACGTATTTCAATAAATTTAATAAGTATTTAATAAGTGTTTCTCTTTTATTTCAACATCATCATCAACACCCTATTTACGAGCCTGCTGCTGGGACACAGGGACTTCTCTCTTGACGTAGAAAGACCTTGTATTTAATAATAATCATTTAAGATTTATATTTGTATGTATGTTAGGCTGTAAGGTATATATGTTTATATGGGCCGCTGAAGACTAAAATAATATAATTTAGCATTATTTCAGCAGGAACAAAATATAAAATATGACGAGTTTTTTTCGGGCCAATCTACTAAAAAGTCTGCGACTGCCTACAGCGACTGAACTCTTTAAGTTGAACACCAATCATGTCATCGCACTGAAATCAACGTGTTGTTTGAAATAAAAAATATCTACAGTTTTCTATTAAAAAAAAGCAGTTGGTCCTATCTTTTATACTCGTATGTTCAGATATTTAAAAAAATTGGATATTACTTTTAAAATTATCATGATTTATAACAATATTATGATTTAAAACGGGTAATATACCATGATTTGACGGTTTTTGAGTTTTCCGATATTTCGACGCTGATGCAAGCGCCATGATCACGGAAACAACTGAATTGGATATTGTCAGCCATCTTAAAAAAAGGTTTCCAAGCTATTGTAAATAATAACGTACCTCATCAATGTATCCATATGTATGTATGTGTAGGTATGTACTCTGCCCTGTGGGATGTCTTTTACGATTTTAATATAACCACCACTGCCAAGAATTGAAAATTCCTTTTTCCTCTTTTATTCCTTCCCTTAAATTTTTCCACATTCCCAATAATTGAAAATCGTCTTGTCGGTTAAATTAAATCCCGTTTTTGGTAATTTCATTTATAACTAACTTAACTAGGAATTAAGTTTTACTCTATTGTTCCTATAACAATTTGTTAATTGTTATTATGTAAACTGTTTGCTGTTAACAATAACAAATTCAATGACATTCTATTGTTCATTTCCAAACAAAGTAAATTTAGTTAAAGTTAGTTGTCAGGAACATTATTAGCAGCATTATTAGAACATTATTTGTTTTAACACGATGCTTGGCATAGTGACTCACGTGGGACTCGTGGTAAACGTGTTAAGCTACATACATACATATATGTATGTTATAGTCAGATGTTAAGCGGCTCGGAATCACCCCTATTTACGTTCCCACTGCTGGGAAACTGGGACTTCTCACTTTATAAGAGAGATTAGGCCTAAATTCACCAAGCTGGCCAAGTGCGGGTTGGTGAATGTCACATGTCCTCAAACTATTTAGAGTTCTCAGAACATGCCGGTTTCCTCACGATGTTTTGCCGTTATCGTTAAAGCATTTAAAATTGCACATATATTTCTCAAGCAGAAACATACAGAGGTTCACGGCGGGGCTTAAACCCACGACCTTGGAAATGAAAGTCGAGTGTCCTCCCACTTAGCCAACACGGCTCTTTTTCGGCGAATATATAAAGTTAATATACTCGATGGGCCTGTTTCACTATCTCTAAGTAAAATTCGACAAACAAGAGCTGTTTCGCTCACATAATGGTGAAAAAGCGAGATAGCTGTTGACATAACAAATCATTGCATAGTTTACTAGGATTTTGTGAAACAAGACCTTAGTCCGACTGGTTAGTAAAATCATTAATTGTAACCCGACACTAAGAATAGGAATTATAATAAAGGTTTAAGGTGTATTTTAATAATATATTACGTAATAATTGGTTCCATGAAATATCCTGATGATACCAACTAAAACAGTACAATATTTGATTTTATTTTTTTATTAAAATTTTATAGAACCGAAAAATGACTATTTATTAATTTGATTTTGCGCGCGGAAACACTAGCCGTCGTATTCTTCGAGTCGTTAAGTTACTTCAATAGTAACAATACGACAGTGAAAGACTGAGTATTTGAGAAGACAGAACATAGACAACGACAGAATTATTTAATAGTAATAGTCATAATAGTCTTAGTAGTAATCAATTAATCTGTAAACTTATTATAAGCACTCAGTCATGTCAACATTTTTAATATACATAGTACTCACATAAAAAAAATATTAGCATGAAAATATTAAATATTATTCACAAAATATAAAAAGGATCTGCTAGAGCTTCATCAATTCATTTTTGTAATTATGTTGTGGAGTGACGTCACGTCCAAGATGGCGGATAGCGTTATAAACATTTGAAAAATAAATGAAAAAACAATATTATTTAAATTGAATCATAAAATTTAACATGCATGTTATTAATAAATACTGACGTTTCTCTATTACTATAACAGAATCTATCATAAGCATGCATTTTATTTAATTTTTTGGGTGGGGTAAAATACCTTATCTGGTAGATATCTGGTAGATATCTGGACCGGCCTTCAGCGGACTCGGCCGGGACTGTCAGTCCCATGCTGTCCCATACTATAAATGTATATGTATATAATAAAAATGTATACAATTTAACAGACCACTTTTGACATTTGCTCGTATTCAGGGGGTTACATTCACAATACATTATCGATAATATTTGTTCTCCGTTACAAGATTATGTCGTTGAATTTTGATGAACTGTCAAATAACTTAACTTTTGAAATTACTCAACTTTAGAAGAGGTGGCTCATCTATACTCTATACTATAATAATATTGTAGTGCTAAAGATTATGAGATAGTGATATTGTTATACTGAACCGATTTAAATGAAATTTGATGTACAGATTCTCAAAAGTCTTTTTTTTATATTTTTTTTTTTTATGAGAAGTACTATGTTTGTCTACAATCTCACCTGATGGAAAGTGTCGATGTGGACGAAGATGGAACACATAGATCTAGAAGGTCCCTATTGACTCTTGTCTTGAATACACTCAGGTTGTAGTAATTAGGAAATACAGTAGCAGGTCTGCAAAAGCTGCTGGTCTGAAAAGGGACATAGGATTTTACCGCACTAAAATTAGGTATACATATTCTTAGAGCTTGAATAACGTCTTGCTACTTGTACTTGGGGAAAATATGTCATACCCGGGGAATACCCATTATAACGCGGGTCACGTCGCGGGGCACTACAATTTGGTACATACATAGGTACACACTTATAGATTAAATAATGTCATAGACTTCTTTTACCCAGAGAAAAATTATAACGCAGGTAATGACAACGTAGGTGCAATCGCGGGGCACTGCTAGTAAGCAATAAAGCAACCCTTTCTACTTCCACAATTTCTACGTATTTGCAACTATTGTTTTTGTTGTGAACAACTTTTGTATTGTAAAACCATAATTGTATCGTATTGTAAAGAAGAACACACTCGCAAATGAAATTACGCAGGCCTAGGCACACATAAACTGTATTAGCTCACAGCTACACGTGAGCCTGAAAACCGAACAGTGTCTGGCCACACGTGCTTTCAGGAATGTGACTGAAACTAACCTTGTAAACGTGACGAAACCATACATAACTGTACTTGTAACTTTGGGGTTCCGCCGTATATTATGCTCCGCAGTTTCTACTTACTTCATCAATTCATTTTTGTAATTATGTTGTGGAGTCACGTCACTTCACGTCCAAGATGGCGGATGGGACTTCTGTCCCAGTGTCAGACTGCACCAAACAGGCTGCAAACTTAGAAAGGCGCCATCTTTCTCTGTTTGCGATCGTTAAGACAGCTGTGTCCGTCTCTAACACCAAATGATGCCTCAATGAGACCACGAGAGCGGCCGCGGCTTGTCACCACCCCCCGGGCTGGGCCAGTGCGTGAAGCGATTTTTTCGTGTTTCGTAATGTGGCCCGGAGAAGCCATCTACCTCCTAGGTCTTCATGTCCCATCTTAGACCACATCGTCACTTTAGATCAGGTGAGATTGTGGTTAAATGAAGGCTTATCCAGCATAAAAAAAAAGAGAGCTGTTGTGGTCAAGAGTTAAACGACAGAACAGATATTATGCTAATGGTTGACAGTGACAGGTGCTTGAAATTTGGACGATAATCCATAAAATCAATCATAGATAGGTTATATACCTCTTATTTTCAGTTGCCATGGGTTCTAATAAACAAAGAATCGAAAAAAAAAATCGCTCGATTATTTCCGGCACCTTCAATTATCATCGTTATTCAAATAATTCTCTCACATCCCTAACAAATACATACTATTACTATAAATGCGACGGTAAGTCTGTCTGTCACGCAAAAACTACTGAACCGATTTTTATGACATTTGGTACACAGATTCTCTAGAATCTGAAAAAGGACAAAGGGTACTTTTTACCACGGGAAAATGTTATTTCCCGGGAAAATCCAATATAACGCATATACACTAGGCACTACTAGTTATACATAAAAACCTTCTACAGGACCCTGAATTCAAATAAAAGCGTGAATTGAAAATCTAGTATTAAATTAAATGTCGTTACCATTCGTTTGTCGTTGTCACTCTTTGACATTTGTGTATGTTAGAAAGAGACAACTAACTGCTAGTTACTAACTAAAAAAAACATTGGTATCTATTTTAAGTAAGAAGGATTTCCTCTATCGACTTTTGATAAATCATAATAAAAACGCAGACAAAGAACCATTTCCATTCAAGAATAAAGAACGCAAATCGAATTTCGAAGTCACTTGATTTCTAAATATACACACTAGATTTATTTCACACGTGATTCTGAAAGGAATTTTCTCGAAATTACATTTTGATACGAATATGCTGTTTGTTATACGAATACAACACTCAACAACAATTTCTTACGTAAGTCGAGAATTTCGATTGTTATTTAATCTGTGGCAATTCACGTGTTTAACGTCAGAACAATGTTAATTTGAAGGCAATGGACGTTTAAAAAAAGGTTGGGTGTTGGGTGGGAGCACACTCGATTATCAATCCGAAGGTCGTGGGTTCAACCCCGCCGCGCACTTCTAGATATTGGATTGGTCAAGTTTTATTCAAACGCAAAAGAATCGCTATCTGAAGGCTAATTGTTGAGCAATCACAGACAGAATTATAAAATTTCTTATTATTATTCTTATATTAAAAAAAAATCTACCGACCTTAGGTCACCAAGGTATATCTATATCGAATTCGTTAAATTTATCAGTGATAACTCGTTATTGTTTCACAGTCTCACAGGTTTTAGGTTATTATAATATTGACTGCTAAAACGACAGCAGCTATTGTTGAACAAATTGATATTTTTATTAATTCGACGGATACATGGATGGGTTAATGCATGTATGTATGTATGTATAGATCGATGCAAGGATATGGTATTGTGTATCCAATGGATGTGTGGACACATGTATGGGTGCATGGATGTGTATGATGTATGGATGCATGGCCGGGTGAACCCACAACCTTCGAAATGAAAGTCGATTGCTCCCACTTAGCTAACACGGCTTTTGAATAATTATGATTACATCAAAACACATAAAACACCAATATAACAAGGTAAATAATGTTCTTGCATTACAAAGTTTAAGCACTTTGCTAGTTCAGACAGATCTAACGCAATAATCTGTTGTAACTGCAAGGTTGCCCTTACGAAACACTGTGAATGCACCTATAGCTGAGGTTATATTTAGACCCTTCGAATAGTCCGTACAGTCAGCGTCAAATTCAGTAGTCAAGATAGTCTCCCGGTTAAAATTCTCTGTTCTAAGGAGCACGGGCGAAGATGGGGATTCAACGTAGCGATTTTTTTTTTTTTTTTTTTTTTTTTATTTGTTTAATGTGGCTATTGTGTCACTGCGGCCTGAAAGGCCTATTGTGATCGCCACTTGTCATCGGTTCCCCTCAAAGTCGTAGCGTTACAGTTCGCCACTTATCCTTGCGGCTGTTAGGAACCGAAGGATTTTCTTTGGGGGAAGGTTTCGTAGTTCATCTGGACATAGCAGATGCTTGCCCAGGTGTGTACTACGTTTCTGCATCAGCGCTCCACATTCTCCTAGCAGATGGAGTGGCGTTTCATCTGCCTCCTCGCAGAATCTGCAGGTTTCTGTTTCGCATAGTCCTAACCTGTACATGTGCTTATTAAGGCGGCAGTGTCCGGTTAGGACTCTTGTTAAGATGCGCAGGTTGTTTTTGCTTAGCACTATGACTTGGTTTGTGGACCGTTTGTCAAAGGCTTTCATAGTTGATTTAGAGTGACCCATGCCAGGAGAATCACTCCAGATCTTTATGGATTCCTCGTAGCATAAGTCAAGCAGTGTTTTCTGGGCCAGGCTTTTCGGTACGCCGCAGAACGGCTCGGGTCCTAGTTGAAAGCCCATTGAACCAGAACGCGCGAGTTCGTCGGCACATTCGTTGCCAGCTATCCCTGCGTGTCCCGGTACCCATCTTAAGATAACCCTGTTGTTTGAGCCCAGGGCGTTCAGACGCTGGAAGCAATCTTCGACTAATCGGGATGTAATTTTCTTTGAATCCAGGGCTAGAAGCGCCGCTTGGCTGTCAGAGTTAATAATTATTGTTTGGTTGGAGTAGCGCTTTTGCAGATTGATATTGGCGCATTCTAGAATTGCGAATACTTCCGCTTGGAATACGGAGGCGAATTTTCCTAGGTGTATGCTAGAGTCATGCCTAGGACGCTCTCCGTAGACTCCGCAGCCTACATCCAGCCCCATCTTGGAACCATCTGTGTACCAGATAAGGTTGCCGACCTTGCAGAGGTCCTGGCAATTCTGCCAGTCCTCTCTGGTAAGCAGTTCCACAGAAAAGTGTTTTTCAAACACGTATTTTGGTAACATGACGTCAGTCGTCATGCTCAGGATTGGGTTTTCCAGAGTAGAGTCTTTGAGTGATCTCAGTTTCTGGGAAAGCCAGTTTGTCTTGCCCAGTGAGCCGGCCCTATACATGCTGGACTTTGCCTCTTTTTGAAGAAACAAGTGAAGAGGGGGCAGACCCAGCATTGCGTTTAGCGCCAACCCTGGGCAAGTAGACATTGCTCCAGTTGCCATAAGGCAAGCAGTCCTCTGGAGGCTGTTTAGTTTATTTATTGCGGTTTGCTGGCGGGCTTTGTCATACCATGCCATGGAGGCATATGTGATTATTGGTCTCACAATGGCAGTGTATAGCCACAGGGCAGTCCGGGGGCTTACACCCCAGTTGTTGCCCATTAGTTTCCCGCTAGCACCTAGTGCCATCTTAGCTTTATGCAAGACGTTAGCTAGGTGAGTGTTCCAGGTAAGCTTTTGGTCGATGGTGACGCCCAAGTACTTTACCTCTATGGAAAAATCAATGAATTTACCGTTGAGTTTGGGCTTTATCAACTTGTCTAGCCTTCGCTTATTTGTGAACGGTATGATCACCGTTTTGTCTGCGTTAACTGATAGACTGCTGTTGTTGCACCAGTCGCTGACAACATTGAGGGCTCTCTGCATGATACAAGAGATAGTCGACTGGCAAAACCCTCGCACGATTATTGCAAGGTCATCAGCGTAACCTAGCGCATCGATGCGAAGTTTCGCCAGTTCATGCAGAAGCTGGTCCACAGCTAGGGTCCATAGAACAGGCGATAGTACTCCACCTTGAGGGCACCCTCTGGCTGTAGATATTTCAAGAGTTGTGTTTTGAAGGGCGATGTTTGCCCCTCTATTAGAGAGCATATTTTCCACCCATCTGGTTGTGGTCGGATCGACATTTTTATTGCGCAACCCGTTCACCAACAGCGAGATGGGAGAATTATCAAACGCACCTTCAATGTCAAGGAAAGCACAGAGAGCAATTTCCTTATCCTCCAAAGCTTTCTCCACCCGGTCAATTAGATAGGTTAACGCCGTTTCAGTGGATTTGCCTTTACAGTAGGCATGTTGGCTGTGGTGGATTGGTGATGCAGCTAGTGCTACATCTCTTATGTGTCTGTCAATAACCTTCTCCATTGTCTTTAAAACAAAGGAAGAGAGGCATATGGGTCTGAAGGACTTTGGCTGGCTGTAGTCCTTCTTCCCAGCTTTAGGTATGAAGACAACTTTGACATTTGTCCATTCTTCTGGCACAAATCCCCAGGCCAGACTGGCCCTAAAGATTTTTACCAGAACGGGGCAGAGTACTTCAATACCCCGTTGAAGTAGAACGGGGTATATTTCGTCCTCTCCACACGCTTTGTTGATCTTGAGAGAGTTGACGGCCCACCTTACTTGGTTTGGTCTTATAATTTTTGCTGCTCTGTTCCAGTCCTCGTTTTGAGGCTTTTGCAGGTTTGCGGAAATTGGCAGTCGCAGTCTTTTTGGTTGAGAACCAGGAAAGTGGGTCGATGCCAGCAACTCTAGAGTTTCCATCTCATTTGATGTGAAAGTACCATCTCCTTTGTTAAGGAGACCTAGTTTGTTTGGTTTGGCTTTTGAGAACACTTTTTGAAGTCTAGCACTTTGGGGCAAGGTCTTTATTTCCTCGCAGAGCTTCCTCCAAGATGTTCTCTTAGCCTTTCTGATTTCTATATTGTATTCCGTAAGAGCTTTGTAGTAGGGTTCCCATTTGTGAAACCTTTTAGCCTTATTGAAAAGTTTCCTGGTTTTTCTCCTTAGCTTGCTTAGCCTAGAGTTCCACCAAGTGACCTTTCGCTTAGTAGTCTTAGACTTTAACGGACAACTTTCTTCATAGGCCATACGTATGCCTTTTGAAAGGGTAGTTGTCGCAATCTCAAGACTGTCACGAGTTCTTATACTTTTCGGGCAGCATTCGAGCATTTGCCTGAGCTTGCTATTGAAAGCTTCCCAGTCTGTTGCCCTAGTATCCCTGTAAGTAATAGTTTGAGTAGCTAAAGAAGTCATTATCTCAAAGCAGATGTGCTTGTGGTCCGACATAGAGATTTCGCCACTGACGTGCCAGTTGTTTATGTGCCTAGCTAAGTTGGCGGTGGCGAACGTTATGTCTAGAACCTCCTGTCTAACCCTAGTTACAAATGTAGGTTCACACCCTACATTAAGTATAGTTAGATTGTTTGTAAGAAGAAAGTCAAAAAGTAACTCACCTCTAGCGTTGATGTCTGTACTTCCCCAAGCGGTGTGGTGTGCGTTTGCGTCACAACCGACCAGGACCTCGGCGTTGTGCTGGGCGGCGTAGGCGACCACCCGCGCCAGGTCTTCTGCTGGGTCGCTTCTCTCTCCGGGCAGGTAGGCAGAGCACATAATGACCCTCGCTCCACTCCACCCTTTGAGGTTGACAAACGCCGCTACTAGATCATCATTACATAGTTCTGTAATTGGTAAAAAATCAACATTATTATTGAAAATCATGCATGCCCTGGGTCTGATGCCATTGCCATTAACTAGTAACTTACCAGCGGCATCGAGTCCCAGAACCTGAGTATTGGCTACCCAAGGCTCCTGGATTAAGGCGAGGTCAAGTTGTCCTTCCAGCAAGCAACACTCCATTACCGCGGTTGCTGCCACAGCATGGTGGAGGTTGGCCTGGAGGATCCTCGCCCTCCCCGCCTGGGTAGCCGTTACAGGTTTCCCCGCTGGTAACGAGGCTTAGACTTCACGAGCTTCGGGCGCGCACCGCGCCCTCGGCTGTCTTCAGTCTGCCTCGCACCTTGGGAGTCCCTGCCACGCGGTTTCGATGGACCAGGCCTGCTTTGGGGTGTTGCGTTTGAGGGCCCTGCCACGACAGGTCGCGGCTTCGACTCTCTTTTGCTTGGCCCCGAGGTGCCTTGTCCACGAGACGTTGATGGTTTGGGAGCGGCTGTGGGCTTGTTTTCGGAGCCGCCCTTTATCTTAAAGGCTATCTTTTTGAAGCCTAAGACAGCCTGAAAGTTGGCGGCTTTAAGGGCTTCCGCAGACTGGTCATCAAGGGCAAAAGTCACCACATGACCATTCCCTTCAGCCCTGCTGTGAAGCACCTTCCAAACTTCTGTACGAAGTCCCGCGTTCTGTAGCCTCAGTAACTGGACGGCCTCGTCGATTGACGCTGCCTCGATACTGGGCACAAACGTGACCGCAACCACAGGCTTAGGCAACTCGCTCTCCGGGATAATAGAGAGTTCTGCCTCGGCCCATGGTTTGATCTTGGGAACTTCGTTTTCAAGCCATGTAAGGCTCTCTTGATTCTCGCACGAAACCAGTATCCACCCTGGTTTGTGCGTGAAACTGGCAAACCTTGGTCCCATGCCACTGCTTGCTGTTTTAAGTATCGCCAAGGTCAGGGAGCGATGTACCTGCTTCATCTGTTCGTCGCTCATGGAGGCGTTGTTGCGGATTCCCACCCGCTTCGCCTCCGCGACATCTTTGAAGCTAGGTACCACATCCATGTCCCGGGTTACTTCTAGCCTAGGGGCCTTTTTAGGCTGCTCCTTAGGAGATTCCTCCTCTGATCTTTGTCGTTTGTTTGTTTTTGGATCAGGGGGAACATTGTGCACCGGGATTTCGGTCCAAGGCTTTACTGCCATTGCTCGTGCCTCGTCAATGCTGACGTTGGCAGCGAGCAGCCTTCGGAACCGCTTCCGTGCTGCACCACTTAGTTTAGCGCGTCTGGTTGGGGACGTTTCCATACCAGAGGCCGCAGCTACACAACCGCCGCCGACCTCCGTAGGTTCATCACCCGCACAGGGCGCTAGGCGAACAGGCTCCGGAGAGGCCAATAGGACCTCCTCCAGCCTGCTGCAGACTTCACCCGAAATGGGTGAAGATGGTTCTCCCGAAGGAGAAGAAGATTTGTTGGGTGAATTTAAATTTTCCATACAAATCCCACGAGAAGCTAGGGAACTAAAACTACCCGCCAGCAGAGCCCCGCATGCCCACGGGTGGGCTGATTACTGCACCGATTCGCCCTTTTTTCGGAGAGCCGCCGTTAGCAACTGATCATCCCATCAGCTACGCATCCATTGGCACGGTACGGATGACACCTTGGATTGGGGTTTAATTTCGGGTTTGCTCCCTCTACGCACAGCAAACACGGCGTAGCGTGCCAGTAAACTATCCAACATCTGCTTGACGCTCGATGGTGAACCCGCCGGGATCTGGCACCCCTCCACGGCAGTATTCGTCTGGTGTTTTCAGTTACGTCTATTTCATAGGGAACTAGACCAATAACAGGGGACAACCACGAGAAGGATAACACACCAGGCTTGCCTTAGGGATCGACGACTGTTGCGCTACTCTCCCCTAAGACCATTTGCACCTTACGATTCTAAGAAGAGAAAAGTAAGGTAGGACTGTCTCTATCCTATGCAAGCAGCTAGAAAGCAAGCAAGCTAGGCGAAGCAACTATTAAAGCATAGAAACAGCCCCCCCCCAAAACGCACTTTTACGTAGCGATTATATTCTCTTTGATGGGGACAATATTGACAATATTGTAAGGCCGGTGACTGCGGCCGTAGATAGGTACAGTCAGAGTCAAATTCATATAAGCGTCTATAGTGTACTCAAATAATCTGTTCCGGCTTTGCAAGAATGCAAAAACCTTCCTATTGCTAAAAACCGGATGAAGATAGTTTCGTGGTTTTTCAGATTATCGAGAACACTGTGACAGACAGACGCGGCGACAAACCTTAATTTATAATAAGTATAGATATGATATAGATATGCTGCATAAGATCTCATTTGACCACAATCTAATCTGATGTAAAGTGACGATACGGTCGATGGGACATGAAGACCTAGACCTAGAACCTATTAACTCTTTCTTCCCTTCTCATTGTATCATTAATTTTCCTTTAACATTCTCTTGAAACAAAAATAATGTATATTAAGCATTATCATTGTTTCATACACATACCAAAAGCTTAAAGCCTTACGTTTTTCTTCATCGTAACCTCATGACTGAGGGACGTGACTATGGCGTCTCAACAGCTATGTCACTTCTCTCCATCGACTCCGGTCCTGAGCCATCTTTATTTACTTGGAGAGTGCCACTTGTAGCGTCCTGCGTTTTGCGGGTCCACCGTGTAGGTGAGCGGCCTCGACTTCTCTTTCCTTCCACACTGTCAGTAATTATCAACCTCTCCAGGCTGTTTGGGTCACACCTGACAGTGTGTCCGAAGAATTTGCGTACTCTCTGCATGCAGATTGCAGCTAGTCGAGTTCTTATGCCAAGTTCTTTGAGAATTGACTCGTGCCTACCACAAGCCAAACCAAAGCATAACCACAGGGCTAGATGTTGCTGTGGCTTTGACCAGTAATATTTATTTGTTTATTTATGTGGCTATCAATGATGTGGCCACCGGCAACCTTGGTGGCCGGTTGCAGCGGATCCATCGAACGCAATGTTTGTGTGCCAATGGTTAGCATTGCTATAGGTCAGTTACCATTTTGCGTGGTAAGCGAATCTTTCAATAATACTAAAAGTGCAAAATTAATATTAGGTCCTTACATATGAAATTGGCGTTTTGTATGGGAGGAACAAAAAGTCGAATATTTTTTAATATAATATATTTAATTAATCAAAGTATGAACCATTATTTTCTATGCACTTTTGCCATCTTATAGGTAGTTCATTGATCCCTTTACTAAAAAAACCAGTCGGACGGGAATCAATAAAATCTTTGAAGGCGATTTGGACTGCCCCATCGGAGTTGAATTTTTTCCCTTGCAAGAAGTTATCCAAATTTCGAAAAAAATGGTAATCTGTTGGAGCAAGGTCCGGGGAGTACGGAGGATGTCTTAGACTTTCCAATTGAAGCTCTTCTAATTTAGTAGCCGTCTGTTGCGCAGTGTGTGGTCTAGCGTTGTCGTGAAGCAGCAGTGGCGTGGAGCGATTGACCAGCCTAGGTTGTTTAGCCGCTAGCTTTTCCATCATGGTTTGCAATTGCTGACAATAGACATCAGCCGTAATAGTCTGGCCAGATTTGAGAAAACTGTAATGAACAATACCGGCACTAGTCCACCAAACGCTTACAAGTAACTTTTTTGGGGTTAATTTTCGCTTGGGGCAGGATTTGGCTGGCTGGCCAGGATCCAACCATTGCGCTGAGCGCTTCCGATTATCGTAAAGAACCCATTTTTCATCACAGGTAATGATTCGGTTTAAAATACCTTCATTATTGTGCCGGTTTAGTAATGTAACGCAGCAGTCGACGCGCGTTTGCCGGTTTGCTTCAGTCAATTCGTGAGGTACCCACCTTTCTAGCTTTTTAATCTTCCCAATTTGCTTCAAGTGAATTAAAACAGTTTTATCACTAACACCGCAGCCTGCAGCTAACTCGGACGTGGTTTGCGATGGATCCGCTTCCACAATAGCCTTCAACTCTTCATTATCAACTTGAGTCTCAGGCCGTCCACGGGGCTTGTTCTGCAAGTCGAAATTTCCAGAACGAAAACGTTGGAACCAAAAACGAACTGTGTTTTCTTTTGCAACACGACCGCCATACACATCATTCACCCTTCGAGTTGTTTCCGCAGCACTAGTGCCACGGCGGAACTCGTACTCGTAAATAATGCGATATTTTAAGTTTTCCATTTTGTAAAATGAGTGACGCAAACAGAAAAAAACAGAAGAAAAAAAACAAATGAATGACGATCATCGAAGCACAAATACATGAGTCTATAGCTGTACAAATTTGAATTTGGAATTCCTTACCAAAGAGGAGAAATTTGTGATTAAAGTGGCCAGTACGAAAAACGCCAATTTCATATGTAAGGACCTAATATTTAAAAAATGGTAGTGCGTCGTGGTGTTACCCGCTTTATAATGTATTTTACAGCGGTAAAAAGTAGCCTATGTCCTTTCTAGGGCTCTAGAGAATCTGTGTATCAAATTTTGAATCGGTTCAATAGTTCTTGCTCGAAGAGGCACAGTCATACAGAGTAATTTTCGCATTTATAATCTTAGTATGGATTCCCCAGTGGAAATGAGATTTTCTCGAGGTAAATTTAGGTATTTGATAGAATATTTCCGAACTTTCAGCCGCTACCATTTTATCATCGGAGTCTCAGAGATAAGGCTGGGTTTCACCCCTACATAGTGGTTATCTCTTCGAAGTGTACACAGCTGATTGGAGTCCCATGCCGAGCTCTGTTCTTCTGTTTACTTCTTGATGGATGCTGCTTATTCGTCGATCTCGTCTCTGACTTTGTTTAAAATTTAACCAGGTTTTTTTTTCCTTCTTTTGACCACAATCTCACCTGATGTAAAGTGAAGATGTGGTCTAAGATGGAGCATGAAGGCCTAGAAGATGGCTTCTCCGGACCCTATTACGAAACACGAAAAAATCGCTTCACGCACTGGCCCAGCCCGGAGGGTGGTGACAAGCCGCGGCCGAAGCCTACCACCAGTGACTGTTCTTAGCTCCACCCGACGGTCACGTGTAAGGATTCAGAGGGTTACCACTTACGGACGTGAACAGCCAAAACCTCCACAAAAAAATCCTGGTAAATCTGCCTTTAAAAAAAAATGGGTATCTATACCAACCAAGGCCAGTCTATAGTTCCTATAATACTATAGTTTAAATCTATACTAAAATTATAAATTTGAAGAGTTTGTTTATTAGTTTGTTGGATAGCCTATTTGTCTAGAAAAGCTATATACTACTTTCTACCGCGAGAAAATACTTTGTTCCCGCTGTAAAATCCTAAAACAAGGGCAACGGTTGTAAAGCTAGGAGCACTGTGCAGTGTGCACGGGTCATTAAAACCTGCGCTTACCGTACCCTAATGCAATAGGTACCGAAATCGCGATCCGAGCGATTGCAACAGCTGGTTCCGTAGACATGTCAACACCGCTCATACTCTGTTACCTCATGCTTGCTAAATATACATATAAGTGAGCTGGGCTGCACGCTTGTTTTACATGCGACAGTGAGTTAATAAATAAAAAAAAACCAGACAATTCACACAACAACATCTAGCCCCGTCGCAAGCTCTAAACTTGTGTTGCGATATCTGATATACTTAAAATAATAGTCAATCATTAAAGATATTTTTTATTAAACATATTAAACACCCAGACCAAGGAGAAAGTGCTTGCAGAACATACAAACACTTTCACCCTCGGATTAATGTATAGGCAGCACTCCCAGACTAAAGCCGTGTTGGCTAAGTGGACACACGACGTCGTGGGTTCAAACTCCGCCACGCACCTTTAACACGTGCTTTAAATTCTTTTTTTAATGGATTTTTGCTTATCACAAACTCCAAAAATATGTATACCGTTCTCCTACTGGTAGGAGCATGAATACTAATATGAATTTCACACTTTTCAGAAAAAGACAATTGTCTGCATATCAATGTTTTATGTGCATAGAAATATATTTCAATTTATAAGGCTTTTTTTTCAATTTTGTCGCCTAGAAACAAGCTCCTAGCATTATTGTGTCGCAGCAGAAACAAGCGTACAGAACAGACCTTCCGGAGCTGTTTCGCCACAAGTTAGTTGACCTGTTGCATTTCCACTAGCTGCAAGAACGCTAATAGTAGGTAGGGAACCTGGGATCCATGATTAAATGGATAAGTTCAGATATATTAACTATTATTTTAGGTTTAAAAACAAATACTAAAAACACATATTAAATAATGTTTTGAGGTCCGATACAACAAACGTGAATTTATAAACCAACATTGCATGAGGCTTTTTGAACTTTACAAAAATAGGTTCTTATCTACGTTGAGGTAAAGTAAAAATTAAAAACCATAACTATTATTATTGTTTTTAATTTTTTTCCAAATGTGGTCTACACAGTTTTAAATATTCATAAGTTTGAGATAAAATAATTTATTATTAAATAATTCAATTCTAGCCATCCAGAATATACAATAATAAATTATTTTAACAAAATATAAATAAACAAACCTTACTTTTTATACTATGGAAACACCAAAAGTAAAATTCTGAATTCTATTACATAAATTATTATACAGAAAGACTGTTCAAATGATTCTTAATAATAAAAAAAATGTCTAGACTATAAGAAATGTTGCTGCTGTTAAAACATATTGTAAAATTAGAAATAGCACCTGCTGTAAAGGGGCATGATTAAAATAAAAAGTTGGTACACATATATGAAATGTAACAATCAATTACAATCTTTCGTAAGATATGTAGTTTAATAACATTATCTTATTAGCTAAGTCTGCACAAACACAACAGTATAAACAAAAATAAGTATTTGCCACATCCACGATTCTACGTTCCCGGACATCCTAAGATAAACCAAACGCCTTTAGTTTCGACACTTTATTAACCCAATAATAGCTTGCAAACGACGCAGGGTAACCATGGTATTTGAAGGTATTTTGTACTGAGTACCAGAGATGTGAGGAAACCGCCATGTTCTGAGAACTTTAAAGAGTTTGAAAGACATGTGACATTCACCAACCTGCACTTGGCCAGTGTGGTTAGTTAAGGCCTAATCTCTCTCTCCAAGAGAGAAGTGTGTCCCAGTAGTGGGAACGTTAATAGGGTGAAGATGATGACCAGAGTTGTTAGAAACATTCGGTACGAGCTTGTATTTTTTAGAAATTATCTCCTAGTGGGTGACATCACCACTGTGTGACAAAACCCTCTTTCTTCTTTCTAAAAAGGCCTTTTATTAAATATTTTATTTATAACTCAAATATGAAACTTACCCAGCTGAAGCCAACTAAGATATTCAACGCCTCAAAGAACACAAACAATAAAGAGTCGAAGGTTGTATTTTGCAAGCTAGTCCAGATGATTTTTTATGTTAACTTCATAAATATTTACTGCTTTTGAGTGTATATCAGGTAATAGAATTAACACATATTCTATGTATGAGATGTATATTGCAATTAAGATAAAATTGCAGTTTACATCTGTATCGGTTATGACTTTACATGTAATATCCAACACGGGTCTATTTGAAAACATTAGATTTTAAAATGCCATAAAAGATTTGCAATGAAGAATCGAACATGCAAAGTGATCACTTATTAAAAACCTGTGTGCCTTATTTCTATAAAATCGTTTAGCATTTAAAAAAAAAAGCCGTGTTGGCTAAGTGGGAGGACACTCAACTTTCATTCCGAAGGTCGTGGTTTCAAACCCCGCCACGCACATCTGGGTTTTTTTTTTTAAATTGTATGTGCGCTTTGGAAACACCTGCTTTAACGGTGAAGGCAGACATCGTGAGGAAACCGGCATGTTCTGAAAACTTTAAAGAGTTTGAAGGACATGTGACATTCACCAACCCGCACCAATTAAATATAATAATATCATCTACATATCATTTATATATATATAAATCTTCTGTACGTGTGTTAGTAATTTAACGCCTCCTAAACGGCTATGCCGATACTGATGATATTTTTTGTGCTGGTTATTAAATTATAGTATAAGCTTAAGGGTAAGTAAATAAAGAGACTAACTTAATGATTTTTAATAAGTGATAAACCTTTCTTTGCAGTTTAAACTATTTTAAAATTTAATGCAGAAGGAGATTAAGACGCCTTTCATCCTGTGCGCGAAGGTAAATCATAAATCATTTATTGCTTGCGAATCTGGTGAAACATAGTCAGGTCTTATAACTAATTAGAGCTAAACAGATTCTGCTACTTTGAGCACACAAACATTACATGTCACTTACATATAAAATAAAACTAATAGATAAAAAAAAATTAGAAAGGTTACGGATGTGTCTTAATCTCTTTCTGAAATAATTTTTAAAAAGGAAACTAACTGTCATAGAGAAAAAGAAAGAACCTTTTTTTTCAAACTCAATCGAAAAATGATTGAATCATTCAATCGATTCGTTTGAAGATGGGAAGGTCACACTCTCGGCGATAGTAATTCATGTATCAGACGACATTGGCCGTTTTGAAACTGACAGCTCGGTCACGGTCTAACGCCGTGTCGTAACGTTGCGACAATCTGCGATCGTGTTTAATCTCTTCTGTGAATAATGAGGTACGCTTTAAAAGAGTTCAAAAAGTGTGTGACTTTGTTTATGGATTGCGATGAGTCAAGACTAGTAGACATAATATTCATGGCAAGTGAACTTTAAACCTAATTTAAGACTTAACAAACATAATATTTTACGAAATTATATAATTTCATTATTATTTTACCAAGGAAAATCCCTGATTAGTTTTAATTTATGAATCGTATGTATTGTAGATATTTATTTATATGGTATTTTATATGGTTTTCGGGACATTTTTTTGTAACACAATTTCAAACTAGCACACAGAAAGTAAGTCCTGAAACTGAGTTAATTAATACTTTCTAATGTTTTCATTAAATTATTGATTGATTTATATTTATGGGATCATTATTAGAGCAAAACAGTGTAGGACCCTAATTATCTCTCACATAATAATAATTGTAAAGTATGTCCACACCGTAAAGCGTTCATTACAATACCAACAGTTAATTAATCTAGTTAATTAACAAAATCAGATATAAAAGTGTCAATGCAACAGACGAATTTAAATGTAATATTTTTTTTACATATAAAACGTAATCTTTTTTTAATTCGTCGTCAAAATAGCTAGCCTCCTTTTTGCCGGTCAAAATGCAGCAGTAATTGTTCAAACTAGGTTACAGAACAGTTCATGTGGTCATTCCACCACCGTTACATCACCGGACCAGTTGCCGATCTTCACCTTGGTGTTGTGCAACGTGTCAAGGCTGTTGCAGCTCTTTCTTACACTATAATTATTTAAAACTAGCTGTCCGACCGCGGCTTTACACGTAACTGCACTTACCTTTTTTGGCGCAATATAGTTATAACCTAATGTTAATTTATGTTTTTGTTGTATTTTATTGTGATTGTGACAGAATAAATGATTCTTATTCTTAACTCCTGATTGTACATAAAATAGTCATAAAGTTTTTGTTACAATGGTCATGTACAAAGGCGAGCTAAACCCTGTAAGGGTTTTCTTACAGAAAACCTGTAGTGATGGAGAAATGTGAAACAAAATGGGAGTCAGAAAACAGATAATTAGAGAAAAGCAGCGAGCTTATAGTAAATGCAATTTGAAATAAATCTATGTTACTACAGCGCTGGTTTTCAGTGCCGCCTGTCTGGGTGTGGAAGCCGTGGCTAAGTGGGAGCACACTCGACTTTCATTCCGAAGGTCGTGGATTCAAACCCCGCCACGCACCTCTGGATTTTTCTTCTTGAAAATTGTATGTGCGCTTTAAAACACGTGATTAAAGTAGGCAAACATCGTGAGGAAACCAGCATGTTATGAGCACTTTAAAGAGTTTGAAGGACATGTGACATTCACCAATCCGCACTTGGCCAGAGCGTGATGAATTAAGGCATAATCTCTCTCGTCAAAGAGAGTCCCAGGAGTGGGGACGTTAATAGGGTGATGATGATGATGATGTCTGGGTGTTCTGACCATACCCAGCAGTCGATGGCCTATGGCTGAAATAATGAAAATTATAACAAATGTTCCTGCTATTATTCTTTAATATTAAAAAGTCATCAGAAATGAATACATCTATAGTCGAACGAGGGTCACCGCAACATTGCCAAACGAATAAGTAGAAGTGGTAGACCGGCCGTAGAGTACAACAGAAGGTAGTTGTGGCAGAAGGGTTACCGGTGAATGTTTAGCTAACGAAGTCTCCAATGAGAGGATGTCTTGTTTAGAGGCGCGTGATCACGGTGGAGGCAGGCTTTCAATTCCAAAATATTTAAGGAAGTTTATGAAGGAGTCCTGAGATGATGACCAAAACAAACCTACGACTTGACCTACCTATCTACCTTTTTTGAGTATGTAATTTATGGCTAAAATCTGCAATTACGTGTTTACTTTATTTTGATATACCTAGTGACACTCTCACAAAAGCCGTGTTGGCTAAGTGGGAGGACACTCGACTTTCATTCCGAAGGTCGTGGGTTCAAACCCCGCCACGCACCTCTGGATTTTTCTTGAGAAATTTATGTGCGCTTTAAACACGTGCTTTAACGGTGAAGGCAAACATCGTGAGGAAACCGGCATGTTCTGAGAACTTCAAAAAAGAGTTTGAAGGACATGTGACATTCACCAACCCGCACTTGGCCGGCGTGGTGAATTAAGGCCTAATCTCTCTCGTCAAGGGAGAAGTCCCTGTGTCCCAGCAGTGGGAACGTTAATAGGGTGATGATGATGATGACTCTCACATACATACAAATCTTACGACATATCTCAAGCTAAACTCCATCGAGCCGTTCAGGCCGCTGAATGGGCAAAATAATTATTATACATACCTACTCTTGCAAACATAACACTTCTTTTGGCGCGGTCGGGTAACATTCTAGAAATAGGTAGCTGTTCGAATGTGAATTCTATTGAAACAGTTGTTGGTACAACTTGCAACCTTGACACGATTACGAAGAGTTACATCATTTTAATAACTAAGGCATTTGTATCTTATATCATTTGTATGTCAGCATTTAAACACACTGAACGAGAAGTGCAGAAAGAAATTTTGTGGACAGTGTTGGTCCATGGCAACTAATCCGTCAATGTCTGGTACATGAACACTATGTATTTCTACAAATTTATGCTATGCTATGAGAAAGATGTTTATAAAAAACAGATTTGTAGCTGATTGTGGCACGCGGAGGTGGTAAGTTATTCCGACATATCGTGGCAGCATGGTCATGACAAATGCAGTCGTTTTTCGACAAATCAGACAGATACCAATTCTAATTTCATTACTAGAAAATATAATGTATTTGTATTCATATTACGATATCAGGCTTTATTATTATAATCTATACTATTATTATAGACTTGATTGTTTGTTCCGGTGTGAGTGGACCAGTCCGATTCAAACAAATATTTCATTAGAGAGCATAATCTATCGAGCAAGGCTAAAGGTACTTTTTATCGGGGAAAATAAATGGTTCCCGCGGGAGAATAAAAAATATGGGCAACGCAACGCCGTGGCGTTAAAAACAGAACATAATAATTAATGTATTTTTCCACATTTTTTTATATATATTTGCAACTATATATATTAGAGCAAAAAATTAGCATATTTCGTTTTGGCCATAAAAAATCAATGGAACTATATTATGTGCTAATGTGTCATAAAATCGTTCAAGTTCCATAGATAATGAACAAAACAGGTTTGCCACATAATGATGGCTTGCAGCATAATGGAAACATTACTGTATGAAATAAGAGTGCGCAATGTTGATGTAATGTTGCGGTAAGTGTGTCAAGGTGAGACTAGCAGCGGCTGGCGGCTTCACTTGAGAAATTAGTTAAGTGAATGTAGCATCCATGGTGATTATAATATTAAGTGGAACTAAATGATACATTTTAGATCTTTGCGATCGTTCCTCGTCCACAATGTTCACTTAATTATCATCCACATCGCGTCCTTTCGTCCCTTTTATTTCCTGTCCATCCTAAGGTTGAATGGAAGAGATCGGCCATAGCGATAAGGCCAGCCTTTGTAACCTATTTTTAATTTAATAAAGATTTTTGTAAAGTTTATTCTTAATTTGTATGGTGTACAATAAAGTGTTGTCTATTCTATACTATCATAATGAGATAGTGGAAGAAAGGTCTAATTTCAATAAAATAGACCGCCTTACCGTGCCGTAGTCCATAGTTAAAAGAAAGAAAGAAAACACATTTTATTAAGGACACACTAAACATAGTACAAAGAAATATAATATACAAACACACAGCAAGTGTCCCAAAAAGGCCCTCAACTTAGCATGTGTTATTTTGCACGTGACAAAATAACGCTGATCTTCCGTTGAAAGCCTTTCGAGTAACAGCCACATACAATTTAAACAAAGAACAATAAAACACGTGAAAACTAGCCAGAGAGTTGATTTCATCAACTAAAAATAAACAAAAAACAGTAGTTCTCTCATTATGATGTTAATACCCGGGTGGAGCCGGGCGGGACCGCTCGATTTTTAATATAAAATTATAGATTTTTGTAGCCATATATTTTTTATTCTCACTTTTTTATGGTAGATAAGCCTTACTTACCTATCTTTCAGCTTTTACTAAGGCACTGTGTGACATTATTTTTGTACGCAGACGTCTTCATTTGATAAATACCTAAAAATATTAGCCTTATATAAAAAAAAAATTGTCACGCTATGTGTGTATATAATATTATAATAAACTACCAAACAAAATAAAAGATTTACCATATAATTTATTTGTGAAAAAGTTAAAGTTATGGCTAACAGATAATGCTTTCTACAGTGTCAAGGACTATTTAGAATTGAAATCTTGACTATGTATATTAATTGACATTTAATTTAAAATTGACTTATTATATTTTAATGTACAAAATTTTTGCATGCCAATGTTTTTTGGTGAAGTATGTGAAAATTGAAATGTAATATCTTATATGTACCATATTTCATGCAATAAATGATTATTATTAATTAATTAGGCGATACCAAAGGATACAAAAGACGTCCTTAAAACAATGTATTATTTGATTATTCACGTTGAAACGTTGACAAATCGACACATCATGTCATACGCGTACTCTATATCAGTTGCTGTTTAAATAATTTAATCTTATCTCAGAGTTTTTCATGATGAAACTGGGTCGGTTTGGTGATGCAACGGGTTGCATCATAGCGACCGGGTTTGAATCCTTCAAGGTCCGCAGATCACCTCAATGGCTGGTGTAGTAATGATGATAACGTGCTGTAAATCTGTGCTGTTATATGAAATGTGATTTTGTCGGCTCGCTATCAAATTAATCATATATAAAAAAAAAAAAACCGGACAGCTCACATGGCATCACCTAACCCCAAAGTAAAAGAATAGTAATAATTTTTTTTTAATAAAGCTATATACATTAAAAACAGATAAAAATATACTTTATTTGCAAAAAACATGTGTTACATAAGATGATCAATAAAATAACATATAACTTATGACAGACATGTTTGACCATTGTTATATTTCAGCAGTAAAAATAACCCGCTCTTGGTCAGCGCGGTGAATTAAGGCCTAATCTCTCTCGCCAAGAGAGAAGTCCCTGTGTCCCAGCCGTGGGAACGTGAATAGGGTGATGACTATGATGAATAAAAAAAACGTAAAATAATCACATGTATCAACTATAAAAATTTAAATTAAATAATAAGGCTATTGTAATAATTTAAAAGAACTAAATTTAAAATTAAAAAAAATCATAATATTTTTGGTATCTGTTTAAGTTTCCTCTTGAACATGTTAATAGATAGCATAATACACATTTTATATTTAGTTTATATGTCATGGGCATTTTAATATAAATTTACATGGTAGCTCAATTGTCTAAATTGTGTTATTATAATATCGGCCGTAGGATATCTTCTACTAGATGCATAAGCCCAGGTACAGACAAGTCACTTTGCTGATAAATAAATAATTTCGGACATAAGACATCCACTCACGGACTCCAAGTCATCCATTCACTTCTAAACTTACCATCAGATGAGTTTGTAATCAAACATTGACATAAAAAAAAATTGGTGGATAGTTCTGGTGGATGACACCTTCTATAGTATTTATTTATTGATCATAAAGCGACTATATAAATAATGGAGTGTCCCTAAATGACTCAATAAAATGTAATTCTGTAATATCCTAATGATTGAAATTCCTAGACCAAAACAAAAGCCGATAAATCTAACAATTTAACATTTCAAAACACAACGTTCTAAAATTAACCAATACAAATCATGTATCCGTCCACTATAATAAGAACTCCTTCGTTCAGTCCCTAAATTACCATACAATATTGTAGAATAAAAAACTTGTACTTTTGACTTTGACAACTAATAAGTAAATTACAAACAGATTAAACACAAATTCTATACCTTTAAAAAAAAATCCAAATTTGAATTGTCTTTGAATACTATTTGGAATTATGAAGACTTTGTGTGTTCAAATTTCGAATTTATAATTTGTGTTCGACCAAAGAGGTTGTTTCCAATACCATAATAATATAAACTTTGTTTATACTAATAAACAAAATTTTGTACTCTGTCAATCACGATATTATTTTTATGTCCTACTAGCTGACCCCAGCAATTGTTGTTTTGCAAAATGAAAAATTGATAGTAGCTGATTCTCCAGACCTACTGTATACGCATATAAAATTTGGTAAAAATCGGTAAAGCAGTTTCGGAGGAGTACGGTAACTAACATTGTGACATGAAAATTTTATATACTTTTGATAGATATGATCTTTGACGTTAGGAACACACCTACATTGCTTAGACAACAGTGAGTGCTTGTAATTTAATATGAAAATTTAAAATTATACCATAGCAATAAAGCTCAAATTGACTACGTTTTAGTTACAAATCATTTGTATGGGAAAAAGAAAAGGGCAATTTTTAGGGTTTTTCCAGCAATAATTCTAATTTTTCTCGCCGTAAAAACCATCCTTGAACTTCAACGAACATTTTAAAAAAGATTTGGCCAAATTGGTCCAGGCGTTGTTGAGTTATGCGCTTACCAACACATTTTGCGATTCATTTTTATATTATAGATGTTATTAATTACCTACCTGCTCAGATTTATTTAAATTTCATCTGATCCATACTTATTTGCTCTTTAAACTACTTTTTGTTTCATTGTAAAAAAAACGGGAGTTACTCACGTAATGAACTAGAGTTTTTTATGAGTGCTTACCCGTTCGACCCAAGATTTTTCTACCCAATAGGTATTTTGCTCCGTTCAACCCAAAACAATAGATTCAAGTTACCCGTTCTACCCACACCTACTTATTCCTAATTTCTATTGTTTGAATTCAAATAAATGTCATAGTGAAATACTAAAGAAGCAGGGTCATTCATTACATTAGACAAAAAATCGCCACGGCGTTGCCCGTGTTTTTGGATTATCTCGTGGGATCATATATACAAAATCAACAACTACTAATAAATTGAAAATTAATTAAAAAAAAATTGTCCAGCGGACAAAATTGTGAATCTAAACCATTCCCAGATCCCCTTGAACACACACAAAAAATTTCATCAAAATCGGTCCAGTAGTTTGAGAGAAGTTCAGTGACATACACACTCACAGAAGAATTATATATATAAAGATATACAAATTACGATGTCTGTACTATTTAGAATACACTGTGACTCAGATTTTTGCTTTGGGTAGAACGGGGCATATGTTTTGGGTTGAAGGGGTAAAAATATTATTGGGTAGAAAAATCATGGGTTGAACGGGTAAGCACTCTTTTTTATTTAATTGGTGTAAATATTGCTCTATATTAACATAGTAACAACGTGAACTAACTCCTTGGTTTGTTCCCGCGGACCAAACTACACTGGTTTATTCTCAGTGACGTTATGCAACAATCGTGACCTTAAAACGTTACGTAACTGTAAGCCAAAACTGATCGTTGCTGTGCAATACCAACTCCTATTGTTGTAGTATAACAGTTGGTATTTGTTTGTAAAGATTGTCGTTTGAGTGAATTAGGTTACACAAAATTAATGTACCATTTGCAATGATACGGAGTTGAGTTCAATTGAACGGCGAAATATCATCTCTTGTTGCCACATCATTTGGTAGAATAACACTAAAATATTAGACTATTAGTGGCATCGGCATTGTAATGGTTTGTTGTCATAATCCCCACTAAGCTGGGGATTATGAAAATATCGGCGTTTTCCCATTACCATGAATAATCCTGGCTGATGGGGATTATGACAGTAAAAATAATTAAATTTTATTTTATATTACCTCTCCCAACTCGGAGTCTTATATAAAAATCAAAAATAAACTTACATTTTAATAAATTTTTAACTAAGTGATGTGGAAACCTTGTTTATTTTTACAAAAATAAATAGTTATAGTTGCTTAGATAAATTTAAAGTATTTTTGTGGGTTTTATTTTTTGATTGAATTTGAATATTAAACGCATTCCCGAGAGAAAATAAGCACATTTTAGATAGACCGAAACCGACCAATTTTATTGTTTATTTTATGCAAGGCTTATTTGCATAAAATAAATATTTTATAATTTAAGGACACAATAAGAAAAACTATACTTATTAAAATAAAAGTTTATTCGCTTTTTAAGAAGGCACAAGGCACCGAGAGCGGTGATATATATATAATATACCAAAGTTTTTCGTGTCATAATCCCCACTAGCCAGGACTAATCATGATCGTGGTCTCTCAGTGTAGTACAGTCTGATGACACCCAATCCGCCTGCCAAAGGGGCCGAATGTTGCCAAACCTACTCTTTATGATGAGAATCAGACTCAGATGATGAATGCTGAAGTAACGATGTTGATGTATAGAACTAGGTATAAACCTCTTTACCTGAATTCCCCCCAGTTTTTGTCCATTCAGTTCAAAGATCTAACTCGGGATACTCATACAATGGATATGACACCGTGACACTGGTACCATTCTCATTGCTATCCGCGTTGGTGCTGTAGGGTGACTGTTATTTGAGTAACTTTAAGGAATGCAATCTCAATACATAGTATGAATATAAAAAAAATAGACCCTTATGAATTTTCATACTTATTAGTTTCAATAAGGTTGATCTTGTGCAGAAATGAAAATGAAACGCATCGATGTTGTGCATACACGTCGGTCTAAGGATATTTTTTTATTATCTTTATGTATATAAATCTTCTGTACGTGTGTTAGTCATTGAACTCCTCCTAAACGGCTGGACCGATTTTGATGACATTTTTTGTGTGTGTTTAAGCGGGTTCGAAAATGGGTTAGATTCACAATACGGTCAAGGTCAAGGTCTTTTGTGAAACAAAATCTTAAGACGACAATAGGTTACACAAATTCTTTCGTTTAAAAAATATGAGTGCGCCATTATTAATTTGTAGCGTTTTTATTTATATTTAATTTTGTAAACTTTTTCTATTGAATATACTTTGAAATAATTAATAATGATAAAATAGCCCCAAATCTTCAGAATGTGCAGTTTATGTTAATAGACAAAATAGTTTTTTTTACCTATATTACCTGTAAACTCTGACGTCTTGTATCACAGAAAAATTTTAAACAGTTCTCGAGTTCTACTCATTATACTATATTTTTGACATCAGAAGATTAGGTAAGCAGCAGATATGTTTATATACTTTTTTATTGTTTGGTGCACAAAAATTGAAAGTTTGTCCATCTATACAAGGTGTACTTTTCGACAAATGGGCTTCCAAATAGAAATGTTACACAACAAAATATCATCACCAGCGTGCTATTCACACCCTTTTTGCTTTATATACCAATTGTACTTCAATAATTGTAATTTAAACACCTAATGTATATCATCATCATCATCACCCTATTAACGTTCTCACTGCTGACACAGGGTCTTCTCTCTTGACGAGAGAGATTAGGCCTTAATTCCCCGCGCTGGCCAAATGCGGGTTGGTGAATGTCACATGCCCTTCAAACTCTCTTAAAGTTCTCATGCACGCCGGTTTCCTCACGATGTTTGCCTTCACCGTTAAAGCACGTGTTTAAAGCGCACATAAATTTCTCAAGAAGAAAAAACCATAATACTTGTAATTTTTTCTCTCCATCCACGGTTGTCTGGAAGAAATTGCTTTTAGCAATAATACCGCATTCTAGGTTTAGTTTTAATTTCTTATTATATTATTTCTTTGTTTGGTGTGTAATAAAGTATTTTCTATTCTATTCTATTCTAAAAACCAGTATATCCATTTATAATAATATATGGACGAACATTTTTCCCAAAAACGCAAACCATGGACACCGTACTACTAGTAAATAGTTTATGTGTCTTCCCATAGTTAGTTACATACTTCTCGCACTTGCACCGTGACTTAATCCGCTTACCCAGTAACGAG
Source organism: Gymnoscelis rufifasciata (assembly GCA_929108375.1). NCBI lineage: Eukaryota > Metazoa > Arthropoda > Insecta > Lepidoptera > Geometridae > Gymnoscelis > Gymnoscelis rufifasciata. The sequence continues at coordinate 3,504,792 of OV815327.1, read as the reverse complement.
CCGGATGCGACAGGGTTGTCACTCACTGCATCTCACTTATAAGAATAAGCAGCCCTATTTACGTTCCCACTGCTGGGACACAGGGACTCTCTTCACGAGGGAGATTTGGCTTTAATTCACCACGCTGACCAAGAATGTCTCATGTCCATCAAAATCTTTTATGTTCTCAAAACATACAAGTGTCCTTGCGACGTTTACATTCGCCATTAGATCACGTATTTTTTTCAACAAGAAAAATCCAGAAGCGTTCCGCTGTATTTGAAATCTTCGGAATGAAAGTCGAGTTTGCTTCTACTTACGACTTACACGGCTACGAGGTGCGAACGGACACCATCAGTATTGTGTGTCGCGATAGTGTATCATTCGGGTGTGAAAATAACTGTGTGATCCGAATTACCTTTGGCAACGATATATATTAAAACAACCCTTTGCCTCTTTAATTTTCTTGAAAATGTTTCTAGGTAGTATATCAGTCACCTAACACCCATAGTACCTACAAGCTATGCTTAGTTTGAGGTTAGGTGATGCTGTGTAATTAGTTGTTTTCTTTATTAGCTGACCCAAGCAAACGTTGTTTTGCAAAATGAAAAATAGATAGAAGCCGATTCTCAGACCTATGATCAGAATATGCTTATAAAATTTCATAATAATCGGTTAAGAAGTTTCGGAGGAGTACAGTAACTAACATTGTGACATGGAAATTTTATATATTAGATTCAATTATTTTTGCGGCAGGTAATCTAGGTGGAACAGGTGGCAGCCCTACGATCAGAAGCAGGGATCTGTTCGACGGATGCTAACCCAGTGCCGTGTAACGGGAGTTACTCACTGCTGTGGATACTCTGACCTGCTTTCCACTTAGTAGGTACCACTACTAATAAGTAGGAAAATTACCCATTAATATATATCATTAACCTCTCAACAACAAACAAATGGCATCAGTGAGAAACAAGTTTTGGGTTTTAGAGATTCATTTTAATTTATAGAGACATTCATAGTTTTAATGATGGACATGGCTCCCTAAAAACCTATTATCATTTTATTGTGCACAACTAAAAGAGATGAGTATTTCTGAGGTCATAAATAAATAATATTTTCGGACAATTCACACAACAATATCTAGCCGCGTGGTATGCTCTAAGCTTGTATAACGGGTAGGTACCTAGACATCTGATATACTTAATATAATAGACAAACATTGTTTAGATATTTTTTATTATAAGTACATATTACCCATACAACGCGGATATAGACGAGTATTTTTTTTTTTTTTTTTTTTTATTTAGAATTAATATTATCGCCACTATTTATCTTGTGGCGTTTTATACAAATATAAACTTAAATCTAATCATATATACCTAGTTATATTTGATTAACAATATTTAAAATACACATCATCAATAAAATTCAATAACAATTACAAAATAATAATACTAAATTTACATTATTTACTAATAATTAATCATAACATTTCAATTGATTTATATTTCCTTATCAAATTTAATTCACTGCCAATCTAAACACACGTGATAATAATGATTTACTATAATTTAACTTAAAACATAAGTACCTACACAATACAAAAACACAAATATATATACAAAGGAACACTCAACAGCATGTGCTACCATTCAATTTTGCAGCAGATTTAATAACATGTAGAGCATACTTCAAAAATTCATCCCTGTAGTTATTGTCGTCAACAAACTTACGATAGTTATTTGAAGAAATATCTAGCTGGAATCTTGATGTTAACTGCTGACGCAATGCGCCATACCTGGGACAGTGACTTAAAAGGTGAGGCACAGTCTCCGGAGTGTCCGATTCACATACACATAATGGAGATGGTGCTAAGTTAAACCGATGCAAGTACTCGCGAAAACCTCCATGACCAGTAAATAATTGTGACATCATATTTGTGAAATTAAGCGTTCGCGCGTTCTTGCATCCGTCACGAATACTTGGAAAAAATAACTTTGTGATTCCACCAGCACTAGTTGCTGCGTAACGTCTATCCCACACATCAATAGTATTCTGACGAAGAAAGTACTTAATGAAAGACACAGGAATGCAATCGTATGTAGAGCTGGTATCTAATGATAAAGCAGCCTCCTTGGCCAGCTCGTCCGCTCTCTCATTTCCAGAAAAACCTTCGTGAGCTTTAATCCAATAAAGCTGAACAAACCCCTCCTCTTCATGTATCCTTCTCAATTTGGACTGTATTTCAAACACTATTGAATGTGTACTGTTTGGATTCGATATAGTTTCCAAAGACGATCTTGAGTCGCTGATTATATTCGCAAACATGCAGCGATGATCGACAATCATATCAACAGCTTTTAGAATGGCTATCAATTCTGCCTGATACACTGTGCAATAAGTTGCAAGTACAAAATTAGCATGCCGAACCTCCACACCATCTTCCCACCAGGTGACAGCAGCTCCAACACCACCCTCAATTTTACTGCCATCGGTAAAAAGCTTTGGCGACGAGTCTATCTGTAGCAGATCTTGTTCTGTTTGGATAAGCTTGTATTCAAAGGATCGTCTCAAGGCCGGATGGGGTAAATTATGCACCTTGATAACTTTTTCCACTACTTTTCCAGGTTGTTCAAGAAAAGGCTTGCCGTGCCTAATCTCGTACAACCCCACCACCTCCTTGACTCTGAGATCCAAAGGCAAAATTCCAGCCAAGCACAGTACGGAATTGAGTGAGGCTGTTCTATGAGCTCTAACTACCATGATGCCGAATGTTCTGGCGATCCGGTTTAACCTTGTCGCAACATACTTCTTATCGACAACAGGACCCCAGACATTGGCGGCATACAGAACTATAGGCTCTACTATAGTGGTATAGAGTAGGCGAGTTATTCCAGAGTTAAGTCCCCAGCTGGCTCTAGTTGCTGCCGACAACTTACGAAAGACGTTTATCGCTTTACTGCACACATTTTGCAAATGGCTTCGGAACATAAGTTTTTTATCGATAGTGAGACCCAAGACTTTCAATTCATCTGAAATAGGAATCGTCACACCATCAAAAATAAAAGTAGGGGGATCGTACTTACGCTTCATGGTAACCACAATAGCCTGAGTTTTGTGTGCCGCGAATGTCATCTTGCTGTGATGACCCCATTTAGCGATTTCCTCTAGAGCTTCATTAACCTGATTACTAAGTTCTGCAGACGTTTTTGCTGATGCTATTATCAATATGTCATCCGCAAAAGCCTGAACATGCGCTCGCAGGTTCATAGCCTTTTGAAGCAAAGGGTCAAGTTGCAGATTCCACATTAATGGACCACAAGTGGATCCCTGAATACATCCTCTACCTGTCAATTTATTTACCTCCTGTCCAGCATACTGGACACAAACTGATCTCTCCGAAAGGTAGCTGTCAATAAGTAAAAGTATGTCATCCGGACAGTTCTTCGAAATAAGCTGTTTGAGTATTAGGGGCCACCAAGCTTTATCAAATGCGCCTTCGATATCAAGCGATACAACTGCCACAAGTCCTTTCTCATGCATCCCACTTCTTATTAGCTTGACAGCATCGTACAGCGCATCCTCCGTACTAACCTGTGGTGTAAAACCATACTGCCGCTCACTCAGTAGGTGCAGGCTACCCAGATGCCACAATAATCTGTTGGTAAAAAGCTTCTCTAAGATTTTACCAAAAACCGGTAGAAGACCAATAGGTCTATATGACTTTGGCGTAGAATAATTATCTTTTTGTGGTTTGGGAATAACCCTAATAATTGCCCTCTTCCACGGACGCGGAAAATAACCCAGCTCCCGACATTTATTCAGGATGCCCAAAAATAAGCCACTGGTGTAAAGTATAACCCTTAAACAAATATCGGCAGTAAAACCATCACCTCCTGGTGCTTTCTTTGGATTAATTTTCTTTGCAATATTCATCATCTCAACTTCTTGGAAAACTGGTGAGTGAGGTATTTGGTTATGTGCTAGCAAACTTAGTGAAAGACGTTCTCTGCACTGTGTTATGTATGAACTGGTGTCTAATCTCACAACCAAATGGTCCGGATCTTCAGAGCATAAGTCATCTTCAGGAAAAAAGTTTTCAGCTAGTAGAACTGCCGAATCTTGAGGAGAGAGCGGGACTCCATTTTGACCTTTTAACATTGTGTCACCTTGACGAGTTGACATACATAAGGTCTTGTAAATATGCATCCACATTGTTGATTTTTCTTGTCCTGTACAGTATTGTCTCCAGCTCTGGATCGTAGTTTGTTGTAAAGCTAATTTATAACTACTCAATGCATCCAAATAGTCTTGAACAACCAAAGGTTTCCGCAACATATTAGCTCCACGAATTTTGTTCCTCAGCCTAATGACCTCCGCCTTCTGTTTTGACAAATCTTTAGTCCACCAACTGATTTTAGACCGCCGGTTACCTCCAATAATGGGCATTGACTCTACACAAGCTGAGTCCACGCATTTCGTAAATGTCTCAACTATGTCGTTGAGCTTCTCAGTAGAGTCAGCAGCCTCAACAGTTTCTTTTGTCAAACTATGTTCACACAACAATGTTTTGAGAGCTATCCCAAATGCATCCCAGTCTGCTTTCTTGGAATTAAACTTTCTGGTGGTTTGTCGCTTTAAAAGCGCCGATTTATCCCCTATACCTACATTGAAGGTAATAGCTCTGTGGTCGGAAGTAGTAACCAGATCAGGACTGACCTTCCAATTTGTCACCTCCGTCAGCATTACACCTGTACATGCAGTAACATCAATGATGCTTTCACGCGCACACGTGCCACCCCTAAAAGCACTAAAAGTCGGAGTTCTACCAACGTTAAGGACACTCATATTTAATTGAGCAAGCAGTTCTACATACGATGCACCCCTGCTGTCTTCACAGTCGCATCCCCACCAGTAGCTTTTAGCGTTTATATCCCCAGCTAAGATGATATGTGGCGTAGAAAGTTGCTGACATACATGTTGTATATGTTGCAAATATGGCTCAATCCTTTCAGATCCTTCAAGATACACGGAGACAATACCTATCCTCTTAGTACCTAAACTTAAAACCAAACATGCTATATTCTCTGTGCACAGCTCTGGGTACTCTATGATAGCAAGTTTGCTGTCGACAATAACAATGGCTGCCTTAACAGGTTTATTACCTTTATAACTTTGAACCACCTTATAAATACCACAATTAGCTAAACCACGATTTCCGACATATGGTTCTTGTACCATTAGAATAGAAAATGTATCATCTAATGCAACTTTGAGGCATTCTTGCGAAGCAACTGCCCCTCTACCAAGATTAATCTGCATGATTTTTATAGCTGCAATAGACTCTCTAAGAACATTAGCAATAACTAATTACTGACCGTGCTAATCGATCATATTTTTGCCACTCGGGGCAACTGCTAGAGAAAGCAGGGTGTTTACCGTCAGGTCCCTTTTTACAATTTACGCATTTTGGTCCTTCACTTCGAGGACAAGCCCTGGTGTCATGCTTGCCGGCACAGTAACCACAATTTTGAGGCCCGTCGCAAAATCGCGCTTCGTGGCCGAAGCCAAGGCATTTATAACACTGTTTTAGAGGCGATTGATCAATTGATTTCACTACCTGGTAACCGATCTTGATTTTTTGGTCACGGAGTGCCTGCCAGATTTCCGGAGCAACCTCAATAATCACATTTGTCAAGGAACTGTTCCGATGCTTCGTTCTTCTAAGAACTTTAATGTGGCATCCAGCATGTTCACCCAATGAACTTCTATTTTGTCTTCGAATTGCTTCAACGATCTTACTGTCGCTCATCTCATTCGTGACCCCCACTAACCTCAACTGTGGCATCTTAGGCGGAGGTTCGGTAACCGTGTAATCCTGCTGCAAGTTATGTATAGCTGACTTCATAACCGCTCTATCATGATCTGACTCAACAGAAATAATGACTTTGCCGTTTCGCCCTTTCCTTAGACCCTGCACACCGATTCCCAACTCTGTCACATCAACCCCCATCTTAATATTTTTAAGAATATCATCGCTCGTTAGCTTTGTGTCATGTGATTCAACAACAACCGTGCGCCGCTGCGTTTGATGTGTACTTGATTTTTGATTTGATACTGTTGGATATTGAATACGTTCTGGTGCATTTTCTTTCTGATAATGTAGATCAACAGAGCGGTCTCTAATGTCACAACGCAACGACTCGATTGAGGTTCTAACTGGACCTATAGCAGCTACCATTGTATCAAGATTATTCACCATCTCAGATCTTAGCTGAACGATAGACTGTGCTGTAGATTCTCTGGATACTTTATTGAACTGCGATTCTTCGCTTACGTTTGATAAATCTTTGCTAATTTTCTCCAGCCTTCCCAAGATCTGTAAGTCTATATTCTCCTCCTGACTGACCCTTCTTTCGCCTTTTTGTATTCCTGATGTGGTGGCCAATATTTTGGATTTCAATTCAGAAATCTCCTCCTTTAAGACAGTGAGTAGATTTTGCGCATCTGGAATAGTCAAGTCGAATGTAGCTGGGCACACTCTATCATTTTTAGCAAGTTGAATAGTAAGGTCATCAATGGCTATTCTCATAGCTCGTAATTGTTCTCTAACTTCCAGCGATGGTTCATTGAATAGGCCACTTACTGTTTGTGGATGTGGAGTGGTGCATGACTGTAATTCAGACTTACCAGCCTTAAGTGCTAATGTTCGAATCTCACTCTGAATGTTTGAAATACATCTTATAGGGCCATCAAGTTCAAAGTTAAGCCAACTGTGAATTCCTTCCACCGTCTTGTGGGTATTAAGAATCGCGTCATAGGCTTGTTGAAGCTTAGCCATATTTGCTGCATGTAGATCAGCAAGTAGTTTTGAGTGTGCTCGTTCAACTCTTATCAGTTCCTTTGCACTTCTAGTCCTCTCCTGCTCCAGTGATACTCTATGCCTCGATCGTGAGTCTGACACAGAGAGTACAATCTCATACAAAGCCTGAAGGCACTCCATAGCTTCAGTTTTGCATTCACGCTTCATATTACCTGCCTTTTCTAAGACGAGTATTAGGACGTCCGTGCGCCATACGACGAATCCACCGCTACGTCACTGCAGAGGTCTAACATGAAACGCATAAATTGAAAGCGTCTTAATTTCTTTCGTATATTTTGTCTCATCTTTCTCGATGTTTGTCTGTGATCAAAACATGAGTAAATTTTACACAAATCCCGGGTTTCGATTGAGCTCAAGTTTTGCATACATTGGTATTTTTAATCACGTGACAAAATTATGAAATAAATCGGTTATGATTCTGACTTCCTGTGTGAGCCGTGTTGGCTAAGTGGCAGGACAATCGACTTTCATTCCAAAGGTCGTGGATTCAAATTACGCTGCGCACCTCTGGATATTTCCTCTTGAGAAGTTTTATGTGAGTTATTCGCGTTTGGCCAGCGCGTGGTGAATTTCTAATCGCTCTGGTCAAGAAAGAAGCCTCCGTGTCCCAGCAGTGGGAACGTAAATAGGAGTACTCATGATTCTATTCCATGACTATGTTGACAATACAATACAATACAATACTCTTTATTGAAACACAAAAATATAATACAACAGAACAATGCTTAAGAACTAAAATACATTAAATAATAGTGTAACAATGTTGTCTCATGATAACTTTTATAATCTCATCAAAGTTAATTATATATTTTTTTTTATATTCATCAAAGTATCGTAGAATCTATACTCAATGTCATGGTGATATTCCTCATGCTAAGTGTAGATAGTTTTAGCACCAGTCTGCATACCACAATAAAAAAATGGATAAAATTGTTGAAACTTATTTTACATTTTAAGATTTATATGCAAAATAATTTTATAACAAAGTTTTCTTTTTCTTATTCTTCTTCAAATCTTGTCCACACTATTCTATCCATTAATTTCTAGTACACAGTACACTTAGTCACTTGCAAACTAGTATGTACAAACTGCTTTTGACACCTAAGATCTAGTTTAATAGCTCTTACATTGTAGTGATACTAGTATCGATTATTATGATAACATCTCAGATAACTGAGATAAATTGCATCTGATAAAACTGAGGTTACCATAAGTGGTTCTGTTTTTTAATGGCGGTGTTGTTAGTGATTACTACAAATAAAGATTTTGTAACTAGTTGTTGATTTGTAGTTGTTTGTAATACACAACTATCTATTTATAATTGGGTAGATGACTAAATAAATTACTAGTCTGTTATTTTCCTTTTTATTTGGAAAAGAAAAATCAAGGCGTAACAGTGCATTAGAGTCTAGCGTGTCGTTACGCTTTCGTACGATTTTAACTAAATATCGCAGTCACAAGCCCCGGAAATTTATTATATTTATAAATGTATTTTCTTATTGAATTGATTTAATTTTGAAAAGGAATTAAATATGTCCATTATTTTTGGACGGGCTAGTAGACAGACTAAACATGACACCAATATAATAGCTATAAAGTGTTTGTTGTAGTACCAATTAATAAACACATACACATGTAGATTTATAATGAGATAGGTTGTGAGAACTTGTTCTCAGTCAGTTCTTAGTTCATATACGAGTAATAGTTGGTATATTAGTGTTTAAGTAAACATGTTTTTTTTATAGATACATAGTAATAATTTGTTTGTCATCTTATGTGGTAATTATGCATAATCAAAATCTACACGAATTATATTAACCTCATATTATTAGGTATTCTTCCATTGGTGGGATAAAAAACTTATTAATCCCGGAACGATGTGGCTCATAATGATTATTAAAAGACTACCTGACAATCGATAATATGACCCAAATCTGTCTCTAGACAGACTTGTCTAAGGTGAGCGCTTAGCCTTATTTCTATTTGTTGAATGTGGCTAGAGTGTGACTGCTGCCTAAAATGCCTATTGTTATCGCCACTTCTTCTCGGTTCTCCCTTAAAGTTGTAGCCTTATCATTGGCCGCTTATTTTTGCAGCTGTTAAGAACCGAAGGATTTTCTTTGGGGGGAAGTTTCGTAGTTCATCTGGACAGAGCAAATTCTTGCCCAGGTGTTTTCTACGTATCGCTTCATCGCTCCACATTCTCCTAACAGATGGAATGGCGTTTTATCCGCCTTCTATCATAATCTGCAGGCGCTAAACCTTAGTTTATAGTATCTGTGTCCCGTTGTGAGATAAGCGGACATAATTATCACCCTCATTAATTAGTAGGTAGATTAAGTCCAATTAATGAAATGAATGGCTCATTTTCAACATATTAAGAAACATTTGTACCTGTGAACTTTGGGGAACGTGATTTTATTTCAAAATTGTCGAAATAATTTTGGTAATGATATTTAAATTTGGCAAAAAGATAAAGGGTTTTGTATATAAAAGACAAGTAAGAAAGTATTCTTCATTGTGTTTAATATCACTTAAAATGTTAGTTTTTGAAGTTGTTGTTTTCATTCAGGTAAGATTATTCATAAGCATCTAAAAAAGTTTAATATTTTATTTAATTATAACCACGACAAAAATAGGGGTACTATAATTTTGGCTGTATGACTTCGCTTTTGGACTTATCATCATAATACCTGCCAAGCGTGGCGAATATGTCAACGTCCCATTATGATATTAATAATTTTGCAATAAATTCTATCGGCTAGATCCAACAAAAAGTCGTACCCAAGATTGCAAACCGTGTTGCAAGTGGAATGTTAGGCAAGCCTATAATTCCACTCCCTATGTTTCAGGTTACGTACCTGGTTTCGGGTTGCCCAAACACCATTGCAACCGTGCATATTCAAAACCACGATGGGCCGATATACGTCGCACCCACAGAAAAATGCGATAGTCAAGAAACCAGCAACCATTGTGCAGACAACGATTGTGCAACCAAACATCGCAACCAACCAACATACAGCGGGAACATGCCAACATACACTTGTGGCAACCAATCACCGCTTCTTCACACGTACCCGGCTTACGATCACGATTGCAAATGCGTCTCGAAGCAGTTAAATCCGGTTCCGATCAACATGGTTGCGCAGAGTGGTTGCCGCCACCCCGGTTTTTCCGGATATCCGGAGTATGCGTATGGTTATTATTATCCGGAAGGTTGTGGCTGCGATGCTCAAGGTGCGGATGGAATCATACCTTGGTTGAAATCGTTTTTGGGATATAGAAAGGGTTCTAAGCATTATTGCTAATTAATTTAGTGCTCATACATGTCATGCATAATGACTTTTTACAGTAAGAGGGAAGGAGGTACATTTCGTAACTTATAATCATTTCATTAGAATACCTCCAACTATACAGACTTAACGCCTGTGCTGATTTTTATGATTCGATTAGAATGTGGAGCATACATCGGTCGATGCCAATTAGACCGGCTTACTGAAAAAAATAAAAAATAAAGGCTATGTCATGGGGAGTCGTTGAATAGGTACCTATTTCAAAATCTTTTTTAGTTTTCTTTTGCATTTTTCGATTCGATGCACCTTTTATGATATATTTCGATAAGATATCGATATTCTCACTTAATAGGCATAACAGACAGTAAAAAATACCAAAAAAGTTACCTTGCAATTGGGTTTATATTTCCTAAATTTAAGCTTATTACTGAAATGTAAAAAAAAATATTTTTGTTATTAGAAGATTAGCGATAGCTATATCTGTTATTACTTACTTGTAAATAGCATTGTATTATTGCAATAAAATTAAAACAATACCTGAGATTATTATTTTTTTACTTATAATTTTTATACTTATTTCACTAACTACCGAATAAAATGTAGACAGCCTCAAAATTTAATTCAGAATCCAATATTGCCATTTTTTACCCCGAACGCGAGTGCAACAATAATTCTCAGCTTGCAACACCGAACACGTGTTTTGTAACTAACAAATTGCCATATCTAACTAAGGCTTCATGCGAAATGTTTGCAAAACCCGCGTTTACTACGCAATGCCCACTTCTGTAATTTTGTAACTCATTGTCATGTTCATTTTTATTCATTGTTCATTAGATTGATATTTTTATGAATTATCGCAATATTTAGTGAGGACAACTAGCTAGCGGTATAATTGCTAGGTTTATTTTATTAGAGATAGTTCTGTATTGGTCCACAATCTCTCCTGATGGTAAGTGTCGAGTATAACAAAATATAGGTACTGAAATGAAAATGGGTTTTTGCTTGGGATAATTGCTGCAGATTTAGTTTTTCTGTATAAGCAGATATTAAAAATTATGTTTATAAATATCATAATATATATATATATAACTTTTTATTGAGTAAGTATAAGTCATATTCTGATATTTTTTTATTAGAAAGAGTATATGTTGAAGTTGGCCCCATCAAAATTTAATTGCAAAAAATCCGACTTCTAGTGGGGAAGACAGGTTATATGGATTGTGCTATAACATTTTTCAATTTAGGCGGTTACATTTATTTTAAAATGTATTTTTATTTCCCTTCATCTTTTTTGACAACTTAACCCCGCAAACGCCCAACAGCATTACAAAAATTACCCACGATTATAACAATCCAAGACGCAACGCTATCCATCAGAACGTAACTGGTGAAGTAATGTGATGCAAGCCAAGGATACGCTTGCGAAACGTCAAATGTCGGCTTAGGAAAGGGACCGGCATGTCAAGGCGCCCGGCTCCTTTCAAAATTGCAAAATGGGATGTATCCCAAATGCCAGTGCAGTAAATGAGTTTATGACATAATTTGCTATTTCAAAGGCTTATGTAACGCATTGATGGGGCCTATGGGGAGTTGGCACAAATAAATAACTCTGTTTTAGACAATTTTCTATTGACAATTATCTTTTCTATTTCTATCTAAAAATATCAAATGAAGATTCCATCTAATATTATGTGCGTTGCCAATATTATTGTGTGAGATGTAGCGGTTATACAAAACATGACTGTTAAAATTTGTAGGATTTGATATTGTTAAAATCCTGTGTACGAGAATGCATTGCTGGAAGTTGAAATTAAATAAAAGATTATAACTTTACCAAATGAGTACCTAGGCGTCATAATTTATTTATTTATTTGCTATTATATTATACTAGCGGCCCGCCTCAGCGTCGCACGGGTAAAAAAAGTTCCCGGCAATTTTTCCTTATTTGCTCACCGTTTAGACCTACCCTGGACTACGACAAACATTTTAAAACCAAAATCAGCTCAATCGGCCCAGCCGTTCTCGAGTTTTAATCAGACTAACGAACAACAATTAATTTTTATTTATATAGATAGAAGATGTTTTCAGGGACTTCCTAAGAATACCATAAATTGTGCAGATATTATTCCTAAATACGCTAATAATCGCATGCATACCTGTGTTTGCGTTTTGCAAGACGTAGGTACGCACTCGTGGAGCAGGCTAGGGCAAAGTCCAACCAGCTCTTGCCCACGGTGTACATTGTGAATTAGCTCTTTATTGTAACGTATAAATCAGTAGTTTCTCTCTCTCTCTCTCTCTCTCTCTCTCTTTTATAATGCTTAGTGTCAAATACACGGACTACAACCACGCGACAACCACACGACAAACACAACTCAACCATGTGCGATGGCATTAGAGAAACGCTCGGGTAATGTTAATTGTATTTTTTTATTGACTAGACGAGACCCATACCAAGAGTGGGGTATAATGATATATTATAATTAGTATCTATAAGGAAACATGATTTTTAAGGTTATTGAAAATAAAGAGGCTTATTGTCATATTGAATAATTTTCCTTCCTTATTATCACTATTGATTTTAAATAAATGCAGCTAAAGTTTACCAAATAACATTGAATATCATTTTCTTAAAAAATGTAATGCATGACATTTATGTCGACCTCAAGGTACAATACAGTTGCAACACTTGATATTTTATCTTTTTCATGACATCTTTCATTACATAATTTATTTTGTTCAGAAAAATTTAAGTCGCCTCCGTAACATTCGCAAGTAGGATTCGAACCTGCACCTCCAGGCGTCCCACCAATTACACAAGCGCTCCAATCACGTGAGAAATCGAAATCCTTCTGCACTTGAATTATTGGGTTGAAGCCCCTTCTAACTATAATACTAAACTATAACTATAAATAACTCACGTCATTTTAATGCGTTAGGCTTCCTTGCTACAATGCCACCACCGCTCCGCCGCCGCACAGCTCCACTGTACACAGGCACCACCACCGCGCCCCGCCGCCGCCGCGCTGCCACTTAAGATTCTGTAGTTTCAGCTATGAAACAACATAGATAAACAGTTTGGTTCACGATACGGTTTCTTGAGATTTCAACCATGAGAAAGATTATAAGGTGGTCTTATTTGAAGAACATTGTTATTGTAACTAATTAACATTTGAATAATGTTATAATAATACCATCTCGTTGCTCTTACGTAATGTTATGTTATGTATGACTTTAAAATAATATCACTACTAACATAATATCACTCTTTCGTGTTTCGCCTGTTCAGGAAAGCAATTATCGCGCTTTTGATATTATAATGTAGGTATTCAATATTTTTTAAAATTTAATATTTATGTATATACATATATATGATATACTACATAGATAAAAAATATCTATGTAGTATATCAGTCACCTAACACCCATAGTACAAGCTTGCTGGGGTTAGTGCTTAGTTTGGGGTAAGATGATACTGTGTGATTTAGTCCGGAAATATTTATTATAATATTCTATCCTAAAGTCTGTAGATAGATAAAATTATAATTTAGTTACGTACATATTACACAACACATTTGATGGCAACAGATAACAAATAATTGTTGAAAATTCACAGAAAAAATTATGTACCTACTCGTATATCGTAAAAAAAACAAAACAAAATTCGTTTTTAGGTTGTATGTAGAGGTATAATTCTGTATATCGAATCCGTTAGTATCATAGGGTGAGAATTGCCTTCCAGATCTATGAATGGTTATAACTATGTTAGTAAGCATAATTTTTTATGATAGTAGAGTATATATTTTTTTTTGTGTTGCTTATATGCATAATAATATCTTAAAATCTATAAAACATGTTCAATTCGTAATGCAGTATCGGACGTCCACCAACTAGATTTTATTATATTGACGGAGGACCTAGTGAACCTGAGGGCTCACGGTGGATGCGCTGCAAGCCAAAATTACTGATAATCTTAGAGGGTTTTTGTCCAGCTGTGGACAGCACGTGGTCTCCATTCTAAAACTTTACGGCCCGACTACCTATTCTGCGTTCTATATGGCCTGCCCACTGCCACTTCAAAGAGCTAATCAGTTTAGTTATCATATCGTGTTAGTAAATCACATAACAGATTACAGGGTGTTACATAATCATAGAGATCGCCCCTCATAGCCCTGTAGGTCACCGCATCCTGTGCAACAAAACGTTCCAATTTACGAAGCAGGAACGTGAGATAACTGCGCTTTGGAACTGTTATGTGGACCAATTTGACTATGTCATGACGAATTACGTTGCATTACACACATCTCAGAGATAGACGTATTTATACTAGATTAGCAGTGACCGGTGTTACATGCGTTGTAGGATTAATGTTGATTGTGCTTGTTAAAAAGGAACAGGGGATTTTTGGAATGTATTTTACAAAAATGCCCTGCCACGGGGACGCAGGGCGGCACAGACAGACAGCGGCAGACGGCAGGGCATTTTTGGATGAAAATCCCAATTTTATCAGGGGATTTCTGGAGTAAGTCAGATTATAACATAGCTTCAGTCAGATTATCGGTTAAAAGCTGAGTGGTGACCATTTTGCTACGTTTTATTTTGTTTCTTATGTCCTGTTATGTCAATGCCCCAATTTATGTACTTTATTATTTTACGATGGATACGGCGGCTTTTAATTCTATCATACCTACTGAGATATTGTTAATTTTTTTTATCTAATCTAAACAGATTACCTGCAGACAAATTCTTCGTTACATATAGACAATAACAGCTAATTTACAAACAATAAAATGTACTCACCCTCAGTGGCTCTGTGAGTGACCGGCAGAATGAGGAGATTCAGTCTACCTTTCACTAGTTTACTAAGACAGCTTGTGTAAGTCTAGTAATGTTAAAAAAATATTTACTTATTTTTATATTACTAATTACTTAGGAGGCAGACAGACGACGACGAAGTCTCAGTAATGGGTCCATATTATCCTTTTTTTTAATTAATTCTAATGACAAACTAAAAACAAAAAAAAGCCGTGGTGGCTAAGTGGGAGGACACTCGACTTTCATTCCGAAGGTCGTGGGTTCGAACCCCGCCACGCACCTCTGGATTTTTCTTCTTGAGAAATTTATGTGCGCTTTAAACACGTGCTTTAACGGTGAAGGCAAACATCGTGAGGAAACCGGCATGTTCTGAGAACTTTAAAAGAGTTTGAAGGAAATGTGACATTCACCAACCCGCACTTGGCCAGCGTGGTGAATTAAGGCCTAATCTCTCTCGTCAAGAGAGAAGTCCCTGTGTCCCAGCAGTGGGAACGTTAATAGGGTGATGATGAATGACAAACTACTATCTATTTATAGTTATCTACCCTATTGCTTACACTGAATCTAATACTCGGCTTCCAATCACCACAATTTTTTGCGCTCACACATTACTTTAAACCCCATAAAAACAGTATTTTCGACCTTGTCATATCTATAAATAGTATGTGTCGATTACATCACAGATACCTGTGCGCGCGTTTGTTTACAAAGTATTATCAATGAGATATTATTAGTTATTAAGTGTTGGCATTGAGAATGCGACAGTATCGCGCAATGAAACGAGGAAAAATATGATTGTAAAAGTTATAGTTAATTTTATAGTAGTAATGATTATCTACCGTAAGAGGTACCGGTAAAATTAAAACTTCCTTATTTTATTGTCTTTTGCATAATAAAATAGTAATTAGCATTTTGGAGCTTATGTCTTTATTATATAGTAGAAAACGATTTAACTATAGAAACTATCATGGTTATCAATACTATTTAGATTTATAACGGGATATTTACCATGATTGATTGTCTTCCTAGTTTATTGGTTAAAGGTTGCAATATCATGAAAAATAAAAAAATCTACTCTGACATAATATTTCAAACAATATTGTGCCGAGAGTAGTCGAACCAAGATATTTTAGACAACCCCTTTTTTAAATATTTTTTTTATATTCAAAAATTGTTGTTATATTTTTCAGTTATATTCTATTATCCAAGTTATATTATATTATCATCAGCTCGGCGATGGTCTACATAGACGGACTGATATTCCAACTATAATAAGATTTACATTTCTCGTAAATCCACATTGTTGAAAATTCAAATTATAATTTTCGCTAGCTCTATTATCAAGCTCCACAGTGCCTGATAAAGTAAGGATATAATAAATGACATTTCTGTTGTCGTTAAATCCATTATTCAATTTAAATTACCATCACGATTGTTTTGCTATTTCACCAAAGATCTTCCAGTCATCAGTTTAAATTTCTACAGCTACCAAACCAAAACCAATAGATCACCGGAAGTGATATCTAAAATCGAATCATGCGCACACGACCTAGCGTTTAGCCTAAGGACAACCGGAAGTGCTAACTAGGCTCTCGGAAGTACCCTCACGTAAGCGTTCAAGTACGAATGAAGGGCTCATTTTCCTTCTAACAATTAAATTTATCTGCATTATATGGTGTTATTTTTCCTTGTTGGAACGCTGGCGTTTATTTTGGAAAAGTACATTGGATTGTATTAAATAACATCTCGATTTAAGGCGACGGGCATATGAGTGGCTCTTTAGTAGACTGGGCCCGCACGAACCATCCATTCGGGCCCGGTTGACGTAATGCCAGTTTGGTATTGGCCAACTGGCCCCAGTACCTATTGCCCACTTCTCTTCTCCCATGGGCGCCGTTGGACCCGAATAAGGAAATTTACCAGAATATGTACTGCAGCGTCTTCTCGGATCACGTCACAAAATACTGCGATAATCCGCTGAAATTTTAAAATGTCGTCAATCCGCTAATACTTGATAATCGGCTTGTCACCACCCTCCGGGCTGGGCCAGTGCGTGAAGCGATTTTTTCGTGTTTCGTAATGTGGTCACGAGAAGCCATCTTCTTGGCCTTCATGCTCCATCTTAGACCACATCGTCACTTTACATCAGGTGAGATTGTGGACAAATGAAGGCTTATCAATAATAAAAAAAAAAAAAAAATACTTGTATTGAATACCTACTGAAACAGTCTGCTTAACAATCGACCTGAATATTATGATATTGTATGGCTATTCAACGATGCTATGCTAAAAGTATTATTTCTTAGTCTATTAATTTATTTTCACGTAAATATTAATTTACGATACGAAGTGGTAAGTTGAAGCAATATTTCAAAGTAAACAGTGACCTAATAATACAAATAAATAATTGTACAATAATAACGCTTATTTTGTAATAATCAATTGTATTTCAATAAAATACAGGTCTTTGTACAACGTACTGTGTCGCTTGATCTATTTTGCTCGACCTATTGCCACAATTATTTTGAAATAATGAAATTGATTGTTTACAGAAATGCTTCTTTTAAATCTTAGTAGGAGACCCGGTACACGTCTTAATGACATTTAATTCTTTCGAATCAACTGTCAAATGTGATGAACTATTATCTTTTGCATCTTATAAAATAATTAATTTGAGTAGGTAACTACAATATATGATTTCTTGAGGGGACTTGTGCCTTGCAATGGGACAATTTATGGGTAGATATTAAATATTTAGCCATCTGCAAATGTTTATAATAAATAAAACATAGTATCTTTATTGTTTAATTTATTTTAACAAATATTTTTTATTATTTTACTAAAAGCTAGAAAGCAAAAAGCTATCATTAAAATAAACTAAAACAATAAAATATTTTATAGTTGAAAGGTTTCTTCTATTGGAATGTTTCTTTTTTAAATAACTTGATTCGACGAATCTAGACCTGATTTCGTATCGTGTTTCTTTCTTTGCTTATTAGTACTAAACGTAAAAAATATTACCTACAGAGTTTTGAAGTATTTACTGCTGCTTACAAGTTAAACAAGGGTATTTCATTTTCTGTATCACATATCCTTCAAATTCTTATAAAGTTCTTAGAACATGCCTGTTTCCTCACGATGTTTGCCTTCAACGTTAAAACACGTGTTGAAAGTGCACATAAACTTCTCAAGAAGAAAAATCCAGAGGTGCGTGACGGGGTTTGGACCCACGACCTTCGGAATTAAAGTTGAGTGTACTCCCTCTAAGCCAACACGAAAATAAAGTCCTCATTTATATTAATATTATAAAGCTGAAGATATTACTGGTCCCATTTTGATAATTATTTCACTGTTAGGTAGCCTATTTATCGAGGACGGCTAAAGGCTACTTTTAACCGAAAATATGTTATTCCCCCAGAAAATCCATAATACACGGGCAACGTCGTGGCGTATCAAATTTAATATGAAAAACAATTCGCAGCAAGAGACCCGGCTGACCCAGTTCGGCATATCAACTCATTACGCCACCAATACTTGCATAAGTGAACTATTTCGATACAATAGCTGCTTTAAGTAATATTGTTAGAGATACGCTTGAGCAATAGTTCAATGTTTTATTGAGTTCACGCCCTAAATGGATTTAGTCTAATTTAGGCATTTTTGTCATACTAAAAGTGTTACTTTAAGCTGATGGTCTAAAATAAATTGAATTTAGATTTTTTCAAACATTTTCTTTTTTGGTATTTTTTTCGGTAGCCTATAGTATCCTACTGGAGAGCAGAAACCTCCCCTACATCCCTACAATTGTTTTAAAATATTTATTATACTCTTCTACGTGAACCATTTCGATAGATTGACTCGCTTTAGTTTATGTTGTTAAAGATCTGTTGCTCAAGCGTGAGCAAGTTTTCAATGTTTTTGAGTCAGTTCATGTAAATTGAATAGGGTTTTTTTTCATAATACTCATTGAGCTATTATATCTAACGCACCCAACTCAATGCCTTACGAGCAAGCCCGGGACATATTTTAACTATAAACTTTCGAGAGATTTCTCGCCAAATATAAAGATCAAACAACAAACTTACGAACATTTGCAAAACAAGTGGGTAACAACTTAAATTTGGGTAAATTAAATTTGTAATAATATATTTTAAATTTAAGCTAATAATTAATTTCTGTGTCTTTTCTCTTTTTTGTTAGTTATAAATAAATTTCTAGTTTTTTAATTTAGTCTAAGATTCTTCACATTAAATACATTATTAATATGATTCTCTTTATTTCATTTTAAACACGTCACAAATATATTTTGTATATTAGATTACATAAAAAAATCATATAAAACTACTTACTGTAAAAAATATATCAAAACGGAGAATCATCGGCCTCAAAGCTAGGCTCAAGCGACCGGTGACTAGGGATGTAGAGAGAGGAACTTCCTGACTATACGCGCCGAGTCCAGGAGTAGGAATACTATAAATAATATAATATAATACCTACTGAATGAATCTGACCCTTGATCCAGCTTTCCAGCGAGAGCCTCTGAAGGTGTTGATCTAGACTCTTCGCTATCAGGCCGTTAAAGGACACGACCAACGGGATGATAAAAAAATATGATTATTGTTAATGATTAATTAACGAATGCTTGCGATTTGCGATTATGAAGCGGAAATGAAGATAAAAAATATATTTGTAACACATTGTAAAAAGGTAAAATGCCTATAGCCATCCTCTATAAATGGGGTATTTTCTAGCATTAGCGCGTTCAAATAACCAAACAAAGTTTTCAGCTTTGTAATATTAGTAGAGAAGGATCCGAAATCAATGTTTATTATTTCGGACTTTTCACTACATAAAAGGATTACGATGATTATTATTTAGTTTAAACATGTTGCTTACACATTCACCAACCCGCACTTGGCCAGCGTGGTGAATTAAGGCCTAATCTCTCTCGTCAAGAGAGAAGTCCCTGTGCCCCAGCAGTGGGGACGTTAATAGGGTGATGATTATGATGTTGCTTTAAATCTAGTAATTTTAGAAGTAATAGTTCTCGAGTTATCTTCCATATCCCCTAATTTATAGATTTTGGATCGTTCGGTCAATGTTATTTACTGACTTTATTGAGATAAAATAAAAAAAAAAACGCCTACACATAGTAATCAGTCGCGGTTTAATAAAAATTGCTGAAAATTCCGGTTTACAGCCACTAGAAACCGCTGATCAATCCGTGTGCAATATTTATGTAACCGGCCAACTGACCGCCTTTAACTGGGTTAGCGCAGATAGAGCAAAGTCAGTTGCACTGAACATAATATGTTTGTGACGTAAGAGGTCATTGACTGATAAACACGTGTGTTTTATTGATACTTAGGGCCTATTTCACAAAATCGGAGTTTATTATGCAATAGTTAGTCATGTCAGAAATACGTGTCAATTCTTTTTTTTTCTACATAATGCCTTTATTTAACCACAATCTCACCTGACTTAAAGTGACGATGTGGTCTAAGATGGGCATGAATACCTAGATGGCTTCTCCGGACCACATTACGAAACACGAAAAAATCGCTTCACTCACTGGCCCAGCCCGGAGGGTGGAGACAAGTCGCGGCCGAAGTGTACCACCAGAGACTGTTTTTAGCACGGGAGGTTACGTGAATAAAAAAGCCTCCACATTGTTAGTTAGGTCAAAATCTATCTCGCTTTGTCACATGTCACGGAGCGAAATAGCTCTATACTTAATCATTGTCTAATATTACTTGGAGATCGTGAAAGACTTGACATATTTCAAATTAAGATTTATATTATGGCGGTCAAATAATATTTTTCTTAGTGTGGCTTTTCTCAGTTGAGTAAAAGCCGCATGTTATGTGAGTACTATTTTAACGTCTGCTTGCCCAGTGAGTGCTTACCTTCCGATTGTGAGTAGTCTAAAATGCATAGTAAAGGATAAGGTGATATTTATTATTATTAGTTATTATAGGAGTGTCTGACACCCTTTTTCCCCATGTATCCAAAGGAGTCTTAAAACCAATTTAACGTAAAATATTATAAATACTTACTAAGGAACTATACATTAGGGACATTAGTGGAAGCATTAATTGATAACGGTAGGGCTAAATACTCACTACTCATATAAAATTCACTAAAAGAAAACAATAAAAAAAGTTATGAATATGTTATTCATAACTTTTTTTATTTCATTTTAAGCTGTAGAGGTATTCACAGATTTTGGAAAATAGTCTCAAGTATCCCTCTACAAGTATCAATGCTACTCTAAGTGAGATCTTACCTACATATTACCCTATACATTAATAGGTACCGTTAAAGTTTAATTCCAGACAGACATACCTACACATCTATACATATAAGGAGCCACCCTTAAAAGCAGACATAGGTATTGCCACTCAGACCATGTACTTTCCAGGATCGCTGAGTCACGCGTCGCGACGTGTCCCCCCTCTCCTCCACCCCTCCTGCTTGCGTTTAACAAAAATATCTGAACAAGGACTTGCAAGGTGCATTTATTAAATTTATCGACTGCCTCTGTGGCGCGGTGGCCGAGGGTCCGCTTGCGGCGCAAGAGGCAGTTCGATTCCCACCGAGGGTGTCGAGAATCGAACTATCTCTTGCGCCAAGTTTTTATAAATGTTCTGCAAGCACTTTCTCCTTGGTCTGGGTGTTTAATATGTTTACTAAGACATATCTATATATGAATGTCATATTTATTAGGTATATCAGATGTCTAGTACCAGAAACACAAGCTTAGAGCTTACCACGGGGCTAGATGTTGTTGCGTTGCGTGGTTGGAAGTATTAATTTATTATATTAAGCAATACTTACTAGATAATTGTTGATAGTCAGCACCCTTTGTATAAATTAAAGAAGATTTCACACAGGGTGGTATAGACACTTCAATCTCAAAATCTTAGAGCTAACCATGAGGCTAAAATTAAATGTTGTAAATATAAAAAAATAAATGAATGTTTCCGGACAATCGACGTGATTGTCCGGAAACATTCATTTATTTTATTTATTAATAACTACCAAAGATCAGCGCTATAATTGTGTTGAATTCTAAAACAATCATATTTGAAATATTATTTACCATCTTTTAATATAAATCAAGTATTTATTTGTTTTATAAACCATTAATGTTTTTCAAAACCTTACGACATTTTTCATCTACCGAAAATAATCAAAACCCAGTTCCAAAATATTCTAGATCATTCTCCTGTGTAATCAAACCCACAGCCATCAAAAGCAAAGTTTTCCATCGAGTCAGGATGGCATCATAAACAAGGCAAAAATAGCAGAATCACTTACCGTACAAACACAGTTATGTATGTATGTATGTCGCACAAATAAAAGGGCAAACGCCGACGCACCATAAAAAGATGCGCCAACGCATCCCAAAATGGCGCGCGCTCAAGGGCAGATGAGTTCATGAACAGTGAACAAGCTTAAACTGCAGATATTTATCTGTATTAGTAATCTTTCGGAATGAAATAGCTGTTGCCTGTCGCTTCACGCGCGTGGAAGACAACTTGTTATTCTGGAAACTCTATTTAAATAAGCTAAATTTAAAATTTAACAAAAACAAACCTTAGTTTCTTTAAAAGTAATAAATCATATTATTTTGTGATGTCCAATTGTCCACGTGATGCGCTTTTCGAGTGTATTTGCAGATTTTCGGTTTTCCTTCCACACT
The DNA here is from genome assembly GCA_929108375.1 of Gymnoscelis rufifasciata. Lineage (NCBI taxonomy): Eukaryota > Metazoa > Arthropoda > Insecta > Lepidoptera > Geometridae > Gymnoscelis > Gymnoscelis rufifasciata. The sequence continues at coordinate 3,482,117 of OV815327.1, read as the reverse complement.
ATATCAGTATCGCCAGTGAGAGTAGACAGACCGAGAGACACGTTAAACTAAATGCAACCCCTCTTTTTTGGTCCGGGGTTAAAAATTTACAATGTATGTCCTCATCCAAGGTATAAGGTAAAATTTCAGGCTAATCAGTTATTTTTAATCAATCAATAATTTATTAAAAACATAATTAACGCAGTCTATAGAACTTTACAGCCTGTGCTAGTAAGAAACTGTTTTACAGCAAGGTAATTCCCCGCAAAACACGTATACAAATAAAATACCTTGCAGACCAACATCATCATCAACCTACTAACGTTCCCACTGCTAGGACTTCTCTCTTGGCGAGAGATATTAGGCCTTAATTCACGCTGGCCAAGTACGCGTTGGTGAATGGCACATGTCTTTCAAACTTTTTTAAAGTTCTCAGAACATGTCCTCACGATGTTTGCCTTCACCGTTCAATCATGTGCTTAAAGCGCACATAAATTTCTCAAGAAGGAAAATCGGGGGGTGCGTGGCGGAGTTTAAACCCTTCGGAATGAAAGTCGAGTGTCCTCCCACTTAACCAACACGGCTTTTTCAGAATTACAGACCAACATATAATATGATATATAACATTAAACTAATCAGGGCTTCGTGAACGCATCCCTAAAGGGTCGGTATACGGTCGAGTCTATGACAAAGAAACCACACTTATATTATAAAGGTGAAAGTAAATCTGTCGGTCTGTATGTCCACCTTTTCGCCTGAGAAAGGAGTTTTTCTTCTTTTTGTCGCGGGAAAAAGGGAAAATAAATAACTCCCTGGGAAAAAAAACACATTTAACGCGGTGCAGTACTCGTATGATATATCAAGTGAACAATATTGAGTTATGACCATTGCAACATAATTATAAAGTTCTGTGCATTCAAAAAGCACATTGTAGCTTTATAAGTACCTATAACTTATAAAATAAAAATAAAAATAAACAGCATGATTCAGTCGCTTTGCGCTTGACACTAATAAATGCGTTAGCTACAGCCACGTGTGCAGTGTAGCACAGTTTAGGGTCAGGAATGAGGAGATAACTCCATGTGTTTGAAAATAAATAAATAAATAAATAAATAAATAAATAACGAAAAATATTCATGATAATTTGTTTTGTTATTTTTAACCGACTTCAAAAAAAAGGAGGTTTTTCAATTCGACAGTATATATATATATATTTTATGTATGTCCGCGGATAACTTTGTCGTTTATGAACCGATTTTGATTATTCTTTTTTTGTTGGAAAGGGAGTATCCCAAAGTTGGTATCGTAAGGAAACCTGGATCTGGTGAAGGAATCCTGAAGAAATTGAGGGAAACTCTTCAAAAAATTGTCTTTCCGACTTGTGTGTTCCTTAATATTATTCAATATAATGAATTTAAAAGCCCTTTTATTAATGAGGGACTGGTGTTAATCTGATTATGGAGGGAAACGCGGTCGAGGGAACTCCTCAACGATTTACAGCAAGTACTTGTGTTTGGGCTTGATTAACTTATATTACTGAGACCGTTCATCTAAATGGGTTTTGACTGATATTAGGGGTCTGATGATGAAAATGAAGGACAGTCAAAGAAACTCTATAAGGTATATTCACTAAAAATCGTGAATAATAATTTTAAGTTTGGGTTTATACGCTGTGACATCAAGTCACACAGTTTAGTCTTTACGATAAGTAACCAGGATTATAACCCTCTTTGTTCTAAGTAATTTCAAGGGTTCCAAAAGTGTAAAACGGAACCCTATTACTAAGAATTCGTCGTCTTTTATATCTTCTATCTGTCAGGCTGTATCTCAAGAACCGTCAAAGATAGAGAGTATTTTTATAAGGACGATGAATCTCTATCTCCGCTATAGCAACAAATATTGAAAACACATAATTATCAAATATACATATATAAGGGGCTCCCATACAATAACATTTTTATCAAGTTAAGCGAGGCAACACAAAATGCATCTTTAGGAACTTAAAAAAATGTAAGGACACATAATTATTTAACGACTTTGAGCCTATAATATATATGTATATATAATAGTGCCTGCAATTCGGTAGGCACATAAAATGTTAGTCCCCAAAGACCGTTTCGTTGTCCATACTCATACAATAAGGCCTGATTCCACTTTAACCCCGCAAACTATAATTGAATTATAGTCTGTTCGTAAAATCACGAAGATTTCTTTAGAAATAACCTTTTCCATAGTTCTTTAGACGATTTCGCTGATTCATTTGATATATTGCTTGATTCAAATTATTTGCGAAATCACAAAGATCCATCAGCACTCTATTTATGGTCCCACAGCTGGGACAAATGGATGTCTCTCTTGACGACATAGGTTAGGCGTTAATGCACCATGCTGGCCAAGTGCAGGTTGGTGATGTCACTTCTCACTCAAACTCTTTAAAGAACTTTCATATAACATTATCGGTTTCACCGTTAAAGCAGGTGTTTAAAATTCCAGAGGTGAGCGACAATGTTTGAACCCACTACATACACTAATTAATATAAGTACACTTTTCAAAGAATTATGTCACAAAGATTGCTTTGGCATATCCCTTTTCATAGCTCTTAAAGCGACTTCAAGCCTATATCATCACTAATTTAGTCCAACCAAAAACAACAGACAAACAGCGGGCACTGCGCGATATAGATATAATTCAGCAGCTGCGTTTGTCAACTCACGCGCAGACACAACACTAAGTGAACAGACTGAAATATTGCAGCCTTGAAAGTGCAGGAGCTATAACTTTCTATAGTTATATTCTATAAGCTATATTTTTTTATTGTTTGCTATTATAGCTCACCAGTGTTTTTGTCATAAAAATACTAAAGTCAAAACGTTTATTTTCATTGTCACGTAGCATACTTAGATAGGTGTATTTGCTTAAAGCTAATTAAATATTTAATACTAGCTAGCGGCCCGCCCCGGCTTGACACGGGTAAAAAAAATATTTTATTATTAGCAATTATTCAAATTTTTCGCGCTGTAAAAACCATCCTTGAACACCAACAAACAAATAAAAAAAAATGGCCAAATTGGTCCAGGCGATGTTGAGTTATGCGCTTAGCAACACATTGTGCGATTTATTTTTATATATAAGACTAGCTGTGCCCTGCGGTGCTACCCGCGTTATAATGGATGACGGATGAAGTACTCTTAACCAACAACATATTTATTTGAATAAAGATTAATATTATTATGTTGATACAACTTAAAGAAATTATTTCGACCAAATTAGGTAGGTACCATAAAAACGGTTTTTGTGAGTTAATCTGAAAAGATAGACATATACTATCGCGGACTGTTTTTTAGATCATTAAAAGAGCTATTATTCTTTAATACATATTTTTTGTGTATCTTGAACCGTTTTCACGGCGCACGCAACGGAAGGCTTCAAAGATGAGCAATTTCTCCCGTTTTTTACACATTTACCACTATATCTTTGCTCCTATTGGTCGTAGCTTGATGTTATATAGCCTATAGCCTTCCTCGATAACTGGACTATCCAACACAAAAAAGAATTTTTCAATTCGAACCAGTAGTTTCGGAGATCAGCGCGTTCAAACAAACAAACAAACAAACAAACTCTTCAGCTTTATAATATTAGTATAGATAAAAATAAATAACTGTAATAATGTACTCTTAACCAACAACATATTTATTTGAATAATATTATTATGTTGATACAACTTAACCAAATTATTTCGACCAAATTAGGTACCATAAAAACTGTTTTTGTGAGTTAATCTTAAAAGATAGACATATACTATTGCGGACTGTTTTTTAGATCATTTAAAGAGCTATTATTCTTTCATACATATTTTTTGTGTATCTTGAACCGTTTTCACAGCGCACGCAACGGAAGGCTTCAAAGATGAAATAATTTCTCCTTTTTTTTACACATTTATATCTTTGCTCCTATTGGTCGTAGCGTGATGTTATATAGCCTATAGCCTTCCTCGATAACTGGACTATCCAACACAAAAAGAATTATTCAATTCGAACCAGTAGTTTCGGAGATTAGCGCGTTCAAACAAACACACAAACTCTTCAGCTTTATAATATTAGTATAGATTCTAGGAATATTTTCTATATAAAAAGCAGCAAACATTTAGAATATTTTTTACCAACTTCAATCAAGAGGAGTCCTTATTGAAGCTTTGTAACAATACTTGTGACTGAGAGAAATAGCTCTATATTTTAGCCATTGTCTAATTTTTCTCGAAGATTGTGAAACAAGCCCATATTGAAAATATAGGTTCAGTTAAAATGTAGTATTATTCTATTTGTTGTTTAAGATAAGTGACTTAACGCATTTTGCGATTTGTAAGTTAATTAATTAATACATTTATACGTCAACAGCATTCCGGAACTTAAATTAAATTGATATAGAGAAAAATAGGAGTTCAGTATTTTTGGACGAAGTAACAAAGGGTCTAATAAGAATACCTACTTTTTTTTTATGCAGTCATCATATCTATTCATAATCAATTTCTTTTCACGCATTATCTAACCCCAAACAAAGCAGATCTTGTATGGTTATCCTTTTATACGCATAAATAAAGTTATAAGTGTTTTTTTAACCGTTGAGTAACTAGGGCGCAAACAACGGGCACGCACCACAATACCGTCTACCATGTCTTTTATGGAGTACTTGTTTTATGTCCTTTAAAAAGCACTTGTCCTTGATGCACCCATTGCTCGTTTTAGGGTTAAATATGTTAAATTCTTGTTACTACGCCCTGCAACAGGACCTTTCGGCTTAGCAAGCCACATTAGGGCGCATAGTCGCCAAACTTGATAGTGGGGTTCGCCATTGTCGGTTACGACGCGGGATATAAAAAATATGGAAAAAATATCTGTCGTTATTTCAGTATTTTTCAACCGATAATAAAAAAAGGACAAAGGCAAACTGATCAGTTGAAACCATATTAACACTAATTAAAGTATACCCAATTAATCTTGAGTCGGTGCTATGTTTATGCAACAATGTCAGATTTGATAATGAATGTCTTTAATTTTAGATAATTTGTGTTCCTTGAACCAAGATAATTTGTGTTCTTTGAACCTAGATTGTTTCGCGCCGGGTAAAGATTTCTTGTGTTAAATTTAATTAGTGCAAGAACTGAATTAATAAGGATTCGGTAGCAAGTGTCCAGTTTTCGGCACTTAAATTTTATCACAAAACTTTTCATCTTCTTCTTTTGTATCTTCATTAATTACTAGTAACACCCCGGGAAATTGAACAAGTTCAGTGAATTTAAATAATTATTCAGATCGGGGTTGAACAAACCTACAAATTAAAACTACTCCAGTCGTGCTCAAGTTATAGTATTTCAAAATACACCTTTTTTTAGATTTATAATTAAAACACGCAGAGAAATCATTCTCCGTTAAAATAAATGTGCCTATTCCTAAAGCTATCCATAAGTGGAAATCCACAGTCGATTTTTCGATCCTCCAATATCGTCTGACTGTCAAATGTATTAAAAAACAATGCCAGATATAAAGCCTATGACTCCAAGTTGTAAAAAATATTCTACAGAACCCATTATGCTAAAGCTCTCGCTTTCCTTTATTCTTATTTCTGTCCTGTATAGATTTATTTTGGGTCCAGCGCATCAGCTGCCGGCCTTGAAGAACAAAGGCCCTTTAAATACAGACATGTATGCAGACTAAGTAATTTCTCTTAGATATAGATATACAAACACAGCTGAACTACAACTATTCGACATTAAAAAGGAACTTTTTTGTTGTCACAACAAGTGAACGGCTTTTATATTGCCTATTTTTTTTGTACCTAGTCATCATGCAAATTATAGTTTCAAGATCATCATCATTCTCTTGCCCTTATCCCACATTACGTGGGGTCGGCACAATATGTTTTTTCCTTCCATTTTCCTCTGTCAGTCGTCATCTCAACACTCACTCCTTTCTTACACATGTCATCCTTCACATCACAGTCCATCCATCTTTACCTTGGTCTATCTCTTGCAACATATCCACCAACACACAATCATATCTCACACTCTTTTCGTCACATTCATCCATTCTCATGACATATTATGCCAACCGATTTCCTCTCAACTTCTCTGTCACTGGTGCTACTTTCAAGGTTCCTCTTATATACTAATTTCTTATTTTGTCCTTCCTTGTTACTCCACACATCCATCTTAACATTCGCATCTCTGCAACATGTATTCTTCTTTCATCCGTCCTTTTTAATGGCCAACACTCAGATCCGTACATTACAACAGGTCTTATAATAACAGCTTTATACTTAGATCTTCCCTTTACGCCTCAATCAATTAGAATCTCAAGATATTATGTTAATAACAAAACAGAAGAACTATGTCTGACATGACAAACATACGGTGTACTGGCGTCAGTTATTAAGAAATACAAAAACGTAATAACTGCAATTAAATTATTTGTTTTCCCAAAACCTACGTGATCATCAACAAGTATGCTAATAAAGAGAATTAATATTGTATAGGAAAAGGGAAGAACTGAATTCTCGGATATATGGCATCATTCATGTCGCGTCAAAGGCTTATAAATAAATTATATATTTTATTAATATCCTTTTAAGGCAGGTTAATTAAGTAAATAACGGTTATGTAAGGATTAATTTGAATAATTTTCCTACTCATTAAACTTGTTTATAATTACTGTGGTTCCTTGAAATGACGTTATCTTTGCATAACATAGTTATTTACGTTGTTGATGTTATTCCTGTGATAAATTTATTTTAACCGAATTTCTGAATATACTGTTTTTAGCCCCCGACCAAAAAAGAGGGGTGTTATAAGTTTGACGTGTCTGTCTGTCTTTGGCACCATATCTCCAGAACGGATGGAGCGATATCTATTTAGTTTTTATTAGTATGAAAGGTGAGTCTGGCGCGAATGTTCTTAGACATGTTTCATGAAAATCGGTTGTGCCGTTTAAAAGTTATGGGGGTCAGAGTGGGTAAGGAAAACCGAAAATCTGCGAATATACTAGTGTGGGGTATCAAATGAAATCGCATCGCGTCCACATTACATACTATAATGTTGTTTTACGTTTAAGGAAATTAAAGCATTGGAATCGGGGGTTTTTCTTAAAATTTTAATTTAGATTTATTAAGTTTTTGGTGTCCTCAGTGGCTTAGTAGCTTAGTTGTTAAACTGCTGCAAAAGCTAACCTTAATGACCTCCATGAGAGATAACACAGGAAACTAACAGTATTAGGATTCCATACACAAAGCGTAAAACGGGAGTCTGTCAGTTTGACTGTCACCAGGCTGTATTTCAAGAACTGTGATTTATAGAGAGGTGATAGTCAGCTATGACAGCATCATTTAGCACTTTAAAAAAAAATTACATATTTCGTATTACATTAATATAAATATTGCTTCTTAATATTACTTCTTAGGGACATAATGCCAATGCGCACGGCTCGACTTAACTAAATAATTAATATTTTCAAATTAAAAAAAATGGTTGTTTTTTATTAAACATCTACTTGTTGAAGAATGATACGTCGAAAATGATGATGATGGCTAAGTAGTTAATTAATTTTGTGGTGGTCTTCAGAGATGACATAGCACAACTATTATACCTAATCTAGAATAAATAGGCTGTAATGAGTAAGTAACCGGTTGAGAACTGGTTTGACGTCAGTATTATTCGATATTTGTGGTTTTAGCAGGGATTAGAGTCATTCAACATAATACAGATAATGAGGTATTGTGCCTTCTAAGAAATATGCATAATTCTAAAATATTGACATGATTTTGAATGGATTTTTTTTGTCGGCTTATAATATCAGAATGGAAAATGTAGGGCGTATTTAAAGTTATTGAAAACCTCCTACATCCTCGAAAACATTGTATCCTATAATGATGTTTTTTTTTATCAAAACTATTTATATATCAACATATTGAAATATCTTATAACTCATAAACTTAGTAAATACTGGTAAATGTCACATTATAAATTTAAATAGAACATAACAAAAATTAATTTTTTCACTATCTTCAATTCAAGTGGTTGCAATACCGGATAACATGAAGTAGTCCATACAAATTTGCATGGACTCATAACAATTTGTATGGATTGAATGTATTCATGATGGCGCGGGCGGGACGGAAATTCAAAATTCGAATACTGCACGTCCGTTCTGACCTTACGCAATCGAATAACAGTTTTTTGCACGTCTGCCAAAACAAGGCTTTGGGTTAAGGGCGGTGTCTACTAAACCTGTTAGTATAGTATAATAATTACTCTAGTAAAATTATTATTATAAGCTTTAATTTACGTACACAATTACGTGACATGATAAGGGCGCTGAATGGTAAAATGTGTAAAATGAATTTAGTGAAAATATTATCTTCGTTAAAAGAGGGCGTAAACTCGTCGATTTTGGGAGTAATATTTATGTCAACAGGCATGACTAAAACAGAAGGCCATCGCAGCAGTTAGCTCCGATTTCACCATTAGCTATAAACACGATCCGCTTAGGTTAAACTCGTTTTACCGCCTCACTGAAATCAAATTAACATTTAATTTATTTTTGCTATGGTTGATCTTCGTACAATGAAACTCGATTTGTGCCATAAAATGGTGAAATTGGGGCATAGAAAAAGTAAAGGAATAATCGCCCCCGTGATATAATAATGCATTCGATATAATAACCGATAGTAGGTAGATTCTTTTTCGAGAAAAATATTTTTCTCTGTTATCATTCAACGATTTACCTTCAGAGGGCATTTATGTTGCTTATGTTTAAAATAATTATATATATTATTATAATTAGTAGGCTCATTAGGTTCATTAGGTTAATATCGAATTCGTAATAATATCATAAGCACAAGAATTGCCTTCGAGATGCTTGTTGGTGCTGAAAAGTTGTTAAATGCAACATTAGCGGCTTACAGCGAACATTCGTGACAAATAGAGATCATCATAATAAATTTGTTATACAAGCTTAAGGTATACGGGTTATCCCGCAGATACGCTTGTTTTGGGGTTTTGAAAGTTAATATTATTTCCCCGTGTTATTAGAATACGGTAATTCTAACTAATTCAGTTAATTATTTTCGCATATTGACATAAAATGTCTATATGAATTCTAATTATTAACAATGACGTGTTGGAAATATCCTACATATGTTATAGTCTGGCCGCTCGGCTTTTAGATAGCGTTCCTGACAGCTGTCATTAAAATCACGCCTATCAAGCCCTGAATTTCTTAATAGTACAGACGATAGCTGTCATTGTAATACTTAATGGGCATGCCGACCTATCTAGTGATGGGAGATGAATCATCGTGCATGGTTTATAAACTAGTATTAAAAAAACTTATTTTATTCCATAGTGTTAAAATAAAATGTAAGTTTAAAAGATTATTTACAGGCACACTAAATCTAACGTAATAGTAAGTACCTAAATAGAATCCAATGTAGTCTGGCTTTTTAGATTGTGTTTTTGACTGGTCGTGATCGAATGGGCGGCGGTGTAAATTCGAACTGTCATTCAATTTACTAAATTAAATAAAAACTTTTTAATTATCATGGTTTTTAACAATATTATGACTTAAAAACCGTCAAATCATGGTATGTATAAAAAATATGCCTAAAAAATGCAATGTTACAACGTAAGTAAATCTTATTAATAACGTTACTAAATGTTATCTAAGGTACATCAATAGTAATGGCAAATGGACAAGTGTCAAAAACGCAATCTCTCAGTGGCCATACTATAGTATTCCTGTAACAAATTTAAATCGCCGCTTCAGTGGACGTGACACCGCTCGCCTAAGCCTCCAGGGTATTATGTTCTAGGAAGAAGTTAGGGTAGGTCGTAGGGACATAGGAGTCACCTTGCGGCCGTTGACCCCGGCACGGGACAAGTCCTTGGGACAGGTATGCCCTTTAGGATGTCTTTGTTTTTTCTAGGGATGAAGGTTGGGGTCTGGATTGGGGAGCAACAATTTTGGGTTGTGCTATTTGAGCGTCAGTTATAGAATTTAGAGATTAAAAAGTATTTTGTTTTGTCTCTACCGAAATAATGTGATTATCAAATCTTCTTAATTATACCTCTATAGTTAAAATTTAGCGTTTTATAAATTAGTTGATGACTGTACTTTTCAATATATAAACTTTGTATGGTGAGAAAAGGCTTACAAAAAATACTTTACAAAAATATGATTAACTAGCGGCACGCCCCGGCTTCGCACGGGTAATTATAAAAAAAATCCCGGCAATTATTCTATTTTTTCTCGCCTTTTAAACCTTGTCTAGCCCTCCACGAACATTTCAAGACTAAGATAAGATAAATCCGCTCAGCCGTTCTCGAGTTTTATTTATATATATCTAATATATATTTTTATTTATATATATTAGATAGTAAAAATTTAGCATTATGTAAATTAGTAAATGACTAGATTTCAATAAATAAACTTTGTTTGATGAGATAAGTTTATAAAATATTGAGCGGGAAGCTCCAAAAATTTAAATTAATTTTAGCCATGTACGTATGTATGTATATATAATAATTATGTTACATTTCCGGACAATCCACACAACAACATCTAGCCCCGTGGTAAGCTCGAAGCTTAAATGTAAAAGATGATAAGGTTGTTCCATATATCTATAAAGTATATTGTTTATGTTTATAACCAACGGCCCACCCGCTTGTAATATCTTAATATAATACGTTACGCTTAGAATAGTGATGTCGGCGTGCTAAAAGTGTGGCGTTTAGTGGCGTCTCTCAAAGGACAGATCCAGTCATTTCAATTCAAACCAAGAAGGCTTACATACCCACAATTTCACAAAAAATCTGCAAGTTTCATAATCTACCCTCAAAATGGAGTATTCTTCATATTGACATATTGCTTACCCACACAAATGAAGGAAATAAAATGAGATATCAGTTACCTGAAACCGTGATTGAATTTAACTAACATTACGAATAAAATACTTAAGTACCGCTACGGAACAGTGTCTTTTACCCGACTGCGCGATGGAAAGGAGTGGTTGTATTGCAAGTTGGAATGTAAATGGTTCTGAACTCTTTTAGTAAAGAGCGCACGTATGTACGTGTTTTTAGAAAATTAAAATGTATTGTAATATATATATATATATATATATATATTCATATATTATAAAGCTGACAAGTATGTTTGTTTGTTTGGACGAGCTAATCTCAGGAACTTCAGGTCCGATTTGAATAATTATTTAACTATTAGATAAATTTAATAAGAAAAATTCCTAAGAATCACGGGCGTCTCTCTTGTCTGGAGAGTACAATGTTTTCAATTGTCATGAACTGATCTGCTACTGTTTACCCTTATAACAACAATCTGAGTATCTTCAAGACAAGACACTTATTTTAGTTTAGATTCCGGTTAAACAGAGGTTTTACATTCTTTTTTATTCATAAATAAAACAAACATCACTCAACACGAAAACGTGATAATATTCCAACCGAATGTGTATCAAAAGCGCGATCCTAATTCGTATAAATCCCTATTGTATAGATGCGTACGCGCCGGTCACCTTGTCGGTCGATGAACGGCGCAAACGGATAGTGACGCATTTACGCAGAAATCTGGTTATGTTATTTGTTCGTAAGCGCTTCTGCACACAATGCCGCGACCGCGCCGCCACCGCGCCTTCATGTCAAAATATCGACAGCGGCTTTAAAACGATGCGGCGCCGGCGGCCTGGTGGCGGTATCGTATGCATTAGCGCTATGAGTAACTTATCTAAAAAATTTCATGTTTACCAAAATAAAAAAAAAACAAGAGAGACAGCAAGGTATAGCCAAAATATCTTTATGAGTCTATTGTTTGCGCCAAATGCTCAATCTAGAACTATCTACATAACCTAAACTCATATAAGCTGGATAGCAGCGTTTCTGCTCGGGTGCAAAGCGCCAAAGTAAAGTATGAAAAGCATCCGTCGCGCTTCGCAGACGCTTTAGAATTAGAATAAAAATAATATAAATCTTAGTTAATAATTTAAGAAAAACCCCCGACTCCAATGCCTTAATTTCCTTAAAAGACACACCATAAAATTTGGTAATGTGCACGCGATGCGCTTTCATATGATACCCCACTCAAGTATATTTGCAGGTTTTCAGTTTTCCTTGCCCACTCTCACCCCCATAGCTTTTAAAGGGCACAACTGATTTTCACGAAACATATCTAAGAACACTCGCGCTAAACTAACCTTTCACACAAAAACCTCCATCTGTTCGGGATGTCCCAGACATACAGAAAGACAGACACACAGACAGACACGTCAAATTTATAACACCCCTCTTTTTTGGTCGGGGGTTAACAAGAAGCATTTATTTTGACACATTCACATGTCATAAAACCGCATAAAATAAATAAATAAATATAATTCCAGACAATTCACACAACAACATCTAGCCCTGTGGTAAGCTCTAAGCTTGTGTTACGGGTACTAGATATCTGATATACTTAATATAATAGTCATACATATTAGATATCTTTATTATACATATTAAACACCCAGACCATGGAGATCATTCCTGCATCGTGCGGCGGGAATCGAACCCGCTACCTCTTGCGCCGCAGGCGGACCCGCGCCTACCGCGCCACTTAAAAAACCGCCGCTCTTAAAGCTTGAACTTGTCCTTACAATGTAAATGCAGCCAATTTTGTTTGTTTCGGTGAAAATTGCGCAGTATGGAATGTGATACTTTCAGAGGCGATGGAGTTATAAAACTTATAACACCATATTATTACAAATAGATTTCTTAAGGTATGAGGGGTATGTTCTGCTATCACTTTCTCCTTGGTATATAGTACGTTTATTAAAAAATTAAATCTATACATGTATGTCCATTATATTAAGTACTAGCGGTCCGCCTCCGCTTCGCACCTAGTTGACCGTATTGTGAATCTAAAGTAATCTAAACCATTCTCGAACCCACTTAGACACACACTCATTAAAAATGACATCAAAATCGGTCCAGCCGTTTAGGAGGAGTTCAATGACTAACACACGTACAGAATATTTATATATATAAAGATATCAGATGTCTTGTAGGGACCCGTACCATAAGCTTACCACGGTGCTAGGATGTTGTTGTGTCGATTGTTAGGAATTTTTCTTTGTTTTGCTATACCTAATAAACTTTGTCTACTAAATTATATATATTTATAACGGATTTAATTCCAACCAAAATAACTGAAAATCTCTGAGAGCTTATGTCCAACTGGGGCCCTCCTATGTCTGTAAAATGGTGATAAGCAATAGAGTTTTAACTTAAAATGCATGTGAAAGAAGTATATAAATATTAATGTGATAAAATGGTTTAATGTAATTGCTACACGGCGCGTTTAATAGGTATAATTGTGGTGTAATGTAATATCTATTGGTTCGGGGTGCGGCAGCCATTACGGAATGCGTCTCAGTATTTTTTCTTCGCATGTTATACAGGGTGTGGCGTAATGAGTGGATAATCCTTTACCCACGGTTGGGGGGCATCGCGACTGTTCAGAAAATGATAATTTGTTTTCAGTAAAAGTGTCACGGTTTTCGAGTTATCAGGCGTTTTTAATTTTTTTTTAAAAGTTAGACCTGACCCACTCTTTTAAGTACCAAATTTACAATACAAAGAATTTACTCAGTCTGTTTTCTGAATAGCATTCCTAGATAGTGGTGCTATCAAATGTAAACTACCAATTTTGTACGATAGCCATAGTTTTTTCTATTTTTGTTTTTGAACGCAAAATTTGTGTTTTCATTTTATTTTTATCTAACTTTGGTATCTCGTGGTGTAAAAAAAATGTATAGTGACATGAGTGCCCAATTAATAAATAATTAGCCTATTTCATTAGGATTCCAAAATAGTATAACATACGATATCTCTAGCTCTGAATTAAAAAAACTAATGATTTTAAGATGAGTAAGAAGCATTTTTTGAATTTACAAGATAATTTAAAATTTATTTAATTTTAATAATTACTACCAATGTTACAGCAAGGAACTGTATGAGAGCGTGTAAATGAAACAATTTGATGACTTTCAAAATTACATTTATTAAATTTATTTACAATAAATGTATCCAATAAATAATAATAATAAATGTAATCAATAAAGGATTATCCACTCATTACGCCACACCCTGTATATGTATTTTCAAGCCTGTTTTTAGAAATATACTAAGCTAATTAAAATATATTGTAAGGTATAATTATTTTATTATAGAAACTTTTTTGGATTTTGTATTACCTATAATATTCATTTATATAAGCTATTGTAAATCTTTTGTTTCCCAAAGACAAATAAATAATAATATATCAAGCCTAAAATATCAAGTGTTCAAGAACAATGACATAATCATTATTTTTATTTATTTATTTTATTTATTATTGTCAACATTGTACTATTTTCGAGTAAATTTCATTAAATAGGTTGTTCTTGATAAATTAAATCCTCCTTTCCTAGTCGGACAAAGGCTCTCATTTGCCGATAAGACGTATCAAAATATTTTTCGGGACTGGAAAAGTGAAAGGTTATTTAAACTAAAACCAAACCCATTCGGTACACTTCGGTAGAGTTTAGTTGCCAGTTTTGCATAGCGGCGTTTGAGGCCCGGGGTGTAACTGATATACGAGTTAACTTGACAAGTTACCCTCCTTTCACAGTGGGGTACAAGCCTAAGTATCGCAAGTCCTTAACCTTGCAGAGGTCACCTTGCGTTCGTTGACCATTGCGTAAGGAGTTGCATCACCGCCCGGGTATTCGGTGATTCAGTGCAATCACTGGTATGGTCTGTAGGTGTTTGTTTGCAAAAAGGTTGGTTTAAAATTATAATAATTATATGCTTATGTGGTGGATTTTTTTTTAGTATTCGATACTAACACAGGAGGTAGAGAAAACTAACCTAAAACTGCGTTAATTATGTAATACTTTCTTTGGGTTTAATTAAGGATTATGATATGAGATAGATAGTAAGAATTAGAATAAGGCTGAGTTCCCTTTTGGCATAATATTCGAATACATTTTTACCATGTCACTTTTCAATATTATCCTGTTAAACATTTTTGTTTTTAATTTTGTTTTGTTTTCTTAAGTTTTGTTGATTGGTTGTTTTGTTTTTGCAAAAAAGCTGGTAGGTTAACTTATAACGAACCATTTGATAACCTACCAACCTTTTTGATAGATAACACGGTATTTTAATATAATTAACTATTTAGTATATAAAGAGATCGCTTCGGTATCTGTTTTTAGATCTTTCAAACTCAACCGATTTTGATTTTGAATAAATGCAGTTTGCAAAATTGCATATATTCCCGTGGAATAAATTAAAGACCTGTGGAGCAGAAATACAGTAAAAGCGACTTTATTTTTAAACTAGCTAAAGGTTATCCCATAGACTAATTCATAAACTACCTTTAAGCACACATTATATCTATGTATGTACATTTTAAATTAGTGCTCAAAGAGTTAGTTAGTTAGACCTAGAAATAAGCAACCAAATATTAATGTAATTAATGTTTGTATGCTCTGGTAGCAGATTCAATTGTTCGATCTGTATCTATATAACTAACTAACAGCATGTTGGTACCTTTTGTAATTAATTTACAAACAATAAATGATTATTACTCATGTGATTACTGATATTTAGTACTAATTCCGCTCAAAATTTTCTCTGTAAATATTCTACGAAATGAACACAGTTTGTCCTCAATTCCTTATAGGGTGATGCGCAGGGTTTCCAACTCATTCGCCATCCGTTATTCAACATAGTTTCCCCGTAAAAATTAAAAAAAAACTTAAAAGTCATTATCAGTTTCTGATCTCATATTAGCATTTTTTGCCCCGTTGAGCCCCACACATTGAATCACAAATGATGCAAGGGTTCAACGACCGGAAGGTGACCGGGTCCTTCAGCCCTTTGAAGGTTATCGCTGGATGCAGAACGAAGGGCAGTTTATCATTGTTTAGTTCCTAGTGTTATCATGTTGAGAAATTTATGTGCGCTTTAAACACGTGCTTTAACGGTGAAGGCAAACATCGTGAGCAAACCGGCATGTATAAATATTGACTAAGTAATAAGTTACTTACCTACTATAGTCTAAGACTATTTTTGTATTAATTGTAATGTCCCAACGGGCCTCATGGACCCGTGTGGTTACAAATGGTATTAAGTTTTTAACTTAACACCATTTGTAACCACATGAATCAACGAATAAATGAATGAATAAATGAATGAATATGTTCTGAGAACTTTAAAAGAGTGTGAAGGGCATGTGACATTCACCAACCCGCACTTGGCCAGCGTGGTGAATTAAGGCCTAATCTCTCTCTCGTCAAGATAGAAGTCCCTGTGTCCCAGCAGTGGGAACATTAATAGGGCATCACCCTATCAATGTCCCCAATGTGTTATCATGTTGTGCAATATTATGTGTGATTTTAATTAGTGTGATTGTTTTGCGCGATGGCGGCGTGGGTATGACGCAGACATTATACGTCTGCTAAATTTTCAATTTCTGCTGTGTATAATTTAGACTGCAGCTGGATTATGGTTTAGCGATTAATTTGATTTGTAATAATCGAAATAAATAAATTATTTACTTCAGGCATCTCAGGAAAAATAATATACCTTACAGAATAGCATACAAATATAAATCTTATATAGTAAAATATCATCGTGTCCGTATTATGGTATTATTATCTGGCACGGCAGTATCGCCTTGCCTTACTTTAGTACGAATGCACTTCTTCTTCTTTTATTTATGGCGTCCGTACGAAGACACTATAGGACAGGATTGGCAAATTGTCATTAAATTGACAGAGTTGGTAAGAGATAGTTTAAGGACATTATGGTTTTCTGATCCATAGGTAGGTACCTACGTTTTTCTTTTCAAAACATTTTATTTATTATTATTTTGAAACAAGGCAGGATTTATCGATACATTTCATACAAAAGTTGAATTCGTCCTATTCAAATTTCGGTGATTACTTATCTGAAGTTATTACAAAATTATGATTATTTGATTATGATAAACATAAATACCTTATAATGACGTATACTTATGTTATTGAAACGTTGAATAGATGTTTCATCATTTTGATGATGTTGCTTTTTTGATCATTGATTTAATAAAAACGGAGCACACATCAGCAGGAAAAAGTATGACTAAAAATCCCATATTTATTTTTGAAACAAGATGACATGTAGAAGGTTAATTGTGGTTAAAAATGCTTAAAAAATAATCACCTTAATCACAATTTACCTTCATACACCGCAGTTACAATAAAATCATAAATAGGTAATTATTGATCTATTTATATTTAATACTCTTATCTCCATATCAACTTGCTACTCCCATCTTATTCGTGCATTATGATTTGTGTCCATCCCAAGGTTACCTGGAAGAGATCGCTTTCAGCGTTAAGGCCGCCCATTGATTCTGAATTGTTGTACATTTTTATATTTTTTTTGTGTTTTATTGTATGTTGTGTTCAATAAAGAGTATTGAATTGATATATAGGCAAAAATATATTCATACCTATACAATGTTAAATAATAATTATAAGTCTCAATATGGTTAAAAACGTGGTTCCCCAATATACCTGTAAGGGCCTGTTTCACAATGTCCGGGTAAAATAGCCAATAGTTATTATAAGATATAGCTTTTAAGTCAATTGACAAAGTCTGTGACTGTCTGACAGATATTGCTCCATATTTTAACCAGTGACTATTTTACTTGAAGATGGTGGCAGAAGCCATATGTTGTAAATGTACATAATTGTTCCTCTGCCACATATAGTTTATAATAAGCCAACGTGCTACAAGCAAGACAAGACATAAGACTCAGTATAAAACATTGAAGCGAACTGTCAAGACAATGTTATTCCTTGATATTTTTGGAGTTTACTCCTTAAAAAACGATTTGAGTTATAAGGCCCGGTACGGAAATTTTATGAGGAGTAAAATCAAGTGTAACACGAAAAGTTGAGGCGTTACGTAGAAAGAGACAAACATATATAACTGTAGGATTGAACGTGTAAAAAAATGAGATGGAATGCATTAAACAGCGTATCTCATTCACGGGGTCTCCTCTTTGCGCGATACTTCGTAGTCTCACTGTATTTTATTTATATTATTTTGTAACATACTTTATGTAATACGCTTTATTGAAGTAATATAAATAATCCGAATAATTACAGATATATGTTTGTTTCTCTTATCATTTTAGCAGATGCGTTCATTTACCCTTTTTTTCTATTTGATATATATCATAATTATCGTTCGTAAGGAGTAAACTCCAATCGTGCGTCTTAGCTGACACACACACACTTTTTTTGTTTAAGCAATTTAGTTTTATTAATTATTTTAAGTTGACCTGTCCATGTAGGCTATGTGCTTCTATGGAAATAAACGTTTTGACTATGACATAATAGTCACAACTTTGACATATAGTAGTTATTTTAATACAGACATTTATATTTTTTATTATTATTATTTCTATCTAAGTACGAAGGAAGGTAGGAAGGCCTTTGCCCTGCAGTGGGACACCACAGGCTCATAAAAAAAAAAAAAAAAGTACGAGTATATCTAATTTTTTAATTTAAACTTATATATATTATACTTACATAATAAACTTTATAATAGAAATTGTTTACTGCGAAGCTACATAATCCTATTCTACTAATATTATTTTTTTACTTTGACTTTGTAGGGTACGTCAACATAAGGTAATGTCCAAACGAAAAAATAAATTATAAAATGTAATGAAATTGTTGTAACTCTAAAAACCCTCCAATATTGCCAATTTCACTCTTAATGACAAATAATCAGAAGATATCTTTTTTATTAATATGTCTTATTAGGCGTATCCGTCAATGTCAGTTGGTTCACGACTTATAGAAAACTTTTCAAGATGTCTAAACTAACTTACCTATACCTACATAATAATACCTAAATAATTTATTACTCACAAAGACAAGAAACCAATAGCTATATGCACGGTAATGTGTGCTGTATTAAGTAGAGGCTATTTAACCGGCATTGTCATTCAGTGAGCATAAAAATGGTGCGGCTAGACTTGCCAAGATGGTCGCTCGCAAATATCTAGACGCCGGCCCTACGCGCGGGAGACTTCGATTCACGGTGGTGGCCACAGGGTTAGAAGTGGCTATCAGCCATTTATTATTTTTTTACAACCTGCAAAAATGTACAGGCGTCTTCGACACAGGCTCAGCCTAGTGAAGAAGTCACCAGATACACGGTCTGCTCTATATGATATCTGCTAATAACTGAAGAAAACTTTACTTCTATTAAATGTATTAGTTTTATTTTGAAGTGTGTTTCGATAATCAGTCTTACTTCATGTTTTTTTTGTAGAAATAAATATTTTTTAATTTTCCTGCGGCGGCGCTGGTGGCGTCTGGTCGTTGCCTGTGCAGAGTAAGGTTAAAGTTTAAAAATTTGAACAGAAAACAGAAGCGGCGCGACACCGCCGCATCGACTCCACTTCATGTGGGCGACTCCACGTAGATTTAAATTTTAATTTTCTCGGGAAATCTGTTTTAATTGAATCACTGTTTCTAATTTAATTCAAATCGGTTCAACCGTTTTGTCGTGTAGGAACAAAACTATCCAATCTTACAAACTTTTCCTTTAGTAAATTAAGAAGTAATATGCATTACCCCTGCCGTCATTATATGATTTTTCAATTGTAAATAGAACAATTTTGACATCTTTAGCCATTTGTATTTTACTCATAATTAACTATAATTATATGTATAGTATTCAGTATAAATTGCTATGTATCCTTGGCAAGTAACAATAATTCTGTAACAAGGTATAGATATTATATCTACTTAATTATGAACGGTAATTAAAAAATATATATATTGTGTGTATATTAAATGTTATTTAAACCATTGTTAAACATACCTGCGGTTGACAAGTAGGTAAGAATAATATTATTTTGTGTAATAAATATTAGTAAAACATTTAGCACAATAATACAATTATTAGTTAGTACCTATAGGTACTCATCGAATAATATGATTTATCAGTGGTATAAAGTAAGGAGGCATTTAATGTTATGCGCTAAATATATAATATATTAATAAACAGGAAAACGAATTCGGAAAAGAAACTAAAGACTCAGTACTTCATAATATGGAGCAGGAATAACATGATAAACTAATTATTTTAAGAAGAAAAACTTGAATAAGAAATAAATTTGAAATTATTAATTTATTATACCTATATAAAGCATGTTGTTATGATGTAGGTCATAATAACATCTGTAGCAAAATACGAATATTTTACTACAAATTTTTATACAGTTGAAGCAAAAATTTGGAATTAACTAACTTACTTCAAAGAAGGGCTCTTTTCAGTACATGTGTAAGAAGGAAATTGGAAGTTAACATCCATTAGTCCGATGGACTACTTTAGGTAAAGCAAAACAGGTTATTTTTATGTCAACAAATTCAATACATCCATTACTAGACAGACTTAGTAGTAGAAATTATTATTATTTGTTAACTAGGTAAGAGATTTTACTGAGAATGAATTATTACTAAATAAGGTAATCGATCTTTAATAAAAATTAAAGTGTAATAATATATCATCAATTATGAAAATAATCTAATTTGATCAGAAAATCTTGTCTTGACAGTTTACCGTTGGAAGCGTAAAGAAAAACACTGCTTATAGTCTGGCTGATACAAAAAAAGGTAAAAAAAATTGTATCTTTAATCAAGTTAAGTTTACGTTAATTATGCTTGACAGAGAAGGTTACTCTTTTTAGATCAAAATGGCCCCCAACCCTCGCCCCAGCCATCAACCCAGACATGCGTAGGTATACACAAAGTGCATAGTGTGCATTCTGCGCATGTGTGCGTGTCGACCTTGGCCGAGGTTACTGCACGAGTCAAGGTTAAGTTCGTTACACATACAGTTACATGGAAAGTGAATTATATTCGAAATGCGAATCTGCGAACATCCGTTCTGGAACATTCTTGAACATTCGAATGGAGAATGCGTAGCGAAGGGGTGTGATTTGTTGAGGTAAAATAGCTACTTATTCTTGCATTGCAGTATCTACACAGTGGGTCCTTCACAAAATATATGAATAAATAGCTTTCCGCCCACGGTTTTACCCGCGTTCTCATGGTAATACTTTTGACTTTTCTTCTATACTGGGAAAACAGAAAGCCCGTGGCAAATTTCATTCAAATCGGGCTTTGCTCGCAATAATTTATTTTCCCGCGAAATGAGTTATTTTGCTGTGATAAAAAGTAGCCATAATGTAATCTGACATGTAATTTATATTATTGTGAAGTTTCAACAAAATCCATTCAGTGGTTTTTTCGTGAATGTGCAACAAACACAGTTATATCCTTACAAATTTGCGCATTATATTATAATACTAGCTGACCCCGCAAACGTTGTTTTGCAAAATGAAAAATTGATAGTAGCTGATTCTCCAGACCTACTGTATACGCATATAAAATTTGGTAAAAATCGGTAAAGCAGTTTCGGAGGAGTACGGTAACTAACATTGTGACATGAAAATTTTATATATGTACTTTTGATAGATATGATCTTTGACGTTAGGAACACACCTACATTGCTTAGACAACAGTGAGTGCTTGTAATTTAATATGAACTTTATACCATAGCAATAAAGCTCAAATTGACTACGTTTCAGTTACAAATCATTTGTATGGGAAAAAGAAAAGGGCTATTTTTAGGGGTTTTCCAGCAATAATTCTAATTTTTCTCGCCGTAAAAACCATCCTTGAACTTCAACGAACATTTTAAAAAAAGATTTGGCCAAATTGGTCCAGGCGTTGTTGAGTTATGCGCTTACCAACACATTTTGCGATTCATTTTTATATTATAGATTAGTAGGATTTTAAAGATAATTTAAAAAGTCTACGTAATTTTCTTGCTTCTTTTCCTTGTTTGACTGCATTTTTTGTCTTGTTTACTATGCCTGTCGTCTTTTGTATTTAATAAATATTCTCTCACAGTTGTAATTATATTATAGGCTTATTTTTTTATGTTTTAAATATATTTTTAATAGTAGAAACGTTTAAAACAATAACTAAAAATAGTGCATTTTCCTATGTCGTTTCATAATCCTGAACGCACGCAAAAATATTAGACAGCCATTTAAAACCTCCTTTAATTACAATCAGTTTCTCTATTATCACGTGATAAAACATCTTTCAACAAATACTATTCTATTATATATTTGACTGGAACGAAACCTAGAAACATGTAAATTGAAGAATGTTTAATTTTATTAAGTTATTTGCTAATCGGGACGGCGACAAATCCAACTAATCTGATTTTAATAGTTAAACATCTGTTCAGCCGTTCTCCAGTTATAAATACTGTAACGAATTTTGTTATAATTATGACATGTATATAGAGGTATATAAAAATATACCTATTATTTGTGACGTAACAGAGTATTCTATAGTGATTTTCGAAACATCGGATCGGAAAGGCACTTGAAATATTACAATACAAAACCACTTTATTGTACATACAGT
Source organism: Gymnoscelis rufifasciata (assembly GCA_929108375.1). Taxonomy (NCBI): domain Eukaryota; kingdom Metazoa; phylum Arthropoda; class Insecta; order Lepidoptera; family Geometridae; genus Gymnoscelis; species Gymnoscelis rufifasciata. Next base: position 3,459,544 of record OV815327.1, on the reverse strand, counting down.
GAAATAAAATACAACAATGCGTAGTAAAACAAATGTACAATCGGTCTCCTTATCGCTAAGAAGCGATTCTGGCAACCTTAAAATAAAAATAAGGAAATATTATTAGAAACAGCACCGCATCCACGGCATTCCAAACATTTCGATTATGCAAAAAAAATATTGAAGATATCCTTCTATAATCTGGAGACAATAAAATAGGTAGCTTAAATACACTGAGAAAATATTATTTTAACAAAGGACCTTTTTGGCTCGGTTACAATCATATCGGTCATTTTTAAGTAAGACTTATCTAAAAATGTATAAGCGAACTTGGCATAGAGTAGACTTGTGTACATTGTTATATTTTCTCGGCTGATAACAAATAAGACATTAGTAATTTTCAATTAACTTAATTTGTAAATTAAAACACTTTCAAACTTGATTCAAAACTACCAAGAGAATTAATTTAAATTTAATAAGCATACTGTTGTTTTTAAACAAGTATTTAAATTGTTTATTTTTACACACCATCTGATTTATTTATACACGAGTTGAAATTATTTAACTTGAGTCAAGCTACTTATTTCCGTTTAAATAAGTAAATTTAATCGTTTGGTCCTAGCAAATGACCATGGTCAATAGCAACCGGCTAGTGTCATTTATATATAATCGAGTACCTCCCGGCTGTTCTCTACCGATTTACTCGGTAGAAAACACCCGAGACAATTGCTTAAAAATAACTGTGCGCTCAGTTACAAATACAAAGATGATTGGTTTCGTTCGGCTCATCACATCACTCTTCCGTCGACTCGCGCCTGTGACGTATGGCGTGGCGTGATCCATGTGGCAGTAAAGTAATATTCGTCTACTACCACATAGGTCACTCCGTACCTGTGTGAAATATTACTGTGATATTTTAAAGTGCAGTGCAGTTTCAAATACGTTGCAAACTAGTTACGGAAAATTATGGATGAGGAGGTCCGAAATTTATTAAAAGCTTGGAATCTCGAGTCTTACATCGAAGTGTTTTAAAGGTCAGTACAACTTTCATTGTTTTCTTGTCATAGCCTGCATGATAAGTTTGGTTACATACATCAAAGAATTAACTTCCTTTCTGTGTTGTTGCTCGTACTTTCTTTATTATGTACTTACTGGCGGCTCCACACTCTTGGAAAACAAACGGCATAAGAGCGAACATAGCCATAACTGCTGAACGGATCATGCTTCATATTTTGAGTACAGGTACGCCTTGATTAAGTTATAGGCTACTTTTTATTCCATTAATCAGTTCCCATGTGATATAAATAACTGTTAAATGTTTCCGACTGGTATTGGTATCGTTGTGGCTATAGATTGTTTAAATTAATGCATGTACACTTTTATTGCATTTAAGTGCAATAAAATTGTACATACATAACAAAATAAAACCTTATATCTAAATTTAAAACATGATCAGTACAATAGATGACCTTATCGCTGTTGGTATAATGTTAGTGGAGCAGAAACAGTTAAATCAAAGTGTTTGTTTAGTAGTTTAAGAAAAAGCACCTCACAGTTATATTGAAGTTATTTTCAGACTAAGATTATGATTTTGTTTTCAGCTGGAAAAGGAGTTTGAAGCTATGATATGCTGGCACATATACAGCCATTTGTAAGAGCTTTCCTCCTCTAAAAGAAAAAAAAATAAACTGGCCAAGAAGAAAAATAGCAGTCACAACAAGGACACAACTTCTCCGTTTGCAAGATTGTAAGTAAAATCCCTTAAAATCTTGAAATCGTTGCCTGTCCGTCTGTTTGTAACAACTCTGCAGTGCTAAGAAATGCTTTTTGTTTCAGCACCAGAAGAGAGCTCCAACATTGCCTGCATGCTGTTGATCCCGACACTTCTGGCTATATCAAGTGTGCGTCTGAAAAACGGCCCGTAAAAAGTGTACCTGCTACGGCGAGACTACCTACTTTTTATTTAATTAATTCGCTGTAGGTATATTTCTTAGGGAGTTATTCAGTTTCACGGGTACAACAACCTCAAGTGTACTATAGGTTAATTTTTACGCCTTATACTACATAATATTCATGTACCCCGGTGATCATTGATTTTGTTAAAGTTAAAACCAATGCCTAGTTTAATCCTTAACCTGTCCAAAATTGTCTCCACCTTATTTGAACCTTGTGCATAAGATTTGTTTTCATAACTATAATAGATTTGTATAATTTTGAATACATTGTAATATTATATGAAACTGCTCAATAATAAATCAGTATTAATTAAATAGTTTTTTGATTTGTATTGTAATAAATTTCCAAAGAACCCCACGATCTTTTACAGCAATTCTATTCGGTAACTATAGCCACTTTATAGCAATGCTTTCAGCAACTTTAAATTCTAAACTAATTCAGCAGGTAAGTAAGTATTATTTATTAAATAGTTACAGCAATGTTATTCAGTTCACGTAAACAATTCATTCGTTACATAGACATAAGTACCTACATACTGTATTATTAAAAAAAATATTAATTACTTATTAGTAAAATATCTGAAAGTACTTGTTTAGGTACTTTTATTATTTTATTAATATCTAATTAAATAATTTTTATTCATAATACAGTAAGAATGTATATCTATCTATGAAACAATTGAATTATTTACGAGTACTGAATAACATTGCTGTAACTACCCAATAAACTAGCTGTATTTACCGAGTGACATTGCAGCAGCTACCGAGTGAACGGTTTTAGTTACCCAATAAATTGGCTGAGACAACCGAGTAACATTGCAGCAGCTACCGAGTGAACCGGTTGTAGTTACCCAATAAATTGGCTGAGACAACAGAGTAACATTGCAGCAGCTACCGAGTAAACCGGTTGTAGTAACCCAATAAATTATCTGAGACAACTGAGTAACTTTGCAGCAGCTACCGAGTAAACCGGTTGTAGTAACCCAATAAATTATCTGAGACAACTGAGTAACTTTGCAGCAGCTACCGAGTAAACCGGTTGTAGTAACCCAATAAATTATCTGAGACAACTGAGTAACTTTGCAGCAGCTACCGAGTAAACCGGTTGTAGTAACCCAATAAATTATCTGAGACAACTGAGTAACTTTGCAGCAGCTTCCGAGTAAACCGGTTGTAGTAACCCAATAAATTATCTGAGACAACTGAGTAACATTGCAGCAGCTACTGAGTGAACCGGTTGTAGTTACCCAATAAATTGGCTGAGACAACCGAGTAACATTGCAGCAGCTACCGAGTAAACCGGTTTTAGTTACCCAATAAATTGGCTAAAACAACCGAGTAACATTGCAGCAGCTACCGAGTGAACCGGTTGTAGTTACCCAACTTTACTCTGTTGTTACTAATGTAGGCAACTGTATTATTATTACAGAAATATTTTTAACCAACCTTAACGGTTAATATTTAACAAGCAATAATAACAAAGTTGACGTATTTGTTTTTAAGCTATCAACTTTGCAGGTGCTATATTGACAAACATGCTGGGTTATTTTCAACAGTATTTCGTTTATTTTTAACCGACACGTTTTTTCAGTGTATGTAAATACGTCTTACAATGTATGCAAATGATTCCTGACCATCCTAAATTACCTGTAAATATAAATATCTCTGCTCCACCCTTTCGAAGGCTTCTCTACAATTACGGCGGCCAATTCGAGCCCGCAAAAAGTGGTACCTACCAGCAGGTGGGTTATGGTGTAATATTGTTAGTAGTTATAACCTACGATACGATTTTCAACATAGGGCTACGACATTGCTGCAATGAGGTACTAAACGGATTTTTCCTAAGGATGTCCGACTAAGCCACTTTCACGATTCATTGTTACAAATCGAGGTTTGTTCAACCATTGAAAAATGACAATTTAATCTCAGTTAGGCGATAAAAAGAGTTAGGCAGATCTGAAGGCGTTCACAGCCAGTGGTGATTTCAGGGGTAAGCTGAGACAAGGTCGTATAAGGCCAGATTTCACCACTGGATATAAAGGCGATCAGATCTAAAATATTTGGTAAATCCAAGACTATTTATTACCTAATTATTGCCCCTGCCACTAAGTAATAGGTGATGCTCTTCTTTTAACAAAATTAAATTTACTTGTTAATTATGGTATTAGACGAAATTAATAATGTAAATTATGTCAATGGAAAGAAAGCTTTTGGGTAAATATACGCCATAGAAAAATCCCAACTGCAAATCTCATAGCTTCTTGCCCTTACTGTAAATTATTTGTGTTAAAATTCACGTTCATCCCTTAACGCTTACTAAAATTCCACTTCACATATTTCAATGAATTCATTCATCTAAGCTCAAAAGCTGGTTCAAACGATATCCCAACGATATCGTCGAGTCTAAAACCAACTTACATTCTCCCCTGACCTACCCAACAACATCGTAGACTATAAACCCCCACAGATTATGCCAGACGTAACGGTACAACCAGGTGCAAGGTATTAATCGAGCTACATACTTGTACGACTCACATACTGACATGTTTTTAGCATTACTCCATTTTCTTAATAGATGCTGCTAGTTTGCGAACATTTTGCATGGTAAGCGATCTTTTAGTTACCTTTTTAGTGACAATATGAATTATATTATGACTTAGAACGGGTAACATAACATGAATTGACGGTTTTTGAGTTTTCCGTTATTTCGACGCTGTTGCAAGCGCCATGATCACGGAAACCACTGAATTGTCTTTGTCTTTGCGATTTGGGCAGACGGTTATTCGCAACAGCATCGAAATATCGGAAAACTCAAAAACCGTCAAATCATGGGATGTTACCCGTTATTAGTTATTAGTCATAATACATATTTTAAAAAATAAGCAGAAAGTAATAATATGCATTATTATGACTACATAATAGGTATTCTGTTTAGTACGTCTGTTAGCCCTTCCAAAAATAATGGACACCTATTTTTTGCTATAATAATTGAATAAGAAAGTGCCAAGATATAGAGCATCAACGTTCCGGAGGCTTGTGACGGCGAAATTAAGTTTAAGTCACACGAAAGCGTTACGTCACACGAAACTTCAATGCACTGTAACGTCTTTATTTGTCGCTTGCCACAAAAATACGGGTACATTTTTTTAAATAATTTAACTAACTGACAGATTTTTGTTGCCATCGGGTTGATGGCAACAAAAATGCCATATTCCATGAAAAGAATAAAGAATATAAATAAAATAATTTAATATTTCCTGACTAATCATACTAATCATCACACAGAATCACCTAACCCCAAACTAAGCAGAGCTTGTACTATGGGTGTTAGGTGACTGATATACCTACTACATAGATACGCATTTTTTTTCGTAAATACATATTTATGATACACGGAATGCAGCCTAGGCTTTGTCTGTTCACTCTGGTAACCCTCTGAATCCTCCACGTGACCTCCGGGTAGTGCTAAGAACACTCTCTGGTTCGGCCGCGGCTTGTCACCACCCTCCGGGCTGGGCCAGTGCGTGAAACGATTTTTTCGTGTTTCGTAATGTGGTCCACAGAGAAGCCATCTACCTTCTAGGTCTTCATGCTCCATCTCACATCGAAACGAACATACTCTTTTCTATAAAATATCTCAATGACCTTAGGTCATTTCACCAGTGAACCCTTTTGTAAAATCAACGTACGTTATTTACGTAACGTAGAAGTCGTGAGTAGGTACGTGAGTATTGTACAAAGTCACACTGCGGTGCGCGTGAGTATGCTGAATGAGTAACGTTATACAACTCTATTCAACACCATTCATTGAATATGTTCAATTGAAGCCTTTGCTTCAAGCAAGATAACCAATGTGTAAAATTTTGACTGATAATAATACTAAGAATTGTTTTTTTTATATTTCTGATGCTTGAAAAATCGTAATCTTATATAAAATTCACCTGTCACAGTGTTAGTTACCGTACTCCCCCGAAACGGCTTTACCTAATTAAACAATAAAGTTTTCTTTATCTTTACCGAGTATTATGAAATTTTATATGCATATTCAGTAAATCTGAGAATCGGCTACTATCTATTTTTCATTTTGCAAATCAACGTTTGCTGGGGTCAGCTAGTTTCATTTGATTTTGAATTTGACAGTCAGTTGAACCAGTGCGACGATCCGAGAATCGCCCCTTTTAATTTTCTATAATCTCACCTGATGGCGAGTGTCCATGTGGACGAGGATTGATCACAAAGATCTAGAAGGTCCTATTGACACTTGACTCAATATTAACTTTGACTTAAAGATACTCGTAAAATATATAGGTGGTAGGTATCATTTAATACAGCAGCAGAAAATATCAACTTTGGTAGGTACCGTTGGTACCTATATAGCGATGCGTGATATATCGTTATAGTTGTAATAAATATATTTTATAGTAAAGCATTCGTAAAACATATAGTATTTTTAACTGATTTAACTAACCAATAGCTACCTAAAAACTACAAATTACATACACACGCTCGCTTTTAGCGATAAGGCCGCCGATTGAACCCCTAGTAGTGTGAATACAAATTTTTGTAATTTAGTTCGTAAGAATGTAGTGTGTAATAAAGTTGATATTTGTCTACATCTATAAAATGATACACCAGAATACCCACATTACTGCAAAGCAAATTTTATTATCAAGAAAACAATGGTAGTCATCTATGTATAAAGCATTTTGTTTATAAATCTATAAAAATAGCAAAAATATATAAGGCGTTGATTTGATTGATAATTAATTAGTTACCCAACTGTGGAAGTAAGACGTGGTTTTAATTAAATTGTAATTTAGAGACCTGTAAGTTTAATAACATCAAAATTATGGTTTAGATTTTAATAAAGTAATAAAAAACTTTATTGTTCTGCATTGATCATAAATAAAATAGTCAACAAACAGAATTTCAAAACATGTTTTGAATGTTAAATGTACAATATACGCAAATCGGTCAAGGATGATTTTAAAACACATAATAATTAATTTTTTATGTTGTCACAGACCCAAAACAATCTCATTTTAAGTAAAATTACTATCATTTATTGATAAAAATTAGATATGCTCTTTTGACTAAAATTGTTTATTAAATAAAAAGTCGGACTCGTCCTTACAGGAAACTCAGACAAGAAAAAAAAATTAAAAGCTTAGATATGTATAAATATTTCCATTACACATAAATATTTTTGAACCCTGGCGATGCTATTTGCTGCATTCAACCAATCTAGCTACCATAACTAGTAAAATAAGCTATGATTGGTCATTAACTAAAAAAAGAGACTAAGCACATCTCTGGTGCAAAAATACCCTTACCGCTCCTGCACACAAAGCCGCAAAGCGCCCACCGTCACTGCGCAAACATTTTACCTGCATCCACTTCAATTTCTCACATAACATTGGAATCATCTTAATTTTAGCTTTTAGAATTCCACTGCGAAATAAATCTCCAATATTATCAAGATAAGTGACGATGTGGTCTAAGATGGGGCATGAAGACCTAGAAGGTAGATATGGCTTCTCCGGACCACATTACAAAACACGAAAAAATTACATACTACTACACATAATAATCTAAAAGCTGCAACGGCATATTTAATAAGCAGAAAAAGATTAAGATGCGTCTTCCTTCGCACGCAAGAAAAAATGAAATCTGATTATGACATTTTATAAGGATATTTCTAAGAAAAATGTAGCTCATGACGTCAAAAAAAAAATCAACGTGTCTGCAATAATATGCCGTCACGTTTCGATTATGTAAATATGACTGAGTATTTATTAGCAAGGAATACGAGATACACAATTTACAAGTTTTATTTAAAAAATATTTTTGTAATATACGTAAGTGACAGTAACAATGGTGAATAAAATTTACCTTAATAGTAGACTTAATGCACCCGGAATCACCTGGGTGATTATAGTCAGATAAAAGTGTACTCAATGCACCTGGGTGAATTGACTCAGGTGAATTAAGTATACCTAAAGGTTTCTGTCAATTCCTATCAACCTAAAATATATACTTTATATTGTGTAACAAGGCATTTTTAATATATGATTTGTCCATTTTTATTTTAATGTAATGGAAATTTGCGTACTAAAAGTTTTATCGTATACTTAATTGGCTGTAGGTGTATTCTATGGATCTGTCCTAATCCACACGAATATTATAAAGATAATGTACAGATAAATGAAGAGTTTGTTTGTTTAAGCGTTCGTTTAGTCTATATCGAGCAAGACTTAAGGTTATGAAAAAAAAAGTAAATTTTGTATCAAATAAATTTCCGGTTCCTAATAGTTGCAAATATAACCTTTGTAATTTTATTATTTGTCCTATTTTACTACTTCTTTTGCTTTCATGCACTGTTTTCCGTATCTGGTTAAAACTCATTGTAATAAGAATCCCGCAATACAAGCTTGCCGCAGACGAAATTGTAGCGTTTGTATTGGTAATAAATAAATATTTTTGTATTTGACCGTTTAAAAATACGTTGTGCTCCTGAAAGCAACCATAAAACACGGGTGATAAGCTAGTAGAAACATTAAATTTTATAGCTCGATAAAAAATACATTTAAATAGAGTAGCAATATTACAGCTTATGAATATATTTTGCGTCACCCTATAGTCACGGGGCAATCCTCATGCTAAGAAACGCAAGGTAGATCGTAACTTTCATATAATATCGTCAGTTGAATTGAGTAATTGTATCAGCTTTTATATAATGTCGTCCGTTGAATTGAATCCTTGCATCAACTTTCATTATAATATCGTACGATGAAATGAATCCTTGTAACTTGAATTGGGAGATTCGTTCACGTGTTTAAAGGTATGGCCATGTGTTATTGAACTGAAATGTAATCAATAGATCCTTTCGGACTGATTGACCTGATTGTCTATTGTCTGACATATAAATTTAAATACAATTGGCATTTAGAAGGTTTCCCTTATGTCAAGTTACGAAGGGAGACGCAAAACGGCGTTCAACTGAGTAACATCTTTTTTACTTTGTTATTTTATTTAACTCGACACTGGCAAATTGACACTTGAAGCGCAGGGTATATTGCACGTAGAACAACTGACCGTAGGGGCTGAAATGTTATTGGAAGAGTTTCATTTCTTCATGTACCTTACACGTTTTTACGGTGAAGGCAAACATCGTGAGAAACGGCATGTTCTGAGAACTTCGATGAGTCTTACTTTTTTTTTTAGTTATCTACCCTATTCCCTATTCTAGTAATACTAAAATTCAAATTCAAATGAAAAACCTGAATTTGACAATGAACCCGTTTCTTGCCCTTGTAATGATCACACAGCTGACAACGTGATGTATTTCAACCGACCGGGCATTCTGTTAACCCTATGAAATGGTATTGAACCTATTTAGCGACATTTACATAATATCTGCTTACGTAAGTAAAACGTTGGGATTGAAATTATAAAGGACTTATAAATGACGCAAAGAATGTCTATTCTATTGGTTCACATAAAAAATAAACAGTAGGTATATTTTTCATTCCTTCATCTCGGAAAGTGTAGTAGTGTGTAAAACGTAGTGATTATAAATACTCTCTGAATATGTGTGTATGGCTAAAGCAGTTTTTATTCTAGGGTGAAGTAAATTTGAATTTAGAACATAGTGTGCATTCTACCTCCATGGTGCCTCGAACTATTTTTAATTTATGAAAACCAGAGACTCGGAACCCACTTAGGTTTCTTTTCATGAGGTGTTATTTAGTTTCAGCCACATATTAAGTAAAAAAGTTTCTTGATTTGAGTTTTTACTTTAAGCAAGTTAAATTGGACACACTTCCCGTTATCCGATTGAGCTGAAATTTAGTAACTGCAAAGATTTTTCACCTTGTGCTCTTTTGACTCTCTCTCTCTAAAGCTCAGGATTATTATTTTGAAATCATCATCATAATCATATCATCTCAGCTGGACATAGGCCACCCTGAAATATTTTCAGTTACCTATTTCGACGTTCACCGACACAGTCACCCTAAAGATAAGCCCGTTGTAGTGGCAGTGGGCAGATCATAGCGCGTAGAACCGATGGCCGATGAGGCCGAAAGGTCCTGACAGCGTCAGGCAGTATCAGGCGTCAGACGTCCACCAACATGATGGTGGATGGATTAAGTGAATGCTGCTAGTAAGAGCTTCCGACCGCTATAACTGGAAATTAAGGAAGGGTTATCTGAAAGGATGAATTCTGGCTCCTTAGTTACTCTTGATGTACAATTTTCGACGAAGTTTAAGAAAAAGCTTTAAATGATTTCCTTAAATAGCGTACGGTATTTCAATGAGAACAATGAACTTCGAAGGTTAAGAGAAAGCGAACCGCTGAATAATTCATAAATGGTAGCTACTGTAAATTATTTAAAACGGGTACGTATTATTTGACTACCATTATACTTAATGCAACTTTAAACTTCAGGTATGAGCTGTAAGTACTTTTGCTTCTCTATTAAGTCCATAATCCAAGCATAATTAACATTAAATATTAAGATAAATTGACATTATCAAAGTCATACAAAACAATACTCTCTATTGAACACATCATTACAAAAACACAATGAAGAAAAAGACGTATCCTATTTGTGAATCAATGGGCGGCCTTGTCGTTGATAGCGATCTCTTCCATGCAACCTTTGGATGGTCACAGATCAGATGGTTATATAACTCTATGCCCATAATTCAACCCAAAAATAGCTTAATACTATATCTCTTAGTCTATGCAAAATTACACATACATTAATATGCTTATGTGACTTAAAATGAGTATATAATATGTCCTATATGAGTATATCATAGATATATATATCTGTCTGGTGGGCCAAGGTCATTGCATAATTAGAATTAATAAACTTAGAATTAAACTAATAAGTATTGTAAGACCTTTTAGGAAATATAACTTTTTTTTTATCTACATAAAGCTATGAGTTTTGAGGTTTCATATAATATTATGAGTTTCAATAAAAATAAATGTCTTGCTCAATAAATAACCATCATATTAATAGGCAATATGCAAAAGACTTTAAAATGGACTGTTTCTATTCTTGTACAAAAACATACTTAAACAATTTTATTTCAAATTATTGTATCATAATTTCATAGTGCAACTTAATCATCAAAAGTGACTATTTTTATAATCCCACGCTAATTTCCAAAACGCATAGCTTGGCTAAAATAAAATTTGACTTCAAACTGGATTGGTTTAATATACTAGTAAATACAACTAATATAAATACATGCATATTAATTATAACATAATATTTGCAGCATTCGGTTAGAATACCGATTAATCAAAAACTTTGTAAAACTCTTCACAAACTAATATTGCTGGCAACACAACAACTTATAATTTTACCCACTTTCATTAATCGCATTAAAAGTTACCTATATGGAGAAATTTACATATTCTTTCGAGATAATTCCTATGCCATAACCAGTATTACCAGCAATTTCGTTTTTGTCTGCAATGTGTGGATATCACATACGCCAGGTGGCGCGCCAGCATTTTTATGTTAGTAGGATTACGGCATAACTGTATCGTTCCAGGTGGCAAGACTCGTCTAACGCAATCCTTTACTTTTATAAATTACCATAGTTTATGTCTTAAGTACTAGCGAGGGATAATGCATTTAAGCTGAATGAAGTATTGGGAGTTTTGCAAAAGTTAACTTAACCTGAGTGTCTTGAAGACAAGAGTGAATAAGTACCTTCTAGATCTATGTGAATGAGTTCAACATCGATTACCATCAGATGAGATTGTGGTCAAACATAGATCTATCTCTTATAAAAAAAACAGTTATACAAGATAGCTTAATTGTTTTATTTATATTTTTTTAATTTACGGACTAGTCACACAGCATCACCTACGAACTACCAACACAAACGAAGTTTGTATTTTTTTTTTGCATTATATTATACTGTATACAAACAGAGTTTATATTATGAGTATGTATGACTGATATCGGTTATTTGAACAATATCAATTTTTACACATATAAATGATTTTAACTTTAGAAGCTAATGCGTTAAAAAAACATTATTAAGATTTTAGCATTAAATCTCCCGTAATTCAAAAAAAATATACGAAGTCCCAGTGAACCACTAGAATTTTACATTTTAGTTTAGTTTAGTCTAATTCTTCGTTTTCGAGTGACTTCGATTTATTTCACCATAAATTTTATTTTACCAATATAAACTGTCAAAACAAAGTATTAAAAAAAAATTTTTCTTCATTATTTGTTAAGTTAACCCTCTAAAATATGTAATTCCGAGGACAATACAACAACAATTGGAGCAAACCGCTCTGCAATAATATAATTTCTCAAAATTCAAATGCAACACTGAAATTCAGCTAATATTGGAATAACATTAGGTTGCAGAGTTTCAGTCATAATATGCACTGCCAGACAACAAAGGGTGGTAAATCAACCCTCTTGCAGACGGTCAAACTAATGTCTGTGAGTTTGAGGTGGGTAGACTACCCCTACCCACCCCTAACAAGGTTAGAACTAGGTATTAGAAAGCGTTCCTGCTTCTTTACTGATATATTTTTAACCCCCGACCAAAAGAAGTGTTATAAGTTTGACGTGCCTGTCTGTGGCATCATAGCTCCCAAACGGATGAAGCGATTTCAATAAAGTTTTTCTGCATATAAGATGTTTTTTTCTCGAATGTTTATAGATGTGTTTGAAGTAAATTGGTTGAGCCGTTTTAAAGTTATGGGGCGTGAAAGTGGGGTAGAAGATTCGAATATCTGATAATGTACTCGATTGGGGATGCAAAAGCATCACATGCACATTACAAAGTAATATAATTTATTAGTTTCCTTAAAACTAATAAATAATATTATTTTGTACCTAAGGGTTTGGAATCGGTTTTAGTTTTATTTTATAGTAAGATATATGGAAAAAAATATATAATCATCATTGTTACATATTGATTTTCTAAACACGAATTATATTAAACTAATTAAAACTTAAAACGGGTAACATGTCATGATTTGACAGCTTTTGAGTGATCCGATGTTTCTATGCTGTTGCATGCGCCATGATCACGGCTTAAACTGGTTATTTTGCGAGAAGGTAGACCAGTCATTGGCAAACGAAACGGTCTATCTGATATAAATTTTATTTGAGACACAATACATATAAATAAAAGTAGAATTATTTAGTAAAGTCACATAAAGTGTCCCAAAAAGGTTTCCAGTAGACGCATTCTGTAAACTCATTTCGATCCTACTAAGCTGAATCCGCGGTGAGTTTAAAGTTTTGTATTCTGTAAAACTCGATAGCGCCTGTAGCGCCTCAGTGACGAGCGTTCGAAGTGAGCTCGGTCACTTGAGTGATTTCGAGTTCGGATTCGATTTTTTACAGAATGCGTCTGCAGCTCAGCATTTGTTGACCTGTATGTAACAAGACAACGCTCGAGATATTACGATAAGGTGGTTTTTGTTGATTTCTGTATATACTTGCAACCACGTCTAAATATCGTACATCATAATAAAATCATTTGTATTGGTTTTCATTTGTTTTTTAAAGGACGCCAACGTTCAGCATAAAACGTCCCAAGCACTAAACAATTATGATATTGCTGCCCAGTAATTAATAAGTCATTAACTGGGAAATGTTTTGTTTTATCATATTTCTGATTTATTGTTTAAATTATATATATTATACCTAATAAGTTTTAATATTTTTATCATTACCGTTAAAAATGTACTACTAGAGTCGAAAATTATGCCTATAATTTTCGTTTTGTTTTTTTTTACCATTTGTTTTTTATTTCGATTTATGAATACTCCCCACAGTTACTAAATAAACGATGACCTTTAATTTAAAATACATAAAGTGTTTCCAGCTGCGGTTTGTTTTAAACAAACTACTGTGGTATTTATATAGAGGTATATCTCGATTATACTCTTTAAAAACATAACCCTACTTCTGGCGCAGTCGGCTAACTATTACCTGCTCTATATTCTTCTAGTTACTAAAAAGCTGAAAGTACTGTGAGTGGTTGTTCTGCATGCTTCTGTGTTATGGTAATTTTTTATATGTTCTTATTAAAATGTGGTATCTTTTTTTTATATAAGTATCTCAATCTAAACTAAATATTATTATTAATTCATTTTATCAACGATATATATTCTTTTAGTTCTACTGCTTTTATTAACGTTATGTTTGTTTACTTTCAGATATCATTATTGCAGTCAACAACTTTTCAAATTTAATCAGCAATATTTAGTAATATCGTACATTGACCTTCTGATTCGCACGGTTACAGATACGCTACATTATGTCATCGTGCGAAATCTTAATATATATAAATTTCGTGTCACAATGTTTGTCCTCAATGGACTCCTAAACCACTTAACCGATTATAATAAAATTCGCACACCATGTGCAGTTCGATCCAACTTGAGAGATAGGATGGTTTTTACGGCGAGATAAATATGAATAATTTCCGGGAAAATTTTATACCCGTGCGACGTGCCGGGGCGGGCCGCTAGTTTTATATAAGAATAAGATAGTTCTAAATTGTTTTGGTACATTATGTACATGTGATATTATTGGCGATTATTTGCAAACCACGATATTGTTACAATAAATGAGACTGACTGATGAGACTGACAGCCGACCGACGAAGTGGCTATTTAGTAGACTGGGCCCGCACAAAACCAACCCCGCGGGCCAGTTGACTACATGTGATAGTGGCGAGAATTTCACAATAAATGTGGTAGGCATAATGTCCAGCAGTTATACTTGTATGTACTTTTATTTATCGTCATCATCATTTCAGCAATAGAAAAAACCTCAAAGACTAATTATTTAGATCTTTAAATAGTCCAATTACTACCTACTGCCAAAGACTAAGAATATGAAAGATATGATTTAACGTTTATTGCGGACCACATAGCAAAAAATAGTACATATAACTCATTACAAAAGAATACCTACTTAATAATTAACTAAGCAAACAACAAGATAACAAAATAGTTCATTATCTTGAAATATGGCTCTTAGATCTTAACTTGCATATGAATACAATATCCAAATCTATCTATGATGATCTATGGATACTATAAATTCTTATAACATTTTATCAAAACTTTCCTGTAAATTAGCAAAAGTTATATTTAGCATTAAATTATCTTTATTAATGAACTTATCCGAACGGAATTCCGTTGAAACGAACTGTGACCTCAAACACGCCGAAACAGAGGTCATCGGCCGATAGCGCACCTCGTAGCCGTTATCAGCGCGTAGCGCGGGTCAATGACCGCGTAGGCGTCTACGAAAATCACGAGATTCACGCGGGCTGTGCTAGATTTATTTTGTTTTGAGGAAAACAAACAGAATTTATTCACTCAAATTGAAAGTGGAAAAAGTGAAAAAAGAACTTTGTTTAGTTTGATAGAGGCTTAAGCACAGTGGACATTCACAGCTAAAGTATTTATAGGAAACCACAGTTTTTTTTTTTAAATCTTATCTATCTATCTATATAAATAAAAATGAATTGTTGTTCGTTAGTCAGATTAAAACTCGAGAACGGCTGAACGGATTTATCTTATCTTAGTCTCGAAATGTTCGTGGAGGTCTAGGGAAGGTTTAAAAGGGGAGAAAAAATCGAATAATTGCCGGGATTTTTTTTATAATTACCCGTGCGAAGCCGGGCCGAGCCTCTAGTATATTATATAAAAATGAATCGCAAAATGTGTTGCTAAGCGTATAACTTAACAACGCCTGGACCAATTAGGCCAATTTTTTTTTAATGTTCGTAGAAGTCCAAGGATGGTTTTTACGGCGAGAAATAAAAAATATTGCCGGGAAAATAATTATGGCGCATTTTCATTAGTCGATAACTCATTCGATATACAGCATGCGGGGACTCCCCGCATGCGAGATAACAACCAATGAAAGTTGCAAGTCGATACGCGTTCGGTACAACGCCTGCGGGGATTCCCCGCATGCGTTATACCGACCGTGCTATCGACCAATGAAATTCATCAGTCGATATACACAGCTTGTTTGCGGGTCTTGCGTCAAATATTTCATAATACGTCGTGTGCTTGTTGGATTAGGACACTGTTCAAAATGGCTGATCGCTTATCGGATTCGCAAATGATAAAACTTGTGGAAATCTATCAAGATTACGATTGTTTATGGAATGTGACTAGTAAGTTGTATAGAAACCGAGATGCAAGAGAAAGTGCGAGTGAGAAAAATTCCTACACATAACATTAATTGATGATGCATGGCAAGAACGTCTGTCTCAGTGCCACTCTCGTTAACAACTGGCGACGATGTTCTCTCCCCGCATGCGGACTATATCGACTGATGAAAACGGTTCCCCGAATGCGGGCCCTGTGGCATGCGTTCCAGAAATCTCCCGCACGCCGCATGCGGACCCTATCGACTAGTGAAATTGCGCCATTACCCGTGCGAAGCCGGAGCGTGCCGTTAGTATTTTATATGAAAATCTTAACGCGGCTCACATACTGAATATACTCTATTTTTTGACACTTAAAATGATACTTAAGTGTGATGATGCAAAATTGTTCTACCATTTGCAGGACAGGTATCCCGCCGCCATTTTGAAATCAATAACAATAAGCACCTGCAGGCCCCATACACTGAGAGTTCCGTGTAATTAAAAAATGTTTACACTTAAAGTAATTTAAATATAAAAAGTTAAAAAAAAATTCATAAAGATAATTCGAAAGAAAGCAGTCAGCTGTGACTCGGTGATTCGAACTAACCGCGCGCAACGTCGCTTAACTTTATAAAATCACGTTTGTTATTATGTGAGCCCCTTATATATATTATTATGTTAAAGCGGCAACATAAATACATATTTCCCCAAAACTTCAGCTCTCTATCCATCACGGTTCTCTTGATACAGCCTAGTAGATGGATAGACATGCGATGAAGTCTTAGTAAGAGCCTCCCGATTTACCCTCTAGATACGGAACCCCAGAATAAATAAATAAATAAATAAATAAATAAATATTTCTGGACAATCCACACAACAACATCTGGCCCCGTGGTAAGCTTTTAGCTTGTGTTACGGGTACTAGACATCTGATATACTTAATATAATATACATACATACATAGATATTTTATATTATACATATTAAACACCCAGACCAAGGAGAAAGTGCTTGCAGAACATACAATCACTTGACCCCTCGGCGGGAATCGAACCCGCTACCTCTTGCGGACTCTCGCCCACCGCGCCACTGAGGCAGTCAAAGAAATAAACTAAATGTTGATAAAACTAATTTTCCGAGTAAATGGGAAAAAGACACCCACTATTTATTCCAATCATCAGACAAGATTTTAAGTAGACCTGCTTATGTATACCCTGTGCTTAGGAAATAAACGTTTTGTCTTTGACTTTTGTTCCCACTGCTGGGACACAGGGACTGCTCTCTTGGCTAGAAAGATTAGGCCCTAATTCTCCACGCTGGTAATTGCCACATGTCTGTCAAACTCTTCAAAGTTCTCAAAACAAGCCGGTTTCCTCACGAAATAAAAACCTATAATCTTATAATGGAGACGAACGTATATAAATGTGACATTACAGGTAAATAAATGGGTTCATTTTAAGTTCAAGGGCTTAAACAAGCAATAACATAAACAAATATATAGCAAAACAAGTTCTTTAATCCCAATCTTTATTCTTATTTTACGTGATTCCAAATCTTGTTTTCATGAACCTCCGAAGTTTTATTTATTTTATTGGAATCTTAAAAGTTTCGAGTTCTAATGAGGGTCTTTGCCCTGGGTTGAAAGGCTGAAAAACTCTTATTTCTATTTGAGCCGCGCCACAGATTATAGATGTGCCAATCTAATCTGTATTCCATAATGTGAACTTCTAAGTAGGTAGTAGTATTAAATTTTGGTTTTAAAATGTTTGTCGTAGTCCAGGGTCCAGGTCCAGGTCCGGGTCCAGGTCTAAACGGTGAGCAAATAAGGAAAAATTGCCGGGAACTTTTTTTACCCGTGCGATGCCGGGGCGGGCCGCTAGTAAGTGATAAACCTCACTTTGCAGCGACAGCGACCTGTGCGCGAAGGTTACGGATGTGTCTTATTTTTTTCTGCATAAAAATATTTTAAAAATAGGTAGTAGTAGTTTTAAATTTATATCAAAAATGGTGAGTCGTAATAAAAAAAAATGAGGTACAATTTATTTTAAATTATTTATTGTACACGGAGACATTATACGAATCTTAGTAGCAACAAAGGTACATGTACAAATGCGAGCTTTATATATCCGTATCAGAGTTTTCTTGCACCAAACCTAAGGGTATGGAGTACTGTTATACAGAAACTATGGATATAGTATAAAATGGATATATAGTATTATACTTAGTTAGAACGACGCCGACGTATCACTATTTCTGCTCTGAAAGGTCTAACTCAAGTAGGTAGGTATTAAGTATGTAGTAAACTACAAACTTCTTTAATCAAATAATATATTATGTAGATTATGAGTACCTACTTTGTAAACCTCTTTTGTGAATAAAATTTTTGTATTTGTATATAGGACTGGGGATTATCAAATCAGGCAGAGTCCTGAAAACATATTCACACTACCAATCCCATCTCTAGGTTTTTTCCACAATGACACAGGCTTCAAGGTGGCATTTGGCAATGTCAATGCACTCTCCAAAACTACGTGTTATAGACACGAGTTAACGAACTTTTAGTTGGTGAAAATACGATGGATTTTGAAGTTTTTTGTGGTTATACAACAAATATCATCTTCTTAGCTACCTATTTCAGTTAAACTACAGTTAGTCTTCGAGAGTCATCGATCTATTTGATTTTTGTTCGAATATTTGTTGATAGTTTTTTAAAGAATTGCAAACGTATTTATGCATGTGTTAGTATGTGTTTAGTCAGATTTATCTAAAATGTTAGTAGTTTGTTTCTTTACAATAGATTTTAAGAAAGCTTAGCACAGACAAAGCTGTGAAGCGAATACTAATTGATCAATAAGTACATTTTCTTTAATAAAAATGTACAGAAATGAAATTAAAAAACAAAAAGCGAGACAATATGCTAAAGCCAACATACTCGTAATTGTTATTGTTAGTATAATGGCACAACGACATTCAATTGAAAAATGCAAGTCAATTTCGAAGGATGACGCAATTTTCTTCTTTGTCGTCTCGATGATTCAACTAAATTAAATGTGCCCTCGAAATACACACTTAAGGCGCCCATTCACGATGCGTCCATCAATAAAATAGTAAGAAATAGTTGTAGGTGATATTAGTTGTATTGCAATAAAAAACTTCAGAATCCATCTGTATTTTCATAAAACAAAAGTTCGTTAATTTGTGTCTTTAAAATGTAGTTTTGGAGAGTGCATCGCCCAGGTACCTACAACTGTTGTGGCATAGATAGAAAAAGGTTTTATAAAATTATTATCAATCAAAATGGAGATGACTTTTATGAATGTGAAAAACTTACATTATGCCATTTGGTTGCCATCCAATCCAAATGGGCTTCGTCCTCGGCTGACTGTCAATGATAAAAATGTAGCCCATGCCATTTGGTCGCGTCGTCGTTCAAATTGTTAGTGAATTATTTTCTGTCCTTTTAGCGAAATACAAACAGCTGTTGCTGCCATAAAAACGTTATACGCGCGGAACCTCCTACTTTTTTAAAAGTCTTTTTAAAATTTCAAACTGGTCAAAAATAAATGCCGTTCAAAACCTCAATGTTAATAATAATAATAATAATAATAGTGACTGACGTATTTCAGTTATCAGAATTTATTTAATTTATATTTTTAATAAATCAAGAGTTTTCCAAATGATTTCAAGACGGAAACCGAATAATAATTGTATAAAACATGATCACAAATAAATGATAACGAGAGCACGATTAGCGGCGGCTCAACGAGCACCCCTTACATCTCAGCGACCCGTCCTGCCAAGCTCCGCGTCTTCGTCCGATGAAGAGCTATTTCAAACGCCGCCGGAGACGAGTGACGCGTCGAGCAGCGAGGAGGGGCTGTCGTCGCCCCCGCCGCCGCGACCACCTGTGCGACGAGGGCGGCCACCACTGTCAGCTTGCTTGGGGCCAGCAGGGCGTTCTGTCCCGCTACCGGTCCCCGCAGCTAACGGAAAAGTGCGGCGCATGAAGTGGACCCCACAAATCAACAAGAACGTTATGCGCGCATACTATAGGGCTACAGAGGGAGGAACTAATCTGACGGCGTATCGTGTTCGGATGCTTCCTTTGTTTCAGGCGCTTGAACCAGCTGTGGACGTTAGTGCACAAAGACTATCCGATCAGGTACGTGTCATACAACGCTCAAAGGTGTTGGATGACAATGTACTTGATCAACTCCGTAACGAAGCTCTCGATGCTCTTGTTGTCGATCCTCCACAGTGTAATCAAGCTGAAATAGCAACTAGAATTGTTGCTGACAATTTACCACCTCTCCACCCGGTAACCCAGCTTGATGCCACTGTTGTTGGGATCGATAATAACAGCATGGAAGTAAGTAGTACCCAAAATGAGCAATTGAGGAGGGCTTTGGAAGATGCGATTCTTAGTTATAGAAATGTAGCTGATAAGCCACGTCTTCCTCGCTTCCCTACGCATAGACGATGTTTGGCCATAATAGGGGCCTTGAACCCGCTGCTAGCCCCTTACCTGTTGACTAGCAGCGACCTTACTGATACCCACTCTATTCTTTACTGTGGGGCTATCGCGGCTTGCCGTGTTGCACGAGTAAAGTTTCCGGACACTATCCGTGCACCACGCCGACCCGACGATATCCCCGCGTGGCAATTGAGGATAGAGCGGCGTATTAGTAAGTTCAGGACCCTTATTGCAAAATTAATCTGTTTTAGGCAGGGCAATCATCGTCCTAGAGTCATGCGCTTTGTGACAGAAGCTTTTGTTGGTACTGACATTCAACCACAGAACTATTTAGCTTCTGTCACAGAGCGCATAGACTACCTAAAGCAGAAAGTCTATGCTTGGGCGAGCCGAATCAGACGGTTCAAGAAGCGAGTTGACAGATATTGGCAGAATCGCAACTTTCAAAGTGACCAAAGGAAATTCTACCGAAATTGGGAGAAACCCGATCTGTGTGTGTCCGACAACCGGGTACCGGATGCCGAAACTGGAAATAATTTCTGGCGAGGCATCTGGTCAGAGCCGGTTGGACACACAGAAGGCGATTGGATGAGAGTAGTAAGTGCCGACTGTGAAAACATCGAAAATATGGAAGCCATCTCCATCTCTCCATCAGATGTAAACAATGCGATCCGTTCGGCCCAGAACTGGAAAAGTCCTGGACCGGATGGATTGCATAACTTTTGGCTGAAATGGTTTCGATGCTCGCACTCGGTTCTTGCTACACAATTCCAAGAGGCCGTAGAAATCGGATCTCTCCCAAATTTTATGACAACTGGTATAACTTTCCTGCTCCACAAGTCCGGTAGTGCCTCGGAACCCAAGAACTATAGACCTATAACATGCTTGCCTACCATCTACAAGCTCCTTACATCTATTCTGACCACTAAAATTAACAACCACATTGTGAGGAACAATATTTTGGCACCCGCTCAGAATGGATGTAGGGTTGGGTCTCGAGGCACTAAGGAGCTCCTCCTCATTGACATGGCAATTAGCCAAAAGGTTAAGCGTGGTAGAGGGAAACTTTCGGCTGCTTGGATAGACTATAAGAAAGCGTATGATTCAGTGCCTCATGCATGGCTCGAGAGAGTCTTAGAGTTGTATAAAATAGATACAACTTTAAGAACATTCTTGGGCGCGTGCATGAGACAATGGACCACCGTCCTTCGTCATCCTGGCAGCCGACAGATTCCCTCTGCTTCGCTTAACTTTATAAGGATTGAGAGGGGTATATTCCAAGGCGACAGCCTGAGTCCTTTATGGTTTTGCCTAGCCCTGAATCCGCTCAGTACACTACTGAAGAATTCAGGACTAGGCTATCAACTTAAGAGAGGTAGCGAGGTCATTTCTCACTTGTTGTATATGGATGACCTCAAACTTTTTGCACCAAACAAATCCGAGTTAATAGCCTTGTTAAATATCACTCAGACATTTAGCAGTGCTATTAACATGGAATTTGGTGTTGATAAGTGTGCGGTCATACAAATACAACGAGGGAAAGTTGTGAATTCTAATAATTTACAACTTTCCGAGAGTATGTCCCTCAAAAATCTCTCTGAAGGTG
Source organism: Gymnoscelis rufifasciata (assembly GCA_929108375.1). Lineage (NCBI taxonomy): Eukaryota > Metazoa > Arthropoda > Insecta > Lepidoptera > Geometridae > Gymnoscelis > Gymnoscelis rufifasciata. The sequence continues at coordinate 3,437,355 of OV815327.1, read as the reverse complement.
AAACCTATAAATACCTTGGTATGTCAGAAGCGTTAGGTATTGTGGATGGCGATGTAAAACAGTCGGTGAAGGAGCGTTTCTTTTGCCGCCTCTCAAAAGTGCTCAACAGCCTTTTGTCAGGTGGCAATAAAGTGCGCGCTTACAACGGCTGGGTTATGCCGCTACTCACATATACTTTTGGCATACTAAGGTGGACTCAGACTGAGCTAGAAGCCCTGGACTGCAAAGTCCGTCAACTGCTTACCACCCACCGCATGCGGCATCCTCGTTCTTCGGTAATGAGATTATATATCCCACGGAAGTGTGGAGGACGAGGCTTTTTAAATGCCAAGACCCTACATAACCGTGAGGTATGCAATCTCAGGGATTATTTCCTGAAAACCGAGTGCGAGATGCATCGTGCGGTGGTAGCAGTTGACAAGGGATTTACCCCACTCTCGTTGGCTAACGAGAACTGGCGCAAACCCGCGGTGATGAGCACTCAGGACAGGAAGGTTGTATGGGAGAGCAAGGAGTTGCATGGGAGATTCTACAAGGCCTTAACAGGGTCTAATGTAGATCTCCTTAGTTCGGTAACTTGGCTGCGCTTTGGTGACCTCTTTGGGGAAACCGAGGGTTTTGTTTGTGCAATTATGGATGAGGTGGTAAAGACGAACAATTACAGAAAGTATATCATGAAAGATGGCACAATCGACATATGTCGAGCGTGCCATCTTCCAGGGGAATCCCTGAGGCATATACTTTCGGGTTGTTCGCATCTTGCCAACTCTGAATACTTGCACAGGCATAACCAAGTAGCCAAGATTATCCACCAACAACTTGCTCTTCAATACAACCTCACTGGACCTGAGGTTCCGTACTACAAATACACACCGCCGCCAGTTCTCGAAAACGGCCGTGCAACGCTCTATTGGGACCGATCTATCATTACAGACAGGACTATTCTAGCGAATAAACCTGATATTGTACTGATAGATCGGTTAAAGCGGAAAGCGATACTTGTTGATGTCACTATCCCGCATGATGCCAATCTCGTGAAGGCTGAGAATGATAAGGTTAACAAATATCATGACTTGGCCCGCGAGATTGTCACCATGTGGGATGTTGAGTCGGCGATTATCGTCCCTATAGTCGTGTCCGTTAACGGCCTAATAGCGAAGAGTCTCGACCAACACCTTCAGAGGCTCTCGCTGGGAAGCTGGATCAAGGGTCAGATTCAGAAGGCAGTACTCCTGGACTCGGCGCGTATTGTCAGGAAGTTCCTCTCTCTACAGCCCTAGTCACCGGTCGCTTGAGCCTAGCTTCGCGACCAGTGATTCTCCGTTTTGATATATTTTTTACAGTAGGTAGTTTTATATAATTTATTATGTAATCTAATGTAAAAAATATATTTTTGACGTGTTTAAAATGAAATAAAGAGAATAATAATAATAAGAGCATTTATTTTGCACACACATAAGTACAGACAAATAACAACACAGACAATTAACATTCAGTAGGTAACATAATTAATTAAATAAAAAAAATAACATTTTAAAACATTCGATAGACAAATAACAACACAGACAATTAACATTCAGTAGGTAACATAATTAATTAAGTAAAAAATAACATTTATAACAAAATTTGTGAAACAAAAAACATTACACGAAAAACAAAAAACAAACATCGAACGCATAGGAACGAAAATAGGTAGGACACTAGTTATAAGTCTAGGCCTACCTATAGTAGGTATGTATGAGCGAAGATTGTGAATGCCTGCACTTAGGTGCGCACAAAAAAGGAGTTAGTCTCAGCTGAAATGTTACCCTATACTAGGTATAGGGTAACGCTGGTTTTCAGACTAATCCTTCTGAGTGACTGTCACCATGGATATTATTTTATAAAATTAATATTTAAATAAACAAATAAAAATAAGAGGGCATAAACTATAATACTATATTTATACTATTTGTAATATATAAACTTGATATAAATAAACTTAAATATGAACATACATTAATTTTGAAGAAAATACATTACATAAGAATTATTGAGTATTTTATTGAATTTTAAAAATTAACATAAACATAAGAACATAAGTACAATAAAACCATGTATTTATATAAATTGAATTCATTTAATGTTCCTATAATTTGGAGTATATCCATATAGTATTCCATTTATAAGCATTCTAAACAGACGCTTCGTGAATGGCCACCTTTACGGATATTTCAACATTTGCCCATAATCATCATTGCTCAGTATTATGAGAAAATAATATGTTCATTTTGATGTCCCTTCTAATTTACTACCTAGTCAAATAAAGTTTTGCCTCAGTGCTAAAACATCTTTAAGAAAATTTTAAGCTCTTCAAACTAGATATCGCTCATTTGCGACAAGAATGGTTTATAACATTTATGTATCGTTTTGGAATAACAGTATATAAAAATCCGCCGTATCGCGCTCTACTTGCTACAAAAACGCGATATTCCTAGCCCCAAAATTGACAAAGATATGGGGGGAAAAGTCGACAAGATGCGTTCTAGCTCCCTCCTTTACAACTATGAAGTTCGTTTCAACATCGGTATATGTCATTGGAGTCTCTGCGCTCGACGAATGAGGAGCTGTTCAATTGCATCAAAAACGTGACACAGTCAGTGTGTCACGTTTTTAATGGAAAGGTAAGTGCATTCATTTAGTTATTCATTTGTTACTAAAGCGTGATATCATGGTTTGAACCACTTTAGCTGTAAAGTAATATTTTACTGTATACATTTTTAGGCTACCTTGTCACGGTTTTCTCGCAAAAAAATTATACTTTTTCGGAATAAAAGGATATGTACCGTTTTAGATGATGAATGAAATCTCTAGAGGTTTAGTTTTGTATGAATTATTACCACGTATCTCGTTGTTGTCGTAAAGTGTGTATACATTTTGTCGTGATAGCGGAAGTTGTTGCATTACAGATGATGACACATATTTAAACCACCACCTTATTCTTTCAGATGGAGTCACAATCGCGATCGAAAAAGATTTTGGGTATACTCCGAAAAGAAATAGTTGATGCAATAGACAGTATAACTACAGACAGATTAGATCCACCTCAGGATACCGAAATAATACCCACTACTACTACTGACTCGACAACCACAGTGGGGTTTTATTTCTTCTTATCTTTAGATAGACTCAGAAGGAAACACGATACAACCGAAACGAACCAGCAACAATGCTAAATGTTTTTTTTAAAACACGCTGGCAATAAATAATCGGCCAATAACTACAGCATTAAGCAGAACTTATGGAACTGGTTACTAAAAACCCCATTCCTCGATATTATAAATCTTTTTTTCTTCCTCGGTGGCGCGGTGGGCGAATGTCCGCTTGCAAAGCAAGTGGTAGCGGGTTCGATTCCCGCCGAGGGTAAAATTGTTTGTATGTTCTACAAGCACTTTTCTCCTGGGTGTTTAATAATCGTTTACCGCCCATTACGCATTCTAGGTTAAGTTTAAATTTCATATTGTATTGTTCATCTGGTGTGTAATAAAGAATTATATTCTATTATTTAATATGTATAGTAAAAGTATCTATTTAAGTATGTATATTATATTATGTACCTATATCAGATGTCTAGTACCCATAACACAAGCTTAGAGCTTACCACGGGGCTAAATGTTGTTGTGTAGATTGTCCAGAAATATTTATTTATTTATTTTTTCGAATCTCTATAAGCGCATCATCATAGATTTGTTAAATTGAATGTTTATTAGTATTTTTGACCCGAAACAGGGGTGTTATAAGTTTGACGTGTCTGTCTGTCTATCTGTCTGTATGTCTGTCTGGGACATCATAGCTCCCGAACGGATGGACCGATTTCAATTTACTTTGTTTTTGTATGAAAGGTGAGCTTTGCCCGTTGGTTCTTAGACATGTTTCATGAAAATCGGTGGAGCCGTTTAAAAGTTATGGGTGTGGGAGTGTGCTCGAGTGGGGTATCAAATGAAAGAACATCGCGTGCACATTACTAAATATTATGGTCTTTTACCATTAAGGGGGATTTTCTTAAATTTTAAATTTAGATTTATGATTACATTCCATTTTATTTGATAACAAAAATATTAGCATATAAAACGTGATACGCCAGTATATCTAATAAAAATATATATATATTGCTGCAAAAACGTAACAAGTGCTGCCATTTTCGATAAAAAACATGATATTATTATGAAAATGAATGAGATACCAGCTCCGCATCGTTTTTTTCGAAAAAAGAATTGTTGGCGCACCTTAATCGTCAATAAAAAGTTTAGAAAGTTCATTAGGAACGAAAATATACAGATTTGAAAACTTCAAAGTCGTTTTCTGAAAAATCACGTTTTCTGACTTGTCACGTTCTTGTCGCAGATGAGCGATATGTCTAGTACCTAAAGTTACATCAGTATCTATGCTTGCGATTCATTTGTAATGAGATTATGTACAATGAGCCATAGGACTAGATGTCGACATAATAATTAGAATTACGTATACTCGTACATTATAATTATTATAGCAACCTTGAACTTAAATTGAACTGCACGCTATAATATATGCATAAGCAAAATATGCAATATTCATCCAATTATAATATTCGTCGTATTGTTTTACCTCATAATTATTGTCGAGACCGGTTCTTACAAATTTACAAAATTACCTATAAATAAACATATTTTTTTAATTTATCAGTTATTTACCAGGAGTCAGGCTTCTGTTCAGGTTTCTTGTAAATAATAATGATTAGATATTAACTTATTGAAATAGTGTATTAATGAAATTTACGGTTTGTTAATGTGGCTACGGTGTTTTTAATACAGGTTTTAAATTTCTGATGCGGCTCTTTCGAGGCAGCGTTCGAAGATTGCGATGGGGCGCTATGGCGTTCTTCGTAAACGGGTAAACGTGATGTGCTTGTCTATTGGCGAACGAAGATTTGTGTCGCATTGCGCGCTACAAGATTCTGATTTGACATAATTGTAGCGACGCCCACCTCTTTGCCCGAATAATTCTCGTTGCAACGAATGTATCTACATGGCAACACACACATGGCGTTGAGACGAATGTTCGCCGTAGGCCGCTCTGCATAATTTTAGAGTTGGACGACGCAAGGTATAAATAGATTTGATTGTTATTATTCTGCTGAGACTTACAAGAAGGGGCTTAGAGGTGGCCACAGATAGGTACTCCGCTATTAACGCTTATCTAGTAACTTTTTTTGACATACGACTTTTATTAACAAACATCAAAAGAATTAGTCGTGTTCGACGACAATTTTACTTTTAAAATAATCCTATATTAATAATATTATGTCATAAACGAGAATTTTTTTGTAACTAAGTGTACTCGTATGTGTGTGTTTGTTGCTCTTTCACGAAAAAACTACTAGACCGATTTTGATATAACTGCACAATTATATAGCTTACATATCAGAATAACACATAGGGTACTTTTTATAAGCATTACTAGCGGCCCGCCCCGGCGTCGCACGGGTATAAAATTTTCTTCGAATTTTTCTCGCCGTAAAAACCATCCTATCTCTCAAGTTGGATCGAACTGCACATGGTGTGCGAATTTTATTATAATCGGTTAAGTGGTTTAGGAGTCCATTGAGGACAAACATTGTGACACGAGATTTATATATTTAAGATATCGCTTCTCGCGGGAAAATACAATTATTATGAGCAAAGCCCGATTTGAATCAAATTTGGCATGTACATAGCTATATTTTCCCAGTAAAGGGCAAAAGCAAAGTTCTACCGCGGAAAAAAATATTATTTTGCATGCATAGCCGCGGGCAGGCAGCTAGTTTAATATAATGAAGCATAATCCCTAAGCGCATAGTCCTTGACACCAGGTTCGTGGTCGTTGGGCGGTGAACTGGTCTTCGCAAGGGCGGGCGGGCATCGCCCTGATCTTGCATAATGGCCAGACTATCGAAAAACTTATAGTTATGGTTAAGATGCAATAACATTTATTTATTTATTTCAGTTTAATACATAATCATAACAGGTTATTTTTTTAGCCCTAATGCGATCATATATTTATAAATAATAACAAATTCATAATGATTAAAATAAAATAGTAATGATGATAGATCAACGTTGAACAATATTAAATGAATCATAATAATTGGTATAAATTAACATAAAACAATTCACAAATAAAAATAATTTATGCATGAAAAATATAAAAAACAAGACATAATAATAATTCACTAGGTACATTTAGTTTCAATGACAACCTGTGCAATTTTTAATACTTTCGACAGGTTGTTATAAAATATATCGACATTGTTTACGGATAGTATATTAACTAAATAAATAGCGAGTGACAAGGGGGCATGCTTCAGCAGCTTGGTCCTGCATGTTGGGACCTCTAGCATGGCGGGGCGGCGACGCAGGCCTACATAGTTGTCGGGGGCGCACAGCCGAAGAGCTGCTAGAGCGCCCGGGTCGTGCAGCTCCCCGCGCAGCACGCATGAAACATGTGATATAATGGGGCCGATTTATCCAACATCAGCTTAAAATTAACAAAGAATGATGTTTTTTTTATTAATGGCTTAATTAAATTGTCTGTTAGTAAGTGGTCAGACAACCTCAATCTTTTAACTTTATCCCGACGTTGAAAAAATCGGCCCCTAGTTATTTAAATAGAAGGTGCTTTATTGAGTTTGGATAAAGTTGTCTGGGTTTGGATTAATTTTAATATGCGCGGCCATTTTGTGTTTCTTCGTAATAAAGTGCTGCATCATTCTGCGTTCTATTTGTCGGTCCTTTATCAATTATGGCGTAAATGATAATTGAAGTGAAACTTCTTTAGAATCGTTGTGATTTCAAACCGGATGCAACGGGAAAAACGATAGGTAAGCCAATCTTAAACGCTAACAAGGTTAAGCAAATGTGTTTGTAATTTTTTATTTCTACTCTTTCTTTGTCGATTTACTGAAGTTTCACTTCTATCTTGTGTGAATCGCACACACACCTTTTTTTGTTTATGTGGAGGCCAAAGGTGATAATTCGATAAATTAAACTAGGCAAAGGCCCAATATAAATTATTTAGATAACCTATTTAGTTGTCTAACCTAACCTAACCTTATGTAGATAAGGATTACTGTGAACAATATTTATTCGGCAACCTTGAGACACACACAGAGCTTTATTATTATGGCAAAGTATACAAAATTCATTTTAATACCAAAAATTACTGAAATAACAGTATAGATGAAATAACAGTTAGACAGAATCAGTGAAATAATACATAATTAGGCAAAAACAGCTATAGCAAATTACATTACTTTCGCTCAAATTTTTTTGGAAGATTTATTAAAATTATAGCTATTTATTAGTTGACTCGTCTAAAGAATGGCCCCAGGCCCAGGATGACTGGTAGAGAATGCTTCTAGCATTAAGTCCTCCTCTGTACTTTGTTTCTTTGTGCACAAAGTATAAATAAAGAAAGTATCATAAGTAACACACTATAAGACAGTGCGTTCCCCTTTTTGGTATTTTCATAAGGACACTGACTTCATCCCTTAGGGGTGAGCGCGGTTTAATGACCTAAGGGTAAGGGCCTGGGTTATGAACTCTGAAGGGTTTAGCTTATTAAGGGTGTAAGGTTTGGATAATTCTGGAATTTCGGAAAAAGTTAACAAGTGATCATTTGAGTTTTTCAATACGATATTAGGTTATATTATTTATATGTTTAAAAACTAAATTATTTACTGTTCGGGGCTCTATTTTAAAAGATAGCTGTTATCTGAATGACGTTATTTTAACCGTCAGTTTAACAATCTAAATAATTGTTTTATAGCAATAAATTCAGTTCAGAAAACTTTAGAAAAGCTAAAAAAAACTTTTGTTTATTCTTAGCGTAGACTTAAACTAATAAACTGCGACTATAAAGCGAAAAAACTATAATTTAACTCTAATTTGTAAATAAAATAATAGCCCTTTGTTTGTTAAATCGAACGATCTGTTAAGTAATCGTAAAGTTAAAAAACACTTATAAAAGACGCATTATAGCTACTGACGCATTAAAAACTCACACACACACACACACACACAAACACGCATACACAGCACTTATACTTAGCTTTAACCAGACGCATCCTTACAGGATGTCTGCTTACATCTGTGTGCGTTACATTAGCATTCATATTTCCCTGAAACGTTACATGTGTGTGTAAACAAAAAATAATAATTAATTCTATTTTTAAATCAGTTCATAGATTAGAATACAGAAAATATTGATAGAATTCTTAGTTCAATGAAAGTTGGTATTATAAAGCTTTCTTTGTGTGCTTCCAGACTGCAGTCTGGGTTTGCATGTGTGCGTGCACCCTTTCTGTCGCAGCCATTATAGTCTACAGTTGGTTTAAAATGAGTTCTATTGTGTTGGTTTTAAGGTTGAGATTGTGAAGGGTTTTGATTGTGTACATTGCAAGGGTGTGTGCGTTCACCTTGAATGTTGGTGGTTCTTTGTGCATTGGGTCATTCGGTTAATGGCATCGAGAAAGTCAATGGCGTGGATGCCGGTTGTACGGATAGCAGAGATGCGAGAGTGCTCTTGAGTCTTTAAAACGAATTGAGAGGAGATTGGGAACAAAGCGGTGAGTATTGGGAAATCTGGTTTAGTAGCGTTATGCCAATTTTTTGGCTTTCACTCGTAGTATGTAGCAGGATGATATCACATTATGCCAAAAATCGCAATTGATCAACTATTCTAAGCCGACCATTTGATCGCATGAAGCCAACTTTGGTCTCATCAGTAAGTATTATAACTTTTGAAACTATCATGGTTATCAATATTATTAAGATTTATAACGGGATATTTACCATGATTGTATTTCGAGTTTCCCGATATTTCGGCACAGTTACATGCGCCATGATCACGGTTAAACTGAAACTGTTTCAGTGAGAATTCGTTAAAAGAACGAGATAAATAATTTCACAATATATAAAAAAATATATAAATATACAACTACTCACACAGTCCACACAACATCTAGCCCCGTGGTAAGCTCTAAGCTTGTGTTACGGGTACTAGACATCTGATATACTTAATATAATAGTCATATATACATACATATTTATACATATAAAACACACACACCAAGGAGAATGTGATTGCAGTACATACAAACACTCGATCCCTCGGCGGGAATTGAACCCGTTACCTCTGGCGCCACAAGCGGACCGTCGCCCACTACACCACTGAGGCAGTCAATATATCTTTTACGGTTACTATTTTCAATTGTTCTTTATATCTGACACAAATAATACCCCCTAGTACTCCCAATATCCCCTATATAAGATCCTCCTTAAAGATCTCATAAGATAAAAAACATAGCATGCTTCAAAATTAGCGAAATACAAACAACCAAAATGTGCACCATGTTAAAATTCACCCTCTTATTCACGGTCGAGTAAACTCAGCTCGAAATGTTTCCTACAACAGTACCCGTCTCAAAATACCGCTTGTTTGTGCGCGTACGCATGTGTGTCTGTGTGAGTGAATCTCCACTTGAGGTAGGTCCCTGTACACAAACTGATGTATGTACTTGTATTTATGTATTGGTTGTTAGCTGTTACGAATCGGTTGCTAATCGGTAGCTATAACTGCCATAACTTATTTATATAAATTATGTACAAGGATTGTTATAGGTTTTTATTAGCAAAAATGGCTGTTAAAAACCTTTCAAAATTAATCTTATAACTTTCCTATAACCTGTACAGCAGCTTCATTTGTTAATTATTATGACATTATTGTTTGTATCACTAGAAATTGCTTAAAGCAATAAGACCGCCCCTTACGCATTCTAGGTTAAGGTTTAATTTCTTATTGTATTGTTTCTTTGTTTGGTGTGTAATAAAGTATTTTCTACCTATCTTTATTTTAAACTAGCTGTGCCCCGCGGTGTTACCCGCGTTATAATGTATTTTCCCGCGGAATGACGTTTTCCCGCGGTAAAATGTAGCCTATGTTATTTTTCAGGCTCTAGAGATTCTGTGTACCAAATTTCATTCAGTAGTTTCGTTCAGTAGTTTTCGCGTGAAAGAGTAACAAACATCCATACATCCATACTTACAAACTTTCGCCTTTATAATATTAGGAGGATTTGACAATACCACTTTTAAACAACACCAATATTTTGTTCATGTTTTATTGTATTTCATACTATTACAATTAACTTACGCCTTGTTCTTGACTTGCTGAGTGATCTTCTCTGACAGTTGGAGTACTCTAATAAGAGCTTGTTTATGTTTCTGTGAAATTAACTTAAAATTATGATTAATTTTTATGTAAATTTTACTTGACTTATTAAATGTATCTAGTATTATATAATTTTTCTCTTTTATAATAATTATTTGATTGTGATATTTATGAATTGATGTACTAAGCTTTTATTTAAATTAATTAATGTAATCGGTATCTAACCGTGTTAATTAATATTAATAAATAAATAAATAAATAAATGATTATTTTTAATACTTTTTTAATAACGATTTTATATTAATTAGATAAATAGATTAAAAGGAAGTCAAGTGTACAGAATGTTACACTACGCCGGATAAATTACCAATATACCAATAAAAATAATTGAAGTTTTCATGTATTTCTTCGCGGCAAGGTATATTTTCGGTATAAATAACCTATAAAAAAAAATTATATGTAGTATATCAGTCACTTATCACCCATAGTACAAGCTCTGCTTAGTTTGGGGTAGGTGATGCTGTGTGAGTTGTCCGGAATTTTCTTTTTTTTTTTTTTATAGCATTCTTAAATAATTGGGTTTTTAGTCGTTTCATACAGCGAGCTCTTCATACCACGGTAATCGCCCTATGATATTTTAAAATTAAAACGACCCATTATGATAATAGTTTACATTTGTGCAAGATATTTTTACAGTAGTTTCTTGAATTACCCCCCCCCCCCCCCCCCCCCCATAACAGATAAATGACAGTTTAAGTTTTCAACATATCATCATTAACAGCAACGCCTCGTCATCTTAACCAATAACGAGTAATCGTTGTAGAAATTATAATTATTTAACAGTCCGTTAACGATCTGTAAAGTTTTTATGAAGTTTTTTTCAGGACATCACAAAGAAGGGAGCTTACAATAGACGCGTCTAAAATGATAATGAAGTAATAACATCAACCTCCTTAGTTACTAAGTAATTACAAAGAAGTAAATAGTTTGCAATACATTAAGCCCGTAATCTTGGTTACGAAAGAATAACTGGTACAAGGAGACAAAGAATTCATTTTATCTATGCTATTTACTAAACCTGCGAGTTTACTTAAAAGAAATGAAGTTTTTGTATATTAAATTAATTATCTTCATTTCAATGATGGGCGTAGGACTTAAGAATAAGAATAATTTATTTTGTCACCATCACAAAATAATACAACATAATATACATAAGGTTAGAACAAAAGAAAAATTATAACAACAACATGTTGCGACAAAAAATGACAAGAAAGACTTCAACAATTTCCAGTTATTTCGTATTATTATTAAGGAATTTTGGACACAAAGTGAACGCTGTCGGTCCGAGTAGGATCGGGTGATTGACCCCCTTCTGGTAGATAACTAAAAAATACTAATTAGTCCGTCATTAACATAATTAAAAATTAGCCCATTTTTTCACAAAACAAGGTGTGGACAGGACCGCCGTACTCATGAGACGTCTGAAAAAGACTACAATCTCTTTTCTTGCCTCTTCTTTGGCTGTGCAAAAATCATGTCATAGGTGTATGTACCTACGCTTCAATTTCAGACCTGTTTCATTGTGATAAAAAAATATTAACGGACAATACACACAACAACATCCAGCCCCGTGGTTGCACAAAGCTTTTTAAATTATCCTGGTTTTTGACAATAATATGACTTAAAACGGGTAACATACCATGATCATGGCGGAAAACTCAAAAACCGTCAAATCATTGAATGTTACCCGTTTTAAGTCATAATATTGCACAAAGCTTGTGTTGCGGGTATTAGGCATCTGATAAACTTAATTTAACACGTATACACGTAGATGTATTTTATTTAATTATACATATAAACAAGTTTAATTATACATACACACCAAGAGAAAAAAGGTGTGTGTGCGATTCACACACGATAGAAGTGAAACTTGAGTAAATCGACAAAAGAATAAGAAGAATAAAAAAAAAATACTATGCAAAAGTACTGGCGTCGCACAAAGTTGCTTAACCTTGTTAGCGTTTAAGATTGGCTTACCCGACAGGTAAGCCAATCTTATTTCCATTTCTGTTGCATCCGGTTTCACATCACAACGATTCTAAAGAAGTTTCACTTCAAAAGTGCCTGCGATCATTCAAACACTGAATCGAACCCGCTATCTCCTGCAGCGCAACCGGAGAAACGCCAGCAGATGATAACATGTTGTTTCAGCACAAGTCTGATCTTTAGCATAATTTCTTCCGTAACTCATCTATCACCTTCACACACATAGACAGATTAACAGCGCCCTTGTGTTCTGTTATTTTTCCTTATTTATCTAACACATTAACGCACTCTTATCAAAGAAGGTGTATTACTCTAAGTTATTGCGCAGTGAAAGGTAAGTACTTACTTTACCAGACAACAAAGAGGTGTACAAGATTCATAACAAAACATGTTTTTTGATCTTACGTCTGATTCTTGTGATAAATATTGCAACGTTATGTCTAACTGAAAACAAACAAGTCTACTAATAACTTTACTTTAATCTAAGTTTAATTTAATAATGTTATTTGTCTTATTTTTGTACACAAATAAATATTTTCTTTCTTTATTTCTTTCTATGTTGAGTCATCATCGTCATTTTAGCTATAAGACGTCAACTACTGGACATAAGCCAAAGATGACCATTTATTCCTATCGGTCCCTTATTGCATCCACCGTGAACCAGCAGCTTTTCAGGAACCGGTCCTAAAAACCATCTGAACTACGTGATATGTGACCTGCTAACTGCAATTTTAAAGAACTAATCCGTTTGGCTATTTCGGTGACCCGCGTTCTTCTACGGATCTCCGGATCTCTACGTGATCCTTATCGGATCGGATCTATGTGGAGTCCATGTTCGTAATTGTTGTAAATATTTATGTGTGGTGTGCGTACGAAACAAACTGATGAACATTTAACTGTCCCTGTAATAAGTATAACTATCCTTAAATGACAGACAGATGCTTAATGCTACAGACCTCGATGCATGTCGTGAGAAAGCGGAGACTTATCCCAGCAATGGGACAATATGTCATTTTTTCTGAATTGACCTGGTCCTGATGTATTCGTCGGTTTAAATCAAGTTTAACCATAACGACATTACATTATGGATTTCATTATTTCTGCACTCAAAAAAGTATTTGACACAATTAACCATATAATTTCAAATAACCTCGAGTATAAAAAGTCGGTCAGTAAATATTGAATTAATACAGAACTCATCCTTAACATGTTGCCCCAGTTTTGATAAGGGAGTGATAACGCGACCTCTATTTTCGGAGTTTTTCTCAAGGTATTGTGTAATTACTGGCGGTAGAGTGACATTATTCAATATTACTGCATGATAACAATTAAGGTTAAAAAGTAAAATATACAGGGGTTTCCAGAAATGGTGGATAATGGTGCAAGTGAGTGTGCGGGGAGCAGATAGAAGACAGGTTTCTTTTTTTTTATGCTGGATAAGCCTTCATTTGACCACAATTTCACCTGATGTAAAGTGACGATGTGTTCTAAGATGGGGCATGAAGACCTAGAAGGTAGATGGCTTCTCCGAGCCACATTACGAAACACGAAAAAATCGCTTCACGCACTGGCCCAGCCCGGAGGGTGGTGACAAGCCGCGGCCGAAGCCTCCCACCAGAGACTGTTCTTAGCACCACCCGGAGGTCACGTGTAAGGATTCAGAGGGTTACCACTTACAGACGTGAACAGACAAAACCTCCTCGGTCTTTAGGGTTCCGTACCCAAAAGGTAAAAAGAGACCCTATTGCTGGGACTTCATCGTCGAGTCTGTCACCAGGCTGTATCTCTAGAACCGTGATAGATAGAGTTGAAATTTGAATTGAAGGGGATGATGTATTTCTGTTACCGTTATAACAACAAATACGAAAAACATCATCATCATCACTCTTTTAACGTTCCCACTGCTGGGACACAGGGACTTGTCTCTTGGCGAGAGAGATTAGGCCTTTATTCACGAAAAACATACAATAGATAAATATTTCAAAACAAGTGCCTGTACTTGGATAGGCGACAGATCTTAATCGTTTTGCACTTCAAAAAAGTATGTTTATTTTTGATTGCAAAATCTTTATAACTGAAAAAATATATAATTCATTTATCCCTGGAAGTATGCCCGAGTATATAAATTAGGTATATATCTGCCACGTAGGTATCCTACATTGGCAGTTGGTTGCGTCATGTTGATAACAATATCACTCAGGAACTCAGTGTGCAAGGTTAGTGATACAATAATAAGTATATATATATATACATATATACACTATTGATAACGTATCCTTATTACTGTAATGACACATTCTATTGTTTGTTATAAACAATTGTATTTATAAGTATAATAATTGTTTACTGTTTTTTATTGATTCGATGCGCTTTGTTATAAAAATAATTAAATTTACTAGTTTTTAATGATTATATGGTTTATTCGCATGGCACTGGCTTTTTTATGATTAGTTGAAGATCTTATTAATACATGAGAGTGGATTTTTATTACGGTTGTGATCATCAATTTATTATAGCTACTATTTTATTGTCATCCTAATCATAATTTCTGCCAGATCCTCAAAGCTGGACATAGGTTACCTTCCCAGATATCTATTAATTCCAGTTCAGCTGCCTGCATACATTGCATCCACCATAATCTCACACCAACTAATTAGAGGAACACGACATTTGCATAACACACAAACCCCTCCCAGATCCCTCTGATCCTTTCACTACAAGTAAAAACCTCTTGACTTTTTCACTGTCCTTCTAGGTCTTCATGCCCCATCATAGGCCACATCGTTACTTTACATCAGGTGCGATTGAGGTCAAATGAAGGCTTATCCAGTATACATAATAATAAAAACTGTCGGGATATAGGGACATCTCCCTTGACGAGAGAGATTAGGCCATGCTGGTCAAATGCAGGTTGGTGAATGACACATGTTTCTCAAACTTCAAAGTTCTAAGACCGAAATGTTCTAAGACATTTCGGTTTCATCACGATACAATACAAAACACTTATCGCTAAAAAGCGATCTCTTCCAGGCAACCTTTGGATGGAAAAATAACTTAAATAAAATAATTAGTAGGCAGGGGTGTACAATATTAAATAAAATAATTTAGATTATAATTACTCCTTATGACAAATATAAATATATGCGTACACAAATAAAATAAAATACACAGGTACATTACATAAATATATAAACATATACCTATATTAATTTTAAAGGATTCATTCCAATTAGCACTTATTAGTAGGACAGATAAAATTCTTTGACACACGTTTTAAAAACTGACAAGGAACGTATCTTTCTCAATCTTTCAGGCAAAGCATTCCACAATCTTACAGCTTGCACAGAAAATGATTTGTCATAAAAGTTAGTGCGATGTGCAGGAACACTAAGAAGAAGGTTGTCAGATGAACGAAGGACGCGGGATGAGTTGGAATGGGAAATATGTAGAAATTTAAATCGTTCTTTCAGATACGGAGGAGTACGAGGGTTAAAAGGTATGTTATGAAGGTTTGCCTTCGCTATAGATATATTCATCATCATCACCCTATTAACGTTCCCACTGCTGGGACACAGGGACTTCTCTCTTGACGAGAGAGATTAGGCCTTAATTCACCACGCTGGCCAAGTGCGGGTTGGTGAATGTCACATGTCCTTCATACTCTTTAAAGTTCTCAGAACATGCCGGTTTCCTCACGATGTTTGCCTTCACCGTTAAAGCACGTGTTTACAGCGCACATAAATTTCTCAAGAAGAAAAAATCCAGAGGTGCGAGGCGGGGTTTGAACCCACGACCTTCGGAATGAAAGTCGAGTGTCCTCCCACTTAGCCAACACGGCTTTTTAACATATAGATATATTAACATTACGTATTATCCACTATTTTTATTATAAATACCACCATATGTTACGTAGTTCGGTCCTTTGTTATAAAAATCACAGACTATTGACCGCCCTTCGCTACAAGGGCACCGGTGCAATCACACGCAATGCATATCACATTGATAATGAGTAGGTATGTATTACCCTTTATGATGATAGCTGACTTCATCATAACACGATCACTGAAAATGTTGGTTAACAGGTTACATAGATAGAAAATTCTTTATTACACACACCGACAAATAAACAAAAATACAAAATTATAAATAGTAAAATTAAACCGAAGCATGCGTAATGTAAAATTAAACGTAACATGCGTAATTTGTATGGAAATAATTTAATAAGGTTGTGGACGGTGGTGGTAATATTAAACATACTAAATTTACAAAAATAAAAACTTAAACTTACTTACATGGTTAATAATTTGTGGTAACGTGGACGGAAATCGGCAATAATTTGTTGATTCGAATAGCTATAGGTTTAAGAACAAACAACTTGCACTTGGAACAAACAACCTCTCTTTTTAAGGGATAGGTCCCTGTGTCCCAGCAGTGGGAACGTGATAGATGATGATAAGAATATTTTCTCCAAATTTACATAACTGTTGAAGTTCACTCACTTTTGAATCTATCACAGAGTTGTCCCTAAATATTCCAAAGCACGAATAATCCATCATTGCCCACACACATTTAATAATTATCAGATATACTAATATTATAAGGCTGAAGAGGTTGTTTTTTGTGACACGTGACCTCCGGGTGGTGCTAAGAACTGTCTCTGGTGATAGGCTTCGGCCGCGGCTTGTCACCACCCTCCGGGCTGGGCCAGTGCGTGAAGCGATTTTTTTGTGTTTCGTAATGTGGCCCAGAGAAGCCATCTACCTTCTAGGTCTTCATGCCCCATCTTAGAACACATCGTCACTTTACATCAGGCGAGATTGTGGTCAAATGAAGACTTAGCTAACATAACAAAAAAATAAAAACTGAGGGAAAATACTTTGCTCCCGTCCAAAAATAAGGGCAACGCTGTGGCGTGAGAAGCTAGTTTAATATAAGACGTGCTTGCTCTATGGGTTAGCTGACTATCTGTTTAAACTATGCTAGGTAATTTACCGGAAAATAAACAAATCATTATTTACGGCATATGTTTTTTTCCAAAATATTCATTTTTACATTTCTACGTACTCGAGATTTTTTTATTTCTCTTTGCTAAAGAATGACCACTTTTGGGCGAACTTCAATTGAAGGGGTTTTGCCACACTTACCATTTTTGGCACGCGAGTTGGCAAACTCACTTTTTGGTTTTCTGTTTCAATAAGTAATACTAATACCTACTAGTCATTATTAGTAATTTATTGATCATAAAATTATACGTCACAATTACAGCTGTTTTTTCAGTACTAACACAAATATGTCAAAACATAGTAAAAATAATTTTTAAATTTAAGAAAACCCCCGATTACAATGCTTTTATTTCCTTAAAAGTTAAACACCATAATCTTTTGTAACGTGCAAGCGATGCACTTTCATTTGATACCCTAGTCGAGTATATTTGAAAATATTGGTTTTCCGTCCCCACTCTCACCCCCATTACTTTTAAACGGCACAAACGATATTCATGAAACATGTCTCGGGAGCTACGATGTCCCAGACAGACAGACAGACACCCCTCTTTTTTGGTCGGGGGATAAAAAAGGCTGGTCTCTAAGATGCCCACGGAAAGAGATGGCGGCATATTTTGAGACTGTCTAAAGATCGATGAGTATTTGGCTTCGAATACATCATGTTTGTATCGTAGCACCGGAAGCGGTTGATCTTAAAAACTAGGCTTTAAATGAGTTATTTCATTAAAAGACTCATCATACCCAGAACTGTTACATTTTGGTCCTTAATCCCAGAGAAGTATAAATAACGTATACAGCATACGGCAGCTACCAAATGAAACCGTATTCCGATATAACGAAACCGAATTCAAAAATTAAATCTTCTTTTAACTATAATGTTAATATTTCTCTGTCATAAGCACCAAAATTTTCGTAACTGTTCCTAACGTAGATAACATTAAAAAATGAACAAAACTATCATATTGTCCATTTACTTGTAAGAGTTCGCTTAATGTTCTACAACTTTATATGGTGATGATGATGACTGGTGTTAGTCAATCGAGGCTGTCAAAGCTACATAGATAATAATTATTTGTTTAGCTTACAGAACTTACGAGATTACAAGCTTTGTTTAATAAACTTGGAAACAAAGAAATTGCAATCTTTGTTTGTTAATTATGTTGACTATGAAGCTCTTTACATTATTGTTGCAAGAGTAGGTAATTCTTTAAATAAAGGTATGGTATGACTATCTTGTGGAACTGGGTAAAGCTTGATAGCGCCACCCCCTGACTTTTGCTGGGTGAATCTATAATCAACAATGTCTTTACGGCGTTGCCAGCGTATATGGGTTTCGAACGAAAAATTAACATTTTACAAAGAAATAATAAGATATATTTATTACACACTACTTACAAATTACATCAATGAAATAGACGAAATCAAAGTGTTTTTGTATTGTATTATATTGTAAAATGGCATCAAAAGGCAGTCACTCAGTATAATGCTAAAATATTGTTAGCAATAGTGAAGCGCTGATCTTCCGTGACTCCTGGGAATCAGTAAATGAATCCTTTATCCGTTCACACTAGGGGATATTTCATTTTTTAATTAGGTTTACACTTAGTAAGTTAGTTCCCGACTTTACCCCCTAAAAACTCATAGTGCAGATTGACTAGCGCTTAGAATACCTTTTCAAAATTTCTCCTAGATTTTTCGCTCGATGACATTATAATCCTGGTTTCCTTATCATATGGCCTTCCTTGGGATCTCAGGATAACCCTTAATAAAAATTATGATAAAAAAACTGCTTATAAACTACATGGCCAAACTCTCTTGTCATGAGTAAATTCACTGTTTCCCTGCAGTGGGAACGTAAATAGGAGTACTTATGCTTATGCTCAAACGACAAAGCCAACATAAAGACAGTTGTTATACCTTTAAAATAAATCAGTTCTATATTTTTATTATTTTCAATTAAAGTAAGTACTTGAGTGGCAATGCTTCAGCCTACTCTATCTCCAGGTAAATGTACTCTTCATAACTATAAACCTTAGTAACAGTAACCTAATAATAAACAGATTAAAACAAAATCGTCCTTATGTTCTTGAATGCCTTTCAGCCTTAGGTGTAATCGTAATCATATAAGGGCAATGCACTAATTTCAAAAGACTGATAATGGAACAATTTGTCTACGTTTCGGACAATGCACTAAAATGTCAAAAACCTTGATAGTTTGGGTTGTTGTACTATCTAGTGTTTTAGTGTCTGAAAGTTGCTAACTTGTACTAAAAGACTATATTGTAATCAGAAACGAGACGATAATGATATTCTTTAAGCTAAGGCCCAGAACACACGGTGAAATGAAACAGCTAGTTACTTTATTGTTTCATTTGAGTTTCTGTCATAGAGTCCTAAGACTCTTATGAAGAAGTTTTGATGCGTTTAAACCGGTCAAAATAGACTATATTGTAATAAGAAACCAAATCAAAGCCATCAAAATAAAAGAAGAAGAAAACGTGATTATTGTTCTATTAATTAAGCTTATGGACCAAAACACACAGTGAAACGGAACTGAAATGAAACTGAAACCGTTACTTTAAGCACAACCACGCAACCGTTTCCACGCGTTTCACACCGGTTTCAAAATGCTTGTGTCATGTGAGATCTTGATTAGGACTCTATGACAAAAACTCAAAAGAAACCCTAAAGTAACGAAACAAGCAGTTTCAGTTTCGTTGCAGTTGCGATTTAACGTGTGTTCTGGGCCTAAGCCGTGGTGTTGCGTGGAGCTTCTCTGCAGGCCTTATGAATAGGCTCAGTCTTTCAGGGAGCAATGGAGAGGGCTAGCAATGGAGAGGTAACTCTGCAGGATCGAATTAGAAGTGTGGAGTATCGTAAGAAAACGAGGGTGACCGATATCGTCGAACGGTTGAGTTTGTTGAAGTGGCTGTGGGCAGGCCATGTTGCTCGTAGAACCTGTGACCTATGGGCCGACAGGTTCTCATACGGAGACCGGTATCGGGAAACGTAGCGAACTAGATGGATTTGGTGATAGCTGTTTTTACGGTGTGACGACAGGTATAAGTGTATTAGGTATAAGTTATTTGGCGAGGCCTATGTCAGTGGACGTCCTATGGCTTGATAAATAAATATTGTACACAGCATCACCTAACCCCAAACTCAAAGCAAAGAAGAGCTTGTACCATGGGTGCTAAATGACTGATGTGGATACATATTTTGTTGTAAATACATACATATAATACATAGAAAACACCCAGACCCAAAAACAGAAATTGAAACGAACCCGCAACCTCCTGCGCCTCAGGCGGACTTTCCCCCACCGAGCTACATAGGTCGTCAAAAATGATGATGATCATAGCCGTGAACCGCCAGTCCTTGATTATTTTATAAAGGCTACTTAAAAGCCGTGTTGGCTAAGTGGGAGGACACTCAACTTTCATTCCGAAGGTCGTTGGTTCAAACCCCGCCACGCACCTCTGGATTTTTATTGAGAAATTTATGTGCGCTTTAAACACGTGCTTTAACGGTGAAGGCAAACATCGTGAGGAAACCGGCATGTTCTGAGAACTTCAAAAAAGAGTTTGAAGGACATGTGACATTCACCAACCCGCACTTGGCCAGCGTGGTGAATTAAGGCCTAATCTCTCTCGTCAAGGGAGAAGTCCCTGTGTCCCAGCAGTGGGAACGTTAATAGGGTGATGATGATGACTTAAATGCTTTTAAGAAATCAGCTTATAACTGAAATAAAAAAGATAAATATAATCCCAACCTTACTATTCTCAGCTATAAATAAATGAAATCATGATAAATATTCAAAAGCAGTAAAACAGTCTTGCAATATTTATGGGAGCGAAGATCTCATTTTGAGGTTAGTGCAATGTTGTTTCTCAAGGATGGGGGGTTAATGACCTGATCTGGTTGCCTCTGTCTGTTACTAGCTTTTGATTACGACTTTGCTTTTATTTTTCGCCAAACTGGCTCACTTTAGGCAAGTTCTATGAAATTTTTCTACGTTTTACCCTGAATGTTAACAACGCTCTGTACTGTGTTTAATAAACGTGACTTTTTAATGCTATTAATAATTATTTTGAATTATATTTGTATTCATTATTTTGACTGCCTCTGTTAACATATAAATATTTCCGGACAATCCACACATATTAAACACCTAGACCAAGGAGAAAGTGCTAGCAGAACTACAAACACTTTCTACCTCGGCGGGAATCGAGCCCGCTACCTCTTGCGCCGCAAGCGTACCCTCGCCCACCGCGCCGCCTGACGTAGTCAAATGAAGGATTAATTAGTTTTTTTTGTCATATAATCCATTTTATTTCTTTCTTCATATTTTTCCCTGTAATGATGAAATTCGTACATAACATGCCACAGCCAATTTTTTATAATTTTAATGGTAAATTTTATTTAAATAACACTAGGCTTATGTAGAAAATGTTCTTTTTGTGTAGTTTTAACAGCATAATACTTGACGATTGCTTTTTATTTTGTTTCTTTCGTAAGCAATGTTATTATGTATATAATATATTATGAGCAAATATATATATTTATATCCACTTTAGGAGCTAAAGTCCTAACGATTGCGTTAATTTTACAAATACAAAAAATATTTATTGCAACACATACCTACATAGGAACCTACATAGGAGTTAAATAATACATACAGTGACGCATTGTGCGGCCTTTTCACTAATAGTGATCTCTTCCAGGCAACCTTTGGATACATTATGTAATATTTTCCTTGGTTTTAAATAAATTATTGATTGATTGATTATAATTATAGAATAATAATAAAGGCGAAGGTAAAGGCCACTGAAGGTGTTTACAGTAACATCAGTACGTAACATACAAAAACTATTGACTTTTTAACTTTTCTGGAATCATTAAAATATACCTTTTTTAAATCGAATTATTTCAGGAAAGAGTACCTATGGGCTCGGTACTTCCCTATTTCCCAACTAAATTAACTTATAAATAACGGTTACCAAGTTCATGTTATCCTGTTCCATGAATGGAACCAGCCAATAACAAGCAAGGCGCAATTTAAACAGAGAATTATAAAATTCCATAATCCCTGAACGGGATGCGTGATTCACCCGTGGGCGATTTCCGTTGTGCGCGCCCGTTCTAATTTTAAATTCAAACCCCTTTCGAATCTTTCTAAAATGGCGGCAATGGCGGCGGAATTTATTTTTATTTTATTGTTTTAGGACAGAGACAACGGAACGGACAAAGGGAAGGAAGGAAGTTAATTGACTATCGAGTTTCATAGACTAAAGATGATAGTGGCGCCTAGTCGTAAAAGAGTTTAGTAACAGTTGGTGGTAGGCGACAGCGATAAAAATGCTTGTCTCTGGTAAAAGTATTTTTATAAAATTTACTCAAAAAAATTTTAGAATATTTGTAGAGTTTGTAGATTTTAATAATGTATTAGGGTAATTTATGTTCTTTGTCAATGAACGCAATATTGTTAGCCAATCCCAATATTAAACGAAAGAATATGTAAACAGCAATGCTTTTAATTTTATGGTCTACTGACATTTGTATACGCAACGATATAATGTAGCGTCAGGGTTGTCACAACATTCTTAGGTCAGATTTCATATCCAAAAATAATCACTGATTACATACATCTTCAATTGCTTTTAGGAAATTAGAGGAGTCGCGTTTTAGGTAGTTAAATAATAGTTTATTTAAAATTTTTATGCAGGTTGGAATATTTTTTTTTTAAAGTTTCGGAAGCTTCTTATTTTTTTTCTGTATAAAAATTAAAATGTTATTATTGATTTAAAGTAATAACAGATGAAGTGAAATTATGAATTCCTGCTTTAGGATTTAAAAACATTCACGAGAAAGAGATTGAGAAATATTAAAAAAAGACTAAAAATTTCATGTTGGTTGCACTTGCACTAAGCAAGTCACATCCACTATCATTCCCTCACTATCTTCTCGTAACCAACAACCATCTCTTCTGCTTGCATTCGTGTTCCTTGTACTTTTGACATCATAAATAACAATAATTTATAATTTAGAGATTTGTTTTTGACATGACTTTGCTTTGAAGGCGCTGTGGCTGCGGGGCAGCGCGCTTTACGCAGCGCGTATGTACAGGTGAGACGGCGCGGCGCGGTAGCGGTTTATTTTGCAGGAGCGCTTAGGTACCTACTGACGTAAATTTACCACGCATCTGATAGAAGGTGCTCGCGTTTCACAGAAAAAAAACATTAACTTTGGATATAGATATATATATATATATAACTAAATAATAATATCATATACATAATAACAATTTACTACACCGGTACCAGTTTCAAATTAGAAAGAAAGAAAAGAAGAAAGAAAAACATTTATTGGTTCACACACATTATACAGTAGGTAATCACAAAATAACTTGTACATTGCGTGTGTGGACCAAAAGGTTTTGCCTCAGCTTTATGTTGCTACGATGCGCGATGCGTAGCAACGCTGGTTTTCAGGCAAACCCTTTGGTGAGTGTAGGCACGGAATTACACAAATTAAAACTAAAGCTATACTAATACACATACAAATTAAGTATTTATAGCAATTGTGACGCGTTATTCCACAAAGAATCCCTTTTATAAAAGCAAAATTTAAAAATATAAAGCTTGCCAGCCCTAGCCAACGAGGAGTGCAATGCTGCAACAAAAGCAAGATGGCGTCTGGCCGTGTGTCCCTGAACCTGGCGGGCCGCTAAATTTACCAGCGCGTCATCCGGCTACAGAGTACCGTACAGAACAGACTAGTTTTAAACACAAAGAGATAGGTACAAAAAATAAATATTGCTAGACAATCTCTTCAACTAAAGATGTTTTTTTTATGAATTGGTCTGCAACAGCTTTAAGCCCACAGCAATAAGACCGCCCTTAGTACTCATATGTGATTATTGTATTGCATTGTTTTGTTTTGGTGTACAATCAAGTGTTTTGTATTGTATGTAGCTTAACAATGTGATGTAGGAATATTGGGAGGGCATTGCCCAGTACTATGGCAACATGGATTGAAACAAATAAGATTTATTCAGCAACGGGTAACCGTATTCTCTTTGGTTGCGGGCGGAATAAATGAAATTTATGTAAATGATCACTGAACAAGATCTAACAATGACCAGCAACGAATGATTTCGGGCAAAACTTTTTAATTCTGATGAATCATTTAAGGTCAATTTTTCAATCCTCGATGTGATTGAAAAATTGACTTAGCTTTAGTGAGATTTAAAAGGATACATTTATATTTTATAAAGGTTTGGTGGCTTAAATAAGCTAATCGTAAAGTACAGCTCTTATTCGAAACATTTTAATGCAAGATAGTCAATTTATAAAGAAAAGCTAGTTATAGTACACTATTTAAAAAAAAAAATTCATTATTATTATTATTCTCTTTATTTCATTTTAAACACGTCGAAAATATATTTTTTACATTAGATTACATAATAAATTATATAAAACTACCTACTGTAAAAAATATATCAAAACGGAGAATCACTGGTCGCGAAGCAGGCTCAAGCGACCAGCGACTAGGGCTATTATTATTATTATTATTAATTACTTATTGCACAGCAAAATAATGTACAAAAGGTGGACTTAATGCCAAGGCATTTTCTACCTGCCAACCATTACAGGTAATGAAATGAAAGTTGGCGTGCTATTACAGAATCACTTATATAAATAGATTCTTAAATAATATTATTCATCTTTGAGAGATTCAAAGGGATACATAAATATTAAGTAATTTAAGCAAGTAATGTACCTACTGTTGCCCAGACTCTCTTGAGACTGGTGTTCTCAGTTATAGTCATAGTCTTTAAATTTTCTACAAAATGTTTACATTCAAGCACTTGTCATTATATCATACACACATACACCACAAACAAACACACACACACACACTCTCACTGACCTCACACATCCACACACACACCCACACGCACGCACATACACTAACACAAACAGAAACACACACAAATACACACACATGCACATAATATACGCTCCCTAGGGTTTTCCTTCACTTTTTTTTTCATTAAGTATGCTATTTTTTTCTTGTTTTAATTTTAATTGTTAATATTACCTAACATTTATTTCGTACCTCTAGTTAAATTTAATTTTTAAGCCTTTCCTTAAGGAACTACTTCACATTATTGTCATTGGAGGGGGGCGCTGTCACCGCTACGCAGTTTTTTAACTTTTGCGGTTGTCAACTCTCAAATTGTACCGTATAATTACTGTTCCCAATAAAGATTTTTTGAATTTTGAATTTTTGTATTAAGTTAGGGTTTGGTTGCTTAAATTTACTTATCCCAGTGCAGGTCTAATTCTAAGAAAATAAATGCAAAATAGTTAATTTCAAAATTTTACTATTTATAAAAACGGTACCTAATACGTTATTCCAAAGAAAAAATTATAAACCACAAGTGAACTTATCTCGTTAGGTATTTCTGTCACAAAGTTCAGTATTCTTTGCCCGTAAGAGATGAAGCAGTGCGAAGGTCGGAGCTCAGTGACTCTGCGCGTGAGCACGGCGCATCCTCAATCCGATGATATTATGAGGCATTACACTCTGGTTCAACGGATTTATGCGGATTATAACGTTATAGATTGCGATAATATTTTTGAAAACAAAAATAAACTGAAGATTATTTCGTCTACTATCTTTAATTTGGTTGTTTAAAAGAATTTACGATCCATTTAACTTTGTTATTACGAATTTCGACGACGAATTATTTTATGATATTTTCCTCTATATGTTCTGTGTAGACATACCTTATTTGTGTGGTTGTTAGATAAAGGTTTCCATTATGATATGACTAGTCCAACTCAGGTCCAAGTAAAGCTTTATAGTATGGGCTAAGGAAAGAAACTAAAATTCTGGTCGCCTTTGTTTTTCAAGAAGGTATGATTTTTTTGTAGATTCCTGTCAATATAAAAACAATAATATATGGTCAGACGGAGTGTGAAACAAATAGAAAATTTCCACTCAAAATCTATGAAATATTCTCAAAAACTTACAACCTTGTAAATTTGTCCTACAACTGTTTTTATAACCTATCATTTAGGTTGGATAAACATTTTTGAAAACGACTTATTTATTTGTCTCAAATTCGTAAAAATCGCGCTTTTCAGGAAACAACTCGAATTAAATAAAAGCTTGTAACTGACCATCTTCACGTCATTGTGACGTCATTTCCGTGTTGCGAGGGTCGTCTTCATTTCCCTGACATTATACCAGAACGCGGAAATCAAAACAACTCCTGTATTCCCAATTCCTGTTTCTGTTTTCAGCTAATAAATAGAAATATTACTGGAGTATTTGTGAATTCGTGTAGGCGTTGTTTCATGGTGTTTGGTAAAATGTATAAACTCAATGTAAAATCAATAAAATGGAAGAATAGTGCTTTTAAACACAGCTTCGTTAGTAACAAACTGTTTTAATTTCAAACACTGTTTTTTTGTTCCTTATATGGATTCATTCATTTATTTATTTTTTTTGACTCTTATTCTTGGAAGGACGTCTTTGAAATAAAATGACAGTTTTAAACTACTACAGTATTGAAATCGCGAAGTGTTTGGTGACTTCTACAAGGGGTCACGCCATTTATTTATTTCTACTTTGGTAAGAGCAAGTTACACATACCTCATCGTCACCCTATTAACGTTCCCACTACTGGGACACAGGGACTTCTCTCTTGGCAAGAGAGATTAGGCCTTAACTCACCACGCTGGCCAAGTGCAGGTTGTGAATGTCACATGTCCTTCAAACTCTTTAAAGTTATCTCCAGTTTCCTCACGGTGTTTGCCTTTTACCGTTTAAGCACGTGTTATAAAGTGTATAAATTTATAAACACATAAATTTTTCAAGAAGAAAATATCCAGTGGTGCTTGGCGGGATTTGAACCCACGACCTTCGGAATGAAAGTCCATTGTGCTACCACTTAGCTACTACTAGTGTGTCGTATCAAACATAGAACTTATGAATTTTTACTCCATTTGTTATGTTACCTCTTTTGTAATGATTTGTTTGTTTAAACCCCGCAGTGCCTAACTCTGGTTCAGGATTTTGAGATTATGTTTTTCATACCTTAATGTAACAATTTACCTTATAGTAAGATCTAAATATCGTGTGTAGTTTTTTAATTAATTTCCTTAGACATTGTTTTAATATAATTACATTGAATAATTAGGTGAAATACAGAAAAACCTACATCTGTAGCTACCAAAAAGGTTTTTAACCGGGTAATAAGCCTTAAATGAATTACATTATTTACTCCAAGGTGCAAAACAAAATGGCGCATCAGATAGGTACATCTCAATTCGAAGGTTAAATAAAATTACAAAAGGTAGGTATACGATAACTTGAAAAGGCTGGTCCTAGGTAGAATCTTGTGTACTGGATAGCATTGAAAAGTTCATTGGTATTAAATGCACTTCCTCAAAAGCCGAGGCCACCCGCCCGGCAGCCATCTTGCATTTTTGACGTTTATTTTTGGCGGGCTTATTATTTTTAATTCACAAATATGGCGAATGAGACGTTGAATGTCATGATGTGTGTTCTTTTTTTGATTCGTGATAGGTTTTTAATTATGTGTCAAAGAACTAGGTAGACCTGTTAAGAATTTTGTTGTAAACATTCAAAAAATTATTGCTTCTCTTCAGCTGCAACTGCAATCAGAGTAGAAATTTTGAGTTCGTAGACTAGAATTAAGCCTCCTTTTTAGACCTTTTTAAAATCCTTAAATATGTATTTCCAAAGTGATAAACCCCACATATAGGTTGAATGAATCAAAATTAAAGACTTTTAAGATCAAAATATATATAAATATATTAAATATATATATATATTTTGTTCCAAGAAGCCGGTGCTGAACATTTTCTGTTTACATTTCCTTGACCGGGTTCTACGGCGCCCACGGGAGGCGATGGAGGAAATACTCTGAAGAAACGTGCCCGCGGCAAACTTCTACGAGGAGAAATCTAAACGAAAGTACATAACGCCCCTTTAAAAATAAAGAGACATAACTCAAAAAACCAAAAGTTTGGGAAAACGTGTTTAAAGTTTTGCACGTTCGGCGCGCGCTATACTTCGGTAAATTTTAACTATTTCTGTACAATTTTTTAATTAATTTTGGTGTCAGAGCAAAGTTAAATGATAAACCTTTAATATTACCCATAAAAATTATAGCTATCGCTGACAGGCTTTAAATGTTGAAGCTTCAAAAAAAAAACAGCTGACTTATGTCGTTTTATGATTAAATTTGAAGATAGCCAACCGATTTCTACACGGATTATAATCAATTACGCCTCTTTATTTTTTATAGATACTAATGATATTTGTATATATTAAGATTAATATCTCTTTATTAATAAAAAAAAACCATCTTATGCATGAAATACTACGTTTTTTGATTAAATTATTGTAATTTATTTCCATTTTAGTTGTTGGATTAAAGAAAGTTTTTAACTGAAAATTAAGAAAATTATTGTTATTAGTTATTTATTATGAAAAAAAACATAATAATCAACTATGTAGGAACTTGTTTATTCTTATATTTATCTAGGTACTCTTATATTATCTACGACAATAAACTAGGAACTATAACAATTACTCTGTGAGATAAAAAAGTGAACTTATTATTAAATGATAGGTAATTAAAGTAATTAGTATTATCAATCAGTATCAAATACCTATGTACGAACTAAACTATACCTTATTCATCTAAAGCTTTTAACAATCAGCCTTGGTACTCATGAGGTAATCACAAAAACTTAATACAAACTTAGATTCTACAATAATGGTATTGTAAAAATACCATGGCATAGTTTGTCCTTTAGTAATAAGCTCTTAAGTCCTTCTTTTTATTTGCTTGTTTACGCTTGTATGCCGTTTTCAGCGTGATTTCACTGAGGGACATAATTTATTTTTCTCTTATTTCTAACGTCTACCTCTTTATAAAATTCTTCTTCATACGATGTTTTGTAGCCGAAAAGAAACGGATTATCTCGTGATATTTTGAGTTGTTTTATCTCGTTCCAGTTCACGTTTTGTCCATCTGTGTTGGTGTTAAAATTATAGATAGCCCCATTCTTCTGGTAAAGTTTTGGCGTCTATAAATGAGTCGAATGTTAGTTCCATAATAGCTGATCTGCTTATTTTTATTCTTATTTAATTCTTTATTAATGTTATGTATTGATCAGGACTGTTAATAGGCCAAGATTTCAAAATTTTTTTTAGTGTTCTTTAAATACGACTGTGGACACTATCTGCTTCGTTTTGAGCTTTGATAAAAATTTATTTGTGATGCTGTTTATATATGTATATAGTAGCCATGTATTTATTCTTATTCTGTCAGCAACAGTTATCCGAATAGAATATATTTTTTTTCCCCAACATTGTCTTCATCCTGTATTGATTTCTTCAAATAGTCCCAAACTATCTATGGCTCCTCGTTTTGCGAGGGGAAGATTGACAGCGGAAGCTCTTTGATTTCTCACATTTACGTTAGCTTGTCCCTGAAAAATAAACAGCTAATAAGGCTCAAGTACATACAGTCAACTTTAATTAAAATATAAGTGATGAAAACTCACGACTACTTTGCTCAAAAACATGTAAGGGTCTTACAGTCAACGAACTATATGAATCCGAGGATGATGAACAGCTCGTAGCTGTCGTTGAGCTCGAAGACGAAGAGTATGTGATGTGGACGCGATGCGCTTTCATTTGATACCCCACACTAGTATATTTGCAGATTTTCGATTTTCTTACCCCACTCTCACCTCCATAACTTTTAAACGGCGCAACCGCTTTTCATGAAACATGTCTAAGAACACTCGCGCTAGACTCACCTTTCATACAAAAAATAAATTGAAATCACTTCATACGTTCGGGAGCTATGATGTCCCAGACAGACAGACAGACAGACACACACGTCAAACTTATAACACCCCTCTTTTTTGGTCGGGGGTTAATAAATGGAGAAATGTTAACCACTGATTAATATTGCTGAAACAACGCACAAAAACAAGTAGGATCTGTAAATTAATGTTAAAATAACTCACATTAGATGAAGAAGATGTAATATGATGTTGCCCATTTTCTTCAAGTTCCTAAAACAAAACAAATAAGAATAAAATAGATACTCGTTACTTACTTATATTACAATGATTCAGTATAATGTGCATCATAATTATACTCACATCCATCGGTCTTGTGTTTGTTACACTTAGTTAGAGCATTAACCACATCACTTTTATTCTGCTCGAGTTGTCCATTCTCAGATGACATTATTAAACTTGGTGAAACAGATTGGTTAACACCACGTCTTGGTGTCAATAAGATCCTCTACATCCTTTTGTGCTTGTTCAGTATCCTCCTGCACCTGATAAATCAAAGTTAAATAAGCAAACAATACGCAAGCGCGTGCATTTTTGTCTTTGTCAACAAAAATGAACTCAGAAGTTACAAATACCTAGTACAAATCGCGTACCATCACGTCAGGAGTGCTTACCCGTTCGACCCAAGATTTTTCTACCCAATTGGTATTTTGCTCCGTTCAACCCAAAACAATAGATTCAAGTTACCCGTTCTACCCACACCTACTTATTCCTAATTTCTATTGTTTGAATTCAAATAAATGTCATAGTGAAATACTAAAGAAGCAGGGTCATTCATTACATTAGACAAAAAATCGCCACGGCGTTGCCCGTGTTTTTGGATTATCTCGTGGGATCATTATATACAAAATCAACAACTACTAATAAATTGAAAATTAATTAAAAAAACATTTTCCAGCGGACAAAATTGTGAATCTAAACCATTCCCAGATCCCCTTGAACACACAGAAAAAATTTCATCAAAATCGGTCCAGTAGTTTGAGAGAACTTCAGTGACATACACACTCACAGAAGAATTATATATATAAAGATATACAAATTACGGTGTCTGTACTATTTAGAATACACTGTGACGCAGATTTTTGATTTGGGTTGAACGGGGCATATGTTTTGGGTTGAAGGGGTAAAAATATTATTGGGTAGAAAAATCATGGGTTGAACGGGTAAGCACTCCACGTCAGGAGACACTTGCTGACGACCCAAGTTTTTACGTTCACAATCTTCTTTAATGTCCTAGATTTTTGAGAAATTGGTACAGTATTCTCGTGAACAAGACCCAAATTTTTCGACTACCTACTTTATGCGAAAGGGTACTAACATTAAATGTTTCAATAAAATTATGCAATATTTTAATAGTACACAGCAATAACATCAAATGATATTTGGTTTGCAACGAGTGTCCAATACTAAACTAGCGCATAATTAAATGCTACAATCAATGTGATCCTGTTTTAAAAACTAAAACGAAACATTTCAGTTAACTTCTCTTATAACATGTTTTATTTAAAACTAAACTGAATTAACTCTAAATCTTTCAAGAACAAACTCGACATTTTTTAAACTAAAGTGAAGTAAGTCCAAAATGTTCACTTTACTTAATAATTGAATTATGTTTACAACCATACCTTTAATGATAAAACGAAGTATTCTGTTTTGTTCCGCAAAAAATCCGCCGTAACAGTCTTCACAGCCGATGCATCACTGAATGATTCACTTTACCAGAATCGACCTTATCGCCGCGTTTTGTAGTAAAGAGACGACTGATAGTCTATTTCGGTCATTTAGCTCCAATTGGAGCGCCGGTTGGACTGTACCGATTCTCCTCGCGAAAAGGATGCGTTTTATTAGAAAAAGTCCAAAACCCAAAATTTTGAGTTATTTCTCTTTATTTTTAAAGGGGCGATAAATTAAGTTAGCAATGGAAGTAAATGAATCAATTTCTAGTGAATCGCAAAACGTATTATGTGTTATTATTTAAGTTTTAAAGTGTCTCAGTGCCTAAAGACGAAGGTGTTTAACCAGTGTGTGTTGCCAGTGATGACATATGGCTCCGAAACGTGGTGCTTCACCATAGGCCTCATGAATAGGCTCAGAGTTGCACAGCGAGCTATGGAAAGGGCTATGCTCGGGGTTTCTCTACGTGATCGAATCAGGAATGAGGAGATACGTAGAAGAACGCGGGTCACCGACATAGCCAAGCGAATTAGCTCGCTAAAGTGGCAATGGGCGGGCCATGTGGCACGCAGGACAGATGGCCGTTGGGGCCGGAAAGTTCTCGAGTGGAGACCACGGATCGGCAAACGTAGAGTAGGACGTCCACCAACAAGATGGACGGACGATCTGGTAAAGGTAGCAGGCTCGCGGTGGTTGCAAGCTGCTACCGAACGAAGTCACTGGAAGTCATTGAGGGAGGCCTATGTCCAGCAGTGGACGTCCTACGGCTGAAATGATGATGATGATGATGATTTAAGTTTTATAATTTGTACAAAAATGTGTCTTGTAAACATGATTTTTTACCAATAAATTAACTACCTATCTGACTATCTGTATTAACTCAATCTAAGTAAGATCTAAATAAGCGTAAAAGCAAATAGTGCGTATGAGGCCCTCTAAAAGGTTTATCCCAGTAGAAGTTGACTCTAGCAGCCTCGACCAGTGTTTACGTACTTATAGGCCCCGTGTAGACTGTCACTCATCACTAATTTATTATTTATTTATTTATTTATCTATATATGTATGTCTATTACATTAAGTATATATCAGATGTCTAGTACCCGAAACACATGCTAAGAGCTTACGACGGGGCTAGATGTTGTTGTGTGGATTGTCTATCAATATTTATAATTAATTAATATATCCCTTCACCGGGTCATACATTTTTGGCCCTTTTATATATATTTTTTAATAATATTAGGGTGAATTAACCTCACTCAAAATAATATTCCTAATGTATATAAATAAAAATGAATTTTGTTGTTCGTTAGTCTGATTAAAACTCGAGAACGGCTGGGCATCGGCCCAAAATCAACTCAATCGTGAGCTGATTTTGGTTTTAAAATGTTTGTCGTAGTCCAGGGTAGGTCTAAACGGTGAGCAAATAAGGAAACCTTAAACGGAGGGCCGGGAACTTTTTTTACCCGTGCGAGGCCGGGGCGGGCCGCTAGTTGTAAATAATAATTCGCTAGTAGTAACTAATCGAAAACAACTTACATCTAGGCATACATGTTATAATATACCCTACTCAAATTTGATACAGTTTCTATTTATAGATATCAGGTATGACTCATTGATAATCAAGGGCTCCACACTAGGCTTCAAGCCCGTGACGTGGGTGCCATGACATTTGATTCCAGGCATGTTGATATCTCGATATCATGTTGGGTGGCACTGTACCTATGTTGAACACCTTGTTGTAGACTTGCTGATGCTATGTTGAGCATAAGGACATTGACGTCCGGCCTTGGCGTCGGATTCGTGAGCCGCACTGCACACACGATTGTTATTCAACTCTCGCTGCAGCACAGACGAAGGGATGGAGAGGCTCTGAATTAATTTAAAATAAAAAATATATATACATACCTATACATATTTATATATGTATATTTCCGGACAACCCACACAACACTAACTACTAATTTATTTGATTTATTATTATTACTTTTTGTCATTTTTGGTATAATTGTAATTTTCAAATACAATGTAAATATTGTGGAATGAAATAAATTTATGAATTATGAACAACATCTAGCCCCGTGGTAAGTGGCTCTAAGCTTGTGTCAACTTGTGTGCATGTGTTGTGTCT
This sequence comes from Gymnoscelis rufifasciata, assembly GCA_929108375.1. NCBI lineage: Eukaryota > Metazoa > Arthropoda > Insecta > Lepidoptera > Geometridae > Gymnoscelis > Gymnoscelis rufifasciata. The sequence continues at coordinate 3,403,360 of OV815327.1, read as the reverse complement.
TGTGTGTGTGTAATTAAAGTGGTCAACATTTTATTTTGGTATTTGATGTTCGGTGAGCAGAGGTATTGTAGGGGCATGCGTTTGGTTTTCTTTAACGTTTGTAAGCATAAGTTAGGGATTAGGTGGTTGGTATTAATGGGTTTTACGAAAATGACACCTTTAGTTTTTTCGATAAGTGCATTAAAATATATTATATATATAATATTATTATTATGGTATACTCATCAAAAAATAGTTGAAAGTACTGTTTTAAAGAAAACTCCTTCAGTTATAGCTCGTGTAAATGTTTGTACGTTTGTATGCGCCCTTTGTACTGTTTTTACACTAACGTGTATTTCGTCTCTACGGAGCTCCTGCCCGCCTTTGAGCTTGCGGCAGGTCGGACAGTTATAGCTCGTGTAAATGTTTGTAAGTCCGTATGCGCCCTTTGTACTGTTTTTTACACAAACTTGTATATCGTCTCTACAGAGCTCCTGTCCGCCCTTGAGCTTGCGGCAGGTCGGACAGTTATAGCTCGTGTAAATGTTTGTACGTCTGTATGCGCCCTGTGTACTGTTTTTACACTAACGTGTATATCGTCTCTACGGAGCTCCTGTCCGTGTAAATGTTTGTACGTCTGTTTGCTCCCTTTGTACTGTTTTTTACACAAACGTGTATAACGTCTCTACGGAGCTCCTGTCCGCCCTTGAGCTTGCGGCAGGTCGGACAGTTATAGCTCGTGTAAAGGTTTGTACGTCTGTATGCGCCCTGTGTACTGTTTTATTCACAAACAACTACACGGTTTCTTTCATATTCAAGCTACTGGAATCTAATAATTACTCGTTCCCTTTAGATTTTCATGGTCATCAGACTTAACATAATAAATTTTAGACAGATTCTTTCTTTCTTTCTTCTTTTCTTTAGAACTTCCAGATAGATAAACACTTTAAAGATTTCCAGCTATTTAGGTTGGAATCGGCCTTCATCCATCGTTTATTCATACATCTTGTTGGTGAGTTTCCTACGTCGTCGGTCGTTTAAGCTTTAGTAAGTTTCCCTACTTAAATAGATATTATATTTATCTACATTTTCTCTTTATGTAGATGTCTAAATATTTTAACCAAAGTCCTCTTGCATCCATCATAAGTTTGCAGCTTTGATCAAATCATCTGTCCGTCTTGGAGGTGGACTTGCGATATCCGGTCTCCATTTATGCTACATTTATCATTACTCATAAGCTAAACTTGTTTGCCTCAGTGGCGCAGGGGGAAAGGTACATAGATACTTTGAGATGTAACTGGAAATCAAAGAGGGAGGTTTTATCTCCATGGCTGAAATTATAATAATCATAACTCAGCACAATAAAGTGCTAAATAAGTTTTTTGTTAGTTTCTATTTCAACTTCATAGGATCACTGCTTCAGTTGTTGCTCCATAAGATCACTTTATAACTGTGATAGCGGGAGTTTTTTAGGATTATCACATCATGGATTATGCAAGAAACTAGTGTTAAAATAATACTTACCCACTTAGTTAAATTTTGTTAATTATAAACTATAAATAATAATAATATTTATTCACAAAGTCACTTAAAGCTAATGTTGACAAAAACCTTCAAATTGAATTAGAACTAAGATGTATTATTGTGCGTGAACTAGGAGAATCCTGTTTTTCAGGCATAAATTATTTCCTACAAGTTTCTAAACTGTGGGAGGTATGTATTGAGGTAGGAAGTAATGTAAATTACGTTTAAACGTAACGTTAATGTAAACTACGTTTAAATAATTAAATTAAATGTATTTTTCCTTTTTTTTTTACAAAAGAAAAATCAAGACATTACAGTGCATTGAAGTTTTAGATTCAAGATTCTTTATTGATAACATAGGTTACAGCTCAGGTTTGTATAAAGGTATGTTCTTAAAGTTTACATACATAGTTTCAATTATATATACGTTTTTCTTATAAAATGGAAACAACATTAAATATTGATTATTAAATAAGTCATGAAATGTTAATTAATTTATAAAAGCTGTAAAATAAATTGTCTTTTAAAAATAGAATAGGTTTCAATTATAAAAAATTTAGATTATAATAAAAAGTCATCATAGCGATAGAAACATTGCTCGATAAGCCATTTCTTAAGTTTAATTTAAAAAAAATATTCAGTTGGTGCCTGCGTAATTGAGTTTAGCGTCACGTAATGGTTTAGTGCTAATTTTACTAAACTTCGCAGTTAAAAGCCCTCAACTCTGTAACTTTGATACTCTATTGCTTTGCAATTTCCTATTATATTGATAAATCAAAAGGTGTCTAGTATTTTTGTACGGGCTAAAAGACGAACTAAACAGAATACCATTTTTTATGTAGCATGTGATGCCGTGATAATCAATAAATTCCCTTGCTGAAAACATTACTGAAAGATTTCAACTGCGGTAATGCTGTAGGTATAATCGAACTCAATAGAATAAAAATTGTCTCTCCATAGTTAACATAAAGCAATACCCGAAATCAACCAAATACTAAGGGCCTTATCAAGCCCTACCCTACAAGTTTGTTGATCAAGGGTCTTCAAGCGCTCGATAAGAGATGAGATTAGCTCAAGGCCAGACCGTCAGTGGTCATGTCCTATTCGTATGTAAATGAGGTTTTAACATGCCCAACATGCTCTCGTACCTTCACTAACAAGGTTGGGTATTCTAGCCACCAGAGAGTACATGAAAGGATACTAAAATTACATCCACAGTAAATGTTATGTTATGAAAGCCAATAATCGCAGACGCTGAGGTCGAAAGCGGCCAAGACTACATTATTATTATTACATGGTCTCAAATATCTTCCGAAATTCTCCATAGCAACGAAACATCTACAAATCCAGGGGTCTGTAACCCTCGGCGCCTCGGCACAAATGCAGGTCGCTGACATCACCAATATTTTTCTAGGCCGAACGGTTACTCACCCCTGCTAATTCGAGGCACGGTTTGACATAGAAATGCGTGTTAATTATGGTGTAGCTGAAAAATTTAATGGATATGTAATGAGGTTTATTGTAAACGCTGTGACGTAGGTTAGGGTGGCAGTTAGACGATTGTACTTGTTTTTCAAATGCGATTTTTATAGATCCTTACTTTCATCATTTTATCATTTCCGTCCACTGCTGAATGTAAGCCTATCTAAAATATTCTAAATTAACAATTAAAAATAAACCCGATTCCAGTACCTGTTTTGTTCCCTTAAAAGTAAAAAGTCATACTAGTTTGTAATGTGAACGTGATGCGCTTTCATTTCATACGCGCAAACTCACCTTTCATACAACTAAATTGAAATCGCTTCATCGGTTTGGGAGCAATGATGTCCCAGACAGACAGATAGACACGTCAAACTTATAACATCCCTCTTTTATGTCGGGGGTTAAAAAGTAGCCTAAACCCATGGCTCAAAATTTATTCATTAATTCCCTGTTTGCGTTCTAAGAGACGTTAAACACGGGAAAAACATTTCCGATAAAAAATCCGTGCTTACGTCATATTGTCCATTTTACGTTATATAAATTGAGCTGAGGTTAGGGAAATTCGACACAATGTGTCGAGTAGGTATGAGATAAGAAATCTCATGGAGTAGAAACAATAGAATTGAAAAACCTAAACATAAATAAATACGTATATACATTCTGAAATACGTAATTTAGTGTCTGTAAAAATAATTATGCAAAAATATTAACAGTCATTTGGTCCAAAAATTGTGGTTACCTGGTAAGTCTTCGGAAGTTATGCAAATTATAAATTTTGTAGAATTTGATGGGATCTTTTCGAATTTAAACCTCTTAACTTTGTCACTCACGCCGCCATATTGGATTTTTTGCCTTTTAGCAGTTTTTTGGGAATATCTCCTTTCCGACTCATTTTACGATAAAATGAGTTTCGACATAATTAAACTACAGACAATTACCTACAATTTATTGCACTTTTTATCCATAAAGTCATTCGTTTTGTCGTACCAGCGCTGCAAATTATACATAAACACTCGTTATTGTATACTATGAAGTAACTAATAATATCATCAATCATCAACACCCTGTTAATGGTCCCACATTTTTTAACTAAGAATATACTAATAGTTCAAATTTAAATTAGTTAACTTTTAACAGTATGGTATTGTAAATTTGGACTGTTTTTGACTAAATAATGATGATCTATTGAGCTTCTCTTCAGAGCTGTTAGCCGAAACTTATTGCGAACCAAAAATTCCCTTACGCAATGCTTTGTCATCATCATAACCCTATTAACGTTCCCACTGCTGAGACATATGGATTTTCTCTTTGCGAGAGAGATTAGGCCTTAATTCACTACGCTGGCCAAGTGCGGGTTGGTGAATTTTTTAAAGTTCTTTTTACATGCCGATTTCCTCACGACGTTTGCCTTCACCGTTAAAGCACGTGTTTTAAAGCGCAAACACATTTTTCACGAAGAAAAATCCAGAGATGCGTGGTGGGATTTGAACCCACGACCTTCGGAATGAAAGTCGAGTGGGCTCCACCCCCAAAAAAAAATGTTTAAAACCCGTATGAAGCCGGGGCGGGCTGCTAGTATACCTATATATTTCAATTTTTGTATCAAAAAATAAAATAAATAAATAATCTACTATCACTACTTGTTTAAAAATTAGAATAAGTGTTAGTTTTAGTTAGTTTTTAGTACCTAACAATGTTTTTGTACATGCAAATAAACTATTTTTATTTTATTAATTTTTTATTTTAATTTTTGTATCAGTTTTGCCCGAAAAGTAGTATTTATAAATACGAGCATGATTCTATACTTCCAACGTACAAATTTATAAAAAAATTCTGATAAAAAATATAGATTGTATAATTTGTGTCAATAGTAATAAAAGATAATTATGCGGTCATTGTAACGAAAACGCCAACGTGATGATGTCATTAGCCGTTATTGAGAACGAATCCATCATTAGTCTTATAAAATTAGCAATAAAAAGAAGATTGAGAGATTATTTTGAGTAATAATGCCGTCGACTCGTTTTAATTTTATCTGAACTATTTTAGTAACTTTTTTAAAGTTATTTGAGAATTAATCTTATATAAGTAACACTCATAGCACGCCCAATAATTCTCCCGATCTCTGATTTTTAACTTATTTTTTCTGAATAATTCCATTTTTTGCCATGCGTTTGTCGCATTACTGAAATATTAAAAAGTGAGGATTAGGTATCAGAGAGAGATAGAGAGAGAGAGAGCGAGAGAAAACATTTATTAACACAACACACACATAACCAGTAAAATACAGTTAATTTAAATAAAATACAATATTTATATAAAACTAAATACTATCTAAACATAAGTAGGTAATTGAATGTATTGTGCCAAAAGGTCTCGCCTCAGCGTATGCAGATCCACCATTAAGTGGATTTGCGCTGGTTTTCAGACGAGACCTAATGATAAACACAGAACAACACTTATTAGAAATCATGAAGATTTACTGAAAGATGTCCAATTATATTAGAAAATAATTAGTTATTGCCATAATCCCTACTTAGCTCTCACTAGGATGGATTATGAAATCTTAAAAAAAATATTGGGCGGTTCCCCACTATCATGGTTAATCCTGGCTGGACAGTAAAAATAATTTACATTATCTTTCCACTTTGAGTAAAAAGTAACAAACATTAAGTTTTCCGTCCATTTCATGGCTAAAAACCTTATTTGAACTCGATTAATATGTTAGTTTATTCGTTTCATTTTAAAATGCACCGAGCATTGAGAGATAATGTAAAATGAACTACTTAAAGTCCTAATCTCTCTCGTCAAGAGAGAAGTCCCTATGTCCCAGCAGTGGGAACGTTAATAGGGTGATGATGATGATTCTAAAACATGTTTCATGAAAATAGGTTGAGCCGTCTAAAAGTTATGGGGGTGAGAGTGGGGAAGGAAAACAGAAAATCTGCAAATATACTAGTGTGGGGTATCAAATGAAAGCGCATCGCGTCCACATTACATAATATTGTGTTGTTTTACATTAAAGGAAATGAAGGCACTGGAATCGGGGGTTTTACTTAAATTTTAAATTTAGATTACTCGTAACTGAAACTACTGCGATTGTAACAAAAAAAATATATTATCCATACTAATATTAGCTTTACTGAAAGTTTGTTTGTTTGAAAGCGTTAATCACAGGAACTACTTGGTCCGAATTTTAGTTATAACTATATTTCTGTTAGATAGCTAAGACTACTTTACTACGGGAAAATACGTTGTGGAAAAATCCAAAAACACCGGCAAAGCATTGGCGTGTAAAGGTAGCTAAACAATAAATATGCTATTAAAAATAAAATAAAAATAAAAAAATAAAATAAAATAATTTTTATTTTGCGTCACAAAATGAAGAAAACAATCTTAAACTAAAACTTAAAACTATTATTCACATATGCGTGAAAATCACCTACTAAAACAACTGTTGTAGAAATCATCGAATCATTCAGTTACCACGCGAACCGACTATTTCCATCTATCAGCAACTGGGCCACTGTCGGTCATTAACCTAAGAACTTTCAGTATACTTTCAGCGTTTACATTGGAACATTGACCCCCAAAATTGTGCTCTGACCGTTGTGAACCCGGAAAGGGAACTAGGTCGGTATAACTGATGGTTTCAGATTATGAAAAATACTAGCTACTTGGCAACTGATTTATAACCTGGGTATTACTGAGGGCGAATGTTTTTTATACGAAAGATAAGCCTCTGAAAATGTGCTAAGCATTTGACCTTAAGTAAAATGAAAGCGCTGCCTATGATGAGGCATAATGACTGAGAATGTATCTATGGATAGAGTAAATATATGTCTGTATGTAGGTACATTATAACATTTTCATAGGTTTCATACCTGAGAATAGAGTACAGGTTAAAACTTGAAACATGTATACCATTGGTATTGGCATTGGTAATTTATTCGTCGTAGGTAACACTATGTACACTTGACTTCGTTCACTCTATTTAACTAAATATTATATTATCTTAATTAAAAAAGTATAATAAAATAATATGTAATAACACAGTAATAAGCACTCTGCAAGTCACAGACAAGACATCAATTAAATGGCATATTATAAAATCCAAAAATAAAGAGCACATTTTGCTAAAAGTAGCATTGACAAACATAAAATAAAGTAAGTGATCCCATCAAGTAATTGATTTGACGGTGGGTTTTTTGATTTTCGACGCTATTGCCTGATCACAATGACATATTGATTTTATTTTTTTATGTCGTGGCGCTTGCAATAAAGTCGAAATATCAGAAAACTTACAATATTGTGGTTGTTGAGACCTTCTTTTAGATTTATTTAAAAATCTGTGATAGAATGCCTCGCTCTTCCTTAACTAATGGTAGATACAAACACATTAAATATTTTAAGTAACAAATAAATACAATGCAATTTCTATAGGTAATTGTTTTTATTTTGTGAGGTAAGCGAGTATGACTTTAATGAGTGTATGTGTGTGTGTAACACTTAATGAGTGTATGCAAAATATGGGGTATGACTTTAATGAGTGTATGCAAAATATGGGGTATGACTTTAATGAGTGTATGCAAAATCGTACGAAAGTGTTACGTCACGCAAAACTTCAATGATCTGTATCGTCTACATTTTACCTTTACCATAAAAAAAGGATTTTATTTAAAACTAGCGGCCCGCCCCGGCTTCGCACGGGTAAAAATAGTTCCCGGCAATTTTTCCTTATTTGCTCACCGTTTAGACCTACCCTGGACTACCACAAACATTTTAAAACCAAAATCAGCTCAATCAGCCCAGCCGTTTTCGAGTTTTAATCAGACTAACGAACAACAATTCATTTTTATTTATATAGATAATTGAAATAAAATAAATATTTCCGAACAATCCACACAACAACATCTAGCACGGTGGTAATCTCTAAGCGGGTACTAAATGACGGACTAATTAATATTTTATTAGTCAACTAGCCTATTCTTGTTTATTATAACTCCGGTAAAAACTAACACCAATGCATGATACCAAAGATACCATAGAGTAATGAATAATCATAACAATTCCACCAGACACGACTAGGTCACAACATCAGACCACATCACGTCTAATTTGGACACAGCAATCTGTTGGGCTAAATCAATAACGTTCGGTCAGGCAGGTCGCTGAACGGACTGTTGGCGGTAGCAATTACGATCCTTCAAGCTTTTTGTATGTATGACGTGTGTGTTACCGCTAGTTAAAAATATTCGACCTTATTTGACTTCGGTGGCACAGTAGGAGCTAGGGCAATTTCGATTCCCGGACACTAGATTTTGCGGGATTTACTATTCCTGTTGTGAGTATAATTCCTGTTTCTTGGTTTGGTTTTTTAATTGTAATTTCCTGTGTGGAATAAAAAATGTCAACTCGAACATAGGTCTCAAGGAAAGTGATATGCGCGTAGTTGCTCTTTGGGATCTAATCAGAAATTACAGAAACAACAAAGAAAGAAGGTCACGGTATAGTAAAGCTGTTTAAATAGATAATAATAGTTAATCCTAATCCTAATATCCTAATAATATATATAATATTATCATTCATATATCTATATACATATTAATATTATAAATGTGAATGTAAGTTTGTTTATTACGCTTTCACGCAAAAACTACTGAACCGATTTAAATGAAATTTGGTACACAGAATCTCTAGAGCCTGAGAAAGGACGTAGGCTACTTTAAACCGCGGGAAAGTATCATTACGCGGTAAAAATAATTATAACGCGGGTAACACCGCGGGGCACTACTAGTAATAAATATTTCCCACCTTATCAAACAGCATCACCTAACCCCAAACCAAGCAGTGCTTGTACTAAACAAAATGGCAATTGGTTGTACGAAGAACAGATGGTCGGGCCAGAGATTTCTTAAATGTGATGTTGATAATGGATGATTTTATTGAATAAAAAATTTTAGTTCACAGTGGCTGCAAGACGTATCCGACAGAAATAACTGGAAAACATAGAGGTTGGCTTATTCGCGCTATTTAGATAAAAAGATAGCCATTATCATAATGTCACACAAGCATCAGTATTCTTCTGAGATTGGGATAAGAAAAAATAAGTCATTTAGTATTTAGGACTGGAAAGTGCAAGCTTTCACCCAAACAAACATAGAGATAACATGCAGAATGAGCGGCTTTGATTCCTTACATTAACAATATAGCCAAACAATATGACACCAGCAAACAAAATTAACACACGATATTGCCGGCTCATTGCCCTTAGCGCGATAAGTGCCATCATTCAAGCTAATTAGAACTATTTTTAAATCTAAAACATTGTTGGTGTTGACCATTTTGCACAACTTGTAATGTCATAAGATAACAAGAACGTCATCATTATTGTCACACTAAAACATCGTTTAGCACCACCTAGTAGGCGTTGGAAGCATTGCCCTCCAATAACCAGCCACAAAGACCTTTCAACACCCACCTAAAACCCCCGAACACTGCACTTTACTAACACTCCCGCGGGGGTTGGAAGGTCTACATTCCTGGCCGAATTTTCTTTGAAGAAAAACGCCCGAAAGTGATGTCATTGACCGGACAAGGTCGAGAGCAAGGTCATCGTCCGAATCGGTCATTGAACTGCGAAAGCATAAGTTACGTCAGTGTCGCTAAATTAGTTGATGAGTTATGGGTTATGATCTGTTGAAGCCCATGGGGTAAACTGATCGTGTTTATGTAGACTAGTAGCGCCCAGTGGCGTTACTCGCGGTGATGGAAAAGTTATAGCGGAAAATATTCTTTTTTTAATTTATTATTGAGTAATGTTCTTGTTAATATGGAAAATAAGTATATTTACACTATAAAACATGACAATAAATCGTCGGCATCGATGGATGGCTGGCTGGTTTGTTGGTTATCGCTGAATTTGTTATAGAAGTGTGTTTGCTAATCAGAATTTGCAATTTCTTACCAAACGTTTCACAAACATAAATTCTTACGTATTTGTAAGTTTATAAATAGCTAATACGTATTAAAATAAAAAAAATCTAACGTCACTATTAGTGACGAGGAGTGCCACAAAAAACCGGCAAAAACGAAACTTTTAACGGGTTCTGGCAAAATTCCTTGACGTCACTTTTCCGTTTACTTCTTCCTAGAATAGCTTAAAAACAAACAACAGTTTTTAGATGACACACTTTAAAATAATTTACTAGCTTTGTTAAAATATTTTAGTTGGGTAGGAACAATACATTTAGGGCTTACATACTTAGGTACAGTCAATAGCAAAAGTAAGTGATCAAAATCAACATTACAAAACATCTTCTAGAGTGTCGTGCCAGATGTAACAAGTTATACCAAAGTGTATATCGTATCGTAGTCGTATTTTTAAACATTCAATTTGTCACATAGTTTTTACGACAAAAAAACTGATTTTCGTGACTTTTTGACCTGAATCACTTGATAAATATTAGTAAAAAAAATTCACATATTAATAAGATTTTTTTTTGCGGTATCTACATTTCAATATTTAATATAAAAATATGCAATATTTTTTTCACTTAGGAGTATAATGCATCACAAGGAATGTCCATAATGATCCTTGACAGTTGACGATATCGACTATCCAGTAAGAAAATTTTGGAATATTAAATAACCACTTTACCAAATATTAAAAAAAACGTCCAAATCCGTTCTCGGAAAAAAGATCTAATAAACATAACAAAAATCCCTTCCTGTTTTGAAAGTCACTTAAAATCGTATGCGAGTAGATTGAATAGGGTAAAAAAATAAAAAGTCTGTTATTTAGATTATCGCATACAAATTTTCGCATCCCCTACTCCTATGCTCTATATCATTGCACTGTCTTATTAAATTGATAAAGCATTCAATATGTGTCCCATATTTTTGGACGAACTTACAGACGGACTAAACAGAACACAATTTTTTTATGTACATAGCCATCTTGCCTATGAGCTTTGCGTTTCGGTCTGCTAAACCTAAAACAGAACTAAATTATTTACTGCGACAGTTTAGCAAATTTTAATTATTTTCGTCAGCGTGCCATCTCAATCTAGGCGCTGCGTAATGCAACCATTGCGATGTGGTTGCTGCAACAGCTTGCGAAACGTGTTGCCACAGCAGCCTTGACTCGACTTGAGCAACGAAACTTGTTCATGTACTAATGTACCAATAGTAACTGGTACAAAAATACTTAAGCGCCCTTTAGGATGGTATGATAATTTTAAGGAAAAATTGTCTATTTTCTGCGCCGTACCTAACCATGAGTCTTCATCAACACCCTATTAACGTTTCCACTGCTGGGACACAAGGACTTCTCTCTTGACGAGAGAGATTAGGTCTTAATTCACCACGCTGGTCAAGTGCAGGTTGGTGAATGTCACATGGCCTTCAAACTTTAAGTTGACCTGTCCACGTATGCATATGCGTCTAAGGAAATAAACGTTTTGACTTTGACTCTGCAAAGTTCTCAGAAAATGCCGGTTGCCTCACGATGTTCTTCACCGTTAAAACACGTGTTTAAAGCATTAGTCGTCATCATCAAAAGAAGCTAGATGTTGTTAAGAGGATTGTCCGGATATATTTATTTTTACTGGCAAAATTTAAATTAATTCTTTTAGAAGCTTTATAATGAAATGGAAATGGATTTTTTTTTACTAAATCTGTTTAAGTACCAACATAATCAAAAGATTTAACATTCTTGAAAAAATATATATTGGATAAATGGTAATTAATAGATTCAGGCGTTACTTTGCGAAGTCCGTGATAAATACAAATTTGTGCAAAATTTTAAATTTACTAATTTATGTTGTTGATATATGTAGATTCCACTTAGTAAATGTTCAGATAACGAATATAAGTTTGCCTGGAAGAGATCGCATTTTAGCGATAAGGCCGCCCATTGTACCACTAAAATTGCCTAAGCTATTAGTTATGTAAATATCTAGTTTCAGTCAAATGTGTTCAGCGGTTAGGGCGTGAAACTGTTACTAACATAATCTATACTTATTAATATTATATTTAGCTGAAAAGTATTTTTTTGTCTGTTTGAACGCGCTTATCTCAGAAACTACCGGTCCGATTGAATATTTCTTCAGTGTTAGAATGTGAATTTATCGAGAAAGGTTATAGGCTACAATACATTACACCGCGCGAAAGACTTTGTTCCCGCGTATCATCCGCAGCGTCCGCCGCGCGGCAGGCGTTCCCGCTTCACAGTCGCTTTGGTCGTAGACCACTCTCAAGCATTGATTAATCTACCGCGTTTCGCATTCGAATGAGGATGATAAAGAAAACCATTAACCTTCAAATCGCCAAGGAAAATCCCGCTCTCGCGATGCGCAGAAAAAGAAAAAACAGCAAAGTTGTGCAACTCATTCTGCCGAAAATTGGCGGTCAATGAACCATTCTACTATCTACCCACACACGCAAACCTATCCCTCGTATTAGACGATTTTCCTACACACGTATTTGCACGCACACGTTGACAAGCCGAACAGGATTGGTGCAATTTTCGTGTGCGAAAATAAAATTCAAACGTACTCTAATAAGGTCGAATAGGTTGGTATTAATTCACAAGTAGGTACCTATTGTGATAATTTTGCGTTCGTAAAACTTACATCAGTTTTCTATCAATTTGGGGCAAGAGTAATTTATTGTCGTGGTTACACAAACTACGTAGTTATAAAAAAATGGGGTTTTTATGATAAAAATAATCATTATGTTAAATTAGGGTTGCCAACTGTGCTGTTTTCCCGGGACATTATTATTGCTATTGAATAATTAATAGGTATAAAAAGATGCCAGTTCAGAGTTGTGTGTCTAACAATAATTACTGAACAGTATTTAACCTGTAGTAGTTATTTCTTATGAGTATGTAGAGGTAGATTATATACCTAACACTCGTAATAATTTTGGAAATACTAAAAAAATCTTTTTTTTTTAATACAAATTATTTCTATCTAAACTGTGGTCTTAGGCGGCCTCTAAACGGTCAATTATATTGCACAATATTGCGAATTGTGCAATTTAATTGACCGTTTAGGGTTAATATTGAAGATTGCACAATGATTGGCCGAAAGTTTGAGCGAGTTTAATTTTTATTGCACCATGTTTTTCGCACGGTGCACACGGGATCAATACTATTCTCCGACTGAACGCGAAAACATTGTGCTGTTCGTATTGTTGTGCAATATAATTGGTCGTTTGGATCAAAGCGCCTTTCAATCTTATTGTACAATAAAAGTATTGTACAATGTTATTGTAGGTCTAGAGGCCGCCTTAGTTAATTTAAGTTAGATATTACAAATGTAAAGTTAAAAAGGTATGAATTATTTTCAATTTATGTTAAAAATTTTTTAATCTTTTAACAGCCTTAGTGGCACGGTGGATGAAGGTTCACTTGCAACGCAAGCGGTAGCGGGTTCGATTTCCGCCGAGCCGAGAGGTCAGGATTGTTCAGCAGACACTTTTCAATTGGTCTGGGTGTTTAATATGTGTCATAAATATATGTATGTCTTTATTGTTATGTATATCAGATGTCTAGTACCCGAAACACAAGCTTAGAGCTTACCACGGGGCTAGATGTTGTTGTGTGGATTGTCCGGAAATATTGATGTAAGTATATTATTATTTATTTATATGAAAATATAATTTTAAGAGCTAAGTGATGCTAGTTTTTATTACAACCATATACAATTCAGTTTATAATTATTAAATATTAATAAGGTATTTGACCTGCGTTGACCCCGTCACATCATCGAATGAGTATCATAACAAAAAAAAATCGTCAAGTGCAAGTCTGACGCGCTATTTAAGGGTTCTGTACCATCACCCGAAAGTAACCATTGAAGTTTCAATTCCGATGTAGGTTCAATAAATTCAAATTCCAGATATTAATTTCATTAAAAATTCTCGTTGCAACGTTTTAGAGATATTCATTAATGTACCAAACATGTTTTCTCTATTTACTATTCCCATCACGCTCTTGGCGATCCACATATAGATTTTTTTAGGAATAATGTATTAAAACTACGGAACCCTAACTAAAAACTAACGTTATGAGAACTAAATCAATCGATTGTTGAAGATCGCACATACAATGGCTCGTTAAGCGTTACGTAAAATTAAGGTGTACGTCCATTTACCCGTGCCGTGTTTTCTATTCAAAGAATTAATAAAAAATTTGAGACATACTATTTATCTTCTTAAATTGTGTTTCTTTTTATTTCTTTTGTATAGGTTGGTATTTAATCACTTTTGAGAGTAACCTACCCACGTATAATGAGACTATTACAGAGATTTCGTTGTCAGAACTCCATACACTGTTAAATTGCACAAATTCTTATCAAATAATTAAAAAAACGGGCTATTATTTAAATTGAAACACTTTGCGTTTGCTATTATACGATCAGTTCCCTTATGCGAAACAGTCAACTAACCCTAAATGAAATAAAATGTCATTAGCATTCGTTTGTCCTTGTCACTCACTTTGACATTTATGTATGTTAGAAAGAGACGAACTGCATGCTAACTTAGTTAGCTTTGCTATCTATTTCGCATAAGAAGGTAAAAATGGACCCTTCAATTGCCTCCTCATTCCTATAATCTATTTGTGTTTCGGTGCCCTGTGTCTTTAAATTGGTATTTCACCCTGAGCTCTCTGCTATAGCACGTAGGATCGTAATGTGCTCCAACCTTAACCATTAGGTATATTTTATTTTGAATCATGCGTCTAAGATGAGGGTCGTCGACCTCAATGACATAGATCTCGTTATTTTGGCAAATTGACGTAGACCTTTGTAATATGTTTGTATGTGTGTATCTGATTAAAAAAACCGTTAAATATATCTTTTTCTTCTTGATTTTGACAGGATTAGAAATGTATTAAGCTTAAAATTGCTTGTCTATATTGCTTCTGTTGTATAAGGACAAAAATGACTTATCCTTTAAATAATTTTACCTAGTTATCTGTCTGATGTGAAACCAACTTAGCAACAGTTTTATCAAATTCTTATCAGTCGCATTGTTTTAACGTTTCACATTCTTGTCATTCATAGTTTGTTGCTACTCAATTATAAAGATAAGGTTTTTTTCCAAATGAGTGATTGGGTTAACTTTACTATTATAATAAATCTTCAAAGCAAATTAAAAAAAAAAAGATAACTTGTAATTTATTTAGTTACCTACATTACCATTGATTTTAATGTACATCATACCTATTTTAAATAGAATAAAAAAAAATGATTTTGGATTTCGTTTTATAATATTATAGCTGAATCGCAATTTATTTCAAATAAATTAAGATTTAGTAAAATATTTAAAAAAAACTGGAAGTAATATCTAGCAAACTTATATAGATCAACAAGCAAAAAAACAAGTAACAAAGTCAAAGTCAAAGTCAAAACGTTTATTTCCTTAGAAGCACATAGCCTACATGGACAGGTCAACTTAAAATTAATAATACTAAATTGCTTAAATAACAAATATCAAGGAAATAACATTGTCTTGACAGTTCGCTTCAATGTTTTATACTGAGTTGAGAAGCGAATAGAACAACACAGCTATATCAGTTATTACAATTTTGTAGTTATTACAATTTTGGAGTTCTTATTTATAGGTAACTATTATAAGTTTAACATTTACAATAAAAAAAAATGTTTGTCATATAAGGAAGCTATTATAACATGAGCATATCAGTCCTGGTCAACCAGAATTATTAGAGCCTGTTACTGTGGAACTAAGCAACATCTATCCAAGCTGCATCATCCTTTATATAATCATTTATAGAGTAATACGCTTTTTTCATTAGACTTCTCTTAATAAATGATTTAAATTTTCTAATAGGAAGCTCTGTTACATTATGAGGAAGCTTATTATAAAAACGTACAGAGTTACCCATAAATGATTTGCCTAGTTTTTTTAGTCTGTAAGTAGGAATTAGTAATTTTTCTTTACTTCTCGTGTTAATACTATGTACGTCACTTTTTCTTAAAAACAAGTGCTTATTCTTGTGGGTGAACATCAAGTTCTCAAAAATGTACTGTGAGATTACAGTTAGAATGTTAATCTCTTTGAATTTTTCTTTGAGGGAGTCACGTGGTTTCATTTTATATATTGCACGTACAGCCCTTTTTTGCAGCACGAATATAGTTTGAATATCGGCTGCAGCACCCCAGAGTAGGATACCATATGACATAATACTATGAAAGTAACTAAAATAAACCAGTCTAGCTGTACCCTCATCTGTGATATATCTCATTGTTCGCACTGCATAAGCGGCTGAACTAAGTCTACCTGCAAGGTTTGTAATTTGGGGTTTCCATTGTTGACGAGAATCAATATGTAAACCTAGGAACACTGTTGAGTCAACGAGCTCGAGAATTTCATCGTTTAATATGATTTTTGTAGGAAATTCTTTAACATTAGGGAGTTTGAATTTAATACATTTAGTTTTTTTTGCGTTTAGCAGTAAGTTATTAACCGTAAACCAATTTAGTACTAGTGACAGTGAGTTATTTACATCGTCAAAATTATTTTTATTCCTATCAACTTTAAATAATAAAGAAGTATCATCAGCAAATAAGACTATGTCACAAAGGTCTTTAGCAAAATACGGGAGATCATTTACATATACTAAAAACAAAAAAGGCCCAAGTATTGATCCTTGTGGAACCCCTAATTCGATTTTTGATCCTGAGGATCTTTCATTACCTACTTGAACCATTTGAATTCTATCGGTCAAGTAGGAATGTAGTAGCTCAAGGGCTTTGTTGTGTATGCCGTAATGCTTTAATTTATTTATAAGTGTTGCATGGCAGACACAATCAAAAGCCTTGGAGAGATCACAGAACACGCCGATAGTATTTTGCGCTCTATCCCAAGCCGCCAAAATGTGCTTTATCAATAGTGTTCCAGCATCAGTAGTTGATCTACCTTTGGTGAAGCCAAACTGATTGCTATGCAGAAGTCTGTTGCGATCAAAGTGATTAATTAATTGTGTTAAAATAATTTTTTCAAAGATTTTACTCATTACGGGAAGAACTGAGATAGGCCGATAATTTGCAGGATCAAATTGAGTACCAGATTTATGAAGAGGGACAAGCTTGCCATATTTCATGAGATCCGGAAAGATACCAACATCGACACAGCTGTTAAAAATGAAGGCCAGGAGGGGGGCAATATCATTAATAATATTACCTAGCACTTTTGTTGAGATATTCCAAAGATCTTCTGTGTATTTGATGTTGAGAGATTTGAATGTTTTCACTATGCAGTCGGCAGTTACATGAGTAAAGTAAAAGACTTCAGCACATGCATCTACGGATGCCTCTAATAGTTCCACAGCCTTAGATGTAGATGAGTTTAATGACTGCGTTATAGTTTTCGGTATGTTACAGAAAAAACTTTCAAAAGCATTGGCAATGTCAATGTCTTTGACTAAGATATTATCATTAATTTTTAACTTAATCTGTTTACTACGGGGTACTGATTTGCCAGTCTCATTATTGATAAGCTTCCAAGTGGCTTTAACTTTATTTGAAGAGTTAATTATTTTATTCTTGTGAAAATTTGATTTTGCTATGTTGCATACTTGTTTAAACAATTTTCCGTAATTTCTGACATATGTTATGAATTCATCATCATTTAGTTTAGATTCTCTTTCCGAATACAGATCATATAACTTATTTCTACTTTTATAAATACCAGGCGTAGCCCAATCTGTGAATCCTACTTTTTCTTTAATTTTGCAAGTTTTCTTTGTAAATACTTCGTTATTTTCCCTTGCTATTGTTTCTGATAAAAACATAAACAATTCATTAGGGTCATCACCAGTAGGTAATGTTAAAAGTCTTTGTTCTACTCTACTTTGAAAAGCTAAAATACGTTCATTAGTTATGGGTCTGTATGTAAATTCTAATAACTTATTATGGCCTCTTTCTAAAGAAAACTTAATACTCTGACCATAGTGGTCTGAATTAAAATGTTTAACTACTGATTTTACTGTTGGTGACTGAGAGGAGAACATGTTATCTATGCATGTTGCAGTAGTTGATGTTACGCGCGTGGGGTCATGAAAATTATTTCTCATATTAAAACATTTAAATAAATTAATTAGTCTGTCTGCAAGAGGATTACTAATGATATCAATGTTAAAGTCTCCACATACAATAATAGTTTTATTACAAGTAAATATTTTCAGTAAGGCATCCTCCATGGTAGACTCGAAGGTTGCCTGATCCGCAATCGGAGGTCGATAAACGCAAACACAAATATGTCGCTCAAGTTCCACACAAGACAGTTCAATGCATCTCTCAACACTTAACTTAGCAATATCTTTACGTTCTTTAAATTTAAGATTATTTTTAACCAGGATAACAGTTCCGCCTCTAATAGCAGTACTTCTTTTGAAACTACTAGCACAAGAATAATTACTGTAATATGGTATTGACTGATTACTTGTGATCCAGTGTTCTGATATGCACATAACATCTACATTAAAACTATTTAGAAATAATTCTAATTCCAGAATTTTGCTGGGTAAACCTTGAATATTTTGGTGGACTACATGTAACTGCAAGTTGTTACCCATTGTCGGCAAAGTCAGTTTAAATTATGATAAGCTGACTTTGTTAAATCTACACCCTTATTAGCAGAATAACTAGCTAAAGATATAGGCTCGTCAGAAAACTTTGTTATAGAATTTATAACTGTGTCATTAATATTGTATGCTAATAATTTAGCAAGAACATTCTTGTTCTGGTTGTTAAGATACAAAGTATCTCTTATCAAAAAACTTTTACTAATAAAAATATTAGTGTCTAAAAATAAAACGTCACTATGACGACATGTCAAGTTGTAAAGTAGTAAATTCATATTACTTAAATGTCTATTTTGTTTTATACTCAATGACTTTGAGTATGGGAAGGCACATATAATCAATTTACCTAGACCACATTCTAATTTATGAAGCAATACCTCAAAAAGTTGTAAAATATCTAACCGCTTAACATTTATTTCGCTTAACTGTACTATTAGTGAGGTCAATTTATCAAAACTAACATCCTTATCAATAGAATTTGTGATAGTTCTAGTTAACTTTTATGGTAAATGCATAATTCAGGGTTTTAATTTGTTGCAAGTGTGTTAGAACCTTTAAAACTTTGTAGATACTTGTGTCCCATAGGAATAAATATTCAATACTAGTGGCCCGCCCCGGCTTCGCACGGGTTTTTATTCAATTTTTTTTCCCGGCAATTGTTTGATTTTTTCTCGCCTTTTAAACCTTCACTAGACCTCCACGAACATTTCAAGACTATGATAAGATAAATCCGTTCAGCCGTTCTCGAGTTTTAATCAGACTAACGAACAACAATTCATTTTTATTTATATAGATAGATAACTTTGAAACCATCATCATGGCAAACAATTGATTTCAATTCAAATATCCTAGATATAACTTATTGTTTCCATTAAAGTTAAAGATCTTAATGCCAGCCGCGTTTACAAATATGTAACTATCCTGGAAGTGCAAGAGTAAAAAAGCCATGTTGCCTAAGTTGGAGAACACTCTTGGTGTCTTCAAGACAAGAGTGAATAGGTACCTTCTAGATCTATGTGTTCCATCTTCGTCCACATCGACACTTTCCATCAGGTGAGATTGTGGACAAACATAGATCTATCTCCCATAAAAAAAAAACTCGACATTCTGAAGGTCGTAGGTGGGTTCAAAAACCGCGCCGCGCATCTATAGATTAAGCAAGCGTAAACTATAATATGTGGGCTTTAAACACTTGATTTAACGGTCAAAGCAAAACATCGTGAGGAAACTGAGGACTGAGATCTTTGAAGAGTTTGATAGAGATGACATTCACCGACTCTCTTCCGAATCTCTTGACTCTTCTCCAAATGCGGGGTATTTGGACAAGAGTAAAGAGAGAAACCCCTGTGCCCTGTGGAAACGTATGATAAAAAGGAATAAAGAAAATTGTAGGGCGTTTGTATTATTTAAGTCAATATCAGAAATAAGTTTTTGTTTTGTAGATTGGTGTTCAATAAAGTGTATTGTATTGTATTGTATCAGATTATCGGTATCGATTACATTTATAAAAAAGTTGGCCCTATGAACATTGACTGAGTGATCGATTTCCTATTTGCCGCTGCGGCGAGGCAGTCGCGAAAGATTCATAGGAAATTTCCATGAAGGTAAGCATTCCTTATGAAGGTTACATGTAATTTTGTTACTTTACATTGAATAAACGAGATTATGAAACTCTACAAAGTACATTTGTTACATAAAAACAACACCACAACGTAAATAGGGGTGCTGATCATGTGCAAGATAAAAATAGTCTTTATTTTTTTTGTGATAGATAAACCTTCATTAGACAACAATCTCACCTGATGTAAAGTGACGATGTGGTCTAAGATGGAGCATGAAGACCTAGAAGGTAGATGGCTTCTTCGGGCCACATTACGAATAAAAATAAAATGTATCTTGCTTCTTTTTTATTGCTTTGGGCAATAAGACCGTCCATTATGCATTCTAGGTAGTTTTTATTTTCATATTGTATTGTTTCTTTGTAATAAAGTATTTTCTATCTATATAAGTATCTTGATAATTTATTTATTACTAGCGGCCCGCCCCGGCGTCGCACGGGTATAAAATTTTGTAACAACACGTGGTAATAATTATGCTGTTAAAATGTAGCATAGATGACACGTTCGTAGATTTACCATAGCAGCGCTATCTATTGATTACTTACTCAACCCAGTCCAAAGGTATCGACATTTGTTAGAATCATTTGGAGTTAACAGATAATTGTGACTGTAAAATAATAACCGATAAATAATTAGCAATAAATTAAAATTGCGACTATAATTTGAGATTTAAACTATCCTATCTCTCAAGTTGGATCGAACTGCACATGGTGTGCGAATTTTATTATAATCGGTTAAGTGGTTTAGGAGTCCATTGAGGACAAACATTGTGACACGAGATTTATATATATTAAGATAATTCGTTGGCAAATGCACAAATCGCGCACTTAACATAAATAGTAACAACCACTTAGGATGATACTACATATACATAAGTAGCAAAAAAGTCTACCTTTTGAAGTTCAATACCATTGAATCTGCAAGGTGATTACCCAGCGAAGGTCGCGGGTTCGGAGCCCGGGATGAGTTCATAGGATAGAAATGTCCTTTGTAGTACTATGAACTTGGCGAGCAAAACTGAGCGCGAGCAGTGACCTTGCTTTGGTTATACTTGTAAATATTTTGGTTTCGTATTTTGTGTAAAATAATACCTTAACTTAACGTTGATATACATCAAAAATGTTTAACAATCATCATCATCATCATCATCTCAGCCGTAAGACGTCCACTGCTGGACATAGGCCTCCCTCAAAGATCTCCAGTGGTTTCGGCTGGCAGCGGCCTGCATCCACCGTGAGCCAGCAGCCTTCACCAGATCGTCCACGTTTCGGATCCGTATGTCATCACTGGCAACACACTTTGATTGAAGACTTTCGTCTTGAGGCACTGCGGTATATTCGATGAAAAGACGTGTCTTAGTTTTCCGAACGCTGCCCATCCGAGTTGGATTCGGCGACTGACCTCTTTCTCGAAATTGGACCATTATAATGGTTATATGTTTCATTATATGGATTGGATATGGTTGTTTAACAATAATATTATTCAAAAAAAATAAAATTTTATTCAACCTTTATGTAAAAAAGCCGTGATGGCTACGTGAAGCACACTCGACTTTCATTCCGAAGGTAATAAATAAATAAATAAAAATGGTTTTTATTGTAAAAAATTTTTACAAAAGGTGCACCTTATCGATGGGACGATGTCTTACAGACGACCTATAACTACACTAAGACTAAAACTAAACTATACTAGGTTTAATTGCACCAAGTATAGGAGGCATATTTCGCATACAGTCAAGGCTACGGATCCTTCTGAACTAATCAGTGACTGTATCTCAGAGGATCCGTATCTCGACAGCAGCTCAACTCCCCCCATACTGGTGCATTTATGGGCGCTTCTCCCCGAAATACTTCTGTTATACATATTTATATTTATCCATATATATACATTAGTCCGCAAGTATTACATATGCGCATAAATAAATTACATAGGTATATATATACATACATATAAACATATACATAAACAATACTATATATTTGAAAGAGTTGTTTTGCCGGACACTATTATGTTAGTGCAGATTATGCTTGACATAAGTAGCGCGCTTTTATGCTTGTGTGATTGTGAATATTTCTGTAGGCGCGTTGTGTATGTGTGTGTATATATGTTTTAGTGTGTATATGTGTGTACGATTTGTGTGTGTGTGTGCATGTGAGTGTGTGTGTGCATGTTTTTGTGTGTGGATGTGTGCGTGTAAGTTATATTGTTGTGGAGACAGAGTGTAATATGTTAGCAAATGTGTTTCAGATGTGATTTGATGTGAAAAACTGTGCTCAAAGAATGTGAATAACAAAGAAACAAAGTAGGTACTTGCTATTCTCCGAATCTCAAGTAATTTTCTGTGTCATTATATTGTTGTTTTAGTAGCCATTCTTGTAATCTTGATTTAAGTTGGAATTTATTTAGTGAAAATATTTTCAGAGATTTATTAATTTTGTTGTAGAGCTTTGGAGCAAATATTCTGTGGGAACGACCATATACTTTAGTTCTAGATTTTTGTACCAGACAAACATTTTGCTCTCTTCTGTTCTTTGTTTTTGGTGGTTCATATATTAAATAGTTGTGCTGTCGTAGAATGGTTTGCAGAATATAAATGCGTCTGACTGACAGGGTTTTCGTTTCTAGGTGGAGTGCTGTGGTTGGGAATCTATAGGGTTTTTTTGTCATTACTTTTAATACAGCACGCTGGGCTCTTTCAATCTGTAATATTTTCGTCTTTCCTGCACCCCCCCAAACAGGAATACAGTACCTAATAATTGATTCTACCAAAGCTGTGTAGACAACAAACATACTCTTGTGGTCGGCACAAGTTCGTAGCCTCCTAAATATGTGTATTAGTCTTCGAACGCGCTTTGTCAGTAAATCGATGTGCTGGTGCCAGTTTAACAATTGATCGATTTGTACGCCTAGATATTTTACACTTTTTATTTTGGTAAGAGGCAGACAAGTGCAGTTTTGTGTAGGATTCAGGCATGAGTGGCTTTTCAATATGAAGTTGATAGGTGGTTGCTTATGTGGTGTAAGGGAGAATGTAATATAGTTAGTTTTTTTTAGGTTTAGTGTTAAGAGATTTGTTTTAAGCCATTTCATAATCGTTGTCATTGCTGTCTCAGAGTTCTTTTGAACCTCAGGCCAGTCTTTACCAGTAATAACTAGGGCTGTGTCATCTGCGTAACAGTATATTTCACAGTTTTTTAGTTGGAACTGACACAGCTGATTTATGTATATTAGGAATAGAGTAGGACCCAGGATACTGCCCTGGGGAACTCCATACTCAACCTCAATTTCCTCACTGATGTTTTCTCCAATTTTAACCATTTGTGTGCGTTTAGAGAGATAATTTGTGAACAGTTTGTGAGGCAGACCCCGTACTCCGATATTTGAAAGTTTTTCGAGAAGTAATGGGATGGAGACTGTGTCGAAGGCCTTAGTTAAATCGAGAAAGATTGCGGCTGTGTTAAGTTTGTTATCAAGATGACAAGCGATAGTGTTTATGAGGCCCTCAACTGCGTCCTCGGTCGATCTACCTTTCATAAAGCCAAACTGATTTTTTGAAATAACATTATACTTCTCCAGGTAGCTTATTAAGCGTCTGTTAAGTATTTTTTCAAGTACCTTGGACAAGGAAGGCAAAACTGAGATCGGTCTATAATTATTTACATTATCTCTTTCCCCTGCTTTGTAAATAGGATGAATAACTGCTTTTTTATAGACTTCTGGGAAAATTCCGTTTTTTATGGAGATATTGCAGATGTGAGTTATAACAGGGACGACCACAGGCAATGCCTCCTTCAATACTTTGGATGGAATTGAGTCCCAACCAATTGCACAGTCTGATTTTAAGCTACTTATGATATTAGCAACTTCTGCTTCATCCGTGGGTAGCAGCACGAGGGAGTAGCTTGGTGAATTCGGAGGGTTGGAAATATATTCCATCTGCATTCCTATTGCATCGGCTAAAGAACGACCTATGTTAGTAAAATAGCTATTTATTTTATTAACGGAAATTTTAGGAGTTGTATCATGTTTCAGTAGTTCTGTGGGTTTTGAGTTTAGCTTTTGAGTATGTGTTATTGTTTTTATTATGTTCCATGTTTTCTTAATATTTGTTTTTGCTGACATAAGTAAGTTTTTTTCGTATTCTCTTTTAAGTTTTTTAATTAGGTTATTTAAAAAGTTTCTGTAGCGGGTATAAGTGATTTTTAAAATTTGGTTAAGTGAATCTTTTTTAAATTTGATGTGTAGTTTATCCCTGTGTTTCATACATTTTAGGAGCCCAGGGGATATCCAAGGCTTTAAGGTTGTCGATCTTTTAGAGTAATTAATGATTTTAGTATGATTGTTTATAATATTCTTCATTATGAATGTAAAGTTTTGTGCTGCTATGTTTGGATCTTTAATTTTCGTTAAGTGAGAAAAGTCCGTCCTATTTATTTCCTCTATAATAGATTTAAAATTAGTGTGATGTTTACCAGATCTTTGTATTTCCTTATTTAAGGGTTTGTATAATATAAGTATTATAGGACAGTGATCTGTTATGAACGATTGCACAATAAGAGTCATTGATTCGCGGGTATGTTTAAGGAAAAAATGATCTAGACTATTTTCCAGTCTTGTGGGGAGTTGATGTGTCGGCCATAACCCATGAGTGGCCATGAGATCTAAAAGATCATTTTGACGTCTGTCGATTGATCCGTCTTTAATGTCTATATTTAGGTCGCCAGTAACAGTAATACATTTGTAACTTGATAAATTATTTAACACATTATTCGTACTAGTTATGAATTTATCAGTGTTCTGAAAGCAAGGCGGTCTGTACATGGCTACAATTGCTGTTTCTTGTCCCATACGACAAACAAGGCAGTTTCCTTCCTCAAAATCCGGCTCATTGACTACGCAGTCTATTCCCTCTCTTACATATAGTACAGTATAGTATAGTATAGTAGTAGAAGGTCGTGGGTTCAAACCCCGCGCTCCACTGGATTTTCCAATTGAATAGACAACTTTTTAAATTATCATGGTTCTTAACAATATCATGATTTAAAACAGGTAACATACCATGATTTGACGGTTTTTGAGTTTTCCGATATTTCGACGCTGTTGCAAGCGCTATGATCACGGAAACAACTATCTACTAGGTATACTAGGAGCTTTGGTCGTTTCCGTGATCATGGCGCTTGCAACATCGTCGAAATATCGGAAAACTCAAAAACCGTCAAATCATGGTATGTTACCCGTTTTAAATCATAATATTGAATAGACAACATTGAAAGTGTAGATCTATTATCTAGGTAGTAAATAAATAATCAATTTATAATAATCATAAAATAGATGTATAGTATGTATGTTATCTCATAGTAACATAGATATAAGGTTACCTACTGCAAAAAACAATGTAATATTTTGTGAGAGAAAATAAATGATTTATTATTATTTATTTATTAATACAACGGTAATATTGGTTTATCACATTGATTAAATATACAATACTTTATTTTTATATAACATTCGTTGATTTAAAAGTGAATGTTGCATAATGTGGTTTTCCTTATTAAAATGCAGTGTTATTTCTTGGAAATTCCTTTTATTCTAGTGACCTATTATTTTTATAATGAGGAAAATTAATCTTGGCGCCAGTTTTAACCGAGTTTTTGCAGTTTTTTGTACTAACTGTTTTTAACCAACTACCTGGACAACAAACTGACTTATTTCTCGTTTTAATTTAAAAGACCGACAGTGGTAACATAGATACTTCGATTACCAATAAATAAAAACATTTTAGGGACGAATGAGGGTAGGAAGCTGGGACGTAAGTGTATTTATATTTATATATTTTTTTTCTGTATTTTTTTACGGGACGAATACGGCATAACTCATAATAAAATAACCGTCGTAATAAATTAAAACGAACCGTAATCAGACCCATACGTTTTATTTTAAAATTTAATTAAAACTCAGCCTAGTTTTTGGTTAGATAATGCTATGTAGATTGTCAATAAAATTATAGTTATTTTTTTTATTATTACCAAAATATAATTCTTGTTTAAATAATCTACATTTATAATTATGACGACCTCTGTGGCTCGGTGGGCGAACGTCCGCCTGAGGCGCAGGAGGTTGCGGCTTCGATTCCCACCGGAGGACCAGATTTTGTACGATCTACATTTCTGGTTTCGGGTCTGGGTGTTTTCTATGTATCATATGTATGTAATTACAAAAATAAATGTATCTATGTAGTATATCAGTCACCTAACACCCATAGTACAAGCTCTGCTTAGTTTGGGGTTAGGTGATGCTATGTGAGTAGTCCGGAAATATTTATTTTATTTTATAATTAAACTTAAAAATTCGCTACACCGTCCAGGAGCGTTTATGCCACAGACAAGACAGACATACAGACTCGTCGTTATGACACCCCTCTTTTTGCGTCGAGGGTTGAAAGGAAAATAATCTTTAAAAGGTTACCATAACGGCCAAAGATACGCCTCGCATTCTCCCAACCTTAACTCAGAGTTCAATAGCTCCTGAACGATTTTGACATTGTCAAACATTTTCTAAGGTGATAGGTGTATGGGCGGTGGCTGTTGAACCCGCTCACGTCACGTAGATACCTATCACGTTAACGTCATGCGAACGTAGTGGAATGTAAACATAGTGTTGGGACGGCAATATCCGGAGTTGTCCGGATTTATTTCATAACATATCATGACCACATTCATTTATTACATTGGATTAGGTTAAAAAGTAAAATTTACTTTAAAAATGGGGGGTCCAGAAATTTGTTATTATTACTGGACTTACTGTAAGAAGAACTGTTAAGTAGTTCGTTTTAAAGTGTTTTATCTATGTATAGTAGAAGTAATTATTTTGTTTTGATGTTGATTAAAATATTTTGTAACAGCTTTTTAATAATAAAGACAGTTACTATTTACCTTAATTAATCTCCAACCAAAAACGAGGGGTGTTATAAGTTTGACGTGTCAGTGTGGGACATCATAGCTCTCGAGTGGTTGGAGCAATTTAATTTATTTTTGTAAGAAAGGTGAGTTTTGCGCGGATGTTCTTAAAAATGTTTTATGAAAATTGGTTAAGCCGTTCCAAAGTAATGGTCTAGTATGGTCAGTCTCACATAAAAGGGTGAGAGTCGGGAAGGAAAACCGAAAATCTGCAAATATACTCGAGTGGGGTATCAAATGAAAGCGCATCGCGTGCAAATTACTAAATATTATGGTGTTTTACTTCTAAGGAAATTAAGGCATTGGAATTGGGGGGGTTTTTCTTAAATTTAAACATTTAGATTTATTTAGGTTTTCATAATATTTCTCATAGATGGAGCAATTCTAGAAGAAGGTATAATTTTCGCCGTTATATTTTATTATTACCACGAGGCCGAGAAAATATTTATATAACCGATAACGACATAATAAAAAAAAATAAAAACCCAGTTATAATCACGGTGGTGCAGGTTGTAATAGGTACACAATATCATCTTTTCGTAATATGCAAACCAGAGGCCGAGAAAATAGTTATTATGTCCTGTATCGTCATTATTTAAAAAATATAAATAAATCCGGTTCTAATCACACTTGCGGTAATGTTCCGGAAATGTTCCGGTATTTCCGAATACGCCCAACTCTAGAAACAATCTAATCTATTGTGTGCCAACGTCAAAAATTCGTACGCGTTCCGTTGCGAAGGTCACAGCAAACTGCTCATTGCATAACTGTGATTCACTATTTCGGACATTAATTGATTCCGATACGATAATTTGTTTAATATTCAAATTCATTTAATATCCGGTTATTTAATTCGGAAATAATGTAAAGGTAATTTTGTTTCGTCATATTATTAATGTGATTTTTGATTTGATTACACATTAGTTGTGAAAACCGATGTAATATTTTGTGGTTGTATTTTACTATCAACAAAATATTAAACAAATTATTACTAGTAAATAAGGATTTTCTTAAACCGCCTTAACTAATACAGTATTCAAAGATATAGACGATTTTAATAAAAATAGAATTATAATTCATGCTCAGGGTTTCTTTACGTGGTCGAATCAGGAATGAGGAGATACGTAGAAGAACGCTGGTCACCGACATAGCCAAGCTAATTAGCTCGCTAGAGTTTGCCACTCTAACGAGCTGATTCGCTTGGCTATTCGTGGGCAGGCCATGAAGCACGTAGAACAGATGACGCTTGGGGCCGGACAGTTCTCGAATGGAGACCACGGATTGGCAAACGCAGGGTAGGACTAGCTAGATGGACGGACGAAGTTACTGGAATGCTGAAATGATTATGATGAATATTTTCATATTTGATTACTTTAAACAAAATGGTTTTTCAAAATGGCGTTGGTATTTTAGTATACATGCCTGAGTGACGTTACTAATTAGTAAAAAGCTATTGGCGATGCAAAGATTATCCGCACGCCTCTAGCGGCGAAATTTAGAAACTGTCTTAGAACGACGCTTTTGTTTATTTGTTGTAGTTATATCTGATTTGTATTTATTATATAAGTTTTTCCCTGACGTTAATTGTAAGGAAAACTGTCAAAGTGTCGTTCTTAGACAGCTTCACAATTTTGACACTAGAGGCGCTAGTTAGAATCTTTGCATCGCCAATAATCTGTTCTCGATCTTCTATAACTCATGGGAATCATGTCGTCCTGTATTTTTGAGGCTTAAATTGTTGACTTTGCCTAGTATGTACATTTTTGAATGTGCGAAATTTGTCAAAGAACATCCGGAATTTTTTCAAAAAGCAAGCGATATTTATCCAAGAACGGTAAAAAACCCAGACAGAATTGTCTTATCCAGAACACCAAAGACGGCACTATACCAAAAAAGCTGTCTGGCAATGTGTGGACGCATTTTTAATAATATCCCTAATGATATAAAAGAATTAATATAATATTAATATATTAATTCTTTTATATCTGTTGTCAAATCTGAATTGACGAAGTATGTAGAACTGTATAAATAACCTGACACCCATGTAAACCATATTTCAAGCAATAAATAAATTTCATTTCATTTCATTTCATTTATAGCAGATTACCGACACTTGATGTCACATACGATATCTTTAGATAATCAGATATCTTGAAACTACCAGACAGTTTGGTTTATAAGTAGGTATCAAATTCATGTCCAAACTTGTTAATATTTCACAACATTACAACAAACAATGGATTACTCACGTAATATCAGCTTTGTTTAGAAGTAGGTACATAATAATTAAAGACTCATTTCGTCATAATATAAGAATGATGAAATAAATACGCTTATTAACCACCGACCAAAAAGAGGGGTGTTATGAGTTTGACGTGTCTGTCTGTCTGTCTGTCTGTTCCATCATAGCTCCCGAACGGATGGAGCGATTTCAATTTAGTTGTTTTTGTATGAAAGGTGAGTTTGGCCTGGGTGTTCATAGACAGACATGAAAATCGGTTGTGTCGTTTAAAAGTTATGGGAGTAAGAGTGGGGAAGGGAAACCGAAAATCTGCAAATATACTCGAGTGGGGTATCAAATGAAATCGCATCGCGTCCACATTACTTAATATTATGTTGTTTTACATTTAAGGAAATGAAGGCATTGGAATCGGGGGTTTTTCTTAAATATTAAATTTAGATTTATCGTTAGAACTAGCTTTTTACGTCTTTGTTTCGTCAGCAGGTATTCTAGGAATTTACCGCGGGAATTTTATAATTTACGTAAAAAAACAGTTTGAACGAACACTCAAATTAACGTTATGAATTATACATATATATCAGTGGCTAACTATTTCCTGAAATTTGCGTGCTCACGCACAAAAACACTTAATATGTAATTTTAGAATATAGTTCTCACGACTTATCATCAAGTATCATCATCATTCGACTCCCACTGCTGGACATAGGCCTCCCTGGAAAAAAAGCGCGTTAGACCATAACCCATATCGCCGCTCCGCACTCAGGTACTTGTATACCTAAGGTTTAAGGTATCTACCCACGACCGAGAGCCCGCTACCATCACCAAGTCCTCCGTCCATCTATTTGGTGGACGTCCTACGCTGCGTTTGCCGTTTCATGGTCTCCATTCGAGAACTTCAAATTTATACTAAGCTAGCTGATGAAAGATAAAAAAAAACAAAAATTGATAGTAGCTGATTCTCAGACCCTCCTCCTTCCTCAGAGAATACGCATATAAATGATTTGTAGGTCTGAGAATCGGCTACTATCTATTTTTCATTTTGCAAAACAACGTTTGCTGGGGTCAGCTAGTTTAACACGTGAATGGTCGTCAGTCAGAGTGACTTGTAGTTTTATACCTAAACGTAACGTAAGTATCTATCTATCCATCGAATGCATTGAAAAAGTCTAAGAAGAAAGTTGCTAAGAATAGTCTCTGGTAGGTTTCGGCCGCGGCTTGTCACCACCCTCCGGGCTGGGCCAGTGCCACCGATTATTTCATGTTTCGTAATGTGGTCCGGAGAAGCCATCTACCTTCTAGGTCTTCATGCTTTATCTTAGACCACATCGTCATTTTACATCCGGTGAGATTACTTATAGTAAAATGAAGGCTTATCAAACTTAAAAACAAAATATATATGTATTTTAGTTCAAAACAAAGTCATGTCTTCTATAGGTTGGAATAATAGATTAAGATAACTTATTTTGTTATGCAGGTGTAACCTTGCAGTCTATTCTTGCATCATATACGTGATGATTAACTGAAGCAAAAGCCACCTGCCCGGAAATTGATAGGTTACCTATCAGTGGATTTTTACAGCATAGATAGCCATATCGGGTGGCATAGACGATGTTTTTGTCTATGGTTTTCAGGATGCTGGATTGACTCACTTTCCTCCATATCTGAGCAAACTGAACCTCTTATATTGTATCACACAATAAAAGAGATACTCCTCTTAGTATTTATAGTAATCTCTTTTTTTTTATTTAATCTCTGTATGTACCAATTATTCACAAAAACTAGAATTAATTCACAAAACATGTTTGAATAATACGTTCTGCAACTATGCAGTTTTTTTTATGAATAACTAGCTGTGCCTTGCAGGGTAACCCGCATTTTAATGGTCTTATAATAATAAAAAAATATTTTTTGTGTTAAAAAGTACCTATTCCATGTTCCTTCTCGGGCAGACAGACAGATTTACGTTCGCATTTATAATATTAGAATGGATGATGAGTCCTTAGAAAGTTATTTACATTACACAGATAGGTATTTTGATTTTACATTTGACGACCTCTGTGGCTCGGCGAAAGACCGCCTGAGGCGCAGGAGGTTGCGGGTTCGATTCCCGCCGCGGGACCAGATTTTGTACGATCTGCAATTTCTGGTTCCGGGTCTGGGTATTTTCTATGTACATATAATATGTATGTATTTACAAAAAGAAAAAAAATGTATCTATGTAGTTTATCAGTCACCTAACACTCATAGTAACAAGCTCTGCTTAGTTTGGGGTTAGGTGATGCTGTGTGATTAGTCCGGAAATATTTATTTATTTATTTATTTATTCCTTTTCGTTATTACATAAATACGCCATCTCTAGTCAGTCACTTTAGTCATAAATATTTTTACCGACACTATAAACAGTTTTTTATTATAGTCAGAAAGGTATATAATAATCTAAATATATCTAAATTTAAAATTTAAGAAAAACCCCCGATTCCAATGCCTTAATTTCCTTAAATGTAAAACAACATAATATTATGTAATGTGGACGCGATGCGTTTTCATTTGATACCCCACACTAGTATATTTACAGATTTTCGGTTTTGCTTCCCCACTCTCACCCCCATAACTTTTAAACGGCCCAACCGATTTTCATGAAACATGTCTAAGAACACTCGCGCGAGACTCACCTTTCATACAACAAAAACTAAATTGAAATCGCTCCATCCGTTCGGGAGCTATGGTGACACAGACAGACTGACAGACACACAGACAGACAGACAGACAGACAGACAGACAGACAGACAGACACGTCAAACTTATAACACCCCTCTTTTTTTGTCGGGGGTTAAAAATGTATTAATGTAATGTATTTTTTAAATCTTTCGCAGGTTGTCATCCCACCTGGCCGGAGGGCGTCCTACACCACGATTGCCGAAAACTTCTCTTCGAAGCTTTCTGCGAAAGACTGCACGCAGATGCTGGATGCGTCAGACGAGGACAGGGCGCTATGGCGCTCATTAGGGGAGGCCTATGTCCAGCAGTGGACTAAAATAGGCTAATGATGATGACGATGATTTTTTAAAATATAAAAGCACTTTATATACCACGTCGTTTCCCGTAATTAATAGATTTTCCTGTGGGAACAATGTATTTTCCCGCGGTCAACCGTAGTTTCGTCGACCTTCAACAGTAGCTTGATAGCCGGTCAACAGGACTATCAATGAAATAATTTCTAATCGGACCAGTAGTTCCTACAAACAAACAATTCAGCTTTATAATATTAGAATAGATATTATATCGTACTATATCAAGAATTCTGAGAACTTCAAAGAGTTTGAAGGACATGTGACATTCACCAACCCGTTCTTTGCCAGCTTGGTAAATGAAGGCCTAAACTCTCTCACCAAGGGAGAAGTCCCTGTGTCCCAGGAGTGGGAACGTTAATAGAGTGATGTGAGAAGAGGTAGGCCGAAGAAAAGATGGACTGTGTAAAAGATGATATGTGTAAGAAAGAGGTGAGTGTTGAGATGACGGGTGATAGAGGGAAATGGAAGGAGAAAACATGTTGTGCCGACCCCACGTAATGTGGGATAAGGTCAGGAAGATGATGATGATGAAATAAAGAATTACAATATATTAGCCAACTGACTGTTATTATTGCAGTATGACACATCAACCCTTCATGTATCGTTATATCACATATACTCGTATTATGTATATAATATACTACTGCGTCATAGTCATAATCCAGTGATCGATAGTATTACATAATGTGTTCACATTAACGTTTCTAGAAGTCCTATAATAGTTGAAACAGTTCTGATACCTATTTATTATGTAAATTACTGTTGCGTAATGCTTGAAACAAAGTTACAGGTGACGTAATCAGCTGTTTCCAGTTTTGTGTTCCCAAAGTATTTCGTCGTCACTATGGCGACAATTTTACATGCTCATTACTGGAATCCTTATAAAATGGATAAAATTATATTTTGCGCTCAGGAAGGCATGATATAATAACGAATTCGAAATATCGAAAAAATGAGTAAAATATCAGTAGCTGGTATTTCTCGAAAACACCTTCGAGATTTGTATCGCAGGAAACAGAAACTCGTCAGAAATTCTAGAATGTGAACATGCTAGCAAAAACACGAGGCGTTTATCCCAATAGTGAGCAAAAACAACGTCATTAGAATACCTTGGAAATAAATAAAGAACATCTATGATGAGTGAACGAATTCAATGATATTTGTCACAATGAAAATGAGTTTACCGATTTTACGAAGATTCGCAATTTAGTTCGATAAATGACATATTTTATAATCACGAATTCGTTATTTTCCTCAAAATTTACATTTTCAAAATATATCGAAAAGTTGAGAAGGATAAACCAATTTTAATGAAACTGAGTTATGAGCACGCTCGATTCAATTACCTACCATTGAAACTAAATAAACTAGATCAAAATTAGTTACGATCCACAAAAAGATACAGACAGACACAGGGTAAAAATGGTGGAATAGAAAAGTCAACCATTTACTTAGATAGCTTAATCAAATTGTATTAATTTATTTTAATCGTAGGATTTAAATCGATCGCAGTCAGTAGGTAGTACGTAATAGTAGGCAGATAGTTATATTTAACAACATAATATATCAATGACAAAAACCGCAACCTCAGACTTCGCTATTTAACAAGAACAACTTACTAACATAGTTTCACGGTTTCACTATGGAAAATTTTAAGCAATTAATATAAGTTAGTGACGTCACCGTGTTTCCCAGTGACGCTATAAACACAAGATTAAAAGCATGACTCATTTCAACCCCACGACAAGTGAAACCTTTTTGAGAGCCGTGACTCATAAAGTTCTACGTAGAAGCCACGGGAGCTAGTCCTTCGCAAAGAAACATTAAAAAACACGAAAGGAAAACTACCAAAGACAGACGATGGTAAGTTTCTACTTTATTTTTAACCCCTGACAAAAAGATGGGTGTTATAAGTTTGACGTATCTATCTGTCTGTCTAGGACATCATAGCTCCCGAACGGATGGAGCGATTTCAATTAGTTTTTTTTTGTATGTTAGCTGAGTTTCGCGCGAGTGTTCTTGGACATGTTTGGTGAAAATCGGTTGACCCGTTTAAAAGTCATGAGGGTAAAAGTGGGGGAGGAAACCGAAAATCTGCAAATATACTCGAGTGGGGTCACAAATGAAAGCGCAACACATGCACATTACAAAAAAGTATGACGTTTTTATTTTAAGGGAATTAAAATCAAGTGTTTTTTTTTATTTTAAATCTATACTAATATTATAAAGCTGAAGAGTTTGTTTGTTTGATTGTTTGTTTGTTTGTTTGTTTGTTTGTTTGAACGCGCTAATCTCCGAAACTACTGGTTCGAATTGAATAATTCTTTTTGTGTTGGATAGTCCAGTTATCGAGGAAGGCTATAGGCTATATAACATCACGCTACGACCAATAGGAGCAAAGATATAGTGGTAAATGTGTAAAAAACGGGAGAAATTGTTTATCTTTGAAGCCTTTCGTTGCGTGCGCCGTGAAAACGGTTCAAGATACACAAAAAATATGTATTAAAGAATAAAAGCTCTTTTAATGATCTAAAAAACAGTCCGCGATAGTATATGTCTATCTTTTAAGATTAACTCACAAAAACCGTTTTTATGGTACCTAATTTGGTCAAAATAATTTGTTTAAGTTGTATCAACATAATAATATTAATCTTTATTCAAATAAATATGTTGTTGGTTAAGAGTACTTCATCCATTATAACGCGGGTAGCACCGCAGGGCACAGCTAGTTTAGAATATAGATATACTAGATTAAAAAAAAAGCAGTGTTGGCTAAGTTAGAGCTCGGCATTCATTCCAAAGGTCGTGTGTTTGTCGAGTGACCTTCACCAACCCGCAGTTGTAGGTACAACGTGGTGAAATAAGGTGTAATCTCTCTCGTTTAGGAGAAGTCCATATGTCCCAGCTGTGGGAAAGTAAAATAGGGGAATTTGCAATAACTAGACAGGAAAAATTATCGCAATGAGATCAACATAAAAAAAAGTGTGTGTGTGTCAGCTACGACGCACGATTGGAGTTTACTCCTTACGAACGATAATTATGATATATATCGAATAGAAAAAAAGGGTAATTGAACGCATCTGCTAAAAT
The DNA here is from genome assembly GCA_929108375.1 of Gymnoscelis rufifasciata. Lineage (NCBI taxonomy): Eukaryota > Metazoa > Arthropoda > Insecta > Lepidoptera > Geometridae > Gymnoscelis > Gymnoscelis rufifasciata. The sequence continues at coordinate 3,367,781 of OV815327.1, read as the reverse complement.
GATAAGAGAAACAAACATACATAATATCTGTAATTATTCGGATTATTTATATTACTTCAATAAAACGTATTACATAAAGTATGTTACCAAATAATATAAATAAAATACAGTGCGACTACGAAGTATCGCGCAAAGAGGAGACCCCGAGAATGAGATACGCTGTGTAATGTATTCCATCTCATTCTTTTACACGTTCAACCCTACAGATATATATCTTTGTCTCTTTCTACGTAACGCCTCAACATTTCGTGTTACACTCTTGATTTTACTCCTCATAAAATTTCCGTACCGGGCCTTATAGCTCAAATCGTTTCTTAAGGAGTAAACTCCAAAAATATCCTTATAGTAGGTATTTATATTTTGCCAGTAATGACGTATGGCTTTGAAACGTTTACCTGTTATGACGAACGGACCCGTAAAAATGGTGCTTAATTAGAGTATATACGGCGCATATTTTGCTAGGTGATAAATTTGTCCACCTTCGCCCACATTGACTCATACCATCAAGTGAGATTGAGAACAAAGATCTTACTCCTATCTTTCTATCAAAATCTAGATACACATTGATAAGTAAGTAGATAGTAATATAGGGTTTATGCCAAGGGTTGGCATGCCTATATTTTCCTAAGTATAAGTTCTAGCGGTGCACAGCAAATACAAGTCCACGTTAATAAGAGTTTATTAGGAAAAAGCACAGTCATAAACAGAAGCACGTGCTTTAACGGTGAAGGTAAACATCGTGAGGAAACCGTCATGTTCTGAGAACTTTAAAGAGTTTGAAGGACATGTGACATTCACCAGCCTGCACTTGGCCAGCGTGGTGAATTAAGGTCTAATCTCTCTCGTCAAGAGAGAAGTCCCTGTGTCCCAGCAGTGGGAACGTTAATAGGGGAATGATAAAGAGGCACAAGCAACAGACAGACAGATAGGTACACAGTATGAGAGATGATTTTGCGATTTGTGATTTATGACTTACCTAACAACATAGTATACGTAAACCAATTCCAAAACTTAGTGATTGCCTATTCCTAACCTAATGGGGAAAAACATTCTAGCCCTAATTAAAATATACATTTCATTCAAACACGTCATCTATTTTTAATCTAATTAGAGCAAACATAGGAAATACCGTGTTTTAATTGTTTGATAATATTTAATATTGGTCAACTACGTCACTATTTATAAAATAGTTACCTAATTATTTGGCAAATTTTATGACGTTATGTTACAATATGTTAATGACGTTATGGGAACTACTGAATACGTAGATAATAGATAACTTTGATAAAATTGGTTGAACTGCTACCAACAGGATTTTTTTTTCTAAAAAAAAAAAAACTTGAATCGTAAAAAGCTATCAGTGGGTAGGTATGTTATTAAGATAATGTACCAATTTATTTTAAAAGCAATCACCGATTAAAGAATAAAATCCGAATATTTATTATGGATTTCTAGAATGACAGTCTCTGGTGGTAGGCTTCGGCCGCGGCTTGTCACCACCCTCCGGGCTGGGCCAGTGCGTGAAACGATATTTTCGTGTTTCGTAATGTGGCTCGGAAAAGCCATCTTCCTTTTAGGTCTTTATCTTAGACCACATCGTCACTTTACATCAGGCGAGATTGTAGTCAAATGAAGGCTTATCTAGCATAAAAAAAATAATATGCATTATATATTATTTTTTTTAGAAAAGCCTTCATTTGACCACAATCTCACCTGATGTAAAGTGTATGATTTTGTTAACTAAGCTATTAGAACGGGCGATCGATTTAATTGAGTGTGCGAAATATGAGGACCGCATTCTGTACATAGTTTTGAACTCGGAAAAGCTTACAGATTATGAATCTAGATATCTATTACCAGGTGGTTTGTAGGTTCATTTATTTTATAAACCAAGTAAAGTGACTAAACATATATTAATACCCATATTTCTAATGGCTAAACCAATTATAAAACTTGACCATGCAACTTGTTGTATCGTGATGGACCTTTCATATGATATGTAGGTAAAATGGGTATATTTGTAAACATTAAATTTTTCATTTCCATGAATTAATTGATCTGATAATAAGGGCGGGAAGGGGAAGGGACCAGAACAGCCCCGACAACATGTTTTTTTTATTTTCTCTGGCGTCTCAGCAATAATAGTTTGAACATGTCCAGCGTGATGGGCCCCATCTTAGAGCAAGTCGTCACTTTACATCAGGCGAGATTGTGGTCAAATAAAGGCTTATCTAGCATTAAAAAAATATATATGCCGGTCCTTATATTTTGCATACTCAAATACCTAACAAGTATAAAGCTGCGTACGGACTGCGCGTACATTGGTACGCGTAGTCGGTTACGCGTGTCCTGGAACGCGATGTCCGTACTAGAAGCTACGCGTACACTCAGGGGGCACGCGTGCCGCGCGAGCTCGGCTCGCAGCGAGCCGCTATCTGTCGGTATTTGGCCGCGCGTCAAAGCGGACGCGCACTCGCAGGGACGCTGTATTTGGACGGCAAAATGGACAAGTTAGCGAGTTTCAGTAATGATTAATGAAGATGTTGTCACGTTAATTCAACGTTACGAATTTCATCGGTGTTCATGGGACAGCACACTCAAACTTTCGTAACAAAGATTTACGCTAAGATGCATTGAAGGTCATTTCAAATGAAATTTGAAATATTTCTGTTCATGGCGATGACTGGCTCGCAGCAGTCGCAGCTCTGGATCGATGAACCTCGCGTTCAGGTTCGCGGCGGTCCGTACAGGAGCTGTACGCGTATCCAATGTACTCGTGGACTGCGTACCCAGACTACGCGTAACACAGGAACGCACTGTCCGTACGCAGCTTAAGAGTATACAGTAAGCATTTGAAATTGTGAATTGAATTGAAATTTCGAAATTGTCTACTTATTCAAACCTACTTACCAGAACATTCTCTATTCAAAAAAAACATCTTCGTTAGAATAGAACAGATTTTTGAATTTTTACGTTTTCATAATAAGACCTCATCTGTTCCAAAGACTTTCTTGATTTGAAATTTGTTCTAAAAAGGTTGTCTTCCAAAGCGTACGAACAGAATAGAACTTCAATAGACAAGGAAATTGCGTAATGGTTATTCGCGGGCCTTGAACCTCGGAACTGACTAATTACCGCGAATGTGTACGGAAATGTGATTGTGCAATTCTTTGATGCATGCCTCAAAGTACTGATTAGCTAACACAATCATATCGAGCCGGAAGTCCTTTTACATTTAAATTTTTCAAATAGTGTAATATGAAAATACTTCGTAAACAAAAAAAAGTTAAAAGGACTCCTTTTAACTTATTTTATATATTTATACCAACTGAAAAGTAGATGCGAAAGTTTGTTGACGATTTATCTACCTACTCAACCATTCTTTTTAATATTTTGCATATATGCGTAAATAGTTGGGAGTAGATACAGAGGACTTAGACTACCATTTACTAAACATAAATAAACAAATGAGTTTTGGAAATTATCAACAGCCCAGTCAGCGTTATTTTGCAGTGAGCCCACTGCTTATCCTGTCGGTACTACGCGTGTCCCTTCCAGTTGTTCCGCGGGACTTTTTAACCGACTTTTCAAGAAAAAAGAAGGTTCTCAATTCGACGCGTATGCTTTTTTAAATGTTTTGTTACCAATTCCCGATGAAAATGATTAAAAAAAATCCGTCCACACTGTCAGTGAATGGGCAAAACTGCATCAGCGTCAATGCATCCTAGCATCAGCGAATGGTACCTACAAGATGAAGAAGAATGTCAAAATGTCATTAATGTAGTTGTATTTTTTAACATTTAAAAAAATGTTGCTTTTGTGTTTAGCGAAAGCAAACAGCTGTTACTGCATTTAATAAACGCGCTGAGCCTCCTACTTTTTTGAAAGTAGAAAATATAAATATAATCGAAATCAAATGAAAAGATGTCAATTTGCCTATAATTTGAAAATATGTTCTATACTTCACTGAGTATTAGAATTATTCCATTCAAAAAAATATCCCTGGCTGAAATCTTGACGCAATGACTAACTTGTACCATCGTCCTAGTCATTGCGCTAAAGACATGAGTCACAAACTTTCCCCAAAAATTAGCATAGAATAGAAAATACTTACTATTCAAGATCAGAGTTCAACGCCTTGTTAGCTAACGTATAGTAGTAATAGTTTTCTACTAGCACCAATAACTAGGCGTATTTTACCACTACGCTGCTTAATATTTCTCCAGTAATTGGTCGTAAAATTTTCAAGTGCGAGTATCAGTGTAGTAGTAGTACAGATCAGCAAGTTTATAATGTTATAATTTACAATATAATATAATTTATATTTAGTCCGGTTATAGATTTTATAATTATAATTATATATATATAATAAATATATATAAGTATGTAGGTATAAAACGTCAATTTTGCGTAGTATACGATACGAAACTAAATTTTTTTTTTTATGATTTCGCAGCGAAATGGCAAAACTATATTTATTCTGTGAACCGATTTAATACCTTTACACAAAATAAAATAAAAAATACGTTATGGGGTTCACCACGCTTAGTAATCAATTTTTTTACCAGACCTACACGTCATTAATAGTCATTAATAGTCATTTATTGATAATATTATTATACGTCACAATTACATTTTGTTTACACTGGTTTTTCAGTACTAATAATGTCAAACCAAACAAATCATCAAATTCAATTACTTATATATGTCAAATTGCAAATACTTAGTCAATAACACATATGTCAAGTTTTAAATAATAAATAAAACCACACGTGTGGTATATTTATGGATGTCTTCTTCGAAAATAAGACTAAGGTAAATCTAAAAAAATACTATTCAAACTTTTACCGAAAATTGGTTTGAACAAGATCCTGTAAGTACCTAGTATTTTTTTTATATGTCAAAAATCGTAAATTTACCTTTAACCTATAAAGTTGTGCATCGAGTGTGGATGATCGCTCTGACAGGAATGAATTTTTTCACAATTTTTAAGTGTTCCATTTTATAACAATAAATGTATAAAAAGTGTAATACACGGAACCCTTGTTGTATGAGTATGAGAATACTTATCAAATTAATTATATTTGACGTGTTTATACAAAGTGATTGTTACCGTGTTCGGTTCGATGTCGGATCGCAGAATAAAGGTTGCACTGCACCTTTATATTATAATAATAAATGAAGAAACATACCTTTATCCTATTTTATTTAGTATAGATAATTCTTTTCCTATTTAAACAAACCGAACGTCTCTTGCAATTCATTTTAATTTTGGTAATAAATAAGCTACCACGCCGTGCGTTGGTATGTATACTCGTAGCAAAACAGGTGTTCTTACATTATTGAGTTTTGTGAGCATAAAAAGAAATGCAATTTTTCATCATCGTTGTGAGAAGACATTGAAAAATTGTATTAATTTACTATAAATAGATGAATTATAAAGAAATTCCCTGTTAAAATTGAAATAGTTCAATCTAGATCTAGTCATAACGAATTTGTCTGTTTTTTTTTGTCACATTTTCAAATAATGATTTCTTACAGCTAACTTTTTTTCTAGAGTTCACCGAGGTCACCGCCCCATTACCTAAGTTTACTTAAATAATTTTTCCATCCGTATCCGGTCAGAAAGTACGTTTCTCCACAGAGGGCGCTGAGCATTGCAAGTGGCTCGCGAAAGTGCGCGCGCGCAGCATGGCAAGTGGACGGAAGTTTGTAGAAAAATGGACGTTCGAGAGGATGTTAGAAAGTGATAATTGTTTTGTAATATTAGATGTAATACTTTCTTTTGCTTAGGGCTCTAGGGAGTGGTGCGGAAGAATTGTAAAGCCCTAATTATCTATTAAATATATTATTACTTTGATCGCGTCCTTATTCGCTCAATCGCTACAATATGATGTTACGTCCACATGGGAAGCTCAAGTTTAGCTATTGATATTCTTGAAATTTATTTGTGGCCTACTTAAGGTGTATTAAGGGAGTTTTTATTATAGTCCAAGCTGGTGGTAGGCAGCTTAATGAAGACGGTTTGTGTCGAAGATATACATAATAACTTCTTTAATTTTAACGATTTTAATTTTAATGATGATTGTAGGACGGTACACAATATATTCGAAGTATTTGTTTAATAAACAAATAAGAAAAAAGAGGACACGAGGTTCAAACCCCATCTAAGCACCCATTTTAATATAACCAATCCGTCTGTCTGTCGAGCAACGAACGAGTTTGTGGGACACCCTCTAACCCGCATTAGACCACCGTGCACCGTGATGGGTAATGGTCTAACCCTGTCATATCTTTTAGGACGGCTTACATCTAGCAGTTGATTTACATGGCTAAAATGATAATCAACTACTTATAAATTAACATATTTAAAAAACTTTTGATTGACTCATCGAGTGCAAACGTAATGTCATCTCATGTTGTTTGTACCTCAGGTATAGGACTGAGGTCGATGTTCGGGCCCATATTGTTTCTTTTTTACAAAACGTGATTGTTTACAACTTTAAACGAGAACCTACATTAATGAAGTCTGTGGACTTATTATAGGTAGATTATCTTGTGTGAGGTTTTACCTGAGTCAATAATGGAATCCAAGTTATTCTTGAAAAATCCTTTTTTTAGATACAGAGTACTCAAAGGTTTAATATAGCCCGATAATGAGCAGGAAACTTAAATAGTTTTAAAACACTAGAATAGAGTCGATAGATTTCACTAAATACAGAGTATACCTCATAGTACATGAATATAAAAAGGTTAAGCGGACTATAGTAGTCATATAATACAATAGATAGACTATAGATAGTAGATATGTATAAATGGCAGTTTACTTCTTGGAATAAATTTTAAGCAATAATACCTATAAGAAAAACAACAAATGTTGAAAGAAAAACAAACGATTCAACGCGAAGTTTAATAATGTATCACATTTTGTTGAACGTTAAGTTGATAAATTTTGAAAATATTTCTTTGTGGTGAGTATACTGAAAAAAACAGTAAATCAATCAATGATAAAATAAATACATGTACAATTTACTACAGACCAGGTTATATCCCGGTCATTGCCCGCTTTATTCATTTATTACATACACTCATTACTACCATTTTTACACAACGCAATTGTACAAACACTACCTACACACACAATAGACATTACAATTCGATTAGCACATACATAACCGTTAACTAAGGTCCGGAATAGATAATAGTTTGCGGTGAATGACCGATGGTAGACAGTTTTGGGGCATTTTTAATTCAAACGGCGGCATTACCTTTTGTTTGGAGTCTAGTTCTTCAAAATTCAAATAGTTTAACCTAAAAAGTGAGGTTTATCACTTATTAAAAATCATCAAAATTTTGTTCTTCAAAGTTGGGTAAAGGAAGATCTTAATCTTATACTTTATTTAAGTATGCTTCTACAGCAAGATTCCCAAAGAATTCATCAATAAATTTTAAATTATTGTAAACAACAATATTCGTAAAAAATAATATTTTAAAATATCTGATTACCTTGCCGACAAACCTGCTTGGGACGGAATCTGCTCCAACAACAAATTAAAAATAAACTTACAAATAATTATTGTATAATATAAGAACAAAAATGAGCTTGAGAGCTTTTTTTTACTCTGCTCGAGTGCAAAAAAAAACGAAGCGACCACATACGATTAAGTTATTTCATATACATATTATATCATTAGTTTGTACGTATTTTATTTTTGAAGTTATTAAGCATTGTAAAATCTAATAATTTAACAATGGCAATAAATTATTAGATCTAAAGATATTAGATAGAGGGTTTCGTAACTTGTATCTTAAAATCCTTAGGCAAGGTTATTTGACAGATTTTTTTGTTTTTTTAAATTTACTGTAAGGCTGAAAAGTTCTGGAATGTAGATCGCGGATCAGGAAGCCAACAAGGGTCAGAGATGTATTGGTACATTTCGCAGGTTCAAGGTTGATGCAGGTTCATAAATTTATGAGTGAAACTATAAATGTTACTGTTTTCTGTTTGTATTATTTTTGTAGTGAATCTAAGGAGTTATCTGTCCATCGAAGACCATTCTATGCGAATATCCTGCGGCTGAAATTATGATGACAAAGGCTTTATGCATTTTCATTAATAATGTTCCTGAAATTTTCTATGTTGTTCATTCATGGGCTTTTAGAACACACCATTTCTATCTCTCAATATAGAAATCTTAATGAAACTTTTACGAATTTACCATCTATTTGAGTGTTTTAATTATTTCCCATGTGTTATCTACACTATAGTGTTATCTTACAATTAGGCGTGAAGTTCTAATAAGTACTGAGAGAATTTTTTTTATTAAGGCCTGAACAGAACCTTAAGATTGTAAGTTTACTAACAGTCACGTACAATTACCGATTGAAGTTCAATATTTACCTACCAATAAAATAATTTACTATTCATAAATTGCGTGAATAAACATTTGTTAGGTGTTATTTAAGTTATCATTGTATGTGAATTTGTTCTAATTGAATATTATACAATTTTTACAAATGAGCATATAAATCCACCATAGCACAAGAAGGCTAAGGCAAAACGTTTAAATAATTTTATTTGGTAGCAGGCTAAATAACGCAAAAGTTACAGCTAATATCTTAACCATCTGTTATTTCTTTAACGTTTTATGTGTTAGGTACCTATACTATTACAATTTGGGTTAAGACATTAACCATTTTTCCTTCATATTATAATACAGAATATCCATATGAACCCAGGAAATTCCCCGTGCTGCGACGCAGAAAGCTTGATCCCAATATCTCAACTGCAAAATCACGGCTAAAGATCACTCGAAACAAATTTCGTCCGCCAGAAAAACTAACGGTACGTCGCTAAGCAAACAGTAAAAGAAATTGGTTACGTCATTCGGAAGCAAAGTGCATTGCACCTAACGTGATGTAAGGTGAAACGCGAACTTACGTAAGTCGGGCCTTGAACCTCGGAACTGGCTGTAGGAACAGGCGTGGAGGAAATGAATGAAATAGGAAATAGAGAAGGTTTCGGCAAATTAGTGGACAATTTTTTTTTTTTTTTTTCTCTTGTTCTTTAGTAATCTTTTTTTTTATTTGGGTTTTATTCTGGATAAGCCTTCATTTGACCACAATCTCACCTGATGTAAAGTGACGATGTGGTCTAAGATGGGACATGAAGACCTAGAAGGTAGATGGCTTCTGCGGGCCACATTACGAATCACGAAAATCGCTTCACGCACTGGCACAGCCCGGAGGGTGGTGACAAGCCGCGGCCGAAGCCTACCACCAGCGACTGACCAGAAAATTATTTAGGAATAAGACTCTAGGAATTCTCAGGGGTGCATAAATAAGTAGTAAATCGGGTCTTGAACCTCGGAACTGGCTGTTAGGAACAGGCGTCGAGGAAATGGAGAAGGTTTTGATAGATAGATAGATAGATGAAGCGTTTATTTGTAACTGCAATCACACACATACAATAAGTTAACTTGATAAGCGCATGTGTGCGTTGCAGTAACACAAATGGGCCACAGCTCAGCGTAAAGTTGCTCATGGAGCAAAAACACTAATTTTCAGCTGTCACCTTATGAGTTCTGTATTTTGGCAAATTGTTGGGTTAGTGGACAACATTAATTGGGAATTAGACTCCAGGCATTAGGAGCAGCAATAATGTATTACAATAAAATTAAGATGGTCCATTCATTCAAGATATTTGATTCCATTTCAACAGTAGTCAAAATGGTTGCTAGGGGGCATATTTCCCTGACCCGCAAGATATTCCGAGTGCTATTCACAAATGGGGTAGACGTTTAGTATCATCTATGAATTCTGCTTTCAGATTTCGAATGAACAGCTTAACCCTAGGAGCGGAAACTTGAGGGCATTTAAAGAGTGTAGGATGTGGGTTTGAGTAAACCAGTGCAAAGTTAATTCTACTGTCTACTATAAACAACCTAGTTAATTAATTGGATATGTGTATAAAAACGTTTTAATTTGTTTTGTATTTTTTTTAAAAAAGGAAACAATATTGATAGTACTGATCTTTTTATTGCATAAGTTCTCAATCCTCAACCCCAATTTTATTGCAATTTTTTTGGGTATGGAATTTGAACCAGACTGTGCGTATGATCTCGAACTTCCAATTCCGGATCTGCATGATTATCTATATTCTTGATATTTCTATACATTGGTAAATCAATGAAAATATTAATACAAATAGAACAAATTTCTCCACGTTCTCGTTCTTATCCTGTCTAATAGTCAGAGGTTTCTACAAACATTTGCTCATATCTCATTTCGCCGTGTGCTGTAGGTTCAAGGCCCTATTGCGTAATCATTTCTCTTACGCAATGCGGGGCGATGGCCGGCGATTCGCACAGTTCAATGTTCATCCAGCTTGCCCGTGACTTTGGAGGCTGTTCATCATATCACCCTATTAACGTGCCCACAGCTGGGACGTAACTTCCCTCTTGACGAGAGAGATTAGGCCTTAATTCACCACGCTGGCCAAGGAGAATGTCACATGTCCTTTAAACTCTAAAGTTCTCAGAACATGCCGGTTTCTTCACGATGTTTGCCTTCACCGTTAATGCACGCGATTTAAAGCGCACATAAATTTTTCTAGAAGAAAAATCCAGAGGTGCGTGGCAGGTTTGAACCCACGACCTTCGGAATGAAAGTCGAGAGTGCTCCCACTTAGCCAACAAAGCTTTTTAGGATTTCGGAGGCTGTTAGAAGCTTCCAAATTGGAAAAAGATTTTGCAGAATAACATCTGGTATAGCCAAGAGAACTTCTGTGGCTCGGTGGGCCATAGTCCGCCTGCGGCGCAAGAGGTTTCGTGTTCTTTACAAGTTAAGGCATCTCAACTCAACGGCTACGACGTCGTAGTGGTTTCTTTACCGATGCTGGCGTTAAAACCGTACATATTTTATAAGTATTACTTAACAAAAAGGTTTCTTTTTCACAAGTTTTATATTTGTATAGGTTTGGTTTTATATGTCCTAGTTTAGTTTTTGTAATGAGCTTGGTTGTTTTTTTTTAGACGTTGAAACTAGTACATATAACTTTTAGTGCTTCAAAAGGGATAATTGGATATTTTCTCATGAAAATCCCCTACTAATCCTCAAAGCGAAGGGGATTTCTGGATAAATAGTCCAGTTTTGCAAATTTTTCTTATTATTATTCAGATTTTTTAATGCTTTATTTTTGATGTACAACATTTTATATTGTACGTTTAGAAAACTATGCTGCCGCACAGATAAGTTCAACTTCTCCCGCTGATTGCTTCAGTTGTCAGCCCAGCATTATCCACGCTATTCCACTACGCGACTGCTAAATGTACCATAGACAGTAACGGCATCCTGAAGGTGGTGGCAAATAAGCCAGATTGCCCTTTAATGTGGTCAATCACACAGAGGACAATGTCTCGTAGAATTAATTTTAAGAAATAACTATGTATAATTTAATTAGGTCTATTATAAAATTTGTCATTTTATGTGAATTATTTAATTGTATATTTCTTTAATTTTTAAGTTTTTTTTTTTTTTTTAGGAATTTTATTTTTGTGTGTTTTTAATGTGTGTGTATTACGGATCCCTGTTGTCTGAATAAATGAAATGAATTTGAATTTGAATTACACTTGTATCGAACGTCAACACGCACTTCCCAGGTAAACGGTTGCCTCGGTTACGCAAGAGGAACGGGCGTGGCCAGTGAAAGTGAGGGCGGTGAACTGCGCAAGCACTGAATGTCAATGCGAAATGCTGGCGGGAATTGGGTTAGGTTAGGCTTCGGCCAGCACGGACTTAACAAATAAATAAAATATGGATGATTGGATCGATTTCGCTTTTTGGGACAAGTAGGATTTTGACTCAAATCGGTAATTTAATTCATACGATTTAAAGATAAAGATTATAAAATATTACTGAAAGCAACCCGACACAGTATACAACACAGTCCCCAAAGACATAGGAAAGACAGAGGACATTATTTTAGCAAACTTGTCTATGGATATTGTTGTCGTAGTAATTTATTAATCTGTGGTGTTGTTAAAGTAGTGCTTAATTATATTATAGAGCCTTATGCTTCATCATTTTTCAGAATAAAGTTAAATAATCAATGAACGACTGACGTCTCACCAAGGGTAAGTGACAATTTTATTCCGCCATCTTACTTTTCAATTTTTATTATAATAGATTGTATGATCTCTTACACGTCATCCGTAGAGCATCTATTGCGAGACAAAGATCATCCCTCTATAAAGATCTAATGCGTGACCTTTATTTGAACCACAGACTAATTAATAATCGTTTGAGCATAATCTGCCAAGATTTTAAGTGACGATGTGAACGAGGATGGATCACGAATGTACCTACGTCCAACCTACCTATATCAAATCGGTCAGGAATTGCTCCAAATCATTCCAACATAACAAATGTATTACAATTTTGATCACAAGCCTACCTTCATCTTGATAAACGTGCGACGAATCACCTCACATCTAAGCCTCCATTCACAAGATGCGCGAATGCACTCACGCGCACGGCCCAATTCGCGTCGCATTGACATTCTGCGCGTGCGCGGGGTGCTCGACCGCACTTTCACTCGGCCTTCCTGTGCTTCCTCCACTTCCTATTGCGTAACTGCCGTCTGTTAATAATAGGGCGCTTAGTCTGATATTAAAACTGCACTAGTGGCGCTCGCGCTGCCTGCGTTTATTTGCATTGCAAAAATGTGCAACTTTTCAAATACCTCTCTTGATTAAGTCAAAGTCAAAGTTTAAGATATGGATTTATGATAAAGAAGCCCAATGGGCTCGATAACCGGCCTAGTGATTTAAATGTAGTTATAGATTCAAAGCATAAAACAATATCATAGGACTTAAAACCAATAAAAAACCTCATGGGTCTAGGAGGAATGTGGGATTTGGGCCGCTTTGTGTCAGAAAAATACCAAACAGATATGTGTCACCAACAATATCAAGCTTTTTTAATGATAAATCTCCTGTAGCCTATGCAGTAAAGGGCATAGAAGAAAAAATGATGCTTAGAATCGATAAAGTCGCAAAAAAACAGTGGCCAAAAAATGACAACACAACTTCGGACGTCCCGCAACAAAATGGGCAGACGATTCAGTAAAATCTAGATATTGACGGTGAATGCAAGCTGCAATAATAATATTTAAGTACGATTCATAATTCTAAGATTACTTAGGTACTCTTCTCTGTATCCAACAATGAACGGGGACGAGCGCGGGAAGTAAATAATTTCCTCTACTTTCGTCCAATACACTTTCTTCTTCATTGTGCGATTGGAAAACTACTCTTACATACCGACACACTCATTTTCATAATTAGATAATAGTGAGATTCTGTGATCTGTTTATAGACGAGTAGTGCGCACGGGTTGTATGAGTTGTATCTGATGACCAGAGACCAAATAATGAAAGGCACTACGTTCTTCTTCTTTTTTATCAGGAATTAAGTTCATGATTAATTGAACTCTGCGCTTAAAGCGTCAGTTTGCCAGTGTATGTTATAAAATTATAACGTGAAAAAGATGTTAGGTAGGTACTCAGTTGAACGCCATTTTGCGTTCGACATTATAATATCGTGATAACATACTCTCTGACAATAATATAAACATGGCTACTAATTAGATTTCTGTTATTGGTGACAACCTTAGAGTAAGTAAAGATACTCTAAGGTGACAACCATAATAATTTATATTCTCGTTGGTGACAACCTCAACCAGGGAGGAACTGTTTTGTTACTATACTTAGTCTATGGCTACAAATTAAAAAAATATTCGACCTCAGATCAATAAACTCTTTGCTTTGCCATTATGGCAACCCGTCATCGTATAAATGATTCCTTTTACACCTTGGGTTACATAGTTAAAGATTTTTCACTATTATTTTTGAAAATAAAACATAGCGTAGTTACTCGGGGATAGTATAGCTTTCCATTGGTTAAATAATTATTCAGCTATTTAACTGTTTGCTTCCAAGATACAGAATAATTAATATAACATAAAATGGGTTATTTTGCATCTACTTCAATGACAAATTGTTAACCGACTTCAAAAAAAGGAGGTTTCTCAATTCGACCGTATATATATTTTATATTTTTTTTTTGTATTTTTATATTTTGTATGTCCTCGGATAATTTTGTTGTATATGAACCGATTTTGAATATTCTTTTTTTGTTGGAAAGGGAGTATCTCAAGGGTGGTCCCATGGTAAGGAAACCTGGATCTGGTGGTGAATCCTGAAGAAATTGAGGGAAACTCTTGAAAAAATTGTCTTTCCGACTTGTGTGTTCCTTAATATTATTCAATATATAAGTAATAATTTTAAAGCCCTTTTATTAATGAGGGTCTAGTGTTGATCTGATGATGGAGGGAAATGCGGTCGAGGCACAGATTATGTATCTAATCTGTGGTCGAGGGAACTCCTCAACGATTTACAGCAAGTACTTTGTGTTTGGGCTTGATTAACTTAAATTACTGAGACCGTTCATCTAAATGGATTTGACTGATATTAGGGGTCTGATGAAAATGAAAGACAGTCAAAGGAACTCTATACGGTATATTTAAGTAGAGTAATCTCTAAAAATGATGAAATAAAACTTTTTTGCCAAAAATTAAACCAACTTTAAAACGGAAACTGAAAAGTAAAAAATAAATTAACTTTACAAATCATTTCGACATTATAAGTGATTATCAAAAGAAACATAAACAATTAAATAATGGAGTATTTAATAATTTTGAGGTCGGTGCCAAGTAAATACTTCAAAAAACTATGTCAAAATAACATACTAATTAACAGCATTTAGGACCCAAATAGAAATAAGTACTCTACCTATATCCGCGAATGGAACGATATTTAGAGTTAATTTCCTACTAATACCTTATGGCTTGAGTTCTGAAAAAGATTGATGTAAGGTACCTATATTATATCTAGATAGATAGATAAATCTTTATTGTACACCACAAATAAAATACAAACTGCAAACAATAACAAGACAATACATTGGAGTACAAAGGGCGGCCTTATCGCTGTGAGCGATCTCTCTAGTTATTGTTTTACTTGGCACCGACTTCAAAATTATTAAATACTCAATTATTAAATTGTTTATGTTTCTTTTAATTATCACTTATAATGTCGAAATGATTTATAAAGTTAATTTATTTTTTACTTTTCAGTTTCCGTTTTGAAGTTGGTTTAATTTTTGGCAAAAAAGTTTTATATTATTAAGAACATTCTACGATTCTTACAGTTTTAGAGCTATTACATATTACGTAATCTATGTTTTATATATTTTTTATCACCAACTTATTAAAGTACAATTTTTTTTTAAACTATTTTCTGATTCTATGCACGTACAGTCATACAATAATAGTTGTTTAATGTAAGCATTTTTTAATCTTACCATACTAATACATATAACATAAATACTACCCAATACCCTAATCCAAAGATTGGTGTTATTTTACAAAGACATTATTTACCTTCAATTATTTACTAAAGAAACTTACAAAATTAACAAGTACTAAGTACCTACTCAGTTGTCCCTGTTTTCATGACACTGTTAATGAGATCACTCATATACCTACCTACAGCTGTCAACGTAAGGTACTCAGTAAACTTGAAAGCGAATAGAAGCGCACTGTCAAGACAATGTTATTTCCTTGATTATTCTTAGATTTTATTTAAATTAAATTTAAGTTGACCAGTTCGTGTACGCCATGTGCGTTTAAGGAAATAAACGTTTGGACTTTGACTTTGACTTTGTCTGACCTACAAGTACGAAGACCGTTTATAGTTACGGTGTTATGGTGTGTGTTATATTTATGAGAACTTGTTGTACGCACACAAAACTAAGCAAGATTTTTAAAAAAAGAGTGATTTCCACAATGTTAATAGGTACTAGTAATAAGAATAATCTACAAATCCCTACATTTAGATTAATATCTATATAGGAAATCTTTTATGAGAAATTGTGTCCGTTCTTATAATAAGCTTCCGCAGCTTATAACTGACCTACCCATTCAGAAGTTTAAGCTTTTAATTAAAAAATGTCTTCTGAAAAAAGCCTTTTATTATATAGAAGACTATATCAAAGATTATGCTTGGACGGATGTAGCTCCGTTCCACTAGGATGGACAAAATAGCTGAATTTTGTTTTTTTTTCTGTTATGTGCATGTTTGACTAGCATTTGTTTGTAAATGTTAAATGTAAGTATAATTGTAACCATGTTGTACACCAATATAATATTGTTATTATAACAACATAAAAGATGAAGGTTCTATTCGCTTCTCAACTCAGTATAAAAAATTGAAGCGAACTGTGAAGACAATGTTATTTCCTTGATTATTCTTAGTTTTTAACCCACGACCAAAGAAGAGGGGTGTTAATAAGTTTGACGTGTCTGTCTGTCTGTCTGGGACATCATAGCTGCCGAACGGATGGAGCGATTTAAATTTAGTTATTTTTGTATGTCAGGTGAGTTTGGCACAGGTGTTCTTAGACATGATTCATGAAAATCGGTTGAGCCGTTTAAAAGTTATGGGGGTAAGAGTGGGAATGGGAAAGTAAAACCGAAAATCTGCAAATATACCAGTGTGGTATCAAATGAAAGCGCATCGCGTCCACATTACATAATATTGTGACGTTTTACATTTAAGGAAATTAAGGCATTGAAATCGGGGGTTTTTCTTAAATTTTAAATTTAGATTTATAATTTAAATTAACTTTAAGTTGACCTATCCATGTATGCATAAGCGTCTAAGGAAATAAACGTTTTGACTTTGTTCGATGAGGGATATTAAAATAGTACCTATAACACGCGGTCTGTATCAGTTTTTTTTAAAAGAAAATTTAGTTACTTATTACTCTTTGTTTCGTTTCCATAAAATTGTAGTTATAAATTCAAATTTCCCACTCTCTATTATTTTGGTTCATTCATCGTGTATCGAGAAATCAGGCATCGAAACGTCTTGAACGACGTGCACAAGTTATATATGTCAAGAGACAGGAGCGCGCTAGCAGCGACAAGAAGACAAGAAGGAATCAGATCTTTGGATGGAGGTTGTGTCTGTTCACGTCCGTAAGTGGTAGCCCTCTGAATCCTTACACGTGACCTCCGGGTGGTGCTAAGAACAGTCTCTGGTGGTAGGCTTTGGCCGCGGCTTGTCACCACCCTCCGGGCTGGGCCAGTGCATGAAGCGATTTTTTCGTGTTTCGTAATGTGGCCCGGAGAAGCCATCTACCTTCTAGGTCTTCATGTGCCATCTTAGACCACATCGTCACTTTATATCAGGTGAGATTGTGGTCAATTGAAGGCTTATCCAGCATACAAAAAAAAAAAGATCGATCTCACACGAACCGCGCGCGCGCACCGCAAAATCTATAATCCTATCAAAATGCAATACAAAATAGCCTGGCCAGATTGTGAAAAGTATCGTGTGTGTTGTGCTAACAAAGGACAGTGTTGTCAATGCAAGGCGGAGTAGGCAGTCCTGGATATTTAAACTGTGAGTATCTTTGTCTGTATGCTCGCCTCACGTGTTATGAACCAAACCTTTCCTAAACCACAATATAATTTTAATTGTAAAATAATTTTGACATTTTGTTTGACATAATTTTAATAATGTTTATATTGACATTACAAATAATTGACTTATACGTGTTTGACATTTAAGGATTAATATTTTTGTGTTTTTTTTTGATATTGTGTGTTTAATCTAATAATCTAATAATGAAATAGTTAATTAATAAATATTTTTTTTGTGTTTTGCAATATTCATACGCCGAAAGAAGGCAGATTTCAGTGTAACTTAAATATTTTACTAAGAACTTTGTACAAACCTGAATTTCTATGAATAAATGATTATGATTATGATTATGACCATCGTTGACCATAACCTGGTCCCCCAAAGTGTGGCTGTGCCTATTCTATTGGAATGCAACACTCTTACAAACTTCGAGGATGCGAATCTCAAGTGGAAGCAATTCCACTTAGGATTCATAATATGTACTACCAAGTACATCAAATTAAAATACCAGCCTTTTTTTTGCAGCCCTATCTTTTATCATAACAAGGATATGTTAAAGTTTAAAAAGAAATAAAACACTTTTATTTGAGTAAAGTAATATTTTGATAAAAACGTACACTCAGCTCCGACTGTGTCCTAAAAAAGCTTCCAACGCCAAGGCATCTGTTGTTTTTAACTGAAGAAAAAAACAGGTTCTCAATTCGACGCGTATAGGTATGTAATTTTTTTACATAAAATGACAACGCTGACCTTCCGTTGTGTCTTACAAGTCACAACATAATAAAACCAACATCAAATAACCAGCCAGGCGCGTATTCCTCTTCCTTTTTTAAATTCAAATAAAAAGTGCGATATTTGACGTAACATTTAGCACACACAAAACCAAAGAGCACAGCGTTATCCGTGATTATAAAGTGTTACTGCAGTTACCGCTATGGGTCGCTTTCTCATTTCGCCGGCAACGCGGTCACCTAGTTCCGTCGTGATCGATGCTATCATCTCTCTTGGTTAGTTGGACTAGAAATGTTTATGTTTTCGTCGAAGAATCCGTTTGAATTTCGAAGTTATGGAATACTAGCTTTACGCCCGCGGCTTTGCCGTAATAGTAATGGAATTTCCCGCGGGGCTTTGCTCGCATTGATTTATTTTTATGTGGTATTTTACCGAGGTAAACGTAGGCAATGTATTATTTTGAAATGTAAGCTTTAATGTTGTGAAGTTTCATCAAAATCCATTCTATAGTGTTTGCTTGAAAGAGCAACAAACATTCTCAATCACTTATAAACATTCTCAGAAACTTTCGCGCTTTTAATATTAATAGGAAGGATAGTATAGTAGGATGACCAGACATGACCATCCTTTACTTAAAACTTGAAACGGGTAACATACCATGATTAAATCAAAATGCTTTTTTTATGTGATAAACCTCACTTTTAAGGTCAAACTATTTTAAATTATATGCAGAAATAAATTAAGACGCATCCGTAACCTTCCTGCGTTACGAATGAGTCTTAATCTTTTACTGCATAAAATTTAAAATGCCATGTTAAGACTGTTTTTTAGTTTTCCGATATTTTGGCTATTGCAAGCGCCATAATCGCGGCATTAACGATTGTCTGTTTGTATTGTTAAAAATCATAATAATTTAAAAAGTTACATCCTTTTCTTTTTCTTTACTCTTCAGATATAAGTAGAAATGTTTTTAGTCAAGAATCTGTTTTAATTTGGAAAATATGTTGTCTATGGCCCAGCAGGACCATCCCTCTGTTTCTTCACTCTTGAGGTCTAGAAATGTTTATTTTTCAGTCAAAGATTTCGTTTAAAGTTCGTAATTCTTAGAGTCTTTGGCCCAGACATGACAATTCCTCTTTTCTTAAATATCATAGCTAAACCTGAAGAAAATTAAGATCTGCTTTCTTTATTTTCTATTTCAGTGCCAACAGCCAAGGTTGGCAAACGCTTTTATTTAGTTTGTTTTCTATGATTTTCTGAAACTGACCCTTGTCCTTTGAATCTATATACATACTTATTTAAAATAATTAGGCTTATACTACAAATAAAACACTCGAATAAATATTTTCATACAGTCATAAGTATTTAATAAAAGCGGTCTAGTAGTATCGAAGCCCATTCAAAGCAAACAAACTATAAAATCTTTTCTCTGTATAATAGTAGTTTACCTAAACTAAAAACCATAAGCTAAAAAAAAGCTAGCTCAAACTACAAGATAATTTAAAAAAAAATAAGGAAAAAACACAAAAAATCACCAGCAAACAGCGAACAAAACGCCAAAACATATAGGTCAACAAACTTGTGATCATGACCCCATCATGCAAAATGGCACCGAAATCTGTGACAGCGCAGACGTAATGTTGGTAACTGACCTCCTTAGGCTCGCCTTTCACGAACTTTCTCTGGCACACTTGAATTAAGGTGAATTCACATGTTGTGGTGAATTTTAAGGTATAAACAAAAGTATTCCGAGAAAGATACAGTCATTGTTTTAGTAAAACATGCGATGGCGATAAACGGGGCTTCCGTTCCAATGTGATTTCCAAAATCCAAAAAACATTACTTATACATTTTATCCTACGTTAAGAATTTAAGGTTTTTTTATTATTGTTGACTATTTTTATAAATATTCCGTTTTGTTTGATCAAATTATCAATATCAAACAGGTCTAGTTAGATAGACTCTTTAAATAAGAAATTTTCAAAAAGCACACGAAAAATAATAAATAAAAATGTTTTTGTGCAAAAAGATGCAGTCAGAGCGCTCACATATCCAAGTACTATAAACGCGCAATGTCGCTTGATTTACTTTTAGATTATTAGGTAGATTTTTTTCATGCCGACAACAGAAAATGGATTCCTCAAAATGTCGAAACTCTTTATCCATCACGGTTATGGAAAAGCCTGGTGACATACAGTCAGACATATAGACAGACGTCGAAGTCTTAGTTACAAGGTCCCGTTTTACCCTTTGCTGCATAAAAATGCATTGCGGTTGATAAATATTACCTACGCCTACCTAACTTTTCCTTCTTATGTAATACTAGCGGCACGCCCCGGCTTTGCACGGGTAAACCAAAATATAACCTTCTTTGGTCATAGGAATACAACTTATGTAAATGGATCACATACCTACTCAGTTACAAATACAACATAATTTCGCCGCAAGTCTGCAAAATTCACAGTTAAAATGTGTAGCGTAACTGTATTTTTTTTAAAGCTAGAATTCTATTATTATGCCATTCGAAAGAGCAGAAAAAAAAACTGTATACTCAACTTATTTTACGTGTTTTGGTGGTTACCCCATTTGAACCTGCAATCGACGATATGTACAATATCTATGCTATACCTATGCTAGGGTTTAGTTCTGAAAATAACTTTTCGAATGGGATTAGTTACCTGTTAACGAATTATTAACTACTAACTAAGCGACAAAATATTATCAAGCGACAATTTTTTTATTTCCGCACACGACCATTCAGTAGGGAGCCGACAGATTATTTCGTGATCTTAACCCCTCCCGTACCTCCGTGCCCGACTGACGCCTGCCACTCCACAACGCATAGTATAAGGTATAACCTTTTTAACATAATGTATAAAATTGTAATATACAATTTGCAGTACCTAATTAAAATGATAGTCCAAACGGCTAATAATTAATCAAGTTCCATAGCCGAGCTTTGGAAGTTTCGAGAACATTGTCAGAAGGGCATAGCTAGAGAAATTGCAGTTACTGAGCGCATTCACCCATGATTATTTGTGAAATTAATGACAGAGCGTAGGATTTTCTACTTACCAAAGTTGTCGAAAATTTTGATTAATTAATTTGAGTTTATTTATTGTCCTTCCTGTCTAAAGAAAGTAAGTAAACATGGGCAGTTTGGCCCGCTAAAGGCAAAAAATAGATTTAGTGACGGATGTGAATCGAGGACCAAATATACCGTGCTTAACGTAAAATCATAGAGAGTCGTCACGGCCTCGACCGACAGTGCCAGTGCCCATGAGATTAAGTTTTGTTATGGAAAAGGCTTATATAGAAGCAATTATTTAGCAATTTAAGAATTAATATACATATATACCTATGTAAATATCTCTACCTACATACGCACCAGTCTTCAATAATATACCTATCTAATATCTATATATTGACATCTTCCACCATGCCTGCCCAAGGTAGATTATTTTAATAAAACATAATACCTACTTAACACCTAATAGGTAATGGAAATTAAAGTGGAAAGTTATTCCCAACAACTGCGTGGAAAACTGGGTTAGTTACAAAAATGTACTACCAATAAAACGTGTGCATTGTGGTAAATGGGAGACTCTAATTTCTATGGAGAAATCACAATTTACTATTTTATCAAAGATACTAAACCTACCTGCCCACCTAATAAAACATATTTTATAGTTAAGTAAGTACCCTTTTCAAAAGCAATCTTATTCGACCTACTCCCCCCACCTTTCCGTCCACAGATACAATATTTTATGAATCTGTGGTAGAGCTAAGTATCATTTTGTCTATGGTAGTGGGAACGTCCCAGATACGAGTCCCGTTAGTAGAGAAAGTGCTGCACTCTATGCAAATTATGCAATTTGAACCAACAGTCACTGCGTTCGACATGACAGATGTTTGAATTTCGAATTTGTTATCAGATTATTGCTAGTTTTCTGTTAGATTATGTTATGACCAGTTGCAGCTTACCAGTAATACCACCATCGAGATGATACACTACACATAATATTATAAAAATAACAGGAGATACCTACTTAAATGAAATGTCTTGTAGGTTTACGTAGAGTTTAAGAAACATTCAGTTTTAATTAAATTTTAGTTTAAATTACCTGGTTAATGTTGCAGGTTTATGTATGACATACAGCCAGAAATAAAATCGTGAACTTCACTCAGCATCAGTCGCTACAATAAATAATAAAAAAATATTTATAAAATGTGTCTTTCTAGAGCTATTTTCTTTTTGTATACCACGTAACACTAAGTAAAAATTTATGAAATTTTTTAATTTTATGATGGTTTCAGGAGTTACTTTTGTCGTGTAATAATGTTGATATATATACTTTTTGTCTATCAGTACCCACTTTCTTTAGAAATAGATTCCATAATACTACGAGGTAATTATGGAATCTATCAACGTATGGTAATGGTATATATCAACATTGTTACACGACAAAAGTAACTCCTGAAACCATCATATAATAAAATTAAAAATTTTCATTAATTTTTACTTAGTGTTACGTGGTATACAAAAATACCGGTCATAGGAGTCTCTTAAACTTTGTTTTTTGAGAACTTTATTATTTCAATGTACTTATTGATATTTCATCAATCGCAGAGAGAGTTAATGATATAAAAAACTTAAACTCAACAGATACTCTTCAGATAGTTTTAGTACCCGTATACGTGAAAGATTACTGCAGCAACATCATTACTGTATTTCATACGAAGAAATACCTACAGAATTCAATAATATATCTCTAGAACTATGCCCTTATGCCACAAAACCTAGAAATTCAGGTCTACCCACTCACTACCCACCTCAAACACCGTTACACTGTCACCCACCCGAGAATCTATGTAATCTAGTTTCGTAATAATTTCAAATCACCAAATATGTACCTATTAACTACTACTCATTGCGACTGACCCAGCTTCCACCTAACATTGACAAAAGCATAACCTAAATTACATCATCCCCGATTAGTTACAGTTACACGCTGTTTCTATGCAGCTTTCGAACAATGATTTAACGTGAGCTAAAATGATGCCATCAGTAATAGCAGCCACGAAAAAACTAACGGAATTAAATACTCAAACAACCACGGAGAAAGGCTTTCGATTGGCCCACATAGTCGAGCACGCGTGTCGCTCGCGACAGTAAAACGGCACAACACTAGCCAGAACTACCGTTCATTCACAACCCTATTTCTAGCGCGCAGCGGTGAAAACCGCGCGAGTTTTGACATTCCCGCCACGAAGCAAACGTCAAAAGTGACATTAGCTCGCGAAAACGTGTCGTCTCGTTCATTTTTATTGGCAAAATGTTGTTGTTGCATTCTACCAGCATCGAAAAAGAAAGCATTCGATTTTTTCCCGGCGTTTTGCTATGTAGAAGAAAGCAGCATGTAATAGAAACGTTTGCCGGTTGCATTGCATTGGTTGCATAAGATAATGCATTTCCCTAACGTTCACTTGACAATGTGTGTAGTTGAATTTTCACCTATGAGTACTATGTACTAATCTGTACTGGGAGGCACGTAGGTCTACCTTCTTTTTCTTGATGTCTTTATAGAGATTAACAGCAGTTATAGGTTCTTACAATGAACTTGTATCCACGTAATTATTATAAGATACTATGAATAAGAAAGTGGGCTACTTACACCTTACCAATATTAGGTAATTAGCCCTTTCGTTTTAACCACTAAGTAGGTTCCTATTTGATCAAAGTTTCATCACTACTTACATAAAAATGATTTATTTTCCTTCTCTTCTTTAATCAGTTATTGTCGTTTTGTCGAGCCCATGTCAAGCGGACTAACAGGGCGGTTTTAAACGACAAAAATTACCTAACGTGTATTGGACTGTGGTGGATTACTTAATTTGATATTGCACTCTGGTAACACAACAACAAAAAGCCAAAATTTTAAAATTCGAGTCACACTTATCAAATCAAATCAAATCATTTATTGCATTCATGTGTGTACAATTGGTACTTAGGTTGCTGTTTAAATATTTTTATGAAACAAAATGATTGTAGTTACACATAATTCATTGTGTCTATTAAGAATCAGACTCATATTTGTTTTTGCATTGCTATGCCAAAAAATTTTAGTGAGGTAAATTCATCTTATCAGAAAGAAATGCATAAATTAAATTTCCTGATTGTATCGAGTTGTCCTTCAAATTGTTTCTTTTTAACCCCCGACCAAAAAAGAGGGGTGTTATAAGTTTGACGTGTCTGTCTGTCTGTCTGTCTGTGTGTCTGTCTGTCTGTCTGTGTCACCATAGCTCCCGAACGGATGGAGCAATTTCAATTTAGTTTTTTTTGTATGAAAGGTGAGTCTGGCGCGAGTGTTCTTAGATATGTTTTATGAAAATCGGTTGAGCCGTTTAAAAGTTATGGGGGTTAGAGTGGGGAAGGAAAACCGAAAATCTGCAAATATACTAGTGTGGGGTATCAAATGAAAACGCATCGCGTCCACATTACATAATATTATGTTGTTTTACGTTTAAGGAAATTACGGCATTGGAATCAGGGGTTTTTCTTAAATTTTAAATTTAGATTTATTAGATTAAGTAGCCGAGAAACTTATTAATCAAGTACTTAAGGTTACTACTATTACTTTACTTTTACATCTAAAATACCACAAAAGGATTATAGCTAACTTGAAACAAACTAGAAAATAACCATACCTACTTACCATCAAATCTGTGGTATAGTACCTAATACTTAATACCTGAATATTAATTTGCATCTACTTGTGTAGGATTAAGGAATCTTAATTTTATTACTACAAGCAATAGCAACCTCTAGTCGTTGGATTGTAACACGAACTTTCATCAAGTGCCGTTATGCCAAAGTGTACCGCGACCTCGAATCCCGCTCCAGATCGGCGTATCCGCGCTGCGCCGGCGCACCTGGTGCATAGCTGCTATTGGTCTATTGACTTGTGTGGAATATAGCTTAATTTTTTTTAAGGCGGTGATTATTTATGGTGATTACGATGTCCTTTGATCCTCATGATGTTTTAAATAATTATGTTGCTTTTCACATCGCGGCTCTATCTCTTTTTTATACAAAAGTAAATAATAGCTTTTTTTTAAACTTGACACAAAAAAAAAATTTAATAGTTTTAATAATTTCTAAGAGAAGCGGGTTCAAGCACCAACCAAACCGTTCAACTGCTAATGTGTTGGTAGGTAAGTAATACATTAATCATGCTTATACATTTTGCTCAGATAAATGAACTGTTGGGGAATAACCATGATAAAAAACATGACCGTCATTTCTTACCTAACTTGACATAACATAATGAAAAACAATTGAATCACCGGCACCGTGACCAAAAACCAAATCATTGGTTACAATGCGAATAAAATGACTTTACAGCGTAACCGAACAAGTAGGTATGTACCACAATCAACGCGACATTGAAACCGGTATTTTCTCGGCTTAAAATCAGAAAGCGCAGCATTGGACATTCACAACTATTACAACTTTTACCCAACAATCTATGATGACTTAAGTTCACCACGTATCCATCGCTGGTTATAAATGAAAGGAGGATTAGAAAGTACGCGTAAAAGCAGCATTGCTTTGAGGACTCTGTGTTGTGAACAATAAGGTTATGAACAAGCGAGTATTCAGCAAAATGTCGGCCAAAGTGGGCACAAAATGTCGGTTAATCTGGGTCACTGCCGCGAATAACGGACGGCATCGTTGCCCGCCCGCGTAACGTTACGTGTGGGAAATTATTTGAATTTGGAACGCGGTTTTTTTTAGTTTTTTATCTGTTGGTATTGTCATTGTTTGCATTGTGGTGTGATCTAGTTTTAGCGTTAACCGTTATGACAGTTAAAACTAATATGATTAATGTCGATTAACATCCTAGCTCTAATATGTAAATTGTTCATTTTAGATTAATCACTTTCTAAAGACCATTGTTTTTTCCTTGGTCTTATCACACAGATTATATTATATTATTAATAATAGTCTTACTAAGTATAATGTATTGTTTCATGAATCGGCGTAAGTAATATTGTAGTGTAATTAGTATTGTGTTAGTTTTATGGGGCTAATATTATTATTATAAAAATATCTAAAGGATTTTCAATAAAATAAAAAAAAAGTTATTTGCTTAGAATTTCTAACAATATGATTGTTCTTCGCATGTAAGTAAATCCCCGAGACCCTGCTTACTGACGTGTCTTTGTATCCTAGGTGTATGTAACCTAGGTAACAATAAATGTAGGTACGTTTTAACCAAAAATGTGATTGGTAAGTACTTAATTCTTAATTATTTCTTTCGCAGCTAGAAGTGACTTTTTTTATATAATCCACCAATTTCGTAAAATAAAAATCCTTATTTTATTTGATAAAACTTATTTGATAAACATCTTTTATAAAAAAAAATAAAGTAGTAAAATACTCGAGTCGTAAGGTTTCTCATTTTATTGAGGTACCTACACAAAAATAAACATGTTATTGTATTGTTTCATGCATGCATGTGTTCGGGTCTGGGGGTTTTCTATGTATCATAAGTACCTATGTATTTAAAAAAAAAAAATATTATGTAGTATATCAGTCACCTAACACCCATAGTACAAGCTCTGCTTAGTTTGGGGTTAGGTGATGCTGTGTGAGTAGTCCGGTACTACATATTTATTTATTTATTATTTATTGTAAGTCGATAACGTTATGGTATGTAACGTAACCTAGTAACTCAAGTTAACTAACGGGACTGTAATGTGTAAGCGTTCAATGCCACTTTCCCTGGTTTCAGCGTTATAATGATGTTGGTACCGTAGTTTTGATACTTGCTAGTCAAAACTATATAAATAAAAATCTCAAACGTCTTAATTAAAAAAACATCATTTTATTTTGTATTTGTTTACTAAGACAAGTAATTAGGCACTAATGGTCGTTGATTACGTGATTCCAAAGATATCGGTTAATCATGAGGTTTCTTTCCAATTTCTAACAAAATTCAAGCTTTGCATAAATAACCTTCATTAAGAGTCAACACATTTTAGATACAAATTCTTTATCAATATTTATTATTTATATACTAAGTACTTACCTAGATTTTAAAACACCTACCGTTATTCAACTGGGTTCGACCCAAAATCTAATTACAATATAAATTTCCGCTGTAGTCATAACATTTCTTGGAATAATAATCTTTGGACGGATAATAGAATAAACAGTTACTGTTATATTACCAGTTTGGTAATATACCGCTAAACGAACAATCTAGGTTACCAAACACTGATTGACGCTCGTTAGAAGGTACCAAAATACTAACATGGTGAGTAGGTATAATGCATAATACTTTTAGTTATGAACACTAACTACTATAGGTATTTAAGTATTTGGAATATAATGAGTTTCACGGATCACTATGGATAGCTTGGCTTAGAATCGCGACTCTTCGATGAGCCAAGCTATCCTAGCTAGTCGGTCGGATATTATGTTTCATGTGCGAGATTTATATTCTTGTTGAAAATATCTTACAAGGATTCGATGAAATATTATACTTATTATAAAGAAAAGTCCCCCGACACGTCTGTTTCTCTATATGTTCGGGATAAACTCAAATTACTGAACGACCCTTTAACGGTTTTCAGCAGTATGTAGATTGATTCAAAACGAAGGTTTAAGTCTCTGTGCAAAGCCGGAACGAGCCAGCTAGTACCTTAATACGCGTGTTTTTTTTAATAAATTTATTTCTTTTTCTATATCTATACTAATATTATAAAGAGGAAAGGTTTGATTTTTTGTTTGTTTGTTTGTTTGTTTGTTTGTCTCGAATAGGCTCTGAAACTACTGCACCGATTTAAAAAATTCTTTCACCATTCGAAAGCTACACTATCCCTGACATAGGCTATATGTAGTTTTCAAAAATAATATGATTCCTTACCAAACTCCGATAATGTAACCCATGGTGAAAAAAAAGAACCCAAATCTTTCTTTAATGGCGAATGCTGCGAAAACTATTGAATATATAACAAAGTGATGTATTACAACTTTGTAGACCTTATTATTATCTACAATAAACGTCGTTACATCATATCTCTAACTATTATAGTTTTGTGACAATAACCGATTTTTATGAAAATATAAACCTAAAATCTTTCTTTAATCGCGAATGCTGCGAAAACTATTGAATATATAACAAAGTGATGTATTACAACTTTGTAGACCTTATTATTATCTACAATAAATCTAAATTTAAAATTTAAGAAAAACCCCCGATTCCAATGCCTTCATTTCATTAAATGTAAAACAACATAATATTATGTAATGTGGACGCGATGCGCATTCATTTGATACCCCACACTAGTATATTTGCAGATTTTCTGTTTTCCTTCCCCACTCTAACCCCCATAACTTTTAAACGGCTCAACCGATTTTCATGAAACATGTCTAAGAACACCCGAACCAAACTCACCTTTCATACAAAAAAAACTAAATTGAAATCGCTCCATCCGTTCGGGAGCTATGGTGGAACAGACAGACAGACAGACAGACACACAGACAGACAGACACGTCAAACTTATAACACCCCTCTTTTTTGGTCGGGGGTTAATAAACGTCGTTACATCATATCTCTAACTATTATAGTTTTGTGACAATAACCGATTTTTATGAAAATATAAACCTAAAATCTTTCTTTAATCGCGAATGCTGCGAAAACTATTGAATATATAACAAAGTGATGTATTACAACTTTGTAGACCTTATTATTATCTACAATAAATCTAAATATAAAATTTAAGAAAAACCCCCGATTCCAATGCCTTCATTTCATTAAATGTAAAACAACATAATATTATGTAATGTGGACGCGATGCGCATTCATTTGATACCCCACACTAGTATATTTGCAGATTTTCTGTTTTCCTTCCCCACTCTAACCCCCATAACTTTTAAACGGCTCAACCGATTTTCATGAAACATGTCTAAGAACACCCGAACCAAACTCACCTTTCATACAAAAAAAACTAAATTGAAATCGCTCCATCCGTTCGGGAGCTATGGTGGAACAGACAGACAGACAGACAGACACACAGACAGACAGACAGACAGACAGACACGTCAAACTTATAACACCCCTCTTTTTTGGTCGGGGGTTAATAAACGTCGTTACATCATATCTCTAACTATTATAGTTATGTGACAATAACCGATTTTTATGAAAAAATAAACCTAAAATCTTTCTTTAATCGCGAATGCTGCGAAAACTATTGAATATATAACAAAGTGATGTATTACAACTTTGTAGACCTTATCATTATCTACAATAAACGTCATTACATCATATCTCTAACTATTATAGTTTTGTGACAATAACCGATTTTTATGAAAAAATAAACCTAAAATCTTTCTTTAATCGCGAATGCTGCGAAAACTATTGAATATATAACTAAGTGATGTATTACAACTTTGTAGAACTTATCATCATCTACAAAAAACGTTGCTACATCATATCTCTAACTATTATAGTTTTGTGACACTATGCGTTGTGGAGTGGCAGGCGTCACTCGGGCACGAAGGTACGGGAGGGGGGTTAAGATCACGAAATAATCTGCCGCGCGATCGGCTCCCTACTGAATGGTCGTGTGCGGAAATAAAAAAATTGTCGCTTGATAATATTTTGTCGCTTAGTTAGTTGTTAATAATTCGTTAATAGGTAACTAATCCCATTCAAAAAGTTATTTTCAGAACTAAACCCTACCATTATAGCATAGATATTGTACATAATATCGTCGGTTGGCAGTTCAATTGGGTTAACCACCAAAACACGTAAAATAAGTTGAGTTTACAGTTTTTTTAGTTTTTTTCTGCTCTTTCGAAGAGCATAATAATATAATTCTAACTTTAAAAAATACAGTTACGCTACACATTTTAACTGTAAATTTTGCAGACTTCCGTCGAAATTATGTTGTAACTGAGTAGGTATGTGATCCATTTACATAAGTCGAATTGTTGTATTCCTATGACCGAAGAAGGTTAAGTTGGTGTATGTAACTTGGCAAACCAGCATTGCTCTTACACTAATTCTTAGCTTGAACGAAAAATTATACACCAATATAAAACCAACTTTCTTCAAAAAACTAACGTTACACAAATTGACCCGAACCAAGTTTATGTTTGTTGTCGGTTACACCAAATTGAAGATTGCAATCAATAGTATGTTTTCTCTTACCTTAATCTTCTTATAAATAATAAATCTAAATTTAAAATATTAGAAAAACCCCCGATTCGAATCCTTCAATTTCCTTAAAAGTAAAACACCATAATAATGTGTAATGTGCACGCAATGCGCTTTCATTTGATACTCGAGTTTTTGCAGATTTTCGGTTTTCCTTCCCCACTCTAACCCCCACAATTTTTAAACGGCACAACCGATTTTCATGAAACATGTCTAAGAGCACTCGCGCCAGACTCACCTTTTAAACAAAAAAAACTAAGTTGAAATCGCTTCATCCGTTCGGGAGCTATGATGTCCCAGACAGACAGACACGTCAAACATATGACACCCCTCTTTTTTGTCGGGGGTTAAAAATGAATCGCAAAATGTGTTGCTAAGCGCATAACTCAACAACGCCTATACCAATTTAGCCAATTTATTTTTTTAAATGTTCGTTGGAGTGGATGTTTTTTACGGCGAGAAAAATTCGAATCATTTTGAAACAATTTTGAATAATTACCCGTGCAAAGCCGGGGCGTGCCGCTAGTATTTAATATAGAAGAGAACTTTAGAACCATATATGATTGTTTCATATGAAATCTTATCAAATAATAAAAAAAGGATCGAAATGGGTTTTATAACTTCGAAGTTATCTACCTATATAACACGCATTTTTTTTTTTTTTTTTTTTTTTTTTTTGTTGATAAGCCTTCATTTGACCACAATCTCACCTGATGTAAAGTGAAGATGTGGTCTAAGATGGAGCATGAAGGCCTAGAAAATGGCTTCTCCGGACCACATTACGAAACACGAAAAAATCGCTTCACGCACTGGCCCAGCCCGGAGGGTGGTGACAAGCCGCGGCCGAAGCCTACCACCAGAGACTGTTCTTAGCACCACCCGGAGGTCACGTGTAAGGATTCAGAGGGTTACCACTTACGGACGTGAACAGACAAAACCTCCTATTCCTCATAAAATAATAATATCATTTTTTTGAGAAATACTACTTAATGAACTTGAGAAACCTCCTCTCTTTGAAGTCAGTTTAAACATTCTAGAGAATAACCTTGGTAAAGTGTCTAGATTATTTTTCCAGTAAATGCGCAGACTGCAGCTTTCACTGCACTTCACTGTTTAACTAGGACTTTAGAATAATGGCAAATAGACAACCAAGTACCTAGGTTATTATCATCATCATCTTTTAACAGAACATAGATTTCCGCTATCCATGTAGATCGTTGTCTTCATCTATACTAATAAGTATTATAAAGCTGAAGATTTGTTTGTTTGTTTGTTTGAACGCGCTAATCTCCGAAACTACTGGTTCGAATTGAATAATTTTTGTGTTGGATAGTCCAGTTATCGAGGAAGGCTATAGGCTATATAACATCAAGTTACAACCAATAGGAGCAAAGATATAGTGGTAAATGTGTAAAAAACGGGAGCAATTGTTCATCTTTGAAGCCTTCCGTTGCGTGCGCCGTGAAAACGGTTCAAGATACACAAAAAATATCTATGCATTAAAGAATAATAGCTCTTTTAATGATCTAAAAAACAGTCCGCGATAGTATATGTCTATCTTTTAAGATTAACTCACAAAAACCGTTTTTATGGTACCTAATTTGGTCGAAATAATTTGTTTAAGTTGTATCAACATAATAATATTAATCTTTATTCAAATAAATATATTGTTGGTTAGGAGTAATTCATCCATTATAACGCGGGTAGCACCGCAGGGCACAGCTAGTCCTCTTATAAAGGAGAGCATAGGATGTCCACGCAAAATATAAATGTACGGTTATCTACTTCTTCTTCTTTTACTTTGAAGGCGTCCAAGACTGGCTTTATGGCCGTCAACCAGTTGTCTACACTGGTAGCGGTTTGAATTACAACCTGACTTTGACAGGCACCCTAAAAGCTATGCTCAGCAGGATATAAATCGTCTATAATAAAAAACCTTACTATACTAATTCGTTTCTTATTATGCAAACTATGTCAAGAATGACTGGTCCAGCCCATTATAAATACACTTATAACTGTATTCCAAGATAATAGAACAACTTTGCACTATTTTAACATAAATTTAAAAGGGATTTGCGAGCTAGTTTAAAAATTTATACATTATCGGAAGGGGCACGTGGGTGGTAGCGGTGCGAGGAAGCCGAGTCAGCCGGCGGCGGGGAAACGGCCCGGTCTCGGGGGCTGGGGGAATAAATATATGGGATAGTTTGATTTTATTTATTTATTTATTTAGTATGCCGCTGAAGTTTGGCTACAAGCTCCGCACAGTCCGTAACTCCGCTCCGCAATACTCGCTGGCTCCGCACCGCTGCGCTGTCTCGCTCCGCGTCAATGGACAGACAAAGTCCGCAACTCCGCTCCGCAATACTCACACGCTCCGCACCGCCGGCGCCGGCTGGCTCCACTCCAATGGACAGGCACCCTAACCATGCCCCAAAAACACTTCAATAAATTAATCTGAAAGAATATTATATGGACGCGTTGGTGATGTGTAGTAAATGCAGATGAAAAAAGATAATCAAAAGAAATAAACTGTATAAGTTTAAATGATAACTTAGCCAACAATTAAAACGTACTTTCTTTTTGTAACAAATAATATCGCAAAGTCAATAACCTCTAATTGTAACATGCCGTTCATTCCACTGTTACATGCACACAAACCGTCAAAGTTCCGCCCCACATATAGGTTACAGCAAAAAATATTTCCTTTCATTCAAAAGAAATTTTCCGGTCATGTAATATATTACTGTTAAAGTTTTACATCTTTCCGTGGACGTAATGTGGCATTGGCATTGCGTGCGCAAACGCAACACGCACACATAGACAGTATTACAGATACGTTCACAGGTAGAATACGATCCCCTCTCTTACACACACAGATGAGGAGAGAACAGAAAGGTAGTTTTCAGAAGTGCAACTGTCCTTGAATGAATCGATGTGAAATGCTTGAAGTAAGCTTTTCTATTTTATTGCGATGCACTTTAATTTTATTTTTTCAGTTTTTCTACTTTGGTTAGCTAAATCCTACCCACCTAGTAACATGACATTCTAGGAAAACCTGACCTAACGAATCTTATTAATAACAAGCTTGTGGATATTGAATAACAAAAAAAAACATTAAAATATATCCCAGATTACACTAAAACACAATAAGTGAATAATAAAGTTTGTGCCTACTTTAACCAACTTACGCACACACTCAAAAATCATATATAAACAGTACTGTGTGTATACAAGATTCGTATTAAGTGAATGCACATATGTGTGGGTAAAGAAAGGTGTTTAGTTTGGTGAAATGGGAACATAGACGCAGGCATAATAGTTTAAACTTTAACAGATAGATAATGTTTGCGATGTACTTGCATAGTTTTGGCCCACTTAGGCAAATAATTGCAAGACCTACTTTTAAAATTAATAAATTTGATAAATAAAAGATAGACTCATACTACGGGTTCCGTGTACCTACAGTTTATACACATTTTCCAATTTAAAAAATACCAAAAAAAATTACTTATGCATTTTATTATTCAGAGCGGCCACCAAGTACCTACTGGCCTCGCGCCTAGTTACGCTTTACCACATAAAAATCACGTTTGTTGCATGGGAGCCCCATAGACATTTATTATTATTATCTGTTTTCAGTATTTTTGAATATAGTGGCAACAGAATTTTATCATGGCTCAAAATTGCAACTCTTTCTCGCGGTTCTTGAGATACAGCCTGGTAACAGAAACGCAGACAAATAGACGATGAGGTCTCAGTAATATAACCCTAAAAAACAATGCGGCATGTGCAAATGCAAGCGAATACCACAAACTTAATAAAACGAAAATCTATAATCTTACAACTGTCTGTTAAAAATGTACCTACTTATTCCTCTGATACAAGTAAGTACATGAGTATGGCATTATTAAATCTTATTCAAGTCTTCCTAAATATTTTAACTCATGTTCATGTTCATCATCAACATTCGGCAATTGGATTTTTTTTTGTGCACTCTGGCCTCGCCCAATTAATATAATGTAGGTATGCGGGGTTACTTAGATGTACCCATCTACCTACTAGGAACTTTTAGGTAGGTAGTTAGGTAAGTCTAAAATCACACTACTCCGTCCGGCACAGTTGCATTCAGTTCTGCATCCTAGAAAGCGGCGCTTTCGCTTCACGGCCTAGTTGTCTACATGCTGGCCCAAGATCACGACTAGCCCTTCAGAAACAAAATGTTGGTACTGTGATCGCGGTCGCTGTCATAACGTTTCTTTTCTTTCGTCATAATTTATTATTTATGAGATGTGTATTCTTTGTTGGTAATCCATATTAAATAAATAAATAAAAATATATTCATTTAGATTAACAATGTACTGTAACTTCTTCATTTTGGTGTTTTAAAATTGGATTAAAATTACCTTTTATATAGGTACTTAATCAAATAATTATAAAATCTCAAGTCACTTTATAATAAAATGTCCTTTTGAGCCGCTTTTATTATATTTATAATATATGTACTATATTTTGTTATTTTTTTTATGTCAGTTATTGTAGGGACTTTAAATAGATAAAACTGTTGTTTTTATTCTTAAGTTGCTGCTGTAATAGCTTATAAACTGTGTTTATTTATATAAAAGTGTTCACAGTCGCGTGCACACTCATAATAATGGTAACGCAGAATACCAGTCTTCGGCAGCTCAAAGCTGCTTGAATATTATGCAGAGCGTATACTTTGTTGCCTAAATTTGACTATACTATTCATAGTTTTAAGTTTTACTTTTGTGGCACAAAATGAATATTTTATTATTAATATTACTTCTTACTTAAAACCTGTGGGCTTGTGGTAAAACTTGGGCAATTTTCCAACACACAGGTGGGTGGTGTGTGTGCGTCATCTAGTTTGCTTTTAAAGAAACTCAACAACTTCGGCTTTTCGTCCTTATTTTGAGTCTTAGGCACACCACCCCATCCAAAGTCGTAGCTACCACTCGCAAGATGGCGTTAGTGGTCGACATTATTACCGTAATTTGAGGAACAATTACTAAAATTTTCCTTTAAAGTCTATTTATTATTGAAGATGTCAAGCAAAATTTAGTGGACTTTAAATTATCTACCCCATTGACATACCTACAAAAAGAATTGTACTGGCAACAACGTGCTGCATTGCAGTACTGCTAAGTTTTCTAATGTGACAACCCCAAAATTAGGTCAAGCAAGGCAAGGAAGTGCATCGAACGAAAGATTTCGCACGATTTTTGTATTTTTTTGGTTTATATTTTCCAGTAAATTGTCCACTTTGTTTTTACTATCATGGTGACATAGTAGTGTGAAGTATTCATGATGTTCAGCAAAAGTGATATTGGGGATCGACGGAGAGAAGAAAATTTGTAAATGACAAGTGAATACCGCAGTATTAAAAATCTAGCAAAAAATCTAGAATTGGCCCTTTGAACATAGTTAGTTTTGCCGCACTGCCGCGAATTATCCTAAAATAATATGTGAGAAACGTAGCATAGTCAATATGAAACTGTAATCTGTAAAATAATTGTTATATTATTTGACCCAGTTACGATATCGTGTGCGTTGACCTATCCGAGTGAATGCGGACTATCGTGATGATATTTAAAGGATCGGGCATTGCAAATAATTAAATATTTATAAATGTCTATTTCTGTGCCAATACACAAAAGACATAACAACCTATTGGACCTCGCCTTTTCCATGCATGGTAAGTTGCGTTCTTTGTTTGAATTTAATTTTTATTTCGCTTCTGTTATATTTTGTAAGGCTTAGAAATATAATTATCTAGAAATTAAGAGTACAATTTCTTTACCTTTTACCTTTAGATATCCCTGTATAGCATTAGATTGGCTGTCATTATCTAATATATTTGAACATTTTCAGATGTGTTCATTACCAAGGAAATAGTTTAAAATTAGAACAGCTAGTAAGTATACATACATTTTGGCTGAATTTTCCTATAAAAATATAATCACTACTGAGCTGAGTAATGAAAAGAATCTGCCAAAAAATAGTGCCAAGATGAATTCCAAATACAAAATGAAATGATATTGAACTGTATTCCATGGATGTTGTGATGCTAAGTGATGGCTTATTTAATTATTGTGATGGAGAAAAGAGAGAAACTTTTAATATTGTGCTGTTTATAACGAGATAAAAGCTATAAAGCTGGAGTTGGTTGGTGGGCCTCCTGCCCCGGTCTTTGGGGCCCGTGGCAGGGATGAAGAAACAGAATGTCCGCACTCTATCGTTAATTGTGTGCACATTCACATATTTATTGGTTGGGGCTGCTGTCTTTGATGCACTTGAGTCTACCACGGAAAGGAACAGATTTGAAGTTCTGCAAGGTATGTATACAACTTTCATTTCACTATTCCTAAGTCATTCACCACCATTTTGTCAGATAGCCTAATGAAATATGTATAGCAAAATATGAATGTCTCAGGGAATGTATCATCATCATACATAAAAATCTATGAATTACTGACCTAATTAAACCTCAAAAGGCTAAAATTTTCTGTACTATCATCATTTCCACATCACTTGTACCTAATAAATACTTTAAGAGTTTTTTTATTGTTTTTAAATCAAAACTCACTTTCATTTTGAACATAGCAACATTTCATGTAACTTGCCTTTAAATCTATTGCAGCAGATAATACTACTAATATTATAAACGCAAACTGTTTGTTGCTTTTCACGCAAAAACCACTATGGATTTTGTTGAAACTTCACAGTAATTCAGCTTGCATATCAGATTAACACATTGACCACTGTTACCTGCGGCAAAATACCTCATTTCTAAATCATCATTGCAAAGAACGATTGGATCAAATTTTACACACAGCAGTTGTCCCAGTAAACCGTATTTACTACAGGAAATCTAGTAGTTTCAACAAAATTGACTTAGCCAAAAAAGTAAACATGAAATGAGGTAAAGCATGCTAAAAGGAAGATTAAATGGTAAGATTCCGACAGGTCTTATATTCAGCAGTGGTCTTCCTGATCAGATGATGAATGTCCTGTCTGCATCCATTCATTGTTCAATACAAACACCTCCATGTTTTGCAAACCTTTTTGACTGTATCTGTGTAAATCTTCCATACAAACAAGTCAGTAGGCATAGACACCACATATAAATAAATATACTAATCTTTTAACAATTCTACATTTTAGCAATTGAGGGCATGATAATAAGGAAGTACAATATAACAGAAGAAGACTTCAGAGTGATGGAGACGGTTGTGTTAAAGTCGGAGCCCCATAAAGCCGGACAGCAATGGAAGTTCACGGGTGCTTTCTACTATGCTACTACAGTGCTTACTACTATAGGTAATTCTTTATTTAAAGTTTTATTACATATTTGTTTTTAAACTCAAAATGAGCCCCTGAATGGATGAAGCTTAGTTTTTGTTTGTATGAAAGGTGAATTTCTTGGAGTGTTCTTAGACATGTTTGATGAAAATCGGTTGACCCGTTTAAAAGTTATGAAGGTTGTCAGTGGGGACGACCAAATATCTGCAAATATACTTGTGGGGTCTCAAATGATAGTGTGTCTCATGCACATAACAAAATAATGACTGTTTACTTTGGGTTTGAGATTTTTTTATTTTAAATTTACCATCATCATAGAATCTTGAGCCATCATCATAGAATAATTGTAGTAATTTTGATGGGTCATGGACAAAACATTGCATAATGTTTTATGATATTGTATTGTATGATTTATTATGGTCTGTT
This sequence comes from Gymnoscelis rufifasciata, assembly GCA_929108375.1. Lineage (NCBI taxonomy): Eukaryota > Metazoa > Arthropoda > Insecta > Lepidoptera > Geometridae > Gymnoscelis > Gymnoscelis rufifasciata. The sequence goes on along the minus strand of OV815327.1, from coordinate 3,329,522 downwards.
TGTAATTATGTATTTAAAATAATCCTTTGTTATCTCAGAACATTTCTGTGAAGAATAATATGATTATTTTTTTCTATTATTATTTTTTAAAGCTCATGCTCAAAAATGGCAGGTACATTCTATTTTTAGTCTTTCTTTTATAAGTTGTATACTGTCATATATATAATTTTGTTGTTTAATTTTACCTACCTTCCTGTATAAACACCATGTATTTAAAATAGGTACTTATTGTGTATCCTATTCTGGATAAAAATGTTGAAACCTAATTCATATATAATTTTTAACAACTTTATCTTTAAAGCTAGTGTTTACAAGATGGTTCATCTATTTCATTTCATACAGAATTATATTAGTACACTGACTTGTGAGTTATCTTATCAATAAGTATTTGGTAAAATTGAAATTGGTTGGTTTTTATAAAAAAATAAATATTATATCATAATGTCATAAATATATTATGTTATATAATGTCGACACAGACGGGACTCAAACCAGAGATCTCTCGCTCTATGTAACCTAACCTAACCTTTAGGTCACTAAGCCAATAAAACCGTATTCATTTTTATAAATAAGTACCTTCTAACGGTTGTCTTCTATACAATTCATAAGTAATGTTGAGTAAATTCATAAAATACGCACGGACATTAAGTCTGCAGTAAACGTGAAATAAATAAAATAAATAGCCACTTAAACTAGAAATATATATTTTTTACGTTTATTTAGGAAACCATGCAATATTAACACTGCAAGATTGACCTTTTGTTAATATCATAGCAAATATAATCATATGCTATAACTTTGTTGCAGGATACGGCCATTCAACGCCAGCCACGATTGGAGGCAAAGTTTTCACGATGTTTTACGCAATTGTGGGCATTCCGCTAGGTCTTATCATGTTCCAGAGCATCGGTGAACGGGTTAACAGGCTTAGCAGGTATACTATATGATTCCACTGGCTTTGGCGTTGCCCGCCTATCATGCATTTTCCCGCGGCATATATATTTTTCTAGCTGCTATACACACAGGATGACTTTGGGATATCCTATAATAGGGTAGAAACATATTCGAATTGTTATGCCCTTTAAATAAATAAATAAATAAAACAGCTAGTGTACATTTTAAGAATTTTCGTAGGTACGATTACCGGATAGGATTATTCTTTTTCAAAATACAGTTTTGTTTCTTTTTCAAAATAAAGGATTTATAGGACGACCTCTGTAGCTCGGTGGGCGAACGTCCGCTTGAGGCGCAGGAGGTTGCGGGTTCGATTTCCGCCGGGGGACCAGATTTTGTACGATCTACAATTTCTGGTTTCGGGTCTGGGTGTTTTCTATGTAACATAGAACAATCTATGTATTTACAAAAAAAAAATGTATCTATGTAGTATATCAGTCACCTAACACCCATAGTACAAGCTCTGCTTAGTTTGGGGTTAGGTGATGCTGTGTGGGTAGTCCGGAAATGTTTATATTTATTTATTTATAGTAGTTTCCCTCCAGAGCCCAGATATATTTTTAACCAATTAGATTTTACTCTAGTGAAATCCGGAGTAGTTTGTCGTCTCGGGAATAAATACGTTTAGAGCTACTTGCCCTCCGTTCGCCGTATTCCGGTGCTACATCGCTGATTGGGGTATAAGTGGTTAAAAAACCATCCTAGTGACAACGAGGCTCTGGCACACCAAACCGTATTAGACCAGCGTAGTGGGTTATGGTCTAACCCCTATGGTTTTCGAGGGATGGCTATGTCCAGCTTTCCAGTTTACAAAAGAAAAGCAAAGACCTGAAAAAAGGACAGGTATCATTATGGTTTATGAAAAAGTCAATTACATTAATTTATATATTTATACATAAGAAATAAATAAATAAAGATAAAATTGAATTCTTGAAAATTAAATTAAATAACAAAGTTACAATAAATAAGAATAATCAATTACAAGTAGAACATTGTCAAGTATACAATAATAAAGTACATTCATTCATTCAAACAATTCACATTCATTCTTCATTCTCAAAAAATCACAAACAGATACATAATAATAATGTAATAATAATAAGTATAGATTAATAATTATATTTGTTTTCAGTGTCATCATCAAAGCACTAAAACGTGCCCTAAACTGCAAACAAGAGAACGCATCCGAGCTAGATTTAATTTGCGTGGTCACCACCCTGTCTTCGCTCACTATCGCTGGCGGGGCCGCCGCCTTCTCTACCTTCGAGGGATGGAGCTATTTCGATAGCGTGTATTATTGCTTCATCACGTTGACTACTATTGGTAAGTTAAACACTGCAAGCAAAAAAACTCATTCTAAATTAGATAATTAGATAACTACTATAGTGTACAGCATTTTTAAGCATTTTTAACCCACGACAAAAGAAGACGAGTGTTTTAAGTTTCACGTGTTTGTCTGTCTGTGGCATCATTGCTCTCGAACGGATGAAGCTATTTCAATTTAGTTTGGCGCGAGTGTTCTTAGACATGTTTCATTGACGGTTGAGCCGTTTAAAAGTTATGAGGGGTGCAATGGGGAAGGGAACCGAAAATCTGTAAATATACTACTCGAGTTACAAATGAAAGCGTACAAACATGCACATTACAAAATATAATGAGTTTTTTTTTGTTTTAAGGAGATAACGTTTTGGAAACGGGGGGTTTTTCTTAAATTTCAAATTTAGACTATTTATATAGTGAATTACAAAGTTGCCAATATAAACCACCAGTGATACAAAAGGACGCCGTATCGTTAAAACAATATCTCCCAGGTAAACTTTGGGCAGATACGATTAGATAAACTCTTTAGATTTGTACTAGGTTTAAATGAATAGGTTAGATTTCATAAGCTTGGTAACGGCTCTATCTAAAGTTGCTAGTTAGTTTTATAAACGATATTTGAATTTATCCGAGCTACTCGGCTTTTATTGTCAAGAGAGAGAATCCGAACTAGATTTAATATGCGTGTCACTACCCTATCGTTGTTAACTAATCGCTGGCGGGCCGCCTTTTCTACCTTCGAGGAATGGAGCTATTTCGACAACGTTCTTCAATTTTTGCATAACCCTGACTCTAAACGAAATAATCTGATTAAAATATTTGGGTACCTACATCATAAGTACTTCAATTCAACAAATAATTGGAATCTTCGCTTGAAGCGTGAATTTGCCAATGTCATGTTCTTCTTATTCTTCTTTTATTAGATGGCGTCCTTGACTGGCTATATGGCCGTCAACAGCCAATGTCCGTATGTAATGTCATGTTAAATATATTACTAAATTAAACGCCATTTCTAGAACAAAAAAAATCTAATAGATAGGAACTTATTAAGCGTTTCACTGCAAATAAGTTGACAACTTAAAAACACAAATAAAAAAAACTAACATTCTACACGCTAAGTACTAACTACTACTTAATATTAGACTTTATATAAACCTATTTACATTTTCCTTTGGGTTCTATCCAAAAAATTTAGAACCGCATCCCCATCATCATATTTATTTATTTAAGGGCCACCAACTAAAAAATATACTAAATGAGCTTAAAATTAAAGTAAATAATATTTATGTTCTAGTTTCTTAATTAAAGGTAACAGAAATATGTGTGCAACTCAACTAAATTAAACTTAATCTCTAATAATAAATTGTACCTACTTAATTTAAAACTAGATTTTATTTAAAAAAATATGACATAGAAACACTGAACACTCGGTGTATTAATATGTTTATTACAGGGGAGTAGTTTAAAAAAACCTTATTAGGTATTAATTAATGATGAACCTCAATGAGTGTCTGTGTGGAGTAGCGAGAGAATTCTCTGGTAACATGAAGGCACAGCCACAAAACGAACCTTCTTATACAAGTTCGAGTTTATAACAGTCAATATTAACTGCAAAATAATGATTTCCAGGTTTCGGAGACATGGTGGCCCTGCAAAAAGACAACGCGTTGAACCGCAAGCCTTCCTACGTGATGTTCGCCCTGATCTTCATCCTGTTCGGGCTCGCCATAGTGGCCGCCTGCCTCAACCTGCTGGTGCTGCGGTTCGTCACCATGAACACGGAGGACGAGAAGCGCGACCAGGCGCAGCTCGTGCAGGTAACTGTCACTTATCTCTTCTAGAACATCGAAGAACATTCTAGAACGCGTGATAACTGCTCTGATCTTCATCCTGTTCGGGCTCGCCATAGTGGCCGCCTGCCTCAACCTGCTGGTGCTGCGGCAATTTGAGTATAGAGCAAGAAACCAGACCAGATGCAACAAATTGTAGGAATTAAAGTATAGAACAAGTAGTGAGACCAGTCGCAGCTCGTGCATGTAACTGTCAATAGTTTTTCCTAGAACATTGGAACGCAAATTTTAGGAGTTTGATTATAGAGCAAGAAGCATGACCAGGCGCCGCTCGTGTAGGTAACTGTTACTGGTCTCTTCTAGAATTTTTTAGAACATTTGAGTGTATCAGTATAGAGTGAAATACTGCGACCACCAGATATACATTTTATATCGATTCTCACCAGCTTTTGAATCAAAAATTCAAAAGGTTTTTGGAGAACATATAGGATATAAACTTTTTTACTTTAAACGACTTAAAAATCACAAAGTTTCTTGCTATTTTCTTTATTTATTTATTTACTAGTCATACTACTTACCATATACGATCTATACAGTATTCTAATTTCATACCTTCATATAAACCAAAGCCTCTATCCAAGATATTTGTTTTAGTAGATATTAAATTTTAAATTTATCTGAATTTGAAGTAACGAACAGTCAGCGTGTTGTTTTAACTTATAGCCGCTTTTTTGTAAAACTAAAAGTTCGTATGACGTGTATTATTTTGTAAATGTAAATTTTATAATAGGTACTTATAAGGAAGAACTCCAAAATTGTAATAACTGTTAGAGCTGTATTGTACTATTCGCTTAACTCAGTATAAATAAATCTAAATTTAAAATTTAAGAAAAACCCCCGATGCCTATGCCTTAGTTTCCTTAAGAGCAAAACACCATAATAATTAGTAGTTAGGGCCCGCGATGCTCTTTCATTTGATACCTCACTCGAGTATATTTGCAGATTTTCGGTTTTCCTTCCCCACTCTCACCCCCACAACTTTTGAACGGCTCAACCGATTTTCATGAAACATGTCTAAGAACACCCGGGCCAAACTCACCTTTCATACAAGTTTCATTTAGTCGGGGGTTAAAAATTGAATCCTTGATAAATTTTGTTTTAGAAATTCAGTTTTATGATTTTAAGTTAACCTGTTCATGTATGCCCTGTGCTTCTAAAAATGTAAACGTTTTGACTTTGACTTAATAGGTAAATATTTAATATACGCAATGCGTTTACCCCAACCAAGGCGAAATATTATTCGTAGGCTTATAATTTCAATACTCGGCCGAGTTGGAATACTGTTTAGATAATATTATTATTATCGTAACAAGACGCTACATAGATTCCAGAATTTAATCATTTTAATATTCTAAATGTTTTACACTACTTAGTTCAAAATAATTTGAGTTCGCACCAGCCAATTTTATAGCCATTAATATGTTACCCATCAATTACCTTTATAATGTTTTCTAATTCCTGTCCTCAGGCCCAGCAAGTGGCGGTCAGGTTAGAAGGAGACGTGATCACAGCTGATGGAGAGGTGCTACGAGACGTGTCCAGGGGCACCAGGCTCGCAGCCGACCCTAACCAGATAAATACGGGTAAGCTCCAGCTCTAGTCGCTCTATGCTAGGAGTTTCTCTACGTGATCAATTCAGAAATGAAGAGATACGTAGAAGACCGCGGGTCACCGATATAACCAAAAGGATTAGCTCCTTGAGGTGGCAGTGGGCTCGCCATATTTATGGCGTAGAACAGATGGTAGATGGCCGAAAAAGACCAGGGATCGAAAGCGCAGCGTAGGACGTCCACCAACCAGAGATCAAGTGTTTCTATGTTCTGCAAGCACTTTCTTCTTGGTTTGGGTGTTAAGTATATAAAATTAAAAATATCTATATATGTAAATATATTATTATGGAGTATATCAGATGTCTAGTACCCGTAACACAAGCGAAGAGCTTAGCAAGGGGCTTGATGTTGTTGTGTGGATTGTCCGGAAATATTAATTTATTGTGTTACCATTAACAATTAGATACACACTTGCAAACAGAAAAACAGGATAAACAGTGAAGATATTAAACAATTCTACAACCAAAATTTATAAAAAGCTTTGCGTTATTCTAGAACAAGCTATAACTCTGAAAGTATCAATCTATTATACAATCTGACAAATTTAACTTGTTCTAATATTAATAAAAAAATAATAATATAAACCATTTCAGGTGACACGTCTCTCCTTCCACTGTATTGTGACGAAGACTACGCCCCCAGTGTTTGTAGTTGTTCATGTAACTGCTTTGGACATAACAGGTAAATATTTTTAAAGTTTTTAAAATTTAAACACAAAAATATAATAAAAAATCACGCTTTTAGACACGCACATAGACCCGCCAGTCGTTGGCTGTTGGTATATAAATAAAATAATAAGAAGTAACATATTGTTATAAGTAGGAAAAATATACGGTTTAGTAGCATGATGCTAACTAATGCACTAAGCCAACTTTTTTTTTGTTACTTAAAGTATATATAGCACGATGACAACATGTGAAATGTCCATACCGGTTATCGTACAATGGTTACTTTTTCTATTTTCCAGTATTTATTTACCCTTTCTAATTCTAATTCTAAGTGGAGGAACTGAGATCTGCACTGAGATCTCGCCTAGGAGTGTTTTGTGCATTGTCCCCCTGCCTAACCAGGCCCCAACCAGCCCAACTCCCTGATGTAGCGGAGTAGGACTTTCGGTGTTGTAACTAATTGTTTGAGCAAGTCTGCGGATGTAGATGGGGTCTTCGCGTCCATGAGACGCCTCAACCCCGTCTCCTTTCTTATCTCTTCTGTGGCTTTGCAGTGGATCACTACATGTTTCACCGTCTCCTCTTCCTCAAAGCAGCCGCGACACAGACTGCTGTCTGTAGCTCCGGTCTTGTGAAGATGATGATTGAACTCGCAGTGACCAGTAATGACTTCAACCATCGTGCGGAGGTCTTCACGTCGCATGTTGAGTAACGTGTTCGTTGTTTTCCTGTCATTGAATTCATATAACAGTTTAGTATGTTTGCAGTCTGATCTGCGCTCCCATTTTATTTATTTTTTTATTTATTTATAGGTATACTAACACGATTACGAAACCAATTACATTAGTACACAAAATAACAATATAATGATACACACAAAAATAAGTAGGTAACAAGTTATAAAATCAAATAGAATTAATTATTATTATTACAAAGATTTGGTACATTAATTAGAATTGAAATTTTAAATAATATTGTCATGAATTAAATGATTACAAACTAAAAACAAATTAAGCAGACATCCTTCCATTCATTCATCACTCTCGCAAAACTTCAGACATACCAACATTACGCTCTTCCATTCATCTGCGAAGATATCGCAGTCTGGGTTCTGGTCGAGCAGTCTGTTAAGCCCGGCGAGAGTGCGAGGCAGTGGAGAGTTTGCAGTTTTACAGTAGGGCACAGAGAACAGCCTATGACTTCTACTGCGAACGTAATTATCGGGAAGGTAGAGCCGGAGCAGAAGGTTGTGCAGATCAGGAACGTCGATCATACTACGAAGCACCTTGCACATTGTTGCTATCTGATCGTACGCTCTTCTGGTCTGTAGGGAATTGTAACCAAGACATCCTTGAAGAAATCTGGTTGGGTACATATAAGGGTAATATCCAAATTCCCGCTTGTATTGAGACCTGAGAAACGCCTTCTGTACCTTCTCTAGTAACAGCACGTATGTTACTTCGTACGGGCTCCAGACGGAGCTGCTGGACTCCAGCTTGCTCCGCACTAGAGCTCCAAACAGAAGCCGCACAACACTGTCACTGCGAAAGTCTCGGGCGTTATGGCGTTCCCATAGTTTTTGATGTTGCTTTACGGAGTAATGCTTTAGACTTTGTCTGACCTCTGCTGTAGAGGGCTTACAAAGAGTTTTGTCACGGTTTGTGGGAGATCTTCTCGATCCTTCCTTCGCAAGTTTGTCAGCCTCTATATTGCCTTGGCAAGACATCCTTTCAGTCCAGTGTAATATTACTTTACTGACTTTTTGAAACTCCGAGAGCTTCTGCAGAGCGTTGAAGCATTCTGCAACCGATTTTGATCGTGTTTCTGTTCTCTTAAGTGCGTTGATTAGTGCCGCACTATCTGTTTTGAATACCAGCTTAATGTTATCTCTTTCTCAGTTAATTCCTGTAGGATTTTGTGAGCCGACAGCGATAGTCCCAGTACTTCTGCTTGAAAAGCCGTTGTTGCTGAATTTAACGGCTGAGCACATGAGATTCTAAGTTCAAGTCATCGGCGTAAGCTATTGTGTAGATACCGTCTCTGTTCAGTGAGTCCAGGAGTTCATTAGCGACCAGCACCCATAGAAGTGGTGACAGAACTCCCCCTTGTGGACATCCACGCGTGACTCTACATTCGATTTCATTACCCGGATTTGCAGAGTTCTCTATCTTTGTGAATCTTTTTGATAGCATTTCTGTTATCCATTGATTAAGGTTTTCATCAATGCCTTGGTTACGCAGCCCTGCTTCGATTGATGGAAAGGTAGTTTTATCAAAGGCACCTTCAATATCTATAAAGGTTACTAGACACGACTGTTTGCTTTCAAGTGCACTTTCAATCTTGTGAACTACTTGATGTAGTGCAGTTTCTGTAGATTTTCCAGACTGATAGGCATGTTGGTTTTTGTTTACGGGGTTGCTTATTAGAGGTCCGCTTCGAATATATTTGTCACACAATCTTTCCAGAGTTTTTTAAAAAATGAACTGAGGCTGATTGGTCTGAAAGATTTAGGCTGGGTGTAATCAGATTTGCCTGGTTTTGGTAGAAAAATTACTTTTACTTCCCTCCATGAGTGTGGAATGTATTTCTAGGCTATGCAGCTTCTGAATATAGAGACTAATATTGTTGTTATCCTCTCGAGATTCCACTGTAGAAGAGCAGGAAAAATGCCGTCAGATCCCGCTGCTTTGTACGGCTTGAAGCTTTTTACCGCTCTCTCCAGCGCTTCGTTTGTGATTATGTGATTTGCAAGGTCCTAGTCGTTGCATTTAGGTGTATACTCCTTTGATGATTCCCAGCTGGATGAGGTGTTAGCCTCCATTGTGCATCCGGGAAAATGAGTTTTTAACATGAGTTCGAGCTGTTCTTGCTCCGTAGTTGTATAGGACCCATCTGGCTTTTTGAGTGAACCTAGCTTAGTTGTGGTATCCTTGGATAAGATTTTATTAAGGCGAGCTGTTTCGCTCTGCGTGGCAATGGTGTTGCTGAAGCGTTTCCATGAGTTTCTACGGTTTTTGTGGATCGCAACCTTGTAATCCTTTCTTACCTTTTTGTAGTCTGACCAGTCATGTTTTTGTTGAGTATTCATCGCCCTGTTGAAGAGATGACGTAATTTCTTTCTTAGTTTGGTTAGTATCTTGTTCCACCATCTGTCTTTCCGGTGGGCAATCTTGTTGCTTTCGGTAATCAGGGGGCTTGCTCTCTCATAACTATTGATAATATGTTTAGTCAGTTCTGTGAGGGTATGCTCAATTTCGACTGGAGTAAGCTGAACTCTAGTAGGGGAATTCAGCTGAGCGTCTAGGTATGTGTTAAGGGTTTCCACAAATAGCGTGGTATCGGTTTTCTTAGGATTCCTATACGTGCGAGGTATGATTTCTCCGAATTCCAGTAGGAATCTTATCCTCCTGTGATCCGAGCATGATGCTTCCTGCGTTGCGACATGCCAGTTATGAATGTAATCTGTGATACCGTTTGTTGCTAGTGTCAGATCTATGATTGTTTGAGCCCATGACGTTACGAACGTTGGCTCTGAGCCTCTGTTTAGGATGTTTAGGTTATGACGTAGGACGAAGTCCAAAGTGTCCTTACCTCTTTCGTTCGTGGATGGAGAGCCCCATACTGTGCTGTGTGCGTTAGTATCACAGGCCGGTATGCATTCCAATCCGTGAGTATTACAGTGTTGGAATAGCACTTCCAGCTCTTCTGAAGGTACCTCGGCCTTTATGTCAAGATAGGCTGAGGCTATAAGGATAGTTTTTAGCTTACCTTGTAATCCTGTGTATAGCTGCACCACGGTGAGATCATCCGTGCACAGGTGTGTAACTAGAGAGGCTTTAAAAGGTTTAGGTACATAGATTATTGTTCTAGTTTTGTTAGTGACCGGTGGGCTAAACACAATTCCCGGTAGGGACGTAAAACATACCCTTCCACGGACGATGTAGGGCTCCTGGACCAGTGCTATGGTGTGTGGTTGCTCTTCTAGGGTTCTTCTTAGGGAGGCAAACCCTGTGACGCTGTGTTGGAGGTTGGCTTGGACTATCGATATTATGTTGTTTTTAGTAAACCTATCCTAAGTTAAAGCGGTATGACTGTATAGCTTTTCTTTAGAAATTTGTTTTTGACTACTAGGTATCCCTAATGTGGGATTGTATTGAGTTTGCTTAATCTTCTTATTTATTATAGTAGACATCATTATGACATAAGAAATAAAAAGGGGGGATTTTGGGTACTTGTGGGAAGGAGAGCCTTCCGTAGAAGCAAATGAGAGCTCCGTGTCCTGCAACGGTGCCGGTGAGTGAAGGTTAAGACCTGAAAGGCCCCCTTACTCGTCGCTCGCTACGTCGCATAGTAGTCTCTGAATTGCCTCTTCGGAGAGCTCCCCTTCTCTTGTCGCTGTGTCGACGTCGATGTCCATGATCGTACCTCCTCCGTGCGGTGCTGTGCTAGCACAAGGTTCCGCCGGGACAGAGGGCGACACTATGGGGGTCTTGACGTCCGACACTTTTGGAGCTCTAACGGTTACGTATACAGTGCCCATTCTATGAAGTAACCTGTTCCTCCTGGCTTCTAGAGCTGGTAGTTCCCCCACCGGTACCCCTATGACCAAGACGTGGTCGGTCGCTGCACCCTTCGTCTGGATTTTGTGGGCAAAGATTGGCCAAAGGTCTATCCTCAGCGGGGGTCCTCTCTTGTTATTATTGCTCCAGGCCAGGAGTTCGTGGATCTCTTCTAGGGTGTCATTGCCGTCAGGTATGAACAGCACCCCCTTGTAGTATTTTGACAGTGAGTGTTGAGGCACCACTACCAGTTCGCTAGCCCCCGGCCACAACGGTGGTAGCGCCGCGACAGCGTCGACCAGCCACCTAAGTGTTAAGTCTTCGCAGGCCACCGCACTGAGACCACCGTGCGCCGGTCGGGGCAACGACTCAAACGCGGGGACATGCGCTTCGTTCTTGCCCTTGTCTTCTCGGAAGAGCATCATATATCTCTCCTCCAGATGTTTCCTTAGAAGTGTCGCTCGGCCCTCGTCCGTCGTCTCGTCGCGCTCCACTCTTTTCCACGATCACCACTTTTATTTTGGGATTTGGCGGAACTCGCGTACGTGGAAGAGGATCCAGCAACACTGTCGATTTTCTCGGCAGTTCCCGGCAGTCTACGGCCTGCGTCATCCACAAGGCACGCTCTCTTCTCCGCTGCCGCAGAGGAGGGCGAGATCAAGTCGGAGCTTCGCTGCCTCTTAGCCTGTCGGGCGCCCTCTGTGGATGCCGTGAGCACAGGAGCAGACGAGGGCTCGCCGGCCCGAGGACCGCCGCACTGTCCACAGACTACTGACAGGGCCGAAATCCCGTCCTCATCGTGTCCCGTGCCGGCTGCCTCGACCGGGCCGCCCTCCACTTCTGCCCTCACTGGCTGGTTGTTAGGTCCCACGGAGCCTGGGATGCTCATGACCGTGGCGACAGCCGGCGCTAAGGCCGACAGGTCTCCCCGGTACACGTACCCCTCCAATTTCTCCGTGAGGACCTTATTTACGAGTTCGGCGGTCTTAAGCCTCCGTTGTATCCTTTGCCTGCGGCCTGCGTGGCCGGCAGGCTCCTTACCTGCAGTCGCGGGGGAGTGTGCGGAAGGCCCTACGGCCCCGCGACTAGTACCTATTTTTGGGTCCAACACAGCGTCACCAGTGCTACTCGCCGCGCCTTCCCTCTCCGCCCTAGCCTTCGCCTTCCTAGCCAGCTTCCTCTTCGTCCACTTCCCGACTTTGTGCACTGGTCCGGATGTCGTCGGTGCGGTGCACGTAGCGGCCTTCTCGAAGTTGGCCCCGGTAGCATTCGCGGCAGACAGGGCCCGGGGTCCCGCCCCGCCGTCACCTTCGGTAGCCAACTTGACACTCATCGGCCCGGAAACCGACGGGCGCCGGGTGCTGGACGGGTCGCATGGCATCTCCATTACTTTGTCTTTGTTCATCATTGTTATCTTTTTTTTACTTTGCTGTAACAAACAAGTTAAGGACCCTGTCGACTACAGCGGTCGCAGGGTCCACTGCTCCCCCCGGTGATGATGGGGTGACGAATGTTTTTGGTCCTTATAAGTGTGGCGCAGAAACATTCGTCCCCCCTTGTGTGCGCCCCGGATCGCTCGGCAACTGCAGCTCTGTACGTCCCCCACGTCGTGCCACCATCCGGCGTTGCGCCTTCCCGTCTCCAGCGGACTGGATCGAGGAAGGTCGCCCTACCGCGGCGTAGGCTCCCTACGCGGGCGAGGTACAGCAGGCGGTCACAAAGTGTGGCTGCAGAAGTTCCCAGGGAGGCCGACTGTGGACGTGGATCCTTGGACTGGCTTGAGTCTGATAGATGGTAAAAAGTGTCCCGCCAGGTGACACAGCAGATGGGTCATAATTATAGGGGAAAGGATGTCCGTCCTCATCACCTAAAGACAAACACCCAACCCGACCATTCTCAAGCTTTCCCCCCCCCCCACCTTTTACCCTTTGTAAAAGTCCTTAAAATCTTTAACTAAAGAAATAAAAATAAATTTTAACTAATCTCCTAAACTTTGTGTCGACCTAACACTATACCAACAGCAGTATATTTTCAACTATGTTATTGATAAGCCTTTTATGTTTTTACAAAGTGATAAACCCCACTTATAGGCGATAGACGAGGAGTATCTCGTAGTTGCAAGTGTAGAAGAAATTGAAGCGATGGCGCCACTAGGCGAGGTTAGTTTAGCGGTCAGCACGTCCATGCGTATAATAGAAGACGTGGGTTCGAGTCCCGCGTTTTGCTAGTAAGCTACGTTACTTCGCCTTCATATTTTCTACACAAATATAGAATTCCTACTAATATTATTTATGAAAAACTCTTCTATTATTCTTCACCAGGCTGTCACCATACCGCGACCCGTTATCACCAGTACCTCCCACCAACATGAAGCAGATCAAATCCAAGACCTACCAACTCGGTGGCATCCCGCGCTTCATCGAGAAATCCTCCTCCAAGAATCGCTCTCAGTCTCTACGCCTAAACTCCGCCTCAGGCTACCTCTACATGAACGCCAAAACCAATGACTTCCAACTAGAACCCGATGACTTCAAGGAAATGGTCGCAAAACGCCGCGAACAACTCCGACAAGGAATGATGAACCAGGAACTCATGTGCAATAACAACGGAAACTATTTAAATCCTTACAACAGCATGTGCAATAGACTAGACATGGGCAGCGCCCACAGTTCTTCATTATACTCGATGAATATCAGGTCCGAAAACCGCAGCAACGACCCACTGGTAGACGACTACGACTCAGAAAAATCCAGCTACGCCAAGAAAAAACTCATGAGAAACATAGCTAGGAACACCAAGAAAATTGACAACTACTTCTACGACGACGCAGTGCTGCACATCAATGAAGAATACGCGTTCGACGGGTCCGCTATCTACTCCAGACGGAGAAAATCTGTGGAGAAGAACTGGGATTACGCGTGTCAGATGCCGAAGGATGAGCCGGTGACGCTCGATGATGATTATACATATATTTTACCGGACGAGACGGATATGTATATAACTGATACGATTACGTTGAATTTACCACCGCACCGGGCTAGTATCTAGATGTTTGGAGTTGTTTTGCGGGTTGTGACTGCTTTGAGACAAGTCCTTTTTTGTAAAGACAATATTATTCTCAACAGGCTGAAATAAGCTTACCTCATCCAAAACTCATATAGTTGACTGATATTATTGCATGCGATTTGTGTATGATAATGCTATAGCATTAAGCCAAACTTTTTGTATCATATCTGTACAAATAAAGTGTTAAATATATAAATAAATTCTGTGACGAATGACCGCAAATAGCCAGTTTGCGGACTTTTGTATTACCTCACAAACTCAGTAACATTTGGCTTGTTTGGCTCTGAAAAAATTCGTCTGCGACTTATTCCAAACATAAAACGTATTAAGATATTGCTACATTTGTCAATATACAGTCAAACGAGTATTCATTAGTATGAAATTGAAATTGAATTTTTAGTTGCAGCCTTTTTATGGTGCGATCAGTTTCAATCAGTTCTAAATCGTAGATCACAATCCGCAAAACCTTAAACCAGAGCCAGTTAGGTTAGTGGTTGTACGGGCCCATTTAAAATACAAATTTTGCTAGTAGTACCATAGCTTTTTACCCATTCGCTCGGCTGGTCTCTTTTATGAACGAGCTTGACTTATGATAACCTTATTGCCAACAAAACATAATTATTACATCTGAATATTGGTATTATAATTTATTTATGATATTTCAACATTTTACTTGTAGAATGTTCAAAATTAAATGTACAGTGGAACATCGATTATCCGAACGTGGCTTAACCGAACGCCCGCCTCACCTATGTAAACCCTGTAATGCCTAACTATAAACGTGTTGTCCTTTCTATGATAAATACGAGAATAATAAACGGTTGGAGGAAAGTGAATCTGCAACTAAATTGTCGAATTAATAACAGGATGTACTATGCGTTTACTTGTTTTGGTTTGGCTGGGAAATTCAGGTTGAGAGTGACCAGTATCAAAAATATATAGTACATGACTTAGCCCGCTCGAAAGCGTCTAGGCTCGCTTCAGCTTATCAAAATTGAAGATTAAAATGGTAATTGTACCTAGCCTTACAAGATTAGTACTATAGTACTAGTATAGTATGTAATAGTAATAGTACTAACATTGCCATGAGCAATACATACTACAATATTGTCTAGAGTTGTTTTTGTATCAGTTAAATCAGGTTTTCATTTACATGAACGTAAAGCTGTAATGAGTAGTTTGATTATCCGAACAACCGGTTTTCCGGACACCCAATTAGTTCTGAGAATCGACGCTCTACTGTATTTCACTTCTGACATTGACGTTTTCATGTTAGTATTTTTCAATTGTGTCATATATTACACTGGAACATCTTGGATGTTATTTCCGCTGAAACATTAATCATGTTTGATGGCAAATTGGTTTTCAAAATAGTCCTTGTACATATTATTGTAAAGTTAATTATACCATAAGATTTACCAAATTAAGCTAATTACACACTGTGTAAACTCCTCGCTTAGAAAAATTTCGTCTCTAATTTATTTTGAAAATAAGTAGAAATTACCGAGCTTAGATTGTAAATATTTTTCTTCAAAAGCGTGCCATAATTTTATAACCCAACTGCCAATGTGCTAAAATATTTGGTGTAACCATTTTGTTAAAGAAAATTCTAGTAGTACCTTAAAGTTGCCAAAATGTTTGCGCTTCCATGAAATATTATTTATCTTCTAAAGCATTTTGAATTTTAAGAGAGAAACAGTTAGGATAGTATTTAAATCTAGTCTATAAATTAAGTGATATTTAAGCTTGAACTGACTATGAAATTTTATTTTCTTGGTAAGTGTATTTATTTTTTCATTTAATGACAAACATAAATATAGATAATCTCAAGAAAGTAATTGTTAAAAAAAAATAAGTTAGCTCAAAAAACTTTCGAAGTCACAAATCAGTATTATTTTAATTGTCCTGTGATATATTTATTATTCTTAAAGTTAAGTGTGTTTTAAAACGCTATAGTTAAACACGTTTTTTTTTTCTTAAAGCATAGCAATGAAAATATATTAATTCTGAAAGACAGTTTACACATGTTAATTTCATTATATTGAGATGTAAACCTAACATGTAATAATTTAGGTTAAACCAGTATACATATAAAAAAAATTAAACTTTATCTTGAACACTTATTATACGACAAAATGCACTCTGCAGCATTATCTTATACCTCAGAATACAGCATTAAAAATAGAAGAAAACCCAAAGTGAAGCGATTAACTATATAGAAACATTATAATATACTTTTTAGTTTTATGTGCAACATTTTGTTGTGAATGTATATTTTATAAATTGTATATGGTTTAATGCTTCAGTTTCGGCGTGTATTCTGGAATTTAAATATACTATATTAAAATCATCGCATCAAATAATTTAGGTCAATCTTGTGAGGGTTTTCACAATGGTCTTTTTTGTCTCGGGGTGAACCGTGTGGCTTAAGTCACTTGAGCAAACTTTAGTAACATTTCTGACCATAAAACAATTTTTCAATGCATTTTTTTTCATATAAATGTAACCCTAATTTGCTTGAATTCAACCAAACATGTCAATTTGTCAATTTGACGATATTCATAACCAACTTTCTGGTACCATATTTGAAAATGAAGACTGCAAAACCCACAACGAAATTAAGTCTTCATTTTTGTCATTAGTTTGGTTGGCTACGTAGCAAAGTCATAGATTCTGAAATCCCACTGTATCAATCCAAAAAAAAGTACCAATTTCAAATCACTTGATTAGAATATAATATTCCGAAGTGTTTTGGGACCATTTGATGGTAAAAGCTTATTTTTTTTTTAAATACAATAATCATAAATTATGTAGCAAGTACCTACTCACTACTAAGTAGATATGTCCGTCATTTCTGTACCATTAATGGTTGAAAATTGTAAAAATTAAGTTAAGGTAAAAATGTTGTGAATAAGAACGTGCGGCTGAGATTCGAATTAATTGATTGAAGCCGCAGCAATGTAAATTGAAATTTCTTTAATAAAATAATGAAATTTATTTGTCTTAAGGTTTTTATTCAACAACAAGCCAAGCCGTGTTGGCTAAGTGGGAGGACACTCGACTTTCATTCCGAAGGTCGTGGGTTCAAACCCCGCCACGCACCTCTGGATTTTTCTTCTTGATAAATTTATGTGCGCTTTAAACACGTGCTTTAACGGTGAAGGCAAACATCGTGAGGAAACCGGCATGTTCTGAGAACTTTAAAAGAGTTTGAAGGACATGTGACATTCATTAACCCGCACTGGGCCAGCGTGGTGAATTAAGGCCTAATCTCTCTCGTCAAGAGAGAAGTCCCTGTGTCCCAGCAGTGGGAACGTTAATAGGGTGATGATGATGAAGGTTTTTATTATTGGTGTAAACTTAAGCCGCGGGCACCTGATTTTGCCGCTCCCCACCTTCGCTTGTGGCCAGTGGCCACTGGCTGTTTACAGATGGTCTACCGGGCCTCTATATTAAATGTCAATGTATTCATCCTGCAAGCAGGCGTACAAATTTTTAATTAATTTTAGGTATGTACATTAGTCATAATTTAATTATTCGGTTTCGGCGCCGAATTATATTCGGTTAATACTTATTTTTCACTTATTTATTATACACTAACTAACAGTATTTAAACGTAAGCAAATCTTAAATAAGTTTTCGGTACCTACGTAAGTCAAAAAAATCCCCTTCGAATATTATATAAATAAATAAGTACCTACCTATTTGATATTTGTCATACATAGCACATAGCCCGCTCTGGAATTATTTACGAGATTGTATCATGAATAAAGATATCAAAGTACATTAGATGGCCGTTGAGGCTGAAAATCCATAATATGTGCCGCGAATAGGCTAGCGCAGCGCAGCATCTATGAGCTGATAGATTGCAACATCTATCATCAAAACATGAAAACAGTTTTTAGCTAGCATACTTTTAGTCACAATAATATTGATACCAACCCGCACTTGGCCAGCGTGGTGAATTAAGGCCTAATCTCTCTCGTCAAGAGAGAAGTCCCTGTGACCCAGCAGTGGGAACTTTAATAGGGTGTTGATGATGATGATGATGAATATTGATAATTTGAATAATTTGTAATAAAACTGAAGTAGGTACTGAAAAATATGTGACAAATTGTAACAAAATAAAAAAGAGACACAAAAACTCAAGTGAGATAGAATATTTGCCGCCATAAATCTAAATTTAAAATTAAAGAAAAACCCCAGATTCCAATGCCTTCATTTCCTTTAATGTAAAACAACATAATATTATGAAGTGTGGACGCGATGCGCTTTCATTTGATACCCCACACTATATAGTATATTTGTTTTCTGTTTTCCTATATTATATTAAGTATATCAGATATCTAGTACCCGTAACACAAGCTTAGAGCTTACCACGGGGCTAGATGTTGTTGTGTAGATTGTCCGGAAATATTTATTTATTTATTTATTTTATTTTTTTATTTCCTTCCCCACTCTCACTCCCATAACTTTTAAACGGCTCAACCGATTTTCATGAAACATGTCTAAGAACACCCGGCCAAACTCACCTTTCATACAAAAACTAATTTGAAATCGCTCCATCCGTTTGGGAGCTATGATGGAACAGACAGACAGACACGTCAAACTTATAACACCCCTCTTTTTTGATCGGGGGTTAATAAAAAGAGTGAGACTGTCTAAAAGTAGGCAGGCATATTATATTTAAAGCTGCAGGCGGGCCACCCACATCACATGTTTACGTACGGCCGCTGAGTTGGATTACTTTTTAGAAATATTACCGTGCTTATAGGTACCTTCTTCTTTCTAATGCTTAGAATAAATATAAATGATATTTAATGATAGTTCACAGGCAGTTCCGTATAAGATTTAAGCCGTCATCCAGCCAGAGAATAGTAAATTACTGTGCCATACCAACCATACGAAGAGCAAGGAAGAGGGTGAATAAGAAATTAATACGAATAGCGCCATCTATTATTCCAGTAACAAATTAAAATGTTATCTAGCTGCTGTCTGATGTAAGAGCTCAAAAATGATTATAGTCACCTTACATATAAAAAAAGTTTAAATTACTACCAAGAGATGGCGTTTTGCTCAGTCGCCCAATGGGCAAAAGTACGATTGCTCGATTCCCGTGACAATGATTTTCGTTTGTTCTCCAAACCAAACATTCATTATTATGGAAAAGACCTTCTTCTTATTTTCACGATCTCATCAATAAATCATGTGGTCTATTATGGGACAAGTACCCTATTATTCTACACAAGTGTTCCTATTATTAGGATAGTTAATTTAAGTTAATAACTTATATATATATCCTCCTCCTATATAGTATAGGATACGTATAAATGTAAGTTAAAGTTGTAATGCCCCAACGGGGCTCATGCCAGGGAATTTTATGAGGATAAAAGTTGGAAAACCGAAAATCTGCAAATATTATTAGAGTGGGGTCTCAAATGAAAGCGCATCACGTGCACATTACAAAAAGTATGACTATTTACTCTTATGGGAACTAAGGTTCTGGAATCGGGGTTTTTTATTTTAAATTTAGATTATTTACCAATCGGTTCACTAGTTCTCGTTAATTTTAACTTTTTTTTTTTAGATTATTATTATATTAAATTAATGAAAGTACATTTATGGTAAAAAAAAACTCGTTTCAATTCCGTAATACTTTAAAACTTAGAAAAATTATTTTTCACCCTAAATCACAAATATTCTCAGGTTTCTAATCTATTGATTATTATTTTATGTTCATTAGCTATGTATTCATAAAGGGAAGCTATGAAACCTCTCAAAATTTATCTTGATAGAACGTACAAATACTATATTACTAAAAATATTTCCTTAACTAACAATTCATACTAGGTTCTGCAAACACTTTCTACTTGGTATGTATGCTACGAGTATTATTTAATACGCGTAACACAAGCTTAGAGCTTACCATGGGGATAGATGTTGTTGTGTGGATTGTGGGGAAATATTTATTTTTATATAAAATTATACATAAAAAAATGTAGTTCCTTTATTGACATTATGTACGTATGTATTGTATATGTTTAAAGCTACTTTAAAATGCTGCGTGCCAGCACTTTTCACACTGTCACGGCTACGGCTTTTGTATGAAACTCGCGCGTTGGCCGTAAACGCCCTTAAAGGCAAATACCTATACGAAATTATGTCAGGTTCATTGATGTGTTGGAAATAGTGAAATGATAGAACAAATACTATGTCTATTGATGGCAACGATGAAGTAAGTAGATTTAGATTTATTTAATACCTCAACCAAGCGTCTTAAACTCTGGTTGAGTAGGTACTTTTTCTTTGCTTAAGTATTTAATGAACTTAGTTTGTATTTTAAACCAAATGTGCTGTGTTTTTCCTTAATCGACTGTTGTATTTAACTAATAGGTATATTTTTCTTATGAAACTTATAATTAGCCTTATAACTAAACTTATATTAAGTTACCTAGCTGTTGGTTTTCCCAAAATTTTAAAATAAAATAAATAATAAATTTAAATGTAGGTACTTACCTATTTTATCAAATATTCAATTGCATGTTATTTAGCGTATGTACCTAACTCATGTGTGTGTACTAGTTAAAGTAACACAAATTCAGAACTTACCACGCAGCTAGATGTTTTATTTATTTATTTATATAACACTAGTAGTGCCCCGCGGTGTGACTTGCGTTATAAAGGATTTTCAAAAAAGTAAAAAGGAGCCTATGTCCTTTCTTAGGCTGTAGAAAATCATTATATCAAATTTCATTTAAATCAGTTCAGGTTTTGCGTGAAAGAGGCACAGGTTTACTTTCTTAATAATAGTATGGATAAACCCTTGTCATCTATGTTGCTGTGTGGATTGTCTATCAATATTATTATACCCCCTATCAGTTAACTTTGCCAACGTATTTCCTAAGAAAAATCTCTATAGGTATGAAAAATATAAAATAGTCGTAAACTTTAAATTACCTTGCCCAAAGCCAATGTTTTTACTTAAATGAAATACGAGAACTATTTAACTGAAATAAAATAGCACACTTTCCAGCAATTCATTTTGAATGCTTTAATAAATGGCTGGGGGCATTGAATTTCTCTTTGCGAGTGGCCGAGGCAAAGACAGGATAAAAATGGGAACTCCTCGCTCCACCCACTGTATAAAGAAAAGTTAAAATTTTCTTGAGCACCCCTCTTAGGGAGGTCTATCTATCTTCGTAAGTATTGGCAAAAATTACCCCCTCGTTTTTTGTCTCTTTCTAACCTGGTGTCACTGGGGCGCCTGTTAAACGATAGAATGTTTTTGCTTTTTAATCTGCGAAGGTATAGATTAGAATAATATACTTATATGTATAATGTTTTTGCGAATGTATAAGGCTCATATTGACTTGCATTGATATAGTTACGTCGACCGACGGTCGGCACTGTCGGTCGGTCGCGCACTGTTTCCAGCCTTAGAAAAAAATATGCAGAAATCCTCTACATAGGTACTCACTCAAGTTTTTTCTACCTTACAAGTTTGCTTAAGGTTGATGGTACCGTTAGCCAAAAAAAAAGTTCAACGCCAAAGTCCGTAATCTTTCCCAAGACATCCAGTAGCATTTCTTCACGTTAACTTTATCTGTGGAATTTTACTTTCATCCGTCAGTGCTATTTATTTTGAATAGAAGTTAGTACCTATAACGTTTGCGTTTTTTAGTCATAAATATTATTTCCAATGGAAATAATATTTTTGGTCATAAATGTTATTTCAAATCATAAATAGTATTTCCAATCGAAAGAATATTTATGCGAACACACTCAAATACATACCTACCTAATAATGTGGCTATTCATCGTAATTAACTAGCTTAACTTAGTCTAACTTAAAAGTTAGACTGTAAGTATTGGTTTAAAATAAAGCAGTTATCTATCGTATCTTAATAAAATATCAATATTATGTATGACTATAATAGTCATATTAAGTATATCAGATATCTAGTACCAGTAACACAAGCTTAGAGCTTACCACGTGGCTAGATATTGTGGTGTGAATTGTCTGTAAATATATATTTTTTTATAAATACATACCTAATTCCTCCATTTTTCAACCTCATGATTCTGCTAACCCTACAACACTTACCGAGTAAAGTTAACACGATCAAAGTCGCTTAAAGTGGAAACTTCGGCGATTCTCACTTACACTCGGTCACGGGACGAAGCCGTGTTAATGGACACCTCATAATGAAACACTTTGAATATCCATCTGATAATTATTATTACTATATGATTCAGTCTTTTTAATATTCATTCTTAGGTAGAAAGAATTCGTTTTTGTTGTTATTATGTTAGGTATACGTAATTTTATATACATATTATTATATTATATAGCCCGATAAGGCAATGTGGTCGCTCGGCGCCAAAGTCTTTTAATGTTTTTAAAATAAAAAAATATCAATTATTTATTTTAAGTAGGTCATTATCAGCTCCATATGCCGCTCATTACTTACCTATAATTATTTTGAGAGCATAAATTCATAAGGCTTTGGCCAAGCCTACTCGTCAGAAACGCGGGAGATTTTTCCTGTTAAGATCCCGCTCCGTAGTCGCTTTGGTCGCGTAGGTTTGGGCGAAGCTTTGTATCTGAAGCACTACGCCTGCCAGGCGTGGCGACTAGATGCAAAGATTATACGATATTTTTTTCGGTAAGCGCAGTATTTGGTCTTGTATTGCTGCTGGACCTAATTAGGCTATGAAAACTAAAACAATTAATTGTACTATCGATAAGTTCATGAAAATATTACGTAGTTACTGTTAATAATCATAATAGACTCATCTATCTGAACTAGTAAAAATGATAGTGTAAAATATTGATAATAGCAACGTCGTTCTTTAGGTACAACACATGCCTACGTATATTCATAAAATACAATATAAAATATTACTGTGTATCTGCCTAGTTGTTTTGAAACTTATCAACTACCTACGCAATTGTATCTAGAATAACCCTTAAATTAATCCGTTATCCCTATCCAAGCATAACAAAATAACAATTTAAAACCGGCCCAAACTCAAAGGAAAGAAAACGCGAATCGTGTAAAAGCAACAAAAGGTCGCTGCCGCTTATAATTTTATTTTAGCTAAATTGAAACCGGGCCCGTCTTGTACAAATTTTAATATTCTCCGAGGTGGATGCTTGGCTATTTATATTTTTCACCCCCGTTTCTTTCGGCGATTATTATTCTGTATTCCAATGGGCTTGGGGGCGGCGCCACCCTTGGACTCTTTCCTTTTTGCTTCTTAAGTCCATCTTGAAAGCGGGCAGGGGAAACTGTGGAGACTTCTCTCAATATTTGAGATTTATATAAACTTTTTTTAATTTTTATGTAGAAAAAGGTTAAGACGCATCCGTTACCATCGCACGCTTGTTTCGAATCTGTCAACTCTTATTGAAATGAAATAAGACGCAATACATATAAGTAAAATGAATTAGTAAAGTCACATAACTTAAACTTGTAAAATACACTATCTTATTATGTACTAACTTTTCACTACATGGCATTTTCCCGTGTTTTATGGATATTTCCGCGGTAAAAAAGCCATTACAGGTTGGCCGGTAGAAAAGGCCTGGGCATTAAGACCAACTTTTTGTACTCAATTTTACTTTGTGCAAATAAAGTGTTTTAAATAAATATATAAACATGAGCCCGGACGTATCAATATATGAATTGTTAATTTAAGAAAAGTATTAAATTTTTTAGTGATATTTCCACTGCACAGTTTTCTATTCTCTGGTTCTGTCACTTACCCCTTTCACTGGAAAAACCGTAGCACCTACCCGGAAGGGGTTCGATATTTAAATATAAGAAGAACACCCCCTTTTTTCCAGGGAGGGCGCCCAACCCCCGGATTTATGGATCTGCCCTCCCCAAGTAATTACTTATCTTTGAGAATACAAATCAATCGCGGAAAAGATGAGTTTTGGAAATCACACCAATTTTTAAACTTTGTACTTTATATTATTAAAATTAAAATAGTACAATTTATTGTCAGCCTAATGTTAGATGGAAAAATGATTTTTCAGTCTTCTGAAAAGAAACCAATAAAATATTATATAAGTACGCACGCTCACGGTGGTTACAAGCAGCTACCGACCGAAATCACTGGAAGTCTTTGAGGGAGGCCTATGTTCAGCAGTGGACGTCCTACGGCTGAAATGATGATGATGATGACCTAAACTGTGTGTTAAAAAAAATATATGCAAAATTTCACGAAGATTTGTAGGTGAGATAAAGAGTCATGACTTCATAATATATACACTAACATTGTGTTTTTAGGGTTCAAATTCAAATGGCAAGAAACTCAACCCGTATAGATATAAATTAAAATTGAATCTAACTGTCAGTACAATATTATTTCCTTGATCATTCTTAGTTTTTATTAAAATTAGCTTAAAGTTGACCTGTTCATGTATTAGTAAGCGTCTAAGAAAATAAAAGTTTTGACTTAGAATTTGACTTTGAGTTGTCATGTCTGTCTGTCTGTGTATGTCACAGCCACTTTTCCCGAAAGTATAAGAACTATATTGTTGAAACTTGGTAAGCAGTAGTATTCTGTGAACCGCATTAAGATTCAGGAGAAACTAGAAAAAAATCTAATATATTTGGGTTTCCCTATACTAAGAAATCAAAACTGTTTTTTCATTAAACCCGTGTGGGGTATCTATGGATAGGTCTTAAATTTTACGGTGGATACCAACTGAAGTAACTGGAAATCTTTGAGGGGGCCTATATCCAGCAGTGGACGTGCAGCATGGAATAAATGAATTCTTATCTTATCTAGTGAACAGTCACTAGATAAGATAAGAATTCATTTATTCCATAAAGATACATAACGTACACTTTTCATAAAGATACATAACGTACACTTGGAAAAGTCATAGATACATAGCAAATACTTATAAATTACATTTTAAAAAAAACATTTAGGTACCTACTTAAGAAGTATGAAAGTTATCAGCAAGCGCTTCGTCAAGATTGTAGTATGATTTGTGCAATAATAAATTCACAATGATTTTAAAAATTGAATCCTCTGCATTTTGCAGGTCAAAAGATAACACACAAAACTATTTCCAATTTTTTTCAGTCTATGAGATGGTAGGCACAAATTGTTTTTATTTCTCAAATACTAGCAAATTAAATTCGCGGTTCGCTTCGCAGTCGCACAGGTTTGCATGTGTACCGCGACGCGGTCGGTTCACGCGTTGAAAATGCGAAGTCTAAAACCAGGAAGAATATTTTACACATATACGCAATTACTGAAACTAAATCCTAAAAGAGATTGGCAACTGCTTAAGTATATTTAAATGATGTTTCAAGACCTCAAGAGCTTTGCAATTCGATCATAACTTTAGTAAAATGTCTATGGAAATATTAACTTTTAATAAAACAAATAGGCTTTGAAATGTTTGATTTTACTTATCTTCATGGAGTTTCTAATGCGCATTATCGTTATACAGTTTGTTTAAATATTTGGGGTGAAATATTTGGTTACTTAGAGGTTTTGTAGTGGCTAGGAGTGGATTCGATTTCAGGTACAGTGAACAGCAAATTATTCGTTTTCTTCCGATTCCATCTGCTGCAATAATAGCGATAACTAATACTCTTTTTTATTTATTGTTTTCATAAAAACATTTTTATTTAACACTTATGTAGCAACAAAAAACCACTTAGATTAAAACTAGTGCTTAAACTGAGACTGATTACTAAGTTCATTTGGGCATAAGACATTATCGCCAACAATACGCTGTTATGAAAACCTCCTTATTATAAACATGCTATATACATATAGGTTATCTTTATGTTGCTTTTTATCTCGGAAAGTTATAGGTTACTTTTTACAGGAAAATACGATGTTCCGGCAGAAAAATAAAAAAACACGAGTAACCCCATGGCGTGGCTAGCTTTGTAATTAAGTATAGGCTAGTTTTAGGTTTAGCTTATGATATTAGGTATTTATAATTATATAAACAACCGTCCATTACATTTGAATTTTTTTTCTCTCCATCTACTGTTGTCTGGAGGAATTTCCTTTAACAATAAGACCGCCCATTACGCATTCTATGTTGAGTTATAATTTCTTATTGTATCGTATCTTTGTTCGGTGTGTAATAATGTATTTTCTATCTATCTACATATATATCTTAATATATATAAATCTCGAGTCACAATGTTTGTCCTCAATGGACTCCTAAACCACTTAACCGATTATAATAAAATTCGCACACCATGTGCAGTTCGATCCAACTTGAGAGATAGGATGGTTTTTACGACGAGAAAAATTCGAATAATTTCCGGGAAAATGTGATACCCGTGCGACGCCGGGGCGGGCCGCTAGTGTATGTATATAAATGTCATCCGTGCCAAACGGAAGCGGATGGTTATTCTATATTTACTTATAAAATTATTAAAATCTAAAGTTACTCTGTCTGTCTGGTCATCTTTCACGCAAAAACTACTGAAAAGATTTAAATGAAATTTGATAATAGAATCAAAGTCAAAGTCAAAACGTTTATTTCCTTAGAAGCATATGCATACATGGACAGGTCAACTTAAAGAACAAAAACTAAGAATAATCAAGGAAATAACATTGTCATGACAGTTCGCTTCAATTTTTTACACTGAGTTGAGAAGCGAATCTATGGTAGTACATAGATACTCTAAGGAAATTCGGTACACATATTCTCTAGAGCCTGAGAAGGACATTATGCTTCTTTTTACCGCGGTAACATCCATTAGAACGGGGTGACACTGCGGGCACTACTTGTATATCATAAAGGACTAGCGGCCCGGCCCGGCGTCGCACGTGTAAAAAAAGTTCCTGGCAATTTTTCCTTATTTGCTCACCGTTTAGACCTACCCTGGACTACGACTAACATTTTAAAACCAAAATCAGCTCAATCGGCCCAGCCGTTCCTGAGTTTTAATCAGACTAACGAACAACAATTCATTTTTATTTATAAATGATATATAAAATTTGGCAACCGATGTAAATACATGGATAAGATTTCAAATATAAAAATTTAAATTTTTATTTAACTTTTGGATCATTTAGTAATGTCTAATAATGTTATTTACACCCAATTTTAAATCAACAAAAACTTAATAATAATCATTAAATTAATTAATTCAATTCAACACAAAAAAAAACCAGTAACATAATGAAAATCGGTCTTTCAATTTCGGATATTTTAACTGAATTTTTTCATTATTATGCAATCTTTTACTCGACTGCAAAATTATCAGTTGGACTCTCGATCATTTATCAACGATGATTGATTTTTTATCAATGTCCGAGTGATTGGAGTGCCGTCATTTTGAATTTAAAATTATTATCAAAAGTTTTTATCTCATTGAACTTTTTGAAGCTTTTTAAGTTGATAAAAGCCGTTCAATAATGTTTTTAATGAGAGAAAAAAGAGGGTTGTTATAAGTTTGACGTCTGTCTGTCTGGGACATCATAGGTCCCAAACGGATAAAGCGATTTCAATTTAGTTTTTTATATGAAAGGTAACTCACCTTTCATATAAAAATACTATCGCGCGATTGTTCCAAGACATGTTTGACCCGTTTAAAATGAGGGTAAAAGAGGGGAAGGAAAACCGAAAATCTACAAATATAATCGAGTGGGGTCTCAAATGAAAGAAAATGCACGTAATGCGTGCATATTTCAAAATAGTATGACTTTCTACTTTTATGGAAAGTCATCATCACCCTATTAACGTTCCCACTGCTGGGACAAAGGGACTTCTCTCTTGACGAGAGAGATTAGGCCTTAATTCACCACGCTGGCCAAGTGCGGGTTGGTGAATGTCACATGACCTTCAAACTATTTTAAAGTTCTCAGAACATGCCGGTTTCCTCACGATGTTTGCCTTCACCGTTAAAGCACGTGTGTGAAGCGCACATAAATTTCTCAAAATTCTCATTTTTCATTTTTAATTTATGGAAAGTTAAATTACAGGCTCTTTCAAGTGAGCGAAAATGAGTATAACTCTAAACTCTATGAGATATCCGCAGGGGTCCCACAGGGTTCTGTATTGGGCCCAGTACTATACACCCTATTCACATATGACCTACCACAAACACCAGGCGTCACAGTTGCAACCTTTGCGGATGACACCGCCCTTCTTACATCCAATAAATGTGCTATTGAAGCATCTTGTGCTCTTCAAAAGAGCCTCTACAACCTGGAAAAGTGGCTGGCTATGTGGAGAATAGTTACAAGTGAAGCCAAATCAGTACACATAACTTTCACCCTTCGTAAAGAAGACTGCCCTCCAGTCACATTAAACGGAACGCAAATACCACAACAAACAACAGTAAGGTACCTAGGAATGCATCTAGACCGTAGACTTACTTGGAGGAGACATGTCCAATGCAAACGAGACGAAATTAACCTGAAATACAAGGGCTTGTACTGGCTCCTGGGACGCAACTCTAAACTATCGGTTGACAATAAGCTCCTGATTTACAAAACTATTCTCAAACCGATCTGGACCTACGGTATACAGCGTTGGGGCGCTGCCAGCACGTCAAATGCTATGATCATACAGAGAGCACAGAACTACATTATAAAACAAATCTCAAACTCACCGTGGTTTATTAAAACAGCAGAGATACACCAGATTCTTAACATGCCAATGATAGTTGAAGAAATTGCTACCTACAGAGACAAGTACAAGAAAAGGCTTGATAATCATCCAAACCAGCTTGCGGGACAACTAACCGTACCAGAATCTATTCGTCGACTTAAAAAAAGACGAGATATTTTTGACCAATAGTAAAGGGTCTGCCTCAATGGAAGCAGTGCTTAAAAGACAAGCAGCACACAACTCATCTGTTTATAGTCTATTACGACTGATTGCAAGATACAACCACAAAAAAGAAAAAAAAAAAAAAAAAAATTTATGGAAAGTAAGGTTCTAGAATCGGGGTATTTTTAAAAAAATTCTTCCGACTAGATAAATAGGCGCGGATTTAGTACTAAATATTTGGTTCCATATAAGTATTCAGATTGGATCTCCACAAAGTAACGCCTCAATCTATTAATAATAATTACTTTATTTTTTATTTTTCGTATTTCGTAATGTGGCCCTGAGAAGCCTTATAGGTCCTCATGCCCCATCTTAGACCACATCGTCACTTTACATCAGGTGAGATTTTGGTCAAATGAAGGCTTATCTAACATAAAAAAAAATTAAGGATAAATCATACCCGTGAGAGATAGATAGTGGTGATGTGAACGAGGAACAAATAATAAAAAAAAAATTCAATGTAATTTTGATAATGTTAAACAACAATAACCTATAAATAACTATCTATCTCAATAAGATACTTTTTTTGTTAAAATGGCAAACGATTAAATGGGCAAAGGAGCAATAATTTAAATCGAAAAGCACAATTATTATTATTACACTGTTAAAATGACATAAACATAATGATTTAATTGCTGCATGTATACAGGGCTGCCATCCCTTACCGGATTATCCATTATTAACGACACACCCTGTATAAAAGAAAACATGATAACTAAATTTGTCAATTACGCCTATATTTATTAATCTTTGATCAGAATAAATTTGCAAAGAAAAGATACTGGCAATAAAAAGATATTCCTAAACTCCAAATTGACACCGATCGCCGCTAACGAATATAGATAGAGTTACGCCGTAATTGGGTCTTTATTTAATTTCTTTCAAATTAATTTGACGTTTCATCGATACCGACATTATTAAAGATACTACCTACTCTACTTAATAATGTCAGTCAGCACTTGACAAATAAAAATAAATTATAAACTTTTTACGATGATATTTTAGTACGTACTCGTATTTTGACATATCTGTTGATATTGTATATTGTGTAGGTAAAAAGTTATTTGTTAATGCATACAGTTTTTTGTAGTACCTATTTACTTGGCACCGACCTTAGAATTATTAAATACTTAATTATGTAATTGTTTATGTTTCTTTCAATTAATCACTTATAAAGTCGAAATTATTTGTAGAAGTTGATTTATGTTTTACTTTTAAGTTTCCGTTTTGAAGTTAGTTTTATTTTGGCAGAAAAAATTTATATACGTTTATGCTAAATCAATTTCGTAGCGTCGTAGAGGCTTCGTAGCCGTAGTTGTTTCGTAGATCGTCGTAGACCGTCTACGCTAAAATCTATATCTCCTAAAATTATAAAGCTTAAGTGTTTGCTGTTCGAACGCGCTTATGTCAGGAACTGCTAGTCCGATTTGAACATTTCTTTCAGTATTAGATAGCCTATTTATCGAGGAAGAATATAAGATACTCTTTACCGCGGGAAATACGTTAAGCACGGGCTAAGTCGCAGCGTTAAAAGCTTATCTAACAAAATACTTTCTTTATCTTTTAGGAAACTCACGGCCTCACAGTGTAATATGTTGTATGTAGGTCCGAATTATGAACAGCACCGATTTCTAGAAATCTTGAAGTTACTAAAATTTTTATATGTGACGTGAAAGTTAAAAAAAAACGCAAATTTTGCATATCAGAGACAATTATTTATCTTGAATCTATAAGAGTACTTTATGGTCAGATTTTTTGCAAAGTTTTGCGTCAGTAGAACTGTTGATTTTGTACTAAGATAATTAGGAAACAATCTTTATTGCCATAGTTTGCATTACAAATCTTAGAAAAGACAAAAACAAAATATGTTGTCTTAGTCAGTGCATATACATACATATAACATTGACGTAATCTTAATATATATAATTCCGTGTCACAATGTTTGTCCTCAATGGACTCCTAAACCACTTAACCGATTATAATAAAATTTTCACACCATGTGCAGTTCGATCCAACTCTCTCAGATAGGATGGTTTTTACGGCGAGAAAAATTTGAATAATTTCCGGGAAAATTTTATACCCGTTCGACGCCGGGGCGGGCCGCTAGTCATTTATAAATTACTAGCTAACCCGTTCCGGTGTTGCACGGGTACTATTATATCACTGTATATATTCAGTAGTTTTTGAGTTTATCCCGAACATAAAGACAGACGCGGCGGATAGCTTGAATTTATAACTAGTATAGATTTGAAATTATCTTATTATTACGAGTATTAGTAACTATAATATGTTAGTTCCATAACATTTCAATGGACACAGTATTATAATAAAATTAAATCTCTTTTTCACTCTCAAAACTAACGAGTTCGAAAATGAGGTTCACTCACGTGTACGAATATAAATATAACGAAATTACGACTTTTGGCGAAAGCATGTGGAAGTCTCTCCCGCTTCCCTCATGATGATTTCTTCCTGAGAGGAATTGAAACGTCGGATAGTCATAATTTCAATACATTTAAACCCTAAAATACATAAAACCCGATATTGAAATGAAATTACTCCTCTCCCAACAAACAATGCCTCAAACATTACACACGATCATTATATAATTTCGAGTGCTTCATAATAAAAATCGATTGGTGTAAACCCAACCATCCAATTTTTAGACATAATCAAAATAAGAGCTCCAATTCCAATTCAAGAGTCCATTCCATTTTTAAAGATAATGAAAGGAGGCGTCCTCAGGCGCGCGCAATAAAGGCCCGGTCACGACCACTCCAAGCCGTACAATTTCCTATCTGACTGACAATTTCCTCAGTCAGCCCGATTTTAATATAAAACGAGAAAAAACACACCCCGACTTCTGTAGTTGCTGTTGGATTTTTGTGGATAAGACAAAAAAAATACAATTACAAATACTTGGTACCGCCTCATTTATTAAGATCTTTTTTTTGATACCTTGTTAATTATATAACTTTTGAAACTATCATGGTTATCAATTCTATTTAGATTTATAAAGAGATACTTAATATTATTGATTGTCTTTCAAATATCCCGTTATTTCGTAACTGTACAATGTGTAATTCAAATTCAAATCATTTTATAAGTGTATTCAAGTTTAAGTTTATCATTTTATTAGTAATCATGGTAAATATTCCGTTATAAATCTAAATAGTACCTTGTTTATTATATGGATTTTACTTTATAAAAATCATCAGGAATTGTAGGTATATGAGGTGTAAACTTGACTTTTAATGTGGTACTTGCGAACATTCAAGTTTATTTTTATGTGAACCCTTCTTTCTAATGAAACAACATTTTGTAAGTGATAAATATTACTGATAGTGTTTTTCAAATAGCTACGGGAATAAATTAATCAGTTTTTTGTTTATTTGTTCTTAAAGTTTGTACATAACTACAAAAAGATCTACTCAAAAGTTACTATTTTAAAAGTATTTTTCTTATAGTTATAAATTGACTATAAACTGTATTATAAAAAAATATATATGCTATAATTGTATAGTTTCGGATGAGTTACATTACAAACACCCTCACACGAGAATTTAATATATAAGATACTATTAGCTGACCCCAGCAAACGTTGTTTTGCAAAATAAAGAAAAGATGTTGGCCGATTCTCAGACCTACTCAATATGCTCACAAAATTTCATGAGAATCGGTCAAGCCTTTTCTGAGGAGTACGGGAACGAAAACAGTGACACGAGAATTTTATATATAAGACTAGCAGACCTGGCAATCGTTGTTTTGCCATATTCACAACGCAATGTGTCAGTTGCCATGCCTAAAGAGCAATTTGTCTAAGGGTTCAACTTGTCTTAATCGCAGCTCGCCAACACTTAAGACATACTTCTATTTTTTACCAGAATAATAGTGGTTATCTGTCTATGTATGTATGTATGTTCCTTTGTAGTACCATACAGACTAAAAGCCTGTGCCGATTTTTATGATTCTTCCATCAATCGTTACCCCTTAGGCCGCCGAGTGTAACATAATGTTAAAAAAAGTCAACAAAGTATGTAGTTCAAAGATGGTGCGTTATTAGTTTTCATTTAACATTTTAACATTTGTGTAACAACCATTTTCACATAATAGACGCAATAAGTAGACAGTAAAAAATCCCAAAAAAGTTAACTCGCAATCGGGTTTTATATTTTCTTAATTTCAGTTCGTTTTATGTTTAAAGAAAAACTCGTTTGTCGTATCCACACTAATCCCCCACCTCCTTTGAGATGGCGTTGGCGAGAGAAAGAAGAGCGGTTGGCGATGGCCGCCCACCCACCCCCCGTAATTTTATATAAAGATGTTTTATTTTACTCGCCATTGTATTTTTGCTTCCATCTAAGTTAAGCTTTCATCTAAGTTATTGCTTGTCTTGTTCCGAAGTAATTTGTTGTTTTGCTTAAGCATTTTATATTAGAAATGTTGTTGTATTTCTATTGGCAAATGTCGTTGATTTCTTTGTTTTCGTTTCTTCACTTTGATTTATCTTGTTAGGGTAGGAGGTGCTGTAAATATACTACTTAGAATATTCACGTATAGTTGCTTATTTTTGTAATAAACACACGTAATTAATTTTCACCATAAGAATAAAGTTTAATAATGTTGATGGATGGACCATAGATGAATTAAAACTTGTCTATTGCATCGCCAAAGCTTCTGTAGTACATACCATGTAATTCTTACATAAATTCAAACTTCAACTACTTTTAAATGCGATAGTAAATAAAAACCAAACACTTAATCAAAAAACTTTAAATTATGTATTACAACATGTTATATTTTAAAGTTCAGGAAGACTTAATCTATTTATGATCTAACATAAAATAAAAAATACAATAATTTATAGTAATTTTTCAATTTCAAAATTACTAAATTCAACCAGAATAGCCTGACCCTTGTAAATACTAATAAATTGAAGTTTCGGTTAATAAGTCGCCAGCCGTAGCTCAGCATCCACTGGTTCTTGTCATTCAATTTTTGCTTGGCGTTTTCTTTCGCTATTGAGCTCGTGTTCTGAAAATAAATTAAATTTTGTTAATTTATGAGTTAGGTACGATGAAAATACGAGTAATAATAAACTGTTTTTATGAAATAAATTTGTTATTTATCGCCAATTCATTTATTCAACCGCGCAACCAACGCAAATCTGGATTATTCTTCTTGAAAAATTGATTTGCGATTTAAGAAACATGTGGTTTAACGCTATAACTAACCAAATAATACAGTTAAAAAAAATGTATCCCTCCTAAAATAGTCATTTTAAACCAAGAATTGAGGATCAGTTTTTGTTTCCATCTAACGTACCATCCAGTATAAAATACTCATTGTTCCAAAGTAAAATTTCAACGTAAAAAGTCAACAAAATCTCGAGCAAGCAAGCCGAGCTACTTAAAAATACAGAACAAAAGACGCTGCGAAGCGTCCAGCCTCCTATCTTTTTGTGAGACTTTCAAATAATTGTATAGATAACGAAACAAAGAAATGAACCTCCCCACCCGGTTGTAGATGATGGCATAGACACTATGAGTCTAATCACTTTGTCTTTATCTGTCTATTAAAAAAAATAGACAGATAAAGACAATCTGTGACAGCTATATTTGAAATTAGAGGGATTTCAAAGTTATAAAAAGGTTGCATTCTATTATTCATTGTTTCGTTAAAGAAAAGAGTTCCTCCATCTGAGATCGGCTTTGTGTTGATATTTGTACAAATCATGTTCTATTTTTGAAAAATATTGAGTTGTGCGAAATGGATTCACTAAACAGTTCATTCTATTTCCTTCTTATCGAAATTCTTTTGTTATACTCGAATTATATTTTAGGAAAAATGTCTGCTAGGACATTACTGACTCGACGGCTATATGTTTTTTTTTTGTTTATATAGAAACATAATGTTGAAAAAGATGCTTAGAAAATGTTGTTTTCATTGATATTTTTTTGTAATAGAGTAACATAAAATAGAACTCTACGTCTATTAAACAAGGTTCCATTTCCCGACCACCGCCCGCTCCAGTGACGGGTCGTCCTTGGGCGGGCGGGAGGTTATTTTTAACGTCTTGAGAACCCTCTTTGATCAAGCAACATTTTGACGTAGCTGTTTAATTACCCGGGTAAAAAATGCGCTGTTTTGTTCTCGTTCTTGAATTACTTTTGCTGGGAATTAAATGAAAGTTTAGGGATATTTAAAGTTCGGGTGATTGTAGCTATACCTACATATACCTCAGCTATTTGTAAATATATATTGCTATAGTGAAAGCCGTGTTGGCTAAGTGGAAGCACAGTCGACTTTCATTCCGAAGGTCGTGGGTTCAAACCGCGCCACGCACCTCAAGAAGTCCCTGTGTCCCAGCAGTGGGAACGTTTATAGGGTGATGATGATGTGGTAGTGTTACGAAATGCATTCTTAAAGGCTTAATGAATAAGTATAGAGTCGGTCAACGAGCTATAGAGAGGGCTGCGATTGGGGTTTCTTTAGGAGATTCAATCAGGAAGGAAGAAGACGGGAGATGTCGACTTAGGCAAATAGATTACTTTGTAATAGTTAGATTGAGCATATCTTTCAACATTAAGATACCCGTTTAGGATGATAAAATAAATTTGATAAGTTTGAGATAGACCATACTACACCTAGAAATCCGTGCCAAGCTTATTAATCTAATATATAAAATTTCCTTGTCATAATGTTACCGTACTCCTCCAAAACGGCTTTACCGATATTTACCAAATTTGTTTTTTTTTGTATGCTGGATAAGCTTTCATTTGACCTCAATCTCACCTGATGTAAAGTAACGATGTGGTCTATGATGGGGCATGAAGATCTAGAAGGTAGATGGCTTCTCCGGACCACAATTAGATGCGTCAAATATTATTTTATAAATATGTATTTTATAAATCTTGTGTACAAACCGCTGATTATTCCTAATAGCCCCAAGTAAAATTATCAAATTATCATAAAACTACCTTGAAACGGACCCCTAAAGAAACAGAAAGAGACGGACAAAGTTAGAAAGAAATAGAGCATCGCCCCGCGAAAAATTAAGATTCAAATAGAAAGAAAATTAAAATTCGAGGAACGGTCAATCGTCTGTTCCGCTTATTCTTAGGCAGTTGGTGTACCTCCGTCTCTTTTTAGTAAAAAAGGGGAAGACAGTTTTAGAATAGTAATGACTGTTAGGTATTCTGTTTGTTGAAAGTAATTTTAGGGAAAGGTGACCTGAATATTTCTTAGACTGGAAAATACAGGCCTATATTATTTCACGGATAAAACATATTTTGTAAGTTATGTATGGTTTTTTTTGCGCTAAGGTTTCCTGCGAAAGTACATGTAGAATCGTGTGATTCACTACACGACTCTACATGTATTTTCGCAGGAACACACATGAATAATGCGATAATTATAAAAAATAACAAGTTAACAAATTAACTTTCTGATTATAATATTAGTGATACATGTTAAAGTTATAAAAAGTACAAGTAGAATACATTATTACAAAACTATGACAGATGTTTTTAAATTGAAACAACTTTGATAAATACGGTAGGTACTTATATAGAAAATATCTAGCTATGTGACAAAAGAGGAATATTCCATTACTCTTAATTAAAATAAAACGTTGATAATAGCAGAAACATTTTTGACAGTAGATGTACAATAAAAAGTAAAACATTTTACGAAAGAGGCCAGACTCGTTGATTCTATATTGAATAAAACTTACGGAATAAACAACAAAAAGAACAACAAATTAACCCAACAAAACGCAACAACAATTTGTAGCAACAATAAAATTACCTGTAAACAAGTATTTTTGCTGTAACTCGTTCCGCCCTTAAATTAAAAACAATTATGGCGGCGGGGTGGCCGAGATGAAAAATTAAGACAATTTTAACATCCCTCCTTCGTTTAGAGGAGATTGCCTTCATAACTGGACATAGCAGAGTTTTATCTGTTTCTTTAAATAAGTTGGTTTGAATTAAAAAAGTTTTCCGACGCTGTCCAAATACATTGGTTTTAATTTACTTACGTATTATATTGTATTATCGAAGCTATTAATATAAATATGTCACGGAATGAAAATCTGTATATGTGTGTTACATGGTATTTCAAAATGTTTGATAATTGAGTAATGCAAAAAGCATCGGAATAATATAATACATAAGTACCTATCTATCATTTTATTTTTCTTCTCCTTCGTTAAATTACTTGTACAGGTTTTTATTGAAAAAGCCACATATTCTTTTAGAAATGGAATTTGATAGGTATAGGTAGCAAGCAAGGAGGTTCTAAATACCTCGTAGCAAGGTACAAAAACTTCGATGTCTATAAACCATCGTCTAGAACCAAGTCCTCCAATCCTCCTCGTCTAGTACAAATAGCGCAAGAAGGTTTTAACTCAGCCGCTGTGCCAGATACAATAGTTTTTTTGTTGGGTTTCAAAGCACGCTTTCTTGAAAAATAAGAAAACGCTGGCCATTCATTGCCAAATTCAGACAGTTATATTTTTGTTGCAGAAAATCGACAAATCTTCGTTTCTGGCGGTGTTCCAGAAGACGGGAGCGTCTCCATCCGTTTCCGCTAAATCCTGGAAATATTGTCCGAAGGCGACTGTAAAATGTAACGTTTTTGTTGTTTTCATTTACTTTAAATTATATTTGCTTCTTGAAAAACATCTTAGAATTTAATACTGTCTACCTCCGAATAGGTGGAATTTCATTCGGTTTTTTTGTTAGTCTACGCACAACATTTTTTTTTTTGTGTTACATTATTCGAATTGTATTTTATTAACTCTTTATTAAATGCTAGTTATTTATTAATTTCGAGTTTCTAAGTGTAAAAGTTTCTGAGATATCGTGATTAATAACTGAGCGGTAAAATGCAACAAGCATATTATTATTTTCCCTCGTTTTATTGTGTGTATGTTTGTTTGTCTTTTCGTTATTTCTTTTGTAACGGTTCGTAGGCGGTCACTATAAAAAAACAGTTAAGTTTAAGTTTGAATTTACTACCACCGAATTTATAAAGACTGCCCAACTAAGCCAAAATAATAAGGCTAGTATATTTATTCTAACAGAAAAAAAAACCTTTGATTTATATTTTTAATTTTGTCTGGAAACTGTCATTTCATAGCTGTCTCTGTGATTGGTGAGATGGGGTAGTTGCTAGGGGTGGCATTGTGGAGTTAAGGAGAGTTTTTACAAGGGGTGCCTACCCCATTTTATTTTTTATCGGCGCCAAATTATTGCGAGTACGGCGGGCGAAAGTGTTCGAGTTACGCATTGTGCAAAATATTTTAAATATTTTTTTAAATTTCTTTATAATTCTACAAGATTAAGAAGAAAATTTAATTTTTATTGGAATTGCTTTGATAGGTGATAGCCATGGTTCTGTTAGGAAACGCCTTATCAATATTTTATTACAATCGCTTCATAAACGAATGTTTACAATAATAATTTGTAACAATAATTTGTTATTTGCTTAGATATAGGTAATAATCTCTTATAATATAAGATTAATCGCAGAATGTGTTGGCAAGTGCATAACTCAACAACGCCTAGGTCAATTAATTTTTTTTATATTCTGTGAAGTCCAAAAATGGCTACGGCAGGAAATTGCCGGGATAATAATTTTGAAAAATGACTTGGACAAAGCCGCTAGTAGTTCATAAAAACATTAAAAAGCCTAGGTTTTTGTAATATGTACAACTACGGCAACAAAGGAATCCATGTAATCCATCCATTTAACAGTAATTCAAAGTAAACGACAAAAAATCGGTTGTAAGATTTGATTAGTATGTTTTTTTAAATTCTTTATAATCTCTGTTGAATCAACTTATTTATTACATAATTTACCTACATATTAAAAAAATAAATATATTGTGCGTCACAATATAAACAGTCATAAACTAAACTTATAAATATTACTACAAAAATGGTCGCTACTCGGTGTAAATCTACTGTGGGACTTTATATCCACTACAGTAGTACCGGTCTAGTTATGATACTATTTAGTATTTCAAAGTCAAAGTCAAAGTCAAAACGTTTATTTCCTTAGAAGCACATAGCCTACATGGACAGGTCAACTTAAAATTAATAAAACTAAATTGCTTAAATAACAAATATCAAGGAAATAACATTGTCTTGACAGTTCGCTTCAATGTTTTATACTGAGTTGAGAAGCGAATAGAACAACACAGCTATATCAGTTATTACAATTTTGTAGTTATTACAATTTTGAAGTTCTTATTTATAGGTAACTATTATAAGTTTAACATTTACAATAAAAAAAAATGTTTGTCATATAATTTCGATCTATTACTAATCTTCAAGACTACTAATCATAAGAAGATACTAATCTTCAAGTTTATATTTAATATTTTTCTACCATTCTCTCATTCTCATCTTAGCACTTGCTTCCCTCTGAACAGCTAACCTCCCCCAAGGAGGCTGCGAAACTTTCTTCGGACCCCAGAGGGAGAAAAATAAATCTAAATTGGCCCAATCCAGCGAAATCCCCTACTTTTTCTGACGCCATTTTCAAGAATAATTGCTCCAGAACTTTCTTAAGTATTATTTTATACCTTTTTCTTGGGATAACAGACTTTATCTCGCTTCAAATTAAAGCTCATTTTGAGATTGGATTTGAATTAAAAATATTAGGGATTTTGTTTTTGGATATTAATTAACAAGCGATTGTTTCGTAAATGTGCTTAGTCTGTAATTTTGATTAGATATTTTGAGCTCTTTTAGGTAAAGAAAGAAAGTACAAATATGTGTAAGTACTTCTTTCGCGGTGGTACAATAATCTTTTAACCCGAGGGGTTATTGTCTCCGTTTCAGATGAGATATATTTACAAAGTTTTGGTTTTCTGTCGGTTTTTTATAAGTAGTAAATGATATAAATAAATTTGGATAAAGAAGTGTAACCTTTTTGTTCACAATAAGAAAATTGGATTTATGTAAATTTCGTTACTAATAGATTTTTTCCAATTTTTTCATTTTAGCAGGCAAAGTAGCCTGTGTTCATTTAGATAATACTGTTTATTCGTAGATAGTGATTATGCCTAGATATTCCTTAAGTAAAGGAATCATCTATAAATACCTACTTATAATATTTATGAATAATATTTGTAGGATTAAGCGCATTTATGAATATTGGTTTGAAAAGCCGTGTTGGCTAAAGTGGGAGGACACTCGACTTTCATTCCGAAGGTCGTGGGTTCAAACCCCGCCACGCACCTCTGGATTTTTTTTTCTTCTTGAGAAATTTATGTGCGCTTTAAACACGTGCTTTAACGGTGAAGGCAAACATCGTGAGGAAACCGGCATGTTCTGATAACTTTAAAAGAGTTTGAAGGGCATGTGACATTCACCAACCCGCACTTGGCCAGCGTGGTGAATTAAGGCCTAATCTCTCTCGTCAAGAGAGAAGTCCCTGTGTCCCAGCAGTGGGAACGTTAATAGGGTGGTGACGATGAATATTGGTTTACATATGAAATATTAAAAGAATTGGATGAGTCTCGGTTCAATGGTCGAGTCTTAGTAGCTTTTATACTCAAGAAAAATATATTTATTGATGGGGTTGGCCAACACCTACATTATCCTAGCTATCTAGCATTTAGGTCTTATTCCATATGCATGTTATTAAACTAAGTTTCTATAAGGTTAACAGCGTGAAAAATCCTTCTAATTGTATTGTTTTGCTTCGGCCGGATGTATGGTAAGTGAGTTCCTGCGACACCGGAAACACCCGCAAGCGAACGCTAAATAAGTTATGCAATTGACCAGTATTTACAGGAAGTAGGTTTTGTGGCACTTAGCTGTTGGTAAATTTGTTTATTATATATATATATATATAGAAAATAGCGACGCATTGCCTATGGTTATTTTAGGACCGAAAACTTACGATTCGGATAGTCATGATAGCTAAATAATAAATTCTTATATATAGGCTTCTGCTTAGTTTGACCCTGGTAAGAAATACTAGACAACTATTTTTCGCTTTATTCATTCAATTAGAAAATGCCAAGATATAGAGCTTGTGATGTACAAATAGCTTGAAAGCGTAACGCCACACATTATTATTATTAATCTTAATATATATAAATCTCGTGTCACGATGTTTGTCCTCAATGGACTCCTAAACCACTTTACCGATTATAATAAAATTCGCACACCATGTGCAGTTCGATCAAACTTGAGAGATATGATGGTTTTTACGGCGAGAAAAAGTCGAATAATTTCCGGCAATTTTATACCCGTGCGACGCCGGGGCGGGCCGCTAGTATTGTATAACGTTGAAATTTCGTTTGAAGAAAAGAAATGGGTAGTAATTATTTTTATTTTTTTAGTCATTTAACCTATTATTTAAATCATGTCAATTTAACTAAACGCTAGAAAACAAAAAAGTATCTTTCATAGCTTGCCGACGAATATCTATGTATCTCTATTTATTAAATATGTTTCCCTAACATAGAATGAATTTTGGTAGGTAGCCATCCAACCAGTCACTTCATATTGTATGTAGTTTTTTAAGTCACCGTGATGTGATAATTCTCGAATGGGACCCATATCGTTCGGATTAGAATCAAACTGATTTGTGAAGAATGCAGAAAATATTTCAGGTGTTGTTTTATCTAGATACAAAGATTATTTATTAGGTACGATTTTTTGTCTGAAGTAATACCAGCTTTATGGTCTAACCAAATAGATAGAAAAGAAGAAGTATAGTTCCGATATTTCAGAGATGCTCTACTATTTCTACAGTTCAAAGATATTATTGATCATGGATCTTTAAGTACCTAGGTATACATGTTTGACCACGTTTTGGAGGTTTTGTCTGTTCACGTCCGTAAGTGGTAACCCTCTGATTCCTTACACGTGACCTCCGGGTGGTGCTAAGAACAGACTCTGGTGGTAGGCTTCGGCCGCGGCTTGTCACCACCCTCCGGGCTGGGCCAGTGCGTGAAGCGATTTTTCGTGTTTCGTAATGTGGCCCGGAGAAGCCACCTTCTAAGTCTTCATGCTTCATCTTAGACCACATCTTCACTTTACATCAGGTGAGATTGTGGTCAAATGAAGGCTTATCAAATATAAAAAAAAAAAAAAAAAAAAAAAAACGTTAAATGCTTCTTCTGTAAAATAATTTTAAGTTTCCGCTTTTTGTTCTACATATAAAAAAATATATTGAGACAACATTTGTAAATAATTCTTTATATAGTAGAAGCCACTGGCTCCTGAAATACCTTTCTTATCTGATTCGGGAGCCTGTAGGACCACAGTATGATGTGGTCACTCATTTAATAAAAATTAATACAAATGCACTTAATTGTACTCCAAATAAAAACAATAGTTACAAATTCACATAATAGGAATAAGTACAAAGGTCAGCCTTATCGCCTAAGGAGAACTCTTCCATTTTCTTTTTTGTGAAATATTTTTTTTTTACTCCGTTTATTTCCGTTAAATCCCACATAAAATCCTGTTGCATAGAAGAAACAAAAATTGAAAGTTTTTAACGTTTTATCACAAGCGGCAGACTATTAACCCCTCCACGCCAAAACTAAGAACTTTCCGATGAAAAATTCGACTTTCGACCGTACTCGGTTCGCAAATTAAAAAGTTTCCGTAACACTTTCCCTCGCAAAGTTTCAACTATTCCGCCATTTTGGTTGAACGCTTAACTTTTTAATTTCCATGGTTGGGCTTCGGAATTCGGACGTTCAAAAAGTGAATGTCATGTGAGTTGTTTGTGCTGACAGATTATAAATAAAAAATGTTCTGGTCTCATTTTTAAGATGTCAAATTTAACATGAGGTTCATCAATACTAAACTAAATTATATGTTCTCTATACCATGGACTCGAGACGCAAAATGGCGTTCAACTAAGTAACATCTTTTTCACTTTATAATTTTATTTAACTCGACACTAGCAAATTGTCGCTTCAAGCGCAAAGACCTATTGCACTGAACTGAAACTACATGGAGTTTAATCTCTATACATTGACACATAAACCATAGACTTACTGAATATACCACATTGAGTTAGTCTATGGTTTATGTGTCCATGAGCATTATCTTAGTATCCAAAGACAAAACGAATATAATATAGTATCAGTGAAACAATTTGTCACGAGCAATATGTATTTTATTAAATAAGAATAAGAAGCATTTATTTTAAATAGATCCTGTTTTTGCATAATTAAGTAAAATCCAATGCGGCTAAGATTTTATTTATCTTATTTACTTATATACTATTTATACTTTTATATGACTATTTATTGTTACCTATAATTTCAAATGAAAACCCTCAAATCTCGCCAAACAAATATCAAAACAATCCAATAACAAAGGCCGAATAAAATCTAAGAAATACCAAACGAAATCTTATAACCGAAAGAAACAACATCAAACAAATTTCCTGCCAGTGAAATATCCAAAATTTCTGATAACAAGTAACAAACGGCGGTAAAAATATTAATTTCGAGGGTCTAAGAGGATGGGGGCAGCCCCCCCCCCCGGTCTTGGAGGCATTTAGCTACTTTTTTAACACCCACTATCCCTTTTTTCGAAGGGGGAGCCTTTTGCAATTTAAATTTTATCTCCCAGTAATGAGTTAGACGGTGGATTTCAGTTTGAATCCCAAGTACTGCATTTAATTTTGCGATAAGTGCTTATTGGACCCTTTTTTGTAGTCCAAGATTATGGGATGTCGGGTTCTTTGTTTGGAAGCACTCAAACACGAGGCGTTAATACCGACTTTTCTGATTAAGATAGGATGAAAATCTTCAAGACTTTTGTTTACTGGAGGTATATGAATGCGGTCAAGGATACTCACAGATCTATTCTAAAGGGCTAAGAGCTAATTAGACTGTTAAAACGGCAATAGTAGGCCATATAGTAGTTATGTAAAAGTGGCCATTGGAGTGAAGTCCATAATAATAAAAAAAATTACTTGATTAATGCATCATGATTACAGTGGACAACTCTTAATATAACTTATACAAATGCCTATATGTGGACATAGGTAGAGGTTTTATCCAAAGTCTAGAAAATGCAGTACCTAAATTGAAATTAAACTTTAATAAATATTATATTTCATTATACATTTTCATTCAAATTCAAAGGCGTGTTTTAAAATAACTTTATTTCTAATGATCCCAATTCAAGACAAAATTGTCTTGTAATCATCAAAATTGAATTATCCGCTATTTTTGTGAGACAAGAAAGAAAATCAACTAAATGGGTTGTAATTTAGTCTTATTTGGAAAAGATAATGTTATTCTCAATTCGTTAGTCGACTCAAAGGGGTTAATACCTTGAGGGTACGTACCTATTTTATTTTCGCCGATTATTTTGTTTTGCTGTAGGTAGCTGTTTTATATTCGTAACATCTAGATAAAGAAAAAAATTTAAATGGTTGACTTTTTCACCACAATTTCACCATTTTAGGCTACGAAGCGAGTTTAATTGAACCGAGTTCAAAACATTACAACTTTAGGTTTTTAGCCAATGGTAAAATCGGGGCTATCAGATCGATCGTGATTAAATTATACTATCTGTAATTTTGACATTTCCTGTAAAAGGTAC
The DNA here is from genome assembly GCA_929108375.1 of Gymnoscelis rufifasciata. NCBI lineage: Eukaryota > Metazoa > Arthropoda > Insecta > Lepidoptera > Geometridae > Gymnoscelis > Gymnoscelis rufifasciata. The sequence goes on along the minus strand of OV815327.1, from coordinate 3,285,057 downwards.
ATACTGTCTTTTATTTAAAAAAAAAGACAATAAACAACGAGAAATCGCCGTGTCGCGTGATCTTAAAAAAATGTTTTCAAGAAAACAGAGACAATTTTTGTTTTTATTATCCGCTATGCTTAAAAATAGCTGAGTTAAGTGCTAATCAAAAGTTGAAGTGACAGCAAATACCCCAAGTTCGGCTGTTTTTAAACAAATGAGACCTATTAAACAGTAAATTGGCTTCCAAACTTCACCCCTCAATGTCGACAAGTTGAAAAATTCCACTTGGATCAACTAATGATTTTTATTTAGTAGAACTTTGATGATTGCGCCTCCTTATTTTTAAATTACACAATTCATGAATTTAAAAATAAAATGGTAAGTTTATATAAGCTGTTTTAATAATATGAACGCTATTTTAAAACACTCACTTATTTAAAGTCTAATAAATTTAGTGGGTACTCATACACCACAAGTCGTAAAAGCACTTTTAGTGCACGCTGTTTTTTAAACATTTTTATGCCGAACATTCTGTTTACTCTATTATAAATTATTTGTTGGTTCATGAAGCCGACCAAGATACAAGATACAAAATCATTTATTTCCATTGTTTGGTTTTACAAAACTTAGACCAAAATTATAGTTGACCTTTCTGATGTTCATTCCTTTTATAACAGTTGCTTATTGGAAATAAACCTATAATTTATTTTCTTCCTGCTACCCTAACGAGCAAGATCGAAAAGTATGTCTGCAAACTATGTCGTATTCATAGAAACAGTTCTCACGATAAAAGCCAACTTAGAAAACCCAGAAACAGCTCATAAACATATATTTTTTTGATTTTTTCATTTAACTTTATAAAAGTTAAAACACTACAAGAATATTTTCCTTACAAATAAAGGATTTCCAAGTCCATCAAAACTTCTCAATCATTATACAAATATAATTACGAAATCCAGAGGTGAATAGAAGGGGCCTCGAGAAAAACTTAGCGAAAATTTCCTCAAAATGCGAGGGTAAGATGAATTGATTTTATTTGCAAGACGACACGATTTTTTCGGGGGAGAGGGAAATTTTAATGACGGAAGCCATCTTGGAAATTAAGAAAGGGTTTTTGAGCGAAGTTTGGCTGTAAAGAATTTATAATTTGTTTTTATTTTGATCGTTAATGTTTCATTATTGTTGAAAGCATTTTGTACATAAAATAATCAGAATTTTAGTGTTATTTTATCTTTACTTTGTGAAAGTATTGAATTATTCAAAATATGTGTTTAAAATAACGAGATTATTAAAAAAATACAATTTTACCAATTTTATCATGTATATTTGAACTACCATAATAAAAAGACACAAAGTAAGTGTAGGTAAGTTATGATTATGATTTGATTTGGTTTCGTTTCTAGGCTATTAAGTAAAGTTATACTCGCTGTCAGTATTAAATGTCGAATACAAAACAAATACAACTCTTGTTGAGCGGACCTTCTATAGCTATACAGAATTTTTGACATAAAATTAAATATATTTAAGATGAATTGATAATAATTAATTAATAAATTATATTATTTAAGAATTTGTGACATGTAACATTTTGTTATCAATAAAATAACTATGAACTATGAATACAAGTTAAAGAAAATAACGAAGATTTAACATTAATGTTGACTAAAAAATAACGTTTCAAATAAACCGATTGCGTAAAAAACCAAGGAGCCAAAGGAAAACAAAAGCTTTTGTTTCACTAACAATCTTTTGAAAGTAGGTCACAAACAAAATAAATACATTTAACAAAACTCGTCTTTCAAACATCAGAAAAAGAAGGAAAGCTCTCAATTGAAATCTTAAAGGACTCGCTAAATACAACTCATTATTTTTTAAGCGCCATATTGCTGCCACCCTACCCACCCCCTGACGCCTACAAAAGAAAAAGCTTTTGAAATTCGAACAAAAATGCTCGCTTCAACCAATGAGAGCGAAGATCGTGGAATAAAAAAAATCGATAGTGGAGGCGGGCTGAGTTAGAAAAAAGGTCGCATACTTTAAAACTTTTTGGTGATTTGTGGTGGAGCGAGTTCATGTCACTTGTTTGGAGCGGAAAAACTGTGAAGAACAGTTTGGAGTTTGTTTTACATTAAAATATTTGGACTAAGAGAGTGTTACTTTTATTATCTGACCGGAGTTTTAGAGAAATGATTCTATTAATTATATCTTAGGGATCTAGACTATACTAGTTAGGTACAATTATCAATGGTTAGAACAGGCTTATCGGAAATTATTTGTATTAATTTGGTAGACCGATAGCCCACATTAGAGTTATGAATATGTCACTTTGCAGTGTAGGTACACATAAGATATTGTTTTGAAGTTAACATAGTTTTAACTGAACTTGTGTTTACGATTATCGTACCTTAAGCTTAATAATTCTAACTGTTACTTAGTCTGGATTTTTTTCAGATTATCGCAAAATACTGAAAGGCACGGAGCTGGACTACCTATATTTCATTATGATTGAACATATTAAGAGACCGTTCACAACACTAGTATCTACCCTTTAAATATTCTCATATACTCACTTGTATTAACTTTCACAAAAATGACAATTTTTATTTTAATCACTGATTTTAGAAATAGTATCACCTGAACAACTTTACCACCACGTAGTATAGAGACAACTGATTTAACCCTTCACCGGTAGCCGGGGTCAAAAAGACCGCGTGAAAAAAAACCCGTCTTACCGGTTATCTTGCCCGGGGCCGAACACAAAAGACAGAAGGGTGCAAACTGGACATAAAGGAATCTTCAATGGGGTCGGTAATAATGCATTGCATTATAATATTTGGACCTATTTAAGTATCCAGTGGGTACTATTGTGATTTTTGCGAACTGACCTGACCGGTTTTGTGAATTTGGTCTGGATAGGGTTGGGAAAGATGTGTTATATCGATAATTTTGTATGAAAATAGTTCGATAATTTTAATATTTTTCTAAATAAATGATGATTATAATAATTCATTAGATCTATTTTAGAAGATATTTCGATATTATTGTTTTATGATTTTTACATAGGTAATGAATAACTCATAAAACAAAAAAAATAAAAAAATTAATAACTCATTCTATGTAGGTTTGTTAATTTAACCGAGTACATAATGAAAATAATCAAGTTATGTGATAAATAATATTGAAAATGTGTGAATATAATTATTATGGGCCTGAAATTTGATTTATTAAAATATGGCTAACGGTTAAAGTTTTAAAACATTTTATGTTTTAAGAAACTTAAATTTGATAATATTAACTTATGATATCTTTACATTTGCCCGATACGTTACGTTACGGTTACGATTTTATCGATAATTCTGTCCATTGATGATAAACAAAAATCCCTACCGTCCAAGCGATAAAAAAATACAATTAACCCGTTAGGTCCGGGGCACAATGGACCTAATTTGCATTCCGGCCGGACCGGTTCTTACGCACCGGGCCTGACCATGTGTCTTCATCACACCTAGGGTTGATTTGTGAATAACTCTGCGAATAACGTATAGTATAATAATAAAGATTAACAAGCGATTTTCTCCCACATGTCTCGAAAAATGCTCAGGATCACAACATGTTTGAATTTGTCTTTCCGTTAATTTCCAATTCTGGGATTTCTTCAACATAAATATAAAAAAAGTAAATAGAAGTAATAACTTCTTAGTCTTTATGCTTAGTTATAATCAGCTTCGTTATTTAGCATTGGATAAGATTGTGCTCAAATAAAGGCTCAAATAAAAATTATTCATAATTATGAAATGTATAAGTAGTCATATGTCTATCGAACGGTCAGTGTGGAGAATTTGTAGATTAGAAGTAAGAATATTTTTAATACTTACTAAGAATGCTTAAAAGTTGTTAAATGCTTAAAGTTAAAGTTACCTACTTGGAAAAACCTCACAACCGACGCGATACTAGAAATAAGAAATAACACAGGTAGTTTTTTAAATGTTCTAATAATTTATAAAAAATAATGAAATTGTTCTTTTTATATGTACACGCCTAATTAATAAATTATCTTACTAAAATTGAGTATTCATTTCACTCTCGATCCCAGACTGAGTTTAAATTTCAATGTTTCAAGTTGGAGATAAAAATAATTATGATACAAGATGAAAAAAAATGGACAGTATTGTCCACAAGATGGGTACAAGAGATGCATTTGCATACTCGCCGGACCGGTTCTCACGATGGGGTAGTTTCGGCCGTTCCGTAACCTCGCACTATCGAAGGGTTAAGAATAATGAACAGATACATCTTGTTCTCAGAGTTTTTTTCAATTTTTGTAGGATAAAACTAGAAATTTATAATTTAAGTGGTAGAAGTCTTTCATTGTCCGTTAGATGTTTCAAATTAAACCAAGATGATAAAATCTGAAATTCACGTAAAGGTTTCAATGTAATATACTTATTATACTAATACTGATTAAATTAGAGTGTTTTGTATTTGTGATAGTTGATTAATTTGTCAATTTTTAATTTATGATTTTAAATTTATTCAACAAACTTTTTTAACATTCTTCCTTATTGCATTGGGTTTTTCCTGTAAAAATAGGATTAGATAATGTAAATAAATAAAATAATAATACTAATTAGGTAAAAAACTATATATATCTAATTATGTTGTTGTGAAAAATTTTGTCTCTAAAATATTTAACTTGAAAGATATGCCGTTAAAGATAAACAAACACTTCCCGTTTATAATATTGTTGTTAACATTTTTTAGTTTTTATTCTGGTGTACTAATCTTGGAATATGACTCTTTAGAAAATCTACTATAATATACTATTCATACTAATATAATAATAGGAAAAGTAATTATGCTTGTCTGTCTGTCTTTCACGTACAAACAATTGAACTGATATTTGGTAAACATATTCTCAAGAGCCTGATAAAATACATAGGCTGCTATTTACCGCGGGAATCCATTTAACACCGCAGGTCACGCTAGCTAATAATAATACATAACATGGACGTTTACTGGACATCACATCATTTATTTTACAAATTTTACATTATGAGAATATTTTTGATATGAATTTCGGATACAACGTACGAAAAAACTAGGTAACGGCTTTTTGAGTGTCTAAATTGCTGAAGTTTATTACATTGTGATCAAAAAATATAATTATTTTACCTTATCAAATTTTGATAATAAATATGACTTGCCATGTTAAACAAAAATAAAGTTTTATACCAAAATACCCTAAATAACAATTTTCAAATACGTAGGATGCAACCAAAATCATATTCTTTAACATCCTCTCACCTGCTGGCTAACTAACCAACGGTCTTTTACACCCTTTACAACGCTAGCCATTCATTAAATAAAAAAAAACTTAACAAGATATGATTCTTCTCACAGCTTCCCTATGACACAAGACAAACGTTATTTTAACCCTAATTAATTTGAATATGAATACGGTCCGTTTGACCTGTGGTGCTTCTTAAAGGGTTAAGCCTTGGACGATGTTCCTTGTGGGAAGATTTTGAGAAGATAAGTTAAATTAATTAGTATTATTATCAGTTTTATGATTTTTTAGATATTAATAATGATTGTGCTGAGTTGATATTAAAAACTTAGGATAGTCCATTAAAATGGCAAATACCAATTAATGCATTTTGCATTTATTCAGTAAATAAAATAAATAAATATTTCCGGACAATCTACACAACAACATCTAGCCCCGTGCTAAGCTCTAAGCTTGTGTTACGGATACTAGTATCTGATATACTTAATATACATACATATATATATAGATATTTTTATTATACATATTAAACACCCAGACCAAGGAGAAAAGTGCTTGCAGAACATACAAACAATTTTACCCTCGGCGGGAATCGAACCCGCTACCTCTCGCTCTGCAAGTGGACATTCGCCCACCGCGCCACCGAGGCAGTCAAGTAACTTATAATAATATAAGTAACTTATATACTTTTTTTACAATTTTATGGTTGTTGATACCTTCTGTTCGATTTAGTTAAAAATCTGTGAAAGAAGGCCTCGCTCTTCCTTAACTAATTGGTAGGTACAAACACATTCAATATTTGAATCAACAAATAAATGCAATGCAATTTCAATAATTGTTGTTTTTTTTATATCGAATACGTACGTACGTGTACGAATACAATTATTCATGAAATACTATTTAAAATGATATATTTTTAAAAATAACCTAGTTGTTTTATCCTACGACTCGGTAGGATAACTATGTGGGATAAATAAACTGCTTTAAAACAGCTAGTATACATTTTTAGATTCCTCAAAAGTACGATTCCCGGATGAGACAAACATTTTCATTTTTTTATTTTTGAATGCTGTTAAGTTTTTTTTTTAAATATAATGGATTGTTTCCTGTCACTAAAATTTTTAATGAGCTTGCTTAAATATTTTACGCAGTTTCTCTCCAGAGGCCTGCTTCTTATTATAAAAGGATAATGCAATTAAAATTTGCCCAAAATTTAAGTTGATCACTTTGAATAAATTCAAAAACCAAAATTGGTCCCTAACTTATAAATATTAATTAAAAAAAATAAACGAGTAAATAAAACCAATGCAGTTAATATTTTTAAATACTATAATGTATTATTGTATGTTTTTTTTTAAATGCCATCTAGCGTTGAGTAGCTAATAAATATATTCAATGCCCTCTAGAAGAGAGTAGTGTAACTATTTATAGAGACATCTATCGTTAAGTAGGAGAAACATAAGTTGCACGCCATCTAGTGTTGAGGGTATGAACTAAATATGTCGAGTCATCTAGCGTTGAGTAGAAGTAAACATAATTTTATATATTTTTAGTAAAATACTATTCTATGTTTTAGGTTTCAAATTAATGTAAAAAATAAAAATATGGTTGCTAAACTGAAATCTACTGCATCAAAATGACATTGCATTTATTTTCGTCCAAATGAAACATTTATGATATATCAAGAAGTAGTACAAAACAATTTATTTCCAAATAAAACAAATATAGGACAATAATTTAAAAAATCATGCTTTATAATTTGCACAATTTTAATTAATATGTAACAAAAAAAATGTTCTTTTATGCAGTTTTAAAATTTCTATCAGAGACGAAATTTTTCGAAAACTCGATACGAGATGGCGCTGCAAGTCCTCCAAAGGCGTTCCACATAATTTTGCCAACCCTTCGAAAATACACCTAATTCCGTGTCATTGAATAAAGGGGTGCGCCATATTGTTACAAATACCTTTGCAAATTATTCAAAGTAAGAAATAATTGAATGATTTGTTTCGTTCTGTTATTTTGTATATTATAATATAAAACATTATATTTTACACCTTCTCAATATAATTATTTTTCAACATACCTAGGTACAATTTGAACACACGCAAACAGAAACAGAACGCAAAATTTAACTATTTAAGTTTTTAATAGACCTATATAACTAATGAAAGTTAGGTATATTGTTATTAAAAAAAAAGAAGACTTACGCTTCGAGTAGGTAAATACGATGAAAATAGGGGAAGTACAGCCCCATAGTAAGCTTTAATGGTAAGTGTTACGGTGACTAGACATCTAATATGCTTAATATAATAGACATACAAATTTAGATGTATTTTTTTAAATGTTGTATACTATTCGTATGTTTTGCAAGTACTTGTTAAACACAATCACAATCACTTGATTCCTAGGCGGAAATCGAACCCAAATATAAAACAAAACTTTATATAATGAGATTTTGTTAACGTATTAATGTGTAGTTTTGTAACAAGTATTGTTTGTTTTTGTTTAACGTCGTAATTTGTTACGTATTGTGTTTTTTATCCGGCTCTATAAATAGTACTATACTATTACTACTAATTACTTCCTGTAATTAATTTAGCTACTTATTTCACTGAGTTAGCTGCAGGCCTTCCTTATAAATAAATAAAATGCCACTATATCTATGACGAATCTACAGATAATAATTAGTCTCTTAATTAAAATATAAAAAAAATTGCAAACCAAAAATCAAGAGTTACAGTGCATTGATTTGATGTTTCGAGCTACGTAACGCTTCGTGCGATTTTGTTCTTAATCTCGCAACTGTGTTGCTGTGTTTGCGTTCCGTCCGCCTGTTAGTTAATTGATAAAGCAAGAAAAAGGTGTCCAGAATTTTTGAATGGACTCACATACAGAGTAAACGGAATAGGTACCAATTAATTTATTTAGTCATCATGCCTATATCAAGCTATTGAAGAGTTAAGTAGATTGTTCAAATACATGTTTTCCTGTGGTCAACACGTCCCTTTAACTCTACAAAACAAGTTATTTTCTCCCCACAAACACAAGCCTATCCATCTTCTCATGGGATAAAAACGTCCCACAGATTGCAGGCTGTTCATCCCCTTTAAGCATCTTTTTCATATCCGCCTACGGGACACCACGAATATAAATGACTTTTTAAGTGTCCAGCGTTTTTTACGTGTTGAGAGTAGGGTGAAATAGGGTTGGTATGTCCGGACCTATTAATTGTCGTCCGGCTTTTTGTTAGTCCGGGCAAAACTTGTTGATGGTAAAGGGGATCCGATATTTTTGTATCGAGATTAGCATACCTACTAGTCCGCCTTTTTGAAAAATCGCGATTTTGAGCTAGTTATGAAACCCATGTCAATCGTTGGTAAATAAATCGATGGCTGAAAACCAGCGCTCTGTCATAGTCTAGGAGCACTATGTTCTTCGCATAGCAGATGCATTATGCTGAGCCACATGCCCTTCATTACACAATGTTTTAATTTTCACGTAGATATTACGACCTCTGTTGCTCGGTGGTCGAAGGTCCGCCAGAGGCGCAAGAGGTTGCGGGTTCGATTCTCGCCGTGGGTCCAGATTTTGTACTCTCTACAATTTCAGGTTTCGGGTCTGGGTGTTTTCTATGTATCATATTATGTATGTATTTACAAAAAAAAATACCTAAGTAGTATATCTATTATATATATTATTATTATTATTATTATTATATCAGTCACCTAACACCCATAGTACAGGCTCTAGTTCTAAATATTATTTTTCATTATAAGCTTTAGTGTAATATATAAATATTTTCTGTTCACGTCCGTAAGTTATAACCCTCTGTATCCTTACACGTGACATCCGGGTGGTGCTAGGTCTCTGGTGGTAGGCTTCCGCCGCGGCTTGTCACCACCCTCCGAACTGGGCCAGTGCATGAAGCTTTTAAAACAAAAAAGATATCCAGTATATTGATTGTGTCTTGAAATCTATAGATATTTTGCAAGAGCGTAAATTCCATCCGGCTATTCTAACCTGCCCCATCTCTAGGCAGTGTTAACAGATTTTTTCCGGATTTCCCCAGGCTATAATGGTTAATTCAGTTGACTCGTTGGAATTTTTACTTTTTTTCGGGTTAAAAGGCTATTTGTCGGCAATTTGCCGGGGGCTTTTCAAATTGATTTACGGGTGTGAAAATATTTTTACACTGTTTTATGGGTAAGAGGTCCTATAATAACGGAAACAAAATCGGTTTTTTGTTAGATGATTGAGTAAGGTTTCGAAATAGCATAGTATCTATCCATGACGTTTAATATAAGTTGCTACTTTTTCAAACACCCTTTTCTATAGTTAAATAAGCACTATTCTTGGTCAATATCAAATTCAATATTTAATATTATTCTTACAGTATCTTTTAAACCTTAAGCCAAACATTTACTATTTATGTTAACTACACTAGTTGGAAGAAGGAGAGAGAGAAGCTTCATCATAATACGCATCATATTGACATTCCCACTGCTGGGACACAGAGACTTCTCTCTCGACGAGAGAGATTAGGCCATAATTCACCACAATGACCAAGTGCGGCTTGGTTGGAGAGAAGCTTGCTTGTTTGAAATGAAATCAGTTATTCGTTACAATATGAATACATTTAAAAAAAAATATTACCAAAATTGTTATCGTCTCAAATTATAAAAGAACCTTTTTAACCCTTTATCAGTCACATCGCCGAACAGACAACGTCTAGACATGTAGGTATACATACGCGTAACCGGACGATTACGTTGCGACTGTTTCATCTGATTTTTCATGTTCCCGAGGGTGCAATCTAGGTGCGGGATACACTGAGTACCGTTGTATTTGATGGTGACTGCTTGTACTTTTTTTTAATTTATTTATTAAAAAAAATTAAAAGGATATGCTGAAGTAAATTTGTTTATTAATTGATTTTAAGTTGAGCTGTCCATGTTTGCCTTGTGCTTCTAAGGAAAAACACGTTTTGTCTTTTAATGCCAATTTATCAATGTAATAAGTAGGCGTAATGATGATGTTGAATGATGAATGTATGCAAGTCTAAATAAAGTTGAGTAGAAATCATGTCCGGAAATAAAAACAATCCGGAAAAAAAAAAAAAAAATAAATAAAGAATTATCTCCCAGTGTGTCCCCGTCGCACTCAGCTAGTTAACATTCATCGAGCCTTTTATTTGCGTGTTATTTTGACGCCATTTTCTTTATTTTTCGCATTTCAACCGGACTGGGACGTGTTACAATTTGCAACGAGACTTTTATTTATTTTTCTGTTTACGATGTTGTTTTAATGTGGGAGATTTTGTTGGCTGCGTTAAAGGGTTAATTTTCGAGGGAATATGCTTTTTTACTTCTGTTAAGAGGAATGAATAAAGAGAGAAATAAAGTAGCTTACCTAGCTTTTGTGTTTTTATATTTATATTTTGAGTATCTTTCGATCATAAGTTCTTTTTTTTTGACAGTCGATACAACAACATCTGGCCCCGTGGTAAGCTTTAAGCTTGTGTAACGGAGACTAGACATCTGATATACTTAATATAAAAGGCATACATGTATAGATATTTTTTTTATACATATTAATACCCAGACCAAGGAGAAAGTGATTGCAGAACATACAAACACTTGACCCCTCGGCGGATTCGAACCCACTACCTCTTGCGTCGCAAGCTGGCCATAGCCACTGAGGCACTCGACGTCAAACGTCAAGTAAGTTATAATTAAGTTTCTAAAATCATTAAAATATGGGTCTTTAGTCGTTTCATATCATAAGCTGTTCATACCGCCTTACGAATCGTTCAAGGGCAATGGGTAGTTTCGAACCACAATATAGGTACAAAAGTCGGATAGAAAAAGTTTTACAATTAAAGCATTAAAGCTTAATTTAGGTTTTACGACCTATTAAAAGCCGTGTTGGCTAAGTGGGTGCACACTAGACTTTCATTCTGAAAGTCGTGTTCAATCACCGCCTCGCATATCTAAAGTTTTTCTTCTTAAAAATTGTATGTGCGCTTTAAAAACACGTGCTTTAACGGCTTAAAGGTTTTAGATTCTTTATTTCTCATGAGAAAACAATACAAACACTTTAAATTATCCATCTTCAGGCTTTTTGTCACAGACTAACATATAAAATACAATCACGTTTAAATAATTTCTACATTCTATGAAATTAAAATAATATTTTTTATTTATTTATTATCTACAATTTTTGGTTTCGGGTCCAGTTGTTTTTTATGTAAAATATGTATATTTTACATAAAAAACAACTGGATGGATATAATCTATTTATTATATCAGTCAACACCCAGAGTACAAGCTCTGCTTAATTTGGGATTAGGCGATGCTGTGTGATTAGTCCGGAAATATTTATTTATTTATATAGGCACTTTAACGAAATAGAATGGAAGATAGAAAAAAAAATTGGTCAGGAATTGATCTTAGACTTATTAATTACTTTTTTTTTATGAGCCATAAGTGTAATGTAATGACCTGTCCAGTCATGTGTTTCTACGGAAACATGTACTTGTATGTTCAATCACGAGATCCAAAAAAACTTTAATAAAAAAAAAAAACTATTATCACCTAAAAAATTAATAACATTAAATCCAATAAGTCCTTATTTACAAGTAAACTAGTTGGAATGTCTTAGTAGAATCTACTTAAAGCAATCCAATACATAAGTTATTCTAAGTTATCTAATATACATAAGTAGGAGGGTCTGGTTGATCGTAATCAATTTAATTGGGAATTTCCTTTGATTAAACGCAAAGACGTTGAGAAGTTGACCTAATAAAACAAGGAGGGTTCGCAGAAAAAATAATATTTCTGTTTGTGCGTTATTAAACCATTTAATAGCCTGACTGTAGTAAAAAAACTGTGTAAAAAAAAAACTATTAATCGCTTATTAGAAAATATCAATTCAATAAAATGAAGACAAAGAAAAACAAAAAATGACAACTGACTTAATAAACGCTATTCAAAGCTTATTAGAAAATTCCCATTATACAGTACCAACTAAAATAAAGACCAAAAAAATAGACGTTAAGAAATTAATTTGATAGATTCAGGCGTAGCTTTGAGGATTTTAGCCATTGTAAATACCTATGGAATTAAATATTTTGGATGGGCAGTGGCATCCTGGGCGGACATTGGCAACCTACATCTTTAATAATTAATTAGAATCATTAAAAGAGGATCTATGTACATATATTTTATCTATGTTAAATATATTATAAATCTAAATTTAAAATTTAAGAAAAACCCCCGATTCCAACGCCTTATTTTCCTAAGAAGTAAAACACCACAATATTTTGTAAAATGCACGCGATGCGCTTTCATTTGATACCCCACTCGAGTATATTTTAGGTTTTCTGTCCTCACTCTCACCCCCATAACTTTTAAACGGCACAACCGATTTTCATGAAACATGTCTACAAACACTCACGCCAAACTCACCTTTTATACAAAGACAAACTAAATTGAAATCGCTCCATCCGTTCGGAAGCTATGATCTTCCAGACAGACAGACACACAGACAGACACGTCAAACTTATAACACCCCGATGACGATGATGATGATTTATTAATAAATGAAATTTCAAATGGATGGATTATAAAAACAGTCTAGCTTTTGAGAGTTGACGCCACACCTTCAGTCAATATGATCCTTACCTAATTGTTTGTTGCTTTTTGTGGCGAAAATTTATTATTTTCATTATGTTATACAAATTGTATACATAGATACCAGTTTATAAATTAACTCATTAAGAGAAAGGTATATATATATATATATATATATATATATATATAACAAAATCATTGTTTCCATAGTTTGATTTACAACGAATTGAATATATAACTCAAAACCAATATCAAGTGTGCTCATACTTAGCCGACACGGCTTTTTTTTTAAGAAAACAATTTATGGCGCTGTAAACCAGCGCTGTGTCTACATTCCTGCACACACAGCACATGGATTGTCGACTCATTTGCGTACACTAAACGCATTTTCCGGAAATATTTATTTATTTTTGTTTAAACACAAATGTCAAACATGATCGATAAGGACAAACGAATGCTAGCAGCATGTTATCTTAGAATAGGTTTAGTTAATTAATATCATAAGGGTTAGTTTTTGCTCGTAAACTTTTTATAACAGTGTTTTTGTACACAAATAAATATTTCTTCTTTCTTTCTTTCAATTTCAAAAACTAAATAATATAAGCAATGATTGCTTCTTCTGCCAACGCTACCAAATTTCGTGTATCTTAAAATTTCAACCCACTGAATCTCTTGGCGGGTAGATTACCAATAAAATTTATGTAGGAATACTCCGACGGCGGGATATAGATGGCGCTGCTAACATGATGTAGGGAGCTGTTTGGAGAAGCTGGAGGAAAACTGTCAAAAGAAATGATACGAATATTATAAAAGAAGGGAAGTTATATAGATGGCTGTGGTTTGAAAAAGGGATAGGTGACATTTAAAAAAAGTCTATTTATTTATATAAATATTTATTATTATAAAAGAATGGAAGTTATATAGATGGCTGTGGTTTGAAAAAGGGATAGGTGACATTTAAAAAAAGTCTATTTATTTATATAAATATTTATTATTATAAAAGAAGGGAAGTTAGATGGATGGCTGTGGTTTGAAAAAGGGATAGGTGACATTTAAAAAAAGTCTATTAATTTGTATAAAGGCGCTTTCAAATTGGGCGTTTCGAGACGTTGGTAAGTCTGCTACGCAGCAAGCAGAGCGCATTTTATGGGACGAATGTACCCAAAGCATATATTAAAAAATTACTACAATTTATTGTACGCCCAAAGGGTTAAGGAAGTTATATAATATGGAAGTAATTACCAAAATGTAAAAAAAAAATTAAATAAAAAAAGTTGAAAATTATGAAGTTTTTCTTAATAAAAAAACACATTGACGGTAAAACTAAACGTAGTGATTGTAATTATCTTTTGCAACTAACCCTAATATTACTTACATTATCAAGGAAAGTCATCAGAAAAACTGTCTGCTTATCCGTCACCTAATGACAGTACTCGCACAAAATAGATATATGTCAAATTACTTAGAAATACTATTAAACCTATTGCCTGCGCGGCACAAAAACAAATCGTAACGATTAAATTTATAAAAAAGCCGTGTTGGCTTAGTGGGAACACACTCGACTTTCATTCCGAAGGTCGTGGGTTCAAACACCCACGCACTTCTGGATTTTTCTTCTTTAAATCGTGAGGAAACCTGAAAATTTTAAGGAGTTTGAAGGACATGTAAAATTCACCAGCCCGCATTTGGTCAGCGTGGTGAATTAAGGCCTAATCTCTCTCATCAAGAGAGAAGTCCCCGTGTCCCAGCCGTGGGAACGTTAATAAGGTGGTGATATGATGAAAATTTAAATTGTTAAAGAAACACACAATAAAGGTCTTCATGTTTTTTTTTTTTTTAAGCTCGATTAGCCTTCATTTGACCACAATCTCACCTGATGTAAAGTGACGATGTGGTCTAAGATGGGGCATGAAAACCTAGAAGGTAGATGGCTTCTCCGGACCACATTACGAAACACGAAAAAATCGCTTCACGCACTGGCCCAGCCCGGAGGGTGGTGACAAGCCGCGGCCGAAGCCTACCACCAGAGACTGTTCTTAGCACCACCCGGAGGTCACGTGTATGGAGTCAGAGGGTTACCACTTACGGACGTGAACAGACAAAACCTCCAAAAAACTAAACCTTTCCCTCCACTATGCCAGGACAGTCTAGAACTACGACTAATAAATAACCCAACGTACAAACTTAGAATTATCAGCGCAGGCGATGCTACAAATCTTGCAATAGTTTGGAATTAATCCGTTGTTATAACTGTGTTTAACCGACTGCGGAAGGGGCAGGTTCTTTTGGAAAAATGTATTGGGGCTTTAAGTAGACGCGGGATTTTTCATTAATTAGAGAGACGTTATTGTTTAGATTTTTGTCGATTTCTTTCTTTTCCCAGTAACTATTTTCAGAATATATCCGTATTTACAATAAAAAGTTTATTTAAAGATTTTGCTTGATACTGTTTATGGAAATAATGGTCTTGTGATATAATAGTGAACAAAACATTTTAATTTTAATTTTATTTATTTATTGTGATAGTACTGTGTACAATCCCATTATAATAGTGTTTTGTTATATCTCAATAAGTGAATTTTAATTCTTTAATGACAATAAAATCGTTTAAACTGTATAACGGAAATATCTCTTATTAAAAGCTGATCTCTTTATCTAAGTTTTCTTCTGAAAAGATGTTTTATACTTTTGAAATTTTATGATCTACCTAGACAACAATCGCCGTGCTAAGCCAGCAAGTCTTTAGTTTACAGTATTAGTAAGTAAATAGATTTTTTCAAGTTTCAGTGGCCGATGGTGTATTTCGTCTTAACTAAAACACAAACTAAATTTTAGTCCATGGCGTAAAATAATCTCCACCATGAAAACCGAAATATGTAGTTTGCTTCAAAGGAATTCCGTAATAAGCGATCAGTGGATCATCTGCTTCAATAGCTTCAGATTAGTTCAAGTAAACCAAAATCTTAATATAATATTAATATAAGAACCCCATTAACGTTCCCATTACTGGGACACAGGGACTTCTCTCTTGACGAGAGAGATAAGGGCTTAATTCACCGCACTGTACCAGAGCGGGTTAGTGAATGTCACATGTCCTGGAAACTCTTCAAAGTTCTCAGAACATGCCGGTTTCCTCACGATGTTTGCCCTTTACAGTTAAAGCAAGGACATTTTTTTGGATGAAAAATAGAGAGGTGCGCGGCGGGTATTGAATCCACGATCTTCAGAATTAAAGACGAGTGTGCGAGTCACTTGCCACCAAGGCTTTAATATAAATAATTTTACTTTTAAATTTTATGCAGAAAAAATTAAGACACATCCGTAACCTTCGTGATTAACCGACGTGATATCCAATTACAGCAAAGCGCCATTACGTGATAGGTCAAAATTCTTCTGCACTTTGTATTATCGAGTGAAGCCCCGAGAAAAAAAATATAAAATAAAACAATAAAAAAAAGTGTGTGTGTGTCAGCTACGACGCACGATTGGAGTTTACTCCTTACGAACGATAATTATGATATTTATCGAATAGGAAAAAAGGGTAAATGAACGCATCTGCTAAAATGATAAGAGAAACAAACATAATATTTGTAATTATTCGGATTATTTATATTACTTCAATAAAGCGTAAGTATGTTACAAAATAATATAAATAAAATACAGTGAGACTACGAAGTATCGCGCAAAGAGGAGACCCCGAGAATGAGATACGCTGTGTAATGTATTCCATCTCATTCTTTTACACGTTCAATCCTACAGATGTATATGTTTGTCTCTTTCTACGTAACGCCTCAACTTTTCGTGTTACACTTGATTTTACTACTCATAAAATTTCCGTACCGGGCCTTATAACTCAAATCGATTCTTAAGGAGTAAACTCCAAAAATAATATGGCCTCGATAAAATTTAAAAATAGTTGAACCTGCAAAGTGAGGTTTATCACTTATTAAAAATCATTAATATAAATATTTGAAAATGAATTATTTGCGCAGTATAATTTTTGACGAAATGGCATCAGTGATAGCAAAACCTTGTTTTCCAACAATAAGTCGTCGTCATCGTAGCAATTTCAACGGTCCCTATATTTAAATATCCGCTTATTTATATTGATACCAAACTATAATATAATATAGCAGTATACAATCTAATATATAAAATGTCCATGTCACAATGTAAGTTACCGTACTCCTCCGAAATGGCTTTACCGATTTGTACCAAATTTTATATGCGTATTCAGTAGGTCTGAGATTCATTTTGAAAAACAACGTTTACTGGGGTCAGCTAGTAATGTTTAAAAATTGGGAAATAGAAGATTGAAACGAGATTAGAACAGGATAAAACAGGCCGCTATTTTGCACTTTTCAAAGTTGGGTACTTTATCAAGGGTTTTTACAAGTATACAATAAAAAATAATAAATATGTATTTCCGGACAAACCACACAATAACATCTAGTAGCCCCGTGGTAAACTCAAAAACCTGTGTTACGGGTACTAGACTATCTAACACATACAATTAATATAAAACGTAATAAAACACCCAGACCAAGGAGAAAGTTATTGCAGAATATATAAAGACTTGACCCCTAGGCGGGAATCGAACCCGCTTCCTCTGCGACGCAAGTGGAGCGTCACGATAGAAGTCTAAGATAGAATCAGGAATGAGGATATACGTAGAATAGTGTTGATCATCCACAAACCAAACGAATCAGTTTATTATAATTGCGACGTTTATCACGTAAATCAGAAGGTCGTTGGGGCTAATAACGTATTGGAGTACGTAACGTAACGAGTAACGTATGGGGTAGCATGATCACCAACCAGATCATTTTCAGGTTTCAAGCGCACTGTTTCTTAAATTTTGTACAAAAAAGTGTGCGGAATTTGTTACCTAGGCTTAACCTTAATTTTATTTTTGTATTATTTCTTTCTTTCAATGTTCTATGGCACAAACAATGTTAATTCTTACAATTAACATTGTAAGAAATAATACAAAAATAAAATTTAGATTTTAGTATGGGATCTAACTAGTCCACTATTTTAAAATACATATATGATTTGGCGGCCAGTGATGAAACGCATGTTAATCGACAGATTAAATTCTAACAAAAAAAGGGTTATGGAACCAAACCGCTAAGTTGTATCGTTTCTGTGAAATTTCTGTTTACAAACTATAATAAATAATCATTAATTAGCTATTATTATTATTATTTATTAATAAGCGATAAGGCATGTATTTCTTCCTTTTATTTTGTAGCAGTTGTTTTGTGTTGGTGTACAATAAAGTGTTTTTTGGTAAAAGAAATCGACTAATAATAATTTTAAAAAAAAACGCGATTCTACGGCCAGTGATGAAACTCAACCGACGTAGTAAATGATCAAAAACAAGGAACTACCTCTAAGTTCTAGTAAAAAAATAATAGTCTAGTAGTCTAAGTACGGTTTCTGAGATATTTGTGTCCTAATCTTTTTTATAGTTTTTAACAAGAAATATCTCAAAAATATTTAAATATCTCAGAAGCCGTATAACTTCGATGGTTGGTTCCTCCACACATTTTGCTGGATAGAATTTACTCTGTCAATACAAAATGATGGAGAGGAAAATGCACAGCAAATAACTGAACGTGCGGTGACATAAAAATAATAATAATGATATAATTTTATATCATTACATTTTTTTTTATGCTTGATAGGTCTTCATTTGACCACAATCTCACCTTATGTAAAGTGACGATGTGGTCTAAGATGGGACATGAAGACCTAGAAGGTATATGGCTTCAAGGTTACATAACGGTAATGATTGATAAGCGTTTCATCTCTGGCCGAAATATCACTTATTTCAATTTATTTCAAAACCACGGGCGAGTACCTTTGCCAGGATCCAGACTAAAATGTCGGAATCCCTTTCCAAAATAGGTTTTTTTTTAATTTCTTGCAATTTTCAAACGATTAGTTTCATCTCAATTTAGGATCTTTTTAAAAAAAGGTTAATGAATCTGCGCATTTTTGTGCCAACTCAGACTGTAGGTATCTATAAGTTCCAAAAGAAAATCATCATCATCACCCTATTAACGTTCCCACTGCTGGGACACAGGGACTTCTCTCTTGGCGCGAGAGATTAGGCCTTAATTCACCACGCTGCTGGTCAAGTGCGGGTTGGTGAATGTCACATGTACTTCAAACTCTTTAAAGATCTCAGAACATGCCGGTTTCCTCACGATGTTTGCCTTCACCGTTAAAGCACGTGTTTAAAGCGCACATAAATTTCTCAAGAAGAAAAATCCAGAGGTGCGTGGCGGGGTTTGAACCCACGACTTTTGGAATGAAAGTCAAGTTTCCTCCCACTTAGCGAGCTCGGCAAGATCAAGTGTAAGGAAATAAATAAATTAATAAATAAATAAAAATGCTAAGTTGCAGGTCTTATTGACCTTTTTTCCTGTTCCTAAATATATATTTTTTGTAATATCTCAAAATAATATTTCTTTGTAATATTGGATATTACTGCAACGCACTCTCACCAGAGTGCAGCACTAGCGACAACAGAGAAAATAAACTTTTCTCTCAAAATGAGTCCTTCATTTCTTGATGAAAAAAAAAACAGTTTCTTGATGAAAAATAAATGCTCTTATCTTATCTTATCATAAAAAGACATTAACTCTAAAAGAGAAAAAATATGTTTACTGTATGTAAAATATGTATAACTTCATGCCCACAATAATATGTATATAATGTATTTAAATTAAATTTTGTAGTTGTTAATTAGTGTTAAAATGTTTGTACTTATCATAAATGTAATTTTTGTATTACTTACAATAGCTACGCCGATATTCGCATATAGTAATCTGCCGGAAACGGTGCTGGTTATGCTTAGAGTATAATGATGTTAGTTTAAGATTATTAAACTAGTCTAGAGTATAATTGTTTGTTGCTCCGAATAAAGAAAAATAAAATAAAATAAATAAACACAGTCTGTTCTAAAGCGCCGAGTTTAGCGTAATAATGCCTATTGTTCTTCGTGTCACAAATAGTAATTTCTTCCTAATTATTTTTGTCACGCAAAATCTGTATGATACCTATTCCTCAAAACCTCCCATAACTCAACCTAAAATTCCCAAAGACATTACCATGTTCCAGTAAGTTCCTCAATACAAACATAAAACGCACACACACATACACACAACATCTACATAAAACTGTATCATACAGGCTCTTCCCAAGACGATATTAATATTAAGATTACCAAGCGAGAAGATCGCACTCGAATTTCAACTCTAAAGAAGTCAAGTAAGGTTGATTTTAGATTGGTGTTTAGATGGGTTGCCGGGAATAGGGTGGTAAGAGTATGGGTGTACTTGGGCGAATGGAAAAACCACCCTCGATCGACTTATATGCTGTATCAAGACGCTGCAAGGGTTCGGAGAATTGGGTTGTACGTGACGCGCTTTCTTGGGGCTTTTTCGTGACCTGAATTTGTATTCGCAAACGATATAGTCATGATTGGTCTTGGTCTGGGTGTTTTATTGTTATTATAATTATAAGCCACCTGTGTCCCACTGCTAAGCAAAGGCCTCCCCCCATTTTTTCCACAACTCCCGATCTAAGGCTTCTCGCCAGTCATGAAGAAAACTGTCAAGCTCGTCCCGCCATCTTCGCCGAGGTCTGACGCGTCGCCATCTCGGCTATCCTTGCCCACAGCTCTTCTGGCATACGGCGGACGTGACCAGCCCAGTCCCACTTCAACTTGGCGGCTTTTAGAGCTACGTCTTTAGGGTGTTTAATATATATATTTTTTTATTAGTCTTCACTGTCTGACTGCTGGGCAAAGGCCTCAACGCTCTCCAACAAGCACCTTTTTAACTTAGAACGAGGAGTCATTTTTTTTGACCATTATAGGTTTATAATGGGCATTAGCTAGATAGTGGTTATATAAAATGTAAATTACTATTACACGAATTTTGTAAACCTTTGTAAATAAATATTTTAATTATTATTTTACAACTTCTTTTTCAAAATCCCCCATCACTTACACCCTTATCCCTTTAAACTTAAGACGCGCCACCCTCAAATTTTACCTCTTGTTCCTCGCGACTCACACCTACATATTTATTATGTACATAAGTACGTACATATACATATTTATTATGTACTTATGTACGTCTTATGTTCCTACTTAATATGCTGAGTTGGAGATATTAAACGTGAAACTCATTACTGACACGAAGATAATTTGACGTGTTTCTTGGGAATTGTAGATAACAAATGTAGGTATGAAATATTGATTTAATCGCGGCTCGCGTTGTAACCGGCTTTTTAATGGATTTACCCGCGGAAAGATGTATTTTGCCTGCCTCAGTGGCGCGGTGGGCAAAGGTTCTCTTGCGCAGAGGTAGCGGGTTCGATTCCCTCCGAGGGGTCTAGTGTTTGTACGTTCTGCAATCTCTTCCTCCTTGGTCTGGGTGTTTCATATTTATCTTAAATAATGGGGTGTAAATCACCCCGCGCGAGTAATTATAAATATTATAAATTGTCGAGGGTGAAAGTGTTTTTTATGTTCTGCAATCTCTTTCTCCTTGGTCTGGGTGTTTCATTATGTATCTTAAATATCTATATATGTATGACCATAATATTAAGTATATCAGATGTCTAGTACCCGTAACACAAGCTTAGAGCTTACCACGGGGCTAGATGTTGTTGTGTGGATTGTTCGTAAATATATTTTGTCCGCGAAAAAAGAAGTCTTTTATTCCAGATAATAATTAAGCTATGTTACCTACCTATATTCCGAATTTCAATTACATCTCTGAGTTCAAACATCCAGACAAACTTTCAGGTATAATAATTATGCAGCTCTTAAAAAAATCTTCTTGTTTTTGTTAGCTTTTTCATAATACAATACAATACAAAAAATATTTATTGTAACACCACAATATAGGAACATACATAGGAGATATATATTTAATACAGTGACACAATGGGCGACCTTATCACTAATAGCGATCTCTTCCAGGCAACCTTTGGATGGATCAGAAATTTGATAATAAGAGAGAGCAGTGGCGTTTACACAGATTTATAAATAAAAATAAAATGAAAATATAATAATATATAATTTCACGTAATGGGAGCCGCGTTGGCTAAGTGGGAACCTAAGACCTTCGGAACTGTCATTCCGAAGGTCTTAGGTTCAAATCCCGGAGCGCACCTCTGGATTTATATTCTTGGAAAGTTTATGTGCGCTTTAACGGCGAAGGTAAACAGTCTCTGGTAGGCTTCGGCAGCGGCTTGTCACCACCCTCCGGGCTGGCCCGGTGCGGAGTCACTTTACATCAGGTGAGATTGTGGGGACATGAAGGCTTATCAAGCATAAAAAAATCGTGAGGGAACCGGCATATTCTGAATACTTTGAAGAGTTCGAAGGCCATGTGACATTAACCAATCCATACTTGACCGGCGTAGTTAATTATTGCCCAAAACCTCTCTTTAATAGAGAAGTCCCGGTGTCCCAGCAATGGGAACGTAAAAAGGGGTTCTTATGATTATGATCATGCGCAAAATTGTATTTAAACGTTTCTTTCCGGTACATAGTAAAAAATTTTTGTAAAAAAATATCTCACTCGAAATTGAAATTAAATGGAATGATTTATTTGCAAGAATACATAATAATTAATACATGTCGAATCTTAACAATAAAGGTCAATGTATAGAGGGCAAATATTAAGTCAATATGTTATTCATAATTTTTTAGTACGTGTCTTATTTAATAGATATTTACTAACGCTATAAAACATTTTTCGAGCAACGAACTTCATTTCTTCGTTTTGTTTTGTAAAGAACATTCTCTGTACCGTTGTAATTATTTTAAAATTATTATTAAGAGATATTGCATTTTAAGGTTCTATAAAAGCAGACTTATTAATGTTGACGTAGATGGACCACAATGTCTGGACTTGATCTGTAGAAACTAATCTCCGATTGCGCAAATACTGTATATATCGCGCAATATCTTTAAAAATGGGTAATTTAAAATTTCACAAAAACATAAACAATTCTTAGAATAATATCTTCGAAACAGTTGAGTTAAACAACGGTAGAACGCGATTCTACATCTTTTCTATATTTGGGTTAAGGCGGTCATTGGTTATAAGTATATTATTGAGGCTTATCTGTGACTAAAGGAATTTATTTATTAT
This sequence comes from Gymnoscelis rufifasciata, assembly GCA_929108375.1. NCBI lineage: Eukaryota > Metazoa > Arthropoda > Insecta > Lepidoptera > Geometridae > Gymnoscelis > Gymnoscelis rufifasciata. The sequence continues at coordinate 3,261,970 of OV815327.1, read as the reverse complement.
ATCCTTAACGGTTTCTCGGTATTTGGGTCAAAACGTTTAAAATAATCTGCATACTCATTTTGAAAAAAAAACTTAATTTTACGGCCAGTGATCTTATATCAATCGGCAGATCAAAGTGTATCAGACACGCTAACACAAGCTTAGTTTTGGCATAATATGATGCTAAGTGATTTTGAAAACTGATCAAAATACTAGGATATTTTGTTTATCAAGTAAAACAAACAATACCATTGAATAAAATCCCGTAAGCCCGCAATATTTAGCATTTACTTAGCTCAGCTAGTTAAATATGCGGGCCGCATCGCAAAACTGCGGAAACAAAAACCTACGCCATTTTACCTTAAAATCCCGCCAAATTAAAACTAAATCGCGCGACCCGAATTCAAAATTCGAACCCCTCACTACTACAAGCGCAAAAACACCAATGAGCAACGCGCATTTAAATTAAGAACGCAACTATAAAGCTGGTCAGGTATCGTCAACCCTTGGTAAGAATTTTGCAAAAATATACGAGTAGTTATAGAAGGGGTCGGGCGAGGAGGTGGCAAACAGGAAGTGGGGTGAAGTAGGACCACCCCGCCATTTCTGCGGGCGGGGTGTCTCCTAAAAACGGTTAAGTAGCTCCCCCTACCCTCTATAACTATTTTATGCGGTCCCCTTAGAAAGACAGCGAGATGGGGCCCGCGATATGGCATAAGTATAGGCATAGTTACGCGGGGGAAGTTAAATTTTAATACGTCTAGTCGGTTAAGAATTCATGGTGGATTTATAATTAAATGCTTAATTAGGGGATGGCGTTGTTTTCGTGTATGAGTCGCGTATGAATTTTAATGTTATTGTTAATCTCGATGTTTTTAGGGGAGTTTTAGTTGGAATTTGCCTTTTGTTTCTTGAACTCATTTAATATGTTCATTTACTGAAATCATTTATATAAAATGCAAAGGTTGTTTTGTTAACTTTTAACTATCCATTTAACTATCCACCTACCTTAATTTAAGCCTTAGCATAGTGATTAGAAGGAAAAAACACTTATTTTTATTTTGTTTTTAATTATCACAAGGCACTAATACTAATCGTTAATAAATAGAAAAGAAATTGAGATGATTACACAAAAATGTATCACTGTTGCAATTAAAAACACTTTGCTTATTTAAACAAATTTTAAATAAAATAAAATAAATATACACATAACAGAACTTTCACGCTCCATGGATACTTCAAGAATGATGAACGTCTTCTAAAGCACCTGTACTTGTTATGGCACCCCTCCTAAGTAATAAACAGCTCTATTCAAATTTAATTGAGGACACAATAATACTCGTAGACAACTGGACATCTAAAAAAACACCCCGTCTATTTTGTAAGATGTGTGGGAATGTAGGTCGAATAAAAAAACTGGTTTTGTGTTCTCATAGAGAACTGACGTAATTTTTTTTATGCATTTTTTAATGATTTTAATGTTTTATAAGTACAGTGTATATGTACTGGAAAAGCATTGGAATACTATTTCATTATTTATCGACATGCATAACGAAGAAAATATAATAAACATCTTTTCAAATGTTGGTAAGGGTCCTCCTAATTAAATACTTAGACGGTTTTTTGCATAAATAGTAAGTGCGCACTTATTAACCCAAAAATAAATACCCACTGGCACGCCGCAAATCATTAAGAAGTTATTATAAATTTCACCATAAAACACGTGTCACCTAAATTATTTTGTGAAAATCCCTATCAAACAAATTCTGGGATTTTTCCCAAGCTAAAATCCCACGACCCCAAAACTGACCTAGAATCAAAACGGGTAATCCATAAATCGAAACATTCCCAGATTACGTATAAAGCAGGAATAAAAACTAGTTCCATATCACCCCAAAAATCAAAATTGAACAGGTTGTCCTAAAGGACATAAAAATTATGTAGCTTATTCCCACAATTCAAAAAACACGTTATTTTTTCCAAACCTGTCGTCTAAGGGACGTTTTTGGACAAGATACGAAATAAGATCACAATTGGAAACCGGTTATCTTATAGAAAGGGTGATATTTTTTTGTAGAATCAAAGTAAAAACTCCGGTTTTTAAACAAAATCTAAAGCTATTGTTGCAAAAAAGCGCTTACAAGAAAACTTGAAGTTCTTTAGTTTGTAGTCTGGTAGTCAGACAAACGATAGAATTCACCCTGAACATGTGAATTAAAAATTAAGTGTTTTTGTGTACTTGGGCATTCATAAATTAAGAAATGTTGAATATGTCGTGTAGTATTTAAATAAACGGCAAGGTACAGTAAAAGAAAATATTGAGAAGTCGTTGCTTTTTCATTAATTAATAGTCAAGCGGTTGTATAACGACTACTCGTATCTTAAATTCCAACTAAGATGTAGCCTAAGATCGAGCACCAAACGCACGAAAGTAACCTGTTTCACACTTTATTGGACAGTATAATAAAAACATATTTTTTTTAACAACCCAACGTTGTTACGGGTACTAGACATCTGATAAAGGAACTTATTATAATACAGATGTATAAGCTAAAAGCCTCGGCGACCATACCTTCTAATAACTTATTTACAAGCTATACATTTTCCGCGATGACTGCACCTACTAAAAGACGAAGTGAAAATTCAACCCACGATTCCTAGCGCGCCAAAGGTTGTGAACCCGCGCCTGGCTGCTTACACTCATGTAAAAAGCCAACGTCTAAGGCGCGGCGTGGGTGGAAGGGGGTATCACCTGACCTACAGTAGTGTGAGTGCCTGTAAAAGCTTATATTTTCGTTTCAATAGTTTTTGTGCATCGGTGTGGGTGCGCGTGTGTGCGTTAATACGGTATTGATTCGACGCTGAGACGAAGTTTATGGATCCTTAAGACTTCATTATTTTAGTACGCAGGTAGCAGGTAGGTAGGTTGATATTAGAAACCGTCAAGCGAATAAATAGCATTTTGTTATTTAGGGAGGAAAGGAATGTATGTATCTAAGTAGGATAACACAAGGAGTCGTAATATCTTGCTATGTATTTAGTACTTGTAGTGACTTTATTAATAAATTGACATTTTGATGACTAGAATAATTAATCTGTATAGTACCTACCTACCAAATAAAATGTAACGTTTTCCTATTTTCAAAAAGGGGGTAAAATTATTTAAGATGTAATAGTATAACGATTATGACGTTAAGAAATACTAAATATCCCCATAATCATAAAATAACATCGACAGTTATGTCTTTTGATTATTAAGATATTTTATTTTTATTTATATATTATTCAATTATGTCACGATAATGTTAATACTTAGATTAAGCTTCTTTACGGGATTATTTAAAAGTAATTTAAATCTAATAAATGTTCTTACTTAATTTAGTTACCTAATTTAGTTATGCATAGATTTGTCACCACATAATTAGGTGAATACTATACCGGGTTAAAGCAAGATTTCTATATTCAGTGTTGCATTTGTATGATGCATAAAATATTTCCCTCGTTACTCTATCGCAATAAAACATAACATAATAAAATGATATATGTATTCCCAAATGGTTTAAAAATAGTAAATTTCATGAAATTGTACAAGAGGTAAAACACACAAATAATAGAGTAATAGTATTTTTTTTTAAGTTTTATTCATGTATTTTTAAATACTAAAAATGGAAAAACCCTCATTCCACGTGATTAGAAATTACATTAAATGATCGAAACCAAAGCGAAACAACAGTCTTAACTAAGCTGAAACAAAGCTCACTGAACATTCCGAGCCAAATGTTTGCAATCCCCGCCGCAGTTTGAAAAAGCAGCGTCTCAGGCGGGGAGGGGCTCTTATATTTTAAGATGGCTTCCGCGCGAATATCGACGTCGCTGCCACCCTGCGCCGCGCGCCGCAGTTTTAGCGCTGATTTAACGTCTCAGGAAAATGTTGGCGACGCCTGGCTGGTGAATTTTGGAATAGGAATGGAGTGAATGATTGAAAAATGAAGAAAATATTATTGGAAAATATTGTTATATTATTAAAATATAATATTGTATGAAACAAAGTCGTTTGCATTGGAGAACAACACAACCTAAGTATTTAACATAATAATGATGGAATATAGTGCATAATAGGTAAATATAGAATGTATTTAAGGCCCCGGGTGGTGCTAAGAACAGTCAATGTACCGGAGAAGCCATCAACGTTTTAGGTCTTTATGAACCCTTCTTAGAATTATTCTATACTAATTTAAATTATTTCAGGTACCTACTCCATCTGGCGTGGCCGTGGGACAACCTGTATCTCTCTGCTTCTGATATTTATCTAAACCTCTCATACCATTTACTGAACTTTCTGGTACTTAGGAAATCTAGTATTTTGGGAATCTCGTATTTTGGAAACTAATCAAATGGTAAAGACTCTTGTACTGAATATTTACAAAGTAGCTTGTTTTTCCCGCTGGAAAATGTATTTTCTTGCTGTAAAATGGTAAATGGGCTATCTACCACTGAAATATTTTTCAAATCGAACCATTAGTTCCTGAGATTAGCGCGTTCAAACAAACAAACCCTGCAGCTTTATAATACGTATATAGTAAGATAAAAAAAACAACCATTTTACAAGTTTATTTAAAAACCTTAATATTGTCTATTACATAATTTGATATTACGAACTAAATAACAATTTAAATTAAAAAAGTCGAGTATAATAAGGTTATTATTTTTGTATACTCAGTAAGTTATAAAACACTAAAGTATAAAATACGTAATTATAATACCTACATACTCGCATTTTCAAAATGAATTTACACTGTTATTAAGAAATACAGAACTTATTCTTCAACAGATCATTCAAAACGCTTTAGAGGAGTAGGTTATTAGCACGGTTACATCTACGTACTATATCTACATTATATTTATGAGTGTTACACTCATAAATTCTAGATCTGAAAGCAATTCCTAACAACTCATAACCATGATAATGTATAAGACGACCTTTGTGGATAGGAGGCACAAGAAGTTGCGGGTTCGATTCCCGTTGGGCGACCAGATTTTGTACGATCTACAATTTCTGGTTTCGGGTCTAGGTGTTTTCAATGTCTCATAAGTATGTGTATACAAAAAAAAAATACTCTGTAGTATATCAGTCATCTAACACCCATAGTACAAAATCTGCTTAGTTTGGGGTTAGGTGGTGCTGTGTGATTAGTCCGAAAATATAAATTTATTTTAAATAAGTCTGAAAGGGCCCTCACTTCATATGAGCATTCTTCTTCGAACTAATCATAGAAAGTGGACGCTCCGAGATCTCCAAACAAGATCTCAAAAGAATACTAATCTCTGCATACTCGTCACAAGACGTCGGCAAATAGTTACCTTCCAGTCGTACCCTGAGCAAGCCTCTAGGTTTCCTTTCCGAAGCCTTCTGATGATTCAAGACCTCTAGCAACTTCAACAGTGACACATAAGTAAGATTGTTATATGCGACATTCAAACAAATCAGTGTATTATTACCCATACAATATGATACACCATTCTGTTCGTATGTATTAGCATTTTGAAACGGACTCAAAAAGTCTCCCAAGCTTTGTATGGCACTCAGTTTCGCTTTATCAGCTATAAGAGATTCGAAATTCACCAAGCTTTCCCTTTTAAGATAATCTTTGGGCGATTTTTGCGTTGATATACCTTTTCGCTTCACTAATTTCTTTTCTTCAACTTGTCTGATATCATCTGTTAAAGTTTTAATCAATGCTTCCAAGTCTTTTAAATATTTTATTCTTTCTAGTCTTGATTGTATCAGTTCTTCATTTGTAACAATGAATGGTAGCATGGTATCGAACATTTGTGATGACCCTGAGTCTGTTACTCTGTTGTTTGCTACATTTAAATATGTAAGACACCTGTTTGTTCTCAATACATCTGCTAAGTAAGAAGCCCCTTTATCATTTATATTGTTAGAAGATATGTTTAGAAATTTCAATGTTCTTCCACAAGGCTTGTGGTATGAAAGTAAATCTGTAATCGTCTTCAATATATCATCGTCTATCTTACATCGGGATATAGACAGGCAGGTTAAATTGTTCGCATTTTCAAGTAGCAGGTAGTAATTTGGGTTTTTAAGGTTTGTGTCATCTAGACACACATCAGTGATCATCGATATATTAAGTAGTTTGTTTATTTCGTAGATGCTGTATTGGTCGATTCCACTATTTGCGCTTAGTGTTGACAAATGCGGATGGAATTGCAGAATCAAGGCTATGACTTTGAATAGTTCTCGGGGTATCATTTCTGCTTTGTCAAATCTGAGACCTATAATATTTTGTAGGTTATCGACGGAGAGTATTATTTTTATTGCTGCGTCGTCGCCGACTGCATCGAATTCGTTGGATGAGTTGGATACTTCGTTAATCTTACTCGCTTTGCTCTTGCGCAGTTCTAGTGAGGTCTCGCTTTCTTGTGGAAGTTTGATATTGCGTTTGCTGACTGTTGCTTTTTTACCCTTTGCGCTTGTACTTGCAGCTGATGTTTCTGAAACAACACTTACCTATATTACTCAAACTTTGTCTACCGTCACATACTTTTAGTATAATGACAGCTTAGTTAGTGAGCCAAAGTAATGGGCCAGCAAAAGTTCTTCGCACAAAATATGACGCACTCTTTAAAGGGATATAAAGAATGAAAAAATACTTGACAGCAAGTTTAAATTTAATTTAAGTTATTAACATGCCCTCAATTTGAAAAAAATAGTTGATAACCATTAAAGAAAATGTAATAAAGGATTTAAAAATGGTTCACAATAAAGTGATGCACTTAGCCCCGTAAAAAAGGTAATAAACAACTTAAACATCTTTTGTGTCAAAATGCGAAATGCAAACTATGCGCGGGTTTCACGGCGCATAGGGTAACAATCACCACAGTGACCCTACAAAGTGGACAAACTCGATTGTGTGGGACACTCTGCTGTAGTAAATGTGAAAAAAAATCAGAATAAGTAAATTTGAATCCTAGATTATTTCACTTTCAAAGTTATCGTGAGTTACACTATTCATTCTAATTACTCACGTAATGAACTAGAAACGGAAACGTTGAAAGTTTATCAACTCTAGTTCATTACGTGGGTAAATCCCGCTTTTAACAAGAACACCTAGATTACTCTACTTTAGTGCCAAATTTATTTACATCCAGGCCTAGGATGACTGGTAGAGAATGCTTCTAGCATTAACTCATCCTTTGCACATTGCTTTTTGTCACAAAGTATAAATGAATAATTACAATTAAGATATAAATATATAGTAACAGGATTCAGAATTAATAAATATATACTTGTCAGTAAAAAAAAAACAAATAAATAAATAAAACCGTCTTCTGTAAAGTGGTTAGAGTAACTGTGACTTCTGTGACGAAGAAAGTCTTCGTAGGTTACTACCAACATGCTGTTAACTTTTGGAAAGTAACTATCGCAACTTGACGCCTGTAACATCTGAGTTATAACCATCTTTGTAGAACCTGTAAATGCATCAGAATGCACTGTTCGAACAAAGCCATGCCATACATTGTCTTGAGGTAAAGCCTCGGAGAACATTCTACTTGAGAGTTCACGGGAGGAAGTTTCAGTTAAAGCTGACATTTGGCACTTAGTTCGCCGAATGTCACCGCGGTCTTTTAATACGTTTCTATGTCATCACCATCGTTTAAGCCGTAGGTTGCCCACCGCTAGCTACATATCACCTATTGTAAGCTGTTTCAATTTAATAAGAAAGTGCCAATATACATATATATGTGTGGGTGTTTAATATGTATACTAAAAAATATCTATATATGTATGACTATTATATTAAGTATATCAGATATCTAGGACCCGTAACACAAGCTTAGAGCTTACTACGGGGCTAGATATTGTTTTGTGAATTGTCTGGAAATATTTATATTTATTTTTTTATTTATATAAAACATCAAAGTTCTGTAGTGAGGGCTTGTCACGAACAAAAACATCTCAAATATATAATATTCCTACTAATCTGTGAGTTTATTTGTTTGTATGAACGCGCTTATCTCAAAAACTACTGGTCCGATTTGCAAAATTCCTAAGTGTTTTATACTGCTATTTTCAATACCAGCTTTTTCAATGTTTTTGTTCCAATATAGGTACATAAATAGTCATTACTTTTTCTATTGCAAATACAATTATTGAAAAATACGTGTTGAATTACACCTCATATTTGAGTTTAGGTAAAAAAATCGTCCATTATATTTCATCCATCCATGCATCATATAATATCCATTAAACGATCCAAACATCAACCCATCCATCCTTCCACTCATCCATACACTCACCGCCCGTACATCCATACATATGCCCCTACATGCATCCATACGCACATACAACCATTCTTACATAAATCCACCCATACATCCATCCACGCATCCATCTAACCATGTATCCATACATCCACCAAAAAAATATTAATTCAACAATAGCAGCTTTCGTTTTAACAGTCGATTTTCTAATAACCTTAAACCTGTGATAGCAGCTATTGCTTTCAATAACGACTGTAAAACAATAACGAGTTATCACTGATACAGTATCGTTATTGTAATCACTAGTTATTCACAATAACAACTGGTAATTTACAATAACCGGTGATTCACAATAACCGGTTATTCCTGAGACTGATAACGCAATAGCTGCTATTGTGCCAATAGCTGATATTATAACCGGTTATTGTTCATAACGCTCACCGCTACTTAGGACCTTCGATTGATATACGTTTTATAGTGCTACAAGGTGGGGACGCTGTCCATACATTTTATAATTATTCGTTATGTCACAAGTGCAATGTATCGCCTTGATTTTTCTTCTTTTGAAAGAAATATTCATGATATAATCATAATGACATGACATTAATGAATACTAATTATTTGTTTTTTAGTCACTTACCCTATTGTAGATGACTTACTACAATCTGACTCGACTGTCTACAATCTGCATGCAGAGAGTTCTCAAATTCTTTGGCCACACTATCAGGCGTGACCCGAGCAGCCTTGAGAGGTTGATAGTTACTGGCAGTGTGGAAGGAAAGAGAAGTCGAGGCCGCTCACCCACACGGTGGACCCACACAACACAAGACGCTACAGGTGGCACTCTCCAAGCATCAATACAGTTGGCTCAGGACCGGAGTCGATGGAGAGAAGTGTTGATGCTGATGAGACGCCATAGTCACGTTCCTCAGTCATAAGGTTACGAGTAAGAAGAATACTACCTATTGTAGTACTTAATAAAACAAGACAGTACTTACTTCCTACAGTTACCGTTTCACAAACTACATTCGACCCCAACTGTATCTGTTTGCAAGCCCAGGGTATGAAATGTTCAGGGTCTAGCGGACTTGGCTTCTCATCCACTTCAATAGGCGGCTCACTCGGAAGTCCAATCTTTTTATTTTTATCCCTGTCCATTATTTTTATACAATAACAACGGGAATTACGAGTTTGTAGTTAATTAATATGAAAATTGCAAAAGTTAGCTTGTTATCTGTCGATAGTTGTTCAGCTCTGTTCAGTTTCTTGTAATTGCCAGTGTCGAGTTAAATAAAATTATAAAGGGAAATACTAGATGTTACTCAGTTCAACGCCATTTTGCGTCAGAGAGTATATAATCACTACGTTTTTGTTTTGCGTCTCCGTCGATAATTGTAATTGTTTTGTAACAACGTTGTCAAAGTTTGTAAAAGTCAAAATATTTCAAAATATATCGTATTTAACCTCAGAACAAGGAACTTTTTCTCTTCAGAACTTAATCTGTGCGTTGAACTCTAAGGACACACACACACTAGTGACGGCCCTCCAATTGTGCTCCGGACACATTCCATCAAACAAATTCGGTTTTCTAATGTAAAAAGTAGATTCTCCAAACTGTGACATCTGCAATAGCATAGAAGACATCCAACACGTCCTGATGGAGTGTGTGCGGTGTGCAGAATATCGAAGAAATATTTTTGGTTCTCTTAATAATTTTGATATTGGACAGTAGCTTACTATCAAATCCAATAACTGACAAGGCAAAAATGTTGTATAATCTCGTTATTAAGTACTTTCGTAGGGAATAGTTTTCTTTTATTGTTATTAGTAGGTATGGTTTTGTTTTTATATATATTATAAGTATTTTTTGTTTCGCGATATGGCGATGTGATCGCTCAGCGACAAAGCGTTTTATTGTTTTTTTAAATAAAAAAAAAACTCTAAGGACAGGTAACCTGTTTTTTCTCTATGGTTTAACTCAGTTCAAGAACTCTTTTCTTATTTCAACGGTTTATAAACTCTAATATTTTTACCCGACTGCGCAACGGACAGGCTGGTAATATGTTTAGTGTTTGACAGTAAATGTATGTATGTTCCATTGTACCAATTTACAGACCAAACGACTGGGCCGATTACTATGTTCACATGTCAATCGATTCCTCTTAGTACCACGAGTGTCACTAAATACATGACGTAAGTGAAAATTCAACATTGGGACAACTGGACGCCATTTTGTAAAATAAAAATAATAATATAAACACAATGACGTCTTGATACGACAGTTTTTTTATGGTAATTAAATGTTATTTTAACAATAATTTACCCTAAAAGCGTATCATATTATTGTTTCTTATTTTATAATCGCCATCTGTAAATAATCAAACAATTTAACAGATTTTCAGAAAGATTAATTAATACCAATTAATAAAGTTGGAGTGTCTGTTTGTATTATTAAAAAAATATTTTTACCGATTGCGTTGTGGATACCAACCTACTATGTAGGTATGTTACTGTAGGTGCTACGGAATGAATTGAGAGATGGGAAACAAAGGCGTAATGGCGGACGTTGGGAATAAGCCCATTGTTGACGATACAAGGAAACAGTCCACTCTTACAACGATCCTGATCGCATGTCTTCTTTCCTGGACATCTCTCTGGTACTTCTTCCTTTCATTAAATCTCTTAATGTATGTATTTTATTTTTATTTCATTCTCATATTATTTATGTATAGAGGTATGCAATGATCTTTGTGCACCATCTTTCGTGTTTCTGGCAGATCCTGTCCGTCCAAAGGTTGTATGGAAGAGATCGCTTTTAGCGATAAGGCCGCCGATTGTACAACAAATGTGGCTATTGATTGTTATTTTTAAGTGAGTATGTAAGCATTGGTGTGAAATTAAGATAATATCTATCTATCTATCATGTGATGTCATTTTGTAGGCTTTTATAAAACAAAAATAGGGTAAGATAAATAAATAAATAAAATATGATAAAATATGTCTTATCGCATGTATTTTATATGATCCACAAAAAATTCGAAAATTTCTATAATTGTTTTTTTACTCTTATGAGAATAAAACACTACTTATTCCTGGATTGGTACAGGAGGCTATTGAGATTACCAAACACAGGAACTTCAACCGAGAAGTTGGTTTTCAATTGTCTGGAACCTGGAACCCTGTTGTGAAGATGTGTACTAGTCAAAAAAAGCCTGCAAGGGAGGTCCAAACGGACACCGTCAGTATTGTGTGTCGCGATAGTGTGTTAGTGGGGTGTGAAACATGTCCCAGCTCTAGTGATACATCGACTCGTAATAAAAGAGTGAGAAAGAGGGTAGATCGATTTGTCTGCCAATAAAACTGTAACTCCAATCGCTGCAGCTTCAGTTCAACCATGATCATGGCGCATGTAACTGTGCCGAAATATCGGGAAACTCGAAAGACAATCAATCATGGTAAATATCCCGTTATAAATCTAAATTCATGATAGTTTCAAAAGTTATACATGAGAATGAATTATATACCTATCCTACATGATAATTGGAGAAAAAATAATGTTGGTAACCGGATAAGTATCGCAGAGGTGATTTAAACCAAGTAGAATGATAATTAATTCGCACACATATTAATATCTATCTACATCTCATTCAAAATCTTCTTGTTTTTGAGGGTTCAATGTATGTTTTAACCATATATTTCATATATTTATCAGACAAGTACATAGAAACAATGGTAGATCTGGTGGTAGGCTTCGGCTGCGGCTTTTCACCACCCTCCGGGCTGGGCCAGTGCGTGAAACGATTTTTTCGTGTTTCGTAATGTAGAAGCCCGGAGAAGCCATCTACCCTATACTTCTTCATGCCCCATCTTAGACCACATCGTCACTTAACATCAGGTGAGATTGTGGTGAAATTAAGGCTTATATAGCTTAAATAAAAACGATATAATAATTTTAACAGTTTTGTTTGTAATTCGTTTCTTTGCACGTTTTGAAAGGACGTTAGCTACGAGTACATGATAGTTTGCGTGGTTGAATCAGTTAGCAGAAATAGTTTGGCCTCGAGGAAAAACCATTATAAACATCATGGCGACTCGTATTTCCGCGCCAAATTTAAAAGTAGGTTCTTAAAACAACTTTTTTGATTTATAAAATTAAGAACTAAAGAAAGAGTTTTATTAAGAACTGTTTTAAAATAATTCTCAAGTCACACAGTATCAGTAGACTATTAAAATGTTGTGTTTCAACAGTTTATACACTTATTGTTATAAAAAGAAACACTAAAACAAAAACAAAAAAAAAGTGTATGTGTGTCAGCTACGACGCACGATTGGAGTTTAGTCCTTACGAACGATAATTATGATATATATCGAATAGAAAAAAAGGGTAAATGAACGCATCTGCTAAAATGATAAGAGAAACAAACATATATACATACATGTATCTGTTATTATTCGGATTATTTATATTACTTCAATAAAGCGTATAACATAAAGTATGTTACAAAATAATATAAATAAAATACAGTGAGACTACGAAGTATCGCGCAAAGAGGAGACCCCGAGAATGAGATACGCTGTGTAATGTATTCCATCTCATTCTTTTACACGTTCAATCCTACAGATATATATGTTCGTCTCTTTCTACGTAACGCCTCAACTTCTCGAGTTACACTTGATTTTACTCCTCATAAAATTTCCGTACCGGGCCTTATAACTCAAATCGTTTCTTAGGGAGTAAACTCCAAAAAAGTGCAATAGGCTGCCAGTCAGAGCGGTACTGTCCAAGTACTGACCTTACAAAGGTTGCCTAACTTTGTAAAAAGGCAAATTGCGGTTTAAGTTTTATAAAAAAGAACTACTTACTTGATCTCGTTCAAACCAATTTTCATGGATAGTTTTCATGGTAACGGACGGACAGACAAAGACGACGAATCTAGGAGGATTCCTCTTTTGCCATTTGGCTATGAAACCTAAAACTGAGAAACACTTTCAAGGCAAAGTTTCGATGAGTTTAAGATAAATATAATTTACTTTTTCTCGTTGTTTAAATAACTATTCGTACACAAATTATATCTAAATGTATTTAGTTCGATGAATATCACCTACTATACAACACCAGAGTGGTTTTGTGTAGTACTTTTAAACTTTATAGTGTCAATGAGTTTAAGATAACAACATAGTTCCCGTGTATGTGGGGTTATTTAAGTGAGTTTATTTAGATAAAAAAAATCATTTTCATACTAATATAGTATAATTTGTAAAACAGTAAATGTAATGCATTCTACAATAATGCAGCAATTATTAAAACTATCAAAAGTGGAGCGATTTTGTTCGCTCCAATAAAGTTATAGAAATAAGTTAACCCTTATTCAAACGCGAGCCTGTGGAAAATAGAAAACTAAGATCGGTTTATGGTTAAGTTTTGGTTGCAGATTTCAAAAATCCATAAAAAAGGTGGGATGTGACCTTTTTTTGGTGATAAGTAGAGCTCCCGTTATCTGTTACTGCGCTCACCAAAATTGTGTAAGAGGGAACTATAACTCCCATTGTCTGATATCACATTGATTTAAATTAACTGGGTAGTTGCCTTGGCTTCTTTTCTTTGATCTACAAACACCATAGAAGTATTAGTATTACGAACAACTATACAAAAATTGCCCCGAACACCCCTTAGTAAATCGCTTCCTTTCCTTTATGTTCGAAGACAAACTCAAAATTTAAAATAGACCCAACTTTATGCGAGCCTGCCTAGCTAAACATCAAAGATTCTATGGAAACTTTGAGGTCAAAACAACAGAAATATAGTCTACTCTCCATTTTTGGGACTGAGGTAGCTGATTTTTTCGCAGCATATTATCATAGAAAATCAAATTTTAATGTGTTTCTCGACTTTTGAGCAAAATATCACCTCACCAACCTTTGACGTCGACTGTCGATGACAAATGATATTTCATAGAAGAATTTTGTCATTATAAATTTTGCCTTGTATTTTATGGCTGTGTTTCGAAATAAGTTGACTAATTTGGTGTAACCTTTTACAAATAAAAACCGATTAGAGAGGTGGGAAGTCTTCCTCCCAATGTTTTAATAAGGGTTAAATATAAAATTAAATTCTGTATAAAAACGATTAGTAACTAACATAAAACTTCACAACGGCACGACAACTTCAAGATTAAAATCTAGACAAAAGAAATTCTATTAAAAACTTAACATTTGAAAAAATATAAAAAGTAAAATAAGTTATTATAAAGTATTCGGAATTAAGAAGATATATCTACTTATTTCCGAAAGGATTTAAAAAAACACCTGATTAGCGTCTTTTAACTTTCATAAAATCATTTTTCTTGGGCTCATCCACTTGTGATAACAAAGATGACTCTAAAAGTAAATTAATTTCATCATATTCTTCACAGTATTGTGGCATAAAATTGCCTTCAAATCGAACTCTTAAAAGTCCTCGCGGTTTTTGTACTAGGTGCTCCTGATATCTCAAAACATTAAGCAATTTCTTCAAAAATTCAATGGTTAAGTTATTGTATGCAACATTTAAACAAGTCAAGTTATTGTTGCCGATGAAATAGTTTTTTCCATTTTTTATATAAGATTTATCGTTAATAAATGGATCATTGAACGCACCAAGAGTTTGGACAGCTAGGGTCTCAGCTTTGTATTGTAAATTTTCAATAACAATGGGGTACTGCTTGATATCAGCTTCTTTTTTCTTAACTTTATGTTTGAGAATTTTTTCTTCACGTTTTTTAGGCGTATCTTCTACAGCTGTCTGATGTTCAGGTATAATTTCAACCTTTTCTTCTAATTTCTTTTTGTTCTCTGCTAAAAACTTAGCTATAAATTCTTCTTTACTTTTCAAATATTTCATGTGTCTTATTCTAGATTCTATTACTTCTTTCTTTTGTAAGCAAAATTCTTGTAAGGTATCGAGTATATCAGATGCACCTTTGTCAGTTATATCATTACCTGCTAAGTTTAGATAGGCAAGATGTCTATTACTTCTTAATGCTACTGCTAGATAACCGGCTCCAATATCCGTGATCTTGTTTGATGATAAGTTGAGAAATATTAAAGTTTTCTCACAAGGTTTGCCGTCGGCAAGGTTTTCGGCAATTCTCTTCAAGTCGTCATCGCCAATCGCACATCTGGCTAAAGAAAGATAGTTAAGCTTACAAGTTGATTCAAGCAACATGAAGTAGTTTGGACTAGATAGGTACGTTCCGTCTAAAACTATTTCAGTTATGTTTGATAGCGGTAATAATTTAGATATTTCGTGAATGGAGTAAGAGTCGAGTCCTTTTTTAATAGTCACGTTGGTGAGTAGAGGGTAAAATTCGATTATCAGAGCTAGCATCTTGAAAAAGTATCTGGGTATTGCTTCATACGTGTTATTAATGTTAATTCCTACGAGGTTATGTTGGTTGTCGTAGGTTGTCAATACTTTTGTAAACATACTCTCATCAGTTGATTCATAACTCATTACAACAGTTTTCTCGCTTTCCAATTCTCTACCTTTTTTTACAGAGAGTCTCTTCATCATTCTGCTTCTACCACGTTCGGATTCTGAAAAAAATGGAAACTAATAAATAATCTATGTACGTTATCATATTTATAGGCATATCACCGATTTTTTTAATTGAATCAATACAACCTACAGAAAATCATTCGAACTTGCACTCAAGATTTTAACAATGTTGACGTGGATCCACCTCGACAATATTGCACAAACTTATGGCTTACCTTCTCGTGAATATAGATGACGCTGTGAGAAACATAAGAATCTGCTTATACTTGTAATGAAATAGAATAAACATTGACGCTTACTAGTTCAAAAAGGATAAAAGTCATGTGACGAGAAGAGCGTTAGATATGAATGTAGATAGATGGATATGTGGGAAGAAGGTCGAAGATAAGATGGATGGACTGTTGAAAGATGACATGCGTAAGAAAGGAGTGAGTGTTGCGATGACGGGTGATAGAGGCAAATGGAAGCAAAAAAACATGTTGTACCGACCCCACATAATGTGGGATAAGGTCAGGAATATGATTGACGCTTACTAGGTTGTGGTTGTGTTGTGGCATTGACTGTTACATTTGCGAGAAACTGCTTGCAAGCCCAGGGCAGGAACTGGTCGAAGTCAAGAGGATTTCGCTTTGCTACGCTGAGCTTCGAAAATAGTGTATCTAGTTTACTGGTCCGTTGTACTTCTGTAAATGGATGACCCCTTTCCATTTTATTGTATGCTATAGGTATAGTATATTTTCGAATGTTATAAATATAACAATGGCGTAGAAAACGATGTTCCTGCTATTATCAGGATTTAGTATAAAATAGCGTATTTAATGATGTTTCTGTTTTCGTTCAATAATTCAGAGAGTATTATTATCACTACGTTTTAAGAGACGGGACTAGGAAGGAAATTTTTGATCTAGGCAAAATGTCAAATCGAAGTTTACTATAAATGAAACACCAACATAATAAATAATCTGTTAGAAGTTTAAAAGCAATGGTACCAACATAAAGATAATTTTAAACCTTAAAGAAGAAGAAGGTTAATATAGGGTTGCACTCGTACAGAATCGAGTTTTATCGATATCGATGATATAGGTTTCTCTCAATAATAGGTTGGACCTACATACTGAAATTGGGAACAGGGAGGAGGATACTTAGTACAAAAACAAAGTGCAAAACAAAATATTTATTTATACAATATATTATGTTCAGTGCGTACGTACGTATCAGTAATAGATCATGTTATCATATGATGATAACATGATCTATTGAATTGAATTAAATAATACATAGTATATTATAATGTATTTTGAGTTACTCTATTGCACTAGGAAACATGATGTAAAGAATGAGAAAGTAATTTTGTTGTTGAATAAATAAATAATTAACTTTTGGTATTATGATCAGATAAATCAAAGAAAATGTTCCGCTATTGCAAAGTCTGTTAAAACCGCAAATTATTTTTCAACACATCGAGATGAATCTAAGAATATGATACTGCTCCTATAATGTGTCATTTAAATGAGGTCAACCAAGCATCATCTGAAAAAAAGTTTAATTATATTCGGAAAAACAGCACAACAACAAATTAATTAATATATAGTATTTAAACTCCTGATCATATTTATGGTTAATGGTTTTAGATTCCGAGTGTTGAACTGAGGATGTGGGAGACAAATTCGTTATATTTATGTTCAAATAAAGAAAAAAATAACAGGCCATAGCATATTATCGTGTTATAGATACAATTTTGAAATGAGGCTTATGTCCTATATTAAAAATGATGATGAATAATTCATATTTAATTTGTAGCATAGAACCATTTAGGTCTGGTGGACTTGCAATTTTGTGGTATGAAAATATATCGATGATAGGCGAGCAAACAAAACGCCTATTGTTTACAGAAGCAATAAATAACATATTGGTAAATGTACTCACCGATCTTCATCCAGGGCAAATATTTGGTATAAGCTTTTTGTCTTCACTTGTCTGCTGTATGAGTTTCTTGCAAATTTCGCATCGAATATAATTTTTATGAATGGTTTTGTTCTTCATAATTATCACAAATTTGCGGTCTTAAATGTCAATTAAAGGTCAAGTACTAGACTGATAGGTGACAAATTGACAATGATCCATGAAGAATAAAACCTATTTAACAAGAAGAAGAAGAATAATAATACCACTTATCTCAGAAGTAGCAGTTACAAAAAGATTGGCGAACCACTAAAGCGTATTTAATATTTGGAAGTATTATAGTCGCGATTAGTTTTATTAAGTTGGCATTTTTTTTTTATTAAGGTGGCAATTTTGTCAAAGCAATGCCTTAGCAAAGCTTTATGTCAGATTCTATCATAGACACTTGCACCAGCCTGCAATAATTGACTTAATTGACCAATCATAGATTTGTGATCTTCGCGTAAACAAGTTTTTGGTGTCGATAAAGAAAATAGTTTTTAATCTTCTTTAGCTTTATTTATAGAAATATAAATGAAGAATCGGCATTTTCATTGCTCAAAACTAGCAACGAAAATGCCGATTTTTTGACTTAGGTGACGATTCATCCTTTTTTACTCATCTGATGATGATTGGACCCCCTTTCAAATTGGTAAGCGTCAACCCATCCGCAAAATATTTAATCTTAGGAGAGACATAAAGAGCCAACTCAACGTGGCAGTAATACTCAAGAATATTTTTGTTACATTTGTGTTATAATTGTGTGCGCAATAAAAAATAAAAAATAAATAAATGACGGCCTTAGTGGCGCGGTGGGCGAAGGTCTGCTTGCGGCGAAATAGGTAGCGAATTCGATTTTCGCCGAGCGGTTTGTATGTTCTGCAGGCACGTTTCCTTTGGTCTGGGTGTTTAATAAGTGTACTTAAAATATCTACGAATGTATGTATATTATAGTTAATATTAACACAAGCTTAGAGTTTAGTTTGAACTGTCCGGAATATTTTATCATAATTATAAATAAATAAAAAATAAAATAAATAAATATTTCCAGACAATTCACACAACAACATCTAGCCCCGAGGTAAGCTCAAAGCTTGTGTTACGGGTACTAGATATCTGATATACTTAATATAATAGTCATACTACATACATTGATATTTTTTATTATACATATTAAACACCCAGAACAAAGAGAAAGTGCTTGCAGAACATACAAACATTTCACCCTCGGCAATTTATATATTTTATTAATTACTCGCGCGGAGTGATTTACATTACACCCCAAAGCCCATGTGAACGTTTTTATTTTTTATAAAATGTTGAATTATAATAAAATTAACAAACAAATTACTACGAAATTCTGTTTATAACACTTTTGTAAATAAACATGGTAAATTGTCATTAAATTTGTAAAATAATACCAAATATAATTCAATACATACAGTAAACCCCAATCCAAATAAAAAAAAGTTATATACATTTATAATATATAAATAGTTACTGTGCTACTTTTCCGACTGTCTTGGATTAAGTTGACTTCGCTTCAGTTTTAAGTTCTAATTTCAGAGCTGATTCCAACAGTTCCCCAATTAAAACATATTCCTTACAAACTTTCGGTAAATAATTACCTTCTAATCAACCCTCTTGGCTTCCGAGTAATTTCTGCCTAGTGGTTCTAAACTGCAATGACATTCTTTAACGATAAAGCAGACAAGTTATTATAGGAAAAATTTAAACAAGCCAGCGCAGTTAGTCCGACCTTCTCGTACAAAAGTTTTAGCACTTACAAACGGGTCTTTAAACTCTCCTAATAACTGAAGTAACTGTATCTGAAAAAAGCTGTGTTGGCTAAGTGGGAGCTCACTTGACTTTCACTGCGACGGTCGTGGGTTCAAACCCCGACACGCACCTCTGGATTTTTCTTCTTGAAAATTGTATGTGCGCACATCCCACTTAGCCAACACGGATTAAGATTCGATAAAAATAAATAAAATGATAATGTAAATATATAAGAAGCTCATCACTAGAGCTCATTATAGTTAAAATGAGTGCTTTGAAAACTAACAACATACTATGTTTAGTTTAGGTGTTTAAAATTTATATTCTACATGTTTATTTTCTACAATTAATGTCAAATTGTGGTTTCAGTTTACACTTTTTTTCCTATCTTTTGTGTTTTATCTATGTTATGTGTACCTATCTATAAGATTGTACTTATTGTATGTCCTAGCGGATAATGATTGTTGATACTATTTTTTTTTACTTTGTAAGATCTCTATGTACACAATTTAATAATAAAGTTTTCTTTATCTTTATCTTTAATAAATAAAAATCGAAATACAAACAAGGTCATAAACAGAACCCTTGGTGTTTCATACTATCTCATACTTATAAATTTATTTAGCTAAGTTTTCAACATTCTGGTGGTATTTCGCGTGTAAACTAAGTTTGAATAATACAGTAACAAGTTTTAACCAAGATGCGATATGTGATTATGTAAATAAGAGAACCCCCCGGGGGGCGCGAAGACTGCGGGCGATATTATAACTTGCGCTTGCTTGGGAATTGTGTGGAGACGGACTGTTGTCTGTATTAACCTACTTTATAAGGTACCGAAAGGGGCATTAATAAATCTAAATTTTAAACGCCTTCATTTCCTTAAATGTAAAACAATATAATATTATGGAATGTGGACGCGATGCGCTTTCATTTGATACCCCACACAAGTATATTTGCAGATTTTCTGTTTTCATTCCCCACGCTCACCCCCATAACTTTTAAACGGCTCAACCGATTTTCATGAAACATGTCTAAGAACACCCGGGCCAAACTCACCTTTCATACAAAAAAAATTAAATTGAAATCGCTCCATCCGTTCGGGAGCTATGATGCCACAGACAGACAGACAGACACACAGATAGACAGACACGTCAAGCTTATAAAACCCCTCTTTTTTGGTCGGGGGTTAAAAAGGACTCTATTACTGAGACTTCCTCGTCTGTTCGTCAGTCACCAGGCTGTATTTCAAGTACCTTGATCGATAGAGAGTTGAAATTTTGACTTTTTTTATCATATACATCATTGACATTTTCATTCATTTACTTTTTACTATTACATTATTTCATTGGAATTTTAGGGATAAAATAAATAAATAAAAAATCATTAATTCACATACTTTAATAACTTTACATTTTTTGAACTCTGACACCTGTGATAGCTTATGTTCGGGACACACGGCAACACTTTACATTAGACACTCAATGTACCTATACATCGAATGTCTGTGTGTGTCCACTGCCGCGACACTTAGTTGCAGTTGTTGTGGCAATGCAATCTACACTAGTGTCGACATTTGTGATGAGTGTCAGTGTCGTCGTGTGTCTAGAGCATTAAAGCTGTGTTACAGATGAAAAATAATGTCAGACATGGTAAGGCAGGATTCTTTGACACTAATAAAAAAATGAATAGCAAAATGTTTTGGTAAGCTCATTACTCAACGACGCCTGCACCAATTTGGCTAATTCTATTTCTTTAATGGAAGAAGAAGGTCTTCGCAGAAGATAATTTTTGTACGATGAGAAAAAATCGAATATGATATTAGAAATTACATGATGCTATGGTGCGATGCCGGGGCGGGTCACTAGTTTAATATATTTTTAAGATCTTCGTATCAACATTATATATCTTATTAATAAATTATTAATGATAAAGAAACGGCTTGGAGCTCTTAGAGAAATACTTACCTCAACATTTGCCTTAATCGGAAACCGGATGTCAAATTTAATCTATGTAAATAAAAATGAATTGTTGTTCGTTAGTCTGATTAAAACTCGAGAACGGCTGGGCCGATTGAGCTGATTTTGGTTTTAAACTGTTTGTCGTAGTCTAGGGTAAGTCTAAACGGTGAGCAAATAAGGAAAAATTGCCGGTAACTTTTTTTACCCGTGCGACGCCGGGGCGGGCCGCTAGTTTGGAATAAAATTGAAAGTTATTGGTTATAATTTGTAATGTTGTATGATTGGGTAGGTTATTAAACCTTAATTAAATTATTACGTAATACATTGAAAAGTTTTTCTTGTCTATGTTTAACGCTGGAAAAAGTGCTCATTTTTCCAAATATCGGGACCGGTGTAACTAAACAAAACAAAATAAATAAAAATCCTAAAGAATATTCGATGAATCTCTCTCCACTCTAGTAAGCCTCCCTCCGCGAGAGTGCTAAGAAGTGTTCCGCCGCCATCTTGAATCTCATCTCGGCAACTCGTTACTTACGTAGCATTATATATAAAATATATGTACACATTGTATATGAATACTAAGTAGGTATACCTTGTATATGCTACCGAAGTAACCTAGTTTCTTTGTTATATTTTATACTAAAGTAATTTAAGTTGAGATGAGCTTTTCTGAAAACTTATTATGTAGCTTAGGTATATTAATGTAATTTATTATATTTTTATAGTGCTCCACCTCACACTATCTATCTATACCTATCTATATAAATAAAAATGAATTGTTGTTCGTTAGTCTGATAAAAACTCGAGAACGGCTGAACGGATTTATCTTATCTTAGTCTTGAAATGTTCGTGGAGGTCTAGGGAAGGTTTAAAAGGCGAGAAAAAAATCTAATAATTGCCGGGATTTTTTTTATAATTACCCGTGCTTAGCCGGGGCGGGCCGCTAGTTATAAATAAAAGTCCCCCGCC
The DNA here is from genome assembly GCA_929108375.1 of Gymnoscelis rufifasciata. Taxonomy (NCBI): domain Eukaryota; kingdom Metazoa; phylum Arthropoda; class Insecta; order Lepidoptera; family Geometridae; genus Gymnoscelis; species Gymnoscelis rufifasciata. The sequence continues at coordinate 3,239,521 of OV815327.1, read as the reverse complement.
GTGTCTGTGTGTCTGTCTATGTTCGGGATAAAATCAAACTCTAACAGGAAGGATCTTAGAAAGATTCAGGAGGAAGTTTTTTATATCCGTTCAAAACCGGAAAGGGCCAGCTAGTAATATGATAAAATATATAAATAATGAAAAAGTATATTACATATTATCTTATGATTAATCTTGTATATTTTTTCTTTATGACACATTTATACTTTGATTGGTTATTACAAATGTTTAAAACAGAATAGTGTACAATTTAATATTAAACATTTAGTTTTGCCTTACAATTTTTTTCTTGAAACTTTGGCATAATGACGGCTTGAGCGATTATTATCCGATATCGATAACATTTTATATTTTAGTTATTAGGTTCATAATGAAAAAAATAGATAGTATGTGATAAAAAAATAATAATTAAGGGACACAATATTGTATTTGTGTCCGAAGTAGGCAACCCAGTCACGCTTTGATATTTTTAATAATTAGTTTTTAAAAATCTCGTAAATAAATATTTTGTTTAGTTTATAGCTTTGTTAAAAATATATTGTAAAAGTACAATAATATTCATTATATGGCTATATAATATAAGTATATTAATCTAATGAATGGCAGATAATAATTAAATAAAAGAGTTACCAAAGATATAATTATTCCAAGCCTAGCAGTTAGAGTTACCTTTCATCTCTTGAACTAGAAGCTATTATTACCTTCAGTTTGAAAACAGCAGTTCTATAACTTGTATGAGTTCGGGAACTTCCGCTGAAGATCGACAGGTTCCGGATAAGTTCGGAAACTTATTCGGGAAATCGCGATCCGAATTCGAAATCATTTAAGAACCCAACCGAGCTTCGTTCGCTTTCAATCTAACTTTGCGCCGTTTTCTCGCGATAGGGTTGTCAAATAAATGCTATTTATTTATGATGAATTATTTACTACGTTACTTAACAATAAACTTATCGCAGAAAATCTAGGCAAATAAAAAAAATGTTACTGTCGTGAATTTTAACGTTTTTGTATTTGTAACAGAACATTGGCTATGTCTAAAAGTGGTAACCTCTAGGCTTGTATTACGGGTACCTCCTAACTTAACATCTGTGTCGACAGATGTTAAAAAAATCTACACAGCATGTTACAATTTATGTATTTGCAGCGAAGGAACTACATTGTGTTTAGTATTAATGTAATATAATTTACTAACCCATTAAGAATTCGAATATATGTCCATATGAAACACCAAATCAAGAACAGATAGACACTTACCACTCGATGCTAATTAAGTCTGTTTTTCCTTTCGCCGCCGCAATAAATGTCAAGTAATGTAATCTATTGAGATATAGTTTTCATCTTAAATTTATAACGAGATATTTACCATGATAGATTGTCTTTTGAGTTTCCCGATAATTCAGCACTGTTACATGCACCATGATCACGGTTGAACTGAAGCTGCAGCGATTGTGGTAACCGTTTTATTAGCAGCCAAAGCGGTCTACCCCGCATCACTAGAGCATGTAACTGTGCCGAAATATCGGAAAACTCGAACTACAATCAATCATTGTAAATATCCCGCTATAAATCTAAATACGACACGTCTTTACATCGAATATACCGCAGTGCCTCAAGACGAAAGTCTTTAATCAATGTGTGTTGCCAGTGATGACATACGGATCCGAAACGTGGTGCTTCACTATTGGTCTCATCAACAGGCTCAGAGTCGCTCAAAGAGCTATGGAGAGGGCTATACTCGGGGTTTCTCTACGAGATCGAATCAGAAATGAGGAGATTCGTAGAAGAACGCGGGTCACCGACATAGCCAAACGGATTAGCTCTTTGAAGTGGCAGTGGGCAGGCCATATAGCACGCAGAACAGATGGTCGTTGGGGCCGAAAAGTTCTCGAATGGAGACCACGGATCGGCAAGCGCAGCGTAGGACGTCCACCAACTAGATGGACGGACGATCTGGTGAAGGCTGCGGGCTCACGGTGGACGCAGGCCGCTGCCAGCCGAAACTACTGGAAATCTTTGAGGGAGGCCTATGTCCAGCAGTGGACGTCTTACGGCTGAGATGATGATGATGAAATCTAAATAGCGTTGATAACCATGATAGTTTCAAAATGTAAGCTTCGTATTTCTATTAGTAATTTATTTATGTAGTATTATTAGTTAACTAACACCCATAGTACAAGCTCTGCTTAGTTTGGGGTTAGGTGATGTTTTGTGATTAGTTCGGATATATTTATTTATTATTTTTAATTTAAACTGGTTAGTAGCAGCCCTGTGATCGGAGGGGAGCGAACGTGCCTTAAGTTCGCGATACCGACTGAGATTTATTTGTACATAACTAAACTTGTATACCGAATATATTGGCTTTTAGTAGATAAGGCATTCCTAAGTTATAGAAAGTGATATATTGGTTAAGTTCCGTACTTCTACATCTTTGGTTTCCTGTAAGGATTTTGTAGCTTCTGTTATTAAAGTCACTTTGTGTGAAATAGTGATATGACATATATATATATATATATTGTGGTTTCATTTATATCTTTAACCAACTTTCATCGATCAAAGAAGTTCTCAATTTGTCGCGTATGTTTGGTTTAGATTATTTTGACTGTTTGTATTTTATTTGTGGTGTACAATAAAGAGTTACGTTAGTTAGTTACAAATTATCTATTTTCGTAAGATAAAAATAACATATGAAGCTTTTTTTTAAAATTGTATGCAGAAAAAGATTAAGACATATCCGTAACCTGCAAAGTGAGGTTTATCACTTTTCATTAAAAAATCATATTTATACATATTATTATTTCATTTACTTTACTTTCCTCCAACAGAATAAAGCGGCGTCAGTCGTGAGACGTAAGTGTTATTTTTTTTATGCTGAATAAGCCTTCATTTTACCACAATCTCACCTAATGTAAAGTGATGATGTGATCTAAGACACGTAAAACATATATTTTTATTACAATAGATTACATCAAACAATCATAAAAACTACCTACTGTAAAAAATAGGGACTAGGGCTGTGTAGAGATGAACTACCTGACTATTCCTGGCGCTGAGTCCAGGAGTCCTGCCTTATGAATCTGACCCTTGATCCAGCTTCCTAGCGAGAGCTTCTGAAGTTACTAAAATTATTATTAAGTAGGAGAGTAACGGAAAAAAAGAAGACTATTTTTTAACGTCACGAAACTTGCGAGTTAATTTATTCTGTTTTTCTGTTCTACTTTAGATAGAAATACGTTTTTTTTAATTATTTAACGTTCACCACAGATTTCTTGTCCATGCCTGTTCTAGGAATTGACTTCACATTACTCACAATTATTATATTTTTTTAATTGTAGAAGAAAACCGTACACAATTATAATAATTCATACAAATATAATTTTCAAATAATGATTTCCATACTATTATAACGTTATAAAAGTGACTTATATTAACGCAAACAGTTTCTATCACTTTAATTAGGCATTTTATTATATGCAAAACATCCGCTAAGTAATTTTCCCAATCACCTCCTCGTTGCAGTCTTATACTGAAAATGCTTAATTTAATTTCTATAGGTTAAATTTAAATGCTTAACAGTTTGTGACCTCTGGCACGTCACGGGCCTCAAAAGACCCTCAGATCTTGTTTTTGTATCCTAAACTAGCACTCGCATGTAATAACATACCAGGAACTAAGTAAATACGAGTCTTAAGGCTTTGCATCAAAGGCTTCCAAGACGAAATTAATTAAATTTTAATTAAATTCAGCGTCTTGAATGTAATAATATAATAGTTTCAGTTTGCGTAATTTTATACAGCGATTCCAGGAAGAGGGGATCAGCTAGGTTAATTATAAATAAATATATATTTCAGTAATTTCATGATAATGTGTTATTCCGCGTAAAAGTTAAATAAAAATATGCTGTGGAAATATCTGCCCTTCTTATGATATACAGCGTAAGTGTATCGCGGCATATTTCGAGAAAATCGCGCTTAAAGTTTTTATTCTTTTATTTAGCATATTATGCTGTCATGTATTCAAGGTATGGAAATACAACTTTTCAAACAAGAATTAAAACTGCATTCAATGATTAAATCTAAATTCTTTGTCTCACCTGGGACTCGAACCTTCGGAAAGTCCAAAAAATAATCCCAAGTCAAAACATTTACTTTCGTAAATACACAGATTGTGCCTTAAAATGACGAAAGTTATTTATCATTTCTCCAATTAGGTAACATGTTTTTCTTAAGGTGCTTCTAAACAAGCAATTTTTTTCGGCAATATTAAAATATTTAACAAAAAATCTGTTTTTTTTTTAAGAATACTACAAGGAGCTTTAAACTGCAGACTTCTAACATAGAGTGCTAAGGTCTTACCCGATATCACAGGACGCTACACGTAAGCCAACAAAACAGCAGACCTCTATGCTTCTTACTCCTTAAACAAAATATCCTCCAAAATATCACAACTTTTTCTCCAAACCTCCCCAGCTATCTATATCTATCCTGGAGTCCTCCCCCTTCTCCCCGGATTAACAAGATTCCATTAAAATAATGATGTTGCGATGTTGTTAAGGCTTCTTTACTTTGATAGTCTCGTACAAGATTATGTGCAGTATTTGCAACCTTATATTTTAGCTATAGAGCCTTTATTTGCTTGTGATAAAATACTTGTGATATGTCTGGTATGCGCAGTTATACTATAATCTAATGAAGAATGTTCTTGAGGCGTTTTACTATAATGCTGTAAATATATAGGTACTAATTATATAAGACTGAAGCGTTTGTTTGAGTGACGCGAACAGCTAGTCTTCTTAAACTGTAACAATATTATTGAGGGATTGTTTCTCCATCACCGAGTAAAATAGTCAATGATTAAAATATAGAGCGATCTCTGTCAGTCAGTCAATGACAGTTGTCGGTTGACTTGATAGCGCTATATTTTAACCATTAGCTTATTTATCCAGAGATTGTGAAATAGACCCTTATTGTTATAAATAAGTATGTACCACTCAAGAGTGTCTTTTATAATGCTGGATTGCAGTGTACAATTTAAGTAATTCCATAAGACAAATCCTTGCACTATTAATAAATAAACTCTCAAAAATATAATGCTACATGGATCTTGGATAGACTCTCAAGCATGATACAAGATATAAAATCATTAATTTCCAAAGTTTGATTTTGCAAATCTTAGAAACGCCAATCAGCCAATATAGAAAGCACGCCAAACCCACATAATAGCCAATAACTCCAGACTATAAACTTAACTATATCATCAAAACCCGAGGTATACCAAAGGCGTTATGGTAAAACTTTGCGCCATAAAAGTAATTAATACCCTCGGTTATATAAGCGAAATTTTGAGTGCCTCCGTCTTAGCAGTGTCTCAGGTGCCGCCCACCCCCAGGGGTGAAAAGGGGAGAAATGGGGTGAAAAGGGGTTGAAAGGGGGGCGTGGGGGCGCGAGCTTCTCTGTTTTCGCGGAGTGGCGAATGAGTTAGGGGGTTATGTTATAACGCTTAGATGTAAGTATCGATCTTGGTATAAAATGCTTGAGACGCTGCGTCCCTGCAGATATTGTGGAGATTTCCTTTATAATGTTCACAAGATAGACATATACATGTATATATAGTATATATACATATATATATAGTATATAAATATACATAGTATATATTATACCCCAATAGACAAACGTAGTACAACTCTTATTAGTAACATTAAAGAGGACATATGGAATTGAATCTTTCAATTCAATTATTTACATTTTGGGACATTGGAGAACACTTAGATACTAAAGTAAATTAATAGATTCATACATTATTATTTAAAAACTTATTAAAGTAATACATCACTTCATGGCTCATTATTGGTCAGCTGAACAGTCGCTTTGTCAATGCATTTAGCAGCGGCTCTGAAGAGGCCTTGTCAAATTTGACATATACCTCTACAATGCTAGAATATAAAATATGTATTTCAACGAAATATAAATATGCAAACTTAACTTTTACTATACTATGGAAACACCATAAGGGACCAAAGTGAAATTCTAAATTAAATTTGAGAAACATGAAAATATATGGGGGGGTCATGTTGTGAGCAAAATCAAGATATTTTATGTCATGGGGTTAATCTACAGACACGAATCAGATAATACACAACGTGTTCCTTAGGGTAACCGATAAATCGAAGTCAATTGATTCTTTAATAGACCTTTAATGGTCAATTAAAGATTCAATAAACAGAAAACAGAGAACAAGAAAACAGAGAGTCGTCAATCACTACGTTTCATTAAAATACTTGTTTATTCTTGATGATAGTTTCTCGATTAATTTTATCACAATATTGGTTAAGCTAGATGGTTAGAAAATAAAAAATTTTGGTAAATAAAAAATACTTTCAATTTCAACACACATACTTAAATTGTTGACATACAAAATAACATGACATGCGTTGCGTTTATATTAGAGTATAAAGAATTTCATAAAGTCACACTTATCAAAAATTGCATTAACTTACACTCTAAAGTTACTTTGTACTAACTAGCATTTAGATTAAATGACTTAAAAAAACCTATATTTGGTAACCATTCAGCATTATATTATAGGAAGGCAGCACGTTGGTTTTTAGAGGCGTCATAGAAAAAAGCGCAAGGAGGTATTTCTTGCAGTTGCTACAATTCGTTTATAGAGGATACGTCACGTAAAAAACAAAACGAATTGTCTTAAATCAACAGTTTTTACGGACTAATTACCTATAAATCTAAATTTAAAATTTAAGAAAAACCCCCGATTTCCATGCCTTAATTTCCTTAAACGTAAAACAACATAATATTTTGTAATGGGGACGCGATGCGTTTTCATTTGACACCCCACACTAGTATATTTGCAGATTTTTGGTTTTCCTTACCCACTCTCACCCCCATAACTTTTAAACAGCATAACCGATTTTCATGAAACATGTCTAAGAACACGCGCCAGACTCACCTTTCATACAAAAAAAACTAAATTGAAATCGCTCCATACGTTCGGGAGCTATGGTGCCACAGACAGACAGACGGACAGACACGTCAAACATATAACACCCCTCTTTTTGGTCGGGGGTTAAAAATAGCCATTGTTGATTTACCGTTAGTTTAGCAACTAAGGACTCACGCTGCGATACGCGGACGCGGTCGCGATTGGTTACGTCGCCAGTCGACGTAGTATTTTGTAAGTATTTTACATATAAGTAATAGTAATAGTAATAAAATATTTATTTTGTGCCACAAAGTAAAACTTAAAACTATGAACAGTACAATAAAATAAAGGCAACAAAAAAGGTAAACGCTCAGCATAATATTCGAGCAGCTTTGAGCTGCCGAAGACTGGTATTCTGCGTCACCATATATATGAGTGTGCACGCGACTGTGAACACTTAAAAATTTTAGATATTAAAAAGTTTTTAAGCTATTACAGCAGACAAATCAAGAAAAGAGATAATATAAAACTTAAGAATAAAATCAACAATTAAATCTACATAGGTACCTACAATAATGAGATCAAAATATAAACAAAACATAATTTATATCTATAACAAAATAAAAGCGGCTCAAAACGACATTTTATAAAGTGACTTGAGATTGTCTGTTATATGTATTATCTAAAAGGTAATTTTTAATAGATTTTTTAAAAGACCCAATAGAGCTGGAATTTCTAATTACGTTTTACCAAAGCTACGATACGTTTTACCTGGGTGAATAAAATCTACTAATAGTGTGATTAATGCACCTGGCTGAATCACCCCAGCTGAATTCAGTATACCGCCCTTATTTTTGAGAGACAGATACAGAGAGTCTATCTAACATAAGCTCATTATCATCTCACAGACGCAGCTTACACGAGTTCCTACACAAAATCTAGTACCATAGCAATGATATCAGCTAAAACAGGCAGACATTTTGTTTTCCGCACCCGCTAACGTTCTAATTAAATATTAACATAAAATACTATTTATTATTCACCGTATACTAGCTCCCCGGCCTGGCTGGCGCTATTTAAACGGTAAATGGTAATTATCCGGGGATCTTGGCCCTCCCTTCTAACATCTCATCTTTCTACTTAGCTGTGGTTCTCAAACTTTATCTTCACACAAATTTCGATATTAAAACATATTTTGCCTGTATGTGTATATTGATTGGATACTTCTATGGTTGTATTTTTTTTAGTAAATATAATAATATAAATAAAATGTGTGGGATTATAATAGTAAGTTGTATTTGAAAACTCAGGAGCACAATCAAAAATCAATCCGATCCGATCAGTCATTCGGATGAAGGGGAGAGACAAAACCTAAAACTTGCCATTACCAATTAATTTTAGAAAAAACAAATTGTTGCCATAGCTGGCATTAATAAAGCTAATTACTTTACTTTATGAATTATTTATGAAAATTCTTAAAAGCCTATATTAGAATATTTTTAACTCAGATCCTTTAAGACATTTGAGAAAAACAACAAGTACTTCTATATCTACATTGTTTTTTTTTAGTTTTCGATATTTTGACAGGATTTATTGAGCCATGATCAAGGTTGAACTTTACTTGCAGCGAGCTGGTTAGTAGTTTTATTGGCCTACAAGTTTACCTTCATGCTATGTTATTTATTATGACCAACGCAGGAAGGCACGGCGTTGGATTAATGAGGTGTTTGTATATACATACTATTGGGGGTACTTGTACGTTTTAGAAATAAACTAGCCATCGAGTAAGACTGACGTTTCATTGACCACCGATATACCAATTAAACAATATTACTAATAAATATTAATTTAATTCTTGTACCTACTCTTTATCTTTAGAAATTCTACGCCCTGTCCAATGCGATATTACTAATATCTCCACATCAAGTTGGTGGAACATTATAAAATTCCTAGCGATCGCTTTATTTCAACTTTGTGGACAAATATGTAATATATAAAAGATTGAGCGCCGCTGTCCCCCGCTCCGCCTCTTACGACAGTACGTAAGTGGCATTATGAAATTCCGACCGAATAATGGAAATCGCTCTCTATTTGTTTCCACTGTCTTATTAGCTGGGATGTGGGGAAGGGGACTTGATATACTTATTTATGTACCTTGAATACGCTTTATTTTATATGAGAGTATTATTATAAAGTGTAAAATAAAATGTTATGGTGTATTTTTCTACGCACATCTTCGCCCGCGCGAACTTTTTGTAGGTAGGGGATTTCTCGATTTTTACCAATCATACCCTCGTAGGGATGCTCGTAGGAGATTCCTGGAGTAAACCATATCCAGTAAGGGATATACGTATTTTTGGTATGAAAAGTGGTGGTTTTTTAGCGTATAAGCGTACAAATAAAAAAAAAATTAAGTCAAAGGTAAAAGGGATTTCAAATAAAATTCACTTACTTGGATTTATTTTAATCGAATTGTTGGAAGAATAGAGGGAGGGGTAATTGCCCTGATATGACATAGTGGAAGATTTTTTTATAGTCATCACTGATGAGGAACATAGTTTATTTACAAAAAAACTATTTTCAAATGTATCTACCAATAACATTAGGTACATCACTTGTTCTTGGCATCAATGGTTTTCCAAAATACGCAAATTTCGTCTAATCACCTTTCACCTACAGTACTACAGTAATATAAAATAGAAAGTAATATTTACCTTTATATTAGGAACATTCTACGTTCTCTTAAAATATAAAACGAATTAATCCACGCCAACGATACTTTCTCATAAAGGTTTAAATCCTTTGGGTCTTTACATTAATTAAGAACTGTCTGATAGTTTTCAAAATTAATACGTCTTGATATATTAGTCTAAGTTTTACTATTATTTGTTACCAAGGATTTATTTTATTTTGACTTTGTGGAATTATGCCGAATAAAAACAATAACATTTGAAGCTGGGGCTGCCATTTTGAAAATATTAGGTCCTTACATATGAAATTGGCGTTTTGTATGGGAGGAACAAAAAGTCGAATATTTTTTAATATAATATATTTAAGTAATCAAAGTATGAACCATTATTTTCTATGCACTTTTGCCATCTTATAGGTAGTTCATTGATCCCTTTACTAAAAAAACCAGTCGGACGGGAATCAATAAAATCTTTGAAGGCGATTTGGACTGCCCCATCGGAGTTGAATTTTTTCCCTTGCAAGAAGTTATCCAAATTTCGAAAAAAATGGTAATCTGTTGGAGCAAGGTCCGGGGAGTACGGAGGATGTCTTAGACTTTCCAATTGAAGCTCTTCTAATTTAGTAGCCGTCTGTTGCGCAGTGTGTGGTCTAGCGTTGTCGTGAAGCAGCAGTGGCGTGGAGCGATTGACCAGCCTAGGTTGTTTAGCCGCTAGCTTTTCCATCATGGTTTGCAATTGCTGACAATAGACATCAGCCGTAATAGTCTGGCCAGATTTGAGAAAACTGTAATGAACAATACCGGCACTAGTCCACCAAACGCTTACAAGTAACTTTTTTGGGGTTAATTTTCGCTTGGGGCAGGATTTGGCTGGCTGGCCAGGATCCAACCATTGCGCTGAGCGCTTCCGATTATCGTAAAGAACCCATTTTTCATCACAGGTAATGATTCGGTTTAAAATACCTTCATTATTGTGCCGGTTTAGTAATGTAACGCAGCAGTCGACGCGCGTTTGCCGGTTTGCTTCAGTCAATTCGTGAGGTACCCACCTTTCAAGCTTTTTAATCTTCCCAATTTGCTTCAAGTGAATTAAAACAGTTTTATCACTAACACCGCAGCCTGCAGCTAACTCGGACGTGGTTTGCGATGGATCCGCTTCCACAATAGCCTTCAACTCTTCATTATCAACTTGAGTCTCAGGCCGTCCACGGGGCTTGTTCTGCAAGTCGAAATTTCCAGAACGAAAACGTTGGAACCAAAAACGAACTGTGTTTTCTTTTGCAACACGACCGCCAATACACATCATTCACCCTTCGAGTTGTTTCCGCAGCACTAGTGCCACGGCGGAACTCGTACTCGTAAATAATGCGATATTTTAAGTTTTCCATTTTGTAAAATGAGTGACGCAAACAGAAAAAAACAGAAGAAAAAAAACAAATGAATGACGATCATCGAAGCACAAATACATGAGTCTATAGCTGTACAAATTTGAATTTGGAATTCCTTACCAAAGAGGAGAAATTTGTGATTAAAGTGGCCAGTACGAAAAACGCCAATTTCATATGTAAGGACCTAATATAAACAAAGATTTCGCGTTCTTAGAAGTAAATTTGTTACATCTGTACTTGGACCCTTAAAAATGCCTTTACTCAAAAATGATCGAACCCCATTGTAAAGAAGTCCATTATAACCCAAAGTGAACAAAAATTAATGTAAAAGACTCAAAAGAGTTCGTTTTGAGTAACATCTTTTATAATTTAATTTTACGTGACACTGGCAAACTGATGCTTCGAGCGCTGAGTCCAAAACCATAATAACTTGAATTGAATTGAACAAAACATTTCAAAAACACGTTCAGTGTGAAAAATATCTTGGAATCGTTGATTCGAAACGTGTTTTATGAGAAAATAACTCAAAATAAAACTAGTATCAAATACCAAATTCAATTAAATTTTTGAGACACGCTCAACCCTTTTTGATCTTTATAAGAATTATAAGAAAGGTGAGAGCTTTTGTTATACACTTTGCAACCTGTTTTATAACCAACAGGTCGTGGGACGATTCCTTGGTAAAAGATGGACAATATCTATTGTTATGTTGACCTGATTTTTAAGAATATTTAGGGGAGATTGTGTTGAATAAAAAGTTTGTATCACTACATTTTTGGAACTGAAGATTTTTTTTGCAGGTTTAAATGCTATACAAATTATTTGATTGGTATTGTAAGAAATCAAGTTTAAAACTTAGCAAACTAGTTTTTTTCGTTTATTTTTATGAACATATTTTTATTTATGTCATTCTATACAAACCCCTAAGGGTTTTCAGAATGTATTTTTTTATAATATCTGTTAATGTAAACTTTTTTTTAATAAATAAATAAAAAATAAAAAAAATAAAAAAATAGTGTAATATTTTTGGCGTATTCTAGTTATCTTTTCTTGTATGATATGAAGTTTTTTAGTTTTTATACTGACGCTTAACTTGTTATTGGTTTTTTTAACCGACTTTCATTGAAGGGTTCTCAATTCGTCGAGCTTTAGAAACTTTACAAAGATATTAAAAATATATATACTTACAATGCTTTTCTAATGGCCTACAACTTTTCTTTGACTTTTAACGGTTTTTCATAAGCATGTGTTTAAAGAGTTTCCCATTATATTCTCTTACCTGGAAGATATTGCTTATAGCTATAAGGCCACCTTTTGTACCCTATTTTTAATATAGTTAAGATTTTTGTGTTTTTTATTCTATTTTATTCGCTTGCAATAACGAAGAGATCAATAATTCCAACACGTGCCTCGTACCACTACACAAGTACCGACTACTCAATCACATAAGCAAAACCGCAAATGCGTAAGTAGGTACCTAACTACTAGCACGATATATAGGGTGTAAAAGGAACGCTCAAACAATCTAAAGAACCCCCCAAAGGGGGTACCTCCACATACCTGTCATTAATTCATTTTAAGACGCTCCCTGGCCGCAACATTTGCATATTACAAAGTATGGAAGTTTGCTAACGAAGTAGCGGGAGAGGGGGGCGGGTGGCGTCTAAGGCGTAAGACGGGGAATTGAGTACAGGGATGGAGTTTTACCCTCAAGGGGTGTTAATACTTATAATCTTTCCAAATATGAGTGGTGTTGTGTGTAAAAGATTTTCTTAAATAAGTGGTATCTATGGATGATTGGGAGACAGCTTTAGAATTGACTATCGTAGTTATAGGATTTAATACAAATAATTATAAAATAAAGGTGTTTAACAAAAGTTTAAAAGGCTTATAAATTATAAAAGTATTCGTTAGTTAATTGACTATTTATGTTGTAACTAATTTATACTACTATTACGTCATGTTATGTATTTTAATTCATATTTTATAATTTGACATAAGTTTTTTATGTTGTAGAAAAAAATATGTAGTTGTGAAAAGTGATATTACAAGATTTTGCAATGTCTTCAGAAATTCATTTATAAAACGTCTGTGTAAAATACAAATTCAAATCTTGACGCTTGTTACAACTCTAAAGTATTTAATAAACATATAAATACTTTAGAGTTGTAGAATTATATACATTATGAAACATTAAAACAACAATTTTACCATACCAATTAAACCATATAATCTTTAGATAGATCGTACTGTAAAATTTAACATTCTATACATTATTATTAAATTTAAACAAAGAAAATATTTTATTAAGCGAAAACTATCCCCTGAATCCGGCACCAAAACCCCGAGAGCGGAGAAAGATGAAGGAAATGAAAATGTACGTAGCAAAAAGGGGGGGAGAGCCCACCCGTCGAAAATTCTATAAAGAGGGGCACCCCATCTGATACCTTTTGATAAGCCCTTTCGGGTAGGGCCCGGAAACATTAGTCTTGCAGACACCTCAAGTTCTTATCGGTCGATTTCCTTCGAATGCGGGCCCTTTGAATTTTAAGGGATAGTTTTAGGGTAGATGTCTCAGAAAATTGGTGGAATAAGGGTAGAAATGAGGGTGAAAGCTGCTTGGTTGCGGTTGTTTACCGGTGGGGCGAGGGTTCTTCTGTTTTTTTAAGTTTTCATGGAGCAATAGGCATGACGACTACATAAAAAAAAAGGTTTTCTGTTTAGTCCGTCCAGAGATAGTGGACATCTATTTTTCGTTTTATCAATTTAATATGAAAAAAAACAAGATATGGGCAAAACAAAAATGCATATTTCCAAACACATTTTTTTTCACATTTATTTAAATTTTTTTTTTTTTTTCACTACCAATCCTCAACAAATTGAAATGAGATTACGATTAGTGAAAATTAACAGCTTGGGTAAGAATTATCATAATCCGTTTACGGAGTAATTAAAACTTAAAAAAAATCTAAATCCAAACCCTTGAACCGGTATTGTTTGAATTTAAGTAATTAAATTATTTTATTCATATCAAAATACTTTAAAAATGTAATCCAATACAATTGGCCATAAACTGTTACACTTTAAAAGAAAACAATTTATCAATCTTATCACTTGAAAAAACCAGAACCACCAAATTAAAAGACGATATTCAGACAAAAACTAGTTCGATATAAAAAGGTCTGACAACTTGTTAAGCAAGGAATCGTACCCACGACCGACAGGTCAGCAAACAGGTTGACAAGAAACTTAAAAAAAAAAACAACCCCTTTTCGAGAACTTACGGAAAGGGTTGAAATCTCAGCTATTTATAACTTGATACTAAAAGATAGGATTTGTATTAATTCAGGTTTGATTTCTGAGTTTATTTTATTTTCACATGAAACGTGTTTTACTTTGATGTTAGCTATTTAGTTTAGTGGGAATCGTGGGATCGGAGAGAAGTGTGTTGAGTGAAAATATAGTGTTGTTTTAAAAATAGAATACTTAGGTATAAAATATTTGTGTAATACATATACGGACAAAATATATTTTACACTAGCTGTGCCCCGCGGTGTTACCCGCGTTATAATTAATTTTCCCGCGGAACGACACTTTCCTGCAGTTCAAAGTAGCCTATGTCCTTTCTCTAGTTCTAGAGATTCTGAGTACCAAATTTCATTTAAATTGGTTTAGTAGTTTTAGTGTGAAAGCGTAACAAACAAACTTACATTCACATATTTTATATATTAGTAGGATAGGATAGGATAGGATAGGATAGGATAGGATAAGATAGGATAGGATAGGATAGGGATATAGTATTCAAATAACTTAATCTAAACTTAGGTTTTTTGGAGTTAATGTTTTGTATCGAATTGAACCTTAGAATTTTAGATTCGTGACGGCGATATCAATTTATCGTAATTTATTGCATTAGTTTAACTCTATTTTTTAACGAACAAAAGGGAAGAAGATTCTTATTTCGACATTACATTAATTTCATTAGTTCCAAGTGCAAAACGTATCTACAGACGGTTTCTGAAGAAATAAATGTATACAATACAATACATTCTTTATTGAAACACCACCAACAAAGAAAATATAACAAATAATGTATTTACCTTAACTGTAATCTTACTGTAAATAAGTTGTTATAGTGACCCATCACAAAAGCATCTTTATCTTTAAACTCATAAAATATCAGACAGACTTACAAAGCTTGTATCAAAAGTTCCCCGTATCGACGTAGCCGTCTAGGGCGCCCCAACGCCGCCTAACGCCGCCCGCCCGTCGGAAAAGGAAGCCTCTTATCTACGTTATATTGTACTTATATTTATTTATAATTGTATCACCGTTTGTTTATGCACGCGGATATATTTTAGGTAGATTTTATTTGATACTTTGCTAGAAATATATATTTTCATAAACAGAGGTGTGGGTGGATGCTGTTTAAATATATTTTCTATTTAATGATTAGAATGAAGTCGCTGCCGCTAGATCATACTAGCTGGAACGCCTTGGCTTTGCTCGGATGCGAAAACATTTCTCTTATATTGCTCTGCCTATTACAGAAAATCACATAAAGATCCATTTATTAGTTTTTGAGTTTATCCCAAAGACAGATGCGACGTGGGACTTTTGTTTATAATAATAATGTTAATATGTATATTAAAAATATCTATATATGTATGACTATTATATTAAGTATATCAGATATCTAGTACCCGTAACACAAGCTTAGAGCTTACCACGGGGCTAGATGTTGTTGTGTGAAATGTCTGGAAATATTTATTTATTTAATATGTATGTTTAGTTAAACTAGACGAACGAATGATGACGAACACTGCTAGGATTTTTTTATAGATAACTTAGATATCTTTTCAAGCCCCGTTATTTGCATTTTTTTCCGTAAAAATTTGCCTACTGTGTATGAATAAATTTTATTGTAATTGTATCTACACAGAATCTAAAAGCCTTAACGATTGAGTATTGAACTTACATAGTAGGTTAAAATTCATAACTTTTCTTCATTCCATGCTTTTATGTTTTTTTGTGCAATTCAACCTATGTATGTATCTGTATGCATGTACTATAATAAAACAAGAAGATACAACATATTTTTGATACAAATTAATCAATACGTTCTCATCCAAAAACTACCAGAATAAATCTAAATAAATTACCACTCCTTTTGAAAGGTCGGCGATAAGGCGCGGAAAATTAAAAACTTCACAATACATATAGTAGAATAAATAGATGAATACCCTACACATTATATAGTAGAATAAATAGATAAAAACCCGTTTCGCAGTTTTTGAAATTATTGCTTACGCATTAATAAGACAGGGCGCATTTTATAAATAAAAAAAATCACTAATTAACATTTTTATAATCATTTTTTTATATTGACCTCCTCCTCGCCTCAGTGGCACGGTGGGTGAGGGACCGCTTGCGGCGCAAAGATGTAGCTTGAGGGTTCGATTCCCGCTGAGGGGTCAAGTGTTTGTATATTCTGCCAGCAATTTCTTTTTGGTCTGAGTGTTTAAGTATTTATAATAAAACATATCTATGAATGTATGTCTATTATTTTAAGTATATCAGATGTCTTGTACCCGTAACACAAGCTTAGAGCTTCACACGGGGCTAAATGTTGTTGTGTGGATTGTCCGGAAATATTAATTTTATAATCGTGATTTAGATACACCTAATAATGTTTATTATTAGCACCATCTTCACTCGTCCACTTGAATCAAATCTGGGGTATATTGCTATTTGTCGGCAATTAACACGAGATCCTGAACCCCGGAGTCGAGGAATCACGACAATGTAACTAACACTGACCGGACCAACAATTAAGTGACCCAAAACACGCACCCTCCCCTACTAGGGGTTTGCGAGATGTACGGATTTTGGGAGAATCGAGAACTAGTTAAAATTACATAATGTATGATTCTTCTTCTTTTCCGTTACGCTCTTGACAGAGCGGTCGTGGTGGTCATGTGTCGGCGGTGTGGGCAGATGATATTCACCACACGACAGCGCGCCACTTTTCTCTGTTGGAGGTCATCCTGCTGCAATCGTTTAACAGTCCCCCTACGGTGGTTTTTATTTGGTCTGTCCATCGTATGGGAGACCTTCCACGCGGCCTTGTGCCCTCTACCTTTCCTTGAACAACAAGACGTTCGATGGACTGATTGTCGCGTCGAGAGACGTGTCCGAAGAATGTAAGTAGACGTGCTTATGAGTATGTTGTATGATTACTGTGTATTTATGGAAATGCTTTGACTGTAAAAGTGCATAACAATTTTGGGGATATTTTAAAAACCGTGTTAGTACATGATAGTTATACGTAAAAATAAATGTAGTTTTGATTATAAAAACAGAAGGTTCTCGGTTCGAGCGTTAGTTTCATCTCACCCTGTGTCCGCAATAAACACGCATCTAGTTTAGACACTCACACTTATGTAAGACTAGCTGTCCACTCGCGGCTTGCCCGAATTTGCTCAGATGTTTTTTCTCAAGAACGATAAGTAAAGTGCAATTTATGTTTTTATTACTTGGTTGGCATTTTGGAAACATGGTCCAAAGGAACCAATTACTAAAATGGAAATATTGTACCTTTATATAAATTGGGAAATAGTAGGCTATTTGATCCAGATATAAAAATAATGCTGTTATTAAGACTATTTAGCAAAGATGGCGGAATATTTAACCGAGGGAAAATCCATAAAGCACTGTCAATGACGTGGCGTGAAAAGCGAATATGAAATAAAAATGTATATTATGTTTAAATATATTTATGTTTAATTAGTTATATAAAAATAATATATCTAAGCGTCGAAAAGGTTTGAAGAAATCAATTTACAAAATCTTGAGAAAATTGATTTGGTTCTAAATTCGAGTTCCAATGGTAACATATGAGGTCATTGCCCGATCGCCGCTCACCTACTTTGAAGATTAGCATAGCGATTAGAAACGTCATAGATTCTAGAAAGTTCTCCCAGTCCAGAATGTTCTTTGACTAATGATTGACTGTATCCGTATTAAAAATATGTTTTTAATTGAGAATATAGAACTTCCCGTTCCTGTTAATTTTTTGTAACGCTCAGGTGACGCTTTGTTCGTTCGATAGATGTTTTACTACTTAAAGAGTTTTGCCAATATTTATTAATAGTCAAAACTGTTTTAGCTATGTTTCATACAAACCGGGTAAGCTATTAGAAAGTCAGTGAAAAAAAATGCTTACATTAATATAACGTGATAGATATCAACTAAAAATCTGTTTTTTTGTGACCTTATGACCTATATCTATATAGATTTTGTAGCCGGCTTGATATGAATGTCGATTTTTAACATCTGCATTATAACGCCGTTAATAAGGTGTGCACAAACCTTCAGCTCTCTATTTTTCCGCAGATGAACTTCAAATGACTGAACTATGAAGCTATTTCCAACATCACAACGATTTACATTAATATCTTGACAAAATTTACGTTTTAAACTTCTCTTTAAAATTTACTTTCATCCACGGTTGTCTGGAAGAAATTGCTTTAAGCAATAATACCACCCATTACGCATTCTAGGTTTAGTTGTTATTTTCTTATTTTATTGTTTTTTTGGCGTGTGTTTTATATATATATATATAAATGTATTTTATACTAGCGGCCCGCCCCGGCTTCGCTTATTATTCAAAATTAATATCATTCGATTTATTCTCGACTTTTAAACCTTCCCTAGACCTCCACGAACATTTCAAGACTAAGATAAGATAAATCCGTTCAGCCGTTCTCGAGTTTTAATCAGACTAACGAACAACAATTCATTTTTATTTATATAGATTATATCTATCTATACTATGACATCCTGTATAGGAAGCTTAAAAGCTTAGAACCCGACATATTTGGTCATTCGAATTGGGTTCAACAGTTATCACTTTAAGGTATAATTCAAATTATTCAGTTTCTAGGTCAATCACGGTCAGGGTCGGTCTAATATTAGATGTACTGGTCAATTGGCCGTCGGCTACCGAAATGAAATCTGACCTTGCCTCGGGAGATACGATAGCTTCTGATTTCCATCTTATTATGGTTTGATTTGTCTACACGTTATCAACATCAACACGGACTGTGTTGATGTTGATTTTAATAAATATTTCCGGACAATCCACACAACAACATCTAGCCACGTGGTAAGCTCAAAAGCTGGTATCGAGTACTAGATATCTGATATGCTAGATATAATAATCATCTTCACCCTATTAACGTTCCCACTGCTGGGACACAGGGACTTCTCTCTTGACGAGAGAGATAAGGCCTTAATTCAAGAACATTCTCTGGTGGTAGGCTTCGGCCGCGGCTTGTCACCACCCTCCAGGCTGGGCCTTATATCACGTGAGAATGTGGTCAAATTAAAGCTTATCTAACAAAAAAAAACACACACACACTAAAAAAATCGGGGAAATACTTTTTCATGCAGAAATAGCGTATTTTGCGTTGTTCAAAGACACAGGCAACGCCTTTACAGGTAGTTTACTATAATAGAATTCGTTTAACGGAAAAAAATACACTAACTTCTTCTACGTATTTTAATTAAATATTCCATATTTGTTTATAGTTAAACTATTGCCGTCTTTTATTTTAAAAGCTGTTTCATTGATTATTTGGAGCTATTTATAAACATAGCTGTTCAATGGCTTACGTAAGTCCATTCTGTAATTCAAGACAATAGCACCCTATAACATAATGTTAGGGTCTTGTCGGTAACATAGTTTCAGACGTTTCCAAGATTTTAGCCAAATCAGGAATTTTCTGGAATATTCTGACCGTTGTGACCGAAAAGTTCTCAATTAGAGGAGCGTAGAAGCTTTATCAACGACTAGTTCAAAATCTGAAGATTATTTAAATACCTATAAATGATTGTACCTGTATGTTGTATACGAAAAATTAAGACGTATCGTCTTGCAGTTGCAGTTAAGTGCATTATAATTTGTAATACAATACAAAATCACTTTATTGTACACCAAAACAAGACAATAGTTACAAAAAACATATTTGAGGAAGAAGTACAAAGGGCGGCCTTATCGCTTAAGAGCTTATTGATAATTGTTTTACTTACATTGTTTTAAAACAAAAGACAGAAATTCAAATGTATGTTCTAACCAAATGTTTGTGTGTGATTGTTGCGTTCTCTGTTTGGTAAGATACAGTCAGCCGTAAACATTTGAATATATTAGATAAGCTGACGCTTATTTAACATAATCATAAATAATAAACATTAGTATTACCACATTTCAATACTTATTATAATGATTTAGTTATAGTATAAGTAGTGATATCATAAGAGAAACATGATAATTTAATTACCTTTTTAATTTACCTAGTACCTTAAAATCACGTTTTAATTAGGTTTTTTTAATTGACTTGTATTCAAGGTTTAGTTTATTCTCTACTTAGAACTTATGACATTATTTATTTTATCAACTATCTAAGAATTTTTATCGCCTCCCACTCTGTAGAACCCCTTTTTTCGGATTATAAAGTAAGCCCGTGTCATCTTTTAGGCTCTACCAAATTTCACTTAATAGCTCAAGAGTAAGGGTATATTGACTTTAATTCCGAAGATCGTGGGTTCAAACCCCGCCACGCACCTCTGGATTTTTCTTCTTGAGAAATTTATGTGCGCTTTAAACACGTGCTTTAACGGTGAAGGCAAACATCGTGAGGAAACCGGCATGTTCTGAGAACTTTAAAAGAGTTTGAAGGGCAGTGACATTCACCAACCTGCACTTGGCCAGCGTAGCGAATTAAGGCCTAATCTCTCTCGTCAAGAGAGAAGTCCCTGTGTCCCAGCAGTGGGAACGTTAATAGGGTGATGATGATGATGAAGGGTATATTATAAAATTTAACACCTAAATTGTAACCACATGAAACAACGAATAAATGAATATGAATATGAGTTTTGGCACGAAGGCGCGACACACAAAGCTCTATCGCAATACCATATTAATTGAAATAATAAGGCAGATGAGGAAAAAATCTTTTGTCCGTTAAATTGATAACTTAAATTAAAAATTCTACCTGGATTATTTTTTGCAAATAAAAAGTTATGACGTAGCAGTGCATTGCAGTTTTGCTTGAAGTCATACGTCACTCTTTCGTGCAATTTGTACTAAATCGTAGTCGCTGTCAAAAGTCACTTCGGAACTTTGATGCTCGATATCTTTTCACTTTATTATTAAATTTAGTTAAGCTTATCACTTCCCTTCTAACGCGTCGAGGAATCATTAATAAACTAGATGCGAAACATTTATGTATCTCATTGTAATTAAACTTAAACAAGTTTTTATGAGAAATAAAGCGTCTTTAAACCTAAATGCAATCAATCAATAGTTTATTAAAAACGAAAGAAAGTATCATAATAATTAACTTTTATTATTAGTATTGATAAAGCAAAAATATGTGTCCAATATTTTTGAACGGGCTAACCGACAGACTGACCATAATACCTATTTTTGATGTAATCTTAATGCCTATTATTTTATTTGCAATAACAAAGCATTCGGCTGACAGTACACTTATTTACATGGTATGGCCTTGACCGTACTGACCCAAAGTACGTAACGAAGGGTGAAGGTATTCTACGTAACCGAAATTATCTACGTTGTATGCTATTGTAGTAAAGATTTACGAATCTGCAGGCCCAGCGTAAGACGTCCACAAACTTGTGGGTGAAAGAGGAATTTATATCTTTTGCTGAAATGATTATGAGTCTTTTGTCTTAAAACGGGTAACAAACCATGATTTGACGGTTTTTGAGTTTTTCGATATTTCGACGCTGTTGCAAGCGCCAAAAATGATTTGGTCCATCTCTTTTATTATATGCACACGATAAACTATTACTTATTGTCTTATTATGTACCTACTAAGTTTAAATTCATTTAAAATGAAATTTCACATGGTCAATGTGGTCTTTGGACAGGAATATTTTGTATGGTGACAATTTTATGTGCACTGAGTTACCACAAATTTTCATGGAAATTACACATTTTAGAGAACGTGTCCTAGTTTACAGTTGTGCCTAATTATCTTAGATACCATAGCTATACTCAATAGATATGTGTGTAAATATAACCAATTAGCGGATTTTATTATAAAATGGTCGGGGACAGCAAAGTGTGGGTAAAATAGTTGATTCACCCACCTTACCTATCTTTAATCTTGCTTTTCAGTGATTTTCAAGTGAAATCATTTCATTTTATTTCCTACAAAATTCAGACAAATTGTCTAAGTTTTGTAGGAAATAATATTTAAGTAAATTGAATTTATTGACTCCCGTAATCCACCATCAATTGTGTATAATGTAGGTTTAAGTGATTTTAAAGAGAAATTATTAATTTGCCACAATATTAAAACTATTTTTTTTTTGCTATCGTCATTCACATTCATTTTGCGTTTCATTCAGTGCAAATACATACCGTATTTAAATAGAAAATGTGAAGATATCTGTGTAACAGGTTCAAAACAAGTCCAATACCATTGTTAGATCACAACACAAGAAATTCTAAAGATGACCAAACCGGTTTTAGCTGGTTACCTACTTCTCCATAAGTATGATTGAATGATCAAAAAAGGTTAAATGTCATGAATTAATCTTTGGGAATCTTTATAAAATATTTCTAAAGAGGTTTATTATTTTTACAACAAATGCGGTTTATCGGAATAAAAATAGTTATAAGTAGGTGTATGCATTTTTTTTACTTTTTGGTTTCAACACCTATTTTCTTATTTATTGACGCTGTTTAAATGTTTGACAATAATTGCCTAATTATTTTATTTATGTTGTTATAACTCTTTCAATTCGTTGGTCAAGGATGACCTTGATATTGATCTGTTTAACTCATCAACGTGCAGCTTGAAGCGATTAATTAATAAGCAGTTTTTCGCAAGTTCTTTATAATAATTTTCTTTTGTCTTTTTTAATTAATAACATTCCTTTTTAATATTATGTAAGTAGTATTTTGTCTCGATAGGTTAAGCAATATATATTTTTTTATACTTTTTCTATAAGTGGAAACTTATAATTGGCCGTCTCTGTGTTTGTAACTGACTGTTACAGTTGCAAGCTTTTATATAAGTGTTTTAAAATTTATACTAGCTGTTAATTTTCCCAAAATTTTGTAAATAAATAAAAGCATGCTAACGTAAGTGGACCGAATCTTAATTATAATTGTAACAGGTTTCAAGGGAGTTATAACTCAAAATAGCCTTTAAACTTACTTAAAGACAAATTTACGTAATCTTTTATTCTAAAATTTTAACAATAATCTAAGCATACACTATTGCTGAAATGCCCAAAACAAAAGATACTTATTCTCCAAAACGAAGCAAAATCTTACATAACCATCAACAATGGCTCTCCACAATCCATTCTCTGCCCGTCTAAAATTCAGCGCTAAAATCGCTTTCAGTCTTCTTATTAGTCGCTTTACAAAGCTCATACAAAATTGACTAAAGCGCTTCAGCCACTAACTCGCAAAACTTGCCCCTTCATAACTAGAATACCCCACCTATTCCTCAGAGAAATTTAAATTTCGACCCACCCGCCATCTTGCGCAAGACGTCGATATAGAATAACTATACGCCGCGTATTTTTTTCGAGAACGTCTTAAGTTGGCCATTTTTACGCCACTATAGCTCTTACGCCGTCATCTTACGTTGGTAAATCGCTCGCGGAAAAATTACGCTCAGCTCCTTCACGGTATCTCTTCCAAAACATCTCAAATCAACCTTCCATCTAGCAAAACACTATCTTATTACAACCGTTAAAGATACTAATCTACCTTATAGGTTTGAAGTTAGTTACGTCATATTGGAATGGAGCGCGAAAACTATAATAACAATGCACGCGGTTGAACTAGTTTCCGTCCCGTTTTACTGAGTAGCTTATTAGTGTGCTAGAGAAGGATGGGGATAGGCAAATAGTTGCGCTTTAGAAGGCGGAGCATGGAATAGTTTGGATCGTGGAGTAAGTTTTGGAAGAAGTTTGAAAGAGGACCCTTTTATTGGATTTAGTTTGGCGTTTCGTTTGTGGGCATTTGTCATTTGAATATCAATGGTCGAGTTTGTTGTTCTGAGCGTTTTGTTTTCTATAAATTTACCTACTATTTTATTTGGGTGCAAAGACGATTTTTTATTTAAAAATTTATAGAGCCATGTTAGATTTATAAAACATAACATATAAAGTCAAGTCAAAAACGTTTATTTCCTTTAAATCACAGGATATACAGGACAGGTCAACTAAATGTTAATTAAACTAAAAATTTAAAAATATCAAGGAAAATATCTTGACTAGTTTTTAACACTGAGTTGAGAAGCGAATAGAACAACACAGCTTTATCAGTATTTACAATTTTGTAGTTATTACTATTTTGTGTTCTTAGTTACCTATTTATAACATAGCGATGATGGAAAATGCGGGATTAGGGTCGTCGTTATGATTTCAGAACATGAAAATTCATTCAAATTTAGTAATTGGTAAATATAGTCAATATTTATTTTTATTAAAATAAATATATTTGAACAAAAACTTTGTACAAAAAGGTGGGCTTAATGCCTAGACATTTTCTACCTGCCAACCTGTATTGGTTGCTAACATTGTTGGCGTGCTGTTATACAGTAAATATATTAAAAGTATTTCACAAGAAATTTAAATTACTTATAGTTTACGAATTATAAAAAGTGTGTGTGTGTGTGTCAGTTACGACGCACGATTGGAGTTTACTCCTTGCGAACTATAATTATGATATTATATCGAATAGAAAAAAAGGGTAAATGAACGCATCATATTACTTCAATAAAGCGTATTACATAAAGTATGTTATAAAATAATATAAATAAAATACAGCAATACCTCTTTGCGCGATACTTCGTAGTCTCAACTACAAAGTATCGCGCAAAGAGGAGACTCCGAGAATGAGATACGCTGTGTAATGTATTCCATCTCATTCTTTTACACGTTCAATCCTACAGATATATATGTTTGTCTCTTTCTACGTAACGCCTCAACTTTTCGTGTTACACTTTGATTTTACTTCTCATAAAATTTCCGTACCGGGCCTTATAACTCAAATCGTTTCTTAAGGAGTAAACTCCAAAAAAAAAACAGAAGGACACACTATATTTTAATAAAATATAATGATATCTTTTATTTCAGGCATCAGATGCCCATATAAATACTATATGTAAGTATATACCTTATTGATACAAATCTTAAATACTTCGATAACACGGTACCTTGTCAAATATCAAGGCTGTGTCCCCTTGCAGTGTAGGCGACCGATGAACCGTCGAAACTTGACCCCTTTCGGCCAAAACTACTCACTCAGGAATATACAACTTTATGTATATAACTTTACAATTATTCTATAGATTTATATGAGTAAAAGTATAATCCGTAACACATGGCAACCTAGTGCCACTCACCTGTACCTACTGGGATAGGAAATAGAAAAATTTGGTACACATTTATCATGTAGATTAAATAAAATCACCATATTATACCTACAACCTAGTTTTCTAACAAATAATAAAGTTTTATTATGTAAAATATAAATGATTAATTGTGACTATGACTGAAATGTGAAGTAGTTAATTTTTTTTAATGCAAGTTGATCCCTTTAATGTTTATTGTCTAAGTACTACTGGAACGATTATGGAAAAAAAACATCAAAACGATTGTCCGGTTTACGATGAAAAAAGTTCTGTAGCATAAAACTTAAAAAAACATACTCGTCAAATTAAGAATCTCCACTTTCGATTTAAATTCTTGTGTTTTAAAATTATGAAAAGCCTGTTGATAGCTTTTTCAGCATAAAATTAAGAAGCTGCATCTGTTTATTCGCTTATATCTTTATATATTAAACTACTGAAAGAATTTTTATGAATTTTAAGCCATAAATGGTACATTTTCCCGGAAATTTCCATAAAACACGAGCTACACCAAACTTTTTTTTTATGCTGGATAAGCCTTCTTTTGACTACAATCTCTTCTGATGGAAAGTGACGTTATGGTCTAAGATGCGACATATAGACCTAAGGTTCTTTGGCTAAGTTCGTTAAGGCTTTTCCGGGCCACATTACGAATCACGAAAAAATCGCTTCACGCACTGGCCCAGAACGGAGGGTGGTGACAAGCCGCGGCCGAAGCCTACCACCAGAGACTGTTCTTAGCACCACCCGGAGGTCACGTGTAAGGATTCAGAGGGTTACCACTTACGGACGTGAACAGACAAAACCTCCAAAACTGATAACTTTATATCTAAAATACTACGCTCCATGACTCGCTGGCATACATATGAAATTATCGATATGGATATATTTATATATCGTTAAACTCGTGTTGATATAAACAATAAAATATCTTTATACGTATATCTATATTATATTAAGTATATCAGATATTTAAGCTTAGAGCTAGATGTTGTTGTGTGGATTGTACAGCGATAAAATAAAATAAAATAAAATATTTATTTATTTTTATTTATCGAATTAGGAACACGGAGGTCATTATAGCATTAAGAACAGATAGACGTTGGGCTGAGAAGTTCTCAAATGGTGACTGAGGATCGGCGAGCGCTGCGTAGGACGTCCACCAACTAGATAGACGGATAACTTGGTATTGGCCGCGGATGCATGCTGCCTCTCACTGAAATAAGAAAAGATAAAAAAATATACTTATATACCTTCTAGGCCTTCATGCTCCATTCCGAATGCATCGTCTCTTTAAAAATGTGGTCAAACTTTATAGTAGTTGTTACAGCGATAATAACATTAAAGTTGTCTCTTTTTCTCGAACACCAATCAATATTGTTTAAGTAAATATTTATATACGTGAATATAACAAGTTAATTGAATCGGTATCTTTCATTTAAATACCTGTTCTCTAACAAATACTAGGTAATATTAGCAGCAATAACTAGGCTGTTGTTTCAAAAATATCGACAGGTGCTGTAAATGGATTAGGTCAGGTGCCATTCGGCTGGGTGCTTCTCTGAGTAACTGGACATCTTCTAAATCAATTATATCTGGTAGTGCTCCATATCCACTTGAACGTCCTCTGGCACTTTTGTTCCACAAAATTGTATGCCGACTTACGTCCATGGTATTAGAAGGCCACACGAGGTTTTAGTTTGGTTTCGGATTTATTTATTATCTTATAAGCCAAGTTGCTACTGTCAATGTCAGATGTCATTGTCAATAATTATTCTACAAAATTCTAACTAGAAAATATTTTGACAATAAAGTGAGAGATATTTTCCGTGATTTTCCGATTTTCCGCAAGTTAATTTCTTTGTGATTTACTTGTGATATCTGTATTAAAAACAAAAAAAGGTTGAAAAAACCTGTCTCCAACCCCGTTAAAACGGTACCAAAATAATAATTAAATATTCAGAGGAAGTATTTTAAATAAATTTATCAAAATAGGTCTCCAAATCAGTCTAAAAATGCTACCATCCTATGTTTGATATTTTTTTAGTATATGAAGATGTAGGTACGATGATTCATATTATTATTCAAGTTTATATAATTTTAATAAAGAACATCTAAACCATTCCCAGATCCTCTTGAACACACACAAAAAATTTCATCAAAATCGGTCCAGTCGTTTGAGAGAAGTTCAGTGACATACACACTCAAAAAGATTTTTTTTTCTTTAATGCTGGATAAGCCTTCATTTGACCACAATCTCACCTGATGTAAAGTGACAATGTGGTCTAAGATGGAGCATGAAGACCTAGAAGGTAGATAGATGGCTTCTCCGGATCACATTACGTTACATTATTAATTATATATATAAAGATACATTTAAATCGATTCAGTAGATTCAGGGATTACTCTACCGTTTCTGTAACGTGTGAACTGTAAATATCGTATTGTGTAACCAGTGTAGGCCGGCGCAGGCATACCAACATCATGCTATCTGGAGAAATGTGTGGAGAGGGCTATGGATTGTTTATTATTTGGAATTCAGGACAACACTAGAAAATCTTAAATTCATGCCTAGTTTTAATAAACTAACTGAACAATAAAAAAGCCGTGTTGGCTTAGTTGGAGGACACTCGACTTTTATTCCGAAGGTCGTGGGAACAAACCCCGCCACGCACCACTGGATTTATCTTTTTCAGAAATTAAACGTGCTATAACGGTGAAGGCAAACATCGTGAGGAAACCGGCATGCTCTGAGTACTTTAAAAAAGTTTGCAGGACATGTGACATTCACCAGCCCGCACTTGGCCAGCGTGGTGAATTAAGGCCTAATCTCCATCGCCAAGAGAGAAGTCCCTGTGTACCAGCAGTGGAAACGTTAATAGGGTGATGATTATCTATATAATATAAAAGAAAGTCGTGTTAGTTACAACACTTATAACTCAAGAACGGTAGAACAGATTTGGGTGAAAATTGGTATGGAGGTAGCTTAGAGCCAGGTGACGGACATAAGATACTTTTCATACTAATTAATATAAATTTATTTAATAAATAATTAATAAAGTTTAAGAAAATCGGGTTTCTTAGATCCTTTAAATTAATTATTTTAAATGTATTGTTTATCAATAAAATTATTGACAGAAGAATCCATTTTAAACGTCATTTTTTTTTCATCCTCTTTGAGTCAATTCTATGTCAAATGTCTTACTTAAGGTTACATGAAAAAAGTTTAATAATTTTATATGGTGGTTAAGTAAAATATTTTTTTTAATTTTCCGTGTATTTTTTTTTATTTTTTCTTTCATAAGAACCTTCATAAGAGCTTGATTCCTGATGACTGGAGAGAAGTGGCCGGTGATCGGAAGCTGTGGTAAAATGGGGGATGCTTTTGCCCAGCAGTGGGACACAGGGCGATTATAATAATAATAAGAAAACATACCAACACCAAGTGAGTTATTTGCCATTAAGATTAAAACCGTCCAGTTATTTGTTGTGCATTGACCTCTCCATCCAAAGGTTGCCTGGAAGAAATTGAAGAAAAAAAAATATTTATTATTAATGATTTTACCTCACTTAGTTAAACTATTTTAAATTTTATGCAGAAAAATATTAAGACACATCCTTACCCTTTGTAACCTTGCGAAGGTCTACTAATTTTTTTATAAATTTTGAATTTGTTATAAAATCATAGGATGTATTTGAGCAAGATATTACCAAGGTTTCTACGAGTATAAATAACTGAAGGAAATCGGTAATTGTAACGCCTTGTTATCTTTTTTCAATAATGAGTTATCTTCATACAAGGTTTTTTTAGGTATAAACTTTTAGATTCTATGGGTCGTTGAATGTTGTAATTTGACCTACGTTGAGTCTA
This sequence comes from Gymnoscelis rufifasciata, assembly GCA_929108375.1. Classification (NCBI taxonomy): domain Eukaryota; kingdom Metazoa; phylum Arthropoda; class Insecta; order Lepidoptera; family Geometridae; genus Gymnoscelis; species Gymnoscelis rufifasciata. The sequence continues at coordinate 3,210,172 of OV815327.1, read as the reverse complement.
CCTTTATGTTGAGTAATTCAGACTTGGTCTAAGTTATGAAAGTATGCAGATATTATTGAAGTGAGTTTTGCTACAAAAACTAGATATCTAATACACAAATTGCAAAGCCACAGATAGCATTGAAATCCTAAATTCTCAATAGGATAATAAGAACCTTTAGATCGAAAAGCGAGCTTCTGTTTCTAATAAGTAACTTAAAAGGTTTTTTTCTAGTTTATTGTGAATCTTATTGGATGACATTACAGTAATTTATTGTACAGTGACCCCAAAATCCAATAGGATAAACTGATTTTTACGAACTTGGAAACATTAAAAAAATATCTTACCTAAAACGATACGACATGGACTTTGTTTTACTAATTTTCTAAGATGAAATAATTTCCTACAGAAAACGTTTAAAGATAAATAAATAATATCAAAGCTGTTTTTTTTTACACTTGTACGTTACTGGTTATTAAGTATTCTTGAATCACATTTTTTTATTGAATTATTCAAAATTCTGTACCATAAATTTTATAAACAAGCAATACAATTTATATTCGTAATTCCTCTCTACGATATCTCTGTCCAGAGGTCAATGTCTGGTGGATTGACCGCTACGGATATATGTATGGACATCTTGCGTTTGTTCAGTTTTCATTCATAATATATTTCCTATGTGTATATCAGTCACCTTAACACCCATAGTACAAGCTCTGCTTAGTTTGGGGTTAAGTGATGCTGTGTAAGTAGTCCGGTTTTTTTTTTTTATAATTGATTTTGTTTAAGTCAGTTATTTTATAACAAAACCACACAATTAATTTATAACATATGTATATAATGAAAATGGAGAAATCAGATCCATCTTATAAGTATGGTTTTTCAGCGATTTCCAGATAACGAAGGACGTTATCAATTTGACGACTAGATATTCTATTTTGGGGTAAACCGGACCCTATTACTGAGATTTCGACGTCTGACTGTCCATCTGTCACCAGGCTGTATCTCAAAAACCGTTATAGAAATAAATCTAAATTTAAAATTAAAGAAAAACCTCCGATTCCAATGCCTTCATTTCCTATAAGGTAAAACAACATAATATTATGTAATGTGGACGCGATGCGGTAGATTCATTTGATACCCCACACTAGTATATTTGCAGGTTTTCCTTTCCCACTCTCACCCCCATAAGTTTTAAACGGCTCAACCGATTTTCATGAAACATGTCTAAGAACACTCGCGCCAGACTCACGTTTCATACAAAAAAAACTAAATTGAAATCGCTCCATCCGTTCGGGAGCTATGATGGAACAGACAGACAGACACACAGACAGACAGACAGTAACGGTACACAAGGTCAGTATTTGGATAGGTGACCGCTCTGACTACATCTTTTTGCACCAACATTTTTATTTGATATTTTGCGTATTTTTTTTCAATTGCAATGACAAAACACGCAACCCTATGTGTTGTTTTCCTGAAATAATAATTAAAATGCATTTATTCAGTAACTTAATTTTTTTTCAATTTTGTGGTTTTAAAACTTTCTTTTAGATTAATTTAGGAATCTGTCATCTTAACTAATTGGTAGGTACAAACACATTCAATATTTTAATAAACAAATAAATGCAATGCAATTTCTATAATTGTTCTTGTAGATTCTTACAAGTTTTAAGTTTTTAAACTTGAATTCAGCTAGTCAGATTGAGCCTCTGTGGCAAATTAATAAGTAGAAAGGTAAAGTATAATAAATTAAAATATAATTATGTGTTTTTGAAAAGCTTCATATCCTAATAGTTCATATCCTCTAGAATGCTTGCACTATTGCCTACTGACATTGCCACACATTACATTGTCTTATTAGAATAGGGTGGATGATAAATATTAAAATTATAGGTATTTTTGATAAAGCACATTGAGTTCTGCTTTAAAAGAAAATAACCCACTGATCTGATACATAAGCACTTACTAATGGTAATTATGGTACTGTCTACTATATAAAATATCTAGACCTATTTTGTGTTCTAGATAAATTAAGATTATTAATTAATCTTAAGATTATCTATTAATTAATCCTACTTCGTACTTTTTTTTATACTGCGTATAAGAATCACTGCATTATCATTATAAATGTAACTATAATATACCATTTTTTCAATCATTATCCAAAAAAAAAAACGAAATAATTGTTATGCTTTTTAATAGGAATAATTTAGACTTATGCCTCACTTGACTACTCCTCACTAGATAGCGCTGAATAAAGTTGTTTTAACTCATCAATAGATGTCGCTGTACAAGTTCTGCCACCCGGTAGGAGATGTCGCTTACAATATCTTATTAGAATATGTTACTTCCCATTACTCCTTAAAAATCAGTAACAAATATTATTTCAAATTTGAAAAATATAGTCAATTTTGTTTGTTACTATGTTTTTGATCCAGAAAAACTTCAATTATAACCCATGAAATATGGTTAATCCAAATATTACATCCTTACCTACCTAACGTCTTACTTTGGACTAAATCTAACTAATTTTATTTGGGTACTTTTTCATTAGGTACATAGTACCTATTAAGCAAATATTTTTTTCCTGTATGTCTATGTACCTAGGTATGCTTAGATCTTAATTCATAATTAATTCATAATTCATAATTCAAACAAACACATTCAACAATTGTAAATGTTATATTAAAAGACAGATGCACGTGAAGTATCGAATTATTTGCGAAATATAACACTATTTTTTTATTTTTACATGTGTTATTATTTTATATTCCAATAAACAAAAAAGATTTTCATAGGTACTATAAAGACTCATGATAAATATTTTCAACACTAACAAAAATAATAAATAAAAGTTTTTTGAACGTAACGGACATTTACATTTTTAAAAAATATTTAGTAAATTGAACGTATTTTTTACAATAAAGCAAAATAATACAAATGTGAATTTTTATTTTTATAAAATTTAGATATAACACAAAACTACAACTATTTTTATTATAAGTCACAGATAAAACACAATAGATCTTAACGAAACCCTTCAATTCCCACGCTGACCACTGCCCGGTGCCATCTTAGGGTCATTTTGACCCTCATTAACATAAATAACCAGTTTTAGATGACTTGACCCGTTTTAAAAGATTTTGGTGTCTTAGAAAACAGGTTTAGCTTCCCACAGTGGACATAATTTGACGGACATAATTTCTCATTTCATTTATGTGTGAAACGAGTGACGGTCCTGAAAACTATTAAAAAAAATAATTTTTAAAAAATAGCGGGAAAAAAAGTGTTATTGTAAATTAACTATTAAAGTGATTTAATATATTTCTAAAGAACACAGTTATTAATTATAATAATTCTTATCCAAAACCTAGTGCAATAAAAACATGAAGTAAAAATTAGGCGTTAAAAAAGTGTATTTTATTTATTTGTGAAGTTTTGTGGTGTGATTACGAGTATAACACATGCAACCATATACATAGTGAAAGAAAACAGGTTGGTATTTTTTGAAAGAAATCGTTATTTAAGTTTAATTTTGTCAGCGTAAAATTTTCATTTTAAATTTGTCAATGAATACAGAATGTGAATTTCTTAGATTACACTTAATCGTCTTAGAGACTGATTTCGTATATAACATTTTAGTGATACCTGAACCTTCGTAAGTAAGGTAAGATCTTAAAATGCATCAGCAATATGAAAAAAAAACGAATAGAAGGGTATAATTTTCTGTACATAGTATAAAATAAAGTCGCTTACTGTATCTGTTGAATTATACCAACGAATATTAAAGAGAGACGCCTGTGCAGTCCCTAGTCCCCCCAACCAAGAATTGGAATTAGATCTATTTAAGTAGGTACCTACTAGACGAATTTTAATCACAGCAGGAGATACGCGAAGATGGTTTAGGTATAATATATAATTTGAATCCGCGCGAACTCTTTCCCGTAGCTTAACATATAAAACGCACTGTTTACATGAATAGTCCTCTTTTATAAATCCAGTTTCGCTCTTTTTTCATAGTATGTTTTTGTTTTATTTATTTATCTATTACAATAAGTATTCATCTTAAAATCTAATACTAAAAGCTCCAAAAACACAAACGTTTAAACGTTTGAGTGATATCTATAAAAATCAGTCGCAAGTTCTCACTTATCCAGTAACACTATACCTCTACAGTCACACTAAATTATTACCCATAAAACTTTAACAAAAATTTTAATATTTTAATCATTATCAACATATACACTAACTAACATAATAAATAGCACACGCACGTTTAATAAATACCCAAATGATCATAAAAAAGACTATAATTTTCTTGGCAGTTTTGGCTGAGAAAATAATCATTGAATATGTATTCAATGTTGTGACGCGTGAGGTAATGGCAAAATTCAGCATACATGTCAGCCGTGAAACAATAAAATCACCTATTGAAAGTATAATTAGTAAGAGTATGCATAGAATAGTCAAAAAAAACAAAAGATCATAAATTGTCTATTGATACTATAACACGATTTGTCCCCTTATTCAATTCAACAACCCAAAACCACAAATCGACTCAATTTAATCGATTCCAATCGAAAATCAAATCGATCCTATTTCATTAGAACAACAACGGAAATTTTACCGGCAGCAATAGCTAGCAATATTGTAGCAATTTGGCTCTAACTGACTCATTTGGGGGGCGGTGGGGGAATCTTCGCGGGGAGATGATTCGTAATTTGTTTTCTGTAGCTCTTGGCTTACACGCTCGTGGGGTATAAGGCTGTATGTGAATGATTGAGATAGGGAGATGTATTGTTCTCTATTCGACATAAGCTAAAAAAAAAATACGGATGAGTACCGTAAACGCCTGCAACGGCGTCGGAAAACTCAAAAATTTGCAAATAATGATACCCGTTCCTTAAAAATTTAACTCAAAACGTTTTTATAAATAATTATTAACAACAAATAAAATTAAAGTTAAAATAAAGGTTAAATACAAACGTAGGTGTGTCATACGTATCCGTCGTTACCTAATCAATTTTAAACCAAATTTACGTAAAAGTATTAAATGATAGTATTATTTATGTAACTTATTTGAAGTATACCTATTACATTTCGGTTCCCTAATTCCAAAATATCTAAAATGGGTGGTTAAATTTGAGAATAATATTTTGACTACTTATTTTTAACCACATTTATTTTTAGCTCTTTTATAAGTATGTACTATAATTTCTTAAAAGAAAAATAAGCAATAAGTACATCATGAGGTGAAATAGCGTGCATTTACAAAAAGTTAGTATTTCTATCTTTATATATTATAAATTTTCTGTTCATGTGTTACTCATTGAACTCCTCCTAAGCGACTGGACCGATTTTGATGAAATTTTAGGCTTCGAGAATTGTTTCGATTCACAATACGGTCAACTAGGTGCGAAGCGGGGGCAGACCGCTAGTTTTAAATAAATTTGGTTAGGATTGCTACTTATTTCCAAGTAAAACCAATGTTTACTATTCATTTGCTCACGAAAATAGAATGTGAGAGTTCAGCCAACAAAATATATTCTCCAAATTTTCGTAGAATGTCAGACTTCAGCCAAATTTTCCAAATTTTCACCTACCACCTTACCCCACAAGCTCCCGTGAGCGATGGTAGAAAATGCACGCCGTTTCATTACGTGTACGTTTTACAGGTACGTGGATTTACGGCCGGGCGGGCGGGAAAAATTACTCGTCTTACCTTGGTCTTAACAGACTTCCGGGTCTTATGTACCCGGTCGCCAAGATGGCGCGGGCGGATTAAAATTTGAACCGTGTTCGAAACAAAAGAGACATTGTTTTATTTATTTTGATTTTATATAGTACGCTTTTTATTTCATTAACGGCCCGCCACGGCTTTGCACGGGTAAATTTTCAAATATTAAGAATTTTCCTTGCCGTAATAAACTTTGGAATTCAAAGTTAAAACGTTTATTTCCTTAGAAGCCTATGCTTACATGGACAGGTCAACTTAAAGCTAATTTAAATTTAAGCTAAGAGCTTTAAACACGTGCTTTAACGGTGAAGGCATCATCGTGAGGAAACTGGCATGTACTGAACTGTGAAGAGTTTTAAGGACATGTGACATTCACCAACCCGCACTTTGCGTGGTGAATTAAGGGCTAATCTCTCTCGTGAAGAGAGAAGTCCCTGTGTCCTAGCAGTGAACGTAAAAGGGGTACTGGGCTTGCTTTTTGCTTTGTATTTTCGACGATATTTGTTTTATTAAAAGTATAAACTATCTGCAATATTTTTTTAAAACGTAGGACTAATTTTATATACCTACTTGAGAACACCTTATCTACCTACCGACACCTACGAATTGAACGCGATGTCAATCGATTATGATTAGAGGGTGACATCGAGTTGATATCAATAAAATTTGACACAAAAAATTGACAGTCTTAACATCGAATATCTATGAAATTTAAACCCTTAGATACGGGTAAAATATATTAAACAAAAATCCTATAAAGTTAAATGAAGATTTACGTTCTTAATTCCTCACAAGATAGAGTTTATAATCTATACCAATATTATAATTTAGACCTATATTCTCAGTTTTGTTACCTATCTAAGAGTGAAAAATTATTCAAATAGGAATATTAGAATATTCAAATCTGTATACATATGATATGTATATACTTTTAAATAAACATCCTTCTTAAAGTTTTAACAGCGAACATCCCTTATTAACAGCCTTCAGAATCCCCTCTTTGATAAAGTAAACAGGAGATTCTTCATGAGATGAGGTTGGATTGGACTGTATTTATAGTACTTTCACCCCACAATTTCCGCGTTATATTGATTTTACCGAGACAAAAGTCGCTTCTTACATCAGCTATCCTTGTGAAATCACGTGAATTTTTTTTATATATTCATATATGGCAGATGACTAAAAAATTAAACTGGTATTTATAAAAATAATAATTTATTATTTTTTCTTGTTAACGAAAAATCAAAACGTTACAGTGCATTGAAGTTTCGCGTGACGTAACGCTTCTGAGCGATTTGTACTAAATTTCGCTGTCACAAGTCCCCATCACTATCTTATTAAATTGAAAAAAATAGGTGTCCATTATTTTTGGACAGGTTATTTTGACTTATATACAATAATTATAGCATTTTCAACATAGGCAATACTATACTACTATGTTGCAAAGGGTTTCAGAACTTCCGACATTTATCTATAGAGCCCACTAGACGGCCATTTTGAAAAAAGCTCACTTTGCGGGCAGCTTTGAAACGCATGTCAATCGCCAGAGTAAATACAAAAATTGTTAACGCACCAAATCTATAACTTGCACGGTTTCGGAGATATTCGGATCTAAAGGTAATTAAAATCAGCTCCTTCCCATTTTGAAAAAAAAAACGTTAATTGACGGCCAGTTATGAAACGATGTCAATCGACAGAGCAAAATGCTTAAAACAAAAAGTGCTTAAGAATCAAATCTAAAAAAAATAAGATATTTGTATAATACTAAATACTCAACATAAATAATTGAATGTGTTGTGCCAAAAGGTCTCGCCTCAGCATATGCAGATCCACCATAAGGTGGATTTGCGCTGGTTTTCAGACGAGACCTAATGACAAAACAACTCACAAACCAATTTCTGTCATTTGGCTGCTTTCTATAAGTATTTTATATATTATTCCTTTATTTTTGTCTTGATGACTTCTATGGAAACCTGTAAAAGTAAATTATGTACATAAGACTTTAAATTAACCTATTCTATATTCCTATTTGTAACAAACCTTCAGTGAAATTCATAAAAAAAATGTTTTTGAACAATTTTGACAAAATACGTAATAAATAAAATAATTTCGCTATGATATAATTATTGCCCAACCCACCTCAAAGTTCAACCCTTCTATTAAATAATGCATCATAAAAGTGTGGGGTCTCGTAGACTCCACGGGGGTTACGACTCTAAGACGAAAGATAAGTAAACGAATGCAGATGTTTTATTCTAAGATGTACAGGCTGTTCCAACATGTGGTGAAAAATAATTAATAATTAAAGCATACCTAAGGTTTAACGTTTTGATTTACGTAAACAGGCTACGTTGATTTTAGCAGGTTTTTTCGATTTTTATAATGCTGTTTATCCACCAAATCATAAATAATATCACCACTCCTGGGTGATGGAACTAAATGATTTTGTATTTTGTATCTTGATATTATTTGTGATTTTATTGCTTTTCATTTCTAAGTTAATATTATTAGAATCTTACCAAAAAGGTATCTTTAAATTTTAATTATAATTACAGATTTTTTTGCCATTGGGTTTAGTTATTTTATCAAGTCTTGACGATTTGGTGGTAAATTTACTGGAAGTCACGTATTACATAGATATTGTAGTAGAAGTATGAATAATTGAGTTGCATCCCAGAAACTATATTTTTTAAGCATTATTTTAACAACGTTATAAACCATATTGTGACTTAAAATTAATATTATTACCAGAAATGGTATTACCAGAGCTATAGAAGATTATTGCGGCAATGGAATTCCAAGACTGATACTTACGATTCTAAAATTAACAGACAAAAATCATCAATTAATACCTAGAAATCACTAATTACCTGCCTCCCAATTAGAACAAAAACGTTACATAAATTGACACCCTATATAAACATTTGCACCCTACGAAAATCTTCGCGACTCATTACCCGGGGGTCCACCCCCTTTAGGGGGGTCTTCAAATCTGTGACGTTTTATCTAAATGGGCCTCGGAATGGGTGTCGTTTCGACTAATGCCCTAAGAATAAGACGAAGACAGTGAGTTAGTGATAGTAATTTTGTTGTTTGCGAGTGGAATGGAAAATTTTATGCGCAATTAGCATTGCTGTGTTCTGTTTGTGTGGGCGGTTTTAGAAGTGAACAAAATGGCGGGGTACGAAAATATTTATCATATCTTAATGCTGTTGAGTTTCTAAATTTATTCTAAATAAATTAGAAATTGATGTATAAAAAAGTAAAAAAGGTATGTTTTTTTATTTGCTATTGTGATTTTGCCCTGAAATATGAAACATAATGCCGATTACCGCATACACATATCCCGCCTTTAAAAAATTACCTGGCACATAGTGACTAAAATGATAATATTGTTTTTTTCTAAAACAACTTGCGCCAAAACTATATGCGATATTTTAGTATTAAACGTAGTTCAAAGAAATTTAAAATAGTCTCTCGACTAATCATTGTCTACTAACGTTCTTCTATAATAAAATCTATTTAGTTTCTTTTAATATTAGGTTCCTAAAAACCTGTCTAATAATGTTCTTAAAACAAATATACAAACGAGATATCCAAAACGTGAAACGCATTTGTATCAGATAGGTAATAAACAAAATTACCTCAAAGCAATATATCTTGAAACGCTAAAACAATAGGAAACACCATATTCCCACCCCCAATATTTTCAAGCTACATTAAAACTATTCAGAATACCCAAAAACCGTCTCCAAAAGCCATATATCACCAAAAATTCAATAAAGTTATCCCGCCAACCGCAAAATCATTTGGTATCCTAAAAACTTCAACCCTTCTCAATTTGTTATTACTACAACTACACACACAAGGTAAGCAGGCTCCCCTCTGCCTTGGGGCAATTCTTCAAAGGGTGAAAAAACCACCCGTAGGGGGGTGGGGTCTCAGGGACCCCGCCTTAGCGATTCTTGGGTTAAAAAAGGGGTGGGTACTTAGCAACTATGAGCGCAGTGGGGTGGCTTTTTGTTGTATTTTTATTTGGTTTTAGAATGTTGGCGGCGCTGGAATTGAATTTGTGTTAAAACTTTTTGGTTTTAAAGCGTGTGTAGTTTTAAATTTAGAGTGGTTTTGTAAATTATTTGCATAATGATATTTTGAGAGTTGTGTAGTTAGTAAACATATTGGAAATAAATAGTGCGATTTGAGTAATTATTTCATTTCTGATTACGGAAACTGTTAAGTAAGTAACTATTTGAGAACACCTTCAAAATTGTACTTCATACTAGCATAATCACTACCTACTTATATGTATCTTAGTAGGTACGGAATATCTTATATAGTATATACTATTAGTAAATCATACATTTTGTAGAAAAAAATGGTACTGACAGTTCGTCACCTATTATCCGATTGTCATCAGAATCATAAGAATCACAGTTTTTAATAACTCAATTTTTAAATCGTTAAGATTATTTTGTCTCAATTATCATATATCTGGCTATAATACCGAATATGGCAATACAAAAAGCTTAGTTATAAAAATCTGCGGGCATAGACAACAGACGCTAACTAGAAAACTTTCTTGAAAAAGGGACGTTCGAAAAATTCAATTTCGCGCAAGCAATCCCGCCGTTCCTATTTCAAACGACGCTGCGTTTCTCCCGGAAACCCCGGTTCCTTGCAGAGTGTAAACAAAATTTCTACAAGGATATGAGGGTACCCCCTTTCTATCGCCCAAAGTGAAAGATCCAGAGGTTGATTTACCTTACTCATGTTAAAATTAATTGCTTAATTAATTTAATTTCTTAAGATTTTAAATCGTTTCATGACATGTTAAATCGATTGAGCTAGCCGGTGGCAATAGGAACTCCTTTATAAGACCGACATCGAGATATTTTAAGATATCAGAACGAGTACCTATTTAATAAATGTTTATGAATAGACATAATCATCATATATTTTTATTACTTTATATATACTTGTCTGGAGGCACGGCAGTGCCCCCACCAAGTCGAGCAAAAAAGCGTCACGGCCGTACCATCCTTTTCTCGAAGCAATTCAGGCCATTTTCGACCCCCTGTAACTTCGTTGTGGATAAAACTAGAAGATTGAAATTTTCAGTAACCATGCAGGATTGAAAAGACACGGTATATTTAAAATTTTATTCAATTTGAACCAGTATTTTAAGAATTATAACGGGTCAAATTTCGTAATTTTGTCACTCACTGACTGACTGACTGACTGACTCACCGATCATCAAAATTCTAAGGCACTTCTAGCAGACCTAGAAGCTGCAAATTTGGAATGTAAGTAGTGTTTGGTGTATGAATCTAGGAAAAACTAAAAAATCTAGAAAAGACCGGTATAGAGGGCGCTGTCGCAACGCCACGTATATACGAAATATATACGAAAAGTTCATAACTCATAAGTCAGAGTCCTTTAAGAAAATTAGTTGCTGGTAGATATACATATAAACAATAAGTAGAAGGTACCGAAAATGAAAAAAGTAGAACTGTCTAAAAATACAAAAAGAAATAAGATCCTATCAAAAACAATACTTGTCAAAAAAACCAAGTCTCGCAACTCAGTTGTTCTGCGGTAAAAAGTTGTGAGATCCATGTAATACCAAGTCGGTTATTAATTTATTCAGTCTCTACTTAAGCAAATGTTTTAAATAAATATATTAAGACTTGGCCATCGCCTGAAAACACGTGTAAATTCAAATTTTTAGTGCAATGGCCAAGTCTCAATATATTTATATAAAACATTCGCTTTTTACATTGTGTTTAACACTATTTTTTGTAAAAAAAATTATATTTTTATGCGTATACATAATGGCTACATAAATATATTGACAAATGACGGTCAATATGTTTATTTCTATATTGTAGGTCTTGTACTAATTTGGTTGCTATTATAAATTTTTTGAAATTGTTTGGTTTTTGGGTTTCGAAAGACGCCATCAAAATAAGAGGTATTTTGTCAATTGATGTTAATTGAACAGCGAAAATCTTTAAGCATAAAATCAAAAATGTCTGTATTTTTCATAACTAAGAATATAATAATATAATAACCAGCTTATTTATTTTATCACAGCTAACCAATGAAGTTTATTACTGTTTTAAATTTCTTGTGAATTCATAAAGAAAAAAATATCGTTATAAATAACATCATACCTACATCATCATGACATGTAGGTAAGCGAGTCCTTGGATCCCGCACGTGGGGGGGGAGGAGTAGTGTATTTTTGCTAGTGTGAAGCTATCTATGTGTGTGTGACCGGTTTTTCGACCAAAGCTTTTCTGTAAAGGGTAAAATTTAATATGTCTGGTAAAAACTATACGGGTCGCCTAGTTGGATAGTTTTAATCAGGAGTACGATTTTTGGGAACTTTTGCGGTTCGGCTTTTTCGGACGTTTCGGAGATTAGGGACGTCGTTACAGCTTTTTGAACGTATTTTATGTCATGAAGTTTGTATTTGACTAATGAGGTGCCTACTTTTAATGGCAGTCTTTAGATCTAATTACAGAATTGTTTTTATTTAAGCTGTTTTCCGTAATGTTGGTAGATATCCCATAAAGCGCTTGTCTTAGTCTTTTGAACTCAACAGTTACCGATTCTCCGTGCCTGCTGATTGCTAATAACCTACTTAATATGTATCTTTTTATACAAGATTAGATCTCGTTGAGAAACGTGAACGAAAATCTTTTTCAAAATCATAATGTTGACCAATATCGACCGTAATCTTAATTAACGTCTCGCACGTATACATAATATGATTATAAGTACCTGACACAATAAGTATTTTTACTATTTTGGTACCTAGTAAATAATTAGTAAAACCTAAAAATAACCACATAAAAACTACCTGAAGTCAATTTATAGCAAGCCGCGGGTATGATATGAAAACTCGTGCTTCGAATACTGAGTGTTCTCAATTCAAAACTTGAATTTAAACGTAGAACGCCTCTCCAAGTTTCTGAATTTGAAAATTAAGCGACTTGGCAGGAATTAAAGCAATATGGCGTCGTAGCATAGACAATTCCACGATAATTTTGTGTTTTTAAAATTGGGTTAACGTCTTACAGTAATTTTACAAAGTGGTATGTGGCATAACAAAATGATATGACCTTTATTGTAATAATACATTTTACTTACGTAACATGTTTTTTTTTAGTAGGTATCTATCCGTCTCAGTGTTTTAGCTATTATAATATTATGCATCGTTACACATTAGATAGCGGAATCTAGTAGGTGAAATAATATATTTCTCTATATTATAAATACACAAATAAAAAAAATAACAAATATATCGTACAAGTATTAAAGAGCGCGTAATCACATACCTATTAAAATAACAACTTATCTATATATGGGGCTGAGATGCCTGAAATAAATGATTATTATTATATTATTAAATAAATTTAACCTGGCAACATTTAGGTAGATTCTCAAACGAAGTGCGACAAGAAAGCATTTAATTCCGCTGGCAATATTTCTTGAAACTCAAATTAAGGAACATTCTGAGCCGGGGCACACCTGCTCTTAGAAATTTTCATGTTAAACTTGTAATTAACAAAATACATTCAGAAACTTGTAACTAGATTTAAATAGTAACTGCGTAGTGTTGTTCTCTGTCGATGGGAATGTCGATGAATTTCGTTATGATTATAAAAAAAAAGATAAATTATTCCTTAGGATAATCAAATGGTTTAGGGATCATAAATTATGCTTCAAATATTGAATGGGTTAAAGTTATCCTAATTAAAAGAGAAGTTATAAAATTTTGTTTTGTTATTTTGCTATTTTCAAACATTGACATTTCTAATGTGGATTAATATATTTATTAAGCTAAATTAATATTTTCACAATATTTACACCTGCAACGGTTAGCGGTATATCAAAAATGGTGGTTTCCGATCACCGGTGGCTATTGCTTGCTTCAAACACTTACAAAATCATACAGATGTAGCTATAGCGTGCGACTACCACGGGATGCTGTAGTAAAATAACATTCTTGGATGGTGATATGAATGAATCGTTTAACATACCTAAAAAGCGTTTAGATGCCTATAATCGAAACTAGTTACTTTAAACAGTCCGCCTTGGTTTCACTATAAATAATTATATAAATTAATGGTTTATATTCTTGTCCTATTTCATTTAACGTGCATGCGTCGCATGTATTATAGCTAATGGTATAAAGTTCTCTGGTTAATTTAGTAGGTATATAAACATCTAGCTAGACATCCTAAAATAACCAACAGAAAATCTAATCGATCTTAAAGACAATAGCTTTCCCACCCCTAGCGCCTATACAAAGAGACACTAAGAAATTATGTATTCCCCTTAGCGTAGTTTGGGAAACTTTATTGAATTTGTTCCTAGGTGTTCAGAGTTGAGTTGCAGCACTTTTGTCAGATGTTCGTGATTTGAATGCGAGACGCCGTTCGTTAGAAAGCTGTTGTAAGTTAAACCGCCATCTTGGATTTGATTTTTGAATTTTAAATGAGCTACAGTTCCTATTTTGAATTCTTAATTGCGGCGTGTGTTATTGATTAAGCGTTTGAAGGAAATTTCGGTTTTGTTGTAAAAGCTGTTTTCCTAGTGTACTGTCAGTTGTCAGTAAATGCTTAATTTTTCCTACTCGACCGAGATTTATTTAATTAATTAAATATATGTAAAACCTATATTACGCTATTATTAAGTACAATAATTACTTTTATTGAATGGTTGTAACAGGGCTGTCATAGCTGGCAAACAACTCAAAGCCCTATTATTTGTAATTTTGAGCTAAATTAATAATAACAAATAAATAACTTTTTTCTCCGGGTAAAAACATAGAAGATTTTACGTTATAAAATAATTCAAAATACGAAGTAAACAAAATGGCGGATGTTACTGGCAATACCTATGTTTCGCTCAAACTATTTTAAATTCGTTCTCACAAAAAGTTTAAAATGGATTCCGGCATGAAAATGTTTTCGATATCTATTGCAATATGTAGGTCGCACTCACAAAGTTACCAGAGACGGATTAAGGATTTACTAGAATACTACTGGGATCGAAATGGCAAAAATCTACGGAACGGCATCTATCTATGGAACAATCTTTACCGACAACTTGAGTGGGTCGGTAAACAAAGGGCCGCCTAAGGCGTAGGAGTTTGCGGGTTCGTTTCTCGTCGTGGGACCATATTTTATACGAATTACAATGTTTGGTTACTTTCTATGTATCATTATGTATATACTTACAAAAAATTATGTTAATGTAATCTAACACGCATAGTGCAAGCTCTGCTTTGTCTATTTGGGGTTAGGTGATGCAGTGTGATTAATCTTAAATATTTATTTATTCAAGACAAAACGACCATTCTTAAATTTCCTTTGCGACCCAACTTCATAGCGTGAAATAATTGTGTTCAGCTAAATTTATATTTAAATTTTGTAATTACAAATATTTGTTTTATTCTTTTCAGTTCCACAACAGTTTATGGACCGTGACAGCTTTATTGAAGAAACCGCGCCGCAACTGCAAAAAAGACGAAAGCATAAAAAATAGTTACTGATTTCCCCCCCCTTTGATGTGTTGGATAAATAATTTTACCTATATTAAATAATATTATTTTACTATATTGTAGTTAAGTTATAAGAATATAAGATACCCCTTTTCCTTAAAAATAACATAAAAAATAGAAGCTTATTACTTCACATGGTTCCAAACGAAACAGACAAGTTTTAAAGAATTGTTTTATAAAATTCACGGTCAAACAGGTTTTCTAAAAGGAACGGACAGCAATAGCCAAGACGGCACTGGATAATGATGTCCACTCCGGTCATAGCGTGGGAACTAAAGGGTTGATTTGAAGATTGTATTTTGATTCATCATCACCCTATTAACGTTCACACTGCTGGGACACAGGGACTTCTCTCTTGGATTTTAATGAGTTTTTTTTATAAATAGATAGAATGATTCAAGAGTAAGATTAATGTGTACTTTTACCGCGATAATGGATAAATATCTATTGTCTCCTTTCCAAAACAAATCTAAAATAACAACTTGTACAAGACAAACGTACGAAATTTGTACTTTGTAGTTGTTATTTTAGAATAATACCAGCATTTCCATCATAAAACAAGTTTCTAATAATTGTATAAAATTACACGGTCAAACAGGTTATCTAAAAGGAACGGACAACAAAGGCGAAGACAGCACCGGACAATGCTGTCCAGTCCGGTCATCGTGTGGGAACTAAAGGGTTGATTTGAAGATTTTAGTTTTAAAACCGGTTTTTTGAGAAACGGTCACTTTATTATAGTATTTTTTAATTTGTTGTAAAGAGTTGGTCACTGTGAGAATGTCTTATTTTGAATGTCGGGCCTTCTGATAGTTGGTTTGGTAACTATGATAAAAAAAACGGGTGATAATTCAACACATTTATTTCATATTTTTTTTATGTCATGTGACGAAAAGAGTGTTAGATATGTCTGTCGATGGATATGTGATATGTGGGAAGAGGTAGGCCAAAGAAAAGATGGATGGACTGTGTGAAGGATGATATGTGTAAGAAAGGAGTGAGTGTTGAGATGACGAGTGACAAAGGAAAATGGAAGGAAAAAACATATTGTGCCGACCCCACATAATGTGGGATAAGGGCAAGAGAATGATGATATTTAGTTTCAGAACTTATTACTTAAAAACTTATTGAAATGATTCATTCACCGGGATGAAGAAGTAACTGGGTAGGTACCTACTGTATTTGATTTGAATAAGAAGGCCGTGACATTAAGACTATATATTAAAATTAAATGCTCTGTTTCTTCATTGTTAAAATTTTTCTTTAGTGGAAGATAACAAAAAAGTATTATTTTAATTGAGTAACGAACAACTTTCTTGCAACAAAAAGTATTTAGTTCAAAGTCTGAATCTACATACATTTATGTATTTTAATCGTAAGCTGCTCTAAACTGATTTTTGTTATTTATTAAAAATATAAGACTTGTGTGAGAAAAAATCCTATTCGTAATTTGAGTAAAATCTTGACACCAAAAGTCTTATCTTACCTAAAATATGTGTAACTCGTGGCGTTATTAAGAAATCAAGTTGCTGTCCTAACTCCGGCCCTGTGCAACCCGCTCGGAAAATATAAATTGGGATTCATATATTTTAGTGCCTCCACTATTTCGAAAGTGTTTTGAAAAGTCGCCCAACTCCCCACCCCGTTAATTCCTGCAAAGTCGCATTTACACCGTGGGCGGCAATGGGAAATAAAGATTACGTTTATAAATTATTTTATTCACTAAGAGTTTCAGACTTTTTGACTAGGAGCGAATCTACCTAGCACTGGAAACAAGAAACAAGAGATTGCATGAACATGCGATAATTCAGCCGTCACCAGAATTTCAGCTTATTTGGAAATCTAGACCTTTAAGTAGCTACCTCTTGATCAAGTCAGACCAACCAATTACCAATTACACATTACAATTTATTAGCACATCCTGGCAGCTAATTATCTGTTTGTGGTTTTTATGTTAATTTTCTTGTGTCTGTTTGTTATGCTATCTTCTGTGCTGTTGTTTGTTAATGTACCAAAATAAATGTATTTCATTTCATTTTAATTAACTAAGTGACCCTGCAGTGCACTGAGTATTTCAAATGGGTTTTTAAAACTTTGTGTTCTAAAATTTTTATTTTAAAACATTTGAATAACACATAGTTGATAAACATTTATCTATCCACTAACTCAGATATTCTCCCTCCCTGTTGTGTGAAAGGGACTCCTTTGAAATGTCGGGCCTCCCCGCTTTGCGCTAAATAGATTAATTCTAATAAATTGGAGTTTAAAGACTACTACACAATTCAAAAAGCATTTTATTGTTAAATAGTTTAAGAAAAGCAAATATGTATATTTTTACAAATTAAAAATAATTTATACAGTTGCTAATTACAATCTTCTTAGTTCTAAAAATGAATAAACCGCCCAAGCGACCTCTTTTATAGAAGCGAGGTAAAATAACCTTTATTTACAAATGTTTTAAAAAACGCTGTTTGAATCAGTTTCTTTACAAAATATCATTAAAATATTTCTTATTTTCACTATACACAGTTCAGAAATATACGCTAAGTTTAGGTACTAAAACATATTATTTGCGAATCAATACAAAAACATAACCTCTTTTACGTATGAATGTTTTCTAAACTCATCCAATTCGTTATTTTCGTTATTAAATCAGAACATAATATATGTACATAATTTTAACATATTTTGTATGTCTTGTCATATCAAACCCCATTAATTTCAAGAAATATATGAAAATAATCTAACACGCTCGCAATAGACTAATTATAATAATTAGTCCGTCAATAAAAATTTAAAACAATTGTTATTACTTGTCAATAAATATTTAAAGCAATTGTTAAACAAGACTGGAAGGCTGGGTGGAAGGTCTTCCATACGATGGACAGATTAAATAAAAACCACCGTAGGGGGACTGTTAAACGATTGCAGCAGGATGACCTCCAACGGAGAAAAGTGGCGCGCTGTCGTGAGGCGAATATCAATATATAATATAGGCCCACACCGCCGACACATGACCACCACGACCGCTCTGTCAAGAGCGTAACGGAAAAGAAGAAGAAACGAGACTGCAACAGTGCGTTGAAGTTTCGCGAGACGCAACGCTTTTGTGCGATTTATACTAAATTTTGCAGTCACAAGCCACTTTTTAACTATTTCTGCGAGTAACGCAGCAGCCGCTTCTCGCTATTCTTGGTCACCATGGAAGACCAGCGCTATAACAGGACCTAGTTCTGACATAGCACATGCTGATTGGTGACCATTTATGTCATTAAGAATCACTATGTAACACCTGTAGAATATTTTATTTAAGTTTAGTTTGATGACATAATAAACGTTTTTCATCTTATCTTATCTTACTTGGGAAGTTTGATGCTCTATGTTTACACTTTCTTATTAAATTGATAAAGCAAAAAATAGGTGTCCAGTATTTTTGGACTAACGGCTAACCGACGTATTAAACAGATACCAATTTTTTTTTAATGTAATACCTATGTTTAATTTGTTTATGTTTTATGTATTGAATTTTTGACGTTTCTAAGATTTGTATAACTAAACACAAAGTTGTGGCATTGGGCAACCATGTTAAACCCATATTGTGACTTGTAATCCTTATTATCAATAAATGACTATTACTATTATGACTATTATGGAAATAAATGATTTTGTATCTTGTATAATTTTATCGCTTTTTGTGTAACTGCGATTTTAGTTTTACTGCCTTTTTGGAAGGTTTTTAGCTCCGGGGTTGTTTTATAAGGGTCGATGTTTGGTTAGGCCGACCTTTTTTAGGCCGTTGGGACCGAATAGTTTTAGTTTTCAGTTGTTAAACGGAATTGCGCTTCGGAAAATCCCTATTGGGTATGGGTTACTGGTGATTGGCGTTTTTAAATAGATATTTGTTTTGGGTAAAATAGTTTTAATCTATACAGTCACCAGTGGGCGTCATTATCGGTTGTAATAAATCTACAGCAGAAAACAGTTTTTTTAAATATTGAAAATTGTTATAAATATGGAGTTGCTATATGGTATACACCATGTTTAGCAAGTAGATTACCAGGTAGAAAGAAGATAAATATTAATCAAATATCTATAAAAATAATTATTATAAATTGAATCCGCCGCGTCTGTCTGTCCCTATATTTGTGACTAGCGGCACGCCCCGGCTTTGCACGGGTAATTATTGAAAATTGTTTCAAAATTATTCGAATTTTTCTCGCCGTAAAAACCATCCACTCCAACGAACATTTAAAAAAATAAATTTGCTAAATTGGTATAGGCGTTGTTGAGTTATGCGCTTAGCAACACATTTTGCGATTCATTTTTAACCCCCCCCCAAAAAAGAGGGGTGTCATATGTTTGACGTGTCTAGTCTGTCTGGGACATCATAGCTCCCGAACGGATGAAGCGATTTCAACTTAGTTTTTTTTGTTTAAAAGGTGAGTCTGGCGCGAGTGATCTTAGACGCTAGTGCTCTTGTTTCATGAAAATCGGTTGTGCCGTTTAAAAATTGTGGGGAAGGAAAACCGAAAATCTGCAAAAACACGAGTATCAAATGTAAGCGCATTGCGTGCACATTACACATTATTATAGTGTTTTACTTTTAAGGAAATTGAAGGATTTGAATCGGGGGTTTTTCTTATATTTTAAATTTAGATTTATTATTTATAAGAAGATTAAGGTAAGAGAAAACATACTATTGATTGCAATCTTCAATTTGGTGTAGCCGACAACAAACATAAACTTGGTTCGGGTCAATTTGTGTAACGTTAGTTTTTTGAAGAAAGTTGGTTAGTATATTTGTGTATAATTTTTCGTTCAAGCTAAGAATTAGTGTAAGAGCAGCAGAGCTGGTTTGCCAAGATACATACACCAACTTAACCTTCTTCGGTCATAGGAATACAACAATTCGACTTATGTAAATGGATCACATACCTACTCAGTTACAACATAATTTCGACGGAAGTCTGCAAAATTTACAGAAATGTGTAGCGTAACTGTATTTTTTTAAAGTTAGAATTACTTATATTATTATGCTATTCGAAAGAGCAGAAAAAAACTAAAAAAACTGTATACTCAACTTATTTTACGTGTTTTGGTGGTTAACCCAATTGAACTGCCAACCGACGATATGTACAATATCTATGCTATAATGGTAGGGTTTAGTTCTGAAAATAACTTTTTGAATGGGATTAGTTACCTGTTAACGAATTATTAACTACTTACTAAGCGACAAAATATTATCAAGCGACAATTTTTTTATTTCCGCACACGACCATTCAGTAGGGAGCCGATCGCGCGGCAGATTATTTCGTGATCTTAACCCGTACCTTCGTGCCCGAGTGACGCCTGCCACTCCACAACGCATAGTGTCACAAAACTATAATAGTTAGAGATATGATGCAACGACGTTTTTTGTAGATGATGATAAGTTCTACAAAGTTGTAATACATCACTTAGTTATATATTCAATAGTTTTCGCAGCATTCGCGATTAAAGAAAGATCTTAGGTTTATTTTTTCATAAAAATCGGTTATTGTCACAAAACTATAATAGTTAGAGATATGATGTAACAACGTTTTTTGTAGATAATGATAAGTTCTAAAAAGTTGTAATACATCACTTTGTTATATATTCAATAGTTTTCGCAGCATTCGCGATTAAAGAAAGATTTTGGGTTCTTTTTTTTCACCATGGGTTACATTATCGGAGTTTGGTAAGGAATCATATTATTTTTGAAAACTAAATATAGCCTATGTCACTCAGGGATAGTGTAGCTTTCGAATGGTGAAAGAATTTTTTAAATCGGTGCAGTAGTTTCAGAGCCTATACGAGACAAACAAACAAACAAAAAATCAAACCTTTCCTCTTTATAATATTAGTATAGATAAACTCAAAAACTACTGAACGGATCTTTATGCGGTTTTCAGCAATAGGTAGAGTGATTATATTTGAAGGTTTTCGTATCCAAGCAAAGCTGGAGCGGGCTAGCTAGTATTAAATTTATCAGATAAAATTTTAATAAAATATTAGTTGGCACCTACTGATAAAAAAAATATTGTTGAGGCAACATGCAACAGTTGATAATCGGACTAATACCTTAATGCTGAATAACCTAATAAAAAATGTTAGTGGACTATTCTACTTATTTAATTTTGGGCATGGAATTTAACTAGGACTTTTTATTTTATGTCCATAAATTTTGTAACACTAAACTAGAATGAGAAGTCTTTCTCAGAGCCTAAGTTATTTTTATGATTATATACCACATCATTTATGAGTATCCAAAACATGGCACTAAAATTTAAAACAACGCGACTATGCAAGCAATTACGAGCTCCGTAGGTCACAATACCAAACTACGAGTTATCCACGCCATCTTGTCGCAATTCCAAATTCAAATGAACCGCCATCTGCAGACAGCGACACATGAAAATGGGGAATTGTTTTTTTTTATGTTGGTAGTTACAAATCTAAACATTATTTAAAGTGTTTTCTTTTTAATTTCAGCAATCTTTTGGTTACAAAAGTTTTTAGCAACTCTGGTTTCCTTCTTTTTACGTCGTAAGAGGTCTTAAAATATAGTTTTGTCTAATTACCAAATTTAAATGATATCGTTGAAATACTATGTGCTGTGTGTAATAAATACAATTAAAATATTCAAAGTAATATAAAACATAATGCCTAGAGTCGATCGGGTTTTCCTATATCTCCAATGTTCTTATGCACTTACTGAGACGTGAATAATTCTTATTTAATCTATATTCCATCGCATTAGGCTTAAAAACTCTGACATTATGTATATGTCATTGTTGTAACACTAAATAAAATAAACAATGGCTGTATTATGTTAACAATACATTTCATTCACTCATTCATTCGTTCAACCACAATAAAGAGGCTACACCGTCCATTATATCCAGAGTTATGCAGATTTGTTCCCGAAGAAGTCTTACAATCGACGTGCTTTGTGAAATTGAAATTACTAAGTTTAGATGAAGACGCTGGCAAAATAATGGTAGCATCAACTTATGATTGTCAAACAAGAGGCAACGCGGGACTTAACTTTGAGCCATTTCATTCGGCTAGCTAGTGATGGGATACTCTCTCATTTGCAGTATCGATTAAATTTAATATTTCATTGATTGATTCATTCATTCTATGGTTGTTTCATCGCACACGCTCTCCCTAAATAATATTAAGTTTTCTTCTTTCTTTGATTTTGTTATCATTATTTAACTATTGGTATATAATAAGTATATAATAAAACTTAATAAGCGAACGGTATTCAAAAGTATCAGTGCGTTATAGATATTCCTAGCGATATACGTTTATTCGATTGGAATGCAAAACTGACTGATGCATCCATGACATCTGATTGTTATAGCACCAGAAGCTTTGCAAGACGCCGACAAAGATCAGGCTTCATTAAGCATTATCACCAAATATTAAGAGTATATCAGATTGCGTTCAAATGATTAGCCATAAAGAACATCGATGCCGATAACTTTATTGGTGGGAATGAATAGTCATTTATAGATAATAAAATTATACGTCACAATTACTGCTTATTTTTAGTACTAACACAATCATGAAACAGTCAATTAAATAAAAGCTAAGACAAGATATGTATAAATATTACCAATGTCTAATTGCAAAGAGTAAGAAATCATTTATTCCATTAAGAGACATATCGTATAGACATTATATCACTTGGAAAAGACAAAATTATCGATGAACCTTAAATTTTATCGACACAGTCCATCCTTACGCGGAACAAGCGTCTCGAAGCTCGCCAGCTTCGTTCGGTAAGTTTTGATAGAATTTTCAATTACCATCCTTTGTTTCAAGTTTCGCTATGTAAAGTACTTGGTGTTGCCACTAGTTTTTGTTTGACGTTGTATGGGTTTTTTGGAGGTTAGGGAGAACACGTGAATGGGAACGGTTGGTATTTTTATCTGTTTTTTTTTTTAACATTTGATTTAAATGATTATAAACTAGCTGATCCCAGCAAACGTTGTTTTGCAAAATGAAAAATAGATATTAACCAATTCTCTGACCTACTGAATACGCATATAAAATTTGGTAAAAATCGGTAGCTTACTTACTTAACAAACTTAACTTAACAATTTCCACAATCACAATGTTAGTTACCGCGGTAACTAACATTGTGACATGGACATTGTATATTAGAAGATATAGCTGGAAAATCCACACACGCGTTGAAATAAGAAGGTCTATTCACAATACCTTATTTAAAAACATTAGAATTCATAACCATAGAGTGAACTCCAAACGTATAGACTACCCAACAAAACGAACTTCGAAAAATTGTATACAAACAATAAATAAGTTATTTCAAAACATCCGTCGCACATAAACACCGTTTATTCCTCCAACCAAAAGGTCTATTTTCCAACAAAGTTTAATAATATCGTATAAATTTAACAAAATAAATGCACATAAATCTAAGTATTATTTTTATTACAATTTATATAGCTAACATGAACTAAATAAAAACGATTTCTTATATATGTATAAGAAACCGTTAATGACATCATATATTTCCAATACTGAATATTCACTACATTAATATTCCCCTTATTATGATTTCCGCTGAACAAACAACAATATGGCGGCACATATTAAAACAGTGAAAACATTTTGATTGCCTTTGACAGGGCACGGCAAGTTTTAATAGAAATTTAAATTAGGTGGGTCGTGTAGTCGATGTGAAGGTATTTAAGGAAGCAAAGTTTGGGAACTCCGGTTAAGGTAAACTTTGAGAATCATCGTCTTGGCATCTTTTAATAACAGACAGTTATAAGCTATATACAATGTGTTTCAAAATTGGTATATAGAGCGGAAAATGTGTGAATGCTGAAAATGCACTTTCTCCTTGATCTGGGTGTTTAATATGTGAAATAAAATAATGAGCTCATCTTTCGAACCACTTCCGCTGTATATACAAATTTTGAAACACTTTGTATATAAATATGCTGATTACCTTGTTATAATTATTTATTAGCGACTATCCTACGCAAGATAGCATAATTATTAAATAAAGAGATAAAATTTGTTTACCTACGTTGAGAAGAAAGATTCATTAAAAGCCAATTCTTCATTAAAAAATAAACTTAAGTATTTTGGTTGTTTGAATGATGATGATACGGATCTGTGTCTATTACAGTCATCATCATCATCATTTCATTTCATTTTCAAAGACTTCCAGTAATCGCTAGCAGCCTGTAACCACCGCGAACCCGCTACCCTCACCAGTTCGTCCGTCTTACTAGTTGGTGGACGTCCTACTCTACTTTTGCCGAATCGTGGTTTACTACAGCAGTTACTTATATTAAAAGGTCCTTATATATCTAAGAGTAGGTACAATCTTAATTGTACGAACTTAATTAACAAACTTCATAAAATATACACGAGTTTCTAGAACTTTTGCGAAGCTAAGTATTTGCTTAAAGAAAATTCATTTAAAGTTTGAATCGCTCCACAGATCTCAATACGTTTGAAGTTTGCAAAATTCAATTTGCGTTCTCAATTCAAGTCTCGAAAACCAATTTGGTGTACAAAAACTTTATCTTGAGAATAAGATTTGGAGGGGGAAAGGGACAGACTGATGCAGTGTCACTTTATACGATTTTCTTCTTAGAAGTTGGATTTTAATTATGTATTTGAATTCTTATTGGTGATTGACCTGAAATTTGATAAATTTAGGTATTGTGAAATAATTATTCTTGCGATAAATAAATGAGGGATCACGCGTTTTATTTTGATAAGACATTCTCGATACATTTTCAATTTAAAACAAATAATGTATATCTTTAAGTCTTCATAATTTTTTTTGGGTCATTATGCACCTTATAGACACACATCTTTATGAAAGAATTTAAACAGAGAACGTAAACAGTTTGAAATAAGAAGGACCGTTCACAATTCCTAATTTAAAATCATTCCAATATAATAACCAAGGAGTGAACTAAAACGTACAGAACGACCCAACAAAACGAACTCAGCAAAAATTGTATACAATAAATAAGTAATACGAAAACATCTGTCGCACATAAACCCCGCTTATTCCTCCAACCAAAAGGTCTATTTTCCAACAACGATAAGAATTTCGTATGAAAGTTAGCAAAATAAATGACGCACATTAATCTAAGTAAACGCCATTAACATCAAGATATAAACTTACCTTCCCGTTTCCAAGTCGAATAAGGGAGGGGGTGTTTTCACCCCACCAAGACGAGAAATATTTACATAAATTTACAAATTTCGCTGCAAAATAAAGTTGAGTAGGGGTGGCGCGTACGCCTTTGGATTTCTAATAGATTGTTTACTTAATAAAGCATACTTCTTGTATATAACATGAAATAGTTGAGCTTATCTCTTGATCTTCCTCTGCTGCTGAGTTAGATTCATTAATTCCATTAAATTTATTTACTTGTAGGTACTAATTCTAAGTAATGTGGTCTAAGATGGGGCATAAAGACCTAGAAAGTAGGCTTCTCCGGACCTCTTTACGAAACGCGAATAAATCGTTTCACTCACTGGCCCAGCCCGGGGGGTGGTGACGAGCCGCGGAGAAGCCTACCACCAGAGACTGTTCTTAGCACCGCCCGGAGGTCACGTGTAAGGATTCAGAGGGTTAACACTTACGGAAGTGAACAGAAAACCTCCAAGATTGATTGATTTAAATTGATTGAATGACAATGAATACTTAGTATTTACACGTTTAAATAGCCAACGAAAAATGGAAACGAAGCAATATTTTTTGGCGTGACCATGGCAATGGTTTTCTAATATTATAATACTTATTATCGCTGCTAGATTACTGAGACTTTTTGTGTGAATTTCGTAGTACGATAAGTAAACAGTAAGAAATTGATAATTTAGGTACATTGCCATTTTTTCTGGTGATCAATTAGAGCTTATTCCTGATAGATATAAATAAATACAACAATCCACACAACAAAATCAAGCCCCGTGGTAAGCTCTAAGCTAGTGTTACGGGTAATAGACATCTGATATACTTAACTTATTAGACAGATATTTTTATCATACATTATGTAACACCCAGACCAAGGAGAAAGTGCTTGCAGAACATACAAACCTTGACTCCTCGGCGGGAATCCAACCCACTACGTCTTGCACCGCAAACGGACTTTAATAATGTGAATGCTTAAAATTACGTGGCAACCCTGATTCTAGTCTAGAAGCATAGTTCGCGCGGGTCGCCCCCCTGGTAGTTGGGGGGGAGAGAGGGGGCCGTTTTTCATGTTTAATTTTAACTTTGCAAAACTGGCGTTTTAATAACGGCCCGTCTTTCGCTCTCCGAATTTTATGCGAACCTTTTTGCCGTTTCGAAATGAGAATTTCCAGTTTATGGAACACTGGAGACGGGAAAGTTTTATTGTGTATAAATAAGTTTTAGTGTAGTAAAAATTGCTTATTTATTATTTCGTTTGGAGTTTGCTGTTTCGCGTGGTTTTGGCTGCATTAAGGTATTCCCGGGATTTTGTATGATATTTTGTAAGGGTTTTGTTGTTGAGTTGCCTGAGTCGTGATTTTATCATATTGTTTTTGATAAAGATTATTGTAAAGGGTGAAGAGGTGTTATTTAAACAGGAAAAACATTTTTTTTCAGTGTAGTACCTAATAAATAACTAATAACTACATAATTGTATGTTATATTCATTTGGAGCGTCGAGTTAGGTTGGTTTAATCCCCTTATGTTTTGAAGGAGTCCTATGTCCAGCAATAGATGTCTTATAACCGAAATTATGAACCTAACCACCTGTACCAGGTGCTTACAAAATTGTAAATGTACATAAATAACAGTTATTGGCTGTGCATTTTTCTGTCAATCTTAGGGTTGACGGTCTATTATTATTATAATATATAAAAGTGTACCTATTGAATAAGTTTCTTACCATATAACAGCAGGTGCTATTGTCAAAATTAATTCGAGATAGTACCATTTTCCCTCCAAAATCAGTAAATAGAAGTCGTGAGGCAAGCCGTAAAACAAGGAACGGAATATTAAAACGGCACAGAACGCCATTAAAATGCGTAATTGCTGGATTAGGAGCCCAAGATTCCTCTATTTCCCTCTAGTGCGCGTACATATTATGGCATTTCAGTACCAAATGATTAATATCTTTAATAAATGGAACTGTTTTTTTAAATAAAATTTAATTATTCCCGATAAGGCGATGAGGTCGCTCAGCGAAAAAGTATATAATTATTTAATGTAAAAATAATATATGTATGAATAAAAAACAGTGCTTTAAAATGACTGTATGACTGCTGCTATCCCTTTAAATCCTTCTCCGTCAGAGCGCGGCTTTCTATAACTATAGGAACACAAATTTATATATTTTTGAATATTATCAATTACTAGTTTTCCACGACAGAGCGTTGCTTGGATTTTATGGATTTTTTTCCGGATGGAAGGTCGTATTTCTCTCTCTGGGGTCGTTCTCCCATGGCTGAGGATTGTGGTCATCACAGGTTGTGGATAAAGGTGCTGTGGTGCACCTGGAGTTAATAACCTGCCTCCAACGGTGCCTATCCATGGCGTCACGGACAACCGAGCAGAATCTAGATGAGGAAGAAGCCTCACTTGATCGGACCATCTGGTTGTAGACCGACCACGGGCTCTTTTACCCTCAGTGTTTCCAACTACGATCGGCTTCTCCAAGCTTTCATCCCCCTTCAGAAGAAAGTCGTATATTAATCCGTAAATAAGCCTATAGCCTTCCTCCATAAAATAAGCTATCTAACAGTTCACTGTTAACTGCAATTTATTGCAACAGTAGTACCTGAGATTATCGCAATCAAACAAACAAACTCCTCAGCTTTATTTAATGTTAGTATATCTGTTTCATTTAGTGATTTTTTTCCAATCTGTTTAAAAACAAGTACTTGTAGTAAATACTGAAATAATGTAAATAAACAATTATTATTAATAAAATTACTTAAAAGGTACATTTATTTACTTATATTATTAACTCTTCACGAAAGCCATAACAAACCTCGAGATATATTAGTCGTGTTGCGAGTTCTGCAAGAAAAAAAAAATGTTTTGCATACGGACCGTAAAATACTACAAGGATGCTACCATGCCTCGTTATTGGTAAGTCAAACAGACACGTAACTGTTACTAATGACCTTGCATGGAGTACTGGAACCTTGGAATACTTACCAAAACAAACAGGTGACAAAGAAATCGGTTACTACAATAGCACTCATAGTCTGTACGGTCCCCGACGTGCCTCACATACGTCATGAGGAGGTCTCAAGATTAGGCGATTACATCGGCTTTTTCGTATTTCGAACGCACGTCGCTGCGTTTTATGCCTCGAACTCGGAACGTTCTGAATTTAAATGGATTAACCGCTT
The DNA here is from genome assembly GCA_929108375.1 of Gymnoscelis rufifasciata. Taxonomy (NCBI): domain Eukaryota; kingdom Metazoa; phylum Arthropoda; class Insecta; order Lepidoptera; family Geometridae; genus Gymnoscelis; species Gymnoscelis rufifasciata. The sequence goes on along the minus strand of OV815327.1, from coordinate 3,181,463 downwards.
TGGATTCGAAATTTGAATTGGGTTTTTAATTAGGAATGTTGTAATTATTTTGTAATGTTATGATATGATATAAGAAAGGTTACATTCCAATTATTGTTTTTTTTAAGAACTGATAAAATAGGTATTTAGATTTCTACCTACTTACCCAAGTTGCTTTTTTATACTTTGTCTCTCTGTATTCTCAAAGGTAAACAACACAGTTTATTAGCTAGATATAAGTAAGCTTATTTATCATCAGCAAAAAATCATAATTAAAAAAAAATGCCTAAGATCATAAAACTTATCTTACATTACGTTACTTCCTTACTAGTTACCGTTTCGCCTTCAACTAAGAAGAACAAAAACTACACTTAAAAGTAGACATTAACATTCATATCAGCCATAAAAACACCCGCTGGGAGGCGCTCTATCTGTACACGTATAAATCTATATGACGTCATTAAGAAAACAGAGCTATCGTCTTGCGTATAACCGTCCCCCTCCCACGCGCTGCGTCCCCTTGTTGGAAAGAGATAGCAGGTGTCTTAGGGAGGCATGGCGCCTTACAATGGAGAAAAGATGGAGAAATTAAATAATACTTTGTCGTTTAAATTGAGGGTGGTGGGGTAGTTTGAAAATTTTGGGGGTAAAAAGTATTGATTTTAGTGGGATAGCGTTTTGCGGTAAATTTTCCTGGTAAGATTTTAGATAACTAGTTGTTTTTGTTAGTCGGTACCTAAGTTTTTGTCTCGCCAAGTTTCTTTGTTAAAGCTTTTTTGGGTGTGTTTACGGTTTGTTGCTGTCTTTATTATGAAGCTGGTTTTAGGATTTCATTTCGCTAATAAAAATGACAGCTTGCCGGTATTAAGGTGAGATTATGCCATTTGCTTAAAGTTACATTAATACTTACACAAGATTTTTTTTAAAATTTTATTTATTCTTAATTACCTACCTATGTAAATTTTTAGATATAAGTTTTTTTTCTACTGTAAGCGATTAGTAATTTTTTAATCTTATTTTAAATATATGATATGCGGTTATCAAAATAAATATTTTGACCTAATGTTGGTCTTTTGTGAACGAGCACTCATAGTTTGTTCTGAATTAAGACTATTAATGAAATCGTACCTACTCTAATAAAATATGTCAAATTTGATTATATATTCATATATACGACATCGGATCCGGCCAAAGGGAACTCACCAGAAGATGAGCATCAACGTGTTCTTGAATGCGATCACCAATCACCAACCCGCTTGCTAAGCGTGACGACTATAGCAATGTCCCAACTATATTAGTATATAAGGAAGGTTAACGTCTTGGTGGTGTTCATTCCACTGTAGAAGACCGCGAGTGTATCATTGTTATATAAACAATATCAAGTGTAATAATCTTGAAAAATGTATGTGCTCTTTAAAAAAAAACACGAACTTTAACGGTGAAGGCAAACATCGTGAGGAAACCGGCATGTTCAGAGAACTTTAACGAGTTTGAAGGGCATGTGACATTCGCCAGCGTGGTGAATTAAGGCCTAATCTCTCTCGTCAGGAGAGAAGTCCCTGTGTCCCAGCAGTGGGAACGTTAATAGGGTGATGATGATGATGATGAAGTGTAATAATTAATAAAAAAAACACTGAAACAGCACTACGTTGGAACTCATTTTATTTATTACCTGTTTCGTTAGAGTTTCAAATAAATGATGTCTATTTTCAGTAGTACAGTCTCGCATACTTACGTTCTTCGGACACGTCACTCGACGCGACAATCAGTCCATCGCACGTCTTGTTGTTCAAGGAAAGGTAGAGGGCACAAGGCCGCTTGGATGGTCTCCCATACGATGGACAGACCAAATAAAAACCACCGTAGGGGGACTGTTAAACGATTGCAGCGGGATGACCAAAAAAAAAACAGTGAAAAAGAAAAAAAAAAGTTGCTTTGACTCCAATTTTTGTTTATCACTTGTACTGAAAGACAAACGCATTTAAACTGTGGGTTTACACGTGAACGGAATTATTTACTTACCTTAGAAACAGAGTTACATAACGTTACTATGCTAAAATAAGATGTAAGATGCAGTCATCTAATCTCAAGGAAAAACAGCGCTGTGATTTGACTCGCTCAATACAGCATAATGCTGAATGATCATCTTTTTGTCACATATGTTATTGTTTTTTGCTAACGTATATTTGTTGTTTTTTGTTAAGGTATATTTGTTTTTTTTTATTTTGTGACAAATAAACATTTCTTTCTTTCTTTTCTTTCTTTCTAATCATATGTATCAGTATACCTACATATATTATTACCCAGTTTTAATATTCAACGAACAATCATCGGTTTTTTATACCAATTACAATTCATCGTCAAAGCAACAACAACGGTCGGAAATACGATACATAGAAAAACCATTTATTCTTCATCACACAGTACATAGCTAAAATAAAACGTGTTCTAAAGAAACTGGCAGAAACCACCAAGAATAAGATATAATCATTTTTTTAATTTATATAACCTTGACAAAAAAAAACATGCTTATTAAGCCCCGATTTTACTATTGGCTGTAAATGCGATCAGATCAGGCTAAACTCGTTTTACCGGCTAACTGAGATCAAATTGACATTTAGTTGTTTAATTGTAATTTTCAATGCACTATTGTAGCATAAAATGGTGAAATTGGGGCTTAAACACTAACCAACAACAAAAACCTTTAAGGTTTAAACTAGTGCTATTATAGCTCTGACGCAAGTTCTCACAAACCTATCTAACTACACAAAGACATCTAAATTACTCAAGAGAACACAATATCTGAGGTAAACGCAAAAAAAAACCGCGTAGATAAGAACTTCCTTTGTCCAAAGCCGACTAAAAACCCACTAAGGGCAATTCCTCAACAAAAGACCCCAACTAATATTGTTATCATTCAGCTGAATAAAATAGGCGATACGCCCCCACCCTGTAAATAAGCCATTAGAAGCCGCGCACACTTGGCTATAAAATCTGTGCTTCTTGCCCCATCTGCCCCTTTCACCCCCGGGGGGTGGGGAGAGGCTATAACGTTCCGTGCTATAATTAAAACGACGTTTTCTAAGATAAAATGATACTTGCTTTTTGCTGCTTGCCCTAAATTGAGACGTTACGTTTGGGTATGGATGAAATAGAATCATGTGTTTATTTCTTTGGTTTTGTTTGGTATGTTTTATTGAAATTGTTTTTGGGTAGTAATGGGTTTGTTTTATGTTTTAAAAATATTTGTGGCTTCGACGGCGGAGTGGGACGTGAATCGGGTCATTTCCGAAAACGAGCTTTTTGATCAAAAAGCTCGTTTTGCTCGGTGGCAAAGAGGCATAGTAATTTATGGGTAGCGTCCGTCACGCGAAAGACGTTCCCTTTGCAGTCGCTTTGGTCGCACAGCATTTAGAAATACTATTATGTTGTTTATACACACACAATTATAATTTAACAGATTCATTTCTGAAAAATATATTAAATAAAACTTTAACGCACAATAGATACAGCAACCAAACTCGTATTGAGCTATTAGCTAATGTTACGGGTACTAGACATTCAGTAATCGGAAAAAACTGTAAAAACCTTAGTAACCAAAAAAAACTGTATTGAAATCGCGAAAACGCGTAAATTTCAATACAAAAAAGTTTCATGATATTTAATGGAAATTGCGAAACTGCAGAATATCAATTTTCTTAATCGACGTGGACGCGTTAAGCCCCAACTTATGCTTAATGGTACGAAAATCTTACCCCTTTGAGCTGTAATCATGACGCCCTCGCAACCACGAACTATAGGTTAACATGAGTTCACCAACACCCTTGTTATCAGATTTTTGAGGGTCTGAAATGTAGTTTCGTGACGTAGGTATAGTCTAATTTTAGACCCTGATATTTGTCAATAAGACTATAGCTAGCTGTTAGTTGCTGTGCTAGAACTAGACTAATTCGTTTCTGTTGATCAAAAGATAAAACCACTTTTTACAAATAGACAGAGAGACTAGGAACATATTTCGGTACACCACTCAGTACAGCACTCCTTTTACATTACCACTGCTGGAACACTAACTTCTCTCTTGACGAGAGAGATTAGGCCTTAATTCACCACGCTGGCCAAGTGCGGGTTGGTTAATGTCACATGTCCTTCAAACTTTATAAAGTTTTCAGAACATGCCGGTTTCCTCACGATATTTGCCTTCCCCGTTAAAAGCGAGCCTAAAGCGCATATACATTTTTGGAGAAGAAAAATCCAGAGGTGCTCGGCGGGTTTTAACTCACGACCTTCGGAATGATAGTCGTGCGTGCTCCCACTTAGCCAACACGGCTTTACGATCCTATTCTATGTAGCTAAAGATCTTTGTCCTTATAGAATAACTCCCTGTTTTAATACTCCTACAGATACATGAACACACACGAACACAAAAACAGATACACACACACAGACACAAAAACAAAACAACCTTTCATTTTTATATACCTAATATTTTATCATACTATTCATTTGTTTTTATTGTAAGATAAATATGTTTGTATTGTAAGATAAATATATATTAAGTGTAAGATAAATAATAGTTCTTCTTCTTCTTATAGTGCCTCTCCATTACTGAAGGTCGGCGGTCATCTTTTTAAACTTTTCCTTATCCAGGGCTAGCCTGAATAGGTCTTCTGCCTTCTTTATGCCCGTCCATTGCCTGATGTTTTCCTTCCTTAAATAATAGTTAAACATTCTTAATCATAGATACTCTCAATAGGCAAGAGCGAAACCCTCTAACACAGGTATCTCTATACTTAAAAGGGGGTTTCCGCTGTATTTATAATATAATGTACCTATAGATTAAGTAACTGAAATAAACTTTTTTTTTTTTCTCATTAATACCCGTAAGACAAACTTAGAGCTTATCACAGTGCTAAACGCCACTGTATAGATTGACAAACTATATTTATTTCACTAGTTTACGAATAAAAACCTGATAAAATATGTAAGAAGTTATAAAAAGGATTTGTTAGTAAAAATCAATTTATAAAAACTCTAATCTATAAAACTAGTTTTAAAGTAAACTGGAATTTGAAAAACTTGTTTTCAACGATGGAACCAGATCTAACCCTTCGATTGATAGTTTAATATTAACCCTTCCAGTGATATGTGAATTAATTGGAACAAGTTTTGGTGTCCATCTGGACATATGGTCAAGTTGACCAGTCTAGTGTAGTTTAATAACTGGTTTTGAATTGAAGTTATTATAACTAAGTCAGCAGTGTTACTTAAATTTGATATGTTAAAAATATTTTAAATTTGAAGAAAAATGTGTTACATTAATTGATTTATTCAGAACTAGTCGGGCCCGGCTTTATATGTGTGTTGTGTGTTTGTTGTATGCTTTGTTTGTATTTATGTTTTATAATACTTTTTAAAAACAAAGTTAACAAAGGTCTAGTGGAATTATATCAGAATTCATCCGTTTTTGAGTAAAAGTGTTTCATATTAATTTATATAAATACCAAGACTTAAAAGTTTATAGATGCGATAGGTATTTTAGGGTAGAATATTATTTTTTTCCTGAATAAGAGCTCTTTTACTGTAAACTGATTAACAATAATTTCATAAGAACCCCTAGTTACGTTCCCACTGCAAGGACTTCTCTCTTGACAAGAGAGATTCAACCTCCATTGACCACGCTGGCCAAGCGCGGGTTGGTGAATGTGACATGACCTTCAAACTTCTCAGAATATTCCTGTTAAAGCACGTGGAGGTTTTGTCTGTTCACGTCCGTAAGTGGTAACCCTCTGAATCCTCACACGTGACCTCCGGGTGGTGCTAAGAACAGTCTCTGGTGGGAGGCTTCGGCCGCGGCTTGTCACCACCCTCCGGGCTGGGCCAGTGCGTGAAGCGATTTTTTCGTGTTTCGTAATGTGGTCCGGAGAAGCCATCTTCTAGGCCTTCATGCTCCATCTTAGACCACATCGTCACTTTACATCAGGTGAGGTTGTGATCAAATGAAAGCTTATCAATAATAAAAAAAAAAGTGACGTTTAATGCGAACATAAATGTTTCAAAAAGAAAAATCCGGAGTTCTACATCAGGGGTTTGAACCCACGACCTTCGGAATAAAAGTTGAGTGTACTCCCACTTAGCCAGCAACTAAATAAATAATAATTACTTGATTATTGTGAATCGGAGCAATTAAATAAACTAGGGAATAGTAAAAGCGGCGTTAATTAAAGGGATGATCAAAGAAAGACGCCGCACTCTATTGTGCTGACTTCCGGTTACAGCTACGGGAAGAAGGTTGTATCTGCACGTTTCTTTCTTACTCAGGAATTAAAAAATAAACAGTTATACAATAGAGCTTTCATATTTTTGTTTAAAAGATGGCATGAAGATGGTATGTGTTCACCTACATTAAAATATAGAAGTTGTCGCAAATAATGAACACTTCATTTATGCTCTTATACGAACAAAAGTTTAAAGTTATATTATAAATTATTATAAATTTTATATTTCAGTTATTGTTTCGCTTTACAAACGTTTTTTATACCCTTAAATATTAAAAAGTAAAACTTTGTTCTATTTTCATATAAATGTAATACCTTATAATGTTAGCTTTAATTAGGCAGGAGTCCAAATAATTATTTTTATCAAAAAATGAAGTTCTTAAACCTTAAATACTGTCAAGTTTTCTATTAAAACACAATTTATTATTTTTCTTGCTAGTTAGAAGTTTAAATAATCCCAATAATAAAAAACCGTTATGTAAAAGTACAAAAAGTGCGCATACCACCTTCTGCCCACCCACATCCGCCCGCCGCCATCTTGGAGAAAACACAAAGATGCTGAATGGAGAAATTTTCTTGTGTAATTTTCACGCTTTTCCGCCCCTTCGCCCACCCTTATTAGTGTTGCATAAGGTTCAAAATAGCCGGTTTAAGAATATATAATTTAAAAAAAAAGGTACAAGCTATTTTAAATTACATATACTTATTATAAATGAATCTTGACACTTGACATGAAATGATTGTTTTACATAATACAGACAATATTTTATTTAAAGCAAAGTCTAGATTTCTTAAGTCTATTCTTTATTTATAGTTCAATATGATGTACAAAATCAGTTAAGTTTCTTGTAATTGGACTTTACGCTTGAAGCGACAATTTGCCAGTGCCGAGTTAAATAAAATTATAAGTGAAAAAGATGTTTCTTAGTTGAAAGCCATTTTGCGTTTCCGAACGAGTAAATCTACAAAATCAGCTAGTTAAAAGTATTACACTTTCTTCTGACTTCTGACATTTGTGAAAACTATTGACAGAAGTCTTATATTTGACAGTTCAGACAAGCCCATATTTAAATTGAACATGAAGTCAAGTTACAGAGCTTAAAAGCGTGTTCATGTTATCATGAACACTGCGATTTTTCGTTGTGTTCGAAAACGTTTATCTATTTATTATTTGTACCGTGTTCGGTGTCATGTCTTCGAACCCTTCAAATATTAAAATGTTCCCACGATGACCGATGCGTTGACCTATCTGGTACCCACTAGCTCTGTATAAACCTGTTTATTTGTTAGCTTCTTCGTAAAACCCGTTATTGTTAATTTTTTTCATGAATACTTCTTACCTACTAATTCAATTTATTTAGTTTTTATTGATGTGAAACTTCTATAGAATCGTAGTGATTTCAAACCGGATGCAAAAAGATGAAACGGAAATGGTAAGAGACACAAATACAATGCTTTATTTAAATTTCTTTGCGCGATACTTCGTAGTTGAGACTACGAAGTATCGCGCAAAGAGGTATTGCTGTATTTTATTTATATTATTTTGTAACATACTTTATGTAATACGCTTTATTGAAGTAATATAAATAATCCGAATAATTACAGATATATGTTTGTTTCTCTTATCATTTTAGCAGATGCGTTCATTTACCCTTTTTTTCTATTCGATATATATCATAATTATAGTTCGTAAGTAGTAGACTCCAATCGTGCGTCGGTCGTAGCTGACACACACACACTTTTTTTTTATTCTTCTTATTCTTTCGTCGATTTACTGAAGTTTCACTTCTATCGTGTGTGAATCGCACACACACCTTTTTTTATATTTTAAATATAAGTACATAATTGTAAAATTGTTTCATCATAATCATCATCAGTAATATCAATCGTAAGACGTTCTCTTTTGAACTTAACTTATGACCATTAACGATAAAATATTATCATATTTTTGGATGAAAGCGGCTTTATCAAGACATGCTCCAATGTAGTTGGGTATGTAGTCGTTTCATACCGCAAGATTTATATACCACGGTATGAATACCCCAAGGGCTCGTTTAGAATGGGTCAAACAACGGTTCGAAACGTCTAAGGACTTTTTGAAGTGAAACTTCTTTAGAATCGTTGTGATTTGAAACCGGATGCAACGGAAATGGAAATAAGATTGGCTTACCTGTCGGGTAAGCCAATCTTAAACGCTAACAAGGTTAAGCAACTTTGCGCGACGCCAGTACTTGGATGGGTGACCGCCCGAACAAATTTTGCATAGTATTTTTTTTTTGTTTTTTTTTTTATTCTTCTTATTCTTTTGTCGATTTACTTAAGTTTCACTTCTATCGTGTGTGAATCGCACACACACCTTTTTTTAGAATTTCGATTCGAACCTGCACCTCCGCGAAAGCGCCCCGACGTGCTACCAAAAACACAAGCGCGTCAATCACGTGATGATGCGTAAAAAGTAATATTTATCACTTATTAAAAATCATTAAGGCCCAAGTACTTATTAGAATCTAGATCTATGGAAATTCAGATTGGTCTTGAGCTGCCTAAAATAAAATTTGACTACAAATTACTTTGGAAAAAAAAACAAAAAAAAAGTGTAAATAGTGCAAAACCTACACTAAAAATAGTTTTTCATACCTTTTTCAACAAATTCCGTCTTTTATTACATACATCCCTACCTTTAGGCAATTTGCTCACCACCAGCCACCTTAGAGCCCCGAGTTTACGTGCTTTGACTGTTAAAGTATTTAATTTTACTGTGTTTGCGGGTCTCCTTATACCGGTTATGTGTTTATAGTGAGCCGTAAATTCATAGGAGTGTAACTTTTTAATTGAATCGGTTGGGACGGGATTTATTAATAAAGTAAAAAGGTAGACGACAAAAAAAAAATTACTTTGACATTTAAATAAAAAAAAATTACAATTTTTTTTTATTTCCTGCGAACGATTAATTGAGAATATACACTGTGTTGAAGAAGGATTTCGAATGATTTGTATTGAATATAACGGCACAAAGAAGCTGGTGGTGAGCAACTCTGGTAGGTACAGATGATTTTTATCTTAGCTCTTTTGTGATAAATTGCTGCCCTGACGTTTTGGATGGGCTAAAAGACAGACTAAACAGAATATCTATTTTTGAGTAGTCCTCTAGCCTATTCTTTGAAAAAAAACGGAGTTTATTTATTTCTTTTGTTACAAAGTTTCTAAACAAGTTCAATGTAGTTTTTTACCGGGCTTTGTTTTTTTATGTTGTTAAACTGTTTTAAAACTAAAAAGTACATTATGCACTCCAACCGAAAAAACACCTTTTTGACAAGAAATTAAAATACCGTTAGTATTTCCCTCACTTCTTGTTTATACCTAAAATCTCCCTTAGGCATTAACAAGTGAAAAAAAAATTATTTTTTATTAGTTCTTTAACGTTAAGTCAGAAATAAATATATCTAAGTCTAAGGGTAACTCATTCAAAAACACATGACGCAACCGATATGCAATAGAAGACTAGAAATCGATTCCCAAACACAAACTCGATTATAAAACTCAGCTATAATTCATCTAAAACTCGAATTCGGAACAATAGCTTTATTATCAGATAACGAAGCTGCTATAAATATTTAATGCTGTCAATACACCTATATACCCTTATCTAAGATTGTATATACGCCTCGGGGTATCAAGGCGAGGAGTGTAAAGAAGCCTTTACATCACGGAAATACCAAAGATGTTTTAGTCAAAGTCAAAGTCAAAACGTTTATTTCCTAAGAAGCACAGGCGTACAATATTATAGTCATGGACAGGTCAACTTAAAATTAAAAAACTAAATTTATTAAACAAAAACGATCAAGGAAATAACATTGTTTCGACAGATCGTTTCAATGTTTTATACCGAGTTGAGAAGCGGATAGAACAATAGCTTTATCAGTTTTTACAATTTTGTAGTTGTTACAATTTTGGAGTTCTTATTTGTTTAATATAAATATGTTAAGTATGTGAAAATAGAAAAACTAAAAAAAATATTGTATCTAGGTACTAACACGTTATCTTGAAATTAAAAACTTAGTGATCGTAAATTATCTCGTATATGCAATAGCTGACCGTTCTGGCAAATTGCGAAAACCCTTCCATTGAATTTATCTACCTATTACAGAAAACCGCATGAAGATTCGTTCAGTAGTTTTTTTTATTTTACCTTGAACATAAACATAGACGCGGTGAGAGTTACGAGTTAGACTAACGGACTATATTAAAAAAAAATTGCTTAATTTATAAAGTTTTGAGTATTTATACCATTTTCTGACACTTATCCATGAAAGAATCTCTAATTAATGCATAGAAAGAACGCAATCTTCTTCATCAGAGCTCAACATGAAATACCTACCGCGGTCACCCAGGCAGGTGGGTTGGCCAAGCGTTTCAAAAATTGACAACGTATACAGATGTTAGATTATAATTTACAAGCTTTTTTAATTTACCCACGGCTTTCTTCGCGTAATAATTTATTTTTCCTTAGTAAAAAGAAGTCTTTGTCATTTAAGAATAAAAAACGGCTATGTTCGTGCCAAATTGAATCCAAATCGAAACTGGGTTTTTTTTTTACTTTAAACAATAAAATGCTTGAAACCGGACTTAAATCGGTAAGAAGTTAGCCAACGTGTTATTCTAATAAGTAAATAAATGAACTTTATTATTGTAAAGTTTCAACAAAATCCCTTCTGCAGTTTTTTGGGAGATAACACTTTAACATTATACACATTTAAACATAATTTTGGGTATAAATCGTTTGTTGCTGCTGCATAATTTTATGTGCCAAATAAACATACATCTATATTCACACCTCCTTAATATAATAATAGGGTAAAATATATTGCCCCTAGCGTGCAACCCCCGCGTTCCTGTCGTAATGAGCCCCGGCCCAACTTTCTGCAGAGCCGCGAAAGTAGCAGGAAAACTTTAACAGCGTCTTCGAGCGTACTGCGACCGAGTGCCGATGATACTTGGAGGTTATTTATTGTCTTAATTGTTGTTTAATATTAATGTACTTCTCGATTGTTGTCAAGAAAACTGTTATGTTCGTAACGAACGCCATCGTCGAAGAGGTCTAAGCTCGTCTCTTCGCTGAGTCAGGGGCCATTCAGCTGCTATCTAGTCTTCTGTCCTTCGCTTAAGTCTTTTTGTTCGGTCTGGGAGCGACTACCACCGGGTCGCGTGATGGAGCCCTTTAGAAAGAGTAGGTGTATAAAATGTATGTTTTGAACATTTTGTTCACTAATTTATATAGTTATGCATTAAATATAGAAAGGATAAAAAATAGTCCGATGCTAATCAGTATCCTAGCTTCGTCTTTTAACGTAGTGGGAGATTGGAAGAAGTGAAGGAAGGCCTCTTGGGGCATAAGCATTTCTTATACTAATTTCCTTTCCCGTCACGGTGTCGTCGTATACAAAGTGTTCCAAATCACGCTTTATTATAAATAAGTTATTAAAGTATTTGCAGAGATTAGCACTAGCTTACAAACAGTAATTTTTACCACTTTATAATATTAGTTAAGATTTCAAAAAAAAAGTTCTTGAAATATTCGGGTTTGGGTAACACATTGTTCTTAATAACAACAACGAACCATGGTTTGAAAGCATCACATAGAAGGTATAAGATTGTAACCATTTTCTTATCAAGGCTGGAGCCTTACTTGATTAGTTTTCCATGTCTTAAATTTTTCCAATTATGTGATAATATTATTTTATTTGAAATATTCATCCAGTCAATCTTTATTAATATTAATATTACTAAACTGGAGAGTTCTCAATCTCAGGAACTACCAGTCCGATTTTAAAAATCATTTCAGTATTACATAGCGCATTTATCGATGAAAGCGTAAAGATATAACAGCGAAAAAATAAGTTAATTCTGCAAGAAAATGCTTAAATAGGAGCAACGCCACGGCGTGTTTAGCTAGTCAAATATAATTCAAAATCAATTCTTACCCCTCGCCTAAAGAATTCGTTGACCGTGAAAATAATAACATCTTTGTGTCTCCTACCCCATTCTCACGCTGACCGCTGTCCGTCTTGGGGTCAATGTAACCCTTATTGTCGCGAACGGGTTAGTGGACAGTTACAGGGAAATCCTGTTTCTATTCCCAGGAACATTTTTGTTAATTATAAAAGCATTTTATTGTGATTGTTTTGAGTTAGTCGAACTATATTATTCCAGACTGGACTGATTATACAGTGATAGTCCTTTGGAAGCTTCCTGTAACTATACTTCTATTTATAATTTTATATCACCATCATCATCACCCTCTCAACGTTCCCACTGCTGGGACACAGGGACTTCTACTCTTGACTTCTTCTTCTTGACTCTTGACGAGAGAGATTAGGCCTTAATTCACCACGCCTGGCCAAGTGCGGGTTGGTGAATGTCACATGTCCTTCCTACTCTTGTCCTCCATAATTTTATATAGCTGAATGCATTATTTTTAATTATTTTAGCTGATTGCCATGTGTGCTCAAGTTCTTTGCTGCATTGATTTTGTCCTATATACTTTCTTACTTTTATTCTATAAAGTACCTGAGTGTATACTTAGTACGGTGAGCATAATAAGTATTCATAGTAATCACTGACTTATTAAAGAGTCTGATAATATCTGCTTCTGATTCTAATGCCGTATTATTAAATAATGTCTCCTGTCGCACCTGTCTGTCTTTATGTTAGTTAGTCAAAAACTACTGAAATGATATTTCTGCGGCTTTCTGCGATAAATAAAGTAATTCAAGAGGAAGGTATTCGCATCCAAGCAAAGACGGGACGAACCAGCTGTATGTATATCAGTTATATTATATTTTAAAAATTAGGAGAAAACATTTCATGAAACATAGTCATTTAGTAAATTATTAAAAGAAACGTATTACAACCAAATCACCCAGAAGCATAGCTTCCCACTTCAGCACGTTATTATGCATTACGTAATCAAGTACCAAGACCGTTCCGCCGAACTACACCGCGCTTGAGATAAATTTCGGAGCGTCAGTGAAATTTTAATAACTAATTTTCTTGTAGGACTTGAGCTTGAGGCGTCTCCATTCTATACATACTTGTACGCTTTGTATATTCTGATTATCTATCTTGTTTTATGTGTTTAATTAGGTTTTGCTATCAGCATTGAACGTAAGGTTTTTTATTTATCTCTAATAATGATTTTTAATAAGTACCTAATAAATTTTAGATTTAGAGTTTTTTTCTTTTCAATTCCGTAAGTGTTAACACGTGACCTTTGGGTGGTGCTAAGAACAGTCTCTGATGGTAGGCTTCGGCCGCGGATTGTCACCACCCTCCGGGCTGGGCCAGTGCGTGAAACGATATTTTCGTGTTTCGTAATGTGGTCCTGAGAAGTCATCTACCTTCTAGGTCTTCATGCCCCATCTTAGACCACATCGTCACTTTACATTAGGTGATATTGTGCTCAAATGAAGGCATATCTAGCAGATGCTTCAACCCGATATTCGAAGCGTAGAAAGATTTAGACTTTTCAACTAAAAATTGTTAGAATTTTCTTAGATGTCATGCTTTATAACAATATTAGGACTGGAAACGGGTAGCACAGCACATGATAATACGGTTTTTGAATTTCCAATATTACGACGCTGTTTCAAGCGCCATGTCATATTGTACATATGTATGAATAGTAGCTAAGATATAAGCTGAACAATGTGTTAACAACTTACCTAAAACCCCTGTGTCCCACTGCTGGGCAAAGGCGTCCATTGTATCCTCAGCTCCCGATCTCCGGCCACTTCTCGCCAGTCATGAAGAAAGCTGTCAAGCTCGTCCCACCATCGTCGCCGAGATCTGCCTTCTCGCTGGGTCTGATAGCAAAAGTTTGTACAAAGTACGAAAATTACAATATAATCCAAAAGCACTTTATTGTACACACAGGAACAGTTCTACGTTACAAACAACAAGTAAAACACAAATATACAATGGGCGGCCTTATTGCTTATATCTGGTATCTAACAATTACATTACTTAACTAAAGAATAGATTAGTTCATAAATTCATAAATACCAAAGCTTATTAAGTATGTATACGTACTACATGCAATATTTTTTTTTAATTAGGTAAATTATCGTCATACATAGAAAAAACTGTGACGCATTAATAAGTGGTAAAATCCCTTCGGCCGCTTATAATGCAGTGAGTTAATTTACAAAACACCAAAAGCTTTCTTTTTTCATTTTTTGTTTATTACAACCGTGTTAATTAATAATAAATAAATAAAATTTATGATTGGTGTTTTGTAGGTACTCGTAAAACAAACATGCCCCGGAACTTAATGATATTACAACTCTTGAAATATTCTTATAATTAACATAATAAAATTTTTCGAGATTTTCTCAAACATCTAAGTGTCTAAGTTTTGTAAAACCAAACTATGGAAATAAATGATCTTGTATCATTATCTAAAGAAAAAAATACTTATTGCCTCTTTCCGTCGTCTTGTCCCCATCTCCCTTAAAATATATTCATGTGTATAGTATAATATTTTAAGGCGTGATAAATTGTAAAAAAATTATTACTGTTTACTTTTTACTTAAGTAGGTTTATCAAATTTCTAGTATTACATAATGCTTTATTTTGTTCGTTAAACCAAAAATCTTCTACAAGTGACTTCTTTTATAATATGAAATAAATATTTCCGTACAAACCACATAAAAACATCTAGCCCCGTGGTAAATTGAACACTCGTGTTAGGGGTATTAAGATAAACAAGATAAAAGATACAAAACCATTTATTTCCATTGTTTGGTTTTACAAAACATAGACACATCAAAAATAAAATACAAAAAACAACAAAAAAAACATAAAGACTATACATCTGATTTACTTGATATAATAGACATACCTATATATTTTCAATCACACATATAAACACCAGATTCAGAATCGAACACCATACCTCTTGCGCCGTAAGCGGACCTTCGCCCACTGAGGCAGTCAATATTCTCAGATTCTACTCACAAGTTCCTATAAGTTCAAATAAAACAATTGCTCGGCTGCATGGCAAAAATGTTGTATCTAATTTAAGTTACTTAAGTAAGTACTAAATGTAAATTTGCTGTGAAGCTGAGTTTGCAAAAAATAGATGAATATTAAAATGTGAGATCGCTCTTGAGCGTTAAGACCGCCAATTGTCGCATAGTGTAATAATTTATTTCTTTATTAATATTAAGTAACACGTTTGGATATCAATTACATTATTTAATAAAATAATAGATTAGTAGATACATAAATTCATAAATATCATAATCAAATTAATTATTATAGAAGTGAAAAATATAGAATATTTTTGTTACGTTACTGTTATAATTGTGTGCTCAATAAAGAATTATTATTATTATTAAATGTCTAGTACCTATTGCATACTTACAACAGGGCTATATCTTGTTGTCACCTTCAAAATCTTATCCAAGTGACTCCTTTTATATATATTTTCTAAGATTTTACTGACAATTTCCTCTTAGTTCAAAAAAATCAATTGCTCCGTCCATCATCCCGGCCCACCCGCCTCCTATCCACATTAATATATCTCGACGCGTGATAAATTGCCACCGCCCCAGCCCAACGTTTTCTTAGACGAATTTTGCGGGAACCATCAGGGTGCTCCATTTAATAATGTTTATGTAGAATATTAATCTTAATATATATAAATTTCGTGTCACAATGTTTGTCCTCAATGGACTCCTAAACCACTTAACCGATTATAATAAAATTCGCACACCATGTGCAGTTCGATCCAACTTGAGAGATAGGATGGTTTTTACGGCGAGAAAAATTCGAATAATTTCCGGGAAAATTTTATACCCGTGCGACGCCGGGGCGGGCCGCTAGTATATTATATTTTTGAAGAAACAAAATTTTTAAAACAGAATTTTTGTTTTATTTTTATTTCTTAGTATTTTAGTTATTTTGACAAGCGCTTGACACCGCGGCTTCGCCTGCGTAATAAATATAAAGGAGTTATTGTCCACAGCTGGAAAACAATGACATCCGTGCCAGATTTAATTAAATTTGGCTTTGCTCGCAGTAATTGATTTTCTAAAATGTAGCCTATGCGTTATTCTAGTATGAAAGCTATATTTTGGTGAAGTTTCATCAAAATCCATTCAGTTGTTTTTGAGTGACAGAGCATCATAACGCGTTTTTTGAATAAGTTGGATTCTACAATGCCTCGCTGCAACTATAACAACTTTTATTTTTCATTATAAAGTTTTGTTTTAATGTTATGTACTTGTGCTTGTAATGGGGTTTCTACAATAAAATAGCAAAAAGTGCTGATTTATTTAATATCTATCATAATGTTATCAAAATATATTATATCTTAAATCTTGATATCATTAAACATAATAGACACTAGTTAAAAAAAAAAAATATTTTTAAATTTTTTGCAATAAAAATTAAGAGATATTCGTAATCTTCGCGCACAGGATTCGAACCTGCATCTCCGGGTTAGCGCCCAGACGTGATAACCAATTACACCAATGCGCCATCACGTGATTAACCTGCAAAGTGAGGTTTATCGCTTATTAAAAATCATTATAATTTAAAATTAAATTGTTTATGTATTTCACCGAATTTAACTTTTTTTAAGGTTAAAATAGTTCCTGAGTTACTTCATTAAATATTCTGTCGGTGATGGTCTAACCAAAAAATCGGCGTATATTTTTCAGAGAATTTTCTGTGAATAAAAGTTCTTATTCTTATCCTTAAGTAAGAGCACCCTGTATACACTTTCGGGTGAGTAATTAACGGAGGCCTTTTCACTCGCAAAAAACATTTTCCTCCGTTCTTAGAACGTCTCGCACAGGCGTGTGTATGTATGTGTATGTATGAGGGGGTGGTATTGATGTATGTGGGTCGAAGGTTTTGATGTAAGTGAAAATTAAGACGGAGTTTTGTTATAAAGGGCTTATTTTGTCACCTCGTGATTTTAGGGCGTAAGAATTTTGTTTTTGATTAGTTTTGGTGTTTATATAAGTATGTAGGTATAACAACATAGATTTTTATTTTAAATTTTCATATTAGTGTCTCGCGGTTTCACACGCGTAATAATTTCCCGTGAAATTTTGACGCGGTAAATTCCTATGTCCTTTCTCAGGTTCTAAAGAATCTTTGTACTAAATTTCATTTAAATCGGTCCAGTAGTTTTTGCGTGAAAGTGGAGCAGACAGAGTTACTTTCGCGCTTATAATATTAGTATGGATTCCTTAAATAGGTCTATGTTTGAAGCCTCTGATATGGTCTATAAACAACAGATATCTCGTATATAACTACAGACATAACCTGTCTGGTGATTGGAAAATCGGGCCTATAGATATAATATACATAGATTTTAATAATATCTCGAAAATGTTCTGAAAACATTGCTTTTGTATTACAAATCACATTACCATTACAATACCTTTAGGTAAGGCACGTGGAATAAAAAAAAAACAGGTTACATTTTACTAAAACAAAAAGGAAATATCTAGGTGTCATGACAATAAAGAGTCAATAATTCGAATTAAAGTAAAGTAAAAGTAAAAATTTCTTTATTGACATAAACAAATGTTTAAACAATGATATAGACCCATAGGCTCCCGAACTAGTAAAAAACTGTATTTCAGGAGACAATGGCTTCTCCAGTATGATGCCCTATTACAATTTATGTCTCTATAAATGAAATTAAATTAACAAAATCTAGTTTTTTGTAAACAACAATGAAATTTAAACTACAGAAAAAGGTAAGATTGAATTTATAACAAATTTATATGTGATTGGTTCAATAAATTATTTGCTAAGTAGACAACTAAATCCGAGTGCTGTTACTAAATTTTAAGCTAGAGGCAGCTTGTAAACTTGTCCAATGCCTCTCTGGATAGCGGAGCTATATATTTGCTTTATTAGCTATATTCTTTTTTTTTTGTCAAAACTTTTAACTTGTAATTTTAATATGTTGTAGTTGAATGTTTAACGATTATATTAAAAAAGCCGTGTTGGCTAAGTAGGAGGACACTCAACTTTCATTCCGAAGGTCGTGGGTTCAAACCCCGCCACGCACCTCTGGATTTTTCTTCTTCAGAAATTTATGTGCGCTTTAGACACGTGCTTTAATGGTAAAGGCAAACATCGTGAGGAAACCGGCATGTTCTGAGAACTTAAAAAAAAGAGTTTGAAGGACATGTGACATTCACCAACCCGCACTTGGCCAGCGTGGTGAATTAAGGCCTAATCTCTCTCGCCAAGAGAGAAGTCCCTGTGTCCCAGCAGTGGGAACGTTAGAAGGGTGATGATGATTATTTAAAAAAAAGCAGACGTTTGAGTAAGGGGATTCTGATTGAAAAACAGTGCCGATTATTGCAACACAAAAAAAAACTAGTTAGTCAAAATTATTTGTTGTTAAAACCTCGACTAAATCATCTGGTTTCTTTTTTTTAGACTCTTTTAACCTTAAACTAAACCAGATTTCTAGAATACTTTCGCTATACCACCAGGCATCGATCCCGATACAAAAGGTATTATAATTTCCCCGTACAACAAAACTCTCTTTCTTCCACCCCCATCCCTTAAAGTCTTATAAGTGCGAATAATTAGAGGGGGCGGGTGTTCGTTAGCCCTAATGCCGGCAGACATTAATCATTCCTTTCATAAAGAGTACGCGGAAGATAAATAAGTGTACTATGTGTTTTCTTAGGCTACCCCTTCTTGAGAATGGGGGAGTAGTGTGGACATGACTCCAAGTTTATTATTATTTTTCCTCTAAGGCTACTATGTGCGCGCGTATGACATAAATCACTTAGTCGCTGGGCCTGGTCGAATAATGTTTTTATGTGTTTTATTTACGAATATTATTTTTACGTTAATTTAAAGCGATTCATATAAAAATGCACCAATAAACATAGCACATAGGAGTGCCTATTTACGTTCCCCCTGCTGGGTGCCGTCCGACCGATAAGTAGTGCAACGACACCCTAGCAATTTTTTTTTCGAAAAAGATCTCAATAAACCTGGTACCCGTTAATCAGACCTCCTTAGTGTCAGATGGATTTTGTATGTAGGTACTACAAGCACTTTCAACATTCAACCAAAGTTTATTCATACAAATAAATATTTTGTTATTTGGACAACACAATAACTAGCCTCGTGGTTAGCTTTAAGCTTGTGTTACGGGTACTAACCATATGATATTCTCAATATATTAGACGTACATATTTATTATAAATATATTAAACAAATCAAGGAGAAAAGTTCACCACAATTTCTTAAGAAAATAAAATTACATATCAACAGTCTTATCCACTTCACCATAACACAATTTCCTCGACGTAGCAAGGCGGTGTTGCCACATAATTATTCATCTTAAATTGCACGTGTATGTGTGTATGTAGTACAGGCGAGCGCAGCTTCCAACCGCCTTAGGTATATGGTTAATGAGGAAACTCGCTCCAAAAAGATTATAAATTCTTGGAATTTCAGCAAGGAGGATTTAATTATTACAAGAAGTTTGTATACAGCACCTTTAATTTAGTTTGAAAACAATAAGTATTGGTATATCGAATCAACCCACAACACTGACTATAAATATTTGTGGATCTTTTTAATAAAGAATTCTGTAGCAATTTATAATATTTTCGATATTAAAAAGGGATTTGATTATCGTTAAAATATGAAATAAATTGTTACCAGATTACTAGTAAATTATTATATAATCCAACATAACCGACACAATATTTAAAAACATTATTTACTGAATTGTAATATTCTCATGGTTAAGAGACTAAAAACTTCAAAATGGCGTTGCTATGCCTGAGTGAAAAGCTATAATGTGACCTACAACTTCTATAGTAGATTACTGACACGTGATGTCACACGCGCGCCATTTTGGAAGCAACCGTTTTTCGCACATTTGGCAATTTTATATCGATAATATTGTTTTTTATATCTAAATTTAATAAACTTTTCACTTTAATAATGTGGTATGTATATAATGTAATATGGTATCTTTAAAATCGTTTTCGAAAATTAGTCAAAAAACCTTTTTTGATTGTATTCTGTGCCCGATAGTACCCAAAACTCGGAACTGTGTGAGACTAAAATTACTCCTTTTGTAAGAAAGCGCGCTCGCTCGAGGAAAATTTATAAATTTATTAAAGATTTCTCCCTGCCTTGGAATTTAATTATAAAGGAGTGGGGAATATTTTGAACATTACCCGAATTATTATGGGAGAGTGGAAGTATGCGAGTTGCGATATTTAAGGTATTTTATATGATTTATTATGCTTAGGTACCTACCTCCTTACATTGATCTATCATTAGATATATGGTTTATGTTTTCTTTTGAGCTTCTATGGAAATATACGACTTTGACTTTTATTAAGCACTCTTTATAATTATACATTTGAAAATATTAGGACATTTGAATTCTTTCAATATTACAAAGTCGTTTTTTAAAGATATGCGATTTAGCGATATTTTTGGGATTTGTCAAATAGTTTTAGGCATTTGTCTACGTAATATTTTCAATTATTTCTTTGATAAAAAATGTTTTAATTGTTTTTTTAAGGCCCCCACTGTTGAACTACTGACTGTCTTTTTATTGATGTATGACAGGTCGACAAACTTGTCCGAGAAGTAAGAATACTTTAATGACAATAATTACTTGCCAGGGGTTTGTAGAGACGTAATAATGGTACCCCTCATCACGTGCCGTGCGAAGATCCAACCAAGCATAGGTAAAAAATTATAAGATGGGATCTCTTGGATGAAGATGCATCTAATATTGCGCGTAGCTAACCCGCCTGCTAAGCATGGCGAGTATTGGCAAACACTTCAATATGATTACAATGAATGAGAGAGGCAAATATCCAGCAACGGAAGACATATCATCATTATCAGCTGTTGGATGACCTATGAGTACTTACAAAAACAATCATTATGTTTAAGAATAAAACTTGAAATTTCTTATAACCAATACCGTCCTATGGTATCTACCTACACAACAAATAGTTCAGAATATTTAAACAATATGATAATATAATGTTTGTTCTGGCCCAAAAACTTGGCCCACCCCTTTCTGGGCAATATTTCTTCATTTCCACCCTTAGGGGGTGGATCCACATTTTAATTAAATCGGGCTGTAGCGGGTAAGAATCTCTATTTTCTTTGAAACAGGTGGGGGTATTTGTTAGAAAATAATAAGGGGCCTTCCTTGCTTTTGAAGTGGGTACTTTTAATTCATTAGTTTGGAACTGGCGCCATTTTGAAAATATATCGCTTGAACTTCGTGTGTGTAATGGCGGATAAACTGGTTAGATACAACCTTAGTACATACTTAGAAAAGAGTAGAATTATAATGAATCAACAAAATGATTTCTTAACGTCAAACAGCTAGAAGTAAGGTACTTCGAAGTAAGGTCTGAGTATTTGATATTATTTATACACCCCATGAGGTCATCCCATCTGAAATGATGATGATGATGTTGAGTAATACTCAACATCATCATTTCAGATATAAGGTGCCCACTGTTGGACATAAGCGTCCTCAGAGACGACGAAATATTCCGAACGGACGCGAGGCTATACTAAAAATCATGATTGCTCCTACATGAAGATAATGAAAAAAAATTATAAGAACTCTTTTTTTTTTTTGCAAACCAAAAATTAGGACGATATAGTACATTGAAGTTACACATACTCTCACTCTGATGTTTCGATTGCCTAGATATTATAGCCCTGTCTTATATAATTGATAAAGCGAAAATTAAGTATCCAGTTCGAGCTAACAGACGGATTTAACTGAAAACCTAATTGTTTTACGTACTTTTTACGTTAAATCAATCAATTAAAGGTTGTCTAGATATAATTATTTTCTTTGAGCAATAAAATCGCCCATTATTCAATATGAATGAAGCTTGAAGTCTCCATTATATTGTTTTTATTTTGGTGTTTATTACACACATTCATATACATATATTATTATATTCTATATAAATCTTTATCTCCAAATGTTATTTCCTCGTGCTCAAATATCTGTTGCTTCCTTCCATCTTCATAAAAAACACCCCAACCGCGTTAAACAATTTAATTACCTAAAAAAACAAACAACAGGTTAAACGGCCAAATTAACTGTTGCGGTTAACAGCCAGTTAAAAACGTGTAGATTAATGTACTGAGTGGGCGCTGGGCAGTAAGCTAGGGCGGGCGGAAAAAATGCTAGGGCGGCGTGGAGAGAGACTTTTTGTATAGGTTAGATGGATGGATATATACTTTTTTATTACACGCACACCAATCAAAAGAAACTAAAGCGTGATTAAAGATAGAATGCGTAGTGGGCGGCCTTATTGCTCCAAGCAATTTCTTCCAGATGGTTCCGGACGGTGGTTGTCATAAAAAAATACTGAATAGAGAATTAATAAATTAATGTAGATTTGGAATGTTTTTTTTTTCTTAATTTTCTAAGGGTATGTTGGTTCCGTACCCAAAGGAAATAACGTAACCCTATTACTGAGACGTCGGCGTCTGTCTGTCACAAGGCTCTATCTCAAGAACCGTGATATATAATCACATCATAAATAAATATATGTAAAAAAAAAAGGTTTTATTTCAGACAACACAATAGTCCATATTTTTACGAGAAATTACAAAGAAGAACACAAAATAACTTAGAAAATATAAAAAATAATAATAGAAAAATAAAATAAAAATAAAGTTGAGCCCAGGAAGATCAGCGCAGGAAATATTTTCCTTCACTGATCACCCTTGACACAAAACATTTCCAGAGTTGGGATGTCAGCCCCTCTGCCACTGTCCTCAGGATGCTACTGCGACTAACCCGTATTCGGCGCATCACGCGTATTTTTGCGCATAATTGCGGGAAAACCATCCGTCTGGTACTGCGCAAACATCTCAGACGCACTACAAAATCGGGGAAGTCCCAACATCATCCGGAATATGTTATTATATTGGATACGTAGAGCATCCATGGACTTTTTAGTATGCCGGACCCACAGACATCCCGTGTAGAAGCTCTGACAGTACGCTTTGAAAAATAAGGGGGCTCTCAAACACCATACGTGATTTATATAAAGTTAAGACAGCGGTGCGCGAGGCCAACTCTCTCCAACAGCATCTTTTTGCATTTTTATTTATTTCACTCATTATTATTGTAAAATGTGTATAAACTGTAGACGGAACCCCAGGTGTAGTATGAGTTCCTCTCATACTAAACATACTACTGGTATTTTGTGAGATATTGTGTGAGAGAGAGAGAGAGAGAGAGAAAACATTGACGTGTGGTGTGTCATAACCCGTAAAATACAGTTAAATAAAATAAAAATATTTATGATTGGTCTTAATGTTTTGCAAAGTTCACAAAAACTGAAAAGACAGGGTTTTCCAGAAATTATGGATGATACTGCAATGCATGTGCGGGGGATAAATATTTCCAACATTACAAATTCTAAAATTGTTTAAAAAAAAATTAAGAGATATGAGTTTTTTCACATTTGCTGAAAGTCCGCGAAGTAAGGTACTTCGAAGTAAGGTCTGAGTACGCTCTACACATTTTTATAAAATTTCTTTTTAAAGATACGTCATGTGGCTGTTTCGACGACGCACAGTCAAGGGTTTTGTAACAAGTTTTTAAGTTTCTTGTTATCCTGCTCCTTCAAACAGCCCCACCAAAAAAATCTAACGATCGAAGCTGCTATTGTGGTGTAAGATAAATAATAAAAATATAATAATAATAGACCAAATGACCAAAAATGCATTTATTTATATATTATATTATAGACATTGGTCATAATTATTGTTCCGAAAATTGTATTTATTGACATTACTCCTTTTCCATACTTTTTCCCCTGCAGCATCCTTCTTACAATAAATCACTGGCCACACTGATGTCACTTAAAAATCCATTCTGAGTGCGTCCTGTAATCTGTGCCTCGAGGGGAGTTTAAAAAACATGATTTCGGTGTATTTTTTCAAGCTTGTTATATTATTATGAGCTTACAAACGGTGGTAATATTGTCACGACATGCTGTTTTTAACTTTGTTGGTATAATAGACATTTAAAGCTATTTATTATTTTATTGTTTCTTAAATTATTGGAAATTATTAAATTATTGGAATAAATTAAATAAACGTTTAACAATTTTTTAACTTGGTAAAACTCATTTAGCGAGGTGTACCAATTAAAGGGGTTCTGATTTTAGTATGGAACCAGGCGGATATTGAAATAATCGTGATATTGCATCCAGTGACGAAACGCATGTCAATTGACAGGGTAAATGCTAATGAACAATAAGTCTCAAGGTGGTACTTTGGGTCTTTTTGTTAAGTTGTACTGTTTCTGAGATATTTGTTAAAGAAATATATTTACCTAAATATCTCGGTAACCGTTCAACTTGGAGGTATGGTTACCTTATATTTTTTGTTTGTTAGTATTTACTCTGTAATATAAGCCGTGTTGGCTAAGTGGGAGGACACTCGACTTTAATTCCGAAGTTCGTGGGTTCAAGCCCTGCCACACACCTCTGGATTTTTCTTCTTGAGAAATGTATGTGCGCTTTAAACACGTGCTTTAAAGTGGTTTAATGAAATCGGTATGTTCTGAGAACTTTAAAGAGTTTTGAAGGACATGTGACTTTCACCAACCCGGACTTGGCCAGCGTGGTGAATTAAGGCCTAATCTCCCTCGTCAAGAGAGAAGTCCCTGTGCCCCAGCAGTGGGAACGTTAATAGGGTGATGATGATGATGACTCTGTCGATTGACAGCGTTTCATCACTGGCCGCGAAATCACGTTTTATTCAAAAAGGTGGACTAGTACCTACTAGTCCCCCTGGCCCTTATTTTACCATGGCGACAATTTTATTGTCAAGCGGCAGGAAAAATATTACAATTGTATAAAATATTTTTAGAAATACTCATAAAATTACAAACATTAATGGCATGTTGCTACAATTCAAATAATAATAAATAATTCCGGACTAATCACACAGCATCGCCTAACCCCAAACTAAGCAGAGCTTGTACCTACTTATGGGTGTTAGGTGACCGATATTTGATATATACTACATAGATACATTTTTTTTGTACAATTGTCTCACCTGTCGTCGAGGTTAATTGGGGCCTGGCATACCTAAACTCCATACTAAAATCGGAAACCCTTTAATTATTTCAAACTTAATGAGGTTTATCAATTTCTGATTTAACAATTATATTTAATAATGTATTGGTAAGTATGTATAAAAATAAAGAGCATCGAACATCGTTGTCATACCTACTCGACCGCCATTTTGAAAAAATGTGATTCGGCGGCTAGTGATGAAACTCATTTCAATCGACAGAGTAAATGATTACAAACAAAAAGTGTTCCATGATTAAGTCTTTTAAGTGGTACGGTTTCTGAGATATAGGGGTCAGAAATTGAAATTGAATTGAATAATTGTAATTACTGTGTCCAAGTAACACTACACCAGCGCCACCCTCTATTAAACCTATTGTGAAAAAAACATCAGCACAGCGTAGCGTGTTCGTATACAAAATAATGTTCTAATTTTGGTGTTCACAGGAATCACTAATTGAGTCACTTTTTTCTGCTATACTATACCTACACAATATGTTTTTTTTGTGTAAGTAGTTACACAAAATATTGAGCACATCAAAATCCGCAATTTATGATTTGCGAGTACATGCAATTACACGAAAATGTTTAATATCTTTTTCATTTACAATATTTTGTTTACAAATATCTAAATTGAAATGTGTCCTATTGGAATAATAAGCATATTAAATTAAAAAAAAAAACAGTTCATCTACTCACTACTAGATGGCGTTACCAGTTAGTACCTACTTTATCCGCGGCGCTACCTTCGCGCAGTTCCAATAAGAAAACATTTTGACCCAAATCCAATAAGCCTAAAAGGATTAAAAAAACTCGCGCCCACTCAGTAACGAGTCAATGATGCGCGAAAATTCGGGAAAACACGTAAAAATCCGGTCCAATCGTGAAAAAAAAAGATAAATTGAAAAGCCTCTGCCCAGTCGTGCGCGGATTAATTGGCAGGGGCGGGAAAAATACTGTATCGAGTGCGTTTGGGTTCCGTGATTGTATTTTATGAAATCTAATAAGTGAAATGAAGTTAGAGTGTTTTATTTTAAGCCGTAATTGCTTTAGATACATAAAGAGATACAAATGATACGTTCGTTGCACCGTATTTTTTTATTAATGTACCTATTAACTATCGTTTGAATCGCACTGAAAATTTATATAATTTATAGTAACTATTTCTATCACAAACTACCTAATCCCTTAACTATTTTCTACTAACAATTCGCGCCACGGCGTTGCTCGTGTTTTGTATTTCCCTGTAGTAAAAAGTAGCCTGTTTTTAGCCTTCCTCGATAAATGTGCTATAGAACCCTGCAATAGTTTTCAATTCGGACCAGTAACTTCTGAGATTAGCGCATTCAGCCAAACAAACAAAATCTTCAGATTTATTGATTTGTATAGATATGATTAAAAAAATGTTTTTGGACACACATCGGTATCTTGTTTGGACATCATATATACTTAGTTAGATTTAAAAAATAGTTACATTATTTTGCATCGATACAAAATAAATGTTCACTACAAATATGTTACACCTAATTTAGAAACCTTATATAATTTACGTTTTCTTACCCAAAATTGTATTCAATGGAACCCAGACTTTACAAAATAATAACTTATAACATAGTCTGATGTCGCATGCTGAATGTCACTCGATACAGGGATTAAAATACGATTATTTTTGACGTGCAGCATTTTCAATCAGCATGAAGAGGTAAAAAATATTGAGTTGTTTTTATCGTTTCTATTGAGGCCATACATTTTGTTCTCAGTTATATCAACATGAGTTTTATTCATTTATAAACAGTACCCACAAATATAATTTTCAGGGTTTAGAATGTGCAAGGTATTCGTAATTACCTATGAGGTACCTATTATTATTTACAGGCGGCTAAATTTTAAATTAATTAATTATGGTAATGCTCGAAGCAATGCAATATATAAAAATCAAAATATACTTTTTTAAGTGCATTAGTTTAAGCAATTTCATATAATTTTAAGCCAGTTTAAACATCATTTCATTTGTTTTCAGCCACTATAGTTCTGCTACTCGATAATAGATGGCGGTAGTTATGTCGCCTTCAAACATGTTTTGAAATCTTATAAGGATTTAGGTAAAGTACCTATTTGAATTAGCCCAATAAAGAATAAAAAAGTTGGTTAGATTATTTTATTCCAATACAAATTAAAGGCATTATAATTATATATATAATTACCGATCGTGGGTTCAAGTCCCAGCCAGTTCACTTCTGATTTATCTTCTCGAAAAATGTATGGATGCTTTGTTTCAAGCAAACGTGTAACGGTGAAGGTAAAATTAAATATCACCCACAACAAAAAAAAAACACTTTTGGATGTTGCTGCGAATTGTATCTATATGGAATATATATGCATATTATTATCTATGAATTCTGTGAGCAACTCGACCCACAAAAAATCCATCCCACGGGCTCAAGATCAAAATTTGACCTTTCAACCACTAGGCCAACAACGTTAAGCCGACGTAATCGCAAATCCAAGCGCAAAAAAATAATTTGTTTTTATGAACTGTCTGAAGCTTACTTCTCGCGAGTTAGTGCGGGTTCGATGCACCGAAAGGGATTTTTGGTCAACTGAACCGTGAAGATTTTGTGAATTAATATTTTTATGTAACGTTTATTTTATTTTGTCTGGCCTGTCTGCTGTCTGCTTACAGAATGTTCTTTTAAGAAATTTAATCAATGCGAATCATTTTGTGTATCAAATGTGTCGCTTTACATTTTAAATAGTTAAGATACTAAGAAATTTAAGTAATTTTTATTTTCTTCATGGATCAAGAGAATGGATCTCTTGAACCATGAAGAAAATAAAAATTACTTAAATTTCTTAGTTAGAAAATGAATAGTAAGAACTAAGGATGTCAATTTTGGTCCATGTCATTATCATCATCATCACCCCGTCAACGTTCCCACTGGATACAGGATCTTATCTCTTGGCAAGAGAGATTAGGCCTTAATTCACCACGCTGGCCAAGTGCGGGTTGGTAAATGTCACATGTCATTCAAACTCTTTTTTTTGTAACGTTCTCGGAACATGCCGGTTTCCTCACGTTGTTTGCCTTCACCGTTAAAGCATGTTTTAAAGCGCACATACATTTCTCAAGAAAAATCTAGAGGTGTGTGGTTTGAACCCACGACCCTCGGAATGAAAGTCGAGTGTCATCTCACTTAGCCAACACGGCTTTTTATGTCATTATGCTATGTCGGAAAAAATTAAGTTTATAAGTATGGGATTGTCACAAACTACATTCACCTAGAGGGAGTACAGTTTATCCACATGTTGCATAAAAAGCACATAAAACCAAGAAAAATGTTTTTGTTTTTTTTTTATTATTGATAAGCCTTCATTTGACCACCATCTCACCTGATGTAAAGTGACGATGTGGTCTACGATGGCGCCTGAAGACCTAGAAAGTAGATGGCTTCTCCGGACCACATTACGAAACACGAAAAAATCGCTACACGAACTGGCCCAGCCCGGAGGGTGGTGACAAGCCGCGGCCGAAGCCTACCACCAGATGCAGTTATAGCGGTCAATCACTAAACCAAAACATTGCCTTGATAGTAACCAAATAGGTACTATCAAGGCACAAAGTAGTTAAACTTTTTAATAATTTATGGGAGTTCGCTTATATATACACTGCTTATATATATATTACTATTTATTGTAATAGCAGTGGAACTTAAACTTTCAACTTTCTATCTACAGCTTCTTGAGATGCATCTTGGTGACAGACGTTTAGACAGACGACTATATCTCAGTAATAGGGTCCCATTTCACCCTATGAGTACGGAACCCTCAACTACTCAGTTTGTATTTAGTAGATTCGTGTTTTCGACCCGATATGCAATAGACACACTCTAGGCAAATATCAGAAATTCTAACATTTCTGATATTTGCCTAGAGGTGTTCAAACCAACCCATATAAAGAAGGGTTTTGTCATTAATAGTAATTTATTGATAACAAAATTATACGTCACAATTCCATTTTGGTTACACTGATTTTTAGTACAAATAATGTCAAAACAAATAAATCATCAAATTCAATAACTTAATAAATATGTCAAATTGCAAATAGTCAATAACACATAATAAAGTTTTTAATAATAAATCAATACAATACAAAAGGAATGTCAATGCAAGCAAATTAATTGATATGTCAGCTACTTATGATTTGTCAGGGAACACTCTAAGAACTCATCATAGGTATAAAATGTCTGTTTTAGGAGCCATCGTTTTAATCGCGCCTTGAATGCTGAGTCGCCTGTGTGGAAATATTTAAGTTTACGTACATAAATTCTTCTTCTTCGTCGTAACCTCATGACTGAGGGAAGTGACTATGGCGTTTCATCAACTTTGTCACCACTTCTCTCCATCGACTCCGGTCATGAGCCAACTGTATTTATGCGTACATAAATTAAGTTCCCTTATTATGTTTATGCATGAAAAAAAGTATTCTCCTGGTTCAGGAACAATAATACACCATAGTTCTTATTAAATTTTATTTGTTAATTTGTAACAAAAACTACGTAAATCGTAGTTATATTGCAAATAAACTTGAACTTCAAAATAAGAGCATTATTTATACATATAATTAAGTCTACCTCTCGGGTCCTGGTATCTTTTGCTGAAAACAGCATTAGAATCCGATTAGCACCTTGTTCAAAAATTTAAGTGAATAGACAGCTGGCTTTATTACATAATCATCATCATCATCATCATTTCAGCCACAAGATCCATTGCTGAACATTTGTCCCTTAATGACTTCCACTTTAACGTTCAAAAGCGACTTTCACCAAATCATTTTCCATATTGACGGTGTATTTCCCGATACGCGGTCTCCATTCGAGAACATGTCGGCCCCAACGGCCATCTGTTCTACGCTACATAGCCCACCCATAGCCACTTAAACTTATCCGGACATCTACGTTTATGACACTCGTAATCGTAACACACATTATGTCCATCATTCATTCTCCTGTCCTTATCCCACATTACGTGGGGTCGGCACAACATGTTTTTTCCTTCCATTTTCCTCTGTCACTCGTCATCTCAACACTCACTCCTTTCTTACACATGTCATCCTTCACACAGTCCATCCATCTTTTCTTTATTATTATTAATTCTTTATTGCACAACAAAATAATGTACAAAAGGTGGGCTTAATGCCAAGGCATTTTCTACCTGCCAACCATTACAGGTAATGAAATGTAAGTTGGCGTGCTATTACAGAATCACTTATAAAAATAGATACTTAAATAATATTATTACTGTATTAATTATTATTACAAAAATGGCTTAAAAATACTAAAATCAACTTAAAATATATAACAAATAACGAAAAAAAAAAAACAAAATTAAGCAATTAAATAGGTAATAGAAACAAATATTCTCAGCGAAAATGCGATCTTAAAACAAAACAGGTAAATAAATAAAAAAGAAAAAAAAAAAGATAAAATAGTAATAATCATGTGTATAAATTATTTAAATAGTGCTCTCGTACAGATCTTTTAAAGGCATCTCTAGTATCAGTTTTCCTGATCTCAGGTGGTAGATTGTTCCATAAACGCACAGCTTCCACTGTAAAAGAATTTCCAAAAAACGGCTTCTTTGGCCTACCTCTTCCCACATATCCATCAACACACATTATCTCCATATCCAATAAAAATATATTTGAATAAACCTTTTTTTCTAATACACAAACAGGATATAGGAAACCCCATGAAACTCGAGAGCCCGGAAAATGGGACCTCGCGAAATAATTACAGCCTGATACCTCCACTCGTATTAATATTTAAACTTTAATGAAAAAATATTAAAAGGTACCCTCAAATTTTATCCTTTTTTCCATTAGACTCGGTCTCAGGACTAAGAGATGGAATGGAGACTTCAAGATACAATAATAATAAATGTTGCATCCTACTAATATGTAAACACTAGAGTTTGTGAGGATTCATCATCACCCTATTAACGTTCCCACTGCTGGGGCACAGGGACTTCTCTCTTGACGAGAGAGATTAGGCCTTAATTCACCACGCTGGCCAAGTGCGGGTTGGTGAATGTCACATGTCCTTCAAACTCTTTTTTTAATGTTCTCAGAACATGCCCGTTTTCCTCACGATGTTTGCCTTCACCGTTAAAGCACGTGTTTAAATCGCACATACATTTTTCACGAAGAAAAAATCCAGAGGTGCGTGGCGGGGTTTGAACCCACGACCTTCGGAATTAAAGTCGAGTGTCCTCCCATTTAGCCAACACGGCTTTTCTTGTGTGAGGATTATGTAGAATAAATTAAGCTTAATTAAGCATTCTTGTGTTATAATGAATTGTTACTTTGTATTTGTAAGTTTTTGGTTTTCCAATAAACAAATAAATAAATAAATAGTAAGTGTGTTTGTTGTTCTTTATCGCACAAACCACTGAATGGATTTCGATGAAACTTCACATAACTAGGTATAGCTACCATATCAAAATAAGCATAATAATAGTTGCAGCAAGCGGTTTTCTTCAACATTTCTTATTTGTACCGCTAAAGATAGGAACAAGTTGCCTACAAGTTGTCTGTATTTCATTTAGATAACAAGCTGGTTATGTTCAAAAAAAGAGAAAAATATAAGGTATAAGATGAAGACATAGAAGTAACATTCTATGTCCCATCTTCGTCACTTTACATCAGGTGAGATTGTGGTCAAATAAAGGCTTATTCTAGCTTAAACAAAAATAACACAAAATATACTTTTTACCATGAGGGCGACACTGCAGGCAAAATGTTCAAGATTCAAAAAATTTGTAAAATATTTTAAAAATATTGATCTATGAAAGATGTTATCTTACAAGAAATCTGCTATGATATCACAACAAATTTCTTGTAGGAAACGATTATGATATATTTAAATTGTGTAAGTATTCTTGTTTGAATACCGGTAAGTAATTAATGTCTAGTTGGAGATTTTTTTATTTTAGTCACGTCCATCTGGTATTACTGATTGTCTATTGTCTTATTGGTACATAGGGTCGATTCTTACCTACTCAAAAACGTAACAATATTTTACCGTTCAAACAGATATACCTACCAATTCATTTATTTAGAAGTTAAGTTAAGTTAAATTCAACTAATAATTCAGTCAAACATTGCTATGACCTTCTCCACTATTTTATTTTAAAATTGTTTGTAATCATTAAGTCATTGTGGCAAATAAAATATTTTTATTCATTACTAGCGGCAAATATTCAAGAATGTTTTCCCGGAAATTATTAAAATTTTTAGCCGTAAAAATCATCCTTGGATCTCAAACATACATTTAAAAAAATAATTGGCCAAATTGTTAAGTTTTGCTCTAACGAACACATTTTGGGATATTTTTTTATATCATAAAAAAATATTTTTTAGTTTCTCTTTTTTACTCCTAAATAGTGAAAGTCTCAATAACCTTTGTTTTATTGATTGAATATATTAACAAGTATTATAATATAGACTAATAAAGATTGATATATAAACTAAAACATTTTATGATTAAATTAAAATAATATATTTGTCTCTTGAATTAGCTATGTAACTTTATTAGTTTAAAGTTCTTTTTTTTGTCAAAACTTTAAGCAATAAATGTTTTTTTATTCTTAATTCTTAAAATATTGTTTTCAATATTCTTTAACTTAATTAACCTCTCTAAATACTTTCCTGTCCCGCCCTGAAAATAAGTACAGCCAACTTTATAATACTTCGTCACGACCCTTTTTACGTTACCATTTTGCAAACATTGTAATATTGTGAAAGAGAGAGAGAGAGAGAAAACATTTAGTGCCAGCTCCTTTATTCTAGTAACAGTACCTATTTATACAGGTATATAAGATTTAAGCTGCTCTTGACAGCACGTGGACTTTATACATACAATTTGCTTTATTTTTATGAATTTGAAGGCTGTCAAATCATCATCACCACCCTATTAAGCCTGGTGACCCGCAACGCAGGTTTTATTAAACCCATGTCCACCACCAGTCCCACACTTATTGCTCAATAATTCACTGATCACTCCTTCAATGTTTACCCTAGAGATAATTATGTAATAAGTGTTGAGATAATAAATATCTTATTATTATATTATTATTAACGTTTCCACTGATGGGGCACAGGGACTTCTGTCTTGACTAGAGAGATTAGGCCTTAATTCACCACGCTGGCCAAGTGCGGTGTGAATGTCACATGTCCTTCTGCTGGCAAATAACTTTGTTTAATCTTAATATATATAAATCTCGTGTCACAATGTTTGTCCTCAATGGACTCCTAAACCACTTAACCGATTATAATAAAATTCGCACACCATGTGCAGTTCGATCCAACTTGAGAGATAGGATGGTTTTTACGGCGAGAAAAATTCGAATAATTTCCGGGAAAATTTTATACCCGTGCGACGCCGGGGCGGGCCGCTAGTATATCTATATAAATAAAATGAATTGTTGTTCGTTAGTCTGATTAAAACTCGAGAACGGCTGGGCCGATTGAGCTGATTTTAGTTTTAAAATATTGTCATAGTCCAGGGTAGGTCTAAACGGTGAACAAATAAGGAAAAATTGCCGGAAACTTTTTTTACCCGTGCGACGCCGGGGCGGGCCGCTAGTTTATAATATTAGGTCCTTACATATGAAATTGGCGTTTTTCGTACTGGCCACTTTAATCACAAATTTCTCCTCTTTGGTAAGGAATTCCAAATTCAAATTTGTACAGCTATAGACTCATGTATTTGTGCTTCGATGATCGTCATTCATTTGTTTTTTTTCTTCTGTTTTTTTCTGTTTGCGTCACTCATTTTACAAAATGAAAAACTTAAAATATCGCATTATTTACGAGTACGAGTTCCGCCGTGGCACTAGTGCTGCGGAAACAACTCGAAGGGTGAATGATGTGTATGGCGGTCGTGTTGCAAAAGAAAACACAGTTCGTTTTTGGTTCCAACGTTTTCGTTCTGGAAATTTCGACTTGCAGAACAAGCCCCGTGGACGGCCTGAGACTCAAGTTGATAATGAAGAGTTGAAGGCTATTGTGGAAGCGGATCCATCGCAAACCACGTCCGAGTTAGCTGCAGGCTGCGGTGTTAGTGATAAAACTGTTTTAATTCACTTGAAGCAAATTGGGAAGATTAAAAAGCTTGAAAGGTGGGTACCTCACGAATTGACTGAAGCAAACCGGCAAACGCGCGTCGACTGCTGCGTTACATTACTAAACCGGCACAATAATGAAGGTATTTTAAACCGAATCATTACCTGTGATGAAAAATGGGTTCTTTACGATAATCGGAAGCGCTCAGCGCAATGGTTGGATCCTGGCCAGCCAGCCAAATCCTGTCCCAAGCGAAAATTAACCCCAAAAAAGTTACTTGTAAGCGTTTGGTGGACTAGTGCCGGTATTGTTCATTACAGTTTTCTCAAATCTGGCCAGACTATTACGGCTGATGTCTATTGTCAGCAATTGCAAACCATGATGGAAAAGCTAGCGGCTAAACAACCTAGGCTGGTCAATCGCTCCACGCCACTGCTGCTTCACGACAACGCTAGACCACACACTGCGCAACAGACGGCTACTAAATTAGAAGAGCTTCAATTGGAAAGTCTAAGACATCCTCCGTACTCCCCGGACCTTGCTTCAACAGATTACCATTTTTTTCGAAATTTGGATAACTTCTTGCAAGGGAAAAAATTCAACTCCGATGGGGCAGTCCAAATCGCCTTCAAAGATTTTATTGATTCCCGTCCGACTGGTTTTTTTAGAAAAGGGATGAATGAACTACCTATAAGATGGCAAAAGTGCATAGAAAATAATGGTTCATACTTTGATTAATTAAATACATATATTATATTAAAAAATATTCGACTTTTTGTTCCTCCCATACAAAACGCCAATTTCATATGTAAGGACCTAATAAATACCAATTTTCGTCATGAGCTGAGTGAGTGATGAGTGTAGAAAATCAATAAATTATAAAAGTGCACGTGAAATCAATCAATTATTTTATTATTTAAACATCAATATTTCCGGTTCCTTAAATATTTATTATATAGACTTGTTTATTTGAACTTCCCACATAATATCACATACAATAAAGAACAGTGTAGAAAATCAATAAATTATAAAAGTGCACGTGAAATCAATCAATTATTTTATTATTTTAAGATCAATATTTTCTGTGTCCTTAAATATTTATTATAGACTTGTTTATTTGAACTTCCCACATAAATATCACATAAGTACAATAAAGAACAGTGTTTAAATATTAAACATGAGTTAGGTACATTTTGTTCTGCTTGTTACTAACTCTGCAGCTATCATCATCATCATCATCACAGCCATCAGAAATAAAGAAGTTTGTCAATTTGAGTACAGAAATACCTATAGGAAGTTCTTTATAACTTAAACGAAGATAAAAAAAACTGGTAAAGAAAACCAAAATATGTAATTTGTCAAAACATCTAGAAACAACATTCGCGAAAAATTAAATTCACATAATGATTAATTCATTTTTCCAACAGTACCAACCCATGCTTTTTCTTTGTAAAGGAAAAATAAATATTTTAATCTGCGAGTGGCTTCGGTTCCCAAATTATATCCGAAAAGGTTTTCCTTCGAGGGCCCGAAGGTGTTATTCATATTTCGTAATAAGTAGGGCTTTTTCATATGTAAAAACGTTTTAAAACCGTTAAATATGACAAACTAGATTTGCGCCCGCGGCATTCTACAGACTACAGTCCTCACTAAATTTTATACAAATCGGGCTTTGGCCATGCAATAATTAATTTCCCCTCGAAAAGTGGAAGTTTACCGCGGTAAAGCCATAAATGATTTGTAAGTGATTTACCTCACTTTTTAGGTCGAAATGTAATCTACATTATTATGAAGTTCCATCAAAATCCATTCAGTAGTTCTTTTTTGTGAGCATCAAGCATCCTCACACACACATGATTGGAAAGTTAGGAGCATGTCTTTGTGATTGGCTGACAAATTACCTAATAGGTAGCTGATAATTTAATTAATATATTTGATTAAGTACTTACCTACAAGTAGGTACTCAATTGTCTGTTGAGTTCAAATTAAAGTACTAAAGAAAGAAAGAAAATCTTTATTGTAACTAAGCAACTTTAATAGGCATGATGACTATATAAAAAAACGATATTCTGTTTTGTCCGTCTGTAAACTCGTCCATAAATACTGGGCACCTATTTTTTGCCTTATCAATTTGATAAGAAATTGCCAAGATATCAAAGGTAGTGCGCATCAAAGTTCTGGAAAGGGGACTATCAAAATCTCAGATGTCTAGTACCCGTAACACAAGCTTAGAGCTTACTACGGGCTAGATGTTGTTGTGTGAATTGTTCTAGTAATAAACTTATAGTAAAACAGAAGTTACAGATTATGAGAATCCCAGCCAAAGAAATATCTGCTACTATACCACATTTTTCTTAAGGTATTTTTCAAAAACATTGTTTCTTTCAATCTTTTTTTATCCCAGACAATGCAATAACCTAATACAATTTCCTTTCAAAGCCACCCCACAAAAACGCAAGCCCGAATTTTTCAAAACCTAACACAACATTATCAGTAAAATTCACTTAGCTACTTACCCAGCTCAAACAACACCCCTAATGTACCCCAGAAAAATGCTCTTAAGCACCCGCTACCCCCTTCCATCCCTACAAGGGGCAATTTTTGCAAGGGTCCCGATTTTCTTTTACCTGCTACGTTTTAGCGATCTTTTTGAAGATGGGGTGGGGGCGCTTCAACGAATTGTGTAATAAAGGGGTTGTTTAATTATTTCTTGTAGATAGGGGCTGTAGATGTAAAAAATTAGCTGATTAGAAGACTAATTTTTGACGCGTGTAATTTTGATTTATAAAAAAATTGCCCTAATGTCTGTTTTTATATGTCTTTAATGCATAGATGATTCGTTTTAATTTGCTAACAAGTTTCTATAGATTTAAGTAGTTAAATATATACGTATGTACCTAATCCGTGAATATTTATCCTAGCATTAAACACCTATCTACTGAGGCCACCAAAGATATTGGCTTCAAAACGATGCGAATAGTAAAAAAAGGAACGTGAAAAGTATAACAAAGGATGGAGACATTGTTTACTATATACGAGTATATTATATTTTCACAATATTTAATACCGATAAACTTAGCTCTCTAAACGCATTTTAACAGTAATATAATACAAATTATTTGGAATTAATTGAATTTAAAAGGTCAAGTTTCAAAACTTGTTTCCCAGATTGAACATTTCACGAGAGATAAGATATTTTATAGAAAATTTATGTTAGGGCTTGTTTATTACCATTTTAACACTTATTCAATTCAAATTAAATTCAAATCTTTATTAAACTTTTGGAACATTGTAGTACACTTAGTTTCGTCAAATAATATTACTTATTTACACACAATTAAAAAAAATAAGTACAATAATAATGATTAAATAAATTTATTAATTAAATTTGTCACAAAAAAAAAACATCATAACAGATGTACCTGAGCGAGATACCTCTAAATTTTAACCATTGATTATATTTGTCGATATGATGAAACAGGCCGTAAGGAGGAACTTTAAATCGTTATGTAAGTATTCTCATTTACTTACTTAATAATAATAACGTATAAAAAATGTTTTTACAAGTGAAAATCTGTATATTTCATAAAACGAATTTAATATTTTTTACAGTAGGAAAGCAAGATTGATTGTTCCCTTGATTTTGTCACTTGTTAACTTAATTACTTTACTTTAAAGTAAAAATAAAATTATCGTAAGCTGCATTTTTTCTTAGTCACATGTGTCACCATAAAAATAGGAGAACTTGAATAAACATAATGCACAATCAAAGAAGAATCTGAAAACACCTTTGTTTTTGTTAGATTGAGAATCTCCAATTTTAAATTTAAAAGTTTCCCATCATCATCATCATTACGCAGTAGTACTTCTAGTGCCGGACATAATATGCTCAAAGATGTTCAATTGTTTCAGTTGCCAACGGCCTGCGTCTGCCCGCGGCCTTCCTTACGTCACCCGTCCATCATGGTAGACGTCTTAAGCTGGGTCCACACTTGTATAATTTCGGTGTATCACGATCAGGCGTATCGTATCGAGTATCCGTATCATAAGTATGGACGCTCATTTTATCCATGTCGTATCGTTAAGGCATATCTTGTAAAAACGCGTCCATACTTATGTGATACTGTATCAAGTCACCGTATCGACTTTAACTTTACAAATATGGACGCCTCATTTTTTCTTTCGATTCTTGTATCAAATATTATTAATATTATTATATTATCAAATGCACTCACGTACAAACTTGTTCGATGCCACGCATGTAAGCATAGGCTTCTAAGGAAATAAACGTTTTTTTGACGCGTATCCCCTTTGATGATCGCGGAAAAACCGACACAGGATGGTTCGGGGTGTATCACGTATCGTATTACGATACAGTATCAAAATACGTCTATACCACCCATTGTGATACGCGTATCGGATAAGGGGTGTATCAAGTACGCGATCATTGCGGATCGGGCCGTATCGGATACGGCATGTATCATTAACGTGTATCAGCTTGCGTCCAAACTAGCGATCATGATACGCGCCGAGAATAGCGACGGAGATACGATACACCGAAATGATACAAATATGGACCCAGCTTTACGCTGCTATTGTCGATTCGTGGCATCAATTAATCATTTTAGAACTTTTGTGCCAAATAGGACAATATCCACATTATATAAACACCGAACGTCTAACATCAGTACATCAGTACCTAGTTACACAGAAACGATTTATAATTTTGACAACTGTCATCGAAATAAACGGTCGTGGTTGATTTGAATCTCAAATCTCAAAAAAATTCGAAAAATAACAATCTATAACGAAAAATGCCGTTCAACTGAATAACATATTTTTACTATATAATTTTATTTATCTCGACACTGGCAAATTATCGCTTCAAGCGCAAAGTCCAATTACAAGAAACTGAACTGAACTGATTTGAATCTCAACATCGTAATTCTGTGTCTAAGAACAAAGTTGAGAACCTAAGCTCTTCCTTTAGACAAGTTATTGTCGTTAAGATGTTGAAACACTTTTCTGATTGTCTATTCTTTATAAAAATTCAGTACTTCAGTTCCAGATTGACCGATTCAGTTCATTTCGTCAACCGGGCCCAAAGAGTCTGTTGAAACGGGTCTAGTCTACTAAAGAGCCCGTAAAATCTATGTTTTATATAATTCCATGAAGACGTTTGGTCACTAACATAGAATTATTCTAATTTAAAAATATACACTATAAATTTACAGCTGCAATGATGAAAAAACTACATAACAACAAAATGTTCCAACAATTAAACCCACGGTTAAACCCATCAGTTGCACAGGATTATATTCTTATGGTAAATCTGTTAAAAATACCTCCGAAATAATTTGCACCCCTAAAGGGTAAAGAAGGGTATATTTTTGTGATAAGGCAGATTTATAGAAACGAGTCTTCAAGCCCGCCGGCTTGTGGTGTCTGCCCCCGCCTTTAGAGATAGGTTTATGTGGAGACTACTTCTTTTTAAGCAATTATTTTTATTTTTGATACATCTAATAAATCGCTATAAATTTACTTAAATGATACTTATGTTACTTTTGTTAGAAATATAAGTAATTATAAAAGAAATCGCTTCCAACTGAAACCACTGTAAAAGTATAAGCAACCCTAATTGTTTAAAAAAACAATTGTTTATGGTTCCAATATTAAATGAGCTTATAATTTTGATCAAATTAAAACAAACCTTTATATATAAAATTCCCGTGTCACAATGTTCGTTCCCGTACTCCTCCGAAATGGCTTGACCGATTCTCATAAAATTTAAGCGACTCTGAGCCTGTTTATGAGACCAATAGTGAAGCACCACGTTTCGGATCCGTATGTCATCACTGGCAACACACATTGATTAAAGACTTTCGTCTTGAGGCACTGCGGTATACTCGATGAAAAGACGTGTCTTAGTTTCCCGAACGCTGCCCATCCGAGCTGGATTCGGCGATAATGTGAGAGTCGACTCAAAAAATAAGGGTTATGACTTATTAAAAATCATTAAGATTTGTAAAGAAGTTAATAAAACGCCGCCTCCACCCCAGCCTAGCCCTATCCATCCCTTTGTCTTGCCTCCGTATTTTTTCCCCATTACATTTTCATTTTATTTCATATTTCTCCTTTGGGGTGTAGAGAGGGTGGATAATAAAATTTTTCCCTTCTCCCGTCTCTTTTATTTATGGGGTGGTTAAGGCAGAATATGTTTTTCCTACATTTCGGTAATGAGCCAAATTATTAGGGATGTTTTTCAGATTGTCCGCCATTTTTTTTTCTTTTTATATGGTTTCGGTTACTGCTCGGAGGAGATAAGTGGCGTATTTTATTGGAATATGTTTTTTTTCGTTGCGATACTGGTAGCACAATAATTTTCTTTTGGGGGCTTATAGTGGCAACCTTTTTGACTTTCAGAAAATAGTAAGTTCTTAGATTGGTTGTTGTTAGAACCTATTAGAATCTTAAGCAGGTACTGAGGTATTTAATGATAATATATGAACTACCCTATATTCTTAAAATTTATGAAATAATTTTTAATCAACAAGGCCTATAACAAATTCTAATGTTCATTCTAAAAAAATCTAATTTAATTTTAATGGGTTCTGTAGGTTGTGCGTAAAAGAGGAGCAAACAGACTGACACAGTTAA
Organism: Gymnoscelis rufifasciata; assembly: GCA_929108375.1. NCBI lineage: Eukaryota > Metazoa > Arthropoda > Insecta > Lepidoptera > Geometridae > Gymnoscelis > Gymnoscelis rufifasciata. The sequence goes on along the minus strand of OV815327.1, from coordinate 3,140,274 downwards.
TTTCGCATTTATAATAAATAAAAAAATCTTTCGAGACAATTCACACAACAACATCTAGCTGATATACTTAACATAATAGGCATACATATATAAAGATTTTTTATTATACATATTAAACACCCAGACCAAGGAGGAAGTGCTTGCATAACATACAAACACTTTCAGCCTCGGCGGGAATCGAACCCGCTACCTCTTGCGCCGCAATCGGACCCTCGCTCACCGCGCCAATGAAGCAGTCAATAATATAAAAACGTTCAAAGCTTCAGAAACTCGCGAGATGCTTATCTCAAATTCTATACCGTTAAAACAATCTATACAAATTTTAAACTAAATCAAAGAAACCGCTTGAAACCATAAAAGATAGACACAGTTATTTTCCCATTAATTATCTTAATACAGATTTTAACCCCTCAAAAGCTACGTACCGACATGAGCCATACGACAATAACCCCCGTGTGCCAACTTTGGCACAATTTATGTTTTTTGCCAACAACGCTATCTCTAAGCGTTCGCGTTGTAAGTACAACTATATTTTTGGCTTTTTGTTCGCATTTGGCATCATTCCGGCGGATACGAGTTATAATGTTCTTTTTATGGGTTAACTAGCTACCCTTGGGTTTATGTACACTTTAAATTATAAAAAGCTGGGCTATTCTTTACGTCAGGCTATATTTTGTCGCTTTTCAGTCGTCTAACATCCACTGCTGAATATAATCAAGTTTTAGTTACACTTATGTTCAATTTGTTTATGTTTTATGTTTTTAATTTTTGACGTTTTATAAGATTTGTAAAACCAAACAATGGAAATAAATGATTTTGTATATTTTATACGAGTAATCATCGTCATCATCATCACCCTATTAACGTTCCCACTGCTGGAACATAGGGAGTTCTCTCTTGACAAAAGATATAATAATAATAAATACATATTTTAGGAAAATCTACACAACAACGTCTAAACCCGTGGTAAGCTCTAAGCTTGTGTTACGGGTAATAGACATCTGATATTCGTAATATAATAGACATACATAGATAGATATCTCTTATTATACATATTAAACACTCAGACCAAGGAGACCTTGTAGAAAGTGCAATAAATAATTAATTGTATTATAATATACAATTAAAAAGAAAATAATCTTTTTAGTAACATTTTTAGTTGTAAAAGTAGTATTTTTAAAAACGATGTGTGTATCATTATATTGTGATTATGTGTACTAATGTAATTGGTGTCGTAATCGTGTTAGTGTACTTTAAATAAATAAATAATGCCTCTAGTATGTTAATGTCAACTTGTTAATAATGTGTGTCAGTAAACATTAAGGATTGATGAGAACAAAGTTCTTGAAGTGTGAGTATGTACAAATATTGCCAAACAATCCCATAAGCTACATCTAGCCACGTGGTAAGTAAGATCTAAGTTTGTGTTACAAGCACTTGATATTTAAGTTAAGTTTAAGTTATACATAATGTACATATTTTTATTTCACATGGAAAACACCATGAGTCAGGAACATGTGACTGCAGCATAATAAATTACTGGTCCATTAACGAATCGAACCCACTACCCATTGCTCCGTAGCACTTCGCTCACTGCGCGTCTAAGATAATAAATTAAACGGAGAAATTCAAGAAAATAATAAATAAATCATTTATTTCAGGCATCTCGGGCCCATAATTATAAACGAATACCTTACAGACATAGGATACATAAAAATAAATATATATAATAATACTAGAATATCATCGTGTCAGTATCATGGAATCATCTGTCAGAAATACTACATAAAATATAATAAAAAATAAATAAATACTTTTTTACTTACAGGTTGCCTTAAAGAGATTACTTTTTAGCGAGAAGGCCGCCCATTGTACCACATGTTGTATACAATAAAGCGTTTTTATATTGTATTGTATAAATACCTTTAAAAATCCGTAAAACGGTGAACCTTAAATAACATATTAGCCCTAAGCCTCAAACCAATGAAATCCGGCGCCTAAACCAAAACCGCCCCAAAAATAGACTCAAAAATACTTCCGCTTTATCGCAAAAACTTGTGGTCGCACACATAGCTGCTTTTACCCCTGTAGGGGTAGAATTTCGTGTGGCTACACGGCCGGTGTGCCTGTGTGAGTGCTAGCCACCATTGGGCACGGGGCAATTTCTTTATTGATCCATATTTTCTTCTTCTTCAGACTGGCCGGGGAGAACGGGGGTGGCACTCCCCTGTTTTCTACAGTTTAATGAATGGGGAGGGAAAGAAAGGTTATTAATGCTTCCTAAGCGAATTTTTGTTGGAGTTTTTTCATTGTAGAAAAGTTTTTGTGTTATGGTTAGATTGTTTTTGTAATTTTTAGTTGAGGACATTTTGGATTTGCACTAGTTGAGGTGTTTTGATTTTGATAGAATTTACGCTCGTGTATTTTGATAATTTAAAATCGATTCTAAACTTTATACAAATTATTTCAAATTCAAAGAAGTTTATTTCCTTAGACGCACACGGCATAAATGGACATATTTACATATTACGTTACGTTAATATAAATTTATATTAGTAAGACCTTGAACATAAGATATAGGTAAAAGGAAAATGAAAAAGGTGCACACTCGACTTTCATTCCGAAGGTTGTAGGTTCAAACCCCGCCTCGGACCTAAGGATTTCTCTTCTTGAAAACTTTAACGATGAAAGCAAACATTGTGTCGAAACCGGTCATGAGAGTGTCATGAGGCACCATCACGCACTTGGCCAGTGTGGTGAATTAAGGCCTAATATCTCTCGTCAAGAGAGAAGTCCCTATCCCAGCAGTGGGAACGTTAATAGAGTGATAATGATGAATGTGCTATATTAATGTATTACGGGAGCTTGATATCAGATAATAGTACATAGGCTACATACATAAGAATAAGTATTATAATTTCTTAGGGCAGATTTATAATATAGTGTTTGTATGTTCTACAACCACTTTCTCCTGGGTCTAGGTGTTTCATATGTATAATAAAAAATATCTATCTATGTACCTATGTCTATTATATTAAGTATATCAGATGTCTAGTAACCGTAACACAAGCTAAGCTTAGCACGGGGCTCGATGATGTGTGGATTGTCGTCAAATATTTATTATTAGTATTTAACTCAAAAACCCAGTCTAAAGCAAAATTAATTTTAATAAAACTGCGGGAACCGAAGCCGCTACCTCTCGCTCTGTTAAGTCTTCACAAAGAAAAGTTCCTTGTTAAAACCTTACACAAAATAGCCTTGGTTATTCAAATGAGCATCCCAGATAAAGTAGATAAACAATAAAGAACCCCCACAATTCATCTTCCCCCCTTCTCCCCCCATCATAATTTTCTTAAGCCTTTTTGCATCATTTACGTCGAAAACAAAACAGAACAAACCACTGTAACTGGAGCCGTCGTTTTCTTAGCTTTGGGGTGAAATAATGGTATTTTTTCATGGTGAGGGGTCGAGAGGGGTCTGTTTAGTGTGGTTGTGATTCTGCTGACACATTTAGTAAGTCATCGCTGGTTGGGTTGATTATAAACTGTTTTATAGAGCACTTACACGTATATATTATTAATTAATACATTACTCGAATTGCCATGCGGTATACCCGTGTCAAAATTGTTTTTTTCCGCGAAAAAATTTAGCCTATGTGCTATCTCAGGTCTAGAGAATTTTTGTACCAAATTTCATTTATATTCGTATAATTAATAGATAGTAATTTACACGTGAAAGCAAAGGCACACAGATAGACAGTTACTTTCTCATACAATATATGTAAATAGTAATAACAAGTAAGGATTTTCGAGGCTACTATGTTATATAATTGCTTATAATTTCTTGAAGTAACAATTAATACCTAATCATGTTGTTGTGGTATTCGAAAATAAATAAATTTAATAATTATAATTAATTTGTAATGAATCATTCATCAAACATCATATTTTTTTATTTTTGTAAACTATATAATATATGTAAATAAGTCGTGTTTGTAAGTTCGTCTAAGATTTATGGATGTCCGGGATGGACAGGAAATGCAAGGAACGAAAAGACATTAGCGTAAAACAAATAAGAAAACTTATAAAGTACCTATATATAGCTAAACAAATAAAAAATACAAACTTAAAAAATAAAAAAAAATAAAAACAAAAATATTTTTTTTAACTAGGAAGAGATTTTGCTTGAATGGAAGAGTATTCTACGGCTTAATATCATGAACAGTTAACGATTTTTCAAAGAATCTAGTTGAAGTAAATACCAGAATACATATAAAATAATGTTTAATATTGTACGTCGGGAAGTTTCATATAAGGTAAATGTAATATTCCCTCAGAAAGTTTAAAATGAAATGCATTACGCGAACAAAGGCGTAAGTATTGGACGCGATCGGGCTCAAGAAATATGTAAAACAGGCACGGAGACCGGGACGCACTAAGGGCTTGGTATATAACTGAAGGTGAAGTGATTCAATAACACGTGGTATATACAAGACATCTAGACCTAAATTAAACAACAAAAAATACTTTTAAAATTTAACTTGCAAGTCTCTATAAAATTTTGCACCCAAAAGCTTTGTACAATCAGGCTGTAGAATTCAAGTGGCTTGTTATTTTATCACAAGAACAATAAAAGGTTATTGTGGTAAGGGGCCACGAGTTGCCACTTACGACTGTTGGAGATTACAACATGTTGTAATCTCCGATAGTCGTAACAACATTTCCTACACTAACTACTACAGCTATTACTTTACAAGGTCACCTGGAAAAGATCGCTCATAGCGATAAGGCCGTCTTTTGTACTCCAATGTCTTTTGTACTTCTGTTACTTACTGTATACTATTTGTATTATTTTTGTGATGGACAAAAAATAGTTATCTGTATAAATAACAACTGCTAATATATACCATTTATTCCTAGTTATTAAAAAAAAAGAAAAGCTTTTTGTCGAATTCGCTACATATCGCACCATCCATCCATAACCGCTTAAAATATTTCTATCCCATAAACTTTTTACGCCTAGGAATTCTAGGTTAATAGCTGTTTTACGGCTGAATAAAACTCAAATCTAGATAGAAGGCTTTCAGAGCATAAAATAAATCGATTTTCCATTAAACTTTGCTTTAACTTACATTGTATTAACTTATTTATTTTTATGATATCTACCTAAGTTATGTGAAGGATTTTATCTTTAATCTGTACGTAATAAAATATGCTATAGTGTAATAATCAATTAAACTAATGAATTGCCTCAGCGCGCCACAGATGGGTGACCGACGGTCCGCTTGCGGCGCAAGAGGTAACGGGTTCGATTCCCGCCGAGAGGACAAGTGTTTGTAGGTACGTTCTGAACTCTCTCCTTGGTCTGGTGTTTGGGTGTTTAATATGTATAAAAAAATATCCATATACGTATGCCTATTATATTAAAGTATATCAGATGACTTACACCCGTAACACAAGCTTTTATGTTGTGTGGATCGTACGGAAATATTTATTGAAAAAATTGAAAATGTTATATATTTTATATATTGTTGTAGGTAAGCACTATACTAATTAACAGAAATCAAATATTAGAGACGAATTAAAAATCACTTAAGGTAACAAAATAGGTAGGAATTATTGGGCTGTATTTAAGAACAACAAATACTTATAAAATTTAACTTGCAAGTCTCTCAAAAAAAAAAACAAATTCCGTTAACGTATAAACATTTCTGAGTTTATTTACCTAACAAACAATAAAAAAAAATATTATCATTTAATTTAAATCCACCACCTGTGAACAATCCACCACCACCAACAAATGTCACCTTTGTTAAATATCTAAAATATCCATCTTTTATATATTATTCAGTAACTGGTTATATTTAATATTATTTCACGTAATAAATAAGGTCCTTAGTCCGGCCCTGTGTCGGTCCGCTGGCGGGGGGCGTCCAACACACCACTCCTTTTTACGCGCGCTCCTCTCCCGGGATGCACAACAATTTCAGAAGTGTAACTTTTTAATATAAGCTGTTTTCCTGCGAGCTAAAATGTTGTACGCAAATTTTTATCATGTTGTATAATTAATGCAGTATATTATGATGTCATAGAGGTACGATACACCATGAAATTGGTTACTAGACAAAAAAAAATTGGAATCTAAGTCAAGAATTGGACGACAAATGCATCCATCCATTAGGGTAAACCGGTTATTATAAATAAAACCAGCCTTTTTTCATCACTTATTCAATTTATAAGCCTTTTGATATTTAAAACTTAAACTTAATTAAAGAACTGAGGAAGATTTGTGTGGCAAACAAAACCAATCAGTTCTTAAACCAAACCAACCGTTCCGCACCTCTGAAGTAAGAAGGTGTGAGAGCCGCGTCGCCTCAAGAATGCTACAATTTTCCTGAGTTTTCCATTTCTCGGCCCTCTCGCCCCCACCCTCACTCCACCCCTGTACCCGGTGGGGGTGAAAAAAGAAATGGTCTCTCGGTTGCCTAGCAACTGGATTCCTTGAGACTTCTTTTGAGGCGCTCGAGCTACATTTTTGATGATGTTTTTGCTTTAGATTTTGTTGCGGAAGATTGGTTTTGGATTTTAAACTTTTTTTTTGTATATGGAATAGATACCTCTTTGGCTTTCAAAATACACAATGAGGTGTATAGTGCATTTTGCTTTTTATTTAAATTAGGTGTTTAAAGGGAAATTAAACACCGGCTGAACGGATTTATCTTATCATAGTCTTGAAATGTTCGTGGAGGTCTAGGGAAGGTTTAAAAGGCGAGAAAAAATCGAATAATCGCCGGGAAAAAAAATTTAATAAAAACCCGTGCGAAGCCGGGGCGGGCCACTAGTTGTATATAAAGTAATTGTACTTAATGCATAGGTGCCTAAATTAATTTATATATATTTTATAAAATATAAAGAAAATGGAAAATAAGTGTTTATTAGTAACTAGTAGTAATAATAAGTGTTTATTGCAAAACAGCGAAGAAAATTGTTTTTTAATCCAATTAGTACACTACAAATGGGAATATTTGTAGTACTAATTGGAAGTACATTGGGCAATAATTTTTATTCCAAATTTTAATGAATGTTGTAAATTTCTCTATCAGCGGAGCATTCTAATCGGATCGAAATATTGTCTTAAATAAATAAATCGATATGTTTAAGATGGACACATACACTGAAAGTTTCAAAGTCAAAGTCAAAGTCTTCACTAATCCATAAGCTCATTACATTCAAGTCTAAAGAAGCCGTGTTGGTGAAGTAGCAGCACACGCGACTTTAATTCCGAAGGTCGTGGGTTCCAACCCAGACAGACAGGCTCCTCTGGGTTTTGCATCTAAAAAAATGATGTACGCTTTAAACACGTGCTTTAACGGTGAATACAAACATCGCGAGGAAACCGATATGAACTTTTAAGACTTGAAAGGACATAATTATGTGACAATCAAATACCAGCTCTTAGCCAGCGTGGTAAATTAAAGCCAATCTGTCGTCAAGAAAAAAGTCCCTGTGTCCCAGCAGTGGGAACGTAAATATGGCCTTTGATTCATGTCCATTCTTATATCTATAATTTGCATCCATGCGAAGCCGGGGTGAATCGCAAGTTTCGTATAGATAAGATAAACATGTAAGTACCTATATACAGGACGCGACAAAACAGACGAACTCGCCGCTCGGCTATGTAAGTGCAATTTAAAATGTAAATTAACACAGCAAAGAAGCGGGGAAGGGGTTCCCGGATTTCTCCAACACTGTCTTAGGAGACACCATTTTATGATACCAAAACATCCTAAGCCCCAACAAACCCAAGCAGATACAAACCTTATTAATATCTCCTAAAAGCATCTTTCAGCGTACGTTCAAAAGTGATGTAAGCCTTTTGAGGGTAGTCAGATAAAAGTCGTAAAAAGTTTAACTCGTGATTTGAATTCAAACTTGTTTTCTAGTGATTAAGGTTGAATTTTAAACGGATTTGTTGTCTGGACATAGGCCGTTTTCTGGGTTTTTATAATTTATGCAGAGAGATTTGGTTCAAATTATAGTTGGTGGACGTAGACGGTATTAAATTGTGAAAAGTTAATAAGCTTGCCTAAGTTTTTCTATGTTAATATTAAGTTCCATTTCTTTTCATCATCATTTCAGCCATAAAATGTCCACTGGACTTCATATACCTAATGGATTTCTAGTTTTTTTTTTTAAGTGCCATAAATTTTTGCAGCCAAGTCATCCCTCTTTATATAGGGTGTGGGTGGGCGTCCTTCGCTATGTTTGATCAGTATCTGCAATCTTCATAATTATCTTCACCGGTCAATTATTATTGATTGCTATTATTTAATAAAATAACTTAATATGTCCTTAGATATGTATGTATAGCCATTTATTAGAAATCATAACCAAAAGGATTGGATCTTTTTGGTTATACCAGTTGCTGGTACCGGTATTTTTGTTGAATAATTTTACACGAACGAAGCTTATTCATGCCTTAGTCCCTTAAAAAACACATATTTGCTGAGGTTTGAACTCATAATTAGTCAATCACATGTGAAAAGATGGTTTGCCAATATGATTTGCAGGGATATCATCTTATAAAGATGATTGGCAAAAATAATTGAAAACAAAGCTTTCAACATTTTTTCAAAGATTTTTCACAAATTATTTACAAAGCTTGTTTGCAAAGACTGGCAAAAACATATTGTAAACATAATTTGTACAATCAAGGTTAATTTGAGAAATGGGATGAGATGGCATGGGTAGGACTTGAAATAACCCAAAAATAATTGGATTCTTTAGAATTCTAAACAAAAACACGTGCTTTAACGGTGAAGGCAAACATCGTGAGAAGACCGGCATTTTCTGGGAACTTTAAAGTGTTTGAAAGACATGCGACATTCACCAACCAATTTGGCCAGCGTGGTGAATTAAGGCCTATAATCTCTCTCGCCACGAGAGAAGTGCCTGTGTCCCGGCAGTGGGAACCTTAATAGGGTGATGATGATGATGAATAAAATAAGTTTATTTATAATTTACCAGTAGTATACATCACTATTTCATCATCATCACCAAAGCGTAACGAACCTGTTAAAGGGGTGTTCCCAACATGAACAAATTACACGATTTGTGCTCAGCCGAGGGTATCACTAATTCTGCCAATAAAAGAGTGACTTTGTATTTGCAATTCCTTAGTAAATTATATGGAATTTTTATACGGTTTCTGAGCAAGGTTATGATAGACAATTAGATTTTTTTATTATTGTGTGTATAGATATAAATCCATAAGTACACAGGTAATGTATTTATGGAAATAAATGTTTGATTTATTTGAACATAAGCTCTGAGATTACCACAAGACAATATGTAAAATTTAATCAGAATTGTTCCCATTTTTATCTATTTAAACCCCCAAAAATAAACAAAATCAAATACCATAGCCTTTCTGCATAACTTACAGCTACTAGACGTTGTTAGTAGCTAGACGTAGTATTGAATAAAAAAAAATATGTAGGGTACCAAAGCTATCCTTAAGATTAATTAATAATGCTTCAAAGAAAAAAAACTGTTGTATAATTTAAAAAAGGTACATATACAAATTACCTCATTGATTGCCCAAAATCATGTCCATCCTGTTCAAATATCAATAAAACTACCTTTTAAAGTTTTAACCCTTCACTTTCCATTTTTCGACTGTCATGACATATGTCCTCACCTTATTATCGACCATATTAAAAAAAACTTCGTCCATATTTAACCCTTAAGTTGAAATCCTGGGCATAAACTACAATAGGTTTGTTGTACGCCGTGTGTTTTATTCGTTTGACAGCAAGGTTGAGTTTTGTTGTTCTTGTTGACAGGTAGGCGAAGAATTTGGAGGAAGCAGACATTTTAAAATTCAATAAGCTACTACAATAAATAAACGATCGACTCCTTGTTTGGATATGCATAGAGTTGGAAGATAGATATACCTTCTATAAATAACATTTATATACATTCCTTATTGAAATTAATAATCAGGTAGCATTTGATTGTCATTTCTTAAAGAAAAACTGGAATTTTAAAAGTTTCGTTAAAAAATCTTAACTTTTCATTTTTGCGGTGGTTTATTGTATCTGCAAGTCAAAAGTTTTTTAATTAAAATGAGCTCACCCAAGTTACTAAAATAGTGAACATTTAAGATTTTAGAAGAAATATAAGAGGAAAAATGCCAAAAAAAAAAGGAAAATAGATAATTTGAGACATCGTTTGTTTTAGTTTTTTACACCTACTCGTAACATATATATTTTGTAAGTAATAATTATCTTTATTATAGTACTTATGAATACGCATAGTATTTTCCCCATCAATCAAAATATCAAGAAATCAATAAAAAAATCACAATAAAACTCTTATTAAACTTTTCACGACTTTTTTAGCCAGTTCACATTGTCCTGTCTACACCTTTATCGCCGTGACCACAACAAACACATGTTCTACCAACTGCCCCGTGTTTGGACAACTTTATGACGTTTCACTTTCTTTAACCTTCCGATGCGATGACAGATTGCCCACGTCCACCTGTTAAGGAGTTAGGATTTAAGGGTTAAGTTCTTGGTGGTTGGTGGTTGTGTTGTGACGTTGATTTAAGTGTGTTTGTCTGTTTTATAAGGTAAAGTATTATTATCTTACGCTAGTGGCCCGCTCCGGTGATTTGAATAATAATAATTTATTAATACAAAACAAATTACTGTACTACTGAAAACCAACGCTGTAGCAAACTCCCTGTGCTGTTTCGGCATTGTGCTGAGTGGAAACCTAGTATTTCTGTTAAATTGCTTTTACTGCTTTGATCTTTTATTTTATTGCCTGTTTATGACGTAAATAAAACTTTTTATATTCTATTCTAAATTACATCTAGGCATACATGTTTTATACTCCTCAAGTTTGATACACTTTACATTTATATAATTATTGGGTATGACTAATTGATATTCAAGAGCCCCACATAAGACTCTAAAATTATTCACAATGCTGGTATGGGAACAAGAAAACGGCTGTTTTTAGGGTTTTTCCGTTGTCAAAAGCATATTTGGAGTTAAACGAACATTAAAAAAATTGGCCAAATTTGGCGTAGAGTTATGCGCTAACCAACACATTTTGCGATTCATTCTTATATTATAGATTTATTTTACTTATTTTAAGTGTACGAGACTGAAAGTTTTTATTCGGAAATGACGTAAATCAGCCAAATAAGTATTTTTAAGGCTGATTTCCGTCATGTTAGCAATCGGCGCTGACGTATCTGCAAGTATCAATCTGCATGGACGCTATAGAAACCTTTTAATAGTCATTTATTTAATTTAAATAGTTATAAATACAGCTTAGGGCCAATTATAACTATCTTAGGCTCAGAAACTTGTCGTATTTATTACACACATAATATACAATTTAACCAAAACAGAATAGTGCATACAAAAAGCTACTTGAAAGCGTACGTATTTTTTGGAGAATACCTAAATTTAAACAATCCAACTTATTTAAGGTAATTTAAAATTCAACCAATTCAAGGTAATTAAAATCCAACCTATTCAAGGTAATTCAAAGCAGCCAAATTTCTTCCTCCACAAAGCAAACATGGCGAATACAATAGCGCCAAATATTCAGGTACAGTCGAGTGGCAAATTTTTAGTGTGACGTCGTCCGGATATCCGCACCCGCAACTATACCCGGATAACCGGTGTAAATCTTACATTTGTACCCGGTTGGTACGAGCGGAGGGGCGAGTGGATTCTGATTAAAAGCTTTAAGAGCTGTGAGAAGGAAACAGGCATGTTCTGACAAGTTTAACGAGTTTGAGGGACATGTGACATTCACGAAGCCGCATTTGGCCAGCGTGGTGAATGAAGGCTGTCTTTCTTGTCAAGTGAGAAGTACTTGTGTCCCAGCAGTGGGAACGTAAATCCAACCCCTGGAAAGGAAAGGATGAAAGACATATGACAAGTAGAGTGTGCGTTGGATATGAGGGAAGAGATATCCTGAAGAAAAGATTGAAGGATGACATATTTTGTGTTTATGTGTCAATAATACGTGTCAATAGTTAGTTATGTCAAGATCTATCTCGCTTTGTCACATGTGACTGTGCGAAATAGCTCTAAATAAACCACTGGCTTTTTACCGGGAGTTTATGCGTGCCATTACGAAAGGTATGTAGCATGTCACCCCATTTACGTTCTCACAGGAATTTCTCTGTAGGCACACTCTGGCCAAGTGCGGGTTGGTGAATGTCACATGTCCTTCAAAGCTTTTTTCTTTTAAAGTTTTCAAAATATTCCGGTTTCCTCTCGATGTTAAAGCAAGTGTTTAAAGATCGCATAAATATTTCGAGAAGGACAATCCAGAGGTGATCCAGGGTTTGAACCTACGAATGTCTTCGGAATGAAGTTCGACTATTCTTCCACATAGCCAACACGAATTTCTAAATGTTATGTATTAGGTAGATAAAATTCTCTGATTTTATGCTACAACATTCCTCTTTCTCCTGCACCGGTACCACATATCAGCGGAAGTGTGCAATAATTCGCGGTTGTTTTCGCGAATTCTTCCCGCGCTCGCGTGACGTCACACTTCCGGCTGCGCGCCACTTCTGCTGTTTAATCTGTGGGTATGTTCGTAGATTACTATTATTGCTTTAGTTGTAAATAGTTATTTAATTTTATGTTTATGTTATTTTTCTACAGTACATTTTTTTAAATATGATATACAAGTAGGGTTATAATGAATTTTTCGCGGTAAGAAGTACTCTTTATCCTTTCTTAGGATCTAGAGAATCTGTGTACTTACCATAATTTCATTTAAGTTCGTTTCATTGATAGAAACACCAATATTGTTATAATAACAACATAATAGATGAAAGCTGGCTTGTAGGTACTGTTCGCTTCATAACTCAGTGTAAAAAATTAAAGCGAACTGTCAAGATAATGTTATTTCCTTGATTATTCATAGTTTTTATTTAAATTAACTTTTAGTTGAAATGTCCATGTATGCCCTGTGCGTCTAAGGAAATAAACGTTTTGACTTTGAATCAGGTCAGTGGAATTTACGTGAAAGAGTACATAGTTATATTCGCATTTGTAATATTAGTATCGATTTGATTTATTAAGAGGAATAATTGCTGTTTATCCTTATGGATAAACAGCAATCGGTAACCCTCATAATTCTATGTATCTCCTAAATTCTAATTCGGTATTATTACTGAATTAGAATTTAGGAGATACATAGAATTATGAGGGTTACCGATTTGACTGCCTCAGTGGCGCGGTGGGCGAGTGTCCGCTTGTGGCGCAAGAGGTAGCGGGTTCGAGGGGTCAAGTGCTTTTATGTTCTGTTAGCAGCTTTCTCCTTGGTCTGGGTGTTTAATATGTATAATAAAAAATCTATATGTACGTATGTATGTATATTATATTAAGTTTATCAGATGTCTAGTACCCGAAACACAAGCTTAGAGCTTACCACGGGGCTAAGCTAAATAAATAAATAACCTTCGCTTACTGACCTACGCTATCAGTAGAAATGTATTGAGATGAACATAAGAGTTCGAGTAATTTATATTTTAATTGGATATATTTATAATTCCTCTATTTTTATAGGCAAGCGATATAACAAGTTCTATAAAACCAATAAAAAACATGCCCAAAATCAATAGACACGGATGAATACATTTTTAACCCTTAACAGCATATGGGTATTACGTGACTGCGACGTATTTCGGACGTCCGCTTGTCTGTGACTAGTTTTGTGGCTATTGTTTGAATTTTTCAATAGATAAGTTAAGGGATGGTCAGTTATTTAGGGTGGCCATGGCTTAACTATTTTAAAAACGAATGCTGCATTTTTTTATTTCAAAATAATCGTGTTGTAATGGTATTGAATGCTATTAATTTAAACTAAATAATTCTCATATCGTTTACCAATTTTAGTAATTTAGATTTAGCTAACCTAAAAAAACTTTATTCTCAAAATGAGAACATTAAAATTAACATCATATTTATCATACGTACGGCTACATAAAGTTAATTAATAACTTGCTAAGTTAAGAATTATTGAACAATACATCAATTAAAATAATATAAAATCTTTTTCGATTTATTTGAATTGATTTGTTTTAGGCAAAAAATACTTAGTGAATTTCCCAAGCTAAAAATTACAATAACTAATTATGTTAAAATAAAACAGCAAAAATACAATAATTATGGTTACATCAAAATTGGCGAGTTTAAACCGGTTGCGAAACTGGCTAGTTCCGGTTTTGACCATTGAATGACCCTTTCTTTATCCGATGAAAGAAGGGTTGCTTTTATAAAATATATCTGAGCAGATGTGCCGGATTTACTGACCTGTTCATAGGCACGTTTTAAATTTTGTATTTTAATTGTAGCTGCTTTTTTTTAATTCGTATAGGTACTTTATCTTGAATTGCAATAATAACTGAGCATAGTAATTTCTCTTTAACCTATGTTTTGTACTGTTCTATGATAAATGTTTGGCTTTTTAAGAACCATTATCATTTTTCGTTTTTAAATCACTTAAAGTCGTGTTGGGTAAGTGAATTCCGAAGGTCATAGATTCAAGCCCCGCTACGCACCTATGGATTTTGTTTTTGAAAAATGTATGTGCGTTTTAAAACACGCGCTGCTACATTTTTGATAATGAATAATTTTCTTCAATATTAAACAAGTCAATTACATTCATTAAGAAATATGCATACAAATATGAGCATAACTAAAAAAACATTTTACACAATAAAACATAACAGTATGGTCACTTTCAAGAATCGCCTGTTGAAATCAGCTAGTTCCGGGCGCGAGTGACCCTTCTTTTGTGACGGCGGAGCGGAGGTCGCGCGGCAGATGTTACCTACCTGTGCAGTGAAGGGTTAAATATTAATTTTTATTCAAATTTTAGGTCTTTGGATGTTTTCTTGCTCTATGATATGAATGAAGAAATGTAAAGAACTATAAAGTGTTTTATAAAAAAAAAAACTAAGTTTGACGTGGTCTTTATAAACTTTTATAAGTTGACAAGATTTTAACATTTAAGTACAATAAGGATTTCGCGGAACCAATATGGCTCAAATACATTTTCTCACATAATTCACTTTTCGCTATAGAACTTATTATGTCTGATATATGCAAATCCAGCTCAACCCACCAATCACCCTCAACGAAAAAAATCAATCGAGATAATACATAAGTAATATAATTCTTAATTAAACAAGATTTAAAACAATACAATATTCTTAATCTGTATGTCATAGTTACTTTCGATAGGCAAGAGTGGATACTTGAAAGGGGGTTTCCGATGTATTCATTTATAATGTATAGATTAAGTCACTGAAACAAAACTGTTTTATTTGAATACAAAAGAAACTTACAAGCTTTACAAAATGCGTGATAAAATACTCAAAAAAAACAATCGAGATCTACAACACTCGAATACAAATAGGCATCGCATGATCCAAACAAAGGCAATAAAAACCTGAAGCCATTGGAAAATAAAATGTACACTATCATGCCTCCGTGCCAAGCGATTGAAAACAATCGATGAAAAACCGACTCGTTTGAATCGAGTTTTATCGAGTATTTGCGTGTCCCCGGTTCTATTCACAGGGAGGTATTCAGACTATTCAGTTTTTATGACGGCGACATTTGCTCATAACAGAAAGTGATGAACTAGCCATATCGAAATTGGATTGTATTGCAGACAGAATCTTTAACATGATTGTCCTTAAATACAACAATTACAGTTATGGAACTTAGCTAGCGTCATTGTATCCTATTTTAAGTGTATTGTTTATTATTATTAATATTGAATAATATCATATTATCCGTCTGTGTGACTGTAAGGATTATCTGGAAATTTTTATTTGTTATAACTAGCTGGTCCGTACCAGATTTGTACGAATGAAAACTTTCCTCTTGAATTTCTCTACCTATTGGTGAAAATTTCTGAAAGATCCGTTAAGTAGTTTTTGTGATTATCGTAAACAAACAGACGGACGTGGTAGGCAACTTAACATAATTATAATAAATATAAAATATAGATAGACCTTGTTAAATATACTTTTTAGATTTATAATGGGATATTTAACATGATTGTCTTTCGAGTTTCCCGATATTTTGGCACAGCCACATGCGCCATGATCACGGTTGAACTGAAGCTGCAGCGATTTATATAGTAGTAGCGATAGTGTATGTAACAATTTTATTGGTAGACAAAGCGGTCTAGCCCCTTTCTCAGTATTTTGCTAGGCTTGGTACTCGGATTACATACACAATACTGACGGTATCATCAAAACCATCTTCTAGGTTCAAATTCTTGTGTTTGGTAATCTCAATGGCCTCCTGTACCAATCTAGGTATATAGTGTTTTTCTACTGAGACTACTTGTGGTTTGCGTAGCTCATTATAATACACACATTTTAAAATGGTTGGGTCTTTACAAATAACACTAAAGTAAAACCGCAGATTTCTGTCTACAAATCCATCTCTGTTAAAGAAAATAAGCAACACCATGTAGGTAATAACAGAGTACGGCACAGAGTATATATAAGGCAGTTATAAATCGTTCATTTTTAATGGCTCTTCCTAGTCATACTTTCAATAAACTACGCATTTTGTACCCTTCGTGTCAAGACAAGACTTCTCCCACATTTTATGTTTTTTATAACTAACTATTCGGAAACTTACTAATATCATAAAGATAGATGGTACATAAAGGTAAAGGGGGAAATCCCAATAGACCTTGCATATCACTTAGGTACTATAGATATTTTTAAACAAACTATCTAATTAAAAAAAATGTTTGATGAAAATATTGTATATATAAGCATCCCTATTTTACGTTACCACTGCTGGGACAAAGGGACTTATCTTGACAACAGAGATCTGGCATTAAGTCACCACGCTGCCCAAGTACAGATTAGTGAAAGACACATTTCCTTCAAACTCTTCAAAGTTCTCAGAACATGCTGGTTTCATCACGATGTTTGCCTTTAAAGCACACATTTTTTTAAAGAAAATTTGGTATGTTCGGATTAAGAGTCGACTGTTTTCAAACTTAGCTAACACGGTTTTTAATGAAAATTACTGTCTAGTTATAAAAATGCAAAGCTTAAATTCCACATCCCTCTAGGTATAATAAGCGTAGTCTAAATTAACTCAATCATTCCGAAAAGGCCATTGACAATATTGAATCAAATTGCAATAACGGTAATGTCCGAACAAATACAAAAGCTCACTGAGCCAACAAAAGAATCAAACGGACGATATCGTTTTACCAATTTCGCATGCACGGAAATGGCCCAAAATGCAAAATACAATATTGTTTTGTCCAAAAACCAGTTCGGTAGCAGCTGCAATAAAATCCTGACACTTACAAAACATTTAAAAAGGATAAGAAAGGGTCAGTAAAACCAGATTGACCAGTGGCATTCATAGATAGACAATACAGTAACGGTCCTAGCGTTGACCCTTGGGGGACACCATCGGTCATTTGGTGCTGTTGTTTACGGAACCGGTTAGACAAAATGCTTTTTTTATATCCAGTTATTGTTATTATTAGTTTGAATGTCCACGTGGGTCGAGTGGTCAGTTTAGGATTAGTTTTTGGTTAGTTATGTGTGATCAACAGTGTTGGATGGTTAAGTTGAACCAAAAATTTGTTTATTTCTTAAAAAAAATTGTATATGTTATTGTGTGTCAATTTACTAACAAATTCATTCAAAGTGATAATGATAAGTGACATTGTGAGCTGTAATCTCAATATCAAAACCAAGAAAAACAATGTTTTAAGCATAAAATATAAAAAGTCAGGCCGGTGTTTCCCACGCCGTCAAAAAGCTTCGAAAGTAGAAAATTAAAAAAAGGTTACCTAGCCGTCCGTCACAAAAAACCGCCCCCACATTATCACCTCCATTTTGTTCGGCAAATAGAATTAGGCGTGAATTAAATTACACCGGGAATTAACAAGGATAATACCCGGTTCTTGGTTTTTTCCTCTTTTCCCTTATTTTTCCCTTCAAGCGTTTTTTTAACTGACACGTCCCTTGGCGTGGGGAATTACGCGGTAATTTTCTAGACTAATGAGATGTAATTTTTTATTACACAATTTTATGAACAACGTAACGTTGAAACGGTATGTTTTTATTTTACTAAACTTTTACTAACTTTATTAAAGCTTGAGGATTTTATTTAAAAACGTAAAGGTTTTTAATATAATAATAAATTAAAGATTATGATATTATGAGTTTACTGTGGTACGAGTATTAAGCGATGTATTACCTAATCAATTACGCTTTAAGTTCACATTGAAATAACGGTTAATTTGAATGCAGTTTAAATATTTCAACTAATTATCTCTTCCCTAAAAAATATCCAGATCCACTATACAACAGATACCGTCTATTTGGAATTTAGGCCACATAACTACATCATTTTCTAACGTCCCGGCAAATTGCATATTTTTTTTCAAACAAGCCACCCTCGTAGTAATTTCATCTATCATTAAAATAAAATAGGTTGCTTAAGATGGCAATAAACCTTTACAATGGTGATTGAAACGTATTGAAACTGGATATTATTCTTTGGGGAGCTGTTCATGATTTTAGTCATTCATAGACCAACATCATCATAAGCCGTATTTATACAGAAACCTGGAAAACGAGGTGAGAGTATTAAAACAATGTAATAAGAAGTTATTGTTATAAGATTTAATCATCGCGTCTTTTTCCGTTACTGAAGGCTTATCCTAAGATAAAAATAAAATAAAGTTTTAAACAGGCTTCATAAAATGCGTCCTTTTGTTGATATAGTTAAAAAACACAATCATTACTAATATCTTAATAACTGGGACGTGGGAATCTTAATTGATGAAGGAAAGACAGACTGCATAGGATTTTATAGGTATTTTTTAAATAAGGTGGTAAGTACATAAAACTATTATATATATAAAAACATCATGCTTCGTTAAAAACAAGGAGATTTTATTTATTAATCTATTTCATTTTTATTTCAAGACTCTTAAAACTTCACTTCCAGTTAAAGCATAAACGTGTGCGAGGGGAATTAAGAAAAGGGGTCTTTAAAATGTCAAAAGAAGGCGAATTTCCCTGAGGGTAGAACCCCCTTAATTATATCTTTTAATGTGATGTCTGAGTGCATTTTTAACCCCCTTTTCCTTGTACATAATGACTTCGAAGGGGAAGAAAGAGGGTGATTTTTGGGGATCGAATTTGTATTGAATTTTTAGACGTGGGTGGATAAGAATTAGAAAATGTCTGCCGTTAAATGTTTATTTTTAAATGCGGCGTTACAGGCTGCTTCCGACCGAAGTTACTGTAAGTCTTTGAGGGAAGTATATGTCCGCAGCCTACTTCTGAAATTATGATGATGAAAATTTACAAGGGATTATATTTAACTAGTTTGTAGTTTGTGTCCAGTATTTTTGTACGGGCTAACAGACGAACTCAACAAAAAATACCTATTTTACAATAATAATAAAAATGTCACTATCCCACATGGTGCCAATCTCGTGAAGGCTGAGAAAAATAAGGTTCACAAATATCAATACTTGGCCCGTGAGATTGTCACCATGTGAAACGTGGAGTCGGCGATTATCGTCCCGATAGTCGTGTCCGTTAACGGCCTGATAGTGAAGAGTCCAACACCTTCAGAGGCTCTCGCTGAATTTCATTCTCAAGGTCGTGGGTTCTGGATTTTTCTTCTTGAAAAATGAATGTGCGCTTTAACACGTGCTATAAAGGAGAAGACAAACATCGTGAAGAGACCGGCATGTTTTGAGAATTTAAATGAGTTTGAAGGATATGTGACATTCACCAATCCGCAATTGGCCAGCGTGGTGAGTTAAGGCCTAATGTATCTTGCCCAGAGAGAAATTCCTGTCTCCCAGCAAGTGAACGTAAATAGGGGTGCTTTTGTTATTTAAATTGATGCAGGCAGCAATCGGTTGTAAATAGATACTCGTCGATCAATCAGACATTAGTTTTGGCTAGAACTTGAGAAAATTTAAGGTTCCTCACACTCAATTGTGCATTTTAAAATATTTCTGTATGCGTATGGTATATTCTCTGTGGTTTCCAGAGTGACTTAACTTTTTATTTATAAATTTATCTTTTTTTTATTTAGGATAAAACCACTTTCTTTTATTATCTCGCCAGAAGAGCGTTCAAAATTTAAAATCAGAACACAGATCAATACCACTTTCAAAAACCCTCCTAAACTTTGAAAATGGAACACAAACTCGTCCGCGGAATTCCAATGACGAATCGCGTAGGCTTTTTCTTGTTTCCAACTGCAATTTTACGTTTACCGTTATCTGTATTGCCAGCTTGAATATTTACCTTATAGTTATCTGAATAAGGTTGAATTTAGATGGGGAATGTTTGAAGAATTGTTGGTTATAATGGCATCTCCCTACTGTCTCTACCAAGGATTTATCGTCTTGAGGGGGAAAGAGTGGAAAAATAAGAAAGGGTTGTTTTTCCTAGGGGACGCTGGGGAGAAGGGGGTAAGGGGTAGGGATTCAATTAAGGCGGGCGTGGTGCGATTAATTATGCTTTCGAAATTATTGTTGAAGAAAAAAAGACATTTTGAGCAGATGACGGTTATAATGGAGGGTTTTGTTGTCCATTTTTTAGAGGAATAATTATTTTTTTATAAAGAAAACATTATTCGAATTCTGATATACATGTTTACTGTAGACGACTATCATTAAACAAAAATAAATTTTGATCGGTTCTATCTTTCACTACGTATCATATAGAAATTAGATTTTTAGCTTTCCGTCTCACTTTCTACAAATAATTATTTTGCTTTTAGCTCTGGTTCACGTAAGATTTATTCATTTGCGTCCACGTTTATTATTATGTGTACCTGAAATAAATCTGTAAACATATACTTGTGAAAGTAACTTAAATAATTTTGTCTTAAAGCAAACATTTTCTAAATAATACCATGAGAAGAATTATAATTAAAAATTTGTCAGTGCGTTCCCAAATATGAAAGAGAACAACATTTACATATTAAAAAAAAAAAACATTATTTTCCTTAGATACTAGTAATATTAGGTGTCTTCTAAACAAAATCAAATTTTAACTTTAAAAAAATCTTCAAGTTGTAACAGTAATTTAATAGGAAATAATTATGTTCTCGTACCTTAAAATATAAGTACTGTTACTTTTTTTTTGGAATCTTGTTGGTTTAAAAACATAATAACACAATTATTTTTAAATGTATCATAATTTCATAGGTACTGAAACTTAATCATCAAAAAGTGACTATTTTAATATTCCCTTGCCAATTTCCAAAACTCGTTAGTACGGCCAGGCGATGCGTTTTGGAAATTGGCAAAAGAATATGAAACCAAAAAGATTTCAAAAAAAAAAGAAACATATGACGTCACATTCCATTGGTTTCCATAATAAGCTAATTAACTATAGGTACTTATTTTCACGATCTTTATATTGAAAGTGAAACTTTGTCACATCGTTAAACACTAAATAAATATAAAAACAAGAATTCGTTAATATACAGTACGCAACATATTTAAAAATACTTTAAATATGTTTCCTTAATTTACCACGCTGGCCAAGTGCGGTTTAGTGAATATCACATGTCGGTCCTTCAAACTCTTCTAAATTCTTAGAAAATGCCGGTTTTTTCACGATTTTTGAGTTCACCGTTAAAGCACGTGTTTTAAAGCACCGAACACACATTTTTCAATAAGATAAATCCAGAGGTCCGTGGCGGGGTTTGAACCCACGACCTTCGGAATGAAAGTCAAGTGTGTTCCCACTTAGCTAACACGGCTGAAAAATACTATATCCCACCTAGATTGTGAAAAGCTCACAGATTGATTTGTAAACAGTCTAAAAATAGGCGAAAATTCGATAAACTTCCAGAATGTTCGGGAACCTTCAGGAACCATGACCTAACATCCTTCAATCAAAACACACATGCCCCACTAACATGGAAAGGTTAAAGACCCCGCTCATATTGAAAGTTCACATCTAATATAACGGAATAGAGCCTAAATTACCCGACTCTCCTCTTTAAGTTTTCATTATGGAATGAACAATGCAAAATGACTTGGAAAGTTGACAGTGACAGTGACGTATGATAGATTAAGTTGCAGCGACTAAGCTGTTTTGAAAGATAGATAGAAAATACAATAAGAAATTAAAACTAACCCTAGAATGGGTAATGGGCGGTATTAATGCTTAAATCAATTTCTTCCAGACAACCGTAGATGAAGAAAAAAAAATACAAATGTTATGGACGGTGGTTTGTATAATATAAATACCTAATATCTAATGCTGAACCTAAAAACTAGCCTATACTTAATTACATAATACCTTTATTCTACAATAGATGAATTGCTGATTTTTTAAATGGTTTTTTATAAAAAAATTAAATAACTATGCTATTCCTAAAAGAGTTGAGTGATGGAGCATATTTCATATCCTTAGGCAGTTTGCTCGTAAAATATTTTAGATATTATTATTACATATTTATTTTGGATTTATCACAAGAAGTCAGTTAATAACACAAAAATCTTATAAATTAAGAACACAGTTAATAACACAAAAATCATATAAATAAGGTTAAAAAAAAATGATTTTTTTGTGATCTTTCAAGTGGCAGTGGGCAGGCCATATAGCACGCAGAACAGATGGTCGTTGGTAAAGTTCTTGAATGGAGACCACGGATCGGCAAGCGCAGCGTAGAACGTCCGCCAAATAGGTGGACGGACGACCTGGTGAAGGCTGCGGGTGAAGGTGGATGCAGGTCGCTGCCAGCCGAAATTACTGGAGATCTTTGAGGGAGGCCTATGTCCAGCAGTGCACGTTCTACGGCTGAGATGATGATGATGATGAATAAGTGATATTCTCAAAATCTCAGTTAAACTATCTTAATTTAATATTCTTCTGCATAAAAAATTATATTAATGAAATACCTATATAAGTCAAGTACTTACCTCTTGGTTAGTTATAATCAGATTTAGTATCAGGTTGTCTGATAGAGATCGTTCTTTAGCGATAAGACAGTTCTTTGTCCCATATTCTTAAGTGTTTTATTTTTAATTATGTGGACAATGATTTTTATAATGATATTTTAACTTATAGGATCTTATTGTTCATTTAATCTTAACTCCAAGTAAAATACGGGTATCTAGTTTGGTAAAATTAAGTATTATATTTCATTGGAATATCAGTTTTATCAAAGTCAAAAAGTTTATATACCAAAGGTAGGCACATAAAACCTTCGCAATGATATTGCAAACTTTCCCCCAACAATTAAAATTTGAAATTCAAACAAAGAACAAAGACGATTCGAATTTCAAAAAGCAATTTAAATTTTGAACGCAATCGAATCCTCAAGTCTTGGCCCCCACCTCGGAACACTTTTATTCTTAGGGGCAGAGTCCACCCCATTTAAAAGAAGCCATCTTGGGATTGGTTGGGGTGCACCCCCTTAGGGGGACAACCCAAGGGGGAACCACTTTTCTCTCGGCGAAGTGTTGTTTTAATTCTACCAAATATCTTTTCGTGAATACCTCAGAAGTTCAGATATAATTTTCTTGGGTAATATTTATACGTTTTAGGTGCAAAGTCGGAACGTTTCTGGAATTTTACGATTTTTCAACTTTGCTAATAAATATTTCTAATCAGTTATTTATGAACCTTTATTACTCTTATGAATGGGAAAGCGAACACATTTTCCGTTTTATACAGTACACATTTTATATCTATAGTATATCTCATCTACGTTATGTTCAAGAACATAAAAAACGGATTTGAAATACGAATACTTCATTCACTCAAACCCTTATTTAACGATAACTAGTTTAAATTTAGAACTTTACTACCAACCCAAAACAAAGGAACAGCGCTCAGAACTTTGAACATAGAATATAAAAATGGCGCACGTCGACCTTATTTTCATTAAGTTTTCCTATCGCGATTTGATACTGTCACTTTAGCAAAGCTCGTAGATTAAAGCCTGAATGAAAGCTTTCATTTGCATAGAAATTAAAATTTACCTGGACTGAAGCTAGTGGACCAAGTGCCATTCCTTTGCGAACTATGGCGCAGAATGTAAAATAGTCTATGGCTAGAATCACAAAGAGGATTCCAATTTCGAAATTCTCTTGCAGTCGACTTCACCTTTTAAGAGGATGGAATTTTATATAATGCACCTATTTAGAGTGTTGACATAAATTGAGCAATAATAAAAATGTGATATAACGTCTAGTTATTTTTATTTCTTAGCCAAAAAACATTTCAAAAATGTGTTCTTAATTTTTTATTTATTATTTCGATAGACTTTCTATACCATACCTACCAACAATAACATTTTGTTTACGTTACCAAAATTCTTTTACAAAGCATAAATCGACCTTTCACCGCAAAAGCCACAAGAAAGAGAAATTACGTAAGCCACTGGAATGAAAACGTAATTCACAGAAGAGTACCTACGTAAACCATACAATTTCCTTCAAATAATAACAAATATTTCCGGACTACTGTGTGAGTACACAGCATCACCTAACCCCATACTAAACAGAGCTTGTGCTATGGGTGTTAGGTGACTGATATATGTACTACATAGATATATTTTTAAATACCTATATTTATATGATAAATAGAAAACACCCAAACCCGAAACCAGAAATTGTAGATCGTACAAAAAGTGGTCCCTAGCGGGACTCGAACCCACAACCTCCTGCGGACCTTCGCAAATCGAGCCACAGAGGTCGTTAAACAGAAATGGCCGCTCACCTGAAGAGCTTTGCCTAAAAGCATTGGTTGATTAGTAAATCAGTTTGAATTGCTTAACCACTAATATAGAGGTATTATTGTTTAAAATGTATTTATTGTTGAATGGGAAATAAAAGAGGATAAATGCAATAATTGACGAATAACCCGTAAAGTCGATTATAACTCGACTGTGTAATGACTAAAAGAATTTGGCGCGGTATCAGAGGCGCCCTTACCAATGTTTCGATTCGAGGAAATTTAGTATTATTTTGAACCTCCAACAAATAAGAGGGGTGTTTGACGTGTCTGTCTGTCTGTCTGGGATATAATAGCTCACGAGCGGACGGAGCAATTCATCATTTTAAAGCGATTTTTTAGTTTTTTGTAGATGAATGGTGAGTTTTGGCGAGTGTTCCAAGACATGTTAGATGAAAATCGGTAGACCTGTTTAAAACTTTTGAGTGTAAAAGTGGGAAAGGAAAACCGAAAATCTGCAAGTATACTCGAGTGGGGTCTCAAATGAAAGCGCATCACGCGCATTACAAAATAGTATGACTTTTTACTTATAAGGGAACAAAAGTTCTGGAATCAAGCTTCAAGCTGGTTCAGGCTTTTATTTTATTTCAAATTTAGATTATAGCTGTAAGTGAGGAATGTGTTATGCAAGTATCACGATGTATTGAAACCAATCGTGCCGACTTTTACCTGTATTATGAAGTCGAAGTGATACGCGACAGTATCGCTTGTTCCGATATCTATCGTCTCCTAACACAGAAAGTCAGATCCAATGCCTAATGCAAACGCGGCAACGTAATGAGAACATTATTGAATATTTTTTGAGGCGTCCGGCTGCTAGTACAACGGACGCGGTGGTCTGAAGCTAGCCGCGACCGACCTCGACGCATGGTCGGGGTTCGGACACGCGAAGTACATGCATGTGTTAGATTATTGTCATATATTTCTTGAAATTAATGGGGGTTTCATATGACAAGACACACAAAATATTTTAAAATTATGTATATGCTCTGATTAAATAACGAATATAACAATTAACCTTGATTTGGATGAGTTTAGAAAACATTAAGTTGATAAAGAGGTTATGTTTTTGTTTTGATTCACAAATAATATGTTTTAGTACGTAAAACTTAACGTATTTTACGAAACTACATGTGTATAGTGATAATAAGAAATATTTTAATGATATTTTGTAAAGAAAACTACTTATAACAACGTTTTTTAAAAAAAAACACCTTTTTGCTAAAAACACGTTCCTTGCTATAAAAGAGCGACCGCTCGGGTCGTTATTTCACTTTTTGAATAGCTGTCGACCAGAGCGGAGCTCCTGCTACTAGTGCCAGTGAACTAAAGCTAAGTGGTTTTAATTATAGTTATGGTAGAAATTATTTTTAATTTGTCAAAATATATTTGCTTTTGTTAAACTATTTAATTGTAAGAAAAATTGTAATAACTGATGAAACTGTGTTGTTCTATTCGCTTCTCAACTCAGTAAAAAAAATTGAAGCGAACTGTCGAGACAATGTTATTTCCTTGATATTCTTGTTCAAGCAATTTAGTTTTATTAATTTTCAGTTGACCTGTCCAAGTAGATTATGTGTTTAGAAGGAAATAAACGTTTTGACTTTGACTTTGACTTTAATTATTTTGGAATACCTTTATAATATATATGTAGGTAGTATTTTTTAAACTCCAATTAATAGGAAAAATCTATTATCAGAAGTGGGATTCGAGCTATTGCTATTATTAACACCTTTTCGCATTTCAGATACGACTCGTACGACGTTCCATGTAAAATGGACCCAGCGGTCTTGGAGGGCTTGCAGAAGGCCATTCGAGATGCGGTGACTGATCGACATCGGGGCGATGACGTGGTGTTGCCGCGGTGTAGCCGCCTTTCCCGATCCCGATAAGAACAACAATCGTGCAGAGGGCTGGTGCAACTGTAGCAGCTCTTATCGCCGAGGATCTGAGATTGAGTAGCATCACTACGGTCGCTAAAGCCGGTAAGGTCCTAAAGGGCTCTGCTTTAATCTGGTATGAACCCTGGGACACTGAGATGCTGCAGATTCATACAGTGAATACGTTAAGGAAAAGTAAAGACTTTAAAAATAATAATAATATAGGATCTTTTTGAGGAACAAATAATCGAGCTTGTTTGTGGAAGTATAACTGATGTATCCATTCCAATGGCGTCTCGTAACAGCCGTTACGTCCACTGCAGAACTACCTTATTATTAACGACTAGCGTCAAATCTGCTTAGTAAATGCCCAAAAGTATTTTTAGGTTATTCTGAGAAAATATGCTTTCTTTGCAACAGACTGTGCCATATTCGAGCTATCAAAAACAATAATAAGAAAATGATGCCACAACCAGATCCGAAACCAAGTACCTATAGTTAGTCACCATGTGCTTATTGTAAAAAGAAGGGACACTTTGATGAAGTTTGTTTTTTTTTATACGGCGAAAAATTCCCATTTTTATTTCTAGTTACAAAAAGTCTCGTTAACCACAGGAGAGTTGAATAGTTAGTTGTTTCACAAAAATCAGAGAATTGCAGTTAACCCAGTAGTTGTGAAAGGTTTAAAAACAAATTTGACGACCTCTGTGGCTCGGTGGACGAAGGTCCGCCTGGGGCGCAAGAGGTTGGGGTTCGAATTCAGCCGGGAGACCAGATTTTGTACGATCTACTTGTTTCTGGTTTGGTGTTTGGGTTTGTGTGTTTTCTAAGTATCATAAATATGTATCTAACACCTATATTACAAGCTCTGCTTTAGTTTGGGGTTGCAATGCTGTGGTGGGTAGTAGTAGTCCGGAATTTTTTTTAATAATTAAATAATCTGTCGCTATATTTAAACTATGCAATTCAATTCCCATTTTTAGTTATGCAGCACTAACTTCATAGTAAGAACTACACATATTTGCTAACTTGACTATTCCTGTACAAAATAACGATACATGTTGGGAATTTAAGTTTAAGGATTAAAGTATTTAGAATAGACCCTAGACAAACTTTGTTCTGCAGATATTAACCATTACAGATAAAACAAAAGATAAGAAATCATTTATTTGCAACTAAGATAAATTAAATTAACATTTAGTTATACCATAGCTTAAAAAAAGTATGGATAAACAAACCATTTGTCTTTAGCACTGCAAAATGAACTTTACTCTGAATAAGCGGGAAGTACAAAGTACCTACATCCACGCTCGTCTTCTGTAGGAACCATTTCTGTGACGTGTGTTTCTAATTACTGCCAAGCCTACTTATTTGGTATAAATTTTACCATTCTAACAGATTGTAATAAAGTCAATGATGACGAAATAGGATATCACACCTCGAGTAGCCCTATGGTGGACGTTTTTACTGGAATTTCAGTTTGACGTAGTAGGTAAAAAAAAAAAAAAAAAAAAAAAAAAAAGAGGAGGATTTTTATTAAACATTTAGATTTCTTGATCCGTAACCCAGTTAAATTACCCTGTATTAACGTTATCGAAGAATCTGACAACAATAATGTCCCACATAAAAAAAAAAGGGACAATCAATACATTATATCAAAAACTTGTCTAAATTACATAAATGAGCCAAATTCTGTAGCAAAATTATTCGTTCCTAAGGGATGTTCTGCAAGCACTTTCTCCTTCGTCTGGGTGGGTAATGTGTACGATAAATAATATCTATATACATATGTATGTCTATTGTATTGGGTATATCAGATTTTCTGGTGCCCGTGGCACGGGCTGGGAGCTTACCAAGGGGCTAGATAGTTGTGTGGATTGTCCGGAAATATTTATTTATGGGTTATGTTTATTACGTCTTTTCACGACGAAAATTGTCACATAGGATCATGGAAAAATTTGATAGCATTTTTGGGTCCCAAGATTTAAAAAAAAAAATGTATTTTTCATTGTTTGTCTTGAACAACTAGCAAAACTTATTTCGGGCCAAACAAGCACCTCATAGAAAGAGAGATCTATTCCATTCCACACATTGCATCTTGATTGTGCAGGGCCATGTAGTTACAATTACCTTTATTATTATTAATTATACGATTTACGAAATTCTGCATATTAAAAACCTCTAAAAACATTAAAGGGTCAAGAACTTTTGGGTATTTTACGTGAAACAATTGCCTTGTTAGGAATTACCAGCCTCTTAGTAACCATTACTAAGAGCCTGTATCTAAAATCGTTTAGAGATACACAAAAGCATCACCCTACCGGTAGCCCCCGAACGACCATGCAGAGCAATATGTTGCTACCGTTACTAATATGCTTACACCTTCAATTAATGACACATCAGATAGGCCGAACGGTTTATGGAAATTAAAACAAACTATTTTTCAACTACAATAAAAAAGTAACGGATTTAATCATACAAGGTTATTAATAGGCAGAGTAGGAATTATACCAACATACGGGCCATTAATAAAGGTAAATTATGAAATTTTGGACGACTTGCCAATTTATAGAATAAATTTCTTTTTATTTATTAGTGTTGCCGAAGCTAAAGAGAAACTACGAAGTGAATGGTTTGATTAAACCGTGTTAGATTATTTTTTGGGCAATGACTAGTCGTTAATAAATATCGTATCGTATGATATAAAGTTAATTTCAGAAATACGTAATGACGTATGATTATGTAAGTACATAAATATTGTTAGTGAACGTTATAGATAGACTTTTTATTTATTTCACCAAACTAGTTGTATTTTTTTTATATCATATTAATTATAGATAATTATTTATGCTTTTATTAACTTGATTAAACTAAGTATCTTGTAAACATTATGTCAATTCAATTATAAGGATTACTGTGTTAAAATTGATTGTTTGTCAATAAGTTATGCTTATGATCCAAGATTATGAACTTTCTTTTAGATTTCATTTATTAAAATGTACATTAAAAATATTAATCTAGAGCATACACGTAAGTGGGGGGAGATACCACTGGTCGGTTCTTTATCTGATGTGGACCTAAATGTCTACAGCGGTGGGTGACAGGGTAACATGACAAGGTAAAGAATCATTTACTGCTGATCTTTGTCCTGATACTTCACTGAAACTCACGTGCAGCAGGTGACAGGTGTTGTATGCGAAGGCCAGAGAGAGACTGTTGTTTACAACAGGAGGAACTGCTGATCTTTGTCCTGATACTTCACTGATACTCACGTGCAGCAGGTGATAGGTGTTGTATACGAAGGCCAGAGAGACTGTTGTTTACAACAGGAGAAAGTACTTCGAGAGCGAAGTACTGGTCAGTTTGGCCGTGTTAGATTATTGTCATATATTTCTTGAAATTAATGGGGGTTTCATATGACAAGACACACAAAATATTTTAAAATTATGTATATGCTCTGATTAAATAACGAATATAACAATTAACCTTGATTTGGATGAGTTTAGAAAACATTAAGTTGATAAAGAGGTTATGTTTTTGTTTTGATTCACAAATAATATGTTTTAGTACGTAAAACTTAACGTATTTTACGAAACTACATGTGTATAGTGATAATAAGAAATATTTTAATGATATTTTGTAAAGAAAACTACTTATAACAACGTTTTTTAAAAAAAACACCTTTTTGCTAAAAACACGTTCCTTGCTATAAAAGAGCGACCGCTCGGGTCGTTATTTCACTTTTTGAATAGCTGTCGACCAGAGCGGAGCTCCTGCTACTAGTGCCAGTGAACTAAAGCTAAGTGGTTTTAATTATAGTTATGGTAGAAATTATTTTTAATTTGTCAAAATATATTTGCTTTTGTTAAACTATTTAATTGTAAGAAAAATTGTAATAACTGATGAAACTGTGTTGTTCTATTCGCTTCTCAACTCAGTAAAAAAAATTGAAGCGAACTGTCGAGACAATGTTATTTCCTTGATATTCTTGTTCAAGCAATTTAGTTTTATTAATTTTCAGTTGACCTGTCCAAGTAGATTATGTGTTTAGAAGGAAATAAACGTTTTGACTTTGACTTTGACTTTAATTATTTTGGAATACCTTTATAATATATATGTAGGTAGTATTTTTTAAACTCCAATTAATAGGAAAAATCTATTACATGCGTTATCTAGGTAGATGTATATAGAGGTATGTTCTGTATGTGGTTAAGTACCTATATTTTTTTTTTTTTTTTTTGATCGATAAGCCTTCATTTGACCACAATCTCACCTGATGTAAAGTGACGATGTGGTCTAAGATGGGACATGAAGACCTAGAAGGTGGCTTCTCCGGGCCACATTACGAAACACGAAAAAATCGCTTCACGCACTGGCCCAGCCCGGAGGGTGGTGACAAGCCGCGGCCGAAGCCAATATAAAAGAATCTTGCGAAAAATGTGTTTTTATAAAATAATACCTTGGAGCCTCTGAATCCTTACACGTGACCTCCGGGTGGTGCTAAGAACAGCCTCTGGTGGTAGGCTTCGGCCGCGGCTTGTCACCACCCTCCGGGCTGGGCCAGTGCGTGAAGCGATTTTTTCGTGTTTCGTAATGTGGCCCGGAGAAGCCATCTTCTAGGCCTTCATGCTCCATCTCAGACCACATCGTCACTTTACATCAGGTGAGATTGTGGTCAAATGAAGGCTTATCAATAATAAAAAAAAGAAGCCATTTAGTTCGCAGACTGTCAGGTTTAAGAGGAACTTCCTCCCGCGAACTCTTGGGTTGTGAAATGATCTCCAAATCCCAATCCCGAGGTTTTCTTCTTGGACGATAGTATGGGTTATTTCAAAAAGGGTATCTTTACGGTACATTCACGGGGTCGGTAGCAGCGATTCAGCGCGGAATATCTCTGATGTTTTAGGCGTCCATAGGCTGCGGTTGCCACTTCCCATCAGGTGGGCCGCATGCTTGTCTGCCACCTCTGTGGTATAAAAAAAAAGCGACTTCCTGTAAATAAAGTTATAACTGAAACGCAATAATCCAAAATGACTACCTACTTAATTAACAGTGTGTTATAAATACATATAAATTATAAAATAATAATTAAAAAGTATTTTCAATTTAACTTGTGTTTTACTCTATTCTTTTGATAAATAGGTTTCTTATTAATTTCTGTTATAGTTAATTAAAAGTAAAAATTTAAAATTATCACGGGAATAACATTGTTTTGACAATGGCAATGGCTTGCCTAAAATGCTTGCCTTAAGATGAAGTGACTTAAAAAAGTCTCTGACATTAAAAATAAACTACATGCTTAATTTAGTTAAAATTCAAAAAATTAAAAAAACCTGCTAGTTTTTTCCATTTTTTTGAATTTTAACTAAATTAAGCATGTAGTTTATTTTTAATGTCAGAGACTTTTTTAAGTTTACCAAAAAATGAAAAAAACTAGCAGGTTTTAATTTATTGAATGTTGTAAGATCTGTGAGAAGATAAAATATGTCCTAAGATTTGTAATCATCACTTCGATATTTCGTGACATTTATGTATGTATGCAAACTTTTTGAGAATTACAACGCGCCTTTGCGACCTGTCAATACAATGTCATTTCCTTGACAATTTCATAATTTAACTTTAATTATCTTTTCTTTTTTTTATGATAGATAAGCCTTCATTTGACCACAATCTCACCAGATGTAAAGTGACGATGTGGTCTAAGAGAGCATGAAGACTTAGAAGGTAGCTATTATCTTACCTGCCTATGTATGCCCTGTGATTCTACTTCTTCTTCTTCATTTATTTGAAGGCGTTCGTCACTGGCTATTATGGCCGTCAACAGCCAATGTCCGTATGCTTTGTAGGACCCTGTACTTCTAAGGAAATAAATCTTATGACTTTGACTTTAACTTTCGACTGATCGAGGAAGGAATCGAGTAGCAGCATTAGGGGCGCATTCCCGCCATCCCGAAAAGCCTGCGAGATCACGTATGCCGATAACATTACCAAGTTTCCACATTAGCGCAACTTTTATTACACTTATCTACAGGTATGAGCAAAAATATACTTTGCTACTGTGTAATAGTATCGATTTTGCGATGGCAAGTTTTTGAAAGATTTTTTTAAATGTTTGAGACGTGGTTAAAATTGCATTTGTTTTTAATATAATGTATATTTGAATTTTGTTATCAATATTGAATTATGATTTGATTTAAATCCCTAATCCTATGTCCTGAATACAAATTCTGTAAATAAAAATAAAAAACTTGGTAAAATACTTATATTTTCTCTTTCACTTCAATACGTCTGAAACAGAAGAATGATGCTCTATGTTATGTTGTACCAACTGAATTTTTTTTCCAATAATCGAGTTGTCTCATTTCTAGGCACCAACATTGGCGCGGGCTTAATACATTAAAGGCATTATCTAGGATTCAAATCTTTGTAATAACTACGCTTAAAATCTTAAGGAACAGTGGAGAATGTTTCTCAGCAAGATCAAGAAATAAATAGCTATCACTTAAATAAAACAGCAAAAAAAGTGAAACGAGCAGAAGGTAGAACAGATGGTTGTTGGGACCGGTAAGCACAGCGTGGGACGTCCACCAACTAGATCGACGGAGTTGGTAAATACAGGTGGATACAGGACACCTTTTATATATATATATTTTAAGATATATATCTTAGTAGATTTAAGTGTTGGACCCATTAAGTAGTAATAATTTTGAGCTATAGGCAAAAATCAGAAGTATTGAAAATTCATTAGTGGTGTTCTAGACAGCCCAAGGCTAACCCATAATAATGTTAGTTTCAATCGTAGTTTAAAAAATATCTATATAATGTATGTATGTCTATTATATAGTAAGTATATCAGATGTCTAGTACCCGTAACACAAGCTTAGTACTTACCACGGGGATAGATATTGTTGTGTGGATTGTTCGGAAATATTTATTTATTTACTATGTTAAACTTCCCGGAATTACCCAATAAATAACACAGCGATAGTACTAAAAATATTATATGTTTTCTGTTTATTACCAACCTTCTAAAAAGCCACTGTTGCGTTTTCAAACCTATTACAGCGATGGAACTAGCAATCTCATTTCAAATTCTATTACCAACCTTCTAAAAACGATTTCGCTATACATCCTACAATCAGTACAAATGACCAAGCTAAGTGAGTATGGAGTCGGGTTTTACGACAATGCCTATAAGAAAGCGGGCGGCGCGTTATAAAATTTGCATTCGGTGGGCGCTGCAGGCGGGGCGGCTGGCGATTGTGGAGGCGACTTCGTATTTATATATTGAAACTCCCAAAAACACAAAGGAATAATTCGGAGTAGATCTTAAACGTATTATGCTACTTTGTAATCTAGTACTGCTACTTATGCTGGAGTTATATTTAATATATAGCTGTGAAAAGGGTTTTTTTAGATGGAAACTATGGAAAGAAGAACACGGGTTAAATAATATCATATTTATTTAATGTGCGTTCCAGAGAATAACACATACAGTAAGCAGGATGACTACATAAAATTATCTGTACTGTGTAGTCCGTCTGTCCAAAAATACTGGACCCCTACTTTTCGCTTAATCACGTATAAAACAGATAACCGTTGGATCCAAAGACTTTATTAATGAAGACTGCAGGTTGTTCAGCGCAGCTTAGGACCTCCCCTATCACAATTTGCGTCTAACTCATTCACGGAGTGTGTATGCCGCTTTAAAAAAAAACTGAGTTTTTGATTTCTAACTGTCCAGCAGTGCATCTTCTAAGCCTGAAATGATAATAAATAAATAAATATTGCCGAACAATCCACACAACAACATCTAGCCCCGTGGTAAGCTATAAGCTTGTGTTACTGGTACTAGGCATCTGATATACTTAATATAATAGACATACGTAGATTTTATTATTTATACTAAACACCCAGACCAAGGAGAAAATGCTTGCAGAATATACAAACTCTTGACCTTTCGGCGGGAATCGAACCCGCTACCTCTTAAAACCTCAAATAATTTAATAACTAAGCTAAATAGGGTCAGATTCTCATACAATTTAGCCCCAGTTATCTGACAGATACGTTATCGTCGATCTCTTCTCTGCTTTCGGGCTAGATTCAGTTAAAATATTTGTTAAAAAGTGTGCTTAGCGGGGTTAGTATATAGTTAATTTATTTATTCAGAAAATAAACTTTTACAATGATTTATAGTGTAGTTTTCTTTAAATAAAACTATTATTTTTAAATTCTTAGCCAATCATTGTGTTTAACATTAGTTATACCTATGTATAACTAATGTTAGTATAAATGTTTTTATGTTGTATGTTTTGACTTGCCTGTTATGTAATATAACGTTATGGTAAATAAATAAATTGAAATTGAATTGAATTGAAATTGATAATGAATACCAAACCCAGAAAACCAGGAGAAACCGTGAGTCGTCAGCTCGTTCGCAAAAAAGCCGACTCCGCAGCAGCCCGCCGCCCAGGGGGGTTGTCCGACCTCTTTGCAAAGAGGGAGGCAAAGTCTAACAGGAAAAAGGAGGGTAGCAAAATTTCCATTTTCTTACGTCTTTCGCTTTTGCAGCAGTTTTTGATTAACGGACGAGCGGCAACGAAATTTCATTATGTATTCATCCCCCGGCTTATTTACTTGAGGAAATAACTTGGGGTTGTTTTGTGGAGAAAAATTTATATATGAGTAAGTGTAAGTATTGTGGTGGATTTTTTTTTATTAACAGTCTTTGTTGAATGGATTATACCGATAGGTTTTCTTGAGATATTCATAGAAACTAGCGATAGTTAATTAACGAACTGCAAAAAACTGCAAATAGATAATTTAGGTATATTGTAGTACATAAGATAAAATAATGTCACTTCCGTGATCTGGAAGGCAATTCTCATATTATAACGAATTCGTTAAATAACCTAAGGTGTAAGAAGAATTTTGGTTTTCTTGCTACTTCGTTATAATTATAAGCACTGGAATGGCCCCCTGAAGGCCAATTTTTGAACAATCACAGACAAAATTATTTATTTTAAATTTTCTTAGGATACGTCTTATTCTGTTTGTGCCTAAAATTGTAATGATTTAACCTAAGAAGTGGGGTTTTTAAAAAACATTAAGATTTAAAAATATTGATATAAAAAAAAAGACAAAATCTACTGATTTTAGGTTATAATATCCAATTTGTTAAAATATAAAGCGCGAGAATAGCTTTCCAGTTCTCTGACATCATTTGAGTAATTCAAGGAGGTGGAATAAGACGAGGATAGAGTAATTAAAAAGGTTTATTATTTGACCCGAGCAAAGTCGGTTTAAACACTAGTTTGGTATTAAAACCAATTACTGACTTGGGGTTCTTTACGTGGGTAATGACGTTTCTAATCAGTAATTAAAGTCTCTAATAGATTTCACAACACCACGGGGCACTACTGTGTTCTTAAAGTAACAACCTGAGTATCTTTTAGACCAAGAGTGAATAGGTTCCTGCTCTATATTAGAGATCTATCCTCGTCCACATCGTCACTCATTATCAGGTGAGATTATGTTAAAATCCTACTACTATTATAAAGGCGAAAGTTTGTAAGTATGGATGTATGGATGTTTGTTACTCTTTCACGTAAAAACTACTGAACCGATTTAAATGAAATTTGGTACACAGAATCTCTAGAGCCTGAAAAATAACATAGGCTACTTTTTACCGCGGGAAAACGTCATTCCGCGGGAAAATCCATTATAACGCGGGTAACACCGCGGGGCACAGCTAGTATTAAATAAAGTATAGTCAGCGTCAATTGATATAAGCGTCTAGAGTTTTCAAAATAATCTGACAAAACATAATCTTAATTGACATATGCAGTTCGAATCATTATAATTATTGTATGCGAACCAAACCAAATTGATATAAGCAGTAAGAATCTATTGTCTCACTTCTATTGCTTCATATTTATCTCAGTTATCTAAGTATTCAAAATGATCTGAATAATGATGACGTCATCATAACGTTATGTTTATATGATGACTACATAAATAAATCTAAATTTCCCCGATTCAAATGCCTTCATTTCCTTAAATGTAAAACAACATAATATTATGTAATGTGGACGCGATGCGCTTTCGTTTGATACCCCACACTAGTGTATTTGCAGATTTTATGTTTTCCTTCCCCACTCTCACCCCCGTAACCGATTTTCATGTAATATATCTAAGAACACTCAGGCCAAACTCACCTTTCATACAAAAAAAACTAAATTGAAATCGCTTCATCCGATCGGGAGCTATGATGTAACAGACAGACACGTCAAACTTATAAAACCCCTCTTATTTGGTCGGGGGTAAAAAATAAGTAAAATTTTTATTCCGTCTGGTAGTTCCTCCAGAAATACTGGACACCTATTTTTTTATTTATCAATTTGATAAGAAAGTGCTAAGATGGAGCATCAACGTTCCGTCGTGCACATCAAATAAATCAAATCATTTATTGCATTCATGTGTGTACAATTGGTCTTAAAAATTAATATGTGCTTACAACATGAGCCCAGACAGGGCATGGCAATTTTAGAATCTTATATTTAGATATCTATAGTTTACATATTCGATTCTTATTCTAGTTATTGCGTGGAGATATTTGCTTATACACTTTATATTAGTTAGACAAAATTTATTTACTTTAGTAATATAAAGCGACGTAAATGCGACACTTCAATGCACTGACTGTATCGTCTTGACTTTTCTGTTCCAAGATAAAACGGCTACAATATTAAAAGCCATTGCCCAGCAGTGGGACATCATAGGCTAATTTAAAATAAAAATATTAAAAAAAATCTAATATAAATTACCTACAACTTAAAACTTGTAATTTTTATCTCCATCCACGGTTATCTGGAAGAAATTGCTTTTAGCAATAAGACCGTCCATTACGCATTCTAGGTTTAGTTTTATTTTCTTATTGTATTGTTTATCTTGTGTGTGTGTGTGTAATAAAGTATTGTCTATTCTATTCTATTCTACATTTCGAAGCTATTATTTCTATTCTAACTGGAAAATTTCATAAATCTGCCAGAGATCCAACATCTATCTAGGGACATATTCGTCTTGTTGGAAACTTAAATGACCTAGTATTCTAGTAAAAGCTGTGTGGTTAAATGGGAGAACACTCGACTTTCATTCCAAAGGTCGCGGGTTTATTTTTTTTATAATTTCAGACAATCCACACAACAACATCGTCTGATCGAGAAGTCCCAGTGTCTCAACAGTATTAACGTAAGTAGGGTGGTTATGATGATAGTATTCTAACAGGAATGCAAAATATAATGGAATTAAAATCTTACATGAACATGTTTTTTGCGGTTTTAATATATTAAAAGTAAAATATATAAAAATAAAGTAGTAACTGTTTAATGATTGACTTGCTGTCCGCCGTGAATAATAGATTTCCCCGTGGTAACTTTTGTCGTTTACTGAGACAACAGCTAAGTCGTTAGTTATCCAAATCGGGCTTTGCTCGCAAGGAACTCTTTTCTCTGGTGGTAGGCTTCGGCCGCGGCTTGTCACCACCCTCCGGGCTGGGCCAGGTGTTTTGTAATGTGGTCCGGAGAATCCATCTACCTTCTTGGTCTTCATGCCCCATCTTAGACCACATCGTCACCTTACATCAGGTGAGATTGTGGTCACATGAGGACTTATCTAACATAAAAAAACGAACACTTAATATCAGTAGAAATGGCATAAAAAAAACTATTACCTATTTTTTTTTAATTACATTGAATTTCGAGATATACAAAACGTATGTCATGTAGGAACATATTGATATTTACAGTAACTTGTAGAATCTGGTAACCTGTGGGCGAAGACAAAATAGTAAAAATAAAAATAAATAATTTTACTGGACTAGACTAGTCCAGTAAAATTATTTACCAGTCCATTTCCGTATATTTTATTTGTTATTTTGACTTCAACCTAAAATAAGGTAAATTAATTGGTTCTTATTCTGTGAGTAAATAAACCAATGCATGAAAGGGAAAAACGGTACGCAAAATGCTTTTATAGTACCGCTACTCATTGGTAGATGGCGCTACACGGCCAATCCAGTTACAAAGTGCCCATTCCAAATAATATTTATCATCAATGTAAGACTTATACATCTTAATATTTTTTATAAAAACAACGATAAACAATAATTTCAGTTTCATGTGCTTAAACTGAAATTGGTGAATTAACTCAAAATATTATATTTATTTTAGTTTCAAAAGAATTGTGTAGGTGGCGCTGTTCTTAATTACTGTGGTTTGCATTCTGATGGTTACATGGTGGCAGCACTTTAGAAAAACCAATCTCGGAACAATCTCAATTTGTTACGTCTCAATTCTCAAACGTTACTCTCAAAAATACAATAATGTTAAATTAGAAGTTTAGTAAGCCAACCATAAAATTGAATGTATTATTTATACATAACCAGTCTCAAAATACCTACCTAATTTTATGGTGAGGTACTTTTAACCATGTTCTTTAGATTGGTAGAACGATGTTCATGTTTACGCAAAATTTAATAATAAAGCTTTTTTAAAGAATGCTAAACAATATTTTCAATTTAGACAATATTATATTTGTTGAACAAAAGCAAAACAATAATAATAATAATAAATCATTTATTTCAGGCATCTAAGGCCCATATAAACATATACCTTATAGACTAACATACATAAAACCATAATTCGTGTTGACACCATTTTGATCACCCGTACATCCAGTGGACGTCCGACGCTGCGCTTTTTATGTTTATAATAATAATAATAATAAATATTTCCGGACAATCCTGACAATAACCTCTGGCAAGCCTTAAGCTTGTGATACGTGTACTAGACATCTTATATAATTAATATAATAGACATACATAGATAGATTTTTATTATAAATAAAATAAAAGTAAATCAATAATTACTAGTCTCCTCAATTTTATTGCAAGAGTCAATTCAGCTCACTTTTATGACGATATATCGATTTAACCCACGCGTATATGTATATATGTATGCCTATAAACTACTTACATGTAATCATAATTACCAATTTCATGGCAAATCGATTCTCAGCTAAAAATCAATCTTCGAAATTAAAATTCAATATTCAGTCTCTTTAGTTGTAGAGTATACTGTTCCTATCAGAGGAGATGTTGTTGATATTTATATAACGAAATGAAAAGTTTATATTTTTGGTTATTTATGGGATTAATAGTACCCGTCAGACTGGACAGTATGTATTTTTATGAAAAGTTTTAATATTTTTACCAAATTAATCTTAGCACACTAAAGTGCAATGGGCAGGCCATGTACCTTCTAGGTCTTCATGCCCCATCTTAGACCACATCGTCACTTTACATCAGGTGAGATTGTGGTCAAATGAAGGCTTATCTAGCATAAAAAAATGTACGTAAGTAACGTCCAAAAATTAAATATTTCGTGTTTTTTCTATTCTCACAGAGCTGAATATGAGTACCAAGTTACAAGAACTGTTTGTTTTTAAATTTATTTGATTTATGTTTTTTTATAATCCTTTTTAAGTTATTTATACGAGTTATGAAGACACTACTGGTTTTAAAACCATTTGTATTTTTATCCATCAACTTAAACTTTAAACCATGTTTTAAATAATAATAACTATTAGAGTAAAAGAAATCATTGGTATCATTGTATTTTAATGGTGCTGCTACATCAGCGGGCGAAGATTCGTGTATCGTTGCGCGCTACAAGATTCTGAAATGATGTAATTGCAGCCAGGCCCACGCCAAACATCGTCTTAGCCCGAATACTTCGCGTGCAAAGATATACCCGGCCACACACATCGCGTTGACACGAATATACGCCGGTGATGTAGAAGATGTATTACATAAATACAATGAACTAGAACTTGACACGACATCAAAAAATAAGGTTTTGACCAAACCTACGCGTATGCAACGCGGGACAATTTTACTTGAAAGCGTCCTGCTTCTTAAAGCCTGCGTAGCGTCTGCCGCGAGACACAAGCTCCTGTTTCGCAGTCGCACGATCACGCAGTTTTGGCCGAAACTTTCATTAAGTTTCAACAAGCTACAACTAACAAAATAACCGACCCTAATATTCGAATTTCTCTTCAGAATACGACTTAGTACTTATATCAGAAACACCATTCATCATACAAAATATACTTCAAATACCGATAACTCGCACGAAAACGCGGAGCAACAAATCCAACAGAGTAATAAGAATTGATATTGAGAACTACGAAGAACCTACAGAAACACCAGACTTAGACAATTTCGATTACGCTGTCAAAGAAAGAGACATATCTAAGAATAAACTATTAATCGATAGTTTTAACTTGAGGAATCGAGAAGACATCGATTCGGGGGATTCGATTAATAAACGGTCAGAAGATACCGTTGATAATGATGAGTTTGAGATGCCGTTTGGTGAAGATAAGATTGTGGGTGGAAGGGAGGTCGATATAAGTTTGTATCCTTATCATGTTGCTTATGGGACAAACTGCGGTGGGGCGATTATTGATAAGAATTGGGTTCTAACAGCTGGTCATTGTGGGTAAGTTGATAAATAAATAATATTATTCAGAAAATCTGGGTCCTTATGAAGGCACATTTGATGTTTCGACTATACTAACCTATTACGCTGTATTACCTGTTCCTTTAACTGAGATCAAATTGAAATTTTGCAATAGTTGAACTTGGTTCAATAAATCGATCGATTTGACATAAAATGGTAGAATTTATTTTAAGATCTATGAATTACAATTTTCTTATAAAAGTTGCGCATTGTAATTTAATGTCAGTCTTTAATGAAAATAATCTGCTTGAAATTTTAGTTGACGTGTCATAACCATTTTGTTTGTAGTTCCAAGCCTTACATAAGAGTTGGTTCCAAGTACCTGAACCAAGGGACGAAAATCAACATCAAAAGGTCTTATATACATCCAGTCTGGGCAGCGAAGAGCAAAGAACATCCATTCGACTTTGACTTTCAACTCCTAGAAACAGCGGTTCCTATCAAATTCAATGAGAACACACAACCTATAAAAATAGCGCATATTGAAGATATGGTAATTGGAAAGATTATAACTGTGACTGGTTGGGGAAACACTGAAGAAAATGTAAGTTATTTTAATAATAATAAGGGGCCTGTTTATTAGTCATTGGTTATTAATTATAATATGGAACTATCAAGCCAACTGGCAACTGTGAGTGATTGACTAAATTCTGTTCTATATTACCATTAATTAAAATGTATAAAAAATATCTCTATTAGGTATATCTATTATTATATTAAGTATATCACATGTCTTGTACCCGTAACACAAGCTTAGAGATTATCACGGGGCTAGATGTTGTTGTGTGGATTGTCCGAAAATATTTATTTAATCATTGACACGCCAAAAGACCTCCAGAGTAGGTTTGTTCCACTCAGATGACCTCAACCACCATTCGTTTGACCATTTAAGCTTCTTTAATAAGATTATAACAAATTGATTACAATTTCTAAGATACTGAGCTTATCATAAGCCGCATTGCAAATTAAAACAGGATTGGTTACGCCTACAACATGTTTTAATTACAGTAAGTTCGTTGTTCGCTAAAAACACTGCTTCAAAGCTTTCTTTTATAAGCATTGTGAGTAATTTTCATTGTAAAGTGTGAGATAATTTGCTATATTTTATGGGATATGAGATATCTGCATCTAGTTTGGTCTGTCTTAGATTACTACACTGAATGCAGGTTAGGTGTTAACCTCAGTCATAGATAGACATAGGTAGGTGACCTAGATAACGCATATCACATTTTGCATTGAAACCAAGCGTTCCAACTTTTGCCTGTATTATGAAGCCGAAGTGATGAGCGACAGTATCGCTTGTTCCGATATTTATCGTCTAACACACCAAGTCAGATCAAATGTAAACGCGTCAACGTAATGTGAATATTTTAAATCTTACTTATTACTTGAATTTAGTGTAAGTACCGGCCACTACTCAGCTATGTTTGTGCCAAAAAATCACGATTCGTACGAATATTTTTCTCATTATATCAGTTTTTGTCAGCCAAATCAGTGATACAAAAAAAAAAGGTTCCCCGAATTTTTATAGTTTTGGAGATATACAACTCCAAAACTATAAAAATCGGGGAACATACATGGGCGTTAAATCAATAGGTATTTAGGTCACCTATCTCCCAGCATTCGCTGATCTGTCGACCGAGTTACACCGTGTATATGACCGAGGAAGGCCTATGGTGACTTCCCTGGTCGAAATGATGCACGATGTCCTGTTAGACACTTCAAAACATTTGTATGGTTTCAGGGTCCTTACTCCAGCGTCCTACGAGCAGTCAGGGTACCAATTATATCAAAAGAGAACTGCCAAATGGTCCCTTTCCCTTACTTCAGAGGCAGTCTTACTAGTAGGATGTTCTGCGCGGGCTTTGATGAAGGGAAGAAAGATGCTTGTCAGGTAAATGTAACATCATAGAAATAACGTCTATCCCATAGTTATAAGGCACACAAGTAATAGCGAAGACTCCGAAATGTACATAAGACAATTGAAGACTAACGTCGTAAATGTATATAAACAAATGAAATTAAAACTGTCGTTTAACAATGACGTCAACAGGATAATACATTATTACGCCATTTTGATGACATGTCTTAAATATAGCATGCTAGCAGATTTGCTTCTTGATTGCTAAATTCGCGTGAATCTCGCGAGAATGCAGAGAAAGGGGAGTGGAGGAAACAGATTCTCATTTTTCTAGTGTATTCTTGCAAAAACGAAAGAAATAACCAATTATTCTTCTTAGGTCACCGTAAGGTCAGTGAAACTACTCAGTGTGTAGTTTTTAGCGATAATATAGAGCGGCTTTTAAATTTCCTGTACTATATCATGTTAAAGGTATAGATATTGAAATATCTATTTGTTCCAGGGTGATTCTGGCGGACCAGCTGTGGCCTACGACCGTCTTCTGGGCATGGTTTCCTTCGGGTACGGCTGCGCCACTCCCGGATCCTTCGGCGTTTATAGCAAAGTGGCCAAAGTCAGGAGCTGGATCGAGCAGACCACTGGATTGAAACTGGACTAGAATTCCTGTTTTCATCATACTCTATAATCACTTTTGGGAACCTAGCATGCTTCTAATTAGTGATAATAATAATAAAAGAATTATTTTTTATGGTGCGGCTACATCGGTGGGCGGAGATCCGTGTCGCGTTGGCGTGCTAAAGCTAACGTGAAAGGGATACGCGATGTTCTTGTCTAAATAAGCGAACAAAGATTTATGTCGTTGCGCACTACAAGATTAGTGTCGTAATTATAGCCACGCCCGCGCCAAATGTCGTTTTCGCCCGAGCACATCTCGTTGCAACGATGTACAAGGCCACACACATCGCGTTGACACGAATATTCGCCGTAGGCCTGTAACGCAGTCGCACCATAAGATGTACTCAAAATTGTCATTGAGATGGAATGGAGCATTTTGATATTATAACTAAGTACCTGTTGAATTGCTAAAATAATTATCTTCTTCGTAGATTACTCATGATCCAATCTAAATTGTTGCAAATCAGTTTATTTTAAGCATTGATTGACTTATTTTATATTTTTAATCCAGTGCAAGAATATAAACGAAAATGGAAAATTCGTCCAATTCAAA
This sequence comes from Gymnoscelis rufifasciata, assembly GCA_929108375.1. Lineage (NCBI taxonomy): Eukaryota > Metazoa > Arthropoda > Insecta > Lepidoptera > Geometridae > Gymnoscelis > Gymnoscelis rufifasciata. Next base: position 3,095,886 of record OV815327.1, on the reverse strand, counting down.
ACTTATTATACATAGCGTGTATGATAGGACATAGCCTATTAAAATATGCTAACCAGAAAATTAGGAAAGAACTTCGCAATATCGTCAGCTTGTTTCCGCCTCACTCCATCGACTTACAAATTACACAATTAGATTGATCTATTGTGCTCAATCCTTGTTAAAAATACTCTTGAAATCAGTAGCGATAACGAAACATAATTATCATTCCGTCGTAAGCACGCCTGAAACAATAAAAATTAGGTTCGAACTATCTCAGTGGCGCGGTGGGCTTGCGGTCCGCTTGCGGCGCAGGTCAAGTGTTCGTATCATCTGAAAGCATTTCTCCTTTGGCAGTGTCTAATATGTACCGCAAATATGCATTTATGTCTATTGTTATTAATTATAATCAGATGTCTTAGTACTAGTAACACAAGCTTAAAGCTAAATTGTCCAGCAATGTTAATTTATGTATTTGTAAATACACGAGGCGATTTTAAGGTACGATTTAAGGTCCTTCCAATCACTTCCTCGATATCGCTACTGATTTTAGGGTAGCTTGTAGCCAACTTTGTCGTTTACAATTAACAGTCTAGTTTTAATCTTTAAGTATAATTATTTTGTATGATATCCTAATTAAAAAATATATATATAAGCTAACGAATGAATTACAAAATAACAAATTTCTTCTACTTTATTCTAAAGTTTCGTTACAATAAAAAAAATTATACTCGCTGTGCCCCTTGGTATTATCCTCGTTCTAATAAATTTTTCCGGGGTTAAAATAGCCAATGTATTATGTTAATACATATACATTGGGTAATCCCATCACCATGTCAAACTTCATGCTAATCGGTTCAGCCTTTTTGCCGTGAAAGACGGACAAACAGACATTCCCACGTATAGCATATAAGTAACGACTGCCTTTTTTGTTACAAAAGTACCGGTGCGAGGTCCATTGGACCTTTATATTTTACTAGAAAACTTTTGACTTTTATTATATTTTTTTGTATCTAAGTAATGCTTGGTCAGAATGGGGGAGGATCGGGGAGTATAGAGAGCATACCTTGGACAACAGACTGGACAGCGCCCAGTCGGTCGTCCCAGATATCGCTGGAAGGACATGGTGGAGGCTGACCTGCGAGAGCTCGGGATCGAGAACTGGTCAGAGCTAGCGCAGGATAGAGACCGGTGGAAGTCTCTCGTTTCGGAGGCCAAGATCCACTTTGGGTCGCTGAGCCAGAATAGTTAGTTAGTTTTTTTTTAAAGTAATGCTTACCAAAATATCATTAACAGTGTACTCGTATGCAAACAGAAGGAAGCCTCAAGCATGTTCTTTCTCTAACCCGCACTTCATCTTCGTGTTGAATTAAGGCCTAATCTCTTTCGTCCAGACAAAAGTCCCTGTATCCCAGCAGCGGGAACCACAGCTTGGGTGCTTATGCCAATTACCTTAGCACCAACCGAAACAGCATATTTTGCATCAATCATTCGAGTGGCTTCAAACACAGCCGACAGTTAGTCATATGAGTTGTTAAGATGATGACTACCTACATAAAATAATTTCTGCTTAGTCCGCCCAAAAATTGGACACCTATTTTTGCATTATCAATTGAATAAGAAAAGACAAACATGTTTCGGAGTTAAGGCTCGTGACTACAAAATTTAATACACATCGCACTATGCTAGTGAATGATATACGTGTTCTGGAGTGGAGACCGCGACTCGGCAAAAGTAATGTAGGATGCCCTTCGGCCAGGGGGGATGACGACCTGCGATAGACTGCAGGAAGATGCTGGATGCGTCAAGCCAAAGACAGGGTGCTCTGGTGCTCATAAGGTTAGGCCTATGTCCAGCAGTGGACTGTTAAAGGCTGATAATGATAATGATGATGTAAATTTTCTGTTATTGTGAAAAAAGGAGGTTTTTTTTTGACTCGTATGTTTTTTTTTTGGCTTTATTTTTGTAATTCTGTGTTTTGGTCAAAATAAATCAGAAGAGCGTGCACGAAATTGCGAATCGAGTTAGATTGTATATTGAATTTCAATTCAAGATAGCATCATTTAAAATAGTACATAGAATTTCCAAGTTTATAGGTAAGTTCGAACTATGTTATTATGGTTTCTATCGATAAGAGCTGTGGCTGTTCTTGGGTAAGTAATTGAGTGCAAGCCGAAGGTTGGTAGTATGAAATTTTGAATCAAAAGTTTACACGTTTATTTCCTTAGAAGCGTATGCATGGAATATCGAGTCGTAGTCACACCCAGGTGAATAACTATTTTACTACACTATCGTAGTATCCAACAAACAAGGTCACAGTGACCTTTTAGTTTTATCGTATTTATGGAATTTTCATGATCCTCAATTTGAGAAAAACAATGAAATCCATTAAATATAAAGTTTTTAAGGGTTTAATAAGAATGCAAATAAGACACCCTGGTATAAAATATAAAGTTTAAAAGTTTTAAAAATGGGTCACAATAATATTGAGGCACCTAGCGAAAAACGTAACAAACAGCTTAAGTACCGTTTGTTTCGAAATGCAAACGTATAAGAGCCCTAGCTATAATAATAATAAAATAAAGCTACATTGTATGTGTGTGATTGGAGTTAGAAATAAACGCTTCATCTATCTATCTACACTGTGACAGTACAACGCAGACAAACTCGAGGGTGTGGGATACGCTGTAAAAGTGACTCCAAACTTAAGAAAAATAATAAAAATGTAAGAATTTTGGGAACGTTCATATGGTGATGATGACGAATGTCCAAGTTGCACTGTAGGTAAAAGTTGAATAAGGTTTTAAATTTGTTCAACCACAATGTTTTTCCACGTTATTATTATTATAATTTTTTAATGCTCGATAAGCCTTCATTTGACCACAATCTAACCTGATGTAAAGTGACGATGTGGTCTAAGATGGGACATGAAGACCTAGAGGATAGATGGCTTCTCCGGACCATATTACGAAACACGAAAAAAATCGCTTCACGCACTGTCCCAGCCCGGAGGGTGGTGACAAGCCGCGGCCGAAGCCTACCACCAGAGACTGTTCTTAGCACCACCCGGAGGTCACGTGTAAGGATTCAGAGGGGGTTCACTTACGGACGTGAACAGTGCTTATATCTAGTGAAATATTTTGAACAACAATTTGCTACGAATATCTGTTTTTAATGGATATCGGCTCTTTAGTGGACCGGTCCCGCAAAAAACCAGGCTCGCGGGGCCGGTTGACTTAATGCATTTAATTTATAAGTTTTCTTTTGTAAATTGAGCCCTTTACCAATTCGAAATCTATCTAATAAGACACTAAACTTGTGCAGAGATCATCAAAGAAGAAAAAGTAGCAGGATAAACATTGATAAATAATAGTTATAGTTCGGCCGTTCAGAGAATGCGTTCCTGACAGATGTCAGAAAAATCACGCCTATGAAGTCCTGAATTTCTTATTAGTACAGACAATAGCTGTGATTGTAATACTTAATGGGCATGCCGAACTACCTAGTGATGGGAGATGAATCATCGTGCATTGTTTCTAATACAAGTTACTGATATTTAAACTTTTTGTATTTTATTTGATAGTACAAATTAACATTTAGGTATATTTACGTACTCCTGTAATATACTTGATAAAATAAAATATTAGTAAGTACGTATATAAAATCTAATCTAGTCTGGCTGCTTAGAGATTGCGTTTCTGACAGGTCGTGATAGAATAGGCGATGTAACTTGGAACTGGCGTACAATTTACTTAATTTAATAAATTATACTTTATTCAATAGAAATACAGATTGTAACTTTGTAACAAAGAATAAATAAAACAATTTTATTATATTAATATTACCTTTTTTTGGTTTCCACTTAAATTTAAAATGATTCGCCAATTTAAAACGAAAATAATATTAAAAATAACGCGGCTTCATTTTGGAGGAACGGTAACGAACTCAGTGTTATGTTGCCCATCTTTAGTCGTGACTAACTGATAGGTGTCAAACGCATTCTCTGAACGGCCAAACTATAATAACATTGATAAATATCTATAATAAATATCTCTTGGTTTATGAATATATATAATGTAGTATAATTATACCTCTAGTAGTTATTGAAGTATGTCGTTTGTTTGAATGTGTACTTTTGTTGGTTTTTGTTGTTGTTGAACGTCGTTGTTATGAATTGTGTCTTTTATCCGAAGGGGTTAGTAAATAGCATTCTGTAAATAAATTTAGCTACTTATTTCGCTGTGTTAGATGTAGGTAGGCCTTCATTAAGCAGTAGTCAATTTAAACTCTAGTTAAAAACCAAATTGGGTTCTTACAGTCTTGTTTTGTATTTGTGATGTTCTAACTAATTATTGCGTCTATGGATAAATTGGTATTGTAAGATAATTGGTTATAATTAGCCCTACCACGAGACACTAACGACTTTTGGAGATAACTACATGTTGTAATCCACATGTAATATCCAACAGTCGTAAGTGGTAATTCGTGATAGGGCTAAATGTAAGGATACTGTCAGGTCAACCTTATTTCGGACGTAGAATGCCTGGACAATGACTACTCTTTTCCCTTCAGCCTTGTTGGAGGAAAGAACGTCAGCATATTGGAAGCGCCGTTCCAAGCGAACTACGCTGATAGATGCGGTGCTGTGGTCATCCATGGACAGTGGCTGCTGACGACTGCTCATTGTGGGTGAGATGCGGGAACATAAAAAACATTTTTACATTGACGTTTATCCTTATAATAGGGTAGATGATCAAACAAATTTTTAGTCCGTAAATTAGATGATTTAATAAATTTTAAACGTATAATTATGTATTTTTTCTTAAGACAATACATTGCATTGAAGTTTCGCGACTACCTCTGTGGCTCGGTGGGCGAACGTGTTATTCATTTATGTAGTCAAAATGAAAATTGACCCTAGTTGTAATAATAGTGCAGCATTATATTTACAGTTGTTGGAGCTTCAAAGTGTGGGAATATTTGGAACCCAAAACAGCAAGCAAGTTTTTTTAGGGGAAAAGGTTTTGAATCTTCGAATGTCTTTTAATGTCCCTTTTTTTACGACTAATTCAGAAATTAGATTAATAAATCAGATTTAGAAATGCCACCGCGGGTATGGACCCCCAGCGGTGGAATTTCTAAATCTGATGACGATTATAAAGAAGGCTTCCAAATAGCTTTTCATCTCCACAGAGCTGATGGAACTTTCATCAGAGCTGGCCATTCCTCCCGACTCCTCGGATTGAAGATCCCAATCCAGAGGCACTTCATCCATCCACATCACAACGAACAGTTCGACTTTGATGTCCAGCTTCTGAAGTTGTACAAGGAGTTTTTTTTTTTTTTTTTTTTTTATTATTGATAAGCCTTCATTTGACCACAATCTCACATGATGTAAAGTGAAGATGTGGTCTAAGATGGAGCATGAAGGCCTAGAAGATGGCTTCTCCGGACCACATTACGAAACACGAAAAAATCGCTTCACGCACTGGCCCAGCCCGGAGGGTGGTGACAAGCCGCGGCCGAAGCCTACCACCAGAGACTGTTCTTAGCACCACCCGGAGGTCACGTGTAAGGATTCAGAAGGTTACCACTTACGGACGTGAACAGCCAAAACCTCCAAAAAAGTTGCCAATAAGGAGGTATTTTAGACCTGTGGAAATAGGAAGTGGGAGAGAAGGGGGAAAAGTTGATGTGTTTGGATGGGGGTATGGTGAAGAAATGGTAAGCATTTTTTAAATAAATGTTCAGGGTGTGAAAATCTAATATTTTTGTATGCGAATAGCAATAATATCGCAAACCCCGCCACGCACCTCTGGATTTTCTTCTTGAGAAATTTATGTGCGCTTTAAACACGTGCTTTAACGGTGAAGGCTAACATCGTGAGGAAACCGGCATGTTCTGAGAACTTTAAAAGAGTTTGAAGGACATGTGGCATTCACCAACCCGCACTTGGCTAGCGTGGTGAATTAAGGCCTAATCTCTCTCGTCCAGAGAGAAGTCCCTGTGTCCCAGCAGTGGGAACGTTAATAGGGTGATGATGATGATATAAAAAGTGTATACATATATTCAAGAGCTTGTGATTCGGAGACATTTCCAAATAAATTGTTATAAATTTACGATAGGAAAATTATGTTTTGGTAATTACTACAAAACACAAAATGCAATGATCCAAAATGGCACATTACAAATCATGTTTTTACCTATCATATACATGATCATGTATTGTTAATAAACATATTAAATATTTTACCTACAGGGTGAATACAATAATCAACTACAAATGATACAAGTCCAGAAGGTGTCGCATGAAGCCTGCAGCGACCTCCCCAAAGCGTTGAACTATACGGTAACATTGACATCACGAATGTTCTGTGCGAGGGGAGTCGGGCAGGATGCTTGTCAGGTAAGTGTTTATTAACATCATTAGCATAATCATAATTAATCATCATCATTATTTAAGTCGTAGGACGTCCAAAGACAAAGACCTCCTTCAAACAATTCCAGTAATTTCGACTGGAAGCGGCCTGCATCCACCGTGAGCCCGCAGCCTTTATCAGATCGTCCATCTATCTATTAGGTGGTATTCCTACGCTTTTCATGGATTTTCACTTATTTTCCCGAGGTAAAGTAGCCTATGTCACTTCTCAAGCTTTAGAAATCAAGCTTTAAATTCTGTGTACCAAATTACATTGAAATCATTTCAGTAGATTTAGAGATAGATACAACGTCACAAACCATCTCACAAACTTCACCTCATGATATCCTTAATATATATAAATCTCGTGTAACAATGTTTGTCCTCAATGGACTCCTTAACCACTTAACCGATTATAATAAAATTCGCACACCATGTGCTGTTCGATCCAACTTGAGAGATAGGATGGTTTTTACGGCGAGAAAAATCGAATTTTTTCCGGGAAAAGTTTATACCCGTGCGTCGCCGGGCGGGCCGCTAGTATTAGTATAGATTATTGCAATCTTCCAGGGTGACAGTGGAGGAGCAGCCACATCATCAGGGTTGTTGGTGGGCCTGTCTTCATTCGGCTACGGCTGCGGACGTGATCTTCCAGCGGTGTACTGCAACCTCACCAACCCTCGCATCAGAACGTGGATCACTGAGATAACTGGAATATAAACTACATATTATAATCTCAATGTTTTTTTTTATATACGCCATTATCAGTACTTACAGTTTCTTAGCATTGTGACCTACCCAGTTCCATTTAAACAGCCGTGTAGTGGACGGGTAATAATTTAACTTTGACAGCGCGGTGGTGGCGCGGCAGCGGCGCGTATGTACAGTAACACGGTGCGGCGGCGGCGCGGTGGGCAGGAACACTTAGTCCTGTGTCCAGCTGTGGACAGCAATTGCTAAGCCGTTATTTCAAGGGGCTGGGTAATAGGGGAATAATGCAAATACGCTATTATGCAATATATCAGTATGTTGAAAGTTATCATAATAATATGAAAGTTGTCTAATTAGAGACTAATGAAAGTTTATGTCCGTTACCACCATCATTTTAGGTACAGGACGTCTTCTGGCCTCCTTTAAAACCACCAAGATCCAGTAACTATCACTAAATATCTATCGTTTCGTTGGCTTAGTGAGTGCACATCTATCTAAATATCATTTCGTTGGCAAACGTAGAACGGCAAAGCTGTGTTATCCGAACAACGGTCGCTATTCGAGAAAATTTTGGCCTGATGGTTATTATTATTATTAAGAATTCTTTATTGCACAAGAAAAATACAGAGTTGTACAAAAGGTGGGCTTATTGGTTATCTAACCAAACAAACTGCAATTTCTACCCATTAATCTGTATGATTTTTAAATGTTCACAGCCGTGTCCATTCCTCAATAAATGGATTACTAAGGTAAAGTAAAGAGAGATTTCGCTTGTTTTAGATATTGATACTCAGGATATTTAAATTTATGAAAAACTAGTTCTGTCCCGTGGTTTTGAACGCGTAGATATAGATTTTCTCAAGGTAGTATGTTTTGTCGTTTACTGGGAAACAGCTTTTTCCATGCCACATTTGAACCAAATCGAGCTTTACTCGTAATAATTGTTTCTCCCTCGAAATGTGGCATTGTACTTTGGTAAAAAGTACTCTTCGTGTTATTCTGATATGTAGGCATATTTTTTATTAAAGAACATTAAATCCAAAACAATAGACACGTCCGAGAGTTCGTAATCTTTTTTGCGTACATAATACAAAATTTATTTGAGTTGATACAATACATTTTTTTTATTTTTTAACACGTACGTTGCACTTCTTACCAAAAGAGTAAGGCAACATTCACATTCTAACATACTTTACACGAACATCACATATAAAATATACGAATACCCAATTATTATAAAATAATAAGACCTTAACCTCCGCAATTTCTTTTATTTTTCACGTTATATAATAATATAAAAAAATTATATTGTTATGTAAGCTACATTGTTGTGAAGTTTATTAAAATCTCTTCAGTAGTTTTTGCGTGAAAAAGCAAAAACACACATCACACACTTTGTAACTTTTATAATATAAGTAGAATTCTGTCTTATTTTGTAGCTTCTTTAGTGATTACTACTATACCCAATCCCCGGGATATATAATCAAGCGGTCAAGCCACGGGGTGGTGCTAGTTATACATAGATGCGTTTCGGTTTGGGCACTAAGCGTTCATTGACCTGTGGGGTGACAAGAAAGTTTACAATTTTTGAGGATTGACTACAAAGTTTATATTTTCTGTGGACTTTCCCATCTAGTACCCATACCCATAGTACAAGCCCTGCTTAGTTTGGGGTTAGGTGATGCTGTGTGAGTTGTCCGGAAAATTATTTATTTATTATTTATATTACCATCATAATGTATGTATTTACAAAAAAAAATGCATTTATGTAGTATATTATAAGTCACTTAGCATACATAGTACAAGCTCTGCTTAGTTTCGAAATAGGTGATGGTATATGATTAGTCCGAAAATATTTATTCCCTCAAAAAAAATAGTTGTCAAAAATCAAGTCTCGCAACTCAGTTGTTCTGCGGTAAAAAGTTGTGAGATCCATGTAATACCAAGTCGGTTATTAATTTATTCAGTCTCTACTTAAGCGACTTTCTGTCTTAATACGTCCAGTCTCTAAGACCACGAACGTTGTCCATAACAATTGAAAATCAATTGTGTCTAGAATGTCCGTACTTGAAGCATGAATTTGTTACGTAATAATTAACAGCATCTTATAGTGACGCATATCAATATTAAAATTCTTTAATGTTTTAATAAAAATATTGAGACTTGGCCAGTCTTCTAGTTTTATCCACAACGAAGTTACAGGGGGTCGAAAATGGCCTGAATTGCTTCGAGAAAAGGATGGTACGGCCGTGACGCTTTTTTGCTCGACTTGGTGGGGGCACTGCCGTGCCCCCAGATTCCTTACTTACTGATTTTTTTTTGGTATATATAATAATATTTTCTAGAGCTATTACTAATGATTTCCTCTATATAATTCAACTAAAATAAAATTGTAGTTTGTTATAATTATTGTTCTCATAGAACAAGCAATGTTATTGTATGCTGTTGTTTCTCAATTTCACTATAAGACCTTTGTACACATTTCTGTCATTGAATATTGTCCTATTCTTCTTAAAGCCGTGTTGGCTAAGTGGGAGGACGCTCAACTTTTATTCCGAAGGTTGTGAGTTCAACCCCGCCAAGCACCTCTGATTTTTCTTCTTGTGAAATTCATGTTCGCTTTGAACACTTGCTTTATCAGTGAAGGTAAACATCTTGAGGAAACCGGCATGTTCTGAGAACTTTAAAGAGTTTGAAGGACATGTGACATTCACCAAACCGCACTTGGCCAGCGTGGTGAATTAAGGCCTAATCTCTCTCGCCAAGAGAGAATTCCCTGAGTCCCAGCAGTGGGAACGTTAATAGGGTGATGATGTTGATGATGATTCTTCTTATCATCATTTCCACTGTTGGACGTAGGTCTCCTTTAATGATTATCAGATATTGAGGTTAGAAGTAGTTTGCATCTACAGTGAACCCGTAGGGGATATTCCACGTTCTAAACTAAATTTCTTAACTAGTTTAGAAAAGCACTGTTTTATCTTATTTAACTGGTTATTACAATGGAATAAAAAATGCCCTGTTTTAACTTGCACCCGATAACTAGATTTAATGTCGCTTTAGGGATGCGTTCACTAAGAAATATCCCCAATTCGTTTAAACTTTAATAACATGGTATTATATTAGTCTGTTATTTATGTGCCTTTGAAAGGTATTTTATATGTAAGTATACGTGGTTTGCGGGGCATTTTTTTTTTGATAAGCCTTCATTTGACCACAATCTCACCTGATGTAAAGTGACGATGTGGTCTAAGATGGAGCATGAAGGCCTAGAAGATGGCTTCTCCGGACCACATTACGAAACACGAAAAAATCGCTTCACGCACTGGCCCAGCCCGGAGGGTGGTGACGAGCCGCGGCCGAAGCCTACCACCAGAGACTGCCCTTAGCACCACCCGGAGGTCACGTGTAAGGATTCAGAGGGTTACCACTTACGGACGTGAACAGACAAAACCTCCAAAACCAACCTCCAAAGCATTACCTTGCTGTTACACAGTTTCTAACAAGCACAGGGAGGTAAAGTCCTACAAACTGCGTAATGTAATGTAAGTATAATAAAATATAATATAAAATAATATAATTCAATACTTTCTTTAGTTTTAAATAAACGATTTACTACCATACAAAAAATACCTCGTATTTAATTACAGTAACAGTTTGCAAACAATTATTTCTTGACTCTTTTTAATTTTACATACCTCTTCATAGTTTCTGCTATCCTGGTACCTGATATCAATTTAGCTGTTCCAAGAAAAATGGAAGTCCTACGTTGTGCTCGGCGAAAGTGGTCAATTATAGGAAATCTTCATGGCCCTACGACTATCTGTTCGAAGTGCTATATGGCCTGATCATAGACAACTTAATGAGTGCAACGCATCTAATCATAGACTCTCTGAGGACTTTTTTCTGCGTGCTATGACAACGGGTTAACTTTTAGTTTAAGATTTAACTTAGGGCAGGTTGCTGCATTTATTTAAACCTCCATTTAGACCAAAATTATATTTATTAATATATATTTATTAATATTATTCACTTTATTTCAATAAAAACTCGTTAATATTATTTTTCTTGCAAGAGGAAATATTTTTTTGCGAAAAAACCGAAATAAAACCTACAGTCAAAATATATAATAAGACTGGTAAAACATAGAATCATAGGCCCTAAGCTAATATAGTTAAAATAATATACTTACATACATATATAAATACCTCTATGTTTACTATACATCATATTAAATACGCAGCGGGAATCTATCCCGCTACATATAATTTTATCTTATAGACGTCCACAGTTGGACATAAGCGCCCAGATTTTTTTCCAGTTTTTTTTTTTAAATAATTCCGTGATCCCGCGGCCTATTTTTAAGTACAATTAATTACCAGTTAAAAAAAATGGCTTCATCAATCCCTACTAATATTGTAAATGTGAATGTAATTTTGTTACTACTCTTCCCCGCGAAAACCACTAATATAAACGTTATAAAAAAATATTCAATTCTAGAAAATTTTTAGAGTTATCTTCATTCTATAAACGTAGAATGAAATTTATTGAAATAAACATTTGGAACATGAAAAAAAATAATGTCATGTAAAACAGAGGAGCGCTCCTAGTATATACATAAAAATCTAAATTTAAAATTTAAGAAAAACCCCCGATTCCAATGCCTTAATTTCCTTAAATGTAAAACAACATAATATTATGTAATGTGGACGCGATGCGTTTTCATTTGATACCCCACACTAGTATATTTGCAGATTTTCGGTTTTGCGTCCCCACTCTCACCCCCATAACTTTTAAACGTCCCAACCGATTTTCATGAAACATGTCTAAGAACACTCGCGCAAGACTCACCTTTCATACAAAAAAAAACTAAATTGAAATCGCTCCATCCGTTCGGGAGCTATGGTGACACAGACAGACAGACAGACAGACAGACAGACAGACACGTCAAACTTATAACACCCCTCTTTTTTGGTCGGGGGTTAATAAGTAATAAAGCAAAACGTCCAAATTAAAAAAAAAACTAAAATTGTAGATTGGACAACACCTAGTCCTCTGGAGAGACTAGAACACACGACATCTAGCTTCTCTGGTGGACCATCGTCACCCGCTAAGCCACTAAGATCGGCATCTTTTGATCAGACAGATTTTTAAAAGACAACCAACAATAAAATATAAATATCGCCCAAAAACGAGAACAAAAAACAGTTAAGGAAACAAAGATTATTACTCCATTGGAAAATGCCTCATTGTTAACACAAAGAATAAAACATCAGAAATAAAATTACTATTTAATTGTTCATTGTACAAACCTTTGTCTAGCTTTATGCAAAAATCACCCCTTTTTTATCCGTAAAAGCTTTTCATATAACTGTTATACCCCTAGATAACTACCTAGTCTGAAACGAATTTTCCATACGAATTCCCATCAAAATTCCATCAAGCCCAACCGTCACATACGCAAAAATACCATTTTCACATTTTTCAACCCCCTTTAGGGGAGTCAACCCCCTTCTCCCCCTATATATTTAATGTAATTACGCGTTCAATTTTGTATAAACTACTGTAGTGTGTGTAAACTTGTATGTGTGTATTTTATCTACAGTGTTTGTATATTGACGTTTACCCCTAACCCCCCCTCGCCTAGTGGGTGGTGGGGGGGAGTCATCATGACGGAGTCTGCCCGTAAGTGCGAGAGGGACGGGAGATAAAGCGGTTCTGATGATTCGCCTCGATCTCGAATGTTCCGGAATATTTTTGGAATAAATGATTCCATTTGGGCGTGTTTTTGCGATTTTATAGTAATTGGAATACGAATACTGTTCGGTGTTTATTTTAAGCAAGCGTTGGGCCCCGGTTTTGCACGATTTTAAAAAGAAAATATACCTACCTACTTATTCAATTTTTATTCAATAAAAACTATTACTCCTACAACAACACATAAAGACAAAGTCATCAGTGAAGTTGGGTCTTTCAAGTTTTATGCGTTAGTAAAGACCTTATAAATATAAAAACTGGTATTTTACAAAAAAAAAGCGATTTCTATTCTCTTGAAAGTCAATTATTTTGAATACATTTTGTAAAACAAACCATTTTTAGAACCATCTTTCAACATCAAAAATGTTTATCAATACTTATGTAAAAATGCTATATGAGTTAAACAAAACATGGGTATTATTTATTTTTCCTTTGCAATAAATAAAAAAATTAATATATTCGGATAATCCACTCAACAACATCTAGCCCCGTGGCTCGAAGCTGTGTTACGGGTACTAGACATCTAATATACTTAATAATAATAGACACACAATTATAGATATTTTTTAATAAACATATTTAACACCCATACCAAGAAGAAATTGCTTGCAATACATATAAACACTTGCCCCTCGGCGGAATCGAACCTGTTACCTCTACGCCGAAAGCGAACCTTCGCCCAGCGGGCCTCTGAGGAATTTTAGACCATAAAAAATAATAAAGAATTGTCAAGCTTTTGTAAATATGTACTTTCAATGTCCTGTTAAATATGTTATAGCAAATATCATTCAGAATTGCAAATAACATTTAAGTACAAATATTTGTACTTATTTTTCATTATTGAGAATGAATGCCGTACATAGTTTTTATAAGACTAGGTAGGTATTTTTAAAATTAAAATATACTTATGTGTCTTCTACATAAACGAAAATAAGTACATTTGGTAGTACCTAGTAGTCTTGTGTTCTCTGTTATCTTACAACACTTTACACACGTTACAAACTGAGCATTATCAAGGAATCAATAGACAAAGAGTGGGCAGGCGTTCAAAACCGTTCAAACGTTCAGCGGTCCGAAAGATTTTGTTTTGTATTTGTTCTGATCGCGGAATTATTGACCGTCTGACTTCTCCCTGTCAGATAAAATCCGAAGAGTGAATAGTATCCTCCAAATCTTCGTGCTCCGTCCTTGTCCACAATAGAATATTCTAAAATTATAAGTTCAAGAATTTTATTTCCACGAGATCCTTAGGATCCTCTGATAAGTCAGATAAAGTTAACATATTCATAATAGATTTAAAGTAGGAATAAAATAAATCTAAATTTAAAATTTAAGAAAAACCCCCGATTCCAATGCCGTAATTTCCTTAAACGTAAAACAACATAATATTATGTAATGTGGACGCGATACGATTTTATTTGATACCCCACACTAGTATATTTGCAGATTTTCGGTTTTCCTTACCCACTCGCACAGAACACTCGCGCCAGACTCACCTTTCATACATGAAAACTAAATTGAAATCGCTCCATCCGTTCGGGAGCTATGGTGCCACAGACAGACAGACAGACACACAGACAGACAGACAGATAGACAGACAGACAGACAGACACGTCAAACTTATAACACCCCTCTTTTTTGGTCGGGGGTTAATAAACTAAAATTAGCTTATACTTGACTATAGTCAAGTAATCAAATAAATGGAAATAGTCTTGAAAATACACTTAACTTTTTTTGAACTATGTTGAGAAGCGGAAAGAACAACACAGCTTTTTGATAATGTCTGAATAAAATGGTACTTATTTCTAACATAATATTATATTCTTAGGAAGAATACAAATTTGACAAAACATGCACATAACAGAAAATAATATTCTATATGTGACTAAAAAAAAAGATGAAGAATCGTAGCTTAACTTTTAACCTACATATAAGCGGGGTTCACTTTGTTAAAACATAAATGCCTTTAACAGAATTTCTTAGCTTAACTATCCAAGCATAATCATTTAAATAGTCATCTGTAGTAAAAGAAAGCTTATTTCAAACGCATTTTTTTTTAAAACCTTACACTTTCGCACAGTGAGGTCTGATAAATTTTGCTGAAGTTTATTTTTAACACGAGCACAATTTCGCATTACAGATTTTCCTACTTTACGTAAACTAAATGGAGGGATTAGTAGTTTATTATTAGTTTTAGTATTAACAATATGGAAGTCACTCATTTTAAGAATTTTTCGTAGATGTATATTGTGAAGGAACATCAAAGCCTACCTCCACGTTCAATTGTGTTTAAGAAAAGGCATATGTCTTGAATCTGTTTGTAGGTTAATCTATTTGCCACTCATATTTGATTTAAATACAAAAACTTATAATAGTTACCTATAAATAAGAACTCCAAAATTGTAATCTATACTAATATATAAAGCTGAAGAGTTTGTTTGTTTGTTTGTTTGTTTGTTTGTTTGAACGCGCTAATCTCCGAAACTACTGGTTCGAATTGAATAATTCTTTTTGTGTTGGATAGTCCAGTTATCGAGGAAGGCTATAGGCTATATAACATCACGCTATGACCAATAGGAGCAAAGATATAGTGGTAAATGTGTAAAAAACGGGAGAAATTGTTTATCTTTGAAGCCTTCCGTTGCGTGCGCCGTGAAAACGGTTCAAGATACACAAAAAATTTGTATTAAAGAATAATAGCTCTTTTAATGATCTAAAAAACAGTCCGCGATAGTATATGTCTATCTTTTAAGATTAACTCACAAAAACCGTTTTTATGGTACCTAATTTGGTCGAAATTATTTTGTTTAAGTTGTATCAACATAATAATATTAATCTTTATTCAAATAAATATGTTGTTGGTTAAGAGTACTTCATCCATTATAACGCGGGTAGCACCGCAGGGCACAGCTAGTAACTGATAAAGCTGTGTTGTTCTATTCGCTTCTCAACTCAGTATAAAAACATTGAAGCGAACTGTCAAGACAATGTTATTTCCTTGATATTTGTTATTTAAGCAATTTAGTTTTATTAATTTTAAGTTGACCTGTCCATGTAGGCTATATGCTTCTAAGGAAATAAACGTTTTGACTTTGACTTTGATTTGGTGTTTAGAGGTGTCATGTCACACAGGGCCTATCTGAGTAAAATAACCAATGGTTAAACTAAAGAGGTTTTTCACTCAGACAAACCGAGATCGCCCTTGTCATAACTAACCATTGCCGACCAACCGAGTAAATAGCTCGAATTTTGTGAAATAATTTCTTAGAATTAAAGATGAAAATTAACAATATATTATTACCGGTCTGTATCTAGGTATGACCTCATTCAATCCCCAGTATAAGAATGCTCAAATATTGTTATAACTAACAACTTAAAACAAAAGACTAAAGAGACAATTTCATTTACAATTCCCATTATTTTCAACAAAAGCCGCCGCCATTTTCTCGTAAAGCATTATCAAGAAAATGGTGGGCATTTTCCAACACTTGCGAGCTTTACATAAAACACAATTACACTTGCGTGCAAAATACATAATACAAGTAAATAAAATAATCCCGGCGAGTCCTGCCATATATTAATTTCCAATAATTTTTACACTGCAGTCACTTCCATGTAGCGTTGGCAGAATAATATTGGGGTATCTGCAGTATTTTTACGGGCACGCAAACTGTGTTATTATAAATGAGTAGATATTAAAACGATGGCCGTTAGACAACATCTTGTAAGTTGTACCAATTCAATCATTGAATGTTTTTTAGTGTCGTAGACTAAATAGGGATGGAATGGAAGTTATAGGTTATTACAAAAACAACTGATTAGGAAGTGATGATAATAGTCGCTAGCCGATTTCAGCCATTCTAGCCAGGCATTAACTAAAATAATCTTTGGTTCTGGAATGTCAATAAAAAATCAACACTCTTTAGTTGAATTTCTTCGCATAATGAAACTTATGTACAACTGAAATGATAATACTGAAATGCCTCTAGATCTAGATCTGTAACAGTAATAGTTATGTATTTTTATTCTGATTTATTTATTCTACTAAATTGTTTTGACTGATTTTGGTTTAGAAATAGCTTAGTAAATTTTAGCCACGCCTATAGTGCTTATTTTATATTAAGTACAAAAAAAAATTAGGGCTTAGAATATTTCTAGCGTGAAAGATATACAATTCCATTGTCATCTGCAAAATAACACAAAACCGCTTGTATATAGCTCGTAACTAATAGTAAATTTATTATATAAATAAAACATTTCGACTGATTTGTGAATGAATGATACTTGACTGAATATGACGAGTACGAGTATTTGGATAATTAATTGCACAATAATACGGTACTGAAATATTTATTTGATGGCAACATTAAAAAAAAAATCTTTTATGTTATATAACCATTGACAATATGATTTTAAAATTTTTATTGGCATAAAAAATATTAAAAAGCCGTGTTGGCTAAGTAAGACACTCGAGTTTCATTCCAAACCCCGCCACGCACCTATGGATTTTTCTTGTTGAGAATATTTTGTGCGCTTTAAACACGTGGTTTAACGGTGAAGGCAAAAATCGTGAGTACGTGTAGCCGACTTGTTCCGAGAACTTTTAAAAAGTTTGAAGGACATGTGACATTCACCAACCCTTCTTAATAATTCGTTTAGCGCGATGGTGGGGCAGAGCAAACAATAATGCCTGAGACCATCTTTTCTGACGCATACAAAAGTACACAGACACAGTTTTTGGTATAAAAGTTTAAGATGCAAGCTGCAATTTTCTTAATTTTTATCGACCCATACTACTTTTCTGTGTTTTATTTGATATTTTTAACATCAACATTTTCATGGCAGTTTTGAATATGAAGTGAACTGAAAAGATTCAAATCCTACCTTTTATAAAAACCTGGATTCTGAAAGAGTTACCGAGTGAGCCTTAGATTTGATTTTTTTAAATAAAACATCATAGAAGAATTATAAAAAACAAACATAATTTAGTCTGAGATTATATGACAAATGCAATATTTTAATTATCACAGATCTTTAAAATTTATAGACATATATGTTGAGATCAGAGACTGAGATGAATATATCAATATATTCAAAAATTGTTAATCCAAACACACAAACTGCATAAACAACAATTCAATAAAATCCATGGATTAAACACTTATTAACTTTTGATAGAACAAAACCATTTCGCACTCACAGAAATTATCAAAACGCACATAATCACAAATGCACAGTCGTGTACGCCCGGCGTGTCACACTCAGCTGTCAACTTTAATATTAACCAACCTTTTATGCTGACGGTACGTGGGTCGGCGTGTCGAACTGAGGGGAAATTTTGTGTTCAACTTTATTTTGATGGATTAAGATCGAATTTGGTTTGGATTGAAGTAGTTTTAAATGGTAAAATCACAGAATTTTCAATATATCTCAATATATCATGTAATAAAATAATGTCATAAAAATATATAATATATGAGTGAAAATAAAAAAATTAAGATTAATACTTATTTCCTGTTCCTTAGCACGAGTATTAAGTCTGGACAATTAAACAAGACATCAAAAAAAAAGAACCAAATCACCTAAACTCAAAATCTTTATTATCAAAACTCCCTACATATAACAAAAATCATGTTAACACCTCGCACAATGTTTTAAAAGCCTACAGTGAAAATTTATGCAAAACTACCACAGCATCTGGACTCCAGTTAATAATGACGTATAGAATTCCCGAACACCCTTTATCCAGGATTACTCGATAGCGTGACAACCTGTATAGTTCGGGAAAAAGATTTACAGGGTGTTTACTTTTGACAGATTTCAGTAATGGATTGCTTTTTCCATCTGAAAGGATTTGTATCGCCGCCATTTTGAATAAAACTTTTATGTTGGAACTGGTTATTACTGATTATCCTGTAGTTTTGCCTGAGTTTTTTAATATTCTAATACAGAAAATGATGTAATTTAAGTATTTCTTTTTCCATGTTAAAAGTTTTTAACTAGTCAGTCAGTAATTCAGTATGTATTCGAATTATTCATAAGAACGTTGAGCATTTAAAACATTTTGTATTACATTAATGACTGACCACAAAAACGTTGATGGTCATAATATTCGACGGATACTCGAAGGGTACTTGATAGAAATATACTAACAAATCTATACTAATCTATATAAATACTAATATTATAAAGCATATATAGATAATAAGAATATATAAATAATAATATATAGTCATTGGCCCAAATAAGGCCAGTGCCCAAATAAGGCCAGTATTTCATATTTCCCGCCACGCGATTTTAAATTCCCGCCACTGTTTGTAGAAGTGTGCGTGGACATTAACAAACGCACACAAACACAGCGGGTGGCCCCTGCCGCGAGCGTGTTGGAACCTGCAGTCAAAAATGGTCGCCGCGCGAAGCGAACGTTCGTTTTTATAAAATTCCGGCTCAGAAAACAGTAAGTATTCTCAGTTTTATCCATGTACAGGTTGCAGTTTTTTTCTCTTTATGATAGTTATACGTTTAGCTATCCCCTCATATATGTAAAAAAGCTTTGTTATTTGTATATTACTTGAGGTCGTTGTTTAAATTATTCATGTGCTATGCCTTAATTAGGCCTATAAAAAAACTGCGTCGGCCTTATTAAGGCAATAAAAAACTAAACCTTTGTTTTCAGCAAAATCATGGAAAGTGGATCACCATCTTCTACCATAAAGAAAAAAAGGGCTGAATGGACGTCGCAGCAGATGGAGAACGCCGTAAAAATGGTAGAAAGGGGTATTCTATCTACTTATGCCGCTGCATATGCATGTCGTACTGATAATAAAGCTTCTTGGTACTGTCCAGCTTGTCAAGAAGACCGTATTGAAGATATGCGAGAATGTATGACTTGTGGAGTTTGGTTTCATGAGTTGTGTGTTGGACTCACACCGGATGAGAAAATATTTTACTGTTCGGGAGACTGTTTGAAGAAAAAGATTAAGAAAGAAGGCTGAAAAGATAAAAAAAAAGAAGGCTGATTATTATAGTTTTTAATGATAAGAAACTCGGAAGTCTGATTAAAAGAAGCCAAATATAATTATTACGATCTCATTCGGTCTAAAATTATCATTAAGAACATTTTGTATTAGTTAAGATGTTGGATTCTTACTTGATTTTATTAAGGCCCTATTAAGACATGGGGTTCCTAACAAGGCCAAACTGACCTTTAAGTTTTTTTTGTTCACAGAAGTTTGATTTTTGTTTTTAGCGCTGTGTTGTTTAGTTTCTTACAAAGTTTAATAAATAAATATGACTATTTAAAACTACCAATTAGTTTTTATTGTAAACCTTCGAGTTATAAAATGAAAAAGTTAAGCTAGGCCTTATTTGGCGACCTTACCTTAGTTTTAAGGTCATATAAATATTTATACGTTGTCTAATAACCCTAGTTGTAAAATGTTGAAAACTGATCTCAAGTTCTGTAATACAAAAAATATCTAAATTATTAAAGATATTGTTAAAAGTTAATATAATTTTGTGCCACATAATAACGTTTTAGATTATAAGTAATCTGTAAGTTGTATGTGATTTATATAAATAAATAAATATGAATGGTTTGTTTGTTTGAAAGTGCTGATCCCAGGTCCACTGGTCCTTCAAAAACTCTTTCAGTGTTCGATAGTCAATTTATATGTTGCTATCGGGAAATATGTTGTTCAGGGAAAATCCAAATAACTTGAAAAGATAGTAGGTATAACATTTTCAGAGATTTCTTCGATATAATTTATTTATTTATTTTTAACAATGTACAGATGAGGACTCAATTCAGTCATCCAGGACGTTCAAGAAAATATATAAATTATAATGACTCGTTAAGTACGCGCCCTAAAGGAATATCAATATTCCTTTAGGCCGCGTACTTAACGAGTTCTGTTATGATTTACAAACTAAGAAATTTTTGTCTTGTCTCGTAACCAGTTACAAGCAAAGATATTCTCAGCCGCTTTGGTAACTATTTTGTAACCGCTGTTTTTTGGTTACCAGTCAGACAGAGAGAAATTAAACAGGATTTTAGTTGATAGCTTGTTGAAGTTGAAATAGTTACCCTATAATATGTGAAATAGGTATCGGCTAAGTTCTGGAATCCTGTTCCTACACTCAAACACTATATTTACTTGCCTACCACTACAAGCTCGCCTGTGAAATTTGATGAGCACACATCAAATTTCATCAAGATTCAATCAATTTCAACTGCCTCAGTAGCGCAATGGTTTAACAATCTGACATTACCGGTAAAATAGGTTCGTTTCCCACTTGAGATCAGTGTATGATCAGCTCTTATTTCTCGATCTTGGAGTTTTCTGTGTATCTTAAAAAAACTATACAATCGTACCTCCGTATGGTACGATTTTTTCGTGTTTCGCAATGTGGTCCGGGGAAGCCATCTACCTTCTAGGTCTTCATGCTCCATCTTAGACCACATCGTCACTTTACATCAGGCGAGATTGTGGTCGAATTAAGGCTTATCTATCATAAAAAAGGTGCAGGTTCGAATCCTGTGTGCGAAGGTTACGGATGCGTCGTAATCTTTTTCTGCATAAAAAATAATGTTGGTATGATTTTTCTAGTACCCTTAACACAGTTCAGACCTTATCACGGGACTAAATATTGCTGTTTAGATCTACCAGCTATACTATCATCATAACGTCGTGTTGGCTAAGTGGGAGCACACTCTAATTTTATTCTGCAGGTCGTGGGTACAAACCCCCGCCGCGCACTTCTAGATTTTTATTCTCGTTCCCATTGTTTAAACACACGGACTTCTCTCTTGATGGTGATTAGGGCTTTATTCACCACGCTGGCCAAGTGCGTGTTTGTGAATGTCAAATGTTCTTCAAACACTTTAGGTTCTCAGAGAATGCAGGTTTCCTTACCGTGTTTGCCTTCGTTAAAGCACGTGTCTAAAAAGCACATACATTTTGTGAGAAGAAAAATCCTGAGGTGCGTGGCTGGGGCTTCAACCCTCAACACCTTCGGAATAAGAGTCGAGTGAGCTTCACTGGGGCTTCAACCCTCAACACCTTCGGAATGAGAGTCGAGTGAGCTTCACTGGGGCTTCAACCCTCAACACCTTCGGAATGAGAGTCGAGTGAGCTTCACTGGGGCTTCAACCCTCAACACCTTCGGAATAAGAGTCGAGTGAGCTTTCACTACTCAACACGGTTTATGTCCAAGAAGACTCTTTAATCCATTTTCCGCAAAAAAATAAGGTTTGTCCATATGTGAAGAAGAAGGTTCTCAACCAGTGTATGTTGAAGTCCTTAACCAGTGTATCAGAAAATGGGCAGCGGCGTCTTCTTAGAATACCTACAACATCAACCCGCCTGCGAAGTGTGGCGAATGTATACGATTAGGCCCGATATAGAGGCTTATGCTACCTTTCGAGTACCCGTCGAATATAGGACCATCTACTATTTTGAGGTCAGTTATCAATGTATTCCAAGATAGAAAATGAAGAGCTATGGAGAGTGCTATGTTGGAGACTTCTTGTCAAGATCGAATCTACAATAGATTCGCATACATGTGTATTACCTTATTTGGAAGTTCAACGACTTGCGATTCAGCAGATGTTGTTGAACGTCCACCAACATTAGGCACGACGGTACTAACTCTTGGTGGTAAAGTCAAAGTCAAAGTGAAAACGTTTATTTCCTTGGAAGCACAGAGCATACATGGAAAGTTGGCTTACTTTGGATGGAGGCTGCTACCAATTGTAAGGTTTATGTCCAGCAGTGAACGTTAGCAGATGATGATGAAACTCAATATGGATACAACAGAATATTATCCCCGAAAACTACATAGTCCAAAATCATCGGTTCAGTCTCTGCAGGTGTACTCCGAATATTTGTAAAATAAATTCTTTGCCCGGAAATCAATATGTACTTATAGGGTAGGCGCCCCCATCGAGGGAGGAATGTACTACCCCTCATTATCGAAACTATCAATCTATTTATACAAGTAACACTAAAATTAATAATAAGCGATATATTTGGCTAAAACTAGCTGGTTTAGATGCTCTAGAGCCGCCTACAGACCTAAAACTCTTTGTATATAAACTGGAAATGATTATTTGATGATTGCGAGTACGCGAGTCATTGGGGTGGGGTAGGTCGGGTGGGCCTCATCCCCTGCTGGGGTGGCCACTGCAGCGATGCAAAGCCGACCAGCATCAGTGTGGCCGGTGAGGCTCAAGCCGACGCGTGTTTTCCATCTACGCACCGCGCAAAAATACTTAAACGCGCAAAAAATATTAAAAAAAACATTTAAATAATCCAAAATAATAAAAAATCTAACGGCCTAAAAAAAACGAAATTCTATAAACCAAATATTTGGTTCGAAATTCAAAATTTGCGCGCATGCGTCCGTAGCGCTACCGCCCGCCGTCACATTCAAAGGATAGTTTTATGCAATAGACAGCAATTCATTTTTTCTTCACAATATAATCAATAGTTTTTAAGTGACTCATAACCAATAGTATTCAGCAACACTTGGACTCTTGCAATAGTTTAATACCGGATTAATTTCTACAAACTGTAAACTAGTGTTAAGGCAACTGAAGGAAGTTCCGCTTGGATTTGTCGCAAAGGGCTACAATTACATCAACGACCATCCAGGAGGAGCAACCTAGAAGAATAAGGAAGAAGAAGGGATTCATGGGAACACAACTCAGGATACCATGGAATCTTAGAAGCAACCACCAATAAGTTAGATGCGCAAGAAGAAGAATCCTCACATGATTTCATAGCAGAGGGGATTCTAGCCACAATAAATAAAGGCATCGCCATTTGACGATAAAGAAACACGTTTTTTCGCAATAGAACAAGTTTTATGTTTATATCAACCGTTATTATCGAAACCAATAGAAAGGAGATTTAAAACATTTGATTTCTTTAAGTGCATTTAAACAAAACTGGTTATTTTTGGAACTTATCAATTGATTTACTTTGGGTTTTATATACAGACTCTCTATATATTTAGTAAAAAGTAATTTAGTGAAAGACTCTGGACTACGATTAAGGCTAAGTGATATTTGAGACTTTTGGCAGATAAGTGAGTTTTGGGACATATTTCGACCAATTTTCATCGACCATTCCCGATTATATGGAAGGTGAAATCAAATTAAGAAATTAAACAAATTGTGCCTTAAATTGGCCTTAAATTATTATAAAAAGGTCAGCCAACAAAAATTACAAAAAAAAACTAAATTTACCATTTATCTACCTGTTGAAACAACTTCTACATTTGTTTGATAGTACAAAATTAAAATAAAAATTAATATTAAGACTTAGTTAAATATTTGCGTTATTTCTATACCTATGACGTTTTTATATGAGTATGTATATATTTTAACGGGCTATAAGGGCTAGTCATACAATAAAGAAGACAATACTAGAAGACGTAGGAAGAAGACAGAGATAGGGCAGAAGAAAGAAGCAGTAAAAAAGAAGACACCCGAAGACGACAATAATATCAAGACGACTGACATTCTATCTGACAAACTGACGAACACTTTAACAAAAACCATACTGGTAAGTTTTAGATTATATTATTTAGTTTATAATATAATATTTTGTTGGAAGACTAAAGAGTAATGAATATTTTTATAAGAACAAAGGCCTTTATCTGTTCTAATCTTCTACTGAATGAATGCCTTTGTTGATTTTGAATGGGTTTCATCTAACTTGCAATTAATGTATGAAAAATGTGTAAACTGAAAAGTGACGCATTTTTATCGACGCCATGAAAATTATAATTTCAAAATGGCGTAGCGTCATTACCGCCACCAAATGGATATATCTATTTGTCTCGCTCGCGCTTACTGAAATCATTCACGCGTCGCGCGAAACAAAATCCGGACTCTTTTCAGGTGCGGCCACAGCTACGAAAAAGCTTAAATCTTTCGCATCTCTATCTTTATTTACTTTATCTTTAGAATTGTTGAATGTAGCAGTATTAAATGCTTCTAAATCTTCTAACACGACAATTTTAGCGTCAAAATAAAACCTAAGAATCTCCGATTTTTTTTTCACGGAATATTTCTAAGTCAACAACACGTAGTAAGTTCGTCGAATGCCAAGAATGGTATAGAAACATTTGCCTCCAACTTTCGTTTTCGCCAAGTCAAGTTCAGGTTTTGCCGATGACTCGGGTCGGTGGGCATTGCGCATGCCCAAGTCATCACAGTCATTGCCCAGCCGAATATTGATCCCGGGTTGGAAAATTGCGGGTGGGGGCGTCATTCGCCACCGTGATAGTTTTCACAACGTTCAATTATGTAGGGAGGGGTGGGTTGAAAAAATGTATACATCAAAATGGCGGACCAGACTGTATTTCGTATTAAAATCTATCGGTTACGCCTACCGGGGAATTTATGAGGGCAGGCAACCTCGATGAGATATTTAATTAAAGTCCTTTGATGATCAAAATTATAGTTTTTGGGGTAATAGGTTTTATTAAGAACTAATGGTATTGGTATTGAAATAATGTTTAGTTTTAAAAGGATTCGTAATTTTATACTCAAGATTATGTTGCATAATATCGTCCTCATTTACTAAGTTACAGCAGGACGATACAGTTAAAGCGGAAGGAAGGACAACTTACATCCTTTACATTAAAAAAGGGATTTGTATTTGGAATCTCAATCTCAAAAGTCATTTTCGAGTTCCAAGACCGTATATAAATATTATGAGATATGTATATAGAAAGATTTTCCGGATCATAAATCTTAATATTAGGTCCTTACATATGAAATTGGCGTTTTGTATGGGAGGAACAAAAAGTCGAATATTTTTTAATATAATATATTTAATTAATCAAAGTATGAACCATTATTTTCTATGCACTTTTGCCATCTTATAGGTAGTTCATTGATCCCTTTACTAAAAAAACCAGTCGGACGGGAATCAATAAAATCTTTGAAGGCGATTTGGACTGCCCCATCGGAGTTGAATTTTTTCCCTTGCAAGAAGTTATCCAAATTTCGAAAAAAATGGTAATCTGTTGGAGCAAGGTCCGGGGAGTACGGAGGATGTCTTAGACTTTCCAATTGAAGCTCTTCTAATTTAGTAGCCGTCTGTTGCGCAGTGTGTGGTCTAGCGTTGTCGTGAAGCAGCAGTGGCATGGAGCGATTGACCAGCCTAGGTTGTTTAGCCGCTAGCTTTTCCATCATGGTTTGCAATTGCTGACAATAGACATCAGCCGTAATAGTCTGGCCAGATTTGAGAAAACTGTAATGAACAATACCGGCACTAGTCCACCAAACGCTTACAAGTAACTTTTTTGGGGTTAATTTTCGCTTGGGGCAGGATTTGGCTGGCTGGCCAGGATCCAACCATTGCGCTGAGCGCTTCCGATTATCGTAAAGAACCCATTTTTCATCACAGGTAATGATTCGGTTTAAAATACCTTCATTATTGTGCCGGTTTAGTAATGTAACGCAGCAGTCGACGCGCGTTTGCCGGTTTGCTTCAGTCAATTCGTGAGGTACCCACCTTTCAAGCTTTTTAATCTTCCCAATTTGCTTCAAGTGAATTAAAACAGTTTTATCACTAACACCGCAGCCTGCAGCTAACTCGGACGTGGTTTGCGATGGATCCGCTTCCACAATAGCCTTCAACTCTTCATTATCAACTTGAGTCTCAGGCCGTCCACGGGGCTTGTTCTGCAAGTCGAAATTTCCAGAACGAAAACGTTGGAACCAAAAACGAACTGTGTTTTCTTTTGCAACACGACCGCCATACACATCATTCACCCTTCGAGTTGTTTCCGCAGCACTAGTGCCACGGCGGAACTCGTACTCGTAAATAATGCGATATTTTAAGTTTTCCATTTTGTAAAATGAGTGACGCAAACAGAAAAAAACAGAAGAAAAAAAACAAATGAATGACGATCATCGAAGCACAAATACATGAGTCTATTTGAATTTGGAATTCCTTACCAAAGAGGAGAAATTTGTGATTAAAGTGGCCAGTACGAAAAACGCCAATTTCATATGTAAGGACCTAATATATATAAATCTCGTGTCACAATGTTTGTCCTCAATGGACTCCTAAACCACTTAACCGATTACATATAATGAAATTCGCACACCATGTGCAGTTCGATCCAACTTGAGAGATAGGATGGTTTTTACAGCGAGAAAAATTCGAATAATTTCCGGGAAAATTTTTAACCCGTGCGACGCCGGGGCGGGCAGCTAGTAATAAAATATAAAATTATCAAAAAATATTCACTATTTATACTGAGTTGAGAAGCGAATAGAACAACAGCTTTATCAGTTTTTACAATTTCATAGTTATTACAGTCTTGGAGTTCTTATTTAAAGGAAACTATTATAAATTTCTTCGTATTCTTTGTTCAATTTTAAGGAGTAATTCGCTACGAACTATTTGTCTGAATTCATGTATTGCACTTGCATGAATTCGAGAGATTTGCGCAAGTATTTCGTCTGACAAATTCGAAATACCAGCGCAATTTGGACCTACTCGACTCGCGTGGACTATGTATAGGCCTATGTCTTAGACTATCACTGGTGGCTAAGAATGTGGTCCTTCTAGTAACTTCTAAAATCTATGATTGAAACATAGATAAATATATTCATAGAAATTCAGGTTGGTACAAAGTTCTTAAAAAGTATTTTAGTCACAGAGAAATCTACCTTTAGGTATAACTATTAGAAGAAAAATATGATATTAGATTAAATTAAAATAAATACAACATTAAAAAAAAACAATAAATGTTGAACACGTATTTAGTCAATTATTTTGCGTTAATTATTTTGAAGGCATCTTAATAAGGCTTTTTCTATAATTTACTAAAATCGATTACCTTAGGACATTTTTTTTGATATAACATACCTACTACAGACAAGAGCCGTATGTAGGTACTTATAAAAACATAAAACTATAACAATACATTTTTTTAAAACGTGCTTTCCTCTTTAAAAGAATAAGGTAACAATTAAATTCCAGCAATACAAAAAAAAATTATATTTGAAGTTTTTCACTTCGCATTTTTATTCAATCATCATCATTATTTCAGCCGTAGCATGTCTAATGTTGGACATAGGCCTCCTTTTAAGATTTCCAGTAATTTAATCAGTAATCAGTAATTTCTGTTAAATGACATAAAAAAAATATTCCATTTTGTCTGAATTGTAAATGCTAAAAACCGGAAATGACCGACGGCCTTTTAGTAAACTTTTAAAGACATTTTTAGGTAAGTTCATCTACTTTAAAAACAATGCTTAAGAGCTATGGTAACTATCGTCTATTAGTGTGACAATGGTCGGACTTATCACTAAAAGTGGTCTCTTCCAGACATCCTTTGGATGAACTGAAAAAAATAACAAAAAAGTACAAATAAAGGCTTTCAACGGAAGATCAGCGTTGTTTGTCACGAGCAAAATAACACATGCTGAGTTGAGGGCCTTTTTGGGACACTTGCTGTGTGTTTGTATGTTATTTTTGTACTATGTCTAATGTGTCCTTCTTTCTTTTTCTTTTTTTTTTTTATAGGAAATCGTTAAATAGACTAATCAAAATATTCCCGATTCCCGTGTAAGTATATATGTTTTGTGCATATGCAAAATAACAGAAAAATAAGTCGTCCGCCGTCGGCAATTCACGACTGTTGCACAACAGTCATTTATTCTTAACCAACCAAACCAATTCCACTTCATTTTTATTATTTTATTTTTCTTAACCAATTACCACTTTAATAAAATACTATTTTGGTTTTATTTCTGTCAAATTTTAGCCTATTTATACGAGTAAGGTACGACTCAAGCACCATGTTTATTAATAAAATAATTTAATTTAATGAATGACGACAAAAATGGTCGCTGCTCGGCTATAATTCGATTGTCATTAATTAATATAGTCATTTAGTGATAATATTATTATACTTCGCAATTACATTTTGGTTACACTGGTTTTTAGGTACTATATAATAATGTCAAAACAAATTGTGTGGTGTTTTATTGTTTATCTTTTATTATTAATATTTATTAAACACTTTATTTGCGCACAATATGTTTGTAATAAAAAGGCGAGCTTAATGCTCAAGCGTTATCTACCATCCAACTCAATAAAAACAACTATTACAAGTTATAATGCGGACACATTTAAGTCCGTGGTACACGATGTTTATGATTGCTAAGCGGTTTTCTATTATGTATTTTTTCTACTTTTTCCAAAAATACCTCACCACGTTTCGAATCCAGGATCCATCACTGGCAACTCATATTAAAGACTTTATTCTTAAAGCACTGAAATATTATGGACGAAGTTGCAAAGTTTTTAAATGAAACCGAACTTGATTTGATGATTAAAATAATATTTCCGGACAATCCGCACAACAACATTAAGACCCGTGGTAAGCTCTAAGCTTGTGAACGGGTACTAGACATCTGATATACTTAATATAATAAACATACATTTGTAGATATTTTTTACTTAACATATTAAACACTCAGACCTAGAAGAAAGTGCGTGCAATCGAACCAGCTATCTCTTGCAGCAGACCTTTTGCCCACCGCACCACTGAGGCAAATCAAATTTACCTGCATATTTTATACAAAGAGTATTTAATACAAAGTTATTATATTATATTATCAAAGCTAAAGAAAATACTAACTTACATACCTACCTAGAGTTACTAAGTAATTATTATATACATCCAATAAATTCCACGTTCTAACACCAAGTTAATGTTTTATGTAAAAAAACCGCTTTTTGCTACATTAGTGTCCTTAATGATTTCAATTTAAATAACTTGGCTTGCGCTTGAGAAAAACTTAATAACGTATTGAGTGGCTGTATGATTCAACTTTTATGTAACTAGTTGGTATGTACTCACTATTTTTTGTATTGCATTCTCGTTTTAACCTTGTTAAAGAAGAGGGTTGTAACAAGAATAATTGCAGACACACATAAGTAGGATTTATGCTGTATCCATCACGGATTTTCGAAACAAATCAATAAATCCTTATTCGTCCCACATGATATTATATGTACGCATTCGTCCCGTATACAGTTAGTGACCTGTGAGTTACCTGTCCAGGAAAAAAAAAGTTTTTACTTTGAATTTAACATTGAGTGGCAAAATCAAAAACATTGAAAATCTAGAGACTTTGAAGGGTATATAAATGTACGCAAAGTAATATAACCATCAAAGTCTCTAGATTTTCAATCTTTATGATGCGTAAAATAGGCCTTATAGGAAGTTGGTTTTTCAAAAAGTAAGGTCCCGAAAATATACTAAAGCTGAGACACCAGAGAAAATTAAACAAACCATTCCCATTCCTTCTCGTGTGTTAAAATTTATAATAAAATTCCAAATGACATAAAATTAATGAATAATCATATATATAAGAAAAAACTATTTAAATGGCTGAATGAAAATAATTTTTATGACATTAATGAATTATTTTGACATTTATCCTAGATTTAATTAATTATTGCATGCTAGTTTTTAGTAAACGAGTGGACCTTATATATGTAATTATTATCACCTTTATACCATAATATGAAGCAATAAAGACATTCTATTCTATTCATCTCATTTTTCTTTATGTACCTATTTTAAAACTTTGAATCATCGATTTCTCACATTACAACATTAAAATGATGACGAGCGATCAACTACATTTAGTTCTATTATAACAAATATCTAATGATCAGAATGCCAAGTTACTTCAGGAATGCAAAGTGATTTTTTTCCTTCATATCCCAAAAAGAACAGAACTGAAAAACGGAAAAACGGAACGGTAATAGGTACAAAGAAATCATTTGGGCCGTGTACAGGAAAATATGTTTTAAATTAATTGAATTAAATTTGAATAAAAAGAAACAAAGTCAAATCATTTATTTCCTTAGAAGCACTATGCATCCATGGACAGGCAAACTTAAAATTAATAAAACTAAATTGTTTATACCAAACTTATCAAGGAAATAACATTGACAGTTCGCTTCAATGTTTTGTACTGAGTTGAGAAGCGAGTAGAACTTTTGAGCTTATCTGTTTTTAACCCCCGACAAAAAAACAGGGGTGTTATAAGTTTGACGTGTCTGTTTGTCTGACTGTATGTCTGTCTGTCTGGGACATCATAGCTCCCGAACGGATGGATCGATTTTAATTAAGTTTTTTTCGTATGAAAGGTGAGTCTGGCGCGAGTGTTCTTAGACATGTTTAATGAAAATCGGTTGTGCTGTTTAAAAGTTATGGGGGTTAGAGTGGGGAAGGAAAACCGAAAATCTCCAAATATACTCTATTATTATAGTGTTTTACTTTTAAGGAAATTAAGGCATTGGAATCGGGGGTTTTTCTTAAATTTAAGATTTATATTTTTACAATGATTTTAATAGACTTATGGCTTACCACGGGGCTAAATGTTGTTGTGTGGATTGTCCGGAAATATTTATTTAACTTCATTAGAGGGTGGGTTTGATTCCCGACGGTGGACCAAATTTTGTATCTTGGTAAAATAAAGTGAATTCTTTTTGAAATTAAATAAAATGAGTACATTATATTGATATTGGATCTGGTGTGTGTTTGTATCGAATGCCCACAATTTATTCTAAATAAATTATCTCAATAATTATTTATATTTATTAAATTGGTTCTTCTTCTTAAATAAGTTAATTAGTTATGTATTTCCTGTACCATATTAAGTATTGAGTCTTTAGGTTCGTTTCAGAATTATGTTTCCTGTTTATCCAAATATTAAATTTATATAACTTACCTAAACCAGACATAAAATATTTATCCTAAATTTACTTATTATTTACTTACTTTTCAACTGCAGGTAGGTTGTATTTTATTGTATGGACTAAGTTTTCTAGACATGGAGTTTTGGTTTTTTTTTACAGGATTAACATAATTTCTAGTCTAATTTGTAATTTCAAGTTAAAAGAACCTTAGAGTCCTTACCCAATTTATGAGCGTTGTACCTACACTTAAGAGCAATACAACAGAATTCTTATGAAGTAGTTCTAGTAGTTTTTGAGTTTTCCATAAACCTTATCATCATCAACTCAGCCGTAGGCCGTACACTGCTGGAAATAGGCCTTAATAAAAGGCTTCCAGTAACTGTTGGTAGCCTCCTGTAACCACAGCGAGCCCTTCTACCCCCCCCCCCCCCCCCACCAGTCGTTGGTCCACCTAGTTGATGGACGTCCAACGGTCCGTTGACCGTGGTCTCTATTTCAACTTTCCGGCCCCAAAAGCTATCTGTCCATTGCCACTTTGGTTAGCTAAGTCGATTGGCTATGTCGGTGACCAGCGCTCTCCTATGCTTTTGATACCAAGACTTGAATCCAGTTTTTTATAATCATACTAGGCGACCCGACAGACGTTGTCCTGTCCCACGTCTCAAAAAACAATATCCAGTTGACCGTATTGTGAATCTAAACCATTCCCAGATCCCCTTGAACACACACAAAAAATTTCATCAAAATCGGTCCAGTCGTTTGAGAGAAGTTCAGTGACATTAAGCCCACCTTTTGTACAACTCTGTATTTTTTATTGTGCAATAAAGTATTCTTAATAATAATAATAATACACACTCACAGAAGAATTATATATATAAAGATAATTGTAGTTAATTTGCACCTATATCTATATAAATAAAAATGAATTGTTGTTCGTTAGTCTGATTAAAACTCGAGAACGGCTGGGCCGATTGAGTTGATTTTGGTTTTAAAATGTTTGTCGTAGTCCAGGGTAGGTCTAAACGGTGAGCAAATAAGGAAAAATTGCCGGGAACTTTTTTTACCCGTGCGACTCCGGGGCGGGCCGTTAGTTGTATCTAAAATTCAAATTTACCCAGCATACTGCCGGTGGCGATTATCAGCGAAGCTCCAGGAAGCGGCTCTACAAAAGCCACTAAAACAATATTTGCGTGCGCTCGCGCAGCGTTCGCGCGTTCTGTGCGCAGGAATGCGCGTGAAGAATGCGCAGTAAAAACTATGCAGGCGGTATGGTGTGATTGTTGCTCTACCTCAAGAAAGATATACCTATAGAATAGAATAGAATAGAATAGAATATATTTATTGCATGAAATACATGTGGTTACATTGTTGTTACATGTTCAGAGTTTCAATGTATTCTGCCCTCATGAGCGTGCAATATTATTAGTTACATTTGTCAAAATTAAAATAATTAAATGTCACAAAAAGTAAATTAGGAATAATAACAACAAAAAAAACTATAAAATTAAACAATTGAAATAATTTAAAACTATTGAAAGAATAACATGGCGCATAATATATGTAGGTCAGTATTAAAATTTATCACTTGAAAATTCATTAAATGTGTAGTAACATTTTTTAGTCAAAAGTTCATGTACTTTCTTCCGAAACATCGAACAAGGTAGTTCTCTAATAGATTTAGGCAATTTGTTGTAGGTAGATGGTGCTGAGCAGAATATACTCCGACGCATTAATGTTGTTTTGGCGTCACGAGTAACTACTTTATGTTGATCTCGTCTATTTCGTATCACAGTATCAGAAAGTTGTTCAAATATTTTAGGGTTGTTTTTAACAAACATAACTGTTTCGAAAATATATAGCCTATATATACTATTATAAAGGCGAAAGTTTGTAAGTATGGATGTATGGATGTTTGTTACTCTTTCACGCGAAAACTACTGAACCGATTTAAATGAAATTTGGTACACAGAATCTCTAGAGCCTGAAAAATATCATAGGCTACTTTTTACCGCGGGAAAACGTCATTCCGCGGAAAAATACATTATAACGCGGGTAACACCGCGGGGCACAGCTAGTAGCCTATATTTAACCAATTTTATAGGAAGTTTATGGAGAAAATGTATTGTGTTAAATATGGACATAGATGGTAGAATTCATATGTACTTACAATTATTTCAATAAATTTCTAAATATTATGTTACTTGTCAAGCATGAAAAAACAAATCCGTAACCTTCGCACCTCCTTTGCATCCTGTGTGATGATCCATCATAAGAATATTAAAATGTTTTAACCGACAAAGTGAGGTTTATCACTTATTAAAAATCAATAAGACTATTAATAGTTAACAATAAACTATTATTACAAACCTAACTTGGGTAACTTTAAAAAAATGAGACCTCTGTGTTCAAAATCGCAATAATTTATCAACCTTTTTAAAATTTAAAATCTAATGAGAACCAAGGACCCGAAATTATGTATCGAAAAGTCTAACGGACGTCCATCACTTGCCAAATCCACCAAGAAAGTGAGCTTGATGTTTAATACTAGTATAAAATGTGTATTATTTAATATTAGTTCTCGAGTAACCCGAGAACTAATAGATATTTAATATTAGTTCTCGAGTAACCCGAGAACTAATAGATAATAATAGGTACACCAATTCTTATAAAATTTTAAAGGTACCAACTTGCGATTTCAGTTAAATACTTATAAAATTACATGTTTAGTCATTTTGTTCAAAGCAATTTTTTCCCCCGTGCTCATACACATAAATATATTTTTTTATTTCAGACATATAGGAGGGTAATAGAATGCTATTCATAAACCTAAATTAGTGCCAAATTTGTTTTCATAACAGTTCAATAAAAGCTTTTCACTAAGACATTAATTAATAGGCTTATTGTACGTTTTAGCCAATTTATATAATATACACCCGAAATATAAACTGATATGAATAAAAGCGTGAAATACAACTTTAAATAGAAAACAGGCTTTATCTTCTGTAATACATTTAAAAAGTAACTAAATCTAGAGATACCAGCCTTGGTGGGGCTATGTCGACACTTATTTTACTACGGATTACCCCGTTATGCCCAATTATTTAAAAAAAGTGGGCCGGAATCCACAGTAGTGAAATAGGTGTCGACGGAGCCCCACTGGTGGGACAGCCTCGGTGGGGGAAATTGGAATAATTCGAATGGAGAACATAACAAAAGTTAAGGTAGAGCATAAACAATTTCATACTGCACGTCAATTGCCTAACAGCCTCTTGTTTTTGTCAAAGAAAAATCCCTCTTATTACATTACGATGTCGTGTCGCGGCGTGTTTTGCACTCATCTGTGCGCGGAACAGTCGTGAGGGTTTCGTTCCAGCTTTAAGGAACCCTGTTTTACATACCTTTGCATAATATCAAAGTAGCGGTCAGGCAGGTCATAATGTAATAATAATAACATTATTTTTGCTGTTGGATTGGAGTTCTGGACAAATACCTTCCAAAGTTGGTGGTGTGAACGCTAGTCGCTATTTAAAATAGGATGGGACGATTGGGACGAAAATATATTTGGTATTTTTGTAATTTTTTTCTAATATCTGTGAATGCAGTTCAGAATATCATTAAAGGCTATGGGTAGTCTCTTAAGACCATTTCCTTGTATCTATAACGGTAAATGTATCTGCACTTATATATGGCCCCTCTCAAAAATCCACCATGACCCTTCAAACCAACAACATAATCCGCTTGGTTATATCAATGAACCTCGTTCATATAGAATCTAATTTTTGTTTCGATCCCGTAAAGAAACCTGAATCATTGTCCTTTCCAAAGCTCTATTAGTTACCTTGAGCCTTATAATCTTATTTCACTTTCGACATTGAACAACACAGCTTTATCAATTTTTACAATTTTGTAGTTATCACAATTTTGGTGTTCTTAGACATATTATTAAATAAGGATATATAATAAATGAATTTACTTACCCTTTAACACACAACCCAGATGACAAATTAGATATTCATAACTAAACATAGTACAAAGGCCTTATCACTGAAAGCTTTTTCGTCCAGGCAACCAAACTGTTAATAAATAATAATAAATATTTCCATACAATTCACACAACAATATCTAGCCCCATGGTAAGCTCTAAGCTTGTGTTACGGGTCCTAGATATCTGATATACTTAATATAATAGTCATACATAAATATAGATATTTGTACCAATTGTATAAATCACTCAAATAGGTACTTTTACACAAAATATTTTCTAGAATTTATACTTTAGTCAAATTAATTTATGAATGAGCGTTACTATATTTATATTACAAAATATAAAAAAGAACGAAGAGTTTATTTATCACTTTTATCACACAACAATAAAAATTATAAATTAAATATTGTACATGGAACCCTTATCACTATAAGCGATGTCTTCCAGACCAAACCCCTATTAAAGTTACAAAATAGTGTAAGTAGTTAAATATGTTTAATACCATAGTATCAGTTTATAGCTACAATGTAACGTAATCTATATTTTGAACGGTAATACCAGTCATCTAACGGCGAATACTAGTTACTGTTCAGTTCAGTTAAATCTCTATGCTTTTTATTTTTTATTTATAACCAGCTTCGGTGGTGTAAGTAGTTATTCAACCTTTGTGTTCGTGGACTTTTTCGAGTCTAGTATCACTTTTGAATACGGAATGTGAGGAATATAATATTTGTTTGTGGATTTGAATTTTTTTTTATATGTTCTCTGTGTGGTATGTGGTTTTTTCGTATTTGGAGCTTTTTGAATTTGGATTGTATTTTTTAAATTTTTTGATTTATTTAAATAGGTTGTCGTGTAGATTTGTTAATGAGGGATTCTGCGTACTCGTAATTATCAAATAGAATATAATAGAATTAATCTTTTTAACACATACAAATGATCTTTTTTCCCTAATGATACATATGATTTACAAAAAACTTACATAACAATGCCATTACTGAAAGTGAATTCCCTGTCCTTATTATTATTGAATAAAATAAAGCAGAGAAATTTCAAACTATTTCCTTAAACATTAAAAAGCAACCTTAATTAATAAATAAATTGTTACCTTTTAAGAAATCTTCTCAGAAAACATTTAAATCGAAATTTTAAAATTTATTGCGAAATTTGTCCGTTACTATATTCTAATCTTTCAAACAAACTTTCGAAAATGAAAATAAAATAACTTTGACATTCACGTTTTATTCCCAAACGCTCCAAAACTAAATAATTATCATAAAAAATCAAAATATTCAAAGTTCAAAAAAGTTGCTGTATTACGAAATATTAACAAATCTTTTTAAAATAAAAACTTTAAGTAAGAAACCACTAAAATCCTCACATTCCAAATTCAAAAGTGATACCAATTCGAAAATGGTCTAACACTATATGAACTTCCCGAAACACTTAAAAAAATACCAAAAGTTTTCCCCACGTTCCAAATTCAAAATTCTACTTACTTCAAAAACAGTCTATTAATGAAAAGGTATATTATAAAACAAACAAATAAAATTTACACATTCCAAATTCAAAAGCCATACCAAATTCGAAAACGGCCACTAACACAAAGGTAATATAACGGCTCAGATTCCCAGCATCCAACGTCCTAGAAAAGACGCCCACAGACATTTCTTTCCACATCTAATGCCAGTATACCTAACTAAAATTCATAGTGAAATAAGTATAAGAACCTAGCTTCAAAAAACTTACCACTTCCAGACCCTAAAACGACAATTTCCAACAAGCAAAAAGCTACCACATCCTCTTACACCTAAAGTTGAAATTGCTATGTATTAAGAATGCCATAAGACGTTTTGGTTGACGCACAATCTCGGTTGTGCAGGCCAATGCACGATGCATACAACTAACTAGTGTTGGGATGGTGGTCGTAACGGTTTTTATTGTTGGGTCCTCGGTATTAACTAATTTAGTTCAATCAACGTTCTCTAGCGAAAATCAAGTATAATGCAGTTGTTATTTCAAAAGAATTTGCGTATTTTTTCGTTAGGTCTTAGATAATAAAAATTGATATTATTAATATTTAAAAAATATTTAAATATTTAAATATATATAGTGTTTTGTGGCACTAAAAAGCATATCAATTTTAATATTCTACTACGACCCATTTATCAAAAAGTTGCAAGTTATTTTTCACTGTATAATAAGGACGCGGCATCAAAATTAAAGTAAGAAAAGCTATTATTTTTTAGGTTTATATTAAACGGCTTTTACCGTTAAAAATATAGAGATAAACTACTTATTTAAAAAAAAAGATGATTTTAACCGAGTAGACTTAAGTGGGCACCACGAGCTGAACTGGAAATAGCTTGCGCTAATTCCTTCCAATGAAGAACTTGTATGAACTATGTAGTCCGAATCGTTGTAAGTGTTTTCTCATATACCGGGTATTTTTACCCCCGACCAAAAAAGAGGGGTGTTATAAGTCTCACGTGTCTGTCTGTGTGTCTGTCTTTCTGGGACATAATGGGTCCCGAACGGAGGTATCGATTTAAATTTAGTTTTTTTGGTGCGAAAGGTGAGTTTGTGAGTTCTTAGATATGTTTCATAAAAATCAGTTGTGCCGTTTAAAAGTTATGGGGGTGAGAGTGAAGAAGGACAACTGAAAATCTGCAAATATACTCGAGTGGGGTATCAAATGAAAGCGCATCGCGTGCACATTACAAAACGGAAGTTTTGCTTAAATTTTAAATTTAGATTTATACACATTTAAATATCGAGTCTTTTTTATCAGTATTCGTCATTATTCTACCTATGGTAGAGCGTTATTTCACTTTAGTAACTAGTTATTGAAAAGCTTTTTATAACGTTACAAAACACGTTTTATGTCGGCGCAACGCAAACCGTCTATGCCTGTAAGCGCTCAATATAGGCTAAAACATATTATTATATGCAAGACGTTTCTTGTACGCTAAATCTAGGGATGTGCTTCACTATAGACATAGGGAAATCTACAACTTCATGGTAACTTATAGTTTTAAGCACGGCAACATTAACACAATACTTTGTAAAGGAAATAAACCTTTTGCGTCTCTGGATACTTCAATGAAACAAAATGGACATGTAAATTGTCTTCAAAAATGTTTTTTCATGTGAGAATTTCATTCTCAATTGTTTGTTTAAGTTTTTTTAGTTAACAGCAAACGGTAAAATCAATATTATAGCCCATGTTATTCAAGTCTAACAACTTACTTTTAGAAAGTCTATTAATTTTGTATTTGATTAAGAGTTATTATATATTTCAGATCAAGACCTATCATTCTAATATTTATGAATACGTTAATCATAAGAGTACTTAATGTAAAACCGCTTTTCAATTTACTGTTCCTAAGAATAGATAAAGGTCTAATGTCTAGATTCTAACTTCCTAGCTCAGCCCTACGGTCCGCAGGCAAATATGAACGAATGTAAGTTGACTTAGAATAAGTATGTACTAGAATCGGTCGCCAGTGTTAGATCATAATGTGTTGAAAGTGCATGTGCCTGCAACACTAAGACGAACAACAATGAGAGCGTATTTTCTAAAATCAAATTTATGAAATGTGCTGAGGACGACGAGATGTTCGAAAAGCGGTCTTCGGTTCGCCGGAAAATATTTAAAAATCGATATTTAAAAAACGTGAACGTCAATCACTAGCCGAATTTTTAATGTGTTTTTTTTTTATAAATTGTGGTATAAACTGTGAGATTGGAATTAAAAAATTTGGGCCGAATTAAATTGATTTAATAATATAATTTTGGCGCGAACGTTTTGAAGCGGACATTTTAAAGACTTTAGTTTCCGTGTAAAGGACATTTTTGGAGTTTTTGAGGACCTAAGGTTAGTTTTTTTTTTATATTACGCATTTTAGTTTGTTTGTTCTAACATTGTTTATTGGTAAAGTACAATGCATTTTAAATTATTTAAAAAAAAATCTAATAACCCAGAAAACTAATCCATTTCAAAATAATTTGTTGATATTATGAAAAACTATCCTATAATGTGATTTCAACACCACCGTCTGTAATCAAAACTTATAATTGGATATAAAATTAATATTCGAACAAATTGATAAAAATCACAAGCCGTAAAATATATAGTAAAAACGCGAAACCAGTGTATTTTAGATATATTATTTATATTCGAAAATATATTTTTTAATTAATATTTAGTGCTTTTTAATAATTGATAACTTTTATTATAAAATAGGAAAAATAATAAACAAATCAATTAAAAATGTAACATAACTCAATATTAGTACATATTAAATATGTTTTTTAATATATTGTGAGAAAAGTTTTGCCATATTGTCATAAGAATAATTAAAGTTACTATATTTGAACTAAACCACCAACAAAAACTAGTTAAAATAAAAAATAACAAAGATTATTATACTGATATTATAGTTTATAGCGTAAAATCAATAAAAACATAATTTTATAGCTAAAAAACACTACATTAGGTTAAAGTTTTATCCTCAATGTACTATTAGAAGCGCTTGTCTCACTTCTAAGCAATTATTCTAAGCATTCAATAGATGTGAAATCACAATGGAATTTTGTATGTTTAATATTATAATACATATTGTATTTTGTCAATATACGTTTTTTTAACATTGGTTACTTAGATAGATAATTTACAAAAAAATTGTTCCATAATAAAAAAAACTCGTTAATATGGAGTTCTTTGTATTATGAATAGGTTCAAAAGAAATAATTGTAATACTTTAAATTTGTGTGTGATTACACCACATCAGGAACATAAGTTATCAAAAGTTTATTAAATTATTTACACAATTTATAAATAAAATAAATAAATATTTCCGGACTAAATCACACAGCATCATCTAACCCCAAACTAAGCAGAGCTTGTACTGTGGGTGTTAGGTGACTGATATACTACATAGATACATTTTTTTTGTAAATACATACATTATGATACCTAGAAATACCCATAAGGAAAAACAACATAAAAAATAACGATATTGTACGATAAAATGTTTTATTTTATTATTTTTCGTTAATTACAATCGTAATGTTTGATAAATCAGCAGTTTTTTTTTAATAATAGCTACTTCCATAAAATAATTTGGAGATCTTTAATTATATATTATTCGCGCCTCGCTTACAATTTTTCTTAATCAATAGTTAATTAAAGGTTTGCCACCGCTGAGTCTATCGGTAGGTATACTCGCGATCTCAAAAACTACTAAACGGATATTTATGCAATCAGGAAAAAAAACTGTTTTATGCACTGACGAATGATTCAGAAGGATGTATGCGAAAATTTTGGGACGGTCCGTTTGTAAGGAATAAGTAAATTTAAAGTCGAGTTACACATCTATAACAAATATTAGTTTATGTCAGCGCAGTAACTTATTGTACGTTTTTCACAAGCAAGTGTTTTACAGTGGAAAAATTTAATGGCATAGCGAAAAACTCATGCAAATGTCATACATAATTATTATGTAAAGATGTGACTGGAAAAACTTGTTATAAAACTGTGTTTTGATGTTTTACCTTCGCCGTGATTGCTTTGACTCATACTATTAATATATATAGTAGATGAGTTTGTTTTTACGTACTATGTCGGGTATAGACCATTTTAGTATTGAGTAGATCGAATTGAGAATGACTTCATTTTATTTTTTTTCATAATGTTTAAAATAATCTTTCGTG
The DNA here is from genome assembly GCA_929108375.1 of Gymnoscelis rufifasciata. NCBI lineage: Eukaryota > Metazoa > Arthropoda > Insecta > Lepidoptera > Geometridae > Gymnoscelis > Gymnoscelis rufifasciata. Next base: position 3,054,572 of record OV815327.1, on the reverse strand, counting down.
TAGATTATTTTATGAAGACGAATTATTTCACTTTCCACCATCAAGGAATTTTAGTAAGATAGAATCCTTCCACACTATGTGTACTTATTATAATAAAAAAATACTTTGACTATTTTTTTTATGATAGATAAGCCTTCATTCGACCACAATCTCACCTGATGTAAAGTGACGATGTGGTCTAAGATGGAGCATGAAGACCTAGAAGGTGGCTTCTCCGGACCACATTACGAAACACGATAAAATCGCTTCACGCACTGGCCCAGCCCGGGGGGTGGTGACAAGCCGCGGCCGAAGCTTATCACCAATTTATTAATATGTGCCATTTATAGTGCCAATAGGTATAAGGTTACTGATATTTCTTGCTCTATATATACAAGGTTGATAGATAATAATTATTATGATATAATAAAACAACCGAAACCTTATCAAGAAATTCTAGTTCCAACAAATCCGTGGAATTCGAAGCGTTATAAGGAGCGCGAATACTTAAACTTATCCGTACAAAATAGCTTTTTTGTTATAATGGTATAAAATTCCCTACTGAAATTAGACGTGGAATTGAGCAGCCAATATCTGCCTCATACGCGATTCAACAAACATCGTGAGGCAACCGGTATGTTCTGAGAACTTTGAATATTTCAAAGACATGTGACATTCACCAACCCGTACTTGGCCAGCGTGGTGAATGTAGGCCTAATCTCTCTCGTCAAGAGAGAAGTCCCAGTGTCCTAGCAGTGGGAACGTTAATAGGGTGTTGATGGACACAAGTTTTTGAATAGTAACCATTTAAATATTTACAGAACTAGAATACAATTCAATTCAATTCAATTTCTTATAATGGACTCTGCGCTTGAAGCGTCAGTATGCTAGGGTCAAGTTAAAAAAAATATTAAGCTGGGTCCACACTTGTATCATTTCGGTGTATCACGATCAGGCGTATCGTATCGAGTATCCGTATCATAAGTATGGACGCTCATTTTATCCATGTCGTATCGTTAAGGCATATCTTGTAAAAACGCGTCCATACTTATGTGATACTGTATCAAGTCACCGTATCGAAAAAGATGTTACTCTTTTGAACGCCATTTTGCCTCAATTGTCCCTCCGAATTTTGTCAGAATACAAAATTTATTCATATTACCAGTATTACATATCAACAATTTATTAATTAAATAAAACAATACTTTGTATTTATTACACGCCATTTCAGTGAGCCACTTTCAAAAGAAAATCAGCGTTATAGGCTACTTTTACGCGGGACATTTCGTCGTTCCTCGGGAATATCCATAAATCACGGGGTGTAAAAAGCTAGTCTATAATCAGGATGAAATTTGACAAGGCAGTTGAATTTGAGAGGATATATATTTTTTTAAATGATTATTTACCAGTTTTGTAATGTAGTTGTAACACAACCCCATTTAATCCCATTTTAACCTATAAACCCGTGCCCATTTTCGATAAATTATTTCAAGGAACATTTTTATAGAAATTAAAAATTTTCGTTAAATTTGAATGTAACGATGGTAATTATTACTATATTCCTCCTCTTTCTGCAGTTGAGTAAGTATTACAAACACATATAGATTACGTAAGACGACTTATAGGCAATAAGTTGTGGTGTGCCATTACGTACGTGAGCTCTGCTGTTTGTTTCCATTGTCTCGCAATAATAAGGTTTAGAATCAATTTAATTTTCATTATAATTACGGGGCTCGATGTTGTTGTGTGGATTGTCGAAAAATATTTATTTATTTATTTTGTATAATGATTGGTTAAATTATCTTTTTAATGATCATCATCTTAATTATTTCGTAGGACGTTTACTGGCTAGATAAAGCACTCCCATTCATATTTACGGTTTTTTTTATGCAAAAAAAGATAATGACGCATCCGTAACCGTTTTTTTATTGTTGGCACCGTGAGCCTTTGACCAACTTTTGCCAATTGCGGTATAAAACTTATAGGATAGGATCATTAAGTGCCTGAGATTACTGCAATAAGCTTATAAACCACTTTTTTTAAATAATAATACCTAAGAGTATTATATTTAAATATTCAAAATTAAACTGAAGGTTAGCATATGCCTTATCACAGCCACAAATGGAATAATAATGATGATGCTTACAATTGGTATAAGAATTTTGAATTGGAAAAAAGTTGAATATATATTTTTTCAAACGGTGCGATATAGAAAAGAAATACTTCAGATTTGAGCATCAGATTCATAATTTAAGTATAGCCCAAAATAGTAAGAATATTATATTTAAATATATAATGGATTTTTTAATTACAATTTTGTTCAATAATCATGTTTTACAGTATCTAATGAGCTAATGAGAATAAAATTATAACATGATTATAACATTATGAAATAAAGTGTTTCTTTAAATTTCTGATATTTTACATATTATAGCAAATCATTATTTATTTTGATAATAAAAATAAATAAATAAATATTTCCAGACAATGCACAAAACAACATCTAGCCCCGTGGTAAGCTCTAAGCTTGTGTTACGGGTACTAGATATCTGATATACTTAATATAATAGTCATACCTACATATATAGATATTTTTTATTATACATATTAAACACCCAGACCAAGGAAAAAGTGCTTACAGAACATACAAACACTTTCACCCTCGGCGGGAATCGCTGGCCCTTGCGCCGCAAGCGTAATATAAAGTAAGTGAAGTAAATTATATATTATTGTTAAATCGCGTCATACAATGGAAACAAGCAAGCGGACCGCCGCGCCACACACGCGAATTTACATACATTTTAATAAAACTAGTTGCAAAAATGCAAAAGAAGTAGGTACCGGGATTCGAACCGAGATTTCACGTTAGACTTCTAATCACTACGCCGGCGCCGATAAAGTTCAAACATTATACATGTTGCTGTAATAGTTCATTTAAACTGGTTTAACAGCACTATTTTTAACCTACGGCGTAAAAGGAGAGTGTTATCTGTAACATTTGGAAGTATGTTTTTTGTCAGAAAAATGACGTGCCACATCAACCCACAAAAACTCTGCAAGACTCAACTCCATAATTTGTAAACGGCTAACCGTAGAGTGTCCACAATTGCAGTCGGAGTAAAACATATTAAATTCAATTCAATTAATTTATTCAACCACAATTTTATTAAATTTTAATGAAACGTAAAGTGAAATAAATTAAGTATTAAATATATATTTTTTTTGCTATTTTTGATTATTTTACCAAGTCTTGACGATTTATTTTAATATAAGTTTATACTAAATTAATTCGTATTTTTTTAATTTTACTTGTGTTTTGTGACGTTTTGCGTTGAAAATCAAACAATGGAAATAAATTATTTTGTATCTAATAGTTAATCACTTTAAAATGTGACTATTTCGAAAGTGCTCTCTTTGCAAGGGGTATAATTTGCTTTCTAGGTTTACAAGTAGGTACTTAAATCTATATTTATTGTAACTAGCTGAGTCGTATAAATCTATTAGATGTTACCAACCGGGTAGTTAATTTACGCGACATAATATAATTGAAACTTTTCATAAAAATAATTGTAAAAGTTTACTAATTTAAATGAAAGATTAAGTAGGTATTGTTATGTACAATTAATTGCAAGTAAAAAAAAATGTTCTACTAATTGTTATTAATAAATATTTTAAAGAGTCTATGATGTAGTAAATAATTAATATTTATTGTTAATTTTTCCCGGTCCTCGGAAAAATCGAAAAATAAGGTTAGCGGCGAAAATATAGTCTAGAGTGTTCTTATAGGCATGATAGCTACATAAAAAAATTATATTCTGTTTAGTCTGTCTGTAAGCCCGTTCAAAAATACTGGATACCTATTTTGTTGTTTTATGAAAAAATGCAAAGATAAAGCATCTAATTTCCGGTGTGACCGGCTTGTGACTGCAAAATGTTTAGTAGCGTTACGTAACGCGAAACTTCCATTCACTGTAACAAAGAAAGAAAAAATACGGAAATATAAAAATATTTTTGAAGTGAAACTTCTATAGAATCGTAGTGATTTCAAACCGGATGCAAAAAGATGAAACGGAAATGGTAAGAGACACAAATACAATGCTTTATTTAAATTTCTTTGCGCGATACTTCGTAGTTGAGACTACGAAGTATCGCGCAAAGAGGTATTGCTGTATTTTATTTATATTATTTTGTAACATACTTTATGTAATACCACAGATTAGATACAAATAATAAAAAATAATAAATAATAAAAAATATCTAATCTGTGGTAATACGCTTTATTGAAGTAATATAAATAATCCGAATAATTACAGATATATGTTTGTTTCTCTTATCATTTTAGCAGATGCGTTCATTTACCCTTTTTTTCTATTCGATATATATCATAATTATAGTTCGTAAGTAGTAGACTCCAATCGTGCGTCGTAGCTGACACACACACACTTTTTTTTATTCTTCTTATTCTTTCGTCGATTTACTGAAGTTTCACTTCTATCGTGTGTGAATCGCACACACACCTTTTTTTTTTTTTTATATTCTAAGTAATACATTTTTTAGGCATCTTACCTATTCTGTGGTAATAACGTTTAACAACAATGTGTTGTAAAAAAAAAATACATACATGAATAGAAAACCTTTCACGGACAAAAATATTACCTATTCAACGGACGAAAAAAAGGAGGAGGTTCGCAATTCTTCTCAGACACGTATTTTTTTTAACTTTGCATAAATAGTTCTTATTTATTATTCTCGAAAAATTGTAGCATGCATGTAATGCATTTACACTCGTTCATTCAGGATGTTGGAGCTGTTCCAATAAGTCTGGCTTACATTCGCATCTGTATGGATGTTTGTACGCGTTTTCTATTAGAAAAGTGAATTTAGTTTTACATAACATCGATGAGAAAAAAAAACGAAAAAAAAGAAGGAAAAGACTTTACTTATAAGAAGTAAGAATAGTAGTAAGAATATTGTTTCATTTGGGATGCTTCAATCAATTGATCAAGCATCCCAAATGAAACAATATTCTATTTTAGGAATATTCAAACATCTAATTTTAAACTGACAAACGCAAGTACTATCTAATTTTAGCGTGGGAACAACTTTTATATTTATTATTTTAAAATATATATACTTATGACTACACGTATACAAATATTATATTCGAACAAACAGAGTGAGTAGAGTGAGTATGTGAGTATGTTTATATTGAGTAGGCATAACAATATAATCTATATAAATAAAAATGAATTGTTGTTCGTTAGTCTGATTAAAACTCGAGAACGGATGGGCCGATTGAGCTGATTTTGGTTTTAAAATGTATGTCGTAGTCCAGGGTAGGTCTAAACGGTGAGCAAATAAGAAAAAATTGCCGGGAACATTTTTTACCCGTGCGACGCCGGGGCGCTGGTTTATAATATAATATTATATTTTAATTTATTTTTTTATGTTCAAGTCAACATAATGTTTTCTAGGAAGTCTTTTTAACGTGAATTCATATTTTATTTCTACAAGGTGTTACAAAATTATTATAAAAAGCGGGCCAACCAGGCGAACATATATTTTGTTCTACAATATTTCGATTTTAGGGCCTTTTTTTAAAGGCCTCTTATTTTTTAGCCTAATATTATCTCTGGGTTATATTTAGCCTCATATCAGTCAATATTTTTTTTACCCCTGAAAGAATTTGAATAAAATATTGAACCACTTTTTAATTAGTGCTTATGATACCAAATTAGAAAGGTTTAATCTGAAGGCTGATAGCGCTCACAGTATTCAATAAAAATCCATAATATTTATGTATCAGTTGTAATGTCCCAACGGGGCTCATGTAAGGGTATTTAGAAAACTTAACACCATTTGTAACCACATGAATCAACGAATAAATGAATATGAATAATATAAAAATGAATCGCAATATTTCTATTTTGCGCCTGAACTTCTTTTTTAAGAATAGAATAGAAATATAATAGAAATCATTTATTTGCAGCTAAACACAAATTACATCAACATAAAAATTATACAACTTATAATCATAGTTACACAAAAGTTAGGTTCTCCGAAGTCCAATGATGTCCAATTGAGAAACCAAGAAAACAATTATGAATGATTAAACGTTGAATAATTAACGAATCGCTACTAAAAAATAATAATTTAAGGGCTGTCTCACTGCCTCACAAAAAAATAAGATTAACATTTCTAAGTTTTTTTTTCATAAATAAGCTTTAAAATGACAATATCCTCAAACAAAAAATTGTAATTCATGATTTATAAATAAGTTTTGTTGCACACCGAAAAATAAATACCAGCGAAATAAGAATAATAAAGATATCGCTGTGACTTTACCGATAAGACAGCTGATTCCGCCCCACAGCCATAAGTCTCAGACAATGCCTCGAATAAAGCGTAGGTTACAAAGTTGCAAGTTGCAACGCACTCAGAAACACAAAAAAAAAATCTGAACAACACTTTTATTTCACGCATTGAAAAACTTATCACTTCCTATCTGTTGCAATAATTTATTTACTATGGCTTTGAGGTTTTATTTAAATCTAAATTTAAACCCTACAGTGGTTTTTAAAAGTAGATTCACGATTCGCTAACGATGATTTAGTCTAAATCATGATTTAAATATAGCATTTATTTAAATATATATATTTTTTTATTATAGCTCTCTCTCTCTCGCCAAGAGAGAAGTCCCTGTGTCCCAGCAGTGAGAACGTTAATAGGGTGATGATGATGCTGATATATTTAAATCTTGCTTTACAGTCAGCGTCAAATTGATATGAGCGTCTACCGAGACTACCTAGTCAAAAAAAAGCTACTATAATGTTTGAATCAATAATTGGTTCAAACATTATAGTAGTGTGTGCGCCCAAAGTGATCAAAATGGATATCTTAAATCTACTGTTTCATACCTAAATAACTTACTTAGATAAGTATATTTTAGTCATATAATAGAAACAAAGTCTTTGAGGCAAAAAAAACTTTGAGGCAATGCGGTTTTTTTAGACAATTTCACACTTATAAAGGCTTTATAAGCTTTTATACTTTATCCTTAAATTATTTAAGTATATCTCATTTCATCACCCTATTAACGTTCCCACTGCTGGGACACAGGGACTTCTCTCTTGACGAGCGAGATTAGGCCTTAATTCACCACGTTGGCCAACTGCGGGTTGGTGAATGTCACATGCCCTTAAAACTTTCTAAGGTACTCAGAACATGCCGGTTTCCTCACGATGTTGCCGTCACCGTTGAAGCAAGTGTTTTAACATTTTTCCCCGGTAAAAAGGAGATTTTGTCATTTACTGGGAAAACTGCTATCTTCGTGCCAAATTAAATCTTAATCAGGCTTTATTCGCAATAATTGATTTTTCCGTAACTTAATGATTTCAAGCAAAACGTGACGAAACTTAGAAGCTACTATATCTTGGCGCCTTACGATTAAATTGATAAAGCAAAAAAGGGGAATAAAATAGGTGTCCAGTATTTTTGAACGGGCTAACAGCCAAACTTAACAGAATATACCTATTTTAAAACCCCCGACCAAAAAAGAGGGGTGGTATAAGTTTGACGTGTCTGTCTGTCTGTCTGCGAGTCTGTCTGTCTGTCTGGGACATCATAGCTCCTGAACGGATGAAGCGATTTTAATTTAGTTTTTTTTTGTATGAAAGGTGAGTTTGGCGCGAGTGTTCTTAGACATGTTTTATGAAAATCGGTTGTGCCGTTTAAAAGTTATGGGGCTGAGAGTGGGGAAGGAAAACCGAAAATCTGCAAATATACTCGTGTGGGGTATCAAATTACAAAATAATATAAAAAAAAATGGTGTTTTACTTTTAAGGAAACTAAGGCATTTTTAAGGGGTTTTTAATAAATTTTAAATTTAGATTTATTTATGTAGTCGTCATGCCTATTTACTTCTACCTGCTGTGAATGATGATTTTCATCCAGATTCCTATTCCATATCTAAGGTTTCTAAGCACCGGGCTAACAATGGTTCTGTTTAGATAATAAGTAGGTAGCTAACCGGAAAAACGAACTATTATATCTATACTAGGTACAGACATTTTGTAAACGTTTGAATTCTTTGGCAAACCTTACATAACGTCATGATTATTTGTATTGTTACAAGATGCTACCAAATCGTATAATAACTCATACATTTATTTTCTCATAACAAAAAAAATATTAAATATACATGTAATAGTGTCACAATGGGCGGTCTTATCACTATAAAAGTGATCTCTACCCAGATCTTTTGATGACTCATTCATATTGGAAAATGTTTAGGTTTTGTACTACAAGCACATTTAACACCTACATAACCATTTATATTACATTCGATTAGCAATTTATGATATTATACGTTACATTAAAGGTAACATTAGATCAATATAAAAATGGATAGGTATTTTTATTGATATAAGTCCAATATAATATTATTGTAAATAAATTTTAGGTGCATTTATAAATCAACCCATATTATACTCGTTTATTTTAAAAGGTCATATCATAAACTAGTCCAAATCACGCAATTGTTAAAAAAAATCTTCTAACCAAATCTCCAAAAAATCGAATCTACCGAAACTTTATCTATAGCTTATCTACATAACTACTTTATCATGAATAGGTACCTCCCACTTACAAACTATTTCGACCGGCCAATAAAAACGCGCCTACACTTTTAGACACACATGTAAAAATTTCGTCTAAATGCACGCACACTTGTTAAAAATTCGTCTAAGACGCGCACACATACAAGCGCATAATGGTATTGGACCGCTTGCTCAGATTTCTGCTTCGAAAATGTATGGAGTATATTTTTCGCAAGTCTATTTTTGCGTTAATGACTTTTTATCCCTTACGTACTCAGACGATGATGGTTTGATCCGTTTTCTTTTATATAGATTTCTTTTTTAACAATTTGCAACGCCGCGTCATAGTTCTGCAGCATTTCGTGGTAGTTTCCGATACGCGGCCACAAAGTGCTGGAATAATATTCCACCACCTATAAGAACTCTAAAAAATAAACAGAACTTTAAAGCAAAACTTAAAGAATTCCTGATCAAAGAACAGTGTCGAAAGGGAAATTTTCATATCAATACGTCTATTATATAACTTTATTTTTATTAATACTGTCTGGGTTTATTTTATTTTATTTTATTTTAATTATTTATTATTTTGATTCAGTCAATTATTTTATTTTATTAATTATTCAGTAATTTAATTATTCTACTTGCATACCGATTGAAATATTCGAATTTAATATTATTTTCAATAATTTATTCTAATTATTATCTATGCGCCTTTGTCTAATATTAACTTATTACTTATATTACTATAAATATACATATATATTTTATGGATAAATATTTAATTATTATTTACATAATTGTATACTTACGTATAATGTTTTATTACATGTTATATAATTGTATGGTGAAATTTTTTTATTATGTTATTTATGCGCATTAGTTGTTGACCTGCTTGACGTCCGAACGCCACACAACACCAAAGGTTTTTGGCTGAAAAACAGCGCTGAGCGGCCACCGTTCGGCACATGCTGAGCCAACGCCTATTTCGGCTCACAATGTTTATGTGTCAACCAAATGAGTAGTACTGTTTTTTATGTTGCTTTTTTTATTTTTTATTATTGTAATTTGGTTTTAAATATACTGTATTTTTCTGTATTTGTGTTGTCGAAATAAATGTTCTTTCTTTCTTTCTTTCTTTCTTAGAGCACGGTGCACATTTTGCCAACAGAATCTTTTTTCCATTCGCAGATTTCGTAATCTCAATTTTCTTAATAGCATTTTTGAGAGTGAATTGATAAGCTGTAACATAAATGCTAATCATAATTAAACTTCATTATAATTCCCCCTACGTAATGTAAAAATAATAATATTCACATGTCATTGAGTCCTAAATATATTCTCCTATCCTATACGAGATATTATTGGATATAATTAATAAATTGAATACACAACTTTGTAAGCGACATAAAACGAATACCTATTAAACGCAATCCAAGACACTCCCTATGCATATGCGTACTTACTAGTATATATATAATACTTACGTACTTTTAGACATCATAGATTCTCGTAATAAGTTTACCTTAAGGCGTAAAGCGTTATGGCCGTCAAAATAATAAATAAATAAATATTACTCGATTATCAACACAGCAACATCTAGCTCCGCTATAAATTCCAAGGTTGTGCTAATTGTGATATATATATCTATATTTTACATATTTATTGAGGTATCTATTTTCTAGCATATTTTTGGTATAATAATACAATTTGACGCGTAGCAGCTAATTATATCTGACATGTTTGTCATGCTCTTACCTTTCGCGTGGGTCTCCAAGTTCAAATTGTCATTATCATCACCACTGATCAATTTTTCTCGGTCTGGGTGTATAATATATGTGATAAAAAATATCTATATATGCAAGTCTATTATATTAGGTATATCAGATGTCTAGTACGCGTAACACAAGCTTTGAGCTTACCACGGGGCCACTAATGTTGTTGTGTGGATTTATTTTGGAGAGGTGGAGATATTTTTATTTATTTATTATTTATATAAAGTATCAAAACTCTCCTTCCAACTACACCTTTGTGATTTTTGGCACGGCAGCCAAACAGCGTTTATGTGATGCATCACGATCTCTGTGTGTTTGAAAAATACGTAAACATTTTAACTAAGTTTGTGTGCGTTTCTGAAAATATACTCGTGCCTTTTTGTTTCGTTTTCTTTGATATTTTGAAAAGGGAATTTTTGTAGCAATGTCAGTACTTCAATAAAACAGGACAATCTTCGAACATGTTTTTTCGATGAAAGTCTGCGAATTTCGAAAATGGGTTCTTTAATGTCTGGAAATAATCACAATTATGGTAGGTAGATAACTGAGAAATAATAAGTCCGTCATTCATATTATTTAGAAAGATTGTTCACTTACTTTGTCATTTTTCGTGCAATCTAAAAATCAGAACTTTGATGCTATTTATCTTGGCACTTTCTTATTAAATAAAAATATTACGTCCAGTATTTTAGGATGGGCTAACAGGCAGCTTTAAAAGAATACCTATTTATTATACATTCCTCCATCCATTAAAAGTTGGATTTTCTATATGGGATCATCTACAGCTGCTCAACGCGAAGTTTTTGTTGACAAGTCGCATTTTAGATGAGTTGTTATTATTTGTCGAACTACAATGAAGACCAGAGATTACGACAAGTTGACTCTTTAGTCGAATTGCTCTTTATGGCGAATTGATACCAAGCTTTGGATTTAAAGACTCGTCGCCTACCAAGTTAGGCAGATACATTAATAATAATAATAAATCATTTATTTCAGGCATCTAAGGCCCATATAAACATATACCTTATAGACTAACATACATAAAAAATATTAATCTTATAAACTAAAGTGTCATCATCGTGGATCATCTGTTACGGCGGTGTCGCCTTGCAGTGTAGGCGACCGATGAACCGTCGAACATTGTTATGGTTGATAGTTATAGGCGCTGGATGCAAGTTAAACCCGAAATAGCTACCTATACCTAAGTCAAAAGGTCTGCTCGTACAAAGGAGGCTTATGGCTAGAATTCAGATGACGTTCTACAGGTGGACGGTCACTTCAGTTATTTCGAAAACTATATCACCACAAAAGAAATGTTGTCAAGCGGACAAAAAGATATTCCGGAACGAGATGCTTGGGGAGTGATGCAGAGGAACTAACCGACAGAAAGTTATTTTTTTTTATTTCGTTTAAAACTCGAAATTAAATCATAAGCATTAATTTTATTTTACTTGCTGGTGACCCCACGGCGTTTACCCGTGATGGATATTCCCGTTTAGTAAAAAAAAGATATCAAAATAAACCAAACATTTGAAGTACTCTGGATAAAATAAATTCATCGGTTTTCTGTTATAGAAGGTTTTTGATCATTTTAAACGCATCAAGTTCCAAGATTTTTATTGATAACAAAGGTCAGGTTTGTACGCGTATTGTAGCCAGATAGTTAAGATAAGTTATGATAAATATTCTTTATTGCACACAATAATTAAAAACACAAAACAAAAAATAAGCACTTAAGACTATGCGACAAATAGCGGTCTTATCGCTAAAGAGCTAATTAAGTTAATACCATGAATTAAAAAAAAGGCAAAGTAACAATAACCCGTATACCACACACAACTACTTGTGTTTTGATGACGATGTTTAATCCTTATTATACACCTATATACCAGTATTGTTTCAGTTACAAAATAGGTTATGTTCTATCCCCATTATGTTTGAGGGAAGCCTACTTTCCATGCCCAAAATCATGAAGATGATGATAATTATAACATTGCACAATATTTTTTTACAAATATTTTTTTCACAATGATACAAAAAAACGTTAAATTAAAAAAAAAATATTTCGCCGAAATGTGCGCACGCGCAACCTTGAACGCTTCATCATTTATTTTTTCAATCTGCATTGGAGCCAAGTGCAGTAGGTGCGCAAAAATACCGACATTTTCAAGGTGAAATGCAAAAATAACGCAAGCGCATCTGTTTTATGTATGAGTTTTATGGCTGGATTTCAGCTTTATACACTTTTAGGTAAAGAGTCACGCCATTTTGTAATATAGTCGCTAGCCTAAATTTTAGGTGTCTAAAATCTAACTTTTCTAAACTCAGACCATTAGTTATCTAAATATTTCCGGTGGGATATAAGCTATATTCAACTTTGATGTAGAAGAAATTAGGTAGGTATCTAATAAAAAAAATCGTCTGGCGTATTAATAAAATAAATAAAAATATTATATTGTCTATATTATAATAATAACACGTTGTCCCTAATTTCTACTAAGACACCATCAATTAGGTATTACTTATTTAACATATTCATGAAATTATTTATAACTAATAATTAAATGAATAGGTTTTATGACTGAATTTCAGCTTTTGAAGCTTATAAGTCAAAATCAAAGACAAATCGTTTATTTCCTTAGAAGCACAGGAAGCACTTAAAATTAATAAAATTAATTTTTGAAACAAAAATTACCAAAGAAATTACATGCTCTTGACAATTCTGTTCACTAATTTATCTATTGAGTTGAGAAGCTAATATAACAATACAGCTTTATTAGTTTTTACAAATTGTAGTTATTACAATTGTGGTATTTTTATTAATAGGCCAGGTGATTAATTATATCTATGATAAATTTTTCATTTACAAAAAAATGTTTCCTTGCTATGTAAGAAAACTGCGTAAATCTCCAATAACATGGGTTAGGAGATTTCTACAGATTGCGCAGTGTCTACATACCTACACCTAGTCCCTGGCCTAAATTTTACGCGTCTAAAATCTTTATTGTCTAAACATGCAAACCTTAATTATCTAAATATTATATGTATGAGTTCCAGTTTTATTTACTTTTAGTTTTAGATTTTCGCTGTATTCTCTAAAGTCATCATCGTGATTATTAACTCAGCCGTAGGACGTAATATGATAGATTATTAAAAAAAAATATATTTTTCTTTCTTTCTTTCTTTCTAAATCTTGGCACTTTCTTATCAAATTGATAAAGCAAAAAATAGGTGTCCAGTATTTTGGACAAACAAAAATTAATATTTTTTTTAAGTAGTCATCATGTACTTCAATTAATGTTCTTAAATGACAAAGAAATCAAAGGTCTTGGAGTTATATCATAGTTTGTTTCTGAAACAGAGACATTCACTTATTTTGCTCTATCATTATAAATAAACTATTATGACTATTAAAATTAGAATTTATGGATTGACTAGCTGGTCGGTACGGCTTTGTTCGGATGCGATTACATACCTCTTGAATCACTCTACCTGTTACAGAAAAAAAAACATAAAGGTCAATTTTCGGTCGTTTTTGAGTTAATCCCGAACATAAAGACAGAAAGACAGATAGACGCGACGTCTGTTGACGACGTCGCTGAAGAGTTTGTTTGAAAGAGCTAACCTCAGGACTGGTCCGATAAAAAAAAATATTGCAAGTTTCGATAGCCCATTTATCGAGTAAGCCAATAGGTAGTCAAAGTTTATTTCCTTAGAAGCATATGCATACATGGACAGGTCAACTTAAAGATAATCTAAATAAAAACTAAGAATAATCAAGGAAATAACATTCTGCAAATATACTCGAGTCGGGTATCAAATGAGCGTATCGCGTGTACATTACTAAATATTATGGTGTTATAATTTTCAGGAAATTAAGACATTGGCATCAGGGTTTTTCTTAAATTTTTAGTTTAGATTAACACTGAGTTGAGAAGCGAACAGAACAACTCAGCTTTCACCTCTTATGTTGTTATTATAACAATATTGGTGTACAACATGGTTACCACGTATTCATTTAACATTAACAATATATATACAACGGGGAAAACGTTGTTCCCTCGGGATAATCTAAAAACAACCTAGTTTATAATATGTATAGAAAATGAGTTTGAGTGGACGAGTTTTCTATTGGAGACTAATCACAGAATCAAAATTTCTCAAACTTAACAAAATTCTACAATTTTCTTCAACATTATTCAAATCTTTGTTATAAAACTGTATAAAATGGCGGCGCATCCGGCCTCGATCGAATTTGTACATAAAACTCCTGCGCATAAACCGATCCGTACATTTAAAATAGAATTCACTACTTGCTGAAGGTGCGTTGCCTTGGTTTAGTGATTCGGGCCAGTTGGTGAGAGAGCAATAATGTTAGTACAATTTATGTTTTTGTAATTTGTTGTGTGGAGGTTATAACAAGGGGTTTGAGACGTTGCTCTTATAATAATAATAATGTATTTAATTACAATAGTTATTCAATATTTATTACAACAAGGTAACTTACAAGCTAGACTTATTTATTTAATATACAAAAAAGAGCATAGAAAAGGAAAATAAAATAATTACAACAAATTCAATAGTGAATAGTTCTGTCTATTGCTGAAATTTTTATTAAATCCAACTAATATTATAAAAGCTTCTTAGTATATGTGTTGTTTTCTTGTTGTGTGTGTTGTTGTACTTGTTGGTCTTTCACGTAAAAAATACTGAATGGAAGTTAATAAAAGCTAAAGATACCTTCCACCCCGGTAAAATAAACAAAAACAATAATTGCGAGAAAAGCCCGATTTGTATCAAATTATGGCATGGACGTAGCCCTACTATAGAACGAAAGCTTCTTTTACCTCGGGAAAATCTGTTATGTTGCCCTTAAATAAATTATATGTGAGACAGCTACTCCGATACTCCTTTAAAATCAGCGTTCAGTCGTAAAAATTTGCTTGTAAAATAATTTACTCTGCTTTAGTTAGACGATAGTGCAGAAGCGAGTTACTGGAACGTTTACTAAAACTAAAAGTGAGCGTTTGATTATAAAGGTGAGTGTACACTGATCAGAAAGGATGTGATTAGCTTCCTTGTGCAGTATGCGAAGGAATATTGATTAGTGATTAATTATGGACTTTTATGGCTTCAGTGATCATTGACTCCAAATTTGCTCTTTAGATTCTTATAACTAGATAGTTCAATTTTTTGATAGAGGTCTATTACGGTTCTTGGGATACAGCCTGGTGACAGACAGGCAGACAAACTGACGACGAGGTCTCAGTAATAGGGTCCCGTTTTACCCTTTGGGTACGTAACCCTATAAATAAAAAAAGGTGTGTGTGCGATTCACACACGGTAGAAGTGAAACTTCAGTAAATCGACAAAAGAATGACATGAATAAAAAAAAATAGTGTGCAAAAAGATTTTGTTCGGGCGGTCACCCATCCAAGTACTGGCGTTCCGGAAAGTTGCTTAACCTTGTTAGCGTTTAAGATTGGCTTACCTGACATATTTCCGTTGCATCCGGTCTGAAATCACAACGATTCTAAAGAAGTTTCACTTCAATAATAATAAAAAAAGAACCCCCGATTCCAATACCTTCATTTCCTTAAATGTAAAACAACATAATATTATGTAATGTGGACGCGATGCGCTTTCATTTGATACCCCACACTAGTATATTTGTAGATTTTCTGTTTTCCCTCCCCACTATCACCCCCATAACGTTTAAACGGCTCAACCGATTTTCATGAAACATGTTTAGGAACACCCGGGCAAAACTTACCTTTCATACAAAAAAAACTAAATTGTAGATGTAACAGACGTACAGACAGACACGTCAAACTTATAACACCCCTCTTTTTTTTCGGGGGTTAATAAATCATTTATTTCAAAAAGGTGCTTTTGAGGCCTGTTCGTTTGGGTCTTCACTCCTCAGCAGATTCTACTACGGTTTTCAGCAATAGATAGTTTATCAAAAGTATGGTATAATTTGTATGCGCAAGGAGCTATATCCTTAATTAAGAATTATTATTATTTTTTATTAACGTGAAAGAAAATATTTAAGTCGGAACTTTAATAATATACTCCCAAAAATATTTTTTTAATTACACAATTATTTTATTTACATTAAATACTAGCTGACCCCAGTAAACGTTCTTTTGCAAAATGAAAAATATTAGGTCCTTACATATGAAATTGGCGTTTTGTATGGGAGGAACAAAAAGTCGAATATTTTTTAATATAATATATTTAATTAATCAAAGTATGAACCATTATTTTCTATGCACTTTTGCCATCTTATAGGTAGTTCATTGATCCCTTTACTAAAAAAACCAGTCGGACGGGAATCAATAAAATCTTTGAAGGCGATTTGGACTGCCCCATCGGAGTTGAATTTTTTCCCTTGCAAGAAGTTATCCAAATTTCGAAAAAAATGGTAATCTGTTGGAGCAAGGTCCGGGGAGTACGGAGGATGTCTTAGACTTTCCAATTGAAGCTCTTCTAATTTAGTAGCCGTCTGTTGCGCAGTGTGTGGTCTAGCGTTGTCGTGAAGCAGCAGTGGCGTGGAGCGATTGACCAGCCTAGGTTGTTTAGCCGCTAGCTTTTCCATCATGGTTTGCAATTGCTGACAATAGACATCAGCCGTAATAGTCTGGCCAGATTTGAGAAAACTGTAATGAACAATACCGGCACTAGTCCACCAAACGCTTACAAGTAACTTTTTTGGGGTTAATTTTCGCTTGGGGCAGGATTTGGCTGGCTGGCCAGGATCCAACCATTGCGCTGAGCGCTTCCGATTATCGTAAAGAACCCATTTTTCATCACAGGTAATGATTCGGTTTAAAATACCTTCATTATTGTGCCGGTTTAGTAATGTAACGCAGCAGTCGACGCGCGTTTGCCGGTTTGCTTCAGTCAATTCGTGAGGTACCCACCTTTCAAGCTTTTTAATCTTCCCAATTTGCTTCAAGTGAATTAAAACAGTTTTATCACTAACACCGCAGCCTGCAGCTAACTCGGACGTGGTTTGCGATGGATCCGCTTCCACAATAGCCTTCAACTCTTCATTATCAACTTGAGTCTCAGGCCGTCCACGGGGCTTGTTCTGCAAGTCGAAATTTCCAGAACGAAAACGTTGGAACCAAAAACGAACTGTGTTTTCTTTTGCAACACGACCGCCATACACATCATTCACCCTTCGAGTTGTTTCCGCAGCACTAGTGCCACGGCGGAACTCGTACTCGTAAATAATGCGATATTTTAAGTTTTCCATTTTGTAAAATGAGTGACGCAAACAGAAAAAAAACAGAAGAAAAAAAACAAATGAATGACGATCATCGAAGCACAAATACATGAGTCTATAGCTGTACAAATTTGAATTTGGAATTCCTTACCAAAGAGGAGAAATTTGTGATTAAAGTGGCCAGTACGAAAAACGCCAATTTCATATGTAAGGACCTAATAGATAGAAGCCGATTCTCAGACCTGAATATGCATTAGAATATTATAATAATCGGTTAAGCCGTTTCGGAGGTGTATGGTAACTTACACTGTGACAGATGAATTTTATATATATGACAAGTCATAGTGTTCGATTAGGATAAACAAATACTACCCGCATTTTAACAAAAATAATGTTTAGTCAACAATTTATGCATAAGCTAAGCAGGTATCTAACTGAGCAATACTAAACAGAAATTTATTCATATTAAGTAGAGAATAATTTACATTTATTTCGATTTAGAACTACTCCTACATCGTAATAACAGTAAATTGCAATTTTGCTTTGAAATATTCAGTCTAGATTTAAAGATATTTAGTCTAACTTATCAACTTTTGAAGCTATCATGCTTATCAACATTGTTAAGATTTATACGTGTTAAACCTCGATCAATAGCGCATATAACTGTTCCGAAATATCGGGAAACTTAAAAGAGATTTTTCCTCCATTAATGGATTTTGTCTTTGTAAAAACAGCTGAGATTTAAATAAAACCTACACTAACTATTAACTATAGCTGTAATATTTACTATGTGAAGCTGAAATAAATAAATTGAATTGAATTGAATTGAAGCGATTTTGTATTAGTTTTTTTGTTGGTAATATAATCGAGTATGTTGTGAATATCTACATAATATACTCGAGTGGGGTCTCATATTAAAGAGTATTACGGGCACATTACAAAATAATATTATTTTTTACTTTTAAGGAAACTTTGTAATCATGTACCTTTTGAAACTATCATGGTTCTCAATACTATTTAGATTTAAAACGGGATATTTACCATGATATAAATATTCGGAAACTCGAAAGACAATCAATCATGGTAAATATCCCGTTATAAGTCTAAATATTTTTGTAATCATGTTTTATTTAAGTTTAAATTCGCTTATACACTTGTATGGTAGAATTTTGAAGGCTTATTATCTAAACCTTAAGGACCTGCTGGCCTAGCCAACCGGCATTCGCTACGAAGCGAATCGATTTCTACAATCGTCATGGCCTAAGCGATAGCGTAGTTCGATTGGTAGACAAAGTAACATTCGCATAGCGATCGCCATTTCTACTCGTTCGATCGCTAAATACGAGTTTTAGTCTATGGTTGTCGACATCAAACGTCAAATGTGTCATTTGTCATTTATCATAATATTGTGTTTCTGCTTGCTTGATGCTTCGTTTCGTTTTCTTTTTTTATTGTTGAAGGAAAATGCCTGACAAAATTAGTGCTTATTAGTGTTAAATACAATCTGCATCAATCTACATCTGCATGCAGAGCAGAGAGAGTTCTCAGATTCTTTGGCCACACTGTAAGGCGTGACCCGAACAGCCTTGAGGTTGAGGGGTTGATAATTACTGGCACTGTCTCCACAGTGCCAGTAAAGTCTCTCCAGAAAGAGAAGTCGAGGCCGCTCACGTGGACCCACATAACGCAGGACGCTACAGGTGCCTCTCTCCAAGCGTCGATACAGTTGGCTCAGGACCGGAGTCGATGGAGAGTAGTGGTGACAAAGCTGATGAGACGCCATAGTCACGTCCCTCAGTCATGAGGTTACAACTAAAAAGAAGTGATAAATAATATTTTTCTTGGCGTCAGTGATAAACATACTTTAAGTACCTATTTAATAATGAAATCAAGGGCCAGTGGTAAACAATTTTCAACTCTTTTAGAGTGGAAGTGATATAAAAAATGTGCTTATTTTACCTAATCCTAAAGGATTTTGATTTAGATTATGTGTAAAGATGTAAGCAGGTAAAGCAAATGTGTACCCAAATAAAAAAAACAATATTTGTAACTTTAACTATGTATTTTTATTTATAATCTACTTAGAATTCACATTCTCATCACAACCTGTTGATTAAGTGATTGAGCATTGATCTGCCTCGGATAAGAACTCTGTCTTTAGGTAAACACCTCCAATGAAACTTGAGCAGACCATAGCGACGCTCAATGCAGTTTCTGGCTTGCATGTGGTGAGATTTGTATAGCTCTTCTCGAGACCCAAGTGCAGCATTTAAAACAGGGGTCATCAGCCAGGGTCGCAGTGGATAACCAGAATCCCCTGCAAGAAAACAAACAGCACTTATTCACATTGGTTTTAATGAGTAGGTACCTGACCTAACTAAATTTATTAATAAATAAATAAATAAGGTTCTCTTACTGCTAATCAAATAAAATGTTTATTGTCTTACCCAGCAATCAAACATGTTTTCCACTTTCATGAAGGCCTTGCATGTATGGCTCTACTATACTTGCAGACAATATGTGGGAGTCATGTGTGGCACCACCAAACTTAGAATTGATGTTTATTATTTCTAAGTTGTGGTTACATACCTATAAAATAAAACTCCATTAAAGAATATCAGTAAAAATAAGTGAGTTAGATTAGATGATGTTTTAAACAACATTCACACATATGTAAGTAGCTAAAGTTAATATCTAATTATCATCTGAACATATAAAGAGTGATAAGTATCCTTTCCTATTATAATAAAAGACATTGATTGCACTCATATTGCAATTGTAAAGCATCCACTGGCTTTACAATTGCAATATGAGTGCAATCAATGCACTCTATCACCCCTGGCCGACCATGTATCCTTTCAAACCTGTTAAAAAAATGAGTACCTAGGTAAAGGTTGGTTCTTAGGTAAGTAGCAGGTCACAGTGGTCTGCTTTATCTTTTTGTTACATATGTACCTATTGAACTCTTGGTGGGAACATAGGTATAAAATAATAATGTACTAACATACAAACAACCGCTTACCCTTCTTTGATTTGAGAACGTTCTTGTGATGTTTGAGGGGAAACAATCCATTTTTTAGCATGCATTAGCATGATGTTGTTCGCTGCGTCAAATTTTAGATAGGTAACACCCAACAACTCTTTGATACGACCCTGTCGCAAAAAAGTTAAGGGCGCAAAGCACCTGAAAAAAGGAAATACCTCTATACAATTGTGTATTGATAGGCAGATACAACAAAACATATTTCACCTATATTTACCTTTATTTCCAGAGATATCTCTAGATATCCTTTTAGCGACGTTGAAAACCTTCATCACAACAAAGTTTTCTAAAAAAAGCTTTGCTGAGTTTATAGTGCTCTATAAATAATGTTTCTGGTATTAGATATTCATCAACACTTTCCAATGTATCTTTTGTGGCGTATAAGCCAAACATTTTCATTTTGAGCTGAACACAGCAAAGACTTTATAATTTTATCTAACTCGACACTGAAGCAAAGTCCAATTACAAGAAACTGAACTGAACACAGCAAACGCAGCTTATGCGTCTTGAATTAGGTATTTAACACTTGGTAACACGAGCACTAAAATTATTTTAATACCCAAAAATCAAAGCATGCATTAAGTAATTGATCCCTATTGATATCATTCTACAGCAGCTGTTTGTATATAAAATCGCCATTTTGTTTCGATAACTACAGGGTCCTAGCGTTCGCTGGCCTTTCCATCAAGAGAATCGACTACTAAGCGAATTCGCTTGTCAAAAGTGTAACTTGGCTACGCATTTGTATGGAAATAATCGTTCGATGTTGTCGATTCGTTTGGTGGAATCGAAATTTATGTACATTGTCTACCAATATTCGTTACGTTAGAAACAGATCACGTGACATATCTAAGGCTTATGTCAATCCCATACATTTTTGGACTTTTCTACTATCGCTTTCGCTAATCGAATGTTACATTGTCTAGGCCCACTGGCAATTCTGTACCCAAAATTCTTACAAATAAGTAAATAATTATTATTATTTGAAGCAGTCTAACACCCGACATCGCTAAAATCACCAATATTTTTAGTATTTAATCAGCTATCAACAAAAATTAATGAATAAAAACTAACCCTTTGTAAGTACTAGTTTTGAATGGGATAGAGAAGCGTTCATCACTTTTATTTTACATCAGCATTATCATCATCACCCTATTAACGTTTCCACTGCTGGGACATAGGGACTTCTCTCTTGACCAGACCAGATTAGGCCTTAATTCACCACGCTAGCGAAGTGCAATTTACAATTTTACATAGTTTTGTATAAACAGAAGCTAGCTAGCTACCAATAAGAATTCGCTGCAATGTTTTCTCCAGTATTTACGCAATCCACGCCGAGCGAGCTTAACAAACGCCAGATTGCCTTCTTTTAGCTAAATAAACATTTTGATATTTCCCAGGTCTTTCGAGGTTTTGGTCTAGAATATAGTTAGGCTTTTAGTAGGTCGTGGGTGCATTTGGTGAAGGACTCGTTTTTTATAAAGTATAGGATTAACGTTGATTGTACCTACACAATAAAATGGAATGGTGGCGCGCCGAGCATTCTTGGAAAAATATTCTAAATATCCCCTGCGAATGGCTTTTCTGGAGCTGTTTTGAGATAAAAATAAGAATTAACTAATATCTACATATTAGTTAATTTGGAATAAGTATTTAATATTATGTATAGCAAGCTATGTTTATTGGGCTTCAGTCAAATTTGTTCGACAATTCAAGTACGAAAGACTAACCAAATTAAACCACACATCCATTACTCTATCTTTTTTCATAAGAAAGATTTAAAATATAATTTTCGAGGTAATAGTACGCAAGTTTCTGCCTATTGTTCAAGTATCTATATACAACGTGAGGAATCTGGTTGGAATGTCCGTAAAATGGCCAGCGAGCCAGTCCATAAAACATTCCTAGTCTTAATAAGTAGTTAAGAAACATTTACGCCAGTTTAAGATGATTTAAATAGGTTTAGGCAGTGTTGAGATGGATTTTCAAACGTACAGAGATGATTAAAATTAATTAATTAAGATGATAGTACAAATCTTAATTTTCTCAGTGTTCTATAAACTTTAATACCGAGATGGCGCCATGAGATTATTCTAGTTACTTACAAAATACTAATATTCTCGCATGAAAACGATACGTCACGCGAAACTAAGACCATAATCTGTGCATTCAGGTCTTAATTTTTTTTATGCCAGAAAAAAAGAAAATTGACGAATGGCTTAAACCTATTTTACCAAGTCTTGGCTATTTGGCGGGAAAATTAAGGTGTAATTCCGAAAACAAAAAACATAAAACTTGCAGCTTCTAAAAAGGGCTCTTTTATGCTGAAACTGCTTTGAGTAAAACTGTAAACAAATGGAACTTATCATCTGTATTAACCTTTATGCTTTCTACTAAAAATATTTTTGAAGGAAATTTATTATAACGTGCGTAAGGTCTCGGCCAACCCACGCGTGAGCAGTGCGGGACGTTTTTGCCTGATGACGTCCCGCTTTCTGGTCGCGTAGGGATGCAATGAGCCATAGTAAATTAAGGATACAAGATACAAAATCATTTATTTCCATTGTTTGGTTTTACAAATAAGGATAGCGTCCGCCGCGCGGCAGACGTTCGTCAAAGTAGCTTTCGTCGCACACCCTTAGCAGAAGCTTTACACTACGAGGAACTTTAGCAAACTCATTATTCCAAAGTTTAAGATTAAAATTGACCTGCATTTATACAAATTTCCTTTCATATAACAACAGCATTGTTCAGCTCAAAACGAAATCCCATCATTAGGTCAAACTAGTCAGTTCGAGTGAAATCCCACTCCCCTTCCCTCTTACATGAGTCAGAGCTGCGCAGGCGACGGTTTTGCAACCGAAATTCTACCGGTTCAAGACAATGGCATTATTAGAGACGCCATATTGTTTTTAAAATGGCTGCTATTTAAGATATTAAGCTATTTACAGCTGTGAAGCGTAATGGACTTTTTGATTTGTGTTTTAATGATTATAATTTATATTTTACGCAATGTTTTGGTAGGGTTATGTAGTAAATACTTTAAAGCTTAGGATTACGCGTAATTTTTAGCTGACTCTCGTAAAGACATTCAATGTTTACAGCATATTAGTTTTCTACTCTAAAGTATCTATTAGAAGTTTTCCTTAATCGTTACTGTAAGTTTTGAGAAATTTTAAGAGTTTGAAGGATATGTGACCCGCACTTGGCCAGCGTGGTGAATTAAGGCTTAATCTCTCTCGTCAAGAGTGTTGTCCCTGTGTCCCAGTAGTGGGAACGCAAATGGGTGCTTGAAACAAGTCTATCCATATTATTTCTTGGCAACGGCCACCACTTAATGTGCAACGTGGGTGACATATACATTAAATCCCTCTGGGTTTTATTTTGAGTTTATTTTTATTAAGCAGTTTCTATTATTTGAAAGGTAACTAATTTGATCAAACACCTTAAGTTAATTTTCAAATAGTCGCCTATATTTTTGGACCAATTAATTTTATCGTTTTCTATGTTCTTACGTACTTCTAGTATTTTATTAAAAATATGAATATTTATTGCCGTTTTACGACATTTGCAGGTAACATAAACCCGAAATCTGGGTGTGTACCTAGAGGTAAATAAACATAGATCCAAAACAAAATATTCTTCTACGGGATTCAACCCCACAAACAAACCAAAGCTATGCATCACACCATCACAACTTCAACAATATTCTCATTAGGTACTACAAAAGTAGTTTTATCTTACCCAGATAATAAACATTTGGTTAAGGTTTTCATAGGCAATCATTTAGGAATGCTAAAAGACCTAGGTATGACTATTAAACTTAGTTATAATAGGCAAATAGTGGACGCTCGTTACTGGTATGACGCAAAAAATCTTTCGCCATAAGATTGCGAATAAAGCATATATTCTGTTTTATTGAATACCTACAAGTTAAATTTTAATCCATATAAATAAAAATGAATTGTTGTTCGTTAGTCGTCCGTAATAAATCTTTAAGATTTTTCTTATTTTTCTTATTGTCTTGAAATGTTTGTGGAGGTCTAGAGAAGGTTTAAAAGGCGAGAAAAAATCGAATAATTGTCGGGATTGTTTTTTATAATTACCCGTGCGAAGCCGGGGCGGGCCGCTAGTAATCAAAAAATTTATTGTATAAAAAATATGGATTATTGAATAGTAGTGCCCCGCGGTGTTACCTGGAATGACATTTTTCCCCGGTAAGAAAATGAAAAATGAAAAAAAGAAGAACCTTAAGTCCTTTCTCAAGCTCTAGAGAATTTGTGTGCCAAATTTCATTTAAATCAGTTCAGTATTTTTTGCGTACACGAGGAACAGATTTTACTTTCGAATATATATAATACTAGCGGCCCGCCCCGGCGTCGCACGGGTAAAAAATTTTCCCGGAAATTATTCGAATTTTTCTCGCCGTAAAAACCATCCTATCTCTCAAGTTGGATCGAACTGCACATGGTGTGCGAATTTTATTATAATCGGTTAAGTGGTTTAGGAGTCCATTGAGGACAAACATTGTGACACGAGATTTATATATATTAAGATTAGTATATATAGTATGGACGTGATTTTTTTGGACGGATCTTAGAAACTCCAAGAGCTTTTGAAGTGAAACTTCTTTAGAATCGTTGTGATTTTAAACCGGATGCAACGGAAGTGGAAATAAGATTGGCTTACCTGTCGGGTAAGCCAATCTTAAACGCTAACAAGGTTAAGCAACTTTGCGCGACGCCAGTACTTGGATGGGTGACCGCCCGAACAAAATCTTTTTGCATAGTATTTCATTTTTGTTTTTTTTTTATTCTTTTGTCGATTTACTGAAGTTTCACTTCTATATCGTGTGTGAATCGCACACACCTTTTTTTTTTGTAAAATCACTAGCTAACCCGGTTGTTGTTTTTGGATATGCGTTACGTACCTACTGACAGTTACCATTTATATATAAATAAATAAACCTTCAAAATAAATGCATGATTTCTCTCCGACTCCTTACACAATTATCATCATAATTCTACTAATTCTCACAAATTAAAAACAAATTTTACATTAAGCCTTCCCCATGAATGGTTATACCTTTTGCTGAAAACTGCATCCGTTTTGTAGGCTTCAAAGATAAGTTTTAACAACAATGCATAAATTAGTGTGTAAGTATTTCACCATCTCTGAGTAAAATTAGACAATGGTTAAAATATAGAACTGTTTCGTTCAGTCACATATGTGACCAAGCGAGATATCTCTTGACATAACTAATCATTCATACGTATTATTGACTAACTATACTACACAAATATTGCTTGGTTTACTCGGATTTAGTGAAGGCATATGGCAATTTCTTTGTCAATTTCACTTCTTCTCAATTTTAGTTTGTTGTTTTTAGATCTCCGATAATAATTTATCCAAACTTATAGAGCCCCTATAGCTATAACGAAATATTTCCGAACTTATTTTAAAGAAACCTCTCATTTTATTTGGCCTTATTTAAAACACTGAGACATGGTAAAGTTATTGCATTAATTTAGCGTAAAACAGATGATTGTTGGGGCTGAATAACTAAAGAGTTTTTAAGTGAAGACTACAGGAATTGGGAAACCACGTTATAAAACATATTGTGACTTATAATTAATATTATCAGTAAATTACTATTATGACTATTACAGTTCAGTTAAGTTTCTTGTAATTGGACTTTGCGCTTGAAGCGACAATTTGCCAGTGTCTAGTTAAATAAAAATTTTAAACTAGATGTTACTCAGTTCAACGCCATTTTGCGTCTCGTGAAGACCACGGCAAACGCAGCATTTAACGTCCTTATAGCATGACGTGTTGACTGGGGTGTCACAAAAGTCAAAATCAACACGTTTATTTACCTAAAATCACTGGCCATACATACTGTTCCAGAAATAACTGGAAATCTTTGACCAAGGCTTATGTCCAGCAGTGGACGTCTTACGGCTGAAATGAAGCATTTTCTAATAATTGAGAAGTAGTCAAATTCAAAGCTTTCTTAACACGTGCGGTGATGAAAACCCTAGTCAGTAAATCCCCTTAGACTAAGATTATTAAGTTCCAATAATTGAGAGATAGAAACTAAGATCTGTATTGATAGAGTCTGCAGCATGAGTCTTTATAATAAAACATGTTGAAACATGATAATGTAGAAATGAACCGCTTAAGTTCGAGTGCAGTTTGTGCGCAAGGGTTCCGTCAGATATTTTGTAGATTAAAAACTAAGGGAATATTAAATCACTGATATAATTGATTATATTAAGATTTATTGTTTTTAAATAGAAAAGCAGCTAAGCTATATAGCTATATAGCTAGCCAGCTAAATTATCATAATTATATTTCAAAGATATTCTGTGTACCTGATGTAAGCGAGTAGGGACAATTAAGTCATTGTATTTTATATTTGTTACGAAAGGCTTCCAAAAGACACATAAATTATTATTATAACTTCTTAAAAATGTTTTTCGTCTTTTGTTGCGTTTTGTGTGTCCTATGACTAATAATAAAATATTCTACAAAACTGCTACCGCTTATGATCCCTGTTTTAGTTGTAAGATAATTGCGTCCTTTAAAAAACATTAAATGTAAAATAACCGGTAAATCATGGGTTTACTCGGAACTTGTAATAAAATAACATTTCTTCAGTTTTTGTAACATTAAAACGCGTGGTACGCAGTGGGGTAAAAAAAACCTTTTAAACAATTTTAAATTTAATGATAAATATTGAATATGTAATAAGTTACTTACCTACTATAGTCTAAGACTATTTTTGTATCAGTTGTAATGTCCCAACGGGGCTCATGTAAGGGTATATATAAAACTTAACACCATTTGTAACCACATGAATCAACGAATAAATGAATATGAATATGAATATAGTATAAAGCATACATAAACATTATCTTTAGTTATTAGATTTGTTGATGTTTTTAATAAAATACTTACCACTATCAAGGGTGTATGCCAAAATATGGCTCAAAGCTAAAAGTATATATCTATATTCAACTTTATAACTAAGTTTTCTTCCGATTGAATTTAAAATATTGTAAATAATGCCTAATATGATGATTATTATATTATGATATAACCATAATACCTATATGATATGATATATAATCATATTATGATTCAAAACCCTAATCATTTATGAGGCACGAATTTTTAGAGGATATCTATTTATTATACTTAGAAATCAACTTATAAGAAATAAAAAAACTATTACTTTGAATTATCCTACTGAGTTAATCACTAAAAATTGACATAACAATTTTAATAAAACGATAATATTGAAAATTACCAATGTAATAAACATAATCTTAACTATTAATAAGGTACTAAAACTGAGTACCTATTAATTAATTGAAAGTTATAGCTAATCCGGTTTTATAAACCTGATTCTTATAAAAAAGACTCAGTTTGCAGGCAAAAATAACCGACGAAAATACGAATTTATGAATATGTGAAAATTTCCTTATAATCGCGGAAAAAAAAACATTAAGCAGAACATAGATAGGTAAAATATGACAAAAATATAAAATGAACAAAGTTACAAAATAAAATAAATTTCTTTTTCAATTATTTGTGTTAGTTAGTAGGACAGTGTACTCGGTTTTCGCATACGGAGCCCTAAAAACTGGTTACACGGTATGCTTCGGTGGCTTAGACACAATGTTATTATATTTCTTTCTACCCGTTTACGTAATCGAGTCTCTGCGCTTAGCTCAGCTGCGTCAATTCTTCCGTAACTTACCTAGCTTATATTAATTCGGTCATTTTGCGTTTTGGTCATTTTGCTTATTGGCCAATATGCGTTTTGGTTATTGGTCATTTTGTTTGTAAGCCATTAAACATAGTTACAGCTTAAAAAGTATGTATACCTCTATACTAAAATCTATAGATGATTGATCACCCTATAAACGTTCCCAAGGGACTTCTCTCTTGGCGAGAGAGATAAAGCCTAAATTCACCACGCTGGCGAAGTGCGGGTTGAGTATGGATGGATAGATACTGTGTTTTGTTCTAGTAATTAGAATCTTATTAGAGAAGAGTTTAGGGGTTGGAGTGGGCGTACTGGACTTAAGTTTATACTAGGACCATACTTGAACTTTCGGCTTAGACTTAACCGACGCGTCAGCAACGCGGAAAGCGGGACGCGGAGTAAGCATGCCTATTTAACTTAAGTAGTGGACATAGGTCCAGCTGTGGGCTTGATGTCTAAAGTTATGAATCAACGACTATTTCGACACCTAAATAATATAATAGGACAAAATCAGATATGAGTCACCTCTGTTTAAGCCCTTAATTTAATATCTCTGTTTCAAAACGAACTTATACATAATACAATACATAGTATTTCTAATACATATAGTACCTTTATAATTGTAGTAGAATATAGTACCAACTCTTAAAAGAAACCTTTAAACATGTCTTAGAAAAAGTCAATTAAAAACTCCTCGAGGACTTTAAATCAATGGACTGACATATCTTTTAGAAGTAAATGCAATTTGATCCTTATTTATCGGTGTTATAGTTGAAAATTGCATTTGTGGAACTTCAGTCTAGTAAGACTATAGTAAGACCTAGGAATAAGCGACAAGAAGTTATCTATTAAGAAATGTTTTTTTTACCTTAGGTCCTATATGCCCTATGCTAAAAACTTAGCTAAAATTACTAAGCCAGGTGTCAAGTTAAATCGACAATGTTGTAACTTTAACGTCACTAAACATAAAAAAAAGAATAGGTGCATGCAGTATTTAATCAGTCGAAATAACACTTAATTTAAAAAAAGCTAAAAGATTTGGTCAGATTTATTATTTCTAAATATTATAGTTTTATTCGTTACTTTTAAGACCTTTATATAGGATAAAAACTAATTATTTCACCTACATATGTATATTACCTTGAAATCCACAAGAAAACACTGAGCGGGAATCGAACCCGTCGCCCTCAATACTTCCACTACGCCACAGAACCACTCAAAATAAACCAATCGCCTACATCTTAAGCCACCGCGTCTAAAACCGGAGCGAAATTAAACTAAATCCAAAAAAGGTACAAAAACAAAACAGGAAGAAATTTTCCCGCCAACGCAGCGCCTCTAGCGGCAACGCTCCGTACTAAAACGCGAACGACCGCCACTCTTTCCGACCGCTTTCTTTTATCCCGTCTCTTTCCCACAAGGTGTACTCCCTACTCTATTTCGGCGCGCGAAAGGGATGCCACATAAAAAAATGGGGAACTGCACATGTGCGCGAGCGCCCGTTTCGTCTTATTTTTCGCGAGTCGTTGGCCTTAGATATTCACAGCGTTCATTTTGCTATTTTTTTTAGATTTTTTTTTTCCTTTTTCTCTCCGTGTGTGTCCGGTGCAGCCTAGGTCTCGTGCGTAGGTTGAAGATTTATTTTTCTACGGATTATCTTGTTTCTAACATTTATTTTATTGTTCTATTTTATATTGCGATGTTTGTTTTATTTCTTAGGCATCATTGCGTGGTTTTATGATAGGAAATATTTTCTGTTGATTGTGCGATCAATAGTATTATGAAAAGGTTTAATATATCTGATGGGTGCTATAGACGAGGAAATGTTTTGTTTTTGTATTTGTCTTAATAATAAAATTGTGGTATGATTAAAAGACAGATTAAATGATTTTATTGTGGCATTACTGGTGTTTTTAATGTGGGAAGTCGTTATTTAATTAATGTTATAATTTTTATGTCTTCTAAATAATTAAATTTGGCTTTTTTTGACACCCTCTGTGGTCCGGTTACCATCGGTGAGGTGCAGGGTCTGTTAAATTTGGAATTGATTAAGGATGTTACGTATTTTAAGCATATTAGTGATTTATTACTATGTTATTTTTAAAATATATTAATAGAATTACAACACATAGCACATGTTTTGGGTATTTGAGGTTGAGTGTTATGTTAATAATCCATTTAAAAAATTAAATCACTTCAAAAAAAAATCTTCTTGTAGCAATAAACGCGACACCTGTTTTATAAACATTTATTGAACGCGTATCTAAGTCGTGTCTAGGTTTTTGTGGTAAGGCAAAGTTTGTTTAAAAATGAGGTCTTGCCTAATAAACTTTCATAAACATCGACATCATAAGTAGGTACATAAGAGAGCATATGTTTATTAAAAACGTGTAGAGAAACATTTTAAGAACCTTTACGGAAAAACAAAATCAGTGTAAATTATCAAAGTCAATTAATATTGGAATTTTCTAATCAAAGTGCAGTAAAAAGATCTAGCTAGTGCGGGCGCCTCGCATCAATGTGGCCAGCTTAAATAAAATATTGTTAGATGTAACGCGTTTTGAAAATTTTTATGAAATTAAATAAATAGTAAATTGTAGTTATTTATTCATTTTTATGAGTAAGGTCACAAAACAGATAAATGCAAAGGACAACAGAATACTTAAACTATAGGTATGTACCGCAGTTAAAAAAATATTGTAGAGTTTCATAATCTCTTAAATTCATGTAAAGTTACAAAATTACATTTTGACATATATAAACGAGTAACATTTTGAGACTGACTCACAGTAGCGCAAAATAGGTAATTGATCAATCAATCAATCATCATAAAGACGTACACCTTTGTACAAATCAAAATCGATACAGATATTCTGACAGTGGCTTAAATACGCTACGAATAGCGCCGATATTTTTTTTTTTCAACGAACTCATTAAAATATCCGAATATGAATTAGTTTTTATTTTATTTTGTCTTTTACCATTCAAATTTGTGCTTATTTACCACTACTGTAAAATGTTGGCTTTGTAATAAACAATAAACAATAAGACAATATTATATTAGTATCTAAAAAACTAGTAAGTCTGTTAAACATGCACCCCACTTGTAATATTTGGTGTACAAAAATAATGTTTGAACTTCTTTTTTTTATATATTTGATATTTATCTTGTTAACCATATAATAATAAGTTAATCATAATATAATCTGCACCAAATGGCCTTGCATAAAGCCTTTTCGGTTAAATCTTGAGATTTACAAATATACACCAAGAAACAATAGGGGTCTGGGTCTGGGTGTTTTCTATGTATCATATGTATGTATTTACAAAAAAAAAAACGAAATATCGAAAAATGATAAAAGGAAAAGAGAGAGCATGATTTTGTCTCTTTCAATCTTCACTTCTAATAGCATACACAAAATTCCAATTTTACAGTTAAATCTAGCCTTAAAACTCCAACATAGCTGGCATCACAAATTCCGTTAGAGAATAGCGCTGGTAATTGGTATCGATATGAAATTATCTATGACCAAGATGTTATCTCCGCGGAGGCTGCGATCGCAAACTGCTTCGGTCCCTTTGGAAATTATATTTCATTTAGAGATATATCGAAATTATGCCTTACGGTTTTTGCGCGAGATTTGAGGGTTTCCCCATGATAAAGTGCGTTTCAGCTAAAATTAGAGTTTTTAGCCTAATAAACAAGCTTAAGTTGCTATATAAAATAAAATTGCAACAGTTTCCTGAGTCATGTGCATCATTTTTTTTATGTTGGTAATGAACATACTTTCTTGCATTCAAGCATTGTAATCGTATTGACTTTACATATTTAATGTTGCATGCAATATTACTGACACTTTTATACATAAAATCAAAGAGCATTCAAGTATTTTATTTATTGGTAATCAATTAAAGTGTATGTTTTTTTTATTTTAAGGGTAATTATCATTGCTTATTGTAGACAAACATTTTAAAACGCATTGTATGTATGTAAAGAAATAAGAAAAAAATTGGTTGACCAAAGTTTGTCTAGTTTTTGTATATTTTTGTCAACATTTACGTCATTATTACTAACATAAGAATTCATTAAACCCTTTTCTAAAAAAAAACAAAGTCGGGCTCGAAGGATGCGAACGCAATTTAAAAAACAACCTCAAAATCGAATCGCATTATTTGAATTACGTAATTGTACAATAACATTATCTTTTCTAGAACACAATATTCTAGACACACTAGATAGTACAAATAGGTACCTAGATTATTTATCTACGCACACAAAGAAGATGTTATGCTCTATACTGCCTAAGTACCAGATAAGATGTTTATTTATAAGAGGGCGGGATCCATAGTCTGGACGTAGAAAGTAATAATCACAAAATAATAATTGTATGCCTTCTATCAGGATACAAAATCTTGATGATGATTATGAATACTTATCTATTATCAATAATTCGATAGATAGAAAATTCTTTATTACACACACCAATAAACAAAAATACAAAATTATTAATAGTAAAATTATACCTAGCATGCGTAATGGGCGATTGATTAGATTTTCTTTATTGTTTTTTTATCCATGTTTAAAGATTTACATGATGTATTATGTAAATAACAGTAAATGGTATCCTATTACCATTACGACGATGTCATAGCATCATAAAACAAAAAATATATATACCTACGCGATTGTTTAATACGTCATTCAATCCAAACAATAACGTCTAGGCCCTAACAACGTCTAGTATGCTAACTTGAGCTTCTGTTACAGGAACTAAACGTCTGATATACTTAATACTACAATATAAATGTATGGTTTTATATATGATGGTTATTTTGTAATACTATGTAAAACAGCTTAGAGAATAATGGTTTCTCTGCGGTAATAGAACCCGCTTTCCCTGCATCAGTATACACTTTAATAAAGCAGTCGAGACCATTTTAAAAACATATAGCTTATTCATGAAAAACCACGACTTTTCTGTGTTATTTTTAAATAAAGTGCACTTACTTACACGCAACAAAAATAGAGATCCGTTTAAGCATCACTTTAATAACCACAATAAAATTTAACAGTAAACTGAGGGAACAGAAATAATATCCAAGTATCATAATTAAGTGGAGCGAAAATAAATAGCTTGCTTTGGAAAACCATTCATTTTCATTATGTTCGTTAAAAGGTTGTGGTGTTCAACACCAGAGAATAGTCTTTTTCTAGAGATCGAAAGGACATTTTGAAGTAATTTTCATTCAGTATTTGTTTTATATATGCATTTTTGTGGAGTTATTGTAAGTCGATTGTTAAAATGATATATTTTTTTAAACGTACATATTACACATTCGATTTAAATATAAATGTCATTTTAAATACTAAATAATTAGATTTAAATTACTACAAGAAGAAAACATTTAAGGGACCGGACGATAAATACGGCCGTGGAACTTTTTTTCCACTCGCAACGAGGCGGGGTTATCTTGGAAAAGTCGAGAATTTTTCAAAATTTTATCAACAACGTGCAGATAACTCACACATGCACAGATAGGGATGTCCTTGCAGAGTTCCTTAGTCGACCGATTGTTGCGGGTAATTCCACAGACTGCGTAAAGTCTTGCATCAGTTAATTAGAACTCGATTATAGCTAGAACAATATTTGCTTATTTTTCTATTGACTTTTGTTAGAGTTAGACTTCTGTTTGGCAATTATTTCACCATTATTGGTGGTTATTGTAGCTTATGATTTTATTTTATTTTATTTTCTGCGGAAAACAAACAGTTTTACTTACTAACTAAATCACAATACAAACAGAACTCAGAACCATTTACATGTTTCCACATAGAGTGTCTAAAAAAAAACACAAATACCTCACTTAATGCTAATAAATTTGAAAATATCAATAGAGTAATAAAAACAGAGAACTGATGTACAACAAAGGTTTAGCTTCACGCACTGGCCTAGACCAAGGGGTGGTGAACAGTCAGGGCTGACTCTACCACCAAAACACCTTCTTAAAAAATCCAAAGTAAATGAGAATGACTTACGCTGTCAGTCAGTGTTGTTTAGCACAGTGAGGTCAATACATATTTAGCTACATCAAAAAGTTTATTAATAATACAACTTTTTAGTAACTGATGAATTTTTATAGAGTAAAGAAGACAAGAAGACTACCTATTGTTGTGGCACATTATTAAAAAAAAACATTTATAAGAAAAGTTATATTAAAAGATCGACTAAGAAATCTCGATTACGATTTGAGCTTTCCGACCCCACTCTACCGTTAAAGTAGAGCAACTATCAAACGCACTATTTCAAGAAGTCATATAAGAACTTCACATGCAATCTAAAGTCTTTATAATTATTTTTCTTATAAGGTTCATATTTGTGTGAAAGTGAGCGGTTTTTGCGGCTCGAAAAGTCGAGTGAAAAATGCATTTTTTCGTAAGAAAAATGATAATAACGTGGTGTGTTTTAAATGGAAATTTTATAAGAAGACTCGGTGCGGGCTGGCTGTTTTTTGTGTTTGATCGAGGTAAAATTTTCCACTACAATTAATTACGCCATATTTTTTCGATTCATATTTTTAAGTTCTTTTTTTAAGTTTTAAGTTTATTGAAAAATATATCTTAAATACTTAAATGAAATAAATGAAAAAAATACTTGTTTTAGTGAAAATCTTTCTGTACAATTAGGCAGTTCTTTAAAACATTTTCGTTAACATTTTTTAAATTCCGGATTCATTTTTTTTTGGCATAGTAATGTATTGACTACTTTTTAAAAGTTGCTAATTTTAGCTGGACTTTGATACTTGCATTAGAGATTCAAGATACGACCGCGTGATCATGAGTCATGGTTTAAATGAGAAATTTACAAATCGTTCATCGAAATTTTTAGGACTCCATTTTGATTCAAATCATTTTAATATTATATAGCGAGTATTGCCGTATTATTAAATACGAAGCCCATAAATTATGCAGTGTTAATCGTTTCAAAATAATCTTTATAAAATTTGACGGGTGTATAACGCAATGCTTGTAATTGACACAAAAAATGCACCCCTCGTGGCTGAATAGCCGCGCGCTCGGTGTCAAGGAAATAAAAAAAAAAGTGGGACGCACGCGCCAATTATCGTTTTTATAAACGTGGATTTTTTTCTTTTTATTGGTTCGGCCTAGGAAGGGGCGGTTTTTGTCGACTTTTTTCTAAACAATGTGTGTCAGAACTTTTTTTATTGGCCGTTTAGTAGCGGTGGATTTTGACACGCGATCTGTGATGTTTTGTCACTTTTTTCTTTTCCGTTCGTGCGTTTAGAGGGTTTTTTCGTGTTTTTTTTTGCTCGTTTTTGTGGATTCGGCGTTTGGCTACCGTTGAACGGCCGAGTTGATTGAGAGGGCTGTTTTTTCGGTAACTTTTTTGAGTGTTTGTTTAACGATTTGGATGCGATATTTGCTCGTATGGATTTTGTGTTGTTTTTTAATTGTGCCGCTTATTCATATTTATGATTTCGTTTGCACTTTTTTTATTTATGAATGGTTTTTTAATGTAAGCTCAACGAATGTACCATTATGTCAGGTAAGAAACATTCCAAGTATTTTTTATTTT
Organism: Gymnoscelis rufifasciata; assembly: GCA_929108375.1. NCBI lineage: Eukaryota > Metazoa > Arthropoda > Insecta > Lepidoptera > Geometridae > Gymnoscelis > Gymnoscelis rufifasciata. The sequence continues at coordinate 3,018,578 of OV815327.1, read as the reverse complement.
ATTTTGTGTATGATAAAATTTATAAACATAAATATTTCTTGTCAACCGGAAGTCATATGCATAATTATGTCCAGCAGTAGATACGTGACTTACTTAGAGTTGATGATGCGTAGTTACGGTTTTTATTCATACTCGTAGTTATCGATCACTCGGGCGCTGTGGACTGGCTCGTCACGGCATCGTGCTATCAATAATGTTTCATTGTAAAACGAATAATTATATAGAAAAGGACTTTTTATTTTTGACAAAAAAAATCACACTGAATCACACTTAGTCACAATAAAATTTAATAAGGGGCAATTTTTTGGTCTTGTTAATTTAAAATAGTGATTTGTATATCTAGAACACGTAAAACAATTATTGAAGTAATCATACATTCATTTATTACAAAAATGGAACAATGTGTTATTGCATTGTTCCATTTCTTTTTCAAAGACGAATTTAATAGACCGCGATTGTAATCTCACTTTTTTTTTAATCCAGATAAAAGTATTATTTTTATATATATCTGCAATGACTTTATAAAACTATGAGAACGTTTTGGGTTAAAGTCAAGTGAAGTAAAACAAGCCAATTCGATTCAATAATTTCCATACAATTATAATAAATTTATACTATTTATTTAATAAGTTTTATTACAAAATAAAAAGTAAAATATGAAAGTAAATTTACTCATAATTTAATAAAATAAATGTACAAGTTTAAACGTTATTTTAAATATAAATTAGTATTCGATTTTGAATGTCCAACTAGTTATGCAAAGTAAAATTATGATCAAAAGTAATCAGACGCAGACACGCGATATGGTTGAACCTGGGACCTCAGAAATCAAAGGTGGAGCCATTTATAACTGGGCTCTTAGTATTTACTGTTAGGTTATTAAAAACATTTTCACTAAAATTTACAACGATTTACTTGTTTTCGATTTTTAATTAAATTGATTAGAAAATACACAATAAGGTGTCACTGTCGCGCTTCTGCACTAAAATAACAAAGTTATAATTGAAATGTTTTTAAGTTAAATAATAAAAGTTACTCAGGTCGCCAAATAATAATATTATTTTGCTAAAAATAATTTAAAATTATCTTGCGCTGGTATTTTTTTGTAATAAATTGAAGCATGATTTTTTTTTTTGCAATAAGGATACTTAACTAAACCTATTCAATGAAAATGTGACATGAAGTTTTAGACTTATCTTTAATGTAATGAAATCAACAGATACTAATTTTTCAATCTCAAAATTTTTGTCTCATATTTTATTTTGACTTAACAAAAATATAAGTTACATGAAACTCCAAAAAGCCGACTCCACACTCACAAACTTAACCCTTTACAACCTCCAAAAATGATTAAAAATAGGTCGCGGTGCGTGAACTTTGGGTCATTAAGACCCTACAGCTTTTTCATCGAAACTACTTCCGTGCGTTCCGTTCTTATTGCTTTTACAAACAACTTTCCGAACGTAAATTAGTTTTTGATTGGTCTACGTTTGTTAATTTTTGTGTTCAACTATTTACGAAACGTAATCGTCTGTAGCCATAAAAATTACAAGCAGCAGACCAAATAATAAAAACCGTATGTCTTCAGTAGTTGATAAAATTACTGGATGCTATGTTTTATGACGATGAAAAGCCGTGTTGGCTAAATGGAAGCACACTCGGCTTTCATTCCGAAGATCGTGGGTTTAAGCCCGTGTTCTTCGGAAAGAACACCTCTAGAGTTTTCTTCTTGAAATATGTATGAGCTCTTTATAACACGAGCTTTAACGGTGAAAGCTAACATCGTGAGGAAACCGGCATGTTCTGAGAACTTTAAATAGTTTCAAGACATGTGACAATTCACCAACCCGCACTTAATCACACCTCATCTCTTTCGTCAAGAGAGAAGTCCCTGTGTCCCAGCGTGGGAACGGTAATAGGGTGATGATAATAATGTTTTATGACCTTAATTATATTTTAAATTACTGGGATATAAAATATTTCTTACAACTTTATTGCGTTAGTACTTACCCAGAAGAATTTATTAATGATTATCGTTGAAAACTTACAACCACGTAAATTTTTTCTAATCAAAATTCTCACACGAAATAATAGCACACAATCAGAATTCAAGTCTTTTATCTCAATCTTGTCTATAATCCTTTCCCATAGACACAATGCTATAGACTAAAGAACCGGTTATCTTTTGTTTTTATTTGAATGGAAAACAAAAAAGTGTCATTATTAGAGCCCTTGTGAAGGTAGGAATATTTGCATAATTTTTATGGGGTCAAATAGACCCATTGTTGTGTTTTTGTCGTGTTGAGTACCTTTGCGAATTGATGCGTTTTATAGTGTCAAATTTCAAGGGAACAACAGAACATGTAATATTTTTTTACAAAATCATCATCATTATCATAATTTTAGCTAGCTCGTAGGTCTACTGCTCTGTGTATATCTCTTGATATTTAACTTAGTTTAGTTGGCTTCTCTCTCGCCAAGAGAGAAATTCTTGTCCCAGCAGTGGGAACGTAAATAGGGGTGCGTATGTTAGGTTGGGAGCTATCCATCGTCCACTGAGTGTGTATGTCTCGTAGGACGTCTTACGCTGTGTTTTCCTTTATATATCGTAGAATGATTATATGTACTACACAAGATAACGATAGTCCTGCAGTTGTAATAATATATTTTATAAAATAAATTTAAATTGCCAATATCATATTTATATTAACAAACATAAACGTAAAAAAATTTACAATAGATTTAGAAAATATATTATAAAACTATTGTAAAAATATATCAATCAGATCATATTAATTACCTTATTATCCTGGTGCTTATAATGAATAGCTTATAATAATTATTAAAAAAATATATATATTAATATAATAAAATTTGGATAAAAAGTGTGATGTTATCTTTTAAAATTTGTTTTTTTAATACTGTCCCACTGCTGGGAAAAGAAGGAGGGGTCTCCCATTTCTCACGCCCTTTTTTTAATATAAAATGGGCTTTCTACAGTCTAGCCTGAAGGCAGAGACGAGATCAACGATGGATCAAGTTTGCCCAGAAAAAGTCCTGAAAATCATATTGTACTATTTTGCGATGCTAATAATAAATTATTTATCCTTTAAATGTAGGTAAATAAATGTAAAAAGCCGTGTTGGCTAAAATGGGAGGACACTCGACTTTCATTCCGAAGGTCGTGGGTTCAAACCCCGCCACGCACCTCTGGATTTTTCTTCTTGAAAAATTTATGTGCGCTTTAAACACGTGCTTTAACGGTGCAGGCAAACATCGTGAGGAAACCGGCATGTTCTGAGAACTTTAAAAGAGTTTGAAGGGCATGTGACATTCACCAACCCGCACTTGGCCAGCGTGGTGAATTAAGGCCTAATCTCTCTCGTCAAGAGAGAAGTCCCTGTGTCCCAGCAGTGGGAACGTTAATAGGGTGATGATGATGAAATAAATGTAGGTATCCTTTAAAGCATTAGGTATGCGTAAATGAAAGTTAGTGTTTTAATATGTAGGTAAAGGTTTTGCTCAATATCTAATAACGTCTTTTCTCACGGTAAAAGCCTTCTACGATAAGTAGGCTATACAACGTGATTACTCACATCGGCTTAGCGAGATTGATGCTTTATCACTGCTAACAAATATTATTTTTTTCTCCTTATCATCATCATCACCCTCCTAACGTTTCCACTGCTGGGATACAGGGACTTCTCTCGTGGCACGCACGCTGGCCAAGTGCGGGTTGGTGAATGTCACATTTCTTTCAAACTCTTTGATGTTATGAAAAAATGTTCATTTCTTCATCTATTATTCATTGTATTAAAACAACAATTAAAGGTTTTTGACATTAAACATTTATTTAATCGTAACAAGCACAAATTTGGGCATGGTTTAATAAACTTTGTAAAGGTCACATCAATACGAGCATTAAAAATTGTAATATTTTAATAGATGTTTTAAATTTTTCAAATAAGTTTTTTAAATTTTGCTTTCCAGTACAATTTTTGATTTGCACAGGTACAGAATTTCATACATTTGACAAACAAATAGACGATATCGGAGAGTTTCACAATCCTTCACAAACTTTTTTTTTACGATACATATTTATGTACACACAATCTCACCTCACGGTGTGAAAGACAGAGAAATAAATTATCGAATAAAAGAAGAAAAAGAAAAACAACTGTAAAACTAAGGTTCGCCGAAGTGTGAACCATTGAACCATTTCGTCTTGGGTTCTCAAATCCGCGACACTGCCACCCCCAACCTCAAAAGATAGCCCGAGAACCCGTGCAGAGTTAGAACCATTTCCCGCAAACTTAGAACCATTAACTTTTGGTTTTAACTTTAAAGTGAAGGAAGTTATAAATAAATACGAAATTAGACTATTTTATTGAGCCGTGGGCGCCTAATCCCTTTGAGGCGATTATAAATATTATGATGATAGAATACTGATTTTCTAGTCGTTATTTCGCTTATTTATAGTTATTTAATTTAAGTTGGTATTTCTGTACTTGCGGAATAGAAATCAACGCAGGTATAATAAATTAAACGTAATTTATTTTCTTGAAAATAGATGGAAATACGCTGTTTGATATTTATTAATATTAATTATAGTTAGGTCGTGCTCGTATCGCAGTATTTTAAATGTGGAAGAATTTCAATTTACTCTCAATTGGCCGCATCGTAATGCCAAAGGATCAGTAATTTTTAAATCTATAAAATCAATCACTTTAAGAAATTTTGGGGTGTCAAATCAGTGCTTAGAGGTGTTAGTGAAAAATCAGTAAGAAGTTTCTTATTTTTTTTCTTCACAAATATTAAAACCGAAATATCTATGTAAGAGTTTAATTGTAAGTATTGAGTATATGTTAATAAAAAAGGCGTGTTGGCTAAGTAGAAGAATACTCGTAACAACCTCAACAATTATCTTCTTAAAATATATGCACTTCAAACACGTCCGTTTACGGTAAAACATCGTGAGAAAACCGGAGTTTTCTAAGGAATTATAATACCGGTATTTTTTTTTGAACTGACTGCACGTGTCTATTTCGACGGAAACATCTATGCTCAAGCATATCGAAGCTAATTTATTCTAGGTATGTACTAAGGCCATGTTCACACACCGTGCAAAAGAGTCAAGTCACTCCCATAAGACCACACCTCTTCATTATACCATACCTAAGTTGCAATTGTCTGTACATAGATGTAATGATTAGAACATACCTCTGTTCTTCATTTGCCTATTGTTGTCATGCTAGGCGATTCTGTGCCTTAGTAAAGTTTTTAATAGTTCATTTATATAATTGTTTTAGTTGATGTGACCGGAAATCCTACGGCTCGTAATTGGTTGAACGTAATTTTTTAGCTCTACAAATAGTAATCAGTACTGGCAATTAAAATTTAATTACGTATTGAATATATTATGATTTAATTATGTAGAAATGTTCTAAGCATTTCTTTTTCTAAACACTTAAAGTCGCGCCATCTGTTGTGGGGTAGCGGCGTAAATTCGCGACGCAAAAAGACAAGGAAACCCTTCTAAGACAGACTAAGAACCCGGGTTCTATTTTAAGTTTATGGTTCTCGGACGAAAGTGGAGGTGCGGAACTCCGTAAAATATTACTATTATTAGGATAACGCAATTTATATATAAATAGCTTTTAAAATAAATAATTGAAGGTAAAACAGTTCATAAAATCGTAGTAGAAATATGTAGAGCAATGTAGAGTCCAGCGATTGGTCAAGGCATACAGGAAAAAAGTTTAAAAACCCATTTCCCAAGCTTTAGGTAAACCCGGAAAACACGAATCAACGACCACCGCTAACCCCATAAGCTCCGCCTGAACCATAAAAAACAAAAAAATACAATAGGAAAGAGGCGTCAAAAAGAAATCGTCAAAAATTACACGTGAGATGGATAGATTTAGTTAGAGCAAGCGCAAGCGAGACAGCGTCCAAGAAAAAATCACAAAGAAACCCATTCTTTTTCATTTCCTCCCTTACTAATAGCGGCTTAGAAAAAAATGGGGAGCGCTACCCGTCTCTGTCTGGCGCGCAGGGGTGGGACGGTAATAGGGTCGGGCGAGCGAGAGCGCGGTCGGCCACCCTGCTTAGCGCCCTTTTATAGTTGTTATTTGGTGCCAGGTCCGAGCGTCCGTCAGCGCTCGGACACACGGCATGTGTGGCCGAGCCTCGCGCGGCCGCCCGCCCGGCCGCCGCTCGCGACGTCTTTTCCTTGGCCGGACGCATTTTTCCGCGGAAAAAACGCGGGGCGCACGCGCCCAGCCGGTGGGGATGTTCTTACGGACGTCTAAGGCGGCGGGGGCGGGCCGCGTCTTGCTAGTTGGAGCGGCGTCTTCGGCCCGCGCGCGCGTCCGCCCCACCCCGCAAGAAACCGTCGCGACGCTCAAGTTTTCCACCAAGAAGTTAGTCGTCGCCCACCCGCGTCTCGAACAGGTCTCGCTTTTCCGGGATAACGGCGAACTTTTCTTCACGCAGGGCGACGCGCCGCATGATCTCGCGACGTACCCGAAGCTGGAATTAATGTTGAAGTACTTCAATGAGAACATATCCCTAGCGCTGCAGGAGAGGTATAGGGACCTCCATGAGTATCGGAAGACGGAAGCGGTAGAGGAGGGCTCACCGAGAGAGGCGAAAGTTCCGAAAATAGCGGAAGAAGGGGAGAACGGCGGCGGCGGCGGGTTCGAGAACACCCCGCCGCCGTTCCCTAGGCTGCTGGAGCAGCCGAAGGCTGAGAACAACCTGGTAGCTTCCTGGCTGCACAACTCCTTCGACATGACAGCTTCAGACCCCCAGCAGCCGCCAGAGACCCCAGGCGGCAGTGCCAGTGCTCTGGACCTTCGAGCCGCGCCGCTCTCCCTCCAGATACCTCTCCAGGAGCAGAGGCAGTACAAGATGGACTTCTGGAACCGCAGCCGGCCGGGGTCGCCGGAGCCCCACGAGCCGGGGCCGCCGCCGACTCCGCAGCCGCCAGCGACCCCGGACCACAAGGCGATGACGGAGAAGCTGGTCAATGAGATACAGGTTAGTGATTGGATGTTTTCAAATGTGGAACAGTAGTGGAAATATTTTTATTTGTGAACGCAAATATCTGTGGTTGGACATTTTAATTTTGAACTCGTGTTTTGATTCATAAGACAATTTACAAAAAATATTAAATAAAAAAAAATATTACAGATTTTTTAAATTACTTACGCTTCAATATAAAAAAAATGTTTTTGGTGAAAATATAACAGTTTATAATTTTCTTCAAATGTTCGAGCTGCAGGAAAATAGTTTAAGTAAATTGTGTGCTCCCGTCGGCACGGCGCGCTTTTCTAAACAAACACTATTTTAGCTAACTAATTTTTTGTTAAAGATACAAAAGAGCACTGTTATAAATAAAACAAAATATTTCGCAATTAAAACTGTTTTTCCAGTAGTTATTTTTTCGTTAAAATTTTAATACAACATAATTTACTGATCAAAATTATAAAATCACAAAAAAATATTTCATTACTGTTCCATGTTAATTAAAAATATTTTAAAAATAAGTTAAAGTTTGCGTGTTCCATGTTCAAAGATCTTCGATCAACTGACCTCAGGAAAACATACGGCGCGTCTCAAAACTCGTTCCAAATTTGAATGATTCCTTTCTTATAAAAAATAAAAGACGCTAGCAACATATTGTGCTTTTGTTATTCTGTTACAAGAAAGGGTTCAAGTCTCTGCGTCAAACTTATTATTAACCCTTTTTTGTCCTTCCGGTCTTACAAAGGATATTTAAATTACAATAATCTCTGATAATTCTATTATTTCGATATTAGTGTGATCAACTTGTCGGCATTTTTACGTTTTTGTTGTTTATACAAATGTTTGTTTTGAACATATGGCATATTTTATTGGTGACGTCTCGGTTACCGCGTTTATTCATCCTTTTTGGTTTCCGGTTTTGAAACGTGTAATTTTAGACCGTTGCATAGTGAAATATCGCTATCGCGGTAGACAATGCAATAAAAATTCAAATAACGTTTCGCAATCATGGAATTAAAAACAAAAGAGAAAAGAGTATTACTTTTTAAATTAGTTTGGAATACGCTCACCTTGCATTTGTCTATTCCCACGACTCGGATTAGGGTACGTTCTGATTCCATTTTTAAATTTAATTTTTTGCCGCTTTGTTTCACGAAGGGGTGTTGACAGTTATTTGTTACTGCGAATCGTATTTTTTGTTTTTCTGATTTTGAATCGAACCGGTTTGACATCCTGTTCTAAAGTCTCATTCATTCTTTTTTCAAACGAAATTTAACGGTTCACTACGAGTGTTTAGTCTTTTGTGGTTAGGTTTTTTCTCATGAACGCTTAATTAAAATTTGATTTATTACTATTTCTGTTACGCACTTGAGTTGAGGGCTTGTTAAAATCATAGAACCTTGTTTATTTTATGAATAATAAATAAATTAATAATAACGTTAAAATAAAATTAAAATATAGGTATGAAGAATAGTAACTTTCGAAATCATCGCAAGTTAGACTATTCTTTAAAAAACAGGATTTATTCACTTATATAATAATTATATTTCGTCGGCTTATTGCAAGAAGTCATTAACCGACAAATCCAAAAGTGTGGCAAAATCAGTTTTAAACTTTTTATGACTTTAAGAGCCCATATCATCAAAACTACGGCAGTTATCAATATAATTTAAACGCCAATATATAGTGATATTTAATTATTATATAAACAGCTGAAATCAGTCTAAATTTAATCATGGCAATTTTTTTAAAAGCTAAAAATGCAAAGATAATGATTTCTTGCGATAAAAAGTTTTGACTAAACTGGAGTTAAGTATTTCTGCAACAAAGTTATTAGTGGCCTCTTTCAAGTAATAAAAGACAAAATAATCTTAAAATAACGTCTTTTATTACTAAAAACTTAAGGAATTACCTTGTTTGTTCATAAAAACTTAATAAAATAACTAAAATGGCCACAGAAATCAATCAATCAGGAAATATTGATATTTCGGTAACTGTCACCTCATCGCTTCCTTTTTACCCATCAACTTCAGACCACTGGTAGGTTCGCTAGGTAGGAGCCTTGGGTGGTTGTTCAACTTTTTTGCAAGACGTAAACAACATAAATCTTCGATTGCTTTATCGTTAATATTCGTATTAATAAAAATAGAAATACCTACTTAACTATTTAATGTAGAATTTGAAACCAAGATAGATTAGCTCATTTCTCAAATTGTAACGAATTAAACAAGTTGGTATTGAAACTTTAAATAGGTACCTAACTGGGTAGTAACCTAGGTATGTACATTATGTAATAATCATCTATTAATGAGAAACCAATATTCAATGTAATTATTACTACCAGTTTTGAATTGCATCTCATAGCTCTAAAATCATAAGTGTCTAAGTTTTGTAAAACCAAACTATGGAAATAAATGATTTTGTATCTTGTATCTCATAAAACTCGCCGGCAACTTATAAGTAAACAAGCATTACATGTTGGCTTAAATGTATGTGTTCAAAAGTCATTACATGCATTTTCCTGTATAATTTTACAATAACAAAAATCACTAATAAAACAATACATCATTCAGGCGATTTCAGTCTTGTATTAAGTTGTTTGCCATGTTTCGGCAAAAGTAATTAATGTGTATATAATGAATTCTATAAAAACGTTACTCGTTTTGATAGAAATCATTAAAAACCGTTAGTATTTTTTTTCCCAAATAGTATGATACGTCAAAACTAGTTAAGTGCAAATAATGAATTCAAGCAAAACTTAATCCACGGTTTGTAAACGTAAAAGCATTTTTAAAATGTTCATATGTCACATAAATGAATTATGTATGAAAATAAAAATGACAATTGTGTTTTGTTTTCTTTTGGTAAAATATATTAATGTAAGTTAATGAATTTTATGAAACCAGATTGACCAAAAATGCAGTTATTGACTTTATTACCAAGCCATAACTTCTAAGTTTGAAGAGCTAAAAATTAGTGAGTTTTACCAAAATGTAGAGCTCATCGAGACGAACTCATTGGTGTATCTAACGCAGTTAGTGACTTCTTGCGACTAATGACTTCTTGCAGTAAGCCGACGATTTGGAAAATATTTTACAAAAACCTTAATTTTTTTATACCTTGAAAAACATAAAACCAAACTGTGAAATGCCGACAATACAATTCTCAAACTCTAATCTTTTTCAAATTTGGAACGAATTCAATTCAGTGTTTGTAGTTATTTATTTGGAACAAGCCATTTTTGTAAGTAGATAGTTTTTCACACTATTTATCTCTTTCTTTCACGTATTTCCACCGCCGTTGGAACGGGACAGCAGCAGCAGTCGCCATCAGCAGATTCTACGATGAGCGAGCGATCTATAGTACCATTTGCATTGGTAAATTTACTATCAACAATTAATAATAATAATGTAATTATTCTTTCAACTCATTACGTGTGGTAGTTGAGGCACTTTTTGCATTTAGTGTTTGAATTTTCATAAAACGAAAACCGGAAATGAAATTATCGGAATGATCAGTTTTTTTTATAAAGTAAAACCTCCATTAAAATGATTTTTGTTTTAAATAAAGAATATCACAGTTAATTTTTTAGTACTATAGAGTTTTATACAAGATAATGGTATTATTAGGATAGTAGGTAACTTTATTTCCGGTTTCACGTTAATACGTTTAAATAATGCTTTTAGAAAAACATCAACTTCTTTTTCGTAATGCATAAACTATTAATTTATTATATGAGTAATCGGTTACTAAACTTTACGGTTATTTTTTAATAATTAACAGACCCTTTAAGATTTGCTTTAATTAATAGGATATTTTTTGCTTTCTTATCAAAATAAAACATTTTTCTTGGTATAATTTTATTTGAAACGGCATTTGACTTATTTTGCTAGCGTATTCTTTGCTTAATATAACAAATATATCTGTATAATTATATAATCTTTAGTTGGTATTCATTATGTATATTATATCAAGTATCTCAGATATATAGTACCCGTAACAAAAGCTTATAACTTACCACGGAATGACTGCTATGAGAATTGTCCATTCGATCTTATATTTTATTTATTTTGAAGCGCGCTGAGTTCTATCATAATATAGGTATATATAGGACAGACATAATTAAAAAAATGATATAGTTTTTTAGTATTACTTTAAAATTTCAAATATAAAGGGACTTGCATTCATAAGCATTTCAATAAAAAAAATTGTATCAATAAACGGCAACTTCTAGTTCTGTACGTTACCGAATAAAACTTGTTTTACCGATAATTACAAGATATCTGATATATACAGGTAAGTACTTAATATAATTATAACACACATCATATTAAGGAGATATTTATATTATTACTTACCAGTACATATATGATATTCTTTTTATATTTGCATGGCGGTAATCTTGAGTAATACATAATCTATAATAAAAATGCTAGTACCTATTAATGGTCGCATTTTTATGTAATGTAAAAACTTAGTGTACCTGTAACAGTTTGTAGATGTCTCGTCCCGTTTTTACAATTATGTTGTAACAAATCATTGTTTTGTAACAAGCTCCTAATATTTGTGGTCCAACCTCGTTCAGGTCGTCGTAAATAAATAAATATTTCCGGACATTCCACACAACATCTAGCCCCGTGGTAAGCTCTAAGCCTGTGTTACGAGTATTAGACATCTATCTGATGTCTAGTACTCGTAACTAATATAATAGACTTACATTGTGGTCAAAGTTCTTTTTTCATTAAAAGAGAAGTAAAAGAGTAGGTATGTAATACGGCTTCTAACCCGTATCACCGCAATTATTTTTTTTAATAAATTTAACGTTTTTTTTTAATAAAAAATATCGTTTCATGCAGCCACAACAGCAGTCGCCGACCGGAGACGCAGCAGTGGGCGACCGCAGCACGATGTTGCCATTCGCACTGGTAAATGTCCTGAATAACCTGAATATCGATGTAATTATTTAAATTTCTATCTTTCCCCTCACTATCGGGGCTCGGGAACTCATTAAAAAAAACTGAAATTCTTTATTTAAATTGGAGTGGGAATCGAGAATTCCGCTCAGTTATTAACATAGTACTTATACTGTCTCTCGTCAAGAGGAAGTCTCTTTGTCCCAACAGTGGGAACATAAAAAGAGTGCTGATGATGACTTTTACAATTTTTTTTGCCAGACAACTAATTGTTTTCGTAATATATAATAATAAAATAAAAAAGCATATAAATTACAAAAAAAAATAGAAGAACCGAAAAAAGGACTAAGGCATTTAAGAGTCAGGTAAAACTAATTAAAAGTTAACTAAATTTTTATAAATATTTCGTATAATATCGGCTTTCAAGCATTTCAAAGATGCGGTTTTTTACCAATAAATTAACAATAACGAAATAATTATCAACAGTGGCTTTATTTAAATATTATAATAATCAAAAGTTATATAAATAACATGAATAAAATGATACAAAAAAAAAATACGTTTCGAGACACGGCGACCTGTTTTTAACAACTATGTATGTAACGAAAATAATGTCATATTAGAATGAACATAGTAAATTCAAAAAAAGAACTAGTGAAGTATTGGAACGTTATTTTAATGTAGATTCGTTCAAAGAAATCGTTCCGTTTAGTCAATTTCTCAGAATTATAGGGTGTGAAGGCAATTTGATGAGTTTCCGTAGTTCCCCTCAGCGCTTTACGGAACAGTGAGCTTTAACCGCATGAACTAAGAAGTCAATATGGCTTAGAAGGACATAGCTCTAATACGATTTTTAAATCGATTGCAATTTAAAACTCACTGTTTTATTTAATCGATTTTTAGCTATTTTACAGAGTATTTTACCTTCTTTGTTATTATTTGGATACATACTTAATTATATAACTCGCTTTTATGGTTTTTATACGACAATTTTTACTATTTTATCAACTTTAAAAGATGCAATTTCTGTTATATTAGATTATGTACTTATATATTTTATGTAGAAAAAATATTCTTCTAGATCTCTAGTGCATACAAATTTGTGACACGAATGAAATACAATTTATTAAGATTTTATCGTGTTCCATTGTCTTATCTGATTCTAAATGAATTAAATAATCTATTCATTTTATTTTTATTGAATGATAAATCACATTTGCATTTCCATTTTGGGTTATCTATTTTGTTTTTTTATTTATGACACAAAGTGTTTTTTTTTTCTTTTGAATAATTGGGAAAGCGTTCCAAATTCAGTTTGTCAATTCCCTAACTAATTTACCATTGTCACAATTCTGACAAGTTTCTCGTTTACAGCAACAAGCGCGTTCCGGGCAGAGCATCAGCGAGCGGACCCTGGAGGAGTGCTGGTCGACACTGCAGCGAGTGAGTTGGCATCTGTTTCAATGCGTATTGTTATCTTCCAAGGGTAGGGGACGCGCGGCGGCGGTTCTACGTCACTATTTTAGAATTTGAATTTGAATTGAGAATGTGGTATTAGTCTCGATAGTATTGATATTTGATTTCGATCATAGAATGTCAAAGAGTCAATCCCTTTTGCACTACTTTTTATTAGACTAGATATAAATTCAAAATTCGATTCAGTGTAATCGAAGTATGGTATTTTTGAACCAATATAATGGAATTTAGAAATTAGATTTCAAATATATAATGACATAGTGATAGTGCTTATTGCATTTCTTAGTTATAGATTCGATAAAACTTATCTAAACAAAAACCTTCATTAATAACGTTTTGAACCATAACAAAAGCCAAATTAAAAAATAGATTATTCAATGGTTTTATATAATTTATTCATCAATCCTCTAAGAATCGAGTCGTCTGTAATCGTAGTAGCGTAGTTTCAAATTTTCAATTAAATATTTATTTAATTTTAAAATATTTTATGGCATATTAGAGCAATCATAATTCATTTTATTTCAATGTTACCAACTTAATGTATATTAACTTTCATAAACTTTCAATAATACCTACCAATATTGTGATAGCTTAATTTTACTAGGTACTTAATGATCTGAGAATAGTGACTTAAAACCGCCAAAACGCTGCCTCTAAAGGGGTATTCTATTTACTAACTTAAAGGTAAGTTTTTTTTATTCATGCAGTAAATTTACCATGAACAAAGCTTTTTTCTTTTTCTATCGTGAATCAGTTTGTAAAGGAAGTGTTACTATCTACATAGGTTTTTACTACAAATATCTAGGCTCGATCTAGAATATTCATTAAAACATTTTCGCATAGCGCATCTGATAAAAACAAAGTCCTGAGGGCAAAACAATTTATCGTGATTCACAGGGTTTTTTATACGTTTTACAAACTAGGGTTATGTTGCGACGTTGAAACGAAACGAACAATAACAATTTAAAATGAGAATTCTATTATTAAAATGCGTTGCTGCTAGACTGAAATCCATAGTCAATATTTCATATAAAATACTTTTTACACAAAACCTAACTATAAAAAAGATGATAAGTATACAATAAAAAGGTTTATATTGTTGTAGTATTTAGGTCGATTTTCGTTTAAAATCTAGATATAAACTCAGGATGCGGCTCATCCCTACGGCCATTTGTACTGACCATCTGCAGACAAGGTGGCGTATGATCAGGAAGTACTTACGGGATGTTGCGAAACATCTGTAAGATATTGATGTAACAGGTTAACGGAATCGCGATAAAAAAACTTGCCGTTGTAGGTAATAACGAAAACGAGAAAAAAATAATTAATGCGCTTTGTCATTAAGTCGTCAATTTATGCTAAGCGTTATCTAGGACAAGCATTTATTTGACATAATTTTATCGTAAGTTAATGTATACAAAAATATAGATTTTTTTAAGTTATTACGTCCCAGTCCAGGGCAAAGGGCTATTATAATACTTTATTTAAACAAAAAAATATTACAAAGTGTACGAAGTATATTATAGTCATCATATTATATATTTATATAGTTTAGTTATCATTAAAGTACGACCTGTTTTAGTTAAAAAAAAAAATCTAGGTACTAGATATAGATAAGTTAAACTTAAAGTTTGTCAAAAAAGTTTAAGTTTGCAATAAAAAGTAATCTCAACTGGCAACACAAAGCAGCATGCAAAGTACAGGTGCACGAAAAAAAAAACGAAACGGAAAAGTACACTCAAAATAAAAACTCGCGTACTTGATCTTTGAGGTGGGCGGCTAACAGCGAACGAACAGAGCCGGTACGAGAACTTCGCATTTTAACTCAAATTAAATCATTCAATCAATAATTTATTAAAACTAAAGAAAATATTACATAATTAACGCAGTCTTTAGGACTTTACCTCCTCTGCTAATTAAGAACTGTCTAACAGCAAGGTTATGCGTCGCAAACCACGTATACATTATAAAATACCTTACAAATGCATATAAATAAATATGTTACAAACTAACATTATACTATAAATGGCGTCCAGAAGACGCCATATTGAATTTTCACTGACTTCATGTCTTAATTGATGTATGACGTATGAATCGAATATAGTGCTACAAAGGAACATACATACATAGACTGATATTGAATTTGAATTTCGAACAGTCGGGTAAAAAGACACAGTATGACAACTCATCATTAATAGATTTAAGATGCATAAACTCTGACAAATAAAACATTACATACGCGTTGTAATTAAATTATAACTTGCGCCTCTCCTCTTCGTAGAGTAACGATTACTGAAAAATTCTAGCAGTTTCATAATATTATTTACTATAGAACGTATTAAAACCGAAGCTTATGTTCATGATGACAAATTTTATCAGGAACATTAGAACAGAGAGTAGAATTGACACTAATTATTACGTTACATGTTCTCATAACCGTAAAATTAATGATAATTTCGCAATAATGCGGAATGCGTACTAATTGTCGAACTATAATAATTTGAAATTAAATGAAATGAAATGTTTATTCAGGGAACATGGTACAGAGAAATTGAAGCTATGAACGGTAAATACACGCGGAAGTTATAAAAACTGTGTCGCGGGTATTAAATTAATTAATGCCCTCATTCATTCATTCATTCATAGTTCTTTAAAACTAAATATTAACTATAATGCTGTATAACCTACCCTTGCTAGGTGCGTCTACTCCACGGATTTTTAATCTTCCGAAGTTACGTACGTTCTCGTTGCAAGCTGTCGAAAAAAATCCCTACATTTGCATGTCGATCCAATGAATTTATTGTTATTGCCGTGAGATTTATTATCCCGCGCCGCTTTCCGAAAAAATCCACCGAAAATGACCGCGTTCCACATTTGAAATTCAAATCGCAATTGTTTTTCCGTTCGAAATTGAGACGATTTTGACATTCGCCGTCCGTGTTTTATGCAACCTTTTTTTATTTTTTATATACTTTTTAACTCTCGAGGCACTAAATCAAGGGATGTCTTGTTTTTGTGCCGGCATCTTAATAAATATTGTTTTAAGAATGCTTTTAATGATGTACGGGGCTCTGGAAGTGTTGCGAGTTCTTATGAGCACCGCGTTAGTTTTATTTCCCGTTACATTTATAAAATGTAAGCGCATTGGAATTATAAACAAATAAAGGGACTGCGAGATTCAAATTCAATTGTAATGAAACAAAAGATTCTTTAAAAACTTTGCGATTATTTTTCTCGGTAACATCTTTTAACAAGAATCAGACGGTAGGGGTAGCAGGGAGAAGCAGTAATTATGAAAAGTGTCCGAAGTAGGGAGAAAAATTGTAAGTGAGGACGTTTAAAAAATTGGTTTAATGACCGAACGGCTTTCAACGCTAATAGGTTTGGAGACTCGATCGTAGACGAGATTTTTTTTAAACTGTACGAGACGATAGGGTGGATTTTTTCGAAGGATTTATTTAACATGGTAGTGTGCATAACTTTCTCCAATAAAAATTGAGAGAAAGAAATTTAAGGATATTGTGAAGTTTACTTTCTCTGTTTTGTGCTTACTATTTTGAATTTATAATAATTAATTTTACTTAGATTGACTTATGAGTACACATGTAATGTTTTACTAAGAAAATCCTCCAAAATTTATAATTTTCTTGTTCGTCAAATTGATACTGTTTAATATGTAGATCGGTTTAAGTATGCAAAAACTTAAGAATGAAAACTACTAAAAATATGGTGACAACGCACAGAAAAAAACTCATTAAAATTTACCACAAAATAGTAAAACCACAACCCTCTTTAATCGCTCTCCCAACGGTATAACTCATTCGTTGACTTTTTTAACCAAACTTGATAATTTATATCGTAATTAGCGGCGGGCTCTTAAACTCGACATTATTAGGAAACTTTCTTATAGCTCGTAAAAAATGAAATTTTTGCTAAACACCTGTGTTTCGTTCAAATTTGCGCGACATTGTATTTCTATGTAAGTTTTCCTTAGAAAAATACAATATCTAGTTAGAAAAATAAATTGACTCAAAATTTTTACAATATTCAACTTTATCAATGCCTAAACAAAAATTACAAACTAATCAACAAAAGTAAATATTTACATATTTATTTCCAATTACTAGTTATGCTTACTGGTAGAAGAACGCCGGTTATAGAAATAGCAAGCGAATTATCTTATTAAAATAGCAATGGGCAGGCCATGTAGCACGTAGAACAAATGGTCGTTGGCACCGGAAAGTTCTCGAATGAAGACTACTAATCGGCAAATGCAGCGTAGGACGTCCAACACCAAAGATGGACAGACGACTTGGTCAAGGTTGTTACCGACCAAAGTTACTGGGACTCTTACGGAGGCCTATGTCCAGCAGTGGACGTAGTACGGCTGGAATGATGATGAATATGAAACTGGAATCTACATAGATTCCAATATGAGAGACGTATAGAGAAAACTAGCTGACCCCAGCGAACGTTGTTTTGCAAAATGAAAAATAGATGTTGGCCGATTCTCAGAGCTACTCAATATGCTCAGAAAGTTTTATGAGAATCGGTCAAGCCGTTTCGGAGGAGTATGGCAACGAAAACTGTGACACGAGAATTTTATATATTAGATAAATTTCCCGGCCGTGACCCAACAAATAATATCTATTTTCAAATACTTGCACCAAGATCAATATAAAAATGAAAAAAATATAATGATGGTCTTATTCAGAACCTCCATTTTAAACTAGATTAAAATCACATTAAGAACTCTCCAAGCAACAAAAAAAAATTACCATTCATAAAAAATAAACGTTCATAAAAATCACGTCCCATAAATTCAAATTAAAAGCATGTTCTACACTCCCTTTTAACGGGAACAGGATTGTAGCAAAAAGTAAAAATAACGGCTAAAGCTCTTAATTAGCACGAAGACACGACAACAGTTTAAGGTCGAATTTTCACAAACATACAAATTGGCGGGAAAAAGCGCCCTCTGGGACCCGGAATAAGAGAAAAACTCGACAAAAATTAGATTTCTTCGGTACTACGGGTTAATATTTTGATACTTTCAGAAGAAAAAAAAGGTCATGAAAAAAATGTATTTTAAACTGTTTTATTTGTGTAACATTCAACAAATTCAAAAATTAAAAGTACAACAGAGATCTAATGGATTTTCCAATGTTCTTTAAACAAGATAACATAAAAACATATATATACGCTAATTAATTAGGTTTATACTATTTAGGATAATATGAAGGAAATAATTTGATCGTGATTTAATGTATTATGTATAAAGATCGTCCCATGGGATTCTTCTACTTCTTTCCCTACAGGTGTAACATTATGTATACCGGTACCTATATATTAATATGTCTAAATCTGTCAAATTATAGTTTTTCATATATGTTTACCCGTGATCATGAGACTTTTACTTCAAAGATGTTGAAATATTGCTAAATAATCATGACAAAATTTCTGTTCTTCAAAAGTAGTGCACAAAGTCCACTAAATGTGTACTTAACGCACCTATGTGAACAAACCCAGGTGAATTAAGTATACCGCCCCAAAGTATCAAGAGTCAGAATCCGTACACAATTGCAGCTAATGGCCCGTGCCGTAAAAAGGCGACGGACTCGAGATAAAAATTAGCTGAAATTAAAACAAGCTAACGAACGCCATTCTGCCGTGCTTCTTGGCTTCTCGAACCTTCTCAAACTGCTCGAAACTCTAAGACTGTTCTATACATTCGTAACAATATAATAATGTATGGAAAAGTTTATTTTTAATATTATTTTTACTGGTTAATAGGTATGATGACTATGGCTTAATTTTTTTACACTGAGTTGAGAAGCGAATAGAACAACACAGCTTTTATCCGATTTGTAAAATCATACGATTTTTCATCTTGTATTTTTTACAATTTAGTGGATATTGCAATTTTGGTGTTCATAATTGGTACTGATGTTCGAGATGTTGTGCATTACCACTAATCATCATCATCATCATAATTTCACTGCTGGACATAGGCCTAGTTGGTGGACATCCTACTCGGCGTTTACCACTAATATCTATATAAAATAAACAAAATTGCGGTTACAGTCTGTTGACCTTTCAAACGTTGATGTGTCACTGACTATCACGTTAACACCCCAGGCAAAAAACTAAGTTAAATTAACTTGACCATCAAAAATCGTCAACCGTAAAATGAGCTTATTATTTCTGTTTAAAAGTATGTCGTTAGACTCTTAGAGCCCAGCGGACCGTGTGTCCTAATAATATGTCAATAACTAGTAATGACAATATATTGTCAACTGTTTTCAACGATTTGACAGTAGTCAATTGTACTTTAAGAAACGGTTGGAGTTTCTGAGGAACGCTTTAATTTATCTGTCTTAGTAATATTTAATAGAATTTTGGGACAATTTTTGAGAGGTAAAAATATGTAAACATACTAAATGTAACTAGTATTCATCCAGTCGAAATTGTACAATAATTAATTACCGCTGAGGTCTATATCAGTGGCGTAGTGGGCGAAAGTCCGTTTGCGGCGCAAGGGTTCCATTCCCGCCGAGGGGTCAAGTGTTTGTATGTTCTGCAAGCACGTTTTCATTGGCCTGGGTGATGTATCAGAACTTTAAATGTCGATTATATTATGTACCAGATGTACCCGTAACACAAGCTTACAACTTACCACGGGGCTAGATGTTGTTTGGACTGTCCGTAAATATTATTTACCTCTTATTCAAGATGAAATTGCGCTGCAGAATAAAAAATTTAATTCATGCAATTTGGTATTAAACTTTTAGGAAACAAAAAGTAGGTACATAAAAACCTTTCAGACCTTTCACAAACTGATTTTGTCTTCTTCTTTATCTTCATTTCAGTAGTAGGACTTCCTAATTTTTTACTCTGTATAGTGACACTATCGTCCGTTCACGCCAGCGCCATTACCTTAAAAAGAAACACAAAGTTTGTGTGTTAATATAATTCTTTAGCCAACGCATTGTCATGCACGATAAAAAAATAAAGGAAGGATCTAACCTAACATTTGCTTTGTTATGAGTCATAATGTACATTTTAGGCAGGCGATGGTATCATCAAAAAAAACGCGTCCTTAAGTACCCATCTAGATACAGCCCACCAACGTTAAAAAAAAATGCAAAACATAAAAAATCTGAATTAAAAAACACAAAAGTTTCAAACATGTTAAGGATATAAAAGTTTTATCTTGAAAAAACGCACGAGTACTCGCAGAGAAGAAAATGCATGTGTTGCTGTCTCGCTCGCGCGCGCTATCGAAAGGAAGTGGTTTTGATACTTGCTGGCATTTATCGTTATTGTGTAATAAATTCATTATTTTTAAATGAAGCAAATTTAATGCAGTGATACTTTTTTGTTACTTACTCAAATTTTAATATAATACAATGTTGATAAAAAAAAAACTTTTTTGTATCAAATTCGACAACGTTTAGCAAGCTTGTAGGTTAAGTAACGCTTTCTAAAAGACAAATTCCCCTCAAATGCGGAATTGTATATGAAAGTCGGTGTCTTTTTAGTTTTCTGTCACATTATCTTGCAAGTGTAATATTTAAATATAAAAATTCTAATCACTATCACCTCACTTTCATTCCTTTATGCTTAAAAAATGTTATCAAAAACAAGCATCGCTTAATTCAAAGTATCAAAGTATTCACTTAACCGATAAGTAAAAGAACGCCGTCACAAAAACTAAAGCAAAAGCTCAAAGAAAATAGGTATTACGTAACAAAGTACCAAGAAGTCTCAACTTCGACTCGGATATAACCGACTATAATAAAAAACTTAGCAAGTACACATAAGTGCATTACGATGGTATACCATCCACACCACTCGACACAACAAACTGCATACAGAAAGACCTTATCACAACTCGACAAGGTTCAAATTAGAATGACACGGCATGCAACGACAACGTAAAAAAAAAATAAACCAAAAATCTCGATATTTTTTTTTATCTATATCTATAGTATAATTTTTGTTTTTACTAAATTTTTATTTTTTATTTCTTTAAGTGAAACATTCGGCGTCGTTCGCTGCACGCTGACTTCTCTTTTACTATACAACTACTAAGAGCTGAGTCGCAGCGATTTTTTACCGCATTTGAAAAATACATTTTGACGTAAACAGACACATTTTTTGCGATAGTTCTGAAAAAAAAATACTTTCTCCTTTATCTGAGGTTTAAGACTTTTAGTATGTGGTTATGTGAGTGTTTGTGAGTGCTTTGGATTTCGTGAAGGATTTTAATAGAACTTCAATGCAGGTATAAATATGGATATTGCGTAAGGCCTACTTTTTTAAATCGATTAGATAACGGAAAATTTAATATATTTATTCGCATTTGATTTTGCTTCAGGTATATCCGAATAGGTTTAAGCTTGTAAATAATTAAAAAATATTTAAACCTTTCGTTGATGCTGAAATTAAATATTACGCGTTTTAAATCAACAATTGATGAAGTATAACATTTGGAGTTTATTTTATCTTTCCGCTATTATGGTGAGGAAAATAAGGGGCTAGTTAGAAAAATATTAGTGATTAATAAGTGATTTTTAAAAACCTTATATTGGACATCTAATATTTGGACAACATTTTTAAATAAGTTGTTAAGAAATACTGGGTATGTTTCATAATTATGGTTTAGTCTTAGACAGCCATATCCTAATTTCAAACTGTCAATATATTTTTTTACTGTTCAGGGTACTTTCCGTTCAATTTGTGGGTCTTAAGGTGGTAATATATTTCTACAACTTATAAAAGACTTTTATAAGTTGTAGAAATATATTATTATTTTGGAACTAAATTGCTATTATTGGCAATGATTTGTTTTATCAAGCTAAGCCTTTTGATGATTTTGTCACCAAGAATTAGTAGGTTACCATGAAGAATGAGTTACCATGAAGGTTTTTTCGTTCAAAAACTAGAACGCAAAAACCTTGTATGATCTATCACCTTATATGAATATGATCAAAAAAATCTTTTTGACATCCGGTTTATAAACATTCACTTTTATAATTTGGTAGGTCGTAAGTAATCTATAAAATGTTTCTTCATTACGAAATAATTTGATTTGAATAATAATTAATGGATATTTATTAGTTTATTATTATTAAATAAATTGTAAAGTACTCACAATAAGTCTCGATTTAACCTGCACGGGTTGGTTTACTTCGGTATGTTAACTTAGTGAAAGCTTAGTTGCCCTCTTAGAGGTGAGGTTGACATTTTTACTTAACGAGCTCAATCTAAAAATACAGAAACTATAATTTTAATTTTATTAAAAACATCTATTGAAATTGATTTTTTTGTAGCTTGAATATATTTCTTACAGAAATAATATAAGATATTTTACAGTTTCCCTTGCATCGATCATTTAATTTTTGTATTCATGATTTATATTCATATAATGATAAAACTTAATCAAATCACATATCAATTTTAAGTAACTATTCCTTTCGTGAGATTCATTCGTGAATCCGCTAGCTCATACAAAATAATTAAAACAAAAAACATTAAACGTTTTAAGAAAACCACAATAAAAAAACTATTCCATTCAATTAAAACATTTTAACTACCAAAGCGTTCTTTAGCCTTCATTCTTTGTAAAAAGTTATTTTATCTTTGTAAAAACTTAATTATTTCGCTCCGCATCCAGCTCTTTGTTCGTATATAAATAATATACTTTTGTCTGTCTGTCGAGTCGACTGAAATAATTATGTTTCGCTTGATTTTATCTTTTTGCTGGATTTGGCTCATTTTTTTCGTCACGTCGATCTGATTTCGCGGACACGTTTCAAAGACAATAATGTTTTTAATTTGACAACTTTCAAAAGTCTTTTTATAGACATTTTAATTTTTTTATTGACATAATAGATACATAACTGAACTGCTTTCATCGGAAACAAAATTTTAAAATCAATTGAAATGAGATTGTGTTTATTAAAGTCTGTCTCGTTTTACTTGATACTGTTAGAAAGAAGACATTATGCTAAATTTATTTGCAACACTTTCTCCTAAAAACAATCAATATCTGTCACCTAATACTAATATTATAAATCAAATCAAATCATTTATTTAAGAAGAGGTTGTTTGATTGTTTGTTTCTCAGAAAACTCAGGAACTACCGGTCCGATTTGAAAAATTATTTCATGGTTCGATAGCCCATTTATCGGAGAAGGCCATAGGCCCCTTTTTACCGCGGTAAAATATGATGATCCCGCGGGAATATCCAAAAACACGGGCAACGTGGCGGTTGAAGCTAGTTATGTAAATACGAAAGATTGTTAGCAAAAACATGCCTGTCTTATGGCATAGTACATGTAACCCGAAATCGCGCAGCCATCATAAAGAATTCAGGTCATTTTCATTTATTTATGATTACTGATGACGATGTAAAAATGGACACACACATGTGAGTTGTCGTAGGTCAGGAATCGGGCTGACTCAGTAATGATACTAAGTATTTTTAACACAAACGAAGTCCGATTGTGAAAATCGTTGATTACTTTACGATTAAGCTTAAGTTTCAGTAATTTAGATACGAATTGAAATAATGTTAGGAGAAAAGTAAAATCTTTAACTTTAAAAATATATTTTGTATTCAATTCGTAAAAAAAAATTAAGACATTATGATTTTCGAGTCATAAACCTGTCTTAGGTTTTTTGTAATATTAAATTTATGAAAAACAATAATACGACTCTACTCGTACGAAGTTTCTTAACTATAGTTTGCCTTAGCAACGTGAATTATTCGCATGATAAACAATTATATCCAGAACAAACACAAAAATTACTTGAAAAAAAACGGCTTTGTAAGCTCTTAAATCGTGTTACGGTTCCCAGACATCTGATATAAGTATTTGATTTATATTTTCTTAAAAAAAAGTGAAATGTTATAATTTTGTGTTATATTCAAAAATATACATAACAGCTATATAGATCATTGACCTCAGTTCGCGACCCAGGAAGCTAACCTATCCCCTACCGACCTCCGTTCAAAAAAGCACTAAAACAGCTCGAACTGGCAAAACCACAGGAATAGTACAACAAACTGCGTACCAAAAAGAGAATAATATTTCTTCCGTTTGTCTACTAGCAAGCGCACGCGCAGCCTGCGCATGTAGGCGTGGCCGCATGTGTGTGCGTGCGACCTACAAATGCGTTGGTGTGAGTGGGTAACTCTTGTCTTAGGTTAGGGAGGTGATCGAACTTTGCTTTTGCACTTATATTTATTTTTATAATGGTAGCACGTGGAGATACAGGTTTAATGGGCGCCTTCCTTTAGCTTTAAATCTGTATGGGAAATTTTTCCTTTTTGGCTTTGTGATGGTTTGAAGTTCGCGTTTGAATTTGGAAATATGTATAGTTTGATTGTGTATTTTCACATCTTTTGCATTATAAGCTTATGCCCTTTATTTTATTTTTAATTTAATATATACCTACATATTATAAATATTAATTTAAGTTACTAATCCGGAAAGCCACACAGATTGTGTCCAGAAATATAAACAAAAAAAAGTACCTATTAAGTTAAATTCTACTTTAAAAATAAACCGACTCATACGTTTGCGATATCATGTAAAAAAAAAACAATTTAATAAATTCGAAACAAAAAAATAAAACTAAAAATAGTCACAAAGAAAGATGTTACCTTAAAAACGGCAACGTACCTTCAGGGCTACTGATAAGAAATACAAAGGACAGTATACTATACCTATAGGTATAAAATACCTACTTGGGTGGCCATTGACCTTTTGATGGGACCTTGATCGAATGATAACTGTATCAGTTTATAAAAGAAAGTTTATAAGGGAATTCGCTTGATTTATATTTTAAGAAAATGTTTTTTTTTTTATAGTATTGTCTTATAATGTGTGCTAATTACTAACATTTAAGTATTTCATCAAGTGTTTTAAGTATTATTCACATTTTCGTTGTTAATATTTATTTTTTACTGAACTACTGTTTTTTTTTATAATACCTATTATGCTATTGCGTTATATACCATAACTTAGAAGCAGTGATAGTAATAATACAATTATTATCAGAGGAAAAATACTAATTAACTAAATTTAGATGATTTGTATTACATCCGTGTTAATTAAAACAAAATAAATATATATTATAACATCTTAATTAAAAATGCACATCAATAAAATAGAAAATGGCGGCTTGTATCTGGTCACGATCGTCGAACTTCCATTTTTAAAACAACAGCAATGGCGGACGTTCCGTTTTTAAAACTTATTTCCTTTTCGATTGTATTCCAATTATTACGTGATTGTGTGTTAATACTTTCCGTCAGTCATTTACTTGTTTCGGTGAATATGTATTTTTCTGTTCAAGGATTCGTGTTGTTATGAATGGTAATAGTGATTTTTTAACGCTATTGTTATTCGTTACTAGGCACTTTTACTTTTAAATAATTTGTTGCTATGTTACAAAATACGCGTAGTAATCTGTAAATGCTAAACAATGTGTTTTATCTTCACATTCCAAACAATTACAAGAAAGAATCAAAAGTCACTTGATATAAAATGTAGTGAGTTCTTTTACGGCAAACAACGTAAGACCGGCTGGTACAGTACAATAAAAATATAAAAATATTTAATTTGCTATATTAACAGAAAAAATATTTTATATTTATAACAAAACACAAATACTTAACAAGTTAAGACGATAAAGTTTTGCATATTTTTGTCTGGTTTTTA
Organism: Gymnoscelis rufifasciata; assembly: GCA_929108375.1. Lineage (NCBI taxonomy): Eukaryota > Metazoa > Arthropoda > Insecta > Lepidoptera > Geometridae > Gymnoscelis > Gymnoscelis rufifasciata. The sequence goes on along the minus strand of OV815327.1, from coordinate 2,992,426 downwards.
GTTTGTTATTTAATTAATGTCAAAAATAAACTTGAAGATAAATAAACTAGAATATAAAAAATATATATAATGCGCTTTAAAAGCGAACAAAAAATAGCTCCCAACTAAATTTTCTGTCATATCTATATCATCATAAATTACGCCAAAAAATTTTCACGCAAACAAATTTACGCCATTGCTTGTAAATATTCGCTACATAATTTGATTTTTTTCAGTACGTGTACCTACTACATGGTTAAAGCAAAAGTTCTAATGTCAATATCATCCTTCTCTTTCCAACATAATATATTTTATTCTTTTCATTCATGTTAACTAGTTAATTTATAAAAAGATCACATGTATTACGCAACGGGGAATAAGAATGCAGTGCACATCATTTCTTCGATAGGCATGATTAGCTATTACGTCATTCTACACACATACACATACATACAAATTGTACTATCGGTAGCAAAATTAGTTAGCTAAGCAAAAAAATAAAGATGGCGTCTTTTTGTCAGTTATCATCGCTTTTTACAATTAACAAATGAAATTATTATGACTTAAAACGTGTAACATACCATTATTTGACGGTTTTTGAGTTTTTCTTTATTTCATAATATATAAGACATAATAATATATATTTATAATATTAAAAACCACGAAAATTTTAAAAACTAATAATATTATATGGTAGTATAAAGCGGAACATACGAGTAGAGTATACTTAAACTTTTTTTTTGTCTGTGTTTTGTTTCGGTTAATCTTCGAAACGGCTTTACCAATTTTGACGGCATTTCAAAGATAAAGATAAAGATAAAGGACAAAAGACTTATGTAATGATGTGTAGCTAAGACCAAACATACAAATATAATATTTTTTTGTAGGAAAACCATAAAAAATAATAAACAGTTTCATGACTCTAACCTAATGACTGGAAATCTATGACAAAGGACTTTATCCAACAGTAAACGTCCTGTAGCTGGAATGTTGATAATCATGATATACACAAACGAATCCCAAGGTTGCCTGGAAGAAATCGCCCATCGCCCTTTGTACCATATTTTTAATTTTGTTGAGGTTTTTGTAAAGTTTATTCTTTATTCTTGTGGTGTACAACAAAGAGTTTTCTATTCTGCTCTAAACAGAAATAAAAAAACAATATCCTCAATGACCAATGTATTTGATTGTACAACACACACATAGAGGTTTTTTATTGATGTTTGTATGTGTGCAGCTTCTTCATTGATGTCACATATCATGAAAGCTAGTTCTGTAAACAAACATGTTACTTCCTTATTATATGAAAACTTTTACCACTTAATAACGTTTATTTTAATAATCTTTTGTTTTGTAACGGATGAACAGAAATGGTTTGCGGAAAGTCTTTGAAAATTACGTTTTACTTGAAAAATAGTGGAAGTTCAATTGTAGCGTTATATTTTAAGTACGTCGAATAAGATTTGATTTTATTTCTATTTTGTGATACGACAATTTGATATTTAGTTGGTATTCAATTAGATACTAACTTTTACTTACCAAAATAATAGTGTCATTTTTGTAAAGACCAAATTAAATCTAATGATTATAAGGACAACTCCTTACTTTGCAAAAAAAATGTTTGTTCCATTTAATTTATTTTATAATCATTACAGCCGTAGTCGTCTACTGTTGAACATGGACCTACCTTAATGTCAATGATAACAATTAAAATGTATACCATAGAAGTGCAATCTTACACATTTTATACATGTTCAAACAATGACAGTTGCATTCAGATAACCTCATTTCTTTGCGATAGCGCACACATAAACAATTGCGCACACATTCACACACAATCACGCACAGACTGTCCTGGTGATCTGCGAATCGTGCGCAAATCCAGAGTCAAATGTTTTTTTTCTAGTAACAGTCTTGCAAAACATCATAACAATAAAAAAATATAATTTAATGCTAGTATCGAAGACCTATATTTAACATGTATTATTGAGTTCGAAAACTAATAGACCGATTTAAATGGACCAACTTGTAAGGATCATCGATCGTTCATAATACAAGATAAATTGAGAACTTTTCCTTTATAAATACTAATAAAGAAACCAAATATTATTAACAATAAATTTAATTAGTACTTGTAATACTTTAATAACTTTACTATTTGTTGTGTGAATCGTCTGGAAATATTTACTATTAAAACGGAAATATCACTCAATGTTTAGTTCCAATAGAAGTATTAATGGATTTATGCATAGTAACACTTCACACCCCTTTTGGAAGTGGTTTAAAAGTCTCCTTTAGTATAAATACAATACTTAAACTTGGAAGTCAAGATACTCTTTTCTGGACATAGGTGGCAAATCGCGGGAATTTCAACTCAAAGACTTACATGATTTTTGTTTCACAACTCTACCAATTCTTAACCACAGGTCAAAAAATTCATGAAAAACAACACAATGTCAACGCTTTTAAATTCAAATATATTTTAAAATTCATGAAACATTGTAATCTCTGTCTGGGACTACTCTATCCACTTGAACGTCCAGTGGTACTGTAGTGCCACAAAACTTTATGCCGACTAACGTCCATGGTACTAGAGTGCCACACGAGTTTTTGGTTTTTTTATTTCGGATTTTCTTTATTTTCTAATAAGACAAGTTGCTAGTGTCAATGTCAGATGTCATTGTCAATAATTATTCTACTAAATTCTAATTAGAAAAACCCATACCTGGCAACAAAAATTATGAAAAAATATATATTTTGTCAATAAAGTGAGAGAAATTTTCCGCCATTTTCCTATTTTTCGCAAGTTAATTTCTTTATGATTTACTTGTGATATCTGTATTAAAATTAAATATGTTATTGAAAAAACTAGACTCCAACTCCGTTAAAACGGTACCAAAATAATAATTAAATGTTCAGAGGAGGTATTTTAAATAAATTTATCAAAATAGGTCTCCAAATCAGTCTAAAAATGCTACCATACTATTTTTGATAATTTTTTAGTAAATGAAGATGTAGGTACGATGATTCGTATTATTATTCAAGTTTATATAATTATAATAAAGAAAATAAATACATTTTTGGTTTTGAAATAGGTTTAGAACTTTTTATGTGATAAATAGTTTTAACGGATAAATCGCGCAGTGTGTCATGCACCGCTCGCGTAACGCGCGCTGGGACGTTAGTCCCTAGTTACGCCGCGGGCGCTGGACGTTACAGTGGCTAAACGCACACATGCAAACCGCTCCGTTTGTTGACATAGGTTAGTGTCGGGCCAGACTGACTTTATTTTATAATGGCAACGCGATAAATAAAATTGCCATGTTTTATTATGTCGTGCTTAGCTTTGTGTGCTTGAACTATTGTTGAGAACTTAGAAAGTACTTATTATTTTTTTATGTAGATTCTTATGAAAGTTATGTTTAAACATTTCACATAACTTTAAAACACGTGTTACAGATAAAACATTGGGAAAACATATTTTTTAGCTTAAAAGTAAATAGAGAGATGAATTTAGGCTTAAATTGACGGTAAGGTTTTAAATTCTGTGACTCGTACAGTCCTTAGAAATATGACGTCAACTGGTATTGTTAAAAATAACTTTCCTTTCATGTCTCATTCTTGTAAACAAATATATATTACGCTTTTTCGAAGATATGGTTTTTCAGTTTATTGGTGATAGAATAAAATAAGTATTTATAAATAAATAAATAAATAATAATAAATTCATCACACACAATTATTTTTTATACATAATTCTCGTAACCGACAAATAATCTAATAGCTAGCCATCCCGGGGTTCGTGGAAAAGGGTTAGACTATTTTTATTTTTAAATACCGCTATTTAACAGATGTAGGATATATTAACTGGCGTATGCATTAAAAAATAAAAAATCTACACGTTCTTCATACTTGTTACAAGTGTCAAACGAACGACAAAAAAAAACTGATTTAAAAAATAGTGATGCATAAATGGCATATCGCTTACTTTCCGAATTAACTGATGATAATCATAAATACATCAGAAATAGAAATAGTATATAAATATACATTTATTTAATACAACGCAGAAAATTGCACACATTAATTTAAACATCCACGAACATTTTTATACAAAAAAAATGTACAAAATAGCTGCCCTCCGCGTTATAAATAATTATACATATATATGTATTATTATTATTGTGTCTTTTTCCTATCTCTGAGTTGTGACTGCTCTACACATGCACACACGTATTGTGACAGGTCAGTGTCGCCGAACGCTTTTTATTGGCACCAAACGCGCTTTGAAATGTAACATGGCAACTGTTTTCTTTTTTTTTTTACGAGAAGTAATATAAGTGTGGATGTCACTATCCTGTATCCTGTTTCAGAATTATTTGATTTAAAAAATATGAGATCTGACTTATGACAGTTATGTCATTAAACATAATAATATATTAAATAGGCACTTATTTTCAACGGAAAAATAATAGTATATAATATATAGGAATCATCACAAAATGGTGTAGAATTTACATATATTATTGCTAAATAAAAACCTTATTTTACATTATATCTTGATTTTGCTAGAGATTAAATAGGCAATAAAAAATTATATTTTGAATGTATAAAATTAAAATCATTCAATCATTGAAATAACTTAATCGCACTACAATATTTTATAACTGTGTAGTTATAAAGTAATTTTTGAATCATTAATTTCTGTACCATTTGCAAGAATGACAAAGCTGTCAATTTAAGAGTAATGTCATATTTCAGTTATTGACGTGTCTATAATCACGCAAATGACTAATCATTAGATCAAATAACGACTGATAAATAGTACCTACATACTTATTTACAAGGCAACTCGTGATAAGGAGATTTATAGAAAACCTTCGAGAAAAATCCGAGCTAACAAATGTATATATATATTATTTTATTATCTTAGATAATTGTTATCATTGTGTTTTAATCAGTAATGTTTAATTGAAATAATTCTGATAATGCGTCTTATGTATCGCATTTTGTTTACGTAATACGTATTACTCGAAAAAGAGGAGACGACACTTAAAATCGTAAAACGTAAAACCTTTTAGTTCGATTCTATACTAATATTTTTGAACTGAAGAGGTTGTCTGTTTGAAGAGAAAGATTGAGAAAGGTTTTAGGCTACTTTTTACCAAACACACAGGCAAACCCATGGCGTGTTAAGTGACTCGATAAAGACATTTTTGTACAATGGTTGACTAAAAGCAAAAGTTTGAAAATTTGTTGTAAAACTAGAATACAGTTGAAATAGCGTGTTATACACGGACTTACAAAGAAGTGTTATAAATTTAAATTTAAAATTTAAGAAAAACCCCCGATTCCAATGTCTTGATTTCCTTAAAAGTAAAACACCAAAATATTTTGTAATGTACACGCGATGCGCTTTAATTTGATACCCCACTCGAATATATGTGCAGATTTTCGGTTTTTCTTCCCCACTCTAACCCCCATAACTTTTAAACGGCATAAACGATTATCATAAAACATGTCTAAGAACAATTGTGCCTTTCTTACAAAAAAAACTAAATTGAAATTGCTCCATCCGTTCGGGAGCTATGATGTCCTAGACAGACATACACGTCAAACTTATAACACCCCTCATTTTTGGTCCGGGGTCAAGCAATAAACAAATTTAATTTCATTTCAAAAACAATCTGTTTCATTTTAGTTTTAGTCTTTTAGTTTTGCCTCAAAAACAGGATTTCTTCTATCTAAACATTTCTTTCTTTCTAGCGTGATGCCAACTCGTACTAAGCCATTTTTTAGTTTTCACTTGTACTAAGTGTTAACTAAAAAATTATAAAAAGTATAACCCAATAAATACTTTCCTTTAAACAGTTAAAAGAGTCATTCGCATGATTAATATCGATCGTAATAATTTTATTGTTTTTTATCTTTGATTTATTTATTATATTTGTATACTTTTTACAAGGCAAAGGATGTACAAAGACTTGCGAGTGAGATAAGCTCTTTCTGATATCTCTTTTAATACATTTCTTTGTCTGTATTTTTATAAACTCGACAAAATCTAGAGCAGTATATAATGTACATATAGCTTGAAACAACCTTCTATGCTTAACTTCAATATGTAGATACAATTGCGAACTTCCTCCTTTTTTTTAGTAGGTTAAAAATGATTACTAACATTTTATAGCTGATGAGTTTGTTTGTTTGTTTATACGCGCTATTACTACCGGTCCGATTTGAAAAATATTTTCGGTTTAGATAGCTTATTTATCGAGGAAAGCTATAGGTATAGGAAAAAAAGTTGTTCCCTCGGGTAAATAGAATACCTATATAATTATAAAAGGCTCCAAACACCATTTAAGAGACCCAAGCCAACCTCATCGGCGTTCGCGCATCGTATGTTCTGCGGACCAACAAACAAGTCTAACTAGGCACACCTATAACATTTTAAATATTCAATTTTACCTTTGAAAGATTTATTTTATTAATATTTAAGCCACATATTTCCTTTTTTATATTTTTAGATATTTTTAGGCAACATTTTCTGCCGTGTGCTGGCAACACTATAATCAAACTATTTAGTAAATGACAAGTTATAGTGTAATTATCACACCTGATACTATCTATATCATTGTAAGCGGTTAATTTGTCGTAAAGGCGTTTTTAAAACAAACTGTTGTGTAATTACACAGTTAATTCCATGGTTTTTTAATTACAGCTTGTGGGGAACACTTTTTTAGCCCTTGCGGTGTACGGTCGGCAAAAACATTTCAGTCGGTATCGGTGATTATATAGGGGAAACAAAATAAATTTACCGGTGGTTTAAAAATTAACTTAATTAATGATATGATTTCCTTGTTTTTGGCACAATGTGATCTCTAATAAAACCCATTTATCAATAAAATCTAATTAACTTTGAATTTTTCGAAGTCAAAGTCAAAGTCAAATCATTTATTTGCTCGAATGTAGGTACAATTACATTAAAAAATAACGATCCTTAAAATGCCTCGCTTTCTTTTAAACTCTCAATTGAAGAAATAAATTGACTTTCATTTTTTTTCCATTCAATATTTTTAATTGGTACTATTATTAGTTAATTTAGAAAAGTTAATAAAAAAATATGTCGAAGGCAACGTACATAAATTATGTTCAACATTGTACTGAAAGAAAAAAATTAACATTTTTATGATAAAAGCTACAGCGATAGAAAACATCTTAGTATTAAGCAACTACCATCAAAAGTAATTAAACAACTGCATACCTACTGACTAACACCAGCTATAGCTAGTAAAACAAGTGAATTTTATCATTCTTAATTAAGTTTTTTTTAAACATTACATACACATGTTGCTGCTGACCGTACATAAAGCTGCAGTCATAAAGGGAAGTGATAACTCGATAATTGGCATGTTTACACCTGTCCATACTAGTTCTGATTTAACACATGTTCTAACTCGTTTCCGTGTGAAAACAACCTTATAATTGAAATAATTGGATATATCTTTATTTCTATTAATATTAACGTTCCCACTGCTGGGACACAGGGACCTTCTCTCTTGACCAGAGAGATTAGGCCTTAATTCACCACGTTACAAATGTTACATGTACTTCAAACTCTTTATAGGTCTCAGAACATGCCGGTTTCCTCACGATGTTTGCTTTCACCGATAAAGCACGTGTTTTAAAGCTCATATTATTATTTTTTAAATATCCTGTCAATTTCATAAGTAGAATCTATCTAGTACCCGTAACACAAGCTTAGAGCTTACCACGTGGCTAGATGTTGTTGTGTGAATTTTCCGGAATATTAAAAAAAAATATTTCAAATAATGGCCATCGGTGTGAATGCAGTTAAAAAAATAAAAATTTCGCACCAATAAAAAAAGCGATTTCATAATTCCGAGTGAGGTTACCGGGTAAGCTTCAATAAACTTGACTCCAATCTTTTTGGGCCGTATAAAAATAAACCAGACATTTTTAAAACTCTTTTGTGCGCTGCGACTTGAATTGAACTTTCAGTCAATGGGTTCAAGTTCAATTTGGCGTGGCTGGATCACGGCAATGACATATTTTTCAGCATGGAAACCGATTGAATGTTTTGGCTGATTAAAGAATAAATTTCAGAGCGTAAAGGCGTTTTCTGTAAATAATTCCTTTTGAAATGTTACACCTACCTATAAATATTTTAAACATATTTTTTAGGGTACCTACACAAAGAAAACTCTATTACTGAGACTTCGTCGGCGACTTAAAAAACATTATAAATAAATAATATACATATCTTTACTTCTTTGTAAGTTGTACTAGGAGTCAACTCAGTAATTTATTAAATTTATCATCATCATCCCAGTCGTCGATGCCACTTCTAGACATAGGCATAAACATATATTATAGATCTGATTTTTAACGGAACCGTAATCTTTGTCCTATGCCCAGTTTTAATAAAACGCATGGTTTTTAAGTCGTATCGACTACGGATCGTTACAATTGATAATTCGATCCGTTATAGGTACCAGACAAAGGTCATCCTATCATCTTTGTCGAAGAAAGTATTATACTTCAAATTTGTATTCAGGCATATTACACAAGTTTAAAAAAAAATTAAAACCTTATAAACCTTTTTCTTAATAATCTGGTGACGTTTCCTACAAATAATGTGTAAAAACCTTGTCATTTTGAGTGGAGCCAATTTTTAACGGCGCTAATTACGGCTGTCCGACTTGTCCGAGGGTGTAAACGATGCCAATTTATAAAATTGCGTCGCTTTTTTATGTAAAACGTCATTTACGACGTTATTCAACAGAGCGGTCGACATGACAACTTTATTAAAACAGTTTTATGTATATATAATAGGAAGACTAGAATAATGATATGCTTATATGATTATGTTAAACTTACTAATCACTTAATACTTTTTTCTAAAAACTTCAAATTAATTAGGAGATTTTAAATTCTAATTACAAAACTTGTAATTATACAACGAAACAAATAAAACCTATCAGAGTGAACATTATTTTATAATATCTTGTGCACAAAAAAAACAATGTAGGTACAGAGAAGGACTTAATGCTAAAAGCGTTCTCTACCAGTCATCCAGATTAATTTCATTTATATGCGTCATTTGACTTTGTCTTTCTTTCTTTGGATTTTTAGTAGACTGATTCAAGCAGTCCGCGCATGAATTTTGAGATTTTTCTTGATTAACTGTTAAATTATTTTTTTAATATTGTATGATATTCTAATACTTCATACATAAGTTACATTGTAATTAAGATAGATAGCTAAATCAAAGGCAATTATATTTAAGGCTCCAGCGGACCGCATATCGCCGTAGAATCATAAATTCTTTGCAATTTCTTACTTGCGTGATCCAACGCTTAGTTCCACTTTCTACCACGCGTGGAAGAGTATACTTACGTGCAAAAATACCAACCATTGCAATGGAGAGTAATTAAAAAGATTAGAATGTGTTGTCTTTTTTAAAAAAGAAAGAAATAAATGTTTATTTGTCACAAAATGCGTCGCAGTGCGTGAAACGATTTTTCGTGTTTCGTAATGTGGTCCGGAGAAGCCTTCTAGGTCTTCATGCCCCATCTAGACCACATAACTTACATCAGGTGAAATTGTGGTCAAATGAAGGCTTATTTAGCATAAAAAAAAATAAACATAACTTAAAAATTACAAAAAGCAATGATAAATGTGATAAAAAGGTGATCATTCAGCATTATGCTGTGATAATGCGAGTCAAACCTATATTCCTATATTTTTTTTGACTTATCATTTTTCTTTCGGGATGTTCTAAGAACTATAACGAGTTTGAAGGACATGTGACAACAACAACAACCTACACTTGGCCAGCGAGGTGAATTAAAGTCCAATCGCTTTCGCCAAGAGTCGTCGGGACTTCTCTTTCGGTGTCCAAGCAGTGGGAACGTTAATATGGTGATGATGATGATGACAAAATTTATGAAGGAAATTACATTGTCTTGGCAGTTCGCTTCAATGTTTTATACGACGATTGAGAAGCTCAACACAGGTTTTGTGTATGTGTATAAACATAGCCAACACGGCTTCAAAGAATATAATTTCGATCCAAATCCTTATTTTTATATAAATTGTTACATTTTGCTATAAACAATCCATGTTTTGGCATAATTTTTCCCTATAGAGACAAAATAAATAAGGAAGAGTTTATGTGTTACAGTTTTCATAACTTATAAACATATTTTTATTTGAAAGATAACTATTTAATTAATTTTTAAACCATTTTCCTCGTAGAGTAGAACACTTTGCTAAACGGTAGTGGAATATTTTCAATTAGTATGATATTTGTAACGAAATAGAACGGTTATATTAAAAAAGTGTTTGAAAAAAAATAACAATGTGGTATCCTAGAGAATCAGATACATGGTTTGAGGTAATATTTTTGGTTTCTAAGTAATTTGCACAGGTTTTTTGTAATTGTACTAAATATTTTAAAATTAAATATGATATTTTTTTGTATAAAGGTAAGGTAGGTACTTATCGATTTAGGACCGCTCGTAGACAGCTAAACGTATATGTGGAGTATCAGCGACGTAATTTTTTTTCATTTTATTTGTGTTGATTAAATAACTTTAGTCTATTTTGACTTATAATAATACATAGTGTATTAATCAATAACTCGGTACTTATATTAAAACGTTTCGCTAAAGTTAACTTTTATTAAATAAATGTAATTGAAGTATAAATCTAGTGTTGTACGAAATTAATAATTATTAACTTTAATTTATTGTTTATTCGTGTTCCTAAAACACATAAAATTCTTATTAAAAAAATCTGTAATAGTACTTATATATAGTAAAAATAACATTTTAAAATATCCTTAAAATATTCGAAATTATAACAGAACTATTCCGTTTGCCAGATGTATACGATTGCGTGTGCAAAGTCGTTTCTTTGCAATCTCACTACCAAGGGTTTTCAATAAATATACTGAATGTATACCATCGTATACGTTGTAAACTGTATTCTCTAGCTGATAAGGTTGATATTACAACGCTCTTGACAACCGATATTGATAAAACTTCATAGTTTTGTTAAGCTTACGCAACTTGCAAACTATATTTTTTTAGTAACATTATAACCAAGTTTTAGTAGGTTTTAACCCTGATTTCACCATTGGGTGTAAACGCGATTAGATTAGGCTAAACTCGTTTCACCGCCTAAGATCTAGTTGAGATTTTATTTAAAAAAAAAGTCACTTAATATTATAGGATATTAGGTTGCACAGTGGTTGAAAACCGACACGAGTTTCATCGAAATCCTTCTTATGCATATTATAAACAAACGAATGCTTACGGGATTTTATCTTAAATAGGTTTTAGATAATTATTTCGCATTCATGATAAAAATAATTGATTTCTATTACTTGATTTAAAACCCGACCCATAGAGCGCACAAACATTATTTCAAGAAGAAAAATCCAGAGGGCATATCGGGGTTAAACCCACGACCTTCGTGATGAAAGTAGAGTGTCCTCCCACTTAGCCAACAGTACTTGTCTGTTTCGGCTACATATAAAAAAAACATACCTTTTTATTTACTAAAACCACAATTCAATCATAAAATTTCAAAATACAAAGACATACATAAATAATATTAAGTCCCTATAATTCGAGCTTATCTGAAAGTAATTTCTTTAGTCAGAAATTATAGCGCGCTTGGTGTAACCTAGCACCGGTGTTGTGTAACTTGCTTTATACCTAGGTATGCAGTTTTTATACCTATTATGGCCCTATAATACCTATTTATGTTGCATAAGGTTGTCTGTATGTCTGTTATGTTATTATGGCACAGATACTACGATATATGCAATATCTCTATGTAGCAAAGGTATTTGCGTTTCTTAATAAATTTATACTAATATCGAAATTTGGTACTCTGATTCTCTAGAGCCTAAGAAATGACACAGGGTATTTTTTACCGTGGGAAAATGTCATTTCGCTGTAAAATCCATTACGCGTGTAACTCCGCGAGGCACTTATAGTATCATATAAATTAGTAGGTAGGTAATAGTCAAAGAATACAAAAAAAATATGCTTAAAACACCGCCATACTATTTGTTGCAGTTACCTAAATCAACCAATTATTTATTTCCATTAATTCTTACGCAATCTCCTATTTCCTTTTTAAAATTTCAAAAAATCAAATCAAAATGTTTATTTGTAACTAAAAATCACAATGTCATACATATTCAAAAACAAACAAATAAAAATAAACCAAACAAAAATTAGGAACAACAATTAGGAAAATAGCAATCTAATTCTTAAGCACACTTCTGCTGTAAACATTACTACAACTCCATCACCATTCCAGATATTCATGCACAAGAACGCAATGCAGATGCATGCAAGGGAACTGCAGCGCGGACTGGGCGGGGAGGTGAAGCCTCACCAGTGCCAGCAGTGCCTCAAGTCCTTCAGCTCCAACCACCAGCTGGTGCAGCACATCCGGGTCCACACGGGCGAGAAGCCATACAAGTGCTCGTACTGCGACAGGCGCTTCAAACAGCTGAGCCACGTACAACAGCATACTAGACTACATACTGGTAAGTGCTCTCTACTCTGTCTTTTTGCTCCTGTAGCAGAATCAATACAATACAATATTCTTTATTGAAACACCATAGAAAAATTCTATAACAAAGAATTGTGCGTAGGAAAAAGTGAGACATTGGGCGGCCTTATCACTAAAAGCGATCTCTTCCAGGCAACCTTTCTATAATCAACTGTCCTAATCTAGTCTTAATATCTGACTCCATTATCATCACCATTACTGTTCCCACTGCTGGGACACAGCGACTTCTCTCGAGAGAGATTAGGCCTTAATTCACCACGCTGGCCAAGTGCGGGTTGGTGAATGTCGCATGTCCTTAAAACTTTTTACAATTCTCATGCCGGTTTCCTCACGATGTTTGCATTCGCCGTAAAACACGTGTTAATAAAGCGCACATAATTTTTTCAAGAAGAAAAGACCAGAGGTGCGTGGCGTGGTTTGAACCACGACCTTAGGAATGAAAGACGAGTGTGCTCACACTAAGCCAACCATAATGATATTGAAAGCCTTGTTCATTTTATGGACGTAAATTAAAGAAAATTATATGAAAAATGATCGATTGGATTGCTTCTTACATACTGACTTAATCAAATAACAAAAACTGTAGTAAAATTTATTTATTATCAGTCAGAATTTTTATGTTTGGCAACTCGATAGAACCGTAAAAAGATTTTATCATAGTAAAAGCGTTTTTAAAACCTCAAGATATTTTATTAAACATACAGTTTACTAGCATATTTCCATAATTTTTTAAAGTAGGTTAACTCGATAAGTGGCAAAACAAGCCAAGAAAACAAGTGGCGAATAAGGAAAAACTAGTGTTTAATTTAAATAAGAATAAACGTATGTACAAAAGAATAAGTAATGAGAAAAACAAGAACTAATAATATTTATTTGTATAATTCTAATATTTATAGGAAAACGTTTAACTAGCCTAGTAACTGCACTATTTTAAAAACAAAAGATAGATACTACTCGTATTTAAGATAATAGGTCTTCTGTTATTTCTATAATTGTAAATATAAACTGAAAACACGATTTTGCATCTTTAAAACGAATGAATCGTCATTGACGAATAGAAACGATATATTGGCGACAATAAAAAATACCTATTATAAAATTAGTTATATACTTATCCAAAACTTTACAATTCTTGTACTAAAAATGTAACATATTGACGTGTGTCGTTCGTCAATGTAGCGTGACTTAAAGGAAAAATATATATACATATTTGTTAAACCTTAGTGATATCTTAAAAACAACTAAAAATTCATTGGGCACTAAGGTACAGTAAATATTTAATACGTCTCCAATTCAAATGACGAATTGTTATTCAATTCCAGGCAACGCCTATCATTTTCTTAATTAAAAATGTTTCACTGGTAAGCGTAAAATATACATAAAACAGAGCTTTATTCAACGTTATTGGTCCAAAAAACAAACACGAATATAAACTCCTTTCTGCAAAAACAACATCAAAACAAAAAAGTTCGCATTCTACAATTTAAATTTCCACATTCCACTCGGTAAAAACTATCACTCATTCCAAATACAAACCGAACTGCAACTCGTTACGAGATACCGCAAAAAATTAAACAACTTTTATAATTAAAACGCTCCGTGACTATTGGCCGGAGTTTTCACGGAAAAAAATAGATTGCTGTATACGTGAAAAGCGTGGAAAAAAAGCTGACCAATCAGAGAGCTCGCCGCCGGTGGCCGGCCAATGGGGTGCGAGTGGCGAACGCAACGTAAACACACGTAGCTTAGAAAAAATCACGTGTTTTTTCCTATTTGAACTAGCTTGTGCGAGGGCGGCGCCAGCATTATAATTCAATTCCTTTTTTATTGATGGAACGGTGTGATTAGATTTTATTCTTGTCATTAACATTTTAAATTGTCTTGAGAATGTTTTTGTTATGGGAATTTCAATTGTTTGGAATAATGTTATACATTTATTATAAGTTCGTTTCAGATACATAGTTGTTATAAGTTTTTCTTGGCTTGTTGTGAATGCGTTTCTTTAGATATTATGTTCTTAATTCGAGTTTGACTTTTATGAATGACCTCATTCGCAGCCTGACTTTACTCATTGCTGGGTAGGAGTCTTCATATTAAGAGCCTGTTTCACCATCTCCGAGTAAAATTTGACAATGGTTAGAATATAGAGCCATTTCGCTCAGTTGCATGTGACAAAGCGAGATATTGACATAGCTAACCATTGCTTAGTGCACTCGGTTTTTTTTGAAAATAAGCTTAGAACTGAAAAACTAAAACTTGTAAGACTTATTGAATCAAAATCGATATTTGTAGCGTATTCGTTGATTTTAACAAATTTGTTTGTAGAAGTATGAGTTAACTATGCATAAGAAAATGTATGTATTACTCTCATTAAAAAACAAATATTCAGAGGAGACAACTCTTTAGTCGATTTTTCAATACTCTATATTCGTCTTACGTTCTTAAAGCATCATACTGTTCCTTCTATTTCATCATGCTAATTCGCATGCTATATCAGAAAATAAAAAAAAATAACAGTTTTATATCTGTTGCTACCTTAACCAAGAATTATAAAATAAAACCACACAATGACTATTGATTTATGCAAAGGGGAAAGGAGTAAAATGCGATACGTGTAATTTTCATAAATTTTACCTTGAAGCTTTCTTCACTGTAAATTACTTATAATTATTAATAATTACTAAAAAATCAACTAGAAGCAGTCTTTCCCCCACTCCATTAAATATTAAGGGTGTGAATTATAGACTGCGTTCAAAGTTGGAGTCTTTATTTGCAGAGCATATATTTTGTGTTATTTCAAACAATTTTTTGTGTAATTGCTCGGTTTTTACCCCTTTAAAACTACCTGTATTTTTAAAATACTTCAATAGTTCTTTGTCGGTTTTGTTCTCGTTTTGTTGATATCTCCTTGGTAATAATAATAATTCTTTATTGCGCACACGATTTTAACACAAACGTAACAAAAATATTCTTACACTATGCGACAATTGGCTGTCTTATCGCTTAAGAGCGACCTCTACCAGACTACCTTGAATGGGATCTGTGTGCAAATATGAATTAATTATAGATACCTACTTACATAGTGATATATATTTTTGTTATTAATAAAAAATAGCTATCTTTTATAGTAATTACACGCTTATACACCAATATTTGGTGATAAGCGATTATATCAGAACATACAAACACTTTAACCCTCGGCGGGAATCGAACCCGCTACCTCTTGCTCTGCAAGCGGACATTTGCCAACCGTGCCACTTAGACAATCATGGTATAACAACTATAAATAACTATAATATTTTATAAATAGTACATTAATATAATGGTATTACAGTACCTTGTTATAAATGTAATGTATATTCTATACATAAATATCGCATTTTTTTTAAAGCTAGATAAGCCTTCATTTGCCCACAATCTCACCTGATGTAAAGTGACGATGTGGTCTAAGATGGGGCATAAAGACCTAGAAGGTAGAATCCCTACTAATATACAAATGTGAATGTAAGTTTGTCTGTTACGCTTTCACGCGAAGGCTACTCAACCGATTATCATGAAACTTTGTACACATATTCTTGGAGGTATTAAAAGTAACACAGAATACTTTTTATTTAAAAAAAACACAATTTTTTATGTATGTCGTAATTTTAAAAATTGATCATCCCAGCTAAGCATTAGCATACAGTTATCATATTCATTCATTTCTATGGTATCTATCTCTGATACTTATTTGTTGATGGCTTCATTGCGAGCGAAGCCGCGGGTACAATGTACTATGTTTATTTGTACCTACTGTGTATCTTGTGTGAATTATTAAAAGATTTCTATTTTTTTTATAATTTATTTCGCATCTTTCTGTTATATTCTTAGAAGTGATAAAATTAGGATATAATAATATAAAGATATATAAAATAAAATCAAGTGACTCGGTGTCTCAATACTCTTTGTGATCAAAAGGGAACTTTAGCCATTTTGAAACTAATAAGAAAACTTCTGGAAAAACTTTAAGGCAAATACCCAATGAAGCGTGTCATCCATTTTGTTGTATTTTATACAAAAACTTACTATCTAATACTAATTTTATAAAGCTGGCAGTTTGTTTGTTTGAACGCGTAAATCTCTGTGTTAGCCTATTTATCGAGGAAGGCTATAGGCTAATATAAAATATGCGTTCCCGCGGAAAAGTTATAAAACACAAGCAAAGTCGTAGAATATTATTCCTTCTAAACCTTTGCGATAATAATATATATCGACCATTACAATGTAATACACCAAGCGAGATTGATGTTTAAAACAAAATATGCAAATATTTATTGACAAACTTAGATACCTAATATCCAGGGCCCAAGTTATTTTTAAATGCTAAATATATTGGTTTACAATTAATTTAATTTACTTCTTTCGATATAAATATGGACTAATTATTAACTCTTTATTACACACCAAGACAAAACAATACAAAAATGGACCTAACGCTAAATACAAAACGCGTAAAGGGCGGCCTTATTGCTTAAAGCAATTTCTTCCAGACGGTTGTCTGGATACACACAGACTATTGTAATATGCAATTACCATAAAGTTGATTTATAAGTATAATACATTTCGTATGATTTAACATTTGTATTGATGTTTATGTTTTGTAAGTGTTTTGTGTAATCTTGTGTTGGATGTTCCTTTCCTAATAATAACGACTACTCAGTAAACCCTCCCCTTTATTAAAAATACTGGACAACCTTTAAAAGGCGAGATTCTTAGAATTATTTAAAACGTTCTGTGAAAACTTTGCCTTTTGTATTCCGGAGAATTTTTCACTTCGCAAGTTTTAGTTTAAAATTGAATTTTGACGGAAAAAGACCAGAAAGTTCGACTGGACACCTGCAAATCAAACTTCTCGAAGTTTCTGAGAAAGGGTTCTAGTGTTTATAATTTAATTTTAATTTGGAGCCCTATTTCTTATTCACCTTCAAATATAAAGGTCACAAGTAATCAGATTTGAATCAAATCCGCAGTTGGTGAATTAAGGCCTAATCTTTCTCGTCAAGAGAGAAATCCCTGTTTCCCAGCAGTGGGAACGTTAAGAGGTGAGCTCTCCTCAGTAATTATGAAAGAAATGAAGTACCAACTATATAATAAATAACTAGCTGCCGCCCGCGGCTCTGCTCGCGTAATAATATTTATGTCTGTAAAAACTACCAAATTTGACCCAAATCGGGCTTTGCTCGCAATTATGTGTATTCTCACGAAAAGCGGTATTATACCTCGGTGAAAAGTAGCCTATCTATGTGTTATTCTGTTTTTTTTTTTTTTTTTTTTTTATGATCGATAAGCCTTCATTTGACCACAATCTCACCTGATGTAAAGTGACGATGTGGTCTAAGATGGGACATGAAGACCTAGACTAACTATATAATTATGGAGCTCCAACTTAGATAATTTAATAAAAGTACAAGAAACTCTAACGCACTATAAGAAACTAAATAACAAAAATTATTAATAACGAAGAGAGAAGTACAGTCACGCAGAAAAAGCAATTATAACAATTAAAAAACTCGTTAGGTACTTACGATTACGTGACAATCATTGCTCCCCGTCAGTAATTTATTGTTCACGAAACGTACAGACGTCCGTTAAAACGTGTAATTGTGACTATCAAACAAATTGTTTTTATAGAGATATCATTAAGATAAGCATTTAACTGGTTGATAGAAAGAAATTTTGTTGTTACGACAACATGTCTATTGTAAATTATTGTGACAACCGTTTACGACGACTTAATAGACGTTGTAAAAGTTCTTAAACTAAGGCAATGGATAAATGCATAGTACACCAATAAGCTACATTAATTAATTTAATTATTTCAAAAACTTACAACTATTTTTACAGGCTTTACGCTTTACCTAATACAGTAATATAAGTGTGCTTATCTAAATTGATTAATTTATTTTTATTTAATTATGGTTATCCTAGTAAACTCATTTAGGGTATAATGAAATAGATCAAGTTTTCAAGATATGATGGACAGACGACATAATCAATGCTGCTCGCAATCGAAGGATTCACGATTCGCGATAATTCTAAGTGTGAACTTGTTAAGGCTTAAATAATGATGATGACCTTTTTTTTTTTTTTTTTTTTTATTTAGAAAGAAAAGGACTTTGTCGCGCAGCGACCACATCGTCCCGACAAGGCAACAATAACAATACACTACAAATACAAAGTAAAGATACAAACACGTACAAACACCTACTTATCTAAACCTAGTTCCACTAATTTAATAAGTAATTTTATTTTATCAGCTGAAGGACAACTAAGTATTGTATTGGCAATGCCTATTTGCTGATTGTTATTTCTACCAAAACATGTTATTCTTACAGATTCATTCCTGACACACTCCATCAAAATGTGTTGTATGTCGTCAATAACACCACATTCAGTACAATTTGGAGATGGAACCTTTTTCATCAAAAATGCAAACTTATTTGATGGAATGTGTCCTGAGCGAGCTCTCAATAATGTTTTTAAAGAATTTCTATCAAGAGATAATTCATCAATCCACGGAAACGGATAGATTTGTGGTTGGATAGTCTTATACCAGATTCCCTTCTCACGTGACCTTTCATCAAAATATTCCTGCCATTCTACTCTGCATAGATCTCTTATGGTCTTGAATTGATCTGAATATAAAGGAAGTACATTTATAGGGATACCGTCTTCAACCGCTTGTCTAGCTAGGAGGTCTACATCATCATTTCCTTTTAGGTTTATATGAGACGGAATCCATTGAAGAATCACTTTTACATTCTTTGTTTGGAGTTTTAAGATTGATTCCAATATTCTATAGGCAATCGGTATGCCTCTCACGTGAGAGGTACAACGAGCCAAATGCTGCAGTGAACTTTTTGAGTCTGTTAAAATAACTACCTTTTCAATATATAGTGAGTCTATGTATGCTAGGGCTTCCGCGATAGCTACCAATTCTATATGCATAATTGAAATACTAGAATCAATCCTAAACCTCATGCTACACTCTATGTTGGGATCTAAAAATGCTGAACCCGCCCCACCCTCTTCCTTAGAGCCATCTGTGAAAATTTTATAATAACTTTTATAAGAGTCATCAATAAACTGAGTACAAATTTTTTTGAGATCATAAGTATTGTACGTACGCTTAGCACGCTCAACTAATGGAATTGAATCTGAAATTACTTTCTCAACTGGAAAACTACTCATCCATACATCCAAGGAATACATATCAAGTTGATTACTACGAAATATAGGTAAAGATTTTAACGAATTTTGAATTCCTACAATTAACGGTATTTTTTTGTTACGCCAATAATAAGAATTACTATTAATACTAAGTTCCTGGATGAGATCAATGGTTTCATTAGTTAACGATTTCAATTTTAGCCAATATTTACTTCCAAGGTATTTCCTGCGGATATGTAGTGGTGGAAGACATAGATCATTCTCCATGACATGGATTGGAGTGCTGCGAATATAGCCCCCAATTACCCTTAAAGCCTGATTTTGTAACCTATCCAGTTTTATTAAACTCGTTTTGCAACAGTTATCGTACAAAAAGCTTGCATAATCTATTCGGCTGCGCATTATAGATATGTATAGGCGACGCAAATGTTTTTGATGCACTCCCCACCCCGGTCCTGATAACACTTTAAATAGATTTAAAAATTTTGAGACTTTTTGTATTGTTTCGTTGATATGTTTACCCCATCTGAGAGAACTATCAAACCACAATCCTAGGTATTTATAATGATTAACTACCGGGATAATTTGATTATTAACAATGAAATTAAAATTACCTCTAAACATACCTTTCTTAAATATACAAATTTTACTTTTTGTTGGAGATAACTCTAAACCTATTTCACCTAGCATTATATCAAGTTCGTTACAAGCAATTTTTAATTGATCTAATAAATTATCTAGATTATTTCCAGATAAATACAAAACAAAATCGTCGGCATACTGAGAAATCTGTACATTTTTAATAGTATGACATATATGGATAGATGCTATATTAAAAAGAAGTGGGGATAATGGGTCCCCTTGTGCTAAGCCTCGTCCAGTATATCTGGACAGATTGTAGCCATCTACATCTATGTTAACTTGTCTATAATTTAAATACGACCATAAATAGTGGCAAATTTTGGAACCCACTCCTTTTTTATCCAATAAGTTAATTAGGTATGTAATATTTACGTTATTATATGCGCTGTTTATGTCAATAAAACAAGATGCGGAAACTAAACTGTACATTTTAATGCTAAACGATACTTAAAATATTGCTACAAAATTGAACAACAAGATAAATTTGCATGTCGATGGATATGTGGGATGAGGTTGGCAAAAAAAGAAAGAAGAAGAAAACCCTCTTCGGGTTGAGTGTTGAGATGACGGGTGATGGAAATGGAAGTAAAATACATGATTTTCTGATTTCGCGTACCTAATGATGTAGATTCAGATTCAGATCATTAAGTGTTTAAGAAAAACACATAGAAACAGGTACAGAAAAAATATATACACATATTACTTGTTATAGTAACTATTACTCGTGAAACAGAAATAAAATATACATTAACAATTTTTGCTGTAAAGAGGCATAAAAATGACAAATAAAATAAATGAGGAATATGTTGATGATTATGTATATTAAATAAAAAAACAATATTAAGCATGTCTGTAGATGCCAGACGAAATGAATCGCAAAGTCTTATAATACATTTATTCATAAAAAACATTACATTAAACAAAAACATTGGAACAAAGCACGTAAAATTAAGACAAAGAGAACTGGGCCTTCGCAAAAACAAAAAGTTTCACATTGTTCTAATTTTCTTTGTGATGTGTCGAACTTGTTATAAAGAACGTAAAACACTTTGCAATTTTGGCGATGAATGTACCTACATTAATTATTATGTGAAATTTTGCAAAGGTATTTTAAATGTGATTTAAACGTCTTCATATATTATATATCCAGCAATAAAGTGCATTTTTTTTTAAATACGTGATAAAAAGATTTTTTAATGCTATATTATCTCTACTTTTGCCTAAAATTACATTGATCGAACATAATATAAAAATAAGGTTTTTTATTATCTTATAGAATTATTATCGTTAAACTTCTGCCATTAACATTAATAACCTGTGTTATTATTTTATTTGTTATCTCGATTTTTCTTAAACAAGCATTATGTTTAAAAAGTTTAACTCGTTTAATGTTATTCAAACCTTCTACTCTTTACGTTGCTTCAATCAAATAGTTTCAACTATACCTACGCAATAGCTAGCATTCCTTATCAAACATCCCCTAAATAGTACTCTGTACTCTACAACCCCAAGCTATTACATCCAACCATCCGTCACTGGACACTACACATACTTAAACATACAGCTTCCATACACACAGTTTACACATAGCGCAGTCTAGGCACCATTGGAATACATAATCATGGATGGAATTGTAACTAAAGTTTAATTGTAAAATTTGATGTATCTCGCGGTAGAGATAACTTTTGAAAGGTTATGATAACATAAATGAATATATTTTCAAGATGTCATGGAGATACTTTAATATTTTCGAAGTGTAGATATTATGAGAGCAAAAACGGGTGTGTTTCTAGAGTATAGAGTTATTATAGCGATGTAATTTTGAGAAAGGTTTAGAAGATATAGATTTCATTAACAGAAGTAAATTTAAAGTTTATGAGGGTTGGGTTTCTGAGTTTGTTGTATCAGGTCTGGATCTATTGAACCGATTTTAAATATTTGTTCACTATTGTTAGTGTAACTAACGAGGAATGATAAATTAAATTCGTTATATCAAAGAAAAACCTCAAAACACAAGCAACACCGAGACCGTAAAATTCTAGTGTAGATTTAGCGATCTTTCATTATTTTTATTTAAAAATGGCTTACTTCAGAAATGCTGTTATAGTATCCCTGTTTCATATTATAAGATACAATCAACATTCATCTTATATTTAAGAAAACTTATCGTTCACCAAAACCGGAAATAAGTAATATTCATATATTACAGTCTTGTAAAACATGATATTCTTTGAGATCTGATGTAAGTGAGACATAGAGGCTATAAGATATCAATGCTTCAACTAAAAACTATGGTATTCTATAACCTAAAGATGAAATAGAATGAAAGTATAAAATTATCCGATCATTCAACACTGCTAAATAGTTAAAATTAAAATTAAATCATTGGCATTACCATTAATCATACATTATCAATAAGCAAAAGCAAACCATAATGGTTTCTATTTATTAAATGCAGAGAGTTTGTTTTCACATGAACAGTTTCGCTGCACGAATAATAATGCATTACCTATATACCTTTTAGGGTTGTCACCCCCAAAGGGGGGGGGGTGGAATGGGGGTGGGTTTGGGGTAAGATCGATAGAATCATCGCAGCTCCCCAATGATTTTATAGTGCTACGCGTAATGATGGTGAAATAAATAAAACTGTTCGAAAAGGATTTAATATAAAATAGTGGAGCGTTTTCGTTTAAATGGTATCAAAACTTTTCGGGTTTAAAATATGATGTTGCTTTTGGCTATAATGATGATTCAATATTATAAATCGTATTTAAGCTTTTGTAGCTTTTGGTGTAGGGTTTTGTGCGGGAAAAGCAGTTTTCCCGCAAAATTTATTGTTCTACCATCACCGATGTTATCAAATGTAATGTGAAAGTCGAAAAAAGGTTATTATAAGAATACTTAACCAAATTATCTTTATCTTAGTTTTTCTTAGTCTTCAGTAAAATATGCCAATTGCCAACGAAGGCAAACGTTTATTCTTATTAAAGACATATTCACAGAACACTTTTATATTTTCTAGTATAGTTAATCTTCATTAAGAACAGAATGCGCTTAAATTTTGTTGCTACATTATGCTTATTTAGGAGTAAGATTATCATCCTTGGTAATCTCTTAGCTGTTTTAATATTATTATAATTTATAGAAAATCTACTCTTTCAGAGATATTTTTGATTTCGACGGTGAATTGTAAAGACCTCCTATATACAAAAAGCATGATTTTACAGAAAATAATTTAATTTTTATAGAATAATTATCATAGGATACTTTATTGTATAAGTTTAGTCAGTGTTATTTAATCCTATATAGTTACTGATATAAGGTAAATAGGTTTAGTTAGGTGATAATATTTTTTAAATAATTGTAATTTTACGTTACTTAGGAGGAATTGCGCTCTACATATTTTTTTCTATTTATAATTAATTTTTATGGTGTGCGTTATAGATCAGAGATATTTCAAGCCAAATTTCGCAAATTATCTACTACTTTTATACTCATATGTAGCTCCTCTATATTTGAAACTCCCTTTAACATCATCAACGCACATAATATTATATATAATAATTAAATAAAATGAACCGTACTTTGCTAATGTGAATAACTTTTAGTAAAACCGCGGAAATAAAGCTGTATTTTAGTTATAATCTCGAAAACGTTCAACCGCAACGGTGCGGTGTAATATATTAATTGCATTTCCCATTGGCAGTCGGTTAAATACTATTTTGCTGGTCGAATTATTACCAAATCCATGGAATTCACGTATTTTAGTGATCCTATATTAATTAGTAAGCCGTGTTGGCTAAATGGGAGGACACTCGACTTTCATTCCGATGGTCGTGGGTTCAAACCACGCCACGCACCTCTGGATTTTTCATCTTGAGAAATTTGTGTGCGCTTTAAACACGTGCTTTAACACTTTCATACTTTGCGAGTAGGTTTCATTTAAAAAATAAAATTGAAACAATGGCGCCATTTTTAATCCATATACTTAATACCTAGCCGCATATAAAAATCTTTAAGGGTTCTGTACCTTTGGGAAAACTTCTAATCCATCTTATCTAAAATATTTTTAATGGGAATTTTTGTCCAAGTGAAAGAATAAGGTCCCAACGGGTTGAAAAGGGTGATTATTTATGTGGTAATTTTTGCAAGGGATGAAATATGGCTGAGTTAATATCTTTTTTGGCGTGACTGTACTTAAAAATATTTCTGTACTAAAAGTTCAATTTTATTTACATTTAACATCTCTTATTATTATGTTCTGAGAACTTAAGTGTTTAAGGACATGTGACATTCACCAACGCGCACTTAGCCAGCAAGGTGAATAAGATCTCCACTCTCTCGCCAAGAAAGAAGTCCATGTTTCCCAGTATAATTATTTTTATTAATTTTTCCGCAATTTGGTCTATTTGGTCTTGTACCTCGGTAAACAGTGGCATTTGAGTTATTCTGATGTAAAGATAAAGATAAAGATAAAGAAAACTTTATTGTTAAGGTAAACTGTATTACTGTCGAGTTACATCAAAACCCATTCAGTAGTTTTTGGATGTTAGAACAACAAACACACACATACTAACAATCCTCCTCAAAAACTTTCGCTTTTATAATTATAGTAAAATATATGAAAAGGCTGAAATTAAGATTTTAATTAGTTATTTTTTTAACATGCCCCGATGTTTGTTTGTATTAAATCTTGAAAGTCAAATTAGAGCCAAATAAGGCCAGTTCACAAAAGATGAAATTTTATACGCGTATGTATCTTGAAATGTGATAAACTTATTTAGAAAAAAAACACTTTTTTTTCTGTATTTCAAACAAGAAGTAGTAAAATCCTCCTTAGACTTGTTTATAAAGAGTTCGAAATAAAAACATCACTCTCTTTTTGTTCTGTGTTCAAAAAAAGAACTTAATAAATCAGCTTTAGACTTTAAATTAAGAGTTCGAATTTAGCACACTCACTACTTGTACCGTATTCAAAAATAGAACGCTTCTGTTGCTTACTATACAGTAAGCAACAGAAGCGTAAAGAATCTACCAATAAAAACGTACTAATTTCCATGATTGGTTCAACTGAGAGGTTCCGTTATCTTTTCCTTTTTTTTTCATTTTCCTTCGTGTCTTTGTGCCACCCTCCAGAAAGAGGGCAGATTGTAGTCCGAGTTAATGTCTTGATACTTTCGACAGTTTTGTGAAACTGTAAACTTTTTACTTAGAGATAATAATTAAACTACTGATAAGTAGTCAACTGAGCGGTACATTTTTGTTAAATAATGTCAGAGCCTAGCTGTAAAATCTGTCTCAAACTGAAAAATACGATATTCTTGTTAAAAATGTATGTTTAAGTTTATGCAAAATCAGTTCGTTGAGAAATTGCGATCAAAGCGAAATAAAAATAAATGATCGTAAAATTTATGAATTTGCTCATAGTGAAAAAACAATTCAGGTTACGTTAATGTTATCTTATAGATCTGCGTAGCTAAATAACAAAATTATTAATTTCGTGAATGCATACTGATACCATGAGTACTGATATTTTATTTTTTTCTGATTAAATCTACATCAAACGATATTTTATTTCAAATAGGAGGCTTTTGCAATCAATTATAAAATTTTTGCTCTAGGTACTCTGTGCAACAATTCGATAAAAGATGGCATACCTAAATATTATATTATTATAATTCTGTAACATTAGAACAACACGTTGCTTTTTAATACAAATACATAAATGAACACGTACGACATATTAAATTCCATGGAAAACTTACACGTCCACTAGGACTGTACACAACATACAAAAACACGTAACAGTAGAACCCTCAAGTTTATTTACTCAAGTACCAAGACATGGCGCGTCAAGTTGAAGCCTATTTGCAGAGATGAAAAAAGGTTGTTTCGCGCGATCGCTTTTTATTTGATTTCACCAATGTTTACGTCGAAATTAGTACGGCGGTACTTTTACGTTTGTTCGCCATTTTCCTGATTCCATTTTTAAACGGTTTTGAATTTTAACGATGGTAGGCGTTTTTTTTTTTTTTTTCTGGAAATTATCTAAATTTGTGTAAAAATGTTATAAGTTTATTCGTGTTTCTTATTAGCGGAATGCGAGACTCGAACCCCAGTCTTCAATTATACGCTTGGAATATTAGTTTCAACCTAAAAGTGGGGTTTATCCATTTGTAAAAACAAAGGTTTACTTTCTAGTGTTGTTTTATTTTTAGTTTACTTAAGCGTTTATAATTATTTTACTTAACTAATGTAATAGAATCAGAAAATATGTAAGATTTATATGATTTTGGACCCTTTAACGTAATTAATTAATAATAGTAAAAGACTTTCCAAATCTGAGATTTTTCTCAAATCAATATTTTTTTTTTCATCTTAAATTCAAATTTTGTTTGTTGTTGTTCTACACTAATAGAATTCCTACTTTAAAATTTAAAAAGTATCATCACAAACAAAAGTTCACCCCATGAATAATATCTTGAAAAAACACCTGAAAAAGTATCCCGATTTGAAAAAGGTCAGAAGTTGGGAAAGTTCGAAATTTAAAGTAAACCAAGGTTAACCCTTCTTTTTAAGAATCCGAGTTATCTTTCAATTAATTTTAAGAGCTCCGTGTAGGAGAAGTCGGTAATGAAATCAACTTGTTTTTACTCGCAAAAAGGTTTAATATAAATTTTCAACATTATTTGAATAAAAGAGTTAATAGTAAAATGTCATTAACTACACATTACTTTACTTGGTTTTGGTATTTGAGTAAAACTTTATACGTCTGCATTAATAAATCCGATACTCAGTATCACAATGTGTAAAAAAAAATTATAATATCAAATATATTATATTCCTATATTAAGTCAATAAACTATACTTTTATTTAAAAAAATTATATTAAATAAAAAAGATAATGAATATTATTTATTGTAATAAGAATAACTTAAAGTTAATTATATAACTCAAATTTGAAAATAAAAAAAAAATCGTCTAGCGTCATTGCAGCCATATTGAATTGCAAAAATAACCCCTCAGCAGTTGAAGAAGTTCAATACTAATGGGAAAGAAATCACATCCCTCACCCTAAGGGGCCAGAAGGGCCCAGATGGTACGACTCTCGATTTTTGGGCCAAAATGAGCTTTTGCCTAATTTATTTTTTGCCGCCTTCTTTTAACCGAGTAAATATTGGCTCTGTCTTGTTGGAATACTATGGATACGCCTATTTTACGTTTAAAGAAACATTATTTCTCATAAAAACTTATAATACTTTATAAAAGTTTAATAACAATGAGATACATAAATGACATAGGTTTTATTGTCATTCCGCAGACAATTAGAAAGTTGACAACCGAAATGTTTCAGAGAAGGCTGAGAGCAATTTTACTAGATAAATGTTATTATGATATTAGAGAATTTTTAAATGACAAGTCTTTTGACAAAATTTGACATTAGGTACAATTTTAATTATATGTGTGATGAAAAATGATTTATTTATTAATTTAATTTAAATAATTTTATGATAAGATGACATTATGTAACAAATGAAATTGCATGCTCAATGGGTAATTTACATTGATACTAATTTATATATTTAAGATCTTTTATGTACATGTAAATGCAATAAATAATTACTTTACTTTACTTTACTTTAACATCTATTTTAAATTTTATTTAGCAAAAAATTTAGACGCATCCGTTTCTTTCTAAAATTTAAAATAGTTTAAAATAAAATATAAGGCTTGTTACTTATTAAAAAATCATTGAGGCGTAACAGCTAGCTCATTAATGATTCCTCTAGGCGTCAGTAGGTAAGTGATAATCTAAACTTATGAAAAACGAGTATTGGATAAATTAATATTACTTAATATGTAATAGGATATCTACTAAGTTAGAAGACCAGCTCATCGAAAATCGTAATTATGAGGAAGATTTTGTACAACAAACTTAAACATTTATTACGGTATATTTACCATGATAGATAGTCCAGATAAGAAATAAATATCCTACATAGTGTTGATATAAAATCATACATATTTTTAAGTTTTTAAAAGTAAACATTAAAAACCCCCGTCATATCCCGTTTTTATAAAGATAAGGTAATGACAAATACCTGTAAACTATGTGATTAGTACATACCTTTCAATGTACCTCTATATTAAATATATATATATATTATAATATAAATTAATTCAATTCTTATCCATATAAAACGAATTTTGACTGAAGACGACATTCTTCGTTTCGTACCTCTATTTTTTCCCGGAAGCGGACGTTCGCTCTGGTGATTAGGAAATTTCGGAGATATTTTTTTTTCTTTAAGGTGTCGGACGATTGGTTATTAAAAGGGGACTTATGGAGTTTTTCCTTTAATTGTCTGAAGGTGTCGAAAGTTTTTTAATAAAAATACGATCCATTTATATAAGTGACCTTGGATTTAGTTACAATATTTGAAGGTAAATATTCGGAGTTTTTGAATTTTCTATTATTATGAGATAAAATTTTACAACTTAAATAAAGACATTACGGAATTCAAAGTACAATATGGCTCATACCGCATTAAAAAAAAACACAATATTCTGACTCACACATAAAAAGGCATTCTTGTTCTACAACATAAATTTAAATTTTAAAACAGTTGTAATAAAATGAGTGCCGCTAGGTAAATAATAACTTGGAATAATATTTCAAAAGCAGAAAACCTGTTTTTCTCTACAATATTGTTTCGTCCGTGTCTATTCATTATGCGATGTTAATTGTGATGGTAAAATACACCATCTTTGTTTTACAAATTGTGTCCTCGATACACAATGGGGAAAATGTTGCCAGTAACACACATACAGCTACTGAAAAACTTACCATTTTAAAAATAACTAACATTTTAGATTTTACTTTCATAAAATTAAACGAATCCATCTCTTAAATTAATTATTTGTCACTTTATTGGTCGCAACACGTAGAATGGGCGGCATTATCGCTGATAGCGATTTCTTCCAGGCAACCAAACCGTCAAATATGACGACGAACTAAAATTAGGTAGTCCTAATTTATTTTAAGATCATAAAATCCTAAAATACAGAATCATAATTTCTCATAACTATCCCTAAAGGCATATGGCATATTACAAAGGGTGCTAAAACAAAAACGGTCGAAAAACAAAAAAGGTTATAATTAATATCATCAATTAAATTGTTCTTTGTGAACACAATAAAAGTAGAAGAATTCGTTCGTTAATTTTTGAGTTGTAGACGCTTTGTTTTTTTTTGTTTGAGTAAAAATTTTGTTTCAATTATCGTTTTAGTACGGCTCGTTGGGCAGCGACATTTGTTTTGTTTTAAATAATCAAACTTATCAATTAATTTCTTTAAAAATATACGCAATGTTAGCTATATACAATGATTCAATTAGGTAATTACACGTTATGTCTACAACATATTCGTAATTCACTACTATAAAAGATCTTACTAATTGGATACACATAATTTATCTATAAAAGTACAGCTTGACTTTCAAGAATCGATCACGTGACTTACATAGAACTCGAGGTGAGCTTTCCACACTATCCCTTAATGTCATAGAAAAGCTGTAACAAAAATACATTTCAGTAATAATTTTTGTCCTTGACTATACTTTCCAATGTTTCAAACATTTGAAACAATTGAAGTTCGAATAATTCAATAAAATATTTTGAAAGTATTCGATTATAAAATTCCAATTGACCGTTAACATTTCAAAAAGAGAACTTACAACTGCCGCTCTATTCTAACCCTTGATTATTTTTTGTCTTTCAATCCGAACAGTTACCTATTATCCGAACTTAACCCTCTGATACCTGTTATTATTTTTTGTCTTAGTCCAAAGGGTCCGGTGACAATCAGATTTTTTGTCGCATGTCGCTATAATTATTATTTCGGGTTTGCGTTTTATTAATTTGTAACTGGGCTTAGTGATTATAAAAAATAATAATCGCTCGTTAGTAAAGTCAAAATACAGAGGGTAATTAGAATGAATATAGGTACAAGCTTAATCTATGCTGTATTTAAATACTTAAATGAGATAATGATTTAACAAACTAATGGCTTGTGTTTACCTAATTTTGCTAAAATCATATTTAGCTTTGTAACTGTATAACATAGTGTTTTTAATTAGTTTAAAATAAAATTCCACTATAATATGAAAGGGGTATCTCGTATTAAACGCACTACAGCTAATAAAAATAACGCGGAAGCTTTATATTAAACAATACAACAAAAAACATGAAAGGGTTGACCCGTGATCACCGTATTGTTATCAAAAAGCATCAAAAATGGACAATGACCGACCCGCAGCTGTCTTTAGACATAATAGCCATTTTGTCGACCAAGCCAGACCAATGCCCCAAAATAATAGTACAGACACATTATTATGCAAATTTTCGCATCGAATGCTATTATTTTCACAGGTAAGAATCTTCCGGGACCATTGTCCAACCCTATGTTTGTCGACTGTCGTAATTTTTCATAGTAAGGGTTAACTTTTTTGTCTTTTCGACCACAGTGTTACTAATTTGATAAATTATGCTGCATATGCTAGGTTGTTAATGGCTGAACATATTTCCGGATTTTTATTCATCGTTTTTTTGTTACTTTCACTACATAATTTGTTATGATTTTAATTATTAGGAACATTTATTGTTAACGAAACATCTTTCGAGAATAGTGATAAGTTTAGGGTTAAATCGTTTTTGCATACCCCAAATCGTTTTAAGATTCTGAAAACAAACATTTTAAAAATCGAACGCTATTAATTCCGTCAATTATTCATCCAATTAAAATGCACCGCATCATTTCCGCCCCGAACACATCCGATTGTTCCAAAATTGAATTTTAATCACCGATTCTTCTTACAATAGGACTTTCCTTCGAGGACCGCCTCCTTAAGAATGCCAAAAAATAGGGAAAATGGACGAAAATTCCCCTGAAACGATTCAAACCATTGAAAGGAACCGAAGAGCAATTATCTCGAGTATCTTTTGAGTTTAAATTAAGTAGAAAAAGCGAATTGAATGTGGCCATAGACAAGCTAGACGAGACCCGCAAAGGTCGATTGCACGCAACAAAATCCCAGCATGTTATATATCTACATATTTTTGCTAAACAAAACCAGTTTTGGAGCGTATTGCACATTCCCGTTACTCACCATACTACTGATGCAACTTTTGATGCCTATAATAACATAATAGCGCATTTATACCGCGGCAAATGTACTACATTAACCTATTATAACGGTAGAACAAAAGATATTTGCATGTCATAAAACGCATTATTCCTTTTGTTCGCTTGTAATTAAATTAAAAAATAAGAACACGCAATGTTTTTTGTTGCTAATTAAAGAAACGGCGGGAGAATGAAAGAAACGCAAGTGCCTAAGTACGAAGTTAGTTTTAAAAAGAAACAAAAGGGATTTAAAAACGGAACGAGAGCGAGTTTGCATGTTCGCGTCAGTTTGTGGGATTCCATTTTTGAATTAATTCGCATAATTATTGTGACGTCTTTTGTTTTACGATTATTGTTTATTTAAGTGTTTCCAACCTATCTTATCACAGTCAAAAGTGACAAAAGTGACACTGTTATAGATTTACTTATATTTAAAAAAATATGACACTTAAACAGCGAAAGTTTCAATGATAATTTTAAAACTGCTTGAATCGAATAAATACAAAAAATCGGAACAGCTGTTTCTCGATACGGTCATAAAGTCTCCTTTAAATTTCCGTAAAACCGGATATCTCTCATCAATATCTCGTAGTGATTTTTTTAGTATTTTTTATCGGGATTTTGGGAGCAGTTGCCGCAACAGATGTTTAATGGAAGCTTCCAGAACAAGTACTTTCAAGTAAAAGTAGTTCTATTGACATACCTCGATACTTTTGTGCTTCAATTCTTACGAAACTTTTGCATAATCTTTTAATTATTACAATCATTCCTTAGTAAATATTTAATATTATTTTAAATAAGTATTATTAACTTTATCATAAACTATTATTTTTAATGTCTAGTAATAAAACGACAAGCAACAGACCAACCTAAATCGTTAAAAAGTATGGATTTATCGTTTCGTAATTATTTATCGCCTAGGATTATAAAAATTAATTATTACATAATAAAATTAGTATTTGATGGTTCTTGTTGGAAGAGCTTTATTTAGTCGACGACTAGGACAAAAAACATAGCTGCTATTGTAACTTGTCCCCGGTTACATATAGCTAAGCATGATTGTCGCTATCAGGCCGTGAAACTTTTCAACAAGCTACCCAGAGATTTAAAATGCATTGATAGTCCATACATCTTCAAAAAGAAACTGAGGGATGTTTTGTTGCGAGGTTGCTACTATACCATAGATGAATATGAGGCTGAGAACTTCCTTTAAATGTATACTATTATTATTATTGTTATTTAATATTTTCACATACCTAAAATTGTTATTTTATTTTAATTTTCATTTTTAGATTAAGATTTAGAATTAAGAATAATTTTCAACACGATCTGTAAAATAATTGTTAAGAAATAAATGAATATGAATATGAATAGTTATATTTTTGACGTTTAAAATTATCACACACACTCACATGTCTGTCAGTTTTACCAGGGCATAGTATAAATAAAATTTTGTTTCTAAATATGTGACGCATTTTTAAAAACTTAGAATATAATGTGGAAAATCTTTTAAAAAGAATTGACAGAAAGCCAGTATCAAATTATTAGTTCAGTTTTAAATTAGGAAAAACTATTTCCATGTTTAAAATGTAACGGATTGAAATTCAGAACGAAAAGTTAACCCGGCGAACGCGATGCATTTTTAAATGTCCCAGTTGGAATCTTTTTCCGGAATCGCTCCGATGAATATGAATAATCGGAGTGATGTCTTTGGCGACCTCTTACTATTCACACTAAGGCTAGGGTTGTCAATAAAACAAATAAAAAATACGACAAATTATTGAGCAACTAACAATAATTCTTGAAAAAGTATTGTAATTACATAGGCTCAAAAATATCCTTAAATTTAAATTAAAATATATTATTTTATTTTTGGTCATTTTACTTTACACAAGTACAAACTGAACGTTTTTGTAAAGTTTTAGATCATATTCTGATTCAGGCAATTAATATTACCTTTCAGCTTTTAATCGTGATAAAATGTTGATTAAAGGAAAAACTCGATAGTATTTCGAAATCAAATGTCCAATGCCGAGATAATATATTATTTTTATTCTTTTGCTTTTTAGTCAAAATTTTATAAAAAAATTATATATTATTAACACGACAAATTCTATTACATACCCTATTTTGATAATGTTATGACACTTTCGCCATTACACAAGCTTTTAAGACTGTGTCTCATACCGTTGAATAATGTATACTATTTTAACTGTCTCTTTAAAATTCATAATGATAATTAAATATGCAAATGTTTGACGTATACAATAAGGCCTACCTCAAATACCAAAGCAGGCAGTTAAATGTTTAATCATGTCTTAAAACAATCAAGAATTTGAGACGGAATTTAAGTATTGATTCATAATAGTCATAAAGATCAAGAAATGTTTATTAAAATCATATAAGAACTATAGATTTGGGATAATTTATTTAAAAATACACCTTACAATCACAAATTACTAAAATTATTTGAATTATACTGAAATCACATCTCCCAAAGGCGAACATTTTTTTCTTACATTTCGTAGGTAAACCGTTGCCTAAAACAATATATTCTTACTGAGATATAAACTACAGTAACATTTATAATAAAACTCTGTAATGATTTTATTTATATAAATATTAGACTTGCTTTAAGGGCAGTTAGTGTAAGTCATTTTAAGTATGCTAGTAACAGAAAAACAAAACTTAAATAAGTTGAAAACTACACAAACATTAAGATAAAACAAGCAGGAAAAGTCGTTAGTGGCAACCCTACCGTAAACCCAGACGCTTCCCACGAACTTGGGGAAAACTTGCCAACTGTAAGTTTGCTCTTTTTGCATTTTTTTCTCTTTTTTTTCGCTTTTCCTCGCTCGAGCGTTTTGTTTTTTGTTTCTTTTCCACTGTTAGTTTTTATTCGAGCGCTCGAATCTTCTTGTTACGTGTACCCTTTTCAGGAGTTGGTCGGCTATCTTTCTTAACTTGACTGCTCGGTTACAGAAAACTTTAGAGTAACTTAAAAATTATTACACGCATTTTCATTTACATATATTTATATATAGAAAAAGCATCATTGCAAATATTGCTATGACAAAGATAGGTTTTTATTTATTTATTACAAGTAAAACAATATCCCGAATCGGGGTTAAATCTATAAGAGAAGTCCATTAGTAAGCCTTCTATTGAAAAAAATCATACAAAATAAATTGTATGATAGTTAAATCAAACAAAAGTAAATATATAATATTAGGTCCTTACATATGAAATTGGCGTTTTTCGTACTGGCCACTTTAATCACAAATTTCTCCTCTTTGGTAAGGAATTCCAAATTCAAATTTGTACAGCTATATACTCATGTATTTGTGCTTCGATGATCGTCATTCATTTGTTTTTTTTCTTCTGTTTTTTTCTGTTTGCGTCACTCATTTTACAAAATGGAAAACTTAAAATATCGCATTATTTACGAGTACGAGTTCCGCCGTGGCATTAGTGCTGCGGAAACAACTCGAAGGGTGAATGATGTGTATGGCGGTCGTGTTGCAAAAGAAAACACAGTTCGTTTTTGGTTCCAACGTTTTCGTTCTGGAAATTTCGACTTGCAGAACAAGCCCCGTGGACGGCCTGAGACTCAAGTTGATAATGAAGAGTTGAAGGCTATTGTGGAAGCGGATCCATCGCAAACCACGTCCGAGTTAGCTGCAGGCTGCGGTGTTAGTGATAAAACTGTTTTAATTCACTTGAAGCAAATTGGGAAGATTAAAAAGCTTGAAAGGTGGGTACCTCACGAATTGACTGAAGCAAACCGGCAAACGCGCGTCGACTGCTGCGTTACATTACTAAACCGGCACAATAATGAAGGTATTTTAAACCGAATCATTACCTGTGATGAAAAATGGGTTCTTTACGATAATCGGAAGCGCTCAGCGCAATGGTTGGATCCTGGCCAGCCAGCCAAATCCTGCCCCAAGCGAAAATTAACCCCAAAAAAGTTACTTGTAAGCGTTTGGTGGACTAGTGCCGGTATTGTTCATTACAGTTTTCTCAAATCTGGCCAGACTATTACGGCTGATGTCTATTGTCAGCAATTGCAAACCATGATGGAAAAGCTAGCGGCTAAACAACCTAGGCTGGTCAATCGCTCCACGCCACTGCTGCTTCACGACAACGCTAGACCACACACTGCGCAACAGACGGCTACTAAATTAGAAGAGCTTCAATTGGAAAGTCTAAGACATCCTCCGTACTCCCCGGACCTTGCTCCAACAGATTACCATTTTTTTCGAAATTTGGATAACTTCTTGCAAGGGAAAAAATTCAACTCCGATGGGGCAGTCCAAATCGCCTTCAAAGATTTTATTGATTCCCGTCCGACTGGTTTTTTTAGTAAAGGGATCAATGAACTACCTATAAGATGGCAAAAGTGCATAGAAAATAATGGTTCATACTTTGATTAATTAAATATATTATATTAAAAAATATTCGACTTTTTGTTCCTCCCATACAAAACGCCAATTTCATATGTAAGGACCTAATATTATAGGCTATCAAATAGTATGTTTATTTCATCTAGTGACAAAACGAATAAAAACCACGGTTTATTTGCAAACCAGTGAAATTCTCTCAAAATTCGCACCATTAAATCTAATTCAAGTGCCCATTTATCATTGGTGAAGGGACATCGTGAAGAAACCGACATGTCCTAGAAACAAAAATTTGCAGGCAAGATTTTATAGACCCACGCAATTCTACTCACTTGTTTATTACTCCGCAGTACTTGTTACAAAATTATTAGAGTTATGTTGTAGTTTTACTTGGCATTTGTCTAAAGACTAGCCATTTTTGAAGTTAAATTAACTGCAGCGAACAAATACGCAACTATAGCTTTTTACGAACGCTAAAGCACTTGTGGAAAACTCTTATATTACAAGTTGTAAAACTTATGCTTTATGATCCGGTAAATTTACCTAAGAGTTTGTAATTATGCGTAAAGCTGGCAACTTTATATTTCGCGAATACTAAAGATAGTGACACTTTTGTGCTCTAGCGGGTAACTCACGGTCCATTGAACATAGGAAACTATCACTCATTTATTTCCGTACCAACACCTTTCTAAATATAAAACTTCAGGAAGTCTCCACGTACTTTTTGTTCGCTGAAAACTCTTAAGTTTTTATTTGACCACTGAAGCATTCGCAAGATAGCGCCAACGCGATGAAAATTAAAAAAAAGAAGAATCCACTTGGGATAAAAGTTCCAACATTGCGAGGGGTTAAGACTTAAGAGATACTTTTAACTCGGAGATACTTTTATTGCTTTTGGTTTACGAAATTACGAATTTAACGTATAAAAACAAAATGGCCGACCAATATCCATAATTTAAACGGAACGTCAATACAAATTCCGCCCGTCGCGCGCAGGTGGAATTATATTTTTTTCATGCCCACTGGCCACCCCAAATAGTTGGGGGTGTGGGGTGGGGTGGGGTGGGGATAGTTGGGTGTGCGTGACCGGCCCCACCGCGCCCGCCGCCCTCGCTGCATTCACCCCACCATGTGTGCACGCAAATTCATGCCCAATAATTTAAATTTCGAATAGCTATGATTAATACTGTATTAATTTTATATTATACGGCTGAAGGAAATGGCGGAATATATTATGGTTTTGTCATTTAATGTGAAAAATAGTGTAAATTATTATATTGGTATTGGCAAGTGATATGTTAGTGATCGCTCTTGAGCGACAATACCGCCTCATAATAGATAGTCTCTAGTTCTATTATAATTATGTAGGTTCAATTTATTTTTATCTTATTTCAATTATTTAATTTTTTTAACTTATTTAATTCAAAGAATATCAATAGAAATAACCCCACATTTACGACAAATTTATCAATGATTTCACACTTACATTCTAATAAACTATAAATGTAAACGGAATCTATCAAGTATTCCTCGATCTTTAAGCGAAACTAATTCTTCATTCTTTTCAAGTCCACATATTCTCTATTTACATACCTAATATTTAAAAAAAAACATCATCTTCAAACTAACTTGGATCACCAAATTTTACGTTTCGGTAGACGTAGACCGCAAATCGATACAAATTATTATGATGATAAAAATATTTACGACTGTATTATTAACCAACTAGAACCATGGGATAATTCAAATATGGTCTTCTAGATAATTTATTATTAATTCCACACATCGAAATAACTCAAATATAGATAGTAATATTTCAAACAATATTATTACGGGACTGAATCCTTGTTCAATAAATTAAATTGATTATAGTTACATAACATTTACTTAGCCAACGTGAAAAGTAATCAAAAATGTCATTTCCTTGTCAACTGTCATGTCACTGTCAATGGTGGTTTGTCATCTTGACATTTCAAAGAAATAAAAGGTATGTTAGTATGAAATAACAAGCAGGTAGAAAAACATAATACTTACTATTTTTTTAAGACTAGGTATGCCTTTAATAATTATTATGACAGTATTTTTTTCACGGTGACGTAAAGATTTGACGACCGTAAAAAAAATTGTAAATATTATTTTGGACAAAAACACTATTTTTTTTATGTATCCAAGATTATGTCAACTATACTTTTTTTTACTTAGTATTAGTCAGTCGAAGACCTTAGACATTAAACGACTTTATGTACTACTCAGTGAAATAGTGACAAATCACAGCAAACGCGACCTAAGAAATGATCTGATTATATCTACCAGAGCCGGTAACAGATTTAAGGTAAAGAAAAATAACATTAAAGTCGTCAGTCATATAATAAATGAGAAATGTATAAAAAAAAAAAAACATATAATAACAGTGGCTCTCGATCATCCACTCAGACATCTAGCCCGATGGTAAGCTCTTAATTTATATACGGATCTCAGAGACATTACATTATAAAATTATATATACCATATATATACCGCTTTTCGCCGCCGCTCAAAGATTTTTAGTAAAGTCGGATGATTTACTGAAAATCTTTGAGGGAGGCCTATATCTAGTTTTGGACGTCCTACGGCTGAAATAATGATGATGATGATGACATATATATATATATATATGTATAGAACAGCCATTCAATAGAAATAGTTTATGTAATGATACCCGCTGGTTGATAGCTATATAGGTACCTTTATACATAGCTACCCTTAAGCAGTAAACATGCAGCTATCCAGCGCATACAGCTATAACAGCCACCCTTTATCGATCTTAGTGACCGCTCTGAAATAAGGGATGATGCTGAAAGGCACACATCTGGTGGGCTGACGATTCACGGGATAATAGAGAAATCATTCGAATTTGAATATAGAACATGATTGTTATCTATGGTTTTTATAATCTATGGCGTATTTCCTGATACCTACAACATGAGTATCTTCAAGTCGAGAGTGAATAGGTACCTTCTAGGTCTTTGTGATCCATTCTTGCCCACATCGACTCTTAACATCAGGTGAGATTGTGGACAAACATATATCTATCGTCCATAAAAATGGACATGTGCTTATAATCAAATAGACATAAAAATATTCTGTATTCGTCTCTTAGTTACATAGTATGTATTTGCCCAAGAAATTAATGTACCTATGAAGTAAGCTTAAGTTTTATAGGTTTGGTTACTTCATAAAATATATTAATAATATACACTTACCCTACACCTCTAGGCGGACAATCATAACAATGATTAAGGAACTTATCATAAATACTAATTTTTTTTATAAATTCATAACATAAACCGTGCTCGCATCGAGGGTAATAGACAAATGAAATTATATGTCAAAAATAAAACAAAAAATAGCAGTAAATATAAAAATAAACAGAAAACTACATGCAAAATTAATAACTCGAGATTCGGATGCATTCGAATGGCGCGAGTGTGCGTTCCATATTCAAAAATAAATTGGTAGCACGCACGCGCTGGCCGTCGTGTTTTAATCGACATGGAACGTCACTTATAAGAAATTTATTTTCGAATTTCGAAGGTTTTCAGATAAAAAAGGTTTTATACTAATTAAAATCTGTGTATAGAGTTTGCATTTTGTGTGAAGTGGAACTTTAGACAGAAAATAGTATAGAGGAGAGGAGTGACTTCCGCTCTCTGTTGCTTAGATCTTTAAAGTATACAACATATTTGTTGTTTTTAATGCAGTTTTCAGCAAACATGACAATATGAGTGTTTTAATATAAAGAAATTTCTATCAGTGAAAAGACAAGACGGGTCGCTACTTCAAATACTTCACAACATTAGTAGTTAGCAGTTAAATAGTTATTAAAAAAAATGATTTTTGTCTTTAAACTTTTAAAACTACTAAAACATGGAATAAGTTAGAAACAAAAATAAAAGATTTCCAAAAAACACAAAAACGTTAAAGATTTATAACTTCTAAGTCCAAGAATGCAAAATTCCTCGCGATGCCAGTCAAAAGGTGCTTGTATTACCAGGGAAGTACTTTTGTATGTAAATCCGATGCGTAGGCGCACTTGTACTTAGCTTTGTTGGCTACACCGA
Source organism: Gymnoscelis rufifasciata (assembly GCA_929108375.1). Classification (NCBI taxonomy): domain Eukaryota; kingdom Metazoa; phylum Arthropoda; class Insecta; order Lepidoptera; family Geometridae; genus Gymnoscelis; species Gymnoscelis rufifasciata. The sequence continues at coordinate 2,952,294 of OV815327.1, read as the reverse complement.
ATGCTTAGCTTTAATGTCGGTTACTATTTACAATTGCTCAATAGGAATTTATTACTTAAATATCACGTTACGACATTAAAAAATATTATATATTAATAATGTCAAATGTGTAGATTTGTGTGTGTATTGTGCTACTATGTTTATTATACTAGTAGTAGTATCATAAAAAAAAACATTAAACTTAGGAAATTTTCAGGTTTTTTTTAAAGAACTTGTAGTTGTTTCTTACCAAGTAAACAGATGCAGAAATACATGATTTAAACATTTACAAAATATTTTTTACTTTTAAAATGGTGAGCTACGCAGTGTCAGAAAAATAAGAAAATATATATATTCTATGTATGTTATTTTGAATTACTAACGGAAAATTAAATATTCATAACTGTCTATATAGTAAAAATATTTTTTATAGATGTTTCTTTCACAAATTTTCCATCATCATCAACAATTATTAACGTTCTCACTGCTGGGACACAGGGACTTCTCTCTTGACGAGAGAAATTAGGGCTTAATTCACCACGCTAAGCCACCAACTTTTCCATATATAAAAATATATTTTCCGTAGATAACTCTACATCTCTACAAAATATCACACAGTCAAAGCGTCGAAAGCATAAAGCTAAGATATTCAGTAAAATAAACATTAATAAATTCCCCCCAATAAATACACTCACAATCTAAGTCCATCCTTTAAGCATCGCGTCTAAAGTGTGCTAAGGCGAACGCCTTTCCCTTGCCTACATTTATTCATAGAGAAATAACAAAAATATACATAGACAACCGACCAGTCCGCACTGACCTCCCACGCGGTTTTACTGCCGCAAAAAAAAGATTTCCAAATTCAAATCTACAAATCTACGAATTTTTTAGAGAAAAGAATGTTCGATTAATACTTTCTAATAATTATTCATAGAATTATTTTGAAATGAAATGATTTATCAGTGATTTTTAGAAAAATAATTATTTAACAATTTCGATTTCGAAATTATATAGTGTTTTTTTTTTTTAAATAATACAGACGTTGTGTCGCATTGCCAAATTCCAAAATCAAATTTCATTATTCACTTTAAATCCTTCCATTCATTTGAAAAAGAAAAAAAACGTTCCATCTTATTCATGCTACTATTTTAAAAATAGAATCGAATTTCAAAAGCAGACACATTCGCTTGTTTTTCGAAACTAGTCGGCAAGGATCCGTTATGCGGAGCAAGCAGAGGTCAGGATCCATTGGGCGGTATACGCGTAGGTTGTATACGTTGAAAAATGGCTGCTAGCCACAATAGTATAAGGAACACCGAACCCGGAAGAAATATTTGCAATGGACAAGATTAATCTATGCCTTGCTATGCAGAGATTGCAAAAATAATGATAGTATTTTTTTGAATTGGTCAGAAAGTCTATGAAAGTTTTTATGCCAAAATCTTTTTTAAGTTTTAACTGAGCTGTTTTGGGTACGATTTTGACAACATTACAATAGCAGTAAGAATTATAATGATATGCAGTTTTTTCTTAAACGTGACCCTGTTGAGATTGGCATGACCTACTCAGGATCAAAATTTGGAACTTAAAGTTTTTACCATTTATACTTTTGAGATGTTAATTTGAATGTAAGTCTCGCTTTTCTTAATACTTCCTTTTGGCTTTTAGGGTTTTGCGTATTTCTATCCGAGATTTAGCATTTTTCATATTGACTAGGACCCTTCTCAATAATATTTTAAAAGAGTAAAATCAACCAAACACATTAATCTAAACTATCTAAACCTTTCAGCTTATGAATTTAATTATTCGAATTTAAACATAATTATTTTTAGAATTTAGGTTTAACGTTGATATAAGTAATTGATAATATTGCTTCAATCGGCGTAATCTTAAGAAAAACCTACAAACATTCCTCATACTATCAAGACGTTAAATTGCAGGTACTTAAATTCTGTGGATATGTTTTGAATTATCTTGTTTTAAAACCATAAATTTATAACGCATATTTATTCGTCGAATGGTAAAATTGTTAGAAAGATAACCTAAAGTAAGTTCGATTAACCATTATAATTATTATATTCATTTATTTCAGATAATGTCAATCCATATCATATTAAAAATTAAAATTTAACTTAAAATTACACATAAAAATAAAATATTATAATGAAATCCCAGAAAAGCCACAAATCCCCGTCCAATAAATCTGGTCAAACGTACGGCCAATGTTAACCATAAAGCTATTTTTATATACCACGTTCTCTTCCTTATAACCCCTAACAAGGTATTACATAAAACAATCACCCATAAACTACCCGTTCTAAATACATAAAATAGATTAAATAACGCAATATTTTACCCACACTTTTATCTACAAAAGCAACCTAATAAACCTAACTCAGTTATAAAATTTAGTGTCAATAAATAAAGCTATGGCCCGTTAGTGCCCGATTAGCCATACAGACTAGATAGCAATATTTCTATGCTTCATACGTACCATATATCTTATAGCATCTAGGAAATAATTCTACAATATCCACAAACGTATGGGTATAATACCACGCATTCTTCTCGTACATGCAAAATCACCAACACAGATACAGCAAGGACCAGCGCTGTGCGTATCTGTGTGGGCACCTATGTATGCGTGAGATCAATGACCTTATGCATTTGCTTGCAGTACAGGCTAAAAGTATGCGTTCATTTTATTATGTTCTTATTTTAAAAATGGTGCGGTTTTCGCGCGTTGAGTTAGGTCGGGATTTTGGCGCGTTTTCGAACGAAATCAGGTTATTGTAACTGGTTTGGTTGCGTAATCCTTTTGGGTTACCGTTAGTGTTCGAATTACGAAACTTTGTAAGCTCGGGTTCTTTTCGCCATCATTATTTTATATTGCTTTTCTTAAAACTGTGTCTAGGTAACTGTACAATCTATTAAACTGGACATAAAATACTTTGTAGTAGTAGCGTTAAATAATCTAATTAACGACCATTCAAAGTTTATTTGCTGATAAACATAGCTTAAAAGCATAACTGTCCGACTAGGCTTACACATAAGTATTCAAAAGGCCAACGTTACAACAATCATAAAATATTTTAAATTTACTTTAATGTCAAAAAAAAGCACAACACATCATCATCAAATTCCTTTTGATTATTTTAAATCAAATTATTGTAAAGACAGATATTAAAATGACTCTTCCCGGAAGTCATCAACTTGACTCATCGCTTTCTTCCAGGCGAGCGCCCGTACAAATGCCACCTCCCCGAGTGCGGGCGGGCATTCATCCAGCTGTCGAACTTGCAACAACATCTCCGAAACCACGATGCACAAGTTGAAAGGGCCAAAAACAGGCCGTTTCATTGCAATATATGTGGCAAAGGGTTTGCCACTGAAAGCAGTCTTAGAACTCATACAGCCAAGGTCAGTATAATAATGATAATTCAATTCCTCCAACTAACAGTTTGCCCTGGTAATTTTCCCGGGGTATTGAGGTCTTTTGCTCGTGGTAGTAGTCAAGTTATGATTGAACTGAAATAGTTTTACAAATCTGACTACAGGTTACTGAAATTGCAAGTTTTTTTTTTTCAAAAACAAATTCTTCAACTTTAAAATATATGTAAAAAGTAAACTACTATGTGATAAAAAAATAAATACAAAATTTCATCAGTATGCCATTCTTTCTCTACTCCAATTGCCAAATCCACGAATTTTAAGCTCTATTTGTAATTCCAATAACAAATTTTAGTGCATACTCTATCATTTTGAATAGTTTATATTTGGGGTAAGATACCTCCTTTAGTAATTTCAACCAAGTTATTCAACGTTATTGATCGCTAGTTAATGTTTTATTGATCAACTTTGTTGTTTGATTTGTGGTAATCTTTTACTGTATCCACGAATTACTTTTACTGTGACATTCCCAATGATTAACCATTGTGTAATTTACTATTAAAGTGTTTTACTATTTTATTTACATTTTTATCTTATTTTGGCACAATTTTATTTCTTGTTTAGTTTTTTGATTACTTTATGTTATTACTTTTATGTTCCGTCAAATTGACGATCAAAATTGCTGTTTTGGCCATTTTTATTTCGAAATTCCCTTTCGACTGTTATATTTTGTGTGTTACCATGTCTAATCTTTCAATGCTTATGCCCCACGCCGCCGGGCAACAGGAGCTTCAGCTGCACCTTGGTGTTTTGCAGCAACACGCCGCTCTCATGATCGGCGGGGCCACGGCCACCCCATGCCCAATATGCCACAAAGTTGTGTTCGGGGGCGAAGCCCTAGTAGAACACATGAAGAACACACACAAAGATCCCAATGCATCCGGCGTTGCCAGTAAGTTTCCGAGCGTTCGGATTCCAAAATTGAAACTTGGGTGCGCGGAAAAATAACTCCAAGGAGTTCTTTTTTCGAAACAACTTTTTCTACCATATGCAATCTCTCCTGCCAGTTGTACTTTTATAACGTTCCTTTTTTATTTTTAAATCACTGCAGTACAATGCTGCAGCAGGAGAGATTTATAGCTCGTAAGTTCTGCCGTTGGAAGGTTGTAGATAAAATTTTTGTATCATAATAATAGTACACTTAAAACAATTTTGCTACATGTTTCGTTATAAAACCTTCGAGCTGGCACAAAGCCATGAGGGGTGTTGGTTGCAAAATCAACGGTAAACAAAAACGTATCGTCTCCATAAATCTTAGCACTTACTTATTAATAAGGTCGGTCGGTACGCATTTCGAGGGAGTGGAAGCCATAGACAAATGTTATTGTTTTAAAATCATTGGAAGGGTATAGTGTTTTCTAAACATTTCTTGTCTGTGGTAAGACAAATTCTTCGGATGGCGTTCCGACTGTTATGATAACATGTTTTGTTTATCTATTTAATAGCGACACTTTCCGTTTTCTATAGTCTTCGTGTTCCGTTAATTGAGTTATGTTTTTGTTTAATCCGGTCGCCGTTTATTATTTGAAAGTTTGTTTATTTAAAACTAACATAGCCGTAAGTTCATACACGACTTTTGACATTTTCATTCGTACTTTTGAAACAACATTTAAATTTCTTTCATTCTAAAAGACTAAAATGTTTGATAGTTTTTAAAAATAGAAAGGTGTCTGCGAACCTTTTTCAAAAGTCGTCTATGCCTCATTTGCTATAACCTCAACTAACCTGTTATTTTTTTTCTCCTCTCCCCCCTAACCCACTAACCTCCCACTCCTGGTGACTCAGGCCCTCCAGCCACGTCACCGTACCCGGCGCAAGCTAAACCAACTGATCCTTATATAGCCAAGCGGCGGACCGCCAACCACCCTTGCCCGGTCTGCGGGAAGCACTACGTCAACGAGGGGTCGCTGCGGAAGCATCTTGCCTGTCACCCGGAGACGCAGCTCACCAGCAGCTTGAGGATGTGGCCCTGTTCGGTTTGCCAGGCTGTTTTCACCCATGAAAGCGGTAAGCTCAACACAAATCATCATCAAATGTATAAATCTGTCTGAAAGTCACGATCTGGTAAGTCAATTCTGAAACTCAATTTCCAGGCCTTCTCTCCCACATGGAGCACATGAGGATGGAGCCGAAGCACCAGTTCGCGGCCCAGTACGTTCTGTCCCGGGCGGCCGCCGAGCGCCGGGAGCGCGACCTGCTGGCCGCCGTGTCCGCGGGCGGCTCCGGCCTGCTCAACCTGGCCCCGCCGTCCCCCGCGCACTCCGACTCCTCCTCCAACGGCCGGCTCTCCTCGTCCGCCGGCTCGGAGGCGGGCGCGGCTGTCAACAAGCTGTCGGACCTCCTCCGCAACAATGGACACCAACCGTACCCCGATGAACGAGTCGCGGCCATCGCAGCGGCTGCCGCCAACATGATGGCGCAACCCGGAGAGGGCGCAAATGCTGTACAAGTTGCAGCAGCTAATTTGGTTTCAGCGATGAGACAGCAGCTAGCTGGAAGAGAACAACCACCCGTGCAGCCTCCGGAAACCCCACCAGCGCCATCAGAGGCCGCGCTAAGAATGCAGCAGGCGGAAGCCTTGCTGAGGACCCAAGCGGAAGCGCTTAGACTAGCGGTATCCCAGGCGGCCGCTGCCCAGAACGAAGCGCCGAGTCCGCTGCGCCACAACGGCGGCTTCCCGCCGCAGCCGACCGACGCGAGCGGACAACTGTCTCCCGAGTTAGTGGAAGCTTTCAGAATCGCACAGGAGCAGAGGTTGGAGCAGGCTTTGAGATTACACGACCCGAGAATGCTGGGCTTCAATATTCCTTCGCCGGCCCAGCAGGCGGCTCAGCAAGCGGCCCAGCAGGCGGTCGCCGCGCAGCAGGCTGCCGCGCAGCAGGCGGCGCAGGCGGCACAGCAAGTGGCCGCACAGGCCGCGCAGCAGCAGCACATGCAGCAAGCCGCGCAAGCCGCGCAGCAAGCCGCCCAGCAAGCGGCCCAACAAGCAGTCCACCTCCAACAGAACCCTCAACCATGAAAATTCAGCTATTACTAATCCGACGCGATTTCAGTCGTATAAAATAGGTTCGTGATAGCAAAATTTATCTAATTCCGTATTTTATGAGAAATTTTCGTTTGGCGTTCGAAATCGCCTCTGAATAGTGATTCGTTTCGAGATTTTGTTTTGTTTATTAGCTGGTGAAAATGTATACAATGTCGTAGATAGTATCGTTGTACATAGGGAACGTTTAGTGGATACAAAAGTTGTATATAAATTGACATGGTACCTAAAATAATGTAGAATGAACAAAAATGGAACAAAAACTCGCCCGATCAATGTTAGAAATAGGAACTATGACAAATAATATTCAGTGCAATTCAGTTATTTACTATTACAAATATTGTTTTGTTATTATTATTGGATTTTTTATTATCGGTTTTGCAATAACGTGTTCGTTAGCTTTACACGGAGCGATGTATTTATTAGCTTAATAGTAGAATGTGAGAGCCGGAAGTAACTCTCTAGGCATTTAGGGGGTCAATATTCTTTGCATTATTATTTAGGTTATTTCTAAAAAATATTAATTTATAACATTATCTTTTCACGCAATAACACGTCTTATGCTAGTCACGTTATAAACGCACAAATAATTATTTCTAAAAAAAAAATCAAAAATTCGCAGATATTTTATTTTTATTCAGATTTTCTTTAGATTTCTTTTTATTTCAATGTTAATGCCATATTAGATAATAAAAGTGTATATACCTTAGGCCTGTTACGTAAATGTTTAAACTTTTTTGTTTTATTAAATTTCATTTTATTTTACTATACCTACGAACGATTTTAATTTTACAAAAAAGAAATTATTTACACAAATTTATCTATAGTTGTATATAAAAACTGATTTATTTTGTTTAGAAGACTGCCGTTGGTTATTTTTTGTATATAAACGATTGATTTTGAGAGTAAAATAGCGATTTTTCACTAATGAGACGAGACAATAAGATCTATGATTGAAATAAGGAGCGGGCCATCGCTCCCCTTGACTTGACAAACGCAAGGCATTCTACATACCATGGAAGTTCACAATAGCCCAATAATATAATATACATGTATTTATTTATTATTTCATAACATAATCGACTTTCAAACTGCAATAGCCCAAATAATTTAATATTGGTTTTAATGATATATCATGAAACCAAGTCAGCATTCATTGCTGAATACAGTTGCCACAGCAATAGTTTTATAGTTCATATTTTTTTTGCAAAAATAGAGTAAAATATCTTTTATACTAAAGAAATATTTACTCTTTTTGCAGAAAAAAATTAAAAAGAATGTCAAGTGTTGCCGAATAATAATTCTTTTAATAATTACAATCGTGTATTATAAATAAGTGGGAATGCATGTTAACACTCGGACGGTTTGTCTGGCTGTTCATATGCATTACAGTACGTATAATCATAACATAATAGGTAAGGTACCAAGTAAGCTGATTTTAATGTACGTAATTATTTCATTCTTGAATTGTTGAATTTATCGAGAGACAGTAGGTTTTTTTTAATAAAAAAAACATTTATTTTACAAAATTCTACTGTCGCGGTAACGTCAATGTAAAATAGAAAAAATACAATGCAATAGCCCAAGATATTAATAATTTTTGTCATTGTGTTTTGTTATGAATGAGATACGTTTGGGATTATTTTCATTAATTATTTTAATTTATGGAATACAAAACTTTTCGGCAATGTTTTTTTATGATTTGGAATGAAGGCAAGTACCACCGCGGCGCGACGGTTACCCGATAATGATAAGTTTTCGAGGAAACTAAAATTACCTTTTAGGCAACAAAAACACGATTTGACTGAATAACAAAAAAAAATATAACAATCGCAATAAAAATTCAAAGTGAATGGATCGCTATTTATGTAAAAATATGTCCTCATAAATTTAATATATAATTAAATTAATATAACAACAAAACAAGTTCCTATGAATATTGTATAAATTGTATTGTTTTAAATTTAGGTCTTAGTAGAAGGAAAAAAATTTATGAACGTTTGGTATTTTTAAAGTTATAATAAAGAACGTGGTTAGGGAAATGCGCGCGCGCATCGGGCCGAGTTGTACAAAACAAAGCACGGATGATGGATCCTACCATTAGACTTTAGATCGAAACGTTTCCAGAAGTGCAATACGCACTCATCGCCATTTTTGCGCTGCATCTCACAAATTGTAATATAAAAAATGATGTTTGTATTCAAAATATTGACATTGTATTTTCGGGATTGAAAATTTAGATTAGAATAAACGGCAAAAACAATAGAATTAGGCAAATGCAGCACAAAAATGGGGACATTTAATTCTGTGATCATCGAAAGTGGATAGTTATACGTGTCTGAGAGGTGTCTGGTTATTTTTAAGTTTTTGATGGATAAATTTTTTAATGTTGACGAAAAATTATGATAAAATGAATGGTGTTTTCTACTTTTATTTTATGATGGAAAAAATTCTGTAGTTAAGCTCTGTATTATGCCTGGCCTCAGGCATTTTGCATTCCACCAAGTTTCTGGAAAGCGAATGCGGGTTTGTTTCTTTATTACGAATGGTATTTAGTATCAATAGTTACTGGTTTCAGTTGATATTAGGTAATGTGTGTCACGTTACATCAAACTGCGCTGTCAGCGGGATCTCTGTTACAAATGGATACGACGAATCTAGATTTAACGGCATTTGATGTTATTTTCTTAACTGTTTTGTTGAATTTTCTACATTGTTTATTGTTCTGGGACATCGGGACAATTGAATAAAACAATTTTCACGATCGCTACAACAACTTGCGATTACATTACATTTTTTATTTTTCAAGTTATCATAAATATTCTGCAATATATTCAACTTCGAATCATTCCGAGAAAATAACAAAATTCATTTTTAACAACATTACATAAAAAGGCAATGCATTTTTACACATTCAGAGACAGTATTTTTGGAAAACTAATTTTAAACCAAGAATATATTTCACAATATTTAATTTGTTAAGTTTTCAATTATGACTTGCTGTTGATTTTCAAGTAAACATCCTTATTACAATGTTCAAGTTTTTATTTAAGCTTCGTCGTTTTGTTATTATCGTTTAATACAAGTTAGCTAAATATACATTTATTACTCTTAATATTAAGCAATAGACAGGATAAACCGGTTTTCAATTCATACTCACATAGTAGTAGTTACACTTATCTTAAAATAAGTTAGTATAATCAATGTAATGTAATAGTATTAATAGTCGTTTATAAAAATTCTTCGTTTTGTACTTATGTAATTTTTATAAATGGCAGAATAAATAACAAAAAGTAAGTATAACATACTTGGTTTTTGTTATCGTAGTAAACAACGAAATAAAAACATAAATACAAAAAAAAATGTGTACTTAAATCTCATAGTTAATATTTATAATTGGTGTTATAATAAGGGAACGTATCCCAATTCATCGTCGTATCCATTTTGATCCAAAATTAAACAAAAATAATACTTTTTCACTCAAATAAATAAAATGATTCGATTGGCTAATCCAACGTTAATAAAAAATAGAAATTGTTAAAGGATAAGCACTGACTGACAGCGCTTTTCTACTTTATTATATACCTAGCCTCTACACAATGTCACACAGGCATTTACGTTGTTACATTTCATGAAGATGCGGCCCTGTTTTAATTTTAACAAAAACTGTTTTTATAACAAAAATCATTTTTCATACCCATTGTTTGCAATAAACTTTTAAATGTTAATGTTGATTTTTACAATATTTGTTCAAATCTGACTTTGTTCATGTTTATCTTTGTCAAAAAACAATATTTTCTCCAATTGGTGTATTTTCTAGTCTTACTTTATGATTTCATAGAGTGTCGTGATATTGTCACTATTACAAATGAAATAAGAATACAAAATATATGCGTAAAAAGTACATATGTAATCTTTATCAAAAGTGTTTTTCAAAATTAAAATTTCAACACTTTCGAATATTAAATTATTATTGAAAATGCAATGTTTGGATGTAATGTAAATTAATGTAATATCAAATTATAGTGTTTCGGCATTTTAATGTAAAATTCAATTTAGGCTTTAGAATTATCTATGATAGAAGTCAAAATTCGTGTTTGGCATGTTTATGTACTAAAATAAATAAATACATAAATAAAATGTAAATACATTTAGGGAGGTGACGTGAATAGTCATGTACTTTTGGTGTTAGAAACAAAATGTTGGAATACTTCTAAAATTGTAGATGATTTCTTAATTATAAGTATCACGAGTGTTCACGACAGACACTTTTGTTTTATATTATTATAATATTTTTATTTATAGTAGATAATTACTTACTGTATAATTTTTAACTTAGTTACGTTAACACTGATGCCATGTTTTAGGTATTTTTAAATTTGCAATTGTGTTTAATGAATTATATTTTTTATAAAAGTTATTTTTGTAATCATTAAGTAATGAACTGCTATGTAATTTATAGTTATAAATGAGTTTATGTTTAATATTAGTTTACATATTACGAACAAATTAACCCATATTTTATTTTATTGTGGAAACAATTTTTATTTTAACAACGGAAATGCTTATTGTGTCATTATTGATATAGTAATTATTATTGCCGAAACGGTTAGCTATAATTATTTTAAAAAATAAAAAGGATGATTCATAAGGGTGCTTTTCTTTCGAAAACTTTTCATCCCCTTGATTTTTGACCAGATAAAAGTTTATTTACATAACCATTTTAATCACATTAAAACTTGAATGTTGCCCGAACATACTATAATTTAATGTTTTTGGAGTTTTATTTCGATATTTCAACGCTGTTGCAAGCGCTATTATATCGGCAACAGATGAAAAGTCTGAGTCTTTTATTGCGAGGTTGACAAACACTAGTTTTGTAACTACTTGTTTCAAAAAAATTTAATTTTAAAACCATTATAATTTAAAAAGTAGTTTCAATCTTGTAAGAATATTACTCTAATAAAAATTCGAACGAAAAGTCACAAGAATCTAATCAGACTAGAGAGACAAACAACTTATAAGAATTCGACGCTTGCTGCCATCTACCGTCGAGTAGGATAACTAAACATAGCTTAAGCAGTTCTAAGCTCTACTAGAAAAATAGACGGTATTTTATTTCGCTATGCGATAAGCTCATAAGGGTATTTAATAGCCCTTTTACAATAAATACTGAAATAAAAACGTGTACACTTACAAATTTACTTCAAGTACGTTTTATTTATTATAACATTATTATTTGCTGATAGTTAGCTTCAAAATAAGATTGAATGTACGTTGTTTTTTGTTTTCGAAGAAAGCGGACAGTTTTTTAATGTACAGTTCTTGTTTTAATACATATAAAAATTAAAAATTAAACTAACAAAAAGTACGTTTTGAATTTTTTAGTTTTTGATAAATCTGCTATGATAAAAAAATGTAGCACCAGGAAAATAATACTTTTATTTAAATCGGATGTAATTTCTATTCAAGCTATTGACTTTGCCACAGAACAAAATAAAATCACCGATCTATAAAATGCACTAGCAGCATAACAATAACCCTACAAATATTTTATTTAATTTTTTAATTTTGGGAAAACGAACAGCTAGGTAACTAAATACTAAACATAGCTTGAAACTAACGGTTAATTATAAGTTTCCACAGATAATAAGAAATATAATTTAAAAGAGCTTTTAGCAAGGTTTATGAAACTTATTTTGGGTAACAAACACAATTTACGTATTTACCACAAGATACATAAATATTTCCAGACAATCCACACAACAACTGCCCTAGCCTTGTGGTAAACTCTAAGTTTGTGTTATAGGATAATAACGTAAGATAATCTAATTGAATAAATTGAAAGAGAGAAAAGAGAAAGAGAAACATTTATTGACACATCACAACACAAAATACTATAAAACAAAGAAAAACAACAAATACTTAACAACATAATTTTGTGATGTGTCTCAGCATATATAATTGAGTAAACTATAGAATTAATGTAAAAAAATAACCTCAAAATTGGACCGAGGTAGTACTTTAATATATCCTAAGTCCATCAGTTGCCGCATGACGTCCACTGATAGACATAGGCCTCCCTCAATGAGCTATTTGTGCTGATCTACCTGATCCGTGGTCTCCATTGGGGATCCTCTGTAGTATGAAACGGAAAACAAGTTGTAATGATCATAAAATTCTTTAGTAACTATCGATATAAATGCAATATTTAATTTAATTATATAAAGTTTTTAAAATAACAAGCATATTTGTTTAAAATTATTTTCAATTCACAACATGCGTTAACCTAACTAAGATGACGTTATATCACTAAAATTACATGAAATGTATGCATCTTATGTCATTTAGTAACATAAGAAATTAAAAGTTCATAAGAACTATTAAGAAAAACTCTCGACTATGCGTCCCGACCCCTATGACTCTCCATCTATCTATACTTATTATATACTAGCTGACCCGGCGAACTTTGTTCCACCTTAGACGCTATAAATGAGCAGATTCTTGATTTCATTAAGTTAATTAAATCAAAGTCATCCTCTTTTGAATATATTTTCAGCACGCATTCAATCAATTCTATGTCAAATGTTACATTAAAAAAGTTTAATAATTTTATATGGTGGTTAAGTAATTTTAAATTTTCCAATTTTCCGCGCAATTTCTTTTATTTTTCTTTCATAAGAACCTTCTCCTGATAATAACGAACAGAACAAAAAAAGAATTAGTGCAATCGGTCCAGCCGTTCAGGCGTGATACCGTGACCAAGGGAAATAGGGATTCATTTTTTTATATATATAGATAGTTTGAATATTGATTTCTTACAAATATCAAATTGTCAGGTACGTCATTACGTAGCTGTCATTATACGTCAATTACATGCTATCATTTGCGTTTTGTTATTCCAAGTCTGATTCTTTTTTGTTATAACACGTTTTATAGTGACTGACGTTTCATGTCAAGTCACACGGGAACGCTGTCGAACGGGATGAAAAGTATCTTATGTCCGTCTCCTGGCTCAAAGCTACCTCCATACCAATTTTCACCCAAATCTGTTCTACCGTTCTTGAGTTATAAGTTGTGTAACTAACACGACTTTCTTTTATATATATATATATATATATATATATAGATTAAAGTCCCCGCGTCTCTCTGTCTTTATGCCCGCGATTGACCCTAAAGCTACTGAACGGATCACTATGCGGTTTTCAGCGATATGTAGACTGAATCAAGAGGAAGGTTTTTGCATCCTGCAAAGCCGGAACAGGTTAGCTAGTTACTAAATAACTTAAGTTGGGGCAAAACTCAGTTTTTTTTAAGTAAGTTTGTAGTGCCATAACTTTTAAACCAAGTTGAAATTTGGTAATATTATAAAAGTATGCAGAAACTGATAATAGATGTTTTTAATTTCGTCAAGTAAATCTTAGGCGTTTACGAAATAAATTTACACTTTTGTCAAATACTTTATTAACTTCTTGCCAGTCGCTTAAAGAATAATATAATATCTTTAATTAAAAAGCATTTACGGGTATAAAAAAGTTATTAATCACGCGTCACAGACAAGTCAATCATTACAAAACAGGTTAAAATTGTGTTCCTGTGTATGTGTGTATTTTTGTATGTTTTAGGCGAACAACCAGAATAAAACTAAACAAAATCGCATCTATCATAGCTTAACTCATCTTAGGTTGTCATTCTGTATTTATAATAATAATAATAATAAATCATTTATTTCAGGCATCTAAGGCCCATATAAACATATACCTTATGTACTAACATACATAAAAATATAAATCTTATAAACTAAACTAAAGTGTTGATCAGCATCGTGGATCATCTGTTACGGCGGTGTCGCCTTGCAGTGTAGGCGACCGATGAACCGTCGAAACTTGACCCCTTGCGGCCAAAACTGCTCATTCAGGAACGTCGACAGATGTTGAGTTGGAACCCGCACCATAAATGAACCGAAGCTCACATTTCTGCGAGATTCCAACCTTTCGACGCGAACCAAAAATGCAGTCTTGGTTCGGATGTATTCTACCACAGCCTCGGAGTATATATTTATAGTTTATGAGAACTATAACGAATCACTTATGAACAACTCCCTACTCTATTTCTCTACAAAACATGCCTACTCTACAAGAATGCATAAAGTTTGTAATAGCGACATCTACACAAGTTTTATCAAACTAATTTGTATTCCTACATGGTGCAGACATCGGTCACTATTGAAACCACTAATACGCGTAGCGCGAAACGTGAACCTTTTGTACTGCGACATCTATATTATTTATTATGAACTACGTGAAAAGGTGGATGGGTGTTTGATGGTTCGTAGTTTGTACCAAAGTTGGTTTCAATTTTCTATATACAATGGGAGTTAGTTGAGTGTTTAATAATTTGATTGATTAATAGATGGCGTGAAATTTAAAATTGGAGTGTATATTACAGAACAGAAAAGATGGCGTTGTTCCAAATACAATTATTAAATAAGAACTTTTCTCAATCAAAAAGTATGAGATGGACTTATGCACCAAGGGTTCCGTGTATTTCAAAAGTTTATACAGAATTCAGGAGAAGAAGAGAAAAAAAAAATTCGGAGAAAAGTTGCTGTGACATAAAGACGAACAGGCAGACAGACAGACATGACGAGCCTATAAGGGTTCAATTTTTTGCCATTTGGCTACGGGACCCTAGTAATAGTACATTCGAAATCAGTTGTTATTTTTTTAAACTTACGAATAAGTACTTTAAAATATGCGACTTAAACTTTATCAATAATCAGTTTACATAAATATTTTGAATGTATTTAATAATAACTAACTTTCCAAAAAACATACCTATTGTGATGAAACAAATAAATTATGTTGTTTCATCATTTTAAGTTCTTATGTTTACGAAATATGTTTAGTCACGTTATGTAATCATTACAATAAAGTCATTACATATTACACTACATTTAACTTTTTTCCCTTAAACGCTTAACTTTATAGATAAAAATGTAAATTGGGGTGTATGAAGTTTTAAAAAAGAAACATGATAGATTTCATAAACTAATTTTCGTTGGAAGTTTGCAAGTTAATGTACATCATTATTTAAATATATTTTTTTATCATAATCTTGTTTTAGAATTCTAATTCTCTATCGCGCAAATTATTAACTTTAGAAGAAAATATATTAAGAACTTCTGTATCATTTTTGAACACCTATCCAAAGACACCAATATCGGGGGTTTTAACGGCCGTCTTGGCATTTTTTATTTTGTTTACTACAACCTACCTAATCATACCTATCTGTAAAGTTTCAAATTCAGTTCAACAATGGGGAAGATGCCTAAAAATTATAACTAGTTCGTCATGTAGATTACTTATAAAATACAATCTATAAATGGTAGTTGACTATGATTAAAATTTATAAATATTTGTTACTGGATTAATCTTCAACATTATGCTAATAAGTTATGAATATAATAATAACTTGCCCCGTCCTTAGCAATTGTGGTTCCTTAGAAACAGGTACGTAACCCTGTATGCAACCAGGCCAGCATAGCGCTCTCTGCAATGCCTGCAAAGTGAGGAACAAAATCTGAGAGGAAGATAAATAAAATAAATAAATAAATATTTCCGGACTACTCACACAGCATCACCTAACCCCAAACTAAGCAGAGCTTGTACTATGGGTGTTAGGTGACTGATATACTACATAGATACATTTTTTTTTGTAAATACATACATTATGATACATAGAAAACACCCAGACCCGAAACCAGAAATTGTAGATCGTACAAAATCTGGTCCCCCGGCGGGAATCGAACCGGAACCTCTTGCGCCTCAAGCGGACGTTCGCCCACCGAGCCACAGAGGTCGTCAAAAATTGTATATAATGGAATTTTTACTAAGAGAATAAAATATCATGGAGAATATTTTATAGACATAAATGGAAATGGGAAATTTTGCGAATAGCAAAAAAAGCGACGCGAAAAAAACACTCCTCTAGAGCCATAGCCGTGTTGGCTAAGTGGGATCACACTGACTTTCATTCCGAAGGTCGTGGCTTCAAACCTCGCTACACATCTCTGGTTTTTTCTTCTAGAATAAATTATGTGCGCTTCAGTTGGCCACATAATGCTTTAA
The DNA here is from genome assembly GCA_929108375.1 of Gymnoscelis rufifasciata. NCBI lineage: Eukaryota > Metazoa > Arthropoda > Insecta > Lepidoptera > Geometridae > Gymnoscelis > Gymnoscelis rufifasciata. The sequence goes on along the minus strand of OV815327.1, from coordinate 2,935,692 downwards.
GCACGTTCGTGCTTTAACGGTGAAGGCAAACATCGTGAGGCAACCGCCATGCTCTGAGAATTTTAAAGAGTTTGAAAAACATTTGACATTTATTAACCCGCACTGAGGCACAGGTGGTTGCGGGTTCGATTCCCGCCGGGGGACCAGATTTTGTACGATCTACAATTTCTGGTTTCGGGTCTGGGTGTTTTCTATGTATCGTATTTAAACAAAAATGTATCTATGTAGTATATCAATCACCAAACACCCATAGTACAAGCTCTGCTTAGTGTGGGGTTAGGTGATGCTGTGTGAGTAGTCCGGAAATTTTTTTTTTTTTTTTACTGAGCCAACGTGTTTAATTAAGGCCAAAGTCTCGGTGTCCCAGCAGTGGGAACGTAAACAGGCGTGCGTAAATTATGCGCCTTACTCCTTATAATAACACTATTAGAATCGGAATACGCAAGATGACTACATAAAAAATAAGTATTCGGTTTAGTTCATCAATTAAATAAGAAAATCATCAAAAATCACGAATTTATGATTATTTTTTTCAAAATAGGTATCAATTTTAGTGAAGCAAGTCGGCAATACCAAAAAAATATTTAAAAGCTGAATATCTCTGATATTATCAACAATCTCAAACGTAATATTGAGATCGATGAACAAAAACCTATAGACCATGTATGTATACTTTATAAGTGAATTCAATTTTTTTTTAATAGCAAAAGATGCAGTCAGTTCGTTCACCCATCGTAGTACTGAGTCGCGCAACTTTGTAAAAATCACGTTTGATGTATCCCATAGATAATGGCTCCCTTAAAATTTTAGTATTTAAAAAATATTTTCTTAAGTATAATGAGATAAATGGTCAATGCGAAAAATTAACAACTGCTCTAACATCTTTGATAGAAACGGCGAATAAAGGCGGTGAAAAAGTTGATAATTTTAGCACAAACTTGAGCATGGTTTTTAATAATAAATTTATATTACAAAAGTTGCCAGTGTCTGTTGGGCATACACACGCAACGCAATCATCCATCTGTATAATAATTAAACTGTGTGTTTGTCTGTATGAACGTAGATGGTTCGATTCACGCCGTTGAGTCATAATTTTTATTATTCTATGGTGCTGTGTGTTCTGAAAGCAAGTTTTTGTTTTTTTTTTTCTGTCTTCGAATAATATATTTTGGAAAAATAACAGCATTATCACCGTATTTACGTTCCCACTGCTGGGACACAGGGACTTGTCTCTTGACGAGAGAGATTAAAAGATTTTATCTTAAGATTTTATCTTTGAGATTAAGTCTGATGAATATTTAATTTACCTTTTCATTTGTGTGTCTATTGATAAATAATTTAATGATTTAATCTATTTACATATTTACGTTGAACTCATTTATTTGGAAAATGTATTTAATTAATTGACATCTCTTTTTTTGTAATTTATTTATGGATAATAATTTAACTAAGAAATAATGTACAAAATGACTTACCTAGTATAGCAACCATTGTTATAATAAGGTGAAATAAATAAATCTGAATCTGAATCTGATTAGGCCTTAATTCACCACGCTGGCCAAGTGCGGGTTGGTGAATGTCACATGTCCTTCAAACTCATTAAAGTTTTCAGAACTTGCCGATGTGGCCTTCACCGTAAAAGCTCGTGTTTTTAAAGCGCACATACATTTTTCAAGAAGAAAAATCCAGAGGTGCGTGGCGGGGTTTTAACCCACGACCTTCGGAATGAAAGTCGAGTGTGCTCCCACTTAGCCAACACGGTTTTGTGACAGAAAAAAGTATAAGAGTAATATTGTAATAAATTTCAGATGTCAAATACAAATAACACAATATTATCATTGGCCTAGATGTTGCTATAACGATACTATGATTTAAAACGGGTAACATACCATGATTTGACGGTTTTTGAGTTTTCCGATATTTCGACGCTGTTGCAAGCGCCATGATTACGGAAACAACTGAATTGTCATTGTCTTTGCGATTTGGGCAGACGGTTATTCACAAACGAACCGGTCTACCCTCTTTCTGAGTCTTTTATTGAGAGGTTGACACTCACTAGTGCTACTACCACTTGTTTCATTCTCGAACGCAACTCGATCACGACACACTACACTGACCGTGTCTTGGCGAATAACCGGTGCTACATACGTTTGAGTTTTGCATAACCGCACAACAGGATTCCATGCTCCTGACAATTGGAAGCCATCTTCACGATTGAAGTTCCTATATTTAGTAATTTCAATAGCCTCCCGAACCAATCTAGGTATATAGTACCGCTCTGTTGAAATTACCCGTGGGTTATGCAACTCAATCCAGTGATTGGAACCAGACTCCAGTAAATGTTGTGCAATTGCAGACTTATGGACATCTGCGTTCTTCACTGCCTTAATATGTTCACCTACACGACACGCGATAGTTCTCTTGGTCTGCCCTATATATGAGCTCCCGCAGCTACAATCTACTTTATAAACACCTGGTCTTCCTAATGGAAAGTTATCTTTCGGCGTTCGTAAGTAGTTTGCGATTTTCTTGAGCGGTGTAAATACGGTTCTCATAGACATCTTACTCAAGATTTTTGAGATCTTGTCTGTTACACCTTTAATGTACGGTAGAAAAGCTGGTCTACGTTCTACCGTACAACTGCGAACTTTAGGGACAGAACGTGGTGGCAATGTGTGTCCTAAGAAACCATTCATCCTCATGACCTTTTTGATGTGAGCCAGTTCCGCCGGTAGGCACCTACTATCACACAAGTCATATGCACGATTTGTCAGCGACGTCACCACGGAGTTAAGATGGCGAGGGTGGTGGTGTGAACTTGCATGTAGGTACTTGTCCGTGTGAGTAGGTTTCCTATATACTCCATGGCCCAAACTTCCATCATCAAGCACTTTCACCAGCACATCCAAGAATGGTAAACATCGTTCACTCTCCAACTCGTACGAGAAACGGATCTTACTATGGATACCATTCAAGTGCTGCACCAAAAGCTCAATTTCCGGAATGTCACCACCCAAAACACAAAATACATCATCCACATATCTCTTCCACAATTTAACTTGAATAGGGCTTGATAAGATGGCGATATTCTCAAAATATTCCATCCAAATATTCGCCATTACCGGGCCGATTGGACTACCCATGGCCACACCATCGATTTGGAGGTAATATTGCCCTTTGTATATAAAGAAATTTGTGGAGAGGATATGATGCAACAACCTGATATAATCTGAGGAGATGTTATTCTGTTGTACCACAGTTTCTACAACACCCATACAATCAACTATGGGAACATTCGTAAACAGGGATTCCACATCAAAACTGACCATCACCTCTTTATCCTCAACTTGCAAGCCTTCCAGTATATGCACGAAATCTCGCGAGTCCTTGACAAAAGAAGCCGTACGTCCCACGGTTGGCTGTAACACGGCTGCTACGTGCTTCGCTAAATCGTACGTGGGAGAGTCAATCTGACTTACGATGGGACGCAACGGAGCACCCTGCTTGTGTACCTTTGGAAGGCCATACAACTTAGGGGGCTGAACGTTCCTCGGTCGTAATAGGAATTTTGTCACTTCTTCGCCAAGGGCGTTTCCACATTCCTTAATAAACTTGCAAGTACTACGCTGTGTTCGTGCGGTCGGGTTATAGGAGACTAATTTGTAAGTGGTGGTGTCACTTAGTAGGTTTCGGATCTTGTCATCATAGTCAGCAACGTCCATCACTACAGTAGCGTTCCCTTTGTCAGCCTTCAAAACCAGAACCTCATTATCATTACGCAATTCCTTCAACGCTATAAGCTCCTCCTTACTGATGTTAGGTTTTGGAAGTTTGGCTTTTCTCAGAAGAATAGAAACATCTTGCCTTATGCACTCCGCCTCATTTGTCGGCATTTTATTGGCCCGGATAACCTCCTCAATATTTCCAATAGTACTTTCATAAGGAATGCGTACTGTAGTAGGGGCAAAATTTAAACCCTTCTCTAAGGCTTTAAAAGTTGTTTAGTTAAAAACCTTTGTAGACAAATTTATAACTGTTCTAGTTTCCTCTGTGTTATCTTTATGGTATGGCACATCCCTACCAAGTTCCCTACATAAGGCTTTAAACTTACGCTCCTGTTTCGCTGCGCTAAGATCTCCTGAGCGTTGGGCTTGATAATACGTTATCCGGTCACAAAGGTCAAAGTCCACAGGCGACAATAACTCACTGCACAACAGATGGACACTACACAGATCATGCTGCAAAGAATGAAACAAGCGGCGGTTATTGCGTATAAGTTGTCGCAAAAGTTTCTCACTCGCATGACGTAGAACACTCGCGGAACCCGGAATATCACTACGCGGTTTTATTCGAACGCATTTAGGGAGTAATTTTGCGTCACGGCACTTCACTAAAAAGTTCACCGACTCACGTAGGCACTCGCACTTTTTCCGTAAGCGTTCAAGCTGTTTTACTTTGTTTACGAGGTCCGGCCCGTACCGGTTCGCGATATAACTTTTTAAATTATCATGGTTTTTAACAATACTATGATTTAAAACGGGTAACATACCATGATTTGACGGTTTTTGAGTTTTCCGATATTTCGACGCTGTTGCAAGCGCCATGATCACGGAAACAACTGAATTGTCATTGTCTTTGCGATTTGGGCAGACGGTTATTCACAAACGAACCGGTCTACCCTCTTTCTGAGTCTTTTATTGCGAGGTTGACACTCACTAGTGCTACTACCACTTGTTTCATTCTCGAACGCAACTCGATCACGACACACTACACTGACCGTGTCTTGGCGAATAATGGTATGTTACCCGTTTTAAATCATAGTATTGTTAAAAACCATGATAATTAAAAAATATGCTATAACGATGTTCCAGTAATATTAATTGTATTGATTATATAATCGAGTTGAAAACATTAATTAGTAAGTACTGGAATAATTTAGAAAAATAAATATGTTGGAAGCATCATAATTCAATTAAAAATTAAAAATCTTGTCATTTATGAAGTCGGGAAATGCATATATTGTCATTCATGGTCTTAGGAGGAGCATAAAAGTAATTGTTGCCAGATGAGTCATTCAAAACTTTAATTTTACGCCAGCTGGGCCCGAAATGCCGTTTCGAGCGGGCCCGGTCTACTAAAGAGCTAGTAACTTATCAGATTATAATGCTAAAACCTAAGCTAAAAAAAAAGCAAAGGAGCAATTCGGATTTTGTATTAAGCTTTAAGTTCCTTTTTGTATTGTTTTATCTTGGTGTGTAATAAAGAGTTGTATTATTAAGCGATATACAAACTTATAAAGTTATAGCATTATCCTACTACTATTATAAAGGCGAAAGTTTGTAAGTATGGATGTATGGATGTTTGTTACTCTTTCACGTAAAAACTACTGAATGGATTTGAATGAAATTTGGTACACAGAATCTCTAGAGCCTGAAAAATAACATAGGCTACTTTTACCGCGGGAAAACGTCATTCCGCGGGAAAATCCATTATACCGCGGGGCACAGCTAGTAGAAACAATAAAATGATTAATATTATTGCTCATATTTTCTTATCTTTAGATCGAGATTTTCATATAAGTTACAAAGAAAGTTTCGTAAATGCATAAAAAATACGCCTACATCACGCAAAGTCACGTGCGTTAGTTAGTAACATAAAAATGGGTGATAGAACTGACACTGGTTATAAAAATGGCTGAACTCGGCTAACAGGCGTGATATGGTCTAACGAATTAAGTAAATAAGCATATTGAATTAAATAAATTAATATTTCCGGACTAATCACACAGCATCATCAAAACCCAAACTAAGCGGAGCTTGTACTATGGGTGTTAGGGGACTGGATATACTACATAGATAATTTTTTTTGTTGTAAATACATAGGTACATATGATACATAGAAAACAACCAGAGCCGAAACCAGATATAACAGATCGTACTTAATCTGCCTGCCGGCGCCTCAAACAGACTTTCGCCCACCGAGCCACAGAGGTCGTCGAATTAAATGTGTAGAGTATGAAAAGGGCCTTTTATCAAAGGCTCTTTGACTCATTGACTCATTTTCTCGGGTATGGTAACCCATATCCGAGAAAATGAGTCAAATAGATAAATAGAGGAATCTTGGTCAGTCAGACGATGACAGTTGTCAGCTGACTTGATAGCGTTATAACTTATATTATATATTTTATTTAGTGTTAGTAATAAGTTTCATAAAACTGTTTGTTTTTATATTAAAATAAAATAAAATAAAGTAACCATTGACTTATTTTATTCGGAGTTGGTGAAAAAGGCCCTTAGCCACATACATTATTAACTTCAAGAAATTACATTTAACAATTTAAATTATTATTTATCTTTTGAAACTATCATGGTTATTAACATTATTATGATAAACAACGGGATATTTACTATGATTCAACGGTTTTTGAGATTTCTGATATTTAGACGTTGCATGCGCCATGATCACGATAGCACTGAAGTCCCAGCAAGTTGAATAACAGTTTTATTGGCAGACAAAGCGATCTACCCTCATTCTCTGACTTTTTAAAATGGTAATAAGAGAGAGAAATTAGTTTTTGAATAAAATTATTACTTATGCCTTAATAACGACCAGTACTAATTAATTACGAAATTGTAAATTGGAGGTTGTTTTCTGTTCACGTCCGTAAGTGTTAACCCTCTGAATCCTTACACGTGACCTCCGGGTGGTGCTAAGAACAGAGGCTTCGGCCGCGGCTTGTCTCCACCCTCCGGGCTGGGCCAGTGTGTGAAGCGATTCTTTCGTGTTTCGTAATGTGGTCCGGAGAAGCCATCTACCTTCTAGGTCTTCATGCTCCATCTTAGACCACATCGTCACTTTACATCATGTGTGATTGTGTTCAAATGAAGACTTTATAAAGCATAAAAAAAAGAAAAAACAGATAATATAATAGTGCATACGTGGCGTACGCAACCAGGGAGCCAGAGGTCACGCACCTTAACTCGTAAACTGCCTTTATCTATCTAGTTCACTCGTGTCAATTTCATTCATTTAATCCATTCACTTTATTATATATTATTGTAGGTTATTTTACATACTATATTCTTTCTTTCATTTGAACTCCAGTTTTGGACTTGCACGACGCAGACTCACAATAGTGCATAATATTTCAAAATCTTTAAATAGTTGTCTCAGTCGTCGGGGAAGAGTCGGATAGCCGTTGAGGCCGAGAGCTTCTATTATTCCGCGTATCTCCAAATGCAGCGTAGGACGTTCAACGACTAAATGAGCTAATAAATTTTAAGTAACGTATTTAAATGCTTGAAACTGTAACAGCCAGTTGCAAACTCAGAGACGGCCAACTACTTGTTTAAGTTCGGGCAGATATTGCAAATTTCAGTTTCACATCCATGCCGTTTTTATTTTATGCAAAATTGTTACCATAAAAGCGATAAAAAATACGTTTATTTATAATTGCAACGATAAAAGATAATAGGCGGAACTTCAAAGTGTTTTTATTTAGGTATTTTTTTCAAACTTGGAATAGATATACCGACTGATTGTGGGCTTTTGGGGTGAGCTTTGTACTTTTACATCAAAGTCAAAGTCAAAACGTTTATTTCCTTAGAAGCACAGAGCATACACACATGGACGGTTCAACTTAAATTAATAAAACTAAATTGTTTGAAAGAAAAACTATCAAGGTGTTAACATTATCTTGACAGTTCGCTTCAATGTTTATACTGAGTTGAGAAGCGAATAGCACAACACTTATTATATAAATTTGTAATGGCCGAAATTTGACCATACTTCATTTTAAGGGTTCATTCATTTCCGGGCTGGGCCAGTGCGTGAAGCGATTTTTTCGTGTTTCGTAATGTGGGCCGGAGAAGCCATATACCTTCTAGGTCTTCATGCTCCATCTTAGACCACATCGGCACTTTACATCAGGTGAGATTGTGGTCAAATGAAGGCTTATCTATCATAAAAAAAGGGTCCTTATCAGAGTATATACTCTGATACTTACGACTTTTGTGGCTCGGTGGGCGAAGATCTGCCTGAGACGAAACAGGTTGAGAACTTGACATAATTAACTAATCAAACATTGTCACGTATTATTGACTAAACTAACCATTGCTTATTTTACTCGGCTTTTATAAACCCAAAGTATTTTCAAAACTAACTACACCACATATTTATAATATGTGTTTATATATTTTTTTGTAGATGTTTGCACATTTTTGTATTTTGATTATGCCTAATAATTAGAGAAGAAAAATAAATTGATTTTAAAGATATGCCCTATTTAATTTCCAAAGACTGCGAGCGGTTGCTTGAGAACAGAGCTATTAGACCAAAAAAGCAATTTATGTAAACATTCTATAAAAAGTAAGGAGCCAATCAATGGATTAAAAAAAAAACCAAACGAAGACTGTAAAAACCGGAAAAATTACAAATTATGTAGATACAGCTTAGAAAATATAGCACGTTCATAAAACAGAAAAACAACCGAGCGGTTAGCTTGGATTGATTAAATGGCAGTGATTATGTAAAAATGTGGATATGAATATGGAGGTTTTGTCTGTTCACGTCGGTAAGTGGTAACCCTCTGAATCCTTACACATGACCTCCGGGTGGTGCTAAGAACAGTCTCTGGTGGTAGGCTTCGGCCGCGGCTTGTCACCACCCTCCGGGCTGGGCCAGTGCGTGAAGCGATTTTTTCGTGTTTCGTAATGGGGCCCGGAGAAACCATCTACCTTCTTGGTCTTCATGCCCCATCTTAGACCACATCGCCACTTTACATCAAGTGAGATTGTGGTCAAATAAAAGCTTATTTTACCGCATAAAAAAGGTGTGTGTGCGATTCACACACGATATAAGTGAAACTTCAGTAAATCGACAAAAGAACGAGATGAATAAAAAAAACAAAAAAAAATTACTGTGCAAAAAGATTTTGTTCGTGTGGTCACCCATCCAAGTACTGGCGTCGCGCAACCTTGCTTAACCTTGTAAGCGTTTAAGATTGGCTTACCTGTCGTTTTTTCCGTTGCATCCAGTTTGAAATCAAACCGATTCTAAAGAAGTTTTACTTTAAAAAAAAAAGCAAGAAAGAAAATGCTTTTATTTGGCACAGCATTATCATCACCCCATTAACGTTCCCACTGCTGGGACACAGGGACTTCTCTCTTGGATTGGAGATTAGGCCTTAATTCACCACGCTGGCCAAATGCGGCTTAGTGACTCTCACATGTCGTTCAAACTACTTTTGAAAGTTCTCAGAACAAGCATGTGTTTTAAAGCGCACATAAATTTTATCAAGAAGAAAAATCCAGAGGTACGTGGCGGGGTTTGAACCCACGTCCTTCGGAATGAAAGTCTTTTGGGCCTGGTTTTTATCAAAACACACACATTTAATAATCTATATCGTAGCTCGCATGCACTAACAATAGCCAAGATTCAATAGAAACTGTGAGAATACTTTCTAAGAACTAATAATGGCATTTAGCTTATTTTTCTATCGATAATGATTCTTATATTGTCTTGTCGAACTTAATCAATATTATTTATTAAAGTTACACACGTTATGCTATTATTTTTAAGCAATTTCAAGTTAAAGCCGTGTTGGCTATGTGAGAGCATTCATTCTGAAGGTCGAGGGCTGAAACCTCACTACTCACCTCTGGATTTTTATGCTAGAAAAAATTATGTGCGATTGAAACACGTGCTTTAACGGTGAAGGCAAATAATATAATATCTGGAGCAAACCGGCATGTTCTAAGAACTTTGAAAGACATGTGACATTCACGAAACCGCACTTGACCAGCGTGGTGAATGAATTTAAGATTATGTTATAAGATTCATATTTTTATGTATGTTAGTCTATAAGGTATATGTTTATATGGGCATTAGATGCCTGAAATAAATGAAATAAATAAATAATACAACTATATCTAGTTCTTAAGTTCTTGACATGTTTGAAAAATTGTATTCTGCAAATAAACATTTGATTTGATTTGATTTGAAATAAAATGAAGGCCTTATTTTTTCTTGTCAAGAGAAAGGTTACTGTGTCCCAGCAATGGGGATGAAAGCTGGGGTGCTTACGCTTAAAAGAACAGGAAGCTTTGAGACATGATACGAGTTCCCTTTGATGATGATGATTATAATAATGAATTGCAAATTGAATGACATTATGAATTGCTCTACTTTTTATTGGTGACGACTATTTAACACCATTCGCTCTCCGTTCCTCTATAAACCAGAACACTTAGGTACCTATGTAATTCCTTCGTAAAAAATCCAATAAAAAACTCCTCAACATATCATCATCAATATTCTATTAATGTTCCCACTGCTCTGGGACACAGGAATTTCTCTCTTGATGAGAAGGATTAGGCCTTAATTCACCACGCTGGTCAAGTGCGGGTTGGTAATATATCATATTAGTGTATATTAAAGGCTATAAACTTCAAAGACGGTAACTAAATTATCGTAATAATCGTAATAATTATTGTGTATCGGAGCATATTTTATAGTCTATTACAAACCAACAAACCACGTAACAATTGATTTGGTAATAAAATTGATTAATTGGTAGAGAAATGTAATCTCACAGTTTACTTAGTACCTACACTTGTCGTTGAAAAACCCACGATCTTAGATTTTTTATATCCGGCACCTCAGGTGCAGGTTCGAATCCTTCGAGCGTAGGCTACAAATATGTCGTAATCTTTTTCTGCATAAAATTTAAAATAGGTTAAAGTGAGTTTAGGTTAGATAGTAAATAATCATTCTTCTTCTTCTTTAGGTGCCACTTCATTACTGAAGGTTGGCAGTCAGCTCCTTAAATTTGTCTTTGTTCATGGCGATCCTGAACAGCTGTTCCACGGTTTTAATGCCAGTCCAATGTCGAATGTTCATTTTACGTCCACCAACTCTGCGCTTTCCGGCAAATATTCATTAAGAATTGAAGATCTTAGAAAAACCGTTACAGAAAAATCAATAAATATTGGCAAAATCCATACAAACCTGTTGGAAAGCCGTTACGCCGGTCGCCTACTCCTGACCTTTATAAAAAAACACCTGTTTTTTGCGCATGCGCAAACGATAACGCATAGCTTTTGTGAAATGTCAACATTTCCGCTAGACGCGCAAGAGTGGACAGAAGTGCTGTAGAGATTATTAAGTGGAAACATTACTATTTTGGAGTTTTAGTTGTAATTGATATAGAATATTTCATCATCATCATCATCTCAGCCGTAAGACGTCCACTGCTAAACATAGGCCTCCCTCAAAGATTTCCAGTAGTTTCGGCTGGCAGCGGCCTGCATCCACCGTGAGCCCGCAGCCTTCACCAGATCGTCCGTCCATCTAGTTGGTGGACGTCCTACGCTGCGCTTGCCGATCCGTGGTCTCCATTCTAGAACTTTTCGGCCCCAACGACCATCTGTTCTGCGTGCTATATGGCTTGCCCACTGCCACTTCAAAGAGCTAATCCGTTTGGCTATGTCGGTGACCCGCGTTCTTCTACGGTACAATAATAGAATATTTAGTAAATCATAATGATTTATAAAATAAGTGATAAACCTCACTGTTTACATTAAACCATTTAAAATTTTGTGTATTAAAAAATTTAGACGCATCCGTAACCTGCACCTCCAGGGAAGCGCCCCGACGTGCTATCAATCATGTGCATCATCATCATAAACATGCCAAATACGTTTTCTTAAACATATATCAATTATGAGACAATAATCTCAATAAAATTGCTTTTCTTTATGTTGCCAACTTGCGATCCGTGTTTAAATTTCTGACCTTGTTTTATGTGTACTAGTCATCTGTAATATTTACCATAGCCTATCTTTTAAAACAGATAGAAAACTATTTCAAGTTAGCATGAATTTTATATCTTTCTAATAAAGACAATTGTCAATGAGATCGACAAGGACAAACAAATGTTAGCGGCATTATCTAAAGGTAAGGTTAAGTTTTCATTTCGCATATCGGGGTTAGTGTTTAATGAATTACACTAATGAATTACACTGCACAGTTAACAAATTAAAAAGAGTGTCAAAGAAGGGTAGTGTGAAGTGTCATTGTGTAATGTAAGAATATTTGACGTAAATAAATGTTTTCTATTTCTGTTTAAAAAAAAACTAGTTATAAAAACTATTTAGTACCAACAAGAAAACTCTACTCCACACCTCCCAAGAAAACTTCTATATCATCCACGGTTCACATCCCTATCACATCGCAATTAATAATTATAAGCAGCATTTATATAGTGGTTATGCTAAGACGTCAGTTATTCCGTAATACGTTGGTCTAAAGGTGTTGCTCGAGAAATTACTGTAGAAAAATAATATAAACCCTGTAATTGACACTGGGATTCCAACCAAGGGATCTTTGATACGGTGCGGGTACATAAGCGGCCTACGGTGAATATTCGTGTCGTGTAGGGACTTCTCTCTATAGTATGGTTGGAGGTTTTGTCTGTTCACGTCCGTAAGTGGTAACCCTCTGAATCCTTACCTACATTTTAGTTTAACACTATGGAATAAAATACGTTTTTTAAATACCAGTTTATAAACCATGCACGATGATTCATCTGCCATCACTAGATAGGTCGGCATACCCATTAAGTATTACAATGACAGCTATCGTCTGAACTATTAAGAAATTCAGGACTTGATAGGCGTGCTTTTAATGACAGCTGTCAGGAACGCAATCTAAGAGCGGACAGACTATAGGCGAGAGAGATTTGGCCTTAAGTCACCACGCTGGCCAAGTGAATGTTGGTGAATGTCACACGTCCTTCAAACTCATAAAAGTTCACAGAACATGCCGGTTTCCTCATCATGTTTGCCTTCACCTTTAAAGCACGTGTTTAAAGCGCACATAAATGTCTCAAGAAGAAAAATCCAGAGGTGCGTGGAGAGGTTTGAACCCACGACCTTCGGAATGAAAGTCGAGTGTCCTCCCACTTAGCCAACACGGCTTTTTATACTATCAGATGTCTAAAATCAGTCGATTTTTTCTTTTTATTTCGATGTTAAATCGTTTTGTCTGTGATTGTGTAACAATTGGCCTTCAGATGGCGATTCTCATGATGATCAAATCAATTAGCAAGAAAACTAAAACAATCTACCTACTGAGGTATGTCTATTATATTAATTATATCAGATGTCAAGTACCCGTAACACAATCATAAAGCTTACCACGGAGCTAGATGTTGTTGTGTGGATTGTCCGGCAATATTTATTATTTAAAGGTTATTTTTGTATCTAACTATGAAAAACTCAAGGTAGGGTGCCTAGACCTTTTCTTTTACTATCAATCTCCATTAGAGAACTGTTTGAGTGCTTACCCGTTCGACCCAAGATTTTTCTACCCAATAGGTATTTTCTCCGTTCAACCCAAAACAATAGATTCAAGTTACCCGTTCTACCCACACCTACTTATTCCTAATTTCTATTGTTTGAATTCAAATAAATGTCATAGTGAAATACTAAAGAAGCAGGGTCATTCATTACATTAGACAAAAATGCAGAAATTCATTAAAAATATTTCATTATTAATATTTTTTTATTGTTTAGATAATAGTCAAAATTGAAAATTAATTAAAAAAACATTGTCAAGCGGACAAAATTGTGAATCTAAACCATTCCCAGATCCCCTTGAACACACACAAAAAATTTCATCAAAATCGGTCCAGTCGTTTGAGAGAAGTTCAGTGACATACACACTCACAGAAGAATTATATATATAAAGATATACAAATTACGGTGTCTGTACTATTTAGAATACACTGTGACTCAGATTTTTGCTTTGGGTAGAACGGGGCATATGTTTTGGGTTGAAGCACTCAACTGTTTGAACCCAACAGCCGTATCTTAAAGTGTTACATGAGCTCCCACGTGTACGAACTAATCCGTTGGACAATATCGGCAAACCGCGCTCTTCGTTCTCAGTTAATATACACAATGTGAGTGAATATACATATTCATTTTCATATTCCAACGATGAATAGAAATAGTAATATTTCAAAGCACTAATCATTCATAATCACTCACATTAATTGTAACCTCCATTAAGCCTATGGTTAAAGATCCTGGTAGAGTCTAACTTAAGCAGACTAGTGTGATAGTCCGGTCAGGGTGTTTAATATGTATAATATTAACATATAAATGTATGTCTGTCTATTATATTAAGTATATCAGATGTCTAGTAACCGTAACACAAGCTTAGACCTTACCACGGGGCTAGATGTTGCTGTGTAGATTCTCCGGTAATTTTTATTTATTTATTTGGTTTTTTTTTTGTACTAAAGGCAATTTAACTTCCATAAACAAAAATGTATGTAAGAAGCTATGATATACTTGAGTTGCATTGTTTAGCATTTGTTTATGTTGTATGCAATATCTTATTGTTTACTGAAATACCCTTAAAACTAGCGGTAAGAATTATTTACCTAAGAAACTAATGTATTATCTTAAATTTTCTCGTTGGTTGAATCGTTGGAAATCCATTGAATGATAAAATAGATCAAGTAGAGCAGAAACCGTGAAAACCTACAAACTACTCTTTTAACACTACTTACTACTTTAAAATTTTAGGTTTTCATGGTTTATTCGTATTATTAGAGTATGGTCGCGAGAGTACGCCGTGACGTGTTGTCAGTCAGACAGTTAGTGTGCGACTGCCCGAAAGGGCGAATGTAATGCACGTCATAGCGTAAACTGCTGAGTTTCGCGGAAATATGTACTCTGTATGGTTTGCAAACCGTACACTGTGTGTTTAGTCCGGAATAGATTTTTATTTAATTATTGAATTTCTTCTCCTTAGTCGTAACCTCATGACTCATGACTGAGGGACGTGACTTTGGCGTCTCATCAGCTTCGTCACCACGTCTCTCCATCGACTCCGGTCCTGAGCCAACTGTATTGATGCTTGGAGAGTGCCACCTGTAATAATCCTGTGTTGTTTGGGTCCATCGTGTAGGTGAGCGGCCTCGACTTCACTTTCCTTCCACACTGCCAGTAATTATCAGCCTCTCTAGGCTGTTCGGGTCACGCCTGACAGTGTGGCCGAAGAATTTTAGTACTCTCTGCATATTGAATTTATATTGTTATAAAGTTGTTTAAAAATGGTAAAATTTGTAGTTAAGTAAAAGTAATTCTACTACTTGTGCGCCGCTCTCAGAATCTCGTACCAACTCGGCTTAGGCAGCGCTAAATCTTTCCCCGTCGTCTGATTCCCACGCCCACACAATCGTAGGCAAAAACCGCCTTTTCCCACATGTGGGCAGACTTTCGCCCAGATAGTATCAATCGGGTTGCTGTAACTAAGTTTTCTTGTCAATCTTGATAGAACAAAGGTTATACAGGGTGGTTCGTAAAGATAGAATTAATTGTCGTAATGATAGTCATAAAATGGTCGTTTTGGTATTTTACTGTAAAATAATAATTGTAGGTCAGGTGTAATTTAAACATAACACGATATAAAACTGGGTCTCCCTTGTCCGTAGTGTGTAAAGTCTCTAATTAATATAAACAATGTCTTTTATAAGGGACATTAAAGTCAAATATTGGTTTTGGAGGTTTTGTCTGTTCACGTCCGTAAGTGGTAACCCTCTGAATCCTGACACGTGACCTCCGGGTGGTGCTAAGAACAGTCTCTGGTGGTAGGCTTCGGCCGCGGCTTGTCACCACCCGCCGGGCTGGGCCAGTGCGTGAAACGATTTTTTCGTGTTTCGTAATTGGTCCGGAGAAAGCCATCTACCTTCTAGGCCTTCATGCTCCATCTTAGACCACATCGTCACTTTACATCAGGTGAAATTGTGGTCAAATGAAGGCTTATTCAGCATAAAAAAAAATATATAGAGGTATGTATATATATATTTACAAAATTGTATAAATTATGTAATACTTTCTTTCATCACCCTATTAACGTTCCCACTGCTGGGACACAGGGACTTCTCTCTTGGCGAGAGAGATTAGGCCTTTATTCACCACGCTGGCCAAGTGCGGATTAGTGAATGTCACAATGTCCTTCAAAACTCTTTAACTCTTTTTTTTTATGTGGTAAGTAAATTTAAAGTTCTAATAAACATTTTGGAAAAAAACGTTGCAGTTAGTAAAATAAGCTTACTCGTAAATGGAAACCTTCACATTTTTATGCCATTCGGTCCTAAATCAGGTAAGGATCTAAATTCTCTATGAAAGCACTTAAGGTATACAGGTACACAGGGTATATCATCATCATTTCAGCCGTAGGACGTCCACTGCTGGACATAGTCCCCCCTCAAAGCCTTCCCAGGGACTTTGGTCGGTAGCAGCTTGTATCCACCGCGCCTGCTACCTTCACCAGGTCTGTTCATCTAGTTGGTGGACGTCCTACTCTGCGTTTGCCGATTCGTGGTCTCCATTCGAGAACTTTTTTTTTTTATTGATGCAAAGTGACGATGTGGTCTAAGATGGAGCATGAAGGCCTAGATGCAGATGGCTTCCCACTTCCCACTTTTGCCTCTTTAGCGAGATAATTCGCTTGGCTATGTCGGTGACCCGCGTTCTTCTACGTGTCTCCTCATTCCTGATTCGATCACAGTATCACAGGTATATATAGGTACAAGTACAGGTGAAACAGTCATCAGCAAAAGAAACTGCTGAAATAGGGTATTCAAATAATATAAACAGTATATTTAGTCAAAGTTACTAAATTCATAATTCGTGTGTACTTCTATAATATTACATATATATTCTAATATTTTATTTCTTCACTTTTATAGTTAATAGTCCATAAGTCTAATATTAAGTTTTGAAATATTTTTTTTAATGTTAAAAAATCTTTATTTGAAAACTACAATTTCAAATAAAGATTTTTCTCTCTCTCTCTCAATATCAATAATATGGACATATTTTAATGTCTCACGATGGACGCAATTAGCTTCCAAAAGAGATAATTGGCCATCTTTAAGGGAGGTACAGACCAGCAGTGGACGTCATACGACTGAAATTATGATAAATTTGTGTTCTTATAAAAAAATAATTAACTGTTAGTTTACATAATAAACCAGAGTTTTAAGATATCTCTTATTAGCTGTCTTCATCAATATTATATCTGAATATGATGGTCTGTCTGTCTATGCGCTTATTTATTGTCTACGCTTAAGCTGCTAAAAGTTGAACAATAGGTCCTCAGATATTTATATTGACATTTTTCTGAAAAAAAAACAGATTAACTTACACAATTTAATAAATCAAAATATTAAATTTAAGAAAACCCCCGATTTTAATGCCTTAATTCCTTAAAATTAAAACACCATAATTTTTTGTAAAGTGCACGCGATGCGCTTTCATTTGATACTCCACTCGAGTATATTGGAGATTTTCGGTTTTCCTACCCCACTCTCACCCCCATAACTTTTAAATGGCTCAACCGATTTTCATGAAACATGTCTAAGAACACCCGGGCAGACAGACAGACACGTCAAACTTATAACACCCCTCTTTTTTGGTCGGGGGTGAAAAATAAATAATGTTTCCACATAGCTTATTTAGGTACCTAAACAAACACAACATAGGTAGGTACTTTATCTTTATCAAAGTTAAATATATGAGACGAAAATAAGAACGCACTTGGCCGGCGTGGTGGATTAAGGCCTAATCTCTCTCGTCAAGAGAGAAGTCCCTGTGTCCCAGCAGTGGAAACGTTAATAGCGTGATGATGATGATGATAATTGAACAAAAAGAGGCTCTGAAAGAAAACAAATTGCCTATAAGTTATTTAAAACACCCTGTGTCTAACATAAGTATAATTATTTAATATTATAGTAGGTAGTAGGTCGATTGCGTTCTTCTCAGGTTGTTAAGGAACGTATAGTGCCGACGAAAAAAATATTGTTGACATCATTACTCGCAACTCTTGCATACGTACCGTGCTGACTAAGTTGAAATTGAATTTTATCATTATCATCATCATTTCTGTTATTTAATATAGTCTTATCTAGATTAAAGATACATTTATTTAAATCAGTTCAACTTGTTATCATCTTAAACACCCTATTACATTCCCACTGCTGGGACAAAAGGACTTCTCTCTTGACGAGAGAGATTAGGCCTTAGTTCACCACGCTGACAAAATGCGGATTGGTAATAGTCACAACCCTTCAAACTCTTCTCGTTAAAACATGTCGGTTTCCTCAAGATGTGTGCCTTCACCAATTAGTTACAATAATATTTAATTATAATGAACATCATCATCATCACCCTATTAACGTTCCCACTGCTGGGACACAGGGACTTTTCTCTAGGCGAGAGAGCTAATAATTCAACACGCTGGCCAAGTGCGGGTTGGATTATAATGAACATATTCATAAAGTAAAAATAAACTGCGGTGAAAAACTATCAACTTGTTTCACAACCGACGAAAAAAAAGGAAGAGATTATCATAATATAACTATTATTTAAACATGTCCTGACTGAATGGCTGACTAATCAAAACGAAGCCTAAGCCACAGGGCGAAATGTCCGGAAATATATAAATACTAGCTGACCCCAGCAAACGTTGTTTTGCAAAATGAAAAATAGATAGTAGCCAATTCTCAGACCACCTGTATAGGCATAAAAAAATTGTAAAAATCGGTAAAGCCGTTTCGGAGGAGTACGGTAACTAACATTGTGACATGGACCTTTTACATATTAGTTAGATAGTTTGATTTTACATGGGCGTCCGTTATCTTTTATGCTTATTTACAAACTGAATTAAATAGTTGCAATACATTTTATTTTTATATACGTACGCAACGCTCCTTACATAATAGAAGTAAGGAAAACAGCATTTATTTCCAGTAGAAACCGTAAATTTGCTTCGTCAACAAGTTTTCATCTTGTCGGCGAACGTCCGACGCTGAAATTGCTTTTAGAAAACTTATGGATCTGAAACGTGGTACTTCACTATAGGCAAGAGTTTCTTGAAGTGAGGTGGGTTAAATTGTGATTATCGAGACGGAACCTAATGCTAGAGCAATCAGCAAAAGCAGTTATAAATAGTTTTGACTAGACTGAATGATAAAAACGTAACGGATAACTGCCAAACTTAGAATTTGTATTTTTTTTTAACAGTTTTATCGTAAATATACCTTTTAATGTTTGGTTACAGGCAAACACCAGACTTAGCTCAGTGATTGTTGTCTAGGTAGAAAATAAATATTGTCTAGGAACATTGGGCACCCACACCACTACATTCATTGCGGTGCGAAATTACCCATTCTAAGCCTTTGTTTGATTCATGCCGTGGTTTGTACAACTCGCGATATGAAACGATTAATCACCCGAATAGACTTTTTGTTTTTATAAAATAGGAAGACTTTTGTCTAGTGACATAATTTTAATAATGTCTATAAGTTTAAACAAGTTTATGTTCAAAAAAACGATTGACAAAAAATCTAAATTTAAAATTGACATAATACCAAAGAATTAAACACCATCGGAAACCGGGTAGAGAATAAAGTTATTTTAAGATTTTTGTAAAAATTACCACTCAGCAATTAATCACTGAAATTACTTAGTACCTACCTACTATTTCTCAAACGATCTATTTCTCATCTGCGCTGCGGTAGGACCACAATATTTTTTAATTTCATCAATCCTATTCAAAAGAGGTTTAACTTAATTTTTACTAATGAGGTTTTCTAAGAGATTTTCCATCGAGAAAGAGAGCATATCTGCCGTCTCGCTCACGCGAGGAACGTATGTGATAAAATGAGTTTGGTAAGGACGCTCTTTTTGCGAGTCTACTGGGGTAGGCGGCATATTTGCTCGCAACAATGAAATCTAAAGAGAATCATTTTAATAAAAGTCTCAGAGTAGCTAATACATTTGAAATAGTTATTCAGCCAAACAAACAATTGAGTAAAAAATGTTGGAAAATCACTCTCTAAATACCTATATTTTTAAGGATTTTAACAAGTAAATAAATTTATAGAGTGCTGCTCCACATCTCCACTGTTTGACATAGGTCACTGCTTGACATAGGCTTACCTAGGTCATGTGGCTTAGGATTATGAAGGACCCACGTGTAAATTTCATTGAACCACAGATTTTGGGTAACATTCATTTTTAAATTAATTAAATTATAGGTTTTTTTTTTATGTTTGTCTACAATCTTACTTGAAGGTAATTGTCAATATGAACGAAGATGGATCGTACCTATTCACTCTTGTCTTGAAGACACTCAGGTTGTATTTATTAAGAAATACAGCAGCAGGGAGAGAAATCCAAACTTTTACTTAGCTTGTTTTTTTTGTGGTATAGAAAACTCCACCAAAATTAATGCATGAATAGTTTCTTTGTTTTTTGGCACGGCTGCATCTGACGTGACTGATGCCGGTAGGTATATTACGTAAAACTTTGCAGTAGCGACAGCAACAGCAAAGCGACAGCGACCGCTACGCGATTGGTTGCAAATTGTTTCTGATCTGTTTCAACCAATCGCGTAGCGGTCGCTATCGCTTTGCTGTTGCCGTCGATACTGCAATTTTTTACGTAGACCTACCGGCATCAGTCACGTCAGATGCAGCCGTGCCTAAAAACAAAGAAACTATTCATGCCTTAATTTTGGTGGAGTTTTATATACCACAAAAAAACAAGCTAAGTAAAAGTTTGGATTTCTCTCCCTGCTGCTGTATTAATAAAATAAAATTGCTACGACGATGACCTATTATCGTCGGGCTCAGTGGCGAGGTGGATGAAGGTCCGCTTGCGGTGTAACAAGTAACAAATTCGATTCCCCGCCGAGGGGTCAAGTGTTTGTATGTTTTGCAAACACTGTCTCCTTGGGTATTTAATATTTATTTATTTATTTATTTATTTACAAAATTTTGGGAAAACTAACAGCTAGTATAAATTTTAAGACACTTGTATAAAAGCTTGCAACTGTAACAGTCAGTTACAAGCACAGAGACGGCCAATTATAAGTTTCCACTTATAGAAAAAGTATAAAAAATATATATATTACTTAACCTATCGAGACTAAATACTACTTACATAATATTAAAAAAAGAAATGTTATTATTTAAAAAAGACCAAAAGAAAATTATTATTAAGAACTTGCGAAAAACTGCTCATTAACTAAACGCCTTAAGCTGCACGTTGATGAGTTAAACAGATCAATATCAAGGCCATCCTTGACCAAGGAATTGAAAGAGTTACTGGCTCTTATTATGAACGCATTGCTTCTATAGTTGGTTTTAACTATAGGAGTGTAAAGAGTGCTAGGTTTTCTCAAAAAGGCTGAGTTCGCACGCAACCCAACCTAAGTAATTCAGGACAGGATATGTTTGATACAAATATTTTTATATGTATGTATGTTATATAAAGTATATCAGATGTCTAGTATCCGTAACACAATCTTAGCGCTTACCACGTGGTATGTGTTATTTTGAGGTTGTGCGTAAATATTTATTTATATTATTTATTAATAAGAGAAAACCAGATAGAACGGTCTGTTGCACATTGGAAATGGGTAAGAAAAAAATACCATATATTTGGAATTTTTTGAACTGAGAATGTCCTACCCTACAGCATAAAAATTAGCCACCCTTTGGTTTTCAATTGTAAATACTTATATGAGTAGGCTTCACAGGGTAATGACGATGATCATCAACATATAAAAGGAAGTTACATATATTCTATAGGTACAAGTATGATGAAACTCGAATAAACTGTCAATAAAAACAAACAAAATAAAAAAAAAATGATTTTAATAAACAAAATGTTTAGTCGACTCCACAGATTTCACTGTCCAGCGCAGATGACGTCCAGCATTGCGCGGTCACTTTTTGTACGTTATCCGAACTGGACGTTCCAAGTTCAAATTTGAAAATTGGAAGCCGAAGAGATTCGATATTTGAAATTTCAAATTTAGCATAAAATTCTGGCCGTTGAGAAATTCTTTGGGAAAGTTTTATTTTTATTTTTCTATTGTCTTTTTTGGTTGCGAATGTTTTTGTGAAGATTTTATGAGGACTTGTTATTTCGCAATCAATAAAATGTTACTACCCATTCTTTCGTTGTTGCATTTATTACAAGATTTAGGCATAATAAGATAATTTACACTAATGACATCATTTAAAATGTGGCTACTATATCTTAACTCAAATAAATTGCATTAATGAAAAGTTAGTAACTTTATTCAAAAAATTACAATAGCTATTAAAAAGTTCTTAATGAATGATACTGACTACGGACATATCCCCCTCCTGTGGACGCCTGTGTACAGCAATGAAATTGTTACGGCTGAACCAAAATTGATGCTATTATCATTTGCCTGCCTCAGTGGATGGCGCGGTGAGTGGAGGTCCGCTTGCTGTGCAAGAGGTAGGAGTTCGATTCCTGCCGTGGGGTCAAGTGTTTGTATGTCCTGCAAGCACTTTCTCTTTGGTCTGGGTGCTTAATCTTTCGTGTAATTAAACATTCTTTTGTTCTAATAAAGTTTTTCCTCAATTTCCACTATCGTATCACTCTTGCTTGTACACAATGTTTTGTACCCCTGTACTTGCCAATACATACTACGCTTGGTAGGCGGAGTGGTGACTTACTTATTTTGAGTTTTGATTCAAAATGCTGTTGACTAAATTCTAATGAATTATATAAATTAATAAATACAATTTCCGGACAATCCGCACAACAACATCTAGCCCCGTGGTAAGCTCTAAGCTTGTGTTACGGGTACTACACATCTGATATACTTAATATTATAGCCATACCAACATAGATAGATATAATTTTATAATACATATTAAACACCCAGATCAAGGAGAAAGTGTTTGCAGAACATACAAACACTTGACCTCTAGGCGGGAATCAAACTCGCTACCTCTTGCAACGCAGACCTCCGCCCACCGCGCCACTGAGGCAATTTAGTGAAAATAATAACGCTAATTAAAAAATATTATGATTAAATTTACATAATCTCTATTCGGATTTGCCGAGTACTCGCATAATTACAGCAGCAGTGTTCTTATGTTTTTTCTTTACGGCATGTTTATTTTCCCTCGGTAAGACCCGTAATAGGAACCTAAATTAAAATTACCATACAGTATCAATCGGTTCAATCAACATCTACATAAGAGAAGGTGCTTTGAGGAAGAGGAGACGATGGAACATGTACAGTAGTGATCCACTGCAACCACAGAAGAAATAAATCTAAATTTGAAATTTAAGAAAAAACCCCGATTTCAATGCCTTCATTTCCTTAAATGTAAACAACACAATATTATGTAATGTGGACGCGATGCGCTTTCATTTAATACACCACATTATTATATTTGCAGATTTTCTGTTTTCCTTCCACACTCTCACCCCCATAACTTTTAAGCGGCTCAACCGATTTTGATGAAAATGTCCAAGAACACCCGGGCCAAACTCACCTTTCATACAAAAAAATACTAAATTGAAATCGCTCCATCCGTTCGGGAGCTATGATGTAACAGACAGACAGACAGACAGACACGTCAAACTTATAACACGCCTCTTTTTTGGTCGGGGGTTAATAAGAAAGGAGACGGGGTTGAGGCGTCTCATGGCTGCGAAGACCCCATCTACATCCGCAGACTAGCTCAAACAATTAGTTACAACACCGAAAGTCCTACTCCGCTACATGAGGGAGTTGGGCTGGTTGGGGCCTGGTTAGGCAGGGGGACAATGCACAAAACACTCCTAGGCGAGATGTCAGTGCAGATCTCAGTTCCTCCACTTAGAATTAGAATTAGTCTCAATCAGACCAGCCGTGTCAGACACTATCCATAACAAACACGTAGACAAAAATGAAAAAATTAACGCTCAAAACCTCCTCAAAACCAGCCGTGTCAGAGATTATTCGAAACGAACATAGATGATATTAAAAAAAATGTTTTATTATAGGTAAACAACTTGACCCCTGCCAACGTTGTTTTGCAAAATGAAAAATAGATGTTGGCCGATTCACAGACCTACACAATATGCTCACAAGATTTCATGAGAATCGGCCAAGCCGTTTCGGAGGAGTGCGGGAACGAACATTGTGACACGAGAATTTTATATATTAGATAAGATTTAGTTAATATCCTTCCATAAATATCTGAGCTATCCTAGACCATAACCTACCTCAAGCAGGGCGTATTTAATCCCAACATTTCATAGTTCATCCGAAAAAAAAATAAAGACAATGCTCTTAAGCAAAAAGCGGTTTACTTAACGTACAGCCCGTGTATCGTTGTCATTACTTATGCAAACTTTAGCCACTCCCCCTACACACGCCCACCACACCATCTTCCCACTCTTTCCCTCCCACGATTTTCCATATATCCATCCCACTCAAATGCATACCGCCTTCGCATTTTCAGAAGCGAGTTTTTAGTTGTTGCGAAGACTTGGCCGAGGTTAACGGTCTGAGCGCGTCGCGAAAAAAACGATAAATAAAACGGTTTTTATTGGTATTTTGGAAACAGTTTTTAACGCTTTTTTTAGTGGTCACGTGATCGTTGCGTTGCAACGTGTTTGTGTTGTGGTGTTGTGTTGTGATTCAGTGGAGGTAATTTTTTTTGGATTTGGTATCTAATCTACCTAATAGTAATTGTACTAGGCATTTATTATCATTTTTCTCCCAGAATTTTTAAGCCTTAATAATAATTATAGAATAGACTGTTACCTATATCTAATCTAAATGTCGTTATACTAGGTATAATTATATTTATGAGAAAAAGTGCGGGAAAATACAGGCTTCTTATTCTTGAAACTTGACAAATAATGTCGAAAGTGAGCTAACAAGGCTTCGATCGCTTTTTCTTGATTAATACTATCTTTTATACACAAAATTAAAATAATTTAAATTAAATCTATGTATAATTTAATATTCAGCGGTCTAAGATGGGACTTGAATACCTAAAAGGTACCTTTTTACTCTTTCTTTGAAGATAACCAAATTTTTATAATAAACCTATGTAACTTATTCCAATCGTTAGCGGTTAAAATGGTTATTGAAATATAAAAAAACAGCTTTTTTAGTTGTCAGGCGTAGCATGTAGGCCCTTCAACAAAAAGCAAATACTTATTATCTAAATAAAAAAATTAATAATCCAAATCCTATAAATAATCAAAATATATTTTTAATGTGCATGTGATGCGCTTTAATTTGAGACCCCATTCGAGTATATTTGCTGATATTCGGTTCTTCCTCCCCAATTTCACCCTCCATAACGTTTAAACGTCTCAACCGATTTTCATCAAAAATGTCTTAGAACATTCGAGAAAAATTCACCTTACATACAAAAAGATAAATGAAATAGCTTCATCCGTACAGGAGCTATGAAGCCAGAGAGACAGACACATAAAATTTATAAAATTACTCTATAAAAAAATATTATAAATGATAAAAATGCCTAAGGCAGTCTGAATTTTTTTGTATATACATTTTTTTTGTATATTTAATTTACTGTGTACCAAAATAGACCTTTTCAGTATTAAGAAAAGATTAGATAAATTAGATTTTGATAACATAAACATTATAAATGGGTTTATTATAACAACTCATCAGTTAACTGGACTTTGTCATTACTTATGAAAAAAAATGTCCCTGAAAAATATCTGTGTTTAACACATTAGGTAACATAATTACCGCTCTTCGATACTTCTTTTTTTATGTCAGATAAGCCTCCATTTGACCACAATCTCACCTGATGTAAAGTGACGATGTGGTCTAAGATGGGGCATGAAGACCTAGAATTAATGATCTTTCCGTGAAGATATTCTGTACCTACATGATTAATATTACACGCCGTTGTTTGTAAATAATAATAAAAACGAAGGTAGTATTAGACAGCCCATTTCAAGATATGATAGCTTCATTGGCCCCAACAGAATACCAGAGCCGGTTGCGAAACCTGCAAAAGCTGAACTGGGACCTTGTAGCAACATTTTTTTTTATTAGCCTATGTGGTCTCACTGCTGGGCCCCAAAGGCCTCTCCCAAGTCCCTCTAACTAACCAAATAACTTATTCCAAATATTTTTTTTTTGTAACTGTAATCAAGAAAGGCTAAAAGGATACTTTTTATGAAAATAACTTTGTTCCGGCGGGAAACCAAGAAACACGCTTAATTGTAAAAGATATGATAATCATAATAAAGGTGATAACTGATAGATTACAAATGAATTATTATGATAACTAAGAGTTTAGACTTTGACTTTTAACTTAGACTTTTAGACTAGAGGTATTATAAAAACAATTATCATTAATCTTGCGGTTAGTAAACGCAGATAACAAATGAATTAATAAGATAACTAAGAGTTTGGACTTTGACTTTTGACTTAGACTTTTAGACTAGAGGTATTATAAAAACAATTATCATAAAACTTGCGGTTAGTAAACGCAGATAACAAATGAATTAATAAGATAACTAAGAGTTTAGACTTTGACTTTTGACTTAGACTTTTAGACTAGAGGTATTATAAAAACAATTATCATAAAACTTGCGGTTAGTAAACGCAGATAACAAATGAATTAATAAGATAACTAAGAGTTTAGACTTTGACTTTTGACTTAGACTTTTAGACTAGAGGTATTATAAAAACAATTATCATAAAACTTGCGGTTAGTAAACGCAGATAACAAATGAATTAATAAGATAACTAAGAGTTTAGACTTTGACTTTTGACTTAGACTTTTAGACTAGAGGTATTATAAAAACAATTATCATAAAACTTGCGGTTAGTAAACGCCCTAAAAGCCACTCTCTTGACTAGCACTTACATAGGTATAAGTAGGTTACCTATATTATTATTTAAAAAAAAGTTAAAATTTGAGTAAAAAAAAACAAAGTTACAATATCAATCAAATTGAAGAAGAAAAAAATACACGTAAATCGGATAATAAATCTCAGAGTATAAGTAATAATTAATATTTATTTATACTTATTTAAAGCTATTTTAAGTACCTACTAACACAATCATGATAAAACAAATAAATCTCCCATATAAAATAGTATTCATAAAAATAACAGCTGATCTGAGAAACTCCTCCTTTTTAAAGTCGGTTAAAAAACAGTATTTACTCATGAAAATTACTGACTTAGTAATTTTTAATATGCAATTTTACAATAATGTGGGAGTCACTATCGTCCCACGATATTATAAGATCAATATTTTGTCTTTTTGTTTGGTGAGAATCTTATGCAGTATCTATGGATATTATGGTCTAAAATAGTTTCTATGGCTAATAATGGTATTAAATTGGAGTTCCGTTTTTAGCCATTTTGTTTCTCAAAACCCTATCAGACTTATATAAATTACTAGCTGACCCCAGCAAACGTTATTTTGCAAAAAATGAAAAGTAGATAGTAGCCGATTCTCAGACCCACTGAATACGCATATAAAATTTGTTAAAAATCGGTAAAGCCGTTTCGGAGGAGTAAGGTAACTAACACTGTGATAGGTGAATTTTATGTATTAGATAAGACTGACTTATTATTACAAACATCCAGATCAACTTAAACTTAATTATTTATTTTTTTACCTATAGTAAATAAGTACATTTTTACTCTTATTTTAGAAGCGAATAGAACAACACAGCTTTTATCAGTTTTTACAACAAGCATTTCCCGCCTGGGGGACCAGATTTTGTACTCTCTACAATTTCTGGTTTTGGGTCCGGGTGTTTTCTGTGTGTATCATTATGTATGTTTTTACAAAAAAAATGTATCTATGTATGTAAGTTTATCAGTCACCTAGCACACATGGTACAAGCTTTCATCTTGTGGACGGTATCGGATCCACCCAAATACCCATTTACCACAATATGAAGGAATCAATGATTGAGGCTAATGTCAAATGTCTGTTTTTTTTTTTATGATCGATGAGTCTTCATTTGACCACGATCTCACCTGATGTAAAGTGACGATGTGGTCTAAGATGGGACATGAAGACCTAGAAGGTAGATGGCTTCTCCGGGCCACATTACGAAACACGAAAAAATCGCTTAACTTCGCTTGATGATAATTATTAAACATTCCCAAATCATTGGTGGAAAACCTGAATCTAAATTCATTGTAACACTATTATCTACATCCCTACAAATATAAAAATGTGAATGTAAGTTTGTTTGTTACGCTTTCACGCGAAAACTACTGCACCGATTTATATTTAATTTGTTACACAGTATATCTCGAGCCTAAGAAAGGACATAGGCTACTTTAAACCGCGGGAGAGTGTTTTTCCACGGGAAAATTAATTATAACGGGGGGCACTACTAGTCTATTATAGTTTTAAGAACTATAATAGACTAGTGGTGCCGCATTACTTTGTTGTATTATAATATTGTTTCAGTAATAAGTAAAGAACTGTTACTTCAAGATACAAGATAAAAAATCATTTATTTCCATTGTTTGGTTTTACAAAATGTTAGAAACGTCAAAAACAAAATACAATAAAAAATAAATCTAAATTTAAAATTGCAGAAAACCCGTTTCCAATGCCTTTATTTCCTTAAAAGTAAAACACCATAATATTTTGTAATGTGCACGCGATGCGCTTTCTTTTGATACCGCAGTCGAGTATATTTGCAGATTTTCGGTTTTCCTTCCCCACTCTCACCCCTTTAACTTTTAAACGGCACAACCGATTTTCATGAAACATGTCTAAGATCAGTTGCGCCAATCTCACCTTTCATATAAAAAAAAAACTAAATTAAAATCGCTCCATTCGTTCGGGAGCTATGATTTCCCAGAAAGACAGACAGACAGACAGACAGACAGACAGACAGACAGACACACAGACAGACAGACAGACACGTCAAACTTATAACACCCCTCTTTTTTGGTCGGGGGTTAAAAACAAATTAAACATAGGCTTAAAGAAGCTAAGCTTCCTAGAGCTGAGCCACTGTATTTCGTTAAAACTGTTTCAGAAGCTTAGTTAATAAAACAGTATACTCGTCAACAATAAATACGTGATTAAAAATAAAAAATAAAAAAAAAATTTGATATACTTAATATAATAGGCACACATGCTTAGATATTTTTTATTATACATATTAAACACCCAGATCAAGGAGAAAGCGCTTGCAGAACATACAAACACTTGACCCCTTGGCGGGACCCTCGCCCACCAAAAAACAAAATTTATAGGTACAGTCATCAGCAAAAGCAACTGATGAAATAGGGTTCCAAAATAACGTCTCCAACAAATTGAATCAAAAGTTACTGACTATTCACAAGATGTTTTGAAACGGTGGTTTCACCACGGCTCACCCCGATCACCTACTTTTGCTGTCAACTGTACCTTCAGACATCATAAAAAAGTGATTTATCAAAAATATCGTGCAATTAAATATTATTTACAAAAACTATAACAATTATGAAAATTATAAACGAAGCGCGCCAAAAGCGTTAATAATAAGCAATTTAGTTGAGTCACTAATAATTAACCGTGAACCTGGGTAACCAATTAACTGGTTTCATTCAGTTACTTGTAACGTTTAAAACGTTATTTAAGCGTTATTTAAATACCTGAATATTGTATTAGTTATCTTCTATCTCAATTACGGTTTAATGTTGGCACACTTTTGAGTAATTCAGTGAATAAATCTTTGTTGAATTTATAAGTTGTGGAAATTATATTAAAAGACAGTTGATGTTTATAAAATGGATCTTTGGTAACACACTTCTTTATATTTTCTGTTTAAATAATTTATAATAATTTTCAGTTGACCGGTTACTGTCGGACATGTGCTTCTAAGGAACTAAACCTTTTGACTTTGACTTGTTTTGTTTTATATAATATAAATCTTCTGTACGTGTGTTAGTCATTGAACTCCTTCTAAATGGCTGGACCGCCTTAAATGCTTTTTTTTTGTGTATTTAAGTGGGTTCGAGAATGATTTAGATTCACAATACGGTCAACTAGGTGGGAAACGGGGGCGGACCGCTAGTGAGGAATAAAAGTATAATTTTAATACATTTCTTACCACGAGACAATCTATTATCTATCATTGTAGTTTGTTTAAACGAGCTAATCTCGGAAACTACTGTTTCGATTGGAAAAAATTCTTCAAAATTTGTTAAATAGCCTTTTTATTGGAAAAGACTATAGGATATAGCGCGATTTTGATTTCTTAACTTGTTTTGACATGTTCGGCAGCAGATATACGGGACGGTAAAGTTAGCTCAGTTCTCTAGAACGGTACTTAAAACCTTTATGTCCCTTAAAAATATATATAAATGCTAGAATTTCATTTTTATTAAATATCAACAGAATAATTTATAAAACAAAAGTCTGCATAAAAAGATTGTAATCGACGTAAGTTCACACAACACGACTTTATGATTGCATAAGCATTAGCATATCATCTACTTATGCAGCTATTAACATTGGCAGTGAATACCAATTGTGTTATCTAAGCATGCGAAGAAAAACGCAAAACATGCTGAAAAACGGATGTTCATGTAGTTTTGCCGTTAGCTGATTGATAAGAGGTTGTTCACGTTGTATTGAAACTAGATGTGCGATATTTTTGCTCGAAACAGCGCTGTGAAGTCAATTTTTTAACAAAATTCATAATAAATTTGATAATTATGAGGTGAACTCATACTGCACCAAGGGTTCCTTATACAGTTTGCGCACATTTTGAAAAAAAATAGAAAAAATTTAATAGTGCAAAAAGATGCAGTTGGACTGGTCACCCATCCAAGTACTGGCTGCGAGCAACGTTTGCTTAACCTGTTAAAAGTCACTCGTTGTATGGGAGCCCCCTAAAATATTTATTTATTGTTATTTTTAGTATGTTTGTTTGAGCGGTAACGAAAATACATTTAAATTCTTTAATACCACGGTTTTGGATACAGCCTGGTCACAGATAGATGCCGAAGTCTGAGCACTAGTCGGGTAGCACTGGTCGGGACGCTATTGCGTATTACTGCTTGTGTTTTTTGTATTTTATTTTTGACGTGTGAGTTTTAGTGTTTGTTTTTTATGTATTTTATTTTTGACGTGTGAGTTTTAGTGTTTGTTTTTTATGTATTTTATTTTTGACGTGTGAGTTTTGTGACACCAAACAATGGAAATAAATGATTTTGTATCTTGTATCTATCTCCTAATAACAGTCGGGCTCTTATAATTGAATTGGTTAAAACACACAATTAGCCTATTTATGGGTTATTTTGACGGTTATGGAGATAAAGAAGGGTGAGAAGCTTATATTGAACTGTTATAACACAGATTTAGCGTTATCTTTATGAATATTGTTTTTAAATATGTAGGTTTCCACTTTTGTCTTCAGAAAGTACGTATATTAAAAAAAAAACAGTCATTAATATCTCCTAAAAACAGTCGGGCTCATATAATTGAATTGGTTATAACACACAATTAGTCTATTTATTCCTTATTTTGACGGTTATGGAGATAAAAAAGGGTGAGAAGCTTATATTGAACTGTGTTATATTATAACACAGATTTAGCATTATCTTTATGAATATTGTTTTTAAATATGTAGTGTAGGTATCCACTTTTGTCTTCAGAAAGTACAATATTCCATATCGTATATTAAAAAAAAACAGTCATTAATATTTTTAATAAAACAAAATATAGTAACTGTCTTTCCACCACAGCTTTACCCGTGTTTAATGTATTTTCACGCGGAAACAATGCATTTTGTGTTATGTCAAGGTTTTTTTTTATTGGACATCATGCTTATCATTACAGCTGTAGGCCATCCACTGGACATAGGCACGTTCTCATCGTCCGAGGTCAGCTAGTAATTTTGAATATCCTGAATCCTTTGAATTTTTTACTTTAAAAACTCACAAACGGTCAATCTTTACCTTTTTATATTATAACTAGCGGCCCGCCCCGGCGACGCATGGGTATAAAATTTTCCCGGAAATTATTCGAATTTTTCTCGCCGTAAAAACCATCCTATCTCTCAAGTTGGATCGAACTGCACATGGTGTGCGAATTTTATTATAATCGGTTAAGTGGTTTAGGAGTCCATTGAGGACAAACATTGTGACACGAGATTTATATATATTAAGATTTTAAATACCTATTTCATTTCGTAAGAGGTATAATGATTATAAATCTCGTTTATAGTCAGGAACCAACAGACCGAGTCTCTACTAAATATATATACATTCTGCGATGCTTAAGGCTATTTAAATGATTATTATGAGTTATTAAAAAGTATTTTGTTTAATATTTTTGATTGCCTGAGGGGCGCGTTGGGCAAGGTTTGCGGCGCAAGAGGTAGCGGGTTCGATTCCCTCCTAATTAAGTATAAGAGCAAATTTTTAATCGAAATCTATCGACAAGCAAGTTTAACATTTTACCAAAAAAAAGCCTAGCTGTCCTCGATAAATCTAGGTCTATCTAACAGTGAAAATCGGTCAGTTATTAATTAGTTCTTGAGATTAGCACTTTCATACAAACATATACATACAATCAGACAAATAAATTCTTCAGCTTTGTAATCTATATATAAAATTCACCTGTCACAATGTTAGTTACCGTACCTACTCCTCCGAAACGGCTTTAACGATTCATACCAAACTTTATAATGCGTATTCAGTAGGTCTGAGAATCGGCTACTATCTATTTTTCATTTTGCAAAACAACGTTTGCTGGGGTCAGCTATTATTAGTATTGTATTAGTATTGTTTAAGTTCCCGAAATGTTTTTTTTCGTGTTTTGTAATGTGGCCCGGAGAAGCCATCTACCTTCTAGGTCTTCATGCTCCATCTTAAACCACATCGTCACTTAACATCAGGTGAGATCGTGCTCAAATGAAGGCTTATTTAGCATTAAATAAAATCTAATAATCATAGTTTACACCAGAGAGTGTATTAAATTGCGTATGTTGTAAGTTGACATTCGTATTTGACGTTGTTAAATGTAGACTCAAGATTGAACTTAGGGTTGAGTGTTGAATACTTGAGTGACTTTCAAATCTGACCGGTGAATGGATGTCACCATAGATTATTGTTCTTGAATTTAATTTTACAGAACCCAATGTTTATTAAGGCCTAATATCTCTCGCCAAGAGAGAAGTCCCTGTGTCCCAGCAGTGAGAACGTTAATTGGGTGATGATGATGATGTTGAATGTTTATAGTCTTTTGGCAGCTAAGCTGCTGTCTTGGCAGTCAAATTTAAGTATTTTTATGGATTGGTAAGTCATAATCTTAATATATATAAATCTCGTGTCACAATGTTTGTCCACAATGGACTCCTAAACCACTTAACCGATTATAATAAAATTCGCACACCATGTGCAGTTCGATCCAACTTGAGAGATAGGATGGTTTTAACGGCGAGAAAAAATCGAATAATTTCCGGGAAAATTTTATACCCGTGCGACGCCGGGGCGGGCCGCTAGTATAATAATATAATATACGTGTTAGTTATGTTAATTAAGAGCTATCTCGCTGTGTCACATGCGACTTAGCGGAATAGCTCTATTGTAAACCACTGTCTAATTTTACTCAGAGATGTTGAAACATGCTGACACTGTAAAATACTGAAAAGGTTAAAATTAATTCATAATCCAACCTTCTTAAAACTTAAAATTCAATCAAAAAAAGAACAAGTCATGAGAAAATGAGTTTTTCAAATTAAGAATCACAATCTGAACTTCTAGTTGTAAAAAGGTTACCCTTAGATCCATAACCTCCATAGACACCACAAACATCATTCCAAAATACCTACCAAAAATCACCAAAACGCGATGACGTCACAGCGAATGGGCGGGGCCTGAGTCAAGGCGTGTACATGGGCGTGGCAACCCGGTCATTCACCTGTCCAGTACTCGTAGAACAAATTTGCAATTCTATTAGTATATTATAGGTTTAGTATAATATAGCTCCGGCATTTTAACGTGGTCGGATTCGGATGACCGGATGCGGTGACATTCCTTCGCTTGTCTTGCTTTGTACATATATATACATATACATACCAATGCTACAATGTGTAAATTAGAGGTATGTACATATTATAGCATTGGCTCAGTGAACTGCCTCAGTGTCGCGGTGGGCGGAGGTCCGCTTTCGGTGCAAGAGGTAGCGTGTTCGATTCCCACCGAGGGGTCAAGTGTTTGTATGTTCTGCAAGCATTCTCTTCTTGGTCTGGGTGTTTAGTATGTATAATAAAAAATCTATCTATGTATGTCTACTATATTAAGTATATCAGATGTCTAGTACCCGTAACACAAGCTTATAGCTTACCACGGGGCTAGATGTTGTTGTGTGGATTGTCCGGCAATATTTATTTATTTATTTATGTACGTTTGTGTATCGTTCTAGATTCTGGGTGAGGATATTTGAGTATCAAACTTCTGTTTCTTCTTGTTGAATAGCATCAATGTTTGGCTTAAGGTATAAAATAGAGGTACAATACAAAAAATCTAAATTTAAAAATAAAAAAAACCCCCGATTCCAATGCCTTCACTTCCTTTAATGTAAAACAACCAAGAAAACAACATAATATTTTTTTAATATTACAAAAGTCGGTAAAAAAATCTTAAACAAATTTAACAAAGGTACTTAATGATAAATAGGAAATAAATGTATCGTATCTGGTCACTTTTTTAACACTAGAGCAAAGAAGCAGTAAGAAACCATAGCTCATTTTTGTTCTGAAACTTTACAATAATTATTCGTTTTATTTTTTGTTGGAGCAGATTCCGTCCTAAGCAGTTTTGTCGTCAAGGTAATCCAATATTTACAAAGCTGTTTCACAAATTGTTCCATATTCTTAATACAGATTTATTTAAATGTGTTTAGATATCTTTTTTTAAATTTAATTTATAAATGGGCATACTTTTGACTACAGTCTAGCCGGAAGGCAGAGTGGAGGACGAAGGCGAAAGTTTTCCTAGAAAAAGTCTATTCACTCGGGTCTTAAAAATCGGGTTGTTTTTGGAAAAACGTCAATGTTTGAGATAATTCCTCTCCTTAGATCACTATAATAGAGTTCGAGAAGCTCATCTCTAATTTCAATAGCCTCCCGAACCAATCTACTAAATTTAGGAACTTCAATCGTGAAGATGGCTTCTATTTGTCAGGAGCATGGAATAAAAACAATACTTAAATTTTCGGATAAAAATGAAACGGATTAATGATACTAACCCAGACAAGTTAACATTATCCATAACACGCCATGTTTCAGTTTCAAAAGTTAACATTAGAAACACGCTGATAGAAAGGCTATCGTTCTTAGGCACTGTAAATTTTGAGCTGAGAGGCTGCAACCAAAGCGAAAATTATCTTAGAGAATCTTTTTAACATGTTTCATAGTAGTTTATTCATCATAGGCAACATTGTACACTTGATTTCGTTAAGTTCTTATAATTATTATAATCACACATAAAAATGCAGCAAAAGACACAGACAAGAAATTCAATATGATTATGTAACATAATAATTGAGCTGCCGAGTAGTGGCATTGTCAACTCAAACTATGTATATTAAGCTGGGTCCACACTTGTATCATTTCGGCGTATCGTATCCCCGTCGCGTATCCTCGGCGCGTATCATGATCGCTAGTTTGGACGCAAACTGATACACGTTAATGATACATGCCGTATCCGATACGGCCCGATCCGCACCCGATCTCCAATGATCGCGTATCAAGATACACCTCGTATCCGATACGCGTATCACGGTAGTATGGACGTATTTTGATACTGTATCATGATACTGTATCATGATACTGTATCGTGATACACCCCGAACCATCCTGTGTCGGTTTTTCCGCGATCATCAAAGGGGATACGCGTTGCATTGAACAAGTTTGGACGTGAATGCTTGATGCAGTGCTGCCAAACGACGACCTCTGTGGCTCGGTGGGCGAACGTCCGCCTGAGGCGCAGGAGGTTGCGGGTTCGATTCCCGCCGGGGGACCAGATTTTGTACGATCTATAATTTCTGGTTTCGGGTCTGGGTGTTTTCTATGTATCATATATGTATGTATTTACAAAAAAAAATGTATCTATGTAGTATATCCGTCACCTAACACCCATAGTACAAGCTCTGCTTAGTTTGGGGTTAGGTGATGATGTGTGAGTAGTCCGGAAATATTTATTTTATTTATATTTAATGCTGCGGCAATTACCGTGTTCTACGGCTTTCAGGCCAAAATATTACACAATGCACTGCCTACGGCTGCAACCCTGTAGCCGTAGCAGTTTCTACGGCTATTCGCAAATTCTACGGTAATTGATTAAATCCGATGCGCGAAATTACTCACTGACCCAAATATGATTTGACAGGAGATCGAGAGGAACAGCACTTTGGGATTGTCGATTTTAAACATCGGAGTAGCTAACTGTATTCGATTAATAATCCAAATATACCGAAAGCCAACATTGCAAAGTTGTCTATGGTTGTATGGACTTTGTTACTCTTGAAGTTACTTGTTACATTTTCTTTTTGAAGCGTCCATATTTGTAAAGTTAAATTTGATACGCTGAAATGATACAGTATCACATAAAAGTATAAAATGAGCGTCCATACTTATGATACGGATACTCGATACGCCACGCCTGATCGTGATACACCGAAATGATACAAGTGTGGACCCAGCCTTAAAAACGTTGGTGAACCATCAGGGTCAAATGCATATTAAAATGCAGAAGATCGAAAAATATAGGTACTTTTTCTTAATATCTCGAAAACTATCTCTAATACTAGCTGTGCCCCGCGGTGTTACCCGCGTTATAATGGATTTTCCCGCGGAATGACGTTTTCCCGCGGTAAACGCCGCCTCTGGCCTTGTAGTAAGCAGACGTGTGTTTGATATTTCTTAAAAATAATAAAATTACGACACAGTAAAGTGATTCTTGCAGTAATAGTGTTAAAAATCAATTCCGCAAGACAACAAACGAGTTCCGTAAGCCCAAATAGTTCCGCGCATAACTCGCAACCAACCAGCTGCGTTGAGCCACCTCCCCGCGCTCACCCCCGTGACGAAAAAAGACAACATCTGATTTTTTGGCTCGCCTGCACTCAGCGCGTAAACGGTCGGGCGCGTGACGCATACTGCAACACAATGAGCATGCAGCGAACTCCACCTCGGACCCAATCCATAAGCGAAAGCGAGAATGCAAGCGGGTCGGTTCCGAATCTGCCAACTTTTGTGGAAGACTCCTACAAGAATATTAATATTAGAAAACGCAAGGAAAGGACTGAGGAATATGACTACAAAAGACAGTTTGAACATTTTCGTAACGAAATTATGGATTTTCTAAAAGATTTTAGTAAAACCCAGACTGAAAATATAACGCAGATAAAACAGGAAGTTACAGAAATTAAAAATGAATTAAAAACAATCCAGACAGTTTCAGAAAATTTTTCTCAAAAAATTGATTTCATAACAAACGAAATTCAACATATAAAATTATCAAATAGCGAAACTCAAGATAAAATAAAAAAACTGGAAAATGAAATATGTACAATAAAATGCCAAAATGTGGAACGCTCATCACTTGGACCACAACCCTCTACTACGAACGAATATATTATTGCCGAAGTTAGAGATCGCAACGAAAGGGAAAAGAATGTTATTATTGCGGGTATTTCTGAAATAAACGACAAAAATATAAAACAAAGACGTATTTATGACACTGACCAAGTTAAAAAGGTGATTATTTCTTTGGGCGAAAACTGTCCGAATCCAACAAAATGTATGCGTTTGGGAAAATATGTGCCAAACAAAAACCGGCTTATGAAAGTGTGTTTTCTAGATTCTACCACCCCAAAATTCCTTCTACGAAACAAAATGAAACTGCCTGAACATATGAAATTATTCGCCGACTATACACCGACACAAAAACAGCAGTGGCAAGCATTAAAAAATGAATTAAAAGATAGAACAGAGAGCGGAGAAAAAGATCTTATTATAAAATACATTAAAGGTGTGCCAAGAATTATTATAAATACTCAACAAAATGATACAAAAAACTAACAGCAATACATACATACCCATTAGAGAGGAACAGTATGCTAAGTCATCGAACAATAAGCAGTTACACTGAAATACCACTACATCCACAATCACTACGTTTTTACTACGCAAATTTAAGAAGCATTTGCACCGACACTAAGTTTGATGAAATTAAATGTATAGTAAAGTCGATACCTAAGACAACTCATGTACTCATTTTCACGGAGACTTGGATAAAATCGGAAACCGAAGCAAACCAATACAGAATACCGAACTACACACATGTTTATAACTACCGGAAGTCGGATGGAGGTACCAAGAAAGATACTACTAAGTTAGAGAAAACAAGAGGCGGCGGCGTATCAATATATATACACAAAAGTATCAATTTCGACATCACTGAAAATCTAGTAGAAGACAATAACCATTATTTGTGGATAAAAATAGATAAGTTATCACTGAATATAGGAGCTATTTACAAACCAGGCGAAACTAACATCAAACAATTTTTAAATAGATTTTCCCCACAATTAGAGTCAAGAAAAAGAGCAATTATTTTTGGTGATTTTAATATTGACCTCCTCAGTTCAGATAGAATAGTAAAGCAATATAGATATGTAATTAAAGAAACAGGTTATGAAATTATTAATAAAATAAAAG
Organism: Gymnoscelis rufifasciata; assembly: GCA_929108375.1. Taxonomy (NCBI): domain Eukaryota; kingdom Metazoa; phylum Arthropoda; class Insecta; order Lepidoptera; family Geometridae; genus Gymnoscelis; species Gymnoscelis rufifasciata. Next base: position 2,897,096 of record OV815327.1, on the reverse strand, counting down.
AAAAGTTCAGCACTCGTGTGACAGATAAAACTAAAACTATAATTGATCACGTGTATTCTAATATTATCAATCACTCAATAAGTATGTCTATAATTAATTCATCAATCTCTGATCACAAACATATTTATTTGGAATTGGGGAAAATTGTACTTGAACCGCCAAAGAAGATAAAATACAAAGCTTTAGACTACGATAAACTTTACAATAGTGTACTACAAACAAAACATACAAACGAAATCAATATTTATCAAAACTTAGAACTATTTTTATTAGATCATATTAGAGATAACAGAGTGGAAAAAGTAAAAATACAAAACCAACCACAAGACGATTGGATAAATAAGAAAATAATAAACGCTATTAACATTAGAAATACTCTATGGCAGGAAACAAAAATTAAACCAAAAGACACAAATGTTATGGATGATTTTATTAAGGAACAAAAACATGTAAGAAAACTTATTACAAATGAAAAACAACAATATTACTATTCTAAATTTCTTAAAACTTATAACGATCCAAAAAAAATGTGGGAAACTATAAATAGCTTAGCTTTAAATAAAACAAAAGAAAATATTACTCTTCCTAAATTAAAAATAAATGATAAGCTTATTACTAATGGACATGATATATGTAATAATTTTAATATATTTTTCACTTCAATAGGAGCCAATCTTGCAAATGAGATACCTAGCAAATATCATATTAATAACAATAACATATTGATGTATGAACCAAATTTCATTCATGAGGAAACTCTGAGTACATTCCAACCGTGCACCAACGATGAAATTTCTAAAATAATTGATCAATTAGACAGCAATACTAGCACTGGTTTAGACGGAATCAGTACAAAAGCGGTGAAATGTCTAAAGAATTTAATTCAAGGTAATTTGGTGGATTCTTTTAATTTATGTTTGTCAAGTGGCACTTTTCCAGATTCTCTAAAAATAGCTAAAATCACTCCATTGTACAAATCTGGTGATAAAACCAACACAAATAATTACAGGCCAGTGTCTGTTCTACCAGTGCTCTCTAAAGTTTTGGAACGAATTCTTTACAACCGCCTAAATAAATACTTAATTAAGAAAGAATTTCTTGTCGATCAACAATATGGTTTTCGTCAAAAATCAAGTACCTTAACTGCAGCTATAGACCTTATCACTAAAATTAAGACAAACATTGATCAAAAGAACTACGCTCTCGGAATTTTTGTAGACCTAAAGAAAGCTTTTGATACAGTTTGCCACCAGAAACTTTTGCAAAAATTGAATAACATAGGTGTAACGGGTGTAGCTCTGGAAATGTTTAAATCTTATTTAACGAATCGTCGACAGGTTGTGAAAATAGAAAATTTTACTAGCTCTTTAGAAGACATATCTTACGGTATACCACAGGGCTCCATATTGGGACCGTTGTTATTTTTAATATACATTAATAATATCACTAAAATTGGCTTAATCGGACAATTAACTCTGTATGCGGATGATACATGTCTATTTTATTTTGATCAAAATTTACAAAAAATTGCCGAAGATGCTCAAAAAGATTTAAACATCCTAAATGAATGGTTGAAATATAATTTGCTAACAGTAAACACATCTAAAACATCTTTTATGATCTTCAAGGCTAAGAACAAAAAACTGACAGATATTCCATATCTTATGATCAATAATGATCGTCTTACACAGTCTCACACTGAAAGGTCTAAATACCTTTGTGTGGTTGTGGATCGATGACAAACTTACTTGGACACCACATATAGAACATTTGCAAAATAAACTCACATCAATTCTAGGAGCTGTCCGTAAAGTTGCAAACTGTATCCCAGACAAGGTCCGCACTATTATTTATAACTCACTTGTGAAATCACAACTAGAATACCTCATTGAGGTTTGGGGTTCGGCAGCAACAACTAATCTGAACACTCTCCAAAGAACGCAAAATAAAATTATCAAAACTATATACCGCTATAACTATCTGGCACCTACAAAAGACATATATTTAAAAACGAAATATTTAAACATTAGACAACTATACATTTATAAAACTTGCATCTTATTAAAAAAATTATCAAAAAACGAAATTCAATCAAATATTCAAATAAAACTTAAAGAAAATATGTATAACTTGAGGAATAACATTAAAATTAACATTGCAAAAAGTAGAACAAATTATGGTAAAAAAACAATAATCTCAGAAGGCGCAAAATTTTTTAATAAGTTACCAAAAGAAATCAAACAGATAGAAAAAATACCCAAGTTTAAAAATAGCTTAATAACGTACGTTAGAACCTTATAAAATGTAGAATATACTTTAGAAAACATAATCGCTCTTTAAAGTTTTAATATTAAAATTTTAATTATAAGATTAGCATAAGTACATACACATATTTAAGGATTAGATATAATTTTATAAGTCCAGAGGCTAAACTCTATAGAATAAGTAAAAATATGTAATCTCATTATAAATGAACTGTAATAGTTTTTATGAGAAATAAATATCTTTGAACCTAAACGTCTATGTTATTTTACAGGCTCTACAGATTCTTTGTACCAAATTTCATTTAAATCGGTTTAGTAGTTTTTACGTGAAAGAGTAACAAACATCCATACATCCATACATCCATACTTACAAACTTTCGCCTTTATAATAGTAGTAGGATATAAAATTTCATGTCACAATGTTAGTTACCGTACTCCTCCGAAACGGCTTTACCGATTTTTACTTAATTTTGTATTCGTATTCAGTAGGTCTGAGAATCGGCTACTATCTATTTTTCATTTTGCAAAACAACGTTTGCTGGGGTCAGCTAGCAAAATATAAATGTGTAGATGTTTCAAGTAGAGTAAATAGGAAATTAAATTAAAAAAAAAGGTAAATTTCTTGTATTTGTTCCCGTAGCCGTTTCTCAAAAAACACATTTTCGACAATTTTCTCAAAATGGTAAAGTTAGCAGCTTTCTACGGGACTATAAGTTATTTTGGACAAAAATACGTTGAAAAAACGTTGGGACGTTAGTACTTATGAATAAATTATATATCAAGACGTGTCGCACGCAAACCTTAGATGTTGTCTGGATATATGTATTATGTATATATTATTTTTATACATCAGCAGCTGCAACTGCAAGTTATAATGTATTATGATAACAGGTGGACAAAACGTAATGACAGTTATCTTTATTAATAATATTATAAAGCTATAGAGTTTACTATTTAGATTTTTAACGGGATATTTATTTATTTAAATACACAATTGAACTATTATCCATGATTTACCATGATTGTTAGTCTTTCGAGTTTCCCGATATTTCGGCACAGTTAAGTACATGCGCCATGATCACGGTTGAACTGACGCTGCAGCGATTGGAGTAACAGTTTTATTGGCAGACAAATCAATCTACCCTCTTTCTAGAGTTTTTTTTTTCGGACAATTTGCATAACAACATCTAGCCCCGTGGTTCTATATCACGAGCTTTTTACATCATAAACTAGCTTCACGGCAATGCCCGCCTTTTATGGATTTTAACGCAGTAAAAAGCAGTCTATAGCCTTCTTTAATAAAAGTAAAATGAAAACAGTAAATACGTTTTTGAAATAGGACCAGTAGTTTCAGAGAGTGGCGCGTTGAAGCAAACGAACAAACTCTATAGCAACTTTTTGACTGCTTCAGTGGCGCGGTGGGCGAGAGTCCGATCGCGGCGCAAGAGGTAGCGGGTGCGATTCCCGCCTAGGGTGAAAGTGTTTGTATGTTCTGCAAGCACTTGCTCCTTGGTCTGGGTGTTAATTTTGTATAATAAAAAATATCTATATCTATATATAAAATGTACGCCTATTATATTAAGTATATCAGATGTCTAGCGCCCGTAACACAAGCTTAGAGCTTACCACGGGCTAGATGTTGGTGTGTGGATTGTCCGGAAATATTATTATTATATTAATTATGTTCGGACAGATTTGATTTATCCATAAGGGTTACGTTCCGAAGGTCGTGGGTTCAAACCCCGCCACGCACCTCTGTATTTTTCTTCTTGAGAAATTTATGTGCGCTTTAAACACGTGCTTTAACGGTGACGGCAAACATCGTGAGGAAACCGGCATGTTCTGAGAACTTTAAAAGAGTTTGAAGGGCATGTGACATTCACCAACCCGCACTTGGCCAGCGTGGTGAATTAAGGCCTAATCTCTCTCGTCAAGAGAGAAGTCCCTGTGTCCCAGCAGTGGGAACGTTAATAGGGTGATGATGATGTTACGTTTTTTTGCCATTTCGCTACGGAACCCCAAAAAGTGGTCTTAGATCATACATTAAAATAGATCCCTCAGCGGAAATGGAACCTATTGCCTTGAGCCTTGCCTATTCAGAGACAAACTAAGTGAGATTTTGATTAAAAAGGCATACTATTCTGTAAATGACTTTCTCAACGATAAGGAAATAAGTAAATATGAATATATTTGAATTGTATAATTTTGATTTAATTTACTAGATTTAATTTGATTTTGTTTAAATTGATTTAATTTGATTTATAATAATTTGGCTTGATTTGTTGAATGCAATTTTATTTATAATTGATTTAATTTCATGACATTTGCATTCACTTTTAGATATATTTAGCATCATTTTAATTGTATATTCTGAATAATTTGATATATAGATAACTAGCTGTGCCCTGCGGTGCTACCCGCGTTATAATGGATGAAGTACTCTTAACCAACAACATATTTATTTGAATAAAGATTAATATTATTATGTTGATACAACTTAAACAAATTATTTCGACCAAATTAGGTACCATAAAAACGGTTTTTGTGAGTTAATCTTAAAAGATAGACATATACTATCGCGGACTGTTTTTTAGATCATTAAAAGAGCTATTATTCTTTAATACATATTTTTTGTGTATCTTGAACCGTTTTCACGGCGCACGCAACGGAAGGCTTCAAAGATGAACAATTTCTCCCATTATTTACACATTTACCACTATATCTTTGCTCCTATTGGTCGTAGCGTGATGTTATATAGCCTATAGCCTTCCTCGATAACTGGACTATCCAACACAAAAAGAATTATTCAATTCGAACCAGTAGTTTCGGAGATTAGCGCGTTCAAACAAACAAACAAACAAACAAACAAACAAACTCTTCAGCTTTATATATTAGTATAGATAATAAGTGACAAGAAATGTAATGTTTGTATGCTCAATGTAGCAGAATCTGTGTAGCTTTAAGTAGTCTTAACATCTGACATGTATCACCAGATTTTACGAATAATAAACAATTTATGATTTGAGTAAAGCGCAAATTTCAAATGTGTCAACATTCAAATGTGTCGTCTTACGACACATTTGAATAAAATATATTCTCTGTGACAAGTTTGTATGTAAAATATAAGTTTTTTTTTTGTTTCAGGTTCCGAAGACATAAATATATCAAATTATACAATCAATCGTTAAGCGTAAAAAATCATTAAATTCATTTAAAAATAATTCACTACATAACAAAGCGTCATGAATCAGTTTTGATAGAAAATGATAAAAAAATTAAGCAAAATGACATTTTCCCATAATGTCAAGAGATGATTCTTATTTCTATGTATGTATTAATATAAAGATATAAAATGAACCAACGAAAAATAGAACAATTTGTTTCGTGATAGTGAACCAGTGACAGTGTTGATTTTAATAATATTAAATAAATTATTTAGCTTAATTTACGTTAGGAAATTAATAAATTGTGTTAAATCAATCAAATATAATAATAACAGTGAACTTTTATCAAAGAAGTAACCAAATGATACATCTCAAATGAGCTACCATGAGCTTTTAGAATCAAATTATAATTATAAAAATACAGTGACTTTATCACAATAAGTGACGCATTTATAAAAGTGACACTAATACCACGTGACATTGATAACAAAGCGTTCTAAATTAAAAAACATGACAAAAACAGTGACGCCTTCCTAAAACGCAGTGACGCCTTCCTAAAACGTGACGCTTGTCAAAAGTGACGCGTGTTTATACGGACGAGCTAGAAATGCGGCATTTATGAGTGAACAAGGCTACGGGATGTACACGACGTGGTACCGCGGGGACGGCGGCATGCACCACCACCAGATGGGCCAGCTGTACCACCACGGACCGCCGATGATCAAGACTGAAGCAGGCGTCAACAGCGACTGCATGATGGCGGTGGATTATGGCCCCCCAATTAAGGTAGGAAAGGTTTCACATGCCCTACTTCTACATACCTTTCTAATTTTGATAGTCCAGAACGTCATCTAAGAAAATAACAAACAGAATATGGTGCAACTTTGTCCAGCTCATTAAAAAAAATGGGTACCTAAATAGTTTTAATTTTTTGTTTTCCGAATAGTTATAGTTACTTGAAAATACAATGCGCAAGTTATAATTATAAGCATTCAAACGACACACTGAGATCGATAGAGAGAAAGAGATAAACTGAATGACACTTAAATAATGTCACATTTTGACAAACTCCTAAAAATCATGACGCTTTTCTAAAATCACACGACGCTTTCCTAAATCATGAAATATTTTTCAGGTGTATGTAGTAACATAAGCCTAAAGCTTACCACGGGGCTACGTGTTATTGTGTGGATTGTCCGGATTATTATTATCTAAATATTATACTCAACAATTCAAGTTCACCCACAATGAACATATTTTTACACCATATACTTATTAGATATATTTTTCTTATTTTAACTCCTAAATCAACATTACTACACAGTTCTTTAATGAATCTGGTAAGCTTTCATCTCGTTTATTAACATCAATGAAGGGAGTATGACGCAGCATCCCCGTGCCGGTCCCGGTCCATGACCACTCTTGCCCTCCACTCCACTCTTGCGCACATCCGACAACGTAGGAGAGAGCTAGCGGAACGCTGAACGAGATTTTAAATTTGATTTGTTTTTAACTTTGTTGTGTTTCTATTATTCATTTATTATATTTAGGTTACTGTTTTGTTTCGTTTGTTGATATTTAACACAAAATGTTTTCGTGGTGCTTTATAATTAAGTGAACATAATTGTTAGTTACGGAAGAGGGTGCCTTCTAATACAAGTATTTCCATACTTAACAGAAGGTCTCCAATATTGTTGTGCAAAATTGTAAACACTGTTAATGAAAATAAACATTTTGTATTTTGTATTATTCATTACGCAGGCATTCGTAAAATAATAATATATCGGTCAAATTGAAGATTAATTTTACATGGGTCACCTCGATGGAAGGCTTTTTATTTATTCTAAAGTAGATAAGCACTTAACATGTAAACAATACATTCGACGATGTAATTATTTTTTTCATACTGTTAAATGAAATGCATTTAAAATTCAAAAAAATCCTAAAATTGATTTATATATGTGAGGTGTACAATTAAGAGTTTTCTATCATATTATATTCTAACTACTAACTACTTCGTAATAAATCAACGGATCATCATTATCTTCCTAACCTTATCCCACATTACGCGGGGTCGGCACAACATGTTTTCTCCTTCCATTTCCCTCTATCACCCGTCATCTCAACACTCACCTCCTTCTTACACATATCGTCAAATAAATAATAAATCAACGGATATCGTCAAATATTGATAGATAGCTTAAATATCCGAATTTACAGCTACCGATGCTCTATTATTGCGGAACTCCAAAATTAATAAAAAAATAATAACAAAAAGTCCAAACAACCTGTTTGAGTTATTTCAAAGTGGTTCCGCACGAACGGCCCCAATTTACAACGCTTTGGCGTCGGGCGCGCGCTTAGGGATCTCTAGAAATTGCAGGAAGTGCTTAGCCACTGCCGCGCAAGAATCTGTAATGGCCTGTACCTGAGAACAATAAATTAATCAATATTGGACAATATCTAGTCATACTATAATATACTTTTTTACTTTCCTATCTATAATATAAAAATGAATCGCAAAATGTGTTGGTAAGCGCATAACTCAACAACGCCTGGACCAATTTGGCCAAATCTTTTTTTTAAAATGTTCGTTGAAGTTTAAGGATGGTTTTTACGGCGAGAAAAATTAGAATTATTGCTGGAAAAACCCTAAAAATAGCACTTTTCTTTTTCCCATACAAATGATTTGTAACTAAAACGTAGTCAATTTGAGCTTTATTGCTATGGTATAAAGTTCATATTAAATTACAAGCACTCACTGTTGTCTAAGCAATGTAGGTGTGTTCCTAACGTCAAAGATCATAATTATCTATCAAAAGTACATATATAAAATTTTCATGTCACAATGTTAGTTACCGTACTCCTCCGAAACTGCTTTACCGATTTTTACCATATTTTATATGCGTATACAGTAGGTCTGGAGAATCAGCTACTATCAATTTTTCATTTTGCAAAACAACGTTTGCTGGGGTCAGCTAGTAATATTATAAATGTGAATGTAAGTTTGTTTGTTAAGCTTTCACGCGAAAACTACTCAACCGATTTGAATGAAATTTAGTACACAGAATCTCTAGAGCCTGCAAAATAACATAGACTTCTTTTTACCGCGGGAAAACGTCATTCCGCGGGAAAATCCATTATAACGCGGGTAACACCGCGGGGCCCAGCTAGTACATTATAAAAGTCTTAGCTTCTACTACTGGTACTTATTGCTCTTTTGGGAATTAATCACTAGATTTCGCATTATGAAAAACGTATGGACGTGTGCTTTTTTTAATGTGTCGGAAGATGGTGAAAAATAAATTATAATCAGTCAATCTGTTGACTATTGAATACACAGCAATATCTAGTAGATTATAAAAACCGGGTACTGATTGCTTTTTAGGGACTGAATCACTACACGTCGCATTGTGAAAAGCATATAATGTAGTCGTGTGTATTTATATAAATCTGTCGGAAGATTGAAAATCAAATTAATATAATGTAAACATATAATATGTTTGTTTTCGCAAAATATATTATCCGATTTTACTCATTATATGGTAGCATTTTTTACTATACACAGAATAAAGAATGGCTAATTCTACTAATGGAAAGAAAGCTAGATAACACGGAAATAAATTCCCTGGGAAAATATTCGCCATACTTCCACGTGGAGCATAATAGGAAAGTGGAAACCTTGCTTATTGTAAGTTTTTACTTTGTATATTTTTCTCTATCCTTTATAATAATTTCCAAAAGGTATTTAATTTAATCTTTTGTATTGATTCGGTCACGAACAATACTTTACTCTAATTTCTACTCTAACCAAGAACCCAGAGATTAACCACATCATCCCACTTACCACATCATCTCCTCAACTTCCTATTGGTATCGCGACAAAAAGTCGCGGCAAAAAGCCGTCACGTTCCCGCTACGTGCCTAATCATCTGCCTCTATTGACTTTGGTTCATTCATGCTCGGGTGGTCAATGGATCAAATTTGTAGGCACGAGAATATTTAACCTCATTCATGGAAAACCACTGCAACACTAGGTCTTCGTCTAAAATAGGAGGTAATAGACTATGGTCTATGGTTCCATATCCCAGCACATAGATTGGAGATAAGACTGATTGGTCTATAGTTATTTATTTCAGCTTTATCACCTTTCTTGTAGCAATATGATAGTAGATGATGTCCATTCTTGCGGTATTATTTCCTTAGTTAGGATGTCGTTGTATATATCTGTAATAGCATTTATCGTGTGATCTAGGCAACCTTTAAGAATTTCATTTGTTATTCCATCATCTCCGGGTGCTTTGTAGTTTTTCTGGGACAATATTGCGGTTTTTACTTCAGTTTCTAATATTGGGAGGATACTCTCTTCAAAGTCTTCCTGCATTTGTTAAATCTATACTAATATTATAAAGCTGAAGAGTTTGTTTGTTTGTTTGTTTGAACGCGCTAATCTCCGAAACTACTGGTTCGAATTGAATAATTTCTTTTTGTGTTGGATAGTCTAGTTATCGAGGAAGGCTATAGGCTATATAACATCACGCTACGACCAATAGGAGCAAAGATATAGGGGTAAATGTGTAAAAAACGGGAGAAATTATTACATCTTTGAAGCCTTCCGTTGCGTGCGCCGTGAAAACGGTTCAAGATACACAAAAAATATGTATGATATACAGTCCGCAATAGTATATGTCTATCTTTTAAGATTAACTCACAAAAACCGTTTTTATAGTACCTAATTTGGTCGAAATAATTTGTTTAAGTTGTATCAACATATAATATTAATCTTTATTCAAATAAAAATGTTGTTGGTTAAGAGTACTTCATCCATTATAACGCGGGTAGCACCGCGGAGCACAGCTAGTATTTAATAAGTCTTCGTCACATAACTGGCTATAAAAAGTTGTTGCTATTTCCAAATTTTCTGATCGTTTTGTTTCTTTTCTATGAGTTGTATTATAATTATCAATAACAAAGGCTTTTTTTATTTATTTATTTATGGACAACCACTGCAGTAGGTCTCCGTCTAAAATAGGAGGTAATAGACCATATCCCCCACCTTGGTCCGATGCGAGTGTTGGGCCAGAGCCTAGTTAAAGATAAAGAAAACTTAATTGTTAAATTGTGTACATAGAGATCTTACAAAGTAATAAAAAATAGTATCAACAATAATTATCCGCTAGGACATACAATAAGTACAATCTTATAGATAGGTACACATAACATAAATGAAACACAAAGCCTCGTTGGCAGGAGATACACGAGCCGGTGAGGTTGGCTTGGGTCTTGAAGACCGTGTTTAGAACCAGTTATTCTCCTATAATAAAATATAAATACGAGATGGACTCATACAACAAGAGTTTCGTGTATTTCGACACGTATTGTCATAAAAAGAAGCACTTGAATTAAAAAACATAAATAATTGTGTAAAAAGTTGCAGTCAGAGCGGTCACCCAAGTACTGACCTCACACAAAGTTTCTTAACTTTATTAATGAAAGATAAATTTACCCAAAATTTATTGTTTTTTAATTTGAAAAACTTTCTTTTTTTTTTTTAACTCGGTGCTTCGCTATACGTCTTAAGCATCATACAGCCGGGATGACTCTCTGAATATAACGCCTCTAACTACTTAGATACTTGCTTTCTTCAAAATCTATTAAAAATACTACAACTCGGGGCTCCATGTACAGTTAATAAACTTTTCGCAACAAAAAAAAAACAAAAATCCGTTACTTATGTATAAATAGATAGATAGATAGATAACTCTTTATTGTACACCACAAATAAAATACAAACTGCAAACAATAACAAGACAATACATTAATAATGTGAATGTAATAATATTAATAATAAAAATATTTATTCAAAGAATAAGGTACTATGTAGTAACTAAGTAGTAAATAAACCTTTTTCTATTTCTATTTCTATGAATACTAAATATTTTCTTATTTATTTATTCTAATCATATAGTTTATCTTCAAAATAAGCTTAACCTTTTTAAAGTTTTAACATAAAACCAACACAGCTTTAAATAACTCTGCCTTGAAATTACACACGTAAATCACATTTTATAATGTTATCGGTCGCATTTTCGTACAAACTCCCTTATTCTTCAAAACGAACCAAAATGCCACCACTAAGCCGAGAACACAATTAATTTGAGAGACATTCGTTGTTCTTTCAACCGCACGCTCTCGTGTCATTAGTACGGGCTCTTAGACGGTTTGTTTATCTACAGTATTATCATCAATAGGTAGACGTTATGTTTAAATGAAATGAAATGCATTTATTTTGGTACATTAACAAACAGCACAGAAGACAGCATACACAAACAGACACAAGAAAATTAACATAAAAACCACAAACAGATAATTAGCTGCCAGGCTGTGCTGCCATGTACCAAAAAAGGAATATCTACAGTTAAAATATCTTAAGTCAGAATAAAAGAATTACCAATAAACAAATTTGTACCAAAAATTAATAAATGGCTTATTGACAAATCGTATTACAATGTAAAAGATCATTTAAATACTGTCTAGTAGTATTAGACATAATATTAAATTGTAATTTAAATTAACTTCCTAAATATTTGACATTCTATTATTTACATTTTTTTTTTCTTTAATTATAATTGTCATTGCATGTCAAATCTGAATTGACGAAGTATGTAGAACTGTATAAATAACCTGACACCTATGTAAATCATATTTCAAGCAATAAATAAATTTCATTTCATTTCATAAATTTACATTCAGTATAGTACCAATCAATAAAAAAATATTATTAAATCACTGGACGACATGATAGTTATCTTATACTTAATGGAAGTACAAATTCGATCAAAATAGAAACAGTGTCATGCTACTGATGCAAAAATATCGTTGTTTAGCCGTGTTGGCTAAGTGGGAGGACACTCGGCTTTCATTCCAAATGTCGTGGGTTCTACCCCGGCACGAAGCTCTGGATTTTTCATCTTGAGAAAAATATGTGCTTATTAAACACGTGATTAAACGGTGAAGGCGAACATCGTGAGGAAACCGGCATACTCTGAAAAATAAAAAAAAAGAGTGAAGGATATGTGACATTTACCAACCCGCAATTTATGGTAACCGTGTTGAATTAAGGCATTAAGGCCTAATCTCTCTCGTCAAGAGAGAAGTCCCTGTGTCCCAGTAGTGGGAACGTTAATAGGGTGCTAATATTACGTAGGAAAGTATATTTATTAACAGGTAAGCAACATTGGGTCTGGGTGTTTTCTATGTATCATTATGTATGTATTTACAAAAAAAAATATCTATGTAGTATATCAGTCACCCAACACCCATAGTACAGGCTCTGCTTAGATTTGGGTTAGGTGATGCTGTGTGAGTAGTCCGGAAATATTTATTTATTGTAAAATAAAAAAAAAGCTTTACTCTTAATTCTATACTAATACTAGCTGACCCCAGCAGCCGTTGTTCTGCAAAATGTAAAATAGACAGTAGCTGATCCTCAGACCTACTGAACACGCATATAAAATTTCATAATAATCGGAGGAGCCGTTTCGGAGGAGTATGGTAACTAACACTGTGACAGGTGAATTTTATATAATATAAACTAGCTGATCCGGCAAACGTTGTTTTGCCATACTAAAATGAGTATTGTATGTATTTTTGTATGTTGTATCATAAAAAATAATTAAAAATTCTGTCAAAAAAATTTAAGGGTGGACTACCCCTAACATTTAGGGGGATGAAAAATAGATGTTGGCCGATTCTCATAGATACCGGATAAGCACAAAAAAATTCATCAAAATCGGTCAAGCCGTTTCGGAGGAGTTCGATTACGCACCCCGTGACACGAGAATTTTATATATTAGAAGATAATTAAAAACTAACGAGTTTGTTTGTTTGACTATTAATCTCTGGTGCAATGGGTCTGATTTGAAAATTCTTTGTGTTTATTGTTCCCATTTATAGAAATTTAATTAAATTAAATTGTTTATTTCCAAGAATACATAATAATTAATAATACATGTCAGATCTTAAATAATAGTTTATGTCAATGTATTCAGCTTCCAAGCAGGCGTGTAAATATTAAGTCTAATTTATAATAAAGACTAGCTGTGCCGCGCGGCTTTGCCTTTTCTCTTGACCTTTTCTCGCCTTTTTAACCTTCCCTAGACCTCCGCGAACATTTCAAGACTAATATAAGATAAATCCGTTCAGCCGTTCTCAATTTTTAGAGAGACTAACGAACAGCAATTCATTTATAAATATATAGAAGATGACATAATAACAATTTAAGATACATTTGTCATCATAACTGAAATATTCATTTACATTATAGAAACATTTATACATTATCATAGAAAAAGGCCATTCCGCGGCAAAATAGGTTATTCCCGCGGGAATATACAATACACACGAAACACACACACACACGACAAACACACACACAATATAACACGAGCAACGACTTCGCATGTGAAGCTAGTCTATCATACGACGGAGCATGCATGCCACTTCAAACAGATAAAACTAGAATTTTGTTAGTAAACTAATTCAAATCATATCATTATGTCAGTATAATTAATCATTTGTAAGGGATTCTCAACATACTATAATTTATTAATTAACCTAAACGTTCATTGTTCTTTCAACCGCACGATCCTGCACCATTAGCGTACGTGGGTCCTTACGAGGGTGGTTTAACTCTCACATCATTATCATCGTCATAATATATGAAGCATACCCTGGATGCAATTTAATCAAGCATCATCATCATCATCATCCTGCCCTTGTCCCACACTATGTGGGGTCGGCACAACATGTTTTTTTCTTCCATTTCCCTCTATCACCCGTCATCTCAGCACTCACTCCTTTCTTACACATATCTTCTTTCCTCCCTCTTCCCACATATCGATATCCATCCACTTTCATATCTAACGCTCTTCTCGTAACATGACTTTCGTTCCTTCTCATAACATGCCCAAACCACGCTAACCTATTACCTCACAAGCACAGGACCGAAATAAGTGGCGAGAGCAAGTGGAGACTGCTATGCCCAGGTAGTAGGTGAAGTCAGACTGAGGATTATGATGATGAAGCATTTAGATAGATATATTTACTATACAACTTAAACACCCAGACCGAGGAGAAAGCGCTTGCAGAACATACAAACACTTGATCCCTCGGCGGGAATCGAACCCGCTATCTCTTGCGCGGTAATTACTACAACCTGAGTGTCTTCAAGACAAGAGTGAATAGGTACCTTCTAGATCTATGTGTTCCATCTTCGTCCAAATCGACGCTTTCCATCAGGTGAGATTGTGGACAAACATAGCTCTATCTTCCATAGAAAAAAAAAAAGGCAATCGGAACTTCAGTAATCGGAAGCAGTCAAAAATATTTATATATTGAAGATATATGGCATTTAAAGTATGGTGGCAATTACGGATTAAATACCATACATTTATTTCTACGACTAACTAATCAAAAATAACTTCAATCCAACCTTTACTTTAGATTCTGAAGATATTATAATTATTAATTAACCTAAACGCCAATGTTCTTTCAAGCGCACGCTCTCGCAACATAAGCGTACGAAGGTCCTTACGAGGGTGGCTCATCTGTGGCTCACATCATTATCATCGTCAAATAAAAACATTGTGACGTTAGTCGTCCTGTATCCCAGCAGTGGACCGTGTATAGGTGTGCTTGCTTATACAGTAATTCAACTATAAAAATGTATGAATAATGAATAAATTTGATTCAAGAAATAAATCAAATCAATAAGTTTATTTGTAACTCAAAATTTTCAATTTCATACAAATTCATTAAAATTAAATAATAAACTAACTTATTAATTAACTTATTAATAATTAACTTATTCTTTTAATAATTCTATGTAATTAAAAGAAACAAAAATACATTTCAAAATAGCAATTGTGTCATATAAATTTATGAAATTACATTAAATTAAGACGGGGATGTTTGGGCCATCCAGCCATTAAGCTTTGTCCTGCGCCTGACGCGAGAATGCATCCTACTACTATTATAAAGGCGAAAGTTTGTAAGTATGGATGTATGGATGTTTGTTACTCTTTCACGCGAAAACTACTGAACCGATTTAAATGAAATTTGGTACAAAGAATCTCTAGAGACTGAAAAATAACATAGGCTACTTTTTTCGCGGGAAAACCTCATTCCGCGGGAAAATACATTATAACGCGGGTAACACCGCGGGGCACAGCTAGTAGTAAATAAATAATCAGTAGGATAATTTGATTTTAGTTAAGAAAATCATTTGTCATCATGATCAAAACATATTTATGTTTACGATCGCCTTAAAGCAATTATTTAATTTCATAAGTTCTTGTGTTTCACATTCAGATACCAGAAATTTGATATACCTACTAAATAATCTGTAAAACTCTCAATTCCCAATATTAGCTAAGAGAGACATTGATGCGGTCACAGTAATGACGTGGCAGCGAGTGACGTCATTAATCACACGCTGGGGGTGTGACGTCACGAGTTTTTTGTACGATTTTAAGATTGAATGAATTTTGTGGGTTAGTTTTGCCATTATGTCTTTGTGGGGTTTTCGCGTGCGATTTTATCATGTGATTTCGTTTATTTTTTATCTTGAAAACTAAAATAAAATGAAATGTTATGTCAAATCATTTTATCTTTCATGATAATAAAGCTATAGTTATACTTATAAAAAAAGCTTTAAAAACCAGTCCCAATAAAAATTGCTTCGGTTAAGAAAAATGGTTTAAAATTTTTAAAGACGTGTATTCACAAAAACCCTGACTATTTTTTTATGAAATTTAGCGCAGTCTTGGTTTAAGTGCGGGAGAAAGTCGTCGACTACAATTGACTACATCAAAATGCAATAATCCCGCGGAAATTCCACTGTTAATAGATTCTTGCCATAAATGCAATTCAGCATAACCCCAGTAATATTTTTGCTACCTTCTTAAATAAATATTTCCTTTTTATAACATTTAACAACTTACAAATTAAATTAGTTGTCTATTGAGTTTTTGCGCTAGCACGCGCCTAGGTACTAGAGGTATGCTAAGAAATGCCGACATAACTATTGGGCAACATTCTTAGCCACGTTCAGATTAGAACAGGATTAGAAAACATAGTTAAGATTTTGTGTGAGAAATGTAATCTTGTTCTAATAGTTATTTATTCATTACGAGTAGTTGAGAAATTGATGAAATTATTTTAGAACTAGATTTATTTAATTGAATCAAATAAGAACAGTAAACTTTTGTCTTGTCAGAGAATTAGCTCGTTGAAATACACTATCAATTTGGCCATAGTCGCAAAAGAATAAATGGTTGCTTGAAAGATATCTAGTCTTTTAGTAGAGACACTGAAACTCTTTATTGGTGTTTATTCTTTATTATTGGCCCAGTAGCACGGTAATACAATTTATACAGTATTCCAACTTCATACAAACGATTGAAACGCGAGCTGAAACCTTCGAAGAGATCGAAGGTTACACGAGGGATACAGACAGTCGCGACTGTGCCTCAGTGACGTCGTCAGTGTGGTCGGCGTGTTGTTTTTTAATAGGTATACGCCCGATTTTCTTCGTAATATAAGTACAAGTTCCTATTAAATGTGACTTTTTCAGTAGAATATATTCTGTGATTTATTTTTATATCAAGAATTATATTCGAATTTATTCATAAGGGCATTAATTATAATAAACAAATATTCTTTATTATACATCTATATCGGTAGCAAATTTATAAGACTGATTTGTTATTAAGTCTGAAATGAAACTAAAGGATAGTTTTTTTTTCCGACTTTTACTCCCGCATAATTAAACTACACTCAACCCTTAGTTCGATCTTGAGTGACAATTTGACTTCAAATACAAATACCAATATAAAAAAAAACTAATTTCAATTGAATATCTCAATGCTTTCCAACATAATACTTGGCACTCCTTATAGCTTGTCATGGTGATAATTATAATGTATGAGATTTACAGCTTACTTTTTTTTTATCTAAATGACGCACGCTATTTTTTTGTCTTTTCCTTGTTTTTTCCGAAGTATCAGATAAATGTAAGATAAGAATCTTGAGAATTCAAGGAATAAGTTGGGAAATTTGATAAAATTACCCCAAATTAAGTTAAAGGTGCTTGAATTCCCTATATCTATTTCAAATTTACTACTTTCCTAAAAATCGAACTAACCCATGATAATTTTCTTTACGAGGCATTATAAAAAAAGTCCACCGCGCCCCGCCCGGCTTAGATATAACTAATGACGTCACACGTCGTGTCCCCGACAGACAAACCGACGATTTTTCACCATCAGAGGGGCCCCGGTGGTTTGTTTTAAAGATTTCATTTTAAGAAAACTGGGTTTATTTCTAGCAATGTTTGTATGAGCTGGCGTGGATGGATGGAAAGCAACGACTTTTGAAGCTTAACAGGTAATTAGCTAAATAAGTTCTCAGATATTATAACCTACTCTTATCAAATAATTCCACTTTTCCCCCACCAAGTCCTTCCCACCAGTGGGGTATCGTTCCGCCAGTGTGCTTAAAAGCGTCTTATCTAGATAATATAGTTTTTTCTTTGGACTTTGTTAATTGCACTGTGAAAGAAAATAATTAATTTCACAAACTGCAAGTTAAAGTTTTTATCTAAAAATTTTATAGTAAAAGTATAGGTAACGTATTCTTAATAATATTCCTATTTCAAATCAAAATCATCAAATATTTCCATAAAAGAATTGTCAAAAACAGCATTAGCCCTTATCAGGACTTGAACCCGCTCAAACTGCACCGATAGCTGAATTTTCTACCTTTTGTTTATTACCAATCTTTGTCTTTTACCCCATTCAATCAATATATTTTGATAAAAATCCATAAATATGTTGTATTGTACCAAATCTAACAATATTTTAATATTATGTCGATTTTTTTAAGCCTTTCACTGCAACAGTCCAAATAACCACACAGTTGGACTAAGTTTTGTGCTTAAGTAAATTCTTGAAAGGTGTTATCTAAACATATACAAAACCTAGGTACCTAATGTTATGAGCATAATTTTAAATAATCAACTCTACTTACACAAAATAATCACCTTTTTTATTGTTTTGTTGAGTACTTTAATACTTTTGTGCTTATCACAAAAATATTCTGTACAAACACAAACCATTGGAGAACCATTCCAAACCCCTTAGGGGTAGCTCGCCACCCTCGCAAGAACCATAAAAACGTAAAGTTACAGTTCACGCCGACTAGATGGCGTTAGTAGGTCGTGGTTTTTGTCGCACTTTTTCTTATATCTAGGGAGATTTACGGGTTTGCTTGGATTATTATTTATTGTTTGAATAAGGCTGAATGTATAATTTTATTGTGGTGAAATGTCTGTTATAAGCTTAATTTAACGAAGCTTAACCATATTTAGCCAAGTACCAGCAGTTGACTCAAGAATTGTTTGAGTAATTTTTATCACTCAATTATTTTTGGCCTCGTACAATTTCACAAGTTCTAAGTTCCCTGTACTTATCAATTGTGAAATATTTTTTTATTTATTAGTGAAATTGAAGAAATTGACACAATAACTAAGCTTATTTAATGAATACTTACATACAAAATAACATAATGACTATAAATCGTTCATGAAATCGTATTATACTAGTAAACATTTGAATATAATGTCAGAAATCTTCGTATTTTCACTTTATTTTGCAATTTTAGGTTAAATCTATATCTCATTTTATTCACTTTTACAACTGATAGACGCTTTTACAATACAATCAAAACCATAATGAGCTTATATTTACACTATTTCTCCATTTTAATCCAAATTTGATGATATTATAGTAATTTTAATCCGTTAAAACAAAGAATGCTCTCAATGTAAGAGACCGTGATAATGTTAGAAATGCTCACGGGGGTTATTCTGGAGTAAAGTGATAAACGAAATTACTATTCAGGGTGATATTGCACGAATTAAAATAGACAAGTGTTATTTTTGACAAAGGTTAGAATAAAACATAATAGTTTAGTACTAACGATATTTAAATGGAGCACGAATTCTAAAACAGCATTCTAGCAATATTTATCAAAAACTTTCTATTGATAAATATTGCTAGACAATCCATACAGCTCAGAAAACGCAATCTTAATAGTAAGCTCCAATCACGCACAATGGACCACCTTTGAGTCTAAGTGCGGAAAAACAGGGCCCCCCTAACTAACTAACTAGTAAGCTCCAATCTTGTGTTCCGGGCACTAAAAATCATATAGGTATCTGATATTATTACGTAGTTATATAAATACACTAATTTTGTTTTTTTTTTGTTTTTTTTTTATGAGCCTATGGTGTCCCACTGCAGGGCAAAGGCCTCTCTAACTTCCTTCCGGACGTCCCTGTCACCTGTTAAAGTTGTCCAATCCCTAAGGTGGGTGTCAAGTTCAAACTTTATATAGGTACATAAAAATAAATATTTCCGGACTACTCACACAGCATTACCTAACCCTAAACTAAGCAGAGCTTGTACTATGGGTGACTGATAAACTACATAGATACATTTTTTTTGTAAATACATACATATTATGATACATAGAAAACACCCGAAACCAGAAATTTTAGATTGTACAAAATCTAGTCCCCCTTATTTGATGAAAATAATGTCTGTTAAACTTCAAAGTAGTACTAATACTTCAGTGGAGTTGGATATAATCTAGCTAAGTGCAGTCCAAGGGACATTCAAATAATATCTTTAAAAACATCGGGCATGGATGGATTGTCTTAAAATAATAGGAAAACTTAATTTAATATTTTTGTTATTATTTAAGGCAGAGCGAGATAATTCTAACACAGTTATGCTTGTTGCTCAAAATAGGATCTAAAACATTTTTATAAATAAGTACATTGTTCTAAAGAATTAGTTCTACTGCAAAAGCGTTTCATTATTTATTTTATTATTTTATTTATTAAAAAAAGTTTACATTAACAGAAATTATAAAAATACATTCTGAAAACCCTTAGGGGTTTGTATAGAATGACATTACCATTCCTCGAAAACTTAAAACTTAACAAAAATGAAAGATAAGATATATTTAAGTTTTATAAAGTTATTGCGATAGCTAATAACTTTATAAAACTTAAATAGTAAAAAAATATATAAGTAAATTGATATTTTATAATGAAATTGATAATCGTGATCGTTGATGGATTTTAAAAGATATCTCGTACTGTAATTTATGGAATACAATTGAAATTTATAAGAAATGTTTAAGATCTCATTATAAAATTAAAACGCTTCCAGAATAAACCCCTTTTCGGCGCTACAAGACAGTGGCGAAAATTGGAACTAATTAGAAAATACACACTTCCACGAAAAAATGTCCGTGGTTTTCGGTAAAATTGGCCTTTCAGACTGCTTTTCAAAACTGCCGGCTTATATCGCTTAACCCTTTACTGCGCATGCTTCCATACATAAGTAGGGAAAGGAAAAAAACTCAAATTTATACCGGGTAAATTTTAAACCTATACTTTTTTTTCCTTCCCAAGCATTTTTATGTCGAACCTTTGTATGTGTGGGTCGGTGCCAGCTTTAATTACGTATCGACTTAATTTGCCTGTGACTCTCGATCTGAGGCAGAGTTTTGACACGTTCCGAATGGAATCCACAGTTTTTGCAGCATTTCTTAGTTCATGAAGTATACTAATGTGTTTTAAGATGTAGTAACGTTGCGACGATGTAGTTTTGGTGGGAAAAGTATGCGTGCGTTTGAATTAAGAACTGTGAAGATAATTATTTAAATTGGAGTATTCGAATTACGAAAATGTGAGCTGGGTGAGTATTGTCAACTAGCAAATACTTTTTTGATAGTGTATTCATTATTAAATACATATCTTTATAATCTATTACAATCTTAATACTGTTTTGATTGTATTATTAATAACATAGTTATAAAATGTTAATGTCAACTTTGATTGCTTATGGTATTATGATAGGTATTGTATGACGTGAGAGACCACCTGTTGACGATTTCATAACTTTGCATGCTTCTGTGGTTTGTATGAGTGATTGACTGCAATCATTTTAATGGATTAACAAGAATTATGCATATACATTATATTTTTTCTGCAGTTTTATCTTCGTAGATACATACCGTTTTAATATCGTGATACTTATTAATTTATTGGTTTGATACCTACAAATTGCTATTTTAAATAAATTTGCTTATGTTCGTAAAATCAAATTTATTCACACATAATAGTACTATTTATCTCAAATTAAAAAAGAATCCTACGGAAACCTAATTATAATATAAAAGCAAGGGTTCAAAGGGGAAGATTTTGTACGTTTTCTGTGAGAACCCAGCGATGATACTGAAACCCGAGTGCTAGTCTAGGTGATCTAAATTCAGTGCGCTGTGGTTTTCAATAGATGGCGCTATTTACAATTATTTAAATATCATAAAAATATAACATAAACGAACGTACTTAATTGAAAATCTGAACAGTAAACATGTTTCGTTTAGTTTAGTTAGAGTAGCTTTCTTATACAAAACATTAGGTACATGAGTAGTCAGTTATTGATATTTATTGTTTAAAACTTTCCTAATAGGCCAAACCATTATTATATATTTTTTTGTCAATTTAAGAATATTGTTATAAGTTTTCGTCGATGGTAGTCCTAAATATTAGGTCCTTACATATGAAATTGGCGTTTTGTATGGGAGGAACAAAAAGTCGAATATTTTTTAATATAATATATTTAATTAATCAAAGTATGAACCATTATTTTCTATGCACTTTTGCCATCTTATAGGTAGTTCATTGATCCCTTTACTAAAAAAACCAGTCGGACGGGAATCAATAAAATCTTTGAAGGCGATTTGGACTGCCCCATCGGAGTTGAATTTTTTCCCTTGCAAGAAGTTATCCAAATTTCGAAAAAAATGGTAATCTGTTGGAGCAAGGTCCGGGGAGTACGGAGGATGTCTTAGACTTTCCAATTGAAGCTCTTCTAATTTAGTAGCCGTCTGTTGCGCAGTGTGTGGTCTAGCGTTGTCGTGAAGCAGCAGTGGCGTGGAGCGATTGACCAGCCTAGGTTGTTTAGCCGCTAGCTTTTCCATCATGGTTTGCAATTGCTGACAATAGACATCAGCCGTAATAGTCTGGCCAGATTTGAGAAAACTGTAATGAACAATACCGGCACTAGTCCACCAAACGCTTACAAGTAACTTTTTTGGGGTTAATTTTCGCTTGGGGCAGGATTTGGCTGGCTGGCCAGGATCCAACCATTGCGCTGAGCGCTTCCGATTATCGTAAAGAACCCATTTTTCATCACAGGTAATGATTCGGTTTAAAATACCTTCATTATTGTGCCGGTTTAGTAATGTAACGCAGCAGTCGACGCGCGTTTGCCGGTTTGCTTCAGTCAATTCGTGAGGTACCCACCTTTCAAGCTTTTTAATCTTCCCAATTTGCTTCAAGTGAATTAAATATAACAGTTTTATCACTAACACCGCAGCCTGCAGCTAACTCGGACGTGGTTTGCGATGGATCCGCTTCCACAATAGCCTTCAACTCTTCATTATCAACTTGAGTCTCAGGCCGTCCACGGGGCTTGTTCTGCAAGTCGAAATTTCCAGAACGAAAACGTTGGAACCAAAAACGAACTGTGTTTTCTTTTGCAACACGACCGCCATACACATCATTCACCCTTCGAGTTGTTTCCGCAGCACTAGTGCCACGGCGGAACTCGTGCTCGTAAATAATGCGATATTTTAAGTTTTCCATTTTGTAAAATGAGTGACGCAAACAGAAAAAAACAGAAAAAAAAAAACAAATGAATGACGATCATCGAAGCACAAATACATGAGTCTATAGCTGTACAAATTTGAATTTGGAATTCCTTACCAAAGAGGAGAAATTTGTGATTAAAGTGGCCAGTACGAAAAACGCCAATTTCATATGTAAGGACCTAATATTATGAAAGAGCCACTCAAAATCTTAAAAAATAATACAGCCTTGTTAACGTGTTTTAAAAGTACCCAATATAGGTTTAGTAAATCAAATTGCTTACATTGTCTGAATACACAAATCATCCCATGGTTTCAGTTGTTAACAATATTTTATTGGTAATAAATGAACTGGAATTTTACCAGTCATAAAATGGTCATTTTATACCCCATCTTGACCGGGTTTAATGGGTTAACGCCTTCATGCCAAATATGACCCCCTTGGGAATAATTTGACCCCACGCAATGTGGGAATGCGTTACATTTTAAGGGTTAATAGTAATGTTTAATGAGGAATAGTCACTTGATAAATTAGTTTCTAATAATCAATGTATTAAGTCTCAAAGGTTCTTTTACAGTGTCAACCGATATTAATGATAAGTGGTATTTTAAGGTACCTATATTATTTTATACTACATTATTTTGGACGAATCACACAAATTTTTGCAAAAACAAATTAAAAAGATCTCTCTAAATTAATAGCCTCTAAATTAATAAAGCCGCGCTTTCTAAGTTGGATCACAGTACTCGATTATCATTCCGAAGGTCGTTACGTAATGTATGTAAAATGTGTGTAGTGTAGATTGCACAAAATCTGGTCACTGGTGGGAATCGAACCCAAAACCTACTACGGCTCGAGCGGATATGTGATAAAACTTTCATGATATCCAAAAATAATTACGTTCTAATATAAAAATAATCTTCTTAATAAGTGTAAATTTTATGTAGATACCTAAGTGTTATTTATAACTTGTACTGACAACTGATCAATTAGAATTTTATTAATGTAACTCAAATCAGGTAGGTACTTAAACAATTATATTTTACGAAAAATACTTCAAAAAAAAAAACAACAATATCCTCCTACTAAATATCGGACACCCGTTTCACAAAAATACATATAAAAACTTCAAACACCTTTCTCGTTTATTTACTCTTTTGCATAAAAAACACTATAAAATCAACATGTCTATTCATATCGTCTGCTGCCCGTCTCGACAGAATCGTAAACGTGTACACTCAGCGTAATATCTATGATATACTACTAATACAACCCGGGCGCTGGCGTAAGTTTGTTGCTCTTTCTCCTCCTGTGAGCCAGTCAAACCAGACAAGGGAAATTCAATAAATGGATAGAAGAAGAAACTTCTTTTTTAAAGGTACCTAACTACTAAACTAATAGTTTCCATACGATTTTATTTCTTGTACAGATTCCCACAAATTTCATTTTCTTTCATTTTTTTTGGCTGAAGATTTAAAGTTAAATTACATCACTTAAAACATTATTGTAACATTTTTATATGTTATTATCAATCAATACTTTATTGAGAACCAAAGAAAGTAATACATAATAAAAGCTACTGTGCCTCGAGTGGATCTGTTAAGTAGTATAAATTATTATACTTTAAAAAATATATTTAAAAAAATGTTTTACTCTAAAAAATCGTAAAGACGAAATGGTTATGCCTCCTGTTTTCTGACTTAAGGTGCAACATATAACTCAGAAAAACTACACAATAACTTCGCTGACTGTACCTTATGCCAGGAGGCGGAATGCGTTACTTTTGCGAGTCATAAACAAATATTACCGCGGGTCGATTTACGATAAAGGTACACCTTGTATAGGTGGGTACGTTGTATAGTCTCGCAAGTATGTGGGGATTTTATGTCTCAAGGTCGTGAGATATTTGTATTTTAACCAATTTTTATACAAATTGTTTTTGTAATTTAAGCCTTTTTTTTCTTTTTACTTCTCTCTTTCTAACTTGTATGTACACTGCATCTCTACCTACTCTTATTTGTTTCAAATTTCTTCATCACCACAGGTTTGCTGTAAGAAAACTCTTATAGGGTTAAGCTCGCCTTTGTACATGACCATTGTTAATAAACCTTAATGTATCCTTTTTGTGTACAATAAAGAATTTATGAATTTATGAAGGAAGAGTTTCTCTATTTGGTGTAAATTTTAAAAGATTTTTTTTGGAAAACAGATTTGATGTTTTTCATGCCGTTGCTTTCTATTTGGTCCCATTTAAATTTCATAAAAACATCTAGCATCTAGAAAAGCATATTATATAAATTATATACTTAACTTAATAAAAGTCGATTTTCATGCATAATCGTTGTTTGATAAAAATGTATCGATAGGTTCAGAAATACAGAATTTATTCAAAAACAGGTCTAAAATTAATAATTAAATAAAATATAATATATTATTCTATACTTATTTTATAAAAGCGGTAGATAAAAAAAACACTTATATAATAAAATACTATTTCAGTTAGTTCGTTCTCAATTTATTAAAAGCGGCATAATAATATAATAATTAGAATGAAGTAAAATGCCTTTAGAATTAGATTAGAATCGCTCGAAGAGGTTCATGAAGATTACTATGCTCGGGGTTTCTTGACGTGATCGAATCAGAAATGAGGAGATACGTCGTAGAAAAACGTGGGTAACCGACATAGCCACTGGATATTTGTACGTAGAACAAATTGTCGTTGAGGACAAAAAGATCTCAGTTAGACCACAGATCTTGACGATCTGTGGTCTCTAACTGAGATCGGACGCGGAGTACTAAGTCCACCAACGAGATGGCTTGGAAAATTTATATAAATAAATTTTAAATAATTCTCTTTTTCATTAAAATTTACCAAAAAATGCCACAAAATACAAAAACCGTATCAAAATCCTAAAAGCCAATTCGGACCTTATCTTAGATCATTAGCCAAATTACTTGTTACGAAATTACAAATTAATTTATCAATACATTAGCCACTGGTCTACGCTGAGTTTCCGAAAACAATAATATATTTTTATAAAAAAAACACGATATACAAAAGCATTAGCCGCACAAAAAGAACAAGAACGATCGATATGGTGGAACAAGTTAGGTAAGCGTGAGTTTAGATGATGTTATGGGTTCCGTACATTCTATACAGCTCTTGTTTAATTTTGTTGCAACCAATAGTTGATAAGTAATCGTAAAATTATTATCCCTGGTACCTAGTTAAATCACGTTTAGTCATCAAATGGTTTTAATTACATAGAATACAAATTTATAATGTTTTTTCTTACTGTGTACATTGATAAAGAACATCTAACTTTCATAGTACAAGCTCTGCTTAGTTTGGGGTTAAGTGATGCTGTGTGAGTAGTCAAAATAAAAAAAGTGTGTGTGTGTTAGCTACGACGCACGATTAGAGTTTACTCCTTACGAACGATAATTATGATATTATATCGAATAGAAAAAAAGGGTAAATGAACGCATCTGCTGAAATGATAAGAGAAACAAACATATATCTGTAATTATTCGGATTATTTATATTACTTCAACAAAAGCGTATTACATAAAGTATATTACAAAATAATATAAATAAAATACAGTGAGACTACGAAGTATCGCGCAAAGAGGAGACCCCGAGAATGAGATACGCTGTGTAATGTATTCCATCTCATTCTTTTACACGTTCAATCCTACAGATATATAATGTTTGTCTCTTTCTACGTAACGCCTCAACTTTTCGTGTTACACTTGATTTTACTCCTCATAAAATTTCCGTACTGGGCCTTATAACTCAAATCGTTTCTTAAGGAGTAAACTCCAATAAACTCCAAAAAGGAGGATTTTGAACAATTATTTAGACTAATATTATCTACCAAACTAATAACAGGCACAAGATCAGTTTTTCAATGACTGAAAGAGAAGCATTAAACATTTATTGTAAATAACTTATCCAATTAATCAAAAGTAGATCTTTTAAACGTAATTTTTGAGTAAAATAACCAAACATGTCGGTCGTCGAATATATCTCATTAACAGATTATGGGCCGTTTCTTAGTGCAAATGACAAAATTATTTGCTTAAGTGATTTAAAATTTAATATACTATGCAGGTTTTTAAGGGCAACTGCCCATAAGAGATTACTCACAATAATTATATTATTTTAACTGACTAATTACGTTCTGATTTATATTTCCATAACTTTAAATCAAGCTCTCATTAACTGAATCTTGTAAGGAATCCTAAAAATAAGAAAAAAAACTCTCAAATTTGAATTTGTGAACGGAAGCTCCGCCGCGGAACGAATCACAGCATCATTAAGTTTTTATGTCTTATTTGTGATCTTCATTAGTTTATTTGTTTTTATTGGATTTCTCTTAATATTTGTAAAGATATTGTAACTTATATATTGCTTTTTCACCTTTTATAGAAAATACTAGAAAGCTATTTTATGATAAAGTGCTTCATAGTTCCAAATCCTACGAAAGCGTTACGCAAGACGATTTAAGGAGTTTCCCTGAAATATATAGTAAACGGTTTAAGCCTGTTTGTGTGTGTATGTTTACGGTAATTATGCGAGGTAGCACCTTAACTTGGTTATTCGCAGTTTTACGGAAATTATCTTGTGTATAGGTGTTAGTATTTTAATGTGCATTAAAGTTTGCGGTTTTCATTTGAAAGAAAAATGGTAGGACAATATTTTAAATAACTTACATTTCAAGTTATGAAGTATAATTAATAACTGCACATAGGCATAAACATTGTATTTATTTTCGAAAGATAACACACAGAAATATAATATTTTTAAAACACCATCATCATAATTTTAACTACACATACGCATCCTTCAAATATCTCCAGTTATTACTGTGAATCCGCAGCCTTCGCCAAGTCATCCATCCATTTAGTAACTAGATAAAACATAAACAAATAAAAAAAAAATACTTCAATTATTTCCATGTATATGTAGGAACAAGTGTATTTTCCATAATTCTACCTTTAAAACAACTATAAAAGTTAATTCGATACTGTTATATAACTAGATCGATTAAACTAGATAATATAGTTTAATCCATTCTATGAGCGGTTCTGTAATTTCTTAAAGGTCAAATATAAATGACCTCATGGGTCATTTTACCGTGGAACCTTTATAACCCGTTTTATTAATCTATTCTGTCTTGTATAGGATCATTTCCGTTAAACTTGTCTACCGTAGAATGACAACTGCTAGACAAGTAAGCCAAGTAATTCCCGCAAGATTTAAGGGTCGTTTTAAGTCAACTTCGTCATAATTTTTTTGGTACTTATAGAATATTAACTATAATTATAAGTTGTTAAACTTATAATTATAAAACATATCCAAATATACTTCAAGCCCAGTCATATATAGTCTTCATATCAGCTGTAGAACGTCCACTGCTGGACATAAGACTCCTTCATAGACTTCCAGTTATTTCGATAAGAGGCGGCCTGCATCCACCTTGTCCCTGCAGCCTTTATCAAATCGTCCATCTAGTTGGTGGACGTCCTACGCGGCGCTTGCCGATCCGTGGTCTCTCAAATATGTGATCGATATCTTTTCGGCCCTTCGACCATCTGTTTTACGAGCAATATGGCCAGCCCACTGCCACTTCAAGGAGCTAATCCGTTTGGCTATGTCGGTGACCCGCGTTCTTCTACGTATCTCCTCGTTTATTCGATCACGTAGAGAAACCCCGAGCATAGCCCTCTCCGTATCTCTTTGAACGAATCTGAGCTTATTCATAAGGGATTTAGTGATGGTTTCACCACGTTTCGACTCCAATGGAAAGTATTCCATTCCAAGGCCATTACGCTATGATTATTATAACATCTTCTACTACATAGTTAGCTTCAAAAAGAGTTAGAATGTACGCTGTTTGTGGAATTTTCGTTAAACGCGTACCGGTTTTTGATTTAACAGGTCTTGTTTTAAGGCATATCTTAATAAAAAGATGTACCTTTACATGTTAAATAGATACTGAATTAAATATACTTTTTCAACTTAAAATAATTAATATCTTTCGAGAAATCTCTGAAAAAAAAAACCTTGTTTTAATAACCCTTTTTCTCGCAAGAACTGTATGAAGGATGACATGTGTAAGAAAAGAGTGGGTTGACATGACGAGTGACAGGAGAAAATGGAAGAAAAATACATGTTGAACCGACCCCAAATACATAATCTATACCAATATTATAAAGAGGTAGGTACGTTACCTCTTTATAATATTAGAGATAATGTGTGATGTTGTAGCTCCCTACAACGTATAAGTTATCCTGTGACGTAAAATTACATCTATATAAGTTAAATGAATTGTTGTTCGTTAGTCTGATTAAAACTCGAGAACGGCTGAACGGATTTATCTTATCTTAGTCTTGAAATGTTAGTGGAGGTCTAGGAAAGGTTTAAAAGGCGAGAAAAAATCGAATAATTGCCGTATTTTTTTTTATAATTACCCGTATAGCCGGGGTTGGCCACTAGTTTAATATAAATAAATATGAATCGCAAAATATGTTGCTAAGCGCATAACTCAACAACGCCTGGACCAATTTGTCAAATTTTTTATTAAACATTAAAAATAAAAAATTGCTGGATGCGTTGGAGTTCAAGGATGGTTTTACGGCGAAATAAATTCGAATAATTGCCGGGAAAACAATTTTAAATAATTACCCGCGTGAAGCCGGGGCGGGCCGCTAGTTATCAATAAATGACGATTACTGACAAGGAGTAACCACTGGATCTACTGAACAGATTTTAATGAAATTTGGTACACTGATTCTCAGCTAGAGACAAAAAATATGTTCTACCGCGGTAAAATCCTTTAAACGTGATTTAACCTGTTGGCATCGAGTAAAAAACCGCTAACCGTCGATGGCAGCAGGTTAAGGACAGGAAGGTGGATGATGATGATGACATCTGAGCGAACTGGGAGCCTTCTACTCATTTTACTTAAAGAGTTACATGAATATTGAAATTTGATTAATTTTATCCAAAAAAATCACATTTTTATACGGCTTCATTACTGAATTGGTTTCATAATATCCGCGGCCAAGTCCGAGTTGGAGTTTTGAGGAGTGGGTTCCGTCGTTTTTTTTAAACTATTTGTAGTGGGTAAGTTAAGTTTAAGTCGTGGCATTGTAATTATTTTGAATTGAAACGGGTAGCGTTTATGATTTTTAGGTTACTGATTTTTATCTGTTTTCCGGTTAAGTTAGATATGTTTCAAGTACTAATATTGTTGAAACAGTCTCTGGTGGTAGGCTTCGGCCGCAGCTTGTCACCACCCTCCGGGCTGGGCCAGTGCGTGAAGCGATTTTTTCGTGTTTCGTAATGTGGCCCGGAGAAGCCATCTACCTTCTAGATCTTCATGTCCCATCTTACACCACATCGTCACTTTACATCAGGTGACATTTTGATCAAAGCTTATCGAGCATGAAAAAAGAAACATATCTTACGATCATATAATATCTATAAATAATTATATACATGTTTTATAAACACTCAGTCTCACTATTGGTTTTATTTTTATTCCTCAAAGACAAGCCGACTCAGTGGCGCTGTGGATGAAGGCACGCTTGTGGCGCAAGAGGCAGCGGGTTCGATTTCCGCCGAGGGGTCAAGTGTTTCTATGGTCTGCAAGCACTTTTGCCTTATTCTGGGTGTTTAATGGTCAAATAAAAAAAAAATATCAATATATGTATGTGTATAACATTAAGTCTATCAGATGTCTAGTACCCGTAACACAAGCATAGAGCTTACCACGGGGCTAGTGGTTTGTTTGTGGATTGTCCGAAAATATATTTTTATATATTTATAATGTGGTCGTTATGCGATTTAGCAAAGTTCGTTAGCCATTTTGAGAAACTTGAGTGATTAAATCAGACCAAACACTTGAGTGTCCTAAAGGGTTATTTTTTAGGAACCGGAACCATAAAACCTTTTACATTAAGGTGTTTTAAGTACACTCATGATTTCCTTTATAACATACAATTTGCTTAAAAAGTTCAAAGAATCGAGTCCGCTTAGGTTATTACAGTAAATTTGATCGATTTAAAATCGATTTCGTTCGGTAAACATGAAGGAGCGATGTTTTAATCGATATTTTATTGACAGAGAAGTGATTATGATATGAGATTAAGAGGTTTGTAGATTACATTATATTTTAAATAATTGTCCACTTAGATCTATGAAGCAATAGAAGTGATATATTATGACAACTTATAGCGCATACAATATTATGATGATTATAAATGCTTAGATAAATTTGGTTTCATGTTTTTCAGAATATTTTACTCTATATATATAATTTGACGTTCACTGTACGTAGCCGGCAGAACCCTAGAAAAAAAACGGGCCGATTTCTTTGATATATTATTTCTTTGTTTGATAGCAAGTTTAGTATACTACCTACCTACAAACTTAAGCATTGACAAAGAATATAATAAGCGACCTTATTTTTAACAGGCGACAGACTATTATTGACCGAACCAACATTTTCTATGCATAATGGTTAGTGATTACCTGAAAAACTATTTTAAAACGGTCACCAGTAAAAAATATATTTAACATTATATAAAGACGCATAAAGCATATTTTTATCATGTGTTTTAGAAATATTTCATTTATATGAGAATATTCCGAGCCATAAAGAAGTTCTCTAATGCATTATCCGAAACTATAAGTTATAGCGAAGATAGTGAAGTACGGACAGCAAATTCAATTATTCAATTTAATCATAATGTTTTTTTTTCTATGTGAATTAATTGGTGAACAGACAAGACGTTAAAATAATAATGGAAATTAACTATAAATATGTAACTAATAAATAAATTTCAATAAATATTATCATAAATCATGGAGCGCTGCTGTACAAGGCCATTGTAGAACTAATATAAGAAAATACAAAAAAAAAACAATACAAAAATTCGTTATTGTAAACCAAAACAAAACAATAGTTACAAAAATCACATATAAGGATGAGTACAAAGGGCGGCCTTATCAGTTAAGAGCGATCTCTTCCAGGATTGAAAAATGTCAGGTTAATTCATTATTTAATTTAAATGTAGGAAGGAAGAAGGGAGGAGGAAGGGAGGGATTAACAGAGTTGAAATATTCTGTCCATTTTTTTGGCGCACACACACACATATATTGAAACCAAGCGTGTCAACTTTTGCCTGTATTATGACATCGAAGTGATGCGCGACAGTATCGCTTGTTCCGATATTTATCGTCTCCTTAACACCAATCAAGCACCAAACGTCCAATGCAAATGCGGCAACGTACTGCAAATATTATTTAACCTTATTTTAACGGATGCGCCAGCTTGAAGTGAGCAGCGATCAACTCGACGCATGGTCGGGTTTGGACACGCGAAGAACGTGCATTTAATTTTAAATTCAATTTCAATTATAGATTAATTATATTTTTGTATTCAACTATTACGGGTCACCGACATAGCCAAGCGAATTAGCTCGCTAAAGTGGCAATGGGCGGGCCATGTGGCACGCAGGACAGATGGCCGTTGGGGCCGGAAAGTTCTCGAGTGGAGACCACGGATCGGCAAACGTAGAGTAGGACGTCCACCAACTAGATGGACGGACGATCTGGTAAAGGTAGCAGGCTCGCGGTGGTTGCAAGCTGCTACCGAACGAAGTCACTGGAAGTCATTGAGGGAGGCCTATGTCCAGCAGTGGACGTCCTACGGCTGAAATGATGATGATGATGATGATTCAACTATTTCTTTAATTGTGTCATTTTATTTCTTTATTTTTTATTTTATCTAAAATCTAAAATAAATTGAATGGAGTTTGCGTTATCTAGACATTATGGTATGTATGTCTACACGCTTGCCGATTCAAAGTATACCAGCATTTCGGTCCTTATGACCATTTGTTGTACCTGCTGTCTGCTCACTGACACATTAATAAAATAATCAAATTTTCTATATCGGTGATAATCGTTATTTTATGGTTATTTCATTGAAAACACTAAGGAATAAGATAAAAATGGGTTTATTTTAATGTTTGTAGTATTTTGTGAAAATGTTTGTGTCGTTATAGGGGGCAATCTTTAAATAAACTGAACCGATTTAAATGAAATTTGGTACACAAATTCTTAATAGCTGGAGAAGTGCGGAGCAGTATCGCGGGGCCATTAAACGAGGGTAACACGGGTACATACTGTTAGTTTACAATAAAGTATAATTTAATTTCTCAATATTTTCTCAATGACGAAGTATTTTCACCTAAAAATACTTAAACTATTTCAGCGCATTAATTACCTTATTATTGCGCTAAATCGATTAAACAACTAACTAATACAGAAACTGTTAGAACATAAAACTTTTTGAATTCCAGTAATACTGACGAGAATCACGTCTCTGAACCAATAGTTTTTATCGAAATTGAAAATTCTTCAAACGCTCAAAATGAAAACAGAAACGCTCAAACAAAAAATATAAGATGCATTCGGTTTTGCAATTTCGCTGAAAAACTCTTTGAAATAAATTCATAGAATATTTTATGTGTTTTCTGACCGTACGGGGCTTTTCGCATATACTGCCGGACAAAATTATTTGCACAAAAGGAAAACTTAAAATTTATATTAAAATTGTTTATATTGTGAACTACGATGTGCGAAAAACTATGGACTAAAGTGATATTAAAAAAACTTGATTAATTAAGTTATTCTTAAATTACAACATCAAAATACAAAATTACTTATAACTATGTCAGGATGCCATATAAACCATTTTAATACTTTTTTAACAACGAAACACCGAACTAATTTCACTTGTAAATTCCTATTTACTTCAAAAGAAAATTATACAATGTTGCTTTAGCCTATAACTCAGCTATGCAATTTGAAATGTGCAAAACCAGGTTCTCAACCTTTGACATTTGATCCGCCATTATACAAGCGATGTAAACCTGCGCATGAGTGGACGCACGCATAGATCGGCAGCCGACTGTAAACGTAATCAGAACTATTATCATTTCAAATAATCTGATAAGATATCGCTTGAAAGCGTGAAGAAAATTTAGGTGAATGTGCGTGCTCTTAATATATGGCATTTTAAAGATGGTTTTTGATAGGTAGAAGAAATGTGTGTGTATATGATTTGATTCATTAATTTAAGTGGCAATAGTGAGACTTTCAGGCCTTGTTTTGATATTATGTGTAATATAATTTTGAATTTCAGCTATAGTAAATTAAACATAGTATAATATATTAAGATGATATTGTTATATTTATAATATTGTACACCCTTGTCTCCTTTCTATTTTAAGTTAAGTATTTTCCATCCTAAGGTTGCCTGGAAGAGATTGCTTTTTAGCGATAAGGCCGCCCATTGTCCCACTTGTTTTTTACTTATTTTGTTTTACGTGAAACGCTTTATTGCTCACAACACAGGAACTTCTTGTGTTGTGAACAATAAAGTGTTTTTTAATTGTATTGTATAACACAAGGTTGTTTTTGATATACCTAGCCCATAATAGGTACTCGTATAACAACATGTACACTATAACTAAAAAGTTATATTATAACCAGAGACAGGCTGAACCGATTTTAATAGTTTAAGATTTGTGGGATTTGTTTACAACAACCTGGTGTGATTTTGACCCCTTGAATTTTCCGGCTATGAACACTAAACGTTTACTAATAAATAAACCCGAAAATTTGGAAGGTATGCAATTTTGTTTGTTACTTCTTGTATCGATAAACCGGGTTTAATAAAAACTTGACTAATACTAGAATTCAGATTTACAAGAAGACCATAATGGTTTGCTTATCTTAATATAAAATTAAAGGTGCATGTGTCTGTTCGAATATAATGACAAAATAGCTTAACAGATCTGCCTGAAATTTGAAATAAATTATAACTTGGAACAGGACATAGGCTATTTTTTTATATGTAATTCCGGGAAAATCCATTATAACGCGAGTAAACCCACGGGGCACAGCTAGTTAAAGATAAAATCGATACCATACAAAGTAACGGTATCGATTCCTCAATAATTCATCGGTAATTGTGTTAACAAAAAAAAAAACAATTGACAGACATTTCCTTTGCACATACAAAAACGTGCCGTTTTAAAAAGTCATATGATTTACTAATAATCAAACATTTAATCCAAAAACGTATAGGCCTTTTTAATATCGTAAAAAGTTAATAAGCACTATCGAAGTGTCTCGCATGCTCCAACCGTTTAGCTATCATTTGAAACTGTCGTAGAAAAACACTTGACGGATGAATCGTTTGATACTTTATTGCAACGCTACGTTGGCTGGCAACACTTTTTTGCGCGCGGTTGTATTTTAGGTGGTTTTTGCTGTTTTCAGGGGTGCCAATCATTAGTGTGACTTCTGCGGTCTCATGCGCTACATTTAAACATAGGCATTGTCATAGACAAACTTTGATTGGCTGCTCACACGATACAAAAACATTAAGGTATAAATTACTCACAAAGATGGTATTCATTAAGATGCCAACAAACATTCTAAGTAAAAATATATATAGCCAATACTGCTTACATGTTAGTCTGTAAAGTATATGCTTAAACTAGCTGTCCGCCCGCGGCTTTGCGGCGGAATAATAGATTTTGAAAAAGTGGCTTTGATCCTCTACGAAATCGGAATCGGGCTTTGCTCGCAATCATTGTTTTCCAATATGAAAGCTATAATTATTGTGAAGTTTCATCAAAATCAATTCATTATTTTTTGGAATTTTACGCAAAACTAGTAGTAGTTTTTACTTATAGTACTAGTAGGATGGCCCATCCTGATGCCTTAAATAAATGATTTTATTATTTATATTATTACCTTTTAAAACCGTCATTTTGGATAACACCAACTTCAAAATATCAACTTCAGCGTGAACGTTTTCCCTTAAACATGACCAGTTTTCTAGAAAATTCTTTACCAATCTGAAATTCAGTTGACTTGTTTATTAAGCTTGGAACGGTCAGTTTTATATAAGTATAACATACATATTAAGATTTCATTTTTTTTGTTTTTTTTTATATCATAGAGTCGTCGACCTTCGGATATAATTCGGGCAGTACTTGAAATAAATATTTTGGATTTATCATTTGCCTCCAAATTAACGTTCTAAAGAAAATTCATAATTCATAAAATTTATTCAATTCACAATTTTTACATTGTATCTAATATAAAATAATATGATTATGATTATTATCGTTCTAACATGAAAATAAAATCGATGGTCCATTATTATTGGCAGTAAGTGTATCCTCAAGTATTCGCAGTATAAGGGCGTAAGTACGATATGAGTTGGGTTCGTACACATGCACGCGAGTGTACGTGTGTTGTACTGATAGGAGAATTCACTGATTTATACTAGAAATGGCTTTTAAACTGTACAGTTTTAAAATGTAGGCTTAGGTCGAACCTACTCGCAGCTACGCGGGAAGCGGGACAGGACGCGGGAGCGTCTGCAACGCGGGATATGATAATTGGAGTATTTTTTCAAAAACTCACTGCTCGACCACTATACCTACATTTCGCATATAAATGTTCAAGACATTTCAAGATTTGTTATTTTAA
This sequence comes from Gymnoscelis rufifasciata, assembly GCA_929108375.1. Lineage (NCBI taxonomy): Eukaryota > Metazoa > Arthropoda > Insecta > Lepidoptera > Geometridae > Gymnoscelis > Gymnoscelis rufifasciata. The sequence goes on along the minus strand of OV815327.1, from coordinate 2,860,292 downwards.
TGACAGTGATGATGCCTATACCACTGAAAATCAGCGCTATCGCTTCTCCCTGAGAAACTTCAGCTCATGTTGAGTGGCAAACATTTTGTTTCTTTAGTATTTTATAATTTTTTACTAAAATTATGTATGTTATTATAATGTTTGGAGAAACAAATAAGGACTTTCTATTCAATATTGTATTTATTATTATTTATTTTTTTATTTAAAGAAAAGGCTTTGTCGCTTAGCGACCATATCGCCTAGTAACAAATTATTGTGTTATAAGTTTGACGTGTCTGTGTGTCTGTCTGTCTATATGTGGGTCTGTCTGTCTGTCTGCGACATCATTGCTCCCGAACGGATGGACCGTAATTCAATTTAGTTTTTTTTTTTGTATGATAGGTCAGGTTCGGGCGACGTCAGGTAGACATGTTTGATGAAATCGGTCGACCTGTTTAAAAGTTATGAGGGTAAAAGTGGGGAAGGATGTCCGAAAATCTACAAATATACTCGAGTGGGGTCTCAAATGAAAACCCATCACGTGCACATTACAAAATAGTATGACTTTTTACTTTTAAGGGAGCTTAAGTTCTGGAATCGAGGGTTGTTTTTATATTTTAAATTTAGATTTAATAAGATGAATGATGATGGGATGAAAGTCATGTGACAAGAACAGCGTTAGATATGAATGTAGATGGATATGTGAGAAGAGGTAGGCCGAAGAAAAGATGGATGGACTGTGTGAAAGATGGCATGTGTAAGAAAGAGGTGAGTGTTGAGATGACGGGTGATAGAGGGAAATGGAAGCAGAAAACATGTTGTGGTGACCCCACGTGATGTGGGATAAGGTCAGGAAGAAGAAGAAGAAGATTAAATAAGAATGACAGTGATGATGCCTATCTATTGACTTACATACCTATATACATATATGGATATGACAGTCAATCTTAATATATATAAATCTTGTGTCACAATGTTTGTCCTCAATGGACTCCTAAACCACTTAACCGATTATAAAAAAATTCGCACACCATGTGCAGTTCGATCCAACTTGAGAGATAGGATGGTTTTTACGGCGAGAAAAATTCGAATAATTTCCGGGAAAATTTTATACCCGTGCGACGCCGGGGCGGGCCGCTAGTAGATATATAGATATATATCTACAATATACAATACAATACAATATTCTTTATTGAAACACCATAAAAAATAATATTACAAAGAATTGTGCGTAGCAAAAAGTGAGACAATGGGCGGCCTTATCGCTAAAAGCGATCTCTTCCAGGCAACCTTTGGATGGAAAGAGATCATTGTACACACGGAAGCAGTGGCGTCTACAACAAAATTGTAGAAATAATAAAAATAAAAATAAATAAATGGGTACAAAAAGATAGGTTTAAAGATAACATAGTGAACATAATAGTTAGAGAAAGGAAATAGTGAATACAAAACAAGATAGTATGAAGTAAATACAGTACAGAAACAATAAAATAGAAAATGAAAATAATAGGTACAAGGTGTTTACAGTATCAGTAGCAAAGATTATTTTTAGTAGAAAGAAAGTAATTATATACTAAGTTTTTAAAGTTCGCTAAAGTTTTAGCTTTCCTGATTTCTACGGGTAAGGAGTTCCATAATTTGATTGCACGCACAGTGAAGGAAGAGATAGAGGAATGGAAGGAGTGGTCCGGAGTTTTTAATCTAAACGTATCAGTGGAACGTAATGAGCGGGAGTGTGATTGGTGGAGAAACTCAAAACGCTCTTTGAGGTAATGGGGTGTATTCGGTAGGAAGAGGATACTATATAGGAGAGAAAGGAAATGTGCATCCCGGCGAAGACGTATGGGTAACCATTTAAGCTTGTCACGGTACTCAGTAATATGGTCGTACTTTCGTATACCGAAGATAAAGCGAATGCAGAGATTTTGATACCGTTCAAGCTTATCAAGCTGTGCCTGGGTTAAATCGGGATAGCTGGCATCGGCATAATCAAGAATTGGAAGAAGGAGTGCTTGAGTTAATGCTACCTTCGTGGAAGTAGGCAGAAAATTACGCAACCGCTTGAGAGAAGCATATGAGGCAAATATTTTCCGACCTACCTCGGCGAGTTGAGGTTCCCAAGTGAAATTTTTATCTAATAATAAGCCTAAATTTTTTACTGAGTTGGAGATTTCTACCGGTACTTTGTCAAAAACTATCTTCGGAAGGGGATTCAGGTCGACCTTGGCAAGCGCGCGAGAGCTCCCAATAACAATTACTTTGGTTTTAGAAGCATTTACCATGAGCCCGTGCGCTCTACTCCACTTTAATATGACTTCAAGATCGGCGTTAGTCCTGTCAATTGCTTCACTAAGTTGATCTGCCTTTGTTTTGGTGTAAATCTGCAAATCATCAGCATAAAGGTGGTATGTCGAAGAAAGATTAAGAGAGATACTGTTAATAAATATAGCAAAAAGAAGAGGAGAAAGAACGCCACCCTGTGGCACACCAGCAGTCAGTTGACACCAAGTTGAGAAATTATCGTCAATATTAATACGCTGCCGGCGGCCAACAAGGTAACTCCGGAACCATTGAATTGCTGGAGGTGACATATTGAGCGTTCGAAGTATACCGAGCAGAATGTCGAAATCCACGTTGTTGAATGCGTTACTAAAATCTAGGAGGGTAAGAATTGTTAGCAGGCCTTCACTCATGCCATCTCTGATATCATCAGTGACCTTTATAAGAGCTGTTGTTGTACTGTGGCCTGGCCGAAAGCCGGACTGGAAAGAGTTAAGAAGTTTGTGAATAGCCACGCCTCCTCCAACAGACCCTAAGCGATCATTACGGATGAGATCAAAGCCGGGTAAGTTAAATAAAGTAGAAGGTAGAGACGGTTTCAGCCATGTCTCAGAAATTAGGATCGCATGAATATTTGACTGGTTGAACGATGCCAGCATATCCGTAAAATGAGCCGGGATACTTTGAGCGTTAATGTGCACTGCGTTAAAATTAGTTGAGACATCAGAGAAAGTGGATGTTAAAATTTCAGAGAGAGAAGGAATACTAGAAAACTTTCATTGCTACCTGTAGAAGAACACGATAAAAATAAATCATTTTCATCACTACTCATTTAACTTTAGGTACCCTAAATTTACTTTATAGAAAATAATTTAAAAAAAAAAATGAACTTAACCAATACAATTAATTTAACTTAATATTAAGTACTCTTAAACAACCTGTTTTTTTATCTGTGTCCACCCGTCAAAAAAGAAAACGACAACACTGACTATTAGAAGTGTCATTGTCAAATAACGCCATTAAAAAGTCAATGTCAGTCTATGGGTTACATTAGACGGATGTTATCAAAACAAAACAAAAGTTCAAAGCATGAATAAAACGACAAGAAGTCAAGGCATCAAATACATACACAATAAAGAAGTTACTTCTTGGAATTAGCTACACGACGAGTCTTCACTGATCCTGTTTTGTTGATGTCTTTCGCTGTTTCGGTCGAAGGCGCGGGTGCGGCTTTTTCACTTCCAAGATCAACGGAGATAGCCGACAACTCTGCAATGCTAGTTACACGATGTCGCGATCCATCAGATCCCAAAACATAAACAAGACCTTGCCGTGTCCAGCATTTAGTTATTCCGAAGCGCCTTCGTGCTTCCATGAAAGTATCATGACGCATCTTTGTGAGGAACTCAGAAAGAGTTATGCCAGTATTCTTCAGATTAGCCTTGGCAGCCCACAGTTTCTCACGAAGGGTTGTGTTCTGAAGTTTGCAGAGAATAGGGCGAGGCCGGTTCGATGTGGAACGTCCCATGCGGTGGCAACGACTGATGTCATTCCTAGTGGATCCTAATACTTTCATCTGTTGAGTGAAAGTTCTAACTGCAGTCTCTTCAAGATTTTCACCCTCGGACTCAGGAACTCCATGTATTAAGAGAATTTTACGTCTGCCTCGCATCTCCAGTCTATCAATTTCGCCCGCCAACATGACTACTTGCTCTTGTAGTGTTTTCAGGGACTTGGTAACAAACCGTTTGAAAGCGGAGAAATCAGCAACAAGAGCTGTTATATCATTTGTAGGAGTGCTGGATCTCTGCAACTTAGCCTCGAAGTCAGCCATAGTATCCCGGAACAAAGAACTCAGCTGAGACAGGGAACTCTGGATGTTATTTGTATCCATGCTGAGACAATGTGTTCTTTGAGGTTATGAGGTGTAGTAAATAGTGCTCTTGTCTATGTTTGTGGTTGTATGAGAATGGAGAAAATACTGGATGACAGGTAGGGCGCACAGATAAGTTGTTTAACACATAATTGATTTGTTAATTCAACTAAATACAATTTAAAATAATTAAATAAGAGGAGCAATCTTACAACAATGTTTACTTTGTCACGCCTACCGCCCAAAAAACTATTGACAATATCTATTGACTGTCATATCCAGTACAACACTAAGTCTACGACCTACGTTAGCTACGTGAAGGTGCATATACGCACACAGACATAGTGCCTATTCGCGACGGTATTCGACAGGAAAACTATGGAGTAGATTTTATTTAAAAAAAGTTCTTAAGGTTATGAATCAAGCTGTTCTAAACTGATATAAAAGAGTTATTTAAATGCTTTAATGTTTATGTTCTATTGTTTGTTTTAATTGTATTTGGCTGTAACTCAAAAGGCTTTCAACGGAAGATCAGCGTTCTTTTGTCACAAAATAGCACATGTTAAGTTGAGGGCCTTTTTGGTACACTTTACATTATGTTTATATGTTATTATTATTATTTTTTGTGTCCTAAATAAAATGTGTTTTCTTTCTTTTCTTTCTCTTTTTTATTGACTATTCAGCGAGAGATTGCAGGTTCGATTCAAATCTGAGTGTTATTTTATGTATATTATCTGACTGTGTAATACTGTCAGTACTGTCAGAATTGCATAAGTCCAATCATAGCATAATACATAAAAATTTTAGAAATTAATTCATAATTATATGTATTTTAAGAGCGCGTGTAGGTTCACCAACTAGATGGATGGACGAGCTAGTGCAGGCTGCCTGCTCACGGTGGATGCAGACCAAAGTTTTATAAATCTTTAAGGGAGTTATCTTATGTTGATTGATACACCCATATCACCAAAAGTACGGCACAAACTAAGCGTAGATATCCGTCCCACTATTATCTGATTGCGAAGAGTTAATAAATAAATAATAAATAAATATTTCCGGACTACTCACACAGCATCACCTAACCCCAAACTAAGCAGAGCTTGTACTATGGGTGTTAGGTGACTGATACACTACATACATATTTTTTTTGTTAATACATAGGTTAATATATTATACATAGAAAACACCCAGACAGTTATTTTTAATGATGACCACAACCATTAATTAATGATTACATTGACGACGAAGATCACTAAAAGTAGATAACAATGAATGTATAACTTGTTCATAATAACTTTTTAAGTAAATTTATTAGGGCTATAAATGTACATTCAAAACATCCACGGTTCAGTTCAAGGAGTTAAACATTTTCAAAAATTGACTTCCCTATAACGTTTTCAAAATTAATGCAGCTTCTATATTTGAAATTCACAGTTCACTGCATCTACCGCAACTACAAGTATGTCATCTCGTAATTTAAATCGACATATTTTTAGTTCACATAAAAATCCGTCGTCTCCATGCATTCCTCTAACGCACACACACAAACTCACCTGTGTGCATCGAGAATAACATATTTTTGTTGCCTCTATATATTTTTTACGGTCGTATTTTATATTTTTCTATGTATAACATCTTATATAGCTTTTCTGCGGGTTTTATGTTTTTCCTTTATTTTCTTCAGTCGACACGAAAGATTTCTGTTGGCAAGGTTGCTATAGCTAATCATGATAATCTTTGTTAAGGCCGATCAAACAGAATATGCAGTGTTTACAAAATTTAAAACTTCAGTTTTTTTTTAATTGACTATGTTGCTATTATTATTACGATATTCAAAAAAAATAACTGATAAAGGCATGGCAAAAAGATTGGTTTTTCTTGCATTTTGAGGCAGTTGAACTATTTTAAATGTTTTATTATGAATTAAAAAGCGTAATTTTGATTTTACTCAAAGCTTATTCTTCTTTATACCTAATAATTTAGTCATAGATCAAGTCGGAACTCGGGTACGTTTTAACTATTACTATCAAGTGTATTATTATTCCGTTAGATTTTGGTAAATCTGAAGGAATAAAGAACAAAAACATAAATATTTAATTTGACATTAAACGAAAATTCACAGTTTGGCAAAGTTACGCAATGAAAATGAATGTATTGACCTATTTCGCGACTGTTCTCATCGCCTCGGTGGCGCAGTAGGCAGCGCGTAAGTCTCATAATCTTAAGGTCGTGAGTTCGATCCTCACCCGGGGCATAATTTTTGCACTCAACATCCTTATAATTTTCATTTTTTATTATGAAAACAGTGACCAAATTCCAAAACAAAGGAAAATAATCACAGTTGTCTTATAATATACATCAAAAGTTCATACTTTTGGGTCAAGGGTTCCTCGTAGCTAGTTAAGAACAACAAAATGATTGAAATTTTGTTTTAAAACTGAATATTTTTATAGAACTGAGTATGTTTCCATGTGTACAGCACTTTGGTAAACAGCATTGTAAACCGAAAAGCATTGTTTGGTTTAATTTGTACTGATAATGTGTATTTACTCTAATTTACGAATACAGTAGAGAAACAGAATTCTTTATAAATAATTATTCTTCTATAACCGTGAAGTTGGGCTTAGAGAACTAGACGCTCATAAAATCTCCTTCGTATTCCATCGTCTGAAACCCATAACTTCAACAAAAAATATTAAAAAATAAAGAAAAACCCATAAAAGCAGCCGTCTTGCGATGCGTTATCATTTTTATATGTTACCCCCCTCCCCCTACCACCCACCCCTCCCAAATGCAACTCACACACACAAAACATACTATAAATGGGTTAAAGAAAAATGTGTCTACCTGAAAATGTAGGATGCATGAGCTTTTTTATTCCTTTTACATTTTCTTTGCTATCCGCGAGTCTCATATCGCCGATATAAAACTGAAAAATACATTTCCCGACCACACACGATTCTAACCCCTATCGCAAAGGCTGATAGGAAAAAATCGCTTGCTTACGCTTGAAAAAACAGAGCACACACGTTCACACACACAAACATGCGAGCGTTTAGAAAAAAAAATAAACTGCACACATATAAATCGCATGCAGCCCGAAAGGGATGCACTCAGAGTCATAAAATACACACACTAGCGCAGAGCACCCACACAAGCGCCTGTCGCCTGCTGTCTGGACGTGGCGACGTGTAGAGCCGTATACATGAACAGGCACACAAGCATATCCCGAAGAAAACGATGCATGTGTTGGAAAAATGCTTTTCCTTGCAGCAACCTCACGGGAAGAGTTCCATAGCGAATACCTCGCGGTAAAGACTACTCGCTCACAAAATATTTCAAAACCTTAAAAATCGAGCAAAACCTCAAAACAATATCCAAGAATTTACAAAAAAACTTGAAATCAATCGAGCATGTCTCGAGTTTCATCGCCCGTTTCGTCAAAAAAGCGCATTCCACAAAATGATAAAAACCCGCGAATGAAAAAAATGTCACCTGAAGATTAAAAAGTTGGCGTTCTAAACTCAAATCGCGAAGTTGGCTTCACGTGTCGGGTCTATTAGTGATGTAAATGTGTTTAATGAGTGTGTGGCTGTGTGCGTGCTAGTGTTGTCTTTCTCAGTTGCCTTTATTTGCCTGCTTATTAGTGGAGCTTTTAACACTGAGTACATCTTATAATTGACTTTTTATTTTCTTTTCATATTAGATTTCAAGGTTGGCAATAAATTAAAATGAATGTTAAATCAGTTTATGCACCAATTTTCCTAAACAGACAAGGTAATGTTACCGTCACGATAAAATCAGTTAAATGTTCGTAGATTAAGCAAATGCAGTAATTACTGGTAAGAAGTATTATCTAATTTAATCTACATTGTTTTTAAGAAGATAAATTAATATTGGAACAATATTTATTATGAAACGAAACTCTCGTTGATTTTAGTAATGATTCTATATGACATAAGATAAGATTTAGGATAGTTTAAACATCAATCCCTTTTGTTCACAAAAATATTGAACTCGTATTTTTTTTTATTTCTTTTTAAAATAATGTTTGGACCATGTTCTCGACTTACTTTGACGCATTATTGCATCTCATCTAAAATAAGCATTATATATTAGGCCCGGTTGACTTGAATCTCCTGAGCTAAATAACCTAGACGAAAATAGCTGAGTATAGGTAACTCATTGTGTAATTAATTTCAAATATCAAACCGCTTAAATATATACTTATATACTACGTGTTGAATTATGTACAAGTTTATTATGTAATATACAACATTGTTTGTCTGTAGTGCAATATTAAACGATGCGAGTTCACATATACATTTCGACATTTTGACAGTCGCGTGGCAAATTTTTAACGTGTATTTAATCGGGCGTTGATTATGCTAATAGGAATTTCCCGTTATTTGCTGTTTTTACACTAATCGTTGGCCGCCCCTTGTGCTCACATACCTACTTATTATAGGTAATTAGTAAAAAATGTATAGCAGACCGAGGTAATTTTCTAATTTAAAATGTCTGTTCTTTATGTAATGCCTACTTATAAACATAATTTCTACCATACTATACAATAATCTTATTTTTTACTCTACATTATCCGATGTATTCCCAACTATTTTACCAATTACTTAAAATTTAAAACATGCTTTTGTTTCTTATAACTTTTTGCATTGAATATTCCCAAATGGTCCATTTCATAGACCCAAGATATCGTGTTTTTCTAGATAGACTGAAATATTAAAATCCAACAAGATAATACAATCGTCTATTTATTCATAATATCTTGATAGATTTTAGAAAGATTATTTTTTATTACAAACAAACATCCAAAGGCTGGCTATGTCAAATAATTCTTATTCTTTATTCAACTTATCTCATTTGCAATACTTTCCAAAAACATAAACATATATTTCCATATATATAATATCCATGTATATACATTTAACCGGCTCAACCAATGTGCATCAAACGTGTCTATGAACACTCCCGCAAAAGTCGCCTTTGATACAATTTTTTTTTATTAAAATTGGGTTCATTCGCAATGAGGTTCGGGAGCTATGGTGCCACAGACAGACAGACCGACAGCTAGACACACAGACAGAAACGTCAAACTTATAACACCCCTCTTTTTCAGTCGGGGGGTTAGAAGTATGTTTTTTAATATTCATAAAAAGGCAATGATGAAGTTTTTTGATATCTTACTGAATTCAATTTACTAAAACAGCATACCGGTCTGCTAGGATCTCATACAAATACGAAAATAACATCTCGGGTTTTTTTTCAAGATTTTAATCAAAAATCGTTCCGCTACAAATTGTCATTTTAGTAACTTTAGTTGTTGGAAACACTAGTAGCTTGTACTGAACCACAAAAAGGTAGTTTTCTCATAAGTGAGTCAGAAATAGGGCACCTAAGGGCGTTCCACGTTTGTGCTCTAGGCTTTGTTTGAAGAACTAGGTTTTCAGGCTAGGTTAGGGTTGCCTACCAATTTCAAATAAGTACCTATAATTTTAAATGATTAAATTTAAGAAACTTTTTATACGATGTATAAAATAACAAGTAGGTACTTCAGTATAACTATACACTATAAGTACTAGTATTTCATTTAAAACAGTTTTAATAAAAATAAAAAAAAAATTGCTAAGGCGATGAGTTTGTTAAGTGTAATGAACCTATATTAATAGCAATGTGATTCGGTCACGTATTATCGCAAAATATAAAAGATACGTTTTTTTTTAGTTGAACGTTAGTTTGGAAAATAGAGAAAATTTCATGGGTGTGCATGTCCGTGAATGTTCTTATTAACGATTTTCACGAAAATATGGAAGTTCCAAGAAAAAATGGTCTGAAATCGACAAAACGTTATGGTATGTAAAACTACCAAAATTCTCTTCAAATATTCTTCCGTGAAATTTAAAGAAAAATTATTAAGAATAGTTTAAGAAAATGTAGTAGTTACGTGGCTCAATATATTTACTATAAACTTTTCACAAGTTTCGTATATCCTTTTCGTTTGCAAACGGATTTCGACCTGTTGATAGTATTTAATTCTAATAAGTACTGACTGGACAAAGTTCTTGGCACGGAGGTTAACCAACCAGAGCGTAGAACAGTTTTGACTGTCACGATTCGCTTTAACTAATCTTATGCACGTCAGCTAAATATTTCTTTCACATCCTTTCCAAAAGCTATAATTTACGTAAAGGTAACTAAAATTTAGATTGTAGTTAAGTTTAAACACGTGGTTTAAAAAAGTATATCAATTTTATAATAATTACATGAACCAAAATGTACATGTAGCTACTAACGCTGAAGGTAAATATAAGTTTTCGCTGAACACCAAAAGTTTATTAAACTTGGCTTATCACAGAGGTCGTTTAAACTTGCTCACACCAGAAATCACCTGCATGTATCCCCTGCGAAGAGGATAATTGGATTTTTTTTTCAAATATCCCCTGCGCGTCCGCTTCCAGGAGTGGCAGAGCATTTTTGGAAAAACATTCCATTAATCCCCTTCCGTATAATCTATACAGATATTTATGAATCTTAATAAATGCGCTTAGGTTAGGAACTGCTGTTCGGTTTGTAGTTTTAAATCAATATTTAATAAAAAACGAAATTTAAAATTTAAGAAAAACCCCCGATTCCTTAATTGCAATGCCTTAATTTGCATAAAAGTAAACACGCAATACTATTTCATTTGATACCCCACTCAAGTATATTTGCAGATTTTCGGTTTTCCTTCCCCAATCTCAACCCCAAAACTTTTAAACAGCTGAACCGATTTTCATGAAACATGTCTAAGAACACCAGGGCCAAACTCACCTTTCATACAAAAAAAAAACTATTGAAATCGCTCCATTCGTTCGGGAGCTATGTATGATGTCCCAGACAGACAGACAGACAGACACGTCAAACTTATAAAACCCCTCCTTTTTGGTCGGGGGTTAAAAATAGATCACCCATTTGTATAAACACAACTTACGAACTACGGCATCAAATTGGACGTTGCTTTTTTTGTTTTGCTAAGATCTAGATATGGTTTGAATAAAATACTATTTATATACAACGTGTAACAAAACTGGGGGTTGAAACTGAAATCCCTCGAAAACTGGAAGTGGGGGTGGTGTGAAAACAATGTTTAATAACATAACTTTTTACAGCGGCCTCATAAAGAATTTAAAATAGTGATATTATTCTTATCATCCTGAAAGTGTTAACCCTGTAACCATACCTTAAAATATGAGACCAAAATATTTCCCGACCTAGTTCAGTTATAACCGGATCGATGTACTATTTTAACTTCTGACAGTTCCGGATTTATTCAGTTCCGAATGCTCTTTTGATATTGTACAATTTTATTAAAAGCTTTGCTTTGCTTTGTTTATTAGAATAGATTTGAAGAGATCAATAATTAAGTAAACTATTATTTTTTTAATTATAAAACTTAAGTTTAAAAGAAAGAAGAAGTAGATTTTAGAAATACGTGAGTAAATCCGTTATTTTTTTGTTACTTTTGCCTATTATGTTTTTATATTAGCATTGGCTAAATATTGAAATTATTTTAAAAGTCATTTAATGATGGCTTAGAAAATTTGGTTAAATTGGTTAAAAATGTTTTTTGATTTATACGACAATTATGTTATTATCGAAACGTTCAAATTGAGAGCTACTATGTGCTTTTAGCGTTCAAAAAGAGTGTAGTAGTTTTAGGCCAACTTCGTTTCTAGCTATTTTAGTAGCTTTAAGTTATTTTTAATTTATTGATAGTAGGTATGTTAACTGTCTATATAATGACTATAAGATCAGAATTAGGAGTCTCGAGTTTGATTTTCTTGAAGTCTTATTATAATCAAATAAGCCAATGCAGGTTATTTCTTACTATCATTTTATCAAAATTCTAACCAGAAACTCAGTAACTTCGTAACTTATTAGAAACACATAGCATCCCTATTAACGTTCCCACAGCTGGGACACAGAGACTCTCTTGACCAGAGAGATTAGGCCTTAATTCACCAAGCTGGCCTAGTGCGAGTTGATAGAAACACATTGCAAGCATTAATTCTAGGTTAGCTCAGACATAAGCGACTAAATGGCAACCGGTGTCCATTTACCTAGTCAATTTATTTAGCATAATTGGATATTCGTATAGGCAATAATCCAAACTGCCAGCGCTTATAATTTTATCACCCACATATAATTATCCACTGTAACGTCCTCTGGCACTTTTGTGCCACAAAATTTTACCCCGACTTACGTCCATGGTACTAAAAGGCCACACGAGGTTTAGCTCTTTTGGTTTCGGATTATTTATTATCTATGATGCCAAGTTGCTATTGTCAATGTCAGATGTCACTGTCAATAATTATTCTACATTATATGCGAGACCTTATTCGAATTATGGCAAGTGACGACAAGATGTATGGGCGTTTATTGAATTCAGCATTTTCAATTATTCTAGCTTTTATGGATTTTTCCGAGGAAATTTTACATTTTATAGATAAAGTACATAGTTTACAGTTAAAAGTAGTCAAAGTTACTCTTATAACATCAGCTTTAAATATAATACTACTCACCTGATTTCAGAATAAAAATGAATACCTACAGTACCTTGTAATCTGAAGCTCTGAAACAACTACAAAATTTTTCAAGTAGGTAAAGTATGTAGAGGCTTTGGGGGGTGATTAATCGATCTAGCTGGGTTTATAACTGATACTGAATAAAGATAATGATGTTTTTTAATTCTACACACTTGTCCGATTCAGAGTCTATAAAGGTTTTTTATTTTACAAAAAGATAGTTTTCCCGAGCAAAATGATTCTTAGTTATTATGTTTTTAGACTGCTTCAGTGGCGCGGCGAGAGTGAAAGTGTTTGTATGTTCTACAAGCACTTTTTTCTTGGTCTGGGTGTTTAATATGTATAATAAAAAATATCTATATATGTATGCCTATTATATGAATTATATAAGATATCTAGTACCCATAACACAAGCTCAGAGCATACCACGGGACTAGATGTTGTTGTGTGAATTGTCTGGAAATATTTATTTATGTTTTATTTATTAATGCACAGTGGCAGGAACATATATAGAAAGTTAGTTGAAGCGTGCTTTTGTAAAGGGTGTAATCAAGCGTTAATAGCTAAACGGTTTGCTGCAATCATTTGCACACTAATAGACCATGACATAGCCAATTATACGAGCTCCCGAAAACAACAACAAAGTAGATAATAAAGATACGGTTTTTAGTTTCAAGTATTTTGTAAAGGATTTTTAATCTAAATAAAACAAACACTTAATAAAATAATAAGTTAAGACGAAACGGGAAATGAAAATAAAAATAGAGGGAATACGAAAGAAAATACTAATAATACATTTCTTTTTAACAGTAACGGTCCAGTCACCTCCTAACCCAACGATAGTTCCTATTAATACCTACACAATTACGAAGATAATATATTTTATTTCAATATAGACTTTAGAATAAAAATATATTTATAAGTGCTAAGTGCCAAAAATGTCAGTAACCTTAAACACAAGTTATATAAAGAATATTATACAAATGAAGCGAGAATTTGAAGATTTTACTGAAGAAAATGAGGCTAAAGATGGGAATAACTCTAGTGATGGTATATCTGAGACTAGTGATGTAGAAAATACAGCAGATACTACCACAGCACTAGATTACACGGATAATGCTTTAAATCTGTACCCGATGGCGGATTTGATAAAGAAAGAGTTTATACCGGATTTCTACACGAATCCTTTTAGGAACCAGAACCCATTCAAAAACCAAAATCTGAACTTCAAGGATCCATTTCTATTGCCGTCGCAGTTGTACAAGAGTTTCCTAGCGACTCTTGGAAAGAGGAGAAGAAATGTGGCAGATTGCTATTCTCTGTATCAAAGAAACATGTTGTTCTCGAATAACTTTGGGGTCGATGCGTCAGATGATGATGGGGATAGAGCCACGGATTCTCCAGATGAGGGAGTAAGTTCTAGAAGCGATAATATTCTAGACCTAGGTCTATAATATTATAGGTTAGTACTATGCTAGCTACTACTATTTTTAACCAGTGGTTTCCATTGAAGTCTCCTTCAGTTCCCGAGGACAGGTAGTTTCTGCAACTTCAATAAGAAAACGAGTAAGTAAGGAGTAAATCCACTTGTCTACATTCATGATCTTGATTTGTCATTTTTCATTTGTATTGAGAATGTATAGCTAGGCATAGCTATACATAACTCGTTGAAAAACAATGAGTTTCGAGCTTCATGTGCAAATGTTATAAAAAAGCCCAGGGTTCAACTGTTTTTTTTAATGTGCCCTGCACTGCTCAAATCGGCCTCTCAGGGTATTTTTCGAACTATTTATCACCTTCGATTTCTGCTAGCCCAACGCAATAAAATAATCAGACCATAATAAAGACCATTATTTAATTTTGTTAAAAGCAGGTACCTACTCAAGTATATTAGATACAAGATCAAAATCAAAATATAAACCTCTATCGCAGATACTTTTTTCTACATTTTCAATAAAATATTTTCGTTTACGAACTCAATATATTTCAATGAAGTTGTTTTAGGTGAATCCATAAATGGAATAAGAATTCTTAAAACACAAGTCTTCCGTCTGGAATCTGTTAGTGTGTGGCTAAATCCGTCTCCTGCTTGAATAACTTTAAGGATCTTCATAACTTACCTTAAGGCACATGTTTTTCGCCCATTTTGTGAATGCACTGTTTCACGGAGGGATTCCTATGCATCTAGATGCATAAGCATCCCTCCGTGAAACATATACATATAGCTATATGTATATAATATAACTTAAACGACTTTAAACTGTAATTTTGAAAGAAATTATCAAGGCTGTAGATTTAAATCAGCATAATCATTTAAACACAGCTGAGTGTCGACCCATGTGTGTACTATAACCTAAGTTTATTTTAATGATGTTCTCTGTTATCTTTTTGTGCAGAAATAAATATGTATTTAAATTTTTCTTTCTTTCTTTCTAAATTCGTAGATAATTAAAAAAAATAAAAACATTGCATTTTGTTAAATATACACGAATTTGAACTACGTCTAAAAGATTTATACCAATAAGATGTTTTTAATAGGTTTAATTTAAAAAGATATAGACCGTACTAGGCCAAATTAGACCAGCTCTTATTAGAAGACTATGGAGTTATGCAAGGTGATATTCTGGAGCATATCCTTAACACCTGCTTTTGTTTCAGAAGGCGGGGGCATCGTCGGCATTCGTGTGGAGTGGAGGGGGGGTGGGGGGGCAGGAGCAGGCTGCTGCTCAGTCCAACGCCGTACCTACCGGTAAGTCTTTTATCCATAGCCATGGTTCTACCATCATCAAAAAGGGGGAGGGATTGATGGAATATCCACATAATCTCTGTAATTTTACGGACATAAACTAACTCTGTCTGTCTCTTTTCAACAGTAGAATTCTGCTGGCACCTTTCTTATAGACTTAACATCATAATTGGGTAGCTCACTCATCTGATAGAGATTTTGTGATGGTCAGACTAGCTCAGAATCGTTTGCGCTTTTTGTGGAAGTTAATCAGCATCACCCTAGATTGATCTAATGCCAGAAAGAAGAAGCCCAGCTTCCAACAGAGTATACGACATGTACCTCTCGTAGCTCCTCATGACTATTTACTTTATGCTTCCTGTGATAGTGTATAAATAACTTAATTTTGGCCATTAGCAAAGGGAATAATTTGAATTGCAGTTTTACCATTGCACCACAAGCGAATCATCATTAAGCTGGTAAAATTGTAAACTATGTTAGAGGGCCCAGCCCGGAGGGTGGTGACAAGCCGCGGCCGAAGCCTTCCACCAGAGACTGTTCCAGAGCTGACCATAAGCTCTTTTTAGACACTTCTAGTGTTAGATATGAGGTTCTTCTGTGGTTCTCAGGCACATCAGGCGGCGGCGGTGCCCAAGGCCTGGTGCACTGGATGTCGGTGATGGCGGAGCACATGGGTGGGGGGCACCACGACCCCTCCCACTACGCCCTGCCCCCCTGGAACAATGGTGCTGTTGATGTGAGTACCCCTGTATTCTTTTTTGTACCCTAATAGCATAGCCTAATATTTTTTTGATAACATATCTTCAATATCAAAATAGATTTGCTTTGAGAGTTAACTCGGTGGACAATAAATTTCGTAGGACTCATATACCAAGACTTCCGTGTATTTAAACAGTTTATATACATTATTGTTTTATTATAATAAAAGGCAACACTAAAATGTTTTATCCATTGACGATTTCTAACAAGATATATTCTTACACGATTCTTACAAGGCTATAAGAAAGTTGACAATGTTTAGGGTCAATTTTCGTTCAAATGTCAAATATATGCAAATGACAGACACACCTGACAATAAAAAACAGCCGTCATTCTAACTAATACATGAGATTACAAACCTCTATTTCGTGAGTTGCGTTCTCATTATAAACTGATTTATTGTATGACATTGAACATTTTTAGTTACAAATAAACTTTTCTATTTAATTTTTGAATTTTTGATTTTGATAAGAACTATACAAGTCTAAGCAGTCACAAGACAACACAAAACTAGAATAGTATTCCATTTACCGGTTAGCCTAGCCCAACTCAATGTAAATAAATAAATAAACTCTATTTCGAACCTCAAGACGAAAGTCTTCAAACCAATGTGTAGCCAGTGACGACTTATTGATCCGAAGCGTGGCGCATCACTATAGACCTTACATCCATCACAGATGTCGCGATAATATATATATATATCTATGACGTCAGCGTCACCAAGATAAACTGAGTTTTAAAGCATTTTATAGATGGCTAGTAATACCCCATAGCTTTAACTCTATATGGCTTTTTATTTATTAAAACTACCAACAGAAATTACATTTAAATACTAAACAGTCGAATAATACCTTATTTAACATATTCTTAATTATAGGAGGCCACATTATTCTCAGCGGATACGTACAAAAACACTTTTATATCGACTGTGAGCCTTGTAAAGCCTATCACAGACTTTGCTATAAGATAAAGCGGTCTAAACAATGGCAAGGCGTATAGCGCGATATGTCGCTAGTCATATAGCGCCATCCCGCGCCATTATGTGTAATTTCTGTTGGTGGTTTTAATCAATGAATAAATAAAACGCCATGGAGAGATCTAAACTCAGAGTTTTTTACAAGATAAAATCGGGAATAAGTAAAAATAATTGAAAGAATTTATTTAGCAAGTAAATCATATCCAAAAAGTTATCGTGACAGGACCAGTAACTCTTGAGATATTAACGATAGGTACAGCACTGAATGAGTGGCGTCCAAGGAATGGATAGTGAGACATCGGTCGTCCAGCAGCGAGATGGGTTGACGACGTTTATAAAGTCTCAGGGCGCATCTGTGACCTCAGTTCATAGTACCTACCTACTTTATTCGTCGTAAGTAACATACCGTACACTTGACTTCGTTTTAATCTATATCTTAATAAATATAAATCTCGTGTCACAATGTTTGTCCTCAATGGACTCCTAAACCACTTAACCGATTATAATAAAATTCGCACACCATGTGCAGTTCGATCCAAGTTGAGAGATAGGATAGTTTAAAACTCAAATTATAGTCGCAATTTTAATTTATTGCCAATTAATTGTCTGTTATTATCTACAGGTTAACAAAAGTGTAAAATAAATGTCTTTTTATAGGTTGTCTATGATTTTTCTTGATAAGCTATTCGTACGTGGTGGTAATTATACTCTTTGAGCTATTGTCTATGTCTCTAAAGTACAATATTCATTTTATAGGTTGTCTATGATTTTTCTTGATAAGCTATTCATACGTGGTGGTTATATACTCTTTGAGCTATTGTCTATGTCTCGAAAGTTCAATATTCAACATAGTTTTCAATCATTTTTTTCTGACATGAGTTTGAAGTACTTAATTTTTATTTTTTAATTTTTTGTTAAAAGCTCTAGTGTGACGTGTCCGATGTAACAAGCTATATCATAGTGTCAATAACAAATAAAGTTTTAATGGGTCAAAAGAAAATCATCAAAAATGTGATAACTTACTTATGAAACGATATTTGTCTTTAAGCTATCGCATAGCTTCTATCTCGGGCCTTAAGCGTGGCAACAGAATCCAGAAATTCCGTAACGAAAAATAACCACTCCGACCGGCACAGCGGTGATACTTTTTTTAGTTTTTCCATCTATCGATAAATAGCAAAACTTTTAATGACTTTTTGAAATATCACGCTTGACTCTTTAGTTCAGCAAGCCGCCTATAGGTGGCATTGGTTGTATCGGCGTTACTGCGCATGCGTAATCCCCTCTTCAATAGTATCAAAGAAAAAAAAACTGCATAAATAAAATAAATATATAATTATAATTGCATAAGTTGATAAAAAAATGCTACGCAATAGCTTTATCGCGGCAGTCTCCAAGTGCTACAAGTCTTTTTTTACTTCTAAAAAACTGCAATAGTTCAGTACTTTTTGACAAAAATTTTTGTTTTTATAATTTTGGTTCCCTATTACATCAATTTCTTTTACTGTTGGCTGTACTTATAAAAAAAACAAATGTGACAAAACTTCAAATGTTTTTTGTGGTTTTTTTGTAAAAATGCTTTTTTAAATGTTTCTCTCTCTCAAATGTCTCAAAATAAGTAACAAATGATGTTAAATAATTAATTAATAGTACATTATGCAACTGACAGTAAACCACATCTTAAAGACACTCAAACCATCTGCAGTTAATAGCTAAAACAACTTTATGCTAAATTGTCGGCTGTAACAATAACCACGATTATTTGCACTCTTGGAATGTTCCGACATTCCTGAAAGTTCGTTGTCAGCTTATTTACACCTTAAACACATTATAATGGACTTTAGTTTTTAATTAGATGTTTTTATCGAGTTGTGATGAGAAATTGATATATTAAAAGCGTTATTTTTAACGTTGTTAAATATTAATGGCGATTATAGAGGTATTCCTGTTTATATCGCTGTTTTAGTTATTATTTTGTTTGGAGCTCATTAAGTTAAGCGCATGTTTCACCAATCCTCAAATAGTGTCCCAAGTATACACGGTGCAACACAGTCGATGGATCAACGAAAATTGGGAGTTAGGTGACCTAAATACCGATTTAACCCCCATGTGTGTTCCCCGATTTTTAATAATTTTGGTGATATTCAACATTTTTTTTAGTTTTTTTTTGTAACCCCGACTTGTTTGACAAAAACTTATATTTTGGGAAGTCGTCATTTTTGGCACAAATATAGCTGAATAGTGGCCGGTACTTAAATTAAAATAAATTTATAACTTTCGGCTTTAATCAAAGTCCCATAAGAAAAAAACTTTCAAAATTATAAAGTTTTGAAAATTATCTGAAAATTCTAAGACCAAATTACAAAAAAAAACACGGATTGTTTTATTCCCCTAACTTGCAAATCACCTACAAGATTTTGTTTAATTAGAAAGAGAGGTTAACATAAAAATAACCTTTAATTTTCGCAAGTAGGTACCACTTTAAAACCGTAACTTTCTAGCCTAGTAAAGCCTAGGGTACATTCATAATTATTATGCCTTTCTTGGAATCTCAAACCTCGTTTTGAATTGACCAAACTATTACTAGTTCCGGCTCCTAGATTTGGGTCTATACGACTTTAATTGATTTGTAAAGTTATTTGTCATCACAAATTTTGCATAAAATGTTTTAACATTCAACTTTTTTTTCACTAATAGCCAATAATAGACCCCGCTTTATCCCAAAAGAAGAAGAATTCTCAGTGAAAAGTCCATACAAAGCAGACAATGCCAAATAAACAGAAAGTAGCGTAATAATACCCATTTAAAGTTATTATATAAAGGTCAACGACAAAAATAACAGCTTTTTGTCCGATGTCGTTTCCGTTGCATTACCAACGCATTTTCCAGTCCACTCATCAGATAAAATAAACTGTTGTTTTTCACGCTTATAATTAATTCTATTGACATTTCAATTCTCATGATCAATTGAAACGGTTTCGATGTGGCAATTATTTTAGTTGTTAATTCGTTACATTTGACGCAACGGTTATTTTTTTGCTGGCTAACTATGATGAAATGTTAATGGTATTTCTTTTAATTAACTGATAAATGAAATATGCTACTTTGCTCTTTTGTTTTTGAGATGTCAAGTTTTTATTGGTTAGAGTGAAGTATTTAAGCATTTACTTGTCTCTGGTATAACAGATGGCCGTTAGAGTTGAAAAGGTTGAAATAGTGACCGCGGTCGAGCAAACGCGTCTAGAAATTTCCTTTTTCTTCAATATGAATAATACTTGTACGTTTACCAAAAGCACAAATCTGAGTGGTGACCTTTTTGCTACATAACCGTGTTTAAGTTTTTTATGTCATAAGTTCCTAAGTTATGTGCAATTAAACATATATTTTACTTACTTTTTATATATTTTGCGGTGGTCTTGATCCGCATGATATTTCATTGCTTATACGAAAAATAGTGAAAGACTAACGAATCTGCCAATGGCGAGATATAGTTAACAACAACACTTACCTTGGTATACCAACTCCTTCAGACGAAACACCGACTGCTGCAGCGATCCTGGATCATCCTAGATCCAGGTGGATCTATCTAGCCTGATCTAGCAACACTAAAACACACTTGAGATTAGCATAGTTTCAAAGTTCTTATTCCTCAACGCGGGTTGACAAAGATCGTCATATCACTCCAGCGCGCGGTTATATCAAGCCATTCAAATTCCTTCGGTTTGGCAGTACAACTACCCTCATTATAGGAAGAATCGAATAGTACTTTAAAATCTTAACACTCTTTACTTTTTAACCGCCATCAAAGTAAACATAGGAACCGGAAATTTTTGATGTGTCAGAAGAAAGATTGAGGTAGATATGAACAACAAAGATGAAATTGGAATACAATTTCTGTTATTGAGTTTACTGATAACTACAATCGGAGAATCTACGCGCTAATCTCAGAAAAAACTTGTCCGATTTGAAAAAATACCTATTTCAAATCCAGATTACTTTATTTATAACACTTATTGAGGAAGGCTTTAGGCTATTATACCGCGGAAATATACATTGAATACAAGTAACACCGTGGCGGTTTAAGCTACATATATATTTTCCAGCTAGACCTTTGTGATCTATTCTCATTCACATCTATACTTTTCATCAGGTAAGATTGTAGTTAATAAAATAACGAATAATATGTATATAATCGTTACAAAGGCCTACTATAGAAATACTGTACCTAGGCGTTGCTACGTACTATATTTGTATATTTTTTTAATGAGAAATGAGATAAATAAATGCAGATATAATATCGATGGTACAGGAAAAAATTATCATACAACAAAGCTATTAAAGGTAGCATGCAAACTCTAGGACGATAAATTTGAATGCTTTGTTTGCACAGTTTATTTTGAAACACTGTCAACCTAGTTTAGATAAATATGAGACAATATAAATTAGGTATTTGCACCCCTTTGGACGCTTACAATATTATGATGATTCTAATTGCTTATATCAATTTGCTTTTATGTTTTTTCAGATTAATTGACTACTGAAGAAGCTCAAATCAATCTGACGCTAGTGCAATTAGAGGGTTCTTCCTATGGACTCATCAATTTTTTTCTCACGTAAATCAGATTTACATAAAATTTGCATAGGACTAGATCATTTATAACGCGAATAGAAATAAAAAAACGCTTTTAGCAACGAAACAAAACCTGTTTATCAATTCTACGCGCATCGTTACCAATTTCGTAAGCGTTACGCAATAAATACGTTCACAGTATTGTAGTCATTATTTACATAGATATATGATTGATAATGGTATGGTAATATTTCTAACCCTTGCATTCCAGAAGTACTTACTTTCAATAGAATTTCCATGACCCGCAGTGTTGCTAAAGTATGCAAATATCTTTCTAATTTCGCATTTGAATTTGAACTCTATTTCTCTATGTATACAGACTACTTTTGAATATACCTCAGGTTAGTAACTGTCCCTTTCAGCGTATGGAATAACTTATTTCTTGATAGATTAGGCAAATTATTTGGTTATAGGGAATTTCCTTGAGTTGATTAATTATTATAATAAAAGAAGATATTGTATAGAGATCGTAGAAGGAATATTAATTTTGTTCACATGGATTTTGCATAAATATTGTGTTCATGGGCCTATTAGCTAACCAATTAATTAAATAAGTCAGAGGATCTCTAGAATTTCATGGTAATAAATTTCTTAAACTTTTTTTATGATTTGAGGTTTTACAATTAGCTTAAACCCTGCGGCATTGTTCGCGTTTCATGAAATTTCTCGAAGAACTAAATTTGATTTACAGTAAAGTGCCTTAGGAAACTCCTTAAATAATCAGCTGTTTGTCAGTAAAAAGTTCCATCAAAATCGGTATAGCGGAGGAAACAATTATACACACTATTTCCGTGCCTTCTTGTACGTTGATCGAGGTTTTTTTTATTTTACGTGGATATATTTTTTTTATAATGTTTGATTGCTAAACTTTTTTGAAAACAACTTCGATATTTTTTTTCTGTAAATCATTTTCCAACTTAGACCGAGAAAGATTAAAGTAAAAATAAGTTCTTCTTTCGTAGTGGTATGGTAGTGGTATTAATATAATAGGCATTAATTATAATTCTCAGCCAGCATTATTAATATAAATACCCATATAAATACATATAATATATATAGGTACATAAATATAAATACATATAAAAGATGAAATAATTTTAACATACACGCTCCTATCAAATGCAAAAATAATAATTTTCAAGAACTCATAAGTTTAACTCACAATAAATTTAAACATTTTACTTTTGATTAAAATCTCCAACCGACAGCGAACCGTCTTAATTAGATTATCTGAATTCCTATCCTATTAAAGTAAGTATCCTATTAAAGTACACAGAGTTTGAAACAAAAACAATTAAACCCGCTTTTTATAACACGCGAATCGATTCACCTCGTTAACCAAAGAAAGTAGTCAATGATTGATTACAGTAATTCGTAACTTTGAAACCGAATCGCTTATCAGTTAAATGTTTTAGTGCTAAAAAAATGTGCGTGCAAAAATATGTGCGCGCAAAACCGTGCGTTGAAGGTGTTGTAATATTAAGCGATTGTAACTTTGTATCGGCTGTCAAGTTTGATTGGCATGTGCGTTTGAATTTTTTTTTATGTATTAGGTGGACTATTATACTACTCCTAGGATTCCGAGTATATTTTATACACATTGAAATAAAAACAAAATAAGTAAATTTTATTTAAAAGTGCAAAATGATGCAGTTAGTGCGGTCACTCATTCATGTATCTGGCATCGCGCAACATCACTTAGCTGAAAATCTTTTGGTAGGGAACCATAATCACAAGTGTATATTCATATAACAGCGGGATTGCATGTTTTGACTAGCGGAGCGATACAAAATGTATATTACAAACGACCTGTCTCGACTTCAAACGTAAATTACCTATGTAAATAAACTGCTAAAAAACGCAAAAACAAGAATAAGACATATTTATTTCGGACTCATCATCATCATCATCATCTTCCTGACCTTATCCCACATTACGTGGGGTCGGCACAACATGTTTTCTCCTTCCATTTCCCTCTATCACCCGTCATCTCAACACTCACCTCTTTCTTACACATATCATCTTTCACACAGTCCATCCATCTTTTCTTCGGCCTACCTCTTCTCACATATCCATCTACATTCATATCTAACGCTCTTCTCGTTACATGACTTTCATCTCTTCTCATGACATGTCCATACCACGCTAATCTATTCCCTCTCAACTTATCCGTAAATGGTGCTACTTTCAAACTGCCTCTTACATACTCATTCCTTATTTTGTCCATTCTAGTTACTCCACACATCCATCTTAACATCCTCATCTCTGCTACATGGATTTTTCTTTCATCCGTCCTTTTCACTGCCCAACACTCCGATCCATACATTACAACAGGTCTGATCACGCTTTTGTAGATCTTGCCTTTGAGTTTAAGTGGCATTCTAGGATCACATACTGTGCCTGAGACCTGCCGCCATTTCATCCATCCCACATTTATTCGATTTCTTACATCCCTGTCAATCTCACCATCATTCTGTACAACTGAGCCGAGGTACCTGAAGTCGGAGCAAACTGGTAGGAATACACCATCTAAGGCAATATTGTCGAAGTTGGATGGACCACCGAAGTCACAAAACAGATGTTCTGTTTTGGTCCTACTGATCTTCAGTCCGACACTCTCCAACTTCGACTGCCATTTTCCCAGTCTGCTCTGGACCTCGGTTGCGTTTTCTCCAACGAGAACAATGTCATCGGCAAACAGCATACACCAAGGTGCCTCCTCCTGGATGTCCGATGTAAGTGCATCCATCACCAGGAGGAACAAATATGGGCTTAAAGCCGATCCCTGGTGCAAGCCCACAGCCACACTGAACTCGTCGGTGACGCCAGCTTCGGACCGAACACGTGTACTAGCCTGGCTGTACATGGCCCTAATAAGCTGCAGGTACTTCGCAGGCACACCTTTCTCTTTCATAGCCCACCACAGAACCTCACGGGGCACTCTATCGTATGCCTTCTCTAGGTCAACGAACACCATGTGCAAGTTTTTGTGAGCACGTCTGTATTTTTCGCACAATTGGCGAAGTGCAAATATGGCATCCGTTGTCCCGCGACCAGGCATAAACCCGAACTGGTTCTGTGATACCTCACTTTCGTCTCTCACTCTTCTTTCTATCACTTTTTCCCAAACTTTCATACTATGTGACATGAGCTTTATTCCCCTATAGTTGTTGCAGACCTGTACATCGCCCTTGTTTTTAAAGATGGGCACTAGTAGACTACTACACCATTCGTCCGGGATCGCCTCTTCATGCAACAACTTATTGAAAAACAAAGTCAGCCACTTCCATCCATCCATTTTGAGAAACTTCCGTTATATATACATATTTCGGACTACAGTTAATATAAAAAATACATTATAAATTGAATTAAAAAATAATTGGGAAATACAATATAAACAAATACAGACACTTAAGTTGAATATTAATTATAATTAAACAAACGTTGAAGAAAATAAGAGAAAAAAAAAACCTCTTTTGAGATTGTTTCGAATAGACAAACGTGGCGAGGGATTTTAAATGATTTCTGCGAATACAATTTAACAATTAAGAAAGTATTATTGTTAAAATGCATGAGATGATTTTATTCTCCTAAAAATAATTTATTTAGGGTGATTATGTAATTAATTACCTTTGGTCGAAAAATATTAAGACATCGACCATAATGTTAACATTTACCAATAACAATAAATTCAGCATCAATCTGGGTTAAATATTACATTCTTTACATTTATTATAAAAATATAATAGTAAACACACACAATAACTGCATAAATGAGAAACAAGACTTTTCCAGCAGACGTCATATTTCAAGTTTACGACTTCATCTATAGAAAATACGCTTTTTTAATTGTCACATTGTAAGTCATTCTACAAGGGTCTGTCAAAAAAAAAACCTTACAATACCACACAACAGAATAAAAGGTCGATTTTTGAGTTACGACAAAAAAATTGCCAATAACGCATTGTTCGAGGACCTGCTAACGATATTTTGATGACTTGTGTGATCATATTGTAATGAAATAAAAATAATAAAACAAAAAAAAATAAGTTATGAGTTTTCTGGGGCGATGCAAAAAGTGCACCATGTGAAAATGATTTGGTGGGTTTGATTTCTGTGTGATACGAACTTGTTTATTAATATTGAAAGAAATGTACTTAGCACGTTTTGAAAATCGGTGATGCCGCTTGATTTGTAACTTTTATATGTTTGTTACTTCATATGCATATTATTTAGTGTTTTTGATTTCTACCGCATTTGACCAATTAAAGTTAAGTCCACATTAAAATTAGCTTTCATCCCAGTTTCTACTCCTCATTCGTCCCTAAACAAAGTTTTATCAAACAATCCGTTATCATCATACTTTTTAGTGCTACATTCGGTCGCTGGCCCATGTTTTTTTTAATGTAGATAAATTTTAGCTGCAATATTGGTGGTGTACATTATGACGGTTCCACATGAACTCTCCTATATTGGGGTTAAAATTACCTAAATGCTATCTTTATAATTTTAAGATTTGTTTAAATAACGTCAAGTCTGACGCTGACCACAATCTAATACTTAATGCTGTAAATTGTTTTTACCTCGCCTGTACATTAAAAAAACCAACAGTAGGCAAATTGTGCAAAGGTTTTTTCGGTACTATTCGATTTGTGTTTCAGTAGATTTTAGTATTCAACCCAATATGCAATAGTCACTGATTTCTAGGCAAAAAGCAAAAGTAGTCAAATTGTTTTCTAGATAGCCCAAGACCAACCCATTTTTATTTATATTTTTAACTAGCTGACCCCAGCGAACGTTGTTTTGTAAAATGAAAAATAGATGTGGGCCTATTCTCAGACCTACTCAATATGCTCACAAAATTTCATGAGAATCGGTCAACCCATTTCGGAGGAGTACGGGAACGAAAACTGTGACACGAGAATTTTATATATAAGATATAATACACTTAGGATAGCAGTCAACGTCCTAAGGATTAAAAACTTATGACGATGGTTTTCAAAATTAATTGATATTTATCATTGTATTTCATATACTCTTTGATTAAAAAACGACCTATTTGTAGTATCAAAAAAATCTATTAATATTAATCCTTTATTCTCATCAAACATACATTTGTAATGATCCAGAATACATCTTAATAATCAAATCCAAAACGATTAAACAATTCTCACAGGAACAATCTATTGCGAAACCAGTGAACCATCAAAAATGGATTAGCTTTCCACAATAGAATTTAACCGACTATCTTTAACGTTTTAATTACTGAACGTCAAAATCAATTATGCACGAAAAGGAACGTTGAATAAGATTAATGTCTGATTTGATTTCTTGGGGTTTGAGACAATTATTTTACTTTTGATATAATAATTGAATGATTCGTGGAATTGAATAAGTTTTTTTTATTTTATTATTTATCTTAATCTGTAAACGATATAGATTCAGACGAAAATTAACATCGTATATATATTAATTCGTTAGCAAAAAAGGAGGAGATTTTTAATACGAATCGTAATCTTATTCAGTCAGTTATTTTGTTTGAGTTTTCCTTGATCTGTTAAAAAACGTCAGATATAATATTGATTATTATGAATATAAATATCTACTTATATTGAAAACGTAAGTGTAGATACTATCCTAAGTTTAAAAAAAAACTCAACATTTATAGTAGATAAATACATGTATTCAACAGTGAACAAATTGGCAAGCGAAATATTACAAAAAATCGTCTAACCCTTTCACATTTCGCATCAGAATTGAACATCTTCGCGCTCGATTGATTTTGTATGAATGTATGATTGTATGGAGTTATTAATTATGTTTGCATGGTGTGACGGACTGAATTAAGGAATTGTATCTGAATATTCACGCCCGGAGGTTGTATGACTCAATTAATAATTTGTATGGGAGCTACATCTGCTAAAGATGAGGGACTTAAAATAGGTAACTCACTGTACGAAGTTAAGTGAAATAAGCTCATATTCTTAGTTTAGACGTTCCCACTGCTGGGCCACACATCCCTATAATAGGACCGGCAAGTTATATTATATCGAAGTCTATTTTAAGTGGAATTTATGATATGAATTTTTATCAGAAGTTCTGTCATGGAAATGTTTATGGAACAGTTAAGCAGCAAAAGATACTGATAATATAGGGCCCCAAAAATATATAAAATTAATTGAGTAAAAAATACTGACTATTGTTGTTTATGGTAATCAACAAATAACGCGTCATAAATAAGTGATCACATTTATTTCAAATCTAGGTGTTGTTATGGTCATTTACTTTTGACTAATAATAAAATCATTTAGAACTGACTGACACTTTGGTAAAACTTGTTACATTAGGCACGTCACGCTAAAAGATGTTTTGTAACGTTGATTTTGATCAGCTACTTTTGCTGTTGACTGTAAATTAAAAATAAATATTTCCGGACAATCCACACAACCACATCTACGTTACGGGTACTAGACATTTGATATACTTAATATTATTATTTTTATTATACATATTAAGCACCCTTACCAAGATGAAAGTGCCTGCAGAATATACAAACACGGGTTCGATTCCCGCCGGGGGATCAATCCCGGAATCGAACTCGCTACCTCTTGCCCCGCAAGCGGACATTCGCCGCGCCACTGAGGCAGCCAAACTGTACCAACTGGTGTCTTCGAACAAAACTATGTGGCTTACCGAATACTGACAATACCTATATAATAGTGTAAAAAAAACCTCTATTCTTAAAACCTATCTCTAACGTAACATAACAGGGTTTTCCCTAGAGCCATGTTGCGAAGTAGAACTCCAATCGATATATTGCAGCGCGGAGGCCATAAACAGTCAGACAAACTTTTTTATTAGTATTCTTGCAGGACAGGGAGTTTTCTTGAGTTACCTATTTTATACGATTCATTACTATCATGAAATAGCTGAAGTATTGACGTTAGCATAACGTCAGGTAGGAACTAAAGTTATTATGTTTTAGTACGATTACTTAATTAAACACCCTTACCAAGAAGCGTGGCGGTTTTGTCTGTTCACGTCCGTAAGTGGTAACCCTCTGAATCCTTACACGTGACCGTGGTGGTGCTAAGAACAGTCTCTGGTGGTAGGCTTCGGCCGCGGCTTGTCACCACCCTCCGGGCTGGGCCAGTGCGTGAAGCGATTTTTTCGTGTTTCGTAATGTGGCCCGGAGAAGCCATCTACCTTCTATGTCTTCATGCTCCATCTTATACCACATCGTCACTTTACATCAGGCACATCAGGTGAGATTGCGGTCAAAATAAGGCTTATCCAGCATAAAAAAAAAGAATAGGTTTACTTATCGCTTTGCTTTAACTTTAGAGTAGATGACTTAAAATAATAATAAGTCCGTCATTTAGATTATATAAAAACTTATACGCCAGATTTTTTCTGTAAAAAAAAATCAAACTAAAATTCAAGACGATTTAGTGCATTGTAGTTTCGTGTGGCATAACGCTTTCGTGCGATTTTTATTCAATGTATACATCTAAACCGGAGATAGGAGCCGGTGGCGATGGATGGAGGAGATTTCACCCAGAAATGGGTATCAAAATAATGAACATTGACTGCATGGACGATTAAAAATGAGTGAAGTGTTAAGATTAATATGTGATTGTGTTAATAGATTTATGCACTCATAATTAGTAATTTAAGTTTTTGCTAAATTATATTTGGAAATAAATGGCTTAAATAAATAAATAAATACATCTAAAGCCTTCACTACGGAACTTAGATACTCTTTATCTTGACACTTTTTTATTAAATTGATAAAACGAAAAATTGTCTAGTTTGAGTCCAGTATTTTGGAAGGGCTTTCAGAACGGAATCAGCATGCATATTCTACTATAGTCATTCGACTTGATTTGAGGGAATAACATTAATGGGGATTGGTCCTTTGGAAAATTAGACATATGGAGACCGGGGATTCGGGAAATGGTACCAAAACCGAAGTACTTGTACTTTATTAGATAGCTATAGCTAAATATTCAGGACAAGTTGGTAATATCGAGCATAAATCTAAAGTGGTAAATATACAGTATCTTAGTCTAAATCAACCTAAGAGCGCCATAACAAGCCAATGTAATAAAGCAGTCAAAATCGCACGAAAACAATGACGCTAGGATGGCCACACTTCTGACAGTGCGGGGACCGGCCAAGATTAATGGACGCTCTACTCATCGCGGTAATGACGCCCCTCGCCGTCTAATGACATACGATGTGTGGTGACCATGTGTGTGACTCTGTGTGGATATGTTGATTAGCCATTAATAACGGGTTTTTGGTTTTAAATCTGTACTTTGAAGTTATAATTTGTAGCTGTCAAGATTAAAAAAAATGTTATTTTCTACCAGTTCAATATTTTGAATAAGAACTACATTGCGACGCAATTTTAAACGCCAAGAAACGGTTTATTATTTATTATTTATTGAGTTGATAACTTTAGTAGTTTTATAGTGTAAAGGATGACATGTGTAAGAAAGGAGTGAGTGTTGAGATGACGAGTGACAGAGGAAAATGGAAGGAAAAAACATGTTGTGCCGACCCCACGTAATGTGGGACAAGGACAAGAGAATGATGATGAACTTTAGTAGTTTTATAAGTAAAAGTTTATTTTTTTCTTTATTGCATAAGCATGACTTCACTCTTGACGAGAGAGGTTAGGCTCTAATTCACCACGCTCTGGCAAGTTTTTCTTTTTAAATACCTGCTAAAATGATAAATATCGGTCGATATGATAAAATGAAAAATAACCATTTCAACTTGAAAGTTTGAATAAGTGTTTTATTTATGAAAACATGTATTTAAATCAATGACAAAAATAATTAAGACACTTAAAAAGTAATTAGTAAATGTAGATTTTCCTCAGATAAAATGATACTAAGCTTTTTACGATTTAGCTACGAAAATTTAAAAAGCTTTTAATATATTTAATCATAACTACACAAACTCTCAACGCTATGATATCACATCTCAAAATCAAATCGATTGTTCTCATATATCGCAACATCGTATCATTTAATCCCAAGAAAGCCTAACGCATAGCCACCGCGGCATCCTTGCTTAATGTCTTCGGAGCAACGAAAAAACCGGCGTGTTTATCTTGGCCGGCGATTGCCACCGAATTTCGGACTCCCTAATCGATTTTACTGGGACGAGTCTAATTTGGCGGATTAATTGTGGACACCCTCGTAATGTCGTTGTTTCGTAAATGGTATTGTTTATGAATACCTATTCTATTCTATTTGGGGAATGTATAGTTTTAAAGATGGAGTAAAGAGATACAATATTTAACAAATATTGTATCTCCAGACATAAGACAGCATAAAATATCAGTGTTATTGCATCAAAAGTTTTTCCAAGACAACTGTTTATACTAGAGCAATTTTAAGTATTAACCTGCTGATATAAGCAGCCAATATCCTTCTTCGATATATTGGCTACAAAATCGTACTAATAGTAAAAACTCGAAAGTTTTTGAGGATGTAAGAAAGTGTGTTTGTTGCCCTTTCAAGCATAAACAACCATAGAGATTTTGATGAAACTTCACAAACATGTAACTTATATAAACTCATAGGCTACTTTTACTTGGTAAGGGTGTTTTATTAAAATACTTTTTTCCGCGGGAAAATCAACTATTGTTTGTAAAGCCCGATTTGGATCAAATTTGTACGAGCATTGCTGTTTTTTTTTTATGTTAGATAAGTCTTCATTTGACCACAATCTCACCTGATGTAAAGTGACGATGTGGTCTAAGATGGGGCATGAAGACCTAGAAGGTAGATGGCTTCTGCGGGCCACATTACGAAACACGAAAAAATCGCTTCACGCACTGGCCCAGCCCGGAGGGTGGTGACAAGCCGCGGCCGAAGCCTACCACCAGAGACTGTTCTTAGCACCACCACAAAAAGATAATATTTACCGGGGCAAAATCTATTATTAGTAACTAATATATTATTCAGTTTTTGAAGCGTCAGTTCAAACAAATTCTATAGCATTGTAGGATGAATTGAGACAGCCCAATATCCTTTAATTTAACAAATAAAATTAAAACACGGTATATTTTCAACTTTGGCTCTTGACTGACACCTTTGTCTTCGTGTCCTTGCACTTAAAAATAAAGAATTGTCATCTAAAGTTAAGTTATATCACAGATTACATAATATAGTAACATACAAGTTATATCATGTTTTGAAACATCAATTGGAATCACTTACTTTTGCTGTTGACTGTACAAGCTTAGCTTAGTTTAGTTACGTAGTAATTTATTATTCTATGGTTTAGGGTAAGGTGATGCTGTGTGCGCCTGCTAAGTATTTTATTTATTTTTTACTAGAAATATTTGATATACGAGTAACTTGTGATGTAGCACCTTTTAGCTATCGGTTGACAAAATAATAGCCAATAAATATTGAGTAAATACAATATTATGATGTGTGATACTATATTATTGACACTCATAAATAATATTGCTATTGTTATTTCATAAAGGGCACATATTTTTGGAGGTATACGTTTTAGGGTTAAAACTCATTGAATAGGTAAAGTGTAAGTTGTCTTGATCCTTCATAAAGTTTGAGTGGCTTTCTTTATTAATTCTTATTTTATATTATTTATAATTACTTATGATTTGAAATTTTATTTTTATTTTCCATGCATTTCTCAAAATGTAATTTTTTTTACTTTCTTTTGAATCATGCATTTCACAGGTTTAGTAAGTCATTTTATTGTATATAAACGATATGTTTACAGCTTCTTTGTTAAGAAAATTAGGCTCTTAAAAATCTATACAATTATTACACACGGTACAGCGGTACTATCAAGTAATGTTTTCTAACATTTATAGGGAGGCTTATGCCCGGTTGTGGGACACAACGCCCTACAAATAAATATACTGCAAAGCTAAAAGTTTCGGCTTTTAGCTTTGCAGTATATTTATGCTAGATGCTGTTATTGTTCGCAAATTTAGAATATTGTCATGTCAGTGTTTAGTTTTATTATTATTGTTATATGGGTTTCCTTTTGACTACATTCTAGCCGGAAGGCCTGGAAGGATGGAACAAGTTTGCCCGGAAAGAGTATATTCACTCTGGTCTAAAAGTGGTCGGGTTGTATGTATTCGGAAAAACAAACTTCGGAAGAGAATTCCACTCCTTAGCGGTGCGCGCTATAAAAGAATCCGAGAAGCTTTCTCAGCCCTATAATGATCAAAACTATTAAATCCAACTCATAATTTTACTGCCTGTCAGATCACCATTTAACCCCACGATGACAACATAATTTAAAATATCGATAGGGTAGAAACCGCTACACATTCGCTACAAACTTTTTTTACAATTTTTTCTACACTTTCTTTAAAGGTGTATTCTTTTTAGCTGGAAGATTAAGTAGTTTTGAAGACTTCTAATCCGGATAATGCTTCAGTAGTCATTTTTAAGTTCCCATTGTTGTTGGTAGTGAAGGGTTAAAATTGTAATTAACAAAAAGGGATAAAAAAAAACTTCTTTTGTAAAAAAAATGATGTCGGAGTAGTTTTTGTTGAAGGAACGTTAAGTAGGTACATACTGTTTGAAAACAATGAACATTTTGGTATGTATAGTTTTTAAATCAACAATCTTATAAAATTTCTAACGAGAATTCAGAGCTGGTAAAACTGGCTCTAAGATTTGAATAACTATTCAAGTGAATAATGGAATATATTTCCATTTGGTTCAAACAAAGTTATGATTAACTGACATAGCTGTATGCTGTAACTCTTTTTTAATATGTAATTAAAAATAAAAATAAATATTTATTTCAGCAAAAAACATTAAGACTCATAATCTAAACACACTTCGAAATAAAAAACAGACGTAAGGTAATTGTAAATTAAATAATTCTCCATGAACTATTAATTTCCTAAAATATGACTTACATTTACACTTGCTGTTATTATACGGTTTCTAAATAAATAAATAATACAAGTACGTTGCCCAAAATAAAATGAAACGAGTAAGACGAGATCATTAGCCCCCGACGATACAATGAGCAATCAATTGTTCAGAAAATGCTACCTAATAATTACTTCTGCCCTGCGCCGGGCTTCTTACACCGAATTCAAAACCATTTGACTGACTCAGTGGCGCGGTGCTTGCGTCGCTAGAGGTAGTTCTGGTTCGAGTCCCGCACTATTCTCCTTAGTTTGGTGTTTTTATAATAAGAAATATCTAATAATATAAAGTTGTGCAGAAAAAATTAGGACGAAGTAACGTAGCTTCCCAGAGCGAGATGCGGGACTCACCACAACCCACGTCTTCCATTATACGCATGGATGTTCTGACCAACTAAACTAACCTCGCCACTACGTCATCGCTTCAATTTCTTCTACACTCGCAACTACGGGTTACGCCTCGTTCTAATTTTTTCGTCTTATTTTTTTCTGCACAACTTTAGAATATTAGTTTCAACCTATAAGTGGGGTTTATCACTTTGTAAAAAACATAAAAAAGAAATATCTATATATGTATATTTATTATATCTGATATACTTAATCAGATATCTAGTACCTGTAACACAAGCTTAATGTTGTTGTGTGGATTGTCCGGAATTGTGGGAAGGGATTGAAATCGATCATATTTTCAATATATTATTTTTAGTTATAAATCTGAAATTCTCAGCGAATCGGTCGATTCGAAATTATTCGTTTAAATGTGGTGAAATAGTGCGTAGTATAAATGCGAGATTCATACTTTTTGGCGGACAAACAATTGTATGTTATCGTTACTATCTGTTTTTATGGTATTGTTGCAAACTATGAGTTGATACATACTACTATTTTGTTCTTTTGTGCAAAATATTACATTACATTAAAAATAAACAAATAAATGATTGACTATTGGATAAAACATAATATTTTATTTTTTTACGGGCTGGTGATTTGCCCACCACAAAAAAATGTAAACTTAACATTTTAATATTGATTATAATGCAAATCCTGATAACATTTAAAAAAAAAGAAATTTCGAGACTTCGAAAAAATATATAACATGTTAAAATGAAAATAATTAACTACGAATTCACCACAGCAATCCCTACTTTCCTTCATCATCCATCTTAGGGCGGCGACAGACTCGCGGTCGACTCATCTCGTTAATTTGCTCGTGTGTACGCAGCCTAAGCGTCTTGGAAGCTAAACACTCCTGTCAGGGGACGTCTTATTCTGTTATTGATATTACTTACGGAATTAATGAAGATTAAATACTATATTTAAGTATTTTGAAAAAAAAAATGCTTAAAAAACTTGCAAACTATATTTTCTAACCTCAATTTACGCATTGTCTATTTTGAGCTTTAGCAATTATGACGATAGTATAATATTTCTTAATTTTGATCGTAAATGTACAGTCATCAACAAAATATTAAAATTAACAAAATATAATTATTAATTATTTGAATTAACTGATGAAATAGGAAAAAATAAATAATAATTGAATTTTGAAAGTGAATTATTGATGAGTTGCCTCTTTATTTATTTATTAAAATAGGCTACACCAACAGAATATATAACAAACACTTTAAAGTAGTGAATACACACATTATTATACTATGATACATATTCTAATTAAAGGTGAGCACAGCTCTTTAGAAGACCGGGCGCCGTGGCCGGTCTTCTAAAGAGGCATGGTAGGCTGATTGTTGGCAGTTCACGTTTTTTTTTATGCTATATAACAAGAACAGAGAGAACAGTCTCTGGTGGTAGGCTTCGGCCGCGGCTTGTCGCCACCCTCCGGGCTGGGCCAGTGCGTGAAGCGATTTTTTCGTGTTTCGTAATGTGGTCCGGAGAAGCTATCTATGTAAAGCGACGATGTGGTCTAAGATGAGGCATGAAGACCTAGAAGGTTATTATACGAAATAGAAGAACTGTAGGTTCTCAGAGGTGAGAATCTTTAAGAAATACGAAATGTGGACTCAAATTCGATAGTTTCTTATTTTAAGACTTGAAACACGGGTAACATACCATGATTTGATGATTTATGAATTTATTTAACAAAATCCATAGCCCTTCATTATTATATCATAAGGCTAAAAAAACGGATTTACATTATAAATTTTATGGTAGATAAGCCTTCATTTGACCACAATCTCACCTGATGTAAAGTGACGATGTGGTCTAAGATGGAGCATGAAGACCTAGATATAATCTATAAATGTTTTCAAACAGACGGTCACAATGAAGGCCAAACTTTTCCACTTATTTTAATTATTTTTGAGTTTTCCGATATTGCTCTCATATATTGTTAAAAACCATGATAATTTACAAATTTAGTATTATTATGTACCTATATATTAAATAAATCTAAATTTAAAATTTAATAAAAACCGATTCCAATGCCTTAATTTCCTTAAAAGTAAAACACCATACCATATTTAGCAAATTTAGAAACTTTAAAACAAAGCAACCAGTCAAACGGCGCTCTGTTATCGCAGGGAAGGGGTCCGTAGATGACGAAATACAAACAGTAGAGCGAGTGCGAAAAATACATGCTTGTTTTTTCAAGCCCGAAACAACGCCGGTATCTATAATGACATATATGAATAAAAAGAACCCTGGCACAGGATATGTAGCCGAAAAATTAAAGCTTGCGCATAATTATTACTCGTCGTTTGCAATTACACTTCCACATAGTAAGTTCGATTTTTTCATGTCGGGTGAGCACTGGCCAATAGGAACCGAGATAAGCGAGTGGTTTCGGAACAACGGCGGACGCGCGAGGGCCGCGTCCACAAGCGGTCACGGATCCCATCCGTCCCGCAGAGCCAGCGGCGCCCCGCGTCACCGCGCCCCAGCCGCCGCCGCCGCCGCCGCCGCCGCCTCGAGTGCACGGGACCCCGCGCACTGACCACCTCACCATCTGCCATCAGAACATCAGATGCCTCACCCACAAGACGAAGAAATTAGAAGTACTTTTAATTAAAGAATTGATATGTGACGTCCTTATTTTAACGGAACATTGGCTTCGTTGCCACGAAATAGTATCAGTAACGCTGAATAATTATGACCTTATTTCTTATTATTGTAGACCTACAATACCCCACGGTGGAAGTTGCATCTACGTCCGGACAGGTATCAAGGTAATTAATAGACAAGATTACTGTGATTTATCTCAAGAACAATTATTTGACGTGTGCGCCGTGCAGATCGTATCGGACAAAATTCTAATTATTGGAATTTACCATTCCAACCAAACCGATGACAATGCATACTTAAATTTATTTGACAAATTGTTAAATAAAATTAATGACGAATGTCTGAATACGATAATAATGGGTGACATTAATATTAATTTATTAAAAATGAATAGATTATACAATCAATTGACAGACATATTATCAGTGCACAACTTTACACAGTTGATGAAGCAGGCCACCAGAGTGGACGGCGACAGCGGCACCCTCCTGGACCACGCGTACACGAACCTGCCGGCGGAGCGCGTCGCGCGCGTCGCCGGCGTCGCCACGCACCTCAGCGACCACGACGCGCAGTCCCTCTCAATATCGTGCGCCATGCAGCCACCACCAAAGTTCATCGAGAAACGCTCACTAAGCGCGGCTAATAAACTTAGTTTCGGTAACGCCCTTGAATCCGTCGATTGGACTCCGCTGGTAGAGCGTGCAGATGGCGACTGTAATAGGCTCGCCGACATCATCTTATCGGTTGTCGTGAATCAGTTCGACATATGTTTTCCGATTAAAAACCAACCCTGCTCAGCATATCAGAATAGCTGGGTGGATATTGAAGTAAGAAATCATAAAAATCTACTATTCGACATAATTAACCTTATAAAAGTTTTCCCCGAAAATTTAGAACTTAAAGAAGTACATGATTTATTTTCCTATAGGTACAATAATTTAATAAAAGAGAAACGTACTAGACATAACAGCGAAAAGATCCGTAACCACCCAAATAAATCTAAATGCATGTGGAATGTAATCAGCACCGAGGTGGGACGCAGGGGTGGCGAGAGGTTGGACTACACGGACCTCGTCCGCGACGTTGGAGGTGCCCCTTTCTCCTCTAAGAGAGCGCTGGTCGACGCGCTCAACGTCGAGTTCACCACCGCCGCCCTGAAGTGCGGGGCCCCGACGGCGGCCGCCGACCGCGCAATCGCGTGTCTCAGCGCCGACTCACTCGCATGCGATAGCTCTCTTCGCCTAAACCTATTTACTG
Organism: Gymnoscelis rufifasciata; assembly: GCA_929108375.1. Classification (NCBI taxonomy): domain Eukaryota; kingdom Metazoa; phylum Arthropoda; class Insecta; order Lepidoptera; family Geometridae; genus Gymnoscelis; species Gymnoscelis rufifasciata. Next base: position 2,822,239 of record OV815327.1, on the reverse strand, counting down.
TGGATGAAATATCTCTAATAGTAAACAAACACATAGCTTCAAAAAATAGCACGGACTTGTATGGAATTTCATCTAACCTGCTCAAAACCATCGCAAAATCCATATCTATGATTATTGCCCACCTTTTTAACATCTGCATACGACATGGCACATACCCGGACCCCCTCAAAAGAGTAAAAATATCACCTCTGTACAAGGGAAAAGGCAAGAAGTCAGATATAAAATCATACCGACCCATATCCCTCGTTCCCGCCATCAGCAAGATATTCGAGGTCGGACTCAATAAAAGATTACTGTCCTTTATCGGCGAACGGCGCATTATGTCAGACCGACAATATGCATACAGAACCGGCCGTGCCACCACAGACTTGGTAAGGGAGGTGGTGTGGCGGGCTCTGAGCGCGCGCGAACAGGGCCAGTGCGTAGCGCTGCTGTGCTGCGACCTGTCGCGCGCGTTTGACACCGCAGACCACCTTCTTATCTCCGAGAAATTAAAGTTTTACGGTATTAGAGGCCCGGTTCTGTCCCTGCTGAGATCTTTCATGTCGGGACGGACACAAACCGTAATTGGTGACCGCGGCCGGCAGAGATCCGCGGAGCTGCAAAATACCATCGGCGTTCCACAAGGCTCATGCCTCTCAAACACACTATTTAGCCTCCTATTAAACGATCTCCCTAAGGCAGTAGGAGAGGAGCAGGCCTACATGTACGCTGATGACGTAGCAGTCATAATAACGGCACCGAACCCTCAGAAACTTGAAGTAAAGCTTAACAGCGTAGTACAAAGCCTCGAGCTCTGGTTCGAGACTAATGGCCTTGCATTAAACAGGGATAAAACCTGCTACATGACGTTTCGTCTGAACGGCTCTCCAAGGCCGCGGATTTCTGTTACGGCGGGAAACACCCCTCTGCAGATGGTAGAATACACAAAGCTACTAGGATTCCAAATCGACAGTGGCCTCAAGTGGGATATTCATATAAACGAGCTCTGCAGTAGACTCGGACGTACATGTTTCGCGTTGCGCCGCATCGCCGCAACCGCAACCCGCAGCGTAGTACTGGCGTGCTATCACGCAACGGTGCACTCCACCATCACCTACGGCGTGGAGCTATGGGGACGTGCCGCTGACGCCGACAGAGTTTTTGTTATGCAGAAGATGGCGGTTCGTGCCATCGTGGGTTTGGAGAACGATGTGTCATGTCGCGATTACTTTAAAGAGCTAGGAATAATGCCCCTCCCTTGCGAGTTGATATTTCAGGTTGCAATGTTCACACACAGCAACCTGGAAAGCTACAGTCGTAGGGGAGTAAACCCCTCCCGAGCACTGCGCAGCAACAATCGGGCGCACCTGCTAGTCGTACCCCCGCACAAACTGCGCAAATCGGAGAGGTCCGTGTACGTGATGGGCCCCGCGGTGTATAACAGGCTACCGGACACCGTCAGGAGGGATGCATCTTCCACTGCGGTGTTTAAGTCGAGGTTACGTAAGTGGCTTCTTGACAAGAGTTTCTACTCGATAAACGAGCTCTACGAACTGCCAGAATTGTAATTATTTTTATTAATGAATTGTACTTGTAATGAAATATGGATCAATATTATGAATTGTAACAGGAAAATTTATAAACTTTTTGTTAATTAATTAATGTTATTCAAAAAATAACTTAATTTATATCTGACATGTAACTTGGTGTTATGAATAAATTTATTTGTATTTGTATTTGTAATGTGCACGAGATGCTCTTCCACTCGAGTATATTTGCAGATTTTCGGTTTTCCTTCCCCACTCTCACCCCCATAACTGAACGGCTCAACCGATTTTCATGAAACATGTCTCTCCCCGGGCCAAACTCACCTTACATACAAAAAAAACTAAATTGAAATCGCTCCATCCGATCGGGAGCTATGATGCCACAGACAGACAGACATACACATCAAACTTATATACCTCCCTCTTTTTGGTGGGGGGTTAAAAATGGTCTACATATATACCAAGTAGGTATGCATCACGATATACGGCTATAAACCACGTCCTTTTAAATCTTAGCAGACATAGAGGTCCCATCAAAGTCGCGTATTCCACTGCGAGTGACGTTGACAGATACGTCCCAAGATTACTGGCTTTGCGGGCAACACCCCTAATCCGGGTACTAGCTAGTTAAGATTTTTGTCAAATGGGGATTAAAACATTGAAATATTGTGTGGGGATTTTACCAAAGACGTAAAAGAGGGGTTTTGTTTGACCACTCTGTTGTGGTTTGTGTGTTTGTCCAGGGCGAAACGATTAAAGCTATTTTAAAGAAACATCATTATATAGCAATATCGCTCAAAAACAGAAAAACGTAAACCAAAAACGTTTCAACATAAGCATTCTAAGATTTACAAAACCAAACAATGGAAATGAATTTTGTATCTTGAACGGTCAAGATAATCTCTTTAAAGATTAAGATTGATATGCACTCTCATCTTTTTAAAGGTTATTACTAAATGTGTTTTAAATTTTTAGTGAAATTTTTGGTTATGAAATATTTTGAATTCTTAAAGTAGAATGATATTAACTTTTGAAAATGTAAATAAGTAAGTAATAGATATGGATACTACATTTTTTATAAAAAATACAATAAAAAATTCGCCTTCGCGACTAATAAGATTGTTTAAGGTTAAGACATAAAATCCTTGTTATTATAATCTAAGTTTTTGGGACACCCTGTAGCTTCGTGATGATTACGTATCCCACTAACGATTGGAGGCGGCACGCTGTATGTGACTGTGACGGATCACCCATTTCTGATGCGGTTCTGCCGATTTTACAGAACTGAGGGAGAAACTCAATTAACATTATAATTTTTAGTTGTGGTGTTCTTAATCTTAAAATTGAGTGTTAGGTTTTTTTTGTCTAGTTGCACAGACGTTTTTGATATTTTGATAGTCTATTGCGGTGCGTATAACACGCGGCGTACGTACGACTACCATTGTAAGAGGTACATACGCTGTTTTATGAAAACAATAACATACATACGTCTAAAGCGCAGCATGCCGCGCCGGCCGTCTCAAAACGCCTAATTTGAATGCACCTTAAATACAATGATTTTATTGGTTAGAGAGTTTTCTGTTGATTTTCCTTCACATTTTATATTAGATATTTTAGTTGTGTTGCTATGTGTGTTGTACCGTTGTTGATTTATTATTATTTATATGTATTATTTTATCCGTGAGTACCTTCATTAAGCTTTCTAGTGTTGTATTGTATTTGTAAGTTATGGTTTTCCAATTAATTAATTAGTTTCTTGAAATGACTTAAGCTAGCTCCCTTAAAAAATATGGAACACATTTATATTATGTTTTGGTGATTTTTGGTAATTAAGCTCAAACCGTAACTTGAATTAGATTTTGATCGGAAAATTTAAATTTACAATTACCACAGGACAAAGCGACGCCGACTATATTAATTAATGAAATTAATAAGTTATTTTAACACAACAATACTAATTGGCAATACTGATCAGAAAAGCATAGAAATATTAATAATGGCTTACACCATTGGCATTTCAATAAATTAAGACTACTTAGTAATTAAGATATCGTTTTATGAACAGGTTAAAGTTGTGGTAACTGTGTGTGTTAAGTTAAGTTCTTTTATACTTATATACTTATCGAAGCTATTTTTGAAAAAACTTTCGTAATATATTGCAGTTTTTCAGCTGTATGGATTTTACCTTAAGAAGTATAGACTTGTACTATTATATATTATGTGGTATAGATTAGATCTATAGAAGCAATACTTTCTTATAAACTGTGAGAATGACATGCCTATCTAAATAAAATAAAAAATACGTCTATATTTCGGCACCACATTATATCTAAAACAAATGATTATTAAAAAATGTTTGTAGTAAAATATTCTATAACTTCTTAAACGCAGCCCATCATTCTTATCTATATAAATAAAAATGAATTGTTGTTCGTTAGACTGATTAAAACTCGAGAACGGCTGAACGGATTTATCTTATCATAGTCTTGAAATGTTCGTGGAGGTCTAGGGAAGGTTGAAAAGTCGAGAATAAATCAAAAAATTGACGGGATATTAATTTTGAATAATAACCCGTGCGAAGCCGGGGCGGGCCGCTAGTCTTCAAAATAAAAATGAATTGTTGTTCGTTAGTCTGATTAAAACTCGAGAACGACTGAACGGATTTATCTTATCATAGTCTTGAAATGTTCGTGGAGTTCTAGGGAAGGTTTAAAAGGCGAGAAAAAATCGAATAATTGCCGGGAAAAAAAATTGAATAAACACCCGTGCGAAGCAGGGGCGGGCCACTAGTATTTAATATTGTTAAGAAAAAACTGAGATAAACTCTAGAAGACGTCTTTATTCGCGGACTGATCTGTCAAATGACAGCTGACAACGCGATAGGGGGACGTTCTGATAAATCACACACACCCTGTTCACGGGGTGTTTGAAAACATACCCAGCTTTTTAGATCTGTTTGATAAAATGTTTTTTTATCAGTATAATATGAAAGTGTTTAATGTTTATAAAATTAAGGCGATGGAGGTTTTGCTAAAGGAAAACTTAGGCTGATAAGAGATTGTTGATAAGAGATTTGCAACATCCGTCGTTTTTTGTTTTTCTCCAGTCCATCCAAAGGTTGTCTGGAAGAGATCACTTTTAGTGATGATGCCGCCCATTGATACACTGTTATTTAATGTATTTTAGTTCTTAAGCATTGTTCTGTTGTATTATATTTTTGTGTTTCAATAAAGAGTATTGTATTGTATTGTTTTCAGAAATAATAAAATTACTGTATAACTTTAAAAATGTACATTCCGTGATTTGACGATTTTTATAAGGTCTGGAAGTGTAATGTCGAAATCGTGTTAGATCTAAAGGTTATAATTAATAATTAATTAATTATTTAATTATAATTAGGTGACACTCGCCGTACTAAGAGGAATCGATTGACGTGTGAATCATAGAAATCGGCCTAAGAGTTTGGTCTGTTTATGGGAAAAAGTAGCATCATCACTAAATAGTATAAAACAAAGTCGCTTTCTCTGTCCCTATGTCCCTATGTATGCTTAAATCTTTGAAACTACGCAACGGATTTTGATGCGGTTTTTTAAATAGATAGAGTGATTCAAGAGGTAGGTTTATATGTATAATAACATCCATTAAATAGTGGAGAAGTACTGTTATTTTTGAGGTTTCTAATGTGATGTCGTAAATAATTACATTTTTTCCGCTTACATTGCAAACGCAGGCTGAACCCTACGAGTTTTATCAAAATAATGTACTGAGTATTGTACACATTTAAAAGGTCTACAGAAAAGTCCGTGATGGTATATGTCTATCTCTTATGGATAACCCACAATAACTTTTTTTGTCATTTACTTTTTACGACAAATAATGGCTAATTTTCGAAGCGATTTTAACCAATACAGCATTAATCCTTAACTAATTAAATACCTTGAATACATTGTTCATTTAATATAGATCTATATGGCCCTTTACACCGTATGATTTAAGTGAATATTTTCGAAGATATTACAGATTTAAAAATTGCGGGACGTAGCGTTTGCGGCGGCACCGGCCGGCCGCCCGGTGCGGCAAGAGCGGGCCTATAAATAGCGCGTCTGAGGCCGCGGTTATCTCAAAACTACTGGATCGATTGTAATCAAATAGGCTATTATATTTTATACCCGTGCGAAGCCGGCCGCTATGTTTAATATACAACGTTCACAGTTTTTCTGTAGTATATTTTTATCTATGTATCATAATGTAGGTATGTATTTACAAAAAAGAAAAAAAAATATCTAATATGTAGTATATCAGTCACCTAACACCCATAGTACAAGCTTTGCTTAGTTTGGGGTTAGGTCATGCTGTGTGAGTAGTCCGGAAATATGTATTTATTTATTTAGTATCAGCATTGCACCCGTGCGAAGCCGGGGCGGGTCGCTAGTACATACATATACTGTTAAGCACATTACCACTCCTTTGCGTGGCGCAGTCGGGTAAAAAATCAATCACTTACGAATACGCGTATTGTATGAAAATAATCTGTAAAAACTACGTACACTCCTTACGTATTCCAAACAGCGGGATACAATCCAAAGTATTTTTTATTTGTCTTCAGGGTTTCCTGTTTCGTTCCAGACATTATCTAAGAGAATATAATGATTAAACGTCGCTCGAGCTCAATTTGGTTGCGCCATTTGTCATGGCTAACAGACGTATCGCGACGGACTAGTGTGTGCTGTAGACGCATTCTGTAAACTCATTTCGATCCTTACTAAGCTGAATCCGTGGTGAGTTTAAAGTTTTGTATTCTGTAAAACTCGATAGCGCCTGTAGCGCCCCTCAGTGACGAGCGTTCGAAGTGAGCTCGGTCACTTGAGTGATTTCGAGTTCGGATTCGATTTTTTACAGAATGCGCCTGCTGCTTACAACTGTTGGAGATTACAACATGTTGTTATGCCATACATTTACAAGATTTTCAAAACAAAAATTATATCTTTATCTGTCAAATGTACCTCTATGGCATAACAACATGTTGTAATCTCTGACAGTTGTAAGGGGAATCTCGTAGTAGGGTTATATGTTAGACAAGCTTCGTGTAGGATATCTAACAACTAAATGAAAGGAGGACTTGGTAAGGCCCTGTCTAGTAATTATTATTATTATATATTACTATTATAGTACTAGTAATGTGGCCCGGAGAAGCCATCTACCTTCTAGGTCTTCAAGTCCCATCTTAGACCACATCGTCACTTTACATCAGGTGAGATTGTGGTCAAATGAAGGCTTATGAAGCATAAAAAAAAAAATCATCTAAGTTCTTTTTAACCGACTTCAAAAAGTCTCAAGGTTTCTCAGTTTGACCGTTTGAAGTCATCCAAATGTTGCCTGAAAGAGATAGCTTTTTAGCGACAAGTTCGCCCATTGTACATTTGTATTGTTACGTGTTGTTGTATTTATATTTGCCTGTGTGTACAATACAGTGTTTTTGTATTGTATCGTAAAGGGTTCGGGCTCACTGTTGTTGTGGCAAATCATGGTAGATCTTATGTTTTGACTTTTGTATACGGATACATATTTTTAACTGAAAATTGTCACCAATCTTGATTTCATCTTGATGACTAAACAACGGTTACCACTTAACTTAAGTTTAGAAAAAACTCAAGTGTATTCCGCTGGCTGTAAAATAATCTCGAACACGACTATACCGATTTTAATGCCTTTCATCATCATCATCATCATTTCAGTCATACTTCCAGCTTCTATCCAGACTTCGGTCGGTAGCAGCTTGTAACCACCGCGAGCTCGCTACCTTCACCAGGTCGTTTGTCCATTTAATAAATAAATAAATATTTCCGGACCACTCACACAGCATCACCTAACCCCAAACTAAGCAGAGCTTGTACTATGGGTGTTAGGTGACTGATATACTACATAGATACTTTTTTTTTGTAAATACATACATATGATACATAGAAAACACCCAGACCCGAAACCAGGAATTGTAGATCGTACAAAATCTGGCCCCCGGCGGGAATCGAACCCGCAACCTCCTGCGCCTCAGGCGGACGTTCGCCCACCGAGCCACAGAGGTCCTCATTTAGTTAGTGGATGTCTTCTGCGTTAATGCCTTTACAACAATATATTTCATTAATCAAGATACCTACCTTAGCTATGTACAAATTAGTTTACCACCCGTGACATTTCCCTCACAATAACCGATTTCCCGTAAAAACCGTATTTTCAGAAAAAAATGCTTGTTCTTTATTACTGGGACAACCAATATCTTAATATTTATATTTTATTAAATTTGATCCATATTCGGCTTCGATCGCAATAATAAAGTATACCGCGAAATGTGGTATTTTACCGCGATATAAAGGGACCTATGTGTTAATTTGATATCTAAGCTATATTTCTGTGAAGTTTCATCAAAATCCCTTCAGTAGTTTTTGCGTGAAAGAGCAACAAACACACTTAGAAATAGAAATAGAACAATTACCCACTTACCAAATCCTCACAAACTACTTTCGCGTTCATAATACTTACTAGTTGGATTACAATTGTGCGAAATCGAGGACATAAAATAAACCTCAAATCTACGCGCTTATCAAAAGCTCCATAAGAATACATTCTTATCCATATAATAACTATTATTATGTATATTATTATTTTTATAAGATACCAGCTGACCCCAGCCAACGTTGTTTGATGAAAAATGAAAAATAGATGTTGGCCGATTCTCAGACCTACTCAATATGCTCACAAAATTTCATGAGAATCGGTCAAGCCGTTTCGAAGGAGTACGGGAACGAACATTATGCCACGAAATTTTTATATAAGACTAGCTGACCCGAGCAAACGTTGTTTTACAAAATAAAAAAATAGATGTAGGCCGGTTCTCAGACCTACTCAATATGCTCAGAAAATTTCATGAGAATCGGTCAAGCCGTTTCGGAGGAGTACGGCAACGAACATTATGACACGAAATTTTATATCATCATCATCACCCTATTAACGTTCTCACTGCTGGGACACAGGGACTTCTCTCTTGGCGAGAGAGATTAGGCCTTAATTCACCACGCTGGCTAAGTGCGGGTTGGTGAATGTCACATGTCCTTCAATCTCTTTTAAGTTCTCAGAATTCCTCACGATGTTTGCCTTCACCGTTAAAGCACGTGTTTAAAGCGCACATACATTTCTCAAGAAGAAAAATCCAGAGGTGCGTGGCTGGGTTTGAACCCACGACCTTCGGAATGAAAGTCGAGTGTCCTCCCACTTAGCCAACATGGCTATTATGCGGATTTTTCGGCGGCGAATTTTTATATATTAGATATATATTTCCTGTCAATCACCAAATAACCAAGCTAAGAAACCTTCGTTCCAAAGTTCAGGACCTAACACAGTTATTGATTATCTATACAATGTTATTTCAAGACTCGACAGCATAATATTTTACTACCCAGCCCCACACATGCACACAGCACACATAGACGTGTGCACACACGCGGACGCACACATGTGTGGCGAAGGTGAAGGAAAATACTTGTGGGGTTTTCTTGGGAACAGGGGTGTGGAGACGCTGTTTTCTTTTCGTGCTAAAAGATTTTTGTTATATTTATTGGTAAAAGACACCACCAAAGCAAAGCGTATTAGATCACTTAAATGGCAGTGGGCAGGCCATGTAGTGCATAGAACGGATAGCCACTCGGGCCGAAAAGTTCTGAGCAGGCGACCACGACCACGTGGTGCGACCACGTACAAGATGGTAGGTTCACGGTGAGGTTTTTAGGGAGGCATATGTCTAGGAGTGAACGTTGATGATTGCAAAAACAAAACATGAATCCTTCACTTATTTGATCAATCCACTTAGTAAGCTTATTGGCACTTACAGGGAACTAATATCCTGAGATGTCACAACATCCTTAATACTTCCTATCCTAAAAATTATAAATCACATTTCCTTCTTAGCAAAGTCTAAACTACAAAATCAACCTTGATATAATAATTTTACAAATTTAAACCTCAGTTTTTGTCGACCAAACGTTTTATTCAAAAAAATTTAGTATCACAAAAATCAACATTAAAGTCCACTCCATACCTCTTAAAACATTTTCTCAGCACACGTACATCTCTGCGTCACACATGCAGCTATCTCCCTCACGCGTACCGCGCAGAAGCGAGACGGGACACTTTAGGTTAGGACTAACATTTTATATGTTAGCTGGGTCATGGATATAAAAATCGTTTTTCCTACGAATATATAACTTTATGTTGTAAGGCATTAGAATCTAAAGCAGAAATATGAGTTTCACAGCGGTTTTAGTAAGCGTTCTAGCTTTTATGATGATTAACTTCATAAATATTAAAAACTATAATACTCTATTATTTAGAATGATCGTGTTGGTTAAGTGAGCACACTCGAATTTCCTTCCGAATTTCGTGGGTTCAAAGCCTGCACTGCACCTCTGGATTTTTCTTCTTAAAAATGTATGTGCGCTTGAAAACACGCGATTTAACGGTGATGGCAAACATCGTGAGGAAACTGGCATGTTCTGAGAATTTCGAAGGACATGTGACATTTACTAACCCGCATTTGGCCAGCGTGGTGAATTAAGGCCTAATCTCTCTCGTCAATAGAGAAGTCCCTGTGTCCCAGCAGAGTGTGTATAGAATATCGGATTTGTTGAGAAAAAATAATCTACCACTTGCAAGCGGAAAATTAGTGTAACCAGCCTAAATCAGGATTAGCTCGAAGAAATTTTTGGTAGAAGTGGTTAGTATAGAGTTATAGCACATAGAACAGGTGATCATTGGGGCTAATACAAGTCATAAAGGCAGATCGCAAATCAGAAAGTTCTCTACGTCGGACGTCCACCAACAAGGTGAACGCATGATTTAATTAAAGGTTGCTAGCTGTTGCCTACCAAAAGAGCTGAAAGTCATGTATGGGAGTCAATCATGAATTGTATGGAAGCCCCGTCCTATATTTTTTTGTGTTTTTTTTAGTATTTGTTGTTATATCGGTCCCTCAAAATGTCTACTCTCTATCTATCCCGGTTCTTGAGAAGGAGAGAGAGAGAGAGAGAGACAGTATTAGGGTCCCGTTCTAACCTTTGGGTACGGAACATTAAAAACTATTCAAACTGGCTTGTAGTGGCAGTGGACAAGCCAAATAACACGTTAATAAAATCAAAATATATTGAAGCTGGTCCATCCTATAGGTTGACTGGAAGAAATTGCTTTAAGCGATAAGACCGCCCATTGCGCATATGGAATTTTGATTAAGTTGTGAGTAATAAAAAAAAATATTATTGGAACTGAAAAGTCTTTAAAAGAAAAATAATTATCAAAATCGGACTACTCAGCAAAAAGTTATGCGCGGTCATACATACATATATAATATATTATATAGTCGTGTCGAATTGAGAACTTGCTTCCTTTGTTTCGTCGGTTGATAAAAGAGTCCACAGGCAAAATTGTAGCAAAAATCTCTTCCTTATTATAAATTTTATGCATCCTGCTTGCGAAGGTTACGGATGCTTCTTAATATTTTTTCTGCATAAAATATATAATAGTTTAACCTAAAAAAATCAATGTATCACTTATTAAAAAAATCATTAATTAATATTTAAAATCACTTTGATCAATCGTATCATACATACGATTACGATTCGATCATACATAAGACAACACACCTGCTCATTGACTGTAGACTGATTGCAGATAAAAATAGAACAAAAAAAAGAGAATAAAATAATCAAACAAACAAAAATCTCAAACCGTCGTCTTAGTTCAATGAAATGTTGTAAGCATTAATGTTCCGTTATGCTGTGCAGCATCGTATTACATAGAGTCCTCTATCCACAGCATTGCCAACAGAAGGACGGGTTGGAGTACGCAGCGTGGGCTCGCCCCCGGGGTAGCATGGCCATCAAGCAGGGCTATGAGGTGAGATGACGTAGCTTGTCAAATGTAGTGTAGTGAGTTGACGTAGTTATACAGGATGTTACACGAAGCATGGATCAAAGATGGCAAGGAGATGGGGCTCAATACCTTTTGATTATAACCTATGAATGTTCCGCGATTTTTAGTGGTATTGAAGAGATATATCTAGCTTCTCAACTCAGTGTAAAAAATTGAAGAGAACTGTCAAGACAATGTTATTTCCTTGATTATTCTGAGTTTTTATTTAAATTAGCTTTAAGTTGACCTGTCCATTTATGCATAAGTGTCTAAGGAAACAAACGTTTTGACTTTGACTTTAATATTTTGTATGCTAGATAAGCCTTCATTTTACCACATTAGTGATACAAAAGAAATTCAAATAGTTGAATATCTCCAAGACTATTAGTGACTCGCGGAACCCACCACTGTCACCCGTTTTCATCCCCCCATGTCTCGTGATGCATCCTGTACAAAATAATGTGCCGAGTAAAGGTGGCTATTTCGTCAGATATAGTGAGTTGACGTAGTAATGTAGATTTTTTTGTGAGGTTGCTTAATTTTATTAAAATGGGTAAAAATCATTAGTTATTCGTTAGATGTAGTGAACTAGTTTGTAGTAGTAGAGATACGATAAGATGACATAGTTACTTAGATATTTAATAAAGTAAAGTAAAAGTCAAAAGTCTTTAATTGACATAAAAAGAGTTGCACTAAAAATGAAGTCGCTTATGCTCCCGAACTAGTTAGAAGCTGTATTTCAGGAGCCAATGACTTTTCCACCACAAATTATGTCAACAACAAGTAAGTGTAAAAGTAACTTGAACATAATGTGGTGTGAATGCATAGATATACGTCAGATGGCGTTGTTACGTACATATTCTGTAGTGAGATGTATAAGAGTTACGTAGTTTTGTTAGATGTAGTGAGACGACGTAGTTTTGTTGTAGAAGTATCGTCGAACGTAGTGAAATGATGTTTTGTAAGGTGTTTTGAGTTAACGTAGTTATATCATATGACGTAGTTATGTAGATAATGAATAAGAAGTATTAAGGTTATTTTAGATATTTGGAGAGATGTATGGTATATTGGTCAGTAGGCGTAGGTACTTATGTTGTAAGAATATTTAGTCGTGTATATGTGTCAAAAGAAGAAGTGAGATAGCGTAGTTTTGTAGAAAAATATAAATCGGTCATGCAAAACTCAAACATTATGTAACACCGGTTATTCGCCAAGACACGGTCAGTGTAGTGTGTCGTATCGTGTGTATCGAGTTCGAATCGCGTTCGAGAATGAAACAAGTGGTAGTAGCACTAGTGAGTGTCAACCTCGCAATAAAAGACTCAGAAAGAGGGTAGACCGGTTCGTTTGTGAATAACCGTCTGCCCAAATCGCAAAGACAATGACAATTTAGTTGTGATCATGGCGCTTGCAACAGCGTCGAAATATCGGAAAACACAAAAACCGTCAAATCATGGTATGTTACCCGTTTTAAATCATAATATTGCTAAAAACCATGATAATTTAAAAAGTAATATAAATCCACGTCAAAACATTATGATTCTGGATTTAATGCCATTGTGAGATAAAGTGGAAAAGGACCGTTATAAAATATTTTGTACTAAAGAGAAATATGGTTTAATTAATAATAAGAAGATGAACGAAATACGTTTGTGGTGATGATGATGGTTATAGCACGATAAAAAGATAGCAGACATTATCTATGATACAATGACAATGTAAATCACAAAATATTTATATATTCAATATCAATATATTCATTTTCCCCATAATTTTCTATCTATTAAAAAATATCTACAAAAGAAAGCAGAAGGAAATATCATTTACTTTACCTACCTATTTTAGTAATGATTAGATTTTTTGCTACAATTACTTATTTATAGCAATATCGTGCTGCTGCTTAGCAGTAAGATAGCCCGGCGATACATTGTAAGATAGCACTTTGATTTTATTACCGTGAATAAATCAGACACAACCCATTTAACCAACTTGTAACAAAGAAACTGCATGTACTTTACTCGTTTGCAATCCACCAATATATTGCATAAAGGCAACATAATAAAATGGGTCACACAATATCTGAACACTTTTATGTTTTGGTCGTAAAGAGCACCGTCTAGCTAGATTGTGGAAATAGTTTAGTGTAGCGCCATCTATCCGCGGGTAATGGCAACTTTTGACGTAATGGGGAGCAGTGAGACGGTGTTTTTTTGACCCAGTTTGCAGTTTAGGGTTAAGATTATGGCTGGGCATAAATCTTGGAAATTGAAAATTCTGGGAGACGTTTTATAACGCTAAGAGTTAAAGCAAACATGTTTTATGTGTTATTATTATAACGTGTGTTGTGGTAGTTTTGCTTTATTTAAATAATTTAAATTCTGAAGATCGTATTAAAATGTTTTTGTTTTCAATTAAATACACCTTTGTTATTCCACTACAAAATGCATTATTTTCTAAATTTGTCATTAAATTTTATGTTTAAATCTAAGAGTATTATCAGCTCGGTGAAGGTCAATATAGGCTCGGATTAAAATTTTTAAAATTCGCAAATCTCTTCTGAGACTGAGTTTTTTTACCGAAACCCCTATATCATAGTGTTCGCAATGAAACAGCGCAGAAATCATATATTATCTTTTATCCAGATGTTGAAAATATATATTAAAAATCATAAAAATAAATATATTCAATTGTCAATTTAAGATTTTATAAGGGAACCCATTCGTAATATGTTTAATTTGTTATTAAATATGTTTCATTATTTTATCAATCACAAATGAAATCCAAAATTATAAATTATTACTAGATTTCATATCGAATCTTCCGGCGGAGTAGAATCTGCGAGTTTTGCTCAGATAATTACCACTCAATAACTAGTATCTTGTATTTAAATCAAATTTCTTTATTGTTCTTCAAATTCATGCGCATAACATCCGCGCGTTCAAAACAGCGAATGTGGGCGTGACACTGCAGAGGACAGTGTCAAATGAGTCCTTTTGTGGGTCCCTACGTCACGTTTAGTGCAGGCGTCTTTGGGTTGACTTATTTGTACTATTTTAACATAATATCGCAATAGTGGCAATTCACAACATGCTTAAACTTGACTAAGATGACGTCATATGACTAATTTAGTCTTATCTATACGCATGTTTTGAATTGCCACAAATATCTCCCTTTTTTTTTTTATGCTTGATATCAAATGTATGCTTCATTTGACTACAATCTCACCTGATGTTAAGTGACGATGTGGTCTAAGATGGAGCATGAAGACCTAGAAGGTAGATGGCTTCTCCGGGCCACATAACGGAACACGAAATAATCGTTTCACGCACTGGCCCAGCCCGGAGGGTGGTGACAAGCCGCGGCCGAAGCCTACCACCAGGGACTGTACCTAATTCGATTTTTCTTAATATATGAGATTTCCCACTTTGATCTTTTATAATTCTTTGGATTAATAGAAAAGTCTACAAAAATCAAGCTACCTTTTAAATTTTTGTAAATTAAAACTTTTAGAACAATGATTTGGAACTTATTATGACTTAAAACGATATTTCGACGCTGTTACAAGCGTGATCACGGAAACAACTGAATTGTCTTTGTCTTTGTAATTTATGCAGACGGTTATTCACTAACGAAACGGTCTACCCTCTTTCTGAGTCTTTTATTGCGAGGTTGACAAACACTAGTGTTGCGACCACTTGATTCAATCTCGAACGCAACTCGATCACGACACACTACACTGACCGTGTCTTGGCGAATAACCGGTGTTACATATTTTTGAGTTATAAATCAAAATAAAAAAAAAAAGTCAAATCATGGTAAGTCATAATATTGTTAAAAGCCGTGGTAATTTAAAAAGGTTGGAACTTATTTGCTACAAGCCAGGTCTGCGGTCATTTAAAAAAAAAAAACAAACGACGATATGTATTTTTTTATTTATGATAACTTACTTAAGGCGCTTTTAAATACGCGCCGCAGAAGTACCTACATCTCGAAAAGCCCAGTTTAAAAGCACCGTTACAAGAAAAATTATGAAATTGCGGAACTGTACCCGAGGTACAGTCGCCAAAGCTATATGTATGCCTAATACTTGGGTATTCAATTAATAAAAATGTTTTCTGTTCCACTGTTGAACAAAATCACTCACACTCTTCTTCCATTCTTCGCGTTCTCACGCTGTGACAGTTGATGCTATATTTTTGACAATTGTGTATAAATAATATTCCAAAGTCATCTACCATTTTAAAAGTTAAATAACGATTTGAATTATGCTCTAGAAGTAGTGGGATTATAGTTTATTAGTAGTATAGTATCATACTATAGCTTGTACAACCCCAGCGCCATCTCTTCTCAAAATAAATAAACAATTCATAAATAATCCGATGTCCATTTATTGAAATTACGAACTGTCCGCAACTCGCGGTTACGGAAACTTACCGAAATTAAATTTCAAAGGGCGTTATCAGTACTAAATTAATTCTAGAGAAATGGGTTAGATAGTTAAGATTTATGAGTTTCGGGGATAGTTTTGTTTGTTTGTTTTGTGTATGATGTTAGTTTTTTTACTATTGCAGAGTTTTATGTTCAATTTAACTAATACTGGAAATGCGAAGATAAGTTTGCTGCTTCTTTATGAATTGTAGAGCATTGTCTACTCAACCAATCTGCTTGATACTTTGCATATTGAAGGTTACGGATGTGTCTTAATCTTTTCCTGGACAAAAAATTAAAAAAGTTAAGCCTAAAAAGTGAAGTTAATTTCTTTTATTAAAATTTATTCTTGTAACTGTGCGTCCAATTCAAGAGCGTAAATAAGCTAAATAATACTTATCTTAATATATATAAATCTCGTGTCACAATGTTTGTCCACAATGGACTCCTAAACCACTTAACCGATTATAATAAAATTCGCACACCATGTGCAGTTCGATCCAACTTGAGAGATAGGATGGTTTTACGGCGAGAAAAATTCGAATATCTTACCTTAGACAAGTCTGTCCTGAGATTTTTTAGCCCCCGACCAAAAACGGTGTTAGAGGTATAAGTTTGACGTGTCTGTCTGTCTGTCTGTTACATCATAGCTCCCGAACGGATGGAGTGATTTCAATTTAGTTTTTTTTTTATGAAAGGTGAGTTTGGCTCGGGTGTTCTTAGACATGTTTCATAAAAATCGGTTGAGCCGTTTAAAAGTTATGGGGGTGAGAGTGGGGAAGGAAAACAGAAAATCTGCAAATATACTAGTGTGGGGTATCAAATGAAAGCGCATCGTGTCCACATTTCATAATATTATGTTGTTTTACATTTAAGGAAATGAAGGCATTGGAATCGGGGGTTTTTCTTTAATTTTAAATTTAGATTTATTAGTCTATAAGACGATTAGGTGTGCGCGGCTTCATCTATGATTTTAGGTGGTAGTCTGTGTCAAGACAGACTTGTTAAGTGACCTAACCTAACCTAACTGTCGAACGAAAAACTGTAACGAAAAAAATTTTAGTTAAAATGCACCTATCGATTTATCAAAGGTTACAAACCCATTTTTACTGAAATGCTACATATGTATTTCTATCAAAGATTTAATATCACATGCGCACCCACAAGCATTTATGATCTATCCAACATAAAATCCTTTCATTAAACTTAATTATAGCTCCACGTCAGTTTAACAGATAAGTTAATAAACTTAGGGAAGCGATGGTCAAACGCGTGAAGATAAGAGACCTACCTACAGTCGAGAGATTCGTCACACCCTGCTGCTCCCAAGTGGGCTGGGGACTTAGCAAATGGAAATCATTTATTTGCAAAGCACAGATAGAATAATATTGTGTCAGTATTAGGGTAAGACCATGACCGCTCGTACTCTAGGCGATCTAAGGTATATTAATAAGGTCTTCAATTCTATTGTAGGCTACAAATATTAGGAAAAAAGGTATATAATCAAAATCTGTCCAGCTAGTTTAGGAGGAGTTCAATGAATAACACACGTATAGAACAATTATATATATAAATATTATAGACCGGAATAATGTTTTGATTGATTTCGTTTTATTTTATTTTTATTTTATTTTATTTTCGTGGGCTTGGTCGAAGCCTAATATAAGTTCTTGTTTAGAAATTCACAAAACAATTTTAAGTTTTTTAACCAACTTTAACAAATAAATTAATGCAATCTTTTATTGTCACGCTGATCAAGAAAGCAATTCGTATGGATGTTATAGACACCTTCTAGGTCTTCATGCCCCATTTTAGACCACATCGTCACTTTACATCTGGTTATATTGTAGTAAAATAAAGGCTAATAAAATAAAATAAAAATTTATAATAACGCCTACAGATCGGCGCTGACTAGGTATATGATTATTATCATTTATTATATTTAAAAAAAACTCAATATTTTATTAAATATACGATCATAGCCGATAAGGAATATTATTTAGAAACTATTATTTCTTTAAGCGAGAATAAAATCATCGCCTTGTGTTTGTCAGTCGGTGTTGCTAACTCAAAACACTTTACCCTTTATCAAAGGGCAGTACAAAAGTAATATTTTACGACACCCCCAAATCATAATTTAGTGACGGTCGAGACAAATCATGCGTTATTAACAAGACCTTTTACTTCTAGCCCGGCCATCGGACACCCACCCTACTAGACAAAGATACCAAGAGAAATGCTATTAATAATTTTGTTTAAATTTACTACCAAAATAAGTATAATATGTTTCTTGGGATTTTTTTATGGAAAAAATGTTATATTTTTATCCATTTGTACAATGGATATAAATATAACATTTTTATTTATGGTCATATGACTAATTCTAAGTTGTGGGCTTACGGCAATTGCAATTATCTACCGATAATTGTGCATCTTCAAGGAAAGCTTATCTCCAGGAGTTTTGTTATCAGGAGAGAAATAGATAATCCTATTCTACATTTTAATCTAAGGTCGTCCACGGTTGAAATGCATATTGGAATTTTAAAGATCACCAACAAAAGAAACAAAGGAGGTTTTGGCTGTTCACGTCCGTAAGTGGTAACCCTCTGAATCCTTACACGTGACCTCCGGGTGGTGCTACGAACAGTCTCTGGTGTTAGGCTTCGGCCGCGGCTTGTCAGCACCCCCCGGGCTGGGCCAGTGCATGAAGCGATTTTTTCGTGTTTCGTAATGTGGTCCGGAGAAGCCATCTTCTAGGCCTTCATGCTCCATCTTAGACCACATCTTCACTTTACATCAGGTGAGATTGTGGTCAAATGAAGGCTTATCAATAATAAAAAAAAAATGGATAAAATCAATTTGAGTTAAAAGTTGCTGGTTTACAATGATTGCAAACTGTTAAATATTAAACTATGTTATTTCTGTTGATAGAGTTAATAAATAAACTACGTCCTTTCGTCATATTAATACTATAAAGCAGAAGAGTTTGTTTAAACGCGCTAATCTCAGGCATTCATTAGAGGAAGGCTATAATCTTTTTACCGAGGAGAAAATACATAGTTCCCGAGGGAAATCAATAAAACTCTAGAAACACCGTAACGTGAAAATCTAGACACCACAAAGTACCAATATCTTATGAACACCCATTAAGCCCGTTATTTTTCTTCCAGGCAAAAATGAGCACCGGAGACGGTACCGTGGGTCACCAGAAGGTGGACGAGCGGCTGAACCATCATCAGTCCATGAGCCAGATGCTGTATGGAGCTGGCTTGGGTCCGGGCCGATCAGGTAATTTAAATTATTTGTATGGAATCTTGATAAATAAATAAACAACATCAGACTACTGTCATCCACTAGATTGACGAATGACTCGGTAAACGCCGCGAAATCCTAAAAGGTGGTCTGTACGGTTCGTACAATATGTATAGTATACAGAAATGCAATGCAGCATTCTTATGTCTAGAACGTGTGACGGCAATAATGACACCACAACAACCGTGATAAGCTCAAAGCTTGTTTGACGGGTACTAAACATCTGATATACTTAATATAATAGGCATAAATACATACATATTTTTCATTATACTAAATAATGAAACACCCAGACCAAGGAGAAAGTGCTTGCAGAACATGCAAACACTTGACCTCATAGAGGGAGTCGAACACGCTACCTCTTGTGCAACAACCACCACGCCACTGAGCAGTCAATAACCATCATTATCGTCGTGTAGGTCATATCAAACAGTCACACATACAAGTCCGCTACCGGCTAATTAAGTATTAACTTAATTCATAAATGGTTTAAGTTTAAGTTAGGAATTTGGACCTCATCGGCGATCTCGTATAAGCTAGTCTAGACAAAGAAATTTGTAGATTGGAATTAGGCTCACACCAGAAATCTCCTGCTAGAATCTCCTGCAGATGGGATACATTGTTTTTGTCCAAAAATCCCCTGCGCATACTCTATGTTCAGTAGCACGATATAATAAAGGAGTTATCATATCAAAGTCAAACTCAAAAGGTTTATTTCCTTAGACTGGGGATACATGGACAGGACAGGTCAAATTAAATCAATGTGTAAACATAGCTCTCTTCCTTCCAGGTTCCTCTTCATCATCACCAGTGGGCGGCTCCAACAACAGCTTGCTGGTGGTGCCCCAGCCGCTGGGCAAAGGGCCCACGAAGTTGCAGCCTCTGCACGCCCACGCCAGGAAGTACCACTGCAAGATGTGTCCTCAGGTATGGGATTTTTTATTTAAAACATTGCACATTTAACAGATAAAGGAGTCCGTACCATTTTTTGCTTACTGTCGACCACAAAGCGGGTCGTTTTCAGACAAAAATATCCCGCGTAACGTCCGCTTCCCGCAAGCTGACGCGTAGGTTTGGCCAAAGCTAAAAGGCTTTGGCCAAACCTACGTATCATACAGAATTTGGTAGTCGACTAAAAGAAAAGAAAGAAAACACATTTTATTTAGGACACATTAAGCATAGTACAAAAAAAAAATAACATACAAACACACAGCAAGTGTCCCAAAAAGGCCCTCAACTCAGCATGTATTGTATTTTGCACGTGACAAAATAACACTGATCTGACTATTGCTCAAATTATTTGTTATTCTCCATGTTTTAATATCACCGAAACAGATAAAAATCTAAAAGGTTTTTATCAAGTCGGGACAGGAAACGGAATATTATTCTGTTTAAAAAAATCCATTTATATAACAATATGAAAATATAACAAGTATGGGCTATGGTTTTATTTATATATTATACTAGCGGCCCGCCTCGGCTTCGCACGGTAATTATTCAAAATAGTTATACCGGCAATTATTAGTTTTTTTCTCGTTATAAAAACCATCCTTGAACTCCAACGAACAATTAAAAAAAATTGGCCAAGTTGGTCCAAGCGTTGTTGAGTTATGCGCTTAGCAACACATTTTGCGATTCATTTTAATATTATAGATAGCACTAGCAGTGCCTCGCTGTGTCACTTTCTAGCAAAACGACATATTTTCCCGCGGTCTAAAATGGTCTATGTCCTAATCTAATGCATAACCCATCACCATACCAAATTACAGGCTAATCGACTGAGCCGTTTTGCCGTGAAAGATGGACAAAAAACAGACAACGCTTTCCCATTTATAATATTAGTATGGACTAATAATATCATATCCCAATATGGTTTCATGTACGTTAAAAAAAACAATATATTAATAACTTCCATTTCCAAGTTATTTCATCCTCACTGCATACAATTGGTAGATATAATCTCGCTATTCATATAATATGTATAGATTCATATATAGGTATAATGTATACATATATACGATTCATACATGCGGTATGCCGCTGAGATGTCGAAATGATAATGAAGGACTCACGGTGCCATCAAAATTCAATCCGTCAACTTGTACTGATGGCAAAAACAAGTAAAGATTACTTGCGTGAGTAATTTTAAGATAGATTTGCTTACGTATGCTACGTATGTAATTTACATACATTTTGGTGATATTTTACTACAAAGTAATGTTTGCTGTTGGTAATCACGACATGATAATTAATTAAAAACTTTACTTACCTATTTAGGTAATTGAACTTTACGAGTTCTTGTTTTGCAAATAACCTCTTTATTGCTACTGTTGTCACCCATAGTGACAGAATTACAGTCATGGTTGACAAAAATCAATCATTATTTCTTTACGTGAAAGCCAATAACAGCTTATAAACAGTACCTATATTCGCATTGTCTTATTCCATGGCTCAGTGTCACTCGCCTAGTTAGCCGAGTAAAGTCAAGTGCCAATGTGTACAACACATTTTGCTTATCTTGTCAATATTTGCGGTTGCGACCACTTGCCTTACTTTGGAGCTCTGTCGGAACAAATCAAAGGCGCTCGCGCGCCCTTCCAATAATGTCCACATGTTTGTCAGCGCGCCATTACGCGTTTTGCGTTGTTCATGCCGAACTTGTAGACTTGCTTAGTATTAATTTGCCTACGCTCGACCAACATGTATTGCAGCCTGTACATATTTTTTATAATGATAATACACATGAATAAGTATATAAAAATATATTTCTATAGCAATTAATATTATAGCTCCAAAGTATTCTTGAATATACACACAACGTGTTTAATTTGTAAGTGGTTAAGAACTCACTACAGTTAATAAAATGTGTGCAAAACAACAAGCAAATAACACAATAATTATAGTACTCAACGAATAAACTACATTAGATATAATTATATTCATCAGTGCTATAAACTTCTGCGCAATCTTTCCAATGCAACTTCATAATCAAAGATGAATTACTCGAATAAAAAACTTAATGACAGCATCCCAATAACAAATACAATTCTGAATAACTTGAAAGCTATAAAAACGTTGGTTTCTAACTTTTCTGCTAACCGTACTATAAAGTAGCAGTGTCCTGTCTCCAATTAATTTTCTATTTAGTGTTTTTGCTCGTCAATCCGCGCTTAGACTTGAATTAAACTTGAATCGTATTAGTATGCACCCTTTGATAATAACAGTTTTGAGTTGAACTCAAATTACGTCTTTATCATATTTGCTTAAAGGCAAGTGTTACATTTTAAATAATCTAAATTTAAAATTAAAAATAAAACCCCATGTTTCAGAACTTTAGTTCGCTTTAAATTAAAGAGTTATACTATTTTGTAATGTGCATGTAATGCGCTTTCATTTGAGACCCCACTCGAGTATATTTGCAGATTTTCGCCACTTTAACCCTCATAACCCTTAAGGCGCCTGTATGGGCCAACGGCCTTGAGGATTCGGGCGGAGTCAAAATTATTCCCCGCGCCAACCGCATAATCCCCGCTACATTTTTACGACGCAGAGCGCGGCCTGCGCTCTCGGCAAGCGGTCACGCCTGCCGGGTCCTCGCGAGTCGCGACGCCGTAAATAAGGACTTTCCAACTACATCATTATTACGCTAAAACTATTCTACCTAGAGATTTATGCGTTTGTGCTTATGTTATTTTCTTTTTATTTTTTTTTTATTTTTAAAATGTATTGTTAAAATGAAGTATATATTATTATTAGATATTAATGAACCTTAATTTTTTAACTATTTTAGTGTATTTTCTTGTTGGTGGTTCTAATATAACAAATAAATAAATATATAATAAGTATGTTTTTTTAACTAGGTTTTCTTTACTTACTAAGTACCAACCTAATAATAAGATCCTAAGCCAATCCTGCCAGGTTAGGCTAGTTACCTATACAATGTGTATTTTCGAAGCTTGATCAAACGCAATTTGCGGATACATGACAAAAATTAATCGATAAATATCAGATTTTTTTTTATGTAAACTATTAAAAATAGTCGATTTAATATTTTTTTATAAGAACTAGGTACTTCATCTGGTGTTTTCTTCGTTTCTGTTTGAGTAAACGGTGTATTTTATTCAAAGTAGGCTCATTAAAAAGCTAGATAGTTTACCTAGCTATGAAAATTAAAAGAAAATACAATTTCGGTACAAAAGCCTATTAAAACTTTTTTTTGTAGATATTTAACAAGAAAAATAGATATTTATTTTATTTTTAATCTGTAACTTTTACACTGGATTATTGAGGTATACTTTTTTGCATGTCATATTAAACTTCATAATTTATACTACAAATCTCTTCTAAAAAGTAAGGGTTTTAATTTTATGAATAATGTCTAGTTTTTGCTTGAAGGCCAATCGTCTGATAGAATCTAGGTAGTATCTGCAATATTCATAATGTCATAGGATTAGAAAATCGGGCATAAAGACGAGTACAATTTCAGATTTTTGGTCAGTCACTAAGTTTTCGTGGTATTTTGCTTTTCCTTTTAAGTTTCAGGTAGAGAGTATAAAATATTTGAAATGCTACGCGACTGACACTGTTGGTATCCATAGATACTCTAAGGTTGGTGGGTAGCCCACGTACCAAAAAGGTTAATTAAACTCTTTTTGCTGTCATGTAGCCATTCGAATTAGGTACTTTCTGCCTTGTACAGAGATCAACAGACAGCAAATTATGTAATGAAACAAGGCAAGATATGATGAAACGGAACGAAGCCTTTGCCCAAAAGTGGGATATTAAGTTATTAATATCAATTAATTTATTGATTGTTCAAAATGCCAACCATTTTCCTCAATGCATATCGTTGCAAGTAAACCCACGTTCAGTTCACAAGTACTTTTTAGTACATCGCGATCGTTTCTTATTTGATTCGCTGGCGTGATTCATGGTGCCGCTCCAGCTCACTTCACCACAATCGTTCGTGATCATTTTAATGCAACTTAAGATACATAATTTGTTGTCTGTTGATATTTGGCACTACAAGGCAGAAAGTACCTAATAAAAATGGCTAATAACATGACAACGAAAAAAGATAGACCCATACTCTGATTCCAAAAATTATGAAGTTTAATAAATAATGCAAAAAAGTTTAAAAATTATAGATCAACAATAAAATAAAAAAAATTTTTTTGGTAAAAATCTACAAAAAAAAATTTAGCGGGCTCTTGTACCAAAATTGTATTTTGTTTTGAATTTTCTTAATTAGGTAAACTATCTAGCTTAGAGTGTTAGATATGTGTGTTGATGGATATGTGGGAAGAGGTAGGTCAAAGAAAATATTGATGGACTGTTTGAAGGATGGCATGCGTAAGAACAAAAATGACTGACAAAAATGTTTCTAAGATAATGACTTTTTAAATTGTACAATAATTAGTTTTATGACTTTGAATTTTTGCTTACTATGATGACTACTGATGTTATAAATGTTTAATGAAATTAATTTAAAGTTAATAATTATAAAAATTTATTTAGTACTGTATTTTGTTAGATTTTTATTATTTTAGTTTATTCAATAATGTAATGCCAATTTTATAATTGCATGCCTGGACAGGTAAAATACATTGATCCATGTAAAATTGAAGCCATAACAACGCTGTAACATGTATTTACGCAATAAATTAATTTTGAACTTTGAAGTAAGGAATGAGTGTTGAGATGACGAGTGACAGAGGAAAATGGAAGGAAGAAAGATGTTGCGTCGACCCCACGTAATATGGGATAAGGGCTGATGATGATGGTGATGTAAACTATCTAGCTTTCAAATGAGCCTACTTTGAATAAAATACACCATTTACTCAAACAGAAACGAATAAAAAAAGTGTGTGTGTGTGTGTTAGCTACGACGCACGATTGGAGTTTACTACTTACGAACGATATTATGATATATGTACATCGAATAGAAAAAAGGGTACATGAACGCATCTGCTAAAATGATAAGAGAAACAAACATATATCTGTTATTATTCGAATTATTTATATTGCTTCAATAAAGCGTATTACATAAAGTATGTTACAAAATAATAATAATTGTGTTCAATTTATACAAATCCAATTTTAGGATGATTGATTTCTTTCACTTTGAATTATAATATCATTCTTAAATACTGCAAAGAACAAATTAATTAGGTGTCGAAACTATAGCTTCTTTTTAATATTTTAATTAATAAATAACAGAAGGTACTAATTATATGTTCCAACGAAACGCGTTGAGAGGACCATAAATTCGTCAATTGTTTTCCCTGCACAAAAACGTAAAAGCTATCTTTGTAAGACGATATCCAAGTGAAAAAGAAACGTCCGGCCAAAATTTTTTTGTAAATATTGATGATTTTACTGAATAACTTTGCACTCTCACCTCTACTCACTGAGAAATTCTAAGTGAATGCTAGACGAATACTTTTTCGAACGCGTATTCGAATGTCAAAAATGCTAACTCGCATTCCAGAGACACAACAAACAACCAATCAAAATGCGTTAAAGTTCTTATTTCGAACGTGACGTTTCGACGGTATTCCATCTCATTCTTTTACACGTTGAATCTTACAGATATATATGTTTGTCTCTTTCTACGTAACGCCTCAACTTTTGTTAACACTTGATTTTATTCCTCATAAAATTTCCATACCGGGCCTTATAACTCAAATCGTTTCTTAAGGAGTAAACTCCAAAAACAATACGAAGTAGTTTTCATAAAAAAAATATTGGCTTTTTTTTTAAATAGCCAACATATAATTTTTTTTATCCTATATATATCCATAAATTTATGTCGTGTATCCGCATTTCGTTTGATCAAGGTTCGAAAATACACATTGTATATACTTTGTTTGTATCATCTACCTAGTAATAATAATAATAATAAAACTCTTTATTACACACCATATCACAATACAAAAAGGGACTTAAAGCTAAATACAAAAATGCGTAATGGGCGGCCTTATTGCTTAGAGCAATTTCTTCCAGACAACCTTAGGATGGAGAGGATAATGCACAACAAATAACTGGACGGTGCGGTGACATAAAATATATATAACAATTAAATCATTATTTAATTTTTAATTATATTTATACTAGTCTGTGCTAGTTATAAATAAATAATATTACCAGACAATTCACGCAACAACATTTTAGTCCCGTGGTAAGCTCTAAGCTTGTGTTACGGGTAGGTACTAGATATTTGATATACTTAATATAATATACATACATTTAAAGATATTTTTTATTATACATATTAAATACCCAGACCAAGGAGAAAAGTGCTTGCAGAACATACAAACACTTTTACCCTCGGCGGGAATCGAACCCGCTACCTTTTGCTCTGCAAGCGGACATTCGCACACCGCGCCTACGAGGCACTCAGAGTCAGAGTTAGTTAACTAGGTAACCCTTATAAAAAATAAAACAACCTTTTTCATAAGTGTTTTTTTTTTATATTAGCTTGGTACTTAATTCACTAGTTGGTAGGTAGTAAGTATAATCATTTCTTATTTATTACTAACTTTTATTCCTGCTAATTGCTTACTGAACTTGTCCAACGAATATACAAAAGTCCGAGCTCAAATACCTATTTCTAAAATATAAAACTAAACAACAGCGTCCATGCGCAAACAATAATCGTTATACGGTTACATCGAAAAATGCATTTGGACCGATGACGAAGACGCGCGACACAACCTCCCCGTCCGATAGTCTGAGCCACACTGCCGCCCGTCGCCCCCGCACAGACCCGGTCGTTCCATTTCATACCGAAAACATAAAATAATTATTTGTAGTCGTATAAATCATTTGTTTTAATTTTCAAACGTACAGTTTGTGTGGAATACTTTGACAAA
Organism: Gymnoscelis rufifasciata; assembly: GCA_929108375.1. Taxonomy (NCBI): domain Eukaryota; kingdom Metazoa; phylum Arthropoda; class Insecta; order Lepidoptera; family Geometridae; genus Gymnoscelis; species Gymnoscelis rufifasciata. Next base: position 2,795,142 of record OV815327.1, on the reverse strand, counting down.
TATTTAAGTTAAAGAAAAATACTCAAACTCAATACCGTTTAAAAGATATATCCAAATTTCGGATAAAAAGTGCCTTACTTTGAATATTTTTTTTATTAAGTAATAATGAAGATACAATAATTTCAAACGTTCAAGTTGTAATTTAATATCTATTTTGCAACATATATTTTTTTTAATACATATTTATTCACTCATAAAGTAGATATATCAATTTGAAAAAGTCGCGTTAGCCCATACAACCACCTTAAACGGGTAAAATTATTATACATATCTAAAAACACTCGCGCATAACTCACACAGAGTCACGACAAACTTATAACACCCCTCTTTTTTGTCGGGGATTAAAAACAACGCGAGATTCTGATATTCTGGCGGAGACGTAAGTAGTAGATACATAACAATTAAGTATCTACTTACGTTACTTAGGTAAATGCGAATAAACATATTACCTAAATGAACAATCCACACAACAACATATATAGCCATGTGCTAAACATCTGTTTGTATCGTTTTATAAGTAGATAATAATAGTATTTATTGTGCACACAATTATAACACAAACTATTCTTAAAACTATGCGACAAATGGCGTTCTTATCGCTCAAGAGCGATCTCTACCAGACAAACTTGAATGGATAGAATCATTAAGATGATTTTGTTTGATTTTAACTACATAGAAGATACCTCGAACAAGTGATTTCAGAATAAGATATCTAAATACTTAGCGGAAATATGTATAATAAGGTCTTAACGAATAAAACACAATAAAAATAGAATTATTGGCTTTTTTCACAAAATCTGAGTAAATTAAGCAATGCTAAATTATAATTATCTTTATCAACAGCAATTCCGCAAGACAATGTTATTTCCTTGATATTTTTTGTTTAAGCAATTTGGTTTTATTAATTTTAAGTTGACCTGTCCATGTAGGCTATGTGCTTCTAAGGAAATAAACGTTTTGACTTTGACTTTGCATTGTCACATGTTACTGAGCGAAATAGCACAATATTTTAACTATATTATCTAATTTTAAAAGCCGTGTTGGCTAAGTGGGAGGACACTCGACTTTCATTCCGAAGGTCGTGGGTTCAAACCCCGCCACGCACCTCTGGATTTTCTTCTTGAGAAATTTATGTGCGCTTTAAACACGTGCTTTAACGGTGAAGGCAAACATCGTGAGGAAACCGGCATGTTCTGAGAACTTTAAAAGAGTTTGAAGAGACATGTGACATTCACCAGCCCGCACTTGGCCAGCGTGGTGAATTAAGGCCTAATCTCTCTCGTAAAGAGAGAAGTCCCTGTGTCCCAGCAGTGGGAACGTTAATAGGGTGATGATGATGATGATCTAATTTTACTCAGAGATGGTGAAATACACCCAAAGTCTTGTTAATTAGGTATTTTTGTAAAAAGATTAAGGCCTGGATATCTGCCTGACGCAATGTTGAATTTTTTTTTATTTATTAATTTACTTAATCGTAGGATGGAATGCCGATAATTTATACCGATGTGTTTTCCTCATTTTGAGACTTTTGATCCAAGCCGGTCGACTGTATCAAATTTGACGAAAAGAAAGTGTTTTTTTGGAGAAATTCCATCTTTGTTTTCACGTTTCTAAGGTATTTGCAGTAATTAATTTATTTTATTCTTATTTTTTCGGTTAAGTCTGTGGTCGGCGTCATCAAACAAAAGGGTGTCGCAGGGATGCTAAACTATTTGTGTTAACGGTACATTTGAAATGGTATTAATTTGATAGCGACAGTATTTTTTAAAATAATTTATTGGTTTTGACCTTCATTTAGTTTTTTTATTAAACTTCAACACAAATTCTTCATTTCAACTGTCATTAATTACACAAAATTATATTATTTTATATAATTCTGTAACCCACAACAAGCAAATAACAAACAACAAAAATATACTTATTTAAAATCAAAGGTTAAGTCCTTTTGAAAATAAAAATCTAAAAATAGATTAGGGTCTAGGAATAGGTTCTGCAATGACTGTCATGTCTGTCATTTGTAAAATTAATGTCAAAAAAAGCCTACATATGAATAAAAGTCTGTATCTATGTATAAAATATCAACATTTTAAAATTATCACTCGAGCCAAAAGTTGCTAATCCCTGCGCGGCGTCCAAAAGGACACGGCGACCATCACAAAATTTACACAAACAGGCTTGGTATTAAACGATTCAGCTTTTTGTCGGTCCGTCTGTCTGTCCGAAAGATTTTTGTGATGACATTCTTTCTCTTCACGTCCCACCGTGATTAGAAAGGGGTATTGCTAATTTTGGCATTGTAAAAACGGGACTTTTTGGCGCCAAATTTGACCTTCAATCGTCCCTTTGTATCGGTTTTTGCTAGTTACTTTGCTCGCTTAGTTTTATCGACAATAAGTTTTGATTCGAATACAATCTTAGAGATAGTAATTATCGGTGTGGTCGAGGGCGGATCACAAAGATACAGTAAAATAATTATATGAAAAATTGAGTAGAAAAATAATATGACGATCTGTTACTAGCGTAGTAACTGTGCCGTGTTGGCTAAGTGGGAGGACACTCGACTTTCATTCCGAAGGTCGTGGGTTCAAACCCCGCCACGCACTTTTCTTCTTGAGAAATGTATGTGCGATTTAAACACGTGCTTTAACGGTGAAGGAAATTATTGTGAGGAAACCGGCATGTTCTGAGAACTTTTAAGGAGTGTGAAATGACATGTGACATTCACCAACCCGCATTTGGCCACCGTGGTCCCTATGTGTAGGATCATCACCTATTAATGTTCCCAGCAGTGGGAACATTAATAGGTGATGATCTGTTACTAGTTGTACTCATATGACTCGAGCTTTCACAACCGATTATATGTGACAATAATTAAATAAATGAAATAAATATTTATTGATGTTAATAGATCAGCATAAGTCAAACTTACAAATTTAAATAAATTTTATAATTATGAGATAAACTCATACTACAACTAGGGTTCCGTGAACTGTTTACACATTCTAAACATTTTTACATAATTTTGCAATAAAAAAAACTCAATAATAAGTTAATAAGTTTTTTTTTGTACTTGGTCTTAAAGCTGCAACAGAAATATGTACATCATCCTTCAAAATATCAACAGTCTATCCTGTAGACCTTATATGAAGCACGACTTAAAACATAATTATTACTTACATGAATTTAGGAAAAAAAATTGATTTTGCAATAACATCACGAAAACAAATCGAAATCTCCTTCATTTTCCTTTTTTTTCTTGTCTAGAATGATTTCCCAAACGCTAAGCACTGGTCAATTTCTCAAATCCACACATTTGCAGAAACCACTCAAATCTCTTAACTCTCTGCTCGTCTCTAACCTTACTGCACAGACATAAAGACTAACTCACAAAAATCATAAACCTGCTAAGATCAGCTTGCTCGGAACATTCTTGGAGACAATTTCATGCTACTATAGAATAAAAGCGTTGTGTCTGGAGGGGTAAAGTTGATTTTCCTTAGCACAGTGGACAGTTCCTCTTGATGGTGTCAATTTTTCATGACACTTATTGCATTCTTCCGGTCACTTCAAGCCCAGCTGTGGGGTGGGTTTTTTGCTGTGATTTTTGGGGACAGTTGTAGCTGAGTGATATAAAATTTGTTCAAATTTTCTGGGGACATCTTGTACTTTTGCAGTCTGTTCTGTAGAATTGTTATATATTTTACACGAAATTGTATCTTACCAAGATAAATTAATTTTTCAATTACACGTGGACTCATTTAATGATCAATTATTATAATTATTTGTCATTTTTGGTATTATTGTAATTTTCAAATACAATGTAAATATTGTGGAATGAAATAAATGTATGAATTATGACACGTAACTGTACCAAAGTTCTTTATCTGAACCAAGATACGAGTAAATTAGGTATACAAATAAAAATTTAGAACGTCTATTTCGGCTTATCAAAATATCTTATCATCATATAATAAATAATTCAAATAAATGTTTTCGGACAATCGACACAACAACATCTAGCCCCGTCGTAAGCCTTAAGCTTGTGTTACGGGTACTAGTAGACATCTGATATACTTTATATAATAGACATACATAATGATGATCTTATTTTTTTTATACATATTAAACACCCAGACCAAGGAGAAAGTGCTTTTAGATTTTTACTTATAAGGTACCGGCTTCCTCCCACCACTGAGGCAGGTAAAAGATTGCTAAGGAAAATCATCTTTTTTTCAAAGGTTTTGTATTCAGTCTTATTTTAGTTTTTGACTGAGACGTTCGATTTAAAAAGTGCGCTTCCTTAGTGAATCAGATAATGGTATTTCCAGCTCAGTTTCCACATTAGCACCTTACACTCAAATACACAATGTAGTAATTTGTTGTGTCCAGGGGCTAGTTTTTGCCACCCCCTAATGACGTCATTAGGGGGTGCATTGTTCGTAAGGTTGTGATTTCATCTTGCTTAGCTAGTGTGAATATTAATTTTGGTTAGTTTTTGGGGTTGAATTAATATTTTGTTTGTTAGTGACTACTTGCTGCCCCCCGTGACTTTGCTGGGGTAAAACAAAATTTAAAAAAGTACTAACTTTTGAAAAAAAAATGGAAAAAAATTACTCAAATCGGATTTTGCTTGCGATTATTGTAATGTCACTGTAAAAATAATCTTTGCAATTTTCTAAAATTTAATCTATATTATTGTGAAGTTTTATCAAAATCCATCCAATATTTATTGCGTTAAAGAGCAACTAGCACACTTTCATTCATTCTTCCTTACACAAACTCCTATATAACTATATAAAAATAAATATAAATACTTGAATCTAGTTTTAAGACAAAATATTACGTCTCACAAAGAAACAGACAAAAAAAAACCCTTTACCCTTAATATCATATATTTATTAAATATTCCAGCCAAACCAACCGTTTCTTTTTAATTATAGCACGCAAAGAAGATGGCACATGTAATGTTGTAATGAATTGGCCGCGCGCGCAGGTGGGCGCAATCACACATCGCCGGAACGGTCACTTAGCATTACTGAGGCTATGCAACTGGAGTTTACAGTTTAAGGCCAGAGTTTAGAGTTTATACTCTAAATTAATAAAATCTAAATATAAAATTTAAGAAAAAGCAAAATAAAGCTTAAAATTTAAGCGCGACGCGCTTTCATTTGATACCCCACACTAGTATATTTGCAGATTTTCTGTTTTCCTTCCCCACTTTCACCCCCATAACTTTTAAACGGCTCATCCGATTTTCATGAAACATGTCTAAGAACACCCAGGCCAAACTCAACTTTTATACAAAAAAATTAAATTGCTCCATCCGTTCGGGAGCTATGATGGAACAGACAGACAGACAGACAGACACGTCAAACTTATAACACCCCTCTTTTTTGGTCGGGGGTTAAAAAAAGAAGATTTCAGAACTTTGACTTGAATTGACTTAAGGTCCTATGTCCCCTAGATAGGGCAGAGGGCGTCCACAATGCGACGCCATCCCTGCTGTCTGTCTTGAGTCCCTTTCAAGTCTTGTCGGTAGCCTTTGCTTCATCAATAACAGTATATCACCAACTTTGCTTTGATTCCAGAACCTAAGTAATGTTAAAAGTAAAAAGACATTCCCCACTCGAGTGTTTTTGCATAGTTCCAATTTTCCTTCCCCACTTTTACCCGCATAACTTTTAAACGGGTCAACCGATTATCACCAAACATGGCTAAGACACTCGCGCAAAACTCACCTTTCATACAAAAAAACTAAATTGAAATATCTTCATCCATTCGGTAGCTATGAGGGGACAAAGAGTCAAAGTCAAATGCATGGGATTACAACATGTTGTAATCTCCAAAAGTCGTTGGCAACTCGTGGTAGGTCTAATGGTCTCCATTCGAGAACTTTTGTATTTAATTACTAAAAACAATTTCAAAAGCAAATTTTTTTTTTACTTTTCACAGCCGCTAATTTCATGGCTTCAGTATAGTTAGAAAAACGGAATAACTTTTTTTATAAGTTTCCCGCCCAAGTCCGTTAAACACTTGACGCTATCAGAAGCTCTGCTAATTAAATGTTTGCGAACTTTTAGAGATCCTTTGTCAAAGAAAATTAACGAAATTTTAAAGTTTACGCTAAAAAAATAATTTAAAAATTTTACGGTTCTTTTACTTTGTATTTATAATAATAGGAAGACCGCTGAAGCGCTGGGAGGACGATATCAAGCAAACGGCTGGCACAAACTCTAAACTAGTAGCAAAAAATAGAGAAAATTGGAAATCTTTGGAGGAGGCCTATACCCAAAACGGGGTTCTTACTGAGGAGAAATAATAGCACCTAGAATACCTATTACAATAATAATTAAACATTAACTATTTCCATAAAATTGTAAAATTGTAAAAGTAAGAAATAAAAGAGGCTTTATTATTATTATTATATTCTAATAATAACCTACACGCATACTGTCTGAATCAGACATGAAGAATAAAGTTTTTAAGTAGTTGATCTGAGATTGTAACATTCACTACGTCACAGTCGATGTAAAAAATGTTAGGCCCAAAATGCCAACGTTTTAACAAGTTAAAAAAAAAATGTCGTGTAATTGTGATTATAAGGCCTGTTTCACAATCTCAGAATTAATTAAGTCAATGGTTTAATTATAGAACTATCAAGGCAACTACAAGTGACTGACTTTTTGAGAAATTCTCAAGAAGTTCTTTTTAATATAAGATAAAGCCCGTCTATTTATTTAGTTTCTACTTTGACCCAAGTAACATATAACTAAAGACAGTTAATATAACATCGCACATTATCTGCGAATGGTAAAAAATATACAGAACCCAGTAAAGTTTATAACCCTTTTAATGGCAGCCATTAAATTACAATAACTGGCATAAACCGGTAATTTGAAGTTTAACGCATGCGTCTCAGTTCTAATAATTATAATAAACGTACTTGACAGCTTGTTCAGTAAGGGGGGACTTACACTATAATATAATATATATATATTTATATACTTACTAATAATATTATAGTATTTTTTGTTTTATTATTCTTTGTGGTACACTGCTTCTTTTGTTTGAAATGAATTGCTTTCGTATTTATCCATAAATAATGGATCGTCTTTATTCTTGTGTTTCCAGTTTCTTTTCTTTTTGCTGGTATTCAATAAAGTTTTTAGTTACAACTGAATTCTACCAACTACTTAATTCAATAACAATCAAAATAGTTTAACGAAAAATCACGAGAAAATAAATAATTATAGAATCGCCCCTAAGTTTCTAAGTAATTGCCGATCTGATAAAAAAAATACAATCTATTTTTAGTTTTCTGTTTACCTTAAAACTATTACCTGCATACACATAAAAGAGAAATGATTTTTTTACCAATTACAGATTATTCATGAATTCTCAGAAACTATAATACCTAGAAACCTCAAATTTGGTAGGTAGGGGGTTATAGGGTGTAGAGGTCAGCTGAGAACGGATTTTACACAACAACAAGGAACAAGGTTTACGAACAAGGGGGTGAAACGGGGGTTGAAAGTTTGTATAAAAGACCTTTTGAAGTTATTCGAATGAAATTCCGTACGAAATTTAATCTTTCAAACAAATAGAAAAATATTAAGAATTATCTGAAATAAATATTAAGAACGTATTTTTTTTTCAAATAACATCAGTGATTAACGTGGGTTGGCAGTTCATATGAAAGTCCTATGTATTTAAAGCAAGGAACTTGAAATTTAGCAGGTTCCTTGGGTATAAACATTTGCTGAGAAAGGATTTACGAAACCCATACCCTACGAGGCTAAGAACTTGAAATTTTACAAGAAATGTTATATGGTATGCTCCGTAGATGGTGTGAAGTTGTGCTAATAAATGTATAAATATGTATTAGTTTATCTATGCACTATTTAGATAAATGTTTAACTCCACGCGTACGAAGTCATGGGACGCCCTCTAGTAAATAACAAAAATGGTTTGATAGTCAATTAGTGTGGAGAAAGCCTTAGGCTACGGTCCTTGCGTCAACTAAATGTGTGTTTAGTGCATTACAATAGCGTTATCGTAAAACGAAATAAGTGATTATTATTTACGTTTATTTTTCCCAATGATTATAAAACTCAGTGCGCGTGCAAATAAAAGCGGAAATATAATGATTAATTATGAAAGTTCAATTTTAAAAATAAATTTTATTTTACTCTTTAGCGTTTTATAATATTTTATTATGTTACTTACTTGTTATTTTATTCACTCATGTATAATATTTTGCACGCGCGTTTTAAATAAGACGAATTGCTTATGTCACTTTCTAACGAGTATAGTATAACTCTTGTGTATATTGTCTTATGTATATTGTTGATGTTGTTGTGTGGATTTAGAATAAAATAAGAATCATTTATTTATATAAAACATGTAGATGTATACGTGGTGGTAAATAAAAAAAATATTATACATGATTAGCCAATACAGTATACATTTGAGAGGGCACAATGTATTTTCCGGTCCGATTGTCATTTTTTTTATACATAGAACAATCTTGGTTGTCACTGACAGTTGTCAGTTGACTTGATATCTCTATATTTTTAAACATTGACTTATTTACTCGGTGATGGTGAAATAGGCCCTTAATTTTATAACTAGCGGCGCCCAGCAGTTTTGAACGGTTTTATAGATTTCCTTGCATTTTATATAGAATTTCCAGCGAAAAAAATTCATATTCCCTTATTACAAATATACCTACAGAAATCCTCCTCATTCCTGATTCCCAAATATTACAAGTATAACTTTACAATTACATTTTAGTACAATTAATTTCAAACTCTGTAAAATATAGTATAGAAATTAACCCTTCGCGACTCAAGATTAATTGTAGCAAATCAAGAACAAGAGTAAGGGTTAAGGGACCCCTGTATGGGAACAGTTAGTGGGGACTATTATCAGAATTATTGATGACTTTTGAGAATACCATGGATCATGCGTGACCCTGGGTTATTATTTACAAACGCCTGTGTAGGTGTTCGTATTATTTGAGGCTTTAGGGGTAGCGGGTTTGATACCCGATAAGGGACCAAGTTTTAATGGTGCAGTTTTTGTTTTAAATTAAGTAAACTTTTTTTTTACTATAAACGGATATTAAATATTAATAAATACATATTTCATTTTTGTTTGTTTTTTCGTAAAGTAATACAATTTAATTACAAAAAGTGTACAAACGTTTCAATGACACGGAAACCTCAGTTTATAAGACCAACAAATTCAATTTAATTCAATTTATCAATTTATTTAATCTTGCCTTGATTAATTACTAAATAAGGCTATTGTGCTGTCCCTCTAGCCAAGATAGCAGTCCCCGTGTCCCAGCAGTGGAAACGTTAATAGGGTGATGATGATTGTACTATACTTACTAATAATCTACATACTTACATATCTAAGACCCTTTAATACAATACCCAGCTTATTAGGTCTTAAAATGATGTTATATAAAAAGTCCAGAGATATTATTTCTGTACAAACAACCACACGAGAAGCTGCGATTAAACGTGTGGCTCCGAAGATGTTGGTCTGAGACCGCAAGGAGCTTGTGGTCAGACCTTTACTTTGAAGATTATTTAACAAACAGTTGAGAATGTTATGCGAAGGGATACGGTTGTAGGAAAAAGTTAAATATGCTTGGAATTAATCCTTGATGATTTTGGAAACGCGAATTGTGTGTGTAAAAAACTTTATATTACTATTTCAAGCTCAAACGCTGTCGAATTTGACTGAAAAGAAACCTCTATATATTAGATTATAGTATATTCACATAGGTTTTTTGAATATAATAATAATAAAATGTTTATTTGCGTATTAAACACGTTAAACATGGAGTACATAATTAGACATAATCATGAATGAGAGTAGATAAAACAATTAGTCATAATTTAGATCGAACACTGTAGAGCTGTGTCAGCAGGATGATACTGACACAGCGCTGGTTTTCAGAGGAGCCTCAGACAATATACTGATAAACCACTTTTTACTAGTCTAAGACTACTTTTGTATCAGTTGTAATGTCCCAACGGGGCTCATGTCAGGGTATATATAAAACTTAACACCATTTGTAACTACATGAATCAGCGAATAAATGAATATGAATAATTTTGGGAACTCCGTTAAAAAAAAGGTAACACCGCTCGGTGTTGCTAGTAATTTGAATTTTAACATAAGATGTTGCCAGCGTTTTTGATAAACTGGCTTATTTTAATAAAGCTTTGACCAAACGGCGGATAATACCCATACTATGGCGCTTTGCACATCTACACGACAAAGAGGGGCGTTTTAAAATTCTGACAAAAAAACATTGAGGTTATCCGTAAGATTTATAGTAAAAGCTAAAACTGGGAGCCAAAATAAAATGTAATTAAAAGCCGAGTTCTCGCTTTGACATGCAGAAGCACCACCTTTCAGAATTTTACGAGAGACGCTCATTATTATAATTGTCATATTAAATTCTATACTTATCTTTTGTACGCGTTACTAAGTTTTGATGTTATGCAGAAACAATACAGTTGCATCTCATGTAAGTTCTACTAATCTAAAGTTAGATTAATTTAATATCTACGTATATGTACTCACGGTTTTAAGAGAACATAAGGTACAAATTGCAATTCCGTGCAACTCCATCGCTAGTAAAATCCAACAAATAACTCTCAACCCGTAGTTCCCAAGATTACGATCTTTCCGAAACCCAGGAAACAGAGCATAATCTCTTTAATTCCCCAAATGAGATGCGAGGCACATCTTCAAGGGTAATATGGGGTGGGATGGGGTTTAGAGAATGCACCTTTTAGGGTCCCACAGGTTAAACACAGAATCTGAATGACAATACGTTTGTGTGCTAATAGGCGTTGCGGTGCGAAGAACTATTGTTGAACGTAATCCATCACGGTAATAGGTAGGGATGTAAGATATCGATAGTTTTTTGCTCGATACATAAAATATCGAATACAAAGTAGGTACGTAAATACTAATATTATTAATGCGAAAGTAACTATGATTGTCTGTCTGTAATTTGGTATAACATTTTTTTAATTATTTACACCTGTAACCATGCTTTTTGGAAACTTTTTAAATAAATAAAATAGAAAATATAACAATACATACTATCCATAGGTTATAAATGTAAGTAACTTTGTCCAATTCCTTAACCGATGTAAATTAATTTTGGTACACTGATTCTCTAGCTTTGAGCCTGAGAAAGGACATAGGCTACTTTCTACCCCGGGATAAAGTCATTCCACGGAAAAATCCATTGAATCCAAAAAATATAATCCCACCGCGGGATAATTCATATAACTGCGTAATCACTACCAGTACCCATCGAAGATCAATGTAGGTATGTTGTTGTTAAACTTAAAACCATATAAATCAATTGTTACAAAGGATGTCAGTACTATTTAGAATAATAATACTTTCAAACCTTGCTAAGTCAAAGATATATTTATTCAAACTAAATTATTGGGTTACTTCAATTTAGTTCTTTTACAAAATTTGTATTTGTTACATCTTTAGGTACATAATTTATCGCATAGTGTATAAGTGTTATCTCCTTTCGGCTTAAATTTGTCTATCACATGCAAAAATAATTAAGAAAACTATTTCATACCTATAATATACATGTCCTGTGTTGAATCTTATGTATTACATAAGACGCGTAAGCTTTTTTAATAAGTATGTTTTTAAAAACCTTAACTTACATCCTAACAAAACTCTTTCTCAATCGACAAAAAAGTATCGATATATCCAACCCTACGAATAAATCAAACACTAGATTGATGGTATTATGTCAACATGCACAATCACAATACAGAAATTTTGCATAATAATTCTAATGCTAGTCAATTATTGAATAAAACATCCTAACTAGAGCAGCTGGGAAGACGAATTTGTCATTGCAAAATTTGAAGAAGTTTATGGAAATTTCAAGGATTAGTAGATAGGATATTTGCATCTTTTGGTGAAAGATCGGTGAGAACTTTTTGCTAAAACTGAACGTGACGAGATGACTAATGATGGGATTCAAAGGTATCCCATCGTGATTTTAACCGTTAGACTCTGTTAAATGACTACCTTTAAATTTTAAAATGACTATCACCGCTGTGAGAATCATGTATTTTTAAAATAATAATTTAAATTAGTTATTATTCCTGGATTATTCTTACATCTTACCCCAAACTATTATGATATCACATATTTTTTTGTATATCCAAAAACACCCAGATTCGGCTCCAGAAGTGTATTCCTTCAGGCTAGACTGTGGTCAAGAGTAAGCCCATTTATTATAAAAAAAAAACAGACAAACCCAAAGGGAATCGAAACAGTAACCTCTTGCTGGTGGTTTTCATACTAATTTTATAATTAATTATTTCATTAATTAGATAGTATTCACAGTGTTTTCCAAATTCATCGCATAAATAACGTGAACTTTACATGTAAAAAATATATATAAGTGCAAAACATCCTGCATATGGACATGAAGTAAATAAGTGATGGTAAAAACAAAAGCTTTAGAATCCGTTTATCAATACTCTAAAGTAAGAATTAAACTAAGCTCTAACAGCACCCTACATTTCTGAAAACACCAAAACCAAATCCATAGAATCATAAAGAATTCCAAACTGTAAAAAGATTTAACTCCAATCCTAAATACTTCTAAACGTATTGAAATCTTTAGCAATCCCCTTATCGATCGCCATTGTTTTGAAAACAAACCACAGATAACCAATAGGTTAAGTACAATACTGCACTTCAATAAAGAAACTCAAAATTGTAGAGACTTACCCCGTTCGCGCCCTTAACAAAGGATCAATAGTCAATAATCTTATAATAGGTATAGTTACCTTAGGTGAAGGCAAGGGTTGGGCCCTCAAGGTACAATGTATTGATGAAAGAATAGAGGATTTGCTGATTTGCTTGACAGCTGTTAAAGATGATTAGGATGATGCTATAAATAGCTTAGATGATAACAAATTGATTTAGAAACTTCAAACTGGACAGTATGAATTAATGAACTAACATTCTAATTTTCGTAGAATATTTGTGATGAATATAAGTTTTTAGATAGACACTGCAATTAAAACATATACGACTCACCACTCAATGTGTAAACACGCTTTAACGGTGAAGGCAAACATCATGAGGAAACCGGCATGTTCTGAGAACTTTGAAGAGTTTGAAGAACATATAACATTCACCAACCCGCATTTGGCGAGCGTGGTGTATTAAGACCTAATCTCTCACGGGTAGGAACGTAAAAATGGGTGATAGGCTATAATTATCTGAAACAGAAGTAATAAATATATTATATAGAGTTTTATGCACAATTATCTTTCTGTACGCACGATTTTCTATTATTTCTAAAATTTTATAATTCGTCAAGATTTACGTAATGTTTTAAAGTTTATGCGGCTAATACTATTTTATGATTAAAACTAATGACTTAAATACACTTTTTAACAAAGATCACAATCGAAACAAAAAAATTAAACACCATCCATTTTATTGAAAGCCAAATTTATGGATTTATTTAAAACGCTTAATTGACACACGACTTAATGTACAAAAACTTCACTGATTATTGAAAAACTGGCATGAAACATGCTAAAGTATAAAGTATCGGAATTGACACAATGGTCAACACAAAAACTATCGCGTTACACAAATTAAAAGATCTATTGATCATTATCGGCGCACGCGCTACGATTCCATTGAAATATCGGTTATGATTTTCAATACGATCGAAGAAATTCAATATTGTAGGGTTGTATGTAAGTGTGTCGATGAAAGAGTAATTGTACTATTGTTGCAATGTGACAGTGGATCTTATGCAGGAATTGAATTTTTTGATTGAATTGATAAAAGTGCATTATAATAACTGACGATATGTTTAATGTCACAAATATTAACAATAACATAGAGATTGACATCTTTAAGTAGTTATAAAAAGCCGCTTAGTTATTTTTTTACAAAACTATAAGAATTCGTTACTACTTTTGTGACGTAATTTTTTTTTAAATGACGTTATAAACAGTTTCAAAATAATAAAACCAATAAAAAAGTTCGTTACACAAACCGCCAAAAAACAAGAAGTCCCAACGGAACAAAAAAACTTGCTGTGACAAACAATAAAAATATTGTATCACGTACAATAATTATTTTAATGAATCCATAAGTCCTTGTACATCCCCATATTCTCACGTTCTTTTAATTACAATCACAGCAGATGCTTCACGAACAAAGCGCCAACAATCAAAGATAAAGAAGCCAAAATCAGAACCCATACAAAAAAAGACTTAAATATGCACAAACAAAAAACCCGGAAGAAAGAAAAGATGACTACGCATCAAACCTGAATTCAATTAGAAATACAAAAGAAATTACGACGAGGGACAAACTTATCCTTAATTATTCAGAAAACGAAGATTCTGCTCACACGATAGAAAAAAGCCTCACTAATGATACTGACAATGCAATTACAATAACTAAAGAAAAAACCTGACCCCACAATGCTATGAATCAAATTAAAAATTCCGCTATCCTTAAAATAAAGCTTAAAGCAAACATATTGCATCTCATATGCAAAATATATGCAAAGAACTGGATATGCAAATCGTGTGAAGTTGAACTCGAAAAACAAATAGTGAAAAAACCGATGTATGGGAGAGTGATAAACATAAAAACAATTTTGACATTGTCTACGAGCGATATAAAGAGTGAAGGGCCTAGGATCGTCCCTTGCGGGGCCGAGTTTTTCTCATAGGCAGAGTATGCAAATTAAGGATACTCCTTAATCTTTTATTTTAATGGCATCTTATTGTGCGAAATCTTTTCAAGTTTTGCGGGGAGAATGCTTAAAATTAATGATTAAGCGTATGCAAAGTATCATGTGGGAATTGTCTTGGGTGAGATTTCGTTTTAAGGGTGTTTTTTAAAGTACGTTAATTTAAAAAAAGTAATACCGTTATAAAATAGATTGTCTGTTTAATGTAAAAAATGAAACATGAGAATAAATTGTGACGAAATTATATTTTTTCCAGTAATTTTATTATATCCTTTAAATGTGCACACTTCAATTTCAACTGTATCTTAATTATGTATTTTTACGCTAGTCATTCTAAGAAAATATTTTTAATGTAATTTTAGTGTTATGATATAATCTACTTAAAAGATTATAGCATTTGAGGCAAGAATAGTATTAACCAAATCACTGTACAAATATAAAAATGTAATCGTTCCCAGAAACTGTAAAGTTTTTGTTTATTATTCACCAAAAAAATAACCTACCACAGCGTTAATTTTATTCTTTTTTGTTGCAGGTATGTACCCTTAATACGAGTAAGTACAAATACGGTAATTGTAAACCTGTCCCTTAAATTATTAATTTATGGACCCTCCAACGTAGATCTATCGACCGCCTTTGAACGACATCTGTGATCATTGGAGAGAACTAGCGCTATCAGTTCGAGAGCTTCGTACTAGATGGCGTTAGGTTCGTAAATTTTGTAAACTTCAAGATAATTAGGTTTTTAATCTTTAAGGTTACGCAAATATATTTATTTTTAAAATATACATTTGATTAAAACAATCAAATGCATTTTGCATATAATCGGACGATTTTGTTAAACTGGTTTGGGCTGTAAAGTTTTAAAAAAATGTTGATTTTGAATGTTTTATTAATTTATTTCGTAACCTGTTGTTAATTATAATAAAAATAGTTTAAAATACCTTGTTGAGTATGGTTAGTTACATTTAGGTTGTTAAAACTGTACGGACGAGATAATCTATTAATACGAAATTTTAACTTAATTGTTTTAATTTACAAAGCGGTTGGTTATTTGTTTTTGGGATAATAAATAGAGTAAAATGTGATAATTATAATTTAACTAATTATTTTTTCACTACTCGTTACAAGACAAATTATGTTAAAATTAATCAAGCAGCTTAAAAGTATGGTGATTGACCCTTATAATTGCTATTTATATATTCCGTATTTACTTACAAATGAAAAAAGGAGAAGGTTCTCAAGTTGACGGGTACCTGAGTATATATTTTATATGTAAGAAAATTAACCAGCTTAGATATTCTTTCCAGTTGGTACCTAGGTAAACGTAACGAAAAGCAATGTCACTTCTACCATTTTTAACAATATCTGTAAAAAACAGCATATTTACAGAACAGAAAGAAAAGTATTTAAATTAAATAAACATTACCTAATTATGCACTTATAATATACTTTTGAATAGATAGCTTAGCGACTACACCACCTGTTTTTTATTGCCTGCTATTTTAATTAAATTGAAACATTGATGATTAGTCGTTTCAAACCGCGAGCTGTTCATACCATGGTGTGAAACGCCCAATAGCTCTTTTAGGATGGGTCGTTCGCACCGCGATGATTGTTATCGGTGCGAAGCGCCAAATTAAATGAATGAACGAAATATATAAATTTAATTCCAATTGAAATGATCAATGATTGTGCATTTTAGCGGAAATCGTATTAATTGCCTTTTATTTTTTATTATGGTAAGTGACGTTAAGTTGAGCACTATAACCACAATAAGTAAAAAAATACAAATTTAAATTTGGCGAAAATACATGGCCGAATCACCACCAGATACAGTTCTTATCATAAATCGGAAGTCACAATTAGGTACCTATTGTGAATCTCTTCTACCCTTCTCGGATGTGATTGAGCGACCACATAAATTATATCAGAACTTGCGATTCTCGTTCACAGAGCAAATCTTAACTCTAATCTACGTAGAACTTGAACTATAAGGTGTTTTTTTAACCTATTGCGAATACCTAATAATATTTTATAAACCTAAATAAATACCTGAACCGAAATTGTTTATATGTATGTAGATGTCAGGATTTGAACCGGCCACATAAAAGTATGCTAGAATGTAGTGCTGTATTACCTGATACCAACAACCTGAGTATATTGAAAGACAATAGTGAATATCGGGTGAGATAGTAGTCAAACAAAGATCTATCGCAAGTAAAAAATAACTAGGATTTAAAGAAAAAAAATAAGTTGTGGAGGTTATGGTCTTATTCTTTTATAATAATCAATTGTGTTTTCCTATGTTTAATAAGTGATGTTCTTTTAATGTATGTTAGAATTTTAATGTTTCCTTACTCTTAAGAAGCGTATGTATGTACCTATGTGTGAAAATATTTTTTCCATTAACTTATTTAATTTAGTGTTATGTTAGCAAAAAATGATACGGAATCCCTTGTCTGTAGTGTTTTAATGTTTCTTAATTAAAAGATGACAAAAAGGCCTCAGAGAAACTTAGAAATAACTTGATTATTGACAGCTCAGTTCACAAAATCCGATGGACGATAATGTAGCCTCATCAAATTTTCGTCAATAACAATGACGTCAATCAAATACTAAAATTCTCAAATCTAGAAAAACAATTTCAACGTACAAAGTTTCGCCTAATCATTAATTTATTTCTCTGACGCTGGCCTGCGCACGCGCAGACTCCGTGTCGGGGGGCGGGGAGGGAAACCAGAATTTTGGTCTACGCTGACCTTGGCAGATTACATCATAATGATCTTAGAGCCTTCGTTGCAACTTTGCGCTTTATACCAACCACGTAGAGCAGGATATGGCTGGTGATTCCTTTGGTGGTTATGTTGTTTTTTTTTTGTCTATATAATAACCGGTGTTTGGTACCTACTAGTTTTCCGCGTTGACTTTCCGCGTACATTCAGGTGTTATTTTTGTTGACTTGTTTGAACTCTTGGGTGTTGATGTGAAAGTTACAAACTTTGTTTGAACACTTAAATGTTATGGTTTCAGCTTTTCCCGATATTTCGACGCTATGACCGATACTATTACGGATACTAATTGCTAACATTTACTGACAAACAAATTTGCGCCGTTGCATTCTCACTCATTCTCATGGTGCGGATGCATCACCGGCGAAGATTTGTGTCGTTTCACCCGGCCACACACATCGCGTTGATACGAATGTTCGCCGTGGGCCGGTAACTTAGCCACAACAAAAGAAACGCTATCACGAAATAAACCAAGGGCTTCCAGCCAATTCTATTGCAATAAATTTATCAATTTCTATCGTCGTAGAGCATTCCTTTATCACTTACCTCCATAGTTCTTAAACATTCTTATAAAGAAACTTTAAAACAATATTTATAAAAAAATTATCAATATCATCGTTTAAAAAAAATAACAGGATGGAACTGTCTTGGTTACGTATTAAGCCTTGTAAAGAGAGATAAGTAGCAGAAATATATTATAAACAAATACATAAATATGATTAATATGATTGTTACTGGTAATCTCGCAGACAGTTCGAAACAATTTAATAACAATATTTAAAGAGATAAAAAAATATTATACTCACGTAAAGAAAGGCCACCCAATAAGTTTGTTAATCTGATAAACATTGTTCCGGCTTCATCTTAAGTTACTCGTTACTTTGGGAAAAGTTGATTTCTAAGTTTTGTAAAATTACCTAATTAATTAAGTAAGCCATCTACCTTCTAGGTCTTCATATCCCATCTTAGACCACATCGGCACTTTACATCAGGTGAGATTGTGGTCAAATGAAGGCTTACCCAGCATAAAAAAAAAGAAAAACAAATTAAACAATTGGAAATCAAAGATTTGTATCTTTTATCTTCAGTCGGTTTTTCAAGTACATCGTCTAACGCGCGGCGGACCTATACTTCATTGTGGCTTCTACACTACACCTACGCGACCACAAAGTTTTCAGGTTAAAATGTCCCGCGTTGCAGTCGCTCCCGCGTCGCGTTCTGCTGTATAGAAAAGTGCACAGTGAACTGTGCCCTTACTCTTCAAAGTTCTCAGAACATGCCAACTCACGATGTTTGGCTTTACCGTTAAAGCACGTGTAAATCTAACCTACCACCTTCAAGTATTTAAGTTACAGGAAAGAACTGTTCTACTTATTAATTAGGCCTTAGAGAGAGTTTTAATATACATGTCAAATTATAGAAATACAACACAGTTTTTTTTCAAAATGTAAAGTAAAATTAAAAAAAAATGTGTTATCGTGAACTACTTTCGATATCAATATAAAATAAAAACAAACAGTTCATTACATTGTTTTAGCATCCACTGTCGGTTTTCGTTAAAAAAGCGCGCGAAAAAACTTTTATGGCGGCAAAAACTACGGCCTTTTTTTAAAAATACTGGGTCAATGTTTTTTCGTCGACTTCAACGGGTTTTTGTGAGTTTATTTAAATTTAGGATCTTTGCGTTATTATTGTTATGTTAATTTAATTTATAGACAAGTTTTCTATAATGTTAATGCTTCCATAATATTTTGGAGGCTGTATTTTTAACTCACGTCCATCAGAGTTAAGTTTATATTGTGTAGACATTATTGGCGATGCAAAGATTATAACTAGCGCCTCTAGTGTCAAAATTGTGAAGCTGTCTAAGAACGACACTTTGACAGTTTTCGTTACAATTAACGTCAGGGAAAAACAAAAATAATAAATACAAATCAGATTTAACTTCAGCAAATAAACAAAGTGTGCTTCTTAGACAGTTTCTAAATTTCGGCGCTAGAGGCGTGCGGATAATCTTTGCATCGCCAATATTCATAGCTTAATTTTTTTTTCTTCGTATTCTACGTTTTGGCTATCTGAATGTCATGATCAATAATCCAATTGTCTGTTTTGATATGCAATGTCAAGTGTTTTCTAGAGAGTTAGGTCCAGTGACCCAACTACTATACAGTACTATGATTTAAAACGGGTAACATACCATGATTTGACGGTTTTTGAGTTTTCCGATATTTCGACGCTGTTGCAAGCGCCATGATCACGGAAGCAACTGAATTGTCATCATATTATTGTTAAAAACCAAGATTATTTAATAAGTTATATATATTTATTATTTATTCAACTAGCTGAGTCGCTAGTTCGTTCAATGCCTTTAAATAAATAAATAAATAATAAATATTTCCGGACAATATACACAACAACATCTAGCCCGTAAGCTCTAAGCTTGTGTTACGGATACTAGATATCTGATATACTTAATATAATATACATACTTATAATAGATATTTTTATTATACATATTACATATTAAACACCCAGACCAAGGAGAAAAGTGCTTGCAGAACATAGACAAACTATTTTACCCTCGGCGGGAATCGAACCCGCTACCTCTTGCTCTGCAAGCGGACATTCGCCCACCGCGCCACCGAGGCAGTCTTTCCAGACTTAATAGCTTATATATTTTACTAGCTCTACACGCCACGGTGCAGCCTGTGTTTTTGGATTTTCCCGGGGAATAACGTATTTTCCCGCGGTAAAAAGCCTATAGCCTTCCTCGATAAATGGACTATCTAACACTAAAATAATTATTCAAATCGGACTAGTAGTTCCTGAGATTAGCGCGTTTAAACAAACAAACTCTTCAGCGTTATAATCTTCTAATATATATATAATTACCATGTCACAATACAATACAATACAAAACACTTTATTGCACACACAGGGAAACAAAATACAACAACACGTAGGAAACAACATGTACAATGGGCGGCCTTATCGCTAAAAAGCGATCTCTTCCAGGCAACCTTTGGATGCAATGCAATGTTAGTTGCCGTACTCCTCCGAAACGGCTTTACCGGTTTTTACCAAATTTTATATGCGTATTCAGTAGGTCTGAGATGGGCTAATAATATCTATTTTTCATTTTGCAAAACATCGTTTGCTGGGGTCAGCTAGTATTAGTATAAATCCGAGAGTATTATCATTATTTCAGTCTCAATTATTACTTTCAAGACAAGCATAGGGCCCGTGGTCACGTTTGAATTGACTACCTGGTAGATGTATACTCAAATACACACACACACACACACATATATATATATATATATATATATATATATATATATATGTGTGTGTGTGTGTGACTTCAAGCAAACACTTCAGCTAGTGTAGTGTAGTTTAGTGTAGATAATATTATAAGTGACTATTACAATCTCACTAACATAAACTTATCAGCGAGTGTCAAAATTACACAATACTCCTTTTCTATTAGTAATTATAAGAAATGTATTTTTGAAAAAAAAAACCTCATTATACGACAAAATATTCTTATACAGTAAGCATTCTGAGACGGAGTTTGACATAAGACTTTTCATACATTTGAACAAATTTTATCTACTATTATACTTCAATTTGTACATTTTAAATCACTATCGATAAACATATTATGTCACGCTTATAAAGGGTTAAGGGTTAAACAAAAAAACGCGACATACTTGTAATTGGCAAAAAAATAACATTATCTTTCTTGACCTGGCTAACACAGTTGCTGTTGGGCTAATCTAAGTAGGGCATTGATAAATAACTTGACATGACCAACCTCAATATTATTTAAAACGTTATGATCAGGATCCATGTCAAATAGTCAGGTAGGTTAGTTTCAAAAAGGACAGTCGTTAAATCCAGCTCGTACGGTCGAAAAAAATTCCGTTACGCTACGCGTAAGGGGACCTACGCAAAGTCTTTACGAATTAATTGAATTTAAACTATTTCAAAGCCTTAAACCTACGAGTCAGCAACGCGGGACATTTTTGCCTTTAAGCGTCCCGTTTTCCATGTAAGCATAAGCTTCTAAGGAAATAAACGTTTTGACTTTGACTTTGACTTTGTGGTCGCGTAGGTGTGCAAAGAGCCATAGTAAGGTTGGTAGCGTCCGCCGAAGTGACGCCCCCGTTTCGCTATCGCTATGGTCGCGAATGTTTGGCGAAACCTTTAAGACGAGTCTTCAAGCAGTGTACTGTAAGAAACAACATAATTTGAGAACCACCCTTATATACATAGTTCTTTGTGATTTAGCAGTATCATTATAAATAAATGAATATCGGCAAGTGTTGAATGATTACCATCAACATGGGCCTTGGTCAAAGCTGCACATAAGCGCATGTAATCAGCTTTCAGCTAAAGTAATTGGTCATCTTTGAGGGTTCTTTATCAATATACATATATAGCAAACCATCCTACACGCTGAAACGGATAGATCAGGCTTAAGTTCTGAACAAATAAAACTTTTAAATTGGATTGAAAGAAAGAAGTAAATTTCAATTTTTACCGAGGAAATGGATAAATCATTTAAACGTGGGTAACAACTCGGTTAGTGTATTAGAGAAATGCTGAAATCCGTTTATAAGAATTGTAATAGTTATCATGCGACATAGGGTTACATTGAATGTTATCTTCAAAGATATGTATAAAAAATATGCCAAGGCCCAAGAGGTTAGAGTTTTAATGATATTTGATAAAATGGCGAAAACTTATCGAACTTCTTGGTGCATTTACAAGCACGTGGGAATTTCGTTGAATATCTCATGATAATTTATCAAATTAATTTCAGTTGACTCTTTTCTATTGTGAAATGCGTATGATTACAAAATTCTATATAGAATCCTATCAAATTCGGGGGGCTCTTGAGTAGACTGGACCCGATCGAACCGGGCCTTCGGGCCGGTTGACGTAATGCAAGTTTTGAATCAGTCAACTGGCCCCGCTACTGAATTTTTATTAAAATAGACAATAAGAAAAGAGTTTCAACTTTTTAACCAGAAAAACAAAGGAGAAGTTTCTTGATTGTAATAAATATTACTTAAATAAGGTTAATTGATTTATAGTTCATGAATAATTCAAAAAATGTCTGTTAAAAATATTGTAAATTATTTCTTGCCTAGTACCATGGCCCATAACCAAATATTTTCGCTCATCATTATCATAAATACAAGCTAGTACATATTTTAACTATACATTGCTATCACGAGGAAGGATTTTCGACTCGTCCAAACACATTACACGTCAAGTAGATACGCGTTTTTGCACATCAACAAATTGAAGTTTGATTGACAAGCCGTTTCATTACTCATATGTTTTGTATGGAACTAAGGTGACTATCATTTAAATGATCATTGAGTCTTAATCTTGAAAAAGAAAGAATATTTCATCTACTAGTCAAAAGCTGTTGGGGTAATTTAAGCTTTCCACGGCACGGTCGGATTACAATTATTATACAGATTTTCCCGGTATATTTATAAGTCTTTTACCTACCTCAAAAAAAAATTTGTAGAAATGTGATATTGAAAAAATTTTTTAAATGTGTTTCTTAGATCCAAAGACTACCTACCCCGACAATCTCTCAATCTTTATAAATTAGTAGTATGCACAGCACAAATATTTCTTAGTAATTAATGTTTGTCTATGATATTGATTCCTAGTTAGTTGATTAAACTATAAGATTACTTCACTACTGATGAGTAAATAAAGAAAAAAAACTTTATAAAGCCTTATTTATTTCAATTTAAAAACTAGACTTTATTTACACATTTCCAGCTAAAGATAAATAGAAAGATAGTAAATTCTTTATTACACACACACCAATAAACATAAATACAAAATATTAATAGTAAAATTAAACCTACCATCCTCTCCTTAACTATTTCTGATAGAACCTTTTGTGATTTTAATAAAGTTGACGACGGAAACCTGACTTGGTTAACTACGGAACTCTAAAACCTATATATATACCTATATAAAGATAAATAACATCCTTCTTAGTATACGCAGCTCTTCAAGCGTCATGATGATGATGGAGCCACTACAACTGGTTTTGCGACCTGACCTCACGATCCTCCGAACACTTGAGCATCAAGACATCATCAACCAGGCAGCAGTCACACTGTTCACCTATGATATCAATTGACGTGCATAGATTAAATAATCTGTTCACAGATTACATAATCTGGGCACAGATTATAATAATTTCGTCGTTGATGACGTCTCGATGCCTATTTGTCAATGCACGATGAATGAACCAATATATTAGGTCCTTACATATGAAATTGGCGTTTTGTATGGGAGGAACAAAAAGTCGAATATTTTTTAATATAATATATTTAATTAATCAAAGTATGAACCATTATTTTCTATGCACTTTTGCCATCTTATAGGTAGTTCATTGATCCCTTTACTAAAAAAACCAGTCGGACGGGAATCAATAAAATCTTTGAAGGCGATTTGGACTGCCCCATCGGAGTTGAATTTTTTCCCTTGCAAGAAGTTATCCAAATTTCGAAAAAAATGGTAATCTGTTGGAGCAAGGTCCGGGGAGTACGGAGGATGTCTTAGACTTTCCAATTGAAGCTCTTCTAATTTAGTAGCCGTCTGTTGCGCAGTGTGTGGTCTAGCGTTGTCGTGAAGCAGCAGTGGCGTGGAGCGATTGACCAGCCTAGGTTATTTAGCCGCTAGCTTTTCCATCATGGTTTGCAATTGCTGACAATAGACATCAGCCGTAATAG
Organism: Gymnoscelis rufifasciata; assembly: GCA_929108375.1. Lineage (NCBI taxonomy): Eukaryota > Metazoa > Arthropoda > Insecta > Lepidoptera > Geometridae > Gymnoscelis > Gymnoscelis rufifasciata. Next base: position 2,770,768 of record OV815327.1, on the reverse strand, counting down.
TCTGGCCAGATTTGAGAAAACTGTAATGAACAATACCGGCACTAGTCCACCAAACGCTTACAAGTAACTTTTTTGGGGTTAATTTTCGCTTGGGGCAGGATTTGGCTGGCTGGCCAGGATCCAACCATTGCGCTGAGCGCTTCCGATTATCGTAAAGAACCCATTTTTCATCACAGGTAATGATTCGGTTTAAAATACCTTCATTATTGTGCCGGTTTAGTAATGTAACGCAGCAGTCGACGCGCGTTTGCCGGTTTGCTTCAGTCAATTCGTGAGGTACCCACCTTTCAAGCTTTTTAATCTTCCCAATTTGCTTCAAGTGAATTAAAACAGTTTTATCACTAACACCGCAGCCTGCAGCTAACTCGGACGTGGTTTGCGATGGATCCGCTTCCACAATAGCCTTCAACTCTTCATTATCAACTTGAGTCTCAGGCCGTCCACGGGGCTTGTTCTGCAAGTCGAAATTTCCAGAACGAAAACGTTGGAACCAAAAACGAACTGTGTTTTCTTTTGCAACACGACCGCCATACACATCATTCACCCTTCGAGTTGTTTCCGCAGCACTAGTGCCACGGCGGAACTCGTACTCGTAAATAATGCGATATTTTAAGTTTTCCATTTTGTAAAATGAGTGACGCAAACAGAAAAAAACAGAAGAAAAAAAACAAATGAATGACGATCATCGAAGCACAAATACATGAGTCTATAGCTGTACAAATTTGAATTTGGAATTCCTTACCAAAGAGGAGAAATTTGTGATTAAAGTGGCCAGTACGAAAAACGCCAATTTCATATGTAAGGACCTAATAATAGAGAATGGGAGAGTTGGATTTAGAACTAGAACCTTATGGTACATATAAATATATTTAATAAAAATATCAATATATCTATACTAATATATAAAGCTGAAGAGTTTGTTTGTTTGTTTGTTTGTTTGTTTGTTTGTTTGAACGCGCTAATCTCCGAAACTACTGGTTCGAATTGAATAATTCTTTTTGTGTTGGATAGTCCAGTTATCGAGGAAGGCTATAGGCTATATAACATCACGCTATGACCAATAGGAGCAAAGATATAGTGGTAAATGTGTAAAAAACGGGAGAAATTGTTTATCTTTGAAGCCTTCCGTTGCGTGCGCCGTGAAAACGGTTCAAGATACACAAAAAATATGTATTAAAGAATAATAGCTCTTTTAATGATCTAAAAAACAGTCCGCGATAGTATATGTCTATCTTTTAAGATTAACTCACAAAAACCGTTTTTATGGTACCTAATTTGGTCGAAATAATTTGTTTAAGTTGTATCAACATAATAATATTAATCTTTATTCAAATAAATATGTTGTTGGTTAAGAGTACTTCATCCATTATAACGCGGGTAGCACCGCAGGACACAGCTAGTGTATGTATATTATATTAAGTATATCAGATATCTAGTACCCGTAACACAAGCTTAGAGCTTACCACGGGGCTAGATGTTATTGTGTAGATTGACCAGAAATATATATATTTTTTTTAATATTTATAAATTAATATGTTCACCGACAAATATATTTATTAAAATTGGTGAATTTAAATCAAAAATAAAATGAGTTGAGGTTTATATACTCCAAAGAATCTTCTGAACCGATTTGAATAGAATTTAGTACACTGATTCTCTAGACAGCCTAGCCTGAGAAAGGACATATGCTACTATTTACCGCTAGATAATGTAATTCCGAGGAATAATACATTATAACGCGGGCAACACCGTGGGGCAACACTAGTAGATGATAAGCCCGCGTACGGTGTGACAGTCAGCCTCGCGAAAATACCTACAGTCGAACAAACCCGTAGTATTAAATCATAAGACTCATAATTCAGGATTCGTCTATGACATCATCCTAAATACTTGTGTTGTGTTAACACTTAATTATACCTTTGTGTAAATCAGGCGATTCTCCGCGACTTTGCTCGTTTGCGTTGGAATATAGATTAATTATTATATTTTTGGGTAAGTTTGTGGCAAACAGCTCTGGACAGGGATTGTTGGGGGGAGTTGGGGGAGGCCTTTGTTCAGCAGTGGGACAACATAGAAATATATACATTTAGCCGTTGATTGTTTCACGGCTGGACAAAAACCTTGATTTTCAATTATTTCGGCTCAATACCAGTGGCGGATTTACAAATTTTCAAGGTATAGGCTGAATAGTTTTTGCCGCCCTTGCCTCAACAATTGTCATATCATACATTATTTTATTATTACAATGCAACAATTTCGTTGAAACTGCACGTAAAATAATTTTTCGGTATATTTTTGAGCTAATCGAAGCTCAATCATGTAGGGGCGGGGTAATGTATGCTATTTACACAAAAATGAACATTTGGTAAACGTTAATAAATAATCTTTATTGCGCTTTCAAACAGTTAAAAATAATCGACTCCGTCAAGTCGGAATCAATGACCAAGATTACTTACGACGAAATAGAAGTTCGTTACAAGGCCTTTTTGCGCGATTTTTTGTTGGCAAAATCATCGATGATGTCGTCGTAAGTAATCTTGTTCATTAATTCCGACTCTATGCACAAAAGAGCTAAAGCGTTCAATTTTTCTTGGCTCAAGGTCGATCTCAGATAATTTTTTACCCTTTTGAGACAAGAAAAGCTTCTCTCACCAGAACAATTCGTCGCTGGTGTACACAAGGCCATACGAAGGGCTATGTCCAAGTTCGGGTAAACGTTCTGCAAACTCTGCTTTCGCAGAAACGAAGATAGGCTTTGTAATGATCTAGAATCTGGCTTTACGAAAATGTTTTGCGAAGATATGTGGCCTCGAAAGTGCATGCATTCTTGAACTAACTCAGTCTCTAAATCATTAGGATACACTTCTTCTAAGGACAGAGACGGAATGAAAAATATTTTTGCAGATTCTTTCAATAAATTGATTCGTTACAAATGATTTATTATAATTTATTATGATTATCAAAAGTTTTTACTTACCAGTGCTGTGAAAATATTCATCAAGTTCAGGAAACACTTCGAAAAATAACAGCACACACCCAAATAAGTCGCTTGAATCACGACACAGTATTTTTTGTAAGGGTAAAACTCGTGGTTCCGTAGTTTCGTGCTTTATTTTCCTTTGATCCGATTTTGTTTTCGTTTTTCGCCTCGATTTGTTCGGGTAACCGGGGTAACCCACACGGTTATTGGAATAGAGAATGAAGCTCGCCACGTGTACGTGCAACATTGACGTCATTAATAACATTGTAGCATTAAAAAAATACCGCGTTCGGGGAAAAAATATTTTTTTGACTTAAGACTATCTCGCTATTACTGTTCAAGATTTTTTTCAAATTCGAATCGAATTTTCTGAAGCTACTAGTGCATGTGAAACACATAATAGTCGATACATAAGATTGAAATCGGTAAAATTATTCACTAAATTATTCATTATATTCGAATAAAAATCGAAACATTATATACAAACCATCCAGTTCGTAGCCTCCAACCAGTAGTAAGACTGGCATGTATGGGTTGTTAGTGGGAAGAGGGGCATATTTTTTACAATTGCGCTCTTTTCACTCATAAGAAGTGTGGGCAAAGGGCGCAGAGGCGAGAGGCCTCTTGGCCTCTCTTGGCTTGACTGCTTGAGGGGCGGCGAACTCTAGAATATGGAAGTTTGCTACTCTCGGAATGTGCAATGACAAGTGAGAGAGAAAAGTCATCGACAAAATTTGTTGCAGACTTCTATCTGTAAGACATCAGAAAACCGTCATAGAAAAATATTTTTGATTTCTATGAGGTAAAAAAAAAAAAAAAAAAAAATCGTTCCCCAAATTTGCCGCCCCCAAAATCTGCCGCCCTAGGCTCGAGCCTACTCAGCCTGCTGGTAAATCCGTCACTGCTCAATACGGCTTATAAAATTATATATTTAATCTCAATACTTTTTTAATATACTTACTTTTGTCTCAATAGTTTTGACTGCTTCAGTAGCGTGGTGGGCGGAGGTACGCTTGCGGTGCAAGCGGGTTCGATTCCCGCCCAGAGGTCAAGTGTTTGTATGTTCAGCAAGCACTTTCTCCTAGGTCTGGCTGTTTAATATGTAAAATAAAAATATATCTATCCATGTAAGTCTATCATATTAAGTATAACAAATGTCTAGTACTTACCCGTAACACACGCTTAGAGCTTACCACGGGGATAGATGTTGTGTGGATTATCCGGTAATATTTATGTTTATATCCAAAGTAAACTTGCACCCTTAACAAGGTTTATCTAGCCTTATAGATCCTTTCTTTTCCGTATATATGATACATAGACAACCGACCCGAAACCTGAAATTGTACATGGCCCCCTGGCGGGAGTCGAACCCGCAACCACTAGCGCCTCAGACGAACCTTCACCCATCTTCGGTCATCAAATATACACTATTTGGAGACTTCGTAACAAACATTCAGATTCTCAAACCATTTTATTAGTATGTACAATCATAAGTATGTAGAATTGAATTTACTTACGTAGGTAGATCAAGTCTTTTGTTTTTGATTATAATTTATAAACTTGTGGAATATACCGCTGACTTGATTGGTTATGTACATTAATCGTTTTCAGACAGTCGGTTAATAGATAGCCGTATTAAGTGCATTGCATTGCTGGTTTGATTTTCTTTGGGGATCAGATTTCATCAAATTCCTATAAGTCAACTTATTATAACGAAATGCTTTTAAATCACGGTTATTTACATATTAAACACAACAGCAATTCTGTAAATTATTATTATTTTTATTTATTGTATCATAGTGGTTGATTTTCGTTGGGGGACCAGATTTCAAATCAAATCAATCATTTATTTGCAGAATACATTATTACAAGCATGTCAAGATCTTTTAAAATATATATTCATAAAATTCCTCTGGGTAAACTTATTTTAACAAATTTATTCATTCTGTATACATTTTACATATTCTGAGTATACAGACCATCAGTGACAAAGTGTCAATTATTATAATTTAATGTATCTAAGTGTTCCGACAGACATTTCGTGTCGTTTATCAATTTCTTTCATATTTAACCCCCGACCAAAAAAGAGGGGTGTTATAAGTTTGACGTGTCTGTCTGTCTGTCTGGGATATCATAGCTCCCGAACGGATGGAGCGCTTTCAATTTAGTTTTTGTATGAAAGGTAAGTTTAGCCCGGGTGTTCTTAGACATGTTTCATGAAAATCGGTTGAGCCGTTTAAAAGTTATAGGGGTGAGAGTGGGGAAGGAAAACCTGCAAATATACAAGTGTGGGGTATCAAATGAAAGCGCATCGCGTCCACATTACATAATATTATGATGTTTTACATTTAAGGAAATTATTGGCATTGTTTTTCTAAAACTTTAAATCAAGATTTATTAATAAAGTGTACGGTAGGTATGTATCTAGGAATAAATGATTTCTTATCTTGTCTTATTTTTTTTTTCGGTCTTAGAAGAAACACAATAATAGAGAAATTGTTCAACGCATTCATGCCTATTAAGATACCAAGGAAAGCAGATAAACCTATTAATTTTTAGGGTTCCTATTCATTTTTACAGACCCTTTTGCTTCGTCGTCTGTCTGTCGTTCTGTCTGTCACCAGGTTGTGAACCGTGACAGATAGAGAGTTGAAGTTTTGAGGGATAATGTATTTCACTTGCCGCTGTAACAACAAATACTAAAACACATAATAAATATATAAATAAGGGGGCTTACATACAACGAACGCGTTTTTTTTAAAGTTAACCGACACGCTGCGCGAGGCCAGTAGGTACCTACTTGGATAGGTGAACGCTCGAACTGCATTTTAACACTTAATTACTTTTTTTTAGTTATTTTGTTATTGCATTGTGTATAAACCGTACTCGGAACCGTAGATGTAGTATGAGTCTGTCTCATCCTAATCCTTATAATATTATAAACTAGTGGCCCGCCCGACTTCGCACGGGCTTTTATTAAAAAAAAAAACCCGGTAATTATTCGATTTTTTTCTCGCCTTTTAAACCTTCCCTAGACCTCCACGAACATTTCAAGACTATGATAAGATAAATCTGTTCAGCCGTTCTCGAGTTTTAATCAGACTAACGAACAACAATTCATTTTTATATTTATATAAAGATGTGAATGTAAGTTTGTTTGTTACGCTTTCACGCGAAAACTACCGAACCGATTTAAATGAAATTTGGTACACAGAATCTCTAGAGCCTGAAAAATAACATAGGACGTTTTCCCGCGGTAAAATAACTACTTTTACCGCGGGAAAACGTCATTCCGCGGGAAAATACATTATAACGCGGGTAACACCGCGGGGCACAGCTAGTTAGTAAATAAATAGATACATGTAATGGCTTACTAGTGTGTAGAAAATACAATTATGTAGAAAGTCACAACATTTAAACTTGAACTTAGAAACAAAGTTAAATATAGAAGTGTCACACCAAAAACACATGCAAGACGTGCTGAGTTATTATCAATTAACACGACAACGATGTATGGATATGCCGTGGAAGTTAGATTTTTCAAATAGGCACCATTTTTACAGATATACCTCTACACCCTAGAATCATCATAATTCCCCTATTTACGCTCCCACTGCTGGGACACAGGGACTTCTCTCCTGGCGGGAGAAATTAGGCCTAGTCAAGTGCGGTTTGGTGAATGTCACATGCCCTTCAAACTCGTCCAAGTTCTCAAAACATGCCGGTTTCCACAAGATGTTATGGCTTCACTGTTTAACCACTTGTTTACAGCGAAAAAGAAGAAAAAGTCTTAGATCCTTGGAGATCAGACCTTCGGAATGAAAGTCGCGTGTTCTCCTATTTGGCTGAAGACAAGGTTTTTTAGCTAATCATCAAAATCATCATTTCATGAAGGACGTCCATCCACTGCCTTCTTCATGTATCACCAGTCGTTTCAGTTGGAAGTGACTTGCATCCACCACAACCAAACTCTAGTTGGTGGATGTCCTTTTTGGTCCCAATAATTTTACGTAAGAAAATTTTCTTAACTAATTATGTATTTGTTTATGGAAACATTTCAAACTATTCGACACTTACCATAAGGTGACTATGTATTAACTTATGGAAACATTTCAAACTATTCGACACTTACCATAGATTGTGGACAAACGAAGATCTATTTCTCCTTAAAAATAAAAAAATATTGTTAAATCTTCTCGGCGGGAATGGCAAGGAATAATAGGTACCTAATTAAGTCGCATTGATTTGGACCGATATTATACGGTTAGAAAACATCTCTGAATTTGTATTGAACAGATATTTCCAAATGCAATAACATTGGGTCAATATCATTACTGTGGTCGCTGGTCAGTCAATTTCCAACCATTTAAGTGAAACCTTGTATTTTTTCTGAAGTTGCTTTTTTGTCATAATCAGCTCTTCCTACCGGCCTTGGTTATGACACCGCGATGCGATTCGGATCACAGCCCAGATGGGTGAAGGTAACTATTTTCTAAGTTATCTGAAAAAATATTTGCATGTAGTTTATAATTAGGGTATAATACTTATTACTATGAAATGGAAATAAACTGGCCTGCCTCAGTGGCTCAGTGAGGCAAGGCCTGCTTACGGCGCAAGAGGTAGCGAGTTCGATTCCCGCCGGGGACTCACCTTAGTTCCCTTATTAGTGAAAAATCTTACTATTTTGTAGTGTGCGTGTGATGCGCTTTCATATTTGATCCCACTCGAGAATATTTGCGTATAATTGGTTCTCTTCCCCACTCCCCCCCATAACTTTTAAACTGCTCAACCGATTTGCCTCAAATATCTAAGAACACTTGTGCAAAAGTCACCTTTCGCAAAAAAAAATTAATTGTATTCGCTTTATCCGTTTGGGAGCTATGAAGCCACATATAGACAGACAGACAGATACATCAAACTTATAACACCCTTCACACATGATATGGCATAATACATCGCGTAGAAGTTTCTCTGAATACTATTACGAATGTATGAATATTTAAGTTTCAAAACTACACCAAAATAGACAAAGATTGTTTCTATATTATAATATGGCGTATCCACTCAATCGGTCTACGCGTCGATGAATGAATTACTCGCCAGAGCTACAAGTGTACCGCACATGTGCGTGACTAGCAATGTCAGCTCTGTGCGATCAATCAAAATCATTGTAGGAATCTAATTGTACTTCAGTAATGATAAACAGGCTTTTGTTTCAATCATTTTTTATATATATTTCACTAGCCAGTTATAGCTTGAAAATCTTAAAGAGAAGCAAAGTCTTAATAATAAAACAACCTGACAAAAATGTACTGCCTCAATGGCGCGGTGGGCGAAGATCCGCTTACGGCGTTAGAGGTAGCTAGTTCGATTTTCACCAAGGGGCCAAGCGTTTGTATGTCCTTTGGTTTAGTTGTTTAATGTGTATACAAAAAAAATTCTTAACATGTATATCCTATTATTTTAACTATATCAGATGTCTCGTACCTTTTTAACACAAGCTTAGAGCTTAGCTAGCTAAGCTAGATTCTGTTGTGTGAATTGTGCGAAAATATAGATTTTTATCTTTTTTTTTCATCTGACATCTATTTCAATTCTTCCCATATTAGTCTTTAAGAAAAACAAATAACGAACACGAATTAGCTCCTTGAAGTGGTTGTTGGAAACAGATAGCTGTTAGGGCCGAAAAGTTCTTAATCTTGGTTAGGTAAAGTACAGCGTCGGACGTTCACCAACTAGATGAAGAGTTAACGTGGTTAAGGCCAAGGATTCAGTAGGCCACTTTTAATATAAATTATAAAATATTTCGGGTGGCAGTCTATTGGGGAAAGTTCTATAGCTAAAATGATGATAGTGAACATAAACAAACAATAAAACTAAAGCATTCTAACTGCCTTTATTTTTCCATAATCTGAAATTAATTGAACCAAACTACGTATAATATTTCAAAACATTTACTTCACGACTTCCAATTTAAAACATCCATTTAGCTTATTGACATTAAAAAATCTCTTAAAATCTTCACATCAACCCAAAAGGGACCGAGAAATGAAAAAATCCGTAACACCTGTTGCGACTGCGCATCCGTTTAGCCGCCATCTTGTGCCATCTGTCAAAATTCAAACATAGAACCTTGGCCGGGCAACCTCACGAAAACTGAATATTAAATAAACTTTAAATTTTATTTTAAGGTAGGACATTATGCCATTGTTTTGTACCTTTTTGAACTCTGTATAATTAATTCATTTTAAGGTGTACCTATGAGTATATTTTATATTTTAAATAATTACATCCATGGGGAATTAGGGGTATCAAACACCATACACACTAGGACGAGTGTAGATATTATTATTGAGAAAAAAAAGCGGCATACTTTCGTCGATAGTCGGACCTCGTAAAAAAAGTTTTCCCTACCTACATCAAATCAGAAGTTTTCAGTATTTATAACTACATAAAAATATAATATTTTAATAATCTGATTTACCAAAACAGTAGACTCTCACTCGACTTCTCTTAAATAATAAACAGATTAAAATCAATAACATAGTATTCATAGGAAAAATATAGCGTTTCAAACAACAGTGAGAGCATAAAAACCCAATAAATAAATAAATATTTCCAGACATTTCACACAACAACATCTAGCCCCGTGTTAAGCTCTAAGCTTGTGTTACGGGTACTAGATATCTGATATACTTAATATAATAGTCATACATGTATAGATATTTTTTATTATACATATTAAACACCCAGACCAAGGAGATCGTGCTTGCAGAACATACAAACACTTTCACCTTCGGCGGGAATCGAACCCGCTACCTCTTGCGCCGCAAGCGGACCCTCGCCCACCGCGCCACTGTAGCAATCAAATAGTACTTATAACTTATTATATATATATTAAGAACTCTTAACAGGACGACTGTAGATTAAATAGGAGGTAAATTTAAGGAAGCTTATCCATGTATTTCTAGAAAAGCGTAACAGAGGCTGTCCCTCGCGGGGCTGTAGTATCGCCTAGTGAACAACGAAAGACGCTCTGTCAAACCGACCAACCCTCATTTATTTAACAACCGTGGTCTAGCCATATAGTCATGGACGCCATCAAATAAAAGAAGAAGAAGAACCGTGGTCTAACCCTATAACCTGGTCTAATGATCTAACCGTATTATATTTTGAAAGATGCCAATGCTTTTGTCCAGAGGACGTTCCCTAACCGAAATTATTACATGCAATAGTCTTAACAGTAAATTACCAATGTAAAAATAGAAGCATTTGCCACTAAATATAATTTAGCGAATAAATTGAGGAAGTGATAATGTTCTAGCGTGTCTAGCCGCATAAGACGAGGTCTATAATTTTTATAATTAAGTTAGACTACTGAATAATAATGGTAACGAATTTAAGAGGTTTGAGAATAAGGAGTTAGTTAGGAGAATGTGAATTGTTTTAATGAATGAATGGACTTTATTATGTTTAACTTGATTGAAAATTAATATTTTGTTGTTTAATTTTATTTTTAAGAATTAAATTTTATCTTTATTATGTATAAATATATTAATTAGTGTAATTGATTTGTAAGTCGTGCTAATTAATTGAATAAATAAATAAATAAATTTAGGGGGTCTTTGGTCTCGATGGGGACGAGAAGTTTAAACTCATACGGTCTGTATCCAAAATACGGATTGTTTTATTACGCTCCGCAATTCCTACGACTCGGTATTGGTAGTTGAAAATAAGGCCTCTGGTTAGTTAAATAACTTAATACAATTTCTTAGGTCAAGTTTCTCAAAACTATGCATATATGCTTATTTTTTTTCTATGACTAATTAATTTGTTTTTTTGTATCGGCGCAGTATGTGATTTTACATTACGTGAAGTGCAGTTGACGAGAATAAAGAGCAGGAAATACTATGTTGATTACCTCAGTAGTCAAACGAAGGCCTTAAAATTACTAAAACTAACCACTTAGAAAATATTTAAGCAAGATCTAAGTATAGACAAACCTTAAATGTTCAAATTCAAGGCTAAAATCGAAGAAGTAGCAATTTATAGCCATTTATGTTTATGCCGTGTGTAATTTGATAATTTTATATTTATTGGAGCACCTACATTGTAGTAGAACAGGTTTTTTACTGCAGAAACGCTAAAAATAGTGTAATTATTTTTATTAGCGTGAATGACGAAGCATTGACGTATAAATTGGGATGCGAAGGTTTTTCAAATGAATTACTGAAAATGAATACATGTGCATTTTTGCACATGTTTTTTCTGCCGTATTGGCTAAGTTGGAGCATATTCGACTTTCATTCGAAGGTCGTTGGTTCAAACCGCGACGCGGACCTCTGTATATTTCTTCTAAAAAAATTTAACACGTGCTGTAGCGGTAAGGCAAACATCGTGAGGAAACCGGTATGTTCTGAGAATTTGAAGAATTTGAAAGACATGTGGCATTCACCAACTTGCACTTGGCCAGCGTGGTGAATTAAGGCCTTATCTTTATCGGGACAAAAATACATTTACCGTAATTATGTTGAACCATATTATAAGCTATACATAGATATCCTGATTTTCAGTCAAATTTGTTCAGCCGTTTTAACGAAAATTAGTAGTTAGTTACCTTAGAAACATTCATACAACCAAACATCCACACAATTCATAGCGTTTATATAAATAATACAGTATATATTACAGTTATTATATTATAAATATATAGTATTTAATTTTTTTCAAGCTTTAAGGAAATTGTATCTATATTTTTATTTCGTAAAAACACGTTAACCCCATGAACGTCCTTGCTTGCATTTTTGATAAGGTCAAAAAAAAACATTCTGACCCAAGAGTTACGCAAGAGGGCCTGCCCACAAAAACCAAAGGGCAAAAACACATAACGGGTTGAACGTAGAAGAGTCAAAAATTTCTTTTTCTACTTTTTTCGTTCGGGCAAAAAGGGGAACAAAAAGCACACAATGAATAAATGTTTTTGCAAATACTATGGACTTTTTCTTAGCACGTGTTAAGTTTTTGTCAGTTTTGTTTTTGTCAGTAATGTTGGGTTAGGTTAGGAATTTGCGTACGTCAAAATTGAGGTTAAAAAAGACGTATTAAAAATTACGCGACATTGTTTTTAGGTCAGATAACGACTGGATTCCGTTTCCTTGTTTTGCGACAGTAACTGACCTCAATATTACGACAAGAACAATTTATACATTTTTAATACATAGATAAAAATGTTTTTTATTTATTGTTAAATTTATTTTGGATTTATTATGTATAATAATTTGATATTTTACTTTAAGAATGAACGCTCAAAATGTTAAAGCTTTTATTGTAACTAAGAATATTGATGTATATAAAAAGGTAACATTTTACTGAACAAAAACATAACAGCTTGATTATTATTATCTAAATAATGATTATTTATGTGTTAAGGCATTCTATTTTTAAGCAGTTATAAATATTATAAGCCACTCTCTACACAATCTAAACAAACAAAATATCGATAAACCCGATTAAACATAAAATTACCATCACATTTTAAACATACCTAAATAAAAAAAAATGTCAACATCCACCTTTCATTAAAGCAAGTGAAATTCAGTAAAAAACCAGCAAAAACTTGAAGCCCCCCAATGTTGGCGTCACCACTTTTTTTTTCATTCGAAATTTAAAAATGCTAGAATCTGCGCAGAAGCACACTGGCAGGTAAAGTTTGGGTTCGCAGGTAGAAAAAATCTTTTGGTGGATGTTAGAAAAAAAAGGTTCTTTTATGCGACGCACCCTTAAAATGTACGCCTACGATTTCTTACCCTGTACACTTGCTGTGCATTCTTGATAGTTTATTATATTTATTAGTGTTTTCAGTTCAAGTGTTAAGCCTCTGAATCCTTACGCGTAACCTCCGGTAGTGATAGAACTGTCTCCGGGCTGGGCCAGTGCGTGAAACGATTTTTTCGTGTTTCGTAATGTGGTCTGGAGAAGCCATCTACCTTCTAGTTCTTCATGCCCTATCTTTGACCACATCGTCACTTTACATCAGGTGAGATTGTAGTCAAATTAAGGCTCATCAAGCAAAAAAAATAGTTTATGCTAGACTTTTACCGGGTTATAAGAATGCTTAAGTGATATTACTGTGTCATAAAATCCAGTCCGATTATTAATAGTGTTACTAATAATATTTATTAACCTACTAACAGTATAATTCATTTTACAAATATTTAAATCTTTATCAAGAATTTTTCCAATAACTTCTGCATAACAAGTTTTCTTTAAAATATTAGTTTTCAAACTTAATGACAAAGATATATCTGCAGCAATCATTATATAAAAAATACAACGGTCTTATGCTCGTATAAAAATAACCTTATACTAACAATTATAAAGTCATTGGCAAAACCAAACGCGTTCACATTAATCAAAAATAGTGGCAATCGATTAAGAGCTTCTCATTACCTTAATTTGGTACCCAAATTTCCATTTTAGTACTCATTTCATTCGACACAATTTACTAGTATACTAATCTAGTATTCTATTATTATATAATGCTGAAGAGTATATTCGTTTGTCTCATAGACTACTTGTCCGTTTTGAAAAATAATAGCGTTAGTTTCAGTGTTAGATAGTTCATTTATTGATTAAGGATATAATGCTTCCTTTTACCGCGGGTAAATCCAAGAACACGGGGCGGCGCCGTGGCATGAAAAGCTAGTTAGAATAGTTTGTTACACATTAAAGGAGATTCAAATGCCTTCCCCATGGTCCCAAGGCTCTGGCACACGACACGCAGAGGACCAGTCGTGGGTTATGTTCCAACCTTCTTATATTTTCAGGGAGTCCAGTAGTACAAATTATCTGGCCTTAAAGATGATAAGACTAGATTAAAACATTATGGTTCCGTTTTTGAATCCTCTTCTGACTTATCTACTGAGAAACAACAACCTACCCTCTCAGATAAAGAATGAAACACACTGAACGCGTTAAAAAGCAATCTATCTATACATATTATAAGCAATCATAGTCTACTAGAAAAATAAAGGCGTTGGTTGCTGTATTACCCAAATAGAACGATCGAATATATTTTTTAATTAAACCTATGTATGTATTTCCATTCCATGTAAGTAACATCATGTCTAATAAAAAAAATTCAGTATTTCAGTAATAGCATCGTATCTTAAGTTAAAGATCTAAAAATTTGTGGTCTGTAAATGGGTAAAATGAATATTAATAAATGATTAAAATGAAATGATACTGTGTTTTTTTTAAGTAAATGATATTAAATTTAATTTATTGGAAAATCGGCCCTAAAGCTATAATAACTCATGAAGTAAAGATAAAGTATCAAGACACCACAATCCGTCAGCAGCGGGGGTGGGAACAGCATGCTACAATGCGAAGCGTACGCGCACAGCCACACACACTAACACACACACGCGCGGGCACGTATTGCGAGCATGTGGCGGTGCACGTGTTAACTGCAAGAATGTGATTTAGAAGGATTTCACAGAATCTTGATCTTTTCAACTAGGATCTTAGACATGTTTCAGGACATAAGATTGGTACTTTATAATTTCTTTATAATATTAGTATAGATAATACTAAAAAGCCGTGTTGGCTAAGTGGTAGGACACTTGACTTTCATTCCGAAGGTCGTGGGTTCAAACCCCGCCTCGCACCTCTGGATTTTTCTTCTTGAGAAATTTATGTGCGCCTTAAACACGTGCCTTAACGGTGAAGGCAAACATCGTGTGGAAACCGGCATGTTCTGAGAACTTTAAAGAGTATGAAGGACATGTGACATTCACCAACCCGCACTTGGCCAGCGTGGTGAATAAAGGCCTAATCTCTCTCGTCAAGAGACAATAGGCTACATTTAATATTTTTTTTATTCAAAATCTATAAATATGTATGTATATTTTTTAATAATTTATTTTTATTTTAACCGTGGAAAAATAAGTAATGCCTTAGAAAAATCTATTTAATACCACAGGGTACTGCTTTTTTACATTATAAATATGCACTAAATTTACTCTGTCGCACTCTAACGCCGAAATTACTGAACAGATTTAAATGAAATCTTCCTATACTAAGACCGACATGTTCTTATAACTTTGAAGAGTTTTTTTTTATTTAAATCGTTAAACAAACAGTTTTAATAAATGTATTAATGACACTTAATAATAATATCTATGAACCATTTACAGTTTTAGTTAGAAGGACATTTGACATTTTCCAACCAGCACGCGGCCAGCGGCCTTATCTCTCTCGTTAAGAGAGAAGACCGTGTGTCCCAGCAGTGGGCACGTACATAGGGGTGCTTATTTGAAAGATATAGGGTAGAAGCACTCTAGAATCGATTTGATTTTTCTTAGAGTTGTCGCTTTCTTCTTGAGGAAGTATTAGACTACTTATAGGTACAGGAAATAACATTCAATGAATTAAGAATTATCTACGTCTTTGGGATTTAGGTTTATCTGGGGTTATGCATTATCGTTTAATTTATATATACAGCGCATTTTACACTTTTACTATCTTAATGTTTCGCTTATTTTCCTTATTCGCTGATAAGATGTCTTTAATAGATAAATCATTTTATATAATATTTTTTTATGATAAGTCCTTACGCCATCCACATAGTTCATTAATATTGCCAAACTATAGGAATGGTGACTACATAACAGTAGGTATTGTGCTTGGTCCGACCCAAAATTACTGGACACCTATTTTCGCATAAGATAGAAGAGAGCATCAAAGTTCAAAAGTGGGGGATTTTGACGTATGCAAGTGTAAAAAAAAAAACACTTTTTACCAGAGATTATACCAAAACTTTAAACTTAATATGCGATTCAGTGTTTATTGAGGTAAAACATACAATTAAGACTCAGAAATGGATGACACATATTAAAAAAACAAAAAAAAAAAAACTTTCCGGACAATCCACACAACAACATCTAGCCCCGTGGTAAGCTCTAAGCTTGTGTTACGGGTACTAGACAGCTGATATACTTAATATAATAGACAAACATAGTCACTGTACATGGCACAGAGGCAGTGAAAAAAAAACAATAAAATATTGAAAGTTTATGAAAATTTTCTTAATTGAAATATCTGATAAAATACACCATTCTTCTACCTTTCAAAGTAAAATCTTAATACCAACTCAAAACGTCGTCCGAAAAGTAATTTACTGCCTGCCTCAATTCGTTAGTTCCTTCAAAGTACGCCATAGCAGGTCGACCTTGAGATGAACAACCTACCTACTTCAACTAGTCGAATCTTTATTCACTTATTACACTAGTAGATTATTATAAGTGTTATTGTGGCTAAAGCTAAGGAAGATGGTGTAAAATAGTGTTCTTAGTAATACGAACGCGGAAATGATAGTGAATGGAATGCTCACAAGTCAATGAGTGCTTATTTGTAAAAGCCTGACATAAATATACTACTAGTTCAATATCCAATAAGTCCGAAAGAGATGAAATTAAGAAAATGAGGTGTTTAATTTATAAACAAGCGGCCCGCTCAGGCTTTGCTCGGGTTATTATTTAAATGGCATATTTGAATTTTATTCGCCTTAAAAACCATCCTTGGACATCTACAAACATTAAAAAAAAATGGCAAAATAAGTCCAGGCGTTTTAGGCTCTTACCAACAAACACATTTTGTTATAATCAATCAATCAATCATTCGTTAAAAACAAAATCAAGAATATAATACGCAGTCTTATTTAGTGTTTTTGGTCAATAATAGATGTTAATAAACTCGATACTGGTTTCTATAGTTATATTCTGTCTGTACAACATCGGCGAAGTTATAGTAGACCACCATATTAAATAACGAACAAAGACTATTCTTTTTAATTTTTTAGCAAAATACAATCGTTCAATTTCATCGAACAATCCAAAAAAAACTTAATATCAAGTGATTTTACGGCAAATTCTATCTTTATCCAAAAAGCCACCTGAGTCTATACAAAAGAACTTCCCCTAAAAACGAACAGAAAAACGACACGAAAAAAAATCTCCCACGATACGCAATGCACTTTTTTTTTCTTTTATAGAATATATTCTTACGCTGTCTCCAGCATTTTTATTGCTATTGATTGGAATTCATTGTATAATTTTATATTTTTACGAATTTACACACTTTTGTGGGTCAGTGTATCAAAAATAATAAAAGGAAGGCGCGATATTTTTATATTGCCAATAAGAGGGGAGATTTAATATTTTAGAAATAAATTGAGGAAATTTAAAGTAGCCCCTTTTCTTGTGGCAATACTTCTTAACAAAACTTCAAAGGGACAATATACTCACAAAGCAAGAATAAAAATAAACGTGCCGTAAATAAGATTATAATAAAGCAATGCGTTAATTTTAAATATAATTATTATTTACAAAAGCCAATGGCTGATATATGAATAATGTATGTTATTTTTGACTAACCTAGATCAAGATAACATTATGTATTGTTTTTCCTTATCTCAGTCTGAAAATTATGCAAATTAGATACTAGCTATCTCAATTCTTAGAAAATCTTTATACATGGAAGCACTCGAGTTGAATTGTATCCTAGTCATGTGCTAACAGGGATCCCTGTAGCAGCATCTCTGCAGGGTACAAACGATAAATCCCAAAGCTACGGTAAAATCCACATTTTTGAAACTCCATAGCAAAATTAAGAATCGCTCCCAACCCCATTGCTAATGATTGGAATTTAGAAAAACCCAACGCAAAAAGTACTCTCAGTTGATAGCGATAAAGATCGAAATTGAGTAGCTAATCATGGACCAGTAGGTCATTAGGTCTTAGGGGATGCTATTCAAGATGTTGCATATGCAATTTCAGATGAGAAAGACGTAAGTGCTCCTATTAATAAACAAAAGGAGATCGTAATGGTAAGGATTAAGGTTCCAGTTACTGTGGCGCATATTGCTGTTTCTGATGGAGGAAATTGGTAAGAGCCGGTGCAGGTAGAGAAATTTGAACATTTCGAGGGATGGTGAAAAAAATTAAGGGTCGCATTTAAGATACAAAAGGCAGTGTTGGCGTCACGCGGCGCGATGGATGGACTGCGGATGCAGTTACAGATTTTTGTCAAGATTTAAAACGACTGACAGTTAATTGAAAACATCCACTTGCAACATCGGTAAAGCATAGTGGTCATAAAATTCAAGCTTTAAAGATTTCGGTGAGACATAAATAAGGAAAGATGTCAGTTTTATTTGGCAGGATTTTAATAGTAACTTTGAAAGTATGTTTGGTATTGAATGCCACAACTTTGATGTGAATATCATAGGGCAATGTAATATTGGCATCTTTATTGCCATATCTGAAATTTGGACCAATTCTTACGAGTACCATTCGATATAATCTGACGGGAACAACATGAACATTACACGATATTTTTATCTGAAGATTAGAGTCATACTTACTAAGATTCTGGCCTAAAACTCAACAGATTAAATAAAGAATTTGTCCTGGTACTACGCCTAAATGGAAGAATTAATAGTACCTTAAACTTTATGAGTGTCGAAAATATATTAATATAACCATTATAGCGAAAAATAAATGTAATCTTATATAATTTAATAGAAAAATTAAACTTTAAAACACTTAAATATAAAACGTGTACAAAGCAGTGGTGCCATTATTCTTATTTTGCATAATCTACTTTACGAAATAGTATTTGTAGTGTATACTAAGTTTCTTAACTTATTATTGAAAGACTGGAAACTTAAGACGGGTTTGAGTATGCGGGATGGTGGAATGGGGTCTTTAAGAGGACGAGAGGATGCTTCACATTCTTGTCATGTCTGTTTATTGGCTGAAATGCAGTTACTTTTAAAACAGATAAAACTATCTTCTTAGCAATACGAGATGACTTAGGATTAGTGGTAAAGAAAATCGAGTCTATTAAGCAATATAAGATTTTTGAAGTAGTGGTTAATTTGATTTAGAATAGAGGTAATTAGACACAAGAGATAAGGATCTAAGAGTCGGTTCTGATAACAATGATTCGGCTAACGCAAAATTCATCTAGCAGTAATACATATACTAGCTGGCCCCGCAAACGTTGTTTTGCAAAATGAAAAATAGATATTAGCCGATTCTCAGACCTAATGAATACGCATATAAAAAATCGGTAAAGCCGTTTCAGAGGAGTACAGTAACTAACATTGTGACATGGAAATTTTATATATTAGATTATATTTCCAATTTGAATGAGACACAAAATAAACAAAACTTATACTGCCTTTTGTACTTTTATGCATTAGTCCGTTTTTTTTTTGTGTTTTATAAAGATTTTTATCTTATCTAGTTCCAGTTATAAACATGAAAATCAAATAAGACTTAACCTAACACATCAATGCAGTAAAAGCAGAATTAAAGTATTTACATACTTTGTAAATACTACAATGAAGGACTTTTTACTGACAATGTATTTTGCTTTTTAACCGACCTCAAAAAAGGAGGAGGTTTCTCAATTCTACCGTATATATTTTTGTTTATTCCGTCTAGTTCACATGGTCATTTAGCGATACGGTGAATTTGATAGCTACCCCAAAGAACTGACTTAATATATTTAGGACTGAATAAATTAAGATAACTTCATTAATTTAACAAATACACCTCTGTAAAGTCTCCTGTAATATTAGTTTTCAATAATACCAAACCAAATAAGTTGTCACATAATCTTCTAATATATAAAATTCCTATGTCACAATGTTAGTTACCGTACTTTTCCGAAACGGCTTTGCCGATTTTTACCAAATTTTATAAGCGTATTCAGTAGGTCTGATAATCGGCTTCTATCTATTTTTCATTTTGGAAAACAAAGTTTGCTGGGGTCAGCTAGTAGCTAGAAGCATAGGCGTCCACTCCATAGATACATTAACGTCAAATAAATCTAAGATCTTGCTAGTTTCACCCCTTCAACTTTTGATTGATACCTAAAAAAGCATTAAACATCTGCATACATTGTTTTCGACCATAAAAAAGGCCAATCGAATACATTGCCACAAAAACTTAAATCGACGAGATATAGTAAAATGACTCTAAAGTTTTGGTCTTTGGGTGTAAATTGATTCAAGTTTTCTGTGAGGACAAAAAATAGGCGCCCACATCTTCCTGCAGGAAGGAACTAAAAACATATTTGATTATAATAAACTTTAGAAATCGTTATAAAAACTATTAAACCAGGTGCTACAGAAAAACCGACATTGTTTTTTGTATAAAACACTAGATTTTGGTATTTGTTTTGTACGCACCCTTTTTATATTACTTTTTTGTTTCCAAGTAGCTAGAATAAAAAGGGTTATTTTTGTAAAAGTGAAAGTTTCGAAAACATACCACAGTCGGCAATAGCGTACATTTCTTTGAAGTTTATTTTGTAATAGTTTATCTTATTTTTTGTTCCTTCATTGAAGATAATATCCACTATGTTTACCATTTTAAATTGCTTTAATTTTTTTGTGAAAGTTAATCTTTGAACTAACATGACCAACTGCTTGTGACAATAATTAAACTCCTGATCTTTTTAGCGAAACGCGCGCGTGATTATCATTAATGCAGTTTTTGTCACATTATATAACATGTGAAGACATTAATTCTGTTATATTGAGTATCACGACAATTTGTCAGAAACGATCTTTAAATATAAGATACACATATTAATTTTAGAATGTTCATATCACAATTTCATTAACCTAAAAATCTACAAACACATTATCGCTGAAACCCAATATCCTATATATACAGCTAACCATAAAACTCCATCAACAAAAACTCATTAAACCAACCGCCAAAGCTAGTAGCGTCAAATCTAAGCTTATTTGTATCGTTATTCGTTATCAAAAATAATGGAGATACCTTCAGAACCTGTCTGAGACGGGATCCGGTTCCAACTTCGCGTGATGGATCACCGGACGCACGCGCAAGCTCCCAACCATGATACTTACTACTTTGAATTACATCATTCAGTTGATTGTACATCGCTGGCTTTGTTTGAGACAAATCGACTTTTTATTATTATACTGTGACATGTGTTTGCTCGTAACGATAGTATCATATCAACATTCAGATTAAGTACATCGCTGGCTTTGTTCTAATCTAATCTTTTTTATAAAATTTTATTGTGGCTATGTGATGTTAGTTTGAAGCGATTTGTTTGTTTCGATGGAATATTTTCTGTCCAATTTGCCATAATTGATTCTTTTATCGATACTAACTTTATGTCTTACAGAAGCGAATGTGTGATATCTTTTATTATGCTTGTGGAAATCATTATAATATTTTATTTATTATTAATTTTACATTTTGAATGTTGGAGAGGTTAAACTATGTACATGCAACATTATGCTACCTGTTTTGTTACAAGGTATGTTGTATTACTATAACGAACTATTTAAAAAAAAAACATTATTTTATATCGTTTAAAATAAATTGCTTGTTTTTATAAATTTATTGGTCTCTTTAAAATCACTTTTCTTTACAATATTATAATGAGCAGCAAGAATAATATAATGTTTATTATTAGAAAAATATTTTTTTTTAATTACGGTTTTAGACGTGTTAAGTCTTGTCAAGCAATATGAATATAAAATCTAATCAAAACGTTTCTAATGTAAATGAATGCTCATGAAAGCTTCGTCCACCTGTATACTGATATTCACCTGATTACAACCATACATACAATCATACAGAACCATTCAAAGCCATACAGATCATAATAACAAAGGATAATCGTAGCTCTACATCCTACTTCCGCACCCTTAACCAAAACAGGTGATTTCAAATCAAAATACAACCGAATTCAATTCATATGACAAACATTCAAAGAATATAAAAAACAGAAAAAGTGAAAACGAAATAAAAAGTGAACCCTTTAGGAAGTAATTTTTTTAGAAAAGCATTCAGAAGTTATTATTAGGGTTTTAAAAACTTGGCTAAAAAATCGGTAAGGGTAGCAAAGTTAAAAAGAAACATAATTAATTCTTAAGGTTTTGTCCTAGAAAATCGAAAGTAGATACAAACAAAAGAAATATAATTTTATGACAGTGATTTAGTCGTAAAATTTAAAACTTACTAGGCCATTCTTTCATTGTTTAAACAAATAACAGAAAGATCTAAGCTTGGGATCAAATAAAAAAGCCGAAACGACCTTAAATTCTTACTTTTGTTTTACAACTTTTTATAATCATTTAGAATTCGGCTAAACGGTAGCATCAATATAATTTAGATCATTTTGTGTGACTCATAGGGATTTTATTTAAAAGCAGCTTAAAAGCTTGCAGCAGATTACCGTTTCTTAAACTTAGTCTTAAAATCTAAAATGTAGTTTTATTATATTAGTAATTATCATCATCATCTCAGCGGAGGTTCGGTCCGCGTCGTTAATGTAGACGGTTATAATCTGTCCAAAACATATTAAGATTTTGTACAATACAAGATTACAATTACATTTATTTAATAATAGTTTTACATTAGTAAAACGTTTAAATGGTTGATTAATAAATTAATAATATGTTAAAATGTAATAAAATTATTTCATCAACATATATATTAAATAAAAAAGGAAATCGAAATCGAGTAAATAATAAGTCATTAAAATACTTATATAATATTTATAAAAAAAAGGTAGGTACTAATAAGTAAAGTATCAGTTCTTTTTACATATTGTTTTAAATGTTTTTTATCTCTCTTTTCCTCATTTCAGATTCAATTTGTATCTTATTTCAGTTATGGAATATGATTTTAGTATATTCCATAGATTCTGAATACACACTCAGCAATTTTGTTATGTTTATATTCACAAAATGGATTTCGGTTGTGTCACATAATAATAATAATTATGACTAACAACAAGATGTAACGTCAACGAGGCGTCCTGAAAGACTTATTGGGATAAGTACATAAATATTTCCGGACCATAGACACAACAACATCTAGCCTCGTTGTAAGCTCTAAGCTTGTGTTTCGGGTAACACGTCTGATATACTTAATATAACAGACATACATAAATAGATATTTTTCCTTACACATATTAAACACCCATACTAGGACTTGGCCCCTGGGAATCGAACACGTTGCTTCTTGCGCCGCATGGTGACCTGCGCCCACCGAGCCACTGAGCCAGAGATGATCTGTAATAGCAAAAATCAGTAAACATCGAAGTCATCATTATATTGTTCTTGATCTTATTTTTAATTTAGTATGTTTAACATAGTTTTGTAATTCAGATGTATCGTGAATAAAACTTTCTTTATCTTTATATTTTTTATAAATTACCAAGTAATAAAAGATTGAGATAATGCTTTTTACAGTGCCAATGACTATTTAGATCTTAAATCTTGACTATGTATATTAATTTTCATTGTATAATTTCAATTAAACAACCATGATTTAGTAGCCGATAATGACACAAAATTTAATCTACTGACTTAGTGTTTTTTATTTTATGGTATAACATTTTTGCATGCCAATGTTTGCTGGTGAAGTATGTGAACTTAGTTTATATTTTGTAATACCATATTTCATGCAAAAAATGAAATGTATTATTATGATTATGATATTTATGATTTTTATTACTATAACGTTTAATTAATAATGTTGTATTTTTAACAATATTGAGGGCATTATAGAACTAAGCGACCACCAGACCAGATAAATAAAGAAGGGTCCAGTTTGGACCATTGTTCGAGAGCACATCTGCCGGGGCTGGTCTCCCCATTCTATCATTATGCATATCATTTACAAATTCGGTAAATCTGGCAAGAGATGAAATATTTCATGATTAAAAACTTTTATGGATTATATTCAACTAATAACTTACTTCAAAATGATTTTCCCGTTTTTATCTCTATTCTAAAAGATATTGTGAAAATTTAGGATTGTATGTATTTTTGTATGTTGTATCAAAAAATAAAAAAAAAATTCTGTCAAAAAAATTAAAACAAAAAATTTAGGGGTGGACTACCCATAACATTTAGGGGGATGAAAAATAGATGTTGGCCGATTCTCATAGATACCGGATAAGCACAAAAAATTTCATTAAAATCGGTCAAGCCGTTTCGGAGGAGTTCGATTACGCACCCCGAGACACGAGAATTTTATATATTAGATTAATGGGCTTTCTAACATTAAAATATTTTTTTCAAATCAGACTAATAGTTCGTAAGATTAGTGGGCTCAAACAATCAAACTCTTCAGATAATGTAATAGTTTGGCACAAAGCAACAGATTTTTATCGCAATATTAAAATATGGCGTAATATTCATTTTATTTGTTACTACCTAATTGCGGTTTATCAAACAAATTTCTTTGTCGTCAATATGATAATAAGGAAAAGAAACCGTCCAATGTATTTTTTGCTTTGCTTTTTTGCCGTTTTTTGTGACTATTGATAAAGTTATATTTAGTCACTTCCCCCTTATCAGCTATTAAGTAACTTATTCAACGTGTTCGATTCCCGGCGGCAGCGCTGCATACAATTAGTCTCCCTCATTTGCCTCTGGTCATTGACAGCCCTCTTTTAATCAATAACTTCTTTTCGCGTGTCCTTGCTTTTTTTGCCGGCGCGACTGTATCTGCGCGCCGTATGTTAATAATATGTGTCATCCACTATGCACTTTTTTCATAACAAACAATACCTGTAACACCTTACCTCATTTTTAACTATTTCGCAAAAAGCTCAGCAAAAAAAGGCAAAAGCTCGCCAAAAAATCGTCTACTGAATCTCGTATCGCCGGTCTTGTAGCCATTTTAATTATTATTTAATACCAAGGGAGCACGTGGCGGCTCGCGCCGTCTTGCTCCCGCCACGGCGCCGAGCTGCACCCTAGTTCTCCCTTCTCCCTTCCTCCAAGCCCACTTACACACATAAAAATCGTGAATAATAAAAAAATGTGTACACATTTTTTTCGCTTAACCACCGCTTGGGTGTGTGCGTGCGGCATCAGGCCGGCAGAGCGGGACGCCGCTACGGCGCGGAGCGGGAGCGAAGACCCCCCTCCCCGATTTTTTAAGCTCAGCTGTGGATGTTTGCGTCCATGTGATTTTTTCATTTTATGTGTTAGTGTACCCCTCGCGCGGTGTAGTTCACTTTTTCTACTATAGATCTGAATTTCAGTCTCGTTTTTGCCGCGTTGCTCTAAAGGCGAGCGCTGGAGTTGTTGCATCGGGCTCCTAGACGTTCTCGGGCCGGCTCAGCACATGTTAGGCCTCCAGCCGGTGCACGCGCAAATCAACAAGCGCGAGCGGGACAGCGCATCACGTGTGGACTACCCACAGCCACAACAAATTATATAGCGCACTCAAATATTGAGCACAAAAAATCTTGTAATTCGGATCCTAGTAACGACGCTCGGCATTCATAACTTACCCGCAGGGTCAAGAGCACGCACCGCGCTTTTTTCTCTAATCTCGCCGGTGTTTTTATCTAATGTTTTGGGAAGTTTGAATTTTTTAGTATTTTTGGCGTTTTGGCCGCGGACTGTTGCCTTGGGGACGTGTTGTGACTTAGTGTTACCTTATTATGTGATATATATTTAGTGACATTATAGAATAAGAACAAACTGTGATTATAATGGTGATATAGCTGGTGTTGGAAGAGTTCTGGATTGTGAAAGGTGAGTGAATTTTTTCAAATTAATTTAGAAGCAAGTTGTCTGTTTTCTCCCTTGGGGGGTGAGGGTGGTGCACCCCGCCTCCCCCGGCTTTACGTAAGAACGAGCGGAGATGGATGTGGCTGGCTAGCGTTGTATTCGTCTGTCAAAATCGGCCTTGAATCTCCCAGACTTTGGTTACCACGGAAATATTTTCGGATAACAAGTGACGTTCATAAGAATAATTTACGACTTCTGTCTATTACTGCCATTGTTAATTATTACTGACAACTTGCTTCTGAAAATATTTTCATAGAAAATTATTTTTCTTTATCGCTTTGTTTTTGTTTATTTCATTATGACCAGCATCACGCTTTTGATATACAGTTGTTAAAAATTGCTTATGTAGTTAACTTCCTTTCCTAAATTTAGGTCCCAGTTATAAAATGTTGCCATGTGTAGATGAATACCCCCTTGTTAGTGATAGGCAGGTGATGACAGACCACATAATAATGTCAAATGAAGTGTTATCATCACGATATCTGTAGGAAACAGACTATTCATTTTGCATAGGTGCACCTGCCCTACATGCATTATTAATTTTAAAGTTTTTCTGACTATTTATAAAATGCATAATGGTTTAATTATGAAAATGGATACAATGTACGGTGATAAGCTAATAATTTTTGTAAGAAATAACCTTAACTAGCATTTTTTGCTCAGAAGGATGATTTTTGCATTATAAATAACTATGGAGTATATTATTTGACATTATAACTACATATCAACTTTAATAAACCTACATCGGTTTTGTCATTCTGACAAGTGATTTTATTAAATATTAGCTGCAGTTTATCATAGCTAACAGATCTATCAATATTTAAAAACCAGCAATTTAATATTTGAAAAGTTGTTTAAACAAATTTCAAAGCAAAGATTACTTGTCAAGCAGCCTTGTAAATACGCTTCAGTAACTCCAATAACTTAGCTAAAGTCAATAAAAACTAAAACCAATGCTACTTGACAGCTAAACTTAAAAAAAATGTCCACGCGACTGTTAAAAAAAAGTCGCAAAAAATTGGTACACCTTCAGACTAGTTCAAAGTTACATGAAATGTGGTCAATGTACAAAAAAATGACATGAACATGTTTCTCAATCTCAATCTTATGGAAAAGGCATCACTGGAAAATAAAACTAACACAATTAAATACTAATGCAATATAAAAGTATTTTTCATTTAAATGAAACGGCAACGAAAATTGAATAAAAAAACTCGCCAATGACATAAGTGGGTACAGGCACGAACACAAAAAGCTAATTACATGCTCCGGGCAACTTCCCTGGACCAAACTAGTATTATGATTACAAATCTAACTCGATCGACGGAGAGGCCCGGTACATATACATCACCAAATTATTCCAAGTCATTACCACCTAGCCACAACGTCTTTTCGATCTTACCTTCCTGTTATAGGGTCTAAATTCCATTGCTGTCTATCAAAGTAACCGCAAAGTATTTTGTTTTCTTTTCTATACGCGCAATTATATCTTTGACAGCGTGTTCTGGTACAGGTGGTGACACAAGTCGTTCAAAATATACAACGGGATTAAGGTTTACTAAATCTGACTAACAAGCCATTGCTAAAACGGTCCAGCAATGAAATCAATGGTGAAAGAAATCTGGTATAAATATTCTGAAAATTTTAGATAAACATACTTTATCTCGCTTTATACTCTTTAATGTAGATGGCGAGATAAAATTGTCATTAGCAAGCCTGTTCGTACAGGAGTGTACACCACAATGTGATTATCGATGCCTTATTCGATCTGGCATGTGGGCTCCGGGCTAGATCATTGACACAGCCTACGCAGAAGCACTCGTCACCTGCTAACCACAAAAAAAAAAGAAAAAAACACAACTTATCCTTCAATCTCAGAATAGACAATTTCCTACTTGCATCTTAAACCTGGCAACATTTTATACTAATTAAAAATAAAAGCAACATTTAAATTTAGAATCTTCTTCCACAGCCAATGAAAACGGAAGATCTCGCAAATATTCCATGACATTAACAGGATAGAAAGACACGTATTTTTGTACGGCAGTGCCAAGTTATAGAGAATTTTATACAATTTAGATAGATTTATCAAAATGATGGAAGGAAGGACAATCGACTACAGGCCGGATGGGGGTGGCCTGGATTACCACAACTCGCCTCTGATGGCGGAGATCCACGTAGACAACTATTCACATATACACAGAAGTATAGAGCACCTTAGATCAATTGGTGTGCCACCGCCACTGGATCCACATAGGCACTTAGCGACAAACTTAGCAGATTTGAGGAGGTATGAGCAGCACGATGAGATGCCGGAAATAAAGCCGTCCGTATTGAGACTAACAGACTTCAAGGTGCAGGAGATGAGGCAGGATTTGAGGCAGGATTTGAGGCAGGATTTGAGGCAGGACTTGAGGCATGACCAGGAGAATGAGGCACACAGACAGTTGACGCCTCAGGACGACGGGCCGAAGGGTTACAGCGCGCCGTCGACGCCGCTTTCCGAGAACGGCGGGCATAATGTACAGGAGGAAAAGGTTCGTTTCTTTTGTTTTTACTGTGTGAAATCTGGAGTATTTCCTTGAATTTGTGAATTAATACGCATTAGTAACATCTATTTTATTATATTAGGCATGACTATCAATAAATGGAGTTTGAGTCCTATGACATTTATTTTGCCATTCCTTAAAGACATCTTTATGAATTATGACATCTAAGCAAAAATATGTTTACCAAACAACGGCGTAGAAGTAACACGTCAACATTCGAAGTACCAAACACACTTTAAAACACATGAGTGATAATTACGACCAAAAAGGTATTCATCCTTGAGGGTTTCGGAAGTCTTGATGAAGCACAGATTAAAAAGATTTCAGAGCTTATTGTTCACGTTCATTATAACATCACGAGTTTTCGTTTTCCGCGTTGGGCTATTAATCTTTGATATTGTGTGGCTCATCAAAGTCATCACCTTTATCGTCAGCCATTTTGGATGTAGGCACTAAAGTTATTTTAGTTATGGCAGTTGTTAGTGGTTTTATTTTTGTTTCACTAGCTAGTTTTGAGTTAAATTCTTTTGTTTTGATCTTGTAAGTTTTCTTGCGATTTTTAAATAGACTGCATATAATCTTATCTAACTATCTTGTTGGATTTTTTTTCGAGATCGGTGACTCATAATTTTCTACACTAGATTTTGGATGGCCACTGAAATTAGTAGTCATCTTCGTCTGTTCATTTAAAATCTCCTGTCTCACTCACACTGAGTAAACTCGTGTGACTAGCACAAAAAACGTGTTATAAAATTTAGTAGCGCGTTTGTTTAAAGTAATGACTCATTATGTCACACTTTTCAATTTGATTATTTGTTTTCATTGCTTTATTTGTATATTATCTCAATTTATTAATTATTTATTGTTATGTGTTAACATAGCTCATAGCTAATTGACACGATAAAGTAGTAACGATTCTATTAAGATATTGGCAGGGTAGTCTTATAAGACCTGACATAGATAATAAACGTTTTTAAACAAGTAGGTACTATTTTTAATTCCTCACTTTTTAGGTTAAATATTTTATTAAAACGCATTCGTAACCTTCGCACGAAGTAATAAAAAACAAATATTTGTCTATGTTGACATGAGTATAAGTGATAAAAAAATGCAGAATTAGAAAATAAAATGTAAAAACTACGATAAACAGTAATAATGTTCCAATACCCCGGAAAATTTAGAAAAGAAGAATTCATTAGCTTATCTGGGTAATTGTTGAAACACAGACAATAGGCTTACCTGAACAGCCTCCGCGACCCGGCTTTGTCTGACCTTGGCTTCTGTTCAAGGTACATCCGTACTGTGCGCTTTCGGTTGTTGGAAATTAGAGAATTACGATGCTAATAGGTACACTAGTAAATAACTTATAATATAAGTGTTATTTATCTGTTGTAACTTTTTTTTTATTTAATACTAGTGGCCCGCCCCGGCGTCGCACGGGTAAAAAAAGTTCCCGGCAATTTTTCCTTATTTTCTCACCGTTTAGACCTACCCTGGACTACGACAAATATATTAAAACCAAAATCAGCTCAATCGGCTTAGCCGTTCTCGAGTTTTAATCAGACTAACGAACAACAATTCATTTTTATTTATATAGATTATCATAGAATAAATACATAATACCCATAACTAAAAATTAAAGAATTGATCCTTTTTTTTAAATTTGGAGTTAATAAAACATACATAATACTTTTAACTTCTTTTTTTATCAATCGAATCAAATATCTCAATAACTTCAGTTTATCAAATGTCACATAGCATTCTATACAAATACGAATTAAGTACCTATTTTTTATCGAATTATAAGTCAAAAATCTACAGTTTATTTTAAACAATATAGGAATAGGTCTTATTCTCAGCAACAATTGTTTTGGTAGAAAGATAACATTATCATTCATTTTGAAACAGTTCTGTTAATTAATTTGTTGTTATCTGGTTGTCAAGAAATGAATTAACAGTCATGCTCTATCAACAAAAAGTAAAATAATAATGATTAATTCAATTAATTCATAACTTTATAATAAAATCCCTGTTGTTGATTCACTTAAAACTAGAACATTTTGTAAATTTTAATAGTTTTAGGTTTAATCCTTTTATTTCACTTAAATATTGTTCTATTTCTTTATCTTCCATCTAGTGGAATGAATAAGTCAATAAAAATATCACAAAAACTGTATATATGATAATCTCTAATTACTGAATATCTATGTATATAATACCTATTATTATTTGGTGGGTCCATATAATAGGTATTTGTAATATGGGCTGGCTGCAGAAATTAATGTCGTCATTGGATCATCTTTTGATAATCTTACAGGTCCAGGTCAAATAAGATTAAAAATAAAATAAAATCGTATTTAAGTTAAAACGAGTTTGGAAAAACATAAGAAATTAAATAAAGAAAATTATTATATTTTGTATCTGCTCTTATTTGTGAAGTACTAAAATCGATAAGACAAGAGGAAAATACCGGGATTTCAGAATGTAAATAAATTTAAATATATTTTAATAGGTTACGATGCAATCGCAATTGTTCCAAATTTTTTCACGAAAAATTCGACCTCGAACCAGATTTTACGAAATTTGACTTTTATTTCGCGAACAGCCTTCAATTTTTATTCGAATTGGAAATTTATGAATATAATTTTAAATTTTATTTGTTGCCAAGCGGAAATCGGTTTACCTTTTTAATATAATAATAATAAGTTTACTCGTAGTAATAAACATAATCCAACCAGAAATCCTTAGTGTTCCTGTAATAATATTCTCCTATTACCTATACCAAATTAATTTAATTTAGACATATCTAATATTTTAGAATTAACAATCAACTTAATGTTATCTAAGATTATTGGAAATAAAACCTATATTACCTATATCGACATAAGATTTGAAAAGGTTTAATGTCATTTTCCAGTAAAAAAAACTGTACCTCATTTTTTGTTGATGACAACTGAAGTACTTATATAAATAAATAAAATATATCTACGGACTACTCCCATAGCATCATCTAACTGGAAACTAAGCAGAACTTGTACTTCATACTTTAATGATAAACTACATAGATACATTTACATAATATTAAGTAAATAAATAAAAAAAACAGATTTCCTCCCTAAAATAGCACAAAATGCAGACAACACTAAAACCACCAAAGATGGTAACGAATTTGTAACACAACATCGAATCAAATCAATCTACACGTCGAATTCATAGAAAAAAAATCGATTTCGTTTCCCGCGCAATTCGTCCGCGCTCCGCCGAATTCGATTCAAGGTCGCATTCCAATTTTAAAACATCCATTGTCAATGTCACTAGCGCATGACTGATATATGTTTTCTTTGCTTCACAGATAAATGCTTCCTATTTTCTTTTATTACGTTTTATTATTATTATAAATCTAATGTACACAATTGATTTATTTTCAAAAATATTTATAGAATATTTTAAGGAACAAGTAATTGTAAAGCGATTATGCATTGCATTAAATAAAGAACAAAAAAGGTTTTTTATAGGTAAGTAGTTTTATCTATGACGGACGAGGCCAAAACCCGTGGCTGCGAGAAAAGAGTTTCTTGATCAAAGAGGCCTTATAATATAAAAAATGGTTTTGATTACTGTTTGTGCTGAGCTTCGCGTAATATCCCAAATATTCAGTGCTAATTGAATTAAAAATAAATACTCAAGAGTTAACCATAGTTCAATAGAAATACAAAAATTCTCGTGAATCTAACAATATTTACTTTGTATCTAATAAGATACGATATTATCGAAGGATACCTAAATCATGCGCAAGTCAATATAATTATTATATGCTCGCTCATACCTTATTAAAATACTGTTGCTACCTTAGAAACAAAATAACTTAATGCCAACTATGATTTATTTAATAAAATAAAATCAAAATAATTACACGCGATCAGGAACTATAATTTGACGAACTTTAGGCACCGCTCGAAACATTATTCTTAGAAGAATATTAAAAAATATTATCATATGTTATAGATGTAGTCTCTATGTCTGTTACCGTATGGTCGTTTTTAAAAATGTTTTCTAAATTATTCCGTGTGTAATTTTGATTGACACCAACCATTACGGCTGAGTAGATATTGCGTCAGTGCTTCCTAAATAGATATAATGGTGTAACAGCCAAGACTATATCCACGGTACTATATACCCTGTTAGACAAAGTTAGAATTGCTTTTTACTTGTATTATTTGCTAATGGTATTTGATTTCATGTACTTGATCATTATTTGTTATTTTTCAAAGAGTAATTTCGTTTGCTGTGGGATGTTGAACTTTGTTGTATTCTGTTTATGGTTTGTTTTTGATTGTGGTTTTCTATAGGGTGGATAGATGGTGCGGACGTTGGACGTCCTCTTTGCCTCCGTGTCCTCTGCTTTGTCCTTCCTTTGTATCAAGTAAAGTAATTATCTCTGTGCGGGTGTGCAAAAAAAGAGTAGTTAAGTTTAACTTCTGCTGTCAAATTGATAAGTTGCTCTAATCTTGTTTTGGTGTAGGCAATTATAACTCTCATTTATAAGTACCTATTATATTTAACAGTCTTCTGTGCCAAGAAAATGTTTTTCGTTTACTTTGAGATAATTTTTATAGTCATTACCTAAAACTTTTCGCCTTCAAATAATTTGAATTATATCTTATTTTTCTTATCAAATACTTTTAAATTTTTCCTTGAATTTAAGTTTGATAATGATAAAATAAATTAAATGTTACCTTGTATAAAACTATTTACCTAGGTAACCAAAGTCAAAGTCAAAAGTATGAGCAATACATAAATACAGCACGAAAATGATATAACAAGTTAAATAATTTGGGATATAACAAAATTACTGTAATCTGTTCGTCACGCGATTCGTCTATTTCAAGTAATTTGAGCGGAGCCGCGGGCGCAAGCATTCTTTATTCTTGTTCTACTCTGAGATTTTGGTTACTGATAAACATTTTTGAAGCGGCTTATATTTTGACACAAGATATTACTCTTATCTTTATTTATAACTAATATTGTAAGTCTTTAAGATATTCATATGTTATTGTACAACAGCTTTTCACAATATTATTGAATCCACGATAGTTTCAATTTCATAAAATTATTTTTTGAATATTATTTGGTTTTTATCGTGAAACGTAAATAAAAAGAACCTCAAGTTATTTATAATCACTTGATAACGCTATTTCCGTTTTGGTAATTTACTCGTCACGCCAAATTCACCTATAAGTCCTTGGTTATTAAATGCACATTTGCTTAACCAAGATTATTTAGCGGCTACCATATATTTTGCAACATAGAACTCTATACTACCCGTCTCTAGAAGTAGTAATTCAAAACCTTCATGCTTAGTAGCAGTTCGAGTAATTTTTTTCACGATGTTGAACTCTATGTCTGTAGCCTTAAGGAGTATGTCTTTGAAGGTTGTGTTTTTGGCAGGTGTGCTTGTATTTATATCATTGCGTGATATGAAGTCGTTGTGTTTGAGTACTTGTTTCCAGTACATGTTTAAGGTTCGACCCTATTTGCAGCTCGGCAACCTTTCTTCTTTAGCATTTTTCATTTGGCTGGCAAATCATCTAAATTAAGATTTCACTCTTATTGACTAATATTGATAGATCATCATTCAAAACGTATGTCGGCATAAAATTTACTTAAAAAATCTAAAATATTTCAGAATTAAATTTTAATATAACACAATCATCATAAACTTCAGTCTGTTTTACAAATATTACGATATAAAATATCCCGTATTTATGTCCTGCTTTAAATCTATCTCAACCATAATGATAAATGCTTTGGTTAAACTTGATCTGAAGTTCTTAGTCTTTACAAAGTAAGCTTTTTTGCACCTCCTAGAGGTGAAATGACATCATCAGTGGTCAGAAGAGGTGATCATCAGACAGAGTGCTATGACTCCCAATACATAACATATCATTCATATCCTATGATTTATTTAAAACTAGCGGCTCGCCCCGGCGACGCACGGGTAAAAAAAGTTCCCGGCAATTTTTCCTTATTTGCTCACCGTTTAGACCTACCCTGGACTATGACAAACATTTTAAAACCAAAATCAGCTCAATCGGCCCAGCCGTTCTCGAGTTTTAATCAGACTTACCAACATCAATTCATTTTTATTTATATAGATTTGAGACTAAATATTCACCAACTTAATAGTATTAAAATGAATAAATAAATTAGTGCTTGCATCTTCAGACAGGCTAGGTCAGACTTCAGCGCTATCGATAGAATTTAATCTTTATTTCTATTTATTGTTGGGCAACTTAATCCTACAGATATTTTTTCATTTCTTCATAGACTAACTTAAATGTATTTCTCTTCACTCGAATATTCGTTAACATCTTTTTAAATTATACGTTCGAATCAATCATAGTAATAACAGACAACGTCCGTGATTCATGCAGCCTTGAAAGCCTTCGTTCCTCTTTGTCTTTGGTGTCTATTTCCTTTCCTCTATGGTTTTCTCTGTATTCTATTTTAGAATTATTGTCTATACTTTATTTATGAGATTCTTGCCAGTTTCTAGTCGGCCTTTCGTTTTAATTAGATTTTGGAAGATGATTACTAATAAATTAAAAAATTGTCCTTCTACATTATTAATTAATTTTAATTTGATTAAATACATCAGTAATTTACATGAGTTAATTATCTTAGTTTCCTTATTAGTTGTAGTATTAATTACCAACTATCTACAATGAAAGTTTTTATAAAGATAGCCGCTAACCTTATTTTTTGCTTTTAAAATATTAAAAAACTACTCAGATAATAAAATCAAGTGGAAGTATACCAAACTATGATGTTTCTCAATAGTATTTTCTTAAAAGTCACGTGTTATATAAAAAAAGTTATGTACATCAAAATTGTCAATAAACTTTTTTTTGGTCCCAACAACGATCCGTACAAACGAAAAAAAACTCTTTTAACCTTTTCAATCAGGTCAAAAAGTATATATAAGTAATAGTATATTATTTGTAATATAGTTCATTTAATTACCCATAGTTAAAACATGTATGAGGCATTCTGTGGTTTGTGGCTCAAATTCTTTGTCTAACCGAAATGTCATCTGTCGTATTGAGTTTCCTATAGAGTTAGCAACTTCACATTGTTCCACGACAAGCAAACAAAACTATTGAATATTTCAAACATTTCTTACTTTAAAAATAGTTTCAACTTGAAATATACCGTTACCATCAAAATAAGTTTTTAAAATACAGAAAATTTAAATGAACAAGATATCTTTATAAAAATTTTCAACGTTGTTTTAATTTGTTCAATGCTTAACTTTTAATTATTCCACATCATTTTTTATCCGAGTTATTTCGAGTTAGACGCTAATCATAGTTCTATGACCGGTTTTAGTTAATTTATCAAGATTGTATGTGTCAATCATATTATAATTTACAATCCTTGAAAATAACTTAGTTCCGAATATGACTAGTTAACTACTTATATTTCACCGACTTACTATTTTTTTATGTTTTCGTGGGAAGAACGCATATTCCCTCAATAAATATGGCTTACTCCTGAAATGCATATCTAAGAGTTAAATAATTTTTCAAATCGGTCCGGTAATTCCAGAAATTTGCGCGTTCAAACGAGCAACAAAACTCTTCAGCATTAGAATATTAGTATAGATTTGAGACTAATATACGGTACCTACTTACTACTTTAATAAAGTAATTGTATTGGGTATGAATAAAAACATAAATTTTAATTAGATAATAGATAGGCAAGTAGGTACTTCAACAAGTTTTCATCGTGTACTTGTGAGAATGAAGATAATTAGCCAAGTCCGGGTCGGTTAACGTACTTTTTATAATAATTCTGCCAGTTACTTATTAAATAAGCTTTGTGTTCATTCAAGTAAGAAATAACTTGTTATCTTCGATTAATAAGGCAAACTTTATAGTCTTATATTATGACCATGTCTGGTATCATCTTGAATTTTTAATTTTAGCCAGTTATTTTTTTAATGAGTAACAATATTATATAATCTTTGGTAATATTAAAAAAGAATATTAGAAAAGAAAAATTTACCATTTAAGTACATTAAATAATCTCAGAGGTCCACTAATTACCTATAATGATAAAAAACCTTTCTGTGTTTGATGTAGCTAATATACATCAAAAAGTATTATACTGTGGTCAATAAGCTTCGGTCAAACCTGACCAAAGCGACTGCGAAACGGGAGCAATAGCGGCGCGGTGGACGCATTACAATAATAGGAAGCGAATTCTGAACTTTAATGGTACTCATCATCATACATACAAAACCAACCCATTACACATTCTAGGTAGGTTAAAAAAAAATATAAGTTTCTAATGCCGTATCAATACTTTCAAATGTTCACATTGAGAAAGAAATAAACAAAATGTGACCCAACTTAACCCTAAAGTGCATATCCAATTGGTAACACGTAACACACCCACTACCGGCCCGGTAACACGTGTGACGTCACAAGCGCTTTTAGCGTGACCTTCGCTAAGACCAATGCCAAGCTCGCAGGGTAACTCTACAGTGCGCCGGAACCGATGTAGCTTCCTTTTTTATGTATATTATTATTAAAATATTGTATTATAGCTTGCACTGTCTTCCAAGTTTCCATTTCCAGTCTTAAGTTTATTTTCCGTCCGTACGACGCTTTCCTCTAAAACAATTATAATTACTTTATAATTGTACAGCTTGTAGTAATATACAATTAGATATAAAATGTTATTACTTAAATTTTGATGTTGGGCCAAATCCTAATTCAACTAACTTACTTAGTGTTAAAATGTAAAAAAAATTGCAAGTAGTTCACAAGCATTGTGTAAGAACGAATGTCTTAAAAGTCCAAACATATATTTAGTTGGTATTTTCGCACCCTAATATACTTTTACACTGAGCATGAATCGACATCAGAGGTAAATAAAAAAACAGTGCGCTACGGAACACACCTAGCGTTCAAACAACGCGAGAATTGAGAACAGTCCCATCCATACATTTCTTACGTGAACGTTGCGTAACAATTTTTTGTATCTTTTTTATTACCACGCGTGGCTACTGTTCTTTTTATTTGACAATGACATTGATTATGTTGTTGATTAAGTCACATTTGAATTTGGATTTGTTTATGACAAACTTTTTTGAATTCAGACTCCTTTTTCTGTAAATATACTGACATACTTATTTTCTCTTTATTTAAATATGGAATTGTATCCGAATTTTCAATAGCTTGTTTACAACGAAAAATTTCTAATGCAAAATTGCTTTCGTCATACTTTATTTTTGCTAATAAACTCGAATTATACGTATAGATAAGCAATAATACATCAGCTAATTAGTTTATTGTAATTAGTTACAATAAAAAGACTTCAACGAGCTCATTTTGGTTTATGATTTAGCAAAATCTGTTTCTTAATAG
The DNA here is from genome assembly GCA_929108375.1 of Gymnoscelis rufifasciata. Lineage (NCBI taxonomy): Eukaryota > Metazoa > Arthropoda > Insecta > Lepidoptera > Geometridae > Gymnoscelis > Gymnoscelis rufifasciata. The sequence goes on along the minus strand of OV815327.1, from coordinate 2,733,151 downwards.
TCAAACAGTACAGACTTTTTTTCTATTAATATGGTAATATCAACATAACAAAAGATAAGTTTGATAAATGTCTCATTTATGCAACCCAGCAGAAATTCTGCAGAAAATTAATGTTTAAAATTCGATAGTTACCCCCAAGCTATTAATTATTTAACCCAAAACTAAAGTGCCGGGCGAATTTGAAATGAAACCACCAGTCATGGCGGCCACCCTTACTGATGAAGGGCCTTCTTGACCAAAAGGAAGGAAGGTTTCAACTCAGTTTTGGATAATATTTATACAATAATTATAATCATTATCAATTAATATCACATAACGTGGGTTTGGTCCAACATGCATCAAAAAATATTCTGGCGTTTACGTCACCGGAAAATATTTTTACGTATTCTTCATAGCATTCCAACGGAAGAAAAAGTTAATAATTTTACGCCGATATTTTCGGAATTTATAAATTTACTAACTCACTCGGTAAAATAATCTGTGCGCGCTGATTAGTTGAACTGAAATATGAACTGTAGGTAGAAAATATAGGTTATGTTTTATATGAAAAACCAGGCGCGAGGCGAGTGTTCCATTTTTGCAAACGAATTTTCATATTACAAAAAAATATAATAAAATAAAATATTCAGTTATTTTACGATACTAACCAATGGATCTTAGTACCTACAACAAAACATGTCTTATGTATATAATCTATATAAATTAAATTAATTGTTGTTCGTTAGTCTGATTAGTTTAAAGGCGAGAAAAAATCGAATAATTGCCGGGATTAATTTTAATTTTTATAATTACCCGTGCGAAGCCGGTGCGGGCCGCTAATATATAATATAAATCTCTTTCTATAACGACGCGTTTGTTGTAGGTATATTGAACTTGTTCATTTAGAAACATGAGAATTCCTCGGAGGGGTAAACTGATTGAAATTTCAATTCTACATATTCAGAATTATTTAAAGATATAAATGTGTCAGCCTCTGTTCATTTCTTAGTAAATCAACACATTACGGAGTAACATTTTTTGTGAAACTTTTTATCTCATCATATTTGAGACCCACTAAATTTACCACACCTGTCAATGTCAAAAAACTTCGCACACTTTCCCGCTAAAGTACGGCTTCGGGTCATATGGTCAGTGGACCACCGTGGCCCACCGTGGACCACCGCGGACGTGGTCAATGGTCGATCATCATGGGAGAGTGGACAATAACTTCACGCGCATTTGACATCATCCTGTGAGCATATGGAAAGTGTTTTGGCCATGTGTGTATTGTAGGATAAGTTTTTTTTTAAAAAACCTCGACCTGATGGCCAAATGTTTATTTATTGTATACTAGATTCTATAAGAACAACACAATAGCAATAACTACAAAATTAACTCATAAAGCTGTGTTGTACTATTCGCTTCTCAACTCTGTATAAGAAATTGAAGCTAGAATATTTTAGACTGATTTTACGAAATATTTAATTTCAAAGAAAATCCAAATGCCTGAGAAGGTAGTTTTTAATTACTCTATTGTGGAAAGAAAAACTTTAATTTAAATTAGGGCCTGTTTCACAACGGTTCAAATATAGATCTGTCACATGCGAGATAGCTCTTGACATAACAAAACATTGACACATATTAGTGACATAACTAACTATAGTTTATTTATTCGGATTTTGTTTATGTCTATTACCAGTAACACAAGCCTACCTAACCACGGGGCTAGATGTTGTTGTGTGGATTGTCCGGATATATATATACATAACAACATAAGAGGAAAGCTGGGTTGTTTTATTAGTGTAAAAAATTGAAGCAAACTGTCAAGACACTGTTATTTCCTTGATTATTCTTGTTATTATTTAAATTAGCTTTTAGTTGACCTGTCCATGTATGCATAAGCGTCTAAGGAAATAAACGTTTTGACTTTGACTTTATAAATATATATATTTTATTCTCTCGGAGAAAATAAAAATGTCTGAAAAGGCAGATCATCTCTATTTCTGTGTCGGTTAGTAAAATAAAGTCGCAAGCAACAAGCAAATCTTTGATATGCAAGTTTTATTAGCTTGCCAAACTTGTTTGAAAGACCTTGAACTGAATACTACTTTTTATGAATAGATTTTAGTTTTAATGACACAGAAATTATACTAATAGAAAGACAATATCTTTTGAATATATCTTCAAGGCCCAACAGTGGGACATAACAGACAAAATAAAATAAAACTATATTTTTACATTTAAATATATATTTCCACCCGTAAACATGATTTTTTTTACGATTTAAATAATAATATAAAATTTAATCATCCATACTAATATTATAAATGCGAAAGTAACCTGTCTGCCTGTTTATGTTTCACGCAAAAATTATTGAAACGACATATGGGATATTTGGTACACGGATTCTCTAAAGCCTGAGAAAGGATATAGGCTAATTTTTGCCTACGGAAATTGTCATACCGCGGAAAAATCCATTAAAACGCGAATTTTGCAACTTTCAAATCTATATTAGCATAACCACTTAAAATTCTAGGCATGATATAAACGTATCGTTTTGAGATAAACTATTATTTTATCTGTCCAGAGGTCCAATCGGAATATAAATTAACCCTTAACTAACCCTAAAATTAGCATAGATAGGCCTTTTGATACGGCCAAGACGAATCTTATCTTGAAGGTAGCAATTCAAGTGCCTAAGTCTGATTTATTTTATTTCTAGGAATACTACTAATTTTATAAACGTGAAATTTTGTAAGTGTGTAAGTTTATTGCTCTATCTCGCAAAAACTACTGAAGGAATTTTCATGAAACTTTACGATAACGTAGATAACATATCAGAAAAACATAAAGGATAATTTTTACCTAGGTAATATACCACCTAGGTAGTATACCAGTTATCGCGGGTATATCAGTTATTGCGAGTTAAGTCCGATTTGGATAAAATTTGGCACGAACATAGCGGTTTTCACAGTAAAATGATGAAAGCTACGAAGAATTAACATAAATGCTTTTTAGTACCGCGGGCAAGTATATCTTTTAATCCACCCATTATATACGGGTAAATAGCCGTTAGTGTCAAGTGCAAGGTTTATTTTTAAAAGTGCAACGACATTTTTAATTTATATTTTCGAAAACGTTCAATGTAAACCACATTTAATTTTAGAAATCCTATAAATAACTGAATTTTTAATCCAAAATGAATTTATTTTTAAATAGCCGTGAATTTATTTAAATTAGGTTTTGGTGTTGCGAAAACCAATGCCAAATTTATAACTGTATTCGTGGATTTACTTATATGTTTTATTATTCAAAATGTATAATTATCTCTGTCATTAGTACTAGGGCACCATGAACAAAAAGAGTAATATAAAAAATCGCTTTAGCTCAAAAGGACATCGAACTTTCCATTATTTATACGTAAAATAGGCGAGAAAACTGCATAAAAAAAAAGGTATTCTACTTAGTTCCTCTGTTAGAGCGTCTAAAAATACTGGACACATTTTTTATTTGTACATAAAAAACAATATTATACGGACTTGTTATAATTTTTCAGATGGCTCGCCTATTAAAATCTATTCTATTCTAGAAGTATGTAAGTCTATGGCGGTTTTTTTTAAGTTTTGGCTACAAGCACCTGCTTGTAAAGTAATACAGGATGCGCGATTTCGTATTTACACAGGATGTTCTATTAAGAGGGATGCTGAGGACCTGTCCCACGACCCCGACCACGTGGTACTTACCCTTAATATAAAATACACCCTAAAAGGGCACAAATAGGGTGTAATTTTCTTTACATCTGTTAGAATTTCGTGGGAACAAAATTTTACGCGGCTACGGAAATTCTTAGGATTTTTTTTTGTTGCGCAATGTCGATAAAGATTTATGAGAATATTAGGGATGGTTAAGCTTTTGTTGATTGTCCATCTTGGCATTCTTCTATGACAATTGTATTGAATATAGGGGATAGATTTTGTATTGCGTGATTTCCATAAATTTGCCATTTTTAGGGATGGCTACTGATTTTTCTCACGGTTTTGCTAAACATTTATTAAAATGAGCAGTAAGTCTAACGAATTCTGTTGTATTGAACTAAACAAAGAGGCTTATTACCAAAGTTAACTCAATGCTTGTATGATATCTTATGCTTAGGGCCTGTTTTACCATCTCCGCTCACGATGTATCTCAGTCAAAGCCAGTTAACTCTTGATTGAACTAACTATGGATACGTATTATTGGCATAACTAACCATTGCTTAGTTTACTCTTTTTTTGTGAAATAATTCCTTATACTTACAAGATAGGAATGACAAACTTTATTAGTTTTAGAACTACTTTTACTTTAGATACCTACAAGGAGACAATTAGTTACTGATGCCGAGACAATTTCTCAAATCTATATAATAAATACTAGCGGCCCGCCCTGGCGTCGCACGGGTATAAAATTTTCCCGGAAATTATTTGAATTTTTCTCGCCGTAAAAACCATCCTATCTCTCAAGTTGGATTGAACTGCACATGGTGTGCGAATTTTATTATAATTGGTTAAGTGGTTTAGGAGTCCATTGAGGACAAACATTGTGACACGAGATTTATATATATTAAGATAAATATTATCTATTAGAACAATACAATAAAAAAAAAAAATATTTTTGTTTTTATCTTTCCAAAATGATATCACAGGGCGTTATACAAAGTAAGTCAAATTTTACAATTCAGAATCAATATAAACAGTAAAATTATATGAAACAAATCCACAATATACATTAACGAACTTTTGTCAATCGCAACAAAATCATGATAAATTTGATCACAACGGTCATTTTGGCCACCCTAATACAGGGTGTCACTGCACGAGTGTGCACGGAGCGGCTACAGGGGGAGCCAGGCGCTCGTGGCACACTGCCCGAGTTTTTTATCGATCCCGTACTTTGTAAACACTGCGGATCGTGGATGTTGTATTTGATTTGCATAATTTTAGCATTTATTTTATTTGGATAAGTAGGTCGTATTGATTGAATGGTTTTAATGAGATTTATTTATTGTTGCCGCTTCTATGAGCTGATAGGTCTATGTTTTTTTATATTGTTTTATAAAATACTAGTGGGCCGCCACGGCTTCGCACGGGTTTTAATTCAATTTTTTTCCCCGGCAATTATTCGAATTTTTCTCGCTTTTTAAACCTTCCCTAGACCTCCACGAACATTTCTAGACTATGATAAAATAAATCCGTTCAGCCGTTCTCGAGTTTTAATCAGACTAACTTACAACAATTCATTTTTATTTATATAGATTACTTAAAATCTTAAATGTCATTTTCTATCAATCCATCAATCATTTATTAAGTGTTAATCATATAATACTTTCTTTGGTTTTAATATGAGTTGATATAGCTATCAACTTTACACTTTTTTTTTATTTTAATAGTTAGTTTTTTTAATCTTATTAGTACCTCTTAGAATATGAAACATGTAGAATCATGGGATATGAAAAATTAAAAAAATATGCGCTAACTATCTTATTAACCTTTTAGAAAATTATATATAACCGTTTGGTTCCGATCGTAAAAATAAATGCATGTATAATTTTTCGTGAACAGCTGCTAAACCTGTCGATGACAATGACTTAAAATTACTACTTGTCATAATAACAGACGTACAGACAACGGCAAAATTATTATTATATATTAATTGTATTTAAAAAATATGTTGCTAACAATACCTACGATTTTCACTTTTATAAGAAACGATGCCTCTAATAGTTATTTTTTGAATGCTAAAAGTATTGAATAAAGTTTTCCTGTTCAAAAAATCCCCACTTCATTTCTGAGATGTGTGCTACTGTGTGTGGTATTTTATTCTATATTTATGATGAGGTAGTTAATCCTCATTCCGAGATTTTTTGATCGTTTCCTTAAACGTTCAAAACGTTTAAGGAAACGATCAAAAAATCTCTTAATATTATTACTTAACAGCTGACACGGCAAACTTCGCGTCGTCTTATTTTTTTACATTTGTCACACCTTGTACAAAGTTTTTTTATAAAACCTTGTCTTTCAAAAACAAACACAAAAAAGATAGAATGACCGAATTTGATGCAGTTGTGGTGAAGTTATGCACATTTCAGCGATCAATTTTTAATAGATTTATTTAAGAATTTATAAATAAGATTGGTAAAGCAAATCGTAAAAAGTCGGAGAATATTGTACTTTTGTGTTGAACTGTACTGAGTAATTTTATGATTGGTATATCCAAAATAACAGGCTTTCTTCGTCCTTCAAAAAAAGCTGTTGATATTTTAAATATATTTGATATTATTTAACATAAACTTTGCAACACTAATTTTGAATTCTGCCTGAGTGAAATATTTTTTTTTAATTCCAAAAACTATGATTTGTTAATTTATAAACAGGGTCAAATACCAAACAAAACGGTATAAAGTCTAATTTTGAAATCAAGGATGATGACGATTTATTTTTGGAAAATATAAATTATAGATTTATTTTATTAATTTCCACTCTTCAAGGTAAGCAATAGCTGTGGTAATAGACACACGATTCAAAATAAAATTATTCCTATAAAATTTTAACAGTCTTTTTTTATTCAGCCTAATATTTTAAACTGTCTTTTTACATACCTAAATTAATATATTGTACACATAAATATTTTTATTACAAAAAAATTACTTTCTCTGCATGAAAGTACACGTAATATCAAAGTCATTATAGATTTTGTTCAGATAGCCACCGTATAGTAGAGGGTAAATCAATACCATTATCTTAAAACCACTATAAAAATGAGGAATATCAAACTTTCTGCGAAATATTAAAAACGTGCCAAACAAATTCCAACTCTAACCTCGAACGAAGAAGGATGAAACTTCAATATATCCTCTAAGGATTTGTATCCTCGTTTACATAAAGGTTTTGCTAAACAAAATATAACCTTATTCATGTATTTTTACAGCCGATAGTACAAGCAAGTTGATTTTAACGTAGAAACACATATTTTGTATCTTCAATGAATTTTTATCTCTATGTAGTGGGGATAAGGTTGAAAGTATTTTGGGCTTAAGATTGATCTTTAAGGCTTTTTGGAAAGGTGCGCGGGCGCATCTCACGGCAAAGGGCGGAAATCTTAATGGCTCCTGGAAGCTGAACTAACGATGGGATCCATTGATCTCGAATTGTAGTCTTAGTAATGCGGTTGAACTGAAATTATATTCAATAGCGCATAATTATGCTAAAGAATTTTTTAAAGTAGATATATTTTTTAATAGTTTTTTACTTAACATTTATAAATTAACACTTACAAAATTAAAAAAATTATTAAAATGTGATTAAATTGGTAATGATGTACAATTTAACTATAAACTGATTTTGAAATAAAAAATATATATATTAAAAAACTAGAAAGTAAAACTATTATGCGAATTATAATATTTTTTTAACGAATGTCAAGAAACTGGTTATTATAATTTTGAACGTGATTGACCTCAACGTAGCCCTCGAGTCAAACGACACATAATTTAAATAAAAACCTTTTGCACATCTAAAAATAATATATAAGTATTTAACATATTAGTAAACCAAATCTTTATTCATTAAGGTCGCATTGCAGAATTTAACTCTTAAAAATAGATCTTTCCATATTTATAACAGTTTTTAAAGGAAATCGGCATTTACGAATGTTATATAAAATATTTTTAACACGTGTTTTAACGGTGAAGGCAAACATCGTGAAGAAACCGGCATGTTCTGAGAACTTTGAAAGATATGAGACCAAACCGCACTTGGCCAGGTGAAATAAGGCCTAAACTCTCTCGTTAAGAGAGATGTCCCTGTGTCCCAGCAGTGGGAACGTTTATAGGGTGTTGATGCCCTTATTTCCATCTTCAACCACATTGACACTTACCATCAGGCGAGAATAAAGACAAGCATAAAACTATATAACATAAAAAAATCGTTTATTTGTCTATTATATCCATCTTCCTCCATTAACTGAATAATGAAAACTATTAAATTTTTGCAGAAATAGATTAAGACGAGACGAGATACTGCTAAGGTTACGCAAGCGACTTAATCCTTTTCTTTTAAAAAAATTAAAACGTGAATCCATCTCGCATAAATAAAAATCATATATAAATTTATCCCAAAGCCGCCTCTAAGCTTCGATATTCCTAACTCTATCCATCATTACTGCAAGCCTATTTGCACTCCTTGCAAACCGATCCCGTCTGTGTGGAAGTGGTTTTAGCTTACATTCGCCATCAATGGGCTTCTGAGTTTTCAATCCATCATCGTATATATAATCATTATTATCACTATTATTGTGTATGGCTGGTTTTATAAATTATATGTTTAAATAACGCCGTGTTGGCTGAGTGGGAGAAGACTCGACTTTCTTTCCGACGGTTCTGGGTTCAAACCTCGCCGCGCACTTCTGGTTTTTCTTCTAGAAAAATGTAGGTGTGCTTCAAACGGCGAAGGCAAACATCGTGAGGAAACCGGCACATTCTGAGAACTTTGAAGAGTTTGAAAGGCATGTGACATGCACCAACCCGCACTTGGCCAGTGTGGTGAATTAAGGTCTAATCTCTCTCGTCAAGAGAGAAGTCCCAGTGTTCCAGCAGATTTACGATGAGTTTAAATAAATGATTTACATATATATCCAATGTAGATAATGTAATATATGTTTTATACATAGGTATAAAAAAATATTCTGACACAAATGCATTGTGCCCTCTCAAATTTGCACGTCAGGATTGGCAAAACATGTAGAACACTTTTTTTTTAAACTTACTACCATCACTCATGTTTTATGCAAATAAATTATTCTTATTCTTATAGTAGTTAGCACCTACATTTAAATAATACCCAGACATGTTTTTCATAACATTATCATAAGAAATTACAGCAAAGAAAAACATAAAAACAAATCGCATATTAAACCGTACTTTACCAGATTATTTTTTATTATGCAGTAGGTAGGAACTATTTCTATATTTATTTTTAACCCCCGACCAATAAAGAGGGGTGTTTTAAGTTTGTTAGTATCTCTCTGTCTGTGTGTCTGGGACATCATAGCTCCCGAACGGATGGTAAAATTATTTATTAAATTTAGTTTTATTTTGTATGTAAGGTGAGTTTGGCGCGAGTGTTCTTAGACATGTTTCATGAAAATCGGTTGTGCCGTTTAAAAGTTATGGGGGTGAGAGTGGGGAAGGAAAACTGAAAATCCGCAAATATACTCGAGTGAGGTATCAAATGAAAGCGCATCGCGTGCACATTACAAAATATTATGGTCTTTTACTTTTAAGGTAATTAAGGCATTGGAATCGGGGTTTTATCCTAAATTTTAAATTTAGATTTATATTATCAATGTACCTATAATATTAAAAGTAGGTATAAATAATAATACATCACGACTTTGTATTTTCACGCCCGAATCATAGTAATCCAATGCTAAATGTTTTCTTTAGCACGATTTCGAAGTTTTTATTCGTTTGGGTGACAAAAGATAAAAAGAAATGTTGCATTTATCGCGTCCAGTAAGCTCTAAACCCATTCAATTAAGGTTTATTTTACGTCAGCTGTTAAAATTCGGTCTCGGTCGGTACCGGCGCAAACCATCTACAATATTTCCAAATAAACATTTTTTTATAGATTGAATTTGTAATAATGATAAAATGATCAAATTAGAATCACTTGAGTCACACTTCTTGCAAGCATTTTTAATTGTACATATATTTTATATTATCATCGTCATAAAAGCCGTAGGACGTCCACTGCTGGGCCTAGGCCTCAGTCAAAGTTTTCCAGTAATTTCAGCTGGCAGCGGCCTGCATCCACCGTGAGTCCGCAGCCTACAACACGTTTATTTCACATAGTTATTAAAAAACGTGTCTTTTGGCATTTAAATATATATATAATGTATGTAAAATATCTATTATATTAAGTATATCAGATGTCTAGTACCCGTAACACAAGCTTAGAGCTTACCACTAGATGTTGTGTGGATGGTCCAGAAATATTTTTTTATTTATTGCTAACTTAATTTTTAAACTAAACCTATTCTATTTCAAATGTTTCCCGTTTGCGATGTTGATTTATCTTCACGCTAGAAGTAGAAAAATTGAATAGAACATTATTCAATTGGCACGAGCGGCTCCCGCTGTGTTCCAAATACAAAAATTTGAAATTTGATTTCCTATCAGACTCACAACAATTGAGTCTTCTTTTTTATATTCGGAAATTTTAATAAAACTATTTCGATTCTATTTGTTCCTACGTCGTTTGCATATTATTTAATAAAATATCGCAACAAAAAAAAATAGGTGTGATTTGCGGTTTCTTTATATAAAATACAATAACTATTTCCGGACAATCCACACAACAACATCTAGCCCCGTGGTAAGCTCTAAGCTTATGTTACGGGTACGTACGGTACTAGACATCAGAAACACCTAATATAATAGGCATAATGTACATACATAGATATTTTTATTATTCATATTAAACACACATTATATAAGGAAAAAACGATAAATATTATACGTGGTCAGTAATAATTTTATGTAACATCAGTGAATATGTCGTGGACAGATTATGCTGGTAATGAGTTCATGAATCCCTTATCATAAGCAAGTAATTACGTGAGTTAATTGGTCCATATATAGGTTACCTAGAGAAAAAGTTCTGTCACAGAAATATTTGTTTATTTTTTAAATGTTGACCTTATCTTTTATGATAATATCCCACACTCACTCATCATCACACTTTTAGACAACATATCGCGTAGCGGACGTGCTTATTTTTTTACGTATATATTAGATTTTTATTAATCTATATGCAAAGTTATATCTATGTAATCTTGAGCTAAAATTTATATTTTGCAGTGTTTATAGTTTTTGTTTCGCGTACGGTTTTTAGGGAAAGTGACAATATGAGTTAATGTGTGTTTTTTTTAATGTTTGAATATAAGTGAATTTAACCACATGGATCATTATTTTAGACCACCAAATCCTTACTATCAGTCGGTAAGATTTTTTTTTAATATAAAAGAACCTTTTAACCGTTTTTTTAAAGTGTCAAAGTCCTTGCGCCATAGAAACACCATAGTTTCGACAAAGTGTCAACATTTCGATTCAAATACTCTAATTTTATCGATTCGCTAAATATTATCGGATTTGGTAATTTTCGCGGCATTTACAAGATTTCTTGCTTTTCAACGTTGCGCCAACATTTAACGCATGGTTGCCGGTGACATTGGCGTAGAATCGGTTTTTTGCCGCCAAAATCACAAATAAGGTCGGTGACAAAAAGTTTATTAATACAAAAACTAAGGTTTTACAGTTTGCTTTTGACGTGAATCATGAAACAGCCGACGCGACGTGACTTTAATCATACAAAACTTAAATATGACTGCAACACTTTATTACTCAAATAATATTCGAATATCTCACATTACTATTGATTTTCATTAAATGCTGCTCAATTGTAATAAGGATTTGTTAAAAAAAGTGATTCCACATTCAAAGTCAAACAAATTACAATATTCATCCAATGAAAATCGTCAATAAAATTGATTTAACCACTCGATTGCTTCTAATTACAGATTCTTTAGGAAGTGAATAATTACAATCATTGTCCGATTAATTGCATATTATCAATGATATCACTGAGAAAATTGTCGATGCGTATAAAAACAGAGAATAGCAAAAAATGCCGCATTACATGATAGATGGTAATAATTTAACACCCTCGGCCTCGCAAATTAATCCTGGCCCACAAAAACTACGTCTTATTAGAGCCCGTAGGACAAACCCTTAGATAAACAGTGGTGTTGCCGCGATTTATAATATTTTGTCGCAAAAACTGGGCAAAAGGGACCACTTTTTGCCGCCACTTTGGGAAGGGAGATTACAGTTTTAAGAAAATTAGTTTTGTACGTGTGTTTTTTAAAACATTTACCACAAAAAGGTTTTTTTACTGAAGAGTGTTTATGAAGATTATTATTTATTGTTAAAGCAACATATTATGTAATAACGACAGTAAAACGGGCAATAATGTAAAGAAAAATCCAAAGTACATATGTTCTTAAAAATTACCTATAGAATAAAATTATCAAAATATATTGAAATACTCGCTACACTAAACCATCGATATCCAGTCTAAATTTGGTTGTTAAACTTCACAAAATTCTATTAAAATAACAACAAAAGCCTCTTTGTAAATTTGACAGTTTTCTACGGTTACTGATTATGGTACTTTATTTGGACTTATCCGTCCACCCTTACGTCATGTAAGAATGCCCGTGACACGGCTAATCTGGTCAAATGTCCACTTTACATCCCTTAAACGGGGGGTTAACACGTCAGGGGTCAGGTGACATATTAATATAACTAATTTTATTTAATACGTCGCCCGCTGAAGCGCCTACGGCAACGGCCTGCCTGAATTTATAATATAATATAAACCTTTAAATTACTTAATTAACTTGCTAGAAAAAAATATGTTTTGTTACTTTGTTAAAATAAAGGGTAGCTTTCAAAAGGTTTTGTGATTTAATGTTTATAAGTCAAAAGTTACAATTATTACAGTTACAGTTGGAACCTTTGTTATAAATAAAGAAACTTGAAACTTCATTTTATATATGCATATCTCTTACATACTTTTCTTACAATCTTTGCTTCTATGTTTGTTACTATTTATGTTTGTTGACCATTGTTCTCATAAATTTTTGTAGTGCACACATATAGTTATATTGAAACATAGATCTTAGTTTAGATATAAATAGTTTAGTCGTAAATGTAGTAATGAGTTTTGTGTGTCTAATAAATAAATAAATGAGAATTATGTAACATACTAACTCTAATTGTGGATTGATGATACTTATCAGTTAGGACAAAATTTTGCTCTTAACTTTTCTTGGAGGTAAATAAACTTATGTAAGCCTCAAAACTATCTGTCTATTTGTACTACTCAATCTACATATTTTAGGACTCATATTAATATTCTATGCAAAGGTACAAAATAAAACCACTTATGTTTTTAATTAAATCATAAGCACAATAATTAAAGACACAATGATAGACCGATTGTTTCCGCTGTACAATTTTATTAAGTTCCTAATTTTTTATAATTTGTTTAATTAACATAATAATACTTCCTATTAAACTTTAACAAGAACCCTGGTAGCAACATATTCTATACAAGATTGATGATGATGATGTCTTCTTGAGACTGATAATAGGGTATTTAGCCGTTTCATACCGCGAGCTGTTCATAATACGGTATGAATCGACTAAGAATCTTTGAGAATGGGTCGTTTTGAACCGCAATTATTATTATATTATAATTAAGCGCCCAATAAATTTTAAGAATGGGTCGATTCGACGTCAGTATTTACATACTATAATTATGTAAATAATGTAATATGCCTACATAGAGCCACGCTGATACCACTCATACAAGATCATAATGTAATTTTTTTCTCTCCATCCACGGTTGTCTGGAAGGAATTGATTTTAGCAATAAGACCGCCCATGACGCATTCTAGGTTTAGTTTTAATTTCTTATTGTATTGTTTATCTGGTGTGTAATAAAGTATTTTCTATTCTATTCTATTCAAAATACTGATATGTTTTGAGAAAGTCTTTGATTTGACCGCGAACTGGAATCATAAAAATCCGGCCTTGACAAGCTGTGTTGCCAACCAGAATCGCTTCCAAAATTTCTAACGCTACTACGCTTTTTAACCTTTTATGTTTTTACAACTTCCTCAATCTGATTAAAAGCATTTATGTATCTGTAAATCAAAATGCTGTTAGAGACACTGTTTTTGCCGCAACTTTTTGCTGAGGTTGATTCGTTTTGTTTTGTTTCTTGTTATTTTACATAACGTTTATCCGTAAAATATTAACTGCATCACCTTAAAGTTTTTCCGAAACGAAATTTATTATTACATCAACAAATTTAGGTAATCATATACCTACCTAATTTTATAACGATCAAAGTCTACATTATATTGTATGTTCTGACGATATATCTATTTTCTATCTCATTTGTCGATTTTGTCATCTTGATGTGATTCGATTCTCCAAAGGGCATCATCATCGCGGAAGGTGATTTCACGGATTCCTCCAATCCTTCACGTCGCTCGGAGCCTCCAGGCACGCCATTAAGTAGTGCCACAAACTTTAATTACGTCCCGACTGTGACCAATCACGGTCGTGTCTCGATCTCACAAGTCATGCAACGTGCTACCGTATCCTATACCTCAACATCACCACCGCTATACCCATTATCAACTTTATTCTCACCACTTTTAAGTTTAAAACCATTCGTATCACTGACTGTATCAGAATCATTTCCTAATGCATTGTTGGGTCGGTGTCAAATCAATTTGAGTTCTATCGCTTTGTATCTAAGATCACTGTTGATTGGGTTTTGCTGGTGTTTCATCAGCTAGGTTGAAGGAGCGTGGTTTCATTGTTGGTCGAATAAAACGTATCTTGACGATGACGCGACGGTTTTCGCTTGGAAACTAATTTGAGGAGTCACAATGTTGGTACCGAAAGTTTTTGAGTGGCGGTGTCGTCTAATAGCCAGCATTGTTGGCACGTGTAGTCGATGATTTAGCCTCGAACTTTGATTAAACCGTCATGCTATTCAAAACTTACGAAGATCTTCGTACCTCTTACTATAGAATACGTAGAATTAAATTGACTCTTCGCTATACCTTGAAAATGTAAGTAACAATTGTAGAACAGTTGATGAAATTGCCGCCTAAAATTTCAGGTATATTCTCAACATTAAATACAAGAAGTAATATTTAAAATGTTTGCTCGTCTACGCGGAAGATGCAAGTGCTTATACCGTGAAAATCTTCCGTGAAGTCGGCATCCTGCGCTCGTGGAAAAAACCTGCGCTTGAGTTAAGATGTATAATTTGTTCCGGCTGCTCACGGATGTCGTTCAAGGGCAAAATTCACTTTCAGGCAACGCGGTGCTCAAAACTGCTTATTATAATACCCTCTGTGTCGGAAATAGTAAGGATAAACGGCCGTTATTAACGGCCTTCAGATCTCTTATAGACATAAAATAATACTAAAGCATATGCCATTCTCATCTATGTAGCATTATAATTCCATAATAATTCAGCTCAGGTACTTTCGCAGACACAACAAAAGCGTCCTATATTAAAATCAGTCACGTCCCCGCGACTTCCATTACGTGACCTTGAATAACTAACATTTGCTCTTTCGTTCCAGGTGTTCGGCTCCAAGGCGGACCTTCAACTGCACACGCAGATACACCTCCGCGAGGCGAAGCCCTACCGCTGCACGCAATGCCCCAAGGCGTTCGCCAACTCCTCCTACCTCGCGCAGCACTCCCGTATCCACCTCGGCATCAAGCCCTACCGCTGCGAGATCTGCCAGAGGAAGTTCACCCAGCTCTCGCACCTCCAGCAGCACATCCGCACCCACACCGGTGACAAACCCTATAGGTGCACCCAGATCGGCTGCACGAAAGCCTTCTCCCAACTCTCCAACCTCCAAAGCCACAGCCGCTGCCACCAAACCGATAAGCCCTTCAAGTGCAACTCCTGCTACAAATGCTTCACGCACGAAAAGGATCTGCTGGAACATATCCCGAAGCACAAGGAATCGAAGCATCTGAAGACGCACATCTGCCAATACTGCGGCAAGAGCTACACGCAGGAGACGTATCTGAGCAAGCACATGAACAAGCACGCGGAGAGGGCTGATAAGCGGCCGCCGATCTCCGCGCTGGGTTTGAGCGGGCTGAACCGGTCTTTGGGGGCCGCGGCTCCGACGCAGCCGTTCGCTGAGCACCCGTACTGGCCGAAAGTGAGCCCAGACTCCGCGGCACATATGTCCGACGACGGAGGGTACCATCAGCAGCGAGAGAGCGACGAGCACCACGAGCAGCAGATGCAGCAACAGCGAGCTCTGTTCGCGCAGCACGAGAGCCAAGACGACAGGATCCAGCCGCCGGTGTCATCAGCTCAGTCCGCGTTCACGCCGATCAACTCGATGGCGCCGCACCTGAACGGGCTGTCGCACCACAGCGCGCTGCCGACGCGGCCCTACATCTACGACACGCTGCACTTCCAGCAGGGCAAACAGCAGCCGAACTCCTTCCCCAACCAGCTGATCTCGCTGCACCAGATCAGGAACTACGCGCACCAGCCCTCCCTCCTCCCCGCGGAACACATCCTGCCCCACGCCCTCTCGCATAAAGACAAGCAGTAACTTGCCGTACACTTTAGTACATACAACGGTATTACTAGAATATAAAATTTTAATGAAAATATTTAGAATCTCGCTCTCGAAGACGGTGGTATTATAAATACGAATGTTGGTACTATTTAGTGAATGACTTCACGTTTTTAGAAATATTAATTATAATATACGAATACTCTGAATGTAGGTAACGAAATAACTGGGTATTTATTGTGATTTCTTTTTTGTGATCAACTGAATGATGTTAGTTTTTACTAAAGAATGATTAATTTATTTCAAAAGCTCGGATATATTACTCATTAGCATCAAAGGAATTGCCAATTGTTTTAACTTTATACCCTAATCGCATTTGACATCAAATAATTAATTTATATAATAATTGAGTTGACAAAGTTTTTGATGCTGATGATGTTAAAATGTTGGTATTTGCTCTTCCAATAAATTAATCTTCGATATGATCCGCATAATAATGAAAATACCATCTACGTCTATTTAAAACGAATTCATAATATTTTTTGTTAAGCATAATAATAGCTCTGGTGATAAATTAATGACTTCTTCGTTACAAAATAGTTTTACAGAAAAATATTATCATTTTTATGAAATATTAATAGTTACTACACAAATAGTATAAAAACAATCAATACAATTATAATAAATTTCAAGATATATTATGCACGTGTAAATGGTAGTTTTTTCTGTAAAAGTTTCCAAATGTTTGTGAGACTGCATTAGAAATTAAATTTTTCAAGGTAATGTTAACAATTATAATAGTACACAATTTATTAAAACAGTTCCTGATTCAGAATAATGAAATAGCTGAGAGTAACGTTGTCTTGTGTCCTTGATACTGAATTTTTCTTTATTTGCATTTTATCTATGTACATACTTTAAGTTTATCTTATTTAACAGATCTCTGCATCACAGTTTCACTCAGTTCCTACTTAGATCATATATTTAATTTAGCTAATTTCTTCTTAAGCTCGATTATATTGTAATGTATACAAAAGAAAATATCGTCTTCTTTCAGCCTTACTGTTTAAATAACAAAATTAAGTTAATTATTTTTAAGCACTACTGAAGGTCGAATATATTTTCTCATTTGTATTTTTTTTTGTTTGTATGTATGTTACTTACCAATTGAGTGGCCAAATTTGCTTTACAAACTTCCACACAAAAAAGGCGCACATTTGTACATATTTTGTAAATATGAAAATCAATTTTGATTTTATTTCAGTTAACTTAAGTAAAGCTTATGCTCAAATATTTAGCGTTAAGTGATGGTAGCTGGCAATTGGAATTGTAATATTTTAGTACTTAATCTACGGCCTCTCTTTCGATCAACGAAAACTTATTTAGACTTATTTCAAGTATACGAACAAATTGTTGATTTTTTATTTTCTTTTTGAATCAAAGTTGTTGAGGAGATTGAAAATTGTGATAGGATGGATCGGGGTAGAACGAATATTTTTGGAGGAAATGAACTTTGTTCCAAATTTTTTATGCTATTGATCTTTCTTTAGTTTTTAAATTGTTAGGTTGTGGTTATTGACTCTCATTAGGGATCGCTCTCAAACTCTCACGAAGTTAGCCAAATGCTACTTTAAGTTCTTTGTACAAAGTTTTGTTTATTATTTTTAGAACATGGCAATACTTATTCTTCCGACATATTGTTATTAGTGCGCGCACTCTTTAATGTATAAATCATGACAATGAGCCAAGATTTTATCCAAATTTTAAAAAATTTCTTTGTATTTAAGGAAATTTTAATCGCCAATATCTCTCTA
Organism: Gymnoscelis rufifasciata; assembly: GCA_929108375.1. Classification (NCBI taxonomy): domain Eukaryota; kingdom Metazoa; phylum Arthropoda; class Insecta; order Lepidoptera; family Geometridae; genus Gymnoscelis; species Gymnoscelis rufifasciata. The sequence continues at coordinate 2,715,119 of OV815327.1, read as the reverse complement.
TTGTAAGTAGAAATGTGATATTGTAATTTGATTTTAGTGTAAACTTATTTGAAGAATATTTTTGTAAGTAATTTTTCGTTTAACGTTAGGTTCGCTTTGTCTTACTTGGTTAAGATTTATAGATGGAAGTGAACAAAATCTTTTTTGTTACTTAAAATCGATTAAAAATTAATTACAATTATGCCAAGAAATTAACTTTGTGTTTATTTTCAAAAATGTTAGCCCCTATTCCTTAAAAAATTTCGTAATACTACTTAATAAGTCTATCTATCTCTCTCGTCAAGAGAGAAGTCCCTGTGTCCCAGCAGTGGGAACGTTAATAGGGTGATGATGATGATGATGATTTAATAAGTAAATATAATAAAAGTAATGATAAGTAAAGCAAACTGCTGCTACTTCTATAATAATCTTTAGATATGGAGAATCCTGTGTGCTCTAACGGGTTCGACTCCTGCTATGACACTATATTTTCATATGGTAGCTTAATTACATAACACTGGAAGCCGTTGCTTCAGAAGCAGAGTACAATAATATGAAACAAGAAACTAAGAATCAGAGATATTTTTTAGTTAATTTAGTATACAATAAAATAACAATTGAAGTTTTTCCTTTTTATTTAAATAACAGTCGCAATACAATTAATTATTTAAAACTTATTATAGGTATTTACAACAAGGGTCATTCTACCTACGTAGGTCAACACGCCATACATAAATCATACAATATTAGAAAGCAAAATAATACTAAAAGTAATGACAAATAAACTTTATGAAAAAATCTACACTGAGATTTTTCTGAAAAAGACCTGTATCCACGGTAATTTTTCAACTACAAAATACGTAAAACGAATCTAAAAAGACCTCTGACACACTTTTAGTTAAAAAAATTGTAGAGGAATCTTTTAAAGATGATCGCTGTACGATTTGTCAAGTCAAAAATGCCATTACCATGCTTAAAATTATTGGGAATATTTCAAGTTAAAACTTTATATGTATTGTCATTTAGTCGCCCTAAAAACTAAATGAGAACCATATATAAAATCACAGTACATCGTCCAATACCAATTCTGTACGAGATGGAAAAAATACTAGAAATCACAAATGTGTACAAAATTGCTGGTATTGCAATATGTACCGTATAAAAAATATGCGAGTTTTGTTAGAAAAAATGCTTATTTAACATTGAGTTTTGATTTCGATGTAAGTAAAGTATAAAATACAAGAAACAAAGAAAACATTAAACGCAATAGAGATGACATAAAGATTATAAAAGATATAGATACTAAAATCTTTGAGCCATCTCAAGAAACTTACGATATTGAAATGAAACCTAATGAATATAATAATCTTAAAAATGTATTACGTATACTTAAAGTACCGTACTGATGTTTCTCTAAAAAATATTAAAAAAAGCAAAACAGCGTATGTAGTTATTAAACGAAAACGGAAAGATTTCTTGAACTATCTAAAACTGGAACGATAAAATTTTGTCTGAAACGCTTAAGCTATGTAAAACTAAAAATAAAATTGACTAGAATAATTGAATCTAATAATTCATTTAATAACATTTCAATACACCACATAATTAACAAGACACAAATAAAACTACGAGTAACATAGAATGAATACTAAAAATATATATAGAAGACAGAATTAAAGATACAGATCAAATTTATGATTTAAGTAATGATTTAGGATCAGAAGTGAGAGGAAGTCAAGTAGTAGATACTAGAGCTACATACGCTGAGGAAGCTAAGTGAGAAGACTTAGACCTCGACCTTGTAAGGGGATCCGGGGATGTGCTCGTCGCCCCACTTGATGATGACGATGTAGTCTCCCCTGTCGCGGACGACGTACCAACACTCGTAGTTGTTCTTGCCTTTGTGCTTGAGCTGGACCTCGTCGCACGGACCCTTGGGGCCGTAGATACCGACGTACATGATGTTGGTGCCTGTAAGGTAGGTAATGAAGTTAAATTGTAGAACACACAACTGATTAAAATGTTATAAGTATGCATAAATATATACCCTGACAATCCACACAACAACATATTTTATAGCCCCGTGGTAAGCTATAAGCTTGTGTTACGGGTACTAGATATCTGATATTATACTTAATATAATTGACATACATCATCATCAACAACACTTAATAACGTTCCCACTGCTGGGACACAGGAACATCTCTCTTGACGAGAGAGATTAGGCCTTAATTCACCACGTGAATGTCACATGTCTTTCAAACTCTTCAAAGTTCTCAGAACATGAAGGGTTACCTTCACCGTTAACGCACGTGTTTAAACCGCACATGATTTTTTCTAGAAGAAAAATTCAGAGGTAATTGACATACAATAATAGATATATTTTTATAATACATATTAAACACCCAGACACAGGAAAAAGTGATTGTAAAACAAGCAAACATTAACCCCTTCGGCGACAATCGAACCCACCAAGTACAAATTTTATTCCAAATTAATATCTGCTAAACATAGCATAGACATGTGACATTCACGTGATAAATTAAGGCCTAATCTCTCTCGTCAAGAGAGATGTTCCTGTGTCCCAGCAGTGGGAACGGTATAAGGTGTCTGTAGGACGCTGGTGGTCATAATGCTCCTCATAGACTTTCAGATATTTCGGTTGGTTTGCTTACATCATCATAATTTCTGCTTCCTATTGCCAATGCTAGACGTAAGCTTCCCTTATTGTAATCATATTGCAATGGTGGTCATCATCATCACCCTATTATCGTTCCCACTGCTGGGACACAGGGACTTCTCTCTTGACGAGAGAGATTAGGCCTTAATTCACCACGCTGGCCAACTGCGGGTTGGTGAATGTCACATGTCCTTCAAACTCTTATTAAAGTTCTCAGAACATGCCGGTTTCCTCACGATGTTTGCCTTCACCGTTAAAGCACGTGTTTAAAGCGCACATAAATTTCTCAAGAAGAAAAATCCAGAGGTGCGTGGCGGGGCAATGGTGGTCAGTGGAATCATTCTTTGGTTGGATGTTTTTTTTTTTTTTATGGTCGATAAGCCTTCATTTGACCACAATCTCACCTGATGTAAAGTGACGATGTGGTCCAAGATGGGACATGAAGACCTAGAAGGTGGCTTCTCCGGGCCACATTACGAAACACGAAAAAATCGCTTCACGCACTGGCCCAGCCCGGAGGGTGGTGACAAGCCGCGGCCGAAGCCTACCACCAGAGACTGTTCTTAGCACCACCCGGAGGTCACGTGGCCTCCGGCACCCTCTGGCATTCAGAGAGTTACCACTTACGGACGTGAACAGAAAAAACCTCTAAAACAACAACAACAGAGTTAGTAACATTTGAGGTCTAAAAAACTTACCAGCATCCCCGGCATGGATCGTAAACTGGTTGTGCTTGTTCAAGAACGCCTTCTTCAGGCCCATCCCCTTGGAGGTGACCTTGGAGGCGTCCGACTTGAAGTTGGGCAGCACCGGGCCCTGCTTCTGCGCGCCTTTAGCCAACTTCTGCACGGTCTCCACGGTCACTGAGGAGGTTTCCTGCGCTCCGATTTCCGCTAGGTTGTTGCCTTGAAACGATACCATTGATAAGTATTTTTTTTTTTTTTTATGATTGATAAGCCTTCATTTGACCACAATCTCACCTGATGTAATAAAGTGACGATGTGGTCTAAGATGGGACATGAAGACCTAGAAGGTGGCTTCTCCGGGCCACATTACGAAACACGACACACACACACAGTATGAGATGATATGGTACACCTAGGTTTCCGTATACAAATTTTCCTCTTTATTAACAACTTCCCTGTCCAATGAGTCATATATGACTCATAGGAACGTATTAGAATAAGTTCATGAGTCACAGGTGACTCATTTCTCTACACGATTTGAGGCACACTTTTCGGTATGAACGTGACGTGATATTTTTGTAAATCATACGTGGACGTATAGCAAAAAACTTAATGTTTACAACGATAAAAAAAAAATCGTGATTTTTTTTAGATTTTGTCATTGTATCAATACAAGAAATTTGCCATATATAAAACTATAATACTGGAATGTAAGGTTTTTTATTCAAAGAAAATATTATAAATCAATCAATAAATCAAGCATGTTTCACATTATAACATTCTAAACAGAATGCTTTTTCACATCTTTTGCATTCAGTGTGTACTTGCTTTGCTTTTCTTGCCAATAATCCTTCATTTTTCAATTTGGCATAACACCCAGTGCATCTTTTTCGGACGAGTTTATTGTTTTCATTTCGAGGTATTTCTTGTAGAGAATGTCCAGAATAGCTTGAAGAAGCTACTGACGATCTTGGAGAGAAAATGCATTTGAGTGGGTGTTCACATATGATTCATTGAACGTGGTAAAGAAAATTTATCGCCCTACGTTCGTGAGTCACATGTGACTCAAAAATAAACTAGTAAAAAAAAATGGTTATTATAAGGTATATGGTATACTAGTTATTTTTATGTTATTATAATGATGTTATTTAGCGTAATAATAAAAAAAACCTGTGGACGTGGGACACTATCAAAATGAGTTGTATGGGGACAGGGAAGTTGTTTAATAAAAAAATAATAAAAAATAGTAAACAAAAGTTTTTATAAGTGCAAATAATTATTGTCACGTTATATGGGGCTCCCATACAACAAACGTATGTATATGGAATTTATATTTATTTTTATTATATACTAGTGGCCCGCCCCGGCTTCGCACGGGTTTTTCTTCAATTTTTAATCCCGTCAAATATTCGATTTTTTCTCGCCTTTTAAACCTTCCCTAGACCTCCACGAACATTTCAAGACTATGATAAGATAAATCCGTTCAGCCGTTCTCGAGTTTTAATCAGACTAACGAACAACAATTCATTTTTATTTATATAGATAGATATTTATTGTTGTTATAGCGGCAACAGAAATATTATTATGATATTATCATCCCTCAAAATTTATCTCCATTTATCATGGTTCTTGAGGTACTTACAGCCTGGTGGCAGACGGACAAACAAACAAACGACGAGGTCTCAGTAATAGGGTACCAATTTAAACGTACGTAACCCTCAAAAGTAAAGTTAAATGATGGATTATAGGAAAGCTAAGTATTACCGTGGTTCTGTGGCCTATGCAAGAAAAGTATAAAAATACTGTTACACTTAAATAAATAAATATTTTCTGACAATCCACACAACAACATCTGCCCCGTGGTAAGCTCTTAGCTTGTGTTACGGGTACTAGACATCTGATATACTTAATATAATATACATACGTACATAGATATTTTTCATTGTACATATTAAACACCCAGACCAAGGAGAAAGTGCTTGCAGAACATACAAACACTTGACCCCTCGGCGGGAATCGAACCCGCTACCTCTTGCGCCACAAGCGGACTCACGCCCACCGCGCCACTGAGGCAGTCAAACAATAATAGTGGCCTATCTATTTAGGTAATTCACAACGCCCTTCACAAAAAGAAAAAGATCGTACGAGAGAAAGTGATTCTTATGAGTGGTCAAAGTGGTTTAAGTTGACCTGTCCATGTAAGCATAGGCTTCTAAGGAAATAAACGTTTTGACTTTGACTTTGACTTTGACTTTGACTTTGACTTTGTCACGCACGACTCTCAGCATTGACTACCACGAAGCTAGGAGGAGGAGGATTTATTTAGGTATCCTATAACAACATCATAGGTAAGCTTATCTGTCAATGATTTTACCGTAACCAAAATGATTTATTTTTCTGTTCTAGTACTTTTATTGAATCTATTTGAATTTCAGAGCTGGTCCAATATAATGATAAGGTTTATTCCTATCTTCTATGAGCTATCTTCAGGCATTTTTAGTCAAAATGAACTCAGAGATGACTCTCTGAGATTATTTTATCAAGCGATTTCAAAAAGGAGGAGGTTGTTAATAGATCCCATTAAATGTAACACAGTTTTTATTTCTACCTATCAAAGAACATTTTAATAGTCGGCATACCGGGAACAAATTAATGATGATTTGTATAAGGTGGAAGAGTAACGAAGGTTGGCATTGAGCACTATAACCCGTTAAAAGTTGAAAGAATTTTGTATTTGAATTTTGTATCTGAAATTGTCTTAGGTTTTTAAATAATCCCTGTTACACTGTAAGACTTAAATTAAGTAATTACCTGAAGCCTCGATCTTGAAAGGTGATCCTACGATGTGGTGTCCGTTGTACTTCACGCTCATGTAGTAGAAGCCGGGTGCGAGAGGCGTGTAGCGGACCTGTAGGATAAAATAAGAATTCATAATAATTAGAGAAAAAAATGTGTAAGTAAGTGAATGAAAAAAGAACCTAGAACACGATATAAATTCAACATAAAGCTAATTCCTACACTTCATACCTCAGACATCAAATTTGAATAGGTTCAATAAAAGATTTGTCTTACATAGAGGGTTATAATGGCTTATTGGATATAAAACTACTTACACTTATTAAGTACAGTATTATTTATCATCATCATTTCAGCTGTAGGACATGTTCATCAAATATGTCCAAGAACACTCCGGAAAAAGCCACCTTTCATACAATGACAAAAATTTTTTTATTGTAAATGTTAAACTTATAATAGTTACCTATAAATAAGAACTCCAAAATTGTAATAACTGATAAAGCTGTGTTGTTCTATTCGCTTCTCAACTCAGTATAAAACATTGAAGCGAACTGTCAAGACAATGTTATTTCCTTGATATTTGTTGTTTAAGCAATTTCGTTTTATTAATTTTAAGTTGACCTGTCCATGTAAGCTATGTGCTTCTAAGGAAATAAACGTTTTGACTTTGACTTTGACTTAGATACAAAAAAAAAACTAAATAAATTCGCTTCATTCGCTTCGAGAACTTATAACACCCCTCTTTTCTTGTCGGGGGCTACAAATTAACTAGTATGGTTACCTTGTAGCCCTCCTCGACTTCAGTGCAGTCCATGGCGACCCTGGAAGGTCCGTCCATGGTGACGGCGAGGATGCCAACACCAGCGTTGCAGGTGTCGATGATGAGGTCAGTCTTCACTCCTGTCTTCACCTGGCCGAGCCCCGGGCCGTGGGCGTGCACCGCGGCCGGATCTGAGTCATCCTTTCCAACCTGGGGGTTAAGATAAGATATATAAATAAACTAGTGGCCCGCCCCGCTTCACAAAAGTTTTTTATGTTTTTTTTTTTTTAAACTACACCATTCCCAGATCCCATTGAACACACACAAAAATTCATCGAAATCGGTCCAGTCGTTTGAGAGAAGTTCAGTGACATACACACTCACAGAAGAATTATATTATATAAAGATATAATTCATTTATTGCCATTAATTTAATGTTGTCCATTAGGTATTTTATGTATTGGAGTTGGTGGATATAATAATAAATAATAATCACCTAACCCCAAACTAAGCAGAGCTTTTACTATGGGTGTTAGGTGACTGATATACTACATAGATACTTTTTTTTTTTGAAAATACATACATAGTATATATAGAAAACACCCAGACCAGAAATTGTAGATCATACAAAATCGATATTAATATAAATATTTCCGGACAATCCACACAACAACATCTGTGTTACAGTATTAGACATCTAATATACTTATATAATAGACATAAATACGTAGATATTTTTAGGATACATAATTAACTAATGATTTCGAACACGTTCCAGTTTTTAGGTAGCAGATGTAGGTGTCATATATTCGCTACTAGGTTTGACTATAAACCATAAACAGAACTTCTTTATTCAGAGCAGATTTCTCGGCAACTACAAGATATAAAAAAAAATCAAAACGTACATCTTATTAACCATCTATTTAACTTTTAAGTGGACATTCTTTTATTTTCAAATGCCTTAAAACAGCACCTGTACTATAAAAAAAATCTGTACGCGTTTATGAAAAATTACAAAATAACTTATGTTGAACTAGTAGCAGGTAACGTACTGGGCTTAAAGTATATTTGTGAGTGTACTACTTTTTATTTTTGTATAAGTACCATAAAAATCGTGACCTAAGTTGACTTCTAAGGTCCCTTTATCTAGATCAATCAATTTTTCTTTTCGCCTTTGCCTAGATAACTAAGGAGAGTAAAATAGTAAACTCGTACTTATGGAAAGTAAAATATTGACAGAAATTTCAACTATTAGTAAGAATTATCTAATAATTTAAGAAAAAACTAAAATTTTAGAATATATTTATTTATCGAAGTTTGTATAATTTATATAGCTGTCATTTGAGACTTACCCCAAGTAATGTCGGATAAGTTCAGGAAGATGATGTAATTTGAGAACTTACAATCATAAATAAAATAGTCGAATTATTATTAGTCATTATTCCTACTATGAGAGATCATTTATGTACTTATGCTAAGATTCGTTTTAAGATGTCTGTAGTGCTCAAACAGGGTCCATTTTCTGTTCCCACATATTTTATAGTACCTTAATGTTACAACATGGTTGCAAATAAACGAATTATGATTAAGAGAACTTTGGTATACCTTAATCCTCAGTGGAGAAGCCGGGATATGGATTCCGTTGAACTTCACGTTGATGTTGTGTACGCCGTTCTCACGCGGCATGAACCTGATGCTGTACTGGTCCCCGTCGATGTTCTGGATGAAGCAGTCATCGGTCTTGCCTGAGGGTGCTACCACCTGGTGGAATGTGGAATGTTAATGTCATTTCAAAGTCAAAGTCTACTTCATTTCCTTAGAGGACAGGGCGTATTATGGACTTTAACTGGGTATATCAATTTATTATATTCCTATAAGGAACTGAATGTAGCAGTACCAGTAAGTATACTTAAAATATGTCAAAGATCTATTTGTTAGTTTTAAACTTGTTCGTTCTCTAGAACGGGTCAACGCGTATTAAAACTAAACCAGAATTAGATATGGGAAACGCATTCTAACTACAGGTTTTAAAATGTATATTATCATATAGCTGACCCCAGCAATCGTTGTTTTGCAAAATGAAAAATAGATGTTGGCCTATTCTCGGACCTACTGAATATGCTTACAAAATTTCATGAGAATCGGTCAAGCCGTTTCGGAGGAGTACGGGAACGAACATTGTGACACGAGAATTTTATATATAAGATAAATGACTATTATTATGACTAACGGTTATATAAATCGTCAAAAGATAAAATCTATTGGAAAACATTGATTTGTAACTTAAAATCCTATGCACAAAAACAGTGTGCCACAAAAGTGCTTAAAAGTTGATTTTCTTTAATGTGTTAAACAACTATTAAACACGTGTCTAAGTCATGTTTACGTTTTTTTTATTGTAAGACGGTCAGTTTCAATCTACGTAAAGATAGTTTTAAATAAAAAAAAAGGATAATCGAAGTAATTTTATGCATCTTGTTTTTGGGTACAGCGGGTAAGCCCCCTGTTATCATTCAAATTCATATAAAAAATATTTCATCATCATCACCCTATTAACGTTCCCACTGCTGGGACACAGGGACTTCTCTCTTGACGAGAGAGATTAGGCCTTAATTCACCACGCTGGCCAAGTGCGGGTTGGTGAATGTCACATGTCCTTCATACTCTTTAAAGTTCTCAGAACATGCCGGTTTCCTCACGATGTTTGCCTTCACCGTTAAAGCACGTGTTTAAGGCGCACATAAATTTCTCAAGAAGAAATATCCAGAGGTGCGAGGCGGGGTTTGAACCCACGACCTTCGGAATAAAAGTCGAGTGTCTTAGCCTTAGCCAACACGGCTTTTTAAAAAATATTTATTACATCCAAAATCGTAACTGCAATACCGATAGCCATATATCAATCACAACCTTATGGGAGTGGACCTCAAAGATTTACTTCCGGGGAGATTCGACAATGCAGGGTCAGTGATTTATCGTGAGAACATGACTGTCCGTACGCCACGTTATGATGAATGGCTGCGGTGTGATAACTGGCGGAGATGTGGTTCTGTAAGTTATGATTTGGGCTAAATTCGTTTATTTCAAGTTATTAGAAAAACAGTACGATACGCTCTTTAGAGAGTTCGAGAGTTATAGTTTTAAACAATTTATTAAGAATAAAATACACACACAACTGTATTATAAAAATCTAAATTTTAAATTTAAGAAAAACCCCGATTCCTATGCTTTATTTTCTTGAAAAGTAAAACACCATAATATTTAGTTATGTGCACACGATGCACTTTTATTTGATACCGAGTACCACTCGAGTATATTTGCAGACTTTCGGTTTTCCTTACCCACTCTCACCCCATAACTTTTAAACGGCTCTACCGAAACATGTTATTATTATTTTTTGTTGGTATTATTATTTTTTTCTTAACATTTTCGATTTTAATTATTAATTTTATTTTTATTTTCGTATTATAATTTTTATGTAACTAGACAATGTATTGATTGAATGTATTATTATTGTGTTTTGTTATAACTTATAATTAGCTAGTTTAATTGGATTATAATCTGTACTAGTTATTAAATAAAATAAAATAAATAAAATGTCTAAGAACACCCGCGCCAAACTCACCTTTCATACACAAACAAACTAAATTGAAATCGCTCCATCCGTTCGGGAGCTAGGATGTCCCAGACAGACAAACAGACAGACACGTGAAACTTATAACACCCCTCTTTTTTGGTCGGGGGTTAAAAAGATAAATAGTAAATCAAGTAAACTTTAGGGCCAATTTTTCAATTGTCAAAGGCTCCATGTAAACTCATGTGCATACATTTGACAGACAGACGACTGGTGCAATAAAACAAAAAACAGATTTTTTTTTTTTTTTTTTTTTTTATTATTGATAAGCCTTCATTTGACCACAATCTCACCTGATGTAAAGTGACGATGTGGTCTAAGATGGAACATGAAGGCCTAGAAGATGGCTTCTCCGGGCCACATTACGAAACACGAAAAAATCGCTTCACGCACTGGCCCAGCCCGGAGGGTGGTGAAAAGCCGCGGCCGAAGCCTCCCACCAGAGACTGTTCTTGGCACCACCCGGAGGTCACGTGTAAGGATTCAGAGGGTTACCACTTACGGACGTGAACAGACAAAACCTCCAGAATGCACTGACGTTGTCATAAATATCGTATAACCTAAATGAGTGCCAATAGCTGTTTATTAACAGTTCAATAATAGATGTCCACCCTTTTTTATATCCGTAATAGTCGCAAAATAAGGCATTATTAGGTAGCCTTATTGTTTGTTTTAACGTATCCATATGTAAGCCAGAAATATGATTATTCACCAACACCCAGATGATGGCCAGTGTGGTGAATAAAGGCCTAATCTCTCTCGTCCAGCGAGAAGTCCCTATGTCCCAGCACTGGGGTTGTAAAAAGGGGTGCTATGACTATGAAGCCAGAAATAGGAGTTTTATGAATACGAGACTATGTTTAAGTCTTCTAATTAATTAAGTGCCGCTTTACTCGAATTCCACTATGCTCGGATTTTTTACTATATAACAAAAAGCACTGCGATGCTTCGAATTGTGTGCGAAGATTGTGAAATACTACTGTAATTTACTCTATCTCCAGTTAGAAAATAAAGAAACTACGATATAAGGAACCCTCGCGTTAAATAAAACAAGGGGCAGATATCAACACGACTTACCCCATATTAATTTTTATAACGCGAAACTTGTCCGGTGCCGTAAAATATTAAACTGGCCATGATTTATTCGCGGCGCGGGCCGAGTTGGTTTTATTACTTTTTTTTTGCGGGAAAATCGGAAGACAGGATGTTGGTTTATGCTTTTTTTAACACATTTTCTGGGTTGCCTTTTATTTTGTATGGTTGTTGATGTGTTATATAGAGGTATAATAAAAAAACATATTTTAAAATCCGTGTTGGCTAAAATGAGAATGGGAATTTTACGAATAGCAAAAAACGCGACGAGGAAATAAAGCTTATTTCAAAATATGCATTGTACTCAGTGGTAGAAAACTCGACATTAATTGCGAAGGTCGTGGGTTCAACACCATAATCTAGATTTTTCTTGTAACATGTGCTCTATCGGTGAAGGCAAACGTCACAAGGAAAGCATCATGTTCTGAGAACTTTGAAGAGTTTTAAGGACATGTGATATTTGGTATTATGTTAATCTCTCTCGTCTAAATAGTCCTTGTGCCCTAGCAGTGGGAATGTAAATAGTTTTTTATGATGATGATGATGATATTCATACATTAAATACACCAAAAGTACGTGAATGAGCCAGTTTAACATGGATTTTGTTAAGTAAATTGACGTCTTCTTGAACTTGGCTACTTCCACAAGATACGGTACCATCATACTTTCATACTTACTTAAAAAAATGTTACAAATGTTAATGTTTTGTTATGTTGTTTTACTTTGTTGATAAATGCGAATGTAAGTTTGTTTGTTACGCTTTCACGCAAAAACTACTAAACCGATTTAAATGAAATTTGGTACACAGAATCTCTAGAGCCTGAAAAATAACATAGGCTACTTTTTACCGCGGGAAAACGTCATTCCGCGGGGTAATCCATTATAACGCGGGTAACACCGCGGGGCACAGCTAGTCTATTATATATGTTGACAACTCACCCTGCCGTCCAAAGCGCCCTTAGCTCCATTCAACCTGATGTAGAACTGCGTGGGCTTGTCCACCTGTGCGGAGTCAGGGAACTGGGCCACTTCCAGCAGATGTGCGTCGCCCACCGCTGGGCTGATGTACACCCTGAATGGGGAGTCGGGGATGTGCTGCTCGTTGAACTTGAGACCCACGCGGTATTCACCTGGAAGGAAGAACGTTTATCTATCACCTGGGTATGGTTTATAATGAACTATCAACCCGAGCCGGGTGCATTCAACATTTCTGCTGGGGCCTAATCGCTATTTCCTTGCATTCATATCTTCGAAAAAATTCATATAATTTGGCTTGGGTTGTTTATCTAGATTAAGCCCATAATTAAAACAAGCTTCGTACAAGTTCGTATGCTGAGACGTAAACATTTTTCATATCTAATGTTTTTGTTTTGTCTATCTTGTGTGTTTGTATCCATTTTTTTTTGTGTTTAATTGTAAGTGAATATTGATTTTCAAAATGTAATAGATATAAATTATTTGTTAGGAAAATAAATATATTTTGTTTTGTTTGTTGTTTTTTTTGATTGTACAAAATTTATTGTTAAAAATAAGTTTATATTCGACAAGAGCTAAATATATACAACCGCTAACTTATCAGTAGATTTTCCTAAGGTATACGATACTTTAGTACATTAATTTGATCTATAGCGCGGAAAATGACTTTTATTACGCCATCGCGTTAGAAACTTGAACTATCAGGGTTTACGAACTATGTATTTAAAGTTTATGCATTACACAGGTATGTACACGTCTTTGAGTACGGAACCCTAGAACTAAGTCCTAGGTAGCTTTATGCCCTAGAACTACGTCCTAGGTAGCTTTATGTGGCAGAATTACACCGGTGATCATGGTGATCATTTATGGCTAATTAAGATCTTTAAAATAAACCCAAAACTTTCTCATAGCGAGCTCTCGCTGAGCGATATTGACATTAAAAGTTTGGCATATAAGGTGAAACACTACATTTCGGAGCTATAAGTAATGACTGGTTGAACTGTAACCCCCCATTAAATTTTCACTTTTTTTATCAAATAAGGCTGCCCATTGTACTTGGGCTAAGTTATTATGTCTAGTATTGTTTGAAATTAGACCATTATAAGTATTTCTAGCAAGAACCCAGCGAGTACCCTAAAAATATTCTGACAAGCTCTTATCATATAAGAGATCGCACCGCCCAATAAGACACCAATTTAAAACACGGCTCAATTCTAATTTAGTACCGACAAAATAATAAATTTTCGCTAACGTAGAAAAACTTGACAAAAATACAGAAAAACGAAGGATATTGGTCTAAAAAATGGATAGGACTGATGAGAAAAGTTTTGTGTGGATACGATCAGAGCATGCATCCATTGTAGTACATAAGTAACATTTTAACAAGACCAACCGACCGTATGAAAATAATTATACTTCAAAACAATTCGAGAACTACTGGACTAATTCTTATTAAATTTAAATATGACCGGCTCGAGTTATATTCAATAATATACATTTAACATATTCCAAGTGGAAATCAGTTGTTCTTTGTAAAAAAATACAAAATGACAATTTTAGGAAATATTTTTATTTTCTAATTCACAATATCCTGACTAACGGCTAACGACTAACATGTCACATGTGACAAAGCGAGATGGCTCTTTGACATAACTAACTATTGACACGTTCTATAGACATAATTGACCATTGCTATATTCATCATCTTCACCCTATTAACGTTCCCACTGCTGGGACACAAGGACTTCTCACTTGGCGAGAGAGATTAGGCATTAATTCACCACGCTGGCCAGGGGCGGGTTGGTAAATGTCACATGTCCTTCAAACTCTTAAAAGTTTTCAGAGCATGCCGGTTTCCTCACGATGTTTGCCTTCACCGTTAAAGCACGTGTTTGAAGCGCACATACATTTCTCAAGAAGAAAAATCCAGAGGTGCGTGGCGGGGTTCGAACCCATGACCTTCGGAATGAAAGTCGAGTGTCCCACTTAGCCCACACGGTTTTTCTTTCATTGCTATATTACCATTGTTTAATCATATTTTGTGAAATAGGAAAGTCCTTGGAGTTTTTAGATCGCTACAGACTATCCACACTAACCCGCTGGTCCAGAAACTGTCAGTCAATCTAAATAACGGGCTAACGATCCCATCTATAATTCTTCCATCTTCGAGCAGTATTTAAATTTTTGCAAATGCAACCTTTTTATAGGACTTTTTCACTAAAGGAGGTTGCATCGCCGCGGTGGGCATATTGCCGCATTGGATTTATTTATTTGCATGTGAAGTGGACGTTTTTTGGGCAGCTTTTTGCTGATTGAACAAAAACGAAACTTTTTTTAAAAGGTTCTTTTGTTTCGGAATTAGGTTAGGGCGGGCTGCGCCGTTTTGTTAATCGGAGGTTTAGTATTCATTTCTACATATCATATGTATTGACTAAAGCTCTAAATAATAATGTAACAAGTTGGACCGAATTGGTTATTGACAGAAAGCACTGAAAACACAAACACTAGATTTAGTTACCCTAATAGCTTATAATTTTGTTTTCAGATTAGGAAGTAAAGTTGGACTTGTTGTTTAAAAAATATATTGAAAAAATATTGATGGGACCCAGACTAAATTGACTGTTCATTCAAAATTCACAAATAATTTATACGAAAACCTGTGGCGAAATAAATTAGCCCGGAAATGAATGAAGCGAGTGCTACAATTCATACGGTTATTACAAATGCGAAAGTAACTCCGTCTGTTCCCCTTGACGCAAAACAACAAAACCGATTTAATTGAAATTTGGTAGGTATGTACACAGATTATCGCTTTCAATACCATTTGTCCCTTTCTCAAGTAAGTATTGTATATTTATAAAACAGTATTCCTATATGTATAATATTTATGTGTGTTATATAGTTATATGTTTCCTTCCTATTACACCACTGTCTTTTTTGTTACTATTGATCCTGTCCATCCAAAGGTTGCCTGGAAGAGATCGCTCATAGCGATAAGGACGCGCATTGTACTCCAACATTATGATTATGCTAAGTCTATGTTTGTTTTTTTTTTGTGTGTTTTGTGTGGTGTGCAATAAAGTGTTATCTATCTATCTATCTATTATCGAGAGCCTGAAAAGGAAAAAGGCTACTTTTTAAGCGGGTGTCACTTCTCGTCTAACAATATAGCATTTGTGCCCAAATCTTACAGATTTATGTTTAGTATGTGCAGGAAATAGTGCCCACCTTACTAACTATGTATGGTCTAAAATGATTTTTAACCCGGATTAAGTTTAGTATGGATGAAAACGGCTTTACAAATAATGATGTAGTTCTGCAATGGTGGTACGGTATTGACATGTTACAACCGGGTTCGACGACTTCCTTTGAATTGCGTGTTTTTATTCAATTTTATTCAAAAGAAAATGTTTAAAACAAAATCTACGTAAAGTCCACACTAAGTTGGAAAGACATTTTTTGTTTTGTATGGAACTTGATTATCTCTTCGCAATTAATTTATTTTTAATACTGTATATATAAATATGCCCTAATAAGCTGCGAAGTACCTGCAGCTTATTAGGGCCATGTACAGCCAGGCTAGTACACGTGTTCGGTCCGAAGCTGGCGTCACCGACGAGTTCAGTGTGGCTGTGGGCTTGCACCAGGGATCGGCTTTAAGCCCATATTTGTTCCTCCTGGTGATGGATGCACTTACATCGGACATCCAGGAGGAGGCACCTTGGTGTATGCTGTTTGCCGATGACATTGTTCTCGTTGGAGAAAACGCAACCGAGGTCCAGAGCAGACTGGGAAAATGGCAGTCGAAGTTGGAGAGTGTCGGACTGAAGATCAGTAGGACCAAAACAGAACATCTGTTTTGTGACTTCGGTGGTCCATCCAACTTCGACAATATTGCCTTAGATGGTGTATTCCTACCAGTTTGCTCCGACTTCAGGTACCTCGGCTCAGTTGTACAGAATGATGGTGAGATTGACAGGGATGTAAGAAATCGAATAAATGTGGGATGGATGAAATGGCGGCAGGTCTCAGGCACAGTATGTGATCCTAGAATGCCACTTAAACTCAAAGGCAAGATCTACAAAAGCGTGATCAGACCTGTTGTAATGTATGGATCGGAGTGTTGGGCAGTGAAAAGGACGGATGAAAGAAAAATCCATGTAGCAGAGATGAGGATGTTAAGATGGATGTGTGGAGTAACTAGAATGGACAAAATAAGGAATGAGTATGTAAGAGGCAGTTTGAAAGTAGCACCAGTTACGGATAAGTTGAGAGGGAATAGATTAGCGTGGTATGGACATGTCATGAGAAGAGATGAAAGTCATGTAACGAGAAGAGCGTTAGATATGAATGTAGATGGATATGTGAGAAGAGGTAGGCCGAAGAAAAGATGGATGGACTGTGTGAAAGATGATATGTGTAAGAAAGAGGTGAGTGTTGAGATGACGGGTGATAGAGGGAAATGGAAGGAGAAAACATGTTGTGCCGACCCCACGTAATATGGGATAAGGTCAGGAAGATGATGATGACTGTATATATAAATATATATTGTTAAACTAGTGGCCCGCCCCGGCTTCGCACGGGTTTTTATTCAATTTTTTTTCCCGGCAACTATTTGATTTTTTCTCACCTTTTAAACCTTCCATAGACCTCCACGAACATTTCAAGACTATGATAAGATAAATCCGTTCAACCGTTCTCGAGTTTTAATCAGACTAACGAACAACAATTTATGTTTATTTATATAGATAAAATTGGAGTGATTGTAAGTAAGATAACAGTTTAAAACAATATAATAAGTCCGTTATTCGGATTATAAAAAAAATATATTATGTACACGTATTTTTTTTATTTGTTCTTGCCAACTAAAAATCCTGACATTGATGTTTTGCGTGACGTTACGTTTTCATCAATATCTTGGCACTTTTTTATAAAATTAATAAAGAGAAAAATATAGGTGTCATGTTTTTTTGGAAGGGTCATCACTCATCAGTTAACGGACTAAACAGATTATCAATTATTTTGTGTAGTTATCATGCCTATTGTGTATTCAAAAGTAATGTTCAATTTTATAAAATTTATAAATTATTAAGACAGCCGAAAAACCGGGAAGCGGATAAGTAATCATAAAGACTACTTTATTTATATATATATATATATATATTCTTTTTTTTCTTATTCTTATTTATAATTTTAGTCCGTCGGTTAACCCGACAAAAAAAAACTAGATACCCCTACGTACCTATTTTTCACTTTATTAATTTGGTAATTTATTAAAGTAACAAGCTCATCTTAAAAAAAAATTCAGGAATAAAAAATTTAATAGTGCCGTGTCCCAGTACATAGATCAAATAAACAGAGTCAATTAGAATTGAGAAATATATTTGAAATTATGTAATTTAATTTTTATGTACCTATTATTTTCCATTGTCGCATTAGTTTTGTACTGTAATGGCAATGTAAAAGTGTAATTAAATAAATAAATCTTGTTAGGATTAGTGGTTGGAACTATCTTTTGCTTGAGGTCAGTAATAAGTTCAGGATCTTAAGTAGTGCGCTTTTCTGGCTACCTTAAGAAAGAAAGCTAATTAAGAAAGCACAAGAACAAAATATTCTGTACCATTAAAAAAATAGAAGCATGTTTATTTAACAGAAAAATTACAGTACATAGAAATTAACCAGCGATCTCCTACACTAGGCAAAGCCTGTATCGTGTATAATTTTAAGCTGTTTTAGTGTATTTTCTTGTTGGTGGTCCTAACAAATAAATCTTTATTGAAAACACACTTTTAATTTCCACTTGATTACTTTTTTAATGGGAGATATGGGAGATTTATTGGGAGATGTTTGTCCACAATAGATAAAGTGATTTAAGCCGGTACGGGTTAGTTAGGTACCTATTCTACTAATACAATTCAATACAAAAACACTTTATTGAACAAAATACAACAACACGTAGGAAACTAATATGATAAACGTATAAGTTTTTTAACGTGTAAGTGTGTTTCTTGCTCTTTCACTCAAAACTACTGAATGGATTTTGATGAAACTTTACAGTAATTTAGCTTTCATAATTGGATAGGCTATTTCACCGTGGTAAAATACCACATCAAGTTAAATTATTGCAAACAAAGCTAATTTGATACAGGCATAGCTGTTGTCCCAGTAAAGGACAACAGAAAGAATGAAAGAAATAAATGTTTATTTGTCACAAAATAAAAATAATATAAAACTACTGTTTACCGCGTGTTCTATTATTACGCAGGCAAAGCCGCGGGCAGAGAACTAGTCATTTACAAAGAGGAATCAAACCTGAACTCGACGATGAATTATCTAACTTTAAAGCAAATGGTCCAAACAGAATCCGCGGCGAAAACCCGCTCAAAATCGCATTCCATCATAGGCGTTGTCCTTTCTCCAAAAACCTTAAATAAGGGTTCCATTTTGAGTTTCGGAAACGTTAGTAAAATGCTAGCGAACTAACACACACGTGTGAAATGTGGATGTGCTTATGCTGAGGCGAGACCTTTTGGCACAACACATGCAATTATTTATGTCTAGTATTTAGTATTATATAAATATCTTATTTTGTTATTGTATTTAACTGTATTTTACTGTTTATGTGTGTGTTGTGTCAATAAATGTTTTCTCTCTCTCTCTCTCTCTCTCACATGTCTTGCTTGTTTAAAAAGTGCTTGACTAGAGATGAGGACTACACGAGGCAATCACTGCGTAAGACGTCCACCTCCACTTACTAGATGAACGGATGATTTGGTAAAGGGTAGTTACAGTATAGTAAATAAAATAAGAAACACTTAAATACTACAATTAGGTTAATACTTCGTCTACAAAGAGTTACAGTCGTAACTTAAATTCTTTATTGTACACAGGATGATTTGGTAAAGGGTAGTTACAGTATAGTAAATAAAATAAGAAACACTTAAATACTACAATTAGGTTAATACTTCGTCTACAAAGAGTTACAGTCGTAACTTAAATTCTTTAATAAACACAGAAACAAATACAAATCATGATACTTTACAAAGGTCGTGTACAAAAGCGAACTGAACCCTATTGGAGTTTTCTTATAGCTTAGGGTATGTTCTTTACTAGTCTTTTCGTCTTCTATCTCTTAAAAACCATCTTGCATTAAAAAATATTATTAGTCAGTTAAGCCACATTACCGATTTTTATAACTTCAAGTATGGTTTACACTTTTTCTTTTTTGTTGACTATAAATAACCTACGGAACCACAGCAACAAACAAAAGAGCACACTTCATTTTTTCTTCGATGATTTCGGCGGCGTTTCAATTAAAATGACTGTTAAACACCACGAGCGCGGAATGCCGGCTCTAACAGAATTTGTCTCGAAGTTCCTATTGTATTCGGAACTCACAAAAAGTAGATGCGATCCGACAAAGAAATTGGCTTTTTAAGGATTTTATAGATGGCTTTGTACCGTGGTTGAGCGAATTAATTACAAGTAGGTCGACAACTGCGACAATGCGGGTGGTAGTCTTATATTTGTTGTTGTTTATTTATCTTCAACCCTTACACTGTTGAACTATGATTTTGTTCTAAGCAAAATAATATTAAATCTATTGAGTAATTTTAAACTAAAACACAGTTTGAAAAAGTTACTTAACTATTTACATATTTGCCAAGGTAGGTCCGACGACAAATTTTTATTGACCTGTGACAAACACGCGAAACTTTGACCACCCCGAGGACTTGTATAATAATTGCGGAATAAGACGTAAAGGCACAGGGATCTATAGGCATGTATATAAATGTTGTACACAAAATCAGTACCAAAATTTTATTCCTTGAGTATGCCTGGTGACCTGTAATGGAGGTTGATAAACCTACCTCAGGCACCGGTCTATCACAAACCTATATTAAATGTTACCTTATTCCAACTTGTAACCAATATCATTAAGGTTTGTGTGAGAAAATAAACGTTTTTTTTTAATACTAAGCGAGACGTGTCAAATGAATTAGAAAATACATATAAATAAAATAGGTTTAAAAATGCTTACACAGCTTTTGAGTTATATGTACATAAGTACACAGCCTTTAAAGCATATAAATGTTATAATCTAATATATAAAATTTCCATGAAACAATGTTAGTTACCATACTCCTCCGAAACTGCTTTACCGATAATTACCAAATTTTATTATGCTTAATCAGTAGGTTTGAGAATCGGCTACTACCTATTTTTGTCATTTAATAAAACAACGTTTGCTGGGGTCTATAGTGACAAGCTAGTGACAATATAAAACAAAGACCTTAAAAATGTTATCACAGATTTTTATATTCTAGAGGTAGATTACCCATACATTTATAATGCAGTGAATGTTAGGCTCAATCGACTAAACTTCTTTATGTAATTGGTATTTATTATTAGTATTGAAGTGATTATGGTGACTTTTCTACACAGTTATTTTGTCAAAAGAGCAAAAAATTTACCGGCGTGCGCGGCGTACATAAGATGTTGTCATGGACCACGGTGCTGACACCTGGGTATCTCAAATACCTCATAAGTATATTGCGATTAAAGATTTTTATACGAATAATGACTTAAGTTTTCGGACTTATAATTTTAGTTGAAGCGATAAAAATGCTTTGGAATTGTTTTGATACGTTTTTAATGGAAATATTTCAAAATGCAGAACGCGTTTTATAAATACCTTAAGCTTATCGTGGCTTATTTATAAGAATTCAATAATTTATTTTTGAGCAATGTTTATTTCATAATTTACTCCTTGATTTTAATTCAATTGGATTTTTTTTTTTTATATTTTCAGACAAATGAAATACACTCAATATTTAATAACATAATTAAATATTGAGTGTATTACATTTGTCTGATACAGAAGTTTGAAGTTTATTGATTACCTACTTTTTTATATGACAAATCAGAATGACCCTGTTTGTTTTTCTAAAGTGGCTAAAAAATATAAACAATGCGTTTAAAATTCGAACTCAACGATAAAATGGCCGACAAAGCCTGGCCGCAGTCAGTTATGCCAGGAATGTGAATATTTTTTATTTTTGAATTTTTTTAGCGAGTTATTTTTTTTCGGAATTATAATTATACATTTGTTGAACATTTACGAGAAGATTTATAATTTTTTCGTATATAGGAGATTAGATACATAATCTTACTTTTTTATTAGATTAAAAAAGTTAATCTAACCTAGAATATCTCGCAATTTAGTCACATCACAGCTCTTATGAATCACTTTTACTACCAAAACAAAACGCACATAAAAGCATTTCACCGTACAGAGCCACTCCACAAGAATTAAGGCTTTCATTAACAAAAACAGTATCGTAAATCGCCTCAATCACTGGCCAGAAATGCGACAGCCATTACTTTGAAAAAAAAAGAATGCACGGTGCTATTTTGTCTGTGGTCCGCGAAAAAAAAGTAAAAACAATTTAAAAAATCGAACTGTCAAAATGGTTCGCGGTAAATTTCGCCGCGTGGTGTCCTGTGGTCATTGGTCGGTGGGTGGAAGGCGTGGTCAAAGAAGTAAGCTGATTTATTTATGAAATTGCATTACTATGGATTGTTGGGTTTTTGTGCGCGTTCGATATGGCACGGGGCGGACGGCTGGCACTCGACTTCACGATAACATAGTTTAGGGCCTGGTTGATTGTACTTTAGATAAAGTAAAGCTGTCTTGAGGCGACTGTATTGTGACTGTTTCTAGAATAGAGTTATCACGCGCAACAGAATAAACGAACACTTCGCTAGCTGCGTTTTAGTTAGACTTACCAGTAAATTTTCTGTTGTAAGCAGCATAAAAAGAGAATTTAAATTAATTATTCACAGTTAATAATGTTCTATCTGTGCTCGTGGCTTCCGGGTAATAAGTGACTTTGGGTAACATTTTATTTCTTTATTTATTCAAGTAAATAAATTTCGTAGCTTTGAAAAAATATCTAAGTGGGGTATTTGGAAAGCAAAAAATATTTCTCTGACTTTTATTTATCTTCGCCCACTGAGGCACTATATTTTATATAGGAATCTTTTAATTGAAGGCTCATCTTGTTAGGACTGGACACTACTGCTATACTCACCACAGTTGGTGAAAGCAGTATATTCTGTCCCAAGAACGCAATTTTGCTTGTATTTTGTTAATTTCGATGTTTTTGATGGTTTTTGCCCATCATTTCTCACTAGCTACGGCATCCACGGGGGATATTATGTTGATGCAGACTTTTGCCTACAATCATCAAAAAATGCCTTAGTATTAGTGAAAAGCGGCAGTCCTCCTCTTGAATTTGTCTTTGACTAGACTTAATAGATCTTCTGCCTACTTTATGTCTGTCGATTTTTTTTTTTTTTTCACACAGCTTCACTTAACCCTAAACTAAGCAGAGCTTGTACTATGGGTCTTAAGAGACTGATAAACTACATACATAATTTTTTTTTGTAAATACATACATAATGATACATAGAAAACACCCAGACCCGAAACAGGAAATTGTAGATCGTACAAAATCTGGTCGCCGGCGGGAATCGAACCCGCAACCTCATACGCCTCAAGCGGACGTTCGCCCACCGAGCCACAGAGGTCATTACATTCAAGTATAGCTTAAGTATAGATAGAACACTTACCAGGCTCATCAACCTTGTAGGACACGTCGCAAGACCCATCCTTCCGGTCCTTAAAGTCGATATCTCCCTTGCTGGGTCCCTCCAGCGAGATCGCCAGCTGGCCAGCACCAGCCTCACGGGTCCACACGTTGAACTCGTTGAAGCGGCCTGCCTCGCCTCGCTCGAGGCCCGGGCCTCCTGCCTTCACCAGGTGGGCGCCGGAGTCCTTGAGAGGACCCACTGTGAACTGGAAGGGGGAGCCTGGAAGATAATGTTACTGTGAGGACGTGGTCCAAGACGTGATTAATCTTAACAGGAATACCAGTCGAATTGGGTAGTCAGTCTTTTTCGGTTGGCTTACAATATTATCGACCAATTTCTGGTATGTTAATATAGAGTTTTGAATAAAACTGCTATTTCGGTGGTTATCCAATATCATCAACGGTTTCTGGTAAGGACATATGGATTTTTGAATACACTCAAGCTATAAGGCCGATTCTTATCGTTCGTAAGTAGGACTAAATTGCAAACAATTCATGTAAAAAATCAAAAAAATCCATTTTTTTTCCGGACTACTCACACAGCATCACTTAACCCCAAACTAAGCAGAGCTTGTACTATGGGTGTTATGTGACTGATATATTACATAAATACATTTTTTTTTGTAAATACATACTAATGATACATAGAAAACACCCAGACCCGAAACAAGATATTGTAGATCGTACTAAAATCTGGTCTCCCGGCGGGAATCGAACCCGCAACCTCCTGCGCCTCAGGCGGACGTTCGCCCACCGAGCCACAGAGGTCGTCACGTCATCACGCATTCACGCAGAAAAGTCTAACGGTTTTTTAATTGTTTTTTCCATAAACATACGCCTGGAATTGAAGACATCCTCCTTTATATAGAAGTTGGTTAAGTAAATTGCGGGCTTGTCCCTATCCAAGCGGCACAAAAATCGCAAATAAATTACACAGAGAAGACTAAGCCCCAAGTTCACCATTGTATGCTACAAATCGAGATTTATGAAACCAAGCTCACACAGAAAAATTACAATTAAATGTCAAATGTATATCATTTAGGCGGTAATACGAGTTTAGCCTGACCTGCAGACGCATTCTGTAAAAAATCGAATCCGAACTCGAAATCACTCAAGTGACCGAGCTCACTTCGAACGCTCGTCACTGAGGCGCTACAGGCGCTATCGAGTTTTACAGAATACAAAACTGTTAAATCACCGCGGATTCAGCTTAGTAAGGATCGAAGTGAGTTTACAGAATGCGTCTACTGATCGCGTTTATAGCCAATAGTAGGATCGAAGCTTAACATTTTTAAGAAATTAAACACTCACCTGGTATATGGATCTCCCTGTACTTGACGGAGACGGTGTGGACGCCCAGCTCCTTGGGCACGAAGTGGACGGAGTACAGGCCGTCTTCCACCTCCTGGATCTCGGCGTCTTCGGAGACACCACCCGGGCTGGTGACGGTGGCGGCCAGGTCGAAGGATGTGATACCTGGAAAGAAGTTATAGGTGAGTTTCAAAACTTAAATCGCTGGACTTTTTACAAGTCCAAGTTGCACTGTGTTATTAATGGTGCAGCTACAAAAGCGGGCGAAGATTCGTATCGCGAGCGCGCGCTAAAATCATCGTGAACAGGTTAACGCGATGGTTTTGTCTACATTATGCTCTAGACACACGACGACACTGACACTCATCACAAATGTCGACACTAGTGTAGATTGCATTGCCACAACAACTGCAACTAAGTGTCGCAGCAGTGGACACACACAGACATTCGATGTATACATTGAGTGTCTAATGTAAAGTGTCGCCGTGTGTCCCGACCATTAGAGGACAAAGATTTATACCTATCGCATTGCTCGCTACAAGATTCTGAAGTGTATTCATAAGCTACGTAATTGTAGCCTCGCCAAACAACGTCACCGCCCGATTAGTTCGCGTCGCAACGATGTTTCCGGCACACATCGCGTTGAATTGTAATGTAGCCGCGCCATAAGATTGTTTACAATGTGAACGATAATTTAAATACTAGACACAATAATAAGACATCACATATTATATTGTAATTGGAATTAACTAAATATTGACATAGTATGACTTAATTTTTCTCTATAATCATAATTGAATGGAATGTCAATTGACGTAGTATGTAGTAAGTAGTATCTGTATGAATAACCTGACACCTATGTATATCACAATTCAAGCAATAACCTAAGTTCATGGCAAGTAATTAAATTATCGTCTTGCCTTTTAATTTTGAATAACCATGAGTTCACTAGAGGTATATTTGTGCGGGAGAAAGGATACCCTAGCCCACCAGATGGACAAGAAACAAGGAACCGAATATTAAAGATAACTTAAGGGCCACTGAATTATAATACGACCAATTTTGAAGCGCTTGTTTAAAAATAACTAGGTAGATTATGCCCCTAGGATTTTAGATATATGAATGTGCCCATATTGCCTTTGGAATATTTACTTTCCAACAAAAAATAATCATGTAAATCGGTTCATAAGCCGCGAAGTTTGGAGGGTTTTGTCTGTTTATGTCCGTAAGTGAAGTCCGTGAGGTCCTCTGACTCCTGACACGTGACCTCCGGGTGGTGTTAAGAACAGTCGCTGGTGGTAGGCTTCGGCCGCGGCTTGTCACCACCCTCCGGGCTGGGCCGGTGCGTGAAACTATTTTTTGTGTTTCGTAATGTGGTCCGGAGAATCTATCTTCTAGGTCTTCGTGCCCCATCTTAGACCACATCGTCACTTTACACCAGGTGAGATTGTGGTCAAATGAAGGCTTATCAAGCATAAATGAAATTGTTACCTATTTGCTTATTAAAAAATATAGATAAGTTTAAGAATTCAGATAGAACGTTTCGACCTATCGCAAAGTTCAAAAAGAGTGCTGTTCTAATGAGATGTCCATGTAGGTTATGTGCTTCTAAGGAAATAAACGTTTTGACTTTGACTTTGACTTAGATCGTTACCAGGCATCTTGAAGGTGAGCTTGCAGTTGGTGCCGACCTCCGTGAGAGGCGCCTGGTCGCGCTGCCTCTGGATCTTCTCTCTCTGCCTGTTGCTGCCTTCACCGCTCACCTGAGGAATAGCCAGAATTACTGATGATGGCAATTCCGAGCGTTCTGGACAACACAAACACAGAACAAAAAAAGTTGTTCTGAACGCGGAACCCTTGACCGCCTGCCCATCATCCATCTAACAGATTTGTATAACCTATTTGTATTTTATATACTTCTATAATAATTATTATAATACCTAACTTTGTTTACTCTGACATGTAACTGAATGTTATAAATAAATGAACTGAACTGAACTGAACAGATCCCCTGAAATTGATCAGTTACACTTATCTGATCAAGTTAAGTGGTAAGTTGGTATTGATATGAAAAACCATCTTATCATTTTTATATCTGAAAGGCTATAGAAATCGAACTAAATTCGAATATGAAGAATGAATAAATATACTACTTATTAAAATAGCACTACATTATATATTAAGGTTATTAGAACATGCTGGTTTTCTCACGACGTTTGTCTTCACCGTAAAAGCGCACATAGAATTTTCAAAAAGAAAAATCCAGAGGTAGTGGCCTGGTTTAAACCTACGACCTTCGGAATGAAAGTCGAGTGTGCTCCCACTTCTTTTCAACAGCTTTGTAACATGTTGCCAGTCGTTATTGCTGACCAGTATCCCTTATAATTAAACTGTATCTATTATCATTTATGCCTTAGTACCTTGACAGTGAAAGGAGAGCCCTCTACGTGATGATCAGCGAACTTAAGGTTGACGATGTAGTATCCAGGCTCGGTGGGACGGTAGCTGATGGAAAGCACGCCATCTTTGCTGTCCGCGCACTGGATCTCGGCCTTGCTGGGACCTGCAGTAAGCAATCAATTTATAAATGGTGCGTAGCATTTTGAGCGCTATCTTCATCACACAGGGAGTCAAATCTTCTACACAGGGGTGTTTGGACATACGTCCGTTTGTATGCTTGATTCATTACGAATTGAGACTTGATTTGCACGCATCGTAGAGAAGGCTATTATTTGGCTACCAATCGACTGCTATTAAATTTTTGTATTATTGTTTTGTAATTTTTATAAAAAAGGCATTAAAATCACTAAACTCCGTAGTTGAAGTAAAGTTTTTTTTTTTTATATTGATATTTCCAAACGAATTACACAGCAATACCTAACCCGAAACTAAGCAGAGATGGTACTTTGCTATAAATTTATTTTTCTAAATACTTACTGATTTTATAAAATAATGAATTAATTCGTCTATGTATGATACACAGAAAACACCCAAACCCGAAACCAGAATTTTTTATCATACAAAATGTGGCCCCTCGCCGGGAATCGCACCCGCAACCTTAATTGTTTCACTGACCGATTCGTTATTCTGTTACAAAAAAAAAAAAGATACAACCATCACAAATAAAGCCAATATCCGAATGTTATGATTTAAAACGGGTAACATGATTTGACGGTTTTTGAGTTTTCCGATATGTTTTTTTTTGTGAATAACCGTGTGCCCAAATCGTAAGCGTGAAGATCGCAAAGAGTGCACAATTCAGTTGTTTCCGTGTTCATGGCGCTTGCAACAGCGTCGAAATATCGGAAAACTCAAAAACCGTCAAATCATGGTATGTTACCCGTTTTCAATCATAATATTGCTAAAAACCATGTTAATTTAAAAAGTTAATATCCGAATGGTTGGATCTATGTAATAAAAAGGTACATTCTTAGACGGAAATATTACTCACCTTCGATGGAGAGTGAAAGACCACCATAACCGGCGTTCTTGGTGTCTACTGTGAAGGTGTTCTCGCCGTGGGTCTTGCCTTCCTTCAGGCCTTGGCCTCCAACCTGGTAAAAGTAACCATCTTCAAATCAACGCCTAATTTTCAGTGAGCGCAAAAATGATATGTAATTTATGTATGAAGATGTATGGCTATGGTTTTACTATTGCTATGCCGCGATTTCAAATGAAGAATGACATTGTGGTAGTTTTAACGTTCTATAAAAACGATCCTTTTTATTTATTGGAGTTTTGGCAAAGGTTATTTATATACGGAATGATTACCCCTTATTCAAAATCTTCTATCTTGTATCTTGTATAAACCAAAACTAGTGCCAAAATCGTCCAATAACAGTTTAATAAAAGGTTGTACCCTTGTTTATTTCTATATTTCTTGTTTATTTGACTGGAATTTTTGGAGGTTTTGTCTGTTCACGTCCGTAAGTGGTAACCCTCTGAATCCTTACACGTGACCTCCGGGTGGTGCTAAGAACAGTCTCTGGTGGTAGGCTTCGGCCGCGGCTTGTCACCACCCTCCGGGCTGGGCCAGTGCGTGAAGCGATTTTTTCGTGTTTCGTAATGTGGCCCGGAGAAGCCACCTTCTAGGTCTTCATGCCCCATCTTAGACCACATCGTCACTTTACATCAGGTGAGATTGTGGTCAAATGAAGGCTTATCGATCATAAAAAAAAAAAAAAAAAAAAAAAAAACTGCCTCAGTGGCGCGGTGGGCGAGGGTCCGCTTGCGGCGCAAGAGGTAGCGGGTTCGATTCCCGCCGAGGGTCAAGTGTTTGTATGTTCTGCAAACACTTTCTCCTTGATCTGGGTATTTAATATGTATAATAAAAAATATCTATGTATGTATGTCTATTATATTAAGTAGGTATATCAGATGTCTAGTACCCGTAACACAAGCTAAGAGCTTACCACGGGGCTAGATGTTGTTGTGTGGATTGTCCGGAAATATATATATATATTATTTCTACAATAGTCGCAGCAATAAGGAATAATCAGGCTTGTTGTGTTTTTTAGGTAATTCTGTTATACCCAGCCAGAAATAGGAGTAATTATATTGGTTTATATATCGTTATGGCGATGAGGTCGCTCAGCAACAAAGCCTTTTTATAGTTTTTTGTAAAAAAAAAATATGATACGAGGTAAAATATTTTGCATTCATTTTTAACAGTGCACTTTACTTTTTCGTAAATTAACCAACTTCCAAAATAAAGAGGAAGTTCTCAATTGGATTCTATCTTTTTTACAACATATTTCTCCGTGAAAAAAAATCTACCTCAATGTTATAATTTATAAATTTGTTGCATTTAATTTATACAAAATGTTTTCAGTACTACTCCCATATTTTTCAGACGCCAGTTTAAATTGAATGAAAGGAGAAGGTCCTCTTAACCCTATCTCGCTTTAAGTCGTTTAAAAAGCCTAAATCTATGCATTATTTCAACATTTAAATTTCATCAAAAGATCAACATACCGTGACTTTCTTCGCATCTCCGACCTCCTGGCTTTGAACGGTGATGTTGAAGGGCGAGTTCTGGATGTGGACGCCCATCTTCTTCACGGAGACCACGTGCTGGCCAGCCTCTCGGGGGGTGAAGCTGATGCCAATGTTGCCAGAAGGCAGCTTCTTGAGGAAGCAGGGCTCTTCTAGGCCTGATGGTGCCTGGAGAAAAGATTGGAATATTTGTGAACACATTTAGATTTGTACAGGTATTTGGGCGCCTTTTCTTTCTTGCAATCTGTATGGCATTACTACATTAAATATTACAATAATAGTATACTATGTTACATAATAATGGTCTTAACACGCCGAGTCCGTATTAGAAGGATAAGTCGCAAAATAGCATCCAGCAAAGCTTATAAGGTTCATTTTATACAGTATTTTATAAGTAAATATAATATACTTTGTAGGTACTTCGTAAAATCTCACCATCATACACATCATTTACATATAAGTATATTACTGCTTTCCAAGAAAATAATACCTAAATACACGTTGCGCTGTCCTCTCATAATGTGGTCGTCCTCTCATGAAGATAGATAATATCTTTATTGCACACCAATGCTTACAGAATAACTTAAAAATAACAATCAATAGCCACAAAGATAATGACTATTTACCAAAAAACTTCAGAGATGAGGGTTCTCTCGACCCTTTCCTGTCGCTGATGCCTTCAACTTACCTGGATGGAAGCGTTCAGGCTGCGGATGTCGCTGTCAGCCACCTTCCCGGGCAGGGTCACCTCGCTGCAGCTGCCCACGGAGATCTGGTTCCTCTTGCGACCTTCGCCTGTCACCTGGAGGTTAAAAGACAACATGTTAAATATTGCTTTATATTAAGATACAGCGATGCTGGTGTTATATGGATATACATATTATATTTTGCATCACTTTTAGTGATGATCAAAAAAACCGAAAAAAAGGCTTTATAATAGTAGAATAAATATCCATTAACCATTATAAATTTGACAATTAGGGACACAGTTTTAAGCAGTGGTGGCATCCACTGGCATCTTTAATATCGAAACTGAAGCTCTCAAGGTTTAAGACCTGTCTTGTTTTGAACTCATGCTGACAAGTGAAGCTGAAAAACTCTGAAATTTCAATTTTGCAAAAAGTAACAACAAGTGTATACTTCTTCTTCTCTGTCGTTTCACTCTTGACAGAGCGGTCGTGGTCACTTTGAGGTATCATTTGGTGTTAGAGACGGACACAGCTTTCTTAACGATCGCCCGCCATCTTTCTCTGTTTGCAGCCTGTTTGGTGCAAACAAATATACCTTAGCCAGGAAAGGTGATCCCTTGATGTGCTTGTCTCCAAATCTCACGGAGACCTTGTATTCGCCAGGGGCGGTGGGCAGGTAAGACACGGCAACTGTTCCATCTTTGTTGTCGTGGCAGGTGATCTGGAATGGATAGACGAAGTTTACTAACATGTAGGTCGTAGCTCTCATGTGAGTCTTTAGAAAGAACAAACCAAACTCGAATCAGCAGACAATCTTGCTGTTCAATTGCATTAATATGTTTTATGTTTTTCAAAGTTGATAAATAAACCAAA
Organism: Gymnoscelis rufifasciata; assembly: GCA_929108375.1. Taxonomy (NCBI): domain Eukaryota; kingdom Metazoa; phylum Arthropoda; class Insecta; order Lepidoptera; family Geometridae; genus Gymnoscelis; species Gymnoscelis rufifasciata. Next base: position 2,683,997 of record OV815327.1, on the reverse strand, counting down.
CTCTTGAAACTGAACACAGCCTGTAAAATAAATGCTGGTAGTTTTACCATAATATCAGTTTAAACCCACCTCAGCTTTGCTGGGACCCTCGACAGCCATGGCCAGGCCTCCAGCACCAGCACCCTTGGTGCTGATGGTGAACAGACTCGGTTCTCCGCTGACTCCATTCAGGAGACCAGGTCCGAATGCTGTCACGTACCCTGAGGCGATGGTGTCAACGTGGAACTTGTAGGGTGACCCTGGAAGTGAAATAGAATTAAATTAACAGCTGTTATCACGAACGATTTGTAAGGCGGATTGCTTAATAAGTTTATATACTAGTACGAAAATTTCAGATCTATTTTCCCAGCGATTTTCTACCATGCGAATAATTTCATATGAGTACATTTTAAGTGTTGCAAAATTTTTCAGTCGCAGTTTTTCCTTATCAAGTTTTTTCTAGTAATAATGGTACAAAAAAAGAACATGAGATAAAGAAGCGGAAAAGGAAGCGTGTATTTCAAAACTTCGTGGTGTTTATTACATATATTGTTTATTGTATATAGACCCTAAGGTCTGGCGGCCAGAAAACTGATTGTCTGAACTAACCAATTTCTGGTACCTTCTACGTACCACAGAAAACGGACGGGTTTTCTACGGAAAAATCCGAGTCCCGTGCAGAACACCAAAAGATACATTGTACCTATCGCCTTGCTGATCGTGATGAGAACGCAAGTCCAAATGCATACTTTTTGTGTGATACTTACATCCTTATAACGGTTTACCGTTGAAACGATAGTGCGCCGTTAGTGTGATTCATAATAACACTAACAGTATTCTATATAAATAAAAATGAATTGTTGTTCGTTAGTCTGATTAAAACCCGAGAACGGCTGGGACGATTGAGCTGATTTTGGTTTTAAAATGTTTTTTTATTCGTAGTCCAGGGTAGGTCTAAATGGTGAGCAAATAAGAAAAAATTGCCGGGAACTTTTTTTACCCGTGCGACGCCGGGGCGGGCCGCTAGTATAATATTAAATTCTTGTGTCACAATGTTAGTTCCCGTACTCCTCCGAAACGATATGACTGATTCACATGAAATTTTGTGAGCATATTGAGCAGGTCTGTGAATCGGCATATCGGCATAGTCGCATATCTTGGTCACATACTTCGTAACCCACGGTACCATCTATTACAAACTGTGATGATGGGGAAAATTGAAAAGCGCAGAGTTGGTGGACGAAAAATATCATGGCCTTTGAACATTCGACACTGGACTGGCATTAAAAGCGTGGAACAGCTGTTCAAGATTGCCATGAACAAAGTTAAATTTAAGGAGCTGACTGCCAACCTTCAGTAATGAAGTGGCACCTAAAGAAGAAGAAGAGTATCGGCCAATATCTATTTTTCATTTTGCAAAGCAACGTTTTCTGCGGTCAGCTAGTAATATATAATTTACATACCCTGAACATGTTCTCCGTTGTACTTGACGTAGAGCTCGTGCACGCCTTCCTCGCGAGGGTCGTACTTGATGCTGACTGTTCCATCGCGGTTGTCCTCAATGACGGGCTGATCCACGTGACCGCTGGGCATCTTGACTTCCGCTGAAATGGTAGGGACATATTTACTGGTTGTTCTTCTGATTTTAGTGTCAAGCTGACTATTTATGCTGGAACTCAGCGCTTAGGCAAGGTTTATAAAATGCTTACACAGATTGCTAGATTGCATTAAGGATGTTTGGACAAAGAGCATCGAACATCCTTGGCATACCTACTCGACCGCCATTTTGAAAAAGATTTGATTCGGCGGCTAGTGATTGAACTCATGTCAATCGACAGAGTAAATAATTACAAACAAAAAGTGTTCCATGATCAAATCTCCTAAGTGATACGGTTTCTGAGATAATTGGGTCTAAATACTATAGAAAAAATCGGTTTCTGAGCTATGTTCCACTTTACTTTATTTTTCTTTTTTCTGACCCTAATATCTCTGAAACCTTATCACTTGATCATAGAACACTTTTTGTTCGTAATCATTTACTCTGTCGGTTGACATGAGTTTTATCACTGGCCGCCGAATCACGTTTTTTTCAAAATGGCGGACTAATAGGTATTCCAGGCTCCATACAAAAATGTTCGAACCATTTTGTTGTAGTTTTTGGATGACAACGTATTGATTATTTCAGAGGTTTTTTTTCTTTGAGCTATAGCAGTTAGCAAGCTATAACCATTTTGGTAAAATGTGAGCAGCATCACGTGGCTGCTAGATGCGGACGGTATGTCATAAATTTGTTGTTTACTTGAACGCTCAGGCTGGTAATATCAGTGAATTAATAACTGAATAGTGGGCATTTTAGCTTTTCAAAATAAAATAAAAAGTTTCTTTATTCAGACAGGTTGACAGTGTTTTTGACTCATTCTAGTGAATTTGAGTTTGAATAATCTAGTGAGAAATTTTAGGCAAAGGTATTGTCGAAAGTATAGACATGTTTGTTCATTCAATTAAAAATTGTAATAACTGATAAAGCTGTGTTTGTTCTATTCGCTTCTCAACTCAGTATAAAACATTGAAGCGAACTGTCAAGACAATGTTATTTCCTTCATATTATTTGTTTAAACAATTGAGTTTTATTAATTTTAAGTTGACTTGCCCATGTGGGCTATGTGCTTCTAAGGAAATAAACGTTTTGACTTTGACTTTGATTATTATACTGCATAGTTCAGATTTTGAGTACTACTCTGATACCATAATTTCTTTAGACTCGGAATCGTGTTAAACAAGTGGTTATTACAGAGAAACCGATTAGAGTTAGGTAAGATAAATATGATAACAACGTTTGTAAAATTTGATAGTAGATAAATCAAAACAGTTCATTTTTGTAACAGCAAAGGAACACAAGCGACAGGAAACTACGACGGATTATAGTTTAAAAAAAATATCAAATCTGCCGCAATGAAACAAAATAATTTCGTAAATAATTAAAATCTTCCAACCTTCCAACTCTTCCAAGACTCTTACTCAGACGCTTATAAAATCACAATCTTGACTTTTATACAAAAACACACGAATTAAATAATAAAACACAGCGCTTTTCGTGACTGGATTGACGTAAGCTGCACTATAAATTGCCGATATAAATGTATATATAAATTTGTAGTCCGTGGACAACCCGACATTCCGATATAATTCGCTGGAGATGTAAACTCGGACTTTATTACTATTTATACACTTTTCAGGAGGGTTCGCGTGAATGTCACAATATTGGGATATTTAATACAACACGGCACGGCAACGGGACGACGAGGTTACGACATAAGTCTTCAACCAAACTTGCGCGTCAGCAACGCGGAGAGCGGGACGTGGCGCTGGAGCGTCTACAACGCGGGACATTTTTGTCTCAAACGTTACGCTTTTAGTCGCGTTGGTGTGCAAAGAGCTATAGCAAAGTTCCGCAGCCGCTATGGTAGCAGGTTTGATAAGGTGTCAAACATAAATAAATATTATTGAATATTCCACACAGCAATATCTACCTAGTGGTATTTGAGCATACCATCTTATGAAACGAATACTAAATATATATATAAACACGAAACAAGAGATTGAGACTATTTTAGCCGAGTTGCGAGACAATAGAGGATCTTTTAAATACTTATAAAAAAAATTATATACATTGCGTTAATTAAATCTCATTTTTTATTTTACATCATTTTCATTTTACTTGATTAATCTTCAACTATGTAATACAACGAATGTTGAATAAAATGATTGAATTTAAAACAACTTTTATTTATAAAAATTTTAAATGAATGTCAAAACATTCTTACATTTGTACAATACAAGAAACCATTACAAGGAAATTCTTGCCTAAACTAAACACCATAGACGTATGTTTCTACTCTCAAAACATTACAGTTAAGTGCTTCGACAACATCCCATAAACACATCATCAGCCGATCTAATATAAACACAAATTAATATACGCACACTAATACAAATACGAGTTTAAAACTGAGCTACGCACAAATGCTTAAATGGAACTGGGCAGGCCATATCGCAAGGCTATATTTATACTTTACTGCATGCATACTTATTTTGTCCATTTCTGGTCTGTAAACCAGAGATGGACAAAGAAAGTAACTTGTTGGAATGGCACACTTGGAAAGAGAAGTATAGGCAGACTGCTGAAGCGTTGGGAGGACGATATTAAGCAAACGTCTGGCAAAAAATGGAAACTAGTTGTACCAAATAGAGGCAATTGGAAATCTTTAGTGGAAGCCTATACCCAAAACGGGGTTCCTATGGAAGACAAAAAATGGTACCTATAATTGTTATTATTACTACATTACTTATAACTTAAAAATGTAGGAGTATTATGTATTACGTTCTTAGAACTTTAAAGAGTTTGAAGGGCACGTGACATTCACTAACCCGCACTTGGCCCGCGTGGTGAATTAAGGCCTAATCTCTCTCGCCAAGAGAGAAGTCCCTGTGTCCAGCAGTGGGAACGTGATGATGATGATGATGATATTATATATATAAATTATAGTACCGAGTAAGAAAGAAAGATACTTTAAAACTATTAATTTAATACAAATTACAGTAAAAATACGCACCTTTCCTCGTATCAATATGGTAAACTGTGATAAAATTCAAAGGCGTGAAGAAATATCCGAATCCACCGGTTTTATTAAAAGATATATTGTGAGACTCTCCAAACACTATAACTTCTGCTTCTTGGTCTACTTCGGACACTGAGAAATACTTCTTAGTGTTGTCTATGTATAGAGTCGATGCGAGGTACCAGTCTTCTTCTTTATCTTTCCCGACGAACGAGTTCCACAGACCACTCATAAACGCCATAGTCCCTTACTTTCAGAAAAATTGAGCCGGTACGGATTAGGGTTCATATTTTCGCGGGTTTTGGGCAGTTCTGGATAATTTGTGTCGCTCTTTAAATATACCATTAGGTATAATGCAAAATATATAAAAAAATAACAGTCAATAGTAATTTAATTTATCCGGAAGCCGTGTGGGCTAAGTTGGAAAATACTCGACTTTTATTCGTGAGTATGATACATTTAAATGGGTTCAAACGCCGTGGCGCACCTTCAAGAAAAAAATATGAGCGCTATAAAAACACGGTGACTGTAAACATCTTTAGAAACTCGGCAAGTTGTTAATTTCGAGGATTTAAAGACATGTGACATTCACCAACCCGCGCTTCGCCAGCGCAGCTTAGTGAATTAAGACCTCATTTCTCTCGTCAAGAGAGAAGTCTATGTATCCCAGCAGTGGGAACTTTAATAGGGGTGCTATGAAAATAAAACGAAACACATATAAAACTAGCGGCCCGCCCCGGCGTCGCACGGGTATAAAATTTTCCCGGAAATTATAATTTTTCTCGCCGTAAAAACCATCCTATCTCTCAAGTTGGATCGAACTGCACATGGTGTGCGAATTTTATTATAACAGGTTAAGTGGTTTAGGAGTCCATTGAGGACAAACATTGTGACACGAGATTTATATATATTACTAGCTGGGGGTCAGCAGCAAACGTTGTTTTGCAAAACATTTTTTTTTTTTCAAAATGAAAATTAGATGTTGGCCGATTCTCAGACCTACTGAATATGCTCACAAAACTTAATGAGAATCGGTCAAGCCGTTTCGGAGGAGTTCGATTACGCACCCCGTGACACGAGAATTGTATATATTAGAAGATGTGTTAAGTTTTATTCTCTGCCTCACTAGGCCCTAAACAGACCAACCTCTCGAAGCAGCGAGAATGGCTTTCGGTATTTTTATGTTAAAATAAACAGATGTTTAAGTATTATTATTTTATAGTCTTTAATAAACATATTTATACATATTTCTGATGAAAACAAGTCAGATTCATTAGTTGATAATCAGTTCAGTATTAACTGTTAAAACTAAAATTAATTCAATTAAAGTTTTTGCAGGCATGATATCTCGTGAGCACTTAATAAAAAAAATCTGTAGCTAATAAAGAAATCCTCGGACCGCGGTTATTTTATATAGCTATAATAAAATTCGTCTGTTTGTCACTATCTGACGGCTATGGCCATCATTAAGTCTTCGCTTTTAAGTCCATGGTGATATAAAATCAATGTTTATTACGCTTTGACATCTTGTATCGTAAAAATTCTATGGTAAAAATAGTCTGATGATAGGCAAAGAAAATTATACATTGGAATTTAAATATATATTTTTCGAGGACATCATGAGCCCGGGTTTATCAAGTCTAATGAAGGGAAATTAAACAAATATAATTAAAAATCTATGTCGTCATCATGTACATAGAATAAAAATTTGATAAGTATGACATAGACTCATACCACCAGCCTTCATGAAGGGTTCCGTGTGCAGTTTTGCAATACGCATTTTGCATTAAAAAACACAAAAATACGTAAAAAATATTTTTTTACAATTCCAAAAAGATGCCAACTATCCAAATTTTTCTTTTTTAATTTACTTTTAAACAAAATAAACAACCTTATTTTTTTGAAAATCATTGATATATTTAAATTATTTATTTATTATTATTGATAAGCCTTCATTTGACCACAATCTCACCTGATGAAAAGGTGACGATGTGGTCTAAGATGGAGTATGAAGGCCTAGAAGATGGCTTCTCCGGACCACATGACGAAACACGAAAAAATCGCTTCACGCACTGGCCCAGCCCGGAGGGTGGTGACAAGCCGCGGCCGAAGCCTACCACCAGAGACTGTTCTTAGCACCACCCGGAGGTCACGTAATGATAATGTTATTACAAGAAACTACAAAAGCAAATATAATTAAAATGTAAGTGGTATCTTTAATAGTGCATGCATAAATACTTGCACGCCATTTAATTTCAACACAAATGTGCAAAACTAGATTTCACAGACTTAGTTAGCGTTCCTAGAAATTAGGTCTTTGAACTTTCGTCGCTGGATTTTCGTAATGAAAAACAAAGAAGATTTGTTGGATTCAGTTAAAATGATCACTTTATATACAACGTGCTTACAAGTTAATACTAAACGAACACCAACAATTTAATAACCCTATTAAACCCTTTTATAAGCGACTTAAAATATTATAGGTTTTTTTTTGTTGCTTGCAAAAGGACCCCAAAACTATTTAGTATTTCTAAAATGTTCCAGTAACAAGAAACTGATACAGATTCATAACAAATTCAGTTTCCCGGAAACATGAAAATTTACCATTCTGACTTTACACAAAGTAAGTCCTACCAATATTTTAAACGCGAAAGTTTGTGAAGATTGTTAGTAAGTGTGTTTGTTGCTTTTTCACGCACAGACTACTTATACTGAAACTTCATATGAATATAGCTTAAATTTCAGAATAACACATAGGGTAGGTAGCATTTATCGCGGGAGATTATATCAATCCGCGGGATAATCCATTAAAACGCTGGTAACACCGCAGGGCGCAGCAAGTATTTCATAAAAGTATGCCACATCAACACAGTTGATAGATATGTTGATAAAAACAGACGAATGTACACATCTACTAATAAAAACAAATTAATAATTTTGGCTGCGTTCCTATCAATACACACAGATTTAGATAAATGTTTATGTAAAGATTGAAATATGTCACAACCGTGATAAATTGATCCAGCGTTATTATTAATTGAGATTTCTTGGAAAACTGACAGAATCGAAAATATTTATGAATATACATAATATTTGTTTATAGTATGTTGTCATATTCATAAATATAAGTAGTATTTATTTAAAATTCGCTGTAAATCAGCAGTGAGCTTTTTAGTTTTGATTTGTCAAATGTTTAGCTAAGTCATTCGTTTTTATGAATTTTACTTTAAATCCTCTAAAATTTTAGAGGATTTATTCGTTATTTTTTGACATAACTCTCCATTAACGATTAATTTACACTGATTTTGAGAAATCCTATGTGTATAAATCCACACTTTCCACGCTTTTAATATTTCATAGCACCCCTATTAAAGATAATCAAGTATTTTAATATATTGACAGTTTTCAGTCTATGGACTTATGATGATGATGAGAGCCGAACTTAAAAATAACGAAAACTATAACGACAAATAACGAATCTATCCACCAACCCTGTTATAAAACAGATGACGTTCCTAAATCATTATCAATATGACATTTTCATGAGTCTATAGTTATAGATGACAGACATTATAAAGATAAAAGGAATACCATATGTCATTTATTTCAGTTGTGGCAAAACCACAGTATTTCAACACTTTGTCTGTTGCTAAGTATTTTACGGATGTTGAGGAAACCACAACATCTGTGAGGAAACAGAATATCGTCGTTAGAAAACTATTTTGATTTATCGTAAATCTCAAAAGACGTGATGAAAAATTGCTTTTGACTTTGAATTTGTCTTCACAAGATGGCACACTTAGCATAGTTCTGGAGCTACCGCAAAATTTTCTAATTAATATTATAAATTTGAATGACATGATTTTATTAATCTTATATCATCATAAAAATAAAAAAATATATACGTATATGCCGTGAAATACGAATATAACAAACTTTGATGAATGTATTCTTAAATTTATTTAGGCATTTAAAAATGTGAAAGGCTATTTACAAGTTTATTTAAAAGTATCTACGTAAAAAAATGTTGCCAATGTATTTTGGAATATAATGTTATTTTTTATTAGCCTATAGCGTCTCACTGCAGGGCAAAAGCCTGAACGAAATAATGAAATAACAAAGATATCTCGCTACATTATAAGATAGTTAAGAAGCGCCCATAAAATCTTATTAATACATAGTTTCTGAGTAAAAGATTAAAATTATAAATGCAAAGTGTCGTCTTGGCGCCATCGAGTGTTATTAATAAAACTCTCGGCAGGCGACCAGACAAAACGTTAAATTCTTAACATTATATTAATCATAGTTCACATAAATTTACCGTGAAAACATCAAAAGAAACATTCTGTGATCATAGAAGCTGTTTGCGGAATACATATTTTGTGCACTACAATATCTTACCACAAAGTAGAAATCAGCAAACTGGAATTATTATTGTGATGAAGATAAATACTTGTATTGATCGGTATTTAAATCACGATTATTTTCGATTGAGCATCGATGAGGCATTTTCATTTTCTTTAATAATAAATAAAAACGTTTTGATAAATGTTTGATTCGATAACCACGGGGTCACCGCCCGAAACTTTCTGGGCGGTTTTTTGGTAGACATTATAACGTTAAATCTGAATTTAGCTATTAAATAACTTTAAACAACATTACTAGTTTTGCAAATATTATAAAAAAGTTGAACTGTAGATTTTATTTCATGTGTCCGACAATCACTTTTCATATAACTTACTACTTTGTATCTGCTTATATATTCTCGTTTCAATTCCTAAATCTAATTATAAAAGATTTCCTATCATAGATTTTAACGAAAATTGTGTTATTATTTATTCGGGTCAAGGTCATTTAAATATTTTGGTCATTTTTATATCACATGTTGTATATTTATTTAAGTACGTACCTACAATCAGTGGTACAAACAAAAAACTCAGACATTTACTTTAAAACCCTAAGAATATATTGGGTAAACTAATTATAATATAAAAGAAAAAGGATATCTCCTACGTTAAATAACCTTATTATATTCTGAACATAAATTGATCACCACTCAGGATATTCTAAAAGAAGCAAAAAAGCAGCTGAATCACTAATTTTCAGTGGTAAAATTAGGTATACCTTAAATTGTAAGTAAATTATAAATTAATTGTATTCAAAAGTAAATTAATAAATTAATTTGTAAATTAATTGTATTATTTGTAACATTTTCTTACAATCCAAAAAGACATAGATCTATGAGACAAATAAAAAATATATTATATCTGAATCTCATGTGATATGTTACATAAATCCAAATCACAACATGTAACAAAACAGAACTGGCATATTGACTAATTTGTTACAAAGTGACAAGATAAAGAAGAAACATCAACAAAGAATGACCGAAATCTTTAGTATTTTCATTGTGATTCATTGTTTCAGAACAACATATGTTGACGGCGAATTTACGTGGCAAGATACATAAAGTGTTGACATATCAATAGGAAGGACGTACCATCAGATAAATCTTAATTTTACTTCGAAAAATTATCTGGAATTTATTCTACTGTGAAGAATAAGAGAACGCTTTTCAATTGTCATTTTAGTTCACATTTATTAATGTCAAGAAATTTTATTATCTCAAACGGGTAACATACCATGATTTGACGGTGTTAGAGTTTTTCAACGCTGTTGTAAGAGCAATGATCACGGATGTATGGATAGGATTCCTGATAGGAATATCAAATATCAAAAAATAACAATTATGTATACGTGGTTGGCGGGGCATTACCTTGCGGTAATTCAGTTTCTAATTAGCACATGAGGTAAAGTGCTAAAGACTGCGTTATTTATCTAATACTTTCTTTGGTTTTTAATGAATGATTTACTGAATTCAAAAAAGTCAAAATTATACGAATTTTAAAATTTTTATATCTAGTCTAAGCGACGAATGACTATATATTATTATTATTAACAATTGCTTGTCTTGTGATCATAAAACGATTTAAACCTAAACCTAAAAAAACTATTATTTGTCAGAAAAATATGGCAACCATATACTTACATTTAAGTATTTCCTTTTCAACTTTAAACCTTTATCGATACCTCATTAGTCATTAATATGTGTTCGAGTATTAGTTAACATTTCCTCCAATAAGATACAGTCACGCACATTTTGCAGATTATCATTCAGCGAGCGCGGTTTGCTCTGTTTATAATGTAATGTTAGTTTAATTTATATCATGTCATGATAGTCAGTCTGCCATGACCGCGAGCTAGCCAAGAATTTTGAAACTAAATTGTGTATCCGTACAGTATTTTATAATGAACACCTGCGATCCGCGGCGGAAACACGACATTGTATCATCTTTATTTCAGCCGTAGGGCAGGCACTGCTGGAGATAGGAAGCGCAAAGTAGGGTAGATGACTCATCATCATCCTGCCCCTATATTACGTGGGGTCGGCACTAGGGAAGATAAATAAAATAAAATAAATAAATAAATATTGCCGGACAATCCACACAACAACATCTAGCACCGTGGTAAGCTAAGCTTGTGTTACGGATACTAGACATCTGATATACTTAATAATATAATAGACATACATAGATAGATATTTTTTATTATACATACTAAACACCCAGACCAAGGAGAAAATGCTTGCAGAACATACAAACACTTCACCCCTCGGCGGGAATCGAACCCGCTACCTCTTGCACCGCAAGCGGACCTCCGCCTACCGCGCCACTGAGGCAGTCAAGATGACTTCATAATATATTATAATTAGTCCGTCATTACTTGACTAAAAATCAAAACGATATTTATATGTTGTATTGAAGTTTTGTGTGACGTAACGCTTCGTGAGATTTGTATTAAATTAATGAAGACTACTACCCAAAAACTAATATTTTTGGGCGAGCGATCAGACGAACTAAACAGAATAGTTAGTTTTTTATTTTGTCATCCTGCCTATAATAAATGTTTCAGGGAAAAACGGCTTGTTTACCGCCGTATCAAGTCATCCATCCATCTTGTTGGTTGAGCGTCTTACACGCAAATTTATCCATTTAATACATTTTTGACCCAACAGTCAATTGTTTTACGAGCTGCCATTTTAAAGAGGTTATGTACCCTTTTGGCTACCTAAATAAGGGTCAGTGAAATAGATGAGTGTATAAGGTATTTGTTCTACGTAACGACTCAGATCCGATCGATCCCATAGGATACACGGATTAGTTATAGTTTGTTTAGCATTGTTTTTTTTTATTGGTACGATCCTGAGCTTGTTCATAAGGTTTATAGCGAAACAATATTCATCTCTTTATATCCAAAGCAAAATTCAAAATTCAAAATATCTTCTCACGCCTTGTTATTTCACATGCCAGGGTCAGAAATTAATTCATGACATTTAACTTTGTGACTGACAGGCAATGTCAAAGTTGACAGTTCCAGCACTTGAAATCTAATTACAAACGCATTTGCGAATAACTGGCATTCTGCTTTATAATCCATCTTGATCCTAATGTTTATTTATTAGGCACGTACTGTGTTATTCATAGTCAAATGTCTAGTTTTCTGTCTGCTAAGGGTTTCTCTTCAAGGTCGGTGGAATAACATAGAACTATAGATCAATGTTTAACTTTTATATACTTTATGCAGAATACTAAGCATGATGATTATCTAAAACCAGATATTCTGTTTAGTTTGTCTGTTAGTCTATCCAAAATACTGGACACCTATTTTTTGCCTTGTCAATTTAATAAGAAAGTGTAAGATTTGGAACATCATAGTTCCGGAGTGAGGGCTTGTGACCGCGAATATTAGTACAAATTACAGAAAAGCGTTATAATAAAAATAAACGAAAACGATAAGGAATAACTTCGGCGCTCTTCGGCTTGGCGCTCTTAGAGAAATAAGTCGATGATTTGGTTAAAGCTACAGTTTAATTGCAGTCTGTTTTTCATAGTTTATTAATTGCAAATGTATGAGGAAGTTATAATGTTCTAATATCTAGAGTTTTTTTATATCTCAATACCTTTCAAAATTTAAGTTTGAAATCTATACTACGTAAAAAAGACAATTAGGAAAGAAATAAATAAAATGTGATATAAAACCAATCAAATTTGCGTAGCTCAATCGAAGCAAAAAATCTGCACGTCTTCAAACAACTTAGTTTTTTCACATAAACATGTCAATATATATCACCTAAACCTTGGGCAATATAATATTTCTGTGATAATTTAGCATCGATTTGTCAAGATTTCGGACGTGTCTTTCAGTACAGAAATCTGAATTCCTTTAATTTCATCAGCACTAATTTTCGTGACGAAAAGAATTGAGAAAACTAAACAGCCCGACATTTTGGCTCAAACATCTCAAATAAAAAACATTAATAAATTTAAAATTATACATAATAAAATAACTAAAAGTCGGTTATGAGACTGAAATAAACTCTAACTAATCGTAGTGGCACGTTTTCATTCGTTATTAAAACTAGATAGTTTTTTTCCTGCGACTGACTTCACTAGTAGTAAATAATTTCTATATTTCTTGCCTACATTGAAATTTAACCCTTCAGAGTAAATTCATAGATTATCAGATTCATAGACTTTAATTCCGAAGGTCTTGGGTTCAAACCTTGCTTTGAACATCGTAGGAAAAACGGCATGTTCTGAGATTTTTTCAGAGTTTGGAAGACATGAAGTGTGGAGAATTAAGGCCTAATCTCTCTCGTCAAGAGAGAAATCCATGTGTCCCAGCAGTGGGAACGTTAATTGGGTGTGGATGGACGTACGAAACATTTTAATTTGTGGTGAGTAAAATGCTTAGAGCATCTATGCATGTAATGTAACATTCTTGCGAATGCTTGGTGCTCTGTTCTCAGTGACTGCGACTAAGCGAGCTATTATAATGTAACATATAAGCAGTAACATTTGTTTGAAAAAAACCCGTACTAAGGTCTGCACGCAAAATATTTTTAATAATAATAAACAATTATAAAATGACAGGCGCTTAATCTTTTGTATTAAGGTGTGAACTGTTTTTTACGTTAATTAATTTTAATTAATCTTGATCTGAAATCATTTTATACTTCATTTTAATATAATAAGGCTCGCTTTAATAGCTCTTAAGATTCTCTGTATTTCTTTTGAAGTCGCTTGTTTTTCTATACTTGGTCAGGGCACGAACTTAGTAACTTTTTAAGTGCTTGAAATATAACGGGAACGATTGTTGAAAAGGTTAATAAAGAACTAGATCTTTTCATCGAGCATTTATATGTAAAGTAACAGTCTCGCGAATGCTCAGCGATTATGAGATTTGGTGATTAATATTTCACATTTTCGTTGGTTCATTACAGAAATTGATTTATTGATCTCGTGTGATATTAATCATTGCACCTGCATATCTCTTACTAGCTTACGTCACAAAGTTGCCAGCCTGGAAATTTCCTTATTTTTTCTACGGACTAATCTGGATATGTCATAATTTTTTTTCGAAACACTGTTATTAACTATAATCTTTAATTTTCTTTTATTATTAGATATTCAATTGTAAGTTAATTTCATTAATAAAGAGGGTAGATGACTAAAAATAAAAAATAAAATAAGTCTGTCATTTAGATTATGGCAAAAATTGTACACGTTATAGTTTTGAAGTATTGGTTTGTTGTTAGATTTTTACTTAATTTCAATGGCAATGATGCCCTATTCCTAGACACACAATATATAATACAAGAAATCAAGGTTTACAGACGGACTAAACAGACTACCATTACATATAGTCATCATGCCTAGTCAGTAAATTGAGACACTACCTCCTAACTTATAAGTAATATGTATTCAATTTAATGACTGTAGAGTACTACTTTAACTATAATTGGTTTTATTACTATTGACCATTTATACATAATGTACATAAGAGGTAAATTTAATCTTTATATTGTTATGAATTTGGATTATTTTATATTATACCTAATTATTTTTTGTATTATAAGTTAATATCTCGACATGTAATTATGAATTATTACCAATAAAATGACTATCTGACTTAAAAAACCTACCTCTTTATTTTAGTTAAGATTATTATAAAAAAATGTTAATCCTTAGCTTAAGTACCTACCTCTATATTTACTATGGATTATTTTTATAAAATATTAATTAAATAATGTCCGATTATGTTAGCGCAATTGTCAATCACTAGTCTCGGCCTAGAATGTACACCTGTCAGTAACTGGAAGGTCGTATAATTCTGGAGAGCGTATTAATAAATCTAACCCACGTTCAGACTATAAATCCTTCCATTTTTTTCAAGAAATATCGGGTTTTTATTTTATTTTATAGTGTCGATCATCATCATTCTCCTGCCCTTATCCCACATTACGTGGGGTCGGCACAACATGTTTTTTCCTTCCATTTTCCTCTGTAACTCGTCATCTCAACACTCACTCCTTTCTTACACATATCATACACATATTATTTTATAGTGTCGATAGTGAAATTAATTGAAGATTATTTGTATGTGAAAATTTTATTAACTTAAAATTACTTTTATATTTTCTGTTAAGTATTTTAAATTAAATAAATCTTGGCAAAGTTATCTTGAGTTGTCTATATGAACCAAATATCTTTATAAATTTTGTAAAATACTTACCTACTAGTATGTATATTTTTAATTAAATTTTATTTTATATGAAACTGAATATAAAAAAGGATTCTAAAATCCCACTCGTTATATTGTTAGTAAGTTTCTAACAATTTTCTATCTACGCTCTGCTGATATTATATCACTTTTTATAATAATGATTTTCACAATTTTATCTAAGGTGACCGCCATCTCTTTCTAACACTACCTCTTTCTCGTTTCACCTAATAGCCTACATTACGTAACACAGCAACAGATTTCTATTAGAATATTATTCGTTTCACGGTGTCATACAGCATAGTACGTATTATTTTCGTCACTCATACACTTGTTTCAAAATTTTTGCTGACAGATATAGATCTTAGATTCCCTGCGAATATGATTCAATTTATAAATGTAACGTCATAATAACGTATTTACAACGGATATTGATTTGAACTATAAATCTCGTAGCACCGTAGCACTTTCGTAGAGGCGTAGAGCGCCGTGGAACGACACAAATTATTTATTTGAATTTCGATCGCACGAAAAATCGTGCAATTTCTTTTTTAAATCCGTACTGGCTCCATTCTCTGTTTAAAAAACACCAACCGTATTTCCAAATTTACACAACACTTCACTTGACACTTGTCCCGATGTTGACAGGACGTACCATCCAGTTGAGAGCGCGAACGCGACTAGGACCGAGGCACGGCATCAACGAACGATATAATTTTACACTAATTATATTTATTTTTCATCTATTTCGGTCACAATAAATCGATTGGTAATTATGTTTTGACGTTTACGGGTTCTTTGTCCTGGCAAAGTCAAAGGATAATTGGAAGCTGTTTACGGTCAACCTTTTTAACAAGAAGGTTGCATTTGGCGGGTCACAGTGACATTATGGGAGGTTGTAAACATGTCAACTAATTTTAAATTTTTATTCGTCCGGCTGTCATAACTGTATAATGATGCTAAAGTTTATAAGACGAGTGATATTAAGAAACTGTAATTAATTTTAAAGTCACTATAAGTTATATATACACACAAGATACCTTTCATATTTCGCAATAAAAAAACGTTCAGATTATGAAACTGAGATTGTGATAAATATATCTTTCAAAAATGTTTAATTTATTTTTCCATTATACGTAAAAACGAGACCCACGATGTAGCATGTATATTCAGAATCCTAATTGTTATAATATCAAATTATAGATAATCAAATAACATACATTCATCATCATCACCCTATTAACGTTCCCACTGCTGGGACATCTCTCTTGACGAAAGAGATTAGGACTTAATTCACCACGCTGGCGAAGTGCGGGTTGGTGAATGTCACATGTCCTTCAAACTCTTTAAAGTTCTCAGAATATGCCGGTTCCCTCACGATGTTTTGCCTTCACCGTTAAAGCGCGTTGATGAAAGAGCCGTACTGGCTAAGTGGGAGAATACTTGACTTTCTTCCGAAGGTCTTGGATTCAAACCCCGCCACGCACCTCTGGATTATTTTTCTTATATTGTATATGAGCTTTTAAACATAAAATACAAAAACACAAATGTCCTTCCGTTTTATAAGTTCAATCCCCTTAAAATCGCATTGCTGAGGGATCAAACACTCTACAGAACATTTGGCTGGAAAACAAAACGAAATGTCATTTGTTATCTTTAAAAAACAAATGCGTTTCGACTGAAAGATTCAAGATTATGCACCTTGTATACATTAACTTAATCACGTTGTCCATCATTGCACTTTAGCACTTAAACAAAACAATTTTAGAGTTCAAAAGCCCTGTTTTTAATCGATGCATGTTTTTAAAACCGAAAATAAAATGTGATTAATATCTTTGTTTTGTGCGATAGGATTTGGAATTTTCAGTTACAGCTCAGAAAGGCGCTAGGAAAGTTACGCTCAAATGATTTTCAGGTTTATAGTGACATCGTGTTGAGGAGGTATCCAATATACAAAATCATTTATTTCCATAGTTTGATTTTACAATGGAATTAATGGAAAACTTGGGAACGTCAATCCCTACTAATATATAAATATAATTTGTCATGATTTTATTCTTGTCTGTGTCTTTTCCTGTATTTATTATTATTATTATTTATTTATTATCTATTAGAACTTAACGAAATAAAGTGTACAATGTTGCCTATGATTAATAAACTACTATGAAACTATGAATTAGGAGGTTTTATAATATATTTTTGGAGTTTACTCCTTAAGAAACGATCTGAGTTATAAGGCCCGGTACGGAAATTTTATGAGGAGTAAAATCAAAGTGTAACACGAAAAGTTGAGGCGTTACGTAGAAAGAGACAAACATATCTGTAGGATTGAACGTGTAAAAGAATGAGATGGAATACATTACACAGCGTATCTCATTCTCGGGGTCTCCTCTTTGCGCGAAGTAGCAAAGAGGTATTGCTGTATTTTATTTATATTATTTTACAACATACTTTATGTAATACTCTTTATTGAAGTAATATAAATAGTCCGAATAATTACAGATATATGTTTGTTTCTCTTATCATTTTAGCAGATGCGTTCATTTACCCTCTTTTTCTATTCGATATATATCATAATTATAGTTCGTAAGGAGTAAACTCCAATCGTGCGTCGTAGCTGACACACACACACTTTTTTTTTACTTTTGAGGGTTTCGTACCTACGTAGGTAAAACGAGACTCTTTTACTGAGACTTTGTCGTCTGTCTGTCTGTCACCAAGCTGTATTTCAAGAACCGTGATAGACAGAGAGTTTGAATATTGAGGTATGGTGTATTTCTCTTGCGGCTATATAGCGGGTTCGATTCCCGCCGAGGGGTCAAGTGTTTGTATATTGTCCTTGGTGATTAATAAGTATAGTAAAAAAATATCTATACATGTATGTCTATTATATTAAGTACTAGCTGACCCGGTGAACTTTGTTCCGCCTTAGACGCCATAAATGAGCAGATTTTTGATTTTATTAAATTAATTATTTTAAGTAAATGTATTGTTTATCAATAAAATTAGATTGACAGAAGAATCCGTTTTAAACGTAATTTTTGTTCCTCCTCTTTCACTATATTTGCAGCACACATTCAGTCAATTCTATGTCAAATGTCTTAAGGTTTCATTAAAAAAGTTTAATAATTTTATATGGTGGTTAAGTAATTTTAAATTTTCTAATTTTCCGCGCAATTTCCTTAACTTTTTCTTTCATAAGAACCTTCTCCTTATAATAACGAACAGAACAAAAAAAAGAATTAGCGAAATCGGTCCAGCCGTTCAGACGTGATGCCGTGACCAAGGGAAATAGGGATTCATTTTTATATTATAGATATATAGATATCAGATGTCTAGTACCCGTAACACAAGCTCAGAGCTTACCACGGGGCTAGATGTTGTTGCGTGGATTGTCCGGAAATATTTATTTATTTATTATATCCAACTATCAACTAATCAAAGCAAATATGTGAGAACCGAGAACCGAGTCGAATTGGGGCCAACGGTACAATATTTCAAAACTAAGAGGTTTTAAACTCATTTGGTAAATATCCAAATGACGAGTTTATCCGTTGTTTTGGCAGCGGCCTACTCCGTCCCAAACTGGATTACATAATTATCTATAATCTTAGAATATTATCTATAATCTAGCTGGAATCTGCCGGGATTTTGATAAATGATGCTGGGAAATTGCGTTGTGAATCATAAAGGAGCGAAATACGTATTTTGTTGTTTGCGGCGTAGATAATAATAAATAATAATAATAAATAAATATTCCAAATATATTGTTAATAATCTTTCTGTTTTCTTTTTTGGTAAAAGCTTTACTGCTATTTGGTAAGTGTACGCTATGGCTTGCATCTATCAAGAAAAATGCAAGATAATGTTTACAAGATACTCAACATAATGACAACATTAAGCGAAATCCTTATACATCTTTAAAGCTATGGTTCGTCAACATTGATGTAGCCACTTGAACGTCCAGTGGTACTGTAGTGCCACAAAACTTTATGCCGACTAACGTCCATGTTACTAGAGTGCCACACGAGTTTTTGGTTTTTTTATTTCGGATTTTCTTTATTTTCTAATAAGACAAGTTGCTAGTGTCAATGTCAGATGTCATTGTCAATAATTATTCTACTAAATTCTAATTAGAAAAACCCATACCTGGCAACAAAAATTATGAAAAAAAAAATATTTTGACAATAAAGTGAGAGAAATTTTCCGCCATTTTCCTATTTTTCGCAAGTTAATTTCTTTATGATTTACTTGTGATATCTGTATTAAAATTAAATATGTTATTGAAAAAACTAGACTCCAACCCCGTTAAAACGGTACCAAAATAATAATTAAATGTTCAGAGGAAGTATTTTAAATAAATTTATCAAAATAGGTCTCCAAATCAGACTAAAAATGCTACCATCCTATGTTTGATAATTTTTTAGTAAATGAAGATGTAGGTACGATGATTCATATTATTATTCAAGTTTATATAATCATAATAAAGAAAATAAATACATTTTTGGTTTTGAAATAGGTTTAGTACTTTTTATGTGATAAATAGTTTTAACGGAAAAAACGCGGCGTTTTTCACGCTCGGCGCGCGTAACGCGCGCTGGGACGTTAGTCCCTAGCTACGCCGCGGGCGCTGGACGTTTGATTGGGTAGTGGTATACTAATAATACATTTATCGTTTATTATAAAAAGATAAATGATTTTTACCTTTACTTGTTAAGTTTTGGCTTATTATTTTTAAAACTAATTGCTGTGAGTCACCACGTTGCTTAATGGCTTGTGAAATAGACCAGCACAACCTTGCGGCCATTTCCGGAAATCATTAGGTTAGCCTTGGACAAGGAAATCCAGTAATCCAGTAAATTACAATCTAGTCTAAACTAGTACTTTATATTAGCCTAGGCGAAAGGAATTTTCTGGAAAATAAACAATTGACTATAAAGGTTTCTGCACAGGAATAGTATATATATTTTGAAATAATTCGGAGTCAATACATCATTTTTTGAAGTGAAACTTCTATAGAATCGTTGTGATTTGAAACCGGATGAAACGGAAATGGAAATAAGATTGGCTTACCTGTCGGGTAAGCCAATCTTAAACGCTAAAAAGGTTAAGCAGCCTGTGCGCGACGCCAGTACTTGGATGGGTGACCGCCCGAACAAAATCTTTTTGCATAGTATTTTTTTATTTTTTTTATTCTTCTTATTCTTTTGTCGATTTACTGAAGTTTCACTTCTCTCGTTTTTATTTTAAGTCTTTGCATTTAAACATAATGTTTTATTTAATTATGACAAACAAACTTTTCTTTCTTACTTTCTTTTTTCTGAGAATCACAGGGCATACATGCAAAACTTAAGAAGTTCAACTAAAAGTGAAAATTAAAACATAAAAATATCAATGAAATAACATTGTTATGACAGTTCGCTTAAATTTTTTACACTGAGTTGAGAAACTAGTCTTAATATTTCTTCAGACCTCTTTATATGTCTACCTGCACATGTCAGCAAAGTTAGGAATATTGTTTTATCAAAAATCTTTAAATAGTTTTATTCATTAAAGTTATGACCACAATATTTCAGTTTTGGACTAGTCCTAACTAGCATATTATATTAAGACACACTCGTTTTCTACGTTACAAAAAAAAGACTATGTTATATAATCAAATCAAGATGTATTTATTTTATTTCTATGTCTTAAAATTGCCTATTATTCTTCCATATTTTACTGTATTAAAAAAAAACTTCATAGATTTTAAGATATGACTATGATGATCTCACCTGATGGTAAGTGTCGATATCCAACTTCAAATAAGTCTGGGACTTTTATAATTACTTATACAATTGATACAGAAATTAAAAGTTGCACACTTACAAATACATTTCAAGTTCAGTACGTTATGATTATTAAACATTGTTATCTGCTACCAATTAGCTGCAAACAGAGTAAGAATGTACGGTGTTTTGTAATTTATGTAGAACGCGATCAGTATTTGTATTTGTTTTTACAGGTCTTGTTTTGAGACTATAATCTTAATATATATAAATCTCGTGTCACAATGTTTGTCCGCAATGGACTCCTAAACCACTTAACCGATTATAATAAAATTCGCACACCATGTGCAGTTCGATCCAACTTGAGAGATAGGATGGTTTTTACGGCGAGAATAATTCGAATAATTTCCGGAATAATTTTATACCCGTGCGACGCCGGGGCGGGCCGCTAGTAATATTATAAAGGTGTAGAGTTTGTTTGATCGCGTTAATCTTTGGAACTACTGGTCCGACTTCAATTTTTTCTTTAACTGTTAACTTTAACTTGATAGCCTTTTTATCGAGGAAGGCTATAGGTAACTTTTTACCACCGGAAAATCCTTAAAATACGTATAGACGTGAGGTGAAAAAAATAGTATCAAATAAAAAAATATTCACTTACAAGTTACATACTTACATCTATTAAAAAAAAAACAAAACATACATCTACTTCATGATGATGAAGTTTTGAAGAATCAATAAAATAATTGTTAGTAATAACTTGTATTATTTAATCTTATCTTTATCTACCGTTAATATCCCACTGTTGGGCAAAGGCTTCGTTCCGTTTCATCTTATCTTGCCTTGTTTTATTACATAATTTGTTGTCTGTTGATCCTTGTACAGGGCAGAAAGTTCCTAATTCAAATGGCTCATAACAAGACAACGAAACGAGGTAGACCCATATAATTTGGAAGAGATTTGTAGAATAAATTATGAAGTTTAATACAACATGCAAAAAACTTAATAATCCAGTTTAAAATTACAGATCAAAAATAAAATAAACATCGTTTTTTTTTTTTAAATTTCACCAAAAAAATATTTTTTAATAAGCTTTTGTAGCTAAACTGTATTTTCTTTTAATTTTCTTAGCTAGGTAAACTATCTAGCTTTTATATGAAACTACTTAGAATAAAATACACCGTTTACTCAAACAGAAACGAAGAAAACCCCAGATAAAGTAGATTACATTTTAAAAAAAAATGTATACGATATTTATCGATAGATTTATGTCGTGTATCCGCGCACATTTCGTTTGATCAAGGTTCGAAAATACATTTTGTATAGCTCTACAGACAAATGAGACCTATTAGGTCGATGACAAAACTCGGACATCACTGATTTGTCACAAAATTGTCCCAAGTTTCGATTCAGATCATTTATGAAACTTTCAATAAACGTGAAAGTGACTCAGTGGCCAAATATTTTCCGAATGTCACACTTTTTCGTGCACTGAGCCGCTGCCAAGCAATATTCTGACATTTTATTATAGGTAGATTATAATTATGTGGATAAACCAACGCAATGGCTGGATAGTTGGGACGCAGCTCGGGGATAACAGCTGGGTCAAACTTGTTATTAGATTTTTCTGTTTTGTATTTTTTTCGCTAGAGTTTAAGCCTTTGTCAAATAGTCTACGAGAACTGGTGCGAGGGAATGGCCTTAGATTAAGGTACTGTTATTTTCCGTGTAATTAAAAAAAAATTGTTTTGGCTTCGGTATCACAATTGGCTATCAAGATACATAACACAGTCAGACCAGGCTAAACTAGTTTTACCGCCTAACTAAGATCAAATTAACGTTTATTATCATTTTTCAATAGTTGAACACGGTTCAATCAAACTAGATTTGCAGCATAATATGGTGAAATTGGGGCTTAGTCTTCAGTACGTGTATTCTGTAATGTTTTTGAATATTGAAATTAACTATTTTATTTAATGTTTTCCAACTAGTAAAACTATAGCGTTTGCCGAAACTTGTTGGTGTAATTAGGTATGTTAAAATATTTACTAAAGAACCCGAAAACAGTGTTACAGCATAACCTCTAGGTACAATTTATATATTTTTTTTTCAAATACATCAAGTTGTTTGCTCGAGCTCAATCAGGTTGTTGCGTTACGTCATATTTTAGATTTCGCGGTTTTCACCTTGTTCTCCAATAATTTAGGAACTACTATTCCGATTATAAGATTTTTAACCGAAATTTAGAAGGATTTATCTTAAAAACACGGCAACACCATATTTTCCCGCGGTAACATAGCCCTTAGTTTCGTTGAAACTCGTTTAAAAACTAACAGTAAGCCTACTCCTACTAGATACTTTGAGCTGCGCAGGAGTTCGCATGACGTGCGGTCTCACGTCACCGGTGCTTCTGGAGAGGAATCGTCGCCATAAATTATACGACAGAGGCTGGAGAGTTTTTGATGGTGCTTGATGACAATTATAGACGGTCAATATAATGTTTGAGATGTTATCTATATTATTATATATATTTTTCGTGCGCGTCTTTTTACTAAGCTATGTTCTTTTTGATTTCTGGCTTAGCCTACAATCTAATCAACGTTTTTTACTTTATTTTGGATTTGATAATGTTTTTACAAGTGAATTATTTTATAATTACTTTCGCAATTATAAGTAAACTGGCTGGCCCGTACCGACTTTGCTCCATAAAAAAAAGTTTATATTATACTTATGAAAAACAGTAGAGTGTTACAGGTAGATTAATAATACTAACTTAATGGATTGAAATCCTTCTGAGCACATCATACCATAACCTACTAATCTATACCCTTACTTTACCTATTTCCACAATCTAGACTAGTATTTGTCTAGATTTTGTCATGTGGGTTAAATGGCACACATTGAATGAAGCACTGTTCATTACAAAATCCAGCGGCCGTGCCAAATTATTAAATTCGTATAATTCGGGCAGCTCCGTGGATCTAGAATCTAGGCAATCCAGGCACTTGCATTCAGTTTAGTGCTCTGGACTAATTAGTTTACATAATTGTTGATAGCAACTACATTCAAGTCTCGGTTTATTTCTCGTTTCATACAGTTTGGCCGTTTTGTAGTTTCGGCTGGGTTTTACAAGATGCCGTGTTGGCTAAGTGGGAACTAATAATATAGAGCTAAAAAAAATTGTTTGTTGTACGCACTTATCTTACGAACTACCTATTGGTCAGATTTAAATAAAATATTGTTACTAGCGGCCCGCCCCGGCGTCGCACGGGTATAAAATTTTCCCGGAAATTATTCGAATTTTTCTCGCCGTAAAAACCATCCTATCTCTCAAGTTGGATTGAACTGCACATGGTGTGCGAATTTTATTATAATCGGTTAAGTGGTTTAGGAGTCCATTGAGGACAAACATTGTGACACGAGATTTATATATATTGTTATTTAAACTTGAATAATTATTCAATGTTAGATAGTTCATATATCGAGGAAGGCTATAGGCTACTATTAATATTAACCGCAGGAAAAGCTATAAAGACAGGCAACGCCGTGGCGTGAAAAAACTAGTTAGTTATAATATCACATTCCTTCAAAATTACTATTCTATACGAAGTTAATATGTAGTATATATGTATAGTCGTAGTAATATAAAAAAACTGCGCAGTTTCAGCAAAAGCCCATTTTGTGGATGTATAAATTGACCACCTGCTCGAATAAAACATAAGTTTGCGTCACTCATAGTTTATATAAAATATAATGGTTGTAAATTATTGTGAAATCTGGATCTTATTTAGATTTGGTAGTTAAGATTTCCGTGATTTTAAAATAACTACAATTCTTAATGTATATCTTTAGTAAAAAAGTGGTTATAGGCACTCGTAAAATATAGTTTAAAAGATGTGTTAGTTACCTAATTATTATAAAATTTGAAGTATAGTTTAATATATTAAATAGTATTTCATATTATTAAAACAACCCGAGTAAAGAAAAGGCTCATTTATTATATTTAATGAATATCAATATATTCGCATATTAACAATTCTTAAAGTCAAAATAAGCGAACCATTCTATGCATTGAGTTTTAGTTCGAACTATTGAAAATTGTGTTGAAATTTTACCCACACTAATTATGAATTTCACATTCACAATTTCTATAAACAAAAATAACCTCTGCAAATACTGTAAATACGTTCAAAATCCAATTATTTATAACTAATCCAACCAAGCTCAGTGTAACATTACATTAATAACATCATAAGTAGGTAATATCGCACTTCTGAAAAATACTCAAAGTCATAAAACAATCTTACGCGTGGGCACGTTAATACAGAATGTAGGATCGTAGGTATATTATAGTATCCAGTTGAGTCACATATTTCAAAAATATCACGTGTTACATTCGTTTAATTTTAACTGAAGAATGCCGTGGCTTCCGTGTCGCATTGTGGACTTGCGGAGTTTCGTGCTGATAAACTAATAGATTAGAGAACTTATTTTCTTTTAAATTGTAATTTTTATTGACCCAGAATTTGTAATATAGGTACTTCGGGATACGATAGATGAAAGGCACCAATTTTTAAAACAAGCCTTCTATTGGCAGAGCTGTCATCATCATAAAAACCTCGATTTCTTTCAGCATAATCTAAATTTTTAATTAAAAAAAACTCCGATTCCATAACTTTATTTGCCTTAAAAGTAAATATCATATTATTTTGTAAAGTGCACGTGAGTCGCCTTAATTGAGACCCCACTAGAGTATATTTGCTATTATTCTTCAAAATTACATCATGCGCATAAAATAAATAAATCTCGTCTCACTTTTACTTTGCTTATACAAAGGCAGGAGTTCAGTTAAATTCAAAGTAAATTGTCTCAGTAAATAAAATAATTAAATAAATATTTCCAGACATTTCACACAGCAACATCTAGCCCCGTGGTAAGTTCTAAGCTTGTGTTACGGGTACTAGATATCTCATATATAATAGTCATACACATATAGATATTTTTTATTATACATATTAAACACCCAGACCAAGGAGATCGTGCTTGCAGAACATACAAACACTTTCACCCTCGGCGGGAATCGAACCCGCTACCTCTTGCGCCGCAAGCGGACCCTCGCCCACCGCGCCACTGAAGCAGTAGAAATACTTTTCAAAACCTAGAGGAATCTGGGTATCTTCGATTTATATTCAAAAACCCATCCCTACGAAAGAATAAGTAAATTTATTTTCTTAAATAATAAAGCATGAAAACTACTGACACTAAGCGTTCCATTATAATTTATGTCAATAAAACATCTACCTACCTAAGTGTGTCAGAGTCACCTTGCACACCCGACACGGGCCATTAAAATCAACATCCTATCCTCGTAAACTTTTTTTTAATTAATAATAGAAAACTAGAACTTAATTTTGTATGACATTGAAGTTTCCACAGATATCAAGATTATTGAACACTTATTTATTGTTAAACTATTTTACTAGCTGTCGAGTTCCGGCTTTGCTGGGATGCGAGAAAACTTCCTCTTGGAATAAATATAATTAAGATCCGTGTAGTAGCTTAGAATTTATCCCGAACATATAGATAGACAGACTTGTGACAGGTGAACTTTAATGTACATATATAAATACTAGCTGACCCCAGCAAACGTTGTTTTGCAAACAAATTTTTTTTTATTTTTTTCAAAATGAAAAATAGATTTTGGTCGATTCTCAGACCTACTGAATATGCTCACAAAATTTCATGAGAATCGGTCAAGCCGTTTCGGAGGAGTTCGATTACGCACCCCGTGACAGAAGAATTTTATATATTAGATTTCCAAGCACTTTTTCAGAAATTATCACGAGCAATAAAAATAAATACGTAATCAAAATCTCTTCAAAATTACACAATTTCCCAAACGACAAAATGCACAAACTTCAAACTCATGCGTACAGTACTGCCAACTAGCGGTACGCCACGTAACTATTATGAACCAACCAACATGGCACAGAACCAAACACATCATTCGGTAAGGTATGGCATGACTTAGTACGACGAATTTGTAACAGATGGCGCTGTGCAGAAA
This sequence comes from Gymnoscelis rufifasciata, assembly GCA_929108375.1. Taxonomy (NCBI): domain Eukaryota; kingdom Metazoa; phylum Arthropoda; class Insecta; order Lepidoptera; family Geometridae; genus Gymnoscelis; species Gymnoscelis rufifasciata. The sequence continues at coordinate 2,656,941 of OV815327.1, read as the reverse complement.
ATATTGATGAGTTCGGTGGGGAGGAATACATTTTTTTGTTTCTTTATTAGATCATTTAAATTTAACTAAAAACATAATGGAAATAAATGTATACAACACATAATTATTTTTAATTATTCTTTAAACAACTGACCAATAACATAGGGACGAATGTTTGAATGGAATAATAACATAATCAAGGAGTATTTATGCGTATGAAAATGTTTTTTTTGGATTATAACATACCCCATATAAATTGACTTAGCAAACTTTGCCGATACTGAGTGTGGTAGAAGTCTGAAAGTTTATAAAGTAGTTAAAAGTCACATTTAAACTATTTTGTCAGGCATAATCCGTCTATCGGTGTTGATCATACATTTATAAAAGAATGTTAAGTCGACCAATATCGTGAAATGCTCGAAAACTTTACAAAGTTGTCGCATTTAATCGCATGTCGGTTTCGATGATACCACGACATATACGAGTAATATGGCCCTTTAATATATTTAGTACTAGCTGTGCCCCGCGGTGTTACCCGCGTTATAATGTATTTTCCTGCGGTAAAAAGTAGCCCTTGTTATTTTTCAGGCTCTAGAGATTCTGTGTACCAAATTTCATTTAAATCGGTTCAGTAGTTTTCGCGTGAAAGCGTAACAAACAAACTTACATTCGCATTTATAATATTACTAGCGGCCCGCCCCGGCGTCGCACGGGTATAAAATTTTCCCGGAAATTATTCGAATTTTTCTCGCCGTAAAAACCATCTTATCTCTCAAGTTGGATCGAACTGCACATGGTGTGCGAATTTTATTATAATCGGTTAAGTGGTTTAGGAGTCCATTGAGGACAAACATTGTGACACGAGATTTATATATTACTAGCAGCCCGCCCCGGTTTCGCACTCGTTATTATTCAAATATCATATTAGATTTTCTCGCCGTAAAAAAACATGATAGGACTTCAACGCACATTAAAAAAAAATATTGGCCTAACTGGATGCTTGCTTATATGACATGTCGAAATGATCTGATCAGATAATCTTACCTTCTAAGAACTGCCTGGTGGGGAGTCGCAGCGAAACCTTCAGGGAGGACGCGTACACGGAGTCTATGTACCACCGCGGGTCCGACTGGCCCAGCCTGGAACCTCTGGAAAAGACAGACAGACACTTTAACAAAATATTCGACTATGTGTTGACAATGACATCTCTTTGCCACCGTAGAATATCCACAACAGAGTTAGGAGAGATCATAGCATTAACCAATTTGAAAACTAATTAAATACGGAGCTTATGGAGTATGTTTTACTCGCGACGTAGCACATTTGTATAAAATAAGAATTATGAAAAATTTATGCGTGGTCATTACCATATAAGCGTCGAAATGAGGACCTCCTCCATTTTTACGTAGGTTAAAAATGCGTCAGGTCTTTGGAACGAATCTAAACAATTAGTGCGTAGCGTGTCTACGAACTCTGTAGCCGTAGACCCTCTACGCCGTAGTAGTACAAAATTTGTTCTATTAAAAGTCACAACTTTGTAATTTTTTTCCTATTAGGATGCTTTCTAGACAGAATGTTTTAAAATTAATTGATTTATAGCTAAATATAACTTTAACCTCGTTAAGCTCAATAGTTTAAAAGATGATGTCCCTTACACATGGATATTTTGAAGAGGCGTCCATTACGACGTAAAATTTTTTTACAACCTTAGCTAATTAAAATAATTTTGTCGTAACTACCCGAACCGCCTTGTTCATGCAAGCATTTTATGTTATACAGTTAAGAAATGTATAGAAAATTAGTGAAATACTGTTGCTACAATATTTGCGACAGTATTGAAAAAATAAGTTTTTGAACAAAATATTGTAACGGGTTCGTAATTTTGTGTATGCGTGTTACACCGTATGCAACAGACAGTTACTTAGATTTACGACGTCGCTAAAAGCTACATAAACAAAACTTGACCCTACGACTCAAACATGTTACTACAATTTCACATACGACAAAAAAAATTACTTCAAACTTCTTTATTTTAAGAGATATCAAAATTTTAAATTTACATATCGATAGAGGACAAAATATCCAGTTGAATGATATAAAAATGACCCTTACGACAAAATGTCCCTTACAACATTTCCGATTTCCAAAGTCAAAGTCAAGTGAAAGTCAAAGTCAAAGTCAGCGTCGATATATGTATTGTATTAAGTGTATGAGATATCCAGTCTTTGTGATGCATACGTTTAAGGCTATGTTAAGGCTATGTTATTTCTACATCGATCCTATATGGATTCAATATTATTATCTTAATAAATAATTTTATCCGACTTCATAAAAAAATTAAAAGGCCTGAGATATTCATCATAATCACCCTATTAACGTTCCCACTGCTGGGACACAGGGACTTCTCTCTAGCCGAGTGATATTAGGCCTTAATTCACCACGCCGGCCAAGTGCGGGTTGGTGATTGTCACATGTCCTTCAAACTCTTTTAAAGTTCTCAGAACATGCCGGTTTCCTCGCGATGTTTACCTTCACCTTAAAAGCACGTGTTTAAAGCGCACATAAATGTCTCCAAAAGAAAAATCTATAGGTGCGTGGCGGGGTTTGAACCCACGACCTTCGGAATTAAAGTCGAGTGTCCTCCCACCCTTGAGATATTGACACATTTAAATTAGATATACTTAAAGATCAGTTAATTTAAACTTGTTTTCTAAAATACATATTTAAATAAGTTTACAAAACTTTACGAAAATAGAAAAGAAAACAGAGTGTATATTATCTGTGCCCTATGTAGAAATCAATAAATTTAATTACATTTCTATAGATAATTAAGAAGTTAAGTTGTCTGCCAATTCCTCAGTAATGAAAAGCTCTAAACATCGAACAAAGACATATCATTTGCCAATATAAAAACAAAACAATGGAATAAGGTTAGAATAATCAAAACATTGGCCGTCCCGACGCCTCGGCATTGAAACTAACAAAACACCATTGAAAATAGCTCAGCTATATTTACCCTTTCTCCATGTTCACTTATTCTAACACTTTCTAATTCAAAAACATTTTAAACTACAGCTTGGTATAAAACTACATGGTTTTCGTGAGTCTTATGTCAAATAACTATTTCCGTCTTCTCCCAAGTTCACGTTGGTATAAATAAAAATATGAAGTTCGCCGTTTTGCAGAATTTCAGGTGTGTTATTTTGAGCTGAAAATTGTAGATGGCGCTGGTTTCGATCGATTATAGTTTAGACTACCACCGCGAGATGTCAGTAGTAGTTGGGGCTATTGATCGAGAGATGGCGTAGAGAGCTTATTGAAGGGTCATTAATTTTCGCCGTCCGTCGGTCACCTGCGGCAGTATAATATTATATATTTGAAGCCACAAAACGTACAAAGTCTAAACGTTTATTTCCTTAGAAACACAGGGCATACATGGAGTGGTCAATTTAAAGTTAATTAAACTAAAAATCCAACCAATCAATTTTAGTGACTAAAAAGTAGACGGGGCGCGAGTGCGTTTCATTTCAACCATTTTAAGTAATTTCCTTATAATTTGTGCATCATAACATTGTCGTGTTTATGACAGTTACTGACAGTTTTGATGGTTTTTCAATAAATTTGTCTGGTACTTAGCATACGGTAAAGTAAAACATTACATTTACTATTTTGATTTATAACGGGATATTTACCATGATTGATTGTCTTTCGAGTTTTCCCGATTGGCACAGTTACATAGGCCATGATCGCGGTTGAACTCCAACGTTATAAATCTAAATAGTATTGATAACCATGATAGTTTCAAAAGTTTGAAAACATTAAATATATCTAATAATATCAAAATAAACCCAGGAACTGAAAAAACGGAAGAATCTGTTCTTCTCTTTTTTCCAGTTCCTGTTACTAGTTAAAAGTGTATCTATACTAATATATAAAGCTGAAGAGTTTGTTTGTTTGTTTGAACGCGCTAATCTCCGAAACTACTGGTTCGAATTGAATAATTATTTTTGTGTTGGATAGTCTAGTTATCGAGGAAGGCTAATAGGCTATATAACATCACGCTACGACCAATAGGAGCAAAGATATAGTGGTAAATGTGTAAAAAACGGGAGAAATTGTTCATCTTTGAAGCCTTCCGTTGCGTGCGCCGTGAAAACGGTTCAAGATACACAAAAAATATGTAGAAAAGAATAATAGCTCTTTTAATGATCTAAAAAACAGTCCGCGATAGTATATGTCTATCTTTTAAGATTAACTCACAAAAACCGTTTTTATGGTACCTACCTAATTTGGTCGAAATAATTTGTTTAAGTTGTATCAACATAATAATATTAATCTTTATTCAAATAAATATGTTGTTGGTTAAGAGTACTTCATCCATTATAACGCGGGTAGCACCGCAGGGCACAGCTAGTTAAGAATAAAATGAAAAATACAAAGTCCAACACAATAAAATAATTAGCTTAAAACGAGGTTGAATGATAGGTAGAATAATTATAAATGTTTAAAACGAGGTTGAATGTTTTTTTTTTAACCCCGACCAAAAAAGAGGGATGTTATAAGTTTGACGTGTCTGTCTGTCTGGGACATCATAGCTCCCGAACGGATGGAGCGATTTCAATTAAGTTTTTTTTAATATGAAAGGTGCGTTTGGCGCAAGTTTTCTTAGACATGATTGTTTTATGAAAATCGGTTGTGCCGTTTAAAAGTTATGGGGGTGAGAGTGGGGAAGGAAAACCGAAAATCTGCAAATATACTAGAGTGAGGTATTAAATGAAAGCGAATCGCGTGCCCATTACAATTTACTAACTTTAAATTACAATTAAGGAAATTAAGGCATTGGAATCCCCCGATTCCAAATTTTCTTAAAATTATATTTAGATTTATTTGAAATGATTAGTATTTACGTATATCCATCATAAGAAACCAAGGTCCCTTGTAGGAAGTTAATGCATGCATGTATGATTATATAATATCGCATTTGTTTTTACCCCACAATATTCATATAGGCGTGTTTTTATTAAAAATATGCTTTGTGTAGTGAATATTGACACATGTGTTATGCAGAAATTTGTAAAATAGAAACCAAAGTTTAATTCTTATAAATTCGTATACCGCGATTGCGTTGCGATTTTATAAAGTTTCCCGTAGGTAATCGCAACACCTCACTCTCCCCTACCCTTGAGAAATTATATGTAATGTGACATTCTAACTATTGCTCGGTGGGTTGTTCGTTGCAATCACACTGTGAGTGAGCATTTAGTTGGGTCTTGCGATCACTGTTTGCTGAAAAATACACAGATTGCCCGGGCTCTCGCAAAACCTTGCCGAAAGCACAGTAATATTGTACTTCTTTTAAATGATGTTTTTTTATTTTTTTATTTTTTTTTTGTTTACTGTCACCTTTATTATAATTGATCTGTATTTAATGTTAACATAGGACTGTCTATTCTGGAGGTGGGCGTTGGCTCTGCAACACAGTTTCTGCAAACTTTCGCAGACGCCATCGTTCGAATCTAATTGTGTAACTTACCGTTAATGTCCAATTAAACGATTTTTGATTTGATTTTGATTTGATTTTGATCTTAATAATAGGTACCTTATTATTTAGATTTGTTTAGTAACAAGCCACAAATGAAGCGGCCTGTAGCCATACCACTTGTTGCCACTTATTATTGGAGATTACAACATGTAATGTTGTAAGCATTTGACCGATTTTTCACAACTAAAATTTTGTCTTTAATTGTCAAATGTATGGGATTACAACATAATAATAATAATAAAATAAAAATGGTTTTATTGTAAAAAAAAAATTACAAAAGGCACATCTTGTGCAATTATCCGGAAGTTGACCTATTTCACACGTCTTTGGCGAAGTTCAAAGAGGCTGCAACTAGGGATGTATGTTTTTTGTAAGATTTATAGTTATGTATGTATTTCATTGTAATTTAGGTAGTAAAATTTTTTTTGTTGGTTGTATTATTTTTTTATAATGTTTATCTGTATAATTAAGTATATTTTATAAGTGTTTGGAATTTATATCTGTGTAATGTTAAAATTTTAGATTATAATTAAGTTAATTACATTGTCGTTCTTGGTATGTGCATCTTACTGTTAAGACCATGTAATTATTATACCTTAAATAAATAAATAAATAAATCTTATCGTTATTACGATGTCTTACAGACGACCTATGCTACATTAAAACTAAACATGTTTTAATCCACAACATTCGTAAGTGGAAACTAGTGGTAGGCTACTGTTGTTCTGTTCTACAACATTACATTTAGTAACACATGATTAAAATAAATAAATAACGCTCTAGCCCATCATTCATTCTGACTGCTTCAGTGGCGCGGTGGGCGAGGGACCGCTTGCGGCGCAAGAGATATCGGGTTCGATTCCCGCCGAGGGTGAAAGTGTTTGTACGAGTATGTTTTTCAAACACTTTCTCCTTGGTCTGGGTGTTTAATACTTATGTATAATAAATAATATCTACCTAAGTATGCCTATTATATTAAGTATATCAGATATCTAGTACCCGTAACCTTAGAGCTTACCACGGGGCTAGATGTTGTGTGAATTGTCTGGAAATATTTATTTATTTATATTACGAGGTTCTGTATCGGGATATATCTAGCTTAAGCTAAATAGCTTATAAACAATCATACCGTTGACTCATCATTATATTAAGAACGAAAAGAACAAAGAATATTTACCTACTGCCCGCTATTTTATGTTATTGGCACACAATGAGACTTTGTTGTGCGACATTTAATGTTGTTAATGGGCGATAGAATTTATTTATTTAAGTATGTTAAATATTTCAATAGCTCACGCAATCGAAATCAGTCACCTGATTTCGATTGCGTAAGACGAAAGAGTCAATAGAATAATTCTTAGAGGAGTTTTGCTATTTTCAAAAGTCAAAAAGAAGTTATAAAATTTGCTTTTGTAAACACAATTATATACAAAAATTGTTTTAAAATATAATATTTAAGTAAGCTCTAACGAGTAAAATGATTATAAAAAACACTTTTTCAATCGACTTCAACTAAAAAATGCCTATGGATTATAGTAGTAAACCGATTATTATCAACTTTAAATGGGACCCACGTATCTAAAGCAACAGCTTCAGATACAATAATCATCAAAACAATGCGTTTTGATGACACAGAGAAAAAGGTTGTATTCCAATGAGTAAGCAGATGCCAGCAGCATGTTCCAAGCCTTAGAGATACACTAAGAAACGTGGTACCACATGAACATAACAATTCATAAAAAAAAAAAAATTATAATCTTTGATCCATATAACGGTTCAGACCATCGGTTTTGTTGACCTATAGCAAAATATCTAAGCCAATGTGTAATACCGCCCTTGAACCTCTTCTATCTATGCCGTGAACTTCAGTGTTACCAACCAAACACCAATGAAACCAACACCTTAAACAACAGCAAAATGTTTTGTAACACAATATGGGCGGGAAAAGAGCGGGAAATACGCGGCGCATTGGCGCCAAAAATAACAAAATTACAATGTTCGTGGACGCTGAGATAAATTGGGACTGAAACGATATTATTCAGAGTTGAACGATCGGACGATTTCATTTAAAATTGTGTGCTAAGAATGTAAATAATCCCTCGAGAATGCGAAAGTAATTCGGTCAGTCTGTTTGTCGGTTACCTCGTCTATCGGTGACCGAAAATTTATTGAGACTGTATTTGAATGCGGGATAATATTGAAAAATCTGCTGAAATTTAGCTTGTCGATCTAGGGGTAATATAGCGACGTCTTGTTATTAACAAATTTCCAGAAGATAATATTTTTTGTAAATACCTATATATATCGACGCTGGAAATTTGAAATGTCGTAAGGGACATTTTGTCTTAAGGGACATTTTTATACCATACATCTGGAAATTTTGTCTGTATATTTAAAATTTTGATATCTCTTCAAAAAAAGAAGTATGAGGTCAAATTGTATTGTAGTAAGTGAAATTGTAGTAAAATTGTTGAGTCGTATGGGTTAAGTTTTGTTTATGTAGCTTTTAGCGACGTCGTAAATCTAAGTAACTGTCTGTTTTATACGGAGTAACACGCATACACAAAATTAAGAAACCGTTACAACATTTTGTTCAAAAGCATTTTTTTTAAATATGGTCGTAAGTACCAATAAGAAATACATTTCTTAACAACATAAAATGCTTGCATGAACAAGGCGGTTCGGGTAGTTACGACGAAATGATTTTAATTAGCTAAAGTTATAAAATATATTTAACGTCGTAATGGACACCCTTTAAAAGCCTTCTAGGCCTTCATGCTCCATCTTAGATCACATCGTCACTTAACATCAGGTGAGATTGTGGTCAAATGAAGGCCTATCCAGCATAAAAAAAACAAAAAAAAACTGCTTCCTAAATGTCAAAGTGACATCAACTTTTAAACTATTGAGTTTAACGAGGTTAAAGTTTTATATTTAGCTATAAATCAATTAATTTTAAAACATTCTGTCTAAAAAGCATCAAAATAGGAAAAAAATAACAAAGTTGTGACGTTTTAAAAGAACAAATTTTGTTTTTTTTTTGCTTTACTGTATAGCGTAGCATATAGGTATCTATATTTTATAAAGAAGATGCTATTATACTATTTATAAACAAAAAATATGTTTATTACATTTATGCAACTATCAATTAAAATTATTCTTGAGTAAAATTGTTTAACATTTTTGGCTAACGGTAGGTTTTCTCTAAACATGAGCATATTTTACCATCAATGCATGCTAAAATGCTGCATCTTTTGTTATTTTGAAAGACTACATTTGTGTTATAATTCCCTAAATACTTTAAATAGTTTGACAATGAAGGGATTGCAATATCTTATAATATAAAATTCTCGTGTCACAGTTTTCGTTGCCATACTCCTCCGAAACGGCTTGACTGATTCTCATGAAATTTTGTGAGCATATTGAGTAGGTCTGAGAATCGGCCAACATCTATTTTTCATTTTGCAAACGTTTGCTGGGGTCAGCTAGTTTTATAGAAAATCCAAAAGAGAAGACAAATTTTCTTTAATAAAAGCAACTAAGTACTGTAGAGCAAAGTCTAGAGACCGCATAATATTTTTTGCTTAAAAAAAACTTTGTCTGAAAACTATTCATAAATCAGATTTAGTACAATGATGAGATAATTATTATACCGCTAATATCAAAAATAAACATTTAGCCGAAGTAATGGAGTCTTCAAAGGCGAATTCCTAGTTTTATTGGAGAAAACCGCCAAATGTTTACGACCGAGATGAATTTTACATGACACACCTATAGAGTTATAGAATTGTTATATACATTAAACCAAAACATGTGTTGCTTTCGATCATTAATGAAAATGGTTAATATATAATAAAATATTATATTATACATATATATATAGTTTACATATTCTGTAAAACTATATATTTTTGATAACTTCAATACGTATCTATGTAGCCAATAACAATCATATTCACTTCAGCTTCATAACATAAGCTTATAACTTTTGAAACTATCATGGTTATCAACACTATGATGCATCGTCTCGCAATAAAAGACTGAATTGATTTTGACATTATCTATTTATTTCGCGAGGTGCACAGTGCAACAGACCAAAAAAAATGTGACGTTTATGACATAAAACAAAATTTGTTATTAGACAATTAATTATGTCCTTTTCTGAATATTAGGAGATTGAGGCTTTTAGATTGTAGAAACTTCAGTTTACCTGAGCACTCAGCTCAAACTATATTTTAACTTTTTTTATTGAAAAAAAAACGCCTTTTTTTATTCGTCCGATGTTTTAACCGGCCTTACTTGACGTTATCAGTATCTTACTGAGTATTAAAAAAGTGGTATGATGTAGCAGCACTTACCTTATGGTAATCCTTTGCTGGCTAAATAAAACCTCAATTATGACTATAAAATTAATGATTTAAAAGACAAATTTTATCATCAATATAAACACGCACACGCGCATAAAACGATGTTATTTGGATTATATTAGATCACTGTGTATTTAAATCGATGTTTATATGACAGGATATCCGTTAAATTATTGGAAGCCAAATAGCTTTATCTTATATTCTCGTTATTTTAGTTCAGCTCTAATAACGTTTGAATAATTGCAATAATGAGAGATTATCAGTGTATAGTGGTTTTTTTTAACTTTAAGAATAAGGCTGTACTGTCTGGCGTGTACTTTTTGGTTTTTACCTGATAAAACAGAGCTTTTTCCCGGGAAATCATTGATGAATTTAATAACATTTGAAACTGACTGAAGACGTTGACATTGATATTTTCAATATATCAGTAACAAGTCTTAAAAAAGTTCTTAGTGATAAGTTTTTCCGTGAGTAACATATCCAATATTTTTGTTTTTTTTGTATAATATATATTTAATGTTATGTAATGTAGGTATGTTGTTCATATTCTTTTTTTTTTTGTATACAACCATTTATTTTCTATATGTGGAAACTTTTAATTGGCCTTAAGTGTGCACCTATGTGCAGATATTTGTTTTTACTACCTTAATGTTAGCTGTAAGTTTTCCTAAGATCTTTAAATAAATAAATAAACTGGGTTTCTGAAATAATCAATCTTAACTATAGGCGAAATTAAGTTGTAGTTTTGCAATAATCCTCCAATTATTCTGACAAAAAGAAAATCATTTTACCACTCAGCTGTTTTTTTTCTGTGACACTGGATTATTTTGCTAAATTTATCCACTGGGTTTCATTTTCGCTTTATCAAAACTAATCTTTTAAGAATTGCCAACAATTTGTCTCCGTCGTATATCGTAGTAGGTAGGTATTTACAGATGTGTTGCCCTAGTGGTGTAGTTTTCTACTTTAAAAGTTTTACTCGTAAGATTATGCTATTTTAGTCCCTGATGCAAAAAGAGCGGTGTAATAAGTTTGACGTGTCTGTCTGTCTGTGGCATCATAGCTCCCGAACGGATGAAGCGATTTCAATTTAGTTGTTTTTGTATAAAAGGTGAGTTTCGCGCGAGTGTTCTTAGACATGTCGGAAATCGGAAGACCCGTTTAGAAATTATGATGGTTAAAAGTGGGAAGAAAAACCGAATGATAATGTACCTATATGTCCATGTATGCATTTGCGTCTATGGAAATAAACGTTTTGACTTTCACTTACACTTTATACTTGGAGTGGCGACTCAAATAAAAGCGCACCACGTGCACATTACAAACTATTGTAGTATATTAGTATGACTTGTTACTTTTAAGGGAACTAAGGTTTTCGAATCGATGTTTTTTTTTTATTTTTAATTAGATTATATGGTATTTATGCGAACAAGTGTTTATATTTCTGCCACTCGCTAAGTGCATGATTTATCACGTACAAACATAAACTAACCCACATATTTCTAAGTAGTTTTGAAGAGCTCAATCAACTATGATGAAAAAATTAAGAAATATGTTATCTTCGAATTCATCAACCAACATCATGAAATTAGCGATCCTTCGATATGCCCACAATATATGATTTATAGTAGGCTAGTAGTATGATAAATGATAATGAGGTATGTGAAGTAATAAAACAACACATTATGTATGTCATTTTAACAGAAATTATTTCTGTATTTCAGTATTTTGATTTTTAATTGTTATTTTTATACAGAAATACAGAAATACAGAAATACAGAATTTATTCATAATACCATTATTACATGTCAAAAATAATTAATTAAATAAAATTTATATTACAAATATTATAATTGTAAAGTTCTAATTACATTGTACATTGTACAAATAATATTTTTTTTTTTTTATATAAACGGCAAACTAAAGAAATCACTGATATCATAGAGTATCATTTCAGTGAGCCACTTTCTCAGCTTGTTTTTAAAAATAGGCGTGGAAGCTGCGTCACGAATACAACCTGGCAATCTATTATAAATAGAAGGACCGATAATATAAATAGACATCTTAGACTTCTGTAACCTGTGCGAGGGTGTAACCAAGCGGTAGTAATGTTTATTACTTCGAAGGGCTCGGTCGGCGTTGATGCCGCGGCGCTGGAACAGGTGCACATTGTTGTGGGTGAATAGAGCGGTTTGGAATATAAATTCACCTGCAATTGTGAGTATGTTGTATTCCCTGAACAGCTCTCTGCAAGAGACATCACTCGGGACGCCTGCCATCGCCCGGAGAGCTCGCTTTTGCATCCTGAATGCTCGCTCGACGTCCGCTGCGCGCGCCCAAAGCTCCACTCCGTAGGAGAGAGAGCTGTGGACTGTCGCGTAGTAACATGAGCGGACTACGTCAGGTGTCGCCGTGCTCGCCAGCCTTCGTAGAGCAAAGCAAGACCCTCCTAGCTTACCACAGAGTGCGTCGATGTGCTTATCCCACGCGAGGGAACTGTCCAGGTGAAATCCCAGCAACTTTATAGTATCCACCTGCTCCAGCGCCGCGTCACCGGCCATCACGCTAAGAGGATGTGGCCTTCCGTTGAGACTAAAGCACATGAGGCAGGTTTTTTCCCTATTAAGCGCTAGGCCGTTAGATTTGAACCACGATTCCAGTTTTTGGATTACCATGTTCAGCCTGCGCTCCAACTCGTCTACTGTTGGACCGGTTACTACCGCGGCAACATCGTCCGCATACATATATATTTCGGCGTTGTCAATGACAGCAGGTAGGTCGTTGAGGAGCAGGCTAAACAGTGTGTTCGACAGACAGGATCCCTGAGGAACACCCATGTCGTTTTCCAGCTTGGATGAAATAATCCTACCCCCGTCCCCTACCACTACTTGGGTTCTTTTCGACATAAAAGAAGTTAAGAGAGATAGGGCGGGGCCACGAATACCGTGAAACTGAAGTTTTTTTGCTATAAGGCTATGGTTGGCGGTATCGAACGCGCGCGAGAGGTCACAGCTCAACAGCGCTACGTGCTGGCCCGCCTCGCGCGCGCTCAGCACGCGCCAGACTACTTCCCGAACCATGTCTGTCGTAGCGCGACCCGCTCTGTACGCATACTGCCGATCCGATATCATGTTTTTACCCAACATAAACTTTAATAGCCTATTATTAAAGCCTACCTCAAGTACTTTGCTTATTGCGGGTACCAGTGAGATAGGGCGGTACGACTTTGGGTCTGATTTTTTACCTTTCCCTTTATAAAGTGGACTAATCTTAACATTTTTAAGACTAGTCGGATATGTCCCTTGATGCGCACAGCTATTACACAAAACGCTAATAGGGTCCGCTAACGAGTTAACAGCTAATTTTAAAATTTTTGCCGAAATGCCATATACGTCACAGCTGGTTTTAGGTGCTATCTGAGTGAGGATGATTTTATTTACTTCAGAGGCAGTAAATGGACTGATCCGCAGCGATACATTGCTAGCGCTGGAGTCCGCAGCTAGCGCGGCCACCGCGCGCGGTACGTCGGCCGCGGGGGCGCCGCATCTACTCGCCGCTGTCACGAATTCCCTATTAAGGGCATCTACAAGCTCCATTTTGCTTTTAAAAGGATGACCGTTAGCGTTTCTAAGGTGGTCCGTAAAGTCGGATCTTTCCCGTCCACGGCGACCGAGTTCACTATTTATAATATTCCACATTCGTTTTGATTTATTTGGGTCGCAGCGGATCTGATCGGAGTAAAAACGCGTTCTCTTAATTTGTAACATAGTGTGGAATTTTTTAGTTTGTTCGTGGAAAAAAATGTTTAACTGCTCATTTTCCGGAAAAATGTTCTTAAGACGCGATGTGTCTTGAAGCAAATGCTTCAGGTTTAAGACATCTGAGTCAACCCAGTTCTTGGTGATTGGGCGATTCGGTACACGTTTTAACGGAAAGCATATCTCTATTCTACTTACTATGGCTGATATAATTCGTTCCGACAAGACGTTACAGTCTACTGATTCTAACATCGCCGCGGGCCAGTCCATCATATCCAACGCATCTACGAAATTAATATAATTCATTGTGTTAAAACACCTTTTCATGACTAAGGGCGGGGGGTGCGAGGCTGGGCGCGAGACGGTGAGGAGCTGCGCGTGGTGGTCGCTCAGCAGCGGGTCGCGGCCGGCGACGCTCACGATGCGCTCGTGCGGGAGATTTGTGTACGCGTGGTCGATCAGCGTGCTGCTCTCAGAGGTGATGCGAGTCGGGAAATCGATTAGCTGAGTGAAGTTATGCAGGCTCAAAAGATCTATCAGCTTCTTAGTAACAGATGAACTGACGAGGGTATTGATATTAATGTCACCCATCACTATTGCTTCTATGTTTTCTTCATTAATTTTAGTTAATAAGTTGTCAAATAATTTTAAATAATCTAAGTGATTCGTTAAGTTTGAATGGTATATACCTATAATCAATATATTATCGTCTAACAAATGTACCGCACAAACATCGAAAACCTGTTCTCGTGACAAGTCACAGAAATCTAGTCGGTTACAAACCTTAATGCCAGGTCTCACGAAAATGCAGCTGCCACCATGCTCTATTTTAGGTCTACAATATGATGAAATTAGGTCGTAGTTAGAGAGAGTAACTGAATCTATCTCATAAACTTTAAGGTGGTGCTCAGAAAGCACAATAATATCACACGCTAATTCTTTGGTCAGGGCGACTTCGAGTCTCTTGGTCTTGTTGCGCAGGCTTTGCACGTTTAAGTGGCATAACACCATAACGCTATGTCCTGGTTGCGGGCGAAGCGGCGGCGGCGGCCGCGGCCGGCTCGCCGGTTGCGCGGGCGCGGGCCGGTGCGCGCGGGCGGCGCGGGCCGGGCGCGGCAGGGTGCGCGCGCCCGGCTCCGCTACGAAACCACTCGCTAATTTCAGTACTTAGTGGCCAGTTCTCGGCGGCCATAAAGAAATCAAACAGGCTGCTGGGTATAGTTATGCTAAATGATGAATAGTGGCTGTGCGATAGTTTAAGTTTTTCGACACAGTATTGATTGCAGGGGTTCTTCTTATTCATATAGGATACAATTGCTTCGGGCGTTGTTTCCGGTTTAAAGAAACACGCATGAATTTTTCTTACCCGCTCTACTGTCTGCAGCTCACAATCTATGGAGCCGTTGCCTTTTATTACGTTACGACGCAACGGTTGTCGCCTCTTAGGTCTACGTACAACAGTTTTCCACTGCTCTGCTACGTCTGAAGTCTGTAAAACATCATTTGATACCGCATTCAGTGAAGGCAGAGACGTCGAGGCGAGCGGCCGGGGCACTAAGGCACAAGCGGCCGCCAGCTCGGGCGCCCGCCGACTGCGGCTCCGCCGGCTCTCGCAGGCTTGCGGCGCGGTGGAGGGGGACGCCTGCGCGCGCGCGTCACTGGGGATCACTGTCGATGTCGCTGTTGTTGTAGTGTGCGTGCGGCTAGGCTTAGGTGCTGTTGCATTTGTGTGCTGTGGTCGAACACTCGTTGTTTTTGAATTTACGGCGGTAGAGCCGTTCGTCTTCGAATCCGTTGCGGCTAGGCTGGTTCGCACCCTACCCACTTCGTCAGGTTTCGATGTTTTTGGCGTCTCTAAACTTGTGATTCGCGCTTCGATTTTAAGGCCACCTTGTTTCGAAGATTTAGGCATTTTACTCGCCCAGTCGACTTGCATGCGCGTTACGCGGGAGCCGACTTGATATGAACTCCGGCGAACTTTGTCGGCAGCAAGAACGCCACAATACTGCATAATGCAGTAGCTACGGTGATTTTAATTTTATTGACTGTATTTTTTTAGTATATTGATTATTTTATTGACTTTATTCTTTTATTTGATTGAAATGAAAGTTTATTGTAGTAGGTTTGTAGGTATTGAATGTATACATAATTTTTCTTACTAAACTTTTTGAATTAGTGAGGTGATAATTATGATTGAAGCATTTGTGGTAAAGAATACAAACAACAAAATGAAAACAAACATAATTGTTATGTACAATATTTATTCTCATTTATAAAAAAAATACATACATTTTATATGAGGAATAAAATGCTTTTTTATTTCATTGTAATTTAGAGTTCTAGTGCTAGGTCCTGATTGCAAATTAATAATGTTTTACGATAAAAAAATCTCTTTTTCTTTATTTTCGGATTTTGATTTTGCGAATCCACCGGGATTCGCATTCAAGTGTCAGATTCCGTATAGAGGCAACCAAGAGTGTGTCTGGGGTTGACGATTTCTGGCAGCAGACATTGGACAGGTGGTAAAAGTGTGATAATTTTGATTCCATATTTGATTTCCAAAATTCATCATCTTTTTCGATTCTTTCGATATGTACTGTTATTATACAATGTTAATAGACAGTTGCCGAATATTTAAATGACAAAACCATTGGTAAATAAATGTAATGTGTAATTATTTTTAATCATTAACTAATATTTTATTTAATCTGATTTATAAAATTATTGATATGTTTATTTTTTAATTATATACAATTATTATTTAAAATTTCTTATTATTAAATTGTTGTTAATCAAAATGTTGCACGCTCCAATGGGTAAATTACATTGATACAAAACCTTATATAATACCTACCATTTAAACTACATGTAATAATAATAATGCAATAAAGATACTTTGACTGGTTCTTTTTCCCCGGCCCAAATACCAAATAGACATTGCCGTCGCGACGGCAATGTCGCGCAGTTGTCCTTGTACTTGTAAACCAATTACGGTTTTTATTAATTGTTGTAGTTTCACTTCTGTCGTGTGTGAATCGCACACACACCTTTTTTTTCACGTCGCACGTCGCTCGTCGGGCGGGAAGAGCACTGGCACAGGTCCGTCGTCGGTAAGCGCCACCGCGCGACTGACGAAGCCCGCGGGCGTCGCGCCGCTCGCGGGTTTGTAGGTATTTAGGCATAATTAATAGGAAAATAACACTACAACATGCACCTCAGCGATTTGCACTAGAAAAATGATTTATCTAAAGATTGGTGAAAAATAAGGTCAATAAATTTATTTTTTTAGGCACAGTATTGAAAATGTTTTTTAAAAAGAGGCAACTTTGGTATTTTTTTCTATCGAGCGAAGTTCATCTTATCGTGTAAATGTAAGCGAATTGCACTCTGTAAGATCCTCAACTAAAACATATATTTTTTGCAAAATTTTACGTCAATTTTTGAATGATTCATATTGATTTTAAAAACAGCATTTGCGGTATAAGGGGCCCTTAAGCAGTTGCTTCATAACTGAGTCAAACTTATGTTCTATTGGAGTGATGAATTTAATTAAAAGCTGCTCGAGGCAAGCTTGTGTTGTTTTAGACATTTTAAAGCGTACGAAACGAGGTGCTCGACAAAATGCGACTGACCGTAATGAGTGCGCGCACGGAACTGCTATATTGTTTTTATTTATAATTCGTAAACTAAATTTTATTTTGGAAATACTTTCAATATATTATTACTGTATAACAGCACGCCAACAATAATAGCAACCAATACAGGTTGGCAGGTAGAAAATGCCTAGGCATTAAGCCCACCTTTTTGTACAAAGTTTTTGTTCAAATAAAGTATTAAAATAATAAATAAATAATAAAAATTATTGTTTTAGGACCGTATTAAATCTGATAAAGGATCAGCTTATGGAACATGGAATATATATTAACATTATAAAGCTGTAATTGTATGTTTGAACGCACTAATCTAAGAAACTAACTAATCCGATTTAAAAAATGTTTTCAGTGTCAGATATCCCATTTATGGATAAAGGCTTAAATTTATGGATATAGAGTACGAATCATTAATTTTTCATTAATTCAAAAATACGGGCAATGAAATAAATAAAAGGATAAAAGCCAATAAAACTCAAAAACCCTAATCCCGAAATACCCATTTAGTTAGCATACTCATATTCCTCGAACCCAAAACGTCGGAATCGGCGCGGCTATTAAACCAACGCTGAGAGCTGTGATTTATAAGTATTGTGAATTACAGCAGGTGATGTAACAGCACTATTTTCGAACGGAGCCGGATGGAAATGTCATATCTTAATGTCATGCCGATTTATAGGAAACTTGGGATACTTTGTATGTTAGGGCGCAAGTGTTTCTATGTTCTGCAATCACTTGCTCCTTGGTCTGGGTATTAAATATGTTTATAGGATGTCTATTATATTAAGTATATCAGATGACTAGTACCCGTAACACAAGCTGTAGAGCTTACCACGGGGCTAGCTGTTGTTGTGTGGATTGTCCGGAAATATTTATTAATTTGTAACTCTCCTTGAAGATGAAGTTTATCTACGAGGTCAGGTTAAGGAGATAGAGAACAAAACGTGGGGCACTAAGACGCATAATTGATAATTATTAATTGATAAATATATATTATTTGCAAGATTAAAGCATCTCTCCACTTCAATGATCGTTCTATCCCTCTCAATAATATTAAGTTTTCTTCGTTCTTTGCCTTTGTTATCATTATAATTGTTAACCATTTGTTCTCTTTAGTTCTTGTAGTGCACACATATGGTGATAAAGCAACATATATCTTAGGTTTATTTATAAATCGTTTAATCGTAAATGTTGTAATGTGTTTTGTGTGTCTGATATACATATAAAATTGCTATTACTCGGTTCAGTTCAGTTTCTTGTAATTGGACTTTGCGCTTGAAGCGACAATTTGCCAGTGTCGAGGTAAATAAAATTATAAAGTGAAATACTAGATGTTACTCAGTTCAACGCCATTTTTCCATTGTTCGCAATGCCGTAGTGCTATTACTCTACAGCACGGACACATGACAGCATGGACAGCATGGACACCTTACGGAATGTAGAATTTCTCTTTAAGGCTGTTTCGACAAATTATTATCTTCTTCTTCTTCTTTTATGTTCTGGCGTCCGTGACTGGCTATTATGGCCGTCAACAGCCAATGCCCGTATGTTTTGTAGGACATTGTTGTTTCGTTATAAAATGTTCTCTACCTCTAAGCTTCAAATGCTCAGAATTGGTGCACTAGAACCAGAGATAAACGATAAATGAGAGATTTCTCAAAACGTGCGGCATGAGTGTTCCATTAAATTTTTTTTAGTTCATTTTTTTATTTGGTTATATTGGTTTTATGGCAGGCATACAATCGACTGGATTGGTTTCACGTTTATGTCACGATAATGTCTTAATACTTTTTATGGGTTTTATTGCAGGATTTACTAGATCATGAGCCATCAAAAGCCATGTTGGCTAAGTGGGATTACACTTGACTTTCATTCCCAAGGACGTGGGTCCAACTCTCCGACACCTCTGGATTTTACACTTAAACAAATTATGCTCGCTGAATGACTGGGATCTATTAATAGTTGAAGGCCATGCCTTAATTTTGCTTTATCAATTTAATCATCATCATCATGCTCTTGCCCTTATCCCACATTACGTGGGGTCGGCACAACATGTTTTTTCCTTCCATTATAAATCCATTATTATAATTCCAAGCATTATCTTTAATAATGCAAAGATATAGTTATATTTGTAAATTATCTATAATACCTCTATAAATTCAAAGTCACAATATGGTTTTTTAACGTGGTTCCCCAATGCCACAACTTATTCCGAATATAAAAACTAATGTCAAAATCTTAGAAATATTAATAATTTTTATGAAAAATTAAAATATATAGTTAAATATATATATCAGAAATTTAGTACAAAACGCACGAAAGCATTACCTCACGCGAAACTTCAATGCACTGTAAGGTCTTGGGTGTCGATTGCAAAAAAAAAAAAATCGGTTTGCTTTTTCTAAATAATCAAAATAACGGAATTATTATTTTTTAACTTATTCTACAATTAATTATAAGTATCTGCCGTGCGAAATAATAATAGATAATAATTTGTTGATGAACAGTCATCGAATATTCTCTAGTCTTGTAACGACAGTTTGGCGTCCGCATTTAGTCCTCATAATGATAACTATTTTATAATGAAGTAACTTTACGGTTAAGACGCTGATCAATTAATAACTAACAGTTTATACAATAATTGGATGACTGTTTAGGTACTATAGGCATCATCATTTTTGCTAGACATCAATCGGAGATATATTTTCGATATATAATAATATATTTTATTATATACTAGCGGCCCGTCCCGGCGTCGCACGGGTAAAAATAGTTCCCGGCAATTTTTCCTTATTTGCTCACCGTTTAGACCTACCCTGGACTACAACAAACATTTTAAAACCAAAATCAGCTCAATCGGTTCTCGAGTTTTAATCAGACTAACGAACAACAATTAATTTTTATTTATATAGATAATAATATATTTTATTATATATAATAATAGGCGAAGATATTTTCAGCACAGGGGTGTATTTCGAACTACCTCTGGTGTTAGTATATAAGTATAAGTGTGTTAAAGGGGACTGTTAGTCAAATATTTAAGGGGTCTCCCATACAACATACAACAAAAATCCCTTTGGGTACGGAACCCTATAAATGACCCTCAATCCATCTTGTCTAAGTAGTTTTTCTATATGAAAGAGGCTCATATCCCTGAAGAAATACATTTAATATCCACAGGAATATAAACGAATGAAATATGCACGCAGATATCATTAGTATTGAGGTTTACACAACGTCCATAACGTAGACAAAACATCATAAAATGCACCCACCCCGTTACTAAAATGTAAACATAAGGTGCAAGATCCAGACATCGGCTGACTTGACCAAGAAATGTGAAATAATATTTGTTGCCAAGTTTATTATTTACCAGATCTACACGCCACGGCATTGCCCGGGTTTTTGGATTTTCCGCGGTAAAAGGTAAAAGGGGCTATTTAACACTGATATCGTTTTTCAAATCGGACCGATTGTTCCTTAGGGCGTTCAAACAAACTCTTTAGCTGGATAATATTAGTAAAGATTTATTTATATATATTGAATATGGTGCTCAACACATTTTGCCTCTCGCATAAACAATTTAAGGCTGTAGCACAATATTTGGATTTACAGATTCAAACTTTAAAGATTTTTTCGACAAATGGGCTTTCAAATCAAAACAGGGCTGTCTGACAAAATGTAAAACAATGTAAAATATGTTACAAAATGTAAAATATTTTTTAAACATCTTGTATAAGATCAACCAGGTCATATTCTGTAAAATAATATAAAATTTCAACCCTGCCATTGCATGGATCACGTACTAACTGAGAGGGATGTATCGTTTCACTCGTAAGAATCAGTGAGCATTCATATAGTACGCGTTAAATAGACGTAGGGTTGTCTATGCTCAGCGTGAAAAGCCGGATAAATGTTTCATAAACGATATAAGTCTTGATAATAATTATGTGGGTATTTCAAAAGTTTTACAGAAAATCTGTTGTATTTGAATCATTCAAATATAAATAATGAGTTAATGAGATAGTCAATTAGAATGCACTAAGTGTGGGTCTCAGCTCTCAGCCCAATACAAAATTACCAAATAGCAAATTATATAGATACATCTTACGACTGCCAATGTCGTATTACCGGCTACCTCTTACCAAATATTAAAAATGGGCTTATTTTCGTATAGCACAATTTAAAGGTCCGGTCGCAGCCGAGTAATGACCCTAACCAATTTCTCACCCTATCAAACTCTCCCGGCTAAACTACAATGTATTAGAAATGCCGGACAGTTTTACCGCCTACCACCAAGTGTGAGCCGTCATAGTGATCGGTGTAGACAGGTGTTGGCAACACGCCCGCCATTGTTGAATGATAGTGACGCCAATTACGCTGCTCGTCACGGACTTATTGTTTGATCAATCGGCTTGATAGACACTTTGTAAATCTCAAAAATGACAGTTTGACGTTTGACAAAAAAAAATTAGCTCAAAACCTTATGCTTGTTTGAGGTGTTTTCTGATAAAATAATATTATTGAAGTATAAGATATGAAGTATAGAGGACTTTTAACCCGAGCTAACTACTAGAGTTCTACATTATTATAACCCTAAATTTAAAAACTTAGAAAAACCCCCAATTCTAATGCTTTACTTTCCTATAAAGTAAAATACCATAACGTGCACGCGATCCGCTTTCATTTGATACCCAACACGAGTATATTTGCAGATTTTCAGTTTTCTTTCCCATCGCTCACCCCCATGAGGTACTCAAGACATTGAAGTTTCGAGTGACATAACCCATTCTAGCAAAACTAACTGAATGTATAATAATATGCCATTTATCTTGGCTTTTTCTTATTGAGTTGATAAATTTATTTTAATTATGCCTTCTTCATAAAATAATTCATCATCATCATCATCATCACCCTATTAACGTTCCCACTGCTGGGACACAGGGACTTCTCTCTTGACGAGAGAGATTAGGCCTTAATTCACCACGCTGGCCAAGTGCGGGTTGGTGAATGTCACATGTCCTTCAAACTCTTTTAAAGTTCTCAGAACATGCCGGTTTCCTCACGATGTTTGCCTTCACCGTTAAAGCACGTGTTTAAAGCGCACATAAATCTCTCAAGAAGAAAAATCCAGAGGTGCGTGGCGGGGTTTGAACCCACGACCTTCGGAATGAAAGTCGAGTGTCCTCCCACTTAGCCAACACGGCTTTTTTTTTTTTTTTTTTATAAAATAATTACAACACTATTATATTTTAAGATGTCATCTAAAAAATTGTACGTCATAGCCATTCGTTTTGAATTAATTTAAAACAAATGGATGTGACGGCAAATAGTTCATTTGTAATAATAAATAGTAAACCGGGAAACACTAAGTTTTATAATGATTTATGAGACACACTTAAAAACTGAAACCAAACATTTATATTATGATGTCTTTGCAAATTATTTAACGACAATAATGTCTTCACTTAATATTTAAAAATTGAATTGTCGTGCAGATTTTCTTTAATAAAATAACGTTATCATTATCGTTGAATTTTTAGATTTTTTAAAAAGATGTAATATAATATTTTAATTAATCAATATTTGTAGGTAACAAAATTATTTTAGCAGTTTTTTTTCCTAAAAAAAATTATATAGTCTTAACTGCTTATGTATTGTTTTGTGTTTTAATTATGTGTGCAATAATGATTTTTTATCTTATATTAAGCCGTAGTGGTATACAATCAACTATGTTCTATCCTATTCCAATTACATTTGTCTATCTCAATAACAAGGTCTTAGTTCAAGGGCGCCTCTCG
Source organism: Gymnoscelis rufifasciata (assembly GCA_929108375.1). Classification (NCBI taxonomy): domain Eukaryota; kingdom Metazoa; phylum Arthropoda; class Insecta; order Lepidoptera; family Geometridae; genus Gymnoscelis; species Gymnoscelis rufifasciata. The sequence continues at coordinate 2,633,844 of OV815327.1, read as the reverse complement.
CGTGCGGCCTTCCTTCCGTCCTTGTACAAGGGCGAAAGTTCACGGCACACTCTCCGAAGGTCATTCCAGGGCACACGAGGCCATCCGGGAGCGATTGTAGGTCATATCAGGCCAGAGGTTCGAGGTTCAAGGATGTTTCAGGGCATAGGGTGGTGGCAGAAGGTCACTGGTACGCTTTCTTTGGTAGTATAGCCTCTGTACAGCTGCTATATTTAATGAGTATTGATTTTTAATTTATTTTGTAAATTTTTTGTTTTAAATTGTATTGAGTAATATATTTATTGATTGTTATTCTTTTGTTGTTTGAAATTGTTTGTTAATTATATTATTTGACGTAACAAAGTGATCTACCATGTTCCAGAAGTTAAATAGATTTGAGTATGGGAATCGCTTGAGATGAACAGTTGTTTTAGAATATGATGTTTTAGGTATCGATATCGTTAAGTGTCTATAAATTCAATGTTCAATTTGTTTGTGTTTTTTGAATTTTATTGTTGACTTTTCTAAGATTTGTAAATTCTAACAATGGAATAAATGATTTTGTATATTGTTTCTTTGATGTTCAGTAATTTCAGAATAACTGATAATTTTTAAATAGGTTTGATGCTCTCTCGATCGCGATGTACTAAAGTGAACAACGCGCAGTGCGGCTTTACGTGCAACGATATGCATTGAGAAAATGGTGGGCATTTAGAACAATCAATAAATAAATTGATAGTAATCTTATCTTTATCCACCGTTATTATCCCACTGTTATAGGCTTCGTTTCGTTTAATCTGATCTTGCCTTGTTTTATTACATAATTTGTTGTCTGTTGTTCTTTGTACAAGGCAGAAAGTACTTATTTGAATGGCTAATTACATGACAACGAAAATAGGTAGACCCATACTTTTTGGAAGAGATTTGTAAAATAAATTGTGAAGTTTAATACAACATGCAAAAAAGTACACCTCAATAATCCAGTTTAAAAGTTACAGATCAAAAATTAAAAAAAAATCGATTTTTTTGTTAGATTTCTACAAAAAAATATATTTTTAACAGGCATGTCTCGAAATTGTATTGTTTATAATTTTTTTAGCTAGGTAAACAATCTAGCTTTCAAATGAGACTTCTTTGAATAAAATACACCGTTTACTCAATAAGAAACGAAGAAAAATAAGATGAAGTAGATTTCATTATAAAAAATATATTAAATCTGCTTTTTTTTTAAATAGCCAGCATATAATTTTTTTATCAGATATTTATCGATAAATTTATGTCGTGTGCCAATGCAAATTAAGTTTGATCAAGGTTCGAAAATACCTACACATTGTATACCTACGTTCCGGGGCTCAGGGAGATTTCCGATTGAAACAATAAATATTTTCGAATACCTACTTGGAGTAGTTTGCTCTGAATTTGCAGGAGGTAAACACAATGACTTTACATCTATACTAATATTATAATAGAGCTGCAGAGTTTGTTTGTTCGAACGCATTTCAGCAACGACTTTTGACGACGATTGAAAACATCTTTCAGATTCCGACAGATTATTTATGGAGGAAGGCTATAATGCTACTTTGCTGTGGGAAAATACATTTATAAGCAATGGTGTGAAGAGCTAGTAGTTTATCAGGATACTTCTGCTTAGATCTTTTGAACTACACAAAGGCAGGCTTAGCAATAAATAGTGATTTAAGAGGAAGGTTTCAATGCAAAATTTGGGAGAATAATATAGCGGTATTAGAGTTATAATACTTTTAGTGCCCCTTTTTAGGGTGCTTTCTAATAAGGCATTTTGAGACGTCTCGAAACGCTCAAATCGAAAGCGCCCTTGTAATTTTTTTACGGTTAAAGATAACTTTTAACTGTGGTCTCGTATAAGTTGTGTTTCATGTGTCTTTCTCTGCTGTCTACTGTGATGTTTGTTTTTATCAAATAATAATAATATTTTCTTGGAATGTATGGAAGGTCAGATATTGTATAATGGAGTTTTAGAGCGTAGGATATTTGTATAATCATTCAAACTTGACTAGTATCAAATGATCAAAGGCAATTAAAAACATGTCAGCCGCTTGAGTTTGACGTCAACTAATACTTTCGCGATTTTTAAAATAATTGTTATTTTAAAACTTGTAACACCAACGTCAATTGACTGGACTTTAAAATATGTTTTGAAATTATATTAGATGCGGATAATTTTATTAACTTAATCCTATCATCAACATACTCAAAAATAATTAGATTGTTTCATAACTCTTTAGCTTTCTAACGATGACAACATGCTTCAGCAATCTATGCTAATTTGACAGCTGAAGTCCGCCATCTTGATTTTCTCTTACATTTATTTCCCGCCTCATTTGTCACCGACAATAGTGTCGTTTTAATTACCCGATAGTTGACAATAAAAAACATACTGCCTTTTGGTATGCCGTAGATTCCTTTGACACCGAGTAAAGTGTGTTTGCTAATTACCTATGAGCCATTGAATAAGCTCAAATTGTCGTTCAACTATTTATATTAGGCTATTTGTTTTGTCTCGGCAAATAATTTGACAACATGACACGCCTAGTCAATCCAATCGATTATTCATACACCTGGGTGCACTAATGAAACCCGCGATGCATCCCAATCATTTATCACGCAACGTTAGAGAAGTTTCAAGTTAAAATGAGCATTACAAAATGACGCACTTCATAATTCTAAGAATTAAAATAACTATAAAATGCTTTGCTGGATATTACGACAATTTTCAAATTATATCACTCAATTTAATTTAACTGTGCTTATAAATAAATGTCACTGGATAAAAAATAACACCAACAGGACGGAAATATGACCCATTCGCATTCCACAATAAAACGTGTCACATCCCTAAAATATATATTATAAAAGCACGATTCGATATACAAAAATTAAAAATAAATTCACAGCGTTACTGTCACTTTTGGAACACTGCACTTACCAAAAAGGTTTTATATCACTGAATAATCACCAAGGAGGTTAAATCCTGAGGGGCGACTAAACGTATCGTCCACGTTTGTAGTAGTAGCCGAAATATAATGTCGGATCGGTCAGAAATGCCGGCATCTAAAAATAATTCGTCGTGCAATATCGTAATAATGAAAATTCGTAAACGCGTCGTTTTATGGGGCTCGATGTTTAAGTTTCTGTGCACTAGATTTCATTAAATTTATGTCAGCCTCTTCGATGATGCCGGTTTCAATAAAATTAAACCGATCGTATTTCCTTTGCAGTGCAAGAGTCTGTTGCCGCTTTTCTTTATACTAAGCCATTTCGACGAAATTTTATTTTGAAATAATTAGCCTGGGATACTTTTTTACACTTTCAGTTCTTAAGTACATGGTTTGTTACTAATTGTGTTTAAATAATTATTTTCATAAATGATTGTGTGTAACTATAATCCCCGTGTAATTAAACAGGTGAAAGGGTGTGAGACATCATGGATTAAATTTGTATCATATATGATACAAATTTATTTTTAGTCGTTTATTTTTTCATATGCAAGTGTTAGTTATACTTTTATCTAAAATGTAGAAAATTTGTAGAATTCAATGTAAAACTCGTATAAGCCTCTAATTAATCATTTTCCTACCATTCATAAGTAAATAAGTGCATTACGTATACCTTTTCGGTAATTTAAATCACATTAAAGTGGTTTAGTTCCGCTTATTAAAACTTAAAATTATTTTCTTTTGAAGTCTTGTGGTTTAGTATTTTCTTGGGTAAATTATGTATAACGTGAATTTTCTATAGCGACGAATGATTACAGGTCGCGTTATTGTACATATTAAACGGCTTAAAGTGAAGCATTTGCCTGCTTTGCCATGTTTATTTATTTCAAAATTACAAATACTAGGGTTTTGAGTCGTTTTCCGCCTATGACAGCCCTGTTACAACCATTCAATAAAAGTAATTATTATATAGTTATGGAATAGATTTTGAAACTGCCTCGATCGAATGCACCAACGAGATCAGTTTTTTTGTCGTATAATACAACCAACATATACAAGATAAAAATTTTAATAAATTAACCTAAAGTGAGGTTTATCACTTTTTAAAAGTCATTAAGAACAAAATATATTTGCCTGGTCCATGCTATTCAGTATAACCTCTCCGCTTTACATACTTTTGAAACACCTTGTACACAACTACCACGATTATATCGTTGTCGTGTATAACCAGCCTTAAGGAGATTTTCCCGCCGAAATATATTTTTACCGCGGTATAACTTTCATCTAATTCTATATGATGTATATCACACTAAGGATGCTTGCGATGGGGGATAGGGTTATCAATCAGTGATAAGGCCGCCCGTTGTGTCCTGTGTTGTGTATTTTTCTTGTTTTGTGGTGTGTCAATCCACTTGCCAAAAACACACACAACACACAAACACACTAACACATTTTTTGTATTAACTACATTATATTTAGTATTGTAAAACCCAGGTAGTCTTTCTAGATAGGTGATTAGTTGTAACTGACATTAACGCGTTCAACAAAAAAAATAAAGCCTTTTTTTTTTTATCGTGTTTACTAGTCTAAAATAGCTATCAGAAAAAATTTAATAAAATTTTTGACATGCGCGTGATTTTTGGAATAAAAATATATTGCAGAGAGTATTGCAAAATAATGTAGCCTTAACTGGCAAATTACTTCATATGTCATTGCATTCAAAGAAAACAGAAGTAGGTACACTTAATATAACGAAACCTTTATACAATAGGTCTTTCATATTCAGGCCGAGCCTTGAACAAGTTACAGAATACACACAGCCTTAGAATAGAGTCATACAAAAAAAAAATGAATTTAAACTTCGAACAGATATTCAAACCAACCTTACTCACTATGAAGATAAACCGTTCTCACCCATTCATAGAACGGAACGCAAAATGGCTAATTTATTTCTGCTTCGCTCACGGGCTATACTTTTTAGTTTTCGTCATAATATTCCATAACATAATAATAAACGCAAAACTGGGAAATATCTCTGAAGTCTGCAAAAACGGGACTTACGTGATAGTATTCTGGGCAAATACCTTTTCCTACATCATTATTACCAAATATCATGACTTGGCCCGCGAGATTGTCATCATGTGGGATGTTGAGTCGGCGATTATCGTCCCTATAGTCGTGTCCGTTAACGGCCTAATAGCGAAGAGTCTCGACCAACACCTTCAGAGGCTCTCGCTGGGAAGCTGGATCAAGGGTCAGATTCAGAAGGCAGTACTTCTGGACTCGGCGCGTATAGTCAGGAAGTTCCTCTCTCTACAGCCCTAGTCACCGGTCGCTTGAGCCTAGCTTCGTGACCAGTGATTCTCCGTTTTGATATATTTTTTACAGTAGGTAGTTTTATATAATTTATTATGTAATCTAATGTAAAAAATATATTTTTGACGTGTTTAAAATGAAATAAAGAGAATAATAATAATATAAAATTTGTAAGCGAACTGTGAAGATAATGTCCAATCGTTAATCATTTTTGTATAAAAATGTTGTTATATTAATTAAAGTTAACCTGTCCATGTATGCCCTGTGCTTCCAGTATTTAAACGTTTTGACTTTAAGCTTTGTTGTCTTGTTTGTTGTTTTTCATTAATTAAATATATTATTTTCTGTTTGTAAGCGTGTGATTATTTTTTGTTCAATACATGTTCATTTTTATTACTTTTCCGGTTTCAATCACCAAGTTTTCTCTCAGGGTGAAGAGATGCGTCAGGCCATCTACTTCTGCGGTTGGGAGCAGTTCCACTGCAGACGGCTTCGCAGCCAGTTGCTCATAATGCTGCAGCGGGCTGCACGTCCGGTAGCTATCAGGTCCATGTTCACCGTGCTCTCTCTGGAGGCCCTCGCTGATGTAAGTCATCATCAGGTGAAATGTTCAGGATCGGTGGGTAATAAAGACCTGTTTTTAATCAAGCAATCAATAATTTATTAAAAACCAAAGAAAGTATTACATTATATAACGCAGTCTTTTGGACTTTACCTCCTGTGCTAATATCTCTCAATATATATTTATCATAAGTAAAATAAAAAAAAGCACTACTACTATTGCCATTTTGTTTCAGATATTTCAACAGGCCTACACCATTTTTAGTCTCATGAATGCTGCTTGCAGTTAATTAAGAAACGTTGCTAACAATATTAAATTATTTGAATATAATAATACTCTATTTAATGTACATTATGATAAGTTTGACTTTGTCACCTTTATGATTTTAATATTTTTATCCTTATTCAGATAGATAATTTCTTAATTGCACACTAATACTTACAGACTAACTTAAAAATAACAAACAATAGCAACATTAATTTTGTTGTACAATCAGCAGCCTTATCGCTCAAAGCGATCTCTTCCAGGCACCCTTAGGATGTGTAGGATCTGCTAGAGTATATAATCTAAAGTAGGTGGGTAAGTACACATAGCATGGCTTATTAAAGAAAAATCATAAGTTTAAGATGGACCAAGGTTTCCGTATATTTCAATAGTTTTTACACACTTATTGTGATAGCACGTAAATAAACAAAAACAAATGTAAAAAGTTGCAGTCCGGGGTCACCTATCCAAGTATACAAAAAATAGCGATATTAAAAAAAACTACTTACTAGATCTGATTTAGATTTATAACGGGATATTTACCATGATTGATTGTCGTTCGAGTTTCCCGATATAAATCTAAATAATATTAATAACCATGATAGTTTCAAAAGTTATATTACTAGATCTGGTTCAAACAAATTTTGGGTGGAAGTACTTACATCATACATATTTTTTTTTGTTTGAGACTCATTTTACCACCTCGTCTTTCGCACCACCATTTTCAAAGACCCCACACGTATGGCTATTATAAAAAACTATTTTTGAGTTTTATTTTTAAGTATGTTTTTTTCCTATTTTTGTGTGAAAATCCCAATGCGGCTCACAGTATACGATGAAACATCACAATAATTATATGTACGTACATTATGATAACATATCAGAATAACACATAGGCGACATTTTACCGGCTGTTTATGGTTGTAGTCCCATTAAAGGATAAAAACAACTATTTACCACGGGAAAATATATTAATAAAATATATTAATAGGTCAAGTTTTTTATAATTATAATCTAAACTAGGCATTATTGCAAGGCATAACCAAAAATAAAAAAAAGGCAAAATAAAATTGTCATTATTCTCGTAAGTCTGAATTTTCTGTTTCGATTTCATGGAAGCTATATCTGTCAGAGTCGTTTGGACAATATGATATTGAACCACGTCAACCACGTGGCTGTGGCTTCCACTTCGCCCACGCATTTCCGTGGATTTGAGTCATCCCAATTGCGTGACTGGACGTTTGCATAAATATTATAATTATTTTGATTTATAACGGTATACTTACCCTGATTTATTGATTTCTGAGTTTTTCGATATTTCGGCACATTTTTAATGAAATACTTAGTGAGGATTTGATTTTTAACTTGTATATAAGACCCTTGTCTGTATATGTAAAGTTAAATCAGTTTTAATAAACAAATAAGTAGGGAGGTGCATACCTACACATGGCTGTGTGAAATCCACTGGTTGGACATTGGCGTCACTCAAATATGTTACATAATTTGAGCTTTAGGTACGGCAACGGTAGAATTGTTTGAAACTGACAATGTTTAATAAAAGTTAAAATTAAATCATTAATATTGTTGTTTAACCCTAGCGTGCTAAAATCGCGCTTTAGTAGACCGGGCCCGCAAAAAAACGGCCCCGCGGTTAGGTTGACTAAAATGCATTTATTTATTACATTTCTTTTGTAGACTGGGCCCGTTACAAATTTAAGTTTTAATTTATATTCTAATTTCTAGTCCGTGTACAGATGTAAACTGACTGTACCAAAATATGATATTTTTGAAAACCTGAACTGGTCTCATAGCAATAATCCCTTACGAAGCCCGCAAAAAGAAACTTGAATATAAAAAAATTAAGTTCTTTATTGAGACAAACAAATTTCTAACATTTATCATATACATTATATGTATACTATAGTAACGATATCTCGAGAACTAATAAATCTAAGTTTACAATTTAAGAAAAAAACCCGATTCCAATGCCTTAATTTCCCTAAAAGTAAAACACCATAATATTTAGTAATGTGCACGCGCATCGCGTCTTTCATTTGATACACCACTCGAGTATATTTGCAGATTTTCGGTTTTCCTTCCCTACTCTCACCCCCATAACTTTTAAATGGCTCAACCCATTTTCATGAAAATGTCTAAGAACACCCGCTAATTAAATTGAAATCGCTCCATGCGTTCGGGAGCTATGATGTCCTATACAGCAGACAGACAGACACGCCAAACTCATAACACCCATCTTTGTTGGTCGGGGGTTAAAAATACACGCCAAAATAAGAAATTATTCCTTAGTTTTGTCGGATAAGAAGTAAAAACACATTGCCTTTTATAATAACAAAATCAATAAGCGGGGCCAGTTGACCGATTCAAAACATGCATTACATAAACTGGGCCCGAGGAGCCGGTTCTAGCGGGCCCGGTCTACTAAAGAGTCATTTGCTATTTCAACGAAATGATCGTCTCAAAATCACGCTTGAAATAATAACATTAACGCATTACTGAGAACAGACCGAGATTCCCAACTATGAAATGTTGGTATTTATAGAAGATTTCGGATAAGTAAATGCGAAACTCTAGTTTAATTTTAAGAGGCAGATTCGATTTCCCTTCCATTCGTGCACTGAAGATGAGTCAGTGAGTGTTCAACTTTATAATATGGGATTTTTTGCTTTTTGACTTCAACTGATGGAGGTTTTCAATTCGACTGAATAATCTTATTTTTTGTATGTTTATTACGCGATATCTCCGTAAGTTGTGGACCGATTTTGAAAAGTTTTCTTTTATTCAAAAGGGTATGCTTGCTAAGTGGTCCCGTGGACCCCATATCAAAATCTGATGATGGGATCCCAGAGAAGTCGAGAGCCACCCTGGAATTTCATTAGATGTTGAAGTCGGTTTTTTAAAAGGAGTTTATATGTATTTCAGTAATTAGGCGCAACAAGTAGCCAACGCCATCACCTACCGGACATTTTCCTATGACTACCTACTCAACCGCAAAATACCCTGTATTTTCAATAGTTTAAAGTTCAGATTCACAGATTGGCGGGTCACCGACATAGCCAAACGGATTAGTTCTTTGAAGTGGCAGTGGGCAGGCCACATAGCACGAAGAACAGATGGTCATTGGGGCCGAAAGGTTCTCGAATGGAGACCACGGATCGGCAAGCGCAGCGTAGGACGTCCACCAACTAGATGGACGGACGATCTGGTGAAGGCTGCGGGCTCACGGTGGATGCAGGCCGCTGCCAGCCGAAACCACTGGAGATCTTTGAGCGAGGCCTATGTCCAGCAGTGAACGTCTTACGGCTGAGATGATGATGATGAAAGTTCAGATTGATAAAATCATATTTATGTTTATTTGCACATCAATTGTTGTCATGTCAACACAGGATCAGAGAAACACAACTAATGACCACAATGGCACTTAAAAAGCGCTGACATATTGTTTTATACGCTTCACTCTTTGGTTCATCAATTTGATGGGCTACTATAAATTTAGTAGTCCACTGTTTACACTGGCAGGAGGCGACACCTAGATTTATACTGGCAAGTTATTTACAGAAGTTGCTAGTGTCTCGCTGGTATTGGGCTTAAGCTGGTAACATTTGTCGCTACATCGTCGTATCCTACGAATAAGTTAAAATACTAATCATCATCATTATTATACACTAGCTGTGTCCCGCGGTGTTACCCGCGTTATAATGGATTTTCCCGCGGAATGACGTTTTCCCGCGGTAAAAAGTAGTCTATGTTATTTTTCAGGTTCTAGAGATTTTGTGTACCAAATTTCATTTAAATCGGTTCAGTAGTTTTTACGTGAAAGAGTAACAAACATCCATACTTACAAACTTTCGCCTTTATAATAGTAGTAGGATATACACAATACAAAATAATTTTGATATAATAAAATAATTTAAAATAGAGCTTCAATAACATTGCCATAAATAAGGGAATACATACAACAATAATAAAAATGATAGTATTGTCAGGAAGTCTCGCTCTGCAGCCTAGTCACCAACCGCATATAGTACCTTCGCGGCCGGTGATTATCCATTTTGATAATAATTTTTATACTTATCGTTTTTTAACATGTATTGTAAAAAAAATAATATTTTTAATGTGTCTTTAAATGAATAAAATAGTCATTATAAGTTCGTTAATGTAGAGTATGTTGCCATCGACTTGATTTTTTTACCAAAGCGGCCTAACATTTGACATTCTGTCTGTTGCATTACCTACTGTCACCTAAGTTTCTTTACGTTCCGTAAACTATTAAAATTACTGTAACTGTGGTATGCATGTCTATGGTATCTATGTCATGCTCACGCCCAATGGCTCAAGTAATATGACAGTGGACATTCTTTTATGATAATATATCTTAATATGTATAGTAAAAATAAATATATATGCATGTATGTCTATTATTTAAGTATATCAGATGATCATACCAATTAATTTGCTTGCATTGACATACCGTTTGTATTGTAATTTATTTATTATTTAAACTTGACATGTGACTATATTGACTAAGTATTTGCAATTTGACATATTTATTAAGTAATTTAAATTGGTACTAAAAAACCAGTGTAACCAAAGTGTAATTGTGACGCATAATAATATTATCATATGACTTTAACTATTAATGACTATTGATGTCTAATACCCGTAACACAAGCTTAGATTTTACCACGTGGTTTCACAACGTCTAGGTTGTTGTATGGATTGTCCGGAAATATTTATTTATTATTAATATATATTATGGATTCGAGTTGGTTACCTATATTCGCTTTTATCCAACGAATCCACGACCTTGGAGTTTAACTAGACTCTTTATAATTAGTTCTTGGTTCCTTAATTAATGGTCTGAATATGGGGCAAGGTTAGGACTGGTCTAAATCTGTCACGTGTGATGTGAAGATGTGAAGATCTACTGGACATGAGTGGACATCACAAAGAGGTTAGATGTTTTTAACTGCTTAAAAATTTTTAGATAAACATACTTATAGATAGATAACTATTGTATTACTCTATTATACACCACAAAAATAATACAAACAGTAAACAGTAATAGTACATACATACATCGGATTTGTACTCCAAAATCGGCGGCCTTAACGCTGTGAGTTATCTCTTCCAGGCAACTTTTGAATTGTCAGGAACGCAATAGAATGTCATAGGCATTGAGATTGTGGTCAAATGAAGACTTATCTAGCATAAACGTAAAATAGAATGGCGTAACGTAAAGAAAATACATAACGACGAGAATACAAAAACGCCAAATAGAAATTATTGCAAAATTATTTACCTACGGATAAGATGGAAAAGTACGAAAATATTAATAATCCTTAAACTTTATCCTAAAACGATATATTATTTTGTTTGAGACAAACATCTGACCCGATGTTCATCTATAATTGTATTTAGTCATTTCCTATAGATGAAATTGTGTACAGACAACGTCAAAAGTAAGTAGGTGGTATCGTAGGTGATCAAAATATTTATTTTTGTAACAAGTCAGATGTAACTAGGAATACCAAGTTTTTTCTTAAAATGGTATTTTTATTATTCAAAATTTCTTTTTTATGATCATAACAACATCGAGACAAAGAATTCAAAATTAAAAGTAAATATGGTATGATTGCTTCAAGGAATATTATTATTATGATAATTAAGTTATTTCGCAACAGGTTTTTCATAAGTATTATAAGTTGGTTGATTTTGTCAAAAAATGTACCTAGGTTGGTAGGTACTTGAAAGATTGTCAATTCTATTAAGAGTAGAAGATTTGTTTGATTGCCAGTATCATAATATTAGGTCCTTACATATGAAATTGGCGTTTTGTATGGGAGGAACAAAAAGTCGAATATTTTTTAATATAATATATTTAATTAATCAAAGTATGAACCATTATTTTCTATGCACTTTTGCCATCTTATAGGTAGTTCATTGATCCCTTTACTAAAAAAACCAGTCGGACGGGAATCAATAAAATCTTTGAAGGCGATTTGGACTGCCCCATCGGAGTTGAATTTTTTCCCTTGCAAGAAGTTATCCAAATTTCGAAAAAAATGGTAATCTGTTGGAGCAAGGTCCGGGGAGTACGGAGGATGTCTTAGACTTTCCAATTGAAGCTCTTCTAATTTAGTAGCCGTCTGTTGCGCAGTGTGTGGTCTAGCGTTGTCGTGAAGCAGCAGTGGCGTGGAGCGATTGACCAGCCTAGGTTGTTTAGCCGCTAGCTTTTCCATCATGGTTTGCAATTGCTGACAATAGACATCAGCCGTAATAGTCTGGCCAGATTTGAGAAAACTGTAATGAACAATACCGGCACTAGTCCACCAAACGCTTACAAGTAACTTTTTTGGGGTTAATTTTCGCTTGGGGCAGGATTTGGCTGGCTGGCCAGGATCCAACCATTGCGCTGAGCGCTTCCGATTATCGTAAAGAACCCATTTTTCATCACAGGTAATGATTCGGTTTAAAATACCTTCATTATTGTGCCGGTTTAGTAATGTAACGCAGCAGTCGACGCGCGTTTGCCGGTTTGCTTCAGTCAATTCGTGAGGTACCCACCTTTCAAGCTTTTTAATCTTCCCAATTTGCTTCAAGTGAATTAAAACAGTTTTATCACTAACACCGCAGCCTGCAGCTAACTCGGACGTGGTTTGCGATGGATCCGCTTCCACAATAGCCTTCAACTCTTCATTATCAACTTGAGTCTCAGGCCGTCCACGGGGCTTGTTCTGCAAGTCGAAATTTCCAGAACGAAAACGTTGGAACCAAAAACGAACTGTGTTTTCTTTTGCAACACGACCGCCATACACATCATTCACCCTTCGAGTTGTTTCCGCAGCACTAGTGCCACGGCGGAACTCGTACTCGTAAATAATGCGATATTTTAAGTTTTCCATTTTGTAAAATGAGTGACGCAAACAGAAAAAAACAGAAGAAAAAAAACAAATGAATGACGATCATCGAAGCACAAATACATGAGTCTATAGCTGTACAAATTTGAATTTGGAATTCCTTACCAAAGAGGAGAAATTTGTGATTAAAGTGGCCAGTACGAAAAACGCCAATTTCATATGTAAGGACCTAATATATATAAATTTCGTGTCACAATTTTTGTCCTCAATGGACTCCTAAACCACTTGACCGATTATAATAAAATTCGCACACCATGTGCAGTTCGATCCAACTTGAGAGATAGGATGGTTTTTACGGCGAGAAAAATTCGAATTATTTCCGGGAAAATTTTATACCCGTGCGACGCCGGGGCGGGCCGCTAGTTTATATATATTTTTTTATATTCCCTTATTATTTTATTGCTTATCTCAGGATATTCTGGTCCGATTTGAAAAAATCCTTCAGTTTTAGAAAGCGTATTTAACGAGGAAGGCTATAGGCTACTCTTTACCGCGGGAAAATACGTTTAACATCGACTAAAGCTAGTATAACATATCTTATCTTAGTTTATGAGTATTGAGAGTAGTGACTGCTACAGTGGCGCGGTGGGCGAGGGTTCGCTTGCGGCGCAAGAGGTAGCGGGTTCGATTTCCGCCGAGGGTGAAAGTGTTCGTCTCCTTGGTCCTTGGTGTGGGTGTTTAATATATATAATACTATCTATTTATGTACAGCAGGTGATGTAACAGCTCAATTTCGAACGGAGCCGGATGGAAATGTCATATCTTAATGTCATGCCGATTTATAGGAAACTTGGGATACTTTGTATGTCAGGGCGCAAGTGTTTCTATGTTCTGCAATCCACCTACTCCTTGGTCTGGGTATGAAATATGTTTATAATATGTCTATTATATTAAGTATATCAGATATCTAGTACCCGTAACACACGCTCAGAACTTACCACGGGGCTAGATGTTGTTGCGTAAATTGTCTGGAAATATTTATTACTCGCATTATTCGGTTCGCCTGTTTACTGACTAATTCTATTTTCTGTGTACCTAATAGTCTAATATCTAGGTTAAACCAGTTGTTAACAACATTTCTAATGGTGTTTATTATAGACGAATATATTACGTTAAAATCAATTAACATTGACTTCTATGTTATCTATAGGGTGGCGTGGTGACCATTGAACTGTGATCTACCATAATTATTAATGACTAATCTACACATTATATGATTGATACTAAGCGAAGAGATAATTGGATATTGGATTATTGTCAAGTGTAGAATTTGTATTGTCATAATTAGATGAACTTATATTTAATATGCCCTTGGTAAATAAAAGGTGTAACAAAATCTGTATATATATTATTATATTATTTGTTTATTTAGAATAACCGCTAGGCAAACATACTTAGTTCCACAAAATGTTGATTTCGTAACTTCTTTTTCAAAAAAGGCCTCTAATTTTTTTTGTTATTCATGGTAGAACTCAAAAGAGTTAATAAAATGATGATGATACCAAATAAGATAGGTTTTAATACAATTGGTACTTCTCTTTAAGATATTATAACCGGCATTTACTGATTTTGGGCATAAGTCTAACTGACTTAAAAATGCTATATTAGCAAAAATATTCCTCATATATCTCAATCGATCCTATTTCGAGTACCTACTAGAAATGACAGAAGTCGCATAAAACGTTTCCCATATATTGTGTACGGAAATTCCTCGAATCCTTTTACTAATCTATTTTGTTACACCTGTACTGTACAAGTATTATAAGGATTAAGAGTAAAAAAAGAGAGATAAATATACCTACGAATGTAGAAATGTTACCCTCAATCATGTGATTTGACTGGCTTAGTGGCGCGGCGGCGGCCTGCTTGCAAGAGGTATTCGACTTCGATTCCCGCCGAGGGCCAGAATTTTTATGTTCTGCAGGCATTTCTCCCTTGGTATAAAAGTTTTCTATGTATAATAAGAAATTATCTATATATGTATGTGTATTTAATTACGTATATCAGATATCTAGTACAGTAACACAGGCTTAGTGCTGACCACAAGGCTAGGCGTAACTGTGTGGATCATCATCATCATCATTTCAGCTTTTTGACGTCCACTGCTGGACATAAGCCTCCCTCAAAGACGACCAATCATTCCGATCGGTCGCCACTTGCATCCACCGTGAGCCAGCAAGTTTAACTAAGTCATCCGTCCATCTTGTTGGTGGTCGTCCGACGCTGCGCTTACCAATCCGCGGACTCCATTGTCCTGTGTGGATAGTCGGACAATATTTATTTATTTATTTTCTCCTGCCGCGGGGGATAAAAATCAACACTTAATACTCAGCTAGCCAACACGAACTATATCCATTCAGCTCTGCACCGACAAAGGACAGCACATGATGATAAGCTTAGTTATATTATAAGTAATTTGTAATTCAAATATCCATTTATGAAAGATTACACATAGTTTTGTAAATAATGTTTCAAGCTATATCATAACGGTACATCAAAGGTTTGTTTATAATCCCTTGATGTTTAATTATATACCTACCTACTAGCTGGCCCGTTCCGGCTTTGCCCGGATAAATTAACCTTAACCTTCGTATTGAATCACTCTACCTATTGCTGAAAACCGCATAAAAATCCGATCAGTAGTTTTGAAGTTTATCGCGAACATAGGAACAGACAGACGCGGCTTAATTGGGAATCATTGGGAATAATTGGGAAACTTATAATAAGCATAGATAGTAAATAATAATATAATATTATAAGGGACACATACTTTCTATTTTCCTATTTTAATTCACTTCCAGCTAGAAACATGACATTATAAATTGAGAATCGTCGACCTACACGAAAAACGTGCTACATTTTAAAATAACGATATTCCAAATCCGAAAATAGCTTGATACTGCAGATTACATCAGACATTCGGCTCGTTTAATATTATACCTACTAACTTTACAAAATTCAGCATTCTGCCAAGCCCAATTTAATGTTATCGCAATTAGTACTGGGCGCGAGAATAAACTATCTGGTTTGCTTAGTAAAACGACTTTATTACTATTATGAAAACGATTAGTGTTACAACACTACTAAAGGTTGAATTCAGAATGAGTATGTGCTTATTTGCCTGAAAAACTAAATATCGTAAGGGAATATTTTCGTTTCAACGTCCATTTGCAGTAAAACTGTATCTTTATATTTTTTGTGTTCTAAAAACTACACTGAATAACCATAATAACCTATTAATGAAGGTAAGAATATAGTCAATATTCGTAGGAAAATAAGAAATAACGGGATTTCACTGCAGCCCTTTCGTAATATTAATTCTAAAAGGTTTGAGTGAAAAATGTACCACGGAAAAACGGAGAAAAAATCTAAAATGCAAAAGGTAAAACCAACCCTTATGTATACAACGTATTTTAGAGATATTTTTAAGCCTTTATCCCTCATAGAAAAAATATGATTATATTACGTATAACAGTGAAAGAATTTTCAAATCAAAGGTTCAAAAGAGTACGTTACGCTATTCAACTTATCAATCAGATTAGCTATTAGGCTTTATTATAAAAGTATTTTATTAAGATTATAATGCTCCCTGATGAGATGCCATGGGGAGCCTCATCATATACAATAGACTAAACTTCATAAAATGATATACTACCTATACTCGCCAAACAGCTTGCCATGCGTGGCCAGTACAAACACAATACCTATAAATTCTTGCAATACCTATAATGTAATAGGTATACTCTTATATATTTCTTAAAAAAAATCATTATGTTTATTTCTATAAAATCTTAAGGATCCTCTGTCTACATTAGAAGAAACTTACATTTATTAAAAATGGATTTAAGTTAAAAAAAAATAAGCTAAACTTCAAATGAACTTATATCTGTCTTTTACATACATAAACACACAAGGTTACTAAAGTTATTGGTTTTTGTTTTGTTTTTAACGGTATTTTTATTTTTAATGGTATCTTACACGCTTATCTAAAGTGACTGGAGCGCAACCTAGTGTTGAGTAGAGGCAATTTATATAAACGATATTACTGTTGTCTTTCCTCGCCAGTAGAGGACGGTTAGTGTAACTATACAAAAATCGGCTTCATAATCGATTCAGTAAATTGTATCATGAAGACATGAAGTCAATTGGAGGAATCAATGTTATTTTTTCATATATTTTATATTATTTAGCCTTTTATAATTGTGAATGAAAAAGATTATTTATTATATTACAGCCGTATGAAATAAATGGTTTAAAAGATTTTGTATTCCAATTTTAATTAACAACTTTCTTACTCGTTCATTTGGTATGTAGTCCCATCACTATTTTATTTATTTGTGTTGTGTTGGTGGAAGACGTTCCCCATGCATGTGTATGTGTAACATTTTTTTATACAAAAGTTCGTTTTCTGCATCTTGTTTACAGCGACTTATATGAGACTAACACAATAAAAGTAAAAAAATACTTCGAGTTTATGTGATGCAGTGTCCTTTAATCTGATTATGAAACGAGGCTAGCGAATACCGTGAAGGAATGTGTGCGTGCCCCTCCGTACCTCGCTCAAGCTAAACAAACAGCTGTAGGTACAGTTGTGTGCCCTGCCTCTCGGCCTACACACTTGTTGCACCTACTTTCAAAAAGAATTTACCTGTTTTGTGAGAAAGTGAAGATAATAACTTGATTATTGTACAATCGTTTAATTGTGTTGTGTGTAACTTGGGCTAATTTACCGTTCCAAAAGTTGTTTACGTGGGAAATGTGTTGAATTGAATTTGGAACATCGTTACAATTGGTTACGATGCACCTGCAATGCAAATGAGTGCAGTGCACCATTCGGAGATAGTTCGCGGTGCGTCGGCAAACTAATCAAGTAATTACTATCCTGTTCTTCGTTGAGATGAAACCGCAAGTCAAGTAAAAAGTACATGATACGACATGTTATTGAACAGTCAGACCCAAAATGACTCATACCATTAATAAAGTGCCTGGTATTGTGTTGCTTTGCTAAAATTCCTTGCTGATGAGTAAGGAGAAGAATGTTACCTCTTTGGTTTGACCTATCCAGATGCGGTTCCAATTTTGAATTGGAGAGGGAAAATATAATTCGAGTGTAACTGATGTTAGATCTACTCTGTGAGAAAGTGAACTAAAAAGTGATGTGTTTGGTTTAGAACTGTGTAAAATGGCTCAAAGTTCAGTTGATTCTGACAAGCTTTCTTCAGCCGGTATCTCGACCCACAGTTCTGGTACTGTGAACACCGTTGGAGGGTCCGTTGTGGGAGTTAGAGGCCCCGAAGGGAAGAGAGAAGATGAGGATGAATATAATTTGGGTCCTCTGCCTCCAATGTGGGAGAAAGCCTTTACTGCGTCTGGAGAAACATATTTTATAGAGTAAGTATTACATCAATAAAACTGTTTGTATGAATTTGACTTGGATGCATACTTACTGATTTGATCCAAATACTGATTTGGCCCACCCGGCGTCAGATGGAAGTAAATTTAGCATATGAACTTTTCTATTGAATTACCCAAGCTATTAGGTACTGTACACTACATTCATTGAGTACATCCATTAAGCTAGTTTTTAAATGTTCAGTTAATAAATCATCCATATTCTATAAAAGAAGCTTTATTATTAACTTTGTGTTTTGACTCCATTTTCAAAATTTTTATAAAGAACAACCTAAAAGCAAAACATAGAAACATAGTATGTTATCTCATTCATTACATTCACCAACACAGATGTTCCCAAAACCTAAATTGAGCCTAATTTTACTCATAAATTATGTGCATAGAAAATAAGAGGCTATAATTTAGATAATCTTCAAAGTTGTCTTGGAATGCAGTTTAACATACTGGTTTGTTTGTAAACTTGCTATTTTTAGTATAAATGCACCTGCTTCTGCTTTGATAGGTGTTTAATCCATGATGTTGGTATATAATCATGCTAGATTGATTTCTTTAAGTTTTTGTACCTATTCAATGCTGTTTCTAGTTTTTTTTTTTACTGAACTATGAGTATAGTTGATGTAATTCATGCATTAAATAGAATGAAATATTCTTATATTTAGGTAATTCAGAGAAAATCAATATTATGCAAGTCAAAATGTTGTTTATGATTTTGACAAACTTCCAGATTTTTTTTACTACAATTGATACGCAAAATGGAGTTCGACTGAGTAACATCTTTTACACTTTATAACTATATTTTACTTGACACTGGCAAACTGATGCTTTCAGCGCAGATTCCAATTATAAGGAACTAGCATACTGCCCGGCTTCGCGCGGGTATTTATTCAAAAATGTTTTCCCGGCAATTATTTGATTTTTTCTCGCCTCTTTAAACCTTCCCTATTTATCTTATCTTAGTCTTGAAATGTTCGTGGAGGTCACGAACATTTCAAGACTAAGATAAGATAAATCCGTTCAGTCATTCTCGAGTTTGAGTGAGACTAACGAACAGCAATTTTTATAATATAGATTGAATTGACTAACTTCCAAAAAAAGATCCTCTATTTCATTGATGATTATTATATGTCAGTGTCACCAAAGTTTTTTTTTTCATTTGTGATTCTTTGTTGAATGAATATGAAAGCTGTTGCTTGCAAATCATGAAATCAATTTAAATAAGAATGGTCAAGTAGGTGAAAAGTTATATTCAATACTAGCGGCCCGCCCCGGCTTCTCACGGGTTATTATTCAAAATTAATATCCCGGCAATTATTTGATTTAATCTCGACTTTTAAACCTTCCCTAGACCTCCACGAACATTTCAAGACTAAGATAATATAAATCCGTTCAGCCGTTCTCCAGTTTTAATCAGACTAACGAACAACAATTCATTTTTATTTATATACATTTTACAAACTAAAAGTTAAATTTTGTTAAATTTGTGGGATGGGTTGCTCTCCTCCATCTGTTAGTGCTAAAATTTGAGAAATCCTCTTTTTAGTTTTACAGTTAGTTTAAATGTACAGCTCAGATCTTGATGTAGGTAGATATGTATGTTTGTTTACTTTTATGATGATACTTTTAACCTATCCACTAACTTCCAAAAAAACTAATACTAACTGACTCATAACAAAACCAAGTTGGGCACATATCCTATGGCACATGTGGCCGTTGATGCTGAAAAGATAGCATAAGCACTCCTATTTACTCTCCCACTGCTGGGTCACTGGATCTTATAACAAGATATATTAGGTCTTAATTCATCACGCTCCAAGTGCGGATTGGTGAATGTCATAATGTCATGTCCGTCAAACTCTTCCAATTTCAGAACATGCCGGTTTCCTCACAATGTTTTCCTTCACAGTTAAAGCACGTATTTTGTTAAAGCTGATTTAAATTTTTCGTGATGAAAAATTCAGAGGTGCGCAGCGGAGTTCAAGCCGACGACCTTAGGAACAAGATACAAAATAATTTATTTCCATTGTTTGATTTTACATACTAAACACACAAACAACCGAACTAAAGTCGGGTGTCCTTCCACGTTTTATGCGGCATTTTACATGATAGAGCTAATAATAAATAACATTTTTAAAATAAATAAATGATATAGTAATATTTTTGTGCAATAATAAAGTCTAATTCTATCTAAATTCCATTCTTTCAGTAACAACACAGGAACATCCCACTGGCTGGACCCCAGACTAGCTAGAGTCCGGAAGCGGTCTCTTGGGGAATGTGGTGAGGATGAGCTACCTTATGGCTGGGAAAGGGTCACCGACGAGAGATATGGCTCATACTATGTGGACCATATCAACAGGCGCACACAGTATGAGAACCCTGTGCTGCAGGCTAGGAGATTGAGAGGTAAGTTTGGAATATGCATTATTTTTATTACAAGTCGACCCGACAGACGTTGTCCTGTCCCACGTCTCAAAAAACAATATCCAGTTGACCGTATTGTGAATCTAAACCATTCCCAGATCCCCTTGAACACACACAAAAAATTTCATCAAAATCGGTCCAGTCGTTTGAGAGAAGTTCAGTGATATACACACTCACAGAAGAATTATATATATAAAGATTTTATTTTTACAATTTTTAGAAAACTAACAGCTAGGCAAACAATATTTACAGATAAATATAAAAAGAGTGTCCCTTAACACAGAAGGCCAAGAAAAAAGTATCCGTTTTTAGCACTAAATAATAAAAGAAATACAAACTGCTAACATAATTGTGTAAACTGTTACAAAAATAAAGAAAAACTAAGTTTAAGGTCATAAGTTTAGACAAAAACAATAATAAACTAATGTAACATGAATAATAACGCTTATGATAGAGCTTGTGTTAATAATCCTAGTAATATTATAAACGCGAAGGTTTTTGAGGATGTAAGTCATAGTCCCTTTGACCTACCATAGTAGTAACCTTTGACTTAATTTACTGTACTTTGAGATCCTATTTCATCAGTTTCATTTGTTGTTAAAATTAATAAATATTTCGGGACTAATCACACCGCATCACCTAACCCCAAACTGAGCAGAGCTTGTACTATAATAATAACATTTATTTCAGACATCTCAGGCCTATATAAACATATATCTTACGGACTAACATTATATAAAAATATAAATCTTATATACTAAAATGTCCGTATCGTGGATCACCTTTGTGTATCCCATAGTCATGTTAGGTGACCGATATACTACATACATTACACATAGATACATTTTTTAACTGTACAAGTAGTTAGACACTACTTAAACCTTCCTTATCACTCGCATCTCTTTTGAAAACAGCTGATTGGCTAGTTACTAGTTTAATAGTTCTAAGCGAGTGGACAGCGGAAACGACTTCATTTTTAATATGTAATAAAGATAAAGCGTATAACTATTTTCTTAATTGAACTGTTCTTTCCGCTTTGAATCGGTTTATAAGCGACAAATCTTACTAATATTAAAAACACGAAAGTTTGTGTGGATGTGAGTGTGTTTGTTGCTCTTTCAAGCAAAAACTACTGGATGGATTTTCATGAAACTTAACAATAATATAGCTTACATATAAGAATAACACAGGCTACTTTTTACCGCGGTAAGATGCCGCTTTTCGCGGGAAAATACAATAATTGTGAGCAAAGCCCGATTTGAGTTAAATTTCGCATGGATAGCTGGATTGATGGTTACATAGTACTACGCGAGCAGGCAGCGAGAGTTGTATAAATCCATTAATTTAGAACCACACCCTTTAGATCAGGGGTCGGCAAGTAGTTTTAGGTAGGGTCCGGATACTGCTCGAAAATTTTTAAAAGGTCCAGAAAAAAAAACAACTGATAATAATTAAGTACAGCTTTGTATTACCTAAAATTAGTGAGATTTGAAAATTGCAACGGCGGTCTTGAGCCAGGTTTTATAGTTTGGTTCTCGTGAAGAACAGCTAATTCGAAGAGTGTCTTTTATTCTGGAACGATATTTGTATTTCAAAAATTCATTTTTGAAAAAGATGTTTTGCATATGTATGTCGAGCCAAACATAGTAGCCAAATTGATAGCAAGTTTTTTGAAATTTTCATATTTTTCTGGGACATGTTTGACCCAAAATTCTTCAGTTGACACCTTTTTATATATTTGCAAAGACACATTCTTGCAGATCAATTATTTCCATTTGAAGTGATGGCTCGACGGCGCGGCGCCGGCGCCGGCGGCGCGATGTTTTTGATCGATGTCGATGTTGTAAAACAGATTAATTAGATTAGGTAGGTACTAAGTTAGATTGGTTCAAAATATTACGTATTTATACCTACATTACAATATTTGGCGGTCCGAAGTTCAACCTTTCGCGGTCCGCAAACGGACCGCGGTCCGCCTGTTGCTGACCGTTGCTTTAGATGTTCGATTCACACAGAAATTCACAGCCGTTCAAGTAAAACTTTTCATGCACGAACAATCGATTCGTATAACGTTACGCTCAGTTAGACGATTTAGACGCTTTCCGGTGTGGAATCTTTGTAATCTGTTACCGAAGTTGTTTGGTTTCCGTATGAGGCGATGCCATGTTAGGTACACGTGTTAGGTTCGTTATTTATTACTAGCTGAGCCCGCGACTTTGACGGCGTAGAAAAATCGGGTTTCATTTAACAATATTCAGGTAAATTATTTTACAAAAAGACAGATCAACAGATAAGCCCGTAGGTACTTGGATGGGTGACCACACTAACTGCATCTTTTTGCACCTATTTTTTTTTAATTATATTTGTTTTTTTCTCTCTTTAATTTTGCCGTGAGAGAGCAACTGACAGACAGTCCGAATTATTTCTCATTTAAAATATCAGTAAGGATTTATAATATGGCGTAGAAACATAAAACATACGAGTATAATAAATCAGACTGTTTACGCGTGCGTTACGTGTGACTAAACTAATTATTTTCATGTAAGCTGCCTTCTTGCATACATAATAGCTTGCTTGGCTAATGGTGTTATGTGATCTTCCACATAAAATACAAAGCTTTCACAAAAATCTGTATATATAATCAATGTAATTATGTATATATCTTATTCTAAAACCATTCTAAATTCGCTCTGACCCTCTGCTGGGCTCCATACGAACATAAATATAATTTATGCTTGATCATTGAGTTGACAATAATGTAACCTTAAACTCATCGCGTCCTTTTAGTAGCAAAATATTTATTAACACGCCTCATTACCTCCGCATCTTAGCTAATTATAATTAAATAAAATAAATAAATAGTGCTAGATAATCGACACAGCAACATCTAGCCCCGTGGTAAGTTCTAGGCTTGTGTTACGGTTACTAGACATCTGGTATACTTATAATTTACTTACATGTATTGATACAGATAATTCAGATAATTATCTGTATACAAATTTGATAACAGTTATCTAAAACATTTTACAATTGTTTGTTTTAGCGGAAAAGCTTGCCGTAGAAAATGGAAACAGCCAGAACAACTTGCAACCACCGCCTGGAGAATTACGCGGCGACAGATTCACTCTCTCTCTCACTAAAGGCACTCAGGGATTGGGTTTCACTCTCATTGGCGCTGAGGGCATACCAGAGGCAGAAGGGTACTTGCAAATACGAAGCATTGTGCCTAATAGTCCGGCCTGGATTGATGGTAAGAACTCTCTCTCTCTCACTAAAGGGGCAAGGCTTTGGTTTTACTCTCATTGGCACTGATGGCATACCCGAGGCAGAAGGATACTTGGAAATAAGGAGCATTGTGCCTAATAGTCCGGCCTGGATTGATGGTAAGAACTCTCTCTCTCTCACTAAAGGGGCAGGGCTTTGGTTTTACTCTCATTGGCGCTGATGGCATACCGGAGACAAGGATACTTGCAAATATAGAGCATTGTGCTTAATAGTCTGGCTTGGATTGATGGTAAGAACTCTCTTTCTCTCTCTGACTTAAGGTACTCCTTCTTCAATGAGGACCGTCCAACTGTAAGAAAGATTATAGTTTCGATTAGTTTTCATTTAAGCTTTTTTTTTTATTTTATTTTTTTTTAATTATTTTTTTTTTTTTTAATTTAATTTTGTTATGTTATATTATAATAACTAACCCTAATTTAATTTAATTTTAGATACTAACTAAACTATGGATAATTACTGTCTGAAATAAATGAATTTTATTTTATTTATTTTAAGCAAGAACAAAATAGAGTTGTTTAAATAACCATTTGTGTTTTTTAATCCACAGGTGCGCTCAGACCAGGCGATGTTGTAGTAGGCGTGGGAAACAGAGGCGTGAGAGGACTGTCCCACGCACGGGTGGCGCAGATATTTCAGTCGATCACTCCTGGAACAGAAGTCGTCTTGCATCTTGTTAGAGGTACACCAATTTCAAATGCGCGTTGTGGTTTTCTTTTAAAAATTATATATGACGGCGCGACGTCCTGGTTCTTCATTGTAGGGCATTTGTACCGAGTGGAAGTAGCATAGAATCAACTTAAAATGTCCGATTGTGAATCTTCATTGCTTGTCAAAATTATCATTACTCGTTTATCTGGTCGTGTACCAGAAACCAGTACTAAATTATTAACAAATATTTATTTCAGGGTACCCGCTAACATTCGACGAAGACCCCAATACTCGAGTTTTGAGCACGCTGGCTGTGGACGCGACGTCAGCGCCGGCCGATGAAGGAAATGTTGCCATGCACGCGCTTACACGCGCGTTGCAAACTAGGTAACCATTCAGATACAAAGGCTTCAAGACATATTATTGTGTTGTTCTAATTGTAAGCGCTCCCATCTGTTGTATTTCTGGTCAAATACAACTCATTTTGTAAGGAAGGGAACCTATTGTCGGATTCTCATATTTTGATGGAACTATCATGATATCAACTCATATTCCCTTTTATATGCACGAACACTAAGAGCAATATAGACTTTGCCAACAAAAAATCATGTTGCAATCCTCATTCTCTGTTCCTGAATATTTTATTAACTATCTTGAATACAACATATAAATAATTGTATCTTGTAAATAGACTTAAACTCTTCCAACCTCTAGCCGAAAAATATAAAGGAATCTCATTTGATTTAAATTGTTTAAAAAAACATTTCCAGATTCAACATCCGTTCTCCAGACCACGAGACTGTCAGCCAGGGACGAGACGAGACAGACACGTCCCCGACCAGTCCGGGACAGAGGCGGCTCCTGTCCCGGTCCTTCGACCTAGACGAGCTCGGGACGGCCTCCGAAGTGGATCCCGTGCCGCCTAGGTGTCCCTCGGCCGACCATCTACTGTGTCTAGCCACAGGTATATACAACATCCGTTCTCCAGACCACGAGACTGTCAGCCAGGGACGAGACGAGACAGACACGTCCCCGACCAGTCCGGGACAGAGGCGGCTCCTGTCCCGGTCCTTCGACCTAGACGAGCTCGGGACGGCCTCCGAAGTGGATCCCGTGCCGCCTAGGTGTCCCTCGGCCGACCATCTACTGTGTCTAGCCACAGGTATATACAACATCCGTTCTCCAGACCACGAGACTGTCAGCCAGGGACGAGACGAGACAGACACGTCCCCGACCAGTCCGGGACAGAGGCGGCTCCTGTCCCGGTCCTTCGACCTAGACGAGCTCGGGACGGCCTCCGAAGTGGATCCCGTGCCGCCTAGGTGTCCCTCGGCCGACCATCTACTGTGTCTAGCCACAGGTATATACAACATCCGTTCTCCAGACCACGAGACTGTCAGCCAGGGACGAGACGAGACAGACACGTCCCCGACCAGTCCGGGACAGAGGCGGCTCCTGTCCCGGTCCTTCGACCTAGACGAGCTCGGGACGGCCTCCGAAGTGGATCCCGTGCCGCCTAGGTGTCCCTCGGCCGACCATCTACTGTGTCTAGCCACAGGTATATACATCATTGTAGGGCGAGACAGACATCGTAGGATATAATTCCGTGCATGCAAAACTCATAATAGTCACAAGTATATAAATATTTCCGGACTACTCACACAGCATCACCTAACCCCATTCTACTAAGCAGAGTTTGTACTATGGGTGTTAGGTGACTGAATATACATACTACATAGATAGATACATTTTTTTTTTGTAAATACATACATATTATACATAGAAAACACCCAGACCTGAAACCAGAAATTGCAGATCGTACAAAATATGGAAATGAAAAAAAATGAATCGAATCAGAAATGAGGAGATTCGTAGAAGAACGCGGGTCACCGACATAGCCAAACGGATTAGTTCTTTGAAGTGGCAGTGGGCAGGCCACATAGCACGAAGAACAGATGGTCGTTGGGGCCGAAAGGTTCTCGAATGGAGACCACGGATCGGCAAGCGCAGCGTAGGACGTCCACCAACTAGATGGACGGACGATCTGGTGAAGGCTGCGGGCTCACGGTGGATGCAGGCCGCTGCCAGCCGAAACCACTGGAGATCTTTGAGGGAGGCCTATGTCCAGCAGTGGACGTCTTAGGCTGAGATGATGATGATGACAAAATCTGGTCCCGCTGCAGGAATCGTACCCGCAACCTCCTGCGCCTCAGGTGGGCTTTCGCCCACCGAGCCACAGAGGTCGTCTATTATGTGGTCGTATATGGTTGCATGATCAGTCGAAATTCAATCTATTGTGGATTCTATCTCAGTTAAGTACTCGTAAGACTTGGAAGGCCCGCGCGCCTATGGAAATTATAATGAATTTCATATTTATACTTAGTCGGTACCGTAAGTCGTAAGATTTCTTTTTTTTTTATATTACATATTTTTGTCTATGATTGATCAACAATAGGCCTTCAGAGGGCAATTCAAAGTCAAGGTTATAAATCGAATACTTACGAAATACCTTTATCTTTGAAGCCCACAAGGCTTCAATGACTTTTGATATAAGTAAATATATAAAGCCTTTTATGGTTGTAAATTTTACAAAACTATTTCTACAGTATGATTTACTTGATAATAAAATAAACAAAAATTTAATTTATTTATTTCGGATACCATTACAAATTAAAAATAACATTAAGTTGTGGTCCATATCATATTAGTAACAAATTATTTCATACATAATTGGTCTCATAATTTAAAATCAATATAAAAAAAAAACAAATAGGTAAAACAAATAAAACAAAGTAAAAAAGGTAAAGTAAAGTAAAACAAATAGGTAACTAATTAATTATGCACACACTGCAATCAAACAATGAGAAAATAGGAAACATTCATATTCCATCATTATCCGATTGCAGTGAATGAACAAGGGACAATTACATCTACTGGCTAGTGTAGCCAGAAATAAATCTGTTGTAGCATTGACTTATGGATATTTCAAGATAATATAAAAACTTTTGCATCAACCCTAAAAAGTATCACTTAAGCTTGTGTTTAAATTAAGAACTGTACATAACTTTTCCTAGTACTTATATCTCCAAACTCACCACGATTCATTCTTACAGATCACTCAAACGAAAACGGCACATCCACTGAAGGCGGCAGAGAGTTGGTGTTGAATTTGAGACGGGGCGCTGCGGGGTTCGGGTTTACAATAGCTGATAGTGTTCACGGACAGAAAGTTAAGAAGGTAAAATCACATCACATTTATATTTCTTTTAATGTAAAATCCACTACCCTGCCCTTTGAAGAAAATGTATTGAATGCATCTACAATACAAGAACTATCTCGGTCAATTTTTTTTTCTTTTTTATTCTTAAAACTAGCTTTTCACACTACGGTATAGCTCTTGCTTAGTAGGGTTTCCCTTTATAAAAAGCACCTGTGGTTGCTTTTATAGCCATCCTCGATAAATGTGTTCGATATTTTATAATAATACATGACAGTATACATTAATAAAGAAGCTATTAAAGTTATGTAACTAAGCTACCAGACTAGCGTGACACTAAAATCAGCCTTAACGTAATTTGCTAGCTGACATCGAGTTGTCTGCCTTTGAATTAAAGCCCATATTTTGATTATATTTCGTCATTAAAATATAGCGGTCGGCTCAGTGTACGCGCGCTTATCGAATTGTGACTTGCAATTATTCTAAATTTAAGAAAATCCCCGATTCCAATGCTTTTATATCCTTAAAAGTTAAACACCATAATATTTTGTAATGTGCACGCGATGCGCTTTCATTTGATCCACTCCACATCCCCACTCGAGTATATTTGCAGATTTTCGGTTTTCCTTCCCCACTCCCACCCTCATAACTTTTAAACGGCACAACCGATTTTCATGAAACATGTATAAGAACACTAGCGCCAAACTCACCTTTCATACAAAACTAAATTGAAATCTCTTCATACGTTCGGGAGCTATGATGTCCCAGACAGACACACAGACAGACAGAAACTTTTAACACCTCTCTTTTTTGGCCGGGGGTTAAAAAGCGAAGTTGGTCAGCGCATGCGCAGCTTAACGTATGCAAGATGTCGGCGCGATAACCGCCTCCAGTAGTTTCAGTTATGGTCGGAGAAGATTGGGTTGAATGGACTTTAATCTCATAAGTCTCCCCTCAGGTGTTAGACCGCAGCCGTTGCGGCGGGCTAAGAGAAGGCGACGTGCTCCTCCAAATCGGGAACCGCGTGGTGCGCAACGCGCCGCACGCGCACGTGGTGTCGGCGCTGAAGGACTGCCCGCCGTGCGCCGCCACCGCGCTGCGCGTGTGGCGCGCCGCGCCCGCGCACCACCGCTCCCGCTCCGCCACGCGCCACCACGCAGGTATAATAAAAATCATTTATTCAGGTCCAATATACACAGAGAACTTAACTAATACGATACGATGACACTACCGAAGCTTTACAACTGTGTGGTAGTGTCAACGCCCGACTCCTGGACAAATTATCCTGATTTTATTAGAACTAAAAAATAAATTTTGACTTGACTTATAATTAGGTTACAATAATATATAATACACAAATGAAAACAAGGTAAATAGCTAAAATTACATGACTAAAACAATATATGTATGTATGCCCACTTGAAACCAGTTTTTAGTTAAGATTCACAATACAATCCCACTGCTGGGACTTCTCTCTTGACGAGATAGATAAGGCCTTAACCACGCTGGCCAAGTGCGGGTTGGTGAATGTCACATGTCATTCAAACTCTTTTACAGTACTCAGAACATGCCGGTTTTGTTCAATAAAACAATGTACAAAAGGTAGGCTTAATGCCAAGTCATTTTCTACCTGCCAACTATAACAATTATTGAGATATAAGTTGCCGTGCTTGTATATCAATAAACTTAACTTTATTTACTTGTAATTAGCTTTATGTATTTTGTTTTATTGTGTTCGGCTGTAAGTTTTCCTGACATAAATTAATAAATTATAAATAAATCCTTTCAAACGCTTATTTGTTACAGCGGCCCCAACAAATCCTCAACTTGGAAGAAGTAAAACGCCCACAGCAGAGCAACTACGATCCCCGACGTTGCACACACAAGATCAATTACGGGAAAGAATTAATGGAATGAACACAGGTATTTTTTTGCTTTTGACCCGTTGTTTACATGCAAAATTTATTGAAAGAATTTCTAAAAAACGTTTAATTTGGGCCTAGAACAATTTGTATATTTATAAAAAATAAATAAATAAAATAAATATTTCCGGGCAATCCACACAACGGTACTAGACATCTGATATACTTAATATAATATACATACATACATAGATATTTTTTATTATACATATAAGGAAAACCAACAGCTTAGATTATCTCTATAAACGAAACTATATTGTACCGTAATGTCACTTTAGAATAAAGTCAACAAAATCACGTTAACATCCAATTAAAGATTTTTATATTTTTTATTAACCCTCGACCAAAAAAGATGGGTGTTATAGGTTTGACGTTTCTGTCTGTGTCTCTGTCTGTCTGGGATATCATAGCTCCCGATTTTAATTGAGCGATGATGATGAATGATGATTTAATTGATGATGGAGCGATTTTAATTTTGTTTTTTTGTATGGAAGGCGAGTCTGGCGCGAGTGTTTTAGATATGTTTCATGAAAACCATGGTTAGAGTGAGGAAGGAAAACCTGCAAATATACCACCTCGAGTGGGATATCAAATGAAAGCGCATCGCGTGCACATTACAAAATATTATGGTGTTTTACTTTTAAGGAAATTAAGGCATTGGAATAGGGGGTTTTTCTTAAATTTTAAATTTCGATTTATATATAGCTTGGCGTGTCTTACTGCAGATAATAACTTAAAATTAATTATTTTTACAGAAGCTACGTATGCTGTTCCGGGAAGGACGTCGTTGATGGAGCGACGGCGACGTAGTTCGACCCCGGGAGGCCTAGCGCTCCCGCCGCATTCACACTACTCAGTCCAGCAGTGGACAGACCAGGTATGATAATCTCCACCGAGTGATTGAGCGTAGAAGAACGCGGGTCACCGACATAGCCAAGCCA
Organism: Gymnoscelis rufifasciata; assembly: GCA_929108375.1. NCBI lineage: Eukaryota > Metazoa > Arthropoda > Insecta > Lepidoptera > Geometridae > Gymnoscelis > Gymnoscelis rufifasciata. The sequence continues at coordinate 2,602,964 of OV815327.1, read as the reverse complement.
ATTAGCTCGTTAAAGTGGCAATGGGCAGGCCATGTAGCGCGTAGAACAGATGGCCGTTGGGGCCGGAAAGTTCTTGAATGGAGACCACGAATCGGCAAACGCAGAGTAGGACGTCCACCAACTAGATGGACGGACGACTTGGTGAAGGTAGCGGGCTCACGGTGGTTACAAGCTGCTACCGACCGAAATCACTGGAAGTCTTTGAGGGAGGCCTATGTTCAGCAGTGGACGTCCTACGGCTGAAATGATGATGATGATGATGATTGAGCATTCATTATACTACAAACACACCTGATGTAAAGTTAAGAGGCTGTCCTCCATTTTATTGATGAAAAGGGAGCATTAGGCTCATAGCCCTGTCTTTTGCGTAAAAAGGTTCCAAATCAATCAAGAACAGTCCGCCTGTTTTTCCTACTTACACTATCTTCCTATTTTTCACAACATTTCTCAAACTTTTTTTATCAGGAGACATGGGTTGACAACTCAAACAATATAAGAAATTGGGCGGAGAACGCGCAGAAATGGGACGAGAACGGACAAAAATGGGAAGAAAATAACCAGAAATGGGATGAAAATTCACAGGTATGTTCTATATTGATGTATCTATATTGATTTTGTAAATTTAAGAAAATATCTTCAAAATTAATGTAACTATTTGATAAATTTCAATAATAATATATCAAGGCCCGAGAAATACGTGGAGGTGTTATACGTTTGAGCTTTATGTTTGTTTATGTCTGTCTATGGCACCATACCTCTACACAGGTAAAGCATTTGCGCAAATACAGGTTTGTCATTGAAAAGCTGGTTTTCAAACGGTGGTGTGGTTCTGAGAAAATCTTTATAATGAATTATGTTCATCAATAACCAAACATTATTTACAGAAATGGGTAGAAAACGGCCAGAAATGGGACGAGAACAGCCAGAAATGGGTGGCCAACAACAACTGGGAAGCGAACGGTGGCAGATGGGAGAACGGTAACTGGGGCGAGGTGCCCACTCCCACCGTGCACGTGGACATGAGCGCGGCCTACTGGCGCGGCAACGCAAGCGTCGCGGACAGCAGCGACAATGGAGGTAAGACTGTTCGGGAAGACATCCAGATACACATAAATAAATAAATATTGCCGGACAATCCACACAACAACATCTAGCCCCGTGGTAAGCTATAAGCTTGTGTTACGGGTACTAGACATCTGATATACTTAATATAATAGACATACATAGCGCTTATATATGCGCTTGCGGCGCAAGAGGCAGCGGGTTCGATTCCCGCCAAGGGTGAAAGTGTTTGTATGTTCTGCAAGCACTTTCTCCTTGGTCTGGGTCTTTAATATTTATAATAAAAATTATCTATATACTATGTATGTCTATTATATTAAGCATATTAGATATCTAGTACCCGTAACACAAGCTTATAGCTTACCACGGGGCTAGATGTTGTTGTGTGCATTGTCTGGAAATATTATGATATTATTATTATTATTATAGGTAGATATTTATTATAAACATATTAAACACCCAGACCAAGGAGAAAATGCTTGCAGAACATACAAACACTTGACCCCTCGGCGGGAATCGAACCCGCTACCTCTTGCACCGCAAGCGGACCTCCGCCCACCGCGCCACTGAGGCAGTCAATTTATACATAAGTATAAATTGATTGATTTATTGCCGCTCTTTAGGGCCGCCTTGCGCTGTACGGTACCACTGAAAACCAGCGCTGTAGCCAGCTCACCTAGCTGCTACAGCATTATGCTGAGTGGAAACCGATTTACGTTTACATATTTTTATATATAGTATTTTTGTTAAACTTCTTTTATGTTAATTTTAATTGTAATTGTATTGTGTGTTTATGACGTTAATAAAACTCTTTCTATTCTATTCTAAGTATTTAATAAATATATGTTAGTACAGAAGCTTGAAATGGGGGATAGAAATAGGCCTGCGTACCCGGGCGCGGGCGCGTTTCATTCAAATGTGCTACGTCGCGAGGCACGACATAAAATCGCGCCTACCTAACGCAGTTTTGCCTTACTTAACGTCTACTCATCCAAACTACCTTGGATCTTCACGGGGCAGACGAAAGTCGATGTGTCAATCAGTTTGTGGTTTTCCATCAACAAAATGGAGGGATGATGATAAAGGGTACAGTTGCACAATTGATCAAAGCCACTTCCAATTAAAAAAACGAATAAACTGTGAGAATGGCCAATTTCCAGCATTTATGAAGTGCGTTATAGACGTTTAATTAATTATTAATAATAACTTTTTATGCCATACGTTCTTGTCTTTATTTCACGTTATAATATAATAACGATTTATCCTTATTGTTCTTTGCCAGGTTTCCCTGAAGACGGCATGCTCCATTCTCCAACAACAGCAGCCATAGGCCTCGGCGCGCATCGCCAGTCGCCATCCAGCGGCAGACTTAGGCAACATTCTCCTGCCAATTCTACAGGTATTACAACATTTTTTAATTCATAGTATAAAACTAAAAAAGCCGTGTTGGCTAAAGTGGGAGGACACTCGACTTTCATTCCAAAGGTCATGGGTTCAAACCCCGGCACGCACCTCTGGATTTTTCTTCTTGAGAAATTTATGTGCGCTTTAAACACGTGCTTTAACGGTGAAGGCAAACATCGTGAGGAAACTGGCATGTTCTGATAACTTTAAAAGAGTTTGAAGGGCATGTGACATTCACCAACCCGCACTTGGCCAGCGTGGTGAATTAAGGCCTAATCTCTCTCGTCAAGAGAGAAGTCCCTGTGTCCCAGCAGTGGGAACGTTAATAGGGTGATGATGATGAGTATAAAACTAAGTAGCATCTGTTGTCAGTTCGTGTATATGAGCAAATGGTGCATAGTAACCATGCTTACGCTGCATTATGACACATCGTGGAAAGAAGTGGTAAAAAAGCAAAAGTTATGTTACTTCTTACTTTAAACATTGATTAACAGCACAACTATACTAATGCATTACTATCGAGTATAAATATTTCTATTTGAATGCATCGCGCATTCTTCCATTATGATTGATAGAGAGTTACTAAAATTAATTCAATTAAAATGCATCTCGCATTCTTTATTTTATGTCTGTTAGAGAGTGAAAAAATTGTCTTAAGCAAAATTTGCATTATCAGTATTTATTACTCAGAACTAGGCTAATGTATATAGTTACTTAAAATATAATATTTCCAGGTCGTTTAAGAAATCACTCGCCAAGCCACAGCGCAAACGAGCGATTACTGGCCAACTCACCGTCTACCCGTTTGCAGAGCCAATCGCCATCGAACAATTCTTCCAATAGCAGGATTAAAGGATCTCCCATGAGGTAAATTGTTGAACGAATGAGCGAAGCGATGAGTTCTACAATACATGTTGGGGCAAAATTCGAATCCTCTTTACAATATTTTCGGTCAACTGAAGTCAGTAATCCTCTTGTTGTTTATTTTATGTCTTGTTTTGATATACCATGGATTAATAAGTTTTGCTGATCCATTAGATCCCACTAATATTATAATATTAAATAATATAAAATTAATTAATTAATATAAAGTTTGAGTACTGTGTAAAAGTATCTTGGTTGAAACTTCACAGTAATATAGCTTACATATCAGAATAACAACTAGGCTCCTTTTCACCGCGGTAAAATACCATATTTCAAAAAGCAAAGCAAAAGCGGCAAAGCCGCGGGTGGATACAAAATAATTGTTTTTGTAATAACATACATGACTGTTATTTTTGTAAATATAAATGTTTTTCTTGTCGCACAGGTTACGAGACCAATCTCCCTCCAGACACATGCACATGTACGGGCGGCCGCCATCTTGCGACGAGACTATGAACGAGCCTTTAGCGCAGCCCAACTCTGTCTACGTTGGAAACTACCCTCATGTTAGTAGAAGATAAAGATAGAATAAGAAATCATTTTGCAGCTAATATAAATTAAATTAACAGCTAAATTAACTTATCACAAACAAATAATTTGTCTTCATAACTGCAAAATGGACTGTACTCAACATAAGCGTTAACACACAGTATAATGATATCAGCTTAAAAAAAAGAAAACATTTGAAATTTACATAGATGGAAGGCGGTCCTAGATGTTGTGTGGATTGTCCGGAAATATTTATTTAATTATTTTACATAATACAAAAAAATATTACAAGAAACATTCCGACTTACCACAAAAACATAAACACGGCTTAGACACGCGTTTAACAGTTTTTTAAGACTAAACATAATTATGTTTAACTTGTAAAAAACATAACCACGACGTAGGCATATTATGTCTACGTCGTGGTTATGTTTTTTTTTTTTGTAATCTATTACTCTTTATCACCAGTTACTAGAGTTGCCGCGAATAGTTGTTATAGCGAATAGTCGAATACCGATTAATCGCCATTCACTTTGGCGAATAGTCGAATAACTCGACATTACTATTCGATATAAATAAGGCACATTAAAAATATTTCTAATTTCTTCTAAGGTTGTGAGAAAAGAAAACAAATAATTAATTTTCCATTTTTAAATGCTGGCAACCCTTTTCTTTTACATATGTTACGAACTTGAAACTCAAGTTTAAAACTTTGTGTATGATTAACAACTTGAATAAAAGTTTGAAAACGTATAATTTATATTAAACTAGCGGCACGCCCCGGCTTTGCACGGGTAATTATTCAAGATTGTTTCAAAATTATTCGAATTTTTCTCGCCGTAAAAACCATCCTTAAACTCCAACGAACATTTAAAAAAATAAATTGGCTAAATTGGTATAGGCGTTGTTGAGTTATGCGCTTAGCAACCCATTTTGCGATTCATTTTTAACCCCCGACAAAAAAGTGTTTTTTTGCACCACAATCTGCCTCTGTTGGATTTTACATATTAATTTAAAAGTTTTTATGTTTAATTTCATAAATACGATAGGCACAGGCACATATTTCAAATAATAATTGATACGGTGTGTGTAATTGTGTTTTGTTTTAAGGAAAAAATTAAAAAAGTGATTATTTTTAATTCATTCGTTTTTTTGTTCGTTAGAAGTTTATTTCAGCCGACTATTCGCCGAATGCCGAATAATGCTAGTTATTATTCGGTATTCGACGAATATAAAAAAAATGGCGAGTAATGCCGAATACCGAATAATAGCGAGTATTCGCGGCAACTCTACCAGTTACGTTTATTTTAATATGGTTAGCGTGGTTTGAACATGTTATCAAAAATTATACAAGACCAGTAGAGCGTTAGGTCATTGTGTCCAGTGAGGCCAAATAAAATATGGACTGTTTAAAGGATCACGTGTGTGGAGAGACGGGTCATCGGATAATACCAGTTGTGTTGACCGCATATGATTTGAGACAAATAAATAAATATTTCCGGACTACTCACACAGCATCACCTAACCCCAAACTAAGCAGAGCTTGTACTATGGGTGTTAGGTGACTGATATACTACATAGATAATTTTTTTTGTAAATACTCACATATGATACATAGTAAACATCCAGACCCGTAACCAGAGATTGTAGATCGTACAAAATCTGGTCTCCCGGCGGAAATCGAACCCGCAACCTCCTGCGCCTCAGGCGGACTTTCGCCCACCGAGCCACAGAGGTTGTCCAAGGAAATACAAGAGTACATTATAATAATTTTAACAAATGTAAAGAAATTTAAGTCGTGTTGGCTAAAGTGGGAGGACACTCGACTTTCATTCCGAAGGTCGTGGGTTCAAACCCCGTCACGTACCTCTGGATTTTTCTTCTTGAGAAATTTATGTGCGCTTTAAACACGTGCGGTGAAGGCAAACATCGTGAGGAAACTGGCATGTTCTGATAACTTTAAAAGAGTTTGAAGGGCATGTGACATTCACCAACCCGCACTTGGCCAGCGTGGTGAATTAAGGCCTAATCTCTCTCGTCAAGAGAGAAGTCCCTGTGTCCCAGCAGTGGGAACATTAATAGGGTGATGATGATGAAAGAAATTTAATTTTTTGTTAAAGGTGGAGGCCGGTGGCAGTACGGATCCGGAAGCCGATGTGTTGGTACCACTGGCGAGGGGCTCCGCCGGCTTCGGATTCAGAATCGTCGGCGGCACGGAGGACGGCAGTCGTGTCGCCGTCGGATACGTCGTTCCAGGTCCGTTATTTACTACTACGAATATTCTTAACACATTCAGAGCCCAAGACGCGTCTGTGCGTTTCTTATACACAAACTATATGCCCACGACGCGTCTATGCGTTCCATTGTTTTCGCCCGGCATACATTCAGTGCCCCGCACGCATCTGTGCGTCTACTGTTTTCGAGCAAGCCCAAGATTTGGGTGCATTCTCTTAGGCCCCGAAAAAACGTCTACGGGTAATATTATTATTATTATTTTTTTTAGTAGCCCGTAGGGATCCCACTGCTGGGCAAGGGCATATAATATTATATTATATAATATATATGAATATAATATAATTACTCAGTGCCGCCCCGATTATAACGCGTAGACAAAGAGGTGTCAGATTTCGAGCAAGGGCGCGACACCGTTACTTGAACATATGTTTTTAGTTTATTCTATCTATTTCTGTGGTCTATATCAAACTGTAATTATAAGTCACACACCTAGGTAGGTAGAATTATATAAATAAAGATGCAACAGTTAACTCATATAACTGTCGGTCGTAAGACCACTGAAGTAAGTGCGCCAGATGGGCGAACTCCAGCACAGGGGAGATCTCCTTCTGTTACCTATTAATGTAATACCTGTTACCTTTAAAATGTAGCAATAAAATATTATAATTTTTTCAATATTCTTTATTATTTGACGAATTAAGCGTTTGAGACGTAGAAGGTCCGCCAGCCCTCTGCTTCTCAAACATTTACCTAAGTTGGATTCCCGTCGCACGACCAAAAACTTAGATATTTTCTCTCGATTAGTGTTAATTAAAATGTTTTTCTAATGCCTGCTTGCCCAAAGCGCGGCGGGTTTCCAGCAAGCAGCGAAATAAAAAAATACAAGACCGAAGCAACAGAAGGCGATAAACATATCTTCCATAAATAAAATACGTAAGCAAAAGTTAAAAATGCGAGATCGCAAGAAACTCTCTTCCGTCAAAAAATAAATTTACAGAATCTCATATTTTTAATTTCGCGCGATGGCTTCCACTTCGTGTATAATTCTTTCAGGGTGGGTGGCGCAGAGCGGAATAGACCTTTTCCACAGAATACTGCGAAACTACCCTATTGTTCTCTTGTTTTGTTGCGTTCACAAAACAACGCACATGTGAGTCGACGGGCACTCGGAGATAGTACACTGAACGCGTATCCGCGTTTTGGGCACACCAGGTGCATTCAATATTGACGCGTATATGCGTGTGGGGCACTGTGGTTACTGTTTTAAAATAGGGCATACTTAATTTTCAATGAGCAGTGAATGTGTTAATGAATGTGAGAATATGTGTGTGATGTGATGATTTATAGTCTCAGTGTACATGTGAAAGAATCACGGAAAACAGTGATATAAATATACAACACTAGTTTTTACGATTTTCTCGCAGTTATAAATACTTTCTTAATAAACACTCTATTTGGATGAGCAATTTGGATTTCCTGAGTTGAGCATGTATGAACAAAATTTTAATTACAAATTATAATGTTAGTATAGATTCATATTTTAGGCTTTATTTAGTTGTCCTCATCAGTTTTTGTGACTCTAGTATTGATGACTTTTTTGTGTGTCAAAGATATGATAATTTTAGGGTATCTTAATTGTGTGTGTTTTGGTGAAATTATTTATTTGGTTGGACCCTTTGTTATTGGAAAAAACTTAAAGGGGAAAATTACATAGAACATATTCATATTGGTCCAATGTCTTGGTATGTATTACAATAAATACAATATGTATTGCCATCTCATATTACACAATTATAAATATAATGAACATATTCATATTGGTCCAATGTCTTGGTATGTATTACAATATGTATTGCCATCTCATATTACACAATTATAAATATACTGAACACATGAACATAGTGTCTTCCCCTTAAATAGAGACAATAAGCAATGTGTTAATGGACACATTCTCTATTTTACTCTACGTAGCAATTTATGTCAAATGTAAAATTACTAATTAGCCTTTATCATGGCTAGACCGTAATATTCTTGTAGCATATTTATATTAGAAGCTTCATAAAAAAAATTTCGTTCAGAACTGTTTTCTCTGTTTTTCTCCATCTATTGATTACGTTCGTCTATTGTATTTCACTTATTTTTCCATCCATATTGAAACAACTCGTTAAACTGACTCGTGCCATCATTGTTTTAGTGATGAGGCCGCCCATTGTTACACTATTATTTAATATTTAGTTCTTAAGCATCGTTCTGTTGTATTATATATTTTTATGTGTTTCCATAAAGAGTATTGTATTGTATTGTTATTCACAGGAGGCCCAGCTGATGGCTTACTACGTCCCGGAGACCTGTTAACTTCAGTGGACGGGATTCCCCTCGCCGGGGCGACGCACACCCGCGCCGTCGCCTACGTCTGCCAGGCCGCTACTAGGGGACATGTGAGTAGAAATCATCAAATTATAATGTCATCATCATCATCATCACCCTTTTAACGTTCCCACTGCTGGGACACAGGGACTTCTCTCCTGACGAGAGAGATTAGGCCTTAATTCACCACGCTGGCTAAGTGCTGGTTGGTGAATGTCACATGCCCTTCAAACTCGTTAAAGTTCTCTGAACATGCCGGTTTCCTCACGATGTTTGCCTTCACCGTTAAAGTTCGTGTTTTAAAGCGCACATACGTTTTTCAAGATGAAAAATCCAGAGGTGCGTGGCAGGGTTTGAACCCACGACCTTCGGAATGAAAGTCGAGTGTGCTCCCACTTAGCCAACACGGCTTTTTAATGTAGATAATCATAATTATAATTCTTGGTTAGAGGAACTACACAGACGTCTCGCTTTGGAGTGTATTGTGATTTACCCCCCATAACTAACTTAACCCCAACCAGCCCACTCAACTCCGTGATGTATCGGAGTAGGACATTTGGTGATTTGCAATCTAACCATCATTTTCTTACCTTTTCCTAACATTACTAAGGGTTATCATATCATTGTGTAAAGTACTTGTAAAATTACTTTTTACTTTGGTTGGGTTACCGCTCGACCTACATTTATTTGACTGTACAATTTTCTTATTTATCTTTGGGTTTTTTATCAAAAGTGTATAAACTGTACAAGGAACCCTAGGTAGTAGAGTCCATCTCATGTAATTTATTTTATACATCCTTGTCACTCCACACTATCCATCTCAATATTCGCATACAATACAATACAAAATTCTTCATTGCAACACCACAATATAGGAACATACATAGGAGATACATGTGTCATACAGTGACACAGTGAAACTACATGTTGCATTATGGATTCTTTAATCAGTTTCTTTGACTGTCCAAAATTCAAACCAGATACAGTGCCACACTGTTGAAAACCAAATTTTTTAAATCTATGACTGGCTTGTGTCTGATCTCCAACTGTATTACATAAGCTAGTTACGTTATAAAAGATGATATTATAATAATCACACCTTTATTTTGTTCATTTAAGATTGCACAATTAAATGATGTCAATTTATTTTTTATTTAGAATGAAATCTACTCCATGTATCTCGTTATCTCTAACATGCATAACAACCTCCATTTTGTAAACAGCACTCCGAAGTCTCAAGATACAAGCAGATTTGCTTAGTTTGAGCTTCGCTGATATTTGTATTTTTCTGTATGCGCTCTGCTTTTGTAAATAAATGATTTTATTTTTGATTTTATTTTTATTTATATCGTTCTAACTAATCTCGACAATCGTACGCCTCAAAATAATCTTTAGAAAACAGTATATTCCCACGCGTCTATTGTGTAAATATCAGTACAATAGTTTAATTAATGTTCTAGGTGACGTTAGGCGTAAGACACAACCGCGCCGATATCCAGTCGTTAGGCGTGCCGACAATGATGCCGCAACACCAACATCAGCCGCTGCTTACGTGAGTAAATATAAATCTAAATTTAAAATTTAAGAAAAACCCCCGATTCCAATGCCTTAATTTCCTTAAATATAAAACAACATAATATTATGTAATGTGGACGCGATGCGTTTTCATTTGATACCCCACACTAGTATATTTGCAGATATTCGGTTTTGCTTCCCCCATAACTTTTAAACGGCCCAACCGATTTTCATGAAACATGTCTAAGAACACTCGCGCAAGACTCAACTAAATTGAAATCGCTCCATCCGTTCGGGAGCTATGGTGACACAGACAGACAGACAGACACGTCAAACTTATAACCCCCCTCTTTTTTGGTCGGGGGTTAAAAATATATAAATAATATTCCCGGACAATCAATAAAACAACACCAGCCCCGTGGTAATATCTAAGCTTGTGTTACGGGTATAATAGACGTACATGAAACTGAAATTTTATTTGTTTGTCGTCAAAATGACAAAATATGCCATAAAAGTTGCAAAATAGTTAATGTGTCTGTTATCTAATTTTGTACAAACTGGGGTGCATGTACATATTAACCTAAGCTAATAAAATACCTATGAGGTATAAATGTATGTGTAAGCTAAATAAATTATTTTTTGGGAAACTTAGACTGACTTCTTTTATGGGAGCTAGATTTATGTTTGTCCACAATCTCACCTGATGGAAAGTGATTTAGAAGGCTAGAACTATTTGGAATTTAATATTTTGTTTCATATAGAAGTGCGGATCCCTCAATGCACCACATGCAGCAAGCATCCTACAATATATTACACCCAGCGCCTATGTATCCGCCTCCTACTCAGATGCCGATGTAAGTAACATCCATCAAATAAATATCCTATAATAGATGCTTTGAAATTTCTATAATAATGTAGTAAGAGAGTAAATCTTGGGCAAATGACGTTAAAATGTAACCCAAACCACTTCCCGTGTGAGCTGTATGATCCATGCAAAAGAAACTCACCAGAAATTGGCCAATACCATATTTTTGAAACAACATCCGTAACTGCGCACACCTACGCGCCTGTAATGCATTAGTTAAGCTTAAGTCATTAGACATTCACCACAAATTGACTATAGTAAAGTGACGTTGGTGCCAGAGTGCTTGATAATCCATCTTGATCTTCTTAATCTTGATGAGCACAACCACGGGGTGAGCGATGTGATGTCTCTAAAAGGTTCTAGAATTATCTAGAACGCTCTATGAGCCTGTAGACCAGACTAGGTAGTACCTCTAATCTAGGCTAATAAGCCAGTCATATATTAACATTTCATTTTAGTCTTTTTAGTATACAATGTTGCCATAATCAACCACTTGACAGATTGGGTTGCGAGCGCAAAATTTGATGTTGTGTTCAAATAGACGTTAATTCACAAAACAATGATTATAATAATACCTATCTTCAGGTTAGTTTTCTTTGGCTGGGCTCTACGGCAACAACATTCTAACTAGACTATTATTATATGACCTTTATAGTATTAATCAAGTGTTCTACTATAGGTACGGTGTACAGTATGAAAGCAGTCCCGGCTGGGCGGCCGTGCCCTACGACGTGACAGTCACTCGGAGCGAGGGCGAAGGGTTTGGGTTCGTCGTCATATCCTCCACTAACAAGGCGACAAGCACCATCGGTAAGATCTCTTTTAAATCTTAACTTTGCATATATGTAAATAAATAAATATTGCCGAACAATCCACGCAACAACATCTAGCCCCGTGGTAAGCTATAAGCTTGTGTTACGGGTACTAGACATTTGATATACTTCATATAATAGACATACATAGATAGATATTTTTTTATTATACATACTAAACACCCAGACCAAGGAGAAAATGTTTGCAGAACATACCAACACTTGACCCCTCGGCGGGAATCGAACCCGCTACCTCTTGCACCGCAAGCGGACCTCCGCCCAACGCGCCACTGAGGCAGTCAATCAATAATAATCATAATCAGTGTTGTTTTTTAAGGAAATCTATCTTATTGGGTTTTGGTATACATAAGTCCTATTTTGCAATGTTTTACTTAAAATAATGCTAAAAAATCCACATCAATACACCCCGGGGTAATCGTTTTAGATTTGTGTGTTATTTATATTTTTCTTTTTAAGTATTCAAATAGTATAAGGTGTTTCAGTTTTTTGTGTTGAGTTAAGTCATCATCATCATCCTGCCCTTGTCCCACACTATGTGGGGTTGGCACAACATGTGTTTTTCTTCCATTTCCCTCTATCACCCTATTTTTTGTGTTGAGTTAGGTAATATCTTCTATTGTTTTTCCCTTTTCGCTACTTTCACGGTTCTATATCTCCCAGGTCAACTGATCCACAACTCGCCGGCCGCACGCTGCGGCCTCCTCCACGTAGGAGACACCATCATCGCCATCAACAGGACCCCAATCCGCAATCTCCCTCACCCTGAAGTGGTAGCCCTCATCAAGCACTCCGGCACAGCTGTCACCCTCACCGTGTTGCCGGCGCAGCCTCCGCCGGACGCATAGACTGTTCTACAGGCTCGTAGAACGTTCTAGAACCTTCCAGAGAGAACCTTCCTTACCCAGAGGTGGGCGCACTCACTAAGCACTCCGGCACAGCTGCTGTCACCCTCATCGTGTTGCCGACGCAGCTTCCGCCGGACGCAGACTGTTCTACAGACTCGTGGAACGTTCTAGATACTTCTCGAACCTTCGAGAGACATCACTTCCCTCACCCCAAGGTGGTCGCGCTCATCAAGCACTCCGGCACCGCCGTCACCCTACCGTGCTGGCAGCGCAGTCTCCTCCGGACGCCTAGACTGTTCCACAGGCTCATAGAACGTTCTAGATACTTCTAGTACCTTCTAGAGACATAATCTCCTTCACTCCGAGGTGATTGCCAGTTAACCAATTTAAAGAGTTTAAGGGACTTATAAAACGTTCGAAGGGCTTCCAGAATTATATTGAGTAAGAGACTGCATGGTGACAATCTCTCGTTATTATCATCAGAGAAAGTCCACTACTGGGCAAAGGTCTGGCAATAAGAGTATGAGAGGGATAGACCATAACCCAAGTCGCTGCGCTGGTCCAATGCAGATTGTAGATGCCAGTCTCGTTTTGATCAGGTTGGATTCAGCCTCTAGGATATTGTTAAAACCCCCTTTATTCCCCTTACTGAAGTATAATGTTGGCTCGCATAAATGCAATTTGATTTATTAATGTAAAACGGATAAATATGTAAACGTCTTGAATAATAAAATCACTAGTTGTGCCGTTCCAGCCTTGCTCAGGTTCAAAACCTTAAACTTGAATCACTCAAATTATTACTGAACACCGCAGAAATATCCGTTTAGGTTTTTAAATTAACGCGAACATAGGGACAGACAGATGCGCCGGGGACTTTTAATTTATAATAAGTATAGATCAACCGTGTGACCAACGGCGCGGCGCGTATCAATCTACATATATGGTCGCCACATAAACCATTTTTAAATACGCCGACCGACCTCTCAGCCCTGACCGCAGTTAGACCGTAATTTTTCCATACAGATTGGTTCCAGACAATGGTCAGCGATTCGATATTTTAATGTATTACTTGAAATTTTAGTAATTTCCAAAGTATGTAATTTCCAAGGCAGCTGATCTAAATATTTCGAAAAGAAGTTCAATAGCTAGCTTTTAAAAGAACCTAGATTTATGGTTAAACTGTTGTATTTCAAATTATAATATTGAATATTTGATATATTAATTTCAATTTATTGTACATTTGGCTTTTGCCGCAGATGAGATTTTAAATAAGTTTGCCTTGAACAAAGTTATAGTTCGTAAGCAAACCTTATGTTTTTTTATAAGAAATTAAGATTTTTTAGCTTGTAAGTAAACATAGCTTTAATTCATTTTATGTGTCTTAAAATGGTTGTTATAGCCGCTCTTATACGAGTAGGCAGAATAATATGTAATGATAATGAGTTATTATATAAAATAAGCATTATATTGTTGTACCCATAGAGTTGATTGGGGAAGTTTGTCACAATCCCGTCCAAGGTACTTGTTATTTTATAAATTATGCAATTAATTCATAATCATGCAATTTGATTTAATTATCAGCTATTTTCGTTTCATGTTTCCAATGTTTCACACAAGATGGCGCTAGGATATCACAGGCAAACGAAACTTAGATAAATTATGTGGGTCATCCGAGTAAACTAAGCAATGGTTAGTAATGTCAATGGTTAGTGTAATAGTGACAAGAGCTATCTCGGATTGTGACTGAGTGAAATAGCTCTATATTTTAATTATTGTCTAATATCACTCGGAGATGGTGAAACTGGCCCTTAATGTTTAAAACATTAACTATATGTGTTTAACTTTTACCAACTCAGGTACATATTTTTTTAGAAGTACTCTTTGTTTGGTTCTCATTTTACGAGAACTATGATATTAAATAATCACCTCAACATTATTTTAGTTAATAACAATTATATCACATTTTATAGTGCCTTCAACGGTCGCATGTATTTCGGTTCATCAAGTAAAGTACATAAAATTATAAGAAACTAGCTGACCCCAGCAAACGTTGTTTTGCAAAATGAAAAATAAATAGTAGCCGATTCTCGCATAAAAAATAATTGGTTAATGGTAAGCCGTATCGTCGGAGGAGTACGGTAACTAACATTGTGACATGAAAATTTTAAAACTAAAACTATTTATAAGTGAATTGTATCGATAGAAGTATTAGATTTAAGACGGAAGAATTAGTATATCTAGCAGCTATCCTTTAGGTATAAGACTGAATAATATTAAAAGACCAGTCTGAATTGTATGGGACCACCGAGTTTGAAATCTGTCACTGGCTCTATTGAGCTGTAAAGAAGGTTTTTTTTTATATTAAGTATATAGTTTATAAGTAGTTTTAACTCGAAATGCAATCTTAGTGCCTTATTCCATGTCTTGCCTGAATGTTGATGCAATATGATTAATGTTTCCAAAGAATTCAGAATTCCATAACTTGTGCCTATTAGTTAAACTTATTTACATATTTGATTCTATTAATTAAAACTATGTATAAGGTGATTAGAATTTATGATCTGATAAAAATATAATGATAAATAAGTACCTACTTGTATTTTTTTTTTCACTGTCCCGAATTAGTGAATACTTTACAATCGTTAGATGGGCTCTATCCAACCTCATTTACATACATTTGACAGTCCTTTAGATGATACAGGATTTAAAAAAATATTCGTGTAATAATAACAAGTTAGATAAAATTAAATAAATTTAAATATTTTTTTTGCCGGACAATCCACACAACAACATCTGTGGTAAGCTATAAGCTTGTGTAACGGGTATTATACATCTGATATACTTAATATAATAGACAAACATAGATAGATATTTTTTATTAAACATACCTACTAAACACCCAGACCAAGGAGAATGCTTGCAGAACATACAAACACTTGACCCCTCGGCGGGAATCGAACCCGCTACCTCTTGCACCTCAAGCGGACCTCCGCCCACCGCGCCACTGAGGCAGTCTAATATAGGTATTATAATAATATGATAGGTTGGAATTTTGGATAGTAAAATTAATTACTTAAGTGATTTCCATAGAATAAAATATCATGACATTATCTAAATTAAGGTGGTTGTATGCGCTAACGCGACTTTTTCAAATTGATATATCTACTTTATGAGTGAATAAATATGTATAAAAAAAATATATGTTGCAAAATAGATATTAAATTACAACTTGAACGTTTGAAATTATTGTATCTTCATTATTACTTAATAAAAAAAATATTCAAAGTAAGGCATTTTTTATCCGAAATTTGGATATATCTTTTAAACGGTATTGAGTTTGAGTATTTTTCTTTAACTTAAATATTTGTCAAAGTATTCCACACAAACTGTACGTTTGAAAATTAAAACAAATGATTTATACAACTACAAATAATTATTTTATGTTTTCGGTATGAAATGGAACGACCGGGTCTGTGCGGGGGCGACGGGCGGCAGTGTGGCTCAGACTATCGGACGGGGAGGTTGTGTCGCGCGTCTTCGTCATCAGTCCAAATGCATTTTTCGATGTAACCGTATAACGATTATTGTTTGCGCATGGACTCTGTTGTTTAGTTTTATATTTTAAAAATAGGTATTTGAGCTCGGACTTTTGTATATTCGTTGGACAAGTTCAGTAAGCAATTAGCAGGAATAAAAGTTAGTAATAAATAAGTAATGATTATACTTACTACCTACCAACTAGTAAATTAAGTACCAAGCTAATATAATAAGTACCTACCTATTAATATTTATAAACAAAAAAAAACACTTATGAAAAAGTTGCTTTTTTTTATAAGGGTTACCTAGTTAACTAACTCTGACTCTGAGTGCCTCGTAGGCGCGGTGTGCGAATGTCCGCTTGCAGAGCAAAAGGTAGCGGGTTCGATTCCCGCCGAGGGTAAAAGTGTTTGTATGTTCTGCAAGCACTTTTCTCCTTGGTCTGGGTATTTAATATGTATAATAAAAAATATCTTTAAATGTATGTATATTATATTAAGTATATCAAATATCTAGTACCTACCCGTAACACAAGCTTAGAGCTTACCACGGGACTAAAATGTTGTTGCGTGAATTGTCTGGAAATATTTTTTATTTATAACTAGCACAGACTAGTATAAATATAATTAAAAATTAAATAATGAATTAATTGTTATATATATTTTATGTCACCGCACCGTCGAGTTATTTGCTGTGCATTATCCTCTCCATCCTAAGGTTGTCTGGAAGAAATTGCTCTAAGCAATAAGGCCGCCCATTACGCATTTTTGTATTTAGCTTTAAGTCCCTTTTTGTATTGTGATATGGTGTGTAATAAAGAGTTTAGTTTTATTATTATTATTATTACTAGGTAGATGATACAAACAAAGTATATACAATGTGTATTTTCGAACCTTGATCAAACTAAATGCGGATACACGACATACATTTATGGATAAATATAGGATAAAAAAATTATATGCTGGCTATTTAAAAAAAAGCCAATATTTTTTTATGAAAACTACTTCGTATGGTTTTTTATTCGTTTATGTTTGAGTAAATGGTGTATTTTATTCAAAGTAGGCTCATTTGAAAGCTAGATAGTTTACATCATCATCATCATCAGCCCTTATCCCATATTACGTGGGGTCGACGCAATATCTTTCTTCCTTCCATTTTCCTCTGTCACTCGTCATCTCAACACTCATTCCTTCCATCAAAGTTCAAAATTAATTTATTGCGTAAATACATGTTACAGCGTTGTTATGGCTTAAATTTTACATGGATCAATGTATTTTACCTGTCCAGGCATGCAATTATAAAATTGGCATTACATTATTGAATAAACTAAAATAATAAAAATCTTACAAAATACAGTACTAAATAATTTTTTATAATTATTAACTTTAAATTAATTTCATTAAACATTTATAACATCAGTAATCATCATAGTAAGCAAAAATTCAAAGTCATAAAACTAATTATTGTACAATTTAAAAAGTCATTATCTTAGAAACATTTTTGTCAGTCATTTTTGTTCTTACGCATGCCATCCTTCAAACAGTCCATCAATATTTTCTTTGACCTACCTCTTCCCACATATCCATCAACACACATATCTAACAATCTAAGCTAGATAGTTTACCTAATTAAGAAAATTCAAAACAAAATACAATTTTGGTACAAGAGCCCGCTAAATTTTTTTTTGTAGAAATTTACCAAAAAAAATTTTTTTTATTTTGTTGTTGATCTATAATTTTTAAACTTTTTTGCATTATTTATTAAACTTCATAATATTTTTCAAAGGTTGTCTGGAAGAAATTGCTTTAAGCAATAAGGCCGCCCATTATGCATTTTGTATTATGCAAGTCCATTTTTGTACTGTTTTATCTTGGTTTGTAATAAAGAGTTATATTATTATTATTCTACAAATTCTACAAAGAGTATGGGTCTACCTTTTTTCGTTGTCATGTTATTAGCCATTTTAATTAGGTACTTTCTGCCTTGTAGTGCCAAATATCAACAGACAACAAATTATGTATCTTAAGTTGCATTAAAATGATCACGCACGATTGTGGTGAAGTGAGCTGGAGCGTCACCATGAATCACGCCAGCGAATGAAATTTCTTATTTCATTCGCGATGTACTAAAAAGAACTTGTGAACTGAACGTGGGTTTACTTGCAACGATATGCATTGAGGAAAATGGTTGGCATTTTGAACAATCAATAAATTAATTGATAGTACCTAATAACTTAAAGTGTTGTATTACTTAATCTTATCATTATCCACCGTTAATATCCCACTTTTGGGCAAAGGCTTCGTTCCGTTTCATCTTATCTTGCCTTGTTTCATTGCATAATTTGCTGTCTGTTGATCTCTGTACAAGGCAGAAAGTACCTAATTCGAATGGCTAATAACATGACAGCAAAAAGAGTTTAATTAACCTTTTTGGTACGTGGGCTACCCACCAGAGTATCTATGGATACCAACAGTGTCAGTCGCGTAGCATTTCAAATAATTTTATACTATCTACCTGAAACTTAAAAGGAAAAGCAAAATACCACGAAAACTTAGTGACTGACCAAAAATCTGAAATTGTACTCGTCTTTATGCCCGATTTTCTAATCCTATGACATTATGAATATTGCAGATACTACCTAGATTCTATCAGACGATTGGCCTTCAAGCAAAAACCAGACATTATTCATAAAATTAAAACCCTTACGTTTTAGAAGAGATTTGTTGTATAAATTATGAAGTTTAATATGACATGCAAAAAAGTATACCTCAATAATCCAGTGTAAAAGTTACAGATTAAAAATAAAATAAATATCTATTTTTTTGTTAAATTTCTACAAAAAAAAAGTTTTAATAGGCTTTTGTACCGAAATTGTATTTTCTTTTAATTTTCATAGCTAGGTAAACTATCTAACTATATAGCTTTAATGAGCCTACTTTGAATAAAATACACCGTTTACTCAAACAGAAACGAAGAAAACACCAGATGAAGTACCTAGTTCTCATAAAAAAATATTAAATCGACTTTTTTAAATAGTTTACATAAAAAAAAATCTGATATTTATCGATTAATTTTTGTCATGTATCCGCAAATTCCGCAAATCCGCGTTTGATCAAGCTTCGAAAATACACATTGTATAGGTAACTAGCCTACCCGGGCAGGATTGGCTTAGGATCTTATTATTAGGTTGGTACTTATTAAGTATAGAAAACCTAGTTAAAAAAACATACTTATTATTTATTTATTTATTTGTTATATTAGAACCACCAACAAGAAAATACACTAAAATAGTTTAAAAATTAAGGTTCATTAATATCTAATAATAATATATAATTAATTTTAACAATACATTTTAAATTAAAAAGAAAATAACATAAGCACAAACTCATAAATCTCTAGGTAGAATAGTTTTAGCGTAATAATGATGTAGTTGGAAAGTCCTTATTTACGGCGTCGCGACTCGCGAGGACCCGGCACGCGTGACCGCTTGCCGAGAGCGCAGGCCGCGCTCTGCGTCGTAAAAATGTAGCGGGGAGTGTGCTGTTGGCGCGGGGAATAATTTTGACTCCGCCCGAATCCTCAAGGCCGTTGGCCCATACAGGCGCCTTAACACGAGTAGGAAATTATAATGATATGTAAATACTTTTCGCAGATCAATTAAAATTAATGTAAACTGTGAAGTGGTCTACACTTAAGTTCCTATTTACTTTTTCTTTAAACTGGCGTGTCGCACTGCTGAGTAAAGGCCTCCCTCAAATCTCTCCACTCGTCCTATTCACTTAATTTACTTCATTTTATGTAGATCTGCCTATATTGTTCTTGAAATAAAATCGTTTTTTTTTTAGTGTGTAGCATGTGCGGCCGGTTTAAACCCATTAGCATCCATTTTACAAATTCAAATTGTGCATAGTTTAGGCTTAGTTTATAAATATTATTAATTTAATAATGAGTTGAGGGTAAGGTGATGGTGTCACAGCATCACACAGCATTGCTGTGTGATTTAACCCGATTTTTTTTGTAATTATATTTTTCTCCACATATTTACAAGCCTTTCTTAATAATAGTGGCTAAGAGAGGCAGGAATGCCCAGCCAAAACTTGTCCAACCAAGAAAACCCGACCCAGTAACGCCCAGTCAAAACTTTATATATAACCATGGTCATAAAGTTCAGGGGCGGACTTTCCTTATTCGGTCAATTCTAGGGTGAGCAATAATTGCACGGGGCTGAACTTTGTAACCATACAAAGTGGATACCAATTCCCCGACCGTACTTTCCATGGATGAGATTTTCTTAGTTTAGTTGAGCTTTCCCAGACCGTGTCTTGAACTGTCAGTGTCAGACTTTAAACTGCCAACTCCAGAACTTTTAACCACATTTTTTATGCCGTATTTGCACAATAGATGGCGTTGTTCATCGCCGGTCGGAAAACACTGTGCGCAGTGTTGCCAGCATGAGAGTAATACCCGATGCAATACGAATTCGAATTCAACCATGACTATCGTATATTTATTTTTCTTCATAAATTATAGTAAGTTCTATATATATTTGTTCGAACATTTGCATCCACCACGCTCTGACCAAAACAAAAAATAATAAATGTAATAAATAAAATAATAAATAAAAAAATATTTCCAGACAACTCACAGAATTAGTATCAGAATTTTTTCAGTAGGTCGTCCCAGATATCGCTGGAAGGACATGGTGGAGGCTGACCTACGAGAGCTCGGGATCGAGAACTGGTCAGAGCTAGCGCAGGATAGAGACCGGTGGAAGTCTCTCGTTTCGGAGGCCAAGACCCACATTGGATCGCTGAGCCATAATAGTTTGCGGATGTTATCCGCAAAATCACATGTTATCCGCAAAAATCACCTATAAAATCATTGATCCGACAAAATTTTCGTGAGTTTCGTTCATGAGAAAATTATAAAAACTGTCAAATCGAACGGTATATTATATTAGACAAGGATCAAATCTATGTTTGTTATTCCCAAGACTTGTTCCACGGTAAAATAAAAACAATTTTAAGCAACGTATTTAATTAAAAACTACAAATTAACACATTGTAATTTTAATTAATTACAAAATTAAATAAGTTCAACAAAACTGAAGAAAAATATAAAAAAAAATCATAATTTTATGCTTTTTGCTTGTCAGATCGGTCATAAGATGAAGTTGTTGTATTCTATAAGAACTGTTTACAATAAATCTATCAATCACCAACAGTGCCTATATAAATAAGTTAAGTGTACCTAAATCTCAGATCACCTAATAATATTTCTGATTCTTCTTAAAGCTTTAACGATGACAAGTGAGTTTTATATAGGCAAAATGTACAACATTGCCGGTAACCCTGTTACAAACTTCAATAACAACATTGCCAACTACATTCAAATTAAAATAAATCTGACACAAATACCAAATTCTAAAGAAATTAATTAATCTATGAAATTAAAATGTTGACACCATTGCATATCCTAGCAAATGTGGTTTTATTTAAAATATGAAAGTAGACTCGTTTTCTTGATAATTGACTCTCTCAGGCACGGCACATCAGTCATTCCGTCACATATTTTTGCGAAATTTATCATAGGTACACTGGTAGAGGAACAGGTCTAAGTTCATAATGGAGTTAAGGAATGATTATTACCATCAACAATAAATTTACCAGAGCACAAACAAATGTTTTAACACATGTGTCATAATGCTATTATTAGCAATTACTACTTAATAAAACAAAAATGTTACAATATAATTCAAGGTTAATTGGTATGGAATAGATGAAAGTGACGAACCCAAGGGTGTACGAGTTGGCATCCCTTTGCCTAAATGCAGGCGAGACAAGAAGGCAAGGCTAACAGGGAAGGAAGGAAGGTGATCTTCGTGTTCTCGTGACGATTGAAATCAAGTTTTACATGTTTTCTCGAACTATTGCAACTCAAAATTAACTATTGACTCAAAATTGATATAATTGTGATTATGTGCTGTTAACTATGAGTGGCAGAGGTGTATGAACTGGGTAAGTTAGGACTTTTTATATATTGTTTGCTCAAATCTGGCGGTGGAATGAAAAAATATACCTACCTGTTTCGTCTCAAATATCTTCTTGTTTGTTGTGAATTCATGAATTACTAAGATAATATATTAGAGAGTTTGTTTACTCCACACTGGTATATCCGAGGCAAGTTCTCAGTAACAGTATTACTTTACAAAGGGAAAGACTTAAATTGTAGGGTAGGTTCCTAACTTTTTCATTTTGCCATTACACATAGTTTTTATAAATTATTCACTTCTGAATGTTTAAATAATTCATGTCTGGTTAGAATCTTGTTGGGATCCTTTTTAAGACTATTTTATTCAAACAGTCAATCTGTTCTGAATAGATTTTTATCTTATTTTGTATTAGACAGGCTATCAACTTTATAAGCACCAGTTTGATCTAACCATAAATCTAGCTCCAATAAAAAAAAATTGTTTTCATACTACCATCTTATGCTAAGTATACCAACATGCTACTTAAAATTTGTGCAATAAGCTAGAGTGGATATTTAAAGACACAATTTTATGTTTCAAAGCCTACTGCGGGCCTTGTTTTATATTGATTATTTATCATTAACTCCTTGACCCTTACTTCAGGTAATAAGGTCAGGTAAGCGGTAACCGGCTACCGCTTGGGGATTAACGAGTTAATCAATCACTAAACTGAACAATATTAAACTTATCTTATTAGTGCATTTTGGTTAAACCTTCATGATATACAAGTGCTTAGGCCAGGACTTTGTAGTTATAGGTATTTTAATACGTTTTAATGATCATAGATAAAGCCTCATTTGACCAGATGCTCACCTTAAGCTACGATAAGGGCAGACAACACCTATTTACTCCTCTCTTGAGACTTAAGTTGTTATTAAATAACAGACTTATACAGACAGCATGTATATATATTAACTTATTGAATTTCCAAAGCATACCAAAGAGCCGATTTTTTGTTTGACGTTAAACATACTTTCACGTTCCCAGGAAATATTAAATTATACAATGTATTTCATATAATTTAGTATTACTTTATTAAATAAAAAAGCTTGTTAACCTTGTTTTGTGTTATCATTATTAAACCATACCTAATTATGGTGCCAGTTAATTTGCTCATTAGCATTCTGTGTGTAAACAGTAGTGAACAATCACTGATTCAGTTAGAGCGGACTCTAATTGGACTTATTAAGCCATCAAGCAATAGGTTAGAATCAAATTTACTTTGGATTTCATTTGCCTCCATTTTTTTGTGAGGAATTTAATAACCATCGGAGATGTGAATTGTGAATCAAGTTTACTGGGGATATTATTTGTTTAATTTATTTTATATATTGAGAAATTAAAATAACTATACATTATAAAGATGGAAGAGTTTGTTTGCACGCAAATTTCAGGAACTACTTTACTCATCCAAATTGAAAACGATTTCAGAGTTATATAGCTTATTTATTGAGGAACTTTACTTAGATAGGATATATACTTATATTTATTTACATGTTTTAAACTAGGTATAAAGAAGAAACAATATAAGGTAAAAAAAGTCAATCATTGAAAAGTGAATTATTTTTGATAACAATTTTTTTTTGCTTAAAAAGCCTCATATTGGATCATTTTTTTTTATTTTTACTCTCTTATTTTAATCATTTGCATTAATCACTTTGAAAAGTCAATTTTGTTTATAGTGAAGTTTTTTTTACCTTTGCTTTAGATCTTCAAAAGATAAAAAAAGTTACGGAGTTTTTAGAAAAATAAAAAGAGGAAAGTTCATTTTATTAAGTAGCCTGCTTATGTTTATGGGTCACGAGTTGACGCTAGTTCATAAAAATACTGTTGCTACCTAAGCATTCTTCTTCACTGCACATTGGTTTAATTTACGCGCGCTCGGTCAATGGCGGCGCGGCGTTAACGAGCTGTGTTCCACCGCATGGTACACTGATTGTTTTGTACTGCCATGACTTAATATTACTGGTATCCGTAACACTATTAAGACTGAACGGGTAACATACAATGATTTGACGGTTTTTGAGTTTTACGATATTTCGACGCTGTTGCAAGCGCCATGATCACGGCATAAACTATGTTATATAGATAAAACGTTTTATAAAAAGTATATCCGTAACGCTGTTTTAAATGAGAAGATACCTATTTAAAAAATGTGTTCGAACACTACCTCTGCTTACTTTGAAATAATGACTGAGTATGAGTACCCATATTTTAGGACTTATGGTGAGATCGCCTGTGTTCTTCAAGAGAGTATTACTTACTAAGCTAACTGCTGAGACTTACTTTACTTATATGTAATACATCCCTTGATCCCTTATACATCACAGGCACATCTTATGAAATATTCGTGATGTTTTGCATGTGCCCCAGGCGCAAGTCACCATAAAGGGTTTGCATAAATCATAGTTTATCACCTTTCCTGCTAGAGTGTCGCGGGTCGCAAGAAAATCTATAAAACGTCAATTAAAGCTAGTAAACAAATAAAATATGTAGTATATTTTATTCGTTAACTACCATTCAGGATGAGTGTACCAAGATGTGTTATTCATCATTTCAGCTCAGCTCGCCAAGGTGAGTTGGCGATCAGGCGGATTTGCAAGCGCAATATTAGTGTTTTCAATCTTTTTTTTTTTAATTTTATTCAGAAAAATATTAAGACACATCCGTAACCTTCGCGCGCGAGGATTTGAACCTGCATCTCCGGGATAGCGCACCGACAAAAACTATTAAAATATATCCAAGATAATATTTTTAGGTAACAAATTTTACAAAACTGCGCGTGAAATGAGAAATATAATTAATTATTGCAGAGTTTTTCAATCGACGAAAAAAAAGAAGGATGTTCTCATATTGACGCGTATATATTTGGCGCTGCTGATCATATTCTGGCTAATTTCGGCGCCCGCGCCCACATTAGAAGATTATACACACGTTTTGTGCGTGCACATTTTTCATACTGACTTTGAATTCGTGTCCAATTTTGGAATGCACCCATGCCCATTACACAGGGTCTTACAATCCTTATTATAAGACCAGCAGGTCTATTACGTAAAACTTTGCAGTAGCGACAGCAACAGCAGAGCAACGTGACCTCCGGGTGGTGCTAAGAACAGTCTCTGGTGGTAGGCTCCGGCCGCGGCTTGTCACCACCCTCCGGGCTGGGCCAGTGCGTGAAGCGATTTTTTCGTGTTTCGTAATGTGGTCCGGAGAAGCTATCTCCTAGGCCTTTATGCTCCATCTTAGACCACATCGTCACTTTACATCAGGTGAGATTGTGGTCAAATGAAGGCTTATCAATAATAAAAAAAAAAAAAAACACCGACCGCTACGCGATTGGTTGCAAATTGTTTCTAGCCTGTTTCTGATCTGTTTCAACCAATCGCGTAGCGGTCGCTGACGCTTTGCTGTTGCTGTCGATACTGCAAAGTTTTACGTGATGGACCTACCGGTCGATGATGAAATTAAATATAATTAGCTGGCGATATTAACGCATGAGTAAATAATTTAAAACAAAATGAATGGGGAAAAAATTGTACCCGCATTTAAATTTTTTCTTATAAATAAAAAATCAAGACATTACAGTGCATTTAAGTTTTGTGTGACGTAACGCTTTCGCACGATATACACTAAGTTTCGTGGACCCCACTCCGGCACATCTATGCTCTATATCTTTGCGCTTATTGAATTGATAAAGCACTTTACCTATAAATACGATTCTATCTTAGAGTTTTTTGAGTTTTGGAGGTTTTGTCTGTTCACGTCCCTAACTGTTAACCCTCTGAATCCTTACACGTGACCTCCGGGTGGTGCTAAGAGCAGTCTCTGGTGTTGGGCTCCGGCCGCGGCTTGTCACCACCCTCCGGGCTGGGCCAGTGCGTGAAACAATTTTGTGGTGTTTCGTAATGTGACCCGGAGAAGCCGTCTAGCTTTTAAGTCTGCATGCTGCATCTAAGACCATCGTCACTTACATCAGGTTACATCAGGTGAGATTGTGGTCAAATGAAGACTTATTTAACATTAAAAAAATAATAAAAAAATAGAGTCTGTAGAGCTAGAATAAAATGTATCTTACTTACTGCCTGATAGAATAACTATTTCTCATTCTCAGGCAGTCATTTGAATACACCATTATCACAGAAACTATTGTTTTACGAATAATTTCATTGTAATACCTACTTATAGGTTTGTATACTTTGACCTTGTGTTGATACATGTCTCTTTGCATTGGTTACCGCGATAAGGTTGTCTGTGTTGCGACGTTTTTTAGCATGATTTTATTTTTTGAAAGTGATAAGTTGAATTAATTGCAATTAACAAGTGTCTATCGAGGTAATTATGATTAAAGAGGAAATAATATTGTTTAAAGTTGAATAGTATGGCTGCCAGAGAATATAAAATCGTATATTCTTATCAAATTTCTGTGATAATTATATTGCTCACTAGCCTTGCCCGCCGCGCCCCGGCGTCGCACGGCTAAAAAAAAATCCCGGCAATGTTTCCTTATTTGCTCACCGTTTAGACCTACCCTGGACTACGACAAACATTTTAAAACCAAAATCAGCTCAATCGGCCCAGCCGGTCTCGAGTTTTAATCAGACTAACGAACAACAATTCATTTTTATTTATATAGATTTCACGCGCAGTTTTGTAAAACTTGTTACCTAAAAATATTAAGTATCTTGAATATATTTTATAAGAGCTAGTATGGAATACTTTTTGTAATAACATCATCTATTATCCTACAATGCGTATTTGTTTGACTTTCAATAACTTATTTATATTTTGCATAAATTGCGCCGTCCTGTTTCAGTGCCGCATTCGAACAATGTTACCAGCTTAACCATATTATTAGACAGTGTGGTAGAAATTGTGAAATTTTGCTCATGTTTTATATATTTTTTTAATTTACCTTCCACAATCTGTCCTATTCGTTAGTCGATAACAACTCAGGTTGACGTGAGTGGTGAGTCCATATTCTATTTAATTCAATTAATTAAAAAAATAAAAGACACAATTCAATTAAAATAAAGAAGTAAAATATCTCAAAAAAAATAGTTTAATACAAAAAATATAAGCTTGCTGGACGATCATACTTCTAAGATTAAATCTTAAAAAGCCTATTAAAAAAAATATTTCAATATTCCTACAACAATAATAAATGTATCTTTTCCGCGATGTGACTCACATAATATCAACAGACGTTACAGAATAAAGGTAGCCTTAGTGTTCGGGCTACATGACTAGCGGGGAGCGGAAGCGTTTACATTTTAATAGGGCCCGAGAGTTGTTCGCGAGCGATATTAAATATTTAGATAGATTTGGATAGTAAGTTGAATCTCAGATTATAGGTGCAGGTGGTGTACGGAAACTCTAAACGCCTTGACATCGCTGAAGTATAGGACTTACAGACTTTAATCGGTTTGATTACCATTTCTTCACACATAAGGCTTTGTTTTTATCGTTAAATGCAGTACTATTCTATTTATTTTCTTAATAAAGGAATGTTCTTTGTTTTCTTATTCACGTTACCTTAAAACTGGTGAACCAATTTAATTGATGCCATATTATGTAAATATATTGTGTTTGATTTAAGCGGTCATGGTTATCAAATGAAACATTTATAATGCCCGTGCAAACCCAGTAATGGCTTCTAGTACTAAATATAAATTTGTAAAATATTATTGACAATGACAATAATATTAAATAAGCATATGTATACCTAGGACAAACAGTCCAATTAGTAAGGTCCAATTTCGAGAAAGAGGTCAGTCGCCGAATCCTACTCGGATGGGCAGCGTTCGGAAAACTACGACACGTCTTTTCATCGAATATACCGCAGTGCCTCAAGACGAAAGTCTTCAATCAATGTGTGTTGCCAGTGATGATCCGAAACGTGGTGCTTCACTATTGGTCTCGTAAACAGACCAGAGTCGCTCAAAGAGCTATGGAGAGGGCTATGCTCGGGGGGCATTTTTAACCTGCCAACCTCGTATACTGTTCTCAAGACGCGACTCTTAAATCAGTGAGACTTGCTAACGCGTTAGTGAATCTGTATTGCTTTGTTTACCCAAAGCAGTGCTTCCAGAACTTAGAAGGTCCCTCTTCGAGGATTGAATCCAAATACGTAGGTCATAGACTGAGGCAGTCAAAGTCCTGAGTTATAAATTTATTCCAAGCAATGTACGAGTGAGCTCATATTTGTTTTACAATGACAATTTATAGATTTACTAGTGGCCCGCCCCGGCTTCGCACGGGTTTTTATTAAAAAAAAATCCCGGCAATTATTCTATTTTTTCTCACCTTTTAAACCTTTCCTAGACCTCCACGAACATTTCAAGACTATGATGAGAAAAATCCGTTAAGCCGTTCTCGAGTTTAAATCAGACTAACGAACAACAATTCATTTTTATTTATATATAGATAGACGTCCGTAGATTTACCATAGCAGCGCCATCTATTGATTACTTACTCAACCCAGTCGAAAGGTATCGACATCTGTTAGAATTAGAATTATTTGGAGTTAACAGATAATTGTGGCTGTTAAATAATAACAGACAAATAATTAGCAATATATTAAAATTGCGACTATAATTTGAGATTTAAACTATCCTATCTCTCAAGTTGGATCGAACTGCACATGGTGTGCGAATTATATTACCTATAATCGGTTAAGTGGTTTAGGAGTCCATTGAGGACAAACATTGTGACACGAGATTTATATATATATTAAGATAAGATTTAAGAAAATACTTATCCCATTATTCTTGCAACCGAAAAATTCAAGACTATAAAAGCCCGGAACTTCGGAACTTTGATGATCTATCTTTATCTTCGCACTTTCTTATAAAATTGATAAAGCGAAAATTAGGTCTAGTATTTTTGGAAGGGCTA
This sequence comes from Gymnoscelis rufifasciata, assembly GCA_929108375.1. NCBI lineage: Eukaryota > Metazoa > Arthropoda > Insecta > Lepidoptera > Geometridae > Gymnoscelis > Gymnoscelis rufifasciata. The sequence goes on along the minus strand of OV815327.1, from coordinate 2,573,963 downwards.
ACAGATGGAATAAACAGAATACCCATTTTTTTGTGTCATCTTGCCATTGATATACAGAATCAAGAATTACAAAACCTATGTTTAGAACGCGTCTGGCCAATGACCTGAAAACTTCAATTGAAATATTTTTGCGCCCTTGAACTCTTTGACGTGTGAACCTAAAGATTTAGGTACGTGATGACGTAATGACTAGAATAATATTTGCATTGTGACGTAGTTGATTCGGTTAATATTCAACAGGCATCTGTCTTATTTTGGTAAATAAACCGACCGACGCGACGACCTGTTTTTTGCAAGATGCTGTTGATCAAGTTGACTATTCGATATTTATATACCTTTATATACGAGCAAACGTTTATTCGCTGGCTACAAATATGCTTCGCCACCGCGTTGCCCCTGTTTCATGGATTCTCCCGCGGGGTTACGTATTTTCCTGCGTTACACCAGCTAGCCAAAAGCCTCGATAAATGAAATGCACTCATTTATCTAGGTGATGATGATGAATTATCTCAAATTATTAATTATTGTTACATTTCTACGTTCACCTTATTTCGCAAAAATTACCTTCAGGTTACATTATGTCAAACGGACACACGAAAATATTTTCATTTAACTTCAATGATACATGAATAGACAAAACCGAATAAAAACATTAAACGTGAGATATGAGTTGGTTATAGATTTCGACCTGGCGGCCCTGACCGCTTTTGTGGATTTTCTAATTTCATTTTGTCGGTTTCCCACGATAAGTTTACTAAAGCCACTTCAAAGATTGAGCGTCTGCCACGCGGCGGACGTAGCCTATACTTTACTACGGCTCTTTGCACGCGCGACCACACAGCGGGACATTTTCAGGCATAAATGTCCCGCGTTGCGTCCCGCTTCCTGCGTCGCTAACGCTTAGCTTTGACCCTAGCTTTTTCATTTATGTCCTTTCTAATAAATTATAATAGGTAGGGTATTTAATTCAAACATAATAATTAAAAAAAAAGCCGTGTTGGCTAAAGTGGGAGGACACTCGACTTTCATTCCGAAGGTCGTGGGTTCAAACCTCGCCACGCACCTCTGGATTTTTCTCCTTGAGAAATTTATGTGCGCTTTAAACACGTGCTTTTAACGGTGAAGGCAAACATCGTGAGGAAACCGGCATGTTCTGAGAACTTTAAAAAAAAAAGTTTGAAGGGCATGTGACATTCACCAACCCGCACTTGGCCATGGCCAGCGTGGTGAATTAAGGCCTAATCTCTCTCGACAAGAGAGAAGTCCCTGTGTCCCAGCAGTGGGAACGTTAATAGAGTGATGATGATGAATTAAATCCTTCCTGAAATTCATCATTATCACCCTATTAACGTTCCCACAGCTGGGACACAGGGACTTCTCTCTTGACGAGAGAGATAATGCATTAATTCACCATGCTGGCCAAGTGCGGGTTGGTTCCTGAAATAACCCCGATAATATCACAAATTCTGCCACTTTTTAATATTATAATGATGTATAACACATTAATATTACGTTTCTTACGTCAAGCTGTCATGTTCTACACAAAACCAGAGAGTATATAATCACTACGTTTTACACAAAACTATTGCCAAAATATGCGACGCTTTAGAAAAATATATTTTTTGTGGGAGGGAGAAAGAGTTTTGTGTCCACAATCTCACCTGATGGTAAGTGTCGATGTGGACGAAGATGGATCACATAGATTTATAAGGTATTAACCTATTCAATCTTGTTTTGAAAACACTCAGGTCAAATCAATCTACAGTTTAATTTAGAGAAATACCCAATTGTTGAACAGCTGGTTTCATAGCCGCACCGTTTTATCTGTTCTTTTACGATCGGATAAACGCCAGTTGTATATAAAACGGGCAATCCGAAATGTATCTACGTCCATTTACTTTTTACTTTTGTTTTTATTACGAGTATTGTTTAACTCCCGTGGACAGCAAAAAAAAAAAACATCTGATGACCGTAGCGTAGTAATTATTCCTTTATTTCATATTTCTTTGAATAATCAAATAAAACTGCATACCGACCTAATAATGTTATCTACTGCTAAGACTCGGTATGAAAAATAAAAATGTATTACAAGATATTGAATAAAAATAATATAATATTCTTTTATTTCAGACACAGGTCCAAATATCTTAATTTTTTTTTTTGAATTAATGTTTTTTTTAAATTAATAGTGTGTCCCAAAAGGCCATATTTTTTTATTTCCTTAACAAATGCTTTAGTTTAGACATTAAGTAAAAAAATATTAAATACTAGCAGCGTCCCGTCGTGGTATTCATTACTTACAACTGCTACGTTCGAAGAAAAAAATTGAGGGAAAGGTTATGGGAAACACTCAAGATAGGCAATAATTATACAGTATTTCAACTGCATACAAACAGCAACAGCCAAAACGCGAGCTATCTACGTGCCTCGATCGAAGGTAACACGAGGGATACAGAGGGTCGCGACTGTGCCGCAGTTACAAACGGTCCGCGTGTTGTTTTTTAACTATAAATTCCTATTTAATATGTCGAAAATAATATTATCTGCGATTTATTTTTTATAAAGCTTTATAATTGAATGCAGATTGTTTATGGGTTTAAATTTACCTACTACATGTAAAAAGGTATTTCGTCTTTCGTGTAATAAAGTACTTAGTCGAGTCGTAATATCATTCGGTCGCAAATTTATAAGACCGATTTGTTATAAAACTAAAACATAGTTTTTTAGCTAATTCACACAAATAATACACGTTTACATTTCCATTACAGTACAAAACTAATATAAAATACTGCATTCACAAACCCGCCTTTTTGGCATATTTGTAGGTAATGGTAACTGCAAAAAAAAAATATTTTTAAAAATTACTAAGATATCTTTACCATGGCCAGATTCTGTATAACGAGATACGAGACAATGTATTGTCATCCACAATACGAGTCCACTAATTGATTCGTTTGTTTCCAACTCACGTCCGTCGGATTTCATTCTGATTAGTGTAAGAAGCGACGCAACTGTCTCGCTTTAATTGGAATATGTCGCTCAATGCGCTTGTTACTGCTGAGTGACGCGTCTTGGAAAAGAGTCTTGAAGTTGTAAAAGTAGGTTCATTTATTTATTTATTTACATGGAAAACAGCTCTTAACAAAGTATACATAACAGAATATAATACTAGAAAGCCAATTATAGGTCTTCACGAATAGGAAAACAGAACAAACACGTAATAAATTCCGGTTAGAGGAAAAGTCATTGCGCCGGTTTTCGGCCTTTTAGTCGCCTTGCCAAAAAGGTATTTCTGGAATGACTGAACCTTATTAAACTTAAACGCCTCCGATATGTGAAATAATTTTGCTCGTTACTGATTCGACTGCGTCAGTGTCGCGGTGGGCGCAGGTCCGCAATCAGGTCTGTATATTCTGCAAACACTTTCTCCTTGGTTTGGGTGCTTAATATGTAAAGTAAAAAAAATAACGATGTCTATATATTAAGTATATCAGATGACTAGTACTCGTTACCACTTAGAGTCTCACTCGTTAGAGCTTACCACGGGGCAAAATGTTGTTGTGTGGATTGTCCGGAAATATTTAGTTATTATTTATTTTGGCAATTATTTTTGATCATATTTGCGAAAACCAAGGTAGAGGTGTATTTACACGTTCACCATTTAACCAAACTAGAGTTCTCTTCATTCGCAAGTCAAATAAACATGTAACCAAATGAAACACAAGGCTACGAGTTACAGCCATCACTCATAACGTACAGACAAACAAATCTCATTCCAGGCTCCAGTACCGCGTTCCCTTGTGTTTGAAGGAGACCGTTTTGTGAAAATTATCTCTAAGAATCCTAAAGACTTAAATGTTGCTGACGTTTCGTGAAAGACGGAAAAGAAATGATTGTCTTGTGTCAAAAGTTTCTGTGAAGTTGAAAGTTTATCGTCACAATTTCGTGCCTGTAAAGGAATAGTTGAAAACTCTTGCTTGTGTAGTTATGTCTGGATGGAGCTTAAACATTCTTTGAAGTGTGAAGAGTGGGAGCGTTGAAAGTTTTAAATGTTTTGCCGTCTAAATACAAGTCTTCCTACGACTGAAATTGCTACTGAAATTGCGACTCACGGCAATTTTATAACGGGCATAGCAAACTCAGTTTTTGCGATATAACTTTTATTCCGGCTGCTTTGACCCTTTACTCTGTGAAAGTTTAAGAGTGATTACTTCGAATACCCGAATTTGCTTTCACGGTGGATCTCTTATTCTTTATTTTAGGTTTAAACATTCTTTAGCTACCACGCGAATCATTTTTGCGCCCAAAACCGTACCTACTTTAAACAATTATTTTACAAAATTTTATGTTGTTATAAAATACTTTGATGATAATATAGCCGTGATATGATACGGTATAATGTCCCTTCAAAGGCCCAGAAATTACGTAAAATAACAGAGTAAAGCTCACTCCACCACACTTTCGGGACCCTTCAATCGTACCATCTAGGTCACTACGCAAAAAGCGTGTCACAGGGTTACTCACTGGCCGCCCCTCCTATACAAACTTGCCAAAAACATTCTGATTGGAATTCTGAAGTTACACAGGAAATCATGAATATTAAACTTTAAATAACTTCGAAGCACGTTTGCCTACTTTTAGTTGGACGAGTTTGAAATTTCATGCATATGCTTAATTACGTAGAACACCTTGTGCATACGCCTCAAAGATTTTTTCTCTATATTTATCCGTCCCTTTGGATGGCTGATTAGCCACCCAGTATTGATTAGCACATACCTGTGGGCTTATCTGCTGGCTATGGCTAGTCCAAGATAATTTCTGTCACATAATAGCCGCGTTTTGTCGCGAAATTGGATAATATCTTTAATCCCATTGTGATCCATAAGATTCCACACGTTCAAGCGCGGGATGGTGACTGATGGTAGTGTGCCTTGAGTCAGTTTCTGTGATTTTTTTTCGTTTACTTTAAATATGTTGTTAATGTGACGCTATAAATATTCTACAATTCAAATCATTAAGATAACATTTTTTTTGTTCTTCTATAACAATAAGTGACGAAATTAGACCGAAAACGAATACTGGGCACGAATACTAACCGAATATTATTACAATCCTGATAGCCTTCTTGATGACAGTAATTCATTAAACTATAGCATCGTCGAGACTTAATAACGGGTTTGGAAGGCATTATATGAGTATTAAAGATGCAGTGAGGTATACCCCTTTCTGCTCCTAAGAACTTTGTCAACCTTTGCCAATTCGACAGGGAAAATGTAGCAAAAACTCCTAGGCTTGAACGTGTGAATATTCAAACTAATCTGACCTGATCCCGTGCAAAGCTGCAGCGCTGCACATCCGGTGACGGGTTTCACAGATGACAGACAAGCGACTATGTTACGCTGCGATCGCTGCTGTGCTGGTGTTCGGGTATTTGTTTGTAGACTTGAAGAGAGCTTGGTATAAGCTGTTACTGCACAGCTTTTATATAGCTTGTGAACTGCTCAAGCTGTTGGTGAAGCTGGTTGAGCTGTATTGATGTTGTTTGGTGAGTTTCGATGTGAATGTCTCGTTAGGTTTAATAATGCAACGATGAACTACAATAGGCATGATGACTACCTAAAGAAATAGGTATTTTGTTAAGTCCGTCTGTCAGCTCGTCCAAAAATACTGAATATCTATTTTTCACTTTTACAATTAGGAAATTATTTATTTATTCATCAATATTGCTTACTCTATCTTCACAGGATGTTCCCTAATGCAATAGAGTAACTACTAATACATTATTATAGACTATTACTAATTTGATTAAATACAAAATATTATTCACAAAGTCAGAAATGTAGTATTGACATAGTAAGAAAGTCCCAAGATATATAGACAATCAAAGTTTCGAAGTGGGGGCTTTTGACGTACCTATACATTTCATACAAATAGCATGGAATCGTTACTAAACTAGAAAATTAAATTCACTGTATATTCTTGATTTTTTCGCTTCCAAGAAAAACATAAATAATAGGTGTACCTGCATTTAAATAATCTAACTAAATGATGGAACAATTAGTTTTTTAGTCATCTACCCTATTTATCATCACATCCACACCCCACCTCTTAATCTTGTTTATTACATTTTTATTATTTCTCTTCTTAGTCGGTCACTCTTGACAGAGTGGTCATGGTTATGGGGGGTCCTTATGTTGAGTTGCTGCTCTTGCAATGCGCCGCCATTGTTCCCTGTTAGCTGCGTTGCGGGAGCAGTCGGTAATGGCGGACTGAGTCAAATTGAAAGTATAAAAAAGTAAAAGTAAAAAGTAGTTTATTTAACAAAATTACAGTTATTGGTAGTACATAAAATTTGAGATGAGGTCTGACTACCAATCACGAATAGTTTAAAATTAATACATTAACTACTTTACCTATCCTTATCATGCAACCACTAACGGAAGCACCAGCTTTTGAGTAAATAAATAATTATCGAAACTCATTTAAAATTACTAAATTAATGTACTGATTTCGGAAATAAATGTATGTAGAGTGAGTAGGGTAGAACACTAAACAAAAATGAATAGTCCGTTATATAGATAAAAAAAAATGTAAACTTATTTTTCTTGATTTAATCCAACGATAAAACAAGACGTTACAGTGCATTGAAGTTACGCGTGACGTAACGCTTCTGAGCGTTTTTTACTAAATTTCGCTGTCACAAGCCTAGCACTCTAGAACTTTGGTGCTGTATATCTCTGCAATTTATTATTTAATAAATAAAGCATAAAATAGGTGTCCAGTATTTTTGGACGGGCTATTAGACGGACTAAACAGGATACCATTATTTTTACGTAGTATCATGCCTGTTGAGAATAGTCCTTTTTACCCGACTGCGCAATGGAGTGCTAATGTGTTTAATGTTATAAGTTCCTTTGTCCCACTGTACAGTGTAACGCTCATCATGTAAATATAACTATATTAACAATAAATAGCAAGCATCTATAGTATGTTGGGAACCAGTTTGTGTATAAACGTTGCACGGAACGGAGAGCTACTTGGTATTTGGTTGTACCCGCTACGGACGGCCATTCGAATGACTCACTTCTTGTTCGGCACTGGAGTGTACCAGACAAAGGAAATAAAACTACTTAATTTCATAAATTGGATTTATTTTGATACAAATACCAGTAAAACGAATTTAGTATTATAGTTCAGAAGTGGGATTACTGCAAAAATATATTGTTTTTGTAACGCCCAAGTATCATCGGATACCAAAGCTACAGGTGATGTAATTTTTTTTTCCCATTATTCATAGAAACTAAAAACGATAGATTGAGCCTGAGAAGATTATGAAAAGAAATAAAGCGTCATTGAATACAGTCGTTTAATCCTGGATAAACTCGTGATAATATCATATGATCAGAGATATGAACGTTAGAACTTTGTTTCTTTGTTCAACCTTTGTTCCATTTGTATAGTTCAACATATAAATATAAATGTTTCTGTACTTCTACTGTTATATTTATAAATGTTTATTAGAAGATACAGTATCTGAGAAAATATAGCTTTTGTTCAATTCATAAGCACTAACGAGGGCAGATAAGATGGTTAGTTTTCTTGTCGTCAGTGTGATTATTTCTCTCAATAATTCACATATATGTCAATACATTTAGAGTGAGATGTTATGTAATTAATAATGGTTTTGGGTAATATCCCTTACAGCTAGGATGTTAATAGATTTGTTGTTTATTATTACGAACAATAAGTATGTTAAATGGCCCAAGAAAAAAACATTTGTCTAAAATAAAGGAGGTATTATACGCAAATGGCAATGGTACAACATAATGGTATTTATGAGTTTCATGCGATTATAATGACTCAAAAAGGGATGAAAGTAGATTTAAATGAGATAGTGAAAAATATACTTAACTATCAGGCGGCCGCGACTTTGTACGCTTAGAGTGAGTTATTTGCACATGACATGTATTAGTAGACAACATAGGTTATTAAAACAAACTTCGAACCTTTGTTTTAAACCCAAAAGGGATTTCTAAAGATACATTAGAAGCTCACCTTTACACCATCTACAGAGCATACATTTTATATTTCAAGTGTCTTACTTAAAACATAGGACTTTCGTAAAAATTCCAACCCCGGTTTGACCCCTATAGGTGTGCATTTTCGTAAAATCCATTTTGGCTAATTTTTACCCGCTATAGATAAAATCGAACTGCCAAATTTGATATTTCTAAATTAAAAATAGGTATTTCACTTCTAACCCCGGTGTACCTTAGAGCGCGATTTCTGAAAATAATATTTAACACGTATTTCATTATTTTATTGATATTCAAGCTGAGTTTGATTCCAATAACAAAAAAAAAAAACGGCAAAATTTCATACTAACTTTTTTGAACACCCCACTTTATAAAAGGATTTTGTTGTAAAATTAATATAAATGAAAAATAGATACATAGTAGCCGATTCTTAGACCTACTGAATATGCATATAAAATTTCATAATAATCGGTTAACCCGCTTCGGAGCAATGTGGTAACTAACACTGTGATAGGTGAATTTGATATATAAAATCAAATCAATTTGTCAATTTGTGAAAACGATGATCATCCTTGTTGTAATAGCAACAGCATTTTATATCGGTACCTCAGGTAAATCTATGATACCTAGACCAAATACATCGTGGGCATTGTCTCAAGTTTCAGGAGATGGGTGACGGAGGTGATCATAATGAACGAAAGCATGAAACACCACCTCTGCGGAGGAAGCCCGGACGTGATTCTGAGCGACGAGGACAATACGAGGTGGTAGCCGTCAACGATCACGTTGTCAGAGCCGGCGCGTAATCAGACACAAGGATTTGAAATCGATGAGAACGCTATACGTCCAGGTGGACTGAAAACTCAACATGTTTCGGCATTTCCAGGAAGGTTTGGCACTGAAGGCTTGCCACGATGATTTTATCACTTTGGTTTAGAAAAACATTACAACGCATTCGAACTTCTATTTGATTCCCTAAAATGCTAAAGTTTCATAAATAATATCATAATTTATTTTTTTGTAAACATAGGATATGTACAAAGACGAGCTTAACCTTATTAGAGTTTACTTACAACAAACCTTAGGGCATGAAGGACATGTTACAGCGATGTTATGGCTTAAATCGTACATGGATCAATGTATTTTATCTGTCCAGGCATGCAATTATAAAATTAGCATTACATTATTGAATAAAAAAAAAAAAATAAAAAAAAAACAACAAAAAACTGTATTAAATAAATGTAACTTTAAATTAATTTCATTAAACAGTTATGGCACATCAGTAATCATCATAGGAAGAAAAAAAAATTTAAGTCATAAAAATAATTAGTAACCAATTTAAAAAGTCATTATCTTACAGACATTTTTGTCAGTCATTAAATCATGTTTACTTTAGTAACACATTTTAATAAGCAATGTCATTAAAATCTTCTGAAACACCCGACAAGGAAGGTTTCTCAAAGATTAGATTATTCAAGAGATTTCAGAATAGCAGGCGCCATTCGAAAAATGCTCTTGCCCATAAAATCAGTTTTAGTGTTAGGCACGTAGATTCTATTTTTGTCTCGTCTGTTTCTTTCAACAACGTCTGACAGTTGAACGAATAAGCAAAGATTGTTTTTGACTAGCAGATATAATATTCTATAAAATAGGGTTTGTCTGTATCTGTAATCTTAAGATTAAACATTGATCGTAGGTATACATAGTTTTGGTGCTTTAAGACTATTAGACCATACCTTAAGCGAGAAGCAAGTCAGAGATCATCATATAGATTTCGTATTTAGGCTAAAATAATATATATACCTACTGACGGCCCGCCCCGGCGTCGCACGGGTAAAAAAAAAAAAGTTTCCGGCAATTTTTCCTTATTTGCTCACCGTTTAGACCTACCCTGGACTACGACAAACATTTTAAAACCAAAATCCGCTCAATCGTCCCAGCCGTTCTCGAGTTTTAATCAGACTAACGAACAACAATTCATTTTTATTTATATATAGAATATAGATAATATCTGCTATTTCACGGACGCTTTTAACAAAAAAATAAAAATAATAATTGAGTTTGAAGTACTCATGTCAGAAATAAAATGATTGAAAACTATGTTGAATATTGAACTTTCGAGACATAGACAATAGCTCAAAGATTATATAAACCACCACGTATGAATAGTTTATCAAGAAAAATCATAGACAACCTATAAAATGAATATTGAACTTTCGAGACATAGACAATAGCTCAAAGAGTATATTACCACCACGTATGAATAACTTAACAAGAAAAATCATAGACAACCTTTAGAAAGACATTTATTTTACACTTTTGTTAACCTGTAGATAATAACAGACAAATAATTAGCAATAAATTAAAATGGCGACTATAATTTGAGATTCAAAACTATCCTATCTCTCAAGTTGGATCGAACTGCACATGGTGTGCGAATTTTATTATAATCAGTTAAGTGGTTTAGGAGTCCATTGAGGACAAACATTGTGACACGAGATTTATATATATTAAGATTAGTCAAGATATATATATAAATAAATACTAAGGTATAATAAAATTGATCTAAAACTGTTACGAAGGAAGTTTATTACAAAAAATACGTGCTGTCTCGTTATAAATACTTCGATGCACGACATTACGAGCAAAACTACCACCGAAGTCTTGATTGGGTGATGAAAAGTAGGAAATCCATCTGATGGTTTATTAAGTAAACCTTTGTCTCTAACTTAAAATCCCATACATCTCAACTTGTTATGAGCTATGTAAAAAAAAGAATTCCATATCGTTTCTCATTCGAATCGTAAGAAAATCGTTGTCCCTGCAAACTATTTAAACTCTCCCAATTTACTGCAAAAGATAAAATCTATGTTCCCCATAAAGCGACTAGATTAAATTGTTTAATAAGCTGGTACGGATTACCAATAAAATTATTTTTGTGGCGAGCAGGCAGTAGATTTAATAATATGTGTGAATAGTTTGATTTATACGAATTCTGTTCAAGTGCGAGTACGGCCAGGCGGCCGGCGGCTGAGCACATATTTTTACTGTTAATTTATTTTTTTTTTAACTATTCACATTGGTAGTGTGATATAATTTATATTGGTATATTATGTTTTTATTCGTGAGAACATTTAATACGCCTTTTATTTTTATTTATTAAAATAGGCTACACCAACAGAATATACACATAATAATCACTTTACAACAATCAATACATACATTATTACACTATGATACATATTCTAATGAAAGGTATGTTTTTCAGAAAGTCCACTTATAGGGTGAAACAAAAAAATTCTAAATTTAAAATAGTCCTAGGATGTTCTACTAGATGTCGTTAGTACGAGGCGTAACTCGTAGTTGCAAGTGTAGAAGAAATTGAAGCGAAGACGCCGCGCCGTGGCGAGGTTAGTTTAGATGGTTAGAATTTCGATGCGAATAATAACGATAAAAAAAAATTATGTATTCGTTACTGTACCATTTAATACTCTTTACTGTACCATTTAATACTCGTTACTTCATATCGGTACGTTACTGGTTACTTTTGATACAGCATTATGTTCGAGTAACGAATCACATCGTATCGCGTTCACGTACAGATATAATTTGTAATTTGTGAAAACATTATTTACCTATCTATTACATAATCAAATGCGTAATGTTTTTTATATTCCCATATTTTCACCTAATTATGTTCAGTTATTCCAAATTTAGTTTGATTTAAAAAGTACAATGTTTGTAAAATGTTTACGAACCTAAATTTGCAATGGATTTACTATTTTGAAAATGAGTAAGTTAATTTAAATATTTAACATTAACAACTCAAGTCATGATGTGTCAATGTATTATTTGATACCGGATCAACGATACAAGCGCATACTAAAACAGTGTTGTTGGTACCGATTTATTACGAAAAATGCCAGTAACGTTATGTATTCGTAACAGTAAGGATTCGTTACTCGGTACTGGTCGGAGTACCTACCCGTTACTCAGTGCCGTAGGTATACATACGGGTTGCTACAGCAAAGATAATCTTTGGTTTAATTTTTAACGCACCTGCTAGTTCTTTCAGCGATGATAGTGATAAAAATGATTAAAACTATAAATACATTGACATAAACTATTATTTAAGATCTGAAATTGTATTATTAATTATTATGTTTTCTCGCAAAATAAACAATTTCATTTCATGTCAAACATATTTAAGGTACTTATACTTATTAATAATGCCTAAAAGTAGATGACACATACTTATTAGTAAAAAAAATAATAACATTTTAATATAATTTTATACACATGAGATTATTCAATAATTTGGTATTTTTCTTTATTAATTTTAAGTTGAACGTATATTTGAATACCTATAACTATAGGTAATTAAAATGACTCATGTGAGTGAGGGAACAGTATATGATTTTAATTGTAAATACCAACAAATTAATGTGATTATAATGACTATATTATGTATAATGATAAATGAGATGTGAATTGAACACGTTATAAAGATGAGCCGAGGTTCTTTTTTTTTATGTGACAAAATGACTCGTAGGGTAGGTAGGTACCCATGTAATACATGAGCTTGGTCTGGCATGAGTGTTATGGGAGGTTCAAAGCCAAGACTAGAAAGAGGTGAATGAACTGGAAGAATCTCTTTCTGTCTAGCTTTGGGTACCCATATAATACATGAGCTTGTACCAGCATGAGTGTTATGTGAGGTGCAAATTCAATGAACTCGAAGGAACTCTTTCTATCTAGCTAGTTATGAAATCAGTATCACAAATTATGAAAATTGTTATAAAAGATGAACTGAGGAATTTTGTTATGCGACTCTTGTAATTACTCGTAGGGTACCCATATAATACATGAGCTTGGTCTGGCATGAGTGTTATGTGAGGTTCAAAGCCAAGACCAGAAAGTAGTGAATGGACTCGAAGAACCTCTTTCTGTCTAGCTTTGGGTGCCCATATAATACATGAGCTTGTACCAGCATGAGTGTTATGTGAGGTGCAAATTCAATGAACTCGAAGTAACTCTTTCTATCTAGCTAGTTATGAAATCAGTATCACAAATTATGAAAATTGTTATAAAAGATGAACTGAGGAATTTTGTTATGCGACTCTTGTAATCACTCGTAGGGTAGGTACCCATATAATACATGAGCTTGGTCTGGCATGAGTGTTATGTGAGGTTCAAAGCCAAGACCAGAAAGTAGTGAATGGACTCGAAGAACCTCTTTCTGTCTAGCTTTGGGTACCCATATAATACATGAGCTTGTACCAGCATGAGTGTTATGTGTGGTGCAAATTCAATGAACTCGAAGTAGCTCTTTCTATCTAGCTAGAGACATTATTAATTGTATTTTTTTGTTAACATTGTAGTGTAGGTATGTACAGAATGTACACTTACATTATTAGGTAAATCTAAGCAATATTATGTGTGTAATAAGGAGATTTAACAAATTTTTTTTCTATACATACTTACATATTTCGTTTTGTACCTATTGATGTAACGAAGGGACTCGTTATTTGTTACGGATGGCCGACTGTAACGCTCATCATGTAAATATAACTATATTAACAATAAATAGCAAGCATCTATAGTATGTTGGGAACCAGTTTGTGTATAAACGTTGCACGGAACGGAGAGCTACTTGGTATTTGGTTGTACCCGCTACGGACGGCCATTCGAATGACTCACTTCTTGTTCGGCACTGGAGTGTACCAGACAAAGGAAATAAAACTACTTAATTTCATAAATTGGATTTATTTTGATACAAATACCAGTAAAACGAATTTAGTATTATAACAGACCAAACGCCTGGGCCGATTCCTATGATTCACAGGTCAATCGATTCCTCTTAGTACTAAGCGAGCGTCACTAAATATTGACGTTTGAATTTTGAGTTTGAATGAAAATTCAACATGGCGACTACTGGTAACATACCAGTCACACTTAAAAGGCTTTTAGACAAAATTCCCAAATGAGGTCGCCGTTGGGGTTTTTTTATTATTTCATATTGTTGAAGTTGTTATAAATAGAAAAGCGGTTATTGTAACCAAAGTTTAGGCGTAAGTTTAGTGCCAATCATCGAACTTAGATTATATTTTTATTAACTGGAGTTGGAGGAAGTTGCTTTAATAAACTTTTATCGGTTCGAAATATTGTTTTATCAGCGCTTATCGGAAATCGTGGTAAGCTTAATTGCATCATTTATTTTTTGTGGGTAGTAACTAAGTAAGTTTATTTTTTGTGGGTAGTTTACCTAGTAGGTATTTCATATGAAAAAATATTTGTGCGTGATCCAAAATCTAAATGTGAATAGATATTTAAATAAATAATGCATGTACAAGGTGTTTCGAAATTGGTATATTAAGTGGAAGGGGAAAGGAAAGCTCATAACGAGTTTATTAATGTAATTAAATATAATAATGTTTTAAATTATAACTTACGAACTAGAGCAAAGACACAGAAAGTCTTTATGCTTTAATAAAGGAAAATAAAATAATTAAAACTAACTAACTAAAATATCAACATGCTGGTGTTCTCGTACAAATGCATTTAATAATAATAGTGCGCGTTGTGTTGGCGCGTTGTTGGCATGGCGCGTTCTAGTCGTAAGGGTGACAAACAGACGACGGTGACGACGTACTCCTCTAACATAATTATATCAGGAACAAAAACGTTTCTTAAAATGGCATGATTGGTTACCCTGTTTCTTAGTAATATAACGTTATGCAAGGCTAGATAAAGTTTACGCCAAAGTAGTAACTTGTCTAGACTAACCATTCCAGTTACAAACAAGGATGGATAGAGGAACGGACAATTACCACTTACCACGGGGCTAGATGTTGTTGTGTGGATTGTCCAGGGATATTTATAGAATTTATTACCAAAAAAGAGGGGTGTTATAAGTTTGACGTGTCTGTCTGTCTGTGTGTCTGTCTGTTTGTCTGGGACATCATAGCTCCCGAGCGGGTGGAGCGATTTCAATTTAGTTTTTTTTTGTATGAAAGGTGAGTCTGGCTCGAGTGTTCTTAGAGACGTTTCATGAAAATCGGTTGTTCCGTTTAAAAGTTATAAGGGTGAGAGTGGGGAAGGAAAACAGAAAATCTGCAAAAATACTAGTGTGGGGTATCAAATGAAAGCGCATCGCGTCCACATTACATAAGATTATGTTGTTTTACATTTAAGGAAATTAAAGCATTGGAATCGGGTGTTTTTCTTAAATTTTAAATTTGGTTTTATATTTATACTAAATCGCGTGACATCGCTAGGCGAATCGTCGGACTACCAACAAGATGGACTGATAACTTGGTCAAAGTTGCTGGCTCACTGTGGAGGCAATTAGCGACCTATCGGAATAATAGGTCGTCTTTATGGAAGGCTTATAAATAAAATCATTTTATTGCAGATATCTACGATCCATAATTGGTTAGTAAACATAGAGAGCTACTAAGAGTTAGTTATCTCTCACACAAAAGTTAAAACTAAATTATTAAACTCTCCCCATGAAACATTTCGACAGGGGAGAGGTGATTCTACCTGCTATGGTTTTTAGGATGAGGTTGGGTCAGTCTTATGTCCATCAGTGGGAGTCAATGATGACTATGATAAAATCACGTGATTTCTTCACACTTCACGCACGATATTCTGGTTTTTGAATTAAATATGATGTGTAATGTCGAAAATATGCTTGAATTTACAGAATCTTGAAGCTTTTGATTCCTTTTATTGTATCATCTCACCTTGAGATGAGCAGCTGTGTTCTAACGTAAATAATTACATTTGATGTATGTCGGCGGCTGATCCGAGATATGTACCTACGTAGCGTTAACACCATGTGAACCTGGATTTACATATTCATAACACTCACAAATATACCGGAAAAGCTTATTATTTGATAACTAACATAATACCTATATTGTAACGTGAAATGTGGAAACGTTTTCGGAATTTGAAGCTTAAAGGCCTGTTCCTATTATTTAATGGTTAAATATAATGCTATTTCTTTCACTCACATGTGACAAAGCGAGAGGTCTTGACATAACTAACCCACTGACACGTATTACCTATTAACATTGCTTATTTTACTTGGACTTTGTGAAATACGCCCTAAGTAATTTTAAATAATGTCAACTGATGAACCTAACTCATTTAGATTTACGGCTATTTTGATTGGAGCTGCTTTGAACATGGCCTTTTTTGCCGAGGAATTCGTTCATCTAGTTAGTGGCAAAAAGAAAACACGAGCGTAGAGCTCTCTAAAGTTTTGGAAGACTGAGCCTATTCGTAAGGCTCATTATTAAGATGACGGTGAATATTGGAAAACCATACAGATCACTCAATACTTATGCACTTAAAACATGAGTTTAAGACGAAAATGAAAGAAAATAAACCTTTTTGTATCTCAGGATTTTATTTGTATCTCAAATATATATCAGTTGATATAAGACAATCACGTTACAGATACATAAATACAGTCCCAACAAAATAGACAACTGTCACTGATCCTGGCTCTCAGCTGCCAGGCTGTTATGTCATGTAGAGTCAGCATCAGACTGTTATAGGCGTCGCCATATAGCCAGTCACGGACGCCATCTATAAAAAGAAGAAGAAGTTATAGGCGTCTAAGAGTAGTCAAAATAATCTGAAAAACTATTCATCAAAATTATTTTAGCAGTTAAATTAAGAAATGGTCAAAATATCGCATATTTATTGTTTCACATGCATCTAAGCTCTTATGCAATAAGCAATTTGCGCATTTTGTATTCAGCTTATAAAGGCAAAGAGTTATATTATTATTAAGCTGACAAAGTGTTCAAAATGATCTGTGCAAACAAAGCTTTCAAAATTATTTCTGAAAGTGTTTGCATGCTACCTTTGATAGTGTTGTTTGCTCAGATCATTTTGAGCACTTTGTCAGATTAGATGAATGCGACACAATAGAAGTGCGATTTAAACGCATACAATATTATGATGATTTTTCATATTAAAGAAAATTCATATTAAAGTTTCAAGATTCTTAATTGATAACAACAGTTACAGGACAGGTTTGTAAAAAGATATTTTCTTAAAAAAATACATAAATAAATACCTATACTTAAAAAGTTGTCATAATAAAATAACAAGTAAACAACATGAAATATTGTAAATTAAATAAGTCATATAATGTCAATTACACAACGATGGTTTTCAGACTGCCACTATTTGGACGACGACAAGTCACAGTCTACGCATTGAAGCATCTTAAGCAAATTTTTTAAATTGATCTTGTTTTGTTGCAGGTGTCGTTGCATGGTGGGGGTAAGGAGGCACCGACATGGGGGACAGTTTCCTACACCTGGGGGACATCGTGTCCCTCTACGCAGAGGACAGCATAGCAGGATTCCTCAGTACCTTAGGGTATGTCTTTACGCATTATCTAAAACGCCATACTTATAAAGTTACAGGTCAGGATTGTAAAAAGATACGTTCGTTCTTAAAATATTACATACATAATTACTTAAAACACTATAATACTAAAACTTTAACTCTTTTTCGGTTGGGGGTTATTACATGGGCAGAACATGGAGCAGTACCAACTCCATCCTGCAGGTTGTGGGCAGCAAGCTTGCCTCGCCCATAATGCAGACATTCAACAGAGTCCTCACTCACTAGACTCCATGGGTTGGGTGGGAGTCTGTTGAATGACTGCTGTAAATTTAATTTAATGTGTTATGTTTTTATTTTTGTAATTTGTATGTGTGTGGACAACCTGTCTGAATAAAGAAACTTTTTATTTTATTTTATAAAGGGTACACACCCACAACCTAACTGACGAAAATGTTTGACCGTCAGTAGCTATTTAGCTGCTTTGTCATTGTATTTATTTGTTTATGTTACATCAATGGAACGAGCACTTCAACAAAACTATTTTTGAAGCTACTTACTTTCTTACACAAAAATGTGATTCATATGTTTCCTAAAGCTATGAAAGCTAATGGAGAACAAGCCTTAATTTTCGTGGAACTATGATTTCCGCGAAACGTCGGTTTTAACGCATTGATGTGGTATCATGTGGCATGTGTGAAATTTATAATAACTGTGTTTTTTAATCAGTTTAATTGATTTAAAAGGAAATAACAGAGTTTTAAATAAGAAGTTGGCGCTCAAGATTAAAGCGTAATAATGTATGTGTGCTTACATAGATTGTATAGGCCTCTATACATATTCTTTACGAGTTTCCTACATAAGCTAGGCAATGTATAAATTAGAAAAAAAATACTATGCAAAACATAAAAGAATTCCGCAGTCGTAAATTCAATGACCCCATTTCCCTTCACATTACAATTACAATCAATAAAATCTATATTGCAATACTAGAATGTCTTCCATCCCGAAGCGGTTAAAATAGGCAATTAATTTTACATTTGAAAGCCTGTAAGTTACGTCTGAATAGGCAATTGTCCCGTGGAACGGCGAGCATCGCGTTTCACCCCGTTTTACCCTATTCTACCCCATTCTCCCCTTTTGAGGTCGAGCGTCTTGCAAGGACTATGTGGGACGGGATCGATATATTAGCAACAACTGTTCTATATTTGGAGTATTTAATGAAGATAGATTGTAAATAGGCGTGGATTTGTTTTGTTAGTTGCGTGTGAAAATAGGAGCTTTTACGGGATTTGAAGAGCGTCGGAGTCGCTTGAGACTTACAGTTCTATGTGAAACTTCAATAAATCGATAAAAGATTTAGATAAATAAAAAAAAAAACAAAAAAAAATACTGTGCAAAAACATTTTGTTTGGGCGGTCACCCATCCAAGTACTGGCGTCGCGCAACGTTGCTTAACCTTGTTAGCGTTTAAGATTGGCTTACCTGTCGTTTTTTCCGTTGCATCCGGTTTGAAATCACGATTCTAAAGAATTTTCACTTCAATAAAAATGTACAGTAAAAGATGAACATATACACCGAGGGAGTAATTTAACAGTACATGCACTTTGTGTTACTAAGAGAATCATATATTTCTTGAAAAACAAAGCGAGCAAAAAGATGCCCCTTCCACCATTTAGATATGGAAACCTAAATATCGAAGATGATTGCCTATTATGTTAAATCTCGGATTATTCATCTTCACATAGGTTCTGTCGAAGATTTTATTGGAATAATGTGGGATAAGCGAAAGCCGAATTCGCTTAAGTTGGGCTGTCGAATACGCGTATTTCTTTTTGCAAAAATACTTTGGTACGGTTGGGACCTGTGATGTTTCTTCTATATTTAAAAATGTATCTATGTAGTATATCAGTCACCTAGCACCCATAGTACAAGCTCTGCTTAGTTTGGGGTTAGGTGATGCTGTGTGAGTGGTCCGGAAATATTTATTTATTTATTATTTATATTTTTTATTGATGAAGGTCTTATTAATTAAGAATTATCTTATTAATTAGAAATTATAAGAATTTTCGCAAACGGGCTCAAAATGTCTAATTTGACTATATTTTATGTACAGGTACCTCATGTGTCTTCTGCAAGTACAGTTGCCTTATTCTGAGTGTTTCCTAATATATAATAATTAAAACAAAAGTATACAACTTGTATACTTTTGTTTTAATTATTGTTAAGTAAACCGTCCTCAATAAATACAGTATACTTATGTCATTAATACCATATTGTGATCGCACGTTTGTCTCTTAAATTTCAGACATAAGCCAAACACTTGTTTTAATTATGTAAATGTTAATGCTAGCCAAACGTCACTGTAATTATCGGCAAATTATAGTCGTACCAGGACCATACTACCCGAAACATAAACTTAAACGGGGTCATATTTTAATATTTGTGGCTAGAAATATTTTAAATTCACTATTTTATTAGAATAAAGACAAATCCAACGAAAGACAAGCCCCTTTGACTTTATATGGTGTAATGCAAGTAGGGTTGCATTACACTATTACACCCGTTGCAATTACCGCGTTGCTCGTATTTTTGGATTTTTTCGCAGGAACAACTTATAAAAGGTAAAAGCCTATCCTTCCTCGATAAATGGGCTATCTAACACTGTAAGAATATTTCATACTAGCTGTGCCCCACGGTGCTACCTGCGTTATAATGGATGAAGTACTCTTAACCAACAACATATTTATTTGAATAAAGATTAATATTATTATGTTGATACAACTTAAACAAATTATTTCGACCTAATTAGGTACCATAAAAACGGCTTTTGTGAGTTAATCTTAAGAGATAGACATATACTATCGCGGACTGTTTTTTAGATCATTAAAAGAGCTATTATTCTTTAATACATATTTTTTGTGTATCTTGAACCGTTTTCACGGCGCACGCAACGGAAGGCTTCAAAGATGAAATAATTTCTCCCGTTTTTTACACATTTACCACTATATCTTTGCTCCTATTGGTCGTAGCGTGATGTTATATAGCCTATAGCCTTCCTCGATAACTGGACTATCCAACACAAAAAGAATTATTCAATTCGAACCAGTAGTTTCGGAGATTAGCGCGTTCAAACAAACAAACAAACTCTGTAGCTTTATAAAATTAGTAGAGATTATACACGGCAGTTAGCAAGAAAAACAGTTATTCTCGTCCTTTCGCCAACATTTTATTTGTGCCGTTCCTAATGACCTGGAAAAGGGTCCGAGGTAACGAATTGCCCCCACCTCCCCCGAACCTGCCAGTAGGTTTCTAGCCGAGATTTTACCGGGGTTTTAGCACAGGGATGTCGAGATGTCACTATTTAAATAACTCCTACTATACTATACTAATATCATCATTCCAAATCATCATCATCATACCAAATGGTGAAGCATGTTAGAACGAAATTACTTTATTAACAACCAATATTTACACATGTGTTATGGCAAATAAAATGTTCTATTCTATTCTATCATCATATTAACGTTAACACTGCTGGGACACAGAGACTTCTCTCTTGGCGAGAGAGATTAAGCCTTAATTCACCACGCTGGCCAAGTGCGGGTTGGTGATTTTCACATGACCTTCAAACTCTTTAAAGTTCTCAGAACATGCTGGTCCCTACGATGTTTGCCTTCACTGTTAAGCACGTGTTTAAAGCGCACATAAATTTCTCAAGAAAAATCCAGTGGTGCGTGGCGGAGTTGAACCCACGATCTTCGGAATTAAAGTTGAGTGTCCTCCCACTTAGCCAACACGGCTGTATTTAAATAACAATGTAACTTATTCAATTATTAAAAACCAGTAGTTTCGGAGATTAGCGCGTTTAAACAAACAAACTCTTCAGATTTATAATATTAGTATAGATATATTAAGTGTCACTAGAGAATTATCGCAGTAGTCCTTGTGGTGACCTTTACAGCTTGTGTTTAAAAAGAAATTGCGGAAAAGCGATAAAGACTTATTATTTACAATTTCTTTTTGTATTTGTATATTTTTAGAGATGAGGCATCCTGATTATTTATTATTTAGGCATCCGGACAATCCTGAGTGGATTGTCGGGTCAAACATATAGCCCCGTGGTAAGCTCTAAGCTTGTGTTACGGGTACTAGACATCTGATATATTTAATATTAGGTCCTTACATATGAAATTGGCGTTTTTCGTACTGGCTACTTTAATCACAAATTTCTCCTCTTTGGTAAGGAATTCCAAATTCAAATTTGTACAGCTATAGACTCATGTATTTGTGCTTCGATGATCGTCATTCATTTGTTTTTTTTCTTCTGTTTTTTTCTGTTTGCGTCACTCATTTTACAAAATGGAAAACTTAAAATATCGCATTATTTACGAGTACGAGTTCCGCCGTGGCACTAGTGCTGCGGAAACAACTCGAAGGGTGAATGATGTGTATGGCGGTCGTGTTGCAAAAGAAAACACAGTTCGTTTTTGGTTCCAACGTTTTCGTTCTGGAAATTTCGACTTGCAGAACAAGCCCCGTGGACGGCCTGAGACTCAAGTTGATAATGAAGAGTTGAAGGCTATTGTGGAAGCGGATCCATCGCAAACCACGTCCGAGTTAGCTGCAGGCTGCGGTGTTAGTGATAAAACTGTTTTAATTCACTTGAAGCAAATTGGGAAGATTAAAAAGCTTGAAAGGTGGGTACCTCACGAATTGACTGAAGCAAACCGGCAAACGCGCGTCGACTGCTGCGTTACATTACTAAACCGGCACAATAATGAAGGTATTTTAAACCGAATCATTACCTGTGATGAAAAATGGGTTCTTTACGATAATCGGAAGCGCTCAGCGCAATGGTTGGATCCTGGCCAGCAAGCCAAATCCTGCCCCAAGCGAAAATTAACCCCAAAAAAGTTACTTGTAAGCGTTTGGTGGACTAGTGCCGGTATTGTTCATTACAGTTTTCTCAAATCTGGCCAGACTATTACGGCTGATGTCTATTGTCAGCAATTGCAAACCATGATGGAAAAGCTAGCGGCTAAACAACCTAGGCTGGTCAATCGCTCCACGCCACTGCTGCTTCACGACAACGCTAGACCACACACTGCGCAACAGACGGCTACTAAATTAGAAGAGCTTCAATTGGAAAGTCTAAGACATCCTCCGTACTCCCCGGACCTTGCTCCAACAGATTACCATTTTTTTCGAAATTTGGATAACTTCTTGCAAGGGAAAAAATTCAACTCCGATGGGGCAGTCCAAATCGCCTTCAAAGATTTTATTGATTCCCGTCCGACTGGTTTTTTTAGTAAAGGGATCAATGAACTACCTATAAGATGGCAAAAGTGCATAGAAAATAATGGTTCATACTTTGATTAATTAAATATATTATATTAAAAAATATTCGACTTTTTGTTCCTCCCATACAAAACGCCAATTTCATATGTAAGGACCTAATATAATAGACATACCTATATAGATATTTTTTATTATTCATATTAAACACCCAGACCCAGTATAAAATATGATGTCCCGCGCATCAGGTGCGTTACGGGCCTTGAAGATAAGACTACTACCTATGTAATAAATCTAAATTTAAAATTTAAGTAAAACCCCGATTCCAATGCCTTATAGTTCGGCCGTTCAGAGAATGCGTTTGACACCTATCAGTTTAGTCACGACTAGAGATGGACAACATAACACTGAGTTCGTTACCGTTCCTCCAAAATGAAGCCGCGTTATTTTAAAGATTATTTTCGTTTTAAATTGGCGGAATCTATATATGAATATTATTATACATATTAAACACCCAGACCAAGGAGATCGTGCTTGCAGAACATACAAACACTTTCACCCTCGGCGGGAATCGAACCCGCTACCTCTTGCGCCGCAAGCGGACCCTCGCCCACCGCGCCACTGAAGCAGTCAAAAATTTATATTTTAGTATTTAAGTGGAAACCAAAAAAAGTTAATATTAATATAGTAAAATTGTTTTACATACTCTTTGTTACAAAGTTACAATCTGTATTTCTATTGAATAAAGTATAATTTATTAAATTAAGTAAATTGTACGCCAGTTCCAAGTTACATCGCCTATTCGATCACGAACTGTCAGAAACGCAATCTCTAAGCAGCCAAACTAGATTAGATTTTATATAGGTACCTACAAATATTTTATGTTATCAAGTATATTACAGGAGTACGTAAATAAACCTAAATGTTCATTTGTACTATGAAATAAAATACTTTTTTTAAATATCAGTCACTTATAATAATATAAGTCTTATATTATGAACTATGCATGATGATTCATCTCCCATGACTAGGTAGTTCGGCATGCCCATTAAGCATTACAATGACAGCTATTGACTGCACTAATAAGAAATTCAGGACTTCATAGGCGTGATTTTACTGACATCTGCCAGGAACGCATTCTCTGAACGGCCCAACTATAATTTCCTTAAAAGTAAAACACCGTAAATTTACAAATGTGGACTCGAGGCGCTTTCATTTGATACCCCACTCGAGTATATTTGCAGATTTTCGTTTTTCCTTCCCCACTCTCACCCCCATAACTTTTAAACGGCAGAACCGATTTTCTAGCTTAGCTAGTATTACTACTTATAGTAGTGATACTAGCTTATGCGACTACGTAGTACCTACCAGCTATGGTGCTGGTTCACCATACCATCCAACTTATTCGCAACCATCAGTTAAAAACTCACGTTGAAGTGGCAACCCTACTCATAGTTATTAATCCCGGTTTAATTAAGCGGAATTGAATATTCAACGGGGGATTGTTACCGTTATACCGTAATCTATAGGGATTTGTTTTACAAAATTTTAGTTATTCCTAAAATGTCCCGAACTAGTGTTTAACCGACTTTCAAAAGAAATAAATAAATATAAAATAAATATTTCCGGACTACTCACACAGCATCACCTAACCCCAAACTAAGCAGTGCTTGTACTACTAAGGGTGCTAGGTGACTGATATACTACATAGACACTTTTTTTTTGTAAATACATACATATGATACATAGAAAACACCCAGACCCGAAACCAGAGATTGTAGATCGTACAAAATCTGGTCCCCCGGCGGGAATCGAACCCGCAACCTTCTGCGCCTCAGGCGGACGTTCGCCCACCGAGCCACAGAGGTCGTCAAAAAAAAAAGAAGGATTTTATACTATTGTAACCTCAGAACTTTTATCTTTGTGGACCGATTTTGGCAGTTGCTAACGAGTTATTCTAATTTATGAAATTTTTATGAGAATTGGTCTGTTTTTTTAATTATATTACTGACACTAAAATGATGATGATTTTAATGGTAACACGTATGTGTGTGTATACATTTCTGCAGTTAGTAACGTCAAATAAATTTGATTTAGACACTAAAGTAACATTATCTTAGTAATAACTTACGGTTGTGATAAACAGACAGACATAATATTGTAGACAGGGTGAACAATAATGTCCTATTAAATAAGGTCTATCATTTTCAGAGATTACTTAAAGACATCAATTTAAGTTTGGTATTATATTCGAAAATTTGTTTTCGTAGTATGTAGCCCTACCATATGTTGCCCCTTACGACTGTTGGAGATAACATCATGTTGTAATCATTTTTGTTTCAGTAGCATAGGAGGCAAAGTTCCAAAGACTGCGTCAATTTTGTTATACTTTCTTTGGTTTCTAATCTTTATATATATATAATTCTTCTGTGAGTGTGTATGCCACTGAACTTCTCTCAAACGACTGGACCGATTTTGATGAAATTTTTTGTGTGTGTTCAAGGGGATCTGGGAATGGTTTAGAGTCACAATACGGTCAACTGGATATTGTTTTTTGAGACGTGGGACAGGACAACGTCTGTCGGGTCGACTAGTAAATTATAAATAATATTATTTAAATAAATGAGCCCTTCCTCTGGTGTAAAAAAAGCGAAGCGACCAGAAACGATATATTTATTTGCATTCATATGTAAGAATGTTTAATTTATTGTGTTTCGTTGTGTTTCCGAGCTTTGTAAAAGCTATGTTAAACTATGGAAGAAATAAAATGTTCTATCTTGTATCTTGTTAAATAAAACCAAGCATTAGACAACAATAGAGATATGAGATTCTATTAAAATTCCATAGCAGGCCTGAAAGGCATTAGATTACAAAACTACTGCATACAATATTTCCTAGAAATCTTCATAAGCGTAAGTGATGCGCTGTCTGAAATTACCTAAAAGAAGGGAATTTTAATGGAGCTATTTTGAAATCTCCATAAATAAACACTAATTTTAATAATGTCACTGAGTACTTATTTAACGTAATCCGAGTGCACTAAGCAATGGTTAGTTATGTTAATTATACGTGTTAATTATGTCAAGAGCTATCGCACTGTGTCACATGTTACTTAGCGAAATAGCGGTATATATAAACCATTGTCTTATTTTTAACCCCCGACCAAAAAAGAGGGGTTTTATAAGTTTGACGCGTCTGTCTGTCTGTATGTGTGTCTGTCTGTCTGTTTGGTACTACATCATAGCTTTCGAACGGATGGAGCGATTTCAATTTCGTTTTTTTTTTGTATGAATGGTGAGTTTTGGTCGGGTGTTCTTAGACATGTTCATGAAAATCGGTTGAGTAGTTTAAAAGTTATGGGGGTGAGAGTGGGGAAGGAAATGTTTCTAGCGTTTTATGGTTTTTGCTCACTCTAAAAGTATAGGCTACTGTGGCTTGTAGTTACTCCTTGTAACACCAGTTATCTGTCAGGGATGTCCCGTACATTTCGGAAAAGTTATTTAAATTAAAATTAAATGTTGGAGTGTCTGCCAGTTTTGATTTAAAGATTTACTTAAAAAATGATGGAGTTTTAAGTTTTAATATGGCAGCACAATGTAACATTAACTGGCGCCGTCGAAGAGGTCATATTACTTATTGTTTATTGATTACCGGAGCACTTTATCATTGTTGTGATAATGAAGTACTCTACTGTATTGAACCGACGGAGAATAAAGGCAAGCCGCATTGATAAATAAATATACATATCCGGTCAATCCACACAACAACACCTAGCCCCGTGGTAAGCTGAAAGCTTGTGTTACCGTACCCTATAGGGATTATTCCTAAAATGTCCTGAACTAGTGTTTAACCGACTTATGCCTGGTTTTGGTTTTACGGGTATTGAACATTTGATATACTTAATATAATAGACATAAACATATATATATTTTTTATTATACATATTAAACCCAGACCAAGGAGAAAGAGCTTACACAACATACAAACACTTGACACCTTGACGGGAATCGAACCCGCTACCTCTTGCGCCGCAAGCGGACCCTCGCCCACCGCGCCACTGAGGCATTGTTTGGTTTATGGAGGATGTATACCGCTTCCGCCATAAAAGCCGTGTTGGCTAAGTGGGAGAACACTCGACTTTCATTTGGCATGCGCTTCTAGATTTTTCTACCTGAAAAATGTCTGTGCGCCTTAAAAACACGTCCTTCAACGCTGAAGGCACACATCGTGAGGAAAGCGGCATGTTCTGACAACTTTGAAGAGTTTGAAGAACATGTGAGTTTCACCAAACTGCACTTGGCCAGCGTGGTGAATTAAGACCAAATCTCTCTCGTCAAGACCAGAAGTCCCTGTGCCTCAGCAGTGGGAAGGTAACAGGGAATTTTAGAGTGGAGCTTCAATTCTTTCTAAAATCCACATGAAGTCTTCTTGCAATAAAATAGAAGATAGAACTTCAATGTTAAGGTACTTTCCCTCCATGTGGCATGGCCGCGTGTCGCCCTGTATGTGTAAGTATAACCGGATTTCTGCAAATATACTCGAGTAGGATCTCAAAATTAAAGGGCATCTATCACGTGCTCATTAATATATGATTTATTATTTCCAAGGGAGCTAAGGATTTGGAATCGGCTTTTTTTTAATCTTAAACTTAGATTATTTGACAGAGTATACCACGGGACGATTTTTTCTAACCCGCGACGTACAAAAAAGAGGATTGTTATAAGTTTGACGTGTCTATCTATCTGTCTGTCTGTCTGGGACATCATAGCTTCCAAACTGATAAAGTGATTTTATTTTAATATTTTTTTTGTATTAAAGGTGAGTTTCGCGCGAGTGTTCTTAGATATGTTTAATGAAAATCGGTTTACCCATTCATAAGTTATGTGAGTAAAAGTGGGAAAACCGAAAATCTACCAATATACTCGAGTGGGGTCTCAAATGAAAGCGCATCACGTGCACATTTCATAAGAGTATGATTTTTTACTTTTAAGGGTTACGTTACAGCACCTTTTGTTGTTTTGTTGTTCTGGAATCGAGTTTTTTTTTAAATTGAAAATTTAGATTATTTATAAATAGAAGTTCTCCGCAACGACATTTTAAATCAAACCCCGTGAGCATTTATAAGTAATGCTATAGGCAAAATCTACCGTGGCAAATTCCATATTACCGCGAAAATAACTATAAAACAGATCTGACGACTCAGACGTGGCCTGAAAATAATATGTATAACCAAATCTCTTTTCCCGGAGAAACTTGTAAAGAACCATCAATCGTTACTCTGACATCCCTTGTTTGGATGTTTGTCCTTAGGCGAACTTGTCTGAAACTTGATTTATAGCGGCTGAATACATCTTAACCTCATTTGTGCCAAAGGATCCAAGGATCTCTGGAACAATTAGATTGTTTTATCTTACTTTTTCTTGAAAATCCTTGAGAAACCTTAGAGAGTAGAGGCATTATATTGGGTCGCAACATTTGCCCAAAACCAGATACTGAAAATCAAATAGATTGTGTATTTAATGCCATCAATACGAGTATGTTTGCTGAAATCATGTTAATGTTTAAACATGTAAAAAATCCAGTGACAAAATTCATTTCTTGTTTGGAGTCGATTGAAGATAATAATTAATAATGGTTATTACTTAATTTATCGATTACTAAAAATATTTTAAACAAAATCCGATTTTTCATGTAGGTATATATATATGTTTTTTTTTAAATATAAAACTGGGTTTTAATTATAAAACTGGGGTTAAAGCTTGCTTGCCCCACGCAAGCTATGTAAGTATTTAGGCGCGAATATTTATAAACGGGTAATGGACTGTTTGATAGATAGATAGATTAGCTTCAAGTCAAGACAATGTACGGGTAGAACATACAGCATCACTCATTTCATCAGCCAATGGGAACCAGACGGTTGATTGATTGCTTTAAACACACAATGTTTGCGTGTTAATGATCCTAGAGCGATGTGAGCTATCTTACGTTAAATAGCTGCGCCCGCCTTGCTTTATTGATGATAAATGATCTTTTAATTTTATATTGCAGCGAGATTTAATCTGAAACGATATAACAGAAATAATCAAAACCCCGAAGCCGTGTTGGCTAAGTGGTAGAACGATCGACTTTAATTCCGCAGGTCATGGGTTAGAATCCCGCGCTGCGCACCTATGTGCGACCACTTTTATGACCCGAGTGGATAGGCATTTTCTGGGCAAACTTTTCCCATCGTTAACCTCGTCTTTGCCTTCTGGCTAGACTGTAGTCAAAAGTAAGCCCATTCAAAAAACAGACGGCAACTGACATGTTTTGAGAACTTGGAAGAGTTTGAAGGGCATATGACATTCACCTACCCGTTTGTCCTACCTGGTCTGTCTGGTGAATTAAGGCCTAATCTCTCTCGTCATCGAGAGAAGTCCCTGTGCCCCAGCCGTGGGAACGTAAATAGGAAAAAAAATCATAATAGGAACATAGTCTCGTCTCTCCGCAAATATGTGTCCTACATTTCCATCAACTGGATAGATATGTTTACATATTTATGTTATGTTTGTTTGTTCGCAGGTTGGTAGATGACAGGTGTGTGGTCTGCCCCGAGGCAGGCGACCTGACTGATCCGCCCAAAAAGTTCCGGGGTAAGTAACATAATACTATAACGGTTCGATTCCCTCCTAGGGGTCAAGTGTTTGTATTCAGATGTCTAGTACCCTTTTTTTATGCTGGATAAGCTTTCATTTGACCACAATCTCACCTGATGTAAAGTGATGATGTGGTCTAAGATGGGACTTGAAGACCTAAGAGGTAGATGGCTTCTCCGGACCACATAACGAAACACGAAAAAATCGCTTCACGCACAGGCCCAGCCCGGAGGGTGGTGACAAGCCGCGGCCGAAGCCTCCCACCAGAGAAATACCCGTCATACAAGCTTAGAGCTTACCCCGGGGTTAGATGTTGTGTTGATTGTCTGGTAATATATATTTATTTATCACAATGAGTATCTAATTATATGTGGTGGAAGAAGTTGCTGGGCTTTGGATGGAAACTACTTTAAATCATTTAGCTAAGCTCATTCATTTTACTGACAGTAAACAAAATTTTTGACCGGTAATTTAAGACTTCGAAAATCTTTACTTTCCAGTTTTATCAAACGAATCGGTAGGATAACTAGATACAACTTTTCAAAAAGACACAGGGCATGGAATTTAAATTATTTTTGTTTTGCTCAGTATTACATTCCGTAATCGTGTAAAGATGGCTTATACGACGAGTAAACTTAGTCAACGGTTGAAATATGGAGCTCTTAATTTTAAACACAGATCTAGATTTTTCATAATTTTATGGTGAAAGAAAAATCCAATTTAAGATTCCCGTAAAATTTAAATATTTCACAATTAAACCACAGTGTATGCATGTAATTAATAATCGTAGAATGATTAATAATTTTTGACGAAAATCTTAAATATTGAAGGTTCTTTTAATTATTGGTTTGATTGAAGAGTGAATGGACCATCTTCGTCCACATCGACATTAAAATTCTCAACCGACGATAAAAATACTAGGTTAATACTTATGGTTTAAAGAATGAATACTTATGGTTCAAAGAAAATCATTTTTTTAACATTTTTTTTTATATTAACCGCCGCAATCGGCGATTAATAGGTATATTTTTTTGGAAAATATTTATCCTTTTTGAATTTATTAAAGAAAGATTGTCTTGAAATTACGCTTATTGTTTTAATCGTTGGTTTGTTTAAATTGTACAAGTTCTTAAACAATCCAGTCTACTTTAATATTCTGTCATAAAGTGTATTTTAAAATAATGTACCTATCAAAGTAAGATCGTCATGATATTTATAGTTGACATAAATATACTTTAATTCTACTTTTAATATTTAGAAAGCTTTGATTTGGCCCTTCAAGATTAAATCGCTCATATTAAAAAAAAACTGCTATTGCTGGCCTAAATAAATAAATGACTAAAATACAAAATAAGGCTATTTGTGCCTTAATTTGCTACTATTATACAGAAAAACAAGGGTGAAAACCTTTTATCGAACTGTTACTAAACAGATATTTCAATTACTAAGGCGTTGGAATAACGTTATTTATCAAACATAATATTAACCTCCTATAAGTCAAATATAGTAAGTAAAATATTTTTATTAACGAGGGGAAACATTTTTTTTAGTCCTTTTCAGTATAACATTTCAATTTACTACCGCAGCGTAAAATTCAAATGTTATATGTTTGAAAAATCCAATTTTTCTGATAAATATATGAGTAAAACAGCGACTGTGCCGTTAACAAAAGCATTGTAAGGTTGCGTAATCAACAAAACAATGCATACGATCTTTTTGTTAAAATGAGGAACTATTTTGATATGAAAATGACCAAACTTGCTCTATCTTTGCATCTTCCTTCATTTTAATTTTCTTTTTAACCCTCGACGCAGAAAGGGTGTTATAAGTTTAACGTAGGTGTGTCCACCTGTCTGCGGCATCGGAGCTCTTAAATGGATGAACAGTTTTTTTAAAGAGATAGATCTATGTTTGTCCACAATCTCACCTGATGTTAAGTGTCGATGTGGATGATCACATAGATCTATAAGGTACCTATTCACTCTTGGCTTGAAGACACTCAGGTTGTAGTTATTAGGAAATAACGTAATGGAGCGAATTTTGATTCTGTTTCTTTTGTTTGAAAGATGGGTTTACGAATGAATGTTTAAAAATATACCTATATATGTTGGGAATCAAATGAAGGGTCAAACATATACATTATCAGTATCACGTTACAGCAAGTTCTATGGAAATCAGTTAATCCATTTCAGCACAAAATAATAGCGAAAACAGCAGCTTTCGCTTTTACAAAAGCATTGTAAGATTGCGCAATCAACAAAACAAAGCATGCGATCATTTTGTTAAAATGAGGAAGGATTTTGATATTAAAATCAGCAAATTTGCTCCATCTTTGCATGTTCCTGAAATCTACCTAAGATCCGTCTATTTTTACCCTTGTATATATAATAACCGTGATGAGGGTAACTTATTCATGAAGACCACTTAAGCAACGCAGGTTGAAGTTTTGAACGTCTGAATAACTTATAAGCAAAGTTTAACGTCTATTAATGTTGGATTGTTGAGTTAATTAGCGTGTTTAAATAAATAAATAAAAGAATCATTAATTTTAGGCATACATAAAGATGCACCCCTATTTACGTTCCCACTGCCAGGACACAGGGACTTCTCTCTTGACGAGAGAGATTATGCTTTATTGCATCACGCTGGTCTAGTGCGGGTTGGTGATTGTCACATGTCCTTCAAACTCATTAAAGTTCTCAGAACATGCCAGTTTCCTCACAATGTTTGCCTTTACCGTTAAAGCACGTGTTTTAAAGCGCACATACATTTTTCATGAAGAAAAATCCAGATGTGCCTGGCGGGGTTTGAACACACGATTTTCGGAACGAAAGTCGAGTGTGCTTCCACTTAGCTAACACGGCTTTTTTAACGCCTAGTAGCTTCAAAGTTATGTTCTGAGAACATTGACCAACCAGCGCTTGGCCAGCGTGATGAATTTAGGCCTAATCTCTCTTTTTTTTCCAACCTCACAAGTTGGTCCTCTGCTGAACAACTAGCGAAGCATTGGACCAGCCTGGTGTGTTATGGTCTAGACTCATGGTCTATACAATGATGTTAATATCAGGACTATCGGATCTTTTACTGTTTAAGCTATCCGCCTCTGGAATGCTCTCCCACTTGATATTCGAAATGCTAAATCTCTTCCTATATATTCAAGAAAAAACTTTCCGATTACTATGCTATATCTTCTTAGTTGCAGTTTCACTATGTATGTATATTTAATCTTTTTATTAAGTTTATTCGTTTAAAATCTCTTTAAATTACTTTCAATACCATTTGTCCCTTTCTCAAGTAAGTTTTGTATATTTATAAACAGTATTAGGTACTATATGTATAATATATATGTATATATTTATGTGTGTTATATAGTTATATGTTTCCTTCCTATTACACCACTGTCTTTTTTGTTACTATTGATCCTGTCCATCCAAAGGCTGCCTGGAAGAGATCGCTCATAGCGATAAGGCCGCCCATTGTACTCCAACATTATGATTATTCTAAGTCTATGTTTGTTTTTTTTTTGTGTGTTTTGTGTGGTGTGCAATAAAGTGTTATAATGTCTATCTTTTTATGTAAACCTTTACGAATCTAAAACATTGTGTGTCTAAAACTATCCGTCACCTAACACCCATAGTACAAGCTCTGCTTAGTTTGGGGTTAGGTGATGCCGTGTGATTGGTCCGGAAATATTTATTTATTTAAACTATTGTGTTGTTGTAATATATAAGAATGTTGTATTGTTCCTAACGATGACGTTCCATTGCAGATTGCCTGTTCAAGATATGTCCCATGAACCGGTACTCCGCGCAGAAGCAGTTCTGGAATACGGCTAAGCAGTCCGCGAACTCTAACACGGACACCGGGCTGCTGAAGAGGTTGAACGTGAGTTAATTTGATTTATCACCTTCAAAAGACTTTATTTACGAACAAGAGTGGTGTTATAAGTTTGACATGTCAGTCTGTATGTGGCATTATACCTTCCGAATGAATGAAGCTATTTGAATTCCATTTTTTTTTTGTATTAAACGTGACTTACTCGCGAGTTTTCTTAGATACCTTGATAAAATTCGGTCGAGCAGTGTAAAAGTTTAAGTTAGTTAGTTCGGGGTTAGGTGATGCTGTTTGTTTTGTCCGGAAATATTTATTATTATTATTTATTAAAAGGTCGCCATTATGCAAACCGTTGTGAAGGAATTAACATATTTTCAGAGCTTTCATTGACTTTTACAACATTTAACATTCTGTTTAGCTAGCATCTGTTTAGCTTTAGTTATAAGACCTGACTTTGTTTCACCAGATTCGCAAACAATAAACTATTTATGAAATAAATCGCAATTATTTTTCAAATTTATTAAATCCACCTGATCCAATGCCTTAATTTTCTTAAAAGTAAAACCAGATAAAATTTTGTAATGTGCACGCGATGTGCTTTCATTTGATGCCCCACTCGAGTATATTATAGCAGTTTTCCTTCCCCACTCTCACCCCTATAACTTTTAAACGGCACAACCGATTTGACATGAAACATGTCTAAGACACTCGCGCCAAACTCACCTTTCATACAAAAACTAAATTAAAATCGCTCCATCATCCGTTCGGGAGCTATATGATGTCTCAGACAGACAGTCAGATACGTCAAACTTATAACACCCTTTTTTTTTGGTCGGGGTTAAAAAAAGACAAAAAAGGCAGTTTCAATATACAACGGACTTTGGCAACCCGTTTTTCTACATTACTGTTTCTTTATAAAATCCCTCTCCATTGCTCGATGAGCGCCGCAGGTATTAATCATATCTAACTACGCCAAATGTATTTCTAGATACAAATCATAATGCTCCAGTTCTTTCAATTTTTCTTCAGACAGATTCCAGGTTCGGTTATTGACCTCAGTTAATTATAGTCTGTCTGTCTGTATGTTATCTAGGAATCAGTCGGCACGGTAATATATTATACTAATGTGATTTATTTCGCTTTGGTTTCCGTCCAAATAAATTATACGGCGGAAATTAGTCGATGTTTATACCAACATACGAGAAATAAATATAATAAAGTATGATACATGAAAGTGGATTTATAGACATTAAGAGTTTGGCTGGTATGTTTAGTTTTATGTAGGCTTTTGAGAACTATTAACGGTAAATTCTAAAACTATCGGAAAACGCTTCGTGGCGTGAATCGTTTTAACTAAAGGGCATAAAATTTGAATAACTAGCTGACCAGTTCTGGCTGCGAAAACATTTATTTATTTTATTTATTTTATTTATTTTATAATTTTAGGAAAACTAACAGCTAGGTAACTAAATACTAAACACAGTGTGCAACTAACGGCTAATTATAAGTTTCCACAGATATGAGAAAAAGTTAAGTTATATAAAACAGTCGAATAGAAAAGACAGCACATTTGGTTTAAACAAACTAAGTTACAATAAATATTTACGCAAAGAAAAAACTACTCAACCAGTGTTTAAGACGCTTGGTTACATCTCTTAAAACCCCTTAAACCCATTGCAGAAAACCGCAAAAGGTTCCGCTAAGTAGTTTTTTGAGTTTATCCCGATTATCAAGAAAGGAAGACAGACAGATACGGCGGGGGATTTATAAAATTAACTAGATTACACGTCCTTTACTCAGATGTGAAAACCTCTCCCTTAAATCACTATTATATTACCTATTACCTATTACTACACCTATTACTGAAAACCGCTTATCCGCTCAGTAGTTTTTTCCAACATAAAGACATACAGACGCGGGGAATTTTAATATATAATTTGAAGTACAAAGGGCGGCCTTAACGTGAATTTTGTAATTTTAGGGCGGCCTTAACGTGATTTTTGTAACCATTGTTTTTTTTTGGTGTACAATAATGTGTTTTTGTATTGTATGTACAATATGTACATGCTTCGCTCGCGATATTCAGTCATTGATCGTAAATCCCACGGAAACTTTTTCTGTATGAAAAATCTATTTCTTCCGTTCTCCCAACTTGTATTATGAAAACTTCCGAACAGATTTGTTAATTTAATATATTGCATTAGGTATAACATAAGTTGGATTATGAAATATACGCGAAACTGCGGAAAATACTTCATCATCATCGCCCTATAAACGTTCCCAGCAGCTGGGACGAAGGGGCATACATTTTTCAAGAAAAAACCAGAAATGCATGGCGGGGTTGAACCCTTTGGAATGAAAACTCGACTTTAATTCCACTAAGCTAACGCGGCTAACACGGGTGAATGTTGTGTGCCCTACGAATGATGGGGATGCCAGAAATACATACAATAACAAATTTACACAAGATACCGCGAGAAATAATAACTTCTCTGTTAAAAATCTAAATTTAAAATTTAAGAAAAACCCCCAATTCCAATCCCTTAATTTCCTTAAACGTAAAACAACATAATATTATGTAATGTGGACGCGATGCGATTTCATTTGATACCCCACACTAGTATATTTGCAGATTTTCGGTTTTCCTTACCCACTCTCACCCCCATAACTTTTAAACGGCACAACCGATTTTCATAAAACATGTCTAAGAACACTCGCGCCAGACTCACCTTTCATACAAAAAAAACTAAATTGAAATCGCTCCATCCGTTCGGGAGCTATGGTGACACAGACAGACAGACAGACACGTCAAACTTATAACACCCCTCTTTTTTGGTCGGGGGTTAAAAATAAATCCAGCTTTGTTCTTAAAACATCAACTTTTCACCATCGCATAATGAATTAGCGGATTGTTAACGAAACGTGTCTCTTTTACATTTTTTCCATCAAAACGATGCAGCGACTCGTTTAAGCAATATCCGAGATTTATCGTGCGGCATAAACAATCTTCTATTATCTTAAAGTCCATTTCCCCTTGCTTAATAGCAGCTATTTATCAGACATCATCCTTAATTCAATGCGCTAAGGTTCAGAATTCATGGAATATGTAAGAATGAATTGTTTTCGTGGGAGGTAGTCGGATCTGTTTTGTAGGACATCTTATGCAAATACAGAGAATTATGAAACGGACATTTTTGTAGAGATTGAAAAAGTTTTGTTTCGTTTTGATGTTTTGTTGAGTAAATCTCTTAAGGTATAAGAGTTTGGGTTACATTCACAAAATCTTAGTTAACTAAGCAATAATTAGTTATGTCCATAATACGTGTCAATAGTTTTTTATGTCAAGAGTGTCTCTTTGTCACATGTGACTGAGAGGAATCATAGCACATCTTTTTATTACAATATGATAAATACATGGCGTCTCATGGCTGCGAAGACCCCATCTACATCCGCAGACTAGCTCAAACAATTAGTTACAACACCGAAAGTCCTACTCCGCTACATCAGGGAGTTGGGCTGGTTGGGGCCTGGTTAGGCAGGGGGACAATGCACAAAACACTCCTAGGCGAGATGTCAGTGCAGATCTCAGTTCCTCCACTTAGAATTAGAATGAAAAATTCATATAAAAAAAAATAGCCAATGATGAAGCCCGTGCCTGACTGCCAGATCTTGCTCTATATTTTGGCCTGTGAATATTTAACACTATTTTACACGGAGTTGGTGAAACAAGTCTAATCAAGGTTAGTGTTTAAACTGTTGAAATACACGGAACCCTTGGAGTACAAGTCCATCTTATACTTATCAATATAAGCCTTCATTTGACCACAATCTCACCTGATGTAAAGGGACGATGTGGTCTAAGATGGGACATGAAGACCTAGAAGCTTCTCCGGACCACATTACGAAACACGAAAAATCGCTTCACGCACTGGCCCAGCCCGGAGTGTGGAAGGGTAGTGACAAGCCGCGGCCGAAGCCTACCACCAGAAATTATTGTTATATATCTGTTATAGAGCAGGTATCATATCGCTGTTAGTACTTTGTAAAAGTTGGATTATTCACAACGTCAATCAAACCCTAGTGTACTAAGGAAGTCGTACCAAATACGCTTGTGTACATAAATAATTAGTATGTAAACAGTTTATTTTGGTATTTTACGTAAGTTATTTATTGTTCTGTGGTATTAGTTACCAAATTAACTCTTACACACAAAGTAAACACTTGCTCACTCTATAACAGCTAATACAAACAAAGTTCGTGGTCTAATAATAATTAACCAAAGCAGGAACATTTAACAGGGTTTTTGACTGTTTTGCACAAAATATAAATTTCAAATACGATTAAAAAAACGCTTATGTTCGTTAAGATTTAAAAATTATAACTAAGTGTAGGAAAGTTTCCTGTCCCTATAGTTAGTTTATGAGATATTTCGTTTAATATAGTATTTGTGCGTTCTATCAAGAATACTTATTATGAAGGGTTTTCTATAAGCATCAGTTTTGAAGCCTAAAGTGTATGAAAGTAATGACATAGCTAAGCAACAAAAAATAATAAATACATTAGAACTTTGGGAAAATAGTTAGTTGGGCGAGCTGCATATTTTGCGAGAGACACTTCCAAAGTGGTAAAATGTGTGATAAAAAAAAATTGATGTACGTTACTTGCAATCTGATCCAAATTCAAAGTCATCGTTTATTTCCACGTTTATATCTAGTAAGTAGTTTTTTTGAATACGTCATAAACCACAATATACCTTTTCACCAAACGAGGTCAGTACTTGGATGGGTGATCGCTCTGACTGCAACTTTGCTCTTTTTTATTTATTTTTATCCCCCGACCAAAAAAGAGGGGTGTTATAAGTTTGACGTGTCTGTCTGTCTCTCTGACTGGGACATCATAGCTCCCGAACGGATGGAGCGATTTCAATTTAGTTTTTTTTTGTATGAAAGGTGAGTTTAGCGTGTGTGTTCTTGGAGATGTTTCATGAAAATGAGTTGAGCCGTTTATAAGTTATGGGGGTGAGAGTGGGGAAGGAAAACCGAACATCTGCAAATATAATCGAGTGGGGTATCAAATGAAAGCGCATCGCGTGCAAATTTCTAAATATTATGGTGTTTTACTTTTAAGAAAATTAAGCCATTTGAATCAGGGGTTTTTCTTAAATATTAAATTTAGATTTATAAGTACTAAGTACCTTTATTAGGAAACGCTCTTCCATAGCATTAACTTATTTATAAACTTGCTAGCTGATCCCAGCAAACGTTGTTTTGCAAAATGATAAATAGATGTTGGCCGATTCTCTGACCAACTCAATATGCTCACAAAATTTCATAAGTATCGTACATGGACTAATTGGTTACTTCATCTATGGTATCGGTCAAGCCGTTTCGGAGGAGTACGGAAACGAACATTGTGACACGAGAATTTTATTTAAAAGACTAGCGGCCCGCCCCGGCTTTGCACGGGTTTCATGAAAAATTCAAAATGAATATCCCGGCAATTATTCGATTTATTCTCTACTTTTAAACCTTCCCTAGACCTCCACGAACATTTCAAGACTAAGATAAGATAAATCCGTTCAGCCGTTCTCGAGTTTTAATCAGACTAACGAACAACAATTCATTTTTATTTATATAGATATTGGTAAATAATAAATAATTGTCATAATTGTTTTTGTATTTTTATTCTACTTATTTCAGCACGCAGCTGAGATAGAAAAGAAACAGAATGAGTTGGAGAACAAGAAGTTGCTGGGGTCCACCGTTCTGTACGGCAGTGTCGTACAGCTGCTGCACGTCAAATCGAACAAATACTTAACTGTGAGTATTGCGCTACAGAGTACAGATACATAATGGTCATTCATTTCAATCAGGACAATTCATTATTATCATTCATGTCAATTCATTACTAGCAGGACGTGTGCGGGAATAGTGTCCAAAATGAGTCTTACAAGCATGCTCAGTTTGACAATTTCTGAACAGTTAATTTTTTTTGGATAGTAGTATAATATTTTTCCACGAATTCACTATCTAATTGTCTCCCTCGTATCTTGCCTCGTACCCAATATTGTAAAGTTACATTGACGCCTTGATTGAAAAATATGAGACCAACTCCAGTCTCGGTCCGGTGAAATGGAAAACAAAAACTTTGATTCATTTAGCCCGAGATCCGATTAGGCTTAACTCGTTTTAGCGTCTAACTGAAATCAAATTGCCATTTATTTGTAACTAGTGGCCACCAACATTTCAAGACTATGATAAGATAAATCCGTTCAGCCATTCTCGAGTTTTAATCAGACTAACGAACAACAATTCATTTTTATTTATATAGATTTTTCAATGGCTGAGCAAGGTTCCATAAAACTCGATTTGTAGCATAAAATTGTGTAATTGGTGCTCTGTTGCCCGCGATCGAATACCTCGCTTTATTGGCTCGATTCCTAATGTATCCGAATTGAATAATGCACAGTCGCTCGATTTGTATGTTATTCGACGCGGATACAGGAGTCGAGCGTAAAGGGCCTCACTTAGAATCATTTTTTTTTTTCGACTCCGGGTTTGTTTATTACAAGAAACTTTAAAAAAAAGGTGTGCTATTCACACACGATAGAAGTGAAACTTCAGTAAATTGACAAAAGAATGAGAAGAATAAAAAAAAAATACGATGCAAAAAGATTTTGTTCGGGCGGTCACCCATCCAAGTACTGGCGTCGCGCGCGCGTTGCTTATCCTTGTAAGCGTTTAAGATTGGCTTACCCTGCCGGGTAAGCCAATCTTATTTCCATTTCCGTTTCATCCGGTTTCAAATCACAACGATTCTAAAGAAGTTTCACTTCAATTAGGCTCAAAATATTTATCTTAAATTTGCAAAATAAAATCATGTTATACTAAATGTTACTCAATAGTAGTGTTCGACTTAAACTGTTTGCTTTCGGTTAAATCCATTCATATCGCCCGACTAACAAATTCTAATCAAAACTATGAATAATCAACTCGATAAGACATCAGTCAATATCATTCGACTTTGATGATTAATATACTACTAATTTACGAGTTGAATAAGAAAATTAGTAGTTTGAAATCATTCGACTAGTCAGATCATTTATATAAAAAAAAGGTCGCGTTCCCTTGTGTACTCATGGTGAGTGGAGGGCAGATTACAATAATATTGCATTTCGCAGGTAAATAAGCGACTACCCGCATTATTAGAGAAGAATGCGATGCGCGTACATTTGGACGCGAATGGCAACGAGGGCTCCTGGTTCTACGTGATGCCTTTCTACAAACTACGTTCCACAGGTACATTGAAAAAAAAATAGGTGTGTGTGCGATTCACACATGATAGAAGTGAAACTTCAGTAAATCGACAAAAGAATGAGAAGAATAAATAAAAACAAATAAAAAAATACTATGCAAAAATATTTTGTACGGGCGGTCACCCATCCAAGTACTGGCTTCGCGCAAAGTTGCTTAACCTTGTTAGCGTTTAAGATTGGCTTACCCGACAGGTAAGCCAATCTTATTTCCATTTCCGTTGCATCCGATTACCAATCACAACGATTCTAAAGAAGTTTCACTTCAAAACTTTAATACAACTTGAATACTTTGTTTACTCTGAGATAGCGTGTTGTCAGATAGAGAGCGGTAAGGCGTTCAAGCGATCCGCGTTAAAAACTTCAAGAAATAACCAACCCTAATCACATATCAAAACACTATAGCTTACCCCCGTATATAATAAATATTCCAGTTATTACATTAGACTTAATATATGTTAATAGAACTTGAACGTATGACAAAAAACACTATTTATAAAACCTAAATAAGTATTCAATCTTAATGATTTTAATAAGTCATAAACCTCACTTTGCAGGTTAAACAATTTTTTTAAATTTTATGCAGAAAAAATTAAGACACATCACGTCGGGGCGCTTTCCCGGAGATGCAGGTTCGAATCCCGTGCGCGAAGGTTAATTTTTTCTGCATAAAATAAAAAAAAAGTATTAAATCCGTGTAATAACAGTTCAATAAAAGCTTTTCACCCTTGTTTATCTCTATAATCGTCGCGAAAAAAGGCATAGATATGCTTATTGTGTGTTTTAGCCAATTCAGTTATATGCACCTTATGGAATTCATCCAGTCCGGAAAATAATGTCAAGCCATTTAGTTAATTCAACAGTCAGCGCCAGTGGATTGTTGAAGAGAGTTAGGAGAGGCCTTTGACCAACAGTAGGTCTCAACAGGCTACAAAAAAAAATAACATTTAGTATTACGATGAGGTAAGAGGAGTGAAAATTCCACCCTTGGGGCACTTTTCCACAAGAGCAATGCAGAGGTTGTCTATATTTTGATTAATTCAGACTGGATTCTCCTAGTTCAGGCAAAATAAATACATCATAGTTCTAATTAAATTTTAAGCATTTTTGACAACTTTAGCTTTAAGTGATTTTCTGAATAAATATTATTATTATTATTAATATGATTGGATCAAACGCATCATAGCAACTTTCTTTCCTCATTACTGAGGGTCGTGACACTCTATTTGTGGCATGATCCTCATTCGGACTGTAGCTCGCCACTTGTTCCTCTCCTTGGCAACATTACTGACAACGTAGCATAATATATAGTTTAGCTTTAGTAGAAACGCATAGTTATTATCTAATTCCAGATTGACTAACAAACTTTGTTTCAGGTGATAACGTGGTCGTGGGGGATAAAGTTATAATGAACCCTGTGAATGCTGGACAGCAAGTGTTGCATGTGTCAGCTAACCACGAGCTGCCGGACAACGCGGGCTGTATGGAGGTAATAACTACCCTTACATGTTAAAAATATCGCACTATATTAGCAGGGTGACAGAGGGAAATGGAAGGAGAAAACATGTTGTGCCGACCCCACGTAATGTGGGATAAGGTCAGGAAGATGATGATGATGATGACTAAATTAGCAGGTTATACTAGTTTTCCTAATATGTATCCAAAATATCTTTATGTTAGAGGTAAGTACATAATGTTGTTTGTACGAGATATAGGTAAGAGGTTTGACATGACATTTTCAGGGTGCTTGTTTTGTTAACATAATACATTCTCGATTATTATTAGGCATTAAGATTTATTTGCGCAGTTTGCGATCGCGCGTTTGTTTCCGAACACCATTTTTATTACGAAAGCTTATACGTCTATTATATTAAGTATATCAGATGTCTAGTACACACAAGCTTAGAGCTTACCACGGGGCTAGATGTTGTTGTTTGGATTGTTCGAACATATTTATTGAATTATTCATATTTTGCCGAACTGGGATCCGTCCTCGGAGAAGAAAACCCAATCATGATCCCATTAATAATTCAAGTTTTTCCATCACAGGTGAACGTAGTAAACTCCTCAACATCATGGAAGGTGACCCTCTTCCTCGAGCACAAGGAGAACCTGGAGGACATACTGAAGGGCGGCGACGTGGTCCGCCTCTTCCACGCGGAGCAGGAGAAGTTCCTCACCATGGACGAGTACCAGAAGAAGCAGCAC
The DNA here is from genome assembly GCA_929108375.1 of Gymnoscelis rufifasciata. Taxonomy (NCBI): domain Eukaryota; kingdom Metazoa; phylum Arthropoda; class Insecta; order Lepidoptera; family Geometridae; genus Gymnoscelis; species Gymnoscelis rufifasciata. The sequence goes on along the minus strand of OV815327.1, from coordinate 2,531,268 downwards.
GTGTTCCTGCGGACCACGGGCCGGAGCAGTGCTGCTGCTGCTACCAGCAGCAAGGCTCTGTGGGAGATTGAGGTGAGGATTCAAGATTGGTAGAACCAAACCAATGGAAGTCAATTTTGTATCTTGTAAGTGGAGTAAACTACAGTAAATCAATAGTAAACTATTTTGATAAGCTTTCATTTGACCACAATCTCACCTGATGTAAAGTGACGATGTGGTCTGAGGTGGGACATGAAGACCTAGAAGGTAGATGGCTTCTCCGAGCCACATAACGAAACACGAAAAAATCAATCAATCAATTCAATCGGTCATAAAAACTACCCCGCGGTAGACCAAAACGACGGTGGAGAGATGAGCTTGACGTCCACCTCAAGGATTGGATTGATTTAACATTAGATGGGGAAGTCTCGTAAGAAGGTAGGGAGGAAGGTAGGGACGATACACGGATGTTGAGGGGATTTCAAGCTCTCAGGAATTCTATTGATGCGTTTAAGGTAATAATAGGCGAGCCCGCAACGATATAATGACATTTCGCCCGCATTCAACAATGTGTCGCTCGCCGTGATATCATTGTCGAGTAGAGACACATGCTAAGATGACAATTAACCCTTTAAAAAGCTGCTAAAAACATTTTGTCACAAACCTTTTGTAATAATGTTGACAAGCAAAGATAACTAGATCAAACAAAGAACAGAACTTGATAACTTAAGTTTATCATAAATCTTCACCATGATATGTAACACTGTGAGGCTTATATGTATTTAATTGTTTCAATTTATAAAACTATTTCGATCATATTATCTGTCTTGTTGAACAAATATTAAAAAAATATATAAATTTATAAATTCTTTACTGCACACATAAAAATACACATATAAAAGTTTATAACTGAGCCAAAATGTACAAAAGGTGAGCCCTAAACCCTAAAAGGGTTTTTTTACAGCGGACCTCGACGTAGAAGAGACGTGTTAAAAAGACTGGGTTGACAATGATATAATATTGTTATAAAAATATGATGTTTGTGTGTTGTTGTGTGTGGAGAAAATAACTAAACGCTATATTCATAATATTTTTCATAATGAATACTCGAGTCGCGCTATTTTTGAAAGGGAATTGTAAAGTCGGTTTTAACAACAATAATAATAATAATGATGTTGAGTCGGCGATTATCGTCCCTATAGTCGTGTCCGTTAACGGCCTAATAGCGAAGAGTCTCGACCAACACCTTCAGAGGCTCTCACTGGGAAGCTGGATCAAGGGTCAGATTCAGAAGGCAGTACTCCTGGACTCGGCGCGTATCGTCAGGAAGTTCCTCTCTCTACAGCCCTAGTCACCGGTCGCTTGAGCCTAGCTTCGCGACCAGTGATTCTCCGTTTTGATATATTTTTTACAGTAGGTAGTTTTATATAATTTATTATGTAATCTAATGTAAAAAATATATTTTTGACGTGTTTAAAATGAAATAAAGAGAATAATAATAATAACTCTTTATTACACACATAAAGATAAAACAAAACAAAAATGGACTTAAAGCTAAATACAAAATGCGTAATGGGCGGCCTTATTGCTTAAAGCAATTTCTTCCAGACAACCTTAATATAAGGTAACATGAGGTAGGTTAACATAAGGTTTGACACTATAAGCACTAAATGTGCCAGGGGTGTGCTAAGGCAAACTGTATAAGGGGCACCGGTTGCGTTCCTCCGGAGATCCCGGGGCCCCTTAACTTACACAGATGGTGGCCACCGAGGAGGGTTTAGTGGGTCGTCAAGACAACCCCACATAATCACACCGCACCCTCATGCAGTGTGATATCTGAAAGCAGATTCCCTTTTGACATGACTAATGGTGTTGTTATTTCCAGGTGGTGCAACACGACCCGTGCCGCGGCGGGGCGGGACACTGGAACTCCATATTCCGCTTCAAGCACCTCGCTACGGGACACTACCTCGCCGCTGAAGCGAGTATACGACCTATGTTAGTATAAAACTATTTGTATTGTTTATTTAAACTGTAAAGAATTGTTTATGAGTTGTTGCAAGCAAGAACTTCAACGAGATATTTTTAAATTGTTAAAAAAAATGTAGTAGAAGTAGTGAATTTGGCTCTAGAATAAGTAAGGTAAATAGTAAGGTCCGAAATGTCAAATAATTTCATTTCTTTATTATGCTGGTTAAGCTTTCATTTGACCAAAATCTCACCTGATGTAAAGTGACGATGTGGTCTAAGATGTGGCATGGAGACCTAGAAGGTAGATGGCTTCTCCGGGCCACATTACGAAACACGAAAAATCGCTTCACGCACTGGCCCAGCCCGGGGCCAGTGCGTGAAGCCAGTGTTTTGAAACAGTACATTCTTCCGTCCCAAAAAAACTTACTATTCCCATGCGATGTTTGCAATGAACGACTCATAAGGTTCATGCAGCGGCTAAAACCTAGCATGGATTTATTATGATAACTAAAGCTTCTTAATGTTTGTTCCAGTGACGGCCCCACGGAGTCCGAGGAGCCGGCGTACGCGCTGGTATCCGTGCCGCACTCCTCGGAAATAGCGACGCTGTTCGAGCTAGACCCCACGACCATGACGCACTGCGACAAGCCCGTGCCGCAGAGCAGCTACGTCAGGTAACAATATATTAAAAAAAAAAAAAAAACTTTTATTTGTTTTGTAAAGCTTACATGCTAAATTATTGCTATAACTATACATCGAACTAAGTAAACTAAACATAACGAAATGGTCGCTGACTCAGCATTGTGTTGCTTACTTCTTATTACTTCAACTACTCCGCTACATGAGGGAGTTGGCTAAGTGGGAGGACACTCGACTTTCATCCGAAGGTTGTGGGTTCAATTCAAACCCCGCCACGCACCTCTGGATGTTTCTTCTTGAGTAATTTATGTGCGCTCTAAACACGTGCTTTTACGGTGTGAAGGCAAACATCGTGAGGAAACCGGCATGTTCTGAGAACTTTAAAAGAGTTTCAAGGACATGTGACATTCACCAACCCGCACTTGGCCAGCGTGGTGAATTAACGCCTAATCTCTCTCGTCAAGTGAGAAGTCCCTGTGTCCCAGCAGTGGGAACGTAAATAGGGTGATGATGAGGGAGTTGGCGGGAAACACTCCTAGGCGAGATGTCAGTGTAGATTTCAGTTCCCCCACTTAGAATTAGAACTACGCCCGTAGTATATATTGTTAGGAGAGTGGTGTTTACAACGCAACCTGTAGATACCTTAAAAAAGCAGCTACTTCAGTTATAACCACAGAAATCTTAATCCGTTCTTTGAATAACGAAATAACCAACCACCTGTTTATTATGTTTGATAACGGTTATGGTCGATATCGGTTAACACCACAGAAATCTAAATAATAAGGTACTTCTGTGAGTACAACACAGGGTAATTAATTAATCTAACACTAAGAAGCGTAATAGGTTATCACGGATAAAAAACAAAATATCAAAAATAACGCTGTTAACAAACCATAACACTAACTAATAATCTCGCATAACCATCAATGTGAATAGTTCAAATAAATTAACAGAGAAATAATTATAATGCACTAATGAATGGATATAAATTATAGCTTTTTTGTTTAGATGACCTAATAATTTCACCTTATGGTAATTTTACTACTCATGTAAGTACATTGTCGGTGATTATTTTGTCCTGTTTATTATTTGTTAACTATGCTATGAATGAAAAACATTAATAGCTGTTGTACTTTTAATTGCACAGGTAAGGTAAAGATTTCTCCTTAATTCATTGCATTTTTCTTTTGTCCTTCACATACACTTCTTTTAACTTATCTTGATCTTGACTTATGAACCAACTCAGGCTTTTATACCGGTTAAATATATATCTGGTTCATTTTAATCTCTGGTGTGTTTATGCAATGATCCTGTATGGAACCGTCGGCTGTTAGTGTAAAGAGCTTTGTAAAAACCTAATAACTTGATACTTATTGAAATATTAACCCTAACTTCAAATAAACTATATATATCTTTATATATATAATTCTTCTGTGAGTGTGTATGTCACTGAACTTCTCTCAAACGACTGGACCGATTTTGATGAAATTTTTTGTGTGTGTTCAAGGGGATCTGGGAATGGTTTAGATTCACAATACGGTCAACTGGATATTGTTTTTTGAGACGTGGGACAGGACAACGTCTGTCGGGTCGACTAGTTACTATATAATAAATAGGTATATAATAAACTAGATTTGCTAACTTCCATCTGTTTCACAGACTACAACACCTTTGCACACACACTTGGGTACACTCAACTTCTATACCTATTGACAAAGAAGAGGAGAAACCTGTTATGTCTAAGGTAAGGTTATGGCGAAATCCTTTAGGAATAAATTAATTTAAGAGTTTACACGGATGTTATTTACTGTGCACAGTCAGCTCAAATTTATATAAAAGCCTAAGTAGTCAAAATCTGACTGTAAGTAAAAAAACAATAAACCAATTTGATCTATGCAGTTAGAATCAATACATTTGAAACATTGTTTGCAGAAATCATTTTTAAGACTTTGTCAATTTAGATAAATATGAAATAATGGGTGTTAGATATTTTGACTGCTTCAGGAAACATACAATTTTATGATGATGCATACTGCTTATATACATTTTTTTAAAAGATTTTTTATATCTTTTTGTCTACTTTAGAAGAAGCATCTTGAGACTGACTGTACCATTTCTGTCTTCGATCGGGTAAAACTGAATGCTTACATTTTCAACAACTGAAGAATTAAGATTGAAATTCTAATACAGTAAAACCGGTTTAACTAAGCATTTACGGGACCTGAGAATATGTCTCACCTATTGAGGTATCTCATTGCTCGATAAGCCTTCATTTGACCACAATCTCACCTGATGTAAAGTGACGTGAGTCTAAGATGGGACATGAAGACCTAGAAGGTAGATGGCTTCTCCGGACCACATTACGAAACAAGAAAAAATCGCTTCACGCACTGGCCCAGCCCGGAGGGTGGTGACAAGCCGCGGCCGAAGACTACCACCAGAGACTGTTCTTAGCACCACCCGGAGGTCACGTGTAAGGATTCAGAGGGTTACCACTTACGGACGTGAACAGACAAAATCTGTAAAATCAGATATACGGGCATAAATAAACTTTTTGTGCCCCGCTACTTTGCCGGCATAGTTAGTTTCGCCTTTACTGGGCATACAGCTATATCCATGCCAAATTTGAACCACCTCGAGCTATACTCGCAATAATTAAAAAAAAAAACATGCGTGATATTTTCCTAAATGTGGTATAGAACGGTTTAAAGTAGTCTGTGTTTTCCGACAGGTTGGCTATATTATTGTTATATTATTCAAATCCATTAAGTTGTTTTTGCATCAAAAAGCAACATTTCATCTCCCAACAAAAACGGCTTGTAATAAATTTCCATTTGATTCTATTATTCAGAGTTCAGACATCGGAAAGGTGTCAACGAATACATTTATCTGTGTTCCCAGGTTGGTTGTTCTCAAGTTAAAGAGGATAAGGAGGCGTTTGCTTTGATATCCGTGTCGCCCAGCGAAGTGAGGGACTTGGACTTTGCTAACGACGCGTGCAAGGTACTCTCGGCCTTGTCGACCAAGCTGCACCACGGGAACATCGAACATAATGAGAGGAAGTGAGTAAATAAATAAATAAAATCATGTACCATAGATGTTGTATGTTCTATATAACAAAACACAAATGTTAGCGGAGCTCAAACTCATTAGTCACTTAGATTAGTTAGAAGTATTCACTTGCACGCATAAACTAAAATAATTAGATGAATGATTATTCATAGAGCATATAATGTAGATTATTAAAAACAGATTATACACCATTTCTCTTTTTTCTTGCGACGCTCTCGTGCGATTTATTTATACGTAAAAAGCCCCTACTCCGGACCAATATCTTTTCACATTCTTATTAAATATGGTGTCCAGTATTTTTGAACGTGCTTGTCATTACGCCGGTAAAAAGGACGCGATTATACTTTTTTGAGGTATAAAAGAGGTTATGTATCTTCGGTATCTTAGAAAAGTCGTGCTAAGGGTTTTTGCGTTGTATCTCGTCGGCCACCTACTAGTAGATGGATGTTTTTTCTTTTTTTTTTAAGTAAAAATTTCTTTATTGCCATAAACAAATGTTTAAACAAAGATATAGACCCATAGGCTCCCGAACTAGTAAAATTAGTAAAGGCTGTGGATTTATGGTGGATGCAGACCGCTTCCAACCGGAAATACTGGGCAACTTTGAGGCAGACTTTATGTCCTGCAGTGGACGTCCTACACCCAAAAATTTGAATATGATGTTGATGCACCTGTAATTTCTTTCTTCCTTCTTCTTAATCGGTACACTCTTGCCAGAGTGGTCGTGGTCATCACTGGAAGTTTCCACTTGTGACACGCTTCACGGCTCGTCTCCATTCCTCCGTAACAGCTGCTCGACTGGCGCATTTGTATAAGGGGTTGTCCATTTACACGTGTATAGTGTCATTTCTTTACAGAGCATTAACTTACCTCCCCTTTTCAGGGCACTAACCTGCCTCCTGCAAGACATAGTGTACTTCATCGCCGGGTTCGAGAACGAACCGAACAAGTCCGAGGCGCTGGAGCTGACTATAGAGAATCCTAACCGCGACAGACAGAAACTTGTCCGGGAGCAGTATATATTGAGGCAGTTGTTCAAGATATTGCAGGTAAGATTAGCTGAAAGAGAGGCACGGGATTTTTTGTTCTCGATCTTCTTTCATTAGTGTAAGATCTTCGTTAGTAAATTTAAAAAAAAAACCGTTGATGTAGGGCTAAGTGAAAAAAGTCGATGGGTGGACACTTGAGTTTCATTCCCAAGGTCGAGGGCTCAAACCCAACCACACATCTCTGCATTTTCTTGAGAAATGTATGTGCGCTTTAAACACGTGCTTTAACGGCGAAAGCAAATATCGTGAGGAAACCGGCAAGTTCTGAGAACTTTAAAGAGTTTGAAGGACATGTGACATTTACCAACCGGTGAGGAGGTGGCTCAATTCGACCGTATTATTTAGTTGAGATTATGTTTGTACGCGGATAACTTCGTCGTTTATTAACCGATTTTGATGATAGTATTTAAATGAAAGCTGGTGCTCGCAAAATGGCCCCATTTAAATTTTGTGACAATCGGTAAAGAAGTTTTCGAGTTATATTGATAAAATGCTCTAATTTATACCAAATTTAGCAAAACATAATAAAAAGGCATTATATCTTAATATATGTATATAAACCAGCTTTATCAAGGCTGTTATTTTATATTAGAAAGTAAGAATGTTTTAAGGTTTAAGGTTATATTAATTAGAAATGTAATATTATTTGTTATTTTTCCTAGTCAGCAATGGCGTTGAAACTGGTACTATTCATATAATTAAATTAATATATTTATATAATAAAGCTTGCATATATTTGCCATACATAGCCATTAGTGCACTTAGGCTTAATACCATGTACGCTTCAGATAATAACTCATTATTTAGTTAGTATTGCTTAGAAATGTAGTGGTAATATAGAACCTTCGACCACAGAGCCAAATAAATAACCTAGAACTTTTACAAACTATTCAATTCAATCCAATTACAAGAAATTGGACTCTGCGTCTCTCTCTCTCTCTTTCTCTCTCTAGCTAGCAAAACTGGCCATTCAAGAGAGAGCTCTTGAATGGTCAGTTTGCTAGTGTCGAGTTAATATAATTAGTTATTACTCAGTTGAACGCTATTTTGCGTCGTAACAAAATATGACCGTGTTACTCAGTGTGCAGTGATGATTGAGACAGAATAATTAAGCTAATTGAAGTTTTATCAAATAATTTTTTTAATTTTTTAACGTATTTTATAATTATATCATAATTTATGCCAATTGTAATTGAGTAGGTACGTGTCTAATCAGTTTTCTAATATATATATATATTTTTTTCAAAAAGATTCTTTCTAAATAATTAAATAACAATAATAGATGATGAAAATAGATGACAATAATTAACTAAGCCCATTGAACATTTCCAAGACTGCCTGAAATAGGTTTTGCAAAAACCTGCATCCTGACCTGCAGGTCACCAGGGCTTCACTAAACGGCCTCTCATATTCTAGACACTTATATCAATTTGTATACTGACTGGATTAATAGTCAAACGTTTTACTCAAGGTATTTTGTAGTATTTAGGGGTCTTGAGGCTTAGTGAAGTTTACTTTTGATATACATTTTTATTTATTTATGATATTAGGAGTGCTTACAGCTAATATAACAAAATATGTAGCTAAATATATACATAGTTTTCTATAATGACCCTGATACAAAAACGAAATCTTAACCTATTTGTTCATAGTTAGATGCACTTAAGCACTGATCACGCGGCTTCAACGCATGCTCGAAATGCCATGTTTTTATGCTTTAACAAATTTAATTTACGTAACAATATTCTTGCATAACTCTAAAGTTTATTTATTTATTTAATGGACAACCAAAAACTTACAAATACATAGTAACAAATCAATATAACAGTAGAAACAGTAGTTTAACGTTTCATTTTGTTTTTGTAATTTTGTGAAAAGTGTCAAATAAATATTTTTATGTTTTTTTTTAATTGAATGTGTCTATAACAGGGTCCATTCCAAGACTCGGGCGAAGGGGAACCTTTCCTCAAGATTGAGGAGCTACACGACCTCCGATACGCTCCCTACAAGTACATATTTAGACTCTGCTACCGAATACTGCGGCTAAGCCAGCAGGATTATAGGAAAAACCAGGTGAGTTCATTATATTTTAAAGCATAGACATGGGGACTCGACTTTCATTCCGAAGGTCGTGGGTTCAAACCCCGCCACGCACCTCTGGATTTTTCTTCTTGAGAAATTGATGTGCGCTTTAAGCACGTGCTTTAACGGTGAAGGAAAACATCGTGAGGAAACCGGCATGTTCTGAGAACTTTAAAAAGAGTTTGAAGACTACCTCGGTGGCGCGGTGGGCAAATGTCCGCTTGCAGAGCAAGAGGTAGCGGGTTCGATTCCCGCCGAGGTTAAAATTGTTTGTATGTTCTGCAAGCACTTTGCTCCTTGGTCTGGGTGTTTAATATGTATACTTAAAATATCTATATATGTATGTATATTGTATTAAGTATATCTAGATATCTAGTACCCGTAACACAAGCTTAGGCTTACCATGGGGCTAGATGTTGTTGTGTAGGTTGTCCGGAAATATTTATTTATTATTTATTTATTTAAGGACATGTGACATTCACCAACCCGCACTTGGCCAGCGCGGTGAATTAAAGCCTAAACCTCTCTCGTCAAGAGAGAATGTCCCTGTGTCCCAGCAGTGGGAACGTTAATAGGGTGATGATGATGAGAGTAATTTATTATTCTATGGCATAGACATATATCTACCAAGATACCGCAAATGCATGGTCGTACCCCGACCAAGCGTCCAGGTCAGTCGCCGCTAACTTTAGACCACCGCGACCGTATAGCAGCCGGACGCCGCAAAAATGATTAAATAATATTCACATTACGTTGCCGCGTTTGCATTGGACGATTGATCTGACTTTGTGTGTTAGGAGACGATAAATATCGGAACAAGCGATACTGTCGCGCATCACTTCGACTTCATAGTACAGGCCAAAGTCGGCTTGGTTTCAATACAAATCGTGATAGTTGCGTTATCTAGGTTGATGTCTGTAGTTTAAAACTTCGTACGAGTTGCGCGATCTGCAATACGAACTCTACAAGTACATATTTAGACTGTGCTATCTAATACTGCGGCTAAGCCATTAGGACTATTACATTCTGACAACCCCACATAACCATACTTGTACCCTCATACAGTTATGGTAAGGAGATTTTTTTCCCCGAAAAAATCAGGGGGGGGAAGTTTAGCAAACAATACACATCCAACATTTAAATCTGTCCACGTAGCAGAACACATATATTAAATTTGTACTTTAATAATGACTACGATATTTCGCATGGTTTTCAATGTACAAGTTTTTACTTAATTTTTTTTATTTTGTTAATTTTTTTTTTACGATTAAAAAGAAACTGACAAAGTAAAACAAAGCAAAGTAATATGTTGACAAAAATAGAACTGTACCAAATCTTTGAAAATTTTACCAAAGACAGAGCAAAGAATTTTTTTTTTATGAATTAACAGCATTTACTGATGCATAAAACTTCTACAATATAATTAAGCTTAAGTTATAGCAGTTATAGTGAGTAAGATACCTTTATCATTTCCAAAACACAAAATATACGCACGAACTCTAATTAAAAATCCAGCATTTATCTTATACACTATTAATATTATATTCTCTCTCTCTCTCTCTCTCACACACACTTGCTTCTGACACCTTTCATCCACAGGAATACATTGCGAAGCACTTCGGCTTCATGCAAAAACAAATCGGCTACGACATACTCGCCGAGGACACTATCACAGCACTGCTGCATAACAATAGGAAGCTTCTCGAGAAGCATATAACTGCTTCGGAGATTGAGACGTTTGTCGGTAAGTGAAATAACTATCTTGTATGGAAACACGCTCACAAAACTGTTATATGTAACGGATAACGCACAAACCAGTTTTTATGACAATGGGCAGCTATAGCACCCTACATTTTTTTCACAATAATGAGTGAAAACTATAGGTAATTAACCCCTCTAAATGTAATTAAATTAAATAAAGCAAGTATCAAAGAGTACAGTGATAAAAAATACACAAAAACACCCAATTAAATTTCGTTGAAATTGCAGCCGCTTGAATGTTGGCTATTCACATGATAATATATAAGCAATAATTCAGAAAAAAATCTTAAAGCAAACCATCAAAACATAATTTTTACACTGTTCGTTAAAATCACAAAAAAAAAAAAATTACTTTAGCTGAGATATCATCTCTAACGGATTATCCATTATATTATTAACACACAGTGTACAGTCCTCAAAATCGTTAGCTTGGTATTTCTGTGTTTTATCACGTCATACTATAATAATTTAATTATAATACAATACAACTTGTACACAGGCCTCGTCCGAAAAAACATGAAGACATGGCAGTCTCGCTTCCTCGACTATCTCAGCGACCTCTGCATCTCAAACAAAAAAGCTATAGCGGTGACACAAGAACTGATCTGCAAGAGCGTGCTGTGCGCAAACAACTCGGACATACTGATTGAGACCAGGTTAGACGATAGGTAATGTGTGTATGTGTTTAATAATACTAATTTTAATGATTGAATACAACAGACATACACCTACGTAGATAACGCAAATGCAACGATCTACAATTTCTGGTTTCGGGTCTGGGTGTTTTCTATGTATCATATGTATGTATTTACAAAAAAAAATGTATCTATGTAGTATATCAGTCACCTAACACCCATAGCTCTGCTTAGTTTGGGGTTAGGTGATGCTGTGTGAGTTGTCCGGAAATATTTATTTATTTATGTAGTTTGCGTGTCCGAACCCCGACCAAGCGTCGTGGTTGGTCGCCGCTAGCTTCAGACCAACGCGTCCGTTGTTGCAGCCGGAGCCACCGCAAAAAATATTAATAATATACACATAACGTTGCCGCGTTTGAATTGGACAGTTCTGACTGACACAATCTGACTTTCTCCTTTCTCTCTCCTTTCTCCTCGAAGGCTCCAGTATACAGTGGCCACGATTTGCAATGCACAATTGAAGGCCAAGATCATTTGGTGTTCACACATTGGCGCATGGCTCATTGCTGCCTGGCAAACACTTGCGATAGACGTCGAAGAAACTACGACAGCGGCTATTTATTTGTATACAAGTATTACAGAAGTGTTTACCTTCTTAGTTATGAAAAAGAAATGGCGAAAAAGGCGATAGTGGGTGCTGACCAAAACAATGATCTGAACTAAACATTGGCCGAATGTGTAAACACCACAGGCCACGCTACGCCACGATTCCTTTGAAGTGTGCTCAAAAAACCGACAACTCCCCGATTGCGCGCCACGATTGACAATTGTCCGCCAACATATACCATTACCCCTTGTACACAATGGCGATGGCCTGTACTGGGCCAATTTCTGCCACTGTATACTGGAGGCTTTAGGAGACGATAAATATCGGAACAAGCGATACTGTCGCGCATCACTTCGACTTCATAGTACAGGCAAAAGTAGGCACGTTTGGTTTCAATACAAATCGTGATACTTTCGTTGTCTAGGTAGATGTATGTATGTTAATACGTAGATGTGGTGATGTTATTGAGTGTACAACATGACATAACTTTATTAACCGAATTAGTTTGGAATATGTTTGTGCTTACTTTGTTATAACTTAACATAATTGTTGTATTTGTTGTACCATTTGAAAAGAAATTGAATCCCTGATCGATTTATTCCTAAACAATCAGAGGTATAGATAATAGCTAAAATTTGATATATTCCCAAAAATGTTTTTATTTTCTTAATAACAAGCCTCAAAAGCCAACATATTATGATAAATTTGTCAGTTTTAAGTAAATTCTTCAGTACCCAGAATACTTGAATTAAATGATATAACACGTCGTTAAAGTTAGTTTATATATTGTAACTTATTAATTGCTTATCCTATCACTTTTCAGGGTAGTAACTACAAAATACGACGATAAAAACAAGTTTACACTAGAAAATGATGATGTTATGTTACTTTGGAACAACAAAAAGGTAAAACTCACTTTTAATCTATTTCCCTGCCGCCTTCGTATGTGATATGCTAAAGCTGAAAACAGACATACTGTATGAATACTTTCAGTAGACTATATTAGACTACCATAGACTTGACCCACGCTGGGCAGGCGTAAGATATATTTTAAATCACTATCTCCCATATTTGATTGTGAATCTTAATATGAATCAATAATAGCCTGAAATCAAGTAGAATAATTGTAATTTTTCGATTGTTAATATATTAAGTTTGAAGGACATGTGACATTCACCAACCCGCACTTGGCCAGCGTGGTGAATTAAGGCCTCACTCTCGTCAAGAGAGAAGTCCTTGTGTCCCAGCAGTGGGAACGTTAATAGGGTGATGATGAAAATATTTCAATAAAACTGGATTTGTAGCCTGAAATTGCGGCTTAGTATCTATAATGTTAGGGCCGAATAGTTCTCGATTGAAAACCTCGAATAAGTAAGCTCAGCGTAAGAATTCCACGAACTAGGCAGACAGGTGACTTGGTAAAGAGTGCGATTCAACTCAAAATCTTTGAAGGTGGCCTATGTTCAGCAGTCGGAATACTACTGCTCATAATAATGTTTATAGTCAAGTTAAAACATTCGCTTATCTTTTATTCTTCCCTTTCAGAACCAACGTTTACTATCAGAGCTCGCTAGGGAGGCGAAAGATGATCCGAACTGCGAATCCGCGGCCATTTTGGATTACTACAGACATCAACTGGATTTGTTCTCGAATATGTGTCTGAATAGGCAATATCTAGCTCTGAACAGTTTGTCTTCACAATTACACATCAATTTAATACTACAGTAAGTACAATTACATGACTTCTCTGTAGGCCTATTGTTTTCTTATGATGATAAAACGTAACAAATTATGATACATGCTGATGTAAGGAAAAAATATACCCGACTTCGACTTTTTTTTAATTCTTACAGTCTATTTAATTCGATATAAGTATCCTAAACTGTCAGCTGAATCGAAAAATGTTGAATGTTGAGTTTAATACAATACTCTTTCTTGAACCCAGCATTAAAATATAATTCATCATAAAATAATCAATGGGCGGCCTAAATCAATAATCAAATTCCACGATACAGGGTAATATGGTTTGTTGACTTTATTTTTTTTATTTTTACAAAATGGCGTCCAGTATTCTTTATTCAGCAGGGTCATATTGAATTTTAACTGATTGTCTTTAGATAAAGATAAAGTACGCTTATTTATTATTAATTAAATATTCTATAGATGTTACATAGTTTTCTTAATGACATAAATGTTCACCAATCAGCATGTGCTATGACAGAACTAGGTCCTGTCATAGCGCTGGTCTTCCACGGTGACCAAGAATAGCCAGAAGTGGCACTCGCTGGACTGAGCGAGATCGATCGACATATGAATACTCTTTTAGGGTTATGCTCGCCTTTTTGTACATTTTGTTCATTGTATGACCCTTTTGTATTACTGTGTTTTTGTGTACAATAAAGAATTTATTATTATGAATCATTGAAATCGGCCGAGGCGTTTGGTCTGTATACATACATACATAGACTGATTAACACATTACCACTGCTTTGCGGCGCGCAGTCGCGAAAATAGTAATTAATTGATATTAAAATTATACATCACAATTCCATTTTGGTTACACTGTTTTTTAGTACTAATAATGTCAAAACAAATAAATCATCAAATTGCAAATACATACTTAGTCAATAACACATAATCAAGTTCTAAATAATAAATCAATACAATACAAACGGAATGTCAATGCAAGGAAATTAATTGGTATGTCAGCTACTTATTGTATTGTGTTGTAATAAAGCGTTTTTCCCCCCAGGTGTATGTCAAACGCGTCGCTGTCGTACGAGCTGCGCGCGTCGTTCTGCCGCCTGATGCTGCACCTGCACGCGGACCGCGACCCGCAGGAGCCGGTCACGCCGGTCAAGTACGCGCGCCTCTGGACCGAGGTCACCGACCTCATACACATACACGAGTGAGTGGCTTGTACCTCCACCTATAAACGCGTCGCTGTCGTACGAGCTGCGCGCGTCGTTCTGCCGCCTGATGCTGCACCTGCACGCGGACCGCGACCCGCAGGAGCCGGTCACGCCGGTCAAGTACGCGCGCCTCTGGACCGAGGTCACCGACCTCATACACATACACGAGTGAGTGGCTTGTACCTCCACCTATAAACGCGTCGCTGTCGTACGAGCTGCGCGCGTCGTTCTGCCGCCTGATGCTGCACCTGCACGCGGACCGCGACCCGCAGGAGCCGGTCACGCCGGTCAAGTACGCGCGCCTCTGGACCGAGGTCACCGACCTCATACACATACACGAGTGAGTGGCTTGTACCTCCACCTATAAACGCGTCGCTGTCGTACGAGCTGCGCGCGTCGTTCTGCCGCCTGATGCTGCACCTGCACGCGGACCGCGACCCGCAGGAGCCGGTCACGCCGGTCAAGTACGCGCGCCTCTGGACCGAGGTCACCGACCTCATACACATACACGAGTGAGTGGCTTGTACCTCCACCTATAAACGCGTCGCTGTCGTACGAGCTGCGCGCGTCGTTCTGCCGCCTGATGCTGCACCTGCACGCGGACCGCGACCCGCAGGAGCCGGTCACGCCGGTCAAGTACGCGCGCCTCTGGACCGAGGTCACCGACCTCATACACATACACGAGTGAGTGGCTTGTACCTCCACCTATAAACAACATCTTTATATATATAAATCTCGGTCACAATGTTTGTCCTCAATGGACCACATTGTGATAAACCACTTAACCGATTATAATAAAATTCGCACACCATGTGCAGTTCGATCCAACTTGAGAGATAGGATGGTTTTTACCGCGAGAACAATTCGAATAATTTCCGGGAAAATTTTATACCCGTGCGACGCCGGGGCGCGCCCGAATGTGTGGATAGGGCGGGCCGCTAGTAAATATATATACACTAGTCGACCCGACAGACGTTGTCCTGTCCCACGTCGCAATAAACAATATCCAGTTGACCGTATTGTGAATCTAAACCATTCCCAGATCCCCTTGAACACGCACAAAAAATTTCATCAAAATCGGTCCAGTCGTTTGAGAGAAGTTCAGTGACATACACACTCACAGAAGAATTATATATATAAAGATAAATAAAATGATAAATAAATATTTCCGGACAACTCACATAGCATCACCTAACCCCAAACTAAGCAGAGCTTGTACTATGGGTGTTGGGTGACTGATATACTACATAGATACAATTTTTTTTGTAAATACATACATACATATGATACATAGAAAACACCCAGACCCGAAACCAGAAATTGTAGATCGTACAAAATCTGGTCCTCTGGCGGGAATCGAACCCGCAACCTCCTGCGCCTCAAGCGGACGTTCGCCCACCGAGCCACAGAGGTCGTCAAACGTTAATGTTTATAACACGTGTTGGCTAAGTGGGAACACACACGACTTTCATTCCGATGGTCGTTGGTTCGAACACCGCCACGCACCTATGGATTTTTCTTGAAAAATTATATGTACGCTTTAAAACACGTGGTTTAGCGGTGAAGGCAAACATCGTGAGGAACCCGGCATGTTCTGAAAACTTATGGGTTTGAAGGACATGTGACATTCACCAACCCGCACTTGGCCAGCATGGTCTCTCTCGCCAAGAAGGAAGTCCCTGTGTCCCAGCAGTGGTAACATTAGTATGGTGATAATGATGATGATAAATATTACGGGTATTAATCATTATGTTATACTTAATGTAATATACAGACATATAATCTATTTTTTAATTATACATTTTAAACACCCAGACGAAAGAGAAAATGCTTGCAGACTATTATAAACACTTGGCAACTTGACGGTAATCGAATCCGCTACCTCTTGCGTCGCAAACGGACCCTGCGCCCACCGCGCTCTTTAGTTAGCTATAAGGTGTTCTTATATGATGCGCATTTGGTGCATTACTCGAACGCTTCTTTCTATTTATAAATTTATAGGTATTTTTCTTTCTCCATATATTAACGCATGGCCTCGTCTAATAACAAATACAGAATTTTTACGATATAGCTTAACCCCCGTATCCATAAAAAAAATAGAACGTTTGATAAAAAACGTTATTCATATAAGTAAATTAGTGACAAATCTGTTTAATAACAGTTCAATAAAAGCTTTTAACCCTTGAATATCTCTATAATAGTCGCAAACTAAGGCATAAACAGGCTAAATGTGTGTTTAAGGTAATTCAGTCAAATTAACCAGAAATAGCAGTTTTTAAGAATACAAGCGTAAGTCTGTTTATTTTTAACCCCCGACCAAAAAAGAGGGGTGTTATAAGTTTGACGTGTCTGTCTGTTTGTGTGTCTGTCTGTCTGTCTGGGACATCATAGCTCCCGAACGGATGAAGCGATTTCAATTTCGTTTTTTTTGTTGTATAAAAGGTGAGTTTGGCGCGGGTGTTCTTAGATATGTTTCATGAAAATCGATTTAAAAGCTATGGGGGTGAGAGTGGGGAAGGAAAACCTAAAATCTGCAAATATACTCGAGTGGGGCGCTAATGAAAGCGCATCGTGTGAAAATTACTAAATATGATGGTGTTTTACTTTTAAGGAGATTAAAGCATTAGAATGGGGGGTTTTCCTGAAACTTTTATTATGATTTATTCAAATATCACTTGTCTCATTGTAAATCTTGTCCACAGCTACCAATGCGTAAAAGGCGGTTCTGACGCCAACAGAGAAAAGGTCAAGGAACAATTCTCCTCCACGATAATGTTCGTGGAGAACTACCTGTGCAACGTGGTGAAGAAGACTTGGTACTTCAGCGACCACGACCAGAACAAGCTGACCTTCGAAGTGGTGAAGTTGGCTAGGGAGCTGATATACTTCGGGTTCTATAGGTGAGATGGATAGATAGATAGATATAAATATAAATAAATAAATATTTCCGGGCAATCCACACAACAACATCTAGCCCCGTGGTAAGCTCTTAGCTTGTGTTACGGGTACTAGACATCTGATATAAGTACTTAATATAATATATATACGTACATAGATATTTTTTATTATAGGTACATATTAAACAACTGACCAAGGAGAAAGTGCTTGCAGAACATACAAACACTTGACCCCTCGGCGGGAATCGAACCCGCTACCTCTTGCGCCGCAAGCATACTCTCGCCCACCGCGCCACTGAGGACTGCCTCAGCGGTGGGCGAGAGTATGCTTAGATAGATAACACTTAATTGCATACCACACAAGAAACAAACATAGACTTAGCATATAATCATAATGGTGAGTTGTGTAAACTTGTGTTGAACTTGATCCTAGATTGAAAAGCCGTTTTGGCTGAGTGGGCTAAGCTAAGCTAAGAATGGAATTTCATTCCGAAAGTCGTGGGTACAAACCCCGCCACGGACTCTGGATTTTTCTTCTTCAAAAATGTATATGCGCTATAAAACATGTGCTTTAACGGTGAAGGCAAACATCGTGAGGAAACCGGCATGTTCTGATAACTTAAATGAGTTTGAAGGACATGTGACATTTACCAGCCCGGCGTGGTGAATTAAGGCCTAATCTCTCTCGCCAAGAGAGAAGTCCCAGCAGTGGGAACGTTAATAGAGTGATGAAGATGGTTAGATTTGATGGGACTCTGTGCGTTGCTACAGCTTCATACAAGAAAACACAAATAATTAAAATTGATAGTAGGTACATACAAAACACATCATCTACCTAGATAACCCAAAGTATCACGATTTTTATTGAAACCAAACGTGCCAACTTTGGCCTGTACTATGAAGTCGAAGTGATGCGCGACAGTATCGCTTGTTCCGATATTTATCGTCTCCTAGCAGACGAAGTCAGATCAAAAGTACAAAGCAAACGCGGCAACCCAACAAAAACATTAAACATACAGATTTACATCTTGAAACATAAAATACTCATCATTAGCTCATGTTTCTACTCCCTTCCGCTTTATAAATCAATTTTGAAACACCTTGTACTGAAGTAAATAAAAACAATAATATTTCATTTTGTCAAATTTTGCCAATGTAAAGATGGATGGACTGTGTGAAGGATGATATTAATATGTGTAAGAAAGGAGTGAGTGTTGAGATGACGAGTGACAGAGGGAAATGGAAGGAAAAGACATGTTGTGCCGACCCCACATAATGTGGGATAAGGGCAGGAGAATGATGATTAATATTTCATTTGATTACAGTTTCAGCGACCTCCTGCGACTAACCAACACACTCCTCAGTATCCTGGATTGCGTCACAGCAATGGATCTGCTCAACGAGTCGAACGCTATGTCTGGAGACGGCGTTGAATGTAAGCTATAGCGAGAATAGGGGGCGGTTTACATAATTTACCTGGGTTTATTCACCCAGGTGCATTAAGTATACTTATAGTAGACTTTGCTCACCCAGGTGCATTGAATCCACTATTTCAGTAGACTTTATTCACCCAGGCGACTAGTTGTCTTATTTTAGAAAATAATTTCAATTGAATACTTATTGCATTATAAACATGCCACATTAATATTTAAAAAAAAAACATAAATTTTATTTAAAAAAAATTATATACCTAGTACCATTCTCTCTTAAATATTAGTTTATTGATTAAATATTATTTTCAATAGAAAGGTGCTGTATTTTATGACTATACATATTTTATATCTTTAATTGAAATTATTAAACTGCATTACAAGCAGCCAATGACGATGAAAACAGAAAACGTAAGTAACCATAAACCACAATATAAATATTAAATCGCGTAATACATCAGATTTAATCTTAACCCCTTAACTCCATCTAACGAGTCCTAAAATAAACTTTGTTCTTGGTTTCCTTCTTTTTCCCAATAATCCTATCCATTCAAGGTTGTCTAGAGATCACTCTTTAACAATAAGACCGCCATTGTCACATAGTCTTAAGTGATTTTGTATTGTGTTTTAATTATGTGTGAAATAAAGAATATTTATCTTATCTTATATACAGTGGCAAAAAGCCGTGTTGGCTAAGTGGGAGGATACTCGACTTTCAATCCGAAGGTCGTGGGTTCAAACCCCGCCACGCACCTCTGGATTTTTCTTCTTGAGAAATTTATGTGCGTTTTAAACACGTGCTTTAACGGTGAAGGCAAACATCGTGAGGAAACCGGCATGTTCTGAGAACTTTAAAAGAGTATGAAGGACATGTGACATTCACCAACCCGCACTTGGCCAGCGTGGTGAATTAAGGCCTAATCTCTCTCGTCAAGAGAGAAGTCCCTGTGTCCCAGCAGTGGGAACGTTAATAGGGTGCTGATGATGATGATGATATACAGTGGGTTTTACTTAAACGTCTAACCCAAATGCATTATCTTTTAGCTGAAGGCGGTGTCCTACGTAGTATCGGAGATATGGGAGCTGTGATGACGTCTCTCACGCTAGGAGCTGTACCACGAAACGTAAGATAATAACAATAACAGTCTATAATTCTAAAAAATCTATGGCCGTAAAATCAATTACTGTAGACTTAAAATCTCCGCATTGCCACAGAAACATAAACACAAATTTTAAAAGTGTTTAACGGTTGTTTAGCTACAGTTATCAATAGAAACTATTGCTTGACAACGGCTATACGGATGTCTAAATCGTGTTTTTGTTTTTTTTTTTGGTAAAGCGGTCTGTGCTCTAACAATATATCACTGTTTAACTTGTATTCGTTGTGAAAGGAAATCATTTTAAACAATTTAATTGTTAACCGCCTTCCATATAAGAAGGATAAATATTAATTACACAATTCGAGGCGTATGATTTTTATTTTTGCATAATTGTTTGCCGATTTCCATAAAATAAGGATGATCTCAATTCGATGCTTATTTTATTATATTAGTTACCTCAGAACTTATAAACACCTCGATTTTGATATTTTTTCGATGAAACCATTAAGAATCTCGTGTTATTATCAATTACACATATTTTACTAAAAGTCGGGTTACCTCTTGCAGTAGTAGCTTCTATCCAAAAGGGGTTACCAGTTAGCGACGCATACTGTACAACAAATTTGTTGAAATTAAGAATCTCGTGTTATTATCAATTACACATATTTTACTAAAAGTCGGTTGTTCTTTGTAAAAATTATATGTACAGTATGCGTCTCTAACTGGTAGCCCTCTTGCAGTAGTAGCTTCTATGCAAAAGGGGTTACCAGTTAGCGACGCATACTGTACAACAAATTTGTTGAAATTAAGAATCTCGTGTTATTATCAATTACACATATTTTACTAAAAGTCGGTTGTTCTTTGTAAAAATTATATGTACAGTATGCGTCTCTAACTGGTAGCCCTCTTGCAGTAGTAGCTTCTATGCAAAAGGGGTTACCAGTTAGCGACGCATACTGTACAACAAATTTGTTGAAATTCGTTGTTTTTTTCGTTGAAAGTCGGATAAAAATATTTCTTGTTCGTCGTAGACTGCTGGAAGCAACCAACCCGGTAACGGGCTACAGCGGAGCGCGTCCGCGCTGATGCTGGCCCGGGAACACCCCCTCGTCATGGACACCAAGCTGAAGATCATCGAGATATTGCAGGTGTGCAGCATGTGACATCCATACTTCCATACTAATATTATTAGTTGACTGCCTCAGTGGCGCGGTGGGCGAGAGTCCGCTTGCGGCGCTGGGGTTCGATTCCCGCCGAGGGGTCAAGTGTTTGTATGTTCTGCAAGCACTTTCTTCTTGGTCTGGGTGTTTAATATGTATAATTAAAAATATCTATGTATGTATGTACTTATATTATATTAAGTATATCAGATGTCTAGTACCCGTAACGCAAGCTCAAAGCTTACCACGGGGCTAGATGTTGTTGTGTGGATTGTCCGGAAATATTTATTTTATTTTATTTATGTAACATCCATACTTCCATACTAATATTATAAATGCGAAAGTAAACGTAACTGTTGCAATTTCTGGCAAAAAAAAATAATTCTTCAAAATATGTAATCTTTTCTCTCCATACGCGGTTGTCTGGAAGAAATTGCTTTTAGCAATAAGACCGCCCATTACGCATTCTAGGTTTAGTTTTAATTTCATATTGCATTGTTCATTTGGTGTGTAATAAAGTATATTCTATTCTATTCTATTCTTTATACAACCTGGGTATCTTTAAAGAAATGGTAAATAGGACCTTCTAGGTCTTCATGTCCTATCTTAGACCGCATCGTCACTTAGCATCAGGTGAGATTGGGATGAGTGGGCGGGAATCGAATCCGCTACCTCTTGCGCCTCAAACGTCACTGAGACAGCCGCCAAGTCGTCAAGAAGAATACAAATTCTTCAAGCGAGAAATGGATAAAGAAGTACCCATATCGACGGAATTTATTCGGAAATCTGTCTTAAGTTATATCTAACTAGCTGAGACCTGCGGTGTTACCCGCGTTTAAATGTATTGTGCCGCGGAATTACATATTTTCCCGGGATAAAAAGTATCCTATGTTACTTCTATTACCTTCAAGAGTATATGTGCAAAGTGATCGGTTAAGTAGTTTTTGCGTGAAAGCGTATCAAACTAACTTACATTCACATTTATATTTATTAATATTATAAAAATATCTATATAAATAAAAATGAAGTGTTGTTCGTTAGTCTGATTAAAACTCGAGAACGGCTGGGCCGATTGAGCTGATTTTGGTTTTAAAATGTTTGTCGTAGTCCAGGGTAGGTCTAAAGGGTGAGCAAATAGGGAAAAATTGCCGGGAACTTTTTTACCCGTGCGACGCCGGGGCGGGCCGCTAGTAATATATATAAGTATGATAACATTGTTTTATGTTCCCAGTTCATCCTAGACGTCCGACTGGACTACAGAATCAGCTGTTTGCTATCCATCTTCAAGAAGGAGTTCGAGCAAGGCGCGGACAGAAGCACGGACAGTCTCGCTCGCGCAGATGTCGAGGCTATAGGCTTACAGGCGGAAGGCATATTTAGCTGTCGGTGAGTGTCTGCTGGTGTCGGAGAGTGACTGTAAGTGTCAGCGAGTGTTTCCTATCACGGAAGCGGAGGCACGGACAGTCTCGCTCGCGCCGATGTCGAGGCTATAGGCTTACAGGCGGAAGGCATATTTAGCTGTCGGTGAGTGTCTGCTGGTGTCGGAGTGACTGTAAGTGTCAGCGAGTGTTTGCTATCACGGAAGCGGAGGCACGGACAGTCTCGCTCGCGCCGATGTCGAGGCTATAGGCTTACAGGCGGAAGGCATATTTAGCTGTCGGTGAGTGTCTGTAGGTGTCGGAGAGTGACTGTAAGTGTCAGCGAGTGTTTTCTATCACGGAGGCACGGGCAGTCTCGCCCGCGCCTATTTCTAGGTTATAGACTTTCAGGCGGAGGGCATCTTTTGTTGGTGAGTGACTGTAGGTTTCGACGAGTGTCTTTAGTTGTCGACGAATCATTATTTCACTGACAAGTCTCGCTCGTGCCGATGTCGAAGCTTACAGACGGAGAGCTTATATAGCTGTCGGTGAGTGTCTGTAGGTGTCGGCGGGTGTTGCTATCCATTTTTAAGAAGGAGTTCGAGCAAGTCGTTATAAATTTTTCGTAATTTTATTTTTACGACTTATTAATCATTTTATATTATTAAGTCATATCAAGGGTAATGTAGATAATTACTTGTAGAAATTGTATTCAAGTTTCTGTACAGCTTATTCAATATTAGTTATTATTAGTAATAAATTACTTAATATCTTCTAGTATTTCTTTTGTAATATTTACTATAACTGTTCTATAGAATTTAATTAATTAATTTTAGTATAATAGTGACTAATGCATGATACGTGGGTGACAAGGGTTTCTTATTAATGCTCGTTATATATTAATTTTGTACTATTATTAACATGAATATTCATCTGGTGATGGGTTCATTAGCTTATTGTCAAATTCAAACCTCAATAAAATAAGATACTTGCTTTTTTGAAATATGTGTTTTTGTTTATAAAACGAAGATTTATATTTGAGTAAGTTTTCAAACTGTTGTAACAATGCATTTGACAAATAAATGGACCATATTAATTCGCTTATTTTTATTATCTATAAGTGAAACATTAATCTAATGAGCAGTGATTAAACATAAGTTCAAATGTTATGTAGTCTCTTTCTTTATTTATTATTGTCTTCTTTCCATAAATTAAAACAATGAGCATTATAATATATCTATTTAACTTGGGTATCACGGTACTTCTACTAATCATGTAAACCTATTTCAGAGCTATACAGACTGTGCCTGACAGCTGTCTTCCAAAAAATGTAGATTTGTTAGTAAGATCACATACAATGCATGTTTTATAGTGGCTGTGAACGCATGATATAGCGGTATTTGACTATAGTTTGTGTGGGACCTTATGATTTAGCTGCTGATTTACGGGCAATGAGCTAGGCTATGGGCTAGGCAATGAGGAAAATTTAACCACTAGAATATAGTATACAATTAAATCTGTTTTGTGGCGTATCAATCAATTATATGTGTACGCAAAATACATCGCGACACACCACAGAATTATACCTACGGTTGAAACATTTTGGGAAGCCCATTTGTCCGCCATTTTGAAAAATAAAACGGATTTGGCGGCAGTGGTGAAATGCATGTCAATCGACAGAATGAATACTAACAAACAAAATGTATTCAGAAACGAAACCCCTAGTGTGTACGCTTTCTGAGATACTTTTATTTAAAAACTAAAGAAAAAAAGGCTTTTGCTATCTTGAAAAACGTGATTCTACGACCAATGATAAAACGATAAAGTTAATGTCTCCAGCAAAAAAAATTAAGAAATCAATTATCTAAATCAACGTTTTCTGATTTAGATATAAGGGTAAACATTTTTTTTTACTCTTAACACTTGAATATCATAGAAATCACTTTTTAAATTATCATGGTTTTTAACAATATTATGATTTAAAACGGGTAACATACCATGAGTTGAGTTGTTTCCATGATCATGGCGCTTGCAACAGCGTCGAAATATCGGAAAACTCAAAAACCGTCAAATCATGGTATGTTACCCGTTTTAAATCATAATATCAATATAATAGAAATCGTACACATTAGAAGTTTGGTTTCTTAATACATTTTGTTTGTTAGAATTTACTCTATCGATTACTATGCGATTCATCACTGGCCACCCAATCACGCCAAACTCTCATGAGGAAGGATTTGAAATCTTTGAAATTTTATCTACTTTGAATCGATCATACAACTTTCAAAAAAAGATCATATGTGTGAATTTCATAATTTTTTTACAGGATAAAAAACGCCGACTTCCTGTTTATTCTTTAATGAATCTGCCAATACTGAATCGGTCCACTAACGTAATAGAAACAGTTTTAGGTCGAATTCTCCGCTGCAAGATTCTAGTCAAGTACCTGCTGATAGCATGGAGTATAAATACTGAAAACTTTTTATTTACTAAATGCGAGAAGCCTTAGCTAAACTAATTTAACCAACCACTACCTAACCAATACCAATTAACCAAAAATCTGAATAAATTCCACTATGCACTCACACTTCACTATAACAAAAAGACTCATTCATTCGATAGTAGTTTAAAAAACTTTCGACAAAGCCACACTAAAATTCTAATCAATGCAACTAGCTCGCAATTCACAACCTATTTATTCCCCTCGGATTTTTTAATTTCAATATAAACTGAAAATGGTGTTCGTGTTTTTATTAATAACAGCTCAGTTTTAACTTGCTTATAAATATCTAACCTTACCTAAATTACCAGCTTCTACATGTAATATAATCCCCGTGCCAGCACGATAACGAACCGAGGAAATATTGTCAATGTATTCCATCATGGTTGCTTTCGAAATTTGATTTATGTTATAGAAATTTAGATTATCGAGTAATATAGTGTCTAGAAGACATAGAATACGTCAGTTGACCTGAATCTCGACTCAGAGTCACTAATCTAAATGGGGCAAGCGATAACTCGGACAGAAGGGGTATAATTATATACATTTGTGAGGAAAATGAAGTTTAAGCCTGTACTAATACATCTCTGGGTATCGGAGCTTATTAAAACACATAGAGAGAGCCTAATTTTGGTATTTAATCTGCTTTTTCGTGATAGCACTTTTAAATATCATTCATTTTAATAATTGATAATAGGTAACGATTTTCAAAAACAAATTAATAATATTCGGGGCAGTATACTTAATTCACCTGAGTCAAATCACCCAGGTGCATTAAGTATACTTTCGTAGACTTTATTCACCCAGGTCTTTCCCGGTGAATTAAATATACCGCCTCTAATATTTTAACAGACACACAGTTAATTTCACACCGAATTTCGAAAGCACCCAAAAGCTTTAATCCTGAGCTGTATCAACCTCGCTGCGTTTCTTAACGCCCACTAAGATCAGAGCCATTCTAGGGACGGGTTGGACCTCGACGAGTGTGGGGGTCGGAAAGTGTTGCGGGTGCTGCTGCAGCTGTGCTCGCAAGGCGCGTCGGCCGCGCTGGTCTCCGGGGCGCTGGCGCTGCTGTTTAGGCACTTCAGTCAACGGCAGGAGGTCTTGGCTGCGTTTAAGCAGGTGAGAGGCAACGATATTTTAGTTTCTTCTTTACTTCTTTAGAGGTTTTGTCTGTTCACGTCCGTAAGTGGCAACCCTCTGAATCCTTACACGTGACCTCCGGGTGGTGCTAAGAACAGTCTCTGGTGGTAGGCTTCGGCCGCGGCTTGTCACCACCCTCCGGGCTGGGCCAGTGCGTGAAGCGATTTTTTCGTGTTCCGTAATGGGGCCCGGAGAAGCCACCTTCTAGGTATTCATGTCCCATCTTAGACCACATCGTCACTTTACATCAGGTGAGATGTGGTCAAATAAAGGCTTATCGATCATAAAAAAAATGTATGTATTGTAAAAGAACAAATGTATCTATGTAGTATATCAGTCACCTAACACCCATAGTACTAGCACTGCTTAGTTTGGGGTTAGGTGTTGCTGTGTGATTTGCGCGGAAATATTTATTTTTATTTAATTATTGAGTCTGTAAGAGAGGCCGGGAAGTAGGGAATATATTTTTAGGTACCTAACACATGGCGTATACTTACTAAAAATTTATCTATCATAATTAGATAACTTTTTGTAAACAAAGGTTTATACACTAAAATAAAGTTTTACGAATTTTTGGACAGTTTGTCCAAATAATGTAGTTAAACTTGTTTTCTTATATTCAATAATAAGGGTTTGCTATTTTCAGCACAAAAACTAAGTTATTTCATAAAATAAAAACTATTTTAGAAACATTGGTACTTCAAATGTGATACTGGTAACACTGCAGAGGTTCGAAACTTTTTGCTGGTTTTTTAACCCCCGACCAAAAAAGAGGGGTGTGTCATAAATTTATATAAAAAGTTAGTATAAATATAATATAAAAAGTTAGATTGAAAATGCTTTACTTGTTTAGTAATAATTGTCACTTTGTTTACCTACCTCGTCAGATATCTAATTATGAAACGGACTATAGAATAAATAGTTTAAATTAATTTTAAAAGTTGTCAGTCTCACTGCGAGGCAAATGACTAAATACACTAAAGTCAAAGTAATTATAGTAGTAGCTTTAAGTTTAAATGGAATGGCAGTTTCATGTTTCTCTCCCAGAGATGCAAGCCCTCTGGCAGTCAATGTTATTGCATGCTATCATCATTCTTTTTGTCGCCGAGTACTAGGTAACATATTTTTGAGTAACTAAGTAACACAAAACTTATAAAATTCATGAACATCGATAAAGTTGTAGGTTGGTATAGCATTTTGTAAAGAACCAACATAAACTTAACAAGAATTATATTCAATATTTATAAAGAAATAATAAAACTATATTGGCAGAAAATTTTATCTTTTTAATCAAAATGTTTTTAAAGATGTTTTGCCAAATGCGATGTGGAAATTAAGAAGCATATTTGAATTTTAATAAAATATAAAAAAATAGGTCAAGCAAAATTACTAAATAAGTAATTATACTAAATATTTCTGTCTCCTTTCATGTCGAGCTTTCCAATTCAAAACATGGCAAAAGAGGTCTAGTTACATGTGATTAACACTCGTATCCACTGCTTCGTGTGAGGATTACTTTCGTAATCTCCCTCCGTAACCATGGTGAGATAATAGGCATTTCCACCCGAAGGTAGAACATCTGAATGATAGTCAATTTAGACCAGCTTGACCATACTGGTGACACTCACGGCAGCTGACCCCCGATGATTCAGTAGTGAATTCTCGTATATAGGTTAAAGGTTTGTGCAAATACCGCTTGCGCGATCTAGAAGCCAAGAGCAGAACTTAACTTTTTGCATATTTATTTTTTCTTTTTGCTGGGTATTTTTATTTAACCTTGCATATAATTAAGCATGTATTAAATAAAAACTGAAAATTGAAGCGTTTTCAGTGTTTTTTTTTATTTTGTATGTATTTATTATTGAATTACTACCACGCCATCTCTTATATGGGAACAGAACTTAGTACATAATAGGCCCATTACGATTTGGATGTGTAAGGGTGATATTTGTGAGGAAATTTGTTATATTAAGGATTATTTCGCGATACTCAGTGTAGGTGGCGACACTAGCACAAACATTATAATATAAGTGAAATATCAAATTGCTTTGTAATGTTGCCACATTCAGATACTCATACAGACAGTCAAACACGTCAAGCATATATTTTATTTTATTAGGAGAACCAACAGCTAAATTAAAACTATTACACACTTACACATACAATGGTGAGGAGTGGGTTAAAAGATGTTAAGGCTGATTTACACAGGGCCAGAAGATAAGTCGGTCCCAGCGCCAATGTCGGCGTCGCGACTGACTTTAACTGTTTACATGAAGTAAGTAGTAGTGCTCACGTGTGTGAAGTCAGTGGGAAAAATGAATTCGCGAAAATAACTGAAACGACGATTTAATTATTTGTTGAAAAAATTATCTTTTAGCCCTTATTTATGGCTTTAATTTTATTTTTTAACCCCCGACCAAAAAAGAGGGGTGTTATAAGTTTGACGTGTCTGTCTATCTGTCTGTCTGTCTGTCTGTTCCATCATAGCTCCCGAACGGATAGAGCGATTTCAATTTAGTTTTTTTTGTATGAAAGAGGAGTTTGGCCCGGGTGTTCTTAGACTTTGTGTTACTAAATGACTAAATGTTTAATGAAAATCGGTTGAGCCGTTTAAAAGTTATGGGGGTGAGAGTGGTGAAGGAAAACAGAAAATCTGCAAATATACTAGTGTGGGGTATCAAATGAAAGCGCATCGCGTCCATATTACATAATATTATGTTGTTTTACATTAAAGGAAATGAAGGCATTGGAATCGGGGGTTTTTCTTAAATTTTAAATTTAGATTTATTACTTCAGTAGAAGTGAGCCCTTCGATTTGCATTTGTTGAGCCATATTTTGCAACGCTGTTGACCGCATTTATTTATTGCGGTAATTTACAGATATAATATCCCAAAGGCACTCGTTTTCGCCATATAATTGCACCAATTTTAAGGTTTCGTCTTCGCTAAGCTTACGCGTCATTTTTATCGCCAGCGAAAAAAACGTGGTCACTCTACAACGCTGCGGCAGTGTCTAACCACGCACTGACTTGTCTGTTTACACGGTGTTTTTTTGGCTGGCGCGGGGGTGCGCGGGTGGCGGGCGGCGCCAACTGACTTTAAAATATTCAAGTCAGCGTTGACTTCAATCCACTGTACTGACTTCAAATCAGTTTACACAGGGTTTTCTTCGGGTCAGCACAGCACTGACTTGCCTTGAATTTGTAGTCAGTTACAGACCCTGTGTAAATCAGCCTTTATATAGATTTATACGCGTGTATAATACTTGGTCGGCTCCCTCGTTAGATGCAAACAATTTATTCGGCCTCATTTGTCGGCCCTTTTCCACATCAAATAAACCAAATTAAAATCATAATTATGCTAATGAAACATAAATTTGTATGTGTAAATACTAACCTATCTTAAGTCTTTACTAAATAAACTATGGACTTGTATATGTCTGATATAAATGTTTGGAGGTTTTGTCTGTTCACGTCCGTAAGTGGTCATCCTCTGAATCCTTACACGTGACCTCCGGGTGGTGCTAAGAACAGTCTCTGTCACCAGCCCCCGGGCTGGGCCAGTGCGTGAAGCGATTTTTTCGTGTTTTGTAATGAGGTCGGAGAAGCCATCTTCTAGGCCTTGATGCTCCATCTTAGACCACATCGTCACTTTACATCAGGTGAGATTGTGGTCAAATGAAGGCAAGGAATCAATAAAAAAAAAAAAAAGTAATTTTTATTTTTTAATAACATTCTTGAAACATTTGATGCTAGCTTATCCACAGGTACAACTGCTAGTGTCGGACGCGGACGTGGAGTCGTACAAGCAGATAAAGGCAGATTTGGACCTGTTGCGGCAGAGCGTTGAGAAGTCCGAGCTCTGGGTGTTCAACAAGGGACGCGCGCTGTTGATCGATGATCATTCCGGTGAGATTTAACATAGACAGTGTTTCATTTTATATATCTAGCTTGTTACAAAAAAAATAAATAAAAATAAGTCAAAACTTTTATTTAATTAGACGCACATGGCATACGCAGTTGTAGCATTGAGCGACCACGTTAAAACCCATACTGTGACTTATAATCTATTATTATCAATTCATTTATTTATTCAATTAATCAGCACGACTTACTAATCAATTACACTAGTTAATATATTTATACATATGAAATAAATTAATAAAGATAAAATTTAATTCTAAAAAATAAAATTAAATAACAAAATAGGAATTTTCAATCACAAGTTAAACATAATAAAGTCCATTCATTCATTAAAACAATTCACATTCACTCTTCATTCTCACAAAATTAATAAATCAATAAATTACTAATCTGACTATTATTATTATGGCATGCATGGGCAGGTCAACTTATAGCTAAATGAAATAATAACTTTGATGAATCAAGGAAATAACATTGCCTTGACAATCACACAGTCACAGTTGACAGTTCGCTTAATTTTTTTTCACTTAGTTGAGGAGCGAATAGAGCTACCTAGCTTTCTCTCTTATGTTGTTAATATAACAATATTGGTGTACAACATAGTTACCACATATACATTTAACATTTACAACCAAATGCTAGTCAAACATGCACATAACAGAAAAAATATCAAAACTCAGCCATCAAATTTTGTCCATCCTAGTGAAACTGAGCTACATCTGTCCAAGCATTATCATTTTTGTTATAGTCTTATGTAGAATAAAAAGTTTTTCCGGAAGACATTTATTAATTAAAAGCTTAAACAGTCATTCAACACTTAAACTCGTATCTATATAATTATACTAATATATTTTAGATCTAAGAGTAAATTCTAATTACAGACAAAATGCATTTCATCTTCGTGCAAGAAGTAGTTTTAATAATATTTTCAGGCAGTTTAATACATTTGATTTATTCTGCACAAGTGTGAATAAATCACGGCGGCTTTTGTAGTAATTTAGTAGTAATTTATTTGGCGAATGGTTTCTTATAGTAATAGTTAAATTTTATGTTTAATATTAATAGTTCATCTTTTGGTTTATTTATATAAAGTATATAATAGTTATTGTTACTAAAGTTTGTTGTTAAGGTATTAATATGTAGTTTTGTAACGAGTATCGTTTGTTTTTGTTTAACGTCGTCATTTGTAAGGTATTATGTCTTTTTTCTTAATAATAATAATAGTCATAATAGTCATTTAATGATGTTATAGATTATAAGGCACAATATGGGTTTTAACGTGTCCGCGAGGGTTTTCTATATAGCTAAAGTATTTTCTATAGTTTTAACTTTTCTGCTTAGTAATAAAAATAGACCAAACTAAAGTGATGTCTACCACTTATTAAAAACCATTAAGATTTTCTCCAGTGTCTGTAGATTTTTTCTCTAATGTTAGATTACGTACTTGAATAAAAATTAAATAAGTAATTATGTATTGTTAGCTGTCGCCGGCACTGTAGGCCCTGGCGGCGCGGTCCTAGAAAGAAACGCGTCCATGGACAACGTACTGGACACGTCAAAGACAGCCAAACATGACCACAACGAATACAAGAAAATCAAGGAGGTGAGTTACTGTATAATTCTATAGATAGTATTACCATAGTACTAAAGATAGTATTACCATTGTAATATTTATACAATTATGGAATTTCTCCATCTGTTTCTTTAGTTGAAAGTGCTAATGTCAGGAGTAGTAGAGGTATAATACAATTTCTTCACAGTTGTAAAACCTATTTATTGAGGAAACCTATGGGTTTCTTACCCCAATAAACATGGGTACCGATGTTGCATAATTATGTCCTACTAGGGCCTTAGTTAGTTAGTTAGGGGGGCCCTGTTTTTCCGCACTTAGACTCAAAGGTGGTCCATTGTGCGTGGAGTGGGGCGCTAGTGTAACCAGCCCAACTCCGACCAAAAGCGCAGAAGTTTCCTGGGGTCTTCGCAGGCTTCTCGGAGTGACCTTGGGTTCTTAAGGATTTCACGTCGCTGTGCTGTTACTCCCTCGCATTCCAGGATGACGTGGGCAGCTGTTTCGTCTTTGTTGAGGCATCCTCTGCAGAGTGAACTGTCTGTGGATCCCATGTTATAGAGGTGTTTGTTAAGGGTGATGTGTCCTGTGATAGTTCCTATCAGGACTCGAAGGTCCGTTCTTTTAAGGTTTAATAGGCGTTTGGATTGCCTTGAGTTAAGGTCTGGCATTGCTGTTCTTGCCTGTCGGCAGTCTGTTAGATTATGCCAGCGATCGTTGTGTAGGTCTTTTATTCTAGTTCTCATCCAGGTGCGCAGTTGCGAGAAAGGCAGCGGCAGGAACGGAGACGGACCTTCTGCTTTCCTTCCTGATCCTTGACGTGCTAGTTCATCTGCTGCATCATTCCCGAATGATCCACTGTGACCTTTGATCCACTGAAGGGTGATCGTGTTATTTTTGGAAGCCTCCTGTAGCACTAGGTGGCATTCGTATGTTAGCTTAGAGTTGCTCTCTCTGCCCATTAGGGCAGTGAGTGTGGCGGCACTGTCAGAGAGAATTCTTATATGGTACCCGTTTATCTTCCTTCTCGTGATTGCCCTGGCCGCCTCTGTTATTGCTGCACATTCACATTGGAATATAGAGCTGTGTTCGCCTAGTGTCATGGATATGTTAATATTGAGGTCTAGTGAGTGGGCACCTGCACCTATTCCGGTCTTTGTTTTAGAGCCGTCGGTGTATATTCTCACTTCCTCAATGCCTGATTCGTCCTTAGGACCTTCAGATAGTTGTATGTGGTAAAGTTTGTCTTGGATTGGTTTCTTGAGCATGAGGTCGCACGGGGCTGCTATTAGTGGTTGGTATTCCAGCGCCCTTTCAAGTATACGTGCGTGTGGACTTGTGGTGGTTCCCCATATTCCAAGATTGTTTAGTCTAAGGGCTGACATGGTCGCCTCTAATTGTATATGTAGATCGAGTGGCGCTAATTCGAGAGCAATTTCGAGTGCAGCAGCCGGTGTTGTTCTCATGCAGCCCGTGACGGCCGCGCCTATCATTCTTTGAAAGCGCTGCAGCTTCGTTCTGGCTGTGCTGAGTTCTGTTCTGATCCACCATACTATGGCTCCATAGGTTAGTGTGGGTCTTACGACGGCAGTGTAAAGCCATCTGGTTACCTTAGGGGAGAGTCCCCATGTTTTCCCTAGCATTCTCCTGCATTGGTAAAATGTAGTACATGCTTTGTTCAGTTTGAAGTCAAGATGCTTGTTCCATAGAAGCTTGCTGTCTAGTATGACCCCTAAGTATTTGACTTCGTTAGTTAGTTTAAGTTCTGTGTTGAAGAGCTTGGGCAATTTTAGGTGCCCAAGTTTTCTTATGTTGGTGAACATGATGAGTTCTGTTTTAGCTGGATTAACCGATAGATCGTGTTCTTTGGGCCTTATATGGAGGAAATGGTTTTATTTAAAACGCTAACACATTCGGCTAGGTCAGCAATGCTGACAATAACGTTGAATGACTTTAATTGTCCAATAAAATGGTAGCATAAGTACGACCACTTGATAGTTGAAACGAATTATGAATTATGTGCCCTGCTATTTTAAATTTGCGACTTTCGTCCTACAGGCGTCTTATACCGACGATTTAGGGATGCGTTCTTGAAGAAAAAACCATGAAAAATCATTCATATAAATATTATATTTTATGTTAGTCCCTTTCATGTCCTTAATGATCCTATACATTCAAGGTTGTCTGGTGGAGATCGCTCTTGAGCGATAAGAATACCAATTGTCGCATAGTGTTAAGAATATTTTTGTAATGTGTTATAATTGTGTGCCCAATAAATAATAATAATAATTATTTATTTATTATTAGGTCCTTACATATGAAATTGGCGTTTTGTATGGGAGGAACAAAAAGTCGAATATTTTTTAATATAATATATTTAATTAATCAAAGTATGAACCATTATTTTCTATGCACTTTTGCCATCTTATAGGTAGTTCATTGATCCCTTTACTAAAAAAACCAGTCGGACGGGAATCAATAAAATCTTTGAAGGCGATTTGGACTGCCCCATCGGAGTTGAATTTTTTCCCTTGCAAGAAGTTATCCAAATTTCGAAAAAAATGGTAATCTGTTGGAGCAAGGTCCGGGGAGTACGGAGGATGTCTTAGACTTTCCAATTGAAGCTCTTCTAATTTAGTAGCCGTCTGTTGCGCAGTGTGTGGTCTAGCGTTGTCGTGAAGCAGCAGTGGCGTGGAGCGATTGACCAGCCTAGGTTGTTTAGCCGCTAGCTTTTCCATCATGGTTTGCAATTGCTGACAATAGACATCAGCCGTAATAGTCTGGCCAGATTTGAGAAAACTGTAATGAACAATACCGGCACTAGTCCACCAAACGCTTACAAGTAACTTTTTTGGGGTTAATTTTCGCTTGGGGCAGGATTTGGCTGGCTGGCCAGGATCCAACCATTGCGCTGAGCGCTTCCGATTATCGTAAAGAACCCATTTTTCATCACAGGTAATGATTCGGTTTAAAATACCTTCATTATTGTGCCGGTTTAGTAATGTAACGCAGCAGTCGACGCGCGTTTGCCGGTTTGCTTCAGTCAATTCGTGAGGTACCCACCTTTCAAGCTTTTTAATCTTCCCAATTTGCTTCAAGTGAATTAAAACAGTTTTATCACTAACACCGCAGCCTGCAGCTAACTCGGACGTGGTTTGCGATGGATCCGCTTCCACAATAGCCTTCAACTCTTCATTATCAACTTGAGTCTCAGGCCGTCCACCGGGCTTGTTCTGCAAGTCGAAATTTCCAGAACGAAAACGTTGGAACCAAAAACGAACTGTGTTTTCTTTTGCAACACGACCGCCATACACATCATTCACCCTTCGAGTTGTTTCCGCAGCACTAGTGCCACGGCGGAAATCGTACTCGTAAATAATGCGATATTTTAAGTTTTCCATTTTGTAAAATGAGTGACGCAAACAGAAAAAAACAGAAGAAAAAAAACAAATGAATGACGATCATCGAAGCACAAATACATGAGTCTATAGCTGTACAAATTTGAATTTGGAATTCCTTACCAAAGAGGAGAAATTTGTGATTAAAGTGGCCAGTACGAAAAACGCCAATTTCATATGTAAGGACCTAATATTAGTTCATAAGGTATTTATTTATATGCCTATGTAAGGTATTTTAAATGACTGCGTGGTTTGCGGGGCAGTACCTTGCTGTTACACAGTTTCTATCTAGCACAGGAGGTATAGTAATAAAAACTTCGTTAATTAAATCAGTCACATTGGTTTATCAAAAAGACAGAAATCCACGAACACCTTAAAATGCCCACCATAAAAGAAGTCAATAACAATTGCTTAGAATATAAAGATAGACTTAGCAGGCAAAGCATCTTATAGCTCAAGTCCTATTTAATAACCAAAATGACATAATTTGTCTCAAAATATGATAACTACACGTGACCTCCGGGTGGTGCTAAGAACTGTCTCTGGTGGAAGGCTTCGGCCGCGGCTTGTCACCACCCTCCGGGCTGGGCCAGTGCGTGAAGCGATTTTTTTTGTGTTTCGTAATGTGGCCCGGAGAAGCCATATCTATCTACGTTCTAGGTCTTCATGTCCCATCTTAGACCACAACGTCACTTTACATCAGGTGACATTGTGGTAAAATGAAGGCTTATCAATAATAATAATAAAAAAACTATTAAATTACAGACATAAGTTTGCGCCGCTTCACAGGATTCACAGGGGGATAATCGTGATGGAGTTGTCATCACGATATAATTTTATGTAACACCGTCAAATAAAAATTATTATTGAACATTATGTAATACTTGCTGAGATGACGGGTGATAGAGGGAAATGGAAGAAAAACACATGTTGTGCCGAGCCCTCATAGTGTGGGACAAGGGCAGGATGATGATGATGTAATACTTGCTTTTGGTTTTTAATAAATTACAATAGTAAACTAATTTCACTCCATCTTTCATGGTGGTAGGCGGTGGGCGAGAGTCCGCTTGCGGCGCAAGAGGTAGTGGGTTCGATTCCCGCCGAGGGGTCAAGTGTTTGTATGTTCTGCAAGCACTTTCTCCTTGGTCTGGGTGTTTATTATGTATAATAAAAAATATCTATGTATGTATGTATATTATATTAAGTATATCAGATGTCTTGTACCCGTAACGCAAGCTAAAAGCTTACCACGGGGCTAGATGTTGTTGTGTGGATTGTCCGGAAATATTTATTTATTTATTTATATTTATTCAGATCCTACTCCGCATGATAAAGTACTGCACACAAGGCAACAGCGGCAGCGGCGACAGCGGCCGGCCGCGCCGCCACGAGCAGAGACTGCTGCGCAACATCGGCGTGCACCACATCGTGCTAGACCTCCTGCAGGTAACATACTACATTTATTATTATTGGAGTTTACTCCTTAAGAAAGATGTAAGTTATAAGGCCCGGTACGGAAATTTTATGAGGAGTAAAGTCAAAAAGTGTAACACGAAAGTTGAGGCGTTACGTAGAAAGAGACAAACATACAGTCGTGGTCAACTAATTAGGGACACTCTTTGGTTAAACCGAATTGTGAATTTATTTTTTATTTTCCAACGAGTCTAAAGCATATTCCATATCTCTTACATGTAAGTATAATTAGTAATTTATGTGCCCGATTATACAAACAATAACAACTTCTTAAACATTAAACCTCTTTACAGTATAGCTGATAGATTATCGTAGTGCTATTTGTTCAAATAATGCTGGCTGGCCATTTAATTAGGGACACTGAGATATTGCGTTATATTTCCAAAATTTGAATCTCAATACTTTTTTACTTCTTCTCTTATTGTTTCGTGGTAGTTTTGGCGGCAATCCCGATATTTATTTTAAGTTTTGAAAAATATTTTGAAGAAAAATGGTTAAAAATAAAAGTTGCGATCCAACACTACGAAAAATTATCATGAAGTTTGTTGTCGAGCATGGTTGGCCATACCGAAGGATAGCAGAACATTTAAATTGTTCAAAAACTATGGTATACAATGCAGTGCAACATGTCAGACGCAATAACACAGATTTAAATGTGCCCAGAACAAAAAGATCTAGAAAAACAACTCCGCAAGAAGATAGAATGATAACCAGGTTAGCTAAGAAAGATCCGTTTCTAGGCTCTATTTTAATTAAACACGAAGTGTTTGGGACAGACGAAAGAGCTGGTGTCTCAGCGAGAACCGTTCGACGACGTCTGGTAAAAGCAGGGTTGTTCGGAAGAGTGGCTCGCAAAGTACCGTTGTTGAAGAAAGAACATAGAAATGCTCGTTTGGCGTTTGCACGTAAATATGGACATTGGACCTACGCCCAATGGCAACATGTATTATTCTCTGATGAGACCAAGGTTAATTTGATTTCTTCAGATGGAAGGCAATACGTACGGCGTCCAGTAAAAGCGGAAATGAATCCAAGATTCACAAAAAAGCAGGTGAAACATGGCGGTGGAAACATTAAAATGTGGGGTTCATTTTCTGGACGTGGAGTGGGACCTGTGAGGAAAGTTCAGGGTAACTTAGACCAACATCAATACAAGGCAATATTAGAGGAAACGATGCTTCCCTATGCTGAGGAGCATCTCCCTATTATATGGACGTTTCAGCATGATAACGACCCGAAACATACCGCCCGTTCAGTCAAATCGTTTCTTACCAGTCAGTCAGTATCGGTGCTAGATTGGCCAGCAAATAGCCCGACCTTAACCCAATCGAGCACCTTTGGTACGAAATCAAGAAAAAAGTAGTTACTTATCGTACCACAACTTTAGATGAACTTAATGAAGCTTTTTGTGAGGCATGGGCAAACATTCCTGTCGAAACATGCCAGAAACTGATAATGTCTATGCCACATCGGTGTCAAGCGGTAATTACTAACAAAGGTTTTGCTACTGGGTACTGATTTTACACGTAATAAAATGGAGCTGTTAAAGATATTATAATACTGCAGATTATTAGTTTTGTTTAACTCTATTTTTCATTATAGTTTACTGTCCTTAATTAAATGTCCAGCTACAGAATTATACCTTAAAATTGAATACATGGTCAACCTTTGATATTAAATACTTTTTTCTATTTATTTATTCTTTTATTTACAGCCATTTAAAGCATAATAATCGGACCAAATTATGCAAATAATAGTTACTGAGAAATCAATAGGGTTTTATATTTGTATGTACATAACCGGTTATTGTTCTTCACTATCTTGCATGTCCCTAATTAGTTGACCACCACTGTATATATCTGTAGGATTGAACGTGTAAAAGAATGAGATGGAATACATTACACAGCGTATCTCATTCTCGGGATACTTCGAAGTCTCAACTACGAAGTATCGCGCAAAGAGGTATTGCTGTATTTTATTTATATTATTTTGTACCATACTTTATGTAATACGCTTTATTGAAGTAATATAAATAATCCGAATAATTACAGATATATGAATGTTTCTCTTATCATTTTAGCAGATGCGTTCATTTACCCTTTTTTTCTATTCGATATAATGTATATCATAATTATAGTTCGTAAGGAGTAAACACCAATCGTGCGTCGTAGCTGACACACACACACTTTTATTTCATAGGAACATTCGACATTGGACTGGCATTAAAACCGTGCAACAGCTGTTCAGGATCGCCATTAAGAAAAATTTAAGAAGCTGACCGCCAACCTTCTGTAATGAAGTGGCACCTTAAGAAGAAGAACATACTATGAAAGATCAAGTCTACCAAACAATCAAACCACGGTGTTTTTTTTTTAAATTGTGTAATTTGTCGAAACTAAGTGTACGACCATGTTCCAAAAGATAATAATAATTTGAATTTGAATACAAACGGACGAAACGTGAGCTATGCCTACGCGCCTCGCGGCAGTAAAAAATATATGGTAAAAAAACCAGATAGAATTGAAAATTTGGCAGGCATATTAATAAAAGCACTGTCGCATGTTTACGTACCGTGTGGCATTGTATTGCATGTGTATTTATTTTATTTATTGTTCGTGTTGCCGGGCCGGCGGCGGCCGCCATGCTATTAAACATATTATATTTTATATTAAATTATCGCATAAAAAAGCCCAATAATCCAACCCATATAACATTTTTATGTTGATGACGATAGAGTATAAATATTTATTCTATGCTACAGAGTTGGTCAAACTGGGTGTTTACTATGTATCATATGTATGTATTTACAAGAAAAAATGTATCTGTGTAGTATATCAGTCACCTAACACCCTTAGTATAAGCTCTGCTTAGTTTGGGGTTAGGTGATGCTGTGTGAGTAGTCCGGAAATATTTATTATTTATTTTTTATTAATTTCGAAGTTTATTCATTTATTATTTATCTCCAGGTACCGCACGATGAAGACGACGCGGCTATGGACGAGCTACTTGCGCTCGCGCACGAGTTTCTGCAGAACTTCTGTCTGGGTAATCAACAGAACCAAGCCATTCTGCACAAACATCTCGACCTGTTCTTGAACGCTGGGGTAAGTTATCTTAGCATTAAAGCGAAATATAACTAATATAAACAGAAATATTATTTTCATATTTCTGCGTAGATTTTGCTTCCTGCGAAAGATTTTATAGACTATTTCGCAGTTAAACTTTCCTATTCAATTGACTCTTATATCTTCGCAACTTTTGTACAAATTTTTTTGTTCATTTTAATTTGTATATATGCAATGAATTTTAATCAAAAACTTAGAAACAGGACTCTATTACTGAGATTTTATTGTATGTCTGACACCAGGCTCTCAAGAATCGTGCTATCAC
Source organism: Gymnoscelis rufifasciata (assembly GCA_929108375.1). Classification (NCBI taxonomy): domain Eukaryota; kingdom Metazoa; phylum Arthropoda; class Insecta; order Lepidoptera; family Geometridae; genus Gymnoscelis; species Gymnoscelis rufifasciata. The sequence goes on along the minus strand of OV815327.1, from coordinate 2,491,222 downwards.
GGTTACATCATCCCTCAAAAATTCAACTCTCTATATAGATATGATGTATTTCTGTTGCCGCTATAACAACCAATACTAAAAACAAATGATAAATGAATATATGAGGCTCCCATACAACTAAGCGAAGTTCCACGAGGCCGGTATGGCTGACCGCTCTTTTTTTATGCTTTAACTAGCATAAAAAAAGTCTTTATTTGACCACAATCTCACCTGATGTAAAGTGACGATGTGGTCTAAGATGGAGCATGAAGGCCTAGAAGGTATATGGCTTCTCCGGACCAAATTACGAAACACGAAACAATCCTTTCACGCACTGGCCCAGCCCGGAGGGTGGTGACAAGCCAATGTGCATATTGCATAAATTTAAAATTTAAGAAAAACCCCCGAATCCAATGCCTTAATTTCCTTAAAAGTAAAACACCATAATAGTGTGCATTTCATTTGATACCCCACTCGGTTCGGTTTTCCTTCCCCACTCTAACCCTCATAACTTTTAAACGGCACAAACGATTTTCATGAGACATGTCCAAGAACACTCGCGCCAGACTCACCTCTCATACGAAAAAAACTAAATTAAAATCGCTCCATCCGTTCGGGAGCTATGATGTCCCAGACAGACAGACACGTCAAACTTATAACGCCCCTCTTTTTTCGTCGGGGGTTAAAAATGTGCATACACTGTTTACGGAAACCTAGGTGAAGCATGACTCTATGTATGTATGTATACAAATAAAATGTATTCTGTATTATCTTACAGTAACCAACTTACCCACAGATCCGCGAAGCGCAAACAGTGTGCGCGATATTCAAGGACAACGCGGCCCTCTGCGGCCACGAGGGCAACGAGAAGGTGGTGGCCCACTTCGTGCACTGCATCGAGTCGCGCGGCCGGAGACCAGCCTACCTGCACTTCCTGCAGACCATCGTGCACGCCGACACGCAGTACATCCGCCGCAGCCAGGACCTGGTCATGCAAGAGGTAATAAAATAAATAAAAATAAAAAGGTTTTATTTCAGACACCACAATAGTCCATATTTTTACGAGAAATTACAAAGAAAAACACAAAATAACTAAGAAAATATAAAAATAATAATAGAAAAATAAAATAATAAATAAAGTTGAGCCCTGGACGATGTCAGCCCCTCTGCCACTGTCCTCAGGTTGCTATTGCGACTAACCCGTATTCGGCGCATCAGGGACGCGGTTTGTAATGCACCGACATCATCATCATAATCATCATCATTCAGCCGTAGAGGTAACGAGAAGGTGGTAGCCCACTTTGTGCTCTGCAAAGAGTCGCCGGAGACCAGCCTACCTGCACTTCCTGCAGACCATCGTGCACGCGGACACGCAGTACATCCGCCGCAGCCAGGACCTGGTCATGCAAGAGGTAATGCACCGACATCATCATCATTCAGCCGTAGAGGTAACGAGACTCTGCAAAGAGTCGCCGGAGACCAGCCTACCTGCACTTCCTGCAGACCATCGTGCACGCGGACACGCAGTACATCCGCCGCAGCCAGGACCTGGTCATGCAAGAGGTAATGCACCGACATCATCATCATTCAGCCGTAGAGGTAACGAGACTCTGCAAAGAGTCGCCGGAGACCAGCCTACCTGCACTTCCTGCAGACCATCGTGCACGCGGACACGCAGTACATCCGCCGCAGCCAGGACCTGGTCATGCAAGAGGTAATGCACCGACATCATCATCATTCAGCCGTAGAGGTAACGAGACTCTGCAAAGAGTCGCCGGAGACCAGCCTACCTGCACTTCCTGCAGACCATCGTGCACGCGGACACGCAGTACATCCGCCGCAGCCAGGACCTGGTCATGCAAGAGGTAATGCCCCGAACATCATCATCACCATTCCGTCGCACACCCACTGCTGGACTCGGATGATCGATCCAAGATGAAAAATTCCTCTGCTCAAATGATTGACATGTCATTGTATGATAAAAGTCCTTAGAAATAAATTAGAATGAAAATAATCTGATCAAATCAGATAGTTTATTTGTAATAATAATTTTCAATATGTCATATTAAACCTACAAACAAACTAATAAAAACGAATAATAATATATTTGAAAAATAGATGTTAATATGTTATGAAACTATAGGCTAAATTCATTGTTGCGAACTAATAGTTCGGCCGTTCAGAGAATGCGTTCCTGACAGATGTCAGAAAAATCACGCCTATGAAGTCCTGAATTTCTTATTAGTGCAGACAATAGCTGTCAGTATTCAATAAGATATGCATGCGTCCTAATCCACCCATTCCTGGCTTGGATCTTTTACTTCAAGAGTCAACTCAGACAGCGACTAGCTAATAGTTATTTCATTGTTAGTAAATAGGTAGTTATATAGGTTTTTGGTTTTTTGTACTGTGTTATTATATTGTAATGTTCATTATGTCCATAGATTTGTGTTCACTATTTGATATTTAATTTGTGACCATCCGTGAAAATCTGTTATTAGCTTTCTGTTGCTACTAAGTTAGTTTATAGTGATCTTGGCTGTTGATTTTCCTTTAAATAAATAAATGATCATTTGCTTATGATCGGATGATAGTTGTATAAGTTATTGAAGTACACGGAATGCTAAATGTATGAGACCATCTAATACGTATAAAATGGATATGTCAATATTGACCAGTTTTAATTAAGTTTTAATAAAGCATTAAGTTTCATTCAGTTTGCATTCCGGGCTGGGCCAGTGCGTGAAGTGATTTTATCGTGTTTCGTAATGTAGTCCGGAGAAGCCATCTACCTTATAGGTCTTCATGTCCCATCGTAGACCACATCGTCACTTTACATCAGGTGAGATTGTGGTGTCAAAATGAAGGCTTATCCTGCATAAACAAAAAAAAAAAAGAAAAAAGTTTTTAGTATTAAATGAAATTAGTATAAAAAGAGTATTCTGACATAACTAAATTTCCAGATGGTGAATGCAGGCGAAGACGTCCTCATATTCTACAACGACAAGGTCTCGTTCAACTACTTCCTGCAGATGATGAGGCTGTACAAGCAGACCAACGATATGCCTGAGGCTTTGAGGTCAGTTCATCGGGATTCTAATAGGCATGATGCCTACTTAATAAAAATCTATTTAAATTAATAAAAAAGAATGAATTATCTTATTTAAAACACCTGTTTTTTAACCCCCGACCAAAAAAGAGGGGTGTTATAAGTTTGACGTGTCTGTCTCTCTGTTACATCATAGCTCCCGAACGGATGGAGCGATTTCAATTTAGTTTTTTGTATGAAAGGTTTCGCGCGAGTGTTCTTAGACATGTTTGATGTAAATCGGTTGACCCGTTTAAAAGTTATGAGTGTAAGTGGGGAAGCAAAACCGAAAATCTGCAAATATACTCGAGTGGGGTCACAAATGAAAGCGCATCACGTGCATATTACAAAATATTATGGTGTACTTCTAAGGGAACTAAAGTGTGTAACAGGGCTTTTTTTCAATAAAAAATTTAGATTTTATTATTTTTGTACATTACAGATACCACATTCAACTAGTAAAACTGCTGACCTGCTGTACCATGGGCAAGAACGTGTACACGGAGATCAAATGCCACAGCCTCCTGCCGCTCGACGATATCGTCGCCATGATCACTCACCCCGACTGTATTCCGGAAGTAAGTATATCTGTCCTTGTCTTACATGGGCGGCAAACATTACTATTAGTTTAAAACGTTGTAATAATATTAGAATAATTTTATTTTAGGGTTTAATTTTAAGTTAAATAAATAAATAAAATAAATAAATAAATACACATAAAGCGTTATTGCATTGTATTGTATCAGTTGTAATTAAAATAAATAAATATTTTAAATATTTCCGGACAACTCACAAAGCATCACCTAAGCAGAGCTTGTACTATGGGTGTTAGGTGACTGATATACTACATAGATACAATTTTTTTTGTAAATACATACATATGATACATAGAAAACACCCAGACCCGAAACCAGAAATTGTAGATGTACAAAATCTGATCCCCCGGCGGGAATCGAACCCGCAACCTCTTGCGCCTCAAGCGGACGTTCGCCCACCGAGCCACAGAAGTTTATAAAAAAATATTGGAGGTCGGTGAAACATAAATTTTGCTCATTGTAGGTGAAAGAAGCGTACGTGGGCTTCCTGAACCACTGCTACATCGACACGGAAGTGGAGATGAAGGAGATCTACTCCAGCAACTACATGTGGGACCTGTTCGAGCGCGCCTTCCTGCAGGACATGACGGCCATCCTGCAGAAGGATGCTGCTGGTGAGTCGGACTAACAGGAATCATCTGAGTCAAATTCAAAGTCAGATCAGTCAAAGTCAAATTCAAAACGTTTTTTTTTTTTTTTTTTTTATGTTAAGCCTTCATTTGACCACAATCTCACCTGATGTAAAGTGACGATGTGGTCTAAGATGGGACATGAAGACCTAGAATCCTAACGTTTATCTTCTAATATATAAAACTGTCACGGGGTGCGTAATCGAACTCCTCCGAAACGGCTTGACCGATATTGATGAAATTTTTTGTGCTTATCCGGTATCTATGAGAACCGGCCAACATCTATTTTTAATTTTGAAAAATAAAAATTTTTTTTTGCAAAACAACGTTTGCTGTCGTCACTGAACTTCTCTCAAACGACTCTGGACCGATTTTGATGTAATTTTTTGTGTGTGTTCAAGGGGATCTGGGAATGGTTTAGATTCACAATACGGTCAACTGGATATTGTTTTTTTGAGACGTGGGATAGAACTACGTCTGTCGGGTCGACTAGTTTCCTTATAAGCCTATGCTTATATGGACAGGTCAACTTAAAGCTGATTTAAATAAAAACTAAGAATAATCAAGGAAATAACATTGTCTTGACAGTTCGCTTCAATTTTTTACAATGAGTTGAGAAGCGAATAGAACAACTCAGCTTCCATCGCTTATCTTGTTATTATAACAATATTGGTGTACAACATGGTTATCACTTATACATTTAACATTTGCACATAACAGAAAAAAATCTAAATTCAGCTATTTTGTCCACCTTGTGGAACCGTAGACTAGTAGAACTCTCATACCCAACGAGTAATATAACTTTCGGCCCCACAGACATGCATTTTCCTACATAACGCAAATGCAAGTACTTCGCGTGACCCAACCCCGAGCGTCGAGGTTGGTCGCCGCTAGCTTCAGACCACCGCGTCAGATGTTTGCAGCCTGACGTACGCAAAATAAAAAAAAAACTTGATAGGTGTCATGGGACATACGGATGGAACGAAGTTCAAATGATTATTTCATTTTTTTTGTATTCTGCTTCTTGGCTATCTGAATGTCATGTGCAATAATCCAATTTTCTGTTTTGATATGCAATGTCAAGTGTTTTCTAGAGAGTCGGGTCCAGTGACCCAGCTCTCAGTTCCTCTGTGCGTAGCTCGTTGCTATTTTTGATTATTTTATTATTATTATTATTTTTTGTTATTTACAAAAAAAAACCTGTATACACTCAACAAAAATAATTGTCGCGACACCACACTGTTCAATGCGAAATAGAAATGAAAATATCTGGCTTGCTTTCTATAAGAGAGAGAGAGACAGACATGCGACGCCGCACAGCTTACAATAGCTTACTGTAGCAAAAAGTGTCGTGTCGCAAACGTGACGGTTGATCTGACTTTGTGTGTTAGGCAACGATAAATATCGGAACAAGCGATACTGTCGCGCGTCACTTTGATTTCATAATATAGATAATAATCAATACAAATTGTTGTACTTGCGTTACTTAGGTAGATTTATATCTGTGTTGGGCCCCGTATGTAACCGAAATTATAAGTACCAGGCACTAAATTATTTTTTTCGGTCAAAATTGTTCCTTTTCTGCATTACCAGCATTAATTCACTTACTGATTTAGTAAGACACAATAATAATTTGGCCATTATACAAATCTAAATATCAAATTAAAGAAAAACCCCCGAGTCCATTTTTTAAAAAGTAAACACCATAATATTTTGTAATGTGCACGCGATGCGCTTTCATTTGATACCCCACTCGAGTATATTTGCAGATTTTCGGTTTTCGTTCCCCACTATCACCCCCATAACTTTTAAAAAGCACAACCTATTTTCATGAAACATGTCTACGAACACTAGCACCAAACTCACTTTACATACAAAAAAACTAAATTAAAAATGCTCTATCCGTTCGGGAGCTATGATTTCCCAGACAGACAGACACGTCAAACTTATAACACCCGTCTTTTTTGGTGTAACAAAAAAATATGTGGAATTAAGAGTTTGTAATAAGCAACGTGAAGATATTCTTGACCTGCTCTCCAGAACATGAGAAGATAGAAATCCATAATCATCATTAAATAATTACAGGTTCGTCTCGAGAAGTCCTCAACCTGCCGCTGGGGAAGGCCGGCGGCGGCGCGTGGGCGAGCTACGTGACGGATGTGCTGGTCCAAACCATCTGCACGTTCTTCAACTCGCCCTTCAGCGACCAGAGCACTACAGTGCAGGTAGGCCACCTAATTACCTAAGCCACTAACTAACTAATGTAACTTTACATCAGGTGAGATTGTGGTCATAAAGAGAAAAAAGGCTTATATATCATAAAGAGAAAAAAAAGCCACGGTCGACGGTCTTTTTCTTTCTTTTCTTTTGCTTTCTGTTTTGGCCCAAGCTTTCCCACAGCTGGGCTAATTCCTCTCCCGAATCTCTCCAATTTTTTTTTTTTTTTAATTGAAACTTCTTTAGAATCGTTGTGATTTCAAACCGGATGCAACGGAAAAAACGACAGGTAAGCCAATCTTAAACGCTAACAAGGTTAAGCAACTTTGCGCGACGCCAGTACTTGGATGGGTGACCGCCCTAACAAAATCTATTTGCACAGTTTTTTTTTTATTATTCTCATTCTTTTGTCGATTTACTGAAGTTTCACTTCTATCGTGTGTGAACCGCACACACACCTTTTTTTTTCTTTCTTATACATATAACTGTTGACTACGGTCTAGCAAGAAGGCAGAGACGAGGTCAACGATGTAACAAGTTTGCCCAGAAAAAGCCTATTTACTCTGGTCTTAAAGGTGGTCGGTTTGCTCTCTCCCGTCTATCAATTGCCTGTATCGTCTTGTCGGTCAGAAATGTATAGAAGTCGTCTAGTTTTCGTGTCTTACAAAAAGAAATCAGGACTATATTAAATTTCCACAAAAGTAAATGATTACTAAAATTATTATTAGTTAAAATTAACATAGATACTTCTAGTGGTTAATGTTGTACCAGGTACCTTCTAAATCTCATGCCTCATCTTAGACCACATCCTCACTTTACATCAAGTGAGATTGTATTCAAATGAAGGCTTATGTAGCTTAAAAATAGAATTAAAATAAATTTAAAATTTAAGAAAAACCCCGGATTCCAATGCCTTAATTTCCTTAAATGTAAAATAACATAATATTATGTAATGTGGACGCGATGCGTTTTCATTTGATACCCCACACTAGTATATTTGCAGATTTTCGGTTTTGCTTCCCCACTCTCATCCCCATAACTTTTAAACGGCCCAACCGATTTTCATGAAACATGTCTAAGAACACTCGCGCAAGACTCACCTTTCTTACAAAAAAAAACTAAATTGAAATCCCTCCATCAGTTCGGGAGCTATGGTGACACAGACAGACAGACAGACACGTCAAACTTATAACACCCCTCTTTTTTGGTCGGGGGTTAAAAAGGTGTAGAATGGCCGCCGCGATCACGTTCCGGGGAAGATTCTCAGCTTGACGAAGCAGAGAATATAAACAAATCGCAGAAGTCGAATCGACGGGAAATTTTGACATTTCATGAGGTACAATGGTGTGTTTAATGTCTCTACCAATCTTCGGCTCTATGCGAAATATTCTCATGTTAAAGATTATTTTACCTTATTTGTAACCCCCTACAAAAAATGGGGTGCTATAAGTTGGACGTGTCGGTCTGTCTGTCTGTGGGTCTGTCTGTGGGTCTGTCTGTGGGTCTGTCTGTCTGTCTGGGACATCATACATAGCTCTCAAACGGATGAAGCGATTTCAATTTTGTATGAGAGGTGAGTTTCGAGAGTTCTTAGATGAGTTTGATTCAAATCGGTGGACCCGTTTAAAAGTTATGAGGGTAAAAGTGGGGAAGGAAAACCAAAAATCTGCAAATATACTCGAGTGGGGCCTCAGATTACGTGCACATTGAAAAATAGTATGACTTTTTACTTTTGAGCAAACTATAGTCTGGAATCGGTTTTTTTTTGTTGATTTAAATAATGACTCGATTACCAGTTGGGTTGACGAGCGCAGTGTTTGAGATTGTATAAATAAGAAACACGCGAGTTCCCATATCTGGTGAAATTATCTTGGCCTTGTTATAATTATAATCCCAGACACAGGAGGAGACGGGGGCAATAACAATGGTTAATAACGGAATAGATAATTATGGTTCAGATCAAAACTTAATTAAAATATATAAAATTTCCATGTCACAATGATAGTTACCGTACTCCACCGTAACGGCTTTACTGATTTTTACCAAATTTTATATGCGTATTCAGTATGTCTGAGAATCGGCTACTATCCATTTTTCATTTTGCAAAACAACGTTTGCTGGGGTCAGCTAGTGATGTAGAATTTATCGTCTAGCATAAGACGCTATATGGTTAGATTTCGTAAGGTAATAGAAAACGCTAATATTTTTTTGAAGATTGTCATAATCCCCACTGATGACACACACATCTTAGTGGGGATTATGACAATTAGCAGTCAATTCAGCAATCAAGTAGAATTAACAAGAAAAAAACCCTTCAATATTATTTTTTGGCGTTCAAATAAGAACCTTTATCCTTGCTGAAATTGCTTTCTTCAGAACCTTGCTGAATTGACTGCTTAGCTCATCCTCTGTATTAGAATATAAAATTATAGTTTAGGAACGAGACTATTATAAAAATTCTGTAATACTAAAAAACTTTCATGCTTTCATTCCTGATTCACTCTTATGTTGGAATTCAAGTGAGTATTCGTACAATAAATGTAGTTTTTAACTTAATTTATCTGCTTACTAATACTACTTTATTATATGCCACCCCTCACACGCTCGGGTGTCATGATAACATAACCTACATCTTCGTTCTAGAGGTATAATGCAACAAATCTGCGTCCACTGATTATTATTAATTCTACGGAGAGATGTCGTAAAGTGGTCAATTATCTGAAATTGAAAAATAAATAACCCATCCCAACAGCCGTGGATGGTTTTACGTAAACTTATCAATTTACTAGGAAATTCATCAAATTTACGATTCGTTTTATTTCTGGTGACATAAAGATGCTTCGTATTTTGAAAATCTATAAGACCCGGGCAACTCCGTGGCGTAGATAAACACGACAACTCCTAAAATTAGTCTGTTTCATTCAAAAAAATACTATGTAATAAAAATAAAATACTAATTTCAATATAGGAACCCGTCTATCATCTCAGTCTTAATAGGTCAAATTCATGTTTTAATCATGAGTTTTAGGAGTAAGCTAAGATATGGACAATCCCCTTTGATTTCTGGCTGGCTGGTAACAACTTTTTTTTAATCTCGAAACGGTTACAATACTAGTTACGGCGGCTGAGAATCTTAGCTTGTAACTGGTTACGAAACCAGAGAAATATTTTTTTGTTTGTATCTGTTTACGAAACTCGGTTACGGTCGCGGCCTTAAGGCAACCAAGACCCTGTATGTAACCCGTGTGTGCAAATAAATGATCTGTATTCTGTCACCAGCTAATTAAATTATAAATTGAAAAACTCCAAAATAGTAAAAACCGATTAATAAAGCTGTGTTGTTCTATTCGCTTCTCAACTCAGTATAAAACATTGAAGCGAACTGTCTAGACAATGTTATTTCCTAGATAATTTTTGCCCTTATCATTTTGTTTTATTAATTTTAAGTTGACCTGTCCATGGATACCCTGTGTTTCTAAGGAATAAATGTTTTGACTTTGACTTTGATGGCATTACGTTTCAGACTCGTCAGTCGATCTTCGTGAAGCTACTGCAAACCACGTTCAGCATCTACCAATGCCCGTGGCTGAGTCCGCCGCAACAGCTCAATGTGGAGAAATGCATACGAACGCTCAGTGAAGTCGGTGAGTTTCCTATCTACGTATTTAGATATATCTGATAGGTAAATCTAGATCGAGATTATATTCAACCGACGAAAAATTAGGACTAGGTTCTCAATTCGACGCGTAATTATTTATATGTTATGTGGTTTCTTAAGGATTACTTAGGTATACATTAATAAGTATAAGAAATTGGTTAAAAAAAAACATTAAAAAATAATGTTATTTCTAAAGGTTCGACACACCTTAAGCAGAAATGTAGCGAGGTTGCTTAAACGCGTCCCCGCGTTGCAATAAAAGGAACTCTTTGAACTAAGTCTTAACCAGGTTGCTACGGTGGCATATTTAATACTTATTATGATACATATGTGTTGCGGCGAGTACAACGGTTCAAGAAACCTTTGCACCCGATCGCCAAGCCAAGGGTCAGTGCAACAACGCCAAGCTTCGCGGTGCGCTAGCTCAAAGCTGAAATTCAGTGCTACACGTGGCACTCGGCAAATCCGGTCTGCACCTGCTGTCCGGTGATGTGTCGAGGGGTGTGAAGTAGATGACAAGTAGCTGCGTATAACAGCTACCCAGCGCTGTAGTGGGAAACCGCACTACCGTGACTTTCCTAGAGAAAATCTGAGAACTCACCAGAAATCCCAGGAAATGCAGTGAAAATCCAATGTTTTAAATAATGCGTTTATTAAACACGCTCACAAACACTAGATTTATCTTTCAGTACTTAGCACTAAACACAAACACTAAGATCACAAGTACACTGCAAACACTTTTCACAGAGCGGATCGGAACTTAATTCGCAACTTCACTTTTCACTTATGATCGTTATTTTCTCCAAATACAAAACTTGAACACACTACTTAAACAAAACACACCTCAACTGAGGATTAGTACGGGCATTTATACTACGGTCGTATCCCCACTTTAACACAAAGAAATTCTATGAATTTCCAGAACAATAGTTCCGTCCCGCTCTTTCACTATACGACTTGTCAGCTATCTCGCTTTAATCTTTCTGCGGCGTTCTCGAATATATTTCTATCTCTTTCATAGATCGAGAATAGTGCCGCTATCTCTGTTTTTCCTTTCGATTCCTTCCAGACATTTCGAGAACATTCTGTATAAGTTTAAATGCTCAAGAATTATTCAATATATATTTTTTATTATCCTACAAGACTCTACGGCTTTCTACGGATTTTTAGAACATATAAAGATGTAGAAATCCTATCTCGAAGGTTCTTAAAAGGCACTTATTGGTAAATATGAGACTGACAAGGCGTATTTATAAAACTTAAACCTAGTTTAGCGTTCTTAACCTCTAGGTTAAGAAGTCTACTTAAGCTTATCGGTCGCCAACAATATGTATATAACACATATTTAGCTTTACACTGTTTTTTTTTTATTTTCCCGCGGGAACTAAGTATTTTCCCGTGGTAAAAGTAGCCTCCTACGACAAATGGGCAGTGAAAAATGAATTTCAAATTTGGCCAGTTGTTCTTGAGTTTAGCGCGTTCAAACAAACAAACTCTTTGGCTTTATAATATTAGTATAGAACTATAGATGTCTCCCTTGGTCTAACGAAGTTCTAAATACATAATTACTATTTCACAGCGAAATCCCGCAGCATAGCGATACCACTGGAGTTGGAAGCGAAGATCCAGCGCGTGTTCGAGAAAGCGGCGGCCCTGTCGCGGCAGACCAGCAAGTGGTTCCACGCGTCGAAGACCTCGAAGCTGGAGAAGATGGCGTCGCAGGTATGGAGCTAAAAATCTCTGCTTTGGCATTCTATAATTTTTTTTTTTTTTACCACAATCTCACCTGATGTAAAGTTGACGATGTGGTCTAAGATAAAGCATGAAGGCCTAGAAAATGGCTTCTCCGGACCACATTACGAAACACGAAAAAATCGCATTAATTTGAGCAGTTCTCAATCTTCTAGTGAGCTTTTGTGTGGACTATTACCTTTTTTTCATCATCATCATCACCCTATTAACGTTCCCACTGCTGGGACACAGGGACTTCTCTCTTGACGAGAGAGATTAGGCCTTAATTCACCACGCTGGCCAAATGCGGGTTGGTGAATGTCACATGCCCTTCAAACTCTTCTAAAGTTCTCAGAACATGCCGGTTTTCTCACGATGTTTCACCTTTTTTTCAGTAAGGAATAGTCATATTGTTGGAATTAGTAATAATCCTAACAGTTTGTATAGTCTGTTGCGTGTCTATGACCCTGTTGTTTATGGCAACTTTCACTCTCTGTCATTGTCTACGGAACGTAGTGATTATATACTCTCTGGTCTACGGCATGTATAAGTTTACTTGTAATAGTTCTAATAATAAATCTTTTTATATTAATTCAATCCTGGTTTGTTTTGCTCCAAACCCTTCAGGTTATGGGCCCAGGACGTTCGTGAAACAAAATTACGTGATTAGTTATTGGGCAGAACGCAAAGTAAAGTATTCAACATAAACACAACCGGCAACTCGTTATCTTGTATAGCGTGGCCATGGCGTCGTCATCGGCATCGACTTCAGGAATCTCAGTCAATTTCGAGAAACTCAGTGGAATTTCAAACTATGGAAATTGGAAATTCTTGATGCGAATGTACTTGATACACGAAGATCTATGGGAATGCATCGAAGAGTCTGCGACAGGTGTTCCCACAGTCACCGATGCGCGAAAACAACAAAAGGCTCTTGCAAAAATATGTCTAATGGTGCAGCCGTCGTCCTTTTCCCACGTACGGAACGCATCGACTGGTTATGAAGCCTGGTGTAATTTGAAGACGGCGTATGAAGATAGAGGGTTGTGTAGAAGACTTGGACTTTTACGTACATTGTTTGGATTGAAATTGGAACAATTTAGTGATATGGAAGCGTATCTCTTGAAGATCACTGACTTAGATCAACAACTACGTGATATAAATGCTCCATTGGACGATGATTTCCTGTCTGTGCTAATGTTAAGTGGTTTACCACCAAATTACGATCCACTTATCATGGCGCTGGAAAATTCGAACATTAAATTGTGCAGTGAAATAGTAAAAAGTAAATTGTTACAAGAAAATATGCGTAGGGACTCTGATAAGACTGAAGAAGGTGTAATGTATACAAAAGGTGTAAACAAGCAATTCAAGATCAAGTGTTATATATGCAATAAACTTAATCATTATGCTAAAAACTGTCCTACAAGAACAAAATCGAAAGTTTATAGAACTGAACTGAGTGATAATAATAGTGAAAAAGCGTGGAATGGTACTTTACTGACGGCATTAGCTGCGAACATTAACTCTAATGCGTGGTATATTGATTCGGGCGCAACTTGTCATATGACAAACAACAAAAACTTACTACAAAACTGTGTTGTGGACACTCCGCGTTCAATAACAGTGGCAAATAAACAAATATTGCATAGTGATGGACACGGTGATGTGGAATTGTTGTTAAAGGGACACAAACAATCGACGAAAATAAGTGAGGTCATTTACGTGCCGGGTTTGTCAACAAATCTCATATCTGTTGGAAAAATTACAGAAAAAGGTCTTGATGTACACTTTGAAGCAGATAAGTGCAACATATATTGCGGGAAGGACATAATTGTCAGTGCTACAAAGGTCAACGGTGTTTACCAATTAGATACAACAAGTCAGCTGTCAAATACTGAGCTGACTGCAGCCTGTCAATCAATGGACTCTGAAGTGAACCAGTCCATGAATCAACAATCTGAGGCTGTGAACCTGTGAGAAGAAGAAGCTAAAGGAGGAACTGATGAGAACATTTGAAATGAAAGACCTTGGTCGTGCTACACATGTATTGGGAATGAGTTTGAAACAAGAACAAAATAAAATTATTCTTGATCAAAGACATTATATACAGAAAGTATTGGAACAGTTTAATATGGTTGACAGTAAACCTGTGAGTACACCTTTAGAATGTGGTGTGAAGTTTGAAAAAGGTGATCAAACTGATCATGACACCAGGTACAGAAGCCTAATTGGATGCATTATGTACATAGCAGTATGCACAAGACCAGATATTGCTCATGCTGCAAGCATATTGAGCCAGTTTAATAACTGTCATACTGAAATACATTGGAAAGCAGCAAAACGTGTCCTAAGGTATTTGAAAGGCACTATGGACTACTCAATAGTGTATGAAAAGTCCTCATTGTTGATTACAGGCTATGTAGACGCAGATTGGGCATCAAACCACATAGATCGACGCTCCTATACAGGTTACATATTTAAAATAGGTAACTCTGCTGTAACTTGGGAGAGCCGTAAGCAGAGAACAGTCGCCCTTTCAACCACTGAAAGTGAATATATGGCTATATGTGAGGGAGCCAAGGAAGCCATTTTTATAAGAAATTTACTATATGAATGTCTAGGTAAACATATGTTTGTGACTTTGTATAATGATAGTCAATCAGCTCAAAAGATATGTAATAGTCAAGTTAATCATAGTAGAAGCAAGCATATAGATATAAGACATCATTATGTTCGACAAGTAGTAACAAACAAAATTGTCAATTTAGAATATTTGTCTACTGAGTGTATGCCTGCAGATGTTTTGACAAAACCTTTATGTAAAGAAAAACATTATAATTGCATTTCTAATTTTGGTTTACAAACTGTTTAGTTTAAGGGAAGGTGTTGGAATTAGTAATAATCCTAACAGTTTGTATAGTCTGTTGCGTGTCTATGACCCTGTTGTTTATGGCAACTTTCACTCTCTGTCATTGTCTACGGAACGTAGTGATTATATACTCTCTGGTCTACGGCATGTATAAGTTTACTTGTAATAGTTCTAATAATAAATCTTTTTATATTAATTCAATCCTGGTTTGTTTTGCTCCAAACCCTTCACATATGATCTAAAATTTTACTCAATTTAGCGTGCATAATCTTATAACATTTAATTCTATTATTTTATTGTATAACATTTTTTTGAATGTGCTGGTGTGTCCAAAATAAATGTTTTTCTTTTTCTATTAACTTTCCAGTCGAACCTACAAAACGACCGCTCAGTGATGGAAGGTCTCCAAGAAATAGTGGCACTACTAGAAGAACAACTCCGTCCATTACTACAAGCGGAGCTGTCACTATTAGTGGACATTCTGTACAAGCCGCACTTGCTGTTCACTAGCCCGGGCGAGCTCACGCAGTCCGACACTAGCGGCATATTTATATCCAGGTACAAAGTCAAAGTCAAAGTCAAAACATTTATTTCCTTAGAAGTACAGGGCATACATGCTCAGGCCAACTTTAAATTAATATTATTATAATCAAAATTAACAAGGATATAACATTGTCTTCTTTTGACAGTTCGCTTCAATTTCTTATACTGAGTTGAGAAGCGAATAGAACAACACATCTTTATCAGTTTTTATACATGATACAATTTCCTGGTGTATAATGGAGCTTAGAATATTTTATACCCTTGTCTATTAGGCATAATGCCTAAGAAACGCGGGCTGGGACGTTAGTCCCTAGTTACGCCGCGGGCGCTGGACGTTACAGTGGCAAAATAGGTATTCTGTTTTGTTAGTATTGTAGTGACACAGATTAGCATAAAAGTACGCGGCGCAAACGCGTTTCGTTAATTCAGCTTTTTCATAGTAAGGCGGAGCCTCGCCAGTCACTCTTCAAACCTCAGCCGTGTTTAGACATATCCTAATAAGGATTAAATAAATAATATAATTGTAATAACCTGTAACGTGTTAAATGAATAGATTCAGTATAGTGCAATAACTCTTTTATTTCAACCAACCCACATACATAATCACTAAAGACTAGTTTAAATACTAAAGTGGTGACCCCGACGTGATACGACAAACCCGACGTGATAAATCCGACGTGATTAATTCGACCCGACGTGATTCGTTATTATCGTGATTTATATTGTGGGTTGTGTTTAAGTTATCCGTGTAGGAGTGACTCAACTTTAAGAACGCGGCTGAAGGAATTTATAATCGAACAACATGGATAAACAAGCACATTCAGAAAATGCCAACGCAGCAACGCCACGCGGAATGCGCAGTAAGTGATGTCATCCAATGAAACCGCGATCCAGACAACGAAGTTCACAGTCTTCTATAGAAGCGGCATGATATTTTTAAAGCCAGCTTATATCTGAGGTGCATTCAATCCTGACGAAAATGGAGTTTGGACCTGCAGATTCACTCGAGGTTTTGCCCGGTTGGAAGAAGCGTTTTTGCCGGAGGATTTGCCTGGTTGGAGGAAACATGCTTGCCGGAGGATCAGTGCTGGAATTTGAGATATTGGCTCATTCCCACTGCTTGTGCCGAGTGACTGGAATATGTGTAACCCCGCTGGAGACCGAACTTCCGAAAATAACTACAAAATTCAAGATGTAGTGCAAAGTGATTAGAAATGATAACTAGGTTTCGTTCATTATTCTTATGTGTTGCAAATAATTCAATTATATATAGAACTTGGCGTTATCACGAACTGTAACCTGATACTAGAGCGCACTAACAGTGTAATGTAGCGATCTTGCAACTTAGCAAATTTGCATGTGTGTCTCAGTAATACGAAATTTAATAATTTTTTTCAAAATTAGATTTTATTAATTTTACAGTGTATTAGAATTATGTAAAAAATGTGTAGTTTAAAAATGTATTTTTTTTGTTAACATACAAAGTTTATTTCATTGTTTATACAACTTTATTAAAAGATTTCATTGTTAAAAATGTATTTTAAAGTAAAAAAAAAACATGTATGTAATTTTACAAGCTGACTGTACTTTGGTCATTCGAACGAACTTTGATTGTGAAATAACTATGTACTTACCTCTGCATAAATGAATGCGAGCTCATATCGCATGTTGTTTCAAACGTAAGCATATTTGTGTAGCAGGCATGAGCCTTTGAATTTGTAATGTTTATTGTAATGTTTTAACCTTGAATGTACTATTGAAGTAAAATAAATTTTTTTTTGTAAAAAATTTTGAAAAAAGGGGAGGAATTTGAGATATTGGCTCATTCCCACTGCTTGTGCCGAGTGACTGGAATATGTGTAACCCCGCTGGAGACCGAACTTCCGAAAATAACTACAAAATTCAAGATGTAGTGCAAAGTGATTAGAAATGATAACTAGGTTTCGTTCATTATTCTTATGTGTTGCAAATAATTCAATTATATATAGAACTTGGCGTTATCACGAACTGTAACCTGATACTAGAGCGCACTAACAGTGTAATGTAGCGATCTTGCAACTTAGCGAATTTGCACGTGTGTCTCAGTAATACGAAATTTAATAATTTTTTCAAAATTAGATTTTATTAATTTTTCAGTGTATTAGAATTATGTAAAAAAAAAAAAAAATGTGTAGTTTAAAAATGTATATTTTTTTGTTAACATACAAAGTTTATTTCATTGTTTATACAACTTTATTAAAAGATTTCATTGTTAAAAATGTATTTTAAAGTTAAAAAAAAAAACATGTATGTAATTTTACAAGCTGACTGTACTTTGGTCATTCGAACGAACTTTGATTGTGAAATAACTATGTACTTACCTCTGCATAAATGAATGCGAGCTCATATCGCATGTTGTTTTCAAACGTAAGCATATTTGTGTAGCAGGCATGAGCCAATGTACTACTTAAGTAAAATAAATTTTTTTTGTAAAAAAATTTGAAAAAAGGGAGGATTGATGTAGTGACACAGATTAGCATAAAAGTACGCGGCGCAAACGCGTTTCGTTAATTCAGCTTTTTCATAGTAAGGCGGAGCCTCGCCAGTCACTCTTCAAACCTCAGCCGTGTTTAGACATATCCTAATAAGGATTAAATAAATAATATAATTGTAATAACCTGTAACGTGTTAAATGAATAGATTCAGTATAGTGCAATAACTCTTTTATTTCAACCAACCCACATACATAATCACTAAAGACTAGTTTAAATACTAAAGTATGAAAGCCCATTCAAGAATACTAAACACAATTTTGCGAATAATAATTTTATTTTTATTTTTTTTTTGCGTTTGATATACAACTCGCACGATAGCGTTACGTCACTCGAAACTTCAATCACAAAAATAAAAAGAAAATAAAATTGTATAATTATCTTAAATAAATAATATTAGGTCCTTACATATGAAATTGGCGTTTTTCGTACTGGCCACTTTAATCACAAATTTCTCCTCTTTGGTAAGGAATTCCAAATTCAAATTTGTACAGCTATAGACTCATGTATTTGTGCTTCGATGATCGTCATTCATTTGTTTTTTTTCTTCTGTTTTTTTCTGTTTGCGTCACTCATTTTACAAAATGGAAAACTTAAAATATCGCATTATTTACGAGTACGAGTTCCGCCGTGGCACTAGTGCTGCGGAAACAACTCGAAGGGTGAATGATGTGTATGGCGGTCGTGTTGCAAAAGAAAACACAGTTCGTTTTTGGTTCCAACGTTTTCGTTCTGGAAATTTCGACTTGCAGAACAAGCCCCGTGGACGGCCTGAGACTCAAGTTGATAATGAAGAGTTGAAGGCTATTGTGGAAGCGGATCCATCGCAAACCACGTCCGAGTTAGCTGCAGGCTGCGGTGTTAGTGATAAAACTGTTTTAATTCACTTGAAGCAAATTGGGAAGATTAAAAAGCTTGAAAGGTGGGTACCTCACGAATTGACTGAAGCAAACCGGCAAACGCGCGTCGACTGCTGCGTTACATTACTAAACCGGCACAATAATGAAGGTATTTTAAACCGAATCATTACCTGTGATGAAAAATGGGTTCTTTACGATAATCGGAAGCGCTCAGCGCAATGGTTGGATCCTGGCCAGCCAGCCAAATCCTGCCCCAAGCGAAAATTAACCCCAAAAAAGTTACTTGTAAGCGTTTGGTGGACTAGTGCCGGTATTGTTCATTACAGTTTTCTCAAATCTGGCCAGACTATTACGGCTGATGTCTATTGTCAGCAATTGCAAACCATGATGGAAAAGCTAGCGGCTAAACAACCTAGGCTGGTCAATCGCTCCACGCCACTGCTGCTTCACGACAACGCTAGACCACACACTGCGCAACAGACGGCTACTAAATTAGAAGAGCTTCAATTGGAAAGTCTAAGACATCCTCCGTACTCCCCGGACCTTGCTCCAACAGATTACCATTTTTTTCGAAATTTGGATAACTTCTTGCAAGGGAAAAAATTCAACTCCGATGGGGCAGTCCAAATCGCCTTCAAAGATTTTATTGATTCCCGTCCGACTGGTTTTTTTAGTAAAGGGATCAATGAACTACCTATAAGATGGCAAAAGTGCATAGAAAATAATGGTTCATACTTTGATTAATTAAATATATTATATTAAAAAATATTCGACTTTTTGTTCCTCCCATACAAAACGCCAATTTCATATGTAAGGACCTAATACTTATACTTATTATAATGATTTAGTTATCTACCCTATTGTTCGCTTTTCACTCTCAGTGTTTAAAATCTTCGCGCACTATCAAGACAAACTTATTTCCATGATTTACTTTTTGGTTTATTTTATTGTTAATTTACATATGCAATTATTAATTCATTTTAAATATCCTTTCCTAAGGACTATTTACATAACTAAGCATACTCGTGTGTATCTATGGAAAAAAAACTTTGAATTGACTGTCCTTACATTTTTTTACACCCTTACGTTAAATCGATTCTACAATGATAAGCTTGAATTAATTATTTTTTTAAATTAGCTCTAATACTTTCCAGATTAATCCGACACACAGAGAAACTTCTAGAAGAGAAGGAAGAGAAACTGTGCGTTAAAGTTCTACGGACGCTCAGGGAAATGATGGCGGTCGACCCTGAGTATGGGGAGAAGGTATATTTCTTACTCGATGAATTAATATTTAAGAGATTGGATACGGCAGGCCGATAACAGGGCGATATGTCGCTTATAAGGGGGTCTATGTGGACTATAGACTGATGATGATGATGATGATAATAAATATTATGAATTGAATCTGATAACATGACGATTTTTGAGTTTTCCGATATTTTGTTGGATTGGTATGTTATCCTTTTCAAATCAAAATTCGTTAAGACCATAATTCGCTGATTCATTCATATTATAATACCATTATGAAACAACCTAATGCAACATTTTACTGCTTACTGGCATTTAATATTAACGCTAAGATAAAGCTTACTAATTTCGGCACATCAATCACATCCCGTATGGTCTAGTGGCTAGGATACCTGGCTTTCACCCAGGAGGCTCGGGTTCGATTCCCGGTACGGGAAATACATTTGTACTTTTTTTTTCTTAAATAAATTCATTATTAATAAATAATGAGTACTTTATGTTTAAACTTTTTTTATATCTTTTTAGGGTAACCAACTCCGCAACAAACTTCTATCACAATACTTTATAGATCGCAAATCAGAGCCAAAGATTCAGCCTCCTCCATCTGTAGCCGTTACCCATGGACCAGGCGGTAAGACCGTTTCTTTATAATTATCTTAGGTTGATTTTACTAATTAGAGTGAGTTTTTCTTCTAAAACTGTTATAATTTGATATGAAAACTAAAATAATTTGATTTTTCTAGCGTTTGCCCATTAGGAGCCTAGATATATCAGTGAAGTGAGCACTATAGATAGATACACAGATTTAGATCTTAATACGATTGCTAGATTAATTTTAAGGCACTTAAATCACCTAGATTTATACCTAGTTGCCAAAATAAATAATTTCTCACGATGAAATAAATAAAAATATATATACCTTAGTCTAATGCATTCTCTACAGAGTAAGTATATGCTTTTTTCATGACTTTCATACAAACGAATGACTCAATTCCAACAAAACAAAACGTTTTAGTTTTTTTTCTATTTTCCCTATTTTTTGACAGTTAAATCAAAACAAAAATCGGCAAAGCCATCGTCCACATTTAAAGTGAAAAATTCTTTTTTTTTTAATTTACTGAACAATAGTATGTCAGGAGGTTGCGGGTTCGATTCCCGCCGGAGGACCAGATTTTGTACGATCTACAATTTCTGGTTTCAGGTCTGGGTGTTTTATATATATTATAAAAAAAATGTATCTATGTAGTATATCAGTCACCTAACACCCATAGTACAAGCTCTGCTTAGTTTGGGGTTAGGTGATGCTGTGTGAGTAGTCCGGAAATATTTATTTATTTTTATTTTTATAGAACGTTTGTAAATATGTACTGTCATGACAAAAGTGTGTACCATAGATCTAACAATAACATAGATGTAGAATTAGATATGTTTTTCTTTTTCACCGCATGCGACCAGCTCATCCGCACCAGCCGAAAAGAGGTGGGTTTCTTTATGACGTCAACGGTGTGTTGACGCGGTTGTTATACGCAAAATTGATGGAAAATTATATAAGTTTGCATTCATTTTATAATGTGGCATGCCGTTATCAGTGTAATGGCGAATTATTTTTATGACGCGTCTATAGTTACGTATTATTAGGTGGTTTATTTTGTTATTATAATCTAAGTTCCCTTAAAAGTAAAAAGTCATACTATTTTGTAATGTTCACGTGATACGCTTTCATTTGAGACCCTACTCGAGTATATTTGCAGATATCGGTTTCCTTCCGCACTTTTACCCTCATAACTTTTAAATGGGTCAACCGATTTTCATCAAATATGTCTTAGAACACTCGCGCGAACCCACCTTTCATACAAAAAAAAACTTGATTGTAATCGCTCCATCCGTTCGGGAGCTATGATGTCCCAGACAGACAGACAGACACGTCAAACTTATAGCACCCCCCTTTTTTATCGGGGGTTTAAAAGCTTGCAGTCGAGTACAAGAACATACGCCTCAAAATTTAAAATTATGTTTCCGTTATAATTTCTAGGGTTTTTACTAGTTAAAACTAGTTTATAAGTAGGAAAACGCGTCTTAACTGTAAAATACAAGTTTGTACATCATTTTGCAACTTTCAGGGGTCTACGTATCCTACTCGTCTATACAATGATTTTCTCTTTGACGTGTACTAAAAATAAATCGCCATAATACTGAAGGATAGTCACTTTGCTGTTGTTGTTAAGTTAGATGTTTTTTATAAGCTATGTCACAGGACCAGTTACTCTGATTTTTGTGTCACGCTGGCTATCGGCACTTTTTTTTAATATTGTTAAGCCTTCATTTGACCACAATCTCACCTGATGTAAAGTGACAATGTGGTGTAAGATGAGGCATGAAGACCTAGAAGGTAGATGGCTTCTCCGGGCCACATTACGAAACACGAAAAAATCGCTTCACGCACTGGCCCAGCCCGGGGGGTGGTGACAAGGTACTGATAGTTCGGCGCGTAGCAATCTGTGTGGACGCTATAGAAACCTTTTAGAATACCGCCGTTCAGCGCTGACAATAAGTCTAAGACAAGTCAGATTGCTACGCGCCGATGGATTTCGTGACTCTAAAATCAGCCTCAGGGATCTATTATACAGAGAGCGGACAGGCGTTCCATGCGTTCAGAATATTTGCTTTTACTTTGTATTTAAAATATATATATTTTGGAATAGTCATGCAACAACATGCCCCGTGGTAAACTAGAAGTTATTAAAATGAAATGAAATTATTAAAAAAACTTTATTGGGATCAAGATGCCCACCGGCAGGCATGCCCTGAGGCAGTTAAATTTGTTTTGCTCGGAACGCGAAACGCTTTAACGCCTGTCTCTGTCTGTTTGACAGCTCCCCTAAATCAAAAGCTATTTCACCTACCAGTTAGCTAGACCACCAAAATGTAGTATTGATATTATTGAGTACACGTGCACTTATTGCTTTGTGGCAGTGTTGCACGTATACCGCACGTCGCATGGACGTTGTATTACAGCTTAGAGGTGTTAGACTAGACTACCTACACGTAAAACGGGCCCTAAACTGCGCAGCTAAATCGTGCGGCTTTAGTCACCAGTGTAAAACCAGCTTTACAGAAAAAAAGCCGAGAAGATCGACTAAGGGCTTATTTCACAAAATCCGAGTACACAAGCAATGATTATGTCAATCTATCTCGCTTTGTCACAATGTGAGTGAGTGAAATAGCTCTATATTTTAACCATTGTCTGATTATACTCGGATAACTCGGATGTGAAACCGGCTTTCAGCATAACTGTACAAACCAACAAGCATTGAGGTGTAACATTTTGTTAAACCCTTTACGCGAGCGCGGGCGCATTTTAATGGGTCAACATTTCAGGTAGGTTCGATATTTAATCACAGAGTGAATGCAGGGTACATGCAATTATAATTATTACCAAATTTATTTTATCAAAACAATATATAAATTTGTTAGTAGTTTTTGTCTTCCTTAATTATAGTTCAAATACGATAGTAATATTTTTAAATGAAGAAATGAATGAATGTTAGGGTTAAATGCTATACCGAATAGTACGTTGAGCATTCGCACGAGATTATTCTCATCTTGATAAAACCTCAACTATATATTAGGTCCTTACATATGAAATTGGCGTTTTTCGTACTGGCCACTTTAATCACAAATTTCTCCTCTTTGGTAAGGAATTCCAAATTCAAATTTGTACACCTATAGACTCATGTATTTGTGCTTCGATGATCGTCATTCATTTGTTTTTTTTCTTCTGTTTTTTTCTGTTTGCGTCACTCATTTTACAAAATGGAAAACTTAAAATATCGCATTATTTACGAGTACGAGTTCCGCCGTGGCACTAGTGCTGCGGAAACAACTCGAAGGGTGAATGATGTGTATGGCGGTCGTGTTGCAAAAGAAAACACAGTTCGTTTTTGGTTCCAACGTTTTCGTTCTGGAAATTTCGACTTGCAGAACAAGCCCCGTGGACGGCCTGAGACTCAAGTTGATAATGAAGAGTTGAAGGCTATTGTGGAAGCGGATCCATCGCAAACCACGTCCGAGTTAGCTGCAGGCTGCGGTGTTAGTGATAAAACTGTTTTAATTCACTTGAAACAAATTGGGAAGATTAAAAAGCTTGAAAGGTGGGTACCTCACGAATTGACTGAAGCAAACCGGCAAACGCGCGTCGACTGCTGCGTTACATTACTAAACCGGCACAATAATGAAGGTATTTTAAACCGAATCATTACCTGTGATGAAAAATGGGTTCTTTACGATAATCGGAAGCGCTCAGCGCAATGGTTGGATCCTGGCCAGCCAGCCAAATCCTGCCCCAAGCGAAAATTAACCCCAAAAAAGTTACTTGTAAGCGTTTGGTGGACTAGTGCCGGTATTGTTCATTACAGTTTTCTCAAATCTGGCTAGACTATTACGGCTGATGTCTATTGTCAGCAATTGCAAACCATGATGGAAAAGCTAGCGGCTAAACAACCTAGGCTGGTCAATCGCTCCACGCCACTGCTGCTTCACGACAACGCTAGACCACACACTGCGCAACAGACGGCTACTAAATTAGAAGAGCTTCAATTGGAAAGTCTAAGACATCCTCCGTACTCCCCGGACCTTGCTCCAACAGATTACCATTTTTTTCGAAATTTGGATAACTTCTTGCAAGGGAAAAAATTCAACTCCGATGGGGCAGTCCAAATCGCCTTCAAAGATTTTATTGATTCCCGTCCGACTGGTTTTTTTAGTAAAGGGATCAATGAACTACCTATAAGATGGCAAAAGTGCATAGAAAATAATGGTTCATACTTTGATTAATTAAATATATTATATTAAAAAATATTCGACTTTTTGTTCCTCCCATACAAAACGCCAATTTCATATGTAAGGACCTAATATTTTTGACAAGTTTGTCAAAGTAGTTACTTTATTTACATCATCTTTATCATTTCTGCGGTAAGATGTCTACCAATGGACATAGACCCTTCCACATAGACATCCATTTATTTTGGTGGACTTTCTAAGTTTACCAAAATAAAAAACGCTTACCTTCATAAGCAAAATAGATAGCAAAGCTGACTACATGCTAACTTATTCGTATAGCATAATTTTTGGCGCTTTGTACTACAACATAAATGCCAAAGTGAAAGACAAAGACAAACGAATGCTAACAGCATTTTATCTAATAATTTACTATTTCGCATAAAGAAGTAAGATTATAAAATTTAGTCACGTTTATGTAGAATAAAACGGAGGTAAAAACAACGCTTAGCTTAATGCACATTGCGCAAAATGAGCCATAAGGATTAGTATCACATACAGGCGGCTTTACACAGGCTTATCCATTATACAGGGTGGCTAAAATCTTGGCACTGGAGGAAAACTGTATTATAATATTTTCGTGGGAGCATAAAAAATATAATCGACAACAATTGCAGACTTGTTTCTTTTGAAAACATAAAAACATGTTTGCATTCAGTAAAATGCGCTAACTGATTTTAAGATGTTTTCCTCCAGTCCTATAGATATTTATCCCTGTATCTACTTAACAACTGTTAAAACATAAACAATTTTACAGCCAAAGTGCTCATGCGCACCGGACAGACGTTAGCGCAAGTTCAAGCGCACCTAGACAAGGAAGGGGCTTCGGACCTGGTGGTGGACCTTGTGATCAAGAGCACCAATCGACCCGCCATCTTTCTTGAGGCTATTCAGCTAGGTTAGTATTAATTCAATATTTATTTGGCCTTTTTTTTGTAAGAAAGGAGTGAGTGTTGAGATGACGAGTGACAGAGGAAAATGGAAGGAAAAAACATGTTGTGCCAACCCTACATAATGTGTGATAAGGGCAAGAGAATGATGATGATTTATTTGGCCTTTCATTTGCCCTGCAGTAGGAAGAAACAGGATAAAAAAAAAATAACATTATCATTTATTATTTGATACACGTGGTACATAAAGCATTCTAGATTTAGTTGTTAGTTTATTATTGTATTGTTTCTTTGTTTGGTGTGTAATAAAGTATTTTCTATCTACCTATCTATAAAGGTGGGTGTTACATTGGTTTTATTCCCAGACATGAGGTATTTTATCTTTCACTTGGGTAAATAAGTGTTAACAATTCGGTATCTATACATATAGAATAATGTAAAAAGAGAGAGTTTATAGCCGTCGGACGCCCACTGCTGGATTTACCTTAACTTTTAAGCATTTGTAGCATTTTCTGCCAATATGCTTGAAAAATAAAATAAATAGGTATTTTCTTATTTAACATTGCATATGGGTCGACGTTTAATCTTATTTGTTTTTACAGGCATTGCTCTTCTGGAAGGTGGTAATCCTATTATCCAACAAAGTATCTTCACGAAACTACAAAATGGGGAGATATCTCAAGCTTTCCTCAAAGTAAGTAATGCCATCGCGTTTGGCTTAATAGCCTCGGAGAGGTAAAGCGTTTCAAACACTATCCTATTAGATACTAGATCTTTTATTTCCATTGTTTGATTTCACAAATCTTAGAATATAGACCCAGGATAACCTCAGCAGCCCGTGGTATTCTACCGTACAAAGTAAGCGGCTCTGTCATTCTCACCAATTCGCATTGGAACAGTGTGATGGGTAGTCTAGTCTATTTTAAACGCAATCGCTTAAATGCCTGACCGCTTAGGCAGGCATTTAACAGGCGGTCTGTGCCTGACTGTCAGACAGGAGTTGTCTACGAAGCAGATGTGGCTTCGGACAGGAGTTGTAGTCTATTCAGAGCGCTAACCCTTGATCACCTGACCGCTGACCGCTTCTCGGGCGGCCAGTGCCCGACTGTCAGACAGGAGCTATCTACGAAGCAGATGTGGATTTGTTGATTCTCCAGTAATATTTCTTATCTTTTTTTTATGATAGATAATCCTTTATTTGACAACAATGTCACCTGATGTAAAGTGACGATGTGGTCTAAGATGGAGCATGAAGACCTAGAAGGTAGATGGCTTCTCCGGACCACATTACTAAACACGAAAAAATCGCTTCACGCACTGGCCCAGCCCGGAGGGTGGGTGGTGACAAGCCGCGGCCGAAGCCTACCACCAGAGACTGTTCTTAGCACCACCCGGAGGTCACGTGTAAGGATTCAGAGGGTTACCACTTACGGACGTGAACAGACAAAACGTCCTCTCTATATCTCTTTTATTCTTCTTATATCTTTCAGGTTTTCTACGATAAGATGCGTGAGGCCCAACAAGAGATCAGGTCGATGGCTGCCTCTAGCACCGCTGCAGCCAGTGGTGACAAGCAACGCTCGAGCCACTCGCAGCCTAAGAAACCACCCAATAGCGACGGTACACATCCTTCCTTATTATTGGAATTGAAATTAAGTTCAGTTGTTGTCTAAGCTCTAATAATAATAATAATCCTGTTGTCTAGGCTATAATAATAGTAATAATGTAGGTAACTTAGTGTTTAATCGTTTCACCGCTGCCATGCCATGATTGAATTTAACGACTCGTGGTGAAATGCAGGTTGATTTGAGACTAGACTAAAGAAGAGAAAATCGTTCGATAAAACAATGTGGCTTGTTATGAGTTTTATATTAAACTAGTCGACCCGACAGACGTTGTCCTGTCCGACGTCTCAAAAAACAATATCTAGTTGACCGTATTGTGAATCTAAACCATTCTCTAACCCAAAAAAAATCACAAAAAATTTCATCAAAATCGGTCCAGTCGTTTGAGAGAAATTCAGTGACATACACACTCAGAGAAGAATTATATATATGAAGATTTTAACTGAAGAAAAAATAAAGCAATTTTTTTTTTAGGTAAACCTAGCCCCGGCCCACTCGTAGTGGGGGAGGAAATGGACGAGGAGGTGACATCCGCCTGTGGATCAGCTGTTCACGCATATTCGGATATACACACCATGTCCCACGGTAAGTGGCCTAACTTAGCTAAAAACAATGTAGGACCGCATCAGTGAACAAAAAACAATATTCTCTCAACTGTACGCAATCTGTGATTATTTTTTATCCAAAAAGGAAAAAAAAATATTCCTCACATTTCTGGGCATTATGTTATTATGAGGACTGGTACGGAATATTATTAATGTTATTCCTAAATAACCTTGGTAAGATTTTTCTAGATTTCTGGGAAGCCTTGTATATACCGCATTTCGTTAAATCTGTGACTGGCGCACTTTAAAACTTCCTAAAATTCTCAACAGGCACAACAGTACTCGAAGAAATAATGGCAGAGAAGAAACGCGAGAGTGGATCTTCCGACATACTCCCGGCGAAAGTATCTGTCATGAAGCCGATACTGAGGTGCCTTCAACTGCTTTGCGAGAACCACAATCCCGATCTACAGGTAAAAATTCTTTGAAAACTTCAGCGACTATTTGTTGGGGGCAGCAAAGAGAGTTTAGTTATGGTTGAAAACTGCACACGATTTATTTAGAAAATACTTGAATGAATAATGGAAAGACTTGTTAATGAACCGCGATGGTAATGTGGACTAAGAGCCAGTCCACACGGCGCGTTGCGTTGTGTTGCGTCGTCGCAACGCAAATATTTTGACGCATAGCCGGCCACACGGGCGCTGCACCATCGCAGCGTTACTATGACGCAGTCTTAACGTTCCGTCGGCGCAGCGGCGACGCACAGTTGCGGCAAGCATTTTGAAAAAATTTAAAACAGTCAGTCTATAGCAAATCATGGATCGGAAAAGACGTCTAGCATTGCTCCTATTACTACGTCACCGCCGAAATCGACGCAAGATCACAAGACGGTACTGGATCAGTCCTTTCATTTCATTAAGAAATCGTGATGGACAGTTTTTTTTTTTAGAATATCGGGAGTTGCTATTAGACGAAAAGAAGTTTTATAATTTTTTTAGAATGAGTGTATCCAGCTTCGAATGTTTATTGAAGTCCTTAGAACCACACATACGAAAAAACTATACTAATATGAGGAATCCAGTGGAACCAGTAGAAATGCTGGGAATTACTTTAAGGTAACTATATAAATATATTTAAGTAATAAAAATATAACAGTTTTTTTGGTTTGTTTAATTAGTAATCAACTCACAAATAATCAGCAATTGTCATAATTTTAAATTTAGACATTATTTAAGAGAGATATCATCCAGTAATTACAAATTAGAAAAATCGTATTCAGTTTCTTCACTTGCTTGAGATGTTTCTGGAGATGTAATTGAATTATTATAATCAGAAATGTATGTACTTTGAAAATTTGCTTTTGATACCCATAATGGTGGTTGGTGAGACGTTGATGGGCCACTCACATATGATGATGTTTGTCCATACCGCATTTCATCTATAATTTGTATAACTTTACTTTGAAAACGGAGAGTTTCTCGGTCGGAAAATTCTTGAATAGATGGCAATATAGCTCTGAAAAAGGACATATGGCGATTTTCCGGCTCCTTGAGAAGTTTTAGTCCTTCTCTTTCAAACTCATCCATTTGCATTGCCCTTTTGCGCGCGACTGGAACATAGCGCGGAGTGTTGTCTGTGGTAATGTCATCATTTGTAGACGTAGATTCATTGTTGATTTCTCTAGGCGAGTCTAAGCTAGATTCGGTGGCATTTTGTTCCACTTTTCTCAAAAAAAGAAGTTGATTGTATAAATGATACTTCTTCAGTTTCGTAGCGCCCGAGCCCGATTTTGATTCTTCTTTTAATTTTTTTGAATATCTGAAGTAATTATCTTTTACACTTCTCCATTTCTTTATTAAATCATTACCTGCAAAACCAATAGTATACATGATTTAATAATTTATACATAGTGAATTTCTCGATAAAATTTAATGACATATTCAGATATCGTTAACAAACACTATGTGACCGACTCTGGAATCGTGAAAATATAACAGCTGTTACATAAAAAAAGCAATACCTACTGAATCAAAATGTATGCAACAGCTGCTATTTTTTTCGCGATTCCAGAATTAATTGGTTACATAGAGAAAGTTATTTGCTATCGATGTCTGAATATGTCAGTATTTTTTTTCGGGTATCTATCTATCTCATAAATGCATATTATAATAATTATTTTCGTTTCAGATACCTAGGAAGTGGAAATTCAATAACTGATTTACATTTGAAATTCAAACGGGGAAAATCTACTATTGCATATATAATACAAAGAGTTTGTCGTGTTATATGGACCAATCTTCTTCGAGACAACATCCCTGAACTGACAACTGAAAGTTTCCAAACAATAGCGAGGGGTTTTGATGTAAAGGCAAATTTTCCTCACTGTGTTGGTGCCATCGACGGCAAACACATCCGCGTGTGTAATCCTGCAAATAGTGGCTCACTTTTTTTTAATTATAAAGCCTTTTTTTCGATTGTGTTGCTAGCTATTGTGGATTCAAATTACAAATTCGTATTTGTCGACATCGGTGCATACGGAAAAGAATGCGATTCAACCATATTACAAAATTCTAAACTGTACGAGCTAATGATTAACAACAACTTACCACTACCTCAACCCCAGCCACTCTCTGGTAGCAATATACCAACCCCGTATGTATTTGTGGGTGACGAAGCTTTTGGACTGAGCAAACATATTATGCGTCCATATGGCGGTCAAAATCTCGACTTACAACAAAAGGTTTTCAATTACCGTCTAAGCAGAGCCAGAAGATATGTCGAATGCGCTTTTGGGATTATGGCTAACAAATGGCGCATTTTTCACAGACCGATAGACGTGTCCTATGACTTCGCTACTAACATTATAAAAGCATGTTGTGTATTACACAATTTTGTCGCTGATCGAGATGGTTTTAGACAAAGAGATAAATTTGCTATAAGTGTTGATGAATTTCTCCCAATACAACCCGCACATGAAGAACAGACAGCACCGAATGTCATAAGACAGCAATATGCGACCTATTTTATGACTAGAGGAACTCTGCCTTGGCAGCTAAATAAGGTATAATTGTATTATGAGGGTTTTCAAGATTTTCTTGCACCGCCAATTCCGCGATCAGTAAAAAAATAATATTTTATACCTACTCAGCGTAGTCTAGGTTAGTTTTGAGCTAAGTAATAAAATAGTACCCACGCTAATCTAGATTCCCTTAGTTTTAAAATTTTAGAGTGTCGAGATATTAATTTTGTACTGATCGCGGAATTGGCGGTGCAAGAAAATCTTGAAAGCCCTCTTAAATAAAAAAAAAACATAAATATCTGTACTGTGAACTCACCAACTTTGTTTTTTCGTTCAGATGTGAAATTCTCGTAATCAGGAAATAAAACTTTTGATATGTCTTCCCAGGCTTTTGTTTTTAAATTTTTATTTTTAAAATCTACGTTTGACTTGTCCCATATAATTTCCCTTTCCTGTATCAATGTAATCAAGTAATCTATGTCAAGTTCTTCAATGGTATTCATTTTACCCTGCAAATAAAACTAAATACAAAAACGTAAACGTAAAACGAAATGAGCTTCCGTGTATCCTCTCTGTCAACGCACAAGCCAGAGAGTATATAATCACTACGTTTTAAGAGACGGGACTAGGAAGGAAATTTTTGATCTAGGCAAAATGTCAAATCGAAGTTTACTATAAATGAAACACCAACACAATAAATAATCTGTTAGAAGTTTAAAAGCAATGGTACCAACATAAAGATAATTTTAAACCTTAAAGAAGAAGAAGGGTATAGGGTTGCACTCGTACAGAATCGAGTTTTATCGATATCGATGATTTAGGTTTCTCTCAATAATAGTTTGGACCTACATACTGAAATTGGGAACAGGGAGGAGGATACTTAGTACAAAAACAAAGTGCAAAGCAAAATATTTATTTATACAATATATTATGTTCATAGTGCGTACCCATTATTTATGGCGAGATGTAAAACATCATCACATGATCATGATGATAACCATGATCAATTGAATTGAATTAAATAATACATAGTATATTATAATCTATTTTGAGTTACTCTATAGCACTAGGAAACAAGATGTAAAGAATGAGAAAATAATTTTGTTGTGGAATAAATAAATAATTAACTTTTGGTATTATGATCAGATAAATCAAAGAAAATGTTCCGCTATTGCAAAGTGTGTTAAAACCGCAAATTATTTTTCAACACATCGAGATGAATCTAAGAATATGATAATATTCTTAGATTCATCTCATAAAATGTGTCATTTAAATGAGGTTGACCAAGCATCATCTGAAAAAAAAGTTAAATTATATTCGAAAAACAGCACAACAACAAATTAATTAATATATAGTATTTAAACTCCTGATCATATTGATGGTTAATGGTTTTAGATTCCGAGTGTTGAACTGAGGATGTGGGAGACAAATTCGTTATATTTATGTTCAAACAAAGAAAAAAATAACAGGCCATAGCATATTATCGTGTTATAGATACAATTTTGAAATGAGGCTTATGTCCTAGTATATTAAAAATGATGATGAATAATTCATATTTAATTTGTAGCATAGAACCATTTAGGTCTGATGGACTTGTAATTTTGTGGTATGAAAATATATCGATGATAGGCGAGCAAACAAAACGCCTATTGTTTACAGAAGCATTATATAACATATTGGTAAATGTACTCACCGATCTTCATCCAGGGCAAATATTTGGTATAAGCTTTTTGTCTTCACTTGTCTGCTGTATGAGTTTCTTGCAAATTTCGCATCGAATAGAATTTTTATGAATTGTTTTGTTCTTCATAATTTTCACAAATTTGCGGTCCTAAATGACAATTAAAGGTCAAGTGATAGGTGACAAATTAACAATGATCCACGAAGAATAAAACCTATTTAACAAGAAGAAGAAGAATAATAATACCACTTATCTCAGAAGTAGCAGTTACAAAAAGATTTGCGAACCACTAAAGCGTATTTAATATTTGGAAGTATTATAGTCGCGATTAGTTTTATTAAGGTGGCAATTTTTTCAAAGCAATGCCTTAGCAAAGCTTTATGTCAGATTCTATCATAGACACTTGCACCAGCCTGGCACAAGCAACTGAGCGCTGGCGCTCCGACGTCGCACGAGTACACCCCCTCCCGCTTCGTCTCGGGGGCTGCTGTCCGTCATGTGTGCGTTGCGACGACGCAGCGCGCCGTGTGAACACCTTGGTTATTTGTATGTAAAACAACGCAGCGGTAGCGCTGCGTCGACGCAACGCTGACGCAACGCGCCGTGTGGACTGGCTCTGACGGACAACAGAAATGCTGTAGTGCATTTCTTTATAGTATACTTATTGTAGAAACCGTACATATTCCGGGGCGCGAAATGAAGTGCGTGAGATGTAGTGATTGGGTTAGTAGCGAAAATATACATATACAAGATGAATATCATTTTAAAAAACGGTTCAACACATAAAATGTGACTATACCCATTTTGATTGTAACATATTCATTATAATCCCGAGTGATCGCCCTAAATAAACCCTTTACATCCATTTCAAAACTCATTTCCCTTTCAGAACCTCCTGCGCAACCAGAACAACAAATCTAACTACAACCTGGTCTCCGAGACCCTCATGTTCTTGGACTGCATTTGCGGGTCCACCACGGGAGGCCTGGGACTCCTGGGCCTGTACATCAACGAGGGCAACGTCCAGCTCATCAATCAGACATTGGAGACCCTCACTGAATATTGTCAAGGTAAAACTATTATTAAGTAATTATGACTATTATGGTTTATCTCCAATAGCAAAAGTATATTATAAAAAGTTTATTGATTGCCTCAGTGGCGCGGTGGGCGAGGGTCCGCTTGCGGCGCAAGTGGTAGCGGGTTCGATTCCCGCCGGGGGGTCAAGTGTTTGTATGTTCTAAGAGCTTACCACGGGGCTAGATGTTGTTGGGTGGATTGTCCGGAAATATTTATTTACTTTATATCTAATTTATAAAATTTCCATGTCACAATGTTAGTTACCGTACACCTCCGAAACGGTTTAACCTTTTCTTATTTAGTAGGTCTGAGAATCGGCTACTAATCTATTTTTCATTTTGCAAAACACCGTTTGCTGGGGTCAGCTAGTAGGTATATAAGAATAATGGTTTCAAACACCAGCTTAAGAACCCAAGCCAATCTCACCGGCCTGCCGAACAACGAAAGAGTTCACCAATATTTTGTGGATTTTCATCCACGTTGGTGATTCCAAGACGGATAAATAGAATCTTTGCAGCTTACTACAAACGTTTCTCTAGCTTAGATATTTTTAACTCTTCTTAACAACAATTCAGAAAAAGTTCAATTGACCGTATTCTCAATAAACAATAGATTTACAATAATGTATATTTATTTTAATTCGTTATCAGTGTTGTATTATATAAAAATAATTTCACATTTATGATATTGGTACATAAGTAAACTAAAACTTCTATTATTATCAATTAAAGCTACTTTACAACTAAGCTAAATTAGATATTAAGTTTAATTTAGTTGAGTTTCACACATACTGCGCTTGCTGTGGCTACCTTAAATTAAGAAAACACTAGAACATAAATATTCTGTACCTTAATTTAAGCTATTTTAATGTATTTTCTAGTTGGTGGTCCTAAAAAAAAAAGCCGTGTTGGCTAAGTGGGAGAACACTCGACTTTCACTCCGAAGGTCGTGGGCTCAAACCCCGCCTATGAATTTTTAATGTTGAGACATTTATGTGCGCTTTAAACACGTGCTTTAACGGTGAAGGCAAACATCGTGAGGAAATCGGCATGTTCTGAGAACTTTAAAGAGTTCGAAGGACATTGTGACATTCACCAACCCGCACTTGTCCAGCGTGGTGAAATAAGGCCTAAATCTCTCTCGACAAGATAGAAGTCCCTGTGTCCCAACAGTGTGAACGTTAATAGGGTGATTATTAATTCATTAATTTCCAGGCCCATGCCACGACAATCAAAACTGCATAGCCACGCACGAATCAAACGGACTAGACATCATAACGGCACTGATACTGAACGACATCAACCCGCTCGGCAAGACGCGCATGGACCTCGTGCTCGAGCTCAAGAACAACGCCTCCAAACTGCTGCTGGCCATCATGGAGTCGCGGAACGACTCCGAGAACAACGCGGAGAGGATACTCTACAACATGAATCCTAAACAGCTGGTAAGAGACGACTTGACACCACCCCCCGGGCTGGGACAGTGCGTGAAGCGATTTTTTCGTGTTCCGTAATGTGGCATTCACGTAATGTGGCATTGTGGTAATGTAGAATTTCGACCTATCACTTAATGGCACGTAGGTGTAATTGGTAGGGCGCTGGGGCGCTATCCCAGAGATGCAGGTTCGAATCCTGTGCGTGCGAAAGTTACGGATGTGTCTTATTCT
This sequence comes from Gymnoscelis rufifasciata, assembly GCA_929108375.1. Lineage (NCBI taxonomy): Eukaryota > Metazoa > Arthropoda > Insecta > Lepidoptera > Geometridae > Gymnoscelis > Gymnoscelis rufifasciata. The sequence goes on along the minus strand of OV815327.1, from coordinate 2,455,925 downwards.
TTTTCTGCATAAAAAATATATAAATAATATAATCATAAACGAATTAACTTAAACACACAATAAGTTTTTTATGCCTCATTTTGAGACTATTAAAGAAATAAGCAAGAGTTAAATTGAACAAATATATTATATACTAGTGGCCCGCCCCGGCTTTTATTCAATTTTTTTTCCCGGCAATTATTCGATTTTTTCTCGCCTTTTAAACCTTCCCTAGACCTCCACGATCATTTCAAGACTATGATAAGATAAATCCGTTCAGCCGTTCTCGAGTTTTAATCAGACTAACGAACAACAATTCATTTTTATTTATATAGATAGATTAGAGAGCCTTTATTGAACTGTTATTTACAGATACAGATTTAGCACTAATTTGGGTAAATAACTTTGTTTTATCGAACTATTAACCTTCTTCAAGTCAAGTCTGATGTAAAAATTAAATATTTTTATGGATACTGTATGGTTATAAAATGTTTATTCCCGTCCCGGTCTGCAAGCAACAGTCTGACATCCGTTTGCATTCCTCCTTAGCCTTGTTAACAAGAATCGTTGTGTCCACAGGTTGATGTTGCCTGCTCCGCCTTCCATCAAGAACACGCGATGGATGCGGACTCCGATTCGGAAGACGACGCGCCCGTTCAGGGTGTGTCTCCGAAAGAGGTTAGTACTACGAAATACTATTATATTAATACTTGTAGTGCCCCGCGGAGCTTCCTTCGTTTTAATAGGTGTTTCCGCTATAAAAATTATGGCCTATGTCCTTTCTCAGGCTCTAGATAATCAGTGTACCAAATTTACTTTAAATGGGTTCAGTAGTTTTTGCGTTTAGAGGTGGAGACAGACAGAGTTACTTTCGCTTTCATCTGGGGGCACGGCAGTGCCCCCACCAAGTCGAGCAAAAAAGCGGCACGGCCGTACCATCCTTTTCTCGAAGGAATTCACGCCATTTTGGACCCCCTGTAACTTCGTTGTGGATAAAACTAGAAGACTGAAATTTTCAGTAACCATGCAGGACTGTAAAGACACGGTATATTTCAAATTTCATTCAATTTGAACCAGTATTTTAAGAATTATAACGGGTCAAATTTCGTAATTTTGTCACTCACTCACTGACTGACTGACTCACCGATCATCAAAATTCTAAGGCACTTCTAGCAGACCTAGAAGCTTCAAATTTGGAATATAAGTAGTGTTTGGTGTATGAATCAAGGAAAAACTAAAAAATCTAGAAAAAAACCGGTATAGAGGGCGCTGTCGTACCTTTTCTCGAAGCAATTCAGGCCATTTTCGACCCCCTGTAACTTCGTTGTGGATAAAACTAGAAGACTGAAATTTTCAGTAACCATGCAGTCATTGTAAAGACACGGTATATTTCAAATTTCATTCAATTTGAACCAGTATTTTAAGAATTATAACGGGTCAAATTTCTTAATTTTGTCACTCATTGACTCAACGATCATCAAAATTCTAAAAAGAAAAAAGTAGAACTGTCTACAAAATACAAAAAGAAATGAGATCCCATCAAAAACAATACTTGTCAAAAAAACCAAGTCGCGCAACTCAGTTGTTCTGCGGTAATAAGTTGTGAGATCCAAGTAAATCCAAGTCTTCAAATTTCGTCTCAAAATTTTTTAATGTTTTATATAAATATATAGAGACTTGGCCATCGCCTTTTTTTTTGTCTTTTTATAGACGTGTTTCACCATGCCGTGTTCGGTCCATACCCTTTTCAACAAATTTTAGTAATATTAGGTGCTTACCGACGTTCTTAAATGCGTTGAGGTTTTACAAAGTAGATGTAGATAAAGTACGATGAATTAGGTTAAAAAACTTATTTTATTTTATTTAAAACTCTCTTTACGGTTCGTCATATTAAAACTGGCCGCGCATCATCCCGGAAGTGAGTCTTAGCCTACAAGACAATAGAACCTCAGCGGTCCCTGTCCAGTCTGAAATAAGAAGTGTCAGAAAGAAAACGGTGTTTTAAGACCCCTCATTATGCCACTCATAGATCTGACATGGAAAGCTGTTAAAAAGCTACAGGGTTATAAAAGCGTTTTGAAGGTTTTAATTAAGTAGCTAGCTCTAGATTTTTGTTGAGGACTGCATTCATTATGTAATACTTTCTTTGTTTCTCTTATAAGTGGTCGATTGATGTACCACAGGTGGGGCACAACATCTACATCCTGTGCCACCAGCTGGCCGCGCACAACAAGGAGCTGGCGGCGCTCGTCCGCCTCGCGCCGCCGCCCGCCGCGCCCAGCGCGCACGCGCACGCGCTGCAGTACTACCGTACTCACACCGCGCAGATAGAGGTGAGTCCGCCGCCCGCCGCGCCCAGCACGCGCTGCAGTACTACCGTACTCACACCGCGCAGATAGAGGTGAGTCCGCCGCCCGCCGCGCCCAGCACGCGCTGCAGTACTACCGTACTCACACCGCGCAGATAGAGGTGAGTCCGCCGCCCGCCGCGCCCAGCACGCGCTGCAGTACTACCGTACTCACACCGCGCAGATAGAGGTGAGTCCGCCGCCCGCCGCGCCCAGCACGCGCTGCAGTACTACCGTACTCACACCGCGCAGATAGAGGTGAGTCCGCCGCCCGCCGCGCCCAGCACGCGCTGCAGTACTACCGTACTCACACCGCGCAGATAGAGGTGAGTCCGCCGCCCGCCGCGCCCAGCACGCGCTGCAGTACTACCGTACTCACACCGCGCAGATAGAGGTGAGTCCGCCGCCCGCCGCGCCCAGCACGCGCTGCAGTACTACCGTACTCACACCGCGCAGATAGAGGTGAGTCCGCCGCCCGCCGCGCCCAGCACGCGCTGCAGTACTACCGTACTCACACCGCGCAGATAGAGGTGAGTCCGCCGCCCGCCGCGCCCAGCACGCGCTGCAGTACTACCGTACTCACACCGCGCAGATAGAGGTGAGTCCGCCGCCCGCCGCGCCCAGCACGCGCTGCAGTACTACCGTACTCACACCGCGCAGATAGAGGTGAGTCCGCCGCCCGCCGCGCCCAGCACGCGCTGCAGTACTACCGTACTCACACCGCGCAGATAGAGGTGAATCCGCCGCCCGCCGCGCCCAGCACGCACGCGCTGCAGTACTACCGTACTCACACCGCGCAGATAGAGGTGAATCCGCCGCCCGCCGCGCCCAGCACGCGCTGCAGTACTACCGTACTCACACCGCGCAGATAGAGGTGAGTCCGCCGCCCGCCGCGCCCAGCACGCGCTGCAGTACTACCGTACTCACACCGCGCAGATAGAGGTGAGTCCGCCGCCCGCCGCGCCCAGCACGCGCTGCAGTACTACCGTACTCACACCGCGCAGATAGAGGTGAGTCCGCCGCCCGCCGCGCCCAGCACGCGCTGCAGTACTACCGTACTCACACCGCGCAGATAGAGGTGAGTCCGCCGCCCGCCGCGCCCAACACGCGCTGCAGTACTACCGTACTCACACCGCGCAGATAGAGGTGAATCCGCCGCCCGCCGCGCCCAGCACGCGCTGCAGTACTACCGTACTCACACCGCGCAGATAGAGGTGAGTCCGCCGCCCGCCGCGCCCAGCACGCGCTGCAGTACTACCGTACTCACACCGCGCAGATAGAGGTGAGTCCGCCGCCCGCCGCGCCCAGCACGCGCTGCAGTACTACCGTACTCACACCGCGCAGATAGAGGTGAGTCCGCCGCCCGCCGCGCCCAGCGCGCACGCGCACGCGCTGCAGTACTACCGTACTCACACCGCGCAGATAGAGGTGAGTCTGCCCCGGAGGGGAGTTGTGAACGCGTATGTATACCTAGTTAGATGATGGGTTTCAAACCAAGAGCCCCAAGCCAACCTCGGCGACGAGTTGATATTTTCAGGGATTATGTTATTTCTCTTGCCGCTAGGACAACAAATACTAAACACAATAATGAGGCTTCACTAGCCAGTAGATGTGATTGTCTCTTGCTCATACACTGTAATTGGTTAATTATGAAATAGGAACTTTTCCTATTTTTTATCTTTGTTCGATTGCAGTGAATACATACTTGTATTATTAAAATTTACTGTAACCATAGTATAAGATAATTTGTTACTAATATAATATGGACCTCAACTTAATGTCATTTTGAATTTGTTATGTTCTCAGAAATACATTTTTTTTTAAATAATAAATGTAGATAAAAGGGGCTCCAATACTACTCACGTGATTTTTATGAAAGTATAAAGCGATGGGTGACTGTTCTGACTACATCTTTTTAGTACTTATATTTTTAATTATTAATATGTAATTGAAAAAATGTGTATAAACTTTACACTGAACCGAAGACCATCACGCCTTCACTGCAAGGCGACACCGCCTTGACAGATGTTTCCATGGCACTAAGGTATCTTAGACCTATATATGTTTACTAGCTGTGCCCTGCGGTGCTACCCGCGTTATAATGGATGAAGTACTCTTAACCAACAACATATTTATTTGAATAAAGATTAATATTATTATGTTGATACAACTTAAACAAATTATTTCGACCAAATTAGGTACCATAAAAACGGTTTTTGTGAGTTAATCTTAAAAGATAGACATATACTATCGCCTGTCGGACTGTTTTTTAGATCATTAAAAGAGCTATTATTCTTTAATACATATTTTTTGTGTATCTTGAACCGTTTTCACGGCGCACGCAACGGAAGGCTTCAAAGATGAACAATTTCTCCCGTTTTTTACACATTTACCACTATATCTTTGCTCCTATTGGTCGTAGCGTGATGTTATATAGCCTATAGCCTTCCTCGATAACTGGACTATCCAACACAAAAAGAATTATTCAATTCGAACCAGTAGTTTCGGAGATTAGCGCGTTCAAACAAACAAACAAACAAACAAACAAACAATCAAACAAACAAACAAACTCTTCAGCTTTATAATATTAGGTCCTTACATATGAAATTGGCGTTTTGTATGGGAGGAACAAAAAGTCGAATATTTTTTAATATAATATATTTAATTAATCAAAGTATGAACCATTATTTTCTATGCACTTTTGCCATCTTATAGGTAGTTCATTGATCCCTTTACTAAAAAAACCAGTCGGACGGGAATCAATAAAATCTTTGAAGGCGATTTGGACTGCCCCATCGGAGTTGAATTTTTTCCCTTGCAAGAAGTTATCCAAATTTCGAAAAAAATGGTAATCTGTTGGAGCAAGGTCCGGGGAGTACGGAGGATGTCTTAGACTTTCCAATTGAAGCTCTTCTAATTTAGTAGCCGTCTGTTGCGCAGTGTGTGGTCTAGCGTTGTCGTGAAGCAGCAGTGGCGTGGAGCGATTGACCAGCCTAGGTTGTTTAGCCGCTAGCTTTTCCATCATGGTTTGCAATTGCTGACAATAGACATCAGCCGTAATAGTCTGGCCAGATTTGAGAAAACTGTAATGAACAATACCGGCACTAGTCCACCAAACGCTTACAAGTAACTTTTTTGGGGTTAATTTTCGCTTGGGGCAGGATTTGGCTGGCTGGCCAGGATCCAACCATTGCGCTGAGCGCTTCCGATTATCGTAAAGAACCCATTTTTCATCACAGGTAATGATTCGGTTTAAAATACCTTCATTATTGTGCCGGTTTAGTAATGTAACGCAGCAGTCGACGCGCGTTTGCCGGTTTGCTTCAGTCAATTCGTGAGGTACCCACCTTTCAAGCTTTTTAATCTTCCCAATTTGCTTCAAGTGAATTAAAACAGTTTTATCACTAACACCGCAGCCTGCAGCTAACTCGGACGTGGTTTGCGATGGATCCGCTTCCACAATAGCCTTCAACTCTTCATTATCAACTTGAGTCTCAGGCCGTCCACGGGGCTTGTTCTGCAAGTCGAAATTTCCAGAACGAAAACGTTGGAACCAAAAACGAACTGTGTTTTCTTTTGCAACACGACCGCCATACACATCATTCACCCTTCGAGTTGTTTCCGCAGCACTAGTGCCACGGCGGAACTCGTACTCGTAAATAATGCGATATTTTAAGTTTTCCATTTTGTAAAATGAGTGACGCAAACAGAAAAAAACAGAAGAAAAAAAACAAATGAATGACGATCATCGAAGCACAAATACATGAGTCTATAGCTGTACAAATTTGAATTTGGAATTCCTTACCAAAGAGGAGAAATTTGTGATTAAAGTGGCCAGTACGAAAAACGCCAATTTCATATGTAAGGACCTAATATTAGTATAGATATAGGCCTAAGATGCCTGAAATGAATGATTTATTAATACCACTATTCACCAAGGCTTATTGTTCTTATTATTCACAGATAGTTCGCACAGACCGGAGCATGGAACAGATAGTATTCCCAATTCCGGAGATCTGCGAGTATCTTCCGTCCGACAGTAAGCACCGCGTGCTGCAGACTGCGGAGCGTGACGACCAGGTGAGTTGGGCTGAACCGTCACGGTCTGAGGTGAAATACTCGACCGCGAACACGGGAACAGTTTAATTTCCTAGGAAGTAGGAGAGATTTGGGCCTTTGACCTGCATCTACCTTCTAGGTCTTCATGCCCCATCGTAGACCACATCGTCACTTTACATCAGATCACAATCTCAATTGTGGTCAAATTAAGGCTTATCAGGCATAAAAAAAATGTATTACTTATTTTTCCATGTATCTCGCGCAAACTATTCAGTTTTGAAAAATATTATGTTAGAAATCACAATACCCTCAATAATCATTTTTGAAACCTGATGAAAAAAAGAGTTGTTTCAGTTCTTTAGTAGGTATGGAAAAATCCAAAAAAAATTGATATATCTAGTTTTTTGGAAAAATCTTGATGCGGTTGACAGAATACATCTACTTACCAAGTTACAACAATCAATGTCCGTGTACGCTACAGTAATTTTTTTTCGATACCATGAGAACTATTCTCAAAGTATCGGAAAAAATTACTGTAGCATACACGGACAGACATACTTTACGAATCTATAAGGGTTCCTGTGTTTGCCACGAAAACCTATAAAATAGTTTTTTGATGAAATTGTTTTAAGCTAATTTTTTTATAAAATTGTAATATTTCAGGGCAGCAAAGTAGCAGACTTCTTCTCAAGACTTGACAATTTATTCCACGAAATGAAATGGCAGAAGAAGCTAAGAGGTAAGAATGGAAGATGCTACAGACCATTACTAAGTAATTTCGTTTGGATAATTCATTTGTTTAATTAACCTATTTAAATGAAAAATAAAAAAACTACTTACTATATTGCTTTTTCCCGATATAATCCCAAATGCGAATAATTTGTTTGTTTTTGTCTTGATTTTGTATCCCAAAAAATAAACTATTCAATGCAAATACAACAATACAAAAACACTTTATTGTACATACAGTAATATATAAATACAACAACACGTAAACAAATGTTATAAACAAACATAAAGGTATTTATTTGTTTAATAAAATCTTGTTAATTAATACCCGTTTTTATTCGCAGGTCAACCTCTTTTGTTCTGGGTGTCGTCCTACATGTCTTTGTGGAGCAATATATTATTCAACTTCGCTGTTCTGATCAACGTCATAGTGGCCTTTTTCTATCCATTCCAAGACGAGAATCCTAGTAAGTACATATTTAAGCCGTGTTGGCTAAGTGGGAGGACACTCGACTTTCATTCTGAAGGCCACGCACCCTCTGGATTTTTCTTCTTGAGTAATAAATGTGCGCTTTAAACACGTGCTTTAACGGTGAATGCAAACATCGTGAGGAAACCGGTATGTTCTGAGGACTTTAAAGAGTTTGAAGGACATGTGACATTCACCAACCCGCACTTTTCCAGCGTGGTAAATTAAGGCCTAATATCTCGTGGGAACGTTAATAGGGTGATGATGATGATGATGACATATTTAATAACTGGGTCTTAGCATTTTAATATTTGCATGCCATTTTACTGGTAAAGTATAAACCTTATTTCAAACTAAATATCTATTTTTGTAAAATAAATACATTTAATTTATTAAAAACAAGCAGTGACGTATTTTGTAGCAAGTTTCTTTTAAATCGGTTCAGTAGATCTAGAGATAACCCTCTACGACCGTCACAAATTACCTCTTTATGGTATAAGTATAGATTACAAGTACTTGATAATGTGGTCGCCAGTTATAACAATGCGATGTAAGCATTTAACAGGTACTAAAATCTTGCGCTATATAAACTGCAGTTAAACAACCTTTTTCTTTTAACAAACAGCTCTCTCGATAAGCCTTTATGTTAACATGTGTGATAAAATGAGAGACTATTTCGAAATATGTGTCATAGCCTCGGTGGCGCAGTAGGCAGCGCGTAAGTCTCATAATCTTAAGGTCGTGAGTTCGATCCTCACCCGGGGCATATTTTTGTGTTATTTATCGGTAGATTTTCCACTCCATGGTGACAATTTTTCAAGTAAATAATAAACCTACTTGCTTTTACCTAATTTTTTGCTGTGATTTAAATTTGCTCTTTCGTTTTCCTTAAATTTTATCCAAAAAAACCTTATACCGTCTCCTGAAGATAACGGACTCAACAAATATATAAATAACGTTAAGCTTGCGCGAGTTAAAGGCCTTTTTGGGACACATTTTCTGTCTTTATATAAATAAATAAATAAATAAATATTTCCGGACAATCTACACAACAACATCTAGCCCCGTGGTAAGCTCTAAGCTTGTGTTACGGGGACTAGATATCTGATATACTTAATATAATATACATACATATATAGATATTTTTATTATACATATTAAACACTTTACATGTTATTATTATAATTTTTTCTTCAGTTGAGACATTCATTCGCAAATATTCTAAAACTTAGTTTTGTTGGCCCGTAGAACTCGGCCAGCACCTGTCCCTAGTGGTGTGGTGCGTGTCCGTGGTGGCGGGCGGCCTGGTGACGTGCCTGCCGCGCTCCTCCGGGGTCCGGGCCCTGCTGGCCAGCGGCATAGTGCGGCTCATGTACTCCGCGGGGCCCGAGCCCACGCTGTGGACGCTGGCGATGCTGACTGTAAGTTTTGTTTATAACTAGCGGCCCGCCCCGGCGTCGCACGGTTAAAAAAGTTCCCGGCAATTTTTCCTTATTTGCTCACCGTTTAGACCTACCCTGGACTACGGCAAATATTTTAAAAACAAAATCAGCTCAATCGGCCCAGCCGTTCTCGAGTTTTAATCAGACTAACGAACAACAATTAATTTTTATTTATATAGATAATAACATTTAAGAGTTTTTGGAGTTTACCCCTTAAGAAACGATTTGAGTTATAAGGCCCGGTACGGAAATTTTATGAGAAGTAAAATCAAGTGTAACAGGAAAAGTTGAGGCGTTACGTAGAAAGAGATAAACATATATCGCTCGTTTAAAAATAAAGAGAAGTAACTCAAAAAAACGGCATTGTGAGATTTTATCATAAACAGCATTATCTCAATCCAATGCACGGGATAGCTTCGACAGCTACTTCAAAACGAGCATTAGAAGGAGAAAAAACAATCACCCATCTCTTTTCCATTAAACGGGAAGTTCAAATCAATTCTAGTAAAGGGCGACATTCAGTCTTGTGCCATCAGTCATGACGTAATAGTGTATTATATGCGGGAGTACAACGGAATAATTCTCTGTAGTAACAAAGGTAAGCCCCCTTTTTGTACTTAATTTAATCATAAGATGATACATTTGGTTTTAATTCCTTTTTGTTTTAATAATGATGGTAATATTTGCGTCAAAATAAGTTTTATTTCCTTTTATTATTAAAAAATGTGCTAGATTACAAGTAACTTTAGGATTTGTTTCCTTTTATTTTTAAAAACTTGTAAGCATTTAAGATGTATTTGTTTATTATTAAATCTTGTTCTAAGATCCAGGCAAAATTAAAAGTTATTTCTCTTTATGATTAATTTGATAAAAATTTCGATCGTTATATTTTAAATTACTTCTTTTTGTGATAAACTAGGCACGTAAGATGTCTTGGAGATGTAAGAAACTTGTCATGCTGGCAAATGCATCGGCCACCCAATGGACACAAGCAGTGGTTCCTGCTATGGAGGTAAGATAGGTACCATCTACCGAAAATCTAGATTAGCTTAAAATTGATTAAAATAACTCTTTTTATATGACTTATTTACATAAAAATCTGTTTTATTTAAAGGTTTTAGAGGAAGAATTTAATAATAAAAATAATAGTGCCCCGATTGATACTATAGAGACGGCAAATATTGTCTCGTGCTACAACCAAAACTATGATAATGACCATGGTGATCATCAACATAATATAGATGCTTCACAAGTAAGTATTCATATCCATTTAGTCGACTATTTTAGTGTTTGATTTTCATAATATTACTTACATTATAATACTAACTAACAAAAGCATGAGGCATCGCATCGATCAATATGCTATAGTTTTACCTACGTACGTTGCAGTTTTTTAAACTGTTGCTTCTTCCAGAAACACGAAGAAGACACGGCTATGGATTCGTTGATTTCTTCCCATAGTGAAAATGAAGAATGCGAACAAAACAGTTATCAAGAGGTAAGACTGCTTACTTCAAAAATACCTTATAAAAATGGGTAAATACAATCATCACAATATTGGTTTAGGTTATTAGATACTTAACAGTTTTCTTTTAATTGCAGCATCTAACGGCACGTGATTCAAAAGCACCTGAAATAGATAACAAATCTCCAAATGAAACAAAAAGCAGTTTTCCACGAAGTCTAGTTCCTGAATATGACAGTGATATTTCGACTAGTGACAACGATGATGATGAACCAATTAAAACTATACCGCAACGCAGCTCTTCGTCTTCGAGTTCTTCAAGCTCAGATTCTAATAGCTCGTCAAGATCTCCGACACCAACTTATCAACAGACTGCAGAAAAAAATGTGACGGCACAAACCAGGGAATTAATTGACATTGGCCCTTCAGACACGCAGATTATAGAATCGGAATCGGATTTTATAGAGAATACGCCCGAATCAACTCTTCAAATGAACCCTAGAGAAAAACGGGGTGATTCTATGAGCCCAGTAAATGAAACTCCACCCATTTATGCCGACGAGAGTGATTTTGATGATGATGTAGCCGACCCTAGTTATGGTAGTACAGACAAATTTTCATAGAGCGCTGCTACTAGACTAAGAAACTTAATAATTCCTTCCAGTTCCGATTCTTCTGACTCTGACCTAGAGACAGAGCAAAGAGGACGCAAGAGACCTCGAAACATGAAAAATTGGAAGCAAAATAAAGCAAAGCGTCTTCGAAACCATGGTAGTTCCTATACAACATTGTCAAGCTCAAAAAAACAAATTGCTGCTAGATGTCTTAAGGTACCTTGCACTAAAGAATGTAGACAAAAATGTACAGAAAAAATAGATGATTATGACAGATATGAATTATTTAACGAATTTTGGAAGCTAGGCGATTTAAGTAAGCAAAGAGCTTACATAAACTCGTGCGTGGTTGATGTAAAACCAAAATATAAATATACAAATGCTAATAAACCACGAAAACCTAACAAAGCGTATTATTTTACAATAAATAATACGAAGGTTAGGGTTTGCGAGTATTTTTTAGAAGCACTTTGGATGTATCAGATAAAATGATATTTACAACACAAACTAAAATAAACGAACATGGAATGGCGCTAGATGACATGCGAGGTAAACACGGAAATCAAAATAAACTAAGTGCGCAGCTAATAAATGATATTAAAAAACATATTGAATCAATTCCCAGGATTGAATCACATTACTTGAGAGCTTCCACGACCAGACAATACATAGACGGAGGAAAAAATATTAAACAACTTTATGACGACTTCACACAAGAGCAAATAGAAAATAACAGAGAAACATCCAATTACATAGCTTATTACAAGATTTTTAACAATGAATTTATTTGAGTTTCTTCACACCCAAGAAAGACCAATGCGATACATGTACCTCCTACCTTAACGCTAATGAAGAACAAAAAAATTATTTAGAAGAAAAATATAACAAGCATTTGATAGAAAAGAATTTGTGTAGAGAAGAAAAGAATACGGACCGCAAAAACATTAATGATGACAACATTCTTGCCATTTATGACTTAGAGTCAGTACTGCAGTGCCCTCGCGGAAATTCTTCTGCATTCTACTATAAATCAAAATTAAACAGTTATAACTTAACAGTTACTGAACTTACAAATAAAGACACCAAAAAACAAGCTTACGACAATGTTCATTGTTACTTGGTGCTATTGAGATTGGAACATGTATATGGAATTACCTTCAAAATATTTCATCACAATGTGAGTCAAATGCTGACTGCAAGAACGTTATCTTCTACTCAGATAATTGTTGTGGCCAGAATAAAAATAAATATATAGCCACATTATACATGTACGCTGTGCATCACTTGAATATAAAGAGTATTACTAATAAATTTCTCATACGAGGACATACTCAAAATGAGGCAGACAGCGTACACTCTTTAATAGAAAGAGAAGTGAAAAAGAACCTTAAGTCTGGGCCCATATACAGCCCAGATCAGTAGGTACATAACTTTAATTAAAAGTGCTAAAAAGAGTAAGCCAGCTGTAAATGTTCACGAACTCACCTTTGAATCAATGATGGATCTTAAAGTCTTGCAAGAAGATTGGGGGTATAACTTTAACACAGACATAAACGGCCAAAATGTTAATTGGAATGACATCAAACAATTAAAAATGACAAAGGCAGACCCATTCTCATTTTACTATAAGACATCATATGAAGAAAATGTCATGAAAGAGGTGAACGTTAGAAATAAAAGGAAGAAGATGAAAAATATATCAGAAATAGAAATAAAGAATGCTTATACTCAGAGACAAGAGCTAAGCTCGAACAAAAAGAATGATCTGAAGGACCTTCTTACCAAGGGCTTGATTCCATCCTACTATGAGAATTTCTATAATTCCATTATTTAAGTATTACATTGATACCTAGTACTAGTAGGTAGTTTAAGTACCTTCAGTAGTAGTTTAAGTACTTACCTAAAGTCTGTGATTTTCTTAAGCCTAAGTTAATTTTTTGAGAAAAATTTACTTTTTATTGTGACCTGAAAAGAAAGTTCCTATTCCTAAGTTAAAATGTATAAGTCTGAAATTAGGTCTTTAAGTAAAAGTATTCTTAGTAAAATCTCATTTTTTGAGATAACGGGTAACCAAAGTAGTGTATTGATATGGTGTAATTGTTTTTTGATAAAAGTTTAACTTTTTTATTGTGATTTAGTAATTAAGTTCTTATGAAACTACTCTTGTTAAAAAAGTACAAAGTTTTCACTGCCATGTTTTTATAATAATTGTATAAATTTCCATTCGTGTTTCATTTTATTAGCAAAACATCAACCTAGTAGAGAACACAGTTCAATATAAAACAGAAATATTATGATATACAGGATTCTAAACATTTATTCCTTAATAATAAAAAGAAGCTTTTCGTTATATTGCTGGAAATTCAAATAATATTTAAAATAGAACAGCATCATTAATACATACAACTGGTAAGAATTTGAATAAAATGCCAGTTTTTTATCATAAAAAGAAGTAAGTCAGTAATTATTTTTTTAAAGCCTTGTAAGTAAAAAACTACTTATTTACCTACTGATTTACTTGCTTAATATTGAAGATAAATCTATTGACTATTCCATAGTAAGAAAAAAATATATATATCTACACGAACAAATTATTTATTCCTCATTTACTAAACATACTCCAACACACAAAACTTCTTTTTATTTTTATACGTGCGATATATCTGTAGGATTGAACGTGTAAAAGAATGAGATGGAATACATTGCACAGCGTATCTCATTCTCGGGGTCTCCTCTTTGCGCGATACTTCGTAGTCTCACTGTATTTTATTTATATTATTTTGTAACATACTTTATGTAATACGCTTTATTGAAGTAATATAAATAATCCGAATAATTACAGATATATGTTTGTTTCTCTTATTATTTTAGCAGATGCGTTCATTTACCCTTTTTTTCTATTCGATATATATCATAATTATCGTTCGTAAGGAGTAAACTCCAATCGTGCGTCGTAGCTGACACACACACACTTTTTTTAAACTGTTAGGGACCGTTCCCGCGATGGTATCGCGACGATTTCATCGTAGTGCCACCCACGTATTCGAAGTTGCTTGTGAAGAAATTGCAATAAGACCACTTATTACGCATGCTAGATTTAATTTTATGATTAATAATTTTGTATTTTTGTTATTGGTGGGAGTAATAAAGAATTTTTCCATCTAACTGTCTTGTGGCAGTTAGTGTTTGAACCAATCTGAACATACAGCTGACCGTCTGTGATTGGCTTAATGTAAAAATGCTTTCAATGGCAACAGTTAAGATTTAAGTTTTTGTTAGGTTAACCTTCCTGTACAGTCCATTAAATATGACTTTTATTATTTTATGATGGATTTGTAACATATTGGATTTTAATAACATTATTTTTTTGTATTAAACATAGTTTTAGTTGACAATGCCACTACTCGGCAGCTCAATTATTATGTTACATCTCATATTGAATGTCTTGTGTGTGTATTTTCCTGTATTTTCTGTGTGTGATTATAATAATTATTAGAACTTAACGAAATCAAGTGTACAATGTTGCCTATGATGAATAAACTACTATGAAACTGTAGAGGACATCAAGGAAAAGAGAGTTATATTTGAACACTGCACAATTTATTTAGTAATACTTTAATTAAATGAATGACGTGTTGATGAGCCGCGATGGTAATGTGGACTGACGCGGGCGCTGCATCCCGCGCCCGGCGGTCCCACGGTAACAGAAATGCTGCGTTGCATTTCTGTATACTAAACATATTGTACGAACCGTACAGAAACTATGAAACTAAGATGGTACACATCGTCTAAGACCACACAAAGCTCGCAGCTTGGAGATCAATTCAGTATTTTATTTATGCTGATATTAATGTCCTTGTCGTACAGATAGTAGTGAAAGGCGTGCACCTGGTGTCCATAATGGGCAACCAGGGCACGCTGTCGAAGTCGCCGCGCCACGTCGCCACGGACCCCGAGCTGCTGTACCACTCCGTCTACTTGCTGATCTGCTTCCTCGGGATATGCTGCCACCCCTTCTTCTTCTCGGTTCTGGTGAGCGCTACATCTGCTGTCTTCTATAAGCCGAGGCTATTGCCTATACAGAGTGATTTCGAACCTTGATCAAACGAAATCTGCGGTTACACGACATAAATTTATCGATTGTTATCGGATAAAAAAAATGATATGTTAGGTATTTAAAAAAAAGCTTATATATTATATAAGCTAAATTTAATATATTAAAAGTAAAAAAGTAAAGTAAAAATTCTTTATTTGACATAAAATGAGGTACAGTAACAAAACAATGGTTCCATAGGCTCCCGAACTAGTTAAAAACTGTATTACATTGTTTTATAAAAACTGCTTCATTTGCTTTTTTCTTTGCTTCTGTTTGAGTTAACAGTGAATTTATAAAAAGTAGTCTCATTTGAAAGCTAGATAGTTTACATAGCTAAGAAAATTAAAAGAAAATACAATTTCGGCACGAAAGCCTATTCAAAAAATTTTTTTTGTTGAAATTTAACAAAAAATTCGGTTTTTATTTTATTTTTGATCTTGTAACTTTTAAATTGGATTATTGAGTATTAAAGAAAGAATTCATTTATTGATTCACACACAATACACAGTAGGTAATCACAAATAAACATAGTACATTGCGTGTGTGGACCAAAAGGTTTTGCCTCAGCTTTATGTTGGTAGGATGCAGGATGCATAGCAACTCGGGTGAGTTAATAACTGATGATGACTTTCTCCCCAGCTCCTCGACATTGTGTACCGCGAAGAGACGCTACTGAACGTGATGAGATCAGTAACACGCAACGGGCGGTCCATCCTTCTGACGGCCGTGCTGGCGCTGGTGCTGGTCTACATGTTCTCCATCGTCGGCTACATGTTCTTCAGGGACCATTTCCTGCTGTCCGTCGACAAACTGGACGGTATGTACATTGTGGGTGAGAGACCCTCTCTCTGAAGTATAAAGTCTTTCTAAAGGGTTTGTATGTTCTCGTCCGTAAGTGGTAACCCTCTGAATCCTTACACGTGACCTCCGGGTGGTGCTAAGAACAGTCTCTGGTGTTAGTCTTCGGCCGCGGCTTCCAACCTCCGGGCTGGGCCAGTGCGTGAAGCGATTTTTTCGTGTTTCGTAATGTGGCCCGGAGAAGCCATCTACCTTCTGGATCTTCATGTCCCATCTTAGACCACAACGTCACTTTACATCAGGTGAGATTGTGGTCAAATGAAGGCTTATACAGCATAAAAAACTACAAAATTGTAAATACTAATAAAGCTGTGTTGTTCTATTCGCTTCTAATTCTAATTCTTTGTTGGGCGGACTAAGGGCTGCACTGACGTCTCGCTTTGGAGTGTATTGTGCATTACCCCCATGCCTAGCTAGGCCCTAAACATCCTAACTCCGTGTTGTACCGCAGTAGGACTTTCGGAGATTTACAGAGTAATAACTACAAAATTGTAAATACTAATAAAGCTGTGTTGTTGTATTCGCTTCTAATCTCAGTGTAATCTCAGTGTAAGTTGACCTGTCCGTGTATGCCCTGTGCTTCTAAGGACATAGACATTTTGACTTTGACTTTGAAGCCTAGGTACTATAACTATACGTGATATGTGCATAGTGAGGTGCTACGAAATACACATTTTTGCTGAATTCTCCTCAGAATAAAATAAGCTTCATAATAATTAAAAAAAAATCTATATGCTGGTGGAGTTTTTTTAATACTTTATCTCTAATCAGTACTATTGAATCAATAGTAACCATTAGTACATTCTTATATGAGGATTATTTAAATATTTTTGCACACCAGTGTAATCTTTGGCTTAACTACTCGCTTTTATCATAGAAACATAAAAAAGCCGTGTTGGTTAAGTGGGAGGACACTCGACTTTCATTCATCATCGGGTCGTGGGTACAAACCCCGCCACTCACCTCTGGATTTATCTTCTTGATAAATTTACGTGCGCTTCAAACACGTGTTCTAACTGTAAAGGCAAACATCGTGAGGAAACCGGCATGTTCCGAGAACTTTAAAAGAGTTTGAAGGACATTCAGCAACCCGCACTTGGCCAGCGCGGCGAATTAAGGCCTAATCTCTCTCGTCCAGAGAGAAGTCCCCGTGTCCCAGCAGCGGGAACGTTAATAGGGTGATGATGATAGAAACTTTGCCCTTCCAAATGCAATGTTATCTGTTTCTGCCAGATGACGATGACCCCCGGTTCTCGCCGGGCTGCGCCGAGCCCGCCGGGAGGTACGTGGGCGCGGGCGGGCAGTGCTCGCGGCCCGCGCGCATCGTGTCGGTGGGCGGGGAGCTCAAGGAGCGCAGCTGCGACTCGCTCATCATGTGCATCGTCACCACGCTCAACCAGGGCCTGCGCAACGGGGGGGGCATCGGCGATATCCTGCGCGCGCCGGCTAGCTTTGTGAGTACCGCGACTACCTAGATTACCAACCTACCTACCTTACTTACCAACCTACCTACCTTACTTACCTACCTACCTTACCAACCTACCTACCTTACTTACCTACCTACCTTACTTACCTACCTACCTTACTTACCTACCTACCTTACTTACCTACCTACCTTACCAACCTACCTTGCGAATGCTTTGCGGTATTGTGAGTTTTTGAGTTGCATAGAGAATAAGAGCTTTCAAACACGATTTCAATGTGGCCATTCACGATACGTCTGTTAAGAGCTTTCAAATGAAATACTTCCTGAAAGATTTACTATATTGTTAATTTCCGTAAAAAACTGCTATCTATATAATATGTAATATATAATTAAGACGAAAAGCGGTAAGATATATTAATAATTAAACAAAAATTAAACATCATGCACCCCTAGTTTTTTCTTTAATTAATATAATATATTAATTGAAGGATGACATGTGTAAGAAAGGAGTGAGTGTTGAGATGACGAGTGACAGAGGAAAATGGAAGGAAAAAACATGTTGTGCCGACCCCACGTAATGTGGGATAAGGGCAAGAGAATGATGATATTAATTGAAGAAAAAACTAAAGTAAAAACGTTAAAGGTCGGTACATATCTCACGGAAGATGCGTCACGTATTATCGGTCGCAAAACGCCAAAACAAACAAATATATAATAAAACATCCATCATTTCACACCTAACCGATGATGCGTTAGTGCGTCGAGCGTACAGCGTCTGTTCCGTTTCCGTCAACGCATTGTCGGTCCAAATAGCTATTATTTCGATGGGCTTCATTTTCACCCATTAAATTTTAATTTAATATCACACAACACAACCGCTCTGTAGATAATGAACGCAGAAACTGACTAGACGCCTAATGTAGCAGGTCTAATTTGACGACCGATGATACGCTCGACTCATTTTCCGTCAGATGTGTACCGACCCTTATGCACGTGTTTAAAGCGCACATGTTATGCGCGCTTTAAACACGTGCATTAACGATGAAGGCAAACTACGTCAGGAAACCGGTATGTTCTGAGAACTCTAAGACTTTTGACATGTGTCATTCACCTACCCGCACTCGACCAGCAGGATGAATTTAGGCCTGATCTCTCTCAAGAGAGAAGGGTGCTAATGATGATGATGTTTTCAGGAACCGCTATTCGTAGCGCGCGTGGTATACGACCTGCTCTTCTTCTTCGTGGTCATCATCATCGTGCTGAACCTGATCTTCGGTGTGATCATCGACACATTCGCCGACCTTCGTAGCGAGAAACAGCAGAAGGAGTTGATACTGAAGAACACCTGTTTTATCTGCGGTGAGTTCGACGTTCCGAATATTCTAGCCCGAACGAAGAGTATCTAAATTATTTTATGAGACGCTTTGCTAAGTTGTGGAAAGTCCAACAACCCGAAATCCATTCAGTATCCTCACTCTTTCGCTGTTTTTTAAATAAATTATAATATGTTTCAGGATTAAACAGGTCAGCGTTCGACAACAAGACCGTCTCATTCGAGGAACACATAAAGAGCGAACACAACATGTGGCACTACCTGTACTTCATGGTGCTCGTACGGGTCAAGGACCCCACGGAGTTCACCGGCCCAGAGAGCTACGTACACTCCATGATAAAGGTAACCCCACCCCTCTCACCCCTTAATGGTGCTCGTACGGGTCAAGGACCCCACGGAGTTCACCGGCCCCGAGAGCTACGTACACTCCATGATAAAGGTAACCCCACCCCTCTCACCCCTTAATGGTGCTCGTACTGGTGAAGGACCCCACGGAGTTCACCGGCCCCGAGAGCTACGTACACTCCATGATAAAGGTAACCCCACCCCTCTCACCCCTTAATGGTGCTCGTACGGGTGAAGGACCCCACGGAGTTCACCGGCCCCGAGAGCTACGTACACTCCATGATAAAGGTAACCCCACCCCTCTCACCCCTTAATGGTGCTCGTACTGGTGAAGGACCCCACGGAGTTCACCGGCCCCGAGAGCTACGTACACTCCATGATAAAGGTAACCCCACCCCTCTCACCCCTTAATGGTGCTCGTACGGGTCAAGGACCCCACGGAGTTCACCGGCCCCGAGAGCTACGTACACTCCATGATAAAGGTAACCCCACCCCTCTCACCCCTTAATGGTGCTCGTACGGGTCAAGGACCCCACGGAGTTCACCGGCCCCGAGAGCTACGTACACTCCATGATAAAGGTAACCCCACCCCTCTCACCCCTTAATGGTGCTCGTACGGGTCAAGGACCCCACGGAGTTCACCGGCCCCGAGAGCTACGTACACTCCATGATAAAGGTAACCCCACCCCTCTCACCCCTTAATGGTGCTCGTACGGGTCAAGGACCCCACGGAGTTCACCGGCCCCGAGAGCTACGTACACTCCATGATAAAGGTAACCCCACCCCTCTCACCCCTTAATGGTGCTCGTACGGGTCAAGGACCCCACGGAGTTCACCGGCCCCGAGAGCTACGTACACTCCATGATAAAGGTAACCCCACCCCTCTCACCCCTTAATGATGCTCGTACGGGTCAAGGACCCCACGGAGTTCACCGGCCCCGAGAGCTACGTACACTCCATGATAAAGGTAACCCCACCCCTCTCACCCCTTAATGGTGCTCGTACGGGTCAAGGACCCCACGGAGTTCACCGGCCCCGAGAGCTACGTACACTCCATGATAAAGGTAACCCCACCCCTCTCACCCCTTAATGGTGCTCGTACGGGTCAAGGACCCCACGGAGTTCACCGGCCCCGAGAGCTACGTACACTCCATGATAAAGGTAACCCCACCCCTCTCACCCCTTAATGGTGCTCGTACGGGTCAAGGACCCCACGGAGTTCACCGGCCCCGAGAGCTACGTACACTCCATGATAAAGGTAACCCCACCCCTCTCACCCCTTAATGGTGCTCGTACGGGTCAAGGACCCCACGGAGTTCACCGGCCCCGAGAGCTACGTACACTCCATGATAAAGGTAACCCCACCCCTCTCACCCCTTAATGGTGCTCGTACGGGTCAAGGACCCCACGGAGTTCACCGGCCCCGAGAGCTACGTACACTCCATGATAAAGGTAACCCCACCCCTCTCACCCCTTAATCATTGATGCTTACTGCCAACTCATAGTATTAAATCATCATCATCATTCTTCTGCCCTTATCCCACATTACGTGGGGTCGGCACAACATGTTTTTTCCTTCCATTTTCCTCTGTCACTCGTCATCTCAACACTCACTCCTTTCTTACACATGTTATCCTTTACACAGTCCATCCATCTTTTCTTTGGTCTACCTCTTCCCACATATCCATCAACACAGATATCTAACATAGTATTAAATAAATAAAATAAATAAGTATTTCCGGACAATCCACACAACAACATCTAGCCCCGTGGTAAGCTTTTTTAGCTTGTGTTACGGGTACTAGACATCTGATATACTTTATATAATATACATACATACATAGATATTTTTTATTATACATATTAAACACCCAGACCAAGGAGAAAGTGCTTGCAGAACATACAAACACTTGACCCCTCGGCGGGAATCGAACCCGCTACCTCTTGCGCCGCAAGCGGACTCTCGCCCACCGCGTCACTGAGGCAGTCAAGTATTATTCTCTTTATTTCATTTTAAACACGTTAAAAATATATTTTTTACATTAGATTACATAAAAAAATCATATAAAACTACCTACTGTAAAAAATATATCGAAACGGAGAATCAACGGTCGCGAAGCTAGGCTCAAGCGACCGGTGACTAGGGCTGTAGAGAGAGGTACGCGCCGAGTCCAGGAGTATTGAGTACTGCCTTCTGAATCTGTCTAAGTTTTTATGCTGTATAAGCCTTCATTTGACCACAATCTCACCTGATGTAAAGTGACGATGTGGTCTAAGATGGGACATGAAGACCTAGAAGGTAGATGGCTTCTCCGGGCCACATTACGAAACACGAAAAATCGCTTCACGTGCTGGCCCAGCCCGGAGGGTGGTGACAAGCCGCGGCCGAAGCCTCCCACCAGAGAGAAAGGTCTGAAGGTGTTGGTCGAGACTCCTCGCTATTAGGCTGTTAACGGACACGACCGTCGGGCCGATAATCGCCGACTCCACGTCCCACTTGGTGACAATCTAATATTATTATTATTCGTTAATTTTAGATTACATTCAATCCATATAAAAATTACAAACACACAAAACTTATAAAATGTAATAGGTAATTATAAACGCAAAAGTTTGTGAGGATGTGTAAGGATTTGTGTGTGTTTGTTGCCCTTTCACGCAAAAACTACTGGATGGATTTTGATGAAACTTCACAATGATATACATAGCTTACATAGCAAAATATCGCTTTTCGCGGGAAAATACCATAATTACGAGCAAAGCCCGATTTGAGTCAAATACCCTAGCTGTTTCCCCAGCTAAAGCTAATGGACAAAAGCAACTATTTACCGCGGAATAAAATATTACTACGCGGATAAAGCTGCGAGCGGGCAGCTAGTAAATTTTAAATACTAAGATTTATTAAGATAGAAGAGGAAACAAATAACTATACCGATCGATGGATTTATAAACTCCGATACCGTTGCACATTTTTCGTAATATTATAGAACGCGAATTTTATAGGCTGTTTTATATTTAGTACAACAGTAAATTAATCTATACTAATATTATAAAGCTGAAGAGTTTGTTTGTTTGTTTGTTTGTTTGTTTGTTTGTTTGTTTGAACGCGCTAATCTCCGAAACTACTGGTTCGAATTGAAAAATTCTTTTTGTGTTGGATAGTCCAGTTATCGAGGAAGGCTATAGGCTATATAACATCACGCTACGACCAATAGGAGCAAAGATATAGTGGTAAATGTGTAAAAAACGGGAGAAATTGTTCATCTTTGAAGCCTTCCGTTGCGTGCGCCGTGAAAACGGTTCAAGATACACAAAAAATATGTATTAAAGAATAATAGCTCTTTAAATGATCTAAAAAACAGTCCGCAATAGTATATGTCTATCTTTTAAGATTAACTCACAAAAACCGTTTTAATGGTACCTAATTTGGTCGAAATAATTTGTTTAAGTTGTATCAATATAATAATATTAATCTTTATTCAAATAAATATGTTGTTGGTTAAGAGTACTTCATCCATTATAACGCGGGTAGCACCGCAGGGCACAGCTAGTAAGCTTAATAAAATTGTATAAGAGAAAAGACGCCGACTTTTACGTAACCATTTTAGTAGTGTGTAGTATAAAAAGGACGTTATTATCAATACAACATGCACTGCATCGACGGTCGGGTAGCGGGTTTCCCGCCGAGGGTTCAAGTGTTTATATGTGTGCTAGCACTTTCTCCTTGGTCTGGGTGTTTAATAAGTATAGTAAAAATATATCTTTGTAGGTAAGTATGTCTATTATATTAAGTATATCAGATGTCTAGTACCTGTAACAGAAGCTAGATGTTGTGTGGATTGTCCGGAGATATTTATTTAATGCAAAAATCGTGAGGAAACCAGCATGTTTTGAGAACTTTAAAAGAGTTTGAAGGACATGTGACATTCACCAACCCGCACTTGGCCAGCGTGCTGAATTAAGGCCTAATCTCTATCGCCAAGAGAGAAGTCTCTGTGTCCCAGCTGTGGGAACGTTAATAGGGTGATGATGATTATGATGATGATTTAATTAATGAGCACCCCTCGCGTCGATATGACAGCTAGGTATATAACTATATGTTCTGGGTGTTTTCTATGTATCATATGTATGAATTTACAAAAAATATATAATCTATGTGGTATATCAGTCACCTAACACCCTTACAGGCTCTGCTTCGTTTGGGGTTAGGTGATGCTGCCACATTCGGGCACACAATAGAAAACGATAGAAAATATAACAGTCCAGGTTCGCCTTTGTCGGATACGACACGGAGGACATCAAGTCCGGAAATATTTATGTGGGATATTGGCAAAGGAAAGAAACTCAGTGCACTTTAATCTAGTTTATTATAATATGTATAACCAAATGTTACAGAGCACACCGCACCGTTCGTCAGTTACCGCCATTCTATCTCCGTCCCTTTCCCCGCTCCTCTCTCTCATCCTATGCGTTTCATTACACATTAACATTCCCACATTTATTTATTAACCCCCGATCAAAAAAGAGGGGTGTTATAAGTTTGACGTGTCTGTCTGTTTGTCTGTCTGTCTGTGTCACCATAGCTCCCGAACGGATGGAGCGATTTCAATTTAGTTTTTTTTTGTATGAAAGGTGAGTCCTGTGCGAGTGTTCTTAGACATGTTTCATGAAAATCGGTTGGGCCGTTTAAAAGTTATGGGGGTGAGAGTAGGGAAGCAAAACCGAAAATCTGCAAATATACTAGTGTGGGGTCTCAAATGAAAACGCATCGCGTCCACATTACATAATATTATGTTGTTTTATATTTAAGGAAATTAAGGCATTGGAATCGGGATTTTTTCTTATATTTTAAATTTAGATTTATTAATTGATCTGTCCACAGTCAAACAACCTGGACTGGTTCCCGCGGCTGCGCGCGCTGTCGCTGGTGGGCGGCGGCGAGGGCGACGCGGGCGAGGTGGAGCTGCGCGCGCTGCAGGCGCAGCTGGAGGTGGCGCAG
Source organism: Gymnoscelis rufifasciata (assembly GCA_929108375.1). Lineage (NCBI taxonomy): Eukaryota > Metazoa > Arthropoda > Insecta > Lepidoptera > Geometridae > Gymnoscelis > Gymnoscelis rufifasciata. Next base: position 2,431,764 of record OV815327.1, on the reverse strand, counting down.
CGCGCCGTGCTCACACTCACCGACCTGCTCACCGAGCTGAGGGACCAGGTGACCGACCTCCACTGCTTCATCATCATCTCCCTGACCTTATCCCACATGACGTGGGGTCGGCACAACATGTTTTCTCCTTCCATTTCCCTCTATCACCCGTCATCTCAACACTCACCTCTTTCTTACACATATCATCTTTCACACAGTCCATCCATCTTTTCGGCCTACCTCTTCTCACATATCCATCGACATTCATATCTAACGCTCTTCTCGTTACATGACTTTCATCTCTTCTCATGACATGTCCATACCTTACCACGCTAATCTATTCCCTCTCAACTTATCCGTAACTGGTGCTACTTTCAAACTGCCTCTTACATACTCATTCCTTATTTTGTCCATTCTAGTTACTCCACACATCCATCTTAACATCCAAATCGGACCGACCGACGACTACTTATTTTTATATTTTTATGCAGAAAAAATTAAGACCTTAGAAGAATTAAGAGAAGGTAATCTTCGCGCACAGGATTCGAACCTGCATCTCCAGGAATGCGCCCTGACGTGCCAGAACCAATTACACCAACGCGTCATCACGTGATAGGTCGAAATTTTTCTGCACTTTGTATTATCGAGTGAAGCCCGGGTAAACTCCCCTTTTTTATTATGCTGTATAAGCCTTCATTTGACCACAATCTCACCTGATGTAAAGTGATGATGTGGTCTAAGATGGGGCATGAAGACCTAGAAGGTAGATGGCTTCTCCGGGCCACATTACGAAACACGAAAAAATCGCTTCACGCACTGGCCCAGCCCGGAGGGTGGTGACAAGCCGCGGCCGGAGCCTACCACCAGAGACTGTTCTTAGCACCACCCGGAGGTCACGTGTAAGGATTCAGAGGGTTACCACTTACGGACGTGAACAGACTCGTATATCCATAGAAACATATTTGTAGTTGCGTAAACCCAATAATGTTTCTGGTAATGAAAAATTTTTGAATGAAAATTTGATAGATATATCTTTAATTGTTTTTATTTGTTATAAATAATTTGCAACTATGCTAACGGCCTCTTACTACTGTGGCGCTCAGTAGTGAGCTTAAAATCTGTGATACCCATTATCCTCACCGTCTGCTTTTGTCTAGTTTCTAAGGATCTAATCTAACTCATTAAGTCATGTGCCTATAGACTTGCTCAGAAAAGGTTGGATTAAAAGCTCTGTAGTCTATGAGTAGTAGTGGTAATCTCTTAGTCTCTCTTCAGCCATAAAGGCCAATATTGGACATAAGCCTCTCTCAAAGACTTCTTATTCTGGTCGTATCTTAATTATTCATTGCCATAATCCACCACGTACACGCTTAGTATCACCACGTACATGCAGAGTGGTAGCCAAATCTCTCAATTTTTTAAAGGTTGTCTAAAAGAAATTGCTTTTAGCAACCTTATTGCTACCATTACGCATTTCATATTAAGCATTAAGTCCATTTTTGCATTGTTTTATCTTGGTGTGTAATGAAGAGTTATATTATTATTTTTATTACGCATTTAAAAAGGAATCTCACGAGCACCTATCATCCACAGATGACTGAACAGAGGAAGCAGAAACAGCGCATTGGTCTGCTGAATTCCACCTCGGCGTATCTGCAGAACCTTCAGATGAACCTGCCGCCGTGAGCGACACGCCTATTACGGACGTACGGACAAGATATACCAAGTACTGACATCCAATAATAAAGTTATAAAACACTAAAGTTCCAATAATTAGAATATAGTTAAATTTGTAGCATACAATCGAAAATTATTTGGAAACACACAGACAATTCAAAAATTAAGAATAAACATATACATAATCAAAATCTTTAATCTAAGAAAGCTTTTAAGGAGACACTTTTTTACTTAAAATATACTATTTTGATTATACTAAATATAGTTTCGAGTAAATCCTATAGACTGCGCCGGTTTTTTGGTTATTTATAAATTTCTCATTCTCAGTTCTCTTCTAGACAAAAAATATTCTTGGATGTCAAAATCAAAGCAAAATGTACACGAATTCTTGTCTCGTACGTAAATTAAAAATCTGCACCTCTGCCACTTAAGATCTCTAAATCGCACATTGCAAAACGATTTCAATAACCTAGATCACACGATTCAAATTTCCCTGACACGATTTCGCCTTTATATTGACAAGAAGCCTTAAACTTGACGCTTATAACGAGGTGTTAGAGTTCAAATTGTAGTACTTAAATGTACAAGAGTATATTGACAAATTCATATTTATACGTAAGAATAGTTATTAGATATTTACAGAACCTATTAGATAAGCGAGTTTCTTTATTATTGGTACTGAATTTATCTATTCGTAAGTGTTATTGTTTTGTAGGTTAACATTTGTTTTAAGAAGTTAATCTGTTGTAGCCTTCCTGGTCGTATCCGTAAATTAGAATAAATTTATTCACCATTTTACATACTATACTTAAAATATATTTGAAAGCAAACTTTATGAAATTAAGATCAAACTAAAACTTATTAATTCCAAATAGTCTAGCAAACTTTTAAATCGTGGACTAATGCAGTTCGTCTTTGGATTTTTCTTTATGTCTATCGACATTTAAAGGTAATGTTGTACTAGGAGTTTTTCTAAAAGTCATTAGTAAGGCTTAACCCTAGATTAATTTGTAGGGACAATTAGAGAGATTACGTAGTCGTATTGTTGTAATTGGAAGTACGATGCGTTTATTCGAAGGACCGTTGCTTTAAATCTCTGTTGCACCTTAAATATGAAAAATATTAAATAGACAAATGCTTAAAACTATCAAATGGCGGTTTTATCGCTAAATAGCGTTATCTACCAGACAATCTTCAATTACTGGTTAAGTCTTTTCTACTGAATAATTAATCAATAGATGATTGGTTGGATACTTTTAAGGGATACATCCTTGCGAAGGCTATAAAAAACTTAACTGCTTAAAAGTCAACATTATAAATCTTTTTTTTTCTCTCTTATAAGCTAACTGATGTAGACAAGTAACTCTTTTCTTTTATCTTACTTTCTTCTTTTTCTGCTCTCTTGTTAAGATCTGTTGCCAATAATTAAGTAACTCAAATCGACATATCTATTGATATTTGTAGGTAGCAGAATCTAAGATAGATGAACGATGGATTTGATTAGTTTTTAATGTTTTAAATGGGCGGGCAAATCTTGCATGATATATAAAAACGCCATATTATATTTAAAAAAAAGTATGAAAATACAGAAATAATTATATGATATTTATAACAACTTTATCAGCTGTTACAAATACACAGAAAATAAATTCTCTGGAGTTTATTAGAACTGGCTTCCTGGTTGAAACTTAGCCCCAATTTTACTATGAGCTATGAACCCTATCAGATCAGGCCAAACTCGCACTTTACCGCCTGAGATCAAATTGACATCAATATTGAAATAGACATTTTTCAATGGTTTAAATTGGTTCGATTAAACTCGATTTGTTGCATAAAATGGTGAAATTGTTGAAATATACATTTTTAATGGTTGAGCTTGGGTTAATAAAATCGATTCGTAGCGTAAAACTATGAAATTGGGGCTTAGTCAAAAAGGAATTTTAAATCTTGGACATTGACTCGTGCATGATTTGCTTCGCTCTAGTTATCTATGATGCACTTTTCGAAAGGGTTGTTACATGTTATAACGAAGTTTCTAGTTTATTCTAATTGTTAGTTACGAACAAATCGTTCTAGCTTAGTGTTCATTAGTAGATAGATTGAGGGGAGAGTCAAATACATAGATACAATACAAAATTTCCAATATTCGTCGGAAATCTTGAAAGTTAAACGAAGAGCTAAATGTGTGTAGTGTATAAGGCCTGGCGTTGTGATAGAGCGTGCGCGGTTTTATGCCAAACACATACAAAAGTAAACCGAACGGTTGTAACACATTTGTATGAAAAGGCGCTCGCGTAACGCAGCGTTAAGCTTAAATCTGTCTATTTGACAGCTCAACACGTAGTTACAATTATTTCAACCGATGCCAAGAGAATATTAAATGAGAAATTTGTGTTTTTTGCCTGGTCTCTTACAAACTTTATTTAGATAACTTTTATAAAGGTTGGTGTTTAAACTAACAGAGTAGATCTTGAATGAAATGGGAAATTCATCGTTTTTATACTTGAAATAAATTGATATAAAATTAATTCTCGAACTTAATTACATTGAATTGGTATTTTGAAAAGAGACTTTACTTAATAGTATAGATGTTATGGCGATAAAAAAATCCCTGATATGTCTATTTTAAATTGCCTCTCCCCTTAAAGAAACTTCTTGCAATACCTAGCTCAAACCCGTTACCTATGTAGTTAGATCAATTCGTATTTAAAAATATTTAAATATATTAAAAATCTTTAAAAGATCTGAATTTTTATCTTTCGAGTTGTGTGTTTGATACAATAATCGTTTGTTGATTTTTAATTCTTAATCGTTAGGATAATTGGGTGATAGTGTTATTAAAATAAATAAGTTTTGGTTATACATAAGATAAAGATATATTTATTTTGACTATTTTGCGGGATGCAGGCAATTTTTTTTATACGTAGCACGAAATTTGAACGAATGGAGTAAACTATAAATAATACTAGTATTTGAAATTGTATATCAAAATATAAAATAACTGATTCAAAATCTGTGTTACGAAAATACTTTATCAATATAAAATATAACACCAAGCAATATTCTATACCATCCAACTTATTATTACTAACAATATCAGATAATAACTATACACATATAAAAACTATACTTTATTTGTATTCAATTAGTAATTAAAACTAAGAAAAAAAAACATTTTTATTTTTTCAGATGGAACATTTATGTTTATAAAATATAACATTCTGCCATGATAATGTTAAAAGAATACGTTACAGTCATTGTGATATTATGGTAAATTTAAAAAATGGCCATGTTTCTGTTTGTTTGCAATTTGCTAACTAATCGTCATTTAAGTAATACATGATACTACTTACATTACTTACTTAAAAATTAACGATAAGGGCTGACGGTGCGTTACGCGGGCGCGGACGCGTGTTCGTGCAAACGCGTTACTTTGTGCGTTTGACATAAGACGCAGCGCGCCCGCATAACGCAGCGTCATAGTCAAAAATTTAAAATAAGACTACATATTTAAAAATAAATCTTCGTCTATTCTCATAGTTAATACTGATATCACAATGAGTAAAACTCGCACTCGGTTACTAGACGCATCTCTATTAGTTACCAAACATGTTTTGCTTGATAAGTTGTAAAGTTATGTACTTAAAAGATATCTCTGGTAGGTAGACATTGTTTTAGCAATGAGCATTTTCATAATCTCACATTCCTATGTATACTATTTTCAAATTGATTATACTAAATACTTCTATTAAGAATTAAAACTTTAATTCTGCTTTCTCTCTTAGCCAACGTTTACATAGAGGTTAGATTTTAGCCAAATTAATGTAAAATTTACATGTTTTTATTAAAAGCGACCTTACTACTTAGATATTGACCAACTTGTAGAATACTTTTCTTCTTATATTTAACTTTATTATATTTACTGGGTGTGTTGCAGATGTTGCCAATCAATTTTTATTTTAGGAATTTACAAGAATGTCTGATTCTGTTTGTATGTCTGCAACATACCTACCAGTGTCTAACACATACTGTACATTCCTATTTAATATACATTTATTTTATATTATTATCGTTTTCTGTTAAAAACTCCAAATACAAAATCAAATTCATAACTAACTCTAAAATTTTAGACGTTTTAAGACTTAGACCTATTATGCGTTCTTTCTACTTTATTAATAAATATTTTGTTAATCTCAACACCACATTAAAATTAACCAATAATAATTGTATTTTCTGTATAGAAATCTAAATAAGATACTTTAGTTTATAGCATCTTTTGGGTTAAAAACTAACAATTCATCCGCCCGACTTCACTTAGTTAACAAATATACTTAATTCAAAAACATGTTCTATCAATTGCTGAAAACTTCCAGGAGATTACAGTGTATAGTTCAAATGATAGTGGGAAAAGACTACGTACCTAAAGATAAAACTGGTAAAATTAAATTATTAGAGTTTGGTTTAATTTGATTGGATTTTTTTGTCAAATTATGTCATATATTTATCTTACAGTATCTAGATCTGCATAAGAAATCTTAATCTTTCTCTATTTTGTATAACTTTTTTAAGTACTAAGATATTATGTGAGTTGATAGTTGATGAAGTCTGCAATAAGGTGTGTTTTGTTTTTGATGAATAAAGATATGGCACAAAAGTTATGTATTTGTTTTATTACCGTCCATGTAGAACATCAGTGGCGAGGTCCGCGAAGGTTCTCTTGGTAGCGGGTTGGATTCCTGCCGACGGGTCAAAGTGTTTGTAAAGAAGTAGCACTTTCGCCTGGGATGGGTGTTAAATATGAATAGTAAAAAATATCTTTAAAAGTATGTCTATTATATTAAGTAATAATAATAATAATATTATTTAGAAAATCACTTACAGCTAAAGTTGACAAAAATCCATAAAGTTTAATTAGAACTATGCTGTATTTATTGTGCCTGAACTAGGAGAATCCTCTTTTTCAGGCTTACATTTTTCCTAAGTTTATTCTATATAACAGTGTTTATAACTAATTTAATGCACATATTGCTCATGTATATTAGATGTCTAGTACCCGCGACACAAGTTTAGAGCTTTCCACGGGGCTAGATGTTGTGTGGATTGTCCGGAAATATATATATATTTTTAATGTACTTTAGAATGTGTAAAAAAGGAGTCAGTGTTGAGATGACAGGGAATATCAACCAAAAAACATGTGCCGACCCCACGTAATTTGGGAGGATGCTCGCTCACGTCAGGTTTTTTAGGTCAGATATTCGGGCAAATTTTTCCTCCATTTTATTTCTGACCGACTTTTTTTAGGAAGAGTGCGTTGCCACACAGACATACATCAACCTACACGACAAATGCTATGATGATAAAACGTTCAAAGCAAACGCTTCAACGTTATGTGAATATTATAAATAAATAAATATTTCCGGACTACTCACACAGCATCACCTAACCCCAAACTAAGCAGAGCTTGTACTATGGGTGTTAGGTGACTGATATACTACATAGATATATTTTTTTTGTACATTATATACATATGATACATAGAAAACACCCAGACCCGAAACCAGAAATTGTAGATCGTACAAAATCTGGTCCCACGGCGGGAATCGAACCCGCAACCTCCTGCTCAGGCGGCCGTTTATATTTAACATTTTTGTGGCAACAACAGCAACAAAGGACGCCGTGGTCTGAAGTTAGCGGCGACCAACCACGACGCTAAAAGCCGTGTTGGCTAAGTGGGAGCACACTCGACTTTCATTCCGAAGGCCGTGGGTTCAAACACCAACAAACACCTCTGAATTTTTCTTGAAAAAATTATGTGTGCTCTAAAACACGTGCTTTAACGGTGAAGGCAAACATCGTGAGGAAACCAGCATGTTCTGAGAACTTTAAAAGGGTTTGAAGGACATGAGACATTTACCCGCACTTGGCCAGCGTGGTGAATTAAGGCCTAATTTCTCTCGCCAACATAGAAGTCCCATGTCCCAGTAGTGGGAACGTTGATAGGGTGTTGATGAGCCACGACGCTTGGTCGGGGTTCAAGCATTTGCGTTATCTAGGCAGATGTATGTCTGTGGTCGCACTATTGCTATCAGTACCTTCTATTTTTCTCCTACATTATATCGGTCACGTCCCTACCAATATATAAATGTGAATGTAAGTTTGCTTGTTACGTTTTCACGCGAAAACTACTGAACCGATTTATATGAAATTTGGTACACATAATCTCTAGAGCGTGATAAAGGACATAGGCTACTTTAAACCGAAAAGTGTCATTCCTCGGGAAGATTAGTAATAACGCGGGTAACACCGGGGGGGGGCTACTTATAAAAAGTAAATAATTGCAATGTTCGGTACTTTCGGTATTTTTCAAATTTTTAGTTCGAACTATTTGCTCTCGTATTATGTTCTTTATCTATATTGTTTTCGTTAATAATTTGTATTTTTATTGTATGTAAAATAACTTGAATAGTTATATCTACTAACAATGTTACCAAGAAATACAGGCCCACCTTTTTCTACAAAGTTTTTGTTCAAATAAAGTATCTATATAAATAAAAATGAATTGTTGTTCGTTAGTCTGATTAAAGCTCGTGAACGGCTGGGCTGGGTTTGTCGTTGTCCAGGGTAGGTCTAAACGGTGAGCAAATAAGGAAAAATTGCCGGGAACTTTTTGTACCCGTGCGAAGCCGGGGCGGGCCGCTTGTTTTAAATAAAAATAAATAAATACAAAAGGGCGAGGTTTGCAGTTTCAGTAAACAGCTGTGTAATTTTAACGAAAGAACAAAAACGGAACTAGGTTTTACCTGAGTCATCGGACAATTTGAGTGATGCTTGAATGGATCGAATGTGCTAAATCATCTCAAGTGTCTCGTCAATATAGTGTTATTGGATAAGTATGAAAATACGGTAATTCTAAATAAGGTAAGTAGTAATCAGAGTTGGAATTATCAGTTGGAATCCACAGCCGTGTTGGCTTAGTGGCAGCTCACTCGACTTTCATTCTGAAATACAGTCTCGCGACAGATGAATAGACATACAGATTGACGAGTATCTCTAGAGAATGGGTTCCTTTAAACTATTTATACTTGTGTGGAACCCTAAAAACATGACCTGTATGAATACTACTCGTCAATCAGCGATATAGGTTATAGTTACCTACTTAGATACCTAACCGTGTTATCTGTTGATTGATAACTGTATCAGTTATTGGTATCGAGGGCAGTTGTATTTTACATTCGATATGAAGTGGTTAGTTTTATTATTCCTTTGTACCTGTGGTAAGTACCATGACTATGTGGTCATAAGCGGTCAGGAGCGGACAGTGAACTAACTGAGATTGTTTTTTTAAGGTCCCCGTTAGTAATTAAATTTGTTACTTATAAAAAAATTGACAAAACAAAAACCTAAAGTGAAAATATTCGATCTTGTTCTACTCCTTACTAAATATATGGAACAATTTTATGCTGACTGTTATTTCTAGTAATTATACCTTTAATGTTTGGAAGTCTTTTGATCCCTACATGAAATTAGATAAAAATTTGATTGGGATGAAAGCAATATTTTTGCTGTTTTGGCATAAAACAAAACAAATTTTCTGCACTGGATCTTATAAATGTTGGAATGACATATTATCAGCATACAATATTGATGGCATTTATTACACAACTGAGTTTTAAGACAATTGACCTTCACCAACCCGCACTTGGCCATCTTGGTGAATTGAGGGCCCCAACTCTCTCTTCAAGAGAGAAGTTCCCGTGTCCCAGCAGTGGCAACATAAAAAGGGTGTTCCAACTACGTATGTGAATTCAATGAATATTAACTTCTAGAACATCTAGAATATAGAATATAGTTATGTATCATATATCTAAATCTTAGTTTTTGGTAGGTATAATTTTAACTAACAAAACTGTTTCTTCAATAGCCACGGCGCAGGATTATGTTGTCAAAACAGTCAATTTGACGACCAGCCATGTTGAAACAAGACCTAGGATAATTGGGGGTACCAACACCACCATAAACAAATACCCCTATATTGTACAAGTGAGTAAATGTTATTTACCATTAAAGAGGAAGAGGACGAAGTAGAATTAACAATGATTAAGGTTACAATCATACGTCTAATAAAGTCCTTAAAGATAACGCAAAAGTATCACGATTTGTATTGAAACCAAGCGTGCCGACTTTGGCCTGTACTATGAAGTCGAAGTGATGCGCGACAGTATCGCTTGTTCCGATATTCATCGTCTCCAAACACACAAAGTCAGATCAATCGTCCAATGCAAACGCGGCAACGTAATGTAAATATTTTTTTGCTTTTGAAGTTAGGGACCAACCTCGACTCTTGGTCGGGATTCGGACACGCGGAGTACAACCATTTGCGTTATCTAAATAGGTAGATGTATGTATGTGGATAACATGTATTACTTATTGCTTATGACTTAAGCCCATTCACGGTAGGTACATCAATCCAAATGGAGTAGACGTCTTCCAAAATCCTTTCTTGAATGTGAAAAACTTAAGCCATTTGGATTACGCCATAATAATAATCATTCATTCATAACTAGCTGTGTCCTGCGGTGCTACCCGCGTTATAATGGATGAAGTACTCTTAACCAACAACATATTTATTTGAATAAAGATTAATATTATTATGTTGATACAACTTAAACAAATTATTTCGACCAAATTAGGTACCATTAAAACGGTTTTTGTGAGTTAATCTTAAAAGATAGACATATACTATCGCGGACTGTTTTTTAGATCATTAAAAGAGCTATTATTCTTTAATACATATTTTTTGTGTATCTTGAACCGTTTTCACGGCGCACGCAGCGGAAGGCTTCAAAGATTAACAATTTCTCCCGTTTTTTACACATTTACCACTATATCTTTGCTCCTATTGGTCATAGCCTATAGCCTTCCTCGATAACTGGACTATCCAACACAAAAAGAATTATTCAATTCGAACCAGTAGTTTCGGAGATTAGCGAGTTCAAACAAACAAACAAAAAAACAAACAAACAAACAAACTCTTCAGCTTTATATATTAGTTCATAATAATTAAGGTTGGTACAAAGTACGTCGTCCAAACGGATTGAAAGCCATGCAACCAATTTGAACCAATCCTAGTGGACGTAATTCAGATTGTCAGCGAATGGCCAAAACTGCGTCCATTCATTAAATTCAGCGAATGGTGCAAGCCATACAGCCAAGAAGAAGAAGAAGTGTAATTTTTTTTACCATTTTATATCATTTGTTACCATTTTTTTTCATATCGTATTATCTGCGGTAATTTATTTATTAATACTTTGTGCACAAAAAAATAATGTACAGAGGAGGACTTTCTACCAGTCATTCTGGGCGTGCAAGAAAATAAATTAGGCAGTATTAATATAAAACTTGATTAAATAATCGTAGCCTATATATAACTTTGTTAGATAAATTAGCTATCTAATACTGAAATATTTTTTCACATCAGACTCTTCTGTTACGTTACAAGCTCAACTTTGATGCTGTTTATCGTGGCACTTTCTTATTACTTTAATCAATGAAAATCAGTTGTGGCGTTTAAAAGTTATGGGGCTGGAGTGGGAAAGGAAAACCGAAAATCTGCAAATATACTCGAGTGGTGTATCAAATGAAAGTGCATCGCGTGCCCATTACTAAATATTATGGTGATTTATTTTTAAGGAAATTAAGGCATTGGAATTGGGGGGTTTTCTTATATTTTATATTTAGATTTATTGGACGGACTATCAGACGGACTTAATAGATTACCTTTTTTTGTACAGTCAGCCTATTTCTGTGCAGGTAAATTACTACAGTTCAGCAGTATGCGGTGGTTCCTTGCTTACAAACCGGCACGTGCTGTCAGCGGCTCACTGCTTCTTCAATAAGTAAGTACATGTTTGAGTAGACTAGATAATAATCTAAATTTAAGATAATAATCTAAATTTAACATACCTGATACCTGTACTATAGTTTTTTATTTATATTGTATGTCCGAAATGGATACAATTGTTGGAACTTATGTTACATTTTAAGACCAAATGTAAATACACACAATTTTACAATAAAAATATTCTTATTCTTATTCTTATAAAAAGATTTGATACTACCACACAGTTGTAAAGCTTCGGTAGTGTCATCGTATGCTATTATTTAAGTTTACTGTTTATATTTACCTGAATAAATGGGTTTATTAAAAAACTTTGATTCCTGTCATGTAAAAAGTCATACTGATTTGTTATGTGCACGTGATGCGCTTTCATTTGAGACCACACTCGAGTTTATTCTTTTTACTTAAAATTCTTACCGCTTCTATTGCCTAGCTCAGCAACATTGAAATGATTAGTATTAGTATGTATTGCTCTATCTTTTATGGTTGTCACTACCCGGTAAGAACATTTATTCATAAACACAAGTAGATTTTAAGAAAAAGCCACCAACTTTCGCCTATCTCCCAATCCCATGTACGAGTATAATCCAGTACCAAATTTCAGGCTAATCGGTTCAGCCGTTTTGCCGTGAAAGATGGACAAACTGACCGACACTGGTGCATAAAGCTGAGGCAAACCATGTCAAAAGTAAATATTTCCGGACTAATTCACACAGCATCACCTAACCCCAAACTAAGCAGTGCTTGTACCATGGGTGTTAGGTGACTGATATACATAGATAATTTTTTTTTGTAAATACATACTTATTATACATAGAAAACACCCAGACCCGAAACCAGAAATTATAGATTGATCAAAATCTGGTCCCCCGGCCGGAATCGAACCCGCAACCTCTTGCGCCTCAGGCGGAAATATTTTTTTATATGTGTGGATTCATAAAAGGATTCTTTCTTTATTTTGTTCAATAAATAAACGTGTCTTAGCGAATCAGCTTACTTTATTATTAATGTATGATTGCTTTCAGCCAAGGTGAAAGGATAGACCCAAGGTTATTCTCAATTCGAGCTGGTTCAACTACGTTAAATTCAGGTAATCTTAAAATTTATTGTAATTGTGTGCTTGTCATGTTTGTCCGTAATGCCAACAATTGGTTCTGTCGGAAGACCAGCGCTGGTTACTAGCATGCTAGTAATCTGGCACATGCTGAGACAGAGACAGTTTTTCAACCAATTTACAAATTACAAGTAGGTATTTCTGTTTCTATTATTGTATGGTAAGAAAATAAATATCTTTTATTTTTAATCAAATTGTGACCCTTCAGACTCGCAAAGCGCCGATGCAAAAGAAAATTCAAGACATTAAGTGCATTGAAAATTCGCGTGACGTAAAACTTTCGTGCTATTTGTCCTTAATTTTGCTGTCACAAGCCCCACCCTGGAACTTTGGTGCTATATATGCTACAGATGGACTCAGCAGAATATCATTTTTTATATGTAGTCATCTTAGAGTATCTATAGTAAACAGAGCGCGCGTATCACTAAAACTTCATTGTGCAGAACGTGGACAGCTATCATAGACAAACGAAAAAAATTGAATGACAGGTAGAGATGGGGCGTGCCGATGGGGAAAAAGCTATCGATAAATAACATTAATTAGGTTCTCTGTTAGGTAATTAGTTACACACTCATTATGTTATTTACTTGTTCTCTGGTTCATTATATAAAACTTCTAGTAATTTACCCAATTATAATGATAGTTCTACCATTTACATAATCATTTTCTGGTTGTTTCAAGTGGTTACATTTATTATTATTATAAATGTAACCACAAGAATATAAATAATTGTACTGTACGGTACGAAGGTCCGAAAGGTGTGCTTAATTTAGGTGTTACATAGTAGTAAGATTCATTACCGATAATAATAAGAAGATAAAAATGTGCCGGTATTTTTTTTTCTTATATAAATTATCGAAGAAAAACCCTACTCCCAACTAACATATATTTTTTTAAAACATCGACTACAATCGATCGTATCCCATCACTAGTTTTGACAGTCGGCGCGGTGCGCTCGATCCACGACTGCGAATGCTCGCTGCGCAAACGTCATGTTGTTCTTAGACGTGTCTAATGTTCGCAATTCAATAGGCTCACTCTATTCTTACCATAGATAGATACTCTAAGGTAGTCATTATAACTTTCCTTAGGACCCTCGCCTGATGCACAGCTAATATAAAGTTACAGACATTTATTATCCACTCCGTATTTCTATCAATAACAAAAAATACTTAATAGTCTGTGTAATAATATAAGGCACTTCAAAATATAACGTAGTGATTATATACTCTCTGCTTCAAAATATTAGTATTTTTTGTTATCTATTACAGAAATTTCATAAATATCGGACTTAATTAACATCGTTGAATTATCGAAACTTTAAATGCCATATTGCCATACCTGCCTCTCCATACTTTTTGTGAATTGAGTCCTTTCTGCGTAATCACGTCCAACTAACTACACGTCTAATTAAGGTGCTGTTCTTAATTAAGGTGGCAGTGTGCACGACGTGTCAGCTATCATCATCCACGAGAGCTACAACCCATCCGCCCACGACCACGACATAGCCGTGCTGTACCTCACCACCAACGTCACTCTAGGCCCGACAGTGGACACCGCAAGTATCCTAGTGCAGGGGACAGAAGTGCCTGATAATTCTACTGTGATTCATCTCGGTTGGGGGACAACCAATGTGAGTACGGGTATCTTTTCGTATGTTTTGAACCTCACTACCAACGTCACTCTGGGCGCAACAGTAGGCACCGCAAGTATCCTAGTGCAGAGGAAAGAAGTGGTCGACGATTCTACTATTAATCATTTCTATGGGAACTATTCCTATGGGACTTAGACTCTGGCACTACTGACATGGTATAGTAGGTAATGTTTGTAAGATTTGAAGCCGGTTGTTTGTTGCATATAGCGCGCAGAACACATGGTCGTTGAGGCCGAAAATTTCTAGAATGAAGGCCACGGCACGGCAAGCGCAGCGTTAGACGTCCATAACTAGATGGACGGACGACCTGGTGAAGGCTGCGGGCTCATGGTGGATGCAGGCCGCTGCCAGTCGAAATTACTGTAAATCTTTGCGGGAGACCTATTTCCAGCTGTAGAAGTACTACAGCTGAAATGATGATGATATTTTATTGTTAAATTCGAGTTCCTTCCTTCGATCCCCAGGCTGCAGTCCACACGCCACCAGAGGTGCTCCAAGAAGTCCAGATTCAGGTGGTGAACCGCGCAGTCTGCCACGCGCAGTACCAGCTCTACGGAGAATTGGTGGGCTTGCCGGGCAGCTTCCCCGTTACTAATAACATGATCTGCTCAGGATTGCTTGGTATTGGAGGTTAGTACATAAATATATGACCTCTCGTCTTTTCGACCATAATATCTCAGTGCCAGGCGAAAGTTTGGAGACTTTCGCCAGTGATGCGCGATGGATCCGAGTCGTGGTGCTTCATGACAGGCATTCCTTTTTTCATGTAACTCTTACAAGTCGGTTAAAATTGATTTTAAGTCTAGAAGCCACCAGACCTAATGATAGTAATGTTTGGTCAATATAAAAATAGATTTTGGTACATACGCTTTGTTTAAAAAGTTACGGTTTTAATAGGGCTTGCGAACGTTTAAGGGTTTTTTTTAAATTGAATCCCTAACATTAAAAATAATAAAAAATATAAAGTTTAACATTTTGGTAGGTAAAGACGCTTGCCAAGGCGACAGTGGAGGCCCCCTAGAATACGGCGCGGGGACCGTGGTGGGGGTCACGTCTTGGGGTGCCGGCTGCGGCGAACCTCTATTCCCGGGGGTCAATACCAGGGTGTCAGCTTATAGCAACTGGATTGAGGCTACGGTAAATAAACTCTTTTCATATGTTATTCAGTTAGTCTTCAAACACGTGCTGTAACGGTGAAGGCACACATCGTGAGGAAAACGGGATGTTCTGAGAACTTTAAAGAGTTTAAAGGACATGTGACATTCACCAACCTGCACTTGGCCAGTGTGGTGAATTGAGGCCTAATCTCTCTCGTCAAGATGGAAGTCCCTGTATGCCAGCAGTAGGAACGTTAATAGGGTAATGATGAAATCTTCAAAAAAGGAAGTGGTACTTATATCTTTGTTTTGCTTCATAAGTTGATAATTTATTTAAGTATTTTATTCTGAAACTATGGCGATAATCTATAAAAATATTTATAAAATCTACCTCTTGAATCAAAGTATGATTAGGTACAAACAAACCTAAGTTGAAGCAGTTAATAATTTAAATTTTAAATAAAAAAAACAGAGTCCAGAACTACTCTGTTTTTTTTTTATTTTAAATTTAAATTATTAATAAGTTATACTATTTTGTGGTGTGCATGTGATGCGATTTTATTTTAGACCCCACTCGGGTATATTTGCAGATTTTCGGTTTCCTTCCCCACTTTTACGCTCATAACTTTCAAAGGGTTCAACCGATTTTCATCAAACATGTCTATAAACACTCGCGCGAAACTTATCTCTCTCTCATAGCTTCTTCCGTTCTATAAGGCGACAGACAGACAGACACGTGAAGCTTATAACACCCCTCTTTTTTGTCGGAGCTTAAAAAGTTTTAAGTGAGACAACGGAGGCGACTTCAATTTACGATAGTTACCTAATGATTAGCAATAATAAATTTTAAATTAGGGATTTCCTGATTACATATCAGGAAATCCCTAATTTAAATTCTGATTACTTACTGATAGATATTATACAATGAGTAATATTATCAGTTCGGACAAACAACGCTTTATCTTATCTTGTAATGTTTCGGCAAACAATCAATTTGTATTTAATGTATGCCGTTGCAAAAGTGACATACATGTTATGATCTACGCCACATTAAATTAGACTAGATTTTATACGGAAATAAATTTAGACAAACAAGAAATCCATGTTTAATAACTATAATAATAATAAGGAAGCTGGATCAAGAGTCCGATTCAGAAGGCAGTACTGCTGGACTCGGCGCGTATCGTCAGGAAGTTCCTCTGTCTGCAGCCCTAGTCACCGGTCGCTAAAGCTTAGTTTCGCGGCCGGTGATTCTCCGTTTTGATATATTTTTTAGAGTAGGAAGTTTTAAAAGATTTTTTATGTCATCTTTTGCAAAAAATATATTTTTGACGTGCTTAAAATGAAGTAAGGAGTATAATAATAATAAATCTTTATTTGCATGAAACATAGGTACGTAATGGTGATTAAAGCTTAATTTTGACCAGCCATGTCGCGCTTCAAATTTCATACAAATAGTAAATAATTATAGTGGTACATTTAATACAATCAGTAAAGTATCAGTCGATAAAGAATCAGTTTCAAAAGGTCTGATTACAATTTCATAATATTATAACAAGTTTATCTGGTAACTAGTTTTACATGTGTGTGGATTCAACCGCGGGAACTATATTTTCCCGTGGTAAAAAGTAGCCTAAAGCCTTTCTAGATCTAACTCAGATTTTTCTAATCGCATCTGAGATTTTCGCGTTCTAACAAACAAACTATTCAGCTTCATAATAATATTATATTACCTAATAGATATTATGTTTTATGGTAAAAAACTCAGCCTCACTTAAATAGTTAAAGTACCTGTAAGTACTGTTTAAGTACTTTATTAACGATTAGTTTAGATGAATTATATTTAAAATCTAGAAAAAGCAGAGTTGGCTAAGTGGGAGCTCACTCGACTTTCATTCTGAAGGTCGTGGGTTCAAACTCCCACCGCGCAATCCTCTAATAAATTATGTTCGCTTTAAGTACCTGCTTCAACGGTGAAGGCAAACATCGCGAGGAAACCAGCATGTTCTGATAATTTTAATAGAGTTTAAAATTTAAATAGAATAATAGAGTTTAAATGACATTTGACATTTAACCAGCGCTTGGCCAGCGGCGTGGTAAATTAAGGTCTAATCTCTCTCGTCAAGATAGAAGTCGGTGTCTGTAGGTATATTATAAAAGGTTATGCATCTTTATAATTAATAAGGTTTATCTGTTCACGTTACACGTGACCACCGTGGTGCTAAGAACAGTATCTGGTGGTAGGCTTCGGCCGCGGCTTGTCACACCCTCGAGGCTGGGCCAGTGCGTGAAACGATTTTTTTAGTTTTTCGTAATGTGGTCCGGAGAAGCCTACCTAATCTACCCTTTAGGTATTCATGCCCATCTTAGACCACATCGTCATTTTACATCAGGTGAGATTGTGTAAAAAAAACACATATTAATAAAATACTATGTATAAAACTCGGTTTTTCACGGATGTCATCATAAGTTTTTTTTTCTGTCGGTCTAAATATTTCTGTGCGGATTTCCCAACACTTATTTTTGATAAGATAGCTTAAAAGCCGGCCACTAGAGGTTAAGTATACCGCGGTAAACTCCCTTTAAAATTTTATCGATACTCTTGTATTTGTTATCCATCAACGTATTTCCTTACATTGCCTGTGTCGCAAAGGCCTGTCTGTAATGAAGGTTTAACGGTAGGTACGTTCTGCCAACCAATAGGCGCGATGACTACATAAAAAATAGCTATTATGATTAGTTCGTCTGATAGTCTGTCCAAAATTACTGAACACCTATTTTTTTTTTAGTTTCGTTTTATCAATTTAATAAGAAATTGTCAAGATATAGATCATCTAAGTTCCGAGTGGGGGTTTTAGACGAATATATTGAGTACGAAAGCGTTACATCACGGGAAACTTCAATGCGAAGACGATACAGTTCGTCTTGATTTCATTTACGAGAAAAAAAAATAGGTGAAAATTTTTTTAGTCTTCTACCCTTTTAGTGCTTTTAAGCACTTGCTCTTTGTCTGGGTGCTTGTAAATATTTTGAGTAAACTTTCACTGTTTATAATAATATGTATCAGAAAGGAGTAATCCTGACTCCTGTTTTGTCGTCTCTCAAAAGATGGACAAAGCAAAAGGGATAATGATAGAATTTTTACACATCCTGCAAAAACAGCTGAACTACGTAAAAGTATATTCTGCGTGGCGCCTTAGCTGTATAACAAAATGCCTATAACCTAATGTATATCTGAAAAATACGTGTTATTCTGTTTATATAAATAAAAAAATTAAAAGTTATATGATATGTAATGTTTTATTATAAATTTATATTATCTTCGTATGGATCCTGATCTTAATTTATCTGAAAAATGTATGAATTGTATATCTTTGATATTATTTCATTTGTAAGACTAATTGTAACTAATAAATATGCATACCAAATGGTGAAACATGTTAGAACTATACAACCTTGTTACAACCAATACTACATGTTTAATGGGCAAATAAAAATGTATATTCTATTCTATAGATAATAGGAATTAATCGCATCTCCTGTCTGTCCACTGATATCTTTTAAACTAACCATAAGGTATTCAATAATAAATGAGTTAGAAGAAATAATTCTAAATCTTTATATATATAAATCTTCTGTACGCGTGTTAGTCACTGAAGTCCTCCTAAACGGCTGGACCGATTTTGATGTAATTTTTGTGTGTGTGTTTAATTGGGTTCGAGAATGGTTAAGATTAACAATACGGTCCAATAGGTGCAAAGCGGGGGCGACCGCTAGTATTAATATAGAATTAAGTGACCTATATCAATAAATTAAATCAAAGTCAAAACGTTGATTTCCTTAGACGGTTATGCATACATGGACAGGTCAACTTAAAGCTAATTTAAATAAAAACTATGAATAATAATCAAGGAAATAACATTCTCTTGACAGTTCGCTTCAATTTTTTACAATGAGTTGAGAAGAAAATAGGTATCCAGCCACTGAATTTTAAGTGAAACGGCAAACGGCGGTTGGTGGGAATTGGAAATACATCGTGTGGATGCCAGTTGTCCGACCGAAATTCCGTAGGTATCATCGGACTCTTCCGACGGTGGTCGCTTCCAATGACATTCTAGACGGTCGGAACCGATCATGGACGCGATGACGTCACTTTGAGCTGTCAGTTGGTGGTCGGAATGTATCGGCCTTAATTATTAAGTTATTAGATATGCACTAGTCTTTACGTATTCCATTTGAGCACCACGTTTTAATATTGATTTGTGCTTAAAAGGTAATCATAATAATACCTTTAGTGTTCAATGCATAGTTGCATAAAAAATAGGTGCTCAAACGGGAATAGGTACTTTCTTAATAAGCAGGTAATCATTCTGTGACTTTTCTGTGTCACTTACCTATTAACTAGATATATTATTTTTAAATTAATATTGCAGTTTGCAGTGCTATTCGTGTTAAAATGGATTTCTTGTAAAAAATATATTATTATTTTGTATCGGTTAAAAGTAGCCTTAGCCTTAAAAATGTAACCAATGTCTATTGTAAATTTCTTTATCGTGAACATAAAATGTAATATAATCTTTTTGTTATATAAATATGTTATCTTTTTATTGTTTCAGGTGGGCCGATTTAACGCTAGCCCGCCCGTTGGACAACTTAGTGGAATTCTTATGATCATTTCTGTAATTACAACTTTATTACTTTGTCAATAGGAAAAACATAGATACCATTACAGATTAAGTACATCCTGTTAACAGAAAAATAATAGAACGACCTCTGTGGCTCGGTGGGCAAACGTCCGCTTGAGGCGCAGGAGGTTGTGGGTTCGATTTCCGCCGGGGGAACAGATTTTGTACGATCTACAATTTCTGGTTTCGGGTCTGGGTGTTTTCTATGTATCATATGTATGTATTTACAAAAAAGAAATGTATCTACACATCATGTACAAGCTCTGCTTAGTTTGGGGTTAGGTGATGCTGTGTGAGTAGTCCGGAAATATTTATTTATTATTTATTTAGTTTTTGAAGCAAAATGTTGGTTTAGAATATTTTATTAATTTTCAGCTTATAAATTTCTCTGCCACACCACACGTATCATAGTACTAGATTAAAAGTGTAAATAGTTTCTAATTAATGATAGTATCATAAAAATATACATATATACTGTATATAAAAATATGGACTAGGTTACGACCTTCCCTATATTTTTATGTAATATTTGATGTAAGAAACTTCAAGATTTTGTAGCAGTGGTAAAGTTAATCACTATATACCCTCTCATCTAAACCCAGTCTCCCAAAGATAAAACTGAAGAATTATAAACGTAAGTATTCTATATTCTAGTTAGACTTATTACGTAATTTTTCTCATTAACTCCTTGACCCTTACCCGGCTACCGCTTGGGGATTAACGAGTTAATAAAATATGAATTCTTATCTATGTGGGGCCATAACTCCAGATTCACCCCATTTGTATAACTATATTTTACTCCTTACTAAACATTCTTGTTATGAAACCATCCGAGAAACAGAAATCTGCTTCATGGATCAAAAACCATCCCTTAAGTCACCATGCAGGTGACTTAAGGCCTAATCTCTCTCGTTAAGAGAGAAGTCTCTGTGTCCAGCCGTGGGAACGTAAATAGGCTTGCATGGAACAAAATCATCATAATGAGTTTTTGTGTAGAACAGTAAACATGATGTTAAGAACAGTAAACAGGATGTTAGATAACAACTATAACTTTATCGGTATCTGTAAAGACTGTTAAATAATTAGTCTGATATTAAATTATTATTATTTATCGCTATTTTATTATCTTTCCAATTATAGTAGCTTACATAGCAATAACCGTAATAAGTCTTATACGTGCGCAGTTTTTTGACAGTGTCACAAAAATATCAATACTAAATAGATTTTGGTCAAAGTTAGTGATGGGCCCAGTCGAGTAAAGAAATGATTGTTGAATGCATTATGTAATCTGGCCCAGGAGCGGGTTTTTTGCGGGCCCAGTCCACTTAAAAGCTATAGTAAAAGATGAGACAAACAAAATACAAAAGCATTTTTCGATGATTATGGAATGTAACTGTGTGGTGCCTTAGAGACACTTGAGGTTACGTTACAAATCAGCAATAGGAAATACATGATTAAATAAATAAATATAAATATAATCGACGGCAGTGGGCATGCAAGACTTCCCGAATGGAGAAAGCAGATTGGCCAGCGCAGCGTTGGACGTCTACGCCAACGGAGGAACAGGTTTAGGAATGCAGCTTTACAATGGAAATATCTAAAATCAACTAAGTACGAAATGGTTGATAAAACTTCACAATAGTTGATATAATCAGAACAACACAAAGGCTTACCGCGTTAAAATTCAATTAGTAGGAGCGAAGCCCGATTTGAGTCAAATTTGGCAAGGACATGGGATATAGCTGTTATCCCAGTAATGGACAAAAGCTACTTTCACCGCGGGAAAAACATTATTACGCTAACAAAGGCACGGACAGCTAGTTGTAAACAAACTCACAAGATATCCTCTTTCCCGAAAAAACCTATCTGTTATATTTTGATACCTACCCCAGCATCTAATTCTAATTCTTTGTTGGGGGGACTAAGGACTGCACTGACATCTCGCTTTGGAGTGTATTGTGCATTACCCCCATGCCTAGCTAGGCCCTAACCATCCTAACTCCTTGATGTACCGTAGTAGGACTTTCGGAGATTTACAGAGTCGTTGCAGCATATCTGATGGTGAGGATGGGGCCTCCGCGTCCATTAGACGCCTCAACCCCGTCCTTATTCTTGCCTCCTCAGTGGCTGTGCAGAGTAGCAAGGTATGTTCTACTGTCTCTGTTCAGTCTGTCAGAGACAGTAGAACATACCTACCCCAGCATAATTTAGACCGACATAGAATATCGTACCTCGCTTAGTCAATACGACTCTTAAACGAAGGACTATTTGAAAAGGCCTATAGTCCGCAGAAGTCCGTCGGTCAGAGACGCTTCAATTTAAATGTTAATGCGGACTTCATAAAACTGTCATCAGACGAGGGTGGCGGGGGGGGGGGAGGGGGTGTAAAACAATTTGTAGAGGGCTGTTCGCTTCTGGTCGGGTTCTGGTACTTTGCATAATATTACAAGTCACGGTTTTGGATGTGGAGTTGAGTCTTGATTTCAAGCACATTGCGTAAGTAACAAGATGATTTCCGAATGTTTTTAACCCCTGACCAAAAATCATAATGTTAGCACAAGCCAACCTTGGCGACAAAACAGCTTGGGACGGAATCTGCTCCAACAACATTTAAAAAAAATGATGGACAAATTATAATGATTGTAAAGTTTCAGAACTAAAATAAGCTAGAGTTTTTAATCGCTTCTTTGCTCTAGTGTAAAAAAGCGAAGAGACCAGAAAAGACAGATTTATTTTCTATTCATTTTGAAGTACTTGGCTTCCTTAAATTTGTATATGTTTTTAGATTTTTGTTGGTGTTTCTAAGATTTGTAAAAACAAACAATGGAAATAAATGATTTTGTATCTTGTATCAAGCTTCGGCTAAACCTGCGCGACCAAAGCGACTGCTAAGCGGGCGCATCTGCCGCGCGGCGGACGCTACCCATGCCTTAATAGGTAACTTAATACCACAAGGCGAGACGTTTTCAGTCAAAAATATTCCAGCAACACGGCTGACGCTTAGTTTTGGCCGAAGTCTTGTATTTACATAATATAAATTTGATTACTTTGTTTTTTTTACTATGATGCTTTATACTACTCAAATGCTGTTTTCAGAAATATATTTATAGGTTCAGGAGTACCTAAGATTTAAATATAACACCGGATAAAAATCGAATTTTAAATTGATAAATTTCTTGTAAATTGGTCGACTTACGGAAAATCAGCAATGGCTGTTGGGATATATTATTCGCAAGAAATTTTAGTAAATTTATCAATAACTGACGGTGCCAGGTCGTAAATTCGTCGTCATTTGTCAATATATTTATGACGCCATTATGTATACGCATAAAAATATTAATTTGTTTACAAAAAATAGTGATAAACACAATGTAAATACAAGAAATAAATATAAACTCGCTTTGCCCACCACTTGGCTGCATAAGGTTAATGTATCATTCAAAGGGCAATGTATACGCTTCTACAACAAGATTCCCAAAGAATTGCAACAGTTGTCAATTACTAAATTTAAGAAAATTGTAAAAAACAATCTTTGTAAAAAAGCTTATTATAATATATCGGATTACTTTGAGGACAAAACTGCTTGGGACGGAATCTGCTCCAACACAATATCAAAAACAAGACTAACAAACAAATAATGATTGTAAAGTTTCAATACAAAAATGAGCTAGAGTTTCTAATCGCTTCTTTGCTCTAGTGTAAAAAAAGCGAAGCGACCAGATACCATAAATTTATTTCCTACTTATCTATAAGCACCTATGACCTATATGTTTTTTTTGTAATCTATTTGACGTGTCTAAGTTTTGTAAAATCAAACTATGGAAATAAATAATTTTGTATCTTGTATCTTGAATTGATCAAATAACGATTTTGACTAACGTAAAATTTTACACAAATGCACCAATCGTTGCTCAGAGTAATAATTAAAGTTAAAATGGCAGCCGTTTAACACTATTACCTGATTGGTAGATGGCAAATGTTTAATAAGAGGCTTAAATAGCCACTTAGGCTTAATCTTTGAACTGAATTACAAATGGCCGACATTGATCAGCTGTTTTAAATTGACATAAAATGTAAACAAAATTTATCCCTAATATCTAATCTGTGCTAATATGTATGTTCTTTTATATGGTATCCCTAATATTTACAGCAAAGTTTGTTCTAAATAGTTTTTATGTAAAGGAAAGGCGTCTCTAAAGTTCAAAATTCAATGAGTCAGAAAAAAACAACCTGAAAGTAAATATTGAATTTTGGAGGTTAGTAAAAAGAATATCGCTGTAAAAAGTGTGCTTAGCCCGACGTGCGACTCTCTGCAAAGTTTTTATTGGAAAAGTTGTTAGAGCCGGGAGACGGAAAGATGCGTTGATCAACTTTTTAATGAAGAACGTGTAATAAATAGGCCTCTGAAAGTAAAGCTTAATGATTATATGGCTATATATTTTTTAGACATCGCTCGGAACCGAGTCTAATGTTATTGTTACCTACATGATTGTTTTTGGCAAAGAGAAAACTTTATTCATTTTGAAAAGTGAGTTCAAAGCAGGGGCTTGCTTGGTTACCTGAAGACGATTCTTTCTTGAGGGGAATAGAAACGGAAGTAATAAAATCGTTGCAATTACACGTGAGTAGAACCCGTTTTTAAACCGAAATCGCGTCAGTTCTAAGAAAAATTGATTTATGTTTTTTAAAACGAGTTGTTTATGTGTATGCTTTTCTTTTTTCTTGTGCGCCTTCCAAGACTTCTCTGCAGGGCAAAATCTTTTCATAGATGTCAATGTCAAATTTATTTCTTATTTACATTTATGAAAATACGGAAATTATTACGGAAAGTTCTCGAGTGGAGACCACGGATCGGCAAACGTAGAGTAGGACGTCCACCAACTAGATGGACGGACGATCTGGTAAAGGTAGCAGGCTCGCGGTGGTTGCAAGCTGCTACCGAACGAAGTCACTGGAAGTCATTGAGGGAGGCCTATGTCCAGCAGTGAACGTCCTACGGCTGAAATGATGATGATGATTTATGAAAATACTTAAAAAAAACACAAGAATGATGATATCAATTAATTTATTATTGGGCGGGAGTTACTCATGTAAATGCGGAAAATTGAATAAATGATGATGGGACAATACGTCCATTCTATGAGTATAAAGACGAGAAGTACTGGACTATCTAATCTAGACAACGTTTCTTTTCTATCTATCGACAACGATCGCCGGCTGATGAATAGTGTAGTAATTCCTTAGATTTAGTGAAAGAGCATTCTTCTGATTAATCGACTCAAGACAGTTCATATTAGTTCAACTTTCAAACCAAATCATTCTTTTCACTCTACAAACTCTTCCTTTACAGAGCGTGCAATAAAGTTATGGAATTCTCTGCCAATAAATATAAAAAAAGCTCAATCTGTAACAATTTTCAAAAATAAGGTTTATAGTCATTTTCTTTCAACTTCACTTAATATTTATCAATAGTATGTTTAATTTGTGTTCACTGCTAACTCCTACTGTGTTTTTGTTTCCAGTACCTACTCATTTTATTTTTATTTATAAATCTGTGTAAACGCCACTACTCTCTATTATTAAAAAAAATCTGATCCATCCAAAGGTTGCCTAAAAGAGATCGCTATTAGTGATAAGGTCGCCCATTGTGTCACTGTATGAAACATGTATCTCCTATATGTATGTTCCTATATTGTGGTGTTGCGATAAATAATTTTGTATTGTATTGTATTGTAACTTTAGTAGGTCGTCCTATGGTCGTCCTATTAAATGGATGGTTTACTTGGAAGACAAAGGCCGTGGATTCACGGTGGATATAGGTAGGTTCCTACCGTAATAACTGGAGACCCTCAAAGGGTATATGTCCAGCGCTGGACTTACCTCCTCTCGGCTGGAATGATGATGATAATTGACTGCCGCAGTGGCGCGGTGGGCGATCGTCCGCTTGCGATGCAAGAGGTAGGGTTCGATTACCGCCGAGGGGTTTCGTGTTTGTTTTTTCTGCAAAGCGCTTGCAGTAAATACATCTCCTTGGTCGGGGTGCTTTATAATGAAAAATATCTATGTTGGTGTGTCTATGATCTTAAATATATCAGATGCCTAGTACCCACTAGTAACACAAGCTTAGAAAAAAATAATAATAAAAAAAAAGGTGTGTGTGCGATTAACACACGATAGAAGTGAAACTTCAGTAAATCGACAAAAGAATAAGAAGAATAAAAAAAAACAAAAAAAAAACACTATGCAAAAAGATTTTGTTCGTGCGGTCACCCATCCAAGTACTGGCGTCGCGCAAAGTTGCTTAACCTTGTTAGCGTTTAAGATTGGCTTACCCGACAGGTAAGCCAATCTTATTTCCATTTCCGTTGCATCCGGTTTCAAATCACAACGATTCTATAGAAGTTTCACTTCAAAAAAAATCATTTACATCAGACAGCAATCATCCATATAGTCTAGTTAGTAACTTAAAATGAATTAGGGTTAGTAGGTACTTACAATATTACATAACAAGATTTTAAAATTAATTTATTTAACGAGCTTCCCACGGGGCTAGATATTGTTGTGTGAATTGACCGGATATATTTATTTATTTAATTAGTTTAACTGAATCTCAAACTTTGAGTGGGTCATGTACATAGGGTAGGTACATATCTAATATAACTATAATTGTGTTTGCAGGAGCGTCGGTTAACTAGACGGTCCTAATTACCTTGTTTGAGTTAGAGAACTTCGCTTTGACAGAACTTTGTGCGACCATAGGTAAGTAAACAGTCGAGTAAAGAGGATATTTTAACTTAAATTAACAAGTAAATTTTTTAAGAAGAATACAACAAACTATTTATTAAAATTAGAATCTAAAATATAAAGCTATTATTTTAAAACTATTTTTAAAAATTCATTGTAAAAAGCGGGATTTACTCAAGTGGTAACCCTCTGAATCCTTACACGTGACCTCCGGGTGGTGCTAAGAACAGTCTCTGGTGGTAGGCTTCGGCCGCGGCTTGTCACTACCCTCAGGGCTGGGCCAGAGCGTGAAGCGATTTCTTGTGTTTCGATATCTACCTTCTAGGTCTTCATGCCCCATCTTAGACCACATCGCCACTCTACATCAGGTGAGAATATGGTCAAATGAAGGCTTATCTAGCATAAAAAATAATAATAATAATCAAATAGAGTTGATAAACTTTCGACGTTTCTTTAACGTTACGTTTTTTTTTATTTGGTGTTAAGTGACGCTGTGCGATTATGTGTGGTGATTAAGTGAGGCTTTGGAGCCCGGGTTTGGAAGACCCGCCTTGCTGTCGGTAGTAACGCCACTGATGCAACGCAAAGTATTCGGGCGTAGACGATGTTTGGGACTAAATAATCTTGTAGCGCTGACAGGAATCTTCGCCCGCGAATGTAGCCGCACCGTTAAACGACCCATACTCTTGTTTAAAATAAGCTTCGAAATATTCTGTAACGCTGTGTTATGATGACGGTTTGATTAATGAAAACACAGTTGAACTGGATTGCTGTAAGCTGTGCGTATTTGACTTTCATCAGCCCGCCGGGCTAGTTGAATACGTTACCAACGAGCATGTTACACGATAAATAATTGCCTGGATACAGGATATTAACGAATTGTGCGTAAGAATATTCATGAGATGGGTAGCAGCGTTTTATAGGAGACTACCTACTCGCCTGCCAAGCTTGGCGAGTATTGACAAAACCCAGATCTCCCACCCCAGGGGTGTGGGCGTCTTCGTTTACAAAGACCGTACTAACAATAAAGTATTTGGATTTTTTTAAGTATTCAGCATATTTAAGTTTCTATAAGGTAACGAAATAGAAATGAAGAGTTACGAAAAATAAGTTCTTAGATAGCCAAGCAGATTGGTTTTTACATAATTTACCAAGACAACACATCCAGTAGGTACAAAGGGCGGCCTTATCGCTGTGAAGTGCATTGAAGTTTCTCGGGCCGTAACGCTTTCGTGCTATTATATGTATATACTTCCCCGAAAAGTCCTCGGACTTGTTCTATATAACTTGGCACTTTCTTATTAATATGTTAAAGCAAAAACAGGTGTCCAGTATTTTTCTAAACTAACGGGCTAACAGGCGGACTAAAACAAATACCTATTTATGTAATATAGTTTTAAGACAATTTAGAAGGAATTGTGTAAAAAATAAACTACCACGTTGCTCTGAAAACAAAGATTTTTTTTTAGTACAAACTTAGATACCTAATTACGATAACAATAACACTTTTAAACTTACTTATATACTTACCTCACAATAGGAAACCTACCTACCTGAAAACAAAGAAACGACAATTAAAGTATCTCGAATCCCTTTTTACAATTATTTCTATCTCGACATTGTTTTTGTTCAATCATGATGGTCTTTTAAATATAGGTACCTACCGACCGGGCTGACCGCCATTGCTCTCAGCGCCACCTGGTTCCACACTGCTGTTTTACCGACAGAGCGATCGTACAAGATAAATAAATATGTATGTAACACTATTATTTCTTTGCCTATTGTATACAAGCACAACGCCTTATTATAAAAAAAACTCGCGAAATCACAGTTGGTCGACAGTCCCTTAACATTTGGCGACGTTTTGCTGTTGTTTTGCCCCGCCTTAACTGTTATTGTCAAAGCATTATAAACTTTGATGATCTTCCAGCCAGCAAATGTAGCCCATCCGTTATAGGATTCTGAGCCTTATTTCTTTTGAGGTAAAGTTGTTGATGCCGTGTGGCGTTTCCCCAGTATATCAGTTTTACGATACGCGTATGATGCGGGCTGTTAATCCACTCGCAAAAAGCCTCTCGTCCATGACGATATAAAAAATCTCGGGAATATTCTGACGTCGTTGTAATAATTCTTTGGCACATTTCATTTACTTTATTAAGATCACAAAACAGTTTACTGATCAATCAATTTTAATTCAATCAAAAAGGCGAAGCGAACATAAACGATAAATTTATTTCCTAATAGTGGCCCGCCCCGGCGTCGCACGGTTAAAAAAAGTTCCCGGCAATTTTTTCCTTATTTGCTCACCGTTTAGACCTACCCTGGACTACGACAAACATTTTAAAATCAAAATCAGCTCAATCGTCCCAGCCGTTCTCGAGTTTTAATCAGACTAGCGAACAACAACTCATTTTTATTTATATAGATATAGATAATCTCAGCTATTTCACGGACGCTTTTAACAAAAGAAAAATAATAAAAAAAATAATTAAGTACTTCAAACTCATGTCAGAAAAAAAATGATTGAAAACTATGTTGATTATTGAACTTTCGAGACATAGACAATAGCTCAAAGAGTATATAACCACCACGTATGAATAGCTTATCAAGAAAAATCATGGACAACCTATAAAAAGACATTTATTTTACACTTTTGATAGCCTGTAGATAATAACAGAAAAATAATTAGCAATAAATTAAAATTGCGACTATAATTTGAGATTTAAACTATCCTATCTCTCAAGTTGGATCGAACTGCACATGGTGTGCGAATTTTATTATAATCGGTTAAGTGGTTTAGGAGTCCATTGAGGACAAACTTTGTGACACGAGATTTATATATATTAAGATTTATCTTTATGCACCAATGTTTTTTTTCGTTTTTTTTTGTATTTTATTTTTGACGTTTCTACCTTGTATCTTGAATTAGTTCAAGAACAATTAAATATACAATAATGACCTTCAAAACAAAACCTATTAACTTAATTACAATCACAAAGGATGTCTTTTTTTAATACAGTTTTAGGATTTTGAAATTGTTATTTCTTTTTGTCCCTAATATAATTATTGATATTTATAATTTATAGATAAATTTGTAATCTGAGATAGATTACAAATTTATCTATAAATTATCTCCGAAACGGCCGTATTATGTCTTGACAGTTCGCTTCCATGCTTAATACTGAATTGAAAAACGTTTTTAACTTTATTCTAGGACCCCGAAATATTCTAAATCATACTGCAGTGTGCGACCTCCTTTACAAAAACAGACATGGGTGATTTAGAACCGTTTACGATTTCTTATAGCGTCGGCATTTGATGACGTACAAGTGTCTGCTAATGACGTATGAAGGGAAGTGATGACGTCATCAAACCGATAACAGATTGGGTTATGCTGTGTTATTAGGAGGCTTGTTTTTGTAAAATATTTCGTATATTTACAATTGTTTTTTTTCAACTTGACTTTTGAATATGAATTTATATTCTTTGAATAGTTATTTTTGGTGGTTCTAGTATATTAAAAAAATTAAAGGAGAAACAGTAAATATTCAAAATCCTGACTAGTTTTATTAAAGAAAAGTAACTTTTTGTTAATGATTAATTTACTCATCAGAAGGATTTATCTGACAATCTTTCATCATGAAAATTACCAATTCTCTTGGGTTCGCAATCCAAGCTCCTCGGGCATTCTATGTTACAATAATTAAGGATAAATTTAATAAAGTATAGGCTAGTTTATGGTTTTGTACTAGTCGACCCGACAGACTTTGTCCTGTCCCACGTCTCAAAAAACAATATCTAGTTGACCGTATTGTGCGTGAAATTGCTTTTAGCAATAAGACAGCCCATTACGCATTAGTTTTATATTCTAGGCTTAGGTATTGTTTCTTTGTTTGGTGTGTAATCAAGTATTTTCTATTCAATTCTATTCTAATAAAATCATTTAGTTCAGGCATCGCAGGCCCATTACTAGTACCTTATAGACTCTATATACACTAATATAAATCTTAAATACTAGAAAAGTCGTGTCAGTATAATCGTGTGAACTGTCACGGAGGTGTCGCCTTGCAGGGTAGGCGACCTATAAACACGAAATTGCCCCCTTTCGGTCAAAACTGCAGTATGTATGTGTATGTATGTATTTCCGTTCATTACTTTGAATTGCTTGAATATCTGTAATTACTCGTCTATACAATATTTTCGATTTTTTTTATAAAAGCCGTGTTGGCAATATGGGAGCACACTCAAGTTTAATTCCGAAGGTCGTGGGTTCAAACCCCGCCACGCACCTTTGGATATTTTTCCTTGAAAAATGTATGTGAGCTTTAAAACAGCGGAAACTGGTATGTTGTGTGAAATTTAAAGAGTTTGAAGGGCATGTGACATTCACCAACCCGTACTTGGCCAGCGTGGTGAATTAAGGCCTAATCTCTCTCGTCAAGATTGAAGTCCATGTGTCCCAGCAGTGGGAACCTTAATAGGGTGATGATGATGATGTCATTTTTTCAAAACAATGCAGAAAATCGCTTTCGTGTGTCGTAAAAAATACAAATTGATACCAATTGATAATAACCGATATCTTGGTCCCTGCGTCACCTTGTTTTCAGTCAGACATCCGCTGTTTTTACGAGAGAGCGAGATGGGAGATGTGCTCTGTGCAAAGAGTGAGCGGGAGATGCATTGTCAGCGTTTGATACCTCCGAGATATGCAAATAGGGGTCCCTAGTACAGGGTTGTTGAACGCTAATTCAAAAAGCAATTTTAATTGTTACTATATTTTAGACTGGCATTTATTTTTATATTTCTTAAATACTTTATTACTTCATTATAATTGAATATATAAGTATTTATTCCTATTATTATTATTTTTTCTTCAGGTCTTAGGTAAGGTATTAATTACTAAATGATCACGAACAGAATTGGCCTCCCTTCCACACATAAAGCTACACGCAATGCAAATGTGAGAGATGGTTCATCTCAAGTTGAACAGAAACTCCTCCACAAATGCAGAATCCGACTGCGAAAGTCTCCCGCCACGACGCAACAATTTACGCTTCTCGTTTACACTAATAAAAAGTGTGCCCAGTGAGTGCCCCAACTTATTTTCACCAATATTTTGGCGGATTTAGGCATAACGCTGCGTAAAACGGGCGCGGGCGGGATCTTATGCCAACACGTACAAAATACAAAAATATTTATTTCCGTAACGTGTGCTACAACTGTCTACTATGAGAAATGAATAGCCTCATGGTAATGGTCAATAATATTGATGAATGAATTTAATATTTTTTCAAATCAAAATTAAATAGTTATATACGACTTATTGATACATTATTTTTTTTTATGTTAGATAAGCCTTCATTTGATAACAATCTCACTTGATGTGAAGTGACGATGTGCTCTAAGATGGGGCATGGAAACCTAGAAGGTAGATGGCTTCTCCGGGCCACATTACGAAACACGAAAAAATCGCTTCACGCACTGGCCCAGCACGGGGGGTGGTGACAAGCCGCGGCCGAAGCCTACCACCAGAGACTGTTCTTAGCACCACCCGGAGGTCACGTGTAAGGATTCAGAGGGTTACCACTTACGGACGTGAACAGACAAACCTCCAAAAACAATACATACGGTATGTTTGAAACAATCGTTAAGAATTACGTTTATCTCAGGTCCTACTGCTCCATTTTTGTTCATTTCACTTACAGCTTATATAAAACATACAATATTATTGTCAAACATTATGTCTTAAAAGTATTGTATTCGCAAAAACCAAGGAATAACATACTCTGTGTCAGCCCTATTCCGTTCACTGATTGGGCTCCCTCCCGCCCCTATCACACGTCATTTCTACAATTCAAACTTTATCTTATTCCAATCAAATCTACGGGTCTCTGTGAGCCTCGCCTCAAGCAGTGCTCGGATTTTCTTTGAGTTGCCTTCGTATCGATGCGGAGAATTTGTGTGGAAATAATGGATTTAATTATAGGATCATAGAATCTTAAGACAAGATAATTATTCATGGGCATATATATTTTTTAAGCTTAAGTTCAATTTTATGGTTTCTTTAACACACCTTTGATATTACAGTCTTGGGTAACGGCGTTATAATGTATCTGAATCTGCTCCAACAACAAATTAAAGAAAGACTAAGTTCTACAAAAATATCCAAACAAAATCGCATCTTTGCTCTAGATAAAAAAAGCGAAGGGACCAGATATGATAATTTATTTATTTCCTATTTATCAAGACGGATATGTTCAATGAGTTTATGTTTTCAGTAGTCCACTACTATAATAAGGCAGAAAAGGGAAAGAGACTAAAATTATGAGTAATAGGTATTAAAGTTTTTAGAATAGCCAATGGTTAAATTATAGACTCTGCCAGTCAGTCACTGATATTTGTCAGTTTACTTGATAGCTTGTATTTAAACCATAACCTTTATATCCGTAAATCGTGAAACAGGCCCTTTAAGCTCCCACGTCAATACCCCCGCTAAACGGTAGGCTAGTGTATCCGTCTCTGACAACCGAGCTTAACCAAGCATGAAAATCAAATGAGCAAATCAGCACATCAAAGTGTGTGCTTAAAACAATAACATAATACCACGAAAATAAGTCAATTCCATTTCAATCAGGTAGAACAACATGAATTGCTCGCGCGCAATGAAAACTGATAAATTGAGGCGAAGCCAGTGGCTCGAAATAAGCGAGTCAGTCAGACGCGCATTAGTGCGGAGAATGATAATGATAGTAAATATACAAGCTGTTGCTGACTGGTTTATTTACTGTTTTGTGAATTTGATGAAAAAACTAATTAAGCTCGTTTTAAGTGTCGTAATACCCAGCACGTGTTTGTCAGCACTAGTGTTGTACTCGTGTTAAGACAAAACAAAAAGCGTAACGACTATTTACTTTATTTTTAAAAAAATATTTGTTGTATGATAATTACTTTAAATATTCCTTTTAAATGGATTTTAAAACGTAAAGAAATATAGAAACTTTAAGAAGCACTGTGTTTCGTTTTAGTAAATTAAAAAAATAATTATGCCTAGTTACATCGATTAATCGCTTTTAAAACCCCGAAATATATATATGTAAACATTATAAGCTTATAATTTCATTTAAGTCGTTGGAGCCGCCTGAAATTCAGAAACGGATTAAACGACTTTGCAAAAAAATTCCGACCATAATCATAAACTCAATCAGAAGGCATCTAAAACAAAATTATTGTACCTGTTCAAACACAGTGATGTTTCTGATGTTACTCGCTACCTCTTTACAATTCAGAAACTTTACCTATTTATAAAAGTGTTTTAGTATAGTTTACAAGGGTTAAGGTGCTCAATACTGAACTTTGTTATTATGGCATCTTTAAAAATATCCTACACTAGCGACACGCCCCGGCTTTGCACGGGTAATTATTCAAAATTGTTTCAAAATTATTCAAAATTTTCTCGCCGTAAAAACCATCCAACGAACATTTAAAAAAAAATTGGCTAAATTGGTATAGGCGTTGTTGAGTTATGCGCTTAGCAACACATTTTGCGATTCATTTTTAACCCCCGACAAAAAAAGAGGGGTGTCATTGTTTGACGTGTCTATCCGTCTGGGACATCATAGCTCCCGAACGGATGAAGCGATTTCAACTTCGTTTTTTTTTGTTTAAAAGGTGAGTCTGGCGCGAGTGCTCTTAGACATGTTTCATGAAAATCGGTTGTGCTGTTTAAAAATTGTGGGGGTTAGAGTGGGGAAGGAAAACCAAAAATCTGCAAAAATCTCGAGTTGGGTATCAAGGTGTTTTACCTCTTAGGAAATTGAAGGATTCGAATCGGGGGTTTTTCTTATGTTTTAAATTTAGATTTATTATTTTTAAGAAGATTAAGGTAAGAGAAAACATACTATTGATTGCAATGCTCAAATTGGTGTAACCGACAACAAACATAAACTTGGTTCGGGTCAATTGGTGTAACGTTAGTTTTTTGAAGAAAGTTGGTTTTATATTGGTGTATGTGTGGTTATAATTTTTCGTTCAAGCTAAGAATAAGTGTAAGAGCAATGCTGGTTTGCCAAGATACATACACCAACTTAACCTTCTTCGGTCATAGGAATACAACAATTCGACTTATGTAAATGATCACATACCTACTCAGCTACAACATAATTTCGACGGAAGTCTGCAAAATTCACAGTTAAAATGTGTAGCGTAACTGTATTTTTTTAAAGCTAGAATTCTATTATTATGCTATTCGAAAGAGCAGAAAAAAACTAAAAAAAACTGTATATTCAACTTATTTTGCCAACCGACGATATGTACAATATCTATGCTATATGCTAGGGTTTAGTTCTGAAAATAACTTCTTGAATGGGATTAGTTACCTGTTAACGAATTATTAACTACTAACTAAGCGACAAAATATTATCAAGCGACAATTTTTTTATTTCCGCACACGACCATTCAGTATGGAGCCGACCGCCGCGCGGCAGATTATTTCGTGATCTTAACCCCGCTTATTGTCACAAAACTATAATAGTTAGAGATATGATGTAACAACGTTTTTTGTAGATAATGATAAGTTCTACAAAGTTGTAATACATCACTTTGTTATATATTCAATAGTTTTCGCAGCATTCGCGATTAAAGAAAGATTTAAGGTATAATTTTTCAAAAAAATCGCTTATTGTCACAAAACTATAATAGTTAGAGATATGATGTAACGACGTTTTTTGTAGATAATTGTAAGTTCTACAAAGTTGTAATACATCACTTTGTTATATATTCAATAGTTTTCGCAGCATTCGCGATTAAAGAAAGATTTTAGTTTCTTTTTTTTCACCATGGGTTACATTGTCGGAGTTTGGTAAGGAATCATATTATTTATGAAAACTAAATATAGCCTATGACACTCAGGGATAATGTAGCTTTCGAATGGTGAAAGAATTTTTTAAATCGGTGCAGTAGTTTCAGAGCCTATTCGAGACAAACAAACAAACAAAAAATCAAACCTTTCCTCTTTATAATATTAGTATAGATCTATGTCCGTAATGCTACTTTTAGAATTTTTGAGCATCTCCCCGAAAAGCCACGTTTGTAAATAATTCCTTTAAGTGGTTACCGTTTTGCCGACAATATAGAATATAGTAGTTCAATTGAACACATAATTCTTTTAATATAATATAATCTTTAACAATTTAACCTAAGCAACTTTTATCGCTTTGAGAAAACCATTAAGATTTAGATAGTTGTAAACTTCTTTTAAAATAATGAATCCACAGAATTTTAAACAATCTTTTCCCACAGTATCTTTTACTGTCCCGATAATGTGGATCGCAGATAAACCATTTCCCGGAAACGCAAAGGATATATTCCTTTAAGACGGTATACAGTTTTAAACCGTACGAGGAATAGATGCCAAATAATAATGGAGATTGGATTCGCTCTGCAACTTGCAATATCCACGGATTGGACAACCTTACGTTTTCTCTACTTAGCATTATATTTATTTTCCCACCTATGTGAGTTTCCAGATTATCGAGTAAGAATGAAAAGTTAACCATTCATCGCCAAAATACACATTTCGCCAAAAGAGACTTTAATTTATATCTAATATTATTATGTTTCTCTCTTTACCTTCTCGAAACATGTGGACATAATATAAATCCCATCAAAAACAATACTTGTCAAAAAAACCAAGTCGCGCAACTCAGCTGTTCTGCGGTAAAAAGTTGTGAGATCCAAGTAAATCCAAGTCTTCAAATTTCTTCTCAAAATTCTTTAATGTTATAAATAAATATATTGAGACTTGGCCATCGCACTAAATAATTGAATTTACACGTGTTTTCAGGCGATCATCACCAAAATTAGAACAACCCTCATTTTTGATATCTTCACTTTACTGAGTTAACTGCAATTTATAATTATTTGGGAAACATATTATAACAATAAATAAGATTAATTTCAGAATAAATTATGTTAAGTTTGCCGTTTCCGGGATCTCGAAGTAGTAGCAACGTATAATTGAAATGAAGTGAGCGCAGTGTTGCGAATGTGTGAACACACAGAAACATGCAACTGAATTATACAAAGGAAATATATTTAATTTGACTGTCAATCAGTACACTATTTCCTCGTACTACGTGAGCTTCTGTCGATTATTGTACATTTCCTTATTCTAAACTAGCATTCCACCGCGGTAAAAAGCTGTTGTCCTTTACGGGGGGTCCAATTATGTCCGTGTCAAATTTTATTTGAAATCGGGCTCTGCTCGCTATAATTTATTTTCCCGCGTAATGTGATATTTTGCCGCAGTGAAAAGTAACCTATGTGTTATTCTAATACGTGAGCTATGTTATTATGAGATTTGCGGAAAATTCGTCGAAAACAATTCGCCGAATGACAATTCGCCGAGAACAATTCGCCAAAAACACAATTCACCAAATTACAATTCGTCAATAAATCGCAAAAAAATTATAAAAGATTTGCAGAAATTCCGTTACAAAAACTGTTTGGAACTATAGCGGGCAATATTTTTAGGGACTTTCGACTATACCGGAAAATATTTATAGAAATGATCAACTACAGCGGGGAATAGATTCGACAAATTGCGATTCGGCGAATTGTGTTTTTCGGCGAATTGTTCTCGGCGAATTGTTTTCGACGAATTGTTTTCGACGAATTTTCCGCAGACGTATTATGAAGTTTCATTAAATTCAATTAAGTAGGTTTTGCTTGAAAGAGCAACAAACACACAAGCTTTCGCGTTTATAATATTATAGTAGAATCGACTTTAAAGTATAAAACGTGAGTTGTGACTAAATCTCTAAAGACTTTTTATACTGTTATATTCAACAAAAGTTTCAATCTTTGTGCCGTTCTCGTAAAATCGTACATAATTTAGTAGCACGGTGCATTGCCGCGGAAGTGCTACGAACCCGTAGCAAATGCTACGCTGTAGAGGTCCTACGAATTCGTAGCACAGCGACGACCTCCCAAAGGAAGTGAACTGAATGGATATTTTTGGAGGCAGGAAATAGTGTTTAGAGCTTTTGCATTCGGAATTATCTTTAGCGTGCGCTTAAATCTTGTGTAATAAAATATACGTATTGTTCATGTTGAATGGATAAAACGAATAACAATGAAAATATAGTAGATATTTCTAGACTTTTCGTTAGCATTGTGTAACTTCAAATAGGTATTTTCTTAGGTTTTTCTGATCGCATTTAACAAATAAGTACATCAATTTTTAATTATTTATTATCTTTACAATATTGTTTGAAAATAGTAAAACACTATATTTACATTACAATAAAGAAAAAGTTTATTTCGAGGCTGGTCATAATTTTTAGATTAAATTATCTGAAGTCAAATGTATAAAAAGAACCTATCATACCATCAGAGCCTATCAGAGCAGACAATTGATTCTTGATTTTAGAATCTTTAAACTCAAAGACTATAAAATATTACTTTACAAATTTAATCTCTAAAAGCTACGGGTTAGGTAACCAACAATTCCATTTATTTTTAACAGAATTAAAAAAAAAATAAGGTTTCTCAATTCGACCGTATATATATTATTTTTTTATGTATGTCCGTGAATAACTTTGTCGTTTATGAATCGATTTTAATTATTCTTTTTTTGTTGGAAAGGGAGTATTTCAAGGGCAGTACCATGGTAAGGAAACCAAGATCTGATGGTGGAATCCTGAAGAAATTGAGAGAAACTCTTGAAAAAATTGTCTTTCTGACTTGTGCGTTCCTTAATATTATTCAATATAATGAATTTTAAAGCCCTATTATGTAGATTTAATTTAGACCGGTATATTCTATGCAAATTAAAATCTACATCCATAACATAAAATACAAAAGCTTGCTGCGTACATTTACCCATTATTTAGTTAGTAAGGCACATAGAGCTTATCAAATGATTAGTCGTATAGTGTTCTCTAGTGCACATTATAAGCGCTTTGTTTTAGGCCTGTATTTAGACTGTGTATATTATAGGCGACTATGTATTGTGGATGGTGTTGGAATAATGTTGACAATGAGAAACAGTTGGGAAGGGAATGGCTGATTCATTCTAGCTCTAACCGCATGTTTTTTTAACAAACTAAAAGAGTTTTATACTTTATACTTGTTTGTCGGTTAAAAATCGCAAAGTTGCAAGTCGTACATGTATTGTAATTGTATGATTTTGGATAATTAGAGCCCGAGTTTAGGAAAACGAATTTAATTTAAATAAAAGAATAATAAGAAGTAACTAATTAAAGCCTGAGTTGTGAAGATCATGTTAAATTAAGGCCGGGTTGGTACAGGCATGACAGGCAGACGTGATTATCATCATCATCATCATCACCCTATTAACGTTCCCACTGCTGGGACACAGGGACTTCTCTCTTGACGAGAGAGATTAGGCTTTAATTCACCACGCTGGCCAAGTGCGGGTTGGTGAATGTCACATGTCCTTCAAACTCTTTTAAAGTTCTCAGAACATGCCGGTTTCCTCACGATGTTTGCCTTCACCATTAAAACACGTGTTTAAAGCGCACATAAATCTCTCAAGAAGAAAAATCCATAGGTGCGTGGCGGGGTTTGAACCCACGACCTTCGGAATCGTGATATTTCAGGGTATTTTTTAAACCCCGTCCGAAATAGAGGGGTGTTATAAGTTTAACGTGTCTGTCTGTCTGAAAATCAGTGAGATGAAAATCAGTTGAGCCGTTTAAAATTTGTAGGGGTGAAAGTGGGGAAGAATAACGAAATGTGTTCAAACATACTCAAGTGGGTTATCAAATTAAAGCGTGCGTATTACAAAATAATAATTATGATTTTTTAATTCAAACGGAATAACAGTTTTAGTAACGGATTTTTTTTTATTATTTTTATTTTTGATTATTTAGATTGTTGTTATTGGATGATATTTTATTAACAAAGATAATTTTTGGTCCGAAACTGAAGGAACAAAGATGTTTTTTTTTAAATACTTGCGGCCATATTTGATTTGTCAACCTGGTAGATCTATATTCTTCTAATTTAGGTCATAATTAACTTGTCCTTATTCAATGGGGTAGAAAGCGTTTACGATAATACGTAGGTATATTCATGTGATGTTATTTAGAATAAACTAATTTCAAATTGTGTAAAAAAAAATATGTATTTAGTGAGTATTTCCATATTCTTTCTAGTCAAATTAACTTTAATTTTTAACTTTAACTTTAACTTTAACGACAAAACGACTGCTTCAGTGGCGCGGTGGGCGAGGGTCCGCTTGCGGCGCAAGAGGTAGCGGGTTCGATTCCCGCCGAGGGTGAAAGTGTTTGTATGTTCTGCAAGCACGATCTCCTTGGTCTGGGTGTTTAATATGTATAATAAAAAAATATCTATATATGTATGACTATTATATTGAGTATATCAGATATCTAGTACCCGTAACACAAGCTTAGAGCTTACCGCGGGGCTAGATGTTGTTGTGTGAAATGTCTGGAAATATTTATTTATTTATTTATAAATTCAAATGGTCTTAATAAACCTGTAACCTAAAAGTTGTCCATTGTTGTATAATTAGACATTTTAACCCAAATTGAAGTAACTATTCCTGTCTCCACTGTGCGCTCTCACGGGATATCATTACCGGCCCTGAAACGGCACTTCTTTTGCAGTTTTTGTGCAAATCTTATTGAGATAAGGAACCTTTGTCTACTTAATGAATAACCGCGCAAATCCCTCTCTTCAATAGACTGAAATGAGGAAGGATTTTGAAGGATTTATTTCGAACGACAATATTTATTTTGGGCTCAGTGAGAATTTTAATTGAAAGAAATGAGACCGGGGTTGACAAAGGCTGAAGCTATATTTTAGGGGTATTTTCTTGGGAATTTTACGTCGTGAAAGGTAAATTTGTGAATATAAATTGTAAGTTTTTTTAAACTACTTACTTTAATTGGTACAGCAACAGTACCAATTAAAGTAAATAGTTAAAAAAAAACAAAAAATAATAATTTGTTAAGAATGACATGGACTCACTCACCTAGGAATCCGTGTACAGTTAATACACTTTTTGCAATAAAACAACAATAAAAAAATATTTTCATTTGTCTACTATACCTATTGTATTAACTAGTGAAAGTCTTAGAACTAACCTTTATTTAATTTCAACTCATTTAATGGCTTTATTGAATTATTAAACTCGCAGATTTTAAAACAAGCTCTGAGTAAATTATATTTTTGATGTAATTACTCTGATCGTTGAACAGTTGATAATTTAATGCTAATGGAAATGTATAGACAAGAGCTACTAACGAGATAAACGGCTGATTTAGTTAATTATAACTGTAGTTAGCAGTGAACTTCCGGCTAAAGAGTTAATGTTAATGATAAAGCTAGATTAACTATGATTGAATACATTTCCGAATTGAGATGAATTATTATTTTAAGATTTAAAAAACCTACGGTTAGATACAAATATTTAAAATAATGCATGGAAAAGAACATGCTTACTGATGACCAATTTAAAAGTTTTCACTACTAGCAAAACATATAGTAATACAAAACTTTGAGAATGGGCAGCAGAAAAGACCCATAGAACAAACGCAAAAAAAAAACAGAAAGATCATCTTACCCAAATATAGAAAAATATTACCAATTATCATAATAAAGGTTTATTTACATAGTTCAATTGGTTCACAGATAAAACCAATAAAACTTTATTTTAAATACTTTAATTTTAACACCGTTTAATAGTTATTGCGAGCTATTTGTATGGATATCGTTATTATTGCTTTTAGTGCGAGGTGTCATTAGGTCGGGTTTATAATGAAAATTATCTTTCATTAAGGTAGAATTTCAT
Organism: Gymnoscelis rufifasciata; assembly: GCA_929108375.1. Lineage (NCBI taxonomy): Eukaryota > Metazoa > Arthropoda > Insecta > Lepidoptera > Geometridae > Gymnoscelis > Gymnoscelis rufifasciata. The sequence goes on along the minus strand of OV815327.1, from coordinate 2,390,077 downwards.
ATTAATACATTTGAATATGTCTGAAGGTTTCATTAATATGACGCTCATGTTATAATCAAGACGTTAAATCAGACATGTACTAGTGAAATAATTACATAAATTACTATTACGGAACTCGAAAACGAGGTTTCGAGTTATATAAAGTGGATTTTTGGGTACAGCATTAAAAATATGTAACGGCTAACATAGATACATGGAAACAGTCAATGTTTATTTAATTGAGTTTTTTTTTTTGAGAAATTAAAAACAATTACAATTTTTGGAAAAATTTGCATTTAGCTAGGAAAATGGTAGATTTATAAATGTTCTTTGTAATATTCGTAAAAAATAAATTGACAAGTATTTGTTTTAACTATTTTTTATTTAATTGAAGACCGATGTTAATTAGGGAAATGTTCTCCTGATTTGATCCTAACCTTAGTTAGGTTCAAATCAGGGTTCGGTTTTCGTAGCTAAGTTCGATTTAAAGTGAGATTTTTCTATTCTGTATTTATCAACTTCTAAATCCCATTATAAAGGGGCTTGCACCTACGATAATGATTAAAATAAATAAATATAAATATTTCCGGACAATCCACACGACAACATCTAGCCCCGTGGTAAGCTCAAAGCTTGTGTCACGGGTACTAGACTTCTGATATACTTAATATTATATACACAATATATACAGATATTTTTATTATACATATGAAATACCCAGACCATGGAAAAAGTGCTTGCAGAACATACAAACACTTTCACTTTCACAAATCGAAACCGCTACCTTTAGCGCCGCAATTAGGCCATCGCCTACCGTGCCATTGGGGCAGCCATTATTCATTAAATCAACTCATATATTTATTTATTCAAACCTCATTTAACCTATTTTTACACTAACCTTATAAGAAACGCGGTCGGGAAGAATGAGAAGAGATTTGACTGAATGCAGTAAATGTAAAAGTGTTCACAAAGTGCGAGCGATCACAGGGCTCTGTAATCGTTTACGACAGAACCATCTAACAATCGGAACAGCTGTACGGAGGCTTTGAGATGGCGGTCGCCACAAAAATAGGTACGTTTTTCTGAGATTTATTTTATTTAATTATAAGTTGCATCAACAAAGTGGACATGAACATAAACACATGAAACATAAATTGAAAATGATTCTAATCTAGAAATGTCACCTTAATTATAGATACAAACATCATTGCTAAAAAAGCCCTTAACTGATTAAATGCATAAATTTTAAATAAACTACCATTTAAAAAAAAACCGTTAAATAAGTCATTCATTCATTAAAATCATTACAATAAAACAAGATTTAAAATATCATTTAAATTCGAAAAGAATAATACTTCCGTAAAACATAGGTTTAATTCATAAAAAAATATGTATAAGAAAACATAAATATTATATTTCTACTTAGATATTACCAAAAGACATAATGCTAACATCGTTATCTAAACAAAAATATATAATTTTGCACTCAGCACGGTGAAGGGAAATATTCACTGAGGAAACTGGCATCTTCTGAGAACTTTGAAGAGTTTGAAGAACATGCAACATTCACGAACCCGCACTAAGCCAGAGTGGTGAATTAATACCTCTCTTCAAGATAGAAGTCCCAGTGTCCCAGCTGTGGGAACGACTATAAATGACAGTTATAAATGACTGTAAAACACAGTAATTGTGCTGATCTACATAATGTGTGTCCCTTGTGTCGCTTAAACACATTGGTCACAAGTTTGGCTCATCATTCGACTATTAAAAAACGAGCAACGCTATAGCCGAACCGTCGTAGCGATCCCTCGACACTCCCCATTCAAATGAGGCGGTTCACACACCGCATTTGCATTTGTCGCTTTTTTCCGCGGCTAATCCGTCATTTGTATGCGGCGTCACGGGGCGCTCGAGCGCACGAGAGGTTAATTAAATTGAGAGTGCGAGGTCAATTCTCGGAGTAGGACTCTAATCGTATAACGGTTAAGCTTTTATTTTTGTGACGCTATATTTTAAGGAAACTTTCCGTAGGAGTGTGGCAAGCACGTTAGATGTGATATAATTTTTAGCATTGATGTATACATATAATTGGCAAAGATGACAGGCACACAATGTCGAAATGATTTGCTCATAATATCTGCTCTAATCATTTGCTAATACTATCAGACAGTGTTGCAGTACTGCCTATTATAATAACCTAAGTTTTTTTTAATTTTTAACCGACTTTAAACAAGGAGTAAACAATTCGACTGAATTACCTTTTTATGTTTGATACGGTACTCATAATATCTTCGTAAGTTGTGAACCGATTTTGAAAATTCTTGTTTTAATCGAAAGAATATTATGCTTGCTGAGTGGTTTAATTGTCACCATCTCAAAATCTGATGATGGAATCTCAGAGGAATTGAGAGCAAGCCTCCATTAGATGTTGAAGTCGGTTGTTTTAAACGTAGTTTATATGTAATCTTAATGATTTTTCATAAGTGATAAATCTATATTTTTCAGTTTAAACTATTTTAAATTTCTATGCATAGAAAGATTAAAAATGTAACGATTACAATATTATTCATTAATTTATTAAGTTACTAAACGATCATTCACATTCATTCACCTTATCATTCACATCCATTCACCTTGTCATTCTTGTGATTGAACGATATAGTGACAGTTCGGTCGGTCGTTCGAGTTCGAGTGCTGTCGTGTGCTTGCAGTCAGTGAGAGAACATCTTGTAAGTACGATTTGATATTTGTAATTTTGGTGAATACTTTATTCTCATAATAATAATATATTGTGTGATTTTGGTAATTGTTTTATTTCATTTTGAGAATACTTCCGAGACCTTATCAAAAAATAAGAATAGCTTATATTTTATTATATTGTTATCCACTACCTAGCTTATTTTGTTAGGTTTGATAGTAAATAAGGATAGGGTACTAACATATTCTGTGTGGGGGCGGAAATCAAATTGAGGCGGATTTAAGATAGGCTTTCATTTTTGCGACACAAAATTTGGAAGCTAATTTTCCGTGAAGCCTCCACGCATGAACGTTAAATGATAAATATTTTTAAGTTGTTGAGACTTTGGATACTAATTTAGTTTTTTCGTTCGGTTGCTGATTTTGTCGTTACTTAACGGCGTTGTTCGGGTTTTATGATTTTCATAAAAAAATAAGGTATTCATATTCCACAGTAAAAAATGGCTTATAACCTTTCCTAACTTATGGATTCACGGTGACGTTCGGTCGTTTTCAAGCAAACAAACTCATCAGTATTTATTATTATAAAAATTAGTCAGAAATAATTCATGTTTTATCACTTTAAAGTTGGTTGATTTGTGCAAAATTATTTTATTCGAAATCAAAGTCAAAGCAACATTAATTTACAAACTTAGATGGTACCACGGGGCTAGATATTGTTGTTGTGTATTGTCGAGAAATATTTATTTCCTTCGAAGCACAGGCACATATACGTGGCAGGCAAACCTGAAGTATATTAAACTTAAATTAATGAAAATAATGAACTAGTTCAGAAGTCTTAACAAATCTAGAATAATTACAGTCAGTAACCCCCAGCTATTTCCAAGATTGTCAGATGAAACTCCAAGAAATAGACGTGAAGATAGGCTCTGTCTATTTCCTTCGAAAACTGCATTACTACGTAAGAGTGTAATATCCATGGCACCGAAAATTTACAATAAGGTACCAAAAACTTATCAGCAGCTTACATTATTTGTAAGCTGCTTAGCGAGCTTTTGCTTGCGAGTTCAAATATAAATTCAAGAAATTGCTAATTGACAAATGTTATTATAAAATTGACGACTTTTTAAATGATAAATTTTGACTTTGGACTAACATGTAGCTATTAATTTTTATTATATAATTTCTTGATTGATATTTGATTTAATTTATGACATTAATTAAAAAACTTATTTGATTATATTTTAGTGACTTGCATGCCATTTCTCTTAATTTGTACACCAAAATTGGTAAAACATGTTGATACCGACACACATCTTTGACTGTATACCATACATTTACACATGTTTATGCAAATAAATGATCTTTATCTTTATCTCTTGGATAAGGCAAAGGCAAAACTACAGGAAAGTTCTAAAATGTTTTCGGTTAATAGCGGCCATCCAAGGTGCAATGTCAACGCTTTCTAAATTTGAATTTGACAGCCAAACATTCACAGATTAGATCGATAGATCCTCTAACAATTGCACAGGTAGACAGAACTTTTTAATTTTTAAATCCGCCTTATCCGCAGTCCTCATGTATAAACGCCTTTAGCATCCTGCCAAAAGAGTTTTGTTTTAATTAGGCTGCTAATTAATTTACTTGTGCTTGTATTAATTTTAATATTTTCACACGGCCTGGGGCTGCTGTGTAAAGGGTTGTTGATTCTGTCTTGTGCTCCTAAACTTTTATTAAAATAAATGTTGCATTGCAAATAAACTTGTTTTCCTGGTTTTTATTGGAAATGAAAGTCTTTTAGTAAGTTGAGGGTATTATCTTACATCGAGGGTTAAAGGAGTATTTTGTAATGCTTAAATAAGTAGGTAGTTTTATGAGAATATGTCTACACAAATCCACAACCTTCCAGCTTACTATAATGATGATGATAGATGTCGCTATTTGAATTGTCCAACGATATTTGTATATTTCTTACATATAAGCTATTTCAAAGCCATAGTTTGGAATCATAACTTATCTATCTTATGGACGGGATATCTAAAGGCCCATTAACGATGCGCCCATCCATCCAAATGCAGTAGACGTCTTTCAAAATAGCTTCGTGATTGTGAAAAACTATGCCAATTGGATGGACGTTGTCCAGGTTTTAATTTCTAAATGGATTGAAATCCATCCATTTGGATTGGCCAAATGGACATCGTCCGTGGCCGACTATCTATGGCAAAAACGCAATCCATGCAATATGGACGCTGCGTCCAGATTGTCGGTGAATGGACAAAACTTCGTCCATTCAACCGTAGCATTCTAACTTATACGGCTATTAAAAAGCTGTTGCTGCCATTAAAGTCGGTTGTAAATATAAATATTATCCAAAATAAATGATTGCGCGTACGTACAGATGAAATGATGTCAATGTCGTGTCTTGACTATAATTTGCATAGCTTCCATTTGGAAGTATTTCCATTTAGAAGCATTCCAACAGACGTATCGCGAATAAACCTTAAGGGATCGTCAGATGGGCTCTATCAAACATTATTTTCATACAGATCATTATAAACTTAACCATTAACCCAAAACCTAAACGCCGTTATTCTCCCAGGTGTCCAAAAACAATCTTCGCTTACAAAATTGAACTCATTTAACATTTAAAACCCGAAAGTTTTTCAGTGGCTTCAGAATGAGTAAGTGTGGAAGTTTCGGAGATAATAAACGGGTAAGTTTTAATTGTGAAGCGGAGATCCATCCCGCGTTAATTGCGACCACTTATCGGGTTACCCGCGCTTTTAAATAATCCCCCGGCTCGCCCCCTTCTCATCAGTGATTTACCCTGGTCCTGTTACAAACTGTAAAAGACGAAAATCGGCTTAAGTTTGTAATTCCCGCCGGGGTACCAGATTTTGTACGATCTACAATTTCTGGTTTCGGGTCAGGGTGTTTTCTATGTATCATATGTATGTATTTACAAAAAAACATGTATCTGTGTAGTATCAGTCACCTAACACCCATAGTACAAGCTCTGCTTAGTTTGGGGTTAGGTGATGCTGTGTGAATTAATTAATTTATTATTTATTTATTTATTACGATTTAGATCGAAAACTCGCAAACTCGCAAGTCATCGAGCCTGCCAAGCGTGGATTAGTCTGAGAAGCGTAGGTCTAGTTGAGTAGTCCTACGTCTATATAATATATACATATTTAGAGTACATTACAATGAAATACAAAAATATTATTTTACACTAAAACAAAACAATGGTAACAAAATTCACATAAGAGGAAGAAGTACAAAGGAAAGATAGAATACATATGTATATCTTCACATACCAAACTCACTGCCTGAATATATGTACCTCTATATAGTCCTCCACATTGGTTTCGATTACGGCGACCATGCATTACTTTATGTTATCGGCTCTTATGTGACTAGCCAGACCAAATTATAAAATCTTAAAATTTAATTATCTTGGAAGTCACCTTCGCTTTGACAATACCTTGGCTTCGAAGATACTATACCGGATCACTAACGTTGCAGCTATTTTCGACTCACTGATTGAGTCTAGACGTCAAATGATTAGTTAGCACTTAGTTTTTATGTTCATAATTTAGTTATAAGCATGAAGATGTGACCATGGAGGTTTTTTCTATTAACGTCCGTAAGTTTCCTAACCCTCTGAATCCTTACACGTGACCTCCGGGTGGTGCTGAGAACAGTCTCTGGCTTCGGCCGCGGCTTGTAACCACTGGGCTGGGCCAGTGCGTGAAGCGATTTTTTCGTGTTTCGTAATATAGCCCGGAGAAGCCTTCTACCTTCTAGATCTTCATGCCCCATGGTGAGATTGTGGTCAAATGAAGGCTTATCTAACATAAAAAAACCGTAATTATTTGCGAGATAAAAATATCTTTATCTTTATCCTTATGATCTCAAGCTACGGCTACATAGAGATTGAGATTGATTGTTTCGATCTTTGAATCGACACGAGTCACAAAACGTAACACGAGGAAGTATCACGACCAACCTGATTACACATTTTCCCAAATACACTGACGAAAATCCGATCCTCAAATATGTGATTTGTTAGTTCCGACCTCAGAATTTATTGGCTAATTTGTCCCAGCTGCCTTCCCGAACAATACCAAAGAAAAATGTTCGATTTATTAATTTATTTCCTTCTTCCCCATCCGGCCAAGCTATTGTAGGACATTTACAAAGGGAGGAATTATGCATAAGTCAACGATCTGTTCGGAGGGAAGCCCTGATTTAGATTCCAGGGGTGGTAGAGCTAACAATAGGTAAAATGAAAAAATGAGGAATGATTATAAAATGTAAATTTTTTGAATTTGTGAATTTTTCTTCATTTTTCGTTGTAACCAAAACCTAGCGCTTCGTTTTTATTAGGGTTCCGTACCCAAAAGGTAAAATGGAGCTCTATTACTAGAACTTGTCTTGTCTGTCCGTCCGGTACACATAGTGTAAGATAACTCATAATTAAGTAAAGAATTTATAATTAATCCAATAAACTAAGTCATTTTGGTCTGATAATGAATCATTTAAATTTTTTAATGAGACTATTACAAAGTAGTAAAATGTGTCTCTTAAATCTAAAAAAGAGTGATAAAACTAAACATCAATATATGTATATTAATATTAATTAAATTTTATTTGGACTTTATTTTAATTTAATAAAATTTCATTTTTGTTTTAAATATAATTTTGAACTTGTTTATATAATTTTTCTATGTGGCTTTAATTTGATTTTTAATTTTAGATATGATTTTATTTTTGTTTTTAAATTATAATTATCTAATGAATATCATGACATGTAGGTACCAATTAACAACATTATAAAAAGCCTCGGTCTGCCTCCCACTTGCTGTAACGCCCAACAGGGTCCACATTGTGAAACATGCATACACAATTCAAAAAGTATGCCTTATATTTAAGTCAACCAATGTGTAAACAGCAATAAATGAATTGAGTATTGAAAAATAATATGTGATATAAATTAAGATGAAACTTCGACCGAAAATTGGTTTAAAGTATATTTTTTTATACGTCAGAGATCGAAAACTATAAATTACTTTTTATGTTGTGGTCGGTGCTTGGATGGACGACCGCTCTGACTGCCACTTTTTCAAAAAATTTTTATATAAGTGTTTATTTATCACAATAAGTTATAAACTGTTAAAATACACGGAACCCTCGGTGAATGAGTCTATCTCATACTTATCAAATTTATTTTTCAGTGGATGGTAATGTGCTTAACAGTATGTATGTATCCTTTTTCCCACTAGACCTACAGATAAAACGCCTGGGCCGATTTCTATGATTCACACGTCAATCGATTCCTCTTAGTACGGCGAGTGTCACTAAAGTCTGACGTTAGTAAAAATTCAACATGGCGACCACTGGACGCCATTTTGAAAAAGTAAAAAAAAATTAAGTCAACGACCTATGTCAGGTGGGGTATCGCTGAGTATTTAATAATATTTTTAGTTTTCTCTCAACATTCGATGTGATTGACCGTTTAGGATCTATGCCATAACATTCTTATTTATAAGCCTGATATATCAGGCTTATAGTCGATAAAAATACCCAAAAAAGTAAAGTCCTTTTTAAAATACCTTTTTGCAAAATATTTATACACCATAAAAAAAATACTTCAATTTCAATGCGGTTTTCTGGCTGTTTTCGCAACAGTCCCAAACACCCCCCAGACTACGATGAAAAGAATACGTTCCAGGGACACCGAAGGAAAATAAAAGCGAGATTGACGACATTATTCCACCGTGACACGTTTTATTTACGCTTAAATGTGACGTCACGGTTGAAAAGATGGATGGCGAATATAATAAAGGAGATGGCTTTGTGAGGTACAATGGGACTTTCATATTACAGGGATAGCTGTGGCTCGTACCTACAGGTAGGTATGTACCTGTTGGAGTTTTTGTAGCGTTTGGTCTTAAAGCTAATGCGTTTTGGATTTTTTTTAAGTGATTTTTATGACTTTTTTAATGACATAATATAGTAGTTATAATAATTATCTTGTAAAGAACAAAAAATAGGTTAAGAACATGATTAGATATAGGAATAGGATCTAATTAATTAAGATAAAAGTCGAGCAGAGCTATAGGTAGGCATTGGAGATTTTTATTTGAAAGAAAATATATTTGAAAAGAATAATAAATACTACACCTAAGGTTCCGTGTACAGTTTACACATTTTGCAATAACAATACTTTTTGTTGGGTGCAAAAAGGTCCAGTCTAGACGGTCACCCAATTAAGTCAGTACTTAAGTAACGTTGCTTAACTATAGAGGTATATTTGTAAAAATCACGTTTGTTATTATGCGATGTGCATTATGTACATCATCCATCAAAAATTATCTCTCTCTCTCTCTCTCTATCTATCACTGTTTTTGAGATGGCAGACGAACAGCCTGCCTTTTCGGTATGGAAAGTATGACTCTAATGTAATTTAAAATTTTAAGTTATAAATATAAGCATGTTGTTAATAGCCATCATCATTAAATAAAAATTTTGAATTATTTTTATTTTATTTACTCATAGATCGCGACCTCAGCCACCACACCGACCGTAAAAGTATTATGACCATCAATTACAATAATATAAAATATCGTTACAGCTTTCTATTTGTAGATCTCAGTTTTAAAGTTTATAGTAGTTTAGAAGGGTTTTTAATTTTTGACTTTAACTGACCGATCCATTGTTTTTTATCAGTGATTTCATCATCAAGGAGTATCAGAATGATCGCTAACAGATCATCAAGATCCTCAGCCTCCTCACTCTCTTCAGAAGTTGGATCACTGTTTTCTGTAATAGGTTTCTCAACATGAGGCAAACTTTCAGATACTGCATTATTGAGAGGCAGTTTTTCGATTTCATCCTTATTTTCAATATTGTCACTAATAGGTAATTTCGCAATTTCATCCTTTTTTTCAATAGCATGTCCAATTGGAAGTTTTTCTAAATTATCTGCTAATATGACTTCTCTTTTATCAACTAGTTCCACAGAAGGCTTTTCCAATTTTTCCAATTGTACAATATCATCTTTAGTTGCAATGATGTCTGTTGTTGCTAGCTCTACTGCCTCGTCAATTGATTTTATACTATCAATTGGTTTCTCAATTTTTTCATCTGGTAACAGGTCATCGCTTTTTTTAAGAATCTCATCAGCAGATCGTTTGGAAATTATTTTTTTCAACCACACATTTTGACTGTATTTTTTATCATCATTTTCAGATGGGTATAATTGATGAAGATCTTTGATAAGAAGCTCATCTGTCTTTTCCCCCAAAAAGTGATCGCCGCTCTCTTTTTCTCCGTTTAGATTGCCAAGGAGAATTTTATCTACATTTTCATCTAAAGCGTGATCAAATTTGTCTTCTTGAATTATTAATTTGTCCGTTTGTCCTGCTTGACTGAGTCCCTCTTTCATTAAATCCTGAGGAACATTTATTTTTTTAATGTTTTCATGTGTTATTTTTTCTCCAATAGATGATATTTCACTGAGGTGGCCAGCTTTAACTAATTCTTGTTGAATATTCCCTGCTTGATTTTGAAGTTTCTCAGCGATTTCTGGTTTAACTATATCTGATTGTATAGTCTTTGCTTGCTCTTGAAATCCTGCAACATTTGGTAATCCAAATTGTCTTTTTTCAATGATGTGTCTTGAATCGCCTGATGAGATCCACAGTGCCACCAACAAGCAGAATGCAACCTTTAAGAAAAGATGAAGTATAGTAGTAGGTTTTATAATAAAAAGATACCATTAAGAGTATGATGAAAAATTACCAAAACGAATTCCATCATTAATTGGAAAAGATAATATTTTATAATTTAATTAGTCATCATTATTAATTAGTCTGATAAAATGGGACTGAATAAGCTATTTTTCAAATAGGAATGATAATATTGTATTTGTAATAATCATTCTGTCAAGTTAAAGCTAAATAACTTAGTCGGAGAATCGGACCTCATAAAACGGTCTTTAGTCGTTTCATTCCGCGAGCTGTTCAAGCCATGGTATGAATCGCCTAATAGCTCTTTAAGAATGGGTCATTTGGAATCGTGGTTTAAAACGCCCAAGTAGGTACTTTATTAGAATATGTCGATTCGAACCACAATATTGAATTAAGGTGAACCAAAAACGATGAAAAGGCAAAGAAAAATCAAATGTGACGGTACACCATTTTGTAGGTACTATCCCATTTTGTGATTTTTAATTGTAATTTTTTCTTAGTTTACTCAACTCGTGGCTATTTTTTTTTAATTATCAATACTAAGCAAAAAACAAGAACAAATTAGTGACTTGTCTTACCTTGGTATGCATATTGAAGTGTAGTACTTTTAGTGGGCGCATCATATTTATAAGAGTAGTTTTGATAAGTTAATGAGTTATTCTACCACATAACGGAATGGCTTTGATAGTTATCGATATTTTAATCGATAAAATAATTAACTTTTTATTTTTATTGTCTTTATTGTCACGACTATTAGCTTACTCGATACATGTTTAATTAATATTACACACAAAAAGCCCTATTTTCAATCCCACTGCCTTTGGGAAATAAAGACTTCTCCCTTGTTGAGAGAGATTGGATTTTGTTTTTAGTATTGGCAATAGTACCTAGTAATAGGAATAATATAAGTTAGAGTAAGTTTCTGTTTTTATCTTTGTAAATTTTGTATGTTTTATTTTGTTTACCACCGCCGTCCACAACCTTCATTCAAATTATATCCATACAAAGGTTGTCTGGAAGAAATTGCTTTAAGGAATAAGACCGCCCATTACGCATGCTAGGTTAAATTTTAGTTTTAATAATTTTGTATTTTTGTATAACATAATGGTGTACTGTGTTATAAAGAATTTTCTATTCTATTCTATTGGGCCTTAAATCGGCACGCTGACCAAGTGCGGGTTTCATAACACTTGTCCTTCAAACTCTCCAAAGTTCTCAGATCATGCCGGTTTCCTCACGATGTTTTTTGAAGGCAAGGTCCAGAGGTGCGCGGCGGGGTTTGACCCACAACCTTCGGAATGAAAGTCGCGCGTGCTCCCACTTAGCCAACACGGCTTTAATTAAGTAATTTTAATAACTTTTTTGATTATTGCGTTGATCTTTTAGTCAACGTAACGGTATTTCAGAATTATAACGAATAATTCAAGATTAAGGTTTTTTTTATTAACCAAAAACAATAATAGTCTTTGTCGCTGAGCGACCACATCGCCTTATCGGGAAACAAAAAATACTTATATTAGGTCCTTACATATGAAATTGGCGTTTTGTATGGGAGGAACAAAAAGTCGAATATTTTTTAATATAATATATTTAATTAATCAAAGTATGAACCATTATTTTCTATGCACTTTTGCCATCTTATAGGTAGTTCATTGATCCCTTTACTAAAAAAACCAGTCGGACGGGAATCAATAAAATCTTTGAAGGCGATTTGGACTGCCCCATCGGAGTTGAATTTTTTCCCTTGCAAGAAGTTATCCAAATTTCGAAAAAAATGGTAATCTGTTGGAGCAAGGTCCGGGGAGTACGGAGGATGTCTTAGACTTTCCAATTGAAGCTCTTCTAATTTAGTAGCCGTCTGTTGCGCAGTGTGTGGTCTAGCGTTGTCGTGAAGCAGCAGTGGCGTGGAGCGATTGACCAGCCTAGGTTGTTTAGCCGCTAGCTTTTCCATCATGGTTTGCAATTGCTGACAATAGACATCAGCCGTAATAGTCTGGCCAGATTTGAGAAAACTGTAATGAACAATACCGGCACTAGTCCACCAAACGCTTACAAGTAACTTTTTTGGGGTTAATTTTCGCTTGGGGCAGGATTTGGCTGGCTGGCCAGGATCCAACCATTGCGCTGAGCGCTTCCGATTATCGTAAAGAACCCATTTTTCATCACAGGTAATGATTCGGTTTAAAAATACCTTCATTATTGTGCCGGTTTAGTAATGTAACGCAGCAGTCGACGCGCGTTTGCCGGTTTGCTTCAGTCAATTCGTGAGGTACCCACCTTTCAAGCTTTTTAATCTTCCCAATTTGCTTCAAGTGAATTAAAACAGTTTTATCACTAACACCGCAGCCTGCAGCTAACTCGGACGTGGTTTGCGATGGATCCGCTTCCACAATAGCCTTCAACTCTTCATTATCAACTTGAGTCTCAGGCTGTCCACGGGGCTTGTTCTGCAAGTCGAAATTTCCAGAACGAAAACGTTGGAACCAAAAACGAACTGTGTTTTCTTTTGCAACACGACCGCCATACACATCATTCACCCTTCGAGTTGTTTCCGCAGCACTAGTGCCACGGCGGAACTCGTACTCGTAAATAATGCGATATTTTAAGTTTTCCATTTTGTAAAATGAGTGACGCAAACAGAAAAAAACAGAAGAAAAAAAACAAATGAATGACGATCATCGAAGCACAAATACATGAGTCTATAGCTGTACAAATTTGAATTTGGAATTCCTTACCAAAGAGGAGAAATTTGTGATTAAAGTGGCCAGTACGAAAAACGCCAATTTCATATGTAAGGACCTAATATTATAATAAAAACAAAACCATACCTACACTACTAATAACAATAAAAGAAAACTATTCCCTACGAAAGTACTTATTAGCGAGATTATACAACATTTTTGCCTTGTCAGTTATTGGATTTGATAGTAAGCTTTTAATTATTAAGGGCCGATTTTTCAATCGTCAGATAAACAGTCAGATAGCCTTTATTCGTCGAATAGCAATATTCATGGTTTTTCAATGGTCAGATAGAAGTTAACTATCGAATAAGGTCCCTATCAGAGGAATAAAGTTACCTGCTACTTGAAGGACCAGATAAGGTTCTATCTCGCCGATAAGTTTGACGTTTAGGTTATGTTGTATAGTTTCGTTCGTTTTATTTTTGTTTGGTAAAACCGTAAAACGACAAAGGTTCTTCGCGTGATTTGTTATAAATGGATGTGTTTGAAGCAATTGACGACTTAGCAATCGAGGAAGAACAAGAAATACTTAATTATCTACATCCTTCTGAGAGAAAACCCCGAACTTTACGAGAGAGGCCTGATAATTTAAACACATGGGATGACACTGAATTTTGGAGAAGATTTCGGTTGAAAAAAGAAACCATAGCCTACTTACTTTCATTGATTGAAGATAAAATTAAACACAAAACAGAAAGGTACGTAGTTTTTTCACATTTCATTAGGTAAACATCCAGAACTTTCCAATTAGTAGGTGTACCTTTCAATTAATTTATTGGTATGTTTCAGGAATAGTTGCGTGCCACCATTGCAACAACTACTACTTACGCTACGATTCTATGCAACTGGGACTTTTTATATAACAATTGGAGATTTTGGAGGACTGCATAATTCCACACTATGTAAAATTGTAAAAAGGGTGACTGAAGCTATTGCTTCAATGCGACAAAATTTTGTATCAATGCCTAAAAGTCGTGTTGAAGTCTTGGCCACACAAGAGTGCTTTTATAAAATAGGACGATTCCCAAGAGTCATTGCAGCTTTGGATTGTACTCACATCAAAATAACTTCACCAGGTTTGTAGTCACCTATTTAGTAACGTCCTGCTGCTTTGAGTTTTATCAATTTTGTAATAAGAAATTAATTTTTTTCAGGTGGGGATACTGCAGAAAATTTCAGGAACCGTAAAGAATACTTTTCTTTAAATGTTCAAGCGATGTGTAATGCAAATTTACAATTTCTTGACATTGTTGCACGATGGCCAGGTTCAACTCATGACAGTCTAATATTTTCCAATTCCGCTACCAAATATCTATGTGATAATGGTACTTTGAGTAATGGGATTGTACTTGGTGATAGTGGATACTTTTTAAATAATTATTTATTGACACCACTCAGCAATCCCCAAACAGAAGCTGAACAACTGTACAATGAATCTCATATTAGGACTAGAAATGTCATTGAAAGATGCTTCGGTGTCTGGAAACGAAGATTCCCAGTGCTTAGTATTGGATTGAGGTGTAAGATACCTCTTGCCCAAGATATTATTGTGGCCACTGCTATATTACACAATTTAGCACATAGGAGAAATGAAGGTGATCCACCGATAGACCCTGAGGTTCAGATACCACCCCAGCCAGTATTTCCAGGGGTACTTGCTGAATACAGTGAGGTACGAAGAAGCACCACAAGGGATACGATGCTAGAATATTTTGAATCACTCGGAAGCTAATTTTGTAAAATAAAACACTTATGAATTTTACAAATGAATTTTTATTTAGACAGAATGCTCTATATCTTCATTATCATAAAATAAGAAAGGCCTAACACAAAAACATATTGCCAGCACTTTATCTTCAACATCATTGATATCGGGGGCAGTAGAAGGTCCGCCACCTGTTCTGTACAACTCCTGTCTATGGACAGTCATCTTTTTCTTTGTTAATTTTTTTATGCCTTCGTACTTTAATTTTAATGTTTTAGCCGTGCGAACTGCAGTTTCACTAGATGCAGCATTAAATGTTGTTGCTATTTTGGTCCAAGCATCATCTTTGTCTTTGTTGGTCACGGCATCGGTTTTTTTGTTTTCGATTACTGACCGATATTTGGTAACCAATTCGGTGAGTAAACGTACTTCCGAACTACTGAAATTTGTTGCACGTTCGCGTTTCTTGGATAATTCCATATTCTGATTTATTTTTAATTCGCAAAAGAACACAAATCAAATATTGTTAAAATGAGAAATAGCACGGTTTGAATTAACTGACGGAACTGTCAAATACTGTTTTGTTGCTATTCTTCACTAACACGTTAAATACAGTATCTGTGTATCTCGCTTGCACACAGATGGTGTGAAGTTGGTTTGGAAAAACCACTGATAGTTATTCTTTAGTTAATAGACGATTGAAAAATTGAAAATACTTATTCGCCCGATAAATAGACAGATAATTTTATACGCTAAATAGCTATTCGACGACTTAACTGAGGATTGAAAAATTGGCCCTATATATTTCTTCGATCTTCTGCACACCACACGCACTCCATCAGGACGTGTTGGATGTCTTCTATGCTGTTGCAGATGTGATTAAGGTTTATAGCACTAGCTATGACCCGGACCTGCGTATAATGGATTTTCCCGCCACAAAATTTAAATTTTTCATTTAAATCGGTTCAGTAGGTTTTGGTTGATAGCCGGACAGACAGAGTTATTTTCGCATTTATAATATTAGTATGAATTGTCTTCGACGCGTTCGAAGCACGGGTGAGTCACTAGTTATCAATAATTAATTTTTAAGTTTCTCCGGAGACGAAACTAATATTTAAAGTCAAACAATCTTCAGTTTTGTTTTTATTATTACTCTCAGAAGCGACATTTTGCCAGTGCTAAGTTATTATAACATTACAAAGTTGAAAATAAGTGTTTACTCAAACGAACGCCATTTTGCAAGTCCTAACATAATTTCTTTGTTGTAAGTGTGCAAGAAAATGGACATTTAATTTGGTTGTTTAGCAATTATTATGTATAATATACCTTTGTAGGTATATTTTCTGCACATGTTATTTTTATTTGGTTAACGATAACCAAATTGGGTTGGGAAATTATATCAAATGTTTGTGAATAAATAAGCATATTTTCCCGAGAAAATAGTAGAATATTCATGCAATTCTAATATGTAAGCTATTCAATTTCTACTATTCTAATATGTAAACTGTATTATTGTGAACTTTTAAAAATCCTTTCAGTAGTTTTTGCGTGAAAGAAATGTTCAAAATATTTGTAGAATAGCAGGATAATCTAAAAGTATTTGATGTATTTTTATTTGCAAAAAAATATATATTTATTATACTTATAGCTCTATCAAGGTATGGGTGGTACCGTGACACCTACATAGATAATATTAGTATGTAAATAATAAATATCCGGACAATCCACACAACAACATCTAGCCCCGTGGTGAGGTCTAAGCTTGCGTTACGGGTACTAGACTTCTGATATACTTAATATAATAGACATACATATTTTATTATACATACTAGTAGTGCCCCGCGGTGTTACCCGCGTTTTAATTAATTTGCCCGCGGAATGTACACTTTCCCGCGGTTTAAAGTTTTTAGCTTTTTAGCCTAGCCTATTTTAGCGGTTTTAAGCCTAGGTCCTTTCTGAGGCTCTAGAGATTCTGTGTACCAAATTTCATTCAAATCGGTCCAGTAGTTTTCGCGTGAAAGCGTAACAAACAAACTTACATTCACAATATTATTAGGATAGGATTAGGATTATACATCAAAATTAGCAACGTAGGGAGATAAATATAATAGCGTCAAAGTTTACGAGAGTAAAACCCGTTCTTAAAATAAAAAGTGTATCTAACTTTCGTTAGTTTTGAAAGTGAAATAATTATATTGTGTTTAAACATTAGTCGATTAGTCGATATTTGATGAAGAGCTTATACAAAGCGCAAGTTTTGGACATTTTGATTTAGTATGTAGTGCGTTGGGAGTGCGGCCGCAAAATAAACATTACCCTGTAGTTAGTGAAAGCGAGCGGTGACAATGTAAATGAAGAACAGCACCGCAGTACACGGCAATATATAATTAGGTGCAATAACTAGTTATAATTAAATAGTAATTAGTATTATGATATCTCGTATTTCCTGTTCGACTGGTGTAACTTGATCTTTATAGTAGAGGCACGATTCTTATTTCACTTTTAAAACAAACGCGAGTAAGACTATTCATTTTGCATGATGCTTGTTGAAAAAAGAGGGGTGTTATAAGTTTGACGTGTCTGTCTGGGACATCATAGCTCCCGAACGGATGGAGCGATTTCAATTTAGTTTTTTTGTATGAAAGGTGAGTTTGGCGCGGGTGTTTTTAGACATGTTTCATGAACATCGGTTGACCCGTTTAAAAGTTATGGGGGTGAGAGTGGGGAAGGAAAACCGAAAATCTGCAAGTATACTCGAGAAGGGTATCAATTGAAAGCGGATCGTGTGCACATTACTAAATATTATGGTGTTTTACCTTTAAGGAAATTAAAACATTGGAATCGGGGGTTTATCTTAAATTTTAAATTTGGATTTAACTTAGACTAAAACCGTTATGATTCTAAAATTTTCCATTAAATCTTAGTAGTAAGCTACTATTTAGATTTCTGTGATTAGCGCTGCGTGACGCCCTCTATAAATTTCGGTCCGACTAGTGGTGTCCTACCACCAGCCAGGCCGAAAGTAGCGGTTGGGGACAGTTGGAGAGATCTGGAAAAGGCCCAGCAGTGGGAAACGTATGTCTGAATAAAAAAAAAAGTTTGAGGATTGGGGGAACGTGTAAGAATGCCCGTCAGATAGTCGTAGGTAATTTGACAATTCATTTCGAGGTAAAAAGTTGTTTAAAAAGTGTTTAGCATTTATCATTATATAACATAGTTATTATGAACATGGATGGAATGTGGGCTTAAGAAAAGATGGATAGACTGTGAAAGAAGATAATGTGTGAGAAAGGAGTGAGTGTTGAGATGACGGGTGATAGAAGGAAATGGAAGATAAACACATGTTGTGCCGACCCCACATAGTGTGAGACTAGCAGGATAATGATTATTATTATATAACATCAACAAACGACGAACGGTAACGATTTCTTAATGATCTTTAAATTTCACAATATTTCAACGCAGCTCCCTACACTATGTTCACAGCAGAACTGATTAAAATTAATTATTACACTGCCGCTTCAGAGCCTATTCACGGCAAGAGGTTGCGCTACTATTATAATTTACACAATGTACAAATAGGGTATGAGGTGCGCAATGTACACGTGTCCTCAAATATTTATGAAGCACTCTGCCGCGATCGGTTTCAGTCGCGGTTTGTGCCAATACTGCCGCACCTACCCTACTTGTTTATAGAGGTATACGTGAGCGAATACTTTTTGTATTTCATTCAATCAACTCAAGATTTTCAATGAAGTTTTGATTTCACCGTTATAATTTCTGCGTAACACGTAAACCTCTTAATGATTAACAGCAGTTTCTGCTAACAAGCGGTCTCCATTAAAGCCTTTCGGCCCCAACGGTTAACTCGCTCTCATTCTCGAACGAGCTAATACGTTTTGGTACATAGTCTAAGGAACTAATTTTTTTATGAAGACTTTTAATGAAACCCTATTACTGAGACTTCGTTGTCAGTCTGTCTGTCACCAAGCTGTATCTTAAGAACTGTTATAGATAACGAGTTGATTTTTCATGGATGATGTATTTCTGTAGCCGCCATAACAACTAAAAACACATAATATACATATAACTATCTATGAGAGCTCCCGTACAATACATGTGATTTTATAAAGTTAATTTAAAGTTAAATAAATCTATAAAAATAAAAATGAATTGTTGTTCGTTAGTCTGATTAAAACTCGAACGGCTGAACGGATTTATCTTATCATAGTCTTGAAATGTTCGTGGAGGTCTAGGGAAGGTTTAAAAGGCGAGAAAAAATCGAATAATTGCCGGGAAAAAACATTGAATAAAAACCCATGCGAAGCCGGGACGGGCCACTAGTAAAATATAAAAGCGTAACACACGAACGAAATCAAACTACGAATGTGTCATTTGACCCCACTTGGTCTTTAAGTTCAAAATTTCAGTCTTTCGTTTTCCGGACCGTGTTTAAATTTAAGGTTGTTTTAAAAGACGTATTCATGTTTGATATCTCAGGCGACAGTTAAGATGATAATGATAATGCATCCGACCCAGGTGCTCGCATAGAGTTGAGTGCACTCGGCTGCATCCATATTTTAGCCCCGATACGATGAGGCTAGACCTTTTCTGGCGTAACTTCAGTGTATTTTTACAATATATGGAGCAGAAGGCAGTGTAAACTGTTTTTGGTTATATAAAACAGACAACAGTTTACAAAGTACAAACAAACAAACACTTATAATGATTTAGGTTGCTTATTTAAAAATATTGAAATGATAGGTCGTTCAAATTGCGACCGGTAGGACTTGTCATCAACCGCAGACACAAATAATAATTAGGGAAGATTTATGTCATCCTGCTACAGTGGACATCCTAATACTAATATGACATATTAGGTACTATTTTTTATTATTTAATATTGAAATTCAAATTATTGTAAATACCTACCATGACGAGAAAAGGATATAGTCACTGGCAATTACTTGTTTGGTATTAGAAGAAAGTATTAATTTACTAATATTTAAATATTGTAAAATATAATAACCGTGTCATGTACTGTAACTATAAATTAACTACTTTCTTATTTTTTTCTACTATTTTATTATATAATTTTATTATAAATGTTACTATATAAGCTATAACATTGCTATGTTTACAGGATATTATAAAATTTGATTTATCTAATTTTAACAAAAGCACTAACGAAATAATCTCACTTCAACAAAACCGTTGAACATTGCTCTCTTATTAAGAGCATCAGAAGAATTTCCTAGCAACGCGAAGTGATAAGTAATTGTATTTTAATGAAAGCAAAGAGCGTTCGAGTTATTGGAATCTGATCAATGTTCGGTGAAACGAATCAATCGAGGATTCGATTTAAATAAGAGTTATCAGACTCGAAGGACCAATGACAGCCATTTTGTTTATGCATACTTTTGGTATCAGGTAAACATGTGTGTGTGTTTTTTTACTTAACATTAGACAGATTAAAGTAAAACCGAAGAATAAGGTCAGAAAACACAACAAAACACGTTGACATTAAAAAAAATAACATTGAAAAGTTTCGTTTAATTTATAGTAGAAGCATCGAACGCAGATCCATGAAAGTAAACTGTATTGAACTGACTTAATAATTATTGTGTCAAAGTCAAAAACCTCATTGAATATTTACTATAGAATGGAAACAGCATAATTTCCGCTAAAACACACTCCTTGCGCGCGCGTGTGTCCAGTTGCCTTGAATAGCGTCGTTACCACCCTGCCCACCGCCCGACCTAGCGAACTAGAGTTGTGATGGAGGAACATTTTGAACAAGGTCTATTGAGATCTGGGATCTAAATTCTTATCAATATTAGTGATTACAGTAGATTTAGCATAAAAAAAATCAGCTAGATTAGCACAATCAGTTTTGGCTAGAAAATCAAGTATAACGAGTAGTAGAAAATAACTCTGTCTCTGTAGACTAGAATTATATCGATGTAAAAAAAAAATTATCTACTTGTAGTAAGTAACATAATTTAGATAGAAAATTTATTACACACACCAATAAACAAAAAAAAAAAAACAAAATTATTGATAAAATAAATCTAAATTTAAAATTTAAGAAAAACCCCCGATTCCAATGCCTTAATTTCCTTAAATGTAAAACAACATAATATTTTGTAATGTGGACGCGATGCGTTTTCATTTGATACCCCACACTAGTATATTTGCAAATTTTTGGTTTTGCTTCCCCACTCTTACCCCCATAACTCTTAAACAGCTCAACCGATTTTCACGAAACATGTCTAAGAACACTCGCGCAAGACTCACCTTTCATACAAAAAAAACTAAATTGAAATCGCTCCATCCGTTCGGGAGCTATGGTGCCACAGACAGACAGACAGACAGACAGACACCTCAAACTTATAACACCCCTCTTTATTGGTCGGGGGTTAAAAATTAAACCTAGCATGCGTAATGGGCGGTATTATTACTTATAGCAATTTCTGCTTAGGACTGCTTTTAACAAATAGGGTACTTCAGTTACCTTAGTTTTACGATGCATGCAAGCCCAAGGAAAAGGCAAAGAAATAAATAATCTGTTCTATAAATTTAAGATTGGCTATTACTACACACTTGTTTAAACATGCTACCAATGCATGCTAACCAAAGCAAATTTTTATAAAATGTAATATTCCAAACCTTATATTTGATCGGGATTTAATCAAAATGCTTTAATCTGTGATCGACCCAGGTTTACTAACCCAGCTCCAAAATAATGCTACTTATTGGACTCTCCATTCACCAAGTGAATTATGTTGTCAGGTCGTTACCGAAGGTTTTCATGAAAAAATTCGAACATTTTCCTGTTTCCCTGTGCATTGGCTTAGTAAGTTTTGCCTGTAACGTAGAAGAATGATTGATTCTAAGAGACTTGTACCTAACGCTATTTAGTTACTACACTTAAGTATAATTGGGCCAGCCCATTGCTTCTTAAAAAAGCTTATCTGTTTGACTGTGTTTGTAATCTATTTTCCTACGTATCTCCTTATACGCAAAGAAACTCAGAACATAATTCTTTGAGCGACTCTGAACCTTTTATTTAGCTCATCGTGGCCTTGTTAATTGGTTCTGAAAAGCTCAAAGACCTATAAGAGGGCTATATATCAAAACTGGCAACACAAATTAGTGAAAGGACTATCGTCTTCCAGCACCGTTATTTTTAGCCGATAAGACGTTCGACAACTAGTTTAAATATTTTTGAATTTCTTGGCCGCTGGTCACTCGAGCCATTTAACTCTATATTCTTGGAATCTATTTGTAATTGGTCCCTCGGAGACTCAAGTACGTGTCTCTTAAACATAAAACTGTCTAAACTTAAGCTAAATTTATACCTTGGCACAACCTTCTAAGCATAAACAAATTCGACAACATTTTGTATCTAATTAGTTATTCCCAGAAGATATTTCAAGGACCTAGTCCTGAGCATTCTCAAATAGGTTTAATCCTATTAACCTTTAGGTGAAAAACAGAGTTTAGCCGCAAAATGTAACTTCTTGAAATGCCAGTAAAAAGCCCTTATCTTCATAATGGGCTACTAATTGGTATGGATAACGTACAATGCTCGCTCTTAACGAGCTAATTAGCTGGCGAACTAACTCGATTGTGCAGAGTTGTAGCATGCATCTTTTAAGACCAGACAGTCAACTGTGTGACTAGCTAGATATGTCTACACTAGAGTCCTAAGTGAAGACCATCCCAAAGGGGTAGACCACATACATACATCTAGCTAGATAACGCTTTACGCATCACGATTTGTATTGAAACCAAGCCTGCCAACATTTGCCTGTATAGAGACAGGAAGACTGACAGATTCGGCGGGGACTATAAATAATAATACCTATATATAGAAGCACGTCCACGTGCTGTAAAGGTGAAGGCAAACATCGTGAGGAAACCGGCATGTTCCAAAAACTTTGGAGAGTTTGAAGGACATTGTCACATTCACCTACCCGTACTACTTCAAACTTTCTAATATTATAGCTTCAAATGAGAAAAAAAAAACAACTGATTGTCGCGGTAAAATACCACAAAAAGCGATTTAGATCAAATTTGGCACGAATATAACTGTAGTCCCACTAAAGGACAAAGCTACATTCTACACAACAAAACAACATCTAGCCCCGTGGTCAGCTCTAAGCTTGTGTTACGGGTACTAGACATCCGATATACTTAGACTTACTATAATAGATATACATACATAGATATTCATTATTATTATTATGAGCCGGTATCATCCCACTGCTGGGTAAAGGCCTCCCCCCATTCTCTCCAGACATCTCTTTCCATAGTAACCGTCATCCAGTCGGCTAGAAATCGGTCCAATTCGTTCCGCCATCTTTGTTTTGGTCTACCGCGTCGCCTTCTCGCCGTATCAGGGCACCAATTCGTCGCTACTTTTGCCCACAGCTCTCCTGGCATACGGCAGACATGACCAGCCCAATCCCACTTTAGCTTTGCGGCTTTCTTAGCTACGTACATAGATATTTAATTTACATAATTGTACCGAAAGACAATCAATTACTACGCGGGAAAAGCCGGGCGGAAAGCTAGCTATCAGTTTAAATACCAGCGCTTAATCAAATATTTCTCAGAAGCGAAACATAACAGACAAGCCAAGGTCCATATAAAATAAAATAAATTGACTTGAACAAAGGCTATTGGAAACTGGCGCGTTAATTAAGAATTCGCCTAGAATAGTTTAGAACGGTGACGTCTAGACAGATTCATTTATTATTGCTAGAACATGTCGGGGGTATGACCTAGTTTATATATTTCAGTTTCTCGTATCGTATTTATTTTAATGTGACTTATTTGAATTATTTAGTGGTGGTCGCCGGGGGCGTTAGAACATTGCTTCGACTGGAAAATATCAGAATTCCAACTGAAGATAGGCCGCAGCATCTGAGCTGTGTTTGATGCTGATGCCAAGCGTGGTGAGAAAACCCCCAAATAGTGATTTAAATACAAAAGATGTATAGTAGAAATTGTTATAAGACCGCCCATTATGCATGTTAAGGATTAAATGTTATCTTAAAAATAATTAAGATAAAGTTCGCTGGAACTGCTGTGTGCTGTTTTCAGTACCTTTTTAATGCTTTTTGTTAAGAAAGGTTGTCAGGAAGAGATCGCTCTTAAGCGATAAGGCTGCCCTTACTTGTACTTCTTTTTTTATGTGAAATACGTAACTATTTTTTTATTTTTATGTACAATAAAGTATTTTGTATTGCATTGTAAAAGTATTCTCTTCCAAAATCCTCCACCAGAATTCATCACATTATTACCCATGGCACATGGCATTTTTGTACATGGCAGCACAGCCTGGCAGCTAATTATCGTTTTTTTTATGTTATTTTCTTGTGTCTGTTTGTTTATGCTGTCTACTGTGCTGTTGTTTGTTTATGTACCAAAATAAATGTATTTAATTAAATTTCATTAAATAACACAAATTAAAATTCCCACCAGAGTGCGTTAAATAAACATAGACAATATAGAGCCCCCCCCCCCCAACCCCGCCTGCACTTAATGAGAGAAAACAGATGTGACGTCACAACACGAATGTTACCTGTGACTTCATTAACTGGGAGTTCAGGACACAGGGTAATGAGACAGAAGCACTACTTCTGAAAACTTTAAGCGGTAGGCTCACGAAATTGGTAGGCAGACCTAGACGTGTGTAGAATTATATCACTTGTACTAACTTGTTCACACATTCTGTGTCGTCAATTAAATTTGATTCGATTTGACGTCAAGTTCAACTGAAATTGATTGTGTCGAGTACTCAAAGAATCTGAAGAACATAAAACCAAATAAGTAAGCAGTTCCAATCGTCATATTATACAATGCCGCCAAAGTATTCGAAATATCTCACTTTCCTTTAGAAAAAAACATGTTTCTTAATCTTTTAATCAACATAAGGTGATTAAAATTATACTCAACTGACTCCTTTTAAATAATAAAAAATAATTAATAAATACACCTGGGTGATATTTAATTCAACTGGGCTTCAGTTGAATTAAGTAAACCGCCCGATTAAATATCTGACTAGGCAAATAAAAGTCTGATAGTCGAAATGACAATAAAAAAATTCGTTGAGCTTCTGCAAAATATTCCACTGTGTCACTGCTTGCTCATCATTAACAATTACTTGCGTGATGCAAACGCGAAGCACAGCGCCGCCGTACCTACTCGGGGAATATTGATTATACACTTACTTACTGCTGTGCCTGGTTCAAACGTGTATCTGGGATTTTGACAAAAGACCTTTTAAGAGAAAACTATTTTAATCTATGTACAAGGTATTTAACAATTGATATATTATATAAAGCGGAAGGAGTTCGATTTTCGGCTTTCTAATTTTAAGACGAGTAATTTTGTTCACTAATAAAACAGTGATTAATAATTACTTTAACTTTTTGTAGGATTAAAAAAAATATTCGACTGCTTCAGTGGCGCAGTGGGCGAGGGTCCGCTTGCGGCGCAAGAGGTAGCGGGTTCGATCCAGCCGAGGGTGAAAGTTTTTGTATGTTCTGCAAGCACTTTCTCCTTTATCTGGGCGTTTAATATGTATAATAAAAAATATCTATATTGGTATGGCTATTATATTAAGTACAAGCTGACCCCAGCAAACGTTGTTTTGCAAAATGAAAAATTGATAGTAGCTGATTCTCCAGACCTACTGTATACGCATATAAAAAATCGGTAAAGCAGTTTCGGAGGAGTACGGTAACTAACATTGTGACATGAAAATTTTATATACTTTTGATAGATATGATCTTTGACGTTAGGAACACACCTACATTGCTTAGACAACAGTGAGTGCTTGTAATTTAATATGAACTTTATACCATAGCAATAAAGCTCAAATTGACTACGTTTTAGTTACAAATCATTTGTATGGGAAAAAGAAAAGGGCTATTTTTAGGGGTTTTCCAGCAATAATTCTAATTTTTCTCGCCGTAAAAACCATCCTTGAACTTCAACGAACATTTTAAAAAAAGATTTGGCTAAATTGGTCCAGGCGTTGTTGAGTTATGCGCTTACCAAAACATTTTGCGATTCATTTTTATATTATAAGATATCCGATATCTAGTACCCGTCACACAAGCTTAGAGCTTACCATGGGGCTAGATATTGTTGTGTGAATTGTCTAGAAATATTTATTTAAAATATTTTATTTAATTAATCTACTGATGTGAGGCTAAACATAGATATTAAAAAAGTAAGAAGCCTATGGGCTCATAAATATTGTAGAATATAATATAAAGATATCTGGTAGAGATCGCTCTTTAGCGATAAGACCGCTATTTAACACATAGTCTTAAGTGCTTATTTTTTTGTTTCGTGTTTTTAACTATGTGTGCAATAAAGAATATTTATCTTATATTCACCTGATGCGAGCCATTCACACTTTTTCCACTTCACATACCAATTAAGATACACTTTGTATAGCTTCCTAAGATCCATATGTCTATTCTTTATATTATTAAAAACCATTCATAAAATAGAAAACATTCACACCGTATATACCAATTTAGAAAATAAATAAGTAAATTAAATAATGGTGGACAATTCTCAAATCATTATCTAGCCCCAAGCTTGTGTTATGGATACTAGATGACTGATTATACATAATACAATACATAACACTGATAGATATTTTTATTATACATAGAAAACGACCAGAACACCCGGAACAAATATCTGCAGATCGTACACACAATTGTTCCGAGGCGGGAATCGAACCCGCAACCTCCTGCATCGCGAGTGGACCTTCACCCACCGTGCCACAGAGGTCGTCACCGAAACACCTAGTACAGCTAATTTGATCCGTCAATTCGTAATATTATTAAAAACCATTCCTTAATATAAAAATATATCTATAATGTTCTATAAATCATCACAGAAGTACCAGGTAAAACTTATTCAAGTTTGTACCATCTTCAAGACGTCAGAAGCAAAAAGCCAGTTTTCGTTGCAGCAAAAAAGCGAAATATTCCGTAAAGTATCTCCGCTGATATTATTCAACATTATTTTGTAGAATAATGAGCATTTCCTGCGACTGCTAAAAAAGCTAGTTAAGGTGGAGTTAGCTGCTGTACCTTCCTTTGGAGAGTTATAAAGATAGACAGTGCTCGTTTCATAGATAGATAGACATTTTATCTTTTTACAAAGTGATAAACCCGTCTTAAGATGAAATGGCCTAGGTGATGATGCGTTTTGTCACCACCCTCCGGGCTGGGCCAGTGCGTGAAGCGATTTTTTCGTGTTTCGTAATGTGGGCCGGAGAAGCCATCCTTCTTTAGGTCTTCATGCCCCATCTTAGACCACATCGTCACTTTACATCAGGTTAGATTGAGGTCAGATGAAGGCTTAACTAACATAAAAAATATTATATTCTAAATTTGTGTAGAGAAATTAAGACGAAGTAACGTAACTTACTAGAGAAATGAGGGACTCGAACTCTCGTCTTCCATTATACGCGTATATTTATGCTTTAACTCCCGACCAAGAAAGAGGGGTGTTACAAGTTTGACGTGTCTGTCTGTCTGTGTGTCTGTCTGTCTGGGACCTCATAGCTCCCGAACGGATAGAGGATTTAGTTTTTTTTGTATAAAATGTGAGTTTGGCGCGAGTGTTCCTTACAGTAGTTGTAAAGTTATGGGGGTGAGAGTGGGGAAGGAAAACCGAAAATCTGCAAATATAAAATATTGTGGTGTTTAACTTTTAAGGAAAATAAGGCAATGTAATCGAGGGTTTTTTTCTTTAATTAAGATTTACCATTAATTTATACATAAATTGTCAATATTACAAATATAATACAAACAGTAAACAGTAACAAGACAATAAATACATCATACATACATCGGAGTACAAAAGGCGGCCTAATCGCTGTGAACGATTTCTTCCAATGGAAGACACTTGTCGATAAGTCGAAAGAATGCCTTTTGCATGTGTATTAAAATTTTTAACGCTCTACCCAAAATATTTAAGAACTACCATTGAGTAAGCTTATATCAAAGTTGCATCATTGGTTACTTGACTGCTGTTTTCACACAATGAATGAATACTTTGACCATTGTAAGAAACATAATGTTTAAGGACAGATTAAGAATAAAATGACATTATTAATTAATTCACTAATATTTTAACTGACATGTTTTGTATATTATAGAACCAAATGACATTTCTAATTTATACATTTTTAATTTGCAAATGATTGTTAAGATTTTGCCTGACATGCTTTGACATGCCAAATGAATGTGGTAGACATAATGCATTTATAACTATTTTAACTTACTTTTTTTACTTATGTTCGTGCAAATAAAGATATATTTGAATTTGTCAAATTCAAATATCTTTATGTTTGTCAAATCAAATTGAAGGTAACATTCTTACAAGCGTTAAGTACCACGGGGTACCACTATATCTTTTGAAGGCCATAGCTTGGTGATATATCTCCTCGCTTCCCCATATTTCTGCACAATTATCCAGAGCATTAAGAACTGTGTCTCAAAGGAGTGTATCTTAAATTGCAGTCTTAAAGTCCTTTTTGTGTTCGTTAAGGAACAAAGCCGGTGAAGTGCAAATGAGGCTCTTGGTGAAAAGGTTCCGGATATATTATTATTAAAAAAGTATTATTAATAAGTCGGTTCGTTTTATTTGCTTAGTTGGTCGCTCGAGTTCCTACCTATGATTTGTAAACTAGAGTTTTTTTTATATAATAAAATTATTTTTAAAGATATTTAATAATAATAGTGTGTACTTACGTAAGGAAATATTAACCATAAGAATTAGCTCACATACATACACATGTAAATTTACTATCAAAAATTCAAACGACTATTTTATATTAAAAAAAATTAATAATAATATAATATAACTCAAGAACAAATTTTATTAAGTTTTAAAATTAATCCAGTACGTTTCATATTATTAATTAGTTTAATATTTATGTAAGGTTGTCTGGAAGACATTGCTTTAAGCAATAAGGCCGCCCATTACGCATTTTGTATTTTGCGTTAAGTCCATTTTTGTATTGTTTTATCTTCATCATCAGCACCCTATTAAAGTTCCCACTGCTGGGACACAGGGACTTCTCCCTTGACGAGAGAGATTAGGCCTTAATTCACCACGCTGGCCAAGTGCGGGTTGGTGAATGTCACATGTCCTTCAAGCTCTTTTAAAGTTCTCAGAACATGACGGTTTCCTCACGATGTTTGCCTTCACCGTTAAAGCACGTGTTTAAAGCGCACATATATTTCTCAAGAAGAAAAATCCAGAGGTGCGTGGCGGGGTTGTTTTATCTTGGTGTGTAATAAAGAGTTATATTATTATTATGTAACCTATTGCTTACATTAAAGCTCACAAAAATGCATGCACACAACCCACATTAGCCAATCTCCCCAAACAACTCACTCAGACCCAAAGAACCCTAAATGTAAATTAGTTTTCTGATATCAAAGCTTAAGGAAGTTGGATCTGCTGTTGACTTTATTCTGTTTGTTTTAAATTCGTCCTTTCTTTCAATTTCGCTTAAAATTACTTTGCGGTACCGGCTCTTTTGTGTTTAATAACAGTTCCAATTACTGGCTTGTTTTTGTTTGAACAGAAATTTTGTGTAAGTTCGTAGGTTTTAATTGTATCATCGAAATTAATAAGAATTTCATAGTGTTTCCGATTTGTTGCTAAACTGTTAAATTTTATAATTAACGTTCTTTGTTTTTGATTTCATGGAAGAATCAGTCGTTAATTTGCGAAAATGCGTACTCTGTACCTAAAATTAATAGAAAATATTTGGTAACTACTAATTACAAATTTCAGCGTTAGAAATTTTCCGAAAAATATTCCGTTTTATGTATAATTTTCTTTTTGGATAGGTAGGAGTTTTAAACATTACTACACTACAGTCAATAGCGTCCGTAATCTTAAGGCTAATTTATAAAAAAAAATATTAATAAAAAACACTTAAGTAGCCTTCCTAAAAGAGTAAGGAAGCATGGAAGCATTAACATTCCAACATGCAATACAACTACACTACACTTACAAAAACTAGCAAATTCACAAATATATTACTTAGTAATTAAAAAAAAAATCTTTTTTATTTTTTTTGCTGGATAAGCCTTCACGGTCAACATAATCTCACCTGATGTAAAGTGACGATGTGGTCAAAGATGGGACATGAAGACCTAGAAGAATGGAATGGTCTCTAGCCTTCGCAATTTCGTTAATAAAATTTCGTTCAAAAATTGTAAACTTGTAGACTCTCCTAAGTTGTCTGTCGATCTATATTTTAAACATGCCGGTCCGAGGTCTCTTCCAATATTTCTCTAACGACGTTGTTTTATACAGCGTGTTTTAATATAATTAAATATAACAAGTATTTTTGTTCGACAATTTTTAGATTTGGAAGCATATTTGTCGTAAAACACTTTGTATTATGATTTAGTCATCATCACCCTATTTACATTCCCACAGCTGGGACACAGGGACTTCTCTCTTGACGAGAGAGATTAGGGCTTAATTCGGGCTAAGTGTGGGTTGGTGAAGTCACATGTCCTTCAAACTCTTTTAAAGGTTCAGAACATGCCGGTTTCTTCACGATGTCTGCCTTCCCCGTTAAAGCACGTGTTTAAAGCGCACATAAATTTCTCAAGAAGAAAAATCCAGAGGTGCGTGGCGGGGTTTGAACCCACGATCTTCGAAATGAAAGTCGAGTGTCCTGCCACTTAGCCAACACGGCTTTTTTATGATTGTGATTAGAATATGATTTAGTACATAAGTTAATTATTTATTATCTAGTGGTGTAATTGTATCGAGCTCACAACAAGCGCGTTTATTCGCTGTCAGGCTGTCGCGCTAATCCAATGAATTTGCACGAATATGCTTAGGGACGCATTCACACCGGTATCCCATAAACATACCACGGAGGTTTTTCTGTTCACGTCCGTAAGTAACCCTCTGAAACCTTACACGTGACCTCCGGGTGGTGCTAAGATCATTATCTGGTGGTAGGCTTTGGCCGCGGCTTGTCACCACCCTTCGGGCTGGTCCAGTTGTCTATTCTCCACTATATTGTCCATTCTCCACTATAAATATAAACTTCCACGAGAAATTAGAGAGCCTCGATGTTTATAAAAATGTTGTTTTTCTGTCGCATTTGCCAAAACCCTCTTCGTGTGATGTTGCAATGTTTTTTATGTTAGATAAGTCTTCGTTTGACCACAATCTCACCTGACAATGTGGTCTAAGATGGGGCATGAAGACCTAGAAGGTAGATGGCTTCTCCGGACCACATTACGAAACACGAAAAAATCGCTTCACGCACTGGCCCAGCCCGGAGGGTGGTGACAAGCCGCGGCCGAAGCCTACCACCAGAGACTGTTCTTAGCACCACCCGGAGGTCACGTGTGGTTAAGTCACAAACTACAACAGAAATGAGGGTATGTTGGAATTTCTAGTAAATTAATATGATTTGGTGTAACTGTAGCCCATCAACGTCTGTAATACTATTAATGTTACCCTGTCTCCGCTTGCATCCGCCGGGAGAGAGCGGGATGGCACCACTTGAATAATGACATTGCAATTTAGTGCACGCGAGCAAGCGAGACGGGTATAGTTGAATAATGACGCCGTATATTGCAATCCAATATTCTATTTTCAAACTAACTCAACTAGAGTTTTGGTTGTTTATCATAAATATATAGATATTAAACACTTTTTTGTACACCATACAAATAAAAATAAACTTTAATTATTATTAATTTCCATAAAAGTAAAACACCATAATATTTTGTAATGTGCACGCGATGCCCTTTCATTTGATACACCACTCGAGTATATTTGCAGATTTTCTGTTTTCCTTCCCCACTCTTACTACCATAATAACTTTTAATCGGCACAACCGATTTCCATCAAACAAGTCTTAGAACACTCGCGCAAAACTAACCTTTCCTACAAAAAAAACTAAAATTTAATCGCTTCATCTATTTGGGAGTCTGTCTCTGTCTTAATCTCTTTTTTGTAAGGGGTTAAACATTCTTACAAATAAATAAGTTATGCAATAAAATGTTTTTAACTTGTCAGGCATCCGCCAATCACATATAAATTTTAATACCTGTTTTCTGGAAATGGGCAAAAAGGTATTTTACACATCATGTTAAACCTTACAATTTAGCAAAGAAATTATAAAATAATTAAATTTTGATCAAGCTGTTTAAAATGTTGGTTCCATTATTAACACAAAATATTAAATGGATTTTACACAGACATAATTTTAATAAAGGAGAATGCAATGCGTTCATGAAATTCGTTAATGGATTTTAATCAGAACTAAATTATAATTAAGGAAAAACAATCACTATTATGGAAGTCCTTATTTTTAACCCCCGACCAAAAAAGGGGTGTTATAATTTTGACGTGTCTGTCTGTCTGGGACATCATAGCTCCCGAACGGATGGAGCGATTTCAATTAAATTTTTTTTTGTATGAAAGGTGAGTTTGGCGCGGTCGTTTTTAGTCATGATTCATGAAAATCGGTTGAGCCGTTTAAAAGTTATGGCGGTGAGAGTGGGGAAGGAAAACCGAAAATCTGCAAATACACTGGAGTGGGGTATCAAATGAAAGAGCATCGCGTGCACATTACTAAATACTATGGTGTTTTACTTTCAAGGAAATTAAGACAGTTTTTTCTTAAATTTTAAATTTAGATTTATGATTAAATATTATTATTATTTATTACCCGTTCCGTCCCACTGTTGTTTAATTTTCTTTAAATATTCGTTTGCCTATAAATTGTTTTACATTTTTGTTAGGATTTGTATATTGGTTGCTCATTTACAACTCTGTGACTATTTATAGTTACATTTTGACATTCCATGTCCTAATCTCAGAAACTACTAACTGCCTGGGCCAGTGCGTGAAGAGACTTTTTCGTGTTTCGTAATGTGGTCCGAAGAAGCCATCTACCTTCTAGGTCTTCATGTCCCATCTTAGACCACATCGTCACTTTACATCAGGTGAGATGGTGGTCAAATGAAGGCTTATAGTACAGCTACTGGAACGATATAAAAAATGCCTTATTATAGAAAGATTATTAATTAAATAAGGTTATAGGCTATTTTATCACGGGAAAAACACGGGTAACACTGCGGGGTACTACTAGTCAAAAAAATAATATATATGTCGAAGCCGGGTGCGGCAGGGGGCAGGGGCAGCAGCAGCCGCCGAGATGGGAAAGTGGACGTTCTCAGGGTCATCAGACATAGCGACAGGGTTATAAGAACCACGATGTGAAAGAAAACACTTCGCCCAATCACTGTATTTTATTCACCTCACTTTATGAACAAAGGAATTTAAAACTTTAACGTACAAGCCTACTTAGGCTATAAAACTTTTGGCGGCAAGGAAACAGACAAGTCTCTTGGCGGAGATCTTTACTCGGTGACGGTTCCAAAGAAAAAGGTTCTCGTGTTCTCGACTGAACTCTATTTAACTGCCTTCAAATCCCGCCAAGGGCCATGTCCAAGAAAGAGGGAAAAGCTGTTCGCCAATCGCTTGCGTTTCAAGTGTACCAACCAAAAACATGAAATCACCAACCAATCACAAAATAGAACGCTTGCATACCAACTTAATAAATTAAACTACCACCAATCACAAAAATAGAAAGAACGCTTGTGTACCAACTTAACTAAAATAACAAACAATCACATAATAGAACGAACGCTTGCGTTTCTACCAATTTAACGCAACCAATTAATGTTACCAGTAATGCATCGAAATCAATGTAATGTCACAGATAATCAAATAAATTTTATTAAAGTCGCATGGTGTCGCCATCTATTGGCAGCTTTAATAGAATGCTATGGACTGAACGAGAAAACTCTATACTCGGTGATACCCGTATAATCCATAACAATAAAAAAAATTAATAACAAAAAATCGTTGCCGGCGGGTGGCGCCTCCCTCACGATTCGACATATATATATTAACGCCCTTAAAAAAACAAGTAATATTCAATTTAAATTTGTTTAGAAACAGAATAGCTAACCCATAAGTAATTTTACTATAAACTTTCAAAGAAGGTAAAATAATACTATTCTGTAAAGTTTT
The DNA here is from genome assembly GCA_929108375.1 of Gymnoscelis rufifasciata. Lineage (NCBI taxonomy): Eukaryota > Metazoa > Arthropoda > Insecta > Lepidoptera > Geometridae > Gymnoscelis > Gymnoscelis rufifasciata. The sequence continues at coordinate 2,356,061 of OV815327.1, read as the reverse complement.
AAACATATCAGTTAATATTTCAAAAGTAAAAATGTCATATCACAATTATTTGGTGACCAAATTTGCATTGTGCTTTCTCAAATTTGCATACCAGAATTGGCATAACATGTAGAACACTTTTTAAAACTTACCACCATGTCTACACTCACACTCATGTTTTATGCAAATAAATAATTCTTACATTTTTTTAATATCTACACACAATAACATCTAGCTCTTAAGCTTGTGTTACGGGTACTAGACATCTGATATACCTAATATAATAGAAATACATAATAGATATTATTTATTATACATATTAAACATCAAGACCAAGGAGAAAGTGATCGCAGAACATACAATCACTTGATTCCTCGGCGGGAATCGAACCCGCTAACTTTTGCACCGCGCACCGTCGACCACCGCGCCACTGAGGCACTCCTTAAACTCAGTGAAGTAGGTATCATCTTAAACCGCTTCATTAAAACTTAACTTTGTAATGATTGTAAGAAAACACGCCTTCACAATTTGCGTGAAGGAGAAAGGTTTCACATAGCTACATAAATTGAGGTCGCTTCACACTGGAATAACGAAAATAATTGCGCATTCTAAATTCAAATTCAAATTTCTTTATTTGCACGAACATAAGTAAAAAAGTCAGGTCTTAAAATAGTTATAGATGCATTATGTTCTACCACATTCATTTGGCATGCAAAATCTTAACAATAATTTGTAAAATTATTTGAGACGCTAACAAAGTTAATATTTATAAGCAGCTTACAAAGGTTTCGGTCAGTTTGGGTAGGTCTGAAAATATAAGACGTAGATTTTGTTTTTAGGAACCATGTCATCGATTTTAGCAAAATGAAATATTAATCTTCTAAAGAAACTTTTATTGCGCTTGGATTTGAATCCGGACTTTTTGAAAGAAAAACACAATATTTTTATTTATCTGCATACATTTTGTGTAACAATATGTACAATATATTTATAAATTTTATGCAGAAAAAGAATAAGACACATCCGTAACTTTCGCACGCACAGGATGTACAATAGTATAACTAAGTGGCTGCTTCAGTGGCGCGGCGCAAGAAATAGCGAGTTCGATTCCCGTCAAGGGATCAAGTGTTTCTATGTTCTCGCACTTTCTCCTTGGTCATATGTCTTTTACCCGTAACACAAGCTTAGAGCTTACCACGGGGCTAGATTTTGAAAAACGCTGATTTTCATCATTTTCATTTCATCATTTTCCAACACTCAGAATAAACCGATATCTAAAATCCCGATAGATTTTTAACATTGCTAGTGTACACCGACCTTAACTTGGCCCTTAAAGATTCTCGTATCCAAGGGTTGCAAAGGGTTCTCATTAAAACACATAAATTACAATGAACCAAGGTGTTAATCTGAAAACAGATCGTAAACTCTTAATTGCGTTTTTTAGATGTTGCGTGGTGCAGTGGTGTTCATATTAGTAAGTTTAATGAACATTGATTTTAATTTTGGATTGTCACTAGTACACCTCATTCTCAAGCGTCATTTTACATTTTAGATAACATTAAAAGGCAGCAAAGATGACTCGAATCTGCACTTACAGGAAAACGCCCCGACGTGCTACCCATTATACAAATGCGTCAATCACGCCATAGGTTGAAACCCTGACTAGCACTGGTTCCGTAATGCGTCTTAATCTTTTTTACATGAAAAATAAAAAAAATGAAAATCTTATATATTTATGTGTAATATTTCAAGAATTTATGACAAGCGGACAATTTTGTAAATTTTATAATATAACACGAAATGTGTGAATCACATCAATGCCCCTCAACGAGTTTAACGATTTATTTATGATCCACAGTAGCTGTTAGGGTGAATTCATATGATGCTTTTAAAATCCCTGCCCGCTGGCGGCTAAAAAATATTTTTTGACCTTTACTGGAAAAACAGCTAGGTACTGCAATATAAGGAATTGTAATCATGCACTTCCCTTACCAACTAATTTAACCCTTTTAATACCAGTGAATACATGAATCGACTTAGTAATGCTCCGGGACGAGATGCTCGTGGAATGAGATGCTGCAGTCCAGCAGCATCTCATTCCCCGAGCATCTCGTTTATACACAGGTGCTAATTTAAGAATTTAAATCTCATGAGTTTTCTTGAAGTTCTTCTCTATGAAGTTTCGTGGTTATTCCCAATGTTTCACACACACACATAATCTCTATGAAGTTTCGTGGTTTTTCCCAATGTTTCACACACACACACACACATAATCTCTATGAAGTTTCGTGGTTTTTCCCAATGTTTCACACACACATAATCTCTATGAAGTTTCGTGGTTTTTCCCAATGTTTCACACACACACACACATAATCTCTATGAAGTTTCGTGGTTTTCCCAATGTTTCACACACACACACATAATCTCTATGAAGTTTCGTGGTTTTTCCAAATGTTTCACACACACACACACACACACATAATCTCTATGAAGTTTCGTGGTTTTTCCCAATGTATCACACACACACACATAATCTCTATGAAGTTTTCTCAATTTTTCCGTATGAGCCTCAAAACAGCAAGAAAGATAACCTAGAAAACCTCACAAACATTTTAGTATGTACGCACAATATTAACCCATATTATAAATATTTTATATTTATAAATAAACGAATACTTACGTATTTAAAGAAAGAAGAAGAAAGAGAAAGGTATTATATATTTCTTGCTTGTGTTTACGACTGTCGCGCCATATATACGTCTCATTTAACGGTTTTATTCCACGCACTTTTTCTTACGGTTACTATCACATTTTTTTCAGTTCGGTCGCGCAGCAAAATTCTTATCTCCTTCAAGCCTGCCGAAAGAAATTTCGTACCAAAAATAAAAAAAACGTGTTTATTGGTTTATACCAACTACGCATATTATGCCTCTGTTATATAATTAGGGTCTTAAAACACCGAGTTCGATTATGAGTGTATTAGTATAACAAGAAATTTATCTCGTAATTTATTCTATAGCAGTATATCAGGAAATAATAAACATTTCCAGTAGCAGAATATAGAAAGCAACACACTAATACTGTATAATGTAGTATGTATCTATTTAAGATACAATTATCAATAATAAACGATAACATCATCAATAATAGTCCAAAGATATATACGGCTTTGTAATTGTGCAGTTCCCCTATCAACCATCAAAATTCAATGAGGCCATAAAAGCAAGAACCGTCAAAACTGGGTTTATATGCGACTTGAATTCGAAACTATCTGTCCTCGGTTTAATGTCTATCTGATTTGTGTTAACTACATATTATATAAAATATGATATTTTATGTGTTATTAGCGATCCGTACTGTCTTTGCAAGGGTGGTATCTATAGTCTGCATATATACAAATAATACAACACATTAATTATATTACTGAGTTGGTAAGCGAAACATTAAAAAGCTTTGATAAGTTATTGTTGCATTGAACATCGGTTTCTCATTTTTATTATTTAAAAGTTTAATAATTTATTATTCTATGACCTGGATAAGGTTTATAAGTAATGTAAATAAATTACTGAGAAAAATTCGGAATTTCTTAGCATAAAAATATGAAGAATTTTGTTAAAATATTGGGTAACCTACATTATTAGGCCTACTTATAAGCTTGATGATATAAGTCCTCGCGATAAAGCGATAGGCGGTCTTATCGCCGATAGCTATAATTTTACTGCATTAATGTAATGTCTGATACTTTTGATATTATCATATTTTGGTAAACATTGCTGGTTTTGAAGTGCCAGTGTCATTCGTTTCTTGAACAACTAAGGACTTGTTCAAGAAATGATTAAAAAAGATGATTAAAATACATCTTACAAGTATACACTATAATAAAATAGAAAATAATGGATTAAAAGGTATGTCTGCCAAAATTACGCCTAAAAGCTAATTACGCCTAAGCTCTGAAATCCCATTTGAATGTTTCATAAAAATAAATCTTATGCCCTACACATTGAGGTGATTGTGTCTCGTTGCGCTTGCGAACCTCGCCCGAGACCCCGCTCATACCACGAACTAGTAATGGAGTGACGTTCGGCGCGAGTGGCCGTCGCGCAATTTTTATCAGCGAACAGCGGTTAGTTTTCGGTAAGATTTCATTATTTTCGTAGATTTTTCTCTAAAATGTTGCGTTCATTATTTTAAACAACTATTTGTTAATCCATATTCAATTTGTTATTCCTACCATATCGGTGGTATTTATTTGTTTGTAACTTTCCTTAGAACTGGAAGCGACAGCCAATTACGCCTAGGCGTATTTACACTCACCAAACGCTATTGTAGGCGGAATAACCTTACAAACCCCTACAAAAACGTTCTCATGCAGTTCTACAGATGCATCTGATGAAGAGGATGTTTGGGAAATTATGAACCGTTTCATTACAAGACCGCAGTGGTCTTACTACATCAACCTCGACTTTATTTATCAGACAGTGAATTGGAGGATAATGTTCCGTTGGCAAAGTTATCGAAAAAATCTCAATTTGAATCATTTATGCCTATCCCGAATTATGCAGTCACCAAAAAGAGACTAATTATAAAGGCCAAAGAGTTTCAAAAGATCTAACAAGGTTTAAGAAGGTTTAACGATGCCAAAGATTTAAAGAAAGAAAAAGCTCTAAAAACCTAAACAAATTACAAAATTAAAAAAAGCAAGGCAAGAGATGAAAAAGGAAATGATGTCAATACTAAAAAGAAAATGGGACCAGAAGAACAAAAACATAGTAGGATAAGAAAGAATCAAAAAGTAAAAGGACATAACACAAGAACCAAAAATAGGGACACAGATGAAAAAAGTAAACAAAAAGGTAAAGAGAATAAAGATAACTTGTACTTATTGATATGCTTGTCATGAGGATCGTATTGCAGATATGAGACCATTTGTAAATTGCCAAAAGTGGTACCATGAGGAATGCGTAGGGTTGACTAAAAAAGACTTGGATGTCTTTAATTGTCCTGATGGCTGTGACTAAAAATTATTTTATAATTATGTACCTGTATTTAATTAATGTCTTGTATTGTTGATCTCCTTTAGGTAGTATGATATTAAACATTAGAAATTTCATGGGCGTAATTACCCCGAATGAGTTGAATAACGCCTACCAAAGATTTTTTTTACAGAAATGTTTTTATTAAAAAAGTATATTTTAAGATCGTTTTATTGATCTTCTATCATGTGCCATGGGTAAATTATACGGGTTAACGTTATTACCTTAGTTATTAAGTATATTAGTTAGTCATAGATAAAACTGTAAAAAACGTATAAAAAAATTTAAAGACTGATTATAATGAAAGTACTATGACGACTGATTCTATTTGTAATTAATAATAAAATTAGATTATGATTAGGAAGAAAAGATTACAAAAAATGTAAGGCAGGCGAAATTAAGCCGAAGTAGTTTAATTCCGCCAAAAGTTCTGTGTTATACATTCTTGATTTTTTGGGTTTGTGCTATATATGTTTTTAAATATTGTATGTTTATTTAATTAAGCATTAAACAAAGTTTTGAATCACATAGTCTTTTATTTATTTACGTTAGGTAGGCGGAATTCGACATACATACCTTAGCTATAGAATTTGAGAACTCCTCCAGTTTTTTATACGAATGCAATTTGTTTCTGTTTAAAAAAAACCAATGATTTTTAAACAGGAACAAATTGCATTTGACAGCTTTCTTATAAAAGTAACGATTTCAATAATCATTACAAGTATTATCGAAAAAAAAAGTAAATCTTTATGGCTCACACATATTTCGAATACCATGCGACAATTGGCGGTCTTGTCTACAAGACAACCTTGAATGGATAGGTTCATTCGGACGTGAAATATAAGGTAAAAAAAATGTAATGTAATGTAATGTAATAGCCTTTTATTCAGAACAATACATAAACTTAAATAAACTAATTTCTTTTTATTTTAATATAAACTATGGAAACAGATTTTTTAAAATGGGTGCTATTCCAATATTTTTGATTTCCCTAGCTTCTGCAGATCTGTTTGCCAATAAGCAAAGGCCTCCTCCAACCTTTTCCATTCTTTCCTTTCTTGAGCTACTCTATTCCAAGATACTCCTGCTACTTGTCTAATGTCATCGTCCCATCTTTTTAGGGGTCTTCCTCTCTTTCTTTTACTTTCTCTGGGGTACCATTGTGTAATCGCTTTGCTCCATTTGTCTTTCCCACGTATCATGTGTCCCGCCCATCTCCATTTCTGTGTTCTGATTTTGTATGTTATGTCCTGAACTTTAGTTATGCTTCTTATATCACTGTTTTTCCATCTGTCCGATTTCCTCACGTGTATCATGCTTCTTTCCATTGCATATTGGCAAGTAGAAAGTTTATTTATGTTGTCGTTAGTTAACGCCCAGGTTTGGCAGCCATATGTAAGTACTGGAAGTATACATGTATTAAATAATTTACCTTTTATGTTTGTATGTATTTTCTTATCCTTCATTACCTCACGTAGACTCCAATACCTTCTCCATCCATTGGTTATTCTTCTTTCTACTTCTTTGTGTATTGTATCTTTTGGAGTTATTAGCTGTCCTAGGTATATATATTCATTTGTAAATTCGATGTGAGTGTTTGATATATGTATGGTATCTTGGTTTCCATTTGTCATAACTTTAGTTTTTTCTGGATTGAGTTTTAGTCCTACTGTCTCGCTTTCTTTCAGTCAGGTCGTTAATCATTTTTTGTATGTTATCAGAAGAGTTAGCAAACAGTACAATGTCATCGGCAAATCTCAGATGTGTTAGTAGAACGCCATTTACATTGATCCCTAAATTTTCCCAATAGATACCTCTGAAGATAGATTCTAGGACTGCCGAGAATAGTTTTGGTGATAAAGGGTCTCCTTGTCGGACTAGATTAATACAAAATGTCTACACTGAAAGCACAGCAAAGATACAACTCGAAAAAGCAGGGGAATCATTCAGAGTCAAGAAAAATAAAAAAAACAAGATAAAAAAATAATTGCCGAATTGAGAGGTTCCCCGACACTCCGAGAGAGCTGGCCAATTGAACACTATTTTAAGTCGTGAGTAGGGTCAAGTGGTACACAGTGGCGATAGAAGAAACAGTGGCGCAGAAACAGTATGCGAAAAATAACAGAGATTTAAACCTATCATAATCACCGATCGGCAGCGTTTGAGACGCGAACAAGTTGTAACCAGTCGGGCAACGCACACGGCGCGTGGTTTTTGAGTGGAAGGAGATTTTTTGTTTTTGTAAATTAAAGTACAGTTTTAAGGTAATAAATCTCTAGTTCTATCTTCATTTTCGTACTACAATTTGCTAAAGCTCTCCTTCTACTGTGTTACATAATCCAACAAGGTCGTTTAAGCGTCCAATTTATCCTCGAATAGCGCTTGCATTTTTTCCTACCAATTTATTTATTTAAAATGGCGATGCAGTCCACAGTGGATCAGTTAATGAAAGTACACAGCGGAACACGATCCACCACATACCTACTAGTATGACCCGTTCTATCGGTAGCCACACCGAAGAAAACTTGAAGGGCATTAAAAAAAAAAAAACTTGAGAGGTGTCAAGGGACACCCGGATAACATGACATCGTAATTATATTTTAATTTTGTTTCTTTTTGTTATAATCCCTACATAATAGAGTTATACTTTCACTAGAATTCCTCTTGCGAAGAACACTCACTTCAACAAACACTACTACGTCACGATTCTAGATCTCAGTCCGTACCTTTTCTAAAACAGCAATGTAACGCAAACGGAAGCAAAATACCGATATTTCGATAGATATAGGGATATTTATCAGTCTTTATGGTAATAACGGGGGAGGTCGTCAGTTTCGGCAGTATCGTATTAAGATAAGCACTGCGGATAGCTAGCGCCACACTTGACTTAATTGCATTTCGACGTAGGACTTAAGAGGCCTATTACAAAAAAACGCGAGATTGCTCGGTTTCATGGTCCAAATTTTATGTTTTTCGTTCGTTGTTTGAAATTAAAATAACTTGTTTATAATAGTTCGTTTTCTCCACTAGAATAATAATAGAACAAATTTTAGATAACTTATTCGTTTATTTTATAATAAATATTCTCCCGATACATGTTTATCGAAAAACGCTCGGAGACCTGTTTTGGGACCTCTAATTTGTAGACTCTGTTGAATATAGACCATCAAAATATTTTTTTTTATGTTACTTATATCCTATACTTCAATAATGATATAATACATTTTCATTATATGCTTTTTAAGTAAAGAAAAAAAAAGCAGAAATAAATTCAATATCGACCGAAAAGGCTTCAAAACAAACCCCAATATCTCCGAAGTTCTAAGTCAATTTGACATCATACTTATACCAAAATAATTGTCAACCTTTGCTTAAGCTACAATATTAATTTTAATTTTTAAATCGGTGTTTTCAATTTTTTATGAATTAAATAAAAGAACTATATATTTCATTGCGCCGGCGATCTGCCCTCAGTACTGCGCGAGCGCTTGTCGAGGGTGGACCTATGTCAGTTGATTTCGCGCCCTTTGTCTCGTGTTGATACTGTCGATTGCCGTATAAACGCTATTAGTGTGCGTGCGTATGCTACGACCGAAATATTTTGATCGTTGTAATGTAAGTATTTACGTTCGTATATTATTATATTTCAATTAGTATTATGTTCGTACTAGTTAACTCATTAAAGTTATTTTTATTGTAGCTGAGCTTTATTACAAGTCAGAATGGGGAAAAATAAATATAAATATCAATGCGTCACTAAAGAAGAAATATTCTATGTCTGGAGAAAGCAAGAGAAGCAAGGTAAGGTATTATTTAAATATAATATGTAGTATATAGTAATATGTAGGTTAACACTTGATTTTTTATTATTATGTTTACTTTCGTGTTTTTTTTAAACGACCAATTTTATAATGAACTATGTGAACATACCCATCTCTCCAAAACAGAGATTCGATCTGGTTATCGTTTCAGACTAAATCGATGTTTACGAAATTGGGGTTAATCTTAAGACCAACATGGCTGATTTTTTTATTCAAAATTTTGATCATGGGTATATCGTTTCCGACTAAATCGAGGGTGTAGATTACGAATTTGATGTTATGCTTAAATGGCGGTTTATTATATTATTATAAATTTTAATTTTTGACAGGATTATAAAAATATTTCTTTAATTCTACATACCTAACGGATTTTTTTAAAATTTTGTTTAGGGAATCAATTCTTTTTATCTTATTAAAATCAATGTTTATATTAAATCTGGTCTATTATTTCTAATCTTCACAACACTTTTTTTTTTATTAATGATTAATTATTATTTTAGAATGAAAAAACGAGGTAATCCAGACAATATTGTCGCTTCAACATCAAGCAACCTCGCCGGAACGATGGACATGGTGAGAGAATTATTATAATAATGAATTTAAATTAGTGGTGGAGAGAACTCATTACGTTTTTATGTCTGTAATGTCTGTAAATATCTGTGTCATGAGAGAGAGAGAGAGAGAGATGAGCAGATCACCTTTTAAAGCTGAAAATAGCTAATCCAAAAAAAATATCACTTTTAGAGCGACCTGTTCATGAACTAAATAATTAACGTATATCCCTATTAGCTATTTGTTTATTTTCAGGATCCTGACAAAGATAACACACGCTCTGAAACAAATATAAATTATAAATCCGATGAATCTCAAAATGATTTCATGGTAGAAGTAGATGAAACACTTGCTTCATGTGATGAAAATATGGTGAGTGCGTTTATGAAATGCTCTTTGTACATACTTAAAAAAATGATAAAGTGTTTATAATGTTTTTTTTTGTTCATAGATAGATTAGATTCAGACATTCAAGGAAGAAGAATAATTGACATTGTTACGGCATCGACATTTGCAAGAATATGTAAAAGACGGCCTAACCAAAATTCTGCTCCTCTTTTTTAAACTATTTTATCTAATTATAATCTAGACAATGTTTCTTCCATCAAACATGGTAGGGACAACGAGTCTGTAGCATTGGAACAATTAAGTAAACAAGAAAACATTGAAATAGAAAAATGTGGTCTATTTATTGACCCAGATCATTGTTATTTGGGGGCTTCACCTGATGGTTTATACAGTGAGGGTCTTATTGAAGTTAAATGTCTTATTTCAGCTTTCGGAATAGACTATGACACGGCCCTTCGAACAAAAAAAAAATAAAGGTTTTAAATTAAATAACTCACGCGTAACAATAAATCAAAATCATGACTGGTTTTATCAAATCCAAGGTCAGCTTCACATAGCAAATAGAAATATGTGTATACTTGCCATATGGACTGGCCCAGATCATCCAGTAAAATTGATAAAAATCAACAAAGACGAACAATTTTGGAATTTAAATATGTTACCTAAGTTGCAAGCTTTTTATGAAAAATGTGTAATACCTGAAATTATCGATTCGAGGTAAGCTCGATCAATGCCGTTGCGGGAAATATTTTTGTATTTATATGATAAATTACTATACTCAAATAAATAATTAATAGTTACATTTGTATGTTTTATTTATATAAACGGGTTACAACCGTGAAATCCATCCACCGAACTCCATTCTAAGAAAACTTAAATTACGGTGGATCAAGATCATTTAGACGCCTGCTCAACGCAATATCATGGCGCGAGCGAGACAGAAAGTAGCGCTCGCGTAGCTCGCCGCTCGCTCGGTACGTAAATACCTAAATTAGCGAAACATCGAAATGTAATAGGGCTCTTAAGATACATGATACAAAATCATTTAATTAAATTGTTTGGTTTTACAATAAATGTTAGAAAACTTAATATTTGTGAGCCCGTTAAAAAAAATGGAACTAAATTTTTAATGTGGAAATTTAATGAATTCAATTGGATATACGAGAAACTCCTTCATACATAACACCTAATGGACATGTCCATTGGATAAGATAAGATAAGAAAGGAAGGCAAATCAAAGTAACCCGCAACGTGTCTTTTTAATAGAAATAATATAGATGTTTATTATACCCCAAAAAAATATAAATAAATCATAATTCGTGTTTATGTTCGGGATTAATTCAAAAACAACTGAACGGATAATAATTAGTTTTCAGCAATAAGTAGAGTGATTTTTGTACAAGAGGAAGGTTTTTGTAAACGAGCGGAACCGGAACAGGCCAGTTAGTTATTTTTTAACCTTTTAGCTAGTTTTTTAATCCTTATTTAGTGGATATTCCGGTCACTCGCACTAAGCGAGGATTGAGTCTTTGGTTCTTTGGGTGCCTTTGCAACTAGTGGATCAGTCATTTTTGTCTATTTATAATTTAGCGGGATAGCGAGTCCTGTCGAACTGTTTCGCCTAGCTAAAGATAAAGATGGAAATCTTTTATTCTGTGCGCTAGTTCACTCCAGCCCATCGCCTTAAGTAAATTGGACGGAAACGGAACTATTTCACTGTGTTTTTCCTACATATTCGGCGACAAATCTGGATTTTAGGGTTCCGTGGCGGAAGACTGCAGGAAATACTTACCATTTTTCACATTCATGTCATTTGTGGCTATTTCGTTTTCCGCTATGGTCATGACATAAGGATATTGGCCATTTTTACTGTCTGTTAAAAGGTTAAATCTCAATAAATAGAGTTTTCAGATAAAAAATAACCGGATTGATTAACGTTGAGCTATCCATTGGGAAAGTTACCGGGACTGTCCGGTTTAAGCTAAAATAGAACTGAAAAGTGTAATTGAAACATGAAGGACGCACTATTTGTCCCAAAACAATGAGTCTGTCAGTCATTGTCGGGACGAATTAGGCCAGGCCGATAGGTGTGTGGCCAGTCTTATATTTATCTGTTGTACAGTAAAAATTAAATAACAAATCAGTGACCAAATAGTTTATGGAAATGTCTGGTTTATCTGACAGCGCCATAAACGAGTTGTACCTACTTTAACCGATCTTGAAAAATAGTTGGAGGTTTTTAACTCATGTGTATTTATTAATGTTTTTACTTCAGAACCGGTTACCGATTATGATCATTGTTTTTATATGAATAAATAAATATTTCCGGACAATCCACACAACAACGTCTAGCCACGTGGTTAGCTCTAAGCTTGTGTTACAGGTACTAGTCATCTGATATACTTAATATATATGACATATGTATGTACGTATACATATATAGATATTTATTGTAGCTACATACAAATAAACCACACAGGACTAGGAGAAAGTGCTTGCATTACATACAAACACTTGACTTCTCGGCGGCAAACAAACCCGCACGCGGACATTCGCCCATCCGCGCCACTGTATCAGTCAATATTCATAAAGTACGAATCTTCTGTCTTTCAACCTAAATATTTTGTATACAGAACCCTCGCAAGACTCACTCTTAACCATTCCCGCGTAGATATATCATAAGAATTGCCGAAGTAAACACCGTATCTTTCCAGTAACGGTCTATATTGTTGAGCTCTGGTTTTCTTACTTACAGCGCAGAAAAATAATTTAACACCTGCATTGGAACTGTTTGGTGTACAAGATATTATGAAAATCACTTTAGCCTACTTACTTGAATACTTTAGTTAAAAAGTAAATAAAAATACTGTATGAAAATGTAAAGACGTATACCTTCTTCTTAAGGTGCCTCTTCATTACTGAAGGTTGGCAGTCAGCTGTTTAAATTTAGCTTTGTTTATGGCCATCCTGAACGTTCACAGCAGTTTTACAGATTTAATATCAAATGGTGCGAAACCATGATATTTTATGTCTACCAAATCTACTTTTTCCGGAAATTCTATACTGTTCAAGAGTTACTTTATAAGTATGCATACCTAATTGGGCATTAAAACACTCGCTCTCAACTATTATGGATATAAAACTCGTCGTTTTACACCAGTTGCATAATACACTAGATCCCTGTAATATTTCAACACGCAAACCCAATAGAACTTCAATTCATATATCGATTCTGACAGATCCAAACAATATCAACATACGACCTAATTCTCACTCCATTGACATCAACAAAATTGATAGAAAAGCGGCAATCCTTAATCACAAGTGGGATCCATCCGTGAAAGGTCCGTGCGACATTTTAGCCTACACAGTGCTGTGCTCAAACCCTTGTCAAGAGGCAAGGGCGAGTAGATTTCCTTGTACAAGCCCTCACGTACATCTCCTGGCCTGCTATTCCTTGAATTGGCTGAGGTTATTTTTTATGCTTCGCGGAATCAAGTGACTTATGATCGCTCAGGACTTAAGTATTTTATTATATAATTTATGGGCTACTAGCTGAGGGCCGGTGGCTTTGCTCGCGTAAAAAGTAGCTTTTGTCCTTCCCTGGTAAATCCCTATGTCGAATTTTACTTATAATATCAGGCTTTGCTCGCAATTATTGTATTAAACCGCGAAAAGTGGTAGCCTAAGTGCTATTCTGATATGTAAATTATATTATTGTGAAGTAACATCTAAATCTTTTCAGTTATGCGTAAAAGAGCTAATAACACACTTTCATCCTCACTCTTTTTAACCCCCGACCAAAAAAGAGGGATGTTATAAGTTTGACGTGTCTGTCTGTCTGTGTCATCATAGCTCCCGATGGGATAGAGCGATTTCAATTTAGTTTTTTTTTGTATGAAAGGTGAGTTTGGCTCGGGTGTTTTTAGACATGTTTCATGAAAATCCGTTGAGCCGTTCAAAAGTTATGGGGGTGAGAGTGGGGAAGGAAAACCGAAAATCTGCAAATATACTCGAGTGGGGTATCAAATGAAAGAGCATCGCGGGCCCTAACTACTAAATGTTATGGTGTTTTACATATAGGGAAATTAAAGCGTTGGAATCGGGAGGTTTTCTTAAATTTTAAATTTAGATTTATAACTTAATCATATTAGTAGGATCCATGGTGTAATTTTTTTTTTTTGCTGGTTAATCCTTCATTTGAACACATCTTACCTGATGTAATGTGGTTGGTGAATGTCACATGTCCTCCAAACTACACAATAATAAAAACTTAATGTTAGATGAGATTTAATATATGTATGCATTGCATATATGTCAAATTTACTAATTTAAAGTAAATTTAAAGCGTTATTGCATTTTAGAAGAGCGATTCCTCCTTACTTACTTTACTTAGAAAGGGGTTTCAAATATTGATGTAGTTTATAAATTTTGTATAAGCAATAAACATTATAATATAATTCTTATTATTTATAAAAAAAGCATTTGTAACACATTTATTGCCGCAGATTTCATAGATTCTAAACAATTCAATACCCTTGTGTAACATTGCAGGAAACCGAAAAATCTTGGCAGTACCAGGAAAACCATTCACTATAAATAAGAAAAACCAGACTCAGCAAAAAGATGAAATTAATACAATCCGCACAAAAGAATTTCCCCGGGGTAAAACAGACCTTATGGATTAGGAGATAAGGGCTAGGTTTTTATGCTGAAGCCATTTGAATAACAAAGCGGAGCCTGCCTTTGATTCCGAGTACAATAATGTTAACAGTTGCTTAAGGGTAGACTTCCGAGCGTGTGGTGGTGCGCGATACAACATCTAGCCTCAAGCCTCAAGCTTGTGTTACGGGTACTAGCCATCTGATATACCTAATATAACAGGCATACATACATAGAGTTACGCTATAGATATTTGAGATTGATTTTATTGTGCATAATTAAACACCCAGACCAAGAGAAAGTGATAGATCTCTAATAGAGTAGTAGAGATAATATTGCAGTCTATTATACTCTATGACAATGTGACGATGTAAGTTAATGTTTTCAGTGTCGTGTTTCACTAGGAATTTTATTTTATCAATAAAGTACAAAAAATTACAAAATAAACTGTAGGCATGTGATCATTTGCCATGAAGGTATGTCGTGCCATAAAGGAAAGACATTTTGTATTAAGCTTTTATATTCTTAATCATATTTGTATTTGCTAGATTTGATGAAGCTAAAAATTAAACCGAATCTAGATATTATTGATAGAATATAAATAAAATTGTGAAATCATGTTTTTGATACACTATAGTTCTATTAATTATTTATTATTATAACTATAGAGGTACCTAATTATCTAATCTTGAATAATGAATATTTACGACTGACAAGGGCATTTAGTAGTTTTTAATTTGACAATGCCACTATACAGCAGTAACAATTAAAGATGTTTCTTATTATTTTATGATGAATTTGTATTGGATTTGTATTGGATTTAAATAGAACATTGTTTTAGTTGACAATGCCACTACTCGGCAGCTCTATTATTAAGTTACATCTCAAATTGAACGTCCTTTCTGCGTCTTTTGCTGTATTTTCTGTGTGTGTTTATAATAATAATTAGAACTTTTTAACGAAATCAAGTGTACAATGTTGCCTATGATGAATAAAGTACATACTATGAAACTATTTCCTAAATCATCTAGTCCTCAGCACCAATGTCTAAACAAATAAACAACAGCCTACCTACACGTCACACTTAAAATAAGGTATTACAAGTGTGAGAATCCTGTTAAACGAGTCTAATATTTTTCTCGCTAACTATCAACCCCGCTCAGACGTCCATTGGACAGAATTTTGATTTGAGGCGAAAAACCAGAGCTTTGGCCACTGGAAAAAAATCCTTAGTTCACATAAGAAAATATTATTGTATTTTGTGTTATTTTGAGGATTGAATAGCGTAAACTGAGCACATTTTGTGATTTGCGTACAAAAGAATTGAATATGAGCTGAAAATGTGTTTTAGATGACGCAGCAGAGGTTAGGTAAGTACTGGGATGTTTCTTTATGTTAAAGGTAACAATGCTGTATCATATAAAAGGTGAATTCCTCGTAAAAGATAGGAGTTTTGGTTATACTGTATGCGATGACTTTAAAAACTCATTGTATGAGGAGGCTCAGTACAGAGATTTTGTTTCATTTGTTTAACTAAAATAAATAAATTATTTATTTTCTCTTACTAAATTTAAATACCTTATCTCAGTGACCTTATCTCTATTTTAAAATGTCCTGTTCATCTATTTTTTGAGATACTGGTGCCAATCATCATCTTCCTGACCTTATCCCACATTACGTGGGGTCGGCACAACATGTTTTCTCCTTCCATTTCCCTCTATCACCCGTCATCTCAACACTCACCTCTTTTTTACACATATCATCTTTCACACAGTCCATCCATCTTTTCTTCGGCCTACCTCTTCTCACATATCCATCTACATTCATATGTAACGCTCTTCTCGTTACATGACTTTCATCTCTTCTCATGACATGTCCATACCACGCTAATCTATTCCCTCTCAACTTATCCGTAACTCTACGAAACTGTAGCAACTGTACAACATGGAAGAGACTGGTGCCAATGGTAGCCTTGAAGCCTGTATAACTGGTCACCAGGTTCCATTTCATGGATTCACAATGTGTACATTGTTGGTTTCACCAGTCTAAATATCTAATATACGTAAAAACAAAAATAAAGTAAAGATTTAAAATGAAAAAAATGAATGGTTTATTTTAATAAGAACTCCAAAATTGTAATAACTGATAAAGCTGTGTTGTTTTATTCGCTTCCCAACTCAGTATAAAACATTGAAGCGAACTGTCAAGACAATTACATTATTAGTTATTATAGTTATTTCCTTGATATTTTTTGTTTAAACAATTTAGCTTTATTAATTTTAAGTTGACCTGTCCATGTAGGCTATGTGCTTCTAAGGAAATAAACGTTTTGCCTTTGACTTTGAAATTATTCCTGTTAAAATATTACGTGTACTAAAATTTGAAGTAAAATTAAGGTATTAAATGTAACAAGTAATGTAGTCTTAGACAAACATTAAAAAAAGTTCAGTTTAAACACAATGGGCGTATCCAAGCTGAACAATACAAGATACAAATCATTTATTTCCATAGCTTGTCTATAAAACTTAGAATACGTAGATCAGACGGTCTTTAGGGACAAAAAGATCAAATGTAGGCAACGGATTTTTCGGAGCGCAGGGCTCTCGGATGACATGGCCGTAGGTTGCCGTTGATCTGTGATCATATTTACGACTACTGATACACCAACGCTACGAAACTGTAGCAACGCATGAAAAAACGCGGTTGTTTACGGTACCGTTATCTGCCGGTAACTTCTTTGAGAATTGTTGTTAGATAGGTTTATTCGTACATTCATACATTTAACAGCCAAATCACAATTAATAACTACGTAGCCAAATGATATCAGGAGAAGTTCTGTAACAGAGAGTAGATTTTTTAGTTCTAGTCCCATGGGGTCAAGTATTGATATGTAATGCAAGCACTTTCTCTTTGGTCTGGGTATTTACTATGTACCTCTATAATAAAAAATATCAAATCATATTTATAACTATTATATTCAGTATATCAGATGTGTAATACCCGTATCTAAGAGCTTATCACGGGACTAGATGTTGTTGTGTATATTTTTTGGAGAATTTCTGTAACTAAGAATGGATTTTCAAACTGAATGTTACATTTAATAAAATAATAGTGCCCTACACACAAGTAAAGACACCACAAAGTAATTCAATAGCAAACACCAATAAACATACCATAAAACACAGTTTAAAATAGCAATTAAACTATTATCGTTACTGCACCAAAGCGTAAAAGTGACCCTATAATTAGCACTTTGTCCTCTCTACCTGTCCGTCTGTCACCAGGCATTCTCATAAACCGTGATAGCTAGAGTGGTGAAATTTTGGGAGATGATGTATTTTAGATGCTTTATAGCGGCATTAAAATATTATTAAATGTTTTCAGTGTCGTGTAATTTTATTTTAATATTTATTCGTCTTTCTGAACCTGGGTAAGGTTCTGTACCTCTATATTCGCGATAATCACAAACACGACGGATTTCAACGAAGTTCAGCAATTATGCATCCAAGTTTGCAAACACAACTTGATTCATTCCGTAATGAATATAAAGTAGTCCAGACCAGACAAAGAATGACCAAAACACAATAACATCTGATACCCTATATACCCGTATCAATCTATGGTATCATTGTTAATTTTTTATTATGGTTGCTATCAACAAAAACTATAAACCTAAATTTAAAATTTAAGAAAATCCCCCTATTCCAATGCCTTAATTTCCTTAAAAGAAAAACACATCATAATATTTTGTAATGTGCACGCGATGCGCTTTCATTTGATACCCCACTCGAGTATATTTGCAGATTTTCTGTTTCCTTTCCCCACTCTAACCCCCATAACTTTTAAACGGCATAACCGATTTTCATGAAACATTATCTAAGATCAGATTCTTCATTCTTAAAAAAAAAAAAATGGCTCTATCCGTTCGGGAGCTATGATGTCCCAGACAGACATACAGACAGACACGTCAAACTTATAACAACCTCTTATTTGGTCGGGGGTTAAAAAACGCATAATAAATAAATAAAACCATACAACAAACGTGATTTTTATAAAGTAAGGCGTCGTTGCGCCAGGCCAGTAAACACTTGATTGTTTTTTTACTTTTTTTGGTTAATTTTTTATTACAAAGTGTGTACGCACTTTGCACGGAACCCTAGGTGTAGGAATGAGTCCATGTCATACTTATTACGTAACCTCTCCTGCAACAAATCGACAAAACCTGACTGGGGGACACTTGGCAGTGGAATTTATTCGTCCCCAGGGCAAGTTAGGGTGGTTTGGCCCTTAGCGAAGAACAGAGATTTTACATGATTCGGCCTTTTCACGTTCTTGCGTGTTTTGAGTTATGGTATGGCTATTGTTAGGTTGAGCATAGAGCGCCTAGTTATGCGAGGCAGAATGGAGGGATAGAGGTCTCGTGGTCGCTCTCCAACAAGTTGGTCGGACCTCATCTCAAATTTGACTCAGTACACCATTACCGACTGCTCCCGCACCGCAGCTAACAGGGAACAATGGCGGCGCATTGCAAGAGCAGCTACTCAACATAAGGACCCCCATAACCACGACCACTCTGTCAAGAATGTCCGACTACGAAGAGAGATTCTTGGGTTTTTAGATTGACTCGACTCGAACACACGACACGACCGTACACCTATGCACTACTATGCCACACCTCATGTCAAAGTCAAAAGCAAAGCAAACTTACAACAACCAGCGCCACTTTCGTCGCGCGAACTACGACGAAAACTTCACTTGGAATGTTGTCTGTGCCGGTTGTGAATCAAATATGTACAACAAATATTATAAAATAACGCATGAAACTGAACAATAAAACTATAAAGTAAAACCTACCAAATTATAAGAAACACTTTGGAAGTTTGAAGTTATTGTGTGTGTTGTAACAGTGGGACGAATAATCCAAATATCAATCTGCATCAAGTTCCTAGTCACAAATTTATTTCACAAAATCTATAGAAATTAACTAGCTATATTAGCGGCCTACGACAACATAGTCGTGTGAACGCTTTGTGTGTGGCGTGTCAGGTACACACATTGATGCAACGCGAAGTGTTCAAGCGAAGATGATGTATGGCGTTTGAAACCATTTATACTGCCAAAAATTCGTCTCTCTCTCTTTTCCGCCATGTTGGCTAAGTGGGAGCACGCTCGACTTTCAATCCAAAGGTCGTGGGTTCGAACCAACAGCGCATCTATGGATCTATTGATTATTCTTCTTAAAAATATATGTGCGTTTTAAAACACGTGCTTTAACGGTGAAGGCAAAACATCTTGAGGACACCGGCATGTTCTGATAACATTAACGAGCTTGAAGTACCTGTGACATTCGCCAGCCCGCACTTGGCCAGCGTGATGAAAAAAGGCCCTGTATTCCAGAAGTGGAAACGTAAATAGGGGTGCATTTGCTCTCTCGTCTACCGTAGAATGGGTGCCACGACTGGACTTGAGTTTCCCTTCAACTTAGCATCATATCGGGGAGTTGCTATAGTTGTACTATACATTGCGGGAAAATGCACTGCAAAGCTAGTAACGGCAGAGAACTTGTAATAACTATGTTACCCTGCTACGTTAGGAACTGCATAACATTTACGAATGCAGTAACTCTCAGGTTTGAGACGTTATGAAGTGAAACTACACCGTTTAGAGTGAATTATTCAGAGGCGCGGTCAGAGAACTGAAATATGTAGATATGACAAGAAACAGGCCAGTGAGAATGATAAGATAAACAGGGTGTCCGGTTATTAATGGATGACCTTAGAATCGGCAATAGCACAGCTTATGAGATGTTTTACTGTTGTTCTTAATAAAAAATAATAATAATATTAAGACTATTCTATCAAAACAGTTACCTAAGTTATTCCTTTATATTGATTACCTTAAAATTTCATCATCACCCTATTAACTTACCCACTGCTGGGACACAGGGACTTCTCTCTTGGCGAGAGAGATTAGGCCTTAATTCAAAACGTTGGCCAAGTGCGGTTGGTGCATTTCACATGTCCTCAAAACTCTTTAAAGTTTACAGAACATGCCGGTTTTCTCACGATGTTTGCCTTCACCGTTAAGCAAGTGTTTTAAAGCGCACATATGTACATACCTTAAAATTTAAACATATGGTTCTTGTAGGTACACTATGACCTCAAATGTATGTATTTCATAGATTTTTTTTTGTCCTATTATTTTGCGATAACTATGCTATATCAGATAGACTGCAAGATAACATAAGTAGCTATTTATGTAATTGTTATGCTACTTCTTCAGTAAACTTCGCTATTTATGTCACTTCTTTATAATTCTTAAACAAATTGTTATTTTTATAATTAAATAATAAAAATTATATATTAATTATTTCCAGACAATTCACCCAACAACATTAGCCCCGTGGTAAGCTCTTAGCTTGTGTTACGGGTACTAGACATCTGATATACTTAATATAATAGACATACATACAGAGATATTTTTATTATACATTTGAAACACCCAGACCAAGGAGAAATTGCTTGCAGAACATACAAAAACTTGACCCCTCGGCGGGAATCGAACCAGCTACCTCTTGCGCCGCCGGACCCTCGCCCACCGCGCCATTGAGGCAGTCAATTCTTAAACAAATCGTTTTTTTTTATAATGTTCAAGCACCATGTGTTAAAAAATAGTTCCCGTAAGTTCAAAAATATTGAAATCATATCGCCTTTCTCAGTTCTAATGTAGAAACGTGCCATGTGCTGTTTTACACAGTAATTATTCAGGCGAGAGAAGACGCGGGTCTCTGCCAGTCTCTCGTTTCACGAAACCGACTCCGTAATGTGCTGGTTATTGTTTTACAGTGAATTCGCGAAAATGCAGTAAAAACGCGCACTTTATAGCATTTTCAGCGTAATAACTGTTTTGGAGAACTTATTTCAATCTTTTTATGGTACTGTACCATAAGGGTACACCGGGACCTTATTACTGATACTTCATCTTCTGTCTGTTCGTCTGTCACCAGGCTGTATTTCAGGAACCGTGATAGATAGAAATATGAAATTTTGAGGGATGATGTTTTTTTTTTGTGGCATTTATTTGACGACAATCTCTCCAGATGTAAAGTGACGATGTGGTCTAAGATGGGACATGAAGACCTAGAAGGTAGATGGCTTCTCACTTTTATACCCAATACAAAAAAAATTGACCCCGTACCATAAAACCTATACTTGTATCACTATTTATCTTTGTGTCCGCTATTTCACGGCCGCTACATCAAACACACGAACACAGCTGAAAGATTAATAGCTAGTTCGTTTGTAGCGAGCTGAGTTAATTACGAGGTGAATGGGTGAGCTGGTGGCTTTGTACTTCCGTCGTTTCATACATTTTACTTAGCTTTGGGCCGCGCGGAGCTAGTCTATTACCAAATTAGTTTCGATCATTTTCGTCAGTTTGAAATTAACAAATATAATATAAACTTTAAAATCCTCGATTACAAAGCCTTTGTTCCCTCAAAAGTAAAAGTCTTAATATTTTGTTATGTGCACGTGATGCGCTTTCATGTGAGACCCGACTCGAGTATATATGCAGATTTTCAGTTTTTCTTCCCAACTTTTAAGCGCGACAAACGATGACGTCACCTTTCCGAAAACAAAACTATATTGAAATCGCTTTATCCTTTCAGGAGCTATGATGCCACAGACAGACAGACATACAGATATAGGTGTAATGGCTTGGAGTAGAGATTCCTTAGAGTCAACGCGTCGGTTTCATATTGCCTATTTGCACTAAAATTACATGTCATATTTTATTAATGAGAGGCCCAGCAAGTACTTTCTTTCCGCTGAGCCCTGGTAGGACCCCGTCGACACCTATTTTACTAATTTATTAGTAAACAAACTTTTGGTAATCTGTCCCACGAAATAGTGGGGTAGAATACACGGCAATTTTTGTCCTATAGACGATGCCCCACTGGTCGGGCGGCCGTGGTGGGTGAAAGCGGAATAATACAAAACGATGATTATATTTATAATACACCACAAGTTTTTATTGTTACAAGAAAAAAATGTAATGTAGGTATAACTCGTATATTGAAAACCTCATTGCAACTGGTTCCATAATCAGAACCCGTCAGCCCTAGAGAACTTACGCCAACTTTGTACAAGACGCTTAACATATTGAGGTCAACGTGATTTGCGCGCTTTTAGCAGGGATTAGTCCCTTTGCTACGGTTTCCTGGATAATGGTGAACTTATAACCTAAACCTGTTTAAATTAATTTTTAAACCACTGAGGGAGATATAGTGGTTTAGGTACTTAGCACACAACACTGGTACATAATTATGTATAAGTATAAGCACCCCTTTTACGTTCATCAATAATAAATGTCTTTTGATATAAATAATAGTAGGGAAATTCCTACAATAATTGGGGCTCCAACATTTAGGTAACCTAACTAAAGCCTAACTACCAGTCCGCCATTTTGAAAAAAAATCTTGCTTTTGCGGCCAGTTATAAAATGTTTGCCAATTGACAGAGTAAATGCTTACAAATGAAAAGAATTAACAAACCAAATCTCGAACATGTACTGAATCTGAGATGTTGGAGTCTAAAATGTACAAAAATCTGCTCCTGTCCAATCAGAAAATTTTTAACATGATGTTATTTCGGACATTACAAACCAAACGATTACTGTCAATTATAATGAACAATGAAATATCCAGTTGTAAATGAAGTGTCAGTGTTACTTATACAATCTCATTACTGTCTTTCGAGCAATAATTTTCGTCACATAAAGTTAATTTATTAACATCAGCCACTGAAAATGTCATTATGTGGGTTAAGTTTAGTATTCCTGAGGCGAACAAACATCACTAACTCGCTAATTGTTCAAGGCGAGACGCGATCAGACTTCATACCGCATCTCTGATGTTGTTTGACAACAATCTTCAAGTATTATGTAATTCTTCAATGTAAATAATATTCTCAGTTTATCAGTAGATAATTTATTTTCAATCATCATCAACAAACACCCTATTATCGTTCTTACTGCTGGGACCCTATCAACTATCTGTTCTAATTTAGCTAGTAACTTGACTTCAAGTTACTAGCTGCGTGATTATAAGAGAACATTTAAGTAATGCATAATTAAACATAATAAATTATTCATAATATTATTCTTTGTCTTTTTTAATAATAGCATTCCTTTTTAATATATGTAAATACTATTTTGTTTCGATAGGTTAAGTAATTTTTTTTTTTATACTTTTTCTTTAAGTTGAAACTTGTAATTGGCTATGTGTTTGTAACTGACTGTTACAGTTGCAAGCTTTTATATACGTTTGTTCATAATTTATACTAGCTGTTAGTTTCCCAAAATTTTGTAAATAAATAAATAAATATTTATGTAAACTAAATTTCTTAACAAACTTAAAAACACTTTTGACTCCTTGTCCTATGTCCTTATTGTTTACTAGTTATAAACATAGTATAATAAAACAGTACCCTGTTTTAGCAAGCACCCGATTACCAGATTCAATGTAAATTATCTAATGAGATTTCTTATAATTAATTTCTCTGGTGATAATAATCCGCATTAAACCGAAATAATCTGATATTAATAAGTTTATGTTTGTTATCAGCCGCCGTGGGACGGATAATTAACATATACTTATTAACCCATAATTATTGTGACAGCCTCATTTTCATACCTATAAATAAATACTTCCGGACATCCCAAACAACAACATTTAGCCCCGTGGTGAACTCTAAGCTTGTGTTATGGGAACTAGACATCTGATATACTTAATCTAATAGACATACATTCATAGGTATATTTTATTAAGCATATTCAACTCCCAGACTAAGGAGAACGACCTCCGGGTGGTGCTAAGAACAGTCTCTGGTGGTAGGCTTCGGCCGCGGCTTGTCACCACCCTCCGGGCTGGGCCAGTGCGATTTTTTCGTGTTTCGTAATGTGGCCCGGAGAAGCTATCTACCTTCTTCATGCCCCATCTTAGACCACATCGTCTCTTTACATCAGGTGAGATTGTAGCCAAATGAAGGCTTATCAAACTTAAAGAAAATAAGAAAAAGTGCTTGCAGAAGATACAAACACTTGACTCCTCGGCGGGAATCGAACCCGCTACTACTACTACTGAAGCAGTCCACTATATTCAGCAATGGATGATATTAAGTTCCTGTTCGCAATTCACATACTAAACTCGCACGAAACATTCATAAAACCAGCAATAGGTATGCAACAAATCAGTCTATCGTAAAACTAAGAGACAAAGACACATGCAAATTCCTGAAAGTCGTACGAAAGCGTAAACTGACTTCTTATTGGGGCGATATCTGTTGCAGTGCAGTCGACTGCATTTTATAGGTTGTGTCGACGGTGGAGACACCTATCGAATTTTGTTACTTTTGTTTACGAACTATTTTGTGAAGGCGTGGAAAAACCAAGTTTTTAGGAGCTTTTGTTAAAGAAAGTTGGAGTTATAGCACACCGTCAAAAGTGGAGTGAGCGAAGGTGAAAGAGGAGGGAAGTTTATATTTTTTATGAGTGATAGTTTAATGTTTGTCCACAATCTCACCTGATGATAATTGTCGATGTGGACGAAGATGGATCACATAGATCTAGAAGGTAGTAGACCTATTTACTCTTGTCTTGAAGACACTCAGGTTAAGCTATTTACTTAGGTCTAACAACTATTTATAAAAGTGTTTATAATTATCATCACCCTATTAACGTTGCCACTGCTGGGACACAAGGACTTATCTCCTGGCGAGAGGCACGCTGGCCAAGTGCGAGTTGGTTAATGTCACATGTCCTTCAAACTCTATAAAGTTTTCAGAACATGCCGGTTTCCTCACGATGTTTGCTTTCACCGTTAAAGCACGTGTTTTAAAGCGCACATACATTTTCCAAGAAGAAAAATCCAGAGATGCGTGGCGGGGTTTGAACCCACGACCTTCGGAATTAAAGTCGAGTAGTGGATAAAATGAGCGTCCATACTTATGATTCGGATACTCGATACGATACGCCTGATCGTGATACACCGAAATTATACAAGTGTGGACCCAGCTTAAGATACCACAATTTGCAAGTTCTGATTAAAGTGTTTTCTTCGTCTGGTTATTCTAAGCATTAAGAAAAGAAAGAAAGAAAGAAAATTCTTTATTACGCACACCATTATACAAAAATACAAAATTATTAATAAAAAATTAAGCCTAGCATGCGTAATGGGCGGTCTTATTGCTTAATGCAATTTTTTCCAGACAACCTTTGTATGGAAATAATTACCCCATAATATTAGCAGTAACCCCGAGCTGATTTTCAGAGGTACTCATGTATTCAAGGAACTCCGAGATGCACAGAGCTAACGACGATGCTAAAAGTCTATGTTGTGTGGATCATACATCGTTTTCAACCGACGAAAAGGACGAGGTTCTTAATTCAATGTATATATTTTTATAATTGAGACTTTCCGTTCCAAAAATAATTTCAAAAAGAAAAAAAAACAATTTTTATTTCAAATAAAACTTTAAGGTACCTATATAACTTTTCGGTAGAAATAAACCAGCTAGTGGAATTTAAAACGCACCTAAAATTTCCTTCTACATTATCTTTACAAAGTATCATTTTGTATTAAAGTAAATCCAACTTAAGACCAGATTCCTCCAGATTCCACATTCAGGTCGCATCACGCCAGTAACCCGCCGGCGACGCGCTTCCAACACGTCGGTTGCAATTCAAAGAATTCTTTCTCACTAAAACGCTGTTTCAAATGTTTGGGATGCAGCAAAAGGATTTTTCTCCAGGAAATTTGTTTTGACTGAAACTTTGAAATCTCTGTATTACCTAAGTTTTTATTCACTTTGGGTTTCCTGATTTTATTATGATTAAAACGGGTTATCTTGATTTGTTTTGGAGCTCCCAGATAGTCGTGTGCCAAGAATATTATGGTGAGTCAGTTTCGGGGCTGTTTAGATATATATAAATCAAATACCGATAGCCACAGAAGATAATTGAATGTAATGTATTTTGGTCCAAGTTCTCGCTTTTTCAGTCTTTTAGTACGATTTGATATTTTTCTAGTGTTCGGATCTAGGGGACTGCTCTGATTTAACGAATAGAGAGAGTAGAGAGAGAGGAGTTTGTTACAGATGCTCCCACGTCACACTTTCCTTGTTGCTGAAGCGTAGGTTTAGTCGATCCCGAATACCTTTATGCATGTATGAAAATAGCTTATAAATAAATAAATATTGCCGGACAATCCACACAACACCAGCTAGCACCGTGGTAAGCTTTAAGCTTGTGGTACGGGTACTAGAAAACGGATATATTTAATATAATAGACATTTTATATAGATATTTTTTATTTTACTACAAACTAATCATACAAACCGAGGAGAAAGTGCTAGCAGAACATACTTATTTATTTATTTATACTTTGTGCACAAAAAACAATGTACAGAGGAGGACTTAATGCTCGAAGCATTCTCTACCAGTCATCCTGGGCGTGCAAGAAAACAAATCAGGCACTATAAAAATAAAACTTATTTAAATATGTATATATAAATACATATAAAATGGTGAAGTATTAATAAATACATACAATATATATATATATAAATATATATACCTAAGGAATATTTATACATATAACAATACATACAGATATACCATAAACAATACATAAATTTGAGAATTGTAGTAATCATAAAAATACATAAATCATAAAAGCTAACCTAATTACAAGCCTTGTGAACATTTTAGCAGCTAATTACGGTTAGCTAGATGTTTGCGAGCCGCCAGCTTAAAACTCAGTTTGTTATTAATTTTTCTAATGTCCAGGGGTAGAGAGTTTCATAGTCTTACAGCTATTACTGCGAAAGAATTGCCTCAAAGGAAGTGCGGTGACTCGGAGTTGCAAGAGCTAGTGTATTAGATGACCGTAGATTCTTTGAGTGTGTCTTAATTTTTTCTGCATAAAATTTAAAAATAGAGTTAGTTTAACCTGTTAAGTGAGGTTTATCACTTATTAAATACATTAACACAATATATTTTGTGAAAAAACAGGTTCATAAAGATGCTAGCCATTTCTATCCCAAATTACGTAATAATTCAAGAACATTATACCACTTACAATAAATTTGTGTGTACTAGTTTCCTTATTGTAAAATGTAAAAGGAAAATCTTCTAAGAGCGCTCTTTGTGGTCCCTGAGGTGGTCCCATTACTTAGGCATACCGCGAAAACCTGCCTGAGATTAAAAATATATTTTTTACACTCCACTGAAAAATTCAGTGCCTTGTACCTTTGTCTAGGAGGTGCTAGCTTTTGGACTCGATTTTTATTGCAAAGCAACTTTTAAAAGAGTAGCCAGATTGGCTACAATTTTTTGTTAATATAAAAAAAAACAATTAAACAGGCCCTAAGGCAGGTTCAGCGTCGAATTATTTTTTATATTTAAAAAACTTGTGGTGCCATATTTCAAATCTGTTTACAGTAGATTTAAAACGCATAGAAAGTCCATAATATCCAAAAATAATTTATGTGTATAAGGCTGAGAACTGCCTTTAAATATGTACCAATTAGCTTATTGTTATTATTTTTACATGCTTTCATTGATTATTTTAATTTTATAGCGTTAAGACATTTTTTAACTTAATTTTTTTTATTTGTGAAATAAATGTTATTAAATAACTGAATATGAATACGTTCGGGATAATGAATTTATTTTTTTTATAAACCTTACAACGAGCCAATCAAGATACAACATGCCAAACTCCAAAACCAAAGGATTGCCAGAAATTATAGAATATTATATCTTTCGAAGAAACCAGAATCATAAACTTATTTTTTACTTTACTAACGGGGGACTAGATTTTTTACGATCTACAATGTCTGGTTTCGGGTCTGGGTGTTTTCTATGTATTATAAGTATGTATTTACAAAAAAAAAGGTATCTATGTAGTATATCAGTCACCTAACACCCATAGACAAGCTCTGCTTAGTTTGGGGTTAGGTAGTGCTGTGTGATTAGTCCGGAATTATTTATTTATTTATTTATTCTGATGTTAATAAAAAGAGACACTTCGTGGTAAAATGTGTGCCTTGTAACTACTTAAACAAGAGAAAGATAAAATTGAATAATATATTATGATGTTCCATTCAAACTTCGAACGAAAATTGGTTAGTAGTTTTTTTTAAATACGTCAATTACCAAAATTTAGTTAAAAAAGTTTATTTCTTTAGACGCATATGCATACATGGACAAGTCAACTTAAATCTAATTAAAATAAAAACTAATAATAATCAAGTCTTGACAGTTGCCTCAATTTTTACACTGAGTGAAGCGAATAGAACCACCCAGCTTTCATCTCATATGTTGTTATTATAACAAAATTGGTGTGTTTTATTAATTTTTAATGTTTTTTTTTTGGTTTATTTTAAATGTAAGTGTCTCTTTTATCATAGTAGTTTCATAAACTATTGAATTAATTAATTTTGTTGCATGGGACCTTTTCACACTTTAAAATTTTCATAATCTGTTTATTATAATTTTTGAATATACACATGGGTGCAAAAAATCGCACATTGAAAAATAGTCATCAAATTTTGTAAATTAGTCCGGTCAATTTAGACCAAAAAATGAGAGTGAAGTTACATAAAGTCCCAACAAGCTGAATTTCAGTGAAATTGTTTAAAACATAATTATAAACAATGCCTAGAAGTTCCCCATCATTCCCATGTGAGGAAATTTTTTTATTCAAGGTCAAAGGTTACAATAATGAGTTTATCGCGATTTTCAGCAAAACGGTAAGTTTTATCATAAAAGTACCTGAGACAAAATTATAGATCATAAAATGATCTATAAAAAATGTATGCATACTTTTTTTCTTACGAGCCACCGTTTCTGAGATAATAACGATTCAATAAGATTAAATCTAAATTTAAAATTTTAGAAAATCCCCCGATTCCAATGTTTTATTTTCCTTAAAAGTAAAACACCATAATATTTAGTAATGTTCACGCGATGATCTTTCATTTGATACCCCACTCGAGTATATTTGCAGATTTTCGGTTTTCCTTCCCCCACTCTTACCCCCATAACTTTTAAACGGCTCAACCGATTTTCATAAAACATGTCTAAGAAGACCCAGGCCAAACTCACCTTTCATACAAAAAAATTGAAATCGCTCCATCCGTTCGGGAGCTATGATGTCCCAGACAGACAAAAAATCCTAAAATCTGCAAATATACTCGAGTGGGGTATCAAATGAAAGAGCATCGCGTGAACATTACTAAATATTATGGTGTTTTACTTTTAAGGAAAATAAAACATTGGAATCGGGGGATTTTCTAAAATTTTAAACTTAGATTTATACTTATTGAATCGTTATTATCTCAGAAACGGTGGCTCGTAAGAAAAAAAGTATGCATACGTTTTTTGTAGATCATTTTATGATCTATAATTTTGTCTCAGGTACTTTTATGATAAAACTTACCGTTTTGCTGAAAATCGCGATAAACTCATTACTGTAACCTTTGACCTTGAATAAAAATTTTTCCTCACATGGGAATGATGGGGAACTTCTAGGCATTGTTTGTAATTATGTTTTAAACAATTTCACTGAAATTCAGCTTGTTGGGACTTTATGTAACTTCGAATGTCTAAATTGACCGGACTAAAATTTCTTTAAAAAAAAATGTTTTTTTTTTGTTTTTTAGTATCGAAAGTTAAAGTTTATTTCAAAACCTATACAGATGTACCTTATTTTTCCTTATACCCTGTCTACTTATTGATTTTTGGGGTAAACTCCATAAATAACTGTTTTAGTTTCTAAAATTAACATTTATGGCTAAAAGGCTTATGGAAAAATGTTTTTATAGAGTAAGTGAATATTTGAATTTTAATTAATTTTTATTTTATTTTTGTTTGCATTTTATTTACCAATTTTGACATTTATAATATTTGCACTCCTGCTTGCGGGTTGAATACAATTGACACCACTAGTTTTAAGATCTTGACATGTTTATAACAATGTATTCTGCAAATAAATGATTTGATTTGATTTGATTAAAATTAGGACATTCAATGATTGAACAATTTTTTAATTAACTTAAATTATTGTATATATTTCATTGATTGAACAAATCAAAAAGAATCATCATTTCAGCTTAAGATTATCCACTGCTGGACAATCAAGTTGAGCGCAGTCTTGCCGATACTCGCCCACTTGCTGAAATGACATAGGCATACACACATCCCACTTGAAATAAAGGAAGACTTGCTGACGTAATAAATCACAGATTAACAGAGAGAATTTCCTCAAGATTTACATAACGAGGTCCCATAAGTCAAGCTCCCTTGCTCGCTAATGTAATTGCTTGATAAATAATGCCACGCAATGTGGCCGATGACCGACCGCTTTTGTTTTTTGTAATTTAGCTTTATCTTAGCAGTGCCCCACTGTTACCCGCGTTATGATGGAAACTCCCGCGGAATGATATTTTCCCGCGGTAAATAAATAAATAAGTATTTCCGGAAAATCTACACAACAACATCTAGCCCCGTGGTAAGCTCTAAGCTTGTGTTACGGGTACTAGATATCTGATATACTTAATATAATATACATACATATATAGATATTTTTATCATACATATTAAACACCCAGACCAAGGAGAAAAGTGCTTGCAGAACATACAAACAATTTTACCCTCAGCGGGAATCGAACCCGCTACCTCTTGCTCTGCAAGCGGACATTCGCCCACCGCGCCACCGAGGCAGTCATAGGTATAGGCATATAGGTAAAAGTAGCCTATGTCCTTTCTCAGGGTCTGGATGATTCATTTAAATTGGTTCAGTAGATTTTGCGTGAAAGAGGAATAGACAGAGTTACTTTCGCATTTATAATATTAATATGGACTAGCTGTCTACCCAGGGCTTTGCCCGCGCAATAATAGATTAAGTCGAGCTTAAGCGAACACTTTTTGTGACATATACCTACTGGAAAAACAGCTTTGTTCGTGCCAAGTTTGATTCTAATCGCAATTACTTGCAATAATAGATTTTCCCATGTAAACTGGTATTATACCGCGGTAAACCGTAGCCTATGATATGTAAGCTACATTCTTGTGAAGTTTCAACAATCATCCCTTCAGTAGTTTTTGGGTGAACAACAAACACACTTACCCTTGCATCCTCAAAAACTTTCGCGTTTTATAATATTAGTAGAATATACGTATTGGTTTTTGGACGAAATAACAGTTTGCACTTGTTAAAAGTCGCTCTGGGCAAACCATATAGATACTGATTCCCCAATCGGATATCTCTGTGATAAGTATACATACATACAACCCGACCACTATTAAGACCCTAGTAAAAAGGTTTTTTTCTTTTCTTTTGATGTTGGATAAGTCTTCATTTGTCCACAATCTCACCTGATGTAAAGTGACGACGTCTAAGATGGGACATGAAGACCTAGAAGGTTTCTCCGGGCCACATTACGAAACACGAAAAAATCGCTTCACGCACTGGCCCAGCCCGGAGGGTGGTGACAAAACGGAAGTTAACAAAATTTTTTTTTAATTATAACAAAACAACCACGAAACCGCCACAGTTCAACTTAGTCTAATTAGACATGAAAACTTCATAATAAAAAAAAATGTGTCTGTTGTTCTGTTGTTCCGGACACCTTTAATAAGAGAGTGCCAAGTTGTGACGTACACAGTTAGGATATTTTGTTCAGGAGCATTACGTCTCGCGAAATGTAACTATTATTTTTTAGTCATTAATCCTATGTAAAATGCGTATAATCACCGATTAATACAACACTAAATAAGTACCTCATTTACTTCTTTCTACTCAGCTATTGGTATATTAATGACACCCCCAACCCCCTTCTCCCTCACTGAATAAAATATTGCCAGAGAGGGTTACTTAGGAAATTCTCTAATAATCGAGGTATATACGTTATCCTCAATTTTCCCCGCGAGAAATTCCGTATTTTGAACAAAAAAACTTCTATTGAAATTGTTTGTTTTGAGGAAAATATTTTGTTATTGGAAATGTTTCCTTCAATTTTAGGATTGTGTTTTTACTGGAGCATGTGAAATGGGACGAAATAAGTAGGTACTTTAACAAAAATAAAATGTAAATTGTTTTTTATACTAACTTTAAAAGTTATGGCATTGCCCGTGTATTTTGAATTTACCCGCGGTAAAATATAGCCCATAGCCTTCCTCGATAAATGGACTGTCTAACTCTGAAATATTTGTTCGTTGTTTTTAGTATTTCCTTTGATCAGAGCGTTCAAACAAACAAACAAACTTCTCAGCATTTAATATTAGTGCAAAGATTGCTTTTATGAAGATTTGTTTTAAATTTTTTAATTATTACAATAAGATACAGCTTGCAACCTCCATTTACCAGCTATTTAGACGAAATCCTATTTCCATCTTTTAAGTCATATGACTGGACATCTGACGCTACGTTTGTCGATCTGCGGTCTCCAATTTTCGACCCCAACAACCGTTTGTTCTAAGATATAATTATAATCTGCCACGATCAGACATCTAATTCCCTTTGACTGTCTTTGATCCTTGATTGTTATCTTATAGTGGTTTGTTTAATGTGTAATAAAGTATTTTCTATCTATCTATAATCTTGCCCATTTTCTGACACTGAAACCATTTTCAGAGAACTCAGACATTAACAAGGATTGTTCGCATAATAAATACGATGCCATCACAATCTTAATGGATTCAGCGCCACCTGGTGAGAACGCGCAGTTTTATTTACTACGAGCAAACGAAATTGCATACTAATGATTATCATTATGCTTAATGAGAGCCAGGTGGGACGATTTAATGCTCGCGCCAGACTAGCGACGCGTTGGGGTGAGAGTGCAACACTTTCGATTTAAACCTATTCTGAGTTCTAGCCCTACGTCCGTTATATCTAGACTCTACAGCACCAGTTTTGGTTCCTGGTGGCGACTCGAGAGTTAGGTAAGTACTACACACTCGATTTTTAGAGTTCCGTACCCAAAGGGTAAAACGGGACCCTGTTAATAAGACTACTGTCACCAGGCTGTATCTCAAGAACCGTTAGTACGGTAATTTCAACTTTCTAGCTATTGATAGAAAGTTGAAGTTTTAATGTATTTCTGTTGCCGCTATAACATTAAATACTTTAAACACATATAAAAATAAAAATATATATTAGGGGGTTGCCATACAACAAACGTGCTGAGAGTTTTTGAGGTTAAGCAACCTTGCGCGATGCCAGTACTTGGATGGGTGACCGCTCTGACAGAATCTTTTTGCACACTTTTTTATTTTTCGTGGTTGTTTTTTAATACAAAATGTGTATAAACTGTACACGGAACCCTAGGTGTGGTATGAGTATCTCATACTTATTAAATTTATTTTTAGATACACCCGGTTGATAAACCTTCGCTCTGAACCAAAACAAAACAAAAGTGCATTAGAATCCTCCTTCTATTTCCATGAATCCAAATTTACTAGTATCTTAACTCCTCTAATCTTTATCCTGTGATTGAATGCTCACTCCCGACCTGCTAAGCGAGACACGTCTGCCGCCATCATTTCGATCTAATTATATCTGTCCACCATTGCATCGCCATGCCTCTCACAGTACAGTTCAATCCCTTTGTCTTTTGCCAGGGACCTGCATGAAACTTGGCTTCTGAAAGCAACATTAGTGCAACAACACTTTCCATTTATTCAGATGACCGCAATTGATTGATTGACAGATTCGTCCCCTCGCGTACTTTACTCACGTCCGAGCGCCGGCCGGGACTATGCGCTGGTCTTGGAGCCTTATGTTAGGCTTTTGTGAGGTGCCTCGTCGAAGCTCTCAGCATGAGTCTTAGTTCCTGGGGGTGGGACGAGTGTATCTTTACTTTACACTTTAGTGTAATTCGAAGGCCTATAACGTAAAACTTTGCAGTAGCGACAGCAAACGCGACCGCTATGCGATTGGTTGCAAATTGTTTCTAGCCTCTTTCTGATCTGTTTCAACCAATCGAGTAGTGGTCGCTTTCACTTTGCTGTTGCTGTCGCTACTGCAAAATTTTACGTAATAGACCTATCGGTTGTCCGAAGTTGATTGTCTCGCCTCCTCAATTGGCATATTGACTACATAAAAATGGTATTCTGTTCTCTGTCTATCTGATCGTCCGTCCAAAAATACTAAACACACATGTTTTGCTACATAAATTGAATAAGAAAATGCCAAGATTTTTGTAATAATCTTTATATATATAGATATAAAAGAAATATAATATTGAGTAAATCCACAATGTCCCACTGCAGGATAAAACTCTCCTCAATATTCAATCCTGTTCTCAATAAAATGCCAAAAATAATTTACATTGACTGGTCCTCAAATTAGATGTAATACAATTTCTGTATAATGGGTAACAAAGCCATAAACTAAAGAGAACTGAACTACGGGTAAAAATAGTAATAATAAAGTAATTTAATTGCACTCTCACATTATTTTGCTAGAAAGGAGGCGACAAAAAGGCAAAATATGCGCTCGCTTTCTGCCACGCCGTTTTATCTCTATCTATGTATCTTAGGCAAGACAAAGCTTCAGGTATTAAGCTTATTAAAAATACAATCTCTTATTATAATATTGTTCAATTAAAGAGGTTTTAATATCGCCATCTGTTCTCGCTGGTGATTCATCCCTGTTTCTGTTAATTTACCCAAAAGCACACAGCTTATAGTTGTTATAGCTGGTTCTTTCTTGAACTATTTTTGTCAGCTGGTAGCTAATTCCATCACTCTAGGTAAGTTTTTATAAATGAACAAATAAACTGTTAAATAAACAATGTTCAGTGATTATTGAAATCGTAGTGGATTGACTATGTAGGGCCAAAAAGTTTCTGCACTGACTCAGACTGCAGAATAACGGAAAACATATAAAAACTAAAAAAAAAACATATTCGTTATGTAAAGCTTACATGCTAAACGATAACTAAAACAATACAGATCTGTATGTAAACTAAACAAAACAAAATAGTCGCTGACTCATCATTTTGTTGATTACCAGCAGGCTAGTTCTATATAGCTATTCTAAGTGCACCATTATGTTTGCCTTTGGAATAAAGATATTTTGAATTTGAGTAACCAACGCTGATTTTTCTATGACTCATAATGGTCCACATTGTTAACTAATTTTCTTAATTTTCTAAAAAAAACATTTTACTCTTCATTTTTAACTGGGTATAAAAATGGAATAATATGTGTGTTTAAACAAAAAAAGTTAAAAAAAGATATTAATGCCGTTTTCGTTCCAAGTAAAGACGTATATTATACCTAACAGAGGATTTTTACGGTTGAAGTGTTGATGATAATTAAGTAATCAAATCAATCAATTTATCACATGGTTTATGACTTAATAATTTTGCATAGTTTATCAATTTGCTACAGGGTTTTAATAATATTTTATTTAACCTTGAAATTATTATTTACCCTCTGTCCAGTGCGTGAAACGATTTTTTCGTGTTTCATAATGTGGTCCGGAGAAGCCATCTACCTTCTATGTCTTCATGCCCCATCTTAGACCACAATCGTCACTTTACATCAGGTGAGATTGAGGTCAAATGAAGACTTATCTAGCATAAAAAAAGGCAAAACATAGATGTAGGAAATCGCGCTAGTAACTTCCTTGATGCTGAAAAATAGAACCAAAATCACTTGACAATAGATTTTTGCTTAAACGTAATTAACGATTCTAATGAGTGCGACACGGATGAACGCTGCTTGTGCACTGTCTTACGTAGATTCGCTCGGTACAAGGTAATAACCGCGTGCGACCTACATAAGACAAATCGCTGATGCTGCTGAGGTGTTCGAAATGAATCTAACAAAACAACTTAAACTTAAAATACGGCGATTTCTGGGGCTTGGTTCACAAATCCCCGGTAGTAAGTTAAATAACTTTTTCTTACAGGAACTTTACTTTAGGTAATTTTTTCTTACACAGCAAGCTCAACATTTGAAAACGTTCACAAGGATCTATCGTTTTGACTAACAACACCAGCTTCAATAAATTTTACCTGTGCACTAAAGTCCTCGTTATGAAAAGCATTTCGGCTTGAAATGAATAATAACAGAGAATTTCGCGACACGACTAAAATATTATGTTTGTTTTGGTTTAAGTATTCAAGTTACCTACTGGTTAAGTCACCGGTAACACAAATAATGTTGGAAAACATTTCTATTGAAGGAAATGTAATGCAATATTAATGGGAGTAAAAGGGTTTCAAACTCCATCATATAGACCCAAGCCAACCTAACAGCCAAAAAAATGTGTCCAAGAGCGATTCTCAATTTAGATAACCCTACTTCACTTAAAAATGTATTCAAAGAAAATAAGAGCAATACATAAGAAATATATACATAATATATATATATTATTATATTATATATATAAGAAATTTGCATGTTTTAAAAAATAACTCCAATTATTTATTTGTTAATACATCTATCTTTTATAACCAATCAGAGATGTCTTTATATTAACTGGTCAAAATTAGCCGCCTTATTTAATGTCATTGACCCCTCACTCTTTTTCTCTACGGTCAGTGTAATACTTGTCTGTAAATTCTTTTTATAAATCTAAGTAATAAAAAAAGTTTATTCACTCAAATCGAAGTTTAATTCATCAGATTAATATTTACTACTACATACTTCAAGTAAAGAACACCAATTTTCCACAAAAGCACCTACATCAAAGCTAAAAAAAAAAATTATTTACCCATACACATTAACCAACTTCATAGAATTTCATATAAAAAAAATAAGAAAATGGATTATTATTATAATTAAAGAACTAAGCTACATCATAAAATATAATATATCTTTCATCATCAACACCCTGTTAACGTTCCCACTGCTGGGACACAGGGACTTCTTCCTTGACGAGAGAGATTATGCCTTAATTCACCACGCTGGCCAAGTGCGGGTTGGCGATACTCTAAGAGAGGATTGAGGTATTTTCTGTAAATTCGTTTCTATCTACCAACAAAAGTTAAAAGCTTTCAAGATAGGCTGTTTTGTTCAGCGTTGATGTTTTAATATCTGGCTAATCCGGTAATCGGGGCTCAAATCCTTCTTGTAAACCAACATTCCGAGAATTCCGTTTAATCTCTACTTAAACTGCCGCGACTTTGCTCGTTATTCAAAAAGTTATTAAATATATAGTGGTCTACCGTGCCATTATACGAGTATTTAACAAAAATAATTTTGTTTTAATCCAAATAACATTTAAACGGCCGTATTAAGAAATCTATACATAATAAAATATTTGACTTTGATAATAATACCTGACAACCATTTCTCTAAAAGTTGTAACGCCATCTCAAGTGCAATTTTGTAATAATTTAACTCTTTTATCACGTGAAATTGTCGACAAATTTCAGTAGTATAATGTATGTCTTCGGTAGTATAGTGGTAAGTTTCCCCGCCTGTCACGCGGGAGACCGGGGTTCGATTCCCCGCCGGAGAGATACAGCTTTTTGTTTAACGTTTTTTCAATTACAATTATTGATCATTACTCCATGTAGATACATTAGTAACTTACCATTGACCTTATGTAGAGACGTTTTTTTATACTCAGGTAAATTTACTCAAAAGACGAAGAAGTTTAATAAAATAATCTTGTAAATTCATAATTTTCAAATATTAAAATTAATTAAAATGTGTTTGTTTATGTATTTTTTACATCTTCGCTTTACCAACGACTCATAATTACATACATATTTGTACTTAAATCCCAAAAAAACATATATTATTCACGTGGCATTTAAAAATTCAAGAAAACGCAGCTAGCCACTAATAAAATATATCTACTCGTACAGTAAGCTGTTTTCTAGAATCATCGCCAATCGTCTCGAACGCAGGTTTGATGAATTCCAGCCTTCCGAACAAGCCGGGTTTCGAAAAGGCTTTAGTACCGTAGACCACATACATACGCTGCGGCAGGTTATACAGAAGACCGAAGAGTATATCTTGCCGCTCTGTTTAGCGTTTGTAGACTACGAGAAAGCCTTCGATTCGGTGGAAACATGGGCGGTGCTTGAGTCTCTCCAGCAATGTCGCATTGACTATCGATATATCGAAGTGTTGAAGTGCTTGTATAAAAACGCCACCATGTCAGTCCGAGTACAAGAACAGAGTTCGAAAGCGATCCCGTTGAAAAGAGGAGTTAGGCAGGGAGATGTGATATCTCCGAAACTGTTTACAGCCACTTTAGAGGACGCTTTCAAACTCCTTGAATGGAAAGGACTAGGCATCAACATCAACGGCGAGTACATCACTCTCCTTCGATTCGCTGATGATATCGTGGTCATGGCGAAGACGATGGAAGAACTCAGCACTATGCTCGAAGGCCTCAATCAAGTCTCCCAACGGGTGGGTCTTAGGATGAACATGGACAAGACGAAGGTCATGTCAAATGTCCATGTTGTGCCCGCCCCCGTCTTGGTTGAGAACTCGGTTCTCGAAGTTGTTGACGCGTATGTGTACCTAGGACAGACGGTACAATTAGGTAGGTCCAACTTCGAGAAAGAGGTCAGTCGCCGAATCCAGCTCGGATGGGCAGCGTTCGGAAAACTACGCCACGTCTTTACGTCGAAAATACCGCAGTGCCTCAAGACGAAAGTCTTCAATATGTGTGTGTTGCCAGTGATGACTTATGGATCCGAAACGTGGTGCTTCACTGTTGGCCTTATGAATAGGCTCAGAGTCGCTCAAAGAGCTATGGAAAGGGCTATGCTCGGGGTTTCTCTACGGGATCGAATCAGAAATGAGGAGATCCGTAGAAGAACGAGGGTCACCGACATAGCCAAACGGATTAGCTCTTTGAAGTGGCAGTGGGCAGGCCACATAGCACGTAGAACAGATGGCCGTTGGGGCCGAAAAGTTCTCGAATGGAGACCACGGATCGCAGCGTCGGACGACCACCAACAAGATGGACAGATGTCTTAGTCAAACTTGCTGGCTCTCGGTGGATGCAAGTGGCGACCGATCGGAATGATTGGTCGTCTTTGAGGGAGGCTTATGTCCAGCAATGGGCGTCTAATGGCTGAAATGATGATGATGATGATGACTCGTACAGTAATTTATTTGTTCACCATCGAACATAGTTTTGATTTACGATAACTCAGTCTGAAATGCTGTATTTATTTGAATAACTTTGAATAATAGTCAATATACACACGTCAATTTAATTTGGTGGCCCTTTATTTACAGACTCCAGAACTGACCAAAATTTACCTACACGAATCCTCATAATATTATTCAGACCTTAATTCCAAATCCGATGAGCGCAACCAATTTACATACAATATTGAAACAAGACCCCTCCAGACTGGTCGATGAAACATGTTTAGATAAAACGGCGAATTCCGATTCAATTTCATATTATCGATACTCATAATCGAATGGAGGTTGTTACTGAAGCAGTGTTTTTGATAGTGATGTGTTTGCTCGGTTTCTTACAATAGAATTACTTGACTTAAGGCCCTATGTCCACTAGATGGGACAAAGGGTGACCAAAGCGCGGCGCCATCTCGTTCTGTTTTGAGTTTAATCTTGCAATAAGGTAAATAATTAAAAAAAATCCGTTACTTAGATTATTTAAAAAAGTTGTGACCGCATTTTTTTTTCTTTCAAACGAAAAATCAAGTCGTTAATATGCGTTGAAGTTTCGCGTGACGGTAACGCATTCGTGCGATAGTGTTAGTTAGTGGGTGTTTAATATACTTATATACTAAAAATATCTATATATGTATGTATATTATAATAAGTATATCAGATATCTAGTACCCGTAATACAAGCTTAGAGCTTATCACGAGGCTAGATGTTGCTGTGTAGATTGTCCGGAAATATTTTTTATTTATATTTATAGTTTGTCATTTAATTAATATACTGGCGCGAGTGAACCTTAAGAAATACGCCTAATACCTAATAAAAAATACCTTAGATAATTGAAAAAAATGTATAATATGCCAATGCTAGATTAATCTTCATAGTACCTAAGCATTTTTTAAATTTTAGAGGTTATTATTTTATTTAATGTTAGTTAGTCCCTATGTCCTCCCTTGGACACCGTAAAACCCAGCCAAT
This sequence comes from Gymnoscelis rufifasciata, assembly GCA_929108375.1. Lineage (NCBI taxonomy): Eukaryota > Metazoa > Arthropoda > Insecta > Lepidoptera > Geometridae > Gymnoscelis > Gymnoscelis rufifasciata. Next base: position 2,315,502 of record OV815327.1, on the reverse strand, counting down.
GGAAACAAATCAGATGTTGGGTAGAGCGTCCCTCTGAATCCTTACACGTGACCGGTGATCCGGGTGGTGCTAAGAACAGTCTCTGGTGGTAGGCTTCGGCCGCGGCTCGTCACTACCCTCCGGGCTGAACCAGTGCGTGAAGCGATTTTTTCGTGTTTTGTAATGTGGCCCGGAGAAGCCTACCTTCTAGGTCTTCATGTCCCATCTTAGACCACATCGTCACTTTACATCAGGTGAGATTATGAAGACTTATCGAGCATAAAAAAAAAAGCTTCTTTTTGGTATTCAACGCTAAATACTGCATGCGCCAACCCACCTGCCCCACGTGACGAGTTATGGCAAAATACTCCTCAATAATTAATATCAATGAGGGATACCCATGTCCAGCGAATAATGTTCTGTGGTTGTTAATAATAATAATAATATAATTAATTTATTGAAACGAATGGAAATGTAATAACTTATATGTACTATATTTCATGCAATAAATGATTATTATTATTATTCAGACAACATGGATCCGTAATACAAACAAATTCAAAATACACAAAACATAAAATTCACAATATCATAAACACAACAAAAAATTAAATATCAATTCACATGAAAAAGTATACAATTAACATAAATAGACATTTTTTTAATGAAATACTATAATAAATTATCCATGGGTAGTTATTTATTACAATTAATTCTACGAGACATTGTCCATTGTGAAATTAATTTAATGAATGATTTTAAAACATCAGAGAATATTCTGTCGACTTAGAACTTAAATACACTTTTTGTTATACAGAAGACCATTAAGATGCATCCGTAACCTTATCTCGCAGAATAGACTCTCAAAATAGAGAGTGCTCTACAATTTCTATGATAAATCTAATACCACAAACTTGATCAAGTATACAAAATTGCAATAAAATAATGATTGTGAATCTCGGGATACGAAACAAAGAGTTCCATCAAATCAACTCTAAATTACAATATTCAAACTGAAATATTCAGTACGCTTGGTATAGCAGCCATTTTATATGGTCGCATAAAATACCTCTCACGCTAAAATCAAAAACTTCTACTGAAAATTGGTATAGACGAGATCTATTCTTTTTTTTAATATTTATTTTTAGTAAACATGATGAGATAGATAAATGATGATAACTTATAGGTCGTCATAACATTCACTTCGTTTGCCAAGTCGTAGAATGAATTACTCAATATCGCATCTAGCATTATGCAAATCTTATGATATTGCTGTAAGTGGGCAGCCCTATTGTTTCGGTACCGCGCGGTTATAAGTATTTATATCCATTTTCATAATACATAATTCGGCCGTATGGGATACTGTATAGATAACTAGCTGTGCCCTGCGGTGCTACCCGCGTTATAATGGATGAAGTACTCTTAACCAACAATATATTTATTTGAATAAAGATTAATATTATTATGTTGATACAACTTAAACAAATTATTTTTTTTTTTTTTTTTTTTTATGATCGATAAGCCTTCATTTGACCACAATCTCACCTGATGTAAAGTGACGATGTGGTCTAAGATGGGACATGAAGACCTAGAATTTTGGCCAAATTAGGTACCATAAAAACGGTTTTTGTGAGTTAATCTTAAAAGATAGACATATACTATCGCTGACTGTTTTTTAGATAATTAAAAGAGCTATTATTCTTTAATACATATTTTTTGTGTATCTTGAACCGTTTTCACGGCGCACGCAACGGAAGGCTTCAAAGATGAACAATTTCTCCCGTTTTTTTACACATTTACCACTATATCTTTACTCGTATTGGTCGTAGCGTGATGTTATATAGCCTATAGCCTTCCTCGATAACTGGACTATCCAACACAAAAAGAATTATTCAATTCGAACCAGTAGTTTCGGAGATTAGCGCGTTCAAACAAACAAACAAACAAACTCTTCAGCTTTATAATATTAGTATAGATATTACCGTGGCTGCTAATGAAGCCACAATAAAACGCGGAGTATTCGGGTGAAAACGATGTTTGGAGTGGCTATTACGTCACTTCAGAATCTTGTAGCGCGAAATGCGAAACAATCAAATCTTTGCTTGTCAATGTAGACAAGACGACGCGATGTCGGCCCTCACCATTTCGTCACTGCCATGCTAACCCACCAGAACCAATTCATTCGAATTCATAGAATAAAATATACTTAGGCGAATACCTACACTATTCATTGTATTGATTTACAGCGAACGATCTGATTCGGTATTTTATTGCGAATTTCAACACATCCAATGAATTTCTTAGTAGCTCACCCTTTCACGCAATATTTTCAACTCTATCACTTACATTTTAAGGTTAATGTTGTATATCTTCGTTGATTATTCGTGATGTGGGTAAGTCGAAGGTTAAATGTAGGTAGTTGTAAAGATTTCTCGGGAAGAAATACGGCTTAATAAAGTAAGTGAAGTTGTTAGCTTTTTTATATATTATATATTTGAAAGGATTTATTTGTTGGTTGAAGTTTACGGTCTGTTTATTTTTTAATGATGGGATTTCTCTCTGAATGCGAGATGTTGGTTGATTTTCTATTTATTCATTTTATTTGTTTATTGGGACCAGCAACAAGAAAATACTTTGAAAAAGCTTAAGCTTGAAATACTGTATATTCCATATTCTAGTGCTTTCTTAATTAAATATAGCCACAGCAAGCAAAAGTATGTTACTCATTGTTTGTAAGTCATCATAATCACCCCTTTTACGTTCCCACTGCTGGGGCACAGGGATTTCTCTCTTGCCGAGAAAGATAAGGCCTTAATTCAAAACTCAGGCCGAGTGCGGGTTGGTAAATGTCATGACCTTCAAACTTTTTGGTATTATGTGGTAACTATTTATATAAAACAATATGGGGTTGTGAAGGCTTACCATACGTAGTATTGTAAGGCAAGTGTGATATAGAATTATATAATTATGTATGTATACATGTTTAGTTGTATCAGATGTTCGTTTGCGGTACAAAAGAGGTAGAGGGTTTGATTCCGGCCGAGGTGTCAGGGTTTATATGTGTTTCGCAGACAGTTTTTCCTGATCTGGGTGTTCAATAAATATGTAATAAAGAATATCATATTAAGAAGGTAAGCTTGTAGCAATAACAATTTCTCGACATTACATCCACACAGAAATTACATGATTCAGTTTTCCTAAAAGACATTTTGTATAATATATATAAAATATATATTATACTTATACATATTATGTATAAGTATATATAAATATAACATTCGATTCAAAATGCAATTACTTTCAAATAAAGTTAAATAACACAAAAATTATTTTAATTGCTAAGATTTTCAAGTCGTGTGGACTTACGTTAAAAATATACTACATACATCTAACAAATTAAGCATAACACATTACCTGGTTGATTAACTTAAAGGCTTAAGCCTTAAGAGGTTTATGTTAAGTTGTTTTCGTTCACCAGTCAGACAGCTTAAAAGAATAATAATGAATAATTAATCATTCTTAAGTGCTCATTCCCCTTAGATTTAAAACCCTTTATCCTCTTTGAGTAGCTTGTACGGGCAACTTTATGACAAAAAGTTGCTGCAGGTGTTGGAAGAGTTTCATCGTCATTTCAGTCATTGTATTGATGTGAATTGATAGATATTATATGGATAGACCTGTCAAAGACATACTATAGGTAGATAGTTGTGTTCCTAGCAGATCTTATCCATCCAAAGGTTGCCTTTTAGATATCACTTTTAGCGATAAGGCCGCTGCTTAAACAACTAATAATGGTGCTATTGATTGTTATTTTTAAGTTAGTCTGTAAGTATTGGTGTGCAATAAAGAAATTACCTATCTATCTAAAGATTCCTAGCTATTTCAGATGGAAGCATCCACCGTGAACTCAGCATCAAATGGCCATTCGCCATTTAGTTGGTAGACGCCATACGACGCGATGCTCCGCTTGGCGATTCGCTGTCTTCATTCGAGAACTTTTCGGGCGTAGTGGCCATATGTTCTATTACATATATGCTATTATGGTTTGCCCATTGCCACATTAACGAAATAAATATGGATAGGTTACTAAGAATTTCAGAAATCATAAAATAATAACCATCATCCATTCACGTTAGTTTTATCAAAGCATGTTAAATAGATTTAGAACGTTTTTTATGCCTACAAGTAATAATATGAAAAACATTAAAAAATTGGTTCAAAATAAACAGTTGAAAATTATAAAAAAATAAATTTCATCCTTATTTCCAAATTAGCAATAAAATATCGCTGGTTTGCGTCGACATTGACATTATACTTGTATTTAACTGGAGGGATAAATAGGACACTCTCCAGAAATTATAGAGTACTTCATATAAATCATACATTAAAAAAAAACTAAAATAAAACCTTTTCTACCAGAGAATCGACACATTCTAAAAAGAACTTCGTTTTATCGAACCGCAGTGTGAAACGACACATTTTAGAAGAGCCCTGAGGCAATTCATACCTTGGTGCGAAGAACAGCTTACGGTGCGAAACGCCCTAAGAGCGTCTTTACATTTATTATTCAGATGTCCTTTTATTTTTAACTCAAATTACTTTTTTTCTTTAAAAATTTTACAACTTCACTGTTTTTAAGGCGGTGGCAGTAAATTTTACTAAATAACCTGTACGCATACTACGATTTACGTATTCTACATCCGGATTAGCTTGCCTATATAATTTTGAACATCATCATTTTTATTTATTTAGAAATTAACCAAGGGATTCCACTGATTTACGACGCCGACAAATCAATTACAATCATTGGAAATACGTGACCTAATTAATGATAAGTTAAAATGAGATATTCACTTGGAAGTACTCTAATAATATTTTATTTCCATAGCCTATTATCGATGCAAAGATTATCCGCACGACTCTAGCGGCGAAATTTAGAAACTGAGTAAGAGCGACACTTTCTTTGTTTATAACTGATTTGTATTTATTATATAAGTTTTTCCCTGGCGTTAATTGTAACGAATACTGTCAAAGTGTCGTTCTTAGACAGCTTCACAATTTTGACACTAGAGGCGCTAGTTAGAATCTTTGCATCGCCAATTAATTTAGTGGTAGTAATAGTTCCTCCCTCATAAAACAAGTAGATAATAATTAACACGAACAGCACGCGGAGTCAATTACATTAACCACTGTTAAGAGCCAAAAACTGGTCGTTGAGATATCGACAATGTACGCTCAGCTATGGAAATTACTAGTGCCGATCTGGCTAGTAGTAGCTTATATATAAATATATCCGGACAATCCATATAACAACATCTAGCCCCGTGGTAAGCTCGACATCTGATTAATAAATTACTTAATATCATTGACATGTATTGTATATGATAGATATTTTTGAAGTGAAACTTCTTTAGAATCGTTGTTGAAATCACAACGATTCTAACAACCGGATGCAACGGAAATGCGACAGGTAAGCCAATCTTAAACGCTAACAAGGTTAAGCAACGTTGCGCGACGCCAGTACTTGGATAGGTGACCGCCCGAACAAAATCTTTTTACACAGTATTTTTTTTTTGTTTTTTTTATTTATCTCATTCTTTTATCGATTTACTGTAGTTTCACTTCTATCGTGTGTGGATCGCACACACACCTTTTTTTTATTATAAATATTAAACACTTAAACCAAGGAGAAAGTGCATGCAGAACATACAAACACTTGACCCCTCGGCAGGAATCAAACTCGCTTCCTCTAGCGCCGCAAGCGGACCTTCGCCCATCGCGCCACTGAGGCAGTCGATCCTGGTGTGTAATAAAGAGTTATTTTTTTATTATTATTCTTTTAATCGTGGTTTCCCTACTAGAAATGATTCTTATGTAGCTGAGTGTACCAATATCTGTGAGTACAGTATCACAGTCTGGCCGCTTGCCAGGGGATCTCTTGACTAAGGGCCCCTACCCATTTGGTTATTGAACCCTAACGTATTATACAGACCACCATTCACGCTTGGAACTAACGAAATAACTAATGCTTACAATCCTTTCCAACAACGACCTTTGGCACAGTTTTCTTTCACTGTAATGTTATTAGTTCAAGTCTTTTTCGCAATGTTGTGTTGTGCCTTTTGATTTATTTACTAACTAGCTGTGCCCCGCGGTGTTACCCGCGTTATAATGGATCTTCCCGCGGAATGACGTTTTCCCGCGGTAAAAAGTAGCCTATGTTATTTTTCAGGCTCTAGAGATTCTGTGCACCAAACTTCATTTAAATCGGTTCAGTAGTTCTCGCGTGAAAGCGTAACAAACAAACTTACATTCGCATTTATAATATTATATAGTATGATAAAAGGAGAGAAGTCCCTGTGTCCCAGCAGTGGGAACGTTAATAGGGTGATGATGATGATATGAAGTATGAAGTATGACAAGAAAATACAATAAAATAGCAAAGCCAAATAGAAGCTGGTTTGGGTAAGTGGTAGCAACTCGACTTTCATTCCGAAGGTCGTGGGTTCGTACGCCACGCACCTCTAAATTTTTCTTCTAGAAGAATTGTTTATATTATTATCACGTGCTGCTGCGTTGAAGGCAAACATCGTGAGGACACCGGCATGTTTTGAGACTTTTAAGGAGTTTGAAGGACATGTGACATTGACCAGCCCACACTTGGCCAGTGTTGTGAATTAAGGCCTAATCTCTCTCGCCTAGAGAGAAGTTCCTGACGAAGTAAGTGATGTACCTAGTTGAGGTATTAGATGTGCACTCAAGATAGGACTCAGAGTTGTGTTTGATTTATCAAATCAAATCAAATCATCATTTTATTGACAACGTTAATGGTTTGGAAATAAAAATGACGATGTCCATGTTCAATTAACAAATTAAATTATATATAAATTTTAAGAAAAACCCCCGATTCCAATGCCTTAATTTCCTTAAACGTTAAACAACATTATATTATGTAATGTTGACGCGATGCGATTTCATTAGATACCCCACACTAGTATATTTGCAGATTTTCGGTTTTCCTTACCCACTCTCATCCCCATAACTTTTAAACGGCACAACCGATTTTCATGAAACATGTCTATGAACACTCGCGCCAGACTCACCTTTCATACAAAAAAAAACAAAAATCGCTCCATCCGTTCGGGAGCTATGGTGCCACAGACAGATAGACAGACACACAGACAGACAGACACGTCAAACTTATAACACCCCTCTTTTTTGGTCGGGGGTTAATCAAATATATCCATAACGGCAGGCAAAATCAACTTAATCGAAATGCTTAAAAAACTTTCTACTATAAAGTTTGTAGTACAAGGCAATACAAATAATCCAGTTTCAAACTATCCATCTCTGTACAAACGATCCCAAAACTAACTTAACTTACTTATCACCTAACTTATCTACGACAGAGCTAAGTTACTTCAAACTTTAAATACTTCAGGATTTGTAAAGATATACGTTCCGATCCGACAGGGTATCCTTTTTTACCCTTTATAGAGTAAAAAATATCCATAGAAAGAACCTTAGAATCATTCATTCTTGGAAAGGAACGGTCTGAGATATTCTTTTGATGTAATTGGCTGATTCAGTTCCATAGGTACCGGATGCTTCTATGCTATGCGACATAAAGGAAAGGTACCTTAAAAATAAAAATAAGTTGTATATTTGACGACCTCTGTGGCTCGGTGGGTGAAAGTCCGCCTGAGATGCAAGATGCGGGTTCGATACCGGCTGGGGGACTTAATTCTGTACTGTTTACAATTTCTGGTTTCGGGTCTGGGTGCTTTCTCCATCTTTATATGAATTTACAAAAAAATATGTATCTATGTAGTTTATCAGTCACCTAACCCCATAGTACAAGCTCTGCCTAATTTGGGGTTAGGTGAAGCTGTGTAAAAAAAAATAGTACAAGCTCTGCTTAGTTTGGGTTTAGGTGATGCTGTGTAATTATAATTAACCTGGAGATAACTATTTATTTACCCTCCCATATTTACAAAAATATGTCACTGTTTATGTCAGACTTGTTTGATAAAAACAATATTTATAAACATAAACTAGTGATAAATATGTTTCATAACAGTTTTTTTAAGATTATTTATATCTGTAATAGACAAAATAAGGTTTTTTTTTTAATGAATGAATGTTTGAATGTATATAAGGTTTTTGGAAGGTTTTTTGAATGTTTATAAGGTTATAAAAGGTTTTTGAATAATTAGTGTACTTTCCCTTCATGTGGCACTACCTATGTAATCACTGGGATCACACAAACTTAATTTAGGAATCGAACCTACAACACAGATTATATACGATCTACGCCTCTAGAGTTTATCCCTTTATCTTGACTAATGCGACGACAAATATAAAAAAAATAATAATAATTGAATATTAAAATAATTGAATATCATATCTGACATTGATCTATAAATTAATTAAACATGCATGTACAGTTATATGCACGATTTACTTGTAAATATCTTTTTGAAGTTACGGAATAAAGAGGCTTTTTTATTTTTATTTATTTATAATGCAACGATACGAGACAGTAGTATAATGTCAAAAGCGTAATGTTAGTATTTGAAACATTTGCTTATGATGAGAAAGTTGTTCTCGAGTTCGGAACATCCTTGCTATTTTGATATACGGAACTAGTTGACCGGGACTCAGTTAAGTCTGCTCTGTACGAAAAGCTATAATTTACTTGCTATGCCATAGCCGATTTTAAGGGTAAATATTAGCTTCGTCAAGCCTTTGTAAACGACAATTCATCATCATCCGGCGAGGCGGCGAGGCGGGGTTTGAGCCCACGACCTTTGGAATGAAGGAAGTCGAGTGTCCTCCCACTTAGCCAACACGGCTTTAACGACAATTATTTTACAAATTTCTAAAGGAAAATTATTTACAATGTAATGTGGCCATAATTTATGATGGATTTCCCTGGAAATCATTATTAACTATTTATAAACAGAGATAAAGAAAGAATAGATCAGAATACGAAAAGATAATTTAATTTTTATTAAAAAAAGTAATGATGATGAAAAATACTGATCTAATTCATAAATTCTTTATTGTACACGAAAAGGATACATTAAGGTTTAGTAACAATGGTCATGTACAAAGGCGTGCTTAACCCTATAAGAGTTTTCTTACAGCAAATCTGTGGTGATGAAGAAATTGATGTTAACAAAACCGTTAACCCTGAATAGCAATAACGATGTAGCGAGATAGTGTATCATATTACATCTCGCGGTACACCCCTACCCGCGACTGGTCTACTCTACTTCCCCGACAAACTTGCGCAGATTATATGGACTGTATAATCCCAGCACATAATACGGAATCTCGTCTCATATAAATTTATTACGGACGGCGGACGTCCGCCGCAAGCATTAGCGGAATTTGTTTTTTGGTACTCGCTATTACTGTATGGCTGTTTCGCACTATGTTTATGATTATAAATGAATATGTTGGCGCTTTCGCATTTACAGTAGGATTTAAAAGTTGTTTTATTAGTGTTCTGTACATAAAGGGTACAAGCTGAAATGTAGCAAAATAAATATAGCGACTTAACTCTTTTGGGAATATTTACAGCTTAAAAGTGGGAATGGTTATGACGCAACTTTGATTCGATAAAGATCCTAAGCGGTCAGCCGGGTCGCAAAATGTTGAAAAAAAAACTAATAATGATTTTTAAATACCTATTTAACGATACCACATGATAAAGTTTGTTGACTTTCATTTTTTTCAACCCCGACTAAAAAAGAGGGGTGTTGTAAGTTTGATGTGTCTGTCTGTGTGTTTGTCTGGGACATCATAGCTCCCGAACGGATGGAGCGATTTCATTTAAGTTTTCTTATATGAGAGGTGGGTTTGGCGCAAGTGTTCTTAGACATGTTTCATGAAAATCGGTTGTGCCGTTTAAAAGTTATGGACGTGAGAGTGGGGAAGGAAAACCGAAAATCTGCTAATATACTCGAGTGGGGTATCAAATGAAAGAGCATCGCGTGCCCATTACTAAATATTATGGTGTATATATTTAATATAATTGACATTCATATCTATATATTATTTATTATACATATTAAGTACCCAGACCAAGAGATGTTTTAAGTATAAGTTATTATAAAGTTCTATTACCTACATCGTAACTACATGAAATAGACTTGAAAAGTTTAATTTCGCGGTAATTTATCGTGCGAGGTTTCAAACTTTAGGTTAGTACTCGTACTCGCCGAAATTAAATAACTTACGTAGTTTTATATTAAATTTTTGGGTACTACCTTCGCGCATCGTTTAAGAGGCGGTTTGTTAATAAATATATACCTACTTGCTATAAAAGTAACCGAATGAGTATCTCTGACCAATACTACAGACAATCATTCATCACACAAGGGCGAGACAAGAGTTGCATACAGATTCGTTTTTCTTAGCCTTATTTTTTGTTATACAGTGTTGTACAGACAGACAGATGGGCAGACACGTCAAACTAATAACACCCCTCTTTCTTGGTCGGGGGTTAAGACATTTATAGAGACTATCTCAGTCAGACAATCCAGACATTTTTTATGCTAAATAAGCCTTCAGCTTATTTATAAGATAAATCCGTTCAGCCGTTCTCGAGTTTTAATCAGACTAACGAATAACAATTCATTTTTATTTATATAAGAAGATCAGATTTAACTCACGATGATTTTTTTTCATTTTAGGTGATGTCAATAACTCGGCCGGCGAATGTCCAGGGCTCCAGGGCTCCAGAGGCTCAGGATGTCACGGGTTCGCATCTCTCCGAGGCGCCAGATATTGTTTAAACTTTTGAAACTATCATAGATATCAACACACACACGCAACTGTCCGTCTTTTGTTTTAGTTAATTTTCTCCGTACACCGGCCTCGCAGGAAAGAATGTAGTTTAGCAATGTTGTGATCTATCTTTACAGATAGATAAAGAAATAGATATATATATATTTTTTTATGATAGTTAGACCTTCATTTGACCACAATTTCACCTGATGTAAAGTGACGATGTGGTCTTATATGGAGCATGAAGACCTAGAAGGTAGATGGCTTCTCCGGACCACATTACGAAACACGAAAAAATCGCTTGACGCACTGGCCCAGCCCGGATGGTGGTGACAAGCCGCGGCCGAAGCCTACCACCAGAGACTGTTCTTAGCACCACCCGGAGGTCACGTGTAAGGATTCAGAGGGTTAACACTTACGGACGTGAACAGACAAAACCTCCAAAATTATTATTCTTCTAGCTCTAAATCCCGTGACACATATTTTAAGTTCATATTATATAACTTACCAATGCTCTAAGTTTCAAAATTCACAATATAACACAATAGTCAGAACTGCTCCGCTCATTGAATATTTCAAGCTCAATATCTCCAGGGAGCCCAAGTTACACAGATATTGGCCTCTGTCTCAAAACTCCCAACAAAATATTCAATTTACTGAACTGAAAACATCTTCAGAGATACCACTCATCCTAACACAAATACTAACTTTATTTATACCCCATTAGCGTTCACAATCGAAGCACCAATCGACTGGTAAAATGCACTTTTCTACAAAATTATTTACCGTCTTATTATATCGGCCATTAGTTTCAAAATCCAACGAGTTCTTTTAAACCATGTCTGCACATTGCAAATATAACTCTATTTCAAGAACTCTTAAAGTTGAAAATAAGAAGCCTAGCCTTTAGTATTTTTGAATCGGAATGTTGGCGGAGGTAGACGTGAGGGCATATTGGGCTTTATAGCTAAGGAGTTGAAGTTGGGAATGGCTTGTAGTTGTGATTGGTGTGGTCGTTATTTCTGTAGTGGTGGGGCTTGGATAGGCGCCAGGGGTATGAAGCACTTAGTTGGATTTCTAAGTTTGTTGACGGTAGACCTAATTGAGTGAGTGGACTGAAGATGCTTAGAGAAAAGATATAAGTCGTGCTTAACCCAAGATTTAACGCTTTTTACCCGACTGCGCAACGCAGAGGAGTGATAATGTGTTTAACACTGTATGTTTGTATGTTCCTTTGTTAACCTTACCGCCCTAAGCGCCTGGGCCGATTTCAATGATCCTCTGATGATCTTTCGATTCCTCTTAGTACGGCGAGTTGTCACTAAAGACACTTTAGTGAAAATTCAACATAGAGGATACTGGACGCTTTTTTTTAAATAAAAAAATAAGTCAATAAACTATGTCACGTGCGGTATAGTTGAATAGGTATTAAAAAATCATTGATAGTTTTATTTCGACATTTTCGATTCGACTGACCGTTAAGGAAGCCGTGTTGGCTAAGTGGGAGGACACTCGACTTTCATTCCGAAGGTCGTGGGTTCAAACCCCGCCACGCACCTCTGGATTTTTCTTCTTGAGAAATTTATGTGCGCTTCAAACACGTGCTTTAACAGTGAAGGCAAACATCGTTAGGAAACCGGCATGTTCTGAAAACTTTAAAGAGTTTGAAGGACATGTGACATTCACTAACCCGCACTCGGCCAGCTTGGTGAATTAAGGCCTAATCTCTCTCGCCAAGAGAGAAGTCTCTGTGTCCCAGCAGTGGGAACGTTAATAGGGTGATGATGATGATGACCGTTAAGGATCTTTGTCGATCTAATGATGTGTAACAACCCTTCTCACTTAATAGGCTTATCAGCCGGTTTATATTTTTTTAGCTTGTTTACTGGTAGATAGGAGCAATCTGAAAACTAGATATGTGGTTTAGCCCCGCAGCAATTAATTCCCCGTGCATCTTGCCCAAGAGCATTGAAAATGTTTTCTAATAATAATAATAAATCATTTATTTCAGGCCTTAGATCCATATAAAAATAATTTACATAACTTTATTATTTAATTTGTAAGTAAAGTAATTAATAAATTACTTTATTATGGTGAGTTTTTGACCTGTCTAAGTTTTGTGTATGCAAACTATTGATTAAAATATATGAATACAGAATACCTTATATACTAACATACATAAAAATATAAATCTTATAAACTATAAAGTGTTAGCATCGTGGATCATCTGGTACGGCGGTGTCGCCTTGCAGTGTAGGCGACCGATGAACCGTCGAAACTTGACCCCTTGCGGCCAAAACTCATTCAGGAACGTCGACAGATGTTGAGTTGGAACCCGCACCATAAATGAACCGAAGCTCACATTACTGCGAGATTCCAACCTTTCGACGCGAACCAAAAACGCAGTCTTGGTTCGGATGTATTCCACCACAGCCTCGGAGTTCACGGAGTGCGAGACGCGCGCTAATGTTTGTACTTGTACCTTAAACCACAACCTCACTGTGCGAACTACCTCACCCGGGAAATGGAATGAGAATGAGCTTACTACTCCCTTTTTGTGACATGGCCGCACAGCTTATAGCTGAGTAGCAGTTATCCAAATTTCTTCTCAGTCTCTCAATATGCTCGCTCCGCGGCAGACGCCGGCGCTTTGCATTCGCTTTGGTCGCGCACGTGAACCGAAGCTTAAAGGTCGCAGTTGAAATGTGTCAAATTTGAAATATGGCGCGTATTTGACGGGTATTGGGGAGCAATTCTCGCGCCAATAATATTATAACACATTCGAAATATGTTTAATATATTAGTCAATCAGTCAGTATATATTTATATCTTATTTTGTTTGTCATTGTTCAAAAATTGTCCTTCAGGGGCAATTGAAGTGCTTATGAAAAAAACTAATACGAAAGAAAACCAAAAAATAATATAATATCAACAATTACAGAATACCAAGACATTATTTAAGTAATACTTATCAGTGAAGTAAAAATAGATCCCTCGATCTAATTCATATGCTATCAATAAACCAAGTCTAATGCCCGCTTTCCACTGCGAGCGGAACGGACCCATTACGGACTCCGCTAAACTCGTAACGATGATTTTCATACATGACAATGTGCTTCCACCAAAGCGGAGCGGAGTAAGCGAGTTGAAAGAGTAACATAAGAGGTTAGCAAGTTGAGCGAGTTTCCCACGGATTGAGCGAGTTTCCCACGGACTCCGTACGAAACCCTCTGAACTAGTTTTATTATATTTCTTACAATTACTTCCACTGCAAAAGAGTAAAGCAGAGTGGAGCAAGCGAGTAAAGCGGAGTCTGCTGCGTATGCTCTTGAAAACTAGTTTTGAACGGACTCGTAACGTCCCGCCACCCCTTCCAGACCCCTCTCCTTTGTTCGTATCTTGCGTGCCGGTCAGTTTTCGGCGTAACGCCACGCTATTGCAGAAAATGAACGGAGTAGTCGTTCATTTCCCGCTTAGTTCCCGCTCAGCCTAGTTGACCGCGTTTTCAGTGGAAGGCGAAATAAATTATTTTTGAACACTCTTTCTTAGTGGAAGGGCAAAACTATTTATCATTTCAAACTACGTTCCGGTTGACTATTTCTCCCTCATTTCACTTACGCAGTGGAAAGCGGGCATAAGGCGTTTTATTTCTGTTCTGATAGTGGAAAAAGGCCTTACGTGTGTTAAGGCTTTTACTGTCGCACTGCTGGAAGGTTTTTTTCCGTTCTACTGCTGGACCAAGGCTTTTCTTTAGTACTTTCTTGTTTACGTCAAATCAGAGTACGTTACCCGTTTTTAGTAAAAAGACAAGGGATTTGGCCAAACGCACGAGTCAGCAACGCGGGACAAACCACACCTACACATGGACGCGACGCGTTCCGCTTCACATTCGTGTTGATCGGGCAGATTAGGCCGAAGCGTAATGCTTAAAAAAACACAGAATTCAGGTAACTAATGAATTTATTTACATATTCACATATAATATTAATCCGCAACGTTTAAATACATAAATTAATATACAATGACTTAGTCTAGCTACAATACAAATATTTTGGCTATCTTCTATCACAACATTCAGTTTCTTATGTGTAACGCTGTCCTTATTAGTTTGCGGGAGAGTGAGGGAGAAAGAAATACTTTTTACTATCTTTTTTTTAAATACCTTTAGGGATACCTACGTGAAAATATATTAGGATGATTATTTAGCTTCAATTATTGGTGAGAAGTCCCTGTGTCTCTGTGACCACGCTGGTCAAGTGCAGGTTGTGAATGTCACATTTCCTTCCAGCTCACGACTTTTGCCTTCACCTGTGCACTCAAAGAGCCAACGGAAGATCAAAGTTGTCTTGTTACATAGGTACAAGTCAACAAGTGCTGAGCTGGAAGCCTTTTTGGGACACTTTATTTGACTTTAATTATTCATTTTACGTCTATTTATATGTATTGTGTCTCAAATAAAAATTTTTTTCATTTCATTTCACCAAAATTCAGTGTCGGGCTGGAACCCACACTTATAGTTTTATTTACCAAAGGGGCATATGAAGGAACAGATTTAGGTCCAAATAATGAGGAATGATTTTGAGCATGCCATTAGAAAAGTACTCTTATAAAATTCTAAATTTCAACCTAAAATAAATTATGTTTTACGTTCTAAATTATTATATACCTACCAACATAAAGTTACCAACATTTTCCATGTTAACATTATTTGGCACTAAGTTTCAGTAACTTTAGGAGGTAACAAAAGTCTGTACTTCGGGTTAATATCAGTACAAGAACATTATTTACAAAGTTAGCAGCTAAAGAAAATAACCTTGTTATGTTAAGGATTATACGAGGCAAGATTGTGTTACTTTATTTCATGTTAAAAATGTTTATACCAGAAACATTAAACTTCAAAACCGAGTAGATTTTTAACAAAAAACAACCGACTTTTAATTTGAAAATATGAATCTATTATTGAGTGTAAGTAGTAGTAGTTAGTTCAGTACTCGGGCCGCGGGCACCGGCATAAGAATGTTGCCATTTTCTCTCGTGGGAGCAACCATTTTCGATATAAATTATAGACCGAATTCGGTATATTAAGCCGAGGACATTTTACTTTTGCTCAGTTTACTGTAATCAAAACTATCCTATGAATAAATACAAATGATGGTATCTTTATAAAGCCTAGATAGAAGTGTATTTGCCCTTTTCAAGTTTACCTTTTACTGGCCGTGAAGTTAGAATATTACCTTCCTAAGAACACGAGGTTCAAGAAAGTAGTTTCTTAATCATAAAGGCTACTAGCCAGCCAGTCACGATATGGCATTTGTGACATCCAAAAAAAAAAGGAAATTATTAATGTCTGTGCTAGTGATTCCATTTGCGCTTCGAGTTTCGCGAATTACCCACTATTAAGAAAGTAAAAACATTCTTTCTCCCTCACTCCTTTACAGTAAATGTATAATCCTTCTCTCTCCCCCGTACAAATTGACATAAAGCTGTGACAGCAACACCTCGTTGAGTGATCATAATGTAAGTAGGACGCTTAGTGCTAGAAGGAGACCGCTGCTCAGGACTGCTGTACCTGCGAGAAAGAGAAAAATATAAGTTTCTGCACAGATAAAGATCAGCATAGAAGACATTTAATTTATTATCAACCGATGTTTGAAAGGTATACATTTCAATATAAGGTTGTCTGCTGAACATATGCCTGCCTCAATCATCTCGCCACGCTAGGCAGGCAGGTGCTGATGTTACTGGCAATCTGCTGATTAGTTTCCTTGACCACGTTCTACAGCTCCTACGGGAGTTGAAGGCTATATTTTGTAGAATTATCTACAATTTCATGGGTACGGAACTATAATATACTAGCGGCCCGCCCCGGCGTCGCACGGATATAAAATGTTCCCCGGAAATTATTCGAATTTTTCTCGTCGTAAAAACCATCCTATCTCTCAAGTTGGATCGAACTGCACATGGTGTGCGAATTTTATTAAAATCGGTTAAGTGGTTTAGGAGTCCATTGAGGACAAACATTGTGACACGAGATTTATATATATTAAGATTTGACGACCTCTGTGGTTTCGATCGATTCCCGCCGCGGGACCAGATTTCGTACCATCTTCTGGTTTTGGGTCTGGGTGTTTTCTCCAAAAATGTATCTATGTAGCATATCAGTCACCTAACACCCATACACCCGTACAAGATCTGCTTAGTTTGGGGTTAGGTGATGCTGTGTGATTAGTCCGGAAATATATATTAGTCCGAAAATTATTTAACGCTTAATTTCCATTAACCACGATCAAGAGCTTCTACGGGAGTTGAGGGCTACAATTTGCAGTAGTATCTACAGTTTTATGGGTACGGAACTATAAATAGGGTAACTGGGAGGTTTTGTCTGTTCACGTCCTTAAGTGGTAACCCTCTGAATCCTTACACGTGACCTCCGGGTGGTGCTAAGAACAGTATCTGGTGGTAGGCTTCGGCCGCGGCTTGTCACCACCCTCCGGGCTGGGCCATTGCGTGAAGCGATTTTTTCGTGTTTCGTAATGTGGTCCGGAGAAGCCATCTACCTTCTAGGTCTTCATGCTCCATCTTAGACCACATTGTCACTTTACATCAGGTGAGATTGTGATCAAATGAAGGCTTATCCAGCATTAAAAAAAAAACTGCTCACCAGAAGAGTCCTCGCCGGTCACAGAGGCAGGATGAGGAGCGTCTTCCTTCACCAGGAGTGGCTGCGACTGCCGAGCGTAGATGTCGTAGATGGTCGCAGCGCAGGACAGGACGAACTGGCCTGAAGGTGGGGGAACCAGGGTGTAGCTGGAAGAACAAAGTCAAATGTTTATGCGTTTCTTTATCGTCTCTACCTATCTTGAATCAGCTATGATTGAGTGTAAATACTGATCATGGTTAGCTAGGAGAGGTACAAACTTTTTGCACATGGTTTTCTTCTTATTTAAATTGTCCACATTACGAAACAAGAAAGAATCGCTTCACGCACTGTCCCAGCCCGGAGGGTGGTGACAAGCCGCGGCCGAAGCCTCCCACCAGAGACTGTTCTTAGCACCACCCGGAGGTCACGTGTAAGGACCTCCGGGTCCGAATCGGGTAATTAAGGTTGAAAAATTCTTTAAGTTTCATAGAGTATTTACGCCACGTCGTTGACTGTAGTTTTGGACTTACTTGCGGCAACTTTGTCATTCATTTATTTTACTTTTATGTCTGTGTTGGTAATTGTTGTTTACCTAAATGTGGTGTGTAATAAAGGGTTTTTCTAGTCTAATCTAATGAGTAACCAGATAGACTCATTGCCCACCTAAGAACCTCCTGTTCCTCCTTCTCGTCACGCGCATACCCATACCCCTCAGGGTACACGCGGTGCAGGTTGGAGCTGGTGAAGGTCAGGCCCATGCGGAACGGCTCCACCTCCAGGATGGAGATCTCCAGCTGGCTGAAGGCTCCTCGCTCTTTGAAGTCCTGTTCTGGGGGGTGGGAGACGGTTTCTGCTATCTGGTGACAGAACACAAACAAAATACTTAATGATTATTATTTTTCAAAATGATAAACCTTAACTGTTGATCTTTTAGTATTTATGATTATATTTGTATGAATGTTTGTTTGTAAGTTATATGTTTATATTGGCCTGAGATACCTGAAATAAATAATGTATTATAATTATTAATACTTCATAAACATAACCTTAAAATAAATAAATGTCTTATGGCAAGTACGAGTACCTTTTAGCTTATTTTGGATTAAAAAAAATAAGTAACTTGGATATGCAAAAAAGTTAATATCAAAATTTTTTGAATAACTTTAAGATAACTTGTCGGTGAATGCCCTGTGCTTCTAACGGAATAAACGTTTTGAGTTTGACGTTCACAGAGATAATAACCTGAGATTACAAACACAAAACTTACGAGACGTAGTGAAAACTGAATGTTAATAATAAAATCAAAAGTTAATGATAACAAAATAATTTTTAATAAAATGTTACTAACCTAAATAAGAGACCTTCGTTTTTTAAAGGTTCTCAAAGATAGGTACGTCATTTAATATTCTAGAACTAAATGTAATCAATAACTAGGACCTTTTCTATAGAACAAAATACGAAAGTTAGACTTTTTGTTAAACTTTGTAAATTAACCTGTTCACTTTTCATGAAAGAGCAACTTTATTACGACAAAAACGGCGCGTTGAACCAGAAAACAAAATTATGTTGTAGTTTGCTGACGCGTTTTGCTCTAAATTTGCTTAAATTTTGATGAATCATGTGCCTCAGTGCATTTTCCAGTGAAGTTAGCATTTATTTATCACTAGCTGTCAACTGCCCGAGTACTAGATAGATAGATAATAGAATTTCCTGCAGTAAAAAGTAGCTTCAGCCATTTACTGGGTAAACAGCTATGTTCGTGCCAAATTTGATCCAAATCGAGCGACAAACGTACTTACATTCTCACAAACTTTCGTATTTATATTATTAGTAGGATTATTTAGGTATTATTAATTATGGTCATCATTTCAGTTATAAGACTTAGTCCACTGCTAAACATAGGGGTTTTCAGTTGCAGAAAGTTTGCAACCATCGGGAAACAACTTTAACTAAATCATCATTCCATCTTGACAGTACATGGCATAGGCCGATCCTGTTTCAACGAAAACAAAATTGAAAATAACGGCTCCCTGATTTGAAAAGAAATAAAAAGATCTCAATACTTATGTGAGCCAAACTGTTTATTTTGAAAACGGGGTTTGCTCACGTGATTGGTTATGATATGATCTACCCACCACACCACAGTGCTTTAGTGATACATCGACTCGTAATAAAAGAGTGAGAAAGAGGGTAGATCGTTTTGTCTGCCAATAAAACTGTTACTCCAATCGCTGCAGCTTCAGTTCAACCGTGATCATGGCGCATGTAACTGTGCCGAAATATCGGGAAACTCGAAAGACAATCAATCATGGTAAATATCCCGTTATAAATCTAAATAGTATTGATAACCATGATAGTTTCAAAAGTTATGATATGATCTATTCCTCTTAAGCAGGAATCATCAAAGAGAAAGAGAGGAAAGCGAGAGAAACTCTCCTGTGAGCTTGCGCGCGAGATGCTGACGTCAGATTATCATAATATCGTTACATTATTTTAAAAACTTACATTTTTAAAATAAACAAAGGCTTCCTTTAGTCCTGCCACGAGTTGCCACTGACGACTGTTGGAGATTACAACAGTCGTAAGTGGCAACTCGTGGTAAGGGCCGGATCATTAATCCGGAAGATCCTGTTTCAAAATTTCATGGAAATAAAATGCATAGAATAATTATGTTATCCATAAAACTTCTTGCATAAATAACAGTTTTATTTAATTCCTATATATAACGTTAAACGTTAATCTAGATTGGTCCAACCAAGACAGATTCTGTCGAGATTTCCATTAGACAGTGTCGAATCCGGAAATTGAGGCGCGGTTCCATCTCCGTACGGATCAGGATCTTAATCTCATAGCCTTAGGGTGTTAAATAAATAAGCAAATACTATGTGAATATTTATCCAACATAGTTTCAATGTTAAGGGAAGTTTACCTATATATGATTTTTCAAAGTGATAAAACTCACTTTGGGCTGGATAGAGGGAATCTCTCTTGACTATTTTTTTGCTGGAGATTAGGCCTTATTCACCAAGCTAGTCAAGTGCGGGTTGGTGAATGTCACATGTCCTTCAAACTCTTCGAAGTTTTTAGAACATGCCGGTTTCCTCACGCTGTTTGACTTCACCGTTAATGCACGTGTTTGAAAGCGCACATAGATTTTACAAAAAGAAAAATCCAGAGGTGCTTGGCGGGGTTGTAACTCACGACCTTCGGAATGAAAGTTGAGTGCGCTCCCAATTAGCCAACACGGCATTTCGTGGAGAACTAACAAAACATTTTCCATTCCCTAAAGCTCCCATTAAATTCAGAAACGCTGAAAACAATAGTTCACTCCAACTTCTGTTAGTAAAGCTTTCCATCATCTGAAAAAGATATTAAAAAATTGCAAACGAAACTTTTTGGTTGTATTTTTATTGTAAGTTGATCAGAAAGTCGGACAAAAAGTCGGAGAATGCAGTCAGTCTATTATTTGCTTTGTATCATATCCTAACCTCATGAAGGGATGAGTCGCGTATGATATTATTTTATTTTTACATGACTTTCTTGAGGCCGCGGAGTTGCCGGTTTTTTTAATCTTTCCTCGGTAACAACTTATTAACCAGTAATAAAAAGCCTTCCTCGATAATAGGCCGATCTAACGTTAAGGTTATTTCGAATCAGACCCGTAGGAAATAAGATTAGCACGTTCAAATCAACAAACTATTCAGTTTTATAATATTAGTATAGATCTTTTTGGCAATAATAGCTATTGTCTCAATGCTCACAATGATATTGTAAATTATCATTTCAGACATAAATCATAATTATATGTTACACTTATAGGACTTATACTCTTTTTTTTTGAATTTTAAAGTAGAAAATACTTATTAAAAGATTCTAATCAACTATAAACCCAAAACTAAAAATGATGATGATGATGGGTTCGATTCCCGCCGAGGGTGAAAGTGTTTGTATGTTCTGCAAGCACGAGCTCCTTGGTCTGGGTGTTTAATATGTATAATAAAAAATATCTATATATGTATGACTATTATATTAAGTATATCAGATATCTAGTACCCGTAACACAAGCTTAGAGCTTACCACGGAGCTAGTTGTTGTTGTGTGAAATGTCTGGAAATATTTATTTATTTAAGTTATATTATTTTTCTTGTTTTTTTACTATTGTATTTAATTTCGCAGACACCAGCCCTCTGCTCCACTCCGCCACTCCGAAACTTTGATGCTCTATATCTCTGCACTTTCTTATTCAATTGATAAAGTGAAGTTTTGTATTTTTGCTTTGACGAACCAAACGAACGAAAATGACTCCAGCGATTACAATTTATTTTTTTGGATGTGTGCAAAACTCACCCTTGTCTTGCGCGAGTGTTCTTAGATACGAGTAGATATGTTTGTTAATCTGTTGACCTCTTTAAAAGTTATGTGTTAGTTATATATAAAAAATATACTTGAGTTGGGTCTCAAATGAAAGCGCATCACGTGCACATGAATTTTAACTTTTAAGTAAACTAAGGATATGGAATTGGGGGTTTTTATTAATTTTAAATATAAATTAAGCCTTCTTGAAACGACGGACGTTTTTCAAATACACACAAATTTTTTCCGTCTTAAATAAAAAGCCGGCTGCCCCAACCCTTCTCTGAAAACAATACGCTATTATTCATAGATTCTATTCATTACTGAGAGAGGATATTGTTCTCATTTTTTTCTTTGTTGATCGACTGTTCGAGATTCTCAGTGGGAATAATTACCTTTGAGGGAAATAGGGTTGGGAAATCCAATTTATTTATACTTTTCGTACTTTTTTTTTTGCGGTTTTCTGTCGCTCCGGGACTACCAATTATTTTGTTGTCTGCTGAAATCTGATGTTAATGAGAGAGTTATTATGGGAATATAATTTTTTAACGTTATTTCAGGATATCGTGTTATAAAAGAAAAACAGTTATACTGTTAAACAATTATTCGACTTAACAATCGAGAAAAAGCGAAGCGACCAGATACCATACATTTATTTCCTACTTACCTTTAAGGACCTTTGATTTTTTTTTGTATTTTATTTTGACGTGTCTAAGTTTAGTAAAACCAAACAATGGAAATAAATGATTTTGTATCTTGTATCTTGAGAGGTAGAGTGTAATTGAAGCTTCTTTTCTGTCAAAATCTAATGAATAATTTTGATATCTGAAAAAACCTTGTTATTGTAAATTCTATAAGGGATTTAGCACTTCGGGGATTTTCTAACTGTCAGATAAACATATAATGTCA
Source organism: Gymnoscelis rufifasciata (assembly GCA_929108375.1). Classification (NCBI taxonomy): domain Eukaryota; kingdom Metazoa; phylum Arthropoda; class Insecta; order Lepidoptera; family Geometridae; genus Gymnoscelis; species Gymnoscelis rufifasciata. The sequence goes on along the minus strand of OV815327.1, from coordinate 2,292,824 downwards.
AAGTTTTGTGCTATGACAGGCTGGTTTAAAACAAGAGTCAATTACCCACAAACAGACATACGTTTTAATTTTAAATTTTAGCGGCTGCTGTAATATAAATTCGTCTTTTATGTCATAAATTATAACAAAAGTTCATGTAATAATAATAGATTAGAATATAATATTAAGAATTATAGTGTTTAAACATTGTAAGTATATCTTAACGCGGTTCATATTCTCTGCCGTACCAAACCGCTGTTTGCTGTTTTACCAAACACAATGTTTCAACACCATAATTCTTAATATTATATTCCATATATTTATATAATATATATATTATATAAAATTTTTATATAAATCTCGTGTCACAATGTTTGTCCTCAATGGACTCCTAAACCACTTAACCGATTATAATAAAATTCGCACACCATGTGCAGTTCGATCCAACTTGAGAGAAAGGATAGTTTAAATCTCAAATTATAGTCGCAATTTTAATTTATTGCTAATTATTTGTCTGTTATTATCTACAGGTTAACAAAAGTGTAAAATAAATGTCTTTTTATAGGTTGTCTATGATTTGTCTTGATAAGCTATTCATACGTGGTGGTAATATAGGTACTCTTTGAGCTATTGTCTATGTCTCAAAAGTTCAATATTCAACATAGTTTTCAATCATTTTTTTCTGACATGAGTTTGAAGTAATAAATATTTTTGAAGTGAAACTTCTATAGAATCGTAGTGATTTCAAACCGGATGCAAAAAGATGAAACGGAAATGGTAAGAGACACAAATACAATGCTTTATTTAAATTTCTTTGCGCGATACTTCGTAGTTGAGACTACGAAGTATCGCGCAAAGAGGTATTGCTGTATTTTATTTATATTATTTTTGTTACATACTTTATGTAATACGCTTTATTGAAGTAATATAAATAATCCGAATAATTACAGGTATATGTTTGTTTCTCTTATCATTTTAGCAGATGCGTTCATTGACCCTTTTTTTCTATTCGATATATATCATAATTATAGTTCGTAAGACTCCAATCGTGCGTCGTAGCTGACACACACACACACTTTTTTTTATTCTTCTTATTCTTTCGTCGATTTACTGAAGTTTCACTTCTATCGTGTGTGAATCGCACACACACTTTTTTTTATTTTTTTATTTTTAGGTTTTTTTGTTAAAAGCGTCCGTGAAATAGCGGAGATTATCTATATTCTATTTAAATAAAAATGAATTGTTGTTCGTTAGTCTGATTAAAACTCGGGAACGGCTGGGACGATTGAGCTGATTTTGGTTTTAAAATGTTTGTCGTAGTCCAGGGTAGGTCTAAACGGTGAGCAAATAAGGAAAAATTGCCGGGATCTTTTTTTACCCGTGCGACGCCGGGGCGGGCCGCTAGTATTTAATATAATTATGTCTATTACCATGCAAACTTTCACCGAAAATTGGATAAAAACGAGATCTAGTAAGTAGTTTGTTTTAATACGTGATTAATTAATTGTACACAGCAACCGCAATAAAAATAAAGTTGAGCGTGGTCAGTGCTTGGATGACCGCGCTCTGCAAATTTATGCACTATTTTATTTTTGTTTGTTTTTATTCATGTGTTTCTTTTTATAACTATTAGTGTTTATTTCACAGCATCCGAGAAAGCTTGGTTTAGTAAATGGTAAGTTATGTCAACTATCGCAGTAGTTCAACGTTCCGATTGTTATTATGTGAAAGTTTAAAATAAATAGTTTAATGTTAGGTTTATGTTATTCATTCATAAGGAAGGCCTACAGATATCCCAGCAAAATACGTAGCTTAATTTATTTACAGAAAGATATTTATGAAGCCCTCGCGGGTAATTATTATTTTTGTGTGTGTTTCTGTAGTAAATAAAATTATGTCTATGTGTATGTCTATGTCAATGCGCTTGAATTCACGAAAAGTTTACTCGGAGATGGCGAAACAGGGCCTAAGTATTTTAAAGACATACCAATTACAATTATTAATATGTCGTAATCGAGTCATCGAGGAATCAAGTGGAACGCCAGCGTAACCAGTCGGCGGTCGACGGAGTCAAGAATTCATCTTCAGACAATTTTCGAGAAGCAGCCGCCCAAGTGCGGTCGATTATTTAAACCGACGTGCGTTTCTATACTCTGTACCTATCAAAATTCATCATCATATCATCACCGTATTAACGTTCCCACTGCTGGGACATAGGGACTTCTCTCTGGGCGAGAGAGATTAGGCCCTAAGTCACCGCGCTGGCCAAGTGCGGGTTGGTGAATGACACATGTCCTTCAAACTCTTTAAAGTTCTCAGAACATGCCGGTTTCCTCACGATGTTTGCCTTCACCGTTAAAGCACGTGTTTAAAGCGCACATAAATGTCTCAAGAAGAAAAATCCAGAGATGCGTGGCGGGGTTTGAACCCACGACCTTCGGAATGAAAGTCGAGTGTCCTCCCACTTAGCCAACACGGCTTTTACGACTAACGAAATTACAGTTGTTGATTTGAAGACTATATTTTGTTGCTCCAACTTTACCCATCGACGCCCACAGCGTAGCAATTATAGGATTTAACAATTATAGGATTACTGAGTCTCAGCATCCAACAAATATTAATAAATAATATAAATAATATTTCCGGACTAATCACACAGCATCACCTAACCCCAAACTAAGCAGAGCTTGTACTATGGGTGTTAGGTGACTGATATACTACATAGATACATATTTTTTTGTAAATACATACATATTATACATAGAAAATACCCAGGCACGAAACCAGTAATTGCAGATCGTACAAAATCTGGTCTGGGAATCGAACCCGCAACCTCCTCAGGCGGGCTTTCGCCCACCGAGCCACAGAGGTCGTCGATTATAATTACGAATATAACTACCTTATGGTCATCTAAGATCCAAGTAATGTTCGGCGCTGGGTAGGACTCGTCGACGGTGCAGTTCGCTCTGATGACGTCACCTCGGGCATAGCTGTCTCTTGACAGGACAATTTGAGGCGCACGGAATGGCGGATCTGCAAGCAAACCATCATCAAAATCCATCTATTTCATAACGGAAAACGAAATGAAAATAAAGTTATTTGACACATTTTTTTTAACACATTTCATATAAACAGAAGTAAATTAATTAGTTAAGTCACATAAATAAGGAATATATGTAATATGTATAGTAAAAAATATCTAAGTATGTATGTCTATTATATTAAGTATACATAGATGTCTATTTATTTTATTTATTTATAAACAGTGTCCCAAAAACACTCTTCATCAAAATGTGAGTGTGATGGAGAGTGTCCGTGTAATCTACATTCGTTTCAAAAATAACGGAACAGTCACTGATCAGACAAATATCTCCTAGTAGGTATGCTATCCTTATGATACGAAGACTGTTCAATTGAGAATTTAATTATAAAGATATAAAGTAAAAATAAAACTCAAGTGAAAAAAAATATTCACTATTGCCACTGCTTCCGTGTGTACAATGATCTCTTTCCATCCAAAGGTTGCCTGGAAGAGATCGCTTTTAGTGATAAGGCCGCCCATTGTCTCACTTTTTGCTACGCACAATTCTTTGTAATATTATTTTTAGACATACAATATATAGATATTTTTATATTATACATATGAAACACCCAAACCAATATAAAGTGCATGCAGAACACACAAACTCATTATCCCTCGGCGGGAATCAAACCCGCTACCTCTAGCGCCGCAAGCGGACTCTCGCCCACCACGCCACTGAGGCAGTCAAATAAAGTAAGATCTGTCAGACGGGAGTGCCGTGGTCTTTCAGAGAGTAGATCAAGAAAATGTCAAAGTCAAAACGTTTATTTCTTTAGAAGCACAGGGCGTACATGGACTTAAAATTAATCATCATTCATCATCACCGATCCCACATTACGTGGGGTCGGCACTACATGTTTTTTCCTTCCATTTTCCTCAGTCACTCGTCATCTCAACACTCACTCCGTTCTTGCACATGTCATCGTTCACATAGTCCATCCATCTTAAAATTAATATAACATTTTTTTTTAATCAAAAGTTATCAAGTAAATAACATTGTCTTGACGGTAAGCTGTTTTATACTGAGTTTAGAAGCGAATAGAACAACAGAGGTTATCAGTTTTTATTTTGTGTGTATTACTTTTGACTGTTATGACTTTATCTTGACCTTAAATATATGACCTTAGGACCTTACGTAGGACTTAAGATCATATATTTAAGGTCAAGATAACGTCCAGGTATAACCCAGAAAAATTTCGTAATGTTAAGCTATGATATTGTTTCAGTGGATATGTTTGACGAATTCTTCTTGAAATCTCTTTATTTCACCTCATCCATATAATAAAAAGTAGAACGATTGTAAACAAATATTACATATTAGCTGCCGGCCCGCGTAATCATTAACTAGGTAAAAACTAGATTTTGTATTTTACTGGCCAGGCGAACTTCTGTTCGCCTGGCCAGTTTTTGGTCTTCATGCCCCATCTTAGACCACATCGTCACTTTTCATCAGGTGAGATTGTGGTTAAATAAAGTTAAATATCTATAATAAAAAAAAGTATCATTCAACTATAATTTTCAACATAAATCATCCAGGAAATAACATTGTCTTGTCAGTTCACATAAATTTTTACACAAACATAGTTGCAAAATATTCCTCCCTCGTCATCACCCAGAAGGTATTTTCATTGAAACTAATTTCGTATGAGTAAGTATAATGAGTAGAAATCAAATTTCCCTTGGCTTAAATTGCCCTAACTTTCAGAAGGATTGTAAAATTAGATTTGTTCTGATTGAAGATGACTGAGTATTTGGGTTTTATTAAATTTCAACTCAGTTTCCATTCTTTGAGGAAGCCAGTTTAAATAAACAAGTTAACTCTCATAAAACGTCTCTAAAATCTAGTTGAATATTGTAAAACGTATTTTTTTTGGAACCCATTCTTTTAATAGAGACAGGCACCAAATGTTAATTGATCATGATTCATCCGTGACTTATGTCAATCCCAGAATATTTTTTAAAGCTTGATGAAAGAGGATCTTTCGCGGTCTTAAAATAAGAATAAGTACTTTATTGTATAATGTGTATATTATTATCTTTATCTTGTGTATATTAGATAACTCGTACATAATTTTCCCAATAACTGGGCCATTGATCTGATGATGAGGTAATGCAACTTGTTATGACAATAAATTTAAATGTTGGTTAATAGAATTTGTTTTTAAATAGTTACCTAGGGTGAAATATGAAAGTGGAGAAAACATTAAACTTTCAAATTAATTTTATGGCCAGACAATATTATACAGGATATAGATTTTTTAAAGTGAATGTATTCAAAATGTTATAATAGATTTAAGTTTTTTGTTATTTGTTAGGAAATAAATGTATTTTGTTTGTTTGTTTTGTTTTAAAAAAAAAGTATGGATTATGGAATACTAGTAGTACCCCACGGTTTTACCCGCATTATAATGGATTTTACCGCGGTATTTTTTTTTAATTAAAGTAATTCTGTCTTTCGGATTAATAATAATTATTATGATTAAAAAATCCCGACTGCGCCAAGTAAATAATAGTTTTAAACTGTATATCCGCCTTGAAGTTCGACTGGTGCGGAATCTTTAACAGTAAAATGTATCTTGAACTATTTGTTAATTTAATAACTAATTTAATTTGTCACCACCCTCCGGGCTGGGCCAGTGCGTGAAACGATTTTTTCGTGTTACGTAATGTGGTCCGGAGAAGCCATATTCTAGGCCTTCATGCTCCATCTTAGACCACATCTTCACTTTACATCAGGTGAGATTGTAGTCAAATGAAGGCTTATCAGTGATAAAAAAAAAAAAATTGTATTAACTTACCGACTACTGTTAATGGCGCCGAACGGATATCCGTATGGAAGAGCGGAGCGTCAGCGGACACTTCGCACTGATACTCGCCGCTCAGTCGCCGATGCATGCTCGAGATCCGAACCTGCTGGCTGTCCGACTGCGCCAACTAAAATTTAATATATTGTGAGATTTGGCTTTAAGGATAGCTACTGTTTATTATGTTGTAAAATGGAATAGGAATCAAATTTATTACAAAAATTGGTATCACAAGCTTCATCATCATCATCATCATCACCCTATTAACGTTCCCACTGCTGGGACACAGGGACTTCTCTCTTGACGAGAGAGATTAGGCCTTAATTCACCACGCTGGCCAAGCTATCACAAGCTTAAACAAAAATAAAAATGTATACATTCTATGTTACAAACATTTTATTCTACCCAGACAGAAATTAATTTCCATCTAGATAGCAATCCGGCGTATTATTTTAGTTTGCAACATTGTTTGATTGTCTTTCATTGAGTAATTATTATTCATACTGCTCATTTCCGACTAGGCCCTACTAATGACTCTTCTAAGTTGTAATTATTGTGAATACTTGCCGTTATTTTGTAATTTTTTCGTCATTACTGTATACGGATATTTTAATTGGATTAAGATGATCATTTCTTAACCCCCGACCAAAAAATAAGAGGGGTGTTATAAGTTTGACGTGTCTGTCTGTCTGGGACATGATAGCTCCCGAACGGATAGAACGATTTCAATTTAGTTTCTTTTGTATTACTTGCACCAAACTCACCTGGAGTTTGGTGCAAGTGTTCTTAGACATGTTTCATTAAAATCGGTTGTGCCGTTTAAAAGTTATGGGGGTGAGAGTGGGGACGGAAAACCGAAAATGCATCACAAAATATTATGATGTTTTACTTTTAAGGAAATTAAGGCATTGGAATCGGAGGATTTTCTTATATTTTAAATTAAGTTTTATATTATAATAAAATTACTAATATTTGATGATATTTGTGTAAGAAAGAGGTGAGTGTTAAGATGACGGGTGATAGAGGGAAATGGAAGGAGAAAACATGTTGTGCCGACCCCACGTAATGTGGGATAAGGTCAGGAAGATGATGATGATGATGATTATGATGATGATTATAGTTAAATTACTGCTATTTATTAATTTAAATAAAACTTACGTCCACTTCAGCTCCAGGCAAGGGGAAAACCATAGATGGAGGCATCTCTCGGGGAACGTACCGGTAGAACTCGGTTTCAGCTCGGTACCATCTACAAACAAACAAACACACAATAAGACCCGCATAACGATTACGTCCGATTCGAATCTGATACGTGAATATCATTAGAATATAATAATATTTCGGTGTAGTCGTAAAAATTACGTAACGTAGTAACAACACAAAACATACTTTCATAATTTAAATGGTTTTTACTTAAAATGGGCTCACTTTTGGCGGTGTCTAGTCCGAAAACAGTGACAAGGCTGACGATAAAACATATTAGTCCAGAAGATGATTATTATAATTATAAGACTAGCGAGCTAGACATTACTACACTTTAGCGTCATATCGGTCGACCAGCGTATCATACTTCATACTATACTATACTATAATATTATAAATGCGAAAATGTAAGTTTGTTTGTTACGCTTTCACGCAAAAACTACTTAACCGATCATCATTAAACTTTGAACATATCGTCCCCGTAGAAGGAAAACTAAATAATTGACAAAACCAAAATCGCGAGAAAAACGCGATTTACCGATTTTTTGCGACAAAAATGCAGATAACTTTTTTTTGCCAAATAAATTTACCGTCCACTTTTTGATATTTTAAAGATTATAACTTTGCCTAGGTTATAATTAAACAAACAAAAGATTAAGGTGATTGGTTTATAAGAAAAAAAAACAAAAACTACTATGTATTTTTCCCTCGCCAGAGTTTTGATTGTTTATGTCAGTTATTTAATTGTGTATGCTAGTTATTCATTTTTCCTTCGACAATACGCTCCGCTGAAACTTTAAAAGCATACGGTTAATGCCCTTAATTAATTTTCCTTCATCAATGAAATCGTAAACTGCCTTCTTGTTTACTTTATAATTTGTAAAAACATCTTATTGATTTGAATAAAATGCAAAAGAAAACCAAATTATTCGTACTTTGTGATTTCTTTATATTAAGAGATACCATAGGAATAAAAAAATACCCTGAAACGGCGATATTTCACTGTCAGACTTATAAAATCAATGTTTACGTTAGGTACTACTTATCAAACTTAATACTATTTCACAAAAACTATTAAATTATTTAAAAATAATGCACTTGGGTACATAAACTTTATTTAACAAATCTTTAAAATAATAATCAACTCTGATTAAGTCTCATCTTTATAAAATCACTTCAATCAAATTGAACTTGAGATCGATTCAATGGCTTTAAGTTCTGTCCTACTAACTATGTAGCTTTATTACTTTAGTCTTACTTACTTAAATTTAAATTGATATCGGCGCATTAGCTTCATTAAAATGACGAACAACTTTTCATTGAAAAGACAGCAAACTAGAAAATAACATCTAATTCTAATATTCCCGCATAAGTCGGTAATCCTATTGAACTAACTTTGTTTTGTTGTTGCACATGCATTTACTATTAAATGTTTTCATGTGGCACTATGTTTTGCATAGATGAAGTAGGTAGGTCTGTTTTCTTTGCTTCCGTGATTGGAAGATGATTTCCATAAGCCATAGTTGGCCATACCTGTTGGGCAATGTGATGTGGGGTATTTCGACGTTTTTTGCCCTCTTGGTCATACGTCCTGAAGAACAAGAGGTGACTTATATGGGCCATCGTAATCATACCGGATTTGATGATGTTTGGAGACTCTTTCTCATATCTAAAACCTTTTGTTTTGAACCAGTTAACTTTTGCTCCGATGGTACAGATGTTCCTGTTTTTTATAATTTTGTTCGCCTGTTCCTTAACGTCCATCATGTCTTTAAATGTAAGTTCATGAACATTGTATGGGGAACACTTTTGTTATGCCTTGTGGATCGCGCTCGGATCATGATACCTTTCCAGTCAATTATCTACTGAGTACACGTTTGTGTATCTTTTTTCCTTTTCTATTGAGCTATGCATGGAGTCTACCTCCATAAAGCTATGGTCACTTTAAAGGTACTTATGCTCGACTACACTCAAATTTGGGTTTGACTGAACGAAATGTAAAAAATAGGCAGACATTGTATTAGTTTCGGTTTTGGCCGGAAAAAGTCAGAGAGTATATAATCACTACGTTTCAAAATTCTTTAATGTTTTATATAAATATATTAAGACTTGGCCATCGCCTGAAAACACGTGTTAATTCAATCGCCTGAAAACACGTGTAAATTCAATTATTGATGGCCAAGTCTCAATATATTTATATAAAACATTAAATAATTTTGAGACGAAATTTGAAGACTTGGATTTACTTGGATCTCACAACTTTTTACCGCAGAACAACTGAGTTGCGCGACTTGGTTTTTTTGACAAGTATTGTTTTTGATGGGATCTCATTTCTTTTTGTATTTTGTAGACAGTTCTACTTTTTTCCTTTTCGGTACCTTCTACTTATTGTATATTATGTCCATATAAGTTTCTTTTTGCCGGTCTAGATTGGATTTATTTATATTTCGCATTGTTATTACTTTAGTACATATTTCGTATATACGTGGCGTTGCGACAGCGCCCTCTATACCGGTATTTTCTAGATTTTTTAGTTTTTCCTTGATTCATACACCAAACACTACTTATATTCCAAATTTGAAGCTTCTAGGTCTGCTAGAAGTGCCTTAGAATTTTGATGATCGGTGAGTCAATGAGTGACAAAATTAAGAAATTTGACCCGTTATAATTCTTAAAATACTGGTTCAAATTGAATGAAATTCAAAATATACCGTGTCTTTACAATGCCTGCATAGTTACTGAAAATTTCAGTCTTCTAGTTTTATCCACAACGAAGTTACAGGGGGTCGAAAATGGCCTGAATTGCTTCGAGAAAAGGATGGTACGGCCGTGCCGCTTTTTTGCTCGATACTGATACTGTCCGTCAGTAGTTCAAGACACGGGATCATCAAAAAATAGAGGCGCCTATGCATTTCGCGCCAAATTATTTTCTTAAAACCGTTTTAAATTCAATTACTTTTTGACTTGTGCTTCGGCAAGTTAAACAAAGTACTTTATCTAGTTCTACTTGTCCTAAATTTGTAAAAAACCAGAGCGCTCTTCGTAGACAATTTAAATAAATGATTTTATTTAATTTGTACTTTATTATTAAACAATAATCATAACACACAAAAATGCAATAACTTACCTTATATCATTTTACCTATTTCATTTGCTCCTGATGAACCATAAATTTGTCGAGGGAAAACTAAATAAGTGAAGTTATGGCCTTTACGCTGCCGCAAAGTGATCAATGATTTCACTTATCTATTTATGGCTGCGTTATTTAATTTTCCTTCGCTACTTTTTTGTGTATCCTGAGAAGTTTAGTTTTCCATCGGTTCCGACTTGCAAGTTTCAAACAAAGATAACTTTTTGATAAATTAAGATAGCGAAACGTTAGTAAGACAGAAAGATGCAGATTGAATTTGACTTTATAGAAATGCAATAAAGTCGATTTCGTAAAATGTGTTAATTATTTAATTTTCCTTCTACGGGGACGATATACTCTTGAAGGTATTAGAAGTAACATAGGATACTTTCAATTAAAAAAAAACCAATGCGGGCGAAGCCGCGGGTAAAAAGCTAGTTTCTTATATACGAGTATCTCCTAATTACTGATTCCATTACGCAAAGAGCCCTTTCCATAACTCGCTTAGGGCTTAATTTTTAGGCGTAATAAAAGTGCCCACATTTATCTGACCTGATGGAATATAGCGCTGCGCCCTCCAGGTCGTAGGAGCAGCGGAGCACCACCGACTCCGCCTCGCCGGATAGCACAGCTCTTGGTACTGAGATGGACAGGTTCTTCAGAGACCACACTCCACCTGAAGACAACCAAACAGTCAGTTAAGTGAAAGCAAGCGAAATTGTACATAAACAATTTTATAATGTTATATTTTAACACTAGCGGCCCGACCTGGCGTCGCACATGTAATTATTCTAAATTATTTTCCTGACAAATTATAATAAAATAAACTCTTTATTACACACCAAGATTAAACATGACAAAAGTGACTTAAAACAAAAGACAAAATGCGTATCATAATCATCATCCGCAGCCTGACTTCACCCACTGCTGGGTATAGGCCTCCTGTTGCTCTCGCCACCCATTACGGTCTTTGTCAGCGAGATGGGCTGACGACATCGCTAAAGTCGCAGGACGCACCTGGATGAAATTGGCACAAAATGCGTAATGGGCGAATTATTCAATTATTTTTTCATTTAGATTATTGCACTACTCTGAGAACGCAATTTTTTTGGAGTTTACTCCTTAAGAAACGATTTGAGTTATAAGGCCCGGTACGGAAATTTTATGAGGAGTAAAATCAAATCAAGTGTAAAACACAAGAGTTTGAGGCGTTACGTAGAAAGAGACAAACAAATATATCTATAGGTAGGATTGAACGTGTAAAAGAATGAGATGGAATACATTACACAGCGTATCTCATTCTCGGGGTCTCCTCTTTGAGCGATACTTCGTAGTCTCATCTCACTGAATAAGTACCAAATCGATTTGTATGGGATTCGTAATGAAATGAATGACCAGCCAGTAATAACAAGATAAAGATAATATTTATAAATAATAAACTAATTAGTAACATGGAGACCCAACCAAGTTCGTCAAACGCTTCGATAGCGCGATCTAGCCTTGGACCGTTTTTACTAGCGACATCTAGTTAAAATTTTAGAACTAATTTTACTTAGAGAATACTGGGTTGCATTCACTGCTACAACTTAACTTAATTATACACTCACTGTATTTTATTTATATTATTTTGTAACATACTTAATCTAATACGCTTTATTGAAGTAATACAAATAATCCGAATAATTACAGATATATGTTTGTTTCTCTTATCATTTTAGCATTTTAGCAGATGCGTTCATTTACCCTTTTTTCTATTCGATATTATATCATAATTATCGTTCGTAAGGAGTAAACTCCAATCGTGCGTCGTAGCTGACACACACACACTTTTTTTTATTTAATTGGGGTTTGTGTAAGCTTTACGTTGAAGGTTGTTGAGACACACCACTCATGTCCGGCCGCCATCTTGGAAAAAGAGGCGAATAAATAAAATTGCGTCCAATGAGATAAAATATATATAGTTAGTTAGCTAGCTAAGTTTAAAAATCTTACAGATTTAAGCAAAAGTCATAAATCATATTAATTATCAGTTCGTTCATTTGAAGTTTGCACCAAACATTACACACTATGTTAGTAATTCACTTAATAAAAACCCTTACAGGAAATTCCCAGATTTCAGCAACGAAATGTAAACGCTAGCTTCCATTTCCAGAAAGCACGTGGTTCCTATTACCAGCAAATAGCAGATGGTTCCAGCAGATAATTTTAATTAAAAACTATTTAGCAACATGAAGGTTCCTTTAATTAATTGTCTAAGCTTTATGAAGCCGAAAATGAGGTTTCGAGCCGTATGTAAGACTGTTTTTAAAGATTATTTTTTATTTTCTACGTTGTTTTGTAGATTTTTAACCTTTCCTTTTTAACCTTTCGCAAAAAGAGGTTATAAGTATGAACTTGATGTATATAATGTGAGTGTACCTATGTCTGTTGATGGCATATATATTTTATGAAACTATTTATTTAATGAATATTTACAAAACAAAAATGTATCATCTATGTAGAATATCAGTCACCTAACACCTATTAGTACAAGCTCTGCTTAGTTTGGGGTTAGGTGATGCTGTGTGATTAGTCCGGAAATATATATATTTTTTTTTAATTATGACGACCTCTGTTGCTCGGTAAGCGAATGTCCGCATAAGGCAGAGGAGACTGCGGGTTCGATTGCCGCCGCGGGACCAAATTTGGTACGATCTACAATTTTGAGTTCCGGGCCTTTTCAATTAATTATTATGTATGTATTTACAAAAAATATGTCTATGTAGTATATTAGTCACCTAACTCCCAAAGACAACAACAAGATCTGCTTAGTTTGGGTTAGGTGATGCTGTGTGAATACGTAATGGGTGGTCTTATTGGTAAAAGCAATTTCTCCGAATAGTCCGGAATTTTATATAGAGGTATATTTAATTGTCGTTTACGTACACTAATGTGTATTTATGGTAGTGTCCTACGGTGTTTGAAATGCTACACTTTCCAGTCTCCAATCTACACGTCGACGCACCGCAGCGTGTGAACACTGTGATTATTAGTGCGTGAAATAACGCATACACACGACAGCGTTACGCAGCGTTACGCGTTTATATGTGTTACGCAGCGACAGGACTATGCCAACGCAAACGCAACGCACCGTTGTTAACTAACGTGTGTTAAGTAACTGTCAAGTAAGATTTATGTTTAAATCGTGTATTTCGACTGTGGGTTCATATTCACTGGACAGCAATTTGGATGGATTAATTAGTATAATGTATTTTATTATTATTATTATTCTTAATTGTTATATGTATTTTATTATTATCTTCAGTATTCTTAATGTTTTTAATTGAATATGGACATTTAATTTGTATTCCCACACAATTAATGTTGTCTGAAATAAAAATGATTTTAATTTGAATATTAAAGTAAATAAAGAAATAATGAATCGTCCAATAACTTTTTAGAATTTTTCGATTTAGAACACCAATATAAATATTGGGTTCATGTCAAGTCGGATAAACATTTTTTTGTTTGTCTTACCCGACTACCCAATATTGGATGACCATGTTTTGAGAAAGTATTTGTCCAATTTAATGGTATGCACAGACTGAACGGCCAGGAATATAACCTTAATCTAATGATTTTTAATCCCCGACAAAAAAATGTGGGGTGTTATAAGTATGACGTGTCTGTCTGTTTGTCTGTGTGTCTGTCTGTCTGGGACATCATAGCTCTCGAACGGATGGAGCGATTTCAATTTAGGTTTTTTTGTATGAAAGGTGTGTTTGGCGAGTGTTCTTAGACATGTTTCATGAAAATCGGTTGTAACGTTTAAAAGTTATAGGGGTTAGAGTGGGGAAGGAAAACCGAAAATCTGCAAAAATACTCGAGTGGGGTATCAAATGAAAGCGCATCGCGTGCACATTACACATTATTATGGTGTTTTTTTTACGGAAATTAAGGCATTGGAATCGGGGGTTTTTCTTAAATTTTAAAATAAGATATATTTATAAGTGATAAGGCTCACTTTTGATTCGTAACCTGTCCTGTGTACGAAGGTAAGGATGTCCAAATTTTTAAAAATATAACTTAAACTCTGTAGATTAGTAATGCCTCATAAACTTATAAAAGTCAAAGTCAAAGTCAGAACGTTTATTTCCTTAGAAGCACATAGCCTACATGGACAGGTCAACTTAAAATTAATAAAACTAAATTGCTTAAATAACAAATATCAAGGAAATAACATTGTCTTGACAGTTCGCTTCAATGTTTTATACTGAGTTGAGAAGCGAATAGAACAACATAGCTTTATCAGTTATTACAATTTTGGAGTTCTTATTTATAGGCAACTATTATTAGTTTAACATTTACAATAAAAAAAATGTTTGTCATATAAGGAAGCTATTATAACATGAGCATATCAGTCCTGGTCAACCAGAATTATTAGAGCCTGTTAATGTGGAACTAAGCAACATCTATCCAAGCTGCATCATCCTTTATATAATCATTTATAGAATAATACGCTTTTTTCATTAGACTTCTCTTAATAAATGATTTATAGTAGGGTACTAGTAGTGCCCCGCGGTGTTACCCGCGTTATAATGGATTTTCCCGCGGAAAAAGTAACCCATGTCCTTTCTAAGGCTTTAGAGAATTAGTTTAAATTTTATTGAAATTGATTCTGTAGTTATAACGTCAAAGAGGAACTAACAGACAGAGTTATACTTTCGCATTTGTAGTAGGTATTAGTATGGATAACCTCATCGAGTTAAGGCTCGTATGATTCATATTCAGGAGCTGGTATGTTGCCATAAACCGACTTAACAGTGGCTTAAATTACTTATTAAAGTTACTGTTTTAGGTGAGTTTTTTTTTAATATGAAATCTTTTTGAGATATTTTAACATTTTTATGTAATTACTAGCTGACCCCAGCTAACGTTGTTTTGCAAAATGAAAAAGAGATAGTAGCCGATTCTCAGACTTACTCAATATGCTCATAAAATTTAGAGAATATTGTATTGTACATTTAACAACATTTAAATAAGAAAATTGCTCTTCTAATAAAATCTGCCATCAGCAAAATAATTAATAAAAGTGGCGATCCTCCAGACGACGCGACAAACAAACTTAGCTTGTTAACATTAAATAATTTCGGGCTTAAGCCCAAGGCCGAAAACTTCACCTATACCCCACTAATAATTAATTCACTGTAAAGTAATATTTCCTAGAATGTGTGAACTCAATTACTGAAAGTTTAATTCCCCGGGCGATAGAACTTTCGTTATTTGGTTAACTTCTTTACCTTTCATAATACTTCGTGCTGAGATAAATATTTATACCGTCTGAAGTGTTGCGATGCTGGCTTTTAATTTACGAAAGTTGTTGAGAGCTGCGCAACACAATCAAGAACGGTTAATTATAAGATCATTTTTAGGGATATAACATTATTATTTACTAGCTGTGCCCCGCGGTGTTACCCGCGTTATAAGGTATTTTCCCGCGGAATTACGTTTTCCCGCGGTAAAAAGTAGCCTATGTTATTTTTCAGGCTCTAGAGATTCTGTGTACCAAATTTCATTTAATTCGGTTCAGTAGTTTTTACGTGAAAGAGTAACAAACATCCATACATCCATACTTACAAACTTTCGCCTTTATAATAGTACTAGCGGCCCGCCCCGGCGTCGCACGGGTAAAAAAAGTTCCCGGCAATTTTTCCTTATTTGCTCACCGTTTAGACCTACCCTGGACTACGACAAACATTTTAAAACCAAAATCAGCTCAATCGGCCCAGCCGTTCTCGAGTTTTCATCAGACTAACGAACAACAATTCATTTTTATTTATATAGAAGATAGATGACGCCAAGTTGCTAGAAGTAGACAGTATTGAAACCAATGAAAGCAATCAATTACATGACTGGGAAAATGATGGGAATTATGGAAATTATGAAGATGACGATGACAACGATAAAGATAAAGATGATTAAATATCATTAAATATTAAGCATGAATAATAAATATTTTTTTGTGTATTAAATACATTAAACTGAACAGTTTTGTAATGGTTTCTCATGTGTCTCTCTTGCCTTTATTCGCTCTAAGGGGGTGTTCAACCCTTCAAATATGTCTAGTTATTAAAAAAATATTGAATGAATGATAATTGGACCCTGTTTAGCAGAAAAGATCCAACCAACATCCATTAAAATGTGGGTTGGATCTTTTCTGCATAACAGTGTCCAATTGTCCAGTAATCTTAATATATATAAATCTCGTGTCACAATGTTTGTCCTCGATGGACTCCTAAACCACTTAACCGATTATAATAAAATTCGCACACCATGTGCAGTTCGATCCAACTTGAGAGATAGGATAGTTTAAATCTCAAATTATGGTCGCAATTTTATTTATTGCTAATTATTTGTCTGTTATTATCTACAGGTTAACAAAAGTGTAAGTGTAAAGTGTCTTTTTATAGGTTGTCTATGATTTTGCTTGATAAGCTATTCATACGTGGTGGTAATAATACTCTTTGGGCTATTGTCTATGTCTCGAAAGTTCAATATTCAGTTTATAGGTTGTCTATGATTTTTCTTGATAAGCTATTCATACGTGGTGGTTATATACTCTTTGAGACGAAAGTTCAATATTCAACATAGTTTTCAATCATTTTTTTCTGACATGAGTAACTACTTAATTTTTAATTTTTTAATTTAATTTTTTATTTTTTTTTGTTAAAAGCGTCCGTGAAATAGCGGAGATTATCTATATATTCTATATAAATAAAAATGAATCGTTAGTCTGATTAAAACTCTAGAACGGCGGGGACGATTGAGTGATTTTGGTTTTAAAATGTAATAAATATCTATGTACAAATAAGGAAAAATTGCCGGGAACTTTTTTTACCCGTGCGACGCCGGGGCGGGCCGCTAGTATTCGTATATACTTTTTATTAATAAAAAAATTTAAATTGCAGGAATTTAAGACAGTAAATGCATTTATGTACCTGAGCAATGTTCTGGCATTTGACTTTCTTCGGTGTCTGGGGAAGCGTTAGACCCTTCGGATAGGTCTGGCTTTTAGAATAATGACTTAAAATGATCATTAGAATATTGTGTATTAATCTCAGCTTTTATAATATGACGTGAGCTCAGGTACTGCACGCCTTGATTGCCTGATACCTACTGAAGACACCGTTACTCCAGGTACGTAACCCCCAAACATTGTTCCCTACACCAGTGGGAACACGTGAAAAAAAATTCAGCCTTTATACTTTAACTTAGGTCTGGCAGGCCCTGGCTCTCCCTCTTTATCATTACATTATAATTGTTATTCATTTACTTAATAGAAATAGTTTGAATATTGATTTCTTACAAATATCAAATTGTCATCTATACGTCATTACATAGCTGTCATTATACGTCAATTACATAGCTATCATTTGCGTTTTGTTATTCCAAGTCTGATTCTTTTTTGCTATAACACGTTTTATAGTGACTGTCGTTTCATGTCAAGACACACGGGAACGCTGTCGAACGGGATGAAAAGTATCTTATGTCCGTCTCCTGGCTCTAAGCTACCTCCATACCATACAATTTTCACCCAAATCTGTTCTACCGTTCTTGAGTTATAAGTGGTGTAACTAACACGACTTTCTTTTATATATATAGATAAGTAGGATTATTGTTTCGTTTAATCAAGGGCGTATATAAGTTATTTTTTGTTTATTTCTGTTGTCTTTTGTCTTTTTTTACTTTGTATAAGTTTTACTTTGTTAATTTAAGGTAGTGAGCGTTTCGCAATAAATAAGAAAAAATGTATTCTCTGTTAGGTGAACTGTAATCAGAAAAAAATATCTTTTAACCTTACAGTAAAATACTTATTCGCACTTAAATCATACAAAAATATATTAAAAACTAGTAGTAAGGATTTGCCTATAATTATGGCGATCTTAAAATCAGCATACATCATTTATTTATATAGTTTGTCTAACTTAAAAACGAACGGCAGGAGCAGCATCGCAATTAACAGCATTATTTAAGCTATTTTCACACACGTCATTATCAACACCCATTTAACGTTCCCACTGCTGGGACACAGGGACTTCTCTCTTGGCGAGAGAGAATAGGCCTTAATTCACCACGCTGGCCAAGTGCTGGGTTGGTGAATGTCACATGTCCTTCAAACTCTTTAAAGTTCTCAGAATATGCCGGTTTCCTCACGATGATTGCCTTTACCGTTAAAGCACCATGTTTTAAAGCGACCATACATTTTTCAAGGAGAAAATCCAGAGGTGCGTGGCGGCGTTTGAACCCAACCCTTTGGAATGAAAATCGAGTGTGCTCCCACTTAGCCAGCACGGTTTTCTTATCACGGTGCATATAGACAATGCACAATAATATCATGGTTACTTGTTAAAACTATGCATTTGCAGCAAACTGAAGTTTTACGCTATATTAAAGCAATTCCGGAAGGATGATGACCGCTAAGTTAAGTTGACAATCAATTAGGGCGGGCGGCGGCCATAATCCGCCCTTGTACATTGGTAAACAGCTGCCGCCTTAACTGCAGGCGAGGGCGGGCGACATGACATCTTAATGGACACCTTGTATTTTTGGGAGGATTTAGTGATTTGGTAAGCGAAAAATATCGACTTTGACTTTGACTTTAGAAATAGCGAAGAATGTGGGTACGGTTCATGTAGGGCTGGCATTAATGTGATTTACTAATTTATAAAATGTGTTTTTTCAGTCTGGGTATTCTATGATCATTAAATTATGTACAGTAAACAGCTAAAGTAAGTTACTAAAATCAGAGTTTCAAAACATATATAGTGTTACGTGTCAGATGTAACAATGTATACCAAAGTGTCAATTTCAAATGAAGGTTTATTAAGACGTTATTTTTTATTAACTTCCAATAAATGACAGTTGCCAGTAACATTTGACCAAATATACCGTAGGTATATATTTTTTTGGGAACCTTTTAATTAAGTAGTTATTTTTGATGCTCACTGTACAAGTAAAATATCAAATAGTTTTATGTCATTGAAAAGTTTAATTTAAACAGAAAGTTTATTTCAAAGGAGTACATAAAAATAAAAATCTTAATTATTGAGTTGCCGATGTATAAGGTTATTTTAATGATACAACTTCCAAAAAAATCCAGTCCTAGCATACTTTAAATTATATTAAAATAAATATAAATATTTTAAATAAATATATAAATAAATAATAAAAATAAATAAGAATTGACAACTATAAATATAAAAAGTATTAGTTTCCAAATCATGAAAAAAAAAGAATAATAAAATCGACAGAAATGGCTCATTGCGACTCAAAATTATAAAATAAAACACAAAAAAATACCTACCCTACTCTTTACGTTAACCCCTCAACCACCCTGCCATAATCCAGCCCATTAGACCGGCGCAAACGACCCAAACCGACTGAAACTGACGAAATCTCTATTTTATTACCCAAAAAGGATATTTTGAACCACTTTAGCTGATTGACCGGACTAGCGGGCGACATTACGCTAATTCACTGAAATTCTGTTTTGACAGTTCAATTGGAAGCTGTTATCGTAACTACGGCGATTTGAGTTTTTTTGGCGAATCTATATATTCTTATACAACGCTGAAGAGTTTGTTTGTTTGAACGCGATAAACTTAGGAACTACTAGGTCTGAAAAAAAAAGATTTCTGTGTTATAAAGCCCATTCATCGAGGAAGGCTTATTTTTATAAGCTATAGGAAAATCCACAAAATACGGTCAGAATTCAACCCTTTAGCTAAGATAAAAACGTGTATTATGTCGTCAAACTAAAAGTAAATAAAATATTCTACAGATGTGCTACATAGTGATTCTAAATGACATAAATGGTCACCAATCAGCATGTGCTATCACAGAACTAGGTCCTGTCATAGCGCCTTTACACCAACATTAACCTTCAAGAGGTCGCGCAAAAAAAATTATGTACATTATATCAGATTAAATACAAATTAAATAAAACAATAAAATTTTGACTGTTATAAGTAACCGTCGCCATCAGGTGAATACTGTACTACAAACGCTTCGCCAAATTTCTAATAAATGCGATCTATGTATTCCAGAAGGCACGGAAAGTTGATACAAAAATCTTATTTCATTCTCGGTGAAACAATGACAGGCTACTAGGGTTGGAAAGTTCAAGTGACAAGAGATAATAATATAATGAACGAAAATATCTCGAGTGCGGTCGAATCGACGCCGAGCGACCGCCAAGGTTAAGAAAAGGTTTACACGTTTCATGAAAAAGTATTTGTAGAAAATCAAGCGGTTTTGTAAAAATAAATTTAAAATTAAAAAATTCCACAACACCTAATATATACGTAAAGATACTGAAATCTTTTTTTGAACTTAATTCGTATTAAGCTCTGAGCTTTTTAGTTTATTCGCTTTGTTATTTGACAAAACATCTCTTCCTTACAAAATCTCGTGTTTTTATTAAATACAGAATTAAAGAAAGATTTTTAAACAGAAAGTGAGCAGCAGCTAGCCATATAACACTTAAAACTGATGATACCACGATGAGACAGTTTTTGAGTTTCGGAAAATAAATTAAACAGCGTCGAAATTTCGGAAAATTTCGACGCTGTTTAATTTATTTCGCGATCATCGCACTTCCACCAACGTCGAAATATGGGAAAACTCTAAAACAGTCTAATTAGTTCCATTTCAATAGCTGTATTTTTTATTTTGCCGGACCAACGTATTTTCCGCATTTATTTATTTTTATAGGTAAACATTAGCCTAGTAGCTATCTAACACCGATAATTTTTCAAGTCGGACCAGTGGCTGAGATAAGTAATATTACTAAGTATAAAAAATGCAAAGAACATGCACAGTTGAATTATAATAATCACGCTTATTATATAACCAACGTCAGTACTCTCAGGTCAATTTATTTCGGCTGTATTAAATACCTATAGATCTATGACCTCCAAAGACAATAGACTAACCACCATTAAACTGTAATATCCATTATTTGAATGGACAAGCGGAACCATCAAAGCATTTCAAAGAGATGCTTACCCTTCAAGTCTTAAGACAAAGTCTTTGGGCTATAGCATCACGTCTCAATGGGCAAAGACGAGTATAACCGGAGCCTGTGGTTTGTATTTCAATAAGCTTGGTCCGGAATTTCGAACTTACCACGAAATAGGGTGATTAAATGAAATGTGCTGGTATTGTACTGTAAGGTTTCCGTCCTACACCTTTAGATGATAATATGATATGTATGCTAAGGGATGATAATTGATACAGGTTAACCTGATAACTTTGATTTATTGATATGTGAATACAAGGGACGACCGCGGCGGTCGAACGCGTACTGATGCTTTGTAAGTAAAATGCACCGCTTGCAAAGGTGCAAATGTGCGGTTTATACTTAAATCGTGCATGTACCAAATGTGATAATATGTAGAAGGCATTCGGTTATGAGAATAGCGTTTGTCTTGATTCGCGGTTACTTAAAAAACTACTGTATTTTCAGGTGGTTTAAACATTATAGACAACGTTTCTAAGGTTTAACCAAACAATGGAAGTAAATGATTTTGTGTCTTTTATCTTGAATTCCAGAATTTTAGATCAATTCGATTTCTTATAATTGGGCTCTGCGCTTGAAGCGTCAGTTTGCAAGTTAAGTAAAATAATAAAGTGAAAAGATGTTACTCAGTTGAACGCCATTTTACAATCAGATGGTATTATTATTTATTATTATTATTAAATAAATAATAATCAGATGGTATAATTTTAGATATTTTATGTCAACAAAGAAATGTCCAAAAGCCTTTTTGGCTAAGTGGAAGCACACTCGATCCGAGGTCGTGGATTAGCTTTAATTTACAAAAAACATTCTTTATTTTATGAAATAACTAAGTTATTTATTCTGATCTTAATTATCGATATCGACACAAAAACAAGTTTTAACCACATTATTTGGAGAAATTGGAAAGCTACAGTTCATAAAGCTTTCTTTCGGTGTGTAAACACCTTTGCTTACGTTAAATATGTAAAATTATGGAATGGGCTATAAACTGAAAGTCGAAGTCAAGACATAAAAGTATACTTAATGCACCTGGGTGAATTAACTCAGGTGAATTAACTAAACTGCCATATTTTGCAACAGAATTTGTCCATAACTTTTTATTTTTATGATTCATGTCTTTCTCCTTAAAATGTTTTCTAAAACATATCTATACATGTATGCCTATAATAATAAGTATATCAGATGCCTCCTATAGCTTACCACGGGGCTAGATGTTGTTGTGTGTATTGTCCGGCAATATTTATGTATTTATAAAGTGTATTCGCGAAAACAAACTATTTATATATATATTTTGTATATAATTTATTTATATTAATCATTTTAGATACATTTGTCATCATAATTCAGATATTCATTAACATAAAAACATTTATGTCGTACAAATATCCTATTTATTGAGGAATTAATTATTATTTACAGCGGGAAACCCCGTTTTTCCTGCGGGAAAATACAAAAATCACGGGCAACGCCGTTTCGCGAAAAACTAGTAAATTGATATACCTACATACATATTAACGTCTTATCGCTCTCGCTATGAGAAAACGTAAATAGGATTGTTGATGATGATACATATTATGTAAACAGTGAATTAGTCAGTGTCCGGAACGCTGTCATGGCCATCTGCAGTCAACAGCATTAAAAGTCCATTCGAAAAAAAATATATAGTCAGTCTTAGAATATAATATAAAAAAATTCGATGGTGATAAATAACGATTTTTTCGAATAAAAAAACCTACCATAATACCTCTATCAATTTCCATAAGTTTTTGCATTGCTAGATTGTGCTAGCAATGCAAAACCTCGCGGACGCAAAATTTAATTTCCCTCTCTCGCCGGTCCTATTTACACCCGAAAATTAATGCAGATTTATTTAAACAACATAACAAGCCATTACGGAAATTCACAGCCACACAAAAGACATAAAGCCAAATAAAGTCCCGAAATCAGAAACAGTCAGAGAACATTTATTTAACAGCAATAAGTCCGAAATAAAATTCTCACGTCCGAACACAAAAAAGTATTGTCCCAAAGACTGTGGAACGGTCACTCCCCGGGAGAATGACTCCCCAGGGGAGATTGGGGGTGAATGGGGTAGTTTGGGGGAGCCAGAGGTCCGAGCGACCCTATTTCTGGGATTTATGGAGCTTACGGCAAGGGGATTGCGAAAAACACCTTTTGTTAAGTGATTTTGTGATTTTCCGCATAGTTTTTGATGTAATTTGTACATAGGTACGTCTTTCAGGCATCCTCAGATATCAATAAATTCATATTTGTTAGGATCTTTATAGCCAGTGCATTGTTTTGTTCTGAAGCAATACGGAGTACGGTAACTAACATTGTGAAATTTTATACATATGAAGATTACACATTGGTAAAGTTTGTGAGATTGTTGGTGGGCTTGTGACGTTTTAGGGAATAATCTCTAGAACTACTTGACCGCTTTAAATTAAACTTGGTACATAGATACTCCGAAGCCTGAAAAATGACATAAGCTACTTTTTACGAGAAAATTCGTAAAGCGGGGGTAATATGACAGCCCATTAAAGTTTGGTTCACATATTCATTTGAACCTAAAAAAATACAAAGGCTACAATTACCTAAATAAATAAATGATACCAATGGAAAATCTATTAAAAGCGATTATCTATGCGAGTAACATCGCGGGGCACTGCTAGGCACTAATTAAAAACGTTTGGATATGTGGTACAAGGTAGATATAATAAAAAAATGGAGTATTATTTTTTAGTGACGGTCTGCAGGTTTATGTAAGTTTTATAAAATGTAAATCCGTTTTTGCCTTATGGCATAATTTATAAGTTATTTTTTAAGATATAAGAGCTGTGGATTTTGTTTGATAAATAAATAAATAAATATTGTGAATGGGAACTCCTTGCATAGGAGTGAAAGCGGAGATAACGGCTGAGATAGAAATAGAAGAACTACATTAATGTTTCATTGACCCCAAATAGTGAAGGAAATTAGATACTTCTTCCTCGTATCTCTTATTTGAAATACAATAAGAGTAACCAAAACGTACGATTAATTGACAGTTGGACAGATAGGAATAATTTCTAAACAGTTCAATATTATCGAACTACTAGGTTACTACACGGATCAGTTGGAATCATCATCATCATCATGATTAGCTTCATTCTTGATTCTTTCTCGTAAAGAAAATCCAAGCGTTCCAAATTTTGAACTCTAATAATGACTGATTTATGAAAATATTTATTAGAAGTGTTATTTATAATTCGGCAGCTATATTCATGGAGTGCTGTAAGTCCCGACCCATTTCAATCTCGCGGTCAGTTAGAAGTGATCAAATCAAGGTTTACATTTTATAGTTTAACAATAAATAATTAAAGTTTAAGAAAAAACCCCGATTCCAACGCTTGAATTTCCTTAAAAGTAAAACAGCATAATATTTTGTAATGGGCACGCGATGCGCTTTTATTTGATACCCCACTCGAGTATATTTGCAGATTTTCGGTTTTCCTTCCCCACTCTCACCACATAACTTTTAAACGGCACAACCGATTTTCACGAAACAAGTCTAAGAAACCCGCGCCAAACTCACCTTTCATACATAAACTAAATTAAAATAGCTTCATCCGTTCGGGAGCTATGATGTCCCAGAATGACAGACAAACACAGAGACAGACACACAGACAGACAGACAGACACACGCCCCTTTTTTGGTCGGGGTTAAAGTAGTTTATATTTACGATGTTTTATAACCTTGAAAAAAAACCAATGACAAAAATTTGGGTGGAAAATATTGCAAACTTAGCCCCAATTTCACTAAATTATGTTCAATTAAAAAATATAACCTAAACACAACATAAATGTTAGTTATAAACTACCCAACGGGGCTCATGTCTGAGAATAAAATTAATGTAAGACCTTTACGTAACCGCATGAAACAACAAATAAATGATTATATTTATGAAATCGAGCATTATTGAACCAAGTTCAACTATAGAAATATGTCAATTTAATGTCATTTTGATCTCAGTTAGGCGGTTAAACGAATTTAGCTCGATCTGAAAATTTTATAGCCAATGGTGAAATCGGACCTTAGAACATAAAAAATACTAGCGGACGCCTGCGACTTCGTACGCGTAGAATAAGAATAAGAATAAGAAAACTTTATTATAAAATTGTGTTGCATATACTAGAGTTAGGTATTTACACATAAGAATAAGAATAAGAAAACTTTATTGTAAAATTGTGTTGCATATACTAGAGTTAGGTATTTACACATAAGAATAAGAATAAGAAAACTTTATTGTAAAATTGTGTTGCATATACTAGAGTTAGGTATTTACACATACTATGTACTGGTTTTCAAATATCGTTAAAATGTCAGTCAGTCAGCTTCTCCTTTTATATATATAGACAGACATACATCTTAATTAAAATACCACTCTTGTATCTCAAGCAAATCCAAGTATAGAAAACTTATTAAACTTATCTTAAACTGAGCAGGCGAAGTTTTATTTTACATGGCGCTAGTTAAAATATTAACGGCGTTTTGCTCTTGACAATTACGTATTCTATATATGATAAAAAAATCTTTTTCAGCTCTCAAAGAGATCTTTTACAAACATCGTGAGGAAACCGGCATGCTCTGAGAACTTTAAAGAGTTTGCAGGACATGTGACACTCACCAAACCGCACTTGGCCGACGTGGTGAATTAAGGCCTAATCTGGAGAGATTAGGCATTAATTCACCACGGCTTTAATTGACGAGAGCGTCAAGAGAGAAGTCCCTGTATCCTAGCAGTTGGACCTTTGATAGGGTGTTGATGATGACGATGAATCGATTCAAAGTCGCATCTACCCCCGTTACACCTTATCACCCACCTTAAAGTTACAAACTATATGTTTGTCTGTCAGTCGGCGCGGGTCGGCCACTAATCATGCGACACACCTGCTAGTCGGCTCAGGTTATGATTTATGTCGTGTTTCCCTGGGCTACATGTCTATGTCTATGTCGGTTATATAGGCTGTGGTATTGCGAGTACCTGAGGACTACACCGGCCTCTTTTGTGTAGAAAAAGGGTTCTATTAAATATTAACAGTAATAACGCCGACAGTCAAACGAAACAGTCAAACGTGTTGCTCAGAGAAATTTAAAGTTTTTATAATATCAAAAAGAAATTACTACTCGTGCGAAGCTATTAGTGTGAGCTATAATTTGGTGTAGCTTGAGTGAAGTTTCACCCAGAATCAGCTGAGTAAGACACAAAAACATTTATAAAATTATGATCTGTGAATTATCGGGTATATTTTGTGGAAATCAAAGAACTGATAAGTACAGTACGTGCATCATTGTAAATAATGATACCAGCTTTAATTCTTAATATTTTGTTACTGCCATTTTTGTAATAAAAATAACACAAACTAAATAAATATGCAAAATAGTGATCGCGCGGAACAAATTACGTGTCAAAAGTGATTATATTTATTGAGAACCTCGGTGTAATCATGATTATTCAATCTTGACTCATTAAAACTTCCCTAAGAACTGACACATTTTGCTGTTGACTATACATAATTGAAATTAATATAGTTTTTGTACACAATTCGAAGTCAAAGACAAAACGCTTCTTTCCTTAGACGCACAGGGCAACTTAAAGTTAATTTAAATAAAAACTAAAGATAATAAAGGAAATAACATTGTCTTGACAGTTCGCTTAAGTTTTTACACTGAGTTGAGCGAATAATACAACCCAGCATTCGTCTCTTATGTTTTTATAATAACAATATTGGTGTAGAACATAGTACTGTTTACACAATTCACTTGTTAACTCACTTGATATTATTAGGGTGGCCTATGTCCAGCATTTCAGCGCACTACGTGCTACGTACTACGATTAAATAGATAATTAGGAAAAAAACTAGCGGCCCGCCCCGGCGTCGCACGGGTAAAATAGTTTACGCGACGCGCGGACGCTTTTAACAAAAAAATACAAAATAAAAAAAATAATAATTAAGTACTTCAAACTCATGTCAGAAAAAAATGATTGAAAACTATGTTAAATATTGAACTTTCGAGACATAGACAATATAGCTCAAAGAGTATACATGTCATATAATCACCACGTATGAATAGCTTATCAAGAAAAATCATAGACAACCTATAAAATGAATATTGAACTTTCGAGACATAGACAATAGCTCAAAGAGTATATTACCACCACGTATGAATAGCTTATCAAGAAAAATCATAGACAACCTATAAAAAGACACTTATTTTACACTTTTGTTAACCCGTAGATAATAACAGACAAATAATTAGCAATAAATCAAAATTGCGACTATAATTTGAGATTTAAACTGTCCTATCTCTCAAGTTGGATCGAACTGCACATGGTGTGCGAATTTTATTATAATCGGTTAAGGGCCCCTTATACCGCAAATGCTGTTTTTAAAATCAATATGAATCAGTCAAAAATTGACGTAAAATTCTGAAAAAAATATATGTTTCAGTTGAGGATCTTACAGAGTGCAATTCGCTTACATTTACACAATAAGATGAACTTCGCTCGATAGAAAAAAATACCAAAGTTGCCTCTTTTTAAAAAACATTTTCAATACTGTGC
Organism: Gymnoscelis rufifasciata; assembly: GCA_929108375.1. Lineage (NCBI taxonomy): Eukaryota > Metazoa > Arthropoda > Insecta > Lepidoptera > Geometridae > Gymnoscelis > Gymnoscelis rufifasciata. Next base: position 2,264,956 of record OV815327.1, on the reverse strand, counting down.
CTAAAATAATAAATTTATTGACCTTTTTTTTACACCAATCTTTAGATAAATCAATTTTCTAGTGAAAATCGCTGAGGTGCGTGTTGTAGTGTTATTTTCCTATTTATTATGCCTAAATACCTACAAACCCGCGAGCGGCGCGACGCCCGCGGGCTTCGTCAGTCGCGCGGTGGCGCTTACCGACGACGGACCTGTGCACTGGCTCTTCCCGCCCGAAGAGCGACGTGCGACGTGAAAAAAAAGGTGTGTGTGCGATTCAAACACGACAGAAGTGAAACTACAACAATTAATAAAAACCGTAATTGGTTTTACAAGTACAAGGACAACTGCGCGACATTGCCGTCGCGACGGCAATGTCTATTTGGTAGCGTTGCGCAGAATGTGTCACTGAAATGAAAAGATATGTACATATCTTTTCATTGGAGTGAACTATATCTATCTTCTAGCTCAGTAGTTCAGTTAGTTCACTTGCTCAACAGTATCAAATGTTGTTGTCGTTCGGCTTTCTTTCACTAGTTAATCAAGAGATATTGAATGGGATATAAAACAACAGTTCAATCAATGATATTATCTCAGCTAATGCGATGAGTTAGGACACGAGTTTGTTTAAAAATGAATTGAAATGTACCTAAATATAGTTGGTAGTAATTCATTATTTATATTTATATTAGTTGAATATTTACCTACTATTGCAGATCCATGAGTTTTTAACATACCTACGTATAGGTATACTGGCTTATAAAAAAAGTTACGTGAAAATAAATAGTAAAGTATAGAAAGGTATACAGTTTTTATCACAAAGATATATTTTATGTCAATATAAATAAAAAGACTAAAGAAAACAATGCTGAGGTTCGCGCGTAATTACTTCCATCCTGTTTATTTTTGGCAGAGTTGAGGCAAATACTTTGGTGTTATTATTATTATTCAAATGAAAGAGATAAGTAAACTGGTAAACAACAAACTTCGACTATAAGAAGAACGACGAAGTCTTTTACTTCGTATATGATCATATACGAACGTGACCGAGTGAAACAGACAATCACTTCAGTACTTACAACAGAGCGTGACAGCATAATCTATCCGCGCGGGCTATCTATCTTTCATTCGTCCCGATGCGATGAAGACAACTGAGCTAAAAGAGTTAGTGAGCTAGTTGAATTGTAAGTGAACGAGAGAGAGAAGGAAGGATCACAACTGAAGTATATCTTTTGAAGGATTCATTCGTGAACTACACATGTCTACTATTTGGTATTTGGGCCGGGGAAAAGGAACCAGTACATATCGAAAGAATCGAAAAAGATGATGAATTTTGGAAATCAAAGATGGAATCAAAATTATTACACTTATACCACCTGTCCAATGTCTGCTGCCAGAAATCGTCAACCCCAAACACACTCGTGGTATGCCTATACGGAATCTGACACTTGAATGCGAATCCACCGAATCCGAAAATAAAGAAAAAGAGATTTTTTTATCGCAAAACATTATTAATTTGCAATCAGGAATAAGAATAAGAACATTTTATTGTATAAATTCTGAGTCATGTACATGAAGATCTTAAATAAAATCGAGTATCAACAATTTGATCCACTTCGGACATACAATATAGTAATAATTTAACACAATCGTTAAATTATAACAAAAATTACAAAAAGAAAATCAGAACCTACATACTAAAAACACTTCGAACAAAGTACCTTATATTTACCTAGTTCTCAAAGTATTCCTTTGGGTTATAGTGAACACTATTTACAAGCCAGTTTCTAAGTTTAGTCTTGAATGAATTTCCGTTAAGTTCTTTTATTTCAAATGGCAAATGATCAGGACCTAGCACTAGAACTCTAAATTACAATGAAATTTAAGCATTTTATTCCTCATATAAAATGTATTTTTTTTATAAATGAGAATAAATATTGTACATAACAATTATGTTTGTTTTCATTTTGTTGTTTGTATTCTTTACCACAAATTCTTCAATCATAATTATCACCTCACTAATTCAAAAAGTTTAGTAAGAAAAATTATGTTTACATTCAATACCTACATACCTACTACAATAAACTTTCATTTCAACCAAATAAAAGAATATAGTCAATAAAATAATCAATATTATGTACAAAAAAAATACAGTCAATAAAATTAAAATCACCGTAGCTACTGCATTATGCTGTATTGTGGCGTTCTTGCTGCCGACAAAGTTCGCCGGAGTTCATATCAAGTCGGCTCCCGCGTAACGCTCATGCAAGTCGACTGGGCGAGTAAAATGCCTAAATCTTCGAAACAAGGTGGCCTTAAGTGGTTTAGGAGTCCATTGAGGACAAACATTGTGACACGAGATTTATATATATTAAGATTACACCGAGGGAGGCATTTGTCCTGCAAAAGACTACCTACGAAGAAATGAACGAACTTGTAGTACATACCAAGATTTTCATCACGAAATAGGGCACTAATCAGATAAACCTTTGCCATTATCGCTATGTTTGCAATACATCGTCGAGCCTAACATTTGTTGCTTCCATTATTTCCCGAATGTTTCAACGATCACGCGATGCTCTCGTAACAAAGTTTAGGGTAGTTCCATATAAATGAGATAATTATGGAAGATCTTATGTGATTGTCGGGTGTGTTTATATGGAATCATAATTTACTGGGTATTTCGTGTGCATGTGCTATGAGTGTTCTTTGATTCGATATTCAAGAAAATTTGTGAGGATATATAAAAAAAATACTAAAATCAAATGTAATGAACAAGTTAAAGAATTTTCAAAGTAAAAATAAAAAAGTATAGTCGTTTTAATGGAAATACTCATACTCCATGTCTTAAACAGTAGTTTTGTCGTTTTATTGCTCCAATTTAGTCCATTGAAAGCGCTAAAGGTAGTTACTTAATAATTTGACAAAACAGTGCACTAAATTTAACTCATTTTAGTTTACCTTTGAGTTATTCCAACTAGTTTTTTTCACCATTCGGTTTTTTTTTTGGAATTCGCTCCCTGCTGCTGTGTTTCCTGTTACCTACAACCTGAGTATCTTCAAGTCAAGAGTGAATAGGTACCTTCTTAATCTACGTGATCCATTCTCGTCCACATCGGTACTTACCATCAAGTGAGATTGTGAAAAACAAAGATTATCAGCAAAAAAAAAAAAAAACAGAAATTTTCGGGAACATCGGAGTGAAGAACACTCGGTATTTTCATGTTCTTCTCGTTCGATATAAACTTTAACCCGCGGCATAAAAATAGGGTATGTTACATAAACAAATATTTAGTTCCACATTTAGATTATTAAATAACAATATACCCGTACTTTTTATTTTTTCTTGGAAACGAACAATCACTACGATACGAACAGTTTCGCGTGACGTAACTTTCAAGGAATCTCTACTTAATTTATACGTGACAATCTCCCGGCATCGACTCCGGATCTTGGATATACTCTATATCTTGGACATAGACATAGACAACGTTTATTTGCTTCAAAGTCATACAAGAAAACACAAATAAATAAAATTGATAGTAGGTACATACAAAAAACATTAACTATACAAACAAAAATACACAAATTATTTAAGAATGCTCTGTAGCAAAATAAATGAAGCTCAGCATAATGCCAGCTACTGGAAGCAGAGGCGCTGATTTTCAGCTTCAACCGTTACAAACACAGGACCTTGTGAAAACAGTAACCAACCTATTGAAATAAACTAAAGGAAATAAAAAACCGTAACGGTCTTGTAACATTAGCCTAAAAATAAATAAATAAACATATATGTATATGAGTTGTATATAAGTAGGTAACATGGTTATATAATTATCATAAATGCCACTTCTTTATTAAATTGATAAAGTGAAAAATAGGTGTCCAGTATTTTTGGACGGACTTAACAAAATACCTATTTTTTATGAAGTTATCATGCACATTCACCGGTCAGAGGTGATAAAGCAATAAACATCACCAGATTCCATCTGTTCTAAATTTTTAAGGTCCTTTATGAAACCTGCTATAAAGACTTCGGTATCTGTATGTCCGACGATACAGAGAGTCCCACCACGCTGTATCTCAAGAACCGTATAGATAGAGAGTTGAAAATTTAAGGGATGAATTTCTGTTGCCGCTCCGAGTATAACAATAAATAATAAAAACACTCGACTGCGACTTTTTTATTTTTATTTTGACTAAGTGTCACTCACTCTCACTCTTTATGAATCTAACGGACACTTGTCAAGCTAAAATGCAGGCTGCAGAGTGTGCCTAACAATTTACATACGTACAAACATACACTCGAAAAACATTACCTACTTCTGGCACAGTCGGGTAATCATAATTAACCTTATCCTTAAAGATTATTAATAAATCATTTAAATGCAAGGACCTAAGCCACTCGGTCACTTAACCCAGGTAACAAAACGTCGTAACAAGACACCCCAACCCTCTGAAGTGGGGTCATAAAGGGCCCAATTAGGGGTAGGGTGAACAAAGATACAATGCCTATTTCCGGTCGCTCACTTCCGGTGCGCTGATTGAGTGACATCGTGATTTCAATGGAGATTCTCTGATGTATTAATCTATGGTAAATGTGTCTTTTGGTCAGTTAGATGCTTGATAATAAAATATTAAAGATATGTTGATGTGTTGTTATTTCTACATATATTTAAACAGTGAAACCAAAGTTGATGACATTGAAAAATCAATAAAATAATTAAGAGATAGATTGATGTCTATGTCGGTGCGTCTGTTCGAAACAGGATCATATCTATATTAAAATACTAGTGGCCCGCCCCGGCGTCGCACGGGAAAAAAAAGTTCTCGGCAATTTTTCCTTATTTGCTCACCGTTTAGACCTACCCTGGACTACGACAAACATTTTAAAACCAAAATCAGCTCAATCGGCCCAGCCGTTCTCGAGTTTTAATCAGACTAACGAACAACAGTTCATTATTATTTATATAGATAGATAATTAAGTTGTTGTCAAACTTATCTAGCATAAGAGACCGAATCAAGTCTGTTTATTAAAATGTTAATAAATATTTAATAAAAAAATAATTAAATCACTCTCTATGTAAATTAAATTAATGAATGAAAATAATCTGTTCCAATTTTTGAACAATATCCTAATTAAGTTGTATTGATGAAATTAGGACACTATTCATAATAAAATTGATACGGATTGTCTAATTTGGGTCACAGACAGACAGGAGTATTAGGTGCCACAGAGTAGCTGTACAGGGGCGAAAAATAAGCTAGATGAGACATAAATTATGCAGGTAAGTGAGCACAGCTACTATTTGCTTAGAAGGTCAATATTTAATAGAAAAAAACCTAATTATTTTTCATACAAGTATGCCTGGAACCAAATAACTGAAGTGGTAGTATGCTGAAAATGAGAATGATGTCGTAAAATTGTACATTTAAAAACACATCTACACGTCAACATTTAGCCTCGTTGTCTCTAAGCTTGTGTCACGGGTACTAGACATCTTATATATTATAATAGACGTACATATATATAAATTTTATAAGACTATTAATTTCACTATAAAATTTAATCAGTTGTCCTAGTTAGTTACATATTTTGTATTATTACAAAAAATATAAGATAAAGATAAGATAAATATTCTTTATTGCACACATAATTAAAATCACAAAACTAAAAATAAGCACTTAAGACTATGCGACAAATGGCGGTCTTATCGCTAAAGAGCGATCTCTACCAGACAACCTTGAATGGATAGGATTATTGGGAAAAATAAGGGGACCTGTGTGCTAGATACGAAAGTATTATAAGGAGTATTATAATAACAATACTAAAAATAGAAATACAATAAATTACTTATTTAATGTAAGTATTGAATTATTAAAACTAATTTACACAATTTTGCTGATGACCAAAAATATCTAACTACCCTAGACTTGTAAACAAATTTTATGTGATAATGTGAGAATGTTTTTTTTTTATTCTGTTATTATTATTTACTAGTGATGACAATCTCACAGTGGCTTTGATACTCCCTATACTTTCGTATTTTTCTATTCATCATAGTAACTACGATAAGTCATTTATGTTCCATCACAAGGTACAGGGAAGGAAAATAGCTCAAAGAATTCTTTGCAGATATTTTTGTGAGTCATCATAGATATTTTTCCTATTTGTATAAACGATGGCGGAAAACGAAATAGTAAGAATCATTGCGATTGAATAAATCAAGTCGAACCGGAATAAATTTCGAGTTGAATGTTCTTGTGAGCATTTGTTATTTTCTACGAATAAAATTTTAAGAACAACAAAAAGAGAGGAGTTTTAGGAAAGATTTAATACCTACATAACTGCTTGACTACAATTCACGACGCTACGTCGTTACGTTCTACGACAATTCATAATATAAGTAGCTGACATAACAAATTATTTTGCTTCCCATTGTAATGCATTGAATTGTAATTGATTTATTAGTGAATACTTGACATTATGCATTTTATTTGGTATTGACTAGGTATTTGCAATTTGACATATTTATGTATTGAATGTGATTTTAGGTATCTTGCGTGATATTTTTATTTTTGTTGATTTATTTATGTTTTTATTGAAAACTGGCTGTAATTGTGACGTATAATTTTATTATTAATAAAATACTATTAATGACTACAATTATTATGAGTGATTTTTTTTATTTGACCTATCTTTTTTGTCGTGTCTTCAAGTGATTACTCAAAATTCCGTAAATATTGTTTTCGTGTGTACACGTTGATGTAAGGGCGTATATTAAAAAAAACATGATAAATATATATATATATCATGAACTTTGCGCGATGCCCGTACTTGGATAGGTGACCACTCTGACTGCAATAAAAACATGTTTGTTTTTTATTTTCTGTGTTTATTTTTCATTACAATAGGTGTATAAACTGTCCAACCCAAGGTGTAGTATGATTCTATCTTATACTTGTCTAATTTATTCATTTATAATCTAAAGATAATCTTTCTAAGAGAGATTTTAGAGATATCTCTCTCTCGTTGAAACATCGTTATTTTCCGCCGTTTATAAACTCTAGCCCTCCTCAATAAATACTGTAACTGAAACTTACATTATTTTATAAATCGGACCATTCGTTTCTGAGAGATACTAGTGATACCTGAGTGATGCTGAAACTGGTCATAAATCAATTATAACTACAAATATGCTACGATATTACTGACACAATGCCCTATCGCCAACACATTGTCTCAATTTCGGTTGAGGATCACCACAACAAAGCCACATTCAGGCATCCAGGTCAAACAGACGGACGGACATAACCTGGTCCAGATAAGAAATATATGTATTCTCAGTCATGAATAGTCATTTATTGATAATATTATTATACCAAACACAACAGTGACCTAATTTAATGGATTGATTTGAAAGAAACTGGTGGTAGTATTGAAATAGGTCATATGAAATAAAAGCCGTGTTGGCTAAGTGGGAGGCCACTCGACTTTCATTCCGAAGGTCGTGGGTTCTCTGGATTTTTCTTCTTGGGAAATTTATGTGCGCTTTAAATAAGCGCTTTTACTGTGAAGGCAAACATCATGAGGAAACCGGCATGTTATGGAAACTTAAAAAAAAAAAGAGTTTGAAGGACATGTGACATTCACCAACCCCCACTTGGCCAGCGTGGTGAATGAAGGCCTAATCTCTCTCGTCAAGAGAGAAGTCCCTGTGTCCCAGCAGTGGGAACGTTAATAGGGCGATGATGATATGAAATTAATAATAGGCCTAATTGAAATTTATTATTTATTTTTACTCCTTCAGTGGCGCGGCGGGCGAGGGTTCGATTCCCGCCGAGGGTGAAAGTGTTTGTTGTTCTGCAATCACTTTCTCCTTGGTCTGGGTGTTTATATGTAATAAAAAATATCTACCCATATTATGTATGCATATTATATTAAGTATATCAGATATCTAGTACCGTAACACAAGCTCAGAGCTTACCACGGGGCTAGATGCTGTTGTGTGAATTGTCAGGAAATATTTATTTATTGCTTAAATATCGATATGTTAATAGTTAAAAAACCCTTCATATAGTTTCCAGTACATACGAAATGCAGCCTATAAATTGTTCACTAGATCATTATGGAATAACTGTAAAAAAATCATACACAATTTACGATAAATGCCGATCATAAGCTCGCCTATTACGTTCCCACTGCTGGGATACAGGGGCTTTTCCCTTTACAAAAGATATTAAAAAGAAAAATCCAAAGGTGCGCAGCAAGGTACGAACTCATGACCTTCGGAATGTATATCTAGTCTGCTCCCATTTACCCAATTATTTATTGAAAATATTTTTTTTTCAGTGCTGAAGGGCTAAAAGCATTGAAAAAATATTTACATAGTATATTCAATTCATGAAAATTCAATGTAATGCGCTCAAACGAAACATGAATAATAATCCTAAAAGCAATGACGAAGCAATCAGAACAATGCTGAACTCTTTTCCATTGCCGAAAGCACTCATTGAAACAATGGAATCGTTTAAAAAGCAATACCTACTCGTCTCAAAGGCAAACACAAATAGGGACATGTGGATGCAGGAGTGGATCAAGGGACATAGAGAAAGGGCGTAGAACTAGAACATAATTTCCTAGTCCAGCGGGGCCAAATGACACACACAGATAATTTTCTCGAACAATTTGTACTATAAAATAAATCGACTGCGATAATTATTACCCTGTTACATAAACTTGTCTTTGTATTAAAAGTAAGGAAAACAATTACATTAAGTAAATTATTTTTTGGAAAAGCAAATGCCTATGTATGTATGCCTAAATGTAGCACTTTGCCTTATTGAATAATCATACTAGTCTCCGAATTTGAATCGCCCTTTTTCATACATGCATGCACTCAATATATTTAATGTTTTTACAATAAATACATTGAGTACATTACAGGAGTTCATAAAGTTGTAAGTGTTACTTTGAAAGTGCAAAATTGATAATGTACCAGCTACTCTGGTCCTGAATCCGGCCCCTCAGCAGTACAAAACGCCAGAGGGGCATTTCCTTCATTTCCACATTGCCATGAGAACTCGTATTAAGCGTGAGTTATATTTGTTTTCACGACAACTTTCCGGTCCATAATTTTTTGAACTTTTTCCGTTGGCTCTGTGTGTGACGTACTGTTTCTCGTTACGACTTATGAAAAGGGTTTCCATGTTTTATGGGTTTAACACTTTGAGCACAAAGGCTTGAAATACATTTTTTTTTATGAGGATTTATAAAAAAAAAAACTCGGCATTAGAATCTCAGAGAAATTAAAGTATCAAATGTCGTTTACGTGTTTTTGATCTGCTTGAAAGTTTAACTAAAATAATCGAATTGATCCTTTGATTAAATTGTGAAAATATTGTTTAGTATACTAGCGTACTAGATAAATAGTTATGAACCCGGTGAAATTTTACAAATGCTTATCAAATCAATTTCGAACGCCGCTTTGTTATTTCTCCATTTTCTTTATTATAAATTTAATTTGTAATCATAAATAAAACTGATAAAAATGACCTCCATCCACGCGAAGCCGGAAAAGGATGTTACCATACTGCTATTTAATAGGAAACCGTTCACGAATTTAATTAGTTTCATTTAAATAATCACAAAATCAATAATGGATATCAAATTTAACTAATAATATCCTACCCAAATTAATGAAACTATAAGATGATGGGTTTCCTTTTGTGAAGCTATAAACATGCAAATACGAAACAACTTAATACACAACATCCCAGTAGTAAATCAGAATTAATTCACCGATCATGCAAAACCACTCAATTGTACTGTCAGGCCCTCTAAACTCACTTATTTAATCCAACCCTTCGTCCCAACTTCGACCTTTCCAACCCGAATTACGGTTGCAAATTGTTTGTTTCGGATTCCAATTATGGTGGATGTTGTCACCGCTGATGGCAGGAATGACGTATTGCCTTTCGGAGATTTCATTACCGTTTAGTTAGAGGACGATTAGAGGAGTAGAGGAGTAGAGGAGGAAGAGAAGGGGCCCCAAAGGCCGTCCCTTGCGGCAGCCCACGCCTCGCCCGCTTGAATTTTAATGAGCCGATGTGTTTGTGTGAATAGGTTTGTAATTACAATGTTGATGGCGTTATTTTAACGATAACAGCTGTTAAATGGGGATTAAGCGTAGCTTTTGTGAAGTTTATGAGATGAGTTATTGTGTAAGAAGCCTTTGAAATGTCTAAATTAACATGCTTTGAAATTTACAGGTTGATGATTTATTATTATTATTTAGCTTGCACAGTCCCACTGCAGGGCAAAGGCCTCCCTTCCCTTATTCCACTTTCCGCTTTATCAGACCAGGCCATGCGCTCAGGTTGGAGTCCAGTTGGTCCTGCTATCTCATCTTCCACTCAGCCTTCCACGAGGTCGAAAACATATAAATATTAAAGGACAATAAACATAACAACATCTTGTGGTAAGCACTATATATACTTAATATAATAGACATGTCATTAATAGTTATCATACATATTAAACACCAAGAACATACAATCTGTTATCGGGTAAATAGTAAAAAAAAAAACAACTGTCCATTATTTTAGGACAGGCTAAAAACCGTACTAAACAGAATGCCTATATTTTATCCAATCATAACACCTATTATACCAACAGACCTATTTACTCTGACTATTTCCCTCACAATATTTTCTCTGTTCTAAGGGTCAGTTCCGACCGCGACGAGTTGAGGCGAGGTATTTTTTTAGAAAGCAATACAAAATATCTCTATTTACTACACAAGAAGATACACTTTTGATTGCATTCAAAATCGCCCAGGCGGTGTCATGCTGCACCTCTGCAGCTTGATATCGTGAGGCGCTGCTAGAAGCCGTCATTTCCGATTCCACCGGAAAAAAGTTCTATGTATGTTTATAGAGCTATCGCATCATATCTGTGGCAGACATATGTCAAAAAGACACTTCAGTAAGACACACACAGTGTTTAAATATAGAACCGTTTTTATAGCTTAATTAATCAATCTTGATTCACCATTTGCTATAATCCACACAATATCTAATCAATTAATATTACACGACATAATCTAGCCAGTTTACAGTGCACTATGGATCTGAGATACAAAGTGATGCGAGCTCTCAATGCATTCAGATTCCACAACGATTACCTACTCGTAGCTAGAATTAGCAACCACTGGCTCGAATTGCAAGGCACTAGTAACGTAATCCATCCGAATTAGATTAATTCTGATCGCCAGGCCCTGACTGTTATACATCAACCTTTTACTGTTTCTTGAAATATTGACTACATAATGTATAGTTGGAAATACAAAAAAAAACGTTAAATTCCCGTGAGATAAATACCTAACGACTCTGTCAATTAACTGGATACCTAACTTTAAAAGATAATTTAAAGTCAGGTATAGATTATTTAAAATTAAATAATTTTACATAATCTATGCAGACAAGGTGTTTCAATATATATACTAATATTTTAAAAAGCTGTAGAGTTTGTTTGTTTGAATGCGCTAATCTCAGGAACTACAGGTCCAATTTAATAATTATTTCAGTGTTAGATAGCCCATTAAAAAAATATATCATTAATAATATTTTTTTATAGATAAAAAAAGTCCGTGACAGCATAAATCTATCTTATAAAATATGCTCACCATAACCTTTTTTATGTTAACCAAATGTCTAAAATAATGCACTTTGTACTTGCTAAGATGATTTTTATAATATTATAATTTATATAAATATTAATCTTTATCGAATTAAATACGTTCTTAATTAAAAGTATTTAATTTATAAATCTAAATTTAAAATTCAAGAAAATCCTTAAATCTAATGCCTTTATTTCCTTAAAAGTAAAACACCATACTATTTATTATTGTGCACGCGATGCTCTTTCATTTGATACCCCAGTCGAGTATATTAGCAGATTTTCAGTTTTCCTTACTTTTAAACGGCTCAACAGATTTTCATGAAACATGTCTACGAACACCCGGGCCAAACTCATATTTTATACAAAAAAACTAAATCGAAATCCCTTCATCCGTTCGGGAGCTATGATGTCCCAGACAGATAGACACGTCAAACTTATAACCCCCCTCTTTTTTGGTCGGGGGTTAAAAATACTATTTTCCATTACTTACATCATTTGAATTCAATGAATATCTTAAGTGATTGTAATATATTATCAATGGTATAGATTTTGAAGGACATGTGACATTCACCAACCCGCGCTTAGCCAGCGTGGTGAATCAAGGCCTAATCTCTCTCGTCTAGTAGCGCGCACATTCTTGATATCAAGGCTGTGAGGTACGTAAGCGGTCGGTGGTCACAGTTAATCTACGAGTTACATTACCGCACTGCTCATACGTTTGGTCGGCTCTTTACGGAAAAAATACACTCCGCAATCTACTCTAAATAACTTTTTTTGCAAAATATAGCAGTCCTTTGCTTTTGTCTCCCCTTTGTTTGCGATACACTCAAAAACGAATGAACTGTTCTTTAGACAGTTTTCAGGAATAATTAGATTAATTTGAGAGGAAGATTTTGCGAGAATCTGTTAAATCATGATGATAGTTGAAGGAGTCAAGAAAAAATCAAGCATTTACCTCTAAAAAAGTATTGTTTATTTATTGGTATCCATGGCAACGGGCAGAAGCATTCATGTTGCGCGTATGGCAAAACAACTGGTCAGCTAGTTGGTTTAAAAAGCGGTGTGTATGTACTCGTTACGGATTCGCTGACAGTCTCAATAAGGAGTAGAGTTAGAAGTTAGGACATATTAGGTCCTTACATATGAAATTGGCGTTTTGTATGGGAGGAACAAAAAGTCGAATATTTTTTAATATAATATATTTAATTAATCAAAGTATGAACCATTATTTTCTATGCACTTTTGCCATCTTATAGGTAGTTCATTGATCCCTTTACTAAAAAAACCAGTCGGACGGGAATCAATAAAATCTTTGAAGGCGATTTGGACTGCCCCATCGGAGTTGAATTTTTTCCCTTGCAAGAAGTTATCCAAATTTCGAAAAAAATGGTAATCTGTTGGAGCAAGGTCCGGGGAGTACGGAGGATGTCTTAGACTTTCCAATTGAAGCTCTTCTAATTTAGTAGCCGTCTGTTGCGCAGTGTGTGGTCTAGCGTTGTCGTGAAGCAGCAGTGGCGTGGAGCGATTGACCAGCCTAGGTTGTTTAGCCGCTAGCTTTTCCATCATGGTTTGCAATTGCTGACAATAGACATCAGCCGTAATAGTCTGGCCAGATTTGAGAAAACTGTAATGAACAATACCGGCACTAGTCCACCAAACGCTTACAAGTAACTTTTTTGGGGTTAATTTTCGCTTGGGGCAGGATTTGGCTGGCTGGCCAGGATCCAACCATTGCGCTGAGCGCTTCCGATTATCGTAAAGAACCCATTTTTCATCACAGGTAATGATTCGGTTTAAAATACCTTCATTATTGTGCCGGTTTAGTAATGTAACGCAGCAGTCGACGCGCGTTTGCCGGTTTGCTTCAGTCAATTCGTGAGGTACCCACCTTTCAAGCTTTTTAATCTTCCCAATTTGCTTCAAGTGAATTAAAACAGTTTTATCACTAACACCGCAGCCTGCAGCTAACTCGGACGTGGTTTGCGATGGATCCGCTTCCACAATAGCCTTCAACTCTTCATTATCAACTTGAGTCTCAGGCCGTCCACGGGGCTTGTTCTGCAAGTCGAAATTTCCAGAACGAAAACGTTGGAACCAAAAACGAACTGTGTTTTCTTTTGCAACACGACCGCCATACACATCATTCATCCTTCGAGTTGTTTCCGCAGCACTAGTGCCACGGCGGAACTCGTACTCGTAAATAATGCGATATTTTAAGTTTTCCATTTTGTAAAATGAGTGACGCAAACAGAAAAAAACAGAAGAAAAAAAACAAATGAATGACGATCATCGAAGCACAAATACATGAGTCTATAGCTGTACAAATTTGAATTTGGAATTCCTTACCAAAGAGGAGAAATTTGTGATTAAAGTGGCCAGTACGAAAAACGCCAATTTCATATGTAAGGACCTAATATAATATTTATATATATGATAGATCATCATATAGAAATAAAGTAACTCACGTAAGCAATATATCATCTTCCATCTCCAGAGTCAAGGCTTCATTCAATCAGTCCTTGATCGGATCGCATCGATCACAACTCGCTTTGTTTACTTTGTGCTCCGAATACTTAATTTTAATCAATTTACCGGCTTCTTCCCAAACGGGGGCATTAGCTCTTTCATTTGTTTCATGTGTCGGTTTATCGTCAGAATACTAAACGGTTTCGTAATCAACTTCAAAAAGGTTTAAAAAGTAAATGAGTTCGTGACTTTGTTATTTTTGGATCAGCGAAATTCTTTTGAAAGCTTGTTTGGCACATGTTTTGTTTGGTAATTCGATTTGATGTTTTTATTTTGTCTATGTTGTATGGAAATTTTAATTTAAATTGAAATACGATTTTAGCAACTGTTGTTCGAAATGAAAGTACTCTGGCAACACAATTTGTAATTAGACCACCAATGAAATAAGATATTTTTTAAGATATTTAAATAAATAAGTTATAGACGAGCAACACAACGAACTCCGTGCAGCTTAGATTTTTTGTAATAACAAAATAAGCTTTTATGATAATTTGTATATGACGGCGCGCGCCAGTAACGCCGGATAACCAAATAACCGAATAAGAGCGATTCCATACCGATAGCGGGTTTGCTCTAGTGAAGCGTCGTATCTGTGGTGGCGGGGCGGCCATGTTGGTTTTGGCACTTGTCAGAACGGAATGGTCGCTTGCGTACCAAGTCCACGGCGAATCACTAAAATTCGGTGTAATCCTATTTGGTTTCGATTAAAATCAAATCTAGAATTGATCAGGGTAGTCTAGTTTATCTATCAGTGATATTATTTCGTGTTAATTTGTGTAGCAAGAAAATTAAATGAAAACCTGTTATACCTGGTGTTGTGATTTAGCTCATTGCCCTAAAAACCTACGATGCCTGACCCAGAGAGGCCTCCTGCTCAGACATATATAAGGCCACTTGACTTGGAGTTGTGTTGTTAATGTTCCAAACAAAAAGAGGCTAGAGTTTCTAATCGTTTCTTTGCTCTAGTATATTTTTACGCACGGTTAGTTATTCAAAATTTTCTCGACGTAAAAACCATCCTTGATCCCATCGAACATTTTCGAAGTTGAGTTATGCGCTTAGCAACACATTTTACGATTCATTTTTATATATAAGATTTATGTATAAGTAAGTTCAATTTGTTGTGGTTTTCATGAGTTTTCAAGATTTATGAAATATATGTAAATAATTGATTTTGTTTCTTGTATCTTGTTGAGCAGCCAATTCCTGTTAAATACTAGGTTAAACAAGTTAATCAGCAATTTAAATTGCAATAGTTGAACTTGGAGGAGCTCAAAACGGCGTTCAACTGAGTACCATCTTTTTCACTTTATAACTTTGACTTGACACTGGCAAAAAGACTTTTCAAGCACAGAGTCCAATTATAAGAAATTGAATTGAACCATTGACTTTTACCTAGAAATGGCGAAACATACCTAAAATGTTTTAAACACAGGCAATCAGGATTTTTATAGATTTCATTAAAACACGCACCTACATTCCCAATAATTCGGGAATTCGCTGAATATCGGTAGCGCTAATTGAAACATCAATAATGAATTTTCATTAATTCCAACACAAGTGCTCGTGACCACTCGCTGTCCAGTCTGATTCTACCGCGCCCTGAGCTTGGCAGATTTGCGTATTTTAATAGTTTTATAAAACCTGTGTGGACTTAGTGGGAGCACACTTGATTAATTCTGGTCGTGGTTTCGGACCACCGCCGCGCAAATCTGGCAAAATCTTCTCAAAAATGTGCGTTTTAGAGACTTGCTGTAACGGTAAAGGCAAACAAAGTAACGAAACCGGCAAACATGTGACATTAAATAAATAAATATTTCCTGACAATCTACACAACAACATCTAGCCCCGTGCTAAGCTTGTGTTACGGGTACTAGACATCTGAAATACTTAATATAATATACATACGTACATAGATATTTTTTATTAAACATATTAAACACCCAGACCAAGGAGAAAGTGCTTGCAGAACATACAAACACTTAACCCCTTGGTGGGAATCGAACCCGCTACCTCTTGCGCCACAAGCGGACTCTCGCCCACCGCGCCACTGAGGCAGTCAAAACAATCACTCTCACTTGGCCAGGGGTAATCTCTCTCATCAAGAGAGAAGTCCCTGAGTTCCATTTAATAGTTGTATAGGTATGGTTCATAATTTAAAACATCATCATTTAAATCAGGAGCAATCAAATAACCGTGCATTTTACTCATAATTTTTAAAACCAAAAGAAATAATCCAGAGGTGCGCGGCGGTGTTTGAACCTACGACCATCGGAATGAAAATCGAGTTCGCTTCCACTTGTCCAACAAGCAATTTACGTCATAACGGCTTTATTTAGTAGCAATAATAAGTCAAAATGAAACAGAACCTCTAAACAAAATTTCACCAGTAGATACGCCATAATAGCTTAAATATGGCGGAAATAATAAGCGAACTGGATTAGTTGTAATGGAGTTCTTTGTGGAAAGGATTAGGTAGTTAGGCGGAGGGCATTGTGTTTATGGTTGTATTCGTTTTAACCCCCGACCAAAAAAGAGGGGTGTTATAAGTTTGACGTGTCTGTCTGTCTGTCTGTGTGTCTGTCTGTCTGTCTGTGTGTCTGTCTGTCTGTCTGTTCCATCATAGCTCCCGAACGGATGAGGCCATTTCAATTTAGTTTTTTTTGTATGTAAGGTGAGTTTGGCCCGGGTGTTCTTAGACATGTTTCATGAAAATCGGTTGAGCCGTTTAAAAGTTATGGGGGTGAGAGTGGGGAAGGAAAACAGAAAATCTGCCAATATACAAGTGTGGGTAAATGAAAGCGCATCGCGTCCACATTACATAATATTATGTTGTTTTACATTTAAGGAAATGATGGCATTGTAATCAAGGCTTTTTCTTAAATTTTAAATTTAGATTTATAATAAGTATAAGAACAGTTGAACTAATTAAGTATTTATTATTGGGGTATCGTAGCCAAATAGCAAAAACGAAACCCTTATGAATTCGTCATGTCTGTCGTCCGTGCTGTGGGCGATAGGTGACTAATACACTACCTACATATTTATTTATATAAATATGTATATATATTGTAAATACATTTATAGAAACCCCCCAGACCAGAAACAAGAAATTGTAGATCGTACAAAATCTCTCCAGCGGGAATCGAACCCACCACCGAGCCACAATCAATTAATTTTGGATTCTCTATCCTTAATACTAAAACGCATTTTTTTTTAAACTGAAACTCAAAGTTATAGAACCTTTTTGATAACGCCATTAGCATAAAACAAACGACTTGATCCACCACTTGCTAATTGCTATTCTTTGCAATTAGCAAACATTATCGGCAAATAGCAAGCACCCATTGATTTTTACTGCGCTGTTAAAGTAATGGGCAATTCGAACCTTATTACAATGCAATTAGATTGTTCGAGGCGATAATGGGTTTTGATCTTACAAAACTGTTTGTTTCGATCGCTTCCGTATCAATGTTATTCTATTTAACCCCCGAAAAAAAAGAGGGGTATAAGTTTGACGTTTCTGTCTGTCTGTCTGGGATATCATAGCTCCCAAACGGATGAAGCGATTTTAATTTAGTTTTTGTATGAAATTTTATATATTAGATATTGTTAAGGATAATACCAAGGTTCAAATATAGAGCCTTTTCAAGCAGTGGTATTTTAATAAAAAAAATTAATATAAAAAATCGCTTATTGTCACTAAACTATAATAGTAAGAGATAAATGATGTTATGTTGTTTTTTTTAGATATTGATAAGTTCTACAAAATTGTCATACATCACTTTGTTATATATTCAATAGTTTTCGCAGCATTCGCGATTTAAGAAAGTTTTTAGGTTTTTTTTTCACCTTGGGTTACATTATCGGAGGTTTGGTAAGAAATCATTTTTTTTAAACTAAATATAGCCTATGTCACTCAGGGATAGTGTAGCTTTCGAATGGTGAAAGAATTTTTTAAATCGGTGTAGTAGTTTCAGAGTCTATTCGAGACAAACAAACAAACAAAAAATCAAACCTTTCCTCTTTATAATATTAGTATAGATTTAGATTTATACAATTTGTTGTTGGAGCTGACTCCGTCCCTAGCAGTTTTGCTGACAAGGTCATCAGATATATATTATCACAAGATTATTCTCAAAGGTTGTTTTTGCAATATTTTAAAATTAAGTGAATGCAAACTGTTGCAAATCTTTGAGAATCTTATTGTAGAAGCGCGTACGAACGTAAAAAAGTATAAAACATTGAAGCGAACTGTCAAGACAATGTTATTTCCTTGATATTTGTTATTTAAGCAATTTAGTTTTATTAATTTCAAGTTGACCTGTCCATGTAGGCTATGTGCTTTTGGAAATAAACGTTTTGACTTTGACTTTGGCTTTGACTTTAAAAATCCACAGTTAAATATTTGGGTAAATCACACTAATAAAACCCGACATCTGATAGCGAGCTCTCAAATAAATCCATCTAAGCACTTGCTTCACGCTATCATTCTCAATACAACCCTACGATTTACAACCCGACAATTTTCACCCCTAAGAGCATAAACGCCAATCACAAACCGCACTAAGCTAGACAGTTCGATAGCTATTACAACTTCGCAATACATTGCCGTTTGAGCACCAGAGTTGACAACAACACTTTAGATAAACGGGTAATGTATGCAGTTCCACGATATCACTGTTCGAGACGGCTTAAGCTATCAAAGTTCGAAAGTCAGTATCTTTATTGGGTTTGATTAAACTATTTTGATTGTTATGTCTTTGAACTTTTATGATGTAGACTAATTTAAGAATGGGAAATATGCGAATAGCAAATAAATTTAGTAAGTATATAATAATATAAATAATATTTAATAAATAAATATTACAGGGGGTTCCCACAAGACATTTTGTGATTTTCACAGCGCAGAAAATACGGTGTTTGGGTGTATTGGCGGAAAAGTTTTTTTATTGCAAAAAGTGTCTATGCTATGTACAGAAGCCAAGTGTAGTATGTTACATCTCATACTTTTCAAATTGTTTTTTCTCATCCCCTGAATTAAAGAAATCAATTAAGTTCCCGCGTACTCTTGT
This sequence comes from Gymnoscelis rufifasciata, assembly GCA_929108375.1. Classification (NCBI taxonomy): domain Eukaryota; kingdom Metazoa; phylum Arthropoda; class Insecta; order Lepidoptera; family Geometridae; genus Gymnoscelis; species Gymnoscelis rufifasciata. Next base: position 2,245,692 of record OV815327.1, on the reverse strand, counting down.
CATACAGTTTCGTAATTGTACGTATGGTTGTATGTATCTGTGAAGTATATCAGTCACCTAGCACCCATATTATATAGTTTGGTGTTAGGTGGTGCTGTATGATTAGTCCGTTGATATTTATTTATTTATATTAATGATAAGATTGGACTTTTTGCCATATTTATTGAATGTGATTTCTCTATGTATACCAAACTGCGGTACTGACATTTGTAGATATCTTTATATATATAATTCTTCTGTGGGTGTGTATGTCACTGAACTTCTCTCAAACGACTGGACAGATTTTGGTGAAATTTTTTGTGTGTGTTCAAGGGGATCTGGGAATGGTTTAGATTTACAATACGGTCAACTGGATATTGTTTTTTGAGACGTGGGACAGGACAACGTCTGTCGGGTCGACTAGTACCTGTATATAATATTAGCAGAGATGACGTCACCACATTATGTCAGATGTCATAAATGATTTAGTGAGGCATTAAGGTGTTTAATTGAGGGTATCCCGAGAAACTGTCTTGTCAGCTTGACAGGTGAAATGTACTAGGATTAGAGTAACGACTGGGTTATACCCCGAGGCGAATGTCATCCCCAGCTTCTGATATTTCTTAAATAACATTAGTCGTCAAGCAGAAAATGTTGTGTCCACATTAAAAGAAACATATAACTTCACTCTTGGCGACAGAGATTAGGTCTTAATTCACCACGCTGGCCAAGTGCGGGTTCGTGGATGTCACGTTTCCTTTAAACTCTTTAAAGTTCTCAGAACATGCCTCTGTGGGTATATTATGTAAAACTTTGCAGTAGCGAAAGCGACAGCGATTGGTTGAAACAGATCAGAAACAGGCTAGAAACAATTTTCAACCAATGGCGAGAGAGAGATGAAAGCTGGGTCGTTCTATTCGCTTCTCAACTTAGTGTAAAAAATTTAAGTGAACTGTCAAGACAATGTTATTTCCCTGATTCCCAAAGAATTGCAAAAGTTGTCAAATACTAAATTAAAAAATATTGTAATAAACAATCGCTGTTAAAAAGATTATTATAAAATATCGCATTACCTTGACGACAAAACTGCTTGGAATCTGCTCCAACAGCAAATCAAAAACAAGACTAACAAATAATTATTGTTAAGTTTCAATAGAAGAATGAGCTAGAGTTTCTAATCCCTTCTATGCTCTAGTGTAAAAAAAGGGAAGCGACCAGATACGATAAATTTATTTCCTATTTGTCTTTAAGCACCTATGTTTATTTTTGTATTTTATTTTTGACGTGTCTAAGTTTTGTAAAACCAAACAATGTAAATAAATGATTTTGTATCTTGTATCATGAATATCACCTTAATCAACAGATGCCTTCTCCAATACGCTGTATACCATGGCGAAACTATGTAGTACCATCTTAGCTATGCTAATAATTATCTTAGGCGTGGGAACCGAGCAACGCAATAATTAACCACAATATTAATTAGATGTAGGCAAAGACGGGTAATGGGGTTAATCCGGCATAATAATGCAAGTACAGTGTAAATAGTATTTGCCAATGTATACATTTCGTAAATCCTACATAACTCTTGCAAAAAGCCGTGTTGGCTAAGTGGGAGGACACTCGACTTTCATTCCGAAGGTCGTGGGTTCAAACCTCGTACTCTGGATTTTTCTTCTTGAGAAATTTATGTGCGCTGTAAACACGTGCTTTAACGGTGAAGGCAAACATCGTGAGGAAACCGGCATGTTCTGAAAACTTTAAAGAGTGTGAAGGACATGTGACATTCACCAACCCGCCTTGGCCAGCGTGGTGAATTAAGGCCTAATCTCTCTCGTCAAGAGATAAGTCCCTGTGTCCCAGCAGTGGGAACGTTAATAGGGTGATGATGACATAACTCTTAATACTCCTTTCTAAATTATAATAATTATATTAATATTATACACGCGAAAGTTTGTAAGGATGTTAGTATGTAAATGGAATATCACTTAAGTATAGCTAACATATCAGAATAACACATAGGCTACTATTTACCGCGTTAAAATACCATTTTTAGCTGGAAAATCAAAAATTCCCAGTGAATTATTACGAGTGCAAAGCCGAGGGCGGATAGCCAGTCAATATTATTAACGTGAAAGTTTGTGACGAAGAATGTAAGTGTGTGTGTGTTTGTTGCTTTCGCGCTAAAACTACTGAATGGATTTTGATGAACTTTTACCTAGTTACTTTTTTTGGAATAATCTATTCCTACACGCAGAAGCCTGTATATAACTATACATTACTACATCATAACATTATACGCATTCTCATTATTTAGTAAATCATCAATGCTACCAACCATCGCTGGTTGGCAGGTAGATAATGCTTAGACATCGAAAACACATTTCTGTAATATTTTTTTGTGAGAATCAAGAGTATGTATAAATAAATAATCCGCTGAAATAATACCCTTCGCTTGCGAAAAAACATGTATAAAAATTACTGGGACAATTTATCCTAAGTCCCACGGGAGCAGTACGTATTTTCTGGCAGCTCCACATTTTCAGGAAAGCCTTAAATATCTTAAATATAAGCACTTTCTACTGCCTCGGTGGCGAAAGTCCGTTTGTGGCGCAAAAGGTACCGGGTTCGATGTCCGCCGAGGGGTCAAGTGCTTGTATGTTCTGCAAGCACTAGCTTGCTCCTCAGCCTGAGTGTTAAACACTCTGACCTACACTTTGTATATAAAAAACTATACATAAGTATGTATATTATATTAAGTATATCAGATGTCTAGTACCGGCAACACAAGCTTAGAGCTTACCACGGGGCTAGTTGTTGTTCTGTAGATTGTCTGGATATTTTACTTAAAATGTATTTATTTGGATTTCTTTCAATGTATACCGCACCAGTTCACCTGATATATTTATTAATTTGATTTGATGTCCAATAAGTAAATATTATTTATGTTACTCAACGACCCCTATTCTATAAGTATCTTGTCATATCGAATACATAGAAACATTACGTCAAACATTTTCCCATTCGAGAACATGCATTTCATTAGCTTCCTCCTACGCAATTTATTAGGAAATATTTTTTTAGGATCAAAGGTATCCCTATGCCTCGGGCAGTATAAGATTATGTTCGGTGTACAAACAAACAATATTTTGTATTTGTATTCAATTATCATCATCATTATCATTTCTTATAGTTATATAGAAGAGGATTCCCGCCGACTGGTTTAGTGTCTGTTTGGGTGTTTAATATGTATAATAAAAATATATCTATCTATGTTAGTCTATTATATTAAGTATATCAGATGTCTAGTACCCGTAACACAAGCATAGAGCTTACCACGGGGATAAGTGTTGTTGTGTGGATTGTCCGGAAACATTTAATTTTGATTTATATCAGCCGTAGTTTATCCATTGCTAGACAGATCAGATGACGTGGTAAAAGTCTTTCGTCGAATGCTAGCTACTGGAAATCTAAAGATTCCAGTATCTAGAGATTTCTAGAAGCTAGCATTCGTCGGAAGACTTTTCCAAGTCATCTTGGTCTATCTAGTTAGTGGACGTCTTACACTCTGTGGTCTCCAATCAAGAACTTTTCAACAAGAGTATTTATGTTTAGCGGTTTCAAAATACAAGCTTTCACTGAAATGTTCTCTCCTAAAAATATTTGTCACCCTTTGTCATCAGTAATTCTCGTCCTGGCGATTTTATAATCATACTAGCAGACCCCAGCAAACGTTGTTTTGCAAAATAAAAAATAGATGTTGGCCGATTCTCAGACCTACTCAATATGCTCACAAAATTTCATGAGAATCGGTCAAGCCGTTTCGTAGGGGTTGGGGAACGAAAACTGTGACACGAGAATTTTATATAATAAGAGATATTCAGTACAATAAGTTCGGGTAACTTTGTCTCCTGTTTCATATATTTTTAGATATCTCTCTGGTATAGAGTCCCTGGGTTACTTAAGGGTTATAGTAATTTTATTTGGCTAAAAAGGATAGAAGTTAAGTATAAATTAATTAATTAAAAAAATGTAACAGTGATATTTGATTTTGAGTCAATGTTGATCTCTGGGGAGAGTGACTGTGTCTCCCAGAACGCCTTTGGTACAAAATATTTATTTAACCCTGGCCAGAGCTGAAGCAAGCATAAGTGACGATGTGGTCTAAGATGGAGCATGAAGACCTAGAAGGTAGATGGCTTCTCCGGGCCACATTACGAAACACGAAACGTCTTAATTGAAAATGAGCGCCAGTAATGTCTTCTAAAGAATTCCAGTTAAAAAGGTCAAGTACTACTGACTACTGTTATTACTATACTACTGTTGTTTAAAGTTCAAATCCGAATGTCAATATTCTAAGCCTTTTTTTTTTGTTTTTACAAAGTGATAAGCCTCTCTTATAGTACTTATAATCTCGTAATTGCAAGTGTAGAAGAAATTGAACAATCACGTAGTGGCGAGTTTGGTGTAGTGGTCAGCACGTCCATGCGTTTAATGGAATTCGTGAGTCCGAGTCCCGCATTTCGATAGTAACGTTACGAAAATAAATAATTGCACAAAAGGTGGGTCAAATGCCAAGGCATTTTCTACCTGCCTACCTCAAACAGGTTAAAGAGAAGAAGTTTGCGCTATTATCTATCTATAGAATTCAATACTTATTATTATGAGATGAATATTATAATTATTTGAACGCGATAATCTCAGGCTCTACAAGTTCGATTTGTAAAATTCTATCACTGTTTGATAGTCCGTTAATCCAGAAAATCCATAAGCTACTTTAAGGCTATCGAAAATCCGGTGTTCCTGCGTGAAAAACCAAAAATCAAGGGCAAAGCGGTGGTGAGAACAGCTAGTCTTAACATAAGACTTGTTAGTGAACGCAGTACGCATGTTGGGTTTCAAGAAGACGCCGCTGACGAAGTCCTTGTGTGTTTATACCCGGTTCTACCTCACTAACATACATACATACATATTTCCGGACTAATCACACAGCATCATCTAAGCCCAAACCATAGAATAATATATTACCCCAAACTTGTGTTGTTAAACTATGGGTGGTAGGTGACTGATATACTACATAGATACATTTTTTTTTCTAAATATATAGAAAACACCCAGACCCGTAATCAGATACTGTAGATCGTACAAAATCTGGTCCCGCGGCGGGAATGGAACCCGCAACCTCCTGCGCCTCCGGCGGACTTTCGCCCACCGAGCCACAGAGGTCGTCATAACAGGAAGTAATGAGGGGGGATATTCTTACACCGGTGCCCGGGGCGCTATTCAATTACTTGGACAGTTCAATATCGAACAAAATAGTCCATTCTTATCGAATTTCTTAAATAATATCTCATGTCATTTAGAATTGCGCCCGAAGCTAAGAAGTCTGTTGCTATAAAATGTTATACATATATGTATAAATGTAAGGAATTACATTTTCTACACAAATTCGTGGAAATTTTTGGCAACTCGTAAGTAATTACAAGTCTCGTTAAACCTATACATTTGTTTTAGGGTTCTGTGAAGAAATATTCGTAGGCTTTTAATAATTATCTAATTCTTTTGTTATTTCAATTATTTGTCGAATTGCTCTTGTAAAACCTTTTGGAATGTTAGAATAAAATTGTAGAATCAATGTTATAAAGAACGGTTGATGCAAACTTCTTGGAAATCTTCGAGTTAGGCCTATGCCCAGCAGTGTACGCCCTACGGCTGATAATTATGATGATAGATAGATAGATAGATAGATAGATAGATAGATAGATAATATCTTTATTGCACACCAATGCTTACAGACTAACTTAAAAATAACAATCAATAGCCACATACGTTGTACAATCGGCGGTCTTATCGCTTAAAGCGATCTCTTTCAAAACTTCTTCTTCTTTTCTTTTTTCTTTTTTTTTTCTTTCTTTTCTTTTCTTAAAGCGATTTTTTTTTGATGATGTACATAGGTACCGCAAAACTCGTGATCTTCTACGTTCTCAATACCTTGTGTTAGTTGACGGCCTCAGTGGCATGGTGGGCGAAGTTCCACTTGCCGCGCAAGAGGTAGTGGGTTCGTTTTCCGCCGAGTGGTCAAGAGTTTATATGTTCTGCAAACACTTTCAAGAATATAATAAAATATATGTGTATCAAATATGTATGTCTATTACATTAAGTATATCAGATGTCTTTTACCCGTAATACAAGCCTATAGCTTACCACGGAGCTAGATGTTGTTGTGTGGATTGTCCGGAAATATTATATATTTACTAGTGGCCCGCCCCGGCTTCGCACGGGTTTTTAATTTTTTTTTGTTTTTTTAATCTAAACCATTCCCAGATCCCCTTGCACACACACAAAAAAATTCATCAAAATCGGTCCAGTCGTTTGAGAGAAGTTCAGTGACATACACACTCACAGAAGAATTATATATATAAAGATTTACTTAGACTTACTTTACTCTAATAGTTTAATCATATTTATGTATGTTTGAGCACAGAATAGGGAAAGGCATAGGATCGTGATCAGAGTCAGACAATTTTTTTTTTAATATTCTTGTATTTAATAAATGATATTTGTATTGGAACCATTAAAATATACTTAAGATTTGCCATGACCAAAAATATCCCTACTAACGAGTCTCTTTATATTTTTCCAACTTTTAATTAAGTTGTAAAAATAATATTAATCGAGTTCTATCTGAGGTTGTAAGAGATATTCAAATAAGACTTTACATTTTAATGTGTAACTTATTTTATCAGGAAGAGCTTAGCTTAAATTTTAATATATTTTTACCACCTCAGTTTTCTTCACAGAGTTGTTAGTTAATTTTTCTTTATGGACTAGTGCACTTTCCTTTAATGTCAGTAATTAATTTACTTGTAATCACAATTACAACATGTTGTAATCTCATGCATTTGACAGCTCACAACTAAAACAACATGTAATCCCATACATTTCACAGACAGATCTCCATCAGTCGTAAGTGGCAACTCGCGGTAGCGCCACACTCACAGTTGCACTCCAATTGTCACAATTTTACAAAACAATCAATAAATGTTTTAATCATAATATTTGACAGTAAGTTGACCTGTCCATAAAGGCTATGTGCTTCTAAGGAAATAAACGTGTAAATTTCATTTTATTCATATATATCTATCTATATAATAAAAATGAATTTTTGTTCGTTAGTCTGATTAAAACTCGAGAACGGCTGAACGGATTTATCTTATCTTAATCTTGAAATGTTCGTGGAGGTCTAGGAAAGGTTTAAAAGGCGAGACAAAAATGGAATAATTGCCGGGGAAAAAAAATTGAATGAAACCCTGCGAAGCCGGGGCGGGCCACTGGCTATGAATAAAAGTAACTGAACCTGAAAAAAGTGCGAAGGGGTTGAATCAGAAAACGTTTTTTTTTGTAAATTTAAAAATAATACTTTGGATGTGCTCTTTTCAAATTTCAACTTTGCCTTGTATTTTTGCCGCTCGGGCCGCCATATTGGAATAATTGTGGCATTAATCAGTATTTTCCCAATATCTCCTTTCCGAGCCATTATATAAACGATTATATTTATTAAGACCTTTATTCTATGTAACTTAAAAGGACGGAATGAGTGCTATTTTTAAATGTTTCTCAAGATTCAAGATTCAAGATTCAAGATTCTTTATTGATAACATAGGTTACAGGTCAGGTTTGTATAAAGGTATGTTCTTAAAGTTTACATACATAGTTTCAATCATATCTACGTTTTTCTAATAAAATATCAATTAAATAAATGTCAATTAATTTATAAAAATTGTAAAAATAAAAATTGTCATTTATAAATAGATTGTTTCATTTATACAAATGATAGATTATAATAAAAAGTCATCATAGCGATAGAAACATTGCTCGATAAGCCATTTCTTAAGTTTAAGTTTAAACAATTTTTCAGTTGGAGCCTGCTTTATTGTGTCCGGTATCCGATTAAAAACCTCTGGACCCATAACATGAGTTAACTTAGACGATTTCGTAAGCGTACGCTGCAGAGACCTCAGTTTGTGCTTATGGCGTGTCTGGTAGGCATGGTCATCATGAGTTGCGTAGGTGTCTCTATTGTTCCTCACGTATACTGCTACTTGGTAGATGGCAATACAAGTTAAGGTGAGTATTCCTAGCGTCTTAAAGTAAGGCCTGACGGACACGTCACTCCTGATGTGCGCTATCACGCGTACTGCCCTTTTCTGCATACGGAACGCGCGCTCCCAGTCGGCAGCGCGCGCCCACAGCTCGGCGCCGTACTGCAGCAGCGAGTGTACCGTCGCGAAGTAGCAGGCTCTCACGGCTTCAGGCGATACCACACGACTCACGCGTCCTAGCGCGTAACACGCGCTCCCCAGCCTGCCACAAAGCACATCTATATGTTTCGTCCACTGCAACCCTCGGTCGATCTGAAACCCTAGGAACCCCGTGCACTCAACTTGTCCGATCAGGTTTCCTTCTATTCTTACACTTAGATTCCGTACTGGTTTACCCGATAGTTGAAAATGTATAAAATGGGTCTTTTTTAAGTTAAGTGCAAGTCCGTTTACCATAAACCAGTTAGCTAGCTGTGTCGCCGCGGCATTTAAGCGAATTTCGAGTGCGGCCAAAGTCGGTGCAGTGACCACTGCGGCCACGTCATCTGCATACATGAGGACCTCGGCTTCAGTGACTGCTTCAGGTAGATCGTTAAGCAATAATGAAAATAATATGTTTGAAACCGAGGATCCTTGGGCCACGCCCATTTGTGTATTTAAGGGGTCTGATGTTATGCCACCTCCTTTCACAACCTGGGTCCTGTCCCACATCATACCGGTGAGTAACCGGAAGGGTGAACCGTCAATGCCGTAGTGTTTAAGCTTCATAGAAAGGATGCTGTGGTCAGCGACGTCAAAAGCTTTTGATAAGTCGCAGCACAAAGCTGCGACTTGTAGTTTTCTTTCGCGAGCGGCGACCACTAGGCTGACCACTCTCCTCGTCATTGACGTCGTGGACCGACCCTCGCGGTACGCGTATTGCCGATCTGAGATTGCCTGGGTTGATGACAGAAATTCTGTCAGCCGCCGACAAAGGCCATTTTCCAATATTTTAGCCAGCACAGGAATTATGGACACAGGCCTATAATTATCCATGTCGGATCTCTTACCCTTACCCTTGAATAAAGGTGAGATTTTACTCTGTTTTAGAGCTATTGGGTATTTACCTTCGCGGATACACAGATTGTATGCATAGGCGAGTACTGGGGCAAGCACGATAGCTGCAGGTCGTAATATCTTAGGTGATATCCCATATATATCCTGAGATGTCTTCGGGGGTATCCGAGCTGCCAGAATATTATAGGCTTCCTCAGCTGTGAAGTATCTAAGTCTTAGCGTACGGTCCGCGGCGGCACGCGCCGCGCGCAGCGCCTGGAGGCAGGACTTCCGCGAGGCGCTCCGCAGGCGGCGGCCGCGCTGAGCAGCCGAGAATTCATTGCATTCACTAACCGGCTTTTATTAAGGAATGGATTGCCGTTCGAGTCCTTAACCACTTCGGTAAAGTCTAGACGGGGTGTATTACTTTTCCCTCTTTCCTGGTTCACAACGCTCCACATACCCTTAGTTGCATTGCTAGTGTTTTTTAAAATTTTATTAAAAAAATCCCTTTTTGTTTGATTTAATAAGATGTCATACTGTTGATTCATGTCAGTAATTAAGTTTTGTAAAAAATCGTTATTGGGTTCTAATTTAGATAAACGTATGAAGTCAAAAAGTAGTAATTTATAATCTTTAATGTCCTGGGAAATCCAGGACGAGTCATTTTTGTATCGAACACAAATTTTTTTAAGTGGAAAGCTGATATTAAATTTATTTACAATAATATTCATAATAGATGTCAGTAGCTCTTCAGATTGTATCTTATTTTGCAGCAATTGACACCAGTCTACGCTATCTATTGATGCTATAAAATTCGCAGTGTTTGTGCTATTATAACACCTTTTAAAAGAATGCTTAGGTTTAGTTTGTACCAGTGGCCGTCTAAAAATTCCCTTAATAGCTAAATGGTCACTTAAATTAGTGTCAATAGGAGATACTGACATGATATCCCCATTCATGAGGTTAGTATACAAGTGGTCTAGGCAAGTGGAGCTGGATACCGTGGTACGTGTGGGAAAATCGACCAAATTACTCATGTTATGGCTCGAAAGTACGTCCGCTAATTTTTTACTGGAGCTACATAGGTTACCAATTACATTTATGTTAAAATCTCCAACAATTATGCAATCTATACCTAACTCACATACTTTATCGAGCAATGTTTCTAAATTGTCAATAAATTCATTATGAGATACATTGTTATTGCTTCTATAAATACAAATAATTGTAATAATAAAGTCTAACAAGTCCACCGCCGATATTTCGCAAATGGCTTCGGTTGATAACGATGTTATGTCACTATTTTCTACGCATTTTGTCCCGTCGGCAGCGAATATACATGACCCACCGTGCACTATCTGCTTTCTGCAGAAATACGATCCTAACTTGTAGCCTTGGAGTTGAATAGATTTTAATTTATCCTCTGTCATGAAGTGCTCGGTCAATGCCAGAATACTGCATTTTAAGTCAGCACTCAGAAGAACTTCGAGCCTTTGCGTTTTCTTATCTAAAGATCTAATGTTTTGGTGGCAGATGACAATACTCTCACACTTACTAGTTTGCACTTGCGATTCATCTGTTTTGCATACGAAGTCATTAGCGAGCGCTGCGCTCAGCCGCCTGCTTGCCACTGGTCGCGCGGCCGGCGTCGAGTCTCTGCGATCCCCGCTCCGGGCGGCGGGGAGCGGCACGAAACCAGTCCGAGAGCTTGACACCTAGTGGCCATGCGTTCGGATTACATAGGACTTCGTAGTATGTTTCTGGGAAACCAATTATGAAAGCTGCGTGTTGGTCAGTCTTAATTTCCCTCTTTTCCACCAAATATTTCTCGCAGAGTTTTATATTTTTTAAGTGGTTCATCACTTGTTCGGACGTCGTTTCTGGTCTAAAGGACCAGGCTTGTAGGTACTTGACACGTTCGGCTGTCTGCAATTCACTAACGTTATTACCAGATCCTGTTAGGATACGGCGTTGGTTAACAGGACGGCGTTTTTTTGAAGCCAATTGCCATGTTCCCTCATCCCTCATATTATTCGAGTTTATTCTCGTCGTCGTCTCCGCGTCTGAAGAAATCATGGTCGCCCTACTGCTTGGGCTAGCGTCATCGCTAGTAACGGTCGGTAGGTCGGTTACTGCATATATTTTTTCTTTGTTGCACCTAGGGCTGTCGTCGGTGCGGTCAGTCGGTGTGCTCGTTCTCACCTTGTCATTGTTGGTAGTCACCTTCCTTGATTGGGCGAGTTTGGCAGAAGCGGCGATGCGTGCTTGGCGTACGGGTCTTGCGATTGGCTGGTCCGGAGTACTAACAGCTGTTGGGGTCTGAGTAATCGGATTTTCCTTACCCTCTATTAGCGTCTTGAGTGATTTGATAACAGCTGTTTGCTTCAAGATAAGTGAACTTTGCTCGCTCACCTTGTTTTCCAGGGATGTGACTTTATTAGCCAAGTTGCCTATCAGTGTTTGGAGTTCGCGCACTGCATTTTCAACAAGTTTTTGCGTCATTTTCTATTTTTAAAGTGAAATAATACGTGAGCTCAAGTCGTGTGTGCGAGCCTACCCTCGCAACCTCTCTTTTTAATAAACAGAATGACTGTTAAAATATTTAATTCTTTGCGGTGCTCGTACGCCAAAAATATTGGCATTATGAAACTAAGGTTGAAACTTAAATTGTCTGTATTTTTAATAAATTCATAAATTCTTTACTGTGCACAAAATAGAGACATAAGGGACATTTTGTTTCAATGGCCACAAAGGCGAGCTTAACCCTATTAGAGTATTCTTACAGCAAACCTGTGGTGATGAAGCAATGTGAATCAATTTAAGAGTAGGAGTAGTGTATTTTTATTGTATACTAGTATTTCATGCCACGGCGTAGCCTGTGTTATTGGATTTTCTCGAGGTAAATAGTAGCTTTATATATAAATGTAATAACGATACGATAAATATACGATACGATAAATATACTATCTAACTCTGAAATATTTTTTCAAATAGTACCTGTAGTTTTTTTTAATGATTTTAATAAGTGTTAAACGTTACTTTGGAGGGTAAACTATTTTTAAATTTTATGCAGAGAAAATTAAGACACATCTGTTACTCCTGTGCGCGAAGGTTACGGATTTGTCTTAATTTTTTCTACATAAAATTAAAACAAAAATACCTGTAGTATTTCAGATTAATGCGTTGAAACATAAAAACTGTTTTATCGTAAAATTTGTTGCAAAGGAGATATTGCACGAAAACTTCCTTTAGGTGCCGTTTTACCAATATGGCGGCGCATTTAGGAAAAATACGAGGTGGCAAAGTTGAAATTAGAAAAAAGCATATCAAAATCTATAAAGTTTGCAAAACTTACGGACAACTTTCCAGCTAAAGCTACGAAATGACTACTAATTTTAAAGTCGGGTAAATAATTTCACAAATATAAGAATGGTAATAGGCTGCAATAGGGTTCTCTTAGACCAATTTCTACGTAAACACTTATCATCATCACCTTATTAATGTTCCCACTGCTGGGACACAGGGACTTCTCTTGGCGAGAGAGAATAGGCCTTCATTCACCGCTGGCCAAATTGGTGAATTGTCAATAAATTGTCACGTAAAAACTATATTTTTTTTTATATAAAATGGAAATTAAAGTACTTAGTGATTAAAAAAATAAATAATAATTACAATTTAATAACTAACATACCTTGCATTAGTTATAGTCATAATGACAAATACCCGCTTTTTTTTATATATATGAAGCATACAAGATTGAACGATAACCTGTCAATAGCCGAGAACCTTCTTATTTACCACAGTTTAGTAAAAACAGCTGGTTTATTAAAGTTTTACCTCCATACAGAAAAAAAATTCTCATTTTATTTCAGCCTTAAAGGAGGAGGAGTGAGGAGGTGTATTACGTTTGATAAAAAAACTTTACCTATTAATGAATGTTACATATTGCCACATCTGCTTAATAACAGCTTCTCGCCTTATATACATAAAATAAATATTCCCGGAAAAAGCACACAAGAACATAGCTGCGTGGTAAGCTCTTAATAGACACATAAATGTATTATAGATGATTATATTTATAATACATATTAAACTCCCAGACCAAGACTTATTTATCTCTATATTAGTCGCAAATTAGCCATTAATAGGTTTATTGTTTATTTAAGTAAATTCAGTTATAGTAGCTCGTTTTTTTAATAAGAGCTTAAAGGTTTTATTTGTCTATTAAAAACGATTAATCCAAACATCTTTTTAGTCAGATTTTCAAAATCTGCAATTACTACAAAATCATCTGTAAAAATGTGCTTAATTATATTAAAATTAATCATCTAAGCACCTACTTGGTTAAAAAAAATCCATTATAAAATAACTTCAAAGTTTTATAAACATTAAAACATTTATTTACGCCAAGATTTTGATGTAAATAAATGTCTTCTATTTCTATAAAATGGTCTCCTGCGTTTCGCAAAATATATTTCGTAATATTCACGGAAAGAGTAATAAATATAATTTTTAGCGTCGGCTAGTCCAGTTGGGCGGAAGCAAAAGATGCTCCGATAAACTCACATTGTTTTATTTGATTTTCCGATAAATCAGCAATGTATTAAGAACGATCGCAAAGTTTTAACAAAGGCCGTGTTGGCTATGTGGGAGAATGCTTAACTTTCATTCCGAAAGTCGTGAGTTCAAAACCCCCTTTAAATTTTTGTTCTTGATAAATGTATGTGCGCTTTAAAACACGTGCTTTAACTTTTTAAAGCCCATTTGGCGCAGGCAAACATCGTGAGGAAACCGGCATGTTCTGAGAACTTTAACGAGTTTGAAGGACATGTGACATTCACCAACCCACACTTGGCCAGCGTGGTGAATTAAGGCCTAATCTCTCTCGCCAAGAGAGAAGTCCTTGTGACCTAGCAGTGGGAACGTTGAGGTGATGGTGATGGAACATCTAAATCCAGTCATCTAGAGCCAGCGCCCCCTAGTTGCTTACCCTTAAGCAACAACAGACAATATTAACAATACAATCAAATGTCAATGTCATTTATCTAAGTGCGGTACCGTTCCGGTAGCTGTCGGACGGCTGTCACATGCTACAAATTTTGGAAAATCGAACAGATTTTTAAAATAGCGTTCAACTTAATAACATCTTTTTCACTTTATAGTTTTATTTAACTCGACACTGGCAAATTGTTGCTTCAAGCGAAAAGTCCAATCACAAGAAACTGAACTACAAATTTTGAACAACTTATATTTTAAAAGTATGTATTTAATAAAGAGAACAATAGCATATATTGTACCAGCTGTTCTCACACCAAGGCCAGTCTTGGTACACGGAGAAAATAATTCCAAAAACAAAAAAAAAATATAAAGGTAAATACATGAAAATGGTATTTTCCGTTTTGCATAAAAGGATGGATCTTTACGGAAATATATTTTAAAAAACGAAGAAGTAATAAAGTGAAAAATAAATCAAACTCTACCAGCTGTTCTCACGCCAAGGTCGGCCAAGTTCCGTCATGAGTTATCGGGCCTCGTAAATCAGATGACGTAGAAGATACTTAGTGAAGCGGACGAGGTTACGAGAAACAGAAATATAGATAACATAGGGTCTGCTGTTTCAGATGTATTTTATGCATTTATGCGCATATTTTGATAGATAACAAAAATGCTCAGTGGCGCGGAGGGTGAAGATTCGCATGCGGTGCAAGAGGTAGCGGAGTTGATTACCGCCGAGGAGCCAAGTGTTTGTAAGTTTTGCAAGCACTTTCTTCTTAGTCTGAGTGTTATATCGAAATGAAAAATATCTAAAATATGTATGTCAAGTTGGCTAAGTAAGTACCTACCCGTTTCTCAGCAGTGGGAACGTAAATAAGAGTGCTAATGTAACATTATTATGTTATAATTCTTCTAAAATTCAATTCCTAAAACTTCTCCAGACTATAATGTTGAAATCTTGTCTACAGGCTGATTCAAAGGTAACGTTTTAATCAATCGGAAATCCTGAAGGAAAGGGGAGACTGGGTAAAAGGGGGTCAAGAATTTAATCTTCTTTGAGAGTTCAAAAACGAGGACTCATGCGGGCGACCGTTACACACTTTATTGAGTTTTTCGCTGAAAGTCTAGCTACAAATTGTAACGGTTGAATAACAAAGTTTTATTGGCTAGGTAGGGAATCTTTTGAGATAAACTTTCCGCTTGGGTTGAATTAACATCTTTTTTCAAGGGCACGCGATATTGCTGACTTGAAAAATAGTCGACATTATTAAACCTCATCATCATCATTTTAGCTACATTATTAGATAGTATATTTTATCTTTTAATCGCAAAATTTGTTGGTAAACATCTTTTTTAAAATGTTCGTAGAAGTCCAAGGATGATTATTACGGCGAGAAATGAGAATATGATATCATAACCGCCGAGGGGTGTGTTTGTATGTTCTGCAAGCATTTTCTCCTTGGTCTGGGTGTTAAGTATATAAATATCTATCTATGTATGTCTATTATATTAAGTATATCAGATGTCTAGTACCCGTAACACAAGCTTATAGCTTACCACGGGGCTAGATGTTGTTGTGTGGATTGTCCGGCAATATTTATTTATTTTATTTATTTATAATAATTACCCGTGCGAAGCAAGAAGAATATACTGGCGGCCCACCGCCAGTATATTATTTATTTACATGGAAGCCACAAATAATTCAAAATAAGAAGCCTAATAAAGTTCTTCACGAATATGAACTAGCATAAAAGCAACATCTAAAATACAATTAAATAAATATAAAACATAATCCTACATTCTTCGCCTCCCAATATTGATTAAAAACCCCATAAGGAAAAATATGGTTCCGGGTCATTCACGGATATTATTATATCCTCAATAACTCTGCAAAATCACTCTAAAACACTCCTTAATAACACGATATTAAGGTTTATAAATCAAAAGGGATCCCGGGTCACCTTTATCCGCCATTTCAATAATCTACCCCTGGGTCGGACTTGCCCTAAGCCACTCTAAGAATGGTGATTTGGGAATATCAACTTTATGTAAATGTGTTTTGAATAAATAGTAGCGAATCAACTTACCTTGTTGTAAATGTTGCATATGTATTTTTCTTATAAAAATGCTCAAATACTATCTGCATAGCAACCGCCATTTTGTAAACAGCACTTTGAAGTCTTAAGATACAGATTTGCTTAGTTTGAGCTTCGCTGACATTAGTATTTTTTGTATGCTCTGCTCGGCATATAAATGATTTTATTTTAAATAACTTAATGGTTATAAAGATGTAAAGAGATCCTCTGTAGGAAGGCTCGTTAAAAATATATTCATCATATCGTATTTAACATGTATCTATATTAACTATAAAAGTGCTCCAAAATTGTAAAAACTGATAAAGCTGTGTTGTTCTATTCGCTTCTCAACTCAGGACTAAGTTTTGTAAAATCAAACAATGTAAATAAATTATTTTGTATCTTGTACCTTGAGTACGAAACATTGAAGCGAACTATCAAGACATTTTTATTTCCTTGATAATTTTTGTATAAACAATTTAGTTTTATTAATTTTAAGCTGACCTGTCCATGTAAGCCTGTGCTTACAAGGAAATATTTTTTCTTTGACTTTGACTTCATGAATTTTTTATTTTTATTTACTCACTCCCTTGATAAATTATTTTATTTTGAACACCCATTTTTCACTGCACTAACACCATCCACCCAATAACGTACTCGAAGTTACATACCTGCGAACAAAAAAAAAAAAATTAAATTTAAGTTTAAAAAAAAACTGTTTAGGACTACTGTTAAAACTTGTCGTTTATGGCTAATAATCACTGAAATCTATACAGAATTCAGATTTTTTTTTGTGTTTGACAGCGTTGAGCCACGTAACCGCCTATTTGGGCAAGCCACGTCATTTTATGCGTAGCCTCTCTTGTGTGGTCTCCACTACAACCCAGCAGTGGATACAACCACATATATTTATTTATAAAGCGATTTTTAATACAAGTGTATGATACAGTATACACATACAGTGTCTTTGCCGCAGTGGGTCCGCGCCTTACACGAGCGCGGCGTATACGCTTGGGCGACATTTCATCAAAATGTGATAAAATACTCGCAGTGAGAATAATGTATAACGGTAGGGACGAGAGAGTATGGGTCCCTAAATAGCGCGATTTATCACAAAGTTTATTTGATAAGTGCGCAGACTCAACTACAATATTGCTCCTTAATATGAGCCCTAAGTTGTACCTAAATCGACTCAAAATAGGACGCATATCCGTCTTAAGGTGACTCACGTGACAATATATAACTATTTTTACAATATATGTATAACAATAGGATATTCGAGCTATTCTTGTATTATAAAAACATGTGTAAGAGCAGAATGTAAAAACAATCTTTGTAAAAAAACATTTTGTCAAAATCTCAACTCACAAAAAAATTTAAAAAAAACTGTACAAAAATGTTATGATTTAAAACGGGTAACATACCATGATTTGACGGTTGGCATGGCATGGTTCAACGTTTTAAATCATAATATTGTTGAAAACCATGATAATATAAAAAGTTATATTTACAAAAATGTATTGCAAAGTTTTTAGAACAAAAATGAGCTAGAGTTTATAATAGCTTCATTGTTCGAAAAGCGAAGTGACCAGATACGATACATTTATTTCCTATTAAACTTTATATGTTTAATGTGGCTATAGTCACTGCGGCCTAATAGGCCTATTGTGATCAAACAAACTTCAAGGACCTATGTAAATTTGTTTGGGTATTTTCTATTTTATTTTTGTCGACGACGCTAAGATTTGTATAATCAAACAATGGAATGTTAGCAATCGAGTGCAGCACCGGTGCCACCTAACGGTTGCGCTGCACAACGAGTGTACGCCAACGTACCAATCGTTGACTTCGAGGCGCCATCTATCCGATGACAACGGCAACTGCTTCATGACGCGTGGAGAGAAAGGAGTAGACCGAGCGTTTAACAAAAGACCGATGCAGGGCTCGGCTCGGAGCGCTCTTCTTGGCTGGATTTTCGTGGGCTAAACATAGGCAGGATAGACTATACTAGTTTACGCCAATTTAATTAAAGTTGTAACTAGTTGATCTTACTTTAAAAAAAGTGTAAACGTTATACTTGCTTCTTTGTGGAGAAACCCACCTTTATAGTTTAGTAGATTTAAGGAAACAATGATTTTGTATCGTGTATCATAGTCATCACTCTGTTATCGGGCTCAAGTTTGATACTACTACCTGATTTTTTATGATAGATCACCATACCACAATCTCACCTGATACAAAGTGACGATGTGGTCTAATATGGAGCAAGAAGACCTAGAAGGTAGCTTCACCGGAACACATTACGAAACACGAAAAACCCAACATTCAGCTACTCAAATTATGATTATTATTAACGTTCCGTCCAATTTACTCAAATAGCCCATATAAAAATCGAGGACTAAAGGAGAAAAAAGAGGGTAGACCGTTTCGTTTGTCAAAAATGATACCCGTACCATTATGTCCAAATCCGCCCGTTCTGTAATTGTGATATAATGGAAAGCGCAAAAACTATCAAATCATGGACATTTACGAGTATAACCGAAAGGCAAGGTGTACGCTTTATAAGTTTTTAAAGGCCACCATGTTCGAGTAAAATTAAACAATTATTAAAATATTATTATTTTTCAGAGCTATTTCGCTCAGTCGCGTGACACAAATCATCTTGACATTGCTTAGTTTTGGAGGTTTTTTCTGTTCACGTCCGTAAGTGATAACCCTCTGAATCTTTACACGTGACCTCCGGGTGGTGCAAAGAACAGTCTCTGGTGATAAACTTCGGCCGCGGCTTGCCACCACCCTCCGGGCTGGTGCAGTGCGTGAAACAATTATTTCGTGTTTCGTAATGTGGTCCGGAGCCATCTAGGTCTTCATGATCCATATTAGACCACATCGTCACTTAACATCAGGTGAGATCGTGGTCAAATGAGCCTTCAACTATCAAAAATTAAAAGTTTTCACGGCTTTTGTGAAATAATTTCTTAATACATTTTGTTGCTTAAAATGTAATCTCATCAGTTAGCTACACATCTACGCTGACGTTTAGCTGTACGTACCTATATAAATAATACCACGATTTTAATCAAAATGCCAAAATAAGTGGCAGACACCAGTTTTAATATTCTTCTTTATTCGCTGTCCGGGGATTCTAATGGGCCAATAAATCAGCTCTTAAACAACTGTTTATTAATTAAGGGTCGAATAAGCAAAAAGGCTATTGTCACCTCGTTATAACGGGGTAAGTGGGTTAGGCTTGTAATTTGATAAAAATGTTGCCTATACCGCGATCCGTTACAAATTGGGTAAACTTGTTATCATTTTGAAATATAATCAGTGATACCTACCTCGGACCTACAGCAAATGTTGTAGGGGTTTATAAAAAAATACCAACACAATTTAGATTTATAACTGGAAATTTACCATGATTGATTCGCATAACATTGTCTTTCAAGATTTCCGATATTTGGGCACCTAAAAACTTTATGTTTGAAGTTTTTTGGTGCCGAAATATCGGACCAAATAATATTTTTTTTCATTAGAAAAGTTATAGTATTTATTTAATGGAAAACTTCGGCTTGTTTTGAAAGGTCATGTAATAGTTTAAGCTCAAGTACTGCTGCACCAGTTTTGTAAATTTTAAACTCTAGAGGTAAATAATAATTATCCGATCTGAATTGTACTGCCTATAAGTAAACTGATAAAGAAGTACTGATTCTCGAAGTGTATATATTTATTTACGTATTTTTTAAAGTGCTTGAATCACGGATACTAGACATTCCGCTACCGAGGCAGTCATCATTTTTAATATTATAAGTATTCTTGTTTTTTGAGTTTGTCATCTTCCATTTAAAAGCATTATATTTAACCTAATTAATCTCAAAACAAATAATTTGTCCAAACCAAACAAATTAATCAAATTGTTATCCGATGTAAAAAGCAAATGGCCGATCGCGATAAACCAGAGGCTTAAGGCGAGAATCGAATGTCAGATCTAATCTCGATTGCCTCTAACTGCTCCGTCGATTTACGAACATTGCCATAGGATAATGAAACTTGCGACCTTGCGGTTTACTTAGAGGATTTAGTTGGGGTCATAGACCGCAGTGAAGTAATTTCCTATGATTTGATCCTAAGGGCAGAACCCTCGGGTCACTTTTGGGGGCACTCGGGTGAAACAGTTTCATGCTCATGAACCCATAATGGCTTAACTTTATAATGATCCTTCGATCTTAGGACATGAATTTAATATAACATACTGAATAATCGGAATAAATTTATTAATATACCGCAGTTTTAATTGTGAGAAACGAAGTCTAGAATTATTTAAAAAAATTAGATATTGTAAAACTGAACGTAAAACTTATTTTATAATTTCAGAAATTCATCCACATATACATTATCATAACACCACTCGATCAATGCAAGTAACAAAAATTTGTAACAATGTCTTTATCATTTTGAAAATTTTTTTATGGAATCTTAAATAATATTTAAGTAAAGTAAAGTAAAGTAAAGTAAAGTAATTATTTATTGCATTTACATGTACATAAAAGATCTTAAATATATAAATTTGTATCAATGTAAATTACCCATTGAGCATGCAATTTCATTTGTTACATAATGTCATCTTATCATAAAATTATTTAAATTAAATTAATCAATAAATCATTTTTCATCACACATATAATTAAAATTGTACCTAATGTCAAATTTTGTCAATAGACTTGTCATTTAAAAATTCTCTAATATCATAATAACATTTTTCTAGTAAAATTGCTCTTAGCCTTCTCTGAAACATTCCGGTTGTCAACTTTCTAATTGTCTGCGGAATTTTATTATATAAAATAGACGACATTCCAAACAAACTTTTGCGCATCAATTTTTTTTTGCAGGTGAGACCACAAACCTTAAGTTGGTCTCGTCTGTTTCGGGGAACAGTATCAGAAACTAAAACTAAACTTTATTTTTTTAATTTATCTACATACCGAATCTTTTATTATCTAAAACATTAATAGTATGCTTATTAAATTGGTGTCTAAGGGCTATAAAATTATTTAATTAATAATTAATTAAATAATTTTATAGCCCTTAGACACCAATTTAAACAAAATAATAACAATTACTGTTATTTGTTTAGAAAAGTTTATATGTCACAAACATAAATAGAAACACATGCAACGACATCAAAATAAAAAAAGAGAAGTGTGACAAAAAAGTAGCCACTCAGCATTTGCTGCGTTATAAAATAAGACATTACACCAATGACTGCATTAAACCACTATCATCATCTCAGCCGTAAGACGTCCACTGTTGGACACATGCCTCTTTAAAAGATCTCCATTAATTTCGGCTGGCAGTGGGCTGCATCCACCCTGAGCCCGCTCAAAATACATTCTTGAAAAACGTTGGTATTCACATCAACCAAAATATCACTCATAAAATCGTTTGACTTTTCGACTTCTTTCATTCATAACCTGCTATTGTTTCAAGCACCCTTTTACCTTTGTGACTTGAAGGTTTCTAAGTACTTTAATAAGTGGCTTTACAGAACCCTTAAGGTATGGTACCTTTTGATGTCCAGCATTACATCTCAACTAATAGGGTTATAGGACCTCAGAAGGCATTTCTAGGGTTTTTTACAAATCGGTAGGTATGTAACTGGTTTTGACATCAGTATCGGTATGGTAACTGGTTTTTTAATAATAACCGTTGTTAGGAAACTTACATTAGTAATAATGCTTATTGAAATAGGAAACGAATTATAAAGTTATTTATTCCATTTAATAAGATAATATACTGATTTTTAGAACAAACATCGCCAAGTTTTTTGTGTACATTTTTGGATTAAAACCAAGAATGAAATAGGAAATTTTGGCACAGTAGAATACAGCGAAAACCTAAATTAACAAAATATAATCAGGTGAGATTGTGGTTTAATGAAGGCTTAAAAAAAACATGACTTATTGAAACACTTAAAAATCCACTGTAAAATATAAGTAGATTTGCAAAAAGGGTGACTCTGAAACACTATTCACAGAATTTCATTTCCCAGAACACATTTCACCGAAATCTCAATTGACCGAATGCTTATTTTCTCGAATACTCATGACTAAGAAATGCATTCGATGGTTGGTTCATTTGACTGAAAATTTATTCTGTGAATAATATTTTTTACCTGAAAACGTGGTGCGCCTGAAACGGCAATGGTTTCAAAGGAATTTTAAGCCCCCGGCGGAAAATGAAGGGTGTTATAAGTTTGACGTGTCTGTCTGTCTGTGGCATCATAGCTCCCGAACGGATGAAGCGATTTTAATTAAGTTTGTTTTCGTATGAAATGTGTGTTTTGCGCGAGGGTTCTTAGACATGTACAACCCATATTAACACAAAAAAAAAACGGGTTGATGTGTTTAAAAGCTGTTCCCGTAATTTTATTGCAGATCCAGAATAAATTATAAACTTAAAACAATACTCATTTCACTTTTTAAATTATCAATAAATAGGTTTTTAACAATATTATGATTTAAAACGGGTAACATACCATGATTTGACGGTTTTTGAGTTGTTTCCGTGATCATGGCGCTTGCAATAGCGTCGAAATATCGGAAAACTCAAAAACCGTCAAATCATGGTATGTTACCCGTTTTAAATCATAATATTACTCATTTCATTAGTTATGAATAAATTTTGAAGCAGTAAATGTGGCAGGAAAACAATAAACTACAAATATACTTGAGAGGGGTCTCAAATGAAAGCGCATCACGTGCACATTACGAAATTGTTGGCTTTTTATTTATAAGGGAGATAAGGGTTTTTTAATTTTAAATTTAGATTATTTAATTATATTTTGTTTTTATTTTTCAATATTAGTCCTACGAGAATTTATATAATGTTGCTTTAGATCGCCACAAACGTTTACTTTATATTAAATATTTTATAGGAGAGGGTCTGTTTGCTTCGATATTTGCAAGTCCATTACTTTTAAATTGGTAACTTGGCTAAAACTTTAGTTTTTTTTTTTCAAAGGTGTTGGATTATACCTTGGTCGGACATAGGCTACAAGTTATAAGAGAAATTATAAACAATAGCGAGAAATCAATAAAATCTTCTTTTCCTTCCTTCTGTCTATAAATTCATAAATTCATAAATTCATAAATTTTTATTGCACACACAAAAATACACATAAAAAAAGTTTATAACTAATCCAAAATGTACAAAAGGTGAGCTTAACCCTAAAAGAGTTTTCTTACAGCGGACCTCGACATACAAGAGACGTGTAAAAAAGAGTGGGTTGACAATGTGCACATAATGATAGGTCAGATAGAAAAAAATAATAATAGAATAGGTAAAACAAATTATTCTAAATACTATAACTACTCTTATTCTATAACTACCTATATAATATTTAACATCAAATATATAACTACCAATAAATATATACATTTACTAGCTAATTAGAAATACATACAAAAATATCGTACATAAATATACTATATATTTATATATATATATATATTATATACATATATATTAGGTCCTTACATATGAAATTGGCGTTTTTCGTACTGGCCACTTTAATCACAAATTTCTCCTCTTTTGTAAGGAATTCCAAATTCAAATTTGTACAGCTATAGACTCATGTATTTGTGCTTCGATGATCGTCATTCATTTGTTTTTTTTCTTCTGTTTTTTTCTGTTTGCGTCACTCATTTTACAAAATGGAAAACTTAAAATATCGCATTATTTACGAGTACGAGTTCCGCCGTGGCACTAGTGCTGCGGAAACAACTCGAAGGGTGAATGATGTGTATGGCGGTCGTGTTGCAAAAGAAAACACAGTTCGTTTTTGGTTCCAACGTTTTCGTTCTGGAAATTTCGACTTGCAGAACAAGCCCCGTGGACGGCCTGAGACTCAAGTTGATAATGAAGAGTTGAAGGCTATTATGGAAGCGGATCCATCGCAAACCACGTCCGAGTTAGCTGCAGGCTGCGGTGTTAGTGATAAAACTGTTTTAATTCACTTGAAGCAAATTGGGAAGATTAAAAAGCTTGAAAGGTGGGTACCTCACGAATTGACTGAAGCAAACCGGCAAACGCGCGTCGACTGCTGCGTTACATTACTAAACCGGCACAATAATGAAGGTATTTTAAACCGAATCATTACCTGTGATGAAAAATGGGTTCTTTACGATAATCGGAAGCGCTCAGCGCAATGGTTGGATCCTGGCCAGCCAGCCAAATCCTGCCCCAAGCGAAAATTAACCCCAAAAAAGTTACTTGTAAGCGTTTGGTGGACTAGTGCCGGTATTGTTCATTACAGTTTTCTCAAATCTGGCCAGACTATTACGGCTGATGTCTATTGTCAGCAATTGCAAACCATGATGGAAAAGCTAGCGGCTAAACAACCTAGGCTGGTCAATCGCTCCACGCCACTGCTGCGTCACGACAACGCTAGACCACACACTGCGCAACAGACGGCTACTAAATTAGAAGAGCTTCAATTGGAAAGTCTAAGACATCCTCCGTACTCCCCGAACCTTGCTCCAACAGATTACCATTTTTTTCGAAATTTGGATAACTTCTTGCAAGGGAAAAAATTCAACTCCGATGGGGCAGTCCAAATCGCCTTCAAAGATTTTATTGATTCCCGTCCGACTGGTTTTTTTAGTAAAGGGATCAATGAACTACCTATAAGATGGCAAAAGTGCATAGAAAATAATGGTTCATACTTTGATTAATTAAATATATTATATTAAAAAATATTCGACTTTTTGTTCCTCCCATACAAAACGCCAATTTCATATGTAAGGACCTAATATATATATATACATAATCACGCATATATACAAAGATGTGATATACAAATATAGAAGAAATTAGATCTGCAAGGAGAGATAGTGTTCTTTGAGTTTTTTCTTAAAAGTATTAATAGAAGGACTGGCTTATATGGCTGGTCTATATTTCTGTAGGTATAAAATAAAATAACGTATCTGAATATCCTATTCATTAAACAAAAATTCTGGTTGGGTTTAAAAATTCTACGAATAACGTTTCGGTACAATGAACATTCGGTTAATTGTAATTCATGAAAATAAACATTCAGTGTTAATAACATTAAATAAACATTGAAATCAAATTCTGTTAAAAGTGTTTTAGAGTGGCTTCGATTACCCTGCAAACAGTGCTTACAACATTTTTTACAGTTTTTCATATTCGGAAGTAATATTCATAAGCGGACCCCGCGCCGTTAAGCCGCTGTATTATTTGAAAAAAGGAACTGCTGTTAGTTTTCTCAAGGCTAAAAAATAACTAGTTTAAAAATCGTTATATTTTCCCCAACTTAACAAAACCTGTTAATAACGTACTTTTCCCAAGTCTACCTACCGTTATACCCGATTTACCTTTTATTTGTTCAAAGTAAAACAACTTGTAGGAGTTTCTTTCATCTTAATAGAAAGGTATTTGTTTAAGAGTTCTATTGTAGGAAAATCTTTTTCTTTGAAAGCTCCCTTTGTTTCAGAAAAGGTTAGAATTGAACATTTAACGGCTACTGTTTTTGTCTTGATGTGATTGACTTTGTATTGTTTTTTGGAGTGTGAGATAAATCCAGGAATATGTAGGATGTAAATAAAATAAATGAATAATGCCGGACTAAACCGAACGAACTAGTAAACACTGATTAAATATTGTCTCACGTTTTTAATTATTTTAATTAAGTTTACTGTGTTTTGCAATCATAAAAAGTATTAAAGTCGGTGGCATAACCTTATAGGAGTGTTTTCTGGAAAAACAGTGCACCATTATCTGGAAAATAGCTGGAAAACTACACAAAACCTATAGTAAATTATCAGCATTAGAACTATAACGGCTAAAACACAAAAAATACGAAAATAAACTGTGAGTAGAAAAATTTAAATAATATGAAACAACTCAGTCACTGTAAAGACGAAAATAGCGTAAACAGCTGATTGTCTGATGCATAGACTACTGACAGTGACAGATAAACGTTATTCGTTCAGAAATTATCTGAACTACGAAAATAATAGAAAGTGTTGCAAACTCACACCAGAAATATTACCACAATAAAAAAATGGCTAATAAAAAAATGGCTAATAAAATAATGACTAATAAATTAAAAGATACGCTAAATTCAAATGATCTAAAATTAATACAGGATGACTTAAATAAATCGCTAAAGCTGAATCAGCAACTTTTAGAAGAACAAAATGAAAGCGAATATGAATTTAAAAATATATTAGACAAGAACAAGCAATTAAAAGATGAAATGGTTAAAATGGAAGAACAAATCAAAATATTAAAACAGGACAGTACGACGAAAGATAAACTAATTTCTGATCAACGAAAAGACATTCTGCATTATGAAAAAACAAAAACAGAATATAAGAAATTAACTAATATTGTTGAAAATCTTAATGATGAGGTTGATAAATACAAACTTGAAGCAATAAACTTAAAGGAAGAAAATGCTAAAATAATAGAGAAGTTAGAACAAAGAGCAAGCTTTTCTACAAAAGAACAACTATTGAAAAAGAATGAAGGACATGAAGAATTAGACACTATACATGACATAACAAAGGAACTGCTTCAAATAAGAAATGAATTAAAATTTAAAAATTCAGAATTAAAGATACTGCGCAAGAATCGTAAACAAGCTATAAACTCAGATAGAAAACTAAGTAGTGCTGATCAGTCATCGTGCAATCGAGTACAAAAAAAAATGACAGATCTACAGGAAAAATACGAAAACATATTAACAGAGAATACCAATACCATAAAATTACTAGAAGAAAACGAGATCAGACTTAAAGAACAAATAGAGACACTCGAAATGGCATGTTCCACACTAAGAGATTCATATGACAACCTTAGTATAAAAAATTATAATACAGAAAAAGAGAACCACGATCTACTGAAAGATGTGCTAAAAGAGTGCGAAGAAACTGTTACAAAGGATGACAAAGGGATAGCGATTCCGAAGGAAAGAAAGAATACAAAAGCAGTGATGAAAATAAAAAACCAAGAAACAGTACTGATTGTTGGGGATGAATGCGCCAGAGGACTAGGAAGTGAACTCAACTTTTACCAGTCTGAAACAGCGACGTGTTGTCATGTTTTTCCAAACGTATCGCCAAGCTTCCTACTAAATATAGCTCGTGACATGGCTAAAACACAACAACCAGCAATACTCATGTTGATGACGAGAAGGCTTGACACCACTTACGAGATGAAGCAATATATTAATGGCCTCATCCACTTAAATGAGTTCCTGAAGACAATAAACGTTAAACTAATTTGTCCAAACATACAATATGTGAAACAAGGAACTTTACATTATAGACAACTGAATGAAACAGTCTGCAAATTGAACTTGAAGTTGCACAATTACAGGACATATGACTCGAATGTCGAAATAATGAACTTGAATAGCATCAGCCCTCAAATAACCCAAAAAGCATTCAAGACCATCGTCAAAAGATTTGTATCCGTTCTAATACAAAATTTTTTTCAGAGTCACTTGACATAGTACGTACAGCGTGCCGTTTACTTCATAAAAATGATATAGATGACAACTACGTAACAATTTGCCACCAAAATGTACAAGGCCTGGAGAAGAAAACCCTGGACCTAAGTATCTTTCTGGAATGTAATAAAATAGATATTTTCTGTGCGTCTGAAACATGGTTGACAAAGCACAACATGGATATTTGTAATATAGATAATTATAAAATTGTGAGTATTAGTAATCGTAAGACTTTCGCACGTGGTAGCGCAATTATTTATATTAAAGACTCTATTAAAGCAAAGAACAGACAAGACATAGTAAAACTCTCAGTAGATAAGGAATTTGAAGTGAGCTGTGTGGAGCTGAATGACATTATTATACTAGTTATATATAGATCCCCATCAGCAAAGGAGAGTGTTTTCATCGATAAACTTGACGAATGCCTATCGAAAGTTAGTGCAAATAATAACAAAACAATAGTTCTATGTGGTGATTTTAATATTAAATTTTCAGTAACTGATGGGAATGAGAATGTTTTGAGTGACGTTATGAATAGTTACATGCTAAAACAATCAATCTTTGACTATACCAGAATAACAGCAACTACAAAATCCTGCATTGACAACATTTTTACAGATGGCACTATTAAGGAAGCAAAGGTTATATTTGGCATTAAATCAGACCACAAAGCACAAATCGTCAAGCTTAAAACCAAGGTTAGGAATACTTCCACAAGTAAAGTTACTAGATGTAGGAAACTAACAAATAGTAGAATATTAGACCTTAAGCAGACACTAGAGAAAGATCTGTCGTGTGATAATACAAATTTTAATACGTTTTTTTCTAAAATCATGCGACACATTAATACTTTTTTACCTATAGAACATAAAAACATCAGAACTCATACACATAAGAAACAAACTTGGATAACTACAGGTATAATGATCTCGAGAAATAAATTATTCATGTTATATGACCTTCTACAAACCTGTAATAATCAAAAACTAAAAGAATACGTAAGAACTTATAGCAAAATTCTTAAACATGTCACCGTAGAGGCAAAAAGAAATGCGCTCAGAGATCGTGTGTTAAGCTCAAGTAATATAATTAAAACCACATGGGCCATAATTAAAGAAACATCTGGTAAACATACACAATATAACTCAGAATATATTAAACTGTACCTAAGTAACGGAGAAATAGTGGAAGACAACGTGGAAGTTGCAAATAAATTTAATAACTTTTTTGTAAACGTTGCTCACCAATCTACTAACAAACTACAGTCGAATATAACAGAGGCCTTAAACTATGTTACTAAATACATTGCGAATGAGAAGATGTACTTGCAATCTAAAAACATTATATTTTATGATGCGACGTACTCAGAGGTCAATAAAATTCTTAAGAATCTGAAACCAAAAACCTCAACAGATTACTGGCATTTATCATCAAAAATGATAAGGTCAATTGCCAATGAGATCACTATACCCCTTACTGATGTAATAAATAACTCACTTTTCTCTAGTACTTTCCCAGATATTCTAAAACTAGCAAAAGTCATTCCGCTCCACAAAAAGGGGGATAAACATGATACACAGAATTATAGACCCATATCCTTATTGCCGATATTTAGTAAAATTTTCGAAAGAATTATGTTTAACAGACTAGAACTATATTTGAATGAAAACAAGATCCTAAACAAACGGCAATATGGCTTTCGTAAAGCACATTCAACTACAGATGCTTTATCAGAAGTTGTCAAAAACATACTAGGGGCCTTGGATACTAAACTTAAGAGCTACGGAATTTTTTGTGATTTGTCGAAAGCTTTCGACTGTGTACATCATGATATCCTTCTCTCCAAGCTCGAACGGTATGGCATCGGTGGCACGGATCTACTTCTATGCAAATCCTATCTATCATCACGAAAACAATTAGTACAAGTAAATGGAACAACATCAAATGAACTAGATATAGGTATTGGTGTCCCACAAGGGTCTATTTTGGGGCCGCTATTGTTCCTAATTTATATAAATGACATAAATGCTTGCATAATTGATGAAAATATTGACATTTACATGTTTGCTGACGATATATCCTTATTAATTAACTGTAATAAAAATACGGACATCGAATCTAAATTAAGTAATGTAATCGCAAAAATCACAAACTGGTTTGAGTGCAATAACCTCCTACTCAACACCACAAAAACTAATATTACAAATTTTTCACTAGCTACAAATATAGTAGGTGATAACCAAATAAATATGAAAAGCAGCATTGGTAACAAAATCACAAATAAAATAAAATTCCTAGGCATTGAAGTAGATTCTAAGCTAACATGGAAGTGCCAGATAGATGCTCTAGCAGGGAGATTAAGTTCTGCCTGTTATGCTATTAAGAAGGTTAGGGAACTGTGTGGAATAAATGCTGCTAGGACGGTTTATTTTGCCTACTTTCATAGTCTTATGACATATGGATTATTGGTATGGGGAAACGCATCAGCGTCCACTCGAATTTTTCGACTGCAAAAAAGAGCTGTCAGATCTATTAAAGGCTATAAACCAAGAGATTCTTGTCGAGACCTCTTTTCAAATTTGGGAATTCTGACCTACACTAGTGAGTACATTTTGCAATGTCTCATCTATGTAAAAAAAAATAGACAAAATTTTCCAACTTTGTCGGCAACCCACAGTTACAATACGCGACATGGTAGCAACATTAGGCATATTACATGTAGACTGTCCAAAGTTTCGAAAAGTTATTTGTGTATTGGTGTAAAAATGTTTAATAAACTCAGTGACGAATTAAAAGACCTGAATGTGGATGTTTACAAACACAAACTTAAAGAAACGCTTTTAAAAAAGAGCTACTACACGCTTTCCGAGGCTTTGGAGGATAAACAGCTGATGTAAGAACCGGTATGTTTGTTTACTTAATTTTAGTTTTAGACTTCATTCCATTTATCTTCCAACTCTGACATTAAATTTAATAGATTATTATATAGTTAAATACCAAACAAAGCCACCCTACAACAGCTAAAATCTGATATATTTTATACAAATACAATTAAAATTACTTATTAATATTATTATTTTTTGACATCCTGCCATTGTTTTTATTTTAAAGTTCTGACAATGCCCCTATACAGCAGCAACATAATGGTGTTTTGAATTAATTACTAGTTATCTTCACATGACATGTCAAAAATGAAATTATTTAATAAAATTTATTTGTATTTTAGCATAATTTGACAATGCCCCTGTACAGTAGCTCCATTTATTATGACATTCTTCATTTATTTTATGTTTTGTCAATGCTACTTTTAGCAAAATGTGCTCTTTATTTTTGGATTTTATAATATGACATTTATGTAATTGATGTCTTGTCTGTGACTTGCAGAGTGCTTATTATTATTTTGTAATATACTGTTTGAATTAAGATACCTAATATAATATTAAGTTAAATAGAGTGAACGAAGTCAAGTGTACAGTGTTACCTACGACGAATAAAATACAATACAATACAATACTAATCACTCAGCATTACCCAACCCCAAACTAAGCAGAGCTTGTACATAGGTACTATGGGTGTTAGGTGACTGATATACTACAATTTTTTTTTTTGTAAATACGTGGATTTTATGATCTTAGAAAACACCCAGACCCGAAACAAGAAATTGTAGATCGTACAAAATCTGATTCCCCGGCGGGAATCGAACCCGCAACCTCTTGCGCCTCAGGCGTACCTTCGCCCACCGAACCACAGAGGTCGTCAAATATTTTTTTATTATACGTATTAATGATAAATTATAAACTTTGAACATAAAATGCAGCCTTAATAACACTTAATATCAGACTTGGGATGATTACTTCAATAATAATAATGCGTTTTTTAACTTTTTCTGCCAAGTTCAGTGTCTAAGCGACACAAAATCACTTCTAACCAGCCCCTGGGGATAAAACAGGCGTGTCAGATGGGAAAAATTTGGAACAACCGCCCCCATTGTTATTCTATCGTCGCGTCGTTTGGGCACACTCAGATTCACTGAAAAATAGTGTTTTACTCTGGAACTGTGAGCGGAAGCCGCCATATTGGAAAGGTTTCGTAAGATAACGTTTTGCGTAATTCTGGAAACATGACGTGTTTTGTAAAAGTGAGGTTTCTCTTATTGAGTTTATTAGTGTTTGTTACGTATTGTTAGAAAGGTGCAAGATTATTTTGGGAAACCGGATTTATCTTATTTGATAGGTCCTTTCTGAAGTTATTTTCACACAATTCAAAGTCCTAATATTTAAGGAGAATGAAAAATCGGTCCTGCTTTTTGAGGCATTAATTACTATTAATTAATAATAAAATTATACGTCACAACTAGACAGCTGGTTTTAACTACTAACGCAATCATGTTAAAACAAACAAATCAACAAAAATAAATATGTCAAATTGCATAATGCAAATACATAGTAAATACCAAAAATGATCTAAAGTTAGATATTAAATCAAAAACAATTAAATACAATACAGTCAGCTGCTTATTATGATTTATTTATTGTCTTTTTATAATTTTGTGTAAATGATGTGTTTTCTAAGTGAGTTTTTTTTTCGAGTTTTTGAGTGTTTGGAATATTAATTAGACGGTTAATCAGAAAATCGGACCTTCATAATGTAGTCTCAAAAATTATCATCAACTCCCTATAAATTTTCCCACTGCTGGGACACAGGGACTTCTCTCTTGGAGAAAAAGATTAGGTCTTACTTCACCACGTTGGCCAAGTACGGGTTGGTGAATGTCACATGTCTTTTCAAGCTCTTCAATTTCGCAGAACCAGAGGTGCTCGGCGAGGTTTGAACCCACGACCTTCGGAATGAAAGTCGAGTGTGCTAACACTTAGCCAAGACAGCATCTGTATTCTCACGTTGGAAAAAAAATACTGGGCGAACTTGTTCCCCATTGTCTTTGGGCTATGAGCCTTGAGATGAGACAAGCCAAGAGTAAGTCTATATTATAAATAAAAAACTTATAAAATTATTGGCAAGAGTACATTTGCGGTAAATTTAATATGAGACGTATGCAGTGAATTTAATAAAAGAAAATCTTGAGCAATTTCGCGTTGGCATGAATCTACGAGTTTCATTTGCATATTTCAGATTTCAAGGCATTTTTCCGAGAACGGAAATGCGACTGCAAATTTTAAATAAAAGTAACCCAAAACTTTATAAATGAAGTTTTTAAAGAAAAACAATTATCGGAACAGTTAATTATATATTTGATCCAATATAATGCAATTTTATTATTTCTCAAAGTGGGAATTCTCTTAATTAAAAAATATTTGCGCTTTGAATACGTGCTTGAAGAGTTTGAAGGACATTATACACAAACATGTCCTTTAAACTCTTCCAAATCATCAGTATGTGCCAGTTTCTACACGATGTTTGCTTTCCCCGTTAAAGCTCGTGCTTAAAACATACATAGATATCTTTCAAAAAGAAAAATCTAGTAGCGCGGCGGTGGGTTTTGAACCCATAACCTTCGGACCGAAAGTCAAATTTGCTCCTACTTAGCCGACACGGCTTTTATCTAGTTAGTAAAACTTAAAATAACAACAAACCCCAAAAACATAGTTCACATTTCGCATGCCATCCTTGAAATACACTGATTTTATTAAAATTTTGGTACTATCCTTTTATGAAATATCTCGAATATTTGGCAATTTATGTCGCAAAGCTCTATATGATTTTGCCTTTTGTGTTTTACACAGATATGAAAGTATATTTTTTATGAAATATTTTAATAACTGCTTCCACTAACCCAAACCTTTTTTGTTAGTAATTCAATATAAAAACAAGGCTATTTATTATCCAGTTCATAAAGTTAGCCAGCGACATGAATTGGGCACTTTATGATCTTGCTTATCATTCAAGTTGATAGTGACAGGAAGAATTTTCTGAAATCTTATTCTCAAAGTTCAGCTTTCGTTCTAGAGTAAATTAGGATTGTCCATAGAGCACAGTGCTTCGATTCAATGTATCTACAAAACAGAATGCAACGTAAATTGAAGTATTTCCATTCAGGGCAATAAATGAAACAGCAATACGCTTAGAGTACCCCTGTTACGCTTTTCAGAGCACTCGCATTCAAAGTAATTTTTTTGTGATGGGCTTTTCAAAATATATCCGTTTGGCTTAAATTTTTATAAACCCTCGACCAAAAAAAGGGTCTTATAAGTTTGACGTGTCTGTCTGTCTGTCTGGGACATCATAGCTCCCGAACGGATGGCGCGATTTAATTTTAGTTTATTTTATTAAAGGTGAGTTTGGCGTGGATGTTCTTAGTCATGTTTCATGAAAATCGGTTGAGCCATATAAAAGTTATGGGGGTGAGAGTGGGGAAGGAAAACCGAAAATCTGCAAAATATACTCGAGTGGGGTATCAAATGAAAGCGCATCGCGTGCACATTACTAAATAATTATGGTGTTTTACTTTTAAGGAAATAAAGGCATTGGCAAAATTTAAATTTAGATTTATCTTATAAAGAGCTTAATGTTAGGTAAAACAAGAAATCGCGGATATCATTACTATATGCACAGCATAGGTTAAGATAATTATGACTTCCACAGAAGACATGTCTCCCAATTGGTCAAAATCTATCATCATTAGGGCGATTTAAAATGAATACTATAACTGCTTGTGTTCTTCTAGCTGTCAATTTAAACTATTTCGACATTAGAACTATAGCTCTGAACTTTGTAATAAAAATTATAATATATAATAAAATTTCTATTGAATTTCATCCACCATCTTTGAGAATGGTCAAAGGTGTTCTTTGTAAAAAGGCTTCAAGTAAATTATTTTAATTACAAGAATGAACGAGAACTTGCTTAGTTTCAAGGGATGAAAAAAAACATTACACATTTTGTATTTAACATTAAGTGCATTTTTGTATTGTTTTATCTTGGTGTGTAATAAAGAGTTATATTAATATTATTATTATAACTCAAATCATCTGCCCACACCGCCGAAACATGACGACCACGACAGCTCTGTCTAGAGCGTAACGGAAAAGAAGAAGAGAATATTATTATTATACCACAAAGGTGGCAGACAAGCTTGCTGCCCATCATATCGAAAATGGCTACCACAGCCTATAAAGCGCTGCCGACCTCTTAAATGCTTTAGGATTCTATATTTTTGAAATAACCTAGTACTAGTATAATGGACTGCCTCAGTGGCCCGGTGGGCCATAGTACGCTTACGACGCAAGCGGAAGCGGGTTCGCTTCCCGCCGAGTGGCCAAGTGTTTGTATGTTCTGCAAACACTTTTCACCTTAGTCTGGGTGTTTAAAGTTTTTTTTTTTATTCTTTATAAGCCTTCATTTGACCACAATTTCACCTGATGTAAAGTGACGATGTGATCTAAGATGGAGCATGAAGACCTAGAAGGTAGATAGCTTCTCCGGGCCACATTACGAAACACGAAAAAATCGCTTCACGCACTGGCCCAGCCCGGAGGGTGGTGACAAGCCGCGGCCGAAACCTCCCACCAGAGACTGTTCTTAGCACCACCCGGAGGTCACGTGAAAGGATTCAGAGGGTTACCACTTACGGACGTGAACAGATAAAACCTCCAGAATGTATAATAGAAAATATATTTTATAAGTATGTCTTACCCGTAACACAAGCTTAGTATGACCTGTAACACAAGCTTAGAGCTTATCACGGGGCTAGATGTTGTTGTTTGGATTGTCCGGAAATATTTATTATTTTAATTGAATTTAAAACCTCCATTTCATTAAAAAAACAGTTTTATTATCTCTTGTTTCAAAATCTC
The DNA here is from genome assembly GCA_929108375.1 of Gymnoscelis rufifasciata. NCBI lineage: Eukaryota > Metazoa > Arthropoda > Insecta > Lepidoptera > Geometridae > Gymnoscelis > Gymnoscelis rufifasciata. Next base: position 2,210,159 of record OV815327.1, on the reverse strand, counting down.
CCGATAATTATGAGCTAAATGAAAACGCTGGATGCTGCGGAGCGTGCATTAATTTGAAATAATACGAGATTAATCTATTATCTACGTGGCATTGACGGACGATCGGCTCAGCACGCCACATTGTTCATTTATGCCATAATTTATGATTCAATAGTGACACTGGATTTTCGATGGTATTTTTATACCTAAATATAATTTATAAATACATTTACTAAAATATTTTATTAACCGTTGACTAAAAAAGAGGGGTGTTATAAGTTTGACATGTCTGTGTGTATGTATGTCTGTCTGGGACATCATAGCTCCCGAACGGATTGAGATTAAATTTAGTTTTTTTTTTGTATGAAAGGTGAGTTTGGCGCAGGTGTTCTTAGACATGTTTTATGAAAATCGGTTAAATCGTTTAAATGTTATGGGGGTGAGTGTGGGGAAGGAAAACCGAAAATCTGCAAATATAGGTACTCGAGTGGGGTATCAAATGAAAGCGCTTCGCGTGCACATTACAAAATATTATGGTATTTTACTTTTAAGGAAATTAAGGCATTGGAATAGGGGTTTTTTCTTAAGTTTTTAATTAAGATGAATTTTAAGGTAAGTAGTGGGAGAACACTCGACTTTCATTTCGAAGGTCATGGGTTCAAACCTCGTCGCGCACCTCTAGATTTTTCTTGAAAATTTCTTAATAATTCTAGTTGACCAGGACCGAAATGCTCATGTTGAAATAGCTCTACTCTACGAAAAGCATTTTTTTTAATAAATCTTAAATTAATATAGTATTTAAGAACGAAAAATAGTAAAAAATTATTTATTTATATTTATTCAAATCATTTTATTTCAGACAACATTAATTGAGTGGGAATACATATTAAATGTCCATATTAAATTAAAACACATTAAGAATAACTAAAGAAAATAATAAAATACTTTTGACATTAAGAATATGATTATGTATAATAAAATACATTATACTAATTAATCCATCCAAATTGCTGTCCAGTGCTTCATAAAAAGACAGTCAGTCTATTCGACACTAAACTCAGTTTGAAACATTTGAAGGAACCGTCAAGACAATGTTATTTCGTTGATAATTTTAATTTAAAGTAAACAGTTTAATTAATTTTAAGTTTATATGAACAGAAAATAAACGTTTTGGCATTGACTTAGTTTCCTTAGAAACGTCTATTCGTAGGTGTATAAATTTCATTAGTGCCTGGAGATAAAAATCTGTGTGTGTTGTCAGTAATGATCCATGAATCAGAAATGTGGTGCTTCTCTGCAGGCCTATCTGAATAGGCTCAGAGAAGCTGCAAAAAAGGGCTCATGTTCACATTGGATACAGAGTGCTCACACATTTAATTTCATCTATACTTATATACTACTACTATTAGTAATAATAAGAGGTTTTGTCTGTTCACTTCCGTAAATGTTAACCCTCTGAATCCATACACGTGACCTACGGGTGGTGCTAAGAACAGTCTCTGGTGGTAGGCTTCGGACGCGGCTTGTCACCACCCTCCGGGCTGGGCCAGTGCGTGAAGCGATTTTTTCGTGTTTCGTAATGTGGTCCGGAGAAGCCATCTACCTTCTAGGTCTTCATGCCCCATCTTAAACCACATCGTCACTTTACATCAGGTGAGATTGTGGTCAAATGAAGAATTATCCAGCATAAATAAATATATATATATATATAATCTGTGCTACTACTGACTGCCTCAGTGGCGCGGTGTGCGCAGGTCCGCTTACGGCTCACTACTACCTCTTGCGCTAGGTTCGAATCCCGTTGAGGTGTCAAGTGATTATTTGTTTTGCATACACTTTTCCATGGTCTGGGTGTTTGAATGTTGTATACTAAAAATATCTATAGATTAACGTCTATTATATTAAGTATATCAGATATCTAGCACCCGTAACACAAGCTTAGAGCTTATCGCGGGGCTAGATGTTGTAGTTTGGATTGTCCGGAAATATTTATTATTATTTAAAAAGCTTATAAAGCTAAAGAGTTTGTTTACTGGTCCGATTTAAAGAACTCTTTTACTGCTAATAGATATAATATTTATCGATCGATAAAATCGATAACACGTGCAACGCCGGCGCCGCGGCGTGAAATAATGAATGAATACTACCTAGTTTTTTATATCAAGCGTAATAATTGTGTCAGAATAAAAAGCGAACAACAAAGCGTAAAAGATTTTATTTTAATCTCGAAACACGGATTTGTAATATTTCTCTGCGTTGGCATCTTTGTACAATGGAATGGTGAATTGCAAAAAAGTGCCTTTGATGTCAAAAAAGTTTCTGCCCTTTGGGTTCCGTGTTTTTTTAATTACGCTATAACCTTAAGGTCACCGCATAATTATAAATAACAACCACTTCAAGTAAATACTATAATTTTGACTATGTATTTTTTACATAAATAACAACTAGCTGCGTTAAAAAGTACTACTTTAACGGTTTATATTTATACATATTTATTATACTGTGAATGTTAAAAAAATATTAGGTTGAAAAAATAGAACCTAGTTAATATAAACACGCTCTAAAAAGTACGAAACAAATGAATACTGAGGCGATAGGTATAAAGGACAGTTGTAGTTAATATTCGCAATAATTGAATTTATCAAGTTATTACTAATCAAGGATTTCTTTTTATTCTTTACTTTATATCCACTAGAGGGCGCTATAGCCAATTTAACCTGACTTCACGTAGCCTATAATGCGACAAATCAAGAGGCTTCCAACGAAATCTCGTTCGTCTAATTATGATAACTAGTTTAGAAGATATAAGTCAAAACCCTCCTTTTTGTTTCGCCGTAGTCGGGTTAAAAGAAGATTTATTTATAGAAGGTCTAATAGTTCTGGTAGTGGTTAATGGTTTGTCTAGGTTCTGGATTTTGGGCTTGTCACTTATAAAATTAGTAAATTTCTTCCCATAAGCAATACGTCACACAAAATTTTGAAGAAAAAATATAATTACAATTTTATCAAGTAATCTAAATGGGAATAAAAAAGCCGTGTTGGCTAAAGTGGGAGGACACTCGACTTTCATTCCGAAGGTCGTGGGTTCAAACCCCGCCACGCACCTCTGGATTTTTCTTCTTCAGAAATATATGTGCGCTTTAAACACGTGCTTTAACGGTGAAGGCAAACATCCATCGTGAGAAAACCGACGAACTAATGAATGACGGACCTCGCGCTAATTAATAATTAAATATCTTGCAAACGAATTGACTTATGAAACAATTATTTTCACATACTTTTTTTTATATTTAGCAGTGTATGCATAATTATAGAAAGATGAAATTCAAAATAAGTGAACAAATATTGCTGTGTCAAATTCTTCAAAAATAATTATTAATATATTCAATTTATTTGTACGGAACCATACACCACATGAGCTCCCTCGCCAAGTCCTAGTACCCAGTGGGTGCCCCAAGCCTCTTGTACACTCGCTGGCAAGAAAAATAGGATAATAACGGTCAGGCCAGGAGGGTACTTAAAATCAGTCCGTGAGCTGAATCCACAAGCACCTACTTTATTTTAGGCTCTTACAGCTGATGTTGGAAAGAATAATGGGCTTATTGTGAGTGCACTGCAGTGTAGTGTGTGTTAGGGGATTATGACAAAAGAATATAAGAAAGGAAAAATTGATCATTTTATAAGGTTTAATTATGATTTGTTTGTACTTATTTTTGTTTGTAATAAACATGCGTGTTAGAATTTTACAAATTCCAAAACTATTTGCATGACAAATATGTATATACAACTATCTCGACAAATTGCACATCTTAATATATATAAATTTCGTGTCACAATGTTTGTCCTCAATGGACTCCTAAACCACTTAACCGATTATAATAAAATTCGCACACCATGTGCAGTTCGATCCAACTTGAGAGATAGGATGGTTTTTACGACGAGAAAAATTCGAATAATTTCCAGGAAAATTTTATACCCCAGCGACGCCGGGGCGAGCCGCTAGTATTTTTATATATTACAAGCTGCACAACTTGTTTTGCAAAATGAAAATTAGATAGTAGCCGATTCTCAGACCTACTGATTACGCATGCATGTATAAAATATCATAATCGGTTAAGCCGTTTCGGAGAAGTATGGTAACTAACACTGTGATAGGTGAATTTTATATAATATAAGATATCCAATTCAAATATTTTTATTCAACATATTTTGGGTGTCATTCATTATTATGATTATGACAATGGTTTTCTTATGAAATTACTACTCTACCGAATCCTACCTTTACAGGCGTTTGATTAAATTTATAATATTACAAGAATGATTATTCATAAAAATTAATTAAATATTATTATTAAAACTTTGTTTGCTAACAAAAAAATAATTGTATTCTTTATGCATCTTATTCCATTTGAGCTGTAATTTTGTTCGCGTAATGTCATTTTCGTGACTATTCAATATTAAAAGGTTGCTTTCAAAAAAATTTTAATGATCGTACACTAAGTAATTTTATTGAACATTATTTATTTAATACTAGATTTCTAAGTAGAAAATGTATTTAAAGTACAATACTTTTCTAAAGCAATACCTGTGGCAAAGTTAAAACGTTTATTTTCAGAAGCACATACCCTACATGGATATAAAATTAATAAAACTAAATCATTTAAACAAAAAATATAAAGGAATTAACATTGTCTTGACAGTTCGCTTCAATGTTTTATACTGAGTTGAGAAGCGATTAGAACAACACAGCTTTATCAGTTATTATAATATTGTAGTTATTACAATTTTGGAGTTCTTATTCTTCGGCAATACTAACAGCCCGTATGTAAAACAATCCGTTATGTATCATAATCGCCGGTTAGCTGGGACTGTGCCTATAACCCTTTATAAGCTTAAAACTAAGCTAAATCCAAGGCCAACAGTACAAAAGTCCATTGAAATTCAACACAAAAACACTGAGAAAATTCCTCAGAATTACCATACAAACGGACGGACAAAATAAAACAATAAAATTATACCGAAAGCTCTCAACAAATTGCCTTTCTACTCTTTGTTTAGGCATCTAATATTCTCATAGAAATGTATTGCTTTTTTATAAGACTAGTGACCTGCCATGACTTTGTACGATATCGTTTAAGTATTCGTATCTAAGAAACATCGTCTTATGATATATTTTGAAGGCGGATATTTTGAGCAAAATTTATGATTGAAAAAGTCACCATCATCATCAACACACTAACTAATTTTCCCACTGCTGGGACACATGGACTTCTCTCTCGCGACAAAAATGTCGTATCGAACAAAATTAGTGATACTTCATAAAATCGGTAAACTTACTTTCAATTATGACAAATATCATTGAATTTTTTCACTCATCAATTCATCCGCATCACAATTTTTTAATGCTCGGTAATCCTTCATTTGACCACAATCTCACCTGATGTAAAGTGACGATGTGGTCTCAGATGGAGCATGAAGGCCTAGAAGATGGCTTCTTCGGACCACATTACGAAACACGAAAAAATCGCTTCACGCACGGGCCAACCAGATATAATGTATTATGTTATTACAATTAATTAGCCGCTGCCAGCCGAAACTACTGGAGATCTTTGAGGGAGGCCTATGTCCACCAGTGGACGTCTTACGACTGAGATGATAATGATGATGATCCATTATAAATTTCTGTCATATATTAATGAATTTCTGCATGCTATTCAAGAATAACATAATTGATACTCTATTAATATTAGGTCCTTACATATGAAATTGGCGTTTTTCGTACTGGCCACTTTAATCACAAATTTCTCCTCTTTGGTAAGGAATTCCAAATTCAAATTTGTACAGCTATAGACTCATGTATTTGTGCTTCGATGATCGTCATTCATTTGTTTTTTTTCTTCTGTTTTTTTCTGTTTGCGTCACTCATTTTACAAAATGGAAAACTTAAAATATCGCATTATTTACGAGTACGAGTTCCGCCGTGGCACTAGTGCTGCGGAAACAACTCGAAGGGTGAATGATGTGTATGGCGGTCGTGTTGCAAAAGAAAACACAGTTCGTTTTTGGTTCCAACGTTTTCGTTCTGGAAATTTCGACTTGCAGAACAAGCCCCGTGGACGGCCTGAGACTCAAGTTGATAATGAAGAGTTGAAGGCTATTGTGGAAGCGGATCCATCGCAAACCACGTCCGAGTTAGCTGCAGGCTGCGGTGTTAGTGATAAAACTGTTTTAATTCACTTGAAGCAAATTGGGAAGATTAAAAAGCTTGAAAGGTGGGTACCTCACGAATTGACTGAAGCAAACCGGCAAACGCGCGTCGACTGCTGCGTTACATTACTAAACCGGCACAATAATGAAGGTATTTTAAACCGAATCATTACCTGTGATGAAAAATGGGTTCTTTACGATAATCGGAAGCGCTCAGCGCAATGGTTGGATCCTGGCCAGCCAGCCAAATCCTGCCCCAAGCGAAAATTAACCCCAAAAAAGTTACTTGTAAGCGTTTGGTGGACTAGTGCCGGTATTGTTCATTACAGTTTTCTCAAATCTGGCCAGACTATTACGGCTGATGTCTATTGTCAGCAATTGCAAACCATGATGGAAAAGCTAGCGGCTAAACAACCTAGGCTGGTCAATCGCTCCACGCCACTGCTGCTTCACGACAACGCTAGACCACACACTGCGCAACAGACGGCTACTAAATTAGAAGAGCTTCAATTGGAAAGTCTAAGACATCCTCCGTACTCCCCGGACCTTGCTCCAACAGATTACCATTTTTTTCGAAATTTGGATAACTTCTTGCAAGGGAAAAAATTCAACTCCGATGGGGCAGTCCAAATCGCCTTCAAAGATTTTATTGATTCCCGTCCGACTGGTTTTTTTAGTAAAGGGATCAATGAACTACCTATAAGATGGCAAAAGTGCATAGAAAATAATGGTTCATACTTTGATTAATTAAATATATTATATTAAAAAATATTCGACTTTTTGTTCCTCCCATACAAAACGCCAATTTCATATGTAAGGACCTAATATTAAGATCTTTAGTTATATTCGATAGTAAGCTACATTATGATGAAACAAATCATTATGATTATTATGATAATCATAACACAACCTTCTTGACTTATATTCTTTCCATACAAAGGTTGTCTGGAAGAAATTGCTTCGGGCATTATGACCGTTACGCATGCTAGGTTTAAATGTTATCTTACTATTAATAATTTAGTATTTAATGCTTATTGGTGTGTGTAATAAACAGTTTTCTATACTATCCTATTCTGTTATTATGGTAAGATAGGCCAAGACAGAAGCCGTAGGTCGCTGTCAGTATCAATGACCTAGATAGGTCACACGGCTTTTAGAAAAAGGAGACATTACAGGCTAGCGCTGCTGAGTCCGCGGAAGACTGCACAATTACCCGTTGGCTCAGCAAATGGTGCGTTGTTGGAAACACTGTGGGGGTTTAGCCGGTGAGAGTCCGCCATCATTGTTCCTTTGCCCCTATCAAACGAGCAATATCCATAGGGATTCCCACAAAAAAAGGTAATAACAACAATAATTCTTTAAAGGACATAACAAAAATATTCTTAACACTATGCGACAAATGGTGGTCTTATCGATTAACAGCGATCTACACCTGACAACCTTGAATGGATAGGATCATTAAGATATAATAAAGGGATCTCTGTGCAAATAGGTATTCTCTAAACAAACTAAAATTATTCATAATTCAAAAGTTTTATATTTTGTTAAAGGTAACTCAAAGGATTTGGCTGAAAGTTTAAATTTATATATTAATGAATAATTGTTATTGGATACGTGTTGCCTGAGTATCGAAACATAGTAACATTAGTATGAATAACTTTGTTGTAAAAATTAAATAAAAAAATAAATAGTTTTGGCATATCAGTTTTGAGCGGTTTATATATTGAGTTTTTTTTATAAGTTATCTCTAAACTTACTTGAAAAATCTATACCTAGAAGCGTTTGTGTATCATTATATATATATAAAAGCCAAAAAAAAGAAGAAAAATGTTGCCAACAGTTGATATCTTTCTAAATTTGCTTATTAAAAATAACAAAGAAATGTGAATCTCAAAACGACTAAAGATCCACTTAAAAAATTGCTAATTCAATTAATACAAAATGCAGACAAGAGAAAGCATGTCCTCGCATAATTTTCAAGAAAAATTTTAATGAAAATTCAAAAATTATGGAGGATCGAGTTGGAGCAAAGAATATAAAGAAAATGGCCGATAAGTCTGACATGATCAGGTCGTTGATCTTTGACCTGAATTTATATCGCTTTTTAGCGATAAGGCCACCCATTTTACAATGTTTTTTTTATATTCCTGTTTGTACAATCAAGTGTTTTTTCTAATGTTAGAGGGACAAGCCCTGACTTTGTACGGATGCAAATTATACGAGTAGATATGATTAATTACTTTTTCGACAAATGGGCTGTTCTATCGAAAAATCGTAGCACGAAAAATACTCATTATAAGCTCACCTTTCTCTGTTCTGCTTTATCAATTTTGTAACAGCCTGTATACGAGGCTGAAAGCCGCATTAAATTCCGTTCAATATTAGTATTTAAGATATCGCGAATATACGGTTAAACGCGGCGGGGTTATTTAATTAATACCTATGTAGAAATATCAGGACCAAGCGAATCTAACATGAAAATCAAGCAGCGCCTTATTGGATACTTAATTTTTTTTTTTATGTTAAGGGCCCCTTATACCGCAAATGCTGTTTTTAAAATCAATATGAATCAGTCAAAAATTTACGTAAAATTTTGAAAAAAATATATGTTTTAGTTGAGGATCTTACAGAGTGCAATTCGCTTACATTTACACAATAAGATGAACTTCGCTCGATAGAAAAAAATACCAAAGTTGCCTCTTTTTAAAAAACATTTTCAATACTGTGCCTAAAATAATAAATTTATTGACCTTATTTTTACACCAATCTTTAGATAAATCATTTTTCTAGTGCAAATCGCTGAGGTGCGTGTTGTAGTATTATTTTCCTATTAATTATGCCTAAATACCTACAAACCCGCGAGCGGCGCGACGCCCGCGGGCTTCGTCAGTCGCGCGGTGGCGCTTACCGACGACGGACCTGTGCCAGTGCTCTTCCCGCCCGACGAGCGACGTGCGACGTGAAAAAAAAAGGTGTGTGTGCGATTCACACACGACAGAAGTGAAACTAAAACAATTAATAAAAACCGTAATTGGTTTTACAAGTACAAGGACAACTGCGCGACATTGCCGTCGCGACGGCAATGTCTATTTGGTATTTGGGCCGGGGAAAAAGAACCAGTCAAAGTCAAAGTATCTTTATTGCATTATTGCATGTAGTTTAAATGGTAGGTATTATATAAGGTTTTGTATCAATATAATTTGCCCATTGGAGCGTGCAACATTTTGATTAACAACAATTTAATAATAAGAAATTTTAAATAATAATTGTATATAATTAAAAAATAAACATGTCAATAATTTTTCTAAATCAGATTAAATTAAATAAAATATTAGTTAGTGATTAAAAATAATTACACATTACATTTATTTACCAATGGTTTTGTCATTTAAATATTCGGCAACTGTATAATAACATTGTATAATAACAGTACATATCGAAAGAATCGAAACAGATGATGAATTTTGGAAATCAAAGATGGAATCAAAATTATCACACTTTTACCACCTGTCAAAATGTCTGCTGCCAGAAATCGTCAACCCCAGACACACTCTTGGTTGCCTCTATACGGAATTTGACACTTGAATGCGAATCCCGGTGGATTCGCAAAATCAAAATCCGAAAATAAAGAAAAAGAGATTTACCTAGCACTAGAACTCTAAATTACAATGAAATAAAAAAGCATTTTATTCCTCATATAAAATGTATTTTTTTTTATAAATGAGAATAAATATTGTACATAACAATTATGTTTGTTTTCATTTTGTTGTTTGTATTCTTTACCACAAATTCAATCATAATTATCACCTCACTAATTAAAAAAGTTTAGTAAGAAAAATTATGTTTACATTCAATACCTACTACTTACAATAAACTTTCATTTCAATCAAATAAAAGAATATAGTCAATAAAATAATCAATATACTAAAAAATTACAGTCAATAAAATTAAAATCACCGTAGCTACTGCATTATGCTGTATTGTGGCGTTCTTGCTGCCGACAAAGTTCGCCGGAGTTCATTATCAAGTCGGATCCCGCGTAACGCGCATGCAAGTCGAGTAAAATGCCTAAATCTTCGAAACAAGGTGGCCTTAAATAAGTTTTCATTTGACCACAATCTCACCCGATGCAAAGTGACGATGTGGTCCAAGATGGGGCATGAAGACCTAGAAGATGGCTTCTCCGGGCCACATCACAAAACCTCCCAATAATAATACTCTATACTACGCGCCTGCTAAGCGTGACGAGTAATGGCAATCCCATCATTTTCATAGCCCATGTCCTGCAGTGAACTTTCTACGGCCGAAACTATGTTTAAATAAGCTCTAGAAAAATATATTTAAAAGATGAAATCTAATTTAACCCCTGTTAAGCTGGTTTCCTACTAAAAAGAAAATAAAACTTCATAATCCACTGTTCCCGACTAAAATTCAATTTAAATAAAATTCACTGACCCGAGGGGTAAAGGATGGTTCCAATACAGCGACAGGTCGCGCGACTTTTGTAACTGAAATGCTGAAAGTCAATGTATTTCGATAGAAGATGTATATTAATATTTACTAAATATTATTTATAACGTACTAGCGACCCGTGACTTTTTCGACATTAGACCAAACAAAGATACATAAAATTTATGAATAATTATATATTTAAGAAAAAACTATTTAAATAGCTGAATGAAAATATTTTTTATGACATTAATGAATTATTTTGACATTTAACCTAGATTTAATTAATTATTGCATGCTAGTTTTTAGTGAAACATGTGGACCTTATATGTAATTACTATCACCTTTATACCATGTTTGAAGCAATAAAGACATTCTAAAGATGTAACTATGTATTATATGAGTCAGCCTACATTAACTAGCATATAGCCGCGCCGGTCTACCTCGCCGATACCACTGCACTCACTGAGCCTCTGCATTTTAAACCTTATACCTATTATCTTCGAAAATATTTATTTAAATAACATGCTGTAAAGGGCCATAATTGATCTGTAAGTAAATGTAATGTTTTTTTTATGTATTTTAGATTAATAAGGATTAATGCTGTATTCCTTAAAATTGGTTCGCTTAAATTAGCCATTATTTATCATAACAAGTAAACGAGACAAAATAATGTATCACCAGTTGAATAAATAATAATTTTATAAAATATTAGATTTCAATTAATTTAAAATGGCAACTCAAAGAATTTGATTATAAAGCGGAATTATAACCTAATTGAAGTTTGATTAATTTATTAATGATCAGGCATTCTAACGAATTGTCCTGTGACAACTCTTGTGGCTATTTATTTATTTATTTATCAGACACACAAAACACATTACAACATTTACGACTAAACTATTTATATCTAAACCTAAGATCTATGTTGCAACATAACTATAAGTGTGCACAGCAAAAAATGATATGAACAATGGTTAGCGAACTTAATAAACTAATAAAAAAGAAGACTTAATATTATTGAGGCGGAGCTTGTATGATTTAACGATCATTGAAGAGGAGAGATGATTTAATCTTGCATATAAAATGAGATAGATTATATTAGATAAGTTAATATATCTAGCTCGGTATTGTTTCTGGACAATTCATTATACTGGCGAGCCATTCGTGTGGGGGTGCTATTGGTTTTAGATAATCATAATAATGCAGTTTAACTGTGGCACTAGAAAACAAAAATAAATTCACGTAACATGAAAAAGTGACAGGGCAACTATTTAGACGTAATCTGCATCATTGTCGCACAATAGAAACCGGGCCTTAACGCAAACAAAGCCAAACAAGCTAGAACAAGTTCACGTGTGAAATTACTGATTATGTGCGAACGAGAACGGAAACGGATTTGGGATGGTAATGAGACGTTGTTTGGAGAGGATTAGTTTTTATCGCATGTTCCTGTACTTCAAAGTTATTTTCAATTAGTTTGTTACAGGTCTATAGTCACAAAGATTGGAGTGATTTTTTTACATACATGACAGTTATTTTTAGTAATGCAGGGGATCTATACACTTATATAAAACTGTACAAAATAGTGATGCAAATTTAACAAATTTTGTATCATACGTTACTCAAAATCTGTTTTAATGATAGTAGTGTTACATTATTTGACTTCTTTATAATAATGTATTCTTTTTTTTTTACTTTTTTCTTTGTTTTACTTTTTTTATAGGCTGAGTATTGTGTTTGCGTCTGTTACACCGTTTTACTTAATGGACCGATTAGAGTGATGTTTTTTTTTGCAAATAAGAAAGTAGTGTTTTGTGTTGTTCCTGCATACTACTAAACACAACACTATAAACATGTACACGATAATTTAGTGAGTTAAGTGAATTCTTAATTATCTTAAGACTTTACGAATTAAAGTTACTTATCTGTTTTTTCTCTCCAGTAGTCTATGAGATTAGCAAACAAACAACTCTTCAGATTAATATTAATAATAATAAAAAATAAATATTTCCATAGAAATCACACAACAACATCTATCCCCGTGGTAAGCTCTATGCTTGTGTTACGGGTACTAGATATCTGATATACTTAATACAATAGGCATACATATATGAATTATTTTACTATACATATAAAACACCCAGACCAAGGAGAAAGTGCTTGCAGAAGATACAAACACTTTCACCCTCGGTGGGAATAGAACCCGCTACCTCTTGCTCCGCAAGCGGACCCTCACCCACCGTGCCATTGAAGCAGTTAAAATAAATATGATTACTATAAATGTTTTATTTCTTTTATTCTTGTTAAACACGATGCGAATTTACAATTCCGTTCCAATCGTCACATTGTGGAAAATTCCGTTCCAATCGTCACATTGTGGAAACTCATTATATCCGTGTGAAGTCATTATTACAAGCGAGTGATAGCACAAATTCGTCACTCAGCACACAATTTCAATAAGGCTCCCATAAGTCTACCCAGTCAAGCTTATATCCTGAGATTAAAGTAAAGCTGTGTACACACGCCGGTCGGGGAGAACGGATAAAAATTATGCCTTACATCTCTTAATGGTGAAGGCAAACATCGCGAGAAAACCGGCATGTTCTGATAACTTTAAATAAATCTAAATTTAAGAAAAACCCTTGATCAAATTGCTTTAATTTCCTTCAAAGAAAAACACCATAATATTTTGTACTGTGCACGCGATGCGCTTTCATTTGATACCCCACTCGAGTATAATTGCAGATTTTCAGTTTTCCTTCCCCACTCTAACCCCCATAACTTTTAAAACCTCACAACCGATTTTCATGAAACATGTCTAAGAACACTAGCGCCAGACTAACCTTTCATACAAAAAAAAAAAACTAAATAAAATCGCTCCACCCGTTCGAGAGCTATGATGTCCCAGACAGATAGACACACAGGCAGACACACATACAGACAGACAGACCGACAGACAGACACGTCTCAAACTTATAACACCCCTCTTTTTTGCTCGAGGGTTAAAAAGAGTTTGAAGTGCAGTGAATGTGACATTCACCAACCCGCATTTGGCCAGCGTGGTGAATTAAGTCCTATACTCTCTCGTCAAGAGAGAAGTCCCTGCATCCCGACCGTGGGAACGTTAATAGGGTGATGATGAATGAACGTACACAAGCCGGCCGCTGAAAACGGTGTAAGAATAGGGTAAACAGGTGAACTTAATAATTAATCTGTCATTAAGATTACTATAAAAAGGTGTGTGTGCGATTCACACACGATAGAAGTGAAAGTTCAGAAAATCGACAAACGAATAAGAAGAATAAAAAAAAACTATGCAAAAAGATTTTGTTCGGGCGGTCACCCATCCAAGAACTGACGTGGAACTCTGGTGGTAGGCTTCGGCCGCGGCTTGTCACCACCCTCCGGGCTGGGCCAGTGCGTGAAGCGATTTTTTCGTGTTTCGTAATGTGGTCCGGAGAAGCCATCTTCTAGGCCTTCATGCTCCATCTTAGACCACATCGTCTTTGCATCAGGTGAGATTGTGGTCAAATGAAGGCTTATCAATAATAATAATAAAAAAAAAACGTTGTTTTGCAAAATAAAAAATAGATGTTGGCCGACTCTCGGACCTACTCAATATGCTCACAAAATTTAATGATAATTGGTCAAGCCGTTTCGGAGGAGTACGGTAACTAACATTGTGACATGGAAATTTTATAAATTAGATATGCCTTGGTTTCTATATTTCTGATATAACTTAAATAAAGCTCAGATGTAAAATGTAATAGTGAAACCGCCCTTACCCCCGCAGAATAACTCACAGTATCAACCCGAGGGAAATCACCACACTATGACAATACATGTCAGTTCGACTGTAAAATGAGACGTTTGATGATACCGCTTACTGAACTAGGGCGGGAGACGTAAAATGGCGTTGAACTGAGTAACATCTAGTATTTCACTTTATAATTTTATTTAACTCGACACTGGCAAATTGTCGCTTTAAGCGCAAAGTCCAATTAAAAGAAACTAAACTGAAGCCCTTTGCTCACCATCAACACCCTATTGACGTTCCCACTGCTGGGACACAAGGAATTCTCTCTTGACGAGAGATATTAGCCTAAGTGTGGGTTGGTGAATGTCACATGTCCTTCAAACTCTCTGAAGTTCTCAGAACATGCTGGTTTCCTTACGATGTTTGCCTTCACCGATATACCACGTGTAACATTACCGATAAGTATACACATTCAAATTTAAAAAAAAAACCAGATGTGCGACCACCAGGTTTGAACCCACGACCTTCGGAATGAAAGTCGAATGTGCTCCCACTCAGCCAACGCGGCTTTTTTAAATAAAAGTTAAGCGTGTTTATTTTTAAATACTGAGAATAATAAGAATAATAACTTGGGACTAGCTTGCAAGCAACAGATTTCATTTAATCATCAAAATCGGTCCTCAGAGATCAATATTCTGAGGTAATAAAAAAGTAGCATTCAGCACCACCACCATCACCACCACACCATTACGCATTTTATATTTAGCATTAAGTCTATTTTTTGTATTGTTTTATCTGGGTGTGTAATAAAGAGTTATATTATTACTAGCGGCCCGCCCCGGCGTCGCACAGGTATAAAATTTTCCCGGAAATCATTCGAATTTTTCTCGCCGAAAAAAACATCCTATCTCTCAAGTTGGATCGAACTGCACATGTTGTGCGAATTTTATTATAATCGGTTTAGTGGTTTAGGAGTCCATTGAGGACAAACATTGTGACACGAGATTTATTTATATTAAGATTATTAACATTGAGAACTAAATTCTTCGTTGAAAGTCGGTTCTTTGTGAGCAACTAGCACAACTTAATTACCTAATATTGTGTAAAGCATTTTTTCAGATGAAATAGAGTGAATGAATGAACGGACACCTATTTGTACAAAGAAATGGTCTATAAATATCAAAATAGCTTTTCCTAGATATTGGGAAAATCCCTTATATTCAAACATATTTCCCTTTCGGCAAGGACACGGGAAATTAATATTAGAAATGGAATACTGTGTAAATAGAATACAGGAAGATTTCTGAATAGATATTAATGATACCATTATGATAACATTGTCATTTACTGTATTTAATAGGTTACTTCGGAATGCAAGGTGCTACAAAACAGATGCTGTACAAAATAGACTAAATTAATTTTTAAAAGTTATGATTATTCAAACAAAAAAATCAATAATAATTATCTAATTTCTGCAATTTAGTCTAAATTATCTAACCTAAAAGTAGACCTTCAAAATTTTAATTTATCGTTCCTAACTGTAAAATTTATATTCGCATGATTAATATAACTGCCTCAGTGGCTCGGTGGACGACGGCCCGCTTGCAGCACAAGAGGTAGCGGGTTCGATTCAAACCATTTTCGAAATAGTCAATTAATATTTTTTAAATATTTAAACTATCATGGTTATCAAAACGATTTAAATCATCAATCATTTTAAAATCAATCGTGGTGAATATCCCGTTATAAATTTAAATACATTTTTGAAATTCTTAACAATTACTGCATTCAAAATAAAAAAAGACATATTTTTTTAATAATTGTTACTCGTATTCCTAAACAGTAATCGAACCCGCAACTTATTTGATCAGTAGAAACCACCCTATCTTAATTGGTCAGAACAAAAAATAAACATACATTTTACAGCTTAACCTTTTTAAGAGCTGTATATATTTGATTCATTAATTAAAACGTAAAATGGGGATTACCGTAAGCCGATTGTCTCGTATTTACTTTAGGGGTCCGCAATTAAAATGGTAACCCGATATTTTCCTGCAACCACGAGCCACGAGTAAAGACAATTTGGATTTCGATATCTAAACTACACAGCTGATTGCTCTCTAAAAACTTCATATTTCTAAGGCCACGTCCGCACAGACAGGCGGCTTACTTAGCGACTAGAGCCTAGTCTTGCATTCTGGCTACTTGCTAGGATTCACGGTGGCCACACTGAAGGTGGTTTGCGTGGTGGGTCGCTAGGTGCAATAAATATTTCATCCATTTTTTTTTCTCAAATGCCTTGCTCTTCGCGACAAAAAACCAACACGTTTGTTTACTTGGATACACGCTAAGCGACTAGCCAGGCGCCAAGCGCGCGGTGCGGCCGATCTCGAACTGTTATACCCCTTCGATGTAAGCAAAAGGGCTTATGTCGACCATAATTCTCTATGTCAGCAAAACAGATTAATCGTCGCTCTCGGTCACCGCGAGCTCCGTGTCAGTCTGATTTTGACGGTTGACCAGGTCGGACCTATCCGACGTCCATAACCGATCACCGGCTCTTAACGTAATTAATAATGTCATCTCAATCAAAAATAAAACAGTTAATACTAATAGTTCCTCCATCTTTTTTTTAAAAGCCCTTCTGAAAGAGGGCTCGTAACAATTGGTGGCAGCGGTGGGATACGGAAATCCCAGTGTCTTTGTGTGTTATGTGTTAACAAGTGTTCTAATGTGTTTGTGATACATTATCATCGTCGTTGCATTACGCGGCTCAACGGTGTGAGACTGTCTACGGAACAAATTGCCTCCGCAGTCTCCTCTAACCGATCTTGAATCCCCTCAAGAACTACTGTTCTCCGTGGTCTACCTGCGAAAATCTAAGGGCCACTTACCTTCAAGATCCAGCATCATCAACCCGTACCTGCTCGAACCCTGGAAAATACTTACACTATCAACAGCATCATCAGCGACTACTGTCCCTGAAAGGAAAACCCTGAAACTACTTACGTGGTCATCACTTCCATCATCACCCGGTAGACGTCGTCATCCTTACTTCAAGACTCCGTGCCCTAAGTGATCATTCTTGAGTTGTGTTATCGTGTGTTAACTAAAACAATTCGGGCTCGCGTCGCGATAAGTGTACAATGTTTACCTGTGCAGTCTACGTGTTGCTGATACTGTAAGTCCTTAGTCATTGCTTTGTCCAGGGCTGTATTTAGGACCTTTTAAATATTAATTTCTTGTATTTAGGACCTTTTAAATATTAATTTCCGTTTTATCCTTACATAATAATTCTAAATAAATTTAACCCGTGGCAAAATTAATATGCCCAAGGATATAGAAACTGATCTGAGAATTGAGATTCCTTTGCTGGAAAGTACCGCCGAATCTCCGTTAATTTCACCAAAACAAACCAGATCACAAAAGAATAAAATGTCGGAACAATTAGTTGACCTTGGTACTTTATTTAAATTCATTAAATCTTTTGATGGCTCTAGAGAAACTGCAAATTCTTTCATCACAAATTGCAATAATGCACATGAACTTGCTTCTGAAACTCAAAGGCCCATTCTACTTAAGTACATTATTAGCCAACTACAGGGAAAAGCGGAGATTGCCTGCTCCATTAAAGAATTCTCCACATGGGAACATCTCAAAGAGTTCCTTAAGGTCCAGTTCTGTGAGAGGAAGCATAGCGCTCACCTCCTCACTGAACTCCAAGAGAGCAGGCAGTCTTCGCAAGAAAATGTCAGTCAATATTCTTTAAAAATTGAAACTTGCCTCTCACAATTGCTTACTGAAGTGAGCCTTTCAAACACTAAAGTTAAAGAATTACCCGGCCGATGTGCGGCCATGCAAGATTTGGCTCTTCATCATTTCCTCATGGGGCTTCACCCTAGAATTTCAAATATTGTAAGATGCAAGTCTCCCAAGAATTTAAACGAGGCCATTAGTATGGCAATTTCCGAAGAAAGAATCCAGCAAAGCCTGTACAGACGCGCTGTACAGGATCCTAAACATCTAGGTGCTAAACAAAAATCGACACCTGCAAACCCTAGCATTAGTTCTAGCTCCAGCTATAATCCTCGACCAGGGCCCTCTAGCGGCAGTCAAATGAAGCCTTACAGCGAACCATTCTGCCGATACTGTAAAACGACCGGACATGATATTAAAGAATGTAAGCGTCGCGAATACAGTAACAGTCGTTTTGCGTCTAGGGGCCAATCATCATCATCGACTTTTAATAACTCACGACGCGTTCATGCCATTCGTGAATCATCTGAACTGGATGAAAATCCTGTTGATGATGAAACGTATCCTGAGGATTTAAACGAACAAATGTCTCGAGACGGTGCCGCTCGGGACAACCAGTAGGTGTCGGCACCATCGATAAGCCTGAGATCCGGGTCATACAGCAGGGTAACCAGCCCCAAATCGGAGACCCACATCTAAAATCAGTAGTCCGAGTCACACAACAGGGTAACCAGCCCCAAATCGGAGGCTCAAATACTAAATCCAAAATCCGAGTCACACAACAGGGTAACCAGCCCCAAATCGGAGGCTCAAATGTTAAATCTAGAATCCGAGTCACACAACAGGGTAACCAGCCCCAAATCGGAGGCTCAAATATTAAATCTAGAATCCGAGTCACACAACAGGGTAACCAGCCCCAAATCGAAGGCTCAAATATTAATTCAAAAATAAAGGTCACGCGACAGGGTAGTCAGCCCCAAAATGAAGACCTTCTTAATTATTCCAAGACCTGTTTACAGGTCAATGAACCATCAGACAATGGTTTAAATTCCCTTAGTGACATTTCCAATGTCTACGAAATTAATCTAGACACATCCAAAAGGTACTTACCACATGCACTTCTTGAGTCACAAGTTTCCAATATACCTCTATCTCTCCTAGTCGATTCCGGTTCGGCGATATGTCTCATAAAACAATCGAGTATCCAAACTGATCAAAAATTAGTCAAAACCCCAATAAAACTTAAGGGTATAGATCCCGGAGATGAGCCTACACTAACTGAAGGCCATTTCCAAATGAAACTAAAGATATCCGATGGAAAACATGTTGCTTACAAATTTCATGTAATTAAAAATATTGATCTTCCTTACGATGGTATTATAGGATCCGATTTTCTTACAGCTAACGGCTGTAACATTGATTACATAAAAGACGTTCTAAAAATCGGAAAATATAACATTAAATTACACTTTTTTGATCCGTTCTATGTGATACCGCCTCGCACTGAAACTGTTATCGAGTGTTCTGTAGCAAATCCCGAAATCAGCGAAGGTGTCGTCATGAACCAACATATATCAGACGATATCCTTATATCCAATTGCATTGTAAAAGTGAAGAATAACAAAAGAGTTAATTTAACTATTGCTAATGTTTCCGAGAAATCGATCAATATAACTTCAAATCTAAATCTAAAACTCTTACCTCTCAATTCATGCGCCATTCGAATCCCATATAACCAATTAAATTCTAATTCTACATCCAAGCGGACCGCTGAAGTTATTGAGTCCCTCAGAATAGAACACCTTAATGAGGAAGAATCAGACGCTCTGATGGAGCTCTGTTCTATGTATTCAGATATTTTCCATTTGCCTCATGATACTCTATCGCATACAAACGTCCTTCATCACGAAATTAAAACCACAAGTGACATCCCGATACATACGAAATCGTATCGTTTTCCTGAATTCCACAAAAAGGAAGTGGATATTCAAATTAACAAAATGCTAGACGATAAAATCATCCGACCATCATCCTCTCCTTGGAGTTCACCAATCTGGATAGTTCCGAAAAAGGTTGACTCTTCAGGAAATAGGAAATGGAGAATAGTTATCGACTATCGGAAATTAAATGACGTAACCATAGGGGAAGTATATCCTATTCCCCAAATATCCGAAATCTTAGACCAACTCGGGAAAAGTAAATATTTCACTACCTTAGACCTCGCATCTGGCTTCCATCAAATTTTAATTTCACCTCAGGACGCACCAAAAACAGCATTCTCAGTGCCCCAGGGCCATTTCCAGTTCACTCGAATGCCTTTTGGATTAAAGAACGCTCCTGCAACTTTCCAGAGACTCATGAACACCTGCCTTACAGGTTTACAAGGCACCAGGTGTTTTGTATATCTAGACGATATAGTCATATATTCTTACGATCTTCCTTCCCATATGTCTAATCTACGAGATGTTTTCGATAGATTACGGAAATTCCATCTTAAATTGCAACCCGAAAAGTGTGAATTTCTGAGGAGAGAGGTCGCGTACTTAGGTCACATCATCAGTGAAGAGGGTGTTAAAACAAACCCTGAAAAAACAAAGGCGGTAAGCGAATATCCTATTCCCCAGTCTCCTAAAGATATCAAATCCTTCTTAGGGCTAGTTTCATATTATCGAAGATTCATTTCAGATTTTGCAAAACTATCTAAACCACTAACTTCTCTTCTTAAAAAGGATGTCCCCTTTCATTGGCAAAACGAACAACAACTTGCCTTTGAAACTTTAAAACAAAGATTAGTGTCCGCTCCTGTGCTGGCGTATCCTGATTTTACCAAACCATTCAATTTAACATGTGATGCGTCCAACTTTGCTATATCTGCTATCCTATCTCAAGGCCCTATCGGTCAAGATCGACCCATAGCCTTTGCATCTCGTACCCTAAATAAAGCGGAATGTAATTATAGCGTAACTGAAAAAGAATGTTTAGCCATAGTATTCGGAACAAAAACATTTAGACCTTACCTTTATGGCCATAAATTCCAAATCTTATCAGATCACAGACCCTTACAGTGGCTATTCAACTGTAAAGATCCGGGCTCCAGGCTTATTAGATGGCGCCTAAAATTAGAAGAATTCGAATACGACATAAAACATAAAAAGGGTAAAATCAACACCAACGCGGATGCTTTATCCCGGTTCCCAGTTAATCCGGTCCAACCTATAGAACCGGAAACGTTAAAACCTACAATTGAAAGACCAAATTCTTCGGACGCAGGTAGGGACCTGATGGATCTACTTATCTCTCCACCTTCGTTCAATCTTGACGAGGTTAACCCGCCTGACAATAATCAGGCCGACATCTATGATGATATTGTCCCTTTACCTGATATTGACATACCGTCAAATATCCCCGATGTTCTCAGAGAAGAGCTCGAAAACGAGAACATCCCAGAACAAACAAATAACTTGCCTGTTGAAAATACGCAGGAACAAGTCCACGACTTACCCGGTTTGAGTGATTTACTAGACTTGTCTAACTCATCTGACCGTGAAGAGAGCAGTAGTCCTCTTCCATCCACGAGTGCTCTCCCAGCCTCCCATGTTGATGACTACCCCACTTTCCTGAAAATAACATCAGATAAAAATAAGTCATTTGACACAAAAATTCAAGAACTTAATGAAAACCTAATGAAAAGTCCTTCAAAGGTAATTTTAATACCTACCTCGATTGATCTCGATGAGTCGAATCCGTATGTGCAGGCAGTCCTTAGCGACCCTGAAACACATGCAAACGTTCATGAAATAGAA
The DNA here is from genome assembly GCA_929108375.1 of Gymnoscelis rufifasciata. Lineage (NCBI taxonomy): Eukaryota > Metazoa > Arthropoda > Insecta > Lepidoptera > Geometridae > Gymnoscelis > Gymnoscelis rufifasciata. The sequence goes on along the minus strand of OV815327.1, from coordinate 2,188,205 downwards.
AAAGAATTGTTTAATTTCCAAAAACTTGAAATTAATAATAAAATATATTATCTCTTATTCCTGAAGGTTCATCATTTTGATCAGTCTTCTTATCCCGAAATCTTCCAGACTCTGAAAACAATTAGAAATGAATTAGCCTTACAGCGTGATGTAACCGAAATAAGTATCTCAGATCTTAAAAACCCATTCGATAAACATTCATTTATTAAAATATATAATATTCTTACTTACCTTTTCCACGGGACTGGAATTTCTATCAAAATCTACCATAACAATATAATATATCCAACACCTACTGAAATTAAGAAAATATTATTCGATAACCACGATATTCCAATTGCCGGCCATTTAGGCTCACTGCGTATGTATAATAGGATAAAACAATCATACTATTGGAAAGGTATGCGTAGCGATATCGAATCTTACGTAAAACAATGCAAATCCTGTCAGGAGAATAAAGCTTTGAGACAGATAAATCGCGCCCCTATGCAGATAACATCGACATCAACTGCTCCAGGACAACGTATATCCATTGACATAGTGGGGCCTTTGCCTGAATCCGGCCCAGGGAAACTAAAATACATACTTACTATCCAAGATGATCTTACTAAATTCTCATCGGCGTATCCTATTAGAAGTACTACCGCGGAAGAAACGAGCGAATGTTTACTCCATTTCATTTCTATATTCGGTATACCTAAAACAATCGTGACAGACCAGGGTCCAAACTTTACCTCAGGGCTATTTAAGGCGGTCTGCAATTTCTTGAAGATAAAAAACATATGGGCTTCACCCTACCATCCACAAACTCAGGGAGCACTTGAAAGGAGTCATTCTACTATGAAGGAATACTTTAAATCATACATAAATGAGGACCAAACAAACTGGCCTCGATACTTGTATACAGCTATGCTCGCATATAATACCTCAGTACATTGCACGACACACTATACACCATACGAACTTATGTTCGGCAGTAAACCGTTCATTCCCAATAGTATTTACGACGAATCACTCGGTACGACTTACCCTGATTACGTCCGTATGATGCAATCTCGTTTAAAGTTCTCGCGTGAAAAAGCTCTGGACTTTATTCTGAAGTCCAAAGAGACCTCAAAGACTTACTATGATAATCATTCACGTCCGGTAGTATATAAAGTCGGCGATTATGTGTACCTTAAAAATCATTTGAGGTTAAGAAAAGCACTGTCACCCCTTTGGAAAGGTCCATATAAAGTAGTTAAAATAAATGGCAACAATACACTCACCTTGCTTATAAATAGGCGCCATGTGAGTCATCATTACGATCAAATTAAACGGGCCGATACAGGTACCGGACATAACAGTTAAGAAATTATTAAAATATCATCACTATCATAATTTCGGCTAGGGACATAACCTCCCTTTCAAAAACAGATAAATACTTAAAATGAAAAAAAAAAAAAAAAAAAAAAAAAAAAAAAAAATCTTGACTTTCTCTCCTGTCCGTGGAGACTAATTAGACATTAACCGCTTCGTTACCCTAACTCTCTCGAGATAGGTGATTCCGAGCAAAATATTAAAGTATGTAAGTAGATGTGGGTTAGGTATAAGTATAGTTTTATAATATAATAAATTAACAATACTCGTAGTATTTTAATGGCTGCCCTGACTCTTAAGAGATAGGTGCCCTCAATTAAATACTAATGAGGATTTTATTCTTTAAGGTTGGATAGGAATATAAGCTAGATTATATTATGTAGTAACCTAGATTATAATTGTTTACAGGGGATCAACCCAAGCACAGCCATCCCAGGAATTTGTTCAAACTATAACATCCAGCTCTGGGCTTTTCTTCGATTACTTAGGATCTTTGAATATACAAAACGGATTTCTTAAAGTTATCATACCCGTAAATATTTCACACTTTAATACTCATCTACAAAATATTAAATACTCTATAGAAACAATAAAATACCTTTGTAATGAAACCCGTATTATAGAAATAAACATAGAATGTCATAACATCCTCCAACCCACGATCACTAGGTATCAAGACCTGAGTAGGGATTTTGAATCTATCTCTCACTTGCTAGATCACCGTTTGAGACGCGCATGGATTGGAGGAATGGGCTCAATTCTAAAACAAATATTTGGAACTTTAGATGAAAACGATGGTTTAAAATATAATGACGCCATAGAAACTATACAAAATGATGTAAAACAAGTAACTAAATTAATGAAAGAAAATATTTTGGTCACTACTTCAATAATTTCTTCTTACAACGAGACAATAAATAAAATAAATTTAAATGAAATTATATTAAGCGAAGCAATAGATAACCTATCTATTAATGTACAAAATATTTCTAAATTAACTAACGGTCTCTATATAAAATCAAAAGTAGATACGATTATTACTTGTATAGAAGTGTCTATACTTACATTGTCATTCCAACTCGAAGACGTTATCAATGCCATCCTGTTTAGCAGTCATAACATTCTCTCCCCAGCAATCATAACACCTACACAACTGTACAGAGAACTCTCCGATAATTATAGGTACTTACCTAGCCATCTAAGATTTCCTGTGCCCTTAGAATTAAACAATGTTCATCACTTGATGAACATTTCTAGATTAGTATGTTATTATATAGATGATAGGATAATTTTTAATCTACAAATACCATTAGTTAGTATTAATGAGTATTCATTATTTCATAGCATAGCTTTACCTATACCCCTTGAACATAAAGAACCGAATAAATTCAGCCTTATAATTCCCAGTAACAAATACATCGCAATGACTAAGGATAAAACGCACTACTGTACTCTAGACGATGTAGGCGGCTGTACAATCATAAACAAATGGAACTATGTGTGCGATATTGCTAATACCTATGCGACTGATGCGAGACCCACCTGTGAAAGTGAACTTTTGACGAAAGTGATTAATAAAATACCAAATTATTGTAATTCTAAATTCGTTTATGGTAATTTAGATATCTGGAAACCTCTAACAAATAATAAGTGGATTTTTGTACAATCAGAACCTACTAAAATTTCTTTAGAATGTGTTAATTCTGGCTTCCATGAAATGACTATTCTAGCTACAGGTATACTCACTATCCCTAATGATTGCACAGGATATTGTAAGAGTACTACATTTATTCCTAAATCAAATATATTAAATTTGACCTCGCCTATAAATAATGTACCAGACTTTAATCTTATTAATGATACTTGTTGTAATACTAATAAGTTTAATGACATCATAGGTAATGTGTCCCCTATACGTTTAAATAACATAGATCTGGACGAGTTTAACTCAAAAAGTAAAAACTCACTCGACTCGCTTGTGAGGGACTTGGATAAAATAGATAATAGTCCGCATATTGTGAGATATGGTACACATTACTCTACTCTTCTTATTTTTCTAGCTATAATCATATTTTTGTACTTATGTTACATAGTAATAAGAAAATTTTGTAAAGCCGGTGATAATTTATGGTATTCCGGGAAAATTAAAATAACGAAGCTGACAGCCCAACCTAAATCTGAAAATAAACAAACATCCACTAATGAACAAGAAACCGAAATAGAACTAGAAAATATACCTAAAATAAGAACCAAATTTTAATAAATAATATTTACATTAAATAAACATCTATAATATCTATAAACATAATTAAAGTAATTTAAATATCAAGATAATAATATATGAATTAAATACATAAATAAATAAAATATGCAAAAGTAATAAGTAATTATTTTAAATCTTCTTTTGTAGACTTAGTAAGTCAACCCCTAAGTCTCCACCAGAAGGGGGAGATGTTATACCCCTTCGATGTAAGCAAAAGGGCTTATGTCGACCATAATTCTCTATGTCAGCAAAACAGATTAATCGTCGCTCTCGGTCACCGCGAGCTCCGTGTCAGTCTGATTTTGACGGTTGACCAGGTCGGACCTATCCGACGTCCATAACCGATCACCGGCTCTTAACGTAATTAATAATGTCATCTCAATCAAAAATAAAACAGTTAATACTAATAGTTCCTCCATCTTTTTTTTAAAAGCCCTTCTGAAAGAGGGCTCGTAACAGAACGTTCTCGAACGTTCGTTTTATTAAGCTACTCGCTAGGTGACTCGCTAGGCTCTAGGCGCTAAGTAAGCCGCCTGTCTGTGCGGACGTGGCCTAAACCAATTTCTTTGTAAACTCTGAGTATTTTTTTCGTCTTATCAGCTGTGGGACATTCACGTTGGACTTTCAGTTATTTCGATTAGTGGCAGCCAATTTGTCAAATTGTCGTAGACGTCTTACGCTGCGCTTGCCGATCTGTGGTATAGATACCTACATAACTTAACTTTAATTTCAAAAATTTGGAAAACTCAGTAAACGGTTAAGTTATACCACGTTATACATAAAAAAAATATAAATACGCGTGAAAACCTTAATTATTTCGTCGGTTGAAATGGCACAATGATTTCATAATAACACAACAAATTTCAATATCAATTTGTTTACATGAAATTCATTATTTTGTAATTAATTAAATTTTGGAGAGGCTTAATGCTCTGTAATTGGCATTGGAAATGTCAAATCACTAAGTAGATTAGCTTACTGGCGCTGGCGTAGTAATATGCTACAAAACACAAAAAAATATATATAGGGGAAATAAAATCCTTATCAGCCTAAAATCGCGTTTTTGCAAGGAAAGCTCTAGCAAGAAAAATGACGGCAACCTTTCTGCTTTTCCTTTTTTTATGTAACGGCGATAGCAGGTAGAAAATGCCTTGGCATTAAGCCCACCTTTTGTACATTTTTTTTTGTTGTGCAATAAAGAATTAATAATAATAATAATAGCAACGAAGGTTTCCACAACTAATGCAATTTTTGGCTATTTTGATAGAATAGTCGGCATTTAATGTGTATCCCTACGAGTTGTCACTTACGACTGTTGGAGATTACAACATGTTGTAATCCCATACATTTCACAGATAAAGATAATATTTGAGTTGTCAAAAATCTGTTGAAAGCATGGGATATCCACCCATTGTGATTTCGAGCAGTAATGCTAACACAGTACCGACTGGACAGTTGGAAGTTCGAAGATGTTATCGTAGCGCCACTTGTTTCTATACACTCTCTTAGCATGTGTCTCCACACGACGATGATATCGCAGAGATGAGATGCTAGAAGTCGTTCAGAGCACGAGAAATGTCATGGCATCGCGGCGAGCCTGTCGCTAATAACGGCGATTTTGATTATAAGGGCTTTTTTTTATATTCTCGATAAGCCTTCATTTGACCACAATCTCACCTGATGTAAAGTGATGATGTGGTCTAAGATGGAGCATGAAGACCTTCTCCGGGCCACATTACGAAACACGAATAAATCTCTTCACGCACTGGCCCAGCCCGGAGGGTGGTCACAAGCCGCGGCCGAAGCCTACCACCAGAGACTGTTCTTAGCACCACCCGGAGGTCACGTGTAAGGCTATTTTGGCTTTGGAACTTAGGCTACTTAATAACATTGAATAAATCTAAATTTAAAAAGAAAAACCACAATTTTTCCAATGATTCCAATGCCCTAATTTCCTTAAAAGTAAAACACCATAATATTTTGCAATGTGAACGCGATGCGCTTTCGTTTGATACCCCACTCGAGTATATTTGCAGATTTTCGGTTTTCTTTCCCCACTCTCACCCCCATAACATTTATAGGGCACAACTGATTTTCATGAAATATGTCTAAGAACACTCGCGCCATACTCACCTTAGATAGATCTGTGACTAAATTAATTTTTTCGACTAGTCATCTAATAAGGTTGTTTTTTCATCTACTCATAACGGAGTATATTTCTTGCTAATACTTATAACAACAAAATAAAACCAAGGTTCTATTATGCCTCGTTAAATCACAGAACAACCACGGAACCCCTTTCACAAATAGCCTACCCTCCGTACATAAAGTACATCCCCTACGCAAATATCTCTGCGCGTCAACAGCATAACACCCCTTTAATTACGGTCGGGTAAAAGCCCGCGTTATTGTGATTTATTCAGCGAATCAAAACAAACCGTTTTGGGAAATAACAATATGTTACTGGCTTGATTTTTTTAAAGGATTTATGAAGCAGTAACAGTTTTGACTGTTGATAGTGTAAAATATCGATTGATCGAGCCAGCAAACTAACAAATGACATTTGCAACATACCTGGTATTGCCATTGTAGACCATTATATTTATTTGGGTCCTCAAATTTGTCATGACGGCAGTTGTGTTCCCGAGATTAAAAGGCGTATTGGGATGGCCAGAGATGCTATGACCCGTCTTAACAACATTTGGAAGAAGAGATGTAACTCCGATGCTGACCACGATCCTCAGACATGAGGGACCGACTACAGAGAGAGAGGGTGTAAAATAGCAATCCATGCTAATGCTACAAATGCAAAAGTATGTCTGACTGTTCCCTTTAGTCCACGTTCGTAGCTGATCTTTGATATCCAGCTACGAATATGGAATTTTTTTCTCGCTTGATTTCCAGTTACAAGAACTTTCAAGCAAAAACTACTCGATTTAAATGAAATTTGGCACACAGATTCTTCAGAGCCTGAGAAAGGACATAAACTTTTTCCGCGGGAAAAGACTGTACCACGGGAAAAGTATCAGATGTATATCCCGTAACAGCTCCACATGCATCATTTTGCACTTATTATTAATTTTGTTTTGCTATTGTAAAATGTGTATAAATTGTACATTTAACCGTATGTGTAGTTTGAACCCATAATCTCATTGTTATCAAATTTATTTATTCACTTCACTCCGGTTATTGAAATCAGTTCAGTAATTTTTGCGTCAAAGCTTGACGGACACATTTATTTATTAAGTAATTGAATTTGATGATTTATTTGTTTTGACATTATTAGTACTAAAAAACAGTGTAACCAAAATAGAATTGTGGCGAATAATTTTATTATCAATAAATGACTATTAATGACAAATGTGTGTTTTGGGAAGGAGGCATTTGCATGATAATTTTGTAGAATCTTGCCAAGGAGCAGTCAGTGCGAAATGATTACAAAATATATGGTTCCATTTATGTAATTTGTGACGGGCTGAGTTACTTTCGCACTTATAATATTAGAAGTTTCAGTATTACCACGTTAAAAATACCTACTGGCATGGCAACCAAGTGTTGCAGGATCCGTGACAAATGGCGAATAGCGATTTAATAAAACCCAATCCGGGGATCCCAATTGATGGTTTGTTTTTCGCATCACGAGTGATATTGTCCTGAAATTGGACGGAATCGTTAATGAGGCTAAGCCCAACAGGGTACGTGTTTTTGGTACTTTGAGTCAGATTGAATTATGAATCGAGTTGAGTGAGTCATGTTTGAATTCAATAAATACAACCTTTACGTGATTTTAGTTCCTGAATGGAAGAAGCGGCTTCTATATTATAATTTTTCAAATAAATATTTCCGGACTACACACACAGCATCACCTAACCCCAAACTATGCAGAGCTTGTACTATGGGTGTTAGGAGACTGATATTACTACATAGATACATTTTTTTTTTGTAAATACATATTTATGATACATAGAAAACACCCAGACGTGAAACCAGAGATTGTAGATCGTACAAAATCTGGTCCCCCGGAATCGAACCCGCAACCTCCGGCACCATAGGCGGACGTTCGCCCACCGAGCCACAGAGGTCGTAAAAAAAGACATATAACACATCCATAATATAAACCTGTATAAGATAAAAAAAAATATATTAAAATCACTAGGATATTGATTTTAATATTAAACTATATTAAAAAATATATAAATAAAAAACTTAAATGAGTCCATTTTGACGAGCGGGACATGTCAACGTCAAATAAAACGAAGTGTATAGTTCAAGAACATACTTAAAGTTTAATAAAATCTCTTTATTACCATGGAAACCAATAGAATTTGATGTGACATCTTATTTGGGCCAAGCGATGCGTTTTGGAATGTGCGAGGGAATATAAAAATGGTGATTTTTTGATGATTATGGGCCAATTTCAAAATTTTCGGGTAAAATAGCAAATGGTTAAAATATAGAGCTATCAAGTCTATTGACACCTGTCAGTGAATGACTGATAAAGATGGCTCTAAATTTTAACCATTGACAATTTATTCGGAGATTCTGATACAAGCCCTAAGTTTGACTATGAAGTTATGATAAAATAATCGTTTATTATGTTGTCAAAAGTTGTCTGGTACAGATGACTTTTAGTAATAAGGCCGTCCATTGTGTCACTTTTATATGTTATTATTTAATTTTTAAATTTTTCTTTTATTTGTTGTTCAATAAAGTGTAACAAGAAAAATTAAACTTCCATTTTAAAGTCTCATGCATTTGGGAAACTGGTGGACACAGAAATCGGCCACAGAACTAAACCCGACTTTGTTTTTCTTGACGTTATCATTCGCCATAAATGGAAGCACGAACATCTGATATTATCCTAGAAATAAATAGCTGTAGCCTCTAAGAGCTGTATGGAGAGCGGCCAACTTATTCTTTAACGAAGTGTCCCATAGCTGGGGACAATTCTCAAGTCGCTCGATATAACTAAGGATATTTTTGAACAATGTCATTATCTAATGATATCAGGAGACGACACGATTTGGAGAAATTAAAGGACAAGAAAGTAGTATTAAAAGTATTAAGGTATTATGAATTCAAGAGTAAAAAATTGTTTTATAATGAACAACCAAAACAATATTTACGACCTCTGTGGCTCGGTGGGCGAACGTCCGCCTGAGGCGCAGGAGGTTGCGTTTTCGATTCCCGCCGGGGGACCAGGATTTTTTTGTTAGATCTACAATTTCTGGTTTCGGGACTGGGTATTTTCTATGTATCATTATATGTATTTACAAAAACAAAATGTATCTATGTAGTATATCAGTCACATAACACCCATATATATATAATACAAGCTCTGCTTAGTATGGGGTTAGGTGATGCTGTGTGAGTAGTCCGGAAATATTTATATTTATTAATTTAATATTAGGTCCTTACATATGAAATTGGCGTTTTTCGTACTGGCCACTTTAATCACAAATTTCTCCTCTTTGGTAAGGAATTCCAAATTCAAATTTGTACAGCTATAGACTCATGTATTTGTGCTTCGATGATCGTCATTCATTTGTTTTTTTTCTTCTGTTTTTTTCTGTTTGCGTCACTCATTTTACAAAATGGAAAACTTAAAATATCGCATTATTTACGAGTACGAGTTCCGCCGTGGCACTAGTGCTGCGGAAACAACTCGAAGGGTGAATGATGTGTATGGCGGTCGTGTTGCAAAAGAAAACACAGTTCGTTTTTGGTTCCAACGTTTTCGTTCTGGAAATTTCGACTTGCAGAACAAGCCCCGTGGACGGCCTGAGACTCAAGTTGATAATGAAGAGTTGAAGGCTATTGTGGAAGCGGATCCATCGCAAACCACGTCCGAGTTAGCTGCAGGCTGCGGTGTTAGTGATAAAACTGTTTTAATTCACTTGAAGCAAATTGGGAAGATTAAAAAGCTTGAAAGGTGGGTACCTCACGAATTGACTGAAGCAAACCGGCAAACGCGCGTCGACTGCTGCGTTACATTACTAAACCGGCACAATAATGAAGGTATTTTAAACCGAATCATTACCTGTGATGAAAAATGGGTTCTTTACGATAATCGGAAGCGCTCAGCGCAATGGTTGGATGGCCAGCCAGCCAAATCCTGCCCCAAGCGAAAATTAACCCCAAAAAAGTTACTTGTAAGCGTTTGGTGGACTAGTGCCGGTATTGTTCATTACAGTTTTCTCAAATCTGGCCAGACTATTACGGCTGATGTCTATTGTCAGCAATTGCAAACCATGATGGAAAAGCTAGCGGCTAAACAACCTAGGCTGGTCAATCGCTCCACGCCACTGCTGCTTCACGACAACGCTAGACCACACACTGCGCAACAGACGGCTACTAAATTAGAAGAGCTTCAATTGGAAAGTCTAAGACATCCTCCGTACTCCCCGGACCTTGCTCCAACAGATTACCATTTTTTTCGAAATTTGGATAACTTCTTGCAAGGGAAAAAATTCAACTCCGATGGGGCAGTCCAAATCGCCTTCAAAGATTTTATTGATTCCCGTCCGACTGGTTTTTTTAGTAAAGGGATCAATGAACTACCTATAAGATGGCAAAAGTGCATAGAAAATAATGGTTCATACTTTGATTAATTAAATATATTATATTAAAAAATATTCGACTTTTTGTTCCTCCCATACAAAACGCCAATTTCATATGTAAGGACCTAATATTTGTACCCATTCATCTGAACTTTAATAGAAAAAATGGTATTAGAACCGTAGTTGCACTAAACTAAATTCATTTAATTATAGAAAAACAGCCGCGATAGACATTATAAAATAGAATTAATATTTTTAAATAAATAAATATACCAGAGATGTCACAAAAGCTTTTAAATATAAATCTAAATTTAAAATTTAAGAAAAATCCCCGATTCCAGTGCTTTTATTTCCTTAAATGTAAAACAACATAATATGTATTATGTAATGTGGACGCGATGCGCTTTCATTTGATACCCCACAGTAATATATTTACAGATTTTCGGTTTTCCTTCCCCACTCTCACCCCCATTTTTACTTTTAAACGGCTCAACCGATTTTCATGTCTAAGAACCCGAGAAAACTCACCTTTCATTAAAAAAAAACTAAATTCAAATCACTCCATCCGTTCGGGAGCTATGATGTAACAGACAGACAGACAGACACGTCAAACTTATAACACCCCTCTTCTTTGGTCGGGGGTTAAAAATATGTGTTATTTTAACATTTAAGAGGTCGCGCGGCGTCGATTCGACCACACTGAATACAATTTTGTTATTTCTTGTCGCTTGGATTTTCTATCCCTATCAGCCCGTCATTGTTTCTCCGTGAACGATATATTATAATGTTTACCTCCACTATCCGTGGTTTCTAAAATACTTAGATCGCATTTATTGTAAATATATGACGCAAGCGCTTACAATACTGAATATATGACGGTAACATACGACATTCAAATATTTTATCGTATTTATTTTTATAGTTGTGTTAAAATGTATTATTCTACAAAGTATGTCATTACACAATTAATGTATACAAAAAGTTATCTGATTTCAATTAATTCGTGCTTAAATCCTGAAGTATCTTATAGGTCTTCTAGCGACTACAAATGGCCTGCCGAACAAATGCAACTGCCGTTACAAATGGCCGCGAGACCGCTTGAAGGTTAATTAAAAATTTGTGAACGGTAAGCACCTAAGAGGCCAAATAGAATACGATCTACAATTTCTGGCTCCGAATCTGAGTATTTGTAACCGAAGAAAAAACTGAGGTTATTCTGGATGAGATATGGTATATTTTATATATTTGCATTTGCACAAGTTTTACCAATTAACTAGAAAGTTTTTTGCTACAATTTATTGACACACAAAACATACTAAAAAGCTGCCAATCGAATCAAATTACTTAAAAACAGCTTCAATAGTAAATCAATGTGTTTAATTGCATTTCTAAGTTCAGAGATTGATAGGCGAACTTCTAAGGGTCTTATTGATTCCTTAATGTGCCCTTAAAATAAAAGTTAATAAGGGGTGGAAAAAAGTTCTTGGTATTTACTGGTCCAAGTTTTCGGGGTTACAAATGGATGTTGAGTGGTTGAGTAATCTTAGCGACTTGCATTGAGGTATAAACTCTAAGCTCTTAATAATGAAGAGAAGCATAATCTTTCTAATTCGATGATTTAATATATGAAAAAAAATCCGGACAATCCACACAACAACATTTAGCCCTGTGGTTAACTAAGTTTGTGTTACGGGTATTAGAAAATTGATATACTTACTTAATATAATAGACATACAGATTATGTATGGATTTTTTTTTAATTATACATATTAAACATCCAGATCAAGGATACCATACAAACACTTGAATCACCGGCGGGGATCAAACCCGCTATACCTCATGCGCCGTAAATTGACCACCGCGCCACGAAGGCGGTCGAAAATTGATCATATTTTTCTGCCACGTTATTTTAAATTTTAATATGCCTTGAGCATAGAAAAATACAGCAGTGAACGTTTTAACCCCCGACATAAAAAATGGGATATATACATATTATTATAAGTTGTAAAATTATGAGTTGGACGTCTGTCGAATATCTGCAAAAATACTCGATTGGTCTCAAATGAAAGCGTATCACGTGCCCATTACGAAATAAAATGATTTTGACTTTAAAAAAACTAAGGATTTGTTTTTTATTTTAAGTTTAGACTATTCCAACTAAAATAATAGGTAATAATGCTCCACTCCCAGTTAAAACGATTAATTTCAAAGTTCAATGACCGCCTTATGGAGGATTGGTCAAATCCGAGGGCACGAAGCAATCACGCCGGGTTCATGAATAACAAGCAGACACAGTCAATTAACTGCTGTGGGCGCCGGCACTCGGATCTTGGTACCTGAGAGGAAATTGAACCCACGTGGTTAACGTTTGATATTCCATGATATTGTAAGATATCTTAAGACGAAAATCTTACTATTTAGAAGTATCATCATCATCACCCTATTAACGTTCCCACTGCTGGGACACAGGGTCTTCTTTCTTGGCGGGAGAGATGAGTCCTTAATTCACCACGCTGGCCAAGTGCGGGTTGGTAAATGTCACATGTCCTAAAAAACTCTTTTAAGTTCTCAGAACATACCGGTTTTCTCACGATGTTTGCTTTCACCGTTAAAGCACGTGTTTAAAGCGCACATAAATTTCTCAAGCAGAAAAATCCAGAGGTGTGTGGCGGGGTTTGAACCCACGATCGACCTTCAGAATGAAAGTCCAGTGTCTTCACACTTAGCCAACACGGCTTTATTTAGATGTTTACCTATACCTAATTTTAGTAGTTTTAATTTGACAATGTCACTATACAGCAGTAACAATTAAATATGATTTTTATTATTTTATGATGGATTTGTAACATATTGGATGTTAATAGAATTATTTGTATTAAACATAGTTTTAGTTGACAATGCCACTACTCGGCAGCTAAATTATTATGTTACATATCATATTGAATGTCTTGTCTGTATTTTCTGTTGGTGAATATAATACTTATCATTAGAACTTAACGAAATCAAGTGTACAATGTTGCTTAGGATGAATAAACTATAACGGAAACTCGAAAGACAAGGTAAATATCCCATTATAAATATAAATAGCTCTGATAACCATGATAGCTTCAAAAGTTATAACGAAAATCTTAGACGACGTCCAATGATAGCCGCTATATAGATCCGAAATGTGGTAGGTAGGTGGTTATAGTAAGTATATGAAACCGAGCAAAAGTGAACAGATAAATTTCTAAACGGTTTTATGTAGATCGCTTATAGAATATGAATCATTTATTTGCCACAAGTATGGTAGTTGTTACAAGATATACCTAAATGGTATTAATGGTATAAATAAAATATTATACCATAATATTTATAAATTTATAATATAATGTATAACGAGTACTTGACCATAATATTCAGTATCATCGTACAAATCTCAACTTAAGATTACATGAGGTTTACATCAAATCATTATAATTTATCATTAATGATTAATTGTAATCGAAAAAACTTGAAATGTTTTGGGTCTATAACAGAGATGGTTGATGAAGGGAAATGAAGATCCACTTCTAGTTATAACGATTAATTTCAAAGTTCAATGACCGCCTTATGGAGGATTGGTCAAATCCGAGGGCACGAAGCAATCACGCCGGGTTCATGAATAACAAGCCGACACAGTCAATTAACTGATGCGGGTGCCGGCACTCGGATCTTGGCACCTGAGAGGAAATTGAACCTATGTGGTATACTCGCATTATACATAAACTCGTGTTATCATCATCAAGGCTGGGATATCCACAGCTGTATATAGGCTTCCTCAAAAAGTACGGGATTTATACGAGAGAGACGGATAGTTAATGTTAATAATAATAAAATTCGTTTATTTCCTCACGAAAACCTTAATGATATTAGATACAAGTAGGAATAGGGTAACATTTAATATAGGTTTGTGGGAGACTGGTGCCTGAGGTAGGTATATAACATATGTATTACAGGTTACCAGGGTATCCTTACTCGCGAACAAAATATGTAGGACATATTGATAAATAGATAAATAAATTCTACTAGAAACAATAATCATTTAAAGTTTTGATTAATAAGACAAAAAACTAAAGTTCTAAAGTTACAATACTGGTGCATTACTATTAAGAAGATACAGTGCATTGAAGTTTTGTGTGTCGTAACGCCTTCGTGCGATTTGTATGTACTAAAATCAAAGAAATAATTATTATTTTGATTTCTGTCACTAAAATTATATATTAAAAGCCCCCACTTCGAAACTTTGGAGCTCTAAATCTTGGCACTTCATTAAGTTGATAAAGCGAAAAATAGGTATCCAGTATTCAATACCCTTTTATGTAGTCATCGTGCCCATTCTAACACAGATGATTATTGCAATCCTTATTCTATTTTCATAGAAATCCTTAATCAAAAAACCCTTACGCGTACCCATGAAATATTCATCCGAGATTATCGTTACGGTAATCCGTCCGGGAGTTGCCCGGACGAGTCTCGGACCGAGGGAAAAGATTACGTTTAACGCACCGTTACCGCACCCTCAGTGACGCCCCAGTAATAGGCTGGCGTAGTAAAGGTTTTACAGTAAGTAAGTATAACTAGTGAATATTTAAAACACCCTTTTCTGTTTTTTTTTTTGATGGGAGAACATTTATGGATTATTATACTGTTCGTTTCCATTTGCCAGTTTCCTCGCCAGTCTGTCGAGCATATCTTTCTCTCACACCCTTATTTAAGCTTTTGTCAGGCATCAAATCAGGCACACCTTTTTATGTTTTGTTACATAAGTATTTTTGTTAGCTTAACAAACTATGGAAAAAAAATATTTGTTTGTTTTCATGACATAGATATAAAACATTTATCTATCGCATTTATTGATCTATTGTATGGTGACTAGTAAGACATTCAGCAGAGGGCTTCCAACAACTAATTTTACGCCTCTACATATTTTTTTTGTTTTTCGTATAATTCTGTATGAAGTCATAGTTAGTGCATTAGTTTCATAGTTTCATAGTTCTTTATTCATCATAGGCAACATTGTACACTTGATTTCGTTAAAAATTTCTAATTATTATTATAAACACACACAGAACATACAGCAAAAGACGCAGACAAGACGTTCAATTTCAGATGTAACTTAATAATAGAGCTGCCGAGTAGTGGCATTGTCAACTAAAACAATGTTCTATTAAAATCCAATATAAATTAGGAAAAGTATATGTTTTTGTACATATCTGTATGTGTATAAATAGCAGCGAGAACGTTTACCAATATAACGATTCAAGAGAAGCAAAGACGCGTCCGTGTCTAACGTTTACCAATCGCGCTATAACATCCCACCAATATTGTCAGAAAAAGAACTGCTATCGTCGCCAACCCAAATATGCAAAGTTTTGCATTTCGCCAGTTTTCCGAACAGTTGTTCTGGAACTGGAGTTCGGTGCAGATATTTCTTTGCGGTTGTTTTTAGTGAAAAATACTGCGCGCCAAAGTAGGTTTAGTCTAAATGGACCAATCCTTTTTCATTTTCTTTTGTGGTTCTCAACTAAGGCAATTTATTTGAGTTTTAACAATTATTGACGCTCTAAAACTTGATTATTTGCGTGCCAAACAATTTGGAAACTTTGGATAATTATTAATTCATTGAATGTAGCGTACACACCAAAAGGCACTTTCATAACTGAATAAGAGACATTTCAATGATAATTGACTGATGTTTTAGTGTCGATTGTCTAGCAATATGTATTCATTCGTTTTGTGACTCCACTGTTTCGATATTTGATACTGATTAAACCTATACTATGTGCGGTTGTCGCCTCTCAATAGACAGTGGGAATTAGACATGTTGTAATTAGGATCCGATCCGTGCCACCATTTGCAGATAACACGTGTTCTTTCCGTGACCACTAGATGGCGATACAACAGGGATTGAAGCGGTTTTCTGACTACCTGAATGTCATGGTATTAGTGGCTATTTCACCGTGGCTTTGGTGGTGTAAAGTAGATTGTTATCGGGTTTAGGTACCTAAGGCTCAACACTCTATGGAACTGAATAGATTTTTGGTACATTAGTATTTTTGGGCCTAAAATGTAAATAATCAAAATTAATTGACAACAATAGTGTTTGGTTGTATTAAATTTCTCACTAACGCACATGTTTGCAGTGTTTTAAGGGAATTGGCTATACATATAAGCTACTTGTTAAATAAAGAAATAAAAACTCGCGCCATGATCTAAATCGGCTGGACACAGACACACTCAGAGCGTACTATCAGGCTAGATGCAGCTACGTGTTTTGTCAAGCAATATTTATTTATTACTTTTGTGTCCCCATTATTTCCATACTGATTCACTTTTTACTATGTCCGGTTGTCGCCTCTCAATAGACAGTGGGAATTAGACATGTTGTAATTAGGATCCGATCCGTGCCGCCATTTGCAGATAACGCGTGTTCTTTCCGTGACCGCTAGATGGCGCCGCAACAGGGATTGGAGGGGCTTCGGCTACCTGACACGGTGTTAGTGGCTATTTCAACGTGGGAATTGGCTTTTGCTAGTGTGATTGTTATCGGATTCAGGTACAGTGAGCGTCGTGATCTTGTATTCTCCTTGCATTGGTTGTTTGTATGCAGAAGGGGTAAACTATAATTTGTGTCTCGAGAAGTCGGTTTAAATCTTATTTTGGGCGTAGAAACCGCTAGAACTAATAATATTCGTGTTTGGTTCAAAACTAGGTTTTGGTACATAAGTCTATCTTAGAATGTTACTATTTTAATGTGGAGCTTGCGAATATTTAAGTTTATTTATTTTAATTTTTTTAAGGTGGTTAGCCAGATTTCTTTAACTGTTTTTGCAATAAAAAATATTTTTATGTAATTTGGTTTTGAAACTTGAACAAGATACTCAAACATTATCATTTCGATACCTAGTTTTTTTCTTATAAACTTTAAAAAAAGCCACTTTTCCGTATATTCGTGCCAAAAATCATGAGTAATGTATGATCTCAGTTTTTTCAAAATATCAGTTTCTATAAACCAAATCAATGATTTAAAAAACACTACAATCTCAAATATTTCCAAACATACAGCATAGCCCTGTATAATACGAACATAACAATTAAGTTAGAATATAACCATTTTGTTTTGTATTAGCTCACTATAGAACTATGTAGATCCCAATATCCCGCTATGTTTAAAAACATGTTACCTACAGTGTTTAAAAAAAACAACAGTGCATATCTAGTATCTTTAATTGTTCAGAAAAAAAAAATATCCCGTAGTTTGAGAACACTCACATTAAAACATTTAATTTACTCCTGTTGTGGATTTATTAAGTACTCATTGTTTTATTATTATTAAGCTTGTCGGCCACGGGATAAATTAATTTATTTCAACATTAAATGCGGTCCGTGGTTTGGCTAAATCACCTTCAACCAATGTCGTAATTGGCACAGGAATCTCTCTGCCCTCGAATTTGCTCGCGTACTAATAGATTTTACAGTAAATAGTAGATTTTGTCTCTAAGTCCCAGACTACAGCTATATCCGTGCAAAATTTTACCCAAATCGAAAGACTGGGGTATCTGATTGGCTCGTTTGAAATATTATTTCGGTATTTAGCTGAGCCGTCCCATAATGGCAGCCATGCAAGTCACTAAAATACATGCCAAAAAAAATTTTATTTATGTCAAATAAGAAATGGAATATCGATCTTGAAATTATACAATAATACCTTTGTAAGTCAAAATGTATCATTTAAAAATTCGTCGATTTTATAATAACATTAGCGGCCTGCCCCAGCGTCGCACGGGTAAAAAAAGTTCCCGGCAATTTTTCCTTATCAAGATAGCTTATCAAGAAAAATCCTAGACAACCTATAAAATGAATATTGAACTTTCGAGACATAGACAATAGCTCAAATAGTATATTACCACCACGTACCTATGAATCAAGAAAAATCATAGACAACCTATGTGGTGTAAATAAATGACATTTATTTTACACTTTTGTTAACCTGTTGAGAATGACAGACAAATCATTAGCAATAAATTAAAATTGTGACTATAATTTGAGATTTAAACTATCCTATCTCTCAAGTTGGATCGAACTGCACATGGTGTGCGAATTTTATTATAATCGGTTAAGTGGTTTAGGAGTACATTGAGGACAAACATTGTGACACGAGATTTATATATTTTAAGATTTTGTCAATTAGCAATTTCTTGAATTTATATTTAAACTCATTATTGGTAAGCTGCTGATTAGTTTTTTGGTACCATATTGTAAATTTGTACCAGGTCGGATCTTCACATCAATGGAAACGGTTATTTTTTGCTCGAGACTTATTGGCACCACTGATATCGTCATTTACAGATGTTATAGCATAAAAATATATAAAAATAACTCACAAACCGAAATGAAAGCGCTGGAAAAGCCAGTTTATATAATTGGATTATGCAATCAGGTCTACTTACCTCAACCCAGAGAGGCAAACACTCGGAAAACCAAAATAACCTGAACTCCAGATTTTATTCAACCTCCAATTGAAGTTTCCCAGGTGACTTGAAGACTGCGTTGAATAATTCAGGACATTTCGGAAAAACCTACAACTTCGCAAGGGTTCTTCATAAAGCGTTCTCTGCTGGCACATGGAACCCTGTCGCATGAAATATGCATGGGGTCGTTAGAGAAGTTTTTGGAAGTTGACGGGAAAACAGTTAAACGGAGAGTTTTAGGTGCAATCTAATATGCTGAATTTTTTGGGTAGTTCGTTTGTTTTTCCAACTTTGGGATTTGGGGAAAGTTATTTCTTTTAGTAACTGACAAAAGTTACTGAACGGACGCAACGACAAAAGTTACTGGTTTGTCATAAATTGTAGAACCTCATCAACATTAACGTTCCCACTGCTGGGACTGCTGGGATTTCTCCCTTTGCGAGAGAGATTCGGCCTTAATTCACCACACATTCATTTTTCAAGATGAAAAATCCAGAGGTGCGTGGCGGGGTTTGAACCCACCACTTTCGGAATGAAAGTCGAGTGTGCTCCCACTTAGCCAACACGGCTACGGTTGTAGTACCTAAGTGGTAATAGTTCATTCTTTTGTATTCGTGTGATATGATAGTTAGTGGTATTTTGATTAGCCACGAGCAAAAGTGACTTGCTTAGTGGCAAATCGGGTAAACGAGTTCGATTCCTGCTCAGATATTTTTTATAATGTTCTGTAAAAATATCCATAATACCTAAATGTGACTATTTAACTTAGAGTATGCCACAGGACAACAGAAAGTTACTGTGTATGTCTAGCAATTTTTAACTTTATGTTAAGAATCATGGCCATTACGCTAAAAGCATTTTCAACAGTATTTTTAAATAAATCTTAATTTAAAATTTAAGAGAAACCCTCGATTGCAATGCCAATAATTTCCTTAAATGTAAAACAATATAATATTTATATAATGTGGACGCGATGCGCTTTCATTTAATATCCCACACTAGTAGATTTGCAGTTTTTCTGTTTTCCTTCCCCATTCTCACCCCCATAACTTTTAAACGGCTCAACTGATTTTCATGAAACATGTCTAAGAACACCCGGGCCAAACTCACCTTTCATACAAAATAATTTAAATTGAAATCGCTCCATCCGTTCGGGAGCTATGATATAACAGACAGACAGACACGTCAAACTTATAACACCCCTCTTTTTTGGTAAGGGGATAAAAAGTATTTGAGGGATGAACGATCTGACTGCAACATCGTGAACAAAATACCTAGTCAGTTTTTATTTAAGTGGTTCTTTTTATTACTATAAACTGTTTTAATACACATTACCCTTGTTGTTTAAGTTATCTCATATTAAAAAAAATTATATCGTGAACATCGTGTGCGATGTGAAAAAGCTAAATGGGCAAAACATAACTAATCTAAGACAGAAGAAGAAGGGGTGAAGGGTAGAGCCAAAAGTCGATGGGTAGTTTTTGGGTCCGGGCTGAGCCAGTGGGTGAAACGATTTTTTCGTGTTTCGTAATGTGATCCGGACAAGACATCTAACTTCTAGGTCTTCATGCCCCATCTTAGACCACATCGTCACTTTACATCAGGTGAGATTATTGTCAAATAAAATAATAATAACTAGGTAGTATATTGTTAACCCCTGATGTTCAGCTGTTTATGCCTCTTGCTCCATTGTGTCCAGAAACTTTAGTCGTGTCTGTTAAACATAAAATGTTCGACCTTGTTTTGCCGACTTTTTGATTTCGGTGTAACTTTTCTTGGTGTGCCGAATATTTTTGTAGGTTATAATATCCGATTGAAGTTTCGAAGATTTTTTGGTTGAGTAGACGTGATAATAATTCAATTTATGCTTATGACAAGTAATTTTAACGAGATAAAAAGTTTTTAATGAGTACTTAGTTGAACATGAAGATTTTCCTGGCCTCGTTTGCGTACGGATCCAAATAACATATAAATATTATACTATCTTGAATCTCTATAAGTATCCAATCCAATGATGAAAAGGGCATACTCGTCAAAATAATATGAATAGTTTAAGCAGAAATAGGGTAGAAGACTAGAAAAATATTTTTTCCGTCATTTAGATTATTTTAAACAATTTTACACCTATATTTTATTTTTCTTGCAAACGAAAAATCAAGAAGATACAGTGCATTGAAGTTTCGCGTGACGTAATGCTTTCGTGCGATTTTAACGATATTTATACTTCTATCAGATCTAACTATGTTGGCCGTTTTTTAGTAAATGTATAAAGTGAAAAATAAGTGTATTTTGGACAGGGTTACAGACGGACTAAACAGAATAATATTTTTTATAGTCATCGTACCTAGTTATGATAAGTCAGAATGCACATTTATAAAATTAGTAAAGTCTTATTCTTCTTGTATCTTGTTTAAGAGAGTAAGTAGTTCGGTTACTGTAAAAATCTTAAACATAAACCATTTTACAGAGGATATCTAAAATGAACTACCAAAGCTGCGTCATAAAGTTTTAAAACTTGTGTAAAATCTCACAAATTTTAGGCAAATCCGACTTTTAATTAATTTTATATTTAGTTTTTTATACTTCTCATGTTAATGTTTCTCTGGACGTTGAATTTTCTAATTAAAATGCTTATAAACTTTTGTTTTATATCGCTTTAAAGTGAGAGAATATGATGAGTGTTTCAGGTTTCGTAGGAAAATGGCAAAAAACTACATGGATAGTTTTTCAAAATGATATTGAGGTTATGGTATATATACATGGATAGTTTTTCAAAATGCTATTGAGGTTATGGTATAACTACATGGATAGTTTTTCAAAAAGATATAGGTACTTTTTTTCTAAACTGAATAGTGTACACGAGAGACACTTCCAAAGTGATAAAATGTGTGTGGTCACTTGTAACATCAAAAAGTGATAAGAAATATATTTTTTTAGTTTTAAGCCTACATATCTCAGAAACCGTACAACTTAAGGTTTAGTTTCTTTACAATTTTTGTTTGTTAGCATTTGCTCTGTCAATTGACAGGCGTTCGATTACTGGCCGACAAATCACGTTTTATTTTCAAAATGGCGGACTAGTATAATATTGGCACACCTGCGAGTGCTCCATACTAAAAAGTACTTCAATGGGTGAACGATCTGAATTTTTTGAACTATTTTTAACCCCCGACAAAAAAAAGAGGGGTGTTATAAGTTTGACGTGTCTGTCTGTCTGGGACATCATAGCTCCCGAACGGATGAATCGATTTTAATTTAGTTTTTTGTATAAAAGGTGAGTCTGGCGCGAGTGTTCTTAGACATCTTTCAAGAAAATCGGTTGAGCCGTTTGAAAGGTTTGAAGGTGAGAGTGGGGAAGGAAAATCGAAAATCTGCAAATATACTAGAGTGGGGTATCAAATAAAAGCGCATCGCGTGCACATTTCTAAATATTATGGTGTTTTACTTTTAAGAAAATACAGGCATTGGAGTCGGGGGTTTTTCTTAAATTTTAAATTTAGATTTATTATTACTCTTTAATAATAACTGTTTTAATACATGGAAACCTTGTTGCATAAGTTATCTCATATTAATAAAATTTATAATTTTGGGGGAAACAATTAGTGCTATTTCAAAACCCGCAAAGAATAATATTAATCTCTATTTAGATTTTTAACGGGATATTTTGCCATAATTGATTCTATGTAGTGTTGATAACCATAAAAGTTTCAAAAGTTATATTAATATTATAGTAACGAGTACCTACTATTTTGATTTCTTAAATAGAGTGTACATAATAATTTAAGTGTTGCTTTTCACCATTTATCATTATTACCGCCGAGGTTGAAAGTGTTTGTGTGTTCTGCAAGCTCTTTCTCCTTGGTCTGGGTGTTTCATATGGGTAATAAAAAATATCTATATATATATATGACTTTTATATTAAGTATATCGGATGTCTAGTACCCGTAACACAAGCTTAGAGCTTACCACGGGGCTAAATGTTGTTGTGTGGATTGTCCGGAAATATTTATTTATTAATTGTTTACGCTAAGCTTGTTAAGGAGACGATACACTTGATAACTAGCTTGTAACAGAACAATAGGCCGCTCGATGAAAACAGCCTATTAGGTACAATAATGCAACAGTCAAAATGTCAAATGCATCATCTGATGGCATACATTATAATCGATGGCACCAGTTGGCAGTACTGTCTATGCGCATTAGGGTATTTGCAGAAACTATAGCTGTCAACACTCGTGCGACAGTCAGAATGTTGTACACCAATATTGTCATAATAACAACATAAGAGATTAAAGCTGGGTTGTTCTATTCGTTTCTCAACTCAGTGTAAAAATATGAAGCGAACTGTCAAGACAATGTTATTTTCTTGATTATTGTTAGTTTTTATTTAAATTTACCTGTCAAGCTTTAAGTTGACCTTTCGCTGTATGCCCAAAGCGTCTAAGGAAATAAATGTTATTCAATTCAATTCAATTCAATTCAATTCAATTTTATTTATTTCAGATAAAAATCCTCTGATGTTATGACTTTGACATTGACTTTAGAATGTCAATATGTTTTCTGATAGCGTAAATAATTGAAATTGGCACAGTTAGTAGCACCATCCTCTCG
The DNA here is from genome assembly GCA_929108375.1 of Gymnoscelis rufifasciata. NCBI lineage: Eukaryota > Metazoa > Arthropoda > Insecta > Lepidoptera > Geometridae > Gymnoscelis > Gymnoscelis rufifasciata. Next base: position 2,164,920 of record OV815327.1, on the reverse strand, counting down.
GGTACTGAACCCAGATTTCACTGTACAGAACTAGGTACATTAGTAAGTAATGCATTAATTATAATTTGTACAAAGCTCAAACCATTGTTACCTAACAGACAGACACACCGAGTTTAATATTTCTACTATTAATGTCCCGCACCGGGAAATGAACCCCCACCTCATTAGTGTGGTAGAATACATTAGTAATGTTTTAATATTAAAAGCATTCAGCAGCATTTGCAGCAGTATTTCAGCATCGCATGGAAATATGCATTAGTAATAGTGCCCGGTAGGTCTATTACGTAAAACTTTGCAGTAGCGACAGCAACAGCAAATCGACAGCGATAGGTTGAAACAGATCAGAAACAGGCTAGAAACAATTTGCAACCAATCACGTTTTGGAGGTTTTTGTCTGTTCACGTCCGTAAGTGGTAACCCTCTGAATCCTTACACGTGACCTCCGGGTGGTGCTAAGAACAGTCTCTGGTGGGAGGCTTCGGCCGCGGCTTGTCACCACCCTCCGGGTTGGGCCAGTGCGTGAAGCGATTTTTTCGTGTTTCGTAAATGTGGTCCGGAGAAGCCATCTACTTTCAAGGTCTTCATGTCCCATCTTAGACCACATCGTCACTTTACATCAGGTGAGATTGTGGTCAAATGAAGGCTTATCGAGCATAAAAAAAAACGTAGCGGTCGCTTTGCTGCTGCTGTCGCTACTGCAAAGTTTTACGTAATAGGCCTACCGGTAGCTACGGTATTACCCACTTTATAATGAATTTTCTCGCGTAATGACATTTTCTCGAGGTAAAAAGAAGCCTATGTCCTTTCTCATGCTCTGGAAAATCTGAGTACCAAATTTAATTTAAATCGGTTGAGCAGTTTTTTCGTGAAAGAGGAAGAGACCAACGTATTTTATTTTGCATTCATAAAATTAGTATGGATAAACATATACCTAAATAAAATATTTTTTTATGATTTTGGCAAAATAAACTTTTTCTTTATGATTGTAATGATAAAAATACTATACATACATAAATAATGACTTGTACGGTAGGCTTCGTTCTTTATACCAATTGGGAGCAGTGTTAATTATTTGGAAGAAAGTTGGAGTTTCTTACACCTTGGGGATTGGAACCACCCGAACCACCCCTTAGGAAAACTGGGGTAGCTCACTCCTTACTTATTATTTCAAAGTTGTTTTGCTAAATCAAAGCGAGTCTTAAGAGAAGAAACGAAATTTTCTAACTTAAAATTTTGTTCTATATTATTAACTAGCGGCCCGCCCCGGCGTCGCACGGGTAAAAAAAGTTCCCGGCAATTTTTCCTTATTTGCTCAAAACCAAAATCAGCTCAATCGGCCCAGCCGTTCTCGAGTTTTAATCAGACTAACGAACAACAATTCATTTTTATTTATATAGATGGGATATTAAGAGTCGTTATGATTCATGTTGGAGTTGCGATTGTAGAGTAGAGTTAATGAGGTAAAATTAGATTCTGGATAAAAGGGTATTTTATTTAAAATAATACATAAATAATTGGCATTTGGAAAAAAAATTATAGTGTAAATGAATATTTGAATTTTAATTCATATTTATTTTAATATAATTAATTGATTCAATTTTATTTTTTTATTTACATGTATGATTTTGATTTAATTATTTTAACCATTTTTGATATTGAATAATATTTGCATACATGCTTGCGGGTTGAATACAATTGACACCACTAGTTTATAAGATCTTGATAATGTTTGTAATAATGTATACTGCAAATAAATGATTTGATTTGAAAAAAAAGTATACTTATATTAGAAAGCTGAAGAGTTTGTTTGTTCGAATGTAATCTCAGGAACTACTGGTCCGATTAGAAAATTATTTCTGTTTTGGATAGCTCTTTTATCGAGGAAGGCTATAATAGGCTACTTTTTACTGTGAAAAAATACGTTGTTCCCAAAAACCCGGCAACGCCGTGGTGTTAAGAAATCGATCGACGTATGGATCATAAAAATCGGTCCACGCGTTTGGTCTTCAGTGCTTCTAAGGAACATACAATTTTACATAGACTGAAAAACACAATACCACTCCTATTCGTCGCGCAGTCGGGTAAATAGCTACTCGTATAAGGTAGTGACTCGAGTTAACTAACCACCGCGCTTACCAAATTATCTGCCAAACCTGTCAATTCTACCAAGATAGTCAAACCCCCCAGTGATTTGCCAATATGATTAGAAGTAAATGTCACGCACTATGTTAGTGTATATACTACTAACCATCTACCTTCTAGGTCTTCATGCTTCATCTTAGACCACATCTTCATTTTACATCAGGTGAGATTGTGTTCAAATAAAGGCTTATCCAGCATAACAAAACAAAAAAAAAACCAGTAGTGGACAGATGACTTACTGAATGACTGGCGTAACCAATAGATAAATAAAAGAGAAAAAAAAAGAAATTTCAATAATTACCCGTGCGAAGACGGGGCGGGACGCTAGTATACCAATACTATCGTAAAGTAGCGGACCATCAATGGCTGAAATGATAATGAATTAATTATATTTTATCTCTAACATTTAAGGCACAAAATCGTTGATAATAATGTTGTTTCTCGTTAAACAAATTCTGTTCCATCACGCAGCATCAAAGCGTTCTAAGAAATTCCATGTAAAATCCTTTTTTATCCGCCGTCAGACTAATTCGTATATTTCTTGTTAAGTTTCCGTGAATCCGGTGAAGTAACAAGTTTCTTGTTTTTATTTACTGAAAATAATTAAACCTGTTTATATAAAAGAACGCTAAGAATAAAATAACAAAACAAGCAATTTAATTTTCTAACATACGTCCAACAAGTTCTATTCTATTTTGTACGACCTTTGGAATGAATTCGACTTGATTAAGTCCTATAAAATGTACATATCCCCAACTTGCAATAAAAGCTTTCACTTATTTAAATAATGACCAAACCTCGGTTGCTCGTATTTGGAAGATGAGTTCTAAGTTATTCAAATAAAAATAAACTATACAAAGATTAGAAGATGTACGGCCTATATTTTTGACTTACAGACAAACAAAAATATATAAGTACTTGTAAACACCAACAAAAGAAACTAACTAGGTGACTTAACTTTAATAAAAAAATACAAAATTTTATTGTGGTAACAAAATGAAGAAAAGTTGGAGTTGGAGGGAGTTGGAGAAGGCCTTTGCCCAGCAGTGGGACAACATAGGCTAATAAAAAAAAAACAAAATGATACAGAACATTATGCGTTATTGGATGCCTCCTTTTAAGTACTAAGTACCTGTATTAGGAGACAATGCTCTTCCATAGGATAGGTACACTTATTGATATATACTTATTGGTAATTAATAAAATAAACATTTTCACACAATACAAACAAACAAATAATCAATATAAATCACATCACTTTTTGAGGGTCAATCAACTTTATGAACAAAAAACTCAATACTGTTTGCCTAACTACAAGACGTTCTTGAACAATATTTTTTCGGCTAATGCTCTCGTACTCAAAATGTTTTTGTTAGTTATCAATAATTAAAAATAAAAACACTTATTCATTGCCCTCTTCTGATGTAAAATATCTAGTTTTGGTATTAAATATTTATTAAGTTAAATATGTATACTAGCTGACTCCAGCAAACGTTGTTTTGCAAAATGAAAAATAGATGTTGGCCGATTCTCAGACCTACGCAATATGCTCACAAAATTTCATCAAAATCGGTCAAGCCGTTTCGGAGGAGTATGGCAAAAACTGTGACACGAGAATTTTATATATAAGATAAGTATATGCTAGTCTGTAAGGAACTATTTATAAGCCTTTGTAAGGTATTTTATTATGTATACATGGTTTGCGAGGCACTACTTTGCTGTAACATTGTTTCTAACTACAGATTGCGTTAATCATGTAATGCTTACTATGGTATTTAATAAATTTTTGAGCAATTTATATACTTAACATGCAAAAACATTTAAACAGGCTCAAAATCATATGAAGCGTTGCCATATTCAACACGTGTCAAAAATATTACAAAAGGCCTTTCAAATAATTTGAGTTCAAAGCGACAAAGCGACAATATACTCGTCACGTGACGCAACGCCCGTTCTAACGGCGTAACAGGCCGTATAACGAAGAAAGGAATACATTCTTAATTTACTGAAAATTTCAATCTTGATGTTCGCGGCTCAGGCGTAACGAATCTCGTATGGTATAAGTTACAGGCGACTGTGGGCCAAAAATACGTAAATTTATTCAGTCCCAACACCATTCCCATTATATTAATATCTGTATCCGATCAATGTATCTGTCAAGACTATGTTATTTCCTTGATTATTCTTAGTTTTTATTTAAATTAGATTTAAGTTGACCTGTCCATGTAAGCATAGGCTTCTAAGGAAATAAACGTTTTGACTTTGACTTTTGTATCGATTAATCGAATACTGTGAGCGGACGCGAGGGCCTACCTAATGATTGATATTTTATTGATCATTGATTGATTTATTTCCCGCCCGAGCGTTGGTCAGTTTGAAATGTGTAACGTAATAAGTGTGAATAAGTGGAAATCTGCCTTTCAAATGACTACCAACCTTATTTATTTATCACCTTATTTGTTCAGTAATTGTACAAAAAGGTGAGCTTATTGATATAGCTTTATCTACTAGCTAACCTGAATACATTAAGTAATAGAAAACAGTTAACGCAGCTTCATCCACTAGCTAACCTGATTACATTAAGTAATAAAAAATAGTTTGCGTGCTAATAAAAAGTTTTAATAAAATTAGAGTTTCTGTTTGTAATATTGAGACCGTTTTAGCTGAATTGCATAATATTTTCTGGTGGATGAATACATATAACTAAACGGGGTGGATTTTTGAGAAAAGGTCTCAATTTAACTCAATGCTGTACTTCTATCTGGCTTACACTTAACTGACAAAGCACGTTTTTTTCGTGATTCGTGATTTTTGATCTGTCCCCCATCCAAGTACTGACCGTGATATTCAGGTTTCTTTCTCACTTTTTAGGTTAAACTATTTTAACTATCCTGTGTAACCTTCGCAAGGTTACGGATGTGTCTTAATCTTTTTCTGCATAAAAACTTTATAAATAGATACAAATCGTAGATTAAATTGGGTATAACCGCTGTTTCTTTCACTTTAAACCACACTACAGTATAATACAAGGAAGCTTCTTAACTTTTGCATTGTTTGTTCGCTTCAGAGATACGCATCTAAGAACCGTGACTACCTTTCATATCATCATGCTCAGGCGTGATCAAGGATAATAGCTTTCAGGGGATAAAATATACATTTAGCTACCTGAACGTGGAACAAGTATGAGTGATATGTCTTGTAGGGTTAAATTATTGCAATTTATGCTACAGTCGCCGTATATCAGAATAAATAAAATTAATATATAACATTTCCATGTCACCATCTAATTCTAATTTTAAGTGTAGGAACTGAGATCTGCACTGACATCTCGCCTAGGAGTGTTTTGTGCATTGTCCCCCTGCCTAACCAGGCCCCAACCAGCCCAACTCCCTGATGTAGCGGAGTAGGACTTTCGGTGTTGTAACTAATTGTTTGAGCAAGTCTGCGGATGTAGATGGGGTCTTCGCGTCCATGAGACGCCATGCCACCATGTTAGTTATATGATATTATGTGCCAAGATGACACTGACCATGTGCTATATTTTGTAAGAGATGGGGTGCAACTTAACTTGGGGGCAACATACGCATCTACGCTAATTTAGAGTCAGAAAGTAAACTCACAAATTTGTAATGTTATCAAAATTATTTACTTCGACCATTGTGTGGCCTACATACATTTTATAAACATATGGATGTAATTTAAATCCCCCATCTCTTTTATTGGGTATTATGGTGTATCCCGGCCGAAGATAAATTTTTCAGAAAATTGACAGCATCTTTTTGGACACTCGGAAGCTTCCTAGAGAAGTAAGTATTGCCAAACCCCTTTTCCATGATTAGATAGAAGCAATCACTGAAAGAGGCTTATAAGTGCAACTGAGAAGACATTCGACAAAAGTAAATACAATCTTATCTGGCGGTAATCGAACCCGCAATATCTTATGCCTCGTTCACCCCACTACTTAAGTCGAATTCAACTCAATATTTATCAGTAAATAATTTATAGCGTAAACACTATTTTCTACTTTACCTTTCTCGGGATCTTTTTATCAGATTTACAAAGGGAAAGGAAATCTAAAACTCATTAGGATTACCTTAGATACAGCCTGAAAGCCGGATCCATAGACAAACTTACCTGTAAGAAAAATAAACCTTATTACTATTCGTTCACAAAATGTTAGATTCTTCTTCGAAACGAAATTATTGTTGTATACCCACATTTATAATATTAAATTGGTATGGAGATAGAGGAATTGTTAGACAATCTACACAAAATATTTAGGAGAATAGACAGAGAAGTCAAACATAAAGCACCTCTCTTTAAACATATGTCGGGAGTTAAAAATAAGGTCGCCCACATTATATCCTTCTAAAAACTACATTTTTCTGCGACAAAGTCACACCGAAATACCAACACGAAGCGACGTGAATTATTTTCGTTCCAATACACAGAAAATAGTTCATTCCATTCAATATCTGAATCGAAATCGAATCTTTTCACCGAGTTGACATCCATTGTTCGTTGAAAGAAGTCATATTATCGGACAATCGCCGCTCCCGCGTCCATTGCTTGGTATGTTCGTTAAAAGTTGACGGCCATTGTGGCGAGCGGGCAATGACAATCGAATTGTGTGAGACAATCGTTGGAATACAAAGCGCGGAACATGTCTTGTGGTAAGCTCTGATTCTCTAAATTAGTTATTTCTGGTACAAGACCAAACTTACAGTTATTATTGTGTTAGCAGTTTTTCTTGTTAAAATGGCAACATAAATACATCACTCCTAAAAAATTCAGATTTCTAAATGCCTGATGACAATCGGATCAGACAACGAACTCTAGTAATTAGGGTCTCGATTTGCCCTTTTCGTATGGAACCCTAAAATCAACTAATTAATATCCTATTTAATAATTTCGAAAATTAATCTGTATCAACAATTAACAATTTGTATAGACGTATAAAAATAACTTTAGCACCCCAATTTAGGTTCCAGGGATTTTTTTATGTTTTTTACAAAGTAATAAACCCAACTTATAGGTTGAAACTAATATTCTAAATTCGTCTTAAATTTTTTCTGCAAAACTTTAGAATATTCCAGGTATTTTTCTTTGTACTAAATTATGACTACTTTTTATTATTATTGAATAAAAAAACTTTCATAAAATTCCGCAAAATAAAAAAACAAACTCCCGAAACAAATAGCCAAATATCTACAAACATAAGTTACAAAACTTCGTCCGAAATTAAAAAACTTTCTCACAACAAGCAATAAACCACCCCAACACAATTACTTACCCAAGCGCCTTATTTTTGTAAGTTAACCCTTCCAGCGATACCTTATTAATTGCCTCGTTAATTAGTAGACTAATCGTTAGCCTTTTTATTGAAAAGGTTCTATTTTCCGTTAGGGGAGGCTTTAACGGCAATTTAGCTGTGGTCGTTACTCGGTAATATGAATGGCCGTTATGGGTACAAGACGGTCGAGGGGTTACGGCTTCAGATTTTGTTGGTTTTAATGTTTGTTTATTTTGTCTTAAAGATATAATGAGCGAACAAAGATATATTGATTCAGACAAAAAAGTGAGAACACTGTTTAAAGATTTTTTTAATAAAAGGCAAATTTTGGACCTTGATAAGATTTCATTGCTGAGTTTTATCTTAAATAAATAATCAATATTAAACAAAAATTAAAATATGATAAAATATATCTATGTATGGCTATTATCACATAATCTAGAACACGTAATACAGGCTTAAGGCTTACCACAGGGCCAAATGTTGTTTTTGGATGTCTGGAAATATTTGTTTTAGCTAAATATAACATATAAAAAATAAAATGACAACTGTTTATTAACTCTGTAAAGATAGTCTTCCGAAATCGACTTTTATAAATGACACTTCAATGTTGATTAATTGACACAACAAAAACTTTTAACCCGTTCACAAAACAACGACAAACAGAATTACAGTCCCAACAATAATTCCAAAGTCATAAACGTCACCATTCCACATTTAAAACAAAACGTCAAAGTGACAGCAGCTGTCACATCAAATGATCGATGACATATCCAACTTTAAACAACCTTCGCACATTTGAATTCCCATCCAAAAGTTGTTCGAAATTAAAATAGTTGCCAGCATATTACCCCGTTCTGAGTTTTAATACACACGTCGGTCGGCTTAACCCGACTCAATATAGTTGCAAAATTTTAATGCAAAACTCCGTGCGAGGTCATTTTTGACAGCTCGCTGCGGTAGACACGAATGTGACAAAAGTTTCGCAGCGGAATTTTGGGGTTTGTTTAAACGCCCAAATGGGGCCTCTTTGAACGGAGATTACGGCCCAATAAGGTCCTAGAATGTTAAACAATGTTCTCAGGTGTAGCGTTTTGAAATTTAAGGGACATACACAAAAATATTAAGGTCAGCGCGGTGACATAGTAGAATGTGAAATGATAAAATTTAATAAAACCTGGGTGTTTTGTTTTAAATAATGTCTACAGTCTTATGAAATCCGTCCTTATGATATTCCGTCTACGATGAAAAAAAATATGTAATTATGTCAAGGTATTTCATACTAGCATTAATTATTGCTCGTGTTTAAATTAATATTCTAACAATGACTTTCAAATAAAATCTTATTGTTCCACCATTAAAATTAGTCCTTTTCGGGAACATTGACTTCATCGAAATCTCCTAATCTTCTTCTCCTAACTTTCCTCATACTGATAACTATGAATAAACAATAATAATATATTGCTGGGTAAAAGCATATTAATAATAATAATATGCTTTTACCCAGCAGTGCATACCGTACAGCTGAAATGATGATGATGAGAACAAAAACGACAGTCAAATCCATTGAGGTTCCTAAGAAGATCTAAACATATATTATAAAGCTGAAAAGTTTGTTTGTTCGGTTATTTGTTTGAATATTGTTTTACTGTAAGATAGATTATTTATAGAGAATCCATAAAACACGTGCAACATCATGGCGTGAAAGGCTAGTTATGCAATAAAACAGACTATTTACTACAATATGGTAATCATCAACATCACCGTATTAAGTGCGGGTTGGTGAATGTCACATGACCTTAAAACTCATAAATTATATTGTAATAATTTACTACTGTTACAATTCTTTGTACAGATATTCGAGGTGACATACTTATAAGTATTTACTATGTTCTTCGTACTTATTCCCCATTCACTCCACAACTCTGCCCAACTTCGGCGCTTCAGACTGTCCCAAATATTATTTTAGGCGCGTTTAATTGTGGTAATTGTGACACAAGCTCAGGCGTCTGTTAATTAGCTCCTTGTGGATATCAAATTTTAGACCCTCGCTAATTAGCTTGGGAATTTTCATTGGTCGAAAAAGTTGAGACAATTCGGGAATTTTGTTTATTTTGTAGTTGTTGGTCGAGTGGAGCGAATTGGGCTAGGAGCGTTAGAGGGTTAAATTAAGTGTTGGTTTAGTTTTAATAGTTATTTTAATGGTCTAGGGTAATTGATAAATGCTAAAAAAAAATTTTTCTCAAAGTAAAAAATATTTTTTTATGTTTTGTCATTTTATATTTGTAGTATTTTATTAGAAGAGCAAAGGCAAAAATGATAACTTTTTTTTAAGAACTCGGAAATCAAACAATAGTTTTATTCAAAGTTTGATGGAAAAAATAGTAGCCAGTAACAATCTAGCTACTAAATAACCATTTAAATAATCGAACTTGTCATTCCATTTTAAAAAGTTATTTGCCAAAAATCTAAAAGAGAGAAACATTATATTCGCTCCAATTCGAATAGGATCATTGAAATTATCTTTTCTAATCATTTGTATGGAATTTTGAAGGCTCGATTTTATCTGGTATCGTGATCAGTTAAAATATTTTTTTAGTCTGCATTTAATGCTGACTCTTGTATTAAAATACTGCCGGAAAAAGTAAATCTATTTAGAAGACTCAAATAAGATAATTATTCGTAAGTTAGGTAATTAGTTTAACTCTTTAGCCAAGACTATATTTTGAGATTATGTTTTGTATACTTCAGCAGACTATATTTAAAGCAACTTTTATTTTTTTCATGGGTCATGGTCATAACGATGAGATCACCGCATAAGTCTTCGTAGACATTTAAAAAAAAACACAATAATATCTAAATTTAGAAAATAATTCATTATAGCTCCGGTTCGCCCTAGATGGTTTGATCCTATAAGCCCCAAATCAAGACTTCAGAAATAAATATTATCAATTAGTATTGTTTAGATAATTCTAAATAAAAATTATTTATTAAGAAATACACTTTTCTTTAAAAAGACATCCAAAACAAAATTATAAAGAGAACCCTTATAATTATCAAAGATACGGTATACACTTATTAAGAAGAGCACCAAAATTGTAACACACCCCAAAAACTATTATTTGCGGCCATCACTGTCAATAAATGATCAACATAACAAGTCAAATAGAAATGATTCCTACAGTGAAAGGAGCGGGGTAGCAGAGGGCTATAAATTATCAGTCCCTTGCACTCCTTGCCAAAGTGTTATTGAAAATATTGCCCTTGATGATATTTGCCTCGGTCTTCCCTATACAAATAAATAATTATACGAAGTGATGGAGTGACTTCAGAAAGATAAAATACCATTAATTAATTGCTTATATTTTATAACTTCTTAAATTATCATAGTTATGATAATAATATAATAATAATAAGTCAATATTATGATAATAAGTCTGCAATTGCACAACATTTACTGAAGTCTGGTTCCAATCACTGGATTGAGTTGCATAACCCACGGGTAATTTCAACAGAGCGGCACTATATACCTAGATTTGTTCGGGAGGCTATTGAAATTACTAAATATAGGAACTTCAGTCGTGAAGATGGCTTCCAATTGTCAGGAGCATGGAATCCTTTAGTGCGGTATGGTGCGGTTATGCAAAACTCAAAAATATGTAACACTGGTTATTCGCCAATACACGGTCAGTGTAGTGTGTCTTGATCGAGTTGCGTTCGAGAATGAAGCACTAGTGAGTGTCAACCTCACAATAAAAGACTCAGAACGAGGGTAGACCGGTTCGTTTGTGAATAACCGTCTGCCTAAATCGCAAAGACAATGACAATTCAGTTGTTTCTTTATTTTTAGGTCGGAACAAAAGTAAATATTTCACGAAAATTCTAAAATTTCTTGATTTTAAGCTTTGAGAGTAAACTGGGCTTTGACGGGTCTGCCTCGGAAATGTTTTATTTTTCCAGAATGTATTGTAGTACATGTAAGTACTATTTCTGGTTATATTTTGGTTGTTTTATATTTTGTATTAGCGTAGGGGATTTAAAAATTAATTAGTGTTTCAATTAAATTACTAAAAAAATTGTACAACTATTTTTTAAGCGATAGATTATGATTATAGAAGATTGATATAGGGCAATTAAGTTTCGAGTGACGTAAGGTTCTCGGGCGATTTGTATGTACTTAGCTTAAACGTCAGAAGTATCTACTCTCTGCATCTACTTTGATTCTCTTTATCTTGGCACTTTCTTACTGAATTGATAAAGCGAAAAATAGGTGTATATCTTAGGACGGGAAATCAGACGGAATAAACAGAATAGCAATTTTATGTAGACATCATGCCTATTGTATGAATGCATTCAACTCTCAAAGCTCAAAATTCATAAATCAATTTGAGTTATTATTGTTCCACTGTAAGGCAAAGGCCTCCCTTAATTCTTTCCATTCGCATTTATTTGAATCTTTAGGCATACTGATATACGACCGATGCATGATGGAGCATATTGATAACGCTGAAGGCAAACATCTTGAGGAAACCGGCAAGTTCTGAGAACTTAAAAGCGTTTGAAGGACATGTTACATTCACCAACCCCCAAACGAATTAAGGCCTAATCTCTCTCGCCAAGAGAGAAGTCCCTGTGTCCCAGCAGTGGTAACGCTGATAGGGTGATGATGAGTAGTGACATCGAGTTACTGAAACCTTTTTTGTTTTCAGTTAGAATTCAGAATGAAAAAGCTCATTTTCAAAATCCGCTAAGCCATTTAAGCGTGGAGGAGTTACAAACGGGGACTGGCAAACTTTTGCATTTATGCGAGTTTTTTCATCACTGCTTTATACTCTTATAAAAGGATTCGCGAGTTGATTCACCTTTTTGGGATAAAAGTGTCCCTACCTGGTAAGTAGTGTGTATTTAAATAATCTTCTGACTAAGCGGCGTTTTCTGAATATTCGCGCAAATATATTTTTTTAAACATTAAAATAACTATTTTACCTTTTTATCATCTCGTCTGTTATCAAATCCTGTAATTTGCAAGTCTTCATACTTCCCGTTACAGAGCGGTACCTACATTAAGCCTACTCGCCGCCATTTTGAAAAAAAAAACTCGTGAATCTCTTACAATACAATATTCCTTATTGAAACACCCAAAACATGGAAAATCTATTTATTTAATCTTTTGTAATAGTTGTAAGTGGATGTTATACTCAAAATGTAATAATAGATATAAGTTTTTTGTTAGGAAAATAAATGTATTTTGTTTGAATAATATTACAGGTAATTGGGCATAGTAGGTATAAAGTGAAACAATGGGCGGCCTTTTCTCTAAAAGCAATCTCATCCAGGCAACCTTTGTCAATTAATAGACTTAATGCTTATTTTTATTTTTGTGTATCAGTCCATCTAATACTTATCATATTGCTCTAAAGTGTAATTTAGCTTCCCTTTGTTATAAGTAAGTCATTTTTAATGAAAGGTAATAAAATATTACATTCCAATTTTTTTCGTTTCTGAACTATTTCTTCCCGTAATGTAGCATTACAGAGCGTCCGACGCAAACTTTTGAAATTCAAAGTTTGCTAAGTAAGTAGGTTTTGCTTTAATTAAGATTTCATTATGTCTTTTAAAAAGCCAGCTCCTACGACAGAGCTCCAACTTTTCAGGACTGAGCAAGTTTTCGTCTTCCCTTTTAATAATACACATGTGGTTTATTCTCTGTTCCAAATTAGTAACGAGGAATTGTTTAAATGTCAAAATGAATTATTCAAAATTAAAGCGAACTTGTTGTAAGATCAGATGCTACTCCAAGCGGATTACATGATCAGATGGGAATAACCCAGGAATATTATTTATGTATAATTAGTTATTTAACCAATAATGCACTTTCTGAGTTTTCCAAAATTTACGATCAGCGTCATGCCACGGTTTAACTAAAACTTCACTCTTCGGAGTGTAATAAACGTAAATGTATGTATTTAAAAATACTGATATACATCTACCTAGATAAAGCAAATGCATGTACTTCTCGTTTCCGAACCCCGACCAACCGTCGAGGTGTATCGCCGCTTACGTTAAACCACCGCGCCCGTTGATGCAATTTGACTTCGGATGTCGATGGGAACACGAATCTTTGCATAAGTTAAAAAAAAGCTATTTTAAAGCGACTTTTGTGTTTTCCAAAATTTTGGAACAGCTTCATGCCCCGGTTGAACTAAAACTTTTATTTATTTATATAGCTAACAGACACTCAAAAGACATTACAACATTTACGAACTCTCGTGTACTTAGTTATAAATTAGACATTATTTTAATTGTTTATATGAATTATTATCCAGATTATGACATTAGTTATTATTATATTTGGAAAAGTTGTGGCATTGGGCAACCACGTTAAAACCGATATTGTGACTTATAATCTATATTATCAATAAATGACTATTATTATTACGACTAAACTATTTATATCTAAACCTAAGATCTATGTTGCAACATAACTATAAGTACACTTGAATAAATTATATGAACAATGGTTAACGAACTTAATAAACTAATAAAAAAGAAGACTTAATACTACGTGTGTGATGGAACAATCATTGAAGAGGAGAGATGCTTTAATCTTGCTTATAAAATGAGATAGATTATAAGTAAATATAATCTATAGACGATCAATCTAAAGACCGCAGCGTCTGTTGTTGAATCCCGGCCGCTAAAATTACTCAATAATATTCACGTTACATTGCCGCTTTGCATTGGACGTTTGATCTGACTTTGTGTGCTAGTAGACAATAAATATCGGAACAAGCGATACTGTCGACTTGATAATACTGGCAAAAGTTAGCACCCTTGGTTTCACTCGATACAAATCATGATACTTGCTTTATCTAGGTTTTTTTTTTTTTTTTTTTTTTTTTTATGAAGCTTCTTATATAAAGATGCTACAAGAATATTACGATCTAGCCATTATTACGGCTAATTAGTAACTTTACATTTGACTTAAATTGCTACGTAGATAAAATAAAGAATGTGTCCATTAACACTTTGCTTATTGTCTCTATTTAAGGGGAAGACACTATGTTCTTGTGTTCTTTATAATTGTTATTTACATTCACTGCACTAACATTGACACTAATTAACTTAAAACACTAACTCAAACGGTTTTGTCCGCTTAAGTCTTCTCACTATGTCCGTGTTGTCGAGGAGCTGGATGGCCTCGACGTTCACATGTTGATGAAGTCTTTTTTCGTGAGCTTCTGCATACCTTTTAATGGTAGATGCGACTAGGTCCACTTTGAGGTCCCGATGTAAGTCTGCATTTCTTATGTACCACGGGGCGTTCACGATACTCCGAAGTGCTTTATTTTGAAAACGTTGGATAATATGGATGTTGCTCTGTTTGGTACAGCCCCAAAGCTGAATACCGTACGTCCATATTGGAACTAGGACTTGCTTATATAGCAGTAGTTTATTGTGCACTGATAACGCAGAATGTTTTCCAAGCAACCAGTGCATCTTCTTATAGCGAAGCCCTAATTCTTCACGTTTCTTCTTGACATGAGCTTTCCAGCGAAGCTTTGCATCTAATGTAATACCTAAATATTTTGCTGTATTTTGGTATGGTATTACTTTATCATTGATGTACACCGGATTATAGTTTGGTCTTTTATTTGTGAAATCAATGTGAACTGACTTTGACTCATTTAATTTGATTCACCATTTCTGTGTCCATTTCAATATAGTGTTCACTGCTTTTTGTACCTTTTCTGCCGCCAGTGGCGGATTTACAAATTTACAAGGGCTAGGCTGAATAGTTTTTGCCGCGTTGCCGCCCTTGCCTCAACAATTGTCATATCATACATTATTTTTACAATGCAACAATTTCGTTGAAATTGCATATTTTTGAGCTAATCGAAGCTCAAACATCATGTATGGGCGGGGTAATGTATGCTATTTACACAATAATTAAACGTAAACGTAAAAAATCTTTTTGATTTCTATGAGGTAAAAAAAAATCGTTCTCCAAATTTGCCGCCCCCAAAATCTGCCGCCCTAGGCTGGAGCCTACTCAGCCTGCTGGTAAATCCGCCACTGTCTGCCGCTTCTGCATGAGTGACTCCAGTAGCCATTATGGCTGTATCATCAGCAAATGTGGCGATGGTATTGTTTTCTAACTCTGGGATATCTGCAGTATAAAGTAAGTACAAGACGGGGCCTAGGACACTACCTTGTGGCACTCCAGCTTCAATTTTCTTTAGATCTGAGTACGCGTCATCTTGCCGAACTCTAAACATTCTTTGTGAAAGATAAGACTCTAATATATCAGCAAATTGCTTTGGGAACATAACTCGTATTTTATATAATAGACCTTTATGCCAAACTTTATCAAACGCCTGTGCTACGTCTAAGAAGACAGTAGTGCAGACTTTTCGTTCTTCTAAAGTATTTTCTATTATTTTCGTTATTCTATGTACCTGGTCTAAGGTGGAGTGTTTTTCTCTAAAACCAAATTGATAGTCCGGGATCAACTTTTTTTCTTCTATTATGGGCTTTAGTCTTTTGAGGAAAAGCTTTTCAAATAGTTTGGACATTATTGGTAAAAGAGAAATAGGTCTGTATGATGTTCTTTCATGTTCTGGTTTTCCTGGCTTTGGTAGCATAATGACTTCAGCAACTTTCCATACACCTGGTACGTATTTAAGCCTAAATGACGCGTTTATGAGTGTGGTTAGTTTTACTATGGCCTTTCGAGTTAGATTCTTTAATAATTCACCAGTGATAAGATCATACCCCGGAGTTTTCTTACGGTCAAGCATTTTGATTTCTCTTTGCACTTCTTTAGGCGTTACTAGTTGTATTTCCCGTTCTTCACAAGATAGATTTTCCAAAGATAAAAAATCGTCTCTTCCTTCATTTGGTTGGAATATAATTTCTAGATATTCTGCAAAAGCGGCTGCCTTTTGCTCACTATTCCTAGCCCAAAATCCATCAGATTTTTTGATGGGAGCAATATGCATAGTTGGCTTCTTTAGGCTCTTCGTGGCTTTCCAGAGAGAATAGTCTGTTGTTCGGTCATTGGTAAGTTGGCTTAAGTAAGTTTTCATGTTTTCGTCATGGAAGTTTTTGATTATCCTTCTGAGTCTCTTTGCAAGGTTATTAAAACGTGATTTTTCTTGTGGACACCTAGTTAGTTGCCATTTCTTTCTTTGCTTCCTTTTTTGAAGTATAAGCTTCCTTATCTCCATCGGGTACTGGTTACCTCTCGGCCTTTTTTTTTGTAAGGGTGTATTATTCCATGCGCATTGTTGGATGTTTGTTATAAACTTTCTTAGGTCTTCGTCCAATTGTTCCCGAGTCTTTAGTGCCACCTTTAGTTCAACAACAGCGTCCAAGTCAGACTTGAAACTCTCCCAGTCAGTGTTTTTGTTAACAAGAAAGGGATAGTTTTCTTTCAGAATAATATTTTCTGACAAGGTCAAAATAATGGGTGAGTGATCTGAACTCATATCGAAGCCTTCCTCTATGTACATGAAGTTGGATGAAACATTTTTGTATATGAAAAAATCTATTAGGTCCGGTATCTTGTTGGGATCTGTGGGCCAGTATGTCGGCTTTCCTGTTGATGAAACTTCACAACGCATCTCTTTAATAGCCTTTAGAAGTGCCTTTCCTTTAGTGTTTGTTAGTCTAGATCCCCAGTAAGTGTTTTTAGCATTGAAATCACCCCCAAGTATGAATCTGCTACCCAATTTCGCTAAGAATTCTTTATATGTATCTTCTTTTATTGCATGCCTGGGTGGACAGTAAATGGCAGAAATTGTAACACTATTGTGTTTAGTTTTGACACATACACCCACAGCCTGTATGTCCTGGTCTTCATGCCTGTATTCTTCATGGTGGCAGATATTCTCTTTTATTATTACAGCGCTACCCCCTCTAGCAGTATTGTTGGGATGTAATGCATGGTAAGTTTCGTAGCCTTTAATTCTGAGAAAGGATTCTTTTGTAAAGTGTGTCTCTTTTATCTAGGTAGATGTATGTATTTGGTCTTAACTAACCTTCTCAACCATCCCTATTTGCAGAGGAGCAAAAAGTAAGCATGTAACAAAACTTATTTAATCGGAAAATACTGAGTCCAATTCTCGCGCCCAAGAGTTCACTTCAATCGAAACAATAATTACTTCCGACCAATACCTTAATGTCTTCGTAGAACCTTCTCGAGCCTGCGCTTTCACACGATGCTACAAATGTTGCGACTTGCCGGTAAATGGGGAGTTACTAACTACGTAGTAATTTACTATTCTATGACTAAGTAACTGGTTTGTGAGAAGCGTGACGTGAATTTGGATACTGGATTATTATAATAGCTATTGTCGCCCGCATTTTATTTAACTTACGGATTTAATATATTTTAAAGTTATCTAGCTATAATGACAACCTCTGTATCTCAGTAGGCAAAGGTCCGCCTAAAGCGCAGGTTTGGCGATCCTGGCGGGAATGGAACCATGACCAGATTCTCTATAATCTATTATTTCTGGCTGCGGATATCATAATTATGTATTTGTAAAAAAAAAATCTATGTAGTGTGTACTCATTTAACACTCGTAATACAAGCTTTCTCTCTCGTCAAGAGAGAGGTCCCTGTGTCCCAGCAGTGGGAACGTTAATAGGGTGATGATGATGATGATGAATACAAGCTTTGCTACAATTGGGTGAGTAGTCCGGAAATTTTATTTTTAAATTCTTTCATAATTCATAATTCATTTATTTGAAATAAATGAATTATGAATTAACAGACAAAAGAACAAAAAAAAGAACAAAAAAACAGATTTCTGTTGAAATCTTTGTAATAATAAAAAAGATACAAGTAACAATCAAACCCAATAACAAAAACATTTACAACACGTTTTGAAATAAAGATTGTTTAAATATCAAACTAACTAATTTTCAAGGTAACTAAATTTTAACCTGACGACTAAATTAAAAAACTAATAATACATAAATTTCTATATAACCAAAATTTTGACGTGAATTTTGTTGTGACCAAAATTTTTACACAAAAAAAACTATTGAATTCTTTAACACTTAACTTAAGCGCCATTACCAGCACGCCACCGCACACACAATCATGTGCAAGCGCCCAGCCGTAGTGTCAGTACTGTCAGCGACAGATGTTACTTTAGCCAAGTGCATTGGGAGCAGTCTGTGTTTATTCTAGCTCTCCTGCTATCGACGTTTATAAAGCTGTTCAGGATTTTACAATCGCATTTTATGAGATATGTTCCACGTACACTTATTTTCCCGTTGTAAGAGTGAGACTTATTAAAGGACACTTTGATACAAATCATAACAATTAATCTAAATTAAAAATTTAAAATAAACCCCCGATTCCAATGCCTTTATTTCCCTAGAAGTAAATCACAATAATATTAATTGAGTGTGATACATTGACAGACAGACAGATATACGACGAAGTCTCAGTAATAGAGAACCGTTTTACCCTTTGGGTACGGAACCCTAAGAAAGAAAAAACTAAAATATATTTTCTGCTAGTAAACTTTTATCATCAGATTAAGGGTAACCCTTTCTTATAACCTTTATCAACACACCGTTTTATTCTTTTACGTAAAAATAATACAGTATAATGGTTCCTCTAAATATATTTTAAGACCAGAAATATTTTCACACATTTAGTTTTGTAGGAATGTTTTTTTCAGCTATACAGACATTATTTTCTTAATAATGTTATATATTTCAAACAAACTAACTTGAACCGAAACGAAATTAGAACATTTAGAACTACATATCTTATCAACAGCAGCTTATAGGACAAAATCTTAAACATCCATAATTTTGTAAAAATGTATAAAACAGAAAGCTTACAGATGGATATTAGTATTATTAATTCGATTTTTTTAATCAGTTTATTTATTTAAACAGGGTTTTGTGAACCTTAGCCCTACCATGAGTAGCACCTATCTATAACTGAATCAGATAAAATTTTTGTTATGAAAAACTGTCAAATGCATGGTATACAACATGTTGTAATCTCCAACAGTCGTAAGTGTCTACTCGTGGTAGTGCTACATGTCACCCTTATAAACTAGTTCTTAATTAAAGTTCAAAACAATGAAAAACAACCCAAAAGATATATGTCATATTAAAAAACTCTCTATATAAATCAAAGCATTCACTTTAGGCAGCCTGCCCACTGCACCGAGGTCACGTATAATTTAATACAACACTAGCGCCATCTAAACAGCACAAATAAACACGACTATTATGCTAAACTCCCCATTATTTATCTGCGAAGACAGATCCAAACGGGTTAAGGTAAGCGCACATGAGAATACCGAGCAAATAATTTATTTCTGAATATCTTTGTTAAACTTAATTTTTATAGAACTGTATTATACACTTTGAATTTCAATCATTTCAGCTTTTGTTTGTTTGTTTCATGTTTTTATTTCAGCTGAAAAAACTTGAAATGGGTATATTTATTTAATTAAACAATTAAAAAAACACATTTAACCATATTCATGTGCATAAAAATCTTGAAATGGGTAAAAGAAATGGGTTGAAATGTCTATCTGTCTGTCTGTCTGTCTGAGACATCATAGCTCCCGAACGGATGAAGCGATTTCAATTTAGTTGTATGAAAGGTGAGTTTGGCGCGGTTGTTCTAAGACATTTTTCTTGAAAATCGGTTATGCCGATGGGGGTGAGAGTGGGGAAGGAAAACCGAAAATCTGCCAATATACTCGTGTGGGGTATCAAATGACAGCGCATCTCGTGCACATTACACATAAATATTATGGTGTTTACTTTTAAGGAAATAAATGCATTAGAATCGGGGGTTTTTCTTTAATTTTAAATTTAGATTTATAAGATAGTGTATTTCTTGAGCTCGAAGAAAATTTTGTCAATCTTGTCAGCAAAACAAAAGATGCAAATTTCAATTTATTTACAATCACAAAGCAATTCAGTCTTATTCAATTGTCGCTTGTTACTGTGCGGTTACCCTTACTAAAGCAGTGAGCACAGTACAATTAATACAGTTACAGTGAGATGGTAATTGCGCTGCACTGCGCCGACGAAGCTAAATCATCCCCACCCCAGGGGGTGTTTGTCCTTATTTTCTGGATGTCATCTCTATTTGTACAATAGGGTTGGTGATTTAAGTATGAGATTGCAGATGTAGGAGTTTAAACAGCAAATCTCAAGTGGCGGTGGGAATGATTGTCGGATGCAGCCCGAAAGGTGGGCACTTGCTTCAACAGCTTGGTACCCGGAAGGAAGTCACAGGCGAGGTAGGCCAACGTTGGTGGGATGACTTTCAGGACTTTTGGGAAAGTTGTTGGCCAACAGCTCTGGAAAATGATTGTTGGAGGGAGCTAGGGGAGGTCTTTGCCCAGGAGTAGGACAACATAGGCTAATGAAAAGAAATATATGAGATGTAATCATCCTCCTCGGTCTGTGTGTTGAATATGTATACTAAAAATATCTTTATAATGATGTAAATGAGATGTATAGTACCCGTAACACAAGCTTAGAGCTTACCACGAGGCTAGATGTTCTTGTGTCGATTGCTCAACAAAATTTATATTTATTTATTTATAACTGGCTCGGTGAATTTCGTGTTACGTAGTTCGTTACTTACATTTTAATTTGTGATTATGTACGTTAAAGATGTTTCGTTATTTAATTTTATTTATTTAGTAATAAGTTTTATATTAGTCAAAGTCAAAGTCAAAACGTTTATTTCCTTAGAAGCACATAGCCTACATGGACAGGTCAACTTAAAATTAATAAAACTAAATTGCTTAAATACAAATATCAAGGAAATAACATTGTCTTGACAGTTCGCTTCAATGTTTTATACTGAGTTGAGATTTACTAAAAAATACTTAGAATTTTACAATTTTATTTATTTATTAAGAAGTATTATATTAGTCAAAGTCCGTAGTAGAGTATCATCACAGATTGTATAATACTATTATATAATCTAGTATTATTTAGTATGGTGGTTCTATTATCTGCTACTACTAAATATCCTTCACAGTATATCACGATTTAAACAGTTGCTGACGCTGTATTAATCATTAAGATAAGGTTTAAGGAGGTGGACACACATGATAATGACTATATATCATTTGCTTACTTACATAAGTATACATAATAACCCCTATAGCTTTCCCACTGCTGGGACACAGGGACTTCGCTCTTGACGAGAGAGATTAGACCTTAATTCACTACGCTGGCCGAGTGCGGGTTGGTGAATGACACATGTGCTTCAAACACTTCCAAGTTGTTGAAACATGCCGGTTTCTTCACGATGTTTTAACTTCATCGTTAAAGCACGTGTTTAAAAGCGCACATCAATTTTCAAGAAGAAAAATCCACGACCTTCGGAATTAAAGTCAAGTGTAAAGTGTTTACCCTTTTGGTCACTTGTATATAATAATATCTCACTACTTTATTATATCAATGCAAGCAATTTAAGCCGTTATGTAGAAGGCATTAAAAGAAGTTAATTTTGCAAAAAGTGCTCCAGTCGTTTAACTGAAACACCAGAGAAATAAAAAAAACATGGTTTCAGCGGCTTTTTGAGAGAAAGGAGTCATATTACACACTTCTTGACCAAGACATAGAGACCGATTTGTTTGCCGATGAATGGGAGGACATTATCGCTGTTTGTTTGAGATTTTGTGAGAATGAAGAGTGAATGTGAATTGTTTTAATGAATGAATGGATTTTAATATGTTTAACTTGTGAAAATTTCTATTTTGTTACTTAATTTTATTTTTAAGAATTCAATTTTATCTTTATTAATTTATTTCATATGTATATATATATTAATTAGTGTAATTGATGTGTAAGTCGAGCTAATTAATTAATTAAATGAATAAATATCTTTTTTTTGTGTATATTTGGAACCTGCTCTATACGTATACATTGTCCTCATCTTCATCTAAATCAATAGATTAATGTAACAATAAACTGTCATATATAAAAAAGCTCATTTAAAATATTATATAAGAGGTTACAATAAGCATGACAGCAATTTAACGGCAAATTATAATAATTTGGCCTTAATTAATAAAAGCGCGACATTATATTATACAATTGGTATACATTGTTATATGGATCAAACTTTCTATACTTTATCAATTTTTTTTTTGTGACAAAATAAAAATTATTGCCACGATCCGTTTTGTGTTACAAACGTGTTGTATGCTAAATTTCATCGTCGAAAATCAACACAAGTGGGAAGTCGCACCCTTCAAAGTAAACCCCTCTAAATGCGAGCGAATTGAAAATATATATTTTATTTTTTACGATTTTATTGAAATTCGTTGGTTTATGATTCGATGTTGTATACATACGCAAAAGTGCCTTTATTTTAAAGCTTTTAATATGTGCTAGCATTCAAAATATATCTTGTTAAAATTTACTGAAAATAATTTACAATAACCTTTATTTAAACAAAAAGCAGGGTAAAATGTTGTTTGTTAAGTTTGGTTTTTTAAGTTTGTAAGATTTCATTTTTTTTAAGGCTCTAACTAAATAACGAGGCCTTTATACATAAGGTTTTCAACGAATAAATAAATATTTAAAGTTATCGTAAGCTACACTTTTAATATAATGAAAAACAAGATATCTACTTTCTAAAAAAAAATAAGCCTTTATTGCTGGTAACTCACATTATATTTAACTAAAATTAAACATCATCATTCTCTTGCCCTTATCCCACATTATGTGGGGTCGGCAAAACATGTTTTTTCCTTCCATTTCCCTCTGTCACTCGTCATCTCAACACTCACTCCTTTCTTACACATATCATCCTTCACACAGTCCATTCATATTTTCTTTGGCCAACCTCTTCCCACATATCCATCAACACACATATCTAACACTCTTTTCGTCACATGACATTCATCCCTTCTCATAATATGTCCATACCATGCCAACCGATTTCCTCTCAACTTCTCCAATAACTAAAATTAAATATTTATAAAAAAAAAAAAATTGTTTAGTTAACAGAAAAAATACAGTACTTACATAAAAATTAACCAGCGATCTTATTAACTTATTCTATTTCCCTATGTCTGTAATTGTTCTCTTAATAAATCAAAAGCTTTCCAACTATCTCTGTTCTTTTACGTAACCAATATGGACCAGCTACTATCCACGAAGATATACAAAAAAATCCAGTATTTTTAAATGATTAAGTACACGTTGTTAATGTATCGAAAGTACGATCCCTAACCTATAAATTTTTACTATAATGTGAAATAATACCCATAGGGACAACCTAGTTGCATGTTTAGGTATCATGTCTGATTCGATCCTAAGCTATCATACTTCCTGCTTCCTGTCTGCATAAGTCATTGTAGTTTATTAATTACTGGCAACACCCCGTTGTGTTTTAGGTTACAATACATAATTCTTAACCTTTAAAGCTGGGTCCACACTATGTCCACACATGGGATACGCGATCATTGGAGATCGAGTGCGGATCGGGCCGTATCGGATACGGCATGTATCATTAACGCCTATCAGCTTGCGTCCAAACTAGCGATCATGATACGCGCCGAGGATACGCGACGGAGATACGATACACCGAAATTGGCCATTTGTAACGGCAGCAGTCGCGCGAAACCTAAAAGACGTATGGGATACGTCAAGATTTTAAACACATATTTACAAGAGGAAACCGGCATGTTCTGAGAACTTTAAAGAGTATGAAGGACATGTGACATTCACCAATCCGCACTTGGCCAGCGTGGTGAATGAAGGCCTAATCTCTCAAGAGAGAAGTCCCTGTGTCCCAGCAGTGGGAACGTTAATAGGGTGATGATGATGATTTACTAAGAATCATTTATATTCAGGCATACTTTGATATGTATTCACATCATTTTTAAAAACTTAAATTCAGATAAAATCTAAATTATGAATTTAAATAAGGCATCCCGCCCATTGTAACACTATTATTTCATGTATTTTAGTTCTGTTGTATTATAAAATGTGTGTTTCAAAAAAGAGTATTTTATTGTAACATCAGAATTTTTAACCGTCGTTTGTTACCGTCACCACAGACGGGTGAAGTACACATGTACGCCACATTTACAATAAATGTGATCTCCGTATTCCATAAGGCACTGACAGAGGTTATTTTGTTCACGGTAAACTAATGATTGGACTGGAAAGTCCCTGTGACAAGAAATAATGACAATGAACTAAAATGTATCTAGTACGTCGAACCGACGGCGCGATCGCTTCAAGGTAAATGGAAATACACTTAGGCTAATGGTAAAACCTGGAGTCAGTTAAAGTCGAATTTTTTTTGTTCGTAATTATTAATTTTTTTTTAATTTCGTATGTTTTATAAGTGATGTTCTCGTAATGTAGTATGTTAGCCGTAATTATTGTTATAACTTAATTCAATTTTTAATATGTGGGCAACAAAAGTTTACAGAATCCATTGTCTGTAGTGTTCTAATGTTTCTTGTTAAAAAAACAAAATAAATAAAAGCGCGAAGCTTAAGACCGAACCAGCTCGATAACAAAGTTAATATAGTAAAATCAATGACAAAGTCTGATTTGTCTGAAATCTCTCTCGTAAAGAAATCTGTGTCCATGCAGTGGGAACATAAATGGGTGATTGATTGAATTTCTAAGATTTGAAAAATCAAACAATGGACAAATTGTTTTTGTAATTTAAGCCAATTTATCTATTTTAATCTCTATTTCTAACTTGTATGTACACTGCATCTCTACCTACTCTTATTTCTTTCAATTTTTTTCATCACCACAGGTTTGCGGTAAGAAAACTCTTATAGGGTTAAGCTCGCCTTTGTACATACATGACCATTGTTAATAAACCTTAATGTATCATTTTTGAGTACAATAAAGAATTTATGAATGGAAATAAATGATTTTGTATCTTGTAACGGGATGAAGCCGTGTTGGCTAAGTGGGAGGACACTCGAATTTCATTCCGAAGGTCGTGGGTTCAAACCCCGCCACGCACCTCTGGATTTTTCTTCTTGAGAAATCTATGTGCGCTTTAAACACGTGCTTTAACGGTGAAGGCAAACATCGTGAGGAAACCGGCATGTTCTGAGAACTTTAAAAAAGAGTTTGAAGAGACATGTGACATTCACCAACCCGCACTTGGCCAGCGTGGTGAATTAAGGCCTAATCTCTCTCGTCAAGAGAGAAGTCCCTGTGTCCCAGCAGTGGGAACGTTAATAGGGTGATGATGAACGGGATGAAGAGGAGCTGTAGATGCCTTCAACCCCACCAGGGGTAGTCAACATAAGTCAAGTCTCTCAGTCAAAGTGATACAACAGAACTATAATTTTCCTACAGGGTGGTTCCACCCTGCATGCTTCATACTATTATGGGGGAATAAACAGGGTGTAAGTTTGAATTATCTAGGGGTGCTCGTGTGAAGTGGGTGATATATCGTGTATTTTGACGTTTTAACGGATATCCTCGTTCAGTGGGCTGTTTTTTCTTAGTTTGAATGATATACGTTTGTGATGTTATGAAAAGATTCTTTTTTTTACAGTTTGTGGGATTTTAGGCTGACTTTTTTTGAATAAACTATAATTATTATTTGAGGTATTTCTTTCCTTACTCGCTAATCTAAACTATAATTATAATTATATTATAAAGCTGAAAAGTTTGTTTGATTGTTCGTAAAAACGCACTTATCTCAGAAACGACTGGTCTTCCACTGTTAGATATCCATTCAATCGACGAAGGCTATTTTACCTTGGGAAAATAAGTTGTTCCCGAGGGTTTTTTATATAACTGAATTCAAACAATTATGAGAAAATATAAGTTAAAATATTGTGTGTGTTTATTTTCAAATTATCAAACTTTTGATTCTTTTGTTACTTACCCAAACTACCCTATTGTATTTGTATTTTTCTAAAAAATATCTCAATGAAATCTACTTAAATTAAAATACAAGTGTGGTCAGTTCAATATAAAAGTTAACCGCACAAACAAGTGAAATAAACTAACGGAAATAACAAAGGCTTTGCCGCATAAAATCGTTATTTGTTCGTTACAGCTCTCCGTTCGAATCAATTCGCACCGCAACGCCACCTGCATTTTTCAACTTGCGCGTCTGTAGTGCAAGATACCGACGATGACAAAACTATATTATCTAGAGGACTTTTCTTCTCCTCACTCATAATATTTATTATTAATTGTCATGCCCGTCCTGGAAGATTCATTGGTAAGAGGACTTTTACTAGAGTTGAACCAGTGACACGGCTCAACTTCACAAGAGTGTGTCCATGATCCCAGAGTGCTTTATTTTAATTATTAATAAAAATAAACTATTGTTTATCCGTTACCGGACCTTCCTTCTTAGTACATTAATATATATAACTTAAAAAAAAACATTATCGTAATTTACGTTTAAGTTAGCAACTATATCACTGCTAGCAACCTTCTGACTAAATAAATATTTCTGGACAACAAAACAAAAACAACTAGCCCCATGGCTAGCTCTAAGCTTGTGTTACTTGAAATACCTCCCTTTTTATTGTTCTGTACCTCAAAAGATAACAACGGAACCCTTTCTTATCACTTTGTAGTCCGATTGTCTGTCAAGAGCTTTCTTAAGAACGCGAGAATTATACCACAATATGCTGAAATTTATACCATATAGTCAGATATCTGTGTCTTGTTGTTGTTAAACAATGTTGTGGATTCATAATGCCAAAACACAATAAACCCATATAGGGTAGAAACCCTAAAAAAGTACCATTATTTCAGATTCATATAATTTAGATTACTTAAAAAAAATATAATGTTTTCTCTTGCAAACGTAAAATCAATTCGATGCGTTGAAGTTTCGCGCGACATGACGTCACGCTTCGAGCAAAATGTACTAAATGTTTCCAGCACACTATCATAGCATATCAAACTGTAGACCATTAAGGCCGAAATAATTGAACATGAAACTTCAGTCTTCAGTCAATGCATACAAAAACTTTTAGCAATTTTAGATCTATTTTGTCATCAAAATTACACAAAAAGGAATCGAAACCTAAATGGTATTTCCAATCTACATAGAACATACACTCCTGGACATAGGCCTCCCTCAAATATCTCAAATTTTTACAGTTAGAAGCGACCTGCATTCACCGTGAACACGCAGCCTCCACCAAATTCATTCATATACTAGGTGGACGTCTTACGCTGCGCTTGCCATTACGTGTTCTCTAGTAAATAGCTTTCGACCCCAACGGCCCTCTTTTTTACGCGATATATAGCCTGCCTATTGAACTAATGCAAACTAATACGCTTGGCTATGACGTTTACCCGAGTTCTACGTATCTCCTAATTTCTGATTCGATCTCCTTCTTCCTTCAGAAACCCCGGTAGCCATTCCCATAGCACGTTGAGCGACTCTGAGCCTATTCCTCTAAGGCCTTTAGTAAAATATTAATAATGTAGAAAATGCTTTATAATCTCCTGAACTATGAAACGCAAAGTCACAGTAGTCTCTTGAGAGCGCCAGAGCCGCCATATTGGAGAAGTTAATGTGTTTCCAATCTGTTTTTACATACAAATTGCTTAGCAAACTCTATTGGATTGCATTTAATACATGCTGATATTATAAACGCGAAATTTTGTTAGGATGTAGGTATGTGTGGGAATAAGTAATTGTGTTTGTTGTTCTTGCGCAAAATCTACTGAATGGATTTTGTGGAAACTTCATAATAATATAGTTAAATATCAGAATTCATAAGCTACCTTTAAACGTATATTTCATTAATTTTGGTAATTGCTAAATGCATCAACAACAAATAAATTGTACTATAGTAGCTACCTCCTGATTTGTAAGTATTTAAATAATAAGCAGCTACCTTTCTGGGTTTCCTTTTCATGAGACCACACTAATAATTTCTATCCCTATCAAACAAAAAAATCGGTTCACATTACAAAGTTATCCGTGAACCAAAAATATATAAGTAACGAATCAGAAATTTCTTATAAGAACTCGTTATAATAATAGTTTATAGGTTTTTTAAACCATGCTGCAAACTCGAAGGAAAAATATATATAAGTACAAATATTGTTTAAGTTTCAGTGGAGGTTTATTTGTAAAAATTCTTTGAAAACTTACATTCCGATAAATCAATACAATTTTTCAAGCATGTCAAGAACTTAAGGACTAGATATAGTTGTATTCAACCCGCAAGCAGGTATGCAAATATTATCAAATGTCAATGTTATGAAGCTACAAAATAAATAATAAAATAAATAATAAACAAAAAATAAAATTTAAATTAGAATCTGAATACAAAAATGAATAGAAAAAATGTTTTTTATAAATTTCGACGCCCCCCGCGAATAATCCGGTAATCGTAAAAGTGTAAATGTTCAGGAAAAATAAAAAACCATTTTTCCTTAATAACTCCATTTAACAACAAGTATCAGAGACTTTTTATATCGCATAAGGAAGCTAATTTTTTCAGTTATCTGGTTATTTCAACAAAATTTAACTAGGCCCATGGGCTTCCTTATAATTAAGCTGGATGCATTTTACTATATTAGTGTACGTGAAGGTCTGGTCAGTAATGTCACTTACGATATTGTTCGTGTAAGTTTATATTTTCGACGGCAACAGTAAAATCTTCTTGCGATATTATTCGTGTAAATTTATATTTTCGATGGCAATGGTAAAATCGTGTAACGCTATTATTCGTGTAATTTGTTTTGTATACTGAACATTTGTAAAAGCCAATTATGTGGTTATTCGATTGTTTGAGAGTAACGTACATTTAATTGTTATGACTTTTACTGTTTATTCGAATAGTTTACTAAAGTATTATTTGGTGATTTTTATAGTATATTTTATGAAATAAAGCCTTAATTTCATGAAATATACAATAAAAATAAAGGGCATTCTAGTAAACGAAACAACTTTGGTTAGTTTGAGAAAGCACGATAGTTATTATTATTATAAAAAATGACACTGCACTGAAGACACGACTATTACACTTGATTACACAATCATGAAAATTATAATAAGGTCCTATTACAGTTAAAATTCTTAATCAGAATCCTCATCGTGACCTGATTCAGTATCACAAAAGCTTAAGTTCCTATAAAATTGTTGATAATGGTGGGGAATTGCTTGGGAGTTACACAGGCTTAGGAGATCGTTATACAGAGCTTTCTTAATAGGGAGGGGCTTGTCGTATGCTGGCTTTAATTCAATACTTTCAATTGATTTGGACACCTGTTTCTGCCGTCGCTGTCTACTTCTGCCTGCATAGTAATCCAATTCAATATCCTGCATCCAAACCTAAACGAGATGAGGAGTTAAAAGTGGAACAGATGTATTTATCAGGTGATTTACGTATCCTGAGAGAGGAAATTGCAGATCTTAAACAACACCTAGCATTGGCCGTTAAGACCATCGTCTCTTATGAGTCCAAACTGGAAAAGTATGCCGATCATGTACAATTTATACATAATAAGGTTATAGAATCAGAAAGCCGGTATTTTCAACCTCCGCTTGGGTCATCTGACGGTAACTAAACGTTGGTCGCTCCAATACAACTAGTTGAGACTCCGTTGTCGTCCGACGAGTTCCCGGTGTTGCCACTTACTATGCAGCCGCTTACAAATAACCATAGTATACGAAGAGCAAAGAGCTCTGCGGTGTCTAAGTTTCCTATATCGGCAAACAATACTTTGTTGGTGACAAACAATAATGGAAAGGGCGATGAAACCGAGATGACTACTTCTACGAATGTTCGAGGTTGGACTTCAAATAAGAGGCTCTCCGAAATAAAAAAAGGGGAGAATAACTTGTTGAACACCATCGTGGCTGTAGAAAGGAAAAAACACCTTCATGTCTGGTTCTTACACCCTGAAACTACCGTGGAAACCTTGACAGATCACGTTCAATCTGTGTGCAAAACCTCTGAGGTGATTACTCATCGTTCGTAATAGGTGTTCCTGAAAGCGCTTACGAGCTGTTGTCTAATGGTTCCGTATGGCCTGTGAATGCTGCGTTCTCTGAATGGCAGTGGTTTCGAAAACACACAGCAAATCGCAACGCCGTCAAAGCACAAAAACCACCTTCGCTCTAAGCCTCGCCCCCAATATGCGAGTATATACTACCAGAATGTACGAGGATTAAGGACAAAACTAGACGTGTTTACCCAGGGCATGCTGGCATCGTCAGAAGACCTATTCGCGATTACTGAAACGGGTTTGAATGACTCGTTCAGCGATGGCGAGCTTATACCTCCGGGCTTCACTGTTCATCGTTGTGATCGTGCGGATGGACGGAAATAAGGAGGCGCTTTACTAGCCGCGGCCCCGTCCCGCCTAGACTTGAGAAATATTGCACTATCCATTAATGTAAATGATTTCGTATTTGAACTTGTATGCTCTATGATAACAGGAAAGAGTAAAAACCTTTTTGTATTTTGCGTTGTATACATACCTCCTGGTAGTAAAGAACAAGAATATTTATCATTGTTTAAAGAAATCGAGAAGTTATGCTCTCGTTATCGTAAGATGCTAGTTGTAGGGGATTTTAATTTATACTCGGCCTCAACTGATATAAATAATTACTACGAGTATTTTGTTGCTGACTGTGGATTTCATCAGGCTAATAATATAATGAATTGTAACGATCGAGTTTTAGATTTAGTTTTGTCCAACTTAGATGATTTTGATATAGAGGTAAATGTTTGTAATAACCCGATTGTACCAATTGACAATCAACATCCTCCACTTGTTGTAAACTTGAGATATTTTGATAGTCACCGGCTGAGTGGTGAACCCTGCCATACTTATGTTCAGTCTGGGAATCAAAGATGTCAATGGGATTATAAGAGGGGGGACATGCTAAGTCTTTATACTGAAATCGGTACTATAGACTGGTCGATGTTATATAGCATGAAAGATATAAATAGACCTGTACCATACTTTTATTCATTAATAAATAATGCTATCGATAGGTCGGTGCCGCGCAAGGATAACTATAGTCATAAAAAACGTCCCTGTTATCCAGATTGGTATACCCGTGATATTAAATACGAGATAAAATCTAAGAGTGAACTGCACAAAATATATAAAATTAGTAAGAATATAAATGATTACCATGATTTCTCAAATAAGAGAGCGCTTGTAAAAACAATGACTAAAGAGGCTTACGATGCATATATATATACGTTACAAAGTCGTTTTTCTAAAGATCCGAAGTCGTTTTGGACTTTTATAAAATCTAAAAAGTCTAAATTACGCCGCTCTTGTATCATTAAAGAGGGAAATGAGCTGTCTCCGTCAGAATGTAGTCAAGCATTTGCGGCTATTTCCATTCAGTCTACAACGATAAACCTCCTAGACTTGATGTTGCAGAGGCTATGCGCGCGGCGGTAGGAAGCAGCGCTCAACGCGTGGTAGTTGAGCGCTTGACATACTCCGATGTCAAATTTGCATTGAAAGTGCTTAAGCCGAAGTTGTCGTATGGTCCTGATGGAATTCCATCTTTCGTTGTAAAGGATTGTAGAGAATTCTTCATAAATCCTCTTTTGTATATTTTTAATCTTTGCATAGAATCCGTTGCAATAGGCATAACCGAAGTAAGGAGCCACTCGATAATTAATATGGCTGGATATCGTTTTCTAAATAAAACCCCGAATAAACCTGTACTAGCACTTACTTAAATAACGAAGAAAACTTTTTACCCGAATAATATCGTAACAATGTATACTGTCAAATCATATTGATATTTTGTTTCGTAAAGATCTAAAACCGTATTATCCACTGTAACGTCCAGCGCCCGCGGCGTAACTAGGGACTAACGTCCCAGCCCGCGTTACGCAAGCGGTGCGTGACACGCTGCGCGGATTTTCCGTTAAAACTATTTATCACATAAAAAGTACTAAACCTATTTCAAAACCAAAAATGTATTTATTTTCTTTATTATAATTATATAAACTTGAATAATAATACGAATCATCGTACCTACATCTTCATTTACTAAAAAAATATCAAAAATAGGATGGTAGCATTTTTAGACTGATTTGGAGACCTATTTTGATAAATTTATTTAAAATACCTCCTCTGAACATTTAATTATTATTTTGGTACCGTTTTAACGGGGTTGGAGTCTAGTTTTTTCAATAACATATTTAATTTTAATACAGATATCACAAGTAAATCATAAAGAAATAAACTTGCGAAAAATAGGAAAATGGAGGAAAATTTCTCTCACTTTATTGACAAAATAATTTTTTTTTCATAATTTTTGTTGCCAGGTATGGGTTTTTCTAATTAGAATTTAGTAGAATAATTATTGACAATGACATCTGACATTGACACTAGCAACTTGTCTTATTAGAAAATAAAGAAAATCCGAAATAAAAAAACCAAAAACTCGTGTGGCACTCTAGTACCATGGACGTTAGTCGGCATAAAGTTTTGTGGCACTACAGTACCACTGGACGTTCAAGTGGTTATTCGTTTAAAATAATTTTTAATTATTTTTTATGGAATATACGCGTAGTTTTTCATATCTTCGTAAATAAAGATAGAAACATTCTGAAAAAAAATCACATGGTGTATTTTGACTTCTAGATGCCGAAAAACGCATAACATGAAAAACCCCGTAATAGGTCATTACCGGATTATTCGCGGGGGACGTCGATTTGTTTGTTACATTGTGGATTGTATATTAGAGAATTGAATTTAGGTCTTTTCTGTCGAGTGATAACGTCCCTACGCATGGTAAAGTGTTGTGGGTTGAACCTTACAAAGAGGCAAATGTCCCTAATATACATAGAGGGCAGAGGCAGGATATTGCAGATTTGAAACAATGGTCTACAAGAGTCACGGAACCATGCCCTGGTTATAACTCTGAGACATCTTTTCTGCACTCTAAAAGCTCGTACAACATCAACAGAGTTACCCCAGAGCAATAAACCATAACTCAGGAGCGAGGATACATGGCCATGATAAGCTGCAAGAGCTGCGTCAAAAGATACTGTTTGTCGATTTTTTTTTAATGCAAAAATAAAGCGACTCAACTTCTGGCAAATATTATCTATGTGAGTCTTCCAATTTAAATGTTTATCCAAAGTAATGCCTAAAAATTTAAATGAAGTTACTTAATATAGTAGTTAACGTTTTTGCAAGTCGTATAGGGCAGGCTTAGTGGAAGCACACTCCAGGCCGGGTAGATCCGTGGACATTGCTACAACACGAAGTATTAGGCAGAAGAAGATGTTAATTTCAAAACATCAAATATTTTTTTAAATGTTCGTAGAAGTCCATGGAAGGGTTTTGCGGCTAGAAAACATCAAATAATTTCCGGGAAAAAATTATGCATAACTACCCGTGCGAAGCCGGGGGGGCGGAGGTAGTCTATAAGAAAGGCACATAAGAGTACATTTTACGGCTTAAGAAAGAGAGAGAAGGACCACATTAAACATTGAAAGCAATGCTTTTAGCATGGAATTTTCTAGCAATTTCCTAAGCGCGTTGGACTACACGAAGTTCAATAAACTGTACCTCTATTACAACTAGGTACTTTTATTTATTGCTGTTGTGTTTCTTGTTTTAATCACAATGCACTTAGGGAGGCTTTAATCACTGAAATGTATTCTAAACTAGATTTAAACGGCACGGCATTGTCCGTGTGTTTGCATTTGACGACCTCTGTGGCACGGTGGGCGATGGTCCGCCTGAGGCGCAAGAGGTTGCGGGTTCCATTCCCGCCGGGGGACCAGATTTTGTATGATCTACAATTTTTGGTTTCTGGTCTAGCTGGATAAGCCTTCATTCGACCTCAATCTCACCTGGTGTAAAGTGACGATGTGGTGGCATGAAGAACTAGAAGGTATATGGCATTTCTTTGTATCATAAGAATGTATTTACAAAAAAAAATGCATCTATATAATGTATTTCAGTCATCTAACACCCATAGTACAAGCTCTGCTTAGTTTGGAGTTAGTTGATGCTGTGTGATTAGTCCGGAAATTTTAATTATTTATTTTCGCGTCAAAGTAGCATAAAACATTCCTAGGTAAATGTATATATATATGAAACACTAAAATTACTTTTCTAATCGGACCAGTAGTTATTGAGATTAGCGCCAACCAAAAAAACAAAGAAACAAACTCATTAGCTTTATAGATAAAGAAGAAATTCTAAAAACTTAAGAAGACATTCAAAAACTTAAAATATATTATTATTATTATTAGCCGGTATCATCCCACTGCTGGGCAAAGGCCTCCCCCCATTCTCTCCAGGCATCTCTTTCCATAGCAACCGTCATCCAGTCGGCCAGAAATCGGTCCAATTCGTTCCGCCATCTTTGTTTTGGTCTACCGCGTCGCCTTCTCGTCGTATCAGGGCACCAATTCGTCGCTACTTTTGCCCACAGCTCTCCTGGCATACGGCAGACATGACCAGCCCAATCCCACTTTAGCTTTGCGGCTTTCTTAGCTACGTCTGTTATTTGAGTTCTAGCGCGAATAAAAATATATATCCTATATATATATTTAAATGTGCTATTAATTTCCTTCATTTTGCCTAGAGATTTGTACGGAACACTCTTTGCGCGAGTACGACTCGCTTGGCAGCTTTTTATGTCGTTTGGAAGAGGTTTGCATCCACCGTGAACCCAAAACCTACACTCTAACTTTGAGGGCCGCTTATGCGGCTTAGGCCTTCATGCTTCATCTTAGACCACATCGTCACTTTACAACAAGTGAGATTGTGGTCAAATGAAGGCTTATCAATAATAAAAAAAAAAATGTCTAGCAGTGAACGTCCTACAGCAGCAAACAATGATGATACAAACCTAGCAAAAATCACGTTTATAATATTATGTAGAACAGTTACGTATTCAAATATCTTCTTACGAGCAAAATAACAGTTTCCTTCAACAACATTTATATTGATAACCTACAATGATCCTGTTTCGCTCATTAGATGCGCGTGAGAGAGGAATTTTAAACGTGTACCGACTCTGTATGGATATAATATGTATGTATAATAGGTATACTGTAGGATGGTACAGAGATGTTAGTAAGATAAATCAAGGTTACAGTCAAAGTTTGAAGTTGGTATTGTTGCATTATGTCTAGTTTTTTAACGTAGCTTTTGAATTTCATAAATATTTATCGGACGATTAACACTTTATAAGTGGTATTAGGGTTCCGTAACCAAAGGGTCAAACTGGGCCCTATTACTGAGACTTCGTCACCGATCTGTATGTCAAACTGTCACCAGACTGTGTCTCAAGAACCGTGATAAACAGAGAGTTAAAATCATAAAGGATTATTTATTGTTTTTGCTGTTATAACAACATACTAAAACCCATAATAATTAAATCTATAAAGCTCCTCCCATACAATTAACGTGATTTTTGAAATGAGAAGTGAAGTTTCGCAATACTAGTTTTAACTGCATCGTATAGAATACGATGTAATATATAATAATATAATTTATTACACACCAAACGAAAAATTTAAATAAACCTAGAATGAGAAAAAATGAGAAAAGAGAAAAAAATACAAGTGTTACGAATTGCACTTTTAAATATATTTTTTTATTGCAAAACTAGCGGCCCGCCCCGTCGTCGCACGGGTAAAAAAAGTTCCCGGCAATTTTTCCCTATTTGCTCACCGTTTGGACCTACCCTGGAATACAACAAACATTTTAAAACCAAAATCAGCTCAATCGGCCCATCCGTCTTCGAGTTTTAATCAGACTAACGAACAACAATTCATTTTTATTTATATAGATAGATGTTTATAAACTGCAAATTCACGGAACCCTTGGTGTGGTATGACTCCGTCTTATAACTTTATATATTTTTTCCTAACCTATTACATATTATGTATATTACAAGACTATTCATACTCACACACACACACAATACACATCAAAAGCTTTAACTTTGAGAAAGAAACAGGAAACTTAATAATTTCAGCCATAGGTCTACTGAGTTGATTCCAATTATACTAAGGGGAGCGTTCGTTATTATAAAAACCGTTATTAATACTAACCTGTAACGATGGCCATAGGACTAGGATGTATTACTACTAATAATTATATCTTTTTTTTATTAACATAACAGCACTACAGACAAGAGCGTCCCTATCATTTTTGCTTATTTATAAAATTATAACAAAACAAAAAAACACGTACGTTGCGCTCCTCACTAGAAGAATACGGAAACACTATTGCAACATGCAAGTCATGCAACACAAAAAACACTTATATTCTCTTTATAATCTGATATACCAAGTTCATTAAATATACATACTTTTATAGTAAGTGTTCACTATCCATAGTATACCCAGACCCACTTGTCCGGAACATATTCACATTGCCAATTTTCCTACTTTCCCCACAACATCTGCGCGTTATAATCGTTTCGTGTTAGTGTGAGGTAAGCTCTCTTTATTGCGTACTTAGCCTCTGTAAGACGGGGCGAAGGCTACTTAAGGCGAAGGCTTTTAGGGAGCGTAAGCCTCCTTAAGGGCATTATTTTACGTAAGAAATGATGATGACGATGGATTTTAGGTAAAAAGTACGGGTCTCTTTAAAACTCTGAGGTTCTAAAAAATGTTTGATGTTTAAATATTTTTAGAAGCTTATGTAGCCTATATAAGTGATCTGATCATTTAACAATAAAAAAATAATGAATACCATAATTTTATTCAAAGCCTAAATACTAAGTGATCACTCAACAATAAAAAAATAATGAATAATCTAATTTTATTCAAAGCCTATGTTTTAGGTGATTGATCACGTGCCGTATAATTTCATTTTAAACTAAAATAGAGATTCAAATTGCGATCGAAACAGATTTTATGAAATACGTTAAATGAAGTTTACCGACAAAGTCAAGTAAATTATCTCTAAGTAGGTATATGTATTACTGACAACGATCATTCTATGTAGCTCAAAGAAGAAAGAAATTGTCGAGGCCAATTTCTATACTAATCTTTATATATATAATTCTTCTGTGAGTGTGTATGTCACTGAACTTCTCTCAAACGACTGGACCGATTTTTATGAAATTTTTTGTGTGTGTTCAAGGGGATCTGGGAATGGTTTAGATTCACAATTTTGTCCGCTGGACAATGTTTTTTTAATTAATTTTCAATTTATTAGTAGTTGTTGATTTTGGTATGTTTTACATTTGATCCGACAGACGGCGCTACCATCGCAGTGTCAAATTTTAAATAATATTCGAATAATTGCCGGGAATTTTTTTTAATAAAAACCCGTGCGAAGCCGGGGCGCACCACTAGTATTATAATAAAGCTAAAGAGTTTGTTTGTTGTAACGCGCTAATATCAGGAACCACAGCACGGATTTGAAAAATTCTTTCTCATGTAAACAGCCTAGTAATCTATTCAGACCGAAGGCTATTTATTGCGGGCAATTACGGTGTTCCCGCAGAAAAATCCATGGGCAACGCTGTAGCGTTCGTTACACGGAACGGGAACTTTTAATGAAAGATAAGCCTTCATTTGACTACAATATCACCTGATATAAAGTGACGATGTGGTCTAAGATGGGGCATGAAGACCTAGAAGGTAGCTTCTCCGGACCACATTACGAAACACGAAAAATCGCTTCACGCACTGGCCCAGCCCGGAGGGTGGTGACAAGCCGCGGCCGAAGCCTACCACCAGAGACTGTTCTTAGCACCACCCGGAGGTCACGTGAAAGGATTCAGAGGGTTAACAGTTACGGACGTGAACAGAAATAACATTTAAAACAACACAAACGTACGTTTTACAAAAGGTACTACGAACGATTTTTCCTGATTTTCTGTAGGTTTTCAACCTACTCAGTTTAATGGGTTGAAAAAACGTTCTTAAAACAGAAAGAAAACAGTGCATTTCTGTTTACACCCCTGAAATTGAAGTGAGGTTCTTTAGACAAGTGAGGCAAAAGCATTTGTTCCGAGATAATTAAAAAATGCTTAGGGTTAAAATACATTTTTCAGTATATTTTTAAGAAAAACAGGATCTGCTAAGAGCATTGGGTTATTAAAAGGGTCAGGAAGTCTTTTTAAATTTAATTTCTTAATGGAGTTTTGTATTAGTAATTCCTTTTCTTGCAATTTTTTTCTGCACGCTAAGGCATTTATTACATTAAAAATATTTCGCTAAAGTTATTTATTTTATTTATTATCTATCATTTTTTTTTTTATATTAGTCTACGTTGTCCCACTGCTGGGCAAAGGCCTCCCCCAACTCCCTCCAACAATCCCTGTCCAGAGCTGTTTGCCACCAGCTTTCCGAAAAGTCTTGAAGGTCGTCTCGCCAACGTTTTCGGGGCCGACCTCGCTTGCGACTTCCTTCCGGGTTCCAAGCAGTTGCAGTTTTTTTGCAATCTATCATTATTATTTTTTAATTTATTTATTTAGTGAGGAGGGGGAATGAAAGCCTGGAGAAGCTGATCGTAGTTGGAAACACGGAGGATAAAAGAGCCCGTGGTCGGTCTCCAACCAGATGGTCCGATCAAGTGAAGGCCTCTTCCTCATCTAAATTCTGCTCGGTTGTCCGTGACGCCATGGATAGGCACCGATGGCGGCAGATTATTAAATCCAGGTGCACCACAGCACCGTTGTTCACAACCTATGATGACCACGATCCTCAGCCATGAGGGAACGACCCCAGAGAGAGAGATTTATTTAATTTAAACCTTTCGATTGAAAGATGTGATTAACTTACTATTTATCAGAATATAGCTTAAAATAAATATTTATTCAATATTTAAGCCTATTTATAGATTAAACTACAATGGGGTCATCATCATCACCCATATTCATATTAACGTTCCCACTGCTGGGACACAGGGACTTCTCTCTTGGCGAGAGAGATTAGGCCTTAATTCACCACGCTGGCCAAGTGTAGGTTGGTGAATGTCACATGTTCTTAAAACTCTTTGAAGTTCTCAGAACATGCCGGTTTCCTCAAGATGTTGCCTTCACCGCTAAAGCGCGTATTTTAAAGCGCACAAAAAAATCTCAAGAAGAAAAATTCAGAGGTGCGTGGCGGTGCTTGAACCCACGACCTTCGTAATGAAAGTCGAGTGTGCTCCCACTTAGCCAACACGGCTTTACAATGGGGGTAAAATGTAATACAAAATTTATGGATTGATTTTGCTAATTCCACTTTTCTTAAACTTATATATTTTTCCGATATTTTTCCACGAGCCTTCCGATTTATAGTGTGAATATTGTAAGTGAGCAAATTTTAAGTTAGGAGCTTGAAACTTTGAAGAACTAATAAAAAATACCAGCCATAGAAGCGCAATAATGAAATTGAATTCCCCAACAAACAAAATGCCTAAAACTTGCGCATCAAACCACGATGCGAAACTCCGTGGGCCAACTTTAACAGAAGGCGAAGAAAAACCGTAATAAAATCCACTTGTGAACTTCCTAACGTTGGTTTAATCGCGCCTCGGCTTTTTATAGGCGCCTTCATTGCGGGTTCCAGCGAACTTGATGCAACGCATTTTAAAACTTCACCGCTTTATACGAGAGTTTCAAGCGGTTTACTTGAATAGCTGAAGATATAAAAGGCATATTAATACTTTTAAAAATGTTCTTAATGATTTTGTGCTGATATAACCAATATTCATTATATTCTTTAGGTATTTAAGGGTTCTTTAGGGATACAATAGCTGAATATATAAAAGGCATATATTATGCTTTAAACTTGTTCTTAATGATTTTATGCAGATAATACCAATAATAATAATAATCTTTAAATAATTATTTAAGAAACCAACACCAACACTTTACTAATAGGTTAAATGAATAAAAAATAATAAATAGTCCGTCATTAAGACAAACAAAAATTGGACACGCCTTGTTTCTTTCTCTTGCAAACAAATAAATATAAATATTTCCGGACTACTCACACAGCATCACCTAACCCCAAACTAAGCAGAGCTTGTACTATGGGTGTTAGGTGACTGATATACTACATAGATACATCTTTTTTTTGTAAATACATACATATTATACATTGAAAATACCCAGACCCGAAACCAGAAATTGCAGATCGTACAAAATCTGGTCCCGCGGCGGGAATCGAACCCGCAACCTCCCGCGCCTCAGGCGGGCTTTTGCCCACCGAGCCACGGAGGTCGTCGTATAATGATTAAGTGCATTGAAGTTTCAAAGGAAGTTACGCTTTTGTTGCGATAAAAGCTACATCATTTTGTATATTGTACGTTGCTAGCCCTCACTCTGGATATTTTTTAATCTATATCTTGCACTATCATATCCAATTGAATAAGTGAAAAATAGTTATCTAGTATTTTTGTAGGACTAAACAAAATACCTATTTTTTTATATAGTCATCGTGCCTGTTCTTAGTAGTCATTTCATTGGTTAGATTCCCGCCGGGGGCCCAGATTTTGAACGATCTACAATTTCTGGTTTCGGGTCTGGGTGTTTTCTATGTACCATATGTAGGTATAAATAAATAAAATAAATAAATATTTCCAGACTACTCACACAGCATCACCTAACCCCAAACTAAGCAGAGCTTGTACTATGGGTGTTAGGTGACTGATATACTACATAGATAATTTTTTTTTTGTAAATACATACATATTCGTATAATACATATAAAAAACTATGTATTTACAAAATGTATATGAGTAGTATATTAGTCACCTAACACCCATAGTACAAGCTCTGCTTAGTTTGGGGTTAGGTGATGGTGTGTGAGTAGTCCGGAGATATGTTATATATTTATTTTTATTTATATTTATAGGTGGGCAAAGTACCTCGTTTTTACCTTTCATTCTATCCCGACATTCCTTTCTGTAGCCATCTGTCCCAGAAATTGATCTAATTTATTCTGAAATCTCTAAATTGAGGTCTACCGGCGAAACCTTACAGTGTCAGGGCACCATTTTATAAATAATACCTTATTTTAAATAATTGTTAAAACACCTGAATAAACTTTGACAAATTATTCATTAGCGGCTGTAATGAGGCCTCGTCAAAGTCAAAAGCAGATACTTTTAATAACGAGGTAAAGGCTATTTACGAATTGTATGATATCTATAATACTAATCGTGACTAATAATAAAGTTCAAGAGTTTCTTTATAAGAACGCAGAAATATAACCATTGGTTCGATCTTTAAAACTATTTTAGCTTTTTGACATTCACCGTGGAAGGCTATTCCGCGAAAATACGAGTAAAGTAGTGTTATTAATATGGAAATAGAAAGGGACCAATCAAGTTACATGTTATTTTTTTTGAATGTTAGATAAGCCTTTGTTAGACCGCAATCTTATCTGACGTTTGAATGAGGCGTAGGTACAAAAAAAAAGTATTAATATTTTTTTTATATAATATCTTGAATCTGGTAGAGAATGTTAAATGTAAAAACTTTAAACCCATCTTTTTACAATAAATAGTGTACGATTACTCACGATAACTTTAAAAGTCAAATAATGTTAAATGGGTTTTATTCTTGGCAGTGACGACAAGCTAAAAAAAACTGATGCAAAATTATTCGCATCTAGGCGTTTCATAAGGTGTCATAAAATACTGTGTCATAAAATAAGATCGAGCTCAAGACAGCTTGTAAACTCCAAACCCAGATTTTCCTCCATTTTCTAGTCCAGATTCTAATAAAGGCTTGAAAGAACAGTTACATTCACTCCTATAATGAGCTTTCATACTTTAAATGTGGGAACCTATTGAAAACTCGACTTGACTGACTCCAATTCTATCGAGAGAGAGCTTTTGTGCTATTTGGGAAAGTTTTATAATTAAAAGTTATTTGATTCCCATAAAAAAATGCAATTTTAAAAGTATGGATGCTCACGTAACCTTTTAAATTTATAATGTTTACTCCACTTCAGTATTTTGTCACAAAATATTTTTTGTCTTTGTATTTATATTTGCTCAAAAGCGATGAAAGACCAGCGCTTTTGTATAGTTTATTCACTGCAGCATTTTATCACAAAATTAACACTTTGTGTCGTTCTTTATTTATTTTTATTCGTGACATACATCCAGATGTGTTTTCTCTTAGCTGGCACAAAACATCAACATTGCAAGGCAAACCACCAAGCAAATTACTGCCTGGTTATAACTTACTAATCGAAATATACTAATACTGTACCTATAAACAAAAAAACTTGGCACTTGTTTATAAAAAATTATGTATTCTAACAGATTTTTATTCCTGAATTACTTAAATTAAATTGTTTTTAAATAATTTCTTGCTATTATATAACATCGACAAACGGCGGGTCTTTGTTGACAACTTGTCTACCAACAAAGGCCTTCTCGGCCTATCCCCAATCAATCCCGTATTTTGGTCTACGAGTCTTAGTCTCTCTCTCGCTCTCTCTGTCTACCTTTATAATTTTGTACCCATATATTCATAATTTACAAAAAAAAACTTATACTTCAAAAATATACTGGCACATGACCAGTAGACCCTCGTCATCTGCACCAGACGCAGTAAAATGACATTACTTTGCATGAATCATTATTATTATTATTATAAGTCCCCTGTGTCCCACATATATATAAGCCGTGTTGGCTAAGTGGGAGGACACTAAGCCGTGTTGGCTAAGTGGGAGGACACTCGACTTTCATTCCGAAAGTCGTGGGTTCAAACCCCGCCACGCACCTCTGGATTTTTCTTCTTGAGAAATTTATGTGCGCTTTAAACACGTGCTTTAACGGTGAAGGCAAACATCGTGAGGAAACCGGCATGTTCTGAGAATTTTAAAAAAAGAGTTTGAAGGACATGTGACATTCACCAACCCGCACTTGGCCAGCGTGGTGAATTAAGGCCTAATCTCTCTCGTCAAGAGAGAAGTCCCTGTGTCCCAGCAGTGGGAACGTTAATAGGGTGATGATGATGATGATATATATATATATAATATAATATACTAATATCTCCCAATCCCCCTCCCCATGCCCAGCATGAATCATACAGATTAAAAAATCTCCCTCACTCAAGAATCATGAATCTGCCCCAAAACCTCAAAATGGGCAATAATTCCCACGATCAATCACACATTAAGTTCCAACGGGCCGAATTGTCCCATACGTAGGGGAGCGGGGGGCTTGTTGTAACGGGGGCAAGTATTAACAGCTTAATTACTCAGCAGTTATCGAATATTTTGTGTTGGAATTTTCGCTAATCAAGTCCTTATATGGTGGCCTACGACGTGAACACAGTCAGTATCGTGCAGGAGTGCGCAGCGAGTGGCCCTGTGAAGGTGCAAAATTTTTGCCAGGTAACGTAAAAAACTAAAGTTCGTAAAGATTGATTCTAGGTTACTGCATTGTTTTTTTGAAGTGAGTTTCAATTGATTTATGTAGTTAAAATGTTAAGCTATCTTAAGTTAGTATTTTCTTTTGGATAAATTATACCATATTTTTTCCATAAACAAAAATGTTCAAAATATTGCCATGAGGCAAGTTGTAACGACATCTCGGGGCACGTTGTAACATGTTACAACTTGTTTTTAAACTTAAGTGTGTACCTATTCTTGTCGTTATTTACATTTAAAA
Source organism: Gymnoscelis rufifasciata (assembly GCA_929108375.1). Taxonomy (NCBI): domain Eukaryota; kingdom Metazoa; phylum Arthropoda; class Insecta; order Lepidoptera; family Geometridae; genus Gymnoscelis; species Gymnoscelis rufifasciata. The sequence continues at coordinate 2,120,903 of OV815327.1, read as the reverse complement.
TAGTTTTTTAAATACCTAAGTATACAATATCCTACAGCTGGGCAAAATTCCTACATATTGCAGTACTTTGATTTTCTGTGTTTTAGGATGAGAAAATAACAAGCGAGTATCCCAAAATTCGGCAAGCTGCAAAAATATTTGACCTTTGTCATGTGTCACTATACAGAAAAAAAAGGGCGAATCTCTTTCTGTTGGATACATCAAACCAAGATTAGTATTCACGCCAGATGAAGAGGACAAAATTTAGAGAACTAATAGAAATTAAGCGAAAATCAAAGTCTCTTAATATTAATAAAGAAACAATTGTTGCATCATTAGTTTGTAAGAAATTTGTAGTTATAATTAGTAAGTATCAAACGTTATAATTATTAATGTGCGTAGTTAAAATTATGTTTTATTCTGTTTACCAAACAATAAATGCCTGCCTGTTGTTTTAATTATGTTGTTACTATTTGCCCCACACCAGTTACAACTTGCCCCAAGAAAGGGGTATGTTGTAACAAGCGACTATGTTTGCAAAATATTTTTTTTTGAAGTAATCATTATGAAATCCAGCCCAATTATCATTCTTATGGATAAATGGATATTTTTCCTTTACTATAAAATAACTTCATTATTAGAATATTTGATATCTTGACTTCCCCATCAAAAAAACTAAAAATTGTTACAACTAACCCCCCGCTCCCCTACACCATTACACAATAACATAAATAATAAGAGAGAGCAGAACGCGCAAAATACAACCACTTAATCTCCGAAATAAGACACATGACGTTATAAATTGCGCACTAAACAGCCAAGCAACCTCTTGTCACCATAGTTGGCCAATTTGGCTTACATACACACATCCCATACATCTTTATGTATTTAACACCCTATGCCCCCCACATTAGAGATATATTCGCGAAACCGGGACCGTTTTATGTCGCTTTGGCATGCATTCTATGCGGTGCGAATGTACAATCGTTGGAATTTGAACAATATGGAAAATATTATGACAATGCCTTTGTGAGTTTCAGTTCTATGGCGCTCATTATTGCTAATTGGTTACATTGTTTTGAATGTTGGAGTTTCTTTGACTGTGTTAGCTTTGCGGTTCTTTTGACTGGATAGAGACACTGTTTCGTATTTCGTTGGATGACAAAATATTATAAAGAAGTAAGGAATTTTAGTGAAAAGCCGTTTTAGCTAAGTGGAATACTCGACTTTCATTCCAAAGGTCGTGGGTTCAAACTCCGCCACGCCCTCTGAATTTTTCTTCACGAAAAAATTATGGGTTCTTTAAAAAACGTGCTTTAACGGTGAAGGCAACATCGTGAGGAAACCGGCATGTTCTGAGAACTTTAAAGAGTTTTTGAGAAAATGTGTCATTCACCAACCCGCACTTGGCCAGCGCGGACCCACTGCGGCGCATGAAGAGGAAGCATGGCTCGTGTTGAATGAAGGCCTAATCTCTTGTTAACCGACTTAAAAAAAAAGGAGGTTGATCAATTCGACCGCATATATTTTTTTAAATAATAATAATAATGTTTATTTAAAACATGGTTACAGATTTGCACATAAAAGAGAAGTCCCTGTGTCCCAGCAGTGGGAACATAAATAGGGTGATGAAGGGATTTTAGGATAATAAGATAGCATATAAAAATAGTTGTCAACTATTTAAAATCTGACTTAATCTATATAAATAAAAATGAATTGTTGTTCATTTGTCTGATTAAAACTCGGGAACGGCTGAACAGATTTATCTTATCTTAGTCTTGAAATGTTCGTGGAGGTCTAGGGAAGGTTTAAAAGGCGAGAAAAAATCGAATAATTGCCGGAAACTTTTTTTACCCGTGCGATGCCGGGGCGGGCCGCTAGTTTGAAATAAAATTAATGTGATTGACAATATTAAACAGCAAGCCACTTTTTCCGATGAATGCTTCTCTTGACTTGAAGTTAAATAGACGAAAGATTTTAACTCTACTCCTTAAGTTTACATATCAACCGATTGTAATTTTTGAGTTAACTAAATCAAATTTCGTTTTAGTATATAAATAATGTTATAAATTTTTGTATTTTTAACTAGAGGTTGCGAGGTTGTTAGTTAGTGATTTATGGAAATAAATGGTTAGATTATTTTTGTTTGGAAATGGCTTAAATATCTGAATTGAAGCTTTAGGTGAATTTATTTTACAATAAAACATGTCACAGCTGGTGTCTGTTAGCATTTCATGGAGGCATAAGCCAGTTTAAATAAACCAGCTGTACTTAAAAAATGAGAAAATGAGCTGTATTTTATTTAACTCAAATATTTGCTCAAATAAACTCCAAAAAGAATTCACACAAAAACAGCGCGCAAACAGTTAGGTCCGGCGTTTAGATAGGTAACTGTTTATTTATATATTTTACTTGAAAATAAAATAAAATTGCAATAAGTAAATAAATATTTGGTCGGGATTTCGAGGTTGAAATATAGTTTTATGTTTTGCCTACATTACATGTCATACACATGCACTATTCTATGCACCTCGTTTCATGCATTAGAGACAAGAAATAAACTTGTTTTTTTTGCAAGTTAATAAGAAACAAGAAGGGTCGGAGAAGTACCTACTAATCACGTTCAAATTGCCAGAGACAGAAAGAGACAGAAATTAAATAACTGAATGTGTAATACATAATTTTTATTGAGATAATTTGTTTTGTTTACAGCGCGCGAATTTTGGTGTATTTTTAAGTTGTATATAGTGGATATGAATGTTAAGTGCAAACAGTTCTAGTGACGTGTCATAAAATATAGCCGACTGTAATCTGACAAAAACAAATAATCCGTCTACAAATGCTATTCACAAATAAGTAATATTTAGCTTTTTGAATTGTTCGAACCCAAAATGTGCTAGAAATCGGCTCAGAAAAGGATGTTTACAGTAATGTATTATATTCCATTAATATATATTCAATATAATTCTCAATGACAATATGTTTTATGTTTATCTTTAATTTTAGAAGTTACAGAGGTGGGGCACTAATTTTTCCATCTTGGAAGTTTACTAGAGCAAACTATTCAGTTTAAAATTTTAGAAATCTGATATATCTATTGAATACATTACTCATATGAGTTAGATGAAAAAAAAAGACGCATCCGGTGACGTCATATCAATACATTAACCATAGATTAATAAATCCCCCAGTCTTCCGATAAGCTAAGGCACCGTCAACAGATTTAACCGCCTATGTGTGTGTTAAGTCTCGATATATACCTAACATCGTTTCTGATGTCAAACCGTGGACCCACTACGGCGCACGTAGAGGTTGCGCACGTGTATGAAGCTTCTATTTATAAAAACTAGCATTTCGCGCCACGGCATTATATTTTATGACTATTCCCGCAGAAACAACGCATTTCCGGTAAAAAGTAGCTTATAGCGTTCCTTGATAAATTATCTATCTAACACTGAAATAGTTTCTCAAATCTGACAAGTAGTTCCTAAAATAAGCGCGTTCAAACAAACTGTTAAGATTTATAATATTAGTACGGTTATAGGTGGTTGTATCCACTGCAGCCCACGGAGAGGCTACGCATGAATTGGCATTATTGATACAGGCTTGGCTTCCTCAAATAGGCAGTTACAAAGCTCTACGCTGTGGGAATACGTTTTTCACTGGTGTACACGAATATGACTCACGACTATATACAGCTCGCAGTTAGTTAGGTGGGTTTCTACTTTGTTTAGGCATCCTCGGTAGAGTGGACTATCTGTGGAGCCTATGTAATGAACAGCTCGCTTATCGCAGCGAAGTTTTTCCGCGCGTCTCCCCGCAGAAAAGCCTGTGTCCGTGGATTGTAGTGTTACATGCGTAGCCCCTCCGAGCACCGTGCCAAGCTATATATAATACGCTAAACATAGTCTTCGTGTACTCCATCGGAAACGTAGACCCACGTTGTCAAACAACCCACACACAACTAAAATGAGCTACGTGCCCGTGCACAGCATGCGCCGTGGTGGGCCCGCGCCTTAATAAGCTTTAAAGTATCTTTCAACCACACGAGCGTTAGAATATTGCCCCATTTCCATGAGTAGAAAGGGGATAATCTTGGACCTCAACGCCTCATAATGTGCTCGCAAACCCGTCCTAACATCCAGCTGATGATTAACTATTGAAAGGTTAAAGTAGGTACCCTAAATTATATCCATCCTTCCAACACAAACGAATTAACAGTACAATAGATTTGAATATAATTATGTGTATTTCTAAAGAGCTTTTAAAACATAACAAATTTCGCAAACGTGAATTTTAAATTCAAAAATTATTATCGCAAATGCCGGGAATGAAAGCCAAAATAAGCGTCTATAATTTCCTTTCAGAACGAATATTATTCTTGACAATAGAACTCCGTTTTTAAGAGCAGGGAAGGATTAAGGACTGAAAACAGGTTCATCATTTAGCTAAGTGAATGATTTTGTAAGCTTAAATAATTGTTTAAAAAAATAATTAATAACAAAATTTATTATGTACCTATGTGGTTTGTAGCTAGTAGCTAAAAATATTTTTTTGTTATTTTTTAAATCAAATTATGATCAAGGTTTTTAAGTAGGTTAGTGGTCTTTCAATGTAAGGAAAAACTGATGGAAGCCATAATATTTGTATTTGTTTCTGTGTGCAATAAAGAATTATAGAATATTACATCTGATATAAACATCATGCCTATGCGATAAAACAGGTGCTTGAGAATATAATTTAGCCCCAAAAAAGCTCCTGAATCCGTCCTCATAGCGGAGCGAACGAAGGTTGGTGGGGGCGGTAATTAGCTGTGTTAGCAGCTACATAGTGAAAATGCGCTAACAAGCTGTTTATAGCTTACACTTAACTTCAATGAGCTTGAAAACTTTGTCGTCTCGGTATTACTACGATTTTTGTATACATGGGTCTCCTTTTCACTTTGATGAGAGACTTAGTGATGGTGTAAGGATATTATTGCTTGATATTTCTACACAGTAAGTTTTATCTAAACCTAAATTTAGCAGAGCTTGTGTTGTACTACAGTTAGGTGACTGATTGTCTGTACATAGTTTTTAATAAATAAAAATTATGTAATATGGTTAATATCATGTGCCTTGTTGTACCTACATACATTATTACTGTATTCAGTGTAAAACGTAATTTTTAAATCACAAACAGACTCCTCAATAATATTTAGGTATGGTTATAGATATCTTTAAAATGACTATTATTTTAAGTAAACACAAAGTAGTTAAAGATGCCCAAGTAATTTATTTTGCCCCAAAAAAAACTCCTGAATCCGCCCACTTAGCGAAGCGAAGAGAAGGTAGGTGGGCGGTAATTAGCTGTTGTAGCAGCTTTATAATGAGAATGCGCTTACAAGCTGTTTATAGCTTACACTTCGCTTCAATGAGCTTGAAAACTCTATGGTCGGTATTACTACTAAGATTCTGTGCAATTTCTGTATACAAAAATCTTCTGCAGTCTTGCTTTTACTGAGTTTTTTTTCGTATAAATATACAAATACATATTATAGTGGGTAGGGTTTATGTATTATGGAGATTGTGCATATAAACTTAGTGCTTTAGAACTGACGCTGTGCTATGCGGGAGAGGTTTTACGTCAAACACGTACAAAAGTAACCTGTCACGGAGCCCGCAACGTAAACGTTATCATATGATTACATAATTGTATGATAATAACGTGTCCGCGTAACGCAGCGTCTGGGGGGGCAATTCTCGCGCCTTTGATATCTACTATAACGTATTCGAAATATGTGTACAAGTGAGTGATATTTGATTAACCTTTCGATATGAAAAAATTTAGTCAGTGAATCGGTATGTTGTTCGGTAGACGAAGATAGGCCTGAGTCGCAAGAGGTTGCGGGTTACAGACCAGATTTTGTTCTACCTACAATTTCTGGTTTCGGGTCTGGGTGTTTTCTATGTAGGATAATGTTACATACATTTACAAAATATTTTTATATATTATGTAGTATATCAGTCACCTAGCCCACCCATAGTACAACCTCTGATTTAAAAAAAATGATCCACAAATCTAATTATACTTTGAGGCGTCCTAAATACGTTCCGTACGTAGGTATTCATTTCGTAGAATCGTTTCAGAGAAAAGGTGTATGCGGAATTTTAACAAAAGATTTGGTTATAAATTATTATTTTAACAATACAAAATATAAAAACATACTTAAAAAGACACTATAGAAACAACACAAGTATTTGAAATAAAATTACAATATTTGGTATGAATATAGATACTCTTAAACTTAGAATCTGGCTTCGGCCGCGGCTTGTCACCACCCTCCGGGCTGGGCCAGTGCGTGAAACCATTTTTTCATTCCGGTCTTCATGCCTCATCTTAAACCACATAGTCACTTTACATCAGGTAAGATTGTGGTCAAATGAAGGCTTACATAGGATAAAAACAAAACTTTTTCATTACCTAACACTTTTTAACAGTTAAGACCAAGAAAACAAGTTGAATTTCGGACTAAAACTGTTGGCTGACCCGAAAATGTAACAAAGTAGAATAACGCGGTACGAAAAATACAAGACGTATTCTTATATTTTTTTATAGAAATCAAAATAAAATCGTTGCAAACTGAATCGTGTAATTGGCGTTATTTTTGAAAGTGAAAAATAAAATCAACTGAGATTTAAGCAATTTTCCATTCTACATTTTCACAAAACACATATTATTACAGTTGAAAAGAAAAGGTAATAGAATGAGGGCAGACGCGTCGATGCGTGAAAATCACAGATGGCTGAACTCAAGTGTGAAAGCAGTCTTAGACGCCATATTGCGTAGGATTCCGCTTCCGGTTGACGAAGATGGTAAAAGCTACTTTTTATCGCAGTAAAATACATAGTACAACCCATTATTAATTTAAAATATAATATTTGGTCATCAGTGTCGAAGGCCATGATCTACTTCGAGTCGTTTCGCCGCAGCACTAAATAAGTAAAAAAATATCTCGGGACGCTCGATATAATTAATAATTTCTGGAATGTTGAACTGCAACATCTTTATTACTTTTCTGCCCAATTATCGTTAGTAAAAGCTTGCGAGCTCTAAGAGTGTACTGACGAAAACGTAACAGATAATTAAAAGATGAATGTGTCAAATCTATTAATCTTACCCTTCTTATAGGGGTATAAGAAGATTTCCATTTAATAGAGAAAATTATATGTAACATTGAGGGCAGACGCGTCGATGCGTAAATATCACAAATGGCTGAGCTCATGTGTGAAAGCTGTCTTAGACGCCATCTTGCATTGGGAGTTCAGCTTCTGGTTGCCGAAGGTTTTGTTTTCATTTCTTGTTATAACGGCCGACGCCGATTTGAACTAATCGATTGAAGTAAATGATTTTTAAAGGTACCTAATTAAATTTACTATTTTTTTTTTATCATTGATAAGCCTTCATTTGACTACAATCTCACCTGATGTAAAGTGAAGATGTGGTCTAAGATGGAGCATGAAGGCCTAGAAGATGGCTTCACCGGACCACATTACGAAACACGAAAAAATCGCTTCACGCACTGGCCCAGCCCGGAGGGTGGTGACAAGCCGCGGCCGAAGCCTCCCACCAGAGACTGTTCTTAGCACCACCCGGAGGTCACATGTAAGGATTCAGAAGGTTACCACTTACGGACGTGAACAGCCAAAACCTTTTAATTATCTAATAGTTAATAATAGAATCTATTATATTTTAAGCACCGCCACGCTCCTCTGGGTTTTAAAAAAGCCGTGTTGGCTAAGTGGAAGGACACTCGACTTTCATTTCGAAGGTCGTGGGTTCAAACACCGCCACGCACCTCTGGATTTTTCTGTTTTAAAAATTTTATGTGTGCTTTAAACACGTGCTTTAACGGTGAAGGCAAGCATCGTGAGGAAACCGGTATGTTCTGAGAACTTTATAGAGTTTGAAGGACACGTGACATTCACTAACCCGCACTTGACCAGCGTGGTGAATTAAGGCCTAATCTCTATCGTCAAGAGAGAAGTCTCTGTGTCCCAGCAGTGGTAACGTTAATAGGGTGATTATGATGATGAGGATTATATTTTATATTATTAAATCGGTTTCCCTGGACCAGTAAAATAATGCTTAATATTGAGTCTGAAAAGTAGACCTGAGAAACTGCAACGAAACTGCTGGTATATCTACGATGCGACAGAAAACTACCAGTGAAAATAAAAAGTATATCCATCCATTAAAAATCACTACACTAAGAAGTGAAAAGAAAACAACACAACCTGACTAAGAAACACAATTGTATCGTCCTAAACGTATTATCTAGATAAAGAACTCACTCTCATCGGAAGGTAGATACAATTACCGGCGACGTATAAATCACAATTAGACGGACGAACGGACCGGCATTAGTCACGGCACAGACCGTAATAAACCGCTGGGGAATAGAGTTTATTGGACGATAGTGGAATTGTGTCGATATTACTATTGTAGGAGTGTGCAAAGCTTTAAGCTTACTGTCCGAATGGCTGTGGTCGCTTTGCTAAAGTGATGATATTTGAAAATATTGACAGAGACTTTGATTTTGACAAGAACCGGATGTCTATATTCATTTCCATGAAACAATGTTAGTTACCGTACTTCACTGAAACGGCTTTACCGATTTTTACCAAATTTTATATGCGTATTCAGTAGGTCTGAGAATCGGCTACTATCTATTTTTAATTTAGCAAAACAACGTTTGCTGGGGTCAGCTAGTTTATAATATAAAAATGAATCACAAAATGTATAGGTAACAGCATAACTCAACAAAACCTTTACCAATTTGACCAATTATTTTCTTAATGTTAGTAGATAATCCAAAGATGATTTTTACGGCAAAATTCTAATAATTTCCGGGAAAACATTTTTGAATAATTAGCCGGGGCGGCCCGCGAGTTTTAACAGCTAAGTTTGGGATGCACTCATACTGCACTTAGGGCTTGAAATAAAATAAAAACTTTGTGCAATAATGCAATAGATCAATGTAATAGAGCGGTCTATTTATCGGCCTGTTATTGCTATTGAAACCAATTTTTGTTCGATACAGATTCCGTTTTCAATAATATTAGCATGCTAAGCATTTTGAATGACAGAGATAGTTAGTAGGATTTAGTCTGGTTCTAGTTGATTATAAATATAAAAGTGATTTAGCGGATTCCACTGAGCTCGCCCCGTTAACGGATAAGAATATCGGCCGGATAGATGGATGTAATTTAGCTGGTTCATTACCTGATGCGATTAATTTCGCCTATTTATTACGGAATTACGCAGATTATAGCCATCAGCTGCCGTCAGGAAGGAAAACATTGTCTATGCATAATTGATTCTTGTTTTATTTAGATTATATTAGATTACTCGCAGTTAGGGACCGTCTTCACGAGCGAGGGAATCTTATCAAATGTTATCATCGTGGCATGTATTTCTATGCATTCTTTGAACATGAGTTTCCAAAGGACGATGATAGCGCGGCGAGTGTCGAGAATCGTTTTTATATCGCGGCGAGCCTGACGCTACTAGGGACACGCCGTGCGCTCATCGCGAGCTCGCTGCAGGCTCGTCGCAAGCTCGTCGTAATCTCGCGAAACATGGCGCCTTCGTAGCGAGCACACGACGTTTTCGATGTCAAACGCAGGCGACTGTCACAAAAAAACAAAATAATAACACAACACGTCGTCAAGGCAACTTGACGATTCCGTTACGAGACGTGTCAGATCGTGTCACTACATCGGAACGTGAGGTAATCGGGGGAAGACTATTATTTGGCGGGGATTTGTCTCATAAATTGTCTTAACCTCAATCACTTCTTTTTAACCCCCGATAAAAAGAGAAGTGTTATAAGTTTGACGTGTGAGCCTCTCTGTCTGGGACATCATATGAAAATCAGTTGACCTGTTTAAAAGTTATGAGGGTAAAAGTGGGGAAGGAAAACCGAATCTCTGCAAATATACTCTAATGGGGTATCAAATGAAAGCGCATAACGTGCACAATACAAATAGTGTGTCTTTATTTTTTAAGGGAACTAAAGCTCTGAAATCGAGGATTTGGTAATTAAACTTTCAGTCTTATTTTCCTGAAGTTTGTACGTAGTAGTATTAATTATAAAAATTACATTTGCAAATTGAACTATTGAAGAATATTGAATGAAACTTTATAAAACTAGTGACTGAATCCCCCAATTTCCCCTTCAACTTCGGCATATTCAGATTTAGTTGAGACTTAATCCGAAATTCACATTGCAATAAACGATATATTGGCAATATGTAGATCCAATGTAGCCAATTTTACCCACACGAGAATCTATATCAGTCGCCCATGACAACAAACAATACATTTTTAAACCTTTTCTCTCACAACATAAAGTTCAATTTAAGTTAAATGATATTCATATAAATATTCCTGAAATAACATTTACAAATAATATTTTTGTGAGAGCTGTTATTGAACGAGCTTTAGTTTTGATTGATTGAAGTTAAATTAAAATATGATGAAAATTTCAATTGAAATTGTAAGCCTGGATTTGTGTGAAGTAATGGTAAAGTATTTATGGATTTATTTATCTTCATGTAGGTAAAAGTAAGTTTACATTAAATATTCGATTATTCGATAAGCTTTACTCTAGAGGTTGAAAAAGGCTGAAACTTTATTTAATAAATAACAGACACTGGAAAATCCATAAAAAAGTAATCTTCCTCTCTATTTTGATTGCCATTTCGTGATAAGCCGTTATAATATTAATAACTAGTTTTCCACCCGCGGTGTTGTCCGCGTAGTAATAGATTTCCTGCGAAATAAGTACTATACCGTGGTAAAAGGATGTCTAACGAGTTATTCTGATATGAAAGCAGCAGTGAAATTATACGCTTGATTTCAACAATTTAGTCAGAATATTTGCCACTAGGTAGGTAATTTGAAGCAGGCTCGTTGGTGATTTCAGGCTCCCCATTTTTTCTGGTGTTTATTGATACTACGAGTATGTGAACACCGAACAATAATAATAATACACTTAGCCTATTTCGGTTACAGTGACCTTTTTATAGCTCTGTCATAACGAGTGTATAGACATCTAGCCCCGTGTAAAGCTCTCAGCTTGTGTTTCGCGTACTAGACATCTGATATACTTAATATAATAGACATACATGTGTATATACATAATTTTATTTTGCATATCACACAGACTAAAGAGTAGGGGGGTATCAAATGAAAGCGCATCGCGTGCACATTACAAAATATTACGGTGTTTAACTTTTAAGGAAATTAAGACATTGGAATCGGGGGATTTTCTTAAATTTTAAATTTAGATTTATTATTATAGTGTAGGTTAGTCTGTAAGGTTAATTTATATGCCTTTACAATGTATCGTAAGTATACGTGGTTTGCAGGGCATTAACTTACTGTGACACAGTTTCTAACCAGCACAGTAGGTAAAGTCCTACTAGAGACTGCGTTAATTATGTAATACTTTTCTTGGTTTTTAATAAATGATTGATTGATCGCAAGATGCACACTTTGAGGGTACCTTAACTTGTGCAGCTTGCGATTATTTATACACGTTAAGTTTAACTTAGTTGTATATTCAAAGGGTGCTGAGTTTTTTGGTCACGTTTAAGGTCCAGTTCCCGTATTCATTCTTCTTCGAGCACACCTTGCACGTGTCGTCTCCATTCAGTCGAATTTCAGCAGATACTTCCCAAAAAGTTGGCTGAATTTTGCATCGTTACATTTGTCTTTTCTGAACATCGTTATATCGTTAGAACTGCGTAAACGACGTGGCTTACGTTACACATAGAATACATTTTCGAATAAATGAATTATTCATTGAATTAGTTTCGGAGTAATGAGTATTCTAGGAAATAGACATTCGGTTAAATGAGCTTCCGGTGAAACTTGTTCCGGGAATCTAAATGATTATGACTAGTTTATAATAAGTCTAAACGCAGAGCTGATGGTTATTGAGGCCGAAAAGTTCTTGAATGGAGACCACGGATCGACAAGCGCAGCGTAGGACGTCCACCAACTAGATGGACGAACGACCTGCTGAAGGTTGCGGGCTTACGGTGGTTGCCGGCTGCGGTGATGATGATGATGAATTATCTAACGTTTTTATATTCTATGGGCTTCAGACTTTCAAGTGGTAGGTATGATTTTTGTTTAATAATGAAGCCGGTGCATTTTAAAATAAAATAATATGTTATTTTATTTATTATGAACTAGCGGCCCGCCTCGGCTTCGCACGGGTAAAAAATGTTCCCGGCAATTAATCGATTTTTTCTCGCCTTTTAAACCTTCCCTAGACCTCCACGAACATTTCAAGACTAAGATAAGATAAATCCGTTCAGTCGTTCTCGAGTTTTAATCAGACTAACGAACAACAATTCATTTTTATTGATATAGATTATATAAGATAGAATATAGATAATCTCCGCTATTTCACATGAATATTGAACTTTCGAGACATAGACAATACCTCAAAGTATATTACCACCACGTATGAATAGCTTATCAAGATAAATCCTAGACAACCTATAAAAAGACATTTATTTTACACTTTTGTTAACCTGTAGATAATAACAGACAAATAATTAGCAATAAATTTAAATTGCGACTATAATTTGAGATTTAAACTATCCTATCTCTCAAGTTGGATCGAACTGCAAATGGTGTGCGAATTTTATTATAATCGGTTAAGTGGTTTAGGAGTCCGTTGAGGACAAACATTGTGACACGAGATTTATATATATTAAGATTATCATAATCCAGGACTGTAATTTGTTAGGCAACCGATATGCAATATATTTTTTGACATATTAAATTGAAAATTTTAAGTTCTGTTCACGTCCGTAAGTGTTAACCAGAGACTGTAGGCTCTTTCGCTCTTTCTTTCTTTTCTTCTCGATTATTTCTTGTTTCGTAAATGTGGTCCGGAGAAGCCATCTACCTTCTAGGTCTTCATGCCCTATCTTAGATCAAATCTTCACTTTACATAAGGTGAGATTGTGGTCAAATCAAGTCTTAACTAGAATAAAAAAAAATGATTTAGCAAATAAGAATCTCGGTGAAGATGTTTCTTTAACGGACCCTTCACTAAGTGTTTAGGAGTTGCGAATGTAACCCAATAATATAACAAAGAGCGACTTAATATACCATACAAAAACTTTCCGTTCCATTTCAACTACCTTTACGTTTACGTAATAAACTCTCTTATCTCTAACCCCGCTCACTGACCCAAACAAACCCATATTTCATTATACATAAATAAATAAACTTTCTACTTATCTAAAATGGGAAGAGCTGATAAAACGAAAATTAAATCTCGTCAGGATACAGTAAACACTATTACTTTGAGAACCGTCCCCCCTCCGCAACCCCCTGCACCCCACAGCTGTATTTTGTTTCCAAATATATAATGTTACTTCTGGAAAAGCAGTAGTGCCGCCATTTCTGTTAATATTTCAGTTATTTTAGTAATGTTCCGGAACTAATATTGGTGCAACGGAATTTTTGTGAACTAGGTTCGTACAGCGGGCTAATTTAGGTGTTTCAGGTAATGGTTTGATAAAGTTAACGTTTTTACCTTTATTGGATTTTTAAGCGATGTTGCCCGTTGCTTATGGATTTTACAGAGGGAATTACGTATATTCCCGTGGTAAAGCCGGTAAAAAATAAAGGCTTTCTAGCAATGAAATAAATTTTCAAATCGGATAGTTCTTGAGATTAACGCGTTCCAACAAACAAAAAACTCTGACTATTATCTTTAAAATATAAGTAAAAATTATTATTATAGCATATAAATGGCATATAAATTTATTTGCGCTTTAAACACGTGCTTTAACGGTGAAGGCAAACATCGTGAGGAAACCGGAATGTTCTGAGAACTTTAAAAGAGTTTGAAGGGCATGTGACATTCACCAACCCGCACTTGGCCAGCGTGGTGAATTAAGGCCTAATCTCTCACGTCAAGAGAGAAGTCCCTGTGTCCCAGCAGTGGGAACGTTAATCGGGTGATGATGATTATTATAGCACTACATGTGATAGGTTTTACTTCAAATAAAGATACCTCTCTAAAAACTACGGGAAAAAAATGGATTTACAGATTTACAATAAAAAATATGTGGTGACGTGGGACACCAGGTAGGACCTGGTAGGAACGGTCTAAGTGTCTAAGTTTTGTAAAACCAAACAATGGAAATAAATGATTTTGTATCTTGAACAAAGTTCCTTCGGCTAATGTAGAATCGCCAAAATTTGTAAAAAAAAAATCGTGCTCAATTTTATGTAGGTTTTTTGAATTTTCCCTTAAGTATTGCATATTCTTTTTTTTTGAAGTACAAGAAAATATTTAAGATTTCAGTATTTAAAAATAAATATTCACACACACGTACACATACACACACACACATAGGTAATCTCGTTTGAATGAAGTTTTGTAGTTTTTCTCAATGTTTCTGTATAACCCTCAAAACAGCAAGAAAGATAAAATAGAAAACCTTACAAAAATTTTAGTATGTACACACAATATTAACCAATGTAAAATATTTTTTATTTATAAATAAACCAATGCTTAAGTATTTAAAGAAACAAGGAGAAAGAGAACGGTATTTGCGCACGTCTTATTTAACGGTTTTATTCCACGGACTTTTTCTTACGGTTTTACTATCACATTTTTTTCAGTTCGGTCGCGCAACAAAATCCCAAGCCTGTCGTAAGGAACTTCGTTCCAATATTTTTTTCATTAAAATACTAGTCAATGAGTGCACCTTGCGAACCCTTTCTTATTAATATACCTACCCATTTTTGAAGCACCCTTCATTATTATTACTTCGCAAAAATGTTCGTTAATTTTTGAGTTACTACCTTACAACTAAGTAATTAGATACCGTATCAAATCAATCCTTTTGTGTTTGTGATTATCATTCTTTAGTGTTAGTTTTCTTTAGTTTGTGTGGGTTTTTTAACTCCCGACCAAAAAAGAGGGATGTTATAAGTTTGACGCGTCTTTTACGAGTGTTCTTAGACATGTTTCATGAAAACCGGTTGTGCCGTATAAAAGTTATTGGAGGTGAAAGTGGGGAAGGAAAACCGAAAATCTTCAAATATACTCGAGTGGGGTATCAAATAAAAGCGCATCGCGTGCACATTACAAAATTACTTATAAGGAAATAGACGCATTGGGATCGGGAATTTTTCTTATATTTTAGATTTAGATTATTTATTTATTTTCTGTCAATATATCAATCAATGATTTTAAATTAACAGATTTTAGAAGGCATCTGGTAAGCCGCTGATGAAAATGTACGACCTCTAAAGAAACCAAGTGTATGGAAGAATAAATGAATTATTGAATAACCGGTTTCAAAACCTAACATAAAGTAAAGTAAAGTAAGTAAAGTAAAAATCATTTATTTGCAACTTCAACACACATACATTCATACACATTTACTTATTATACACTACACTATTAAACAGGAACACTCAAACTTAACATTAACTTACAAGTAACTAACATAAGGTTAAAGCTAAAGACAATCTAGGTCCTTACATGGGTGTTGCAGTGCGGCAAAAAGGTAATTGCTCAGTGATTAATGTTGCACAGGGTGCAAACCACTGATTTTCAGCAATTACCTAGAGTTGCAAAAACTAAATTTAAAAAAAAAGAGAGTGATCGGTTGATGAGATATTTATCACAATAAAAATTAAGTAAGATAATGAATTTATAATAAATAATAAGGCTATGTAGAAAACCTATCGATAAACATTCTCAAAGCTATAAACGGCAAACGAAATGCTGGGGTATCCCCTGTTTTTGTACGTGAAGTAGATGCAATTTCAGTTTTGATTTAAAAGATGATTTAGATGTGAGATTTCTGAGGAGGAATGTTATTCATGAACATCTCTCTCAAAACCTAACATCTCATTCTGAGATATTTCTCCATCTTGTTAAACTGGCTTAGAATATTATACAGACGTAATAGTATATTTCCACAAAGTACAAGTAACTATGCATGAGAAGAACTTCGCATTGCATGAGCTATTTGTAAGCCTGTTCAAAATGAAGTTAGAATTAGAAGCGCTGAAGTTAGGAACGAGTGGGTTTCGTTGTAATTAGCATTAGTATCTCTGTATTTTAATTAGGTTGTAATTTGGAAAATGAAATTTGAGGAAATATTAATTCCGAAAACAAACCGCATAGGAATGTGCAAAATTAAACTGTATGTAACTTTTATAAGGAGAATTTTGTCACTAGGTTCAAAATGAAAATATATTTTCCTTTATTGTAACAAACTGGTAAAAATATTTATAGACTAAGAATATTTTTTAAAGTTGCCATCTACGTTTCTGTTTTCTTTACTTCATTGTTTATATTGTTATTATAAAAATATAAAATTAACGATACTTAATACCTACGTGACCCGTAATCTTAGCTATATGAATCTACATACCTAGCTCTACATAGTTTTTGCAATACCTGGTACCTAAGGGGTTTTCAAACACCATCTGATCCGTCTTTCCGGGTATAAAGGGTTCTATTTAGTAACAAAACAAATTTTGTACTAAATTAAAAGATATATAGAAAAGTTTGTCAGTAAACTTAATGACTAGGGTTAGTAAATGAGCCCAACAAACAACTAACTAGCGACATGTCAGCTCCTAATCACGTAACGGCTTATGGCCAAGTGTGAGTCCGGCGCGGAGGGATTTGGGGATTTATAGCGACAACCTTCAGTAGTCCCACTTCGCTAGCTTATGGTGTTATGGACTTACGGGCAGTTGTTAATGTTGTAGGTTACTGGAGGTGGATTTGGCGGAAGTGTTAGTAGTTTGAATTAGTGTAATAATATTTTAAGAAACAACTGAGGGTGAATGAACTTGCGATTGTAAAAGCTCGCTCAAAACCTCTTTTTGAAACTGATGGAAATGGAAACCAAATAAAATACTATAGACTATTTAGATTTATATAGGGATAATTTACAACGATTGTCTCTTGACTTTTTTGATATTTCGACCCAGTTGGACCGTTTAAAATCTACACAGTTTTAATAACCCTGATAATAAGAAGTTGCGGGGTCGATTCCTGCCGGGGACCAGATTTCGTAAGATCTACAATTTCTGGTTTCGGGTCTGGGTGTTTTCTATGTATCATAAGTACCTATGTACCTAAAATGTATCTATGTAGTATATCAGTCACCTAAAAAGCTCTGCTTTGTTTGGGGTTGTGTGATGCTGTGTGAGTAGTCCAGAAATATTTTTTTTTTATATTTTTTAAAAAGTTATATGTATATTATTATGTTCTATCTTTCTCGTCAAGTGAGAAGTCCGTGTGCCCAGCATTGAGTACGTTAATAGGGATGCTATCTTATAATAAGATAAAAAAATAAATATTTCCGGATTAAGCACACAGCATCACCAAGCCCCAAGCTAAGCAGTGATTGTACTATCGGTGTTAGGTGACTTATAAACTACATATATTTTTACATAAAAATTCCCAGACCCGAAATCAAAAAGATTGATCGTATAAATCCGATCTCCCAGCCATGACAGATTATATCAAAATTATTGCTATTATAAAATACATAAAATAAAATAAAATACAATACATACCACTCATACGAGTAGTTATAAATGGCTACTGGTAGGACATAATGAAACGCCAACGGGATTATATAGGTTAAAAAATGTTACTGTAATAACTTAATTATGTACATACCTATGCCTAAGCCTCTTAATTACGAGTATGTACCTGATGATTTAGATAACAAAGATTGATTTAATAGATATATAATATAAATGTTTTTTTTTTAATTTAGTAAAACCTTGCATTTATGTAATTTGCATGCCCTAGACTAAGGCAATACATGTATGGTGCTTATAATATTGATAAACAAGACCCAGTATGTAACCCATGTGTGCAAATAAATAATCTGTATTCTGTACCTACCTAAGCAGTCTCCTTTGTTTGTAATTTTTTATTTTTTTATAAAAAAAAAAAAATTGACAAGAATGAGATGGATTAATATTGCAACTAGGGTTCCGTGAACAGATTAAACACAATTTGCTATAAAACAAAAAAAAATATTTCAAAGTGAAAAAGAAGCAGTCAGGCTGGTCACCCATTTATTTATTTGAAGGAACTCAATCAACAGCCAAGATTATCACTATGACCAACCTAGTAGCAACAGAAAGCTAATTACAGATCTTCACGGATGGTCACAAATTAAACATCAAAAAGTGAACACACCTCGATAGTAACAATGAACAATACAATATAATTTAATAACAAACAAAAAACCAAAAAAACTATATAACTACCTATTTTCTAACAATAAAATAACTATTAGCTAGTCACTGCCTGACTGAGTTGACTCTTGAAGTAATTCTACTTTACTAACCCATCAATGTACTGGCTGCGAGCACCGTAGCTTAATCTTGTTAAAATCACGTTTTTTGTATGGGAGCCCCCTTAAATATTTTATTTCTTAAAATTTCTACTCTCTATCTACGGTTCTTGAGGTACAGCTTAGTGACAGACAGAGAGACGACGAAGTCTCAGCAATAGGGTTTCGTTTTACGCTTTAGGTACGGGCCCCTAACAATGGGATTACAAGTCCATGATAAATACAAACTGACAGTGAGGGCCAAGAAAGAGAGAATAATGCAGTTATGATTGTGTTAGCTTGTTCAAATAACACTATTTTCTTTTAACAATTTAAGTTTAACAATGTTTCACCCGCTTTGACCGTGTTTTATGGGTTTCCCACAATAACTATGTATTATCCCGCGGTATAAATAATACAATTGATAGGTTTAGGCGTTACACATAGGCCTCCCACAAAGATATCCAGTAATTTGGGCTGGTAGCGGCCTGCATCCACCAAGATACAAGATACGCTGCGCTTGCCGATCCGTCAAGATCTTTTCGGCCCCAACGACCATCTGTTCTGCGTGCTTTATGGCCTGCCCATTGCCACTTCAAAGAGCTAATCCGTTTGGCTATGTCGGCGACCCGCGTTCTTACACGAATCTCCTTATTTCTAATTCGATCCCGAAAATTATTTATTGCTTAAAATTATTTAAAAAATACTTAATTCTAATTATTTACATTAATTACTCCTTAGTTAATAATAATTGAATACATAACATAAAATTATTGTTATATAATGTAACTTTAAGCAATTGGGATAATATCAGCTCGATACCGATAACCTGAAGTATCTTGTTTTAAATATAAAATTTTTAACTATTTTACTAGTTACTGTTTTGACCGAGTTGTCTATTTATCCGAGTAATATATGCATTGCAAAACCCATTAGATAGTAATAGTTTATTCAACAATTTATATCAAACAAACAGACAGAATAAATTTACTATTGTAAGCACGTTCGAAAAAAACAATAACACAAACTGATCTCCAATAGGTACCTATTGCCTACCGTGAGAGTGGTGTATCCACAGAACGAACTCCCGGAGTTTATGATCATAGATGATAACTGTCCGATACACCGCTGTCGCTTAGTTCAACATTGGCTCCAACAACAAACCTGAGATAAGAACAGTCCGGTGGCCTTCACGTTCTCCAGACTTGAATCATATCGAGAATTTATGGGCCATAATGGTTCAGAGATGGGATTCGAGGGCTGAAGGCCCTAGTCGCACATGTTGACCAGATGTGGGACTTATTGCGCGGTTCGGACGTAGCTACTATTGGTCTTTAAAAACAAAAGAAATCGAGCAAGCTGGAGGTACTTCACTGTACTTCACTAGTTGATTCACAGAAAAATCACCCTTACAGTGGTAGAGCGGATCTTTTGCTGATAGTACCTACAGGGAGAAAGCGAAGAGTTTGCGCAGCTTCCCCGCGCATTAGCGATGAATTCCAGCGAAATGCAATTTCACAGAACGGAAAGTGCAAATATTCACTAGCCGAGTTGATTCCGCTGGGTCACTTATATTGCACAGTTATAGGTACATTGCGGGATTCAAAGTACGTGTAATCTTTTGTTTGACTCTGTTTTTGTAATAATAAATAAAATAAATAAAAAAGCCTGTATTTCTCTTAAAGTTATTTCTAGTACAAGGTTTGTTAGATTTAATAATTATTACCAGAACTTTTTGTAGAAATTAATCTTCGAGAACCCTATTACAGGTAAAGGCCTCCTCCAAGTTTTTGTAATAAGGAATTCAATTGTTTTATTAAAATGACTAAAAAATATAATAACATTTCAAGACTAAGATAAGATAAATCCGTTCAGCCGTTCTCGAGTTTTAATCAGACTAACGAACAACAATTCATTTTTATTTATATATTTGTTGTGTAAAATAAAATGTTGACAACCACTCCGTCAGAGCGCCTAACAACAATGTAAATTATGTAATTACTATCCAGATCTTCAGCGACGTGAAATCCTTAAGAACCCAAGGTCACTCCGAGAAGCCTGCGAAGACCCCAGGAAACTTATTATATTTATTTATTTATAATTAAATATAATTTAAACTCATTTTTATTATTTTATTTTTTACTTACAAATATTATGTAATTAGATTACATAATATTGTGTGACATATTTGTTATATTGAAGATATATAACATATTATATCATTAAGAAAATGAAAGAAAATAATGTTGAGGAGAGAATTATTTATTTATTTCATTTATTTATTTATAATTGAAATACTGATTCTATGTTTTCCGTTGATGTTTAAAGTTTGCAATCGACCGTCTTATAATTAAAAAAAAATTTGGTACGATCTCATATGAAACGCCGAACAAAGTCTGTTATTAATTTTATTCTTGCATCTTCTTTCTTTCTTAGTTCGCTTCTTAATCACTAATGTGACCTTATTCCTAAGGTCCATAGTGAAGCACCACGTTCTGAATCCTTAGATCCTCAAGAGCAAAAGAACACTGGGTAAAATGTTTTCTTGAAAAACCGACTGATCCATTCAGAAACAATTTTAACTCAGGAATATACCTTTAATCTATACTAATATTATAAAGCTGAAGAGTTTGTTTGTTTGTTTATTTGAACGCGCTAATCTCCGAAACTACTGAATTCACGCGACACGTTCGAATTGAATAATTCTTTTTGTGTTGGATAGTCCAGTTATCGAGGAAGGCTATAGGCTATATAACATCACGCTACGTCCAATATGAGCAAAGATATAGTGGTAAATGTGTAAAAAACGGGAGAAATTGATCATCTTTGAAGCCTTCCGTTGCGTGCGCCGTGAAAACGGTTCAAGATACACAAAAATTATGTATTAAAGAATAATAGCTCTTTTAATGAACTAAAAAACAGTCCGCGATAGTATATGTCTATCTTTTAAGATTAACTCACAAAAACCGTTTTTATGGTACCTAATTTGGTCGAAATAATTTGTTTAAGTTGTATCACCATATTAATATTAATCTTTATTCAAATAAATATGTTGTTGGTTAAGAGTACTTCATCCATTATAACGCGGGTAGCACCGCAGGGCACAGCTAATAAATCAAGTAGACTTATATTCTTGCTTTTCGTGCTTCAATAGGGTGCATATACGTGTTCACTTTAGCTAATAATAATACCTAGATGTATTATAAATGTATGTGTAAGCAAAATTAATAAATACAATTTCTGATTAAGTATTTGAATACCAAAAACCAAAACAGTACAGGCCTCAACGGATGTTGAGGAGAGAATTATTTGTATTTGAATACCAAAAACCAAAACAGTACAGGCCTCAACGGATGTTGAGGAGAGAATTATTTATTTATTTCATTTATTTATTTATAATTGAAATACTGATTCTATGTTTTCCGTTTATGTTTAAAGTTTCCAATCGATCGTCTTATAATTAAAAAAAAATTTGGTACGATCTCATATGAAACGCCGAACAAAGTCTGTTATTAATTTTATTTATTCTTGCATCTTCTTTCCTTCTTAGTTCGCTTCTTAATCACTAATGTGACCTTATTCCTAAGGTCTATAGTGAAGAATCACGTTTTGAATCCTTAGATTCTCAAAAGCAAAAGAACACTGGGTAAAAAATGTTTTCTTGAAAAACCGACTGATCCATTCAGAAACAATATTAACTCAGGAATACAATATTCAAAATCCTTAAAACACTGTTATGGCCGTGGCGCGAAAACTCAGCCAAAGATAATTATCACAACATATTTCAAAATCCAACAGTTACTTTGAACATTCTCAGCACTTATCCAATTCTACTTAGAAACTCGCTAAGACGCGGAAGTTCTCGGAAGTTTCAAGTAATTCCGATCACGTCCAGTGACTCGTAGTTTACAAATGTGGGTTAGCAGGAACGCATGTTTATTTGCCACCTGGGTGGGATAGAACTGGTTTAAACCGGTTCAAACCAGATAGTTTCTATCGGTTTTTCCTACTCTGATTAATTGAAAACACTACACTGCTTATAATTCCGGTAAGAGTTTTTCATTAAAAAAATTATTTTAGATAAGCCTTCATTTGATCGACGATGTGGTCTATGATGGGGCATGAAGACCTAGAAGGTATATAACATAGATAGGTATCATAACAGGATAAAAATAAAATATACATACATGAATCAAGCTAAATTATATTCCCTATGTGAAATACTGATTTTTTTATTGAAAACTGTTGTACAAAGGGTTTCATAACTAAACCCTTTGTACAAGTTTTGGTACAAGTTTCAACAGCTTATCCAGGAGATGTACAATAATAGGACTTAGATACGAACTATCATCATACCTACATCATTAATTAATTCATTTTTGGTATCATTATTACAATTTATTTATGATTTGACATACTACGATAAAAAAAATGTAATGTAAGAAAAGTTATACCTTTTCTTAAACTTTTCTTTACACATAACTTTAGTGTTTTTTTGTTATTTCATTCATAAAACCTAGCAAACAATTCCAAAACTAGAATCGCTAACGATTCCTCAATACTAATAAAAGTAAGTCAGAAGCTGCCCAGCTATGCTCATAGCACTGTGTACCGGTGGCACCACGTTCAGGAAATGGATTTCAAATCCTTTGCAAAGCATGAGAGTGTCGACACACAACAGTAACTTGGTCTGTGTTATAATGTTGTAAGTGCTAAATTTGTATGAATAAACATAAAAAATGGACAATGCAGGTGTTTTATGCTGCGGATACACATTAGAGGTCTACGTCGAATAATCGAGCCGACGCGATGTGAGTGAGCGGGTACTGTTGCAACTTCTCGTTGCAACAGTACCCGGTCACGGTCACACCCGGTATCCGGGCGAAGGCATGTTTGTCATTAGGCGTGGCTGTAATTACGTCACTATGGAATCTTGTAGCGCGCAACGCAACATGAATCTTCGTCCACCGATATAGCAGCACAATCAAGCAAGTCAATGACTGTATGCAAGGGAACGACGGCAAAGAAGCCATGTTGGCTTAGTGGGAGCACACTCGAATTTCATTCTGAACATCGTGGGATTATAACCCCACGCACCTTTGGATTGATCTTCTCGAAAAATGTATGTGCGTTTAAACACGTGTTTTAACGGTGAAGGCAAATATGGTGAGAAAACCTAGCTCTGTTAACTTTGAAGAGTTTGAAGAAAATGTGTCATCCGCACTTGGCCAGCGTGGTGAATTAAGGCCTAAACTCTCTCTCGTCAAGAAAGAAGTCGCTGTGTCCCAGCAGTGGGAACGTTTATAGGAGTATTAATGGTTTATATTGGAACGACAAAACTTAAGTTTATTTATTTATTTATTTATTTCAGTTTAATACATAATCATAACAGGTTATTTTTTTAGCCCTAGTGCGATCATAATATTTATAAATAATAACAAATTCATAATGATTAAAATAAAATAGTAATAATAATAGATCAACGTTGAACAATATTAAATGAATCATAATAATTGGTAACTTAACATAAAATAAGTTGCCAAATAAACCCGTTAGAGTAAACAAAAACGCATTTTTATTTTACTTTTGTCTATATATTACTTTTTTTTTAAGTTTTTTACCGTCGTATTCATCATTCTGTTCGTAATCATAATCTCTAAATGTAAATTCATATTTTTTCAGCAATGGATTGTGTGTAACAAGAAGTGGCGGGAATTGAACCGATAGTCCTTTTACATCTCAGATAATAAGGTAGACCTCCACTCAAGTACATAAGGGCTAGTTTGACTAAAGCCGTTAAAATGTATAAAATACAAAAATGGCATTCGTAAGAAATATGTCAATAAACTATTATTATGTAGCTGAATAGTTTGATAGTTCGTTACCAATATCTGGAACTTTACTACGTTCTGGTACAATTTAAAAAAAAACACAATTATACAGCCTTTTTTCGAGGAAAAGCTAAAGTCTATTTTCCCGCGTGAAAACAGTTTTTTTCCAAAATCAATAAAACACTGTAGTTATGATGTTAATAGAATCATAACAATATTTCGTATTACTTTATTTATATTTATAAACTATTAAGTAATAGGAAACATACTGTTAATTACTTTGAATTTACATACTTAAAACAAACATAACACCAAAATTAACGTTAAATGTCTTGAAGTACTTGAAACGTCAACCTCCATGCCTACCAACATAACGATAACAATATTACCAACCCGTCAACTCCAATTTGGCTGCTTTTAATGCATAGAGTGACATCTTGCGAAAGTAACGCTGTACTAAAATAGGAAACATCAGAGATGATTCGAATTTTAGATATTTGGGATATAAAGAAGCGTTTTACTTATGATTGAAAACGTCTGTGAAGATTAAAAAGAAGACTCTTCAGCTTTTTTTTACTGGATAAATAAATTTCTATGCCCTTTGTAATGTCGTTTTATTAATTTTGTATCCTATATTATAACCTTTTTTCCGCCTTAAAAAGTAAACTATAGTAATGCTCGACGATGGTGTTACACAAAAATTAAATATACTATTAAACACACAAAAATATAATATTTTTTTAAATCGTGACGAGGTCGCTGGAAACGTACATGACATCTATGTTATCTGTCAAATTAAAATCCCTATTCGAATTACTACTTGTGGTGACCCAATTTATTTATAGTACAGAAATGCTTTATGAATACTTGTATTTGATGTTTCGACATTATAGACTAATTTAAAGTGTACGCAAACTCTTATTTAATACAGCCCACAAAAGTAGACAATAACTTCTCAAACTTGTGATTGTGATTTCGATAAATAAAATTCGTTCACAGATATCTGTATTATATGTATAGCCTTTATCAATAATCGGGTTATACTCGGGTTCATTACGCAACGTTCGTGACATATGGCATCCTTTTATAAATAAATAAAATTTATTTTTTTCAGATAAATAAAATTAGCTCACAGATATATTATATGTATAGCCTTTCTCTTCCTAGATTTTGTATCTTGTATCTCAATAATCAGGATATACTCGGGTTCGTTACGTAACGTTCGTGTCATCTGGCATCCTTTTAAATAAATAAATATAAATATTTAAATAAATATTTCCTGACAATCCACACAACAACATCTAGCCCCGTGGTATGCTCTTAGCTTGTGTTACGGGTACTAGACATCTGATATACTTAATATAATATACATACGTACATAGATATTTTTTATTATACATATTAAACACCCAGACCAAGGAGAAAGTGCTTGCAGAACATACAAACACTTGACCCCTCGGCGGGAATCGAACCCGCTACCTCTTGCGCCCCGCCCACCGCGCCACTGAGGCAGTCTAGTATGTAGTATATCAGTCACCTAACACCCATAGTACAAGCTCTGCTTAGTTTGGGGTTAGTTGATGCTGTGTGAGTAGTCCGGAAATATTTATTTATTTATTTCAGATCAATAAAATTAATTCATTTACGCTTTATCTCACGCCTACGGCAGGCGGTATGTGGAAGTCCTTCTCTTTTCTACAGCCGAAGTAATCCGCCGTCCGCTTGCGGGTTAAATACAATATTATACTACTTGTACTATTATAATATCGTTACATGTACTTGAATTGAAATGTATTTGGCAAATAAATGATTGATTTGATTTGATTTTTGAAGTTTTCACATATGACATACGTCCCGAGTCGCATACATTTTTATCGTTTAACCCCCGTGATTTTAATATTGGCTATAATAGTGATCAGATCAGGCTAAACTCTTTTACCGCCTAACTGAGATCAAATTGTAATTTGCAATGGCTGTCATCTATTAAACTCGATTTGTACCATAATTGGTGAAATTTTGTTAGTCGTTGCCGAGATAAATAGACCTACCACGAGTTGCCACTTACGACTGTTGGTGCATTTTGTAATCCCATGAATTTGAGAGATTTTTCACCATTAAAATGTTATCTTTATCTGTATAATGTATGGGATAACAACATGTTGTAATCTCCAACAGCCTTAAGTGACAACACGTTGTACGGCTAAAGAAAGAAAATCTTAATTGTAAAAATTGTGTATGCTATGAGCTGATGTTACCAAGGACTAGGTATCAACAATTTTATCCGTCGCGGACATACAATAGTATTGAATGGTCATATAATTACACATTAGAATTATTTACAACATTAATATTATACCTTTATTGCAACAAATACATTTAACACTCAAAGTATCTTTTAGGTTATAGTGAACTCTGTTATGTAGCTAGTTTCTCAGATTTGTCTTAAATGGATATCCATTTAGTTCTTTTATTTCAACAGGCAAAAGGTCGAAAACTTTTATAGCTGTTATAATGTAGGTACTTTTCTTATCTAAAGTGCTATTTATTTGAGGGATACATATGACGATTATGTTTAAAGTAAGGGCTAAAGTTTGTTCAAGTTAATAAACAAACTTGAGTAAAAATATTATTATACATTTTCTGCTTGTGCGAAATGTGTCGAACAGATTATAAAGTACTATTTATTTGAGGGATACATAGATTATATTTAAAGTTAGGGCTAAAGTTTGTTCAAGTTAATAAACAAACTTGAGTAAACATATTATTATACATTTTCTGCTTGTGGGAAATGTGTCTAACAGAAACCGTTACACATCACGAAATCGTAACGTAACGATTTAGGCAAGGCGTTACAGCTCTGTTATCTGTCAAATTAATAATCCCATCCGCGTTACTTGAACTCGTGATAAGGGTCCCGATTGAGGTCGCCCACAAATTTATTATATTATTCATTCTAGTTCTAGTCTGACGTAAATAGAACAGTAAATAGATAGAACAGATGATAGTCTCTGATGATGATGTTTATTAACAACTACTAATAATTCGAATTATTTTTATGTGTTTGTATGTTGTGCAAGCACTTTCTCCTTGGTCTGGGTGTTTAATATGTATAGTAAAAATATCTTGTATGCCTATTGGCTCAGAGTCGCTCAAAGAGCTATGGAGAGGGCTATGCTCGGGGTTTCTTTACGGGATTGAATCAGAAATGAGGAGATTCGTAGAAGAACGCGGGTCACCGACATAGCCAAACGGATTAGTTCTTTGAAGTGGCAGTGGGCAGGCCATATAGCCCGAAGAACAGATGGTCGTTGGGGCCGAAAGGTTCACGAATGGAGACCACGGATCGGCAAGCTTAGCGTAGGACGTCCACCAACTAGATGGACGGACGATCTGGTAAAGGCTGCGGGCTCACGGTGGATGCAGGCCGCTGCCAGCCGAAACCACTGGAGATCTTTGAGGGAAGGGCTAAGTCCAGCAGTGAACGTCTTACGGCTGAGATGATGATGCCTATTGTATTAAGTATATCAGATTTGTAATACTCGTAACACAAGCTCAGAGCTTACCACGGGACTAGATGTTGTTGTGTGAATTGTCTGGAAATATTTATTTTTAATTTTTTAGAACTATGTGATCCATCATCATCCTCATTTTATGTTGGTTTAAAAAAAATCTAAACATTGATATCGTTTTCCTTACGTACCTACCTTACAAGATACAAAATCAATTATTTCCATTGTTTGGGTTTACAAATCTTAGAAACGTCAAAAATTAAATGCACAAAAATAAACATAGGGGCTTATAGATAAATAGAAAATAAATTTGTCGTATCTGGTCGCCTCGCTTAAATATTGCTAAGACAACGCTACGATTATTACGAGAAAACAAGACGCTTGAGTTTTTCTTTATTGACATTATGGGTAAAAACAGGTCCAAATTATAATACCTACTTAAACTAAGCGAGAAATAGAAAAAAAATGTTTATCTTTACTTACCTTGTATACTGCCCCGTGTTATAATTGGCATAAAGAAATTTAAATAAATGAATTGAAATTTGGCACACGCAGAAAGTGCCTATTTTAGCCGAATTTGGATATTAAACTTATCTCGTACTAATTACTATCAGGCTTACTTCTGGCGTCCCATATTAATCCTTGCATTAGCGTTGGACTTACCTGAAAATAAAAAAAAAAAACATTAAAAACAATGTCGAAGAACAAAGACACTTTTCTGGAACTGCATCCCGAAACCAGAAATTGTAGATCGTACAAAATCTGCTTCTATTATATCGCCCCTTTTTTTGCGATTGGGGTTCTTGAGAGAAATAAATAGACGATATTATTTAAATTACTTCTTCATAATAATATATAATAAATAAATATATCCAGACAATTCTAACAACAACATCTAGCCCCGTGGCAAGCTCTAAGCTTGTGTTACGGGTATTACAAATCTGATATACTTAATATAATTGGCTTATATAAATATTAATTTATTATACATATTAAACAGTCGGACCAAGGAGAAAGTGCTTGCAGAACATACAAAAACTTTCACACTCGGCAGGAATCGAAACCACTACCTCTTGCGCCGCAAGCGGATTCTCGCCCACCGCGCCACTGAAGCAGTCATAAATGTAAATAGTCGTTGATAATGATGATGGTAGCAACGCTAGTGCAATTCGCGTGAATCGAGTCGCGGTAATGAATAGAGTTTTATAGCGTCAAACGGAACCTGCCTCAGACGTTTTATTTCACCGTTTTCTTCAAAGCTGTGGTCATTAAATGAGCGATGATTCAGTGAAGTTACAGGTTTCGTGAGCTATCTACGGCTTGGTTTTATGAGTAGTTAATAGTTGCGACTTCGTTTATATAGGGAAATTTGTTTTTTTCTGCATCTTGCCGGTATTCGACGAAAAGAAAAAAAGTTTTTTGGAGGTTTTGTCTGTTCACGTCCGTGAGTGGTAACCCTCTAAATCCTTACACGTGACCTCCGGGTGGTGCTAAGAACAGTCTCTGGTGGGAGGCTTCGGCCGCGGCTTGTCACCACCCTCCGGGCTGGGCCAGTGCGTGAAGCGATTTTTTCGTGTTTCGTAATGTGGTCCGGAGGAGCCATCTACCTTCTAGGTCTTCATGCTCCATCTTAGACCACATCGTCACTTTACATCAGGTGAGATTGAGGTCAAATGAAGGCCTATCTAACATAAAAAAAAAAAGATATAGTTTTATATGTATTCGGTCATTATAACACCGTTGTAAGCCTCGTCAGCAGTCGTGGGGTGCTGTCCTGGTGCGGCACCCCACATCATACTCAGATGTTCTATCGAAGTCATCGATAAAATACATAATTTTCGAGGTTTTCTGCTATTGTTTTTCTTTTTTTTTTATTATCTTATGGGCTTACTTTTGACTACAGTCTAGCAAGAAGGCAGAGACGAGGTCAACGATGGAGCAAGTTTGCCCAGAAAAAGCCTATTCACTCTGATCTTAAAGGTGGTCGGTTGTTTATTGCTTTTTCTTTTATTTATGTGAAGTCAGCCGAGTTGTTGCACTATTATTGCAAAATTTTCTTGGTTATTTCATATTCAGTATTTTATGCCAAGCCGTGTTGGCTTAGTGGGAGGACACTCGACTTTTATTCCGAGGGTCAAGGGTTCAAACCCCGCCACGCACCACTGGATTTTTCTTCTTGAGAAATATATGTGCGCTTTAAACACGTTGCCTTAACAGTGAAGACAAAAATCGTGAGGAAACCGGCATGTTCTGAGTACCTTAAAAGAGTTTGAAGGACATGTCACATTCACCAACACGCACTTGGCCAGCGTGGTGAATTAAGGCCTAAACTCTCTCGTCAAGAGAGAACTCCCTGTGTCCCAGCAGTGGGAACCAATTTACGTCCGAATTTGTTACACATGGTAACTAAATTTAATGTTATAGTTGCTCTATATTTGTTTGTATTGTTTGACGTAAATAAACTTTTTTCTATTTCTATTTCTATTCATATTCAGTAGGTCTGAGAATCGGCTACTATCTATTTTTCATTCAAACAACGTTTGCTGGGGTTAGCTAGTAATAAATATAATTATTTACTTTTACAAAACAATTGAACATCCGTGCCCGCTGAAAGAATTTTTTTTTTATTATTGATAAGCCTTTATTTGACCACAATCTCACCTGATGCAAATGTGGTCTAAGATGGAGCATGAAGGCCTAGAAGATGGCTTCTCCGGACCACATTACGAAACACGAAAAAATCGCTTCACACACTGGCCCAGTCCGGAGGGTGGCGACAAGCCGCGGCCGAAGCCAACCACCAGAGACTGTTCTTAGCACCACCCGAAGGTCACGTGTAAGGATTCAGAGGGTTACCACTTACGGACGTGAACAGACAAAACCTCCTGAAAGGTAAGCGGGGTTTCGTGACCCCCACGGCAACTTTGTCAAGTCCGTATGCTGAGAGCCCTCCCACCATTGTGCCACTTGCTCTGTTTTGACGCGTTTATTGTTCACTTGAGGGTACTAAGACGAGCGGATGCATAACTAGAGAAATTATAATTAATTTGTACGTTCATAATGCGTGGGGTAATCACAGCACCACGCTCAAGTAATGGCGCGTTAAGAAAAAAAAAACTCCTATAGGTCCTACTGGTTTAAAAAAAAACAAATTGTCTAGATTTTTTGGTGAAATTGATAAAATATTTTGATTACGAACTGATTTTTAGAACTTTTGTTTTGTCATTATGTTAAAATCTAGTTTTCTTACCGAATTGTTAAATAAATTCTCAAAAGACTAAAAACGAATAATAAAAAAACAACAATGTATTACAAACACTACCTACCTATATCAAAGAAATATAATTTTGTTTCTAGTAATAACGATTTGATATCGAAAGTAATATTTAGGTATATCAGAGAACCTAAAAGGTCAGGTATGTTTGTGTAACTACCACCTAACTTATCCCCTCGCAGGGGATACTCGCAGGGGATTTCTGGAGTAAGCCGTAACTAAGACACTTTATGGCTCCACCCGCTGTTTCTATAGCCCCACCTTGCTCGTTAGCAGCTTTTTATGCAACAATTACATTTGCGGTTCATTCGTTCTTCTTCTTTATTTGTTTCTTGGTCTTTCTATCAGTCTTAATTGGATTCCAATGGAAAATAAACATTACGCCGTCGCCTTTAGATTCATAATTGTTTTGAGGCTCGAAGAATGGTTTTTCCTGTGGTTTTTTAAGTTTTCAGTTGATGCCAGTAGAATTGTTGTGATAAAGGCATGATGGCTATAAAAATAGGTAAGTATTCCGTTTAGTCCGTCTTTAAGCCCGTCCAAAATAAATGGACGCCTATTTTTTTATTTATCAATTTAATAAGAAAGTGCTAAGATATAGAGCATCAAAATTCCGGTGTGTCGGCTTGTTGTATTCATGTAGCACATTTTGCTAATAAGCATTTATATTTTGTCATGCAAAACTTTAATGCACTGCATTGTCTTAATTTTTAGTGTGCAAGAAAAAAAAATATTTTCTTAACACATCACCTATTAGGAAGGACAATGGGTATTTATTATTACTTTAATAAATCTAAATTTAAAATTTAAGAAAAAATCTGATTTTAATGCCTTTATTTCCATAAAAGTAAAACACCTTAATATTTTGTAATGTGGTCGCGATGCGCTTTCATTTGATACCCCACACAAGTATATTTGCAGATTTTCTGTTTTCCTTCCCCACTCTCACCCCCATTACTTTTAAACGGCACAAACGATTTTCATGAAACATGTCTAAGAACACTCACGCCAAACTCACCTTTCATACAAAAAAAAACTAAATTGAAATAGCAACATCCGTTCGGGAGCTATGATGTCCCAGACAGACAGACAGACAGACCGACACGTCAAACTTATAACACCCCTCTGTTTTGGTCGGGGGTTAAAAAAACGTAAATAGTCAGTCAAAGCTTGCCATCTATGCTTATTATAAATTAAAGTTCGTTATTGCGTCTATCTTTCCCGATGTTCGCGATTGTCTGAAAAACTACTGAAGGAATTTTGATGCGGCTTTGCACAATCTGGTTAAATAAAATAAATTTGATAAGTATGAGATGGACTCTAAGTAAAAAAAAAAGTATTAAAAAAAATATTGTATGTTCAAAAACATAAAGTTGGAGCGGGTTCCATTTTGCCATTTTTATACGGAATCCTAAAAATTTAGTAGACTTCGGCCGCGGCTTGTCACCACCCTCCGGGCTGGGCCAGTGCGTGAAGCGATTTTTTCGTGTTTCGTAATGTGGCCCGGAGAAGCCATCTTCTAGGTCTTCATGTCCCATCTTAGACCACATCGTCACTTTACATCAGGTGAGATTGTAGTCAAATGAAGACTTATAAATCATAAAAAAAAAAAAAAAAAAAATTATCTTTACGAGATCGAATCAGAAATGATATTTACGTCATTGGAAAACTTGGTCTAGTTAACAATTATTTATTTTAAGTGTAATCCGCTTTGAAGTACTTAACATACATTTTATTTAATAGAGAGTTTAGAGAAAAACTTTTCAACCACCCCTAAACTTGTTTACATAAAATCTTACAAAAATCATATTATAAAATAACATGTTATAAAACAACATGTTTTATATGATTTTTGCAAGATTTTCTGACAGCATTCCTACTCACTGCGACAGTATATATTCCATTTATTTAATAAATAAAGTTTAATAATATAATGAAATGAATTGTGTACGAGCTTTATAGAAGTGAAACCTACAGATATCCCTGAATGAATTATGAGAGTTGTCTGGGCTAAGTCCTTCAGAGGTCCTGTAAAGTCAAACTGTTGTATAGGGTGGCCGAGAAATCGTAGAAAACATAATTTATGGAACAGATAAGATTCCCCTTGCGGCGCAAATGTCATAAGTTATTGTTGAATTTACAATAATTTATTATGCAATTTTAACATGATTAGTTTAAAAATTTAAAATCTGCCGACGCAACAACACAGGTCGAAATTATCAATTAATTGCCATTTAACCAATATTTCACTGCACTGGAGTTTATTTGAAAACATTCACTCCTCATATAAATTTAAAACAACTAAACCAATTTACATGAAACTTGCTGTTTCGTGGCGTGTTAATAATTAGCTTTCATTTGGAACCCAACATTAGTATCCTTGGATCTTTTTGCTTCCTATTTAAGCGAAAGAATTCAAAGAGTTGATGTCAACGGGAAACGATCTCCAGGGTCCTTAGTGTCAATGGGTGTACCTCAGGGATCCATATTAGGACCTTACCTTTTTTTGATATACATAAATGACTTGCCACATCTTGTACAGGATCAACATGAAATTGTATTATTTGCTGATGATACTTCACTTCTTTTTAAAATAGATCGTCGCACTAATAACTTTGACAAGGTAAATAATGCAATTTCTAAAGTAGTCCATTGGTTGGAATCCAATAATCTATTATTGAATGAAAATAAAACTAAATGTATTCGATTTTCACTACCTAATGTAAAACAAGGTTCTGTAGATATTAAAATAAAGGGCGACAATTTAGAGCTCGTTGAAAATACTGTATTCCTAGGTATAACTTTAGATAGCAAGCTTCAATGGGACCCTCATATAGATAAATTGTCGAAAAGGCTCAGTTCTGCTGCTTTCGCAGTCAAAAAAATTAGAGTTTTAACTAATATTGCAACATCTAGACTGGTCTACTTTAGTTACTTCCATAGCATTATGTCATACGGTATTTTGCTGTGGGGGAGTGCTGGAGTAGGACGCATAAATACCATATTTGTACTGCAGAAAAGGGCTGTTCGTGCTATCTATAATATGGGTCCCCGAGATTCGCTACGTGATAAATTCAAAGAAATAAACATATTGACCGTCATTTGTCAATATATTTATGAAGCCATTATGTATACGCATAAAAATATTAATTTGTTTACAAAAAATAGTGATAAACACAATGTAAATACAAGAAATAAATATAAACTCGCTTTGCCCACCACTAGGCTGCATAAGGTTAATGTATCATTTAAAGGGCAATGTATACGCTTCTACAACAAGATTCCCAAAGAATTGCAACAGTTGTCAATTACTAAATTTAAGAAAATTGTAAAAAATAATCTTTGTAAAAAAGCTTATTATAATATATCGGATTACCTTGAGGACAAAACTGCTTGGGACGGAATCTGCTCCAACACAAAATCAAAAACAAGACTAACAAATAATGATTGTAAAGTTTCAATATAAAAATGAGCTAGAGTTTCTAATCGCTTCTTTGCTCTAGTGTAAAAAAAGCGAAGCGACCAGATACCATAAATTTATTTCCTACTTATCTATAAGCACTTATGATTATTTTGTTTTTTTTGTGATTTATTTTGACGTGTCTAAGTTTTGTAAAACCAAACTATGGAAATAAATAATTTTGTATCTTGTATCTTGTATCTAGTATATTTTCTAAAGATAAGATTTTTCATTGCCACTTTAACGCCTCATCTTGTAAACTGAATTTTATGAAACATAGCTTACACTCTCGCACAACCTTTCCTTCAAGCAAAAGAAGCAGAATCGAAATTCGGTCCATACGTTTAGGAGCTACGATGCCACAGACAGAAACTTATAACACCCCGTCTTGGGTCGGGGGTTGAAAAAGAAAAATAATTTTAATATGTAGTTCGAGTCAACTATCAATTAAGAACAATTATAATTATACAAAGTATTTTACTGTCGAGTCTTACCGAATGACATGCAAAATTATTATTATTTTTATTTATGCAAGATAAGCCTTCATTTGACTACAAGCTCACCTGATGTAAAGTGACGATGTGGTCTAAGATGGAATTTTTCAGAAAACCCTTTGTTTTGAGTACCTGCCGCCACTTAATCACAAAGATCTTCCAAGGCTTAACTATAAAGTATTAAAGTAACAAATTTAAAAATACACTAACATAGGTAATGCAGTGGATTTTATTTTTATCAGAAAAACATCATTAAAATCTTTTCAACCATTTTAAATAAAGAAAACTACACAAAACTCTTTTATTCCTGCCAAAAAAAAAAATAGAAAACACTTTAACCACACAATTCTAAATTTGAACGAGTTAGCACACTACAGTAAATACCGAGTGGTTGTCCAGAGGCGCCCTGCAGTGCGATTGAGTTTGGCATAGAGCTAACAAAATATAACGAGTTGGACAAACCGCGTTGTGGTGACCCAATCAGCGACCGTCACAGCTTACAAACAGTGTATCAACTACACAAGCTTTCAATTGGAACACTGATTGCGTTTCAAACTTCAATAAGTGTTTTTTTTCTTTAAAAAGTGTTCGAGATGTCATTTATCGTTCACTCTAAGCGGTAAAGGTTGGACAAAAAGTGGTTTGTCCAACCTTTAACGCTTATTTTATTTTTTATTTTTTTGTGGTGAAAAGTCTCAAACATCCTAGAGTTTTTAACTGTTCAATAAGTTGGATTTGTTTTTTTAAGGTATTTTATTTTTGACGTTTTTAAGATTTATAAAAACAAACAATGGCAATAATAGATTTTGTATCTTGTGTCTCTACTATAGGCCGCGACTCTTTGGTCTGACGCTGCGTCACGCGGACGCTTGTTCAAATATATGTATATGTTACGTCGCATGGTTTTGGAGGTTTTGTCTGTTCACGTCCGTAAGTGATAACCCTCTGAATCCTTACACGTGACCTCCGGGTGGTGCTAAGAACAGTCTCTGGTGGTAGGCTTCGGCCGCGGCTTGTCACCACCCTCCGGGCTGGGCCAGTGCGTGAAGCGATTTATTCGTGTTTCGTAATGTGGTCCGGAGAAGCCACCTTCTAGGTCTTCATGTCCCACCTTAGACCACATCGTCACTTTACATCAGGTGAGATTGTAGTCAAATGAAGGCTTATTCAGAATAAAAAAAAAAAAAAAAAAAAAAAATGGCCCGCGTCCGATCACTTTTATACCTACGTGTTTGACCTAAAAACGCGCCCGCGTCTTACAGTTTTTTTTTGTTTTTTTTTTTTATTACTGATAAGCCTTTATTTGACCACAATCTCACCTGATGTAAAGTGACGATGTGGTCTAAGATGGAGCATGAAGGCCTAGAAGATGGCTTCTCCGGGCCACATTACGAAACACGAAAAAATCGCTTCACGCACTGGCCCAGCCCGGAGGGTGGTGACAAGCCGGGGCCGAAGCCTACATAATTAACTTATATTAACTTATTCATAATATCATTCCAATAATACTTATAGTTTTGTGATAGAGTGAAATAATTTAATTAAGCCATCAACATAGGTATAATAAATAAAATGGTCACCCTGTGGTGCGATTGAGTTAAGCATATAGAGCTAACAAAATATAGTGAGTTGGACAAACCACGTTGTGGTCAATCAGCGGTAGTAACGGCTTACAAACAGTATATCAATTGAAACTAGGTCTAATTGTAGAACGTATGATGGCTTTTCAAAAATAAAAAAATCGTATTCGAAATCAGTACGTCTTCTTAAAATATACTGTTCGTTATTGTGTTATCATTTGGCATTCATTAAGTTCTCTAAGTAAGTACAAACGGTAACGGTAACGTGTAAATAGGTACCGTGGTAATTTCAAAAAGTGGTTAAACTATGAGTGAAAATATAAACATGGCGTAGTGCTATAGTTGGCATCACGCAACTAAACTTTAAACTCAATATTTCAAGATGTTATACTGTAAAATCTCTACTACGTCAGTGTCAGTTTGTGTATCAGTAATTAAGTCGACAGAATTTGTTAACGTGTCGTGAGCGGACATCGGCAGAGGACAGCGGACAGCGGACAGCGGACGGTCGTGTCCATGTTTACTGAAAGCTCGGCTTTCACTAATGGCTACATTATTTTATCTCATTTTATCTTATTATAAACTTATAACAACATTCATTTTATATACTCTTACATTATTAACAGATTTTACTTTGTTCAAAGTATTCAAGTAAATATTTTATTTTCAATAAACCAAGTTTTTAATAAAAATAATGTTTAAATTCCTGCATAAGAAAATCAATAAAATCTGATCCTAAATTATTAATAGAAAATAATCCAAATTATATTTCATTTTTCATTGCCAAGAAACTAACAGGGAAAACGATTATGCTTCCACAAATATTAAAAAAAAAACTTAAATTCATATTATCTATATCTATATGTCTATAATTTTAAGTATAAAAGATATCTAGTACCCGTAACACAAGCTTAGAGCTTACCACGGGGCTAGACGTTGTTGTGTGGATTGTCTAATTAATTGTCCAGCATTTTTTTTAATTTCAGTTGCAAACAGTGGATGTATTTCTGTTTCCGTGCACCCAACGTGTTTGCCAATAATCGATTCGAGTGATTCGGACAGTGTAAATCAATCCTAACTAGCTCTTTCCATAATCGAATCGGCAATCGAGTGAATCGAGTGAAGCTCGCATTCGGAATAGTTGTCAATTAGCTGTTACGAGTTTTTAATTCGAAAACGGTTCAAGTATCTATTATTTGACACCAGTCACAATAATTGCCACTAATATTGAATCCTTCTAAGTAAGATCTAAGATGGGGCCTACAAGTATTCTCCGGACCACATTGCGAAACGCGAAAAATAAGTTTCACGCACTGGCCCAGCCCGGAGGGTGGTGACAAGCCGCGGCCGAAGCCTACCACCAGAGACTATTCTTAGCACCACCCGGAGGTACGTGTAAGGATTCAGAGGGTTAACACTTACGGACGTGAACAGAAAAAACCTCCAAACGTTTTAACATCCGGGTGGTGCTAAGAACAGTCTCTGGTGGTAGGCTTCGGCCGCGGCTTGCCACCACCCTCCGGGCTGGGCCAGTGCGTGAAACGATTTTTTCGTAATGTGCGGACCACATTGAAGAAGCCATCTACCCTCTATCTAGGTCTTCACATCGTCACTTTACACCAGGTGAAATTGTGGCCAAATGAAGGTTATCAAGCGTAAAAAAAGACAAACATAATGTATACAGCCCTAACCGCACTTTTCCAGTAATCGAATCGGCAATCGAGTAGAACTCGCATTCGTTTAGTTGGCAATTAGCTTCAAAGTATCGAGTGTTTGGTTCCAACGCGGCTCCTACTCGTGTATGTCTAGTAAAGTTAGGTATATATTTGGTTAGCACCTATTTGTGAGTCACACACTTCAAGAAAGTCTAGGGATATTGTAAGCTTCTTCTAATATCTTTAAATCTATGAAAAATGAAAGTTTTTCACTTGTCTTCACAGTCGCTCGATTTAATTCCTATCGGGCATGCCTCAGACATGTTACAACGAGAAACTTTTGAGGGATTTTCCGCCAAATATGAGAACGTTCGTTGATGTACCTTAATTATTTTAATAGCTTATATTTGAATGTCTGCTTGTCTATCATCGTTTAGTTGTATCTCAAATAATGTTATAAATAAGTAATGGAAGTTTGTTTCGTTACCAAGACAATTATTCGCCTTGAAATTATGCAAAGGTAAATTATATAATGGAGCACTGGATAAGAAAGGGTTCATCCGAAAAAATGCACTAGGTATTCTTGGTATTGTAATTCAATAGGTATTGTAGATGCAACGATAACTACAAAGCAGAGAAATAGAAAAAATAATATTCCGCTTATATATATCACAGAATTGAGTTAATAACATTGATACTTTCAACAGGTATCAGTAGATACAAGTAAGGCTATAAAATGAAGTCAACCAACCAAATAAACATAATTAACATCATAAAACACAAAACACCCAAAAACAACAATTGTCAACGAACAATAAAAATCTAAATTAGCATTTATAACATTCATCCCCTAAATCTTAGGGTCTGTTTATTTCCCCCATTCCCGTTTCGCCCCGCATCAGTATGCAAATGGGATTTCTAAATGACAGGTCTTGTCGCAATAAATTACAACGCGGTGGAGACATTTTAATACTTGTTACGTTACAGAAATTAAATTTACTCCAAGTCTAAATTGTACTGTGCAAATGAATAGATAGAATAGAATATAATATTTTCAAAGACGCGAGTTATTGGCACCTACTAGTTACGGGAAATTAACGTTTCTTCAATTGAATTTAAATTGTAGATAACACTGCAATTTAATGCTTTGAGACTCTTTTGAGTTATTTTTACTAAATTGTTGATATTTGGAATTTAGATTCTTAACAAATTATATTTTAAATCGTGTGCACTGCTAGTGGCTGTAGACCGGTCGCTGTGGTCCGTGGCCCGTTTGCGCCTGGCCTAACATGGCTTTGTGAAGTTGCAATGTCAGTGGCAGCACTTAAACTGAGCAGTAACAAATCACCTGTACTTAAATGAACTAAGTTTTGTTCGCAACTTTCTGTTCAATTGAAGTTATTTCAAGTTAATAACTTATTCGCAAGTTAATGCCTGAGCAATAACTAACCGAGGATTAAATTAATTAGTAACTTATGGAGTGATTGTGGGTAATATACCAACTACATAATTATAATAATAGTTAATTGTATGCGAAAGTTTGTTTGTTTTTGTTAGTTATTCAGTTGACATTTGCATAGATATAGTTGGAAGTATGGTTATGGACAAAGGCTTTCTTTCATTCCGAAATGAAAACGTCTAGTTTCCGACTCTTCAAATTCACGCCAAAGCCACGCATCAAACCTAGTTCAAATTATAAATGTAAATTTATAAAATCTATTCCCATAATATGATACATAAATATCTAAGTATTTGTTATACAAAGAAGTATAACAGTTGAGGTATACTCGTATAACGTAAAAAAAAACAATTCTTTTCAGTAGTTCTCTGAAAAATCAATAAAATCAATAATTTAATTTATTGATAAACAACCACCCATTAAAATATTTTTTTTAACTATCGTAAATATCGACTTGCGTTCCGAAGGTCGTGTGTTCAAACCCCGTCAGGCACCTCTGGATTTTTCGTATTGAAAAATGTATAAGCTCTATAAACACGTGCTATAACGGTGAAGGCAAACATCATGAGGAAACCGACATGTTCTGAGAACTTTAAAGAGTTTGAAGGACATGTGACATTCACTAACCCGCACTTGGCCAGCCAGCGTGGTGAATTAAGGCCTAACCTCTCTCGCCAAGAGAGAAGTCCCTGTCTCCCAGTATTGGGAACGTTTCATAGGGTGATGATGATGACATTATAGGAATGAGCATAACTTTCTTCAAAGAAAAATAAATATTTGAAAATCTCTGTAGAGTCGGTTGTATCGCAGTGTAAATAAAAACAAAAATTGCGTTTTTATTTCCAAAAACTGATAATAATAGTCACAACACACAAACTTCCATGCTTCAATACCATAACGCGATACGAACATATCTGCCGCATGTAAGTAGAAAGTATAACTGCAGAAATGACAAAAACAATGGTAAAGCCGCGAACAAACAAATAAACCGAGCCAAGTTTTTAGACGACTGGAGATAACAACAAGTTCTGCTATTTCGGGGCGGTTTAGAGGAAGCGGGTAACTCCAAATTTTACGAATCTGGGATTATTTTCTGTTTTTTGTAAAATGTGCTGATATTTTTTTTTGTTTTCATCAATGCATAATGTAGTTTACATTATGCATTGATGCTTCTCTATATATACTAATATCATAAAGCTAAAAAGTCAGTTTGTTTATTTCCGTAAAACAACAAAGCTAGTATAAATAAGTTTTCAATATTTTATTTATTTATCTCCATAAGCATAATACCTAAATAAGCTCGGGTTCCACCACAGGGCCGTCCATCTTGAGGAAACCGGCAGGTTCTGAGAACTTTAAAGAGTTTGAAGGACATGTGACTTTTACCAACCCGCACTTGGCCAGCGTAGTGAATTAAGGCCCTGTGTCCTAGCAGTGGGAACGTTAATATTGTGTTGATTTTTTATTTGTTTTTATTTTTAATGATAGTTAAGCCTTCATTGGACTACAATCTCACCTGATGTAAAGTGACGATGTGGTCTTAGATGCAGCATGAATACCAAAACGTTTCTTCTCCGGACCACATTACGAAACACGAAAAAAACGCTTCACGCACTGGCCCAGCCCGGGGGGTGGTGACAAGCCGCGGCCGAAGCCTACCACCAGAGACTGTTCTTAGCACCACCCGGAGGTCACGTGTAAGGATTCAGAGGGTTACCACTTACGGACGTGAACAAACAAAACCTCCAAAAACACCTCCATCCTTGATGATGATGTCGGATAAACTTATTCTCCATACCGGGCGAAATATAAAGTTTAAAAAAACTAAGAACATAGTTTTTTTAAACTTTATATTTCGCCCGGTTTCCGCAAAAAAACAGAGTTGTTCCCTTTATCCCTCGTTTTATTTCAACTTTCAGCTTTTGTGTATAGTTCGGGCGCTCCGCTCGCTCAGTCTATAGCACTTCTAAACAGGTTATGGTAATGTCTATTGTGTTCAAAGCTTGTATGTCCCCGTCATTATTATTGTTCTATTGTTTTTTGGAGTTTTGAGAGTAAGGGCCCCGAGTAAAATAAGACGATGGTTAAAATATTGAGCTATTTCGTTCAGTCACATGACAGCAAGACAGGTCTGCATTCTAACCATTGAAACGTATTATTGACTATAAGTAAGGAAATGTTTTTGTGCCACAAACAAAAACAAAAACTATGTATAAATATATGTATATATATGTATGTACTAGCTGACCCCAGGAAACGTTGTTTTGCAAAATGAAAAATAGATTCGTAGCCGATTCTCAGACCTACTGAATACGTATATAAAATTTAGTAAAAAATCGGTTTAGCCGTTCCGGAGGAGTACGTTACTAACATTGTGACGTGGAAATTTTATATATAAGAAGATATAATGTATTTAAAGCTGACCATTGACACAGCTTCATCAGTTTCAAAGTCAAAACGTTTATTTATGCTTATGAGGACGATAATTAGGTTGATGTTAATTATTATTAGCCACATAAAACAATTAAACAGTAAAAGTTTTGAAATTCGCTTCAGCTTCATATTTAGTGTAAAAAAACAAATAAATCAAAAATAACTAATCGCCAAAATTATTTTAAACAAAGATTTTTTTTTTTGTTTTTTAGCACTTTTTTACAACCTTTAAACGGAGTGTATGTCGGTTGACTAGTATACTAACACTAGGTTAACTTAAATGAAAAAAATAATTATAACTTAACATCAACAAAGATTTGTGTCTAATGAAGCAAAATAACTTTAAATTGCAATTGCAAGTATGTATTGCAAAGTAACGGGGATTCTGTTCATTATTATTTTTGAAAAGGGGAAATAACCCCCCCAATATGCATCAAATTATTTCACTTTTTCATATCAGACTTATAGACGGTAAATAATGCCGTTTCAGAATAAAATGTATATTATAAACAGAAATTAGTATAAAATCTGTTTAATAACACTTCAATAAAAGCGTCCCACCCTTGTCTGCAATAGTCGCAAAATAAGACATAAAAAGGCTTTTTGTTTGTTTTTGCCAATTCAGCTATTAAAACCAAAAATAGCAATATTCATTTAAAAGTACGTACGAACTCTTTAAAATAAATACACGAAACGGACTAAGTTGATTTTTCAACCCGTTTCGTGCCATAAAATATAACATGTTAAAATATACATTTCCGAGTTTACACAATATGTTCAAAACTGCTGACAGTCAGCGAGCCGGTTAGACGTAAAGGGTAGAGCGTCCGGATTTTAAAAAACAAATAGTGAGATTCCTCTGCTTTATGGAGTGTGTAGATAAAAGTATAATTTACGCGGTTTTGGAGTTTTTCCCGGAGAATAAATCTAGAAATGTTACTACCTTTCCTGAAGAGTTATCTACAATTAAAAGCTTTATAGGGACGTGTAGTCGTATCGCACAGCTGGAATCGACCAACAGTTATTTTGAATGGTGTTGAGTTTTATTATGTAGAGGCATATTAGGCCGAAATTTATTTATAAAAAAAATATCAATCTTTTATTTCAGACATCTAACAAACTCTTGCTAATTTCACCATTTTATGCTACAAATCGAGTTTTACGGACCTAAGTTCAACCATTGTAAAATGACAATTTAATCTCAGTTAAGCGGCAAAACGAATTTAGCCTGATATGATCGCGTTTATAGCCAATGGTGAAACCGAATTTCACCATGAAATGAATAATTAAATGTGTAATAATATAATGTTTAATAAACTATTACCCTTCCATGCTGTAACGACTGCGTTAATTATCTAATACTTTCTTAGGTTTTTAATAAATGATTGATTGATTGACAAACACATAAATCTTAAAGGTTTCCGGTGCAGAGGCCGATCAGTCAAAAAAGGTTCCTTCAGTTATCAACTTATCACCCTTTTCACAAGACACCTACACATCATTAAAGAGCTGTTTAAGTGTTTATACCTACACATATATACCAGACAATAAGTTATTTCAGACCTAGTCTCCAGGTAACCTAACAAAGAGCGCTCATTAATCATAATACATTAGAAAATGTTCTCTCGTTTTCATGAAAGGGCTTGTAATGGAGTATCATTAGTTAGTTATTATATTTCATTTGAAGCTATAGCGCCGTGTGCTTTGTGGTATATTAAATAAATATTTCCAGACAATTCACACAACATCTAGCCCCGTGGTAAGCTCTAAGCTTGTGTTACGGGTACTAGACATCTGATATACTTCGCATAATAGACATACCAAACTTTTATAATAATTCACCCAAATATATAAAAAATTAAAACAATTACATTTATTTAAATCGAAATTTAAACAATTCTCAGTGCAACTATGAAATACGTGACATTTTATCCCCTGATTTCCTTCCACACTCTCACCCCCATAACTTTTAAATGGCACAACCGATTTTCATGAAACATATCTAAGAACGCCCGATCCGTTTGGGAGCTATGATTTCCCAGACAGACACGTCAAACTTATAACACCCCTCTTTTTTGTCGGGGGTTCAAAATAGAAAATGACTAACCTGTAGCTGACTTTTACG
Organism: Gymnoscelis rufifasciata; assembly: GCA_929108375.1. NCBI lineage: Eukaryota > Metazoa > Arthropoda > Insecta > Lepidoptera > Geometridae > Gymnoscelis > Gymnoscelis rufifasciata. The sequence goes on along the minus strand of OV815327.1, from coordinate 2,076,700 downwards.
GTCGGCCGCGGATTAACTTAGCCAACAGAGTTAGGCATTTACCTATCTTAGTACCTATATATAAATCTCGTGTCACAATGTTTGTCCTCAATGGACGCCTAAACCACTTAACCGATTATAATAAAATTCGCACACCATGTGCAGTTCGATCCAACTTGATAGGTAGGATGGTTTTTACGGCGAGAAAAAATCGAATAATTTCCGGGAAAATTTTATACCCGTGCGACGCCGGGGCGGGCCGCTAGTTTTTTATATAATTACGTGCTGACACTGTGACAAACCATAAGAAGTTATGATTTAGTAGCGAAATGCCGACATTCGTTCTCCGCCGACTTTTTCATTATTCAATACTGGTGTGCCAACAGTGCCGACTTTTGGAGATATTCCATAACCTTTATTTCACATATTACAGAGTTATTGATACTTAAATCCATTAAAATGGCAAGTCAGGATCCAATGTCAGTAAAACCAAGAAGTTTTACTCCTCTCGCCGTTATTGTCGCTTTGTTCGACATTATGACGGGGTTAGATACTAAAGCGCGCGTTAAATTTCTTATAGTTTATAGTGCGAGTAGTAAATGGATTACTATTACGGTCTAGTTTCTTTGCTACAGTTATATAATACTAGCTTATCACATTACGGCGTTTCCCGTGATTTATGGATTTTCCCGCGAGAACGAGGTATTTTACCTTGTTAGAAAGTCAAGAAATGCCGTCTTCGATAAATAGGCTATATAACAGTAAAATTATTATTAAAATCGGACATGTAATTCCTAAGATTAGCGCGTTCAAGCAAACAAACAATGAAACAAACAGTCAAACAATTAATCGAACTAAGAAACGCTCCACCTTTATAATATTAGTATAGATTTTTCACCGTTCAATCGTAGTATGTCCTCAACTAGACCCCACCTTATTGACTTTACATCATGATAAGGCGTTACCTGCTAATACGCGCCACGCTTGGCATCCGGGTTGGCAAGCGCAGTATTTCATGTTATTTTCCAAAAAGGTTCGTCATCGACATGCATCTTCTTAAGTATGATCGATTCAATAGTTTCGAGCTACTTTATTCTATTTACGATTTTTGTTCCTGAAGTCGGCATATTTTAGTTAAAATTGTGTATTTATATTTAAACTTCTATCACCAGAAAAACAAGCTTACCTAGGGGGTATGCCCGGGGCTAAATATTGCTGTGAGTTGTTTATAAAACGATATTTGAAATCAATTCCAACATTTTTGTATGGAGCCTGGCAAAATTACTATGAAAAAAAAACCTAATTTTGCAGTTAATGATAAACAATACACGGAACCCTTCTAACATTAATCCATCTGCTACTTATCAATTTTATTTCAAAATGGCGGACTAGTAAATGTAACAAAATGGCGGGACCCCTTTAAAAACACACTTTTAACGCATTTCCTCTTAAGTATTCATCCTTCTTTAGATTCCAGTCAGTCCGCAAGTTAGTCTTTCGACAACTAAAATCTCATTTTCATATTTCAGCGCGAATTCAAAGTCTTTTAAGTTTTTGCAGCTTTCTAGTTTAAACTTTGAAGGGAATTTTTGTTATGCATGGAAGTGTTTAGCATTGAAGACGGTCCATAATTCCATTTATAGTCGCAGTTTTTATTCTATTTCTGCTCGCTGTCGTTGGAGGGAGAGTGAGAAAGATATACGTTTATCAGTCTATAAATTTAATACCGTTGACCACCGTTACCGTTGCCTAACGTTTTTTATTTAGGAAAATAAAAAACGTTAGGCTTGAAAAATAGGATAGATTAACTCCATGAAGTGGCTGTGAGTTGGCCATATTGCTCGTAAAACTAGCTAGTAGATGGTCGGTGGGGGCGAAAAGATCTCGAGTGAAGACCACAGATCTGCAAGCACAGCTTAGAACGTCAATCTATCCTATTTTTCAAGCCTAACGTTTTTTATTTTCCTAAATAAAAAACGTTAGGCAACGTTAAAAAAAAATGGAGAAAAAGTACAGAGGTAACAAAACATTTATAAAAACTTATAATTATAAGATGGAATCATAATACGCCTAGTTCCGTAGACAGAACTAGATAAATAACTTTAGATAAATCACGTTTGTTCCATAGAAGCTCCCTTATATAATTATTTGATGTTGTAGCAGCAACAGAAATACAACATCCTTCGAAATTTGAACTCCCTATCTTTCATGGATCTTGAGATACAGCCTGGTGAAAGACTGAACACGAAGTCTCAGTCATAGGGTTACGTTTTAACCTTTGGGTATGGAACCTTATAAACAGGCGTCAAATGGCGTTCCTTATTTATAAAAATAGAAATAGAAAAATATTTATTTTGGACGCAACATCACATTACAGATAAAATTAAATACAGAAACAAACGCACACACACATAATAAGGATTAAATAATAATAATTAAAGATAGGTATAACACTATAACTTTTTATATTATCATGGTTTTTAACAATATTATGATTTAAAACGGGTAACATACCATGATTTTACGGTTTTTGATTTTCCGATATTTCGACCCTGTTGCAAGCGCCATGATCACAGAAACAACTGATCAGGTATAACACTAATTAAAAACATGACATTTGAAGCACTAAACAATACAACAACAACCTAAACTATACAACATACATACAAACACACTTAGATAGAGGGTACGTAATCAGGTGATGTGCAAATTGTGAACCAAAAAAGGATTAATCTAATATTTCTAGAAGACATAGGTAGTCGATAAAAACCCTTATTCTCATGAAATGACTCACATGATTATAATATCGAGGTCTAGTTATTCCAGCTCGCGCGAAAACTTTTAAACATCACAATAAATCATGATTTTAGTTTATCGGATCCAATTTCGCGAAAAATATATAAAATAGGATTTCATCTCGTGCCAAATTGCCGTGAAAAGTGACAAATGGCGTGTGTAAAAGGTTGACGAAATAACATCAATCATTTTCTGTACAGCAAATTACATAATAGGATGTATGAGCGACGGAGAATCAATGACGTGGTTTCTTTAAAGGAATATGATTTTAAGCCTTCTCAGAGACGATTTTAGTCTTTTATCTTGTCACTAGCGTAAATAGTGCGCTCGGTTCGTAATCAAAGGTTAAAACGGGACTTAATTATATACTGAGACATAGTTAGTTAGTTAGTTAGGGGGGGGCCTGATTTTTCCGCACTTAGACTCAAGGTGGTCCATTGTGCTTGGAGTGGGGCGCTAGTATAACCAGCCCAACTCCGACCAAAAGTGCAGAAGTTTTCTGGGGTCTTCACAGGCTTCTCGGAGTGACCTTGGGTTCTTAAGGATTTCACGTCGCTGTGCTGTTACTCCCTCGCATTCAAGGATGACGTGGGCAGCTGTTTCGTCTTTGTTGAGGCATCCTCTGCAGAATGAACTGTCCAATAATAAGACATGTTCGTCTGTCTGTCAAAGACACAGACAAAACATTTATTTCCATAAATACACATAATGTATGCTTAGCAATGTCTGTCTCTCCGTTTGTCACCAGGCAGAATCTCAGGAATCGTTATATATCGGGAGTTTTAATTCAGAGAATGATGTATTTATCTTGCCTCTATAACATCAAATACTCAAAACAAAGAAATATAAAAGGGGCTCCCATAAAACAAACATGAATTTAAAGTTAATTGACGTTGCGCGAGGTCAGTACTTTAATGGGTGAACGCACTAACTACAACTCTGCATTTTTTTTCATGTGTATAAACTGTATACGGAACACCAGTTATTTTATGAACTCAACTAATACTTATCAAATTAATTTAAGTATAGATGGTGGTTTTGTCCTTTTTCTATAATGTGTGCAAATTTTAAGATAACTTATTGAGTGAAGATCTGTGTAGAGGTTACTTACAGATTTACATTTAAAACATTAATTATGTATTGTTTTGTGTTTTTAATATGACTGTGTGCAATAAAGAAAATTTATCTTATCTTATTAATTGGAGTTGGGTATGACAACCATGTTTAATTAACAAACTTTTTCACTCTTTCAGACAAAAACATATTTACGATTTGACGGAAGTTATCGTTTCCTTTGTAAATCCTACTAATATTATAAACACTTATATAATTCACGGAAAAACTACTGCACGGATTTTGATGTAACTTTACAGTAAATAAAGCTTACACATCAGAATAACAAATAGGCATTTTGCGTCAATAAATGCGAGCAAAGCCCGAGTTTAGTGAAATTAACGGAAAGCAAAAAACAAAAACAGAAAGGAAAACGAGTTTAACGGAAAGCAAGTAAGAAATAATTGTAGTAAAAATACTACAATTATTTCTCAATTATTAGTCAAAAGACTATCAATCAAAGAAGGGAGCTCAATACAGAACTTCTACAAATTCGCGATCCTTTCTCACTCAAACCTTTAAAACTGTAAAGAAAGTCGTTGACGAAATTTCAACACTACACCTTTAGAATAAAGGTGCTTTTATATCACAGCCGACCAATAGGTAGAGCTGGCCAGCTAACGTAGTTAATCTTCTTGCAGCAACTTTTAAAACTAAAAAGTCCATTTTAATCCGGCTTTAAACCTGAACTAACTGTGGAGAGATGTCTAGAATACCTTTATCTTTTAAAATGCATTACCGCTATTGTACTGACGTGATCGACAGCGAATCATCATTATCACAATAGGAAGAGATCCACTGTTGTTGTTAAGTCTCTTGATTTACCGTTAGCTCAATAGGGTAAATAACTTAAAAAAAAATTGTCAGTTACAAATATTCTTTAAAAAAATTTTAGTTTCTAGCGATTTTTTCGTGTTCCGTAATATGGTCCGCGGAAGCCATTTACCTTCTAGGTCGCCATGCGGTTTAAGATGGGCTTAGACCACATAGTCCCTTTCATCATCATCATCACCCTATTAACGTTCCCACTGCTGGGACACAGGGACTTCTCTCTTGACGAGAGAGATGAGGCCTTAATTTACCACGCTGGCCAAGTGCGGGTTGGTGAATGTCACATGCTCTTCAAACTCTTTTAAAGTTCTCAGAACATGCCGGTTTCCTCACCATGTTTGCCTTTACCGTTAAAGCATTTGTTTAAAGCGCACATAAATTTCTCAAGAAGAAAACTTCAGAGGTGCGTGGCGGGGTTTCAAACCCCACGACCTTCGGAATGAGTGTCCCTACCACTGCCATTCCATAGTCCCTTTACATCAGGTGATATTGTGGTCAAATAAAGGCTTTTGGCCAAGGGAACTTAATTTTTTTTTCTTGCAAGCGAAATATCTAGAAGATACAGAGCATTGAAGTTTCTCGTGACGTAACGTTTTGCGATTTGTACTAAATTCCTCAGTCACCAGCCCCAACTCCGGAATTTTGATGCTAGATCTTTGCACATTCTTATAGGTGTTCAGAATAATTGAATAAGCTTATATAACTATATTTGGAAATAAATGGCTTTTAAACAAATAAATACGTCTCCAAACACCCGTATTTGAGAGAACTGAATTCAATTGTATTTTATTGAAATCACTTGTTAACTTACCCCGAAATGTACCTTCATCATTCTGGAAAGTTCCAGATTGAAATCTAAAACGTCTTGGTCCCTTTCTTAGGTTTCTGTATCTCCAAATGGGAAGTTATACCCGAAGTTTGTAGAAGTTTAGACAACTCGCCATTTCTATGGGCTCGCTATAATGATAATTAATTTGGGAGAATAGTCGATTCCTTGATTTGAAGAATCGTCCTTTAGGGCGCGAATGTAACCGAGTTTTGTTACCAGTTACAAACTAAGATTATTTTTTTCTTGTCTCGTAACCAATAACAAACAAACATAATATAGTTTATATTCTCGGCCGATTTGTTAACTCTGTTTTGTTAACACTGCAGGGTTATAAAAGAAGAAAGGTATTTCCTTTTTTTGTTACCAGTCAGTCAGACAGAAATTGCAATCGTAAAGGTGTCGTGATCTTAGATTACTCCTTAAAACTCGTTCATAAATTAGAACTACTTGGACTGGTGAAATTATATATAGTTCCTATAATTTCAAGCATAGAATTATGAATAAAACGGTAAAATACATTTTTAACAAAAAATAAAAATAAATAAAAAAAAAACAAAAAATATATCATATACCATACCAGGATAGCAGAAACGATGAAGTGGTATGTAGATTCATAGAGTCAAGATTACGGGTCACGTATTATGTATCGTAAAATTAAATATCTTTTTGATAAACTGACAATGAATAATTACACCAACGCGTCAATAATGTGATGGGTCGAAGTAAAATCATGACTTTGACTTTGACTTTGACTTAAAATAAATAATTTTCTATTTAAGTCATAACACAAATATAACCAAAACAATATTAAAACAATTCCTGCAACGCCAACAATCTCCAACAATTCAATCACTTGCCAGCGCTTACCTTCAGAACTAACTCAATACACAGATAAAGCAAACTTTTGCCGAAACGACATTTCCGATCCGAGCAAAATTCACCTTTATCTTCTACCCTTTTAGTTGACAATTGAAAAGCAAGGGTACCCCATGAATATTCAAAATCGAAGGCAATCGTAAGGCACAGTATCGGGTAATAGTCAGAGATACGGCGAGGGTTTATCTACATGATTGTATTTGGAGATATAAATTTGGGTTATAAATTTAATGGCGGATGCTTTGTAGATTAGAATATTTGTTTTTGTTTGTGGAAATCTATTATATAGTAATTTCGTATAATATATGAGATATTCAGTTTTTAATGAGGAGAAATAAATAAGTATATTATCACGAGTATTCCTTTAATAGGGATTAGAGTATTATATTATTTATTATGACAATCATAATAAATACCTATTTTTTTTTATTAGCCTATGTTGCTGGGCAAAGGCCTCCCCCAACTCCCTCCAACAAACCCTATCCAGAGCTGTTAGCCACCAACTTTCCCAAAAGTCTTGAAGGTCGTCTCGCCAACGTTGTCGTGACCGACCTCGCTTGCGACTTCCTTCCGGGTTCCAAGCCGTTGCGGCAAGTGCCCACCTTTCGGGGTGCATCCGACAAATACTATCCCATCAAAAACAATACTTGTCAAAAAAACCAAGTCGCGCAACTCAGTTGTTCTGCGGTAAAAAGTTGTGAGATCCAAGTAAATCCAAGTCTTCAAATTTCGTCTCAAAATTCTTTAATGTTTTATATAAATATATTAAGACTTGGCCATCGCACTAAATAATTGATTGGCACTGCCGTGCCCCCAGATACATACTAAAAACTCTGTTTAGTTTGGGGTTAGATAATTGTGTGTGAATATTCCAGAAGTATTTATTTTTTAACTAAATAATGATTAATACATTCCCAAACTATTATTTTCAAACAATCTTAAAGATTCGGCGAACATGCACACATATGCAACCAAAGAGCGGGAAGTTTTTAGACAAAACAGTTTCCAAGTTGCAGGTGCTTCCGCGTCGCAGTCGCCTCCCGCGTATCAACGCGGGAGGCGACATCAGATGCTTGTAGGACTGGTATGTGTCAGGTTTGTATACGGGCGTAGGTTTGGCCAAAGACTTAAACTTCAAAAATAATTTTACATTGCCTTAACTTATTAAGTGGGTGTAATTACCAACATTATTACAGTTTACGTCGATAAACGTCTAATTAATTCTTCTCAAATTACTTCATTTTCAATACCAGTTTTCAGAGTAAACTAAACCTAGCATCTAGTGCAAAGTTAAACCCAGTCTCTCTCACTATAAAACAGAGTGTAATCCAAAGTTCGTAATCGAATCTGTTCAGATATCCAATTTGTTATCCACGCGACTGTACATCCAGGTACGGATGATCAGTACAGTCGAGCACGCAGTGACGCAGTCGGAAACATAGATGTTATGCGACACACAAAAATAGCAAGTGAAATTTTACTTTTCAAGTTTTGAGACACTACCAAACAAACTTTAAGAATTTCAACACAAATAACAATTATAAATAAATATTTCCGGACAATCTACACAACAACATCCAGCCCCTTGATAAGCTCTAAGCTTAACTTAGCTTAAGACGTCTGATATGCTTAATATATAATAGACATACTTAAACTGTACAAAAATACAGATTTTTTTATTATACATAATAAAACACCCAGACCAACAGACAAATTATACAACAACACGAAGTAAAAAAAAAAAAAAAGGGAGGCCTTATCGCTATAAGCGATCTCTTCCAGGCAACATTTAGATGGAAAATAGCCTTGATAAATTAATTAGTAGGCAGGGGTGTACAATATTCAATAAAACAATGAAAAAGTGCTTTTAGACACTTTTCAAGCGGAAAAATCCATTATAACGATGGTAACACCGCGGAGCGGAATGTCTTGAGAACTTTAAAAGAGTTTGAAGGACATGTGACATTCACCAACCCGCACTTGGCCAGCGTGGTGAATTAAGGCCTAATCTCTCTCGTCAAGAGAAAAGTTCCTGTGTCCCAGCAGTGGGAACGTTAATAGGGTGATGATGATGAACACCGCAGAGCACTAATAGTTTCCCATAAAACCTCTAAAATTAAAGATAACCTCACTTCTACATGTTAAAAACCCAACTACGTCTTGCCTAAGCCTGTTAAAGCCAGACCAGAACTTGACTAAAAGCTAAAAGCAAGATAAATGGTGATTTAGCGCTCGCAGGTGGCTAGAGTTTTATCATTTTCTGACCAGCCACGGCAGCTTTGATGAATGAATTGTTGCGATGTGAACTTTTGTATGGGCTTACGAAAAACGTTTGAATGCGAGGTTGATTGTGATTGTTTTGTTGTTTCCAAACGCGTGGTATTATGTTGTATGCATGAGTATTCCAAACTCCGACCTGTATGAAAAGAGCTCAAACCGTACAATTGGACAACCTTTTTTTTTTTAATTATCATCTTTTGAAAATTACATAAAGCCGGTTTTTACTGACACCACCAATTAGCTCATTTATTCATTGAATGAATTACACTTATAAAAATAGGTTTTGTATATTTAGGTATTCAATTGTTGAATGAGCTACCTTTTGAACTGCGTAATGCAGAGGATTCTAATCTTAAAATAATTGTGAGTAAATAATAATATGTTAAATCAATCATGTTTATTGTATAAAAATAAGTATTTATTAGATATTCTTGACTTTTCCGTACGATATGTATGTATATTTTTGGTATACATTATTTTTTATCTTATCATCTAATCTTTTAGAAAGGCGCGGGCCGATGCAGGAAGCGTGTGGCGTCATTTCTCAGTAAACTATTAGAATAAGATAAAATGTAACTTTTGCGCTTTTGAATTCGTTTAAATAAATAATTTTCGGTTAATAGTTTTCCATATCATGTACTTCACATTAAATTCCTCCTCAGAATAAATCGTAGTTAACACGAAAACTCATTTACAATCATTTTTTTTTTCTTCCAGGACTTTTTTATGCTCTTACCCACGAGAAACACTCCAATTATTAAATATCGACCAATAAGCATATTGTACATACATTTTGCGTATTAGTGATGAAAATTTTCTCATTAATGTGTAAATACATCGCTGGTTCCCTGCGACACAGCCGCATTCCAAAATTTCTGTTTTTTCAGTAGAGCCTGTCAAAGTTTTTGCAACAGGTTTTTTTAATTTTTCGGATGGTTATGGTTTTAAATTATATGATTAAAGTATAACGTTACCTGCGTCTTTTGCCCCTTAACCAGTATGTATTTTTAATTTAAGAGTAGCTTTAACACAAACACGTATAAAGCAAGATAAGTCCGTTTAGAATATAAAAAATATTAAGATTTGTGATGAAATTATTGAATAAAACGACGCAACTGACGAAATCTATATAGTTTATTTATAAAAATAAACATTTTATACTGAAAAATTAAAAAGTAATCAAAGAAAGGAATAGCATGCTACACTATGAAATACTCTTATCATTAAATTTTTACTTCTAAGTCATTTAGACATTATTTTCTAATAACGACTTTTCAAACTTTAATTAAATTATACTTTTAAGATCATAAATTACGATTTGAGATCTTGTTTAAATACTTATCAGAAAAGAAACATTATAATCAATAAAATGAGATAGAAATTACTAAAAAACTTGGCTTAGCCAATCAACCAGTCTTAATAACAAGTCTTATTTCTTATGTATAATTATAAAATACTTCTTACTTTGAGAATGAATCAACTTTGTTTTCAAATGCTTAAAAATTATACAAAAATTAAATTATCTGTGTTACAATTAATATTTTATAACTTAGGTAAATACTTAGAGACAACGATAATAACTCTAAACTGCGTACTTATTCTTGTACTCGTAATTGTAATGATAGAGCAATGTGACCATCTTTTTAGTGCCTAGTCAGTCATGTTATTATTTTAAGTTACTTAAGTTATTATTACAAACTATTTTAGGAACTAAGTCAGATTTATATTAAAATTAGCTATGTACTTATTGAATATATTTTTATATTTTCTATTTTTTGACACTGAAATGTATCATCTTGCTTTACGTTTTTCTTTTTCGTGATCTCCGAGGCACAACCTCATCAATAGTTATCGATTCCACACTAGGTAAATCAACGCTAGGGGTGCAGAATCTTTAATGGCAGCCAGAGAATCGAAGCTAAGAGTATGGTTATTAATATCAGATGTCAGTATTAGGGTATGTGGGTTCTTCCTGAATAGTGCTGTATTGCTGAGAATTAACACTGAGTAGCTGGGGCATATTGCTGAGCGTTAGTTTCCGACCTTCGATGGCTTTTTTGTTTTAGTTGGTAATGTTGGAGCTCTTGATAGGCCCATCCAGATCCAGGATAGGATAGGATCCGGACCGGTTTTGGTAAAATAGCTACATCAGAGATTGATTCATATATTTTATTCTTTGAAATTAATTGGAAATTGGGATGTATGACGCTATCATCTGATGAAAAATCTGTTGCACTTGAATCATTTTCGCAAACGCTTTCTTCCACAACAAAGTTAGGTATGTTGATGATGAGTGCAAAGCTTGGTTTTCTGCTACCATGTTAAGGATTCTTTGAGTTCTTCTTTCCATTCTGTAAAATATTATACAAATAAAGAAACCACCACCACCAACGCCCTACTTAAACCACAAAGTCTAAGGTCGTAGTTTCTATCTATAATTTCCTATCTAGGCATTACTTTACATCTTTACATTGTGATAAAAAAGCTATGAAGAAAAGTTAAAACGTGAAAGCCTTACAACAGCCAATCCCACTGATTTAAAAAAAATTAGTAAGTATTTTGGATTTATGGGATGTTTGTCACCTATTCAAAGCAATAAACAACGAGTAGTGATCAGGCATTAACTTCGCTTATTATAGATATAGACCAGGATAATCACATTGGCTGCTTGTTGTCCAAGAACAACGTGTACAAAGCTGCCGGTAGAAGCTAGTTTTTGAAATAGCCATTTTAGCTTTAAAAGTTATTCCTCATATGACAGTAATATTATATAAAACACAGTCGCATTTCAAAAACAGCTCTTTTGATTAGAAGAACAGAAAAGACTTTGCCTTGTTATTTATATTCAAAGCGGTCACATTCAAAAATATCACTACATACTTACTAAAATTTATAATTAAAGCGGTCGCAACACAAAATAAGGCCCCTTAGTTTATAAAATATTCTGGTACTCACCTGAATTTTTAGATCAAAGCAGCCATAACTCAAAATACGGCACTTTCGATTATAATTTTCATTACAAAACCTTGAAATTGTTCGGAAGTCCTGGTTGCAACTAAAAAAATGGCCGTATCGCTCCGAACTAACCGACTAAATTACGTAAAACCGAAAGGGCGCTTGTGTGTTTTTGTGAAAACTATGGATAAAAGCATGGGTGTCTTCGCTGCAACGCATAAACCGGTCAATTTTAGGAGCATTTATGCAATAAAAACGATTTTGGACATTTTTGGATTGCGGCTGTGTCGCAGGGAACCAACGACATCTTTATAAATAAAAATGAATTGTTGTTCGTTAGTCTGATTAAAACTCGAGAACGGCTGAACGGATTTATCTCATCATAGTCTTGAAATGATCGTGGAGGTCTAGGGAAGGTTTAAAAGGCGAGAAAAAATCGAATAATTGCCGGGAAAAAAAATTGAATAAAAACCCGTGCGAAGCCGGGGCGGGCCACTAGTCATAAATAAAAACGCTTTATTCTAAAATGGCGCAGGTGACGTCATTACCTAGTAATCTTGATGAGGAGATGATATATCCCGTTTACGCTTTAAATTTGTTTATAGAAATAATTAACATACAATAGCTTTAAACGTTTCATATTTCCAGGCCCGTCGCAAGGCTCTGCTCACCCTCGGAGTGCTCGGTAGGTCTGAGGACACTCCAACTATTTGATATCGGCCTCGCCTATTGCTAACTCGACCCAAAACCACTTACCGACTTTGTACAGGCATTTTGCGTTACTGTAATGGAATTACTCATTTTGATGTTATTTTTGAGTGATAAAATGTTGAACTGCTTGTATACGTTAACCGAATGACTAAGAGATTTGATTCCTTGACAGTTTTTTTTGTAAATATTTACTTTGTCGATTGACAGATGTTTCATCAATGGCCGAATAAATGGTAACGACAAAATGGCGGAATAATAGAAAAGTATACTTAAGCTTCGGCCAAACCTGCGCGACCAAAGCGACTGCAGCGCGGAATGCGTCTGCCGCGCGGCGGACGCTCCTCATGCTTTACTATGGACCTTAGCACACCTACGCGACCTCAAAGCAAGTCGTTTTCAGTTAAAATGTTCCCGCGTCGCAATCGCTTCCCGCGTTACTGGCGCGTAGGTTTGGGCATAATCTAAATATTTAAACCCATTCCAGGCAATGTTGATGAAATGTTGACCCCGCCAGCGTCGTCCCAAATCTAATCGGTATTATTAACCGCGCTCTCTAATTAGCTGACCACTTCCAGCGGGATCAGTTGACTCATATGAACCGGATATTGCAACTGCTAATTTTATGTGGCTTCTGACTCTGTGGCTCGGTGGGCAAAAGGCCGCCTAGGCGCAAGAGGTTGCGGGTTCGAATCCCGCCGGGGGACCAGATTTTGTACGATCTACAATTTCTGTGTTCGGTTATGGGTGTTTTCTATGTATCTAAGTATTATATTTATTTACAAAAAAAAAATATCTATGTAGCACCCATAGAATAAGCTCTGCTTAGTTTGGGGTTAGGTAATGCTGTGTGATTAGTCCGGAATTATTTATTTATTTATTTGATTAGTAATTATAATTATATACTACCAAGTACCTAGTTTATTAACAAAATCCACCCACTTGTAGTTGCATAGTTTATTAGTAATAAAACATCTGTCAATAAATAAAGTAAATACTTACTAACAAAAAGTGTCACGGATCAAATATTTGCACATTCGATTTGATTTGGGACGGAAATGGGTTAAGATATTTAGACTTTGATAAAATATATGCGTCAGCAACGCGGGACAGTGCCGCGGGACATTGCGGGACGGTAACAATGACGCGGGGGCATCTGCATCGCGGGAACATTTTTTTTTTCGTTTCACCATATGTTTGTATTGTATTGTATTGTATTTTATTCGTCGTAGGTAACACTGTACACTTGACTTCGTTCACTCTATTTAACTTAATATTATATTATCTTAATTCAAACAGTATATTACAAAATAATAATAAGCACTCTGCAAGTCACAGACAAGACATCAATTACATAAATGTCATATTATAAAATCCAAAAATAAAGAGCACATTTTGCTAAAAGTAGCATTGACAAAACATAAAATAAATGAAGAATGTCATAATAATTAATAAATGGAGCTGCTGTACAGGGGCATTGTCAAATTATGCTAAAATACAAATAAATTTTATTAAATAATTTCATTTTTGACATGTCATGTGAAGATAACTAGTAATTAATTCAAAACACCATTATGTTGCTGCTGTATAGGGGCATTGTCAGAACTTTAAAATAAAAACAATGGCAGGATGTCAAAAAAATAATAATATTAATAAGTAATTTTAATTGTATTTGTAAAAAATATATCAGATTTTAGCTGTTGGATTTTTGTTGTTTGCTTTAAAAAAACTCTTATAGGGTTAAGCTCGCCTTTGTACATAACCATTGTTACTAAACCTTAATGTCTATGTGTGTGTAAGGCGCCCAAGGATTTTCAAAGTTTGCAAGTGTTATATCGTGTGAAATTTGACTTGCCGGGTTTTTCTGTGGTTACCAACCTGTGCTCCAGACAAAAGACTTCAAATAGATAGTGAATCCACCAGGTAAATCAAAGAATTAACTTGAAAAACTGAATATTTTCTGTAGAGGGACGTTACGTTGATTTCTTAGCACGCACACACGGATAAATTCTCCTACTTTGTTTTACATGCACTTTTTCTATACCCGGTTAATTCCAATTTGTAACAGGTCTCCCGCAATACAGGCTTGCCTCGTGCGGGGACCGCTGCTAAGTGAAATTGTAACGTGTGTGTTGATAAATAAATATTTTTGTATATTTTTGTACATTTGTATCCATTTTGTGTACAATAAAGAATTTATGATTTTTTGACTGAAAACTACTTTCTTTGTAGTCGCGTAGGTGTGCAAGGGCCATAGTAAAGCATGGGTATCGTTCGCCGCGGGACAGACGCTCCCGTTTCACAGTCGCTTTGGTCGCGCAAGTTTAACGGAAGCTTAAATCATACTTCCTTTTATTCCGCCATTTTGTCGTTACCATTTATGCGACCAGTGATGAAACATCTATCAATTCACAAAGTAAATACTTACAAACAAAAACTGTCAAGGAATCAAATACCTTAGTCATTCGGTTAACGTATTTGCGCTATGCGCTTTCTTTTGATACCCCACACTAGTACATTTGCAAATTTTCTATTTTCCTTCCCCACTCTCACCCCCATAACTTTTAAACGGCACTTGTATACCATAAATGATTATTTAAATGATGAAATTTAAACATTATATATATATTAATTTCCATTATTTTTGTATAAAATATTATTTATCTTATGACAAAATTAAAATATGAATGTAATTGTATGATTGTATTAATTGTAATATCTTTGAAATTATTTTTATTTTTTATTTTAAAGTGAAAATGTATTTAATAAATTTCCATACCAAATGGTGAAACATGTTAGAACGAAATGACTTAATAACAACCAATATGTACACAATAAACATGTGTTATGGCAAATAAAAAGTTCTATTCTATTCTATTTAGATTTATAGAAGATAGCGTTTTGTGTGCACTTTTTGGCAAGTCGAATTTTTTTTTTTTGGTTATATTAATGTGATAATTATGTCTAAGGGTTAGGAGTTAGGGCATTAAATGGAAATATTGTTATCGCTTCGACGCAATTCTCACATACAATGAGATTTAGGGTCGATATCAAATATTTGGAGTGTCAAATTTGGACACTCCAACAATTTGAGTGCGCGGTTAGTAATTCTGCTTTGATTTGGGACGACGCTTGTGGTTAACATAGAAATTATTATGAACATGCCTACTGATGTTAAGACGACTTGCTACTATAATATAGACGAGTTACTTTATAGTAATTTAGACAAGTTGCCCCTAAAGATGCGTTGCTCTTTAGACGTAGTGTTATTTTCCAAAATTAAAGAGTAGTATTTTATCAACTTGTCTGAAGAGCAAATTGTCATAGTAGTGACTTGTCTACATTGTGGCTCGGCTTAAAACAACTCATCAACAAATACTTTGAAGAGAGAGAGGATCTGTTAATGATTCTAAATTATTTTTTCTTTATTTATATTATAATAAATAAATACAATAATATATGATGAATATATTATTTCGGCGTTACCAATTTATGACAAAGTATATGCTAACGAACAAAAAACGTTTATGTAATCAATTTTGTAAATACGGTTTCTGAGACAACTGATCTAAAAACAATAAAATGACTTTTATTTACTATGTTATTATTAATTTTTATATTCAGGCGTTTGAAGTCAGTAGCATATACCAATACCTTTAGAAAAATAAATTATCACTGTGTCTTGAGAGCAACTCGTATATGGGTCCAACTTGTTTTTAATGCTGGTCGCCTAAATCGCAACTCGTCTAAGTAGCAACTCGTCTTGATTGCGAATCGCTTTAAATCAATTAGTCAAAAACTTTACACACGACATTAACTACTTTCTGGGAAAATTATATGTTATATATAGCAGTTTCGATATCCGGTTGATATGTATAGTATAAATCGATACCAGTCCTCGCCAGTAAGTGGTCAGCTAATTAGTAAGCGCGGTTAGTAACACCGATTTGATTTGGAAATGATCAACATGGCTAATATTTTGATTTGATTGGATATATTTTTTGAGTAATTATGGTTTGAATTTAATTTGAAATTTAGTGGGAATTTAATTTGTGGTGATTCAATTATTTTAAATTAATGTTTGTGGTTTCGCGTGCACTTTTTATGTCGTATGATGTTTTATGTGTAAATGTATAATATTCTATTTGTTCACTATAAGTGAAAAAAGTCGTGTTGGCTAAGTGTGAGCATGCTCGACTTTCATTCCGACGGTCGTGGAATGAAACTGTTTTTCTTCTTGAGAAATTGATGTGTGAATTAATGCCTTATCTCTATCTATTTGTGTATAGTTTAACTCATTTTGAAAAAAGCTTTGAAGTGGCCTGCATTTATTGGCTATTTATTTCTATATTTATTCTCTTGAAGAACTTATCGGCCACGGCACTCATAAGATACCGAATACAAAATAATGTATTATCATTGTTTGGTTTTACAAATCTTAGAATATAATATTCAAACATACATAACATATATTTTACAAATGTATATTCTTCGTGTTGATCTTTAACTTAAATTCTTTTTATTTTACCGAATTTCATCAGCTAGTCCCAAAATGGAACATAACAATAATACAAGTCAGGATTGTCCCAGCCAGCGGGTTCAGAGCTGGGATCAGTTAGGACGGCTGCCAGATATTAGTGTGCGCGTAAATATAAAACGGAACCACGACTGCTGGAACACTTAATAATAAATTCTTTCCAAGGGGTATGGTACCGGGGACTGACGGATCCGGTATCTGGTACGAAAGTGTTGCACGGTAATAATTCGGGTTTTTATAACTAGATGTCGCTACAAAATATCGGCGAGCTCTAGATCGCGCTGACGAAAACTCGAGGGTTGGGGTTATATAGTTTTAACATTTTCATGTATCGAAGAAGCTACACTATACCATACCATTAATAAAACTACGGAAGGAAATTGCGTGATATTATTTTTCAGCAGAAGAGCTCTTCTGCTGAAAATGCTGAACGTCGAGGAAGACCCTAGTGGGGTTTTCCTCGAGCTGTAGGTGCTGAAAATCCATACGTTACGTTTAGGGTTAAAGTTTGGTTTTATGACTTTCAGTTTGTTTGATCTTATTGTTTACAGCTTGAGTTTTGCAAGACGTAGCTTTAAGATAACGCGGTCGTATATTATATCGTAGTCGATGGGGTAAAGTCAGTGGATGAATCGGTATAAAGTTCGTAAACCTCAATCGAGTTGCAAGTCAGAAACAATACTGAATTATTTTAAATTATCGATGATATTCATTTTTAAAACGTGGTTTATTCACGTGTAATTACAACTTAAATATAACATTAGTAAGGCTGGCCTAACCATATAAACAATCCTTCGTTACAGTGCTTCCGGTTTTTGTTTTTAGGCTTAGGTGTAATGCTCGAGTATTACACCCAAATGCTGCAAATCATCATCAAGTTGCTCTGTTACAATCTGTTTTATAACCATACTATACACCCCGCCCACAACATTTTCAATACCAACGAATTTTCTCGATGAAAAAACCTAGCATATAGCCTTTCTGGATAAATGGGCACTGAAATATTGGTTTTAATAGTAGTTCCTAAGATTAGCGCATTCAAGTAAACAAACGAAAACTTCATCTTTATAATATAAATATAGAATATTTAAATGCTTTTAGCCTACCTCGATAAATGGGCTATCTATACAATATTTTTGGAAATTTGAGTAGTTCCTGAAATTAGCGCGCTCAAGCATAGAAACAAAAAATTAAATCAGCTTAACATATTAGACAATATTATTATGAATTTAAATGCTTATAGCGTTCCTTGATAGATTGGTTAGCAACACTGATAACATTTTTGAAGTAGGACTATTAGTTGTTGAGAGCTTGGTAGCTTTTATATTGGATTTTTTTTATGATTAATAAGCCTTTACACTTTCGACCAAAATCTTATCTGATGTAAAGTGACCCTGTGGTGGTCTAAGATGGAGCATGAAGACCTAGAAGATGACTTCTCCGGACTACTCTACGCACGATACCGATCGCACGCACTGGCCCAGCCCGGAGGGTGGTGGCAAGCCGCGGCCGAAGCCTACCACCAGAGACTGTTCTTAGCACCACCCAGAGGTCACGTGTAAGGATTCAGAGGGTTATAACTTACGGACGTGAAAAGAAAAACCTCCAATTAATAGAATGAGTATAGATGATTGTTTCAAGGCAAGCAATAATCTATATTAGTATAGAAACAATGATCTATATTTAGTATAGATAATTGTTTCAATTCGCAAAGCTCTAATTCCTTTAGCCAGCTCCGAAGCTCACCATTACATCCCAAAAAGCTACCCTTGGACCACACAAAATCGACGGTAGGATTTGGACGTTTGCCAAACTCCGACTCTGTCAAGAGAAAAACTCGATTTGTCTCCCGTATAATGACTGGGTAGTTTTTGTTTTCCTTGTGCTGGTAATCCACTTATTTAATTAGTGGAGTATAGTTGGCAATACTGGATTGAATTAGCTCGCGGTGCTCATCTTTATAGCTGAGATTGGTGGTTGCTCTGAGAAATATGAGTGGTTATTTTATAATTATAAATAAAGAAATATTGCTGGACATTCCACACAACAACATCTACCTCACGGAGCTCTAAGCTAGTATAACGTCTGATAATAATTAACATTATAGAGGTAAACATTCATTCATAGATATTTTTTATTATACATATAAAATACAAAGTCCAAGGAGAAAGTGCTTGTAGAACATACAAACACTTGACCCCTCGGCAAAATTAAATATCTTAACTCAGGCCAACGTGGCTCTCTGAGTTTATAATCTAAACATATCACCTTAATAATAAAAGCCGTGTAATTACGGCAAACATTTTATGAGCAACTTTCAGGAGAATGTATATAAAATTTTCAAAAATCATATAATGTAGGTATATAAATTAATTTTCCTTTTTGATGACCAGTGCCGTATAATAATATAGTAAATACTTAGTATAGTATTAATATTGACATTTTGCCAATGTATTATAGTAGAATAAGTTACTTCTGACAATGCCCTTTTACAGCAGCTTCAACATTTTATATGACATGTCTTTTACTAATAATCTATTTTAAGCTCTCGTGACATGTTTGTTAGATTATTATTTATAATTATTTGTAATTTTACAAATGACAATGCCACTTTACAGCAGCATTAATTAATTTATGAATATTGTTAACTTACATTATGACATGTCTTTCAATTTAATTATTTAATACCTATTAATAATTTTAGTACTTTTTAATTTAACAATGCCACTATACAACAGTAACAATTAAATATTATTTTTATTATTTTATGATGGATTTGTAACATATTGTATTTTAATAGAATTATTTGTATTAAACATAGTTTTAGTTGACAATGCTACTACTGGGCAGCTCAATTATTATGTTACGTATCATATTGAACGACTTGTCTGTGTCTTTTGCTGTATTTTCTGTGTGTGATTATAATAATTATTAGAACTTAACGAAATCAAGTGTACAAAGTCCGATCGCTAAAGTTTCATAGTAGTTTATTCATCATAGGCAACATTTAATGTTGCCTATGATGAATAAACTACTATGAAACTTTAGCGATCGGACTTGTCGGAACTACACTTGGTTCCAAAAATAACGGATCAGTCATATAAACCCGAATATGCACTATGGGTGTTAGGTAACTGATATACTACAAACATAGATAATTTTTTTTTGTAAGTATTAAAAAAACTGTATACTTTTATTTCAATCGAAATTTTCTTTCAAAAAGAAAACTATTTCGTAAAAATTCAAACCACTCCTTGATTAAAATTTACAGATGAGTTTAAATAGTTATGTTCGAAAATGTATAATTTCGTTTTGGCAACATCCGGTTTCGTAGTAAATTTTTACCATTTTCTCTGAAATAAAATTTTACCTTCATTTTATTTTTGCTGAACGGAACAAAATTCGTTATATTATTTATCAATCTTATTACTTATCCAGACCTAGCGAACTTTCTCCCGAAAGACTAGCTAGTTATTAGATACCTGCATGCACGAACGCTGGGATGTTCTATTCGCTTCTCAACTCTGTAAAAATTTAAGCAAACTGTCAAGACAATGTTATTTCCTTGATTATTCTTAGTTTTTATTAATATTAACTTAAAGTTGACCTGTCCATGTATGCCGTGTTCGTCTTAGGAAATAAACGTTTTGACTTTGACTTTGTCTGTCAAAGATGAATATTATTTTCAAATAGTTAATTATTTTAACTTTATCCTCAGAATTTTGGTCATGGTTCGTCCACTGCTGATACAAGCCCTTCTCCAGAAATAGAGAGCTTAGACTATTAAGCTCATATAGGATAGAATTTCGAACACTCCTCCTTTTTTGAAGTCGGTTAAAAACACCACGCTGGGCCAATGCTGTTAATGTTCAACAGAACGTACCGAGGTCCGTACCTAAGTGTGCCTATATGCATCTTGCCCCATCGTAACTTTGTGGGCGCCGCCCTAACGGAACACCGATGCTAAACGAAGCGAATAGAACAACACAGCTGTTATTCACGGCGTTCTCTTTCCTTGTTATATAAATAATCAAATTACTTATAATACTGTCCGCAGTCTTACATAATACAGCTTTATTATTATTCGTGATTGCTGAAAGCAAAGTTATTAGAAAATAAACCATATTCCAGGAGCACTTCGGTCCAAATTACAGTGACAAACAGTTTATTGTAATCCTAAGGACTGTTTATAGCGGGCAGGGGTGTAAAGTCTCAAAGGTGTAAACCTTTGTTTAAGGTTGTATTTACACTAAAGCTGAGCTAGAATCTTTCTTTGATAAATCGAAATCAAATTCACTTATTCTCCATAGAAAGAGGAACAATTGGCGAAAGTACCGTGTAACCGAATAAGTTATACTAATAATTGTTTTAGCCCTCGGCGCAAAAAGAGGGGTGTTATAAGTTTGACGTGTCTGTCTGTTTGTTTGGGGAGCAAGTGGGGAAGAATAACCGATGTCTGCAAATATACTAGAGCAAGGTCTCAAATCTTTATCTTTAAGTCTAGATTATGCTCGGTCTTGGTCTAAATAATGTATGGACTATTCGCAGGCCAACACGGACCGTCCTTTAAAACCCTGTTTAGTGGATATACAGCCTAAGAAGTGTGAAGATGTTACGGCCAATATTTGTTTTATTCGGCTGTAAATGTTATAAATATAAAACAGTGATAAAATTCACCTGGGCCTGGGATTCACATGTGACATGGCTACGTGATTATTAAACAGTGATATTTATGGCACGCTATAGGCTCTACGGTATTGCTATGCTGGCTATGTGGGAGCACATTTATGTCTGGTGGTAGGCTTGTCACCACCCCCCGGGCTGGGCCAGTGCGTGAAGTGATTTTTTCGGGATCGTAATGTGGTCCGGTGAAGCCATCTATCATATAGGTCTTCATGCCACATCTTAAACCACATCATCACTTTACATCAGGTGAGATTGTGGTCAAATGAAATTGAATTCCGAAGGTCGTGGGTCAAACCCCGCTGCTCACCTCTGGATTTTTCGTTCGCTTTAAACACGTGCTTTAACGGTGAATATGAGAAAACCATGTTCTGAGAACTTTGAAGAGTTTGAAGAATATGTCACAATCACCAACCCGCAGTTGCCAGCTAGGTATTAATGCCTTATCTCTCTCGTCAAGAGAGAAGTCCCTTTGTCCCAGCCGTGGGAACATAAATAGGGGTGCTATGCATAGGCTCTACAGACTGGAAGGAGTCGACGCTAGTTGCTATAAATAGAACATCTAGTCCCACCGAAACGATGGAATAATAAGGTAGATGACTAAAAAATAATAATTAGTCCGTAAATTAGATTATTAAAAAAAAACTGCATACTTACTTTAATTTCTTTCAAACAAAAAATCATGAGGTTACAGTGCATTGAATTTCGTCTTAAGCTCTCACTCCGAAACTTTGATTCTCTCTATCTTATTTTATTAAATTGGTAAAGCGAAAAATAGGTGACCAGTTTTTTTGGACGGGCTAAACAGACTGACTAAACGGAATACATATTTTTTATATAGTCATCATCATATTGTAATATTTTGTAACCTCTACCTAATATTTTTACTAACGAAACTCAATTGACTTTTATATATACATAATAATGTATTATTAAAAAGTCCACTCGACCAAATCAAATTTAAGTTGGACCAATCTAATTAATTTAAATAATAATTGTTAATTTATAGTTTAATTATTCTTAATTATTAAGATTAACAACGCGATATATTTCATGAATTAACAGTTTTTGAGTTCTTTGTAAATCTTAGTACGAATAATGTTATTAACCATGATAGTTTCAAAAGCTAATGTTATGTGATGAATTATTGTAAAAAAATACAAAATAATTTTTATTAAATAAATTAATAGTAATTTCACAGTTTTGCACCAAATATAATCTTAGACAAAAGTAAAATGTGTTTCACAGAGCCCAAGAGATAATTTAAGTCTTCTTGAAATATTATATTCGCGTAATCGCAAGATCTCGCGTTCTTATATCCAATTAGATTGCATAGTGTAATATACATATTTCTTTCTCTGCAAAATATCCGAATTTCCTGAGATATTTTCCTATTCACAGCAACTCGTAATATGTTTCCCGTTTTTGTTGCAATAAACATAAAACTTACAGCTATAAATGCGGGGAAATATAAAAACATATTAAATTCAACTTTGAAGTATACAATTAGAGAAAAGAAGCCGTGTTGGCTAGGTGGGAGGGCACTTGACTTTCATTCCGAAGGTCGTGTGTTCAAACCCCGCCAAGCAGCTCTGGATGTTTCTTCTTGAGCCATTTATGTGCGCTTAAACAGGTGCTTTAGCGGTGACGGCAAACATCGTGAGGAAACCGGCATGATCTGAGATCTTTAAAGAGTTTGCAGGACAATGATATTCACCAACCCGCATTTGGCCAGCGTGGTGAATCAAGGCCTAATCTCTCTCGCCTAGAGAGAAGTCCCTGTGTCCCAGCAGTGGGAACGTTAAAAGGGGGGCTGATGATGATGATTAGAGTTTAAATACAATATTTTCCCGAGGTATAACATCTGACTTCCTCAGTGACGAACTAATATACGCCAGATGAATAATATACAAGTTCCTTTTTAATTTGACGAGTAAAATAAATTCTGCGATTTCAGCTTTTTACTAATAATTTTCAAAATTTATTTTTCAAATTAAAGTACCGATTTTTAAGTGTGAAATAAATAAATAAATATTTCCGGACTACTCACACAGCATCACCTAAACTTAAACTAAGCAGAGCTTGTACTATGGTTGTTAGGTGACTGATATACTACATAGATTTTTTTTTTGTTATACATATGAAAGAGAAATTGGAGATAGTACAAACTCGAGGCGGATCTTCGCCCATCAAGCCACATAGGTCGTCAAATAAATCTAAACAAAGTTTTTTAATTAAAATTGAAAAATATAAGCAACAAGCATTTTTATTGAACACTTTCTATTCCATTAACAAAGTATTATTAATGATAAATAATTAAAAAAAAATTACAATCAGAAACTCGCCAGATTTAATTAAAATGCTGTAGATACGCTGCTCTATCGCATATTATTTACTTCCAAGTGTCAGCCGAGTTGGAGTACTGTATAAATAATATATATACAACTAGCGGCACGCCCCGGCTTTGCACGGGTAAACCAAAATATAACCTTCTTCGGTCATAGGAATACAACAATTCGACTTATGTAAATGGATCACATACCTACTCAGTTACAACATAATTTCGCCGGAAGTCTGCAAAATTCACATTTTAAATGTGTAGCGTAACTGTATTTTTTTAAAGCTAGAAATCTATTATTATGCCATTCGAAAGAACAGAAAAAACTAAAAAAAACTGTAGACTCAACTTATTTTACGTGTTTTGGTGGCTACCCCAATTGAACCTGCAACCGACGATATGTACAATATCTATGCTATATGCTAGGGTTTAGTTCTGAAAATAACTTTTTGAATGGGATTAGTTACCTGTTAACGAATTATGAACTACTAACTAAGCGACAAAATATTATCAAGCGACAATTTTTTTATTTCCGCACACGACCATTCAGTAGGGAGCCGACCCCGCGCGGCAGATTATTTCGTGATCTTAACCCCCCTCCCGTACCTCCGTGCCCGAGTGACGCCTGCCACTCCACAACGCATAGTTAGCCGCCGAGCGATTATATAAAAAAAAAATAACTCGTGATATCTTTTGAATGGAATGTCAGAATCTAATAATTCATAATATAAAGGTTTTAAAGCAATCTTACATAATGAATAATTTATTTTGTTAAGGATTAATACCAAGACACAAATAAAGAGCCTTTTCAAACAGTGGTATTTTAATTTTTTAACCCGCCAACGGTGACGTCGAATTGACTTACATCTTCGGTGACCCCGGTTCTACGCACCGGGGTTTTAAATGAAAGATTTTTCAAAATCTTTTGTTTACTGACAATATTTTTTGTTAATTTTTAATTATTTGACATTAAAACAACAATATTTCGTTAATCACGGCTTCGTATACTGAGTTTTTCTGATAATTATACAACTTCACACAGAACCCTATAAAAGTAGTTGGTTTTTACACCACGGTTTTATAAAACTTTGAATACATAACAATCAACTTATTATCGATTTTTTTTCAGTCTTTTCTGTTTCTAGACTATATAAACTTACATAAAATAAACAAAAATGGCATTATACAAACAAAAAATAACAAAAAAAATCTTAGAAAATAGCTATTTTTTAGTCAAGCAAATCCTGCAATAAGGCACTACGTGCTCAAGACACAAATGTTTTTTTAACTTGTGGCAACTGTAGTGTTGGTCTTTCTATTTTATTTTCATC
Source organism: Gymnoscelis rufifasciata (assembly GCA_929108375.1). Lineage (NCBI taxonomy): Eukaryota > Metazoa > Arthropoda > Insecta > Lepidoptera > Geometridae > Gymnoscelis > Gymnoscelis rufifasciata. The sequence continues at coordinate 2,051,444 of OV815327.1, read as the reverse complement.
CACATTCAAAGCAACGGCCATTTCGTGATGGAACAGCCTTTCCAGGAACCTCATCTATCTTCAAAATTGAATCTTCTAAAAGAAGTGTCTCCATATTCCAAGAGGGTCCTTTTCACTAGATATAGCTCGTTTAGGTCCTGGTTACTGAGTTACTATTTTAAAATTACTAGTACGGACAGATTGGCGTTGGAGTTCCTTGCTCCATTTCGTACTTTTATCCTTTCCTAAATTAAAGGCGCTGTTGTAACTTGAAGCTTCTCGATCACTGAGCTCCTTTTCGCTGCCACAACTCTGTATGTCATCTGGTGAAGGATTCGTTTGTTCGATATGACTTCACAGCTTCACTGTCTGAAGACATTGATGGTCTGTTGTCATCAAGCAGTTCGAGAAGAAGCGATTCTAGACGATGCTGTTCCCTTTCGTACGATATGCTGTATCCAAGCTTGTATTTGAAATAAGATAGAACAAATTTGTGATATTTCGATAAAATTGATAAAATCATACAACAAACTTACTGATTATAGGATAATGCAATAAAACAATAATTAAAGTTAGTAAAAAATGTACACAAATTAGTCAAAAACGAATACTAAATAATTAAACTCTGCATATTTTACTTACATATTCGGTGACCCCGGTGTACAGCACCGGGTTGGAGCCAAAACTCAAAAACCTGAGCCCGCACAGATTTTCCGCGGTGAACTAGTGGCGGAGGAAGGGAAATGAGGCAGCTACTCGAAATTTCGACAAAAAACGGCGGCCAGGGAAAAAGTTATTCGAATTTTTCAAGTGACCCGGTCTCACAGACATATAAGTCACCGTTCCCGGGTTAATATAAAAAATCGCTTATTGTCACAAAACTATAATAGTTAGAGATATGATGTGACGATGTTTTTTGTAGATAATGATAAGTTCTACAAAGTTGTAATACATCACTTTGTTATATATTCAATAGTTTTCGCAGCATTCGCGATTAATGAAAGATTTTAGGTTATTTTTTTTCACCATGGGTTACATTATCGGAGTTTGGTAAGGAACTATATTATTTTTGAAAACTAAATATAGCCTATGTCACTCAGGGATAGTGTAGCTTTCGAATGGTGAAAGAATTTTTTAAATCGGTGCAGTAGTTTCAGAGCCTATTCGAGACAAACAAACAAACAAACAAAAAATCAAACCTTTCCTCTTTATAATATTAGAATAGACATACCACAAAACACAAAAAAGATAAAAATTATAAAAATGTGAATCAATCAGGCCTTACCGCTGATAGTCGCGAAGTAGCAGATTGATATGGAGATACGAGTAAATATATTACCGTGGTTCAACAAAGAGAACGATTGTGTAGAAATATTCACTCGTCGAGAGTTTTCTCCCGTGTGTATGAGTACAGTAGCCATTAAACATTCAAGTACAATTACCTCGAGTCTTATATACCAAAGACACACCAAAGAGCGACCTTATTACAACCTTATAAATTTTAATGCATATCCGTTACATCATATTTCGCCATCTTTATTTATGCAAAACACAATGGGGAGCAAGCCGTAGTTATTCTGCGTACAGTCCGCGTCAAATTGGTATAAGCGTGTAGAACAGTCAAAATAATCCAATTAACAAAAATAGTAAGAATCATCATAATATTGTGTGAGCCCAAAGTGGTAAAAATATCATCTATTGTTTCTTATTATTTATCTAGCAAAGCAGTAGATTTATTTTTCAACAGCTTTTAATTTTTTCGTCATATTTTGAACTCCCCTTTGATAGCTTTTTTTTTTGCACAAATCATTTTGGACACCTTGTCGACTTTGATAATAGTGAAACAATGGAAGTGCAATATTTTTAACCCCCGACCAAAAAAGAGGGGTGTTATAAGTTTGACGTGTCTGTCTGTCTGTCTGTCTGTCTGTCTGTCTGTCTGTGTCACCATAGCTCCCGAACGGATGGAGCGATTTCAATTTAGTTTTTTTTTGTATGAAAGGTGAGTCTTGCGCGAGTGTTCTTAGACATGTTTCATGAAAATCGGTTGTGCCGTTTAAAAGTTATGGGGGTGAGAGTGGGGAAGCAAAACCGAAAATCTGCAAATATACTAGTGTGGGGTATCAAATGAAAACGCATCGCGTCCACATTACATAATATTATGTAGTTTTACATTTAAGGAAATTAGGGCACTGGAATCGGGGGTTTTTCTTAAATTTTAAATTTAGATTTTATTACCACTACAGTTACCTACCTCTAGTTGTTGTTATGCCACACATTGGACAGATTTCTCATAACTAAAATTTTATCTTTAAAAACACAAATGTATGGAATTCAACATTGTTGTCATCTCCAACAGTCGTACGTGGCAAGTCGTGGAAATTCAAACTGCTTAAATCAATTTGGATTTATATTTTTCAGTGTTTTTGACTACTCTAGACGCTTATATCAATATAACGCTGACTGTACAATTCAGGTCAAAAAGACCGCACAGCATTTTAGATGCAGGCAGAGTAAGGTTGCTCCACTGACAATTGAATCCTTTTTTGTGACCGCAGCATCCCCTTTGAGCCCCGCCCGGAAGTACGTCACGGAAACAATACAATGACTTTTTTAGACTTCCGCAAGATGAATTGAGGCCTAGTTTTTCGATGCTGAAAAACTGGAGTTTTTTGGGCTTTTGTGTCATAATTTATGGCGTTTGTTTGCTGCCTCATGCGTCGTTTTGGTGTTTTGTCACTGGGTTATAGCTGCGCCTGAAATTGTCACGTTTTATGCGTTTCAGCGGATATCCGGGTACCAGCGTATTTGTCTTTACGTAAAAGAGAAATAAACAATGTTTGAGGAATAATTGATTGTTGTGACGCGTTTAAGCATTTTTTAAGAGTGCATATGGCGGGGAATTAATCCACGACCTTTGGAATTAAAGTCGAGTGTCCTCCCACTTAGCCAACACGGCGTGGTGAATTAAGGCCTAATCTCTCTCGTCTCGAAACGTCCCTGTGTCCCAGCAGCTTTTCGTTCCTTCGAACCTCCTATAGATAAGGTACGTATAGACATGTACTGTACCTATTTAGTGTCCTATGTGTTCGATGTTTGTATTTTTTTCCTTATAATTTTCCCTAAGTGTTTCACAAATTCTGTTTTTTTTTATTATTATTAATTTTATTTATGCTTCATTTGACTACAATCTCCCCGATATTAAGTGACGTTGTGGTCTAAGTTGGGGCATAAAGACCTAGAAGTTAGATGGCTTCTCCGGACCACATTACGAAACACGAAAAAATCACACACTGGCCCAGCCCGGAGGGTGGTGACAAGCCGCGCCCGAAGCCTATGACCAGAGACTGTTCTTAGCACCACCCGGAGGTCACGTGTAGGGATTCATAGGGTTAACACTTACGTGAACAGAAATAACCTCCGATTTTGTAATTGTATGTAATTAATGTGTTTGTTAATTGTCTGAACTATATAAATGCTTATTATTATTATTACTTCTGCCATTAACATAGTATAGGTAAGTATCAACAAAGAAAAGTTTTTACGACTTCTCATTCGCTATATCCTTCTCGGAACTAAATATTTATGAGCGATGCAGAAATTTTATTGCAAGTAATAAGATTTAGCGCCGGCTCGAGATATTTGCAGCGAATAATTTATTCCAACAGGCGAAGCGACTCCTTATAATTGACGTAGTTTTGAGTTATTAATAGCGGCATGAAGGAGTGATTATGACTCTTAAAAGTGAAGCCATTATTTTATTAATATTTTTTTCAACAGACAAAAAAAGGAGTAGGTTATTTGTTTGATATTTTTTCGTATTATTTTTAATTACATTACCTGTCCATCTAGGTCCATTAGGTGAACAGGTCCATCTAGGTCCATTTGGTGAACAGGTCTATCTAGGTCCATTTGGTGAACAGGTATATCTAGGTCCATTAGGTGGACCTTTATCACTGGCCAATCGAGTGTCTCAAGATTCAAAAACCCAAGCCCCGATTTTACCATTGGCTATAAATGCTATCACATCAGGCTAAACTCGCTTTACCGCCTAATTCAGACCAAGTTGACATTTATAATAGTTGAACTAGGTTCAATTATAATCTTATATTATGTTTTTGTAATTTTTTTATTTTAAATGTAATTGCATTTTAATAACTCAATTATTGTAAGTGGTTATTGTTGGCCGTTCCAATAAATAAATGAAATAAAACTCAATTCATAGCAAAATGGTAAAATTGGGGTTCTAAGGCCATCTATGGCCTTCGTAAAAGCATACCTACCCTACGCTAGGCTATAATAGTCACCCTTGATTCTTCTCATCTTATCTACGTACTTTATTCGATCTTGTTGAGAAGGATGAAACATAATTCGTAGCACTTTATTATTACACATTATTCTTTACTATAATAGGTAATACTCGTATTTCGTCAATGTTATGAATGTTTTATTTAATGAATTAAAAGTGAAATATTCCCAGTGATCAGTCAAGATATTATTTTTCCTGGAAGACTTTTGTGAATTCATGTTTAAATTAAAATGTAAAAAATATGGATGACAGACGGCAATGGTTTTGTTAGCAGCCAATCCGTTGTTTTTTATTCAAAACTAAGATTCTGATACAATGTGATGTAAGTTACTGGAATAGCATTAAGAGTAAGTAGTCTGTAATAATCGTTTTTTATCCCTCAGTGACGTGCTGGGTGAAGCTTCGCTCACGGGGCAAGAGGTAACAGCTTCGATTTCCGCCGAGGGGTCAACTATTCTATGTTTTTCTCATTGTGTATAATAATATTAATAGGCGAAACTAAGTGATCTATCATGTTCCAAAAATTAAATAAAGTTTTGAATTTTTATTTGAATTTGTATGTCCTGCATGTACTTTCTCCTTGTTCTGGGTGTTTAATATGTATAATAAAAAAAAACAATGTGTGTATCTATTATATTAAGTATATCAGAATGTCAAGTACACAAGTTTAGAGCTTACCCGGGGCTAGATGTTGTTGTGTGGATTGTTCAGATATTTTTTTACGCATGCCGTGAAAATATCTCTTTTATACAACGATCGTGCTTCTGTATAAACGTATTTGTGGGTAACTTATTCTGTAAAATATTCTACAAAAAATGTCTATTTATAATAATGATCGGGCTCTTTCTCATATTGTATTTTTTTTATCATTTATATAATCAAACAGGGATTTGTGAAATTTTAACCCATAAAGACTGTATTGTATTAAGATATTGTTATTTATTCTTACAATTATTAGGTTTTGAGTGTTTATTCTCATAACAAAAGCCCATTTAAACACGTATGTTTCAGTCTGAATGTGTCGACTAGCCAGCCACTATATATATTTTTTTTAATACAACCTAAGTTTCGGAAAATTATTTCTTTCAATAGCCGTGATCCCAAACCCACAACCTTCAGTTTAATTCAATAACAGAAAGACATTTGCAACAAAAAAAAAAAGATTATTAACGAGGGGCAGATTCCTCGGCCATTTTATTTAAATAATTCCAATTCCATTTCATAAAAAGGTTTTACAGATTTTAATAAACGGTAGGAGAAATTTCTATTCGATTTGATCTGGTTTTATGACTAAGGGTCCGGTAAAATAGCGTATTTGTGAGCAGAAGTAGTTAAAACGTTTCTAGGTGAGTGTATTGAAATAGATAGGTGAAAATCTAGGACTTCATTCTCAACTATTACAATTTTGAAAGTTTTTTCTTATAGTACCAAAACGGTACGTAACAGTACATAGTAATAAATTGATTTTATTGAGGTTAACGGCCACTATTAATCTTTTGGTGCCAAAAATAAGGACTCTAATTAATATTTTTTAATACTTAATATTTTTCATTCGAATGGTAGCATAAAGGTAATTTAAAATATTAGTTATTTTGTAAAAATATGAATTTCTGACATTTTTGGTTGTACTAAGTCTTTGACTATTTGGTGCTATTGATAACGTTTATTTAAAAAACAATATAATAACTTCCTTTAAGCCTGATATAAAAAAAAAAATATTTTTATAGTTATCTGCGCGCACGGCAGCAGTAGGTATGAACGCGGATATATAAGCACCATTAAACACTTTAACTAAACGCATTAATTACAAAACGATATCAAAATGTTTTTGTATTACATTAAACGCTTTTGTAACATAAAAAAATTGACAGACTTAATTAATTTAAACTTACCACACAAATTCTTTTGCAGGCGAATTCTTAGAGTGCGATAAATTCGGCTGGCGGGGTCAAGTGCTTTTTATATTCCCCGCATTTAGTTTCGCTACGCAGCCATTTTGATTTTAAACTATGGGTACAAATAATTTATAATGCAAAAAAAACGCAGCAATGTGAAGAGCTATAGTTGAGAAAGGACCTTAAACAACTCATGGGTGATAAAATCATAAGCACCCCCTATTACGTTCCCACTGCTGGGACACAGGGACTTCTCTCTTGACGAGAGAGATGAGGCCTTGATTGACCATAATGGCCAAGACCGGGTTTTTTAATGTCACAACATGTCCTTCAAACTTATCAAGGTTCTTATAATTCATTCAATTTCTAAAATAATCGTGGGAAAAAGCCTCGCTCGATTCTCCCTAGCATTTGGTTACAATAGGCAAGAAAACAAAGCAATATAATCTTTATTTTACGAATTTTAAGCTTAGTGATCACTGTTGAATAACCACTAAATAAATAATAAAAAACCTTTACGTTACTTTCCCATCCCCAAAAACTCCTTCTCTTCATAATCATTGGCACTCTTAAATAAATAACTTTAGTAGTCTTCAGATAGGCGCGCTTTGGCTCGGCGCTCTTTGAGGAACACCACTGGAAAACGTACATAATAAATAGCCTATTGAAAAACATTAAATTAATTAATTGCAAGTTTCGCTGTGACGCACGAGGGCAGCGCAATTGCAGAGTAATTGTACGTTCGTTAATTTCCGTATACGATAATTGTTTCCGAACTAAGTGATTCGGAAATCATTCGGCTGTTGTACTCTGTCTGCGACTCAATTAATATGTAATTTATTTTATTTCTGTGTGTGTACTTGAATTTTTGGTGTAGGTTGCTTGGCCTACCTTGAAGGGCTGTCAAAGTCACCTAGAAAGAAACCTTTGCATTTTGCATGGGAGACATCCCTATCATCATAAAATATTCAAATCAAAATGTAAAATTCATAACGATTCCAAAACCTTGGTTCCTTTAAAAGTAAAAACTGCTTTCTTTAAATTTTACATATTTATATATTTTTTTGTTTAATCATAATAGACATTGCATGTCGAATCTGAATTGACGAAGTATGTAGAACTGTATAAATAACCTGACACCTATTATGTAAACCATATTTCAAGCAATAAACAAAAGGGTTCGAACATTTTTGTATGGAGCCTGGCACAACTACTAGTCCGCCATTTTGAAAAAAAACGTGATTTGGCGGCCAGTGATGAAACTCATGTCAACCGACAAAGTAAATGATTACAAACAAAAAGTGTACCATGATCAAGTCTCTTATGTGATACGGTTTTTGAGATATTTATCAGTTCTACTTTACTTTATTTTTCTTTTTTCTGACCCTAATATCTCAGAAACCGTATCACTTAGGAGATTTGGTCATAGAACACTTTTTGTTTTTAATCATTAACTCTGTCGATTGACATGAGTTTCATCACTGGCCGCCGAGTCAAATTTTTTTCAATATGGCGGTCGAGTATGTTTGCCAACGATGTTCGATGCTCTTTCATTTCAATTCATTACATTAAAGTATTTGTCAATATTTTTAGTATCTCAAATCATCATCATCATCATTCCAGTAGGACGACCAGTGCTAGACATAGACACCTCAAAGACATCCACCGCTACCTTCACCAGGCCGTTCGCCCATTTAGATGTAACCTATCTTGAATTATATTAACTAGGTATATTAAATTCCTCTTAAAAACCTTCCTCGATAAATGGTAAGGTACCTATATAACTCTTCGGCTTTATAATATTAGGAAACATATGGAAATAACATTAAGTTTTACTATTATAATCCAAAGCTAAACTATACTTTAGGCTTAAAATAAAAATGTACAATTCAAGTCTTGAACGATTCTAAATATCACAATAGATTATTTCTAAGAAGTTAATCGCATCAGTAAGGATAGAGGTATCGCGACGTATCCCTTTCCGAGTGATACGCTATCCAGCATCTTCTTATCGAAACTCGATAGTAAATAAATACATTTTAATGAACTCCCCATTCGATAAGTTCGATTCGATACAGGAATGGTGATTTTTATCGGGCAGTCGATAAAGGTTGGACCGTATTTATAATCACAATGGTTTGTTGGATTAAACTAAATTTCTGTAAAAGGATTTTATTATCATTTTGTTGAATATTTTGCTACCTTCAATGGCGTAAATTATTGTTATGACGAAACTTCCTTTTTATGTCACAATTTGATAAACATCAATAATTTTTAAATTACATGTTCTCTACTTCTCTCTGGTGGATATATATTTTGGTAATTAGTTATAAAATTATGAACTATGTAAATAACTGACGTCCAAAACACTACTACCTACTTATCTGTATTCGAACTTATATTGAAATAAACGTCTTGGCACTACAGTCGTTAAAGGTCCATAATGGACCTTTAGCGACTGCCTATTGTCCAGTAGCAAACGTCTTATGGCTGAAGTATTGGCAATAAATGGATAAAAATCAAAGTAATATTACACATACTTCTCAGATTAAAGTCACAGCCGAGCCAAATCGCAAAGTGATTATTTTTATTTTCCCACAGACCAAACAATACTACAAACAGTGCAAACATTATAAATACACGTCCACCGGAATATTTGGCGCGATCGATTCTGGCCCGACTTCAAATTAAATGTATGTCGGAAATTTATGTGGAATCTTTGAGATAAAACTCTTGCAGATAAAAGTCGAATGGCTCTTTAGGTTCTCGAGATATTAGGTTTCGTTTTATAGGTGCGTGATTTATTCAGAAAATTAAATTTCGGTATTAAGAAACCTGGTTTATGCTAGTGTAGTTTGCGGATTTTCACGAGTTTGAGTGTTGTGTTGAGATACATTATTCTATGAATAATATTGTGGTATATTTGATGTGTGGTAGTAAAAAGTTCGTTAAATTAAGTGGATTTTCGTTAATAAAAAGTATGAGTTATAATTTTATTTTAGTTTCTAGAAAACATTTTGTTTCTGACAAATGGATATTTTGAAATTTACTACTTTGCAAACGAGCTGAGATCACTCAATCACCTTGTCTAGACACTTGCATTTTAATTTATTTTCATGTCATTATGATGTGAAAATGTCAGATGAAATGTCATCATCATCATCATTTTAGCCGTAGGACGTCCACTGCTGGACATAGGCCTCCCTCAATGACTTCCAGTGACTTCGTTCGGTAGCAGCTTGCAACCACCGCGAGCCTGCTACCTTTACCAGATCGTCCGTCCATCTAGTTGGTGGACGTCCTACTCTACGTTTGCCGATCCGTGGTCTCCACTCGAGAACTTTCCGGCCCCAACGGCCATCTGTTCTGCGTGCCACATGGCCTGCCCATTGCCACTTTAGCGAGCTAATTCGCTTGGCTATGTCGGTGACCCGCGTTCTTCTACGTATCTCCTCATTCCTGATTCGATCACGTAGAGAAACCCCGAGCATAGCCCTTTCCATAGCTCGCTGTGCAACTCTGAGCCTGTTCATGAGGCCTATGGTGAAGCACCACGTTTCGGAGCCATATGTCATCACTGGCAACACACACTGGTTAAATACCTTCGTCTTCAGGCACTGAGGTATATTGGATGCAAAGACGTTTCGCAGTTTCCCGAACGCTGCCCATCCGAGCTGGATTCGGCGATTGACCTCTTTCTCGAAGTTGGACCTACCTAGTTGGACTGTCTGTCCTAGGTATACATATGCGTCAACAACTTCGAGCATCGAATTCTCAACCATAACTGGGGTGGGCACCACATGGACATTCGACATGACCTTCGTCTTGTCCATGTTCATCCTGAGGCCCACCCGTTGGGAGACTCGATTGAGGCCTTCTAGCATTGTACTAAGTTCCTCCGTCGACTTTGCCATGACCACGATATCGTCGGCGAATCGAAGGTGAGTGATGTATTCGCCATTGATGTTGATGCCTAGTCCTTTCCATTCTAGGAGTTTGAAAGCGTCCTCTAAATATACGAATAAATATATGAAAAATATATGTAGATCTCTAAATATATGTAGATGAAATGTATACCTACCTTATTTCCACTGTATTTAATAAACTCTTGAAAAGATATGACTTAAAAGTGTGGTCAAATATAAACGTATGCTTCAGTTTGTACCTACCTACTCAAATACCTATAACTATGGCGATATACAGAGTGTTTGGTGCATCGTTTGCCAAATTGAATCGGCTGAAACGAGGGGTAATCTGCTATTACCTACTTAACTACAACTTATTCCTAGCCCCTCGGTTTTATATATATTTTTTTGCAGTTTTTATATCCAAAAATTGAGTATTAAATGTTTTTTTAAATTAATTGATGGATAGCCAAAAAGTTGAAATTTTGTTTTGCGGCTGAGGTATTTTCTATAAAATGTGTATAGATAGGTAGATATAGATTCGGTCGTCTCCCGGGGCCCTAGGGTCAAGTTGCGATATTGTCTTATAGAATTTTAAAGAATTTTTTTTATTGTTCAGTGTTTTTGACCATTTTTCATAAAAAGGGAAAGCGTTCGGTATTTTGAATTTTTGAGTTATGATATTTGTGATTTTTTTATCGTTTATTGTTTGCACATCTTTTTGTGCATTTGGAGAATAGATGGGGCGGCCCGAGTTATATTCATATCAATAATTAATTCATTTATGCCAAACCAAATTCCGTTTTATTATTTTAATTTTTCTTGCATTTTTGTTTGTATGATAAACATTATGTATCATTTATAACCATGGTGTTTCATTACTATTTATCTTTAGTACGTTTCGTTTCCATCTGTTAACGGATTTGATATTAGAATAGGTATAGGTTTCTGTTTAAATTTGTAATGGTTCCAATCGACTGAAGAGGTGTAATAAATTAAATGCATTATGTCAATGTCAAAAATGTCTTATAGTCATTTTTAAATTTAATACGATATTTAGATGAAAATAAACGATGAAATAGCTATATCCATGCGAGAGATATGATGCCACAGCAAGGAACTTATACCCAACCTGGAATGTGCACAGGCTGCGGATGCCGCGAGCCGAGCGAGATAGTTTTGTGAGAGCCCTCTATCCCTTACATTAGGGTGTCCAAACAGTAGGTAGATATTTTGGACATAAAAATATGAACTTATCACTTAATTTCATTAAATAATTATGTTATAGGGAGGTGTTACTCGTAAAATAAAAGTAATCACATGTTACGATTTATAAACATATATTTGGTAAATATTTTCATTCACACATTACTGAATAAAACAGTTTTATGCGAATAATTGTTGATATAAAGTGGCTGGATGCCATTCCAAGTAATACAAATTTTGTATTACTTGGAATGGCATCCAGCCACTTTTTTCTCAAAGATTCTTCACAAGGAAATCTGAAATTAATTAATAATTTAAAATAATACGTAGTGACACACAAATCAGTGATTAGCACATAAAGTTTAATCTAGATTTCCTACTATTTATATGTTTGAACAAAATATGATTACGGAAAGAATTTACTTAAAGAATTTAAAAATACTTACTTGAAGAAAGATTTACCGCATCCCGCATAGGATTCGCTTTTACAGCCTGGAATAGCTCATTTTTTAACCATATTTATTATGTACGAATAAAGAAATATTGCCGAATTACGGTAGGATAAATAATAACAAATCAAAATGGCTGATGGGATGCCAGTTCAATTTACATAGATCCTACTAATAACCTATTCTTTTTCCAACAACACGTTAATATCGTGTCTAAATTTTTGCAATAAAGAAAATCTCATTAAAGACGATAATTTAAAAATAGATGGATCATTAGGATAATGAGAAAGATGGTAATATATTTTTTAACAAGAGATGACAAATTTGTTTTTTTTTACCATTCCTACTACGTTTTAAAAACAACCCTTCTGGCAACACTTAAGAAAGGGACAGAGGGCTCTCGAAGCGCTATCTCTCTCGGACCGGATTTCTCTCTGACTAAAAGTTATTTGAAAATAGAACTTAACTTCATATACATACGGTTTTTTTATCGAGGAAAAAATGTCGGTGCACATTCCAGGTTGGGTATAAGTTCCTTGTGCCACAGACAGACAGAGAGACACTTCAAAATTACAACACCCCTCTCTCTCCCTCTTTTTCAGTCGGGCGTTACAAAAGCAAGCATACAATTAAAAACATTGCATCAAACATATTACAAGCAGCGGCCTAGTTTTATCTCATGCCTGTGACAGACTATCAACCCCTGGCGTGCCCCTCGCATTATCCGGACTATATCCACGGAATTACAAATTCCCTTTAGGGGTGGTTTAAGGAAATGCCCACTATACAGCCCTTTGTTGTTCGTCATCATATTGTAATAAGGGTTTGTACGGTTTTGTAAGGAAATTATGGATGTAATGATAAAAATATGTATTAAGTTGGGCAATATTGCAACTGAGGCGCTTTTTATAATTATAATCATCATTTCAACAGTAAATTATCCACTGCCGTAATTGCTGAGTAGTTGAATAAAATAATAATTATTACGTCCCACATTATTACTTAAAAAAATTTTAACCATTTGTTATTGTAAACGAAAAATTAATATTGGTTTGTACCAGAACGCCAACTTACATCTCAATACCTGTTGGGAGGTAGATAATGCCTTGGTATTAAGCCCACCTTTTTTACATTGTTTTGTTGTGTAATAAAGAATCAATTAATAAAAAATAAATCGTCAAGACTTGACTTGTTTTATTTTATTCAGACACAGTTACAAGCACGCGTTCAATATCAAAAAACATATAACACCAGGTGGCATTTTAAATTTGAAAGCCTCATCTCAACAAAGCCACGGATGTCCAATAAAAGTCAAATGCGACGCGGTGCAATAGGTGTCGCGCGGGACACTGTGCGACATGCGATGAACGACCGACAGTCGACATGGTAACGCGTGTGTGTCATAGATTAGAGATGTCACACGCGGGCGTGCGATATAAATAAAAAAAAGGTAAAAAGAAGCCTATAGCGCCTTCCTCGATAAATAGAGAGGTTTGGAGGATTTTTTCTGTTTACGTCTGTAAGTGTTTTAACCCTCTGAATCCTTACACGTAGGTCACGTGGTGGTGCTAAGAACAGTCTCTGGTGGTAGGCTTCGGCCGCGGCTTGTCACCACCCTCCGGGCTGGGCCAGTGCGTGAAACGATTTTTTGTGTTTCATAATGTGGTCCGGAGAAGCCATCTACCTTCTAGGTCTTCATCCCCCATCTTAGACAACATCGCCACTTTACATCAGGTGAGATTGTGGTCAAATGAAGGCTTCCTCGCCTGTCACTGTGACAAGCAAAATTTGACCCAATTGTGAAAATCTGTGATGCGCAAAAGTTAGTTGAAGTAATTTGCAGTTTCGTCCTTGATTGTCCCGTGACGTGTCGCGATGTGATAAAACACATGACGAGGGTCCGAGTCCGGGACGAAATGTCCGCATTTCTTCACACATTCTTGTACACATTGCCTATATGTTTGTGTTATAATAGTTTTAAGCTCGCAGATGGTAAAGATAAAGATAAAGAAAACTTGATTGTTAAATTGTGTACATAGAGATCTTACAAAGTAAAAGAAAAATTGTATCAACAATCATTATCCGCTAGGACATACAATAAGTACAATCTTGGTACGGGTGCGATGTAGTTTCAAAATCACTATTACGGTATGCAGGACAAATAATATTATGTAGTGTGACTAAGGTTTTTTTTAATTGTCCTTGAGAACCACTGTTATTTGCCTTTAGGTATTTTCCATACTAGTTTTCCACTTTCGGCTTTAATAATACCTCTAGATTCTCTCGCTTTGAAAAGGAGTTTTCGTTCTATAATGGCACAACAGCAGCTATCAATGTATATATCCGTGTCAAATTTTATCCAAATCGAGCTTCGCAAGAGCCCGCTCGCAATAATGGACTTTCCCGCGAATCATGGTATTTTACCGCGGTAAAAAGGGGCACATGTCTTATTCTGATATACTAGCTGTGCCCTGCGGTGCTGCGGTGCTAGATAAAGTACTCTTAACCAACAACATATTTATTTGAATAAAGATTAATATTATTATCTTGATACAACTTAAACAAATTATTTCGACCAAATTTGGTACCATAAAAACGGTTTTTGTGAGTTAATCATAAAAGATAGACATACTATTAGACATATAGATATACATATAGATATACTATTGCGGACTGTTTTTTAGATCATTAAAAGAGCTATTATTCTTTAATACATATTTTTTGTGTATCTTGAACCGTTTTCACGGCGCACGCAACGGAAGGCTTCAAGATGAACAATTTCTCCCGTTTTTTACACATTTACGACTATATCTTTGCTCCTATTGGTCGTAGCGTGATGTTATATAGCCTATAGCCTTCGATAACGATAACTGGACTATCCAACACAAAAAAAAATACTCAATTCGAACCAGTAGTTTCGGAGATTAGCGCGTTCAAACAAACAAACAAACAAACTCTTCAGCTTTATAATATTATTCTGATATACTTATAAGCTATATTTCTGTAAAGTTTCATCAAAATTCCTTAAGTCGTCTTTGCGTAGAAGAGCAACAATAACACTTATATTCTCAAAAACTTTCGCGTTTATGATATTAGTAGGGTTGATAGATCTAACCGATAAGTTTCCAATAACACCAAACTGAAGAGCATAATAATGTGTGTCAGAACATCTTTTATTTTTTGGCATGGGATAATACGAGCTAGTGAGGTTGGCATGGTTCTCTAGGATGGCTTGAAAACAATCCTTATATCTAATTAAAAAAATAATGGCAAAAGAATGTTTTGGTAAGCGCCTAACTTAAAACGCGTGGACCAAATTGGCCAATCTTTTTTGCAATAGCCCGAGGATGGGAAATAAATATTGACGGGAAAACCCTAAACACCGCCCATTTTCCGTGAGAAGCCAAAATCTACCTTCCTTATGTTCGATGGATAAGTAAAATTAACACCTCGAGTGCCACTTGACAATTACCGACTCATCTGTCGTGGTAAACTCTTTGAAATACTTTATTCTCCCTATCCTTTATATTGATGGCTTTCAGCTTACCTGAAACAATAAATAAACCACCATGTTAATATTTATCATCATTCATCATTCTCTTGCCAATATCCCACATTACGTGGGGTCGGCACAACATGTTTTTACTTCCATTTTCCTCTTTCACTCGTCATCTCAACACTCACTCCTTTCTTACACATGTCATCCTTTACACAGTCCATCCATCTTTTCTTTGGCCTACCTCTTCCCACATATCCATCAAAATACATATCTAACACTGTTTTCGTCACATGACATTCATCCCTTCTCATAATATGTCCATACTATGCCAACCGATTTCCTATCAACTTCTCTGTCACTGGTGCTACTTTCAAAGTTCCTCAAAAGTACAAAAAAGTATATGTTAATATTTATAACAAAACATTATTATAAGATAATAGGGTAGATTACTAAAAAATTTAATTAGTCCGTCATATAGATTATTTAAATTAATTGTACACGTATTAATTATTTTTTCTTGTTAATGATAAATCTAACTTTAAAATTTAAGAAAATACCCCGATTCTTATGCCTTCATTTCCTTTAATGTAAAATAACATAATATTATATAATGTGGACGCGATGCGCTTTCATTTGATACCCCACACTAGTATATTTGCCGATTTTCTGTTTTCCTTCCCCACTCTCACCCCCATAGCTTTTCATGAAACATGTCTAAGAACACCCGGGCCAAACTCACCTTTCATACAAAAACAAACTAAATTGAATTCGCTCCATCCGTTTGGTAGCTATGATGTAACAGACAGACAGACAGACACG
Organism: Gymnoscelis rufifasciata; assembly: GCA_929108375.1. NCBI lineage: Eukaryota > Metazoa > Arthropoda > Insecta > Lepidoptera > Geometridae > Gymnoscelis > Gymnoscelis rufifasciata. The sequence continues at coordinate 2,035,383 of OV815327.1, read as the reverse complement.
TCAAACTTATAACACCTCTCTTTTTTGGTCGGGGGTCAAAAAATCAAGACGTTACAGTGCATTGAAGTTTCATAGATGTAGCGCTTTCAAGCGATTCGTACTAAGTGTATCCGTCACAAGTCCCCACTCGGAAACTTTGATGCTATAATATCTTGGCACTTTTATTTAATTGACTAGCTGTGCCCTGCGGTGCTACCCGCGTTATAATGGATGAAGTACTCTTAACCAACAACATATTTATTTGAATAAAGATTAATATTATTATGTTGATACAACTTAAACAAATTATTTCGACCAAATTAGGTACCATAAAAACGGTTTTTGTGAGTTAATCTTAAAAGATAGACATATACTATCGCGGACTGTTTTTAGATCATTTAAAGAGCTATTATTCTTTAACATATTTACATATTTTTTGTGTATCTTGAACCGTTTTCACGGCGCACGCAACGGAAGGCTTCAAAGATGAACAATTTCTCCCGTTTTTTACACATTTACCACTATATCTTTGCTCCTATTGGTCGTAGCGTGATGTTATATAGCCTATAGCCTTCCTCGATAACTGGACTATCCAACACAAAAAGAATTATTCAAATCGAACCAGTATTTTCGGAGATTAGCGCGTTCAAACAAACAAACAAACAAACTCTTCAGCTTTATAATATTAGTATAGATAAATCAAACAAATAGGTGTCAAGTAGCCCCACCACGAGTTGGTCTGTTAGCCCGACCAAAAATACTGTAGCCCACGAAAAACCACGACCACTACGAGTTGCCAATTACGACTGTTGGAGATACAGCAGGGATTATCAGTAGATGGAGATTCTACTGATGATACCTGATGATATTTGACAGATAAAGATAACATTTTAGTTGATAAAAATCTGTTAAATGCATGGGATTACAACATGCTGTAATTGCAACAGTCGTAAGTGGCAACTCTTGGTAGGGCTACAATATTTTTGGAAGGGCTAACAAATGGACATACCAGAATACCTATTTTTTATGCATATTGCAACCAATCATAGATATTTGAACACAGAACTTATGCTAATTTATGAAATTTACTGCCTGAAATAATAGCTCGCTAAATATATTGTGTTAAAACATATTTATTTTGAATAAACAGAGTTATTTCGTTAGCTCGGATACGCGTAATGTTTTCTGTTTGTTGGAAATTTCGGGACAAATATTTACCTGAAGTTGAGCATGTACCTTTATTGAGCAGCGTAAGGGTAAATTGCCTCAAATGTGTGTTTTTTTCAAAAGAGTTCTTTTTGAAGCTTATTTGTTTCTGGTTAATAACAGTACCTGTATTTTATAAATACAATGTTTTACCTTACTGTCTGTTATGTGTATTAGTCTGTGGATAAAAAAATTATATGTGAACCATTTAATGATAAAATAACATAAAAAATACTGACTTCAATTAAATTTATTTATTACTAGCTGGCGGCCTTACACTGATGCAAAATCATTCCTCTTGAAAAACACTACCTATTGCAAAAACCGTATCAAGATACGTTCAGTATTTGAGTTTTAATGAGGTTAAACGACGTTGCGCGAGGCCAGTACTTGGATGGGTCACGTTCTGATTATTATTTTTTTGTTTGTTTTTTATTTTTATTTTAATGAGCTCATTCTTTTGTAGATATACTGAAGTTTCACTTCTATCGTGTGTGAATCGCACACACACCTTTATTTTTTATGTTTTTTTTTGCGCAAAATGTGTTTAAACCACCACACAAATGAAGACACCTAGGGAGGTGTCGCATATGAGTCTATCTCATATTTAACAAATTTATTTTGAAGTAATTTATAAGCCGCGCAATATAATTCGCACCTAAACAGGCAGAGAATGGCAAATCTGAGCAGCCAATCTCCCAATGTTTCATAGAACACGTGTTTCCATAAATATTCATAAATCCCATTCCACCTACACAAACAGAACAGTAACGAAAATACAACCATCGTATAATCCAGTTAAGCACATTGAAAATGTCCGACAAACCGGATAGAACTGGATGGAACCGGATAGAACCGGAATAAACACGTTTTCGTCAAGTAGACAGGTTTCATAAACCGGGTATCATGAGTTCGCGTTTTATGCACAAAGTACTAAAGTAGGTACTAGTTAGTAAAGCCATGTTGGCTAAGTGAGTGTGCTCCCGGTGACGGTGGAACATGTAGTGATCCACTGCAAAGCCACGAAAGAGATAAGAAAGGAGACGGGGTTGAGAGAGTCAAGAGATACAGTGTATTGACGTTCCACGACGTAACGCTTTCAAATTCAAATTCACAGCTTTCGTACGATTATAAATTTATACGTCAAAATCCCCCATCCGGAACCTTGATATTCTTCGATCGAATGGAACCGGTATTATCCGTAAAACATCAATCCAAAGTTGAAAGTTTAACTGCTTAGGGCATTAACTTCGATTTATAACGACAACCAAATTACTTCGCACTCGCAGGGACATAGGCACCCCTATGAATAAATTATTTGAATAACGATTATGCAAGTAAATCAGTAGGTATCATTATACTTCTTCTATTGAAAATCTCGCAACGAAATATTTTTTCTAGTTGGAAAAATGGAATTAAGGAAAATATAATAATACGCCGTCCACCAACTAGATGGATAGAGACCTGGTGAAGAAAGCGGGCTCGTGGTGGTTACAGGCTGCTACCGACCGAAGTTACTATGTTTATCAGTGGACGTCCTTCGGTTCAAATGATGATGATGAAACTGAAATTCGTTAGACCCCCTATGATTATGTATGTATAATACAGTTGATTTTATACATTTCGATGTTTTACGCTATATGTATCCGTAATCCCAAAAAAAAACCTATTTGTCCGGGATATTACAAGTTTAAAAAAACCTTTTCAACTTACAAAAAAGATGGAGATAAAAAAAAATCCATTAACCAAAAATAATTAAAACAAAATCCGGAACGTTCCCCACAAATCCGTAGAAACCGTAAAACTATGTAAACCAAAGTTGAAAGGAAATTGCCCTTAAAGCACTTAAGGCCATTACTTCGTCGCTACCGAAACCTTAATAAAATGATCGCGACCAAGTTTTACACTCTATCAAACAAAGTCGATTCGTGTACGCCCTGCGTTACGGACCCTAGTTATTTGTTATAGATGTGTAACTCCTTAAAAAGTACTATTATCGTATGCAAAGCGTAGTAATGTTAAAAAAAAAATTAACTTTAAATAAAATATTCAGTTTTTGACATTAATTGACATTGTGTACAGTTTAATTTTCATTATTGAATTGTATTTCTTTGTTAAAGCATTTATATTGTATTGATAATATTATTATGTATGTACATTTTTAAAGACATACCTGTATACAATTGTAACCTGACCTGCAAACTTTGTTATAACTAAAGAAACTAGAAGCTTGAGCTTTTTCCATTATTTTTTTTATTTTTTTTAACCAATTCAACTTGCTTTATTAAACAATTTCAAATATTAAAAAATAAATTAAAAAAAACATATATTTACCACAGCCAATCGAAGAAAAAACAAATGCCAGCAAAGCTTAAACTAGCAGATTTGTTATCTACTTATCTTGAGGCTTCAGAGTGCAGTTTACAAAATGGCGGTTAGTGTGCATGTGAAGATTTCATTTTAAAATAAAAATAATTAATAGTTTTTTTATTGTGCGATCTTAAATTAATAATGATAAAGTTAGTTAGTTAATAGTTTTGTTAAATTATTTTAAATAGTTGTCTTAAAAAGTTGTTTTAAAAAGTTCTGAGACATGACGTCAACAAAACTGAGCAGTTACCGCAAAAAATAACGAATTTCACATCTACCACGTCTGTTACGCCATAGAATACGCTACAGCAAGTACTGTTCGGTAAAATATTCCGTATCACAATCGCTGTCAGACCGTCGTCAGGGCATATCCTATGAGGTAGGGGCGTGACAACTACTCCGAATTTTGAATAGAATCTCTATATACAGTGATTGCGAATCGGTATATGATAGGTATATGATAGCATTACAAGTATTAGCATATTAATGTTCCCACTGTTGGGACACAGGGACTTATCTCTTGACGAGAAGGCTGATAAAATGGTAGGTAGTCCCCCCTACTGGTAGGGGAAATAAAAATTCAATTTTAATAAAAAAAGGCTGTAAAAAGATCTTTCATAGATATTGAAAAACAATATTTCTTTCATTAAGATGCTGAATACCTCTTAAATTACCTACTTAATATTTTATTTATTAAAATAACATTGGCTATTGCAAAAATGAAATTAAACATGGCCGTAATACATCACTTTACCTCAAAACAATTTCAACCGTATTTACGAAACTCTGTCACTTTTAATCCTACACGAAATTAGAATATGACTCCGAATTTTCGGAGTAATCAATCAAACACTACGTTATGAATACGCTGTGTAACCTTCTCGTAACGTTTGGGGTTTCGTTCGTTCTACTGTATTTTATCATCAACTTCTGCATCTCAGGGTACAATCTCGCGGTATGACTTCTACCACTGAACATTCACCATCATCATCTTAGCAGTAGAACGTCCACTGCTGGAGATAGGTGTCAAAGATCTCATTATTTCGGTTGGAAGCAGCCCGCATCCACAGGGAACCCGTCGTCTTTACCAAGTCATCCGTCCAACTCCAAGTAAGCGGAATTCTTAAAATCGGTTGTGCCGTTCAAAAGTTATGGGGGCTCATCCCCATAACCAGTACCAGTCGGTTTTCCTTCAACTTATAACCAGTGTTGATGGAAAACCGAAAATCTACAAAAATACTGTGTGGTGTATCAAATGAAAGCGCATCGCGTGCCCATTACATAATATTATGGTGTTTTACTTTTCAGGAAATAAAGGCATTAGAATCGGAGGTTTTTCTTAAATTTTAAATTAAGATTTATTGAATTGTATATTTATACTTCAAGTCCATTAACGAATTATGACATAGTTATCTGCTGCTAATTAGTTTCAAGAAGAGTTAGAATCTACGTTGGGTTGCGATTTTCTTAGAACGACTACAGATTTCTTGATTTTACAGGACTTAGAACAGGACCATGCATATCAAAATAAGAGAAATGTATGCTTAAAAGTTAAATAGATGGTTAATTAGATTTAGGTTTTGAATTATTAAAATATTGTATAGTTTTCGAGAAATCTACTCTAAAAAACAGTTCTGATAGGACCTTTATACGAACTAGTTTCAGTGTATCACTAAAAATAAAGCAATACCACTTGGCGTAAAAATATCTGTCTGACACAAAACCACTCCCTTTAAAAGGTCACGACTCTTTAAATAGGGCGCGCCATTTATGCAGAAATATTTCATAAAATATATGGAACTTGTGATGACGGATTCCTGAAGTGAACAGAGATGTACAGAGGTATTGAAATATTGGAAATATTTAAATATCTCAGGTGCTTAAAGAATAAGGTTTGGAGTATTTTTGAAAAACTTGAAAAGATATTTTTATAGTTTGTGTGTGAATATTTTCGGCTTAAAGATTTTTTTTTCTCAGAAGAACAAACAATTTCACTTAAAATTCACTTTTTTTAGCGCTTTGTGTGTGAATATTATACCAGATAAAATTGTGTTTCCCTAGATATTTCTGTTAATTAGCTACATTAACTAATGAGTGCGCGACGGGTGAACGCTGCTTATGCACTCACAATAAATTTATTGCTAAGCGCATCACTTACTGCATTTTCGCTTGTACAAATAATTTTCATACTATCATACATTGCACTGAAACTTAAATTTAGTTTTTCATCAAAATTCTATGTGAATATCTTCAAAAATAAATGAAATAAATCCATGGCCGCTCCCCGACTTTGGAATGCCCTGCCCCATTCAATATTAGCCAGTCCTTCACTTAACGTTTTCAAAGCAAAAGTAAAAGATCATTATCTCTCTGAAAACACTTAGTATTATTTTAAGTTAGGTATTTATCTATATGGAAAATATTCTAGGTTATGTATAATGATATATTATGTGTATGTGTTATTTATAATATATGTATATTTTAACATAAATATTTATAGTTATAGGTATTAATTTTAGTGTTTAAATATTAATATATATATATATAGTATATAATAGTATTTTGTGCTTAACAATTGTTTTTGTAATTTAAGCCTTTTTTTCTATTTACATCTCTCTTTCTAACTTGTATGTACACTGCATCTCTACCTACTCTTATTTTTTCAAATTTCTTCATAACCATAGGTTTACTGTAAGAAAACTCTTATAGGGTTAAGCTCGCCTTTGTACATGACTATTGTTAATAAACCTTAATGTATCCTTTTTGTGAACAATAAAGAATTTATGAATTTATGAATAAATTATATTAAAGTTTCTCACATATTTTTTTTTAATCGTATAGTTGGTCTAGGTCATTACTTGGATGGTTGACCGCTCTGACCGCAACTTTTTGTAATTTGTTTTTATTCTAAAATGTATTTATTTAACTTTTTATTTATTTGAGTTCCTAGTTTGAAAAGAGAATTATCAAATGGTAGCAATTTCCAACTAAAACAGGCAAACATTGGGGAATCACAAGAATAAATCATTAAACTTAAGTGATGGATTCTCCAGAGTCCATACAAAATCACAACATAAAACTCAAACGACTGAATTCACTCGAATTATTTTGACTGAAACCATTTATTAATTAATTGAACATCTCAGCTTGAGTCCGAAGTTATAATTGCGAGTTAATTGGTAAATATTTCGGAATTGTTCAAGAATTGTTATTGCTTTCGCTTTAATAGCAGTTAATTTGATTATATACACTAGTATATTAGTATTGATTATATACCTACTTTCAATTGTATGCAGAAAAAGATTGTGACGCATCCTTAAACGTACCTACACCTTCGGGAAAGCGCCCCGACGTGCTTGTGAATTACACAAGCGCGTCAATCACGTGATATGAACCCACAACCTCGTGTGCCTCAGGCGGATCTTCGCCCTCCGAGCCACAGAGGTCGTCAGGATACATGTGTTTCATGCAATAAATATATACATTACGTTACTTGACTTAATAAATAAATAAATAAAATAAATAAATATTTCCGGACAATCAACACAACAACATCTAGCCCCGTGGTAAGCTCCAAGCTTGTGTTACGGGCACTAGATATCTGATATACTTAATATAATATACATACATATATAGATATTTTTATTATACATATTAAACACCCAGACCAAGGAGAAAAGTGCAGAACATACAAACAATTTTAAACTCGGCGGGAATCGAACCCGCCGACTCTTGCTCTACAAGCGGACATTCGCCCACCACGCCACCAAGGCAGTCCTAATACTCAAGAACTATAGTAAAATAGTGTAGAATGAGCGGCCGTATCATTAAATGGTGTTCTCTCCCACACAACAATGGATAAAGAAAAAATTAAAAACCTAATTAAGCATTATATTAAAAATTATTATTCAATTGGATACTAATGCAATTATAATAGTGTATTTGAATGTATTGATCTGAATTGATTTTCCCTTTGTTTTGAAATTGACATTATTCTTGCAGTAACAGTGGCCTTAGTTACAGTTACAACTTTAAGTATCTGAGCTATATCTGTAAATGTCCCGTCAAAATCCATCCAGTCGTTACAGAGATTTTCCGATACAAACAGATACAGTATTAGTACAGTGTCTAAAAAAAATGCAATAAGTAGAAACCGAAATTCCATTTTTATTTATTTGTACAGCCTACGAGTAGCTTTCACATGCCATGTTTTTATATTTTTCCAATAATTTTCGAATTTGGTTGTAAAATATTAAAATATAAAAACAAATTCAAAATCTTCACTGGGAACTGTAATTATATGGTATCAGTACAATTTGAGAGGTTGACAGCCGCAAAAGTTAAAAAACTGCGTAGCGGTATCAGTCAACGACAATAATGTGAAGTAGCCACTTGAACGTCCAGTGGTACTGTAGTGCCACAAAACTTTATGCCGACTAACGTCCATGGTACTAGAGTGCCACACAAGTTTTTGGTTTTTTTATTTCGGATTTTCTTTATTTTCTAATAAGACAAGTTGCTAGTGTCAATGTCAGATGTCATTGTCAATAATTATTCTACTAAATTCTAATTAGAAAAACCAATACCTGGCAACAAAAATTATGAAAAAAAAATTATTTTGACAATAAAGTGAGATAAATTTTCCGCCATTTTCCTATTTTTCGCAAGTTAATTTCTTTATGATTTACTTGTGATATCTGTATTAAAATTAAATATGTTATTGAAAAAACTAGACTCCAACCCCGTTAAAACGGTACCAAAATAATAATTAAATGTTCAGAGGAAGTATTTTAAATAAATTTATCAAAATAGGTCTCCAAATCAGTCTAAAAATGCTACCATCCTATTTTTGATATTTTTTTAGTAAATGAAGATGTAGGTACGATGATTCATATTATTATTCAAGTTTATATAATTATAATAAAGAACATAAATACATTTTTGGTTTTGAAATAGGTTTAGTACTTTTTATGTGATAAATAGTTTTAACGGAAAAATCGCGCAGCGTGGCACGCACCGCTCGCGTAACGCGGGCTGGGACGTTAGTCCCTAGTTACGCCGCGGGCGCTGGACGTTACAGTGGGTAGTCCCTTAAAATTATGTAGATAATTCTAATTTTAATTCTAAGTGGAGGAACTGAGACCTGCACTGACATCTCGCCTAGGAGTGTTATGTGCACTATCCCCCTGCCTAACCAGGCCCCAACCAGCCCAACTCCCTCATGTAGCGGAGTAGGACTTTCGGTGTTGTAATTAATTATGTAGATAGTCCAGCATTAGGCATGATTACATAAAAATGGGTATTCTATTTATTCCGTCTTTTAGCCTGTTCAAAAAGACGGGACCAATATTTTTCGCTTTTTAGTAAGAAAGTGCCAAGATATAGACTACTAACCATAAGATAAGATAAGATAATCATTTATTTGCTCAAAAAAAAGGTAACATTTTGGTCTCATATACAAAATAAAAATAAGTTCGGCTATGTTTTTGCATGAATGCGGTCGCATTGAGAAACCTCCTTTTTCTTTGAAGTCGTTTAAAAAAGCATACTATTTGCATTAATAATCGACATAACGAACAATTTATTAATATTAGCCACTTTTTTTAACTTATTTATTGAAATGTTTTATTCAATAGCAGGTAGCCAAAACCAACTCAAGGCACATGTTGAGTAATAATTTCGTACATCACTCCCCAACTATTTGTCACTCGGAGGTTGCATGCATTCCTGACAAGCCGGGAATATTTGGAGAAAGTTTCACATAACCACAACCTTTGATACAAGGTGTCACAGAAACGTAATATAAAGTGCGAATTATTGTATTCCTTTTCTATAGCATTTAAATTATTATAGTTTTGAATAATAATTTATAAACACTATTACTTATATCTATCAATATAAACAAAAATGAATTGTTGTTCGTTAGTCTGATTAAAACTCGAGAACGGCTGAACGGATGTTCGTGGAGGTCTAGGAAAGTTTTAAAAGGCGAGAAAAAATCGAATAATTGCCGGGAAAAAAAATTGAATAAAAACCCGTGCGAAGCCGGGGCGGGCCACTAGTGTAGAATAAAATAGAATAGAAATCGTTTATCTGCAGCTAAACACAAATTAAATAAAAATAAAAATTGTACAACTTACTATATTATATAATCATAGTTAACACTTGGGCAGTCGCGCCCTGTTTTGATACGCTAGGAGTCGCTACCGTGTCCACCGGACCCAGTTTAATATTGCTGGATTTTTCTATAATTACTGAATTTAATGTTATTGTGTATTTCCTAACGGTAATTATATTATAAAATAAAATTACAAATGGTATTAAACATTTATATTTATTACTTTTATTCATTAAAAAACGCAATCTAAAAACATACTAAAATTCAACTAACTTTAACGACACATTTTAAACATTATCATATATCTTAGTAAATAACGAAAATAACATTAAGTTTCTTTATTTTTCTAATACTACTATAATGTACTTATTCCAAATCACAATAAGAGACCCATCATTATTTGGTAAAAAAAACTAAAAAACTTCTCTAAAAATCACAGTCTAAAAATACCTTATTTTGTCACTTGGCAAGTCAAATATTGTTATTAATATTGTTATTGCAGTTCACACATATTGCTTTAGTGAATTTTCAATTTACTGCACAACTTGACTCCTTGAGGAGCTAGTTTCTTCAGGTCCCTCTGTATTTTGTATTTCTTCGTCGCCATCTTGTTCGGAAGCTGTTTCATGGTAATTTATTTCTGTTTCTGAGCATTCTTCATTATCTATTGCTTCGTTCAAGCATTCTTCAATATCCCATAACCTTAAGGGCCTATTAGTGTCCATTTTTTTATAATAAAAACAAATTTTAAATAATTAATAAGGGTTATAAAGTTATGAAAAATCACTTACGTATATAGTCGCTACCGGGTCCAAAGAACCCATAAGCACCTTTTAAGTCCATAACACTCGAGCGCAGCGCGTCAACTGACTGCTGCGACTTTTATTCGCTGTCTCAATCCAACGTCGGAAGGTACTAAGAGCGGCAATGTTGCAATCCTTAAGATTCAATAGTTACCATGCAAACAATGGGCGACTGGGTCTGATAGACCCTTTAGCGACTGCTTAAGTGTTAAACAAATAATTTGTCTTTAGCACTGCAAAATGGACCTTACTCAGCATAAGCGGGAAGTATTCAGTACAACCCACGCTGGTCTTTCCGTAAGAACCATGTAGTTCTGAATTATTTAAAACTAGTAATTATGAATACAAGAGAGATGGCAGCAGCATTAAATGAGATTGTCCCTCGGCAGTAGTAGTTTGGATGGGAATACATCCTAAAATAATTATGGAAGTGCTCTACCAGGATTAGCCTAAAATTATTTTAGCACATAAATATATATTGTGAAATAATTAATAACATTAGTAACTGCCATAGTAACCTCTGAATTAATGTTATAGGCAGTTAAATTATTATGAAAAATATAAAATTACATCGCAATGTAGTTATTAACCCCCGACCAAAAAAGAGGGGTGTTATAAGTTTGACGTGTCTGTCTGTCTGTCTGTCTGTCTGTGTCACCATAGCTCCCGAACGGATGGAGCGATTTCAATTTAGTTTTTTTTTGTATGAAAGGTGAGTCTTGCGCGAGTGTTCTTAGACATGTTTCATGAAAATCGGTTGGGCCGTTTAAAAGTTATGGGGGTGAGAGTGGGGAAGCAAAACCGAAAATCTGCAAATATACTAGTGTGGGGTATCATATGAAAACGCATCGCGTCCACATTACATAATATTATGTTGTTTTACATTTAAGGAAATTAAGGCATTGAAATCGGGGGTTTTTCTTAAATTTTAAATTTAGATTTATTTTATCTTTACTCATATTACCTACTTATGTTATTATAAAGCTGAGGAGTTTGTTATTTTGTTCGATTAAACGCGCTTATCTAAGGAACTTCGCGTCTTATTTAGAATATCTAACAATATCTAAATATTGTTAGATAGGTAGCCTTTTTATCGAAGAAGGATATAACGTTATTTTACCGCGGAAAATACGCCGTTTTCGCTGGAAAATCCATAAAACACGAGCAACGCCGTTTAACATTAATATTTATTTATATATTTATTTATAAATAAAAAATATATTCGTTGGTATTAATGTATTAAATAAATTTTTGATACCACATTTATGTTGCACCTTGTATAATCTATGTTTAGTTATATAGACTTAGTGGGGTTGCCAACCTTTCCCGGATTTCATTTTACCCGGAAAATTGCGAAGAAGTTGTAGTTTCAACTTAAATATTATATGAGCTGCGGCTGTACCTGTAGTATGCCTTTCCTATGGAAATAAAAATATAGAATAATCTAAGGCTTAAATAAGATAAATAAAAATACATAATGGTTATACATTAAAAATGTATATATTTTACTATACATATTAAACACCCAGACTAAGGAGAACATTCAAATACTTAGCCCTTAGGCGGGTATCAAACCTGGTACCTCTCCCGCCGCAAGCGGACATTCACCACTGCGCCACTGAGGCAGTCAAATCACATTTATTGTATGAGAGCCTCCGTATGATATAGGGTAACAGAAATACATAATTTTTGAAAATTTTAACTATAGCGATGAAATTTATCACGGTTCTTATTATACAGACAGACAACGAAATCTCAGTAAAAGGACCCAGTTGTACCCTTTAGGTACAGAATCTTGTTTATTTTTTGTTGCATTTTCTCCGTCTCCAACATCATAATAATGAAACAGCTTCATTTTACATGAAAACTCGGGTAAAATCAATATTACACGGGCAACACTGCGGGGCGTAGCTAGAAATAATCTAAAAACCTGACACAGCCACTTTATAATCGAATAAATAAGTCCCCAAAGAAACACTGCAAAGGAATTCCTCCCCAAATTGAAAATAATTCGCTCTCACCCTTGGAATTTATAAATTAACCCTTCCAAGCTCCCTCAGATAATGATATCTGTCATAATAGACCTATTAACATAACCAGCGCACCTTAAACCTTATCTCGGGGGGATAAAGTTGAAAATCCCCGTTCGCCCCCGCCCTGTGTTGCCAACAATGCGAACAAGTTAGCATGAATTGGAGTAAATTATAACGTTTTCTGCATTTCGGGTAGTTTGTTCTTTGTGTGGAATTAAAATAGGCGTTTTATGGCATTGTATCAGATCAAATGCAAATTCGAGAAGTTTACTGAATAGATATTTTGATTTTATGTAAATTCGTAGATCTATTATCTTTATGGAAAATGAAGTATGCATTTTATGTTGCTGTAATTTTTAATTAACTGTACTTATCTAGGATTTTATTTGGGATGTTAAATTCTGGTTTCTACGTAACGCCGTTTTGCGGAACAAAATGGCGGGGATGAGAGATTTTACGGATTTTGTATTTTACTCGTTAAATTCCGAGTTGAATATTACCTCGCGTTTGAACCTACAAATTTTTGTTTGTATACTGTTTTATACTTAAAATTAAATATTAATACTAAGCTTGTGTATCATTTATGATATAAAAAGCCTGTTTCACGATCACCCGGTAAAATAGCCAACAGTTAAAATAAATAAAATAAATAAATATTTCCGGACGATCCACACAACAACATCTAGCCCCGTGGTAAGCTCTTAGCTTGTGTTACGGGTACTAGACATCTGATATACTTAATAATAATATACATACATACATAGATATTTTTTACTATACATATTAAACACCCAGACCAAGGAGAAAGTGCTTGCAGAACATACAAACAGTTGTCCCCTCGGCGGGAATCGAACCCGCTACCTCTTGCGCCGCAAGCGGGCTCTCGCCAACCGCGCCACTGAGGCAGTCAAAATATAGGGATCACAAGTCAACTGACAGCTGTCAGTGACTGACTGACAGAGATTGCTCTATATTTTAACCATAGAACATGTTACTCAAAGATGGTGAGACAAGCCTTCAGTCAATAATATTGCTGGCTTTTACTTATTGCATGTAGACATTTATATATTATTTTGGATTCTGGTATGGTGGCTGCATGTGCTCCTGTTATTTCTCTGGAATGGCTGGATCAAGTTTTAATTACGCTTTCGCTATCGTATAGTTCGCTGGTTGGTGTTATAAGGAGTAAGTAAGTTAAACGGCAAATAACCAATCGGTTCCGACCTCCGACCGATTGTCTACGGTCGGGTGGAAATTGAAAATGGATCGTGTGGAAGTTGGTTGTCCGATCGAAATATAGGTATCATGGGGAGAGCAGCCGTTCCGAGGGGCTTTGTCGGTGGTCGTTTCTGATAGCTAGACGGTCGGAACCGATCATGGATATGATGACGTCATTTTGAGATGTGATTTGGTAGTCGGAATGGATCGTTAAGCAGGCCTTCTAGACTAACTTTTACCTAATAATATTATATACGTAATTGTTCCCGACTGGAGACCACGAATCGGCAAGCGCGTAGTGCGTCCACCGTCCAGATGGACGGATGATTTGATAAAGTATGCGGGCTCACGGTAGATGCAGGCCGTTTCCAACCGAAATAACTGGATTCCTTCGGATTAAATGTTGATGACACCTTATATAAGCTAATTTTAGGCAAAATTATGTTTTAAATACTTATAACGCCAGCGCAGTGCGCACTATTAATATTAAATGCGTTTTTACAGGAACACCAGCATATTGATATTTTTAAAGATATATTAGCAAGACGCTTCGTGTTTTCGTTAAGTTTAAATTTATTACAATTGTTCATTTTTTAAATTTTGTATGCTCTATTCTGGTTTTGTTAGATTGTACGAGTGTATATAATGTGTGTAAAAAATAAGTAATTTTTTTTTAGCCTAAGATAGTTATAATTGGGGCCCAAGCTGTAAAATAACTATTTAAATTAAATAAATTATTATTAAATTAAAATCATGTTTTTGCAAAAGAAAATCTCGTGAAGTGGCGATGTGATACGACAAAAGGGTGTGTAGCGGTTTATGATAATTTTAGGCAAATCAACTTGCTCAGCACGTATGCAATTTGGCGTTTTGCCAGGAAGGACAAACAAACAAATTTTTACGCATGCGGATTGCAAGAGGAACATCAAAATGCAGAAATTATGAATGCTTCTTTTTATTATGGTCCAAACGTTTCGACACTGATACTCATCCGCCATTTTGGGAAAGGCGTGACTTTGCGGTAAGTGATGGATACCATGTCAATTGATAGAGTGAATGCTTTCAAACAAAAAGTATAACAAGATACAAAATCATTTATTTCCATTGTTTGGTTTTACAAAACTTAGACACCTCAAATATATAATAAAATTAAGTAATCAAATCTCTAACTTATACGGTTTCTGTGATATTGCGATTATAAATTATACCTAAGTATCTCAGAAACCATACTAGTCAGAAATTGGATTCCAAAGCACTTTTTTATAAACATTTGATATGTCAATTTATATACACAAGTACGAGTATAAACAATGGCCGTGAAATTACGTTTTTTTCAAAATAAGTAGGATCAGATCTTTTATTCTTTTTGGACCCAAATATCTCGGAAACCTTATCCGTTAGAGATCCGTTCGATAAAAACATTTTTGTTTGTAAGCATATTGTTCTGTCGATTGACATGGGTTTAACTTATTTAAACAATACAGAAACAGGACGTAATTTGAATACTTGTGCAGAATCAGGGGATTTTTGCCATTGGTCAGGAGAGAAGTCTTTGTGTCCCAGCTGTGGGAACCTAAAGAGGGGTATACAGTGCACCTCTCATATTTATTTTTCTGATTATCAGAATTGTGTTTGATATTGCTGCCATTATGCCACGTTTATAAATGTGTGTAATCATTTGAGATTATTTTGTTAGCACAAAAAACTTTACAAACAAATTTAAAGAAAACAGCTATATAAGGGCCCCCTTTTTAGGTAGGTAATGCAGAAAAACTTAACAGAATTTTAATCAAGTTTTTCGTGTTACTAAATTACTATGGATTTTGTGTATTATGTAATAATTTTGCTAACTGCTAAATTTACAAATAAAACTTAAATGCTAGCACACTTCAACAGCTTCAAAATAATGCCAATTTTTTGTATATAGACTACAACATAAAATCATAAAACAACCAGTTTCGTTTCAAAGAAATCGTACAAGTAAGAAACAAAACAATTTTCAAAGTGCTCCCATTTTTTTGGAGACACGAGACCCCATTCAAAGGGGATAACATTTCCGATCATTATCACACTGTATATATAGTAAGCCTAATTTGCCGTACAACATTATAAAAAAAACGTTTATAATGTCATCAAATAAAAAGTAAATTAAATTTTGTAGATAGTATAAATGGTATCCAATCAACATGTTAGTTCTGCCAAGCCAAGCTCTATGACAGAACTAGGTCCTGTCATAGCGCTGGTCTTCCAAGTTGACCAAAAATAGCGAGAAGCGACTGCTGCGTTACTCTCAAAAACATTAAACAATATTTTAATTTTATTCAGGACGGATCGCAAGTTTAATTCATATTTTGAAGATCAAGTCTTTAGAGTAAGGTAATATTTCCGAGTACACGCTTCCAAGCCGATAAGACGGTTGTAAATTCCGATTTTAACAGTCTTCCAGCTTTATAGTCGCGTTATCACTGGACCCTTAAAGTTATCACTTCAAACTAAACTCGTAAAAATCGTCAGATATATATTTTTATTGAATTTATTTCTGTGCTGCTCTTTTTTTGAGCTCAGGCGAATATAATATGTCATATTCGAGATAATGCAAGACTCGACAACCGGAAATGGTTAAGCTTTGTTGTACTAATATGTTACTATACTACTGTATTTAGCAACTAAAATTAACCCGTTAGAAATGCAATACCATAATGCCTCGCGAAGCCAGAACGGGTGCTCGTTAGTAAAACTGCTATAGTTTTAAGCTACAATTAAAATAATTACATAAACAGTAAACATGATGTAAAACACCATATGACTGTTCACACGTTTCATGGTTCGGAATAGTAAATGGCTCATTAAGCGAATTGTGCAGGTAACCGGCTCGTTAAAACTTAATTAATGAGTTAAACAGATGGGTTAACTAAATTCTGGTTAGCGTTCTGATTAAGTGGTCTCCGTTGCGAGAATTAGGGTGGAATAATATTTGATAATTAATATTATCGTATTGTGTTTCACCGTATTGAAATAATGTAAATTTATTTTTTTGAATAAAAACATAGATAAAATATATCTGGGGTGAAACGAACCAGTGTGGAGTAAAAAAATATAAATGAAACTATTTAGAAATACAATGAAGACAATTCGTAGAGTATATTTTGACAGAAACGTTTTTTTCAATATAATATATTATGTTTGCCTGGTGAGTGTCCTTCACCCCTTTCCGGAGTATATACCATAAAGGAAACACCTTGTTTAGTAATTAGCAGTGGTAGAAAACTGAAAACATTATGAATAAATTATACATCTCAGTGTAAACAAGCATTATCCCTTAGCTTTAACAGACAATTTATGGTATTCATGGTGTAAAGACATTAAAATTCCATACATGTCGCTCCCGTTTTTGCTCTGCTCGTGAGGCATTCAGTGTTGCCATTACTAGTCAGAGACATTCAGTGTTGCCAGTCAAGAGAACTCATTAGGTTAGAATCTAGTTTAGATACTGTATCTTCAAATAGGCTATGATATTATGACGGGGAATATAAATATAATTTAATGTGTTATGTGTACGTTACGATCATGGTGTAACTGACAGGCAGACAGTTGCATCGTCAGATGACAGTTCCGATACACAGTATTATTTGTAGATAAAATGGATAAGGTATATGTATTATTACTGTAAAAGAAAAGAACCCGAACTACGGTACATCCTCAGATTTACCGCAAATGACAATATACGAACATTGACAAATTATAAATTGAAATTTATAGATGTTAACAAAATGTTTTACCTTTACCGTTTTTATGTAGTGGTTGCAAATTAAATATATATAAACCTAAAAGAGTAAGAGGTTTGAGCCCTCGTGTCGTGTCTGTGTAAAATATAAGTATTACACTTAGTTAGAACTAGGTGTCACTATTTCTACCCTGAGAGGTTTATCTCAAGTAGGTATTAAGTATGCAGTAAACTACAAACTACTTTAATCAGATAATAATAGATTATAAGTACCTACTTTGTTCACTTCTTGTGACTAAATTTTTTTTAGTTGTATTTGAATGAATGGCGAACGACGGACATGAGTTGGGAAACATAAGAATTTATCAAAATGTTTTTTTTTATTCGGACTTTTACTATTAGTAATTGCTAAATGCTAGGATCAACCCGGCCGGCAGGTAATAGCAGTTGAAAATTTATACTCAACTGCCTATACATTTTTTATGATAATTATAATAGACCATTTCATGGTTTTTCATAAACAAACATAACCTGATTGCATTCTGCAAAACGTGATTCTATAGAATACTTAAAACTAGTATCTAGCATTCTCTAGTTAGAACTTATTATTTATTTTATATAAAGTAAAATTAAAACTAGAAAATTTTCTCCTCACAAACATAACAGGATCGCTAACCACGTTCAACATGTATTTTCCAACATTTACCGTTCCTTAACTAACGTTCCGTATAATACTAAGACTTACATAGTGAATGATGGTCGCACCTTTACCATCTCAATCTCATTTCAAAATCATTCAGGCTTATACCAGTAATAGTTGCTAAATTTTAGGTTTTACTAGCAAATCCTAGGATTTTAAAATAATTTATCGTAAAACGAATACAAAAATAAGATTCATACAGACGAATAGTGAACCTCCTCCTTTTTTGAAGTCGGTGAAAAAGTACGTAACTCGAGAAATAAAAACAACCTTGCTCATATACCTACTATGTAAACAGTACTAAACATATATCTCAAAGACTCAGAGTTCAAATATTCGTTTTCAAAGATCATTACTCTCCGTCATCAATCGGTTAAACGAGAACCATCAAGGAAACAAATTGAAACAAGTACTTAACGTAATGAAACATTTGTATAGGTCGCTAATCGCTGTTTCAAGGATTAAGGAGTTTAGCGGATCTGTGGGAGTCGTAATTCAAGGGAAGGATGAGGTTTGGTCGGAATTACAGCGGGTATACTGCGTTTCATAGTTTTTCTCGCAGAAATAACGCATTTTTGTCTTTAATCAATAAATCCTATAAAAACCGGATCTGTGAAATCAGTTGCGTTTTTTTTAAGATCTAATCATATTTAGTTAATAGACAGCAGAAACGACTTAACGACTTGGTTTCATACTTTGTGAAGATTGATAATGTTCCCTATTACTTGAATTTGTTATATATTATCAAAAGGTTTACGAACAGCCACTACCTAAACGCTTTTATTATTTTTTTCCTAAAAAAGATCAAATTTTTTGGTTATATTATAACCTGAACTCTTTAATACAAAATTAAATGTTAAACTGTTTCTTTGTGACCTGCATGATCTATCGTTAATATTGAAATTCGACACCAGTAAAGATTATGTCCAAACAAGTAACTTTTTGGTGAATGCTTTACTTGCTTTTTTATATATTAATGTTTTACAAAAAAACATGTTAACTTAAACACTAATAGCAACAAAACCCCTTAAGGTTTAAACAAGTGCTATTATGTTCCCGCTTCCACTCCGACCATCATAAGTCCAATCAAATTAATTACATAGCAAACGTCACTGCTTTCAGCTTTCCAATAGAAACAAGCGATCGCTTAAAACTTGAATTACTTTTGGGATAATTGATTCCCAAGTCTATAATATGTTGTTAAGGGTTAAAGTTGCTAGTAGAGATGGCAACTGACATTGAATAATCGAAGACGATCTATCGATTCGATTGAATCGATTCTTTGAAGCTTCTAATCAATTTTAGATATTGAATATTAAAAATAATATTAAACCAGATAACCAGTATTCAAATAAATTTCGAATAAATTGGTATATTTATTTTATATACCTACTACTAATATACGTAAAATATACTATTTTTGAAACGGGGTTCTATGAAGACTGTTTATTAGCTTTGAGTAAGACAAAAGAAATATATTCTGGATAACAAAACAAAAAAAATATTAGAGCGCCCTTTGAAACACCATATATTTCGTAAATCTTCATTTTTGAAGTGAAACTTCTATAGAATCGTAGTGATTTCAAACCGGATGCAAAAAGATGAAACGGAAATGGTAAGAGACACAAATACAATGCTTTATTTAAATTTCTTTGCGCGATACTTCGTAGTTGAGACTACGAAGTATCGCGCAAAGAGGTATTGCTGTATTTTATTTATATTATTTTGTAACATACTTTATGTAATACGCTTTATTGAAGTAATATAAATAATCCGAATAATTACAGATATATGTTTGTTTCTCTTATCATTTTAGCAAATGCGTTCATTTACCCTTTTTTTCTATTCGATATTATATCATAATTATAGTTCGTAAGTAGTAGACTCCAATAGTGCGTCGTAGCTGACACACACACACTTTTTTTTATTCTTCTTATTCTTTCGTCGATTTACTGAAGTTTCACTTCTATCGTGTGTGAATCGCACACACACCTTTTTTTATATCTATTTCTTCATTGAAAGCTCACTTAAAATTCTTCTAAGCGAGAAATTATTATAACAGTCCATCTTAATTAACCTAAGGGGCCGTCCCCACGTGCGGTAGAATTTCAGCGATGTTATCGTCGTTCCACGTATTTCTATACACTCTCTTGGCATGTGTCTCCACATGAAGCTGATATCGCAAATACGACAAGTCGTTCGGAGTGCGGGAAACATCATAACATCGCAATAGGAAGTGGAAGGTGCCGCTCTCGCGGGGTCACGCGACGTGCTCGTTGTCAGGCGTCGCTGTCGCAAGAATTCCTGTTGACACACGGCAATTCCGTTACCAGTCGTTGCGACCACGCTATGATCCGTTACGAGTTGCGTCGATACGTTAGTGGAATTGCTCGTCCGTGGAGATTACCCAACAATGTAAGCATCCACATCATCTCCACGAGTGAAATAATGGCGACGTTCTGGTCGCGATTATTTCACTCGTGGAGATGGCCCCTAAGCTTAATTTAATATACATGAATCCCATTTGTCAGAAAATACAAGACTTGTATTTTTTTATTGTCAGTTAGGATCTATTCAACTTTATTTCATACAATTTATCTAGTAATGGTATTAGAGGATTTAATAAAACTAAATTTAAAATTAAAGAAAAACCCCCGATTTTAATGCCTTAATTTCCTTAAAAGTAAGTTTGGGAGGTATGATGTCCCAGACAGACAGACAGACCGACAGACAACAGACAGACACGTCAAACTTATAACAACCCTCTTTTTTGGTCGGGGGTTTAAAATGGAAAACTTAATATCCTTTCCATCTATGTACAATTTACTGATTTGGTTCGATTCAAAATCGATACAAAATCGATTGCAAATAATGAGGTAACATCCCCAATCCTGTATATTATAATGTGGTTATGAACTTGAATTACTTTTGGGATAATTGATTCCTAAGTCTATAATATGTTGTTAAGGGTTAAAGTTGCTAGTAGAGATGGCAACTGACATTGAATAATCGAAGTCGATCTATCGATTCTTTGAAGCTTCTAATCGATTTTAGATATTTAATATTAAACCAGACAACCAGTATTCAAATAAATTTCGAATAATTTGGTATATTTCTTTATCTACAGTAAAAAAAATATTAGAGAAAACATATTACAGTGTTGTACGTAAAATATACTATTTTTGAAACGGGTTTCTATGAAGGTTATAAGATTTATTAGCTTTGAGACAAAAGAAATATATACTGGATAACAAAACAAAAAAAATATTAGAGCGCCCTTTGAAACACCATTTATTTATGTATTTCGTAAATCTTCATTTTTTATATCTATTTCTTCATTGAAAGCTCACTTAAAATTCTTCTAAGCGAGAAATTATAATAACTGTCCATCTTAATTAACCTGAGGGGCCGTCCCCACGTGCGGTAGAATTTCAGAGATGTTATCGTCGTTCCACGTATTTCTTTACACTCTCTTGGCATGTGTCTCCACATGACGCTGATATCGCAAATACGTGGAAGGAAGTGGAAGGTGCATCTCTCGCGGGGGCACGCGACGTGCTCGTTGTCAGGCGTCGCTGTCGCAAGAATTCCTGTTGACACACGGCAATTCCGTTACCAGTCGTTGCGACCACGCTATGATCCGTTACGAGTTGCGTCGATGCGTTGGTGGAATCGCTCGTCCGTGGAGATTACCCGACAATGTAAGCATCCACATCATCTCCACGAGTGAAATAATGGCGACGTTCTGGTCGAGATTATTTCACTGGTGGAGATGGCCCCTAAGCTTAATTTAATATACGTGAATCCCACTTGTCAGAAAATACAAGACTTGTATTTTTTTATTGTCAGTTAGGATCTATTAAACTTTATTTCATACAATTTATCTAGTAATGGTATTAGAGGATTTCATAAAACTAAATTTAAAATTAAAGAAAAACCCCCGATTTTAATGCCTTAATTTCCTTAAAAGTAAATTTGGGAGGTATGATGTCCCAGACAGACA
Organism: Gymnoscelis rufifasciata; assembly: GCA_929108375.1. Taxonomy (NCBI): domain Eukaryota; kingdom Metazoa; phylum Arthropoda; class Insecta; order Lepidoptera; family Geometridae; genus Gymnoscelis; species Gymnoscelis rufifasciata. The sequence continues at coordinate 2,013,229 of OV815327.1, read as the reverse complement.
GACAGACACACAGATAGACAGACCGACAGACAACAGACAGACACGTCAAACTTATAACAACCCTCTTTTTTGGTCGGGGGTTTAAAATGGAAAACTTAATATCCTTTCCATCTATGTACAATTTACTGATATGGTTCGATTCAAAATCGATACAAAATCGATTTCAAATAATGAGGTAACATCCCCAATCCTGTATATTATAATGTGGTTATGATGCCCGTTAAGTTTCCACTCGTTAAGTCGTTAACTCGATTAGTGCGTCTAACTTAGATGAATATTATTTAGGGTTGTAATTGATCGAAGAAAATTGGTTTTTGGGTAATTTCCGGTTTTATAATTTGTTTACGGAGGGTAAAAGTTTTGGTTATGAAGAAATATTTTATAACTAGCTTAACGTGTTTTAGCTTAGCGTGTTTTTTGGATTTTCCCTTGGGAACAACGTATTCCCGCTGTAAAAGTTCCTCAATAAATGGGCTTTAAATTCAAATCGGACCAGTTGTTCCCGAGATAAACGGGTTAATAATAAAGTTATTATTTCAATGAGATCTAAACCTAATTTTTTTAAGAGTGTAAGATATTAATGTTACATGTTATTATGACTACAGGGTCATAATGATATAAGTTATTACATTACGTCTTCTATCTCCGGACATGTCAAACGACGCCATTCCTATACTGTTCCGGTTCCGGAACTGTCATAACCCCTGTACGAAGTGCAAAGATCCCACAGACTTCTTAAAATTTTGTAATATATTTTTACACAAGCCTTTTTTATTTCGTAATTAAAATTTGCAAAAACCATGTAAGGTTTCGTAGGAATTAAACTCATACAAGTTACTTATTAAAAAAAACATAAATACATCTTCTTTTCTATTACCTGTGAAGAAAAGTACTGATCTTTATCGTTCGAGAGATAAGAACTATCAGACTTGTGTCGACATGAAGATAGACTTCTTGTAACTTCTGTTCTGGTTTTCTCAACTTTTTCCGTAATATATCATATTTTACATCACTACTCGTTAATCCCCAAGCGGTAGCCGGTTACCGCTTACCTGACCTTATTACCTGAGGTGAGGGTCAAGGAGTTAACTCTTAGGCATAATAGATACTTTAGTTAAACGAAATCTAAACAAAATTAGCATAAATTGGAGTACAATACAATGTCACGAACCGTGCGCGCTTAGCGAGCGATAAAAAGCGAGTGACTCGAGCGGGTAGCGTGCGTTAGGTTGGTTGATATGTTTTTCTTTTCTACCCTCAAATCAATTCTTTTGCACACAGAAACAATTACAAATCTTGGTTATAACATAGGTCACGTACAAAGGCAAGCGAGCGATAAAGTGCGTGGACGGTGATTTTTGCATCACTACTAGAGCTACAAAGCTTAAATATTAGGTCCTTACATATGAAATTGGCGTTTTTCGTACTGGCCACTTTAATCACAAATTTCTCCTCTTTGGTAAGGAATTCCAAATTCAAATTTGTACAGCTATAGACTCATGTATTTGTGCTTCGATGATCGTCATTCATTTGTTTTTTTTCTTCTGCTTTTTTCTGTTTGCGTCACTCATTTTACAAAATGGAAAACTTAAAATATCGCATTATTTACGAGTACGAGTTCCGCCGTGGCACTAGTGCTGCGGAAACAACTCGAAGGGTGAATGATGTGTATGGCGGTCGTGTTGCAAAAGAAAACACAGTTCGTTTTTGGTTCCAACGTTTTCGTTCTGGAAATTTCGACTTGCAGAACAAGCCCCGTGGACGGCCTGAGACTCAAGTTGATAATGAAGAGTTGAAGGCTATTGTGGAAGCGGATCCATCGCAAACCACGTCTGAGTTAGCTGCAGGCTGCGGTGTTAGTGATAAAACTGTTTTAATTCACTTGAAGCAAATTGGGAAGATTAAAAAGCTTGAAAGGTGGGTACCTCACGAATTGACTGAAGCAAACCGGCAAACGCGCGTCGACTGCTGCGTTACATTACTAAACCGGCACAATAATGAAGGTATTTTAAACCGAATCATTACCTGTGATGAAAAATGGGTTCTTTACGATAATCGGAAGCGCTCAGCGCAATGGTTGGATCCTGGCCAGCCAGCCAAATCCTGCCCCAAGCGAAAATTAACCCCAAAAAAGTTACCTACTTGTAAGCGTTTGGTGGACTAGTGCCGGTATTGTTCATTACAGTTTTCTCAAATCTGGCCAGACTATTACGGCTGATGTCTATTGTCAGCAATTGCAAACCATGATGGAAAAGCTAGCGGCTAAACAACCTAGGCTGGTCAATCGCTCCACGCCACTGCTGCTTCACGACAACGCTAGACCACACACTGCGCAACAGACGGCTACTAAATTAGAAGAGCTTCAATTGGAAAGTCTAAGACATCCTCCGTACTCCCCGGACCTTGCTCCAACAGATTACCATTTTTTTCGAAATTTGGATAACTTCTTGCAAGGGAAAAAATTCAACTCCGATGGGGCAGTCCAAATCGCCTTCAAAGATTTTATTGATTCCCGTCCGACTGGTTTTTTTAGTAAAGGGATCAATGAACTACCTATAAGATGGCAAAAGTGCATAGAAAATAATGGTTCATACTTTGATTAATTAAATATATTATATTAAAAAATATTCGACTTTTTGTTCCTCCCATACAAAACGCCAATTTCATATGTAAGGACCTAATATTAACAACTAGAGGCCCGCCCCGGCTTCGTACGGGTATTTATTCCAAATTGTTTTACCGGCAATCATTCGAATTTTTCTCGCCGTAAAAACCATTATTGAACTCCAACGAACATTAAAGAATAAAATTGACCATGGAATTGGTCCAGGATTTTGTTGAGTTATGCGCTTAGCAACACATTTTGCGATTCATTTTTATATTAAAAAATAAGTTATAATTGACCTGACAATTCCATCGTAAAAAGGTTTAAATCAACACAGAACCTCCGATAATAGAACCGATAATGAACATTGTATAAAAAAATAACTCCTTGATACTTTGAGCTCTCACTGCCTACGTGACATCCTCAAAAGTACCACATTACGTGGTTCGCGCATTGTGCCACTAGATGGCGCGATAATGCGCCGATCACGCGTAATGGCGCCTTTTTGACGCACACTATTGCCTCGTAGACGTAATGGTGACACTTACCGCAATCGACGATCTAAAATTGAATTGGCGATGAAAGAATTGGCAGTTTGAATGAGCTGGCACGTTTTATGTACCTATGTAGAATGTGTATGGTTTTTATGTAGTTTCATTGGAAATGGAAGACGATTTGGTTTATATGTAACTAACTTTTCAAGCCACGGCGTCGCTTGTGTTTTATGTATTATCCAGCGGGGAAGAGTAGCTTTTAGTCTTGTTCGACAAATACGCTTTCGAACACTGAAATTCTTTTTCAAATTAGACCAGTAGGTACTTCCTGAGATTAGCGCGTACAAACAAACAGGCTATTCAGCTCAGTAATATTAGTACAGTTAAGTAACTTATTTATCCGTCCAACGGCACGTTGTTGTATCACAAGTTAAGTTCTGATCTGATACTTCTTTTAAACGATGCTATATTTTAATGTAGACCTAAAAGGAACTTGTTTCATATAAAATTAAATGGAGAAAAAGATGTAACTAACATTTTAATGTTTTTGATTTTAACATTTTAATACTACCTCTATAAGCGTCGAATTGTGAATTAAAATAAAGTTTATTCAAGTAGTCGTCTGCAATTAAGGATAGGCAGCATAATAACTGTTTTTTTTAACATTAAGTTACAACTAGCTATAATTAAATTAAATTATAAAAAAATCCTCTCATATTATTCCCTTACCTGACCCTATTAATATCAGGCAAAAACATCCCTACATTTTAGCACCATAAATTACTTCAGACCGTCGGAAATAGAATACGTTCCGGTGATCCGACATAAAAGAAGTTACAAAGAAAGTCGCGGTAATTTCCCCCCTTAGGGACATCCCCGATCCCCCCCTCCCCCGATCCAGCAATCCCCCAATCCCTCGCAAACAGTAATTAATTCCACGCGGCTGAAGACGCAAAGTCGAAGACGGGTCATTGAACTCTAAGTTCCCAACTATGTGGTAGATCTTGGTAGTTCTTGGTAGTTTTAGAGATGAATGATGAATAGATAATGGTGTTTCCCAAGTAGCAAAAGTTAAGTTTGCATATTTAGATTTTGATCCTAATATTCATTTCAACAATATTTTAAATATTGAGCTCTGGCAGCCGCTGCTACTAAATATTTATTTATTTATTTATTATTTATTTATTTATTTATTTATTTCAAATACATGGAGCTCTATCATTACAGGTAACCTAATTCAATAGAGCCCATTAAATTACAAATTAAAATTAATTAAAAATAGGCATAAAATTTAGATTTAATATATTTACAAAGCCCCCTGTTCAGATGAACTATTTATGAATATATGAATTTAGTTTTTAAATAATCATGTATGATATTATATGCTCCAATGGTTACATCAATAAATAAATGATATGAAAATTAATGAAGAAATTGTGATTGTTACTTATGTGCAGTGCGAAGGTAAGCTTGCAGCGCAAGGAACCCAATTTCAATAATATAAGTTATTTTTTTCTAATCTATACATTATTATAAATTAATGTCCTTACTGCGTCTGTCTATCTTTATGTTCGGGAGTACTCAAAAGTTTTAAAAGGGATCTTCGCATCCAAATTTCAGCAAAGCAAAAAATTCAATTAAGTAATTAAAGAGTAAGGTTTTATTGTAATTTGTTGAGTATATTATATGAGAATTCTTTGACTAAGATGATAAAAAAACCAGTGCCTATAAATAAACAAAAGCCGGGTCAGCTAGTAAAAATAAAGATATTGTTATTCTGATAGAAGGTAAAACTCATTTTTATGGATTTCTTGTTAAGACAATAGATGAAATGGTAGAAATATGAGGATACCCGCAGTTTACATTATTGTGATTGCTAGCACCTCGATTTTTATGTGAATCCGCGTTTGCATTTCCTGGTGTTACACTCTCCAAGATTAAATGGACTAGGTGGGGGAACGCGTAATTGTTCAATAATAGACAATGACAAATTAATTACCCACTGATTAAAATTAAAAGCGACAACTGGGGACAAATTTCCCGAATCTTTGTGTCCGAGTTGTCGCTTTACCGTGGGTGGTATTTAAGGAGATACTTAAGAATAAAAATATTCAATTTTATTGTGAAACTTTTGTTTATTTAGATTCATAAAGTATACGAAATTAAATTTATTTGTTTTCTTCAATAAGTTAAATAACCTTCGATGTTTGTCTCTTCAGGAAATAGGTTTTTCTTTTCCAAGAACTATACTTAGCTGTCTTAAAACTTAATAAGCAATAAATATTTGATACCAAAACGCTATCTCTAGTATAATTGAACAATTGCGCTATCAATTGCAACTATAATGGCGACTGCAGACTATGCCAGGAAGCGTTGACAATAGCTGTACTGGCCTTTGTGTTGCTGTCGTGTATTGTAACAGTCAGCTGCGATACAGCTAGGCTTGTTAGCTGCGAAGGTTGAATCGGGCACTTTACATGGCCAATCCGAGGAGATATTTCATTTCTATGTAATATAAAATTCTGTTCTGAATGAACCTATTACCCGTAATAACCCGTTGTAATTTGCGTTTCATCAGAAATGGGGAGATACGTAGAAGAACGTGGGTCGCCGAAGCTAAAACGGTCTTAGGAGTGGCAGTGACATGCCATATAGCACACAAATGGTCTTTGGGGCCGAAAACTTCTAGAATGAAGACCAAAGATCGGCAAGCGCAGCGTAGGACTTCCACCAACTAGATGGATGAATCTGGTGAAGGCTGCAGGCTCACGGTGGATACAGGTCGCTGCCAACCTAAATTACTGGAAATCTTTGAGGGAGGCTTATGCCCAGCTGTGGGCTTCCTACGGCTGAAATGATGTTGATAATGAGTTAAGATTAACTCTTAATGAAATGTCAAACTTATGCCCATCTTCCGCGTTAATATTACCCTGGGTGAATAAAGTCAACTGAAATAGTAGATTTACAGCCGAAACACCTGGGTAAATAAAGTCCACAAATATTTTATTTAATGTACCTGTGAATATCAATACAAAAATGAGCTAGAGTTTCTAATCGCTTCTTTGCTCTAGTGTAAAAAAAAGCGAAGCGACCAGATACTATAAATTTATTTCCTATTTATGTTTAAGCACCTATGATTAATTTTTTGTTTTTTTATTTTTGTAGTTTCTAAGTTTTGTAGAAGCAAACAATGGAAATAAATGATTTTGTATCTTGTATCTTGAATAAACCCAGGTAAATTAAGTATATCGCTCCTACATACAAGCTACACCCATAAAACGCTTGTTAGCTATTACAATTAGGTTTATCAAATCATTTTCAAATCAAATTACCATTGTGTATCGTGCCCTTTATACTGAGCATTCTCTGATCTAAAATCGTTTGATAAAGCAGTTCCACTTAATACCCTAAGGGTTATTGTATTGCCGGGCATTACCATAAAGATAATATATTCCAGGAGTAATAATTATCCCGGAATAGTTCCTAGGTAATATCACAGATTAATCTGTGGTAATATCTATAGATGACAAGCGTCATCGCAAAAGTAGCTACATTTTTAGAGACATGTAGCCCTACCAAGAGTTCCCCCTTACGACTGTTGGAGATTACACAAGATTATTCCATGTATTTGACAGATTTTTCACAGCAAAAAAAATCTTTTTTGATTTTTTGAATGGGATGTTTACCACGATTAATTAATTGTCTTTTGAGTTTCCCGATATTTCGATATCCATAAATCGGTTATATCGGAACACATTTTAGAGGCGGGGCCTAACCATTTCATTGAGCTACACAAACCACAAGTAATCTCAGTAGAAAAATAATATATACCTACCTAGATTGGTACAGGAGGTGATTGAGATTACTAAACACAGGAACTTCAACCGAGAAGATGGTTTTCAATTATCTGGAACCCTGTAGGGAAGATGTGTAGTAGCCAAAAAAGGTCTGATTCGGAAGTCCAAACGGACACTGTCAGTATTGTGTGTCGCGATATTGTGTTGGTGGGGTGTGAAAAATGTCTAGTCTAACTACTCTAGTGTTGCGTCGGTTCGTAATAAAAGACCGAGAAAGAGGGAAGATCGCATTGCCTGCCAATAAAACTGTTAACCAAATCGCTGCAACTTCAGTTCAACCGTGATCATGGCGCGTGTAACAGTAAATAAATAAATAAATAAATATTGCCGGACTACTCACACAGCATCACTTAACCCCAAGCTAAGCAGAGCTTGTACTATGGGTGTTAGGTGACTGATACATTTTTTTTGTTAATACATACCTACATATGATACATAGAAAACACCCAGACCCGAAACCAGAAATTGTAAATCGTACAAAATCTGGTGGCGAAATATCGGGAAACTCAAAATACAATTTAATCATGGTACATATCCCGTTTTAAATCTACATATGTAGTATAAACCATGATAGTTTCTAATGTTAAAAATATCTTTATCTGTCAAATGTATGGGATTACAACATGTTGTAATCTCCAACAGTCGTAAGTGGTAACTCTTGGTGTGGCTAAGGATGTGGTCCCATGTCTACTATACGATGTGGAATCGGCCACTGTGCACACATACAGAAATAACAGTTTTTGCCATGATATGGACCGCGAAAGATGTATCCTCCTGTTCCCGGTAAGCTTTCTCTCCACCCTTCTGTTTATAAACCTTATCCTTACTGTCCTTCGACTTGTCCCAGATAAAAAGACATACATGCTTTCACTCGTTAAAATAAAAAAAAAAAACAAAAAATCTAAATCGTTTGCCATTTTATGTAAAAATTGTAATGAAATGGAATGAAAGTCGACTTGCTTAGCCAACATTAATCAATAACCGTATCGGTAAATATATTTATTTAATCATCTTCATAAAAATTGTTTTCATTTAGTATTTCTGTGCAAGAAACACACTAGTACAAAATTATAAATACACAAATATTGATCTAAATTACATACAAAAGCTTTTGTGTCGTTAGTAAAATTAATAACACTTTTCAATATGACAATAATATATTTAAGTATGATTGTTTTCCGCCATAACAATATGGAGTCAGCGTGTGATTGGTGTAAACATGAGTGCCCATAAACCACAACCAATCAGGGCCCGACATTTCTAATCTATCGTCGATTTTACGAGTTCGGTCATTATCGTAAATACGACGAATTGAGCTACTGTTTTGTGCTGTGTGTGTCAACATCATAAAGCTCGACATCTGCTTTGGAGATTTTACCGTGTTATTATCAGTATGATAGTTGTCGAACGTCCACTGCTGGGCATAAGCCTCATACTGAAAAACTAAACTTGGTTTTGAATAGAAGTTCAAACTTTTTTTTTAATTAAACTTTTTTACAATAATGATGCAAATTAATGTATTTATAGAATAAACATTCTTAATAGAAAAATATTTCAACGAAACAACGTCTATTCAACTTATGTACGTAAGTTTTTCGTTCTTAGTTCTCAGAAAAAAGTTCTTAACTTGTTTGAGTTGTGTGCTATCAAAATTCTCCAAATTAGTTTACCGAAAACTGTTCTGGGTAGTGAATACTAATGAAACATGTTGAGAACCTTCTCTGTTGTGAAGTCAGAAAATAGTTATTTGTTATACAAGAGTGCAAAGTTGCTTTTTTTCCGCGTGCTTAATTTTGGTGATCGAGAAAGCGAAGGATTCTAAAATTCAAAATTATAAATTTTAGTAATAACGAGGAATCAAAAAAGCACAATGTGATAATCTTTGCACTCCAGTTCAACACATAATTTTTCATCCTCTCTCAGTGAGGAAATTACTAAATTTCAGGTCAAAGCGTGCAAAATTTCAGCTCATTCAGAAATCGGCAAGTGAGTCAAATTGAACTTGCAATATTAACATTAGATGAAGAACCTCTTTTACATAATCTGTGAGTGAAACTAGATGCACATAAAAAGGACCCCAAGGAGGTTTCGAGGCTGAGGTTTTAACAAATTAAAAAAGTTGCAAGATAAATTCGGCACCACAAAGGTAAAGTAAAGTAAATAGGTTAAATTATGTTTTGGGATCTCAAGCTTCGCGCAAACTATGTTCTTGATTCAAATTTACTTTAACCCCTAGAGATTTAACACAGCTTTTGCGCTCAGATATCGAAGAGCAAAAACACACTTTACGAAATGGGGGATGAAAAAATAATTAATAGATAGTCGATTCGGGTCCCTTTCCAACCGGAAATAATCCCAGTAACAACGTTTCTTTATTTTACTTTAATCCAACGATTTTTACGTTACACAAAAATATATTTTTATACAATTCTCTGTAACATTACAAGTTATATCGAAATCTTTGTTCGCTTTATTATCTGAATAAAAAAAAGATTATTTTTCTTTCCAATTTTAGATATAACATGGTTTTATGACATAATAATAGGAAGGTATCCTTTATAATAAGGACATGTTATGAAATAAATAATCTACATATTTTATGCGTATATGAAAGTTCGCTTGTAATAGTGTGTTTGCTTTTGAAAAAAAAAAAAAAAAAAAAAACATTAAAACTAAGTCACTTAGTCTGTCTGCTTGTCTAGATTAGTCTACTCAACTAATTTATTACAGTTTTTATCAATAAACTGAAAGTTACAAAGTATAAATCATTTACGCTATTCGCTAAATATAAGTGTAATTTTTTTTTTATAATATTTTTTTTAGATATACACTTTTCCATCAATAAATAATATAATATAGGTAAAACCGCAGCGCACATACAATTTGATTCACCCTTACATCACAGAGGACACTGGGGTTACCTGACACACGTTCACTTACTGTTTATATAACGTCAGTCTTCCACCAATCACAATAAAAATGGCGGCATTCTTTGTCTTCTGGCAAACTTGATATAGTAGGTTAGGTATATAATACAGGTTCTTATGATTACAGATTACAATGGTGACGAGAAGGCACACAAAACATAAACATTAATATTTTAAGGTCAATAGTTTAGTTTGAAAAATCATCATCATTATCTATTAACGTTTTATACTGCTGGGTCACAGGGACTTCTCTCTTGACGAGAGAGATTAGGTCTTAATTCACCACGCTGGCCAAGTGCGGATTGGTGAATGTCACATGTCGTTCAAAATCTTTTAAAGTTCTCAGAACATGCCGTCTCTCTCTCGTCAACAGAGAAGTCCCTGTGTCCCAGCAGTGGGAACGTTAATAGGGTTATGATGATGAACATGGCGGTTTCCTCACAATGTTTGCCTTCACTGTTAAATTTGTCAAGAAGAAAATACCACGACCTTCGGAATGAAAGTCGAGTGTCCTCCCACTTAGCTAACACGGCTTTTTCAACTGTGAACTTTTTCTCTGTGAACTAAATAAGATATTTTTTTTATTTATATGCTGGAGCTTGTACTAACGCTCCAATTAAAATTTATATTTTCGATTACTATACTAGTGACTAAAGACTTTTATTATTAAAACTAGCTATGTCCTGCGGTGCTACCCGCGTTATAATGGATGAAGTACTCTTAACCAACAACATATTTATTTGAATAAAGATTAATATTATTATGTTGATACAACTTAAACAAATTATTTCGACCAAATTAGGTACCATAAAAACGGTTTTTGTGGGTTAATCTTAAAAGATAAACATATACTATCGCGGACTGTTTTTTAGATCATTAAAAGAGCTATTATTCTTTAATACATATTTTTTGTGTATCTTGAACCGTTTTCACGGCGCACGCAACGGAAGGCTTCAAAGATAAACAATTTCTCCCGTTTTTTACACATTTACCACTATATCTTTGCTCCTATTGGTCATAGCGTGATGTTATATAGCCTATAGCCTTCCTCGATAACTGGACTATCCAACACAAAAAGAATTATTCAATTCGAACCAGTAGTTTCGGAGATTAGCGCGTTCAAACAAACAAACAAACAAACAAACAAACTCTTCAGCTTTATATATTATATTAGTATAGATTTTACTTGTTTTAATTTTTTCTATAAACAAAATCGCTTGATAATTATTAACATGCCACTACATTATAATACTAAATATTAAGGGTACCATAAAATTTAACACAGCTATTTCACCTACCCTATTAGTTTGAAACTAAACCGATTGTATAACAAATGAAGCAGCTAATAAAACTAAGGCCCGCCTAATTTCCCAAACGCCCCATAATAATTAACCGTACCATTCAACCCCATTTCACCCCGTTGTGGTCACAAATTAATATCTAAAGTACCTGGCTTCCACTCGGTAATATGAAAACCACAATCACTGCATTTTGATATAATTTGCCTAAAGTTTTCAATATTTTATTGAATTCCATTGCGATACAATTTTGAGTATTTACTTATTTATGACCCAACAAGGGAATAATTTATGCCCAGTCTTCTATTTTGACTACCACAATGAGTTTTAAAAATTTTAGCTCAGACGGATAAATAATTTAATAATATTTAATATAATTTATTTCCGAAAGACAAATACCAAAATACCATGATTTCACCTATAGGTACATGGCAAAAGGGTTTATCCAAAAAACTTAAATCGATCGTTCTAATATGTATAAGCGTTATACACCAACGTATTATGTGTTTTCATTCCTTATCTAAGAGGGCAGGTCGTTAATATAGAGAGATATAAAATATTCTGAATATTTTATTTTTGAATAATTCGATAGCTGTGTGTTATTTTATGTAAATTTGGTTCAGTAGTTTTAGCGTAAAAGCATCACTGACTGATAACCAGAGTTTCTTTCGCATTTAGAATATTAATTACTATCTATTATAAGCACTCAGTATTAATTATTAGTATAAGTTATGCTGAGATTCTATATTTTGACGACCTCTGTGGCTCGTTGGGCGAAGGTCCGCCTGAGGCGCAGGAGGTTGCGGGTTCAATTCCCGCCGGGGGACCAGATTTTGTACGATCTACAATTTCTGGTTTCAGGTCTGGGTGTTTTCTTATGTATCATAATATGTATGTATTCACAAAAACGTTGTATATCAGTCACCTAACACCCATAGCACAAGCTCTGCTTAGTTTGGGGCTAGGTGATGCTGTGTCAAAATAGAAAAAAAAATGTTTTTATATCCTTGTCTGGCTCAACATGTCCTTACACTATCATGGGAGACGAGTGGAGAGCCCTTTATGAGTGTTACAAGAGGGATTGTATCAAGGGGAGTAACAGAGCGGAAGTTTTATAAGTTATTTTCTGTAATTATAATTTTATTAAGACTTAACCCGGGGAGGATGTGGCAGGGTCAATTTGACCCTGCTCATTTTATTTTAAAATACTTATTTTTTCTCGCAGTTGCACACTACTTAATCTTCTTAATAGCTGTAATTATAAGTACCCTCCTCTCTACGTACCTACATTTAGTCGAGTGACGAATATGCATGGCGGTAGTCGAGCATAAAAATAATATAATGATAAAATTAGTAACACTCTGAATCCTTACACGTGACCTCCGGGTGGTGCTAAGAACAGTCTCTGGTGTTGGGCTCCGGCCGCGGCTTGTCACCACCCTCCGGGCTGGGCCAGTGAAAGCGATTTTTTCTTGTTTTGTAATGTGGCCCGGAGAAGCCATCTACCATTTAGGTCTTCATGTCCCATTTTAGACCACATCGTCACTTCACATCAAGTGAGATTGTAATCAAATGAAGGCTTATCGAGAAAAACAAAATAAAAATTATTATAATAATTAAATCACAAATCAGTATATATTATATTTATAGGTCCAATAGGGTTATATTTTTAAACAATTGCTTGTTTGTCTCATTATAAGAATATTTTTGTACAAACAATTGACTTTTTCGCACTTGTTGCCGCGTTTGAATAAATGCTTATCATAAGCACCATTCGTATGAACAATTCTATAAGATTCTTCGTTTTCTTCTCATTTTAAGTGGTCCTTACCTGAAACAAAAAATAAATATTGTAAACGCGAATTTTGGTCTTCCTGTGTGTATTATCTACAACTATATGTTTTTCAACTATGGGTTATCTTCTTCGAAAATAATATAAATAGATAGATAACGACTTTATTGCAAACCAGCACTTACAAAATAAATTACAAAAATAAACAGTATAACGCTACTAGTGGTACAATCGGCGGCCTTATCGCAATAAGTAATCTTCCAGGCAATCTTTGGATGGATAGGGTAATTAGTGAATATATTATTAAGTTTAAAAATATATAACGTTAATTTATAACGCAAGATTCTCGCTGGTTTGATTCTCGATTTGGTCGATCTACAATTGCCGTAAGTATAATTTAGTCTTACAAAAGAAAGTGTATTTTTAATCAATCTGTCACCTTACTTAGTACTAGCTCTGCTTAGTTTGGGTTAAGGTGATTCATCATCATCATCAACACCCTATTAACGTTCCCACTGCTGGGACACGGGGACTTCTATCTTGACGAGAGAGATAGGGCCTTAAAATTCACCACGTAAGTGCGTGTTGGTAAATATAACAAGTTTTTCAAACTCTTCAATGTTCTCAGAACATGCCGGTTTCCTCACAATGTTTGCCTTCACCGTTAAAACATGTGTTTAAAGCGCACATAAATATTGCCACCAGGTTCCAGAGGTTTATATCCACGACTTTAAAACACGACTACAGTCCGTAAATATTTAATTATCTACCCTTGACTGCCTCAGTGGCGCGGTGGGCGAGAGTCCGCTTGCGGCGCAATAGGTAGCGGGTTCGATTCCCGCCGAGGGTGAATGTGTTTGTATGTTCTGCAAGCACTTTCTCCTTGGTCTGGGTGTTTTATATCTAGAATAAAAAATATCTAAATATGTATGACTATTATATTAAGTATATCAGATATCTAGTACCCGTAACACAAGCTTATAGCTAACCACGGGGCTAGATAAATTCTATAATATCAAAATTAAACTAGTCAAAGTCAAATTCAAAGTAAAAAGGTTTATTTCCTTAGACGCTTATGCATTGTTACAATACAACAGGTTAACTTAAATAAAAACTAAGAATAATCAAGGAAATAACATTGTCTTGACAGTTCGCTTCAGTTTTTTACGCTGAGTTGAGAAGCGAATAGGAGTAGTTTTTTACTGCCTCAGTGGCGCGGTGGGCGAGAGTCCGCTTGCGGCGCATGAGGTAGCGGGTTCGATTCCCGCCGAGGGGTCAAGTGTTTGTATGTTCTGGAAGCACTTTCTCCTTGGTCTGGGTGTTTAATATGTATAATAAAAAATACCTATGTATGTATGTATATTATATTAAGTATATCAGATGTCTAGTACCCGTAACACAAGCTAAGAGCTTACCACGGGGCTAGATGTTGTTGTGTGGATTGTCCGGAAATATTTATTAATTTATTTACTAAGTTAAATAAATCTAAAAATATTATCCAACATGCTAATCAAATTCTACAACAACCAACGCAGTTGCATCTCCGTAGATTGTGTTTGCTCCGGAACACCGTTACTTGGTTATGGAAGCAAATTAATCCCCCGTAAATTGCCCCAGGGTTGATTTTACCTTCCCCAGGAATATGATTACTCTATTTCAATTCGCTTGTTATACCAACAATATTGCTGGGGATTCCTAATCTGTTTTTGTATTTGATTTTACGAGTATATATTTATAATTAAGAATTCAACGGAATATATGATAGCAAGAAAAAATCACCATTTGGTAGCTTTTAGGCTAATTATTAACAAAAACACAGTTACTAAAAACGTACAACTTCTTTTACAGGTAAGTAACATGCAGCAAACTTGAAAACTGCTGAAAATAAGAACAAAATGTTTTACACAACATTTTTGTGCCAAAACTAAGTTTAGCAATAACATATTTTGTGCTGTTGACTGCACCCACTGTTGTAGAAAGTACAATTTACCCTGTATACCTACATGTGACTAGAGAGAGAAAATTTATTTAACTAGTCAGTCAAATATTAATAAGTCTTTTTTTTTAATAACATTTTTTAGTTGCTTTACTGCGGCGGGCTAGGGTCCGCTTGCGGCTCAAGAGGTAGCGCGTTCGATTCCGCCGAGGAGTCAAGTGTTTCTATGTTCTGCACGTTTTCCTTGATCTGGGTGTTATACATAATGTAACGTAAATTAAAATATCTATATATAAAGGATATCGAATGTCTTGTACCCGAAACTAAAGCTTAGAGCTTACCAGATACATTTTTGTACATACTTCTATATTTTTGTGTTTTATTGTGATGTTGTACGTTATTCATAAACTGTACAATAAAGAATATTGTATTGTAGTGTTATTGACAACCTTTCAAATATTTATAATCAACTACATTTAAATACTAAGATTTCAATGATGCTAACTTCCGATTCGGTCAAGATATCTTCGGCAAACCATTCCGAGTTTCAATTAAGATAGAAACTTAAAATAAAAGTGCTTTCTCCAAGACAGCTCGTTCGTGACTTTCGGAGCCGTAACCTAGTTAAGAATCTCTGGGCCGCGGTCACGTCTCGTATGACGATGGTAGTTATTTCTATCGTATAACAATAGATTTTATCTGAAACGCTTTTTGGACTTTGTTTTTTTTTTATTTATGGGAGTATTCACATGTTTTATTGTTTTTAAATTTGATGCAGAAAAAATTGAGACACATCTGTAACCTTCTGCAAATTATCGAGTTAATCATGTTAACTTTTATCTATTCTTAAGTTAATAATGTATCCTTTTCTTTTTGCTCGATTATTGTGGCATTGGAGTTACAAATAAACGCTTCATCTATCTATCTATCATTTTCGAATACAGAAGTACAAACAGACGAAGCCATCAAAAAGTTTGAATTAGAGATACAAACTCAAAAGTAAAGTACTTTTTACTAAGACAGAGAGTTCGTGCCACTAAAACCGGTAACCTAGTTGAGAGCCTTTGTGGCATCCGGAGTCACGTGCCGGAAAAACTTGAGGTATTTTTTTATCTTGAAAATAGGACATAAGAATTTTACTTCACCATCGCAATATCTAAAGGGATTTATCAGGTAGAGAGCGGTTAGACGGTCCAGCGTTAGAACAACATATAATACAATGACATAAAAAATCAGTTACAAACACACTTCAATCGTACAGACACATTCCTTTTTAACCCCCTACCAAAAAAAGGGGTGTTATAAGTTTGACGTGTCTGTTTGTCTGTCTGTGACATAGCTCCCGAACGGATGAAGCGATTTCAGCGATTTGAGCGACAAAAAAAAAAAACTTATTTGTGAAGCCTTTACTATGCCATCTGTTCTTAACTTCTTGGTAGACGCTGTACCTGTCAATACAGGCTAGGAGTAGTCAATGCGCGGTCTCCAATATGACAATATTTCGTCTAAGGGTATCACGTTCATATAGCTATCCTATATAAAGCATTAGTTCGCTATATAAAGCCTACCCACTGCCACCTTAATGAGTTTATCAGTTTTCTATTTTGACGTTATACATATTAATGTTACAAATGCAGGTTGCTGAAAGTAAGAGTAGTTACGAAGCCGGAAAAGTCTACATCTACATATATACATATGTATATATAATGTATAATTTATATGATAAATGTAGGCTTGGTTCTATTTTATGAGTCTATCCTGAACATAAAACAGACAGACGCCGCCGCTCTTTCATTTATAATAAGCATAAATTATTATCAATGATAAATTACCATAAAAAAGTCCATAACAAACCTTTGCATAAAAATACTCCATCCTTACGTTCCCAAATTCCACAGTAGGAAAATATCACAAAATTGACAACATTAATATACTAAAGTAAAGAATGTCCCAATTTATCTACCCAGATCCCTTTACTTCCTAACTCCTTTATAAACCCATTGAAACAATAATATACCTCTTTATAAAACCCTTGAGGCTCTTAAACAATTCCCTGAAACATTTGCGAAACACTTTGAAATCATGAAGCTCTGAAAACAATTAATTTGCTAATGAAAAACCTCCGAAATGTCTGTGTCCTTTGCAAGCAGAGCGGTCTGTGGAGGGTGGGGAGGTTATACAAATAGTTGCAGATTATATTTAGAGGGTGAATTCTATTTGAACACAATGGACAGTAGTCACTGAAATAATAAGGCGATCCAGACGAAAGTTATCAATTCACAATACACATAGCATGGCAGGTCACATAGCATGTAGAAAAGATGGCCGTTGGGGCCAAAAACATCTCAAATCGAGGCCGCGGATCGGCAAGCGCAGCGTCGGACGACCACCAACATGATGGACAGATGACTTGGTCTAATTTGCTGGCTCACGGTAGATGCAAGTAGCGACCGATCGGAATAATTGTTCGTCTTCTAGGCTTATGTCCAGCAGTGGGCGTCTAATGGCTCAAATGATGATGATGACGAAAACACAGATATTTGCGAGTTTTTCAAAGGTACATTAATTATTCCACGTTCCTGAGGGATAGAAGGGAGGGTCAGAGCGCAAAAGAGACTTCAAACATTTGTTAGAACAAACATCAGTTCGGAGACATAATTAAATTCATCCCCGGGGAAGCTCCTTAAACGAGCTTGTCAGTACTAAAGTTGTGGATGATATTGACAGGCTTGTTGGCATGATGACTACATAAAAAATAGGTATTCTTTTTATTCCGTCTGTAAGACCGTTCAATAATACTGGACACCTGTTTTTCGCTTTATCAATTTAATAAATAAATCTTAATTGAAAAAAAAACCCCGATTCCAATGCTTTAATTTTACTTATAAGTAAAACACCATAATATTTAGTAGTTAGGGCACGCGATGGTCTTTCATTCGATGCCCTAATCGAGTATATTTGCAGATTTTCGGTTTTCCTTCCCCACTTTCACCCCCATAACTTTTGAACAGCTCATCCGATTTTCATGAAACATGTCTAAGAACAACCGGCCCAAACTCACCTTCCATTAAAAAAAACTAAATTGAAATCGCTCCATCTGATCGGGAGCTATGATGACACAGACAGACAGACAGACACGTTAAACTTATAACACCTCTCTTTTTTGGTCGGGGGTTAAAAATGACAAGATATAAAACAAATAACAAACTAATTACTGATCGCAAGAAATCGCTACGTCACTTGAAACTTCAATGCAATGTATCGTATTGAATTCGCGGACACATTATTTTTTTAGTAATTTACGCTGTTGGATGCTGGTCAACTAGAAGCAAAGTTATTGTTTTGATTTGTAAGTTTTGTAACAAGTTAAGTATATTAAACACCGGATCTACGGCCTACGTCGAATATTCGTGTCAACGCGATGTGTTGGTACATCGTTGCGAAGTGTTCGGGAGAGGACGATTCTACAACAACGTCACTTCTGAATCTTGTATCAAAGAGTCTCAAATCTTTGCCAGCTTATGTAGACAAGAACATAGCTTTAAAAAAAAATAGTTTTAGTTTGTACACGATGTTTTTTTGCGAACGGAGCTGACGAAACCGCGCTGTTATAGAGACGAAATTCAATATTAGGTATGCTGACAAAGCAAATCGTGTAGTGAGGTATCGTGAAAATATAATTTTACAACCCAACCAACCAGCCAAATATTTACACCAAAACCTTAAAATTTTGGTGTATATTTACGTATGTATTTCACCAAATACCTTAGTGCTATAGTGTTGTGCGCGTTATACAGAATTACGCTTGCAAATTTAAGTTTTTCCACAGTAAAATGCAGCCTTAATATTATTCCAGACTTCCTCGTAGAACTATAAACATAAACACTGTGAGTTTTAGTCGCATCCCTCCAGCCGTTTGAGCGTATAAACATACCAATTTGTATGTACCAGTGATATATTTTCGTTTGTAATATTAGCAATTAATTTCCATCCAAATTATATTTCCTGTTTCCAAATTATACTTTATAATAAAAAGGGACTAAAACAATCAGTTTAACGTATATTTCTTAATAATAACAGAAAAGAAACCCTCTGAAATACGCAAAAGCGATCAGATACAGGAAATTTTGACAAGTAATTATTGTTGGGAAAGGAAAAATATAATACATTTCCGTCGTTATAATTTAATAGTGTTGATTAGTCTTTGTGAAACAAAGCGTTTTACATTTTGTTTTCTAAGATATGACTATGTATATTCAAATATATATTAAAACAATTTATTAAAACAAGCTTTCACCAGGTACTTTTTAATGAACGACTGGGAAACGTTTATTATTGTACGAAACACATATTCTTGGAGGTATTAAAAGTAACGTTAGGACTTTATATTTAAATGACGTTAGATAAAAAAAATTTTGTTTAATAAAGCTTGGGCAATGCCACCGGGCGCACCTAGTATCTTATGCACAAAGGTCAAAATTAAAATTAAAAATTAAATAATATGCATAATGTATATTTTAATAAGCTGTGTTGGCTAAGTGGGAGCACACTCGACTTTCATTCCGAAGTACCTGAGTTCAAACCCGACCGCGCACCTCTGTAATTTTTGACTTAAAAACTCTTTAGAATAGAATAGAATAGAAAACACTTTATTGTACACCACACAAATTAATAATAAACTTTACAAAAAACCTTAACTAATTAAAAATAGGGTACAAAGGGCGGCCTTATCGCTATGAGCGATCTCTTTCAGGCAACCTTTTCAAACTCTTTGTGCCTTTTAATTCGTGCTTTAACGGTTAAGGCAAAAATCATGAAGAACCGGCATGTTCTGAGAACTTTGAATAGCTTGAAGAACATGACTGTGTCATTCACTATTAAGGCCTAATCTCTCTCATCAAGACAGAAGTCCGTTTCCTAGCAGTGGGAACACAAAAAAGGGTGTTATGTTGATGATGATGTTGACAGTTCATGAACGGCCTGTCAAACAGGGTTAAGGTAATAAAGACACAAGTCAGAGCGAAAGGGTTGGTCAAACAATCGCATTTACTAGTTGCCTAGCTCTTAAAGACCCTCCCGTCGAGTGGGCGAGTAGACGAGTCAAGTGGACGAGTCGAGTGGTCGAGTGCGTTCGTTTAGTGCGCTGAGTGTTTGTTTTAGTGAAGGGCGCTAGAAGTGACAGGCTTAGAGTTTGTTTACGGGAATGCTTGTACGAAATCCTGAGGCAGGTTGACAGTTTTGAAAAAGATCGCACGCTGTCTTAAATATTTAATCGCGCAAGTCTTGTATACACGCTTTATTTAGGTAAGCCGAATCCCGTGAATTAATTAGATTTTTGTCTCTTAACACGGTCCCAGGCAAAGACAACGATATTTATAAACATTAGCACGCGAGAATAATGATGATGCCTACATAAAAAATAAATAAATATTTCCAGGCAATTCACACAACAACATATAGTCCCGTGGTAAGCTCTAAGCTTGTGTCACGGGTACTAGATATCTGATATACTTAATATAATAGTCAAACATATATAGATATTTTTGCTATACATATTAAACACCCAGATCAAGGAGAAAGTGCTTGCAGAACATATAAACACTTTCACCCTCGGCGGGATTTATATAATAACAATAGGATAGCTGTTTAGTCAGTCTGACAGCCCATCTTAAGATAGTGGGCACCTATTTTTTCGCTTTATCAATTGATATGTATTGCCAAGCCATAGCGCATCAAAGTTTCCGAAGTCCCCCGACTTGAGAGGTATAAAAATAGTAAGAATTGAAGTTTCGCGTTTCGTATTGCTCTGTCACACGAAACTTCAATTCACTTCGTCTGTAGTGGAGGTTTTGTATGTTCACGTCCGTAAGTGGTAACCCTCTGAATCCTTACACGTGACCTCCGGGTGGTGCTAAGAACAGTCTCTGGTGGTAGGCTTCGGCCGCGGCTTGTCACCACCCTCCGGGCTGGGCCAGTGCGTGAAGCGATTTTATCGTGTTCCATAATGTGGTCCGGAGAAGCCATCTCCTACCTTCTAGACTACATTGTCACTTTAAATCAGGCGAGATTGTGGTCAAATGAAGGCTTTGTCAAATGATGACTTTTTTTATGTAAGATAACATAAAAAAAGTCTTGATTTTTCGTTTGTAAGGAACAAAAAACAAATTATTATTATTTTTATCTAAATGACGGAATTAATATTTATTTTATTCATTACCCTTTTTTTAAATAGCTTATAAAGCATAGTAATAAATTAAATAAGTTCTTGAGATAATCACACACATTAATCCAAAAATCAAACCAAGCATTTAAGGTAATATTGATGTAACACTTCAGATTTAAAAGCCGTGTTGGCTAAAGTGGGAGGACACTCGACTTTCATTCCGAAGGTCGTGGGTTCAAACCCCGCCACGCACCTCTGGATTTTTCTTCTTGAGAAATTTATGTGCGCTTTAAACACGTGCTTTAACGGTGAAGGCAAACATCGTGAGGAAACCGGCATGTTCTGAGAACTTTAAAAAAAGAGTTTGAAGGGCATGTGACATTCACCAACCCGCACTTGGCCAGCGTGGCGAATTAAGGCCTAATCTCTCTCGTCAAGAGAGAAGTCCCTGTGTCCCAGCAGTGGGAACGTTAATAGGGTGATGATGATGATGACTTCAGATTTTATTAGATGCTGTCAAATATAAATTAAAACGATGTCCTTGAGATATGTTTACTCACTCTGTATAATAATAAGATTTTTAAAGGCTATTTTTCTGTAATTTTTCGCTCCTTAGAATATAATTTCCCTTGCCAACAATTTTGACAGTTTATCATTCGGAGATAAGATAAGATATGAACTTTGCTCGCGAACGGTCAACAACCTCGAATAAGTTTAATTAGAAAACTTTAAAAAGAGTGATATCTGTTTGTTCATGACAACTGTTGTCGCATTTTGACAATGCAACTTTTCTCTAAGCAGATAAAAGTATTGTTTAAGTATTTACGAGTATTTATGTAAATATTTAAATATTTTAATATTTGCAAATATTAGAATACTTGCCAGCCCGTTCCAGCTTTCCTTAGATATTTTTTTTAGATATTAACATTTCTTTTTGATTCACGCTTATAGCTGAAATATTGCTGAAAATAGCGTTAAGATCCGTTCAATATTTCTTGAGTATATCACATTCATAGCGACAGATAGACTCGGTGGGGGATATCAAGTATAGGTTTACGAATTTAAATTTCATTTAAATTTTCATTTAAATTTCTGTCATAGTTTAAAATATGAATATTAAATCCTTCTGTAAAACTTATATTTACAAAAATTTTATTCACAAAAGAGGTTAACAAAGTAGGTACATATAATCTATATTATCTGATTAAAGTAGTTTGTAGTTTACTGCATACTTAATACCTACTTGAGATAAACCTTTCAGGGCAGAAATAATGACACCTCGTTCTAACTAAGTATAATACTTGTATTTAGACACGAGGGCTCAAACCTCTTACTCTTTTAGGTTTATATATATAATTTGCAATACATTTATTTATATATATATATTATAATTATATCCATCATTTGGACGCCCTACGCTGCGTTTGTCGATTCACAATCTTCATTTGAAAACATCCACTACTGGACATGTTTGTAATCACTAGCAGCAAAGTAGATTTACATAAAAATTCTTTTGCTTAGAATTTTCATACAAAAATTCGGTCATCGATCGACCATCACCGTCCAAAGAAGTTTGCTGTCAAACTGGGGTTTTTCGCATATGCCCGATCGATTGCACTAGTAAAAGAAAACGATTAATACTTTTTGTTTTAAGCATATGTGTGGTTGGCAGGTAGAAACTGCTTTGGCAATAAGCCCACCTATTTTACAAATTATTTTCTTTCAATTGTGCAATAAAGTATAATACTAATAATCAACCTTAATTAAGAGATTATTCCTGTCGTCTGCTAATAAGGTAAATCGATGTGCAACGTTCTCAACTAGCTTTACTCTACTGAGTTCAAAAACAACAAACTTTTATTTCTAATCTTTATTATCTAATGAAATAGCAGACGGAACAGAACGGACTACCCATTTTTAATGTAGTTATCACGCCCATTTAGTCCATGATGTTGATCGTCTGCGGAAAATTCGTCGAAAACACAATTCGCCGAAAAACACAATTCGCCGAATCGCAATTTGTCGAACAGCAATAGTTGAAAATCGGTGAATTGGGTTTTCGGCGAATTGTCATTCGGCGAATTGTTTTCGACGAATTTTCCGCAAATCGTTGTTGATAGTGTAGTGTCGCTGCGTTTCCGTCGACTTAATTTATATAAATGAGGACAATAACTAGCAGGATTCACGATGAGTAGGTAAGGGGCTACAAAGTCTTATTTCCTGGTAATGTTCGTTCAAGTAACCGCTGCAGTATGTAAGTTAAGACCGGGCCGACTGAACCCAACGGGCCCTTTACGACTCTATAATCTTACGAGCGTATTGAGCCTAAACCGTAGTCATAGACTGAGCGAGAACTTTGCTTAAACAGTTGGTTGGTGTTGGATAAACACAATAAAGTAGATGACAAAAATAATTGTCTTTCACTGACTGTTTAAAACATTGAACCGTATTTTGTTTTGCAAACGAAAGATCAGGATGTCACAGTACATTGAAGTTTGATGTGAATTTACGCTTTCTGGAGATTTTTACTAAGCTTTGCAGTCGCAAGCCAACATTATGCGTATTATCTAAGTCCGGGTCCGGCAAGATAAGGGTTCGTTATCACTAAGGCTAATTTATGGTAGATATGGAATGCATTCATGGCAAAGTAGCATAGAACATCATTTCTGACGGAAAAGGGTCATAAAGGGCGGTTTTTTTCAATATCAATTTAAAATAAACAAACCTACAAAGGCTAAATACGTTAGCAACAATCGGAGGTCCGAAAAAAAACCGAAACTGATTTTAATTACTTTAATTTAAAAGATAAAAATTACAAAGTAAATTCTTATATCTAACTATACTAGATACGACTAATTCGAAGTGTGAATCAGAAGTGCGGGGCACGGAGACAATTGCTTTATATTTCGAGTGATTGACGTCAATGCTGCGTCTGCACATCCGTTGTCCGATGCAGGTCGATGGCTCTGCTGCGTCGGCGATCCTCTACTAGGTTGCATATGTAATTCCTCCACCCTCAGATCGGCGACTATTTTAGAAGATTGAGAGAAAATGTCGCCGGAACGTTCCCTGGTTCCATGGAGGTTGTTAGTGATGGTTCTGAGTTCTTTTCATGATTCTATCCTGGATAATATGTAGTCCATGAAGATCTACGGAGTTCGAGTGAAAGTGGGAAGAAGCATTAGTTTTCTGGGTTTCAGCATCGTAGGGTATCTTCGTTAGTTTGAGTGGTGATCCTTTTATTTCATCGTTTTCATTGACTAAGGTGAAGGTTTCAGTTTTGAGTCGATAGCCAACAGGAATGGTAGTTAGGAAGCCTTGAAGTGTCGTGTAGTCCTTGCGGTTGCAGGTGAGCTGTACCTTCGTTTGGTGAGGGAAGGACAGAATGTAATGTTGGTCATCGAGCTTTTCCATTGCTTCTCTTGACAGGGTGACTTTGGTGAATTTGCAGGAATCTTGCAGGACTTGGTTGGTGATCAGTTCCTTTATGCAGTCTGCCTTTGTACGGACTTGGTTTGTTATCTCCTTTTCACAAAGATACCGGTCTTTGAGCTTCGGGCATTCTGCCTCTATGTACATGAATTACATTTCTGTAGTTGCTATATAGGGATAGGATGGGATAAGAGCCTGTGCGTGCATTTTGAGTACTACAGCTAACCTAAATAATTCATAACTATCTTTAGAAACTATCGGGAACATAAAAACGAATACTATCTGATTTTTAGAATAGTAGTATCCCGGTTTGATGGTTTCATAGTATCTACTCTCTTAGCTCTAAATCTAAAATATTGTCTATGCCATAGATCATTTTTATTAACCATGGCGCCTAATATCTATCATAGAATCATGCGTACTTGCTGTACGAATAAAAGCTAAACTATTTTTTTTTTATAATAACTAATTAATCCTACAAAAATAAAATTTTCAATCTACAATATTTTTAATAATGAATTATCAATAGTTTATCGTGATCTAGGTTACCACTTATACTTTTAATATAGAACCTAAGCCATCTACAAGACCTCTTTTGACCCTATTGGGTTTCAAAGATTTTAATTGATTGAGTACTTTGTCGACTTTGCCAATAAGATAATGAATAATTCGTAAAGTGAGTAAGTCTCGTTGAGCATACGATCTTTATAGCTAGGTAATACATTAGATAAGGTATTAACGTTGTCTTTAAGTTTTAAATCTTGAAATAAGAAGTATAACCAACGGGATTCTGTAACGAGTTAGCTGCTTTAGAATACGCTTGAGCCTAGATTTTGCAAAAGGTCGTCGTTTTTTAGAAGTATTTAAATGAATTGGTAAATCAGCTAAAACAGTGTCCTGGGTATAACGGGCTGCTGTCTTTTGCCGGCTCGCTTTGGGATTTTTTACGAATACCTGCTGTTGGAGTATATACTCTATCTCATGTTCACGAGTCTTGTTCCTATTCAGTATTATAGCTGTACGGTTAGCAAGAGATGGGTCATTCATTGATGATGTCTCATTACTGGTGTGAACGGTCTCAGTTGATTCATCATTAGCGGGGGCAAGTATGGAATCCGAAGGATTTCGCGTTAATGAGTTAAGTTCATCTATTTCCTTAATTAAAGATTGAGCGTCGTTAGCGTGGATTTCGACACGGGAAAGAGCATCAGCATTAGCGTTAGCTTTTCCTTTCTTATATTCTACCTTGTATTTATATTCGCTCATTTTAACATCTTGCGCGCGGACAGATAATGGTTGAGTGCCCGTGCACTCGTTATTATAAAGCTCTACATGCGCTGGCCTATCAAGTGAAAAAATTATGTCAGTAGGTGTTGGGTTTTCTACAGCCTCGGGGCTTCTAAAAGATTGGTTAGCGCCTGTATCTATAGGTAGTTTTAATGGTGGGTTGGCAATCTGTATATATGGTAATTGCCTTTGAGTTTGAAGATTTAATTCTATCCTGGCTTTTGTAAAGTTAAATCCTCCTGAAAATCCTGCTCATCCTGACTAGATCCTGCTTGGGGATAAGAATTATCGCAAGTTTGATTTACAACATTCATATCATAGTACGAGGAATCATAAGCAAAACCAGGTGTAAAAGTATTATCATAATCATTAAATTCAGTATAGTAATTGTAATCGGGTTCCTGGTAATAGCTGTAATATGAGTCGTTGTGCGTCACACAGTCATTCATATTCATTTCTCGCGTTTTAAAATAATTACTTGGAGGTGGGTTCCCGGATTTACTCCAGTCATGTCCCATCATCATTCTAGTAGGTGGAAGTACTTTAGGAGTGAAATTCTGAACTCCACTCATGGGCTTAGAGGGTTGGTTAGAGTACTTTGGGGAATTATGACGCGGTGGTAATCTAAATACATTACTACGGGGGTTGTAATTAGGGGGTGGTGCACCAAATATGCGTTGTGTGTTCGTAGGCATACGCTGTATAGGTTCCGCGAATTTAAACTGTTGCGGTGGAGGCCTTATGGGCCGCTGGCCTACAGGCATAGGCTGTGGAGGTAATGATAAACGCGCGGGGTTAAAACCTGTCGGGGGCATGAATTGTGGGACCTTAGGGGTCATGTGGGCCCTAGGAGGTTCACTACGCTGTTGTAAATATAAAATATTCAATTCCTCTTGTACATATTCTAAGGCCTTTTCAATAGTCGGGGGTCGCATGCATCGAATACGGGACCCTAAAGGCTCTTTGAGACCTCTTATAAATCCCTGCAAAGTAACTTTCCTATAAAGATCGCGTTTAGCCTCAATAGTAGTTGGTAAATTTTCATGCAAAGTAACATAGGTCATTATTGTACTGAACAATGTCTGACAAGCATCGTAAAATTCCTGCGGTGTTCTATTACCTTGCGAAGCTAATGAAAGGTCATTGTAAAGGGCTGTTTCGTCACGCTGATCAGAAAAATTATTAATTAATGCATTCCTTATACCTAACCAGTTATCAGGAATTCCGTTAGAGTTAATTGTACATGCGGCGGTTCCTGTGATTTTATTCAGGATACCATTAAGCAAACTTAAGTTTGATAATTCATGGCCAGGACCTGCTCTTAGGTACTGTGCCGCTAACTGGTCACATATCTTGATAAATCTCGTTAATATAATTATTGGGGTTCCCGTCAAATTCGGGGACAAGGCGGAGGGCCTTGAAAATGGTATCTGTGTCAGCAGAAGACATATTATCTAAATTAAATAAAAAATCTAACTCAAAATCTAAATCTAAAATATCAAAATTCCTATTTCTATCTATATCGCGTTGGCGACCTTGAGATAAAGGGCGCCTTTATCTCGCACACTAAATGCTCTTGGATGGTAAATCTTGAAGGATAAGAAATTACAATGGCCAAGGAAGCAACACAAGAGATGTATTCAAGTGTACTTACATATATTTCATTTTCCGGTTTCTCCTCGTGAATCGATAGCTGGATTCTCCTCCTGGTTTGCCGCCGGACCGTAGGTTTGGAAATTCGACTCTGAACTTGATAGCTCACCCGGGTGACTCGCGACGCGGATTCCCGATTTTGGGGTCCTTGTTCCCGAAAATCCCGAGGGAATTTCCTACCGCCTGCGCCAAATACGTTAGCGACAATCGGAGGTCCGAAAATAAACCGAAACTGATTTTAATTACTTTAATTTAAAAGATAAAAATTACAAAGTAAATTCTTATATCTAACTATACTAGATACGACTAATTCGAAGTGTGAATCAGAAGTGCGGGGCACGGAGACAATTGCTTTATATTTCGAGTGATTGACGTCAATGCTGCGTCTGCACATCCGTTGTCCGATGCAGGTCGATGGCTCTGCTGCGTCGGCGATCCTCTACTAGGTTGCATATGTAATTGGCTAAGATTTATTTATTTATAAGATGGAGGAATAACATCGTCACTAAGACAAATTCAATCCGTCTTAGTCTGTCTTGTCTAGATTATCGATTTGTTATCTATATCATGACGTTGGAATAATAGGCTCTTATCCTCGCCGCACATGTCCACACTCGCACTCGTTCACGATTTAGATACTGCTCTAATGTTGCATTGTCATTGGTGGTCACGTGTGCATCCGCTAAAGCGCTAAGGTACTTATGACATCAACTGTCACAGAAAGTGACAAACGTTTCATTTGACAGTAAGTTACACAGTAATGATGTGGCCACATTGGAATATTCGTGTCGTCGCGATGTGTGTGGCCGGGTATGATGTTTAGCGTGTGTGTGGCCACAGACAACTACACAAACTCATCTCATCATAAATCCTCGCCCTCTAACGTAGACAAGGACATCGCGTAAGCCCTTCCACGATGTTTTAAGCACACAAACGCGACACGATTCCTCGCCCGGTTGTGTAGCCGCACCATTACAAAGGATTGAATATCGCTACAATCCGCTCAGTTTACCAAATCAACCTTATCCTACATGCGGTGGGTACAGAGCCAGATCCCTTCGCCCGTTTGTATCACTTACCACGCCATTCTGATCTCCATACGAAGTCTGCTGATTCCTTTTATCTTATAAAATTTCTGTAACGCTATGTATGTTGTAAATAAAAAAAAAATAGGTTGTGTTTAATCCGACTGTTAGCCAGTCCAAAAAAATGTACACCAGTTTTTCAATTATCAATTTATCAATTTCATCAAAGTAACACTTACTTAAGACGGCTTTTGACGTTAATATTAAGTACAAATTGCCCGAGAGCCTTACGTCACGCAAAACTTCAATGCATCTTTTTCGTATGCGAAAAAAAAATTACTTTTTTTATAGATGAGTTGAAAAACCCATATTTAGTCAAATTTGATGAAATTGATAAATGTGTGTAGTCATTCGGAAAATACGTAAAAAACACCCAAACCTAATACTTTTTTTTAATTAATCACTGATTGATTCTTCAAAGTCCAAGTGTGGGATAAAAATAAACAATAATCCTCACAATTTTTCGTAATTGCCATAACATTGTCTTAAAGTGTCAACAAATCAATCATCCATGACACAACGGTATAATTTTCTCACAAATAAATAATTATTGGTTAATATTATTAAATAATATTTACAATCACAAAACTAGATGGAAAGTCGAACTAGGCAGATGTAGTTAGGTGAGCAGAGTTAACGCATCTAAGTCTCGGCCGAGTTATTATCACCATATTATTATTAATAATTAATAATAACTAAATATATACTTAATATTTATTAGCTTGCCTAAGACGCCTTAGTTGATAAGTTCTGGGAAATGTGTTTGGTGTTTGTCAACAGTTCATTACAGAAAATTCGTGTTTATTCTGTGAAAAGAATTTAGTCACGATTTCGCTTGTGCACATAATAATTGTCATAATAGTCATTTATTGATAATATAGATAATAAGTCACAACATGGGTTTTAACGTGGTTGCAAAATGCCACAACTTTTTCAAAATATAATAATAACTAATATCACAATTAATTTAAATGTCAAAATCTTTAATACATTAACAATTCATAAAAACAATTAAAATAATGTCAAATTTATAACTAAGTACACACACATGTATTTAGAAATACAAAGCTCAGTAAAGCATAACGTCCCGAGAAACTTCAATGCACTGTAAAGTCTTGATTTTTCATTTGCAAGTAAACAGAAAAAATACGTGTATTTTGTTTTCAATAATTTTGAATAACGAACTCATTGTTTTTCTTTAGTCATTTTCCCTGTACATTTACGTTTCCCAACCAAGTTATTTCTTCCCACGATTTAAATAAACCATAAAAACACCGCACCATTCCTTGATGACTCCCACTTGCAATATCGACCTTATGCATAATACATACATGGCACATAAATAAACAGCACAATATGAAAGAAATATGACGACGCGTGGCACCATTCATCACTATTAGAGCTCCGCGGCAACTTGTGAAACTTGTATGAGCAACCCTTCTTTGAAACAAAGGAGCTCTTGTCGGGTTATTAATAGTTGTTGTACTGCAAACTGTCTTTACTACTGTATTCTGTACTACTATATTGTAAGCCGTATATAAAAAGCCGTGTTGGCTAAGTGGGAGGACACTCGACTTTCATTCCGAAGGTCGTGGGTTCAAACCCCGCCACGCACCTCTGGATTTTTCTTCTTGAGAAATTTATATGCGCTTTAAACACGTGCTTTAACGGTGAAGGCAAACATCGTGAGGAAACCGGCATGTTCTGAGAACTTTAAAAGAGTTTGAAGGAAATGTGACATTCACCAACCCGCACTTGGCCAGCGTGGTGAATTAAGGCCTAATCTCTCTCGTCAAGAGAGAAGTCCCTGTGTCCCAGCAGTGGGAACGTTAATAGGGTGATGATAATTATTCTAAGCTAATAAACATGATGCTCTATGTGAGACATAAGGGTTTTTTAACAAATAGGAACTAAATGTATTTAATTATTTTCATTAAATATCTCGAAATTCCCACTACCAGGAATTTAACGTTAGATTGACTGTCTCAGTGGCGCGGTGCGGGTACGCTTGCGGCGCAAGAGGTAGCGGGTTCGATTCCCGCCGAGGGGTCAAGTGTTTGTATGTTCTGCAAGCACTTTCTCCTAGGTCCTGGATTTAATATGTATAATAAAAATATCTATGTACGTATGTCTATTATATTAAGTATATCAGAGGTCTAGTACCCGTATTGTCTTGTGCCAATACTTAATATAATAGACATACGTACATAGATATTTTTATTATACATATTAAATCCAGGACCAAGGAGATATGGTAAGGTAACAGGAATAAGGTATAACATAAAATTAACCCAGTTTTTAGGATGTTTAGAACATGTCTAAGAACACTCTCGCAAAACTCACCTTTCATCTACAAAAACTAAAATGAAATAGTTCCATCCGCTCGGGAGCTTGGATGTCCCAGACAGACAGACAGACACACAGACATACCGACACGTCAAACTTATAACACCCCTCGATTTTGTAGGGAGTTAATAAGACCTTAATGTTGCAACATGGTAGCAATAAACTATTTCTTAAAACTAAAAAAAATATGATTTAACCGAAAATTCACGACCTTCGTCCCAATTCCTAACCCTTTCTAACAAGGACTAACTTACAACATTACTAAAAAACCTTATTTGGATACGGTTTCGTTGTAACTTTGAGATTACGATAATCTGTGGGCAAATAGCAATTGCGAGTGAATGATGGATCGCTTTCGAGATGTCAGATATTGCAGATATAATTTTGCACCATAGATAATCCTCTTCGTCTATGAAGGAATCTCTTTCACCTCATAATGTTAACGATAGAGTTAGTTCCCTTTTTAACCCCAAACTTCAATATTTCATGTCACAATTCAATAATTCCTAAAGAATAATTCAATTCGGACCAATAAACTAAATCAGATTAGAGCGTTTATTCTTTATATTAGTTAAGCCTTCATTTGACCACAATCTCACTTGATATGGTCTAAGATGGGGCATGGAGACCTAGAAGGTAGGGCACTCAAACAAACAAACAAATTTTTCTTTAAACGATAATACCTAGTATACATAAGGATAAAAGTGTTCTTCTTAGCTAGCTTTTGGAAGTTTTGTTTGTTCACGTCCGTAAGTGGTAACCCTCTGAATCCCTACACGTGACCTCCGGGTGGTGCTAAGAACAGTCTCTGGTGGGAGGCTTCGGCCGCGGCTTGTCACCACCCTCCGGGCTGGGCCAGTGCGTTAAGCGATTTTTTCGTGTTTCGTAATGTGGTCCGGAGAAGCCATCTACCTTCTAGGTCTTCATGCCCCATCTTAGATCTCTCTCATCAGGTGAGATTGTGGTCAAATTAAGGTTTATCCATCATAAAAAAAAAGCTTAGAATATTTTGAACAATGTCGACCAATCCAGATTCATTAGGTTTGGATAAATAAGTTTCTTGAAGTTCTTTGGTAACAATATCGTAAGAGAATCTGTAAAAATGTTTGTACGGTAATCGACCTAAATATTTTGCACCATTTTGAAAACATTATTTCTACCAAATTTTATCAATCTCAGATTTTATTTGCCACTTTCTTATGTAAGGTCCTTGGTAATGTTGTAAGTTTGTTTTTTTATGAAGGGCAGTTGGGAGGCTTTTTATAGTCCGGGAGACGTAATGACGAGGCGTACGGTGGCACGTCTACCGGCTATTAAGTAAGTGTTATTTTAAGTCGGACGCGACTTTAAGTCGTGGGTCTAAGTTTAGGAGCCTAAGCGAGAGATCAGATAACAATTACTTACCCGCAACGCAGGTTTTATTAAACCCATCGCGGGCACCAGTCTCACACTTATTGCTCAATAATTCACTGATCTCTCCTTCAATGTTTACCCTTGAGATAATTATATAATAAGTGTTGAGAAAATAAATATCTTACTATTTATATAGAACTTATTATGCAAATGTTTCCTAGGACCTTTTTTGTACAATAAATTAAATAGAGCAATACACATGCATTCGTGTAATTTATATAAATGCAAAAAAGTAGTTCAAGGTTATCTACAAAGTTTGTCATACGATGACACTGAAAACCTCTTATCTGTTATAAAATAAGTAGTTTTTTGTAAGTCAGCAATTTGTATTTGTAATCTAGGTTAAGATATGTAAGTGTACTAATCCAACAACTATGTCAGAGCAACATGTGCATTAAATAAGTTATAAACATTGTTATACAGAATGAAATTAGGAAATAATGTATGCCTGAAAAACAGGATTCTCCTAGTTCAGGCACAATAAATACAGCATAGCTCTAATTAAATTTTAAGGATTTTTGTCAACTTTAGCTTTAAGTGATTTTTCTAAATAAATAAATAAAAAAAAAATTATAATAATAGTAAAATCAACGACAAAAAGTCGCGTCCACAACTGAAATAGTGCTTCACCCAGCGGCAATAAAGTTAAGGATTTGTCGGAATTCGATTCCCAGGACGCGGCAGCAAGACGACAGCGTCACAAATTGAAATGTGCTTTATGAACTGGTAGGTGGGAACTAGCTACCTGGATGTGCTGCCCGACGACCGTAATATTATAACTAGAGGTATATATAAAATGGTATGTAGCTTGTAAAAAAGCCGTGTTGGCTAAGTGGGAGCACACTCCACTTCCATTCCGTAGGTCGTGGGTTCAAACCCCGCTACGCACTACTGGATTTTTCTTCTTGAAAAAATTATGTGCGCTTGAAAACACGTGTTTTAATAGTGAAGGCAAATATCGTAAGGAAACTGGCATGTTCTGAGAACTTCGAAGAGTTTGAAGGACATGTGTCATTCATCAACCCGCACTTGGTCAGCGTTGTAAATTAAGGCCTAATCTCTCTCTCTCTCTCGCCAAGAGAGAAGAATTTCAAATCGATCCATTCTTCAAGGTACCTTTGTTGCTTCGCTACAACTATTTTACTACTAACAAATCTATACTCATATTATAAATGCGAAAGTAACTCTGTCAGTTACTTTCACGCAAAAACTACTGTAGTTATTTCAATGAAATACACACAGTAGTTAGTACACAGATTCTCTACTATTTACCGCGGGAAAATGTAAAAACGCGGGTAAACTAGTTCCTTATAAATTGAACTTTCACTTTGAAAGCACCAGCATTTACAAAAGAACGACAAGCCTGTACCATAACTTATTATACACATTTAATGAAACTGCATTGTACTCCAAAAATACTCAGAAAATCCATTGCACGGGAAAATAAGAGCTAAGTGGGAGAACGTTGCGTGCGATCTCTCATTAGTGAGGCGATTCCCTCGAGCAAATAAGTTTTCATAAGCAACAACACATGGGATGTTCTTGGAAATATTATTTATCTTATTTTGCGTTGAGTTGGTAAGCTATTTGTGTCTGGTAAAAGGGAAAAGGATGTGTTATTAGCAATTCATAATAAAGATAGTCACTAAAATTGATTTATTTAAATAAAAATAAGCACCCTTACTTACGTTCCCACTGCTGGGACACAAGGATTTCTCTCTTTACGAGAGAGATTAGGCCTTAATTCACCATGCTGGCTAAGTGTGGTTTTGTGAATGTCACATGTCCTTCAAACTCTTCAAATTTCTCAGAACATGCCGGTTTCTACACGTTGTTTGTCTTCACCGTTAAAGCACGTTTATAAGCGCTCATAAATTTTAAGAAGAAAAACCCAGAGGTGCTTGGCGGTGTTTGAACCCATGACTTTCGAAATGAAAGTGGAGTGTGCAGCCACTTAGCAAACACGGCTTTTCAACAAAATGGTTGTTGTCAAGTTTTCATAACAGCAACAAAACATGGGATGTTCTTAGAAATATTATTTATCAGATATTGCGTTGAGTTGGAAAGCTATTTGTGTGTGATTTATTTTAAGTCAAAGGATGTATGTGATAATAGTATTTTGTACTAAAATAGTGACATAAATTGGTGTTCAAACAAAAATAGTTTTCTTGTGAAATGGAAAAGTCTCTAAGCTATTTTTGTAAGTCTAGCCGAGAGTTATTTACTGCTTTTAATTAAAGAGTTTTCTAATTAATACAGGTATTTTAATGCTTGTTACCTCAGACGGTTTTTCTTCGTCGCTCCAGATTTTAATTTTGGTTTTTTAACATTTGGCTCAGACAAAATTAAACATTATTTTCTACGTACGGTAATGGTACATTACTTTTTAAGTTAAATGTATATTTGTTACGCTTGTATTCATAAAAACTGCTATTCCTAATAATAAAACTAAATTTTCTATAACAATAAGCATATTTATGCCCGTAAATGAGGGTGAAATGCTTTTATTGAACTGTTATTAAACAAGTTTAGGTAAATATTTAGGTTTATGAATAACTTATATTATCAAACGTTAAATTAACCTATAAAAATTCATATTTCATAGAAATGAGGAGTAAAGTGATTGTATGTTCTGCAAGCACTTTCTCCTGGGTCTAGGTGTTCTAGCATTTGAAATAAGCTCTCGATACACATACACACCTCCTTCGGCTGGAATGATGATGATAATCTTTATAATACTTGGCTAAGACGCATTGGGGCTGGCCGTGTACTGGATATGAAAAAAACTTTATCATATTCGCGTAAACTTGTGTGCTCGTAACAGAAACTAACTTATTCTCGGCCGAGAATCATCAGCTAATGAAAACTTCTTAAGTAACAAGGTTTGCTTTCAGTTTCTGTGCCTGTGTTTTGGTTATGAATAAGCCCCGATTTCACCATTCGCTATAAACGTAATCAGTTGAGGCTAAACGCGTTTTACGGAACTGAGATCAAATTAAGAAAGAAAGAATAATATTTTACACTAAAGTTTACAATTAAAAACATTTATAAAAAACAATATCTAAAACTAATAACTCAATCCCTACTTGAAACTTAACAACATTGTGTTATTAAGGGTCCCTTCAGTATAATGCATCTACCATAGAACCTGTAGGAGCACTATGACAGAGCGCTGGTTTTTAGCCAGGGCCTGTGAGGTTGGTAACACCACAACTTAAAATTAACGAGGAATATTAACATTTTTCAATGGTTGAACTTAGTTCAATATAACTCTAATGTTCAAATTGGTCTAAGATTGCATAGTTTGTAAACTATTCAGATTCTAACTTTGAAACTATTATGGTTCTCAATACTATTTTGATAGACAATCAATCATGGTAAATATCCCGTTATAAATCAGATTATATTATTGTTTAATACAATTCTATTGTTTTATGCAGTGGCGTAGCTAGGTGGTCAAGTTAGGGCATTCTTCGCGGCGAATTGGTTCCCTTTTTTTTACAAAATATGTAATTTTTGAGTGTTAAGTCCATCTCACACTTTTCCGATTTATTTAAATCATATAGTTTGTCTTCTTCGCATTGTTTTGTAAACCAATTTACCTTACATTCCTAATAGAATAGAAGAAAGATAAGATTTATTCTTATGTACACAACATACGCACAGATATAGGTAGATACAGATACAATAAATCACATCATTATAAGCATTTATGTAAATGACTTTATTTCTGTTCTGATTCTATAGTCTGAATCAGAACAGAAAGCATTTCTATTCAATTGAATAGAAATGGTTTTGTGAACGCTGCGGGTTTATGGGGATACCGGTTTTTCCAACAGAAACAACTGGTAATCTATAAACTAGGCCTATGTTCATTAATAGATTTTTGACATCCCTATCTTGGAAAGTTAATGTTTGCTATATGAGATATCTAAGCGCAAAAGCCGTTTCCTCTAGAGGATAAAGTAAAGAAATTAGAACTAGAGCACTAAGCTTGTGATTCCAAAACATGATTAAACCTATTTACTTCAACCTCCTTGTTGTCAAATATAACTAATTGATAATTTATGAGAACCTCAGACTAAAACCTCCTTGGGTTTCTTATTTATAAGCTTTTATTTGTTTTCACCACGTAGTGATACATATTTTATTTGTGGTCATCCACAAATTAATTTTCTTGATAAGTTTTAACTATATTAAGTTTCTTGTCAAAAATTAAAGTAACTATAAGTTTTTTGATTAATCTGCTGAGGTGGGATGAAAAACCCACTCGGACTCGAGTGCAAAGATTTTTCACCTTTTACTCTTTTGATTCTCTCGCCAACGCTCAGGATTCTAATTTAGAATCTAATTTTGCGCTCGCGATTCTATTTTAGAATCCTTCGCTTGCTCGATTATCAAATTGAACACGCGGTTAAAAAGCAACTTTGCACTCTTGTTCAAATAACTATTACGCGTGAAATGATGTTGGTTACTCTTAAAAGCCTGTCCAATCCCGAACTATTTTCCAATTTCGCGATATTGCTCCAATGCAACGTCTCGTGTCCACATTTGTTACCTTGTTCCCTGACGCGTGCGTAACGCGGCCAGACTTGCCCGTAATTTGTTCTAACGGAACAAAACTGAGTCACGGACAATATTTTTGTATTTTCCAGTGTCTGGTTTGATACGTGATTTGATGATTGAGGGGATATCTATTAGAAACCTCAGTGGATCTATTTTTGGGAATTATTTTTAGGAATTGGGGTTGTATTCAATTTTTCTCTCAAAACTAACGTGGGTTTTACTAGTCATTGAAAACTGGTTTTATTTATGTCTTGTTGGCGCGCTAAAATCATCGTGAGCGGATACCGGAGGTGACGTAATTGTAGCCACGCCCACTTCGAACATCGTCGTCACACCGCGTTGATACGAATATTTGCCATATGCCGCTAATGTAGCATCACCATCACGTGTTAATTGCAACGAAATTATGACATTTCGATGTTTCTATCAATTTTGAATTTACTATTTAATCAATTAATTTGGATTTTTTTTAATTTGGAGGTTTTGTCTGTTCGCGGCCGTAAGTGGTAACCCTCTGAATCCTTACACGTGACCTCCGGGTGGTGCTAAAAACAGTCTCTGGTGGGAGGCTTCGGCCGCGGCTTGTCACCACCCTCCGGGCTGGGCCAGTGCGTGAAGCGATTTTTTCGTGTTTCGTAATGTGGCCCGGAGAAGCCACCTTCTAGGTCTTCTTGTCCCATCTTAGACCACATCGTCACTTAACATCAGGTGAGATTGTGGTCAAATGAAGGCTTATCGATCATAAAAAAAAAAATTACTCGAATTCAAAATTTACGCTTTGAACCACAAACGTAAATTTATTGTTGTGTTCATGGTTCATAAATATCCCTTAACATTTATATGTTAAGTTTTGTATTAGCATTGAAGTAACTCCCTGCCTGTTTTTAATGCACTTTACGAGTATTTACTATTTAATGATCCCAAGAAACAGTCGCTCGTTAGCCATTACGGTCCTAAGAACCTACTACCCTATTTTTGCATATTATTTTTTAATTTTTAAATTTTATCCAAAAGAAATTAAGACACATCCGAGCGGGGCGCTATCCCGTAGATGCAGGTTCGAATCCTGTGCGCGAAGTTTACGGATGTGTCTTAATTTTTAATGCATAAAATTTAAAAATTACGATTTGTTTAACGAATCATAAAGATATGAAGATTCAAAAGGTTTTTAATATTCAATTACTTATTCACTCATACAGTTATTCATTCATTTTCATCATTCACTCAGTCAAACATGTTCATGTTTAACTCAGTAGTTCCATACTGTTGTCCGGAATGTAAAATTCATTTTCTGTACACTGTTGTCAGTTCAAAGAGGATTTTATTTACATTTCATACAATTCAATTTCGGGAGAACGGCGTTGTCATCGATTTATCCGGACAGACAAACAAACATTCCAACAACTTTACCCTTATGAAAAGATTCTTGAACAATAATATTGTTATTTGTTAGAAGTCTTCGCCTAGCGTTGCATATTTTTGATGTGTTTTCCCTTGGGAAAAATATCGTTTCCCTCGGTAAAGTATTATATATAATTTCGTATAATTTCGAGCACTTACAGCCATTTTTTATGTAACCTAAGGTATTCCACTGCTGAGAAACGCCTTCCCTAAAATACCAGATTAAAAATAAAAGTTTCATATCGTATCTATACACTATTGTAAAGAGTACCTTTCGAACCGCGAGATCTTCATACCTCGGTGTGAATCGACCTGGAGTAATTTCTAATGGGTCGTTTTGGACTGAAATGATTGTAGTCAAGCACCAAAGAAACCCGTAAGAATGGTTGATTTGAACCACGAGCAAAAGTACTATAAGTACCATCATCATCATCCAGCCCTTGTCCCACACTATGTGGGGTCGGCTCAACATGTATTTTTCTTCCATTTCCCTCTATCACCCGTCATCTCAGCACTCACTTCTTTCTTACACATATCTTCTTTATACAGACAATAAAAAAATATATATTTATAACCAATGCTTAGTTTACTGAGCTTTCGTGAAAAAGGCAGAAAATCTTAATAAAAACCGAATCTTAATCAATACTATGATTATAAAGCCAAAAAGCTTGTTTGTTTGAACTCGCTAATTGCATGAACTACTGGTCCAATTTGAAAAATTCTTTCAGTCTAGATAGCCCATTTATTAAGGAAGGCTAGATACCAATTTTTACCACGGCAAAATACGTTAAAACTGCGGGAAAATCCAAAAATACGGGAAACGCCGTAGCTAGTAAATAATAATTTAATATCCGCTTTAATTGCATACAAAATTAATTATAAAATGTTTTTGCATTTTCTCCCGTCCGCATAAATAAGAGGAACATTCTTTATTAATCTGATTAGTTGATTGCCACTTCAACGTTGATGAACATAGTTTAATTATTTTATATATTTAACTAGTTGGCCGAGTAATTTTAATCAGTAGGTTTTCTTTTTTTATCTTAATAAGCTTGCTTGTTTCTTTTAGATGGATATGTGAGAAGAGGTAGGCCGAAGAAAAGATGGATGGACTGTGTGAAAGATGACATAATGTAAGAAAGAGGTGAGTGTTGAAATGACGGGTGATAGAGGGAAATGGAAGCAGAAAACATGTTTTGCCGACCCCCACGTAATGTGGGATAAGGTCAGGAAGATGATGATGATGATGATGATGATGAAGCTTGTTACCATCCATATTAAGATACTATATTCTATATTTAATAAAAAGCCGTGTTGGCTAAGTGGGAGCACACTAGACAAGCAATAAGACCGCCCATTACGCATGCTAGGTTTAATTTTACTATTAATAATTTTGCATTTTTGTTTATTAGTGTGTGTAATAAACAACTTTCTATCTATCTATCTAGACTTTCATTCTTAAGATCGATGGTTCAAACCCCGCCACGCACCTCTGGATTTTTCTTATCGAAAAATGTATGTGCGCTTTAAAACACGTGCTTAAACGGTGAAGACAAACATCGTGAGGAAACCGGCAAGTTCTTGAACCCTAAAGAGTTTGAAGGATATGTGACATTCACCAACCCGCACTTGGCCAGCGTGGTGAATTAAGGCCTAATCTCTCTCGCTAAGAGAGAATTCCCTGTGTCCCAGCAGTGGGAACGTTAATAGGGTTGATGATGATTCAATAATCCATATATAGAAGTGTTCCCGTTGGAGCAACAATTTTTAGGCACCTATAAATAAAAAAATAATAATATATTTCTTTAATTTTTTTATTTCGGACAACAAAAATCCATAGTTTGTTAGTTAACTTAATGACTAAGGTTAGTAAAATCAAATAACATAAATAATTAAATTAAATTAATAATACTTCAAATATAATTAAATCATATTACATTAGCCGTGTTGGCTAAAGTGGGAGGACACTCGACTTTCATTCCGAAGGTCGTGGGTTCAAACCCCGCCACGCATCTCTGGATTTTTCTTCTTGAGAAATTTATGTGCGCTTTAAACACGTGCTTTAACGGTGAAGGCAAACATCGTGAGGAAACCGGCATGTTCTGAGAACTTTAAAAGAGTTTGAAGGACATGTGACATTCACCAACCCGCACTTGGCCAGCGTGGTGAATTAAGGCCTAATCTCTCTCGTCAAGAGAGAAGTCCCTGTGTCCCAGCAGTGGGAACGTTAATAGGGTGATGATGATGATGATATTACATTAAATTAAAATTAAATTAAACCAAATCAATTCAAATTATTTTACATTAAATTAAAATTGAAACAAAGTAAATTAAATTATATTATCAAATCAAATTTAAGCCAATTAAAACAAAATAAAATAAAAGTAGATCAAATTAAATTAATACAAATTATAAAATAAAATTATTTTCGTTATAAAGTCTTCCCAGATGGGAGAAGTGCCCCTTCCGGCTATTGTTTGTAGGATGGTTTTGGTGCCTATGCATTAAGCACCAAAGGTATTCCCAATTGAGCATTTATCAATATGTAAAATATCTTATTCTCTACACACACACAACCTAACTATTGTGGCTCAGCGACCTAAAGTATGTCTGGGCCTCCGAAACGAGAAACTTCCACCGGTCTGTAGGGTATCCTGCGCTAGCTCTGACCAGTTCTCAACCCCGAGCTCTCGCAGGTCGGCCTCATTGACAAACATTGACAAAAAATCAACAACATCAATTCATATTTTAAATGATAAGATAAAGATTGTAAATAACAATTATAAAAATAAATACTCTTTGAATTCTTTTTGTTTAAAACAAAGTTTCATTGTTAATTAACGCTTTAAAAATGAAAATAGCTTGAAACTTTTAATATTATATGTATATATTGTGTAACACATTTAAATTTTATATTGCATGCATGCAAAATAAAGATAAGTGAGACAGGGTCATATAAATTATGAGGATATTATGTATATTGTCTGATTGTGAAGTGTATTTGATTGTTAAAGTATATGTAGGTATGTCCATCACTACTACTTAACGGCTGAAATTATGATAATACCAGCGAATCACTGCCTATTCAGAGCAGGTCATACATAGGTAGTCAATTGGTGGTTGACACCATGCATTTTTGTGGTATTTTTGAATCGCTAGAAAACACATGGGGAACCATTTAAAGTGAATTTATGTCGTTTTCGTCCCAGAGTTTCGGAAATAATCATTAAAAAAACGTTTTGTCTCACATGATATTGATTGTCCGTAATCGTCCCACATACAAAAGTGATAGAAAGTACAATAAGTGTCAAATTAATGACTGAAAACTAAAGACTTTAGAAGAGATTTTGATGAACCTATGTTAAGCATGCTTGGTTTTGCGGTTGCGTGATTCGAGTTAATTGCGAAAACAAAGTTAATTATTAATTTTCTTATCTCACAATATAAAATAGAAAATCATTATTTTAGACTTTATTTTGCCACGCCTGCACTAAAATATCACAAATTGTAAAAGTGTTTTTTTCCTAAGCTAAACATTTTTACGTGTTGATTTTCTTTACTTCTGCATATTAAGGGTCCATGATGACCAGATTTGGTAAATAAATTATAGTTTTTAAAATTTTTACGTGTCTAGGAATAATTGATTGGTGTATATAGTACGTTTTGGCCAAAACAAAGCAGCCCAAGCGTCTGCGAAACGGGAGTGTCTACCGCTCAGCGGATTCCAATATGGCTCTTTTCACACCTACGCGACCACAAAGTGTTAAGTTTTAAGCAAAAACATTAATTTTTTTTTATTGTTTATAAAAAGATAAAAAAAGGTTCTCAAAGTACCTTTTGAATTTTTAGATTGTTTGTGCATAATTAAAATAATATTTCTGATCCCAATTGCGTCACTTTACATCTTCACATCATCTAAAATAAACATAAGTTCGTACAAACCGAGATTAAAATATAAGTACCGTTATGTATTTGCTACAAGAAAACCACTCTTCCATAACTTAATTTTAAGCCTTATTCTATGTTACACTCAATAACCACTCATCACTTAATAACGACATCGTTAACCCATAAGTAGCCGTCAAAAATATTCAGAATCTCACAAGTAAATAAACAGCTAACGGGCCGTTAATTGTACGTCGAAGGCATTTACGGACCGGAAATTAGATCCTTGATACACGATTAGTAAATAAAATTTTATTTTTTCAGTACATTATGCCGCGTCCTGGAATTTCTGCGTTTCCTTCCGGATTTTTATTGACAATTTACCAATGGAGAAATATGTCGTAAGATAAAAAAATATTTCCCTCCGGAAATTACGTTTTGGTTGATTCGGAATGTGAGTATGGATTTCGTTTAACCGTGATAAAATGTATGATGTTATCATATTAGATTTGTTGTTTATTTTAGAGTATTTGTAAAACAAAAAAAATCAACATATGAAATTAAAAATTGCATTTATTAAAACCTCATTGCTCATCCCCTCAATAGGGAATTTATTAAAAACCTATATAATCTTTGTTGATTATTATAGTTTATAATTTTTATCATTTTTCTATTTCCTTTTAGATTATTTTCTGTTTTTTTTCTGTCAGTGTTGTACTTATTATTATCCATATTAAGTAAAACGGGAATGAAATGGGAATAAATTGTAGCAATCTGTTTATGAATAAAATTAAACGTTAAAATGTCGAAAGTTATAAATTAAACCGTTGATAACAAATAACCTGTCTAAATAACAAATTCCCTTCCTTAAATTAGTTTCAAGACTCACCATCTAGCAAAAACAGCAGCCGGAATAATAGATGACAAATCCTCCGCATTTTTAACATTTTATCACTTTCCAATAGGCATAAAACTACACGAGGTATTTAAAATCACAATTGTTCACTATTGCAATAAGAACATTTACTATAAAATCGTACGATTTAAATTTTACGGCTTATTTAATTTACGATGTTTCACGATGTCGGCATTTTGCGTGCGCTCGGCGCGCCGTCAGAATCGCTACTGCTCGTAGCAGCGTAGACCCTCTACGAAGCTCCGTTCTAGCTACAGCGTAGAGGGTCTACGAGATTGGTCATTACGTCAGTCGGGTATGGTACATTATTTCGTTTAATAAAGCCTCATGTATGCAGATGCGTTCGTGTAACGGAATTTAACGCAATGTAACGGAATACTGGAGGCTAACGACTGCTGTTATGGAAGGGATTAAAAGTAATTGGAACGGAATATAGTGTTTTCGTTAGTGGCGGATAAATGTTATTGCAGCAATATGTTTGAGTGGAATTGATACGACATTCCTTTTATTTTATAATCTGAGTTACATAAATTAATCTGAGTTGAATAAATGGATTCTATGGGAGTCTTATCGCTTGTAAGTAGAGCCTTACAGGTTTCGTAATGAATCCTATATGCAATTTAGGTGTAATGTTTACTCGGGTTTTTATATTTAGTTTAAGTTAAAAGTGACATGTAATATACTAGATCTGCAATACACATTCTTAATTGATTCTTAGCTTTTGATTGTGAATGTATATTCTATGTCCAGCAGTGGGCGTTCCATGGTTGAAATGATGTCATGTACTCATAATAAACTGAGTCACCACCATATTAATAAAAGCAATCACAAATGCTAATAGGTTTTATATAATATCTTATCAGATATTGGTGTCGATGGGCCATGAGGTAGCGGGTTCGATTCCCGCCGAGGGGTGAAGTATTTGTATGTAATGCATTTCTCCTTGGTCTGGGTGTTCCATATGTATCATAAAAAAATGTATAAATGTCTATTTTATTAATTTTATAA
Organism: Gymnoscelis rufifasciata; assembly: GCA_929108375.1. Taxonomy (NCBI): domain Eukaryota; kingdom Metazoa; phylum Arthropoda; class Insecta; order Lepidoptera; family Geometridae; genus Gymnoscelis; species Gymnoscelis rufifasciata. Next base: position 1,969,165 of record OV815327.1, on the reverse strand, counting down.
GAAGTCTAGTATTCGTACCACAAAGGTCAAGGTATAGGCTGAATAGTTTTTGTCGCCCTTTTCTCAACAATTGTCATATCATACATTATTTTTACAATGCAACAATTTCGTTAAGCACGTAAAATATTTTTTTATATAATTATATTTTTGAGCTAATCGGTATAAGTTTGCTACTTTGAATGTGCAATGACAAGTGAGAGAGAAAAGTCATCGACAAAATTTGTTGCAGACTTCTATCTGTAAGACATTAGAAAACCGTCATAGAAAAATCTTCTTGATTTCTTGAGTGAGGTAGAAAAAAATCGTTCCCCAAATTTGCCGCCCCCAAAATCGCCCTAGGCTCGACCCTACTAGGTTAAGGTTAAAAACGGGGCTAACACCATGAATCTATATACATATATAATGTATGTACTAATATGATAAGGCTGAAGAGTTTGTTTGTTTCGCGCTCATCTCGGGAACTATTGCTTAATTTAGTGTTAAGTAACATAAAAACGTGTTATCATGAGAGCGATATCTCGAAATTGAAAATAGCATAATATCTATACGGAATATCTCCTTAAAGTTGCATATTGCAGGCCATATAGCAAAACGATGGCATTTACAGGTGACAGTTCGACCAAAAAGTTGTTTAAGGAGACTGCTTGTAGCATAAGACGTCCGCCAACTAGATTGATGGCTGGATAAGGCCGCGGGCTCACGGTGGATGTAGGTCGGTTCCCAACTAAACAACTGAAAATCGTTTTGCGACTAAACGTAAGCTTGGTTACTTGTGGCAACCAACAGTGCACATCCTACATCAAAAATGATAACGATTATACACAATGCCAACAATTGCTTCTGCCGGAAGACCAGCGCTGGATGCATGCTAGTAATCTGGCATTGCTGAGACAGAGTTCGTTTTTTTTTAGAAAATAATATTTAAAGCTCTGTGTCTATTTGCAACTATTTTCGATGTAATTATTGTTTGAAAGAACAATAAAAATCTTATATCTTTATCTTTAAAACGCAAGTTCTACGTCCTTATAACATCCGTTAAAGGGGTTATTCCCATCTGAGAATTATAAACCATGATAACGCTAATGTGCTACGGGGTAATTTCTGAGATAAATGCAATTTTAAAGAAGAAATAGCATTTTTTATCAATGCAAAAATGTGTGGATTATTCGGTAGTTCATAAAAAGTGAATAACTACACTACTCCCGTGAAACTAGGATCACATAATCCTCAGGTGAAATATTTCACGGAAAGAAAATAGAGAAGGCGGGATCGATCGGAACCGGGCAAAGCCGGGGGATTAGAGTGGACGAACTACCGCCGGGGTGTAGATTGTACCTCGGGCGTTTAAAGGATTGCATGCATGTTGGTTTGTTACTTGTAAGTGTTTTGGTGCTCTGGGTTGGCGCTTTGTACCCGACTGCTCGACGCAGAGGAGCAGTAATGTCCGGACAATGCTGGTGTAAGGACAGTCCATCCTCTCACCAGCAAAAAAAAAACTCAAAACTCTTTTCTTTATTATTATGCAAATGATATATTTTAAGTGGGAGGACACTCGACTATCATTCTGAAGGTCGTGGGTTCAAACCCCGCCATGCACCTCTGGATTTTTCTTACTGAGACATTTATGTGCGCTTTAAACACGTGATTTAACGGTGAAGGCAAACATCGTGAGAACACCGGCATGTTCTGATAACTCTGAAGAGTTTGAAGGACATGTGACATTCAGCAACCCGCACTTGGCCAGCGTGGTGAATTAAGCCTAATCTCTCTCCCCCGAAAAGTCCCTGTGTCCCAGCAGTGGGAACGTTAATAGGGTGATGATGATGATGATATATTTTGTTTTAACTTTTTTTAATCAGCTTTTGCTGTTTCTAGTTTTAGTAAACGAAACACCTATGTCATTATTAGTAATGGAAGTAACAAGCTGAAATTAAGAAAAAATGTAACTGAGACTGCGACTAAATATTTTTGGTTTTTAAACTTATCCGTATCGAAAAATTTTGAAAGAAATTGAAATATATTTTTTAATACATATTCCACGGTATCCCACGTGACATGGTAGGATGATTTTTTTATTTTTACAAAATGGCGTCTTGTAGTCGCCATATTGCATTTAAGAGGAATCGATCGACGTATTATTCATAAAAATCGGTCCAGGCGTTTGATCTGTATAGTGCTACAAAGGAACATACATAGACTACACATACTCACACGTAACTGCACGTAAAATATTAGTAAGTTTCTGATATGAGCGAATTATGAGATGAGACAAAAGTTTTATTGTACATTCTTACTGAGACAAAAGCTTTTTAAACCGTAAAATCATGGTAAATTACTTGTGTCAAGTTTTAATAACCTCCGTTACATACCATTAGTTAATTATAGTCCAACGAAGGTGTACTTACTATCCACAAAAACGTACCTAAACAAACCGAACAATATCCCAGAACACGAGAAACTCTGTTTATTTCTTACTACTACCTAAATTTCTAATAAAGTTTCGGATGTAAGTTGTGTCTCGAGAGTGTAGTGATGAGGCCGATCTTAGTTTTTGTTTACGCTTTCTTGCCTCATTTACGTAACTTAGTTTCAGGTAAGAAATTGCAGAGGGGATTATACAAACTATATGTATGTAGATGTAGGTTTAACATCTACACTCGGTTCCCAAAATAATAACCCGTTATTTTTGTGCTCGATATTATTACAAAGAACGAATCATCTCCAGAACTGTATGAGTTAGATTCGTGTGGGCTACTGACCGAATACATAAAAAAAACTTTATTTAGTCGCACCAATTTTTCACAACAGTATGAAAATCAGATTTTTTTTTGCACAATGTACTATTTTTTTTACAGTCATTGCTATTGTGGTTCCTAATATAAAACGATTTAACATAATGATCTTGCAATACAAGATCAAAGTCATACAAAATCATTTATTCCCATTGTTTGATTTTACAAACCTTAGAAACGTCAAAATTACATTTTGCTTAAGCCATAGATGTATAAAATGTGTACTTATTAATTAAGCCTTCCTAGGATGTAACATTATTTTAGGGCATAGACCTACTTGTCATGCTTGGTAATATTTGAGGTTCTTGTACCAAGAAAACGTTGAAACCCATTTTCGTGTAAGGGTTTTTGGTGTAAGTTGACCTGTCCATGTCCTGTGCTTCTATGGATATAAACGCTTTGACTTTGACTTTAAACTATGTATGCTGCAACTATTTTGTACAACCTTTGAAGCTTATAGCTGGCAGACTGGACACGGACTGCGTTTTTATGAAGCACTGGACCCACATTCATAATGTCGTGCGTCTGTAAACACAGGATGTGTTCTTCCTTTACAATAAAAAAATGTATTTTTAATTGTAAATTATGTACCTACATTAACTCTTAACTCCCTATAGCTGTAACATTTACTATGTGAAGCTAAATTAAATAAATTGAATTGAATTTATTTAACTTTGTTGACCATCCAAGAGTACAATATATATCTTAATGAAATAAATTTATTTTTACTCTTCTTTCTCTTACCCTTACTCGAACAACTACCACCGCAAACTAACCACCGACTGCGCCAATGACTCCCTTATCAGTTATTTCCAAAGCTCAAATCCTATTGCCAAACATCAAAATCTGCATAAATACCGCAACATTACAAGCCAAGCGCAAGATCCAGAGATTAATACATGATGAGACTCCCCAATGGGGCTATTAGCGAGCAAAACCGCGCGAATAACTAGTGCCGCCGCTTATGAGCACACGTCTCAGACATAATGAGTCTTTGCCTTAACTCCAACGAAACCAGCATAACCTCAACCGCTATTTGAATCAAAATGTTCCAAGCTACAGCTCAGCAAATCCTGGAGAATTCTGGTAGTATTATGTAGGAGGCTTTGCGCTCTCAAGAAATTGTTTTTGAGCCACATTGTTTATCCCTCAAATTGTGTTTGGTTTTGTTCATTTTGAGGAGAATTAAAATTTGTTTGCTTTGCCGGTTTTTTGTAATGGTGTGTAGTTGACAGGAAATTATTAGGGAGGAAAAGCAATTATATTGGCAAGTATGTTGATAAAGATACTGCAGATTTACCTATATATAAAAATGTGACTTAGGATATCCTTAGAAAAGTATTTTACTAAACGTTAATTCCAACTGGTCCGACTATCGTTGTTCGATATATCGATCTGTTTTGACAAAATTATTCCAATCTGTCCAATAGACTATATTAAGTTGGTCACGCTGATATAAATTAAAATGCAAATATTAATTTGTTTACAAAAAATAGTGATAAATACAAGAAATAAATATAAACTCGCTTTGCCCACCACTAGGCTGCATGAGGTTAATGTATCATTCAAAGGGCAATGTATACGCTTCTACAACAAGATTCCCAAAGAATTGCAACAGTTGTCAATTACTAAATTTAAGATAATTGTAAAAAATAATCTTTGTAAAAAAGCTTATTATAATATCAGTTTTGTCCTCAAGGTAATCCGATGGATTAACTTGTGGACAAAACTGCTTGGGACGGAATCTGCTCCAACACAAAATCAAAAACAAGACTAACAAATAGGTAATGATTGTAAAGTTTCAATACAAAAATGAGCTAGAGTTTCTAATCGCTTCTTTGCTCTAGTGTAAAAAAAGCGAAGCGACCAGATACCATAAATTTATTTCCTACTTATCTTTAAGCACTTATGATTATTTTGTTTTTTTGTAATTTATTTTGACGTGTCTAAGTTTTGTAAAACCAAACTATGGAAATAAATGATTTTGTATCTTGTATCTTGCTGATGATAACAACTGTCAAATAAAAAAAAAAGCTAATTTATGTTATTTTTATTTGCATATAGTTCTATCCTTGCACAAGTAACAATTATCACTTTTACTATAATTTTTATTCTTCTGTACCTATGTTGAACTATTAGACCCCCATGAAAAATACAAGCCAAAGTACAAAACCCGATAAAAATCGATTCATACAAACTTTGAAAATAAATTATTCACACATTGATGTAATAGGGTGGAAGCGACGTTATTATGCAAGCTCACGCGCGTTATAAAAACGCTTGTTACACGGAAATCGCGATGTATTGCTAGCAAAAATTTGAATTTTTGGACAAATACTGCAAAGGTAGGCTTTGTAAAACTTCTGACACACATGTATCCCCTTATGACCTCATTTTTAACTTTGAAATGAGAATAAATTTAGTTAAGACACAAATACATATAATTAGAAGTAAAATTAATCAGTGAAGGCACAGAAAGTGTCCCAAAAAGGATTCCAGCTCAGCATTTCGACGGCCTCAGGACCGCAGGAGGTAGCGGGTTCGATTCCTGCCGCGGGATCAGATTTTGTACGATCTGCAATTTCTGGCTTCGGGTTTGGGTATTTTCTATGTATAATATGTATGTATTTACAAAAAAAAAAAAAATCTATATAGTATATCAGTGACCTAACACCCATAGTACAACCTCTGCTTAGTTTGGGGTTAGGTGATGCTGTGTGATTGAGTCCGGAAATATTTATTTATTTATTTGTTGACTTTTATGTAACAAAGCAACGCTGATCCGTTGCAACGTAGTATGGTGGTTAATACGAGTGGGTTGACCCATAAGCTAAAACAAGTATCTAATTGATCAAAAAATAACCGACGTTTAGTAGAAAATATGAAATAATTATTACGCAGTCCATGGGCATCGGCATAAGAGTGTTGCTGAAATCATTCCATGGTAGCAAGCATTTCTAAACTTCTTGGATACAAATGTATTAAAGAGAACTCAATAATTGAAGATTCAAAAACCTCCTTTTTTAAAGTCATAAAGTTTAAAGCCATACTCTTACTACAATCACTAACCCTTCTGAAAACCTGGCGAGTACTGGAAAACCTCTTTTTTTGTGATTAATGTCTAATTTTTAATGTGGTTAATGTATTGCAGCTGATTTCCAGCCAAAACGACGCCGACGTTTATTTATTTATTTATACTTTGTGCACAAAAAACAATGTACATACAGAGGAGGACTTAATGTTAGACGCATTCTCTACCAGTCATCCTAGGCGTGCAAGAAAATAAATTAGGCATTATGTATAATAGGGATTTGCGACCCTTTCACTATGCCAAAAGTTAATTCAAGGTCACCAATAACTTGAAAGCCCGAATGACAGACTGAGCACTGTAGGACAATCACCTCAACAATTGCTAGGAACATTGCATCGTCACAGTGGAAATAAATCAGTATAACTTGAAACGTAAAGATGTCAAAATTGTCTATTCTTAATTTTTTTGTTAGTTTGTTTTCAAACGCAATGATTTACTATTTTCGAAAAAAGAATGCATAAAGTCCATAGTCGTTACGTGTGTGCATTCAAATCGCTTTCTCAGCTCTGTACTCCAAAAACTGTTTTGTGAATATATAAAAAAAGTGTGGACCATTTTTAATAAGTCTAAGTTTTGTCTAAGTTTTGTCTAAGTTTTGTAAAACCAAACTATGGAAATAAATAATTTTGTATCTTGTATCTTGTATCTAATATATTATATAGGTATATATAATCGTCCTCCACGTCGTATCCGACAAAGAAGTAACTGGACTGAACTGGATACTAGTAATAGATGACTTAAAACGGATAACATACCATGATTTGACGGTTTTAAAAAAGTTATAGATAATGTATCGACGAACAATTTTATAAAGTACTAGCTAACCCCAGCAGACGTTGTTTTGCAAAATGAAAAACAGATGTTGTCCGATTCTCGGACCTACTCAATATGCTCACAAAATTTCATGAGAATCGGACAAGCCCTTTCGGACGAGTACGGGAACGAACATTATGACACGAGAATTTTATATATAAGATTTTATGAAAAAATATTTAGTGACCTTATATGGCCTTTATAACTTTTTTAGCCGTAACTTCGGCTAACGGCGTTGTATTAAACATATTGATTATGACATGTTCAACACAACGCCGTTATAAAGGTGTATACAACATTCCAGTGTCTATTTGTTTGATGTCCTATCCTAGATGGATAAAGTACTCATACTCACTCATACCTCAAGTTTTATGTATACAAATAAACACACAACTTTTTGAAACAGCATAATTAATATATAAATGCCTTTTGAAGTTATTCAACTTCCCTTACAAATATTCAAACATAAATTAAAAATATTTTTTCAGTCACATCCTTTTTATATCGTTGCAGAATACACGAGTTGTTCATTTTCAAATTCTCTTTCAAATTAGCCAATCATTGTGTTTAAATATAAGTATGTATTGTATAACTAATGTAAGTATAAATGTTTTTATGTTGTATGTTTTGACTTGCCTGTTATGTAATACCTATAACGTTATGGACAATATATAAATTGAATTGAAAAAATCTTCAAACGAATTGTGTCTACACCTCGAATTTTTCATAAATATGTTTAAATTGTTTACCTAAAATCTTAGCTAAATATACCAATGTACCTTCTGATATCATTCCACTGTGTCCGATCTATTCCGTTATTGTCAGCCTTCGTGTCGATGCGGATTGTGACACGGTCCTACTCGGGTTGTGACGTCACTAATGCCGCCGGTTCTAGAATGTTCTGTTGTCATCGCATGTGATGCTTTGGCGAAGATTCGAGTCACGTTGGCTAGCCAGAATCATCGGTTACTTGCATAATGCATTGCATACATAATGTTCTTGTCTATATTAGTATATTTATACGTTACCCTAAATATAAATAAATATTTTCAGACAATCCGCACAACAACATCTAGCCCCGTGGTAAGTCTTAAGCTTGTGTTACGGGTACAAGACATCTGCTATGCTTAATATAATAGACATACATTACAAAGAAATATTTTTTATTATACATATTTAACACTCAGACCAAAGAGAAAGTATTCGCGGAACATACAAACACTTTTAAGAAAGAAAAAAAGACATTTTTGATGTTGATACATATGGTATGTCCGGAAATAATTAGACAGGCTGCGAATTATGATGATGAGATTTGAGTCCACGCCTATCATCTGTTTAAAAATTCAGTGGGTGCTTTTCGTGAACTAGGCTAAGTGCTATTCGTGCATATTACTTTAAGCCAATAATTTCGAACAATACAAATTCTGACAACTCATAATATAAGCTTACATAATAAGCTTCTCCCAATGAAAATAAATTATAATGGAACAATTTATTTTCGTTATTAATTTATCAGAATAATCCTCTTAATTTATAGAATATCTTCACAATTCAATTTACTATAAATACTTCATAAACCCTTCACTGATAATATTTCTCATTTATTCATAAAACCCGTTCAGGGGTTTACCCCTGAACGGGTTTTACTGGAACTGGTTTAACTGGAACTTTATTAAATTTTTCTTCTCATTATAAATATCGGAATTAATAAAGCTTAATATAATGGGACCAAACTCGTTTTGTTCATAAAATTAAGTCAGTTGTTTTATTAGATAATGCAAGTTTTGGAGGTTTTTTCTGTTCACGTCTGTAAGTGTTAACCCTTTGAATCCTTACACGTGACCTCCGGGTGGTGCTAAGAACAGTCTCTGGTGGTAGGCTTCGGCCGCGGCTTGTCACCACCCTCCGGGCTGGGCCAGTGCGTAAAACGATTTTTTCGTGTTTCGTAATGTGGTCCGGAGAAGCCATACCTTCTAGGTCTTCATACTACATCTAAGACCACATGGTCACTTTACATCAGGTGAGATTGTGGTCAAATGAAGGCTTTTCTATCTTAAAAAAAAAGAGTTGTGTAGCTACTCGTATGGGTGTTGTACCTTTGATGCCGTTTTATTTTTATTCAGACTGCCTCAGTGGCGCGGTGGGCAGAGGTCCGCTTGCGCCGCAAGAGGTAGCGGGTTCGATTCCCGCCGAGGGTGAAAGTGTTTGTATGTTCTGCAAGCACTTTTTCCTTGGTCTGGGTGTTTAATATGTATAATAAAAAATATCTATATATGTATGACTATTATATTAAGTATATCAGATATCTAGTACCCGTAACACAAGCTTATAGCTTACCACGGGGCTAGATGTTGTTGAGTGGATTGTTCGTCAATATTTATGTCAAGTCAAGCTAAATTATGTTACTTTTATTTGCATATAGTTCTATCCTTGCACTTGTAACAATTATCACTTTTACTATATTTTTTCTGTACCTATGTTGAACTATTAGACCCCCATGAAAAATACAAGCCAGAGTACAAAACCCGATAAAAATCGATTCATACAAAATTTGAAAATAAATTATTCACACATTGATGTAATAGGGTGGAAGCGACGTTATTATGCAAGCTCACGCGCGTTATAAAAACGCTTGTTACACGGAAATCGCGATGTATTGCTAACAAAAATTTGATTTTTTGGACAAATACTGCAAAGGGTAGGCTTTGTAAAACTTCTGACACACAGTTTTTTTATTGACCTCATTTTTAACTTTGAAATGAAAATAAATTTAGTTAAGACACAAATACATATAATTAGAAGTAGTTTTCTATGTATAATATGTATGTATTTACAAAAAAAAAATATCTATATAGTATATCAGTGACCTAACACCCATAGTACAACCTCTGCTTAGTTTGGGGTTAGGTGATGCTGTGTGATTGAGTCCGGAAATTTTTATTTATTTATTTGTTGACTTTTATGTAACAAAGCAACGCTGATCCGTTGCAACGTAGTATGGTGGTTAATACGAGTGGGTTGACCCATAGACTAAAACAAGTATCTAATTGATCAAAAAATAACCGACGTTTAGTAGAAAATATGAAATAATTATTACGCAGTCCATGGGCATCGGCATAAGAGTGTTGCTGAAATCATTCCATGGTAGCAAGCATTTCTAAACTTCTTGGATACAAATGTATTAAAGAGAACTCAATAATTGAAGATTCAAAAACCTCCTTTTTTAAAGTCATAAAGTTTAAAGCCATACTCTTACTACAATCACTAACCCTTCTGAAAACCTGGCGAGTACTGGAAAACCCCTTTTTTTGTGATTAATGTCTAATTTTTATTGTGGTTAATGTATTGCAGCTGATTTCCAGCCAAAACGACGCCGACGTTTATTTATTTATCTATACTTTGTGCACAAAAAACAATGTACATACAGAGGAGGACTTAATGTTAGACGCATTCTCTACCAGTCATCCTAGGCGTGCAAGAAAATAAATTAGGCATTATGTATAATAGGGATTTGCGACCCTTTCACTATGCCAAAAGTTAATTCAAGGTCACCAATAACTTGAAAGCCCGAATGACAGACTGAGCACTGTAGGACAATCACCTCAACAACTGCTAGGAACATTGCATCGTCACAGTGGAAATAAATCAGTGTAACTTGAAACGTAAAGATGTCAAAATTGTCTATTCTTAATTTTTTTGTTAGTTTGTTTTCAAACGCAATGATTTACTATTTTCGAAAAAAGAATGCATAAATTCCATAGTCGTTACGTGTGTGCATTCAAATCGCTTTCTCAGCTCTGTACTCCAAAAACTGTTTTGTGAATATATAAAAAAAGTGTGGACCATTTTTAATATATTATATAGGTATATATAATCGTCCTCCACGTCGTATCCGACAAAGAAGTAACTGGACTGAACTGGATACTAGTAATAGATGACTTAAAACGGATAACATACCATGATTTGACGGTTTTAAAAAAGTTATAGATAATGTATCGACGAACAATTTTATAAAGTACTAGCTAACCCCAGCAGACGTTGTTTTGCAAAATGAAAAACAGATGTTGTCCGATTCTCGGACCTACTCAATATGCTCACAAAATTTCATGAGAATCGGACAAGCCCTTTCGGACGAGTACGGGAACGAACATTATGACACGAGAATTTTATATATAAGATTTTATGAAAAAATATTTAGTGACCTTATATGGCCTTTATAACTTTTTTAGCCGTAACTTCGGCTAACGGCGTTGTATTAAACATATTGATTATGACATGTTCAACACAACGCCGTTATAAAGGTGTATACAACATTCCAGTGTCTATTTGTTTGATGTCCTATCCTAGATGGATAAAGTACTCATACTCACTCATACCTCAAGTTTTATGTATACAAATAAACACACAACTTTTTGAAACAGCATAATTAATATATAAATGCCTTTTGAAGTTATTCAACTTCCCTTACAAATATTCAAACATAAATTAAAAATATTTTTTCAGTCACATCCTTTTTATATCGTTGCAGAATACACGAGTTGTTCATTTTCAAATTCTCTTTCAAATTAGCCAATCATTGTGTTTAAATATAAGTATGTATTGTATAACTAATGTAAGTATAAATGTTTTTATGTTGTATGTTTTGACTTGCCTGTTATGTAATACCTATAACGTTATGGACAATATACAGGGTGTGGCGTAATGAGTGGATAATCCTTTACCCACGGTTGGGGGGCATCGCGACTGTTCAGAAAATGATAATTTGTATTCAGTAAAAGTGTCACGGTTTTCAAGTTATCAGGCATTTGTATAAATTGAATTGAAAAAATCTTCAAACGAATTGTGTCTACACCTCGAATTTTTCATAAATATGTTTAAATTGTTTACCTAAAATCTTAGCTAAATATACCAATGTACCTTCTGATATCATTCCACTGTGTCCGATCTATTCCGTTATTGTCAGCCTTCGTGTCGATGCGGATTGTGACACGGTCCTACTCGGGTTGTGACGTCACTAATGCCGCCGGTTCTAGAATGTTCTGTTGTCATCGCATCGCATGTGATGCTTTGGCGAAGATTCGAGTCACGTTGGCTAGCCAGAATCATCGGTTACTTGCATAATGCATTGCATACATAATGTTCTTGTCTATATTAGTATATTATACGTCACCCTAAATATAAATAAATATTTCCGGACAATCCGCACAACAACATCTAGCCCCGTGGTAAGTCTTAAGCTTGTGTTACGGGTACAAGACATCTGATATGCTTAATATAATAGACATACATTACAAAGAAATATTTTTTATTATACATATTTAACACTCAGACCAAAGAGAAAGTATTCGCGGAACATACAAACACTTTTAAGAAAGAAAGAAAGAAATTTTTGATGTTGATACATATGGTTTGTCCGGAAATAATTAGACAGGCTGCGAATTATGATGATGAGATTTGAGTCCACGCCTATCATCTGTTTAAAAATTCAGTGGGTGCTTTTCGTGAACTAGGCTAAGTGCTATTCGTGCATATACTTTTAGCCAATAATTTTAAACAATACAAATTCTGACAACTCATAATATAAGCTTACATAATAAGCTTCTCCCAATGAAAATAAATTATAATGGAACAATTTATTTTCGTTATTAATTTATCAGAATAATCCTCTTAATTTATAGAATATCTTCACAATTCAATTTACTATAAATACTTCATAAACCCTTCACTGATAATATTTCTCATTTATTCATAAAACCCGTTCAGGGGTTTACCCCTGAACGGGTTTTACTGGAACTGGTTTAACTGGAACTTTATTAAATTTTTCTTCTCATTATAAATATCGGAATTAATAAAGCTTAATATAATGGGACCAAACTCGTTTTGTTCATAAAATTAAGTCAGTTGTTTTATTAGATAATGCAAGTTTTGGAGGTTTTTTCTGTTCACGTCTGTAAGTGTTAACCCTTTGAATCCTTACACGTGACCTCCGGGTGGTGCTAAGAACAGTCTTTGGTGGTAGGCTTCGGCCGCGGCTTGTCACCACCCTCCGGGCTGGGCCAGTGCGTAAAACGATTTTTTCGTGTTTCGTAATGTGGTCCGGAGAAGCCATACCTTCTAGGTCTTCATACTACATCTAAGACCACATGGTCACTTTACATCAGGTGAGATTGTGGTCAAATGAAGGCTTTTCTATCTTAAAAAAAAAGAGTTGTGTAGCTACTCGTATGGGTGTTGTACCTTTGATGCCGTTTTATTTTTATTCAGACTGCCTCAGTGGCGCGGTGGGCAGAGGTCCGCTTGCGCCGCAAGAGGTAGCGGGTTCGATTCCCGCCGAGGGTGAAAGTGTTTGTATGTTCTGCAAGCACTTTTTCCTTGGTCTGGGTGTTTAATATGTATAATAAAAAATATCTATATATGTATGACTATTATATTAAGTATATCAGATATCTAGTACCCGTAACACAAGCTTATAGCTTACCACGGGGCTAGATGTTGTTGTGTGGATTGTTCGTCAATATTTATTTATTTTTATTTTATTTATTATTTACTCAAAATTTGTGTAGAAACAATTAAGACGTAGTAACGTAGCTTTCTAGCGAAATGCGGGACTCGAACCCACGTCTCCCATTATACGCATGGACGTGCTGACCGCTACACCAACCTCGCCACTACGTCATCGCTTCAATTTCTTCTACACTTGCAAATACGCTTTACGCCTCGTACTAGCGACATCTAGTTCTAGTGAACTAGATGTAGTTATCTCGTGAGTTTTGTTTTTGTTCACAGAGTGGTTTTTTATATTTTGTTTTATATCTGTGAAAACCTTAATTAAGCTTTGTAGTTTTATTTTGACTTGTTAATTTTTATTTTTTGGTTTTGCAATAAATAAATAAGTAGCACGGTGAGTGATCTGGAAGAGATCGCTTTTGGCGAAAGACCAGCAGTTTGTACCATTGCTAGTGTTATAATGATTTTTTGTTGTCTGTAAGAAATAGTGTGAAATTTTATTGTTATTATATTTTTATTCAGCGGTAGGACCTTCACTGCTAGAAATAGGCTTCCCATAATGATTTCTATTAAGTTCTGAATTAGCCTTCACTTAGATAGATAGATAAATAACATCTTTATTGCACACCAATGCTTACAGACTAATTTAAAAATAACAATCAATAGCCACATTTTGTTGTACAATCGGCGGCCTTATTGCCAATTTAGTAACCCGTCCATCTAGTTACATCATCTAGTTACTAGATAGACAAACGAAAACTGAAGCCTTTGCCAAGGCAAATCACATGAAATCTGCAATTAAAACTACTTCCGAACATACAGAAACATAATAAGTATAGATAAAACTAGGAATTTGTGCAAATTTGGACTCTATGCCTTTGCGTTACAGAAAGCTGATTCTTCAGTGAATATTCATGATGCCGTGTCCTCTCAGGGCAGTCACATCTGGGACACATGCATGATATTTCTGTGAAATTTTCGCTCCATATTCACAAGTTTGAAGGACTTGTGACATTCACCAACCCGCACTTGGCCAGCGTGGTGAATTAAAGCCTAATCTCTCTCGTGAAGAGAGAAGTCCCTTTTATGTTTTTGATATAAACCCCACTTATAGGTTGAAACAAATATTCTAAATTTGTGTAGAAAAAATTGAGAAAGAAGTTGCAGTGGGCAGTGTCCAGCAGTGGGAATGGTAATAGGAAGATGGTGATGATGATGATTCAACTGACTTACAAACATGAGGAGATTCATATAACTCACGACCTTCGGAATGCAAGTCGAGTGTCCTGCCACTTAAGCTGGGTCCACACTTGTATCATTTCGGTGTATCACGATCAGGCGTATCGTATGGAGTATCCGTATCATAAGTATGGACGCTCATTTTATCCATGTCGTATCGTTAAGGCGTATCTTGTAAAAACGCGTCCATACTTATGTGATACTGTATCCTGTCACCGTATCGACTTTAACCTTACAAATATGGACGCTTCATTTTTTCTTCTGATCCTTGTATCAAATATTATTAATATTATAGAGCTGCAACGCGTATTCCCTTTAATGATCGCGGAAAAACCGACACAGGATGGTTCGGGGTGTATCACGTATTGTATCACAATACAGTATCATGATACAGTATCAAAATACGTCCATACCACCGATTGTGATACGCGTATCGGATACGAGGTGTATCAAGATACGCGATCATTGGAGTTCGGGTGCGGATCGGGCCGTATCGGATACGGCATGTATCATTAACGCGTATCAGCTTGCGTCCAAACTAGCGATCATGATACGCGCCGAGGATACGCGACGGAGATACGATACACCGAAATGATACAAATGTGGACCCAGCTTTAGCTACCACAGCTTTTTTAAAATCCTTTATTAATAAAATTTAATTCAAATTCATTTCCGCAAATAAAACAAAACACATTAAACGTTCACTGATTGCCATCACGATAATTGCTATAAAATATCAACCGTGATTTTAATACAAGCATTTAATGAAATATTATTTTGGGAAATTGAAAACAAACTCGGCTAAAGTTGATCATTAATTAGCTCTCTCCGTTTTGTTTTAATCTTGATGATGTAAATATGCGCACCGTGAAATGTTACGTTTACGGTTCTTATGCGTAGGGTACTTAATATTTATTAAATAAATGAGTTCTAAAGTGTAACCGCTGTGTAGTGAGTGTAAAGTGTATTCATAAAATTATTTCACTTTTCATATGAGACTTAAAGAAGGTTAATAGAACGTTTGATAAAAAACCTTTTTTATAAATAAAAAAAACAACTTAGTTTTTTTTCTCTCTTTCTTTCTAAATCTAAATTAGTGCTCAATTTGTTTAATAACAGTTCAATAAATCTTTTCACCCTTGTTTATCTCTATTATTGTCGCAAAATTAGGCAATAATAGGCTTATTGTTAGTTTTAGCTAATTCAGTTATATTTATCAGAAATAGCAGTTTTTGTAAATTCGAGGGTATCATTATATTTATGGAATACTAGGCTGCTAGCCTGCCACCCACAGCGGACACACACACACTTTTTTTAATAAATTATTTGTAATAAAGTATTTTCTATCTATCTATCTTTTCTAGGGTAGACTTAAAAGTAGCAACATAGAGAATTTGCAACATACCTTACATCTGCACGTAGGTAAAATTACCGTGAAAAATCTCTTTCGCTAACCCGCCATGCGTCTGAATTATTGCATTAAATTCAAATTGTGGAAAATATTTTCAGATCTCCCGATCGTAAATCAGAACTGAGTTGAAACACGGAACGCAGCTCTAAGTAATGCACGAAGACGATTTCTATTTTAGTTCGTTTGATTTATTACTGGTCGTTTTATATACATATAATTTATAAAGTTGAGAAGATATCTTTGTTTGTGCGTCTTGAAATACTTTGAGTTTTCTACGTTTCTCATCATAGATAGATAGATAATTCTTTAAAACACACATCAATGAACATAAATAAAAAATAGTACGGTAGTTAGTAGTACCTAGTAAGGTAACATTTAAACCTAGCATGCGTAATGTGCGGTATTATTGCTCAACGCAATTTCTCCCAGACAACCTTTGTATGAAAACAATATAAGTCAGGAAGTTGTGGACGGCGCGGTGCTGAACTAAATTAATCTTATTAAATACAATACAATACAAAAACACTTCATTGCACACACAGGAAAACAAAAAACAACAACCAAATGGAAACCAAATGTACAATGGGCGGCCTTATCGCTAAAAAGCGGTCTCTTCCAGACAACCTTTGGATGGAAAATAACTTTGATAAATTAATTAGTAAAAAAAAATTAAAAACGTAACAGTTAGTCTGTCGATGACCAGCTTTCTATGTTACTGCTGACTGAAATGGTCTAATCCTATAACGAGTACTAAGAAATAAAAAAAATAAATAAATGTACAGAAAAATAATTAAAAACGTAACAGGCTAACGTAACTTGAGATGAGCGCGATCAACAAACTCTTCACCTTTATAATATTAGTAAATATAATATTCTGAAAGCAGTCAAAGTCAAAACGTTTATTTCCTTAGAAGCCTATTCTTACATGGACAGGTCAACTTAAATCTAATTTAAATAAAAACTAAGAATAATCAAGGAAATAACATAGTCTTGACAGTTCGCTTCAATTTTGTACACTGAGTTGAGAAGCGAATAGAACAACTCAGCTTCTATCTCTTATGTTGTTATTATAACAGTTATTTTCATCCTAGTCCTGTTATGTAGTACAAGCTCTGCTTAGTTTGGGGTTAGTTGATGCTGTGTGAGTAGTTTGGAAATATGTATTTTATTTATTTATAAATTAAATACGAATCGGTTTTATGTTTCACGAGTTATATTGCATATTAATTAAAATTTTTCATAATGAAATTCAGTTCATTTTTGTTAAAATTTTACTTGTATAACTTATTTTAATGAAATCGCTGTGTTGGTCGGAATGTCCGTACATGGAATAAATTAAAAGCTCAAAAACGGACAGAACATCTGTTCATTGTACAACTTTCTCATATAAAAAAAGGGTTTACGTAAATGTTTGTGTAATGTCTACATCTAAGTATTCTCTATATAACTAATTAAAATATGAAAGTTTGTTTGCTACATAGATATAAAAACAAAAAAACTTATCATCAATTCGTTCAATGTTTGACAAAAGTAGAAAACATTACCATGATATTTTAAATAAAAATACCGCTTATAAAATTGTAAATTTAGTTAATTTTTTTTTTATGCTGGATAGGCTTTTATTTGACCACAATCTCACCTGATGTAAAATGACGATGTGGTCTAAGATGGAGCACGAAGGCTAATTAAGTAAAAAGGCGAAACGAACCTAAACATAATACATAACCTATTGAGTTTTTGAATCGAATTTAAAACATTTCCTACATCTACATTAATTATCTATACTTATATTATAAAATTAAGAGTTTGATTGTTTGTGTGAACGCGATAATCTCGGGAGCTACTGGTCCTATTTCAAAAATATTTCACTGTTAGATAGCATCTTATCGTTATTTTTACGGGAAAAAACCTTGTTACCCCGGGCAAATCCAAAAACACGGACAAAGCTCGCCCGAATAATATCAAACTGTTAAACTGCAACTATTTCCTGCGTACAAAACGAACTAAACGAATGCTTGCAAAAAACATTATCCTACTTACTCACTATTTCAAGCGTCTCCCATAAAAGTACAGTCAGCGCTTTATTCGCTCGCAAATATTTCTAGTACACGCGAGGCCATAATCGTTTCATGAAATATTAGAGTGGAGTACACTCGGTCTAATGAAGTGGCCTGTGCTGGGATTTTGAATGGATTTTAAAATTTAAAATGCATTAGGGTCAAGTCATCATCATCATAATCCTTTATGTTTTTAAAAAGTAATAAAACTCACTTTTTGTTGAAACTTATTTTCTGAAGTAGTGTAAAAAAAAACGAAAAAACGGTTTGCAGTAAAAGCCAGCTGAGAAGCATAGCTTCTTTTCTTTTCTTTGCTTTAGCTTTAGTTACAGAATATATATATTTTCTTTTATGTCATATAACAATGCTGTAACAAATAGTTGACTATTAGAGGTAAATTACAGCGTTGACTGTCCCAAAAATTATATAAAATATTTGACCACAACTAGCGCTGTTACCTACTAGACATGGAATATTTAACTATTCAGTATACAGATGGGACACTATAGAATAGCCTATTTTATTTCTAGACTAGAGGCTCGCCACTCCAGTTTGCAAATTGTACATTAAACCTTGCCCTTGAATCGATGCTATTTCTTAAAAACACATTTACATCAGGTAATCTAATGAAATAAATTGAAAAACGTTGCCTACGGTAAATATTGCTAACGATGCATCATGAGATAAGCCGTGTTGGCTAAGATAAGCCGTGTTGGCTAAGTGGGAGGACACTCGACTTTCATTCCGATGGTCGTGGGTTCAAACCCCGCCACGCACCTCTGGATTTTTCTTCTTGAGAAATTTATGTGCGCTTTAAAAACACGTGCTTTAACGGTGAAGGCAAACATCGTGAGGAAACCGGCATGTTCTGAGAACTTTAAAAAAAGAGTTTGAAGGGCATGTGACATTCACCAACCCGCACTTGGCCAGCGTGGTGAATTAAGGCCTAATCTCTCTCGTCAAGAGAGAAGTCCCTGTGTCCCAGCAGTGGGAACGTTAATAGGGTGATGATGATGATGATGATGCATCATGATAACTAATTTTTGAAAAACGAGTCTTATCGATCACGAACGACCGTAAGTTGATTATTGAAATATATTATTTTATTATTTATTATTGGGCATAAAATAAAAAATATTTAACAAAAAGTCGGCTTAATGTTTTAGCATTTTCTACCTGCCAATCTGTATTTAAAAAAACAGACAATGGAAGCGACTCCGTTCTACGCCGTTTTACGTCGATTGTCATAGAAATTACAAAAATGTATCTGACCAAATAAAACTAGATACTAGACATAGAACAGTTAACTATTCAGCGCAGATGGGACACTACACTACACTCTAAAGCTCTGTTTTATCTCTAGATGCTCTATCTAATTGAACATGTGAATAATTCTGTTTCAAAGGATAAAGTGCTAATGTTTATTTAGAGTTTCAAGTTATGTTGTCTTCGATAAAGAATAATAAATCATCGAGATGATACATATTAAGGCCGTAATTCATAAAAAAATAAAGTAAGTAAATATAATGATACATATTTCCGGACAATCCACACAACAACATCTAGCCACGTGGTGAGATTTTAGCTTGTGTTACGGGTACTAGACATCTGATATACTTAATATAATTAGACATACTAACAAACACATATATTTTTTATAATTCATATTAAACATCAAGACCAACGAGAAAGTGCATACTTTTAATTAATGATTACATCTGTAATTGCATATTATATAAATACTAAATTATACATCCAGACATAGGAGGAAGTGCTTGCTGAATATACAAACCCATCGGCGAGAATCGAACCCCACTTATATGCAATTAAGGTTGAAGGCTTACTTATAGATAAATCTAAATTTAAAATTTAAGAAAAACCTAAATATTTGACATTCTATTATTTATATAATTAAATATTTTTTTTTCCCTAATTACAATTGACATTGCATGTCAAATCTGAATTGACGAAGTATGTAGAACTGTATAAATAACCTGACACCTATGTAAACCATATTTCAAGCAATAAATAAATTTCATTTCATTTCATTTCAACCCCCGATTTCAACGACTTAATTTCCTTAAATGTAAAACAGTAAAATATTATGTAATGTGGACGCGATGCGCTTTCATTTGATACCCCACACTAGTATATTTGCAGATTTTCGGTTTTCCTTCCCCACTCTCACCCCCATAACTTTTAAACGGCTCAACCAATTTACATGAAACATGTCTAAGAATACCCGGGCCAAACTCACCTTTCATACAAAAAAATAAATAAATTGAAATCGCACCATCCGTTCGGGAGCTTTGATGTCTCAGACAGACAAACAGACAGACACGTCAAATTTATAACACCCCTCTTTTTTGGTCGGGGGTTAAAAAGGAGGTCGTTAAAGTTCTTCTCTCTTGAAAGCGATTAGGCCTTTATTCACCATGCTGGCCAAGTGCGGGTTTTTGAACGTCACATGTCCTTCAAACTCTAAACTTCTTTTTAAAATAGATCGTCGCACTAATAACTTTGACAAGGTAAATAATGCAATTTCTAAAGTAGTCCATTGGTTTGAATCCAATAATCTATTATTGAATGAAAATAAAACTAAATGTATTCGATTTTCACTACCTAATGTAAAACAAGGTTCTGTAGATATTAAAATAAAGGGCGACAATTTAGAGCTCGTTGAAAATACTGTATTCCTAGGTATAACTTTAGATAGCAAGCTTCAATGGGACCCTCATATAGATAAATTGTCGAAAAGGCTCAGTTCTGCTGCTTTCGCAGTCAAAAAAATTAGAGTTTTAACTAATATTGCAACATCTAGACTGGTCTACTTTAGTTACTTCCATAGCATTATGTCGTATTTTGCTGTGGTGAGTGCTGGAGTAGGACGCATAAATACCATATTTGTACTGCAGAAAAGGGCTGTTCGTGCTATCTATAATATGGGTCCCCGAGATTCGCTACGTGATAAATTCAAAGAAATAAACATATTGACCGTCATTTGTCAATATATTTATGAAACCATTATGTATACGCATAAAAACATTAATTTGTTTACAAAAAATAGTGATAAACACAATGTAAATACAAGAAATAAATATAAACTCGCTTTGCCCACCACTAGGCTGCATAAGGTTAATGTATCATTCAAAGGGCAATGTATACGCTTCTACAACAAGATTCCCAAAGAATTGCAACAGTTGTCAATTACTAAATTTAAGAAAATTGTAAAAAACAATCTTTGTAAAAAAGCTTATTATAATATATCGGATTACCTTGAGGACAAAACTGCTTGGGACGGAATCTGCTCCAACACAAAATCAAAAACAAGACTAACAAACAAATAATGATTGTAAAGTTTCAATACAAAAATGAGCTAGAGTTTCTAATCGCTTCTTTGCTCTAGTGTAAAAAAAGCGAAGCGACCAGATACCATAAATTTATTTCCTACTTATCTTTAAGCACCTATGATTTTTTTTTTTTGATTTTTTTTGTAAATTATTTTGACGTGTCTAAGTTTTGTAAAACCAAACTATGGAAATAAATGATTTTGTATCTTGTATCTTGTAAATTTCTTAGAACATGCCGGTTACCTCACGATAATTTGCCCTCACCGTTAAATAACGTGTTTATAGCGCACATAAATATATTAAGAATAAAAAATCCAGAGGTGCGTGGCGGGAATGACTTATTTAATTGAAATGATGTTAATTTGAATTATTTGACATAAGTTGCTCATATAGGTAAATTAATTTGTACACTCCATTACATCACTCAAAACACCGAGAGAGTAACTAAATATAATCGCCGTGAATCGATTTACGCTCACGGCGTGATAACGTTGTTACTAACTCGAATAAACATTTAGTAGTATATCATTTTACGTGTCAGATAGAACCGAATAGAATATATTTATTTGGTTACACAAAAACAGACAGCAGTTTACATAAAACAAATAAAACTGTATTTATAAATAAAAATTAGGTTTTACAAATCATGAAATTATGCCCTTAAAAGTTATATATTTATCAATTACATAAGTTCTTAAGTATTATACAATTTAACATAATACACACCTTGTCTGTACTAAAGGTTAAAATGTTAATTAAGTTTACAAAGAGCAGGGCAACTATAACAAACAAACATAAAAAAACAAGTAACTTACAAATAAAATTCGATTTATTTGTGGTAATGGGATATTATCCAACACAAATTTAATAATAACACAACTTTTAGCAAAGAGGCTAAAAAACACGAATAAATACATTTTTAAGTTACAAAACAAGGGGAGCGACGGCGTCGTATTTTAATATGAATAACCATGATTTGATTTGATGATTTGATATTTTAATATAAATGACCATGAGGACACTCGACTTTCATTCCGAAGGTCGTGGGTTCAAACCCCGCCACGCACCTCTGGATTTTTCTTCTTGAGAAATTTATGTGCGCTTTAAACACGTGCTTTAACGGTGAAGGCAAACATCGTGAGGAAACCGGCATGTTCTGAGAACTTTAAAAGAGTTTGAAGGACATGTGACATTCACCAACCCGCACTTGGCCAGCGTGGTGAATTAAGGCCTAATCTCTCTCGTCAAGAGAGAAGTCACTGTGTCCCAGCAGTGGGAACGTTAATAGGGTGATGATGATGATGATGAACCATGATTTTGAGTCGTTTTGGTTGAGTGGCAGAACACTCGACTTTCATTCATTCATTCAGAAGGTCGTGGGTTCGAATTGGCTGGAGAATACAACATGTAATCTCCAACAGTCGTAAGTGTCAACTCGTGATAGGGCTACAGTACAGTAGTTACATCGTAAAAATAAATCGGAAATGAAACGATTTTCCTTGCAACGTGATAAAATATTTGGAATTCAAAATGGAAATGTGAAAATCCGCTTAAAATTGTTTCATTAAAAGATCGGCGAATGCATCGACGACAATAACTCGATTCAATCACAAAAATTAATCGCTTCGAAAAATGTTTGCTGCAGTTTAACTTTTAACGTGATTTTTCTTTTCGAAATTCTAACGTGAAAACCTGTTGCAAATATTATTTAAAAGGGTCTTTTTTAAGTTTATTTTTCGGAGCAAAACCTGTATTTAATCTACTATATTTTTTTAACAGATGTTGTTAAAAGTATAACTCAAACGGCTCTCTGGTCTTGCTAAATATTTTATGCCAAAAACCCTATGTTTTTGTACAAATAAATATTTTGGCAGTATCTGTTGAAAACATTGAAATACTGGTCATATTAATGTTTTTAATAAGTGATAAACCTCACTTTGCAGGTTAAACTATTTTTTCTGCATAAAATTTAAAAACTGGTTATATTAACCATAACTAATTCATTCATCAATTCAAATCCTAAAGTTAGTGAATCAGTCATTGTAAGAGCAACTCATTTTCAGGCATCCCTACTTATATTAAAAATGAGAAAGTAACTCTGTCTGTTTGTTTCTCTTTCACGCAAAAACTACTGTATCGATTTAAATGAAATTTGGTCCATAGATTCTCTTGAGCTTGAGACAGGACAAAGGCTGCTTTTTACTTCGGGAAATTGTCGTTTCGCGGGAAAATCCATTATAACGTGGGTTACATCGCGGGACACTACTAGCTGTGGTATAAATGAATTATTGAGTTTATTCATATTAGTTTCAGTCATTGTGAGAACGGGTGATATTGGTATCAATCATTTTGCGATGCAGTAATAAATTTGGAGGTTTTGTCTGTTCACGTCCGTAAGTGGTAACCCATTGAATCCTTACACGTGACCTCCGGGTGGTGCTAAGAACAGTCTCTGGTGGGAGGCTTCGGCCGCGGCTTGTCACCACCCTCCGGGCTGGGCCAGTGCGTGAAGCGATTTTTTCGTGTTTCGTAATGTGGCCCGGAGAAGCCACCTTCTAGGTCTTCATGTCCCATCTTAGACCACATCGGCACTTTACATCAGGTGAGATTGTGGTCAAATGATGGCTTATCGATCATAAAAAAAAAAAACCAAGCCGATTAATTTCATTCAATGATTTACAGTGCACAAAATCTTCACAAGGTCTTGGGGTGTAGCGGGTAGTCAGTGTCCAGTTCAACGAGAGCGCCGGCCATAATAATATGGCTGTTGAACTAGATTTAAAATCGTTGAATGCCTGCAAACTCTCACCAGTGGCTCCAAGAAGCTGTCCTGCACGCAGCGGCCACACCCTGGTAAACCACATCGGCGAGTGGGCTAAACCTGGTAGAGGGGGGCTCGATTGTATTGACACTCGGGTCTGGCGGTTACTCCCCGCATAGTGCGCAGAGTCTGCCTCGGCCTTTGGCAATCCACCCCCGGTGGCGAGGCAGCAAGGCATCGTGGAAGGCCTTAAGGGTGACGATAGGGGTATTTTTATCGCCAACCAGATACAACAAGTATTCCCAAGGAGGGTTGACGTCAGGCTGGCGGCCGGTCGTAAAATCCACTGCCAAATCATTTACAACATGGAAGAAAGATTAAACGGAATGCGCTATAATGCTAGGGCGTACCCCCGAGGCGACGCGCACGTGCAGCACCCGGCACCTGTGGGAAATGGACGAGGGTTGTTGCATCAGGGACGGGTGCAACGTAAGAAGCGAGTCCAGGAAGTAAGAATGAGGTTTGCGAGTTGGAATATTGGCACGATGACTGGAAGAGGAAGGGAGTTAGCGGATGTTTTAGAGAGAAGACGGATAAATGTGGCCTGTTTGCAAGAAACAAAGTGGAAGGGATCGAAAGCTAGAGAAATAGGAGCAGGATATAAGTTTTATTATTGTGGGAGTGATGGCAAGAGAAATGGGGTGGGAGTTGTACTAGATAAGATGTTGAAAAAATGTGTGACGGAAGTAAAGAGGATGAATGATCGAATTATTATAGTAAAGCTATTGTTAGAGAATTTAGTTTTGAATATTGTAAGTGTATATGCACCGCAAGCAGCATTAGATGATGTAGTGAAAGATAAGTTTTGGATGGATTTTGATTCGGTGATAATGGGGATACCAGAATGTGAGGAATTGTATGTCGGGGGAGATTTTAATGGGCATGTGGGAAGTATGAATAGAGGATATGAAAGGATACATGGAGGATGGGGCTTTGGAACCAGAAATAGAAATGGAGATGCTTTGCTTCAAGCTGCATCTGCCTTTGATTTGGCTATAGCAAATACATTTTTCAAAAAACGGGACCAACATCTAATAACCTACAAAAGTGGAAATCATCAAACACAAATAGATTACTTCCTTCTTAAGAGAAACAGCATTAAAACGGTAAAAAACTGCAAAGTGATACCAGGAGAAAGTCTTACCACACAGCATAGACTAATGGTTTTAGAGCTAAAATTAACTATTAAACGTGCACCCAAATCAAAGCCCCCACCAAAGATAAAATGGTATTTATTAGAGAAGAAAGAGTATGCAGATGAATTCCGTAGAAGAGTGGTAGATAAGATGATAGAAATGGATGGAGATATGGAAGTGAAATCCGTAAATGAGTGCTGGAATGAAATGGCTATGTGTATCAGAAATGTGGCGAAGGATGTTTTTGGGGAAACGAAAGGAAAAGGAATGATAGATAAAGACACGTGGTGGTGGAATGAGGAAGTACAAATGATCTTGAAAGAAAAGAAGAATGCTTTTAAGGAATGGAATTGTGTGCAAGATGGGAATGATGTTGAAAAAGAGAGAAAAAGGGAAGAATATGTGAGCTGTAAAAAAAAGGCAAAGAAAGCTGTCGCTGTGGCTAGGGCTTTAGTACAGGATAAACTGTACCGTACATTGGATAGCCCGCGCGGACAAAAAGACCTTTACAGAATAGCGAAAGAGAGAGAGAGGAATGCAAGAGACATAAGCCATGTCAAATGTATAAAAGATGATGGAGGTAAGGTTCTGACGGATGATCGAAAAATAAAAGAACGATGGAAAAAATATTTTGAAAAGTTAATGAATGAAGAGAATGATTGGAGTGGAGTGTTGAATGATATCCCACCGAATGTGGGTGTAGTAAAAGAGGTATGTGTGGATGAAGTAAAAAGGGCTGTGCGAGATATGAAGAATGGAAAGGCCGTGGGGCCAGATGGTATACCAGTGGAAGTATGGAAGTTTCTCAAAATGGATGGATGGAAGTGGCTGACTTTGTTTTTCAATAAGTTGTTGCATGAAGAGGCGATCCCGGACGAATGGTGTAGTAGTCTAATAGTGCCCATCTTTAAAAACAAGGGTGATGTACAGGTCTGCAACAACTATAGGGGAATAAAGCTCATGTCACATAGTATGAAAGTTTGGGAAAAAGTGATAGAAAGACGAGTGAGAGACGAAAGTGAGGTATCACAGAACCAGTTCGGGTTTATGCCTGGTCGCGGGACAACGGATGCCATATTTGCACTTCGCCAATTGTGCGAAAAATACAGACGTGCTCACAAAAACTTGCACATGGTGTTCGTTGACCTAGAGAAGGCATACGATAGAGTGCCCCGTGAGGTTCTGTGGTGGGCTATGAAAGAGAAAGGTGTGCCTGCGAAGTACCTGCAGCTTATTAGGGCCATGTACAGCCAGGCTAGTACACGTGTTCGGTCCGAAGCTGGCGTCACCGACGAGTTCAGTGTGGCTGTGGGCTTGCACCAGGGATCGGCTTTAAGCCCATATTTGTTCCTCCTGGTGATGGATGCACTTACATCGGACATCCAGGAGGAGGCACCTTGGTGTATGCTGTTTGCCGATGACATTGTTCTCGTTGGAGAAAACGCAACCGAGGTCCAGAGCAGACTGGGAAAATGGCAGTCGAAGTTGGAGAGTGTCGGACTGAAGATCAGTAGGACCAAAACAGAACATCTGTTTTGTGACTTCGGTGGTCCATCCAACTTCGACAATATTGCCTTAGATGGTGTATTCCTACCAGTTTGCTCCGACTTCAGGTACCTCGGCTCAGTTGTACAGAATGATGGTGAGATTGACAGGGATGTAAGAAATCGAATAAATGTGGGATGGATGAAATGGCGGCAGGTCTCAGGCACAGTATGTGATCCTAGAATGCCACTTAAACTCAAAGGCAAGATCTACAAAAGCGTGATCAGACCTGTTGTAATGTATGGATCGGAGTGTTGGGCAGTGAAAAGGACGGATGAAAGAAAAATCCATGTAGCAGAGATGAGGATGTTAAGATGGATGTGTGGAGTAACTAGAATGGACAAAATAAGGAATGAGTATGTAAGAGGCAGTTTGAAAGTAGCACCAGTTACGGATAAGTTGAGAGGGAATAGATTAGCGTGGTATGGACATGTCATGAGAAGAGATGAAAGTCATGTAACGAGAAGAGCGTTAGATATGAATGTAGATGGATATGTGAGAAGAGGTAGGCCGAAGAAAAGATGGATGGACTGTGTGAAAGATGATATGTGTAAGAAAGAGGTGAGTGTTGAGATGACGGGTGATAGAGGGAAATGGAAGGAGAAAACATGTTGTGCCGACCCCACGTAATGTGGGATAAGGTCAGGAAGATGATGATTTACAGTGCACAAAATCCTAATAATGTCTTTTACATTAATAAAAAAACGAAAATTTTAATAGTTTCTTTTACAAAATTAGCATGTTTGTTTTGTTAAGGATTAATTCCGGGATCGATCTTGATAAAACTCTCTTTGAATAGATAATTTTAAAAGGTGTAGCTCAGGCTAATCTTATTTTTTTATCCGTGACAAAATTACACAAAAAAACCTTTAAAACACGGAAAGAATCGTCGATAGGCCATTATTTGAAAATAAATAAATGGTAGCCATATATTATTGACAGAGATTTATAAGATTACTTCTAAGGAAATAATGTTTAGAAACCGCTTAAAAACACTTGACGGCTAAAAAAGCATAAACTTGACTTAGACACACAATCAACAGTTGTCTAGAAAACTGAATCATATATATTTTTAACCCCCGACCAAAAAAGAGGGGTGTTATAAGTTTGACGTGTCTGTCAGACAGACAGACACGTCTGTCTGTCTGTCTGTCTGTCTGTGTCATCATAGCTCCCGAACGGATGGAGCGATTTCAATTTAGTGTTTTTTGTATGAAAGGTGAGTTTGGCCCGAGTGTTCTTAGACATGTTTCATGAAAATCGGTTGAACCGTTTAAAAGTTATGGGGCTGAGAGTGGGGAAGGAAAACAGAAAATCTGCAAATATACTAGTGTGGGGTATCAAATGAAAGCGCATCGCGTCCACATTACATAATATTATGTTGTTTTACATTTAAGGAAATGAAGGAATTGGAAACGGGGGTTTTTCTTAAATTTTAAATTTAGATTTATTAAAGCATACGTTTTTATGCTATCTTTATGTTTTTGTGGAAGGACCGTTACAGGTTAGTAATAGTAGGTACAGAAAGCAGATAAAAGCGAAAATGCCCAAACAACGTTGTGGTTGTGCAACATTCAGATAATCCCTAGCGAGCCTGGATAAACTGCAATATAATTGAATCTTACAGCCGTATTGTTTTGTTAAATTCGATATTTTTATTATGATAGTTTTATGATCAAAACTTACAATGTAAAAAATCATAAGACTTTGTCCAAACCAAGCTACCTTTACAAAATACAATACATTACAAAAATACTTTATTGCAACACCACAATATAAGGACATACATAGGAGATACATATTACATACAGTGACACAATGGTTGACCTTATCACTAATAGCGATCTCTTCCAGGCAACCCTTGGATGGATCTGAAATTTGTTAATAAGAGAGAGCAGTGGCGTTTACACAGATTTATAAATAAAAATAAAATGAGTAGGTATTATGTAGTACTGAAAACAAACACAGTGGGAGTGTGAAGCAATGAACACAAATTAAACATCTATTGATTAATATTACTTAAGTGAGGATGAAATAAAATGATTACAAACTTTATTTTTGAAAATTGTTACATTTTAAACTTTTTTTATGTTTATTGGCCTTTAATAATAGCTTTATTATTTTTTACCTAAAGATGTACCTTTTGTAGTTGGGTATGTGTGCAAAGACCTACGTACATATGTATGAGGGGCGTCTGCCGCGCGGCAGAGGCTCCCGCTGCGCAGTCGCTCTGGCGTTCAATTGTATTGTTATTCCAAAGAGGTTTTGGTTGGACCATTATTTAATTTTAGAATTTGTATCTACAGTTACTATGAAAATAGCAAGCTTGTTCTTTTTCTAATTGATATTTATTTGACTATTTTGATTGCACTATTCATAGTTTTATAAAAAAATATTACGACTATGTGTTTGTAAACTGTAGAGAAATACATATAATCTTGAAAAGTATGAAAAATGAAAAGACACAGGGGTATTCTTAGCAAACGTGATATTGTGCATGTGAGAGCAAGCGACTCTGCTAATATTCTTAAGCTTGCCATACATGTTGGCCGAGCGTTACCGAGTGAAGGCCAATGCCAGCTTAGAGAACACGGAAATCTAAAAAATAAAATATATATTTCCGGTCAATCCAAACAACTTCTCGCCCCGTGTTAAGCTCTAAGCTTGTGTTACGGAGGTTTTGTCTGTTCACGTCCGTAAGTGGTAACCCTCTGAATCCTTACACGTGACCTCCGGGTGGTGCTAAGAACAGTCTCTGGTGGTAGGCTTCGGCCGCGGCTTGTCACCACCCTCCGGGCTGGCCAGTGCGTGAAGCGATTTTTTCGTGTTTCGTAATGTGGCCCGGAGAAGCCATCTTCTAGGCCTTCATGCTCCATCTTAGACCACATCTTCACTTTACATCAGGTGAGATTGTGGTCAAATGTAGGCTTATCAATAATAATAAAAAAAAAAAATGGGTACTAAACATCTGATATACTTAATATATTAGACATATACATACATATTTCTTATTATAGGTACACATTAAACACCCAGACCAAGGAGAAAGTGCTTGCAGAACATACAAACACTTGACCCCTCTATAAGACACATATAGACAGTATTTGCATTGTCTTGTCATAACTCGGTAACGCTAGCCTAGTTAGCCGATTCAAAGTTGATTCAAAGTTTCCAAGTAAGTAAATTTAAGCGCCCTGTAGGTATAGAACATTTTGCGTAGCTTGTCACAACTTGCGTTCACTCGCGACCACGATTTCTATAGAAACCAAGCGTGCCGACTTTTGTCTGTATTATGAATGAAGCATCGCTTGTTCCGAAATTTATCGTCTACTGAAGTTAGCGGCTACCTCGACGTTTAGTCGGGGTTCGGATACGCAGGTAGAATATGTATTTGAGTAATCTAGGTAGATCTGTGGATTTTCTGCACAAATCAAAAGCGCTCGTGCGCATTCGGACAATAGTGTCTACATGTTTGTCAGCACGCCATTACGGTGCCGCGTCGGTCGTGCCGAATGTGTAGACAAAGGCAGTAAGTATAAGAATAATAAGAATAGTTTATCATTATTTTACAAAAACATAGTAGCATGCATATTAATACAAGTAGCACTTGTATTCATTTGCCTACGCCCGCGTTGGCCTAAGCTCCACCAACATGTATTGCTGGCTTTACTGAGTATCATTATTTATTGAATATCTCTGTCGCCATACATTTAGTGATGGGAATCAGCCTATTTTCAAAGATGGAATCTCGAATTGTAGCTTTTTAAATTATTCCTAGTTTGGAGGTTTTGTCTGTTCACGTTCGTAAGTGTTAACCCTCTGAATCCTTACACGTTACCTCCGGCTTAAAGTGCATAATTCTATTTGGGGGAACTGAGATCAGCACTGCCATCTCGTTGTTTAAAGTGCTCAATTTTGAACTCACGACCTTCGGAATGAAAGTCAAGTGCTCCCAACACTGCTTCTAATACAAATACACAATGTTTATTGTTGTAACAAAATGATACAGAACATTATCCGTTATTGGATGCCTCCTTAACAAGTACCTGTATCGCTCTTCCATAGAATTATCTATTAACTTAGAGGTATATTGGTAATTAACAAAATAAACATTTTCACACGACACAAACAAACAAATAATCAATATAACCTCGTGACCTCCGGGTGGTGCTAAGAACAGTCTCTGGTGGGAGGCTTCGGCCGCGGCTTGTCACCACCCTCCGGGCTGGGCCAGTGCGTGAAGCGATTATTTCGTGTTTCGTAATGTGGCCCGGAGAAGCCATCTACCTTCTAGGTCTTCATGCTCCATCTTAGACCACATCGTCACTTTACATCAGGTGTAATTGTGGTCAAATTGAAAGCTTATCAAGCATACAAAAAAATAATAGTTTATGTCCAGTATAATCTAATATTATTAATATTTCACCTCTTAGCAGTTTTTTAACTTTTGCAGTTGGCAACTCTCAAATTGTACCACCTTATACCTCATTATTCCTGTTCCCGATAAAGTAATTTTTTTAATTATTAAAAGGGATATACAAGCTGGTGTTAGTTTTCAACGAGAGTTTTATTTCTGACGTTTGGTTACATCTCATGATACTAAGACGCCCATGGGCGGAGATGGGTCACATTGGAACGGACCCGATTCGCAAGAGTTTTATAAAATAAACAATATAAGCAACCAGGAAATTCATTTATTTAATTAACCCTGAAAATTGCAATATTTATTAAATTAAATTTCAAAGTATGTTACCATTATATTAATAATGACATACTTCCTTCATGATTGCTTGAATCTGCAACCGTTACCGAGTCGTCCTTCCATCTAGTTAGTGGAGGGCCAACACTTGAAGATTCACTCTGCATTCTCCAGGTAAATGCCTCATTCTTGTTTAAAAAATCACTATACTATCCCATCTCTAGTGAGCAAAGAAAGCAGGGTCGTCTGAGCCTGTTTTCAATAGGAGGATTGGAGATATTCCTCTGTTGATATTGATAGCGATATCGAAGCACACATTATGAATAAATGTTCTTTTTGCTGAAGATGCTGGATTATTGGATCTCTAGCTTCTGTCCGCAATATATGTAGTTCAATCATTAAGGAAGAAAATAAATTAAACTTAATAACTAGGTACATAATTACTAAAATAAGGCAGGTTGGCTTAGTGGGGGCACACTTGACTTTCATTCCGAAGGTCGTGGATTCAAACCTCTTAATCTTAAAGGGACGAGAAAGATTAGAGCTGGTGAATGTCACATGTCTTTCAAACTCTTAAAAGTTCTCACAACATGCCGGTTTCCTCACTATATTTGTCTTCACTGTTGCAGCACGTATTAAAAGCATTATGAGGTTTTGTTTGTTTTGAAATTAATTTATACAAAACTTATGGTCATTATTTATCGATTGAGACAGTACGAAGTCTGCCGGGTCAGCTAGTAAAAATAAAAATAATAAGCGCTTGTGAGGCACTAAAGAAACAATACCAGAAGAACAAAACAATTATAGAACATTTATGACACTAATTAGGTACATAATTATACCTACAGTAGTTTTGTAGGTTCAGATAGTGTAATGTCTGCCCTTAGGTGCGCAGAAAAAGGATTTGTCTCAGCTGTTTCATATCCTATAATAATAATAATCATTTATTGTATGAAATATGGTACATATAAGATTACAGATTACATTTCAATTCGTTTCACATACTTCGCCAAAAAACATTGGCATGCAAACATTTTGTACATTAAAATATATATACTAGGTCAACCTGTCGCGATTGGTATACGGTCAGTGCAAAGATCCCTGTTGAACGCAACGGACATCTGCTACAAAACGTTAATTGTGTTGATAATTTTTCAAGTTCAGAGATTCAATTTAAAACAAATTATTTCTGCTTAATATAGTTTGCTAATATGACTTAAAGAAATAATTAAAAACGGAAGTTACATGTGTACCTACTTTAGTTTTTTTTTTATCTCCTTATTTTTAGTCTTCGTCTTTCGTTTCGTGGACGTTATCCTGCAGTACCGTCAATTCCGCAAATTAGGGTTTTATGTTTTACAATCCAAAAACTAAATTATGGGTTCAGAAAATAGCGTTACTTCCTAGTAACGCGGTGTGATGCAGTTATGTAGTTTTTGTTGTCATAAAGCGATGCTACTAGGAAAAAATTAAATTAAACCTAACTTCGCTTTTACGTACAGCTTGAAGAAATACAGCTTGGAAACGTGGAACACGTGGAAAACGTAATATGTGTTTTTCTAAGGCTTGCGCAAATATTAGCAGCTATTCTGTCAGTATAAATAAGATGATTTAATTCTAATATTGAAATAAATCGTTATAAAGTTACTGGCAGGTACTGGAGTAATATTTAGTAAAGAGTTTTTTTATGTGTTTTTCTGCTGCATATTTGCAATTGATATACCTCTATATTGTCGTTATGTTCGTATTTTAGGCTTTCCTGTGAAACCCTTAAAGTGGTAAGATTAGCCCAATATGCGATGCATCAATAATTATTTTTTTAATCAATTAACAATATAATATTATGATGCCCAAAAAATTTAACTAGTTGTTATCATGGTCCTCTTGAAAATGCGCTTGTCCTTTAAATACAATAAATCAAGTTAGACGAAAACATGTTTAAAAAAAAATTAATATATCGTCGGCTTACTGCAAGAAGTCATTAGTCGCAAGAAGTCACTAACTGCGTTAGATACACCAATGAGCTCGTCTCGATGAGCTCTACATTTTGGTAAAACTCACTAATTTGTAGCTCTTCAAACTTAGAAGTTATGGCTTGGTAATAAAGTCAATAACTGCATTTTTGGTCAATCTGGTTTCATAAAATTCATTAACTTACATTAATATATTTTACCAAAAGAAAACAAAACACAATTGTCATTTTTATTTTCATACATAATTCATTTACGTGACATATCAACATTTTAAAAATGCTTTTACGTTTACAAACCGTGGATTAAGTTTTGCTTGAATTCATTATTTGCACTTAACTAGTTTTGACGTATCATACTATTTGGGAAAAAAAAATACTAACGGTTTTTAATGATTTCTATCAAAACGAGTAACGTTTTTATAGAATTCATTATATACACATTAATTACTTTTGCCGAAACATGGCAAACAACTTAATACAAGACTGAAATCGCCTGAATGATGTATTGTTTTATTAGTGATTTTTGTTATTGTAAAATTATACAGGAAAATGCATGTAATGACTTTCGCACACATACATTTAAGCCAACATGTAATGCTTGTTTACTTATAAGTTGCCGGCGAGTTTTATGAGATACAAGATACAAAATCATTTATTTCCATAGTTTGGTTTTACAAAACTTAGACACTTATGATTTTAGAGCTATGAGATGCAATTCAAAATTGGTAGTAATAATTACATTGAATATTGGTTTCTCATTAATAGATGATTATTACATAAAATAATGTACATACCTAGGTTTCTACCCAGTTAGGTACCTATATAAAGTTTCAATACCAACTTGTTTAATTCGTTACAATTTGAGAAATGAGCTAATCTATCTTGGTTTCAAATTCTACATTAAATACACTACTCAACAAAGTCTAGGGAACAAGGATATTTTAGTGTATACTTTTAATTCAATTTTTTTTTGTCCCAGATGTTATACATCAAAAGAATCGAAATTTATTCTTGATTTCAGTTATGCAATAAAATAAAAAGCGTTAATGTAAAAAAATAAGGTTTCATTAAAAAACTAAAAGAGTGCGAAAAACCAAAAAAAAAATCTTCGAATTACAAAAACATATGACGCTTACGTGGAAATTAAATGAAAAAACATTATTTGCAGCTGTTTAAGAATCTGTTGGACCCCCCAAGGCATTAGCCACGGCTCTACATCGGCGTGGCATGCTGAGTATCAAGTTATCAATTGTCGCCTGTGGAATAAGGCTCCATATTCTGGAGAGATGCGAAAAAAGTTCTTCTTCCGTGTTCAAATTTTGAGGAAAATCACTGAAAGCTCTTCTTCCAACTAAATCCCATGCATGCTCTATTGGATTGAGATCGGCGGACTGAGCAGGCCACTGTAATACCGTGATTTTGTGCTCGCTGAACACATTCATCACCTGTCTTGCGGAGTGTGGGCGTGAATTATCCTGCATGAACACGAAATCTTGGCCAAACTGCTGGTGGTGGGGGGTGACCATAGGATGCACTGCCTGTTCAATGTATTGCTCTGCGTTCAAATTGCCTCGTATGCGAACGAGATCAGTTCTCCCACCCAGGCGAATTCCAGCCCACACCATGATCGTTTCGCCTTGATAAGGATGAACTTCCTGAGGATTTCGAAGTCTACTTTGGCGACCAGGAACACGCCAAACACGCACTCTCCTTGAATCAGGATGAAATCCGAAGCG
This sequence comes from Gymnoscelis rufifasciata, assembly GCA_929108375.1. Classification (NCBI taxonomy): domain Eukaryota; kingdom Metazoa; phylum Arthropoda; class Insecta; order Lepidoptera; family Geometridae; genus Gymnoscelis; species Gymnoscelis rufifasciata. Next base: position 1,933,996 of record OV815327.1, on the reverse strand, counting down.
AGACTCATCGGAAAAGAGAACACGTGCCCACTGATTGTCGGTCCATCGAAAATGTGCATTAGCCCACAATAAAAGACGCCCTCGATTTCCATGTCGCAAAGCTGGAACTCTTAATGGTCTGCGAGCGCGGAGATTGACTTCATGTAATCTTCTCCTGACAGTTTGGTCACTGATAACCACTTGGTGCTGGGACTGGAGTCTTCCTACCAACTGGCGAGCTGTAATCTGGGGCTGCCTTCTTGCAGCATTTTGCAGAAATCGATCTTGTCTCGGTAGTTTGGATGTTTATGGGTGTATCTTCCTCGGTGACGTTCGGCTACATCTCCTGTAGCCCTGTAGCGTGCCCAGAATCGGCAAATTAAGCTTGGCTGTGTGTGAACAGCGGCCGCGATATCGCGTTGACTGCGTCTAGCTTCCAACATACCCACAGCCTTAAGCATCTCTTCCCGCGGTAAATGACGACGTGACATAACGCTTAGAGTTTCAAAAATATCGAAAAAGTTGGCGGTAATGGTTTTTCACAAGAATAAAAATCGATACATGACAAAAATCACAACAACTTTATGCTAGCAGACCCCTTACTCTGCGACCAAGTTCGGTTTTTCCTTCTTATTTTGAAAGCTTTCGCGCTTTTGTTTAATTTTTTTTGAATTTCGAACAAATAATTTATTCCTATTCTAGCCTTAATTTATAAATTTTAGTGACCAGTACTTTTTTACGTGTTTTCACACAAAAATTGAAGTATTGTTGCTTGTTCCCTACACTTTGTTGAGTAGTGTAGTTAAGTAGGTATTTCTATTTTTATTAATACGAATATTAACGATAAAGCAATCGAAGATTTATGTTGTTTACGTGTTGCAAAAAAGTTGAACAACCACCCAAGGCTCCTAAACCTAGCGAACCTACCTGTGGTCTGAAGTTGATGGGTAAAAAGGAAGCGATGAGGTGACAGTTACCGAAATATCAATATTTCCTGATTGATTGATTTCTGTGGCCATTTTAGTTATTTTATTAAGTTTTTATGAACAAACAAGGTAATTCCTTAAGTTTTTAGTAATAAAAAACGTTATTTTAAGATTATTTTGTCTTTTATTACTTGAAAGAGGCCACTAATAACTTTGTTGCAGAAATACTTAACTCCAGTTTAGTCAAAACTTTTTATCGCAAGAAATCATTATCTTTGCATTTTTAGCTTTTAAAAAAATTGCCATGATTTAATTTAGACTGATTTCAGCTGTTTATATAATAATTAAATATCACTATATATTGGCGTTTAAATTATATTGATAACTGCCGTAGTTTTGATGATATGGGCTCTTAAAGTCATAAAAAGTTTAAAACTGATTTTGCCACACTTTTGGATTTGTCGGTTAATGACTTCTTGCAATAAGCCGACGATATTCTATTTCACATAATTAACTAAACTTTCTTTTCAATATTTCTCAGGACTTTAATATACAAAACTAGTTCCACAATAAAACGTAATAAACTCTTTGCATTCCCGTTATTAAAGAAAGAAGGCGGAACTCAATATGAATTCGGTCAGAATTTCCGTGTGCTACTAAAAAATGCAGAACGACCTACTTTGGCCCGGGAATGTCCCAGGCTTTAGACAACAAGACGCCTACTGTCGAGCCAAAAGCTGGCGTTTATTTACTATAATCATAATAATAATAATAACAATAAATAATAAATTCTTTATTGTACACACAAAAACACAGTAATACAAAAAGGTCATACAATTAACAAAAATGTACAAAAAGGCGAGCTTAACCCTAAAAGAGTTTTCTGACAGCAAACCTCGTCATTGTGATAAGTGCTAACAGATAGGGTTGACATTGTGTACATACAGTAAACAAAGAAAGAATATCATCATCATTTCAGCGATAAGACTTCCACTGTTGGACATGAGCCTTCTAGTAGTAGTGGTTAGTAAAAAGCCGTGTTGGCTAAGTGTGAGCACAATCGACTTTCATTCCGTCGGTTCAAAACCCGCGACGCACCTCGGATTTCTATTCTTCAATAATGTATGTGCGCTTTAAAACACGTGCTTTACGGTGAAGGCAAACATCGTGAGGAAACCGGCATGTTCTGAGAACTTATAAAAGTTTCAGGACATGTGACATTCACTAACCCGCACTTGGCCAGCGTGGTGAATTAAGGCCTAATCTCTCTCGCCAAGAGAGAAGTCCCCGTGTCCCAGCAGTGGGAACGTTAATAGGGTGATGATGATGATGAACTTTCACCTTCACCAGGTCGTCCGTCCATCTAGCTGGTGATTTGTCTCCATTCGAGAAAATTTCGGCCTCTACAACCGACGTACTTTTTGAGTATGAAATCCTAAAAACGCGTTGTGTTTGTGATAGCGACCCGATTGCATATATGCAATTAGGGTCAGAGCAGACGAGCGTAATTTGCGTCGCACAGTCAGCCACGGAATTTTAGTTTTAATTTGAAGTGGTAACCCATTTTGCGTTGTATACGGTCGAAACGGCACATTTGTTAAACCATGCAGCAGAATTCTGACTTTATTTTGCTCTCTAGCTTTGTTAGGCCTATTCTATGTAGGCTCTGTAAAACATATGAAGGACGACATTATTATGTTTAGAAGTATATATTAATACTAGCTGACCCCGGCAAACGTTGTTTTGCAAAATTAAACATAGATGTTGGCCGATTCTCACACCTACTCAATATGCTCACAAAACTTCATGAGAATCAGCCAAGCCGTTTCGGAGGAGTATGGCAACGAAAACTGTGACACGAGAATTTTATATATGAGATGTAAAATAGACTTTATGTATATAACCCGTAGCATTTTGTTGTTTTCTCTTTTGAAAACCTTTATAAACTAAAAATGGCGTAGGTCCATTTTCCATATGCCATGGCATATCCCGCTCTCGTATGCTAATAAACTAATTAACATAGAATATAATAGTTTTATTTTTGTGTACATAAAAGTCTAATATACATATAAAGTCATTTACGTGCCTTAACAATATAGACTAGGTATATATTTTGAAAAGAGTAGTCTTTTACAGGAACCTTAAGTGCAACATTCAGTTTTTGGACTGAGGGCTTTAATTGATTATATCTGAAGCTAACTTCATACATTTGACAGTCAGTTAGAAAATATTAATGGATTGTAAAATCGATTCTAGGAAACAAGGAATAGATCAGGCGTTATTTATATAAAACTAGCTGACCCGACAACCGATGTTTTGCCATTTAAGCAACGCTTTATTTGAGCATCATTCTCTTGCCCTTATCCCACATTATGTGGGGTCGGCACAACATGTTTTTTCCTCTGTCACTCGTCATCTTAACACTCACTTCTTTCTTCAAATCAAATCAAATCAAATGTTTATTTGCAGAATACAATTTTTCAAACATGTCAAGAACTTAAGGACTAGATATAGTTGTATTCAACCCGCAAGCAGGTATGCAAATATTATCAAATGTCAATGTTATGAAGCTACAAAATAAAGAATAAATTAAATAATAAACGAAAAATAAAATTTAAATTAGAATCTGAGTACAAAAATGAATAGAAAAAATGTTAAATAATTATAAATTACAATTTAGATATTCACTAACACTATAAAAACATTTGTCAAGCAGCCAACTATTTAGTTTTGTCTTTAAAATATTCCCCTTCAGCTCCTTTAAGGCTTCAGGTAACTTATTATAGACTACAATAGACATATTGTAAACATTTTTTTTTTACACATGTCATCCTTCACACAATTCCATCCATCTTATCTTTGGCCTACCTCTTCCTTCATATCCATCGACACACATACCTAACACTCAAGTCACTTGAATTTTTATCCCATTATGTGATATCTATAATTAAACAAGTTGAAGTTAGTATTTTTTTTCTCTTCGACAATTTAACACAAAAACCGAACTTATTGCCGAAAACTGTATGAGGATCCGTTTTGTAGCTTTTGAGTATATAACGATCATGAAAACTGACAGACGTATACTCCTCTCTCTCGTCTAGTGTATAAAACCACCTTAAGTCATTTATTAGTAACCAAAAGTCAATTTCCTGAAAGCCTATCTCCAAATGCCAATTAGCTGTATTTTTTATGCAAAAACCCAATTACGTCAGTCAGGCCCGAACCCGCGACCATCAGATTGCAAGCCGGGCGTGCTTGACTCTCGGCCAACAATGTATTCAGCGGAGCAGTTGAAATATTGAGCAGGTAATCCAGGGAAGCTGACGTCACTCACTTTGAACGGCGGGCGAGTAGAGATCAAGGAGTAAGCGATGTTTGAAAGGGATGCTATTTTTTCTTGTCAGTGTATCTCAACTAATGTTATAAATACAAAAGTACCTAAGTTTGTTTTTTTTTGTTCTACCTCTTCACGCTTATATAATATGTACTAAACCAATCTATTGAACCAACTTATTGTAGTGGATGGAACGGCTTTAGATTTTAAGCATGATTGAAATAAAACAAATCTTACTCTGGCGTCTCAAGAAAATGTAAGAGCATTACTCTAATGAAAAATAGTTTAGAAATTGAATGTAAAATAAAATATTCTAAAGCTTTTAACAAATACTTGTAAGTAAAAATATTTTAACACATTATACTCATTGAGACAAATCGTACAACCCCAAACTCAAATAGAGCGGAATCCGGACGGAGTTTCTGTGGTTTCCCGATCAGATCAGCTCTCTGCTATCATTATTATTTATATTGATAAGCATTTGACACGCAGGTGCAAAAATTCTTGTCTTTAGTCGTTTCATACCTCGATGTGCACATACTATGGTATGAATCGCCCAAGGGCTCTTTTATAATAAGGTAATTTCGCAACGTGGTTCAAAATGACCAAGTACTTTTTAGAATGAGTCGATTTATCAATCATCGCGTCCTGTATCAATTGCTAGATTTGATTTCAGACAAATCCTGGTTTAAACTAAATTCAAGCTTATAAAGTACCTTCTCCATATTTCCTGAAGCATCGTTCTCGGAGACTAAGTGACGGGTAACGTGAGGGTGTGAACCAGGACGGGAATAGAACCCGACACCTCAAAGCGTGGCGCAGTCACTATGTTAGGTGTCCAATAATAAGACCTTTGTACTGGGTTAGACTATGCAGTTTTATCTGAAAGGTATATCATTTAAATTGAAAAAGCTAAAGTATAAAAAAATTTAATTAAAAGGTTCTGTCGCGTGTTGATGCTAGATTGATAAGTTTTATTAATTAACATTTCAGCCGTTCTCGTGAATTTCGTGAATGTTAGCCAGGGTCTTAAGTCGTTTCACACCGCGAGCTGTTTATACCAAGAAATGAATCGCCTAAGGACTCTTTTAGAATGGGCCGTTTCGAACCGTGAAAACTCCGAAGTACTTGTTAGATTGTGTTGATTCGAACCACAATATTGGGTCCAGATGAAGTGGGATGGAAAAGGTTTTATAATTCAGGCGTCGTCACCCATTAACAAGTCACTAGTGGCTGAAAATTCTAAAAGTTTGTTTAGTTGTATTTAAACTTATAATAACATTGAATGATTTGACGGTTTTTTGAGTTTGCCCATATTTCAACACTCTTGCAAGCGCCATTATTACGGCAATAACATACTTAGAAATATGTATGATTTATTATTATGTATTATTTACAAAAGAAAATATCTATGATATACAATCAGCTACCATAACAAAATTATTTCATCAACATAAATTAAATGAAAAAAATAATGGAGGTGTACATAAGTCAAAAAAAAACATTTTAATATAAATCCCCAGTAATTAAAAGTTTCACTCATTAAGAATTCGACTTCTTCTAGTGTTGTTACCACAGTTGACATTCTCGAACCATTTTAAGATTTTTACACAACCTCCACGATTCCACTTTCGGGAAATTTGGAAACTATCTTCTCGATTTAAATCCCTGTGTTTGGTATCTTAATAGCATTTTGATCTGGGAATATAGTGCCGTTCTGTTGAGATTACTTGTGGGTTATGCAATTTTATCCAGTGACTAGCTTTTCACAGGGTTGGTCGTGTTTTATGGACTCTAAAAGTTCCCGCGGTAAATAGCCTTAGCCTTGATAATTACGGTCACAATCTAAAGGTCAAATATGAGAAAACCGCGTTCAAACAACATTCTCATAAAGCCCAAGAAAATGAAATTTCGGCGGTCACAGTGTTAGGTACCATATTCCTCCGAAACGGCTTAACCGATTATTTTGAAATTTTATATGCATATTCAGTAGGTCTGAGAATCGGCCACTATCTATTTTTAATTACAAATCAACGTTTGCTGGGGTCAACTAGTATTAGTATAATATATTAGATCCAAATTGTAATTTTGTTTGATAGTTCTAAATTCAGTTCAATAGTTTAAAAAATTAAAGCTCTGTTTATTATCATTCACAAGGAATTTTATAGTTTTTTATTTAGAAACATTACAATGTCTTAATAACTACAGGAATGAGATAATATCCGCAGTTGTTAAAAATAAAACTGTGTAGCGGACATAGTAAATGTATTATGTTTAAGATTTTAATTATCGCTGGAAAATACAGTACACCCGCGAAAAAATGCATAAAACTAGCAAGGTGTTTAACTCATCTTCACCCTATTAACGTTCCCACTGCTGGGACACAGGGACTTCTCTATTGACAATAGAGATTAGGCCTTAATTCACCACGCCGTCCAAGTGCGGGTTGGTGAATGTCACAGGTCCTTCAAACTCTTTTAAAGTTCTCAGAACATGCCGGTTTCCTCACAATGTTTGCCTTCACCGTTAAAGCACGTGTTTAAAGCGCACATAAATGTCTCAAGAAGAAAAATCCAGAGGTGCGTGGCGGGGTTTGAACCCGCGACCTTCGGAATGAAAGTCGAGCGCACTCCCACTTAGCCAACACGGCTTTTTCATCATCATCACCCTATTAACGATTCCATTCCCGCTGGGACACCGGGACTTCTCTCTTGGCTGGCCAAGTGCGGGTTAGGTTAGTCTTAGTTAGTTTTTTTTAAAACTAGTAAGTATAAAATATTTATTTAAACTGTAATGAAGTGAACATAGGAAGTCCATTAGCATGCTAAAGATTATTGTTATTTGTAAAGAAGCAGGCGGTCGGCACATGGAGTAATATTGAGCTAATAAATCATAAGAGCTCGAAGTTTCAGGGACCGTTCACGACGTTCTAGTAGCGGTCTGTAATGGTATTTATTTAAAATATTTATTCAATAGTCAGTTATTTTATTTATTTTAATAATGATAATAATATAAAGCTTTATTACACACTAAGACAAAACAAACATGGCAGTGCATTTGACTTACTTTTATTTGGCCTTTTTTTTATGATAGATAAGCCTTCATTTGACCACAATCACACCTGATGTAAAGTGACGATGTGGTCTAAGATGGAGCATGAAGACCTAGAAGGTAGATGGCTTCTCCGGACCACATTACGAAACACGAAAAAATCGCTTGACGCACTGGCCCAGCCCGGAGGGTGGTGACAAGCCGCGGCCGAAGCCTACCTCCAGAGACTGTTCTTAGCACCACCCGGAGGTCACGAGGTTATATTGATTATTTGTTTGTTTGTGTCGTGTGAAAATGTTGATTTTGTTAATTACCAATATAGTTAATAGATAATTCTATGGAAGAGCGTTGTCTCCTAATACAGGTACTTGGTACTTAAAAGGAGGCATCCAATAACGGATAATGTTCTGTATCATTTTGTTAAACATTTTGTATTTGTATATACTTTAACGATTTTTACAATAATGTCGTGTGTGTTTTATGATCAGGGCAAATATGTATATTTTTTTATCATAGAATAAAATACATAGAATAGAATAGAAAATTCTTTATTACACACACCATATGTAATACAAACAATCAAAATTATTAAAACTAAAATTAAACCTAGCATGCGTAATGGGCGTAATGCGTAATCATAGTAATTAACTAGAGGTATATTTAAATGATACAAAAACCGTCATATCATGGTATGTTACCCGTTCCAAGTTTTCAATCAATGATGACCAAATACTAAAACAATTATTAGTTTTAAGCTAAATGTTGATGTGTGTGTCCAGCAATATATATTTATTATTTAATATTGCTACTAAATAATTGTTTATTTCATCACCCTGGTTGCTAGATCGATGTAAACACTCGTTTAGCGAGCGAGCCAATAGCAAAGTAGGTTCCTTTATGCCATTTCAATGGACTGAATACCAATATTCATGCAAAAATGAAAAGAGCATAAGCCCAAGCAGCTGCATAAAACGTAGAATTTCTGAAAGCACTGAAAATAGACGACTTTTGTATCATCATCGTCAAAATCCTTTCTGGCACCAAATTTATTTATTGGCAAACCAAAAACTTACAAATACAAAGTTACATATTAGTATAAGACTAGATAGCCTAATTAACGTTTTCACGGATATAAAACAAAATATAAAAAAACAACTCTGTGAACAAAAATAAACAAAACCGCATCAAAGTAACAACACACATATACCTCTACATATACAACTAATATTATATAATAAGATAAACTGACGGAAAATCAACAAAAAAAAAGAGTTTTAAACCCTCTGCTCCTCCTCCGCCTGACCATACTCGCACTTGAACAAAATAGATCTATTATCTATCTATCACGGTTCTTGAGATACAGCCTGGTGACAGACAGACAGACGACGAAGTCTAGGAATAGGGTCCCTTTTTACCCATTAGGTACGGAACCCCAAAAAGTTCAGTCCTATGTCCGCTGTGTCACTGAGTCAAAAAGCTTATATGAAACATCATATTTTTTTTTTTTTTTTTTTTTCTTTTGTCTATGTACTCAAACAGACCTACTTAGTTTTTGAAACAATGAATAGGTATATAAAATGTTTATATTATGAATACAACTACCTACTAATATGTATAATAATAAAAATTAAATATCGTTCATTTGAAAAATAATAATAATAATTGTGAAATTCGCTTCAGATTGTTCTGAGAAATGTGTATTAGATTATTATGCGTGTAACCTATCTCAGGCGCCGCTGATAACCAGCGCTGTGTCAGAAGACCCCTCCTGATACAGCTCTTATGCTGAGCCGATGTCCTATTTGCGTTTTTACTAGGTTAAGTTTTATTATGTCACAACTATGTATCATGCAACATTTATTTGTAATTATTTTTTTCCATACGCAAATAAACATTATTATTATTATTATATCTACCTTGGATTCTGGAGCTACATAAATACCTTAATAATTATTTCACCACAAGTTGCTGAACATAGGTAACGTTGATCCTGAAATTAAATTACTTCCCGGAACTCCTAAATAAACCACGTTTCCGGGGATTCATTTATTCATGGAGAAATGCCCAAATCCTTGTATTTGAATTCGTTGCATGCCCGTCCTTTTTTCGTTTATAATGGGAAAAGGCATGTTTAAGTTATAAATGGCGCGGGTAATTTGAAAAACCACCTCTATGTTATGATTTATTGTAGATTTATTTGAGTATATTATAAAAAAAACAGCTCTAAATAGAGAAGCCTTTTGATATCGGAGGCCAAGTACCAATTCGGGTCATTGCGCCTCAACAGTACTTTAATTAGTTCCTTGAGTAGGTACAGATAACAAAACTGCAAAAAAATAAATATGGCGCTTGAAATCGTTCTGCATAATTGCATCCACATACTAATTTACCTACAAATTTAAGGCTACAACATCTTATCTAACCCATATTCAAGTTTGAAACCTAACCCTTTTTGTTAGCATCCATTAAAAACAAACAGTTGTTGAAAACCTTCGTAAATCCGTCCAACAGTTTTGGAGCTTATCAGCACATTTATTCAGGTGACGGGCAGATGGATTTCCATTGCGATGGTTCTGTTGACACTTTGCTCTAGCATTGTCTGGGTATTAATAAAAGTGCCCATCAAGCAAATAATCACTGTGGCATAGGTGATTGTAAGTCGCTCGTGTTGTGACGAAAGTCAATCAGTCCTACCTCAAAGATTTCCTGTTATCTAGGATAGAAGCGACTTGCATCCACCGTGATTACTTTTTACAAGAACCTAATTCCTAAGGCTGGAATAATAAATAATATAATATTATTTAGATTTATAACGGGATATTTACCATGATTGATTGTCTTTCGAGTTGCCCGATATTTCGGCACAGTTACATGCGCCATGATCACGGTTAAACTGAAGCTGCAGCGATTGGAGTAACAGTTTTATTGGCAGACAAATCGATCTACCCTCTTTCTCACTCTTTTATTACGAGTCAATGCTTCACTACTAATATCCCGTTATAAATCTAAATAATATTGATGACTAAATGATATTGAGCCATGATAGTTTCAAAAGTTATAAATAATAATAATGTAAGTCAAATGTCATATTTCAGGCATCGGAGGCCCATAATAACAGAGTATCATATCCATACTATGCAATATTATAAAACTGGAGGGTTTGTTTGTTTGTCGGGTTCATCTCAGGAACTACTGGTCTGATTTGCATAAATAGATTTTGTTTTGAATTTGTTTAACATAGAACACTATACATATATATCTTAATATGTATAAATCTCGTGTCACAATGTTTGTCCTCAATGGACTCCTAAACCACTTATCCGAATATAATAAAATTTGCTCACCATGTGCAGTTCGATCCAATTTGAGAGATAGGATAGTTTTTACGTCGAGAAAAATTCGAATAATTTCTGGGAAACTTTTATACCCGTGCGACGCCGGGGCGGGCCGTTAGTATATTATATATAATCTTGAATGGAATATGGTCAAGACTGTAAACAATTCTATGTTAAAATCTAAACAACACTATGGTGATAAATTGTACTCGGAAACCCCTCTCTTTTTGCCAAAGTTGGCTCAAAACATAAAAATGCTAAGTACCCAATTCACAAAAGCAATTCACAAATCGTTTCATCTTCCATACAAATTCTCAAGTTCAATGAACAAAATGAATTATTCACGGAATTTTTCCCCCGAAAAGTCTCCGAAAACGTTGAAATCTGTTAAATACGGGATTTATCTGGTCGGCTGCTAATCCAAACAGCTAATGGTGTGTTTGCCGCCCGCCCAAAACCGCGGTTGGAATCATTTCATTAACAACGATGTTGATTGCAGATAATTATTGTAAAGCTAGATCAATTACATAAGAGTAACAGATCAATTTATACCAACTCCACTCCATGGAGCGCCTAGTTTTACAAGTCAGAATGGAGGGAAAGAGTTCTCGTGGTCGCTCTCCAACAAGGTGGTCGGACCTCATCTCAAAATTGACTCAGTCCACCATTACCGACTGCTCCCGCAACGCAACTAACAGGGAACAATGGCGGCGCATTGCAAGAGCAGCAACCCATTATAAGGGGTCCTTATAACCACGACCACTCTGTCAAGAGTGACCGACTAAGAAGAGAGAAGAGATCAATTTATAAATATGATTGGGAAACACTTTAAGTTTCCTGCCCACGCGCCGCCACCGTTTTCCCTCCGCGTCGCTTACTTACTTTCCATACCTGGCAACGTATCTTGATATTTCTTCGTTACAATGTATTACTAACAGCCGTATATTAAACCGGTAAAATTTGGCGTAAATAAAATAAAAATAAAAAAAAAAACATTTATTTTCTCTCACAACAATTCTCAAACAAAATATTACACTGTTTTTACCTTACATCTATGTTACTATGAGATCATCATCTTTCTGACCTTATCCCACATCACGTGGGGTCGGCACAACATTGTTTTCTCCTTCCATTTCCCTCTATCACCCGTCATCTCAACACTCACCTCTTTCTTACACATATCATCTTTCACACAGTCCATCCATCTTTTCTTCGGCCTACCTCTTCTCACATATCCATCTACATGCATATCTAACTACTACTATGAGATAACATACATAATACATCTATTAGGTCCTTACATATGAAATTGGCGTTTTGTATGGGAGGAACAAAAAGTCGAATATTTTTTAATATAATATATTTAATTAATCAAAGTATGAACCATTATTTTCTATGCACTTTTGCCATCTTATAGGTAGTTCATTGATCCCTTTACTAAAAAAACCAGTCGGACGGGAATCAATAAAATCTTTGAAGGCGATTTGGACTGCCCCATCGGAGTTGAATTTTTTCCCTTGCAAGAAGTTATCCAAATTTCGAAAAAAATGGTAATCTGTTGGAGCAAGGTCCGGGGAGTACGGAGGATGTCTTAGACTTTCCAATTGAAGCTCTTCTAATTTAGTAGCCGTCTGTTGCGCAGTGTGTGGTCTAGCGTTGTCGTGAAGCAGCAGTGGCGTGGAGCGATTGACCAGCCTAGGTTGTTTAGCCGCTAGCTTTTCCATCATGGTTTGCAATTGCTGACAATAGACATCAGCCGTAATAGTCTGGCCAGATTTGAGAAAACTGTAATGAACAATACCGGCACTAGTCCACCAAACGCTTACAAGTAACTTTTTTGGGGTTAATTTTCGCTTGGGGCAGGATTTGGCTGGCTGGCCAGGATCCAACCATTGCGCTGAGCGCTTCCGATTATCGTAAAGAACCCATTTTTCATCACAGGTAATTCGGTTTAAAATACCTTCATTATTGTGCCGGTTTAGTAATGTAACGCAGCAGTCGACGCGCGTTTGCCGGTTTGCTTCAGTCAATTCGTGAGGTACCCACCTTTCAAGCTTTTTAATCTTCCCAATTTGCTTCAAGTGAATTAAAACAGTTTTATCACTAACACCGCAGCCTGCAGCTAACTCGGACGTGGTTTGCGATGGATCCGCTTCCACAATAGCCTTCAACTCTTCATTATCAACTTGAGTCTCAGGCCGTCCACGGGGCTTGTTCTGCAAGTCGAAATTTCCAGAACGAAAACGTTGGAACCAAAAACGAACTGTGTTTTCTTTTGCAACACGACCGCCATACACATCATTCACCCTTCGAGTTGTTTCCGCAGCACTAGTGCCACGGCGGAACTCGTACTCGTAAATAATGCGATATTTTAAGTTTTCCATTTTGTAAAATGAGTGACGCAAACAGAAAAAAACAGAATAAAAAAAACAAATGAATGACGATCATCGAAGCACAAATACATGAGTCTATAGCTGTACAAATTTGAATTTGGAATTCCTTACCAAAGAGGAGAAATTTGTGATTAAAGTGGCCAGTACGAAAAACGCCAATTTCATATGTAAGGACCTAATATTTTGTGAGAGGCTTTGACGGCGCGGTGGCGGCGCTGCGGCGACTCCTGTGCATAGAAGAGCGGTCGGCGACGCCGACGGCGCGGTGAGTCCGGCATATCTAACTAGTCCACCATTTTGGAAAAAAACCTACTGCCTGTTAGGATTGACATATGTCAATCGATAAAGTAAATTATAAGAAACAAAAAGTTTAAAGAAACTAAACCTCTAAGTTTATTGTTAAGATTTGGGTTTAAAACGTTAAGGATTTTTTTCAAGATGGCGGACTAGTAGGTATGATAACGTGATGTACCGGATAAGCCGCTGATAAGAATTCACATGTACGACTTCTAACGAAACCAAGTGTACTATTAGTTCCTATGAATAAATGAATTACTGAATTACTGTGGAATCCCTTTACCTTAAAGGTTAAAATACCAAAATACCTTTTACCAAAGACAGTGTTCAAACAGTACGACGTAATTAACAATGACATATGGATACTAAACGTGGTGCTTCACAATAATCTTCATGAATAGGCTTGGTTCGCTCAAAGAGCTATTATGAGGCTCTATTTGACTACATGCTCTATGAGGTATAATTCTATGCCTGTGCTTTCTCAAAAGGATTTAATCAGTAATGTAGAGCTTCATAGAGAAAAAATAATCAACAATTAAATAACCAAATGTGCTTTCTCAAAAGGATTAAGCCCCAATTTCACCATTTTATGCTACAAATCGAGTTTTATTTCCTTGATTATTCTTAGTTTTTATTTAAATTAGCTGTAAGTTGACTTGTCCATGCATGCATAAGGAAATAAACGTTTTGACGTTGACTTTGATAATTATAATAAAATATTAGTACCCAAACTCAATTAGATTTTCCGGTTAGTTTTTATTTTGATTCTAGGCCTACATAATACCTTAAACTTTATAATGATATGTTTAAAATCCTACAGACTGCGCCAGCTATTTACCAAGGGGCATTAATAGACCGGAAGGACCGTTAGAGATTTCAAGCCCCAGGAAATGACGTAATTTTTTTTTCATCCGCTTTTTAAGGAATATGGATAATACACATTTACCAATGTTTTGTTTAAGCCAAAGCATTTATTTGAGAAATCTGCAATACACGAAAATTGGATGAGGTTTCTGGAAATAAACAAATGTTTTTGTTTCATTCTATTTTTCCAAAGATATGATAGGGGTGTAAAGAAAGTTAGTGATAAGAAAAACACATAGATAATTTTATCAGTCCACGAACGCAAACCATTAAAATTTCATAATTAAAATACAATCAATGAGTTCCGTCTGTGGCAGGATTTGTTTCAGTTTATTTTAGCGTTACCACTGCTGGGACATAGGGACTATTCTCTTGCCGAGAGAGATAGGCTTTATGCCTTGGCACTACGCTGGCCAAGTGCAGGTTGGTGTATGTCACATGTCCTTCAAACTCATTTAAGTTCTCAGAGCACGCCTCTTTCATCAGGATATGTGCTTTGTTGCTTGTTTGAACACACGACCTTCGAAATGAAAGTCTCAGCCAACACAGCTTTTTAAATACAAGATAAATCAAGATATATTTATTGACATTATATACCATTTCCAATAATCGTATATTCAATTAATTCTGAAGCTTTTGAATCACGTCTTAGACATCGGTAAACAATAGACCCGACTAATGTAAATACAACGCTCATATCGCCTTTGCAAATATACGCATACTCGCGTCACTTCGGCCGTGCCGAGACTGCCCACACAAAACAATATTTTGAGCTTTTTGTATTATTTGATTATTGTAAAACCAAATGTGGTGTTTCTCTACGGGATTGAATCAGAAATGAGGAGATCCGTAGAACAACGCGGGCACCGACAGCACTTTGAAGTGGCAGTGGGCAGGCCACATAGCACGTAGAACAGATGCCGTTGGGGCCGAAAGTTTCTCGAATGGAGGCCGCGGATTGGTAAGCGCAGCGTCGGACGACCACCAACAAGATGGACAGATGACTTGGTCAAACTTGCTGGCTCACGGTGGGTGCAAGTAGCGACCGATCGGAATGATTGGTCATCTTTGAACTTATGGCTTATGTCCAGCAGTGGGCGTCTAATGGCTGAAATGATGATGATGATTATTATAAAAAAAAATCTTTTATTTAAGACACAGGTCCATAGTTTAAATAAGTGTGAAATAAAATAAATAATATAGACAGATACTGTCCTGTGCAGTGAGCGATAAGTCAAGGAAGAAGGTTCCTTCAGTTAACACTCTCTGCACAAGAGAACTCCATAGTCACTCGCCAATCTTTCTTAAGAAAATGGGGTGGTCTATTTGATGATATATGTATAAGGTTTTTATGGTACAATACAAGCTTAGAGGTATATAAGTTAAGCCTTTATTTGACCACAATCTTTCCTGATGTAAAGTGACGATGTGGTCTAAGAAGGGGCATGAAGACCTAGAAGGAACCTATTTACTCTTGCTTTGAAGGTACCCAGGTTGTAATCTAAAGGATTTTATTTATAAACCTGAGAATGGATTTCTTCAGCAGAGTTTAGAGATAAAAACTTGAAACACACCTTGATTTCACGGTTTTTTAGTGGTATAATTTTAGTATTTAACTCGTTTCAAGTTTTAATATTGTTAAAAACAATAACAACCTTCTTTCATTAATTATATTCAATGGGAAGATATGCCTCGCACGCTTACTGTTAGCAAACGCAGTACTTGGTCATATAAAAGCAAGCAAGTACCCCTATTTACATAATCACTGCTTGGACACAGAGACTTCTCTCTTGATGAGAAAGACTAGGCCTTAATTCACCACGCTGGGCAAGTGCGGGTTTGTGAATTTCACATGTCGCTTTAACGGTGAGGGCAAACTGACAAACTGTCAGTTTGCTCTCACCGTTAAAGCACGTGTTTAAAGCGCACATAAATTTTCAAGAAGAAATATCCAGAAGTGCGCGTTTGGGTTTGAACCTACGTCTTTCGGAATGAAAGTCGAGTGTGCTTAACTTAGCCAACGTGGCTTGGTCATTGGCTCCAAAAAATGCTTCTGCGTATTTCTCTTATTCAATTCGATGGTCACAACTCCATCGCCAGTATTTTCGACAGGTTTATGATAGAGCCTCATTGGCAAAGGGATTACGAGTATCCCTCGAAAACCTTCAGTTAGCTAAGTTAGTTTATCCTTTTCACCAATTTGCCACAGACTCACACAACCAGAAAGAAATAAAACGCAATAACTTTCGACTATTGCTACAAAACTTTATCGTTTTTGAACGTTTTAAGTGCCTAGCTTTGTTTGTAAAGCACAAAACCCAGCCTTAAAAACCTTTTTATACGTTAAAAAATCCACTCGTTGTGCGGTTAACGAATTTACAACAAACTAGAACAACTGAACCGGCCATTCTAACTTTAGGAAAACAGCTTAAAAATATTAAGAAACTTGGTTGTGTGGTTGGAGCCACGATAGGATGCTTTAGAGGTTGAAGTACAGTATTTTTCACTGCAGTTTTAGGGTTCCACACCAAAGGGTAAAAGGACAGTATTACTAAGACTTATGTCTTACACACACTTCGTCTTGACTTATGTCGTATGTCTGTCTGTCACCAGGCTGTCTATCAAGAGCCGTGATAGATAGAAAGTTGAAATTTTGATGGCTGATGTATTTCTGTTGCCGCTATAACAACAAATGCTAAAAACACAATAAATAAATATGTAAGTAGGCTCCTATACAACAAATATGATTTTGATGAGGTTAAGCGACGTTGTGCTAGGCCCGTACTTGGATGGGTGACCGCTGTATGTTCTGCAAGCACTTTGTCATTGTTCTCGGTGTTTAATATCTATAGTTCAAAAATATCAATTAATGTGAACGGATGCGGTGGTATAAAGTAAAAAAAGTGAATAGATACATCAAATAACTAACATCCGGTTTTCTAAAGTTAGCGGCGACCAATTGTCGAAAATCTATTTTTGTTTATGTGGTTACGTTGTCGTAGTGACGTGGTTGCGCTGTCGGTGCGATGTGGTTGCGTAGTTATGCCGTAAGGTTGTCGACCTAGTGGGAAGGCCCTTTAACTTCGCCCACTGCGAGATAATATTAACCCATTTTGCATCCTATTATCAAACAATAAGACTCTATTCCCCAAAGCACACGCGCTTAGTAAAACACGCCACAGTGTCAGGTATATGCAGTAGAACTATTATTCGCCACCGTAGTCCCTACTCAGTGTTTGAGTGAGTTTTTGTGTTGTCCTAATTGGTTCTCACAACATTGTCTGTAGTTCTCACTGGAAACGGATTAATTCTGCCACAACCCAAACTGGATGTTAGGAAGCTTTCTACAACTTTAAATTAAAATATTTCATTACATTCACTTCTGAATTAACTCGTTGGATTTTATTTTTAACCCCCGACCAAAAAAGAGGGGTGTTATAAGTTTGACGTGTCTGTCTGTCTGTGTGTCTGTCTGTCTGGGACATCATAGCTCCCGAACGGATGGAGCGATTTCAATTTAGTTTTTTTAGTATAAAAGGTGAGTTTGACCCGGATGTTCTTAGACATGTTTTCTTGAAAATCGGTTGTGCCGTTTAAAAGTTATGGGGGTGAGAGTGGGTAAGGAAAACCAAAATTCTGTAAATATACTCGTGTGGGTTATCAAATGAAAGAGCATCGCTTGCACATCACTAAATATTATGGTGTTTTACTTTTAAGGAAATTAAGGCATTGGAATCGGGGGTTTTTCCTAAATTTTAAATTTGGATTTGTATATAATGGTAAGTAAATTTTTTTTTTATCATACATCACTTATTGATCTAACAGTGATAATTATTCTTTAAGCCATACAATACGTTACATAAGAGCATAACCGAAATAAGTTCTATAAATAATTTGATAAATAGGAGATGGACTCATACACTTACAACAAACAACAATAAGAACAACAAAATACATTTATTTTCTAACAAATAACAAAAAACTTATATCTATTATTACATTTTGAATATATTCACTTACAACTATTAAAAAAGATCACTTCGGTTCCGTGTACAGTTAATACAACTTTTACAATAAAAAAATATATATTTTTTTAATGCTGTGTTGCAATGTGGGAGGACACTCGACTTTTATTCCAAAGGTCGTGGGTTCAAGCCCCGCCACGCAACTCTGGATTCTTCTTGAGAAATTTCAAGCGAGTGAAGGCAAATATCGTGAGGAAACCGGCATGTTTAGATAACTTTAAAAGAGTGTGAAAGACATGTGACATTCACCAACCCGCACTTCGCCAGCGTGGTGAATTAAGGCCTAATCTCTCTCGTCAAGAGAGAAGTCCCTGAGTCCCAGCAGTAAGCGTGGCGAGGTTTGAACCCACGACCTTCGGAATTAAAGTCGAGTGTCCTCCCACTTTAAGCCAACAGGGCTTTTTAACGCATACCTTTCAAATTTATTTTTTTATTTCAACCTGGTGACAGAGTGCGCAGTATTGGGTGATCAGAAGGTTCAACAAGACACTTTTGTCCATCTTCAGGTTCATTTCCTTGAATATCCGGAGGAAATGGTGGACCAATTTCTAGCGCCTGTGCTCGAGGCGATTAAAGTTAGTCCATTCGAAAGCGACTTGTAATCAGCTTGTTTGAAAACAGTAATGGCTCAAGATGTTATGCTATGCTATAACAATAATAACTATTTACATTATCAGGGTTTTTAACAATGTTATGATGACTTAATAAAGTTAACATATACCATGATTTGACGGTGCTTGAGTTTTCCGATATTTCCAAATCGCAAAGACAAAGGCAATTCAGTTGTGTCCGTGATTAAGGCACTTGCAACAGCGTCGAAATATCGGAAAACTCAAAAAACCGTCTTATCATAGTATGGTGCTCGTTTTAAGTCATAATAGTAATTTATTGATAAAATAAATTATAAGTCACAGTTAGGTTTTAGTTTTAGTTAACGTGGTTCCCCAATGCCAAAACTTATTCAAAATATAATAACTAATGTCATTATAATTCTTAAATGTCAAAATCTGACATACATTAATACTACATATGAACTATTAAAATATACCATCCATCAATTTTCTTGGTGGATATCCGAGAAAATAACCTTTAAGATGCTTTTTTATTAAATTGTCTCTTTCTTAACCGAAGCTTAACCTGACGGCAACTAGTTACTGGTAGGATAAAATAGATAATAAAGGATGTGATAATAAAAATCTAATAAATTATTATCAGATTGTTTATCATTAAGAATCCTTAAGAATCAAGCGAAATTGAATACCTAATTCTAATGAATCATTAATATAAAACATATTGAGTACCTAGAAACGTGAAAGAAAAACAATTTAACTTCCAAAACATTAATATTTTTCCGAGTCACAAAAGAAACCATTTTTAGAAACAATAGCAGCAAATCCCCCGGATTGAACCGTTTAAACGCGCGAGAAACAATGTTTTTTTTCCAACACAAATTAACAGACAGCTTATTCTGTTGTTCCTTTAAACATAAACCCCCATTATATCCCGATAAAGAGATAATCCACTCCTCCTTTTACTTGAATCTCACCCGAAGGATACGCATAAAAATATCGTTTATTTTTCATACGTAAAAAGCTGTAGCCATATTTTTATCTGCTTATCGGCGGAGCGCGTGTGTATCTCCTTCATCTACCATAAACAATAGCGAACAAAACCTCGCAATACTAAATTTCACCGACGGAGTCATCTGAAGGAGTAATGGCTAAATTTTCTGATCAACCCTCCCTACCCAACCAAAACTCCACCTTATCTGCTCAAGATAAGACCACTATTTCTCATGCCCGCGATCTGTGGAAATAAAAACTTGCCAGAATGTAGTAAGACATAAGAAAAGGAGATAGAGTCGTTATTGGCCTGCGATAGGGATCGGAAGATGTGTCTCGCCGTTTAATCTGCTGCTGTTATTTTTCCGGTGATACATCAAAGTGGCGACTTTCTACGGCAAATTGTATCAAAGTCGCTGAAGTATGGGGCTGGCTGTGTACGTGTGAGGGAAGAAAGCGTATCGGAAGTGTGTTGTGATTTACTGGCCCCAAATCTCGGAGTTTTATTCGGCGTCGTGCTGAGAATTCTAACGACACAGCTTTTGGAACAGACTTAAATTTTATTTACCAAGATGTTGTGGACGAGCCAACACCGCTGGGCTGGGTTCATGGCGTTTTAAAATTCCGACCTCATTGCGTTCTGCATTCTTGCAAAGTTTCCAAACTGTAATGAACCGGTATAATGGAACCTCATCAAACACCGGCCTTTGTGTTGTGTTTCTGGAAAATGGCGACATCTTTTGATACAGGAGAGTACTGGCATATTTTGGTATCGTAATTATTTGAAAATAATTTATTATAATTACTGTGGCTTTACTAATATATATTAATTTGAATACTTTTTAATAGTAAGTTTTCATCATATATTTAAAACCAAATGTCTAATGAAAACGACAAAGGTGGAAACCCAAAGACTACTCTATGCTCCCTATATTTTTTTTATATAAATGTTTACCTATAAATTACTAACGTATGTGGCATTATTGCCGTGCGCCATGACAGATGAAACCATCATACGGACACGATGGATATTTTAGTTTATAAGATTTAAATTTGTTTGTATGTTAGTTAGTACGGTATATGTTAATATGGGCCTGGATGCCTTATATAATATTTTATCATTATTTTATAATGTAAATACAGATGATTGAAATTAGTGTACATTCTGTTTACAATTCTATTGTGATGCAGAAGAGTGTGAATTGATACGGTCGCCAGAAGTAATACTGCTTAGAGATTTATTGTTTACTTACTGATATTACTGTGACCGATATTATTGCTTGAGTTATGTAAGGACTATGTATAGATATATTCTACGCAGTTGGCGTCAGGGTACAAAAGTTTGCATGTTTCTGGGTGCGTCTCTCAACAAGAATAATATAATTTGTTTATTGAGAACGCCAAAGTTCTGATAAAATTTAAAAATGGACACATATTGAAGTAATTTTTTTAGTCATCTGCCCAATATAAGTGTGAACTTATAAAATTCTAAATAGCGACTTTATTGTGTACAAACCAGCGAGCTTAATGAATGAAGGCTAGGAATTTTTACAAAAAGTGAAACAATAAACGCAATATTACGGGTTACGGTTACTGTTAGTAAGCTTTACGACGAACAGAGCGCCGAGCGATCGCAGGTACGATAGATAACATAGAATTGCTCGAAAAAATGCTCTATTGTATGTGTATATATATCATCACCCTATTAACGTTCCCACTGCTGGGACACAGGGACTTCTCTCTTGGCGAGAGAGATTAGGCCTTAATTCACCACGCTGGCCAAGTGCGGGTTGGTGAATGTCACATGTCCTTCAAACTCTTTAAAGTTCTCAGTACATGCCGGTTTCCTCACGATGATTGCCTTCACCGTTAAAGCACGTGTTTAAAGCGCACATAAATTTCTCAAGAAGTATGTGTATACTAATATTATATAGCTAAAGAATTTGTTTATTGTTTGGAACCATAACAACTGGTCCGAATTTAACATTACTTCCAGAGTTAAATAGCCTAATCATCGCGGTAGGCTTTTTACCTCGATCTCACAACTTTTTACCGCAGAACAACTGAGTTGCGCGACTTGGTTTTTTTGACAAGTATTGTTTTTGATGGGATTCTATTGAAAATTATCTCTAAAATATCAGTATCTCCTGTGATAAGCTCAATGAATAAATAAACAAGACACCGCGCCCCACACCCACCCTTCACCCGTATCTGTCTAAGTGTCTACAGAACAGACATTATTCCGAGAATCCTAAGTAGGTATAGAAGTTTTAAGTTTGATTGACACTTGTAAGATTACTAGAAACACACCAAAAATTCAAAGAGGTCTGCTATTCTTTTGGGTGTTAAATTCAGAATAGTTTTACGGATAGCGCATCTAACTAATCGTTTTATAAGTTCCTAGAAATGTTACTTACTGGTACACCTATTGGGAAATAATTTACCCCTAGTTTAGTAACTATTTTTCTCAATGGAATAACAAATAAGACCCCTTTTAGCGCCAGTTTTCAATAAACTTACTAGAAAACTATGTATTTAACTATTGGTACGTCGTGAAATATCCAGACACCACCATAAGAGTTTTGCCCTATGACCTCCCGTGGCTTCAGGACTTAGGAAATTAAGGGATATTCATCATAAGATTTAGCAGCAGCATTTGGAACTTGGGATCAAATACTGCGCTCGCCAACACGCCTGCCAAACGTGACGAGTATTGACAAACCATACTCATTATGAAAAGGGACCGTCTCCATGAGCGAGAGAATCTAGGCGATGTAATGGTCGTTCCACATTTTAGAACACAATGTATAGAACATTATCTAAGCATGAGTCTCCACAGGACGATGATGTCTCAGCGACACGACAAGTGGTTGAGCAAGTGAATCGCCATTTCATCGCGGCGAGCCTGTCGCTACTAGAGGGGCGGAAGCCGCGCGCTCTCCGGAGAACGTAACGCTCTCGCAGCGAGCACGTTACATCCTCTATGTCAAACGCTGGCATCTCTGTCGCATGAGTCGCTGCGGACACGCAACGATTCCGTTACGAGTCCTAGCGATCACGCTGTGATACCGTTACGAGTTGTTCGTGGAGATGACTTGGCGACGAAAGCGCGGACTTCTCGCGATTATCTCGCTCGTGGAGTTGGCCCAGTGTGTTCAATTTGTCTGACCTTTATTATGTGGGTGTTTTCTATGTATCATATGAATGTATTTACAAAAAAAATGTTTTCTATGTATCATTGTATCTATGTAGTATATCAGTCACCTAACACCCATAGTACAAGCTCTGCTTAGTTTGGGGTTGGGTGATGCTGTGTGAGTTGTCCAAACAGAGAAAGATGGCGGGCGATCGTTAAAAGCTGTGTCCGTCTCTAACACCGAATGATGCCTCAATGTGACCACGACCGCTCTGTCAAGAGTGTAACGACAGAGAAGAAGAAGTGTGAGTTGTCCGGAAATATGTATTTTTTATTTATGTAATAAATTATTTTGCCTCTTGAGCAGTGGGAGTGGGAGGCCCTGTAATGAAATTACGATTTCTACCAAGTGATTCCTCTAATTCGCTTTGTCGCCCTTATTATCCCTTAACCCGCCTCTGTCTAGAGATGAGAGATTACTCGAATCAATACAGGCGTTTCTCGCTTAATTGCCACAATACCCAGCTGATTTATTCAAGCGACGTATTCGATAAATGATTCCGATGTGTATTATTAGACGGCGATTAGTTTTAAGCACCAGTGCCTCCTAGATTTGTGTCTGTGATCTTTGTTTTTGTTGCTATTGTGGGTTATTCTTATTATAAATATTTAAATATTTATTATTTAATAAAAATTACTCATGGTGCGCACGTTTCACTTATTTTAATAGGTTTTCAGAAAGGATTCTTTAAGCTTCTAATTTCCAGGACATCTAGATTGTATTGGATCAAAAATCAGACACATGCAGCCTAACCTTCTATGGAAATATGGAATGAAACGGCTTGATGCGAGTAGAGAAAATATCCGCTAAATATGGATTAACTAGCTTTGCATGGTTCTAGGGTAACAACATATTTGCCCGCGCTAAAAAATAGCATTAATATAGCCTTCCTAAATAAATGGGCTATCTAAAACTGTTTTTTTTTTTCAAATTAGATACTTCGTTCCTGAGATAAGCGCCTTCAAACAAACAAACTCTTTAGTTTAAGAATATTAGTATAGGAGTCTAGATAATAATTATGCTCAGCCCCCTTATGATTCTCCCTTAGCCCGCCTCTGTCTAGAGATGAGAGATTACTCAACGAATCAATACTACAGCCGTTTCTCGCTTGATTGCCACATATAACCAGCTGATTTATTCAAGCGACGTATTCAATAAAATAATTCCGATGTGTATTGTTCGGCGGCGATACATCATATTGGAATAAGCTGCCGAAAATGTGTTAAGGGATATTAGTTTTTGTATGAAGAAAGATACTACGGTATATTATTTTGTTTTTAGCTGATGTTGCATATAATCTAAAATAATAATAAATGTATTATCAAATTAGTTTTAAGGCAGTTGTTGTTATTTTTACCCGACTGTCAAAGATGGAGGGTATTGTTTTTCAAGTGTATGCAACTATGTCTGTTTATTTGAGTACGGGACAGTGGTCCAACTGCTTTGTCCAACTAGTTGGCCCGTGGTCCAACTAATAGACCTTTGCTAGGGGCAGTGGTACAACTTGATTGTGGTCTCCTGTAGCCTATACGGCATAAAGTATTTAGATGTATGAGATATCGTTAGATTCGTCTTTATTACGGGAGTATCATACATTTTATTCCGAAAGTCGCAAACGTCCCAGTCTGGTTATATTTTTTTGTAAATTATGCTTGTTTACTAAAGATATAGAGAACTATTTTTATAGAAAGTTGTGTTTTTTTGATAACTTACACACAACAAAATAAACTTGCAAAGTATGAGATGGTCTCAAATCTAAGGTTCCTTGTATATCAATAGTTTATACACTTATTGTTCAATAGTTTATTATAGAATAAGGCTAAAATAGAAAATTTTAAAAAATGTGCAAAAAGTTGCTTTTAGAGCGGTCAGTCTTACGGACGGACAGACAGACAGGACGAATCTATAAGGGTTCCATTTTTTGCCATTTGTCTACGGAGCCCTAAAAAGTACTCCTGCAAGAAAACAGTAATACTATCATGTTTACTCCAAGAATTTATTTGAGTTTCTCCATAAAAACTGCTCCCATATCGTTCTGATCACACTTCGTCAAACAAATGTATGTGTTTTGAAGGTTTTCCTGTTCCTTATCTGACGAATAGCAATATCAGGTAAGAGTATTTCATATTCAGTAGTTTTGATAAAAGAGGTGCTTCAAAACGGGTTTATTACGAATATTGTTATAATATTCGAGTAAGTCAATGTCTAATGGGTACCAATGCTGGTACCAGTTTTAGCCATTACCGTTTTACGGGTTACAGCAACCTTCAGGGTTATATTTAAAAATACCTCTTAAATTTAACGCGTATAATGTTACTGGACCAACGATGAATATACCTTTCAAATTGAAAGCGTTAGTACATTTACTAGTCAAGACAAATGGTGAATAAATAAGCTTAGAGTCGCTCAACTAGCTTTGGCCATAATATTCGGGGTTACTTTAAAATATCGATATATTATAAAGGAAATTCATTAAAGAGCATGGGTCAAAACAGCTAGCATGCCATGATTAGACGCAAAATAAATAAAAAACGTCAAAATCAACCGTTAAGTTACCCGTTATAAGTCTGAGTATTGTTAAAAACAATGATAATATTGCCAAAGATGTCTTAGGGAAGTGATCTTTCTTATGTACATACCTACATCTTAAAATATGCTTATTTAAAAAAATATTGAAAAGAAACACTGTCACTAATCCAACACTACTGTTAATTTGAAAACAAGCCGTATGAATTTCAAGATATCACGTGCAACACAAGTAGTTTAACCACAACCGCAAGTTTCCGTAACATTTCCAGCCAATTCCCTGGATTATTCGAGAATGTTCGAGCAACCGCAAGAAAACACATGTCAATACATGCAAAACCTATTTCCCCCAAAAGCACAGTGTTACCATTTCAATTTTCCACTTTTGTTTACTTTGAAACAACAGAAATGCTTTCTAAGGCTGCTTGTTCATGTTCACTGAAGTACTTTGAAGAAGCGATGAGAATTCAGATCGAGTTCTGATTTATAGAATGATTTTGAAAAACTTTGTCTAATGTATAAGAACTTTATCGATACAACAGTTCTCGGAATTTAAATTCATAACGCGATATTTAGGTACCATGGATAATTTGTGTTACTAATCGTGGTAAATATTCAGTTACAACGAGTTAGATTTAGTAATACATTTTGTTTATGTTTGTTTTTGGTTCCTCCAATAAAAAAAAAATTGTGTGTGTGTCAGCTACGACGCACGATTGAAGTTTACTCCTTACGAACGATAATTATGATATATATCGAATAGAAAAAAGGATAAATGAACGCATCTGCTAAAATGATAAGAGAAACAAACATATATCTGTAATTATATTACTTCAATAAAGCAATATTACATAAAGTATGTTACAAAATAATATAAATAAAATACAGTGAGACTACGAAGTATCGCGCAAAGAGGAGACCCCGAGAATGAAATACGCTGTGTTATATATTCCATCTCATTCTTTTACACGTTCAATCCTACAGATATATATGTTTGTCTCTTTCTACGTAACGCCTCAACTTTTCGAGTTACACTTGATTTTACTCCTCATAAAATTTCCGTACCGGGCCTTATAACTCAAATCGTTTCTTTAGGAGTAAACTCCAAAAATAATTTCAATTTATAACGGGATATTTACCATGATTTATTGTGTCTTGAATCATAGTAGGTACGAGTACGTAAATACCCAGTTATAAATCGAAAAAGTAAAATCAAATCAGTCCACCTATTTGTACAAAACCGGTTCCCGCGGCGTAATATAGTTAGGTAATCACGTAATCAGGAACGTAGATAATTATTTTATCAAGTTAACATAGACTTGGCTCAATTCCTCTTGCGTTCAGAATCCTAAGGAATCTCGTTCAATACGTCGATAGACAAACACCCTAAGTCACAAACGTTCGAATTTGGCGTCGGGTAGTCGCGTATCAGTATTCCAGTGTCACTACCGCGTTTACATCGCAGATTGTGACCCGACACTCCCCCTACACTTCCCCTCCCCTCCCCCTAACACTTCCCCTGGATAGCGAGGGCAACTACCTCAGGAAATAAAACCTTTAGGTAACTATCAGGTGACATTTTAAGAACTACCTTACGCGATTAACTAAATGCACTTTTGCAAGCGGAATTCTCAATTTGGAACTTGGTGTCTTTGTCCGAGTTATGAAGAGATTTATAAACCAACGGTCATCTGATATTATGTGTTATAAGGAATGTTCATTGTAAGTTACTGCTAATCCGATTGGTTATTATCGGCAGCCATAAATTTTAACCGACGTCATAAAAGAAGCAGATTCACGAATTCGTATGTTGTTCTTTGGCTAAGACTGATAAAAAGAACAATAATTTTGTAATTTTTGTAGTGTAATTATGCACTATACAAATTAAATAACTGTTTTTTGATAGATTTTATAATTCGAATACTTTTTGAAGTCGGTTTTTTAAGCATAGCTTATATTTTATACTACTGTGTCCTGCGGTGCTACCCGCGTTATATTATAATTGATGAAGTACTCTTAACCAACAACATATTTATTTGAATAAAGATTAATATTATTATGTTGATACAACTTAAACAAATTATTTCGACCAAATTAGGTACCATAAAAACGGTTTTTGTGAGTTAATCTTAAAAGATAGACATATACTATCGCGGACTGTTTTTTAGTTCATTAAAAGAGCTATTATTCTTTAACACATATTTTTTGTGTATCTTGAACCGTTTTCACGGCGCACGCAACGGAAGGCTTCAAAGATAAACAATTTCACCCGTTTTTTACACATTTACCACTATATCTTTGCTCCTCTTGGTCATAGCGTGATGTTATATAGCCTATAGCCTTCCTCGATAACTGGACTATCCAACACAGAACCAGTAGTTTCGGAGATTAGCGCGTTCAAACAAACAAACAAACACACAAACTCTTCAGCTTTATATATTAGTATAGATTTCAATAAGTATCTTATTATTTCTGATCCAATTCCCATGAGAAATAACAAACAAAGCCCTCTTCTAGCTTTTTGATAATTATATTCCTAAGAAGTTTCAATTTATAATAAATGTTGTTTAAAACATACTTTTTATTAAATAATATCAACATACTTAACGAGAAAAACCAAATCTTGATGGAAACTTGAAATAATGATCGAAGTTGACCACCGGATCTTTTATCTGTCGTACATCATTATGTCGTAGTTCAATCAATCAATCATTTATTAAAAACCAAAGAAAGTATTACATAATTAACGCAGTCTTTAGAACTTTAATTATCGTTATCGCTTACATTGCTTCAGCCAAATTCAAAGTCAAAGTCAAAACGTTTATTTCCTTAGAAGCTAATGGCCCACATGGACAGGTCAACTTATTAGTGGCATTAAAAATAGGTAAATAGTTTGAGTTTGTTTTGCGTTTCGTAACCTAAACCTAGTGTTTGGACATCACGAACATGTCATTTGATGCTAATTGAGTGTAGTAAAACAGCAACAATAAATATAAGGTAACCGGCAAAAATGAATGTAAAAGTTTTTAACAAATATTAATCCTAGATATCTGAACAGACAGATCTATAAATAAACATCCGACTCCACAGTTATCTGAGAGCTCGCTGAAAAATATTAATTTGAGCAGCTCCAGATTTCCCAAGACGCTGCATGTCAGAAATTCTTGGGCAAATAGTCGAACGTCGATATTGTGTTGAAACTTACTGAAGAGTAAAGTTAAGGTAATACAAAGTTTTCGTGAGTTACTATACGTTATAAAAAACGGGAATTACTTACGTGGAGATCGAATATTCTTTATGTGAGCAAAAACGGCTTCGCCTGTTCGAATTTTCAGTTTATTCCAACTAGTCCGACTTGCGAACTAGACCACAGTCAATCGGCCTAATTGGAATAATTATTCAACATAAACTAAATTTAAGAAAAATCCCCATTCCTAAACCTTAGTTTCCTTAAAAGTAAAAATCATAGTCCGTGATACCCGCTTTCATTTGATACCCCTTTCGAGTATATTTGCCGATTTTCGGTTTTCCTTCCCCACTTTCACCCCCATAAATTTTGAACTGCACAACCGAATTTCATCAAACATGAACACATGCGCAAAACACACCTTTCTTACAAAAAAATCTTAATTGAAATCGTTTCAACCGTTCGGAAGCTACCATGTCCCAGACAGACAGACACGTCAAACTTATAACACCCCTCTTTTTTGGTCGGGGGTTAAACATATTTTTGACAATACAGGCACTATTTGTTCGAAATAAATCTCTATATCTTTATTAAATTGCAGTGCTACCAGATATGGGCCAACCCAGTCTTCCTTTATAAGGAACCGTCTTTGAAACTTTTCCTTAAATGTAAAACAGTGGTTCCATTATTAACTTCCAAAGGATTCGGGCTAATTTTGTGACGATTTCAATATTCTACGAGAGCCGTCTGTTTTATTATTGAAGATTAGATTAGATTATTTTGAGATAATTCAAGAACGTGACTCTGGTTTGATAAATAAATAAAATTGGATATATTGTTTGTAATAATATTGAATTATACGCCTTTGATTAAAATATACCAGGATGACTGGTAGAGAATTATTCTAGCATTAAGTACTCCTCTATACATTGTTTTTTGTGGATAAAGTATAAATAAATAAATAAATACCTGGATGCATTATGTTTATATATCAAAATAATGTTTCCACTGTCTGTTTAAGAGCTCATTTCAGAAAATCTCAAAAAAGATTAAGCATATATTTATATGTTGCCGTATGCGTACTAACTATTATTATTATAATTATTATTATATTTAGTCAAAGACAAAATTATGTTTCCACTGTCTGTTTAAGAGCTCATTTCAGAAAATCTCAAAAACGATTAAGCATATATTTATATGTTGCCGTATGCGTACTAACTATTATTATTATAATTATTATTATATTTAGTCAAAGAAAGATTGATGATGCGAAACGTATAGATTAGCTGTGCCCCATTGATTCATTCATTTCATTCTCCCGCGTTATGAAGTATTATGACCTTCATGGTCTTCATGGCCATCTTCATCATCTTAGACCACATCGTCACTTTACATCAGGTGAGAATGTGGTCAAATGAAGGCTAGAAGGAAAAAAGTATCATATAATTATGCCCTTTCTCGGGCTCTGTATCAAGTTTCATTTTAATCGATTTAGTTATTTCTTGCGTGAAGGTTTATAATGCAAACAAACATTAACACCATACACTTTCCTATATCTAATATAAAGTATGGGTGTATAATTTTATTATCCTTGATAGTCTTGACAACTGGTACAAAAATACTAAACACCTATTATTCGCTTATTAATTTAATCGGAATATCCAAAGTTGGGGGGGGGGGGGGGGGGGGGGCTATTGACGTTTAAATTTAGTGCAAACCGTACGAAAGCGAAACTTAAATGCGCTGTAACGATTCGATTTCTCGTTTGCAAGAAAAAGGAAAAAAGTCCTTTACAATTAAAAAAAAATCTAAATTACCATTATCTACCCTATTAAGTATGTAACGAAATGGTGTGACATAACGTTTATATAACAATAATTACGAAATTATATTATATTTAAACTAAACTTAAAAACCGATTCTTCTTCTTAAAAATTTATGTGGGCTTTAAAAACACGTGCTTTAACGGTGAATTCAAATATCCTCAGTTGGCCAGCGTGGTGAATTAACGCCTAATCTCGCCAAGAGAGAAGTCCCTGTGTCCCAGAAGGTTATAAAATAAGGACGTCAGATTTGAAATTATACATATTTTGTAATGGTATATATACCCATTACATGCTATGTAGGTGTAAATGTAGAAAATATTAATTAATGAATTCAGCGATTTGAAATTAAAATTATCAATTCCTTAAAACTTATAATGCATTTCCTAGGAATTTTATAAATCCAAAAATATATTTACATTAAGGTACACGAAAATACAAGTTACAAAAAGAAACGATGAGGGCGCAAAAGTTACAAATTCCTATTATTGTTAACCAAAAACTACTTGTGATAGGTATTAAATGTTTTTATTCTTTTTTTTATTTTATTTTCCTTTATTCGGAGCAAAAAACAATTATACTCTAGACTCGTTAAATAATCTTAAACTAACATCCTTATACTCTAAGCATAACCAGCACCGTTGCCCGCAGATAAATATGCGAATATCGGCTCTTTTTCTTGATCTCATAATTCTGCTCAAACCTTTGATTAGGTCAACTTTTTAAAAACTTAAACCATCGTCACCCTCTTTAGATAAAATCTTCAATCAGCCCGCTCCATTGCTCGCTCATAAAAAAAAACGTTTGAAAAGTTTACTAATTAAAAAACTGAACTATCTCAACTCAATTCAGACTTAACTATCTCCCATTGAGGTGCTAGGATAACTTTTCTAACTTGTCTGTATTCTAGGGTAAGGGTTAATGAGGTAAAAACTAATAAAGAAGAAATTAAAGGGAGAACTGATTGAGATAAGCGGAGCTGGTAAGCTGAAGGGTCAAAAGGTCCTTTGAGAAAGTGACAAAATTCGGAATAGGTAAGATTTTTTACCTCGACAAAATATGTCACTAATAGTCATTAATAGTCATTGATTTATAAATATTTACTTCTACGAATATAAGAAAAAGCGATTACCAATACATAATGCGATTCATTTTTATATTATATATAAAATTATACGACACAATTACAGCTGGTTTTTAACACTTACACAATCATGTCAAAACAAATAAATAAACAATATTCGAAATAAAAAAAAAACCTTTTAGTGAACTTTAGTTAATTTGAAAGTAAAACGATTTTGTAATGTGCAAGCGTTAACATTCGAGTTTACACTTTTACCATCATAACTTTTAAACGGGTCAATCGATAAATCGCTGCATCCGCTCAGGAGCTATGAGTTGACAGACACAAACAGTTTGACGTGTCAAAACTCATAACGCCCCTCTGTTTTGTCGGGGGTTAAAAATGAAAATGTCAGTACAAAATACCTATAATCAAAACTCCCGGGGATTATAAAACACTGGCTCGTTGAGTGAAAAGTTCGTTTTTAATTAATTACAATTAAAATTCTGATACTTAACGCCGTCTTGCACTTTACAAGTGGAAACCAGCGCTGTAGCCAGCTTCTTAAAGCATTATGCTGAGTGGAAACCAATTAACTTCTGAATTTGTTAAGTACATTCTATTTATGTGTAACTGCTCTTAAGTCTCTTTGAATTGTATGTGGTATATTGTATTTTGAATTTATGTAAATAACTAAACTTTTTCTATTTATATTTAAAAGTTTTATTTTTATTTTTCTTTCTTTTTTTATATCAATGCGATATCCGATATAATTTTTCTGGTATAAAAGTAATTTATCTGCAAAAATGACGGCAGAAGGCAGTTCATAAATTAGTCCAATGGAAACTGCACAAAATGAAATCAGAAAAATTAAGAAATAAGGAATAAGTGCAAGTTAAATAAACGAATAAAAAAGAGACCCAAAAAAGGTTAGTTTTTCTGTTCCTTAATTCATAATATCTCAATTTTAAGACTATAATAGCTAAAGTTTAGTTGATAACAGAATAATAAATATTAAGTAGATAACATTTAAAAAACAAGACACAACTTAAGCGCCTCAAAGTCCTTAGCCTTTCTGAATAAATAGCCTATCTAACTGTGAAATAATTATTCAAATCGGACCAATAGTTCCTGAGTTTAACGATTCCAAACAAACAAACTCATCAGACTTTTAAATTATTAGTAAGAATATTTCAATTGTCAGAATTTAATAGCAAAAGAAGCAAAAGAATTTCATAGCCAGTTATTAAAGAACAAAAATTACGGACTTAACATAATATAAAAAATCTAGAACCAACCTACGTCCAAACCCTTATTAAGGGATGATTTATAAATATCTCAGAGATATACGATTCAAGTGCTTCGTTATGGGCCATGTTATATATTAGAGCGGCGGCCATGATGGAACGGTGGACTTTTGAAATAAGAACGAGAGCAATTACGCTGAAAATAGAAACATTAAACGAATGAATTATTGTCCTAATTTTATATGAAACTGCTATCTCTTTATAAAACCTAATGTTCAATGACACTAACAATTTCAATATTAATTTAAAAAAAAAATATGGCAAAAAGGTGCAGTCTAAGAGAATACTCTAATTTTTGTTTTTAGTATTCGTCATAATAGCATAATAGAAATATATCTTTACTCGATATGTCATTTCTATCTAAATACGGTTCCTGAGTGATAGACAGACAGACACACAACGAAGTTTTAGTAATAGGGTCCCGGTTTACCATTTTGGGTACCTATAGCCTTAAAATTATTGTAAGGTTTTAGGTACCTAGTCCAACATCTCGCCTGTTGGTACATTTTACATTTCACCCTATTAACGTTCCCACTGCTGGGACACAGGGACTTCTCTCTTGACGAGAGAGATTAGGCCTTAATTCACCACGCTGGCCAAGTGCGGGTTGGTGAATGTCACATGTCCTTCAAACTCTTTTAAAGTTCTCAGAACATGCCGGTATCCTCACGATGTTTGCCTTTACCGTTAAAGCACGTGTTTAAAGCGCACATAAATTTTTCAAGAAGAAAAATCCAGAGGTGCATGGCGGGGTTTGAACCCACGACCTTCGGAATGAAAGTCGAGTGTCCTCCCACTTAGCCAACACGGCTTACGCCTGTTGGTAAGTGTCGACTAATTATAGTCGACACAACGTCGACCAACAGGTGAGATTTTGGACAAAATGTGATCTCTGTATGTATATATAACCATAATCAACATCGTGATGTTTGTGTTCTAAGGCTCGTCTGAAAATCATCGCACCTCCGCGCTCTAAGTGTGGGGTTGCATTGTGCTGAGGCCTTATGGCACATCTCACAAAATTATTATAATAATGATAATATAATTCATTTATTCAGACAACAGGGATCAGTAATACATACAAATTAAAAATACACAAAAACAAAATTCATAATAACATTTAAAAAAAAGTTTTCTTTTTTTTTTGTGTTTTGTTTGTTTAAACCAAGCTTATTAGTAGTTTTTTATTTTGTTGTATTTTTTGTTTTGAAGTGCTAATAAATGTTTATAACTCTCAAAAAAAATTGTTTCACGGAAAGAGCTTAGATAACTTTAAAGTAATTTTAAATCAAATGTTAGACAGATTAATTCAAGAAGAAGGTCTAAATGATTTGTACTCGTGCAAACACGTGTAGTTCGGTATAACTTTTTAAATAATTATCGTTTTTATCAACATAATGACTTAAAACTACTACTACTTGTGTTGTTTCCGTGATCGTGGCTCTTGCAACAGCGTCGAAATATCGAAAACTCAAAAACCGTCAAATCAGTGCATGAGTAGTTCGGTAGTTATATTCAAAACCAGTTATTCGAAACCGTTTAAATAACTACCCTCCAGCAATGGTTTAACAAACAGCAGTGCCATAACAATCGCTAGAAAGGCTTTATTCATTTGAGCGAGCAAACTTTGTTGAAAACAATTTTATCTAAAATGAGAATCTTTTGTTGGTGCAACTTAGTTTTTTACTGTTTCCATAAGATCTTATTCAATTTCAGAAATGAGTTGGAGTTGATTTATCTCGCTTTCCATTTCGGTGGGTCGCTGTTATAAAAAGTTATTTTGCAGTTACGTTAGTTTCGTTATGTTGATAACAGCTTTTTTGCTGAAGTTGCCGAACGGTTATTTTTAAGGTCGTGCGTGCGAATGAAATTCTCATTATTATTGTGTTGGTATACATTTGGTGCGATGCAAAAATACCTTGTTTCGAACCATTTTTGATATATTTAATGATTTAACTAAACCTTTTGAGATAATATTTTGTGAACGTGAAATGAGACAAAGTTGAAAGGAATTCATGGGTCTTAAAAAATAGGTACTTGTTTTACTTAAAACAAAGTCAGATTTGATTTAAAGAATTGCTTCTTTCGTATAATTCAATTATTTCCATCTAATTAGTCGAAGATCGAAATTTGATCCTATGAATTACTATTCCTATGAAATATTCTATGAATACTATAAATCTAGATTATAGCTATGCTATATTCAGAATTTCAGTCAAACCTATTTAGTCACTTAAGAGTATAAATGTAACAAACAGCCTCACAATTCTTTGTTGATAATATTAATAAGATCAAATAGTGTTATTTACTGTAACGCACTTAAGAAAAATAACTAAGGATATAAATGTTTCTCATAACATTTTCGGATGCCAAATTCAATGACATAAAAATCGTCAAGCGAGCGTCGGACATACCCTTGGCAGTGTTCCATACATAACATTATGGGGCGTTCCATATTTTAATATTTTTAGTTTTGTCTTTAACAATAATTTTAACACAGTGGGATCTTATCACCAATCATATGGGTATAGTGTGTGCCAACATTTAACTGGAAAATATGAAGTGCTTTCGAATATGCTGTGTGTATTATGTGTTTGAGCTATGGAGAGGGATATGCCTGGGGTTTTTCTACGTGATCCAATCAGTATTATGGAACCTGCTTGTATAATCATTTCAGTAGTAGACGTCCACTATTAGACTAGACCTTGCTCATAAATTCCCACTTATTCCAGTTGGAAGCGAGTGACCTTCATACAACAACAAGCGGCCTCTATCAATTCATCCATGGACGGATGTCTTTCAGAATTTGTCGGCCCGAGGTGCCATCTGCTCTTAATCAGATAATTATTTCGCAAAGTTTCAAATCATGTACAAAATACTTTTGGTAACCTACCCACCAAAAGAACCAACTTTGGTATTTGTGCGGTAATTAGGTGTATGACCTTCTAGCTACCACGACCAATGATGGTGATAATGATGAAATTATAAATTAAAAACATCTGTCGTGTGTTATACTTAAAATTCACAACTTTTCATTTAATAAAGAGACACATTTAAATCTTTATTGTCTCTGCAATTATACAGAATACAAGCAATAACAAAGAAACTGCGACTTCGTTTAATTATTTTAAAACAAAAGTAATTTGTTAATTAAAATAAAATGCAGAAATTTAATTACTATTGAGAACGTGGCACAAAATAAGTAGGTTTTGTATTAATGAATAGATTGTTTTCTGAAGTATTTCTGCATAAAACATAAAACTTAAGTTTATGCTAAATGAGATGTTTAATAAAGATTACTGTGATTATAGTGCTTAATTTTTACATCTACATACATACATATATTATATTCTACGCTAATATTATAAAGCTGAAAAATTCGTTTGTTTGAACGCACTAATCTCAGGAACTAATAGTCCGATTGGAAAAAATCTTTCAAAGTTAAATAGCAGATCGATTGAGCCGAATATAAGGCTTAATGATATAAGAGAGAATATTGGAAAAGAACTGAATACATATTTACATACATAACCAGAGGATCCCTAGAATTTTTATATACTTACGTACTTACATAAATACTTACAAACAATGCTTTTGTAACACTAGTAAGCTTATATTTATCAGTTTCATTACTAATAAATTAAAAAAAAATACCCGAAAATGTTTCCATGATCAATTTATTAACCTAAAGTTGATCCACGACTATAGTTGCGTAACTATAATTAGTAATTTTACTAATATTCTAAATTTTTGCTGAAAAAAATTTGACAACATTAGTGATTAATTTTTTTTTATTCTGTTTGTTTTATGGGCATGCTTCAACATCTATAATACGAGTATCGATATACTATATGAGCGGAACTCGCAACACCACAATAAAAACGATCTATTTCACACACAAAATACTCCGGTCAGATCCCGTTACGGTCACGTCCCTGACGTAAGCAAAGGCCACGAGCGGCGAGCCCTCGGGCGATGGAATATCGATAAAAAAATTAAAAAGCAAGTTCAAAGTAGAAGATATTTAGTTTTAACTGGATGTGAGTTCCTTTTTTAGTATGAAATATATATGAAATTAACGATGCAAGACAAGCACAGCATAGAATGTTTATCAAAGATGGCGGATGGTGGATTTGCATTGCTTGTGGCAGCTTTTAATCGAAACAACATTAGACGATAGTATAATTTATTTATTTATTTATTCTATTAATTAGCAAAATTAATATATAAATATATTAATTAGTGTAATTGATTACAAATCAATTACACTAATTAATATATTTATACATATGAAATAAATTAATAAAGGTAAAATTTAATTTTATAATGTTAGTAGGTTTTTAAATTGCCGAAATAAAATCCTACTCCTTTTTTGAAAACAAGAGTTTTTTAAAAATGATTGCTAAGGACTAAACACTAAACAAAAAAAAAATCACATACACACGAGAACTTAAAATAGACGCCGATTAAGAACCTTCTACTATTTTTAAGTTTGTTACTAATTAGAAAATGCTCAAAAAGACTTTCCCAAAAAATAGATCACAAATAGAATAAAAAAGAGAACAATTAACACGTGAGATTCGAACCTAGAACCCCGGAGTCAAAAATTTTGAAAAATTAAGAAATCTTTTATAAGAACTCGAGAACTACTTTACTTTAGTCCTATAAAATGTCTAAAAAAAAACATTGTAATCCATTCACGGAGCTCAAAGTTCTAAAAGCAAAAAAAACATACATATTGGATTGAAAGCAGCATTTTTATCGTTAAAATTCCATTAAAAATTAAATTATGAATTTTGGCCATATTCGATCATGTAGAGAACCCTCGATGAGAGTTGTCAGCTATTCCCCTCTCTTCCTCTCTTGCCTGCAATCAAAATATCGATATTCGATCGCTATAGACACTTCCAGTTTATTTTAACCTGTGATGTTTTCCCGTAATGAAAATAGACTTTTAAAAGCTTTCGTTTTGTGTATGAAAGTGATTTTATTTGGTAACTATTTTATTAAATCTGTGGCGTTTTCCGAGCTTCGTTTACGCTTGTCCATTAGAGTTAGGGGCTGTTTACACTTTACACTAGGGAGTTAGTAACATGACAAGTCAAAGCTTAATTAATTTGGTAACCGGAGAATATAAAACTATAGAATTTAAGTTGTAATTTTATATGAAACAAGCAGCCCGCCCCGGTTCCGGACGGGTATCACATTGACATACTATTGATGTCTCAATACCATAGTGATTTATATTCTTATTTGTGACAAACTTAATCAAGGAGAAACTCCTTTGTGATTTATACTTAAGATGTATCACTATAAAAATTTAGTTCGACCTTAGACCAAGAAACTCTTATCTAAAACCCAAGTATAACCCAAAATAATTTATGAGTTGTTTCCATCCCAAGGTTGACTGGAAAAGATCGCTATCAGCGATAAGGCCGCCCATTGATTCACAATTTTCTTACATTTTTTTTTGAGTTATATTGTATGTCGTATTCAATAAAAAGTATTATTTGTATTGTATGATAGTCGCCAAAGTGATCATAAAATATAATGTGCCAAATGTTGTCAATAAACGATGAACTGTATAGAAATTTAAAAAAGGTCAGCACTCAGTTAATACTTGCATTGCAATACTTTAAAAGTTGGCACTACGCTACTAAATCATGTGAACGCACCTGATAGTTCTACGCAAAGCTTTTAGGTCGGGAGATTAAGTGTATAACGATGTTATTGTACATTAGTTGTTTTATACAAGTCAGTAAATTTTAAATCTGTAACATTAACATTAAACTGTAACATTTTTTTTCTAAACAAGTGCAATATTGATATTTTTTGAACCCCTAACATGTAAAAATATACAGAGGCAATATTACGTCGTTTTACATTTACAATCATCATCATCACCCTATTAACGTTCCCACTGCTGGGGCACAGGGACTTATCTCTTGACGAGAGAGATTAGGCCTTAATTTACCACGCTGGCCAAGTGCGGGTTGGTAAATGTCATGTGCACTTTAAACTCTTTAAAGTTCTCAGAACATGCCGGTTTCCTCACGATGTTGCCTTCACCGTTAAAGCACATGTTTTAATGCGCACATACATTTTTAAGAAGAAAATCCATAAGGTGCGTGGGGGGTTTGAACCCACGACTTTCAGAATGAAAGTGAGACATTTAGCCAACATGGCTTAAAAATAATCATAAAGGTGCAATTATTTTAACGTCTGGTTTCTTTATTCGGCGTTTACCTTTTTCCGTTCCCAAAACCCCAACGGATTTATAAGACCAGATCCAAAAAGGAGGACTAGAGTTGGCAGCCTTCCATCCGCTTCTGTCCGTCCGTTCGTAGCGACAGTGACAGGTGACGTTTCAAAACTGCTGTGAAATACCCATGGCGAGTTGTCCTTGTTTTAATTTTAAATTTGTCACTATACGGGCGCTTTTCTGGTATTATCTAAATAACAATTTAAGATAATAATAATTTCAGGCAAGGCAACTTTATAATAAATGCGTATGGTCCAGTACTCCATAATAAATAAATAAAATAAATATTTCCGGTCATTACTCCATTAAATATAATCTATATTTAACATTAAAGTAAAAACAATACAATACAATATTCTTTATTGAAACACCAAATCAAAATATTACTAAGAATTGTGCGTAGCAAAAAGTGAGACAATGGGCGGCCTTATCAATAAACTAAAATCTCTTCCAGGCAACCTTTGGATGGATAGAGATCATTGTACACACAGATGAAGCAGTGGCGTCTACAACAAAATTGTAGAAGTAATTAAAATAAAAATTAAGATTATAGTCTGAGGAGTCACAGTCCCTTTCCCTCTAAATGTAATGACGCAGTTTTATTAATTAATTAGCAATTGGTGTTTTTTGTTACATAATAATTTGGGTGTAATTAATTAGGAAATGTATTTAGTAACCTTTACCTTTGAGAGAGAGAAACGAGTGCCGAGCAATTGGTTTTATTTCTAGTGCAAAATTTTCTATCGTAACTGTTGTTGAAAATATTGAACTTTCAATTATCTAGCTCTCGAGAAAACTCGACTTATCGGATAGAATCACAAAACTGTTGACCGCGAGGGCGAATACTTGACAAAGTTGCAAGTGTCGAGCAAAGTGTTACGGTATGACTGTTTTTCTAGTTGAGATGGCAACATTTTTAATTTATCTGACCTATGTCTCACTCTCAATATATTTTATTTCTAACCGCCGACCGAAAAAAGGGCTGTTATAAGTTTGACGTTTCTGTCTCTGGCATCACAGCTCTAGAACGCATGAAGCGATTTCAATATCGTTTGTTTTTTGTATGAAAGGTGACATATAATATGTTTATAGGTATGTTAAATGAAAATCGGTTAAACTGTTATAATTTAAAATTTAGATGTTTATAATTTGTAAGAATGTAACGTCAAATAAACGTTTCAACCTGGCTGTAAGTTTATCTAGTGGGTGAGTATTCTACGCCTCGTTTGCCGATCCACGGTCTTTGATCAAGATCTTTTCGACCCTAACGGTCACCTCTCAAGGCGCGGGCCCACCGCGGCTCACGGAAACAATACGCACGTGGGTGAGAAAATTAAGGTTATACCCACTGCAACTCACGGACAGGATTCAAAATAGGCCACGCTATTATAAAAAAATTTTTTTATTATTATTTATTATTTATTTATTAAGAAAGGACACCCAACACAAGTTAACACAAGATACAAACATAAGATAAACATGACTAAAAGGATTAAATGCGATGTGTTCTCGTAATAACAGGGCATCACATCGAGTACAATATAAAAAAAAATATACAAATATACTATACGGGCGCTTTTCTGGTATTATCTAAATAACGATTTAAGATAATAATAATTCCAGGCAAGGCAACTTTATAATAAATGCGTATGGTCCAGTGCTATATATATTATATTTTTTTAATTATAATACACTTGCTGTAATAAATCATCATTATCAGAAGATAATGTTTAAAAGTATTTCTATCAAGTAGAAATTTAAGTACATATTTAATAATGGCATTAAACATTTAAGCATTGAAACGCCGACACCTTTGCTGTGAACCACGTATCGAAACGATACTTCGTGCAACGCTTCGAATAACGTTCGAGCGTAATATTCCTCCACATAATGCAAGCGTTTTCTCTTCAATAGAAATATTGAGAACGCTTAAAGTAATTGGTAAAAAATTATGAAAAGAAAAATGCACTTTCATTCACACTTACTCTTTTCGATGTACTCGTATATGAGATTCTAAACTGTAGAAAAAGTGAAAACCTGGTTTTTTGTGAATGAAATCATCATCATCACCCTATTAACGTTCCCACTGCTGGGACACAGGGACTTCTCTCTTGACGAGAGAGATTAGGCCTTAATTCACCACGCTGGCCAAGTGCGGGTTGGTGAATGTCACATGTCCTTCAAACTCTTTTTTTTTTTTTTTAAAGTTCTCAGAACATGCCGGTTTCCTCACGATGTTTGCCTTCACCGTTAAAGCACGTGTTTAAAGCGCACATAAATTTCTCAAGAAGAAAAATCCAGAGGTGCGTGGCGGGGTTTGAACCCACGACCTTCGGAATGAAAGTCGAGTGTCCTCCCACTTAGCCAACACGGCTTTTCAATGAAATGCTACATGATAATTATTTTATTTTAAATTTTTTAAAAAGTAGCTATATGTAATCGAATAAATTTCACTGCCGTTTTACAGATAAGCCCAAACAAACAAAGATATACAGACATACACTCAAATTTATTGTGGAATAAAAAAATACGTAAAAGGTTATAACACTTTGCGAGACTACCAATATTATGATAATTGTTGACTTAGAATACTCTTAACAAGTGAGCTGTATGTTCTTTTAGAGTATTTTTGAATAAAGATCTTTAAACCGAATTTAGAATAAACACTATCTTGAAAGTAATTTATTTCCCGCCACGCCTTGCAGACCTTCCACAACGGACTACTGAGGTAAGGAATATATATATCATACTATCTTTTTATGCCATTCTCGTGTTTTATGGATCATCCCGCGGGCACGACATATTATCCCGCAGTTAAAAGATTCCTTTATATTCCTTCCTCAATTAGGTTGTCTAACAGTGAAATAATTATTCATATCGGACCAGTAGTTTCTCAGAAACAACATTTGAACAAACAAACATAACCCTTCAGCTTTATAATATTAGTATAGATATAACAATCAGTTAGAAATGGCCTGGAGGAAATCGCTTTTTAGCGATAAGGCCATTATTGGCCAGCGCCCATTGTACATTTATTTTCCTACGTGTTGATGTATGTTATTTCCCTGTGTGTACAATAAAATGATTTTTTTTTCATTGTGTTTTAAAAATTAATATATACACAGTAAGCCCTGCCGCACATGCCCACATCGGATCTCACGAGCCGCGTGCGAGTCAATGTTTGAAACTTTTATCGTAGCACGCTCTCAGCATTTGCTCTCACGCGTCAAATGTCCATTGTCAATGCGACAGACGCGCAGTACTGTTAGCGAGTGCGAGTGTGGTCATGTGCGATGGGGCTAAGAATCTAGTCAAGAGAATGTTTAGCAATACAAGATACAAAATCATTCATTTCCATTGTTTGGTTTTACAAAACTTCATCATCATCACCCTATTAACGTTCCCTGTGTCCCACTGCTGGGACACAGGGACTTCTCTATTGACGAGAGAGATTAGGCCTTAATTCACCATGCTGGCCAAGTGCGGGTTGGTGAATGTCAGATGTCCTTCAAACTCTTTTAAAGTTCTCAGAACATGCCGGTTTCCTCACGATGTTTGCCATCACCGTTAAAGCACGTGTTTAAAGCGCACATAAAGAAGAAAAATCCAGAGGTGCGGGTTTGAACCCACCACCTTCGGAATGAAAGTCGAGTGTCCTCCCACTTAGTCAACACGGCTTTTAAAAAACTTTGGTACGTTAAATTTCAATTTCATCGAATATTCAACCATTGAGCCGCCGCCGGCACCGCTGCGGTGAACCGCGTATCGCAGCGGAACCCCGACTTACGCTAGTAGCGTTCCACTCATTCACATAATGCAAGCGTTTTCTCTACATCGATGATAAAATGTTGGATGCGGTACAATTAATTGGTACATGCAAAGATATAAAACAAATATTTTATTTCCGTGGTAACATAAAATAACGTCATAAAATAAGGCAGTATCACCGTATTTACGTTCCCACTGCTGGGACACAGGGGGATTCTCTCTTGGCGAGAGAGATTAGGCCTTAATTCACCACGCTGGCCGAGTGCGGGTTGGTGAATATCACTTGTCCT
This sequence comes from Gymnoscelis rufifasciata, assembly GCA_929108375.1. NCBI lineage: Eukaryota > Metazoa > Arthropoda > Insecta > Lepidoptera > Geometridae > Gymnoscelis > Gymnoscelis rufifasciata. The sequence continues at coordinate 1,890,807 of OV815327.1, read as the reverse complement.
TTGAACTGTTCAAAGTTAAAAGTAAAAAAGTAAAAAGTTCTTAAAACATGCCGGTTTCCTCGCAATGTTTGCCTTCACCGTTGAAGCACAGACAGAATGAATAACATACTTGAATTATTATTGGTTATTTTAATTAGATACCTTGAGAGGTATCAATTAATGTAAGATATCTCATTTAGTATCATTATAGTGATCCCTAAAAAAATAATGGTTCAATATTTTATTTTCCTTTTTACCGCTTACAGGGGTTAAACAAATGAAATCAACTGATATGAGGCTAAACATGACCTAGGGAAAAGATAAGATTAAAAAACCTAATTACCATAAATTTTGCTCCTGATGCGTGCCATTCACACCCTTTCATTTGCTCTTTCGCTTTATATACCAATTTTGAAACACATTGTATAAAGCACACACACACACACTACTGTGATATGTGTAAGAAAGGAGTGAGTGCTGAGATGACGGGTGATAGAAGGAAATCGAAGAAAAGCACATGTTGTGCCGACCCCACATGGTGTGCGACAAGGGCAGGATGACGATGATGAAGACTACTGTGAAGAAAGAAAAGTCTTTAATGAATGCCACATCCACCAAAACCATAGAGCTATAAACGGAGGCGAAGAGGCGGCATTATCGTGCTCATTGTACCCGCGGCTCCGTCATAGCTTATTATAGAGGTACATCACAATGGCATTATTCATGTACCAACAACCGCGCGGTCCACGGGAACTTCATCTGTGTTGTAATTTATACTAGCTTCTCACTCTACAGTTTTGATGTACCATGGATATTTAAAAAAAAATCGATTAATCTGTTTATTTATTTTAAATCAGTTTAAGTCTAATACACATGCCTTTGCGTCCTATTCTTTTGACACTATTGTTGAGTCGTGTTTCAATTTATAGAACCTTTGAAGTGTAGTTTATCTACGTTGTTCATAGATGTCGCTAATAAATATAAACGCTAGATCACGCCGAAATTTCAGCCCTAGGTTAAGGTCTTTTAGCGATAATCATAATAATATCGAGATGCTGTGGTGTGGATTGTACAGTTTTGATTTTAATCGAATCAGTTAGAAAGTCGTACGTCTCGAGGAGTGTTTCATTTACATTGCAAAATGTACGTTAAATTATGATTATTTAGATACCATATCCATCATACCATAGAGCTATAAACGTTGTCGAAGAGGCGGCATTATCGTGCCCATTGTACCCGCGGCTCCGTCATAGCTTATTATACATCACAATGGCATTATTCATGTACCAACATCCGCGAGATCAACGGGAACTTCATCTGTGTAATTTACACTAGCTTCTTGTCACGTGATTTTGCTGCGAATGTAACTAACACATTAATACAAACTTTAGCAAATTTTAAAACCTTAGTATTGTTTATCTTTATTTATGGTATATGGAAAAAAAATGCTTCTAACAATAAGATCACACATTATGTGAGGTCCTAAGGGCCCTATAATAACGCCAAAATTGTAAAAACTGATAAAACTGTGTTGTTCTATTCGCTTTTCAACTCAGTATAAAACATGGAAGTGAACTGTCAAAAGCTTCTGACAATAAGACCACCCATTATGTGTTCTAGGTCCTATGGGCCCTATTATAACGCCAAAATTGTAAAAACTGATATAGCTGCGTTGTTCTATTCGCTTTGCAACTCAGTATAAAACATGGAAGTAAACTGTCAAAACAAAGTGATTTCCTTGATAATTTTTGTTAAAAAATTGTTGTACCTTGAATTTAAACCTGATATTAGGTTAGCTTTCAACAATAGAAAAAAAGTTTGAGACATTCGTAATTTTACTTCAGTCTTAGGACATCTACTCTGCTGGCCTCCCCTCATTTCCAGAATTCCAGCTATTTCTGATCGAGCCGGTCTGCATCTATAGTCAACCCGTGGCCGTAACTAAGTTATTTAAGAACTTGTGGTATTATGCATGTGGTTACTATGAGCACTAACTAAGATTCCAAGAAATTGCTTTAACAAGCCCGCCCAATAATTATGACATGTAACACAAACCCCAATAAATGCCGGAGGCCTAAAAGTTTATTAGTTTTAAGTTAAATAAATTTAAATAAATATTTACTGAATAATCACACAGCATCTCCCAAACTAAACAAAGCTTGTGCTATGGGTGTTAGGTGACTGATATACTACAATGATACGAGTATATAGGAAACAACGACCAGACCCGAAACCAGATTTTTTTGAAGTGAAACTTCTTTAGAATCGTTGTGATTTCAGACCGGTTGCAACGGAAATACGTCAAGTAAGCCAATCTTAAACGCTAACAAGGTTAAGCAACTTTCCGGAACGCCAATACTTGGATGGGTGACCGCCCGAACAAAATCCATTTGCACAGAATTTTTTTTTATTCATCTCATTCTTTTGTCCATTTACTGAAGTTTCACTTCTACCGTGTGTGAATCGCACACATACCTTTTTTTTATTAGCCTATGTTGTCCCACTGCTGGGCAAAGGCCTCATCCAACTCCCTCCAACAATCCCTATCCAGAAATATTTAGATAGCACAAAATCTAGCCTCCTAGCGCTAACTTTTGCGCCTGAAGCAGTCCTTTGCCCACCTAGCCAAGGTCGTCAAAAGTTTTTAACATTACTTTTACAAAAACGAATAATTTATTAAATGTCAAAAGCTACATTACACATTTTACCTACTACGGTAAAGAGAGATATAGATAGATAATGATTCAGGTAACCTAAATGAGCTAACTTGTATCTGAGACCCTTATAGCTCGTAATAAATTGAAACAAGGATCCTTCCGCCCTTAGGCTCAAGTACGGTCAGCGACAGATGTAAATAACTCATCCTTAAACCGAGTTTGTATACGTATTCGATAGACACTTATGTGTGTTTTCAACCGATTTCAAACGAGAATTTTCAATAATTGTTGTTGTGTGAATAGTCTGGAAATATTTATTATTTATTTCAATTCGTCGCCTTCCACCTGAAGGAGTGTTTTTTTGTTAAAGTTTTACATGTTGTCTATAGCCACAAAGTATTGAAAAGTGACAATTATAACTTTTGACACTAACACGGTTATCATTATCAAGACTATTTAGATTTATAACGGGATATATGTACCATGATTTATTGAGTTTTGAGTTTCCCGATGTTTCGGCACAGTTACATGCGCCATTATCACAGTGTAACTCAATAAATTATGGTAAAAATCTTAATATGTGCATTACTTATATTATTATTACTCTATACCGCAACAAAAATATGATTCCACGTTAAAACAATTAAAACGAAGGTAACACCACAGGGCCCTGCTAGTAATCCCAAATTTGCTTTTAAAGCAGCTAGATATTAATACAATTTTTTAACCACCGACCAAAAAAAAGTTATAAGTTATAAGTGTTATAAGTTTGACGTGTCTGATTGTCTATGTGTCTGTCTGTCTGGGACATCATAGCTCCCGAACGGATGGAGCGATTTAAATTTAGTTTTTTTGTATTAAAGGTGAATCTGGCGTGAGTGTTCTTAGGGATGTTACATGAAAATCGGTTGTGCCGTTTAAAAGTTATGGGGGTGAGAATGGGGAAGGTAAACCGAGAATCTGCAAATATAACTACTAGTGTGGGGCATCAAATGAAAGCGCATAGCGTCCACATTACATAATATTATGTTGTTTTACATTTAAGGAAATTAAGGCATTTAAGTGTGGGGTTATTCTTAAATTTTAAATATCGATTTATATAAGTTTTTGTTTCATATTCTTTCTCCGGTGACAGTACCTAAATGCCCTTTTTAAGGCCCCTAATGTCTACAAAAAGCCACGTGTGTCAGACAAATGACCGACATGAAAAAATATAACGGCTTCTGCCGTTCCCGTGGATACCAATTTACTTTAGCTGGAAATACTGCATGACTGTTTACCTGTGTTTGAGTTACATTACTGGTTAATAGGTAGATTGAACTACAATTAAAGAAAAAATCTTCTCATAATCGTGATTTGGTAAATGACGGTAATCTCAGTAACTAATAATCTGATTTTAAGATTTATGTGTCTATCTGTGGCATTATAGCTCCCAAACGAATAAACCAATTTTGGTGTTTTTTTTCTGTAAGAACGTGAATTAATTCATCGAGAGTATAAGCAGTGGTTCAAACATCAATCATGCTTTTATAGATAGACTAGCTGTGCCCTGCGGTGCTACCCGCGTTATAATCGATGAAGTACTCTTAACCAACAACATATTTATTTGAACAAAGATTAATATTATTATGTTGATACAACTTAAACAAATTATTTCGACCAAATTAGGTACCATAAAAACGGTTTTTGTGAGTTAATCTTAAAAGATAGACATATACTATCGTGGACTGTTTTTTAGATCATTAAAAGAACTATTATTCTTTAATACATATTTTTTGTGTATCTTGAACCGTTTTCACGGCGCACGCAACGGAAGGCTTCAAAAATAAACAATTTCTCCCGTTTTTTACACATTTACCACTATATCTTTGCTCCTATTAGTCGTAGCGTGATGTTATATAACCTATAGCCTTCCTCGATAACTGGACTATCTAACACAAAAAGAATTATTCAATTCGAACCAGTAGTTTCGGAGATTAGCGCGTTCAAACAAACAAACAAACAAACTCTTCAGCTTTATAATATTAGTATAGATTTGGTTAAACTAATGGATGAAAACAATATTTGAAATAAATAAATAGATAAATATTGCCAGATAGTCCACACAGCAACTTTTAGCCCTGTGGTAAGCTCCGCTTGTGTTACCGGGCACTTAATATAATAGACATGCATAATAGATATTCTTATTAAACTTTTAATCCAACTCAACTAAACAAAACAAGCAATGTAAACCAAATACCTAACACGGTACCATTTCTATAACCGTCCTCGTAAGTAGAAAGGATTTCAAATATATTTACTTAGGAAGACGTAAAATGAATTTTATTGAAAGGGCAGCAGTATTTTCTTGTGTGAATGGTCTCACTGGACCGGCGCTGCGACACGGACGGGCACGCAAACGAACCTCCTTATATTGTATGATTTGTTAAAGAGTGAAAACTTTATTAAGTTCTCAAAATATAGATAAAATAGGATCTTTTTTAATTTATTCTTTTTTAAGCTGTTTGTTTCCACTAATCTCTAAAACTGTCAATTGTCGTTTATTTAAAACCAAGTTTTTAACTTATTTTGGTAAGCTGTTGAAAATATTTTATAAAAAAAAAATTTGTAATTATTTGGCTAATTCTAACCTCAAGGGATGGATTAATTTAACATCAGATAGGGAAGTCTGGAAAGAATGTAGAGAGGCCTTTGCCCTGCAGAGGCACACAACAGGCCAGAAAAAAAAAAACTTGGCTCTTTAGAAATAATAATAATAAAGTCATTTATTCGAGGAATCAGAGGCCCAACCATGTAAACGTAATACCTTACAGACTATGTATGAGACATACTGTAAGGATAACTATTAATTAAGTGCAGAATTTATTATGAATCCATTGTACTAAGTTATTTTATTCCGATAATGAATCATTTTAAATAGTTGGAAAACGATATCATTTAAAAATAAATTAGGTTGGAAAGATTTTGTTGCAATAAAATGTATATAATGTAACCATAAATATTCAGTATTTATGTTATTATTTATACAATAGTTAATTAATTTTAAATGTATCGCTTAATTTATTAAGACTAAGTGAATGGTTAGCTGTAGTACTGAGTCGTTTCCGGTTGTCAAACCTAACCTAATATAACGACTCGCGACTTCAGCACGACATTCTGTTTTCTGCGCGTCGTAGCGACTAGACCTCTAAAAGTGAAAAGTGTTGTAGTGGTGTGCTGATGGAGACTGTTTTAAGGTTAGACACTAATTTGTAATAAACTGTGTAAAAGTGATTCATATATTTTTGAGTGGTCTTACGTAATTTTACTTGGTAACCTATAAATACCCCTCTAAAAATACAATATATCAATATATTCATGACATAAATACAATATATATTAGGACTGATATGCTCATGCTAAAATAGCTTCCTTATATGACAAACATTTTTTTTATTGTAAATGTTAAACTTATAATAGTTACCTATAAATAAGAACTCCAAAATTGTAATAACTACAAAATTGTAATAACTGATAAAGCTGTGTTGTTCTATTCGCTTCTCAACTCGGTATAAAACATTGAAGCGAACTGTCAAGACAATGTTATTTCCTTGATATTTGTTATTTAAGCAATTTAGTATTATTAATTTAAAGTTGACCTGTCCATGTAGGCTATGTGCTTCTAAGGAAATAAACGTTTTGACTTTGACTTTGATTATGTGTCATGAAGGCATAGGTACCAAATGTTTGGACTTGTTATGCGCACTTCTGTTCCATTTCGAAAGCACCAGTCATATATCTTATTATATACATCACTCGTTAGGTCTCAACTGGAATATGCTACTCCTTTGTGGAATCCATTATACAAAAAATACCATAACCAAATTGAAGATGTTCAACGTAAGTTTCTTTGTACTACAAATTACCGTTGTTATCGTTCAAAATCTTCGTACAAATCGCTTTTGTGTAAATTATCTCTTCCAACGCTTAGAGTTAGAAGGCTTCTTTTAGACCAACTACTTCTTTATAATATTTGCCATAACAAATCGATTGTTGTAAATTAGTTAACCAAATTTGTATTCGTGTACCCTTTCGTGCATACAGAGTTCGAGAGACACGTAATCTGAATCTATTTGTACCACCTGCTTGTAAGACTAACGCTGGTAAGCGTGCTCCGTTCCATAGACTTACTAAAGAATACAATGATTATTTTTTTAATGCAGACATTTTTGCTGCCACACCTTTTTCTTTCAAGAAATCGATCATACAGACTATTATGTCTGAGTCTTTTGTAACTACAACATAGGTAAATATTAGCAAGAAATTGATTTGTATAACTTCATACCTACAATAATATGTATCTATATAGAATTAAAATTAAAATTTTGTAGTTGTTAATTAGTGTTAAAATTTTTGTACTTATCATAAATGTAATTTTTGTATTACTTACAATAGCCGATATTCGCATATAGTAATCTGCGGGCAACGGTGCTGGTTATGCTTAGAGTATAAGGATGTTAGTGTAAGATTATTTAACTAGTCTAGAGTATAATTGTTTGTTGCTCCGAATAAAGACAAATAAAATAAAATAAAAAATGGAGTCAAATGTCACGGGGCAGTGTCCCCTTTCAGTCTTGTTGTCTCTAGTCGACCGGGCCCGCAAAAGATCAGCTCCGCGGGGCCGGTAGGCTAATTGCATATAATTCATTACTTTTATTTTGTAAACCGTTGCAAATTTGAACCGAAATCTTTAGTAAAGATACATGATACAAAATTCCATTGTTTGGTTTTACAAAAATTAGCAACGTCAAAAATAAAATACAACAAACATAAACAAACAATAGCAACCATGATACTCGTAATATATTATTATATATATATTGATATTTCTAATCCGTGTACAGATGTGAACAAAATCTACTCAAGGGTATTAAATAACACTCCGTAGGTACGACTTTGTTCACTTCCTAACTGGACCATTTCTGAAGTGGACCACTTCTATTATCCAAGAAGAATCTTTTCCTGTATTCACACTTTTAAATCTAACTTTTGTCTACTTCTTTATCAGTCCATTCCAAACTTCGCTAAATAAGAGTTGAAAGATTGTCTATAGTGATACGAAATAGGTGACCAATGGTAAAATACAGTCTCATTAGTTACCCTACCTACCTACTTTCTTTAACGCTTTTTTTTTTCTTTTACGCTTTTTTAGTTACCTACTAAATGTACTATAGAGTTTTTATTAATAATGTATGTCCAAAATGGATTCAATGGTTGAAACTTATGTTACATTTTAAGACCCAATGTAAATGCACACAATTTTACAATAAAAATATTCTTATTCTATAAATTCTACAAGAAATTAGTATAAATTAATTCGTTGTTTGATAGAATGTGTCCTTATTGAAATATAATATTAATTATGTCACAAATATGCTCGATAAGCCTTCATTTGACCACAATCACACCTGATGTAAAGTGACGATGTGGTCTAAGAAGGGACATGATGACCTAGAAGGTAGATGGCTTCTCCGGACCACATTACGAAATACAAAAAAAACGCTTCACGCACACATTCGCAATCGCGAAAATACCTAGTATCCTGCCGTACAATCCGACAGACAAACCATCAAATCTATATATTACAATGTCTGTAAGAGCCACTGCATCAAAACAATTACGTTTTACAGCTTTGTTTGTGTCACAGATAAGATATAGATGACTTACCAGCAAGTACTGTCGACTATGTTAACCGGAAATAAAAAATGTTGAAAAATTCTAGCTATGGTAAAACTTCTACATCAGCTTCATCATTATGTATTAAATAAATCTAATTATAATAATTTATAGAGCATTATTTAAAAGAGCCGTGTTGGCTAAGTACGAGCACCTTAAACTTTCATTCCAAAGGTCGCGGGCTGCGGGTGCGCTTAAATAGCGCATTCTTTAATGGTGAAGGCAAAACATTGTGAGGAAACCGGCATATTCTGAGAACTTAGCAGATTTTTAAGGACATGTGATATTCACCAATTTGCACTTGGCCAGCGTGGTAAATTATGGGCCTAATCTCTCTCGTCAAGAGAGAATTTCCTGTGTCATACATAACAGTGGGAAATCTTAAATAGGCGTGCTTATCCAAACCCTAAAAAAAAGTACAGAAACAACAGATGGGAAACATGGCCATCACCAAAATTCTCAAAAATCGTCAATCAAGACGTCAAGGCATCTAAAAGTTTGGTTTAATTATTTATTTTATTTATTTATTAAAAAAATTGGTTCTTAATTTGAGGTACTACTTGCGAATTGCGGTCACTATAACTTTTTCACAAGCCTTCTGTTCTACGCGCAGACTTTAACGAATTAATAGTAGTTATCATAATAATCATTATCTTTTGATATTATCTATCGTAAAAGATATTTTTTGACGTGTTTGAAATGAAATAAAGGGTATCATATCATAATAATATAACTCCTTATAACACACAGATATTTAAAACAATACAAATGGAACTGAAATCTAAATACCAAATACATAATCTACTTAGTACGAATCAACTTGGCTCGTTTACGGGTCTTCTTACTTCCTTATTACCAAATTTTCTGGGTTGGCGATCTGATAAATTGATTTTGATTAATCGATATATCGAGCCAGAAATAACGATTTCTTAAATCGATATGTAGTTTTGGATCGATTCATCGATACATCACCCTTGAAAATCAACAACCAAACCACAGGTACCATTAGTTGAAGGTGCCCGTATTACAAGAGTGCTGCCGGTTAATTACTTACCCAGAATCTCGCGAGATGGCTGTGTGTTAAGTCTATTTCGCCTCACTTCTCTTCAATAAAAAGGAGGTTACGTTTATAATCTTTGACTTTTTGTATCTGTGCTGTAAAAAGTTTTGATATGTTTTTGGAAATCGATCTTAAAGACCTCGATTTTTTTGTGGATCGTTTCCTCGAGTTACGATTCGAATCGATCTAAAAATTTAACTTTTTCGGATAGAATTCCCATCTCTACTAATTTATAATTAGATCTGTCTGTAGGTTCCTACTAAACTCAAAAGAATATGGAGCTAAATATAGAATTTTAGAATTATCTGAGGCTGTGTTTTAAGCACAGATCGTGTTTGTGTCTGCTAGAGGGAAAAATAATGTGTTATCGTGAGTCTTACCGCTAAATTGTTCAAAACTTTATTGCGTTGTTGTTTTGGCCATAACCGGTTCCCCTCCAACCTAAATTCTGAAAACATGTAATTTTGTCGATCACTCTATCTTAAAGGACGATAGGTACTTTTTAAATTATGCTTATTATTTCGCTATTGTCTTAATTTGATAGCAATCATTTTCAATTCTTAAATTGTGATCTAGATAGCCCAAGACCAACCCAGCTAGTAAGGTAATATATTTTGAGTACGTAATTTGAAAAATACTTTATTGTAAAAATAAAACTGTTTCGGCTATGTGCTATGTGTTAGCACACTCGCCACGTACCTCTGGGTTTTGTCGAAAATATGTGCTCTTTAAGATACGTATTTTAACGATGAAGGCTTCATGCGGAAACCAAAATGTTCTGACAACTTTGAAGAGTTTGAAGTAGATACATTGTGACATTCACCAACCCGCACTTAGCCAGCGTGGTGAATTAAGACTTAATCTGCCCATGACTAATCTGGGGCTGTCTAGAAAGCATTAAAAAATTGGAAATGATTTCCTACAACAGAATATCGAATACTCTTTTGTTTTTTCTCTAATTAACTGCTGCATATTGGGTCGAATACCTAAATTTACTAAACCAAAATTTATAAGTATCGAAAAAATCTAGGACACAATTTACCTTCTATTTCTCTTTATTTATTGAACCACATAAATAATATTACGCAATTGTATATAATCTCATTTTATCGATTCCAATACTTTGAGATGCAATAGTTTAGTTTATGTTTAAGAGTAAGCTTCAATGCTTAGTGAATATTGATAAATTTTCACTCAACCGTGATTTTCTGCTTAAATATTAATCTTGTATCATTGTTTTATATAGTCATTATGCCAAAAACTTAGAAAATTCGCAGGCAAACGTAGGGCGGAAAATAAGTGATGTACCTATCTATTGTCCATAACTTTCAGAGTTAAAGGAAGTGAAAAATACTTTCATATAATTTAATTTCCTGTAACTCTGAAAGTTATGGTGTTGTCGGGTCCAGAACTCAACTTTATGTAATTCTTTCCCGTAAATAAAACCTTGATGTGTGTATCGACATAATCTCGCTCCGTTTATTTTGAGGAAAATAGGTAGGTACATAATTTATTTTCCGCCCTACGTTTGCCTGCGAATTTGCTAAGTTTTTGGCATTATGACTACATAAAACAATGGTATTTTACTTAGATTGTATTAATTGACATGTTATTCATAAATATGATGATTTTATGTAAATAAACATTGCACGCCATACATTGCAGATACATTGAGACCAAATCTTTACGTATATTTCAAGCAATAAATATTTATTTATTTATTTATTTGTTGCATCATGTGGTTACATAAAGGTGTTAACATACTAAATTCCCTGACATGAGCCCCTTATCTTCTTTCTTTCTTCTTAGTCCGTCTATTAGCCCATTCAAAATACTAATAAACATTTTTTTTTATTTATGAATTAAAAAGAAAGTGCAAATGTCCGTACGTTCGATACAGATATCTTGTGACTGCGATATTTAGTAGTTTGAATTTGAAATTTAAATGCACTGTAACGTCACGAATTATCTTTTGTAAGTTAAATTAAAATATATGGAGTAGGTACAATTTTTTAAATAAGTGAAATATATGTTTTTTATTCATCTCTCTCTCCCTGGGGTCGTTCCCTCATGGCTGAGGATCGTGGTCATCACAGGTTGTGAACAGCGGTGCTGTGTCGGTGGTGGTGGTGTTAATTCATCTCATACTCTATTGTTTATTAGTAAAATGTTATTTATGCTTAAACAGACTTCCATAAATATTAAAAGTATAATTTAGGTCCAAATACAGGTGGACGGATTTCTTCGTTAAGGGTGCGGGTTCACTAATGGGTGCGTCTTGAACTTTAATTCATAATTCATAATGCCGCTGGAATGATGAAATGTGATGATGAACGAGGTACAAAGTAAAAGAGTTAGCTTGTTAACTAGAACGCAATAATCACAGAAAAAAAAAGGTGTGTGCGCGGTTCACACACGATAGAAGTGAAACTTCAGTAAATCGACAAAAGAGAGAGATGAAAAAAAAAAACCAAAAAAAAAAATGTGCAAAAACATTTTGTTCGGGCGGTCACCCATCCAAGTACTGGCGTTCCGGAAAGTTGCTTAACCTTGTTAGCGTTTAAGATTGGCTTACCTGACGTATTTCCGTTGCATACGGTCTGAAATCACAACGATTCTAAAGAAGTTTCACTTAAAAAGTATCTCAGAAATTAAATAAGTGTAGATAGATAATAGTAACAAGGACGTTACATAAAAAAAAAACTGCTATATAACTGAACTCCATTTTATTTTTATGAGCCTGTGGTGTATCACTGCAGGGCAAAGACTACCTACCTTCCTTCCAGACGTCCCTATCACCTGTTAAAGTTGTCCAATCCCTAAGGAACTCTATTTAGGTAATAAAATTAGTTTTATAAAAATATAAAATAAAAGTCGTGTTGGCAAAGGAAAACTCGACTTTCATTGTGAAGGTCGTAGGATCAAACACTAGCCGGGCAATTATAGTGTATGCATAAATCGTGAGGAAACCGGCATGTTCTGAGAACTAGAGTTTGAAGGTCAAGTAACACATTTGGCCAGCGTGGCGTGTCAAGAGAGAAGTCCCTGTCTCCCAGCAGCAGTGGATAATTAATGCTTAAGTTTTAGCTTTCGTGTATATAAAATACTGCAAAAACCCCCAGTACTAAAATATATATGTGAAATATTCTTGACCACAAAAATCATAAAATGTATGTAGGTATAGCTAAAACTTTCGAAGTAAAACTACGCGTCCAATTTTGCATCTATTTCACAAAGCAAGGATTCATGATATATTAGAAATATAACGAATGTTGACATACGGCACATGTACGCAGAATATTTAAAAATACATCCTGCATATTCATAAAAATAGTATTGTATGAATATACGATTCACAATGGCGACTTCGGTAGCGGGTTCGATTTCCGCAGATGAATCAAATATAGGTATAGGTACATATTTTAAGCAAGTTTCAGCACTTGCTATTAATCTGAGATTACTATCGATAATTTCATTGAAATGCGAAATACGTGTATTCTAAAACATATTTAACTAATCATATTATTTTATCTTATAAATAATATATATTACGGTAGATAATTAATAACTTTTAATTTTAATTAATAAATTAATAATTAATAACTCAATAATAAAAAACTAAATAGTTATCGTTAAACAAAACTACCACTACAAAATTCGTTCTGAACGTGTGAAAATTCACAATAACCTTTGCCGGCCGAAAATCAGTTATTAATAAAAAACACAAAGCCAAAACAAAACTAGGTAATAATGCTAAGACGTGCAAATTTCGTAAGTAAATTCCCGACGCGCGGCAACTTCACACCGTTGCACAGATTCAAAAACATCGCTGCTAACTTCGTGGACGTTAAAAATATTCAGTAGTTTCATAAGTTCGCGAAGTTTGACTCACGCTTGGCTATTCAAAATGGCGGCTATTTAGTCAATTATGCATGTTGGCGGTGCAGCGCTCGAGGCTTCATGAAACACGCGGTTTGTTTTAATTCCCCACAAAAATATATTTATAAATAACATGACTAATTGTGTTTTTCTCTCTAATTGTCAATCCTGAAACGCATCTCACAGTCTTCAAGATTCTTTATTTAGATATAAGACAATCTAATCCACTTATTGTGAAAGTATGTTTTAATTACGATTTGTATGCCCCTATGAAGTACAGACTATAAAACTGATCGACACTTACCTTTTGTATGCTAGAAAAGCCTTCATTTGACCACAATCTCACCTGATGTAAAATGACGATGTGGTCTTAGATGGAGCATGAAGACCTAGAAGGTCGATGGCTTCTCCGGGCCACATTACGAAACACGAAAACATCGCTTCACGCACTGGCCCAGCCCAGAGGGCGGTGACAAGCCGCGGCCGAAGCCTACCACCAGAGACTGTTCTTAGCACCACCCGGAGGTCACGTACACGTAAACGGGTATTACCAACAGCTCTGTTAGTAAGATGTGACAATATTTATTTCTTCTCTAACTACTTACTATTTATTAGTTATTCGTGTTTCGTAATATATATTCGTGTTTCGAAATGTGGTCCGGAGAAGCCATTCTTCTAGGTCTTCATGCCCCATCTTAGACCACATCGTCACTTTACATCAGGTGAGATTGTGGTCAAATAAGGACTAATCTAACAAAAAAAAAAACCAACGGTCTTGATCCAAACTTACTAAAAAACAATGATATTCCAAAATCAATATCTTTCTACACCTGTTTGACAACGTAGCCCGCAATATAGTCGCGTTAGCAATCCATACCAGTAATATTATAAATGCTAAAGTAACTCTGCCTGTCTGTTTGTCCGGCATTCACGCAAAAACCGCTGAACCGATTTTAATGAAACTTAGGCAAACTTAGTACACAGATTCTCAAAGGACATGGCGTTTTGACTTAAAAAAATTGGGATTGGGAAAATATGTTATTCCGGGAAGAACTCCATTGTTTCGCGGCTAACACTGCACTGATATAAAGTGTTTGAGATAAAGCGCGCCCGCGCCCGCGTCCGCGCCCGCGCCCGCTTAACGCAGCGACAGGCCTAAGTACAGCCGTGTTGGCTAAGTGGGAGGACACTCGACTTTCATTCCGGAGGTCGTGGGTTCAAACCCCGCCACGCACCTCTGGATTTTTCTTCTTGAGAAATGTATGTGCGCTTTAAACACGTGCTTTAACGGTGAAGGCAAACATCGTGATGAAACCGGCATGTTCTGATAACTTTAAAGAGATTGAAGAACATGTGACATTCACCAACCCACATTTGGCCAGCGTGGTGAATTAAGGCCTCTCTCTCGCCAAGAGAGAAGTCCCTGTGTCCCAGCAGTGGGAACGTTAATAGGGTGATGATGATGAGGCCTAAGTATATAAGTCCGTCTCTGATATATAGTGTTGAAAATTTTGGCGTTGAATTTAAACCACCTTTCTATTCTTCTTTCATGTGATTATATAATATGAGGTTTTTTATTTGCATAAGCACACTATAGTATTAGGTAAAGTCTATTAAAATAGTTGTAAGCTTTTGAAATAAATGTCTAATATACATAAATTTTTAACATGTTACTAAAAGTAAACGTTTTTTATTTTTTTAACCCGCCATTTTCATAGCCAAAACTTCAGTGTCGTTGTGAACAGCTCTCTTTAAAGAAACTTGAAATGACAGCTAAAAAATTAAAAAAAAAAATATCATGTAGAGGCTACTTTTTATGCGTAGTGTTCTTTAGATACTGTTTTTAGGAGAAAACACACTAATTTCTTTAAATAGTAGCCACAATGGCTGGTTTTCAACCACCGACCAACCCATAAATATGAGCGTTGTGAGCTTACCATACTGTGTATCAAATTAAAGACATTCGATTCACTTCATGCTACAATACATACATATTACTTAACCCTTAGTAGAATCGCTCTCGATATCATAAACATCTACCTAGAGGAACCCTTTAAGGTTGAAAGGCAAATCGCAAAGGCAAGATGAATTCATCACCATCTCAAATAAAATTCAAACACAATTTAATTCAATCTTACCAACGTCAATTGAAATTTTAGCTTTAAAGAAGGTTTATTTCTCATAAAAACATAGACAAGTTCAATTACAATGAGATACAATAAATTATGTTTAAAATGTAGTTCATTCATGATTCCTCTTCTAGGCGTTTGTAGGTAGGTGATACGAGTAATCCTAACTCATAAACAATTGAACGGGTATTGGATAAATGTAGAAACAAGTGTTAAAAATTTAATCAATTGCATTTAAGTAAAATGTATGATACAGCATAATGGTTTGAATTTGGTTTCAAAAATTTAACCCAATAACATAGTTTTCGTGTTTCGTAATGTGGTCCGGAGAAGCCATCTACCTTCTAGGTCTTCATGCCCCATACACGTATAAATCGTAGCCCCTGTTATATTGTTGTTTTTAACACCTCGATCACTACCAAATAACAATTTCTCGGAACGCAATAAAAGTATCACATCCAAAGCCCTCCCCAATAAAGTTGGCATTTTATTGAAGCCTTTGATGAATGACGTCACTCTACGTCAAACTACACAATGCTGTATGGAAAATGTCCAGTCACGAAATGAGATTATTTTTCGAGGATCACTGAGTTCGGGTTATTCAAATATTTCAAACTGGCGCTTCTGTTCGTTTTTTATATTGTGTATAAAATATTTACACACTTTAGCTTTTTTGATTCATATTGTGCACAAAAATGGCGAATATTCTAAAGTAGTGCCAATTTGTAGGACATTGGACATTTTCTAAGTGAGGGTTTATATAATATTCTGAATCGAACGAACTGAAGTGAATGCAGTTATTGTATAAATCTTTATATATATAATTCTTCTGTGAGTATGTATGTCACTGAACTTCTCTCAAACGACTGGACCGATCCGTGTTCAAAGGGATCTGGGAATGGTTTAGATTCACAATACGGTGAACTGGATATTGTTTTTTGAGACGTGGGACAGGACAACGTCTGTCGGGTCGACTAGTATATTATATAGTTTGTACAACGATTTTAATTGAGTTTCACGGAAAAAAACAAGTGAAATTTTTCAAAACATCTGCTAGTGTGTCGTGCTAGATGTAACCAATCGAAAAACTGTGTCACTTGTAAATTAAGTTTTGATTGGTCAAAAGTAAATGATAGCA
The DNA here is from genome assembly GCA_929108375.1 of Gymnoscelis rufifasciata. Taxonomy (NCBI): domain Eukaryota; kingdom Metazoa; phylum Arthropoda; class Insecta; order Lepidoptera; family Geometridae; genus Gymnoscelis; species Gymnoscelis rufifasciata. The sequence continues at coordinate 1,874,250 of OV815327.1, read as the reverse complement.
ATAAAAGCGAGGTTTTAAATATATGTAATCACTTACTTATGCCACGTAAATTATTCATTTACTTCTAATAAACTACAATCGTCAGTAATTTTGGATTAATTTGCGGCTTGTCACCACCCTCCGGGCTGGGCCAGTGCGTGAAGCGATTTTTTCCCCCGCCCGGAGAAGCCTAACCTAAGAATATCTACCTTCTAGGTCTTGATGCCCCATCTTAGACCACATCATCACTTTACATCAGGTGAGATTGCGGTCAAAAGAAGGCTTTCACATATTTAGGTCCCCATTTCATCAGTTTGTTTTGCTGTTCTTTAACGATGCATCTATAATTATAATAAAATTATCAGGTAATATTTCTTTAAGTAAAATAGACATAGCACATTTGTGACCAAATCGTCGCTATACAGCGAAAACCAGTTAAATGGTCAAAAGTGCAAACGGAGATATCGCAATTACAAAGTTTATGGGGTTGAAAATAACCTTTGCAGTATTATATTGTTAATATTGTTTCATAGCATCAATACATAGATTAATGTTCTGTTTAAACATGTCTATTAATGTTTAAAAACATTATTGGTTTGTAATGAAATTTTCAATATTTGTCATAAGGTCATCCATTTAATTGGTTTTCCCTGTAAACTGATAAATGTCTGTATATATCAAAGTAAGAGGATTACAGCAAATCCCGAGAAATTACTTTTTTCTTTTAGTTAATTAATACTAACCATGATAAAAAAATACCAATACAACTGTCCCTTGTGAAGTTACAAGTGAAAATGTGTCAAGATAATTGGTTTTCCCTGCATAAAATTTAAGAACCTACAAAGTTAAGCAAGTAATGTTTTAAAGTTTCAGTACGTTTATTTGTTATCAAAATTATAACTCGAAATAATGAGTTAAGTACAAATTAGCTTGATTAGTTCAAATAACGATACAATCGCGCTTCAAATGCAATTAGTAGATGCAATGTAAATAAAGGGAAAACGGACTTATTATCGAGTGACTGACCGAATGACTAACATGCCAAATCAAAGCCAATTTAATTTAAGCGTAAACAATATTTATCTATTATTAACTTAAACTGAAAGAAATACAAGTGTAACTTCTTAAAAAAATTTAATTGAGAAAATCAACCAAAATTAATGAGAAAATATTTTAAATAATTACAACAAAGATATTATAACTAAAACTCTTCGTCATTACGTTAAATCTCGTCGGAACAGGTTGGTTCATCATCAAATATAGTGGCATCAGGTACCCTGTCTTTATTTGCAATGTTAGTTTTTAAATTTTCAAACCATCTATGAAATTCTTCAGGTATAACACCTTTGCGGCAAAGCTCCAATCTGGATTAAAGCTTGAATATTGTGTTATGTCATGTTTATCAGCACTACTGCTTACAGGATCTAAAACTTATAAAAAAAATGTAAGGAGAAAATAAAGAAAATTATAGTTTAATATAACTTATGTTTTCCTGCGGCAATGTGATGTTTTCTCGATGTAAAAAGTAGTTTATGTATTTTTATTGGTATTGTTATTAGTGATAGGTTCTCAGCCCATCACCTTAATTACAATATTCTGCTGCTGTCGTTTTCCCTCTACTGACTTCTAGAGTAGACCCGGGAGAGAAGCAGCTGGAACAGTGTCTTATATATTGCTCCCAGTCCAGCAGGGTAAAAACAAACAGACTTACTTTTATATTTATAAGTAGGTACCTAGGTATTAAAATAAAAAACTGTGTGTGTGTCAGCTACGACGCACGATTGGAGTTTACTCCTTACGAACGATAATTATGATATACATATATCGAATAGTAAAAAGGGTAAATGAACGCATCTGCTAAAATGTCAAGAGAAACAAACATATATCTGTAATTATTTGGATTATTTATATTACTTCAATAAAGCGTATTACATAAAGTATGTTACAAAATAATATAAATAAAATACAGCAATACCTCTTTGCGCGATACTTCGTAGTCTCAACTACGAAGTATCGCCCAAAAAGGAGACCCCGAGAATGAGATACGCTGTGTAATGTATTCCATCTCATTCTTTTACACGTTGAATCCTACAGATATATATGTTTGTCTCTTTCTACGTAACGCCTGAACTTTTCGTGTTACACTTGATTTTACTCCTCATAGAATTTCCGTACCGGGCCTTATAACTCAAATCGTTTCTTAAGGAGTAAACTCCAAAAAGTAGCTATAAAATATGGACAGATACAAACCACCAGGTGCAGTTTCATTGCTACCGTCTTTTAATAAAAAGTCTTCATAAGCTTGAGACAAAAGATAGACCTCACCGCTGTCAGCAAAACTTTCTGAAAAAATTATAATGGGTAATAACCTACAGGTACGATTATCAGTTACAAATAAGCGTCGAGTTTGGTTCTAAATTTGCCACACCAATTATAAATGTCACAGACATGAACTACATTAAAAATTGGTAACTAAAGTAAAAATTATCAGACATAACCTCACTTTCGCGGCTTTTTTCAATAAAATCACTATAATAATGACTCACCCTTTTCTTGTATTTCTTTTCCACGATCGAAATCAAGTGCCTTCACACAGTTTGAACTCATTTTAATAATCACTTTAACTGCAAACTTCAAAATTTACTGAAATTAACTTTTTCTGCGAGACGCGAGCTCACTTGTAATTGTCTGTTAGGGCGTTCAAAAAAACTCATACAACGCGTCCAAAATGCATGCGTACGATTTTGCTTTCCCATCCACCACGTTCCCATATTTCTCCATACATAAATAACCACGGTCTCCTGAATATGTCTTCGCGTCGTACTCTACATCTTGCCTCACTTCTTTTTGGTGAAATAAATAAACGAACCCCATTGCACCTGTATGAAAATCTTGAATTTTCGAGACATAAAGTGCGCTTGCCATCGCTACTTATTTATCCACTTATTTATCCAAGACATAAATCGACTGCATTTGATGGTAGTTTTCGCTATGCTGCCACGAAATGCTGGAACAATATCCCACCACCAATCCGCAATCATTGCTCATTATATTCTTTTATATTAAACCTAAAAAAGTGTCTTTTGAATAATCAATGTGCGGGATTTATTATTTAACTCGATCTTGGTCTTCTGTTATAAATAAAAAATATCATTTAAACATGGTATAATATTGTAAAATGATGGTGGATGTCTCTTTGTTATCTTATAATAATTATTAAGTATTTTGTTCTTTATAGTATATTAGACGATATAAATGTAAACGATACAATAGATTTTAAGTAACCCATTATATTTTATCTATTATTATAAATTGATTGATTTATTGCCTCGCTTTAGGGCCGCCTTGCGCTGTACGGTACCACTGAAAACCAGCGCTGTAGCCAGCTCACCTAGCTGCTACAGCATTTAATCGTTTTTCGCTGTAGTGATTAAGTTGCATCTGTGAATCAATATCGTCAGAGAAAACAATTATCTGGGCATACAATATTTTCTTAGACGATTATATTGTGTTGTTTAATATGGAATTCGTCAAGTAAAACAAATTTAACTGGTTTAATCGTTTTTCACTGTAGTGATTACGTTGCATCCGTGAATCAATATTGTCGGAGAAACACAATTACTCTGTTTTAATAGCTTTTACTTGACTATTTTAATCTAATAATGGAGATTTAAATCTTATAAATTGGTTGTTACTGAGGAAAAAATAAAGCATTTCATGAGCTCTCTTATAAGGAAAACAAATTTTATCAGGTTAACTGACAATCATTGGCGCCAAATATGTCGGCAAATAAGTTAAATCTGTTTAATGCTTTGCACTTGAAAACAAACCTTGGTAATGCTTGAAATAATTGGTTATCACATTAGTAAAACCAAAACTATAAGACTTAGCGTTTAATGGGTTTTCGCAGACGAAAGAGCAGAAAATTTTAAGTACTTTGGCATTCTTAAGTCATTTTCGTAAAAATTTCGATTTAACTGGTTTTCGCTGTATAGCGACGAAATGCACTGTGCCCTCTCTAATTGCCAGTATAGGCAAAACATGTAGAACACTTTTTTTTTAATTATCACCTAATTTATAATCATGTCAGATCCAGTAACTGTAACACAAGCTTGAGCTTACCACGGGGCTAATTGTTGTGGAGTGGATTGTCCGGAAATATTTATTTATTTATTTTTTTATGCCTATAAATGATTTTTATTCTGTAGATTGTACCAGGCTTGCAGAAATTATGAAGAGATAAGACGATTATTTATTTTATTTCAATATATGTTGCATGCCCGTGAGATACCTTGTATAAACCTGTATATATGGCTGTCTCTCTGAAGCTGCCCTATTCATCACAGACCTTTCAAAGGCCGCGCTGATGCGCTTTAATTTCTAAAGTGGCTCTGGTAATAATCTGCCTATTCATTGCACTCTTTCTGTTTATTCTTTGATGTTCGTTCATCGCTGCTCTGAAAACATTTTGCTGTACAGTCAAGAGCAAAAATAACTGAGCAAAATAGTGTCCTAAAATAATATAATACTACATACGAGTAGGTGTGGATAATGCTCTGTTTGGAGCCTCTTTATAGGTTATGGCTGAAAATCAGCGTTTGCTCGCCTCGAGCATGTTTCACGTTGAGCCTCGACCATTTAAAAATAGAATAGAAATAGAAATTATTTATTTACAGCTAAACACAAATTAAATTTAAATAAAAATTATACAACTTGTAATCATAGGTAAACAAATAATTTGTCTTCAGCACTGCAAAATGGACCTTACTCAGCATAAGCGGGAAGTATGCAGCAGTGTGTGCTGCAGTACGTCAAATCAGCCAATAACAGCGTGGGTTGTATTGGCTGATTTGACGTACTGCAGCACACACTGCTGCATACTAAAATATACACAAATATATGAGTATAAACACAAATACAAAAATATTTATTTAACAACTCACACATTACAATTTCACTTAGCGGTCCCCGCACGAGGCAAGCCTGTATTGCGGGAGACCTGTTACAAATTGGAATTAACCGGATATAGAAAAAGTACGTGCAACAATGTGCAACTTTCTTTTGCAACATGTCATTTCAGTTTTGTATTGTAACTGTGTTATTTTGTATTATTACTTTGTTTTTTTTATATTTTTGTGTGTTTGTAGTGGAAAAAAAAAGTTTTTAATATTATTATTATTATATACAGTAAATTAAGTTAAAGTTACTTACTGACTATTGTAGTTTGTCGGAAGTAAAGTGTTATAAGTCGCATAGTTTTAAGTGCTTATTTTTTGTTTTGTGTTATTAATTATGTGTAAGAATATTTATCTTATCTTAGCTTATCTTAAGTAAGTAATCACATATATTTCCACCCTCCTGTTATAATGATCATTTTCTTTTGACAAATTAAGACAACTTGTTATCTGGCACGTCACACTAGCAGATGTTTTGAAACGTCGATTTTGATCACTTACTTTTACCGTTGACTGTACAATAAGCAATCTTAAATGATAGTGGGGAAATAAAACTGGTTTGCATTGGCTGGTATTTAATAATAAGTGGGTTCATGGGAACTTAATATTACGTAAAGCGTAAAGCCCTAGGCTTTATATCCATTTGTCTTCCAACTCAACCTGCAAGGGTGCAGTTATTGTACTGAATCTCCCAAAACTGGGTTCATTATATTGAATATAATGAACCCAGTTTTGGGTATATAATTATTTGTCTATGCACTGTGTTGTATTGACAAATAAATTATTTGTCTATCTATCTAAGCAATCCAAATGCCAAAAAATATCAAGAAGCATCATTATTTTTTAAAAATCCTATATTAGTCTTCATTTGAACACAATCTATCCTGATGCAAAGTGACGATGTGGTCTAAGATGGGGCGTGAAGACATAGAAGGTAAAATGTTATATTCATAGAATTTTATAAGTCACAATGGCTCAGAAACCTATTTATATTATAGTATGGTCCACTGCTGGTATGCGCCAGCTCCGAGCACAGTGATTATAACTGTTTGCTCGGGTATTACAAACTGCTGTAATCCCGCTAAGCTGCAATCTCACAATGCAGATACAGGGCGTGTAAGCAAAATATTTAGGAAATTTTATCATAGAATGTGTTGTGGGTAATGTCCTTGCAAATAAGATCCTTAAAACAGAATTCTAATATGGACTTTTGTCTTTTCAAACTACGTTATGAATTGGCCAAAAGCTCTTTTTGGATGGGTCGTTTCGCACAACGGTTCGAAATACCCAAGAACTTTAAAGAGCGTGTTGATTCGGACAACAATAATAAATGATACCTAATTTTGTTAGTCTTGTAAAATAATAAATAACAATTATTACTAACTATTGACTTATAATATTAGAATTCATTAACGGTGTTACTTATATTTTTATTCAGTAAAAGTACCAGGGGTACATAAAATTATGAGAGGTATAATATTCTATGAAATACAGTATTATCCTAGTTCAGGTTCATGGATTTCATTCCGTAGGTAAAACAGTAAATTTTATTAATATTTTGACAAAATAATAACATATTTTATTAATTCAGAGTACAAAGATCTCGGCTCTTTTGCAGTTGATCATGGATTAGCAAACGCAAAATAAAACCTCTTCGGAGATGTTCCTCTCTCTTTTCAGAAATGTCAATTAAGGTATAATGATGATGGAATATTGAATGATTACAGGATCTGTTAGAAAATTGAGTGAAGATCTAAGGATAGGTTGATTTCCAGCATGATATGATCAAGATAATATGGTTTAGTTTACCCTCCATGAATATATTCCAAACACAGTGGATTTCTGCATTCCTTCTCCTATAACTTAGCCGAACTATAGTTCGCCTAAGTTCGGCAGTAACGTATAAATTACACACACAGTGTATGGCTTCGTCAACTTCGCCCTGTGTCAAATACAAACAATGCTCCAATATCGGGGAGACGACATAGTAGACATACAGTAGTGTGGCATCATGATGTTTATTAAATTTAAAAAAGCTACTGTGATGTCTGTAGGTACTGTGTAAAACCCAATTTCGATCAAAATTGGGTTTTGCTTGCAATCATTGTTTTCCCACTATATGTTGTATTTGATTACTGTAAAAGTGGCCATTGTGTTATTCTGATACATAAGCTCTCTCGTAAAGAGAGAAGTCCCTGTGTCCCAGCAGTGGGAACGTTAATAGGGTGATGATGATGATACATATATAAGCTAAAATTACTGTGAAGTTTCATAGAAATCTAATCTGTAGTTAATGCGTGAATGAGAAACACACTAACACTTTCTTTTTATTTCTTTTATAAAGTTTATGTTGTTGCAACTACAACTACACCTCGGTTCTTGAGATCACGGCCTCGTGACAGACGGACAGGGACGTGGGCGGGACCCTTATGGCAACTTTACCTACCACCGCACTGTATTTGAAGACAAGTTTTAACTATAGGCCCTTATTGTATTAGCTGTGTTTTTTATAGATCTCAATTAAGAGCCCAAAAAATAAGTTTGACTACCGCTAAGACCCTTACACTGTGCTCCTAACTTGACAAGTGTGGAAGCGTCCTACTATTGTGCTCCTAACTTAATAAATACTACGGCATTGTAGCTAATAAGTCCATGTTTAGCGGAGTGGTGTGTTCGCATAAATGAATACATACCAAGTTTTGTTTGTTACTAACAGCGCCATCTCTTGAAGTACGGCAGGAGTAATTATAAGTCGAGTAGTTTGTGCATTTTGATTTAACAAATAGGTCAGTTGTAAAGGCTAGTTGTGGCGTGTTTACAGTGCATTTGTGGTACGAATTATTTCTCTACGGAATCGAATCAGAAATAAGGAGATCCGTAGAAGAACGTGGGTCACCGACATAGCCAAACGGATTAGCTCTTTGAAGTGGCAGTTGGCAGGCCACATAGCACGTAGAACAGATGGCCGTTGGGGCCAAAAGGTTTTCGAATGGAGGCCGCAGATTGGTTATCGCAGCGTCGGACGCCCACCAACACGATGGATAGATGACTTGGTCAAACTTGCTGGCTCACGGTGGATGCAAGTGGCGACTGATCGGAATAATTGGTCGTTTTTGAGGGAGGCTTATGTCCAGCAGTGGGCGTCTAATGGCTGAAATGATGAATGATGACGTCTGCAGAATCAATAGGCACAATGACTACATAAAGATATAGCTATTCTGTTTAGTCTGACTGATAGCCCGTACAAAAATAATGGATTAGGTATCTTTGTAAATTTAAGTGCCAAGATATGAAGCATCAAGGTTCCAAAGTGGGGGATTTTGATGTATAAATTCATTACAAATCGCACAAAAGCACATCAGAAAAAATAATTGGATATTTTGTTTAATAATTGTTTTGTATATCTTTTAAAAGAGCCTTCCTCATCATTTAATTCCAATGATAAATATTTGAAAAACATATATTATAAGATTATTAAAGCAGTAAAAAGGGTAAGCAGGAGCAGGAATAGTACCTACATATTATTTATTTTCCTTTTATATCTTCTTTACGTTACGCCACTGTCTATGTCGTTCTATTGCTTTCCTGTCCATCCAAAGGTTGCCTGGAAGAGATCTCTCACAGCGATAAGGCTGCCCTTTTTACTCCAATGTATTGTCTTGTTATTGTTTGCAGTTTGTATTTTATTTGTGGTGTACAATAAAGAGTTATCTATCTATCTATCTACATAGAATAAGCCAACACAGATTTTACAAGATAAGAGCTATATAAAACTTTTATGGTATACGAATATTACCATAACATTGTATTTAGGATTACCCGAACACAGCCAAACTTCGACAACAACGTCAATTTACTAGACGTATTTGTAATCGGATTAATTCAGTAGCTTGCATCGTGTGAACGAGGCTTAGAACTTGTGAAGTGCTGCGGATCAGTAATTTAGCTTCACGTTTCCGACGATCGATGGTAATAGTAACTATTAATTATTATGTCCATGTAAGGATAGGCTTCTAAGGAAATAAACGTTTTGACTTTGACTTTGACTTTGACTATACTAACTGCCCGCCCGCGGCTTTGCTCGCAAAATAATATTTTTTTCCGTAATAAAAGGGCATAATTTATGCCCTTTAGTCGAGGAGGTTTTTTGGAGTTTTCTTCTGTACACCTCCGTAAGTGTTAACCCTCTGAATCCTTACACGTGACCTCCGGGTGGTGCTAAGAACAGTCTCTGGTGGTAGGCTTCGGCCGCTGCTTGTCACCACCCTCCGGGCTGGGCCAGTGCGTGAAACGATTTTTTCGTGTTTCGTAATGTGGTCCGGAGAAGCCATATACCAGCTAGGTCTTCATGCTCCATCTTAGGCGACATCGTCACTTTACATCAGGTGAGATTGTGGTCAAATGAAGGTTTAGCTAACATAAAAACAAAAAGAAAAAAACGCCATACTCAAACACAGACAGCTCCACTCAAATCAACCTTGTGACCTTGTGTATTTTAACGCGAAAAGCGGTTAAAAGTAGCTTATGAGTTATCCTGATATGTAAGACATATTGTTGTTAAGTTTCCTAAAAAACCATCCCGTAGTTGCATGAAAGAACAACAAACACAATTACTTAAATCCTTACAATCTTTCGCGTTTATAATTTTAGTTGGATATTTCACACAAGATAAGCAGAGATAAATATATTATTTTAATAAGAATTATAACAAACCAAGTTGGTCAGTTTTAGAGTTTCCTTAAATTTTGACGTAAAACAGTAATTGAGCCGTTAAAAGTCTTAATATTATTAAGGCGTAAATACGGTCGAATTTAAAACATCTTTTTTGAAATCGGTTAAAACCCATGATAATTTAAAAAGTTATAAACATTTTCATTTGTAAACTCTCAGACCCGGAATCAAAATTTATAGACCATAGTAATTCTTGTACCCCGACGGGACACCTCACAGATAGGGTTTAAGTTATCAGTGACTTTTTAAATCGCGTATGATGAAGGGCCTGTAATTAGGGATTTGCAAGTTTGATTGAATCACAGCGAGTCATGTTACACGGCTCGTACACTCAGCCCGGAAACGAAATATCACGTATCGAATATTGACAGCGCACGTATCTGTGGGTAGCGCTATGAAGATATAGAGCCGCTGATAATAATTATGAAGCTTTTATTTTCTACGTTAATCTACGTATTTTGGTATTTAAATTATCTTGTATATATTTTAATTAGAATTTTGGTCAAATTAAATTATTTTGAATTACAATTATTAATATCAGTATGACTGGTCATCCATAGTCGGGTGTAGGCCGTACCACGTCCTTCTATCCCTAGCGAGCTGGGTCCAGCTACCTCCACTAGATTGTCACTCCAATGTAGAGCCTAAAGTACAGAGTCAAAGTCAAAGTCAAAACGTTTATTTCCTTAGACGCGTATGCATACATGGACAGGTCAAAATTAAGTATAAAGTATATGTGGCGCTTATTTACATAAGGATTAAGCACAAAAGCCGTGATAGCTACTTGGGAGCACACTCGAATTTCTATCTAAGATTTGTAAAATCAAACAATAGAAATAAATTATTTTGTATCTTGTATATTTCTGAAAGCCCACCTCTGGATTATGCTTCTTGAAAAAATTATGAGCGCTTCAAACACGTGCTGTAACAGTGAATGCAAACTTCGTGATTAAACCGGCATGTTCTGAGACCTTTGAAGAGCTTGAAGGACATGAGGGACATTCGCCAACCCGCACTTGGCCAGCGTAGCGGATAAGCATGATGACTACTAGATAGGTAGGACTATATTCTGTTTAATTCGTCTGTCAGCCCGTCAAAAAATATTGGCGACCTAATTTTTGGTTTATATATTTATTAAGAAAGTGCCAAGTTTTAGAGCATCAAAGTTTCTTACTTGTGACGTTTTACATCTAGTAGTTTTTGCTCGAAAGCATTACGTCACGCGAAACTTCAATGAACTGTAGACGCATTCTGTAAACTCATTTCGATCCTTACTAAGCTGAATCCGCGGTGAGTTTAAAGTTTTGTATTCTGTAAAACTCGATAGCGCCTGTAGCGCCTCAGTGACGAGCGTTCGAAGTGAGCTCGGTCACTTGAGTGATTTCGAGTTCGGATTCGATTTTTTACAGAATGCGTCTGCTGTACCGCCTTGATTATTCGTTTGCAAGAGTAACGATTAAAACGATGGCTCATACAACAGTCATTTTATACTTATGATGAGTTCATAGAGTGATCTCTGACAAATCATAAGTAGCTGACATACCAATTAATTTGCTTGCATTGACATTCCGTTTGTATTGTAATTTATTTATTATATAAAACTTGACATATGTGTTATTGACTAAGTATTTGCAATTTGACATATTTATTAAGTAATTGAATTTGATGATTTGTTTGGTTTGACATTATTAGTACTGAAAAACCAGTGTCAACAAAATGTAATTGTGACGTATAATAATATTATCAATAAATGACTATTAATGACTATTAACGAAAAAATATGGATAGAATGTTTTTGAGTAATATCAATGATAGACTAATTTTAATGTTTATTTAATTTTAGTTTTTTTTTTATGTTAGACAGGCCTTCATTTCACCTGATGTAAAGTTACGATGTGGTTTAAGATGGAGCATGAAGATTTAGAAGGTAGATGGCTTCTCCGATAGATTTTTTAGTCCTATTCTAAAACTTCCTATCTCTACCCAACCCTCACTCGTGTTTGTATCACTTTATTCGCTTTTTTCCAGTTTCGTTGGTCGCTGCCGGCTCGAATTAGATTTGATTCATGGGAAATAAGAACGTTGCCAAATAAAAGCGTTTGCTTTGCGTTCAAATATTCAGTTTGTGTGTTTATAAACAAGGCTGTATCGAATGTAAATTTGACTGAAATGTTGTAGTGTAATTTGATACGCGCTTTAGACATTGTTGACAAATCAGCGCCACCACAAACCAACCACTAGACTTACTGGAAGCAAAAATAGGCATAGGAATAAGCCCTTACGTATAGGTCTTAAAAATATGAAGGTCTCTAATATAATAATTATATTAAAGTTTTCAGTTCTTATATTTTTTTTGACTGCTTCAGTGGCGCTTGGGCGAGGGTCCGCTTGCAGCGCAAGAGGTAATGGGTTCAATTCCCACCGAGGATGAAAGTGTTTGTATGATCTGCAATCTATATTTTAGGTATATCAGTTATCCAGTACCCGTACACAAGCTTACAGCTTATCACGGGGCTAGAATGTTGTTGTGTGAATTGTCTGGAAATATATTTTTTATTATGTCTCGTAAGCTTTTATCACAATCTTGAGACTCAATAGAAATATTGACTTGATTGCGTCGAAGAAAGGATCTAGTTTGCATAGCCATTTTTAATAACCTTTTTTGCATTTAGTAGCTTGCAACCCCAATTGTCTCTAGCGGAAGTTGAAAGGTTTTTGACCGAAAATTGTTATCTGTGATTATCAATTGCCTATTGTGTCAAGTAGCTGTCAGTTTGACGATCAGCTGATTGTTCACAAACTTTTGTCTTAATTTCAGCTGTGTTATGTCTCTTACACAAAAACTTTGTAAATACAGTATTTCAAAATATTTAGGTATTCAATGGTGATTCAGCTTAACCTTTTCTTGGTGCTTGTGTTGTTAGAAATGAATTTTCAGCGTGAATTTTATTTCCACATAACCTAATAAGCATTTTAGACTTTAAACTCACTATTTTTAAAGAAAATATAACTTTAAATACGTGTTTACGTTACGACAATCATTAGTGATAATACATTTCAAACTAGTTCATAAAAAATAAATATAAAAATACAAAGCTTTCGTGAGGCAAAGGTCTAGAATTTGCTCCCTTTTGCTGTATTTAATAATAACTACATAATGAGTGTCTTCAAGACAAGTATGAAAAGGTATCTTCTAGATCCTATATGATCCATCTCCGTCCACATCGACAATAACCAGCAGGAGAGATTGTGGACAAACATAAATCTTGCTCCTTGGTCTGGGAGTTTAATATATAAAATAAAAAATATCTATATATGTATGATTTGACTTTGACTTTGATCGAACGCTGTGTATCATATGTGGGATGACAGGTAGGCCAAACGAACAACTAATTAGTCCCCACACATAAATAAAATAAATATCGTCCCCGTGGAAGGAAGGTACATTTTTTTACCAACACAAAATACTTTTTACCTAAATTAAGACCACTAATCTAACCTTACCTTTAATCCTTAAATGCTTTTCCTTCTCAGGTAAGATAACGTATTTCCGAAAAGCAGCGAAATTTTCCGAGAAACCACTTCATTTTTTCACGCACGCGCACGGCTAATGACAGCAAAAACCAGTGACAGACAGATGGACAGTTACGAACAACCTCTATTATATTAATGGGCTTGATGGGTGGTTGGAAATTTCGATCCAACTAACGGAACACGGTTATAGGTATGTTTTTTGGAATTTAAAAATCACTAATTGTAATGGAAATATGATTAAGGTTCCGTGGCCAAATGGCAAAAAAACCTTTTTAGATTCGTCACTTCTGTCTGTCTGTCCGTGCGTATGGTACAGCCACTTTTCTCCAAAACTCTAAAAACCTTTTTTTTAAACTCCGTAAGTTGATTTATTCTGTGAAAAGCGATGGTTTCCAGACGAGACAAAAAACCTCATGAGTGACAAACACAAAATAGTACGGCAAATAAATCAAAGAAAATTTTAAAGGCAAATACAATAAAACTAAGTGAGTAGTAATGTAATTAATTGAAACAATAACATAATAATGTTGTTTATTATAAAATTAATTTATAGAGCAGTCCACAACTTATGAGTATATACCAGAAGGAAGAAGAAAAAATGACAGTGACAGTAAAAAGAGCCATAGCGCTATGACTCGAACATTCATTCATTCATTCAATGTCCTTGTTACACGACCGGCCCTGTTTAGAATGTAGAATGAATACACGGTTTGATCGCAGCTTGTAGCAGTTTCGTATATAAATTACAATATTCGAATTTTCAATTAACGTCGGATTGCTTTATTGATTTTATAACCCCCAACAAAATATACATGTTGCTTTACTTAGAAACTAACATAAAGTTTAAAAACGAGTGCACCCTCAATTATGGTACACCACATCATGCCTCTTATTATCTTGATTAATTAAAATACCAATTGGCTGGCTCACTTTATAAGAGCGCTCATTTGTTGGTTCGACTCACACCGTGTATCTCTAAAAGGATAATAGATAAAGGCGAAACATTTCCACACGTGAAAAAAACTGTACTCAAAGTTTATAAGTCCACACTATAATTATTATAAATGTGGAAGTAGGTAAATCTGGGGGCACGGCAGTGGCCATCGCCTGAAAACACGTGTAAATTCAATTTTTTAGTGCGATGGCTCAGTCTCAATATATTTATACAAAACATTATAGAATTTTAATATTGATATGCGTCACTAAAAGATGCTGTAAATTATTACGTAACAACTTAATGCTTCGAGTACGGAGATTCCAGACACAATTGATTTTCATTGTTATGGACCACGTTCGTGGTCTTAGAGACTGGACGTATTAAGACAGAAAGTCGCTTAAGTAGAGACTGAATAAATTAATAACCGACTTGGTATTACATGGATCTCACAACTTTTACCGCAGAACAACTGAGTTGCGAGACTTGGTTTTTTTGACAAGTATTGTTTTTGATGGGATTTGTTTGTTTATATCTATCCAACCAATCTTATTAAAATTATGCATTAACATATTGCGATATTAAACAAGGTGTTTCAAAATTGGTACCTATATAAAAGTGTGATTGGTAGGTACGCTCTAGGCGAACATATTTTGTTCTACAATATTTCGAGATGGAGCCCTTTTTTTGAAGGAAATGCCTCTTATTTTAAAGTGTTATCTTAAATGTAGGTCATGTTAAGTCTCACATTAATTTAATTTTTTTAAAGCCTGGTAGAAGTTAGAAAATGTAATAAAATCTTGAACCCCTATTTCGTTAGTGATTTTCTATAATGGTATACCTATATATTAGGTCCTTACATATGAAATTGGCGTTTTTCGTACTGGCCACTTTAATCACAAATTTCTCCTCTTTGGTAAGGAATTCCAAATTCAAATTTGTACAGCTATAGACTCATGTATTTGTGCTTCGATGATCGTCATTCATTTGTTTTTTTTCTTCTGTTTTTTTCTGTTTGCGTCACTCATTTTACAAAATGGAAAACTTAAAATATCGCATTATTTACGAGTACGAGTTCCGCCGTGGCACTAGTGCTGCGGAAACAACTCGAAGGGTGAATGATGTGTATGGCGGTCGTGTTGCAAAAGAAAACACAGTTCGTTTTTGGTTCCAACGTTTTCGTTCTGGAAATTTCGACTTGCAGAACAAGCCCCGTGGACGGCCTGAGACTCAAGTTGATAATGAAGAGTTGAAGGCTATTGTGGAAGCGGATCCATCGCAAACCACGTCCGAGTTAGCTGCAGGCTGCGGTGTTAGTGATAAAACTGTTTTAATTCACTTGAAGCAAATTGGGAAGATTAAAAAGCTTGAAAGGTGGGTACCTCACGAATTGACTGAAGCAAACCGGCAAACGCGCGTCGACTGCTGCGTTACATTACTAAACCGGCACAATAATGAAGGTATTTTAAACCGAATCATTACCTGTGATGAAAAATGGGTTCTTTACGATAATCGGAAGCGCTCAGCGCAATGGTTGGATCCTGGCCAGCCAGCCAAATCCTGCCCCAAGCGAAAATTAACCCCAAAAAAGTTACTTGTAAGCGTTTGGTGGACTAGTGCCGGTATTGTTCATTACAGTTTTCTCAAATCTGGCCAGACTATTACGGCTGATGTCTATTGTCAGCAATTGCAAACCATGATGGAAAAGCTAGCGGCTAAACAACCTAGGCTGGTCAATCGCTCCACGCCACTGCTGCTTCACGACAACGCTAGACCACACACTGCGCAACAGACGGCTACTAAATTAGAAGAGCTTCAATTGGAAAGTCTAAGACATCCTCCGTACTCCCCGGACCTTGCTCCAACAGATTACCATTTTTTTCGAAATTTGGATAACTTCTTGCAAGGGAAAAAATTCAACTCCGATGGGGCAGTCCAAATCGCCTTCAAAGATTTTATTGATTCCCGTCCGACTGGTTTTTTTAGTAAAGAGATCAATGAACTACCTATAAGATGGCAAAAGTGCATAGAAAATAATGGTTCATACTTTGATTAATTAAATATATTATATTAAAAAATATTCGACTTTTTGTTCCTCCCATACAAAACGCCAACTTCATATGTAAGGACCTAATATCTTGTATCTTGAAAAATATGGGTGCTTGTATGGTGTGCATATAAATGTATAAACCATAAACATACGCACCCCTCTCCTTCACTGCTGGGACACAGGGACTTCTCTCTTGACGAGAGGGATCAGGCCTCATGTCCTTCAAACTCTTCAAATTTCTCAGAACATGCTTGACATGATTTCCTCACGATATTTACCTTCACCGTAAAGCACGTGTTTAAAGCGCTTATAATTTTCCAAGAAGAAAAATCCAGAGGTGCGCGGCGGGATTTGAACCCACAACCTTCGGAATGAAAGTCGAGTGTGCTCCCACTTAGCCAATGCGGCTTTGACATAAAATGTGTATCCAAGTGGTAAAAAAAACAAGCGGTGAATATTACACTATATGACCCCGTACGAGGCAATATCTCTAAATCCCATGAATACGGTATGACGGAAACGACTCACACAAGACGGAAGAAGGCGTGTTCCTACTTCCAGCGAGTAATTTATGCACAGATATAGGATTAAACAAATCTTTATTATTTAAAATGTGATATTGTTAATACTTATTGTATTCGTCTTATTTTGTTGTTGTACTTAACAATTCATGGCGAGACGATCTCCAGAATTTCTGGGAAAGCTGGTGGCAAACGGCCTTTGATATTCCCTGCTGGAAGGAAGCAGGGCAGGTCTTTGCCCATCAGTGGGACACATAATAACTCCATAATAAGTTCCTTGATGCAAGTACTAGAGTCGCATACAAGAAATAAATTTGATAAGTATAAGGTATACTACGCTATTATACTAAACCTCGGGTTCCATCTACAGTTTATGCACATTTTAAAATAAAAAAAATATTTTCTTAATATTCTCATCAAAGTTTTAATACAATTTTACCCTGTTGCATGATCTGCAAATAAAAAAATCAATGGTTAAAAATATAGAGCTATGAATTTCATCTGACATCTATCAGTGACAGACTAAGATTCCTCTATATTATATCCATTGATTAATTTATGCGGAGAAGGTGAAGTATACCCTAAGTATAAATAAAACTTGTTTTAACTGTAAAAAAAAACAAAAGCGGTTCATAAACGACGAAGTTATCCGCGGACGAACATAAAAAAAATATACAACACAATACAATACAATACCATACTCTTTATTGAACACAAAATAATAACACACAAAAAGGGCTTTTCAATATTTCAAAAATAATACATAAAAGACAAGCTTTTATCATCGCTCTCACTCACACCACACTCATTTTCCACTCGGTGCTAGTGATTTGCGAGACAATGCCTCATTGTGAACCCATTTGGTACACAGTGGAACCACTCGAGATTGAAGCCATCAATACCTATACCTGATGGATAACCCATGACTTTGTTATCCGGGACGGATTTACAGTCGTGTATTTTGAGTAGCTCCAAATTACTTTATGAAAATTCCTTCTTCGACATTATTATTATAATGATGATGTTACTCTGATTATAAAAGCTACATAACTCCTTGCTGTTATATTTCCTGATACCCACAACCTGAGTATCTGCAAGTCAAGAGTGATTGTACCTTCAAGATCTTTGTGATCCATCCTTGACCACATCGAA
The DNA here is from genome assembly GCA_929108375.1 of Gymnoscelis rufifasciata. Classification (NCBI taxonomy): domain Eukaryota; kingdom Metazoa; phylum Arthropoda; class Insecta; order Lepidoptera; family Geometridae; genus Gymnoscelis; species Gymnoscelis rufifasciata. The sequence goes on along the minus strand of OV815327.1, from coordinate 1,856,394 downwards.
ACGATAGACCTTTGTTTGTCCACAATTGGACAAATTGTCCTGACACAATTTCACCTGATGGTAAATAAGGTGAAATTGTGGACAAACAAAGATCTATCGTCCATTCACAAAAATTCCGCATCCCGCATCCCGCATTTATTTATTTATTTATTTGTTGCATCATAATGTGGTTAATATAAAGGTGTTAACATTCTAAATTCCCTGACATGAGCCCCGTTGGGGCATTACAACTTCATCTTTAAGATGTATCCTAAACTATATTTACTTAAATAAACTATCTTATTTGCTAGTATCGAAAAATAACTAGCAATACTCGCTAGTACTTCGAAGTAGCGACTTCGACTTAGTTTTTTCTACACAAATTTAGCACATTATTTTATTGTAAGTACATTTTTTATTCATATAATTATTAGCTTGAAATGTTGTTCAGTAACTGACATCCTTTGGTTGAAATTCTGAAGGTCGTGTACAATTTTGCCAATATATAAACTAAAAGGATTAACAGCAACCCAAAAACATTCCAAAGGCACAACTAGCTGCCATTTTAAATTCATAACCTCAATATGAAGCCTGCACACGCCTGATAAATTGATAATCGCGGTCGTCAAAACAGTGCGTTGGAGTAACATGGAACACGGTGGCAGATAGTAAATTTAGTGAACTGTTTATAATGCTGATGGAAATTAATGCAAAATCAAAACGTTTATTTCCTTAGTTCGTTTAGGTAAACTTAAAATTGATAAAACTAAATTTTTGAAACATAAACAATCAATGAAATAACAGGTCTTTACAGTACGCTTTTTATCAGTTTTGCAATTTTGTAGTTATTGCAATTTTGGAGTTCTTACGTATACTTAATATATATATTACTTTTTGAATACCTTCAATAAGTAACAATTAATAATAACCTGAAGTTGGTTGAACTTTAAGCAATTTCTCTATAGATAACTTAACAAACTAAAAATTTTTCTATTCGGCTATCCTTATATAATTTTAAAGGTTACTCTTCGGTAATAAATATTTACTAACTTATGTAGGTACACCGTCATTCATTCTACTAAATAGATCCAATCCATCCGAAGGTTGCCTGGATAACATCCGATAAGGCCGCCGATTGTACCACTACAGTTACTAGCATTATACTGGTTTTTTTTAAATAATTTAATTTGTAAGTAATGGTGTGTATAAAAGTTGTATTCTATCTGTCTCTTTAAAAATCTTTTGTAATAAGGCCTCTTTCGAATAATAAATTAATCATAAAGATCTATTGTCATGCTTTTCGAATTGAATTTGAATTGGCACGGCAGAGGTCTGGAATTCGTTCCCTGCTGCTGTATTTCCGAATAACAACAACCTCAGTGTCTTCAAGACAAGAGTGAATAGGGACCTTCTAGATCTATATGATCCATCTTCGTCCACATCGACAGTCACCAGCAGGTGAGATTGTGGATAAACATAGATCTATCTCCCATAGAAAAAATAATATATGTAAATCATATGAAATGCGAAAATATATTTAACTTCTTTTATAATAATAAGAGAAAGTTTTTACTTATCTTAAGCATGTAATTTCACGTAGGCGAAATCTTTATTCATCCAATATTCAAAACAAGGTTAGAAAGCATAATTTTTGTAAACAATTTCTTTGCTTTTGTGAAACTCAAGAAAAGGCAATACTTGAGACATGTTGATGGTAGTTTTACGCAAAACAGACTGTAATCAGTTTTAAGATGAAAGAATATTTTTTGAGTGATTTTATTTATTTAGGGCCCAAATAGCTACTTTGATTGAAGTAAGAACGGGGGTGGAGCGAAGGTTAGGGATCGTAGAAAAATGCTTATAAATCTAGAGTCTGTTAGCTATATTAAAATAACAGTTTTTTTTTGTATTTTGAAAACGGATTTCACTCGCGTAAACTGTGACAAAAATATGCATAGTGTAATCTCTCACATGTACATTTTGAATACCAAAATTGTAATAACTACAAAATTGTAAAAACCGATAAATATGTTCTATTCGCTTCTCAACTCATTGTAATATAGTAATTTAAAATTTAAGATAAACCCCTGATTCCAATGACTTAATTTTCTTAAAAGTAAAATACCATAATATGTTGTAATGTGCACGCGATGCGCTTTCATTTGATACCCCACTCGAGTATATTTGCAGATTTTCCGTTTTCCTTCCCCACTCTCACCCTCATAACATTTAAATGGCATAACAGATTTTCATGAAGTCTAAGAACTTTCGCGCCAAGCTTTCAAACAAAAAAAACTAAATTGAAATCGCTCCATCCGTTCGGGAGCTATGACGTCCCAGACAGACAGACAGAAACACAGACAGACACGTCAAACTTATACCACCGCTCTTTTTTGATCGGAGGTTAAAATTAAAACAACGTGTCAAAACAGTTATTTTCTAGATTTTTCTAAATAACAATTTTTTGTTTAATTAACTAGAAATTGATCTGTCCATGTATGTCATGTGCTTCTAAGGATATTAACGTTTTGAAGTTGACAATACCTTGATTCAAAGCCACAGTCGCAGTTTCTGATTATACACTAAGCCAATACTCGACAAACTGAGAACCTTTTTAAGACAAGCTTAATCACTTCCCGTCTTTAATAAATATTATTGAACACTATTTTTATAATATTAGGTCCTTACATATGAAATTGGCGTTTTGTATGGGAGGAACAAAAAGTCGAATATTTTTTAATATAATATATTTAATTAATCAAAGTATGAACCATTATTTTCTATGCACTTTTGCCATCTTATAGGTAGTTCATTGATCCCTTTACTAAAAAAACCAGTCGGACGGGAATCAATAAAATCTTTGAAGGCGATTTGGACTGCCCCATCGGAGTTGAATTTTTTCCCTTGCAAGAAGTTATCCAAATTTCGAAAAAAATGGTAATCTTTTGGAGCAAGGTCCGGGGAGTACGGAGGATGTCTTAGACTTTCCAATTGAAGCTCTTCTAATTTAGTAGCCGTCTGTTGCGCAGTGTGTGGTCTAGCGTTGTCGTGAAGCAGCAGTGGCGTGGAGCGATTGACCAGCCTAGGTTGTTTAGCCGCTAGCTTTTCCATCATGGTTTGCAATTGCTGACAATAGACATCAGCCGTAATAGTCTGGCCAGATTTGAGAAAACTGTAATGAACAATACCGGCACTAGTCCACCAAACGCTTACAAGTAACTTTTTTGGGGTTAATTTTCGCTTGGGGCAGGATTTGGCTGGCTGGCCAGGATCCAACCATTGCGCTGAGCGCTTCCGATTATCGTAAAGAACCCATTTTTCATCACAGGTAATGATTCGGTTTAAAATACCTTCATTATTGTGCCGGTTTAGTAATGTAACGCAGCAGTCGACGCGCGTTTGCCGGTTTGCTTCAGTCAATTCGTGAGGTACCCACCTTTCAAGCTTCTTAATCTTCCCAATTTGCTTCAAGTGAATTAAAACAGTTTTATCACTAACACCGCAGCCTGCAGCTAACTCGGACGTGGTTTGCGATGGATCCGCTTCCACAATAGCCTTCAACTCTTCATTATCAACTTGAGTCTCAGGCCGTCCACGGGGCTTGTTCTGCAAGTCGAAATTTCCAGAACGAAAACGTTGGAACCAAAAACGAACTGTGTTTTCTTTTGCAACACGACCGCCATACACATCATTCACCCTTCGAGTTGTTTCCGCAGCACTAGTGCCACGGCGGAACTCGTACTCGTAAATAATGCGATATTTTAAGTTTTCCATTTTGTAAAATGAGTGACGCAAACAGAAAAAAACAGAAGAAAAAAAACAAATGAATGACGATCATCGAAGCACAAATACATGAGTCTATAGCTGTACAAGTTTGAATTTGGAATTCCTTACCAAAGAGGAGAAATTTGTGATTAAAGTGGCCAGTACGAAAAACGCCAATTTCATATGTAAGGACCTAATATATACTACTTTACATAATTTTGGGAAGCTTTGTTTATTGAATGATTAATACTTAGATTGAAACAATAGTCACAAAAATCACATTATGAGGAAAAGGTACAAAGGGCGGCATTATCGCTTAAGAGCGATCTCTTACGGCAACCATAAGATTGTTCCTCATTTTAAGACTATAGTTACTGAAATAGTATATTCACCTTGTAAATTTCTGGCCTTGGCTATGGGTGTTTTCTATGTATCATACGTATGTATTTACAAAAAAGTATCTATGTAGTATATCAGTTACCTAACACCAATAGTACAAGCTCTGCTTAGTTTGGGGTTAGGTGAAGCTGTGTGATTAGTCCGGGAATATATATTTTTTATTTAAAAGTAGTTTTCTATTCTATTCCATTCAGAATTCTTCAGTTAAAAAGACAAAAGTGCTTTAACTTAGCACAATAGTAGTTTCCGGTCAAGTTTAGTGCAACTGAGGACTGAACTCTCCGAGGACGTCCTACGTCTAAATAAGGAACGCGGCAGATGTGCCTGTTATATAATGCATGGCCTTACTGCACTGTCCGTTTGACTGTCTCGCTGGAATTCTCGTAAGAAATACAGCTTAGTGTGTTTAGGTCATTGCTTTTCTGGACTATCAATAAAATAAATATTTCCGGACAATCCACACAACAACATTTAGCCCCGTGGTATTATCCTCTAAGGTTTTATTACGGGTACTTTACATCTTATATCTATCTTTTTTTTAAATGTTCGTTGAAGTTCAAGGATGGTTTTTACGGTGAGAAAAAATTGAATAATGGCCGGGAAAACGATTTTGAATAATTACCCGGGCGAAGCCGGGGCGCGCCGCTAGTATATATATAAAAATGAATCCCTATTTCCCTTGGTCACGGCATCACGCCTGAACGGCTGGACCGATTTCGCTAATTCTTTTTTTGTTCTGTTCGTTATTATTAGGAGAAGGTTCTTACGACAGAAAAAAATTAAGGAAAACGCGCGAAAAATTAGAAAATTTAAAATTATTTAACCACCATTTAAAATTATTAAACTTTTTAATGTTACCGTAAGACATTTGACATAGAATTGACAGTACCCATTCGAATTCAATATTCATAGTCATAACTATCGGGTCAGCTAGATCAACCTGACAACTTTATATAATAAAACAATTAACTTAATAAATCAAAAATCTGCTCATTTATGGCGTCTAAGGCGGAACAAAGTTCGCCGGGTCAGCTAGTACTTAATATAATAGATATATATTTTTTTATTATACTTTTTAAACAACCAGACCAAAGAGAAACTGCTCGCAGAACATACAAACTCTTAACCCCTCGGGGAACGAGCCCGCTACCCACTTCGCCACAAGCGGACGCCCACCCACCACGCCACTGAGGCATTCAAATAAAGCTAACTTGATAGAAACTATTGCGATTTTTCTTTTCCAACATCACATTCATTTTTTATGACTAGCCAGAACGTTTTTTATATGCAATGATGCGAAAACCGTCACCTAGAATCACCCAAGCTATTGCTGTAAACCGCTTAAAGAACCTTTCTGTATTTTTGAGTATATCTCGCACATAAAGACAGACAGACACAGCGGGAGTAAAAAAGATAATTTTTACGTTGCTTGGTCATAAACACCCCTGATGATGATGATAGCAGATGTCTAATGACCGTACCACTAACTAAAAACTAATCAGAAATACACGACACGTTAAATTCAAAAACCCACAGATACAATATAATATAATTTTCTGAAACAAACAAAAAACCTCCAAAACTTCCACTATACAAGATTTACAATAACCCTCAACTGCCCTTCCCCGAGACATTTTTCCGCCAATTCCTATTTCATCCCAACTATCAGCTTATTAAAGCCGTATGACGACATATTGTGACGTCACGGCAGCTCTAGTTGGGCATGTCCGCTCCAATATTTGCGATTTATGGACTACTTCATTAGAGGGACTCTGGTTTTTGGAATCATTTACACTGTTGAGTGAAGCACAATCTTTATACTGTATGGTAAATACAGTATAAAGATTTCTCATCTGCTATTTCATCATCATGCCCCTTTTAACGTTTCCACTGCTGGGACACAGGGATTTATCTCTTGGAGAAAGAGATTAAGTCTTATTTAACCACGCAGGTAATGTGCGGGTGCATGTCACACATGTACTTTAAACTCATAAAACAAATAAATTATTTGATTTGATTTGAACTCTTTATATTTTATGTAGTTCTCAGAACATGCCGATTTCAACACGATGATTGTTTTAAACATTCAAACTTGTGTTTCAAAGCGTGCATTTTTTAAGAAGAAAAAGCCTGAGGTGCATGGCGGAGTTGGAACCCGCGATCTTCGGAATGAAAATCGAGTGTGCTCCCACTTGTCCAACATAGTTTCTTATCTTTAGGTAATTTAAAAATAAAATACAAAAAAAACGAAAGCAAATCCATTGTTCTTTTAAAAGTAAAATAATCACATTTCTTGCACGCGCTGAGCTTTCATTAGATACCACAATCGGGTATATTTGCACACAATATTCGGTTATTCTTCCCACTTTCACCCCCACAACTTGTAGACGGAATTGACTTGACCACTTATTAAACACATAAGGTAAATATAAAACTTAAACTTTATTTGAAACTAATAATGTTGTATGAAAGGCTAGTGTAGCATTTTGTCTATACTCATGGGAAGCAAGGTTACAAGACGGTGCAACATGCAGTCGCCTTAGCTCGGCTTGCATTATGCATGAAGGTATATTTTTAGTAGAATAGTCGCCGGGTTTCTGTCGCGCGACTTAATATCGCAATCACTTAGTTGGACGTTTATTATTGCTTGTAACTTGTTCTTTGTTTCGAAACGTTTATGATAGTCGAAGTTGAGCTTAAATTCGTGGGGATTGGGTGCTATTTTGATTGGGGATGATTTTGGGTCGTTCGGCTTTCGGGATTTCGATTTCAAGATTTGCTGGATTTTCAGTTGGTGATATTTTATGGGATGCATTTCTGATAACGTTTACTGGCACTCCATGGCTTGAACTGCCATTGCTCTTCCATCTGAAATTCACGTGAATTATTCTGTTGAAGAGGTAGTAGTTACCCTATTAAATGACAAAGTATTTAAGGCCGTTTGAGCCAAAAGTATCAGGTAGAGGCAACAAGATAAACAGATAACTTAGTCAATAATAGTAATTAATTGATAGTAAAATTATCGGACATTTTAATGTTGATGCATGCCGCGTCCAACCATACTAAAAAAATCTATGAGTAAGGCCATTCTCCACCAGTTGACATTCTCAGGCTGAGACGAAATATTTTGTTTGCATAAATTGAATTCATATCTTAATTGAGTTGCATCTGAGTTTTTCCAATTTGCGTTATTACTTTGTTATTTTGGTGCAATAACATCAACACTAACCGTTTCCAAAAGCAAAATCGACCAATACAGAAACTAAAGTTGACGGTGGTCAGTTATTAGATCAACACTAATACAGTTTATCTGGCTTGGCTTGTGTCTCCACCCGACGATGATATCAAAGCGAGCTACAAGTGGTTTAATCAAGTGGAGTAATCGTCATTCCGCAGTAGGAGTACCAGTGTCAGACTGCACCAAACAGGCTGCAAACAGAGAAAGATGGCGGGCGAACGTTAAGAAAGCTGTGTCCGTCTCTAACACCAAATGATGCCTCAATGTGACCACGACCGCTCTGTCAAACGTGGCGCCCTCGCAGCGAGTCGCGAACGGAATCGCCGCTTCCGTAACTAACTAACCTTAACGATTTTAGGTTAAACTTAAAGATTAAGACACCTAACCTTCGCACACGGGATTCGAACCTGCATCTCCGGGAAAGCGCTCCGACGTGCTACCATTACACGAACTCCTCAATTACGTGATAGGTCGAAATTCTTCTATACATTGTAATATCGGGTGAAGCCCCCGACTAACGACATCTCGAAGAAAATCCTCCTTTCTCTGCAAATAAATTAAAAAATAACTTACATAAAGGAGGTTATCCTTTATTTAGGAGAATACTCTCTCGTTCGTGGAGATTACCTGACGAGAGAGGGGTGGTCTCGTCGCGCATCCCTCGTTCGTGGAGACGGAGCGTTTCCATTCATGCCAAGCTTGTTGATTCGCCACAAAACAACATCGAATCAGAAAAATATATGCCTCAACTTCTCATTCTGAACTAGCTGCCTGCCCGCGGTTATGCTCACGTAATATTACATCGTGAAAGTATTATATAATAAGCAGATTTGTATCAGCAAGAGTGCTGAGTGGTGTGTGTGTATGTGCGCGAGTGGTAAGCAGAAATGTACGATTATTCCGTAAACGAATTTCTTTCTTCGGAATCAGTTAAGAAATCGCTTTAGTTGACATTATGCATAGGGGTTTTCTTGCCTCGACCTGACCAATAAATAACAAAGATAAGTAATTTATCTAAGCACTCCGGATAACTATCTCATTTATCTCTCTCAACCAATTCTCCACACGAATCCGCCATTAATTTTTATGTCTCGTTCTGTTATGTTTGACAACACAATACAATGTTTGGAACTGAGCCAGTCCGTTGTATGATATAGTATCCTATTGTATCAATTAGTGTAGGCAATGTTAGTTTCAATGTCAGTTGTAGTGGTATTAAAATAAAATAAATAAAGTACCTTGGAAATAAAGGCTTGTTTATTACGAGATATCTGAAGGCAACGAAAGTGTGTCAAATATTTTTAGTACCTACGCAGATGTGATGATATCGAGTCGTCGAAGCCCAGGGACACTAGCTTCAAGTCTTTTGTGTTCTTTCCACTGTATTTGAAAGAATGGGTACGGGTACCCTGGTACGGGAAACTTAATGTCAGACGTTAACAAACAAGATTAAACAACTCAATGATAGCTCCTGGGTCACGGTATTAGACGGCTGAAATGATGATAATAATAATAGAAATAGATATATTTATTGATAAACCTTACTTTAGTTCAACTATTGTAATTTGTGAATATATATTAAGACGCCTCCGTAGCAATCGCAATAAAAACCAACCAATTCTTTAAATATAATATATATGAAATAGAAAAAAATATTTACTATAGTTAAGAAGTAAAGAGCTGTTCTTTGACTTTGTTGCTCAGTTATAAAATCAAGGCAAACTTACAAAGAAAGGCCAAGACAACACACCTTTACTCCAAATACCCCGGACTTATAATTATAAGTTTATGCCTCCCCAGTGCGCAGAAGCAGTGAAACGCGCCTTTTACGGCGTTTTGCGCAAACGTACCCTTAAAGGGATTTATAAAATTAACGGCACTTTAAAATGGCCGAAAATAAAATTTTTAATGCCGTTAAATGGACGATAGCAAATAAAACTTTTAGCGCGCTTTTCAATTCAGTGAATCTTTTAGGATATAAATATAACTTCTGTGATTTTTCACTCTGTTTTTCACTGTGATTTTTACGGACCGCGTAATAATAGGTGTTTTATTATAAGTTATCCGAACTCTTCTGATTGCTTTCTGAGATTTGGGGTTAAATTTATTTTTATACTTTTTCTACCAATATATCTCAGTAACCGCATACGTTAGATATTTGTTCCCTTAACCCTTTGTGTTTGGAAGCATTTAATCTATCAATTAACAAGAGTTTCATCATTTACCGCGTACTACGCCATTTTTTCAAAATGGCTGACTTGTAATTTTTGTTAAAATTAAATAACTGATCGTAACTAAATCTCGGCATAGGCGTTGAGTTTGTATCGCAATTTTATGAGAATTTAATTCCCAAGGCCTTATCATCATCCCTCTCTAAAGTCAAAGTCAAAACGTTTATGTCCTTAGAAGCATACATAGACACGGATAGATAGACTTAAAACTAAACCATAGACCTTAAGTTAATAGCTATATATTAATATAGGTACATTAACATCTATTTCACTTTCAGAAACAAAACTTATAATGTAGGTTTGCCTTTCATAATATTGTTTGACATCGGTTTTCAAAAAGACATTCAACACTATTAAAATTCTCTCATCCTCATTTGAAGTGATACAACTAGCATAGATTTCTATCACAAAGGCTCTTCTTTGAAGTGAAGCCTGCACGTTCGTTCGACCAGAAAGTGTTCTTCCAAGCTTATATTAGAAAGAATTGAACTTTATTGGAAAGTAAAACACTCGGAAAATTGCAACTTGTATTGAGAATCGATCATTTGTATGGACAGTCTAACAGCCGGGTTTCAATTGATATTTTCTAGACTTTATTTTGATATACTTAGTATGCATTTTTAACTCCCGAACGAAAAAGAGGGGTGTTATAAGTTTGACTTTTCAGTCACTTTGACACGGATATAGAAAGCTGTTGGTCCCAATAAAGAACAAAAGCAACTTTTTACATAAATAAAAATCTATTACTACGCGAGCAAAGCCGAGGGTAGAAGGCTAGTTATCAATAAACACAAGCTAATCGGTCTTAAAAACATAACTTCTAAACATCAAAATTATAAAGTTATGAAAGAATATTTAACAGCCAAATCTGTAAAGCTTTATTTGTTTTCACTTAGAGTATCAGGATTTATGTGTAAATTGAAAAGGCTCTTCGGGTAAAAATATTATGTCCGAGAACAAAGCTTATCCACTCGTAGCTCGGGGCGAGTAGGGATGGGAAACGATATTAGGTTTATCGATTGAAATTAGATGACTTCGATTTAGATTTGAAACTTTGGTAAGGGTCGTTGTTTAACTGCTATGGTATGTAATTTACATGCATTTGAATTCCCAAATTACTTCCCAGAAATTTCCGACAGCTCTCGGCTTATAAAAGCTATTTGATAATTTAATCATTGGTAGGTGTATGGATAGTAAACCAACTTTTCAACAAAATTTAGAGATTCGAATTTCACCCTAATATGAGCTACAAAATACCAAAGGTGCTGATTAAGAGGCGAAATTCAAATCTATTAATTTTGTTGAAGAGTTGGTTTAATTCCATAATTGTTATACTAATGACTATAAAATCAAAAAGCTTTCTCTATCCTAAATTAGCTATTTTTTTGAATACTACTACACAGACGGGTCCATCATAATAAATAACCAAAACATCGATAAAATCACAGTCCAATTACGTCACACATCGACAAACATCCCAACACTAGCATCCGGATGGTGTCACTAAATAATTCATGAGTTGCCTGATTGGAAAAAGACTGGTGGAGTTGACGACGTCTTAATACAACCTCGGCAGATGTGCCAAATCAAACCCTCGTTTGTAGCCTGTATATGTTATGAAAAGAATAAAAGTAGTAATTTATTATTTATCATCTGTTTTTGTGGTTAATTAGCCATTTTCTTGTAAATATTTCACGGCTCGGTTGGGTCATAGGCCGTATAAGTTGCAAGATAGATTCGATTCGCATCTGTAGATCAGTTTTGTATGTAGGTGCAGTTTTTGATCTCTATACTTACATCGGTCACCTAACACCCATTATACAATCTCTGCTTGGGGTAAGAAAATATTGAGTGAAGAGTTTTCTACGCGCTCGCTATCTAGCTATCTATATAAAATATATTTGTAGATAGGTTTAAAGATATTTTCTCAGAAGAACAATACAGTTCACTTAACAGAGAATACAACATGTTTTTCTTATTTAAAACGATAGAAAGATAAATATATCTTTGCGCGAAAGACGAACAGACAGAGTTATTGCCGTGTTGGCTAAGTGGGAAGACACTCGACTTTCATTCCGAAGGTCGTGGGTTAAAACCCCGCCACGCACCTCAGGATTTTTCTTGTTTGGAAATTTATGTGCGCTTTTAACACGTGCTTTAACGGTAAAGGCAAACATCGTGAGGAAACCGGCATGTTCTAGGAACTTTAAAAGAGTTTGAAGGACATTCACCAACCTGCAATAGGCCAGCGCGGTTTATTAAAAATAAAAATTAAAATATAAATCGTTTATTTCAGACATACAAGTCCATATATGATGAAATAAAAAAAAAATTCACACAATTAATTTAACAGAGTAAAATATAGTAATTAAGGCCTAATCTCTCTCGTCAAGAGAGAAGTCCCTGTGTCCCAGCTGTGGGAACGTTAATGAGATGATGATGATATTAGTATGGATTAGATTTATTAGATCAATTGTTAATTAGCTATTTTATTTTATAAACAATATAAACATTTGTAAAGGCGAATGTTTGAGTGACTTAGGAGAGATATATTCTATCAAACGAGCAGGGTGTTAGCTACACGGGTTAAATTCCCGCTAAAGGACCGGTTTTGGGTTTCTGTGTATTTACAGTTTCTGGTCCAGAATTTAAATCAGTTCAGTTGCTTTGGTGCGAACAGCGTTATTGGTTGAAAATATTTATTTTGGCGAGAGGTACACTGCAACATTTCCAAATATACCTTTGAATCCCCGGATTTTAATTGCGGAAAATAATATTTTACGTAAAAAATAAAATTTCAAGAAAACGTGTACCTATGTTACCATTCTAATGATTTTGACATAGACAAAAAAAAATGTATCAGAATAACTCAGGTGCTGGTCACCTGAGTTGAGAGGTCACACACGTGACCTCCGGGTGGTGCTAAGAGCAGTCTCTGGTGGTAGGCTTCGGCCGCGGCTTGTCACCACCCTCTGGGCTGGCCAGTGCGTGAAGCGATTTTTTCGTGTTTCGTAATGTGGCCCGGAGAAGCCATCTACCTTCTAGGTCTTCATGTCCCATCTTAGACCACATCGTCACTTTACAATGGGTGAGATTGTGGTCAAATGAAGGCTTATACAGCGTAAAAAAAAATATATATATATCAGAATAACACATAATTACATATGTAACGTTTCATCAAAATCCATTTAGTAGTTCTATCGTGAAAGAGCAACAAGCACATCCTCACGAACTTTCGTTTATAATATTAGTAGGATGTCCAGTAATGCACCAATTCCCAGGAGAATATTAACTAAGAGCTATAAGTTTCAGCATGTTAGTCTGAAGTTAGGCGCAGAGCGAAGGTGTGAAGTGTGTCACAGGTGCACCGCACGTGACGTTACGTTCACAACTCACTTCTCGCCAGATATGTATCAGGGGTGCAGACATTTTATACTATTTTAATGAATTGAGTTGAGGGTTGAGTTAATTTAAAAATTTAAGCTACTTTTTCTACAGTTATTGTACACATTTTATGTTTTACAAAGTGATAAACTCCACTTATAGGTTGAAACTAATATTCTAAACCACCACAAAAATGTATCTGCTAAAATATTTCAAAATTATAATTATTTATTCAATTGATTAGCACGACTTACAAATCAATTACACTACCTAATTAATAGATATATTTATACCTACATATGAAAGTCCATTCATTCACTATAATAATTTTAATAAATATCTTGTATTAAGGTTTCTGTGTGTGTAAAAGCCGTGTTGGCTTAGTGGGATGACACTTGACTTTCATTCCGAAGGTCGTGAGTTCAAACCCCGCCACGCACCTCCGGATTTTTCTTCTTGAGAAATTTATGTGCGCTTAAAACACGTGCTTTAACGGTGAAGGCAAACATCGTGAGGAAACCGGCATGTTCTGAGATCTTTAAAGAATTTGAAGGACATGTGACATTCACCAACCCGCACTTGGCCAGCGTGGTGAATTAAGGCCTAATCTCTCTCGCCAAGAGAGAAGTCCCTGTGTCCCAGCAGTGGGAACGTTAATAGGGTGATGATGATGAAGGTTTCTGTAATCTCAGCATAATCTTAAATTATGAATACTTACCTTGTAAATCTTGCAAAGTTTAGAATTAACCAGGCGCCCAGAGACTGAGGAATAATAGATGCGCCATAACAAAGAACACACCTTGAATCTTAGATGTGCCCTTTGTGAGCTGGGTTGCCAGCTGTATATATATACGAGGCCAGATTTAGCGATTTCTGGTTTTGAACGGAATTTTATATAATACTAGCTGACGCCGCCAAACGTTGTTTTGCAAAATTAAAAATAGATAGTAGCCGATTTTGAATGGAATTTTATATAATACTAGCTGACGCCGCCAAACGTTGTTTTGCAAAATTAAAAATAGATAGCTGATTCACAGACCTACTGAAAACGCATTTGGTAAAAATCGGTAAAGCCGTTACGGAGGAGTACGGTAACTAACATTGTGACAGGGAAATTTTGTATTGAAGATAGATAGATATAGCTTTTCACGCTATGTATTTTCCCGCTGGAACAAGGTTTTTTTCACGGTAGGTTTAGCTTAAAGCCTTTCTTGATGAATAGGCAATCTAACAGTGAAATAATTATTCAAATCGGACCAGCGTTTTAGCAAACAAACTCTTCAGCTTATAATATTTTGTCTAGATTATGTCGTCGTCATATTTAAAATTATTCGATAGGACCACCTCAATATAACTATGTAAAAAGACGTATTCTCAAACATTGTATTTTTATTTTCAAATGAGCGAAACTGGGATAGAGATAAAAGCAAATAAATCATCATAAAATTTTGAAGTGGTTAGATTTCTCACTTCTATAGTCTTCCATTTATCTACATTATGTTGACAAGGTGTTCAAAATGACCAGTGCTTTAATGTTTTCATCATCATTATTTTCACAACTCATGACTCTTTTTGGCGCTGACTGTACCTAAGTAGGTATCTTGTAAAAAATTGTGCTAGCAACCATCAACGTTTCAGCTCTCGAAATCCACTAAACTGCTACTACTAAAAATGCCATTAGTACGGAGAACCGGACTAGGTCCAGGTTATTGGCAAAAGAGGGGATTTTAGTCCGTCGACAGTAAAACAAATTGCATTTAGAGCATCTTTCTAATAATTATACTTTAGGAGTAAAAACTTTTGAAGGATTTTGGGACTTGGGATTTTGGGAATGGTGTTTGCGATAAATGAGAGGATTTTGGGACTTGTACTGTGTTTGTGATGATTATGTTTCAATGAGAAATTTTAATTTTCATGTCACTTTCTGCTGGGCGCGCACTAGTGACTTTTGTCATGGTGACAAAGTCATTTACTTATTGTAAAAGCGAATTCCATAACCACCAACACACCTCCATACAACATAATCTACCGCCTGGTCTTTTTGCTAGGCCAATATCTAGGCTTAATTCACAAGTTATAAGTTAGGCCACGGTGACTAAAGTCACCAGTGTTTATTAAAGTATTTATTTATTACCAGATTTATTTCGTGGTATTTGACTGATTATTTACTCTTCAAAATTATACCTTATAAACAGAATTTTAGCGGCCGAAGCCTACCATCAGAGACTGTTCTTAGCACCACCCGCGGAGGTCACGTGTAAGGATTCAGAGGGTTACCACTTACGGACGTGAACAGACAAAACCTCCAATCAAAGTCAAAACAATCTTATGTATGTACGTATACCCTATATTAATACCCTAACATTGATTTTTTCCCCATAATCACGAATGTATAGGTCAGAATTCCACAAAAACACTGGCTACCTGCCAAGATACTCATAAAATTGGCTAAATAAGCTGTGTGGGGTCAAGTGAAAAACTTTCTGAAGCACCCTTCGACTTGATTTTGTGACAGGACTTAAAACAATGATTAGGATAATTGAAAAAGTTCGGGGTTGTATTTGAGTCAGGTGAGTAATCAAGTCACGAGATAAAATAAAAATATCAAAAAGAATTTAAAAGATGGGTAAAGTTTGATAGTGAAAATTATTTTTAGAAAAACGAAATAAATTTTGAGCGACGTTGCCAGGATTAATAAATTCTATTTTGTTCATAAAACGGGTAAAATCTTTGTCTAATAATAAATAAGTATCGCTACATGATATGCTTTTAGATATAATTTTCCCAATATGAAAAGATCTATGTTTAACTTGGAAATAAGTAATTTTAATTACTTTGGACATATCGGATTCAGTCTTACAATGGGTTAATAGATTATCTAAGGCGTTATTGAAAATTTAAAACAAAACTACTTACCGGATAAAATTATACTAATCTCAATTTTCACGGTAAAAAGTAGCATAAAGCCTTTCTTGGTGAATAGGCAATCTAACAGTGAAAGAACTATTCAAATCGGACCAGTTGTTTCTGAGTTTAGAGCGTTTTAGCAAACAAACTTTTCAGCTTATTATATTTAGTCTAGTTTATGTCGTCGTCATATTTAAAATTATTCGATAAGACCACCTCAATATAACTATGTAATGAGACCTACGACGTTATTGAAAATTTAAAACAAAACTACTTACCGGATAAAATTATACTAATCTCAATTTATTTACTTATAAAAGCTCTAAGGCCTGCGATTTCATACAAATATGCTACGTCGCGGGGCCCTCAACAGATCAATATTGTATGTGTTTGGCATAAAACCGCGTCCGCGCTTCTAAACTCAGCGTCATGCCATTCCGAAGGTCGTGGGATCAAACCCTTCCACGCACCTCTGGATTTTCCTTCTTGAAAAATTGTGTGTGCTTTAAAACACAATGCTTTAACGGTGAAGGCAAACATTGTGAGGAAACCGGCGTGTTCTGAGAACTTTAAAAGAGTTAGAAGGACATATGATAGTCACCAACACTTACTTGGCCAGCGTGGTGAATTAATGCCTTATCTCTCTCGCCAACAGAGGCCAGCTGTGGGAACGTTAATTGGGTGATGATGATGATGCCAAACTTCTTGAAATAAACAAAAGAACCCACTGTTAATCTAAAATTCGTCGTTAGGTACAAAAAAAAACAAAACACAACTATCAAAACAATTATCAATTTCTCCATCCAAAACCCGCAATATTGAAAGTTCCAAGTTTCGTCCTCAGCCGTCGACATCCAAAAACAAAGAGTGTAACTTGGAGACCATTAATAAGTTGTGACAGTTTAAGAGAGAGCATTATAAAGTTAAGTGAGTAAGCCGAGTTACCAGGGACGGTCACTTTCAAGTTCTATAGTTCTATTCGGATAGGGATGGGGTCGATAAAGTCGGTGGAAAAGTCGGAAAAAAGTCAATGTTTCCTTTTCTTCTTACTTTTTAGGCACCCAGGTGACAGTTATGAGTAAACCTATTATATATTAGAATAAAAAATTAAATTACATGTTACCTGACCGATATTATTCCATTTCTTTATTTGTTAGTTTGTAAGTATGTGTGTAATTCGTGTCCACAATCGCCGAAGGTTTTGCCTGAAAACCAGTGCTACTTCGTGCATCGTAGCGACATAAAGCTGTGGCAAAACCTTTTGGTCCACACACGTTAAAAGGTAAATCATTGTGTTTCCATCTTATTTCATGTCTGTATTAATACATGGATTATTTATTATTTAATTTCTATGAATAAGCCGGATGCCTCGATGCAACTCTATTTGGCACACGTATCCACAACTTGCTCCAATTTGACGCCAGTGGTCTAAATAGTTAGTAAGATCGTCGCTTAATACTTCAAGTTAATGCCTATGCCTGTTTACTGCACGTCGGAGATTCGCCAAGGTTACCTTAATATACATTAACTTTGAGTAGTTTAGGGTTGAAGGATGCTATAATGGCTTTGCTTAACCTTATAATGGCTTAACCCACAAACTACGACAGACATAACACCATTGAAAATTAATAAGTCTAATATTTTGTTATAACATTCTGCAATCGTTATCGACCACAAATGTAAAATATAAAAGTAAGAGGTGCAAAATTAAGGATAAAAAGCGTAACAGTATGTATTATAATCAACTTATTAATCTTATTAATCATATTTCTTCCAAATAATCTAACAAAAAAAATATGTTAACTATTTTGTACATTAGTTAAGTTAAAATTACGGTAGGTATCTAAACGGTTGGAGATGCAATACTTCCCGTGCTAGTCGAAACTGTGTTACGGCAAAGTAATGATTCCCGCCCCATACAAAAATAAACAAATAAAGTTAAAGCCACTTGGAAGCTTATCAATAATGAGACTGGCAAATCAGTACCCCGTAGTAAACAGATTAAGTTAAAAATTAATGATAATATCTTAGTCAAAGACAATGACATTGCCAATGCTTTTGAAAGTTTTTTCTGTAACATACCGAAAACTATAACGCAGTCATTAAACTCATCTACATCTAAGGCTGTGGAACTATTAGAGGCATCCGTAGATGCATGTGCTGAAGTCTTTTACTTTACTCATGTCACTGCCGACTGCATAGTGAAAACATTCAAATCTCTCAACATCAAATACACAGAAGATCTTTGGAATATCTCAACAAAAGTGCTAGGTAATATTATTAATGATATTGCCTCCTGGCCTTCATTTTTAACAGCTGTGTCGATGTTGGTATCTTTCCGGATCTCATGAAATATGGCAAGCTTGTCCCTCTTCATAAATCTGGTACTCAATTTGATCCTGCAAATTATCGGCCTATCTCAGTTCTTCCCGTAATGAGTAAAATCTTTGAAAAAATTATTTTAACACAATTAATTAATCACTTAGATTGCAACAGACTTCTGCATAGCAATCAGTTTGGCTTCACCAAAGGTAGATCAACTACTGATGCTGGAACACTATTGATAAAGCACATTTTGGCGGCTTGGGATAGAGCGCAAAATACTATCGGCGTGTTCTGTGATCTCTCCAAGGCTTTTGATTGTGTCTGCCATGCAACACTTATAAATAAATTAAAGCATTACGGCATTCACAACAAAGCCCTTGAGCTCCTACATTCCTACTTGACCGATAGAATTGAAATGGTTCTAGTAGGTAATGAAAGATCCTCAGGATCAAAAATCGAATTAGGGGTTCCACAAGGATCAATACTTGGGCCTTTTTTGTTTTTAGTATATGTAAATGATCTCCCGTATTTTGCTAAAGACCTTTGTGACATAGTCTTATTTGCTGATGATACTTCTTTATTATTTAAAGTTGATAGGAATAAAAATAATTTTGACGATGTAAATAACTCACTGTCACTAGTACTAAATTGGTTTACGGTTAATAACTTACTGCTAAACGCAAAAAAAACTAAATGTATTAAATTCAAACTCCCTAATGTTAAAGAATTTCCTACAAAAATCATATTAAACGATGAAATTCTCGAGCTCGTTGACTCAACAGTGTTCCTAGGTTTACATATTGATTCTCGTCTACAATGGAAACCCCAAATTACAAACCTTGCAGGTAGACTTAGTTCAGCCGCTTATGCAGTGCGAACAATGAGATATATCACAGATGAGGGTACAGCTAGACTGGTTTATTTTAGTTACTTTCATAGTATTATGTCATATGGTATCCTACTCTGGGGTGCTGCAGCCGATATTCAAACTATATTCGTGCTGCAAAAAAGGGCTGTACGTGCAATATATAAAATGAAACCACGTGACTCCCTCAAAGAAAAATTCAAAGAGATTAACATTCTAACTGTAATCTCACAGTACATTTTTGAGAACTTGATGTTCACCCACAAGAATAAGCATTTGTTTTTAAGAAAAAGTGACGTACATAGTATTAACACGAGAAGTAAAGAAAAATTACTAATTCCTACTTACAGACTAAAAAAACTAGGCAAATCATTTATGGGTAACTCTGTACGTTTTTATAATAAGCTTCCTCATAATGTAACAGAGCTTCCTATTAGAAAATTTAAATCATTTATTAAGAGAAGTCTAATGAAAAAAGCGTATTACTCTATAAATGATTATATAAAGGATGATGCAGCTTGGATAGATGTTGCTTAGTTCCACAGTAACAGGCTCTAATAATTCTGGTTGACCAGGACTGATATGCTCATGTTAATAGCTTCCTTATATGACAAACATTTTTTTTTGTAATTGTAAATGTTAAACTTATAATAGTTACCTATAAATAAGAACTCCAAAATTGTAATAACTGATAAAGCTGTGTTGTTCTATTCGCTTCTCAACTCAGTATAAAACATTGAAGCGAACTGTCAAGACAATGTTATTTCCTTGATATTTGTTATTTAAGCAATTTAGTTTTATTAATTTTAAGTTGACCTGTCCATGTAGGCTATGTGCTTCTAAGGAAATAAACGTTTTGACTTTGACTTTGATACAAATACAGGTCATATTAGCGTGTACGAAAGCTTGTTAGTAAGGCGCACTGCTTTGAAACAATAGGATCCGATCAGGTGACTTTTTTCTATTGTCTTCGGGTCATTCATTGTCTTTCGCAGTTACACTTACGGACAAAGAAATAGGCCAAAATGATTTAAACTTATACAAATGAAAGTAAGAACTAACAACGTGTATGGATTCGTTACTATCGGGTATTCGGGTGGTGCTAAGAACAGTCTCTGGTGGTAGGCTGCGACCGCGCCTACCACCCTCCGGGCTGGGCCAGTGCGTGAAACGATTTTCTCGCGTTTCGTAATGTGGTCCGAAGAAGCCATCTTCTAGGTATTTATCATGCCCCATCTTAGACCACAAATCGTCGCTTTACATCTGTTGCGATTGTGTTCAAATGAAGGCCTATCTAGCATAAAAAAATTAAAAAAAATAAAACTATATCATTTATTACACTTTACTTTCTTATCGTTACGTTACTCGTTACTTTTGATACCTCATTTTATTCGGGTAACGATTGAAATCCGTATGTCGTTGCCGTGTCGCATCATTCGTAATTTGTGAAAACATTATTTACCTATCCATTGCATAGTCAACTGCGTAGTGTGTATTTTTTAAATACCATATTTTTTACTAGTTTATGTTGTTCTTAATTTAGTATGTTATTTCAACGGTAATAGTGTAATAGATTTGCTATTGATATGATAAAGACCGATACCGCATTAACGGTATTTACGTATACAGTGTTACCGATAATACGAAAAATGCGAGTAACGAAAATGTATTCGTGAGTTACGATTCATTTATCGGTACTAGATGGAGCGCCCGTTACTCAGTAACGAATACATATTTAAAATTTAAGAAAAACCCCCGATTCCAATGCCTTTCCTTAAACGTAAAACATAATATTATGTAATGTGGACGCGATCCGATTTCATTTGATACCCCACACTAGTATATTTGCAGATTTTCGGTTTTCCTTACCCACTCTCACCCCCATAACTTTTAAACTGCTCAACCGATTGAAACATGTCTAAGAAAACTCGCGCCAGACTCACCTATCATATAAAAACTAATTTGAAATCGCTCCATCCGTTCGGGAGCTATGGTACCACAGACAGACAGACACGTCAAACTTATAACACCCCTCTTTTTTGGTCGGGGGTTAAAAATTGGTATATAAAGTGTAAATGGCAGGCACCAGGCGAACATATTTTTTTCATGTTTCGATTTGGAAGTCCATTTGTCGAAAAAGGTGTAAATTTGTAAATGGATATTTTTCGTGAGTGACAGTGTTTATTTAAACGCGGTAATCTCAGGAATAACTTGCCCAATTTGTAAACAAAAAAAAGGTGTGTGTGCGATTCACACACGATAGAAGAGAAACTTCAGTAAACCGACTAAAGAATAAGAATAAAAAAAAAACAAAATAAAAATACTATGCAAAAAGATTTTGTTCGGGCGGTCACCCATCCAAGTACTGGCGTCGCGCAAAGTTGCTTAACCTTGTTAGCGTTTAAGATTGGCTTACCCGACAGGTAAGCCAATCTTATTTCCATTTCCGTTGCATCCGGTTTCAAATCACAACGATTCTAAAGAAGTTTCACTTCAAAAACATTGTTAGATAACCTATTTATCGAGGAAGGCTTTTACGGATGTATTGTACATTCCACGGGAAAACCCATAATAACGCGGGAAAAAGAATAAACGACACGCACGGGGTACTGCTAGTTTTCTATAAACTAGAAATTGATTGAACAAAGGGAAAACTAGTCACATAATACATACAGATTTGACAAGTACAAACATATATTTTTTTATCATTTCAGCCTAGGATGTCTATGAAGGACATAGGCCTCATTCATCCTAGGCCATGCATCCACCGTAAGCCCGAGGTCATCCGTCCATCTAGTTGGTGGTTATTACATTGTTATCGCGTTTGATCAGCGGAAGTAAGGCTTCTAGGGTTCTTTGCCGTGATTTATTGTGAAAGATTTAAAAGTACGGTCGTTAGAACTTGTATGGCTAAATATATCACGGGAATGTATGAAATTTTGTTGTAAACTCGTTTTTCATATGAAATAAATTGCCGAAGTGTGAATGAGTTGGGAAAAGTAGGGCAAATACGGGAAAAGTGATAAGGGTGATGTTTTTTGATAAGGGTACAATTACTAGGAATAGGGTGTTTTCAACTTGATAGTTTGATGTTGGTTACAACTTTTGTTATTTTAGATAGATAGAAAATTCTGTTTTACACACACCATTTAACAAAAATACAAAATTATTAATAGTAAAATTTTACCTAGCATGCGTAATGGGTGGGCTTATTGCTTAAATCTATTTCTTGTAGACTACCTTTGTATGGAAATAATTTAATTCAGGAAGGTTGTGGTAAACAAAATAAAACATACTCAATTTACAAAAATAAAAACAAAAACTTACTCTAACTATTATTAATCCTATGACTACTATTGCCTATACTAAAAATGTGTATTACCTACTTATGCCAAATTATCTAAATATAATTTTTTGACAAAATTTAAGAGATTTCTAATAAGAAATGCTGTTGCATTCCAATAAAATAGGCACAGCAACACTTTGGGGGACCAGGTTATGGTCAACGATGGTTAAGGAAAGGTTTGGTTTCATATAACGTGAGGCGAGCATACAGACAAAGATACTCACAGTTTAAATATCCAGGACTGCCTACTCCGCCTTGCATTAACAACACTGTCCTTTGTTAGCACAACACACACGATACTTTTCACAATCTGGCCAGGCTATTTTGATTTGTATTGGATTTTGATAGGATTATAGATTTTGCGATGCTCGCGCGCGGTTCGTGTGAGATCGTCGATCTGAGTTCTTCTTCTTCTTGTGTTTTTGTCGCTGCTAGCGCGCTCCTGTGTCTTCTCATATATAACCTGTGCACGTCATTCATGACGTTTCGATGCCTGATTTGTCGATACACGATAAATGAACCAAAATAATAGAGAGTGGGAAATTTGAATTTAGAACTACAATTTTATGGAAAATTATACATTACACCGCGCTGTAAAACAAACTTAAGGTCATACTTTTCAATAAGACACACTTAGTACTTCAATTATTGTCTCTTTTTAACCACCGACCATAAAAGAGGGGTGTTATAAGTTTGACGTGTCTGTCTGTCTGTCTGTCTGTTACATCATAGCTCCCGAACGGATGAAGCGATTTCAATTTAGTTTTTTTATGTATGAAAGGTGAGTTTAGCCCGGGTGTTATTAGACATGTTTCATGAAAATCGGTTGAGCAGTTTTAAAGTTATGGGGGTGAGAGTGGGAAAGGAAAACAGAAAATCTGCAAATATACTAGTGGTATCAAATGAAAGCGCATCGCGTCCACATTACATAATATTATGTTGTTTTACATTTAAGGAAATGAAGGCAACAGAATCGGGGGCTTTTCTTAAATTTTAAATTTAGATTTGTAGTCTCTGTCAATTTAAACTTGATTAGGATTTCTCATTCCACCTTCTTGTTTAATTTACAAAAAAAAGTTCTGTGCAGTAAACACTGAGCCAATTTATAAACAGACACAACCGTCAGCCACCTGTCGGCCGACAGCGGCGACTCTTAAAAACAATCTGACATGCGTGCGATTAATAACTATATACTGTGGCCACGAAATATGCGAGTCACATAAGTGGATGTTTCCAGGGTTCAAAATGGCGTTCAACTGATAAACATCTTTTACACTTTATAATTTTATTTAACTCGACACTGGCAAATTGTCGCTTCAAGCGCAAAGTCCAATTAAAAGAAACTGAACTGGATGCTTCCAGATCAGTTGACACAAGAGGTCACATTGCATTGGTGGAATTTAAATATGTAATAAATTCAATAGAATAGGAAATTATTTATAACAATAAAATATAAAAACCTAAATAAACAAAGATACATTTAAATTAATAGTGTAACTCACGATAACTTTGAAAGTTTAATATACAAGATGTTTTAAATTGGTATACAAATCAGAAATGGTGTGAATGACAGGCAAACAAATAAAATGTCATTATTAGTATTCATAAAATGTAGCTTTTTGTAACAAAGATGAGTTTTGTGAGAAAATAAGCTTGTACGACTCTTAATCTATAGGGCTACTCCAGCTGCTAAAATTAATAATTAGGTATTGGCTACGAATAACACAGATTAACGCGGACTAACAGAAATTCAACGTTGTTTTTTCTTATTGAACGATTTGACAATAAATGTTGAGTTTATAGCTTTTTTGATGCAATTACAAAATATATTTTCTTCTTTATTGTCAATGTTATGTGTTTCAAATAAAATTTATTTTCCTGCTTTTTTAAAAGTCTTAACTATGCCCATGAATAAAACTATGCACTTGTGTAAAGTACTGATACTCGCTTGTATCGTAGCCCAACCGTGGGGGTGGGATCATTAATTGACGCGGACGCGTGGATGCGTGTGACAAGTCGCCAGCCTAATGGCCCGATGGGGTCATGCATAATTTGTTATACTCAAGATGACCCGTTTTACTATGAGTTGGTAATCCAGGGTTAATTGAATAACAGGAGTAAGAAATATTAAATATTTGACAATATTCTAAAGTTGGAAACCGCGGTAACGAGGTTCAAAATTTTGGCATAACTAACAATCGGCGAGTTAAAAAAGAAAGTATTTCGGGGGCCATTATTGAAACAGATGTGAATTGACAGAGTAAATGGTAACATACAAAAAGTCAAATTTGTATGTCATAAAGTGTCTAAAATAAACAAAATACCCATTTATATGTCATAAAGCACCGCTATTTACATTCCCACTGGTGGGACACAAAGACTGCATTGCTTCTCTCTTTGACGAGTGAGATTAGGCCTTAATTCACCACGCTGGTAAATTAGTAATAATACAATAAAATATTCTTATTCAAATTTATAAATATGTATATATATTTTTTTATTCAATGATTAATTTGAAATGATTTGGTAGATCCCTAAAAGAATTTATAACATTATGCATTTCAATAAATTTATAGTAAATCCCAATTGAGTCTGATGAAAATACGCTGAATATGGTGGCAAGTTTTTAACATAAACACTCATTGTTTTGTTGTGCAGTAATTAATTAAAAAAATAGTAAATATAAGTGTATTGTATTTAAACGATGAGAATTGCGAGGGAGAGAGAGAAGTGAAAATCTTTGGAGGAGGTCCAACTCGAAGGACAAGCTGGGAAGAGAAATACCGATCCATGTAAAATACGTAATAATTAAGAACCGCATTGTAAACTCAGTAAAGAAGGATTGTTTTTTTTTTAATTTTATAAAAACTAGGTACTTACTTTGTACTAAAACTTTCACTCTCAATGGAAGACGATAATAATTATCTCTGTCTGTCTGTTTGTATATAAAACCTCGCACCGTCGACCGACATATTTCCCAAAAGACTTCACTGGATAAATTAAAACCTCCTATATATAATAAAAAATATTATATTTTATTTAATATATATAATAAACTCTCCCGAGTCAGAGACCCAAGTTACTAATATTATAAATGCGAAAGTATTATGTGTGATTGTCAGTCTCGCTTTCATGTAAAAACTTCTGAAACGATTTAAATGAATTTTTAAATTTTTATGCAGAAAAATAGTCTAACCTGCAAATTGAGGTTTATCACTTATTAAAAAAATACATACCTAAAGATTGAATTAAATGAATTTTGTAAATAGTCGCTAGAGCCTAAGAAAGGAGTTAGACTAATATCGCTGGATAATTATATCATTTTGCATGTAAATTAATTAGTAATGCAAGTAGCACTTTATAAAACAAAATTATTTTATGTAAATTTTAATTATAGTAAGTTTAGTAAGTACTTACTCCATGTATGAAGTTGTTCGTGTAAAATTAAATGTTATTATTTATTTCTGACAAATTAATCATAGAACCTTTTATTTAAAAATCCACAAAAATCCAGAGGTGCGTCGCGGGGTTTGAACCCACGCCCTTCGGAATGAAAGTCGCGTGTCCTCCCACTTAGCCAACACGGCTTTTATTATTTTCAAATCTCAGACCGCGCTAGGCGAAGACGCTACTTAAAATGCCTGACTGTTTGTCCACAAAACAACGCACCCCGGCGCAGTCCAACGTATTTCCCAAAGGACCTCATGGCTAAATTAAAACCTCTTATAATAACCTCTCCGGGGTCTCTAGTCGCTCTCAAGCCCGGGATTTCGAATTAAAATGGAGTTTTTATGGTAAAATGATTTTAAAGACCTCTGGACCTTTTGGTGCGCGGTTTTTTCACGGATCATTTAAGTCCCTGTGGGTTTTATACTGATTGGAGAGGATTAGATTATGGGAGTTTCGTGTATTAAATTGTAGCCTATTACGATGAAAATTTTATGTATGGTGCGAAATGCGAGGCGATTTACTTCGGGCACAGAATACCTAATAATACAAGCTTCGGGCCTTAATGTTGGTGTACACTAAGCTGACATGATTTGATCAGTTTTTTACTTGATCATTCAAAAAGTTTGATCAAAACTATGTCTCTTCTTACTCGACTGCGCGACGCAAAGGAGTGGTAATATGTTTATCAGTCTATGTATGTATGTAATAATGTATGTTTTTTTACTATAAAGACCTGACTCCTGGGTCGATTGTTGTAATTCATACGTCGATCGATTTCTCTTAGTCCGACGAATGTCACTTGTTTTGTGCTTAGATGTCTTTATTATTGAATATTCTATTCTGTTTTTCCTGCGTTTATCGTACTTATATCTGTGTCTGTTTATGTGTACCTAATATATCTTTTATATTCTATTCTTAGTTGGGAATAGCCAAGAAAAGCTGCGGCGCGGCGCGGTGGCATGGTGTGAAGTAAGCCTTAATATGTTGACCCGACTATACCTCTATATTCCATGTGTTCAAAGGAAATGTCTTTGCCTTTGAGTTTAAAAAAACCGGGCAATACCCAAGCGGATTAGTTCGTAAAGTGGCTGATTGCATATTTATATACTCGTAGTATGTAAAACAGACGGCCACAGTTGGGAAAAGTTCTTGAATACAATTTCCTACTTTGCAAGCGTAGGGTTGCTTTACTAAGGCCTCTGCAAAAGTGCTTCAGCCAGTGTTGCCGTTCAAGTGCTAAGCAGCTATAACGCGGAGCTTTCTATGGACTTATATGTATACTATTAAAAGGCTCAGTCAGTCTCTCGGCGTGCTATGCTCGAGGTTTCTCTATGACATCTATTCAGAAATTAGGGTGATTCGAAGAACGCGGGCCAATACATGGCACTGACATAACCAAACGTATTAAAAAATAAATAAAAATATTTCCAGACATTTCACACAACAACATCTAGCCCCGTGGTAAGCTCTAAGCTTGTGTTACGGGTTCTAGATATCTGATATACTTAATATAATAGTCATACATATAATATAGATATTTTTTATTATACATAATAAACACCCAGACCAAGGAGATCGTGCTTGCAGAACATACAAACACTTTCACCCTCGGCGGGAATCGAACCCGCTACCTCTTGCGCCGCAAGCGGACCCTCACCCACCGCGCCACTGAAGCAGTTCGCTAATGTTGCATTGGGAAGGCTATAAAGCGCGTAGATCGGATTAACGTTCACTTAAATATGTAACACA
Organism: Gymnoscelis rufifasciata; assembly: GCA_929108375.1. Taxonomy (NCBI): domain Eukaryota; kingdom Metazoa; phylum Arthropoda; class Insecta; order Lepidoptera; family Geometridae; genus Gymnoscelis; species Gymnoscelis rufifasciata. The sequence goes on along the minus strand of OV815327.1, from coordinate 1,828,756 downwards.
TGTATGTATGTAGTTTACATGCCCATTGATTCCAAATTTTCGTACATTTTTATCTTTTTTTGTGTTTTATTATGTTTTGTTTAATAAAGAGTATTGTATTGTATTGTATCGTTAGGGCACAAGAGTTCTCGAATGGAGACCACGGAAAGCGCAGCGTAGGACGTCCGCCTTTGATGAACGGACGACTTGGTAGGTGACGGGGTCACAGTGGATGCGGGCAGCTTTCTTCTGAAACAACTGGAGATCTTGGACACGGATGAAATTATGATTTTTGCAAGAAAAAGATAAATTTATCAACAAATCATGTCAAGTCATTATCATTGTATAGGTATTTAAATTAAACATCATTTTTTGTTTTTAAACCCCCGACCAAAAAAGAGTTGTGTTATAAGTTTGACGTGTCTGTCTGTCTGTCTGGGACATAGCTCCCAACGGATGGAGCGATTTCAATTTAGTTTTTTTTGTATGAAAGGTGAGTTTGGCTTGGGTGTTCTTAGACATGTTTCATGAAAATCGGTTGAGCCGTTTAAAAGTTATGGGGGTGAGAGTGGGGAAGGAAAACCGAAAATCTGCAAATATACTAGTGTGGGGTATCAAATGAAAGCGCATCGCGTCCACATTACATAATATTATGTTGTTTTACATTTAAGGAAATTATTGGCATTGAAATCGGGGTTTTTTTCTTAAATTTAGATTTATATTTACCATTTTTTAACCCGACTTACCTTATATTGTCAGTCGGATTGTATAATATATTGAATTAATGTTGCCTAACAGTCATTCTCACTTAATAGGCTTATAATAAATTAAAATAGCCTCTATTCAGATCTATATCTAAACTTAAATGTAAATAAACTTATTCTCTAGTATTTTATTTTCACGAATTCTCTGTAGATCTGTTTGCCAGTCGGCTAAGGCCTCCTCCAACCTTTCAATTCCTGCTATACCTGAGCCACTCTGTTTCATGCCACTTCAGCTGCTTGTCTTACTTCCTCCCATCTTTGAACAATCACTCTTGTTACTGCCTCAGTGGCGCGGTGGGCGAGAGTCCGCTTGTGGCGCAAGAGGTAGCGGGTTCGATTCCCGCCGAGGTGTCAAGTGTTTGTATGTTCTGCAAGCACTTTCTCCTTGGTCTGGGTGTTTAATATGTATAATAAAAAATATCTATGTACGTATGTATATTATATTAAGTATATCAGATGTCTAGTACCCGTAACACAAGCTAAGAGCTTACCACGGGGCTAGATGTTGTTGTGTGGATTGTCAGGAAATATTTATTATTTTATATTTTATTTTATTTAATTATTTTATTTATAAAAATATTTAAATATTTATTACTCCTTTAATGGGCTTAGTCATAATAATAATAGTCATAATAGTAATTTATTGATAACATAGATTATAAGTCACAATATGGGTTTTAATGTGGTTGCCCATAGCCACAACTTTTCCAAAGTATAATAATAACTAATAACACTCACACAATTAATTTAAATGTCAAAATCTGAAATAAGTACATTAACAAATTTATATAAACAATTAAAATAATGTCTTATTTATAACTAAGTATGTATACGAAATATAAATAATGTCAATTTATCATAATTATCGTTAACAATGATTACAAATGTCAAGAATTTATTAGCTTATAGAGAGTGAAAAATCCCAAAAAAAATCAGTCGGGTTATATATTTTCTTATTTCAGCTTGTTAGTTGTTGAAGTCAGCTTAAACATAGTGTATTTACAAATACAAATACGCTTTATTGTACACAACACAGGAACATCAAACGCAAAACAAAATTCTGGTTGACCAGGACTGATATGCTCATGTTATAATAGCTCCCTTATATGACAAACATTTTTTTTTGTAAATGTGAAACATTTTAATAGTTACCAACCCGCGCTTGGCCAGCGTGGTGAATTAAGGCCTTATCTCTCTCGTCAAGAGAGAAGTCCCTGTGTCCCAGCAGTGGGAACGTTAATAGGGCGATGATGATAATAGTTACCTATAAATAAGAACTCCAAAATTGTTACAACTGATAAAGCTGTGTTGTTCGTTTCTCAACTAGTACCTATATAATATTCTCAAGTATATAACATTGAAGCGAACTGTCAATACAATGTTATTTCCTTGAAATTTTTTGTATAAACAATTTAGTTTTATTAATTGTAAGTTGATCTGTCCATGTAGGCCCTGTTCTTCGAAGGAAACAAACGTTTTGACTTAGACTTTTGAGCGCAACAATTGTGAAAACAATTGGTACAATGGGCGGCCTTGTCGCTAAAAAGGTATCTCTTCCAGGCAACTTTACTGTCGTAGTAGGCACTGACGTAGCCTAACGATCGTTTTGCTTATTTTTTGGTAAACGAGATCCGATGTTATTCCCGTCGTTCCGAACATAGAGAATCGTCTTCGTTTTCAAAGTGGATGAGCACCAACGGTACCGCTGCGTGACGTCTACGGGTTTAGGGATCCGCAGTTGCTACGTAGAAACCATGGATACGAAGATACGATACAAGTAGGCAAGACGATTTAAATTTAAGATAGATTCGCTATGCGAAAACATCTGAATGGTTCATAGTTATTTTTATTTTGTTTTAGTAATAAGTTTGTTAAAACTCTGTTTGTTTTCCGATTAAATTAAATAAAAATAAAACACCCGTTTCCAGTGTTCCCTTCAAGCAGTAACATAAAGAATATCTATTTTGAGACAATATAACCGTTAATTTGTTTACGATTATTTTACCAAATATTTCAAAATCCCCTTACGCCACGACGACACTCACTATTCACTAATGACATACTTTTTATTATGATACGTTATGTCTAGCCATTACCACCCTGTTAACGTTCCTTGCTTCTGCTGGGACACAGGGAGTCCTCTATTGACTAGAGAGATTAGGTCTTAAATAACTACGCTGGCCAAGTGCGTGTCTAGTAAGTACCTAGTATAAAAGTAGGGACTATTATATAAATCGAATTATTGCACAAAGTAAATGTTAAAACAATTACAACAAACACGAATCACATAATATAATGAAAAGTTATAAAATTGAACTTTACCAGGAATGATAAGAAAATATTTAACAATAGGTAGTTGCCACTAAACCGATGGGACTTTTCACTAAAATGAAATGAAATACATTTATTTTGGGACATTAACAAATAACAGCATAGTAGACAACATAAACAGGCAGACACCAGAAAAAAAAAGGTGTGTGTGCGATTCACACACGATAGAAGTGAAACTTCAGTAAATCGACGAAAGAATAAGAAGAATAAAAAAAAAGTGTGTGTGTGTCAGCTACGACGCACGAATGGAGTCTACTACTTACGAACTATTATTATGATATATATCGAATAGAAAAAAAGGGTAAATGAACGCATCTGCTAAAATGATAAGAGAAACAAACATATATCTGTAATTATTCGGATTATTTATATAACTTCATTAAAGCGTATTACATAAAGTATGTTACAAAATAATATACAGCAATACCTCTTTGCACGATACTTCGTAGTCTCAACTACGAAGTATCAAAGAAATTGAAATAAAGCATTGTATTTGTGTCTCTTACCATTTCCGTTTCATGTTTTTGCTTCCGGTTTGAAATCACTACGATTCTATAGAAGTTTCATTTCAAAAACATAAAAAACCACAAACAGATAATTAGCTGCCAGGCTGTGCTGCCATGTACCAAAAAAGGAACTAATATTTTTTCTACGGAACCGTCAAATAATTCCTACTCTGTTCCCCCATTTTATTATTTATGTGCAGAATAGGACGGCATACGTAGAGATTTGACAGCACTTGACTCTGTGAAATATGGCCTTGTTGGTGTTCAGATGTTTTTGCGAAAGCGCGTTTCTTCGCTGTTTTCAACGTCGGAACACGATAAAATACGCGCTTCGTTGTACGATATTCTCTTGTTTTGTTGCGATCAGACAGTTCGAGTGTAAAAATTACAGCTATCAAGAATTGGTATATTCGAATTTTTAAGATATTTTGTGGTATTGTCCGTCATAAAAATACTGACTTCATGGGATACTGTGTTTAAGTATGGTATGTTTTTAGTTCAGGATATTATAAAGTTGTAAACTTAGTTCTTGTTGAAAAGGAAAAAAAAAACATCGATACTTATATTATTATTTGTAAAAGTTTTTTTGTTTGGTTAATGTCGGGAAGGTTTTAATACAACAAAACCGCCATCGATAACATACACATGTTTTCGTATAATTAAGGATTAATAAATATTATTATAATAATCAGCAGCAGTGTTACGGTCCGTATACAAAACGGTCCGTATTTTCTCACGGAATGACATTTTGCCGCGGTAATAAGTACGCTATGTTCCTTTCTCAGGCTCTAGATAATGTACCAAATTTCATCGAAATCGGTTCAGTAGTTTTCGCGTCAAACAGGAACAAACATGATACAAAATGATTTATTGCCATTGTTTGGTTTTACAAATCTTAGAATAGACAGACAGAGTTACTTTCGTATTTATAATATTATTATGGATAGGCTTATAAATAAATAAATATTGCAGTAATATTTATAAGCCCGAATCTAAGATAAGCTTAAGGTCTAAACTAAAGGTACTAAACATCATATCAGGTGACATTTGAATACGGCGGCGGCAGGGCATGTTAGGCTTTTTTTGTAAGGGTGAGTATAGTACCATAATTTGTTATTTTTTTAAGCATTTAGTTTATCTTTCTTTTTTATTACGTTATAAGTTATCGAGGAATGACCATTCATCCTAAACATACCCCTAAGGGTTTTCAAAATGTTTTATTTTACGATGGCACTGAAAACCTTTTATACGTTATAAATAAGTAGTATTTTGTAAGTAAGCAATATCCATTTGTAATCTAGGTTAAGAAATGTAATTGTACTAATATAACAACTATGTTAGAGCAACATTGTTAAAAACTTTATATTAGTTAAAAACATTGTGATATAAAATAAAATTGTAGGAAATAATTTATGCCTGAAAAACAGGATTCTCCTAATTTAGGCAAAATAAATCACACTTCATAGTTTTAATAACATTTTAAGGATTTTTGACAACTTTAGCTTTAAGTGATTTTCTGAATAAATATTATAATTATTATGTGTATTTAGTGGAAACTGTTTTATGAATAAATAAAAAAAGTGCTACAGTAAATAAATTATAATATATTTATTATAAAGAGTGTGTGCGTATGATCGAACTATAAATGATATACCATCTGAAAAACTGTCAGTAAACCCTATCCTTCTCCATATTTTATTCTCGTCCCAAGGGCCACAAAAATGGCCGCGGAATATTTTTTAATATTCGTAAAACAAGATAGGCCCATTACTTGTAAATAAATCATGGTCATGTCTTTGAGAATACCAGAACAGTTGGCGCGCTGCGAAAACACTAGCAAATGTGACCTGAATGCATATCAAACGTGGACACACGGGCGCTTATTTGGAGATAAAACGCGGCTAAAAACAGAATATAACTCTTCGCCACTAAACAGTCCAAGGTGACTACAGTCCCCCAAAAAAATCTAGCGTTAACTGTCCACGGTTACTACAGTCACCAGCCGGTCGCCAGCTGACTTCGAAGTCGATTTCATACAAGTAGAAACAGACGAAATATCTAAATAAATATAAATAGACGAAAATACCGTAGAATTCCTTTGGATGCCATGATGAATTGCTTGTTGGAGTATTTTCTTCCGCATCTTAAAGGTTAAATTGCATGTATATTTATTTTATGGGATATATATCTATTTTAGTTTGAAATATCACCTGATGGTAAGTGGCGATGTGGACGAACATGGATCACATAGATTTAGCTAGAAGGTCCCTTTATTCACTCATATCTTGGAGACAATCAGGTTGTATTAGTTATAATAAGAAATACATTCCATCAATCTTCATGATTTTTAATAAGTGATAAACCACACTGTTTAAACTATTTTATAAATAATAGGCAGAAAAAGATTAAGACACGTCCATCACCTTCGCACACAGGATTCGAACCAGCATCTCCGGGCAAGCACCCCGACGTGTTACCAATTACACCATCGCGTCTATTACGTGATGATTCGAAATTCTTCTGCACTTAGTATATATAATATCATTTGAAACCCGCCCGAATAACGACACCTCGTAGAAAATACATGGACTATTCTAGTTCCATAGCTAAAATTACAAGTTCTATGGAATCAATGGCGCTCTTGCTTATTATCGGGGCGCTTTCCCGGAGATACAGGTTACAATCCTGTGTGCGAAGGCTACGGATGTGTCTTAATCTTATTCAGCATACAATTAAAAACATTGTTTTCCATAGCTACAATACCTGGCAATTATGTATCCAACATTTTACAAATTAATAAATTATGTTAAACAAGTTGCGTTTTTGGTTGAAATTTCTCCCCGTGTCATCTCTACGCCCAAGGCATGGGCTGAATATGTGAATGGTTGATTTTCTAATACGGAAAATCAACTACAGATCGCTGTTTGCTCGGAGAATTGACTTTTCGCCGTCTCGGGCAAATATTACTAAATAAGCGGTTTGCTGTGTTATATTTCAAAGGCAAATATTTCGGCGTTTTTGCTCAGTAATATTTTATTGTTGTGAATTTTATGTGGGATTTTTCTCGTGTTTTGTGATATGACGAAGTTTGAGCGATTGAAATTTTATGTATTGTCATCATCATCTTAATATACATTCCTTAAAAATATAAGGAAATTATAAGGGACATGTTTGGATTCAATATTAGATTAGACCGATGCATGAGTAAGTCATTGCCAAATCGATTTAACGGAAGTAAGCTTTTTTTTAAGTTGGTCACTATACTGCCTTCTTAACTTGACATTTGATGCTAAAATGAGGTGTTATACGTTTGACGAGACTTTCTATCCTCCGTAGCTTACCTCAAATAGGGTGTTATAAATAAAGACAATACAATAAATGATAATTTATTGAATTAATCTAATCATTAGGTTTAGGAATATGACGAAGGTTGTTGTAGCCATATGCCTCTGATAACATTTCCAAATTAAGTTTCTAATTCTATATAAAAACGATTCCAGCAAATGTATTATATGTCTATTATACAATCACTATGAAACTATCTGATAAATTAAAAAAAATAACTTGTATCAAAAAAAAAGTGTTCTTCATTTAAATTATTTATTCAAATTGTACCAATATAATTTAATATATTCATTAAAATATTTTCTATATAGTCATCATGCCTATTGCTCTGAGCAATGCATTTCTTAAAATTATAAGATTTTGTCGCACAAGCCTAAGGTCCAATCTTATTTCTTAAGATACACAGATACAGTTCTGAGGAATACAATCATAGAGGCAGGCCAGTGACCTCTCTGATCCACAGCCTCGCAGCCGGTAAGTTGGCGTACACCCCTGGTCTATCCCGCTCAGCGCATCCCACTCCGAAAGACACCAGCCCCACTAATTTGTTGTTGGCCACTGCTGGACCACCGGAATCACCCTGATAACATATAAGATTAAGATTTGAATGTATGATATTTGAATGTATGTTAGTCTGTTTATATATATGTATTAGTCCGGTCAATTTAGACCAAAAAATGAGAGTGAAGTTACATAAAGTCCCAACAAGCTGAATTTCAGTGAAATTGTTTATAACATAATTATAAACAATGCCTAGAACTTCCCCATCATTCCCATGTGAGGAAAAATTTTTATTCAAGGTCAAAGGTTACAATAATGAGTTTATCGCGATTTTCAGCAAAACGGTAAGTTTTATCATAAAAGTACCTGAGACAAAATTATAGATCACAAAATGATCTATAAAAAATGTCTGCATACTTTTTTCTTACGAGCCACCGTTTCTGAGATAATAACGATTCAATAAGTATAAATCTAAATTTAAAATTTTAGAAAATCCCCCGATTCCAATGTTTTATTTTCCTTAAAAGTAAAACACCATAATATTTAGTAATGTTCACGCGATGTTCTTTCATTTGATACCCCACTCGAGTATATTTGCAGATTTTCGGTTTTCCTTCCCCCACTCTTACCCCCATAACTTTTAAACGGCTTAACCGATTTTCATAAAACATGTCTAAGAAGACACAGGCCAAACTCACCTTTCATACAAAAAAATTGAAATCGCTTTATCCGTTCGGGAGCTATGATTTCCCAGACAGACAGACAGACAAAAAATCCGAAAATCTGCAAATATACTCGAGTGGGGTATCAAATGAAAGAGCATCGCGTGAACATTACTAAATATTATGGTGTTTTACTTTTTAGGAAAATAAAACATTGGATTCGGGGGATTTTCTAAAATTTTAAATTTAGATTTATACTTATTGAATCGTTATTATCTCAGAAACGGTGGCTCGTAAGAAAAAAAGTATGCAGACATTTTTTATAGATCATTTTATGATCTATAATTTTGTGTCAGGTACTTTTAAGATAAAACTTACCGTTTTGCTGAAAATCGCGATAAACTCATTTTTGTAACCTTTGACCTTGATTAAAAAATTTTCCTTACATGGGAATGATGGGGAACTTCTAGACATTGTTTATAATTATGTTTTAAACAATTTCACTGAAATTCAGCTTGTTGGGACTTTATGTAACTTCGAATGTCTAAATTGACCGGACTATAATATGTATGATATATAATATCTTCAGCATCCAACAACAAAGCTTAAATAATTCCCTACAGAATGGTTGATTAGATCAATTGAAGGAGAACCTCAGTTTGTTAAATCAACGATCCGTTTTTCAGTAATGCACCATAACTTGTGACAGTCATCGTTGAATGGTTCAAAACATCATAATCAAAATCAAAAGACATAAAAAGCCCTACAAAAATAATAGTATTAGGCTATTATTGGACCACTGCTGCTCCAATGCGGGTTGATGGTTGGATAAATTGAGCTTGTCCATGTATGCCCTGTGCTTCTTAGGAAATAAACGTTTTGACATTGACATTGACTTTATTATTATTATATATTTATTTGTCAGACACATGATCCATTAAATTCTTAACCTAATCACATAAAAATACACACACATAAAAATACATTGCAATAAAACTATTTATGCTGCAATATGCATCCACTTTTGCCAAGTCTTGGTCAATATTATTCTGTCCGCTAAACTGGCTATAATATAATTCTTAGACCGGTCAACTCTGAACATAAAGTTAGCAATCCGTTTCCTTTGGATGGCGTTAAAAGAGTCTACTCGTGCTTCAAAGAACATCCCTGAAGCACTACAATGTCGATCTAGCCCCATGAGTTGCCTAAAGATATTGTTATAGGCAACTCGTATACCATCGTGTGCCTTTTTAGTGTAATTTATCCAGAGTATAAAAAGTCTGACACAATGAGCGGAACAATGTCAGTTTAACATCTTTTGATGATTTTGTAAATTGCCGGATAATCATATTACCCACCACATATAGTACTCTACGTTGCCTCTCGATGTCTTCGTCATCCTTGCCACTCGCTGTCACGACATGGCCAAGGTACTTGAACTTATCTACATTTTTAATAGGGTGCCCGCTAAGCTTCGAACTTTAACTTCGAAGTCTCGTTCGTTGTTCGGCAGGGGTTGCCCGGGTAACATCACGGACTGATAAAATTGACTTGAGTCTGTAAGTCAGTGTTTAAAACCCCCTAAACCACACCTTTTACCTTAAACAGACAAAGAATTTCAATTACCTGACAAGAATCTCTGCTGCCCTCAGCAAAGCCAGCGCAAAACATGTTTGCTGTCAGATTCTTATAGTACTTGTGGTTCATGTTCTTGCACTGTTCTTTAGACAGCACAGGCACGGACACTTGGCGGACGTTATCTTCCATTGTCTTTTGCTGTAAAAAAAAAAAAATACTGAATATTTATTTATATTAATGAAGATTTTCATCTTCACAGCTAAAATTATCACTATTAACTAACCTAATTCAGAAAGATAATTAAAGATTTTTACGGATGGCCACAAATTATACATCAAAAAGTGAGACAACTCAATGGACACAATGAACAATACAATATAATAATAAAGTACAAAAAAAACAAAAACCTATACAACTACCTATTTACAAACAATAAAAAAACTATTAGCTTGTCGCTGCCTGACTGAGTTGACTCTTGAAGTAAATAGATCCAAGCCAGCAATGGATAGATCAGGATGCCTGCATAGCTTAATAAATACCTCACTATTTCGCCATAAAAATGAATTTTGGCTATAGTTTGCACATACACAACAGGAGTATGAAGAATGACATGTTGCCTAGTTACCTTGGACGGGGCATGAATGAGAAACTTAGTAGTTCAGGACAATCAATTCAATTCGAAGTTATTTTTAGTAGACGTTATATTATTTATTTGTTTCGTCAGTGATTACATTCGGCTACGAAACGCGATACTTCACTATGGGCCTTATGAATAGGCTCAAAGTCAAAGTCAAGCTTGGAGAGGGCTATGCTCGGGGTAACTTTACGGGACGCATCAGGAATTAGGAGATACATATACCTCTAATGTTCGATTCATTTCGAACACAGCAGCATCAGCAATTTGTCTTGTGTAGGTCGCACGGTTATTACCTTGTACCGAGCGAATCTACGTAAGACAGTGCACAAGCAGCGTTCATCCGTGTCGCACTTGTATAACTCGGGCCACCAACATAGACAAAGACTCATTGATGTGGCAGTGGATAAGCCATTATAGCGCATGGTACATCACAGACATACATCTACCAAGACAACGCAAGTATCACGATTTGTATTGGACCCAAGCGCGTCAACTATTGCCCGCCAAAAGTAAAAAATCATACTATTTCGTAATAAGCATGTGATGCGCTATTATTTGAGACCTAACTCGATATTCGCAGATTTTCGGTGTTCCTTCCCCACTTTTACCCTCAGAATTTTTAAACGAGAACCGATTTTCATCAAACATCATAATTACATCATTATTAAGAATGTTTGATGCGCAAAATTCACCTTTCATACAAAAAAAAAATTGAAATCGCTTCATCCGTTCGGGAGCTATGATGCTACAGATAGACAGACACATTAAACTTATAACTCCCCTCTTTTTTGTGTTCACTTGTGAAAACTTTTCACAAAGTGCTTCGTCTAGTGTAAAAGTGTCTTTCGCGATTGGCATGAAGTCTAATTCCCAGAAACGTTGAACCGGCGAGTTTAACTCATTATCCGAATGTGTACTGCAGCGTAATAGGGTAATCGATACTAACCGCGTTTTTACTAACAAAAGGTTAAAAATGACATACCTTGACTTTCGTATGTCCCCATCCTGACACAGTGACCATGACCCCCGGTGCGATGTCGTTGGGACGGCCGATGGCAATAGGACGAGATCGTGCTGAGACTTGCACAGGGGTTTTCAGAAGCAGCAGCATGTAGTCGTGGTCGTGGAAATGCGTCTATAAAAAAATATAAATACAGGTTTTCCCAGAAATGCGGGGGAAGGGGTGGTCCCACACCCCAAAGGAAAAATTCTGTTCACAACAAACCGCGATCAAACATTTTTATTGAAAATTTATGAATAATTGTAGTTTTCTTCATATTTGTTGAGATCATGTCTGTTATATGAGCCTAAGTTCGTAGTTTTTTCCAGAAACGTTATCTTTAATAATAGTTGTCCTAAATACCCGATATCAATAACTGTTATCTAGTCAAAAATACCATTCTATTAAAATAAATAAATAAACGTTTGCACAGTTATCAATGCACAACAGGCACTGACAATGGCGCGGTTACGCGTTACGTGACGTGCCGACTCTCCCATAAGAGTTATCGCTTTAATAATATAACATATAATTAAAAATGGATAACCAAAATTCTTGTACCAACTTCTTGTTTGGTGCACATCTTGTCTTTTTATTTCTTACCCCATATATATGTACATATATATGTACTATTGAAAATATTAAGAATTTTTATCCACAATGTATGTCTGTGAAATTGTAGCTCCAACTGCTGAACCGATTTTGATATTAAAAATCAGTTGTGTTTATGTACCACACTTCACATTCAAAAATGAAATAAAAATCGGTTCATGATTGAGCCATGATGTCACACATAGAACCATACACACAGACAAACAAATTGAACTCATATAATTTTCTTTATCCTTATGTATTCCACTCCTGTGCAAAGGAAGTAAGAAGGCTTTTTTGTAAGTCTATACTAATATTATAAAGAGGAAAGGTTTGATTTTTTGTTTGTTTGTTTGTTTGTCTCGAATAGGCTCTGAAACTACTGCACCGATTTAAAAAATTCTTTCACCATTCGAAAGCTACACTATCCCTGAGTGACATAGGCTATATTTAGTTTTCAAAAATAATATGGTTCCTTACCAAACTCAGATAATGTAACCCATGGTGAAAAAAAAGAACCTAAAATCTTTCTTTAATCACGAATGCTGCGAAAACTATTGAATATTATAACAAAGTGATATGTTACAACTTTGTAGAACTTATCATTATCTACAAAAAACGTCGTCACATCATATCTCTAACTACTATAGTTTTGTGACAATAAGCGATTTTTTTTTAAATTAAACCTTAAATCTTTCTTTAATCGCGAATGCTGCGCAACCTATTGAATATATAACAAAGTGATGAATTACAACTTTGTAGAACTTATCATTATCTACAAAAAACGTCGTTACATCATATCTCTAACTACGAAATAATCTGCCGCGTCGCGTCGTCGGCTCCCTACTGAATGGTCGTGTGCGGAAATAAAAAAAATGTCGCTTGATAATATTTTGTCGCTTAGTTAGTAGTTAATAATTCGTTAACAGGTAACTAAACCCATTCAAAAAGTTATTTTCAGAACTAAACCCTAGCATATAGCATAGATATTGTACATATCGTCGGTTGCAGGTTCAATTGGGTTAACCACCAAAACACGTAAATAAGTTGAGTATACAGTTTTTTACGCACTTACGAATAGCATAATAATAGAATTCTAGCTTTAAAAAAATACAGTTACGCTACACATTTTAACTGTGAATTTTGCAGACTTCCGTCGAAATTATGTTATAACTGAGTAGGTATGTGATCCATTTACATAAGTCGAATTGTTGTATTCCTATGACCGAAGAAGGTTAAGTTGGTGTATGTATCTTGGCAAACCAGCATTGCTCTTACACTAATTCTTAGATTGAACGCAAAATTATAACCACACATACACCAATATAAAACCATCTTTCTTCAAAAAACTAACGTTACGCCAATTGACCCGAACCAAGTTTATGTTTGTTGTCGGTTACACCAATTTGAGCATTGCAATCAATAGTATGTTTTCTCTTACCGTAATCTTCTTATAAATAATAAATCTAAATTTAAAATATAAGAAAAACCCCCGATGTGAATCCTTCAATTTCCTTAAAAGTAAAACACCATAATAATGTGTAATGTGCACGCAATGCGCTTTCATTTGATACTCGAGATTTTTGCAGATTTTCGGTTTGCCTTCCCCACTCTAACCCCACAATTTTTAAACGGCACAACCGATTTTCATGAAATATGTCTTAGATTAATTAAAAATGGATAACCAAAATTCTTGTACCAACTTCTTGTTTGGTGCACATCTTGTCTTTTTATTTCTTACCCCATATATATGTACATATATATGTACTATTGAAAATATTAAGAATTTTTATCCACAATGTATGTCTGTGAAATTGTAGCTCCAACTGCTGAACCGATTTTGATATTAAAAATCAGTTGTGTTTATGTACCACACTTCACATTCAAAAATGAAATAAAAATCGGTTCATGATTGAGCCATGATGTCACACATAGAACCATACACACAGACAAACAAATTGAACTCATATAATTTTCTTTATCCTTATGTATTCCACTCCTGTGCAAAGGAAGTAAGAAGGCTTTTTTGTAAGTCTATACTAATATTATAAAGAGGAAAGGTTTGATTTTTTGTTTGTTTGTTTGTTTGTCTCGAATAGGCTCTGAAACTACTGCACCGATTTAAAAAATTCTTTCACCATTCGAAAGCTACACTATCCCTGAGTGACATAGGCTATATTTAGTTTTCAAAAATAATATGGTTCCTTACCAAACTCAGATAATGTAACCCATGGTGAAAAAAAAGAACCTAAAATCTTTCTTTAATCACGAATGCTGCGAAAACTATTGAATATTATAACAAAGTGATATGTTACAACTTTGTAGAACTTATCATTATCTACAAAAAACGTCGTCACATCATATCTCTAACTACTATAGTTTTGTGACAATAAGCGATTTTTTTTTAAATTAAACCTTAAATCTTTCTTTAATCGCGAATGCTGCGCAACCTATTGAATATATAACAAAGTGATGAATTACAACTTTGTAGAACTTATCATTATCTACAAAAAACGTCGTTACATCATATCTCTAACTACGAAATAATCTGCCGCGTCGCGTCGTCGGCTCCCTACTGAATGGTCGTGTGCGGAAATAAAAAAAATGTCGCTTGATAATATTTTGTCGCTTAGTTAGTAGTTAATAATTCGTTAACAGGTAACTAAACCCATTCAAAAAGTTATTTTCAGAACTAAACCCTAGCATATAGCATAGATATTGTACATATCGTCGGTTGCAGGTTCAATTGGGTTAACCACCAAAACACGTAAATAAGTTGAGTATACAGTTTTTTACGCACTTACGAATAGCATAATAATAGAATTCTAGCTTTAAAAAAATACAGTTACGCTACACATTTTAACTGTGAATTTTGCAGACTTCCGTCGAAATTATGTTATAACTGAGTAGGTATGTGATCCATTTACATAAGTCGAATTGTTGTATTCCTATGACCGAAGAAGGTTAAGTTGGTGTATGTATCTTGGCAAACCAGCATTGCTCTTACACTAATTCTTAGATTGAACGCAAAATTATAACCACACATACACCAATATAAAACCATCTTTCTTCAAAAAACTAACGTTACGCCAATTGACCCGAACCAAGTTTATGTTTGTTGTCGGTTACACCAATTTGAGCATTGCAATCAATAGTATGTTTTCTCTTACCGTAATCTTCTTATAAATAATAAATCTAAATTTAAAATATAAGAAAAACCCCCGATGTGAATCCTTCAATTTCCTTAAAAGTAAAACACCATAATAATGTGTAATGTGCACGCAATGCGCTTTCATTTGATACTCGAGATTTTTGCAGATTTTCGGTTTGCCTTCCCCACTCTAACCCCACAATTTTTAAACGGCACAACCGATTTTCATGAAATATGTCTTAGAGCACTCGCGCCAGACTCACCTTATAAATAAAAAAAATTAAAATAAGTTGAAATCGCTTCATCCGTTCGGGAGCTATGATGTCCCAGACAGATAGACACGTCAAACAATGACATCCCTCTTTTTTGTCGGGGGTTTAAAATGAATCGCAAAATGTGTTGCTAAGCGCATAACTCAACAACGCCTATACCAATTTAGCCAATTTATTTTTTTAAATGTTCGTTGGAGTTTAAGGATGGTTTTTACGGCGAGAAAAAATCGAATAATTTTGAAACAATTTTGAATAATTACCCGTGCAAAGCCGGGGCGTGCCGCTAGTAATATATATTTTTTGGTACCTACCTTATGGGGGCTTCTCCAAAGGGGATGCACGAAGTGAGCGCAGATGTCATATTTAACACCCTGGCTGGCCTTAGTCGAGCCTGCGATGATGTAGTTATCAGTTGTTCTGTAATAACAAAACAAACATAGATAAAGGAGTTTTTCGTCCAGAAATGCAGTCAATAGAATTGGTACAGGTGACTATTGAGATTACCAAACACAGGAACAACCGAGACGATGGTTTAATTATCTGAAACCTGGAACCCTGTTGTGAAGATGTGTAGTAGTCGTAAAAGACCTGAAACGGAGATCCGAACGGAAACCGTCAGTATTGTGTGTTGCGATAGTGTGTCATTACTGTAAGGTCCAACTCTAGAGATGCGTCGCCTCGTAATAAAAGACTGAGAAAGAGGGTAGACCGCTTTGTCTGCCTGTAAAACTGGTACCAAAATCACTGCAGCTACAGTTTAACCGTGATCATGGAACATGAAACTGTGCCGAAATAAACTCCCGTTATAAATCTCAATAGTAACTTTGACTGTTTCTCTTTCACATAAAACCCAGATAGCTAGATACATAGCTTGATAGTTTTTATGTACTACAATTCTATACTCAGAGTCAAATTTATGTATTGTTTATGGTTTAGCTGTTTATATTGATATAAAAATATTCCTTATGTATATATTATATATATTTATTTTCTTGCACGCCCAGGATGACTGGTAGAGAATGCTTCTAGCATTAAGTCCTCCTCTGTACATTGTCTTTTGTGCACAGAGTAAATAAAATAAAAACTACTAATTAGATTTAAATTAAATTTGGTACACAGATTCTCTAGAGTCTGAGAAAGGACATAGGCTACTCTTTAGCGCGGGGAACCCCATTATAACGCCAGTCACACAGCGGGGCACTACTTGTAAATGAATAAATTATAATGCCGTTAGGTACCTATGCATTACCTGCAATGTGCAGCAGTAATTACCCATTCCGGGGAAATAAGGCTGCCCCCGCAGTAGGGTCCGTATAAGACCGCGTACGGAGCGCTAGTGATGTCAATCTCATGTCCTCCGATTATACGCCATTGGAACTGAAAAGGATAACATATTTTTAGGGTTCCATTCCCATCGGTAAAACGGGAACCTATACTGAGACTTCGTCGCTTGACTGAATGTCTGTCACTAGGCTGCATCGCAAGATACGTGATAGATGGATAGTCGAAATTTTGAGGGAAGATGTATTTTACTTGCCGCTTTAACAACAAATACTAAACACTTACAAAAAATAAATATACTTGTAAGAGCTCTCACATACAACAAGCGTGATTTTCATTCAGTTAAGCTTAACCTTCGCGCACAGGAGGTTACGGATGTGTCTTAATCTTTTTCTGCATAAAATTTAAAAATAGTTAAACATGCTTAGTGGGGTTTATCACTTTTCCGTTCCGACTGTATCTCTATGCCCTTATTTTTTTATATTTGTTATTTTAAATGTATAAAAAATGTACGAGGCCCCTACGTGAAGGTTGAGTTCATCTCATACTTATCACATTGATTTAATGATTCGAGTATTATAAAAGGCGAAAGTTTGTAAGTTCTGACATCTAGTTATTTATTGTTCCTTTACAGCAAAACGAGTGAACCGCTGTGTCTAAAATAAATGTTCCACCTACAGTTTTATAACTCAGTAAAGCTTTGTCAATCAGGTAACGCGAATCCCTCTCAATAGTGACCGTCTATTGTGAACTGTGGAAGTTTTTTTTTATGTCAGGTAAGACTTCATGTGACCACAATCTCATCTGATGTAAAGTGACGATGTGGTCTAAGATGGGGCATGAAGTGATGACAGGTTATACTTTGCATAAGAACATAGGCTACATCTGTCAAAGTTCCTGAATGAGCAGTTTTGGCCGCAAGGGGTCAAGTTTCGACGGTTCATCGGTCGCCTACACTGCAGGCGACACCGCCGTAACAGATTATCCATGATTTATATTTTTATGTTTTTTAGTCTATAAGGTAGGTATGTTTATATGGGCCTTAGATGCCTGAAATAAATGATTTATTATTATTATTATTATATCATACCCCGAATAGTTCAATATATCACAAACCTAATCGGGTAACAGTGCCCAAAGCCGATCTACATCTTTTTCAAAACATTAAATATCCATTCCCAGATGACGCGGCGGACAACAGGAAGTTATAAACATAATTACAGCCGCGGGGGGTTCTCCGCTGGACTTGGACCTTCCAGTTGACCACTCATTTAGGTAATTAGCCTCCATAATTGGACCACAGTTTCGACCGAGACATGTCCATCATTTTAAACACGTCAAAAATATATTTTTAACAGAATACATAAATCATATACAATAATCATAATACACCGGCCGCTTCTAGGACATTAAAATGGAGTAATTGGTAAATGGAAACATTTTTTAATATGTTTTATCACTATTTTCACATAGTCATTTTATCTGGGGGCACGGCAGTGCCCCCACCAAGTCGAGCAAAAAAGCGGCACGGCCGTACCATCCTTTTCTCGAAGCAATTCAGGCCATTTTCGACCCCCTGTAACTTCGTTGTGGATAAAACTAGAAGACTGAAATTTTCAGTAACCATGCAGGATTGTAAAGACACGGTATATTTCAAATTTCATTCAATTTTAACCAGTATTTTAAGAATTATAACGGGTCAAATTTCGTAATTTTGTCACTCACTGACTGACTCACCGATCATCAAAATTCTAAGGCACTTCTAGCAGACCTAGAAGCTTCAAATTTGGAATATAAGTAGTGTTTGGTGTATGAATTAAGGAAAAACTAAAAAATCTAGAAAAAAACCGGTATAGAGGGCGCCTGTCGTACCTTTTCCCGAAGCAATTTAGGCCATTTTCGACCCCCTGCAACTTCGTTGTGGATAAAACTAGAAGACTGAAATTTTCAGTAACTATGCAGGCATTGTAAAGACACGGTATATTTCAAATTTCATTCAATTTGAACTACTATTTTAAGAATTATAACGGGTCAAATTTCTTAATTTTGTCACTCATTGACTCACCGATCATCAAAATTCTAAGGCACTTCAAGCAGACCTAGAAGCTTCAAATTTGGAATATAAGTAGTGTTTGGTGTATGAATCAAGGAAAAACTAAAAAATCTAGAAAAGACCGGTATAGAGGGCGCTGTCGCAACGCCACGTATATACGAAATATGTACTAAAGTAATAACATTGCGAAATATAAATAAATCCAATCTAGACCGGCAAAAAGAAAATTATATGGACATATATACAATAAGTAGAAGGTACCGAAAAGGAAAAAAGTAGAACTGTCTACAAAATACAAAAAGAAATGAGATCCCATCAAAAACAATACTTGTCAAAAAAACCAAGTCGCGCAACTCAGTTGTTCTGCGGTAAAAAGTTGTGAGATCCAAAGTAAATCCAAGTCTTCAAATTTCGTCTCAAAATTCTTTAATGTTTTATATAAATATATTGAGACTTGGCCATTGCACTAAATAATTGAATTTACACGTGTTTTCAGGCGATGGCCAAGTCTTAATATATTTATATAAAACATTAAAGAATTTTGAGACGAAATTTGAAGACTTGGATTTACTTTGGATCTCACAACTTTTTACCGCAGAACAACTGAGTTGCGCGACTTGGTTTTTTTGACAAGTATTGTTTTTGATGGGATATTATTATATTTGAATTTATAAAAAAAATACCTGATGACTTTGATGACAAAGATTGTATGTGTATATTATGTATGTATGTATTTTTTTATTTAGTAAAACCTTACAATTATGTAATTTGCATGCCCTATTCTAAGGCATAGTGGTATATTAAATACAATACATGTATGGTGCTTATAATATTGACAAACAAGACCCTGTATGTAACCCATGTGTGCAAATAAATGATCTGTATTCTAGGCTCAAGCGACCGGTGACTAGGGCTGCAGAGAGAGGAACTTACTGACGATACGCGCCGAGTCCAGGAGAACAGTTACTGCCGAATCTGACCCTTGATCCAGCTTCCTAGTATTACGGGATTAATACGTAGCACTCTGTGGCACCATCGATACACGATGGTTGGAGTAGGAAGGGGGTTGATAAGATAAGAAGAAGAAGCGGTTAGAGAATGCAATAATATATATATATATTTTTTTACACAACAACATCTAGGCCCGTGGTAAGCTTTTAGCTTGTGTTACGGGTACTATACATCTGATATACTTAATATAATATACATACATACATAGATATTTTTTTATTATACATATTAAACACCCAGACCAAGGAGAAAGTGCTCTCAGAACATACAAACACTTGACCCCTCGGCGGGAATCGAACCCGCTACCTCTTGCGCCGCAAGCGGACTCTAGCCCACCGCGCCACTGAGGCAGTCTAAAATTAAAGACAAAACGATTGGAAATAGTTTAATGAAATACCCAAGATTTTATGAGCTCATTATTATATTACTAGCGAGAGTATCTAAAGGTCGCGACTCTTCGCTATTAGGCCATAATTATAATAATGAATATTAATATATTATTATAATTATAAATCTCTTACATGTTGATCTTCTTCCTCGTGAAAGTATTTGTACCTCCGTTTCGGCACCCCCTCTGTTGACATCCTCCTGTTGTAGTTATACAGACAAGGTGCTGCAGGGGTGACATTCCTTGATCCGGTGTTGTGATCTGATAACAAGATTTTAAATAAATTTAAAATTTAAGAGTACCCCCCGATTCTAATGTCTTAATTTCCTTAAAAGTAAATCACCAAAATATTTAGTAATGTGCTTTCATTTGATACCCACTCGAGTATATTTGCAGATTTTAGGTTTTCTTTCCCCACTCTCACCCCCATAACTATTAAACAGCACAACCGATTTTCATGAAACATGTCTAAGAACACCCGCGCCTCTCATACAAAACTCACCTTTCATACAAAAAAAACTAAATTGAAATGGCTCCATCCGTTCGGGAGCTATGATGTCCCAGACAGAAAGACAGACAAACAGTCAGACAGACACGTCAAACTCATAACACCCCTCCTTTTTTGGTCTTGGGTTAATATTAAAAATACGTGCGATTACATAGATTGTACCAGAATACCTATAATTATAAGTATTAGAAACAAATGACAGCTGTGTTGTTCTCTTCGTTTCTATGAATGCTTTCTTCTTTAAATCTTTGATACTTCAAAATATAAAATACTAATTAAGACCTGACGCTGCGATACGCGTTATACGTGCTACGTCTCGGGCCCACGACGGGTCACTTTTGTACTCACGTGTTTATTATAATAACGCGGCCGCTTAACGCAGCGTCATGCCTACTAGTCGGCCGTTAGTCAAATCAAAAGTCAACTTAAAATAACTTAATGAATTACTGTTAAAAAAAGCCGTTTTGGCTAAGGGGGAGGACACTCGACTTTCATTCCGAAGGTCGTGGGTTCAAACCCCGCCACGCACCTCTGGATTTTTCTTCTTGAGAAATTTATGTGCGCTTTTAAACACGTGCTTTAACGGTGACGGAAACATCGTGAGGGAACCGGCATGTTCTGAGAACTTTAAGAGAGTTTGAAGGACAAGTGACATTCACCAACCCGCACTTGGCCAGCGTGGTGAATTAAGGCCTAATGTCTCTCGTCAAGAGAGAAGTCCCTGTGTCCCAGCAGTGGGAACGTTAATAGGGTGGTGGTGTGTGGTGTGTGAATTACTATTCATAAAGCAAGACAGAGAGGAAGACAGTACATTTATTTGGTACAAATTGACGACCTCTGTGGCTCGGAGGGCGAAGGCCCGCCTGAAGCGCAAGCGGTCGCGAGCTCGATCCGCTGAAGGCCAGATTTTGTACGATCCACAATTTCTGGTTTCGGGTCTGGGTGTTTTCTATGCATATTATGTATGTTTTAACAAAAAAATAATATCTTTGTAGTATATCAGTCATATAACACCCATAGACGCGAACGAGCTCTACTTAGTATGGGGTTAGGTGATGCTCCAGAAATATTTATTTTGATAAAAGTTCGAAATACTATAAACAGATTATCAACATAACCTTCCTCTAACTAATAGCTATGAAAACCACAATTTCGCGTATAACTATATTGATATATCTTATATTAATTAAAGAAAACGGTATTTAACTAATTATATAACTAGTGTTGATAAAATTTCAACGTTTGGGACTTCCCACTAAAGAAAACTGCGCGCCTGGAAGGAGGCTCCTCTAGAGGCAGGACTTTTCTTGACTTCGAAGTCAGAAACTTTGAAAGGTTTTCAATACTAGTTTTAACGTGATTAAATCCTGTTTTTAATGAACAGTATAACTAACGATCATTTTGAAACAATGAATTGTACAAAAAGTGCAATTGGCAGTCCATGTAACGCTTAGAACTGGTGATAAAAGTCAAAGTCAAAGTCAAAACGTTTATTTCCTTAGAGGCACATAGCCTACATGGACAGGTCAACTTAAAATTAATAAAACTAAAATGCTTAAATAACAAATATCAAGGAAATAACATTGTCTTGACAGTTCGCTTCAATGTTTTATACTGAGTTGAGAAGCGAATAGAACAACACAGCTTTATCAGTTATTACAATTTTGTAGTTATTACAATTTTGGAGTTCTTATTTATAGGTAACTATTATAAGTTTAACATTTTAGTTTTAGTATAACATTGGCAGTTTAGTTGGGGTCGCAAAGTTCTCGACTGGAGACCACACATCGGCAAGCGCATAGTAAGAATTTCCTACCGGATGGACCGATAAGTTGGTACATGCTGCACGGTTGAACAACGGTAGACGCTGGATGAGGGCCGCTTCTGATCAAAATAACTAGTAATTTGTGAGGGAATCCTATGTTGACTGCCTTAGTGGCGCGGTTGACAACGGTTCGCTTCCGGCGCAAGAGGTAACGGGTTCGATTCTATCCGAGGGGTGAAGTGTTTGTATATTCTGCAGGCACTTTGATATTTATAAAAATATCTATAAATGTATGTCTATTATATAGTATATCAGATGTCTAGAACCCGGTACTCAAGCTTAGATGTTTTTTTGTGGATTGTCCGAATATTATATACTTTTTTTTATGTCTAGTGGACGTCTTACGGCTTAAATGATGATGATGAGTTTAATTAAATTCGAGCGTGGAAAGTAGAACGAATACAACGTGAAGTTTACGAACTCAATAAGGTAAATGAAAATAGTTATATTTATACTAAGCGTCATGCATGGTGATTGTTACGGTCGATAAATTTTATGAAATAACAAGTTAATATAATAATCTGAATTAAAAAAAAGCCGTGTTAGCTAAGTGGGAGGACACTCGACTTTCATTCCGAAGGTCGTGGGTTCAAACCCCGCCACGTACCTCTGGATTTTGCTTCTTGAGAAATTTATGTGCGCTTTAAACATGTGCTTTAACGGTGAAAGCAAACATTGTGAGGAAACCGGCATGTTCTTCAAGAACTTTATAGAGTTTGAAGGAGATGTGACATTCACCAACCTGCACTTGGCCAGCGTGGCGAATTAAGGCCTAATCGCTCTCGCCAAGAGAGAAGTCCCTGTGTCCCAGTAGTGGGAACGTTATTAGGGTGATGATGATAAAAAAACCCTTTTAAAAAACTTAAGTTTCCTTAAAAGTAAGAAGTCGTACAATTTTGTAATGTGCACATGATGCGCTTTTAATTGAGACCCTACTCGAATATATTTGCAGATTTTTCGGTTTTTCTTACCCCGCATAACTTTATGTGTTATTTTAGTTACTTACGGCCTCATTTTGTGGATAATCCGTGAATTATGGCGCTGATTCTTATTCCTCAACTTAACGCGTTCTTTTTATCTCTAGATCTAATAAAGAAACCCCGACCATAGTATAATAATTTTCAATAAGAATATTCATAAAGTCTAATATGAAGCACCACTATTCGTATACACAAGGAAGACTTTCGTCTTAAGACACTAATTTATTTTGTAAGACAAAAATGCCAAAAGATTTTTATAATAAAATTCAATAATCGAAATGACTGTGTTATTCTGATATTTTAAAGCGAAGTTGGATATAAATATAAATCTTTTTGGCGGTTAATTCGGTACCAAGATAGTTTAATTACCCTGACTTATATTATGCATTATTACTATACATCGTAAACCATAATATTAAACGTATATTTTTTACGTAACGAATTTTCGTATATGGGCATCATAATTTGCATTGACTTACGTTAGTATTAAAATTAATTAATATTTCCGGACAATCCACACTACAACATCTAGCCCCGTGGTAAGCTCTAAGCTTGTGGTAAGGGTACTAGACATATGATAATATATAGTTTTTTAGTATAGATATTAATCACCCGCAGCAAGGGGAAAGAGCTTGCAGAAAATACAAAAACTTGACCCCTGGGCGGGAATCGAACCCGCTACCATTTGAGCATGCCTTCGCACACCCTGCACTGAAGCAGTTAGTCATGTTGAGTGGCAACTGTGATTTATTTTTTAAATTTCTTCCTAAATAACTAAGCAAGATCAGTATAAAAAAATAAAAGCTTATCTTATTCCTTGGTGTGAGAGATTTAATGTAAATCCTCCTTTTTTTATTTTATAATTATTTTTAGGACTGTTTAAACAACATCGCCTAACTGCAAACAAAGCAGAGCTTGTGCTGTGACTGATATACATAAATAAATAAATATTTACTGACAATCCACACAACAACATCTAGCCCCGTGGTAAGCTCTAAGCTTGTGTTACGGGTACTAGATATCTGATATATGTACTTAATTTAATATAACTGATATTTTTACTATACATATTACACCCAGACCAAGGAGAAAAGTGCTTGCAGAATATACAAACATTATATTGCACACACTTTTTTTGTAAATACTGAATTATTCGCAACCAATACAGGCTAGCAAGTAAAAAAGGCCTAGGCATTAAGCCTCCCTTTTTGTACAAAGTTAATGATCAAATAAAGTATTTACAATAAAACAAATAAAAATCTATTATTAAAATAAATTTAACTAACTTTAATCTTCTATATAAATAAAAATGAATTGTTGTTCGTTAGTCTGATTAAAACTCGAGAACGGCTGGGACGATTGGGCTGATTTTGGTTTTAAAATGTTTGTCGTAGTCCAGGGTAGGTCTAAACGGTGAGCAAATAAGGAAAAATTGCCCGGAACTTTTTTTACCCGTGCGACGCCGGGGCGGGCCGCTAGTTTTAAATAAAACCAAATAAATGTGAGATGTCATAAAAATTAAAAACAATTCATTTGAAATCCTATCCGTTTGATTAATTGATTTTTTTTTAACTCACCCTCAAATGTTCCCCAGTGAGCCAGCCCAGAATGCACTAAAACCGACAACACCAATTGCAACAGTGCCATGATTGCGATTGAAGGAATTCTCAACAGCTACCGCGACTATTGAAGAATTAGCTACAGCTTGACTTGGCTTGACGCAATCAGACATAATATTAAAATGAAAGGCGCTTAGTGTCTAAGTTTTGAGCACTTAACGTGAAGCCTGGCATACCTACTTCTCAATTAAACTTGTTTTGATATATTTGACTCATTCCCTCTATGTTTTTGGGTGGAGGAAATACTTAGACTGCCTCAGTCTCATCTCTTCTTCTTAGTCGTAACCTCATGACTGAGGGACGTGGCTATTGTCGTCTCAACAGCTTTGTCACTTCTCGCCATCGACTCCGGTCAATGAATCTACTGAGCCAACTGTATCAACGCTTGGAAAGTGCCATCTGTAGCGTCCTGCGTTGTGTGGGTCCACCGTAGCTGAGCGGCCTCGACTGCCTCATCTAGGACCGCTTAAATTACAAGTAGATTATTTCACTTTAAAACTGCCGCCAAGTTACACTATTTGTTTTAAAAATGAAGAGGCGCGGCGCGCGCGATATCACAGAAGGGGCCCTCCCTTCTTAAAATTCCTTCTTGTGGGGAATGGAAACGTTGGAGGATATATATCATTATGGTCACAGTTTACGTGAGTATAACCCGTTTTCAAAATTAATCACAAGTAGATTTTTAACAAAAAAACTACCGACTATTAGTTTGGAATATAATAATTAATTATTGAGTCAACTCCGGCCGCGGGCAAGGCACAAAAATGTTGGCCCATAAATTCAATGAAAATGCCTCGAGAACAAAAAAATAACAAAAATATTCGAACTAAGGACCCAGGGTCAAGCAAATTCATTATTCAATATAACTCGAGAACTACATTACCAATTGTAATCAAGTTATTAAGATGTATTTATATAGAAGTAGAAGGGAGCGTCCCTTATGGCGCAAGGTAACGGTGCTATTCACGCTCCTTTTTTGGAGGTTTCGTCTGTTCACGTCCGTAAGTGGTAACCCTCTGAATCCTTACACGTGACCTCCGGGTGGTGCTAAGAACAGTCTGTGGTGATAGGCTTCGGCCGCGGCTTGTCACCACCCTCAGGGCTGGGCCAGTGCGTGAAGCGATTTTTTCGTGTTTCGTAATGTGGTCCGGAGAAGCCATCTTCTAGGCCTTCATGCTCCACATTAGACCACATCGTCACTTTAAATCAGGTGAGATTGTGGTCAAATGAAGGCTTATCAACAATAATAAAGAACCAGTTTATGATCATCAATAATATTTCAGCTGTAAGTCATCCACTGTTGGACATAAGCCTTCTTCAGGTGTTCTAGTTTTCGCCTTGAGCCTGAGGTCTTTACCAAATCATACGGCCGTCTAAAGCTTTGAAAACCATATAAAAATAATTATTATTTCATTAAAATAGTTATTTTATAGCTTAGGGCCAATTTTAATTATCTTAGACTTAGCGGTTCCCGATCTGTAGATCTGTCTACATTTCGAACCTTCTAGCCCCATAATGGCCATCTATTCTACATAATACTTTGCCAAATACCTACTTCAATGCAGTTATCATATTGACTATGTAGGTGCTCCCCGTTCAGATCAGAAAAAATGGTATACGTAAGAACTTTTTGGATCTCGCCGAGAAACCCCGTGCACAGCCGCCTCCATAGACTTTTTTATGCTGGATAAGCCTTCATTTGACCACAATATCACCCGTATAAAGTGACATTAAAATATTAGTAGGTACCTATATGCTCAAGTAGGTAATATAGTCAAAGTCTGCCTTTGCTAATATTTAATATTTAAAACTATATATATTATATATAAACGTTTTAACAAGTTTTCCGTCCCCTTTATCTACCGTTGCGCCTTAAAGTACTGTAATCTGTCTTGTTCCCTTTATGGTGTCAAAGAAAAGATTAGAAGAAGGCTTCTCACTCTAGATTACGACCTCACCGAAATACTCTTAAATATCCTTAAATATATAACTCTGTAAAAATATAAACATAAAATTCCCAGCTTTCTAAAATTTATCTTCCCTTTTTTTATTGAGTGTTTCTCATAAATAAATAAAAAATGTCTTGATGTTATTGCAAGTGTTATCTTATGTAATTTTATTATTTGTCCTATTTTGTCACTTCTTTTGTTTTCATGCACTGTTTTCTATACCCGTTTAAACCAAATTGTAAAAAGTCGCGTAATTGTAACCTGTGTACCTGATAAATAAAAATTTGTTTTTGTATAAGTTGTATGGGTGGATGGTGTCAAAGATGATTTTTAAGAAAGGAATGAGTGTTAGATAACGTAAAAAAAAATACATGTGCCGACCCCACATAATGTTGGACGGAAATGATTTTGTAAGTTGTAAAATATCTATAATAGTTTTATCATGGTAAACAGTTCTAGACCGTTCATAAATCCATTGCTATTTTATAAACTTTCCATGCGAATATAATTAAATCAATGTTTGTTTTGCTGATTGTGTTATGATTTTTAATCTAGAGAACATTATAACAAGCGTTACAAATTTAAAAATCGCTAAGAATTCAATCACGATTACAGAAATATTAAAACTGATAATTTTTTATAACATCATAATCGGAACGAGTTTAATCTAGACTAATTTTTATAAAATACCTATGCTTTTTAATTTTAACAGGCGTAAAACTTTAATTAAATTATAAAAACTAAATTAAGGTATCAATTCAATTCATTTATTCAAACCATAGGTACATACATTACAGTACACTTAGTTTCGTCAAAAAAAACAGAAGTAGATTTTCCTATTTATGACTGCATTAAATAAAACTTAAGTACCTTTGTACATCATTTCATAATCACCATTAAAAATCACAGAATGCTTCTTGAATTTAGTTTTTTTTCATAAATCGCGGCAAAAATCTGCAATTTTGTTTAATTTTCATATACACGGTAGCCTCTGCTCTCTCGCCAAGAGAGGAGTCGCTGTCTCCCAGCAGTGGGAACAATGAACAATAATAGGGTGGTGATGATGATACCCAGTAGCATACTTAGTATAATAATAATGGCATTCTCAAAGTATATAAATACAAATTTATTGACACTTTTCATGGGTTTATCAACCGCCGACATTAACAAACCCTCACTTGGCCAGCGTGGTGAATTAAGGCCTAATCTCTCTCGTCAAGAGAGAAGTCCCTGTGTCCCAGCAGTGGGAACGTTAATAGGGTGATGATGATGATGATGTGTCCCAGCAGTGGGAACGTAAATAACGGTGGTTATAACAACGCCAGCGTCTGGCTGCCATCCCGTTCTCTCAGCAACAGCAGCGGTATGCAGGCTTCTCTCTCACTCTAAGGCGTGTCGCTGCGTTAGGCGGGCGCGAACGCGTTTTCCTACAAATATGCTACGACGTGTTGCCCGAAAAGGAAGACCTCTATACGTGTTTGATACAAAACCGCGCTCGACCCTAACGCATCGTCAGCCCTCACGCGCAGAGCTGGCAGTATTTGAGATGATCACTTCCGTTATAAAATAAAATAAAAATAAAAATCTATTTTTCAGACATAGGTCCATAAATTAAATTAATGTGATCATAAAAATTACAAAAATTAAAGAATAATAAACATAAATAATATAAAAACTTGACAGTTACTGTATTATGCAGAGACCGATCAATCTAGGAAAAAGGTTCCTTCAGTGATCACTCTCTGCACAAGCGTGCGTTATGCGTCTGCGCGATTTATCACTTCTGTCGAGCATATTGACTACCTTATTGGCGCGGCGGTCCGCTTGTGTTGCAAGAGGTTTGATTCCCGCCGAGAGCGGTGAGTTGGTCTGGATGTTTAATGTGTATAATAAAAATATATCTTAGTATGTCTATTATATTAAGTATATCAGATGTCGAAACCCGTTACACAAGCTTAAAGCTTACCACGGGGCTAGATGTCGTTGTGTGGATTGTCAGGAAATATTTATATTTATTTATATTATGTTTTTTATCTTTGATAATGAGGTATGGTGTAAGTTTCGGCATTGCGTGTGTTTCCTCACATTATTAAGGTTAGATTATGTACCC
This sequence comes from Gymnoscelis rufifasciata, assembly GCA_929108375.1. NCBI lineage: Eukaryota > Metazoa > Arthropoda > Insecta > Lepidoptera > Geometridae > Gymnoscelis > Gymnoscelis rufifasciata. The sequence goes on along the minus strand of OV815327.1, from coordinate 1,799,715 downwards.
GCGACACGCTAACATAACGAATTGATTCGTTACGATTTTTGCTTATTGTGGATATTGCACTATATTTTTCATCGTTCGAACTAATATGATTAAGGTTACGCAGAATTGGGTGTAGCGTTTCGCAAAATCACTTCACTTGATTGTATTGGCTATCGCAAATATCAAATATCGTTATATTTATAAAGGAAACGTAATATTTTCTGTACCTATGTGTGTAATTGAATATCATATATGAAACCCACGCGCGCGTTCTCGTATGAAACGCCGGTAAAAATTTGCAAAAGCTAAACCAATTTTGTAACTAAATACTTGCAATTTATTTTTTTCATTTTGCGATACATGCGTGAAATGATGTTTCTAAGTATAATAATATGTAGCCAGATCTACTTTACAGCATGCACAATTTGTCTTCAATTGTAATAAAATTATATAAAATATCAGGTTAACAATGTCAATAACATGTATACTTATGTATACCTACTTATCACACTTATGCTTGCGTTTTAAAGTTTTTTGTACATTTGACTTTTATATAAGTAGGTAGGTACGTTTGTATTATTCATATTGTGTTTTTGTCGATTTGTTAGTTAATTTAGTGGCATTGAAATTATTAGTCTAAAATAAACTATTTATTAAAACAGAAACAAAAAAAAAGATGTTTTTATGCCATACGTTAAATAACACTGAATTATTTTACTACTAGTACCTATACTTTAAGCTACAGCTCAAGCGCAAAGAATAGAAATCTCGTAAACCTCCAAAACGTACAGAAAAACCCTAAACTTGAAAACGACCCTCGCATAAACCCTCAGATTTATCACCCCCAGTCATTGCTCAAGAAATGCCCACATAATCATAATCCAATTTTCCTTTCATAGAAAATATCATAAATACAGCGTCAAGAATCAATTTTCACCCCTTGAAGTAACCCCTAATCCTGGGGAGGTAAAGATAACCCCTATTTGTCTGACACCCCTATAAAATGGGTACTGAGAAAATCGACGAAAAACTATAATATGTAAATTTGGGCTTGTTCGCATTGTTCGAGAATGTTTGGTGGTTTTTATTTTACAATACAATACAAAAACACTTTATTGTATGGATGGAAAAGAGAATTTTGTATACCTAATACTAGTTACCTATTTGCTGCAAACACTTGCAAACACAATTTCGACACAATAAATAAATATTTTCGGACAATCCACACAACGTTTGAGAACGTAGAGTTTGTATGCTTGAACTCTTCTTTTTACCCCGTGAAAATTCATAAACGGACAACGCCGTGGCTTAAACAGTTAGTTTAAATTATAGAATTATTCTTCAAGTACACGCGATGTTCAAGATAGCATTCCGTTAGTTGTCACGGTCCCGAAGTATCCCCAATTTACATTATTAAATTCGAATTTCTCAATTTTTTAAAAAAGCCTTTTTAGATATTAAGAAGACGTTATAATATTTTTGAAAAGTATTTATGTTAATCGTAGCACAATGGAAACGCGCCTGTCCCAACACGAGATCCCCGATAACAGTCAAAGTGAAACTCTACACTGTTTAAAGTTATAATTACATTACAAGCGGAGTTTGCGAGTTCGGATGTTTGTGTTCTTACAGTATTTTCGTGTCTTGTGGTAAATTTAACTCATCATCATTCTAGGGGTAGGACGTCCTTCTACATAAACGATTTCTAAGTATTTCCTTTACATATTAGGAAGCAGATTTCAATCGTGGCTGCATGTTTTTGACATAGAAATATTACCTTCGCCTCATTACAATTTTGGAGGTTGTGTATGTTCACGTCCGTAAGTGGTAACCCTCTGAATCCTCTGAACACGTGACCTCCGGGTGGTGCTAACAACAGTCTCTGGTGGTAGACTTCGGCCGCGACTTGTCACCACCCTCCAGGCTGGGCCAGTGCGTGAAGCGATTTTTTTGTGTTTCGTATTGTGGCCCGGAGAAACCATCTACCTTCTAGGTCTTCATGTCCCATCTTAGACCACATCGTCACTTTACATCAGGTGAGATTGTGGTAAAATAAAGACCTATCGAGCATAAAAAAAGGATGAAATTAATGTAGACAGTGTTGTTCTAATTACTGTCAACCAACTATTTGTAAAATTTCAAGAAGTTCCTGTTTAGACTTTTATCGGGATATTTACCGTGATTGATTGTCTTTCGAGTTTCCCGATATTTCGGCACAGTTACATGCGCCATGGTCACGGTTAAACTCAAGAAGATTGGTTGATTATATACCGCGTTAATAAAACGTGAATTGAATTATCAAGAATAAGGTAAATTAGGATAAATTAAGACGACATCCATTTATTTTACTTTTCAAACCCGACCAAAAAAGAGGGGTGTTATAAGTTTGACGTGTTTGTCCGTCTGTCTGTCTGGGACATCATAGCTCCCGAACAGATGGAGCTATTTCAAATTAGTTTTTTTTTTGTATTAAAACTGAGTTTGGCGCGCGTGTTCTTGGATATGTTTCATGAAAATCGGATGAGCCGTTTAAAAATAATGGGGGTGAGAGTGGGGAAGGAAAACCGAAAATCTGCAAATATGCTCGAGTGTAGTATCAAATAAAAGCGCATCGCGTGCCCATTACTAAATATTATGGTGTATTACTTTTAAGGAAATTAGGACATCGGAATGGGGGGGTTACTCTTAAATTTTAAATTTAGATTTTTGACTAATTCCTACCCCAAATGCCTACAACAATGTTTATCTAGAGCCATTTGCCAACAGCTTCTCAAGCGTCTTAGGAATCGCCTCGCCAAAGCTTTTGTGACCTCATCCGATCGGATTTTAATTTAAGGAAGTGTAACGTAATTATCAAGTTTAGGTCACGCTGAAAAATCATAGCCCACGCGAAGTTTTTGCAACACAGCAACACCATCAAAATTTCCTGAAATTTCCCCTCGTTAGCGGTCCCCTGGCAATACTAAAGAGCTTACAGTAATAACCACGATGTGATTATGATGTCCAACCGGCGTTTTTATTTTCATATCTCTTTAATGGAGATGGAAATAACACTTTTGATATTAAGGATATTTTGGGGCGCGTTTTTTCATTAGAAAGTGGATGTGTTTTTTAAATTATTATATATAAGGGTTTTTACTTTTATCAATTATACGTGTCACTGAACGTATGCCGAGCCGTCGCAGTGTTCAACATATTTTAACGTCAAAGGCAGTAATCGACGACTGTATGCAGAATAAAGAAAGAAGAATGCTTTAGTTATTATAATAATAATAAATTCTTTATTGTATACAAAAAACACAGTAATACAAAAGAAGCATAAAATAAACAACATGCACAAAAGGCGAGCTTAAACCTATAAGAGTTTTCTGTCAGGAAACCTCTAATATGTAGGTAACTAAATAAAAAATCGTAGAACAAAATATGTTCGCCTAGTTCGTGTAGTCCTTGTACATTAACTACTAGCGGCACGCCCCGGCTTTGCACGGGTAATAATTATTCAAATTGTTTCAAAATTATTCGATTTTTTCTCGCCGTAAAAACCATCCTTAAACTACAACGAATATTTAAAAAAAAAAGGTGTGTGTGCGATTCACACACGATAGAGGTGAAACTTCAGTAAATCGACGAAAGAATAAGAATAAAAAAAAGTGTGTGTGTGTCAGCTACGACGCACTATTGGAGTCTACTACTTACGAACTATTATTATGATATAATATCGAATAGAAGAAACAAACATATATCTGTAATTATTCGGATTATTTATATTACTTCAATAAAGCGTATTACATAAAGTATGTTACAAAATAATATAAAATAAAATACAGCAATACCTCTTTGCGCGATACTTCGTAGTCTCAACTACGAAGTATCGCGCAAAGAAATTTAAATAAAGCATTGTATTTGTGTCTCTTACCATTTCCGTTTCATCTTTTTGCATCCGGGTTGAAATCACTACGATTCTATAGAAGTTTCACTTCAATAAATTGGCTAAATTGGTATAGGCGTTGTTGAGTTATGCGCTTAGCAACACATTTTGCGATTCATTTTTAACCCCCGACAAAAAAAGAGGGGTGTCATTGTTTGACGTGTCTATCTGTCTGGGACATCATAGCTCCCGAACGGATGAAGCGATTTCAACTTAGTTTTTTTTGTTTAAAAGGTGAGTTTGGCGCGAGTGCTCTTAGACGTGTTTCATGAAAATCGGTTGTGCCGTTTAATAATTGTGGGGGTTAGAGTGGGGAAGGAAACCCGAAAATCTGCAAAAATCGCATTGCGTGAACATTACACATTATTATGGTGTTTTACTTTTAAGGAAATTGAAGGATTCGAATCGGGGGTTTTTCTTATATTTTTAATTAAGATTTATTATTTATAAGAAGATTAAGGTAAGAGAAAACATACTATTGATTGCAATGCTCAAATTGGTGTAACCGACAACAAACATAAACTTGGTTCGGGTCAATTGGTGTAACGTTAGTTTTTTTAAGAAAGTTGGTTTTATAATGGTGTATGTGTGGTTATAATTTTTCGTTCAAGCTAAGAATTAGTGTAAGAGCAATGCTGGTTTGCCAAGATACATACACCAACTTAACCTTCTTCGGTCATAGGAATACAACAATTCGACTTATGTAAATGGATCACATACCTACTCAGTTACAACATAATTTCGACGGAAGTCTGCAAAATTCACAGTTAAAATGTGTAGCGTAACTGTATTTTTTTAAAGCTAGGATTCTATTATGCATATTCGAAAGAACAGAAAAAAACTAAAAAAAACTGTATAGGTACTCAACTTTTTTACGTGTTTTGGTGTTTAACCCAATTGAACCTGCAACCGACGATATAATACAATATCTATGCTATATGCTAGGATTTAGTTCTGAAAATAACTTTTTGAATGGGATTAGTTACCTGTTAACGAATTATTGACTACTAACTAAGCGACAAAATATTATCAAGCGACATTTTTTTTTATTTCCGCACACGACCATTCAGTAGGGAGCCGACCCCGCGCGGCAGAATATTTCGTGATCTTAACCCCGCTTATTGTCACAAAACTATAATAGTTAGAGATATGATGACAAGACGTTTTTTGTAGATAATGATTCGTTCTACAAAGTTGTAATACATCACTTTTTTATTTATTAATTAGTTTTCGCAGCATTCGCGATTAAAGAAAGATTTTAGGTTTAATTTTTCAAAAAAATCGCTTATTGTCACAAAACTATAATAGTTAGAGATATGATGTAACGACGTTTTTTGTAGATAATGATAGGTTCTACAAAGTTGTAATACATCACTTTGTTATATATTCAATAGTTTTCGCAGCATTCGCGATTAAAGAAAGATTTTAGGTTCTTTTTTTTCACCTTGTGTTACATTATCGGAGTTTGGTAAGGAATCACATTATTTTTGAAAACGAAATATAGCCTATGTCACTCAGGGATAGTGTAGCTTTCTAATGGTGAAAGAATTTTTTAAATCGGTGCAGTAGTTTCAGAGCCTATTCGAGACAAACAAACAAACAAACAAACAAACAAAAAATCAAAACTTTCCTCTTTATAATATTAGTATAGACAAGCTTAAAACTTCGAGCCACGGGGCTAGGTGCTATGTGTGGATTGTCCAGGAGTTTAACTAAACCTTTGGGTACCAAAATATAATTTCTTTAATTTGCAAAGTAGAAACAAAGCAATGAGCTTTACGGAATCTAACGAGATTTCCATAATCATAAACAAACAATGGATTTGGAGAATTCATCGGGAAAATTGAAAAAGGTCCGATGCTGTAAGGGATTATAGACCTTCGTGTTATGAACATTTATTTATTAAATTTTTGACAATGGTCTGAAGTTCATTGGCTTTTCCGGGCTCACAAGAAAATATTATCTTAATATATATATAAATCTCGTGTCACAATGTTTGTCCTCAATGGACTCCTAAACCACTTAACCGATTATAATAAAACTCGAGTGGGGTCTCAAATGAAAGCGCATTACATGCACATTACCTACATAAATTTAAGTTTAAAACCCACTCGAGTATATTTGCGGATTTTCGGTTTTCCTTCCCCACAACTTTTAAACGGCACATTCTCCGTTAGAGAGCCAGATATCCCACACAGACAGACAGCCATACAGACAGACAAACACGTCAAACTATTAGTAATAAAGTAAATATCTCGAATGTTGTTGACATAATTATTTTTTGGGTCTGACTAGCGGTGTCTGTAGTCGCAATGCTTAAAACCAAAGTTTGTATTAAATACAGTTGCCAGTTAATAAATTTCTACCAGTAATTGTAGCCCCCAGTTATCCATAGCAACTCGATCAGTATAACAATATGTTTGACTTTGTTTGACCACGTAACCAGGACGAATTAATCCCATCGAGGATACAGTGGCATTAAGAATAGTTGGTTCATGTCATGAGTTAACGGGTATACAATGACAATAACAACTTTATTTTCCTTTTATGTTTAAAGGTAACACATACTACATACATAAATTAATTAATTCGACTCTATCTAACACCAAAATTATCATGACAAAGTCATACACTACGAAACGCACCATAATAAAGGAATACTCGATTAATGGCATACATTATATTTTTTTATAAACATAGGTAAAATAACCATATTATTATTTTTTATACTAGTCAATAATAACAGATAAAAACATATAATCTGACTAGCGGCCCGCCCCGGCGTCGCACGGGTATAAAATTTTCCCGGAAATTATTCGAATTTTTCTAGCCGTAAAAACCATCCTATCTCTCAAGTTGGATCGAACTGCACATGGTGTGCGAATTTTATTATAATCGGTTAAGTGGTTTAGGAGTCCATTGAGTACAAACATTGTGACACGAGATTTATATATATTAAGATTATGATAAAAGTTTACGGAAAACATAATTATCATTAATGACGACGCTGTTCAAAGCGCAATCATAAAATTATAATTATTTGATTGTAATGGATTTTTTGACAACAATTATACGTAATGAAAAGTGTCGATGTTATTCACTCTTAACATAAAAATAACTTCAAGCATCCGTACATGTTATCAAACATGTACGGATGCTTGAAGTTATTTTTACAGTACGTTTAAATATAACAACAGTGTTGATAAATTGAGATTATAAAAGTTATGAATGACCCAGCTATTTTATTAGACACTGAATCTAAAATTCAAATATTTACACAGTCAGTCGTCAAGCCGTAATTACGACATCAAACGTTTGATTGAGTTATGCTTGATTGCTGATTTTGTAGACGGATCGCATTTAGCTTCAATGAAGGTGATGATCATTTAATTGTAAGGTATCTTGTGAGTAGGTTACCATAGATAACAAGGGTTTTAATTGGTTGATGAAAGTCTCAATCAATAAATTATTAAAAACCTAACGAAAGTTTTGCATAATTAACGCAGTCTTTAGGACTTTTAAAATAATATATAATTTACTAATTATAGTTTCAATTTTAGAATGTGGTGGTTCAAAACGACACACTCTAAATTGTTAAAATAAAGTAAAAATTAGAACGTTAGGATGTTTAGAACCGTGGTTCGACCCGACGGCCTATTCTAAAAGAGCCCTTAGGCGATTCATACCGTGCAGTGACAACTCGCAGTATGAAACGACTAAAGACCGGTATTTTGAGCAAAAACTTATAAATTTGATGTGCTGTTGTGTTTATGTCTTTAACCTTAACATATTCTTTCTAGCGGCCAAGGCACGCTTGTGTAACCATTAGATAATTTAAAAGACATTTTCCATATTTATAACTAAAGGCGCACAGTAATTTATTCTATAATTAGGTCATAATCAGACATCGAAGATCCTACTCCACTACACCAGGGAGTTGGATCTTTGTACTCGGCCGTAAGTATTAACCCTCCGATTCCTTACACGTGACCTCCGGGTGGTGCTAAGAACAGTCTCTGGTGGTAGGCTTCGGCCGCGGCTTGTCATCACCCTCCGGACTGGGCCAGTGCGTGAAACTATTTTTTAACCCCCGACCAAAAAAGAGGGGTGTTATAAGTTTGACGTGTCTGTCTGTCTGTCTGTCTGTCTGTGTGTCTGTCTGTCTGTCTGTCTGTGTCACCATAGCTCCCGAACGGATGGAGCGATTACAATTTTTTGTATGAAAGGTGAGTCTGGCGCGAGTGTTCTTAGACATGTTTCATGAAAATCGGTTGTGCCGTTTAAAAGTTATGGGGGTGAGAGTGGGTAAGGAAAACCGAAAATCTGCAAATATACTAGTGTGGGGTATCAAATGAAAGCGCATCACGTCCACATTACATAATATTATGTTGTTTTACGTTTAAGGAAGCTATGGCATTAGAATCGGGGGTTTTTCTTAAATTTTAAATTTAGATTTATTCGTGATTCGTAATGTGGTCCAGAAAACTCATCTATCTACCTTCTAGGTCTTCATGCCCCATCTTAGGCCACATCGTCACTGTACATCAGGTGAGATTGTGGTCAAATTAAGATATTTATATACCATAAAAAAAGGAATAGTGTAACTCGCATTTATTTGTAAATTGTATATTTTTGGAGGATTTGTCTGTTCACGTCCGTAAGTGGTAACCCTCTGAATCCTTACACGTGACCTACGGGTGGTGCTAAGAACAGTCTCTGGTGGTAGGTTTCGGCCGCGGCTTGTCACCACCCTCCGGGCTGGGCCAGTGCGTGAAGCGATTTTTTCGTGTTTCGTAATGTGGCCCGGAGAAGCCATTTTCTAGGCCTTCATGCTCCATCTTAGACCACATCGTCACTTTACATCAGGTGAGATTGTGGTCAAATGAAGGCTAATCGATAATAATAAAAAAAAATTGAAATTGATACATTATGTTTAATTCAATTTCTTCCATTCTTTATATACCTAGATACCTATTTATTTTTCTTGACAGCATTTAAATAAACCCAAGGTTTACCTACCAATATGTATGTACCTACTATGTAGTTGATTAATCTTGTTCGGAAAGCAGAATTAATCTTTGCCCAAAGCGAGTTTCCGTAACAAATTCACGTAGAACGTAACGTAAGTGGACGGATTTCGTTCCGATCACGCTAACGTCACGTGTCCTTACGTGACGGGGTCGGTTAAGCTTGCCATACACAGTCAGGCGCCAAGTATAAAAAAACGCTTAGCTAGGTTTAATGATAATACATAGGTATAAATAAACTAAGGATAATGTTAAAATTCTCCTTGGTCTGGGTGTTTAGTATGTATAATAAAAAATATCTATGTATGTATGTACATTATATTAAGTATATCAGATGTCTAGAACCCGTAACACAAGCTAAGAGCTTACCACGGGGCTAGATGTTGTTATGTGGATTATCCGGAAATATTTATTTATTTATTATGTATTTATTTTAAAATACAGTTTAATAATAATATAAATAGGTGATTCTCCATTATGATATATTTTTTAAAAGTAGCTTGTTTTGAAATATTTATAATATATTAAAATAAATTTTAATAATATTAAAATATTTTTAAATAATTTGGAGGACATGTGACATTCACCATCCCGCACTTGGCCAGCGTGGTGAATTAAGGTCTTATCTCTGCCAGAAGTCCCTGTGTCCCAGCAGTGGGCACGTTAATAGGGTGACAATGATGATGATGCTATTTTTGACGTGTTTTAAATTATAATTAAACTAAAACGGGGAACTCATGTACAATGATTATAGGGGTTTTTTTGGTCTGTTTTTAGTAGAAGCATTGACCAGATCCATAATGGATCTAGTGGGAACTTTTAATTCTAGGTGTTTTTTTTTTGGTTTGTTAGTTCTACCTTTATTATGGACATACAACGATTTATTGAAAAATCGCCTAATTAAGGCTTTTTTTCGATGGTGCAGTGAATAAAATATTAGTTTATTTATTTTTTCAGCTAAACTAGCATGTTAGTATTTGTATTCAGGCTTCTATTAAACGTCAAAACAAAAATGTCTAGCTGTGGACGCCCGACTAAGAATTTATATACTTATAATATGTACCACGATTCAAACACAAAAACAAAATAATTTATTCAAAATTAAATACATATAAACACATGCAGATAATTATTGTCATTGATTTAACTATTACAGAATATTTAAATTTGTCTAGTTCCAAAAAGCTAACTCAGCATAACTTCTAGGTCTTCATGCCCCATCTTAAACCACATCGTCACTTTACATCAGGTGAGATTGTGATCAGATGAAGGCGTAATATAAAAAAAACTCTTCAATAATAGTAAGCATATCCACTCTAACGTCCAGCGCCCTCAGCGTAACTAGCGATGTAACGTCCCAGCCCGCGTAACGCGAGCGGTGCGTGACACGCTGCGCGATCTTCCCGATAAAACTATTTATCACATAAAAAGTACTAAACCTATTTCAAAACCAAAAATGTATTTATGTTCTTTATTATATGGCAAATAAACTTGAATAATAATATGAATCATCGTACCTACATCTTCATATGGTAGCATTTTTAGACAGATTTGAAGACCTATTTTGGAGTGGATATAGCAGTAAATAACTTTCGCCTCAACACACATAGCTTTCCATTTATACAATAAAACTATTTTTGTTAATACATCTATTTTGGTGACTTGATCTTTAGTAATTGCTCATAACACATCCTTTGCACTTGAAATACCCGCACAAATAGCTTTCCAACTCAACACAAAAGAGGATAAATAATATTTCCAAGAACATCCCATGTTTTGTTGCTTATGAAAACTTATTTTCTCGAGGGAATCGCCTCACTAATGAGAGTAATGAGAGATTGCACGCAACGCGTCTCCCACTTAGCTCTTATTTTACTGTGCAATGGACTTTCAGAGTATTTTTGGAGAACAATGCATGCTTTATAAAATGTAAAGTTGCGGTACAAGCTAGTCGCTTTTTTGTGAGTGATTTTTTTTTTAATTAGTAATAATTCTTATGAAATATTAATTTAAAAACTGAATTTACTCACGTATTACTAGACGTAGTGATTATATACTTTCTGTTACTAGATTCTACTTCTTCTTCTTTCACCTTTCGGACACTAAATAGTCAAGAGAAGTCATTAATCGGAAGGAGTGAATGTGAGTACCTAAATGCTGTTTTTAAAATGAATAGCGTAAAGTTTATGCCGACCTACTGAATATGCATATAAAATTTCATAATAATCGGTTAAGCCGTTTCGGGGGAGTATGGTAACTAACACTGTGACAGGTGAATTTTATTTATAAGTGAATTTTATTTGTCTTGACATATTCTGTGCTTATGTTAAAATCTTGTGCTTCTAGAAACAATGCAAAATATCATATAAATATTAATATATTCGTTGTTACATGTGGTGACAAGTAAGATATTAGATTATATATTATGTATATACCTAACCTTGCATGAGCCCCACAATATATAATATCAATATCATAACTAATTTTTGTTTCTAATAAAGTCGAAATAGACGAGTCTGAGAGTGAGTGGCAAGCCTTAGCTTAATTGGATGAATGCCACAAGGTAATTGTAGGGGCACAGAATCTCCACCAGGTAACTCACTCTACCGCTTAATGATTACTACTGCAATTTTAGGATATTGGACTGTTGGGCTTTATCATCACCATCATTTTAGCCGCAGGACGTCTGATGGTAAGAGAGTCGATATTAATTGTGTTTTTTGTAGTAAGTAGTGAAAATTACCAGATAACAACTGTTCTAGGGGTCCGTACCTAAAGTAGCCTTCCAAGAATAGGCTATCTAACACTGAAGAATGAAGAATTTTTCAAATCGGTATAGAAATTCTTGAGATTTAACATACAAACTTTTCAGCGTAATACTATTATAAGTAATTTAAATTAAACTTGACACACACTTAAATTCATGTTTTATTGAGGAAGGGGTTCCGACATTTTTATATGGAGTTTGTCATGCCTAGTCCGGCATTTTGAAAGAAAAAGAGTTTAATGCTTACAAGCAAGTGTCACTGAACCAAATCTCTAACTTATTCGGTTTATGCGATATTTGTGTCTAAAGTATAAAAAAATCTGCTCTGCCCATTTTGAAAAAACCACGGCCACTGATGAAACTCATGTCATTGTCATCCAGTAAGCATTTATTTAAAATTTTTACAATTAAAACTCAAAATAAAATTATAAAAAATCAACAAGTTAAGAAAAAGGAATTACTTAAGATATTTCTGTAGCAGAACAGTCAACTCTAGTCTCATTTATTTCCAATTGTCAAAGAATAACAGCTAGATGGGACGGTTGGCACGCTGCCTAAAAGCTTTGCCTCCTTTAGTTACCTACGGGAGTATAAAATGAAATGGTCATAGTTTAAAGCAGACTAATTATTTTATTGGTTGGCTTTAGAAAATATTTTGCAGATGGCTCTTTGAACAAAACAACTATCTACATATTTCTGTACATAATCATAACTATTATAATGAGGCTGGTAGCCAATATGGCTTTTTATTGTCATTAAGGGCCAATTTTTCAATCCTCAGTTAAGTCGTCGAATAGCTATTTAGCGTATAAAATTATCTGTCTATTTATCGGGCGAATAAGTATTTTCAATTTTTCAATCGTCTATTAACTAAAGAATAACTATCAGTGGTTTTTCCAAACCAACTTCACACCATCTGTGTGCAAGCGAGATACACAGATACTGTATTTAACGTGTTAGTGAAGAATAGCAACAAAACAGTATTTGACAGTTCCGTCAGTTAATTCAAACCGTGCTATTTCTCATTTTAACAATATTTGATTTGTGTTCTTTTGCGAATTAAAAATAAATCAGAATATGGAATTATCCAAGAAACGCGAACGTGCAACAAATTTCAGTAGTTCGGAAGTACGTTTACTCACCGAATTGGTTACCAAATATCGGTCAGTAATCGAAAACAAAAAAACCGATGCCGTGACCAACAAAGACAAAGATGATGCTTGGACCAAAATAGCAACAACATTTAATGCTGCATCTAGTGAAACTGCAGTTCGCACGGCTAAAACATTAAAATTAAAGTACGAAGGCATAAAAAAATTTACAAAGAAAAAGATGACTGTCCATAGACAGGAGTTGTACAGAACAGGTGGCGGACCTTCTACTGCCCCCGATATCAATGATGTTGAAGATAAAGTGCTGGCAATATGTTAGTGTCATCCCATGTGTTTAAATTATCAGGCCTCTCTCGTAAAGTTCGGAGTTTTCTCTCAGAAGGATGTAGATAATTAAGTATTTCTTGTTCTTCCTCGATTGCTAAGTCGTCAATTGCTTCAAACACATCCATTTATAACAAATCACGCGAAGAACCTTTGTCGTTTTACGGTTTTACCAAACAAAAATAAAACGAACGAAACTATACAACATAACCTAAACGTCAAACTTATCGGCGAGATAGAACCTTAACTGGTCCTTCAAGTAGCAGGTAACTTTATTCCTCTGATAGGGACCTTATTCGATAGTTAACTTCTATCTGACCATTGAAAAACCATGAATATTGCTATTCGACGAATAAAGGCTATCTGACTGTTTATCTGACGATTGAAAAATCGGCCCTAAATGAATAGACATGATGACTACGTATAATAAAACGTTTTTTGCCAAAAATTAAACCAACTTCAAAACGGAAACTGAAAAGTAAAAAATAAATTAACTTTACAAATCATTTCGACATTATAAGTGATAATTAAAAGAAACATAAACAATTAAATAATTAAGTATTTAATAATTTTGAAGTCGGTGCCAAGTAATATAAATAATATAGGTACTTAACATCAATCTTTTTCACAACTCAAGCCCTAGGGTATTAGTAGGAAATTAACTCTAAATATCGGTCCATTCGCCGATATAGGTACGCATTTCTATTTGGGTCCTAAATGTTGTGAATTAGTTTGTTATTTTGACATATCTATTGATATTGTGTATAGTGTAGGTAAAATGTATTTGTTACTTCATTAAGTATTTTTAACCCCCGACCAAAAAAGAGGGGTGTTATAAGTTTGACGTGTCTGTCTGTCTTAGACATGTTTCATGAAAATCGGTTGTGCCGTTTCAAAGTTATGGGGGTGAGAGTGGGTAAGGAAAACCGAAAATTTCCAAATATACTAGTGTGGGGTATCAAATGAAATCGCATCGCGTCCACATTGCATAATATTATGTTGTTTTACGTTTAAGGTAATTAAGTCATTGGAATCGGGGGTTTTTCTTAAATTTTAAATTTAGATTTATGTAGTATTTACTTGGCACCGACCTCAAAATGATTAAATACTTAATTGTTTATGTTTCTTTTAACTATCACTTATAATGTCGAAATGATTTGTAAAATTAATTTATTTTTTACTTTTCAGTTTCCGTTTTGAAGTTGGTTTAATTTTTGGCAAAAAACGTTTTATTTCACGATTTTTTGTGATTACTCTACTAAAATATACCTATGACTGTCCTTCATTTTCATCATCAGACCCCTAATATCAGTCAAAACCCATTTAAATAAATAAAATTCGTTTATTTCCTCACACAAACCTTAATGATTATGGATACAAGTAGGAATAAGGTAACATTTAGTATAGGTTTGTGGGAGACTGGTGCCTGAGGTAGGTATATCAACCTGTATTACAGGTCACCAGGATCTCTCACTCGCCAATAAAAGATGTAGGGCATTCTATTTTACACGTATCATTTAAAGTTTAGATTAATGGAACTTAACTAATTTTACTACATAAAACTAAAACTAATCAAAAAAACTATTATTAGACTACTCTGACAACGGATGTGTGTGTGTGTGTGTGTGTGTGAGTGTGTGTGTGTAGTGTGTGTGTGTGTACGTGCCGGGCATGTGTGCTAAAAACAATTACGGAAGTTTTTGCAATACTAGATAATTGGGGATTATAAAGTTTCCGTCTCCTGGTATGTGAGCTTTTTGAGCCACTTAGTAACTTTAATTTTGCATTCATGTTTTGATAATGGGTAAATATTTAAATCGGAATTTAACTTATTGTAGATGAAAGGGCCGAGATAGCCTAGGAATTTACTATTTATTTATTTAGATGAACGGTCTCAGTAATATAAGTTAATCAAGCCCAAACACAAAGTACTTGCTGTAAATCGTTGAGGAGTTCCCTCGACCACCTTTCCCTCCATCATCAGATCAACACCAGACCCTCATTAATAAAAGGGCTTTAAAATTCATTATATAAATAATATAAAGGAACACACAAGTCGGAAAGACAATTTTTTCAAGAGTTTCTCTCAATTACTTCAGGATTCCACCACCAAATCCAGGTTTCCATACCATAGGACCACACTTAAGATAAGTACTCCCTTTCCAACAAAAAAAAATAATCAAAATCGGTTCATAAACGACAAAGTTATCCGCGGACATACATAATAAAAATATATACGGTCGAATTGAGAAACCTCCTTTTTTTTGAAGTCGGTTAAAAATAGGTATTATGTTAAGTCCTTCTGTTACGAGGGCGGCACTGAAAATTTCGGTAATCAAGGAAATTACACAACATTACTATTTAAAACCACCGACCACCAACTAGATGGACGGACGATCTGGTGAAGGCTGCAGGCTCAGCCTCAGCATGAAGCCATTGGAATCGGGAGTTTTTCTTAAATTTGATTTTTTTTTTATTTAATATTGTAAAATTTAATTTCACTAATGGACATGAATTTGTAAAAATATGACGTACTACCTTGAATAATACTGACTGTTAATAAATAAAAGTTCTGAAACCGGGCATTATCATATCAGTGTCTACAAGAATAAATACCTACCTACTTGTTTTTTTTTAATTCTTAGCCCAAATGTTCCATCTTAACCCCTACATCTCTGGCCCCTCTAACGAGGGTCACAGGAAGGGTTATTTGTTATTTGAACAGGATTCGGTTGATTTTGAACGTCGTTAGCATTTATTTGCTTTTTTGACGTTTTCTTTCTTTGAAATGTTTGCCTAACAATGAGTTATTTTGAAAAAAGATTAAACTATGCTGGGTATTTGGCAAATCAAAAGATGGGTAGTATTTAACTTTCAAAACTATAGCAAAGGGAGTAAGCGGATTCTTATAAGTGACGAACTTTTTTATTTGCCGTTCTGTTCTGTGTTTGTCGCTCGTGAGGTTATTGTCATTAGGTCTCGTCTGAAAACCAGCGCAAATACACCTAATGGTAGATCTGCATATGCTGAGGCGAGACCTTTTGGCACAACACATTCAATCATTTCTGTTTAGATAGTATTTAGTATTAAGTATATAAATATTTTATTTAACTGTATTTTACTGGTTATGTGTGTGTTGTGTCAATAAATGTTTTCTCTTTCTCTTTAACTTTCACGGGACGAAAGCTGCTTATGTAGGTATTAACAATTAAAACGTTTAATTAAGTTAGGTTTTTTATTAAAAAGATACGAGTAGGTAGGTACCTACTCTCCTTATGTAGCATTACAAAATTTTACTCTGTATTTCCGACGTCTGACTGGAGAGGCTTACAGCTTCCCTGATGACACAGATCTTGACTCTGATCTTGAATAGAATTGAGCTTCAACTTGATTGGTACTGTACCTTTTTAACACAATAAATAAATAAATAAATATTGCCGGACAATCCACACAACAACATCTAGCCCCGTAGTAAGCTCTTAGCTTGTGATACGGGTACTAGACATCTGATATACTTAATATAATGGACATACGTACATAGATATTTTTTTATTATACATATTAAACACCCAGACCAAGGATAAAGTGCCTGCAGAACATACAAACACTCGACCCCTCGGCGGGAATCGAACCCGCTATCTCTAGCGCCGCAAGCGGACTCTCGCCCACCGCGCCACTGAGGCAGTCAATACACACAATGAGCACAATGTTCATATGACATTTGCCTTATTAGCTGTACGTCACCATTACAATCACGGTAATATTATCTAAACATTATTCCAACTCAGCCGTGTTTTGGAAATAATAATCTACAGCATCGCGGTAGGTACTTGAATATGCAATAAAATGCCACATTTTGATTAAGTACATGTCTAGTTTTGTGGTAAATATTATTTTTAAAATCAAAGTGATAACACACGCACGCACGCAGCAATTCTTCGGGAGTCACAGCTCACGGAGGGAACTTCCTCCATGAGGTATGCGAAGTTGTTGCCCGGATGTGAAAACTATATATTCTTACATCCTCCACCTTCTGAGTTTGACGTCAACTCAGATTGCGACGTTTCTGGCTTGACAGCGGGCTTCGCACTCCACACTAACGACTTATAAAGGTTCTGAGGAAACAACAAAATGTGTCTACGGCAAGTACATTGAAGTTAAGGCTCTACAATAAAAAGCCCCGTAAAAATTAGGAAAATAAGCTATAGCCTAGGAAAAATTTGCTAGGAGCTGCAAATTGGTAGACAATATACATATATGTACACCATTTTAAATTAAATTATAATAAATATAAATTAAATTAATCCATCGACCAAACTTTTATTCTTTTTTTCTCAATAACGGTATGTAAATATGTTAGACACAGTTTTGTAGATCATTCATTTCTCTACAAAATTGTCTTAATAATATTTTTCGTACAACACACCATCATCATCATTATCATCCTGCCCTTGTCCCACACTATGTGGAGCCGGCACATGTGTTTTTCTTCTATTTCCCTCTATCACCCGTCATCTCAACACTCACTCCTTTCATGAGATAATATTAAAATGGCGTAACGTATTTAATGTCTAATGTTCGGCTCTATGTTAATTATCCAAAGTTAAGAAATTGCTGATAACGAATTTCGCAGATATTCAAATAATGTTATTTTTAATCAGCATTAAAATAGATAGATTCCATGTTTGTATCGGGTTTACTGAATAAGCAATACTTAATCAAAAATCACTTCTTTATTTTGATATAAAATCTCATAATAAGCATAATTTGCTTAATAATACTATTTTATTTTTAACTTATCTATTAGTAACATTGATTCTTAAAACGTTTTTATTAATGTTATAAATAGCTTGAGCTGGTTACATTTTTAACTGCCTCAAAAAAAGGTACCGAGATGCTAAATTTTGAAGACATTTAGTAGGTACTTTTTTTTAAGTCTGTTGATAATTTAAGGCTCGTCCACGGCGACTTTTGTCACTTTTGACTTTTTATCGCGCGTTTAATGAACGCGTAACAGTATTTGCAAGAGCCGTTAGAATGATTAAGCTCTGACGCTGAGTTAAGCGGACGCGAGCGCGATTTTATGTCAAACAAGAACAAAAGTGTTCCGTAACGAACACCGCGAATATCCGTAAATTTGTATGAAAACGCGCCCGCGTCCGCGAAACTCAGCGTGAGGCCTAAAGAACAGTACTAGCTTTACTTTTTTTGTGGTTGATGTTGAATTGATAGTTTGTAATGGACTGGGAGTGTTAAGTAAGCTTACAGATTATTTTAATATTCAAAATGTTACAAGCTCATTCTGAATTATACCCTACAATGAACGTCATAGATTACAAAATCAAATGTTCGATATACAGAGAGTACCAATAAAAACAAAATAACAAATTTTTTTTTAACAATTTCGTGATCACAGATAGATAGAAAGACTAACATTTTTAGACTTGACTTAAATGTACATACTTATATTAATAGGTACTTAATTTTAAAGTTTCAAATGTCACACTCAGAGTAGCCAGTACAGATGTAGGTACATTGTGAAAGAAGAAAAAAAAAATACCGTTAACAGAAAAAAGTCTATTTAAAGAACAGGTGAAATATTACACGAAAGGGGCAGCGCAGATGGCGCCACTATCACAGTTAATATCTCTTTTTTTTGGGTATATGGCATATCACCTCAATGATTTTTAAACAATTTTTTCGTTAAAAATTTTAACATAGAATCAGGAAATTATTTTTTTCTCTGTTTACTGCCTACGCTAGTGCTGCCCTCTGCCGCGAGCATATTACAATAATATCCCCTAATGAAAACGTTTTCATTTTTTCTAACATATAGAAACTCTAAAGAGAAGTTCAAAATGACAACTCCGGGTGCGACAGTAAAATTAATGCTGAGATTAATCAAAGTTATAAATGATCTCAAATAATCTTCTTAATCATCATCATCACCCTATTAACGTTCCCACTGCTGGGACACAGGGACTTCTCTCTTGACGAGAGAGATTAGGCCTTAATTCAGCCTTGCCTTAATTTTTTAACAAATACATATGCTTTTCATATAATTTTACATATTATTTTTTATCTATATTACATATATATAATACAGTGCTAAATTCAGTCCATCTTTACATAGTAAAAAAATATAGTCGAATCCGTTGTATTTTAACTTGTTTTTTTTTTATTAGGTGCAGAACGGATTTTCATGGGTTTTCAGCAATTCAGCAATAGATTTAAGAGTATTGTGTACCTACAATTTATTCCGTACAAAATCGGCGCTGGAATATAAGCTTATACAATAATAATAATTTCAGTCAAATTCACTCAGCCGTCTCAGCATAGATAAGCTTTGATTTAATCATCTCACCTGATGTAAAGTGACGATGTGGTCTAAGAGGGGGTATGAAGACCTAGAAGGTAGATGGCTTCTCCGGGCCACATTACGAAACACGATAAAATCGCTTCACGCCCTGGCCCAGCCCGGAGGGTGGTGACAAGCCGCGGCCGAAGCCTACCACCAGAGACTGATTTTGGCACCACCCGGAGGTCACGTGCCCGGCGCCATAAATTGGAATGTTTTAAATATCTTGACATATGATATTCTGACTGACACATATTCAATGAAAAATGGCTTTCAACTTAGAAATATTTTTTTCAGTTAATAATTATATTTAACTAACTGGCAAACTGACGCTTCAAGCTCAGAGTTCAATTATAAGTGATTGATTGAGGAACAAATTCACACAAAAACAAACATTAACATTTTCAAATGTGATATCACTCGATTATTTTTGTTCGGTGAACTTGAGAAGAAATATATTTTATTTAGCCGAAGCTTAAACTCTTAGGTGAGGTAAGGTATCGTGTAATTTACTCACAGTTTTACTCAGGAGTTAACGACGAATCAAGACGTTTCTTTAATAAAAAAGTGTTACCGGTTGGAGTCTTTTTAGGAAGGAAATTACCAGTAGTTTTATTTTGAGTATTAATATATTAATTAACTGTCGCTTATTCCCAGTCTACTAGTAAGACTAATTGGTTAATATACTGGGAGTATGATATACATAGAGTGAATTTAACCATGAGCTCCTTGAACGAATCTTAGCTTGCTTAGACGGTTACTGGCATTCTTTATAAGTTATTCGAGACAAAATTTAGTTTAGAAATAATTTTATTTACTTTAGTTACCTTCTCACGTAGGATTTTAACTAGCACCTTATTAAGAAGGCATTGTTTTACAGGGCCCACGGGCATTACTGATTTAATAACTTAAGGTTAGAGAGCAACTAGAATACTATGAAATAACTCAAGTCTATACTTGAGTTCAGGAAATCTCAAAGTAAAGTAGTTATTTATCATTATTGTCAAATACTTCCAGACTGGGATTATATTAAAAGGTTATTTTTTTTATTTTACTAATTATAAGGTGAATTATTACTCGCAACTACAGTCATCGGAATATTAGTCTTGCATTATCTGATATGGCTTTGGGATATACTAATATAAAATTTGTTATTATTATTACTTATTGAATTTTTTTATGTCACCGCACCGTCCAGTTATTTGCTGTGCATTCTCTCCATCCAAAGGTTGTCTGGAAGAAATTGCTTTAAGCAATAAGGCCGCCCGTTACGCATTTTTTATTGTTTTATCCTGGGTAATAGAGAGTTATATTATTATTATTATTATAAAAAATTGCGACTGTGTTATGTTGAGTTTAACCCTCGGCATGCCTGGTAGGGTCCCTCAGACCCACCAACGCAGAAAAACCGTTGTATTGTAACCGAATTCGAATTTCGGGCTTTACCGCTCTCAGTAGCTGACCGTTGTGAACTCCTTGACGCCAACCACTAGATTTCTAAGTCTGGGGCGTGCTCCAGTTGAAGAAGGACGTGCGTATAGCTCGCACGGGCCCCACGGACCCCACCAGGCACGCGGTGTAACATTTTTAAGTATGTATTACTTGTGGTTATTACATTTAGATAAATTATAATAAACCTTGTATCTCATGGTTAAAATAAATAAAAAGTTATATAGTCAGCAAATTTGTATGTAGGTAGGTATTACTGCCTGTTTCTATTGTTTAAATACATCGGTATTGATAAATTATTTGTCAATGGATTGATTTTTTTAGTCCTAGTGGAATAATATAAATGTTATTCAACTTCAATAAAGTTAGGTACTGATTTTGTCTGGCGAACCCATTTTACTTACCTATTTGAAATAATTATTTTATGTCAAAACGTATTTTTTACGCTTATCATTCACTTTATGATTTTAACTGTTTATTTGTTATTACACCAAAATGGGAAGCCATCTTCATGATCAAGAGATATGTAATTTGTTGCTGGAGGAGTTTGATGAAGACACCATCATGTTTGACTGTAGCGATACAGAGTCTGGTGATGAAAAGGCCGTGAAGGAAGACTCCGTCTAATATGGAGTCTGAAAGTGAAAAATACTGCTGAAAAAAATGCAAAAATTATCCAAGTGCTGGACTGTCCGGAAATAAAATATAATCGAAGAAGTTTCATCAAAGATTTGGGTCTGGCACTGATTAAACCACACATACAATCAAGACACAAAAACCCTCGTCTTTCTTTGAGTCTTTGAAATAGAATAGCCAGTCGCATTGGACTTCAGGATGAACCACCAGCTAAAAAATCTGCTCCCGGTGTAAAAAGGAGATGCCACGTTTGTCCAGCAAAAAAAGATCGCAAATCACTATATATCTGTGAGAGATGTAAGAGCCACATTTGCTTGGATCACGCAATATTCCAGTGTGCAAACTGCTTTCAAAATTAGGCTCCAGAAAACGATGTTTTAAGTGAGGACGTTTAGAGATTTTATTATAGGATATAAGTTTTAAGAAGTGTCTAACGTTTCCTAAGGTCTCTTTATCAGATCTCGTTTATTTTAAGCTGATTTTGCATGTTTGTAATCATAGTAGTTTAATTTGACGTTGAAAAGAGTATAAATGTTTAATAAAAGTTTTTATTTAAAAAAGACATTTGATTTTAATTTTGTTTACCTATCCCCCTTAAATATAAAGTAAATTTTAATAAATAACAATAAATTAGGATAATTGTCCACAGCATGTACCCCAAAGTTTATTTTTAAATCCGGGTCCCACAGACCCACCAGGCATACCATGTAACTTTTTACCACCAGGCATGCCGAGGGTTAAGCATGTCGTTCCTTATTAAATTGATTACTGGGTTAACTTTTTTTTTATGGTAGATAGATGTGTTTGTCCACAATCTCACCTGATGCTAAGTGTCGATTTGGACGAAGATGGATCATATAGATCTAGAAGGTAGCTATTCACTCTATTCTTGGAGGCACTCAGGTTGTAGTTATTAGGAAATACAGCAACAGGGAGTGAATTCCAGACCTTAATTATTGGGGATACTAGTTGTTCGTAGATCTAGAAGGTACCTATTCACTCTATTCTTGGAGGCACTCAGGTTGTAGTTATTAGGAAATACAGCAGCAGGGAGCGGAGTTATATCATAATATATTCATAATTCAGACGGGGATTGTCAAAGCATTTTGTCCAATTTGGCTAAAAGGCTGATAATGGCTTGCATCTTTGAAAACTATACTGTGCATTTAAGTACCTTAAAGTTACGATTAGAAAAGAGAATCAGAGAGTTCGAAAAGATACTGTCAAAAACGGTTGTCGCGTAGCCACTTGATTAAAAGACTTATAATCGCTTGCAATCTTGCAAACTAATCTGTAAAACAAAGAATAATATCTACGGAGACGCTGTCAAGCCATTTTGTTCTTAACTATTTTATATTTCATTCGGGGATTCACTCATATCGCGCATCAAAAGACTAATTTTGTGCACTATCCATCAAAAACAAAAAAAAACACTTTTATTTCCTATGATGATGATAATAATGATTTCAAATGTAATTAAACAAAAAAGAGATCCGTCTGTTTAGACACAGAACAAAGGCAAGTGTTGGAGTATTAATTGTACAAGCTTATTTTATTGAATCATAACAAAAACTGATAACCAACATTTATAATAAAAAGTGTTTTCTGTTTGGTATTTAAAGGTTTTTACATTTGTTAAAAGTAATATTAATGTTATGATTTAATTGTGAAAAACTCTGTACAATCCTATAATTATAATGTTTTGTAATATCTCATTAGTTGAATTGAAATTCCTTTGATATATTAAATTTCTTAAGCCGAATCCGTTCTTAATTAAATTTAATGTCTCTTTAACTTAGCACGCCATGTATTGCTAAAATACATTGTTCTACCTGATATGATAATTAAGACCAATAACCACATAATGTTTACTCCTCGAATGTAAATCATCTATTGCTTCGCCATCAGCGTCACCGGGTCATCTAGTAATATGCTCGTGTGTTGATTTCAAATATGCCTCAACGGCGATAGTTCCTGGTGACGTATTGATATATTGTGATGTTGATCATGTATATACATATAAAAGGTGTTTTGGATATGGTATATAAACCGGAAAGAGTGACAATGCGCACCAGGCGAACATATTTTGTTCTACAACTTTTCGATTTGGAGGCCATTTTTTTCGGCAAAATGCCTGTTATTTTTTTTAGTCTAATCTAATCACTAGGTCATGTTTAGCCTCATGTCAGTTGACAAAATTGTTTTTGAACCCCTATAAGAAGGTAAAATTGCAAAATAATCTTTAACCACCGATTTAATAGTGACTGTTATTTTGATACTAAATGATATAGGTTTTACTTTAATTGATACCTCTCAAGGTTATCCAATTTAACTAAAAGATTATAATTTTAGGCTGTAACGATAAAATTGGATTTATACTTTAAAGATTTTCTTTCGACAAATGGGCTTAAAGTCAAAAAATCCTAAATTCAAAAATGTTCGGCTGTGCGTGCCATTCATACTCATTCCGCTTTATATACTATATCCGAAACACCTTGTATATATAGGTATATGCTATCACCTATTGCGCATCAAAAAATAACCCAGAGTGCGGTTCCGTTAAGGTGTGATGCTCATCATCTCTAGAGCAAG
Organism: Gymnoscelis rufifasciata; assembly: GCA_929108375.1. Lineage (NCBI taxonomy): Eukaryota > Metazoa > Arthropoda > Insecta > Lepidoptera > Geometridae > Gymnoscelis > Gymnoscelis rufifasciata. The sequence goes on along the minus strand of OV815327.1, from coordinate 1,775,543 downwards.
GTTGAGTGTCGCTCGCAGCCGCCTGCAGGATGCTCTGGAGCCTCGGAGTCAGGTCCCCTGGCAGGGCCCTGGAGGAAGGCTCAGGGTGCCAGCATTGCTCCATCACCTGCCAGCATTCATCTGTGAACTGGGGCAGGCGTTCTGGACGAAGACCTGGAAGAGAATCAATTTTATTTTTTAGAAATACATATAATTTTTTAGAACTTTGTGATCAACCCGTGTGACACAAACCTATATTGAAAGAATCATGGCGGCAACATGCGCCTGCGCTTATATAATCCAAACTAATTATATTTATTATATATAACTAATTATTAAGATAAAGTGTATGAATATAGTATCAATTTATTAAATAAATATCTCCGGCAAATGACACAGCATCACCTAACCCCAAACTAAGCAGAGCTTGTGATTCATTTAGAGGTAATTTTTGTCTATGGATTTTTTGACAGATGAAGCATGAATCGTTATAACCTTTTGTGGTATTTTTGTTCAGTACAGTTTGACATTACATCATGGAAAGACTTAGACCTACACAGCGTCTACAAATTATTTATCTGTATTAAGCAAATCAGCATTCTACGAGGAATGTGATTCGTGCACATAAAGAAACGTATGGTTACATCACTCTGGCTTAACGGATATGTCAAACAAACAAAATTGCCGTATTTGGTCCGAAGAGCAACCTAGAGAGATTCAAGAACTGTCATTATATCCAGACGAAACAACGGTTTGGTGTAGCTTATGGGCTGGTGGAATCATCGGTCCATATTTCTTCAAAAACGAGGTCGGCCAGAATGTAACTGTCAATGGTGACCGTTATCGTAATGATAGGAGACTATTTGTTTCCTGAAATTGAAGACTGTGATCTCCAGGACATTTGGTAAGAGCAAGACGGCGCCTCTTGCCACACAGCACGTGAAACCATAGCTTTATTGCGTGAGCAATTTAGTGAACAGTTAATTTCGCGTTGAGGTTTGCCTTTAGTTGCAGATATGACAGTGCATTTGACTTACTTTTATTTTGCCTCTCCTCAAAAACTGATGTGATTTATATTGATTATTTGTTTGTTTGTGTTGTGTGAAAATGTTTATTTTATTTATTACCAATATAAGTTAATAGCCAAGTGTATTCTATGGAAGAGCGTTGTCTCCTAATACAGGTACTTAGTACTTAGGAGGCATCCAATAACGGATAATGTTCTGTATCATTTTGTTACCACAATAAACATTTTGTAATTTTGTATTTGCACTTCGGACCGGTGAGTTGGCCGCCTAGATCCTGTGATATCACACCCCTAGACTTTTGTTTTGGGGCTATGTAAATTCCAAAGTCTATATGGATATGCCAGGTACGATTGAGCAACTGGAAGCCCACATTACTCGTGTTATTTACTCAATACCAATCGAAATGGCCACGCGTAATCGAAAATTGGAACGGTAGAATGGACTATGTTAACCGGAGTTATGTGCAACATTTAAATCAAAGATTCTTTAAATAAATAAATGAAAAGAATAGTTCATTCGTATACTAATAAAAATTACCCGATAAACTTAATTTATTTAAATAATAAATCATTTAATAAAAATACCTTCAAATGAATCACCCTTTACTATGAGTGTTAGGTTACTGATATACTACAGCACAAAATCTGGTCACCCGGCGGGAATCGAACCCGCAACCTCCTGCGTCTCAGGCGACCTTGGTCCACCGAGCCACAGAGGTCGTCAAATTGATTTTGTATTATTGTATTGATTTAAGTGGAACATATACACGTGATTATATATATATTTTCGCTTCGGGTACAATTATGTGGTTTAGTGCTTATAAAATCACTAATTTTAAAACAAGTGACGCCGTCGAAGTCACTGGTTTTGCTACGTTTCTTGAAAATAACGAAACGAACCACGTCTTGTATATCTTGTGACCGTAAAATTTTGCGAAACTTAATTTTGATAGACAGTGGAGTGGATACAGTATAATTGTAATTTATCATAATAAATATTACCTTTCTTAACTTTGCTCCAGAGTTGCTCCTTGTTATGGAGCGCTTCGAAGGCTGCTGGTAGTTTGATGTCACCCGCGCAAAGATACCTACGAAAAATGTTTCATTACACCCACGTAAATAATAGGGAATTTTAATGAGACTTTAATATGGACTGTTTCAAGATACAAAACCATTTATTCTATGTTTGGTGTTACAAATCTTAGAATCGACAAATGAAAAAAAAACAAATAAATAATAATAAATAATAAATATTTCCAGACATTTCACACAACAACATCTAGCCTCGTGGTAAGCTCTAAGCTTGTGTTACGGGTACTAGATATCTGATATACTTAATATAATAGTCATACATAAATAGATATTTTTTATTATACATATTAAACACCCAGACCAAGGAGATCGTGCTTGCAGAACATACAAACACTTTCACCCTCGGCGGGAATCGAACCCGCTACCTCTTGCGCCGCAAGCGGACCCTCGCCCACCGCGCCACTGAAGCAGTCAAATGGAACATAGGTACATAAATAGCTTTTCTTTTTTTTTACTAGTAATCTTTATTGTTTTTAAAACATACTTATACGATATTATTTTTTAAATTTATCATAATTTTATTTTGAAACTGAATTGTGTCAGTCACACCTCCGAAAGGGTTAATCTGAAAACCAGCGTTGCCCTGAACCCGTCACAGGCTCAGGGCAGCACATAGCTGAGATTAATCCTTTTTTGGTTCACAATCTGCACATCACCTGAATACGTAGGTACCCTATAACCTAAGTGTGATATTATGTAATCATGTATTGTTTTAGTGCTTTAATGTTAAGTTTTTAGTGTTGTACCTATCCTTAATTATATTCATATTCATATTCATATTCATTTATTTTACCAATTATAACACGGGGCGTTATATAAGGCAAGTCAAGTTTACATAAGAATTGTATATAGGTCAATAACATGTCCAAATTTAATAAAATAATCATAATAATAGCTAGCAGAAACACAAACATTTAAACTTATATAATATAAAACAAAATCTGTTGGTCAAAGATAAAGTAGTTATAAATTCAAGACATTTCATAGATAATAATAAATAATAATTATGTCAAATAATATTTTTGAAAAATGGTAATTGTATTAGATTGGTATTCATGAACTCATTTACATTATAGAAAGCATGGCTTTCAAAAAACTGTTTAATTACATTTTTAAATTTTATAGAGCTCTCAATTTCCGTTATTTTTTTGGGCAATTTATTATAAAATTCAATTTTAGTATTTATTCCCTGTTTCCGGACTTTTGAGAGATTTACTTTTGGTACTACTAATTTATGCTTATTCCTAAGATTATAGCTATGTATATCTTTCTTTTTTAAATATTCATCTTTATTCTCATGTATCTCTAGAATACTATTGTAGATGTAGAGTGACACCACAGTCATGATTCCATATTTAACAAAATAAGCTTTAACTGAAGTCCTTATGTGCAGCCCACAGATTATTCGTAGAGCCCTTTTCTGACATATTAGAACTTTCTTAATAAGGGCACAGTTACCCCATACTGTGATAGCATAACTTATTGTGGAGTGGATGTATGCATAATAAACCGACAGTAATGTTTTCTTAGATACCATTGACTTTAATTTGAGCAAGGCATAATTCGCACTGGCCAGTTTTTTGCACATTTTTTCGATGTGTGACACATGGTTTAGTGTGTGATCTATTGTATACCCCAGGAAAACATGTGACATAGACTCATCAGATTGTTTGTTTTTTTTTGCTTTGTACCGCATTATTACACTCTTATTGGCATTAAGCATAATCCCGTTGGCCTCAAACCAGTCCGTCACTATCTTCATTGATTCTCCTATTTTCTCCTCTACCCTATGCTCTGTAATATCTTTCAACCCTATATGAGTGTCGTCTGCAAAGAGATTAATGAATGCCCATTGTGTAAGACATTTAGGTAGGTCATTAACATAAATAAGGAACAGCACTGGTCCCAAAATGGAACCTTGTGGTACTCCTACGTTGCTCTGTCCTACAGTTGAGTTTATTCCGCCAATGCTTACAATCTGTGTTCTTTTGCTTAAATAGTTGGTCATCATTTGTAATTCCTTGTTTTCAAATCCATAATATGTCAATTTTTCTAATAGTATGTCATGTCTTAAGCAGTCAAAGGCCTTGGAGAGGTCGCAAAATACGCTCGCGCATTTGTTAGCCTCGTCCAACGCTTTGAGCACAAAGTAGCTGACATTTCTTATAGCAGATTCTGTGGATTTATTTTGTCTGAAACCATATTGAGCTGCTGAAAATAGATTATTAGATTCGAGGTATCCCACAATTCTATTTTTTAGTACAGTCTCTAGAAGTTTTGAAATAGCCGGAAGTATGCATATAGGGCGATAATTATTCAAGTCGTCTTGTTTCCCCTTTTTATACAGTGGTACTACCCTTCCTTGTTTAAGTACATCTGGGAATATCCCTTGTGCTATGCAGTCATTAATAACACCACACAGTAATTGGAATAATAAGTAGTTCTTTAATAACAAATGTCTTACTAATTTAGTGTTCATGTCATTTATATCAACCGATGTCTTGCTTTTCATAGTTTTAATTATAAGTCTTAATTCTGAGTATGTCACTTGGTCAAAATTAATTTTTATTACTGGTTTTTCTATATTATGTAAATATGTCATGCATTTCGGATTGTCAATTTGGCAGTGGCGTGTCAAGTTTTTTGCTATGTTTATGAAGAAGTCGTTAAACGTGTTAGCTATAGCGCCAGGTTCAGAGATAATTTCATTAGAGTCTTTCCTTATCATACATATGTTGTTTTGAACTTTCTTTTTTCTATTATTCTGTTCATTTATAATTTTCCATGTTTCTCTTATTCGAGTTTCTGACTTCATTATCCTATGCGTATACCTTTGCTTTTTCGCTGTTTTCAAAACTTTTCTCAATACTTTTTTATATTTTTTAATTTTTAGTTTTAAATTTGTATCCGGTAGTATTTCTTCAAGCATCTCCATTTTTTCGAGTACTTGTTTGGAAACCTGTATACCTTTTGTTGTCCACTTTTTTGTTCTAAACTTGAAATTACGCTGCCTTGTTTTCGGAAATGCTACGTTGTAATAATGTAATATAGCGTTCATTAATGTAGTCATTTTTTCGTTTGCGCCTCCTGTGTTATCTATTTCATTTTTTAAGTTTGTGTAGTCTTGATTAAACAAGAAATTAAAGTAATCTATATTTTCTATTGTAAATTTTCTTATGTATTTATTAGTCAGTGCGTCATGTTTCTTGATTTTTTCTATCGTCAGCGATAATTTTATAACGTTGTGCTCTGAAATTTTCGTATCAAGAATGCTCCCCGTTGTATTTTCAAAATTAACGATAAAATTATCTAAACATGTTGAGCTCGTGCCAGTTTTCGTTGTTTTAGTCCTTGTTGGCTGTTTTAAAACGAGTTTACAGTCAAAGTTGTCCAATATATGTTGGAATTTTTTTGTCTGTGCTGTGACTTTTAAGATGTCTATATTGTAGTCGCCCGCTATTATAATTCTTTTTTCTTCTCTAATTAATCTATGGAGCAATTTAGTAATAATGTCAAAAAATATTCTAGGTTCCCTTCCGGCTCTATAAACACATACGACAATAATTTTATGCAGACTAATCTCTATTGCCGATATCTCACAATTCATTTCAAATGACAACTTTTTTATGTCGTTTCTGATCTTAAAGTCAATTCCACGTTTGACAAATATAGCAGTCCCCCCATGTTCGAATACTATCCTATTAAAATAAGTAGCAAGTTCAAATCCTTCTATATGCATGCTCGGAACCTGATAGTCATATGCCCATGTTTCCGTTAGGCACAATATGTCACAAACACTGTCTTCTACCAGACACTCTAACTCTAAGTATTTATTGTGTATGCTTTGCACGTTTGCGTGAACAATGTTAATTATCGTTTCACTAGCTGTGTCTGAATGTGGGAAAAATTTGAATTATGTTTATCTAGATTCCTGCTGAAAAATATGGTGTCATCTATCTTAACAAAAGTCAGTGCTGTACCTCTCCTAAAACTAGATTCATCCCTGATATAATTTAATAGTTCTCTAACCAGTAGGAGCTTTTTTTCTCTTATGCTATTTCTTTTCAAGTTTAAGTCAATAAAAGCCATGTTTTCATTTAATGTTACTAATTGAGTTATTTTGTTATTAAGTTTATGTATGTCATTATCTTTAGTCCAGTTATATAAGAAACCCGTAACTATTATATTAAATTTACGGTTGGGAATATCTATTATCTTTGAGAGTAATTTGATGAATTTATTGTTATACGAATACCTATTTATATATTTTGTAATTATAATTGCTAAAGTGTCGCCTTTCTTCAAATGTTTTGTTTTCTCTTCTACGTTACTTAAAATTTCCTCTGCATCCGCTCCTGGCTTGCAATGGTTGTATATTTTTGTATTATGTGTATTATCATTTATCAACTTCAGACCTAGGTTTCTACCGATTTCATCTGAAAGTATCATTGTTTCATGGTATTTATAGTTTGCATTTTCTTTCTTTTCCGGTCCGAATTTTGTAATACATGTTTTTTCATTTCCATTATTTATTTCATCCTTTGTTCTTTCGTGTGAAGGACTGGAAGAACTTAGCATATTTTCCTCTAGTTTGTATCTGGATTCTTCAATTTTAAATTTGAGTTTTTCTTGATATTTAATTAATTGAACACATTTCTTTTGCAATAATTTAGACCTTTTTTCTAATTTATTAATTTTTCCTATTATTTTACGTCTCGTACATTTTACTTTCTTCTGTGTTGCGTAAGTTTGGATTATTTTCTTTGTTTTGCTACCTATAACATCTTTAGGTTTTTTGTCTTTATTTTTGTCTTTTTCTATTTTTAACCATTCCGAGAGCTGCTCGATTTGTTTTTTGAGGTAATCGATTTCGATTTGTTCTGATTGAGCTGAGGGATAGTCTAGATTTTTAGGTGAGTTTATATTTATTTCGTCCTGTATACAGAGCCTAGGCTTTTTCCTCTTCCTACCTAGTACCGGAGTAGCAAAAACCTCATTTGTCTCAATTTTTTTGTATAATTCTATGATTTTTAAACATTTTTCTAATTCTTTTTTTTGTTTCTCGTTTTCAAGTAGTAAATGATCCACCTCATTGTTAGCGGTTACTAAACAATTTTCCAAGTCGGTAACTTTTTCTTGCAAAAGTGTTAGCGAAACAGTTTGGTCTAATAATGCATCTGGCAAGCTGTTCCTTGTCGAGTCAAATATCGAAGAATCGGACAAATTACCTAAAGAATTAGCCCTTCGGTTTTGCCTAACTCGAAAGGTTATGTTCTCAAAATCCATTTTGTCAGTCATGATATTTATTTTAATCGATTCCTAGATTTATAAAATCGATTTGAAAAATATATGAGTAGAATTCGTTCCGATTTAAGCTGGCAACACTTCATCCGTCATTTTGACAAGTTTGTCATTTTTGTGACGTTCAATTAGCCCAATCAGCTGGTTTTATTTTGTATACAGAAAACAATATACCGCAAATAAATTTCAAAATTTTTGAAAAATGTGGTTTTTGGTGGTTTAAAACAGTACAAAATGATAACCGACCTTTGTGCGTTTCAGTGATGTGAAGTTTTCGGTGATTTCTTTCTTCAAAATGTTGAAAATTCACCGTCCAAATGTTCCTTGCGGCGACAGCTTTCGGATGTGATGTTCTTTTCCAGGTATCGAGCTGGATTTGTGTTTTTACTTAATTAATTGAACAAGAGCTCCGTCACTTTGATGTTTACAGTTTGTGGTCGGGAGGGGGAAAAAAAAAAAGTTACAAAAATTATTATTTTTGTAATCTTTATTCTGTGTGTGCGTTTATTTCTGTATTTTCTTTTTCTGTAATGTGCTGTTGTGTCCAAAATAAATGTTTTTCTATTCTTCTATTTTCTAATTATCAAAAAGTTACTATTTTTATATTGCCTCGAAAATTTCCAAGACGCCTCCCTCGGGCGAAATTACATGTGACGTCAAATTATGATGAAACGAGTAAAAGTATCGACAGAGTAAAAGCTAACAAATGAAAAGAGTAAGGGACCAAATCTCCAACGTACCTGTACGGTTTCCGAGATATTTCGCTTTAAATTTTCAAAATGGCGGACTAGTTGGCCAACCAGGCTACAAATAATAATGTCGGAAACCCTTTGCCTTTACTTTGTTTTTGTTGACGCAAGATCAGCCTGAATAGGCAAAATATAAAATTAAAATACTACATAAATAAATAGGTATTCTGTTAGCCCGTCCAAAAATACTGGACACCTATTTTTAGCTTTATCAATTTAAAAAGAAAATGCCAAGACATAGTGCATCAAATTTCCATATATTTTGCTTAAAAGCATTACGTCACGCGAAACTTCAATGAAATGTTTCGATATCATTTTACGTTTGCAAGAAAATTAAAAAAAAATGTTTTTAATTTTTAAGTTATCTAAATGACAGACCATTTATAATTTTCCATCTAAACTATTCATACTAATGTAATCCTTATCATATGAACCGTTACGGCTCTACTAAGGATATAAGCCTTCCTCATTGACTCCTAGTTGTGTCTATTATTAAAATCACTTCATCATAATCTCCCTGACCTTATCCCACGTTACGTGGGGTCGACACAACATGTTTTCTGCTTCCATTTCCCTCTATCAACCGTCATCTCAACACTCACCTCTTTCTTACACATGTCATCTTTCACACAGTCCATCCATCTTTTCTTCAGCCTACCTTAAAATTATTTAAATCACTTATTAACGAAAAAACTTTCTTTTTCTTTTTTTTTATGCTGGATAAGCCTTCATTTGACCACAATCTCACCTGATGTAAAGTGACGATGTGGTCTAAGATGGGGCATGAAGACCTAGAAGGGAGATGGCTTCTACGGACCACGTTACGATACACGAAAAAATCGCTTCACGCACTGGCCCAGCCCGGAGGGTGGTGACAAGCCGCGGCCGAAGCCTCCCACCAGAGACTGTTCTTAGCACCACCCGGAGGTCACGTGCAAGGATTCAGAGGGTTACCACTTACGGACGTGAACAGGCAAAACCTCCAAAACTTACCAGAACAGTATCCCAAACGCGTAAACATCCACCGCTGCGCTATACTGCCCGTCAAACAAATCTGGTGCCATGTGAACTGGAGTCCCAACCACGGAGCCCGACATCAGGGCTCCCGAGGAACAGAAGCCGAGGTCCGAGAGCGAAGCCCTGCAGCCGCTGTCTAGCAGCACGTTCTTGAGCTTTATGTCGCGGTGCACCAGCCCAAGGGAGTGGAGATAGCGGATCCCTGCAGACAATATAACTTCCATCAACTAAGCAACTTTATAGTCACCGGAAAATAACAAGATCTGCAAAATCTGAACTGATAATTTCAATATTGATCTCCACGATACAGGCTTCGCCTAGTGTAGGAGATTGCTGGTTAATATGTATGTACTGTAATTTTCTGTTAAATAAGCATTTTTCATTTTTTCATATCTAAATTTTCGTAGGATACTAAACGAGAGAATAATTTAAGTAAACCCCAGATTCCGAAACCGCAGTTTCATTGTAAGTTAAAATCATATTATTATGTAATGTGCACGTGATGCGCTTTTATTTCAGACCTCATACTTGCAGATTTTCGGTTCTTCTTCCCAAATTTCAACCCTCAGAGCTTTCAACAGCAAAATCGATTTTCAACAAACATATTTATGAACACTCGCGTAAAACTCACCTCTCGTATAAAAGAAACTAAAATGAAATCGCTTCATCCGTTCGGGAGCTATGATGCCACCGACAGACAGACATGTCAAACTTTATAACACCCCTCTTTTTTAGTCAGGGTAAAAAATATTTTTATTTTACGTCCAAATTTTCAGAAAATTGCTGAAAAGGAATTTCCTGAATTTTTTTTTCGTTTTAATCTTTCATGGGTGACCGCTCTGACTGCGTCTTGCTAATTTTTGCAATCAATTTTCTTTTTTTGTTTTTTTAATTAGCTAACCTAGGATATCCTAGGATGTTTTACTAGATGTCGCTAGTACGAGGCGTAGCTCGAAGTAACAAGCTTAGAAGAAATTGAAGCGATGACGTAGTGGCGAGGTTGGTATAGCGGTCAGCACGTCCATGCGTATAATGGAAGACGATTATGGGTGTTTATGATGATTATGGGTTCGAGTCCCGCATTTCGCTAGTAAGCTATGTTACTTAGTCTTAATATCTTATACTAATCAAATTAATTTATTACCTTCAACGATATCTAATGCTATCCTCATCCGAGTGAGAAGAGGAAGTCCGGCGCGCACGGCCGAGTGCAGGTCTCGCACCGCGCGCTCGGAGACCAGCAGAACACTACGTCCCCCGTCTCCCCCCTTCTGGACGATGGAGCCGAATAGGCGCACTATTCGGGGGTGGGCGGGGATCATTCTGGAAAATAACATTTAATAGGGTAAATAACTAAAAAATAATTGTAATAAGTCAAACTATTAAAAAAAATTACACGTGTTTATTATTTTTAAGATGATACAGTGCATTGAAGTTTCGAGTTAGGTATATGGCTCTCGGGCCATAAAAATACTATAAAAAGCCGTGTTGGCTAAAGTGGGAGGACACTCGACTTTCATTCCGAAGGTCGTGGGTTCAAACCCCGCCACGCACCTCTGGACTTTTCTTCTTGAGAAATTTATGTGCGCTTTAAACACGTGCTTTAACGGTGAAGGCAAACATCGTGAGGAAACCGGCATGTTCTGAGAACTTTAAAAGAGTTTGAAGGGCATGTGACATTCACCAACCCGCACTTGGCCAGCGTGGTGAATTAAGGCCTAATCTCTCTCGTCAAGAGAGAAGTCCCTGTGTCCCAGCAGTGGGAACGTTAATAGGGTGCTGATGATGATGGCTCTCGGGCGATTGGTGCTTAATTTCCACTCCGGAACTTTTATGCTCTATACATATCTTGTAGCTTTCTTATGAAATTGATAAGGCGAAAATTAGGTGCCCAGTATTTTTGGAGAGGTTAATACAATACAATACAAAAACGCTTTATTGTACACAACACAGGAACATAAACACGTAAAACAAAATAAATCAAAAACAAGTGGTACTGTGGGCGGTCCTATAGCTAAAAAGCGATCTCTTCCAAGGAACTTTACGGACGGAAAAAGCTTAAAATAGAAAGGAGGCAAGGGTGTACATGTACAATATCAAAAATATAAAATTTTTCTTTTATGATAGATATGCCTTCTTTTGACCACAATCACACCTGATGTAAAGTGACGGTGTGGTCTAAGATGGAGCATGAAGACCTAGAAGGTAGATGACAACTAACTGATAACTGATGAACTTAACAGAATACCTACCTTTATAAGTAGTCATCATGCATATTGTAGAAATATCGTTATAAGCAAGTCAAGTAAGCAAAGCTTAGTCTTTTGTATAAATGTATATTATTCAATTAGAGCACTATTATCACATCGGTACCACGATCGCATCGCGCAACGCCTCCACTGAAGTGGTCTCATTTACTCTTCATCCAAAAATCGCCGCTATCAAACATCAGTCCATTAATATATACAATACAATTCTCGATGAGAAACACAATTTGCGAAAATGCTTAGTAAATGAGCGTTTTGTGCGAATGATGTAGTGTAGTCTTCTTATGTGTAGGAGATCAGGTCAGGAATAACTTCAGGTTCCATCATACATACTTTATATTTCCACTTGATTACAATATTAATACATGAGTGCACCTAATGAGCGGGGAGAGACGACTGACGATACCGTGCACAATAACTACGCGTCAGCCCAAATAATGTAGCTACCTAGCCGCTACAGTTTTTTTGGTCACATCTCCGATGTGATTCCTCTTTACCCTACTTCTAAGTTTAAACTTGTCCTAATACTAACCTGGTATAGAAGAACTCCATAGCCAGCTCGTAGTAGTGCCTCTCATCAGCTGGCAACACCGACTTCACAGCGACAGGGGAGTGACCACCCCAACCCCCCCGACCCGCGTATACAACTCCATACTGACCCCTTCCTAAAGGCGAACAAAGTAATTGATTAAGGGGGCCAAGACATTTTGAGAAAGTATCTTATATTCGTAGATCAGAAAAGGTTTTTTTTTATATTTTTTTAACACGTAGAACGCCACGCAAAAAAAGCAGTCTTTTCATTTGAGCCATGGGGGACACCGGTGGGCCAAATCATACTGTACTGTTCAGGCCATGTTGGTCACCGGTGAGCCAAATCAGGAGTTAAATTCAAACGAGATTTACAGGCCACGAGATTCAGATATCATAATAAAATGTTATTGAAGTGGGCCAGGTGGCCCTGTAGATCATTCAGTCCGCTTGGTTCTAAAAACGTGATAATATTTTAAGTCCGTTTTAAATTATAATATCCGAAATTTAGTTGTTAATATTAAATGTTATAATTTTCGTCGGGGAAATCAAACCTATTTATATGGTTGGTAAGATTGTGGTCACAAGAAGGCTTATCGAGCATAAAAAAATTATAATAATATAGTCAAATGACAATCTAATTATATCTTTATTTTAAACACAACACAAGCTATTTGATGTGTTTTTCCAATAAGTACTTTTATGTTACCAATTTTAGTTTACGTTAGTCAACCGATATAACCTTTGTTTAGAGGTTGTAAAAATTGAATAAAATTAAAAAAAACCTTAGCAATTTCTTATAAAATTGATAACTCAAATAGGTGTCCAGTATTATTACACGGGCTAACACTAACATAATGCCTATATTTTATTAGTTATCATGTCTATTATACCTAAGGGAGTTGTGTGAATGTTTACGTAAAACTTACCGATTTCTCGCCCTAAGTCTGGTGTTCCGTACATGAGAACATCGCACATTGAGGTGCTTTCGAGACAAAGTCGAGCGAACATTGGGGCATATCTGAAACAAACAACAACAAAAACGGAGTTATTCTATCTATGTTATTATCTAAGTTTGTCTACGTTTTATAAATCAAACAATGGAAATAAATTATTTTGTATCTTGTATCTATCCCATGAATATATTGCCTTAATTGGTGTTTTTAACCCGCCCGACCAAAAAAGAGGGGTGTTATAAGTTTGACGTCTGTCTGTCTGGGACATCATAGCTCCCGAACGGATGGAGCGATTTAAATTTAGTTTTTTTTGTATGAAAGGTGAGTTTGAAATCAAGGTCATTATCAACTTCAAAACGTTAATATCCTTAGAAGCACAGGACATACATGGACAAGTTAAAGTTAATTAAACAACATTATAATATAAAAAATATCTAGAAAAGAAGTGTTTTGACACGTCGTTTCATTTTTAACTCCCAAAAAAAAAGAAGGGGTGTTATAAGTTTGACGTGTCTGTCTGTGTTTCTGTCTGTCTGTCTGGGATATCATAGCTCCCGTACGGAGCGATTTCAATTTAGCTTATTTTTTTGTATGAAAGGTGAGATTGGTGCGAGTGTTCTTAGACATGTTTCATGAAAATCGGTTGTTGCCGTTAGAAAGTTAAGTTTTAAAGAGAGTGTGGAAGGAAACCCGAAAATCTGCAAATATACATTCGTGTATGGGGTATCAAATGAAAGCGCATCGCGTGCCCCGTTTAAAAATATTATGGTGTTTTACTTTTAAGGAAATTAAAGCATCAGAATGGGGGGTTTTCTTAAATTATCAATTTAGATGTTATTAAATAAAAACGGGAGGCCAACTCCGTACAGAGCGCGGCCTTGGTTCTGTTTGTTTCTGTTTTGTGATGAACAACGTGCGTCGAACAAGCCCCCTCCCCGCTCCCTTGCCTCAGCTATCGCTTCACTAAAGAGTATTCAAATACAGGGTGGACCAAAAGTCCGTTGACATTTGAATCGGTTGCCGATCGGTTGCCGTTGTGCTAATTAAAAATGGTGTGTGTGCGATTCACACACGATAGAAGTGAAACTTCAGTAAATCGACAAAAGAATGAGATGAATAAAAAAAAACAAAAAAAAAAAACTGTGCAAAAAGATTTTGTTCGCTCAACCTTGTTAGCGTTTAAGATTCGCTTACCTGTCGTTTTTTCCGTTGCATCCGGTTTGAAATCACACACGATTGTAAAGAAGTTTCTCTTCAAAAATCTTCTTAAACTTGAGCACCCTATTTTAACGAACACATCTGGATACTGAGATGGAGCTTGATTTTTGTGTCGTATCTTGTAATGATTGCAAAACTTTCGTTAAGCTAAGGTCTAAGAATCGTTGTTTTGATAGTACTCGCGTACACAAAACGCGCGTTGACTACCGCTGAACGACGCCATGGCACTAAAAAGCCATTAGCCGCTCTTGCAATGCGTAACCCCTCCACCACCCTCCGCCTCTGCTAGACGCGGCAACCGATTCAAATGATAACGGTATTTTTGTCCACCCTATATTAAATTTCCCAATGGACACCCTGTATAAGTAACTTATACCCTTCCTTTACTGAGTGTTGTATATTTTTTTATGAGAGATAGATCTTTGTTTGTCAAAAATCTCACCATGATAGTAAGAATATGAAAGATATAATTTGTACTCATAAATAACGTAAGCCGGGGAACCAGATTTTGTAAACGATCTACAATTTCTGGTTTCGAGTCTGGGTGTTATCTATGTATCATATATATGTATTTACAAAAAAAATGTATCTAAGTATGTAGTATATCAGTCACCTTGCACCCATAGTACAAGCTCTGCTTAGTTTGGGGTTAGGTGATGCTGTGTGAGTAGTCCGGAAATATTATTATTTTGAACTTACTTTCTTCTTATAGCTAGTTTGGTGTCTTCGGTCTGATGAAGGCGGGAGGCCAGAGCGGTCTCCAGGGAGGCCAGCGCCGACTGGTATCTGTCGTGCGCTGTGCTCAGTCTTTCTAATATCTGTAACAATTATGTATATTGATTTATCTACGGTGATACAAACATTTAGAACTAAAGTATTAATAAATCCTTACTTATATTATAAATGCAAGAGTAACTAAAAGAGGAACCTGTATGTTTCTCTTTCACGAAAAACTACAGAAAGATTTATATGATATTTAGTACACAGATATTCTCTAGAGCGTGAGAAAGGACATAAATGGTTTTTTTTTTATGCTCGATAAGTCATTATTTGACCACAATCTCACCTGATGTAAAGTGACGATGTGGTCTAAGATGGGACATGAAGACCTAGAAGGTAGATGGCTTCACCGGGCCACATTACGAAACACGACAAAATCGCTTCACGCACTGGCCCCGCCCGGGGGGTGGTGATAAGCCGCGGCCGAAGCCTACCACCAGAGACTGATCTTAGCACCACCCGGAGGAAAATGTTATTCCGCTGTAAAATCCCTTATAACACGGGTAAGTACATCAAAGAAAACATCATCAGTAAAGAGTAGCATATTAATATACGAATTTCGGAAAAGGAAGTTTTTGATGAACATGTATAATAATAATAATAATGCTTTATTGCGCACACAATTATCACACAAACAATAATGTATTGTATATTATTATGTTGATTATTTCCATACTTTTGCTCAAAGCCAATTTAAACATTTAAACTGTAGTCGGTGACTGTTCTTTATCTCAAAATTGTTCTTACAATTGGACTCTTTCCCAGGTATACATACGCGTCAACAACTGATCATCATCATCATCACCCTATTAACGTTCCCACTGCTGGGACACAGGGACTTCTCTCTTGACGAGAGAGATTAGGCCTTAATTCACCACGCTGGCCAAGTGCGGGTAGGTAAATGTCACATGTCCTTCAAACTGTTTAAAATTCTCAGAACATGCCGGTTTCGTCACGATGTTTGCCTTCACCGTTAAAGCACGTGTTTAAAGCGCACATAAATTTCTCAAGAAGTAAAATCCAGAGGTGCGTGGCGGGGTTTGAACCCACGACCTTCGGAATAAAAGTCTAGTGCCTTCCACTTAGCCAACACGGCTTCTACAAGAACTGTTTACCTGTGTGGAAATAGTCCTAGCCAGGCGATGCGCGTTGAGCGAGGCGGCCGCGTGCAGCGCCACGCGCCGCCGCCAGCCCGCGCTCAGCACGCAGCACGATGACTCCTCATCCTCCGAGCTCGTCAGCCGGAGCCTGTAACAACTGTTTACCTGTGTGGAAATAGTCCTAGCCAGGCGATGCGCGTTGAGCGAGGCGGCCGCGTGCAGCGCCACGCGCCGCCGCCAGCCCGCGCTCAGCACGCAGCACGATGACTCCTCATCCTCCGAGCTCGTCAGCCGGAGCCTGTAACAACTGTTTACCTGTGTGGAAATAGTCCTAGCCAGGCGATGCGCGTTGAGCGAGGCGGCCGCGTGCAGCGCCACGCGCCGCCGCCAGCCCGCGCTCAGCACGCAGCACGATGACTCCTCATCCTCCGAGCTCGTCAGCCGGAGCCTGTAACAACTGTTTACCTGTGTGGAAATAGTCCTAGCCAGGCGATGCGCGTTGAGCGAGGCGGCCGCGTGCAGCGCCACGCGCCGCCGCCAGCCCGCGCTCAGCACGCAGCACGATGACTCCTCATCCTCCGAGCTCGTCAGCCGGAGCCTGTAACAACTGTTTACCTGTGTGGAAATAGTCCTAGCCAGGCGATGCGCGTTGAGCGAGGCGGCCGCGTGCAGCGCCACGCGCCGCCGCCAGCCCGCGCTCAGCACGCAGCACGATGACTCCTCATCCTCCGAGCTCGTCAGCCGGAGCCTGTAACAACTGTTTACCTGTGTGGAAATAGTCCTAGCCAGGCGATGCGCGTTGAGCGAGGCGGCCGCGTGCAGCGCCACGCGCCGCCGCCAGCCCGCGCTCAGCACGCAGCACGATGACTCCTCATCCTCCGAGCTCGTCAGCCGGAGCCTGTAACAACTGTTTACCTGTGTGGAAATAGTCCTAGCCAGGCGATGCGCGTTGAGCGAGGCGGCCGCGTGCAGCGCCACGCGCCGCCGCCAGCCCGCGCTCAGCACGCAGCACGATGACTCCTCATCCTCCGAGCTCGTCAGCCGGAGCCTGTAACAACTGTTTACCTGTGTGGAAATAGTCCTAGCCAGGCGATGCGCGTTGAGCGAGGCGGCCGCGTGCAGCGCCACGCGCCGCCGCCAGCCCGCGCTCAGCACGCAGCACGATGACTCCTCATCCTCCGAGCTCGTCAGCCGGAGCCTGTAACAACTGTTTACCTGTGTGGAAATAGTCCTAGCCAGGCGATGCGCGTTGAGCGAGGCGGCCGCGTGCAGCGCCACGCGCCGCCGCCAGCCCGCGCTCAGCACGCAGCACGATGACTCCTCATCCTCCGAGCTCGTCAGCCGGAGCCTGTAACAACTGTTTACCTGTGTGGAAATAGTCCTAGCCAGGCGATGCGCGTTGAGCGAGGCGGCCGCGTGCAGCGCCACGCGCCGCCGCCAGCCCGCGCTCAGCACGCAGCACGATGACTCCTCATCCTCCGAGCTCGTCAGCCGGAGCCTGTAACAACTGTTTACCTGTGTGGAAATAGTCCTAGCCAGGCGATGCGCGTTGAGCGAGGCGGCCGCGTGCAGCGCCACGCGCCGCCGCCAGCCCGCGCTCAGCACGCAGCACGATGACTCCTCATCCTCCGAGCTCGTCAGCCGGAGCCTGTAACAACTGTTTACCTGTGTGGAAATAGTCCTAGCCAGGCGATGCGCGTTGAGCGAGGCGGCCGCGTGCAGCGCCACGCGCCGCCGCCAGCCCGCGCTCAGCACGCAGCACGATGACTCCTCATCCTCCGAGCTCGTCAGCCGGAGCCTGTAACAACAGGTATTTAGTATTTAAACTAGTCTTTAGTGATTATGTATGTGGGTTGGTTGAAATAAAAGTTATTGCACTATACTGAATCTATTCATTTAACACGTTACAGGTTATTACAATTATATTATTTATTTAATCCTTATTAGGATATGTCTAAACACGGCTGAGGTTTGAAGAGTGACTGGCGAGGCTCCGCATAACTATTAAAAAGCTGAATTAACGAAACGCGTTTGCGCCGCGTACTTTAATGCTAATCTGTGTCACTACATCAATCCTCCCCTTTTTTCAAATTTTTTACAAAAAAAAATTATTTTACTTAAGTAGTACATTCAAGGTTAAAACATTACAATAACATTACAAATTCAAAGGCTCATGCCTGCTACACAAATATGCTTACGTTTGAAAACAACATGCGATATGAGCTCGCATTCATTTATGCAGAGGTAAGTACATAGTTATTTCACAATCAAAGTTCGTTCGAATGACCAAAGTACAGTCAGCTTGTAAAATTACATACATGTTTTTTTTTTTTAACTTTAATATACATTTTTAACAATGAAATCTTTTAATAAAGTTGTATAAACAATGAAATAAACTTTGTATGTTAACAAAAAAATACATTTTTAAACTACACATTTTTTTTTTACATAATTCTTATAAACTGAAAAATTCATAAAATCTAATTTTGAAAAAATTATTAAATTTCGTATTACTGAGACACACCTGCAAATTAGATAAGTTGCAAGATCGCTACATTACACTGTTAGTGCGCTCTAGTATCAGGTTACAGTTCGTGATAACGCCAAGTTCTATATAATAATTGAATTATTTGCAACACATAAGAATAATGAACGAAACCTAGTTATCATTTCTAATCACTTTGCACTACATCTTGAATTTTGTAGTTATTTTCGGAAGTTCGGTCTCCAGCGGGGTTACACATATTCCAGTCACTCGGCACAAGCAGTGGGAATGAGCCAATATCTCAAATTCCAGCACTGATCCTCCGGCAAGCATGTTTCCTCCAACCGGGCAAATCCTCCGGCAAAAACGCTTCTTCCAACCGGGCAAAACCTCGAGTGAATCTGCAGGTCCAAACTCCATTTTCGTCAGGATTGAATGCACCTCAGATATAAGCTGGCTTTAAAAATATCATGCCGCTTCTATAGAAGACTGTGAACTTCGTTGTCTGGATCGCGGTTTCATTGGAAGACATCACTTAGGTACTGCGCATTCCGCGTGGCGTTGCTGCGTTGGCATTTTCTGAATGTGCTTGTTTATCCATGTTGTTCTATTATAAATTCCTTCAGCCGCGTTCTTAAAATTGAGTCACTCCTACACGGATAACTTAAACACAACCCACAATATAAATCACGATAATAACGAATCACGTCGGGGTCACCACTTTAGTATTTAAACTAGTCTTTAGTGATTATGTATGTGGGTTGGTTGAAATAAAAGAGTTATTGCACTATACTGAATCTATTCATTTAACACGTTACAGGTTATTACAATTATATTATTTATTTAATCCTTATTAGGATATGTCTAAACACGGCTGAGGTTTGAAGAGTGACTGGCGAGGCTCCGCATAACTATTAAAAAGCTGAATTAACGAAACGCGTTTGCGCCGCGTACTTTAATGCTAATCTGTGTCACTACAGGTACATAACAAACTCTTTCTTTCTTCTTAATCTGTACACTTATGGTAGATGGGGGCGCGTATGTGGTAGGACTCACAGCTGATTGAAAGATTCACAAGCGTAGAACACAGCACAATAGTTTACAGGTACAGAGAGAGGCAGTAAATATAGTCCATAGATAGAAGGAGTAAGTAGGATTAGCGGAAAGCGAGAAAATAAGTCTTTTACGGGAAAACACATGTAAAAGTTCAGGTTGCGAGCGACACTCTCTTGCCAGAGTGGTCGTGGTCATCACTGGAAGTTTCCACTTGTGACACGCTTCACGGCTCGTCTCCATTCCTCCCTAACAGCTGCTCGACTGGTACATTCGTATAAGGGGTCGTCCATTGCTGCCTTTATTTGATCTGTCCACCTCATGGGCGACCTGCCTCGCGCACGGGTACCTTCAACCCTACCCTGCACCACCAGACGCTCTATGGACATATCCCCACGCCGAGAAACGAAGAACGCACCAATTCCCCACGCATAAGAAACTAGAGCACACTTAAGCACCCTTATTTACGTTCCCACTGCTGGGACACAGGGACTTTTGTTGACGAGAAAGATGATGCCTTTGATACTGCATCAGTGGCGCGGCGGGCGACGGTCCGCTTGCGGCGCAAGAGGCAGCGGGTTCGATTCCCGCTGAGGCCTGAGAATTTTTATTCACCACGTACGGGATGGTGAATGACACATGTTCCTCAACTCTTCACAGTACTCAGAACATGCCGGTTTGCCCACGATGTTTGTCTTCACCGATAAAGCACGTGTTAGAAACGCACATACATTTTTCGAGAAGAAAAACCCAGAGGCGTGGCGATGGTTTGATTGAACCCAAGACCTTCGGAATGAAAGACAAGTGTGCTTCTCCTTAGCCAACACGGCTACAAAATCAAGCAAAATCAACAAAAGCTATTTAGTTAATGATAATATTTAAATATTATTTTTCTGTGAGCAATTTATTTAAGTACCAAGTTATATCAGTACCAGTTCTTATTAGTTTCCTCACTGGCCCCCTTAAGCGAAATAGTCAGCAAAGCCTATTTAAGATAACATGCCGCTAACGTTAGTTCGTCTTTTAAGATCACTTTGACACTTGTGTCTGTCTGTTTTTTTTATCCTAGCCTATAAGCTAAGCTATAGGCCTTTTTAGACCACAATTTCACCTGATTGATGTTATAAGGTGGGACCAAAGTTAAACAAGTGCTCTGTTCTAAGACATGATTTATTCTGCTCTTAATAAAATAGATACACGATTATTTATATCTTACAAGCTATGAGTACATCTACTACACGACCCTTCTAAAAATAATAAAAAAAATACAATGTTTATTATTTTTTTTATGTAAAATATGGTTTAGTTCTGTTTTTGTGTACAATTTCTTCTTTATTATTTTTCATTATTATTACATTTGGTGTTATATCTTTTACAACTTTATATGGTCCTAAAAATACATTTTCAAATTTATTAGCTGTTTCATTCTTAACAAGTAACATGTCTCCTGCTCTATAAGATATTGGTTTCAAATACGAGTCATAATTACATTTTCTAATTTGTTTACTTCTAATTAAATTATGCTTAGCATCAAGTTGAGATTTTTGTAATCTATATCTTAATTCTAAAGGATAATTATCACTATTATATAAAGGATCTACGTTATTACTTAACAAATTACTAGGTAGTCTACATAGTTTTCCAAAAACAAGTTCATATGGTGTATATTTTGTTTCGGTGTGAACTGATGTATTGTACGAAAAAGACCAAAATGGTAGCCATTTACTCCAATATCTAGGATCATTACTACATTGTATTCTAAGAAAAGCATTCAATGATTTATGAGAATTCTCCAGCGAACCTATTGATTCATGATGATATGCTGTAGATGAAATTTGATTAATATTTAATAGTTTACATACCTCTTTCATTGTTGTCGAGATGAACTCCGTCCCTCTGTCTGTTGCTATTTCTCTGGGTATACCATATCTTAAAATAAAGTTTTCTACAAAAGCCTTAGCTACACTTATGCTATCTTTAGATTCTAATGGATACGCTTCTACATATTTGCTTAATTCACATTGCAGTGTAAGTATATATGAATTGTTATAATAATCCTTATCTAGAGGTCCTACGATATCTAAAAATATCTTATCTAAAGCCGACTCTGCAGTAGTCGTTATAGTCATGGGTTCTTTCGTACGCAAAGAATGTTTTTGCCTTTGACACTTGTCACATTTCTTAACAAACTTTCTTACATCTTCGTCCATATTTGTCCAATAATAGTATCGTTTCATATTATTTAACATACGTCTCATACCGGCATGTCCACTACTTGGAAGTATATGGAAATCATTAAGTATAACCTTTTTATCATCATCATCATTTATTCTTATTATATTATCTTTTAATACATTTACCCTGGGCCCAGTAAATTCTTTATTATTTTTCATTTCATCTATAATCCATTTCATATATTTCTTATTCTCATTATTCTTTATTATAAATATTTCATTAACATTTATTCTTTTACAAAATAATTCAAATTCTCTCACGAAAACGTCTCGCGCTAAACATGATCGAGAATAAGGATTAATATAGATAACGTTTTTATTAGGAAAATAAGCAAACATATCTGTTTGTACTGTATTTTCATCAACCCCTTTCCTTTTAGTACTTTCATACACTACTAGTTCCACACAATTACTTGGTTTTTTAAGTATTTCTACAATCTCTGGTTGATCAGGCCATTGATTCGTCGAAATATTATCGACCAAGTTTTTGTCTCCTACTTGTTCTTCCTTCCGTTTTGTCATACTCCTAGTCATAACATTTACTACTTTAGAATTCATATCTTTCAAATCATCTGATGTTATTATTATTCGTGATAAAGCATCTGCTACACTGTTATCTTTCCCTTTCATATATTCAATTGTATAATCATATTCTTCCATAATTAATCTGAATTTCATAAGTCTACTCGATGGATTATTCATTCCGAATAAATATACCAAAGGTTTATGGTCTGTCATGAATTTAAATTTTTTCCCATAAAGGTACGGTCTAAAATATTTTACGGACCAAACCATCGCTAACAATTCTTTTTCAATAGTAGGGTAATTTAATTCTGCTTTATTTAATGAACGACTAGCATACGCTACTGGTAAGTTATCCTTATTACACAAAACTGAACCTATAGCAAACCCAGATGCGTCTGTATATAAAACAAACTCATTATCTTCAGAAAAATTTGGATACTGTAATATTGGTGGCTTTATTAATGATTCCTGTAATTTACGAAAAGATCTTTCACAAGCTTCTGTCCATTCAAAATTAATATTTTTACGACTCAAATTATTCAATGGTATTGTTATTTCTGCAAATTTAGGTATAAATCTTCTATAGTAATTTGCAAATGCAACGAATCGTCTAACTTCATCTGCATTCTTGGGTTTTGGATAGTTTTGAATTACTTTAATTTTTTCCGGATCTGGTTGTACACCTTTTTCGGAAACTAAATGACCTAAATACAAAATCTCTTTTTTTAGAAACTGGCATTTCTCTGGATTTACTTTTAAATTAACCTTACGTAACCTCTCAAAAATATCTATTAAGTTTTTATTATGTTGTTCTAGATTTCTACCAAAACAAATTAAATCATCCAAATATATAAGACATTTTTCATGGTTTAAACCAGACATAGCTACGGTCATCAGCCTACTAAACGCACTTGGTGAAATCTTCAGTCCCATCGGAAGCCTTTTCATTTGATATTGTTTGTCAGTTGTAAACGCCGTATATTTCCTACTAGACGAATCAAGCTGTAATTGATAATAACTTTGGCTAAGATCTAAATGAGAAAAATATATTGCACCAGATAATGAATCTAAAATTTCTACAATATTAGGTAACGGGAATTTGTCATCTTTTATTCCTTCATTCAGCTTTCGATAGTCAATCACAAGTCGCCATTTCTTTTCATTCATACTAGTTGATTTTTTGGGTACTAAAAGCACTGGACTAGACCATTCACTTTGACTCTCTTCAATTATATCGTCCTCCAGCATTCTCTTAATTTGTCTCTGAATTTCAGATTTATGATTTTGTGGTAACCTAAAGGGCTTAACATAGGATGGTACGACACCATCTTTAATCTGTATCGATTGTTCATATAAGTTTGTAACTCCCAATTTGTCCCCTTCAATAAAGAAAACGTCTGAATATTTTGCACAAATGTTTTCTATGCTAATTTGTTCTTCTCGATTCATATGACTTAATTTTAAATAAGAAAATATTTTTTTAACTCTACTTGCATTTTTTGTTTCTTTTTCAAATTTACAAATATCATAGTTATCGAATTTCGAATGTTCGACACTAAAATAACTTAATTGAATGTCTTCATCTCGAGTATTTAATATTTTTATTGGTATCCGACCATTAGTAGGGGTCACCAATGTGCTTGCCAAAAATATTCCATCGCCTAAGTCTTTTGGATGTATTACGCTATCATAAGTCAAATCTGAATGTATATAATGGATTGTTTCACTACGTGATGGTAATGTGATAAAGTTACAACCTAACTCACTTGTGTATATAGGTATTACAAGACTATTGTTGGTACAATCGTTTAACTGCATTAAGTTGTTTTCATAGTCTAAATTGCAATTAAATAGTTTGAAAAAATCTAAACCCAAAATCCCATTAGTCCGCCATGGTAAATATTTAAATACGTAAAATGTATGAACAAATTCTTTACCTCCCGAGCAAAGTTTTAAATCTAAATATCCTTCCGAATAAACATCTCCTCCTATACCTTTTACACGGACTTTCTGTATATGGAATGGAATGCAATGCTTGACCAAAACTTCTTGCTTCACAACTGATAATGACGCACCGGTGTCAATTAACCAAGTGTATGGCACGTCGAATATACTAAGTGATACTAAACTTAGATTGTTACAATTATTATTTTTCAAGTGATTATGCCCGAAAAAACAAATTATGTGTCTCCGTTTGCTTCTCAGTACTTAAATTATCATGGTCATTATCTGTTTGAGCCATATTAACCTGGCGTGCGAATGGTTGCGAATAAGATCTACCACGTCCCCTACCACGAGTCCAATTTCTCGAATTGTTTACGAAACTATTATTTTGGTACGAATTGGCATTATAGTACGAACCACGTCCTTGGGGCTGGCCTCTTAACGAAGTATTTGCTCTATACGATCCCTGGCCTCTCTGAGAAAAAAAACTGTTATTTTGGAAATTTGACCTACCTCTTCCTCGATGGTACGCCAATACCTGACCTTGAATGTCTCGTACTCCCCTTGAGTGCAATTCTTCATCCAAAGCACCTTGAATAGCCTCCTTCAAAGTTTTGTAGTTTCTCGAAGCCACTATAATACTGGTACGATTATTCCTTAAGCCATCGGAAAATATTTTAATAGCATTTTTCTCATTTATCGGTTTTAATATATTGTATATGGATTGATCACCGTTGGCCTGAGAAATAGTCAAATCAACAAACATATCTTCTATCTGCTTACCGTAGTTCTGGATACTCATATTGTACTGCTTTGAAGACTGCAGCTGTTTTTGAATAGCTGTATCAGATTTTTTGGATAAAAGATGTTCCCTCATATCTGTTAAAAGATCTGAAACAGACAAATATGTTTCCGACAAACGTAGCTTGGCGCTCTCTGATAACCTAGATTTAAGCACAAAAATAATCAAAGATTGCTTTCCGCTTTCATCTAACATTTGGTCATACATTTCTATATTAGAAATTAATTGTTTAGTAACTTTTTCGTTATCATTCATCAATGGTAAAAGTGATACCGCGGTTTTTAACTCAAAACGCTCCATGTTTTCAGTCAATTCCTCTACATCAGTCACCGTACAAAGTTCTTTAATTTTTTGATACAATAATAAAATATTATTACACAATTTCTCTATATTTTCAATATCATCTTTCTTGTATTTCTCCTCTATAATTTCTTTTCCCACAATTTCTTTAATTTTATAATATTCATTATATAAAATATTTGATAAAGACAATTTTTCTTCTTTTACTTTTAAAGTTCTACGTTTTGGCCCAATTTTAACTAGATTTTCTTTTAGTGACTTGAATTTATCATGTAATTCTTTTAATTTTAAGGCCATAACATAAAAAAAACCCTTTTACATATAGAAGTACTAGTAGTAATTACTTACCAATGTAAAATGTTAATAAAAAAATACATACGCAACTTAAAGTCTCTATAAATGTTTATATTGTCCGTTTTCTTTCTTCATTTCACTCTCACTTAAATTTAACTTTGTTAGGAATTTCACTAAACTCACAATACATAACACTTTTTATTTGTAGAACACTTTTACGCACTAACACTCGAACAATTTCAGCTGGTGGTGCGCGTCGCCGTAGGGAATACATTAATGAAAAGTTGTTCAACTCCTGCTGAACCCACTTCTTGTGCATTTTTTTGTAGAATTTGATGAGAAAGTAAATCACTCCCAACAAAAGCATAACTGTTATTATTATTAATAAAATATTTGTTGTTCCGGCATGAACCATTAGTTGATCAGTTTTCGCGCTGTTATTGCCTCCCGATGCATTTTGGGCAATAACGACCTCTTCTTTTTCTTGAGATATATTTGTCCCCATTGTCAAAGTTATAATTCAGAGTTCATGGTTGCTAATTATATTCAAAGAAAGTGACGATATGATGCGCGAACACGACACCGACTGGCAAGGTCGCCATATAAGGTGGGACCAAAGTTAAACAAGTGCTCTGTTCTAAGACATGATTTATTCTGCTCTTAATAAAATAGATACACGATTATTTATATCTTACAAGCTATGAGTACATCTACTACAATGTAAAGTGACGATGTGGTCTAAGATGGGGCATGAAGACCTTGAAGGTAGATGGCTTCTCCGGACCACATTACGAAATACCAAAAAATGAGTTATTTTCAAGGTTGCCTTTTAGACCTTGCTTGCTTTTTTCGCTCTGTCAATAAATCTATCTATTCCTGCCGTTCAAATCAATTTCCCCGACTTACTTATACAGCAGTCTTCGCAAAGAATCCAACAGGCTCCTCTTCAGCGAGAACGCGGCGTAAGGCTGCAAGTCCACTTGGCGACCGACAGAGAGCAATTGTCGCATCGCCTCGCTCGCCGGCCGCCCGCCTAACTCTTGTCTGCAGGAGGATTCGAGGGATTCTAGGCATCTGAGAATAGACGAAGTTTATGATTTGGTTTTTAAAAGGAAGCATTATTTTGAATAAATTATGTTTAAAAATATGATGGCAAATAAATACTTTCATCATCACCCTATTAACGTTCCCACTGCTGGGACACAGGGACTTCTCTCTTGACGAGAGAGATTAGGCCTTAATTCACCACGCTGGCCAAATGCGGGTTGGTGAATGTCACATGTCTCTTCAAACTCTTTTCAAGTTCTCAGAACATGCCGGTTTCCTCACGATGTTTGCCTTCACCGTTAAAGCACGTGTTTAAAGCGCACATAGATTTCTCAAGAAGAAAAATCCAGAGGTACGTGGCGGGGTTTGAACCCACGACCTTCGGAATGAAAGTCGAGTGTCCTCCCACTTAGCCAACACGGCTTAAAATTAATAAATACTTTATATTTCATTAATTAAAACTCTCACCATCATTTCAGCTAAGAGACATTCACAGAGGCCTTAGACTAACTATTAATTTGGGTCGGGTATGGATTTTAATGTTGACCTGAACAGGCAATATTGCATCTATCAATGTTATTTATTGGCAGAAGTATGACGCTGCGATAAAGTTAGGAACGAAAACTATTTAGAGATGATATTTATTTAAATTAAAAGTTTTTACTACACAAATATACAGATGTCATTAATCAATAATCATGGATAACCCGTTGAATGAAGGTAGCACAGTTATCAGGCTACAGAAAAATATTTTTTTTCACACAATCAAGACGTTTATAACGATTTCAAATGTAATTAAATAAAATAAAACCACAAAAACTTAATTTTCTTCAAATGGC
The DNA here is from genome assembly GCA_929108375.1 of Gymnoscelis rufifasciata. NCBI lineage: Eukaryota > Metazoa > Arthropoda > Insecta > Lepidoptera > Geometridae > Gymnoscelis > Gymnoscelis rufifasciata. The sequence goes on along the minus strand of OV815327.1, from coordinate 1,748,006 downwards.
CGCTGATTGAATGGTCAAGAAAGCAAAATTAGAATAAAAACATGTAATTGGATCACTCTTTTCATACTATTTGTTTAAATAACATAATAATATGATAATATATGGGCTACCACCACTTAACGAATTATCCTCTATAAACGGTACAGCTTGTATATGCTTTTAAATTCTATCAAGGGAAAAAAACTGTTTTACCTTTGAAGAGTCCCAAAATAAGTTTCCTTCAGACAGTCGACGAAATTGACTAGTTTCAAACTGATTTTTCGGCTGAGAGTTGATAGTACTGTAACAAAGATAAATTATAAACATTAGTTTCAATCTACCAATGCAAGATCGGTTATCTTAATATATATAAATCTCGTGTCACAATGTTTGTCCTCAATGGACTCCTAAACCACTTAACCGATTATAATAAAATTCGCACACCATGTGCAGTTCGATCCAACTTGCGAGATAGGATGGTTTTTACGGCTTTTTTTTCAGGGAAATTTTTATACCCGTGCGACGCCGGGGCGGGCCGCTAGTTATATTATAATTCTGTTGGTGCCGTAATACCCGGCAATGGTCTATCCACAAGATAAATAAAATAAATTAATATATCCAGACAATTCACGCAACAACAACTATCCCCGTGGTAAGCTCTAACCTTGTGTAAATGTTGTTGTTTGGATTGTCTGGAAATATTTATTAACCCCCGACCAAAAAAGAACGAATTTTAACGAAAAAATTAAGTTTTTTTTTTTTTTTAATTGGGTAAAATAAACTCACCTTTAACACAAAAAAAAAAACTAAATTGAAATCGCTCCTTCCGTTCGGAAGACAGACACGTCAAACGTTTAACACCCCGTTTTTTTGGTCGGGGATTAAAAATAATATAGATAGTGTTACCAGTTCTCTGCACATCGAGCGTGGCGTGCTTCACGGACACGTGCGTGTTGTTGGTGCAGGACGTGACGTCACTTCTGTTGGACCACAGGAAGCGGATGCCGTAGGGAATGGACATGGAGCTTCCGTCTTCGTTCTCTATGGGAATGTAGGTGGATAAACTTGGCGTTTCGTCGTCTCGTCTTGTACTTGACTGTAACAAATTGATTAAATTAATATTTATCATTAATTTAAGACATTTAAGGCAATTTGTTTTGTTAACATCGCGGTGAATTTTGTGTATTTTTATGTTGTACTTTTCTGGATAATAATTTTCAGTGTAAATTGTATTTCTTGTTGTAATGTTAATGGTTAAGTCATTATAGTTTCTTTTTATTATTTTCTTTCTGTAACATAATGTATTTATTTATTTATTTATTGGAAAACCAAAAACTTACAAATACATAGTAACAAATCAATATAACACTAGAAAGCTTAATTAAGGTTTTCACGGATACAAAACACAATATAAAAACAACAACACTGTGAACAAAAACAAACAAAACCGCATCAAAGTAACAACACACAAAGATATACAACTAACATTATCTTATAAGAAAAACTCTCTGCTCATCCGCCGCCTGACCGTAGCCGCACTTGAACAGAATAGATCTATATCAAATTGCTTACAAATACTATTAAACATATTGCTTGCGCGACACAAAAACTAATTTTGACGAACAAAATGTATGCTGTATAACCAACACAACTCAGGTAACCATGGAAGACCAGCGCTGTGGTTGGACCCGTTCTGCCGCAGCTTATGCTGAATGGTTACCTTTTTTGTCGCAATATAGTTATAACCTAATCTTAATTTATGTTTTTGTTGTATTTTATTGTGATTGTGACAAAATAAATGATTCTTATTCTTATTCTTAAATTTATAGTGTCGTGTCCTATATCCTTACAATTAGTGTAATTGATTTTTAAGTCGTGCTAATTATTATTTTTTATATATTTATTATCACTATTAGCCGACTATAATGTTACAAAAAAAATACTCCGCTTAGAAATACTTTTCACTAGTAATATTTAGCTTTTGGAATTAATCGAACCCTTTTTTTCTGATTTCTGCTAGTAATCGGTATTACAGTATTAATATGATTCACGATGAGAAACACAATTTCCGAAAATGCTATGTTAATGTACGCTTTTTTTTTTTTGTCACATCTTCGAACAGAATATGTCATTATTGTAAATCCTACCCCTACTTTAGACTGCCTCAGTGGCGCGGTGGGCTATAATGGTCCGCTTGCGGCGCAAGAGGTAGCAGGTTCGATTCCCACCGAGGGGTCAATAATATTTGTGTGTTATGCAAGCACTTTTCTCATTAGTCTGGGTTTTTAATATTATTATAATTATTTTCAGCCCATGTCGCCCCACTGTTGGGCAAAGGTCTCCCTATTCCCCTACCACACATCGCGTTGTTGAACTGTTGCACACCAATCCACGTCAAAACTATCCAGCTCATCACGCCAACTTGATCTTGGTCAATATGTATAACAAAAATATCTATATAATGTACATCTAATATATTAAGTATATCAGATGTCTAGTGCCCGTTACACAAGCTTAGAGCTCACCACGGGGCTAGACGTTGTTGTGTGGATTGTCCGGATATATTGTATTTATTTATTTTTGATCACATCTCCGAGCAGACTATGTGATTCTTGTATATCCTACTTCTATTCATGTGTGAATATACTTTAACTTCTTCTTAGTCTTAAACAGTTTATAAGAACTTACCCTAGTGAAATAATCGCTGCAGCTCTCCTCGCTGGACACGATATCGTAGTCCAGTATCTCGAGGCACGTGTCGTACGCCTCCTCGCCGACGGGGGGGGGCTCGCGGGGGGAGCGCGGGCGCGGGGGGGACAGCGAGCGCGCGGGGGAGGACTGCCAGGAGGAGTAGTACGTGGAGTTTGATAGCAGGAAGCGGTGGTCTTGGTGGCAGGGCACATCTGGAGAAGAATAAAATAGAATAGAATAGCATAGGGAATACTTCATTACACACCAGATCAGATCCAGATCAGATATTATTATGGCGGACTAGTAGGTATGTCAGGCTTCATACAAAAATGTTCGAACCCTATTCATATTTTATTGTGTTTGAGGCGGCGTTTGATCGTGTTCCGACGCGATTGAACAAACTCAGCTAAGTCTTACTTTGGTTTTCGTAGCGTGAGATATCAGACGAAGATATTGAAGTTGGAAGCACGGCGTCGGTCGCCTCGTATAAGTTTGTACCATTCTTTGGATTAAATTATTTTTTTTTCTTTCTATACAGGCCATATACGTTGGTTATAAATATAATTTAAAATTTAATAAAAATCCCCATAGTCCATTGCCTTAATTTCCTTAAAAAGTAAAACACCATAATATTTTGTAATGGGCATGCGATGCGCTTTCATTTGATACCCCACACGAGTATATTTGCAGATTTTCCTTCCCCACTCTCACCCCTATAAATTTTAAACGGCACTACCGATTTTCATGAAACATGTCTAAGAACACCCGCGCCGAACTCTCCTTTCAAACAAAAAAAACTAAATTGAAATCGCTCCATCCGTTCGGGAGCTATGATGTCCCAAACAGACAGACAGACACGTCAAACTTGTAACACCCCTCTTTTTTGGTCGGGGATTAAAAAACTTGAGGAAGTCGCGATCGTTGTTCAATGGCATCTTGTATGCGACATAAGTGTACTCGAGAATGCGTACTTAACCAAACTTCGCAATACCGTTTGAGAAACCTTTCAAACCGACATCAAAAAGCATCGGGGAGCCGCAGTTTAAGCCACGAATAGCATCGCAATTATTTGTGTATCCATATGTAATTAATGTTAAGTTATGGTATAGATAAATTTAATTTATGTTAGGTTCAAAGATATTTATTTCTCATAAAAACTATTAACAGTTCATTTATAATGAGATTACATATTTTTACTTATTCTATAGAGTTTAGCCTCTGGACTTATAAAATTAATATCTAATCCTTAAATATGTGTATGTACTTATGCTAATCTTATAATTAAAATTTTAATATTAAAACTTTAAAGAGCGATTATGTTTTCTAAAGTATATTCTACATTTTATAAGGTTCTAACGTACGTTATTAAGCTATTTTTAAACTTGGGTATTTTTTCTATCTGTTTGATTTCTTTTGGTAACTTATTAAAAAATTTAGCGCCTTCTGAGATTATTGTTTTTTTACCATAATTTGTTCTACTTTTTGCAATGTTAATTTTAATGTTATTCCTCAAGTTATACATATTTTCTTTAAGTTTTATTTGAATATTTGATTGAATTTCGTTTTTTGATATTTTTTTTAATAAGATGCAAGTTTTATAAATATATAGTTGTCTAATGTTTAAATATTTCGTTTTTAAATATATGTCTTTTAGCGGCAAATAAATGATTTCTTATCTTATCTTAGGACCACTACTCGATTCTTTATCGGCGCTCGAACCGATCACACGTCAATTGTAATAATATAGGGTTCTCATCAAAACATCTACTTAAAATAGATTCCCGCAAAGTCACGCCTGATTCTATCAATAAAATCTTAAATTCCTAAAATCAAAGATGGACGTCTGGACCTTGAAAAAAAATCAATAAAGGCTACCCTCCTATATCAATAAAATCAGTAAAACCTACCGTCCACACTCCAGTCCATCTTGACAACATCAGTCTTCAACTCCTGCAGAACTTCTTGCATCATCTGCACCAGCTCGTGTTTCTTATCACCTTGCGCGAATTTCTCGTTTATCGTCTGTGGAATAAGATTAATATAAATAAATTTATAGTAAAAACAGTTTATTTGCATGTACAAAAACAGTGGTAGGTAGTAAAAATTAGCCTTTATTCGGATTTTTTATACAAATAGAGAAAGTACTCTAGTCTAAGCGCTGTGCCTCGCACTAGATCACGTGAGACCTTACAATACAAGCTGTATTGTAAGATTAAAGTGTTTTGAGTGAACTTATCTGAAATTGTATGACTTATCTGAAAAAAATACTGAAGTGTGACCAACTTAAAATATGTTATGATTATTGTGCCTTTTATAAGGAACGCCATGATGATGAACTTTTAAGCAATGAATCAGGTATAACTTTTTTAACTTATAACATTAAATTATTACGGTTTTTGGAGTTTACTCCTTAAGAAACGATTTGAGTTATAAGGCACGGTACGGAAATTTTATGAGGAGTAAAATCAAGTGTAACACGAAAAGTTAAGGCGTTACGTAGAAAGAGACAAACATATATAATATATCTGTAGGATTGTACGTGTAAAAGAATGAGATGGAATACATTACACAGCGTATCTCATTCTCGGGGTCTCCTCTTTGCGCGATACTTCGTAGTCTCACTGTATTTTATTTATGTAAAACCAAACTATGGAAATAAATGAGTTTGTATCTTGTATCTTATATTATTTTGTAACATACTTTTTGTAATACGCTTTATTGAAGTAATATAAACAATCCGAATAATTACAGATATATGTTTGTTTCTCTTATCATTTTAGCAGATGCGTTCATTTACCCTTTTTTTCTATTCGATATATATCATAATTATCGTTCGTAAGGAGTAAACTCCAATCGTGCGTCGTAGCTGACACACACACATTTTATTTATTTTAACAATATCAAGACTTGAAACGGGCTTGGATGATTTTTTTGCAACTACACCGAACTATACTTTTCCGTGAGAAAGACCGGGTGTTTATAAGATATATTGTAGGTGTCGAAATACTTTTATAGGCAAAACCAAATTTACTATTGCTTGTCGTGTGAATACATTAAAGCAGTGAAGAACACATGCTTGATGGCGCATCATGGCGCTTGCAACAGAGTCTACATAATCGGAAACTCAAAAATTATCAAATCATGGTATGTAACCAGCTGCAAGTTTTAATGAATCATGCATTTTAAATTATTTTCTGTATAATATCAACGCCGAGGTTGGTCGCCGCTAGCTTCAGACCACCGCGTCCGTTGTCGCCGGACGTCCGCAAAAATGACAATACAACACAAATATTATTGACTGCAGCACCACTATATAGGAACATTCATAGGAGATGCATATTACATTCAGTAACACAATGGGCGGCCTACATAAAAAATAAGATATCAGTATAAAAAATTGAAGCGAACTGTCAAGACAAAAATTGTGATATGTTATTCCCTTGATACTTTTTGTCTAAAAATATTGTTTGAGTAAATATAAATATTTCCAGACAATTCACACAACAACATCTAGCCCCGTGGTAAGCTCTGAGCTTGGGTTACGGGTACTAGACATCTGATAATACTTAATGTAATAGGCATACATATATTGATATTTTTTATTATACCTCTACATATTAAACACCCAGACCCAGGTGAAAGTGCTTGCAGAACATACAAACACTTCTCCCTCGGCGGGAATCGAACCCGCTACCTCTTGCGCCGCAAGCGGATCCTGGCCCACCGTGCCACTAATGAAGCAGTCAATAATAATAATAATATTAATTTTTAAACTTGACCTATTCAAGTATGCCCTCGCATCTGCTTTTATGGAAATAAAAGTTATGACTTTGACTTTATCAACTTACGTCATACAAATGCTGTTCTTGTATCGCCACGTACTGAATCTTCTTTGGCACCACCTGTAGTTCCCTCGCCATGTCGAATGATAGAAGGATAAATTGCTGCAGTAACTTAACATGGACCTGTGAAGGAACATTTTGAATGTAAGCTATGTTTTTTTTTAACGAAGTTCCTTATCGCTCGTTGTGAAAGGGGGCTAGACGGAAAAAAATCTTACGAAAAGTTGTCACGACACTTTTTGCTATAGTAAGCTATTGTAAGCTGTGCGGCGTCGCATGTTTCTCTGTCTGTCTCTCTCTCTCTTATAGAAAGCAAGCCAGATATTTTCATTTCTATTTCGCATTGAACAGTGTGGTGTCGCGACGATTATTTTTGTTGAGTTTTTTTGTAAATAATAATTAATAAAAAATAATAATGAATCCTGACAGTGTTTCTTCGTTCGTTCGTTGTGAACTTCGTTCCATCCGGGTGTCCATTGACACCTCTCAAGTTTTTTTTTTCCACTGCTGGAGACAGGCGTTCCTCTTCAATTTCTAGTTAATTGTTGGAGCGGCCTGCATTCAATGTGGTAGTCAAAAAATTCAACTTAACAACGGTACCCTATTTTTTTAACCCCCGACCAAAAAAGGGGGGTGTTCCCAGTTTGACGTGTCTGTCTGGGACATCATAGCTCCCGAACGGATGGAACGATTTCAATTTAGTTTTTTTTTTCTATGAAAGGTGCATTTGGTGCGATTGTTCTTAGATATGTTTCATGGTCATTCGGTTGTGCCGTTTAAAGTTATGGGGGTGAGAGTGGGGTAGTAAAACCGAAAATCTGCAAATATACTCGAGTAGGATATCAAATGAAAGCACACATCACATGCACATTACAAAATATTATGAAATTTTACTATTAAGGGAACCAAGGTTTTAGGATCGGCTGTTTTTTTAAATTTAGATTATGATAACTTAAACTTACCTCACTTAACCTCGTACAAGACTCCAACAAACATGTCTTCAAGCATTCCGTAGCGAACTTCAGAGTTGTGTTCAGTAGCGCTGTCCTACTCTTCAACAGTTTGTCCTGTTGCTTCGGCTTGGCGGCTTGCACGACGTTCAGAGTGGTCGGGTCTAGGATGGCCCATTGGCTTTTCACGTAGTGTTTTAATGGCGGACTGGCTGGAAAGTTACAGTTTTTGTTACTATATGGGTCTGTTTAACCATGTTCGAGGTAAATTAATCAATGGTTAATATTATAGAGCAATTTCGTTCAGGCAAATGAGACGTAACGAGAGAATTCTTGACATAACTAACCATTGACACGTCCTATTGACATCTTATCTATATAAATAAAAATTAATTGTTGTTTGTTAGTCTGATTAAAACTCGAGAAAGGCTGGGCCGATTGAGCTGATTTTGGTTTTAAAATGTTTGTCGTAGTCCAGGGTAGGTCTAAACGGTGAGAAAATAAGGAAAAATTGCCGGGAACTTTTTTTACCCGTGCGACGCCGGGGCGGGCCGCTAGTAACTAATAATTGCTTAGTTTACTCAGATTATGTGATAGTTTAGTCATTTTTAAGTATTGTTTTGGTTAGTCTTTTTTAAGTAGTATCTTTTTCTTTCTTATTAAATGACTTACACATTAGTTCCCATTGGTCAATCAGTTCATTCATAAAAGCAGTTTGCTCTTCAATCAGTCTTAGTTTATCACAGGCGGGATTCGATTTAGGAGATTCTTTGTTCCTGAAACAACATTACAAATATAGATATTTTGAAATCTTATGACTTAAAACGGGTTAAACTAAGTTTTGACCCGTTTAAAGTCATTATATTGTTAAAAACCATGACAATTTTAAAAGCTAAAATTTTAAATATCTCTATGTGTCTATCTATACCTAACACTATAATTATGTAGTTTATGCATATATTTATGTTTATTAGGTTAGATATAGTATATATGTAGGTTTATTTTAGTCACTTTTGTTATATATAATCCTGTAAGTATCTATAATTAATTCAAATTTGCACACAGATCCCCTTTAATGTCTCAATGATCCTATCCATTCAAGGTTGTCTGGTAGAGATCGCTCTTAAGCGATAAGACCGCAAATTGTCGCATAGTATTAAGAATATTATTGTTATTTTTGTATTATAATTGTGTGCGCAATAAAGAATTATTATTATTTTGTGTTTAGGAAAGACGTTAGTTTATAGAAGAACTAACGTCTTTCCTAAAGACACACAGACAACAAAACAGACTTGCCGGCTTGTATGATAAATGTTTTGATCTCCTCAGAGTCCTAGCTCACTATTCAACCTCTGGGTAAATATGGTGGGTCCGTAAAAACACTTTATTATCATTTGATTGCGAGACCGTTTTAAAAATACTGTTACTATTACTACACATACCTCCCTCAGTGGCTTAGTGAGTACTAGTGGCGCGGTGGGCGAGGGTCCGCTTTCGGCGCAAGAGGTAGCGGGTTCGATTTCCGCCGAGGGGTTAAAGTGTTTGTATGTTCTGCAATCAATTTCTATTCTGGTCTGGGTGTGTATATGTATAATAAAATATCTTTATATGTATGCCTATTATATTAAGTATATCAGATGTCTAGTACCCGTAACACTAGCTTAGAGCTTACCACGGGGCTAGATGTTGTTGCGTGGATTGTCCGGAAATATTTATTATACATTTATTTACATACGGTCATATGCTGAGCTATAGCTAAGCTAATTACTATTGCATGTTATGTGTAAAATATGTTCAATGTCGGAGAGTAACATTGAGATATACCAAGAACTTAGATGGATACATCTGTATAAAATCAAATGAGATCTTTTACAGATGATGATCTGAGTATTTGTTGCCATATTGCACCAATAACAACAAACACTAAAACAGAACAAAATTTACATTTAGCGGGAGAAGTCATCTACCTTCTAGGTCTTCATGCCCCATCTTAGACCACATCGTCACTTTACAACAGTTGAGATTGTGGTCAATGAAGGCTTAACTAGCATAAAAAAGAGCATCTACGTAAAGAAACGTGATTTAAGTGGTTTTCTTGGTCATACATACCTTGGTTTTCCTTTAATCATGCCTTGATCACTCTCAGGCAGTTCTTCGCTCCGGTACCTCGACTCCGTGGACTCTGTCGCCTCGTGGTCCACCGGCGACCTGGTCTCCAGCTCCTCCGCGTCGGAGAACAGGATGAACAGGAACTGAGCGTGGGGGTTCAGCTCTTTCATCTGGTGTAGGTCTAGGCAATTCTGGAATTAATAAAAATTAATACTAGAAATAGATTTCCATGAAATCCTAGGCATTCTCTGTCTCATTCAGATGGAATTATCATAATATTTAAAATACTTTTAAAAATTAAGAACATTAAATCTTTTTTTTTATGAGGGATGTAGCTATTTTTGCTTACAATCTCACCTGATAGTATGTGTCGATTTGGACGAAGATGGATCACATAGATCTAGAGGTTACGGTTAACTAACTGCCCGCCCGCGGTTTTGCCAGCGTAATAATAAATTTCCACGCAGTAAAAGCATAAAAAGAAACCAAGAAAACAGCTATGTCCATGTGAAATTTGTCTCAAATCGGGCTTTGCTGGCAATAATTGTATTTTCCCACGAAAAACGGTATTCTAGCGAGGTAAAAAGTAAAGTAGAAGTTCAAGATATTAGTAAGACGGAAACCGCGAGGTTTGTCAAATTCAACTTCTACGATATGATTGCAGACAGACATTGGGACAGATAAAAAACCGCTAAAAAAGCCGTGTTGGCTAAGTGGGAGGACACTCGACTTTCATTCCGAAGGTCGTGGGTTCAAACCCCGCCACGCACCTCTGGATTTTTCTTCTTGAGAAATTTATGTGCGCTTTAAACACGTGCTTTAGCAGTGAAGGCAAACATCGTGAGGAAACCGGCATGTTCTGAGAACTTTAAAAGAGTTTGAAGGACATGTGACATTCACCAACCCGCACTTGGCCAGCGTGGTGAATTAAGGCCTAATCTCTCTCGTCAAGAGAGAAGTCCCTGTGTCCCAGCAGTGGGAACGTTAATAGGGTGATGATGATGATTGGGACAGATGAGACTAAATAAAAGCTTTTATTTAGTCCCAATGTTTGTCTGTCTTTAAGTACTAACCTCAGAACTAAAAACAGCGGGCTCCCCCCTCCCCTCAGTCCAAACCACCTTCTCCTCCCTCCCAACCTCAACGCTCAAGGACTTGCTCATATCATACAAGTTAAAAGTACTCCAGAAATCCTCATCACTCCTCGAAAACACCATATTCCCACAAATATTATCACTAAATATATTCTTGCCCATTCTATCTATAGCAAACAAATAGATGCAATGGAAATTCTTCAGTATGCTACTGCGTTTAGAGTACAGTTCCGCGTGTGCTGTTTTTAATTGGAGGTGGTTGGATGTTCCAGCATCGGATGGTGTGTCTGGGGGTATGATGATGCGTAACCCTTTTAGGGGTTGACTGTTGATTTCGACGTCTAAGATCGTTGATAGGTCTGTGTTGTCTTGGCGGAGGAGATCCTGCGAAAAAAAGGTAACAGTAAATAAATATCCACCATCTCTGCCAATCATCTCTGCAAATCCAAATAAATACAATGTTATTTTATATAACGCCGGATAACCAAATAACCGAATAAGAGCGATACCATACCGGGTTTGCTCTAGTGAAGCGTAGTATCTGTGGTGGCGGGGCGGCCATGTTGGTTTTGGCACTTGTCAGAACGGAATGGTCGCTTGCGCACCAAGTCCACGGCGAATCACTAATATTCGGTGTAATCCTATTTGATTTCGATTATAATCAAATCTAGAATTGATCAGGGTAGTCTAGTTTATCTATCAGTGATATTATTTCGTGTTATTTTGTGTAGGAAGAAAATTATATTAAAACCTGTTATACCTGGTGTTGTGATTTAGCTCATTGCCCTAAAAACCTACGATGCCTGACCCAGAGAAGCCTCCTGCGCCTTCATATATATATAGTCCTCCACATCGATTTCGATGACGGCGACCTTTGCTTTAATTTCTGTTATGGGCTCTTATGTGACTGGCCAGACCAAACTTTGACTTAAACACCCTGCGTGACTTTAACACCCCCCAACAATGTTTGGCAGTAGAGCTGACCAGCGGACTTGTAGGTGCAGGTGTAGGAGGGCTTTGGTCTACTTTTAAAGTATTTTAAAGTATATATATTATTTTAGTACTTTTTTTTAAAGTATTTTGAAGATAATCGTCTTCAAAGACTTGACGAAAGCCGCCAGCTTCGCAAAAGTAGACCAAATCCCTCCTAATGTTATTTTACTTCGTATGTAAAAGTCATTTAGTGGCTGTCAGTTTGTTTATATCTTTTAGGCTTGACGCTGCATTAAGCTGTCGCGGGCGCGGTTTTATGTCAAACACGTACAGAAGAGAACTGTAGAGAGCCCGCCATGTAGCGTATTTGAATGAACAAGCACGTAGCGCAGCGTCAGGCCTTAGGCGACTTAGCGGACTTCAATGTAATTTTTAGCAATCAGTTGAATGATTCAAGAGGCAGGCTACGTAAATTACAGCAAATTGCAGTAGTACGAAGTTGGGGTAGGACGCTATTGGAAAATAAAATGTTTATGGATACACAGTCAGGCATATGTATATTCTCGTATTCTCATATAAAGTAGAACGGCCCAATAAGTATTGATACACAATACCATACTGTGCCGACTCCACAAAATGTTGGTAACGGTCTAGGCTAATGTTGGAGATAAATATAGTGTTACAGCTTTCATGGTAAACCACAGTAAATATTTTAAATATTTTCTTACCTCAACAGGCAAAACCTCCCAAGGTTGCTTATTACACTGTAACTCTGCAACCAGCTCAAACTCCGAGTTACCAACGGAGAGGTGGACTTGTGTTGCACTGCCGTGTTGAATGCGAATCTGAAAGAAATTGATAATGAGATATTCAATGAGTTTAGGAGTATCGTAGAGATATAGAGGCCATCGACTTAGCTCGTAAGATAGCAGCTAACAGATCCTATCCAACCAAAGGTTGCCTGGAAGAAATAGCTTTTAGCGATAAGGCCGTCGATTGTACCACATGTATACGTATTACTGTTTTTTTTTTAAATTTAGTTAGTTCATTTCGTAAGGAATGGTTTGCAATAAAGTTATATATCTATCTATGCATTGTGCCTTCTCAAATTTGCACGCCAGGATTGGCAAAACATGTAGAACACTTTTTTTTTAAACTTACTACCATGTATACACTCATGTTTTAAGCAAATAAATTATTCCTATTCTTATCTATAGCAGCATGTGATCTAAGTATGCTGCTATAGATATATGGTGATAAATATCACAGAGATAAATCTGAAAGGGGTTTTATATTGCTCAAGTCAAGGGTTCCCGAAGTATGTTTTAAATTATGAGTCAACAAACCGAGGAGGATTTGAACCGTCATCAAAATAGGTCGGATAATGAGGTTCACTTCGAAGTGTAAACTACGACCAATATATTTTAAATTTTAGGCAGAAAGAGATTATGACGCATCCGTATGACCTTCGCTCGCAGGATTCGAACCTGCACATGCGGGAAAGCGCCCCGACGTGCTAGCGAATTACACAAGCGCGCCAAACACGTGATAGGTCGAAATCCCTCTGCATTTTGTAACATCGGATGAAGCCCCGACTATTTACACACACAACGTGTGTGTATTCATTTAAAATAGTTTAACCTAAAAAGTGAGGTTTATCACTTAGGTTCAAAGATATTTATTTCTCATAAAAACTATTAACAGTTCATTTATAATGAGATTACATATTTTTACTTATTCTATAGAGTTTAGCCTCTGGACTTATAAAATTATATCTAATCCTTAAATATGTGTATGTACTTATGCTAATCTTATAATTAAAATTTTAAAGGTTTATCACTTATTAAAAAAACACTATGTTATTTCCTTGATTATTCTTAGTTTTTATTTTATTTTAATTAGATTTAAGTTGACCTGTCCATGTAAGCATAGGCTTCTAAGGAAATAAACGTTTTGACTTTGACTTTGACTTTAATTACGACCGAAATGTAATTGTCAGATTTCATTGTTTATGAACTTGTGTGAACTTATTTATATTGGATCTTTATTTAATCTCCTATCTCTGATGATACACTTACCCACCGACAGCCTCTAGGCAGCTCATCAGGCAGCAGTCTCCTGCCCAGCAGAGCATGGAGCAGGCGGACCCTGGCACGGCTGCTGGTGCCCAGGATCACCAGCGCAGTGGGACGGGAGGCCACGTTACCTATCTCTGATAGTATTGCTGGTATTTCCGGATCTGAAAGACACATTTACCATCAATCAAATTTTACTCAAGATAAACAGTATAGCGGCTTTCCAATATATTCAGTCATAGGTTTCGATTCGCGCTGGGAGATTTTGTACTATCTACAATTTCCTTAAAAGTAAAACACCATAATATTTTGTAATGTGCACGCGTTGCGCTTTCTGTTGATACCCCAGTCGAGTATATTTTCGGTTTTCTTTCCCCCCTCTAACCACCATAACTTTTACACGGCACAACCGATTTTAATGAATGTCTAAGAACACTCGCACAAGACTAACCTTTCATACAAAAAAAACTTAATTGAAATCGCTCCATCCGTTCGGGAGGTATGATGTCCCAGACAGACAGACAGACACGTCAAACTTATAACATTCCTCTTTTTTGGTCGGGGGTTAAAAAGTATTCTAAACAAAGAGTTTTTAAATAGTTAAGTCAGTCTACTGTGGCGCTTAGTTGTGACACAAAAACAACACACATTAGACACATTGTTTTAACACACTTAGAATTTGCCTTCCTCAGTCGCGCAGTGGTCGAAATACCGTTTGCGGAGAGACAACGGATTCCATTCCCACCAAGGGATCACATGTTTTTATTTTTTATTTCCTACAAGCATTTCTTTCTTAGTCTGGTGTCTTTACCGCCGAAGTCTAAGATGGAGCATGAAGGCCTAGAAGATGGCTTCTCCGGACCACATTACGAAAGACGAAAAAATCGCTTAACGCACTGGCCCAGCCCGGAGGGTGGTGACAAGCCGCGGCCGAAGCCTACCAGAGACTGTTCTTAGCACCACCCGGAGGTCACGTGTAAGGATTCAGAGGGTTACCTCTTACGGACGTGAACAGCCAAAACCTCCTTTTCCGTTTGTATGTACTGCAAGCAATTTTTCCTTGGTCTGGTGTCTTGTAGGTGAAACTCCGAGAACTCACCGAAGCTGAGTATGTCGATGACATCCAGCAGAGCAGTGTTCGTGTCACGCACAAGGTTGCGCAGTGTACGCACACCAGCGCCGATGCGGTGCGACCAGGAAAACCCGCCCGCCATACCTGAAAACCATTAATTTGGGTCAATCTAACCATGCACGTTCATAAATTACACTAATACACATTAATTACACATGATTGACACTTTAGTTTAGTTTATAAGATTTATAGTTTTATGTATGTTAGTCTATAAGGTATAGGTATGTTTATATGGGCCTTAGATGCCTGAAATAAATGATTTATTATTTATTTATTATTATTATTATTATAAATATATTTGATACGTATGAGAAAGGCTAATACTACACTTAGGATCCTTGTACGGATTATACTCAGTAAGCAAAAAAAATAAACAAAACAAGTCAATAAAGAATATTTCAAAGTACAATAAATATACATTTATAATTTAAGAAAACCTCCCGATTCCAATGCTTTACTTTCCTTAAAAGTAAAACACCATAATATTTTGTAATGGGCACCGATGCGCTTTCATTTGATACCCCTCACGAATATATTTGCTGATTTTCGGTTTTCCTTCCCCACTCTCACCCCCATAACTTTTAAACGGCACAACCGATTTTCATGAAACATGTCTAAGACACCTTTCATACAAAAAAACTAAATTGAAATCGCTGAATCCGTTCGGGACCTATGATGTCCCAGACAGACAGACAATTGATTTCATATTTGGGCAATTGTTAACTGAATAAAATACACTTATGATGTATTAGAAGGTCCGAATACCTATTTATTTTTCTGTACATCAAATATATGCGTTGTCAATTAGAAGTATTAATTAAAATTAAATTTAGTACACAGATTATTTAGAGCCTGAAATGGACATAGGCTAGTTTTTACCACGGAAAAATGTAATTCAGAGGGATTTTCCATTATAACGCGGGTAACACCGCTGGGCGCTACTAGTTAAAACATAAATGATTAACACAATATAGTTCCTAACAAAGGCCTAATCTGCCTCGTCAAGAGAGAAGTCCCTGTGTCCCAGCAGTGGGAACGTAAATAGGGTTTATACTATATCCTTCCGGTACCAAAAGAAATTACTCGCGGTACCGTCAAAAGCAAAAGTGGGTTATCAAAATGACCGTTTCAAAACATCTTTTAGCTTAACGTGCCAGATTTAGCAAGTTATACCAAAGTGTCATAATCTAAATAAAGTTTTAATTAGTTAAAAGAAAATGATCATAATAACACCGAGGTTCGAGATAAAAGAAAATGATCATAATAACACTAGGTTCTAGATAAATATAATCAGTTTCTTATGACGCGTTATTTTTACCTTTCTAATAAACTACAATAGTCAGTTACTTTTGACTTAATTTATTTTTACCCTATTTCATGAGTTTCTTATGCTGTCGACTGAACACAATAAGAGGATAAACGTTGTCTACTAAAGTTGAATTGCGCAATGAAATGTTAGATGAATTGATGAGGTCACTTTTATGCGTCAGGTCCATTTCATAGGTATAGGTATTGTAGGCAATCTATACAATGAGTGATAACAGCTTAATAACTAGATTTTATAGCCTAAAGCAATAGGGTACATAGAAAAAAAAATAGTACCTACGTCATTTAGATAATTTAAAAACATTGCACACGTATTTTTTCTTTTTTCTCGCAAACGCGAAATCAGGATGATGCATATGCATTAAAGTTACGCGTGACGTAATGCTTTCGTGCTATTTTTACGAAATGTTTATGTCGCAAGCCTCCACTTCGGAAATATGATGCTTTTGTGAGGATTTACCAACAACATATATTTACTTAATATTAAGTGTCTCTCGAAAAGATGGGAAGATGATATAAAAAGAATGGCGGGTCCAAAATGGACACGCATCGCAAAAAATAGACCAAATTGGAAATTCCTAGAGGAGGCCTTTGTGGAAGGACAAGCTGAATGAGACTGCGAAAACAGTTACCAAGACCTAAGCAAGTTGCTAAAATAAAGTTAGAATAAAAAAAAAAATTAGAATAGGTTACTGAAAACTATGCATGTATGTTATTTAAGTTTAGTCAGCAATAAAGGCTTATTTTATTTTATTTTATTTTATAAGTGTCTCTCATACCTTTCGGTCTATTACCCGTAACACAAGGTAAAAATTTACACAGAGCAAGCTAGTGGATTCTCCAGCTAATTTATTTACTTATCCTGTTACTGACAAAATGAACTATACTAAGCTAACATTATAACTGTACGCCTTATCATCTTGTTTATTTAGGATAATGTCCTAACGTAATAAGTTAAAATAATTAGAAGATTGCTTCCTAAAACCGAGAATACATAATAATTTTTAAAAAGCAGGATATCTTTGCAGATATTCGTATTTTTTTGTTTAATCTTCAATTTTGGGGTGAAATCTCTCAAAACTTGTCGTAACAATGTACCAGGCAGAACAGCATAAGCACCCCTTTTTATGTTCCCACTGTTGGGACACAGGGACCTAATTCACCACGCTGGCTGGCCAAATGCGGGTTGGTGAATGCCACATGTTCTTTAAACTCTTTAAAGTTCTCAGAACATGCCGGTTTTCTCACGATGTTGCCATCAACGTCAAAGCACGTGTAAAGAGCACATACATTTTTCAAAAAGTAACTTCCAGACGTGGATTTGAACCTTCGAAATGAAAGTCGTGTTTGCTTCCACATAGCCAACTAGCCTAGCCTAGCTTGGATAAAAGGCGGGCATTAAGTCGGGCGACTTGATGAAATAAAAAACATCTTAAGACATTAACCAGACATAAATATATAAAAACAATCAATTATCTTCAATTAGGAATTGGTAAAATTAAAAACATATTTACTTAAAAAAGATAAACCGTCATCTCTTTCCTGACACAAAGTTCAAAGGAGTTCAGGCACAGTTCAATAAAACTATGTGAATGAACTTATTACTCATAATAGAAACCATTCTGAAGCTAGAGTATTTTCGTCAACTATTGATAAAATAATCTCTTTAGTTGATTTACGTCGGAAAACACCCAACAGCGCGTTGAGATAAGCTGCAGGAGAAACGAAACTCGTAACTTTGACTGAAAATTTAATATTCTGTTCCCACATGTGGTCTCTATTCAGTGGCAGAGAATTTTAAATTAGGTTCATGAACTATTACTCATAATAGAAACCATTCTGAAGCTAGAGTATTTTCTATTAATTATATATTGATAAAATAATCTCTTTAGTTTAGGATGAAATATGAATAAAAATGATTTAGGATGAAATACGCAATAAGCGTGCTGACTACAGTCATAAAATAGGTCCAAAAAAACTGTAGACAATTTATCAAAAGCCGGAACCGAACTTTGAAACTTTGATGCTCTGTATCTTGGCGCTTTCTTATTATTATATATTGATAAAGCAAAGAATAGGTATCCAGTGTTTTTGGACAGGCTATCACAGGGATTAATTTTAAACCGAATAGTCATCATTAAAAGCCTGATCTCTCACGTTGAGAGAGAACTCCCTGTGTCCCAGCAATGGGAACTTAAATAGGGGTACTCACTCCCTTGCTTCTATCTCGGAGCACACAAGAGGATAGAGCATCTACACCCTAACCGGCATGTCTAAGTTTAAATGCCTGACCAGTGACACAGGCGCCATAGCCGAAATCGGTTAGGACACCATCATCATCATCATCATCAGAGTGCTTGTGTATAACGTCGGCAAGTTGCCTACTATATACAAGAAGCGACAATGTTACGAGTCCATGTCTAAGGTCAGTTATCTGTTTACTGAGCCCCGGTGGAAACTAACCGGCTGATAACCTCAGGGCAACTACCTTGGGCGCTCGATAGCTTTCGTCTCAACCGCGGAAGGTATCTTGGAACTTTCTTTGTACTTGTTTATGTGTAACAAGGTTTTTGTGATATGTAATCTATACTAATGTTATAAATCTGAAGAGTTTTTTTGATTGTCTGTTTGAACGCGCTAATCTTAGGAACTACTGGTCCGTTTAGAATAAATATTTCAGCGTTCGATAGCCCATTAATCGAGGAAGGCTGTAAGTTAACTTTTAGCGCGAGAAAATACATTGTTCGCGCAAGAAAATCGTAATAGTGTTAAGCTAGTAGTCAATAAATATTGAACAATATGAACAATAACTATTTTCACTCTAACAACCCGTTTAAACCGACTGCTGAGTAAAGGCCTACTTTTAATCATACCTACTAAATGTTACATTGAAATTATAATTTTGTACTCTCAGCCCAAGGACCACACCTGGGCATATCATAGGCATCCTTCATAGATTTCCTGTTGTGTCAGTTGAAACTTGAAACTGCGTCTGGCTAATGGATAATTGGACATCTTACGGTGGGCTTGTCGATACGCGAAATTGTCTTCAAGGAAATTTGGACCCCTTTTATCTGTTCTGCATCTAACTATTATATCCACTGTCACTATCTGTCTGTCGGTTTTATAAATCATGAAATTAAAACTCAATAAAAGTACCCAAAAAAAAACTTCTGGAAGCAGTATTTCTTTATGAACACATATTTATTTATTACAGAACTTGTCGAAGTTTACGAAAAATAAGTCCTAGTGCTGATTAAGTATAGTATAGTATATAATTAGGCACCTAGATAATCAGCTTTTTAAAGCCGCCGTAAATCATTAAACTACAATCCATTGTTACGAGTGAGTAATATCAAAATTGGTGTTCGATTTATTAATAACCAATTAGATTCGATTTTTAGATTGATACAGTTCTGAGGGTAAAATCACAAATGTTATATGGTGATGATTATCATTTAAGCAAGCTAGTTCGTATGTTCTTTTACCGTTATATATAGAGGTAGTTAAATAATATGTGTGGCCATCGTTGCAACGTGAAGTATTCGAGCGAAGACGATGTTTGGCGTTAGTTAAGTCACTTCAGCATCTTGTAGCGCGCAACGCTATATGTACAAATCTTTGTATTCTAATATATGAAACAAGAACATCGCGTTCACGATGATTTTAGCGCGTCACCATTAGGAAAACTATTAAAATTCAATAGACATTATTAAATATACAATACAAGCTACCGTTTGTTCAAATGACTTTGGAGAAAATATTATGTCCTACACCAGGCTGTATCTCAAGGATTGTGTTAGATAGAGAGCTGAAATTATTAGGGAAGATGTAGTAATTTCTGTTGCGGCTAAAAACACAAAACATATACACAGAACCCGCTATTAACAGTACACGGAACCATAGGGTTGAGTAAAATAAGAAAATAAATGAATTGTTTTAAGGTGCAGTCAACATCTTAGAACACTTTTTTTTTTAATGATAGCTCAGGTTTTTTTACAATTTTTAGTATGGGAAAGACTAACCTACTACTACTATCTACTATACCTAGGTGAAGTATGAGTCCATCCCATATGAAATAAAATGCATCAATATCAAACATATTTTAGTAGGTTAATAAATGCATATCTAAGCATTTATTTGTTGATAATTAGTTAACATGCATGCAAGTCTTTTGTTTACTACAAATCAAATGTTTATATACCTCATAAAGGGAATTGACTGTGAAGTGTTAAGGTGAATATAAATATAACCTTATTTCAATCTAGAATTAATTATTTATTTCAAATACATGGACTCTATCACTACTGGTTTATATTGTAACTTGTAGTAAATTCCACAATAAAATATATTAAAATCAGGCATTATCTCCTATTGAGGTCAAGGATCTATCTTATTGTGATTGTAATCATGAAAGATTATCATTTTATTAGGCATAAAAAGTAACAGTGTTAAGACTACTATTAAATCTAAACATTTACATTGTTTTAAAATTTTATGCAGAAAAAATAGTTTAACCTGCAAAGTTAGGTTTACTTCTCACATATAAAAAATTTACATTGTTGTAATCATTTTGAAAACGGGGTACAATCAAGTAAATTGTAACAATATTATATTATATACCCCAACATTTCTATTCCTGTCAAGAACGTTTTTTCATCAGTTAAATGTGATTGCCTCTCCTGTGAGCACTTAGACTGTCCCAGCGCTGGCACAATTACCATGAGTAAAGCCCTAATTCTAAGTCTAACTGGGACTGCACTGACAAATTGCACCCTCGAGTAAAAACCCTTTTTAAAATGAATAGTGTAACCTGCATTCGTTTTAAAAATGTTATTCTATATCTGCCAAAAAGCAAAATGAATCATTTTGATAAGGACTATAATGATTACTGTATCTTTGTGGCTTAGGTCACAAAATTATGTAATTATAGAGAATATTGTACAAACTATGAGGTTATAGGAAATTTATTATTTATTGTTATGTTTATTTTGATTCTCTTGTTTAAGTTCTACTAAGTTTAAGTTTTATTTATTTTATTATTAAAATTATGATGTCATAATGCAGTAGATATGTAGTTTAGTTTAGATATGCTGATTGTTAAGAGCAATTCCTCCTAACACAAGCAAACCTTATTGCTTAAAAGGAGAAAGCAACCCTGTACCTACTACATAAGAATGAGAAACACATTAAAAATTTTATTATTTTATTTTATTATTACTAAAATATATGACATGGAGGAAATGACTTAAAAATAATAGATCAAGGTGTTAAAACGAAAAACCATGAAATCATGGTATATTACACATTACAACTTAATAACTAAGTACTAATTGTAACATAATTTAGGTACTTATAGTATTTATTATTAAAGGCCGTAGCAAATTTTTGGAAAACAGAATTTACGAGCAGCTTAGTAAGTACTAATATTGAGAACATGTTATTTTTAGAGGTCATGATAAACAGTTAGAAGTAATTTATGTAGCTATTTCAAGAATAATAATATAATGGATCTAAAATGTAGATAATGATATTATTTTTTGTTATGGTTCTTTTATCGCAGCGCTGTTCTGTCAACTTGAAGACAAGTTTTTATAGTTTAACTAGTTAGTTGGAATGGAAATCCAATGACTCGGGATAAGATTTATGTTTTACATTATAATAACTATAAAGAAGTAACACCAAACAGTTAGAATACAATTTTACAATAATATAATGAATAATAAATATGTAAATACAGGATGTACCTATTAAAGGACTTGGTGGAAAGTAGTGTTCTACGGTGAGACTCTGTGCATTTTACTTAACATTGCGATGCTTAGTCGTTAATGTAAAGTTTGTAAAGGAATCATAAGAACGCCTAGATAAGCTAGGATTCCCCTGCCTACCTGTTATGAACGTCATGGTTCGTCACGCATTACCGGTTAAATTAATTTAGGGTAGGCGAAAAATGTTTCACAATATTCCTGCGCGAAACCAATTAATCAACAACTTCCGAACCTTACCGGCCAGACTATACAGGAACTAAAACGATTACAACATAAGAAATACTCACTGCAAACTTTCTAGGCGAATGCAGACACTGTAATCTAATAACAGAGGTCAAAATACTTGATATCACTCGTTTCGACACTTTAAACAGACGGGAAATGATTCCCGATCCATTTTATGCGCTAAATTAAACACCCTGCGCCTTTTTATTCACACTTTCGGGTTCGTAAGCGAAATTGGAACAACAAAAATAAAACAAAAATAAAGAATGCACTGTGCACTTCGCAACTTTTGCTTTGCTCGCGTTTTGCGATTATTGTTTGTGGAACGATCAGCTGTGACGCTGACAGTGACAGACGTAGTACTGCCAACAAAAAGAAACCGAATTCCCTACCAATTTTGAATATTCTTGAATAGATACTAACTCTGGGCTTATGTCTTTTTATTGTTAAACGGGTGTTTTTCTGTGAAGCGGCTGAATCTCAAGAACCGCGATAGACAGGGAGTTGAAAGTTTGAGGTTCCATGTATTTCTTTTACCGCTATAACAACAAATCTTTGGAATATCTCAACAAAAGTGCTAGGTAATATTATTAATGATATTGCCCCCCTCCTGGCCTTCATTTTTAACAGCTGTGTCGATGTTGGTATCTTTCCGGATCTCATGAAATATGGCAAGCTTGTCCCTCTTCATAAATCTGGTACTCAATTTGATCCTGCAAATTATCGGCCTATCTCAGTTCTTCCCGTAATGAGTAAAATCTTTGAAAAAATTATTTTAACACAATTAATTAATCACTTTGATCGCAACAGACTTCTGCATAGCAATCAGTTTGGCTTCACCAAAGGTAGATCAACTACTGATGCTGGAACACTATTGATAAAGCACATTTTGGCGGCTTGGGATAGAGCGCAAAATACTATCGGCGTGTTCTGTGATCTCTCCAAGGCTTTTGATTGTGTCTGCCATGCAACACTTATAAATAAATTAAAGCATTACGGCATACACAACAAAGCCCTTGAGCTACTACATTCCTACTTGACCGATAGAATTCAAATGGTTCAAGTAGGTAATGAAAGATCCTCAGGATCAAAAATCGAATTAGGGGTTCCACAAGGATCAATACTTGGGCCTTTTTTGTTTTTAGTATATGTAAATGATCTCCCGTATTTTGCTAAAGACCTTTGTGACATAGTCTTATTTGCTGATGATACTTCTTTATTATTTAAAGTTGATAGGAATAAAAATAATTTTGACGATGTAAATAACTCACTGTCACTAGTACTAAATTGGTTTACGGTTAATAACTTACTGCTAAACGCAAAAAAAACTAAATGTATTAAATTCCAACTCCCTAATGTTAAAGAATTTCCTACAAAAATCATATTAAACGATGAAATTCTCGAGCTCGTTGACTCAACAGTGTTCCTAGGTTTACATATTGATTCTCGTCTACAATGGAAACCCCAAATTACAAACCTTGCAGGTAGACTTAGTTCAGCCGCTTATGCAGTGCGAACAATGAGATATATCACAGATGAGGGTACAGCTAGACTGGTTTATTTTAGTTACTTTCATAGTATTATGTCATATGGTATCCTACTCTGGGGTGCTGCAGCCGATATTCAAACTATATTCGTGCTGCAAAAAAGGGCTGTACGTGCAATATATAAAATGAAACCACGTGACTCCCTCAAAGAAAAATTCAAAGAGATTAACATTCTAACTGTAATCTCACAGTACATTTTTGAGAACTTGATGTTCACCCACAAGAATAAGCACTTGTTTTTAAGAAAAAGTGATGTACATAGTATTAACACGAGAAGTAAAGAAAAATTACTAATTCCTACTTACAGACTAAAAAAACTAGGCAAATCATTTATGGGTAACTCTGTACGTTTTTATAATAAGCTTCCTCATAATGTAACAGAGCTTCCTATTAGAAAATTTAAATCATGTATTAAGAGAAGTCTAATGAAAAAAGCGTATTACTCTATAAATGATTATATAAAGGATGATGCAGCTTGGATAGATGTTGCTTAGTTCCACAGTAACAGGCTCTAATAATTCTGGTTGACCAGGACTGATATGCTCATGTTATAATAGCTTCCTTATATGACAAACATTTTTTTTAATTGTAAATGTTAAACTTATAATAGTTACCTATAAATAAGAACTCCAAAATTGTAATAACTGATATAGCTGTGTTGTTCTATTCGCTTCTCAACTCAGTATAAAACATTGAAGCGAACTGTCAAGACAATGTTATTTCCTTGATATTTGTTATTTAAGCAATTTAGTTTTATTAATTTTAAGTTGACCTGTCCATGTAGGCTATGTGCTTCTAAGGAAATAAACGTTTTGACTTTGACTTTGAAATACCTACTAAAAATACACATTAAATACATAAATAAGCTACCAAACAACAAGCGAGATTTTCATAAAGTTACGCGACGTTGCGTGCGCATGGCCAGTAGGCACTTGGGTGGCCGGATGGCCGCTCCACTACAAAAAAAAAAAAGGTGTGTGTGCGATTCACACACGATAGAAGTGAAACTTCAGTAAATCGACGAAAGAATAAGAAGAATAAAAAAAAGTGTATGTGTGTCAGCTACGACGCACGATTGGAGTCTACTACTTACGAACTATAAAATTATGATATATATCGAATAGAAAAAAAGGGTAAATGAACGCATCTGCTAAAATGATAAGAGAAACAAACATATATCTGTAATTATTCGGATTATTTATATTACTTCAATAAAGTTACAAAATAATATAAATGAAATACAGCAATACCTCTTTGCATAAATAAATAAAGCATTGTATTTGTGTCTCTTACCATTTCCGTTTCATCTTTTTGCATCCGGTTTGAAATCACTACGATTCTATAGAAGTTTCACTTCAAAAATCACGAAACCATAAGTGTAGTAGGTACGTGACTATTTCATATTTGTTAAACGAATCTGAACCAGGTGTTAGGATTTAATTATTTTAATTAGGTTTGATTATAAAATTTTAAAACACTAACTTAGTGTTTGTCAATTTGACAGTCGACGGTAAATTTGTGGACATTACGATATTGCATTTCACAAAATGGATAGACTTACCTAAAAGACCGCTTGCAATAGTGACAAATTCCCTTTAGAACATTATTCTGTAGCCAAACTTACCTTATTTCCATTTTCAGTTGACTTAATCGTCCATCAGAGCAAGTTATTTGGAAATTATAATAAACCACTCAACCTTTTTCTCTGAAATTCTTGGTTTCGGGTATTAGTATTTTTTATGTATCTAAGTATTTACAAAAATAATGTACGTAGTATATCATTCAACCTAACATCGTTAGTACAAACTTTGCTTAGGTTGGGGCTTGGTGATGCTGCGTGTTATGTCCGGAAATATTGTAACTGTATATTTATATTTAACTCACCCACAAAATAGCCATAGGTACAGTGCACACAGAACAAGATTATAACTAACTAATTGTTGGGAGTAGTTTTGAAGAGACACGAAGTGCATAATTTCGTGTAATGCCAGCCGGATTTGGCCTCCACTATTGTGTGGTCTCACGCCTATGAATTTTTAATTTTTTAATTTAGTAAATTTAAAATTCCGATTAAGTTAAAGTCAAGCTAACCGCCTCGAAGCCTTTTAAAATTGAAAATATTACCGTTATTTTCAAAACTTTGGTAAATTATTGTCAGTTATTTTATAATTATTAGCGAGCTTTAGCTTAGAATAACAGGAGTTTAAAACAATTGTTTAATACCCAATGTTTAAATATTACAACTGTTCTACGTATAACGCAAAATAAATTATTGTCGTCTACCTTCTATATAGGTCTTTATCTCAGACCACATCGTCACTTTACATCAAGTGAGATTGTGGTCAAATGAAGGCTTATTTAACATTAAAATATATATTTATTTAGATGTCAATAAGATATTATTATTATTTTTAAACTGCAAGTATGTAAGAATCCCTTACCAGCACCTTATTAATTTTAGTTTCAACGTTGCCTTTAAAATAGCATTGTACAAAATTATGCATATTTTCCCTAGTTGAAAAAAAAAGATTGTTGGCAGCACCAACCGTTAAAAACGTTCCGTTACTTCTACACATGTAAATACAATTACGTTTCGTTTCGACCAATTAATGTATTTTCATTTTGATGTGAAAAGGCGCTAATTATTAAAAATAGAACGCGTTTGCTAAAATAAAATGAACAATTTTGTTCGCCTATTGATTATAACTATTCAAGCTATTATTTTGTAACTGCTTATTTTCAATAGGTTAATAACCAAACATTAAGATGTTACCCATTGTGTTAAGCGTTTCTGTAGGTAGTTTAACCTAAAACCTTTTGTCAATGTTTCAGTGAGTACGCAGCGCCACCTATACTTAACAATCGGTAGCAAACTTAGATAAGAACCAAAGCAATAATAGGTGTCACACAATTGACCCAGTTCTCGCTTAGTAAAAATAGCGAACGCCTATAGCTCAAACACTATTTTTAGTGCGCGTATCACAATAATCTGAAATCCGCCTTATCTACTTTGTTTGGAGTAACCAGGAGTCGCGCGCACGTTCGGGTCCTATAGCTATAGCAGCGACGTCGGCCAGTAAAATCGATACCTCGCTCAGTCTTGTTTTCACGAGCGAACGTTTAGTTCTCGCTAAGTTTTTAGTATAGTAAACAATGTTCTAATCCGCGATGGACAGTGGGGTGAAGCGATTTATCAGAACAGAACACATGGAGGAGAGTAATATTGTCCGGAAGACCGCTGATCCTCACGAGAAGCTGAAGGCTTTGCTGAACTCCCCTGATGAAGACACAGATGATACGCTTCCACCTTCAGACGCGCCGAAGTTCGGCACGGTGATCCACAACAGGATATTCGTCGGGGGGTTCTCGCTGACCACGACTGATGAAGACCTCTGGAAGTTCTTCTCGACGTTCGCGACGGTCACAGCTGCGAGGGTGATATACGATCGAGCTGGTGTCTCGAAGTGCTATGGTTTCGTGACGTTTGCAAGTCCCAGGGTCGCGAGGCTCATCGTCAAACAGGTAAGTCACCTGTCAATTTTCTAATCCCTTCCATTTTTGAACAAAGACTTCGTAGTCCACGGAGGTCTGAAAAAAAGGTTGGAAACTGAAAAAGGTTTTATAACAGCATAAATCAAAGCTTCTCAAGATTATTCGTGTTATTTGAAGGAGTGTTTTAGTTATGTTTTAACGAATGAGACCGAAAAGGTCGCGCTCAGCGTGATTATTCCGACATTCTTTGTTCGCCAAGTATTAAAGCTCAAAGCCACATAGCACACATTTTAGGAGGTCGTTACGTTATCCTACAAATAGAAATTATGTAAAACTTTTTGGTGTGACTACAGACTATATTAATAAAATTTGCTTGATTTTCTCGATTTAGTCAATGAGTTATGTAGTTATTAAGTATGTGACATTTGAATTTTAGCATTTTTCTACTATTTTGGAATGTACCTAGCTAAATTGTAAATTTGGTAATAATTTATTAAGTGGATGGTAAACCGCAACGTGACAATGTGTTTTTACTAAAGAAACAAAATTCAAGTTTAGTGGTAGGTAATTGTATTTTTCTGGGACAGATGAGGGTTGATTAATAGAAAAACAATGTTTCAAATTATAAAATAGAAACGCGAAGAAATCATAGCCCCGATATCACCATTGTCTATAAATGCGATCAGAACATGAAAAACTCGTTTTTACGCTAAAATGAGATAAAATTATCGTTCTTCAAAAGTTGAACAAGGTTCAATCGAACTCGATATGTCGAAAAAAATGGTTAAATTGGGGCCTAATGTCGGATCAATATTACCGATATACCTATTTTTTTTTTCTTTAGCCCATGTTGTCCTACTGTTGGGCAAAACCCTCCCCCAACTCCCTCCAACAAACCCTGTTCAGAGCTGTATGTGTATAAACATAATATTATGTTGCTCAACTGAAATAATTTTCATCTCGTAACTAGTCGAGATTACATTATGCACATGCTACTTGGTGTAATCTCGACTTCACGCAACGTAAGTAGGTATTTTATACCTTATCATTTACCCGAACAGATAGTGTCAATGTTATCAGATATCTTTTATCTCCCAAGTTCAGTTGGCAATATTTTGATTGTGCGTTAAAATAGCACATTTTATCTCTATTTTTACCCGACTGCACAACGCAGGGAGTTGTATTGTTTTTAACAGTGTGTATGTTCCTTTGTCCTAATATACAGAACAGACCAAACGCCTGGGTCGATTTCTTTGATTCACACGTCAATCTATACCTGTTAGTACCTACTGCGAGTGTCACTGTCATCTGTCATGATGTTAATAAAAATTCAACATGGCGATTACTGGACTCCATTTTGTAAAAAAAAAATTACGAAATCCAACAAACTATGTCATGTAGGTTATCCTTGAATAGGTATTTAAAAATCATTGATAGTTTTCTTTTAACATTTTTAGATACGGCTGACCGTTTAGATATTTAGCGAATCAAAGTAGTTACTTAATAGACTTATACATAGATTGTAAAAATTCCCTAATTATGCCGAAGTAGGGTTATATTTTTTCTTAATTTCAGCTTCTCATACGTTTTGATTAAGAAATAAATTACATAGTTTCACTAGAATTCTCTGCTTATGTGCGTACAACACATTTTACGAAACGTTTTTACTAACATTTAATTTACAATATGTATATAAAAGCACCCCTATTAACTTACCCACAGCTGGGATACAGGGACTTCTCTCTTGACGAGATTTAAGTTGTTTTAATTTTAATTAAGGCCTAATCTCTCATTAGACCTTAATTCATCACGCTGGCCAACTGCGGTTGGTGAATGTCACATGCCTTTCAAAGTTCACAGTACATGCCGATTTCCTTACAATGCAATTTAAGCAACTATGATTATTTTTTTTGTAATTTATTTTGACGTGTCTAAGATTTGTAAAACCAAACAATGGAAATAAATGATTCTGTATCTTGTAATGTTTGCCTTCACCGTTACAGTAGACGTAGTCTACGTATTCAAAGCGCACATTAATTTTTGAAGATGAAAAATCCAGAGGGTTTCAACCCTTTGGAATGCAAGTAGTGTGTGCCCCCCCCCTTAGGCAACACGGCTTTTATGTCCATAATGAACTGAGATGGAATTTGAATACATAATGTGTATATATGTATATAGTAATAGCCTAGCTGTCCCACTGGGCAAAGGCCTTTTCTTCCTCCACTCGTCTCGAACTGCCGCCATTTCAGGCTAAGATTTTTGAAAAGCGTCAAGTTCGTAATATATATTTAATATATTAAAATTCCATCTCTCATAAAAATTTGAGAGTAAATTTGTATTCTTTTAAACTCCTTTTCATCATGAAAAACGTATTAAGTTATCCCGTGGGATTAACGATAAGCGACTCTGAAAGTTTTTTTTACTGTTTCTATGGGAAATTCACGTGGGCGAAAAAGTTACAAGAACTGTAAAAGCCCTAAATTAATACAGATTTTTTTTGTTCAATCTAAGAGTTTTTCAACTAGCGAGAACAAAATTAACTAAACAAACGTTTCAACTTTATAATAGATATTGCTTTACTTTATAATATTTATCTAATTTCGGCGTTCGGAAAATTGCTTAAAGTATTTTCATGCAAGTCAAGGGTTTGTATGTTCTGCAAGCACTTTCTCCTTGGTCTGGGGTGTTTATAAAGTATAAAAAATATCTATACAGTCATGTATGTTTAGCACAAGCTTAGAACTTACCACGGGGCTACATGTTGTTGTGTGGATTGTATATTGATGAATATTTATTTGTTGATATATTTGTTAGTCGGAACGGAGACATTATCTAAGAAATTTAATACCTACCCCATATATTATTTCATATCCAAGTGCTCGAATAACACACAACATACACTCGAATACACCTTTATTTTCACCTATAATATTAGAATTATGGTTATCATAATCTAAAATGATGTAGGTACCTACAATCAATAGCTCGTCGAGAAAACCAATATTTTAGAGGTCCACCAAATAATTACTTACCCATATTTGGGTAAAAGGTTAGGGAGTTATGTGGTTTTACCCGTCATAAGAACGGGCAACTGTAGCCGAAGTCAGCATACCGGAGACGGGCCTGATTACGTAAGGTGTTTCTGATAATTTCTGTTTCAATACGGTTACATGCGTTCTATTTGTTGTTATGTGCTTGTGTTAACAAAATTCTACGCTCTTATTCATAAAAACTGCTATTTGTCCTGTCCATGTATGACATGTCTAAGGAAATAAGCGTTTTGACTTGACGTTTCTTGCCAGTGGCGTAGCTAGGTCACCAAGGGCCCTGGAGATAAAATCAGCTACCTATATATTTATTATCAGTGATACAACTTATGAATATAACTTGTGTTATTTATTTATTTTATTTACAAGCCTTATGAAAATCTTTAATTGAAGTGTTAATGAACAGAATTAGCACTAATTAAGGTTTACGAATTACCTATTTTAATTTTCTGTTTTATTTTTTGACTGCTTCAGTGGCGCGGTGGGCGAGGGTCCGCTTGCGGCGCAAGAGGTAGCGGGTTCGATTCCCGCCGAGGGTGAAAGTGTTTGTATGTTCTGCAAGCACTTTCTCCTTGGTCTGGGTGTTTAATATTTATAATAAAAAATATCTATATATGTATGACTATTATATTAAGTATATCAGATATCTAGTACCCGTAACACAAGCTTATAGCTTACCACGGGGCTAGATGTTGTTGTGTGCATTGTATGGAAATATTTATTTATTTATTTATTTATTTATTGTTTAATATTATTTATTATCCTGTTGTTTTCGCCTTACTAATGAAATAACCGCTGTGCTCGCCTTTTTATGCTCATATTTTATAGTTAAGAGTATTTAAAATGTATATCTACTTAAAAATGTTGTTATACATAATAAATAAAGAAAGATTAAACTTTTAGTTCAATAGCTTATATCAGGAACAACAGAATATAATAATTAATAATAATTATTATTTCCGGACTACTAGCATCACCTAACCCCAAACTAAGCAGAGCTTGTGCTATGAGTGTTAGGTGACTGATATACTATTATACATAGATATTTTTTTTCGTAAATACATAGGTACATATGATACATAGAAAATTATATGTAATAAAACTTATTAAAAACGAATATTTCAAGTAACAAAGGGTTCCTAGTATTCATCGCAGCCCTCAGCCTGGCCAAGATCTTGTGACAAACGTTGGAAGCCTGGAACGCGAGTTGGCAACATTACAACGTAGGCACAAATTATTACAAGCTTTCCACACCGTTTCGTTGCCCGCGTTATATGGATTTTCCGTAACTAAAAGTAACCTGTTAGATAAACGATATACCTTATCTAAATTTAAAATTTAAGTATAATCCCCGATTCCTAATTCTTAGTCTCCTTAAAAGTTAAAAATCAAACTATTTTGTAATTTGTACGTAATGCGCTTTCATTATTTTGATACCCCTTTCGAGTATACTTGAAGATTTTTGGTTTTCCTCCCCACTTTCACCCTCATAACTTTTAAACGGCACAACCGATTTTCATGAAACATGACGAAGAACACTCGCGCAAAACGTTAAGGGTTTAATAATGAACCTATTGAAACCATATTACCTAATAAGCCAGCTGATAACAATTTACATTATAAGCACACCCAAATGTGGATCGATCGCGACCGTGCCACACAATTTCCAATCCTATACCACTAATAATACGAACTGGTTTCGTTATTTATGGACAGTGGGACAACATTGTTGGTTTCGAGTTGCGTTTGGGGTTTGGGCGTGACGTAATTAATCGTAGAAGATTTACACAGAGTCTTAGAACGAAGGAAACCATATGGATACTAATATTATAAATGCGAAAGTAACTCTCTTGTCACGCATTCATCCAAAAACAGCTGAGACGATTTAAATAAAATTTGGTACATAGATTCTCCTCCTTTCACAAATAAGAGAGACCTACTTTTACAGCACAGTTTTTTTTTTCATTTCGACGGCTCGACGTTTCCTATGTCACATATATTTTAAAAGAGAGTTAGGTATTTACCGCAATGAAATAATATCGTGAGTCTCCATCATTAGTGAGAAATATGATTATTTTATTCGTTTGTGAATAACCGTCTGCCCAAATCGCAAAGACAATTCAGTTATTTCCGTGATCATGGCGCTTGCAAAAGCGTCGAAATATCGGAAAACTCAAAAACCGACAAATCATGGTATGTTACCCGTTTAAAGTCATAATATTGTTAAAAATCATGATAATTTAAAAAGTTTTTTTTTATAAATATAATTATGACAAATTGTCATAATCAAGTTTCATAAAAAAATAAGTACCACCCGGGTAGTAGGTAGGTCTTTTATTAATTTGAACTTTTATCAAAAGAAAATGTCTTTTAACTTGTTTACGTTTCTTTTTATGCTCACTTCGCAAGTTACTTCCTGTTTGTCCTGTGCAACTATGGTAATTAGCTAAGCTATATTATTTGATTGGCGGTCAAAGATCTTACGCGGATGATTAAAAATATACTTCAATTCTCAACTCAGTAAAAAAATTAAGCAAACTGTCAAGACAATGTTGATTCCTAGATCATTTTTAGTTTTTATTTAAATTAACTTAAAGTTGACCTGTCCATGTTTGTCCTGTGCAACTATGGAAATAAACGTTTTGACTTTGACTAACAAAAAACTTAGAGGTAGGTTTAATATAAGCTACCAACCGTAATAACTGAAAATCTATGAAGGAAGCCTGTCCTTCAGTTGATGTCCTACGCCTAGAATTATGATGATGATTATAACCGGCGAAATAATATAAATGTCTAGCCCTAATCCTAATAGAATCCAACTATAATATTGCCTGGTATCTAGCTTAGAGATTTGCCCCATATCAATTTCTTTATCTCTTCTATCCTGACTATGATTGATTTATGGGGAAAAAGTATATCTTAATATATATAAATCTCGTGTCACAATGTTTGTCCTCAAATGGACTCCTAAACCACTTAACCGATTATAATAAAATTCGCACACCATGGTGCAGTTCGATCCAACTTGAGAGATAGGATGGTTTTTACGGCGAGAAAAATTCGAATAATTTCCGGGAAAATTTTATACCCGTGCGACGCCGGGGCGGGCCGCTAGTATATTATATAGTCGTCCACATCGATTTCGATGACGGCGACCTTTGTTTCACTCTCTGCTATGGGCTCATAAGTGACTGGCCCGAGCAAGCTTTGACTTAAACACCCTGCGGCATGTTTGGCAGTAGAGCTGACCAGCGGAGTTGTAGGTGTAGGGGGCTTTGGTCTACTTTTGCGAAGTTGGCGGTTTTCATCAACTCTTTGAAGACGATCATCTTCAAAAGACTTTATCTTGGTAAAGGTGATAGAGCGCCAAGAAGACCTTCGGGAAGCGAGCTCCTACCAACAGTCCGGGTTAATATTAAATTCTGTTAGGTGTCTTAGTTAGTAGTTAGTTATATTTTTTAATGTTTTTAATAAGTGATAAACCTAACTTTGCAGGTTAAACTTTTCTGTCTATTTCTATTTGGGGGCTTCACTCGATAATACAAAGTGCAGAAAAATTTCGACATATCACGTGATGACGCGTTGGTGTAATTGGTTCTAGCACGTCAGGGCGCATTCCTGGACATGCAGGTTCGAATCCTGTGCGCGAAGATTACGGATGTGTCTTAATTTTTTCTGCATAAAATTTAAAAGTAGTTAGTTAGTTAGGGGACCCTGATTTTCCGCATTTAGACTCGAGTTGGTCCATTGTGGGCGCTAGTGTAACCAGCCCGCAACTCCGACCAAAAGCGCAGAAGTTTCTCATCATCAGGTCATCGCCGGCTTCTCGGAGTGACCTAGGGTTCTTCAGGATTGTTAGGTGTCTTTTAAGCACGCCCTTATAACGCAGATGCTGACCACCGTGACTCCTCTTACCTTCGGTAATGGGAATAAGTACACGGGTCATAAATAGATAATTCAGCGTTTATATTATATACTATATAGTTTCCACGCTATACTTTTTCCCGTGATTTTGGAATTTCCCACGTATATTCCAGTGCTAAAAAGTAGCCTATACTAATAGGAGCGATCTAGATTTTTGTAAGTTCTGGAAGCACTTTCTCCTTGGTTTGGTGTTCAATATTTAATATAAAAAATATGTAGGTATATAATGTATGTCTATTACATTAAGTATATATGACTAGTACCCGTAACACAAGCTTAGAGTTTACCACGCTGCTAGATGTTGTTCTGTAGATTGTCCGGAAATATTTATTTATTCTTTCTATGATAGCCGTCCTCAATAAACGGGCTATCAAACACAGAAATATTTTTAACCAAATTGTACCAGTAGTTCTTGATATTAGCTTTTCAGCTTTTTAATATAGTTACTTATAGAAAACTCAAATCTAATATATAAAATTCTCGTGTCACGGGGTGCGTAATCGAACTCCTCCGAAACGGCTTGACCGATTTTGATGATTTTTTTTGTGCTTATCTATGTATCTATATCGGTATCTATGAGAATCGGCTAACATCTATTTTTCATCCCCCTAAATGTTAGGGGTAGTACACCCCTAAATTTTATTTTTTATTTTTTTGACAGAATTTTTTTTTTTTTTTGATACAACATACAAAAGGTACAATCCTCAATTTTCACCCTTCTACGATCAACCCTTATTTTTTAATAGCCATTTTAGTATGGCCAAACAACGATTGCCGGATCAGCTAGTAGTCATATAAAATCTAAATTTAAAATTTAAGAAAAACCCCCGATTCCAATGCCTTCATTTCCTTAAATGTAAAACAACATAATATTATGTAATGTAGATGCGATGCGCTTTCATTCGATACCCCACACTAGTATATTTGCAGATTTTCTGTTTTCCTTCCCCACTCTCACCCCCATCACTTTTAAGTGGCTCAACCGATTTTCATGAAACATATCTAAGAACACCCGGGCCAAACTCAACTTTCATAACTTTTAAAAAAAAAATTAAATTGAAATCGCTCCATCCGTTCGGGAGATATGATGTAACAGACAGACAGACAGACACGTCAAACTTATAACACCCCTCTTTTTTGGTCGGGGGTTAAAAACTCAATACTTACTCTCGAGCAGAAATGTCTAGTTTAAAGGCTTTAATCACGAAAGATTTTGTAAAACAACAAACTGTTGCCACCGTATAGGAAGTTAGTGGATCTTAATTTCCTGCGACCCCCATTAGGGACATAGGCCTACATATCGAGATTACCCATTAAGATCACGTGGTTTTTGGTTTGACCTATTTAACTCAGTTATTCACTTCGTTTTGTTTACTTTTTCGTATTAACTTTGGAGGTGATAGGTTTTTAGTTAAGATTTATTTTAAGGTTTTAGGACAACTTACAGCTAGTTGGCTAAGTGGGACACTCGACTTTCATTCCGAAGGTCGTGGATTCAAACCCCGCCACGAACTTTATGTGCGTGTTTAAAACACGTGACTTAACAGTGAAGACAAACATCGTGAGGAAACCGCATGTTCTGAGAACTTTGAAGAGTTTGAAGCGTTTGGCCAGCGTGGTGAATTAACGCCTAATCTCCCAGCAGTGGGAACGTTAATAGGGCGATGATGATGATGACAGGTAGTTTACAATAATACAACACACAATAAATACATCGAAAAATATTGTTAACGATTTCAATTGCTACCTATAACGATTGAGTTAAAGTAAAAATAAGTTTATAATCAAACAAATGAGTGTCTGTTATATTTAAATATTGCTGAACAAAACCTACAAATCGGCAAAGCTACAACATGGAGAAAACAACTCGGCGAATTTCTCCGAGTTGTCATTTCAAAGTTTTATTGACATTTTTGCGAAAACTCGTAGAAAATAACATGTGATTTCACGATAGTATTTCGTAGCTAGCCTCCCCTTATACAGTCAGACAGCTATTATCATTTTATTAGGAGTATCTAACTAAAGCTATGATTACCGAGGGAAATGACACTATTATGTGTTTGTTTTATGAGAGAAGGTCAGGAATAACTTCGGGTTCTAAATACATTCTTTATATATCCACTTAATTACAAAATCAATAGGTACGTGATTTTTTATGAGTGCACTTATAGAACGAAAACCTACGCGTCAGTCCAAATGCTATAGCTACCTAGCCGCTACAACAGATGAAAAGCTAGCTTATTTTATTAATCCTTATTACTAACTAGTTCAACAAACAAATAAAATCCGATAAAATTTTAAAAAGTTACGGAAAACAGACGGCATACGTTAATTGAATGCAAAGAAGTTTCAACAAAAACATGTCCCATACAAACTATACCTCTACACGACTTGTAATCCAGCAATAACCGTTAGGTAAATCATGGCGCTGGTGACAGTTGCAGCCGCCCGCCCTGCCAAGCCTGTCGAATCCGCCCGCCCAAACTGTTCTGTGTAACACAGTGTTTATTAAATTAACCCAGGCATGTTCGGGTCTGTCAAACCCAGCAGTAGTTCCGCTGAACCGCCAATTTGTTTTAAGCTAAGAATAGCGACCACTAACTTTGATATTATAATTTAAATACATTGAGAAAGCATTAATTTTATCCATAGCTAAACACTGCTCCGAAACCAGCCGTATATGTAGTTTAAAAAAAAATATACGGTCGAATTGAGAAACCTCCTTTTTTTTTTAAGTCGGTTAAAAAGTCCTACAGAAATCGCAGCAGAAACTCATATTTGACTTTGCGTGGTTGAAAATAGTTTAAGATCTTGTAAAACCTCACTTAACCTCTTGAACAACTCTGAATAATGCTTAAAACCACAAAAAATAAGAACTCTGCATCACTAACTATACACGACATGTAATCCAGCAATAACCGTTAGTTAAATCATGGCTCCGGTGACAGTTGCAGCCGCCCGCCCTGCCAAGCCTGTCGAATCCGCCCGCCCATACTGTTTTGTGTAGCAACACTATGTTTAGTAAATTAACCCTCAGCAACTCGACATGCATGTTCGGGTCAGTCAGACCCAGCGGTAGCCATAATGTAAATTTATTTAATAAATTATTTTATAAAACACAAACCTCTGTTATTTATGTCTAAGTGATTGTAATTTCTCTTAACTCCTTCACTCTTAAAGGTGTGGTCTAGTTTAAAGGGCATTAGGTCGGCCGGCTCTACCATTTAAAGGTTAATCTTCATTAACTAAATATAGCTTAGCTTTTATCAGCTAGACTAGAATAACTTTGAAATAATATGTCAAGTTTGAGATAAACATCGTGTGAAAAGGATATTATGTTAATACAATTCTGTGTAGCCTTTATCTAAATCTGCTACATTAAACTTTTCAATTTTAGCAAATTATCAGTATTAGGTAGGTACTTGTCCAATCTTGTAAAATGTCTATTTTCA
The DNA here is from genome assembly GCA_929108375.1 of Gymnoscelis rufifasciata. Lineage (NCBI taxonomy): Eukaryota > Metazoa > Arthropoda > Insecta > Lepidoptera > Geometridae > Gymnoscelis > Gymnoscelis rufifasciata. Next base: position 1,710,420 of record OV815327.1, on the reverse strand, counting down.
GGTGCTGTGGCATTATTTGAATAAATAAAACCTTTGCTCCGGTACCAGTAACCAGTAATGTATTATTCTATGCCTTTAATTTAACAAAACTACTAAATAGTCAAAGATGTACTATTGTGTAAATTATATTACTATGCAATAATATATTATTTTAAGCTAATTATGATTGAAATTGTTTACATAAAATATTTAAAAACCTGTCCCAATAATATTTGTGGTTATTTTATTGTTAGGACTATAACAAAAGCATAAAAAAATCGTTTCTTAGCCATAAAAATACAATTTGATTTAAATTAGTGTATCCAACCAAATTTTCCGCAATTTACTTCGCCCTCCATTTTGTATACGGCTGCCATTTTGAAATATGGCCGCCAATCTCTAATACGAGAAATATTAATTCTTTGCCGTTTACGGGTCGATTCACGTCTCAGATTTGCGAGGGTCTTCTGGAAAGAAATGTATATTGTTACAATGAAATTCACTTGATGGATACACGAGTAATAAGAATATATATTTCAAATATCAATAATGGTTTAACCCACGTGCGTTGACAATCACGTGGAAAGTTTATTCGAAATCCATCGTCCCGATAGCCAAGTCCTTTGATGGTTTAACAATAACGAAAGTTCCCCAGGACCCGACATTCAACAATAGGCGAGACAACTAAAAATAATGTAGTAGGTTAGTCCGTTGTAATATAATATTTTATTTTGATAAATTGTACACATACTTTTTTCACGAGAAGGTACGATTTTTTTACTGCGGTGAAGTCACAGGCCTCCACTCCGGAACTAAGGGTCTCTTTTTACTTTTTTATGTAATTATTGTTGTTATCTCCTAGCCTTTAACACAAGGAAATAGAAATTAGAAATTGCTAATTGACAAATGTTATTATATAATTGACGACGATGATAAATTTTGACTTTGGACTAACATGTAGGTATTAATTTTTACTATATTATTTCTTGATTGATATTTGATTTAATTTTGACATTAATTTAAAAACTTATTATGTATTATATTTTAGTGACTTGCATGCCAGTTCTACACCGAAATTGGTAAAACATGTTGATACCGACACACATATTTGACTGTAAACCATACATTTACACATGTTTCTGCAAATAAATGATCTTAATCTTTAAGGTCCCTGCAGGGCAAAAGACTTTTCCTTCTTACACGCTTCGCGATTCATCGCGGTATTAGGCAATGCGCTCAAGTGAGACCCCAACTGGTCTCGCCATCTCATCCTGGGTCTTCCAATGCATCGTCTTGTCTTTGGGGCCCAATATGTGGTTCCCTTTGCCTATTGGTCATTAGACATGCGACTCACGTGTCCGGCCCAGTTTCACTTTAGGCTTGCAACTTTCTGACCGACGTCAGCGATTTAAGTTTCGTAACGTTGTATGCTGTTCCAAACGCGGTCTGATAGTTTAATATTTAAGACTTCGCTCCGTAGCTCTCCGACACACTAAAGCAAAAATAAGGTGGTGGTGATATAAATGAGGTGGTATTTTTGGACGAGCTAACGGACTTAACGGAATATCTATTATTTTATGTGGTCGTCTCACATATTTAAAAAATCTAAATTTTAAATTTAAGAAAAAAACCCGATTTCAATGTTTAAATTTTCATAAAAGTAAAACACCATAATAGTTTGTAATGTGGACGCGATGCGCTTTCATATAATACCCCACTCAAGTATATTTGCAGATTTTCGATTTTCCTTCCCCTCTCTCACCCCCATAACTTTTAAACTGCACAACCGATTTTAATGAAACATGTCTAAGAACACTCGCGAAAAACTCACCTTTAACCTTTTGGGAGCTATGATGTCCCAGACAGACAGACATACATACATACAGACAGACAGACAGCTACGTCAAACTTATAACACCCCTCTTTTTTGGTCGGGGGTTAATAAAATATATTCGGCTAGGTACTTTGAGCGCCTCAAATACAATCCATACTAATATTATAAATGCGAAAGTAACTCTGTTCCTCTTTCACGCAAAACTACTGAACCGATTTAAATGAAATTTGGTACACATATTCTCTAGAGCCTGAGAAAGGACATAAGCTAATTTTTACCTTTTAATTTTTAATCCTATACTAGATCCTATCCTATCTTTTACTACTAGTTATTTATAGCTTTCTTTAGAAATGACATAAGTAAAATTAATCATTTACGATTATTTTTTTGAGTATATTTTGAATTAACTGCACATTAATATAAAAATACTAGTCGACCCGACAGACGTTGTTCTGTCCCACGTCTCAAAAAACAATATCTAGTTGACCGTATTGTGAATCTAAACCATTCTCTAACCCACTTAAACACTTACAAAAAAAAATCATTATTTCGGTCCAGTCGTTTAAGAGAAGTTCAGTGACATACACACTCACAGAAGAATTATATATATAAAGATTTGAATTGCCACTGGGCTAGCCTAAGCAGGTCTCACCAAAACATGCTTACGGCACGAAACGACAAAACTGAGAACCTTTTTTACCGGGTATTTTTGACCCAAGCCTCTGCCCGTTAATAATTAATAACGTTTCGACCCCGTCATCCCACGGGACCAATCACAAATCACTGAAGTGGGTGTTGCCAACATAATCATGATTGACGGTGACAGTGACCGAAAAATGTCGGAAATTAATAAGATATTTATTGTGTGGGCCACGGATAAGCAATTTATCAAGCTTCCACGTCAAAGCTGGTCGAACAAGTACAATACAATAAGTTCAACTAGTACAAAATTGAGCATATTGGAAAAAAATACCAATTATTTCAACTGATTAAACAATTAGTTGAACAATGTAGCTTATCAGAATTTTCAGTGCATGAAGTGCATTTGCATCATAATTTAAATAGTTTAAAATTGTCCAATTTGTTCAACTGATGTAGTGGGAGTGGTACAAATTGGACTATACGCGTGTAGTACTTAGCTCATTTTCTAAAGGTCGAGAGTTCAAGCCCTTTGCAGAAACGATACAAGCTGTGTTGTTCTACTCGCTTCTCAACTCAGTCGTAGTAATTTATTATTCTATGACTCAGTGTTATAAATTCAAAGTCAAAGACAAATAATTTATTTGCTTTGAATGTAGGTACAATTGGTCTTACATTAAAGAATAACGATCCTTGTACATTCTGCCTTATACAGACGTGCAAAACATTATTAATATTAATTCAAGCGAATTGTCAAGACAATGTTATTTCCTTTTTCCTTGATAATTTTGATTTTATATTAAAAGCTTTAAGTTGACCTGTCCATCATGTCCTAAGCTTCTAAGGAAATAAACGTTTTAACTTTGAACTTAAAAAAAAACAAAAATACTGGACCATCCACATAACAACATCTAGCCCCGTGGTAAGCTTGTGTTACGGGTACAAGACAACTAATACACTTAATATAATAGACATTATATATACAGATAATTAATTATACATATATACGAAGCCGTGTTGGCTTAGTGGGAGGACACTTGACTTTCATTCCGAAGGTCGTGGGTTCAAACCCCGCCACGCACCTCTGGATTTTTCTTCTTGAGAAATTTATGTGCGCTTAAAACACGTGCTTTAACGGTGAAGGCAAACATCGTGAGGAAACCGGCATGTTCTGAGAACTTTAAAGAGTTTGAAGGACGTGTGACATTCACCAACCCGCACTTGGCCAGCGTGGTGAATTAAGGCCTAATCTCTCTCGCCAAGAGAGAAGTCCCTGTGTCCCAGCAGTGGGAACGTTAATAACCCTATTAACGTTATATTATATAATATTATTATCATCACCCGATGATGATGATGAGTACTTAAAATAGAACATATTTCAGTCTGAAAAAAGCTGAGATTGCATTCACGCCGAGCTTAGCACAGAAGTGAAATTGATAGCAACATTTTATATTTCCTCAGTAAAAGATACCACGCTATTTATAAAGACGAGTGAGAAATTCCAGAGAAAATGGTAACATTGTTCAAAGTAGGTACGTTTTCACATGCATGGTAGTAATTTGTTGATGATGATGACTACATATTTTCATTGTTGATATTTATTAATTTTGTGTAACAATTATTAGCATCATTCATAATTGAAATGATAAAAGTTGAGTAAATATGAAACATATCTATCAAATGGAGTAAATAGAGCGAGTAAAAGAATAGTAGGTAAGTGAGTGAGTGTTACTTATGTAGATACATCTTCAACTATTTTTACTACTGAATTGCATAATAGTTATTTTGTTTATCATACCTATCTATAGTTTTTTATTAGTGTTCAGTATATATGATTGTTAAATATCTATAACTCAACAAATAGTTCATTATTGTTTTATCTATTTATTTATTTATTTATGGATATATATAAAACTATTCCTTTTCTATAAATTTTCTAAAACTACTATGTGAATACTATGTAAATAATATGCTAACAGAAACTAGATTAATCAAGAAGTAAACAAGTAAACATACCAATTTATGAAGAGCATCGCGATAGTCCAGCTGTAATACAGTTTTATACTAGCACAGTGGACTATCAAAATGTATCTCTAGGTAGTACTATGAATTGTAAATATTGATGTATGTTAATTTTTAAATGTATATCCATGTAAACAAAAAAATAACTAAAAACCTAATTTGTAACCTAGTTTAAGCATATTGTACAAATATTTTAAATAAACTTTTACTTTACTTTACTTTACTTTACTTTATATTACATTAAGTATATTAAATAACACGGGGCTAAATGTTGTTGTGTGGATTTTATGGAAATATTTATTTATAAGTAATGTTCTAGATAGTAAAAATTAACGCAAAATATTTAGGCAACCGAAATCCAGAATGCAAACAAGAATGTTTACTTTGGCATCCATTGTTAGTTTACGACGAGTATTATATGGTTAGAATAACGAATCTTTTATCGCGCAACACAGTTCTTTGTCCGTCAATGTTGACAAGATCTTGGCGAGAGCCTGATGATGATGATAGACACGAATCTTGCCCGCTGATGTAGCTGCACCATAATACGAACGCAAAGCTGTTACATTCAACAAAAAGCTGTCTAAAATGTAGGACGCCGTAAAAACGCTATTTTCGTAATTGTAAAGTGCTTTATAAATGTTCATTTATGCTATCTGCGAAATGTCCCCTAATTGGTTGGGGAGGGAATTTACCACGGGGACTCTACCTTTATAGGAAGCAGGTGGTAACGATTTATAACGTTTAAAAAAATGGCGTTATTTTGAAACAGTTATGGCTATTCTTGTTAGTACCTAATTCAATTATTGAAATAAATAGTCATAAAGGTTTATTAATAACCCGCGACGCAAAAAGAGGGGTGTTTGACGTGTCTGTCTGTATGTGGCATCATAGCTCCTGAACTAATGAAGCGTATTCAAATTCGTTGTTCTTTTTTTGTATGAAAGGTATGTTTGACGCGAGTTTTCTCTGACATGTTCGATGATCTGTTGACCCGCTTAAAAGTTATGAGGGGTTAGTGGGAAAGAAATACCGAAAATCTTCAAATATACTCGAGTGGGATTTCAAATGAAAGCGCATCGCGTGCACATTGCAAAATGGTATGACTTTTTACTTTTAAGGGAACTAAGGCTTTGTAATCATGGGTTTTTTATTTTAAATTGAGATTATGTTGTTAATGTATTTATAGGTTATCAAAGGTGTAGTCAGGAACCTACGTTATTATTTCTTGAATAAATTGCGAAAGCGAAATACTTATGAAATTAATTTATTTGGATTTGTTTCCGTCACACTTGGGTATTTTCGTGTTTATGTCAATATCATTAAAATGGTAAAGTAAACGTAAATTTGCATTTTAATGGAATTTCATAATTTTCTGACATTTTTGGTTATTTTACCAAGTCTTGTCGATTTGACAATAATTTTAGGTTAAATATTAAGCTTGAAAGGTAATTTTGTGTCTCAAAAAGCTACTAACAAAAGAGCGCTGTTTTTAAGACAAAAACATATTTTCTTTGTTAATTTTGTTCTCTTCAGTAAAAGTTATTAAAACCTTTTCTGTAATTAATTATCGTGTACTAAATTCTTTACTTAGTATTTTCTTTATAATATCATAGTATTCACGGAGTTTTTATCAATAGATTCCACATCATACAATGCTTTTAAAAAGTCAGGGCACGTTTCACGTAATCCGAGTTAATTAAGCAAATTTACGTCTCAAAGTTGAGTGAGTCAAGAGCTATCTTGCTTTGTCATATGTGATCAAGCGAAATAGCGCTATATTTTAACCATTGCTTAACTTTACTCGGAGATCGTGAAAGAGGTTCTTATAATAACAAAACACGAAGCTAGCTTCGAGGTAAAGAAAAAGCGAAACAGCTGCAGCCTTTATATCTATTTATTTCTGATTTGCTTTCTCACGGTTTTAACCACAATAATATAACCAAGTTTAGTTTTTTTAGTTATGAGGTGTTTATAGATAAAAAATATCGTATATCCTTTTTATCGTATATCGTATATCATTTTAAAGGTTTCTATACATCTTCTTTATAACTTAACGAGTAGAGATAATTGTTGGATAGAAAATCGTCGTTACTTGCGTATCTATACAATTATTATAAAACTGATCGTGTTATTTTGTTCGGTTGAACGCGTTAGTAAAACTACGTACTCGACCGAATCTTTCACTCTTATTTAGCCGCTGATTAAGTAAAGTTGTGGGATACTTTTATAAAAAAAAAAAAAAAAAAAAAACATTTACACCATTCTATCACAATCCGTACAAAATTATTGTGTTTCAATATGGGGTGGAGCGGCAAAGACTAGGTTCTTAGAAATAGAGAGAGCACAGCGAGCCTTAATTAAGGTCATGTTCTTTAAGCCCTATAGGTTTCCAACAAGCACACTATACTCTACCACTGATCTTCTATCTGTTAGGAAGCTATATATTCTACATGTTATTTTAAGACGACATAAATCCCTTTTATGAGGCGACAACATTAGATACCTACGGCGAGTATTCAAATTCAAATTCAAATCATTTTATTTCAGACAACATTAATTGAGTGGGAATACAAATTAAATGTCCATATTAAATTAAAATACATTGAGAATACTAAAGAAAATAATAAAATACATTTAACATTAACAATAATAATAATAATAAAATACATTATACTAATTAATCCATCCAGTATTCATGTCAACGAGTGTGGCCGGGTACAACGTTGCAACGCCATGTATTCGGGCGAATGCGATGTTTGGCGTGGTCGTGGCTGCAATAACGAATCTTTATCCGCTAATGTAGACAAGGATATCGCGTTAGCCCGTTAGAATTTAGTGCGCCTATGCGACACGCACCATAACCGCGATAATATACATTTACTCTATTATATTATATATAACAAACACAGAGCGGGAAGCATCTTATAATAACGAACATTAAACCACTCGCAAAAAGGCGAAACATATCCGTACAAGCTTAAAAATTCAAACGGCATTCGGCATTGTACCCGGAATCCTGCTTCGATCCGGGTATCCAGGTATTCGCGTCCCTACCTGGATTTATTTACCCTCATAAAGACCGGGGCATTGAAGAGGGGAATATAAATCGGCCGGGACGTCCCAAAATATTATTCGTGTCTGCGTTTTGCTAGGTAAGCGGATTTGTGCAAGCAATTTTTGTAATATGAATACCTATGGTCGGCGCTGACTGATAAGTGATGATATATCAGATTTTTATACACATAATGGTGGATAATAACGGTGTATCTACTTAGAGTTTTTGTCGCTATGCCGCCAGTAGGCGGGTATTACACAACGATACTACTATATGTCATTTAGGGTGAGAGTTTGTTCATTATACTGTGTGTATAATGTTACCGGAAAATTAAGAATATTATTGTGTTTGTACCTCTTTTATAATTGTGTGCGCATTATAGAATAATGTTTTATTATTATTATAAAACATTTTTAAATATAAATATTACAGGGCAATTCATACAGCATCACCTAACCCCAAAAACTAATGAATGAATATTTACCATCCATCACTCAGATAACAGTATACAGATATTATTTTACGGGTGCTTACACTTAAAAGCGATTGGTTGATTTGTGTATAATTTTACGTAAGGCAAAACAAAAAAATCGCCAAAACTTACGTCCTGGCATCGTCAGTTGATCAATTAACCAAAAGTTCTAGCATTAAATTTTATATTCCAACAGCTGTTGATGATTTTCCGTGAAATTATCAATTTTCTAGAAAATTTATAAATTTAAGATGGCAATATCGCCACTTTTACGTACAATCTCTTTTCTTTCATTAAGTACAACATTTTCATAGATTCTTGAGGGACTCTAAGCCCATTTATATTGCCTGTTGTGGCGTGACGACCTAATAACACAAGTTATATGAGCATATTCAAAATGCCCTCAACATATTTTTCTTTATGATGATGTCCTTTAACTTTCGAGCCTTCAGATTTGAAATGTCTTTTTCTTACTTTACACAATCATCTGGAAATGTTGAAAAGGTAATTATTTATAATACCTACACCGAGATTTATACAAAAAGGATGAGCTATCTTTACACAAATAGGCATTTGTCCCATATGTCCCAAAATTTGGTCCCATATTTATTTAATCAGGGTGATTCACGAATTACTTTCAATAATTCCTAATTGGGAGCATGAAGAGGGACACTTATTATCCCGATAAAACGTACTTTTACTCTGCGAAGCTACGGTTAAAATATAGTTAATTAACACCCCATTGTTTATTTATTTTCCCACTGCTGGGACAAAGGGACTTTTGACGAGAGAGATTAGGCCTTAATTCACCACACTGGCCAAGTGCGGTTTGAATGTCACATGTCTCAGAACACACCGGTTCCCTTACGATGTTTGGCTTTACCATTAAAGCACGTATTTAAGGCGCACATACTTTTTTCAAGCAGAAATCCAGAGGTGCGCAGCGCTGGGTTTGATCCTACGACCTTTGAAATGAAAGTCGAGGATTCTCCCACTCAGCCAACACGCCTTTTTAAAGTTAGTTATCCATACATAAATCGACGTTTTGCATGTAAACGTCAGAATAATCCTACAACCATTTTTAAATTCAAAATGTACCGTTCGACAATATGTTTTCGTAGTGAATTAAAGTAAACTCTTAAACTACCGAACCAAAAACGAGATAAAACAGAATGCGGTTCGCAATTAAAGCGAGGGTTCTGCAAAAGCGGCGCAAATGAATTTTTTAATCAATCTTTTGAACGAGCTAGGTGCTGTTTGAGCTTGTTGGCATTTTGTTGAGTGCAGTCAACGGTAGTTGATATGGCACAATGTATTAATCCAAGGTAAAAATATCTCAAAAACATTCGCCATATCATGCATGTTTCAAGCATGTTCTGAGAACTTTAAAGAGTTTAAGGGTCATATGATATGCACATGGCCATCGTGGTGAATTAAGGTCTAATCTCTCTCGCCAAGAGAAAAGTCCCTGTGTTCCTGCAGTGGGAACGTTAACAGGGTAATGATGATGATCATTCGCCATTTCACTATATCAGGTGTAAAGCCCGCAGTACCATCCTTATCTATATTTAATTTAACACGATATTTCAAGTAACACTTGAAACTTGAAAATCGTGTTAAATTGAAGGAGAAGAACTTATCACGTGATTGACGCGCTTGGGTAATTGGTAGCACGTAGGGGCGCATTCCTGCTAATTAAATGGTTTATCAATAATTACAAATTATTAAGACATCCTTATCTGGTGTACATTCCCTCCAATTTTATTAAGGTTTTCTTTTTTGTACCGCTAAAAATCGGAACAAACTGTGTGTATTTTTCCCGACACGACGGCAACCTGAGTCCTCAATAAAATAGTAAACTGATGCTTCTATCCTATACTGTTCTCAATCATAAGCCAGAACATCACTTAAAAATAAAATCGCAATTACTAAGAATATATCGCCAAATTTTATGTAATTATTTGATTTAGAATAATTCTTAGTTATAGTGTTTGTTTTTTGTAACAGAAATATGCTTGGCTTGAGATCTCGTTACGTACTAGATACACAAATATCGATAAATAGGTACATAAAATACTAAATTGAAATAAAGACCGTAATTTAATGAAAAGGGCCTTATCTTATTCTACATTTTTAATAAACTCCAAATTGTTCCCATTAGCATTTTTTAAGGGTCGGTCCATGGATTCTCGAGTTCCATTCAATAATCATTTGGTTTCTAATTGTTATGCTTCAAGTTAGTCATTTTGTTATAAATTTTTAATTCACTGGATTATACATTTTTTAACTCACCTACACGCACCTAGTCATCGTAGTGAATGAAGCCCTCCGGGCTGGGCCAGTGCGTGAAGCGATTTTTTCGTGTTTTATAATGTGGCCCGGAGAAGCCATTACCTTCTAGGTCTTCAAGTCCCATCTTAGACCACATCGTCACTTTACATCAGGTGAGATTGTGGTCAAATGAAGGCTTATCTAACATAAAAAAGGCCTAATCGCTCTCGTCAAGAGAGCCCCTGTGTCCCAGCGGACGGAACGTAAATATCACATTTTAGCGTCACCGCTATGATGATTTTCGTTTATCCTTTCGTCCAACGTGCCACACCAACAGCTGAGTACTATAACCTGTTTTTGTTTGCGAGGTAAAAGTTGAATGTCGATGTTTTTTGCGAAGTTGCTCTATTTCTGATCATTGTTTTAAGCTGTCTGTAGGCGCGACGCAGCCTTCGCATTGTTTCTATATATGGATAGTTTTTTAGGCTTCTAACACATCTGAAGTAAAATAAAAGAAAACACCATATTATATTTTGTAATAACGGCAAGATAAATATTAAATTTAATTAAAATATTTCACACAGTAACATCTATCCCCGTGGTAAGCAATAAGCTTGTGTTACGGGTACTAGGCATCTGATATACTTAATACAATAGACATACATACATTTTTTTTATCATACATATTAAAAACCTAGACCAAGGAGAAAGTGCTTGCAGAACATGCAAACACTAGGTCCTTTCGAGGGAATCGAACCCGCTACCTCCTGCGCCGAAAGCGGACCATAATATTAAATACTTGAAGCAGTTTGACATCTCTACAGGTTGTCTCAATATTACTTAACCTCTGGTACTTTAAATCATTATACAATACTTATTTTTCTTATTTAACAATAAAAATAATGTTTTTTACTATAGACTACTAATAATTAAATTTGATTTTAAGATGCTTCATGCTATAGGTTACACATCATGTTCTTTAAGTTTACCTTAACCCTTAAGGTAGCAGAACATTTTTTGGCTAAATTAAACGAAAATTTTGTTAAATCTAGTTTAATAAGGCTCTTAGAAAAGACATACACGAATTAAAAAAAATCTTTTTATCATAGTTTTAACAAAACAGCATGTATAATTTGCTATACATTGCCACATTTATACAATACAACAGCAGGATGACAATGTATAACATGCTATACATTACCACTTTAAGAAAGTTTAACTCTATGACGATTAAAACGTAATGCAGTGGACGGACAAAACGGAATATCATACGAAATTTGGTGCAAACTGTGCTCGCCTGGCCTCCTTTGCAATATTTGCATCTCTGGTAGCCAACCAATTGCGGCCAATGTTCAAATTAATCATCAGTTGGCCTTGCAGCTACTGGCTGCTTGATCTTCTTGGGAACGTGGTCTATTTTCTTCAACAACTCGGCATAAATGACATAAGTAAAGCCTTTCAGAAGATCTGACTTCTTTTTAACCCCCGACCAAAAAAGAGGGGTGTTATAAGTTTGACGTTTCTGTCTGTCTGTCTGTCTGTTACATCATAGCTCCCGAACGGATGATGGAGTGATTTCAATTTAGTTTTTTTGTTATGAAAGGTGTGTTTGGTCCGGGTGTTCTTAGACATGTTTCATGAAAATCGGTTGAGCAGTTTATAAGTTCTGGGGGTGAGAGTAGGGAAGGAAAACAGAAAATCTGTAAATATACTAGTGTGGGGTATCGAATGAAAGCGCATCGCGTCCACATTACATAATATTATGTTGTTTTATTGACATTAGGTTTGGGGGTTTTTCTTAAATTTTAAATTTAGATTTATTGATGCGTTTCATTTCGTAATGCCTTCGTATAAAGATTACTGGAAAACCAACTTCAGATACGCACAAGCAGCAGATATCATGCCACTAAAAAGATTTCAGCAAATTCGACGCTTTATACATTTTGCTGACAATAACAATGCCGATATTGAAGACAGGTACCACAAACTACGTCCAGTAATTGAAAGAATAAGGGCCCAATGTCTGTTGCAGAAGTAATGCTTTTAGCATTGATGAAATGGTTATGCCTTATAAAGGCAAGAAAGCCGGTAGCAGGAGGCATCACAATCCTAACAAACTGAAGAAATGGGGATTATAAAAATAGTCAAGAGCTGACCAACCCTCAGGTACAGCGCCTGAAAAACCTTTTCTGGGATTTCAGCTTTGCTTTGCAGTTGAACTTTTTTTCCAGTGGCATGTTACTTTATATTTTAGGGTACGTTTTTTGACAGTCTTTACCACAACAGTTGGAGCTTTACGTTTCTTCTGGGATCTAGTGTAAGTGACTACCTTCCTACAGGAGTTTGGGGAGAGTTTGGTTTAGATGGCACCGAAAGTAGTGATGATACCGAGGGAACTGCGTATAATTATGTCAATCTGTGACAGACTCGGAAAAACCTCTTGTAGGATTGATGTTAGTGGCAAATCACCTGATGTGTCTCTCCCCTGGCCTAGATAGTCGTCCGTAGAATTTGTAGGCTCTACGTCATCATAATAAGCTGCATACGGTTCCGGACTCTCTAATAAGTTTAACCTCTCTAAGAAGGAGCTTAGCGAAGGTGTTGGTGATCTTTCGAAGCGTCCACGGATTTCGTGGTCACTACTAGTATGAAACTAGTTGCTTCAGAAACAGCGTTTTTCGAGGGTCCAGTGACTAAATTCGCTGCGGGCGTCCACTAGCGTAGCTCAAAAACAATAATGAAAGCCCATGCTTGCAAACCAGAACCTATTGGTTCTGGTTTGCAAGCAAACATTCATTGATGAGCAAAAGATTCCCAACCCGACTTAGAAAATACTTTTGTTATGGTACCAAGATGTTTGTATAGATACAACTTGCATACATTCCTACTTGTCTGACAGAGTAGGTACCTACATAGCTCCATGTTATGAAAAAATGCGCCAAAACCGACAAATTTAAATACACGGCGTATTATATTTATATTATATATATATTTTTCTATACATTACAAACAATTGTTAGTTTGGATAAGGTGTAGCGATGTTTATTATGCTATACATAACAAATAAATGTTACTTTGATTAAGGTGTAGCGTTGTATAGTATGCTATACACTCACAGAAAACACAATGTTCCATGAAAAATAACAAAGTTTGAAGTACATTTTTTTGCATAAAAATACCCGTAATATATTTGTTTTTATACTTTAGGTGCCAAATAAACCTAATTTACAGAAAAAGTAGTAGAATTCAATAATTCACCTTAGACATTATGAAGCGCCAACCACCCTTTCCAAAGTTTTGCAAATTGTCACTGAACTGTTAATCTTAGCATCATTTTGATTTTTTTATAAGAAAGAAGGTGAATTTGGATACTACTTTTGATAAAAAGAAACGTTGCAACAAACCTAGATTGGACATTCGATTTTTTTGAATGTTATGTATAGTATAGTCAACAAAAATACCTTAAGGGTTAAATATTGAAACTAGCTTTAGACGATACTTTTTTGGATTTTCCAGAGGTAACAACGTACTTTCTCTCAGTATAGCTAAGTATAGCCTTCCTCAATAGATGAACTATAGAAAACTGAAATATTTTTTAAAATCGGACCTTGTAAAGACCTCAAAGTTCAAACAAACAAACCAACTTTCAGCTTTATAGCTATATATATAAACTAGCGGCCCGCCCCGGCGTCGCACGGGTATAAAATGTTCCCGGAAATTATTCGATTTTTTCTCGCCGTAAAAACCATCCTAAGGTGGATCGAACTGCACATGGTGTGCGAATTTTATTATAATCGGTTAAGTGGTTTAGGAGTCCATTGAGGACAAACATTGTGACACGAGATTTATATATATTAAGATTAGCATCATCATCATCCACCCTATTAACGTTCCCACTGCTGGGACTCAGGGACTTCTCTCTTGGCGAGAGAGATTAGGCCTTTATTCACCACGCTGGCCAGGTGCGGGTTGGTGTAGAAATTAGCATAGATAGCACGCAAACTGCATTCAACTATTTATTTTAAAATGGCCTTTTTGAAGAGAAAGCCAAATACGCTCAATTGTAAAAAAAATATAACTCATTTTACTACCACAGTTATTTACCTAAGCTTCCACAAAGTCAAAAGTCAAAACGTTTATTTCCTTAGAAGCATATGCCTACATGGGCAGGTCAACTAAAAGATAATTTAAATAAAAACTAAGAATTATCAAGAAAATAAAATAATTGTCTTGACAGTTCGCTTTAATTTTTTATACTGAGTTGAGTTGAGAAGCGAATAGAACAAGGTTTCATCTCTTATGTTTTTAAGCCCAATTTTTTTTAAGAATTATCTTTATTTTGTCTGTAGTTATACTACATAAATATTGCAATGTTTATTACCATTGCCAGTCTCAAAATCTATTGAAATAAAATAACTTAAACTGTATCTTTACGATTCTATAAACATTTATCGGGTAAACATCTAGCCACTTCGAAACTTGAAGTAGAAGATATTATACACTTTTAAAATACATTACTGATTATGAGTAAAAAATAACTGATGACTGAGATAACAAACATTGATTTAATAGATATATAATATAAATGTTTTTTTTTAATTGAGCAAACCTTGCATTTATGTAATTTGCATGCCCTAGACTAAGGCAATACATGTATGGTGCTTATAATATTGATAAACAAGACCCTGTATGTAACCCATGTGTGCAAATAAATGATCTGTATTCTGTAAACTGATCCCTTTGATCTTAGAGAAATCTTGTAAACTTAAAAGCTTAAAAGAGATTTAATCAAGTCATAGGGTCCATCGTTATTGGTTAACGGCAGTTCTCACGGCTCTGGTCTGGAGATCTGGATCTGGTCTCGAAAATATTGCAATGTAATAATAGTCTTAAGCAATAACGTACTTCTAAAATAACAATTATTAAAGTAATAGAGTGGCTATTTAAAGCCTAAGCTCACTGCTATTGAATTGAAACCTACTAAAGAAGTGTCTGTGTCCCAGCAGTGGGAACCTTAATAAAGTGTTGATGATGATGATGAAAAAGCTGGACAAAAGCTACTCCATTTCTCAGCTCAAAATAATAGTACTTTCCCGCTAAAAATCAAATTTTGTTAATATGAAATTCAGTGCGAGATTCTTTGTATAAATTAATGTTTTAAATATAATTCTTTGTATAAATAAATGTTTTAAATTGTTACTATTATTTCATCCTTCTTCCTACTATACGAATGAATATTCACATTAAAATTATTTTACCACTCAAAGTCGTTGTCACGTAAAACTTTCGCCCGTATACCGACTTTACAGGCAACCAATTTTTTTTTCTATTTTTTTTATTTGTCGAACGTAAACCTAAAAACTAACAAATAAGTGGTTAAAACTTAAGCTACATATATTAAATATATTTCTTACGTGTAATTACAAGCGTAATTAATGCCATTAATGACACCTGAAAACTTCTAAACCTCGCAGACTTACAATCATGTTTTCGGGCAGACTGAAATCTAGACCAATTTTAGATAGCAAATGGGATTTGGTTGGAATTTCACTTATTTTACGTCTGTCACAGGTTCCCCAAGCCTGAATATTAATAGACTTTACTTGTCTCTGAGACTGTTTGACTGATAGGTAAAATTGTCTCTGAGACTGCCTGACTGATAGGTAGGACTGATGAAAGGCTAGGAGATATAGTGGTTTTCTTTTTAACGTATCTATCTATCTATAAAAAAGAAATAAATCGAAAATTTCTTGGTAAGCACATAACTCAACAACGCCTCGAGCGATTTGGCGAATTCTTTTTTTAAGTGTTCGTAAAAGTCTATGGTATGGATGCTTTTACGGCCAAAAAAAAACTAACAATTGCTGAGAAAAAATTTAAAAGAATTACTCGTGCGAAGCCGAAGCGGGCCGCTAGTTTATTTAAAAAAAATATTTAAAAATAAATGTCTATTATATTAAGTATATCAGATGTCTAGTACCCGTAACACAAGCTTAGAGCTTACCACTGGCTAGGTGTTCTTGTGTAGATTGTCCGGAAATATGTATTTATATATTATATCAACTGTGTTGGTAATTGTCTGCGTGGGCAGACTACCCAAAAAACTATGATAGACTTGCTCGTAATACGTTATTTTAACCAGAATAGATGGAGTTAAAAAGCTGAGTCTTAAATAAGGCTGCTCTTAAGAAATTAGCTTGCAATAAGGATATATGAAAAAAAAACCACTGAGATAAACTGATACTGCATCTAGGTTTCGTGTAGGTTTATACAATTTTTCGCAAAAAAATACTCAATAAACATTTTTACATTCAATATAAACCCAAACAAAGGTTAAAAAAAATTAACATTGTTGTATGAGAGGAGGTGGTTGAGGAGGTTTTGTCTGTTCACGTCCGTAAGTGGTAACCCTCTGAATCCTTACACGTGACCTCCGGGTGGTGCTAAGAACAGTCTCCGGTGGGAGGCTTCGGCCGCGGCTTGTCACCACCCTCCGGGCTGGGCCAGTGCGTGAAGCGATTTTTCGTGTTTCGTAATGTGGTCCGGAGAAGCCATCTACTTTCTAGGTTTTCATGCCCCATCTTAGCCCACATCGTCACTTTACAGCAGGTGAGATTGTGGACAAATGAAATCTAATTTGTGATAAGCCGTTAAGAATGCAATAATTTCATCTAAATAGTTCACATACCTATTTACACGTAATTATTTTCTTAATCACCTTAGATCTAATCCATCCAACCTTTGATCTGTCCATCCAAAGGTTGCCTGGAAGAGATCGCTAACAGCGATAAGCCCGCCCTTTGTACTCCAATGTATTGTCTTGTTATTGTTTGCAGTTTGTATTTTATTTGTGGTGTACAATAAAGAGTTATCTATCTATCTATCTTATCTAAGGTATATCTATAATTAATATTATAAGGCTGAAGAGTTTGTTAAACGCGCTGATCTCAGAAACGACTATTTGAAAAGCTCTCATACAACAAATAATTTGATTTGGATAAAGTAAAGCAAAGTCTTTAATTTTTTTTAAGAAAATTGAAGCTAACTGTTAATGTAATTACAGTGTAATTTACATGTCATGTCAATTAGTTTTTATTTTAATTAAATTTAAGTTGACGGGGTATGCCCTGTGTTTCTAAAGAATTAAATGTTGACTTTGACGTTGTCAAGAAACAAACTATAGAAATACATTTTGTATCTTGTATCTAGTTATCTCTTGCGAAAATACTTAAAGTTGATCGCTACTGATGGAACTAATATCAAGTTACCTCGATCGATAGCCCTTGTCGGCGGACACCCGATTTTGGCACCACGAAACTTTTAACAACCCCGTGCCTATTAGGCATAAAATAAAATGTTGAAGTATCAGAAAGTAGAATAAAACTTTTATGTCGGCCCCAAGATAGTGCCGAAGATATCGAAGATAGAAGATAATTATTTATTCCTTGAAATACATGTAACGAAAATGTCAACAATATATTTGGTCTATGCATACTGCTATGTGTAGCGTCGAATATTTACTTACATAGAATTATTTTCCTATTCATTTATGAGTAATTTGATTGTATAAGTAATTCTAAATTTTTTTTAAGTATACCCAGCTTCTTTAGAATCGTTGTTATTTCAAACCGGATGCAACGGAAAAAACGACAGGTAAGCCAATCTTAAACGCTAACAAGGTTAAGCAACGTTGCGCGACGTACTTGGATGGGTGACCGCCCGAACAAAATCTTTTTGCACAGTATTTTTTATTTATCTCATTCTTTTGTCGATTTACTGAAGTTTCACTTCTTTCGTGTGTGAATCCCACACGAATGGAGATTTTTGGGTATTTAATTGTGAATTAATATAATTAATTTTGGGTAATTACATTGTCGCTGTTGGTATATTTATCTTAGGGCGGCCGTACACGGACTGCTTCAAGCAGTTCAGACCGACTGCTTAAAGCCGCGACCGCGCGGTAAACTATAGTCATTCATTCGCTGCCGTACACACGACTGCTCGAGCAGTCGCGACCGCTTCAAGCCGTCAACTGCATGACGAAATTCCATCGTGCCGTCAACCGCTCGCGAGCGATCGCGAGGCATACACCGACTGCTCAAGCCGTTGACTGCGCTAGAGTAGTCAACAGCTCTCCGACCTCCCCCCCTGGGACTTGTGGGAGATAGTATATTATTCAATTCATCAAACGAAGTGATTGACATTCTAAAATAGTTGAAAAATTTTTCTTCATCACTTCTAAGTTCCATAAACAAATGATGGAATTGTCCATGTTGTTCTCTTAATTCCAAAATTGGATGAACCCAAAATTTTCTCTTTTGACGTCGCCGCCGTCGTCCTCTCCGCTTGAGCAG
Source organism: Gymnoscelis rufifasciata (assembly GCA_929108375.1). Classification (NCBI taxonomy): domain Eukaryota; kingdom Metazoa; phylum Arthropoda; class Insecta; order Lepidoptera; family Geometridae; genus Gymnoscelis; species Gymnoscelis rufifasciata. The sequence continues at coordinate 1,691,791 of OV815327.1, read as the reverse complement.
AAGCAGCAAAAGCAGTGCTTCCTCGTCAGAATCCATGACTCGACTGTGGTATAAAATCAACTGCTCGAGCGGTTGGTAGCGTAGCTCGAGCAGCCAACAACCGACCGCTCGAGCAGTCGACGCCGACCGCTCGAGCGGTCCGTGTACGTCGCTCAGCCGCTAACTGCTCGAGCAGTCCGTGTACGGCCGCCCTTACTGTTATGACCACATTAACACTTTTTAAAACTTAGAAAAGTCAAACAAACTATGCTAAGTAGGCTATATTATCTTAAAGTTTCATTAAAATCCATTCAGTAGTTTAGTAGAAAGAGCAATAAACACACTTACTAAGCCTCACAAACTTTGTCGTTAATAGTAGTAGTTTATATTAGTAGGATTTATTTCTGTCACGCAATAACTAAATTCAATTTCATATATTTGGACTCTGTGCTTTTTTTTGCCAGTGTCAAGTAAAATAAAATTTTAAAGTAAATAAATCCTTAAAATTAAACACCATAATATTTAGTAATTTGCACGCGATGCTCTTTCATTTGATACCCCACTCGAGTATATTTGCAGATTTTCGGTTTTCCTTCCCTACTCTCCCCCCATAACTTTTAAACTGGTCAACCGATTTCCATGAAACATGTCTAAGAGCACCCAGGCCAAACTCACCTTTCATACAAAAATTGAAATCGCTCCATACGTTCGGGAGCAATGATGTCCCAGACAGACAGACACGTCAAACTGATAACACCCCTCTATTTTGGTCGGGGTTTAAAAAGATGTTTCTCAGTCAAACGCCATTTTGCGTTCCAAATATCGTTCACAAAGCAAAGCGCGCGAGTTCCAACATTGTCAATTTCCGCATTTCAACATAATACCTTGAGATCGTCGACATAACTGTGACAGCTCTCATAATTCGAGCATAAGTATAACAAGTAGGTGCCTACAGCACTCGAACACAAAGTTAGGGTAAGGAAAAAAATGCTTTCAGCTGAGAGGCACTCCGAAAGCCCTCGTGTTGAGAGGCATCGGGTACCTACTTTCCTTCGCTTTGGCACAAGCTTTAGCACGGATCGAGGATCGCTACGGGCTGTATCGGGATTTTAAAAGGTGATAAAGATATCGGCACACTGGATTTTAAAGTACCAATCCATAATTTCGAGAATTTCGAGCTCTGTAATCTTTTTTTTTTTTTTTTGATAGATAAGCCTTCATTCGACCACAATCTCACCTGATGTAAAGTGACGATGTGGCATGAAGACCTAGAAGGTAGATGGTAGAGGTAATCTTACATTTGTGACAAGTACTGTAATAAGCACGATGACTACATTAAACTAGGCATTCTGTCTAGTTCCTTTGATAGCTCGTCCAAAAATATTGTCTATCTAAGTGCGATATAGAGCATCAAAGTTTCAAAGGGGGGCTTTTGACGTAAAATTTTATTACAAACTAGCGGCCCGCCCCGGCGTCGCTCGGGTAAAAAAAGTTCCCGGCAATTTTTCCTTATTTGTTTATCGTTTATACCTACCCTGGACTACGACAAACATTTTAAAACCAAAATCAGCTCAATCGTCCCAGCCGTTCTCGAGTTTGAATCAGACTGTAGTTCGGCCGTTCAGAGAATGCGTTTGACACCTATCAGTTAGTCACGACTAGTGATGGGCAACATAACACTGAGTTCGTTACCGTTCCTCCAAAATGAAGCGGCGTTATTTTTAAGATTATTTTCGTTTTAAATTGGAGGAATCAATTGAATTTTATATATTTTAGTATTTAAGTGGAAACCAAAAAAAGGTAATATTAATATAATAAAATTGTTTTATTTATTCCTTGTAACAAGGAATAAATAACAATTTGTATTTCTATTGAATAAAGTATAATTTATTAAATTAAGTAAATTGTACGCCAGTTCCAAGTTACATCGCCTATTCGATCACGACCTGTCAGAAACGCAATCTCTAAGCAGCCAGACTAGATTAGATTTTATATACGTACTTACTAATATTTTATTTTATCAAGTATATTACAAATAAACCTAAATGTTAATTTGTACTATGAAATAAAATACTTTTTTTAAATATCAGTAACTTGTATTATAAACTATGCACGATGATTCATCTCCCATCACTAGGTAGTTCGGCATGCCCATTAAGTATTACAATCACAGCTATTGTCTGTACTCATAAGAAATTCAGGACTTCATAGGCGTGATTTTTCTGACATCTGTCAGGAACGCATACTCTGAACGGCTGAACTATAACGAACAACAATTCATTTTTATTTAGGTATATAGATAGATAGCAAGAAAGCGAACTTCAATGCACTGTGTCATCTTGATTATTCGTTTGCACGAAAAATAAACAATAGTTTTATATTTTTAGTAATTTTATAAATATTAAAGGTTTGTTTTGGTTGAGCATACAAATCTCAAAATGTTAAACAACAGTTCTCTCTGTAATATCTGAGAATAAAGGCGTTAAACTAGAAAGCGTTTTTTAGAAAACGTTAACAATAAAACACTTTATTATAATCGGCTTGATAACTTCAGTTTAAACTTGTGACTAAGAATAGTAAACATTGTCTAAAATATATGAATATAGTAAAGCTTTTACTCACTGCTATTTTGTAAAACAAAACATAATTAAATGGGTTTTTTCTTCAACCGTAGCGTTCACTAATGGACATAAGCCGAGACTTCAAACGCTAATGTTCAAAAACAAGAAAAATAATAAATCTCCCTTTTTCGATCTCAATTTAGAATGACGTTTTAAAATACGATTCCAAGTTGAAATATCTCCGATCCCTCTAAACGCAATATCAAAGTGAGAATCACTTGAATATAAAACGCGGAAATCTCGAGTTTTCAGATATGCCATTACATTCCAGTACGGTTGACGTTAATTTGAGAGGTGAATCTGAATAAAGTTCAGTGCAATCTGACAATGTTTGACGTAAATTTATACTTAAAATTCTATGTATTACTTTTATTAACCGACTTCAAAAAAAAGGAGGTTTCTCAATTCGACCGTATTTTTTTTTTTATTTTTTTTTTATGTATGTCCGCGGATAACTTTGTCGGTTATGAACCGATTTTGATTATTCTTTTTTGTTGGAAAGGGAGTATCCCAAGGGTGGTCCCATTGTAAGGAAACCTGGATCTGGTGGTGGAATCCTGAAGAAATTGAGGGAAACTCTTGAAAATATCGTCTTTCCGACTTGTGTGTTACTTAATATTATTCAGTATAATGAATTTTAAAGCCGTTTTATGAATGAGGGTCTGGTGTTGATCTGATGACGGAGGGAAAGGCGGTCAACGGAACTCCTCAACGATTTACAGTAAGTACTTTGTGTTTGGGCTTGATTAACTTATATTACTGAGACCGTTCATCTAAATGGGTTTTGACTGATATTAGGGGTCTGATGATGAAAATGAAGGACAGTCAAAGGAACTCTATAAGGTATATTTTAGTAGAGTAATCACTAAAATCGTGAAATAAAACTTTTTTGCCAAAAATTAAACCAACTTCAAACGAGAAACTGAAAAGTACAAAATAAATTAACTTTACAAATCATTTCGACATTATAAGTGATAATTAAAAGAAACATAAACAATTAAAAAATTAAGTATTTAATAATTTTGAGGTCGGTGCCAAGTAAATACTACAAAAAACTTAATGCAGTAACAAATGCATTTTTACCTACACTATACACAATATCAATATATATATGTCAAAATAACATACTAATTAACAGCATTTAGGACCCAAATAGAAATGCGTGCGCGGATATACCGCGAATGGACTGATATTTAGAGTTAATTTCCTGCTAATACCTTATGGCTTGAGTTGTGAAAAAGATTGATGTTAGGTACCTATATTATATCTAGTTATTGTTTTACTTGGCACCGACTTCAAAATTATTAAATACTTAATTATTTAATTGTTTATGTTTCTTTTAATTATCACTTATAATGTCGAAATGATTTGTAAAGTTCATTTATTTTGTACTTTTCAGTTTCTCGTTTGAAGTTGGTTTAATTTTTGGCAAAAAAGTTTTATTTCTAACTTATCGCTTCAATGTTTATTTTTCGCCTGTTACATCCCACCTCTGGCAGAGGCTTCGCTTAACTCCCTCTGAAGCTCAAATTTGCAGAGTGCAGTGAGCGGAGTGTTTAAATCCAAATTTGGTCCGGCCAGTCATATTAAAGCCTATTCCAGATTTTTTACTAATGAGTCTGGAGGTCCCAAACACTAGTAGTTTAGGGTCTGCAGACTCATTAGTAAACATTCTGTTCTATGCGTCGACTGTTTATAAAAAGAATGAGAACTCTTTGTGTACCTGTAATGCCGTGTTTTCGTTTGCACTGCTTTTTAGAGATTCGTAATTAAATGATAAAACGGCACCTTAATACTCAGACTTCGTTATCCATCTGTCACCATTTTTGACGAGAGAGATTTAGCCCTAATTCACCACTGGTTAAGACACAAGTGTTGCTTAATAAACGAATTATTTCCTCCGTCTGCCAAAACACGTTCTCGGTATACACCCTTTATCTCGGTGTATACTCCGCTAAGTGAGCTTCGCCCAGACCCGATGTAGATAATAGCTCACAAACCAAAAACCGAACCCGCCGTCTTTGCGGACCAGAGCTGAGGTCAGTACTTATGTGGTACCCTTATGCATATCCCTTATCCGTTGGGGGCGCTGGAACGCCGATGCTAATGATTTGGGTTCGGTTAGGACGTCGCCTAAAATTGTATCGTAAATTTTTACTGTTTTTTTTCTGTTATTTAACTGTAAAGAAATAAAATTAATTAATATTATAAAATGCATGACTGTCTATTATACGCTTATTACTTTTTTGAAATATTGTAAGTTATCAAAGTTTATAAGGTCATAGAATGATAAATTACTAATGGTTTTTGGCATCTGGACTTATAATGCATTTGTTTTTATTCAATTTAAATAGCAAAATCTTAAGATATCTGTAAGGAATATATATATACATATACAGGGTGGAAAAATCGAATGCCACATAGATGGCAACTACCTTAAATATTGTAAATAGCACATTTTGTGTAAGGGAGACTTTCCTTTGTTTTTAAAAACAATAAATACTGCATTTAAGGATTTATGAAAAATCGCTTGCCTCAGTCGGGACTCGAACCGGTCAAATGTGACAAAAAATAATGTGCTGTATGTCAAATGTGACAAAAAATAATGTGTTTTATGATGCCGATTGAAAGAGATTCGATTTTTCCACCCTGTATATATATGTAATTTTGGTCAATTACAACTACTGTATAAGTTATCGTTCGCTTCACCTGCTCATTTGAACTTTGAACAGTCGAAACTTGTTCGAACGGCTTGGAACTTTGCGCTGGAACTAAAATGAACCAGTTTTGGTCTGTTCATTGAACATTCACAGAGACCACTCGGAGAGTTTGTTCAGGTTAGATAAGTGGTCCGAGAGCGAATGGATAGAACGTTAGGTTAGGTAATGGTTTCGTTATTACGTACTATTCGCCAGCGGCCCAGACTTTTAGCGACCAAAACAATATAGTCTTATAAAATTCTACCATACATATTAATGTCACTTGCAAAAATAAAAAGAGCACCAGTCCTTGAAACTATAAGTATTAAAAGTTTTCTGAGTTAATATTAAAAGGTCCACGCTCATTATTATAACTTATAAAAGACTTTACCCACGTAATACTTAACAGATGTTCCAGCGTTAAAAAGTAGCTATTATTCTTTACTGTGACAACAAAAGTGGCTTTATGTGGTATTCTGTTATTTAAGAATAGAATAGAATAGAATAGAAAATTTATTCATTATACAAAACACAAACTTAATATTATATTATAATGGTAAGCCAGTGAATTAATATAACATTGTCAAGTTAACATTGTAAGGGAAATAAAAATAAAGTATTTTCATTTAATTATCAGATAAAATATTGAATAAGAAAATAATAATAGGTATAATATAAATATTAAAAAATTACAATTAAGTACTGTATTAATGTTACATAACTAATTAATAATTATAATGCTGTATGGGGGCACTATTAATAGGTTCTAATATATTTTTGTCCAGCCTTAGGTGGCTATAGTCATTTTCAATAAGTTATTTTACTATGATGTTTCATCAAAATCCCCCTTCAGTAGATCTTGCATGAAATGTTGTTAGCGAAGAAAGAGCGAATTATTCCCTACACAAGTGTCTCTTGACTACTTTGGGGAAGCCCCGGCAACTTACATGTAAAATATTAACTTAGACTAAATACATTTTTATTGTTATATTTTTATTATAAGGAACAAAACACCCCCACAGTTTCTAACAAACTTTCTTGTTTATAATATTAGTAGATTCTGCACTTTGAAAGTCCTGGGCGTTAGTAGTACATAAATCTTAATTTAAAATTAAAAAAAAAACCCGTTTCCTATGCCCTAATTTCCTTAAAAGTAAAACACCATAATATTTTATAATGTGCACGCGATGCGCTTTCATTTGATACTTTCTTCTCCTCTCTAACGCCCATAACTTTTAAACGTCACAGCCGAATTTCATGAAACATGTCTATGAACACCCGCGCCAGACTCACCTTTCATACAAAAAAAAAAAAATTGAAATTGCTCCATCCCTTCGGGAGCTATGATGTCCCAGACAGACACGTCAAACTTATAACATCCCTCTTTATTGGTCGGGGGTTAAAAATACTTCTGGTCACTTGTCTACAACTAGTTTGTTAAACATTTGCATATCAAGTATCGACAGGTACATACGGGGAGCCTCTACCAATATTGGTACTGTGGAAGTCGCCGCCATCATGAAACTGGTGTTTGACTTCTCAAGTGATTAGCATCAGTAGGTGTAGTTTAAAGGTTTCTTAGCTTAGTACTGTCAACAGCAAAAGGAACTAATGGAATAGGATCCCAAAATTATATATATAGTATATTAAGTCAAAAGTGACTGACTACTGTAGTTTGTTAAAATTAAAGGAATATAAAACGTGTCATAAGTAATCACGTTTATATCGATCCTCGGTGTTATAATGATTGTTATCTTTTGACTAATTCAAATTTCATTTGAAATTGACACTTTGTTATAACTCTTTACATCTGGCACGGCACACTCGAAGATGTTAATTTTAATGACTTACTTTTGATGTTGACTGTACGTCCTGAACCCATGGCGTCGCGACCCGGAAGTCACAGCCGTACTTGGCGTAGTGTGTAACGTAACGCTGGCGTAGCGTCAAAAATCGCTTGGGACTTAACATAATAGACATACATTTTATTTTATTTTTATTATTATTTATTTATTTATAAGTCTTCATTTGACCACAATCTCACCTGATGTAAAGTGACGATGTGGTCTAAGATGGAGCATGAAGGCCTAGAAGATGGCTTCTCCGGACCACATTACGAAACACGAAAAAATCATACATACATAGATATCTTTGTTTATTATTCATACTAAACACCCAGACCAAGGAGAAATGGCTTGCAGAATATACAAACAATCGGGGAATCGAACCCGCTTGCACCGACGGACCTCCGCCCACCGCGCCACTGAGGCAGTCAACTTGCAGAGAAACATGGTTTTAAAAACAGTCTGCTTTTAATCATGATATTCCTGCCCTTGTCCCACATAATCTGGGGTCGGCAACATGCCTCCATTTCCTACACGTCATCTCAACACTTCCCTTTATTACACATACACACTAGCTGTCCCCCCGCGGCTTTGCTCTCGTAATAATGGATTCTCCCGCGGTAAACAGCGGTGACTGCCTCAGTGGTGCGGTGGGCGAGAGTCCGCTTGCGGCGCAAGAGGTAGCGGGTTCGATTCCCGCCGAGGGGTCAAGTGTTTGTATGTTCTGCAAGCACTTTCTCCTTGGTCTGGGTGTTTAATATGGATAAAAAAAAATATCTATGTATGTATGTATATTATATTAAGTATATCAGATGTCTAGTACCCGTAACACAAACTAAGAGCTTACCACGGGGCTAGATGTTGTTGTGTAGATTGTCCGGAAATATTTATATTTATTTAAACAGAAGTTATTGTCATTTACTGGGTAAACAGCTTTGCTCTCCAAATTTGATCCAAATGGGGCTTTACTCGCAACAATTAAAGTAAAAAGTAGCCTATGTCTTATTCTGATATTTAAGCCTTCTTACTGTGAAGTTTCATTAAAATTCATTCAGTAGTTTTTATGTGAAGGAGCAATAAATATATCTTCAGCCTCACTCAATTACTTTCATTCTCAAAAATTCACAATTGATGAAACTTCACAATTCTATAGTTTACATATCAGAATAACATAAAGGCTACTTTTTACAACAAAATACCGCTTTTCCCTGGAAAACTGTTATTGCGAGAAAACCCGTTTCTAAGATTTTAAAAAATCAAACAATGAAAATAAATGATTTTGTATCTTGGATCTTGCCTGGTTTAGATCAAAAATTTGGCATAGACATAACTGTAGCCCCAATAAAGGATAATAGCTTCTTATATCGCAGGCTCTTTTCAATACTATAACTACGCGCTCAAAGCTTCAGGCGAGAGCTAGTATTAATCATATCATACTATCATACTATACTATACTATACTATCTATATAAATAAAAATGAATTGTTGTTCGTTAGTCTGATAAAAACTCAAGAAAGGCTTTCTTGAGTTTTTATCAGACTAACGATGGTAACTCAAGAAAGGCTTTCTTGAGTTTTTATCAGACTAACGAACAACAATTCATTTTTATTTATATAGATAGTATAGTATAGTATAGTATAGTATAGTATGATAGTATGATATGATTAATACTAGCTCTCGCCTGAAGCTTTGAGCGCGTAGTTATAGTATTGAAAAGAGCCTGCGATATAAGAAGCTATTATCCTTTATTGGGGCTACAGTTATGTCTATGCCAAATTTTGAATTTGAAAAAGAAAGGCTTTCTTGAGTTTTTATCAGACTAACGAACAACAATTCATTTTTATTTATATAGAGAGTATAGTATAGTATAGTATGATAGAATGGCCGATTGAGCTGATTTTGGTTTTAAAATGTTTGTCGTAGTCTAAACGGGATAAATGCCGGGAACTTTTTTTACCCGTGCGACGCCGGGGCGGGCCGCTAGTATATTATAAATGCGAATGTAAGTTTGTTTGTTACGCTTTCACGCAAAAACTACTTAACTGATCATCATGAAACTTTGCACATATACTCTAGAAATAACACAGGATACTTTTTATTTAAAAAAAAAAAATTAAGAAAAAATAATTACCCGTGCGAAGCCGGGGCGTGCCGCTAGTTGCTGGAAATCCACACAACAACATCTGCCGCGCCCCGGTAAGCTCGGCGCTTGTGTTTCGGTACTTGACATTTAAGACCAGACGCTGCGTTAAGCGTCTCTAAGGGTACGTATTTATGTCAAGTGAAATGTATCAAAGTGACTCGTTTGGACCCTGCAACGTAGCACATCTGTATTTAGTTTTATTATTATTATTTACGGCTATAATCATATTTGTTGTTTATTTTTCAAGGTTTTCGATGAGTACACGTCCAACGACGTTTCTACTTTATTTTTATTTCCTAACATAATACATATTATATATATACTAGCTCACCCCGGCAAACGTTGTTTTGCAAAATAAAAAATAGATAGTAGTCGATTTCAGACCTACTGAATACGCATTAAAATTTGGTAAAAATTGGTAAAGCCGTTTAGGAGGAGTGCAGTAACTAACATTGTGACATGAAAATTTTATATATTAGATATAGTTTTATGTAGCAAAATGTTATATGCGTATTCAGTTGTAGGTAGGTCTGAGAATCGGATTCTATCTATTTTTAATTTAATGAAAACGCGCCCACGCCCGCTTAACGTAGCATTAGACCTAACTAATACTATTATAGGTAAGTATGATGACTACATTATGAAAAAATGGTGTTTAAACAAAAATCCGTGCAAAATCAATGGACACCTATTGTTCGCTTTATCAATTTATTATGAAAGTGACAAGATATAGAGCTTAGAGTATCTATGGTAAGTAAAGATAGAGTATCAAGGTTCCGGAGTTTAAATTGAACACAGAGTTTTAATTTCGTACAAATATCATGACGGACTAAAAGTTTATTACTTATCTACCCTATTATTATTGAATTAAAGATTATTAATTCTACTATGAAACACTAATTGCTACTGAGTTCAAAAGCCTCTGAACTATTCAATCAAATAAAGCGTTTTTTATTTAAGGACCGAGTTCCAATTTACTTCGACAAAGGCGCAAAGTGGTTTCCTGTGTATGCTATTTGCAACCGTACCGTATTAATAGCACACCGGAAAGGTACGGGCTGAATATACGATTAAGTGTTACTACAATAGATAAGGTTTTTGGGGTTATTATGATGGAGTTAATGGATTGACTATGGTTAATAGGTACCTTCTTGATCTACGTGATCCATCTTCGTCCACATCGACAGTTACCATCAGGTGAGATTGTGGGTGTCTATATTTAAAAGATCTATCTCGCATAAAAAAAAGTACTTTCCTTTGCTTACTGCTACCATTAAGTTTGTCCTGCTATTTGTTTATTGATACACCTGAGTGTAATCTTATCGTGCCCCTAACATGCCCTTCCAACAGTGATTTATCTAATAGATAAAAAAATAAAAGATTTTCAAAAGTTCAAATACACTCCTGAATGGTCGAAGTTTTTAAGATTACACGGTTTAGTAGCATTAAGGCGATATTATTCTGAGATTATATGAGACCGGTCTCTTAATCCTTGAACGAGATGTTTGCCTAAATACCTCAGTTAAATTTAAAACTATTACTTTAAAAATAGATGATTATATTTGGTTAGCAAAACAAAACTACTAGAGATTTTGACAGTAGATTGAGACAGATTATGACAGTAATATTTTAAAGACTTTTCTAACAATTGAGGTACAGTGTTCTTTTTTCCCAAAAAAGGTCTCGGAATCGAAACTTACTTCAGAGATTGACGCAACTTTTGTGTAATATTTTATGTAAAGGCCTGCCAAATATTGACATGGGGTATGGCGCTGTATATACTTCGTTCGCAATCTGTCAAATAAAGTTAGAATTATTCCTTTTCGACCTCAAATTTCTTTCATATTTAATCTAGCCTAGATAATATGGCTAGATAAATACATTGCCATCATGCTATCAGATCAGCGATACATTTCATCAAAATGATACACTGATCCGAATCTCTTATCGCGCGCCGTATGTATCATTAGTTTTAAACAGATCTGTATCGGACTTTAAATACCTAAATGGGACCAAATTTAATATTTGGTTAAAGTACTTATTTAGCATCCAGTTCTCCCTGGCAAGTTGTGTAAGTGCCCGCCCGCCCACTACACAAAACGCATAGGCATAACGGAAGATGCCTATGCGTTTCGATCACTATAATAAAAAAAATATCTATTTAGGTACTTAGAATGGATTTCTGCAAAGTAACGCCCGAATCTATCAATTATCTATCAGATTTTGTCTATCTTTCTTTGCGGGGTGATTCAAGCGAAGACGAGTCGAGAAACCATCCTTTAGCGTGATGAGGAATAAGAGATAGGTATTAAGTTTTATATAAAACTAACTGTCAGTCCTACATGAAGCTGAAAACTAAGGCTAAAATGTATAAAGGGAAATCGATCACAAATTACGATCAGTAAATTTATAATGTGATAATAAATAAAACAGTGTTTTTTTGTTTTTTTTTTCGTGGTTGAAGTAAGTTGATAAATTTACATAAATTTAAATCATAAAAATCCATATCAATATTAAATCACAAACGATAATAAATGTTTTATTAGATTAGATCTCTGAATCTCTGATCCAAATGTTCCAAATGAAGTGTTTCACTGAACTGAATCTTTAACTCATCCACACGAAATTTTCTAATCTTTAGACATATATGTTTTTTACAGGGATACATCACGCTGCATCTAATTCGCTGTTGTAAAAAGTCAAGGGACTTGGTGTGCCATAATTTGCGTTACATGCCCAAAAAAGGATGTTTCGCTGTTTATAGGAATGTGATAATTTACATACACATAATCTTCATGACGTGCCGGAACGGATGTGTATGCATTTTGTGTTGGTTGGACTGCGCGTGTTTAAAAGTTAGAACACAGTTCAATCGCTAGGCTGGTACGTCGCAGTGTGAAAAACACCATTCATTAAATTTGCCTGCATTTAAGTCCCAAACGGCATTATCAAATTCCAAAGAATTCCTAAATACCCTGAATAAAAATAATACTCCATAAATCACATTCAAAGGCATTTAAGCCGAAACCACACTTGACCTCGAATTAATATGCCCTCAAGCAAGGCGTAAGTACACGAGAAAATCCTTCAAAAAGGGTCTGAAAAACATTAAAACTTCCGTTTACTTGGAAGATATTTTGGGTTGCTCGTTTCATATTTAAGGGTCAGTTCAAACCGCGACAAGACTACGCGCGGCGCGGCGAGTTTTTTAAGTCTATTAATAACACAAAAACACTACTGTCTATATTAACAAAGTTTTATTATAATTGTATTTTTTAGTCTTTAGATTTGTCGTTAGAAGCAATTTATATCTTTTTCGTCTTATATTTTTAGACCTTCCTATACTGGCCGAAACTTTTGTTACATCCTGTATATAATGGTGTTTTGAAAAATAATAACCCCTAAATCAAAATACTCTTTACCGAGAGAAAAGCTACGAGCGTAAAAGTAATAAGTAAATAATTATAAGTAGAGGTTGAAGGACGTGATATACACCAACCCGCACTTGGCCAGCGTGGTGCATTTAGGCCTAAAAGTCCCTGTGTCCCAGCAGTTGGAACGTGAATAGGGTGTTGATTATATGAATTGTAAAAGTAATAGTCATTAGTAGTCATTCATTTATAATAACAAACATTTTTTTATTGTAAATGTTAAACTTATAATAGTTACCTATAAATAAGAACTCCAAAATTGTAATAACTACAAAATTGTAATAACTGATAAAGCTGTGTTGTTCTATTTGCTTCTCAACTCAGTATAAAACATTGAAGCGAACTGTCAAGACAATGTTATTTCCTTGATATTTGTTATTTAAGCAATTTAGTTTTATTAATTTTAAGTTGACCTGTCCATGCAGGCTATGTGCTTCTAAGGAAATAAACGTTTTGACTTTGACGTTGAATAAAATTTTACAAATACGTCTATTAGAAAACCAAGAAAAAGTCATATAATCACCCAAAGCAGCATTATATCTTTTTTAAATCTAAAGGAGTATCCAAAGTACCCTCAATATAATCCCATAAACTCACATTCAAAGGCCTATAAGCCCGAAACCACACTTGACCTTGAATCAATATGCCCTCAAGCAAGGCCCTAAGTACACGAGACAATCCTTGGAACTTCCTTTGACTTCGGAAATATCTCGGGTCGCACGCCATAAGATAAAACAAAAGATGTTTTATTAATTACTAGTGGCCCGCCCCGGCTTCGCACGGGTTTTTATTCAATTTTTTTTCCCGTCAATTATTCTATTTTTTCTCGTCTTTTAAACCTTCCCTAGACCTCCACGAACATTTCAAGATTATGATAAGATAAATCCGTTCAGCCGTTCTCGAGTCTTAATCAGACTTACGAACAACAATTCATTTTCATTTATATAGGATAGAAAGATAGATTAAGTATTCTTCCAAATAAACTATTTCATTTCATTTAATTTCATTGAATGGTTAATGTGGAAGACTTAGCCTTGTTTGGATTATATTTGTAGTAAAATTTGTTTTAGAAGTTTTTATAATAAATAAATCATCATCATCATCATCCGCAGCCTGCCTTCACCCACTGCTGGGTATAGGCCTCCTCTTGCTCTCGCCACTTATTTCGGTCCTGTGCCAATTGCATCCAGGTGCGTCCTGCGACTTAGAGATGTCGTCAGCCAAAATAAATATAAGAAAACTAGCGGCCCGCCCCGGCGTCGCACGGGTATAAAATTTCACCGGAAATTCCGAATTTTTCTCGCCGTAAAAACCATCCTATCTCTCAAGTTGGATCGAACTGCACATGGTGTGCGAATTTTATTATAATCGGTTAAGTGGTTTAGGAGTCCATTGAGGACAAACATTGTGACACGAGATTTATTAAATATTAAGATATTTCCGGACAATACACACAACATCTAACCCGTGGTAAGCTCTAAGCTTGTGTTACGGGTACTAGACATACTGATATACCTGATATATTAGACATACATACTTATATTTCTAGAAAGTCACAATAGAGTCGGGTTTTTGTTTTCATATTGAAACCTGTAAGCTAATTTATATTTTTAAGCATGTTTGTAAGGAATATGTTTATATGGGCCTGAGATGCCTGCAAGAAATGAGTTATTATTAAAACGAACTCAAATCAATATGCGTTCAAAGAAGGCCTGAGTACACGAGACAATCCTTTAACAAGGGATCCTGAAAAACATTAAGAGTTCCGTTTACTTAGGAATTATTTTCGGCTGCTCGTTTCGCTGCTCAAGGGTATTTTCAAGCAAGACTACAAGTTTTAATGGTTAATGTGCAAGATTTCTTCTTGTTTAGATTATTTTTTGGTGCTTAAGAAGTTTTTATAACTGCCTAGTAATGTGAACTAAATAAGTTCTGTTATAATAATGTACTACATTATTTATAAATTGCGTGTGTTTAATGGAAAATTTACATTGCCACTATTTCAACTCCCGACGCAAAAAGAGAGGTGTTATAAGTTTGACGTGGCTGTCTGTTTGTCGGTCTGCCTGAGTGGCATCATAGCTCCCGAGCGGATGAAGTGATTTCAATTTCGTTATTTTGTTATGAAAGGTGAGTTTCGCGCGAGTGTTCTAAGATATGTTTGATAAATATCGATTGACCCGTTTAAAAGTTATGAGGGGTGAAAGTGAGAAAGAAAACCCGAATATCTGCAAAAATAATTGGAGTCTCAAATCAAAGCGCATCAGGTGCACATTACAAAATAGTATGGCTTTATATATATTTATTTTTATAGGTATGCCGACCCCACGTAATGAGGGATAAGGGAAGGAACTTAAGTTAAAATTTTAAATTGAAATCTTATATTTACAATATAGGACACAATATTTTACTTTCATCATCAATTCCTTCCCTTATCCCTCATTACGTGGGGTCGGCATACCTATCATTATTTTATTTTACTAAGTTTGAATTTTTGGGAATAGCTGATAAAAACAATTCAAATTCCTAATTAGTGCCCAAGTACCCAAATTCTACAGCTCCAAAATCGTAAGTTTAATAAGTTTGTATTTATTCTCCGTACCACCATCTCAGTAATATCCATGAGAAACTAGGCAGGTATAAAAGAAAACTAAATACTAAAGACGACAGTGCAAACAATATTACTCATAAATATTCTCTACCTACAGAAGTAACTCTTTGTAAGATTTTTAATAAAACATTCTTCCAACACTTTGCTTAGTCATCCGGTTGCAAACTTCAACTTATTACAAAGATATTCTAAGAAAGTATCTCCGTAGCTGCCATACGGCTTCTGGTACATACAAAGGGCCATTCACATAATAAAAATAAAGAGAAATGTCATAAAGCGCAGCAGATGTCGCCAGACCAGTTACTCACACAACTATAATAAATATATCCGGACAATCAACACAACAACATTTAGCCCCGTGGTAAGCTCTAAGCTTAGGTAGCTAGGTACCAGACATCTAATATACTTAATACAATATGTAGACATACATACATAGATATTTTTTATTATGCTTATAAAACACCCAGACTAAGGAGAAAGTGGTTGCAGGATATAACAACACTTGACCCCTTGACGGGAACCAAACCCGCCACCTCTTCCACCTCGCCCACCGCGCCACTGAGGCAGTCCAAAAACCATAACAATTCACAAACACACAAAAATAAGAAGAAATCTAATGAAGCGCAGTTTGTAGCGGAGCCGATGTCGCCAGTTACTCACACAACTACATACAATTCTCTGCATTCACAATGTAATACAATCAAAGGCCGATTCATAAATCCTAAGCCTTTGATTAGTCACAAACACTACCAACAGAAGCGTATTGACGACACGAAAATGTATTGACAGTGGAGTGATCACTGCTAACTGACGATTTCCTATACAAATGTACAGGCTATGGCGACAAGTGCCACGTCCCTCTAACATATCTCTTAATTTTAATATATGGGGTTCTAAAACGTGATGATTTTTAATAAAAAAAATATATTGTTATGCATTTTTGATTAGACACAACTATTGAATTTAATAAAAGAAAGATGTAGGTTAATATTGAAGTCATTTAGATTTATATTCTTCTTGTTTTTATTTGTTTTTAACCCTCAACAAATGTTTGATCTTTAAGCTGGGAGGCTGTTTATTTAATTTTTATTTATTTAGGACAATAAAAATTACACTATCAAAGTGTAATCAGCACCGTTGTCAAACTGCACTGTATTAAATTATAATTGCTATTTAGGGCGACACAGTAATACTAAACTTACATAGTGATACGAACACTGTATACTAATCATTTTATTAATAATTAAGTATCGTTAGTCCTGTATAAGCCGTGTTGGCTAAGTGGGAGGACACTCGACTTTCATTCCGAAGGTCGTGGGTTCAAACCCCGCCACGCACCTCTGGATTTTTCTTCTTGAGAAATTTATGTGCGCTATAAACACGTGTTTTAACGGTGAAGGCAAACATCGTGAGGAAACCGGCATGTTCTGAGAACTTTAAAAAAGTTTGAAGGACATGTGACATTCACCAACCCGCACTTGGCCAGCATGGTGCATTAAGGCCTAATCTCTCTCGTCCAGAGAGAAGTCCCTGTGTCCCAGCAGTGGGTACGTTAATAGGGTGATGATGATCGTTAGTCAATTTTAAAGAGAAACATTTACAAAAAGCAAAGCGGTGGCGGTTCCTACATCTGTATTGTTAAAACTGTGTAAATCAACTCCAAATCAAGAATAATAATTTCAAATGAAAGAGCGTGACTGCAAACATTATTGGACACACAAACACTCCTTGCGACAAGTCAAGATAATTTTAATATCTTGCCCGTACCTTAAAGTTATGTTTATTTTTGTCATTCTAAGCATATCCTTTGTATACACATAAAAATAAACATTTTAATTTAAGTATGAAGAGGTTCCCACGTCTTTCCTAGCCGTATAGCTGACTTTTCATAGCTCACTTTATATGTAGGACGGGCTATCTCAGACTGTAAGTATTTGAGGTGACGCGACACGTACTTCGGTCTGTAGAAATATAAATCTAGATATTTGCTATGACTCAGATACTAATTAATTCTAGTGGATCATGTATTCACAATAAATAAAAATAAATTATTGTTTCTTGTCTTTTAATAGCTGGTACCCGATTATGATATGAATTTATGATTATGATTTATGATGGGTGTTGGTAATCGAACTTTTGATGTGCTCTTAGATGGTAAAAAATTCATTATACTCTGAAGAAAAGGGAACGTTTTCGCATATTTAGGAAATTGTATTTGTATGAAGCCTAGCATACCTTCAACGCCATTTTGACAAAAACCGTGTGTTTTCGGCCAGTGATGAAACGCATGTCAATCGACAGATTTACGCCTACAAACAAAAAGTGTTAGGTCTAAAAAGTACAATAAAACCGCTTCTGTCCATTTTGAGCAAACTTAGTTTTACGGCCAGTGATAAAGCACCAGTCAATACTACACAGCTAAACATTCGATTTGATGTTTCTATGAAAATAAATGGCTTGACTTCATTTTTAACCAAAAATTGCGTTTGAATATTCAAGGGAATTGCGTTTGAATATTCAAGGGAATATTGAAACGCAATAATGGGGGCATAATATTTAAAAATAATAATAATAATAAAAATAAAATGTGTATTTGCGTATTTACGTAATCTATATAAATAAAAATGAATTGTTGTTCGTTAGTCTGATTAAAACTCGAGAATGGCTGAACGGATTTATCATAACATAGTCTTGATATGTTCGTGGAGGTCTAGGGAAGGTTTAAAAGTCGAGAAAAAATCGAATAATTGCCGGGATTTTTTTTTTAACAAAAACCCGTGCGTAGCGGGGGCGGGCCACTAGTTAGAAATAAATGATGAATGATACATATGTAGTTGTGACATAATAAAACTTAATTAAACTTAACCTTTTAAAAACGCAAATAGGACACCGGCTCAGCTTAAGAGATTTATATTATCGCACAACTACAGGTCAAAATCTCGTCAATCACCCACAACCTCGAAGCTCGAAGCTAACCTGAACTTGACACGAAAATTGCTCCATTTAATTATATTGTTGTTCTTTTCAGAGTGGTGGCGTGATGTTTTCGCCTCTGGGTCGCTTGCGTGTGGCGCAGGCCGTCAGGAAACAGGTAAGGGTTAACTCACAATACATAATCGTAAAATAAAATGTTCTTTTGTTGAGGGAAACGGGCTTTAGAAACTTTACGTTGTTTCTAAACAGTAGATGAGGCGTTTCCCGAAAAAAGTGAAATATAGGCACTTGGTTGGTTAACATTTTTGTAATTTAACTGTTAAAAAGTGGGGTTTTTGTCATCGTCATTTATAAATTTATATTATTAAATGACTTTCAACGAAAAAAGAAGGTTCTCGATTGAATAATGCACTACATCAAACGAGCTAAAAATGGTCATCATCATCATCACCCTATTAATGTTCCCACTGCTGGGACACAGGGACTTCTCTCTTGACGAGAGAGATTAGGCCTTAATTCACGACGCTGGCCAAGTGCGGGTTGGTGAATGTCACATGTCCTTCAAACTCTTTTTTGAAGTTGTCAGAACATGCCGGTTTCCTCACGATGTTTGCCTTTACCGTTAAAGCACGTGTTTAAAGCGCACATAAATTTCTCAAGAAAAATCCAGAGGTGCGTGGCGGGGTTTGAACACACGACCTTCGGAATGATAGTCGAGTGTCCTCCCACTTAGCCAACACGGCTTTTCTAAAAATCTCTTTCGTTTCTAAAAATGGTATTTGCCTGCAAATGTAAACTTATTTAATAATTAAGTAGGTATTATGTATGTATACATATAGTACAGGAACAGAGGAGGGGATTTCGGGATTTACTCGAGCGCGCAAATCAACTTTTAATCTATTAAGCACTTCTACCAAACATGAGCATCCTGCATACAAAAAACAACAACAACAAAAACAAGAACAGTTTTAAGAACAGTCTCTGGTGGTAGGCTTCGGCCGCGGCTTGTCACCACCCTCCGGGCTGGGCCAGTGCGTGAAGCGATTTTTTCGTGTTTCGTAATGTGGTCCGGATAATCCATATTCTAGACCTTCATGCTCCATCTTAGACCACATCGTCACTTTACATCAGGTGAGATTGTGGTCCATAGAAGGCTGATCAATAAAAAAAAAAATAAAAAAAAATAAAAAAAACTGATGATATCTTTTTTGTTGATTCCTGTATACTGAGTAAGAACACTGTATAGATAAGGTAATAATATGGAGATATTAGTATAGATATAGATAAATCTCACCTTCCAGCTAAGTCAACTGCCTGTGATCGGCACTGAAGCTGCTCCCATCGGCATCGGCGGCGGCGCCCCGCTCTGCTACCAGTTCCTCTGCGCGCCGCCCATGCCGGTAGCTTCCTGCGCGCCCTGTGAAATGCCCCCGCCCTACGCGGTCTACCAACTGCCCTTTGAGAGTAAGTACCACTATTTACTTTCCTATTGCTGGGACAAAAAAGGCTTTCTCTCTTGACGAGAGAGGTAGACCTTAATTAACCATGCTGGACAATTTGCAGGTTTGTTAATATCACATGTTCTTCAAACTCGTTTCCTCGCGATATTTGACTTCACCGCTAAGCACGTGTTAACTGCAGTCATGCCGTGACCATATTGATGCTTTAGAATCAAAGGTGGCATCATAGCTCCCGATCGGATAATTTAGTTTTTTTTGTATGAAAGGTGAGTTTGGCCCGGGTGTTCTTAGACATGTTTCATGAAAATCGGTTGAGCCGTTCTAAAGTTATGGGGGTGAGAGTGGGGAAGGAAAACCGAAAATCTGCAAATAACTCGAGTGGGGTATCAAATGAAAGAGCATCGCGTGCGCGTGCCCTAACTACTAAATATTATGGTGTTTACACATAAGGAAATTAAAGCATTGGAATCGGTGGTTTTTCTTAAATTTTAAAATTTAGATTTTTTTTATGTAATATCAAATACTTCGCCCGCCTTCCTACCTGTCGGCAAATATTATGAAAACTTGTTTTGCATCTTGTATCTTGTCATTATCATTTCGGTAATTGAATTAAGTACCATTGCTGAAAATTATGCCTCCTTAAATACAAAGGTTAGACCATAATCAACAACAATGTTGTGGCTTGTGACTTATCGCGGTAGTGTTGACCTTCCATCAAAGAAAATATTAGATAAAAAGCGCATAATTACTAATATATCGTCCCGCTTGCGAGGCAGCTCAAACATAGATTTGCCTCAGGCAAAGAATAAGCACGACGACCACGTGAATCGATACACAGCCTTAGACCCATTTATAATAATAAAAATAAATATAAAAACTTAACTTAATTTATTTTGTGCCACAATAGAAAAGCTTAAAACTAGAAATGGGTAACATTAACACAATTAATTCAACAAAAAAGATAGACGCTCAGCATTTGATCCAGTAGCTCAGAGCTGCTGATCACTGATATTCTGCGTCCCCTTATTATTTCAACTTATATTCTTTCTTTACAGCAACCCCAGCACTTTACGCCCCCCCGGCCCAATACGCGCTCCTCCCCGCCCCCTACACAGCATGCTGCGAGCCCGCATGCTGTGCGCCGTTGGACAAGCAGCCTCGCGGCATCGCCGCACCGCCGCCGCCCTGCCACCCGGCATTCATCTACTAAACTAAACTTCTAGATCTAGAAACGCAACGCTCTAACTGTTTAAAGAACAGGCCTTATAGACATTGTTCGTATAGAATATGTTTGTGCGATCATCGTAGGTGGGATTATTGATAGCGCGATCAACTTTTAACTCGAATAAGTGACAACTGACAATGCACGAAGCGGTCGCGCGATCAAATTTCAATGATCGCGTCGTTTTTGAGTGATGATCGCACACTCGCGTTTAATAAGGACAGTGCTTCAATCTTTCAGATCCAAATTTGTTGAAAATGCAGAATGTTTTTGTATTGGATTCATAATGTTTTTGGTGCAGACATTTACGTTTGGCTTAATATTTCTTCAATGAAGACCGTGCATCGACAAACGCTGAGTAGGATATCAATAGTTATGCCCATAAGTGGAAGTCGTAAAACTTCCTACATGATTTTCGATGGTACTACCAATCTATGAGTACATACAAAGAAGGCATGACACCTCGATATAAATTTTTTTCGTTCTATGATAATAAAACTATTCAGATTGCATTACCGTTCAAAATACCATTCATAACATTTTTACAAACGAAGCATTCTCATTTTCAATTAATTGGGTGCGACATTTTTTTGTATTTCAAGCTCAAATTAAAATAAAAACTAGTTTAGTTGTAACATTAACAGAGCGGTACTATCGCGTCATAATATCCTTTACAAATAGATTTTTGGATATTTATTCCATCATAAAAGACATTTTTCCTAAATTATTTAGTTACCTAATAATTAACGATTTTTTTTATTGTTTGCTGAAGTCTTCCAATAGTTAATAGCGATCAACCCCAAAAAATAATTTATTTTACTATATACTTATTTTATACTTAACAGACATTTAATTGAACAGCATATATAGGAAACCAGATTTCATATCAACGTAATGCATAAAAAAAATAAGAAAATATACTTTATCATAACAATAATTTAATAAACAATATCTATTTAAAAATTAGTTATTTTATATGCAGATGTAATGGCTTCTTAAATTTCTCATACAATAACAGCTGTTATTTAATGTATCGTGAGTACAAAGAAAAAACTAAATATTTTAAAAATGCCTTTTCATTAAGCATATACAAAATGATGATGATTTGCAGTCACCAAATAGGATTTAATAAATGTTGTAAGCCAAAGCTTGATTGAACAGTCGGTCTTGTTTGTTGATCGCGTGATAAAAATAAATATATAAAAATAACAACCGACAAGATTTCGTTTTTGAACTATGAAATCTCAGTAAAAAATCACTAGGTAGGTATATCTCATAAAAACATGTAACGAGAACGATAACGAATAACGAAAAAGCGATAGTCGCATTTTCACTGCGATGGAGATTGCTATATTAACCTGCTGAGCGCGCGATTATCAGCCTTGAGTCATGAAGATTTTTCATTAAGCGATTGTGTGAAAAGGTGACTAAATTCTACATTTAGGACTAAGATAGAAAAAAGTGTTCAGAATCTTTTCAGAAGAGTTTTCGATACGTGTCTGCTTTTAATTTAATAGTTTTTAAGATGTATTTAGCTTCCAAAGTAATCGTAAAGTGATCGTGGATTCATGTGCTATCAATAATTTATTATATCTAGTATAATTGATGGCAAATCAAATTGTATTTATTCAGCGTAATAATATCACTTTTAAAATAATGTGAAATATTTTCTTAGACTTAATTTAACCGTTAATCTTGTTAATATAATAAAATTATACTAAAGTAATGCTTCAACTTTTTGAGAAATCTTTCTAGCACTCTTGTGGCGATGTTTTAAAAATCTTGATGTTGTGAGTTTCTTAAATACAATTTGATTTTTCAGTAATGAGCTGGTACATAAATTTAGTGAAATTACGTCATGTTACAAATGGAAATATTTATGCGACAGTGACATTTCTATGGCGTAATTTTATTAAGGATTGGGTGTATTAGTGAGCATAAGAATATCAATAATATTATATTCGTGCGATGTAAGCACAACGAATGATGGCACAAAATGCATAGTAGCTGCTAGTCTATAGATACCTCTATAAAAGACAAAATATAGCTTGTTATCCTTCAAAAGGATTTCGTTTTTAGTATAAGATTGTTTTATAATTCCCTAACAGAGAAATATTTTATAAAATTATGTTTTTACATTGTTGCTGTTAAATTTCACGGGTCCAAGTAATAATCCGTTGAATACATTTTGAAATTATGCTGTTTTTGCATAATTTCAAAATGTATATATTGTACTGTTGTTATTTTGGAGACATGAAGTAATATTTATTTGAGATTTATTTATAAATCGTTTGGTGTGTTTTGTTGTTGCCGAGATTATGCCGGAGTAGTCAAACTTTTTATTATAACTGTTGAATAATAATACTAAATCGTCAAAAATGTGATATATAAAGCTCTTTAAATAGTAGCAATAGAATTTTTTCGTAGTTTCTTATAGTTTAGATTTTTTTCCTTCATTAGCCTTCAAATAAAAATAGGACCAAAAATGTTATCAAAAAAAAAATCGTGCAATAATAAAAATAAAGTATTTAACTAGTTATAGTATCACATCTACATAATACGTAAATATTAAAATGTTATAAGTGGATGTTACCGTTATATAATCTATTACATTATATCCATAAACTAACTACCATTTTTAGGAGATTAGATGAGCAGCTCATTATACAAGAAATATTTTAAAAATTAAATCGACTTTGAAATTAAAGGTTAAGGCTTTTCTTAATAAAGTAAAAATATCTACTTGAAAGTATTACATGAATATTTAGCAACCTCTTCTTCGAAGTCGATGGGAAAAACGATTATTTTTAGATTAAAAACGGGGTACTTGTTCCAAGAGGGATGTTCCAAGGTACTAGTTCACGCGGGAAGCGGGACGCGAGGCGGGAGCGTCTATCAGGCGGTTCAATTTTGTCTGAAAACGTCTCTCGTTGTGGTCGTGTAGGTGTGAAGAGAGCCATAGTCAAGTATGGGAACGTCCGCCGCGCGGCAGAGTCTCCCGCCTCGCAGTCGCTTTGATTTGACTGCCTCAGTGGCGCGATGGGCGAGGGTCCGCTTGCGGCGCAAGAGGTAGCGGGTTCGATTCCCGCCAGGGGGTCAAGTGTTTGTATGTTCTGCAAGCACTTTCTCCTTGGTCTGGGTGTTTAATATGTATAATAAAAAAATATCAATGTATGTATGTTTATTATATTAAGTATATCAGATGTCTAGTACCCGTAACACAAGCTAAGAGCTTACCACGGGGCTAGATGTTGTTGTGTGGATTGTCCGGAAATATTTATTTATTTATTTATGTGGAGTGACAGTTTTTTGGCAGGCCTGATTATCTAGTCTCCATTAACTACTATATGGAAGAGTCCAATTTTTTTATTAAATATAATATGAAATGGATATTGTACCAACTACCGTTTTTAATCTAAAAATATCGATAAACATCTTAGTTTTTAAAAAATACAACTCTCAGAAAATAGAAATAGTTTCTTAGCAAACGGCTGAAAAATAAACAAAATTTATTAAAAACTTACTTTTCCATAACTTTTGCGATATTTTTGTATATATTTATTTGTATATCTTGTCTGTATACTTGGGTATCTTCTATGAGGTCTTTTGCCGTTAGATATAAGGCTTCGTCTCAATTACTATATATACTCCATATACGACTAGTGTCACTGAAAATACTGTCAATTTGTCGTCTCTTTTTACAAATATATACTGTTAGTTAAGTCTTATTATCTATAAATATTTATAATATACATGTAACTTTTTGTCCGTTTGTAAGGTCCGCTTGACTCAAGAGGTCTCTTCTTTTCCGTTACGAACTTGACAGAGCGGACGTGGTCGTTATGTGTCAACGGTGTGGGCAGATGATATTCGACTCAACCATCGCCTCACTTTTTTCTGCTGGCGCAAGAGGTAGCGGGTTCGATTCCCGCCTAGAGGTCAAATGTTTGTATGCTCTGCACTTTATAGTACAAAATATTTATATATGTATGTATGTCTATTATATTAGGTATAATGTCTAGTGCCCGTCACACAAGCTTAGAGCTCACTAACTCTTTTTGAATGCAATTAATAGTCTCATAAAGCATATATTATAATATAACAAAGAATGAGTATACATATTTGTATTTACAGAAAATACCATAAACTTAAAAAGTTACATGTATATTATAAATAATGTATTTAATGTGAAACGTTCGCTTCGTGCTCAATTTTTTTTAAAGGGCTTGTCGTAAGTTCCTTCCGTTGTTTTACCTCACTTATTGTCTGTATTTTCAAATTATCTAAATGTACCTATATGTATCGTGTCTCCTAAGATCATTGTTATGTATTATATAGGGTCAATGTATGTATTCTTCACGCTTCCCAGTTGTTATTGTGACTATGTGTATTTTATAATATAAAAAAAAATATTTATTCAATATTTCTTTCTATACATTTACGTAACTTAAAAAAAATGAATATATCAATATTATAATTATCATTATTACATGGTAACATAAAGACGCTTTCGCTGTCAGCTTGCTAATTATATTTTAAATATTTATTGATTTTATTTCAATTGTTTTAATTCATCAGACAGAGATACATTCAAGAGGAAGGATTATTTATGTCCTTACAAACAAATTGCACCTGAAATCAGTACGTACGGGTTGCTAGTTTTTGATAAATTAATATATCACAAATAACTGGCCAATTCGTACGATCTTTTTAAACCACCTCAAAATATATAAAGCCTGACCCAGTATTCAATATTCAATAGTCAACCTTTTTAACCCTTTCCGCTTATATATATATATATATATTTATATACAACCTGTATAACATTTCCGAGTTATTTAATTTCCATAAGATATACAAACATTTTCCAGTCAATAAATTTGATTTGAAAGTGAAATAGATATATTACATTTGTTTTTACATAATTTTTTACATATGTTTTGAAGATTATAATATTATTATAATCTTCAAAACATGATTATTTCAAAATGATTAGAACATTAATAAATATTTACACATATTCATAAAAATAACTGCCCTATCAATATTATGTGGCCTAGAGACTTTACTGCCTGACATATCGAATAAAATCAGTATGCTAGCTAAGACATAGAAACTATTTTTAAAATTGTATAATACAATCTTGCTAGAACGTGTTAGTGTATGTGAAACGATGTAATTTAGACAATATTATTATAATAATAGTTATGTA
The DNA here is from genome assembly GCA_929108375.1 of Gymnoscelis rufifasciata. Classification (NCBI taxonomy): domain Eukaryota; kingdom Metazoa; phylum Arthropoda; class Insecta; order Lepidoptera; family Geometridae; genus Gymnoscelis; species Gymnoscelis rufifasciata. Next base: position 1,665,635 of record OV815327.1, on the reverse strand, counting down.
GATGAATTATAATAATTATTAATTCTATTATCTAATTATTATACGTAACGATTTTAGGTGAATCTGATGTATTAATGCCATTATGCTATTTGATGGTATATGCATAGCATAGTAATTCTGTAACTTCATTTTCATTTACGTCCTCCAATAATCGTTAATCTTTTCATAACTCGACCCAAACTATTTAAATATTCCCTTACTCTATTGTTATAGTTTTTGTTATTTTCATGATTTGAAATAAGAACTGTTGCAAACGTATACGTGCGCGAGGAAAATGTCATAAGTCATGAAATACGAAAATCCGTCTCAAAATTTCATGTTAACGAGTAGGTACAGGGAGGATGACAATATTGCAAAGGTAAGATAGATTTTAATCCAAAATGTCCAGAAAAGTGTACCAGCGCGGATGGTAATGAGATTTGACGTCCATTAAAACAACTTTTATTTTATTTTCAGTACCAAAATGGAGTAGAATAATGTATGAAATGAAAAGGTTGAAAGGATAGGATGTTGGGATATCAAAATTTATATCTTTTTCGTTTTTTCAATGTACCGGTTTCATTTTAGAGATGAATTTCTTGTACATGTAGTCTAATAGTTCCACGATTCGAGTACATAACGATTCATCGTCTCTCGCAGATGAGTTATCCCAATTTGTTTTCTCTAAAATGAAACCATTTTTGATAAAACCTTTACAAATTTGTAGTTGACATTTTTTGTTATCATAAATTTACCCCTTTTTTGAGATACTTGTGTATATATCGCTACAAAACCAAATACTTGTTGGATAGATATTTCTTAGTAATATTTTGAATTGTTAACTACTTTTAAGAGTCCTAACAACTAGATCGCTATGCATTACAAATCGGCTTGTATAATCGACCAGTATTTTAGTGGTAAAGATATATTTATAGAATTTAAGACTTACTTGCTTTTAATTAATGACTCAGATTTTGAATAAAAACATCTTAAATTCTAATTGAGTTGTTGTACACGAAAAAATCGTATGGTTGGAAAAATATATAATAAAACAACAAAATATAAAATAAAAAACCAACAATCACGTTGCAATATAACTAAGTTACAATGTCTCTTCATTAAATAAAAGCAATGCACAAGTTGCACTTAAAATAATAAAAAATAACAAAAAATATTAGTTTTTAGAAAAATCAAAGCTATATGTAGCAAAATAATACTCTTTAATTGTGTGTATATGTGATTCAATATTGTCGTAATTTGCTAAATTATATAAATCAATAAATATATTTAAATTATTATAATATATAAGTGTGCTCTCGTGATCATTCAATCATTACGCACATACAAACAAAAATAATAATATACGAATTATTATAAGCTATTATTATTACTCCATTGTACCATCGAATAATAATTGTTGATTGTTATTACATAATGATTGTCTAGTAATTATGTATGTGATATTGTTATTGGAGTCATAGATATTTACAGGCTAATAATACTAATTCTATTATTCTCCTTGTTGACTTGTGTGTGTAATAGTATATAGGTAATTCTAAACTATAATAGAACTTAAGGTTTCACTTTTAAATATCTCAAATTTCATCTATATACTTAATTTTATTTATTTGTTTAATATTCTGCATATATATATCAAATATTATATATTATTAAACATTAGAAAATTTAATTCATTTTTATAGCGAAAATAACATATGAATATAAGTTAGTATAACTTTAAGAGTTTTATTGATAAATTATTTTTTATTTAACTTAAAAATTGTTTGTTTACTATTATTTACAAAAAATGTTATGTAGTTCTGAAAGAATTTTCAAATAAATAAAATTAAGTTAGTAAATTTATTTAATATGAATTAAATAAAAAAACACATCTGACTGTCTTTTCAAAGTAAGCTATTTAAAATTAATTTGCTTGTACTTAACGAAAATTAGGAAAATTTTATTTATATTTAGTAAAAATGTGTAACTTTGTTCCTATTTAGAACTTCATTGATTTCTATTTACAATTTTTAAATTATTCAATAGTTTTGCGGGAGATATCATTTTTTTATTATAGAACCAAAGGTTACTCATATAATAGAGATATTGAATAAACGCTGGCAAAATTATTTAATAATTACGAAAGACCGTGTTTTGGGAATTGTGTTAAGTCAGTGAATTTTCAATATACCTATATTATGCAGATTTATATAGTAAATGTTATAACTTATATCCCTGATCGGGAACCAAACCTGCGTTTCAAGTACATTATGTATAACGAAGTCACTATACTGAGAGAGTCTTTTACAAAATAGAAACAAATTTATTATGTATGCTTATTCATTAGATTTTGATTATTATATCTTTATAATAAATATTATTAATTGAATATCAGCATCGAAAGTATAATAATGCTAAGTACATTAAATAACCTGAAGCAATAACAAGTACACTTAATTTAAGTTAAATGTATTAATTAAATTTAATTAATGTAAATTTGTTGTTTTATTAAATTAACTCCACTTCCGGTATTCCCTCCATGATAAGATTTTTCCGCGAAAATATGATACCTATTTCACTCGGTAAAATTTACCATTCTACTTCTTTAGGCTCTGTCGAAGCACAATTTTTTAGTTTACATCAAGTGAATAGGCATGATAACTACATAAAAAACAGTATTCTGTTTAGTCCGTCCGTAAAAATACTAATAGCTTGTTTCTTCAAAATTTAGTACGCACGAAAGCGTTGTCACGAGAAAATTCAATTTTTTTTTTATGTTCGATAAGTCATCATTTGACCACAATCTCACCTGATGTAAAGTGACGATGTTGTCTAAGATGGGACATGAAGACCTAGAAGGTAGATGGCTTCTCCGGGCCACATTACGAAACACGAAAAAGTCGCTTCACGCACTGGCCCCGCCCGGGGGTGGTGACAAGCCGCGGCCGAAGCCTCCCACCAGAGACTGTTCTTAGCACCACCCGGAGGTCACGTGTAAGGATTCAGAGAGTTTACACTTACGGACGTGGACAGACAAAACCTCGAAAAGTCCAACCTCCTTAGTCTGGTTGTTTGATATTGTTGATAAATGTTTGTCTATTATATAATATATTAATTTTATCGGATGACTAGTAGCCGTAACACAAGCTTAGAGCTTACGTGGCTTGTTGTGAGGATTGACCAAAAAATATTTATTTATTTTGTTGTTGCTTGACTGAAAACACAAAGTCGTACGTTTATGTGTCTCACAGTTAGCTATAAAACAAGTAGGTACCAATAAATTCCGTTACTGCAGACGCATTCTGTCAAAAATCGAATCCGAACTCGAAATCACTCAAGTGACCGAGCTCACTTCGAACGCTCGTCACTGAGGCGCTGCAGGCGCTATCGAGTTTTACAGAATACAAAACTTTCAACTCACCGCGGATTCAGCTTAGTAAGGATCGACATGAGTTTACAGAATGCGACTACTGATTCGTTTTTTTTAAATGGAGACCGGTTTTCCAATGCTTGCGCATAGATGGAAAAGGATTTAATGTGGGTGTAAATAACTTTGCTTTCAAATGCAAGCAAATGGGATGTTAGAAGGGATTATGCGATGAACAACACAAACGCGATTCTACCTATCCCATACAACACGGTTTACACACAACTGCAGTTTAATACATTCGTAATTCTATACAGTCTATATTTTGACGTAATCGGAATTCATCTTATTCGCGATTCTACACAACATTTCTTCAATCTTAGAGTTACAAACGAGTACTACAAATAGTTACCAACGCCTTTTAATAAATAAATATAAATATATATGTCGGAGCAGGAGGGCTTCTCTGGGTCAGGCATCGTAGGTTTTTAGGGCAATGAGCTAAATCACAACACCAGGTATAACAGGCTATGGGTATGGTATCGCTCTTATTCGGTTATCCGGTTATCCGACGTTACTGGCGCGCGCCGTCATATATTTATCCTTTACTAGTGGCCCGCCCCGGCTTCGCACGGTTTTTTATTCAATTTTCTTTCCCGGCAATTATTCGATTTTTCTCGCCTATTAAACCTTCCCTGGTCCTCCACGAACATTTCAAGCCTATGATAAGATAAATCCGTTCAGCCTATCTCGAGTTTTAATCAGACTAACGAACAGCAATTCATTTTTATTTATATAGATTGCTGTTTCTTTATTACAATAATTCTTATAAAGCCTACTTAAATACTAATTCTAACGAAACTTATTTAATTAGTTCTAACTTATGCTAGAATGATCGGCAACTGGTCGTGATTGTGGAACAGCTTGTCTGTTGACAAAGGCCTCCTCTAAATATTTCCACCCATTTCTGTCTCTAGCTAGACGAGTTCATACATACCGGACCAGCTGTTTTCTTGAGGTCATCTTCCCATCTTTTGTTTTGTCTGCCTCTACTTCCTTTTTCGTCTCTTGGATACCATTCTGCTACTAACTGAGTCCCTTTTTATTTTATTTTCTCTCAACATTATGTCCCAAATGTATATGCATATTTGTTGAGAAAACGCCAGTAGTGTAAATATGGTTAAGCTGCCTCATATCATTCAGAGGCAGCTTCACCATATTTTAACTTGAATCGATCTATTCTATTCAACTAATCAGATACCTAAATCAGAGGCAGCTTCACCATACTGTAACTTGAATCGTTCTACTCCAACTGGTCTCCTTGATTGTGCTCCATTCAAACCACTTTTGGTAACAGGTTCCTACTAAGTTCAATTAATCGTGCAACTAGTCTCTTTTAACTCTGTTTAATCCATCAGATCTATCATCTACTCAGAATCAAATAAAGAATTTATGATCGGACTATCGACATGATTGTGAATTGATAACTGATCCCTACTCAGTTCAATTCATTGTGCAACTGGTCTCTTTTAACTCTGTTCAATCCATCAGATCCATCATCTACTCAGAATCAAATAACAAATTATGATTGGACCACCGATATGATTGTGAATTGTTTTATATTTATATTCAGATGAAAAATACTTTAATACTTACAGTAGACATGTCATGTATTTATCATATTAAAACAACTTATTCAGTAAGGATACAATTTTATTAAAAATAAAAAACACTTATTAAAACTACTTAGTAACATTATAAGGACTACACAAGATCTTATGTATAATGAGTACATCTAATTGAGTTAACTTACAACTTTATTATCAATACACCATTTATTCAAACAAATTACATTTTTTAAAGCACAGATATTCTTATGATAGATACATTTATAGACATCACTACAGTTTTTATAATGATCGTACAAAGTATAAAAGTTTGGGCATTTAAAATTTTCTAAGTTTACCACATTATGATTATTAAACATTTCTGTTACCCACTTTACTTTTTCATCGCCTTTTACATAAATACATTTATTTTCTAGTAGAGGTGAAATGAGATGTTTATAACTTGAAAAAGGTATGAATCCTTCCTTCCAATATATATTTCTATTTCTCTCAATCCAGTCAACCTGTCTCATTTCTTTTTTGGTTAGATCATAAAATGGATAAGGTTGACGTAGTAAAAAACTTTGTATTCCTTCACCATTCAGAATAGCTATCTCTTTTGGTATAAACTGATTTGATTCAGTTTTGAAACCTTGAACATCGACTATTAGCTTCATGATATCTTACGAACTGTACTCGTGAGAGGTTTATATTCTATAATACGATCGTTGATAATGAGACAATAGGCACTCGTTTTGTCAGGAAAATCTTTATCACTTTCTATATCAAGTCTTACATCAACTGGTCCAATTTTTAATGTTTCATTTTGCCTTGAACAGTCTATTACAAACAAAGGCGCCTTTTCTTTAAACTGCGTGATATCAAGCAGCGGGTCAACTGGAGAGTTGTAATAAGACTGACGGAATCTCATGTACATTTCATATAATATACGGTATTTTCCATTATCAAAATCAAGTTTAAGTGCATCATATGGATATGTTTGTGAATTTAAAAATAATGTAACATTAGTTAAATTACAATGATCAAACAGTGAACAATTTCTATCCTTTAAACTTTTCTCAGCTGTCTGAAGACCGAATATTACATATCTAGGTTTTTCAAGTTGAGAGGCAGTTTTAATGGACCATGAATGCTTCTTTGTTTTAGGTAACAATGGATATTCATATGTATCCCAGTTTCGGAATGCTATTTGTATTGGCTTATCTTTTTCTAACTGTTTTAAGAGTAGTAATCTCTCCCGATCGGAAACTTTAATATGAGGTACACGCCATTGAATTCTTTCAATATTTACGGTCACATGATTATTATTATCAAGTATGAGAGCATCATGATTAGATTTACATCTTGTTATAATTAATTCGTGTTTACAGTTAATTATGATTTTGTTATAGTCTTCAGCAAATCCTAATAGTTTACTCAGAGGCAATACTGCATTAAAAATACCTTTTGCAGATTTGGTTCCATTCAAGTTCCATCCCCATAGAGCAGCCTGTTTACTTTCTCCCTCATTCATTGAAATGTAAGATTTAATTGTAGAAGTAATACCGACATGTCTAATACGATCAATTTCAACGCCATTTATCTCATATCTTATATCATGAAAAAGAAACGGTATAGGGTTATTGTTAAGCTGACTCTCCTTTCTTATAAGTTTACCCGCAGCATCCTTCGTATATACTTCTATACAACCTTCAATGTAAATGGAGCTGCTTGCAGGGAGTAGATAAGTTTCTTGCTGATTAATTGGTATTCGTATTTCATCGTTTTCTTTGAAGCTATTGGTGTATGGAGTATAGGAATGCACTTCATAACCCTCGATAGAGTTGTCAAAATGAGGCGCTTCATTAATTTGCAAGATACTCATAGTTTAAAACCCAAATTTCTTAAAAACTCTTTATTAATCTCACTGAGAGCTGGCACGATACGTGCGCGTTTAATGGAATCACGGGTTAAACTATTCGTTTTTGTAGATGTACCACCACTTTTCTTACGTTTTCTAACATTGAAATCAATCATATTTAATATTTGTAGTAAATAATGCTACTTATTTATTCAAAGTATAGACTAATACTGAACTATTATGTTTCAATCATACAATTTATTTGAAATTAAACATACGATTTTCAAGAAATTTTAGACATAAATGACCACAGTTATATGGATGACTGCCCTGATAATTAATATAGTTATAGCGAATGTTGTCACCCAAGTACCTTATAAATTCTGTCGGTGGTTTAAGATCACCATAACTATCAAAATATTCAATATGTTCATTTCTCTTAACATAAGCTACCCAATGCGTTCCTTGATTTTTAGAGTTATCCAAATTAATTATACCACATTCAATTTTGCGTGGTTGTTTAGGTAATTGATCTCTCATGAATACTCCTCTAAAATACGGAATATGTTTTTTTGAATATTTCATTATATCAATGTTGGTAAGAGGACGATCAGGTAGCTGTTTATTCAGTTTTTTGTCGAGGCGTAAATACCCAAACCACCTTTATATGGTTTAAGCTGTAATCCATTGCCTAGACATACCGGTTCAAAATTCTGATTTAGACTTTTCATCACATTCCATGTTTTTTGTGCCACCTGAAATGTTTTTACCATGCGTGATATAGCGGATGTTTTTTTAACTAGAGCACCAGCAGCAGATAGCCCCGTAATTATTGGTATTAGTGGTAAGAATCCTCCTGTCTTCGGTAGCGGTATCACACGTGGAATTTTCACCTCAGAATCAGATCCAAGATCTTTAATTGCAGCAATAGCTAAATCGATAGCCAGCTTTTTACATTTCGGTTTTGCTTTACGGATATTTTTTTTCGCATATGCAACAACTTTTTTAAAACCTTTTTTTAAGCCCGATCCATTTGAAAGCTTCGTCAGCATTGCTTTGTTAACAATATTCGCGGCAAGCTTTTCTCCTACACTCGCATTTGAAGATGATGATGCTCGTTTCTTAGACATTTTCATTAAAATCTTATCTGCTGCGTGTCTGGTTTGTAAATTATCTGTTTTCATATATGCAATATCGTGTTGCTTGCAATACTCGTCAAGTTGATTAACACCTTTGTCACCTCTGTTAAGTCTCTTCCGTAAGTTTGTACCTGGTCCGCAATAATTATAGCCCGGAAGATGTAACTCAAACGGTAGATAATTTATAACACTATTCACAAGACCTTTCCCTTCCATAAGTAAACGAAGAATGACAAAATTACACTTGATATTTATAATATATTAGTGTTGCTAATCCAACTATTTTCTTGAGGTGGTAATCCTAACCACTTAACCAACACTTTACTCCCTTTTTTCTTTAGTACTTTTTCAACTAAATACACATCAGGATTTTTGTTTTCTGAAGCTCTTGAGCATAAAATGACCCCAAAATTCTATTTTTTCTAGAGTCTTCCAGCAGATACGTTGGTGGATTAGTATTCTGAACTTCAACTACTTTAAATAATTCTGTCGACCAATTTGGAGTGTATCCTTTATCAAAGTGTGCTTTGTGCTTACTTATTCGTACTACATTACCCACAGCAAAACGGCTTTTTCTTTTAATTATTGATTTATTCAGAACATTATATTTATGCATCACAATCTGTTTTGTATCCTTATTAACCTGGGCTGGACTCATTTGAATAGTTCTATGTTGAGTATGATTGTAATCATCCACAACTTTATCTAAGGTTCCATCAGCCCATTGAAAATTACCTTTCAAACTAAACGTCTTATAAAGTTTACCCTTTACAGTTCGTATAACTCTTTCGACAATAGAAGCCTTTTTAGTTGAATACGTTGAGTAATGGTTTATAGAATGCAATTGCATAAGCTTTTTAAAACTTTTATTGTAGAATTCTTTACCCCAATCTGTTTGCAAGTTTATAGGCACTCTACCATTAGACAAAATGCATTGAAATGATTTTGTTACAGAATCTTTAGCTTTGTTTTTTAAGGGTCTCACCCAAATGTACTTTGAAAAGCAGTCAATAACGATAAGTATAAAATTATAATTTGAATTATTATTTGATATTTTTTGTACATCAATGAGATCAGCTTGCCAAAGATCATCTATGTCTTTGAGTACAACGCATCTTCGGAGAAAATTTACTCTTGCATTCTTGTGTATTTCGTTCACTACATCTTCTTTACTCATTTTAGCTTCTTTAATCCTTGACAACCGTTTAACAACTAAACGAATTTTTATCATGACTATGTTTTTATGATTTTATTATACCCGCTTCCTGTAGTTCTTCAATGATGGAAATAATTTCATTATCTTGATTTGTATTTCCAGCTTGTTTGGAAGCAATGAGAAGTTTTAATCTCTCAACTAGCTCATTAGGGTCATCCCAATAGATAAAATCCGTATTTTTTCTATATTTCTTCAATACGTTTATGTTACCACCAACTTTTTTACTATTATCAACTGCTGATGTGATGAACATGGGTTTAATAATTTGTTTATATTTTTCACCTTTGTCTCCCTTTATCTGACCATTATCATCATAATCACGCTTATGAGCATTCGTTTCTAACAAGATGTTTTTATAAGCATTTTTATCATTTTCAGTAACCAATTCTAGATTCGGTTTTTTATGTAATAACACCTCTTTAAGTCCTTCAGTCAACTGATATTCAGCATTATCAATCTTGATTCTACATGGTTCCATGTCACCATCGATTGAGGAAATTATTTTAACTAGACAGTTACCCATCATTAACTGATCACCTACTTTCCGGACACCGAAAGGAATATTTATATTAGGTCCTTACATATGAAATTGGCGTTTTGTATGGGAGGAACAAAAAGTCGAATATTTTTTAATATAATATATTTAATTAATCAAAGTATGAACCATTATTTTCTATGCACTTTTGCCATCTTATAGGTAGTTCATTGATCCCTTTACTAAAAAAACCAGTCGGACGGGAATCAATAAAATCTTTGAAGGTGATTTGGACTGCCCCATCGGAGTTGAATTTTTTCCCTTGCAAGAAGTTATCCAAATTTCGAAAAAAATGGTAATCTGTTGGAGCAAGGTCCGGGGAGTACGGAGGATGTCTTAGACTTTCCAATTGAAGCTCTTCTAATTTAGTAGCCGTCTGTTGCGCAGTGTGTGGTCTAGCGTTGTCGTGAAGCAGCAGTGGCGTGGAGCGATTGACCAGCCTAGGTTGTTTAGCCGCTAGCTTTTCCATCATGGTTTGCAATTGCTGACAATAGACATCAGCCGTAATAGTCTGGCCAGATTTGAGAAAACTGTAATGAACAATACCGGCACTAGTCCACCAAACGCTTACAAGTAACTTTTTTGGGGTTAATTTTCGCTTGGGGCAGGATTTGGCTGGCTGGCCAGGATCCAACCATTGCGCTGAGCGCTTCCGATTATCGTAAAGAACCCATTTTTCATCACAGGTAATGATTCGGTTTAAAATACCTTCATTATTGTGCCGGTTTAGTAATGTAACGCAGCAGTCGACGCGCGTTTGCCGGTTTGCTTCAGTCAATTCGTGAGGTACCCACCTTTCAAGCTTTTTAATCTTCCCAATTTGCTTCAAGTGAATTAAAACAGTTTTATCACTAACACCGCAGCCTGCAGCTAACTCGGACGTGGTTTGCGATGGATCCGCTTCCACAATAGCCTTCAACTCTTCATTATCAACTTGAGTCTCAGGCCGTCCACGGGGCTTGTTCTGCAAGTCGAAATTTCCAGAACGAAAACGTTGGAACCAAAAACGAACTGTGTTTTCTTTTGCAACACGACCGCCATACACATCATTCACCCTTCGAGTTGTTTCCGCAGCACTAGTGCCACGGCGGAACTCGTACTCGTAAATAATGCGATATTTTAAGTTTTCCATTTTGTAAAATGAGTGACGCAAACAGAAAAAAACAGAAGAAAAAAAACAAATGAATGACGATCATCGAAGCACAAATACATGAGTCTATAGCTGTACAAATTTGAATTTGGAATTCCTTACCAAAGAGGAGAAATTTGTGATTAAAGTGGCCAGTACGAAAAACGCCAATTTCATATGTAAGGACCTAATATCATAAAGCCCACTCAGATATTTTTTTGTTATAGATACGTCTTTGTTATCATTGTTTTCCACATCAGTAAAATATTCAGAGCCCGAAGCATAATGTACTGTTTCTGAATCTGCATCCGATGAATCATATACCTTTAATGGTGTGGAGGTAGTGGCATCATTTAATTTGGTCGGCATGTGTATAGTATTCACATTAAAATCACATTTTACATTATTTTGATTAGATTCTATTAATTGTGTTAAAGGTTCTGTAACAGGTTTAAACATTTTATTGAGTTCATGGTTGTTTTGATCTTCTATATTTCTAAGTTGTTTGAGTTTATTTTTTATGATATTTGATGATGTTATTATCTGTTCTTTAATATTAAGACTCATCTTTTGTCTTTATGCTTTCACTTAACTCTTGCAAATGACGATATTTTATTTCAGGATAAGTATATAAAGGTGTCTAGATTTTTTCTATATCTACCGTTATTTAATTCAGAGTCTTTATTTATAGTTAAGAAACTATGCTTTTCTCGCCAAACATTATGACAAATATGCCTAAATGTATTCCATGACATATCTGAATTTACATGCTCATTGTATATATGCTTTAAGTTTATTTCATCTTGTTTGAAGAGCAATAATAAATTTGTATTATCGCGAATCAACTGTTTCGGTACCCTTGAATATGTTTGCGAAAGATAAAAACAATCTATTTGATTGTGTCTACCCATAGTGAAATAATTACGAATGTTGCTCTGACTTTCACAAACCACATCATCAAAAATCATCACCGTATTCGGTAATGCATCATTTGGATGTATAACTTCACTATTATTACTACATTCCTGAAACTTAATTTCAGGAACTCTTAATAAAACTTCTTTGAGAAAACAATATACACTTTGGAATGAGGTTTTTGTGTATAAATTCAAGTGCTTAAATCTAAGACCGTTTTTATGTAACAATAAAGAAACCATTACATTAGTTTTACCACAATTAGATGGCCCACAAATCAAACAACGAATGCTATTAGGTAACAATTCACCATGTTTTGATAGCCGTGATTTTGTTTCCAAATTAATAGGGCTAATATCCAAGCTTAACGTTTGTTTCATAAGCTTCATTGTTATCAAATGATTATTATTGCTATGTTATACCCATTTTATAGAGTAAAATTTTATGAGTAAAATAAACAATTTAAAAGTCAGTATATTTATATTCATTTATTAAGAACAAGCAACCGCTAACTTATAAATACATTGAATACATTTTATTCACATTTAATATAACACGAATTAGATAAAAATAAGTCAAGTGTATGCGTAGTGACCCCATGCTACTGTATCAATTTGATTTGGTAATATATAACGTTTGTCATCATTTCGATTTAAAACTAACTTATTTACTTCTTGTGAATACAAAGTATGTTTCAATGACTTAATCATATTCATCTTAAATTTCAAATCTTTATCGTCAAACAAACATTCTGTGTAATGTTGTGAATTTAAAGATTTAATTACAGACTTAGATACACCTTTGGCTTTTTTTATGACCTCTTTAGCACTCTTAATACAGTAAAGTTTGGCTCTTAGCCCCACAAATTCTGTTATTAATTCACCAGCCATCTCATCTTTGAATAAACCGGGTATTTTATTATTAATTCTCGGCATTCTGTAAACATTATTTTCAGCAAAATTACTGGTATCGAACTTTTGAATATCCTTCTTAATGTCTTTATACACATCATCTGTATAAACTAAATATAACAAACTATCAGTATCAGTATAACAAAGTTTTGCATTGTCGCCAAATTTTTGTTTGATATAATTATAATGGAATTGATACAGATGTTGTTTTGCGTACTCTAACACAGTAAATCCGACATATATTGGTCGGTCCAAAATTATTTTTTCTAGATTAAACTGAAAGGCAGCAAAGTTTTCTGAAAAAATGGATACAGATTGTAAATTTGGTTTGGCAATCAGTTTTCGAGCACCGATCGATTTATTGGTCACATTATTGGTGTCTTCCCAATGAGATACCAGCTTAACATTCACTTGCTTTCGCTTATTCTCTATAGTTTTACCAAATATTGAGTTGTTTAACAGTTTGAAATAGTCTTTCTCAAAATCTGACTTTGAGGCTTGACGCAAACTTGTATTCAAATCTATATATTTCTTAAGAAAACTTTCTTGTCTAAATGTAATGACACGATGAATCTTTTTCAATACTAGCCCTTGTTTTAAACATTCCTTTAAATGGACGTAATGAATCACATAACAATATTTATTATACAGATTTGCTATTAGTTTTTTAGAATTACTGCCTGGTGGAGCGAGTTTCTCAACACAAAAAGGTAATTCACCGTGTGCATTATGTAAGTGATTAGGATACTCCAAATCGACTTCCAAAATATATCCAAAATCACTGTCATCCAAAACGTTTTCAATATTTATACAATTTATTTGTTCTGGTGATATGAATCTAAAATCAGCTATGGGTAATTTTTTCATCATAACAAAACCATATAAGTTATTGCAATCAAGATATATGAGGAAACTGGATGGATTCGATTGATTAAAATTTGGTAAGTACTTATTATTTGCTTGAGCATGTCTCAATGTACATTGCGCTAAACCACCTCGAACTCCTTTTTCTAACATTTGATATATTTCAAGATCAGTTATTAATTCTAATTGAACGCCAGTATAAAGGAGCATCGCATCCCAACTAAAGCCAGGAGCAGTTACATAATAAGCTGGATCTAACTTGAAGTGATGCAAACTCATTTTTCTAAAGTTCTCGAATATATCGGTCAACAATAATACATCACAATTCAAATATAAATCTGTGTATTCACCCATATTGCTTATGTTAAATTCCTTCCAAACATTTTTTGCATGTGCATATTCGATTTCAGAAATATTTTGCTTCAATAAACTGTTATAAAACAACTCTTTAGAAGGCAGGTATTTATTTTCATATTTGGAAAAACAATCCATGTAGTCATAAGGATAAATACCTTTTTTTCTCATCAACTCAAACTGGTAAGTGGTGGTAAAAAATTTTGAAGTATGTTTAAAATCATTGTCATTCAAGCTTTTACTCAATTTATCTAGACTTGCATTCAAAAACTGAAAAGAATCAATAAATTTTACTTTTATAGAATAATTATTCTCAGTACCCATTTTAAATGACTTTGTGATTGTTATGTATTTTTCTTTAGTCTTAGGAATAACATTTATTGAACCGTCGTATTTTGTTAGCTCCATTATAAATAAATGTAAATCGTAACCAGATAGATTATGAAATACAACTGGTATAAACGGGCAGACTTTGAACATGAGGTTGCAATATGAATGTGCGGCACCTCTATACTCTCCAGTCATGTGATCATGATCGCAAACCTTATCACCGAACAATAGATGTTTGCAAATATGACAATAATCACTTGAATTATATTCATTTTGCTGATTTTCGTTTAACTGTTTCATAGGAGTATTATATTTGATCTTATCATATATATATTTCACATCTTCCATCAAATTTTTAATAAAAATTTCAGCTGCATCTGGACCTCTATATGAAACCAATTTATTTAAAGAACTGTCGAATGAGCAGCATATGTAATAAGCAAAGCAAGACGGTTTATGAATCTTAAACTTTGTAGTATTCGACTTTTGAGCCATATCTGAATAATTCACTAGCAAACTTTCAAAGTCCGCATATATAATAAAAGGAATTTTTTGTTGTCTGTCAAAATTTTCAAACTTTAAATATGTATCAGGGTTCGGTAATACTTGTAACACTTTGGAACAATTATGTTTTTCAAATTTTTCTTTATTCATAAAAGTACTCAAACAACTTTCACACAAATAAAAAGAACCTCTATGTTGTGTTAGTTGCCTTCGCACTAGTTTCTTCAAATTTTTTATCAAGCAATAGTGACCTTTTTTATCGCTTTCAATAAATATTAAATTGAAATGATTCATTCTTTTATTAGCAGTCATATAAAGAGGACCAGTTACATATTTATTTCTCTTATCGAAACCATACACATTAACACTTATATCTGAGTTATTATTTTCAAAGATCTTTATATCATGAAATGATGGAGGAAATTTCATTCCATTAACATTTAAAACTTTCGAATAATGTGGGTAGGAACTGCATCTGTCTGAGTTTTTTTTACACGGATAAAGCCCGGCTATAATGCTCCACAGGAAACAACATTCATCATTATTCTTTACATTAACACAGCTTTTGGTATTTGCCACGTAAGGAGGTAGCTTTATATATGTACCTCCTCGCAATGGACAATATTTATTAATATTAATTTCTAAATGACTGAGTGATAAAAATGTCCAACCGGACTTTGTGTGCTCAAATTCTGTTAGTTTTCTTTTTAATGTTTCAACTGTTTTCTTTCGATAGGTCTCGTTGAATCCATTAATATCATACAATATTTCATATTTCGTATTAAATGATTTCAATTCCTTTTCTTTCGTTTTTGGTAACATATAAAATGCGAATAATTCAAACTGAATCTTAAGGCATTTGTGTTTTTGTAATGTAATTTCTATGATTCTATAAATATTTGTTTCATAAGTATATAAAAACTCTTCTGGTGTTATAAACATTTCATTTTCAACTTTCACACAGTAAGTAATGACTCGGTTTTTAAATGCACTTTTAATTATATAAATATTTTTAAATTCGCTTGCAACAATATTATTCATTTTATGTAATTCTGTTCTCAAATGATATTGAAACTGTTTTCTGTTTATTTTTAAATCACATTGGGCACATTTAACAACATTTTCATCACTCATTAGCTCTCTTGTATCATTGATGTTGACTGTAAAGAAAAGAAAAGTAAATAATGTTATTAATTTCTTTATTGATACATCAATGTTTACAAGTATGGGATATGACAAAACGATTATAAAGTTACATTCAATATAAAAGACATGTAATTATTATTAAATATAAGCTTTAAATATTTTTACTTTACAAAGTGCACACTACAACTGCACACTATAGTTAGATAAATAATGGTTAGGCACGCCTCTAAACTCCTTTCTTGCAGCTTTCATCACATTGGCTAAATGTGTCCAAAGCTCGCCATTAGCATCCGTTCTTATTTTTAAAGCAGACACAGAGTGTCGCCATCTATTTATTGGCAAAACTTTTTCGACTTCATCTGTTCTAAATACTTTGATTTCTATATAGTGTGAACCTTTCTTATC
This sequence comes from Gymnoscelis rufifasciata, assembly GCA_929108375.1. Classification (NCBI taxonomy): domain Eukaryota; kingdom Metazoa; phylum Arthropoda; class Insecta; order Lepidoptera; family Geometridae; genus Gymnoscelis; species Gymnoscelis rufifasciata. Next base: position 1,649,373 of record OV815327.1, on the reverse strand, counting down.
AGGTAATATCTGTTTCGAAAGACCACTCGAAAGTTTATTTATAAAAACAGATTGCAGAGCTTCGTTAGAACAAGAAGGGGTAGGCATCTCACCATCACTGTCATCTCCAAAGAGATCCTGCGCCGTCACTCGAACCGGTGTGATTGGCTTGATAACAGGCTTTGTCTTCGAGGAATGAGGGGTCCGCGAACGTTTCATCGGCGGCTCTTCACGCACTGTAGCAGATGCAGGTGATCTATAAAAAAAAAAAAGTTACACAAACCAGCAGTGAAATAATTTCAAATTACATGCACTCAATTAGCCTTAGCCGTTATTTGTCATCGTAATTTAATGAAAACGAACGGGTCGTTTCGAAAGAGAAACAGACACAGTTATTATTTAAGCATCTGAGTATAACTCACCTTTTCGTTTCTTTTGTGTCCATCCTTTTGTTCTCCACCTGCACCTCATCGTCTGACTGAGGGAAGAGGTCGTCTGCGAGCAGTGGCATCGATCTCGACCTGTTAATGATGAAAAGTATGAGATCAACTGTTTTATGAAATTATTGGAGTACATTTAATAATAAAATAAACTTTAATACTTACATTTTTTATTTGGGATGGTCCAAGTAGATTTTTCAGGAGTGTTGCTCGGTTGATTTGCTTGTTGCGAGTGATAACTTTGATCCCCAGACCTTTGCGGTATTTATTGCTCCAAATTTCATTGTGTGTGTTGTATACTAACAGGATGATGTCTTTGTATTATAGCTGACTGTGCTAAAAATCCATACACAGATCATGAAGCATCAGCATTGGTAATCCTTATTTGGGGTAGTACACTCACGAGCAAAGAATTGTGTTCTATTCAATGAATATCGAGTACCTATAGTATGAAAATATCATACCGATAATTTGTGACGATGACTGTATCTGAATAGATGCAAAATTTTGCAGCTAGTGCATATCTCACAATATCATACAACTACTTTCGTAAAACTTCACTCGCTTAAATTAAATTAGGTAGGTAGATAATGATATATATGATTACTTAGTTTGCATTTCTCAAGTAGAGACAGAATGATCAAATTATATTTTGTTTAAATATTTAAAACCGACGCGCTATAATCGTTACCTATATAGATTTTATCACAAAAATATTATTACAGAAAATATTTATTTTGTTTGTCCTACAACTACCAATTAAAAAAAACAAAAGTTGTACCAATCGATAGCCATTATTTTATTAGGGTTTTCTACTAGTTTCTTCTAAAGCTATGATTAATATCCATGGATGAAACGCAAACGAAGTCAGAGGTAAACGATAATCATAATAATTCTTAAACAGACGAATCATATTGCACTCGCCTTCCCTGTGCATTAAGCCAACACAGCAAAAAAACTGCATCATTCAATAGATTATGATGTGCGATTTTAAACTTTAAAACAAATTTCAAAATTAACGAAAAATTATATAAATAAGAACCCCTGCAGATGTAAATCATAGTTTTATCTTTTGGGAGCTCTCGTACCGTGAAGTTGTAAAAAATGTCGGTAAGTAAAAATCATATTTAATTTTAAATTAAAAGTTAAAAGAGATAATCTGAATTTTATTCTATTATTCAACAAGACTATCATTTCAAATGTTTTGATTGTAACTAATGTATGGTTTGTTTTCAGATGTCGAACTGGAACTATTCACCCGTGTTCCCAACATACCCGGTGACACCTCCGATAACTCCAACCAGAATGGAAAATCTTTCTGATTACATCAGAAGAAGCCCAGAGAACCTTGAAGTTTCCATTCAGAACAACCAGCAAAATAAGCCAATCACTACAATGTTTAAAAAAGTTGTAAGAGGTACAAAATTCATTAGGATACAAGTTTTTGATGCCAATCAACTTGATAAAGTTGAAAAATCAATATGCAACTGCTCTGCAGAGATTTGTGCCCAACATGTTGTCGAAAACGTATCTAGCGATGATATTTATGCTCGTATAAAAGATATAATTCAACTTATATGTAGGAACTTAATGGAACACTCATTGTAAGAGCTATTTTGCTTACGTTCAATTTCACTTTCTTACCTTAAGATTAGACTAAACTATTAGATACTATTAAAATAGATAATATATAAGAGATAATATTCCTTAAAATGTAATTAAGTATGTTTGAATAAGTGGTATATTCATAATAAATATTATAACCTTACTAAATCAGTTGTTTTATTATTATAAATAAATACCTATCTGGTGTAGGTTATAAAGTAAAGCATTCATCTGAATATAATAAACCTAGGTTAAATTGAAAACAATTCACAAACATTTTAGTGGTGGTCCTTTCGAACAAAATCGTTAAACTAACTTATTTTATAAAATAATTGATAAATTGCTAGCCTCTGGACTCTTGCTCTTAGATGCATGAAGTAATCACTCAGTCATAAAAGTAAAGCAATCGAAGTGGTTTGAATAGATGACGATTCATAATAAATGTTAGGTATCTGATTAGTTGAATTGAATAGATCGATTCAAGTTACAATATGGTGAAGCTGCCTCTGAATGATATGAGGCAGCTTAACCATATTTACACTACTAACGCCTATTACGTTTTGATTATTTCAAAGAATTAGCCCACATGACATGGAAGGTCATTACTAAAAACAACGATTATTATTAGGTAATCTGTGTGTATGCGTAGTGATTGTTTTTACCTCCGATATTGACCAAGACTTGTGACAATTTAGTAAAATTACAAATATATAGTTGACCACCAAAATGATGTTTGAAGTTCTAAATATACGACTCTAAAATAGGAACCACCATCTCCTTTCCAATTAAGAATTACCATTCTTACCTAGTGGATATTCCATCCACTCGTACCAAGCGGTTCTCATCCAAATACATAATTTACACTGCAAGGATTTGAAGTTACCTGCTCCTGTATTTCCTGATACCTACAACCAGAGTATCCTCCAGTCAAAAGTAAGCTGCCTTCTAGATCTTTGCGATCGATCCTCGTCGACATTGTCACTTACCATCAGGTGAGATTGCGAACAAACAAAGATCTATCGTCCAAAAAAAAAGGCTCGCAAACTTTCGCGGGTCCCGCGATAACTCGACAATTTGTCTGGAGGCTCGAATATAGGGTAACTAAATCTTTTCCCCGCTTCTATGGCCAATAACATAAAAATAACCGTAAAATGTATTTATCTTAACCATGGCTTATATCAGTGGCATTATACTTAAACCATAAGAATATGATGAAAGGAGATGAAATAATATAGGTAATTGTTAGAATATAGGTTGTGCATTTTCATGAGATTAAAGTAATATTCTCTATATTCGACTAGGTAGGTCGTGCTAATATTTTAATTAAATAATATGTCTTATATCACTACCAATCATCCTTCAGCCGTCCCATATTTTGGAAGCGACCTGCGTCACTCGCTATAGTTGCTATGTATTGTTTTTATTATAAATAAATAATAAGTAAATAAACCTTTTTCTTTAAACCAAATGTAATTCCACCAGAAGATAATAAAAATAAATAATTTAATTCAGACATCTCAGGCCCATATAAATAGCATAATATAATAATAATAATAGATAGGAGCATCGTCCTCTTGAGCAATAACAAATACAACCAGCAACTCTTATGTCGCTCGCTATATTGGTAATTAATAACAAACATCGGGACAGGTGGAAGTAGATAAAATCTTGAAACAGCAGCATCAAATGTTCGAAAACCTAAGCGCTCCTGCATACGACACCGCTACCACGCCACCGCCGGCGCCGCCTCGCCCCACTGTACACACGCACCGCCGCTGAGCCTACACCGCACCATCAACGTTTAATTTTACCGGTCCAAGGCTGTTAGTAATACATTAATTGTAACTAAGAAATTTCAAATTGCATTGTCAATTATGATTAGCTAAGACAGACTTCTGTACAGAAGAAGGGCGGTGGCGGCGCGGCAGCGGCATCTTGTGCAGGAAGCCTAAATTGTGACAGGAGAAACAAGCTAAACAGCTGTAAAAAAAAGGTTCAAAGTATGTGGATTAAATTTAAATACAACCTCAATATCGACTAAAATAATTTCCGAGCGTAGAAAGAAGTCTTATTAAGTAAAAATATGAGAAGTTCTTAATATTCCTGACGCGGGCCTGAAATGTCTAGCCTATACAAATCACGGGTTACTTAGTTTTCGGGAACGCTTTAGAAAATATCCTAAATAGGGTAGGGGAGGCGACGTTGCCTATTCATTGGCGGGAAGCCAGATGGACGAGGAGTGAGAAGGGTAGTGGATATGGTAGTAGATACATCACCCTATTAACGTTCCCACTGCTGGGACACAGGGACTTCTCTCTTGTCGAGAGAGATTAGCCCTTAATTCACCCACGCTGGCCAAGTTTGTTGGTGAATGACACTGATCTTTCAAACTCTTTAAAGTTATAATAATATAAAGCATTTATTTTGGACACACATACGGACAATTAACAAACACAGTACATTTAATAATTAAAAATATAAAACAAAATTTGTGAAACACTTCTAAGGAACATTACAGTAAAACAAAACAAAACATCGTACACATAGGACCCTAAATGTCTAGATATAGGTACCTTACCCATAGTAGGTATGTAGGAACGAAAGTGTGATGCTTGTGCTTAGATGCGAACAAAAAAGGAATTAGTCTCAGCACGTCCAAACAATATTAATAATAATCGCTGTCTTCACTTTCCGATTTGGTCGTGCCATCCATCCTACGGTTGGCACCAACCGAATCGGAGCGTCGAAATATCTGATAACTCAAAAACCGTTAAATCATTACCCGTTTTAAGTAATAAAAAGGTAAACACAGTTTAGAAAATAAATAATGTAGGGTCAAGTGGTACACAGTGGCGATAGCAGAAACAGTGGCGCAGAAACAGCATGCGAAAAATAACAGAGATTTAAACCTATCATAATCACCGATCGGCAGCGTTTGAGACGCGAACAAGTTGTAACCAATCGGGCAGCGCACGCGTGGTTTTTGAGTGGAAGGAGATTTTTTGATTTTGTAAATAAAAGTACAGTTTTAAGGTAATAAATTTCTAGTTCTATCTTCATTTTCGTACTAAAATTTGCTAAAGCTCTCCTTCTACTGTGCTACATACTCCAACAAGGTCGTTTAAGCGTCCAATTTATCCTCGAATAGCGCTTGCATTTTTTTCTACCAATTTTTTTATATAAAATGGCGATGCAGTCCACAGTTGATCAGTTAATGAAAGTACACAGTGGATCACGATCCACTACATACCTATTAGTATGACCCGTTCTATCGGGAGCCACACCGAAGAAAACATACAGAAATAAAAAAATAAAAAGTGGCATGAGTGTTCCAAACACCTCGAAATTATGCAAAATACCTTTCACAACTTTGAGTTTTTTTCACAACTACTACCTACTTAAAATCAATAACTATAGAAACTATAGAATATAAAAAATGTGTTTTAGAATAATACGTTTTGTTTGTGAATAAGATGGTCGATTATGTTACCTTTCATATGTATGAATCTGATAAATGATTACCTTGATCTCGTAAAGTATAGGCAAATAGACTGATTCTAAAAATAAAAATAAATAATAATTAAATATTTCCGGACTACTCACACAGCATCACCTAACCCCAAACTAAGCAGAGCTTGTACTATGGGTGTTAGGTGACTGATATACTACATAGATATATATTTTTTGTAAATACATAGGTACTTATGATACATTACATAGAAAACACCCAGACCCGAAATCAGAAATTGTAGATCGTACAAAATCTGGTCCCCCGGCAGGAATCGAACCCGCAACCTCTTGCGCCTCAAGCGGACCTTCCCCCACCGAGCCACAGAGGTCGTCAAATGTTATGAAATTGTTTTATTCCTATTAAATTATCCACTGTGTAATACCCCGATCCACTGTGTAATTAGGGTCTAGCCACTGTGTCGACCCCATGGTCCACAGTGGCTCATTTCTGACTTTTTTTTAAATCTGTTTTTTATTTTTTCCTATTTCATAAGTCAATAAAATAATAAAACACAATCAAAATAGTTGAACTACACTATGCCGATTTTCAATTACAATGTCCTAGCTCTATCCAGAGCCGAGTTATGACAAAAAAAAGCGTTATTCCTAACAGTGTGCAAAAACAACGTCATTTGAGTGTCTTGGAAACAAATAAAGAACATCTGTGAAAATCAATGATATCTGTCATAACAAAAGTGATATTACCAATTTTATGTAGAATTAGTGACTATGCTCAAAATTTAAGCCAAAATATTGACTACCCCAGTGGCGCGGAGGTCCGCTTACGGGGCAAGAGGTGGCGGGTTCGATTCCCGCCGAGCGGTCAAGTGTTTGTATGTTCTGCAAGCACTTTATTTGGTCTGGGTGCTTAATATGTATAATAAAAAATATCGATATATTTATGTCTATTAAATTTGGTATATCAGATGTCTAGTACCCGTAACACAAGCTCAGAGCTTACCACGGCTAGATGTTGTTGTGTGGATTTACCGGATATATATATTTTATTTTTTATTATATTATAAAATAGCAGCTTCATGAATACAAGCTATTATATCAACTGCCACGTCCATATTTATTAATCCAGGTCTGTAAGTACTACCCGAATTACAGCAATGTAAATTGTCAAAAACAATATTTTTAATTTATGATTGAAACAAAATGTCGTACTGTTGTTGCTAAGATTTTGGCATTTCTGTTCTAGAAGATTCTTTCAGTGACGTGTAAGATATATGAATATTGTTCTGAATGTGGGGAAATAGTGAAGTTTAATATTGTAAAAAAAAGGTTCATGAGACTACTACTTGGTGTAATTAATTATCATTATAGTCGTTGGTTGTCAAAGATTATTAATGTTTAATTAATAAATGTTTCCGGAAAATTTACACTGCATCACAAACTAAGCAGAGCTGTAATTTGGGTGTTTGGTACACTTTTTCAACGATATAATGTTCCCAATGCTAAATCTATGTCATGTGTCATAGCATAAAGACGTAATTTTTTTTAATTTACAAAATGGCTTCCAGTTGTTTCCTTATTGAATTTTCACAGCCGTCACGTCCTTAGTTTCACTCGCCAGACTAAGAGGAATCGATCGACATATGAATCATAAAAATCGGTGCAGGCGTTTGGTCTGTATAGTGCTACAAACAAACATACATACATAGATAAAGACATTACCAGCTCCTTTGCGTCTAGCAGTCGGGTAAAAAATGCAGAGGTGCGCTGCAGGGTTTGTACCCACGACCTTCAGAATGAAAGTCGAGTGTGCTCAACTCAGCCAGAACGGCTTTTTGTCGAACGATTATAATACTAATAAACCATTTAATTTAGGATTTATGATTAAATGATTTTATGTTTTTTTTTATTTTTAGGTATCTAAGGCCCATATAAACATATACCTAACAGATGCCTCATACCTAATGTTAAACTTATATAGTTAGGTATAAGTAAGAACTCAAAAATTGTAATAACTACAAAATTGTAATAACTGAGAAAACTGTGTTGTTCTATTCGCTTCTCAACTCAGTATAAAACATTGAAGCTAACTGTCAAGACAATGTTATTTCCTTGATAGTTTTTGTTCTAAGGAAATAAACGTATTGACTTTGACTTTGACTTAGACTAACGTACCTACATAAAAATATAAATCTTATAAACTAAAGTGTCCGTATCGTGGATCATCTGTTACTATACGGCGGCGTCACCTTGCAGTTTATTAGACCGATGAACCGACGAAACAAAATTGATCATTACCAAAATCCAAATGAAAATAGTATTAACATGAGAAGAGTATTTACAAGCCCTTAACAGCCTTCATTTGACCACGATCTCACCTGATGTAAAGTGACGATGTGGTCTAAGATGGAGCATGAAGGCCTAGAAGATGGCTTCTCCGGGCCAAATTACGAAACACGAAAAAATCGCTTCACGCACTGGCCCAGCCCGGAGGGTGGTGACAAGCCGCGGCCGAAGCCTACCACCAGAGACTGTTCTTAGCACCACCCGGAGGTCACGTGTAAGGATTCAGAGGGTTACCACTTACGGACGTGAACAGAGAAAACCTCCAAAATTATGTGATTATATTAAACGATATATGGTATAGAACGGTTAAATTGCGTTAAGCCTTCGCGGAAGGGCTGACGCTGCGTTACGCGGTCGCGTTTTCATACAAATGTGGCTGTCCACAATAAACAAACCTAACATTTTTATGTAAAGCACACGGATCTCTTTTATTCGTGTTTCACATCCAAAAACATAATAAATCTCAAGAAACAAATGGAATTCGAACCTATGACCCCGGGATCAATAAAATTTGGTCTGAAATAAGGACCTATCTCTTATATAAATTACACTAGAACTACTATATCGATTGTTATATAATTTAAATGGGACCAACTTGCGAAATATTCGCTATCTATTCATCAAAATCGGTCTAAATAAAAAAAAACATTTTTTATGCTTAAAAAGTTCTGTTCTAATAACAAATTCATTATGCGGGGCCAGTGACCGATTCAAAACTTATATTACGTCAACCGAGCCCGAGGGGCCGGGGCGAGCTGGCCCGGTCAACTACTATGGACCTTCGTAACTCAGCGTCACACTGAAAACCTAAATTATGTGATGACTAGCGGCCCGCCCCGGCGTAGCACGGGTATAAAATTTTCCCGGAAATTATTCGAATTTTTCTCGCCGTAAAAACCATCCTATCTCTCAAGTTGGATCGAACTGCACATGGTGTGCGAATTTTATTATAATCGGTTAAGTGGTTTATGAGTCCATTGAGGACAAACATTGGTGACACGAGATTTATATATATTAAGATATTGTTTTTCTAGTAAATAAAAAAAAAATAACAATGACATAAATCAATTAAATTTCTCATAATTGTACTCTGCGTCAGTTTGCCAGTGTCAAGTTAAATACAGTTATAAACTGAAAAAGATGTTACTCAGTAGAACGCTTTTTGCGTCTCGTGAGATAAATTAAGTGATGCGCTATAAAACAGTTCAATCAAGTGTGACTTTGACATTAACATATAAAATAACGTCTTAAGAGTTTCGAGCTCCTTTTGTGCTATAAACATAATTTTATCTTTTATATGAAAAATATCATTAAATTTAAAATGCGCGTTCTACTTGTAGTATAAAAGTAGTCAGATATTCCGGAATAACGTTTTTTGCCGCGGTAAACACATATATGTTTTATATGTTGACCCATTCAAATCTAATGAGAATCGTTCAAGTATATCAAGGGGTCAAGTTTCGACGGTTCATCGGTCGCCTACACTGCAAGGCGACACCGCCGTAAGAGATGATCCACGATGATGACACTTTAGTTTATAAGATTTATATTTTTTATGTATGTTAGTCTATAAGGTATATGTTTATATGGGCCTTAGATGCCTGAAATAAATGATTTATTATTACTATTATATCTCGAACTATTTTAAATATTCTATAATTTCATACAATTATTTAATCTTAATAAATAATTTGACTTGTTGTAAAACGTCATTGCATACGACACGTGAACGCATATGTCCAGATACACCATGTGATATATATATATAATTGAGAAGATAAATTAAAAAAAATTGGGCTGCCTCCAAACCCGCCTAACACTTTAACCGAAATCTGAGGGTTTAGGACGGAAACACACCAAACTTATATGTACAATAATTTATGAGGAGCGAAAAATCTTATATTTCAAGATTTTTCGTTGCCACGAATGTATCTAAAAACTAATTTTCCTTCTCCTCCTCCTCTTATCTTTCAAATGGCTTAGCCAGTTTTTATAAAACTTAGTTAAAACTCTTTTGACTTAACCTTCTTTTGAACAAAAGAAACAGAATTGAAATTGGTACATTCATTCTTGAGAAAATGAGGAGAGCGAGGAAGAAGAGAGCCCACAGCTGCCGCCAGAAATATGTATTGTTTTTAAATTTTCTAGTTAAAAAAATCACTGGCAATTAACAAAGACTTAGTCTTAGACTTAGTCCAGTCTTAGCTAAAAATATTAGAGTATTATCTTCCGGTTCTCACGTTTAGCAAACTTAACTTCCTTTAGCGCCTCCTCTAAATATGTTTTTTTTTTATTATCGGACCTTAATTTGATATTATCTCATTTGATGTTAAACAAACATTTTTTACTTTATTAAAACACATATTATTTAGCGGGAATCGAACCTGAGATCTAGATAACCCGTTACTCCCAGTTTTATCAAACAGCAGTTTTATTGGACTCGATTTACTAAAGCGCATAAAATAACCATTTGTATAAACAGAATGCCTTTTTTATGACCTGTGAAAATAAAAACAGAATCATTATATTTATGAGACTTTACAGTTAGCATAAACCATAAACACGTGTTTTAAAGGTGAAGGCGAACTTCGCGAAGAAACCAGCATGTTCTGAGAACTTTAATGAGTGAACATGTTGGCAATCAACCCGCACTTGGCCAGCGCGGTAAGGGCGGTTTACATAATTCACCTAGGTTTATTCACCCAAGTGCATTAAATACACTTTTCATAGGCATCATAGTGTTCGTACGGCATAATGCATCGAATATAACGGCAGATTCATTATGCTGAGCCAGGGACCCTTAATTCAGTGCGTGATACGATTTTTTCGTGTTTCCTAATGTCGTCCGGAGATGCCATCTACCTTCTAGGTCTTCATGCCCCAGCTAAGAGCTCACCGTCACTTTGCATCAGGTGAGATTGTGGTCAAATGACAGCATAAAAAAAACAATGTTGAGACTACGAAGTATCGCGCTAAGAGGTATTGCTGTATTTTATTTATATTATTTTGTAACATACTTTATGTAATACGCTTTATTAAAGTAATATAAATAATCCGAATAATTACAGATATATGTTTGTTTCTCTTATCATTTTAGCAGATGCTTTAATTTACCCTTTTTTTCTATTCGATATATATTATAATTATAGTTCGTTCGTAGACTCCAATCGTGCGTCGGCGTCGTAGCTGACACACACACACACACTTTTTTTTATTCTTCTTATTCTTTCGTCGATTTACTGAAGTTTCACTTCTATCGTGTGTGAATCGCACACACACCTTTTTTTTTCACTATTTGGCCTAATCTCTCTGGTCAAGAGTCTGTTCCTGTGTTTCTTAAAAGCAACAAAACAAGAATTACCATATGAGTCAATTTAACTATAGGAAAGGGAGTTACCCCGTAAATTCAGAAGACATTATACAAATTTGATAAAAATGAAATAGACTTATAATCATACTACATATGGGTTCCGTGGACAGTTAATACATAATTTGCAAAAATCACGATTGACACATTTCTGATGTTTCTATTTCTTATGTTTATAAAGTGCAAAAAGATGCAGTTTGAGCGGTAACCCAAAATAAATAAAGGTAAATGGCTTCGCGAAACATTGCTAAACCTTGGTAAAATCACGATTGATGTAATGAGAGCCCCTTAAAGCACTGTTTTTTTATGTTAGATAACCCTTCAATTAACCACAATCTCACCTAATGTAAAGTGACGATGTGGTCTACGATGGGGCATGAAGACCTAGAAGGTAGATGGCTTCTCCGGGCCACATTATGAAAAACGAAAATCGCTTCACGCACTGGCCCAGCCCGGAGGGTGGTGACAAGCCGCGGCCGAAGCCTACCACCAGAGACTGTTCTTAGCACCATTCGGAGGTCACGTGTAAGGATTCAGTGGGTTACCACATACGGACGTGAACAGACAAAACCTCCTGATTTATTGTGTTTTAAGTATTTGTTTTTATAGCGGCAACAAGAAATACATCAACCCTCAAATTTTAAACTCTCTAGGTATTTTCTTCAGATACCTACAGTGACAGACAGACCGACGACGAAGTTTCAATAATAGGGGGGAGTAGATGTGTATGTCAGAAGTCTATTCTATAAAAAGATATGGTCCTCAACTTAATGAAATTTTTTATTTGTAATGAATTTAATTTTTGGTTATTTTAAGACTAGAAGTCTATTCTACCTAGACAGCGTTTCTTCTGCACCTAGATCAGCATCGTCGTGCTAAGAACCGGCTGATCTACAATCCCACTGCTGGGTCACAAGGACTTCTCTCTTGACGAGAGAGATTATGCCTCAATTGACTGCTTCAGTGGCGCGGTGGGCGAGGGTCCGCTTGCGGCGCAAGAGGTAGCGGGTTCGATTCCCGCCGAGAGTGAAAGTGTTTGTATGTTCTGCAAGCACGATCTCCTTGGTCTGGGTGTCTAATATGCATAGTAAAAATATCTATATATATATGACTATTATATTAAGTATATCAGATATCTAGTACCCGTAACACAAGCTTAGAGCTTACCACGGGGCTAGATGTTGTTGTGTGAATTGTCTGGAAATATTTATTTATTTTATTGTTAAAGCTCACATTTATATTTCAAGCAGAGGTGCATGGCGAGGTTTGAACTCACGACCTTCGGAATGAAAGTCAAGTATGCTCCCACTTAGCCAACACGACTATTTCTATTTTGTATCAAAATAGACTTATTTAAACACCCACAGCATCCCAAGCCTAGTAGTAAATGGGTAGACGCTATGCCACCGCGGTCGTTGACCTCGCATCTCCCGAACTCTTTAATTGGGACTGGACAGTACGAGAACTGCCTTTGTAGAACTGTTTATGAACTGCTTTGTAGATTTAGTCTTAAGTCGAGGTGTTTTTTCTGACTTATCTAGCAGTGGAAGAGTTTTTGGTATTGTATTGAGTTTTAAAGCGATTGGAAATTGTTTTGAATTACAATTTGTGTCAATAGTGTGTCATATTATGTTCGTGAGAAAATAAAACATTCATTTTTTTAGTTTTTTGTAGAAAAAACTCATTAACGCCGTAAATATCATAGGCATAAGATATGCATAATAATAATATGATATTTTTGAACCCCTAAATTGTACGTACGATCTACAATATACGATCTACCTAGACACATAAAATGCTCTGTTGAAAGCGCCTACTATCCACTGCAAGCCCGTATAACATTGGCTGACCTACCCTCATAACTCGGTTTTTGTTTTGAAAAAAACAAGAAGGGTGCGAGCGAGAATTCCTTATAAAGTTTAAATTGCCAGAGACAAAATGATACAATAATTGAAGTATAGAATTTCTCATAATTTTCTTGTTTGGTTCACAGAGCGAAGAATTTAGTATATTTTTATGTTGTACGTTCATCACCACCCTATTAATGTTCCCACTGCTGGGACAAAGGGACTCATCTCTTGATGAGAGATTAGGCCTTAATTCCGCTGCCTGATGGGTATCGCTCATACGATTTCGCAGTTGTCCCCTCTACACGGTCCAAAGTGTACAATCCTAGAGGGGAAAAGTGGGACATACCTATTTTACCACACGTCCACATAACACATTGAATGCCCTACCATACCAGTACCATAATTAGTGGATACCTTTTAGGCCCTATCTTAGACCACATCGTCATTTTACATTAGGTAAGATTGTAGTCAATGAAGGCTTATCTACCATAAAAAAAAAACCATTTACTCGTACCAAGCAATTCTCATCCACTTTCATGATTCACGGCGTAAATATTTGGAACTGTTGTATTTTCTGATACATACATGCTGAGTATCTTCAAGTCAAGAGTGAAAGTCAAAAATGGTACCTTCTAGATCTTTATGCTCCATGCTTGTCCGCATCGACACTTATCATCAGGTGAGATTGGTGACAAACAAAGATCTTGCGTCCCTTACATATACAATGAAACTATTTAAACACTCATCCATACAACACATTGCTTGTCCTACCATACCTATGCATCCACAATGAACCTATTTTACCACACATCCATACAACACATTGGTGGTCCCACGCTTGCCAATACAGACGGAGATATTCTAGAACTTTCGGCGTTTCCAACTTTATTTATGCGCTGCGTAACCCCATTACCCAAGGGCTTCTGGAGCCCTTTTAAATAAGGGATAAATGTTAAATGAAAGATGAACATATTCTGTTTTAACTTAAGGCCACGTAACCGGAATAGAATAGTATAGAAAATACTTTATTACGCACCAAACAAAGAAACAATACAATAAGAAATTAAAACTAAACCTAGAATGCGTAATGAGCGGTCTTATTGCTAAAAGCAATTTCTTCCAGACAACCGTGGATGGAGAGAAAAAAGACAAGTGTTATGGACGGTGGCTTATACAATATAAACACCTAATATCTAATGCTAAAACTAAAACCGGATTTACACTATAATTTTTTTATTTTTTTTTATTATTGATAAGCCTTCATTTGACCACAATCTCACGTGATGCAAAGTGACGATGTGGTCTAAGATGGAGCATGAAGGCCTAGAAGTGGCTTCTCGGACCACATTACGAAACACGAAAAAATCGCTTCACGCACTGGCCCAGCCCGGAGGGTGGTGACAAGCCGCGGCCAAAGCCTCCCACCAGAGACTGTTCTTAGCACCACCCGGAGGTCACGTGTAAGGATTCAGAGGGTTACCACTTACGGACGTGAACAGACAAAACCTCCAAAACTATACTATATATATTTATAATAGTATTTTTACAAGCCTAAGAAAAAAACATGTGAAAAAAACTAGAACTTACAAACATCAATCAGAAGAGTAAAAATAAAAATCGCCAGACTGGTCCAGAAAAGGACAGAAGATAGAAAACAGGCGAGCGTGAGAGAGACAACCGCAGGATAGTCTAAATTATTGTATTATACATAATAATGCTCCGGCTGGGTAGTGTATAACAAGGGAATTCAGATAAATCGTGATTTATACTGCGTCATAGTTATCATCATCAAGGGTGTAGAATTATGTTATCAGTAGCAAATCATCATTGTGGAGTGTGGAAATTGTCTCAAATTTTATTCCGAGCATTATGTATTCAGTTTATACTACTGCCTAAGTGGCGCGGTGAGCGAGGGTCAGCCTGCGGCACTAGAGGTAGCGGGCTCGATTCCTGCCCGGGTCTCAATTTTCCCCTTGCTCTGGGTGTTTAATATGCATATGGATTTTTTTTATGATCATAGCTTTCTCTCAAGCGTAGACCTGGATCCTTCTCTAAAGGTTATCCGATTCCAATACTAATCAATTCAAGTGACTAGTTATTGGCTCAATATATTTTTTTTATTTATTGGTTTACCTATGCAAGAATACAATATCCCATGACCTAATTATATGTATATACATAAATAAGTAATCCACACAACAAGCCCCGTTAAGCTCTAAGTTTGTGTAACAAGTATTAGACATAATCTGATATACTTAATATGACATACATTCAGAGTTAACTTTTTTATTATACATATAATAAACACCCAGTTCTTGCCGAACATTAAACAGTTCCGGCGGTAATGGAACACGCCTACCTCTTGCTTAATAACTTTAATAAGTCATCTTTTTCACTTTATGGCAGGCAGTTAATAATTAATGTTATTTTATTTTACCAACAAATTATACCTCAATTAATAGTGAACATTACAACCTTTACCAGACAAGTTCTTATTAATTACAGATAGTGATATCATGCAATGGGTCAGAGGGCAACACCGTAATGTCTAATGCTGGATGTCGGCCTCCCTTACTTTCTCTTACTAGACTTCTTGTTGATATTATGTAATCGACCTACATCCACGGAGAATGCTATCCATTAATCTAGGCTAACATGTCAGTGAAACAAGTTTTCGCATAGTGTTAAGAATATTTTTGTTATGTCTGTGTTTTAAATGTATGTGCAATAAACAATTATTATTATTTTAAGTGTACTGCTAGCAAAACTATAGATCACTCCCAAATTCGGTTACATAATTATACAGACAACGTGATTAACATGATTATATATATTTAAAACACATCGGATCCGGCTAAATATGCAAGATCTGAAAACCGCTGAACTACACTCCGTACTGTAATCGTATTGTCTCCATTTTCTTAGAGGACGCTGCGAACAAGCCCTCCACACACCCCCTGAATCGTGCCAACCTCCACTCAAAACTGCGTCATAACCCCATGCCAGTAAAGCTCACATTCCCGTCATAGTATCACGTACTTACGTCGTTCATGATGATGGATTTTCACCACGACAGCGGCGTTCAAAAAGAACCTCTTTAAGAATAGATCTAGTTAGTCTGGTTTTGTAGATGCGACGTTAAAGGCTGTATGTTAAACTAAGTTTAAACGGATATTTTAAGTGCTTGGTTTTTCTTAGTATGAAGTTTAAGGAAACAAAAATGTAATTGAAATAATAAACTAAAAATTTTATAAATTAATTAACTATTCGCTTCTTAACTCAGTTTAAAAAAACTTTTATCATTTTTATTTTAAGTGCGTTTAGTATTTTTCAGTGGTTTCAGAACATTAAAATTGTGAATAATTATAATAGCTATTCGCTCCTTAACTCCAGTGTACCTACAAAATTTAAGCGAACTATTAAGACAATGTTGTTTCCTTGGTCATTTTTAACCCCCGACCAAAAAAGAGGGGTTATAACACCCCTCTTTTTTGGTTAAACGTGACCTCCGGGTGGTGCTAAGAACAGTCTCTGGTGGTAGGCTTCGGCCGCGGCTTGTCACCACCCTCCGGGCTGGGCCAGTGCGTGAAGCGATTTTTTCGTGTTTCGTAATGTGGCCCGGAGAAGCCACCTTCTAGGTCTTCATGTCCCATCTTAGACCACATGGTCACTTTACATCAGGTGAAATTGTGGTCAAATAAAGGCTTATCGATCATAAAAAAAAAATCTTTATTCCTTATATACGTTTCTTCTTTTAAGTATAGTACCCGTAACATGTCTAGTACCCGTAACACAAGCTAGAGCTTACCAAGGGGCCAGAAGTTTTTATTTAAATAAAAAAATAAAAATGATGTCCCTTGTTTGATTTATATTTATAACTAGTGGCCCGCCCCGGCTTCGCACGGGTATTTATTCAATTTTTTTTCCCGGCAATTATTAGATTTTTCTCGCCTTTTAAACCACGAACATTTCAAGACTCAAGTTTTAATCAGACTAACGAACAACAATTCATTTTTATTCATATAGATTTAAATAAAATAAAAATTCAAAATAAATTTTATTGAATCGATCTGCCTTATATACCTTACTAGCCTTGATACATGCAACACTGAGAATTACTCCAAACACTTTAAACTTAGCTGGGAATACACGAGCATTCACTGGTAACCGATCAAAGAGCCGCTCACCAGTTTGCTACAACCTTAATGAATAAACTAATGAGTGTATAGCTGTTACAAGTATAGGCGAATAGAGGAAATTCGCGTAGTTCCAACATTTCAACAAAAATGGGGTCATAAATGAAAACAAAACTGACTTTTGTAGTTTATTAGAAGTAAAGGAACAAATAACTGGTCATACTTAAATAATTACATCTATTTTGAATGGATGTGTTATTATGATTGTTTGCTATTGACTAATTAAACTTCATTTAGTATTGACACTTTGGTATAACGCTTTTGATTGTCTTGAAGATGTTTTGAAACATTGATTTTGATCAACTACTTTTGCTGTTGACTGTACAACGACGATGTAACTAGTAAGAATTACGTCGAATAATGGAACATACAATATCCGAGCCATTCGCAAAAGTGTAACATTACTATAAATATCCGAAAAATGCTCAACTATATCTGTCCCTTTACCCAAATGCAACGAAAACGCACGCAAGGTCACGTGAGCTGTCACTGTCAACTCAGTGACAGCTGTCATACTGCATTTAAGTAGAATGGTGAATCAGAGTTTGTTGAACTGATTTTCGGTGGAACGGTTAGTGGTCGGTTAAAACTTTTTGTTTTTGCACTTTTGAGTCACGGTTAACCGAAGCGAACGAATGAGGGAATTATCAAACTTAAACTAAGTATGCATTTTGTTAAAGTTTGTAAATGATTCGTGCATCTTTCGTGAAAATGTATTTACTGTGTTCTTTCATAAATTGAGTGGAATAGAGATTTAGTAAGAAGATTCTTGGTTCGGCAAGTCAATTTAATAAATTACTAGCGATCCTCTATAGCTTTGCACGAGGAAAAAATGCATTTTAAACCATTCTCTCAAAACCTATCTATCTATTTAAATAAAAAACTATAGTTTAATCCGTTAAGTATTTTAAAATATTAAAGCGAACAAATAGCGGAAGTGACTATAATTATATAAAAAAATATGTGATGTTATTCTCAATGTTTCCTGCCTGTAGTGTAAGTATTACTATAAGCATCAAAACTAGCTTAGAAAAATACAGTAGGTCTATGCTGAATAATAGTGGAATAAAACAACAGGTCTATGAATAATATTGTCCCATTAAAATATCGGCTAAGCGAAAAGTTTTCATTAATAAAATATGTGTAAGTTTCTCGTGGATCGCGTAGACCCCCTACGGCGTAGCAGCGTAGCACTTCTACGCAATGTGCTACGAAATTTACATTTTCTGTTGTAATAATTTGATTTATTTTTATTTTCTGAGTTATTTATGAGACGACCTTTGGCTTGGTGGTGCATTCAAAAGTGCAAAATATTGCTGGATATGAATGGAATAATTATGGTGCTGCTTGGCACCATAATCATTATGTTTAACTAAGTCTGGTTCCAGTGTAGATATAATATTTATAACATAACCTAGTATTTGGATATTTAATGAAAATATATGCAGATAGGGTTTTCAAAAAGCAATAATAGAAGCTCTGCTTTTCTTGGACTGTTGATACTGAGCGAAAAATGCAATATAAATATTTATTAAGATTTAATATTTTTGATAATACGCAATAGATGCAATATTTTATACTTATCTAAAGACAGAAACGAACTGTCGCAATTTCTCGCTACAACCTTTCAGCGATAACAACTCCACGCGCTACCTACTATCAAAGAGAAACAGCCACGCTTGGAAGAGTGCATGAAGCAGCTAGATCTTAGATCATAAAGCACATTAGGAACTAGGCCTCGAAGTGACCGAAACTTGAGCAGAGACTGATGCAATTAGCCTGAGTCATAGCCAAAAAACCGTAGAATGCGGAGTCGGGATTGCAGCTGCGTGTTTCTCCCGATCCCGGGGGAGGGGGGAGGCGGCCGCCCGGCGCCTCAGTCTCCTCCCGACAGCCGCGCGGACCACACGTACCATGCCTCAGTGATCACAAATGCCTCCTCCGCACGAACGCAAAAGGCCTACCTAGTGCATATTAGTGCTACCAGTGACGTTTTTACCCATAGCATAGACTCTCTTGGACTTTCCTGTTCCGTGGCTAATGTAAGTAACTAGTAGCACTCACGTGCCCCCATTTTGGGTGTTGTCGACTGGCTCTTGCATTTGCTTCTAGCTAGCCGCATTCGTTTGCTATGCGATTTTGAACTGTTCATTGGAAGCGAGACGCTGAATTTTTATGTTTTAGCAATCACACGACACCATAACGTTTGCTGAGACTTTTCTGGAGTGTCTAGTATTTATGTGCGGCTGTGGTGGCGCAGTTTGGACTGTATCACGGCGGGTTAGAGCTGAGATTTGGAATGGCAGCTCTCTGTAGTAGCATTAAACGGGAATGTCTGTAAATTCACCATCTTATTTCTTCATTTTTAGTTAGCTTGCCCGCATTGCTTTGCTAGTGGTTGGGTTGGTGTTGTATACGGTGTGCATGTGTGTGTACACGTGGTTACCTGGAGGTAAATAATTGTTGCCACGTGGTCTGGGGAAATTAACCCTCTCGAACAAATTAGGTTATCGTGAGGTCAATTTGTTTGATAAATTAGTAAATTGAAAGCTATTTTTGTGATTTAAGTGATCGATATTTCGTTTTGAATGAATGCAAAAACAGATGAATATTAGATTTTTTTACTTATAACGAATCTATTTTTTAAGTTTAACATCCTAACATTTTGAAAACTCATTAGATAAAAACATAGTCTAAACTTGTTTAAATACAAGCCTAGCTTATTTGTGGTGTAGTATATTTAAGAACTCAGGTATTAGTTGGTGTCTTTGTAACTGATGCAATAATTTTAGGATTTAGATAACATAGAAGATATCTTGATGAAAGAAAATTCATTTAAAATTAAACACGTTATAAAAGTCAAATTTTAAATATTCTCATCATAATACTCGGAGTATGATCTACATAGACACTATAAATTAATCACTACTCACTTATAAATATTTACCTATCCCACTATAAAATTTTACTTATTCTGAGTTATCATACAAAATAAGTGACTTTACATGTATTCATTTATTTGAAGGAAAATCAACAGCCAAGATTATCACTATAACCAACCTAGTAGCAACAGAAAGCTAATTACAGATCTTCACGGATGTATCATTTGATTATTATTTTGAAGCCCTCAAATGTCAAATAAGTTTATTGTTATAAACATAGATTTATTCACATTAACAGACATAAATTTAGTACACTACTTGTCAAACATTATCTTTATCTTTACACAGTACAAAACAAAATCGTTGTCCGCTGTCAGTCTGTCCGATATGAATACATAGAGTAATTCAAGAGGAATGTTTATATATGAATTTAAACTGTGAAAATACGTTATTTTTCCATAGTAATGAAACGCGGGCAACGCCGCTGGAAGTCGCTAGTTATTTATAATTAAAAGAAAGTATTGTACTATAAATATATATTTAGTTTCATAGATACAAGATCATTTATTTCCATTAGTTGGTTTTACAAATCTTGGAAACGTCCAAAATAAAATACAAAATTCATAAACAAATTAAAAATAATCAAATACATATATATAACATTAAAGACTATTATTACACATTAGGTTTCACGTATTTTGAAGTATAATGAATGATATGCAAATTATATATAGTTTTCACATACAATTGGAATTTATTTAATTAATTCAAGAGTAATTACATGAACTTATACTTACAATGTCAATCAATAATAAAAAAAAACTTTAAAATAACATTCATTTATTAAGCCACAACAAATACACACAATATAATAACTACAGTATAAAATGGATGGATAAAAAATTTGCGTCAAAAATATTTTTTTTTATGTATATACTAGCTTAGATATTTTAACTCTTTTAAGCAACAATTTAAAAAGGTACTATATACCTTATCCTGAATAAGCAATAGATGTACCTACAATAAAAACATTTCAAATATATAGTTAATAAGTTATCAGTGTTGTATCGCATAAAAATAATATCTTGTATATTGGTACAAAACCATGAGAAAACTAATCTATTTACTATTACTTGTATAACAATTTGGATATTTTTCACCCAAATTAAATATAGTGTTATTTGTATCGATTATGCATTTTATATAAACCTATTCTTATATATTTACAAAGTTTATTTACGTTACGAAGGTTACGGATGTGTCTTAATCATTTTAACATAATTTTTAAAAACAAGTTAATACAGTACATAACCAACTTATTTGCTTCATTTTTAACTAGCTATTTCTACATACAATTTAAAAGCAAAGTTTATTTGTTTTGGTTTACTTTTCTGTAAAATTTTATAATTGGGAATTTTTAGTTTCACTAAAATATCTTAAAAAGTTAATTTTAGTTTATACTTTTAGATAAATATATTAAAAAAAGTGCTTATTGTGGTTGCAGTTCAAATGGCAGAATTGGGTGCATAGGCGTTTAAATATTTCATTTTAGAAATGTTCCCTTGCAAGCTTACGCATGCTTTGAAGTGAAGAATAAACCACGCGATACCCGAAACGAAATACTAAGAAATGAGTCCACAAAAAACTGGAAGATAAAATAAATAAACAAATATCATCTAGCCCCGTGGTAAGCTCTTAGCTTGTGTTACGAGTACTAGACATCTGATTTACTTAATATAATAGACATACATAGATAGATATTTTTTATAATACATATTGAACACTCTGATCAAGGAAAAAGTGCTTGCAGAACGTACAAATCCTAGACGCGTCGGCGGGAATCGAACACGCTGCCTCTTATACCGCAAGTGGACTTTAGCCCACCGCACCTTAGAAGCACATCAAAAGCCTAGCAAATGAGTTGCGCTATTAACCATACAATAAACAATATCTACTTTTGGATGACATGCGGTCATCCCACGCATCTATAAGGCCACGTGAGTCCCGTTTTCTTTGAACGTGTAAATACATTGTAAAGTTGACATTACAAACATCAAACATACAATGCAAGGGTAGCTTGCATTAATTTGTACATGCAATGGTCATAGTCTATCAATATCTCCTTTAGTTTGTAGTCTACGCTACTGTTAGTACTATTTATAAAATACTTTGAGGACAAAACTGCTTGGGGCGGAATCTGCTCCCAATAACAAATTAAAAACAAGACTAACAAATAATTATTGTAAAGTTTCAGAACAAACATGAGCTAGAGTTTCTAATCGCTTCTTGCTGTAGTGTGAAAAAGCGAAGCGACCTGATACGATCAAATTATTTCCTGTTTATCTTGAGGTACCTATCTTCAATTCGTTTATGTATTTTAGTTTTGATGTTTCTTAGACTTGGAAAACCCAACAATGGAAATAAATGATTTTGTATCTTATATTTTAAATAAGTAATTAATTCATATTAGTGTGGCAGTAAGTACCAGTGCAAACGTGGGCAGCAGTGCTCGTATTGTCGTGGGTTATCGTTTGCATTTGGCGTATTGTCACCGCGACTGGACGCAGAGCTCTCGCTTGTTATCACAACTCCTCGTCTCTAAACTCTACGACTCTTTGAACAAAATTCATATAATTTTCGCCCGCAACCTGTCGTCGCTTCTAGACTTATCACTAGCGGACGCTCCGTCTTATGGCCAGCTCACAATATCGACCAGTTCTACAGTACTATGACGTGCTCAAATGAATTGACAGAAGTCTAGATCCCAACTGGATCTATATCTCGTTTATAGTTGCCCAGTTTGACTGTCACAATGCTGAAGTGAACGAAGATCCGCTTGTGTCACAAGTGGAAGTTTTCTGTTTAACAAGCGTTCTAGTTATTTTACTTTAAATTGATTAACAGTCTCAGTTAAGGCCAAATTGTCCTTGAATAAAATGAGAAAAATAACCCCACGTGTCCCAGCTGCACGTGGGGGTGGCGCTGTCATTCACATACTCTTGTAAAAGTGTAATAGTAGTGATTATCGTGTACTCATTTTCGTATCAAATACACAAGGGATCGCTCTAAGGCTGGCGCCCAACGCGGGGTTTTCTATTTATTCTACCAGCTGACACAATATACAGATATTTAAAATGAATAAATATTAGAAAGTAAAATAAGGTTGGTATGCCGTTCGTTCAGTTCTCTCAGCACTGCGTCTAAGTTATTCTTGAATAACTTTATGTTAATTTGGCGCCCGACGTGGTATTATATAAATATTTTAATTTAAAATCAATTGATGATAGAGTCCCAGTATGTTTTTTTAAGTGGTAGAGAGGACAAGTAGCTGTAGTAACAAACTTTATCATAAAACGTTAGTGCTTTGAGGAAATCTGGCGCCCTAAGTGGGACTATCACAGTTCTACTCCAACCGTAAGCTACTATCTGGTACTCGTTGAATTACAGTTATGAGATGGTCAATTTTCTGCGTCTACTTATGTCATATAAAGTCATCATCACTATATTTGCGTTCCAAATCGGACAATTTCTTTCTGAAAAGCATGACATTTTCAAGTGAAAAATCACCCTATTTCAGATTTTTAATATTTAAGTTTTAGTGGGATAAAATTACCCTTTGTTACGGTTTATAATAAAATAGCGTAAGAAATAAATTATGATTAGTGACATTTGAGAGCGACCACGTCACGTTTAACGTAGCTGACGAATTTTTTGGTGATAATATGCTATGATGTTAAATTTTTGCTTTGAGGCTTATTGTGCACACTTACACGCCTATAATAATTGTTACTCCATTCAAAAACATTTGGTGGTCGTATAAATTCATCAATGATCAGGTAGTCTAATTATTTTTATAAAATTCCCAAGTGAACGACACTGAACTGATGTCCAACGTGGAGCTTTCTATATCTATGTTAGTGTGTGACAATGAACTCGGTTAAGTGTACTTGCAGAGTGCGGACACGTTGGGTTACCATTTTAAATGAATTTATGTAAATTGATCCATCTTAGTTATGCGGTTTGGGCATCACCATGACAAACACAAGAACATTGGCATAATTTAAGTTTTTTTTTTATGGTCAAACATGGAAATTTGTAGAATAATAATAAGAAAATTGTGTGTCATGTTACTGAAGTTCTGAAATAACATTTAGTTTCAAAAATATAGTTGTTAGTTAAATTTACACATAGTTAAATTAAAACCTTATAGTACCTACATACTAAAAATATTTTTAAATCTTAACTAGCAACTGCCCCACCTTAAATTCAAAATATGTATAGAGTCCTAATATATGTATATGGAAAGGTCTTGCTCAATATTGTATATCGAAGCAAATTTGGCGCCCAACGTGGGCTCTATCTATGTAGTTGCTAAATGTTAGCATTTCTTATCCCAGGCTATTGAATATGGATATAATATTGGACGCCCTTAGCTACCAGAAATAATCAACTCAATGATGTTTTTGAGATAATTTTTTTTTTTTTTTGTCGAAGTGGTACTAATTTAAAAAATTGCTATTATTAACATAGTTTGTTTACAGTATCGTACAACATACTGAGTTCTACCTATATCGATATTATTTTGGGCAACAACAATAAAAAACTTGTTAATGTATTTTTTTTTAATTTTCGTGTGTGTAAGGAACCAGTCGACACATAAGTGTAACCCACACTTGTGTCTGGTTCTATAAAAACTTATGATAAAGCTTTCTGTGTACTTAACTTAATTTTGAAATGAGTGTAGGTTGGTTTCGAGTATTAGCGTCCAATCGTAAGAAGCTGTGTGTGTTTTCGAAAATACATAACTCCCAACTCAAAAAAATTGAATGACGTGGAAAAAAATTACATATTTTTTTCATTTTATGAATAAATTCTTGAAATTCATGTTTATGTAGTTACTTTATAGGTAGATATTTTGCATTACTATGATATTTTGTGCATATAATGTAAACTTTGTGTTACAAAGTTGTTAGTGTTTTTTTTTTTTTTTATGCTTGATAGGCTTTTATTTGACCACAATCTCACCTGATGTAAAGTGACGATGTGGTCTAAGATGGGACATGAAGACCTATAAGGTAGATGGCTTCTCCGGGCCACAATACGAAACACGAAAAAATCGCTTCACGCACTGGCCCAGCCCGGAGGGTGGTGACAAGCCGCGGCCGAAGCCTACCACCAGAGACTGTTCTTAGCACCACCCGGAGGTCACGTGTAAGGTTTCAGAGGGTTACCACTTACGGACGTGAACAGACAAAACCTCCAAAAAAACCTGTAAACAAAGTTTACATTTTATTTACTGCCTTAGTGGCGCGGTGGACGAGGGTCAGCTTGCGGTTCAAGAGGAAGTATGTTCGATGTTTCCGACGAGGGTTGTATGTTCTACAAGCACTTCCTCCTTGGTCTGGGTGTTTTATATGTAAAATAAAAAATATCTGTCTATAAATGCCTATTATATTAAGTATATCAGATGTCTAGTACACCCGTAACACAAGCTTAGAGCTTACTACGGGGCTAGATGTTGTTGTGTGGACTGACCAGCAGTATTTATTTTTATTTTATTTTTATTATTGACATTGTTTTTAATTACTCGTACAATCTTTGTTTCAACTTCCACATAATATGTACTGGCATGCATCGTAAACTAACCTGTTCCACCTCACGTCGACGTAAAGTTTACGTTCTGACACCTGTCTCACCGCAAGTGAATAAGCGATGAATTATTTGTAAGAATTGTGCACAAGATATTATAATAATGCGTATATAAAAGAGATGCCTATATAACTCAGATGAGTATAATTACTATGTACTCATAATTGCTGAACAGCAAAGAAAACATTCAGACGTCGTTATAATTATTGCGTAAGTGTGTTTAATGTTTAATGATTATAAAAAGTGATAAATCTTATTTTTAGATTTAACTATTTTCATTTATGCAAAAAAGGTTAGGACGCATTAATAACCTACGTTCGAAGGTTGTGGGTGCGTCTTAATAATAATAAATAAATATTTCCGGACAATCCACACAGCAACATCTAGCACCGTGGTAAGCTCTAAAGCTTCTGTTACGGGTACTAGACATCTGATATACTGAATACAATAGACATATAAGTGATTGTAGAACGTACAAACATTTTACTCATTACTTATTGCTAAAAGCAATTTCTACCAGACAACCGTGGATGGTGAGAAAAAATTACATGTGTTATGGACGGTGGCTTATACAATAAAAATACCTAATATCTAATGCTAAACCTAAAACTAGCCTATACTTAATTAAATTTATCCTTATGCTACTATAGATGGATTACCAAAATTTTTATGATATTTTTATTGAAATAAAATTGTTTTTTGCTATTCCTAAAAGAGTTGAGTGATGGAGCATTTCTAATATCCTTAGACAATTGGTTCCACAACCGAATTGCCTGAACAGTAAAGGAAAGGCACAGTTAATCAGACATGATTGGAATTCCCTCTTGTTTTGATACTAAAGATGCTATGATACCTACATTTCGAGAGTGTATTCGCTGGAAAATTTAAAGTTTTTGGCTCCAGTAGTTCATGTAGGACGAAATAAGAAAAATATTCTGCATGTGTCAACAATAATTATTCATGAACACTATTTATTTCTTATAATTGGCCAAGTGTTCCAGATTTCCTGATGAAGTGCGCCAAAAAATTGTTGAGGTAATAAACGGATTTTCGGATGACTGAATTATGATAATTTATTGATATTTAAAGAGAGATTTTGGAGATAAATTTATCGTAAATCACAAAATTTTTAACTATTTTATATATGCATAATCTGTGTCAAAATTAAAACTTTAAATTCACGAAAACTACTTGACAAGTTACCTGTTTTTAAAGCATATTTAAATATTTTTTTTTTACTTAGTTCAAATTTCATCGTTGGCAATAAACGCGATTAGATCAGGCTAAACTCGTACCGCCTAACTAATATCAAATGCACTTAAATTGTCAGTTTTCAATGGTTGAACTTGGTTTAATAAAACTCTATTTTATGCATAAAATGGTGAAATTGAGGCTTAAGTGTAATTTTATTAATTTTATTTGTAATTAATGATGGTTGAACTTAGTTCGATAAAAATAGATTCTAGCATTAATTGGTGGTGTAACTCGTTAGTTTGGTATTAAAAAATAGCATTTCTACAGCTACAGCTATATATATATTCCTAATATTCTCCCAATACTCCCAATGTATACAAGTAAGAAATCTGGGAGAGAGAGAGAGAGACCTTACCAGTAAGGCATCTGATAGATAGATAAAACATTTATTTATCATCACAACACAGTACATTATGTGAATGAAAATAGAAAAACTCAGTACATAGATACTTAAAAATACAGATTAAAAAATAGAATACACAACATAGATTAAAATGGAACAACAAAGTAAAAATAAAAATATAATAAATAGTATGTACTAAGAATTTAATAGACCTATGTGTGTGCTGCATGATATAAATATAAATTTAAAATTTATGCCTTAATTTCTTTAAAAGTAAAACACCATAATATTTGGTATTGTGCACGCGATGCGCTTTCATTTGATAGATAATGGAGTACTAGAGTATATTTGCAGATTTTCCTTCCCCACTCTCACCCCCATAACTTTTAAACGGCACAACCGATTTTCATAAAACATGTCAAACTCACCTTTCATAAAAAAAAACTTAATTGAAATCGCTCCATCCGTTCGGGAGCTATGATGTCCCACACAGACAGACACGTCAAACTTAAACACCCCTCTTTTTGTTTGGGGGTTAAAAAAGGCAATACTCAGCGCATATTTAGATCTCAGAGCAAACACTGATTTTCATTATTACCCATCGTGACGAGCCCAGCAAATCACCTATATCCCCCCAGACCAGTCTGACATAATATTACCGTGGTGTAGCTAAAATCGACTGCTTGTTAAGTCGCAGACACCGCTGTAGCCAGTAGCTGCCACAAGTCACACATGTGAAAAAGTATTTGTAAAGACATACTTGTTTGTCGCTAGACAGACAGTAGATAGTAGCCCGTTTGCGCCGAGCAGTGTTAAATTACATAATTTATATTATTCTTAATAATAAGCCGTGTTGGCTAAGTGGGAAGACACTCGACTATCATTCCGAAGGTCGTAAGTTCAAACCTAGCCACGCACCTCTAGATTTTTCTTCTTGAGTAATGTATGCGCGCGTACGCGCGTTAACGTTCCCACTGCTGGGACACAGAGACTTCTCTCTTAACGAGGAAGATTAGGCCTTAATTCACCACGCTGGCCAAGTGCGAGCTGATAATTACTCTACAAAATTTGAATAAATAATTCTAGAATCTATTAATCACAAATTTAAAATGTGAATTCTAGAATATATTCTTTGTTTTGTTTTATTTGGGAAACAAACAGTACATATTACTTTAAAATAATTAACTTAAACTAAACATAAACCAATAATGTTTCCACATAACACATTCTACACAAATTTAAATAGTGAATTCAAGAATCTATACTACACAAATTTGAATAGTGAATTCTAGAATCTATACTACAAAATTTGAATAGCAAACTCTAGAATCTATTCAACAAAAAGTTCAATAGTGAAT
The DNA here is from genome assembly GCA_929108375.1 of Gymnoscelis rufifasciata. Lineage (NCBI taxonomy): Eukaryota > Metazoa > Arthropoda > Insecta > Lepidoptera > Geometridae > Gymnoscelis > Gymnoscelis rufifasciata. The sequence goes on along the minus strand of OV815327.1, from coordinate 1,620,636 downwards.
TCTATAATCTATTCCACACAATTTTAAATAGCGAACTTCAAAATCTATTCCACACAAATTCGAATAGCGAATTCTAGAATCCAACCAGGACCAAAGACTAGATACGGGCAGCACAGTACGGGCAGTCCTGGAGGTCATTCGTAGGTTCGGCCGCGCACGCAAATGATAGCGGCACGGCATCGATCGGGCCGGGGCAACACCCGCTGGGGTGGGGAGGCGGGACAAACACGCACCAACGCATGGTGCGTGCCAAATCATCTGTGCTTTCTGTACGAAACATCATTGGCCTGTCAGGAAGTTTAAAATTCGAATTCTAACGTATTCACAAATACATGTAAAATAGCTTACTAAAATGACAGGCATTTTTTTAAGTAAATTTATAATAGGTTATGTATACTTATTATAGCGTATAGAATAGCTTTAGTAGCTTTTCAAATTTTGTAGTTATAGATTACAATTTTTGGTGTTCTATATATAAATAATAAAATTTAAGATTTACTAAACAAATGCTTATCATATCATCATCATCACCCTATTAACGTTCCCACTTATGGGACTCAGGGACTTCTCTCTTGGCGAGAGAGATTATAGGCCTTTCACCACGCTGGTCAAGTGCGGGTTGGTGAATATCACATGTCCTTTAAACTCTTTTGAAGTTCTCAGAATATGCCGGTTTCCTCACGAGGTTTGCCTTCTCCGTTAAAGCATGTTTTAAAGCGTAGGTACAACCATTTCTCAATAAGGAAAATCCAGAGGTGCGTGGCGGGGTTTGAACCACGACCTTCGGAATAAAAGTCGAGTGTCCTCCCACTTAGCCAACACGGCTTCATTGTCATATAATCATGATTTCTATAAAATTAAAATAATAAAAACTGATAAAGCTGTGTTGTTCTATTCGCTTCTCAACTCAGTCTAAAATATTAGGCAGGAATCGAACCCACAACCTACTGCGCCTCAGACGGACTTGCCGACACCGAGCCATAGAGGTTGTTTTTATTTATAAAAAACAGTTTTTTTAATTATTTTGATTTATAACGGGAAATTTTTCATGCTAAAATTTCCGTTATAAATCTAAAAAGTATTGATAAATATTATAGGTTCAAAAGTTATAGTTTTTTTTAATTTAAAAACCGTCAAATCATGTTATGCTACCTAGTCTTATTATTAACATATATTTGAAAGATAATCCATAATTATCCTCAAATTACAGACGCCTATCAAAAATGAAGCAATGTACCTATCTAGTATTTTCCTTAAGAGGTCCAGGTGATAATCGAGTTTAAAAATAATTTAATGCTAAATCTCCGACATGAATATAAAAGTGTTAATTGGCCAACCTGTCTGCAAGTTCATCCCTCACCCTCCCAGCGATTACATCGCCGGAAGTCGGTCACAGCCGGAAGTACCTCGAGGGAGGGCGTCAGGTTTGAGAGGTTAATGAGCTAACAGAATATTTACCTATTTTGTTTCCTTGTTGATTTATGATGATAACCTAAGTTAGTAATATAGTAGAGCTTAGCTATCGTTTCTTTTTAAATTTTGCTTGCTTTAACTCCCTTTTTAAATGTTTTGACATTATACACGTAAAACACAAGTATCATGTAAATTTTTAATGGATTTCTCATCAATAATAATGATGACTACATAAAAAATAAGTATTTTGTTAGGTATATCTGATAGCGCATCCAAAAAAAGTGGACACATATTATTTTCGCTCTATCAAATGAAAACAAAAATGTCAAGATTATAGAGTATCAAAGTTCCGAAGTAGGTTTCATCAAAAACTTTTTTCAACAAATTGAGAGCTTTACACGTGAAACTTCAATGGCCTGTAAAGTCTTTATTTTACGTTCACGAGAAAAAAAAAATACGTGCTAAATATTTTTTTAAATAATTTAACTGACGGACATTTATTTTAAGTTTATTTACCCTATTGATAGTGAGTAATTAAAGAGATTAATATTTTAAAAAATAATCAAAGAAAATACGTTCTCGTGACAGTTCGCTTCAATTGGCCAAATTGGTCCAGGCGTTGTAGTGTTATGCTCTTACCAACACATTGTGTGATTCATTTTTAACCCTAAGGGTGTTATAAGTTTGACGTGTCTTTCTGTCTGTGTCTTTCTGTGTGTCTGTCTGTCTGTCTGGGACATCATATCTCCCGAACGGATAAAGCGATTTCAATTTTGTTTTTTTTTGTATAAAAGGTGAGTTTGGCCCAGGTGTTCTTAGACATGTTTCATGAAAATCGGTTGAGCCGTTTAAAAGTTATGGGGGTGAGAGTGGGGAAGGAAAACCGAAAATCTGCAAATATACTCGACTATATATCGGGGGTATCAAATGAAAGAGCATCGCGTGCACATTACTAAATATTATGGTGTTTTACTTTTAAGGAAATAAAAGCATTGGAATTAGGGGTTTTTCTTAAATTTAAAATTTAGATTAATCTTAATATATATAAATCTCGTGTCACAATGTTTGTCCTCAATGGACTCCTAAACCACTTAACCGATTATAATAAAATTCGCACACCATGTGCAGTTCGATCCAACTTGAGAGATAGGATGGTTTTTACGGCAAGTAAAATTCGAATAATTTCCGGGAAAATTTTATACCCGTGCGACGCCGGGACGGGCCGCTAGTTATATTATAGATTATACATCTAACTGTGCGCTTACAACCAAACAAACTCCTCTCTTTAAATTATTAGTAGATTCCGGCTTCACAGTAAGATGCCTGCCTAGGTATAGTTTCTAAGCCTCTGTCCGGTATAGCCCTACCACGAGCTGCCTCTTACGATTGTTGGAAATTACAACATGCTGTAATCTTATGCTATTAACAGATTTTTCACAACTAAAATGTAAACTCTCATTTTCTTTATAGTCATGTCCTAAACTATATTGATTACAATATAACTATAATAAGGCAGTTTCAGGTCACCTGTAACACAGCTTTAAGCTTCCACCGGTGGCAGAGTTCCAAAAATGTTTTATTTTTCAAACTCTCAAGAATTTCAAACTCTATGTAAATATATATATATTTTTAAATAAGTTATTTTATCTTAATGATTTTTAATTAGAGATAAACCTCACTTTTTATGTTAATTTATTTATAAGTTTACATGCAGAAAAAGATTAAGAAACATCCGTGACCTTCGCACACAGGATTCGAACCTGCATCTCCGGGAAAGCGCCCAGACGTGCTACCAATTACACCAACGCGTTTAATTCTTCTAAATCTCTTTCTTCTGCACTCTGTTATGTCGAGTGAATCCCCGACTAACGACATCTCGTAGAAAATACAAATATGATATATTTATCTTTATCTGTATGGGATTTATAATGTTTGGGATAGAATAGAATAGAAAATTCTTTATTACACACACCATATAATATATGTTAAACAAAAATACAAAATTATTAAATTTATAATTAACCATTACGCATGCTAGGTAGCATTTACCCATTACGCATGCTAGGTAGCATGCGTAATGGCATTACAACATGTTGTAATCTCCAACTCGTGGTAGGGCTGCTTGTCAGTTGGTCTCAAACTAATCAATATCAGGGGATATCGCTAGTTAGCGCGGCTGCCGTCTAGACGCTGTAAACAAGTTACTATTTCCATGGGAAAAATATATATTACTATTTTACTATTCGGGCGAGGAATAGTAAAAAAAAGATTATTCGCTAAACTAGGGATAAAGGTCAGGGTATTAAATGTTTGTTTTATGTTGAAAATCAGACAAGAGTTCTTAATTGTACAATATTTATTGATTTTCACTAACACTATCATCATCATTACACTATAACGTTCCCACTGCTGGGACACAGGGACTTCTCTCTTGACGAGAGAGATTAGGCCTTAATTCACCACGCTAGCTAAGTGCGGGTTGGTGAATGTCACATGTTTTATATACTTTTATAATTACGATTATATAATACAAAGTTATATAGATTGAAACGAAGTCAAGTGTACAGAATGTTACCAGCAACGAATAAATTACCAATACACCAACGGACTTTTTTTATCATACGCAAAATGACATAGGCTATATAAACCAACTAAGTTTCGTACTTTCTAACAAGTAACAGTAAAACAAAAATCAAAAATCAAACGAATTCTCGCAATGATAAACAAACAAAATAATAATCTACTGCAATTTTATTCAATTTGGGCCAAGATACAAAGTTTCATAATGAAAAAAAACATTAAACTCCGTTCAAACACAAAAAATATATACGCGCCGAATTGAGAATTTCCACCTTATTTTGGAAGTCGGTTAACAAGTTAACAGGCTTAGGTAATTAAGTAGAACTTATGATACCTATTAAGTCTAGACAAGGATGTTGTCCCTAGGCCACAGAATAGTACTTAAGTTAAGCCACCTGCCGACTTAGCACGGCGTTTGTTTTCTAGGTAGAGTAGAAACGTTGTCTAGGTAGCCATAGACTTCTTGTCTATATAGAATAGTTTTTTTTTATTATTGATAAAACTTCATTTGACCACAATCTCACCTGATGCAAAGTGAGGATGTAGTCTAAGATGGAGCATGAAGGCCTAGAAGATGGCTTCTCCGGACCACATTACGAAACACGAAAAAATCGCTTCACGCACTGGCCCAGCCCGGAGGGTGGTGACAAGCCGCGGCCGAAGCCTACCACCAGAGACTGTTCTTAGCACCACCCGGAGGTCACGTGTAAGGATTCAGAGGGTTACCACTTACGGACGTGAACAGACAAAACCTCCTAAAATAATTGTCAAGTGACATAATTTTTATAATGCCTTCTGAATATTTGTGAGTAGCTCCCGTAGGTCTATTACGTAAAAGTTTGCAGTAGCGACAGCAACATCAAAGCGAAAGCGCTACGCGATTGGTTGAAACAGATCAGAAATAGGCAAGATTTGAAGTAGAAACAATTTGCAACCAATCGCGTAGCGCTCGCTGTCGCTTTCGCTTTGCTGTTGCTGTCGCTACTGCAAAGTTTTACGTAATACTACCTACTGTTCTAATAGTTCAATTTTTTCATATCATTTCTTGTTTTGTTGTTTTTTTAGTGTTTTTCACAAATTTTAGCAGGAAACCTATTATTTGCTTTATCAATTTAAAATTAGTGTCAAGATAATAGAGTATCTAAGTGGTGGCTTGTGACTGCGCAATTAAGTACGAATTGTACGAAAGTGTTACGTCATAAGAAACTTCAATGCATTGTATAACAAGTGTTTGTATGTATCTGCAAGCACTTTTCTCCTTGAGCTGGGTGTTTAATATGTATAATACAAGAATATCTATGTATGTATGCCTATTATATTAAGTATATCAGATGTCTAGTACCCGTAACACAAGTTTAGAGATTACCACGGAGCTAGATGTTGTGGTGTGCATTGTCCGGAAATATTTATTTATTTAATGATTCGTCGATTCGTTGTAAATAATCGAAATGACTGAATATGAAAACAAGGAAATTATTTTATTTGGACATCATGTATTAAATTAAAATATACTGGTTAAGACATTACCGAAATATAAATAGAAGGCTTTATTTTTCCAAAAGATTTATTGCGATTCCAAAACTAAGTTTTTTTTAATGTATAAATGCAATTTTTCATTTCATGTTACATCCTGTTTTCTAGTTGTTACAGATAACTAAAGCAAAGCCGCTTGCCTACCTAGCCAATTATTACTTTTATAAATAAAGTAATTAAAATGTAATACGAATGAAATTAACCCGTTGTAAAAACTTCGAGAACTTCTGTCAAAGTAATAAATAGTTGGGGAAATGAGGAGATCATTTCTTGGCTCTCGGCGTTTCTTAAAGTTTACTTAAATGTTCGGTGAAACTACTAAGGGTATTGTAGATTATTTAAATCGTTATCAATTATTAGTTAACGAGTTAACTAGTTACTCGTTAACTTATTTATGGCTTAGAAAAGGACTAAGGATGGCCCCAGACCTAGATTTACAACCAATTCCTCCATTTTTTTGAAGTGAAACTTCTATAGAATCGTAGTGATTTCAAACCGGATGCAAAAAGATGAAACGGAAATGGTAAGAGACACAAATACAATGCTTTATTTAAATTTCTTTGCGCGATACTTTTGTATCATACTTTATGTAATACGCTTTATTGAAGTAATATAAATAATCCGAATAATTACAGATATATGTTTGTTTCTCTTATCATTTTAGCAGATGCGTTCATTTACCCTTTTTTTCTATTCGATATATATCATAATTTTATAGTTCGTAAGTAGTAGACTCCAATCGTGCGTCGTAGCAGACACAAACACACACACTTTTTTTTTATTCTTCTTATTCTTTCGTCGATTTACTGAAGTTTCACTTCTATCGTGTGTGAATCGCACACACACCTTTTTTTTTTATTAAGTAGATATTATTACGTTTTTAAGACCAAAGAAAGTATTACATAATAAACGCAGTTTTGAGGAGATCCCCTCAGTAAGATCCGTTGAAGGAAGAAAGGTAAGAAGGTAAGGAGTTGGAGCTCGCGCCAACGCTCACTCTTCCTGATGAAGGATTTCTCTTGACTATTTGTTGTCCGAAATGTTGAAAGAAAGAAGTCAAGCCAATACGTAAGTTAATCCCGGTTTTAGAGACTCGGCCGATTCTTATGAAACGCCGGTTCTAACGAGTTAAAAGGAGGGATGAAAGGTAGCTAGTATTAATTGAAGTAGCGACATATTTAAAATAACTTATATGTGTTATAATAGTTTGTAATAAATACCTCTACAAACTTATGCAGATCTTATAGGGAACGTGCAGAAACTATAGGTACCACTAATTCAACAGTCAGAATGTAAATTATTGTCTGATAGCGCGTAAAAATTATAATCGATGGCACCAGATGGCAGCACCATTAATGTGAACATTTTCGATAGGGGGATGAAAGTTTTTAACATTATGTCTGTTTTCTAAATAAGCTTAAAATGCTACCTGAACTAACAAACCAGAATTATTGCATTGTATTATAGTTAGAAGTATTGGTATATCCTCGCGTACAATCATGAACATAGCTAGTATAGGTATACACCAGGTTTTGTAGATTCGTCGACCGTGTTACACCATATATATAACCGTGTATATAATCATTATCATAAATAAATCATACTCGAGCAACGAGTAAAATACAGCCAAAAAATATCTGTAACGATCGGTAAAAGCGTAAAAGTTTTGAATATAGGTGTTGCGTTGCAGCAACTTAAATTCAGAAGTTTCTTCAACTTGAGCGAACATTTTCAAAGTCAATAGAACGTAATCCGATAAAGTTTGCGAAGTCACTCGCTATAGTAAATAATCGGAATGTTTGTTTGTCTAATGAGATCTATTTGAGTTAAATATACGCCAGAATTAGTACCTAACTAATTTTCATGATGTTTAATTTAAAATATAGGTATTGTATAATTAATTTCTTCAATTGAAAAGACGGTATTCTTTTTGGAAGCATGTTATAAATAAATAATTACGGACAATCCACACAACAACATCTAGCCCCGTGGTAAGTGGGTACTAGACATTTGATATACTAAATATAATAGACATAATGTACATAAATAGATATTTTTACTGTACATATTTAAACAACCAGACCAAGGAGAAATTGATTGCAGAACGTACAAACACTTTACCAGAACTTAACTTATAAAAATTACATTACATACGCAACGATGACGCGATCTTTTCTACGATTTTTTGTTCTATTCTAGATACATTTTTAATTTTAAAATCAATGTTTAGTGTAGGTAATTTCTCTTTAAATACTGATACATAATACCTAGTCACAAACGTATTCCTCTGAACTGCCTCTGCAGTGGCGCAGTGGCCGAAGCTTCGCTTTTGGCGCAAGAGCGTAGGGTTCGATTCCCGCCAAGGTCAGTATTAAATAAACAAATAAATTGATATATAATTGATGATTAATAAATTGATTGATATTGATGATTGATAAATTGATTGATATTAATATTGATGATTGATTTGATTGGTATAAGATGGAGTCGTATTACTCCTAGGGTTTAAACACAATAAATAAATTATGGAATCAAAAGACGAAATATAGGTAATTTTTTTTATTGCAAATAGATGCAGCTGTAAAGTTACCTTTTACTATCCATTTACTATCCATGTACCTACTGGCGTCACGCAAAATTGCGCAACTTTATAAAAATCACGTTTGTTGTACGGCAGTCCCCTTAAATATTAATTATTATGTGTTTTTAGTATGTTTTATTATAGAGGCAAGATAACTACATAATCCATCAAAGTTTCAAATATCTAACACGGTTATTGGTTTACAGCCTGGTGACAGATAATCAATAATCATCATATATTTATAGTTTAAAAAGATCTTAATATTAAATGAGTCTCAATTATGTTATACTTGTTGCATGCAACAATCCAATCAATTAATTATAATAATACATTAATAATAATATTTCTTATAAATTCTACATTCAAATCAAAATAGAAAATTAAAATTAATCATTTAAAATGTATTTCATAGTAGTATTTTAGACAGACAGAGAGACGACGAAGTCTCAGTAATATGGTTCCGTTTTACCCTTTTGGTACAGAACCCTAAAATACTAATGCATTAGGTATATTAAGTGTATCAGATGTCAGATGGCTAGTAATGTAACTCTTTTAGGAATAGCATAAAAAAATATTTAAATAAATTATCATAGAAAATTTATTAATTCATCTACATATTATTGTAGCGTAAGGCTACATTTATATTAATTATAGGCTAGTTTTAGGTTTAGCATTAGATATTAGGTATTTATATTGTTTTAGCCACCGTTCATAACACTTTGAAAATTTGTCACTCCATCCACGGTTGTCTGGAAGAAATTGCTTTTAGCAATAAGACCGCCCATTACGCATTCTAGGTTTAGTTTTAATTTCTTACTGTATTGTTTCTTTGTTTGGTGTGTAATAAAGTATTCCCTATTTTTTTATATTTTCTATTTATTTGTAACGCAACTTTTCCTTGAACGCGGCCATAGAGCTTTTGCTGGGTTAAATGTTTTCTGTGTGGATTGTCAATTGTCAATATTATTTATTATTTATTAATTTAAAATTTTATTTATTTAAAAGCCGTGTTGGCTAAGTGGGAGGACACTCGACTTTCATTCCGAAGGTCGTGGGTTCAAACCCCGCCACGCACCTCTGGATTTTTCTTCTTGAGAAATTTATGTGCGCTTTAAACACGTGCTTTAACGGTGAAGGCAAACATCGTGAGGAAACCGGCATGTACTGAGAACTTTAAAGAGTTTGAAGGACATGTGACATTCACCAACCCGCACTTGGCCAGCGTGGTGAATTAAGGCCTAATCTCTCTCGTCAAGAGAGAAGTCCCTGTGTCCCAGCAGTGGGAACGTTAATAGGGTGATGATGATGATGATGAATATTATTTTGTCCAGAAATTTTATTCCGTAAAAAGTATTTCTTATAGATCTTTAGCTCAATGTCAGGGTCACCTGACCTTGACCTCGTGGTGACCTCGACCTCAATAACGCTCTGCATACAGAAATACATGGGTTGACCGTTTTATTATTTGTCGTAAAGTTTCATTATTTTTTAAGACTACTTGATGTGCCTAATAGAGCTATGTCTTGTAGTATAATAAATAAATAATGAAAGGGTTGTTTTTTTGTTACTTAACAAAGAAGTTTAGAGTTTTAGTTAGTTCAGAGTTCGTTAGGGAAATATTTCGTTAGAATGGACAATTTAATTTTAATTTCCTTCCTTCTTTTAATTGATTGATTAAGGCCTTCATGCCCCAACCTAGACCACATCGTCACTTTACATCAGGTAAGATTGTAGTCAAATGAAGGCTTAACTAACATAAAAAAACCATTAAATATAAATAAAATAAGACGTAAGAGCGGTGTTTTTTAATTGTGGTCGAAAAAAAAAACAATATATATAGGTATATTGGGGCTCGATATTTTTTTTATTACGATTTTTGGTTCTGTACCCAAACAGTAAAACGGGACCCTGACTTCGTCGTCTGTCTGTCCATCTGTCTGTATCTTAAGAACCGTTATAGAAAGACAGTTGAAATTTTGAGGGTCGATGTATTCCTGATGACGCTAAACCAACTAATAGATACTAAAATCTATAGGAGACCGCTCTGACTGAATTTCTCTGACTTTTTAACCCCCGACCAAAAAAGAGGGGTGTTATAAGTTTGACGTATAAGCTTCATATTACGGAGACTATCGTCGACTGTGCAAATACGAATAAGAATATCTCTCTAATAAACAATGTATACTTTCGTAACTTGCACACAGTTCCCTTTGTTTTTCCCAATAATCCTATCCATTCAAGGTTGTCTGTTAGAGATTGCTCTTCAGCGATAAGAGCGCCATTTGTCACATAGTCTTATATGCTTATGTATTTTATCATGATGTGTGTAATAATGAATATTTGTCTAATCTTTATCTTAAGTATTCATCAAAGGTTTTCTATAAAATCATTAACAAATATAAAAAAACCAAACCATTGGTCACAATTACAGTATTTTATCTAAATTGAGTCGTTCAACGAAATTCCCAACGGTTATTATCTTACCTTCACTGTTTGCGAACTCAGCAATATTTCTATTAACCCTTCAAGCGTAAGCAACTTTTTATAGTCAGCACTTTTTGCAAATCAAATTATTTTGTTTCATGAAAACCTGATTGTTTTTAGACTGTTATGATTAAATTAGTTGATTTGCGTTCGGCTTTTGTTAAAAAATAAAATGGTTCATAATCTAACTTTATTATTTTTGATAAGTGACCAGCTGACCCCAGCAAACGTTGTTTTTAACCCCCGACCAAAAAAGAGGGGTGTTATAAGTTTGACGTGTCTGTCTGTCTGTCTGGGACATCATAGCTCCCGAACGGATGAAGCGATTTCAACTTAGTTTTTTTGTATGAAAGGTGTGTTTGGCCCGGGTGTTTTTAGAAATGTTTCATGAAAATCGGTTGTGCCCTTTAAAAGTTATGGGGGTGAGAGTGGGGAAAGAAAACCGAAAATCTGCAAATATACTAGTGTGGGGCAACAAATGAAAGCGCATCGCGTCCACATTACAAAATATTATGTTGTTTTACATTTAAGGAAATTATTGGCATTGAAATCAGGGGTTTTTCTCAAATTTTAAATTTAGATGAATGCATAATGAAAAATAGATAGTAGCCGATTCTCAGACCTACTGAATATGCATATAATACTCGGTTAAGCTGTTTCGGAGCAGTACGGTAACTAACATTGTGCTATGGAAATTTTATATATAAGATAAACCTCAGATGATGAATGATGAATAATAATAATACATAATAATGACGGTGGAGAGACGAACTTGACGCCCACCTTAGGGATTGGACAACTTCAACAGGTGATAGGGACGTCTGGAAGGAAGGTAGGGAGGCCTTTGCCCTGCAGTGGAACACCACAGGCTCATAAAAAAGAAAAAAAAAAAAAAAGATAAACCTCAACTCTAATGTGTAACTTTACTTCTAAAAATGTGTGCAATACCGACCATATACGAATGTAGGTAGATCACGGTTAAACTCTGGTGATATCTTTTGATATCGTATTTGGTTACTAGTCCTTAAAGGGTTCATTGTAATAAAGGCCTCCCTTAATCACAATGAGGGAACTTGCCAATACTCGCCACCCTTGGCAGGCGGGTTAACGAGCGCAGTATTAAGTGTTGTGATACAGTCAACAGCAAAAGTACGTAATCAAAATCAACGTTTCAAACCATCTTATTGTGTGTCGTGCCAGAAGTAACAATTTTTTTTCGACAGAAAATAATTATAATTACATCGAGGTTCGAATCGAACTAAAATGTGATCACTTACTTATGATTATGACACTTCATTATTTTGGGACACTATTTCTTTAGTTATTTTTGTTGGTGGCTGTACAAGAAGACGCTGTGCCAAGAATAAGAAAAATAATATTAATTTGCATCAGCATAATGTAGATAACGAAGGTCTTAAACATTAATTGTTTGACATCTTGGAAAAATATATTTTAAAGAGTTTGAATTACATGTGACGTTTACCAACCCGTACATGGCCAGCGTGGTGAATTAAGGCCTAATCTCTCTTACCAAGAGAGAAGTCCATGCGTGGGACACATTCCATTGGCAGTGGAAACATTAATAGGGTGATGATGATGATAAAATTCGCTGAGTTACGTTCGGCATTTAATTGAAAAATAAAAGAAAATAATATCCATGTCAAATTGCTTAGATATACTATTAAACCTATTGCCGCGCCACTAAAACTATTTTTTACAATTGTATCCATTTCGGACATACAATATAAATAAAAAACAACAATGATATGATTTTCGAAGCACGAGATACTTCGAGCCAGATTTTCATACTATGGAACATATTCATATTATACCGGCCATAATGAGGCGGTAGTGTTATATTGCTAAATAAGGCAATAAAGTTTAAGAATAGACAAGACATAACATGCTTGTCTGTTGAAAGCCAAATTGAAATAGCATGTGTGGAGTTGGAGCAGAGTTTTGTAGTAAGCGTATACAGACCACCGTCAGCATCATATGAAATATTTGAAAAGGTTATGGATGATGTTTTATTTAAAATGTGTAAAAAAAACAAAAGTATTATTATTTGCGGGGATTTTAATATAGATCTCCTAGAAATCTATTCATTAAATACTAGAATATGCAATTTATTTGGTTCCTATAACTTAATACCTTTATTTATGGAACCAACCAGAATAACAGACACATCAGCAAAATGTTTAGATAATATTTTTACCAGCCTAAATGAAAATGTAATCAGCAAAAAAATAATAAGTAACCTAAAATCCGATCATCTAGGGCAATATGTAAAATTTTATATGAGTTCTAGACAAATTATAAAAAAGAAAATTAGCTTTGTACCAGTGACTACAAATCGATTTGAGAGGTTTAAATGTAGTTGGGATCTACAGCTTCCTTTTGATTACTATAACAACAATCCCAATCAACTTTATAGTACATTTTTCAATCAATTTTATAACATTTTTAATGTCATATTTACAACTAAATCAATTGTAGTCTCAGACAAACCTGGTTTTAGTGAGTGGGCAACTGTAGGTATACATAAAAGCAGACAAAAATTATATGAATTGTATAGCGAAAAGCAATATTACTCCTGTGAAAAGTTCAAAGATAAAGTCAAAATATATTCAAAAATTTTCAAAAATGTCTGCCAATTGGCAAAATCAAATTATCTAAGTTCAAAAATTAAAAACAGTAGTAACATAATTAAAACTACCTGGAAAATAATTAATGATGAGACTGGCAAAACTCAGAACAATAACAATGAATACAAACTTAAAGTAAATGAAACAGTTATTAATAATGATTTAGAGATAGCACAAGCATTTGAAAGTTTTTTTACAGACATTCCTATGTCAACTACAAGCTCTTTAGACTCTTCACATGATCTTGCCGTGTCATTATTAAAAAACAACGTACCTGATTGTAAAAACATCTTTCATTTTAAACATGTCAACGAACAAGACATTGTTAAAGCCTTCAAAATGATAAATGTAAAAAAAACCCAAGATCTCTGGGGTATTTCTGTACACATTCTTAAACCACTAATAGTTACTCTGGCACCTGATTTGGCTAATATATTCAATGAATGCATAGACTCTGGAGTGTTTCCTGACCTAATGAAACATAGTAAAATTGTACCATTGTTCAAATCGGGCAATACAACGAACCCTACTAACTTTAGACCAATATCAGTTCTGCCTACATTTAGTAAAATATTTGAGAAGCTTATTTTAAGCCAGCTCTCATTACATTTTGATGCAAATAATTTACTACATAACAAGCAATATGGCTTCACTAAATGCAAGTCCACTGCTGATGCTGGTGTTGAGTTACTAACTCATGTTTATGATGCTTGGGAAAAGTCGCAGGATGCAATAGGAATTTTTTGTGATTTATCTAAGGCATTCGATTGCGTGCACCATGAAACATTGATCAGGAAATTGAGCCACTATGGAATTAGGGGCAAATCCTTGGATCTTTTTGCTTCCTATTTAAGCGAAAGAATTCAAAGAGTTGATGTCAACGGGAAACGATCTCCAGGGTCCTTAGTGTCAATGGGTGTACCTCAGGGATCCATATTAGGACCTTACCTTTTTTTGATATACATAAATGACTTGCCCCATCTTGTACAGGATCAACATGAAATTGTATTATTTGCTGATGATACTTCACTTCTTTTTAAAATAGATCGTCGCACTAATAACTTTGACAAGGTAAATAATGCAATTTCTAAAGTAGTCCATTGGTTTGAATCCAATAATCTATTATTGAATGAAAATAAAACTAAATGTATTCGTTTTTCACTACCTAATGTAAAACAAGGTTCTGTAGATATTAAAATAAAGGGCGACAATTTAGAGCTCGTTGAAAATACTGTATTCCTAGGTATAACTTTAGATAGCAAGCTTCAATGGGACCCTCATATAGATAAATTGTCGAAAAGGCTCAGTTCTGCTGCTTTCGCAGTCAAAAAAATTAGAGTTTTAACTAATATTGCAACATCTAGACTGGTCTACTTTAGTTACTTCCATAGCATTATGTCATACGGTATTTTGCTGTGGGGGAGTGCTGGAGTAGGACGCATAAATACCATATTTGTACTGCAGAAAAGGGCTGTTCGTGCTATCTATAATATGGGTCCCCGAGATTCGCTACGTGATAAATTCAAAGAAATAAACATATTGACCGTCATTTGTCAATATATTTATGAAGCCATTATGTATACGCATAAAAATATTAATTTGTTTACAAAAAATAGTGATAAACACAATGTAAATACAAGAAATAAATATAAACTCGCTTTGCCCACCACTAGGCTGCATAAGGTTAATGTATCATTCAAAGGGCAATGTATACGCTTCTACAACAAGATTCCCAAAGAATTGCAACAGTTGTCAATTAATAAATTTAAGAAAATTGTAAAAAACAATCTTTGTAAAAAAGCTTATTATAATATATCGGATTAACTTGAGGACAAAACTGCTTGGGACGGAATCTGCTCCAACACAATATCAAAAACAAGACTAACAAACAAATAATGATTGTAAAGTTTCAATACAAAAATGAGCTAGAGTTTCTAATCGCTTCTTTGCTCTAGTGTAAAAAAAGCGAAGCGACCAGATACCATAAATTTATTTCCTACTTATCTTTAAGCACCTATGACCTATATGTTTTTTTGTAATCTATTTTGACGTGTCTAAGTTTTGTAAAACCAAACTATGGAAATAAATAATTTTGTATCTTGTATCTTGTATCTTGTATAACTACTAATTAAACCAGGCAGCGATGTTCAATGTAGTTTTGTAGGGAGAGGTCTATACATATTATGTTTATGAACACGTACGAAGTCAGAACGTTTCGATAATAAAGTTCGTCTATGCAGACTAATTGGGTTACTTATAACTGTTTAAAGATAGATAAAACACGTTTATTTTGGCATAAACAGGTATTATAACTTTACGCGAGAACATAAAGACTTTAAAATGACAAAAATGGCGACCACTCAGCATTTGCTAAGAGTACTCTGTCATAGCGCTGGCCTTTGCTGGCGAGATGCGGATACTGCGTCACTCGCATTAACAATCTAACAGAAACATTAGACTAGAATACAATAAAAACAAAGAAAACCAACATTTAAATACAATACAAACATTAGGTAACTGAAAATGAAAAATAATGCATCTAATAACAAAATACTATTACACAAACACTGTGTGCATGCGTTGTGAGTATTACCACCGATCTTCACGAAAATTTGACAAAATTTAGTAAAAAATTATGATCATTTGCAAAAAAATTGGCCGTAAGATAGATTTTTTTTTATGTTAGTTAAGCCTTCATTTGGCCTGAGATTGTGGTCTGATGTAAAGTGACGATGTGGTCTAAGATGGGACATGAAGACCTAGAAAGTAGATGGCTTCTCCGGACCACATTACGAAACACGAAAAAATCACTTCACGCACCGGCCCAGCCCGGAGGGATACAATACAAACTTATAATAAGAAAGTTAGGTAAATAATAAGATACATTTATACATTTACCGGCTACTGAAAATGTTACATAAATAAAAAAAATATATTAAATAAAAAGTGCAGTTGAACCTGAGATAAACGATAAAACGACAAAACTCTAAAAACATGCGGTATAAGTGTTCCATTAAATCCGCTATACCTTTTTTTTATAGTTTTGTCAGTTTTTTACTAAATCCTCACATTTTTACCTGAAGATTGAAGGTAAAAACACTCACAGCGCATGCATATGAAACATTATAAAACTAAGTTAAAATAAACATTGAGATCAACTACAACACAAAAAAAAATTACAAACCAAATTACTGTCATTTAAACTATAGAAGAACAGAAAGGCTGGCCCTTTCTATGAAAACTATATATTTACTAATAAGTACAAGAGTTTGCAGAACATGCAATCGCTAGTTTCTCAGCAGGAGTAGAGAAATCTACGTATATTTTTTACTGCTTTAAACGTTTCTATTAGTTTTTATATTACCAAAAAAATTTATAGCACATCCAAAATATAAACCTTTAAGGTACAAACTGTATATTAAAATAACCATCCTTTTCGGGTGACTTAAACGCGCCCATTTTGACGTCCGTGACATGTGACCTCAGTAACGAAGTGTTTGGTCCACAAACTTATTGAAGGTTAATAGTGATGTAAATCTAAATTTTAAAATTAAGAAAAACCCTCGATTTTAATGCCTCAATTTCCTTAAAGTAAAACACCATAATAATGTGTAATGTGCACGCGTTGCGCTTTCATTGATACCCCACTCGAGTATATTTGGAGAATTTCGGTTTTCCTTCCCCACTCTAACCCCCATAACTTTTAAACAGCACAACCGATTTTCATGAAACATGTCTAAGTACACTCGCGCCAGACTCACATTTCATATAAAAAAAACTAAATTAAAATCGATCCATCCGTTCGGGAGCTATGATGTCCCAGACAGACAGACACGTCAAACTTATAACACCCCTCTTTTTTGTCGGGGGTGAAAAAGCAGTTTATACCATTGAAACCGATAGACTTTAACGTCACATGTTATTTCGCCCAAGAGATGCGTTTTGTTTGCGAGAGAATAATAAAAAATGACACTTTTGATAATTAAGTTTCACTATGAAAATATTTAACAATAGTTAACAGTAATTTTACAATAATTGAATCAGTCAAACCATTTATTTCCTCAAAAGCTCATACATGGACAGGTCAACTTAAAACAAATATATATTTTTTTATTTATATGAAATAACAATTGTCTTGACAGTTTTTGAAACAATAAAGATTACAAGAAAACGAAACAGTCCCTTTGAAAGTCCCGTGCATATTCCCTATTGCATTCGCTTGCATCGCAAGTGATACTTCGCCGACTGCGCCACAGGACAGACAGGCAGACTGATATTAGCCCCGTAATTTATAACTAGCCCTACAATTTCTAGAAACCGAGCCAGCTTTATTTATAGCATCATTGCGCTTTTAATGGCCGTAGGGAAGCGGAGAGGGACACTTGTAACTGCCAGGGGAATAATGGAAGCCAGGGGAATGTTGGATGCCCTTACAGAGCTTTATTTGAATAGTTTAAAATTGCTTGAGTTATTTTATGTTTGGTCTAGGTCTTCATGTCCCATCTTAGACCACATCGTCACTTAACATCAGGTGAGATTGTGGTCTAATGAAGGCTTAACAAGCATAAAAAAATGTATATATACACAGTTTAAAGGGTTAACCAGCCAGACGCTAATTACATCCACCGTGAGCCAGCAATTTGTCAAATATCTGTATTATTTTTTGGCAGACAGACAAACGCAGTGGAAGACTTTTAATTCTGATATGTAGACTAGAGGATATATGTAAAAAAATATATTCAGTTTTTTTGAGTTTGAAAATCTTTATTTCTCATGAAGAATTTACAATAATTCGCTTACATGCGAAACCAACTTATAACTATATATTTTTACGTACAGGAGCGTGTAGATTTAATTTTAAGTGATCATCAACATTATGTAAAGTATGATGTTTATAAATATTATAAATGACAAAAAACAGAATCAAAACAATGAAACAAAAGCACAAAATTACAATAACAAGTAAATTTTTATCTTTTTATATAATGCAAGGGGGTAGGCACACAAATTAGTTCATTCGGACTGTGCGCAGTTACAATGAGATACCAAAAATTTTTTCCAAATAATAGTACAGGTAAGGTAAGTAACTCTAGTTATCTACTGGTATGTATTCGTTACTATATCGTTTAGTAGTTACTTACGTATCGTTCCGTCACTCGTTAGTTTTGATACGTCATTATGTTCGAGTAACGAATTAAATCGTATTGCGTACAGATACGTGTAAAAAATTTAAGCGAACTGTCAAGACAATGTTATTTCCTTGATTATTCTTAGTTTTTACTTAAAGCTTTAAGTTGCCCTGTCCATGTATGCATAAACGTCTAAGGAAATAAACGTTTTGACTTTGACTTTGATACTGTATGTCATCATTCGTAATTTATGAAAACATTATTTACCTATCCATTACATAATCAACTAAGTAACATGTATTTTCGATACCGCATTAACGGTACTTGCATTATACTGAAACAGTGTTGGTTCCGATAATACAAAAAATGAAAGAAAGAAGAAAGAAGAAGAAAAAGAAAAATATTTATTTGTGTACAAAATTAAAAATAAGACAGATAACATTATTAAATTAAACTTAGATTGAAGTACACAAATGGGTCGACACTCAGCATGTGCTGTGTCTGCACGAATGTAGACACAGCGCTGGTTTTCAGTGCCGCCCGTCCGGGTGTTGAGCACAGCACTGCCAACACACATTTATAAAAACATATTTTTAATACCCATTTCGAACATTAATTACACAGGCATACTTTTAAAAAAATTAACTCGACCTTATTACCTGAGGTGAGGGTCAAGAGTTAAATAACAGCTTTTCTAAATATTATATAATTATATAACTAAACGCACGTATACATAAGCGTATAAATGCGAGTAACGAAATGTATTCGTGAGTAACGAAGCGATTCGTTACTGTACTGGACGGAGTAACCGTTACTCAGTACCGAATACATTCGGTTTACTGCAGCTGCTAGAGTATTTTGAAAGTATCGATTAAACTTCGCTAATAAAGCGACTTGTCTACTTATCAACTCGTCTAAATGCATTTATTACGTGCTGCTATGTAGACGAACAGCGTTTAAGACAAATTGACCTTGTGGGTTACATAGTAGCGTTAGTTAGACGAAGTGATACTATCCCAAAAAATGCAAATAATTCAAAATTATCTTTCCCCTTTTATTTTGATATTATAACACGGAATCAATGTTGCCCGCTTTATGGCTCCAATCGCGTATTATCGATTTACTCGCTGTTAAAATAACCTAGTGACTTCCAACAACCCAAACAAGTGACGCAACAGCGAAATTAGATTTTCACTTTTAGGAGGAAAATAACTTCAACAATCGTTTGAAAATAACTTGAATATTCAGATTTAAAACATTTGGCAAATATGTACAATCGAGTATGGCGCATATTATGCATTTCACTTTATTTTCGCTTCGAGTTTTTTGCTATTCGCCAAATTTCCCGTTCTCATTTTTGTCTATAGCATTTTTTCCGATATCAAGTTTAACCTGTTGCAATTTTTATGTTTAATATAATCTTACTCTACTCGTTGTTTCAACCAGAAGTGAACGCAAAGTGCAACGAGATGTTACAGATGCGTCCGTCATTACGATTCTATTGTATTCACTGTAAATCAGCAACCGAATAAGAAAAGAATAAAAATCATCGATTGTGATTTTCATTCTTTGTCAGTATAGCCCCTAAG
Organism: Gymnoscelis rufifasciata; assembly: GCA_929108375.1. NCBI lineage: Eukaryota > Metazoa > Arthropoda > Insecta > Lepidoptera > Geometridae > Gymnoscelis > Gymnoscelis rufifasciata. The sequence goes on along the minus strand of OV815327.1, from coordinate 1,600,682 downwards.
GATGGACAGAAATTTATCATAGAATTTACCGCGTGCATAAAAGCTTTCAGCTTCAGGTCCCTGGCCATAAAATACTCGTATCGCAAAGCTCGTATGCTATTTATTCTGGACTCAGCGTAGGTAATGGAATTCATTTAAAACACACATGTTTTCTTCAATTTAAATCTGCGCGTATAAGTTCTAGAATTACTGGTAATAATCATTATTTATATCTCAGTGTTGGAAGTGGCCGAAAACCTGGTTGCTCTTTAGAATAGTCGCTACTAAAGAGCAACCTGGTCGCTGTATTTTTTTGACAAGCAGCGATTTTAATGACGTTTTAGACCAGTTGATCCTTTATTCAAGCTGATCTTTAGACAATTCGATATAAATCGCCCAAAATCATTGGCAAATATATTAAAATTTAGAGACTGGCCTGTTTTACCAGAATAAATGACGGGAAGAATGTCCAATTTAAGTTTCAAGATTTTATTGCAGGCACGCATTGAAGTCTTGAATGTAAGTAAAAACTAGTTTAATTTAAACGACTTCAAGTGAACCAATTCTTGATTTATTGAAGATGCTCGAGAAACAATGGGAACCTTATGAAAATTTAACTTACTAATTTGATGCCAACTCTTGCAAAAGTAATAGTTATTCGTTGAACAGTTTTCTTATCTGTCTTTGCTAATAATAAATCTTTATTTGATGGAAAATTAATTTAATATAAAGCAAGTAAATAACTTAATAATCAATAATTTATTAAAAATGCCGGTTTCCTCACGATGTTTGCCTTCACCGTTGAAGCACGTGTTTAAACCGCACATAAATACATTTTTCAATAAGATAAATCCTGAGGTGCCTGGCGGGGTTTGAACCGACGACCTTCGGAATCGATCATCAGTTTATGTCTAAATATATAAATAAATATAAATATTCCGCCGCAAGTGAACCTCCGCCCACCGCGCCTCTGAACCAGTCTGTATGTTCGTTTTATAACACATTTTTTCTTAATACATAATAATTTAAATAATATATTAGAGTAATTATTAAGTCTCGCATCTGCTCACACATAGTGAGTGAAATAAAAAATTAGGTTAATTCTTTAAACAACTTCAATTAATTCAAGTAATTACCTCATCAATTCCACTCTATTTCGCATCGGCAGCATGTCAACACACGTGTCCACCTAGTTCACTCTTAAAATCGGCTTTAACAGGTGTATATTATAAATACATAGATAACAGCATTTATTATAGTTATCTATTAACTACCCCAATGGTGCGGTGTCAAGTGTTTGTTCTACAAGCACATTCTCCTTCCTGTCTGGGTGTTATAATAAAAAATATCTATACATATTAAGTACATATATCAGATGTCTAGAACCCGTAATACAAGCTTAGGGCTTACTGCGAGACTAGATGTTGTTGTGTGGATTGTCCAGAAATATATTTAAATATAATGGTACGGCTACATTAGTGGGCGAATATTCGTGTTGCGTTGGCGCGTTATATCTCCTAAAATTCAATGTTGATATTACAAAGGTTATTCCTAATGTGTGAACTGGTTTTTCTTCCCATAATAATCGAATCTCTGACACATTGTAAGCTAACATTATCCTTTAACGTAAAATAAGACAAATGTTTGATTAGATAAGAAACTTGATTAGTAAGCTTGAGAGAAAATGATGCTACATGACCTTAACAAGACCTTAATTTTCAAGATGCTGGAACCAAGTCTAGTTTTGTATTTTTATTAAAAATAATGTTGTTAGGATTCTTTCTTCACTTACTGGTTGGCAAGATACTGGTAGATTTGGAAATATAGTTGGCACCGCATTGAAATGTAGTAGTAAGTCCATGTCCTTAGCAAAAAACAAGAATCTTCGAAATGTATCTATCTATATAAATTAAAAGAAAAGCTGACTAACTGAAATAAAGTTCTAGTTCCTTTTTTAACGTAGGGGAGCACTACGGAAGTTTAAAAAAAAACCACTCTATATGACATCTGATATACTTAATTTAATGGACATAAATATATAGATATTTTTTACGAATCTAGAGAGTCGAAATTTTGAGGGGTGTTGTATTTCTGATGCCGATATAACAACAAATACAAAAAAACAAACAATAAATACATATTTATGTGAGCTCCCATACAACAAACGTGATTTTGACAAGTATATGTATGACTATTATATTAAGTATATCAGATATCTAGTACCCGTAGCACAAGCTCAGAGCTTACCACGGGGCTAGATGTTGTTGTGTGTATGGTCTGGAAATATATATATATTTTTTTTGTTTAACCAAAGTTGCATAATTATTTTATGGGTGACCGCTCTGACTGAATCTTAATGCACTTTAAAAAAAAGTTTTTATTGCAAAAACTGTATAAACTGCACTCGGAACCCTGTGGTGAGTACATATTATTCTTTCCAAATTGATTGTTTGTGTTATGTCTAAAGCGTTTAATTAAATCTATTTGAAGAGTTAATGAATTTAAGAAGCAAGTGTGGCAAAGGTTATCATATGGTGTATGATTAAGAGAGAAAGAAAAGAAACATACAACTTCTGAATGATCAATTCGATAATGTAAATAACTTTATTATAATTCGGCTACATTAGCGGGCAAGCGGTGTGCAAGGCCGAGTAGATTTGCAACGCATATTCGGGCGTGGGTGACGATGATTGACTGGGTTTTGTCGCAAATTCGAATAGGTGATTCACCTATTCAAAATCTTGTTTAGAAGAACATCGCGTATGCCCAAACCGTACACTATGGTCTTATCGCGCCAACGCGACACGAATATTCTCTCGCTAAATGCAGGCAAGACCATCGCGTATGCCGGAACCGTACACCATTATTTAAGTGCGCTTATGCGAAACGAATCTCCCTTTATTGTAAACAAGAACATAGGTAGCATTTGCCCGAACACGATATTTTTAGTACTTTTGATAAGAATATTCGCTGTTAGTTTGCAAAGCAAGCAAGAAAAACACCTAGACCCAAATAAACTCATGTCAGCACTTCACCAACTAAACTTAAATTTCCACTATAAATTCATTAACACGTTTTCTGCACTCTCAATAATAAAATAATACATTATCGGGTTTCTAACCTGTGACCTTTCAAAAGCAAGTTGAGTGCTGCACCACTTATCTGTTTCCACAATAAACAAGGAGATATCATGTTGGCAACACAGCAAATTATGTGTTTACATGTTTATTCAGAACAGGTAAATAGAGTAATATTTTTGTTGCTTATGATTGTTAGTATAAAGGCATACTACATGTATTAACATAATATCACAGTCTTATATTTTTTTATCTTCTTTCTCCTAAATTAACCTCACGGTTATAGAGGTAATATTTTTGTTTATTTATGCTAGATAAGCCTTTATTTGACCACAATCTCACCTGTTCTAAAGTGACGATGTGGTATAAGATGGGGCATGAAGACCTAGAAGATAGATGGCTTCTCCGGACCACATTACGAAACATCCGGGCTTGGCGGGCGGAACATCCGGGCTGGGCCAGTGCGCTTCACGCACTGGCCCAGCCCGGAGGGTGGTGACAAGCCGCGGCCGAAGCCAGAGACTGTTCTTAGCACCACCCGGAGGTCGAGTGTAAAGATTCAGAGGGTTACCACTTACAATAGACAAAACCTCCAAATTTAGGATTTATTACAAGAATATTTTTTTTTCAATTAATGTACCTACTGTCTTCTTTATTATTTACTATAATTTGCTTTGACTTGTCTATAAAAAAATTATAATAAAAAACATATTTATTTCCAAAAAAAGGTCTCACTACAATACTAAATAGCGAGTTCTAGGTAGATTATTTCTAAATTATGACCTTTGCCTTTATATGAAACTTTACCTTACTTTACTGCCTAAACTTTGTTTAGGCAGTAAACGGCGACCTATCAGCATTTGCTAAGGAACTACTACTCTGTCATAGCGCTGGTCTTCCGTCTCAATTGAATACAACAATTAAAAATAAGAAACCTCTGTTAACTTCTTCCAACCTAACAAAATGAAACTCCCCTTTCAGAACTCGGTTAAAACCGCCGAAACTCCCCAAGTCGTCAATCCATCAATCATCGCTCGTGTGTTTTCACCCTAACATAATATTTTTTCCGATGTTTTGGAGTTTATGCTTTATTTACGAGCTCACTTTTACGATTTTTTTATTCGCGCGTCCCAGAGACACTATAATGAGCCGCGGGGCACGTGATGTGCTATCATGAGTCTCGTGGGCTACAGGCGCGTCAATATGGGTTAACTGGGATAAAAAAGCCGTTAAACAGGAGAAAAGCCTCAAACCTGGGCCACTATATGCCACCATAAATGCCACTATTTTATTTACGTGGACAGATGTCTGGGTCAAGACAATGCAATAAGCTTCCGACCGAAATAATTGGTAGTCTTTTATGTTATATGTGCAGCTGTGACTATATCCGTTTTGAATAATTTGATATAGCTATGCGTAAATGTGTCGTTGGACCAAAGACATTTGCGTTGGACAAAAGCGGGAGGCAGCAACATGGGTTAAAAAAAACTTCCAAGTAGGAGAAAAGACTTAAATCTGGTGGTATATGGTGTTATTTTATATCCAGTTATATTCAAATTGATATTTTGCAATGCGAATGTTTATTAAACATTAAATTTCATTAAATATTAAACTTATTAGCCTGTAAAGAAGCAGTCGATACAGCTATTTTTTATTAAAAACTAAATTTATAACAAAATCTAAAACTTCCAAAAATTATAATATGAGTTATTGATTACAAAATTAGGTAGGCATACAAACACTCTAGTTTTAGTTTTTTTATTTATTTTTATTACGAAAGCTTAGGTCACTGTAGCGGAAGTCCGCTAGGTGTATTATATATATGTATATAATTAGGTATACTGTAAACTGTACCTTGTTATATTGTGTCCACTGCTGGGCAAAGGCCTTCCACAATTTTTATAAGACTTAAATAGATTCTAGTAATAAACTCTAACATGAATCATTAAAATCTATTCTTAGAGAAAAAGTACTGAGATAGTTCTGAGACACGCACATAAAAAATTCACTGAATTTCCTGGTAGGCTTTCCCTTCCCTGTTTGAAGGGGAAGGAAAAGCGGTTAAACGCATAGTACATGTAATTTATGCATAAGATAGTTTAATTTAATTATATAAACTCAGTAAGTTAATTTGGTATCCTAATTCTTTGTTTAAAAGGGGAAGATGTAACATAACGTGATTTGGAACGCACCTGTCAACGAGTAACCTGTTGACAGGTGACGTTGAGTGGCTCACCCTCTTGATCTATGGCCAGGACACGAGCACTATGTCGCTCCCTATAATTATTAAGTATTAATTATGTACTGTGAGAAACCTGATAAATAAAACATAAGAAGACATCAACATATTGTTTTAATCAAAAACATTACAGAAACCATCCTACATTGAAATCAATAAATAAGTTTCAAAGGTATTTAAACGATTTTTCATTGTTTCAATGATGTATTGTATCTTTTGCTTAGTGTTACGAGGGGTTCCCAGTTTATGGCAAAATGACAGAAGGTATGAAAAATGAAAAAAGCCGTGTTGGCTAAGTGGGAGGACACTCGACTTTCATTCCGAAGGTCGTGGGTTCAAACCCCGCCACGCACCTCTGGATTTTTCTTCTTGAGAAATGTATGTGCGCTATAAACACGTGCTTTAACGGTGAAGGCAACATCGTGAGGAAACCGGCATGTTCTGAGAACTCTAAAAGAGTTTGAAGGACATGTGACATTCACCAACCCGCACTTGGCCAGCGTGGTGAATTAAGGCCTAATCTCTCTCGTCAAGAGAGAAGTCCCTGTGTCCCAGCAGTGGGAACGTTAATAGGGTGATGATGATGATGATGACAGAAGGTGCTTTTTGTTTTTATATAGTTTTTTTATTGTTGCATTACGGTGCACATAAAATAGGTCATATTTTTTATTGACGGTGAAAATATGTTCTGGTTATGGCTTTTATTTATAGCGTTTTATTTAGTATTTATAGCGTTGGAAATGGCGGAACTTTCTTGTAATAGTTTATTATTTTTGCAACTAAAATGAACCAGATTTAGACGAAAAGTCAAGAACTACTAGACCAATTCTTATCTAAATGGAACCAACTTGAAAGTGACATTCAGAGAAAATTGCGTTTATTATTAATATAAATTTCAAACAAATACTGCTATTATGACCTATATAGCTTAAAAAGTATGTATGATATTTAGACATTTTAAGGTGTTTACGAGATTATTTTAAAAATACTATTAAAAATTTGTTAAACAAAACATCAATATCATTATCTTGATTAAACACGCATGTTCTGAGAACTTTCACTCAACTTTCACAATTCAACCCGCACTTGACCAGCGTGGTGAATTAAGGCCTAATCATTAGTCAAGAGATATCCCCGTGTGCTGGATCAAAGGCACTTCTGAGAACGGAGTATTAAGGGTGTTATTGATAAAAACTAAATAATTTTGACACTTGGTGACCTTTATTGCCGAAACAAGGAAACTGCCAAACCCCTGGGGGGCTATTCCTGCGGCACATGGACCTCTTAAAGCTAAATCATATTACGTGTAAACATACAGATGTGCGAGGGATGGCGCAGCTCTGTTAAGGCTGTTTCACAATTTGAATTTGAAGAGCATTAATTAGCAAAATCTTGATGACAAACGCCTTATAACCGGGAGCACCGAAACCTTACATAATGATGCCAGTGGTCAGTTGTATCGTGCACCCTGACCCCGACCTTTAAGACCAAATTAAGCCTCGCAAGCCACATACTTAGGGTCAGTTCAGATCGCGACGCGACGGAAGTGGCGCAGCGCGTACTTTTTAAGAGAGCAATAATAATAATAACTTTATTTACTACATTGGCAGATAAGGGGTGTTATAAGTTTGACGTGTCTATCTGTCTATGAAAGGTGAGTTTGGCCCGTTTTAATATATTTAAAATCGGTTGAGCCGTTTAAAAGTAATGGGGGTGAGAGTGGGGAAGGAAAACCGAAAATCGGGTGGTATCAAATGAAAGCGCATCGCGTGCACACTAACATCATAATACAAATACAAAATCGAATGGTGTTTTACTTTTAAGGAAATTAAGGCGTTGGAATGGGAGTTTTTCTTAAATTTTAAATTTAGATTTATCATGGAACATGTCTAAGAACACTCTTGCAAAACTCACCTTTCATACAAATAAAACTAAATTGAAATCGCTCCATCCGTTTGGGAGCTATGATATCCCAAACAGACAGACAGACAGACAGACACACAGACAGATAGACACGTCAAACTTATAAAGCCCCTCTTCTTTGGTCGGGGGTTAAAAATTTTAATAGAATCTACGAATATTTCACCATACCTGTTGGAATGACTGTTTACGATGAAACATTCTCCAAGGTGCTAGGTAATTGTTTTTGTAAACTTTTTAGTGTTGTGTTCAACTTAGGTAAGCCTTTTATTAATAAATTCACCATAATATCAATTGTTTTATCTAAAATAAAAAATTTATATTTTAGGATTTTTGATGAATCAGTTGTTGAAGCCGTGGAAAAACATTTTTAAATCGCTACGCTTACTAGTACTTATGCTATGCAGTATGTAGTAACTTCATGTCATGACTTAACAGGCCGTTTGCAACTGAACCCTCTCTTTGGATATTTGTTTATATACCTAATAAAATATTTTGTAACGCCATTGTATTTGTTTATCTTCTTTATTGAGAGTACAATAACCGCAGGCTATATGCCACAAAACATAGATGTAATATATCAGCGTCGGCTAAAGGCTCAGCGCGTAGTCTTTTGTATCTTCAAGCATCCTCGCACCGCTCAATGCCTCGCCTCGTCGCGGTCTGAACTGACCCTTAGGGCGCACAGTCGCCAAATTTGATAGGGGGGGTCGCCATTGTCGGATACGACGCGAAGTGTGTTATAAACTTTACTACCCTTTTAAAAATAATGTTATAACATGGAGAAGGATATACCTAGTGAGTAAAATTAAAAGCTTCAAGCAGTCCGTGTATGGCAGACCTTATTATAAAGAATTACACATTTTTATATATTATAAACATACATTTTAATAAAAAAATATTTCTCTCATATTGCAGAGAGTATTTAATTTACATAACATAATAAGATAGATTCCGTCAAAAAATATTGTGATTTATGAAACGATCTTTTCAGACTTCAGTAATTTTCACATCCATCGACAATTTATATACAAAAGCCTTTAATCCGTCTAGCCATAGTCGTATTTATAACAAAAGCTATAATATGTACAACTATTTAGGAATTACTTACTCCATCAGATACAACTTTTCGCTTACGTCTGCGAAACTCATAAATGGACTTTCATTGTTACAACTTTTTTTACTCGTTGTCCAACTTTTAGCTATTTTCTAGGCATTTCTAGAAAAATACAAAGTATTATGACACGGGTTCTTATAAACACCTATAATTCGTTGGTTTATAAATAAATAAGATTTATTTAACATTTTTTTTTATAAAGTTTCCAGAATAAAGATACTGCAACAATATTACAATCTAGCCATTATAAAGGCTAATCAGTAATTTTACATAATAACTTAAATTGCTACGTAGAGTAAAATAAAGAATGTGTCCATTAACACTTTGCTTATTGTCTCTATTAAGAAGGCAACTATGTTCTTGTGTTCTTTATAATTGTTATCTACGCTCAGTGCACTTAACATTGACACTAATTAATTTAAAACACTAACTCAAACTGGTTTGGACTTATAAATAAACGCCATTAAAGAATAATATTACTGCTCATTTCATTTCATTTGACAGGTATGAGGCCTGCGCGTACTTCGTCAGTATTGTTTGGTACTATGCTATTGGAAGGCTTTTAAACAACTCACTGGGCCATCCAGTGCTTGAGTCAATGTTGTTTAAAACACTGAAATCACCGATTTATCATCATCATCATCCTGCCCTTGTCCCACACTATGTGGGCTCGGCACAACATGTGTTTTTCTTCCATTTCCCTCTATGACCCGTCATCCCAGTACTCACTCCTTTCTTACACATATCTTCTTTCACACAGTCCACCCATCTTTTTTTTTAAATATGTTTATGAATGTTATATTAAAAAGTTGTTATTAAGAAGATCTCATTATTTGAAAGCTCCTAATAAAAGCATCACAGGTGGTCACTTTACAAAAAGCGATAGTGATTTCAAAACTCAGTATGAGTTCATCCCACATTATTAATAAAAAAAACGTCGTGAACAGTAATCAGAATGCAGAAAAAGAAAAAGACGTATAACATAATCTATTAACGTTCCCACTGCTGGGACTCAGGGACTTCTGTCTTGACGAGAGAGTGAGGCAATTCACCACACTGGTCAAGTGCGTGTCGATGAATGTCACATGTTCTTCAAACTCTCAAGGTCAGAACATGCCGGTTACTCCTCGATGTTTAAAAAAGTTTAACCTAAGATTTCTCAGTTATCACTTTATCACGTATCACAGTTATTGAGGAACTTGATATGAATTGAGGTTTTTTAAATCCCCAATCCCCAATTAACATCTCAACAGTTGAAGCCAATCCCTTTTAGGTTATTCACACACTCAAACACGTGGTTCGTTTGGCCTATTTGCCGCCGCCCCCGCCCAGACGGGCGGGCGCCGCGAAGGCTGTCTGGCCGGAAGGTTAAGGACTTGATGTCTTCCATTTTGACAAGTACGATTAGTAGGAAGGATATTGAGAGTTCAAAGTCGTTTAGCGGCTTTTAAGTATTCTGGAATGTTATTGTTTAAGGATATAGGAACAAAAAATACGAGTTACTATTACAAATAATTAGTTAATAATTTAAATATGCCAACTGTTTTTTTTTCATTCATTCAGCTCTAACGATGACAGCTGAAAATCCTTGGTTGATCAAATCTAAATCTTATACAATATTAATCTAAATCTTATTGTTATGGCTATAAAATTATTGGTAAAAGAAACAAACAGATATTTAATAATTTGGTCGCTATGCCAGCACCATGATCGCGGCTAAATGTAGCTTAACTAAGTTAAAAGTAAACTTTCTGAAACTAAAATTACGTCAAATCCTACCAGGATTTTGGCCCGTTTAAAATAATGTTTTTAAACAATCAATTTTAAAGTTAGTTCAAACCCCGCCGAGGGATCAGTGTTTGTTTGTGAGTTTATAAGCAAGTCTTTCTACCTTGTTCGGGGTTTTTTCTATGTATATTATGAAGCGAGTTCGTTCGTTTTGTGCGAAGTCTTCTGCAGTAATCATAGGCCTCTTTCAATCGTAATGAGATGGTTTTTCAATACACACCTTTGGCAGGCGAGTATAAACAAGTAGCCAAATTAAAACGGTTAAATCAATTTGTCAGCCAAATGTATGTGAATGCTGCTTTATACAGCCTATAGGTATGCTTGCAGGTATCAAGTCAATGAAATTTCTTATTATTGGACTCTGCGCTTTGCCAGTCTCTAAAATTTGAAAGTAAAAAGATGTTACTCAGTTGAACGCCATTTTGCATCTTCCTGCAGTAATACCTCATATAACATCGTGGTACTGTGGCGAGACATGTGCCAGTGTATAATAACTGTTCATCATGCAGGCCAGTCATGTATACGAAGCAGCAGGCGTTTAAAAACATATTCGTCTAATCAGGAGCGCGCGCTACGACTCAGCTAACTTTACTCAGATACTAATAAAGTCACGTAAAGACCAGTTAAACGGATACCAATATAGTCAATTCTCCCAATATATTTTGGTTTTAACAGCATTTCGATTGCATAAAAGCACAGATTATATAATTTAATAAAAGTTACAAAATGGTATTCTCCTGGCACATTTTAAACGTGAAACATGTCATTAGAGTGAGATGCTATCACTGTAACTGAACGGTAATTGAAGCTAAAATCGGTAGTGTTAAAAACAGTGAACAGGTGGAAGGCTTCGGCCGCGGCTTGTCACCACCCTCTGGGCTGGGCCAGTGCGTGAAGCGATATTGTCGTGTTTCGTTATGTGGTCCGGAGAAATCTACCTTCTAGGTCTTCATGTCCCATCTTAGAGCACATTGTCACTTTATATCAGGTGAGATTGTGGTCAAATTATTTTGCATAAATAGAAAAAAAAGGCCCCCAGCAAGCATATTGGCGGGCGTTCTAGAATGTTTGGTGTATCTATCCGTTTTTCCCGCCATTGTTCTCCTAGAGTGCGAAGTCAATACGTAGCTAGTATAAAAAAAAATAACCATAAAAACCTTATTGAACTCTGAAAACCATCATTAATTATTTTCATTACAAATCAAAACTTTACGCAATCGCCGTTTTAAGTGGCGGTGATAAAATTCTGATTCCACTTAATTCAGAATACGTCAGTTTTCTTGTGGGTCCGTAATATACTTTAGTACCAAAGCGCAGGAATTATTACAGATAATTGCAAATTGTAAACACATATTTTTAAAGTAAAAGATTTTAGTCACGGTGTTCTAATAATACTAGCTGACCCCAGCAAACGTTGTTTTGCATAATGAAAAATAGATGTTGGCCGATTCTCAGACCTACTCAATATGCTCACAAAATTTCATGAGAATCGGTCAAGCCGTTTCGGAGGAGTATGGCAACGAAAACTGTGAGAATTTTATATGTAAGATTGCAGTAAGGTTGGTGATACACTGAAGCGTCTGCTTGGATGCATGATGCGTTCGATGATTTCTTTCACACAAATTTAAAAGTAGTAAGTAAAATACTTATAAGCATACAAACGCTACATAAAGAAGAATTTTTACATGAACTATATTTATTACAAACTTATATTATTAGGATTACGCAAACATTCAGAAACGTAACTGTTTACACTCTTTCTGAGTATTTTATTGCGAGATAAAAAACCACTAGTGCTGTTACTACTTGTTGTCAGCCTAATCACAAAGACAATCATTTTGGCTTTATGGGTTTTATTTTTGTGTAATATACTTACACAAAAATAAAACAAGAACAAAATCAAAACATAATTACTAAACTTATTATAATTTAAACGACTTAAACCTTCTTAAAATAATATTGTATAATACAGGGCTCAGCATAATGCATCTGTCACAGTTCAGTGACAAAGCGCTGGTTTTCGGTAGGGCCCGCGAGGTTGGCAGCACCACTACTTTAAAAAAAACAGCAAACTTAGTAAGACAAACCTAAGTGTTGTTACTACTTGTTGTCCGCGTAATAACAAAGACAATCAGTTCATGTGCCTTGATCAGGGCGCTAACAAAAGCTTCAAAATATCGGAAAACTCAAAATCCATCAAATCAAGGTACTTAAGTTACCCGTTCCAAGTTTAAATCATGTATTTTACTTTATTTTTTTACCTGTTTTAGATAAATAATTATCATCATATATTAATAGTCTAACCATCAGTTTTATTACTTCTACTTCAATATTCATATCTCACCCCAACAAACTCGAATGAGTCAAAAACTCAATTCCGATTGAAAATGAAATTTCAACAAACAAAATTATTTTTTACATATTACACTTTACTAAGTTCTTAGAAGGTTTCCATGCCTAACAAGTCGATACAACAGTAACATCCAATTTAAGATCTTATCTATAAACCATAAAGCTTAATATCAAATAAACGTTCTTGTGTTAGGATATCTATAATAGATATCTAATGGAAGTTTATAGGCTATAAATAAATGCCCTGGTTTTTCGCATATTGTTCTACAAAAAGGACGAATGTAACTTTAATGATGATGTTCTGAATAATATTGTGTAAATCCCTTTAAGCAATCTTTATTTATTTATTTATTAGACACACAAAACACATTACAACATTTACGACTAAACTTTTTATATCTAAACCTAAGATCTATGTTGCAACATAACTATATGTGTGCACTACAAAAAAATTATATGAACTATGGTTTACAAACATAATGCACTAATAAAAATGAAGAATTAATATTATTGAATAAAAACGAAGACCTAATTATTGATCTATTACCTAGTGGTCGAAATTTGACCATAATTAAGGTTTATTTATGGTGAGGCTACATCAGAAGATAATTTTACAGCTGCCAATAATTACCTTTAATAAAATATAATGAGACACTTGATTTCTATTTTATAATTGTGTTTTTACGTGCTGCGTGCATTTCACGTATCTATCGCTACGGAAGACTGACTACTGTGGTGGATACAGCGCACAGTAGAATTACACCGATTTGCGACCGTTTTTGTCGTCATAATTGTTATAAGTTTTCATCATCATCAACACCCTATTAACATTCCTACTGCTGGGACACAGGGACTTCTCTCTTGACGAGTTAAGGCCTCACCACGCTGGCCAAGAGCGGGTTGGTGAATGTCACATGTCTCACTAACTCTACAAACTTATAAGTTGATAAGATTGTTTAAGATTTTGTGACACAAAATCGATGTTATTTTATTCGTGTCGCGTTGGCGCTTAACTTATCGTGATAGGGTATACGCTATGTTCTTGTCTACATTAGCGGATAATTAATAATAATTTAATAACTAGGTTTATATGTATAAAACTTAAAATTAAACATGGGCAACTTCTATTGAAATCCGTGTTGGCTAAGTGGGAGGATACTCGACTTTCAGTTTCACTATTATCTCAATAGCGGTCTGCAGTCTCATTGTCCCAGATAATCTTGCCAAAATATGTCTGTAAAGAAAATTAGCTACTTGGCATATGGTAATAGTTTATTTTATCTACGAGATACAAAAACAGGGCAAAATACTGTACCTATCGATTTGAATTCGGCAGCAACAACTAATCTGAACACTCTCCAAAGAACGCAAAATAAAATTATCAAAACTATATACCGCTATAACTATCTGGCAACTACAAAAGACATATATTTAAAAACGAAATATTTAAACATTAGACAACTATATATTTATAAAACTTGCATCTTTTTAAAAAAATATCAAAAAACGAAATTCAATCAAATATTAAAATAAAACTTGAAGAAAATATGTATAACTTGAGGAATAATATTAAAATTAACATTACAAAAAGTAGAACAAATTATGGTAAAAAAACAATAATCTCAGAAGGCGCTAAACTTTTTAATAAGTTACCAAAAGAAGTCAAACAGCTAGGAACAATACCCAAGCTTAAAAATAGCTTAATAACTACGTTAGAACCTTAAAAAATGTAGAATATACTTTAGAATACATAATCGCTCTTTAAAGTTTAATATTAAAATTTAATGATAAGATTAGCATAAGTAGGTACATATAAATATTTAAGGATTAGATATAATTTTATAAGGCCAAAGGCTAAACTCTATCGAATAAGTTAAAATATGTTATCTCATTATAAATAAACTGTTAATAGTTTTTATGAGAAATAAATATCTTTGAACCTTAATTTATGTATGTCGGGGGTTAAAAAATAGGGATACATAGTGGGGGAATCGCATATGTCTATAAAACAGGCTTTTCTAGTCTAGCGCAGACATCTCCGGCTCACCATATTCAATCTAGATTGTACTAATATATTTTTCATAGATTGTAATTGATTTGATAAGGTATATTGTAAATGGTTATTTATGTGGAAATAAATTAATTATTATAATTATAAATAATTTATTAGTTTAAACTAACTTTTGGATTGGTGGGTTGAATTTTATCTCGGCGGCATCGGCATCGTGTGGGTTTAAGCTCTGTTCTAGTTTGCTAGTGGTTGCTTTGAATTGCGGGCTTTGGTTGATTAACTTAGAGGTAATATAATATAATAATCATAATCATATATATTCAGAAAATCACTTAAAGCTAAAGTTGTCAAAAATCCTTAAAATTTAATTAGAACTATGATGTATTTATTGTGCCTAAACTAGGAGAATACTGTTTTTCAGGCATACATTATTTCCTAAGTTTATTCTATATAACAATGTTCATAACTAATTTAATGCACATGTTGCTCTGACATAGTTGTTGGATTAGTACAATTACATATCTTAACCTAGATTACAAATACAAATTGCTGACTTACAAAAAACTACATAATCATAAATCATTTATTTACTTATCTTATAACGGATAAGAGTAATATAATATCTAGTTTAATAAGTTGGTAATAATTTATGTACAGTCAGCGTCTAATTTATATAAGCGTGTAGAGTAATCAAATAAATAATTCCATCAAAATAATCAAAAATTTTACTTTAGACGAATATTGAAAGAATTGTTAAAATCGGACCAGTAGTTACTGAGTTAAGCAAGTTCAAAGAAACTCTTCAGCTATATAATATTAGTACAGATTGCGAAACATCATAATATTGTATGCGAGCAAAATGGTCAAAATAAAATAAATAAATATTTTCAACATCATCTAGCCACGTGGTAGGCTCTAATATCGTGTTACGGGTACTAGATATCTTAATTATACATACATATACGTGACCTCCGGGTGGTGCTAAGAACAGTCTCTGGTGGTAGGCTTCGGCCGCAGCTTGTCACCACCCTCCGGGCTGGGCCAGTGCGTGAAGCGATTTTTTCGTGTTTCGTAATGTGACCCGGAGAAGCCATCTACCTTCTAGGTCTTCATGCTCCATCTTAGACCACATCGTCACTTTACATCAGGTGAGATTGTGTGTCAAATGAAGGCTTATCGGGAATAAAAAAAAAACATTTTTTTTATTATAAATATCACACTTCTATTGTTTTATTATGTTTTTAACGTATACCGGTTTATTCCATTTCCATCCCACGAATTATAAAATGATCCCATTAGCATTCTGTCTCATTCGCATCCCGTCCCATTCGCATTCCGCTAACCTGACAAGGTATTAAAAATTATCTGTGCAAAGTTTCAAGTTTCTCAGAAGAGAGATATTATGTGTGGATACAATATTATGATTATTATAACTGCTTATATCAATTTGCTGTTAAACTTTTTAGAAAAAAGAGAAAGGAAAACATTAATATTACAAAAAAATAAAATAACAACATATACTTACTCAACTAATTATTAATAAAACTACTTAAAATTATGTTGTGCAATAAGGAGACCCTGGTTCAGCATAATGCATCAGTCACTGCACCCGTTAGGAGTTCAAGGTTGGTAAAACAAATACTTTAAAAACCAGCAACTTAGATTAAAAGCAGAAACTAGAAACTATAGACGCTTATAAATATTTGACGCTGACTGCTTACTTTTTATCATAAAAAATACATTAAGTTTTCATTCTAAATCTATGAGTAGAATGAAAAATAATATAACTATTTATTTACAACCATGACTATAAATCACAATCAATTTCAAACAGACTAAGAAAATAAATACAACGTTGCAAAATGGTCTCTTACTCAGCATTTGTTGGCTGCAAACAAGTTCGCAACCAACGCTGATCTTCTGTCAGAACCATTCTACATCTGACAGAAACGATCTACTTGCAACACTTAAAACATGAAATTGAAACGGCCAACATGCACTTTTACAAGAAGAAAATTAAAACTAGAAGGAAGGTTTTGGAAGTTTTTTTTCTGTTCACGGCCGTAAGTGTTAACCCTCTGAATCCTTACACGTGACCTCCGGGTGGTGCTAAGAACTATCTCTGGGTGTTAAATATGTACAGTAAAAATATCTATATCTACCTCTATATACCAGATGGCTAGTACCCGAAACACAAGCTTAAAGCTTACCACGGGGCTAGATGTTGCTGTGTGGATTGTACGGAAATGTTTATTCATTTAGTACATAACTAATAAAATTATATTATTTTATTTTTGATTTAGTATCTTTAACATAGTTTTGTAATGCAGATGTTTCATGAATAAAACTTTCCTTGTCTTTAAATTTTTACAAAACATATTTATGTCGCCGAAACAACAGTAAATTCGAATAGGTAAACTGCATTGAAATCCTTTGTGTATTTAAAAAACTAAGATCAGTTGAACCGTCTTTCTTCAAAGTGATGTAAAAATCTAATTTATCTGTTTTTTGTAAATTTTTAAAGTGTATAATGGGTTATATACAAAGGAGCGATACGTAAAGCTAGTCTCTACATAAGGAAGACATTAATAGATTTGTTACTGGGATCCTTTCCCACCGCGCTGTAACACACAAAATTGTGTCGAATCCGACAGATTATAGGACAAAAGGCATTGTACCTCTACAGTTGGGGAAATTGGGTTATTTATAGCACAAAACGTAATAAATTGTGCCAATATCCGAATGTATATTAGACTACTAGCGGCCCGCCCCGGCGTCGCACGGGTATAAAATTTTCCCGGAAATTATTCGAATTTTTCTCGCCGCAAAAACCATCCTATCTCTCAAGTTGGATCGAACTGCACATGGTGTGCGAATTTTATTATAATCGATTAAGTGGTTTAGGAGTCCATTGAGGACAAACATTGTTACACGAGATTTATATATATTAAGATATTTAACGCTGCACGATCTAAAAAAGCTTCTCCGCAAAGTTTTCGACGGAGCCTTCCTTGATAGGACAACCTTCGCAGTTTTTGAGATAACGCATTCAACCAATTTAACCCTGCCTCAGACCTGGCATTCCTTCGGTGCTAAGTGTTTAAATAGGCATGATGATAACTTAAAAAAAAAGTATTCTGTTTATTCGTCTGTTATTTTTAAATACTTTAGGATCTACATACTTAGGATGAAGCATTAAATTGTAATATTTATGGCTTAGTAGTTCTCATAATTTTATTTATGAATACTTTAGTCCCTCGACAATTAACTATACGTCATTCGATCCATTAACTATAGGTAGATTTTCTATTCAAGTCGTAATTTATTATTCTATGATTCAAGCTGTGTTTTATTACAAGACTCACATCAAGGCAATTCGCTCAATGCTCCTCACATAAAAACGAGAGCAATCCCAACGCATTGCTATTCATTTTTGATCTTCATAAACATAAAGGCCTGACCAGAGCCATTGGAATCCATCCTACAGCTATCACAGCCAGATTTACTACCCTACCCCCTTGTAATAAGAACTCAGGTGTGCGGGTTATAGAAGACAACTCATAAAGTATTCAGAATGGTACCTATCCATTTCCTTTACGTCCTGACAGATATTAGTTTGTGATTTCATTGGGTTCCTTTTAGTTTTATGCTTGTGCGTGGCTCTGAAAGGATTACTTTTTTGCGGCTAGTTGACTCCTTCATCGATCTTTAAGTTATATAACACATAATGATATATCTATTATGTAACTTATATTGTGATGTATAATTTTAATGTACAGTGGTCTAAGATGGGGAATGAAGACCTAGGAGGTAGATGGGTTCTCCGGACCGAATTACGAAACACGAAAAAATCGCTACACGCACTGGCCCAGCCCGGAGGGTGGTGACAAGCCGCGGCCGAAGCCTACCACCAGAGACTGTTTTTAGCACCACCGGAGGGAACTGATGAAATACTGTCCCAAAATAATATCAACCTACGGTAAATGAAGTCTAAAGTTACGGACTATTGTGTTTGTGTTAGAAGTAAAGGAACAAATAACGTCTCATAGGTAAATGATCATATTTAATTCGATCCTTGGTGTTATTATGATTATTGTCTTTTGACCAATCAAAACGTCAACTTTGATGTATTGGTTAAATCTGGCACCTCAAATTAGGAGATGTTTTGTAACGTTGATTATGATCACCTACTTTTTCTGTTTACTGTAACTACTTAATTATAGTTGCCGTCATCTATGGAAAAGAAAAAAATGTATTTCGATCTTCCGCGACACGGATCTAATCCTAGTGCGGGAACCGCTAGTAAATGAAATGTTATATAAAGTTGGGAAATAAATGAATTTGTATTTGTAATCTACGTCAGGCTAAAAGCCATATTAACGGAAGCATGTCTCAAAAAAGCGAAAATACTATCAAAACTAACACAAGTTACACATTTCAAAGTTTTAAAGTTTTCAACCATTTGCCAGTTGAAATGAAAGAACATAATGGAAATCCATTTAAGACAAAAGAGAAGCTACTTAACCTACACTGTAACCTAAAAGAATACTTTGAGTGTTAAATGTATTTTTTGCAATAAACAACAGCAAAAGTCAGTGATTAAAAAAAACCTTTCAAAACATGTTCTAGTGTGATAACTTACATATGACTTGTTATTTGTTACTTTACTTCTAACAAACTATAATAGTCCGTAACTTTTGACTTAATTTACTGCATTTATTATTTTGGAACCCTATTCATCAGTTTTTTTGCGTTTAACTGTACTAAAATATTTATTTTTAAATGAATAAATAAACTATCCTCGCATATTTTAAAAGTCTCCAAAAGTAGTCTTAGAAAATGACATTTAAAACTTTAATAATAATTCTAAAGTTTCTAAAGCTTGAACTAGAATTATAATTAAATATTTTTTTATAAATGTTTTTAATTGTAATTAGATATTGCGATGTATTTTTGCCATTTATTGTGTTTTAGTATAACAATAAAAAAAAAAGTGTGTGTGTGTCAGCTACGACGCACGATTGGAGTTTACTCCTTACGAACTATTATTATGATTATATATCGAATAGAAAAAAAGAGTAAATGAACGCATCTGCTAAAATGATAAGAGAAACAAACATATATCTGTAATTATTCGGATTATTTATATTACTTCAATAAAGCGTATTACATAAAGTATGTTACAAAATAATATAAATAAAATACAGCAATACCTCTTTGCGCGATACTTCGTAGTTGAGACTACGAAGTATCGCGCAAAGAGGAGACCCCGAGAATGAGATACGCTGTGTAATGTATTCCGTCTCATTCTTTTACACCTTCAATCCTACAGATATATATGTTTGTCTCTTTCTACGTAACGCCTCAACTTTTCGTGTTACACTTTTTGATTTTACTCCTCATAAAATTTCCGTACCGGGTCTTATAACTCAAATCATTTAGTAACGGAGTAACTCCAATAATTTTTTTCTTTTTTTCTGTGATGTGAAGTTGCATCAAAACCATTCAGTTATTTTTGATTAAAATAGGTAGTAGGATGTGTATCTAACTCGGCCATATTTGTTGAGCAGTAAATACTCAATATCTTTTTTTCCCCCTATTTTTAGGGGTCCGCCAGGAAAGCGACAAACGCAACGATATCTCCGGACTCATTACCATTTAACGGTCGTTATCGTAAATACTACAACCGTTATCGTAATTAAATTAATAACTTCGTGTTGTGATATTTTAGGTTATTGCTGACGATTTCCTGATAGGCAGGTTTTGGTAAAAGATTAATCAGGAATGCATGTTTTAATGTATACATAAAGTATATAAAACTATCTTTCTTTTAATTAACTGTTAATGTCTGATTAAAAACTTGCTGACTATACATATTTAGCACTAATTAAGGTATATAGATAAAGTTTTTATCAAACATTTCATAAACTTAAATACTTAATTCGCATTTATAATATTAGTATGGATGTATGGTAGTCTGTAAGGTATATGTTTATATGGGACTAAAAAAAAACTAATAATTGCCGGGAAAGCAATAAGTATATATATAAAAATGAAGCGCAAAATATGTTGGTAAGTGCATAACTCAACCACGCCTGGACCAATTTGGGAAAATCTTTTTTTTAATATTCGTTGAGGTCCAAGGACGGTTGTTACGGCGAGAAAAATTATATTAATTGCCGCATTTTAAATAATTAAACTACAAAGACAGCGCCAAAAAAAAATTATTACTAGCGACCCGGTAGTAATAATATATTTTCAATTTCTAATTCATCTCTCCATAAAAACCATAATTGGCCAAATTGGTTCAGGCGTGGTTGAGTTATGCGCTTACCAACACATTTTGCGGTTCATTTTTATATTATAACTAGCTGACCCGGCGAACTTCGTACCGCCTAACAGTCAATGAATGTCGTGTTACTTTTTAGCTGAACTAGTTTAGGCTTTGATGAACGTAAAACAATGATAATAAAAAAAAAAATCAAACTCATGTCAGAAAAAAATTTTTGAAAACTATGTTGATTATTGAACTTTGTGTTATTAACAATTATTGAACATTGTTTTACGTTCATCAAAGCCTAAATTAGTTCAGCTAAAAAGTAACACGACATTCATTGACTGTTAGGCGGTACGAAGTTCGCCGGGTCAGCTAGTTATAATATAAAAATGAACCGCAAAATGTGTTGGTAAGCGCATAACTCAACCACGCCTGAACCAATTTGGCCAATTATGCTTTTTAAGGAGAGATGAATTAGAAATTGAAAATATATTATTACTAGCGGGTCGCTAGTAATATTTTTTTTTTGGCGCTGTCTTTGTGGTTTAATTATTTAAAATGCGGCAATTAATAGAATTTATCTCACCGTAACAACCGTCCTTGGACCTCAACGAATATTTTAAAAAAAGATTTCCCCAATTTGGTCCAGGCGTGGTTGAGTATATATTTTATTTCAATTCGTGACGTGCCTACTTAGCAATGATACAATATACAAAATCATTTATTTCCATTGTTTGGTTTTACAAATCTTAGAAACGTCAAAAATAAAATACAATAAACATAAACATATTTAACATAAAGAACTTATAGATAAACAGAAAATAAATTTATCGTATCTGGTCGCTAGACCAAAGAAACGATTAGAAACTCTAGTTCATTTTTGTTCTAAAGGAAGGTCAACCGGCCCCTTTGGGTTTTTTGTGGGCCCAGTCTAATAAAGAGCTTAATATTTTTATACTTAGTTGAGAAACGAATAGAACAAAGGAGACGCAAAATGGCGTTCAACTGAGAAACACCTTTTAACCTTTATAATTTTATTCAACGTGACACTGGCAAACTGACGCTGGCTAAATTGAATGGAATTGGACAACACAGCTTTTATAATACGGAATTATTAAAAGATTGTGCAAACAAACAAAACATTCTAAAAATATACGTCGTCACCGTATTACCGTTCCCACTGCTGGGACACAGGGACTTTTCTCTTGTCGATAGAGATTAAGCCTTAATTCGCCACGCTGGCCAAGTGCGGGTTGGTAAATGACCGTTGACAATTTGTCTGGCTGATAAAATTGTAATTTTATATTTAACATTTCTTTACAGCTCACAATTTTTTTATGATATTTATACAATAAATATAAAAATAAAAATAATAACTTACAAGTTAAATAGATGGTGATTTTTTATAAATTTTGTATTCGTATTCGAGAAATCTGCTCTGAAAAATAAATAGTTGTGATTGGGACCCATAAAACCTAATTTGAATAATGCTCTAACCTGATTCATTGATGTTTTTGAGTTTTTGACAACGCCTCTTTGTTTTCTTTGGCGTTATCCTTATCCTTAACTGGCATGTTTTAAATTTTATTCGTTTAACAAATTGATCTTATGAAGTACCTTCGTAGCAGGTTGTCTAATTTTAGCCAAATTGATTTATTCACCCATCTTATTAAGCATTTTACCTGATAGGATAACTTAGCAGATTTCTTTGATATACTATTTCCAGACATCGCAATTATATTTAGTATTTCATATTTTTTCGTAACAGCAAAATATTTTCTGAGAAAAACTTATTTTAGCCCCTAGTCGGATTATTTTTGTCGTGGGCTTATCAACCGTTATCAGTGCGAGGGCGGACTCGACGAAATGGCTTAATACTCAATAATGTCAGATATTTATAAATAAACTAGCGGCCCGCCCCGGCGTCGCACGGGTATAAAATTTTCCCGGAAATTATTCGATTTTTTCTCTCCGTAAAAACCATCCTATCTCTCAAGTTGGATTGAACTGCACATGGTGTGCGAATTTTATTATAATCGGTGGTTTAGGAGTCCATTGAGGACAAACATTATGACACGAGATTTATATATATTAAGATTATTTATACTAGTATAAATATCTATGAATAAATTATTACGGTACAGTTAAAGTACTTATTTTATTAACCTCCGACAAAAAAAGATTGTTATAAGTTTGACCTGTCTGTCTGTGCATCATAGCTCCCGATCGGATGGAGAGATTTCAATATTTTTTTTGTACGAAAGGTGAGTTTGGCCCGGGGGTTCTTAGACATGTTTCATGAAAATCGGTTGAGCTGTTTAAAAGTTATGGGGGTGAAAGTGGGAAAGGAAAACCGAAAATCTGCAAATATACTCGAATGGGGTATCAAATGAAAGAGCATCGCGTGCTATTTTATAAGGAAATTAAGGTATTGGAATCGGGGGTTTATCTTGAATTTTAAATTTAGATTTATTTTCACCAAATGTATCACAACAAATTTTAAACCCAGTGACAAGTAACTTGAACCTTGCTAAAAATATCTTTAAGTAACTTCATTTCCATTCAAGACGCGGCTCATACATAATTGAAGAAATTTTCAGAGTCTCACGGATTTGCAAATTGGATCAAGTTTCACAAGTTAAGCAAGTCTTTTTGATTTTCGTGGCCTAGATATCCTTTGTGGGGTCTAATAAGCCTCCCACGTGGTTTCCTAAACTACATGGAGTTAGGTCTTCGAGAAGTGGCGATATTAATTCTTGATTAGGACGTTAGACCATTTTACTTAGAGTGAGATTTAGATATAAGTCGGTGTGTTTCAAAACAGTTTTGTATTAAAAAGCCGTGTTAGCTAAGTGGGAGCACACTCGAAATTCGTTCCGAAGGTCGTGAGCTTAATCCTCTGGATTTTACTAATTAATATTTTATTTTGTTATTTTATTTTGTAATTTACGGAAAACTAACAGCTAGGTAACTAAATACTACACAGTGTTTAACTAACGGTTAATTATAAGTTTCTACAGATATAAGAGAAAGTTACTAGTTATATGAAACAGTCGAATAAGGAAAAAGACAGCACATTTGGTTTAAAATACAAACTAAGTTACAATAAATACTTACGCAAAGAAAAAACTAATCAAACAGTGTTTAAGACGCTTGGTTGAGGTATTAAATAAATCTAAATCTACTTCATCGTTGCCATTTATTTATTTATTTATATTAATTAACACGGTCTGATACCAATTACATTAATTAATTAAATACAATACAATACACATAGTATTTGCGTGGATGTTATTGAATGATTTGCATGCCCTTAAGATGAAAGAGTTCTGCCTGTAGTTCGTTCTCACCAGTGGTTCATACAAGAGCTGCAAGAGTGCGCTTTAAACATCGTGAGGAAACCGGCATGTTCTGAGGACTTTGAAGAGTTTGAAGGTGTCGATGTGGACAAATGGTCACGTAGATCTAGACGCTACCTATATTCGCTGTTGTCTTGAAGTCGCTCAGTCTGTAGTTATCAGGAAATACAGGGAGGGACTTCACTAAAACATATTACCTACATATATATATATATATATATTTTATATACTTTATCCTCCACGCACAATGCACCACCTTGAGTCTAAGTGTGGAAAATCAGGGCCCCCTAACTAACTAACTACACATATTTTATCAAAATAATGCCCTTAGTTATTATAACAAATTAATCCTGAATATCTAAGACTAAAGTAATTTACACAAAGTATAATCTAATAAAATAAACCAAATTATCATTTATTTATTTATCATTTTATACATAATTTGCCCTAAAATTTAATAGCGCCATCTAGTACGAAATTTCGTAACTGGAACACAAAAATAACGTTCATTCACTAAAGCAAAATCTCTAAGCTGGGATAATAAGAAGAAAATACTTGGAAACATCCATTTACGTTACCTCTTTGCTTGCTCAGTCTCTATTTCGGTCTTGTTGGTACTGTGTGGGCTTACAAGGTTATATGTTTGAGATTTTCTAGGCATCAGGCAGTTTTTATCAGGATCTTGAAGGAGAATCACGAGAGGCGGAAATTGCGCGGCGGCTTTTGCCATTCATAATCATATCATAGTAATTTATTTAAAACCAAAGAAAGTATTACATTTAATATAATAAATTATTAATTGAGATAGAATGTGTAGAAGTGGATTATAAGAAAATATTGGTTCGTGGAATATTATTTGATGGTGAATTGAAAATGTAAGTAACATGTTATTTAATTTTATTCATTTTAATTAACCTTTTTGACTTTCAATGAAAACGGAGTTTCTCAATTCGACCCTCAGAACTAGGAGGACCGATGTTGTTATTTCTTTTTTAAATGGAAGCTGTTACTTGCTTGTTGTTCCCATTTAAATTAAAAATTGGTTAAGCGAGTTATATTGGAAAATAACCTCATTGTATACCGAATTTGGTCGAACCCGCCGTGGTCGATGTTTCGAATACTTGTTTTTGTTTCATTGTGCTGTTTTTTTAAGAGTTTTGTGCACTTTTAGTTGAACCGTCTTCAAAAATGGAATAGGATCACAATTCGGTGTATATTTTTAATTAATAAGTTACTTTTTGGTTAGTATCTAAAGTCGGTTTTATCGATGACAATCAACTTGTTTTAATATATTATTAGATCGTTTCATGGAAATATAGTCTAGAAATTAGGTTTTTTTTATGTATAACAGTGTGTGTAAATATTGTTGATAGGATGAAAAATAGTAGTCAGCTTCTTAAAACCTAAAAATAAATAGCATTCCATTATTCATCACACACCGTTCTTAGCACCATACCTGTATAATAAATTAAATAACATAATGTCTCTACATAAAATGTCAAGTAGAGAATGCAAAAAAATATCTTTTCTTACTTGCAGAGATTCTGATTTCTGAGAGTCTGGATTACAAAGATACTGAAAGCTTACTGGTGGTTCAATCATAACTTATTTTAATGGGCGTTTTTATTTATTTTTTTGTTTACTTTTTAATTTAAAATAATGAACTTTTGCTTTTAAAGAGGTATTTTTTTATATATAATATAGGTATATATATAATTTTTTTTTAATTGTACAACCATTACTCATATTTTATATAAGTTTCTTATAAGCTAGCTTAAATATAGGCCACACCAAATTTTTGTAAGGGCTGTAGGTATGAGCCCTCGCATCTTATTACAAGTTTTTTACTATTTTTTTTTTTTTTTTTTTTAATGGAAGATAGAACTATGTTTGTCTACAATCTCACCTGATGGAAAGCTTAGAGTTAGAGCGAGGAGTCGTCGAATCTGACCTTGGAAGATTTACGGTGTAATTATTTTATGTAAATAGTTAATTAATGTACTCCTTTTATTTAAGTAGGTATGTCTAAGAACACTCGCTCGAAAATTTATTCGTTGTTCCGGTCAAAGTTCAGGTGCTCAAGAAATAAACTAAATGGTTAATATTTAAACTGATGGTCGTTAGTTTTGAACATAGCTCTCCCATAATAGAATTAACTTTTTAAGTTGAAAGTGGTTTGGCAACAATGGTTTTATGAGCGAACACTTTCAATAACTCAAAACGGAATTTCAAAACCTATGTATTTGAATGAATCCTTTAAAATGAATATATATTTATTTATTATTATATATTTATGTATGTATGTATTTTATTTTTATTTGTGTACGCATATATTTCGCATATATACGTCATATGGAGTCATTATAATCTAAATTGTATTATTTAATTAAAAGATTAGAGTAGTTATTTAAAAGATTGCCTGGAAGAGAGCGATAAGGCCACCCATTGCACATTTGGTTTCCTACGTGTTGTTGTGTGTTTTTGTATTTGTATTTGCATTGACGTGCATCTCTATAAGTTTGTTATTATGCCAGTTTTGAAATTAATGTTTATAGTGTGGAGATTTTATCGACGATAAGACAAAATGCCGAATATTAACCAATGTTACCATAAGTTAATATACCAGCAAGGCCATCTCCGAGTAAAAACAGACAATGGTGAAAATATAGAGTTATTTAGCGAGATAGCTCTTGACATAAATAACCAATAACACGTATTATTGTAAACAATTATGAGTAATTTCAATAAATTACTCATAATTGTTTAAACTCGGACTTTGTGAAATAAGCCTTAAGAGCTAATTAAAGTGACAAAACCTGCCATACGAATCTTAATATTGTACCTAACTCTAGTTTTATTTAGGCCCTAAAAACACCAAATAGAATTATCAGGTGAAACTATTGGGATTATTCTTTATTTGGTGTATTTTTAATCTTCAAATGTCACTTATCTAGTAATAACGTTGATCCAAAAACTCTAAAAGCCTCTGTATATGATATTTGATATACCTACCTGATATAATAGACATTTATTTATATATTTTTTTACCATACATATTAAACACCCAGACCAAGGAGAAACTGATTGCAGAACATTCAAACACTTACCCCGCGGCGGGAATCGAACCCGCTATCACATCCGCCGCAAACGTATCTTCGCCCACCGCGCCACTGACGCAAAGAAATCATTTTGGCAATCAATAATTCAGTAAATTATGTAACTATTGAGAATTAACTGAAATTCGTGAAATCGGTTCGAACTCAAAAGACATTATTTTGAAACCGTTTCATTTCGAATAAAGCGAACTTTTTGAGTTCAAACCTTATATATCTACCACGAACATACTGCCCCAGTTTTCAACGTACTTCGTAAAAAGTGTCGGGTAGTTTTGTAATGAACCCCGCATTTAGTTTTCAATAAGTTTAGTTCATGTTTTTAGGAGTTAAAACATATTGAAAATGTTATAATACATATGGATTCTGTAAACATCTGCCGGAAAATGTTGTTGTACAGTATGCATCGCTAACTGGTTAACCTCTTCTGCACACAAAGTACAGTTCAGTTCAGTTTCTTGTAATTGGACTTTGCGCTTTAAGCGATAATATTAATTTAATATTTCTTTAAAAATAATCCATTCTATTGTCTAAACGAATTCATGAACTCTAATTTAACAGAACATTCATCTTTACAGAAAATTTATAATTGATTTTTTATTTACGTCTGATGAGATGACTTTTGAATGTAGGTACTTTTTTTTTTTTTTTTTAAATAATTTTGAAACATTATAATGTACACTTGTTTAATAATAATTTAATATGAATCTATGAATCTTGTAATATTTGTCAATTAATTCTATTCCAAAATGTTTATATTATTTTTAGTTGTTTAATATTTTAAGGATTAAATTGTAAACTGACTTGCCTTATATAACACCATTGTTATAGTGTGGTTAAAAAAATAAATAAATAATTTGCCAGTCCAATTACAGTTCAGTTCAACTGATGTAAAGAGAGAATATAAAAAGCTAAAGAATAGTCCGCTTGTTTGCTTGAACGTGCATTTTTTAAATTGGAATCGTAGCTAATATATTTTTTATTCAGTATTAGATAACCATTCATCGATGTAGGTTACAAGATATTCACCTACCGTGGGAAAATAACTTATTACGCCGAGAAAGACCTTTAAACACAGACAACGCAGTGGCGTTAAAATTATAAAAATAGGGATGAGATATTGAACAGTAGAACAGCATCCCTGATGCGCCGGGTAAGGGGCGGCCGGCACCAGTAGCTATCTGAACGTTATAGCTGGCAGGCTGGACATGGACTGAGCTTTTATGAAGTACTTGACGCACATTCATAAATTCATGCGTCTATAAACGCAGGATAAGTTCTTCCTTTTAAATGAGAAAAAAAAATTTTTAGGTAGATATAAATTATGTACCTACACTAACTCTTAACTTCCTATGGGTGTAATATTTACTATGAAAAGCTGAATTAAATAAATTGAATTGAGTAACAATCGTAATGGTCTACAAAACTGGCTTCGTTAACACAAGTTTTATGATGTAACAGCTTAGGCCAAACCTGCGCGACCAAAGCGATTGAGAAG
Organism: Gymnoscelis rufifasciata; assembly: GCA_929108375.1. Classification (NCBI taxonomy): domain Eukaryota; kingdom Metazoa; phylum Arthropoda; class Insecta; order Lepidoptera; family Geometridae; genus Gymnoscelis; species Gymnoscelis rufifasciata. The sequence continues at coordinate 1,571,952 of OV815327.1, read as the reverse complement.
CGGGATCTTTAGTATGGCAAAAAGCGTGACATTTTAAACGAAAAAGTCCCGCGTTGCAGGCGCTCCCGCGTCGCAGTCGCTTCTACGTTGCTGACGCGTATTAGGTGGGGTGTTTACATGGGTATTGAGTGCTATTGCTCGTGATTCGAATTGACTCATTCTTTAAATACAATGAGCGTTTCGCACCGCTACAATAATTGTGATTCGAAACGACCCATTTAAAAAAAATACCTCCCAAGTCTCGGGAGTCTAATACCGTGGTTTTAACAGCTCGCGGCATGAAACGACTAAACTCCCATGCTACCAAAGAATAATATCAAAGCTCTGTAAGGAACAAACAATTATGATGACAAGAAATAAAGTTATTTCGCCGTTCGCCATCACACTAAAACACGAATATTTACCTTCAGGCGAAAAGTTCACTAGTAAAAAACATAAAAATGTTTTATTTTATTGGCCAGGGATAATTTCACAGCTATAAAACTGAAAGAAGGGCGTCTGAATGTATGTTTTACACGTTATAGATATATTTTACCGGGTTTTTGTTGTTAGTAATATTTTGTTCCCCAAGAAGACGTTTCAATTATACAATATCGAATTAAATTATGTGATAGACATAAATAAATCATATTTATTTTATCTATGGTTCAAAGTTCGGATTTTAGGTCTAAAGTTGCATTAATTTGGAAATTATTTTTTCATAATGTGACGCAAAATAATCTATCGTTTAAGTATCTTTAAGGTCATAATGGGTCTTCATCTTGCGATCGTCGCGTCGGTTGAATTTCGTAGATAAAATCGCAGTAATTTTATAACCCCTAGAAGCAGCGAGGCGACATTTGCTTTTGGTAAAAATGGTTTGCATAAATTAACGCATCAAGTCATTGAACACTTTTAAACTGAATGTCTTTTTATTTGTATGTATTTTATTTACGCGATATTTCCGTAAGTTGTGAGTAGATATTGAAAATACTTCTTATATTCGAATGCTTGATAAGTAGTAATTGTCACCATGTCAAAATCTGATGTTGGAACCCCATAGAAATCGAGAGTTTTATTTACTTTTTGCGATTTGTTATTTTTTCGTGTTTTTGAGCATTTTCAGTTAAACCGACTCCAAAAATGGAGAAGATTCTCAATTCTCACAGAGAGCAAAATTCACTAAACAGAGCGCCAAGTATTCGCAAGAATGTAACATAACACAGAAATGTACGAAGTAATATTCTCTATTGCATCCTTTTGGGACCTATGAAACAGAGAACGGTCAAGCGTTCGGCGTTCGTTTATTTTACATTCATGTTGTCCTTAGCAGGTATTCTACAGGTACGTTATTGTTGCAGGGTCGGATATGTCGCGCAGTCGCCGGCCAGATGGCGGCGGGTGAGCGGTGTCGGCGGCTAGGCGCCGATGCGCGCCTGGCTCCTCCTGTGTGCGGCGCTCGCGCTCGCGCCGCGCCGAGCGACCGCCCAACCGCAGGCGCACGCCCCGCGGACGGAGCGCATCAAGTCACTTATATTAGCAAAAGTAAGTCTGTTACTCACATTAACCGCAAACAGCGGCTAGCCATGCGCTCCAGCTCCTCTTGTGTGCGACCGCCCAAAACGCAGCCGCTCTCCCCACGGACGGAGCTCATCAAGTCACTTATACTAGCAAAAGTTCATCTGTTACACACATTACCCGCATAAAGCGGCTAGCATGTGTGCAACCGCCCAACTGCAGCTACACTCTCCGTGGATGGAGTGCATGAAGTCACTTATATTAGAAAAAGTACCCGCAAATAGCGGCTTGCAGTGCGCTCCAGCTCCTCCTGTGTGCGACCGCCCAACCGCAGCCGCTCTTCCCACAGACGGAGCTCATCAAGTCACTTATACTAGCAAAAGTACATCTGTAGCACACATCACCCGCATATAGCGGCTAGCCTGTGTGCGACAGCCCAACTGCAGTCACACTCTCCGTGGATGGAGCGCAACAATTCACTTATATTAGTAAAAGTAGGTATGTAGCACACATCACCCGCATATAGCGGCTAGCGATGGTCTTGGCTCCTCCTGTGTGCAACCGGCCAACCGCAACCGCACCGCGGACGGAACGCATCAATTCACTTAAAAATACCTATATGAGCAAAAGTACGTCTGTAGCATCAGCCACATTTAACTAGATAGACGGATGGAATGGTAGAGAACATGGCTTTCCGGTGGATGTAGGATTACGACTGTACATAATGAATGAGAATCTATGAAGCCAGCCCACCATCCAGCAGAGGTGACCTACTGCTGTAATAATAATGATGTCTCTCCCTTCAGCCTTAGATTATCCACTCCTGGACTTGAGTCTCCTTTAGTATACACCTAAATCTTAAGCAAGGATCAGCAGACTGCCTCAGTGGCGCGGTGGGCGATGGTCCCCTTGCGGCGCAGGAGTTAGCGGGTTCGATTCTCGCCGAGGGGCCAAGTGTTTGTAGGTTCTGTAAGCATCTCCATGGTCGTTAGTGATTAGTATGAATACGGGTTCCACGACGTCCACTGATGTTGAGATGCCAACACTTAACATCGATGACCGCGCAGAACTTCTGAAGTTCTTATATCAATTAAAGCAAATAATTGATTTGACTTTGACTTTGAAATTCTAACAAAGATTTTTGTTCCAGCTGGGGCTCTCAGAGAGACCAACGCCCTTGGGCGCGCCACCACGAGACGTGGTTCGGCAGATACTAGCGCGCGCCGCCGACCCGCACCCAGCAGTGCACGACCACGAAGCAGACACCGCGATGAGAGAAGTCATCGCTATAGCTCATAGAGGTAATGTAGACTTAGGTCTAGACTAACCCTAAGTCTTATTGAGAGTCTTTGTCTAAGTCTGTTTGAGGTCAAAGTCTGTTGTAAATATAAGTAAAAGTCTATTAAAGGTCAAGTTATATTTGAGGTCAAAGTCGTTAATCAAAGCCTTGAAGGTCAAATCAGTCAAATTGACGATAAACAAGGTCAAAGTCATATAAGGTAAAATACTGTTTGAGATCAAAATCTGTCACAAATCTAGATTTAAGTCTATTTAAGGTCAGAGTCTGTCATAAACTAAGTTTAGGTCTATTTGAGGTCAAACTTTATTGGCAATGTTTTATAAGCTGAAGTATTTAGGTTTTTAGGGTCAAATTGAGTTTGAGGTCAAAGTCTATCGTAAATTTTGTTTAAGTCTATATGAGGTAAGGCTCTTTAGGTGGGTCTCTAAGAGAGAAAAATGCTCGATAACTCGCAAAGTTCTAGATCAAAATCTGTCGTAAGCTAAGTTAAAGTCTTAATTTTAGAGTCTTTAGGAAGGGATGGCTTTGTAGATGAAAGGTGTGAACAGATATATATGGTATTATTCTAGGCTATACATACTAAGTCCAACGTGATGTGGCTAACACAAAGTTATACTTCTCGCGCACTTCGCAAATACAAAGTTATAATATAAGCCGTGTTGGCTAAGTGAGGACACTCGACTTTCATTCCGAAGGTCGTGGGTTCAAACCCCGCCACGCACCTCTGGTCTTCTTCTTGAGACATTTATGTGCGCTTTAAACACGTGCTTTAACGATAAAGGCAAACATCGTGAGGAAACCGGCATGTTGTGAGAACTTGAAGAGAGTTTGAAGGACATGTGACATTCACCTATCCGCACTTGGCCAGCGTGGTGAATTAAGGCCTAATCTCTCTCGCCTATAGAGAAGTCCCTGAGTCTTAGCAGTGGGAACGTTAGTAGGATGATGATGATGATGATGATTTTAAACAGACTGAGAACCTGTTTCATAATCTCCGAATAACACATAAGCTCCTTTTTACCGCCATAAAATACCACATTTATCTATTCTAATCTATTAGGTAATTATATTATTACGCAAGCAAAGCCGCAAGCCAAAAGCTGATTTTCAACATAAACTTCATCTGTCTCGTTCAAAATCAATACATTTCTAAATTTATGCAATTCTTTTTTTAAATCGTCGTACATAAATTATTCGATACGTGAAAACAGTTCCTAGAATTCAATCCCGTCTCGTTACTATAATTTCTAGACAGTACTGAATTAAAGGCATTCCCAGACGAAACATTTTAATCACGTCGAATGTTCCAGACATCAGCCGTCACGTCTGTATTGTGTCGAATGAACGAAAAGATCGTTAACATATTCGATTTCCAATAAGGTTTAGTTAGAATGGTAGCGATTTGAATAAAACTCAGTTAGAACATTGGTAGATTATTATATGGACTATTATTGTTTTTCTTCTGCTTCTACCGATTACTATAGTATGGCCACTGTGAGGTTGCGTTTTTGACACTTGTCCATTTGCCATGACTAGTGATGTACCTACCTCAGATAACATTTAGTAACGTTATTAATAAAATATACATTCGTTGTAAACACCATGATTTCATGGTTTTTAAGTCATAATATTGTTAAAAACCATGATAGTTATAAAGTTATATATTTATTAAAGTGAGTAGATTAAACGACAGTTCGAAGTTACACCGCCGCCCATTCGATCACGACCAGTCAAAAACACAATCTAAGAAGCCAGACTAGATGGGATTCCACTTGGGTACTTACTATTATTTTAGATTTAGTGTGCCTGTAAATAATGTTTTAAGCCTACATTTTAGTTTAACACATGGAATAAAATACGTTTTTTTAAATACCAGTTTATAAACCATGCACGATGATTCATCTCCCATCACTAGATAGGTCGGCATGCCCATTATGTATTACAATGACAGCTATCGTCTGTACTATTAAGAAATTAAAGACTTGATAGGCGTGATTTTAATGACAGCTGTCAGGAACGCAATCTAAGAGCGGCCAGACTATATTAAAACTTAAAACGAGTAATATACCATGATATGAATATTAATATTTCGACGATTTGCGAGTAGGTAGTCGGTCATTGGGAAACGAAACAGTCTACCCTCCTTCTGAGTCTTTTTTTACATTCATGTTATGTTACCCGTTTCAAGTTTTAATATTGTTAAAAATCATCATAATTCAAAAAGTGACTCCGATTATTAGTACCTACAAGGATAATGTGTGGACGCATTTTTAATAATATCCCTATTGATATAAAAGAATTGCCAATTAACAAATTTGTACCAAAAATTAAGAAATGGCTTATTGACAAATCGTAGTACAATGTAAAAGATCATTTAAATACTAGACATTAGACATAATATTAAATTGTAATTTAAATTAACTTCCTAAATATTTGTCATTCTATTATTAAAATTTTTTTTTCCCTTAATTATAATTGACATTGCATGTCAAATCTGAATTGACGAAGTATGTAGAACTGTATAAATAACCTGACACCTATGTAAACCATATTTCAAGCAATAAATAAATTTCATTTCATTTCATTGAATAATTGTTGGACATAGGCCTTCAAACATAATGGAGGGGTTGCCAATACTCGCCTCGTTTGGCTGGCTCTGCGGGTCTATTCTCGACGCCCAATTCCAATATCGGATCCCAATTTAAATCGAAAGTTCGTCAAACGGCGCAATTTGTCGATGAATTGCTTGGCCATTTGATGAACTAATTAACATTGAGATTGTATCCCAAGCGTGTGAAACTGAATTTAAGAAGCTGTTTGATACATACTTATTGCATTAAGATTATGTACATAACACAGGGACTTCTCTCTTGACGACAGATATTAGGTCTTAATTCACCACGCTGGCCAATTGCAGGTTGGTGAATGTCACATGTCATTCGAGCTCTTCAAAGTTATCAGGGCATGCCGGTTGAATCACGATGTTTATATATAATACAAGCGGGTCACGTGTACCAATCCAAAAGATTATTATTACCAATAGTTTTAAAATTAGATTAAATTAATATGTACTTGAAATGCTGGAAAGTTTCCAAGAGCATAATGGTATAACCATTTTCAAAATGGCCACGTCAAACCATAACGTGGAGGTCACTTTCAATTGCAATTGGAGCGATATTTAAATGTTAAATGTAAGGGAATTATTTTTTTATTTAATCAATAATATCGATTCGTGTCTAATGCCATTCAAATATAATAACTTATCTAAACATAAAAAAAACTACCGCAAATTATCATATTACTAAACTGATACTAAATTAGGTCAGAGCGGTTTAATAGATTTAACCCGATTATGTGATAACAATCAGACTTTAACATTTCTAATATCTCACAATATTATATGCTGTTAAAAAAATACCTTTGTGAAGATACTAAAATCAGTAAATCAGTAGCAATATTGCAACTTAATTATCGTCCTTAAGTCGTGAGCTCATCCGAAACAAAAATAAAAGTCGGGTTCGATAAGCATATAAAAGAGGCGATTTCAGGCACGATCTAGGGTCCTCCACACCACTTTTTCCGATATCGCTACCGATTAAAGGGTCGTGTGTAGCGCACTTTACAAAACGATAAACTGAGGCAATATATATAGGCAATAATCTATATAAATAAAAATGAATTGTTGTTCGTTAGTCTGATTAAAACTCGAGAACGGATGAACGGATTTATCTTATCTTAGTCTGGAAATGTTCGTGGAGGTCTAGGGAAGGTATAAAAGGCGAGAAAAAATCGAATTATTGCCGGAAACTTTTTTTACCCGTGCGACGCCGGGGCGGGCTGCAAGTAGGTATTCTTTAAAAATATCATATAATTTCACGAGCTCACAATTTAGGGGCAATTATCATACTGACTATAATACTGTGTAGACATTTTAACCCTTAAAGTCAAAGTCAAAGTCCAAACGTTTATTTTCTTAGAAGCACATGGCCTACATAATTAGGTGTCTTAAAATTAATAAAACTAAATTGTTTTAACAAAAAACCGCTTCAGGCGAGCTTTCGAGCGATTTAGGGACGCGTATCAGGTATATAGCAATATCGATACAGATTTAAGGGTCATGTGTGTCTTTTTCTAAAGTTTTTTTCGTGTTTCGTAAGCCATCTACCTTCTAGGTCTTCATGCCCCATCTTAGACCACATCGTCACTTTACATCAAGTGAGATTTTGGTCAAATGAAGGCTTATCTAACATAAATATTCTTCCCAAAATAACCATTCATATTTATGTTATTCGTTATTCTATTACGCTGGTATTAGCACCACACCCTCAGCGTTCCTACCCTGTCCAGCACAAGCTTCGCAAATGATTAACCGAGAGAGATATCAATAGATCCGTTTCCGCATTTATTTACAATATGATATAGTTTCATAGTTATTCATTCATCTTAGGTAACAATGTTGTACACTTGATTTCGTTCAATTCTAATAAGTCTGTAATTTACACACAGATAATATAGCAAAATACTCGTGAATTTGTAAACGACCTTTTTACAACTCTACTAGCTGTTCATCCGTTGCTTTCCCGCGTAATAATATTTTCCATTACTGTCCATTACTGAGACAACAGCTATTTCCATGCCAAATTTGACTCAAATCGGGCTTTGCTCGTAATAATTGTATTTTCCCGCGAAAAGCGGTATTTTACCGCTATAAAAAGTAGCGTATGTGTTATTCTGATAATTATCTAAGTTACTATTAATTGTGAAGTTTCATACAGTAGTTTTTGCGTGAAATAGCAATAAACTCACACTTACTTTATATTAGTAGGATGACGTAGTTGGTACTTGAGGAATAAGTTAATTTAAACGTTTATTTCCTAAGAAGCATAGGTCACATTCATGTACAGGTCAACTTAAAGTTAATTAAACTAGAATTACCTAAAATCCGTCTATGCAAATTAAAAAAGACTTAAAATATCTTGGAACACAGAAATAGAATAACATTGTTACAGTCAAGACTGAAGAATTTAAGCGAAAGACTCCTGACAGTACGCTTAAATTTTATAAACTGACTTGCGAAGCGAGATTGCGAATCACGCGTAGTAATTTTAAGATAAAGAAATATATGTACATTGAAATCACTTTTGTACGCCTGGATGTCTGTACCTAGTATTGTTTTGTGTCTTAACTTAGTTGAATATCAAAAGAAATATAGTGGCGTAGGTTTTGGATGTCGTACGCTTCAAAGTCAAAGTCAAAGTCAAAACGTTTATTTCCTTAGAAGCTCATAGCCTACAAACAGGTCAACTTAAAATTAATAAAACTAAATTGCTTAAGTAACAAATATCAAGGAAATAACATTGTCTTGACAGTTCGCTTCAATGTTTTATACTGAGTTGAGAAGCGAATAGAACAACACAGCTTTATCAGTTATTACAATTTTGTAGTTATTACAATTTTGGAGTTCTTATTTATAGGTAACTGTTATAAGTTTAACATTTACAATAAAAAAAATGTTTGTCATATAAGGAAGCTATTATAACATGAGCATATCAGTCCTGGTCAACCAGAATTATTAGAGCCTGTTAATGTGGAACTAAGCAACATCTATCCAAGCTGCATCATCCTTTATATAATAATTTATAGAGTAATACGCTTTTTTCATTAGACTTCTCTTAATAAATGATTTAAATTTTCTAATAGGAAGCTCTGTTACATTATGAGGAAGCTTATTATAAAAACGTACAGAGTTACCCATAAATGATTTGCCTAGTTTTTTAGTCTTTAGGTAGGAATTAGTAATTTTTCCTTACTTCTCGTGTTAATACTATGTACGTCACTTTTTCTTAAAAACAAATGCTTATTCTTGTGGGTGAACATCAAGTTCTCAAAAATGTACTCTGAGATTACAGTTAGAATGTGAATTTCTTTGAATTTTTCTTTGAGGGAGTCAGGAGTTCCTTGGGTGGCTTCGCTTGCCAATAGGCGTTCTCTGTCCGAGGACTTGCAGATCAATCTATCAAACGTGACGTGCTAAATATCTGTATTTTAGATTAATTCCATGGAGTGGCAGTTGGTAGATTAAGTTTTGCTTAGTTTGGGATGATGTGTTATTAGTCCGAAAGTAATTGTTTATTTTTATCACTCTTGGTCCTGAGTGTATAATATGAATACTTAAAATATCTATTTATGTTTGTTTATTATTAAGTTTATCAGATGACTAGTACCCAAAACACATGCTTAGAGCTTACAACGGGGCTGGATGTTGCTTGTGTGGTCCAATTTTTTATTTTATTTACTCTTCCGCTGCTACAAATCACCGCTTTTTAAAAGAACCTACAATTCCCTCATTAATCTTTACTTATTTCAATCTGTCGATCAGAAACTCTCTGAATTGTTGGCTGATGATTCTCTGAGTTCTTAATCGACAGACATAGCTTTCTACCACATAGTTTTTTTATCATTATACCTATGTAGTCCCTAGAAATACTTCCAGTACTTTTACAGATTGGTCTTACCAGTAAAATAATTCGAAATTTCCCTCCCAATAGGGGCAAATGTCACTATCTCAGATTAAAGTTAGACAATGGTTAAATACAGAGCTATTTCGCTAAGTCACATGTGACAAAACGAGATAAATCATGACATAACTAACCATTGCTTAGTTGACTCGGATTTAGTGAAATAAGCCCTAAGACTTTTTAAACTTTAAAACAAATAAAACGTATATGTTGAATTTTAATAAAATAAAAAAAAAACGTGCAAGTTATTTATATTTACGTAGATAAAATTGTTTGAAAAATTGATAATTCGAACCGGATCGCATAAACAAGTATTATATTCTCATTCACGCTCGCCACAACTCCAATCGCAATAATCTTAAAATTACATTCAGCTCTTGCCAGTTTAAATCACCCCCTAAATAAAGAGCCGCCAAGCCAAGCCCCAAACTAAAAGCTATGTTTGCAAATCAATAGACAACTTCTATTTGGTTACGCGTACCATAGAGTAAAGAAGAGCAATAAAATGAGAAATTACAAACGATTTATTCTGGGGTCGGGTCAGTAGATTGAACGGTCAGGGAGAGAAGATATAGGTCGAATTATTCATTTTGTTTCGGACAACCAGTTACCCTGTGTAAAGACTTTGTTTGGTTTATGAAAGATCTTTAAGTCGCACTTGGCGATAAGACCGCCATTTGTCGCATAGTCTTAAGTGCTTATTTTTAGTTTTGTGTTTTTAATTATGTGTGCAATAAAGAATATTTATCTTATCTTATCTTATCTTAGATTCAAATATTATAAAATATTGCTTGGCAATCCAAACAACAACATCTATCCCCGTGGTAAGCTCTAAGCTTGTGTTACGGGTACTAGATATCTGATATACTTAATATAATAGTCATACCTGCATATATATGTTCGTTATAAATATTAAACACCCAGACCAAGCAGAAATTGGATTTCTATGTATTTTGAAAACGGGGTTTTCTCACGTGTAATTCTGAATTATTTCATTCCGACGAGTAGGAATCGTCTCCAGCGAGAAAGCCTCTCCTATCAGCTCGCATGCGCGTCGTTGACTGTAATAATTTCGTTGTAATTAAGTATAATACTTTCACTAAAAACAAAGAAAGAAGTTTTTCATTGATGATGAAGTAGGTATTAATAAATCTAGGAACTTGCTAGCATAGGCTGTCAGTGTATTTACGGAATGTTGTCTAAAACAAGTGATTATTTTCAAAATACAAAATATTTAGTTACAATTTCACTAAGCAGCAGCCGCATGAGGCAAGCCTGTATTGCAGGAGACCTGTGTGTTTTAACCAGATACAGAAAACATTATTTGAAATTGTTTTCTTCATTAATTGGCAACGATACTACTAGCGGTATAACCAGTGGTGTCGTTTACAATTAACGGTATTACCAAGCCAGATTGAATACATTTTTAGGGTTATAGTTATCCTGAGATGGAATAAATAAGCCTTATTCGGTTCAGGGAAGGGTTTTTCAGGCCATGGATTTAACAAAATCTTACTAAAGGATTATGTATCTTCTATTTACAATTAGGTAGAAATATATAAAGAGTTTTTAGGATATTTGTATATTGGTACTTAGAGTATACGAAGGTCTTAGTTATACTTTTAGTAGATTTAAATAATACAAAAGTTATAATTAAACACAAAGGTAAACAAAGGAAAGGAATACAAAGGTTTCTCATATTTTTAATTTTATGCGTATGACTATTATGATAAAGCTAGATTTTAATTAAATTATAATTTTTTGTTCGAATACTCTAATCTCAGAAATTATTAGTCCGATTTTAATAATTATTTCACTGTTAGATAGTCTAATATATTATTAACAAATTAAGTGCTCTTTTTATTATCATGTCCAAACAATGAAACTGAACTATTTTAATAAACCTATTTTGGAACTATTTTATGTAATTGCTTTTTTTTAGTTTATTTTCAGATAAACGCTACCAGTGAATATTTAAAAAGGTGAGTAATAATTTTAAGTTCTTTCAAAATAATAACATTCTGTTTAATAAATGTTCGTTCATTTTCAGGACGGAGCCATGAGCCGACACAGCCGATTGAAGGATTTTAGAATCTTCGACATCATGCAGGGAATATAGCGTGAGTAAATACATTTATATCTAATACTCTTGAAATGGTTAGCATACATAAGCACCCCTATTTACGTTCCCATTGCTGGGACACAGGGACGTCTCTCTTGATGAGAGAGATTAGGCCTTAATTCACCACGCTGGCCAAATGCGGGTATCTGAATGTTACATGTCCTTCAAACTCTTCCAAGTTCTCAGAACATGTCGGTTTATTCTGACGATGTTAACCTTCACCGTTAAAGCAATGTATAAACGCACATAATTTGTTCAAGAAGAAAAATTCAGAGTTAGCCAATACGGTTGGCAGCAAAGCATTTATCTAAATCTTGAATTTGGCCTAATCGTCTTGTTTATAGTGTTTTATTAGGAAAAGCAATCGCATTCATTACGTCGCATTAAGAAGCACTTAATTTTATACGGATAATATTTAAAATCGTGACGCCCATAAATAAGTCGGGTTATACCGATCATTATTCCATTCATTCATTCCAAAACTGAGTTGCTGAGATAGAAAGTATTGATGTATATTATCTATAAGAAAGAAAAACGATTAAGATTGTTTGTGCAATATTGATAGATTTATACGGCTTCAGGAAAAAATATTTAAAACAGATATGAAATACTTTAAATAAAAAAATCATTATGAATTTTTTATCTTTACCAATCACCAAAAACTAGCTACAATGTGTCATGTATTAATGTGATACAATTACTATGCTACAATGATTTTTTATTATTAATGAAGTGAAAATCATAGATAGATAAATAATTTCTTTATTGAAATACTTACAGACTAACTTAAAAATAACAATTATTTACTAGTTTTACAATCGACGGCCTTGCTAAAAGCTGTCATTCTTACTTTTTTTTTTTTATTCAGGCAGCGCCAACAGCATATAACTACTCTTAAAAACTTAAATAAGTTAGATATAAAATATACCATGATTATAATGTCCCTATTATAGGCGAGCACTACACTTATACAGATAATTAAATATGTAAATAAATACCTACATCTTTTTGCCCTGTTTCATTTGACTTAAATTCATTTTCAAAAGATTTTACGTTGGTTGTAGACAAAAATCAACAAATATATTCATATTACTTTTCAGTTTCCTAAATTCGTTCATTTTTATCGATACAATTTCATCGACTAAGTCAATCACTAAAGCAAAAGTGTCAAATGTCTAAAAAAGTGACACTGTGTCACGTTTTACTTGTCACTCTTGTCACATAGAGCGTTCAACGCTCTATACGGAACAAGAGCAGCAATCGACAGATATCAAGCAAAATGGCGTTCAACTGAGAAACATCTTTTACACTTTCTTCTTCTTTAATTAGATTTTACACTTTATAATTTTATTTAACTCGACACTGACTGGTAAACTGACGCTTCAAGCGCAGAGTCCAATAACAAGAAATTGAATTGAATTGAGCAGCATTAGAACACTCCTCAAAAATAGAGCAATCACGTTCAACCACTTTTTGGAATGGGGGATATTCAACGGATTTTTAACCTCTTTACACACTTGACAAGTTCACGTTCAATAACTTTCTTCTTCTTTTATTTGATGGCGTCCGTGACTTCAACCACTTTATTGGAATTCCAAAAAGTTTTGAAGTTTTAGTGTATGGAGGTTTAAAATCCGTTGACTTCAGTATTCTCCGTCTTAAAAGATCTACAAAAAAGTCAGTCGTGGTATATGTCTAACTCATAGGATAACCCACAAGATTCGATATTATCGTTTTCTTTTTAACCGACTTCAAAAAAAAAAGGAGGTTTCAATTCGACCGTATATATATATTTTTTTTTTATGTATGTCCGCGGATAACTTTTGTCGTTTATGAACCGATTTTGATTATTCTTTTTTTGTTGGAAAAAGGAGTATCCCAAGGGTGGTCCCATGGTAACGAAACCTGGATCTGGTGGTGGAATCCTGAAGAAATTGAGGGAAACTCTTGAAAAAATTGTCTTTCCGACTTGTGTGTTCCTTAATATTATTCAATATAATTAATTTTAAAGCCCTTTTATTAATGAGGGTCTGGTGTTGATCTGATGATGGAGGGAAAGGCGTTCGAGGGAACTCAACGATTTACCTCAACGATTTACAGCAAGTACTTTGTATTTGGGCTTGATTATATAACTTATATTACCTACTGAGACCGTTCATCTACATGGGTTTTGACTGATATTAGGGGTCTGATGATGAAAATGAAGGACAGTCAAAGGAACTCTATAAGATATATTTTAGTAGATTAATCACTAAAAATCGTGAAATAAAACTTTTTTGCCAAAAATTAAACCAACTTCAAACGAGAAACTGAAAAGTACAAAATAAATTAACTTTTCAAATAATTTCGACATTATAAGTGATAAGTAAAAGAAACATAAACAATTAAATAATTAAGTATTTAATAATTTTGAGGTCGGTGCCAAGTAAATACTACAAAAAACTTAATGCAGTAACAAATACATTTTTATCTACACTATACACAATATCAATAGAGATGTCAAAATAACATACTAAGACCCAAATAGAAATGCGTACCTATATCCGCGAATGGGCCGATATTTAGAGTTAATTTCCTTCTAATACCTTAAGGCTTGAGTTGTGAAAAAGATTGATGTTAGGTACCTATAATATATCTAGTTATTGTTTTACTTGGCACCGACTTCAAAATTATTAAATACTTAATTGTTTATGTTTATTTAAATTATCACTTATAATGTCGAAATGATTTGTAAAGTTAATTTATTATATCAAATAGTGACTCAATAAGAGCGATTTTAAGCAATACAGCATTAATTCTTTTCAATCTACCACCACCAGGGAAATGGGGCAAAACCAATAATGAGGAATGAGAGACCAGATTTTGGTTTCTAGTCTGGGTGTTTTCTATGTATCGAAAGTGTGTATTTATAAATAGTACAAGCTCTGCTTAGTTTGGGGTTAGGTGATGCTGCGTGATTAGTACGGAAATATTCATTTTATATATTACCTTACCCATTAATAAACTGTGCATTATCTAAAGATGTTATTCAAATGAATATTTCCGAAGGTTTTACAGAATTAATAAGCAGGGACTTAGCAGGTGCGGTGGTTCCTGTCAGTAGTTATGCGCATGTAGGCCGGCTCATACATCATCATAATAGGTCATCATCATCGCCCTATTAACGTTCCCACTGCTGGGACACAGGGACTTCTCTCTTGTCGAGAGAGATTAGGCATTAATTCACCACGCTGGCCACATGCCACAATACATGGGTAATAATAGGTAACCTTTGTATTGTCTAAAGTCGAAAATCTGTTGAAGTTGTGTCCTAACATTCTGTTGTAGTTATATTTAGTACCAGCTTTTCAAGCCAATGCTTTGGCCGTGTATTATAGATTTTCCCGCGGGACCGACATATTTTCCCTTTTTTTTTAAAAGATAAGCCTATACCTTGGTAAATAGGCTAACTAACAGTGTAAGAATTATTCAAAACGAACCAGCAGTTCTTGAGATAAGCGAGTTCAAACATACAGACTCTTCAGCTCGAAGCCGGGGCGGGTCACTAGTGTCCTTAAAACGATTTATAAATTTTATTTACTTTATCCTGAAAAAAAAATATTTCCGGTCAATCCACACAACAACACCTAGAACCATGGTAAGCTCTAAAACTTGTGTTACGGGTACTAGACATCTGATATACTTATCAAAGACATAGATATTAGGTCCTTACATATGAAATTGGCGTTTTGTATGGGAGGAACAAAAAGTCGAATATTTTTTAATATAATATATTTAATTAATCAAAGTATGAACCATTATTTTCTATGCACTTTTGCCATCTTATAGGTAGTTCATTGATCCCTTTACTAAAAAAACCAGTCGGACGGGAATCAATAAAATCTTTGAAGGCGATTTGGACTGCCCCATCGGAGTTGAATTTTTTCCCTTGCAAGAAGTTATCCAAATTTCGAAAAAAATGGTAATCTGTTGGAGCAAGGTCCGGGGAGTACGGAGGATGTCTTAGACTTTCCAATTGAAGCTCTTCTAATTTAGTAGCCGTCTGTTGCGCAGTGTGTGGTCTAGCGTTGTCGTGAAGCAGCAGTGGCGTGGAGCGATTGACCAGCCTAGGTTGTTTAGCCGCTAGCTTTGCCATCATGGTTTGCAATTGCTGACAATAGACATCAGCCGTAATAGTCTGGCCAGATTTGAGAAAACTGTAATGAACAATACCGGCACTAGTCCACCAAACGCTTACAAGTAACTTTTTTGGGGTTAATTTTCGCTTGGGGCAGGATTTGGCTGGCTGGCCGTGATCCAACCATTGCGCTGAGCGCTTCCGATTATCGTAAAGAACCCATTTTTCATCACAGGTAATGATTCGGTTTAAAATACCTTCATTATTGTGCCGGTTTAGTAATGTAACGCAGCAGTCGACGCGCGTTTGCCGGTTTGCTTCAGTCAATTCGTGAGGTACCCACCTTTCAAGCTTTTTAATCTTCCCAATTTGCTTCAAGTGAATTAAAACAGTTTTATCACTAACACCGCAGCCTGCAGCTAACTCGGACGTGGTTTGCGATGGATCCGCTTCCACAATAGCCTTCAACTCTTCATTATCAACTTGAGTCTCAGGCCGTCCACGGGGCTTGTTCTGCAAGTCGAAATTTCCAGAACGAAAACGTTGGAACCAAAAACGAACTGTGTTTTCTTTTGCAACACGACCGCCATACACATCATTCACCCTTCGAGTTGTTTCCGCAGCACTAGTGCCACGGCGGAACTCGTACTCGTAAATAATGCGATATTTTAAGTTTTCCATTTTGTAAAATGAGTGACGCAAACAGAAAAAAACAGAAGAAAAAAAACAAATGAATGACGATCATCGAAGCACAAATACATGAGTCTATAGCTGTACAAATTTGAATTTGGAATTCCTTACCAAAGAGGAGAAATTTGTGATTAAAGTGGCCAGTACGAAAAACGCCAATTTCATATGTAAGGACCTAATATATTTTATTTTAAAAGAAGATCATCATAATATTTCCCTCTCACAATAAAAACAGTGTGAATCAACCCTATTCGAGATGCGTAATCCTCGCGATACATTGTCTTAGCCAACTGCAGAAGCCTCCCTCCCTCCCCTCCCCCCATATAATTACACTCCCCGCCCGTATATCAAACACAATACCATTTTCGAGACTATAAAATTTCAAAGTAAAATAACTGAGGGCCGATTTTCATGTCTGCTTTATGTGTCCCATAGTCCCATTGCACAATGTGTTCTCCGTGATTTATAACGAGTGTTATTTTGGGATATGTTTGTTATTGACTCGCTTTTGTCCGTGAGTTCGTCTGGTTTAAGTCTTTTAAGCTTTTGGGTGGAGCGTTCCAAGACTTTCAAGTACTATAACTTATTTTATAATAATAATAATAGAGCTAGATAGATAAGCTTTCATTGGACCACAATCTCACCTGATGTAAAGTGACGATGTGGTCTAAGATGGGGCATGAAGACCTAGAAGGTAGATGGCTTCTCCGGACCACATAACGAAACACGAAAAAAACTTTCACGCACTGGCCCCGCCCGGGGGTGGTGACAAGCCGCGGCCGAAGTCAACCACCAGACATACGTGTGTAGGAATTTTATTTTTTACTAGGGGCACGCCCCGGCGTCGCTCGGGTAAAAAAAGATTCCGGCAATTTTTCCTTATTTGCTCACCGTTTAGACCTACCCTGGACTTAGACAAACATTTTAAAACCAAAATCAGCTCAATCGGCCCAGCCGTTCTCGAGTTTTAATCAGACTAACGAACAACAATTCATTTTTATTAATATTCATATAGATTATAAAAACACCCAGACCAAGGAAAATTTTATACAGATAACCCCTCAGCGGGAATCGAACCCGCTACCTCTGCGCCGCAAGTGGACCGTCGTCCACCGCGCCAATGAGGCGTGAGTGTTTTTGCTAAAGATATTTGTAGCGCGCCAAAGTGGTGGATTTACCATCAGGCTGAGTAGCCTCGAGCCTAGGGCGGCAGATTTTTGGGGGCGGCAGATTTTGGGGGCGGCAAATTTGAGGCAGGTTTCATCATTATCTCAGCAGATATTCTCCGAACATATGCCTTCCTGATTAATGTTATTGAGGGTTCGCTAATGCTCACGTTTAGTAGGTGGGTTAGCGAGCGAAATATTAGGAGTTTGAGGTAGCTGTTACCTTTGGCGATATTCTAAACTACTGGTCGCTCAGAGGTCGATGTCAGCCCATAATCTAAATTCTCCTAGTTTCAAGCACAATCTTAATATATAAAAATCTCGTGTCACAATGTTTGTCCTCAATGGACTCCTAAACCACTTAACCGATTATAATAAAATTCGCACACCATGTGCAGTTCGATCCAACTTGAGAGATAGGATGGTTTTTACGGCGAGAAAAAATCGAATAATTTCCGGGAAAACTTTTTTTTTATACCCGTGCGACGCCGGGGCGGGCCGCTAACTAGTTTATAAGTTTCAAGCGAGGAGGTCGATACATTCTCTCGTGCCCGGACGTAGTGTTAGTTTTGAATTGGTCAACTGGCCCCGCTTAATGAATGTTAGAATAGACAATGAGAAAAGTGTTTTAACTTCTTAACCAAAAAACGAAGAAGATGATTCCCAAATTCTGCGTGAAGTTTTAGTTCACGAGTTATTGTGATTGTTTAATTTAGCGATACATACTTATGGGATAATATCAATAGCGTACATAAAAGAGATCTTGTTAAAGGGAAGTTATTACTCGGTTAGTGACTTTCTTGAAGATGACAGTGTGAAAAATTACTTTCATTGTAATTAGATTAAGATAAATTGATCATACATTCTTTTTGCAATGCAACAATTTCGTTGAAATTACGCGTATAATAATTTATCGGTATATTTTTGAGCTAAACGAAGCTCAAAAATCATGTATGGGCGGGGTAATGTATGCTATATACACAATAATTAACATTTGGTAAATGTAAACAATCATTTTGATTTCAATGAGGTTAAAAAAAAACGTTCCCCAAATTTGTCGACCCCAAAATCTGCCGCCCTAGGCTCGAAGCTACTCAGCCTGCTGGTTAATCCACCTCTGACTGGGCCAGTGCGTGAAGCGATTTTTTCGTGATTCGTAATGTGGCCCGGAGAAGCCATCTACATTCTAGGTCTTCATGCCCCATCTTAGACCACATCGTCACTTTACATCAAGTGAGATTGTGGTCAAATGAAGGCTTATACCTAATAATATTAGATATAAGCCTTCATTTGACCACAATCTTATACAACAAACGTGATTTTTATAGTCAAGTTAACCAACGTTGCGACAGGTCAGTACTTGGATGACCGCTCCGACTGCATCTTTTTGCACTATTAATTTTTTGCATTTACCTTAAAATAAATCTAAATTTAAAATTTAAGAAAAACCCCCGATTTCAATGTCTTATTTGCTATAAAAGTAAAACACCATCATATTTAGTAATGTACACGCGATGCGCTTTCATTTGATACCCCACTCGAGTATATTTGCAGATTTTCGGTTTTCCTTTCCCACTCTCACCCCCATAACTTTTAAACGGCTCAACCGATTTTAATGAGACATGACTAAGAACACCCGTGCCAAACTCACTTTTCATACAAAAAAACTAAATTGAAATCGCTCCATCCGTTCGGGAGCTATGATGTCCCAGACAAACAGACCGACCGACACACAGACAGACACGTCAAACTTATAACACCCCTCTTTTTTGGTCGGGGATTAAAAATAGCCTTACATGGTGTTTATTAATATTAATTGTTAATAAAAAAAATAGTTATTCTTTATTGAGCACACAATTAAAGTAAAACAAAAAAAAATCCTTTAACCTTCCTGATTCTTTCCATACATAGGTTGTCTGGAAGCATTATGTATACTATGAAATTTAAGAAATAAGACCGCCCATTACGCATGTTAGGTTAAAATGTTACCTTACTATTAATAATTGCTTATGTTCATTGGTGTGTGTAATAAAGAATTTTCTATTCTATTCTTTGTGACAATTATCGTGTCTTATCGCTAAAGAGTGATCTATATCAGTCATCAGCAGAGGCCTACGCGATTTCATAAGGTAGATTTATCTAAAAAACAAATACTATAACCACTGAAAAAGCTTTTACACAAATAACTGACATACACCCCAAGAGTTGTTTGAGACCATCTAATCTCTTGCAGTAGTGTTTTGTATGCATAACGAGTTAGCAGTTAGCGACTCATCCTCTCACTATAAATAAGTCAAGAGTACTGTTTAACACATAACTAATAAATAATAATGTCCTTCATAATTTCTAAATTCACATAAATACCCAAAAAAACATAAAGAACTCAATAGTGATCGTTTTA
Organism: Gymnoscelis rufifasciata; assembly: GCA_929108375.1. Lineage (NCBI taxonomy): Eukaryota > Metazoa > Arthropoda > Insecta > Lepidoptera > Geometridae > Gymnoscelis > Gymnoscelis rufifasciata. Next base: position 1,552,141 of record OV815327.1, on the reverse strand, counting down.
TTGAAATTTAAATTCTTTCACTGCTTGCGTGCGATTTACGTGTTCAATAAATGTTTATTCATTCATTCATTCATGAACCCAATCTCACTCAAACCGTTAGCCGACACAATTCAGGTCATCATGACCGTTAACCTCTCGTCTAAAATCCAAACTAAAACTCTGGTTTATCAGTGACAAAATGCACAAAGTGCGTTACAGAAAAATGTTCAAAAACACAAAATACATTTTGAAACGGCTCTGGGCGGCAGTAAATCTGCCCAAACCTGGCGCCCGCCCAAGCCATTGCGTAACCACCACTGGTTAGCAGCACGAATAGAGGACTTACTCAAACCGCCCTTCGAATCAAGCACTTATTATTATTTAACTTTAGGCTATATACGCTGTTGAAGTTTCATTGTAACATTGATTACATAGAATAAAACTAGGGAAAATGTGTAAAAAAAAACTTGTTTTAGGTATAATATTTATAAAATTGAAAGAAAGAAGAAAGAAAGAAAGAACAATTTTTACTTGTGTAAAAATATAACAGAGAACATTATTTAATTTAACTTAGATTATCGTACACAAATGGGCGACACTCAGTATATGTATAAGCTATGTCTGCACGAATGTAGACACAGCGCGGACAATTGTCAGCGCTGTGTCTTGTAAAGCAATTGCTTTAAAGCGCTTTTAAATAAAAATATAAAAAAACAGAGAGTTGCCGGAGAACACCTACAGAAACATTTATAAGTTACTTGTTATTTTAAGTTTATAAAGGGTATATGAGGCAAATCATACGAGAGGACGGGTTTTATCCTTTTAAGCTAATTTCCAGTTTCATCAAGGGATTAACTCGATGTCATCATAATGCTTTATTATATGCATAAAAAATAAAATTTAATCAGAAACCTGGATATGTGTATATTTAAAAAATAAATGCCTTTAATAAGCCGTGTTGGCTCAGTGGGAGCAAACTCGATTTTCATTCCGAAATTCGTTGGTTCAAACCTTGACGCACCTCTGGATTTTTCTTGTTGAAATGTATGTGCTCTTAAAAACACGTGCTTTAACGGTGAAGGCAAACATCGTGAGGAAGCCGGCATGTTCTGAGAACTTTAATGAGTTTGAAGGACATGTTACTCGTACATTCACCAACCCGTACTTGGCCAGCGTGGTGAATTAAGGCTTTATCTCTCTCGCCAAGAGAGAAGTCCCTGTGTCCCAGCAGTGGGTACGTTAATATGGTTACAAATACTAATAACACTCAATAAATAAATATATAAGGGGGCTTCTATACACCAATATAATTGTCATAAAGTTGCACGAGGCTTGTATTTGGATTGGCGACAGCTCCAACTGGACTTGACTTCTTTTCTTTTTACTTATTGCTCAATGCATTTAAACTTTACACGGAATCCTAGATGTAGTGTGAGTTCATTTAATAACAACTTAACAATTTTTTTCTACGTACCTTGTATTTCCTACGTTGAAATGAAATGAAATGAAATCGTTTATTTGCGAGAATACATAATTAATAATACATGTCAGATCTTAAATAATAGTTTATGCCACTGTATTCAGCCTCCAAGCAGGCGTGCAAATATTTTGTCAAAATTATATTAAAGATGTCATAATAAAAAATAACATACATTTATCATCATAATTCAAATACTCATTCACATTATAGAAACATTTGTCAAGCAACCAACTACATAATCTGTTCTTAAAAATAAATCCATTCAATTGTTTTAATGATTCGGGTAATTTATTATAAATTAATATACACATGTTATAAACATTTCTTTTATATTTCGTTTGACACATAGTGGCAAAACAGAGTTCATAAGCCCCGAAATACGAAACTGTGAGCAGAATTCCTATAGCCATAAACAGACCGGTCCCATCTTCGATAATCAATAATCCAAACTGCATTATATGAGGATCGTACATTTTACGACTCGTAAGCATTGCTTCGCTGTGAAGCCATCACTTGTAGGTATAGCTGTGTAGCTACTTTGTACTGTCGTCGTCAAACTATTATGAGCTTCTCATCATCATCATCATCCTGCCCGTGTCCCACACTATTTAAGGTCGGCACAACATGTGTTTTACTTCCATTTCCCTCTATCACCCGTCAGCTCAGCACTCACTCCTTTCTTACACATTATCTTCTTTCACACAGTCCATCCATCTTTTCTTTGGCCTCTCTCTTCCCACATATCCATCCACTTTCATATCTAACGCTCTTCTCGTAACATGACTTTCGTTCCTTCTCTTAACATGCCCAAACCACGCTAACCTATTTACTTATCCGTAACTGGTGCCACTTTCAAACTTCCTATTATATACTCGTTCCTTATTTTATCCATCCGGGTCACTCCACACATCCATCTTAGCATTCTCATTTCATTCGCATGAAGTCGTCTTTCATCCGTCCCTTTCACTGCCCAACACTCCGATCCATACATTACGACAGGTCTAATTACACTATTGTAGATCTTGCCTTTAAGTTTAAGAGGCATCTTTGGAAAAGATGCTTTCTTCATTTTTCTTTTCTTCATGAGCGTCTCATCATCATTAAAACAATTAAATTTATAATATTTATTTCAGCAAAAAACATGAAGTAGGAACACTTCGATATAAAACTAATACATTTAATAGAAGTAAAGTTCTCAGTTATTTGCAGATAACATATAGAGTAAACGGTATATCTGGCGACTTCTTCACTAGGCTAAGCCTACATCGAAGAAGCCTGTAAAATAAAATGGGCATCATGGACAAGTCAACTATCTAATCTAACAATTTTTTTTAATAAAAATGATCAAGGAAATAACATTGGCTTGACAACACACACATCACAGCTTTATCAGTTTTTACAATTTTGTAGTTATTACAATTTTGGTGTTCTTATACCTACACAATTTTTTTTAAATCTAAATGTGAGACTTTTCATCTAACATATTGGTGGTTTGTCAGTGTTTCACTCCGAAATGATAAAGCCCCGATTTCTCCATTGGCCATAATTAATCCATCACCATCGCAATCAGGCTAAACTCGATTTACCTACCGTCTAACCGAGATCAAATTGACATTTTCAAGTTGAACATGGTTCAATAAAGCTCGGTTGGTAGCATAAAGTGATTTTTTTTTTTAACTTTAACTTTAACCACAATAAATAATTAAAACTCGTTCGGTAAAAATTACTATCATAACCAAAAACAACAAGGCAAAACATTTTTGAAATAATATTTGTCTTAACTTTTACATTGAAATTATTACAGATGCTGCGATCTATTCGATCTATTAGGGGCGAGAAGGAGTCGGCTTAAGACGGAGAATATACCTAACAAATATCTTCAAGTCTTGAAGTTCAAGAACCAGCCCACAGCGAAGGACACTAACTATCCGATATAGGTAAGGTTAACTTGTTATTCATATCTGTAGTAGGTTTTGACCGGGACTATATATCTACAAATACTTAATATTAGATACATAAAGAGCATACAACTCATTTCCCTATACTAATGTCGTAAAAAAGTTTCCTCGATTTAGGTTTAGCCTAGTGAGGAAACTGTCAGATATTTTCTTTAATAGATGTTCAACTGCTCTACGAACAGATGTATTTGTAGTATATTTAAGTTTTTTAAGAAATATTGTATCTAATAAATACATTTTATTTTTTCATTTTCGTTATAAAGATGTAGAGTTCGTTTCTTTGAATACACTCATCAGGAATTATTGCTCCGATTAGAAAATATATTTCAAGTTTCAGATAGCCCATTTTTCGTGGACGACTACCTATTACTATTCATATTTTTATATTATATTTTATTCTTTTTACTGTAAAAAATTCAAGACTTGATTTCTAATATAATATTAAGGATCGGCTAAGTCAGAAAAAAACATAATAATAAAGAGATTTAATTATAAAAATACCCTTACATTAAGGTATACCTAACATTTTTAGGTTTTCGTGAATTTACAAAATTATCATAATGATTTTATATAATTATTGTATAGATTGCTCTAGTAGAAAACGATTTTAAAATCCCTTTCTAACCTACCTACTCAAAAGGTCTCTGGTGGTAGGCTTCGGCCACAGCTTGTCACTACCTTCCGGGCTGGGCCAGTGCGTGAAACGATTTTTTCGTGTTTTGTAATGTGTTCCGGAGAAGCCATCTTCTATAACAACAATATCGTCTTCATGCCCCATCTTAGACCAAATCGTAACTGTACCTACATCAGGTGCGATTGTGGTCAAATGAAGGCTTATCTAGCATTAAAAAAATGTAATGTATTTATTTGGCTATTTGTTTAAATGATCAAAAAAAAAAAAAAAAAAACACACACAAGGCTTTTTAGCCTCAATCTGCCTCCCCTTTGCGTAACTTGTAACGCCCAACAGGATCTACATTGTGACACACTATTATAACTGTCTTAGATTAAAGTAACCAATATGTAAACAGAAATTAAGAAATGAGTATTGAATTGAGTAGTACGATCTTAGTTTTCACACGAAACTGATGTAATTTTTTACAAATACACATTCTCTTATTTATTCTATTACAGACCGAGGCTGGAACCTGCAAGTGTCCTTGAGGGGTCATCGCGCGACGAGATCGTGGGGGAACAGACAAACGACAACCGTGCACTTTGTAAGATAATTTAAATAGGCTTAAAATAAAAACAATACCAAAACCTTAATTTCCTTACACGTTAAAACTATTTGTAATGTGTACGTGATGGGCTTTCATTTGATACCCCACTCGAGTATATTTGCACACATTCGGTTATTCTTCCCCTCTTTCATAAAAAAACTTACTTAATTACAGTTAACAACAAAAAGTGTTAGGAACGAATCTTTCAATTATTAGATGTTCATATTTCACATTTTGAATGTCCCTCAATTTCAATTATTCCATTTAATAGCGATAATAGTTATACATAAATTTTTATTTACGGATTTAAATAAATCCGTTTTTATTAACTATTTTGGTCTCCACGATACAGGCTATGCCTAGTGTGGTGGCTAATGTTAATGTCAATAGGATGTTAAATTTTTTATTTTGTAAATAAAAATAAAAAATACAAGCGGAATTGTGAGCCGCCTGGATTTAATGGAATAATCTCATTGGAACTACATTTCAACTTTTCAACAAAGTGTTACAACGAAATGTTACGGGTAAATGCTTACTCGCTGTAATTATAAAGGCGGGATTTCACCAGGAAGTACAAGACAACGATTGCAAACATCTGTGCGAAACATTGTACGTGTGTCAGTAAGTCGACCAGAATGAACATTTTTGCCGCACAACCTCTCTACCCTAGTAGATGACTAAAAATAATAATTACTCCGTTATTATTTAGATTATTAAAAAAAAAAAGGTTCCCCTTTTTATTGCGAAATAAAATTTAAGACGTTACAATGTAACTGAAATAGCCAAACGGATTAGCTCTGTGAAGTGGCAGTGGGCAGGCCACATAGCACGTAGAACAGATGGCCGTTGAAGCCGAAAAGTTCTCGAATGGAGGCCACGGATCGGCAAGCGCAGCGTCGGACGACCACCAGCAAGATGGCTCACGGTGGATGCAAGTGACGACCGATCGGAATGATTGGTCGTCTTTGAGGGAGGTTTATGTCCAGCAGTGGGCGTCTAATGGCTTAAATGATGATGATGATGATTGTAACTGAATTGAAGTTCCTACTTATGTAACGCTTTCGTGTGATTTGAATTAAATTTTGCAGTAACAAGCCACCCTCCAGAACTTTGAAGCTCAATATCTTTGCAGTTTCTTATTAAATTGATAAAGCAAAAAATATGTGTTAATTTTCTTTGAACAGGCTTACAGTCGGACTAAACAGATTTAAATTTATGTAGTCTTGCCTATTTAGCACACTGGTGGAATCTTACCTTTACGCATTCACAGTCCGTTTGCAAGAATGTTACATTTACAAGTTATTATGTTATAGTAAATGTTAATGTTATTATAAATGTATGCGGTTGAATGAATATTTCTAAAGCAAAACTGTTTTTTTTTATCCTCCTTGACCACCATCGCAATTTAGTATTGACAAGTTTTCTAGTCACATAATTTATCTAAACAAAATGGCATCCTAACCCTTGCCTATCAAAATAAATTATCTTCGTTTAAGAAACTTCTGCTATAATTATGAAATAGATAGCTTTGTAGCAGTTTTATAACTTAAAACTGCTACAAAGCAACAAGGAGGTGTATAGCAACTCAACTAGTTGAGTAGCTATTAATGAAAGCTTAAAAAAACCATTCAAGTTTTTTTTTATTTTGACACTAGATGGCGCTGCACAAAAGTGTTAATAAATGTATAATTATTCTGTAGATTTTAGACTCTTTCATTTCTATCCATCTATCCTAATCTAAGGTTATTACTTATTTTTCGGTAGGTTCTATTAATAAAGTATTAGGAAAGTTTAACAAAAATACAATTGTAAAATATGTAAAATATTTTATTTCTTATACAAAACGCGATGATTATGATTACACGGGACTGGCGTTGTATAAATAACAGAATATTTAGGTAGAACTACGTGTGCGAGCGAGTCGGAGCTATACATAATGTAACGTTGCGTCTCGCTCATTAATTAACTAAACTTATTTTCTTTGGTCCATTTACTTGCGTCTGCTGGTCTGTGAACAAAAGTAAACAGATATTAATATGTATAAAGTTAGATGAGATAGATTGGACACTAAAACGAGGTTTAATGCTGGTGGAACTATTTCATCTGATATAAACGAATCCGTTTAAATATGTCAGTAAAATGCGTTCTAGAACACAATAAAGAGGATTGAAGCTGTGGGAACAGTTTGTATACTTTCTATCTCTCGTTTCAGATTTTGGGTATTAATCTAATAAATTTGGAAATAAATGTTTTTATTTCATAAAATCAAAATATTATACAAACAGACAGACAATTGAGAACCTCCATGTTCTTAGTGGGATATAATGGTATATATTATAGTCGGTTACTTACAACACACTATAAAAACACTTCTTGTTTTGGGCCCAAAACGAGGCGGACCAAACCTTGAGGTTAGATGATGTGTGTATAGTCTAAGAGTCCAGAATTAGAAGTAACTAAAATTCCACTTACAATTGCCTTCCTGGCCGAGCTGGTACAAACTGATCTAGCGGTATAAGCGTCAGTCTGCAAACATGTACAATCCTGTGTCTGCGAGTGTCCAAGAAGACTCTGAGTTACCGCCGTGGCAGCCGTCGCCAGGTACTTCTTCTTCAGCGCTGGGGCCAGTTGAGCGAAGTTGTCGGAAGCCAGGGTTAATGTCTCGTCGTTGACCTGGAAAAGAAGTGTCGCTACAGCCAGTTCTCCCTTGAATTTCATCCCGAAGGCCATGGGTTCAATTCAAACAACATCGGGGATTTTTCTTCTAAGAAAATTCTGGGTGTGTTTTAAAGAGCTGCTTTAACGGTAAACGTCCGTAAGTGGTAACCCTCTGAATCCTTACACGTGGCCTCCGGGTGGTGCTAAGAACAGTCTCTGGTGGTAGGCTTAGGCCGCGGCTTGCCACCACCCTCCGGGCTGGGCCAGTGCGTGAAGCGATTTTTTCGTGTTTCGTAATGTGGCCCGGAGAAGCCATCTGCCTTTTAGGTCTTCATGCCCCATCTTAGACCACATCTTCACTTTATATCAGGTGAGATTGTGGTCAAATGAAGGCTTATCTACCATAAAAAAAAACGCAAACAGCGTGAGGAAACTCTGCAGAGTTTGAAGAACATATGACATTCACCAAACTGCACTTGGCACAGCGTGTTTTATAACACCTAATTTACCTCATTAAGGGATTTACCTCATCAGAAGTCCCTGTGTAAAAGCAGTGGCAATTTAACTGGGGTACTTATGCTTTTGCTCCCGCTATGAGGCACACATAAAGGCCTCGTTAATCGACACCGTCTTTAGTAGGTTTCGCAGTGACTCATTGTACTGCGAGTTTTGTTGTCGTTATATCGGTATTGGGGAGTTTCATAAGGTTAATACTAGATGGCGCTAGTTGGATGCCGAGGTTGCACAGGAGTTTCATAAGGTTAATACTAGATGGCGCTAGTTGGATGCCGAGGTTGCACAGGAGTTTCATAAGGTTAATACTAGATGGCGCTAGTTGGATGCCGAGGTTGCACAGGAGTTTCATAAGGTTAATACTAGATGGCGCTAGTTGGATGCCGAGGTTGCACAGACTTGCACAGAGGTTCAGCTTAAACATTAAGCTAGTGTAATCTAGTGGTACATCTTGTTGGCCGGCTACAGGTTTGATTTCAAATTTAAGGTCATTTTACTGGAGAATAATTATAAAGTATATTTTTGTTAATTCGGGAATATCGCCTATCGACCTATAAAAGGAACTTACGCTCTGAGCCCAGGCAATGCAGTCGTCGTCCCACTTGAGAGATTCGCGGGCGGCAGCTGAGTCTTTGCCAAGTTTCGTGTCGCCTAGGAACAGCACGCCCGTCTTGCTGATACCTGTAAAACAAATAAATAAATAAATAATTACGGACTACTCACACAGCATTACCTGACCCCAAAGTAAGCAGAGCTTGTACTATGGGTGCTAGGTGACTGATATACTACGTAGAAATATATTTTTTTGTAAATACAAACATATATTACATAGAAAACACCCAGACCCGAAACCAGAAATTGTAGATCGTATAAAATCTGGTCCCGCGGCGGGAAACGAACCCTCAACCTCCTGAGCCTCAGGCGGACTTTCGCCCACCTAGCCACAGAGGTCGTCAAATGTATATAAAGGTGCATCTCGAGACGGCAGACTGAAGTGATAGACATAAACTTGCGATGTGTGTTAGAGTGAGAGCCGCTAACGTATGAGTGAGAGAAAAGGGAAGTCAGAATGTTACGTAACGAATCGGGCTCACCCACCAATAAGAAGCATTTTTTTAAGTGTGAATGAATCAATTATCAGTATTTGGATAACAAATCTTAATTATAAAGTTATTTTCAATTAAATTTCTATGTATGGGTAAAGAAGACTAGTTTTTTATATAACTTACCGACAATCTGGTCGGCAGTCTTTCCACCTCCGATCGTAAGTCCTTTGGCAGGGGTGATGAAAGTAATGGCATTCGCGTTGTTCTCCAACCACATACCGTAGAGGGCACCGCTTAATTCAAGCGCCTGTAAGAATTTAAGAATGTTACATTTAATAGCATTTGGCCAGCAGTGGATGATCAAAGCCCTGAAAGTAAGGCAGAGGGCGCGGTTTTATATCAAACACGTACAAAAGTGCTCGCGTTACGTATCGTCAGTCTGAAATGCTTAACACGCAACATGTTATTAAATAAAATCTTTATATATATAATTCTTCTGTGAGTGTGTATGTCACTGAACTTCTCTTAAACGACTGGAACGATTTTGATGAAATTTTTTGTGTGTGTTCAAGGGGATCTGGGAATGGTTTAGATTCACAATACGGTCAACTGGATATTGTTTTTTGAGACGTGGGACAGGACAATGTCTGTCGGGTCGACTAGTAAATAAATATATTTTAGGAAAATCCACAACACAACATCTAGCCCCGTGGTAAGCTTGTGTTACGGGTACTAGATATCTGATTATACTCAATTTAATATACATACATATAGATATTTTTCGTAGAGCAGACTAAGGAGATTAGTGCTTGCAGAACGTACAAACACGAGCCCTCGACGGGAATCGAACCCGCTACCTCTTACGCTGCAAGCGGAAATTGCCCACCACGCCACTGAGGCAGTCAGGTGGGTTTAAGCCTTAATATGAATTTTTTTATTTTATTTATTTATTTTATTTATTTATTTATGAACTTTTTACAATGTCTTTTCAGTTGTACACCAATGTGACAAAGAAATATAAAAAACAACAAGAACTAAAACTAACTAACTAAAAACACAAATAAAAAAAACTTACATTCTACACGCTACTAACTACGACTTAATATTATACTTTATATAAACCTATTTACATATTCCTATGGGTTCTATGCAAAATACTCATGTGATACCCTGTTCTTTGTAATGAACCACTGACTGTATTTTTTATTTTGTGTTTGTTAAATATCTATTTCATTCATACATTCAAGCTCGACTGGTCAAATTCTTTACACAAAATGTTAGATTCATTTTATTTTAACTTTTAATATTAACGTATATATTTCGTGGTGTATATAGATCTTGTATATAGAATTCTCGTGTCACAATGTTCGTTCCCATACTCCTCCAAAACGGCTTGACCGATTCTCATGAAATTTTGTGAGCATATTGAGTAGGTCTGAGAATCGGCCAAAATATGTTTTTGATTTTGCAAAATAACGTTTGCTGGGGTCAGCTAGTGTTTTATACTTTGCATTAGGTATCAATATCATAAAGATGTGCAAAGATGCTCTTTCATCAACCTTGCGGTGTGGGCCTATGAGCTTGTGACAGTACGAATAGAAACATCAAAGCACTTGATCGCATATTGATTTTTAGTTTCAAAGCTAAAATGAAAAATACGGGTACATTTATTTTTAACTAACGGCCCGCCCGGCGTCGCACTGGTAAAAAAAAGTTCCCAGCAATTTTTCCTTATTTGCTCACCGTTTAGACCTACCCTGGACTATGACAAACATATTAAAACCAAAATCAGCTCAATCGGCCCAGTTGTTCTCGAGTTTTAATTACAATAACGAACAACATTCATTTTTATTTATATAGATTAATCCAGATAACGCATTTTTTTCACGCCATCTGTTCCCCCCTATTGGTACATTTCTTGGTTTTAAGAACAAGTTAAGGGATACTTACGAGAGGGTTCAGCGGAAGGCACTTTCCACCAGCAACGTAGATCAAATGCTTGACCGCGCCGGGCCGCAGGGGCAGTCGGAGGATGTGGGCCGCACCGCCCTCGATGTTGTAGATACCTGGAAATGTTCAGAATCACAATCTGTTCTGAAAACATTGTCTTGACAGTTCGCTTCAATGTTTTATACCGAGTTCCTGGGGAGTATCTCTCGATGAGAACAGATGGTGCTTCCATCCTTGCTACAACAACTTTGTATGTTCTATAAGTAGGACAAGACTACTCTCTTGGCCTACTTATGTACAAGAGTACTCTCTTGGCCTACTTATAGAACATACAAAGTTGTTGTAGCAATGATGGAAGCACAATCTGTTCTCATCGAGAGATACTTCCCAGGAACTCGGTATAAAACATTGAAGCGAACTGTCAAGACAATGTTTTCATTGATAATTTAATTTTATTAATTTTAAGTTGACCTGTCCATGTCGACCATGTGATTCAAATGAAATAAACGTTTTGACTTTGTTTTTGACAGTACCTGCATCCGTAGAGAATGGCTCTTTTGAATAATTATATTCAGTTGAACAGGTTAGGTTCTTTTGCTTTTGATGACGGTTCCTCTTTTAAGCAAGAATTTCGGAGAGTTCGAAGGACATGTGATATTCAACAACCCGCACTTGGTCATCGTGGTGAATCAAGACCTAAACTCTCACGTCAAGAGAGAAGTCCCTGCGTCCCAGCAGTGGGAACGAGAACAGGGTGTATGTTTATGTTAATTACTTACCGACAGACGCTCTGAGTCCGTTGACGAGATCGATGATGTTCTTGATCGTTTGGTCGACCTCTGCGTTTCCGGTGACGATGGGCTTGAACAGATCGTCGTAACGGGATTCGTCGGTGAATGATACCTTTGCGTTTTTCAGTTTCACTATAATAGAAACGAATAGTGGGAAATGAATAAGAGATGATTAAGATCAAGGTAAGCTTTCTATGTTCTGTGTAAAATAAATAAATATATTTGTTTCCGGACAATCCACACAACAACATCTAGACCCGTGGTAAGCTTAAAGCTTTCGTTACGGGTCCAAGACATCTGATATTCTTAATATAATAGACATACGTAAATAGATATTGTTTATTAAACATATTAAATGTCCATACTAGTGCGAGAGTAGTAGATAAATAGAGTTCTGAGAAACCTATCGCATTCAATCAAGTATCAACTGACGTAAAGGTACATGGTTTCCTTTAGTTCTACCACGAGTTGCCACTCTGACTGTTGTAATTACAGCATGTTTAGATAAAGTTTAGCAATATTAGTTGTTAAAAATCTGTTTAGTTAAAGTTTAGCAATATTAGTTGTTAAAAATCTGTTTAGTTAAAGTTTAGCAATATTAGTTGTTAAAAATCTATTCAATGCGTGGAATTATAATAATGCTGTAATACCAACAGTCGTTAGTGGCAATTCGTGGTAGGGCTACATATAGCTAAATATTGAAATCTTTGTGTGTATTTTTTGATGAAAAATATTAATGTATCGTCAGTCCGCGGCTGGGCATAGCCCTTTGAGAGTCCTGTTCAATTATTTTGAATGTTAGCAAGCCGTTTAAACGTGAGCCCGCAGATTTCACCATACATGGAGGTTATTTCTGTTCACGTCCGTAAGTGATAACCCTCTGAATCCTTACACGTGACCTCCGGGTGGTGCTAAGAACAGTCTCTGGTGGTAGGCTTCGGCCGCGGCTTGTCGCCACCCCCCGGGCTGGGCCAGTGCGTGAAGAGATTTTTTCGTGTTTCGTAATGTGGTCCGGAGAAGCCATCTACCTTCTAGGTCTTCATGTCCCACCTTAGACCACATCGTCACTTTACATCAGGTGAGATTGTGATCAAATGAAGGCTTATTCAGAATAAAAAATAAAAAAAAACATTTTAGACCAAAACAAGCACGAGGGATACAAAATCCTTGCTAACATATATGAAAATACTCACAGTCAGTATCATACAGGATGGGGTAGGGGTACTGGGGGGTGAGCCCGACGAGGTGGACCTTGATGTCAGTGCAGTGTTTGGACTTGAGCTGGTCGATGATCTGAGAGACCAGTGGCACCACGAGCTCCTTGAAGGTCTTCTCACTTGCCTGCAGGAAACAATTACGTTTATTGATATTATTCCTGAAGCTTGCAACGAAATTCAAAGGTAGTTTTTAGAAAAAAGGCAGTTTTTATTAAACTAGATGTTACTAAAACAAGTAAATAGTGTTAATGTCTCTTTTAAAATGTCTTAATTCAAGTTTGTTTTTCGATTCAATTACATATTATTATTATTTTAATGTAAGGAGTTTAATACCATTGTTCAATAAATTTTCTTCCTACAAAAATATTCAATAGAAGATCGGATTTGTAAAGCTAGTTTTTGATCGCATACTTTAGCCCCAATTTCATCATTTTAAGCTACAAATTGAGTTTTACTGAACCAGTTCAACTTTTGAGAAATGTCATTTGATCTCAGATAAGTGGTAAGTTAAGCCTGACTGATCGCGTTTTTTGCTAGTGGTGAAATCGGGGCTAGCAGATCGCCGTAGGCATTGACACTAAAATGTTCCATCTACTTTCATGGGTGCCGTTTCAAATGGCAAATATCTGCCTGAGTCTCCTTGGTTTGGAACCTAACACCAAAAACTACGCTCGGTAAGCGAGTAGCCAAGTAGGTATTGGCAACTAAGGGGGATTTCCCAATATCATGAATATCAGGAAAGCTTAATTAATAGCTAATGTATATATATGGATAAATATGTATAACATAAGTATTTCGGGGAGAAGCGCCCATAAATGCACCAGTATGGGGGAGTTGAGCTGCTGTCGAGAGACGGATCCTCTGAGATACAGTCACTGATCACTGAGTTAGTTCAGAAGGATCCGTAGCCTTGACTGTATGCGAAATATGCCTCTTATACTTGGTGCAATGAAACCTAGTCTAGTTTAGTTTTTAGTTTTAGTCTTAGTGTAGTTATAGGTCGTCTGTAAGACATCGTCCTATCGATAAGATGCACCTTTTGTAAATTTTTACAGTAAAAACCATTTATGTTTTGTTTTTATTTAGCTTAGGTCTAATAGTGAACAGAAGCTGAAATCATAAAGACAGATTAAAATACCTTGACAGTCTCAACGGCGATAATGATATCGGCTTGCTTGTTCGGCAGTTTGTACTCGTAAGTTTCGCCGATTTTCCTGGATTTGTCGTTGTCGTTGCACGAGAGGCAGGCGGCGGGCAGGGCTGGCGGCAGCAGGCCCGACTCCGCGAGGGAGACGTAGCCCTCCGCGAGGTCGCAGGCTTCCTGCTGCGAGTGATCCGCGTTCGAGGATACCGCGTGGTGGCACGCTTGTCTGCAGAACAGATGTTTTGTTAGACGATGACAGACACATTCCCTTTGTTAAATTGTAGCCTACGGCGTGGATGCATGCTTCTCTTCTGGGGGACAATGATACTGTTAAACGATGATAGAAATAAACTATCCGCAATTAGGAAGAATTCTTGACGGCGTGTCAACAAACAACAAAAAAAGTAGTTTCGTTGAAAGCTGAGTCTATATTGTACAGTATTATAATAGTTCAAGTGAGATAGAATGTTTCAAACACCAGAGTTCCCAGACGACCTAACGGGCCAATCCGCGGTATTGCTTGCCAAAAAACGAACGGGGCTCTGGTACAAGCCAGACCAGCGTTATAGCATTTGGCCTAACCGCTTATACAATAGAAATGTTTGACCGATCCGCGGTATTGCTTGCTGAAAAACGAACGGGGCTCTGGTACAAGCCAGACCAGCGTTATAGAATTTGGCCTAATCCTAAAATTATGTATGTAAATAGAAATGTTTGAAAATTCCTGGTTGGTTAAACATTGTGGGTTTCAAATGTTCTTACCTGAACGGTGACATATCCTGGAGGAGCGCCAGGGCTCTCAGAGGCGAGGTGCCTCCGAGCACCTTCTCGCAGGCCTCGGGCAGGGCGCCGTGCAGCTGGTGGTGGCTGTGCTCGGGGACGGCCGCCGCGGGGCACGACTTCGCAAGGCGGTATGCGTTGCCGAACTCGCTTTCTGATGCGGAGATCTGGTGGAGAGGAATCAGTGTTGTTAACGTATAGTATGGAGGACCTGTAGCGAGAAAGAGTGAGAGAGATAGTCTTAAAGCACGCCCAGGCGAGAACACGTCCTCATGATTACCTATAGTTGGGAGTTTAGCGGATGCCAAGCCGGAAAACACGAATCGTGACGTACAAGAGGGAAGCGTAAGTAGGTAGGTAGTATCACATAATCATGTCCACTGCTTGACATAGGCCTCCCTCAAAGACTTCCAGTAACTTCGGTCAGTAGCAGCTTGTAGCCACCGCGAGCCCGCTAGATTCACTAGGTCTTCGTCCATCTAGTTGGTGGACTTCCTATTCTGCATTTGCCGACACGTGGTCTCCATTTGATAATTTTCCGGCCCTAACGGCCATCTGTTGTACCCTGTTCTGGAGTCCGATCACTAGACGGTTATTGTGCGCTCTTACTATGGTATTATCTCTAAATAAAGTTGAAGTCTTTTATCAGCAGTCTTCTTACCTTCTTCATTTTATTTCTCAGATGGAAACCACTAGATGTTCAGTTAGGAATACTATAATACCAACCTTGCCGTTCGGTAGTCTGAAGTCATCGTAGGGCTCGTTGTTGCCGTCTCCGAGAAGACCGCGCAGCTTGCCGAGGTAGAATCCGTTCACTTCGATGTGGCATACCTGATTAAGACATTGCAATTCTCAATTTGAGTTTTAAACTTATAAGTCCTTTTTCCTCTATATCTAAAAAGCATTTTAATAGAACAATTTGTCTCCGGATCTTACGAATTGATTTTCTAATGAGATGATGAACAGCAAAATTTGCTGTAGAAACAATAAACAGGTGGTGTAAATTGAAAACAGACAGTCGCATGTATCGCTATAGATTCAGCTACAACTAATAAGCAGCGAATCATCATCATCATTTCATCATTCGCTCAAAGTTAGATAAATAATAAAAATAAATAAATATTTCCGGACTACTCACACAGCATCACCTAACTCCAAACTAAGCAGAGCTTGTACTATGGGTGTTAGGTGACTGATAAACTACATAGCTACTCTTTTTCACATCTACATACTGTTTCCTTAGCTAAATATTTAATGATTTGATGACTTATTCTAACTCTATATTCAAAAATATCACTCTTGTCCTCAGTTCAAGTTCTAATACTAACCCTGAGACCCTTAGCGCAGTTGATCAGGACTCCGTACAAGGAAGCAAGTCCGATACGTCCGTTGGCCTGTCGGTAAGCGAATGAATCCTTCTCGATGACCGGGAAACCGTGGTTGGCGCCGTTCAGTGTCACCTATAACATAATTATATTATGACGCTGTGGAAATCAAGTTATACACTGCACTGCAAGGCGACACCGCCGTGACTGATGATACCATGATACTGACAAGATGACATTTTAGTCATTCTCCTACCCTTATCCCACATTACGTGGGGTCGGCACAACATGTTTTTTCCTTCCATTTTCCTCTGTCACCCGTCATCTCAACACTCACTCCTTTCTTACACATGTCATCCTTTACACAGTCCATCCATCTTTTCATTGGTCTTATTTTAGTATGTAAGATTTATATTTGTATGTAAGCTAAGACTAGGCTTACATATGTCAGGTTAATGTTTATATAGGCCTGAAATGCCTGAAATAAATGATCATAGCACCCTCTATTTACGTTCCCACTGCTGGGACACACGGAATTGTCTCTTGACGAGAGAGAGAGCACATTTTCGTTCCCACTGCTAAAAGTCCCTGCTTCTCTCTCGACGAGGGAGATTAGGCCTTAATTCACCAAGGCAAGGGCGGGTTGGCTAAACTCTTCAAAGTTGTCAAAACGAGCCGGTTTCCGCACGATGTTTGCCTCACCGTTAAAGCACGTGTTTGAAATATATGATTAGACCCTTCTCACCTGTCCGTTATCCTTCAGCTCAATGATAGTTCCGCTCTTGTCCTCGAGCACGATAGCCTTAGGCTTGCCGCCGGCGAGCTGCACCAGCACGGTGAAGTTCCTGTCGACGAAGTCGTGCGCGAGCACGTAGCGGCACGTGCCGGGCAGCGTGAGGTGGCGGCCGTCGAACGAGAAGATGTGCTGGCCGTTCACGACCACGGCACGCACTGGAGATAATAAAAACTTGTCAAACAGCTGTCAAGATAATGAGGTGTAGCATACATTAACATTTTTAATATTAAGTATATTTATAATTAATTAGAAAACGCTTATATTATTCACAAAATCATCTCTCATTCTGTGTATCTATCATGAGCTTTTCATCTCCGTGCTTGTGACTCTTTCTGCCTTCTGTTTATGTGCTTTTCCTAATAAACTTTTATTCACGTGGACTTCTGTTAGCCGTGCACCGCCTACCACTAAAACTTATACCTAGGAAAAATATAGGTAAGCCAACCCTTGGCATAACCCTATAGAGGATACCCTAATGCTCTGGCCTAGTTACCATAAATAGACACTGTAGATTGTATCAGGGAATATGCAAGTATTTTTTTAACTGCTTTAGGCGTTTCTACTAGTCATTAACAAAAATATAAATACCACATCCAAAATATAACCATTAAGCTAAATGATGTATACTAAAGACGACTATCGCGTGCACATATAACTTTTGAAACTATCATGGTTATCAATACTATTTAGATTTATAACGAGATATTTACCATGATTGATTGTCTTTCGAGTTGCCCGATATTTCGGCACAGTAACATTAGCCATGATCACGGTTGAACTGAAGCTGCAGCTTCAGTTCAACCGGATTGGAGTAACAGTTTTATTGGCAGACAAATCGATCTACCCTCTTTCTTACTCTTTTATTACGAGTCGATGTATCACTAGAGCTGGGACATGTTTCACACCCCAGTGGGGTGTATAGTATCGTGTGCACATTCGTTAATTACACACATATTTCAAACGCCGTGATAATTTTAAGCAAAATAACATAGACTCATTCATAAACTCACGTTTAGCAGGCACCTCTTCCAAGATGTCCAGGCTTCTCGGCCTGTAGGCCCTTATGATGGCGCCGAGGTCGGGAATGTCTCCGGTGAGGATCTGGCGGAGCACGCTGACGGATGCAGAGCCTCCCAGGGTCGGTACGTCGGTGCTGGACGGGTTCCAGTTCAGCCACTAAGGGAGAATCGTATAGTTAATTTTCTATTTCAATATCCATTTGAAAAGGTTCAATTTATCATCAAAGGGGGTGGAGTACGTGCAGTTTTGTAAT
The DNA here is from genome assembly GCA_929108375.1 of Gymnoscelis rufifasciata. Taxonomy (NCBI): domain Eukaryota; kingdom Metazoa; phylum Arthropoda; class Insecta; order Lepidoptera; family Geometridae; genus Gymnoscelis; species Gymnoscelis rufifasciata. Next base: position 1,534,008 of record OV815327.1, on the reverse strand, counting down.
TTTATTTAACACATTATTTGTACATGTACAGTACGAAAGGTGAGCTTAATGCTATAGCATATCTACCAGTTAACCTTTTGTAGTTATTAGATATTGAAAATTTATTAATCTGATAATTATACAGTATTCTTAATGATATTTGAACCTGTATTATAAGGAGAAGTATTTGCTCCCGTTTTATTAATTTAACTGTTTTTGCATATTCTATTCGCTTTGATTTTAAATCTATTCAATGGTTCCCGATGCAGTATTCAGTAGTAGATAGTGATTCAAGACCATTTCAAAAATTAGTGCTGGTCACTAGTTTAAAATACCTACATCTAAGTGTAATAAGGGTTTCAAACACGAACTTAGAGACCCAAGATAACTTGATTAACTCATTAAGAAATTCTCAAAAGAATCATTTATTTGTATAAAACCCCCATCTTTGTATCCCCTGCCGAATAACGAAAGAGGTAGTCTAGCGTACCCAACAATCCGCATTGGACCAGTGTATATTTCAGAGGACCTATGTCAAGGATTTCTCCTGGTTAAAATCTATGATGATGAGGAGTTATGATAAAACTGAAGGTCTTACCGAGAGGGGACCAGCAGGAACAACTCCAACAACGTTGAGCTGGTTGCGGATGACCTGGATGATGGAGGAGACAGCGGTCACCAGTTTCTGGTACACCACCTTCAGTTCCTTGGAGTCTTCAACCTTCTCGTGCTTGAGTTTCTGTAAGATTTTAAAAGAGAAAACATAAAATGATTATCAAGTATGGAAACCATGTTATTAGCTCCTGTGAAAGTTTAAAGAAATTTTGGATATTGGTCCAAACTTTTTTAATGTTTTTAATAAGTGATAAACCTCACTTTGCAGGTTAAACTATTTTTAAATTATATGCAGAAAAAATTAAGACACATCCGTAATCTTCGCGCACAGGATTCGAACCTGCATCTCCACGGATACGGATCTTACGGATGTGTCTTAATTTTTTCTGCATAAAATTTAAAAATGGTTCAAACTTATTTCATATAAACACAGTTTAAGCGCTCGAGACAAACCTTATATCGCAAAGTCAATTAATATAACGACATTTCTGTTCTTTTACGCTAAATTCAGCTAAGATCATAATAATATGTATATTATAGGATAATGTTATGTTATTATTTAAGATTCCGTTCATGTCATCTAGATATCTACAAGCCCTGTATCTGGAGGTGGGCGTTAATACTCGCGACACAGTTATCAACTACTGCGTGTATTATCGTTCCCTATTTTTTGTGCAAATCTGTAACTATGTTCCAAATAAACTTTATTATTATTATAAGATAGATATATGCGCACCTTGAGCACGTAGTCGTTGAGGCAGTCTCCGAAGGCCTGAGCCTCAGGCGTGGGCAGGATGGGGCGCACGATGGAGTACGCCTGCGAGAGCAGATCCGTGGCTTGCTCCGGGATCGGGATGTTGGACCACTGTGCACAAATATATATAAATAAAAAAATATTTCCGGACTACTCACACAGCATACATAGAAAACACCCAGACCCGAAACCAGAAATTGACCAATATATTTATCCTACTTATATACTATTATAAAGGCGAAAGTTTGTAAGTATGGATGTATGGATGTTTGTTACTCTTTCACGCGAAAACTACTGAACCGATTTAAATGAAATTTGGTACACAGAATCTCTAGAGCCTGAGAAATAACATAGGCTACTTTTTACCGCGGGAAAACGTCATTCCGCGGGAAAATACATTATAACGCGAGTAACACCGCGGGGCACAGCTAGTTGAATATATTTATTAAACCCCGACAAAAAAGAGGTGTGTTAAAAGTTTGAGGCGTTTGGGACATTATAGCTCCCGAACCAAGTTAGCGATTTCAATTTTTTTTTGTACGATTGGTGGGTTTAGCTTGAGTGTTCTTAGACATGTTTGATGAAAATCGGTTGACCCATTTAAAAGTTATGAGGGTAAAAGTGGGGAAGGAAAACTGAAAAACTGCAAATACTTATACTCGAGTGGGTTCTCAAATGAAAGCGCATCACGTGCACATTACAAAATAGTATAACTATTAACTTTTAAGGGAACTAAATCTCTGGATCGGAGGTTTTTATAATTAAATCAATTTAGGTTATATATAAATATAAAATACTGTGCATGAAATTATTCGCTTTGTTCACCTAGGTAATCACCTGGGTGAATAAAGTCTAATAAAGAAGTGAACTTAATTCACCCGAAAACACCTAGGTGAATAAATAAATATAAATAATAAATATTTCCATCAACATCTAGCCCCATGGTAAGCTATAAGCTTGTGTTACAGGTACTAGACATCTAATATACTTAATATAATAGTCATACATATATAGATATTTTTTATTATAAATATTAAACACCCAGACCAAGAAGAAAGTGCTTGCAGAACATACAAACACTTTCACCCTCGGCGGGAATCGAACCCGCTACCTCTTGCGCCGCAAGCGGACCCTCGCCCACCGCGCCACTGAAGCAGTCAAACAATAAAGCAGACAATAAAGTCTACTAAAATTGTAGACTTAATGCAACCGAAAACACCTAGGTGAATAGTCTTCTAAAAGTACTTAATGCACCTGGATGAATAAACTCAGGTGAATTAAGTATACCGCCTCGATAATTGTTGTGAAGAACATTACCTCCTTGAAGATGGGCAGCTCCTTAAACCACTGTATGATGTTGGAGGCGATCTCATCTACCTTAGCGCGGTACTCCTTGGCGTGCGCCACGAGCAGGCGGGTCAGATCTGAATAAACAGTAGAAATAATTTACTGAATTTACTGAATTTAAAAAGTATTGAAGTCGAAAAGTCAATAATTAAACACTAGCTCCTCCAACTAGGTTGATGAGCTACGATAAAATGTGTTGATTAGTTAAAAGAATATGACTAATGTATTTTTAGATTATATGCAAATATATATTTATAAATTGTTTAACATGCAAAGTGAGGTTTATCACTTATTAAAAATAATTAAAAATGACTAATTTAGTTTAAACAAATACCTTTAACCTTCTTTAAAGTAAGTAATATTTGCTTTTTTTCCTAAGCAGGCTATTTATCATATAACGTAAGAAATATCCTATAAAGTATAAAAATAAATAAAATAAATATTTCCGGACAATCCACACAACAACTTCTAGCTCCGTGGTAAGCTCTAAGCTTGTGTTACGGGTATTAGATATCTGATATACCTAATATAATATACATACATATATAGATATTTTTACTATACATATTAAACACCCAGACCAAGGAGAAAAGTGCTTGCAGAACATACAAACAATTTTACCCTCGGCGGGAATCGAACCCGCTACCTCTTGCTCTGCCAGCGGACATTCGCCCACCGCGCCACCGAGGCAGTCAAATAATATAATAATATAGTATAATAGACATACATACATAGATATTTTTACTATACATATTAAACACCCAGACCAAGGAGAAAGAGTTTGCAGAACATACAAACACTTGACCCCACGGCGGGAATCAAACCCGCTACACTGAGGCAGAGGGGAAGTATATCTCAATGAAACAAAATTAGAACCTACCCTTGAAGATATCACCGAGAGCATTGGTGAGCTCTGTGAGTTCCACCTTGTGCTTCTCCAGGAAGTCGGTGATGGCAGCCACGTAGGTGGAGACCAGGTCAACGATGCTATCGAAGACTGGTTTCACAGCTTTTCTGATTTCAGCGTAGGCGTCCTTGATTGCTGGCTCCAACTAGATAATACAATAATTTTAAGATATAATATAATTCATTTCCTTTGTTTGGTTTTATAAATCTTAGAAGAGACTTGGGTTTATGCTTATTTACTCAACGCAGACTCATTTTTAATATTGTCATCAGCAATTCGACACGTCTCAACGATAACAAATCTACTATACGATATAGCTTATAAATCAGCAGATTTATTATTCATTTTTTAATGTTTTTAATAAGTGATAAACCTCACTTTGCAGGTTAAACTATTTAAAAATTTTATGCAGAAAAAATTAAGACACATCGTATCCTGTGCGCGAAGATTACGGATGTGTCTTAATTTTTTCTGCATAAAATTTATTATTCATATTATCATCATCATCCACAGCCAGTTTTAGCCCACTGCTGGGAATAGGTCTATTCGAGTTTGTGCCCTCCACAGCGATCCTGTACTAAGTACCGCGACGCGTCCCAGTATGTCGTCGACCAACTTCTCTTCGGGACGTCCGACGCTACCTTTAACCGTTTTTGGCCACCAGTCAGTTAACGCTGAACTCCAGCAGCCTCGCAATGTGTCATTTTTAACCCCCGACAAAAAAGAGGGGTGTAATAAGTGGATACAACTGTTTATAACAAGCTCCCGAAAACTGTAACTGAATCAACAAGTCTTCCTTCATTTAAACACAAACTGAAGCACTGGCTTATTGAGCAAACCTTCTATTCCCATGAGGAATTCATAAATCGGTAATTATTTAATTCTTGATGACATTTCTATAGTCTTAGTGACTTTTGTATTATTTTATTGACATTTTTATAATTTAATTGACATTTGTTAAATGATTTAATGTATTGTTTTACATTGTTAAGGTTTGACATTTTAAATTGTATTATTTCATTGATTGAGATAATGTAATGTTATTTTATTGTGATTATGTATTATATGAAATTATTATGAAAAAATGGGGGGAGGCCTTTGCCCAGCAGTGGGACACAGGGGGCTTATAATAATAATAATAATGTATTATATATAATTTAATACATAATATAAGACATGACATGTAACAATTGAGTTTGATGTGTCTATCTGTATGTCTGCCTGGGACACCATAGCTAGATTTCAATTTAGTTTCGCGCGAGTATTTTTATGTATGTTTGATGAAAATCGGTTGACCCGTTTTAAAGTTATAAGGGTAAAAGTGGGGAACGAAAACCGAAAATTTGAAAATATACTATAACAAGTTTGATGTGTCTATCTGTTTGTCTGCCTGGGACATCGTAGCTAGATTTCAATTTAGTTTCGCGCGAGTATTCTTAGACATGTTTGATGAAAATCGGTTGACCCGTTTTAAAGTTATAAGGGTAAAAGTGGGGAAATAAAACCGAAAAACTGAAAATATACTCGTAAATTCAAAGCGCATCACTTGCACATTCCAAATTGTATAACTATTTACTTTTAAGGGAGCTAAATTTATGTAATCAGGTTTTTTTTTAATTTAAATTTAAATAATAAAAGTTATATAACAATAATCTTAGCAGGAATATCGCAATTTGTGCTAGCTGCTTACTGGAAACATCCTTTGAGCCTGCATGATTAAAACCATGGTATTTTTCTAACCTGTTTGCTGTACAGTTCCTGAATCTTCTGGGAATACTCCTTGTAAATGCCATTCAGTTGGTCAATGATCGGCTCAAGAGCAGACTTCACTTCTTCAATCAGCTTGGTGACGTGGACAATAATATCAGAGCTGAAGCAATCAAATATACGGGTTATTTAATAAACATCATCTACATTAACCCCAAACAAAATGTTTCCATTAATCCGTAGACGATATCAAATTATTGATTTTATAGATTATTTCTTGACTAGCATGACATTATTTCCTTTGACATTTGAAATTTTTCCTACAATGTTATCAAATTTTAATAGGATTTAATATCAATTCAATTTAAGTGTTAAGTTAACATATCACTATAATAATTTTAAATACGAATGACAAATTGTGTTATAAATACATGAATATTAACATGAACAAAGTTGTGCGCCAGATTCTATACTAATATTATGTTGTTTGTGAGTTTTCGACTGTTTCGACAGCATTTGAAGCAATTTTGAACCTGCTTTCAATCAGTTTAAAAATATTCGTTACTTACAGTTCCTTGGAGATTTCCTGCAGCGCCCTATCATCAGTGATCTCCTTGCTCAGTTTGTTGAAGTCTTCGCTGTATGCGGCCTTCAGTTTATTTGTTGAAGGCTGGGCGAGGCGAGCCATCTCGTCAATTTCCTGTTTGGCTTTCTGACCGAGATTTTTTCCTTTGTTCTTGAGCTCAGTTAGGTCTTCGTGAACTGCCGACTGTGGGCAAAAATGTAGAAATGAGGCTACGGGAAAATCAAAAGCGAGGCGAGGGAAGTATTTTTTTTTTATGATTAATAAGTCTTCATTTGACCACAATCTCACCTGATGTAAAGTGAAGATGTGGTCTAAGATGGGACATGAAGACCTAGAAGGTATGGCTTCTCCGGACCACATTACGAAACACGAAATAATCGCTTCAAGCACTGGCCCAGCCCGGAGGGTGGTGACAAGCCGCGGCCGAAGCCTACCACCAGATACTGTTCTTAGCACCACCCGGAGGTCACGTGTAAAGATTCAGAGGGTTACCACTTACGGACGTGAACAAACAAAACCTCCAAAACACATATATACATAGATTGTGAGAGCGAGAGACATTTGTAAATCACACTTTGCATGTCAAGTTCCACACAAGGTATAATCTTTACTCGGTGGTATACTTCACTCGACTCGGGTTCCAGTCCCGCATCTCGATAAGAAACGTTCTACACAAATTGAGAGTAAAATATACTATTTTTAATGTTTTTAATAAGTGATAAACCTCACTTTGCAGGTTAAACTATTTTTAAATTTTATGCAGAAAAAATTAAGACACATCCGTAACCTTCGCGCACAGGATTCGAACCTGCATCTCCAGGAATGCGCCCTGACGTGCTAGACCAATTACACCAACGCGTCATCACGTGATAGGTCGAAATTTTTCTGCACTTTGTATTATCGAGTGAAGCCCCGAATAGCGACATCTAGTAGAAAATCCAAGGACTATTCTACTTCCATAGCTGATATTGCAATTCAGATTCAATGAAAACGATGGCGCTCTTGCTTATTATTAAATTTTTAATCCTGTGCGCGAAGGTTACGGATGTGTCTTAATTTTTTCTGCATAAATTTTAAAAATATACTATGTACAAGAACTTACGTAGAAGTAGTTGATGTTGGGCTTGTCGAAGCCATAGTCAGTCTTGACCTGGTCCTTCTCCAGCCACACAGCTCCGTGGACTAGGTTCTTCTTCTCTTTTCCAAGGATGAGGTCAGCTGAGATGTCCACTTTCTTTTCGGGCTCGATGTGACCGATGATGGACAGCTTTCTATCTTTTTCAACTAAACAAAAAAATACTTGTTACAAGCTATGATACCTATTTATTATTCTCAGGCATTGATACTGTGTGGATTTGCTGTGAGAAGCATGATTATTATCTGGGGTTATTTCTACATCTAAGTTTAAAATATTATAAAAGGTATTATTAATGTCCATGGTACATGTATTTTGTTATTTTAAAAGGTATTCTGTAATGTATGTTGTATGCCATAAAATGATCATTATTTAAATCTTTTTCAAATCTTTTAATAAAGTTAACCCGAGCCACTGAATGGATCCTTATAAAACAAGCCTTTTCATAAAAATCCGCTCATGGAAATAATTTTATGAAGTTTAGTATCCGATAAATCCCTGATAAGTTTTAAGAGGTATATATCATTGTATATGTAAGTCTGTTAAGTATTTATTTAGATGACTTTGCAACATATTTTATATCTAGACCTGGTTAGTGGGGCTTGCTGTAACACAGTTCTTAACCAACAGACGTTAAAGTCCAAGAAATGATTAATTGATTGATAGATATATCCGGGTAAAACCACGGCAAAAAAAGCTGTTTTTATATTCCTCGATGTTTCGTGTTGTGTAATTATTTTTTGTGCTGTATCTGTTGTGCTAAATATGTCTGATAATGTCTGTGTCTACATAATCGTAAAAGACGACACCAAAGCGATTAATCACCAATATAACCTGTAGTAAACTCGTAGTAAGTGTAGTCCTTAACGAGCGCCTCCACCTTAACGGTCTTGCCCTCCAGAAGGTTGAACTTGATGTCTGCCTTCTGCAGCTTGTCCTTCACGGCTGCGGACCCTTCCACCTCGATGACCTTCACTATGGGAGTGTTGATCTGCAAAATGTCGAGGTATAGTAATAAATAAATAAATAAAAAACATTTATTTTGTGCCACAATAGAAAATCTTAAAACTAGAAATGGGTAAAATTAACACAATTAGGCAACAAAAAAGGTAGACGCTCAGCATTTGATCCAGTAGCTCAGAGCTGCCGATCACTGAATATTCTGCGTCCCCTTACATTAGTCATTTTATATCATCGAACAACTTTAAGCGAACTGTCAAGACAATGTGATTTCCTTGATTATGCTTAGTTTTTAATCCCCGACGAAAAAAGAGGGGTGTTATAAGTTTTACGTGTCCGTCAGTCTGTCTGTCTGTCTGTGTGTCTGTCTGTCTGTTACATCATAGCTCCCGAACGGATGGAGCGATTTCAATTTAGTTTTTTTTTGTATGAAAGGTGAGTTTCGCCCGGGTGTTCTTAGACATGTTTCATGAAAATCAGTTGAGCTGTTAAAAAGTTATGGGGGTGAGAGTGGGGAAGGAAAACAGAAAATCAGCAAATATACTAGTGTGAGGTATCAAATGAAAGCGCATCGCGTCCACATTACATAATATTAGAAATTTTAAATTTAGTTTTATTATTTAAACTAGCAGCCCACCCCGGCGTCGCACGGGTAAAAAAAAATCCCGGTAATTTTTAAAGTTTTTTGTTGAAATTAAGTTATGTCAAAGACAATTTTATTCACAATTCACAACTCTTAACCAACAGCATATTTATTTGAATAAAGATTAATATTATTATGTTGATACAACTTAAACAAATTATTTCGACCAAATTAGGTACCATAAAAACGGTTTTTGTGAGTTAATCTTAAAAGATAGACATATACTATCGCGGACTGTTTTTTAGATCATTAAAAGAGCTTTTATTCTTTAATACATATTTTTTGTGTATCTTGAACCGTTTTCACGGCGAACGCAACGGAAGGCTTCAAAGATGAAATAATTTCTCCCGTTTTTTTACACATTTACCACTATATCTTTGCTCCTATTGGTCGTAGCGTGATGTTAAATAGCCTATAGCCTTCCTCGATAACTGGACTATCCAACACAAAAAGAATTATTCAATTCGAACCAGTAGTTTCGGAGATTAGCGCGTTCAAACAAACAAACAAACAAACAAACAAACAAACTCTTCAGCTTTATAATATTAGTATAATAGATTAGTTTTAAGTTGACCTCTCCATGTTTCCCAGTGTTTCTGAGGAATTTAACGTTATTAACGTTATATATATTAAATGTACCGATTCTGAGATTATCTTCAGGTGCTTCTGAAATATTTTTTATGAATGTGGCCCCATTTGAAACGGGACTAATTCGTATGGCATTTTTAACAAAGCAGGTTTACACAAAAATTTGGTGAACCAGCAAAAAAATATTAGTACCTAATTTATTTATTTAAAATACTATATTACAACAAAAACTATGTACAAAAAGGTGGGCTTTATGCCTAGGCATTTTCTACCTGCCTGTATTGATTGCTAACATTGGTGGCGTGCTTATTATACAGTAAATATATTCAAAGTATTTTACAAGCAATTAAAATATGGTGCAATAAAAGTTATTTTTTGATTGGTGAATGATGATACGCAGACTTACCAAGAAGTTAAGATGTGTGGGAGAAACATCCAACAAGATCTTGGCTTCGCGATCCTGAAAAGCAAGATTAAGAAATCACATTTTAGTCATCACGACATGTTAATAATCACGAAGGAGCAAGGTTTAGCATGTCATTGAGTATGTATGGCGCCCATCAATTGTTTAGAACTAGCTGATCATCTCCAGATTTGATGGGATGTGAAAACCTGCCACTTAAATCACTCTTTTTTTTTTGCAGAAAACCACATGAAGATCCGTTCAGTGGTTTTAAAGTTAAATAATAAGTAATTTATATCGAGATAAGATGAATAGATACTTAATGGCATACTAGTCATTTTTGAGAGCAATAAATAAAATTTTAAAACAAGTAGCGTATTTATCTAAAAAAAAAATCTTTGTTTAAAATTGGATGTTACTCAAAGCACTTTTCAATAGAATATAAACTTAAAATATTGTTAAATTTTATTATTTAGATGTATTTGTTTAGAGAGCTTGGAGGAGGGCGATGAGAATACTCCATAGTTATAAACTTTTGTAACCTCATACCTCATGAACCTCATGTAACCTCATGAAAATATTTCCAGAAAAAGTAATTTATTTATATCAAAATACAGTAATAGTATAGTTGGTCAAACTATGATGTTACTGTATTTTGATATTAATAAATTACTTTTTCTGGAAATATTTTCAGAGCTTGATATTGAATGACGAATTCAACGTTATATTGTGGAGTATCGAAAAACTTAAAACTTAAATTTAGAATTTAACATTGGCTCACCTTGCCGATACTGTAGTGGGATAGCTTAGCTGACGTTTCAATCTTAATTGCGTTCTCGTTGTGGCGCACAGAGCTAGCTGCGACCCTGATTACAGCCTCCTTGTTGATCTTGGGGTGGTTGAAACCAATCTCAGCCACAGCTTTCTGATTGTTCTCATTATTGACGTCGAAGTCAACGAGGAACCGAGCAGAGGTCTTGTGGCCAGGCTTGGTCTTGTCCAGGTCGAGAACCAACTCTCCCTTGATGGGGAATGGTAGAGTCTTGTCGGACGGGTAGGAAACTGAGTTCTCAAGGAGGATGACGCGGGATGGCAGTTGGATGTTGATACCAGATTTTGCGTCTGTGGAGGAAAGAAGTGTTTTTAGCATTATGGATGTAACCGAAAAGTATGAAAACAAAGCAAGAGAGTATTCAGAATGTTTTATAGATAAACAAGCTGACCCCAGCAAACGTTGTTTTGCAAAATGATAAATAGATGCGGCCGATTCTCAGACCTACTCAATATGCTCACAAAATTTCATCAAAATCGGTCAAGCCGTTTCGGAGGAATATGGCAACGAAAACTGTGACATGAGAATTTTATATACTAGATAAATCCCCGGACACAGCATCACCTAACCCCAAACTAAGCAAAGCTTGTACTATGGGTATTCGATGACTGATATACCTAGATACATTTTTATTTGTTAATACATACTTATGATACGTAGAAACACACACGAAAGACGTTTAAGTTTTTATAGCATTAAGGATATAATTGAAAAGTATGGAAACTAAGCTAGAGAATATCCAGTATGAATAGATGAATGATACAAGCTCAACATACAGTTAAAAATATTTTATGAAGGTATGATTTGTGTTCTGCCTTGTTATTAATTCAGCGCTATTAATACGAATCTTTTGTTGGTTTGAGGTGAACTGTGTTCCGCAATAAAAGGCGCTTCGCTTAGCCTTTTTTTATTCTACTTATTATTTTGTCGATTTACTGAAGTTTCACTTCTATCGTGTGTGAATCGCACACACACCTTTTTTTTTTGTATATATCGTGTGGTGTGCAATAAAGTGTTCTCTAATCGAATTTTCTAATCGAATCCTACTACTATTATAAAGGCGAAAGTTTGTAAGTATGGATGTTTGTTACTCTTTCACGGAAAAACTACTGAACCGATTTAAATGAAATTTGGTACACAGAATCTGTAGAGCCTGAAAAATAACATAGGCTACTTTTTACCGCGGGAAAACGTCATTCCGCGGGAAAATCCATTATAACGCGGGTAACACCGCGGGGCACAGCTAGTCTAAAATAAAATGTAAACTTACGTCCAATAACCGGGGTGCTGTAGACGCGGAGGTAGTATTTGCTGTCGTCATTGTTGGCGTGCAGGTCCAGGGTGTAGTGCGGGAGCCTGGTGGCGGACACCTCGTCGCGGATGACGAGGCCCAGCTCGGGCTTCACGCCCAGCGTGCGCAGGTCGAAGCCGGCGTTCACCACGTTAGCGATATCTCCAGATTCTGTTGATTTTATAGGGATCATAGTTTGAGACATAGTGTCATCATCATCATCACCCTATTACCGTTCCCACTGCTGGGACACAGGGACTTCTCTCTTGGCGAGAGAGATTAGGCCTTAATTCACCACGCTGGCCAAGTGCGGGTTGGTGAATGTCACTTGTCCTTCAAACTCTTTAAAGTTCTCAGAACATGCCGGTTTCCTCACGATGTTTGCCTTCACCGTTAAAGCACGTGTTTTAAGCGCACATAAATTTCTCAAGAAGAAAAATCCAGAGGTGCGTGGCGGGGTTTGAACCCACGACCTTCGGAATGAAAGTCAAGTGTCCTCCCACTAAGCCAACACGGCGCTGCAGTATTAATAGAATTGCCAAAAGATGATTTTATGGTTGTTTTTTGTAGTTGGCTTTTATAAGTACATAGCCATATTATTTCCTGTAATACAGCAGCGGTTAGTCAGGAACCCTTGTATGTACATACTTGTTACTTCTGTAGTTTTATTGTGTCAAATAAATGATTGATTGATTTAATGAAATTATACGACAAAGTAGAGAATGTGGGGAATAGCTCAAATCAATTTCATTTTTTAAAGATTATTTTAACCATCATTAATTACAAGTAAATATTTCCGAAGATGGCTCTGGTGCTCTGGCTCTGATGGATGGATAATTTCATAACTCGTGAATTTACTTATGAAGTAGTAAATCGTCTTATTGACTTCGCAACTCAATGTAAAAAATTTGAGAAAACTGTCAAGACAATGTCATTTCTTTGATTATTCTTAGTTTTTACTTAAAGTTGACCTGTCCATGTACGCCCTGTGCGTCTATGGAAATAAACGTTTTGACTTTGACTTTGACTCACTAGATATGTCAAGTTTAGATTGCAGTTCGGCGTGCGCTCATTGTTTCTTCTCCACGCAGTACACGTGCCTCAGTGTAAAAAATTGAAGCGAACTGTCAAGACAATGTTATGTCTTTGATTATTCTTAGTTTTACTTAAATTAACTTTAAGTTGACCTGTCCATGTTTACCCTGTGCGTCTGTGGAAATAAGCGTTTTGACTTTGACTTTGACTCACTAGATATGTCAAGTTTGGATTGCAGTTCGGCGTGCGCGCACTGTTTCTTCTCCTCGCAGTACACGTGCCTCAGTGTAAAAACTTGAAGCGAACTGTCAAGACAATGTTATGTCTTTGATTATTCTTAGTTTTACTTTAATTAACTTTAAGTTGACCTGTCCATGTACACCCTGTGCGTCTGTGGAAATAAGCGTTTTGACTTTGACTTTGACTCACTAGATATGTCAAGTTTAGATTGCAGTTCGGCGTGCGCGCACTGTTTCTTCTCCTCGCAGTACACGTGCGTGTTCTTGTACTCCAGGTTGGTGACGCGCGACTCGGCCACGTAGCTGCGCTCCCCTAACGCCACTTTGAAGAATGTCTGCGGAAACACATTAATAATAAATAAAAATAGTGTTATTGCAAAATAATAACATCAAGTTTCTTATAACTACCTCTGTGGCTCGGTGGGCGAAAGCCCGCCTGAGGCACAGGAGGTCGTGGGTTCGATTCCCGCCGCGGGACCAGATTTTGTACGATCTGCAATTTCTGGTTTCGGGTCTGGGTAATTTCTATGTATAATATGTGTGTATTTACAAAAAAAAAATGTATCTATGCAGTAAACCAGTCATCTAACACCCATAGTACAAGCTCTGCTTAGTTTGGGGTTAGCTGTGTTATTTATTTTATTTATATATTGTTTTTTTTTCATATTGCTATTCAACAATTGGTGAAAAAACAACAGATTGTTACCTCAACTCCTTTCTCGTTGCCCTCCGTGAGGATGGTGCGGATGTACTTGAAGTTGGCAGTCTTCTGCTCATCCTTAACCTTCACGGAACCAGATCCCTCGATGATGGTCTTCTGACCTTCAGTCTTGCTGAGGAACGACGTGCTGCAAAGGAATGGAATAAGATTAATGTTTGTAAACTTAAGATTTAGGTGCGTTCCTTTAACAACTTTTGCGAATGATGCTTAGAATATAATTAACCTTATTCAAGCATCAAATTAAGGCATCAAAATATTTTGGATAAAATGATTAGCAATATTTTTATTTATTTCAGTTCAATACAAAATCATTACAGGTATTTTTATATATTTTTTTTATTTATTTTTTTATGCAAGATGAGCCTTGATTTGACCACAATCTCACCTGATGTAAAGTGACGATGTGGTCTAAGATGGGATTTTTATCAAAAATTTAGCCGTATTACTCGACATAAACCTAGTTGAGGTCTACATCTATTATTTGTGGGCTTTTCAGAACTCGTTAAACTACAAAATTTAAAAACTGATAAAGCGGTAATTGTAGTTCGCTTTTCAACTCAGTATAAAACATTTAAGCGAACTGATAAGACATTGTTATTATCTAGATATATTATTTTTTTATTACAAACTAGTAGTGCCCCGCGGTGTTACCCGCGTTTTAATTAATTTGCCCGCGGAATGTACAATTTCCCGCGGTTTAAAGTAGCCTATGTCCTTTCTGAGGCTCTAGAGATTCTGTGTACCAAATTTCATTCAAATCGGTTCAGTAGTTTTCGCGTGAAAACGTAACAAACAAACTTACATTCACATTTATAATATTAATATATATATATAGATTATATTATAGATTATATTATATAATTATATATATAGGAGTAGGATTAGGATAATTTTAAATAGTTTAATAATTTTAAGTTGACCTGTCCATGACTGTATGCCCTATGCTTATAAGGCAATAAACATTTTGACTTCGACTAGGTACATAAAAATTTGGTTTATGACTAAAAAAAATGTAAGCATTGAAATTACCTGCCGCTAAGTACATTCTTGTTGTCATTAGTGGAATGGAACTCCAAACGTTTGCCAGATCCAGCATCCTTGCTCTCAATAGTGCCAATGAAGTTCTTCCATCCCAGCTTCTCGGAGTTAGCTTGGATCTTGAACACCACGTTGTCCTTCTGAACGTTAGCTTCGCTGGTGGCGTCCAGAGAGATTTCGCGGACGTTGTCAATCTTCACTTCCATTTTGCCTTGGGTTGAGCTTAGAGAAGTACCCTTGACGTAGACCCTGGTAAATAAATAAAAATAATAATAAAAAAAGAAGTGTTAAAAAAAAACTTAAAACCTACATAACTTAAACTTAACGGAAGATTGTTTTGTCATGTGCAAAATAGCACGTGCTGAATTGAGATTCCTTTTGGGACACTGTCTGTGTGTTTATAATGTGTAGGTTATTATTTTTATTTGTCCTAAATGTGTTATTTTTATTTCTTCTAATAAAAATATGTGAAATTTCAATAACACAGAGTAAATACTCTGTGTGTTTGAAATCAAATCTCTATGGTATATCATACGGTCAAAAATTATAAAAATATTTGCAGTTGAGATATCCTATCATGTCTAGAAATCATTTTGTTTTTTTTTTGTTGGTACTAGCACAGTAGGTAAGGTCCTAAAGACTGCGTCAATCCTACTACTATTATAAAGGCGAAAGTTTGTATGTATGGATGTTTGTTACTCTTTCACGCAAAAACTACTGAACCGATTTAAATGAAATTTGGTACTCAGCATCTCTAGAGCCTGAAAAATAACATAGGCTACTTTTTACCGCGGGAAAACGTCATTCCGCGGGAAAATCCATTATAACGCGGGTAACACCGCGGGGCACAGCTAGTTATGAAATACTTTCTTTGGTTTTTGATTGATAGATAGAAAATTCTTTATTACACACACCAATAAACATAAATACAAAATTATTAATAGTAAGATTAAATGTGCAAAATGTGTAAAAGCATGCGTAATGGGCGATCTTATTGCTTAAAGCAACTTCAACCAGACAACCTTTGTATGGAAAGACTATATCACAAACTATTCAGGAAGGTTGTGGACGGTATGATTTTAACTCAATGTTTGAAAATGGAAGGAGAAAACATGTTGTGCCGACCCCACGTAATGTGGGATAAGGTCAGGAAGATGATGATGCTTGAAATATCACTGGACTTTTGCCAATTATTTTATTATTTGAAACCTTCAGCGTACCTGCTAGTCTTGCCAGTCACGGAGTTGGTGTATTTAAGGTCGAGCACGGGGTGAGCCTTGGACAGAACGATCACGGACTCTGCCACGTAAGCGCGGTCGTCGATTTTAATGTCCAATCCGTTGAAATATGAGTCGGGGGCTGCGTGCTGTTGATTAAAATATTAGTAATAAGTTTACCTCTCATTTATACAAAAACATAATTATTTATTCATGATAATTCAGGTTGGTACAAAGTTCTTTAAATTATATTCCCCCAGCAAACGTTGTTTTGCAATGTAGATAGTAGCCGATTCTCAGATCTATTGAATAAGCATTATATACAATTTCATAATAATCGGGTAAGCCGTTTCGGAGGAGTATCATAACTAATACTGTGACAGGTGAATTTTAAATTATAAGATTAGTGTCACTGAGTCCTGCCTTACGACGTATGAAATTATTTTAAACAATCATCAATAAATCTTTAATTTATATAATTTAAATATGCAATAATTAAAATCCCTAAAATGACAATAAAGTAATTAAGTATAACAATTTAAATTAAATGGCAAGGTTAATAAATAATCAGATAAAAATTTTGCATGAATTTTGCAGATTTTAGTTTTTTTGAGAAGTAAAAGTTTTACAAAAGAGATCCAAGAGCTGTTTGATAGCTAAATAGGACTGAATAACGACAAAAGACACAGTGCTTAGGGTTAGTAACATAATAATTATGTTGTTTTATCGCTAAATTTCAGTTTTTGAAAATATTCGTATATTCTGCCTTTTTATTTTTTATACTTGATGATTTGACTGTAAATTCAAAAGTTCAGCTTTACTACAAACTGCATTAAAAATTAAAGTAGGAAATTGTTTTAATGGTAGGTAGTCTTTTTTTGTTTTTTTTTCACAAGGAAATATTTATTAACAAATGCAATCGAAGGATTAAAATTAAAATTAACAATAGCTACCTTAGTCTCAGCATCGATTTCGAGCCTCTTAATCTTCTCGAACTGCGGGGTGTTGAGTTTCAGGCTCACGAGATGGCCGTCGTGGCTGTTAACGTTGTTGACACTCACACCGACAGTCTTGCCCTTACCGTACTTAGCTTTGACTTCAGTGAAAAGGCCTGTGCGATCGCCTGTTAAGAAATAAAGGTATTAATGTTTTTATATATATAAAAAAAAAGTTTATATGTATATATACATATAACAAAAAATTTTTGCTCATGACCCCGGCCTTCAAAGAATCATCAAAGAACATTTTCGCGTTGGTTGCAGCCACTCAGCAAAAATGGCAAGGTTAGCGATTCGTTTACTGGACTGATATACTACATAGATATATATTTTTTGTAAATACATACTTATGATACATAGAAAACACCCAGACCCAAAACCAGAAATTGTAGAACGTACAAAATATAGTCCCGCGGCGGGAATCAAACCCGCAACCTCCGTCGCCTCAGGCGCCCTCACCCACCGAGCCACAAAGGTCAACAAAGTGACATCATGTTTTTGTCTTTTTGTCTATACATGATTTCAAACATAAATTGAATAGATCTAGAGACCCTTTGAGAGTTAATTATTAGTCAGAACTTCACGCCGCTCAACCTCGTACTCATCCACCTGTTGCTGAAGTTCTTGATATGAAACGGGATCAGCAGAAGACCCAGAGGAAGAGAAGAAGGAGGGGTTGGCCCCTGACCATTCACTACAACTATGTAGGTGGCACCTTAACATGCGCAAGTTGCTTACGCACATCAACAAACTTGGATTCTCGAGCCATCTCAGAGCACACAAAAGAGTAGGCCATCTTTTTTTTTTATGATCGATAAGCCTTGATTTAACCACAATCTCACCTGATGTAAAGTGACGATGTGGTCTAAGATGGGACATGAAGACCTAGAAGGTGGCTTCTCCGGGCCACATTACGAAACACGAAAAAATCGCTTCACGCACTGGCCCAGCCCGGAGGGATACACTCTAACTGACATAAGTCCCGGTTAAAATGCACAGTCGCCATAGCCGAAATCGGCTTGGACATCATCATCATTAGTCAGAATAGTCAGGTGTACTCACTGCTTTGGTCGGCCTTGTAGTTAGCGTCAAGGATCACGGGCTCCTGGTGGGGGACCAGCACTTTGACAGTGCCGGCACCGTTGTGGAGACCAGACTTGCCGTGGGCGTCTACCTTCCAGACATCACCGTTTAGGTGAACAGCCTCGGAGATGGTGTACTATAGAAATAAAATCATATTCTTACAATACAATACAAAATACTTTATTTTACACCCAGGGAAACAAAATATAACAACACGTAGGAAACAAAATGTACAATGGGCGGCCTTATCGCTTAAAAGCGACCTCTTCCAGGCAACCTTTTGATGGAAAAATAACTTCACACTCACTTCTTCTTTTTTCTATTTATTTATTTATTTATAATTATTAGATATTTGGTTCATCAACACCCTATTAACGTTCCCACTGCTATGACACAGGGACTTATCCCTTGGCGAGAGATATGAGGCCTTAATTCACCACGCTGGCCAAGTGCGGGTTGGTGAATGTCACATGTTCTTTAAGCTCTTTGAAGTTCTCAGATAATGTCGGTTTCTTATCGATGTTTGCCCTTGCCGTGAAAGCACGTGTTTTAAAGCGCACATTTTCCAAGAAGAAAAATTTTGAGGTGCGTGGCGGGGTTTGAACCCACGAACTTCGGAATGAGAGTCGAGTGTGCTCCCACTTAGCCTATATTTATATTATTAGATATTTGATTTTACTAACCCTAGTCATATTTTTTTTTTTTATTTATATTATTGATAAGCCTTTATTTGACCACAATCTCACCTGATGTAAAGTGACGATGTGTTCTAAGATGGAGCATGAAGGCCTAGAAGATGGCTTCTCCGTTTACTAACAAACTATGGATTAGTTGTTGTCCGAAATAAAAGATTTTTATTTTATTTATTATTTTAACTCGTCAATTCACAACGCCCTTCACACCGCAAGAGACAGACAGATGGAAAAAGAACGTGCCAGAGAAAGTGATTCTTAAGGGTGGTCACGACCCTCAGCATTGAGGACCACGAAGCTAGGAGGAGGAGTATCTATTAAATTTACACTAACGTTACGTCTTTAGTGTCACTCGCGGACTAACCGGTAACGATCGAGGAATGGATTATGAGAATCGGCCTAGGCTTTTGGTCTGTATAGTTATACAAAGGAACATACACACAGTATGTATACTGATGACCACATTACCACTTCTTTACGTCGCGCAGTCTGGTAGAACTAATGACACATCTAGTTAATGTTTTGGACTCACCTCTGCCTCGTTGCTCTGAGGAAGCAGGAACAGCATATGTGACACCCACTTGATGTCGTGAGCCTTCTCGAACGGCAGCCGAACCAGCACAGTGAAGTCTTCCAGATATCTGTTATAGAGAGTTTGTTATTAACTAAGGCACACCGAAACTTACTAGAAACTCATCATCATCATCATCACCCTATTAACGTTCCCACTGCTGGGACACAGGGACTTCTCTCTTGGCGAGAGAGATTAGGCCTTAATTCACCACGCTGGCCAAGTGCGGGTTGGTGAATGTCACATGTCCTTCAAACTCTTTAAAGTCCTCAGAACATGCCGGTTTCCTCACGATGTTTACCTTCACCGTTAAAGCACGTGTTTTAAGCGCACATAAATTTCTCAAGAAGTGCGTGGCGGGGTTTGAACTCACGACCTTCGGAATGAAAGTCAAGTGTCCTCCCACTAAGCCAACACGGCTTCACTAAGCCAACACGGCTTACTAGAAACTAGGCATTAGTTATTATAAAAAAATATTTAAATCGCCGTAAAACCCTTGGGCTACTTCAAACATTTAAAAATAATAATTTGCCAAATTGGTTTAGGCGTTGCTGAGCTATGAGCTTAACAAAACATTTTGCGATTCATTTTTAACCCCAGACAAAAAAGAGGGGTGTTATAAGTTTGACGTGTCTGCCTGTCTGCGACATTAAAGCTCCCGAACGGATTGAGCGATTTCAATTAAATTTTTTGTATGTAAGGTGGGTTGCGCGCGCGTGTTCTTAGACATGTTTGATGAAAATAGGTTGACCCGTTTAAAAGTTATGAGGGTAAAAGTGGGGAAGGTAAAACCGAAATTCTGCAAATATACTCGAGTGGGGTCTCAATTGAAAGCGCATCACGTGCACATTACGAAATAGTATAACTTTTTACTTTTAAGGGAACTAAAGTTCTGGAGTCGGGGTCATTTTTAATTATAAATAGAATAGAATAGAATAGAACTTTTATTTGCCATAACACATGTGTACATTTGGTTGTTATAAAATCATTTCGTTCTAACATGTTTCACCATTTGGTATGCAAATTTCTTAATTACATTTTCAATTAGATATAAAATAAAATAATTTCAAAGATATTACAATTAATACAATCATTTTGTAAATAATAATTAGGATATAAAATTAATGGAAATTAATATATATATAATGTTTAAATTTTATCATTTAAATAATCATTTAAGGCATAATAACATTTATTTGTCAGAAATATTTTGAGTTTGCTCTTGAGTATGTTAATATATAAGTCGCGATAGGTTTTAGGCAGTTTGTTATACAGCTTAGGCGCCATGCAGAATATACTTTTACGAAGTAGAGCTAAAATAAATTTAGATTATATTATGTACTCACTTCTTATCCGATTTGGCCTCCAAGTTGTATACAGCTTTGCCGTTCAAATCAAGGTTGAGATCGTCACCGTAGGAAGCCTTCAGCTGGTAAACCTGATCGTCGACCGCCAAGTTGTCGTTGTCCAGATAGCTCGCGGAGGCGGACAGGGAAGCTGGCTTGGGGACGATATTTCCAGTCAGGTGGTTCTGTTGGCCAAAAGGTTAAAATATGAATATTTGAGATTATAATATAATATTACTAGTCGACCCGACAGACGTTGTCCTGTCCCACGTCTCAAAAAACAATATCCAGTTGACCGTATTGTGAATCTAAACCATTCCCAGATCCCCTTGAACACACACAAAAAATTTCATCGAAATCGGTCCAGTCGTTTAAGTGTAGTTCTGTGACTTACACACTCACAGAAGAATGATATATATAAAGATAATCGCGTTTGTGAGTAAGCGTGTAAGTCTGTATGTTTGTTGCTCTCTCACACAAAATCCATCCAGCAGGATTTTGATGAACCTTCACAATAATATAGCAAACTGTCAAGACAATGTTATGTCCTTGAATATTCTTAGTTTTTATTTAAATTTACTTTAAGTTGACCTGTCCCTGTGCGTCTGAGGAAATAAACGTTTTGACTTTGACATCTGTCCATCTTGTTGGTGGTCGTCCAACCAGCCTACCGCTGAGTATATAATAATATTACTTATCATCATCATCATCATCTGCAGCCTGACTTCACCCACTGCTGGATATAGGCCTCCTCTTGCTCTCGCCACTCATTACGGACCTGTGCTAATTGCATCCAGGTGCGTCCTGCGACTTTAGCGATGTCGTCAGCCCATCTAATTAAATTCTTCATCAATATTACTTATATTGTAAAATAAAAGAAGTTTACCTGCAAATCAAACTTGAACTTCTGTCCGCCAGCAGGCTGGTTCTTCAACTCCATGACATTCTTCAGGACCTTCCCACCGCTCATCTTGATGTTCAGCTCCCCTTGGTAGTCCAAGATCGCCTTCTCAGGGTTGCTGTTTACGATCTTACCCTCGTAAGAGATGATGGAGGCTTCACTGCCACGTTCTGGGGCGTCAGAGAGGCTGACTTTGGCATGTCCGTTGACGACCTGACGAAAATATAATTTCTTCATTCATAAAATACTCTTTTATTTTTACTTTTAGTGTCTTCAAACCTATGTCAGGTTTATCAAGACACTGATTTCTCTAATAACAATCACTCATCTATGTACGTTCTAATTATTAAAATGACTTAGCTAAACTAAAACGAAATAGCGCTATAGTTCGGACGCACAGTGGATCGAGCCCATACAAGGGGTTGGACATAGCGTGCCTAAATTTTCAAAGTCGTAATTTTATGCATTTGAATATAAAAAACGCCCCCTATTCCTGTTTGTATGTTGCTTTCCATACAATGAAATCAGTTTTATGCCATTTACTCCTGAACTATGACTCTAGGCCAAAAATGCAATAGAATATTTATTGCTTAGATATAAAAAAGCTATCGAATGGCAATTTCAAATGCATAAAATTACGACTTTGAAAATTTAGGCACGCTATGTCCAACCCATTGTATGGGCTCGATCCACTGTGATGGGACGTCTTATCGCTCTAGCGTCTAGACGCGATAAATAAATATTAATAAATCCAGATCCTCACATTATATATTCCTTAAACCTACTGTGGTTTAATTTATGGAAAAAAAATTCAATTAAGTTAATCAGATAATATGTCTTCTAGTACGCATAACACAACAACATCTTGGAGCTTACCATGGTGCTGGATGTTGTTGTGTGGCTTTTCCGGATATATTTATATTTTTAGTCATCTACTGTTTATTAAGTTTTGCTATTCTCAATTTCTAAATAAATCTAGCCTTAAGGGAGTCAATAACAAACGTTCTACTCACACCACCCTTGTTGTTGATGTCACGAAGGTACGCAAAGGTCAGACACCTCTTATTAGGCAGTACGATTTCAACATTAGCGTCTGATTTCATGTCTTTGTCCTTGGACCCCTTCAGTAGGACGTTCAACTCGGTGTTCTTACCGCCGTATTCCAGCTTGTTCCTTGACGGAGAAAAACAACATTAGTATAATTATCAAACTCTTTAAAGCTCTCAGAACATTCCGGTTTCCTCATGATGTATGTTCACACCGTTACAGTCCGTTTTTGAAAGCGCAAATACATTTTTCAAGAAGAAAAATACAGAGGTGCGCTGCAGGTTTTGTAGCCACGACCTTTGGCGTGTGTACTTTTTGTCTTTTTATCAAATCATAAATTTCAGCTCTTTTACAATAATCATGATGTTTTAAAACATACTTGGTGTCAAGCAGAGAATCCGTCGCCTTAGTTTTCGTTGACAGGCAGATCTTGTCTTTGTTGTCTTTTTCCCAGTTGAGGTATACGTCGAAGTCTCCGTCGAAAGTTGGCTTCTTGGCATGGAACTTCACGTCCACCTTGATCTTGCGTTGGGCCTGCGGGAAGAACAATATTTATTTATTTATTGGAAAACCAAAAACTTACAAATACATAGTAACAAATCAATATAACACTAGAAAGCTCGATTAAGGTTTTCACGGATACAAAACACAATATAAAAACAACAACACTGTGAACAAAAACAAACAAAACCGCAGCAAAGTAATATATATATATATTATCTTATAAGAAAAATTCTCTGCTCATCCGCCGCCTGACCGTAGTCGCACTTGAACAGAATAGATCTATTCAAATTGCTTACAAATACTATTTTGAGAACGGGTTTTGCTCACTTAAACTATTAGTTAAGGGCCCCTTATACCGCAAATGCTGTTTTTAAAATCAATATGAATCAGTCAAAAATTGACGTAAAATTTTGATAAAAATATATGTTTCAGTTGAGGATCTTACAGAGTGCAATTCGCTTACATTTACACAATAAGATGAACTTCGCTCGATAGAAAAAAATACCAAAGTTGCCTCTTTTTAAAAAACATTTTCAATACTGTGCCTAAAAAAATAAATTTATTGACCTTATTTTTACACCAATCTTTAGATAAATCATTTTTCTAGTGCAAATCGCTGAGGTGCGTGTTTTAGTGTTATTTTCCTATTAATTATGCCTAAATACCTACAAACCCGCGAGCGGCGCGACGCCCGCGGGCTTCGTCAGTCGCGCGGTGGCGCTTACCGACGACGGACCTGTGCCAGTGCTCTTCCCGCCCGACGAGCGACGTGCGACGTGAAAAAAAAGGTGTGTGTGCGATTCACACACGACAGAAGTGAAACTACAACAATTAATAAAAACCGTAATTGGTTTTACAAGTACAAGGACAACTGCGCGACATTGCCGTCGCGACGGCAATGTCTATTTAGTATTTGGGCCGGGAAAAAGAACTAGTCAAAGTCAAAGTATCTTTATTGCATTATTACATGTAGTTTAAATGGTAGGTATTATATAAGGTTTTGTATCAATGTAATTTGCCCATTGGAGCGTGCCACATTTTGATTTACAACCATTTAATAATAAGAAATTTTAAATAATAATTGTATATAATTAAAAAATAAACATGTCAATAATTTTATAAATCAGATTAAATAAAATAAAATATTAGTTAATGATTAAAAATAATTACACATTACATTTATTTACCAATGGTTTTGTCATTTAAATATTCGGCAACTGTATAATAACATTGTATAATAACAGTACATATCGAACGAATCGAAAAAGATGATGAATTTTGGAAATCAAAGATGGAATCAAAATTATCACACTTTTACCACCTGTCCAATGTCTGCTGCCAGAAATCGTCAACCCCAGACACACTCTTGGTTGCATCTATACGGAATCTGACACTTGAATGCGAATCCCGGTGGATTCGCAAAATCAAAATCCGAAAATAAAAAAAAGAGATTTTTTTATCGCAAAACATTATTAATTTGCAATCAGGACCTAGCACTAAAACTCTAAATTACAATGAAATAAAAAAGCATTTTATTCCTCATATAAAATGTATTTTTTTTATAAATGAGAATAAATATTGTACATAACAATTGTTTGTTTTCATTTTGTTGTTTGTATTCTTTACCACAAATGCTTCAATCATAATTATCACCTCACTAATTCAAAAAGTTTAGTAAGAAAAATTATGTATACATTCAATACTTACATACCTACTACAATAAACTTTCATTTCAATCAAATAAAAGAATATAGTCAATAAAATAATCAATATACTAAAAAAATACGGTCAATAAAATTAAAATCACCGTAGCTACTGCATTATGCTGTATTGTGGCGTTCTTGCTGCCGACAAAGTTCGCCGGAGTTCATATCAAGTCGGCTCCCGCGTAACGCGCATGCAAGTCGACTGGGCGAGTAAAATGCCTAAATCTTCGAAACAAGGTGGCCTTAAACTGGGACGATATCATACAAGGTGTTTCAGAACTGGTATATAAAGCGAAAAGGGTGTGAAAGGCACGCACCAGGCAAACATAATTTTGTTTTAATATTTATCTATGAAGCCCATTTGTCAAAAAAAAATTTTTAAAGTTTAAAACTAACCGACTTGTTAAAACATTTTTTATCAACTGATATGATGCTAAACATGACCTAGAGACTAAATAAGATAAAAAAGGCCTTTTCCGAAAAAAATACCTCTAAATCGTAAAGTTCAAATAATGTTAGTTCTGAAACACCTTGTACATATGCGCATTTTGAAATGTTCAATCATTTTCTGTAACCACTTACTAAAAACATACAATAAATAAGATTTAATATGCTCCCATAACCTCTCGAAGCTCCCATACAACAAACGTTTTTTACAAATAAATGAAATTACCTTCTTGATCTCAACGATGAGGACTCCATTGCCCTTGCCGTCAGCATCCTTGACCTGGTACTGTCCGTTGGCTGCAACAGCGTCCTTGAGAACCAGCTTCAGCTGACCGTTAGGGTTGGCTCCAGAGTTGATCTTCAGAAGGTAGTCGAGGAGCTGGCCTTGGCTGCTGGAGATCTTGGCGTGGCAGGAGTAGAGGGACGGGGTTTGGGTCGCACCGACATCGAATCTGGAAGGATGGGTTAGTTGTAAAGACTTGTAGTATTTAGTAATAAGATCTAATAATAATGATTCTGTTGGATTGAAAGTTAGGATAAGATTCATCATGAGCACAGAGACTTCTCTCTTGATGAGAAAGATTAGACCTAAATTCACCACGGTGGTCAAGTGCGGGTTGGTTTATGTCACATGTCCTTCAAAATTTCAGATTCCTCAGAACATGCCGGTTCCTAACGATGAAGGAATGGACGAGGACTAGGATGGAATGGAAGATGGATAAGTGTAATTTTTTATCTCATTTTTATTTTATCTTGTTGGTTCATTGTGATCTTTAATAGAATAAATAAGAATAACTTTTAATATCTTATGTTGGCAGTAGCACATAATGTAACATTTAAATATTTATCTTATTAATTCTCTTATATTTTTATGTTTTCTTATAATATTTATCTTCTCTTATTATTATATTTCTCTTACTTGATCTCCTCATTCTTCTTTCCAGTGATCTTCAAATGCCCGACAGCGCCTACTTTCACGTCGCTGGGATTGACTCTGTGCGTCACAATACCAGACAGCTCGTACTTTCCAATCGTTTTGATATCAACATAGTTCTCAAAGTTGGACTGGTCTTCATTTATGACGTCACGTTTGGAGAGCACTTCTACTCCGTTCTTGTTAACATTAGCGATGACTTTGACGCTGTAGTCATTAGGCTGCTTGGTCTGAGAACGCGCTTTGACTTCAAGGTCGGCCTTTTGGTCAACGTTTTGGTATTTCAATTCGATTTCAAGTTTCTTGGGATCGATGTCAGCGTCAAAAGAGATCTTGAATGGGATAGCGAGGATTTCCACTGAAATTGAGGAATACAGTGCAGTAAGTTATCTGAAGTTGACTGATTTTATACTGGATGTGACAAGCCGAAGAGTGAGCAAGATGGCACTGTAGGGAATGTCTGTGTTGGTACAGCAGTCAACTATTACAGTCTGTTGATAAGTCCAAATATTGAGGTTTTATGATTGAAAGTCATTAATGTTTTTGGCCAAAATTAAAATTGAACCATCTTTATGAGGAAGATTAACTATCCTAATTGTTCTACATGTAACATCCCAGAAGATTTTGGTAGAGTGTGTGTACGCAGTCTATGAGAAATAAATTGTCCTCTAGGTTTCGTTTAAATGTAGCTGAATTAGGTTTAGTATAGTTTATTATCTATCCCTCTATGTGAGGAAAAAATTAAGTAATCATTAAATAAATAAATATCTCCGGACTTATCACTCAGCATCACCTAACCCCAAACTAAGCAGAGCTTGTAATATATGTGACTGATATACCACATAGATAGATTTTTTTTGTAAATACCTACATATCGATGGTCATATGTTCACACCTCGTAACTAGTTTAAGTCAAATTTGTCAGTAGATAAAAAAATGATACATAGGAAACATCCAGACCCAAAAGCAAAACAAAACGTAAAATTAAATTAAGAAATTAACAAAACCTAGCTGAATTTAGTCTGGCTTTATATTTATTTGAACATAAATAAAACAGATTCACTAAATAAAACTAGTACCTAGGTATAATAACTTACATTTGTTCTTCGTGATGACATTGTAGTTCTTATCGTTGACGATCTTCTGTTTGAGGTACTGGCCGACGATGAGACGACGCTGACTGTCCTTGCAGTCTCCGGAGTAGTAGAGGTCGATTTCATTCTTTGTCTAGAAGGAAAAGGAATTGAGATTCTATAGGGTTTTCTAGGTTATTGTAAATATTGTCGGAAAGTTAACATATCATTTTTTAAATACGAATTAAGGTATAAGAATCAATTTTTTTTATTAATATTTTTGAATAACTTACACCTAAATGTTTTTGTATTTTAAATAAATGTTTGTACCTATATGTATTATGTCTAAATGAATGTATTAATTAATTTCAGTTACACAGTGATTACGCCTTTGACATCAACAACGTATCTCTTTTCTTGATATGTAAAATAAAACTGATAAATATGTTTGCTTGAATGCGCTAATATTGTTAAAAACTTTTCAAATCTCTCTATCTAGACGTCAAGTTATAAAATTACAGGTAGTCCTGATCATTGATGATGATTATACTTTTTAAGCATAAGCACTTACGACTTCGCCGCCCAGCGGAGAGTATTGTCCCTTAAGGATGAAGTTGAAAACGGGGTTCAGTTTGTTGAAGAACTCAACGTTGATATCGCTCGACTTGAGATGTCCCTTGAGAGTGACGAGGTCGGACACGATCTGCCATTCTACGTTAGTTGCTCCTTCCTGAAATAGAACTTCTGATAACCTCCGTTCTTCTAAACTCAATTACCACTTCGACGTCCTTGCAAATTTTAGTATCTTTTATATCCATTTCGTACAAAGGTTGCCTGGAATAAATCGTATTTAGCGTTAAGGCCGCTAATTGTACAACTAATAATGTGGCTATTGATTGTTATTGTTAAATGTTCTGTAAGTATTGGTGTGCAATAAAAAAATTATCTGTGTATCAATCTATTGTACAGTTTAATTTATGTTCCAATAAATTATTTAATTGTTGAAACAATTTTAAGCCTACCTAAAAATAAAATATTTAACCAATATCTTTAACCCAAAATCTTTCTCTTTTTATTGATTATTATCATATTTAACACAAAAACGTTTATAAAAACATTTGATCATTACATTGAACTGGAAATGAGTTCTATATTAAGACTTATATTCTAAACACACTTTGAAATAAAACTCATAGACGTAAGGTGTCCTTCAGTTATTTGCAGATAACTTATAAAGCAAACTGTATATCTGGTGACTTCTTCACTAGGCTAAGCCTGTATCGAAGAAGCCTGTACATTTTTGCAGGTTGAATTATAGGATACTTCCTGTGATTTTAACTGTAAATAAAGTTATGAGGGTAAATAGTTGATCTACCTTCATAACCTTTAAACGGGTCTAACGATTTTCATGAAACATGTCTAAGGATACTCGCGCGAAACTCACGTAAAATAAAATAAAAAATAATAATAGGCAATTAAAACACGTTGACAACATTTTAGTCTCCAACTGACCTGGCGAGAGGCAAAGCCTTGTACAGCTATGGGATCCTGGCTGCTGGGGAGTTTGATGTTGATTCCCTGGAACTTGTACTTGATGATGGGTCCATTGACCTCCCTGATGATTTCTCCGTCGATTTGAGCTTGGTTAGCACCCTCCGGGGTCGAGTACTCGAAGATCGGCTTGTACACGCTTCTTTGTTTGTTGCCCTTGACATTGAAGCCGGCCTGAAAATGAATAGAGGTTAGTCTGCTGAAGATGCCTATTTTACTTATAGTGTCATTTAAATAAAAAATAAGTCTTTTCGGGGCTTAAAATCACACAGCATCAACTATATCCCAAAATAAATAATGTGTATATAAGTCCCAAAAATGTAATAATTATTGTTTTCTATACATTGTTTTCTTTTATGATGTAAAAACGTGATAAAAGAAATCCAAAGCCATTTTACAGCCCCTTAAAATTTTACTGTTATTCCCCACAAAGGGGCTCCCAAGGTTAAACATTGGGATCATTATTGTTTCTCTTCTATGAAACATACCTTAGCATGGTACTTATCGCTGTCAAGGTTGGCGTCTCCAGTGAGTGTCAACTCAGCATCAGTGTTGCGAAGGATTACTTCGGCACCGAGGTTCTTGATAGGAGAGTGAAGAGAAAGTGACAAGCCACATTCCGTAGGAGAATCAATCTTAGAGGCAATGATCTGAGTGCGACGGTTCTTGGAGCCTGTGAAATGATGTTAATAATAAATTTTAGTACTTACAATGACATAGGAAATATTAATTATAAACCTAGAATCAGTTACCGTAATACGACGAAAATATAATGTCACATTAGTAAAGTTGATGGTATGTCGGAGCGTATAATCGGAGAGCAACTGTAGTTCAAATGCCGAGTTTGGCTTCAATTGCGAAGTATACTCAATACAAATTTATATAATTACAACCCAGTGAAGAATTATTTCCTTAAAAAACTCATTGGAATATAAATATTTTACTTTCCTCAATTATTTGAGTAAATATTCTTTAAAATTACCTTCAGCCTCAAAAAGTAGATCCAATGTGGTCTTCTTGCCATCATTCTTAACAAGTCCTCTGATGTGGTAGCCCTTCAGGTCGTTCTTCTCAAGAACCAGCTTCAGTTTGGACTGTCCGCTCAGAGGGAACTTCGACAGGTACTTGGTGATGGAGGATTGGGCTTCGGGTCCTAAAAATTTACACTCCATAACAATTTGTAACGAATATGTAGGACTGTTCAGAAAAGGCACATTCTTAGTTATCTTTTTTACGGTTATGATAATCACCACATTTTATTTATCTAGAATCTGTGAATATCCTAATTTTACTCACCAGAAACGGAGAAAGGCAGAGATACCTCACTGCACAAAGTAAGTCCAAGCAATCCAGACAGCTGATCGAAGCACGCATTATACTCCTTCCTCTCCTTATCCGAAGAAATCTTCTGTTGCTTCTCCTTATGGCCTTTCTCCGCAGTGATGTAGACCAGATCGTTGGAAGCTACGATGATCTCTTGCTTCTCAACAGGGAGGCCGAGTTGGATGTCAATACCGTTGCCGTTGTCAAGGACTTTAGCAACAAGATGGCCGCCAGTGGAGGAGTGCAGGTTGGTGATGACCTTGAGACCAGTGACGACGGCGTCTGCGTCGATGAGGAGGGATCCGGTGATTTCGATATCCGTTGATGGCACCAACTTGATGTCAATCTTTGCGTTCTGTGAAACAAACATGATTATTAATAGACTTGTAGAATTTCCTGATGATGTAAAATACTGTACAACTATATTTAATGAGTACTATCAATATTAAAAGAAATAAAGGTTGGATAGCTTGAGGTTATAATGCATTTTTTACACATTTCTGAACCTGATTTAAATTCAATATACTTGAATTTAAATCAGTCAATTTTAATATTTTTTTTTACTAATTTTACTTTAATACGGTAATGGAATTCAACGCCAATATTGCGATGTCTTAGACATAACCCAGTGGTTTCAGATTATCCACTACTGATGTTCTCCCAATGCTGACCGACTGCAAAGCAAGAAAAATTACGTATTTTATGGTACTGTCTTTAAGAGCACAAACCTTAGGGTTAGAGATGCATTGCTTTATGTCGAAGTTGGTGGAGAAGTCGACTCTCGCGGTGATGGCTCCGGTGAGGTCCAGCTTCAGCGGCAGACCAGACGACGTGGGGTACGCCAGCTCCGCGTCCAGGAACAGAAGGTGGCTGCGAAGCTCGTTCTGAAGGAACGTAGATATTATACACCTTACTTTGCCTTATACCTTCATCACTTTTAAGATTTCCTCCTGCTATTAAATATATTAGTCAGGAACAATTAGTATGAGCATCAATGTAAAACAAATCTTAATGAAACATGTCGAAGTAAGTACTCTTCGGACGATAAATTTGAAGCGTAATACGTATTGATACAAACAATTGTGTGTATCTTCAATATATTATTAATTTTATGTATCCAATTGAGTATATAGTTTAAGCAACGTTTTGTCAATTTAGGTAAATTAGTAAAGATAAAGTGATTTTTATAAGTTTATGTGTCTAGGATCAAACAAAAGCCGAAGGACAGTTATTATTTTATGTAAATAGCGTTGCAGGCAGCAAAAGATCCGCATCAGTATGCATCATTTTTGAACCTGACACCGATAGGGTAAATGTCCAACAAAATAATTAACAAAATATCTTTTTTTTATGTAGTCATAATGAGTATTATGATGGAAGGCGATAATCAGCTGAAGGCAACCCATGGGTTAAATTATCAGGAGATCATTAATATATTATTATTTCCTGTAAATTCACACAACAACATCTAGCCCCCTTGTAAGCACAAGCTTGTGTTACGGTTGCTAGACATATGATATACATACTTAATACAATAGACATACATATGTATATATTTCACAATGTGGACCCTGTTGGGCGTTACAGCGAGTGGGAGGCAGACCGAGGCTTTTCATAATGTTGTTAATTGGTACCTACATGTCATGATATTCATTAGTTAATTATAATTTAAAAACAAAATAAAATCTGATCTAAAATTAAAAATCAAATTAAAGTCACATAAAAAAAATATTTATACAAGTTCAAAGTTATATTTAAAACAAAAATGTCATTTAATGAAAATTAAAATAAAGTCCAAATTAAATTTAATTAATATTACACACATATATTGAATTTGTCAGTATAAATATTACGTGTCTATAATTATGTCATAAGAAATTCATTTAATTCATAATAACATTTGTCAAAAGAAATAATTTTAATTTGTTGGCGAATAATACATTAGATTGGATGTTTTTTATTTCGTTTGGTAATTTATTAAATATTTTGATTGACATTTTGTAAGGACCGGAACTGTGTATGCGCAGGTTTGATGATGGTTGAACGATTTTATTTCTACTAGGTCTAAGCTCGTATTTTCTAGGAATTTCGTCAAAGTGTTCTGTAAATACTAGGGTACTTTCGAACGAACTTACACATTTCTAGAATGAAGATTGAAGGCAAGGTCAATATTTTAAACTTCTTAAAGAAAGGTTTGCAGCTGTCTGTTCTTTTTATGTGAACGAGGTGAATAACCGTCTGCCCAAATCGCAAAGACAATGACAATTCAGTTGTTTCCGTGAGCATGGCGCTTGCAACAGCGTCGAAATATCGGAAAACTCAAAAACCGTCAAATCATGGTATGTTACCCGTTTTAAATCATAGTCATGTAGATGGTTTAAAATTACCTTTTCTACTACCACTTACCGATAAGTGTTGAGAATTTCCGATGCCTTGATTGACAGTCTTGAGGATATTTTCGAGGACCCTGTTGTAGTCGAAGCCCTTGTCGTCTCCGAGCGAGAGGAAGATGGCGTCGGTTCCGAACAGCTTCACGTACAAGTCCAAGTCCAGCTCGTTGTCGTAGTGGAGCTCCTCGGCTTTCAACTAGAGGGAACAAAGTTGGTTACATGAGCTTGGGCTTAATAAGTAAGAAAGAACGAAAGAAAGAAAGAAATGTGTAATTGTCACAAAAATCAAAAACTATAAATACCTAAAACTAAACTAAAACAATAATTAATGTGACAAAGAGGTACCTAATCATTCAGCATTATGCTGTGATTGAGCGAGTCAAACCACAGCGCTGTTCTTCCATGATCACCTTGAGGTAGTTGTTCTTATACTACACTACTACAAACAATTAAAAAGTAAATTTCTTACTTTTTTAAATCCTTTCCATACTAATATTATAAATGCGAAAGTCACTCTGTCTGTCTGTCCTTTCCTCTTTCACGCAAAAACTAACTCCTTCCTATAACACCACTGTCCTTTTTGTTACTCTTGATCCTGTCGATCTAAAGGTTGCCTGGAGAAGATCGCTCATAGCGATAAGGCCCCCTACCCCACTCCAACATTATGATTATAGTCTATAGTGATTTTTTGTGTATTTTGTATGGTGTGCAATAAAGTGTTGTCTAATCTAATCGAATCTACTATACCGATTTAAATATGAATACTTTGGTACGCAGACTCTCTAGAGCCTTAGAAAGAACATGTTTAAAGCGCACATACATTTTTCAAGAAGAAAAATCCAGCGGTTTAAACCCACGACCTTCGGAATGAAAGTCAAGTGTGCTCCCACTTAGCCGACCCGGCTTATGCTCATGGCAATATAAATCTAAATTTAAAATTTAAGAAAAGCCCCCGATTCCATTTCCTTAATTTCCTTATAAGTAAAACACCATAATATTTAGTAGTTAGGGCACGCAAT
The DNA here is from genome assembly GCA_929108375.1 of Gymnoscelis rufifasciata. Classification (NCBI taxonomy): domain Eukaryota; kingdom Metazoa; phylum Arthropoda; class Insecta; order Lepidoptera; family Geometridae; genus Gymnoscelis; species Gymnoscelis rufifasciata. Next base: position 1,500,426 of record OV815327.1, on the reverse strand, counting down.
GCTCTTTCATTTGATACCCCACTTGAGTATATTTGTAGATTTTCGGTTTTCCTTCCCCAATCTGTCCCCCATAACTTTTGAACGGCTCTACCGATTTTCATGAAACATGTCTAAGAACCCGGGCAAAACTCACCTTTCATACAAAAAAAACTAAAATAAAATCGCTCCATCGGATCGGGAGCTATGATGCCACAGACAGACAGACAGACACATAGACAGACAGACACGTCAAACTTATAACACCCCTCTTTTTTGGTCGGGGGTTAAAAACCCATTAATAGGATAATAGTAATCATACTTACGTTCTTGTCAAAACCATCGATTTCAGTTTTTATGGAGCGACGGCCTCTGTTCAGAGAGCTCTGGACCTTCTCGTTGGACTTCTGGAGGGTGTCAATGATGATGTTGTAGAGCTCCTGAGCTCCCTTGGTCTTTAGGATACCCTTGGGACCCAGGAAGTGTTCGATGACCAGGTCGAGGTTGCCTTGACGACCGCCCAACTGTGGAGATTTGTTAATGATGTAATATTTTCTTTGGTAACAACCTTTATAGGTAGTTATAGCAAATGCTGAGTGACGATCTTTTTCGAATCACTGTCTTTATTTTTCTCTTGTTTTCTTAAATTCTTGTTTAATTATAATGTGTCTGTATTTGTTTATTTTGTTTTTCTTTGTTTTTAAATTTTACATGTTTACATGTTTTATATTTACTGTGGTCCGAAATAAATGTGTCTTATTCTTATTCTTTGGTTTCAAGAAAATGATTTTTGGTTTTATGGTGGAGCTTTCGATGGAAGGTGGTTACGAAATTTGCGGGGCAGTACCTTTCTGTAAAACAGTTTCTTACTAGCACAGGAGGTTAGGTCCTAAAAACTGCGTTAATTATGTTATATATTTTTTTGGGTTTATTAAATGATAGATTGATTGATCTATACTTATCGTGTTTTATTGAACCGAGTTCATCCATTTAAAAACTGACATGGTAAAAGGAGATTATGCCGATCTGATCGCGTTTTTAATAATTATAATAATTTATATAATGTGAATAGTTATTTTACAGCAATAGGTATTAACAGAGCATCTATACAGCAGCAATTAATCTTATAAATAATTAATTTAATTTATTGCATTAATTGGCATTATTACTTTTATTGATTCAGGTAGTTTTCCATTCTTTGACATGGAAACATTATATTGTACCAAATAAACGAATCCATCCTTTTGTGATTGTGATTATCATTCTATTTTTTTTTGTCAATAAATGAATGTTTTAAATTTATGCCGCTCATGAGAATTCACATGTACGACCCTATCGAAACAAAGTGTACTATTAGTTCCTAAGGTGGATGAATAAATGATTTACTGAATTACTGAGGTAAAATCGGGACTCTTAATTATTAAGTTTTGCTTTGTTTCTTACCTCGAGAACGTTCAAACGGTGTCCGAAGATCTCGGTGGTGATGTTGAGCGAGGCTGAGCGAGGGATGAATGAATTCTGGGAGTAGATGACGCTTTGCTCGACGTCGCCGCCGATTCCTAGAGCATCCACGTTGAAGGAAGCCTCACGGTAGTGCGAGTATTTCCTGACAAGAAAGAATTAATATTATTCCGATACCAAAAGAGTATGTCAGTTTGAATACATTATAAATAATGTCTAAGTGTCTAAGTTTTGTAAAACCAAACTATGGAAATAAATGATTTTGTATCTTGTATCTTGAATAAATAAATCGACAATCCACGCAACAATATCTGGCCCCGTGTTAAGCACTAAGCTTGTGTTACGGGTACTAGATATCTGATTTATATTAATACAATAGAGATACATCGACATTTTTTAATAAACATGTATAATTTTTTCTCAGGACTAATCACACAGCATCACCTAAACCCAAAGCAGTGTTTTACTATATTAAAAACGCAGATGAAAAAGCAAGCACTATTATTATTTTTTTCTTTTTTTTAATTTATATATGTATTTATTAAAACTTCAGCATTTTATATATTATACATATTTAGATAAGTTTTATATTTATAGTGCCTGATTTGTTTTCTTGCACGCCCAGGTTGACTGGTAGAGAATGCTTCTAGCATTAAGTCCTCCTCTGTACATTGTTTTTTGTGCACAAAGTATAAATAAATAAATAAAATGTGTACAAACTATACATGGAACCAATAGGTGTAGTATACGTCCATATTGTTCTTATATTTTTTTTCTATTATGTTTTTTTTTTAAATAATATTTTTATTATCTATTTCGTACGTGTGTGTGCTAAAGTATCAAAATATCTAAGTTGGTACCTGTCATCCACGTTGAACTTGTTGGGAGTTCCGATGTTGGCGTAGTGCTGTTTGGCATGCTGCTTGTCGGGGTTGGAGGAGGCGCGGATCGCACGGAGAGAAGACGTGATGTAGCGGCCGACTGACATCGCAGACAATTAATATAAATAAATAAATAATAACCAGACATTTCACAAAACAACATCTAGCCCCGTGGTAAGCTCTAAGCTTGTGTTGCGGGTACTAGACATCTGATATACTAAATATAATAGACATACATAATATAAATATTTCTTATTATACATATTTAAATACCCATACCAAGAAAAAGTTCGAAAAATCCTAATCGTTTTCTGCAAAACATTTATTATTGATAAGCCTTCATTTGACCACAATCCCACCTGATGTAAAGTGACGATGTGGTCTATGATGGAGCATGAAGGCCTAGAAGATGGCTTCTCCGGGCCACATTACGAAACACGAAAAATCGCTTCACGCACTGGCCCAGCCCGGAGGGTGGTGACAAGCCGCGGCCGAAGCCTACCACCAGAGACTGGGATATTATGACAATAGTAATATACCTTGGTGAACAGGCTCGGAGTCCAAAACGTTCTTGATCTCGTTAGCCGACTTGGAGCAGGGGCACGCGATAACGACCTGGTAGGCCTTGATGCGGATCTCGGAGTCCAGCTGGCGGTTCTTCAGGATATCCAAAGAAGTCTTCTTGATCTGTAATCCAGTTCACAGTTAGTGTTTGCTTTCAATGATGCAAATTTGAATCTTTTTTCGATATAATACTAAATTATGTAATATTATGAAGTTATGTGATAATATTTATCTATCACTATAGTTATTATTGTTATCTGTAGAAATATGTTTAATTAGGTATAATTTTTGGTAGGCAAGACTATATTTCTGACGATTATTTTACAAACACTAATCATCTACTTCTTTTTTATTATTTAAGTCTATCTTGTTTTGTCCGAGTTGACGTACATTTTTTAATTTTGTAATGGCCATACTTTATTCGGTTTTTAATAAATGATTGATAAAGTTAAGCCAAAGCAGGTACATATTTTTAAACAAAAAGGGGGGTGTTGATGTGACTTTTGCCCATCGCGCCACTGAGGAATCAATATACCTCTAAGCTATAGACATAATATAAGGATATGACTAACAAGGATATGTATAGTACCTTAGCGCTGCAGGGGTCAGCCTGTAGAGCATCGAGGACAGCTGCCTTGACTCGAGCCTTCACGTTGTTGTCGTTGGCGCATTGCACCAGCTTGTCGACCAAGGAGTTCTCGAGGTGGCCGATGTTGCGAATACCCTTCAAGACGGCTACAACCTGGAAGAACAATATGTTAATTGGTGGTTCAGTCAACAGCAAAAATAATTGATTAACGTTCCCACAGCTGGGACACAGGAACTTCACTCTTGGCGAGAGGGATTAGGTCTTAATTCACCACGCTGGCCAAATGCGGGTTGGTGAATGTCACATTTCCTTCAAGCTCTTTGAAGTTATCAGAACGTGCCGGTTTTCTTACGATGTTTGCTTGCCATAAATGTTTTTCTTTCCTTCTATCAATCCAAAAATGTATTTTTTATTATTGATTTATTATTGATAAGCCTTCATTCGACCACCATCTCACCTGATGTAAAGTGAAGATGTGGTCTAAGATGGAGCATGAAGGCCTAGAAGATGGCTTCTCCGGACCACATTGTGAAACACGAAAAAATCGCTTCACGCACTGGCCCAGCCCGGAGGTTTATTCTGAAAAGTAGCAATTTGAAACGTACGTTGTCCTCTTGAATCTTGCCCTTAGGTTTGCAGTTCTGCAGTTTGGCTCCGAGCTTGTTGCTCAGGGCGACGATGCCCTCCGACTTCTCAGAGTGGCAGTTCACGGAGCGGCAGTAGGAGCCGGCGAGAGCGCCGACGCCGAGGTAGATCTCCTTGATCGCCTTGCTATCGTCCAACAGGCTCTGAGGAAAATACGATAAATTAAATTATTTATTTGCAAGAATGCATTATAATTAATACGTGACGGATTTAAAAAGTAAGCGTCTGTGTATTCAGCCTACTTATTTATTGTCTACTTACCTTTTTTTTATTGTACAAGAGGGATTTTTATTTATTCGACGATTGTATTTTATTAGGAGTAAAGGAACAAATTACGTGTCATAAATAAGTGATCACATTTATTTCGAACGTCGGTGTTATAACGATCATTTGCTTTTGACTTATCAAAACTTCATTCAGAACTGAAACTTTGGTAGAATCTTGCTAAATCTGGCAGGTCACGCTGGAAGATACTTTAGGGCGTTGAGTTTGATCACCTACTTTTGCTGTTGAATGTACCAAGTCTTGACGATTTAGCTACGAATTTAAGGGTTAAAGACAATCTCTTCTTTTCAGTCGTAACCTAATGACTGAGGGACTTGACTATGGAGTCTCAACAATTTTGTCACCACTTCTCTCCATCGACTCCGGCCCTGAGCCAACTGTATCGATGCTTGGAAAGTGCCACCTGTGGCGCCCTGCGTTGTGTGGCTCCACCATGTAGGAAGTGTGTTCCGTGTAGGAATTCTAGTTACTATAAGGACGGTATTTAGGACTTACAGTAGCCGCCTTCAGAGCCTCATTGCTGACTTGCTTGGCATTGCCCAGGGACAGGAAGACCAACAACCGGTGTTCTGTTGTGTCGAGCTCGTTGTTTTTCAGGATCTGGATGGAAGCCTCAATGGAGGGACCCGTGCCAGTGCGCAGGAGACCGTCAAGGTACACCCTCCTATAAAAAAAACATGAGCATAATTAGCTTGTTAACAAAAACGAGTCATAAGTAAGTGATCACATTTATTTCGAACCTCGGTGTTTTTATGATCATTTATTTTTGACTAGTTAAAACCTAATTTAGAACTGACACTTTGGTTTAACTTGTTACATCTGGCACGTCTCGCTAGAAGATGTTTTGAAACGTTAATTATATTCATCTACTTTTGCTGTTGACTATACCATAGACTAATTCTTCTGTGTATTTTAATTATCATGTTATGTATCTTTTTTTTGCGATGCCTATAAGTTACTGAGGAATTAACTTATCATTCTAAACAATCCGTTAAGGGTATACAGAATGTGTTATTATTTTATATAAAAAAACAACTTTTTAATAATATGATGAGCGTCAATTTAGTCAGCGCTGACGGTCGGTCGAGCACTAATACCTTAATGCTCGTAAATAGACAAATTTAGATTTTTTCTATGACGTCGATTCAACTTACTTTTCAACGTTATTGCCCTTAACTTGGGTCCAGACCTTGATGAGATCATCCTTGCTGGTCACGCGGAGAATCTAGTAGGAAAAACATTAAATAAGATTAGTCTTTATTTTTTTGCATTTTTAAGTAAAGAAAGTATATGTAAGTATCGGGAAAGAAAAGTGTAACGAGTTCTTTTATTTTTTAGGGTTCCATACCCAAAAGGTAATACGGTAGCCCATTACTGAGATTTCGTCGTCTGTTTGTCTATATGTCCGTCTGTCACCAGGCTTTATCTCAAGAACCGTATTTCTGTTGCCGCAAAAAAATACTAAAAATACAAAATAAATAAATGTATAGGGTTCCCATACAACAATCGTGATTTGTACAAAGATAAGCAACGTTGCGCGTTCAGCAGGTCTGATTTTTTAGTGTGTTTTTCTTTTTAAAATATGTATAAACTGTACACGGAACCCAAGATGTAGTTGTCTATCTCAAACTTATTAATATATTTATGTATTTCATACCCTGATGAGAGAAGCAAAGGCTCCAGCGGAGGCCTCGGTGGCTTCCTTGCCAATAGCATTCGCGGTATCCTTGACAGCAGCAAGCACGTTGTTGGCGTTGTTGAGGACGGGGGTGCCGCGGGGGACGTCGAAGATGATGGAGCGGGGAATGGTGCAATGACCTGAGGGCAAAACAAAATGTTTCATTACGTGGTTACAATTTTACTTAAAGCAGCGATCCCAGCCGGCAAGCCGGGAGGTAGGTAAAGTCAACAGCAAATGAAGGTGATCAAAGTTAATGACCACAATAACACCGAGGTTCGAAATAAATGTGATCAATTACTTATGAAACGTCATTTGTTCCTTTACTTCCTATAAACAACAATAGTCAGTAACTTTTGACTTAATGTATTGTATACATTATTTTGGAACCCTATTTCATAAGTTTTATTTTTTGCTGTTGACTTTGCCTGGTCTAGATGGGCCATGTAGCAAATTGATAAACTAAAAAGATTTTTGTAAATACATAGGTGTTACAAAGAGAAGAAAGAGCCAGCACACAGAAATACTAATGATAACTTGACTTCAATGAGTGCGAAGCCTTACTTGACCTGTCCAAGTATCCCCTATGCTTTTAAGGTAACTTAAATTCTACCGTTTTGACTTTGATGTTACTTACTCGCGCCGCCAGATCCCGCAGCCTTGCCAGTGAGGGTCAACTTGGTGAGGACCTCAGCCCTGGCTCCGTTCTCTCCCACAGAGAAGGGCTTGTACAGGTACTCCTCAGAGGCCGACACCTTCTCAGGGACTCCATTGTTGACCTTGGTCTCCACGTGGATGGTGGACTGGAGGGCTTGCGTTTCCTTGATTTCCTGGAGAAGAGATACATTTCAATGAATCTGCGAAACTCGAAAAAACTAAAAAACGCGCTTTTCATTAGGTGGGCCGAATTCTTGTCTACCATTTTTGTGGTATAAAAAAACTCGCAATGTGCGAGGACAAATTTACCCGAAAGAGGCTCTGTTTTGGATGTATGTACATAATCAAAAATGTGGTAACACTGACATTATTATAACCTTTTAACTTTTTAAGATACTATTAGTTTGTAAAAGAAGTTCAATTAAGACGAGCAACATTCTCTTTGGTTACAATCGGATCTCATCACCATTACCCACCCAATTAACGTTCTGACTGTTGGGACTCAGGGAATTATCTCTTGACAAGAGACACGATGGCCATGTGCTGGATGGTAAATGTCACATGTCTTTCAAACTCATCAAAGTTCTCAGAACATGCCGGCTCCCTCACGTTATTTGCCTTTACCGTTAAATCCCGAATTTAAGGTCTATCGATAAAAAAGTAATAATACTTACAGCGTTCTCGTTCAAGACGGAAGAGATGAGGCCAGTTTGTCCCTGTTCCCTGTGCGCGCAGCGAGCGAGGTTGCGCGTGCGGTGGACGAGGGTGGCGCTACCTTCAGAGGAGTACGAGATCTCGGTGGGGCAGGCTCCGAAGATATCCACCTAGGAAAGAACAAACATTAAATCATTAGCTACTGGAATTGTTTCTTGTTTTCTTTGCCAGCCGTAGGATCTCTATTATTATATGTAAAATCGCGAAATCTTGTAAAGGATTTTAATAGCTTTGACGCAAATCACTTCTCTGACAATAAATAATTAAATATTTCCGGACAATCCACACAACAACATCTAGCCCCGTGGTAAGCTCTAAGCTTGTGTTACGGGTACTAGACATCTGATATACTTAATATAATAGACTTATATCATCTTCATCTCCCTATTAACATTCCCACTACTGGGACACAGGGACTTCTATCTTAGCGAGAAAGATCAGGCCTTAATTCACCACTTGCACATGCATACAGACATACATATATAGATATTTTTTTACTATACATTCTAAACACCCAGATCAAGGGGAAAGTGCTTGAAGAATAAACAAACACTTGACGCCTCGGCGGGAATCAAACCCGCTACCTCTTGCGCCGCAGGCCTTGGCCCACAGCGCCACTGAGGCAGTCAGATAGATCAGTATCATACCTGAGCAGTGTTGTCAATACTATAATAAAAAAATACCTCACTAAATTTTCTATAAACAACCAGAGGTAAACAAGCAGACAAGCCACCATCATGGTAAGTGGTCAATGTGGTCATCGTCGCCTATGCCGTCTAGAGAAAGTCGCTAAAAATCACCAAATCTATATCTAGTGACTTAGCGAATGCAAAAATCGTTGAGCTATTGCAGAATTCCCTAAATCTAGTGACAAATTCCCCAAAGTGGCAACACTGTACCTGAGTGGTAGACTTCTGTTCTGTCTGCAGCAGAGAGATGATGGCTCTCTTGATGTTGATGGAGCGACGGGTGTCTCCCTCCGAGACGCAGATGTCAGACGAAAGGCGGCCATCTTGAAGCGCGAACCGGACAGGCTTGTTGATGCCTGGCGGACTCGGGTATTTCTGAAAATATAGATGCTTATGAAACTATTTCAATTGTTTTAATTGAACTTATTCAAGTTTAGAGACAGCTCAGTATTATTATTCTTGTTTTAAATATTGCTTTGGCATAATTTCTGTCATGGCATCATAAAACAGAATACGAGTACATGTATAACAATAAACAGAAAAATATTCAAGTCTATGATGTCATTGTGAAATGAATTAGTATTGTTTATTTAGATTAATAAATAAAACCCAACATCTGATATACTTAATATTCGTAGAATAGACATGTGTAAATATTTTTCATAATAAAAATAAAATTGCAAACATTCGCAAATGCCTTCGTTCTAACTGTTTGTAATTTTACCTGTTTATGTCCAAGCAAACGATTTTTTATTTTTTGGAGTTTACTCCCTAGGAAACGATTTGAGTTTTAGGGCCCGGTACGGAAATTTTATGAGGAGTAAATCAAGTGTAACACGAAAAGTTGAGGCGTTACGTAGAAAGAGACAAACATATATATCTGTAGGATTGAACGTGTAAAAGAATGAGATGGCTCTTTGCGCGATACTTCGTAGTCTCACTGTATTAGTTCACTACCTCCAGTCTTATTTCTTAAGAATTCACTAAATCACTTCAAAAACATGATTATAAACCCGGCATGCAACAACACGATTGTCATTGATATCGAAAAAAAAAAATTTCGTAATTATTATTTTATCGGACAAAGTATAATCGTAAATATTCTTATAGAATGATTCTTGAGGATTACTTTGATATATTACACTAAGTAAATAGGGCAAATACAACAATAATAATTACATTCTAAAACACGCGCGCGCGACTCAAAACGTAAACAAACAAGTCTAAAGATAAAAAAAAAATTATTTTAAGTTTTTGTTGCCAGGTATGTTTTTATTGGATCGGAATAGTTGCAGAATTTATTCATGCTCCATCTAGACAAACAGACTTTTTAGACATTATTGCTGAGAGACTTATTTCACCAAGGCTTCCGTTCATGCAGATACGTAGATTACGTCATTTTCGGAATAACTGGACAAATAATTAATGTACCTGTATCGGTTGATAATATGATAAGACTTTTTGATATATATCATAATTATCGTTCGTAAGGAGTAAACTCCAATGGTGCGTCGTAGCTAACACACACACACTTTTTTTTTTACTTAACACCCAGACCAAGTAGAAGTTGGTTACATGAGCATACTAATACTTGACCCCTCGATGGGAATCGAACAAGCTACTCTTGCCGCGCCACTCAGACAGTCATACGAAGCAATTTAAACTGAACCTTTTTTTTTAAGGATTTACTTAAAAAAAAAGGTGTGTGTGTGATTCACACACGATGGAAGTGAAACTTTAGTAAATCGACAAAATAATAAGCTACAAAAAAAAACTGTGCAAAAAGATTTTGTTCAGGCGGTCACCCATCCAAGCACTGGCGTCGCGCAAAGTTGCTTAACCTTGTTAGCGTTTAAGATTGGCTTACCTGTCGCTTTTCCGTTGCATCCGGTTTGAAATCACAACGATTTTAAAGAAGTTTCACTCCAATAAAACTTAAGACCCAGGTAAACCCACCTTGCCATCAGGGCCGGAAATGACCACGTTCTGCACGGTCAGCTCATTCTCGCAGTTGCCGAGAGAGACCACGGAGACCTGCCCGCTGAGCCTGACGCTGGTGTCCTTCTGGTCAGCCCCGGTCAGGAAAACCTTCACTGTGCTGTCCACTGCGTAGTTGTATTTCGTATTCGCGGGAAGTCCTTGGCCGTCTAAGAGAAATAAAAGATTTTAAAAGCTGCTATCAGACCTGTTTCTTAACCCCCACCAAAAATGATTATTGTTTGACCGTCGCCGCCGGTGTTATGAGTTTGACGTGTCTGTCTGTTTGTGTATCTGTCTGTCTGTCTGCGACATGGTGTTTGCTTTTAAGGAAATTAAGGCATTGGAATCGGGGGCTTTTTTTACATTTTCAATTTAGATATAAATTATCTTAGTGGACTGTGTTTAAAGCGATTTTATGCCTTTCAAATAAAAAAATATTATCTATATTTTATTATCTTATATACCTAAATATCAAAAATTACCAGATTATTTAAATTTTTTATTTCTTATGCATATTTAAGAAATTGAAAAAAAGTTTTGGTGATTCGTTCATTATACTCACTTCCTTTACATCCTACCGAACATTCTGAAACGAACAAAATAATAACCAATTAGTAATTACACAATGTCAAAGTTGTCTGGTAGAGACCGCTCTTAGCGATACGACCGCCATTTGTTACATAGCTCTAAGTGCTTTTGTATTGTTTTGCGTTTTAATTATGTGTGTAATAAAGAATAATTTATCTTATCTTAAACTCATTAATTTTATGGATGCAGAAAGTAACAGGACACTAAGGCTGTTGATATATTTAAAAATAATAAATACATTTGATAATGAGGTTGAATACGTTGTTATTGGTCATAAAGAGTCCACGATAAAAAATATCAATATATAAAATATAGGCATGTGGTATTGGCATCAAGCAAACTTAAGTTTAAATCTTAAGATCAAAACCTACACGTCAGCTCAATTCCTGTACCTACATGTCTCTTTATTTTCAAAACTGATTCTCATAAGATATTTTTAAGACCTATATTGTGCTTTATTTTTAACAAAAAACAATTAAGTTTTAGTATGGATACTATGAATTAATGAGTTAAGTCGAACAGCTGTTTTCGACATTATGTCCATAAGAATTCCCCTCTCCTGCCGTGGGTACAACCATTTCCTGACATTTTGTTTACAAAAATAACGTTAACGTTAAGAACAATTTTGAAAATGACGCGATGATTAAAATACAATATTAATTCAGAATTTCATCTTCCTTTATGAATTTGAAGTTAAATAAAAATAAAAAATGCTCGATTTGTTGTGTGTCTTTGATCATTTAGCATTCATTATCATCAGCGATCATATATCATCGCTGATGGTGATGATAAATTATTATTATAAATGCACCGCCGTCATAATTACATATGTCGCTTTCACAACTTTTCAGGTCTACTTTTACAATAGTCCAATTTAGTAATATTTTTTTTTAATATGGTAACTAGGAACTGATCAAGATAACTTTATTCTGCTTACTACGAAACACACTGCCTATGTCGTTCTATTTCTTTCCTGTCCATCCAAAGGTTCTTGTACTCCGATGTCTTGATTGTCTTGTTACTGTTTGTATTGTATATGTGGTGTACCTACTATAAAGAGTTATCTATCAATCTATCTACGCAGCTGTTCAAAATAACTTTATTCTGATAACTACGTAACTGTTCAAGATAGCTTTAATTTGAGTAAAACGAAAAAAAAACAAACAAACTAACATCATCGATGCTTCTAGAAAATAAAACAAAACTACTGAATGTAATGGACGGGCCACCGAACTCTCCCCTTGTTTGGAAATTGGGTAATTGCAAGGGGGGGCGGCCGTCAGCCGCCACGACTCGATCATTCAGAATCACAGCATGTTTATTGAAAGTCTTGGATGTATTAGCTGTAAAATTATGTAGATTTTTATACACAAAGGGCCTGTTTCAGCATATACGAGTAAAATTAGTCAATAGTTAAAATAAAGACCTATTTTGCTTAGTGTGACAAAGCGACACTTAAATAATTGACATAACTAAAACATAAACACGTAACTGACTTAACCATTGATTGGGTTACGCAGATTTTGTGAAATAAGCCTTATTAATGATATGTATAATTAAATCTTAATCTAAGATCATAATTTAGAAAACAAAATCGCTCTATAAAGTTCAATATTAATATTTAATGATAAGATAAGCATAAGTACATACATATACATTTATAAGGATTAGAAATAATTTTATAAGTCCAGAGGCTAAATTAGAATAAGTGAAAATATGTAATCTCTTTTTAAATGAACTGTTGTAGTTTGGATGAGATATTTTGAACCTAAATCTTAAACTTATTCTATGGTTACAAAGATACAGCGATTTGTCTTAGGATATGTTATTAAACTGTGTCAGTGAGATTCACCAACCCGTACTTGGCCATAGTGTTGATTTAAGGTCCAATCTCTCTCTTCAAGAGAAAAATCCCTGTGCCCCAGCAGTGGGAACATAAATATGCTTATAATAAAAAAAAATATATAAATCTTATAAACTTAAGTGTCTTATGTTGAGTGTCCAAAAACTTTGCTTTGTAATATTATGGTTTATGATATTGAAAGACATTTAATCCATTATCCAATACTATATTGAAATAGTTTCTGAAAATCTTCCATAACTATTAACGTGCTACTTATGTGAACCGGATCTGCAGATAGTTGCGGTATCCGCGAACTTTGTAATAATATGACCTTTGAGTTAGTAATGTTTACTCTTCATTGCGATACTGTCATTTACTTTGTAATAAATCTAGGTTAGCGGACATTGTAACGTACGGACATTAACATTATATAGGCTAGATAAAAGAAATAATTCGATCATTTAGATTTAAGGTTAGGTTGTTTGTTAGGTTACTTTAGTTAGTGTTTATTTGGAAAAGTGCAGGTTCTGACATGTACTTCTAACTCTTCAAAGTTTGACTGCTTCAGTGGCGCGGTGGGCGAGGGTCCGCTTTAGGCGCAAGAGGTAGCGGGTTCGATTCCCGCCGAGGGTGTAAGTGTTTGTATGTTCTGCAAGCACTTTTTCCTTGGTCTGGGTGTTTAATATGTATAATAAAAAATATCTATATATGTATGACTATTATAGTAAGTATATCAGATATCTAGTACCCGTAACACAAGCTTAGAGCTTACCACGGGGCTAGATGTTGTTGTGTGCATTGTCTGGAAATATTTATTTAAATATTTATTTATTTATTTCTCAGAACGTGCCTTGTCCTCACGATGATAGCGCACGAAAGCACATTATTAAAGCGCACAAAAATTTAGAGAAGAAAAATCTAGAGTGCGCTGTGGTTTTAACCCACGTCCTTCGGAATGAAAGTCGACTGTGCTCCCACTAAGCCAACACGACTAACCTAATATATATTTCTGGGATACCCCGATATTCATATTCATTCATGCGTTGTTTCATGTGTTGACAAAATTATGACATGACCCCGTTGGGACATTACAACTTTTACTAATATTTAGACTTAGTATATTAGGTTGCTTACTATATAGCAAATATTTATCATTAAATTTAAATATGAGCAAAAAAGATACAGAAAATGTTGAATATTAGGCTCATATTATATAAGCAACGCATTCAATATGCAGTTGAAAATGACACCGTTACTAATATCAAATAACATCAGTTGTCTATGGAGTTGGACGGGATATTACGAGATAATTTGGATCTCTAAAGATCAGCATCCGTATGATCCGTATCCGTACACACGGGGTCAGATGACGATGTAATTGCTAATTAAACGGTTCTACGAAATATTCTGTTTGATCGTTGTGTTAGTGGCTAAGATGGTGATGGTCGAAATATTGTTCCCCAATAAAATTTTAACGCAATTTGTATCACGATTCGATGGTATAAAAATAAACAAAACTTGTACAGTGTGTATAAACTGTAATTGTATTGCAAAAAAAATATCAATAACAGTATTTTTTTTATGTGCAAAAAGATGTAGACAAGTCTGTCATTCACTATAGATACTCTAAGGCATAACATTTTTAGTTCCAAGGGGACCCCTTATAATTTCTGACTCTCTAGCTTCTTTTCTTTCTTACAGCTCTTGGGATACAGCTTCAGACGACGAAGTCTCAGCATAGGATTTCGTTTACCATTTAGGTACGGAACTAAAAATGTTATTATATTACTAAAGACTTCAATTGTAATCATGCGCAAGGAGTTTATTTATAGTTCTACCTAATTCTAGATCATTTCCATATCGCCTAGAGGTATTTTGTGCATTATCCCTCTGCCTAACCAGGCCCCAAGACACAAACCATGTTTACAAAAATTCAAATTCATTTTGTGCAGAAAACAGGAAAATAAATGTAATTGTTTTGCATAATCATAATATTTATCAAAATATTCCAAGAATTCGTGAGAATTTGTTTTGTTAAACGAAGATATTAGGGTCATAGGCGACGGACATAGATCATTTAATAAGTATTGTTTTATCTGAACCTTTCGTTTCATAAAAACGGTCATTGTCAAGGCAAAACTGATAAGATATTTTAAGAATTTTTGGAAATAATTGTGTTCTTTATCATTTAGTTGTTGTATTCGCTTCTCAACTCAGTGTAAAATTGAAGCGAACTGTCAAGACAGTGCTATTTCCTAAATAAACTTTAAGTTGACCTGACAAGGTCAACTTAAAGCGTAAACGTTTTGACTTTGACTTTAACCTAAGTATTAAAAAAAACTAACCAACCTGGTAATGAATAACTTTAAAACTTTTTGTACATGTTTGAAAAACTTTTAATTTTTTTCTTCGGATGGTAATAAAGGTACTTTTTCGTATGAATTGTGTCCAACCTAATAATAATCTAATTTTAGTTGCAATTGTTTTCTGTATACTTTATTATGGATATTCGGCCGCGGCTCGTCACCACCCTCCGGGCTGGGCCAGTGCGATAAGCGATTTTTTCGTGTTTCGTAATGTGGTCCGGAGAAGCCATCTTCTAGGCCTTCATGCTCCATCTGAGACCACATCTTCACTTTACATCAGGTGAGATTGTGGTCATTTGACCTTCATTTGAAGGCTTATCAATAATAAAAAAAAAAGCCAGATATGTTTAAGGTACTCGTAGCAAAAGCTTAAAGCTAAGGCCAAACCTGCGCGACCAAAGCGAAGCAGGAGCGTTCGCCGCGAATAAAAATCGGGTCGTATTCAGGCAAAAAACTTCCCGCGTTGCAAACGCCCCCGGTCGTGTTGCTGACGCGTAGGTTTGGCCTTTTTTCAGCCATTTCTGTGTGAATGTCCAGCAGTATTCATTTATTAAAACATTAATTAACGTGAATTGTTATTACAAAGAAAAGTATGACAGTGATTTAATGAAGTTCAAAGTTTATTTGGTATCAGCGTGTT
Organism: Gymnoscelis rufifasciata; assembly: GCA_929108375.1. Classification (NCBI taxonomy): domain Eukaryota; kingdom Metazoa; phylum Arthropoda; class Insecta; order Lepidoptera; family Geometridae; genus Gymnoscelis; species Gymnoscelis rufifasciata. The sequence continues at coordinate 1,484,870 of OV815327.1, read as the reverse complement.
TATACAGCTTGAGAGATAGTTGAGGTAGCGACAGTGTTTGTGGTACCTATTTATTTACTGGACAGTGGAATATTCCCGAACAACATTGTAACTAATTATAAAGGTACTACAGTAGTTATCACACTTATCAATCACCTAACCCCGAACTAAGCAGAGCTTGTAGGTACTATGGGTTTTATATGACTGATATAGTTCATACATATTTGTTTTGTAAATACATACTTAGATAGCAATGTAGTATCATAAATTTGCCGAGATAATCGTATATTTGATTTCGTATGAAATCTTTAGTTAGATGATATACCAATCTATAGATACATATATTATTATATAGCTCTAAGCATACCCTGTGAACTTAGTTAAGGGAAAAAATGTATTATTGATTTTGGCTTTAACTTTGACTCTTTATAACTAAGGTTTTCTTTACAGACTTGCCAAAATATGAATAGTTTAGTAATTTTACTCTAGGATGAGTAGAATCTTTGCCTTATCTATTATTCAGAACAAAATCGCCAGATAATCAGATTAAATCGAAGCATTTAACACATTCTTTTAAAGATTCTTTTGTTTTATTAAATTTTTTGTAACTAGAAACTGAGTCTTTTTTTTTTGGATAATTCTTTGAAGGGATTTAGAAGATTATCTCTATTGTTTTCTTTTATCTATTGTTAGTTTCTCTCTTATCTATGGACATGGGTTTTACACCTAGGTGTATAGAGAAATAACAAAGAGATACATCGCTTCCTCGAATTCTTTTAATAGAAACCCCTTTTTTCGGGTCGTCATTTTCTTTGTAGGTAAGAATGAACGTAAAGTAATTTTATGAGTTTGTAACAATTTCACGATTTATGTATAGTTGTTTTTTTTTATATTTGTCATAAATTTAATTCCACATTTATTTAATGGAAAGTATCCCGTCAAACATTTAATACAAAATGTCGATTGAATAAAGCTGTTTTTGCTCGAATATCTAACATAATACAATATTTTAAACTTGCTTATTTTTTAATAAAAATATTAAGAACCTAGTACTATAATATTTAAATAATCTACAAAATTATACTTATAGATAGGTACACAAATATATTATTGTAGGAATACTCAGAATAGAACAGGTATTATAGGCGTCCCAACGGCCTACTAAGAATTACATAAACTAGCTATAGCTTGTCTTGTAGAAGCTACTCCTTTCTTTAACATTTATTATTAAATTTTAATTATTCACGGCGCATGTACCTAAGAAAAATTACCTATCACCATCAATTCATTTCATTGAATAAAAAAATACATTTCATCACCATTTCGGTCGCAGGAACTGCAAAGCAATGCTGGACATAGGCCTCCGTTAATCTCAATAAGGCGTTTGCTAATACTCTCCACGCTTGGAAGGCGGGTTCGCAAGCGTAGTATATCCAGGACGGATTTCAGTTTATATATCAATTAAGATAGATAGTTGGATAACACATGCAAACAGTAACAAGACAATACATCGGTAGTACAACAGGCGGCCTCATCAAATATTTAATAAATAATTAAAAAAGTATAAAAAAATGATAAAAAATAAACTCACCACTCGTAAACGCTGGTTTCCATAAAACGGAAATAACTAACAATACACTAAATAATCCTATATTACTTTTCCCCATTTTGACAGGGGTAAAAGTACACTACTATTAAAATAAAAACCAGTCTTTTTCTTATGCTAGCAATACTATTGTGCGCACGCGACGCTCGCCATGAAATGCTGTTGGGATCCTACGGGCAGGGGTTATATAGACGAGATGAGGGGGGAGAACGGGGTGCGGGGGAGGGTTAGGGAACGACCACGAGATAATCAACACAGAACTCGAGGAGCTTATGTTTACCTTCGCTTCTGTTGGTCGGTTATATTGATTGTTTTGAATGTTCTTAATTTTTCTAGAACATTGTTTTTAATAGGGACTGGACATATTTTTTTGAACATAGGGTATTTTCTTAACCATATCAATTTAATTCAAATTATTTGAATGATTTAATTGAATCCTCTGATGTTGTATACCTAGTTAAATGTAAGAAAAAAGTATTGATAGGGCTTAGAAAAAACAGGCTATAAAAAATCAAAGGGTGTTACTGATCACAGCATAAGGGCTAGCACCTGCTTTATGTAATAATATTGATAAAAGCTTAAAAAAACTTGAAGCCACCTTACACCTACTTTTCATTGCTAAAATTCACTTCTATAATAAAATCTAAATTAAAAATTTAAGAAAAACCCCCGTCTCCAATGCCATACATTTCCTTAAATGTAAAACAACATAATATTATGTAATGTGGACGCTGTGAATATTTGCAGATTTTCTGTTTTCCTTCCCCACTCTCACCCCCATAACTTTTAAACGGCTCAAGCGATTTTCATGAAACATGTCTAAGAACACCCACGCCAAACTCACCTTTCATACAAACAAAAACTTGGTTGAACAAATTGAAATTTTAACCCCCGACCAAAAAAGAGGGGTGTTATAAGTTTGACGTGTCTGTCTGTCTGTCTGTGTGTCTGTCTGTCTGTCTGTGGCACCATAGCTCCCAAACGGATGGAGCGATTTCAATTTAGTTTTTTTGTATGAAAAGTGAGTTTGGCACGGGTGTTCTTAGTCATGTCTTATGAAAATCGGTTGAGCCGTTTAAAAGTTATGGGGGTGAGAGTGGGTAAGGAAAACAGAAAATCTGCAAATATACTAGTGTGGGGTATCAAATGAAAGCGCATCGCGTCCACATTACATAATATTATGTTGTTTTACGTTTAAGGAAATTATGGCATTGGAATCGGGGGTTTTTCTTAAATTTTAAATTTAGATTTATACCCTTTGGGGACGGAAGCCTTGTATAGATAATTAATTATTGACACCCTTGCCAAGTCGAGGTGAGACGCCAGTTATTCATAAAATAAATATTGCTCAATATTTTGTTGCTCTCATTAAATATTTTCCACAAACTATTTGTTATTTTGTCCTCAAATTAGTGACCCGAAATTGTTAGTTTATCTTAATAACAATACTTAAGATATTACCTAGAAAATAACAAACAAAAACAATACGAAGAAATCGTTTTAGTCAAAGCTATCGCGCTGTAACAGTAGACGAGATCATAAAATATATTTGTAGCGTAATTATATACTAGCATTACGGTATTGTCCGTGTTTTCTAGATTTTTCCGCTGGAAGAACATATTTTCTTGTGGTTACTAGTAAAATATAGCCTTTTTCGATAAAAGGGATTTTCTATCTACCACTGAAATATTTTTTGAAATCGGAGCGGATCGGTTCTTGAGATTAGCTAGTTAAACCAAACAATCTCTTAAGCTTTATAATAATTGTATAGATATAGCATTGGCGTTTCAAGGACACCTTACTACATGTTATATAGGGCTATTATGTATTATGCTGCAGGTACTTTTTTTCTTAGTCTGCGTTACCTTTTGTTTTAAGTAACAATAACCCGCGGGTTCTACGAAAAGTGCTACGCAGTGCTACGAAAAATATAATTGATTGTTAAAATAATAGAAGTATCCAAAAGTCCTACTCGTATACCTAGACGTATACCTAGTGTCCTACCTATTTAGTGTCTTTGTGTTCGACGTTTTGTTTTGTTTTCATAAGTGTTTCACAAATTTTGTTTTTTTAATTATGACTACTTACCGTCCAACAGAGTCCAATTATAGGAAATTGAATTGAATTGAAGATCTCAAATCATTTTGAACAACTAGTCAACTTAGTTAAATATGAAACAAAAGAAGTGAGATATTTTGGTGCGCTATCACACTCTCGGCTTTCTGTATCCGAGCGTGTGACTCGAAAAGATTTGGAAGGACCGCCAGATAAGCGACTAAGACTCGACTGATGAAGAGTCTTGTCTGTCTTCTATATGAAGCTGAGACTTAGACCCTGAGACTTAATGAGCGGAGGAAAATAGATGCGTTGAAGATGTAAAGGTAAAAGTAAAAGTATTTTATTGCATAAATACATGTGGATAAAGGTGTTAAATAAATTACATAGAGCAATGTATTTTTCCAATATATGGCGTGCAATGTCATGTTACATACGTTAGTGAATTTAATTACAATTGAAATTACCACCAAAGAAAACTAATTTATAAATAAAAAATGTCAAAAAAATTGCAAATTATGAAAATTAAAAATTTTTATCGTCCATAAATTCTTTTAAACTATAATAATATTTTTCGGACACTATATTCCTTAACCTATTTTTAAATAATGAGAGTGGTAATGCTCTTATGCTTTCCGGTAATTTGTTGTACACAAATGGAGCATTACAGAACAAGCTTTTTCGCATCATAGAGGTCTTACAATTTACTGTTTGCACTTTATATTCATCACGTTTACTCCTGTTCTTTTCAGAAAGAAGAAATAGATTCGGATGGTGGTCTCGGTTCGGATGTGGTGGTCTCTTCTAAGGATTCCGTGGACTGCACGTCGTACTAACGTCTGCATTCACGAAGAGCTTCACATTGAGGACAGACTAACGTTGATTGTGCAAATACGGATACCCACTGAAGTTCTTTGGACACTCCATGTAGCGCCTACTTATACAAGGCAGAATGGATGGAGCCTCTCCATCCATTCTGCCTTGTATAATTTCTTGGTCGCTCTCCAACAAGATGGTCGGACCTCATCTCAAATTTGTATCAGTCCACCATAACCGACTGCTCTCGCAGCTAGCAGGGAATGATGGCGGCGCATTGCAAGATCTACTCAAAATAGACCCCCCATAACCACGACCACTCAAGAGTGACCGACTAAGAAGAAGAAGAAGATTTAGCAAGCGCGATGCCAAATAATAAGAACTGAACTGAACTAAGATATTATGAGTAGGTACTTTCGGCGCACAGAATTTATTTGTATGTTTTTAATTTTCAGATTATTTTGAATTTGACGTTGACTGTACTTGGAATTGTTGAAGTAACATTCTATAACTAAGTGACTAAACTTGACTAAAGTGACATTAATATCATGATGAGCTAACAGTAGGTATTCATTAGGAATATTATATTAATTAGGTATGCATAACTTTCAAACAACTAAATTAATTGTTGACTACAATGTTGATCATTATTAGTTTATCTTGCACCGGATGTTGATTGCTTTGCACGTGTGAGATAATTGATCTTATTAAATCATCAATTCCTGTTACTGCTGCACTCACGAGGATGAACTGCATCTGTCTGCGGTTTGACCAGTGTCTCAATAAAAACATTAAATCACAGATCAATATGACTTCTAGATGTAGAAATAGTTATTCTTACTTTGCGTAGGGTTTTTTTTGGAACATAGATGTTCAATGTATTCAAATTCCAGTACTAAAATTGGAATTTTTTCAATTGACCTAAAATTACACTCAAACATAGACACCGTTAAAAAGCCTTGTTGGATTTCGTAATAACCATTCTCATCTAAAAAATAAAGGCTTGTAGACGGTAAAAATCCCAAATTTACCTAAGTCTTCTTAATTTCAGCTTTTTTAACTTAGTGTTGCACTTATGGTCTGGCTGTTGTAAAATACAATTATGTAAGATTTCCCATGCAAAGTTTTGGACTCTTAGCTCTTGTAATTACTGCGATTTTGTGATGAGTCCATTTATGAGTTTTTAGGCTGGAGTTAGGCACAGTACAGTGGGTGTGTTTGGCAAAGAATAACGTGATTAATAATGTTATCTCAAATGAAATTAAAACTAGTTGAGCTTAACTCTTTGCCGGAAGTGGTGTATAATTTGAGACACCTTTACTGACTCATATCTTTAAAAGTAACCACCACCCAAACTCCATATTCACTGGTCTACACATTAGATATTTATCTGTTGAGGACAGACAAACCTTTTAAAAAATGAGGAGATAAGTAGATAGGGTTTATTGTTTGTTTGTATGGGGATCTGGTGTTACATTTCAGATGTTAAGACTACTTAAAGCTACACATATTCTACTACATTCAGCATACAAACATTAGGTACATTTCATGTCACTGTCATATCTATATCTCGAATTGACAACCGTTCTGTTTTCACAGGAAATGCCCTGCTTTTTGGGATGTCCTGGGCTGTCCTGGATAAGTCCTGTTAAGAATCTATGACATATCTATGACATATATGAGAGATAAAGAAAAAAAAGAGTTGTAAAAAATGTGTCGGAGACGCAAAATGGCGTTGAACTGAGTAACATATTAGAGTATTTCACTTTATAATTTTATTTAACTCGACACTGGCAAATTGTCGCTTCAAGCGCAAAGTCCAATTACAAGAAACTGAACCGAACTGAAAAATGTATCAGATATATTACAACATTATAGTAATCTACAACAGTTGTAAGTAAAAACATATAAACCATACATTATACGCATAATATGTGGCAAGTCTTAGAGTAAGGTGTGAGTACACTGCTCGCAGATTGACGTAAACCAGTAAAATCTAACCTTTACGTCAGACGGCCATTCGCCCGAACTGATATTGAATATATTTAAACTCAGAATAAAAAGAAACACAATTATTATTAACATCGCCTTCGCCCTATCTACTGTTCCCAAGTGCAAATAAGAAATCAACTGACCTTTGTAATCTGACTGATAAGTCAGACACTGCTCTTAAGTAGGCATGGGCAATTTAACCATTTTGGCATCTTTTCTGAAGATTGTTTGAACGTACTGTATGTCTCATTATGTATGTTGGTAATAACCAATATGACCGCATATTGGTTATTATGTTTTAGGTGAAGACTAAAACATGACTAGGTACATAAATAACATAAAATACGTCAAAGCCGGACGGACTATATCCGGAACTTTACTTAACTTTTTTTTTGTTCTTGTACATCTTTGAACTTTTTTATAAAAAAAAATATAAAGCAATAAATAGGTGTCCGGAAATAGGTGTCCGGTATTCTTGGACGGGCTAACATACTGACAAATCAGAATACCAATTTTTTTTATGTAGTCGTTTAATCGTGACTTCTGCTTCCTAGGTTTACGCTACCTACGACGTCACCACGAATGACTTGGTAAAGGCTGCAGGTTCCTGGTGGCTAGAGGCCACTGCCACACGTTAAAACTGGAGTCGTCGGCTTAAAGTCAGTTGTTTTTTTTTAAAAAACACCATTGAATGGTTATTTATCTATAACATTTAAAAAAATGTATGTTGGACAATAGCTGCACAACATGGTCATAGAATAATAAATTACACATGGTGATAGAAAAAATGTTGATCTTTTATGTTTTCCTATATTACTGTTGAAAACTGAAATAAAGATACTTTGAATTTTAAATTTTGTATGTTAATTTAAAGTTACAAAGAACAAAAAAAAGTGTTTAAAATGAAACAAAAACATTTTTAGTGAAATTCATGAGGGAACAGATGAACATCCGTCCGTAGCCTTCAAAATCATAACCCTCCTTTTTGCTTCGCCGTAGTCGGGTAAAAATTAAGCAATTCCTACTAAGTTCAAATGTTTTTTTACTACTTTTAGTAACAAAGATAAAAAAATACACCTCGATTTGGGAACTTCCTTTTTTTGTAAAATATTTACTATAATTATCCCGAAATAGTCTAACAGAACAATAGTTTAAATAAATGCGTACCTAGAATAAACTAAAATAAGAACAATCGGTACAAAGTTCATTGACACGACATAAAACTTCCAAGATAGTGGAATTATCTCCAGTTCACTGGAAAAGTTACACATGACCGGGTGGCATTGAACTCCTATAATATTGCGTAATTTCATCATTAATTCAAATCATATATCCATGGGTTCATCAAAGATCCCTGAGGTGATATGAATTACAAGAAAAATAACAGACTTCTAGCATGTACAACTAAATGTATGATAAAAAAAACCTTAGAGTATCTATTTATATGCAAAAATCAATCAACTTCCATACTCACTTTTAAAGCTATCTTTTTCTGCATAACAAGTGATAACTTATAAAAATCACTTCACCTTAAGCTCTTTCTCCTTGGTAAGGTTTAGTATGCATAGTAAAAAAATATCTGTATTTATGCACGACTATTTTATAAAGTTTAATATGAGTTTAGTACCCGTAACACAAGCTAAATGTTGTTGTGTGGATTGACCGGCAATATTTTAATTATATTTATTTTAAGTACTAAGAAACCGTGATGGTCAAGTGGGAGTACACTCGACTTTAATTCCCAAGGTCCCCCGTAACGCAACTCTGATTTTTCTTTCCTTGAAAAATGTGCGCAAAACACGTGCTTTAACAGTGAATGTTAACCGTAAGGAAACCGGCATGTTCTGAGAACTTTGAAGTTTGTAGAACAAGTGACATTCACCAACCAGCACTCGGCCAGCGTGGTGAAATAAGGCCTAATCTCTCTCGTCGAGAGACAAGTCCCTGCGTCGCACACTGGTTCCTCCAATTAGTGAAATCAGGGACATGGAGGTCGAAGGCCGAATTTTGATCTGATTTTTTTTAATTAAGGTCTTTGGGTTATTCTAAACCTCTTTTATAGATTTTTTTTTTGATATACCTGTTCGTTTTCAAGCTAAACGTAAACAGGGGTGCTTTAAATGATGATGAACTAATATCTAATTATGCATCCAGCAGTAGACGATTTGAAGCTGAAATGATATAAATGATTGAATAAATAAAATCATAGCACCCTTATAAATAAATTAAAAGTCAGTCAAGTAATTTTATTTTCTGTATAACGAAAACTAATATATCCTATTAATTTATTTATATGTAGGAAAATCAACACCTATAATGTACACTAATACGCTTATTATAGCTAGATAATCTGTGTACAGTTTCATTTCAATCGGTTTAGTCCATGCCGACTTTCGTCACTATAGGTATATTTCAAAACAACTATCAATTCCCACAATACCAAATTAAAAAATTATATCTCTTCCTGAAATGCCTACAATCCCGTGATGCCGACTTTTTAGGTTTAAAGACTTCTATGGTCATTCTGTCAAAGGGTTATTCCTTCCCTCATCGAGTTTGGGAGCATTACCTCTATAATGCTGTAATATCAGCCCTCCTGTCTGGTTACAGTAAATTAAATTAAATAATAAATTAACTAGCGGCCCACCTCAGTTTTGCACGTTTTTATCAACTAACCATGACCTTTAAACTTCAATATCTATCAGGAATTCTTATCTCACCCACAAACGCGATGAACAAAGAATTGAAATTGTATAACTCTCTCAAGACATGTGTAATACGAATTTATTTTAGCAGTACATCTATATGAATTAAAAATATTTATGAATAGATTATTATGGATTTGGGAGTTTCGTCATCCCAAAGTCCCACGCCAACCTCATCGGCATATCGGCCTCATAATTTTAATATATATAAATCTCGTGTCACAATGTTTGTCCTCAATGGACACCTAAAAACCACTTATCCGATTATAATAAAATTCGCACACCATGTGCAGTTCGATCCAACTTGAGAGAAAGGATGGTTTTTACGGCGAGAAAAATTCGAATAAATTCCGGGAAAGTTTTATACCCGTGCGACGCCGGGGCGGGCCGCTAGTATGTTGATATGTTTTTAAAATGACTAAATAAGTTACTATTACTTATAATTACAAGGTTTCCACCCGCGGCTTGGACTGCATAATAATATATTTCGCAGGGTAAAAAGAAGCTTCCGTCGTTTATTGGGACAACAGCTATGTCCGTTTCAAATTTTAAGGGCTTCGCTCGCATTATCGGATTCACGCCCGAAATATGCTATTTTAAAACAGTAATAGTGACTTATGTGTTATGCTGATATGTAAACTATATTACTGTAAAGTTTCATCAGATTCCAATTAGTAGTTTTTGTGTGGAAGAGCAATTACGTACTTAGACATCCTCAGAAACATTCGCATTAATCGTATTAGTAGGATTTTTAAAAACATTTTTCGAACAGCATTTCATGGCACTCAATAGTTTTACTAAAATTAAGAAAACAACAATTTTAATTCAATTGTAGAGTACTTTTACCGCTTTAAAAATGTGAAGGGGGAACGGGAAGTTTTTTACAGAATCTTGGAAAAGCACAAAATATATAAAGTAAAATTAATAAGTTTTTTTTCAATACACAGTATTTTCATAGATATTGGTAGTACGATGCGGTTACAAAAGTGTTTAAAGTATAAAAATTATGTCGTCCCCCAGCCGAACACAGCTTTTACAATCGGTATGACTGAATTGTGTCATTACAATTTTTTTATAATCAACATTTTGTTTTCTCTTGCCTTTAATTCTATGCCTCTAGAGTCCAACCGTTCGTTTAGTATTTGAAAGGCATCGTTATTCCTTATATTGCAGGATCATTATATCTTCCTTTAAATATTCCATAATAAATATGCTAAATAATATTTAAATTTCTGTGTATTTATTGGTATTACTGATTGTATTATTGTTTAGTAGAAAAATAAATATCTTTTATCTTTATCTTCATCTTTTATTCCACTTGCCATTCCTGCAATCGCATTTACCATATTGTAATATACTTACTAGATGTTACTCTTGGCTTCATCTGCTTTTCCTAGACCAGCCTTCGAGCCAGCGTTCGCGGCAGCATATCTATTTAAAAATCTTCCATATTAACCTATAATAATAATAATAATAATCATTTATTTCAGGCATCTAAGGCCCATATAAACATATATCTTATAGACTAACATACATAAAAAATATAAATCTTATAAACTAAAGTGTCAGCATCGTGGATCATCTGTTACGGCGGTGTCGCCTTGCAGTGTAGGCGACCGATGAACCGTCGAAACTTGACCCCTTGCGGCCAAAACTGCTCATTCAGGAACGTCGACAGATGTTTAGTTGGAACCCGCACCATAAATGAACCGAAGCTCACATTACTGCGGGATTCCAACCTTTCGACGCGAACCAAAAATATAATTATCTATAATTTATCTGAGCCGGATCCTAACATAGTTGCTGATCCTTCACTGTACAATAATATGACCTTTTAATTAGTAATGTTTACTCTTCATCGGTGATAAATTGGTTCTTGACTTTGACCGGCGATAAGGACTTCTGATCGGCCTTCAACTAACATTTTACTGATATCATTGAGTTATAGTTCATTAGGATGCTCTACATACATATCATCTTCTACTAATAAATAAACAAGTTAGAAATTATTATTTAAAATGTATGTGTTGCTTCATGAACATCCCTAACTTAAGCTTTATATAATGCATATCCAGTAATTTAATAGTTTTACTCATAAGAGAAAAGGATGGATGGACCGTGTGAAAGATGATAATGATTAAGTAAAAAAGGAGTGAGTGCCGAGATGAGTGTTAAAGAGAAATGGAACAAAAATACAGGTTGTGCCGACTTTCGAATAGGAGGAAATGGCCAAAGTTCATTTTAACTCAATAGAGTAGATACATCTGTAAACTAGATAAATGTAAACAACCTACCGTCTTATGTAAATAAGAAAACAAAGCTGTTTAAGTAAGCATGATTTTTGTCGCTTTCTAAGGTAGAATTACCTATACAAATTAAATGTAGAATGAACTCATCAACTCTTGGGTATTTCAATTAAACTATTTCCAATTCTCAACTCAGTGTAAAAAATTGAAGCGAACTGTCAAGACTATGTTATTTCCTTGATTATTCTTAGTTTTTATTTAAATTAGATTTAAGTTGACCTGTCCATGTAAGCATAGGCTTCTAAGGAAATAAACGTTTTGACTTTGACTTTGACTTTGTTTAGTTGAGTATTTCGCATAAGGCGGTTTGATTTAAATTGGAGACGCAAAATGGCGTTCAAATGAGTAACATCTTTTTCAGTTTATAATTATGTATTTAATTTAACTCGACACTGGCAAACTGACGCTTCGAGCGCGGAGTCCAATTAAAAGAAATTGAATTGATTTAATTTGATGCCCAAAACGGTTGTCATAAGATTAACCTGAGTATATAGGTGTCTGTTCATCTGTTTCTGGCATCGTAGCTCCCAAACGGACGATTTCGATTCTGTATAATAAATAAATAACGTTTTGGTTTTTCTTTTAATTGTATCTTGTGTAAGTAGTGTCAACAATAAAGTTAATAAACTAAGCTTAACAACAAATTACTTGTCGGGATCCTATGAAGTAAAGTCTTAAGCTTTTAAAAAAGCCGTGTTGGCTAAGTGGGAGGACACTCGACTTTCATGCCGAAGGTCGTGGATTCAAAGCCCGCCACGCACCTCTGTATTTTTCTTCTTGAGAAATTTATGTGCGCTTTAAACACGTGCTTTAACGGTGAAGGCAAACATCGTCAGGAACCGGCATGTTCTGAGAACTTTAAAAGAGTTTGAAGGACATGTGACATTCTCCAACCAGCATTCGGCTAGCGTGGTGAATTAAGGCCTAATCTCTCTCGTCAATAGAGAAGTCCCTGTGTCCCAGCAGTGGGAACGTTAATAGGGTGATGATGATGATGATGATGACTTGTCGGGATAATATTTATTATAACTTGTGTTAATTTAATCCCGTTATTTATCCAAATACCTAATATGAATGGTGCGTGCCATTTACACCTTTCTGCTTTATATACCAAATACAAACACCTTGTATAAAGCGGAAGGGGTGTAAATGTCACCCACCAATCGAACATATTTAACCCCCGACAAAAAAAGAGGGGTGTTATAAGTTTGACGTGTCTGTCTGTCTGTCTGTCTGTCAGCCTGTCTGTGTCACCATAGCTCCTGAACGGATGGAGCGATTTCAATTTAGTTTTTTTTTTGTATGAAAGGTGTGTCTTGCGCAAGTGTTCTTAGACATGTTTCATGAAAATCGGTTGGGCCGTTTAAAAGTTATGGGGGTGAGAGTGGGGAAGCAAAACCGAAAATTCTGCAAATATACTAGTGTGGGGTATCAAATGAAAACGCATCGCGTCCACATTACATAATATTATGTTGTTTTACATTTAAGGAAATTAAGGCATTGGTATCGGGGGTTTTTCTTAAATTTTAAATTTAGATTTATTTGTAACATGATATTTAAGATTTGAAATAAGTACCTACCGTTTTTGGAGGTTTTTTCTTTTCACGTCCGTTAGTGTTTACCCTCAGAATCCTTACGTGACCACCGGGTCAAGTCTTTTCAAGAATCGAATTATGCAGATAATTAGCGCCCTATGTCGTGTAAATGTGCCCAAATTTTTAAATTTGTGCCTCCAACGGCTGCAGAGTTATTTATGAAAAACTGATTTTGCTGCACGAACGTTCGCCCAGCAAAACTTTAAAAAAAAAGGGTATAGCAGTATTTTAAATATGCAAAAAGATAGCTTAAATACTAGCCTAAATGTGCCGTGAAAGCCAAATTTGTGCCTATAAAGATTTTACGAACGAACGAGAAGAACGTTTTGGTAATTTCTATATCTTGGAAACGGCTGAACGCACAGTCATAATTAGGTTACATACAGATACGGTATATTTGCACCTATTTGCACCGTAATTTTCATTAACATGAGTAGCATGGTTTAGGAGCTATTATTGTATTTCCTAGAAAACAGAAAAAATGCTCTGGCTCTCGAATGAACAAGACCAAGGACTTCGTGTTAGTGCCGACTGGTACCTACCCATTATATATATGACACTATAGTTTAGTAGTATAGTTAGATGCTGACAGTTTAGTTTATAAGATTTATATTTTTATGTATGTTAGTCTATAAGGTATATGTTTATATGGGCCTTTGATGCCTGAAATAAATGATTTAATTATTATTATATATTCACACGATCCTGTAAAGTTTCGCCGGCCTACTGTCTTATGCTGCAGGACGCCACCAGACAGGCCAAAAGGTGTGGAGGTCGTCCCACCATCGCTTTCGCGGCCGATCTCGTCCGCAACTTCCTATGTGATCCCGGAATGATGTGTTCTATAACACAGCATTGCGTCGGTCACTGAAGAGATGTATTATGGGGTAAGCCCATCTCTCGGGGTACATGCGAGCGATGTTGCCACTAGAGATTGACTGTTTTTGGTCCTACATCGACAATGCCTGTGTTCCACAATACTATAAATGTGAAAATCAATTTGATATTTTATTGAAATAGCTGCTGAAAAGGCAAAATAGTATTTAATAATAATAATACTAACAATAATTCATTTATTTGCGAGAATGTTTGTACAATAGGTTTTAAATCTAAATTAATAAATGTCCATTAAAACTCTAAAAAAGGTATGCAAATCTATAATAATTACAAGTTATTATCTATAATATAACACTAAAATATACATAAAAAAACTAATTTAAAAATGATAATAACGAATACACATTAATGAATTGAAAATTTAATCTAATTGGTAATTAGGTAGGTAATTATTATTATTATTATTATGAGCCGGTATCATCCCACTGCTGGGCAAAGGCCTCCCCCCATTCTCTCCAGGCATCTCTTTCTATAGCAACCGTCGTCCAGTCGGCTAGAAATCGGTCCAATTCGTTCCGCCATCTTTGTTTTGATCTACCGCGTCGCCTTCTCGCCGTATCAGGGCACCAATTCGTCGCTACTTTTGCCCACAGCTCTCCTGGCATACGGCAGACATGACCAGCCCAATCCCACTTTAGCTTTGCGGCTTTCTTAGCTACGTCTGCTATTTGAGTTCTAGCGCGAATTTCGGTGTTACGTACTCTATCCGTTAAACGGACACCTAAGATGCTGCGCTCCATATTTCTTTGGCAGACCTTGATTTTCGACTTTTGTCGCTGTGTCAAAGACCAACATTGCGCACCATACGTTAAAACGGGGAGAACACAGGTGTCCATGAGCTTGCGTTTGACGGAAATGGGAAAGTCTCCATAATAATAATAGGTAGGTAATATGACAGTTTTTTAATTTCATATATTCATGCATGTCATAAAAACAATTTTCTAAAAGCCAGTCTCTTAGTTTAATCTTAAATTGATTTAGTAGTTTATTGTAAATAGTAATGGCATGATAGAAAGAATTACGTTTAACGAGCTTAAGCCGACATAGAGGGACGTATAACCTATTTTTGTGCCGAGTATGTCTAGTCAGAACATCTGCATGCCGCTTAAAATACTGAGGTTATTGCTTGACAAAGACACATACATCTCTGATATACATGCACGGTAGTGGTAGGATCCTAAAACTCCTAAACAATGGCTTACAGCTGTCTGTGCTCCAGTATCCACATATAGCGCAGATGGACTTTTTTTGGGCTCTAAAAGCTTTGTTGAAGTCTACAGAGTTTCCCCATATTATGAGACCGTAGGCCAATATCGAGGAGACGTAGCCATGGTACGCTGTGAGAGCAGCCTCCATAGATACGCGTAGTCTTAGATTCTCAATTGCATACACGAATCTATCTATTTGAATGCAAATTTGATCAATATGTGCTTTCCAGTTTAAGTGTTTGTCAATTAAAATACCTAAGAATTTAACATTCTGTTTTACCGCTATAAGTGCCTTGTCATTTATGTTTATATTTGCATTTAAAGTTTTGTATGTCCCAAATGGAATTATATTCGTTTTACTCAGGTTAATGTTAAGATTATTTTGATTCAGCCATTCAATTGTCTTAGGCGGCCTCTAGACCTACAATAACATTGTACAATGCTTTTATTGTACAATAAGATTGAAAGGCGCTTTGATCCAAACGACCAATTATATTGCACAACAATACGAACAGCACAATGTTTTCGCGCTCAGTCGGAGAATAGTATTGATCCCGTGTGCACCGCGCGAAAAACATGGTGCAATAAAAATTAAACTCGCTCAAACTTTCGGCCAATCATTGTGCAATCTTCAATATTAACCCTAAACGGTCAATTAAATTGCACAATATTGGCGAATTGTGCAATTTAATTGACCGTTTAGGGTTAATATTGAAGGTCGTTTGGATCAAAGTGCCTTTCAATCTTATTGTACAATAAAAGTATTGTACAATGTTATTGTAGGTCTAGAGGCCGCCTTAGTAAGAGCGTCAATTATTTCTCTTTCGAACGTCAATTTATTATTACACACACTAACGGCCACACCGTTAGGAAACCAATAATTTTGAGTGAGTCGGTTTGCATTTGTTTTATTTTTAGTAATAAGACCAAGTATTAAGTATTTATCTGATTATGACAATTAATTAATACCTTTCAAGGGTTGCGATAAGATGTAAAAGTGGGCCATTTAAACAACATAGCTATCATGCATATAATGCCAAAATTAGAACCATGTTGATAACAACATATATTTTTAATTAATTTTAAAAACCTGATATGAGTACATAGGTATATCAAATAAAGTGTTAATAATAAATAAAATACAAGGTGGTTGGTTAAATAGGCAAATTTGTTTCATAGAAAAAGATTTAGGAGGTATTATAAAATGGTCAAATGGTGTACACAATACAGAGGAACCAACTATTTTTCTATATTATAGTCAACATTATCATCCTAATTACGTTCCTACTGCTCCTGACTAGAGAGAGATTATGTCTTTATTCACCACGCTGGTCAAGTGCAGGTTGTGAATGTCACATGATTTTTCTTAGAAAAAGCCGGTTTCTTTACGATAAAGAACGTGTTTTTATAGCGAACATATATTTTTCAAGGAAAATCCAGAGCTGTGTTTGAACCCTCGGAATGAAAGTCGAAGTGACATAGCCAACACTGATTTTTTATAAATAATAATGTTTCGAATGGTTTTCTATCATTATTGTCTAAAGTATTGGGTATACAAAGATGATTTTTTGCATACGTATTCTTAAAATAGTGCGCTAATTATTCTAGAAGCATGTAATAAGCCAGCTCACAGGAAACTAGTGTTTTCGTATCCTAAGTAATTTCACTCAAGATAACCTCAAAAAAAAAGACAAAATCGTTAATAACTCGTCTATTATATTATGTAGTAGGCCGGCGAAACTTTACAGGATCGTGTGAATATATAATGGGTACCTAGGTACCAGTCGGCACTAACGCGAAGTCCTTGGTCTTGTTCATTCGAGAGACAGAGCATTTTTCCTCTTCTAGGAAATACCTACAATAATAGCTCCTAAACCATATGATACTCATACTAAATTGAAATCGCTTCATCTGTTCGGGAGCTGTGATGCCGCAGACAGACAGACAGACACGTCAAACTTATAACACCCCTCTTTTTCGGTCGGGGGTTAAAACTGATATGAATTTGTGCCAACACCGCAATTATATTCCAACATTGTTTATCGTTCGCTTCGGAACCAATAACAAAGTATTTAACCTCATTATCAATAGTATTTATTGTTATTTATATATCACGACCACCCCAAGTGCTCAGTAACCTTTCGTATGCCTACTTAATGAGTTACCACTGACATATTGTACTTACTAATTATTATTAGTTACTAAGCTCTAGGTTTTTCTTCTTGACAAATGTATGTGCGCTTTAAAACAAGTGCTTTAACGGTGAAGGCAAACATTGTGAGGAAACCGGCATGTTCTGAGAACTTTAGAGTTTGAAGAACATGTGACATTCACCAACCCGCACTTGGCCAGAGTGGTGAATTAAGGCCTTATCTCTCTCGCCAAGATATAAGTCCCTGTGTCCCAGCTAGGTCCTAGTGGGAACGTTAATATGATGATGATGACTTTGTTATTTCTGGTTCCGGGTTTGACTGTTATTCTGTTTGTCATTTAATTATATTATGTTTCCAAGAAATATAATGTTTGTTGTATTTTAACTTAAATGTTGTTGTTGTTTTACTTGAAATTTATAATGATGTACAAGTAAACCCCCGTAAAACACTTTGATAACTAAACCTAAATTAGTCTTTTAAAAAATTAGTAGAATAAGGCATAAAAAGTATTAGTGTGTGTTTTAGCTAATTCAGTATAAGGAACAAGAATCGTAATGGCCTCATTCATCATCATCAACATCATCAACCGGAGGACGTCTTCTGCTGTACAAAGACCTCCCTCAGTTTTCCAGTTTGTTCGGAAGGAAACTGACTTTTTTTTTTAAGTTAGATAAGCCTTCATTTGACCACAATCTCACCTGATGTTAAGTGGCGATGTGGTCTAAGATGGAGCATGAAAACCTAGAAGGTAGATGGCTTCTTCGGGCCACATTACTAAACACGAACAAATCGCTTCACGCACTGGCCCAGCCCGGGGGTGGTGACAAGCCGCGGCCGAGGCCTCCCACCAGAGACTGTTCTTAGCACCACCCGGTCACGTGTAAGGATTCAGAGGGTTAACACTTACGGACGTGAATAGAGTTTACTCTCCAAAACCCGCAAACCCGCCCGTATTCATAAATATTTATCTTTTTATATCATACTGTAGGTTTATAGAACGTCTGATAAAAACGTTATTTATAAACCTAAATTACTGTTGAATCTGTTTAATAACTGGTCAATAAAAGCTTGTTACCCTTGTTTATCTCTATAATAGTCGCTAAATAAGGCACAAATAAGCTTAATGTAGCTAATTCAGATATATTATCTGTAAAAATATTTTTTTATAATTAACAAAGAATTTAACCAAACTCATCGAGAATCGACCAACATCATGTCTTAGGCAAAACAAAGTTGGCCAGATAAGCTAGTTATTAGTTAGACTGAAAAACTCGATGAAATCCTAGAGGGATGAGAGATAAATAAAAAATCGTTTTGTTCAGAAAACTATTTATTCAATAAACTTATTACTACAACAACTATGAATCTATAACATACAACACATGCACAAAACATGCTGAGTTCAAATACATGCAGTCTACCTTCAGTCTACCAACACCGTAGATTAGTTTTCATGTGTGCGTGTGAGTACAGGAATAAGGTCAAACATATGCGTTTCGCGCGACAGAAGTGATAACTGCAACATCTTTAATACTTTACTACAAGTCTATAATATACAACCAAACGTGCAAAGTGCAAAAATAATTAAGGCAAAAAAAATAAACCATGCTCAATCCGAAATTCCATAATTCCATCTTGAATGCTTTCAAGATGGAATTTCACACACACACATAGATATATTTATTTTAAGAGATAAGACCGATTTACTGGTTTTGGTGTACAAAAAAAGGTTTTTTTTGTATTGTATTTCTATTAACACATTTAGACAACGCCAAATGCGTATTTTCCTAAATCGGTTTCTTAAGATCACACTTAGGGTTGAGTGTGGTTTAAAACGGGCGTTAGTTAAAGCCAGCCAGATTCCAGCCTAAACCATTTGCATAATAGCCTTTTACCCGAGTGCACAACGCAAAGGAGTAGTTATGTTTAACAGTCTATGTATGTTCCTTTGTCCCACCATACATATATACTATATTCTATGATTCACACGTCAATCTATTTCTCTTAGTACGGAGAGTGTCGCTAAAGACATGACGTTAGTGAAAATTCAAAATGGCGACTACTAGACGCCATTTTGTAGAAACAAAAAAAAAGTCAACAAACGATGTATTGTGGGGTATATCGTTAAAAAGGTATATAAATCATTTTTTGGTTTCTTTAGACGCTTAAGGATCTATATAGATCTAAAGTTGCGAAATAACCATTCTCACAAGTCGCAGTTTATATTTATTCTTAATTTCAGATTATAAGATAAATTACATATTTGTTTGATATTACAATAGAAAATATTATGTTTCTATTGGCTCTGGCGCATATTTATGTTGCGTTTAGAAAGCGATCATGTGCACGTGGCATAACAGGCATGATGACTACATAAAAACAATTGGTTTTCTGTTTAGTCCGTCGGTTAACCCGCCCAAAAATATTGAATTCTTTGCTTTATATATAGATCATTAAAGTTCCGAAATGGTTATTGAAACGGTACGGTACTCGAAAGCGAAAATCTAAAAATGAAAATGAAATGAAATCTATGTACACACAAACACCATAAGCCGTCACCATCATACCTCATCATCATCATCATCATCATCATCAGTAGTAAGTCTTCCTCACCCAGCGAAGCTTCGGGCCTCTCTGAGACATAATCTTGACTGAGGCACCCGCGGCCGCTTTCACTACCTCCTGAATCTGTAATTACAACTTAAATTATTGGCAAAATCGTAGATTTATACAATTTTTTTTACTTGTTCATGTTTTTTATGATTTATTGCATAATATCTTTAGAATCGGGAGAGTCAAAAGAAAATTAAAATTAGCGTAGATAAATCAACATTTTTTATTGTATCATCTCTTAAATTATAATATATGAACTTTGCCAATTGTGTGTATTACTTTTTTGTGTATTACATTAAGGCTTATGCCTAAATTTTACGCGTCAGCAACGCGGGAATGGACAAGATATTTTAGCCTGAACCTGTTTAAGTACTAATAGCACTAATGGTTATAATTAAAATCAAATGCATTTTGAATGCAGATTTGTAAGTGTTTTATTTATATGTTTATCCTAATAAATATGCTATTGCATTAGTCCTAAACAAAATCGAGTACAACGAGTGTCACTAAAGACATGACGGTAGTGAATATTCAACATGGCTACTACTGGACGCCATCATGCAAAAAAAATGTAAGTCAACAAACTGTGTCATGTGGGGTTTTGTTGAATAAGTATTTAAAAATGTTATTAAATTTTATGCAGAAAAAGATTAAGACACATCCGTAACCTTCGCGCTCACAGGATTCGAATCTGCATCTCCGGGACAGCACCCGGATGTGCTGCCCGGATGTGATTGTGCTTTTGGATGTGTCGTATTCAATATTTTTCTGCATAAAATTAAGACTGTCAAGACAATATTATTTCCTTGATATTTGTTATTTAAGCAATTTAGTTTTATTAATTTTAAGTTGACCTGTCCATGTAGGCTATGTGCTTCTAAGGAAATAAACGTTTTGACTTTGACTTTGACTTTGATTAAAAAAAAATGTTTAACATGCAAAGTGAGGTGCACTTATAAAAATCATTAATATCTAAAAATGATTGATAGTATTCTTTCAACATTTTTCGATCCTACTGACAGTTCAGGATCTATGTCGTTTAAAGTTGCGTGGCAACCATTCTCACCTAAACACCTTAGGCCTAAAGACAGTAAAAAAAGGTGTGTGTGTGATTCACACACGATAGAAGTGAAACTTTAGTAAATCGACAAAATAATAAGCTGAATAAAAAAAAAAAATGTGCAAAAAGATTTAGTTCGGCCGGTCACCCATCCAAGTATGCGTCGCGCCACGTTGCTTAACCTTGTTAGCGTTTAAGATTGGCCTACCTGTCGTTTTTTCCGTTGCATCCGGTTTGAAATCACAACGATTCTCTTTAGAATCGTTGTGAGTTCAAGTTTCACTTCAAAATCCAAAAAAAAAGTGAAAGTGAAGTCGCAATCGGATTTTTTTTTCTTATTTCAGCTTGTTAGTTTTTTTATGTTAAGAATACTTACACTCAACATGAGACTCTGCGCGTTGACAACCAGCATGTCCATGGCTTCTGTGTCTTCCTTTGTGCCTGTTAATATCATAGAATACATAAAAAGAAAGTTTCAAAACTTAAAGCCTGATTTGAAAACACGCTCTAAAAAGTACGAAACATAAAACATTTTTAGGGAATAGCCGTGGTCTCGGTCGGCCGCAGCGTAACTTAACTTTATGCGCTAAAGAGAAAAGGATGGTACAAAATAACATCCAAAAAAAACCATACTTCTCCCGGGGATTCTTAGCACCCCTGGCCCCGCCGATACCATGACCGCTACCGTAGCCAGGCCTGGCGGGGCCGCCGGGAACTCGGGGCCGTGTGTTGTTGGTTTTACTCATCATTGAGGGGATTTGCCAATACTCGCCACGCTTGGCAGGCGGGTTGGCGAGCGCAGTTATATATATGGTCTTGGTAACCAGAAAGACGCTGCTGCCCATCTTCAGGTACAATTCCCTTGGCCGGGTCCTACGGCGCCCACGGGAGGAGATGGGGGGCAACATTCTTATGCCGGTGCCCGCGGCAAGGCTTAGGGTTCAAGCCCCCTTAAATATTTTTATATGTTTTTACAGACAGACTGACAGACGACGAAGTTTCAGTTATATGGTCCTGAATTACTAGTACTATGAAGTACTTAGTATAAACATTGAAGCGAACTGACAAATGTTATTTTCTCGATATTTTTTTATTAACAATTTCGTTTTATTATTTAGATTTATAACGGGATATTTACCATGATATGTTGCGCCATAACTGTTGAGTTCAACCGTGATCATGGCGCATGTAACTGTGCCGAAATATCGGGAAACTCGAAAGACAATCAATCATGGCAAATATCCCGATAAAAATCTAAATAATATTGATAACCATGATAGTTTCAAAAGTTAATTTCGTTTTATTCATTTTAAGTTGACCTGTCCATGTGGGCCATGTGCTTCTAAGGAAATAAACGTTTTGACTTTGACTTTACATCTATTAACGTATGCCTTGGTCGGCCTCGCCTTATCCTGGCATTTTTGGAGGCCCACATTTTATCATTCATCAAGTTATCTCAATTAGTTAATAATTTAACCAAAGCTACCGGCACTCACCCTGGTGACCAAGCGATGAACTTTTAACAGTTGTCAACATCTTCAGCTGAGCACTGATGGTAGGTATCCTCTCGCATGTTGTTAAAAGGTTCTGAAATGTAAACAAATTATAACACACTAGTTTAACAGGCCGCGGCGTCACTTGGGGGATTTTTCTTAAATTTTAAATTTACATTTATGTGTGTGGTGTTTATTTGTGTTTTTTTATGTATTCAATATCTTATTGTGTAAAGACTAGCGGTAAGCTCTATTTAATTATGAAACAAATGTATTACCTTATTTTAAGAGAACTTATTTTGCTCCTCAGACAATAAATATCTTTAATGAATCTAAATTTAAGAAAACCCCCGATTCCAATGCCTTAATTTCCTTAAAATTAAAACACCCTATTATTTTGTAATGTGCACGCGATGCGCTTTCATTTAATATCCCACTCGAGTATAATTTCAGACTTTCGGTTTTCCTTCCCCACTCTCATAATTCCAACCCATAACTATTTAACGGCTCCATCCTTTCAGGAGCTATGATGTCCCAGACAGACAGACATACACACAGACAGACACGTCAAACTTATAACACCCCTCTTTTTTGGTCGGGGGTGGTTGTGTCTGTTCACGTCCGTAAGTGGTAACCCTCTGAATCCTTACACGTGACCTCCGGGTGGTGCTAAGAACAGTCTCTGGTGGTAGGCTTCGGCCGCGGCTTGTCACCACCCTCCGGGCTGGGCCAGTGCGTGAAGCGATTTTTTCGTGTTTCGTAATGTGGCCCGGAGAAGCCACCTTCTAGGCCTTCATGCTCCATCTTAGACCACATCGTCACTTTACATCAGGTGAGATTGTGGTCAAATGAAGGCTTATCAATAATAAAAAAAAAAAAAAAAAAAAGAATAGAGGAACTTCTTAACTTACATTCTTGATTCTGATATCTGTACACTCGTGCGCCAGTTTCCTGGCGAGAGCTGTCACTTCGTGCGACTCCGACACTATGGACTTCGAGGTCACCAGCAGCGCTTGCTTCTTGTCTGTGCCGGGTAAGGTTATCATTTAATTAAGATTTAAATGAAGATATAAAATATGTGGTGTTTCAACTTAACTAAAGTTAAAATCGTAAGTTTATTCGAACACAGAATTCGTTAGAGATCACTGCGAATACAATATTATAAGCCCACTGTGTCCCAACCCTGGGAATTTTTCTAAAAATAATAAATATATTATTTAATATACAGGCGTTTGGATATTCTCTCGAGCGTCGCGGCCATTTTGCGCAATTCTGCGCATCTGTCACAGTGGCGTACTCTGTAGCGGCGAAAAATCGGCGCGTCATATTTAAATAGCGATATTTCAACAATTTGTTATTATAGCTTCTGAAGGCTACTAAACAGATGCGCGTTTTTGAATTAACCTTTCAAAGGTTTTTTGGAGGTTTTGTCTGTTCACGTCCGTAAGTGGTAACCCTCTGAATCCTTACACGTGACCTCCGGGTGGTGCTAAGAACAGTCTCTGGTGGTAGGCTTCGGCCGCGGCTTGTCACCACCCTCCGGGCTGGGCCAGTGCGTGAAGCGATTTTTTCGTGTTTCGTAATGTGGCCCGGAGAAGCCATCTTCTAGGCCTTCATGCTCCATCTTAGACCACGTCGTCACTTTACATCAGGTGAGATTGTGGTTAAATGAAGGCGTATCAAAAAAAAAAAAAAAAAAAAAAAAAAAAAAAGGTATGTCAACAGTTGAGAGGACAACAGCTGTAGTTACTAAATGTCTAATGAGCCACATCTTAAATAACCACTCATCGGACTTTATAGTCGGTTTCTTTACATTACATAGATCAGTTTTTGTCTATATTCTTTTTCAAATTTCAGCAATGTTGATCTATTGCTAAATTACTGTATCTAACAGAGTATAATGTTACCTATGATTAATAACAATAGTATGAGACCAGTAGGGTTGAGCTCTCACCAGTTTCCATGTACTCCGACAACCTCGCCATCAGCACAGCCATCCTCCTGGCGACCCCCACGATCTCGTTGTCTCGCGACGACCACTCGCGGACGCACTCGTGCAGATCTCGGGCCACGGTCTGTAATTAAGTGGTGCCCACATTTTATTAGATAAAAATATATTATACTAGCTGTGCCCCGCGGTGTTACCCGCGTTATAATGTATTTTCCCGCGGAATGACGTTTTCCCGCGGTAAAAAGTAGCCTATGTTATTTTTCAGGCTCTAGAGATTCTGTGTACCAAATTTCATTTAAATCGGTTCAGTAGTTTTCGCGTGAAAGAGTAACAAACATCCATACATCCATACTTACAAACTTTCGCCTTTATAATAGTAGTAGGATTACTAGTCGACCCAACAGACTTAGTCCTGTCCCACGTCTCAAAAAACAATATCTAGTTGACCGTATTGTGAATCTAAACCATTCTCGAACCCACTTAAACACACACAACAAATTTCATCAAAATCGGTCCTGCCGTTTAGGAGGAGTTCAGTGACATACACACTCACAGAAGAATTATATATATAAAGATGTATCATTCGAATAAAAAACATTTTTATTACTCAAAAGTATGTAATACCGGTTATTCGCCAATACACGGTAAGTGTAGTGTGTCGTGATCGAGTTGTGTTCGAAAATGAAACAAGTGGTAGTAGCACTAGTGAGCGTCAACCTCGCAATAAAAGACTCAGAAACAGGGTAGACCGTTTCGTTTGTGAATAGCCGTCTGCCCAAATCGCAAAAACAATGATAATTCAGTCGTTTCCGTGATCGTGGCGCTTGCGAAAACATCGAAATATCAGAAAACTCAAAAACCGTTAAATCATGGTATGTTACCCGTTTTAAGTCATAATAATAAATTTTTACTTTTACTCCGCTGACTGTAACTTTGCAACAAAATCTGTTAATGCAGATATAAATAGAAATAATAAAAAAAATAAACTATGTATTTAGATTTATAACGTGATATTTATCACGATTGATTGTCTTTCGAGTTTCCCTATATTTCGGCACAGTTAAATGCGCCATGATCACGGTTGAACTGAAGCTGCAGCGATTGGAGTAACAGTTCTATTGGCAGACAAAGCGGCCTACCCTCTTTCTCAATCTTCTATTGAGAGCCGATGCATCATTAGAGTCCCGATAACCATAATTGTTTCAAAAGTTATGTAAAATAATGTAATTTGTCAGTCTTCTCAATTACCTATATAAAACACAACAAACAAACCGTATTTTTTCCATGTTCTTGCCAACAAATAGTCCAGACGCTAGAGTGCATTGAACTGTAGCGTGACGCAATGTTTTCGAGCAATTTGTACTAAAATTATTCGTCACAAGCTTCCACTCCGGAACTTTTATGCTCTATATCTTGACACTTTCTTTATTCTCAATATAGCGAAAAATAGGTGTCACATAGTTTTGGGCGGACTATAAGACGGACTAAATAGAAAGCTTATTTTTTAATGGTGTCGTTTAATCATGCCTTTATTATTTTATATTGATCTACAATTATTATTTAATATTTATCAGGAGCCCAGAAAAAAATAATTGAATTAATAAAAAACTCGTATTTAAACTCGGTTTCCGTTTCCGGTCCTGGTATCGTAAACATCACAGTGTCGACGCTCCGTAAAATAATTCAAAAATAAATACATATTGTCACCATTCTCACAAGTAAATCACATTCAGCGAACAAATAAGTGAATCTAGAAAGTTTCAAAAAACAATCACAGTGTATCAGTGTACAGCTACATGGAAAATCTCGAAGAATCCAAATCAACAAAACTTTGAGGTTAGAACTGTTATCCATAGACATTATAGAACAATAGTACCAACACATAAAAACTGTTAACTGACAGTTAGTGTCATCTGTCTGTCAGTGTCATCCATCATCTGTTACCTAAGTGTGGACAGCATACAAATTAATTATCAATACGTTCCTTCACACGCAATAATTTAACAAACATGGAAGGACAATTTCAGCTCCTATTCGATAAAATGAAAATAGAAATGCAAAATCAAACCGTAGAATTGAGTAATACGATAATGGAAAAAATAGATGAGAAATTAAAACCTATTGTAGAAGAAAATAAAAATTTGAAATGTAAAGTTGAAAACTTAGAGAAAAGAGTGGAGTACTTAGAAAGAGAGAAAAAAAGCAACAATATAATCATTCACGGGCTATTAGAAGAGGAAAAGTCTAAATTGGAATTACTTGGAAAATTGAAAAAAATGTTTTTAGATGAATTACATATATCGATAGGAGAATATGACGTGAATAAGATATACCGCATTGGAAAACCAAATAAAGGCGAGAAACCAAGGCCGATGCTTCTTGGATTAAATAGTGGGTGGAAAAAAAGTTAAATAATGAAAAACAAGAAGAAACTCAAAGAAATATATTTAACTGAAGATTATTCAAAAGAAACTATAGCAAAAAGAAAAGCGTTACAACCCAAGCTAATGGAGGAAAGGGCAAAGGGAAATTTTGCATACATAAAGTACGATGAACTCGTCGTCAAAGAAAACACAAGCTCCAACGATAAAAGGAAAAGAGAAGCTTCTACTTCTCCTC
Organism: Gymnoscelis rufifasciata; assembly: GCA_929108375.1. Classification (NCBI taxonomy): domain Eukaryota; kingdom Metazoa; phylum Arthropoda; class Insecta; order Lepidoptera; family Geometridae; genus Gymnoscelis; species Gymnoscelis rufifasciata. Next base: position 1,457,822 of record OV815327.1, on the reverse strand, counting down.
AAACTAATTTACAGCCAAGGAAACAGCAGACACTAATCGGAAATAAGAATAACAGAATGAACGCATTTGATATGATGAGGGGGCGATCTAACTCCCTCTCAAACATAACAACAGAGAAAATACAATAGCAATTAAACACATACGACTCACACACAAATCGAAACAATAAAGCAAAGAAAACTAAACATACTCCCCCAAGCCGACTGGTCCTCGTGGGGGAAGAAGACCACAACCCTCCAAAGATTAATAAAACGTCAGATATATACATAGCTACATTTAATGTGAGATCACTAAGAACGACCGAAAAACTTCAGGAACTGGAATTAGGCATAGCTGACATAAATTGGGACATTATAGGAATTAGTGAAATGAGAAGATACGGGGAAGGAATTGAGGATTACGGGAACTATATCCTATACTACAAAGGTGAGACACCAGGTCTATATGGTGTAGGCTTTCTAATTAGAAAAAGTCTTGCTCATAGAATTGAAGAATTAAAAGGTATATCGGAGAGAATAGCAATTTTAAACATAGTTTTACCATTATGTAAAAATGATAAATGGACTATTATACAAGCATACTCACCTACAGAACCAAACAAAAAAGAAGATAGAAAAGAAATAGACAAATTTTACAAAGACTTACAGACAACTATTGAAAATTCACATAAAAACATTATCGTAATGGGAGATTTCAATGGTCAGATAGGACATTGTAACAGTTATGGAGAGAATCATACAGTGGGAAAATACGGATACGGTAGAAGAAGCAAAAATGGAGAAAAACTGATAACTTTTGCTTTAGAAAATAAGTTAAGCATTCTCAACAGTTTTTATAAGAAAAAAGAAACAAGGAAATGGACATGGATCTCGCCAGGTGGGCTGTACAAAAATGAAATTGACTTTGTCATGAGCAACAGACCCAAGACCTTTAAAGACATATCGGTTATTCACAACTTAAATTTTAACTCCGACCACAAAATGGTACGCGCAAAGCTCACAGGTGATCCTATAAAGAATTATAGAAAATTTAACGACAAGAAAGCAGTCATAGTAAGAACCGAAAACAGCGACCAACTCATCACTAACCTACAAACTAAAATGAAGAAAGAAGAAACAAGCACACAGTCAATACAGACAAGATATGACAAATTCATAAACGTGCTAGTAACTGAAACAAAGAAAATAAACTCAGAAAAGAATAAGAGGTTTTCTAATGAGACATATCAACTGCTACAGGAAAGGAAAGAACTAATACGAAGAAAGGAAAATAAAGACAACCGCTCCAAAATAACTGATATTAGCAAAAAGATAAATGAAAGTATGAAGAAAGATAAGAAAATAAAACGACAAGAAACATTTAAAAATCACATTGAGAAAACCGGTGGCATCAAAAAGGCTTTGAAAGAATTAAACATTAAAAAAGATTGGATGGTAAAAGCAAAGAATCAAGAGGGGAAATATACAAATAAAAGACTCGAGATAATAAAAGTAGCCACAGACTATTATCGAAACTTATACCAAAGCAAGAAACACAAACTAAAGACCTTCCAAATTAACGAAACAGATGATGAGCTTATACCAAAAATACTACTGCAAGAAACAATACGAGCGATCAACACTCAAAAGAGAGGTAAGACTCCTGGTACCGATCAAATAACAAATGAAATACTGATAGCGGCAACACCGGCGATTGCTCCTATTCTAACAGATCTATTCAATGACATTATAGAGACTGAAAGTATTCCGGCTGATTGGACTACATCTATAATAATACTGCTACATAAAAAAGGTGATAAGGGTGATATAAGTAATTATAGACCTATCAGCCTGATGTCCAACGTCTACAAAGTGTTCTCTAAAATAATTTTGTCTCGGATTACACCAACACTCGACTACAATCAACCGAAAGAGCAGGCTGGTTTCCGAAGCAAGTATTCAACTGTAGATCATATACATGTCCTAAGGCAAGTTATACAAAAATACAAAGAATACAATAAAACTTATTACCTAGGATTTGTTGACTATAACAAGGCTTTCGACTCTTTGGAACATGATTATATTTGGGAAGCACTACGTGTGCAGGGAATACAAAGAAAGTATATACAAATACTCAAAAATATCTACTCAAACAGCAAAGCGCAAGTTAGGCTAGAAACAACCGGAGATGAGTTTCCTATAGAGAGAGGTGTGAAGCAGGGTGACCCGGTCTCACCGAAACTGTTTTCTGCAACTCTGGAGATGATATTTAGAAATCTGAAATGGAACGAAAATGGAATCAATGTACACGGTGAAACTCTAAACCACCTACGTTTTGCAGATGACCTGATCCTATTTTCTGAGAACCCGGAAAGGCTAGAACAAATGCTACAACAATTATCCGATGAAAGCGCAAAGGCAGGACTTTCAATGAACACAAGTAAAACAAAAATTATGACTAATGGTTCACAAACCTATAACATCAGGATAAACATGGAGAAAATAGACTATGTAGAAGAATACATTTACCTTGGACAGTTAATAGCTCCAATTGATACAATGCAAAAGGAAATTGATAGAAGGATAGCCAACACCTGGAAAAGATACTGGTCGTTAAGCGAAATTATGAAGAACCAAGACATGCCAATAAAAGAAAAGAGAAAAGTATATAATACATGCATTTTGCCATGTTTAACATATGGATGTCAAACATGGGCATTAACAGAAAAACTAACAAGAAAAATAAATGTTTGCCAAAACGGTATGGAGAGAAGTGTAATTGGTGTAAAAAGACAAGATAGGGTAAGATTAGAAAATATCAAAGAAATAACCAAATTTAAAGATGCAAGGAAAATATGTAAAAAACTAAAATGGCAATGGACAGGTCATATGATGAGAGAGAAGAATGGGAAATGGACAAGAACCATATCTGAATGGTACCCCAGAGATGGGAAAAGGAACAAAGGGCGGCAACCAAAACGCTGGGAAGATGACCTTAAGAGAACTGCTGGACAGGAATGGATGAGAATTGCGAGGGAGAGAGAGAAATGGAAATCTTTGGAGGAGGCCTATGTCGAAGGACAAGCTGGGGAGAGAAATTGCCGATCTATAAATAAGAAATAATTAAGAAAATCGCATTGTTAACTCAACTCAGTAATAAAGGCTTATTTTATTTATTATTTTATTTTATTTATTATTTAAACAAAACTTAAACTACAATAGTAGTGTTGCTACAATAGTAAAGTTAAGTTATAGATATAAAGTTTACTAGCGACATCTAGCTATAACGCTTTGGAACTAATTTTACTAATTAATAAACAAACTTACGTATATCTGCTGGTTTGTGCCCTTCGCCGTGGGCTGTTTCTTGAAGATATTCTCTCCGCCTAAAGCGGATTCCACCTCGCCGGTCGTTCGCAGCACCTGTAATGGCAAAGTCAAAGTTAAAATCAATCAATTTAAATTTTACAGGACCCAACATAGAAGAAAAGAAAATACAATTTATTATCTTACCCTACATATTATTACAGGAGAAGTCCAATACAATAAGGAAAAAAGACAAAAATGGTTTTACAGAAATTCAAAAACATTAAAAAAACATATTTGTCATAAATTGTCATATTAATCAACTATCAATATAAATCATAAATAAATCTTACAAATATAAATGGACATGTCTAAACATGTAGAAGTAAAAGTCTTGCAACAATAATACAAAATATATTTGTATTAAATAAGATTTTGTTAAATGTTAATACAATTATGTGCCATATATAACGTTTTAGATTATAAGTAATCTGTAAGTTGTATGTCATTTATAAATAAATAAATCTAAATTTAAAATTTAAGAAAAACCCCCGATTCCAATTTCTTAATTTCCTTAAGAGTAAAATACCATAATATTTAGTAGTTAGGGCACGCGATGCTCTTTCATTTAATACCCCACTCGAGTATATTTGCAGATTTTTGGTTTTCCTTCCCCACTCTCACTCCCATAACTTTTGAACAGCTCAACCGATTTTCATGAAACATGTCTAAGAACACACGGGCCGAACTCACCTTTCATATAAAAAAAACTAAATTCGCTCCATCCGATCGGGAGCTATGATGCCACAGACAGACACGTCAAACTTATAACACCCCTCTTTTTTGGTCTGGGGTTTAAAATAGACTAGAAGAGCAGCAGTACAGTGCATAGAACCGACCTCGGCAGTGCTCTCCCTCCAGTCGGGCAGGCGGCTGGCGCGGCAGTCGGCGGCGGGCGTGGCGGCCTGCAGGCGGCGCCGGGCGGCCTGCAGCGCCGAGTGCAGCTCCGGGTCCTTGCGCACGTCCAGGGACGACATGCCCACTTCTATGGAGCGGTTTGCTAGTCTGTGGAAAGATTATAAGATCTTTGATCTACATCTACCGCATAAAACCTCTAGAACGCGTTCAACCTATAGTTTCGTCCTAATACATGGCGTTACTATAATGTATTTAAGAACTCCAAAATTGTAATAACTGATAGAGCTGTGTTGTTCTATTCGCTAAACTCAGTATAAAACATTGAAGCGAACTGTCGAGACGATATTATTTCCTTGATATATCTATACTAATATTATAAAGAGGAAAGGTTTGATTTTTTGTTTGTTTGTTTGTTTGTCTCGAATAGGCTCTGAAACTACTGCACCGATTTAAAAAATTCTTTCACCATTCGAAAGCTACACTATCCCTGAGTGACATAGGCTATATTTAGTTTTCAAAAATAATATGATTCCTTACCAAACTCCGATAATGTAACCCATGGTGAAAAAAAATGAACCTAAAATCTTTCTTTAATCGCGAATGTTGCGAAAACTATTGAATATATAACAAAGTGATGTATTACAACTTTGTAGAACTTATCATTATCTACAAAAAACGTCGTTACATCATATCTCGACGTTACGATTTTTTACATTAAAATACCACTGTTTGAAAAGGCTCTTTATTTGTATCTTGGTATTAATCCTTAACAAAATAAATTATTTATTATGTAAAACCTTTATATAACTTTCTGAATTATTAGATTCTGACATTCCATTCAAAATATATCACGAGTAAATTTTTTTTTAAATAACCGCTCGGCGGCTAACTATGCGTTGTGGAGTGGCAGGCGTTACTCGGGCACAGAGGTACGGGAGGGGGGTTAAGATCACGAAATAATCTGCCACGCGACTCCCTACTGAATGGTCGTGTGCGGAAATAAAAAAATTGTCGCTTGATAATATTTTGTCGCTTAGTTAGTAGTTAATACTTCGTAACTAACCCCATTCAAAAAGTTATTTTCAGAACTAAACCCTAGCATATAGCATAGATATTGTACATATCGTCGGTTGCAGGTTCAATTGGGTTAACCACCAAAACACGTAAAATAAGTTGAGTATACAGTTTTTCGGTTCAATTGGGTTAACCGTCCGTCCCGTAATCCGTCGAAATTATATTGTAACTGAGTAGGTATGTGATCCATTTACATAAGTCGAATTGTTGTATTCCTATGACCGAAGAAGGTTAAGTTGGTGTATGTATCTTGGCAAACCAGCATTGATTACACTAATTCTTAGCTTGAACGAAAAGTTATAACCACACAGTTGGTTTTATATTGGTGTACCAATATAAAACCAACTTTCATCAAAAAACTAACGTTACACCAATTGACCCGCACCAAGTTTATGTTTGTTATCGGTTACACCAATTTGAGCATTGCAATCAATAGTATGTTTTCTCTTACCTTAATCTTCTTATAAATAATAAATCTAAATTTAAAATATAAGAATAACCCCCGATTCGAATCCTTCAATTTCCTTAAAAGTAAAACACCATAATAATGTGTAAAGTGCACGCAATGCGGTTTCATTTGATACCCCACTCGAGATTTTTGCAGATTTTCGGTTACTCTAACCCCCACAATTTTTAAACGGCACAACCGATTTTCATGAAACATGTCTAAGAGCACTCGCGCCAGACTCACCTTTTAAACAAAAAAAACTAAGTTGAAATCGCTTCTTCCGTTCGGGAGCTATGATGTCCCAGACAGATACAGAATACAGAATTTATTCATAATACCATTATTACATGTCAGAAATTAATTAATTAAATATGTGTGTAGTTAAATTATATAATTACAAATATTATAATATTATACATAAAAAAATTATATAAGTGGTAAACTTAAAAAATCACTGATGTCATACAGTACCATATCAGTGAGCCACTTTCTTAGTTTATTTTTAAAAATATACTAAGAAAGACTAAGATAGACACGTCAAACATATGACACCTCTCTTTTTTTGTCGGGGGTTAAAAATGAATCGCAAAATGTGTTGCTAAGCGCATAACTCAACAACGCCTATACCAATTTAGCCAATTTATTTTTTTAAATGTTCGTTGGAGTTTAAGGATGGTTTTTACGGCGAGAAAAATTCGAATAATTTTGAAACAATTTTGAATAATTACCCGTGCAAAGCCGGGGCGTGCCGCTAGTAAATAATAAATCTAAATTTAAAATATAAGAATAACCCCCGATTCGAATCCTTCAATTTCCTTAAAAGTAAAACACCATAATAATGTGTAAAGTGCACGCAATGCGGTTTCATTTGATACCCCACTCGAGATTTTTGCAGATTTTCGGTTACTCTAACCCCCACAATTTTTAAACGGCACAACCGATTTTCATGAAACATGTCTAAGAGCACTCGCGCCAGACTCACCTTTTAAACAAAAAAAACTAAGTTGAAATCGCTTCTTCCGTTCGGGAGCTATGATGTCCCAGACAGATACAGAATACAGAATTTATTCATAATACCATTATTACATGTCAGAAATTAATTAATTAAATATGTGTGTAGTTAAATTATATAATTACAAATATTATAATATTATACATAAAAAAATTATATAAGTGGTAAACTTAAAAAATCACTGATGTCATACAGTACCATATCAGTGAGCCACTTTCTTAGTTTATTTTTAAAAATATACTAAGAAAGACTAAGATAGACACGTCAAACATATGACACCTCTCTTTTTTTGTCGGGGGTTAAAAATGAATCGCAAAATGTGTTGCTAAGCGCATAACTCAACAACGCCTATACCAATTTAGCCAATTTATTTTTTTAAATGTTCGTTGGAGTTTAAGGATGGTTTTTACGGCGAGAAAAATTCGAATAATTTTGAAACAATTTTGAATAATTACCCGTGCAAAGCCGGGGCGTGCCGCTAGTTTTGTTTAAACGATTTAGTTATATTAATTTTAAGTTGACCTGTCTATTGTAGGCCATGTGCTTCTAAGGAAATAAACGTTTTGACCTTGACTTTTGGCATTTCGGGAGACCTGTTACAATGTGTTTCAACCGGATACAGAAAACGGGGCATGAAAACAAAAGAAAGGGAAGGAAAACTTCTTATTGATAAATGATTTTCATAAAAAAAAAAGACTAATTTTATCACTTATTTTGTTTTCATGCACCGTTTTCTGTATCTGGTTAAAACACATTGTAACAGGACTCCCGCAAAGCAGGCTTGCCTCGTGGGGACCGCTGCTAAGTGAATTTGTAACTGCGTGTTGGTAAATAAATATTTTAGTATTTTGTAATGTGCACAAACTTTAGGTGGCAGCACTAATGTGACAGTCACAGTCACAATCTTAGGCTGATATGGTAAATCGTTCCAATGGATGGCACCAGTTGGCACCACCGTCGATGTGCACAAGATCTGGATAATCAATGTTTTAAGACCCCTCATATCACAGCGGCCTAATGTATTTCCAAACGGGTAAAATAACTTTTTCCAAGAATACAATATTACAGCGACTATTTATTATTTCAACAAAAATCCCCGTGCAATGTCCGGGGTGAAAAGCGAGCAGTAAATAATAATGAAACATTCATTGATCAACTGATAAAGCTGTGTTGTTCTATTCGCTTCTCAACTCTGTGTAAAACATTGAAGCGAACCGTCAAGACAATGTTATTTCCTTGATCATTTTTGATTAAACAATTAAGTTTTTTTTATAATGATTTTGAATAAGTGGTAAATAATTAATAATAGGCAAGAGCGCCATCGTTTCCATTGAATCTGAATTGCAATTTCAGCAATGGAAGTAGAATAGTCCTTGGATTTTCTACGAGATGTCGTTACTCGGGGCTTCACTCGATAATACAAAGTGCAGAAAAATGTAGACCTATCACGTAATGACGCGTTGGTGTAATTGGTTATCACGTCGGGGCGCTATCCCGGAGATGCAGGTTCGAAACCTGTGCGCGAAGGTTACGGATGTGTCTTAATTTTTGCTGCATATAATTTGAAAATAAGTTTTATTCATTTTATGTTGACCTGTCCATGTATGCTCTGTACTTCTAAGGAAATAAACGTTTTGACTTGTCAGTTTGACTTTGATTTCCTCTGGGTGGTGCTAAGAACAGTCTCTGGTGGTGGCTTCGGCCGCGGCTTGTCACCACCCTCCGGGCTGGGCCAGTGCGTGAAGCGATTTTTTCGTGTTTCGTAATGTGGTTCGAAGAAGCCATCTACCTTCTAGGTCTTCATGCCCCATCTTAGACCACATCGTCACTTTACATCAGGTGAGATTGTGGTCAAATGAAGGCTTATCGAGCATAAAAAATACACTAACCTTATGATAGCTCCAGAAGTAATATGTCCCTTTTGCACGTCGTTCTGCGCAGAAGACTCTTCGCGCATGCGCTGCATAGCGTCTCCTGTAAACATACAGTAGCACTATTGTTAGTCACAGAAAGTAGCAGGTTTGATTCCCGCACCACGATGATCAGATTTTATAGACCATTGATAAGGCCGCCCATTAGTTTTATATAGCTACTCTGTATGGTAGATTGTTTTATTTGCATTAAAGTGTCCATTCATGCGAAGTTCCGCTTGTGGCGCAAGATGTAGCGGATTCGAATCCCGCGTAGAGGTCAAGTTTAGTGTTTGTGTGTCCATTATGCATTTAAGTATTATTGCTATTAAGTATATCAGATGTATGACCCGTAACACAAGCTTAGAGCTTACCACGGTGCTAGATGTTGCTGTCCTGATTCCCTGGTAATATTTATTTAAAAAAACAGATAAAAATGCGTAGAATAGTCTTACCGGCAGTTTGTACAAAGTCCATGGGGTCAACAGTCCTGTCGCACAGATCTCGAACCTTCGAGATGGATTCTGTATATTTCGCCAGCAGCTCCTTGTATTTCTCTATCGCCGCCTGTTAGAACAAAAATGTTTTATTTTAGCCACCTGTTGATGATGAGTCACCTGTCGTATTTAACGTGGAAATGTTATCCTAAAATTACGTTAAATAGCACCGGCCAGAAATATTAAAGGATTTTTTTGTAAATTAGCCCCATGCTTTTCGTACAGGTGCTATTTAGCTAGGTGCTCTAACTATTAATATTTAGGATTTTTAAACATTAGGTGGTAATTTTATTAATTACAAATTATCACTAGCAGGAGCCCGCGGTGTTACCCGCGTTTTAAATGATTATCCGGCGAAATGAAATATTATCCCGCGACAAAAAGTAGCGTAGTTATATTTTATTCCATGTTGAATCTATCATATAAAATAACAGGCAAATCGATTAATATGTTATGCCGTGAGGTTACTCGGCGATTCCGTTATGAGTCGTTGCCGACACGCTGCGATTCCGCTCGTGATAATCATAATCATCACCCTATTAACGTTCCCACTGCTGGGACACAGGGACTTCTCTCTTGGCGAAAGAGATTAGGGCTTAATTCACCACGCTGGTCAAGTGCGGGTGGTAAATGTCATGAGAATGCCCTAAGAGTTTAACACAATCCCTTTTTCTTAACTGAGGAAATCCCTAAAATTCGCACACACTAACTTTAATTTAAATATTCTGTAATCGTTTATATAAAATTTAACTGTCACTATTTCCTTGCATGTATTTTTATGTATTTAATTCTGAATAAATGATTTTGTATATGTATTTGTATTTGTACATATTTAAATGAAACATTGCTAATCTACGAGTATTTAATTACCTTGTTATCAGGATTAGCGACGCGTTCTTGAGCGGCCTGCACCAGCAAGGGAGCCAATAGCTCAGTCTGTAACAAAGACAATGAAAATGGTCAAAATCAAAATGTTTGTTTCCTTCAACGAACATACATACATACATACATGAACAGGTCAACTTAAAGCTAATTTGTTAATCAACAATGTCAACTTTAAGAACATCTTGTTTGGGCACTTTCCGTAGCAATGCACTGTGGAAATTTTCTTCGAGTAATTGTATTTTTAACCCCCGACCAAAAAAGAGGGGTGTTATAACTTTGTCGTGTCTGTCTGTCTGTCTGTCTGTCTGGGACATGATAGCTCGCGAAAGGATGGAGCGATTTTAATTTAGTTTTTTTTTGTATATCTTATATATAACATTTTCGTGTCACAATGTTCGTTCCCGTACTCCTCCGAAACTTGGCCGATTCTCATGAAATTTTGTGAGCATATTGAGTAGGTTTGAGTATCGGCTAACATCTATTTTTCATTTTGCAAAACAACGTTTGCTGGGGTTAGCTAGTATAATATATATTTAATTAAATTCATGTGATGTTACTCTAGTAATTATAATTGTTTTGTCATAAATTAAGTGTAGTGAGTGCCTCATACATAAATAAATCAAAATTTAAAATTTAAGAATAACCCCCTATTCCAATGCCTTAATTTCCTTAAAAGTAAAACACCATAATATTTAGTAATGTGCACGCGATGCACTTTCATTTGATACCCCACTCGAGTATATTTGCAGATTTTCGGTTATCCTTCCCCTCTATAACCCCAATAACTTTTAGACGGCACAACCGATTTTCATGAAACATGTCTAAGAACGTTCGCGCCAGACTTACCTTTCATACAAAAAAACTAAATTGAAATCGCTCCATCCGTTCGGGAGCTATGATGTCCCAGACAGACAGACACGTCAAACTATACCCTCTTATTTTTTGTCGGGGGTTAAAAATAGGTAGAGATTAGTAGGTAGTGTACGAAAAGCCGTGTTGGCTAAGTGGGAGGACACTCGACTTTCAATCCGAAGGTCGTGCGTCCAAATCCCGCCTAGCACCACTGGATTTTTCTTCTTGAGAAATTTATGTGCGCTTTAAACACGTGCTTTAACGGTGAAGGCAAACATCGTGACGAAACCGGCATGTTCTGAGACCTTTAAAGAGTATGGAGGGCATGTGTCATTCACCAACCCGCACTCGGCCAGCGTGGTGATTTTTTTTTTATTTTTTTTTATTGTCGATAAGCCTTCATTTGACCACAATCTCACCTGATGTAAAGTGACGATGTGGTCTAAGATGGGACATGAAGACCTAGAAGGTAGATGGCTTATCCGGACCACATTACGAAACACGAAAAAATCGCTTCACGCACTGGCCCAGCCCGGAGGGTGGTCAGAATTCAGGCCTTATCTCTCTCGTCAAGAGAGAAGTCCCTGCGTCCCAGCAGTGGGAACGTTAATAGGGTGATGATGATGATAGTGACCTGTTCCGTGCAGCGCAGGATGTCCGCGCCGGCGCCGCGGCTGGCCGCGTCGGCCGCGAAGCGCGCCGTGCGACTCACTCGGCCCAGTTGAGCTAGGAGCTCAGCTATTTTGCGTTCTAGGAGGAATGCGCGCTTTTGGGAATCTGCAAACAACAAGTGGCAGGTACATACTTCGCCAATGGTAAAACGTTGCCTATAACCGCGACTAGATCAGGCTAAGCTCGTTTTACCGCCTTAATGATATCAAATTGATATTTATCTAAGTAAGATAAGAGTAGTTACTAAGATTTGGTAAGAACCGTAAATAAGTCGGATGGGTTTGCCAACCGTCATCAACGTGAACTAAAACAAACCCACACGAACGACTGTTCAGTTAACTGAACACACAAGCCAGTGTGCGCAGATTAAGCTCAACCCAAAAACTGAAAAAAATATAATTAGTGCGCCATTTAAATTGCTAACAAAATCGTTTTCGTTTTATTTTCTTACTAACGAAAAATCTTTAAAGCATTGCCGTTAACTTTCGTGACGTAAAGATTTAGCGCGATTTTTACTAAATTAGTAGGAGCCCCTATAAGAATGCCTATTGTTTATGTAGTCATCAAGCCCATATGAGTATATTTGCCTCTTTGAATCTTCATATTACAGTAATGTTGTTAACAACATTACTAAACTTCTGATCATCTGTAATACAGCTTTAAGCTACCACAGTACAACAGGTGACAGAGTTCCTAAAATGTTATGTTCTATCAAATTCTAATTTCTTTATTTGCACGAACATAAGTAAAAAAAAGTAAGGTCTTAAAATAGTAATTATAGATGCATTATGTTCTACCACATTCATTTGGAATGCAAAATCTTAACAATAATTTGCAAATTAAAAATGTATAAAATAGAAATGTCATTTGATTGTAAATTTAATTAAAATATCTAATTATTATTTGTTTGGAACATATGGACAAGTTTGACTTATTTTCGGTTTATTGTTTAAATGTCGATATATTCTATTTCTATGAATATCTAGCAGTAGTTTAAAAATACCAAATATAAAGACATCATGTCTAACCACTAACTTCTTACCAGGTTCACTGTCGACCAAGATTTCCAGGTCCGCCAGCGGGTCGCTGACTTCTATGAACTCTTCCACGACTCGCGTGACCAGTCCTCGTTGTATCGACTTCTTCAGCTCTTTAAGTCGGTCCATTAGTATGCTGAAATAATGTGCACGTACATAAGGTTGTCTGATAGACATCGTTCTTTAGCGATAAGACCGCCATTTGCCATATAGTCAAAAGTGCTTATTGTTTTGTGTTTTAATTATGTGTGCAATAAAAAATATATTCGTCTTGTTATCAAATGTGATGTCTTGTTATCAATTAGGATTATTGGGCAAAACCTACATGCTTAACGATTATATTAAATATTCAAATAATCTATAGCAATCAGTAGAACTGAGGGGACTGTCCGTCTTTTGCTAATGCAAATAAGATATTGTAAACACTATATATTTACCAAACAACGATTCGTACACAAAGTCGCATGAATATTTAGGAATACAATTTAAATAATATTCTATTGCGGTTAAAATGCAGGAAAATTATGATTATGTTGAAAGCCCGACCTACATTAGTTATTTTTGCTCCTGTAGCTAATTTTGATTGCTTAGGTATACATCATAATACCTTTTTAAAATCCACACAAACCACATATACCTATTATTGAGACAATTGGTTTTCCACAATCATGGTCCATGCAGTAGCAGCAAGGCGCACAAAAAATTACACATAAATATGTTATTGTGTTTTAAATACCAACCGTTCGAATGAAAATTACAATAATTAAAAAAAAATTTAAGGATAACCATTTTTACAGTTTTATGATTTTATTGTAGCCTGATAACTGTACTTAAAGGATCCATTATTAACGATACACCTTGTATTATCATCTAATAATAATTTCCATGTCACATTAAAAGAAAAAAGACAATTTAATACCAATTCTTCTCTCATCTTGATCTCAGTTAAAGAACTAATCGAGTTTATAGCGAATGGTGAATTCGGGGCTAAGTCTTATATAATTGGTTTTATTCTTATCTTTCTACTGTGATTTTGGAGAATTCTGTTTTTTTTTTTATTTTGATGTAAAGCAGGTCAGGCAGGTACCCACTCTAACGTCCAGCGCCCGCGGCGTAACTAGGGACTAACGTCCCAGCGCGCGTTACGCGCGCCGAGCGTGAAAAACGCCGCGTTTTTTCCGTTAAAACTATTTATCACATAAAAAGTACTAAACCTATTTCAAAACCAAAAATGTATTTATTTTCTTTATTATAATTATATAAACTTGAATAATAATATGAATCATCGTACCTACATCTTCATTTACTAAAAAAATATCAAACATAGGATGGTAGCATTTTTAGACTGATTTGGAGACCTATTTTGATAAATTTATTTAAAATACTTCCTCTGAACATTTAATTATTATTTTGGTACCGTTTTAACGGGGTTGGAGTCTAGTTTTTTCAATAACATATTTAATTTTAATACAGATATCACAAGTAAATCATAAAGAAATTAACTTGCGAAAAATAGGAAAATGGCGGAAAATTTCTCTCACTTTATTATCAAAATAATTTTTTTTTCATAATTTTTGTTGCCAGGTATGGGTTTTTCTAATTAGAATTTAGTAGAATAATTATTGACAATGACATCTGACATTGACACTAGCAACTTGTCTTATTAGAAAATAAAGAAAATCCGAAATAAAAAAACCAAAAACTCGTGTGGCACTCTAGTACCATGGACGTTAGTCGGCATAAAGTTTTGTGGCACTACAGTACCACTGGACGTTCAAGTGGGTACTTACCTATACTTTTCGTGATCGTAGCGAGATGAGCACTGTGTCAGCAGCTCTTCCGTTTCGGTGATCACGTGTCGTATTTCCTCCCGTTCACTGCCTTTCAGATCTTCTGACATCTAGGCATAAGAAAAAAATAATACATATTTCAAAAAATATCTATAGGCTATAGTTATATACAATGTTGTGGCATTTCTAATAGATGACGATTATCTTTATTCAGGTAGAAAATGCCTTGGCATTAAGCCCACCTTTTGTACAACTCTGTATTTTTCTTGTGCAATAAACCTTCTAGGTCTTCATGTCCCATCTTAGACCACATCGTCACTTAACATCAGGTGAGATTGTGGTCAAATGAAGGCTTATCCAGCATAAAAAAAAAGAGAATTCTTAATAAAAATAATAATATCTTTGAATAATTATAATAAGAAAAATAATTTATGTCTACGTGTTGCTCGTTAAATTTTAATTAAAATCCTAAGAATTATTGTATTTATAACAACACATCTTCTACACCAAGATATCTTTAAGTTTCTTTACCATTTACTATAACCCATTCCCACCCCCACTCTTACCTGTACACCTACTCCTCACCTGTATCACAGCTTTGGTCGATCCGTCGATCGTGTTTCACCGTGTATATGTTTATATATTTTTAATTCGTTTTAATTCATATTGTTCATGCCAGTGAGTTCTTTAGTATAAAATAAAAATAATAAATTAAAAGTTTTATTGAGCTTATATAGCTAGTACATTCATGAGACCTTATCCAATTCAATTTGTGCATTATAACAATAAATTAGTTACAATATAACCACTTCACTGCACTTGCTGGATAATATTTGACTTATAATGAAATGAAGCTACGAATCAAATATTCATATTCATTTATTTGTTAACTTACTTAACACCATTTGTTACCACATGAATCACATGTAACAAATGGTGTTAAGTTTTATATATACCCTTACATGAGCCCCGTTGGGACATTACAACTGATACAAAAATAGTCTTAGACTATAGTAGGTAAGAAACTTATTACATATTAAATATTTAACATTAAATTTAAAATTGTTTAAAAGGAAAGTTTTTTTTTATAATAATAATATGGCTAGTGAGAATCTTTAATTGTTTTTAATATTTATATTACCTATGTATTTCTATTGTATGAAGTAACATATCACAGTTTAATAACTAGATCTAGTTTCTTAAATATTACTATTTTGAATAATAGAAATAAGTAATAGATAATAAGTGTGGTAGATAATAATAGTAAGTATAATTCTTACCTTAACAGCAATATCTATGACATGTCTGGCTGCTGTCTGTCCGTTGGTTTTCACCTCCGCCTTGCACATCGGCTTCGAGAGCCAGCGGTTAGCGAGATCCACTCTGAAACACCAGGCATTTTAATTATATTGCTATTCGTATACAATGATTTCAAGAAAATTTCAGCCTAAGTGCTTTCAGCTAGCTTAGGCCCACCTCATCATCATCATAAGCAAGAGGTTTGGTTTTGGAGGTTTTGTCTGTTCACGTCCGTAAGTGGTAATCCTTTGAATCCTTACACGTGACCTCCGGGTGGTGCTAAGAACAGTCTCTGGTGGTAGGCTTCGGCCGCGGCTTGTCACCACCCTCCGGGCTGGGCCAGTGCGTGAAGCGATTTTTTCGTGTTTCGTAATGTGGCCCGGGGAAGCCACCTTCTAGGTCTTCATGTCCCATCTTAGACCACATCGTCACTTTACATCAGGTGAGATTGTGGTCAAATGAAGGCTTATCGATCATAAAAAAAAAGCATCCCTATTAACGTAACCACTGCTGGGACACAGGGACTTCCATCTTGACGAGAGAGATTAGGCCTTAATTCCTTGGTAAATGTCCCATATCATTCAAACTCTTCAAAGTTCTCAGAACGTGCCGGTTTCCTCACAATGTTTGTCTTCACCACTCTACCCATAGATACCTACCTCCTACTCCCACCTCTCTCAGCCTACCTCATTATATGTAAAAATTTTAAGGTTAGACTTGCATCAGCTATGGTTATTTAAACTAAAATCAACTAAATACAGTATCAACCGATTTTAGTGTTTATTTGGCCAGAAAATATATCGAAGGAGATGATAGCACCAGGATCTGATGATAGCGTCCCAGAGTAAAATCTCTTGATCTTGACGTCAACGGTGAAAGGTATTGTTTAGTGTCTTCTTCTTAAATAGAGACATGAGAAAAGTGTCGATGGTCACGTTTTTTATTTTACTTTACGTAGCAATTTAAGTCATTATGTAATATTACTTACTTTGCCTATATAATGGCTAGATGGTAATAAAATAAAATAAATATTTCCAGACAATGCACACAACAACATCTAGCCCCGTGGTAAGCTCTAAGCTTGTGTTACGGGTACTAGATATCTGATATACTTAATATAATAATCATACATATATAGATATTTTTTATTTTACATCTTAAACACCCAGACCAAGGAAAAAGTGCTTGCAGAACATACAAACACTTTCACCATCATCGGCGGGAATCGAACCCGCTACCTCTTGCGCCGCAAGCGGACCCTCGCCCACCGCGCCACTGAAGCAGTCAAAAAATAGTGTTGTAACATATTTATTTAAAGGAAGCTTCATTATTAAAAATATTTATTACTAGGATTATTGTTACTTACTGAATTTCCAGGAAGGTTTTGTTTTTAACGTCTTCTTCGACGAGATCTTCAGGCGATCCTTCTAAGATGCCTGCGCGTTGTCCGTTTAACCTACAAAAATATTGTTCTTATTTTAATAATCAAGTTGTAGAAACTAAAGCCATCTTCTAGGCCTTTATGCTCCATCTTAGACCACATCGTCACTTTACATCAGGTGAGATTGTGGTCAAATGAAGGCTTATACAGCATAAAAAAAAAACAAGCTATGGGAATCATGCCGGCACAGTACCTGATGCTCTTCAACAGCGCATCATACGCGTCTATCAACTTGGTCTTGGTCGTGTTGAAGGTCACCCAGGTCATCATCTCATCATCATCATTGTCGGCGGCGTTCACTTCCTTCACCAGCGCCAGCGTGTGGTTTATGAGAGTCCTGAAATAAAAGTATTTCTATCTCCTTCACTTTGAATAATTGTCGCATAGTCTTTGGCCTTTTATACAGACGGAGCATTACCACCGCTAGACCTTATATCATGTGGTTCGTGATGCCCAGTTGTCCCCTCTGAGTGACCGGTAAAAGGGACAAGTGCGGTATCGCTTATACGATGTCCCAGTTGTCCCCTCTACACGGTCCGAATTACCATCCACATTTAGTGGATATTACGGGCACTCGCACTAGGCGATTCTCATCCACACAAGAGCGAATTATAGAAATATGCGATCCAACTATGTCCACATCGACGCATACAATCAGGTGAGATTGTGGATATATTTATATATCCCATAGAAAAAAACACAAACATACATACATAGACAGATAAACACATTAACACTCCATTGCGTCGCGCAGTTGGGTAACAAAAACTTCTACATTAGATCCGTAAGTATTAACCCTCTGAATCCTTACACGTGACCTCCGGGTGGTGCTAAGAACAGTCTCTGGTGGGAGGCTTCGGCCGCGGCTTGTCACCACCCTCCGGGCTGGGCCAGTGCGTGAAACGGCTTCGTGTTTCGTAATGTGGTCCGGGGAAGCCATCTACCTTCTAGGTATTCATGCCCCATCTTAGACCACATCGTCAGTTTACATCAGGTGAGATTGTGAAGAAAATGAAATCTAGCATAAAAAAAAGGTGTGTGTGCGATTCAAACACGATAGAAGTGAAACTTCAGTAAATCGACAAAAGAATAAGATGTATAAAAAAAAAACAAAAAAAAAACTGTGCAAAAAGATTTTGTTCGGTCGGTCACCCATCCAAGTACTGGCGTCGCGCAACATTGCTTAACCTTGTTAGCGTTTAAGATTGGCTTACCTGTCGTTTTTTCCGTTGCATCAGGTTTGAAATCAGAACGATTCTAAAGAAGTTTCACTTCAAAATGATTGCCTTACTTGTTGTTGGCGGCGAGGTCGTGGGCGCGGGTCCCCTCGGCCGGCGCCGGCGCCAGCGGGCAGGCCTGCAGCAGCGCGTGCGCGCGGCCCAGCTCCTCCAGGAGGGTCACCGCTGGCACTGTTACTTTGTCCTGGATAAATTAACATTTCCAGACTAATCACTAGAGATAGGAATAGGTAGGTAGTACAATTTGGGGTAAATGACCTCAAACATTATCAATAGTATGGATACGCCCCGGGGTTCCAGGAAAACGATTGAAAAAATATGACCGAACATATTTCCAATAAATACCTTATTTTCATTATGCTTTTATTATTTCTTTAAAAACCATGACAATAATCTATAACAACTAAAATAAATATTAAATTTTCTCAGCAGATATAAATAAAATTCCATAATATTACATTAAATCTGATTAATAAGTGATAAACCTCACTTTGCATGTTAAACTATTATTACATTTTAACTCGATATTACAAAGTGCAGAAAATTTGTAACCTATCACCTAATGACGTGTTGGTATAATTGGTAGCACATCGGTTCGCTATCCCGGAGATGCAGATTCGAATCATGTGTGCAAAGGTTACGGATGTGTCTTATTCTTTTTCTGCATAAAATTTTAAAATAAAATTACATAATTGCAGGTTAGCATTATTCCAAACAAAACCATGTTTTCTTGTCAATTGTTATGTATTCAATTATTTGACTGTAGTACTTAAAAGCACTATACAACAATGCCAAAAAGGTAACAGTAAAAGAAATTAGAAAATTATAATATTAATAAGATTTTTTAGTTTAGTTTTTTTATATCTTAATATATATAAATCTCGTGTCACAATGTTTGTCCTCAATGGACTCCTAAACCACTTAACCGATTATAATAAAATTCGCACACCATGTGCAGTTCGATCCAACTTGAGAGATAGGATAGTTTAAATATCAAATTATAGTCGCAATTTTAATTTATTGCTAATAATATGTCGGTTATTATCTACAGGTTAACAAAAGTGTAAAATAAATGTATTTTTATAGGTTGTCTATGTTTTTTCTTGATAAGCTATTTACTCTTTGAGCTAATGTCTATGTCTCGAAAGTTCAATATTCATTTTATAGGTTGTCTATGATTTTTCTTGATAAGCTATTCATACATGGTGGTTAAATACTCTTTGAGCTATTGTCTATGTCTCGAAAGTTCAATATTCAACATAGTTTTCAATCATTTTTTTCTGACATGAGTTTGAAGTACTTAATTATTATTTTTTTGTTAAAAGCGTCCGTGAAATAGCAGAGATTATCTATATTCTATACATAAATAAAAATGAATTGTTGTTCGTTAGTCTGATTAAAACTCGAGAACGGCTCGGACGATTGAGCTGATTTTGGTTTTAAAATGTTTGTCGTAGTCCAGGGTAACCTAAACAGTGAGCAATAAGGAAAAATTGCCGGGAACATTTTTACCCGTGCGACGCCGGGGCGGGCCGCTAGTTAACTTATAAAGTCTAGGTACTGACTGGTTTGTTCCAAAAGAAACAGTCCAGCTCTTCAAAAAATAAATCAGATCCAGTAAAATCAAGGTCCTGTATACGAAAGCCACACACAAAGCCACAAATGGTCACACACAGAGATTGAATCAGTCCATAAAACGAGCCAAGGTGTCGTTAAAATAATCAAATCAATCAGGTTACTTAAATTTGCAACCGGCACGTGCGCACTCAATGAACCGAATGACAAAAAACTAACGAACCTCTTTACTCACTAAATCCCTATCTTATCGCCGCTGCGCCTTTGTGAAGCCGAAACAATGCATTCTATAATATTTTGCGTCTAACTTGAAGTAAATACAAATATGGCGGCAAGTTTTTCTTCATTAATAATCTGATGAAATAATAATATAAATCTTAAGATTGTATTTTCAAATATTATTTTACACAGTATACAATAACAATTTCTCATGAAATTCCCGGGGTTTGTGGCATGTCCATATTAAGATATCTTCATGAAGTCCAGGCAAATTGCACTACCTATTCCTATCACTGCTAATCACGCAGCACCGCGTTGAATCGCGAGGAGTAGAAGAAGGGAAGGGAGGCGTTAGCCCTGCAGTAAGACAGTGCAGGCTAAATAATAATCATCACGCAGCATCACCTAACCCCAAACTAAACAGAGCTTGTACTATGGGTGTAAGGTGACTGATCATTTTCTTCTGTAATTTCATTACATAGAAAACACCCAGACGCGAAACCGGAAATTGTAGATCGTACAAAGATATTATGCATATTACATAAGATTTCAGCGAGACGTGATTCTGTGTACGGATTGTGTACAAATTGTAAAACTTGACTTGCCATGTATAACGCCCAGTTGTATTATTATGGTTAATAAATGAAATTGAAATGGACGAGTCAGAAAATACTTGTTAGAATGAACGGAGTACGGCAGCCGAGCGGCTGTGAGAGTTTTCATATTCATATTAATTTATTCGTTGCTTTATGTGGTGACAATATATTATGTAGGTGTTCCATATACGCTACTAGCTGGCTCGTCCCGGCTTTAAATACAAAAACCTCCCTTCTACATATGGCAGGCTTTCAGCTTTCAAAAGCCCATTTATCGAAGGCGTATATACTAAAGGCTGCTTTTTACAGCGACAAAATTCGTTGTTCTCGCGGGAGAATCGAAAAAGACGGACAACGCCGTATATAGCATATCTTTATATATATAATTCTTCTGTGAGTGTGTATGTCACTGAACTTCTCTCAAACGACTGAACCAATTTTGATGAAATTTTTTGTGCGTGTTCAAGGGGATCTGGGAACGGTTTAGATTCACAATTTTGAATAAAAATTTTGAAAAAAAAATTGAATAAAAACCCGTGCGAAGCCGGGGCGGGTCACTAGTATTAGTATAGATTTGTCTATCAAAACTCACCATACTGTGCTCATTCTTCAGAACCTGTACCAGATCTGTTGCAACAGTAGCGACGCCAGCCTTGGCTCGCGTCAACGTCGCCTTGGCGCCGCCATCTTTGACTTTCAGCTGCGCATCGTCCAAGGCGCGGGAGAAGTCGTCTATACGCCTTTGGAAGTCTTCCGTTTCCTCTTTAGCCTGTAAATAAATAGATATGGATGATAACTTTGCGATGTAATGGTGAATGCAGAATATAATGTGAACAAAAACATTTTATTATTTTTTATTTTTGATAAGCCTTTATTTGACCACAATCTCACCTGATGTAAAGTGACGATGTGGTCTAAGATGGAGCATGAAGGCCTAGAAGATGGCTTCTTCGGACCACACTACGAAACACGAAAAAATCGCTTCACGCACTGGCCCAGCCCGGAGGGTGGTGACAAGCCGCGGCCGAAGCCTACCACCAGAGACTGTTCTTAGCACCACCCGGAGGTCACGTGTAAGGATTCAGAGGGTTACCACTTACGGACGTGAACAGACAAAACCTCCAAAAACATATCAAGACTACAAAACTACCCTCGATACCAAGAGGACAGTAAGTCAACTCACCAAAATTCCTGACTGGGCAGTAAGTCATGAATTTTGGTGAGTTGTGGCTAACGAGGGCAGAATACTGGACGGGTTTTTTATGCTAGATAAGCCTTCATTTGACCATAATCTAATATGATGTAAAGTGACGATGTGGTCTAAGATGGGGCATGAAGACCTAGAAGGTGGTTTCTCCGGATCACATTATTAATGTAACAAACATAATTAAAAACTCCTTGTTTTTCTTGGCTTCCTTCTACAAAGAACGGGGTTTTAGATTCAAAGGTTTTTTTAATATACATATATATTGCCTCACTTTTAAAGTCCTTTAAAGCTTTTCTTCAACAAAATCAAAAATTACGGAATTTATATTGAAAAGCAATAACACCTCCTCCTCCTTAATCCTTCAAGATAACACCATAAGATGTAGCTGCAAACGTTTTTCAGAGTCCTGTAGACTGCTAAAACTTCTTAATCTGTGCACCGTTTCTGAGACACCTATAATCTCACCTGTTGTATGTTAACACAGCCGATGACGCTCATGCAGGAGTCCTGTAGACTCTCCAATGATTTTTGTATTCTTGGGACGTCTACTGGACCCCTTTCGGCTATTTCCTTGTGGGTGTCTGATATCGCAATCTGTGTATGAAATAAACATAATGTAAGAAAGTCACATTATTTTTTTAATCACTGACAAAAAAGGGGTTTTTAAATTTGACCACGCTGTATGTATGCTGTGTACTGCACAGAACACTGTGCATTAAACATACTTGAGGGAGTAAATGACAGAGAGCGGGAGATATTATTTTCTAAGGTTTATTATATATTTACTATTGCGAACATAGGAACAGATAGACTTTAATTTATAGAACTATACAGTCACAGGGAATTATCTCCTGACGATAGAGGTTAGGATGTATGCCATGTGCGGGTTCGTGAATGTCACATGTTCTTCAAACTTTTCAAAATACTCAGAACATGCCGGTTGCTTTCGCCGTTACAGCACGTGTTTGAAGCGCACATACATTTCTCGAGAAGAAAAATCCAGTTTTGGCCGGAGACTGGAAGTCGAGTGTGCTCCCACTTCCCACTAGCCAACACGGCTTAGTAGCATATGTGTTAAAATAATATTCAAAACAGAAGGCCGTCACTGAGAACCAGCGCTGAGTCTACATTCTAGAAGATTCAGCAAACGTTGAGTGACGACGACGTGTATGTAGGTAAATATAATCTCAATAGTTTCATAGTAATTCATCATAGGCAACATTGTACACTAGATTTCGTTAAAAAGTTCTAATAATTATTATAAACACACACAGAAAATACAGCAAAAGACACAGACAAGACGTTCAATTTGAGATGTAACTTAATAATAGAGCTGCCGAGTAATAATTGTAAATCTCATTTTATGTGTCCCTTGTAATATTTTACACAAATTAAAATGTTTGTTTTCCATTTCTATAAACTTACCAGATAGGCGCATTGCGAAGATATGGATGTGGTCTTGCAGACCGCATCGTTCACTTCTCCAAGACTCCTCGCGAACTCCTGTCGTGTCATCGGCTCGTTATTCTTCAACTTATCTGTAAGTTTACATGGAATTTAAAAAGGTATTCAATAAATATATCCACACACAATATCTTGCCCCGTGATAAGCTCCAAGCTTGTGTTATGGGTACTAGACAACTGATATTCTTAATATAATATATGTACATGATATGGAAAACGTCTCCAGAGTATTTTAAACTCATAAAATATACCTTTATGTGTATGCATATTTGTTTTTATTTGGAATATAATGTACTGAATTGTATTGGTCTTTTATTTGATGGCCTTGAAAGAAGTGTACATTTTAGATCAAATTTTATTTAATTTCTGATATATAGGATTCCAGTCACGACCAATTTGTGACGCTTTGTATTGTTTTTACTCCAAAAAACATGTTTTAATCAACACTACAGACAAAAGCGTCCGTACCCTTTTCTGCTTGATAATATTACTTTGATTTCTTTAGGTTTAACTGACCCCAGTAATAAAAATATGCATAGGTGTGGAACTTGAAGGAAGCGGATGGTTTAAGCCGGTTTGCTATTTTTACTTAATAGCCTTTATGGTTAACTACTGCATCTACAGATAATACTAGAAGGGCATAAGTTTGCTATGGGTGGACCCTGGATTCCAGGTAATCAAGACATGGATGCTAGTTCTACTCACTGATGGTCTCCTGGTGCAGGTCCAGCTGTTCGCAGCACTGCTGGAAGGGCATGGCGCTGGTGGCTGTCAGGGGACCCTGCAGGTTGGCAGCTTGGAGCTGAAGAGCCAACGAGATGGACGCGCATTCTTTCTTCATGGCGCTTGCTGATGAAGCGGTGTGCAACTGAGGATAGTAGAAGAATTTTGCGAATACTTTGTAAGAGTTAGTGGGAGACGCGGTTGAGACGTGTTATTGTCGCGATTCCCTCGAAAATTCTAAACCGAATCTGCACAGCACCA
This sequence comes from Gymnoscelis rufifasciata, assembly GCA_929108375.1. NCBI lineage: Eukaryota > Metazoa > Arthropoda > Insecta > Lepidoptera > Geometridae > Gymnoscelis > Gymnoscelis rufifasciata. The sequence continues at coordinate 1,433,420 of OV815327.1, read as the reverse complement.
AAAATCCTACTACGCTACAGCAAGGAGTTGCAGTTCGTAGGTGTAGGATGGTTAACATGAGTTTTTAGTCAGTAGGAGTCTGACATACCTCAAAATTGGGGTCAAAAGGTATCCATGTAGTTATAATGCACAATAGACAAAACACCGCAGACAAAAGTCTGTGCAGATCGCAGTTCTCCCAACTTACAATTAGAATTACGATGAGAACTGTTTGGAAATCGTCCTACAAATGTTACAAAAACTATCTAAAAGCAGTCTTACGTATTTTTAGTCCTTTTTATATCTCGTTTACAGGTTTGGCTGATTTCAATCTAAAAATAGACTAGTTTTTCACACTCTTATTTTATTATTTAAGTGCTTTGTTAATTTTGAACTGAATAAATGTTTTTAATTTTTTTTTTGTTGGTAGGGGAGCCTTTAGTCTTCCTCAATAAATAGGCAGTAAAATAATTATTCAAATCCAACCAGCAGTTCGAGATTAGCGCGATCAAAGAAACAAATTAACTAACAAACAAACTCTTTAGCTTTATAGTATTAGTATAGATTAATTGAGCCCCATGAAAGTGACCTTCAGTTATCGCAACGTGTTACTATTGTTTGATTCTTGTAGCCAGTTTTCAGAAGACCAAAACTGACAGAACAGCAGACCAAAAATTACATAGGGAAACTAAACCTTACCAGTCTTTTGATAGCTTCATTGAGTCCCGTGCAAGCGTCCCTCAGCCTTCGTCTCATGTTAGTGTTGTCAGGGTCTCGACAAGTCTTCTCAGCAGTCTTCAGAAGACCGTACGTCACGAATAACATATTCTGTGCTGCTTCTTCTACCTTCTCTGATTTTGCTAGATCCTAAGACAAAAATAATAATTAGGAATGGACAATTTAGTCAGATATATGGATGGTCATATCGTTTATTGAATGTAGATTATAAAATATATATTTACGACTTTTCAAAGAAAACACACAAACTATTTCTACTTTCTTTATTGAACACATTACTAAAATAACTAGAGACAGTCCGGACAGATATCCAGTCCAGTTATTTGCTGAGCATTTTCCTCTCCATCCAAAGGTTGTCTGGAAGAAATTGCTTTAAGCAATAAGGCCGCCCATTACGCATTTTGTATTTAGCTTTAAGTCCATTTTTGTTTTGTTTTATCTTTATGTGTGTAATAAAGAGTTATTTTTATTATATCTAACCGTTACTTATCAAGTGACTTCTTAGACGCAACTTTAGCCTTTTTTGCAATGGAAATATAGTTGAATGTCGATCGCTTTTATATTGTAATGTTACCTTCTTATCCTTACAACCTCGAGCGATCGCTGCTAGCTCAACTGCAGACTCAGATACAACATGGGCGCTTCTAGCCAGCGATTCCGGTGATGCGACACTCTGCATTAAAGTCGAGGACATAGAGTTCAGTTTCGTGCACAGCTGCGTCAGTTTCTCGTCTTGATGCCTGAAAACATGTTAGTACCATTATTTTGAACACTGAAACACTTTACTTAAGACTGACAACACAATATAAAAGAACCTAGTTTTATTTCGATTTTAACTAACAATTGTGATGATACCAATTTAATGAATCATCATTCTCTTACCCTTAGCCCACATTACGTGGGGTCGGCACAACATGTTTTCTGCTTCCATTTCCCTCTATCTTTGTTTTTGAATAAATAAATCAATATTTCCGGACAATCCACACAACAACATCTAGCCCCGTGGTAAGACCTAAGCTTGTGTTAAATTAACTTTAAGTTGGCCTGAGCATATATGCCCTGTGCTTATCAGGAAATAAAAGAGTTGATTTTGAGACGTACCTGCTGTCTCCAATGACTCTAGACGGAGCTGGGGTCAGGAGATTAGAGAGATCCTTTTCATTCAATATCGGCTTCAACTGGCTTTCTGCTCGGAACTTGCTTTCAGGGTTTTGTATTTCCTGAAAAAGTAATAATATTTGTAAATACAAAAAAAAAAACAACTGTACTGTCAAGAGACTAATCAATACTAATCTATACTAATATATAAAGCTGAAGAGTTTGTTTGTTTGTTTGTTTGTTTGTTTGTTTGAACGCGCTAATCTCCGAAACTACTGGTTCGAATAGAATAATTCTTTTTGTGTTGGATAGTCCAGTTATCGAGGAAGGCTATAGGCTATATAACATCACGCTACGACCAATAGGAGCAAAGATATAGTGGTAAATGTGTAAATAATGGGAGAAATTGTTCATCTTTGAAGCCTTCCGTTGCGTGCGCCGTGAAAACGGTTCAAGATACACAAAAAATATGTATTAAAGAATAATAGCTCTTTTAATGATCTAAAAAACAGTCCGCGATAGTATATGTCTATCTTTTAAGATTAACTCACAAAAACCGTTTTTATGGTACCTAATTTGGTCGAAATAATTTGTTTAAGTTGTATCAACATATTAATATTAATCTTTATTCAAATAAATATATTGTTGGTTAAGAGTACTTCATCCATTATAACGCGGGTAGCACCGCAGGGCACAGCTAGTAATATTATAAAGCTGAAGTGCTTCTTTGTTTGAACGCGCTAATCTCAAGAACTACTGGTCCGATTTAAAAAGGGTTTTCAGTGTTATATAGCATATTTATCGCAGAAGGCTATAGGCTCACTTTTTACCGCGGTAAAATACGATGTGCTCGCGGGAAAATCCAAAAACACGGGTAACGCCGTAGCGCGTTAAACTAGCCCGATATATTTGGCGGGAGGACCAATAATAAGCTACTTGAACTATTTTGGAAAGGCATTTAAATTCTAATTTATCATATTTCGGCACATAAACAATGCATTTTCAAAAGTACGTGTTTAAAGCTAATCTATGGCAGCTGATAATTCCGATTTTAAAATTGGTAATTAAACCTAATTGCACAACTGTTCTCGTCTATAATTAATCATTATCTTAGATTTTTCGTCCTTTCAATTTGGCGGCAATTCACAACATGATCAAACAATGCTAAGACTTAAATAACAATAGTCATAAATGATGTCATCTTGTTGATTGTCATTTTGTTGTCTCAGAAGCCGTGTTGGGTAAGCCTCGACTTTCATTCCGAAGGTCGTAAGTTCAAACCTCGCCGTGCACATCTGAATAGGTATATTTTCTTCTAGAAAAAATTGTGTGAGCTAAATAACACGTACTTTAACGGCGAAGGCAAACATCGTGAGGAAACCACCATGTTCTGAAAACTAAAAAGAGTTTGTAGGACATGTGACATTCACCAATCCGCAGTTGGCTAGCGTGGTGAAATAAGGCCTAATCACTCTCGCCAAGAGAGAAGTCCCGGTGTCCCAGCAGTGGGTACGTTAATAGGGAGATGAGGATGATCTGACCTCAAGAATCTGCTGCGTGACGGTAGCCACCTCGGGGTCATCCAGGAACTGCCACGTGGCGATGCGCTTGCTGGCCAGCACCGCCTGCGTCTTCAGCAGGTGCACCAGCTTGTACAGGTGCTTCAGGAGCCTGCGGGATTGAGGATTCTCTTTTATTTTGTCTGAGAGTTACCTAAAAAAACCATAGGACCATTTTTGATAAAATACGTTTATAGCTTGTTTCAATAGCTCCATCCGTTCGGGCGCTATGATGTCCCAGACAGACAGACAGACTCGTCCAACTTATAACACCCCTGTTTTTAGTTGGGGGTTAAAAAATAGACAAAATAGGGTTTTAATTTTTTTAAATAGTCTAAATTAGAAACTAATGAGTTTTTTTAATCATCTATCCAATTTGTCTGATGAAAATATAACATCCTAGCCTTAAAATTTTGTTAACTATCTTCTCATACTCAAATAGTACACACGACGACGATACAACACATTATCTCTCTCTCTCGAACATTCCAGAACGTTCTACCATCTTCTTTGTCCACAGTGGATCGCTTCTATCTAACCGCTCTTGAAATTCGAACTGGAATTTTCTTGTACTTGGCATTGTCTTGTCTTGTAAGCTCTAAAGAATTTTATACATATACTCTGTCCATCCAGCATAGAGCATATTTACTAACAAACCATCTGACAGTTCAATCAGCTGATGCAGGGGTAAAAAACATTTTATTATTTAGGTTAGCTCTTGAATTGAATAATCATATTTTTCGCTTTATAATTTTATTTAACTCGACACTGGCAAATTGTCGCTTCAAGCGCAAAGTCCAATTACAAGAAACTGAACTAGGTTAGCTCTTGCCTGCGGAATCGTTTTCGGCATTACGGGTATAAATAATTTATTGTCCTAATTCAATTTTATTGAACCAAACATTATAAAACTTGACTGCAACAAATTAGTACCTGCATAGCCTATCTAACATTCTAACTGTAATCCCACAGTACATTTTTGAGATATTGATTGATATTGATATTGATGTTAACCCACAAGAATAAGCATTTGTTTTTATGAAAAAGTGACGTACATAGTATTAACACGAGAAATAAGGAGAAATTAGTAATTCCTACCTACAGACTAAAAAAACTAGGCTATGGGTAACTCTGTACGTTTTTATAATAAGCTTCCTCATAATGTAACAGAGCTTCCTATTAGAAAATTTAAATCATTTATTAAGAGAAGTCTAATGAAAAAAGCTTATTACTTTATTGATGATTATATAAAGGACTAGCTGTGCCCTGCGGTGCTACCCGCGTTATAATGGATGAAGTACTCTTAACCAACAACATATTTATTTGAATAAAGATTAATATTATTATGTTGATACAACTTAAACAAATTATTTCGACCAAATTAGGTACCATAAAAACGGTTTTTGTGAGTTAATCTTAAAAGATAGACATATACTATCGCGGACTGTTTTTTAGATCATTAAAAGAGCTATTATTCTTTAATACATATTTTTTGTGTATCTTGAACCGTTTTCACGGCGCACGCAACGGAAGGCTTCAAAGATGAACAATTTCTCCCGTTTTTTACACATTTACCACTATATCTTTGCTCCTATTGGTCGTAGCGTGATGTTATATAGCCTATAGCCTTCCTCGATAACTGGACTATCCAACACAAAAAGTATTATTCAATTCGAACCAGTAGTTTCGGAGATTAGCGCGTTCAAACAAACAAACACTCTTCAGCTTTATAATATTAGTATAGATGATGCAGCTTGGATGTAAATGTTAAACTTATAATAGTTACCTATAAATAAGAACTCCAAAATTGGTATAACTGATAAAGCTGCATTGTTCTATTAGCTTCTCAACTCAGTATAAAACATTGAAGCGAACTGTCAAGACAATGTTATTTTCTTGATATTTTTTGTTTAAGCAATTTAGTTTTATTAATTTTAAGTTGACCTGTCCATGTAGGCTATGTGCTTCTAAGGAAATAAAATGTATCATTATTTGTAAGACATCCTTTTATTTTTTCATTACAAGTGTCTCTCTTCCGGGACTAACTACTACTTGTTGTATCTCCAGATACCTGGATGATAAATTGATCGATCACATTTTTCAAATACTTCTGCATTCATTTCTTTGAAATTATCTCATTCACTACTTTTGATTTCGAATATAAATTTTCCTCCGCTCAAAAATCCATTTTCATTTCCTAAAAACAAAACACCTTATTAACTGTTGCCATAGAAAAAGTTATTGAAATGAAATAATATATGAAATGAAATAAATTTTATTTGAGACACAATGCATATAAATAAAAGAAGAATTATTTAGTAAAGTCACATAAAGTGTCCCAAAAAGGCTTTCAGCTCAGCATTTGTTGACTTGTATGTAACAAGACAACGCTGATCTTCCGTTGGAAGCCCTTTTTCTTTATTGTTTTAAAAATTGCATCAAAATTTAAATGATATCACAAGATGCAATAATCACTCACTGTATACATTGTCATGATACTTGACCATGATGCTACTGGATTTGGATTTGTTGATCTGTGCTAACTTGTATAATAATCATATCAGAAAAAATTGGATATTGCCTGTCTACTTATGCACAACATAAGGGTTCATAAAAAATGTAAAGATAACCTACCTACCAATATGAAAGATTATTAGGGGTTTTCCTTTTCCAGAAGGCTCTGTTTTATTGATTGTAGTGTCCTGCCACACCTTCGATTTGGTATATCCTGAACAAACAAAATCAACAATTTAACATTGCATTTTGCAATAAATCGGAGAATTATCCTGTAGGACAGAATGAATTATACAAATGCAAGCTAGAAAACATGGCATTAGGTTTGATCTATTTTATAAGATAAACCGTACTGTCTCAGAACCTTGCTTTTGTAATTTATCATGTATTTATTTACTGAGAAAGATAAAAATAAGTGTAATTGAATAATTACCTTCGTTTATCCATGTCTCATCTGTATAATAGATCTTGCGCCCTTCTTCTCTCATTTTCTTAGGAGATAATTGCGCCTCCACCTCACTATTTCGTGTTTTTCTACTGTTTTTACGTGATCTTTGTACTTGAATTTTAGCCTATGTAATAGTTTATTGAATGTACTCCTTTTGAAGTTTGGTATGGTAGGTCTTCGTCTTCGTTAACCTCATTTAACACTTTGTTTAATGTCGGAATTTCATTTATTTATAATTACTTGAACTAACCACAACAAACATAAACAAATCAAGAAGTCAAGTGAAAAGCAAATGGCGGTTGGTGTTTCCAGTTCTGTCAGAAAAAACGGGGAAAATAAATTATTTATTCATTCATTCATTTAGTTTATTGCAATCATTCATAGAAAAGAAGGGTGATATTCCTCCATAGTAAAATGTGTATTGTATTTTTTTTGTTTACTTACCAGAAATTGAATTGAAAGTAAACGAGGTTTATTTCAATTAAATGAGAATTTCATCAACCGAAATTAAGATGGTAAAAAAACGTAACAAAGACAGATAATATACAGGTGTTCACACCCTTGAGTGCACACGTTTTTTCGATGCGTTTTAGATATTACAAGATATTTTAGAAATATAGTCTGAAATCTTTAAAAAAAGTTATTTTTTCCATGGTTATAAAATAAATGCTACCAATACCTACTCTTTGACACAAGTTATACAGATTCTTTGAATAAACGCTTATTTTGAAACGCTTTTGTGGTGCAACGAGACATTTGGCATACTATTAGAATGGCCATAAACTGGAAGTTTTAAATGAATTCGAAAACCAAAGAAACGCTAAGTTTTTTACTTAAAAAAAGTAAAGGGTATTTGAGAGAGAGAGAGAGAAACATTTATTGACACATCACAACACAAAATACAATAAAACAAAGAAAAACAACAAATACTTAACAACATAATTTTGTGATGTGTCAAAAGGCCCCAAAAGGTATTTATTCTGTGTCACAAAATTACAAGTAAAGTATAAACAACTATAAAGTTACAATCAGGACATCAAATTACTGTGCATGCCCATAGTGGCTTTATTTACCCAGATCTCATATAATAGTTCAAATTTCGGAAAAATTCAAACATTCTTATAAATTATCTATTTTCAAGATAATTTATAAGAATGTTTGAATTTTTTTTGGCTTTTGAGGAGGGCACGCACAAATCGCTTAAAATGGGATGGTTTAGTCCCAGTAGTTACACAATCTAAAATTGTGTTTTTGTTGAAGGTATTGTTTTAATTTGGTTTCTCATATTTTTCTCGTCTTTTAGTGTGTCAGTATTTAATTATAGATTTTTGATGCCATTGCGTTTGATCCAGGACTTCAGTTTTTAGTTTTGTTTGACCTTGTTGTTTAAGTAGGTTTCATTCATTCACATAAAGGGAATGTGCTCTAACACCACTAAATAGGGTAAGCTGAAACCAGCTAGCAACACTTGCTCTTTGTTGAGTCTTTGTTCCATTCGTTCCAAGATAATCCTGCCAAATTAAAATAATGCTCTTTCTATGAATGACGTATGGTGAGAGTGCTATCCTTAATTCGGAATTGTATTAAAAAAGTCACCAAATGTTAGCCACTGAAGACGTCAAAACTGAGAGTGAACTGAGATTTGCTAAGGTTGGCACTGCCACAAAGTCAAAAATCTCTGGTGATTTTAATCTTCCGTGTTTGACCACTTATTGATGATTTTGTGATTTGAAATAATTGGATTTGCATTAAATTGAAGTGTAGATTTAAAAAGTTATAAATAATTTGTCATTTTACGGGTGAAATCATTGGATTTCTGTTATGCCTGCATAATCTTGTAGTGATAACCCTAAAAAACAGCTGATTTCGTTTGTTAGTAAATATGCTCTATGCTGGTTGGACAGAGTATAGGTACATACATACATAACAAATTACCTTCTAATACAAGTATTTCCATACTTAACAGAAGGTCTCCAATATTGTTGTGCAAAATTGTAAACATTTTTGTATTTTTTTGTATTTTTGTAGAACGTTCTAGATCAATCTACTCACTGGTTCCTAGTGCGTTCGTCAGCGACATCAGTTCGCGCAGCTGTGCTGGCGATGTACGCCGTGAGCGGGGCCCGCGGCAGGCAGCCCTGGGACTCGCAGACGGCCCGCGTGAGCGCGATTTCCGCCGTGGAGTCGGGCAAGATCGTCTTAACTGACTTTTTAGGTCGCTGTAGATGAAAAACAGGATAGACCAAGTTTGTGAGGATGTATTTAAGCGTGTTGTGTGGTGCTCTCACGCAAAAACTATTAAATGGATTTTGATGAAACTTCATAATAATATAGCTTACTTAACACAATAACACATAGGCCACTTTTTTATTTTTAAATCGCGGGAAAATCAATGTTTGCGAGCAAATCGGGATTTGGATCAAATTTGGCACGGACATACACATAGCTGTTTCCTTAGTTAAGGACAAAAGCTTCTTTTCATCGTGGGAAATTATATATCTATTATAATTCTTTATTTATTAATTTTTTTATAATATAACTGATTAATTTATAGACATGCGGTTAATAAATTAACGAGATCGTTACCCGAGATCAGTCTCTGCACATTTTGCCCACTTTTAATATAAATTATGCGTAATATTTAAAATGTTTGTCAAACATGTTTGAAACGATTTATAATTTGTTTATATTTTTAATTTTATTTTATAACTGAGATCAAAACTCTCAGAGTACCTTTTTGCGTTATTGTACATACTCTTAAAATAAAATAATAACCTTATTATATCTTTTGTTTAAAAGTTATTGTAAAACAGTCAATTAACTCAATTTCATCATCATCATTTCAATTGTGGGCATGTTGTGGGTCGTCTACTTCTGAACTAAAGAGGGAGTGAGTTCAAGACAAGAGCGTGGTATACAGGGTGTAATCAGACGACTATCGAAAAAAAAGGGGGGGTATGCAGGACACCAAACCAAATCAATATAAAAAAACCCCAGTCCAAAAAAAAAATTGTAGCCGGAGATATCGATGGTTGAAATTTTCTGACTATTTAGCCAACCAGCAATGTAGCTGCAATGTTTTTAGCGATAAGTGGCATCGTTTCGTAGCTGTAATAAACGTTAGTAGTAGCAGGCAGGCAGTGGGCGCCGTAAATTCTGAACGACCTTCAGAATGAAAGTCGAGTGTCCTCCTACCTAAATAGCCCATTTATGCAGGAAAATATTGGATTTTGCCGCGGGAAAGTACTAGTACGCGGTACAGCTTTCCCGCGGTTTTGAAAGTAATAACTTGTTTTAAAATAAAATACAGCAGATACCCTTCTCGTAATTCTAAAATCTCTCAGGTCATTGAACTTACTCAACATTCATAATAACATACTCTAGAAACATAATGTCACGATTTTGATTTGATAATAATAACACTTGTGGTGTTATTATTATTATTACTGTGAATTATTGTTTTTTTCAGAGCCGCGTTGGCTTAGTGCAAGCACACTCGACTTTCATTCTGAAGGTCGTGGGTTCAAACCCCGCCACGCACCTCTGGATTTTTCTTCTTGAGATATTTATGTCCGCTTTAAACACGTGGTTTAACGGTGAAGGCAAACATCGTGAGGAAACCGGCATCGTCTGAGAACTTTAAAAGAGTTTGAAGGACATGTGACATTCACCAACACGCACTTGGCCAGCGTGGTTTAATTAAGGCCTAATCTCTCTCGTCAAGAGAGAAGTCCCTGTGTCCTAGCAGTGGGATCGTTAATAGAATAACATTTGAAGGCATTGAATGTACTTAGTTACTTACCTAATTTCGCTGTCGCCTCGGTCGCACTAGAAATGGCTCGAATTGAGCTCCTCCTCTTTCATGGCACATCTTGTACTCACACACACACTGGCACTCTGTAGTCCTCTGGAGGCATTTCCTCATGCCTCGCCGTAACACATTAACATTTGTCCATATTCTCTCGCACTAAACATTGCCAAAACCAAATCACACTAACATTTGAATAACAATCACTCGTCACTTTACACTACCATAGAATAATAAATTACTACGTAACACTACTAACCGAAATAGACAAATCTATCCATCTATTCTTACCATAAAATAAATGAAAAACATTAACTAACTTTTTTGAAAAAGAAAGGATTTTACTAAAACTAATTAAAGAGAAATACTAGAAAAAATAAGCTGAACAGTGCATAGATTTGCGATGCGACGCGCAAGTATTCAATACGAGTTATGAACACCGACTGAATTGATTCTGATGCTGGCTGTACACACGCGTCGAGACACCCCGAGACAGGCCGAACGCGCGTGTGTACAGGGCGCTCTCGTCTCGTCTCGCTGTCTCGTTCTCGTCTCGGTCGGTCTCGGTGGCTTGTCGGTTTTTTGCGCCCGAGTCAAAGGGTCTCGTTGGCTCTCGCGAGGTAAACGAGAGCGAGCATGTACACACTCGTTCATTTACTTGCTCGCTGATAGTATTTAATTGTTTTTTAATTTAATTTTAATTTAATTTAATTATATTATTTTTTTTCTTATTTCTTCATGGTTTACGAATTTTATTTTTATAGTAAATGTTAAAAAAATTATAATAGCTCATGGCACAAACACAAATAGCAGCAGCAATTTCTACGTCCATTGTCGCGTGAGTCTTCAGTTCAAATGTTAGAACGCGTGTGTACAGGCATGCTCTCGACGAGACCCCTCTCGGCCGAGACATTCGCCGAGAGGCTCTCGTCGCGTGTGTACAGCCGGCATCAAAACACTACGAAAATAATAGGCAATAATAGGTACATATCTACAAAAAGCGCCGCCACGCGGCGCGGCTTATGGCAAAGGGTGCCGACCGACATTGCCGGCGTCTCAAACAGGATCATTTATTCTTTGCAAAAGCCGTGTTCACTATGCCTACGAAAATAATTAGAACAAACTCAGTTTGATAAATACCTTTCCCTATGTTAGGTATGACTACAAAAATAAAAAATAATTGATTATTTTTTAATGCGAACGAACTCGAACAGCTGGTTTAGATAAACTTACGTGTATTATTTAACATAATATTTATTTAAAATGCTTTTATCTGAGTAGTTTTTAATTGATTTTTGTTATTTAGACTCAGAATAAAATACTTACTTATGTACCTACCTAGGTTAGGTACCAAACTGTTTTTAATAAGAATATTAACAATTATAACTCATTGAGCTAATATTAGCTCAATGTTATAACTAGATGTCGTTCGTACAGTAGGCAAAGATTGCAGTAGGCCGATAATCTAATAACAGGGTGAGTTGAGTTCGTTTCAGCCCTAGCAACTCCTTTACAGGACATAGGCCTCCCTCAATCTTATGATAGGTCGATTGAGTAATAAAAATAAATTTTGAATTATTTTGTTGGTAGGTACTTTAACTTAACTAACTTATGTGTGGCGGGAATTGTGCATGGATTTTAATAAAATCCATTACATATCTAGGTCACCAGAGTTTATTGCGCTCGAACAGCTGTTTTAGATTTACGTGTATTATTTAAAATAATATTTTTTTTAAATGCTGTTATCTGAGTAGTTTTATTTGATTTTTGTAATTAAGACTTAGAATAAAATACTTACTTATGTAAGTACCTACCTAGGTTAGGTACCAAACTGTTTTTATGAATATTAACAATTTTATCTAGATGTCGTTCGTGCAGTAGGCAAAGATTGCAGTAGGCCGATAATCTAATAATAGGTTGATTTGAGTTCGTTTCAGCCCTAGCAACTCCATTGCAGGACATAGGCCTCCCTCAATCTTTTAAAAGATTGAGTAATAAAAATAAATTTTGAATTATTTTGTAGGTACTTTAAATTAACTATGATGTGGCGGGAATTGTGCATGGATTTAAATAAAATCCATTATCTAGGTCACCAGAGTTCATTGCGCTTAGAGCAGGATAGCGCTCGCTTGCGTGTGTGCGTATGGGTCGTACACGCAAGCGCTATCACTGTGTGGATGCCATCAGCTGTGATTATGTGTTAGGGTAATTTATTATTCTATGGTTAGGGTATTAGAATGAATATCAGCGCGGCGGGCGCGCCGGCCGCGAAAGCGAGCGCGAGAGTGAAATTATATTCACTGATGTTTTAATTTTTTTAATGGTTTTTTTTTATTATTAGTGTGTTAATTACGTTGGCATGTTCTTAAATTAACGTACAATGACTAAAAAACCTATAAATAGAAAAAAAAATTATATAAAAAAAAAAAAAAAACCTTTTTTTTTTCGATAAATTTGTTCAGTATCGTGGTCTGAATCTCCCCTTTAATTTTTCGATAGTAGTCTAATTACACCCTGTATAATATCCATCTTCGTCCACATCGATACCAAGTATAACAAGATACCAAAGAGTCCGTTTTTAATAAGGTTTTAATAAGCCTAAATTTAAAAATCATAAAATCATTTATTGCGTACAATATAATATTCGCACGTCATTTACGTCATTTACTATATAGTTAAACGATTTAATAATTAATTTATAAATTATTATATTTTGAGATACCTATTATCTCAAAATATAATAAAATGAATAAAAAGATAAATTTTTATTTGCAAACATGGGTGTAAAAGTCGACTGCTTTCATACCTGGGATAGATAGATGATAGCTGGGAGGATGGACTGCCCTTATACCAGGCATTGTTGTGAACGGCACCGCCACCAGCAATGCTTTTTGTTAGTTCTTAAGGTTTTATTTGTCATATATGAGTAGTTTAGTTTGCTTGAAATAAATACATTTTATTTATTTTATTTTATTTATTTTTAAAAGTGAGATTGTGGACAAAAAAAAGTTAAATAATCTTACCATGGTGACTCCAGCAATCTCCTGTGCATCATTGACGATGGACTTGATGACCCGTCCCTCAATGTCATCAAGGTCATCAAGCGTGCAGTCCAGACTGGCGCTCTTGGCCGTGGATATACCGCTCTTTGTTGCGAACCTGGAAAAGGGTAATCATCATGATCACTTCAGGTTAAACTATTTAAATGTATCGAGCCGTTTTGGCTAAGTGAGCTAAGGGAGCACACTCGACCTTCAATCCGAAGGTCGTGGGTTCAAACCCCGCCTATGGATTTTTCACCGTGAAGGCAAACATCGTGAGGCAACCGGCACGTTCTGAGAACTTGAAGAGTTTGAAGGACATGCGACATTCTCCAACCTGCACTTGGCTAGCGTGGTAAATTAAGCCCTAATCTCTCTCGCCAAGTGATAAGTCCCTGTATCCCAGCAGTGGGAACGTTAATAGGGTGATGATGATGATATAAATGTAGAAAAAAAAGGACGCAAGGTTCTACCTACTACTATCCTACTTAGATTTTTAACCCCCGACCAAAAAAGAGAGGTGTTATAAATTTGAAGTGTCTGTCTGTCTGTTCCATCAACGGATGGAGCGATTTCAATTTAGTTTTTTTTATTTAAAAGGTGAGTTTGGCGCGGGTGTACTTAGACATGTTTCATGAAAATCGGTTGTGTCGTTTAAAAGTTATGGGGGTGAGAGTGGGGAAGTAAAACCGAAAATCTGCAAATATACTAGTGTGGGGTATCAAATGAAAGCGCATCGCGTCCACATTACATAATATATTATGTTTTTTTTACATTAAAGGAAATGAAGGCATTGGAATCGGGGGTTTTTCTTAAATTTTAAATTTAGATTTATCTAAACAAATCACTCAAGTTCATGTTCTTGTTATATTTACCGAAGCATATTGCAGCTCTCGGAGAGTGGCAGGATCTTGCAGAGCAGCGCGTTCCTCACTTTAGCGTCTTCTATACTCTGCAGTTGCTTCTCTATGTCTGCGATTACTTCATCGCATTCCTGAACAAAGGTTTAAGATGATAATTTATGAAGTGAAACTTCTTTAGAATCGTTGTGATTTCAAACCGGATGCAACGGAAAAACGACAGGTAAGCCAATCTTCAAAGCTAACAAGGTTAAGCAACTTTGCGCGACGCCAGTACTTGGATGGGTTCGCCCGAACAAAATCTTTTTGCACAGTTTTTTTTATTCATCTCATTCTTTTGTTGATTTACTTAAGTTTCACTTCTGTCGTGCGTGAATCGCACAAACACCTTTTTTTTTCTAACATTTCTAGCTTTAAACGTATTTTGCCGCGGTAAAAGTAGCCATAGCAATCCTCCAGAAATAAACATTAAAAAAAAAACAAATCAATAAATGTTACTTTCTAAGTTTTCGTGTCCCATCTTTGATCTCAAAACCAGTTGAGATTGTGGTCGAGCTTTTTTTTAAGCTTATCGTGCATAAAAAGTATTCATATAAATAACAGGTTCACCTGTCCAAATTGATCGACATCAACTATATCATTGAAGCTGGTTTCGAAGCCACCTTCTCCGTCGCAATGCGTCAGTTTGTAACCAGCTTTAGATAACTTCTGTGCACTTTCCTTCACATTCTGCGAAATTAAAAAGGTATTTAATCTGACACGATGAAAATAAAGATTATATTTTCATAAACATATGTGACAATAGATGTTATTAAGAACATATAACCAATATTCTATACCAAAGTTTGAAGTACGCGTCATGAATATGGTTTAAACTAAATTTTTAATAAGTGATTAACTTTTCTTCTTACAACTAAACTAACTCCTCCTATTCTTCATTTTTTCGGTACATGGCACCACAGCCTGGCAGCTAATTATCTGTTTGTAGTTTTAAGCTATTGCATAGCTTCTATCGCTGGCCTTGAGCGAGGAGACCGAATCCAGAAATTCCGTAACGAAAAAAACCTAACACCCCCCACTCCGACCGGCACAGCGGTGATACTTTTTTAGTTTTTCCATCTATCGATAAATAGCAGAACTTTTAATGACTTTTTGAAATATCACGCTCGTCTCTTTAGTTCACAACCCGCCTAAAGGCGGGTGTTTGGCGTTACTGCGCATGCGGAATCTGATTCTTTGTCGCCACGCTCAAAGTGTAACTTTAATTAATATCAAAGTTAGAGAATAGATACTGTATAAATGAAATTAATATGTCGCATATCCAGTCAAGTCACCTGGTGGCCAAAGCTTGAACTACGCCTCGGTGTTACTGCGATAAAATAGTATAGCGCGAGTGGCGACTCTGATGGTAATACTAGAGTTCAGTGTTACTACATTAAAATAATTAGTTTGTTAGGATATCGAAATGTCAAGTGAATACTTGGGTAGAATCGATCTTGCGAAATGGCAACACTGGTATTGATTGAGTCGGTCAATTATTCGTTCTTATTTGAAGTTTAAGAGAGCCGTTCATTCGAAGGGGAATGGCGGCTGCTCACTTGTTGATTGACCACGTAGCACGTTCGCGTCTACCGCATTTCGTAATCCATTTGAATCCGCCATATTTGAAGTGTTTCTTGCGATTTTGTGATTCCGTGTGTAAGATTAAATATCAACGAATCAAGTCACGGTTTTATTTCAAACAAATATCATGGACTCCGAGCCATCCGATCCTGAATTACCCCCGGTGCCATAAATATACAATCGTAATTGCATTATTAGTTACAAAATGCTATGCAATAGCTTTACCACGGCAGTCTCCGAGTGCCACAGTTTTTTTTCATTTCTTAGGTTAAACTATTCAATTTTTTTAAGCAGTATAAGATTAAGACGTATCCGTAACCTTCGCACGCAGGATTCAAACCTGCACCTCCGAAACGTACCTGGTTCCTCGGGACCTCTGGTTCTAGTGGACTCCTCTGGTAAGGAATACGTCTTAATCTTCTTCTGCATAAAAATATTAATATAATTGAATTGATAAACTGAACTGCACACATACTTCAATTTATGCCCCGTGCGTCTTGCGAAATAAATGTTTTGTCTTTGACTTTGACTAAAAACTTGACACATACCTCCAAAGTCTTCTTATCAGCAAAAACTGGTACTTTGTGAGCAGACGCTGTCTCCACTAACTTATCAGCCTCTGAAGACACTTCGTCTATGAAGTCCTGTTTAAGAAATAGTTGTGTTTAAGTTCAATGTTTAATTATAAACACAAATCGTAGTATAAACAGTGCTAAGTAAATAATCTTTGATTTTATATAAAAAAAAAATTATATGATTTAGTGAGCAATAATGTTAGTTAACAGTAAACAACGAAAATATTTTTTTTAATTTGATGAATACAAAATTGTGTTATACCGGATTGAGGGCCACTAAGTCCTCGTGAGTGGGCACCACTGGAGAACGAGTTCATTAGGTCATATTTGAATTACAATTTTAATTATATTCAGAAAAAATATAGCGTTACCATAGAATCAATGTAAATTTATATTATTTCATACTCTCAGCGCCTCTGTCGGCGATTCTACTCATGTTGTAAAACAAAGTTCTATTTTCCAAAATATAAAAAAAATACTGGTTTATTCATTAAAATTGCATCCGGGATTTTAAACTAAATAAATAAATTTAAACAGATCTTTTAGCTGTAATCAGACATTCATATCATGTGCGGACTTACATAATAAAGGAAAGTTTTTGGAGACGCGCGGGAACCCTGTGCCTTCGATACCACAGGGCCGCCTTGGGGAATAACAGATGGGTAAAAATAATAAGGATGGAAGGGAAAGCGTGCACTGACCTGCAAGCGAAGGACTTCCAGCCAGGTTCCACGTTCCTTGCGGGGGTGGGGCAGCCCAGCAACTCAGGGCGCCCTCAAGCACATCCACACTGTCACCACACACGGCTATATCGTCTCGCATAAAATGAGCGGTAGAAGACCAAATATTACGTCCAGGATCACAATGATATTACAGCGAAATCAAACAGCGGAATTATAATGTTCCATATGGCGGGAAATTGGAGATGAAAATCGATCTCGCTATCGATTAGCGTCCACTCCACGCGACTGCCCACGGTCAAGTCTTATCCTTCAGTTGCCATTTTTCTTCTTCTTGTCGCGCCAGCGCATTGACAGTGACACTAGCACGCTTATGTCAGGGAAAGGAGAAATTGGATAGGATTATGGATAGATGGCGTTACCATTTCCTCCCCCCCTTGATGTGTCAGCATAAAGACACAATCGTAAGTGAGACTAGAAATTTCTAATATCCCTAGCGGAATGGCAGAGACTAGGATGAGCCTAATATCTCTGAACTCATTATAAGTAACAGCGGTTGAAAAGGACAACTGAATGCGGGATCATTATAATGTGCGGTACAATTTATAAAACTGCGGGAAATTACTTAAATGAAGCGGTGTTACGTGTATTGATAAATAAACCGTAAGAACTTAAAACTAAGGCTTAAATATATATCTTAATGTTTATTGTTGCGGTAGCGGGCATATGCGAACGGTTGGCCGAAGCAACACTGACCCTTTCGCGGTTCTAATAGTACACGTACGGATAACTCCGTCCTTAGAGGGATGAACCTTTTCTACGATGGCTAATGGCCAGGCTAAACTAGGCACGTTATCTTCTATCACGACTGCAATAGTACCCGGAGTGATAGGCGTGGAAATTGTATTCCACTTTTGTCTAGCCTGCAGACTGTGTAGATATTCCATCCTCCACCTTCGCCAAAATGACTGAACTAATTTATCCAGTAGCGAATGCCTTTGCAGTAGACTGATGCTTTCAGGTTCTACGTTAGGCGCGGGCAAAGAATACAACGGCGCGGTATGTAAAAAATGACTAGGTGTAAGTGCGGTAGGCTCAGCGGGGTCGGAACTTAGCACTGTTAGCGGCCGCGAATTAAGTAAACACTCAACTTGTGTGAGTACAGTGCAAAGCTCTTCATATGAAAGAATCTGCTGACCGATTACTCGGCGCAGATGCGTTTTTACTACCTTAATCATACTTTCCCAAGCCCCTCCCTTATGAGGTGACTGAGGAGTTATAAAGAACCAACTAATGCGGCTGTCAGCCAACTCTCTTTTAAAACTTTCGCGGTATTCATTATTTAAGAATTTATATAAGTCGCGTAAATAGGCATCAGCGCCTTTAAAGTTCGTTGCATTGTCTGAGTACATTACTTGGACAGGGCCTCGACGTGCGAGGAAACGTTTAAGAGCAGCTATGAAACTAGGCGTACTAAGGTCGGTTGTGACTTCAATATGCACGGCCCTAGTGGTCAGACAAGTGAATAAACATATGTAGGCCTTTTCAGCATGCACTCCACGACGGCGTACTGGGGTGTAAGCGATAGGTCCTGCGTAATCGCAGCCTGTTTGTGCGAACGCTTTTACAGCTTGGCGAGCGCGACTTTCAGGTAGGTCTGACATGAGCGGGTAAGTTGGACGCGGATTTACTTTAAAGCATTTATTGCACAAGTGGAATCTTTGTCTCACGAGGCGGCGAGCGGATAAAATCCAAAACCTTTGTCTAAGAAGTGACATCAATAATTCCGGACCTGCGTGTAGGTATTTTAAATGATAATAATCAATTAGCAAGTTGACAATATGGTCACTGCGCGGTAAAATCAGCGGGTGAATATTTGTGTAATTCAAGCCTGAATTAACAAGACGACCACCTACTCGGATAAGTCCGTTTTCGTCAATAAACGGCCTTAATTTATTAATAGCGCGTGAGCATGACTCATCTTTCTGTAGGCTATTAAATTCTTCTGCAAAATATTTTCTTTGCAGGGCGAGTATTATTTTATTCTCTACAAACTGAAGCTGGTCAGCCGTAACTGCGGGTGTTCCTTTACGTTGCAATAACTTAGCAAACGTAAAGACATATACAAGTATTCGCATTAGTTTAGTCCACGACGAAATGCGTAAAGCGAGATTGTAAATTACGCAATCATTAGATGGTAAACAAACCGTAGCGTGCGATAATACCTTTTGCACAGGCATCTCCTCAATAGGCTGGCCATCGAGGGAGCGGAGGGGCCACTGGCATGGATCGAGCGCGATCCAGGGGGGTCCGTGCATCCAAAGTGGATGTAACATTAATTTTCGTGGCGTAAGGCCACGCGACAGACAATCTGCGGGATTCTCTGTGCCTGCGACGTGATAAAAGCGGTCAGGCGGAATATTATCCGTCACCTGAACCACGCGGTTGGCAACAAACGTGTGCCATCGATGCGGTGAGCTCTTTATCCAATACAAAGCTACTTTGGAATCTGTAAACGCGTATGTTTGTATTGGGATTTTACCTGAGTAATTGTCTAGCACCGTGCGCAACAACCTAGAAAGTAGGACTATTCCACAGAGCTCCAGTCTAGCGATGGTGACTGGTTTGGACGGTGCTACCTTAGACTTAGCACAGACCAAGCGAACTGTGTTACCGTTGTCCGAACTGACATGTAAGTAAACTACACAACCGTAAGCGACAGAACTTGCGTCAGAAAATCCAACCAATGTGACAGTGCATCCTGGAAAAACACCCAGATGGCGCGGCACTCGCATCTCATTGAGCGCCGGTAGCTCGGTACAGAATTGTAACCACATTTTAATAATGTGTTGCGGAGGACTATCATCCCAATCTAAATTTAAACTCCAAAGCTCCTTTATGAGTAATTTAGCAAAAAGGACAGCTGGGGCTACGAAACCCATAATGTCCCATAGTCTAGCGATAGTAGAAAGGATGGAACGCTTAGTGCATCTCTCATCTGCGGGTGCTGTAATTTTGAAATAAAATGAGTCATCGTCCGTACACCAACGAAGACCTAGAATTTTGTGTTGTACTGATTTATCGAATTCAACCTCAGTGGACAGTTTGTGTGTAGAAGGAATGCCTTCTAGCACAGCCTGCGAACTACTATTCCACTTTACTAGATCCCACTGCGCGCCCTTAAACAACGCTATCAGCTGTTGAGCAGCGTCAGCGGCTTCCGTCTCGTTATTTACCGAGAAAACAATGTCATCCATATAGCAAGATGAGCTAGCTATATCTCCAGCGAGCGGGTACTGCGAACCGTCATCGATGACCAGCTGTCTGACCGTGCGCATTGCATGGAACACAGACGAGGCTAGCCCGAAACAAACACGATTAAATTGATAAAGAGTTAGCGGATCTTGCGGATTAAATCGGTACAGTATACATTGATAACGGCGATCACACTCACGGACGGCAATCTGTAAGAATTGTTGACGACAATCAGCGGCCATGGCAACAGCGTAAAGACGGAAATTTAAAAGAATCTTAAAAAGATCACCCTGTAAATTTGGTCCGTGATGTAATATATTATTCAGCGAAACTCCTGAACTGCTTTTGCAGCTAGCATCTAGGACTATGCGGAGACGAGTTGACGTCTTATCATTACGTACAACACCGTGGTGCGGTATAACGTACATAGGCGATGAGTCATTAGGTAGACCTGGAGGCGCGGGTGAAATATATTTTTTATCCAAGTATTCCTTAATGACGTCATCGTACGCGGACCTTAGGCTTAAAGAAGCTTCTAACTTCTTCTCGAGACACAGAAAGCGTCGTCGGGCGGTTTCATAAGATTTGCCTAAAGAAAAAACATCCTTACTAAACGGTAGGCCTACAGTATATCTACCGGAAGCGGGGTCGCGGGTTGTAGTATGTTTATAAAATTCCTCACATTCTATGTCAGCGGAACATAGAACGCTTGGCGCGGTAGCGGAAGGAAGCTCGTCCAGTTCCCAGAATTTCTGAACGAGATCATGTACATTTTTTAGACTATTCTCCTGCACTAGACAGCAGGTCATAGCCTCGCGGGAAAATAAAGTAGGCGCTGAACCTATAACGACACATCCTAATACTGTACGTAAATAATGCGGGGTGCGAGTAAAGTCGGGCGCGACGTTTGGTAATAACAAATGCGCAAACAGCGGAGCGCCTAATAACATATTTATTTCACCAGGTTCTCCAAACAACTCGTCGGCTAGCGGTAACCCGTGTAAATGCGATAAGGATCTCTTATCTATAACTGCACTCGGTAATGAGTCAGTAATGCGATCGACAACAAGCGGCGAAATATTAAACTTAATATTTTTATTAAAACGAGAATAAAAATCCAAGCCAATTGAACTAGAATTTATTGTGTTTTGCGTTCCTCCAAAACCTTTTATTATTGTACTCCCGGCATGATTTACTTTTATATTTAACAGGTCACAAGTATCTTTCGTAATGAAATGAGACTGTGACGCGCTATCTAACAAGGCTCTGATATGATGTTTAACTCCGTCAGTATCGTAAACAACGACCTGAGCGGTAGCTAGTAAAACCGTGGTACATTGCTCGCTCCGTACTGGGGAGTGAGACGCGGGCAGGTTTGATGCTGCGATGGAGGTCGCGCACAGCGATACGTCCGAGCGCCCAGGCTGAGATAACGACTGCGCGGGCGGCGCGACGGTCGCAGCCTGGGAGACGCTTGGATGGCGTGCGGGTTCGATTCTCGACCCGAAATGCAATAAACTATGATGTCGCGATTTACACGAGCGGCAAGTCGTGTTTGACTTACACAGAGCGACCCTATGCTTTATGCTAAGGCAGTTTATACATGAATTATTTTCCTTAACATAATTAAAACGTTCCATGGGGGTCATTTTATGAAACGGCGGGCATTTGAATAAATGATGATGAACAATATTAGTACATAGACATTTATCAGCGGTATCTGAGGAATTCACGGAATTCCCGGAAACAGCGGCGGCAACGGCGGGTGAAGTGTTTACGTAAGCGTGTAGCTGCGGTGCACCTTTATTATAATTATTATTAATTTGCTTTGTAAGAGTTCGCGGACTACCTTTACGCGGGCCTGGACCCGGTGCGGGGGCGGGGGCGGAGCTCGTTCGCTCGAACACCTTCGCGCGATTTTTTATGAATGACTCGAGTGTATAAAATGTAGGTATATCGGACCCTAAACTCAACTCAAAGGCGTGAACAGTACTACGATCTAATTTTCTTAAAGCTATGTGAACTAGAATTAACTCATCTAATCTTTCTATCTTTAAGTTATTCAATGCGCGGACTGTGTTGATAAATTGTTCATGAAACAAATCAAAGCTTTCTGTAGATGCGGTGCTTATAGGCGAGAAATCGAACAGCTGATTTAAATAAGAAGTTGCTACCATTCGCTTATCTTCATATTTGTCAACAAGCGTTTGCCAAATGAGTTCGTAATTTTCTGGACAGTGCGTTATACCTATACACACTGACTCGGCCTTACCCGTCAACCTACCAACTAAATAATATAATTTCTCGGCATCGGTGAGGGATGGATTCTCATGTACAGCGGTCTTAAAACAAGAGTAAAATATAGGCCATTTCCTTATATCTCCTGCGAAACTGATTAACTCAATAGGTGGCAACCTATGCGGCAATTTATTAAAAACAACAGAAGGTTGTGTTGTATTGATAACAGCTGACGGAACAGAATGCTTATCATACAATCTTTTTATGCGGCTGTATAGTTGCTCAAATGCAACCATACATTTATAATCTGGTACGGCGGTTGGATCGACCTTTAATAACTGTAAATTATAGTCGTCCAGCAATTTTAAGAAATCACTGCGTAAAATATCAATATTAGCACATTCAGAGAGAAAAGATTCCTTATTCGAAGCACTTACGTCTATATTCGAAGAAGAATCATACATGTTTTGAATTAACTCAAAGATAGCTTCCCTTTTAGCTTGCAATATTAACAGCTGGGAATCATTTGTTTCGATAGGGTTTTTTGACCTAGTATTAGCCATTGTAGAAATTATAAAATAACTGCGGTGTGTAAGAAATGAAAGATAGGCCTTATGTTATAATAGTTATATAAAATATAACGAAGTAAATTAGTATTTACAGCGCGTTCGTATAACAAGCGTAATAACCTATCTAACGCGGGCGCGGGGGGAATACCTACTTGCGTCGGCAAACCGGTTGCGATACTCGTACTATGCCGGGCAAAAATGGCGTGTTCTATCAAAATAAGCAGGGGGTAGTGCTAAATAATTATGAAGGCAGACAGAAATTTTATAAACTGCGTAATTGCGGTAAATTTATCAATACGTATATGCGTAAACACCATAAAATGTTAAGGTTATGGAACATTAAATATAAAAACAGCGGGTTATAATGATATGACCAGGTCCAACTGCAATAGATGCGTGCTGGATGCGGTTAGTCTCAATGACAAAAAAAGGTCAATCACTCGAATCACGTAATGTAATTCGATTATACAGCGAAAATATAACTTGTTAGACCAATAACTTAGGTATTCTAACAAGCTATGCGGGGGAAATAAATTATATGTAGATCTAAGGTTCGTTTGAACCACAAATTTGTATCTTGAATAAATGAGTAATGTGGGGATAAATCCGTCTCAATGAGAAACCACACTTTAGGGACAAATCCGTCTCGAATAGGACCACACTTATGGAGACGCGCGGGAACCCTGTGCCTTCGATACCACAGGGCCGCCTTGGGGAATAACAGATGGGTAAAAATAATAAGGATGGAAGGGAAAGCGTGCACTGACCTGCAAGCGAAGGACTTCCAGCCAGGTTCCACGTTCCTTGCGGGGGTGGGGCAGCCCAGCAACTCAGGGCGCCCTCAAGCACATCCACACTGTCACCACACACGGCTATATCGTCTCGCATAAAATGAGCGGTAGAAGACCAAATATTACGTCCAGGATCACAATGATATTACAGCGAAATCAAACAGCGGAATTATAATGTTCCATATGGCGGGAAATTGGAGATGAAAATCGATCTCGCTATCGATTAGCGTCCACTCCACGCGACTGCCCACGGTCAAGTCTTATCCTTCAGTTGCCATTTTTCTTCTTCTTGTCGCGCCAGCGCATTGACAGTGACACTAGCACGCTTATGTCAGGGAAAGGAGAAATTGGATAGGATTATGGATAGATGGCGTTACCAGTTTTAATCTAAAGAACGACATTTATCGCTTTACTTAAACAATTAAAATTAAATTAGGGGACCGTTTTTGCGCTTCTTAACCATTGAGTACTTTCGTAAAGTAAAGTCTTCAGGGGATAATAGATATTTATATCTTCTGAATGAATGAATGAAACTAATCATACTAGTTCACTCTTACCCTCAAATCCACGATGTTAGATCGCTCTTTATTTCCTCTGCTGGGCCGCGACTGCAGCAGTATCATTTGTAGATTCTGTATCGCGTTCTCAAGCTCACGGCGTTTATTGGTATCCTGTGACAAGTAAATATATTCATATTCATTTATTCGTTGATTCATGAGGTTACAAATGGTGTGAAGTTTTATATATACCCTTACATGAGCCCCGTTGGGACATTACAACTGATACAAAGATAGTCTTAGACTATAGTAGGTAAGTAACTTACTACATATTCAATATTTATCATTAAATTTAATATTAGGTCCTTACATATGAAATTGGCGTTTTTCGTACTGGCCACTTTAATCACAAATTTCTCCTCCAAATTTGTACAGCTATAGACTCATGTATTTGTGCTTCGATGATCGTCATTCATTTGTTTTTTGAAGTGAAACTTCTATAGAATCGTAGTGATTTCAAACCGGAAGCAAAAAGATGAAACGGAAATGGTAAGAGACACAAATACAATGCTTTATTTAAATTTCTTTGAGCGATACTTCGTAGTTGAGACTACGAAGTATCGCGCAAAGAGGTATTGCTGTATATTATTTATATTATTTTGTAACATACTTTATGTAATACGCTTTATTGAAGTAATATAAATAATCCGAATAATTACAGTATATATGTTTGTTTCTCTTATCATTTTAGCAGATGCGTTCATTTACCCTTTTTTTCTATTCGATATATATCATAATAATAGTTCGTAATTAGTAGACTCCAATCGTGCGTCGTAGCTGACACACACACTATTTTTTTTATTCTTCTTATTCTTTCGTCGATTTACTGAAGTTTCACTTCTATCGTGTGTGAATCGCACACACACCTTTTTTTTTTTCTTCTGTTTTTTTCTGTTTGCGTCACTCATTTTACAAAATGGAAAACTTAAAATATCGCATTATTTACGAGTACGAGTTCCGCCGTGGCACTAGTGCTGCGGAAACAACTCGAAGGGTGAATGATGTGTATGGCGGTCGTGTTGCAAAAGAAAACACAGTTCGTTTTTGGTTCCAACGTTTTCGTTCTGGAAATTTCGACTTGCAGAACAAGCCCCGTGGACGGCCTGAGACTCAAGTTGATAATGAAGGCTATTGTGGAAGCGGATCCATCGCAAACCACGTCCGAGTTAGCTGCAGGCTGCGGTGTTAGTGATAAAACTGTTTTAATTCACTTGAAGCAAATTGGGAAGATTAAAAAGCTTGAAAGGTGGGTACCTCACGAATTGACTGAAGCAAACCGGCAAACGCGCGTCGACTGCTGCGTTACATTACTAAACCGGCACAATAATGAAGGTATTTTAAACCGAATCATTACCTGTGATGAAAAATGGGTTCTTTACGATAATCGGAAGCGCTCAGCGCAATGGTTGGATCCTGGCCAGCCAGCCAAATCCTGCCCCAAGCGAAAATTAACCCCAAAAAAGTTACTTGTAAGCGTTTGGTGGACTAGTGCCGGTATTGTTCATTACAGTTTTCTCAAATCTGGCCAGACTATTACGGCTGATGTCTATTGTCAGCAATTGCAAACCATGATGGAAAAGCTAGCGGCTAAACAACCTAGGCTGGTCAATCGCTCCACGCCACTGCTGCTTCACGACAACGCTAGACCACACACTGCGCAACAGACGGCTACTAAATTAGAAGAGCTTCAATTGGAAAGTCTAAGACATCCTCCGTACTCCCCGGACCTTGCTCCAACAGATTACCATTTTTTTCGAAATTTGGATAACTTCTTGCAAGGGAAAAAATTCAACTCCGATGGGGCAGTCCAAATCGCCTTCAAAGATTTTATTGATTCCCGTCCGACTGGTTTTTTTAGTAAAGGGATCAATGAACTACCTATAAGATGGCAAAAGTGCATAGAAAATAATGGTTCATACTTTGATTAATTAAATATATTATATTAAAAAATATTCGACTTTTTGTTCCTCCCATACAAAACGCCAATTTCATATGTAAGGACCTAATATAACAAATTTGATACGTCATATCCCTTCCGTGTACAGTTTATGATAGTTACAATTATTTATTTTTCCCCATAAGGCGATGTGTGCAACATCATGTGGTGTGTGTGTGTGTGACAGCGACAAAGCATTTTATTGTTTTTTTTTTGTCAATAAAAAACGTCATTTTTTTGTCACATAAAGGTCCTTGCTCAGCTTTTTCAGGATTTGCAACCGGCGCTGGTATTCTGTTGGGGCCAATGGGCTCCTTAGGTACTATGGGAAATGTATAGGTACACAGTTTGCAATAAAAAATAAACACAAAAATTAAATGTGCAAAAAGATGTAGTTAGAGCAGTCACCCAAGTACTGGCCTCGCGCAACGTAGCTTAATTTGATATAAAACACGTTTGTTGTTTGGGAACCCCCTTATACATTTATTTATTATGTGTTTCTAGTATTTGTTGTTATATCGGAAAAATAGATACATCATCCCTCAAAATTTCAACTCTATCTCTATCACGGTTCTTGATGTACAGCCTAGTGACAGACAGACGACGAAGTCTCAGTAATAGGGCCCCGTTTTACCCATTGGATACGGAAAAAATATTATTTGCATTGCCTATTTACACCGCATCATGTAAAACCAAAAGAACCAAATCACAGCTGGACAAAGATGACACTAAGCATAAGTTGAAAACGAATCCTCCTTTGAATGGAAACATTGAATTAATGATTGAATTAATGAACTTGGAATTAACTTGATACGTATTAAAACCTAGTACAGATCGACCAATTAGGTAAGTCCCAGATTTGTCTCAAACGCTCGCGGCGGCCTAACACAGAAACCACACTACGCATAAGTTGCAAACGAATCCTCCTTTGAATGGAAACATTGAATGAATGAATGAACTTGGAATTAACTTGATACGTATTAAAATCTAGTACAGATCGACCAATTAGGTAAGTCCCACATTTGTCTCAAACGCTCGCGGCGGCCTACACCACACTACGCATAAGTTGAAAACGAATCCTCCTTTGAATGGAAACATTGAATGAATGAATGAACTTGGAATTAACTTGATACGTATTAAAACCTAGTACAGATCGACCAATTAGGTAAGTCCCACATTTGTCTCTAACGCGCGCGCCCGCCTACCACGTAGTGAGTAAGCTTAGGTGGGAATTAGAGTTAAACTTACGTGTGGTGTACGTTTGCAGCGGGCATTAGCCAGATCCACGGTCCTCAGTGCGTCAGTCAGCTTGTTACCGTACTGTTTGTAAGCAGTCTGCAACGCAGGCGAGCATTCCGTGCTCTCCGACAGTTTCTGAAATAAAATATACTAAGTATAAAGTCCAAGTCAAAACGTGTATTTCCTTGACAGCACAGGGCATGGGCAGGTCAACTTAATATTAATAGAGCTATTTTTTTTTAAACAAAACTTATCAAGGAAATGAAATTGTCTTGACAGTTGAGAAGCGAATAGAACAACACAGCTTTATCAGTTATTTATAGGATACTACAGTAAGTTTAATTTCTTTTACGCCGGTGCACGAGGCCTTGGGCGGTCAGTTAGTCTATTTATTTATTAATTAGAACGGTCAAAAATAATGACACTAACTAAATTAGTAAACTGCAATAAAATTATTTATTTATTTATTTATTTAATCACCACGGCTTACACCAGTTACAGTAATTAATAAGACACAATTATACAAATTAAAACAAACACCATAAAGGCATTGATTCAAACAAAACAAACTATTTCCTAATAAATAACAATAAATTCATTTAAAACGTAATAAAAATTATAATAATAATAATAGTTAAGTATTACAATAATGTCACTTTAAAAACAATCAATAATTAAACAATACATTATTATGTCAATCTACACAAATAAAATAAATGTCACTCTATCTCACAGTGCATAAGGCATGTCATCATTAATTTAGTCCATTTATCATAAAATATGTCACAGTCCGGATTTGTTTTGAGCAGTTGATTGAGAGCCGTGAGCGCGCGAGGCACGGGAGACGCAGCGCGCGCAACAGTACGACTCATGGGTGGGAAAAAGAGGTCATGCTTTCTTCCGCGGAGATATTTATTTGGAACAAAGAGTAAAAGTGACTCATTGAGCAGATCAGATGCGTCAATGGTACCACGGAAAATTTTACAAATCGTTGAAATCTGATCTACAGCTCTTCTAGTTTTTAACGAATTATAACCTAGACATCCTTGCAAATATTTAGTCGGGTACATAAAAGGATAATAACCCAGTTGATGTTTATATAAAAATCTTAGAAAAGCTTTCTGTACTTTCTCCAATAGCATTGCGTAAGTGACCTCGTGAGGGTTCCAAACACATGAACCAGCCTCTAACTTACTTCTGACTAGTGAACTGAAAAGAAGTTTAATAACGTGGCCGTTCTTAAATTCTCTAGCATTCCTAAGTACAAAACCAAGCCTTCGGAAGGATTCCATGGCCACTATATTGATATGGTCATGGAACGAAAGCCTCTGATCAAATATAACACCCAAGTCCTTCATCACAGTTGACCTATTGATCACAACACCATGGATGTTGTAGCTGAAGTGAATTGGCTGCCTCATTCGACCAAAGGTCATTACGGTGCATTATTAAAATTTAAAAAAAATACGAAACATGGTAATAAATATTATTATTTATTATATCTATTATAAGTACTACGCTCGTTAAAAGACGCAATTGATTAAAATATCCTGCGTTGCTATTAAAGCAGTTGTCATTTGTTTTAAATTGTCTTTACTAATTATAATTATCAGTCATCTATTTATTACCTTTGCATCCTCAATGATCTTCATAGTTAGCTGCCTCAGCGGCGTGTCCTCGATCACCAACTTCTGAATCTCACGGAGATGACCTAGCTTGCCTCCCTTCACGTCATCCTTTAGACCTGAGAAACATAAATACATATATATTGTTCTTAATTAGTGTCGAAAACGTAAGACGAACGGCGAGTTGGTGTTATTGCGCAAGATTTGTCTTATTTATACAAATTATAATAGTAAGTGAATAGTTATATTTAATGTATATGTGAGGTTTATCACTTTGTAAAAAAAAAAAAAAAAAAAAAAAAAAAAAAAAAAAGCGCGCCTATCAACACTACAATTTTTATATTTTAAATAATATTTTTTACACTGTGTAAAGGGTAATATAACTAAGAAAATCTATACTGTAACTGCCCCCTCAACATCTGAATACTCAAGTTTTATATCTCTGAGAATCCCCAATGTGATTATTTTTTGTTTGCATTTTACCTATTGACATAACCTCCAAATATCTACAATGGCTGAATTACAAGAACTTATGGAAGCTCAAAAGACCATGGAAACATCTCTAGCATCTAGGATGGATGCTTATGAAAAGTCCCTGAAGGAAGCTGTGTCTGAAAATAGCAAGGTTAGCATTGATTCATTATCTCAAGACTTCCATAGCTTCCGGGATCTGGCTTGGTCTGTTATGAAGGCTCTCCGCTTACAAATCCAAGCTCTCACAACAAAGGTTGATGAATTAGACAATTATAACAGAAGAAATGCTCTTATATTCAATGGAATTCCTGAGACAGATAATGAAGATTGCTCTGCAGCTGTACTAAACATAATTAATTCAAACCTAATGATAAATGATATTGGCACCAACAATTTCCTTCTTTGCCATCGGTTAGGATTGAAAAAACCCAATATTAACCGTCCAATCCTAGTACGGTTCACAAACATAAAAACAAGGAATGTTGTTTGGTCCACAAAATCTAAACTTAAATCTACACCTACAGTGATCAATGAATTTTTGACTAAAACAAGACAAGTTATCTTCACAGCAGCACGTTTACGTTTTGGATTAAGAGGCTGTTGGACGCGTGATGGATCAGTAATTGTTAAACTCCCTAACAATGACCAAATCCGTGTCTCATCAATGGAGGAAATTGAAGACCTATCAAGAAAACATCCATCAATGATATCTACAGCAACAACGAAAAACCCACACAATTCCTTGGCTTCTAGTGTGCCTAAAACACAACAGCCGGAGAATACTTCCAGCCGCCTCCAGCCTTTGCCTGTACCGGCCGCGGCGCCACCAGCCACCCGGAGGCAGCATGCAGCTGCTCGTAAAGGCGCAAACTCCAAGTAGTTTCAAACCGCAAGCAGACGACATAATATGTAGGTTCTATCTACCACATAGTAAGGTAAGGTGGCTCACAATATACTACATTGGGAACTATTCACATTCGAATTTTCATAGCATTCAACTTTATCACTGCTTATCATTAGATAACACTATCTCTTATCATTTTATCATAGACAAATCAAAACAAGAACGAACTTTGAACTTCTTCTTCTTTTAATAGATGGCGTCCGTCTTTGAACTTCAATCAAGCTAATGCTGTAGCAGTCAAATCATGAATATTAAATGTCAAAAACTATAATCCGTCAATGTCAAAATAGTATGTCGAGCTTTGTAAACATTTTAGTTCTTGTTGTTTTGTTTTGTTTTGAATGTTTTATTTTACTGTGTAGCTATAGATATGCCTGGAAATGAAAATGAGTATGATGCCAAAGTACACAATGTGAGTCAATTATATTAATATACTCCTAAACTTTAACTGAATGCTAAAACCCTAAGAGCCACCTTACTACATAATAATTACTACATAATTTTAACTACATAACTTTTCTTTGTTTAGTTATAAAAACTTTATCTAGGTATTTTCATTTGTATTTAGATTTAAATATCAAAATGTTCTTTTTTTTTTATTTTCTTTCTTCTGTTATTTTCAAAGTAAGCACTCTATTACTAACAGTGTCAATATGGTATGTGCAATTTAATTTACTATTCTAGTAAAGATCTCATTTAGTTTTAGGAATAGGTTAAGTTATTCCTCATTCAGTAATCTCTTACAATCCTAAAAAATTTGATTAAGTTTAAGTGTAATTTTCTACATATATATATATATAAACTATTGTACTGTATATTTTAAGTAAGTATATTAATATTGGTGAATGTCTCTTAGTGATAATATTAATGATAATGATTCATTTTATTCTGCTAACTCCAGCTGTGATACCTCTTTTGAAAGTGCATGTGATGGAATTCTTCCTACGCTAGGAGAGAGTATTGATGATGTTTTTGCCCCTTTTACAAAAACCCTTAATATCTGCCACATAAATGCACAAAGCATTCCTCAACATTACTCAGATCTTTTGGAGTCTTTTAGCTCTGGCTCTGTTGATGCTATTTTGATATCTGAGTCGTTTCTTAAACCCTCTCTTCCTTCCTCACTTTATTCTATTCCTGGTTTTATTCTAGTAAGAAATGACCGTACAGGCAAAGGTGGTGGTGGTGTCGCTATCTACCTAAAATCTAACCTGAAATATAAGGTTGTCAGCCAATCCCCTTCTGCTTATAGCAAGTCTGCTGAATACATTATGTTGGAAATTAACCTGGGTATTAAGATATTACTTGGTGTTGTTTATTGCCCCCCCACTGTTGATTACTTTAGTAAACTCGAAGCAGTATTAGAAGAAACTCTAGCTAACTATACCCATTCTATTATTTTAGGTGACTTCAATACATGTCTCCTGAATACTCAACTTAAGTCAAGGGCAGACAAGCTTAGAAACATCATTGACTCTGTCAATCTCAACATTATAAATAATACCCAACCAACTCACCATACTACCACCTCTGACAGTTTAATTGATCTCATTATAACTTCACAAGTTGACCACTTAATTATACATGGTCAGATTACTGCACCGGCTTTCTCTCATCATGAACTCCTCTATTTAGCTTACAAAATAAAACCACCAAAGCCTAGAGCTGCTACTATTTTCCGACGGAATTTCTCCAAAATAGACAGCACTAAACTTGCAAAAGATGTTTCAGATATAGAATGGGCTAATGTTAACAACCTTGCATCCATTGATGACAAACTGAATTTTGTAAATACCAGTATAATAACTCTTTTTGATACACATGCTCCAATTCGCCCGATTAAAATGAAACATCCTCCAGCACCCTGGCTCAATAAATCAATAAAAAAAGCCATGGCCAAAAGAGACGCAGCGTTTCGTAAATTTAAACGTAATAGGTGTGATGAGCTCTGGGCGACATATAAACGACTTAGGAATCGCTGTAACTTGCGTGTTCGTAACGCCAAAAAATCTTATATAGCGGAGCAAATAAAACTTTCTACCCCAGCAGGCCTTTGGAGATTTTTAAACAATTTAGGCATTGGTAAACAGAAATGTCAAAGTGAAAACCCTAGCGTAAATATTGACTGCCTAAACAAACATTTTATCAGCAGGTGTAAACTAGATACCCAAAATAAAACAATTGCCCTTTCAATGATCTCCAGCGTACCTCAGCAAAATGACAATAGTTTTAATTTTGAGACTGTGAGTGAAGACAGGGTCAAAAATCATTTAATATCCTTTAAATCTAATGCCATGGGTTGTGACAATATCGGTCGTATAATGATCTCTCTCATCAGAAATAAAATTCTTCCCACCATCACTCATATAATAAATTTCTCCCTGCTGTCCTCCCAATTCCCAGAACAATGGCGTATGGCCCACGTTATTCCCCTACCAAAAATAAGCGCTCCTACCCTTCCTAATCACTATCGTCCCATATCTATTCTCCCATTTCTCTCTAAAGTTTTAGAAGCAGTAGTACACACTCAAACTACGGAATACTTATCAAACAATAAACTTATTAATCCATATCAATCTGGTTTCCGAAAGGGCCATAGCACTACATCAGCTCTTATCAATGTCACTGAGGATATCCGGACAAGCATGGAAAACTCTCAATTGACCTTGCTTGTGCTGGTGGATTTCAGTAGTGCTTTTGATGCTGTAAATCACGAACTACTTTTAACACTTCTCACACAACTTAACTTTTCTCCCTCAGTAGTCAGCTGGTTTAAGTCATACTTAACAAATCGTCGGCAACGAATTCGAAACGGTCACGAATTCTCGGACTGGCTGGAAATCGATTCTGGCGTACCACAGGGAGGTATCCTTTCGCCACTTCTGTTTTCAATTTTTATTAATCTTCTTTCTCACAAACTTCTTTGTAAATTCCATATGTACGCCGATGACCTACAGTTATACCATTCCTCTTCGTTAGACAATATTAATAATGCAATAAATTCACTTAATGAAGACCTTAGCAGACTCTCTACCTGGTCAACTCATTTTGGTATTAAAGTTAACCCTACCAAATGTCAAGCTATCCTTATCGGTAGCTCACGGCAAATATCTAAAGCAGATCAGCTTTCTCTACCTCCTATTTTATTTGAAGGCACAACTATTCCACTCTCTCCCACGGTTAAAAATCTGGGTGTAATATTTGACAGAAACCTTAACTGGACTCCCCATATTAAAGAAATATCCCGCAAATTCTTTTTCTCACTTCACTCTCTTTTACGTCTTAAACATTTCCTTCCTATCTCCACTAAAATTACCCTCGCAAACTCTCTCCTAGTCCCTATATTCGATTACGCCGATACAGTATTTCTTGATCTCAACGAAGCTCTCCTTAACAAACTTGATCGCCTACTTAACACTTGCATCCGATTTATTTATAACCTGCGAAAGTACGATCATGTTAGCAAATATCGCCAAATGCTTAAATGGCTACCTATACGGGAGCGTAGGAACATTCGAATATTATGCCTACTTTTTTCAATTCTAAAAGATCCCTTTACTCCTACTTACTTAAAAGACCGTTTCTCATTTTTAACTGATGAACATAATAGAAACCTTCGATCCTCTGACAACCTTTTACTCGCTATTCCCTCCCACTCTACATCCTTCTTAGGAAATTCTTTCTCTGTAGAAGCAGCACGGTTGTGGAATGGATTGCCACCTCATATCAGAAAAGCAGAAACAAAAGACCACTTCAAACGAGCAACTAAAAACTTCTATCTTGATAAATTATATACATAACTTATTAAACTATCCCTTTTATTCATCTCTTTTTGTCATTATTTATATATATATATTTGTATGTATATATGTATGTGTTTATATAAACATATGTTACATGTAGTATATATATAATATGTATGTGTGTGTGCTTTAAATATAAAACATATATTTAGAATTGTTTTTGTTATATTTTTGATTGTTATATGTACCTTACACTTTAATATTGTTACTCTTTAGATTAAGCTATTTTTATACATTTTTGCGCGCCAACTTTTTATCTTAAACCTGTTTGAGGTTGGCAGGTAGAAAATGCCTTGGCATTAAGCCCACCTTTTGTACAACTCTGTATTTTTATTGTGCAATAAAGTATTCTTAATAATAATAATAATAATATATATATAGAGTTTTACAAATACAATATTAAATGACTAGTTTTAGAGCTAGCCGTGATTGTACCACCTAGCAGTGATTGTACTTGTGTATTTACTTAAGTATTTTTAAATTATTCTTAAAATATAGTGAAAATCGCCGTGCGGTATAGAACAAATAATGTGCGCTTTAAACACGTGATTTAACGGTGAAGGAAACCGGCATCTTCTGAGAACTTAAACGAGTTTGAGGGACTAGTGACATTCACCGACCCGCACATGACCAGCGTGGTGAATTAAGGCCTAATCTCCCTCGTCAAAGAGCGAAGTCCTTGTGTCCCAGCAGTAGGAACGTAAATAGCTGAAGCTTATACTTAAAATATAAGATAAGATGGCTTAGCCCTCCGGGCTGGGCCAGTGCGTGAAGCGATTTTTTTCGTGTTTCGTAATGTGGCCCGGAGAAGCCATATATCTCATCTACCTTCTAGCTCTTCATGTTCCCATCTTAGACCACATCGTCACTTTACATCAGGTGAGAATGTGGTCAAATGAAGGCTTATACAGCATAAAAAAGATTTCAGATTTCATTCGATTAGCTTGTCTAACCGTGTGCAATGTGTCTGTTTTTATGTCATAACCGCCTCTGTTTAAGAACAAGTACCTGTTTAATATAACGAATAGAAAATATTGTGCTACTTTTTTTACATAGTAAAATATTAAAAAATAAAGCATTTGTAAATCCTAGTCGAGGCGAGGTATGTATCGGTTGCTTTATAAGACCGATTTGTAATTAGCCCATAAACTGGCACAGTGCCGATTACCAAGTATTTGACGAATATTTACGATCGAGAAGTGTAAAAATCATTTTTTTTAATTAAATTTACCAATCTAACAATTTAAACAACATCATATTTACAACCACAATACAAGATGGAAACTCATAATAGGTAGTTGTAACCACAAATGCTGTAGGGCAACCCTATCGCATTTCTACGTACCGCGGCTGTAGGCCTTTGTTCAAAAGACTCGTGCGAGTTGGAGTACTGTATAGATCGTATTTCCGTGCCTATTTATACCCAGCAGTAGGTGTCGCATCAGCAGTAGATGAATGAGGATTTAGATAGATAACTCTTACTCCACAAATAACATACAAACAGTAAATCTACAAAAAAAAAATATTATTTCTTTTATTATAGGTAAGCCTTCATTTGACCACAATCTTACCTCATGTAAAGACCACATCATCGGTCTAAGATGGGGCTAAATACGTAGAAGGTAGATGGCTTATCCGGAACACATTACGAAACACTAAAAAATCGCTTCACGCACTGGCTCAGCCCGGAGGGTGGTGACAAGCCGCGGCCGGAGCCTACCACCAGCGACTGATCTTACCACCCGGAGGCCACGTGTAAGGATTCAGAGGGTTAACACTTACGAACGTGAACAGAAAAGCCTCCAAAATATGATTAAGGATTTATTATATCTAATTTGAAAATACCTCCCAAAATCCTTTCCAAGTTCTCAGCCTCCTTCCCCAGTTCCCTCACAGTGGCTGCATGCTTGGGGTCCGTAGCGAATGGCTTCCAAGTTTCCTTGAAGGCAGTCAGATCGCTGGAGAGGCTATCAGCGGACTTGTACAGCGCTTGTTGGCAGGCCGGCTCGTAGATAGAGGGCGCTACCAGCTGTGGACCAGGTATTATATTATGCTGTTAGTCAAACAATTTTTATTACAGCATTTATCCGGACAATGGCAGACATTGAAAGCAAGGCGGTGTCCTAGACGAACTTAACGAATTAGCATGGGCGACGCCACAAAACTAAGGTTTGGGCAACATCAAGAAAACAAAATTGGCGTTATAATTTTTTAAACTATCATGGTTATCAACACTATTTAGATTTATAACGGGATATTTACTCTAGTGACGCATCGCTTCGTAATAATAGGCTTTGTCTGCCAATGAAACTGTTACCCCAATCGCTGCAGCTTCAGTTCAACCGTGATTATGGCGCAAGTAACTATGCCGAAATATAGGGAAACTCAATGGAAAACTATAAACACAATCAATCATGCTAAAAATCCCGTTTTAATCTAAAATTGGCATAATTTGTTTGGAGTTATAATGTTTTTTCTATTTTGTCACGAGTGACTAAGTCGATATATCTTAACATGCATGGGACCTCGCAGTCCCAGTGTGCGGGGCCCTGTTCTCTGGCGTTGTAAGGTTCTCCGTATCCCGGAGTCTTGTAACTGTGTGAGCCCCCGTTTTTGGAGGTGCATGTGTCCCGTATGTGTGTGTATTTCCTGTTAGTGCACCTGCCTTGGCGGTGTAGCGCGGCGGCAGTTTATACTCACCTCGGTGTATATACAAGGTGTTTTGGATATGGTATATAGAGGTATAAAGCGGAGGGAGAGGGTGTGAATAGCGCACCAGGCGAACATATCTTGTTCGAAGATTTATATAAGCACCTTGGCATAAAGTTACATACCTTGGCAGTATATATGAGCGTCCCCGCCGCGTCCTGCGCCCCGGCGCCGGCCGCGCACAGCGCGCGCACGTCGCGCCCCGCGCCCGCCCCCGCCACCGCGCCCGTCCCCGCCACCGCGCCCTCCCCCGCCATCGCCCCGGCGCGGGCGGAGATCTGCGCGAGGCTGTCCCCTATCGCTTTGGCTCGGGTCATTATCTGGAAATATTGTTACAGTGAAACAAATAGTCGAAATAGGTGGACGGATAGTTTTCCTTGTTCAGAACTAGATGGCGCTCGTAAAAGTCGTCGAGTGGAGCTCGACGACTTTTAAAAAGATATGTTAATAACTGTTCAAAACTGTTTTTAGCTTTAGTCAAGTCACTTTATCCATATTCATTATTTTAGGTATTAGCTTACTTAGCTTTATGTTTCCCAAATAAATAAAATAAAATAAAACGGGTTAATTGTGTTAAATCGCATCATTATACAACAGTGGCATAATGTACTATAATCTTCTTTTCTATTTATTGCTGCGTCCAGTAATGGATAACGGCAAATTGATTCAGGCGTCAAGTGTACTCAAAACAATCTGATAAAACGAAATATCAAATTGAGACAAGCTGTTCATCATTATATTGTGCGCGCCCAAAATGGTGGAAATATCTCACTTCTATTGTTTTATATTGACTGCTTCAGTGGCGCGGTGGGCGAGGGTCCGCTTGCGGCGCAAGAGGTAGCGGGTTCAATTCCCGCCGAGGGTGAAAGTGTTTGTATGTTCTGCAAGCACTTTTTCCTTGGTCTGGGTGTTTAATATGTATAAAAAAAATATCTATATTATGTATGACTATTATATTAAGTATATCAGATATCTAGTACCCGTAACACAAGTTACCAAGCTTACCATGGGGCTAGATGTTGTTGTGTGCATTGTCTGGAAATATTTATTTATTTATATTTATACTAGTCGACCCGACAGACTTTGTCCTGTCCCACGTCTCAAAAAACAATATCTAGTTGACCGTATTGTGAATCTAAACCATTCTCGAACCCACTTAAACACTCACAACAAATTTCATCAAAATCGGTCCTGCCGTTTAGGAGGAGTTCAGTGACATACACACTCACAGAAGAATTATTTATATAAAGATAGAGCAAAGTGTTCAAAATCATCTGTGCTTATATTATAAATTATAATACTACTAAAACATTTATTTTGTGCCACAAAAGAACAACTTAAAACTGGAAATGGGAAATAAAAACACATAATAGGCAACAACAAATGTAGACGCTCAGCATTTGATCCAGTGTTAGGTGACTGATATACTACATAGATATTTTTTGTAAATAATAATAAATAAATATTTCCGGACTACTCACACAGCATCACCTTACCCCATACCATCCCATACTAAGCAGAGCTTGTACTATGGGTGTTAGGTGAATGATATACTACATAGTTACATAAATATATTATACAGAATACTTTTTTTTAAGTAGTCATCTTGCCTATTTGACGCCAGCTGTACAATGAGTAAACCAACTTCCTCTAGCTAATACAGACCTTTTGATAGATAGATAGACAGCTAGAAAATTCTTTATTACACACACCAATAAACATACATACAAAATTATTAATAGTAAAATAAACCTAGCAAGCGTAATGGGGGGTCTTATTGCGTAAAGGAATAAATAAATAATAATAATAAATAATAAATATTTCCGGACTACTCACACAGCATCACCTAACCCCAAACTAAGCAGAGCTTGTACTATGGGTGTTTGGTGACTGATATACTACATAGATACATTTTTTTTTTGTAAATACATACATATTATACATAGAAAATACCCAGACCCGAAACCAGAAATTGCAGATCGTACAAAATCTGGTCCCGCGGCGGGAATCGAACCCGCAACCTCCTGCGCCTTAGGCGGGCTTTCGCCCACCGAGCCACAGAGGTAGTCAAAATTTCTTCTTTGAATGATTGTTACGTTAATTGTCTTATGTTCTCACCTCTTTCTCCAGGGCAGGATCAATATCGTTGCTGACGATGTAGAGGACCTTCGCAGATTTGTCTCCGAATTCGATGGCGGCATCATTCAGCTTCTACAAAACATATTCATAGTTTTCAACACTAACGTGAGTAACATTCATTTTAAAACTCCTTGCCGTTTGAAATGCGCCGAGCGTTACAACAGCCGTGTCGGCTAAGTTGGAGCACTCTCAACTTTCATTCCAAAGGTCGTGGGTTCTTCTCGACATATTTATGTTGGTTATTAACATGTGAGAGGACCTGAGTTCTAGATACAATTGACGCGAGCGCATTTTATTCTTATAAATAATTTTGATTAGAATGAGATAGACCCATAGTACACCTTACGGTTCCGTGTACAGTTTATACATATTCAAACAAAAAATATTTGAAAAAGACGCAGTCAGAGCGGCCACCTATCCAAGTACTGTCCTGTGTTGTGACCATACAACAAACGTTATTATGCGTTTTTTTATGGTAGATAAGCCTTCATTTGACCACAATCTCACCTGATGTGAAGTGACGATGTGGTTTAAGATGGGGCATGATGACCTAGAAGGTAGATGGCTTCTCCGGACCATATTACGAAACACGAATAAATCGCTTCACGCACTGGCCCAGCCCGGAGGGTGGTGGCAAGCCGCGGCCGAAGCCTCCCACCAGAGACTGCTCTCATCACCACCCGGAGGTCACGTGTAAGGATTCAGAGGGTTACCACTTACGGACGTGAACAGACAAAACCTCCAACAATTAAGTATTATTAGTGTATTTAGTATTTGTTGTTATAGGGGCAACATAAATACATCTTCCCTCAAAACGTCAACTCTCTATCTCTATCTATATATATATATATATATATATCTAAATATCTATCTCTATCACGGTTCTTGAGCTACAGCCTTGTGACAGACAGACAACGAAGTCTCAGTAATAAGGCCCCGTTTTACCCTTTGGGTGCGGAAGAAGAAGAGGAGAATATGGTAATGAAACTGTAGATCTTACGTCTCTGTCGCTCTTGGCTGTTTCGCATATCTTCTTCCCTGCTTCACACATCTGCAGCATGTCTTGCATGAATGCCCGTCTCGCTTCCTCATTCACGGTACTGCTCAGCACCTTACCGTCTATAGACATAAAATAATAAAGTTATGTGCATATAATTTGGCAATTTTCTTATACGCGGAACTAAAAAAACTAAAATATCATAGGTTTCTTTATAGAGACTCAATTTCCCTTTTTCGGCAAATTGAAATTTTTGCACCTTTTATCCATACAATTTCATAAATCTATTTCTTAATGCTCGATTTCAATAAACAATGGACTGTCATTAATAGTCATCTATATAAATAAAAATGAATTGTTGTTCGTTAGTCTGATTAAAACTCGAGAACGGCTGGGCCGATTGAGCTGATTTTGGTTTTAAAATGTTTGTCGTAGTCCAGGTAGTCTAAACGATGAGCAAATAAGGAAAAATTGCCGGGAACTTTTTTTACCCGTGCGACGCCGGGGCGGGCCGCTTGTTAATAATAGTTATTAATAGTATTTTATTGACAATATAATAATACGACAATACATAGATTTTGATTGTACAGGGTGTTTCGTTAATAATAGATTATCTTTTAAGTGAATGTAGACCAGATATGAGGCTACAATAAAATGATTTTTTTGTATTATTTTAACAGTTAAAATTTTGAACCTTTGAGTTCTTTTTTTGCTTTTTCTTTTTGTATGAAAGGTGAGTTTGGCCCGGGTGTTTTTAGACATGTTTCATGAAAATCGGTTGAGCCGTTTGAAAGTTATGGGGGTGAGAGTGGGGAAGGAAAACAGAAAATCTGCAAATATACTAGTGTGGGGTATCAAATGAAA
Organism: Gymnoscelis rufifasciata; assembly: GCA_929108375.1. Classification (NCBI taxonomy): domain Eukaryota; kingdom Metazoa; phylum Arthropoda; class Insecta; order Lepidoptera; family Geometridae; genus Gymnoscelis; species Gymnoscelis rufifasciata. The sequence goes on along the minus strand of OV815327.1, from coordinate 1,392,397 downwards.
GCGCATCGCGTCCACATTACATAATATTATGTTGTTTTACATTTAAAGAAATTAAGGCATTGGAATCGGGGGTTTTTCTTAAATTTTAATTTTAGATTTATTTAATATGAAATTACTTCAGATGTTGAAATCCCAACCTGGATTAGTTATTTTGCTCGTGTAGCTAATTTTACTAGCTTAGGAATACATTAATAAACTTAAGAATCTGCACGTTTATAGTATGTTATTGAGATTGAGACAGAGATAGTTTTTTGATAATCATGGGTCAAAACTACAGGTTGTGCAAAAAATAATACGGAAAAACACTTAAATAGTATTTTTTTGTGTTATAAATGATTATTACACTTCTGAATGTAATTAAATAAAGCAAGTGTTTAGGTGCACAATGCTACAAAATAATCTAACCTAATTTTGTTGAAATGGCAGCCGATTAAATGGTCAAATTCAATTGAATAAATCTATATTTAAAATTTAAGAAAAACCCCTATTCCAATGCCTTAATTTCCTTAAAAGTAAAACACCATAATATTTTGTTATGTACACGCGATGCGCTTTCATTTGATACCCCACTCGAGTATATTTGCTGATTTTCGGTTTTCCTTCCCCACTCTAACCCCCATAACTTTAAAACGGCACAACCGATTTTCATGGAACATGTCTAAGAACACTCGCGCCAGAATCACCTTTCATACAAAAAAACTAAATTGAAATCGCTACATTCGTTCGGGAGCTATGATGTCCCAGACAGACAGACAGACACGTCAAACTTATAACACCCCTCTTTTTTGGTCGGGGGTTAAAAAAGCAAACATTTTTGAAAATACCCCAAGACTCACCATTATTTCACTATTGGTTGAAATGAAAAAAATATGATTTTATTGTAGCCTGGTGTGTGGGCCACGACCACATAACGGATAATCTATCACTGTACAGTGTACACAGAAAACGTTTGACTTCATTTTTCTACCAAATATAAATATATTTTATGAATTTTTTTTTTTTTTTTTATTTTTTTATTATTGATAAGCCTTCATTTGACCACAATCTCACCTGATGTAAAGTGACGATGTGGTCTAAGATGGAGCATGAAGGCCTAGAAGATGGCTTCTCCGGGCCACATTACGAAACACGAAAAAATCGCTTCACGCACTGGCCCAGCCCGGAGGGTGGTGACAAGCCGCGGCCGAAGCCTACCACCAGAGACTGTTCTGACTGAGAGAAATAACTTAGTTTAAGTATGCGCTGAAAATACCACAAATTCTTTATTAGGGATCCAAAGCATTGTTATCGATATGAAAAAAAGTTTAAACTAAATATTTTATTTACGACCTATGTGGCTCGGTGTATCTATGTAGTATATCAGTCACCTAACACCCAAATTACAAGCTCTGCTTAGTTTGGGGTCAGGTGATGCTTTCTGATTAGTCCGGAAATATTTATTTTATTTAGATAAATTGGCAATCCCACTATTAGAAAACCTTTATTTCTGAGTGTAAATACGTTTGTTTCTTGTGTAATTCTAAAATATTTAAAATAAATATATGTCGCATATCCAGTCACATCACCTGGTGGCTAAAGCTTGAACTACGCTTCTGTGTTACTGCGATAAAATAGTATAGCGCGAGTGGCGCCTCTGATGGCAATACTAGAGTTCAGTGTTACTACATTAAAATAATTATTTATACATACAACCCGACCCCTTTTAAGCCCGGAGTGAATAGGCTTTTTCTAGACAAACTTGTTCCATCGTTGACGTCGTCTCTGCTTTCTGACTAGACTGTAGTCAAACAACTGTAACTGTAGTAATAAAAAAACAGTACCTTCAACAATCGTGGACAGTATTTGAGGCAACGCCTCAGTTGATTTGAGAGCTGTGGTATAGTCAATCTTGTCTGCATCTGAAAATTAAAACACATACAATACATAAAACCCGTTTTAAAGTAAGTTTATTCAGCCGGCTTAGCACGGCGATTATAGTCTAAGTAGAAAAGAAAAACTGTCTAGGAGAATGAATAGACTTCTTGTTTCGTAACATATTTTTTTAAATTTCTTCTGAATTTACGTGATCTATAGTGAAATTGGTTCATTTTGTAATTCATGTTTTGTTGCTATTTTTATACCTATTAGTAAGAAATACAATTACCATTATTAAGAAGAAAGTTTTGAATTAACTTTGTCCCAGAGGTCCGAGAGGTAAGGTGAGACGCCATTTTATATATTTTTTTGCCATTTAAGAGTAGCCACGGCTTCTACGTGATTTAAATCACGAGACCAAGACAAACTACGTAGATTTCGTGCAGCGCCCATAGCGCGAAGAGATTGGGTGTACTTGTATCTCTTTCCTACAAAGGCAAAAGGCGTATCCCTTGCCCTTGTCTATTCCAGGGTAGAATAAAAAGAAATCGCCGTGCTAAGCCTGCAGGGTATTTTTCACCATCCGAACCACTTAGTTTTTAATTTATATACATTTATAAAATGCGTAAGACCACTTACAGTTAGCGCCAACTAGTGAGGCCACCTCAACTGCAACAAGGGCGACATTCTGTTGCAGACGTGCTTGTTTCGCTAAGCAATCGCCGGCGCTGATTGCTGGACTGACTGCATCCGATTTCAAGCACTGTTGATATTTAAATTAATAATTAGGTTGTGTTCAGCTTGATGGAAATATTTCAAAGTTTTTCTTTAGGTAGTTTTTTTTTTATTGATAAGGCATCATTTGACCACAATCTCATCGGATGTAAAGTGACGATGTGGTCTAAGATGGGTCATGAAGACCTAGAAGGTAGATGGCTTCTCCGGGCCACATTACGAAACACGAAAAATCGCTTCACGCACTGGCCCAGCCCGGAGGGTGGATTTACTTATTATACACTTTTACGTTGGGAAATCCGCGGGCCGGCAGCTAGTTTGTACTAAATTTATACGTTAAAAGAGGGAGGCTTTTCGAAACATTGATACTATATATCTTGGCACTTTCATAATAAATTGATAAAACGAAAAATACTGCGCTAACTTACTTTTTTGTAGTTATCATGCCTAATCATCATAATGTTTATCATAGAATATGTTAGTCTGTAAGGTTTTTATTTACATGCCCTTGTACTGTATCTTATAGTATACGACCTTGCTGTATGTAATTTAACTTTCGTTTGTTAAATAAGAACTCCAAAATTGTAACAACTACAAATTTGTAAAAACTGACAAAGCTGTCTTGTTCTATTCGCTTCTCAACTCAGTATAAAACATTGAAGCGAACAGTCAAGACAATGATTTCCTTGATATTTTTTGTTTAAACAATTTAGTTGTATTAACTTTAAGTTGACCTGTCCATGTATGCCCTGTGCTTCTAAGGAAATAAATGTTTTTACTCTGACTTTAATAAATGATTGATTGATTGATCCAATAACTCACCGTCTTTAAATCGTTTTCAGTCTTCTGGATGCTCTTAGCAGCTTCTTCGACAGACTTGATGAAGATTTGCAACTGTCCCTTCTCGTCGTCCGTGATGGAGTTGGGCGCGCGCCGAGGGCCCATGGGTGGCTTGGAGCCCTGCTTGGTCCCGGCTTTCGTGGGAGATAGACGGCTTCCGGACCCTGTGTATGTTATAACAGCTATGTAAAGGCCTAATTTGTACCAAAAATTAAGAAATGGCTTATTGACAAATCGTACAAGATCATTTAAATACTAGACATCATATTAAATTGTAATTTAAATTAACACCCTAAATATTTGACATTCTATTATTTTATTTTATTGTATGACATTGCATGTCAAATCTGAATTGACGAAGTATGTAGAACTGCATAAATAACCTGACACCTATGTAAACCATATTTCAAGCAATAAACAAATTTCATTTCATTTCATAATCTCTCTCGCGAAGAGAGAAGTCCCTGTGTCCCAGCAGTGGGAACGTAAATAGAGTGATCATGAAAGGGTGTCCACTTCCATGCCAAGCGGAGTGAAAACGCCTTAAATGAATATAGAAGTCCTGGAAGATTTTATATAAGATATCATGTTACTTAAAAAAAAATATTGGTCTCTATGGAGTCTTCTGATCGGTATCGTAAAATCAGGTATTATTTCGAAGAAGTCATTTCATTGATATGGGGTTGTTTAACCTAGCCATTTCATAGATTAGCCGGAACAAGCAGGTAGAAAAACAAAAATTATCTCTTTACTTGCAACCGATTTTGGAAATTGTTAAAAAAAAACAATATCTTTATTCCTTAGCGATTTTACCTCCAGTTTCTTCGAGACGCAGTCTGTGCAGGAACTCCCTGGTGATCTCCGAGACCTTCTTGGTGTCTCCGAGGGGTACTGATGTGGACCGAGCAGGTGCTGGTGGCGCCTTCTTCTTAGAAGCTAAGAAAAACATCATACTATATTTAATAAAATTATATATATAATTAATTGAAACTATCATGCTTATCTACACTATTTAGATTTATAAAGGGGTAATTAAAATTTCAAATTTTTAGAAATATCGGAAAACGCGAATGACTATAACATACATAACATAATTTGATGGTTTTTGAGTTTTCCGATATTTCGGCACTGTGGCAAGCGCCATGATCACGGAAACTACTACCGTCTGAAAACTCAAAAACCGTCAAATCATGGTATATGTTACCCGTTTAAAGTCATAATATAGATAATAAAATAATGTCTGAAAAACAGTAAAAATGTAGTGTTTATGCACACCGACGTTTATATTTCAAATTGAACCTCGTATAGTGACAAGAATATAATGTACATATAACAGGCTTACACAGTATTTACATGGGATAGTAAAATTTGGCGTAATAAAGTTACCAGGCTTTATATATTAGATAGATAGATCATATAAGGAAGTAGGAACAAACTGGCCAAAATTTTTCGGATATAAACTTTAACTAACCAATAACTTGCTTTAAACGTCACTTCGTTGCCCGTGTCTTTTTTTTTATTTTCACGCTGTAACATCGTATTTTACGCCTTTATATAAATAAATATATAATACATATATTTATTTATATAAAGATATATAATAGTATAGTTATATATAGATAAATAGTCCTTCAAACACTGAAATATTTAAACAAATCGGGCCAGTAGAGTTTGAGATATGCGCGTTCAACCAAACAAACTCTTCGGCTTCATTTATTAGTATACATTATGATTAAAGTTTTCTTTAAGCACTTATGATTATTTTGTTTTTGTTTTTTTGTAATTTATTTTGACGTCTCTAAGTTTTGTAAAACCAAACAATGGAAATATATTATGATTTTGTATCTTGTATTATCGCTTATAACTTAGTCTTAATGTTTCTGCACAACTTTAGAATTTTGGATTATGATTTGTACACAAATATAATAAATACAATTTCCGCATTAAGAATTACTCAGAAATATACCTCTGCTACACTTACCACCAGACTCACTGCAGACCTTCCTCAAGCTGTCCAGGTTATCCAACAGCTGCTGATGAGGCACCTCCAGGTGTTTCGCCTGCACCTTCGGGTCTTGGAGGAGCGGCTTCCAGCTGTCCGCCAGCTTCTGGTTGGAGCTGGAGAGTTTTTCGATGGACGACAGCATCACTGCTTGGCAATGAGGTTCCGATATCGAGGCTGCGGTGATCTGATGAAGAGTTTAAAGAGTTACATGAAAGTCGTAGCAATAGACTAGACTTAAAAAAAATATTAGTCCTTCACTAATGCCTAGGCATTAAGCCCACCTTTTGTATTTTTCTTGTGCAATAAAGTATTCTTAATAATAATAAAATTATAAAAAAATGAAAATGCTCTATAACAAGGTTGCCTCCCAAGGTGTTCCCAAGGCTGCCTGGAAGAGATCGCTCATAGCGATAAGGCCGCCCTTTGTACCCTGTTTTTAATTAGTTAAGGTTTTTGTAAAGTTTATCATTAATTTGTGTGGTGATAAAAAAAGAGTTTTCTATTCTATTCCATTATATTCCATTCTATCCCATTCCATTCCATGCCATTCCATTCCATTCTTAACTTGGAACTTTTTAAACAAGATTGCTGTCATTAGTCTAACCTGGGCAGTTCCCAGCAGCCTCTGAGCTTCGTCAGCCACAGCAGCGCCCCTGGTGTCCAGCTCCTCGCCCGTAGCTGGTGACACCGACTTGGAAACTTGTTCCACTCCTGCCAGGAGTTCGGAGACGTTAGCACACGTGCCGGCTACTAGGCCAAGGATCTGGAAAGTGTTAATGAATAATATAGGTACCAAAAATTTACTGCGTTATCTGGTTATGGGTCAATAATCAAGATTGATTGATTGAACAATTATAAATAAATAAATATTTCCGGACATTTCACACAACAACAATTAGCCCCGTGGTAAGCTCTAAGCTTGTGTTACGGGCACTAGATATCTGATATACTTAATATAATAGTCATACATATATAGATATTTTTTATTATACATATTGAACACCCAGACCAAGGAGATCGTGCCTGCAGAACATACAAACACTTTCACCCTCGGCGGGAATCGAACCCGCTACCTCTTGCGCCGCAAGCGGACCCGCGCCCACCGCGCCACTGAAGCAGTCAGCAGTGATGAACAATTATGGGACTATAACCCGAAATGTAGGCTCATTTTGAGTCTTTCATAGACTAGTTGAATCTTCTTATGGGAGACAGAATGGCGCCGTTCTAACATAGACAATGCCACATTTTTTAACTTCCCTTAGGCGTCTCGAGACGCAAATGTTTTCTTTAATAGAAAATGGACTTGTTTGACCCTAAGCTCACCTGATGCTAAGTGTCGGTATAGCCGAGGATGGATCACATTTCTATCGTCTCCCTAAAAAAAATTGAATACTCAATGAATTTTTCTCATAACCTGACTTGTTACTAACCTGTTTTTCTCTCATCTCATCTTTAGGGCTAACTACATAGACAAGCTTGCCAGACGCGTCGGAGAACTTAGTTACCGCGTCGCTTAATTCCTGCAATTGACAAAAACATTAATATTATTCCACATTAAGATGATACCACCAGTTCATGCGTAGTATCGCTATTTGTTAGACATAATCCCGCCTCGTAGATTCTCAGTTATTTTGATTGGAAGCGCCTCAAGTAAGGGAATATGTATTCTTATTCTTAGCTCTTAATTTCTGATTAAATCTGGTAAAGAGAACTCGAGTATAAGCCGTCTCCATAGTTCGTTAGCTCAATCGCGTTTACATTAAATTGTACTTAAGTTCACAGATAAACTTACTTTAGCATTATTTCCGTCAGATTTAGCGCACACGGCTCTGCTGGCCTCACAGAGCTCCTTCAGCAGATCCAACATGGCGGCGCGCTTAGACGCGTCCTGATTGGCGCATGACGACTGGGTATCTGATAGAAATTGAATTTGTATGGTTAAATTTTATTCTACGCGAAGTTGGGTAATCTTCCTCTTAGCCCGAAATGTATGTTCCTCCGTAATGCACAGAACGTTAAAATAGTATGGAATAGACCAGAGATTCATAAAATTTGTGATTAAAAAAACCATCCGTTAATTTAGTCAAATAAACTACAGAATCAATCCCTAAACAGAAAGTTCACCAAAAATTTCCCTTTGTCCCAGCAGTGGGAACGTAAATAGAGGTGCTTATGATATTCTTGGTAATTAATAATATACGATAGAAAATTAGGCCTTAAGTCACCACAAGGCCAAGTGCGAGTTGGTGAATATCACATGTCCATCAAATACTTCAAAGTTCTCAGAACAAGCAGGTTTCCTCACGAGGTTTGTCTTCACCGTTATAGCACGTGTTTTAGGCGCACATACATTTTCGAGGAGAACAATACAGAGTTATGTGGCGGGGGTTTGAACCAACGATCTTCGGAATGAAAGTCGAATGTGCTTCCACTTAGCAAACAGGGATTTTCATTACGAAGAATAAATAAATATAATTACCTTGAACAACGTGAGGCATCAACTCCGATATGGTTTTCGCGGCTTGCTCCGCGGCTACATAGTCGGGTCTCTCACGACCTACAACATTATTTTAAATGATTCATTTGTGTCACTAAGAAAAAGCTGTTTTTTTAATTAGTATTTTTTTTTGTTTATTTTCAGGTACCAATCAATCAATATAACCAAACATTTATTCAAAAGCAAAGAAAGTATTATATAATTATCGCAGTCTTTAGGACCTTATATATAAATTCCAACTTTTAAGAGAAAAAATTAAACGTTGAAACCCTGTTGCATAATTCTATTTTCGTTGCGTTTTCGGTGTAAGAATAAAGTTAAATCATAATTTATCATTGAGAGATATTATATGCTGAGCTAGCTAGCTCTTTATTACACAAAACTATTTGAAATAGGTACTTTTTAATTCTTATTAGATATGTTGATGTATTTTTGTCATTTATTGTGTTTTAGTGTTATAATAAATGTTTTTCTATCTATAATTCTAAAATCTCAATCTTATATTATTTTGTTTAAAAATATCTATAAAATGGATGAATATTATATAAATCATATCAGATGTCTAGTACCCATAACACAAGCTTACAGCTTACCACGGGGCTAGGTGTTGTGTTAACTGTCCGAAAATATGTATTTAGTGTTATAAGCTTACCAGTAGCCGCTAGCAATGCAGCGATCGCAGCGTTCAATTCACCCAATCTTCCAGCCAACCTGTGCTGCACTAAGGCGGCCTTCTCCGCGTTGGGCGGCGGCAGAGGCCGGTCCAAGAGTTTCTGAGCCTTCTGTATGTCTTGTTCGGCGACCGACATGGATTTAGTGAAGGAAAGCTTTTGTCCTTGGAGTTCCTGTGCATGTTGTTGATCTGTGAACATTTATAAATAACATATTATGCCCGCGTTATAATTTTTTTTCAATTGTTAATGTTAGCATTTTTCCTTTCTCAGGCTCTAGAGAATATGTGTACCAAATTTCATTTAAATCGGTTCATGAGTTTTTTTGCGTGAAAAAGGAACAGACAGACCGAGTTTCTTTCGCAATTATAATATTAGTATTAGATGTCGTACATTGTGGATTACTTATAGCAACCTATTTATTTAAGCAGTATATGCAGAAAGCTTAAATTCAAAAATAGTGAACATAGCTCATTGAATACATAGAGGCTTTGCTGTAACACTATTTTCTAATCATTACTTAAACATATGAACATGGCTATTTTTAATAAATGACATTAATCATAACACTTACCAAACAAAGAAAAGATGGATGGACTGTGTGAAAGAAGATATGTGTAAGAAAGGAGTGAGTGCTGAGATGACGGGTGATAGAGGGAAATGGAAGAAAAACACATGTTATGCCGACCCCACATAGTGTGGGACACGGGCAGGATGATGATGATTATTCATAACACTTACCAATATAAGAATCAGAGCAGACCTTCCTTAAGCTGTCCAAGTTACCCAACAGCTGCTGATGAGGGACCTCCAGGTGTTTCGCCTGCACCTTCGGGTCTTGGAGGAGCGGCTTCCAGCTGTCTGCCAGCTTCTGGTTAGATGAAGACAGCTTCTCGATGGAGGACATCATAACAGCTTGGCAGTGAGGCTCTGATATCGATGCTGCGGTGATCTGATGCAAGATTTATTGTGAAATCTCAATATTTAAAGAATAGGTACATTTTTAAGTTGAATTAAAAACTATCATAGAAATACCAAACCACTTTTCATTTAAATAAAAATTCCAAATGTCGTCAATTCTACGACGTCACAATCCGCGTAAAAGAGACCTAAGCGTCAGAAGAGGACAGCAATGTTAGATGAATAACTCGGAAGGCGCAAAGATTTTTGGCAAGCTTAATTGTGCTTTAAACTTGTGTGTGAATGGTCCAGCTATTTAAATGGACTAGCCTGAGCAGCTCCCAGCAGGCTCTGAGCAGCTTCGGCGACAGTGGCACCTCTAGCATCCAGCTCCTCTCCCAGAGCTGGTGGCACAGACTTGGAGACCTGTTCCACTCCAGCCAGGAGCTCGGAGACAGAACCGCACGTGCCGCCCACTAGGCTGATGATCTGGCGAAGAATAGTGATAACATATCAGCTCTTTACCACCAAATTGCATTGGATCTTTAAGAGATGTGACCTGTGCTGGATTTCTTTACTAGGACGAATCAAATGAATAGTTTTTTTTTATGTTCATGGCATAAAACAGGAGCCCGATGTGGCCAAAAACTTCTCGAATATAGACCGCCTAGATATTAGCGAACCAACAAAACAAAAAATGTGATGTACTGTCATAGCATTAAGATGCTTATTTGTATAATTATGGATTATTTTCGTTTTTATTTTGTTTAATTACGTAGGTTCATTAGGGAGTTGTTTTGTTATTGCTCTGTATTATCTACTTTCTACCGATAAGAAAATGTAAATTACACTCTGGAATTATGTTCTTAGGTTACAAACCTGTTTTTCTCTCTTCTCATCAACTTTTGGATTGACTACGTAGACAAGTTTGCCAGATGCGTCTGAGAATTTAGTCACTGCGTTACTTAGTTCCTGAAATATGAACAAAATTAGCAAAATTTCTAATAAATCACAATCTTAAAGTCACTTCAATCAAAAACTTAAACATACGTTGTCAAAACAATGAGGCACCTTAAATGCTTCTAAATTTCCGACAAATTGAGAAACTCTTTTTCGTTATTTTTAATTAAAGGGGAAGAACAGATCGTAAAACCTACTTGTGTATTCTTTTCACCAGATTTAGCGCACACGGCTCTGCTGGCCTCACAGAGCTCCTTCAGCAGATCCAACATGGCGGCGCGCTTAGACGCGTCCTGATTGGCGCATGACGCCTGGGTATCTGACAAATATTTAAAAGAAAAATGATGTAAGTAAGATTGTTAATAAAAAAAATTGTAAGATCTCAAAAGACATTTAGCATTTTCTATAACAAGAAATAGTTTTTTATGGATTCTTGAATGGAATGGAAATGGTTTGTCCGTGTTTGTGTGTGTCGTGGTTTGACGTGTCCGCCCTTTCCTCGTCGGGTAATCTCCACGAATGAGCCAGTATTCTGGCAGCGTATCCTCGCGACTCTAAACGGAATCGCCATGTTTTCTTTACGTGTTGTATTACTACTTTGTTTTCTGCATAAGTCGCCTTCGTTAGTCATTGTGAACGTCGCGTGCTCGCGCGTTTTGCGACGCGCCCGCGACATATCAGCCGTAGGACGTCCACTGCTGAACATAGGCCTCCTTCAAAGATTTCCATTTACTACGGTTGGAAGTGGCCTGCGGCAGGCTCGCCACGATATAATAACGATTCACCCACTAGTGGTGCGCCGATTCGATTATTTATCTAATCTATTAATCAATAATGCAAAAAAAGGTTATAGATTATTAATCGATTTGTAGCTGGTTGTAGCTGGGCTCCTGCTTGTAGGTTTCTTGTTTTCAATCATAAGTATTCACCTAAAGTGTTCTCGCAGATTTGTAGTATTTCCACAGAGTTAAATTTTTTTACACAGCTTACAATTGCTTCCCGGTCAGTTTTATCAAAATGAGTACATACCCCACATAAGAAATTTAAAATTTTGTTTCATTTTAAAATTCAAGAAAATATTTACTCAGAACTTGAAGTCGAGAGCAAAACTATTTTATTCGTCTAAGATCGTAGGAGACGTACAGCTTGTGCACTAATTAACTTATGAACCTAAATAAGTAAGACAATGCTTAATACACGCTCGGGATTTCCTCTATAATAGAGCACTTCTCTACCCATCACTAGACTCGTTTCTCCCAATAAGCGATGATTGTCATTGATTATGTAAACGATAATCGATTGCAAACGATCATCTTGATAATCGATTAATTGATTATTCATAATCGATTCCGCACACCACTATCGCCCACATTCAACTTACCATTCAATTCAATTCAATTCAAGTCATTTATTCAAACCATAGGTACATTACAATACACTTAGTTTCGTCAAAAATTACAGTAATACAAAAACTATAAAACACAAACATCTAATTAAGAGGCTGTATAGTGGCCTTGTCATATTGTATAAAATTGATTCATTCGATTTACAATAATATTAATTAATAATAATTTAAAATGTAGATAAAAAATATATTATAAATAGTAAAGATTGTTGCAGCTACACAGAGCTTTGTCTATTCATAATTTTAGTATTGCCAGGGTCACAGATCCACCATTCGCCGCGATATCATCGTCGAGTGGAGACACATGATAAGAGAATGTATAGAAATACGTGGCACGACGATGACATTGCCACTGTTTAGTTTTTAATAGGTGGTGGTATGTATTACCAACATTTCGTGGCAGCATATCTCATGAGTATTGGTTTAGCGGTATCTAATGGCCGTATTACATCACAAAGAAAAATATTATATTATACAAGAACTTCACCGTACCAAATTGGTTGGAAATAAAGAGCTTTCAAATATTTTACCTTGTACAAGATGAGGCATCAACTCTGTGATCGTTTTCGCCGCTTGCTCTGCTGCTACATAGTCAGGTCTCTCACGATCTAAAAATGTAATTAAGTACATTGAAAACAAATATAACTTTGTATTGAACACAGAAATTTGTATTCTGGTCTGGGTGTGTTTTAAAGGTATTCCATAACATTTGATGTCCTAAATATATGGCATACTAAACGGGCAATATCTTTCTGCAATTTGTGGCTGCGCTATTGGCAACCAATTGCCCGGCCATCACAAAACTATTGCACAAACAAACATACATGACCACACCTACTACTCCATAAAAAGGAAAATAGGACTACATAAAAAATGATATTTCGGATCTTCATGCAGTTTTCAGGAGTGTAGAGTAATTCAAGAAGAACGTTTTTATGTCTAATTTATTGAGGGATGTGTAAGAATTGAATTATGATGATAATTTTGTTGATGATGATAATTTTGTGTCACAATGTTTGTCCTCAATGGACTCCTAAACCACTTAACCGATTATAATAAAATTCGCACACCATGTGCATTTCGATCCAACTTGAGAGATAGGATAGTTTAAATCTCAAATTATAGTCGCAATTTTAATTTATTGCTAATTATTTGTCTGTTATTATCTACAGGTTAACAAAAGTGTAAAATAAATGTATTTTTATAGGTTGTCTATGATTTTTCTTGATAAGCTATTCATACGTGGTGGTAATATACTCTTTGAGCTATTGTCTATGTCTCGAAAAATTGCCGGGAACTTTTTTTACCCGTGCGACGCCGGGGCGGGCCGCTAGTAAACATATATGTAGGTATACATGGCAACTGACTGCAGTCATATTACGTTGCACAATATCAAAACAACGATTGCCTGATCAGCTTGTGAAAAAATATATAAACATACCACTAGTAGCTGCTAACAAAGAAGCGATCGCCGCATTAAGCTCTCCCAATCTTCCAGCCAACCTGTGCTGCACTAAGGCCGCTTTCTCCGCGTTGGGCGGCGGCAGAGGTCGGTCCAGGAGTTTCTGAGCCTTCTGGATCTCTTGTTGAGCGGCCGACATAGACTTGGTGAAGGATAGCTTCTGTTCTTGTGATTTCGGATCTAACATAAATAATGATATATCAATACCATCCTCATCTATTGGTACTAATATTATAAAGAGGTAAAGTTCACTGGATCTACAGAATTGGTTTCAATTTAATTTGATACACATATTCTTTAAGGCTTGCGGAGTGATATAGGCTTTTTAACGCTTAAAAAAAAATGTTTCAATTAATTATAAATTTAGATTATGTCACCCGTTATCTCAACATTTACTCCTTTTCAGGGTTCCCGTAGCCAAATAGCAAAAAACGGAACCCTTATGGATTCGTCATGTCTATCTGTCCGTGTGTCACAGCCACTTTTTCCAGAAACTATATAAACTCTACTGTTGAGACTTGGTAAGTAAATGTATTCTGTAAACCGCATTAAGGTTTTTACACAAAAATAGAAGAAAAAACAATAAATTTTGAGATTCCCAAAATTGCTCTCAAACAATAACCCACCTTCACCTGCTGCACCACAAACAGTCTTCAACTCCTCAATCTTAGCCTCCAGCATCTGGAGCGGCTGCTGCAGCGTACCCCACGAGCAGTCCTGCAGAACCGGCTTCCAGGCGGAGATCAGCTCCTGCGCTGACGAGGACAGGTTGTCGGCTGAGGAGACCATGGTCTGCTGGCATTGCGGGGCTGATATGGTTGGTGCTGTGAGCTGGAAAAAGAGACGTTTGTAGTACATTCTTTAGTTTTAATTTAAAGGTTTCCAGAAAGAGTAAGTTCTTATGAGATAACATGTATTATATTATATATTTTTTTTACTATGTAAGTACCTAATTGTTTGTTTAGGTGTGCAATAAATATTTTTTTGTTGATGTTTAAAGGAAATACAAAAAATTGTGTAGTTAAATCCAATTGCCACATAGTTTAAGATTTTATTCAATATCATTATATTGGACTAGGGGTAAAGTAGTCTATAACCTTCAATTATAATAATATCAATAATAATATAAACGTAAGTGTGTTTGTTGCTTATTCACGCAAAAATTTCTAAGGGGATTTTGATGAAACTTCACAGTAATATAGCTTACTTATCAGAATAACACATAGGCTCCTTTTTACCGCGGTAATATGCCACCGAAAATCCATTTTTGCGAGCGAAGCCCGTTTCGTATCAAATTAGAGACGGATATAGATAGCTGTTGTCTTTTTATCTATTCAACGCGGGATTATCACGCGGGTAAAACCGCGGGCGATAAGCTAATTAATTTTCTTCAACATTTCGCTTTCGTACCGCTACGGATTGGAACAAGTTCCCTGCATCTGTATTTCCTTAAGTTTACAACCTGGGTATCTTCAAAGAAAGAGTAAATGTGTACCTTCTTAGTCTTCATGTCCCATCTTAGAACGCATCGTCACTTTAAATTAGGTAAGATTGTGGTCAAATGAAGGCTTATCTAGCATAATAATAAATCTAAATTTAAAATTTAAGAAAAACCTTCCATTTCAATGCCCTAATTTCCTTAAAAGTAAAACACCATAATACATAATATTTTGTGATGCCCTTTCATTTGATACTCCACTTGTGTATATTTGCATATTTTCGGTTTTCTTTCCCCACTATCACCCCCCTAACTTTTAAACATTTCAACCGATTTTCATGAAACATGTCTAAGAACACTCGCGTCAAACTCACCTTTCATACAAAAAATAAAACTAAATTAAAACCGCTCCATCCGTTCGGGAGCTTTGATGTCCCAGGCAGACAGACAGTCACACAGACAGACACGTCAAACATATAACACCTCTCTTTTTTGGTCGGGGGTCAAAAAAACTGAGGTCATCTTCCTTTCAAGTCATACTACAAGTGAACTTACCTTAGCCGTAACCACTAAGGCATCAGCCGCGGCCCCCACGCGCCTACTCCTGCCTTCCAGCCCCGCGGTGGTCTGCTCCCAGCCCGTCGGCAGCCGGTGCACGCTGGTCAGCAGGTCGCCTGCCTTCCTGCACGCCTCGGCTGATAGCTCCAGTATCTGCCACAGAATCTCAGTTATTTTAAACTCTCCACACTTTTATAAAAAAGGTGTGTGTGCGATTCACACATGATAGAAGTGAAACTTCAGTAAATCGACAAAAGAATGAGAAGAATAAAAAAAAAAAAAAATACTATGAAAAAAGATTTTGTTCGGGCGGTCACCCAAGTACTGGCTTCGCGCAAAGTTGCTTAACCTTGTTAGCGTTTAAGATTGGCTTACCCAATACTCAATACTCAATTCATTTATTGCTGTTTACACATTGGTTGACTTAAATATAAGACATAGTTTTTTGATTTGTGTATGCATGTTTCACAACCCGACAGGTCAAGCTAATCTTATTTCCATTTCCGTTGCATCCGATTTCAAATCACAACGATTCTAAAGAAGTTTCACTTCAATAATAATTATTATTATTATGAGCCGGTATCACCCACTGCTGGGCAAAGGACTCCAGACATCTCTTTCCATAGCAACCGTCATCCAGTCGCCTAGAAATTGGTCCAATTCGTTCCGCCATCTTTGTTTTGGTCTACCGCGTCGCCTTCTCGCCGTATCAGGGCACCAATTCGTGGCTACTTTTGCCCACTTTTATAAATAAATAAATATTACCGGACAATCCACACAACAACATCGAGCCCCGTGGTAAGCTCTGAGCTTTTGTTACGGGTACTAGACATCTGATATACTTAATAGTATAGACATAAATATTTAGATATATATTTTAAAGTTAAAGTGCTTGCAAACACAAACACTTCACCCCTAGGCGGGAATCGAACCCGCTACCTACCGCAAGCGGACCTTTGCCCACCGCGCCATTGGGTCATTATTATGTCCTACTAAAATTATAAACGTAAAAAAAATATAGTCAACAAACTATGCCAAGTGTGGTGGTGGTCTGTGGTCTGTGTATCGTTGAATAGGTATTAAAAACATTTAGGTATAACATTTTAAATTATCATGGATTTTAACAATATTATGATTTAAAACGGGTAACATACCATGATTTGACGGTTTAGTTGTTTCCGTGATCATGGCGATTGCAACAGCGTCGAAATATCGGAGAACTCAAAAACCGTCAAATCATGGTGTGTTACCCGTTTTAAATCATAATATTTATGTACATATAGTTTTCTTTCAACATTTTTCGATCCAACTGACCGATAAGGATCTATATCGATTAGAATTACACGCTAGACGTTAAAAGTTCACAATATCATGATTAATTTCCCAAATCATATCTTTAGAAATAAATCTAAATTTAAAATTTAATAAAATAACCCGATTCCAATGCCTTAATTAACTCAAAAGTATAAAACCATAATCTTTTGTAATGTGCACGCGATGCGCTTTCATTTGATACCACATTCGGATTTTCGGTTTTCCTTCCCCACTCTAACCCCCTATAACCTTTAAACGGCATAACCGATTTTCATGAAACATATTTAAGAACACTTGCGCCAGACTCACCTTTCATACAAGAAAAACTAAATTAAAATTGCTCCATCCGTTCGGGAGCTATGATGTCCCAGACAGACAGACAAGTCAAACTTATAACACCCCTTTTTTTTTTGGTCGGGGGTTAAAAATAATTCTTAATCGGGTTTTACCTATCTAAATGTATGCTTGTTTATAGTAATTTAAAAACGGATCTATTAATCAGTTCATCATCCTGCCAGTTAACTCAGTAACTTCAGTTATAGCTAAAACAAAATCATAAATTACAAACCTGTTTTTCCTTGGCTGCATTTCTGTGGGGACTCAGCTGGTAAACTAATTTACCCGATGCATTTGACAACTTTGAGACGGCAGCATCCAAGTCCTAGGAACAAGATTTTTAATAATAATAAATCATTTATTTCAGGCATCTCAGGCCCCATATTAACATAATACCTTACAGACTAGCATACATACAAATATATACTAATATATCATCGTGTTCGTATCATGGTATCCTCTGTCGCCTCGCAGTGTATATGTCCGATGAACCGTGGAAGCTTAACCCCTATTGGCCAAAACAGCTAACTCAGTAACGTTGACAGATGTTGAGTTAGAACCCGCACTATAAATAAACCGAGGCTCACATCACGGCGAAGGTATTTAAATATTTTTTTAATATTTAAATATTTATTTAATTTAAAATATTTATTTATATTTTAAAAGATCGCTCACAGCGATAAGCCCGCCCATTGTACTCCGACGTATTGTCTTGTTACTGTTTACTGGTTATATTATTTTCTGCGGTGTACAAAAAATAGTTATCAATCTATTTTATATACCTTAGGACTATTTTCAGTGACGCACACGGCTCTGCTGGCCTCACAGAGCTCCTTCAGCAGATCCAACATGGCGGCGCGCTTAGACGCGTCCTGATTGGCGCATGACGACTGGGTATCTGATAGAAATACAAGGATGTTAATTTCAATTTCAATTTATTTATTTACCATAACGTTATATTACATGACAGGCAAGTCAAAACATACAACATAAAAACATTTATACTTACATTAGTTATACATACTTATATTTAAACACAATGATTGGCTAAGAATTTGAAAATGAACAACTCATGTATTCTGCAACGCTATAAAAAGGATGTGACTGAAAAAATATTATAATTTTCTCAGTGTTGAACAGCCCATTTATTAAACAGCGGTATAACCTTTATTTTGCGGGAAAACCCAATTTTGAGGGCTATGTAGCGGACGACCAAATTTAACTGGGTTTCATCACCGAGCACCCATATCACAAGCTTTAGTTAATTGTTGTGTGGATGGTCCGGAAATATATTTTTTTATTTATTATTTCATATTTCCTCTAATCAACACTTTTGTGTGTAAACCGTCCAACTATTAGGCTAGGTAGTAATTAATTAGGTACATATTATGAATCTAAAATAAATTGACTAAAAACTTGATCATTAATTACAATTAGTGAGTGAACAAGCCATCATTCTGGTTAAAATCTAATCCATAATAAATAAATATATGAACCTTGTACAACACGAGGCAGAAGTTCCGTAATAGTTTTAACTGCCTCCTCTGCTGCCTTGTAATCAGGCTTAGAACGATCTGCAAAAATATAGACACTTATAAAAGTAATATGCCAAATTTGTGTAGAAAAAGTTAATATGAAATAACGTGGCTTACTAGTGAAATTCGGGACTCGAGCCCGCGTCATCCCTCATACACCAACACACCACCACCTCGCCACTACATATAAAATTAACCTATAGCCATATTGGTATTGGTAATTTATTCGCCGTAGTTAACATTATGTACACCTATTTCAATTTCAATTTATTTATTTCACCATCATTATAACACAGGGCGTTATACAAGGTAAGTCAAGTTTACTGGCCTGACTTCGTTTCTCTCTATTTAACTTAATATTATATTATCATAATTAAAAAAGTACATATACCCATAGAGATAGATCACAGAGATTATATTATAGATAACAACTTGTAATTATTATAGATTTGCACACCTGTTTAGGTAGAGTTAATGGACATTTAATTTAGATTTAAGACCTATTGTACAAATATTCTCGCAAATAAATGAATTATTATTATTATAGAGTAGTAGAGATATAAACAGACACATATTGTGGTATGATGAATATGATTGTTTTATTGTTGTGTTTTGATGTGCCAATAAATGTTTCACACTCAGAGAGAGTGTGACTCTTACATATAAAAGGAACCTATTATCATCATATAATACAATACTCTTTATTGAACACAAAATAATAACACACAAGAAAAAGATAAAAATGTACAAAAATTGTGAATCAATGGGCGGCCTTATCGCTGATAGCGATCTCTTCCAGGCAAACTTGGGATGGACACAAATCAAACAGCACGAGTAAGACATGACTATAGGTTTCTTAGGGCTGGACACTTGGCGAGACGAAATGATAATAGGTGGAGTAAGGCAATCACTGAGTGGCGTCCATGGAACGCCTGTAGGAACGTCGGTCGTCCAGCAGCGAGGTGGGCTGACGACGATTCATCATCATAATCATCTTCACCCAGTGCTGGGTATAGGCCTCCTCTTGCTCTCGCCACTCATTACGGTCCTGTGCTAATTGCATCCAGGTGCGCCCTGCGACTGAGATGTCGTCAGCCCACCTCGCTACTGGACGACCGACGTTCCTACTCGTACAGGCGTTCCATGGACGGCACTCAGTGATTGCCTTACTCCACCTATTATCATTTCGTCTCGCCAAGCGTTCTTCCCCTTAAGAACCTATAATCATGTTATATTCAAGGACTCGAACAGCCGTAACAGATGATCCACGATGCTGACACTTAAGTTTATAAGATTTATATTTTTATGTATGTTAGTCTATAAGGCATATGTTTATATGGGCCTTAGATGCCTGAAATATATATGATTATTATTATTATTGAGTGAGAACACAGTAATTTGACTGATTAGTCTGATCAGTGGAACTACTCGGAATAGGCATGATAACTACATAACAATATAGGTATTCTAATTAGTACGTCTGTTTGCTCGTCCAAAACACTGGACACCTATTTTTCGCTTTACCAATTTTGTAAGAAAGTGAAAAGATATAGACCATAAAAGTATCGGAGTGGGGGCTTGCGATGTAGAAATTAAAAAGCACGAAAATATCACGTGACGCGAAACTTCAATTCACTGTTTCGTCCTGATTTTTCGTTTCCAAGAAAAAATAGATGTGCAATTTTAGTATCTAAAATGACGAACTAATTATATTTTAGTCATTATACCCTAATACCTTCAAAATAGAATTAAGTTTTTAGTACTACACTACGTATTCATATCAACAGTAAATAGAACCAGAATAAATAGAAATAAATTGGTAAAGTTCAAACAAGACGTTCTCGTATAAAAATTAAATTTCCTACCAGCAGTTGCGTTCAGTAAGGCAGCTATGGCAGCATTAAGGTCGCCCAATCTTCCAGACAACCTTAGTTGTACCGCCTCAGCCTTGTCGCTGCTCAATGGAGGTGGTATTGGCTAAAATATTTACAAACGATTAATTTTGTGATTCACATACATAATTAGGAATACTTCCCGATACTTGACTGTCTCAGTGGTGCGGTGAGAGACGGTTCGCTTACGGCGCAAGAGGTGGCGGGTTCGATTCCCGCCGAGGGGTCAAGTGTTTGAACGTTCTGCAATCACTTTCTCCTTGGCCTGGTTGCCAATGCTGGGTGTTTAATATGTATAATAAAACATTTCTTTATGTTTGTCTTTTATATTAAGTTGATCAGATGTCTAGTACCCGTTACACAAGCTTAGAGCTTACTACGGGGCTAGATGTTGTGTTTATGGTCATAAATATTTATGTTTTATATAATGAGAAACACTTCCAGATAATAGAGTGAACTATTTACAATGGAGATAGAAATCGTACACTTATAAACTAACTAGATGTACCGCGACTTCGTCCGCGTGACTTTGAGTTTAATATTAAGATCAATCTCAATTTTAAATTTAAGAAAAATCACCGATTACAATGCCTTAATAATTTCCTTAAAAGTAAAACTGAGGTGTATGTAAGTATATATACTATTGGGGGTACTTGTACGTTTTTAGTAATAAACTAGCTATCGAGTAAGACGGACGTTTTATTGACCACCGATATACCATTTGGCGACGAGGATGGGATGGAAACTCGTTAATTATAAACCATTTTGTTAATTGTTTTGTTATAATAAGTTATGTTAAGTTTTTTGTAAAACTGAATGTTATATTTAATATAAACTAGGAACCTTTACCTTGTTACAGGTTTCCAAATTAGTGTTCGAGGGATGAGGTGTATGTATATATACTATTGGGGGTACTTGTACGTTTTTAGTAATAAACTAGCTATCGAGTAAGACGGACGTTTTATTGACCACCGATATACCAAAAACACCATAATATTATTTAGTAATGTGCACGCGATGCGCTTTCATTTGATACCCCACTCGAGTATATTTGTAGATTTTCGGTTTTTGGGTTTCGGGTGAAGGACCTCACCCCCATAACTTTGAACGGCTCAACCGATTTTCATGAAACATGTCTAAAAACACCCGCACCAAACCCACCGTTCATACAAAAACTAAATTGAAATCGCTCCATCCGTTCGGGAGCTAGGATGTCCCAGACAGATAGACAAGGCAAACTTATAAAACCCCTCTATTTTGATCGGGGGTTAAAAAGACAAAGATAAATATTTCATCGTTCTATCTTCAGAGTGTCGAAATCCATTTTTTTTAAATTGCTATTGTACCCTCTTTTTGCGTACTTTCCCCCTTATGCGGAACAGTCAACTAAGCCTATATTAGAAAAATGTCGTAAGCATTCGTTAGTCCTGTCACATACTTTGACATTGGTGTGTAGTAAGACACAAAATTCATGCTAACTGAACTGTTAGAGCTTACCACGGGGCTAGATGTTGTTGTGTAGATTGTCCCGAAATATTTATTTATTTATTTAACTCTGACAGCTTTTCTATCGATATTGCTCATGAAGGTTTATTTTGTCTTTTTTAATTTATAGGAAATTAGGAAGAAATAGGTAACAGTCTGAGAAAGCTAAAAGCTTTAAGGCCCTAAACCTTTACCTTATTAATTCCCTTTTGGGCTTTGTCAATCAACTCCTGCGCAGCGGACATCGTTTTGATGAACTGCATTGTCTGTGAGTCTGCTCCTCCCTTAGCATGTAAAACATCTGGAATTGAAATCAAGTGCTTAATTAGGCATTTTATTATAAGATGATAAGATATCAAGGAAACGGTCCTAGGAAATTATCCATATTTTGTAAGTGTTTGTTTGTTTGACGTGCTAATTTAAGTGAGGTTGGGGCAACACGCACTAGGGCTTGAGCTCTTGCCAGTACGACAGGACTATGGATTTCCACGCCCGGGTGTAAAGTTACACCTACGGGCGGAAATAGGGATTCTTCGGCCGCCGGCGGGTCCGGTTTTTGATTCTCTGTTATTTTCTACATCGGGACTGGGCGAAGCTAACTCAGGGTTAGCGGCTGAGATGGCGTCTAGTGGGTCACCGAGAACGTGTCTTGGTCGACGGAAGAGAGAACTCGTGAAAGGAGGGTCAATGTCATACTGAGGTATGATTCATAAATTCTTTATTGTACACAAAAATGATACATTAAGGTTTATTAACAATGGTCATGTACAAAGGCGAGCTTAACCCTATAAGAGTTTTCTTACAGCAAAACTGTGGTGATGAAGAAATTTGAAACAAATTATAAGAGTAGGTAGAGATGCAGTGTACTACAAGTTAGAAATAGAGATTTAAATAATTATGATTATGATTAATTATGATGTGAACGAGTGGGCTCGGGTGCTCAATTGCCTCGTCATAGTGACGCTTAGCGGCCTCTTTTATGATACAGGATATCGATTCGAGCTTAAGATCTCTGTGGAGTGGAGACCTTTGTTGAGGACATACCACGGACTACCAGTGGCTTTGCGAAGGAATCTATATTTTGAACTACTTGGATGGTTTTAACGTTAAGCGTGTGTTCAAACACTACGGATGCTTAGGTCATGATGGGGACTGAGAGTGAAGGCAATTCAACCGGTATATAGATGAAGCTTCTTCATCTATATACCGGTTGAATTGTTGAATTATTTTCAGTTTTTCGGTTGCGCGATTCAGAACAGCAGACTTTTTGCACTCATGATAAATTAAATATTTTGAAGTCCATCACAGTTAGTCAAATCTTATGTTGCATGAAGCTTTAAACTTGAGGCTTTGAGATACTCACCAGAATCATTACTATCACAGACTTTCTTCAGCGCGTCCAGTAGAGTAACTAACTTCTGGTTCGGAGACTGCAGCGCCTGCACCTGATGCTGAAGCTCAGGGTCCTGGAGTAGCGGCTTCCAGCAGTCTGTCAGGCGCTGGTTGGAGGCAGCCAGGTCCTCGATGGCGGAGACCAGCGCGGCTTTGCTGTGAGGTTCTGATATTGTTGGCGCTAGGATCTGAGAAAGATTTGGAAATCAGTATTTATGACCTATCTATAGTTGAGTATTTGTATTGCAAAAGTCTACAATAGGTCTAAACCGAGGTTTTCGTTCGGGAAACTAAGGACTGGGTTCACACCGGGCTTTGAAACGGATTATTGGTTACCTCCATGCCTAACTAGGCTTTCACCAGCCCAACTCCATGTATCGGAGTAGGACTTTTGGTGATTTATAAAGATTAAGTTATAAGAATCACATTTTTGCTTGAAAACGTGCCGCTGTCTGGTCGCGTAACTGTGTAAAGTGACATAGTAAGGTATGGGTAGCGTCCGCCGCGCGGCAGACGCTCCAGTTTCGCAGTCGCATAATCTCAACAGCTCAGCATAATAGTCGTCTTAGCTAAAATATGTATGACCTGAAATTTTGATACTTCTAGAATTAGTATTTTATATGAGTACCTGCGCAGACGCCACCAACCCCTGCGCCGCGTCCGCCACCGCCGCGCCGCGCGCGTCCAGCTGAGCGGCGCGCGCGGGCGCGGCCTGCGACAGCGCGCACACTCCGCCCAGCAGTTGAGACGCGGTGGTGCCAATGTTCGCGGAGTGCCCGATTATCTGTGATGTGAGTAAATCGCTATTATTTTGCAAGTGGAGGTTTTGTCTGTTCACATCCGTAAGTGCTAACCCTTGGCATCCTTACACATGACCTCCGGATGGTGCTAAGAACAGTCTCTGGAGGTAGGCTTCGGCCGCGGCTTGTCACCACCCTCCGGGCTGGGCCAGTGCGTGAAACGATTTTTCGTGTCGTATCGTAATGTGGTCCGGAGAAGCCATCTACCCACCTTCTAGGTCTTCATGTCCCATCTTAGACCACATCGACACTTAATCCTAAAGGCATTTTTTATTACTTTGGAAAAACATATAGACAAGGTTTGTATGTTGGTTCAATTTCTCAATGTCCTATTATCTAAGGATGATTTCCGACTCACGCTGACCATCGGCGCCGACAGCTCAGCGCGTAGCTATCTGTATGGGAATACTGTCAGTGCTTATCGGTTGGAATTATTCCAAAAGATTTCTACAGCGTCAAAACAGATTGCTACGCGCAGATCTGATAGCGCGTGACACAAAAATCTAATGTCCTTAATAATAATTACAAATTTGGGAAACATATCTTTTGATATTTTACGTGGTAGTATATTAATTATGAGGACTTACCTGACTTTCCTGCAGAGCGTTGGTGCGAGGGCTGATCACGTAGGCCAGCTTCCCTGACGCATCCGCAAACTTGGATACGGCATCACCAAGTTCCTGAACAGAGTTTTTTTGACGTTAATAAACCTTTTACTATTTATATTTCAATGATTGTACCAATAATTCAACGTGTATGTTTAGGTTGCACGAATGAGATAGACAGACAAATTATTACCCATCTTGGAAAGTGTTTTTTTGCTGTTTGATATCTGAGCGAAATAATCATTTTCATCCTCTATAGGATAAAGTAAATTTCAATTTAGATCAAAGTGTGCACTAAGTTCGTGATTCCGATACATCATTCAACTTATTTACTTCTACCTCCTTTGTGCCAAATTT
This sequence comes from Gymnoscelis rufifasciata, assembly GCA_929108375.1. NCBI lineage: Eukaryota > Metazoa > Arthropoda > Insecta > Lepidoptera > Geometridae > Gymnoscelis > Gymnoscelis rufifasciata. The sequence continues at coordinate 1,367,356 of OV815327.1, read as the reverse complement.
ATCATAGAACTACTTTTAACTGACGAAAACCTCAGAACCTTGAGTCTCTTTTTTATAAGCAGCAGTAGATATCGGATTTCAATGATCAATCAATCAATAAATTTCTTATAATTGGACTCTGCGCTTGAAACGTCAGTTCAATAAAAGTTGCTAGTGTAGAGTTAAATTTTTTTATTAAGTGACAAAGATGTTTATTTGTAAAATAAGAACGCCATTTTGCGTATCGCAGTAAGAATTAAGCGCCCCAAGCTTTGCCCAGTGACAGGATGAGGTAGAAACCTAGGATTACCTCAGGATGTTGTCCGTCAGATTTAGCGCACACGGCCCTGCTGGCGTCGCAGAGCCCCCGCAGCAGGTCCAACATGGCGGCGCGGCTGGCGCCCTCGTAGTTAGCACATGTAGATTGCGTATCTGTTTATGAAAAGATACGTTTGAACGTTATATGAGGTTCTTGTTACAATTTTCTGAGCGAAGTAGTCCATAAATATTGATGGATAATTAATATAGACGCAATTATTTAGTATAGCCCCCCTGGTAAGGTTGTGAGGATAAAATCATGAAATATACAAATGGGGTCGATTTGAATAATATATATATACATTATGGACATAAACAAAATATTATGTGATTTTATAATTTGCTAAATATGAAAATCACCCGCCATAATAGCAATGGACAGGTCATACACACGAAGAAAGGGCACATAGTTTTTAGACAGCAGCTAGGTTCACAAAAGTGTTTGCAAGCCACTACCTACAAAAACATTTATTAAACACGTACAATACATTAAGTACATTTACGTCCAATAGATTTTACCGCGGTATCAAAGATTTCCCGCCGTATAAAGTCTATGTCACTTTTTAAGCTTTAAAGAATCTGTGTACAGAAGATTCAGAGATCACCCCCTACAACGTCACAAACATTCTCTCAATCTCACAAATTGTACCTCTTCATAATATAAGCACAGTTTAAGACGGGTCTATGGTTCAACAGTGAACATCCTACGGCTACAACGCTGACAATGTACCAAGTCGATTTCCACCTTACCCTGCACAACATAAGGCATAATTTCGGATATCTTCTTGGCAGCGTCCTCCGCCGCCTTGTAATCGGGCCGTTCCCGCGAAGTGGCGGCTAGCAATGCCGCTATCGCAGCGTTCAACTCGCCGAGTCTTCCAGACAACTTGTGCTGGTTCGCCGCGGCCTTCTCGCTGCTTTGTGGTGGGGGGATAGGCTACGAAGAGTAATGGATTTATTGAATTACCAAAATAGCATGGCTTTTATACGTTAAAAAGATCATTATGAAACATAATCTCACTAATAAAGTGTCGATATGGATGAGAATTAATCTCAATATCAAGAAGGTATAACATTTAGAGCCTGTTTCACAATCTCCGAGTTTGTCCATTTGTCCAAATTTTACAATGGTTAGTAAATAGAACTATTTCGCATGTGTAGCTCTTGACATAACCAACCATTGGCACATCAATTATTGACATAGCTAGCCATTGCTTAGTTTGTACTGGTACTCGGATTTTGAGAACGAGTCACTCTAGGATTTGTTATTGTTATACTATACTGTTACCTTATAAGGTAGATGACTTAAAAAATATAATAAGACCGTTATTTAGATTATTAGGTAAATACTTTTTTATTTTTGCTTGCAAGCGAATAAGTCTTCTTGTTTTTAACTATTAGAATCAAATCACATCTCACCTTATTCAAAGCATTCTGTGCTCTCTGCATTTGTGCGTCAACTCCGGACATAGACTTGATGAACTGAAGTTTCTGCTGTTCGTTTTGCTGCAGGGAATCTGTAATACAAGTAAATCTTAAATAAACTATATAAAACCATCAAGCAACACAATTGGTCAGAATATTGTTGCATTTGTGGGAATCAGGGGTCTCTTAATAAAATCAAAATCTAAAATTTATTTATTATTATTTAACCAAAGTATGGCCTTTTATATTTTTCTTACCGTAAAAACCATCCATGGACTTCTAAGAACAGTTTAAAAATATAATGCGCATTTTTCGATTCATTTTTTAACCCCTGAGCAAAAAAGAGGGGTGTTATAAGTTTGACGTGTCTGTCAGTCTGTCTGCTGTCTGGGACATCATAGCTCCCGAACGGATGGAGCGATTCAAATTTAGTTTTTTTTTGTATGAAAGGTGAGTTTGGCGCGGGTGTTCTTAGACATGTTTCATGAAACTCGGTTGTGCCGTTAAAAATTTTGGGGTGAGAGTGGGGAAGGACAACCGCAAAATCTGCAAATGCGCATCGCGTGCACATTACAAAATATTATGGTGTTTTACTTTTAAGGAAATTAAGGCATTGCAATCGGGGGTTTCTCTTAAATTAAAATTTAATTAAATTATACCTTTTAAGGATAATGAAAGTATTTTCTTTGTTTCTTTTAAAACGTTTTATGTTTAACAGGCAAAAGTTGTGAATCGCAGAAAAATCTAATGTCAAAATTGCTTCCCGTGTGTGTCTCCAGCATTCCGCCAGATCCGGCACTGCCAAGAATAGTCTGTATGGAAACCCTTTCAAAGGAACTTATTAGTAAAACATCTTACCATCATTCCCACAAGCTTCTTTCAACCCGCTGAGTTTCTCCTCCAGCTCATGCAGGGTCACATCCAGGTGTTCCACCTGGTTCCTCGGCCGGTCCAGCTGTCTCCAGGTCTGCGCCAGATCCTGTCCTGCCGAAGATAGCCTGTCGACGGAGGTGAGCAGGGCGGCTTGGCAGCGGGGCTCGGAGATGGAATGGGCTGTGACCTGCGGTGATAAGTAATTTAATTAACAAGTTAAACAATTACGGCTAGATGTTGGTGTGTGAAATTGTCTGGGTTATAAATAAAATAATAATAAATAATTTAATTAAACTATATTTTATTAACATAACATTATATTTTGTTCTTTAATACCTGAGCCGTCGTCCGCAAGGTTTCCGCCGCGTCCGAGCATCGAACCCCCTTACTCGTCAGAGCGTCATTGCCGCCCAAAGCCTTCGAGAGATGCTGCGTGCCCTGGACCAGCTGTGATGTCTTGTGGCAGGCGTCTTCTGTTAGCTTTAAGATCTGTAGAAAAATTAAATAAAAAAATATTGAAAATTTATATTAAATAGAAATACAAAATTTTGTAAAATGTTAAAGTAGGTAGTAGCTTTCTTACACCTTATGCTTAATGTAGCCTAAGTCTTTGTTGTACCATAAACCGTCTGTCAGTGTAAAATCGATTCAGCCGTTTTAAAGATAAATCGGAACAAACAGACAAAGATTTGAAACAGTGTTATTTTGGTAAGTATATGCACTGTGTTTATTTAGAAAAAAAGCGAATAATTCAATAACTGCATTATTTTATAATTAAATAATATTGTTTTAAAATTGAAATGTTTTACTTTTTACAACATGCGGTTTATTAATCAAGCACTTTTATGCATTCCAAAGACCAATCTGCGGAATAATTCCTACTGAGCTGAATACATAAATAAATATGTTAGGAGAATCCACGCAACAACATCTAGACCCGTGGTAAGCTCTTAGCTTGTGTTACGGGTACTAGACATCTGATACACTTAATATAATATACATACATGCATAGATATTTTTACTATACATATTAAACGCCCAGACCAAGGAGAAAGTGCTTGCACATACAAACACTTGACCCCTCGGCGGGAATCGAACCCGCAACCTCTTGCGCCGCAATTTAGATATACACCTTTGTAACGGCGTTGTGATGAAGATGTCAAAAATCAACTTTGATACCGTACCGACTAAAAAAGTTATAAAGGTCAAAAGATCACAAATATCATAACAGAACTTTTTTTTTATAGTTTCCGTGACATTATCTACAAAAATGTATTATGCATTTTTTTTATAAAATTTACCGTTTTCGGTGCTATGTTGGCGAAGTGGAAGCACACTCGACTTAAACTCCGAAGGTCTTTGGTTCAAAGATTTTTCTTCTGGAATTTTCGGCGGAAAGTATGTGGGCTTTAGAATAAAAACACGTAATTTAACGGTGAAGGCAAACATCGTGAAATAAACCGGCTAGTTCTGATAACTTTGAGGAGTTTAAAGACATGTGACATTCACCAACCCGCATTTGGCCAGCGTGGTGAATTAAGCCCTAATATCTCTCGCGAAGAGTGAAGTCCCTGTGTCCCAGCAGTGGGAACGTAAATAGGGTGTTGATGATGATGAACCGTCTTCGGAGTAGGCCGACTAACCTTATCCTCTTCCTTGGGGTTGCCGCGATGACTGACCCCAAACACCAGTGTCCCAGAAGCATTCGTGAACTTTGCTATCGCTTCTCCACGGTTCTGTACAAAAAAAAACACATAACATTAAACTTACATGAGATTCGAATATCTTAATATATATAAATCTCGTGTCACAATGTTTGTCCTCAATGGACTCCTAAACCACTTAACCGATTATAATAAAATTCGCACACCATGTGCAGTTCGATCCAACTTGAGAGATAGGATGGTTTTTACGGCGAGAAAGATTCGAATAATTTCCGGGAAAATTTTATACCCGTGCGACGCCGGGGCGGGCCGCTAGTATTATTATATAGATCATTATTTTAATCGCATGAACATGTACATACATCCTCTTTTCTGGCAAATAAATATTATTTCATTTCATTAAAATGGGGCCTTTGAACTTGTAGATGAACGTCATTCTTTAGCCTGTGACCAGACCACAGCGATCAGATAGGAACCTAAACTAAATTGTTAAATTGAAAGCACCTTTACTCTGTCAAAGCTTTTTAATACTAACAGCAAAAAAAAATTGCTGACTAGTAATTATGTTAAAATAATTGAACCCCTTTATGAATGGGGTATCTTAAACCAAAATATGAGTATATTTTTATTAAAAGAATTTTATTTTAAAATACAGTAGATACAATAGGTAGCAGTATAATCTTATTTTATTCTGATATTAAGGACCATGATTATAATAACAATTAAGAAACAATATGAAGGAAGGACGGATAAGTTGTGCTGGATATGCTGGTGGCGCCATCTGTCGAGTTTAGTCCTGCGCTTATTGTCTATTCTGTAAAGTGTTAGGTATAAAAGTCTAACCTCTTCATGTGGAATAGTTAACTAAATCATTATTAGATAAAATGTCGTATGCATTCGTTTGTCCCTCTCATTCACATTGAAACTTGTGTTCTATCTTACACAAATTTCAAAGTCAATGACAATTTAAATGCTTACTTAGAATAGAATAGACCTTAAAAAACAAGAATTTTTCGTGTTTCGTAACGTGGCCCGGAGAAGCCATCTACCTTCTAGGTCTTCATGTCCCATCTTAGACCACATCGTCACTTTACATCAGGTGAGATTGTGGTCAAATGAAGGCTTATCAAGCATAAAAAAAAAACAATTATATTATAAACATCTTAATATATATAAATCTCGTGTCACAATGTTTGTCCTCAATGGACTCCTAAACCACTTAACCGATTATAATAAAATTCGCACACCATGTGCAGTTCGATCCAACTTGAGAGATAGGATGGTTTTTACGGCGAGAAAAAATCGAATAATTTCCGGGAAAATTTTATACCTTGCGACGCCGGGGCGGGCCGCTAGTAGTACTATATTTTGCATAGAAAGGGTAGTTTTAAATATCAGACCTGTGGATTAGTTTCCCCGGCGGAAGCACAGACGTCCCTGCCGGCGCGGCAGAGCGCCGCGACGTGCTGCATCATGGCGGCGCGCGCGGCGCCGTCCTTGTGGGCGGCCGCGAGCTTTGAGTCTGCAACACATATTTGAAGTGAAACATCTTTAGAATAGTTGTGATTTCAAACCGGATGCAACGGAAAAAACGACAGGTAAGCCAATCTTAAACGCTAACAAGGTTAAGCAACTTTGCGCGACGCCAGTACTTGGATGGGTGACCGCCCAAACAAAATCTTTTTGCACATTATTTTTTTTTTGTTTTTTTTTTATTAGTCTCATTCTTTTGTCGATTTACTGAAGTTTCACTTCTATCGTATGTGAATCGCACACACACCTTTTTTTTAATTATGGATAAGCCTTTATTTGACCACAATCTCACCTGATGTAAAGTGACGATGGTGGTCTAAGATGGGACATGAATAGAAAGATGGCTACTCCGGGCCACATTACGAAACACGAATAAATCGCTTCACGCACTGGCCCAGCCCGGAGGGTGGTGACAAGCCGCGGCACATTTTTAATTAGTTGCACCTGTCCCGATGTTCGTTAGTAATCTTGCAAATATTGAATTTGATACATTTCCCGGTTTCCGATTGAGCCAAAATTTTGTTAAAGAAATTATTTTGTCAAAATGTCGGCTAAACAATTTAATTTTATTCAGATGTTGGATAAATCGCTTATCGCTTAATCTAAGATAAGGTTTTTTTTTATTTTTTATTTATTCTGATGTTGAATAACGACGAGAGCATGACAGCTTAATATTGTATCTGATGCTTTAGTATATACAGGGGTGTTGTTTATAATGGCAAATCCGCTACAATAAAAACATATTTTTATGTCATGTTAGCGAACAGAGTAGAAATGGCGATTTTTTTTTTTTTTTCTGGTCATACTGTCAACAAAATTCGGTATTATTTTAGGGTTGCCATCTCCAAACATTGAACCCCAGGATTTGAATTTAAAAAACCAGGACATTTCGGTTTTAAAACAGGACTACAAGGTTTCCCAGAAATGGAGGATAATCCAGCACTTCCATTGGTTCGTACTCTTTGTATTATTTAAGATGTTACTAAGATTTGTAAAATCAAACAATGAAAATAAGGAAATAAATGAATGATTGATGTATCTTGTATTAAAAGAGTTACCTTCCACCAACTGCGGCATCAGTTCATCAATGGTGCTGATTGCCAGTTCAGCAGTGCCGTAGTCCATGTGTTCAGGATCTGAAGTATCATTAGCATTATCATCAGGAGGTATTTCAAACTGACCAAGGAAGGGCTTATAGGTTGCTGGTTAGAAGAACAGGGCATACAAGGGCATGTCAACTTATGGTTAATTAAACTGAAATTATAAATAATTTAGCTAAATTTAAATTAAAAGCCCGATTTCAAAACCTTTATAATAAATTTATGTTTCCGGACTAATCACACAGCATCACCTTACCCCAAACTAAGCAGAGCTTATACTATGGTTTTTCTAAATATACATACATAGAAAACACCCTGACTCGAAACCAGAAATTGAAGAACGTACAAAATCTGCTCCCGCAGCGGGAATCAAACCCGCAACCTCCAGCTCCTCACGCGGACTTTCGCCCACCGAGCCACAGAGGTCGTCAAAACCATGGTATCTGTACGAACCCGAGGTCGCAGCCAGGAGAGAAGCAATGGCGGCATTCAGCTGCCCCAAGCGCTGCGACAGGCGGCTCTGGGCGGCTTCCGAGTCCGCGGCTGTTACTGATAGTGGTGGTGATGCCTGTTGGGGTATACATTTGATAATAATGTACCTACAAGGACTTTGTATACAGGGTGTGTCGTTAATAATGGATCATCTTCTAGGCCTTCATGCTCCATCTTAAAGACCACATCGTCACTTTACATCAGGTGAGATTGTGGTCAAATGAAGGCTTATCATTTAAAAAAACCCGTTATTAACGACACACCCTATAAACCTGGACATGTCAGACTGAAATAAATTTGATAAGTATAGGATACACCTCATACTAAACCTAGGGTTCCGTGTTTATTCAATAAAATCTATAAATCTAAATTTAAAATTTAGGAAAAACCCACGATTCCAATGCCTTAATTTCCTTTGAAGCAAAAACACCATAATATTTAGTAATATACACGCGATGCTCTTTCATATGAAACCACGATCGAGTATATTTGCAGATTTTCGGTTTTCCTTCCCCACTCTCTCCCCCATTCCTTTTAAACGGCTTAACCGATTTTCATGAAATACGTCTAAGAACACCCGGGCCAAACTCACCTTTCATACAAAGAACAACTAAATTGAAATCGCTCCATCCGTTCGGGAGCTATGATGACACAGACAGACAGACACGTCAAACTTATAACACCCCTCTTGTTTTAATTTGGTCGGGGGTTAAAAAATGTACACTTACTGCCACTTTAATGAGCACAATAAAGTCAAAGTCAAAACGTTAATTTCCTTAGAAGCACATGACATACAAAAATCCGTATAGCTAAGTGGGAGCACACTTGACTTTCATTCCGAAGGTCGTGGGTTCAAACCTCGCCACGCACCTCTGTCTTTCTATCACGGTTCTTGACAGATATACAGACAGACAACGAAGTCTCAGTACGGGACCCTACCCGTATTACTCTTTGGTTACGGAACCCTAAAAATACCTCAGTCAAATGATCATCCAGCTCCTGCCATTTCTTCTTGGCCCCAGTGACAGTGTTTATAAACTGTAGACGTTTTTGTTGCTGAGTCGCAGCGGGATTGTCGAACACGTCGCCCTCTTCCTCTGCAAAAATGCACATGATATACATATCCTATCCATCCAAAGGTTGCCTGGAAGAGATCGCTTTAAGCGATAAGGCCGCCGATTGTACGACGTATGTGGCTATTGATTGTTATTTTTAAGTTAGTCTGTAAGCATTGGTGTGCAATAAAGATATTATCTATCTATCTATCTATCTATACTGCCTGACTGAAGGAACGGTAACTACAACCCGTCAAAAATGTACACTTACTGCCACTTTAATGAGCACAATAAAGTCAAAGACAAAACGTTAATTTCCTTAGAAGCACATGACATACAAAAAGCCGTGTTGGTTAAGTGGGAGCACACTTGACTTTCATTCCGAAAATAGTGGGTTCAAACCCCACCACGCACCTCTGGATTTTTCTTCTTGAAAAATGTATGTGCGCTTTAAAACACGTACTTTAACGGTGAAGGCAAACATCGTGAGATGTACGTAAACCGGCATGTTCTGAGAACTGTAAAGAGTTTGAAGGGCATGTGACATTAACCAACCCGCACTTGGCCACGCTTTAAATTTATATGCAGAAAAAGATTAACGCATCCGTAACCTTCGCACACAAGATTCTTGCACCTCCGGGAAACGGCCCCCGACATGCCACCAACTACATTTTTTATTATACAAATTAAATACCTAGACCAAGGAGAAAGTGCTTGCCGAACATACAAACACTGGACCCCTTGGCGGGAATCGAACCCGCTACCTGTTGCGCCGCGAACTGACCCTCGACCACGGCGGCGGCACTGATTCAGTCAGATAAAAATTCAAAATAGTCAAAACTAAAAAGTGAGGTTCATCACCTATTAAAAATCACTAATGTTAGCAACACGAGGCGCCCTCTTGCGGCGTTACTTGGAAGCTGTCAGAAAAACAACAAGATGGCGCCGAGTGTTAATAAAAGGACGGTCTACGGACCGGCGCAGTCATTATTTTCTAGAATTTTGTCAGATTAACATATAATAATTTGTACCTATGTCGTATTCTATTTTGTAATGTGTACTTACCGCCTCGGAGCCCGCTATAGGCCGCCTTCAGCCTGTCCAGAGCGCGCGCCAGCTCCATGACCTGATGATGGAGAGCCTCGCCCGCGGCGTGGAGCTCGGGCGGCTCCACGAGCGGCTTCCAGCGCGTCGCCAGGCGCTGCGCCGCGGACGACAGCGCCTCTGCCGACGCGGTCACCGCGGACTGGCAGTGGGGCTCGTGGATCGTGGGGGCTGTCAGCTGAATGTGACCATAAAGAGGGTGGTAAAACCAGAGCTAATAGAAGAGTCCACATTAATTTATTTCAGTTTAATACATAATCATAACAGGTTATTTTTTAGCCCTAATGCGATCATATATTTATAAATAACTAGCAGACCCCAGCAAACGTTGTTTTGCAAAATAAAAAATAGATATTGGCCGATTCTCAGACCTACTCAATATGCTGACAAAATATCATGAGAATCGGTCAATCCGTTTCGGAGGAGTACGGGAACGAAAACTGTTACACGAGAATTTTATATATGTACAAGTCGACCCGACAGACAGACCCACTTTAATTTGAGACCCCACCCAAGTATATTTTCAGATTTTCGGTTTTCTTTCCCCACTTTTACCGTCATAACTTTTAAACGGGTCAACGGATTTTCATCAAACATGTCTAAGAACACTGGCGCGAAATTCACCTATATAAAACAAAAATTTATATCACTCCATCCGTTCGGGAGTTATGAGAGGATAGACAGACAGACCCGTCAAACTAACACACCTCTTTTTTGTCGGGGGTTAAAAAGCAGCTGTACGGTAACACTGACCCGCATGTTGTTGTTGCGCCATCAACATCAATTATTTCATCAAAGTTCCGAAGTTCCTTATGTAGTATATATACATTTATAACATTTTACTCGAAAGCATAACGACACGCAAAACTTCAATGCACAGTATCTGTCTAGAGATTTAACGTTTGCAAGAAAGGAAAACGGTTGTCTGTAAAGTCGGTTTACCAACGATAGTTGAACGTGACAACGGCCGATGTTGCCTCTTCGTCGCTCGTTCCGCGCTCTCGCTTGCACTTCAAGCTTTAAATGGAACGCCTCAGAGCGAGGTAGCGCCGCATGAGTGATGTTTTTGCGTGCGCGCAGCTCCATCGAATTAGAAGACGTCCATCAGGGAAAAACACACTTCATAGAATTTTGGTCATAGATAGATAGATAATATCTTGATTGCAAACCAATGCTTACAGACTAACTTAAAAATAACAATCAATAGCCACATACGTTGTACAATCGGCGGCCTTATCGCTTAAAGCGATCTCTACCAGGCAACCCTTGGATGGATAGGATATGTTAGGAACACGAAAGACGGTGCACAAAGATCATAGCATATACATAAATAATATGAAAAAGAAATAAAAATAAAATACATAAGAAGAATACAAAATATATAAGAAAAAAACAGGAGAAAATACATAAGTATAATAAACGATAAATGTATTATTAATATACCACTACATGTGTGTTGATGAACCATGCCTTTAAAGATATTTAAGGATTTTGCTTTTCTAATGGAGACAGGAAGAGCGTTCCGTAGACTGCTGACAGCTGCCCTCACAGAGAAAGAGTCACCATAGAATTGTGTGGAGTGGTTGGGAATTTTGAGCAGAAGAGTATCAGTGGAACGGAGAGATAGTGGGTGAGACTGGTGAAGGAACTGAAATCGGCTTTTAAGATAAGGAGTCATATTACCTGCACTTGTGTAATCAGGTTCTTGGCAGCATCAGCGGTATTGACCCCTGCACTGTCCAGCTCGACGGCCTGGCGCTCGTCGGGCGCGCGCTGGGTCAGGTCTTGAACGGACATCAACAGCTTGGATGTTTGGCGGGCTACTTCGTCCGCTAGGTCTAACATCTTAAAGGACAAAAATACATGTAATTAATTGATTGCAACTGACTTAATAAAATCTAAATTGTACATTTAAAAAAAAACCCCGATTCCAGAACTTTGGTTTCCTTAAAAGTAAAAGTCATACTATTTTGTAATGTGCACGTGATGCGCTTTCATTTGAGACCCCACTCGAGTATATTTGCAGATATTCGGTTTTCCTTCCTCACTTTTGCCCTCGTAACTTTTAAACGGGTCAACCGATTTTCATCAAACATATCTGAAAACACACGCGCGAAACTTATATTTAATACAAAAATAAACTAAATTGAAATCGCTCCATGTTCATGAGCTATGATGTCCAGACAGACAAACACGTCAAAAGAAGATTACACCCGACAAAAAAAGAGGGGTGTTATACACCCCTCTTTTTTTGTCGGGTGTAATACCTAATTTTACAGCTCATTTTATATTTTCAGTTGGTCTACTTCCTAAAGGTGACTATGAAGTAGACCAGAGTGCGAATTTGCAGCCAGGGGCACTGGTGTAGCGTGAGGTGCAAACGTTAAATTCAGTCGAAAAATTGTTTTTAACATGCAAAAAAATACAGTCATTATCCGCCACCCATCCAAGTACTGGCCGCGCGGAACGTTGCTCAACTTGACAACAACAACTACAATATGGTATTTTATAATATTAATTATATGCTTTAACTATTTCTTGTAATACTCGTACTCTATTTTGGCAGTTATTCCTGTTCACGTCCGTAAGTGTTAACCCTCTGAATCCTTACACGTGACCTCCGGGTGGTGCTAAGAACAGTCTCTGGTGGTAGGCTTCGGCCGCGGCTTGTCACCACCCTCCGGGCTGGGCCAGTGCGTGAAACGGTTTTTTCGTGTTTCGTAATGTGGCCCGGAGAAGCCATCTACCTTCTAGTTCTTCATGCCCCATCTTAGACCACACCCTCACATTACATCAGGTGAGATTGTGGTCAAACGAAGGCTTTTAGAGCATGTATGATGTATGACTTAGCTGTAACTCTTTTTAAATTTAATTGAATGTATGTACATACATGAATTTGTAAAAATATGACGTACCTTGAATAATATTCACTGTTATTATATGGTTAATAAATAAATAAATAAATAAAAATTTAAAAACGGTTCTTAAAACGAGCCTCGTGACACTCGACAAAGACTCAGTATTATAGTCCCGTTTTAACCTTTGGAGTTCGGAACTCTAAAATGGTTAAATTTCGCATAATTTGTTACTATAATGATCTATATTTTACCTCGTTCTCCTTGTTATTGTACTTTCCTTTGCCGAACATAAACACGAGGCGCCCGGAGGTTTCCGTGTACTCCTTCACATCGGCTTGCAATTTCTGTAACAAAGTTATTAAATGTATAAAATTCTCGTGTCACATTGTTCGTTCCCGTAGGAGGAGCCGAAACGGCTTGAACGATTCTTATGAAATTTGTGAGCATATTGAGTAGGTCTGAGAATCGGCCAACATCTATTTTTAACCCCCGACCAAAAAATAGGGGTTATAAGTTTGACGTGTCTGTCTGTCTGTTACACCATAGCTCCCGAACGGATGGAGCGATTTCAATTTACTTTTTTTGTATGAAAGGTGAGTTTGGCCCGGGTGATCTTAGACATGTTTCATGAAAATCGGTTGAGCCGTTTAAAAGTTACAGGGGTGAGAGTGGGGAAGGAAAACAGAAAATCTGCAAATATACTAGTGTGGGGTATCAAATGAAAGCGCATCGCGTCCACACTATTATGTTGTTTTACATTTAAGGAAAAAGGCATTGTATTCGGGGTTTTTTTTAATTTAAATTTAGTTTTATTCATTTTGCTAAACAACGTTTGCTGGGGTCAGCTAGTAATCTATACTTTATAGGGTTGGATGATTGAATACATAGTTTTACATGTTAGAATAACACATAAGCTACTATTTACCGCGGTAAATTACCACATTTCACAGGGAAATCAATTAATGCAAACAAAGGGGTTGAATGAAATTTGGCACGTACATAATTGTCACATAATTGTGTATATTTTGTCCTAGTCAAGGACAAAAACCACTTTGTACCGCGGGAAAGTCTATGAATTACCTCTTTATCCTCAAGACCAGTCGATTCGCAGATGTTCTTGATGGCGTCCCAAAGATTGTTTGCGTCCAGAAGTATAGCGTCTTTCGACGTTGGATCCTTGTAGCTCGCGATCGCTTGGACATCTGCAGTGAAATTAGAACTTAAGGTTAACAACATAAGGTTACATTTTAATAGGTAAACTAATAATAGTAGTCCTGTCTTTATTTTTTTACTCTTTATAGTGTATAATGCAACTTGCATATAATGATGGAGTTTAAAACACCGAGACGCAAAATGATTTCGCAAAAACATCGGGTTGAGTTATTAAAAAGTAATTATATACAGTTCATCTTACAGTTTACTTTATCTGGTTTACCTCATCTTTTGTTACTACGATGCAAGATGCGTTGCAACGCTGGTTTTCAGGCAAAACCTTCGGGTGAGTGTAGGCACCGAATTACACAAGTTAAAACAATAGCTATACTAATACGCAATCATACAAATGGTATAATATAGATATGTCTGTTCACTCAAACCTGAATAAATAAGTATGTATAGTTTGTAAGTTAGTATAGGAAAGTTATAATTACAATTTAAATTAATTAAATTATTATTATTAAACCTGACCTGGGCGAGACGGATAAAATAATAAAATAAAAGAATACAATTTAGAAAAGCGTTAAATACGGTAAATGTGGGAATTTGCATAAAAAAATATAAACTACAAGTTATCTGAAATTAATTTAAAACAGCCGTATTTTTACTAACCGCCGTTTATAGATACTAAACACCCAGACCAATAATCCAATATCCGTTTGTTCAAATCCCGGGTGAGTGAGTAAAGCTATATGTAGATGAAAGTGATTTTAACAGATTATATCATTGAATAATAATTAATTACGGGATTTAAACAAACAATATCAATCACACAAATAATCTGAGGCTCAGTTTAACAATGATATAGATAAAATTAACTAGTAACTCCTACGAAGAGCGTTTGCACAGAGCAGAAGCCAAAGAAAGAATGACCCCCGATCTATCGTTGCCTTCTGTCCCTCGGTTGAGGGCGCAGGGTGGGGCCTCGAGCTTGCGCTCCTTACCCCGGCTTCAACTCCGGGGGCGACTACCCCCGGGTCTCGTGATATTGCCTTTAAGGCGGGTATCTATGACCCCCGACCATTAGTACTGTACTTTAAATAGCAGTGCGCTTCGTAATCAACCCCTCTACCTGCGGCCACCCGATTGGCTGTTACAGACCGGTCGGCTGGCACCGACCGGTACCGGCCGCAGGTAAACGTCGCGCGATCGAGTGGCGTGAGCGCCCGTGAGCGCCTCAGGACATTTTAAGTTGATTCTTGTTACTTCCACTCGGTACAAACACCCTACAATGAAGAACCAGGACGTCGCGCCGTCATATACATTTGTTTGTTTGTTATTTACAAAATTCAACTTTATTAGACTTCTAAAATAGACTTACCTTTAGCGAACTCCGGTAAAATCTCATTTATAGTATGCATAGAGTTGATGGCTGCGTCATAGTCAATGTTCATAGGATCTAAAAATGAAGAGGCAAAATTATATACTTCAAAGAATTATACAATTCTTAGAATATTTTTATGAAAACTTATTGAGTAAAGATAAGATAAATATTCTTTATTAAACACTAGATAAACACTTAAGACTAGATGTCGAATGGCGGTCTTATCGCTACCAGACAACCTTGAACGTATAGGCTTATTAGAAAAAACAGAGGACCTGTGAACACGATACGAAAATATTATTAATTATTACACGATGGTGTACTGTGGTTATTTTTTTTTTGTATTTTATTTTGACGTGACTAAGTTTGGTAAAACCAAACAATGGAAATAAATGATTTTGTATCTTGTGGTTTAATTAGAAATAGGATGATCATTAATCAAATTAAAAATTAATTGGGTTGCCCAAACATTTAACTATAAAACAAAAAAATGTGAATGTAAGTACATAGTTGCAATCAGAGCGGTCCCATTCAAGTCACCACGTCTAACTTCTTAAGTTAAAGGTAAATTGCGGTTTATGACGTAAAAAAAAAAATTTTGAGTTCTTTATTTTCTATTTTTCGGGTGAAAATCCTAATGGGTATTGTTAAAAAAAATATTGTGATTATTGTTTCCGGAAAAAGTGGCTGTGACATACTGATTAACTCAGGCTCTAGGGAAAATGTTGGTTATTATAGATTATTACTGAATGTATTAAATTTAAACAAGCATCACTCCGCAACTTTGAGGTGTCCAGTATATTCAGTCGGGCTATTTTTTTAAGCCTTCTTCATTCCTATTCAGTGAAAAAAAATCCATTATCATAAAAACGTTTTTAAAAGGATCATGAGTTATATTTTTACCCATATAAGCCATGATGTAGTGAGCTATAGCCGCATTGAGCTTCGCGAGCTTGTCCACTGCCGAGGCCTCCACTTCCGACCTGCCCTGGGCGTCCAGCGCCGGACCTGAATACTCCTGAAATTAAAAAGATTCATATTCAATTAACAATTTGACGCTGTATATGAATATTAATAACATAATCTATATGTCAAAGGCAAAGTCAAAACGTTTATATCCTTAGAAGCACATACCCTACATGGACACGTCAACTTAAAATTAATAAAACTAAATTGCTTAAACTTAATAAAACTAAATTGTCTTGACAGTTCGCTTCAACGTTTTATACTGAGTTGAGAAGCGAATAGAACAACACAGCTTTATCAGTTATTACAATTTTGTAGTTATTACATATGAATATGTATCCTACGTACTAATTCTACATAATGTCCTCAATCAACAATTTGTCTTAATCTATTTTATACAAAAGGTTATTCATATACATAAGGCATAATGCCTAATAATTACAATTAAAGTAGTTTTTTAAGCACAATCTTTAAGAAATTCATCAACCGAGTAATAATACCCCTTCAACAACATCTCTTTTAATGTACGATGGAAATGAAGGACCTGGATGTTACCCACAAGAGTAAGAATTCGGCCAAAACTAGGCGTCAGCGACGCGGGACATTTGAGCCTGAAACTTCCCGCTTTGTGGTCGCGTAGGTGGACAAAGAGCCAGGCCGGGCCTAGCTATCAGTCATTATGAAAAATATTTAAGTTTTCGAACTAATATAATAATATTTCCGGACTACTCACACAGCATCACCTAAACCCCAAACTAAGCAGAGCTTGTACTATGGGTGTTAGGTGACTGATATACTAAATATATGCTTTTTTTTATAAATACATACATTATGATACATAGAAAACACCCAGACCCGAAACCAGAAATTGTAGGTAGTACAAAATTTGATCCCCCGGCGGGAATAGAACCCGCAACCTCCTGCGCCCCAGGCGGACGTTCGCCCACCGAGCCACAGAGGTCCTCAAAACTTTTCGCGATAAATGTGGCATATTTGAACAGAGGACAATTATTCATACAAAATAATGTCATGTAAAGTATGGCGGTTTTGTGCAATTGGATGAGTGATTTAAGAGTAAGGTTTTCGCATCAGAACGAAGCGGGAACGGGTCTGCTTGTACTAAAGAATTTTTTTTTATGCGAAAACTCAAAAAATCTTTAGACGCATTTTTTGGGATGGGTAAAAATGTTATACTCGCGTCATATCGTCATAATATGACATAACTAGCTGTGCCCCGCGGTGTTACCCGCGTTATAATGGATTTTCCCGCGGAATGACGTTTTCCCGCGGTAAAAAGTAGCCTATGTTATTTTTCAGGCTCTAGAGATTCTTTGTACCAAATTTCATTTAAATCGGTTCAGTAGTTTTTACGTGAAAGAGTAACAAACATCCATACATCCATACTTACAAACTTTCGCCTTTATAATAGTAGTAGGATATCTTAATATATATAAATCTCGTGTCACAATGTTTGTCCTCAATGGACTCCTAAACCACTTAACCGATTATAATAAAATTCGCACACCATGTGCAGTTCGATCCAACTTGAAAGATAGGATGGTTTTTACGGCGAGAAAAAATTCGAATAATTTCCGGGAAAATTTTATACCCGCCGGGGCGGGCCGCTAGTATTATTATATACACGTGACCTATTTGTTAGGTTACTGCTAATGCCATCTTCAAAGATCAAAGTTCCAGTGATCGATCAATGGTCAAAGATGTTCTACAGCTTTTGTGTTTATGCGAATTTCTAACTAAGAACTAAGGCCTAATTTATCTCGTTAAGAGAGAAGTCCCTGTGTCCCAGCAGTGGGAACGTAAATAGGGGTGCTTAGAATAGAATAGAATATACTTTATTATTATTACACACCAAATGAACAACACAATATGAAATTAAAACTAAACCTATTATAGAATGGGCGGTCTTATTGCTAAAAGCAATTAGCTTATGCATGTATGTAATGAGTGATGGCGTTACTATTATGACATAGATAAACTTAATATGTACATAATATAGATTCATTACTGCAGGCACTCCCGGAGACAAGTAAGTAAATAACGGGTGGCTTTTACGTACTAATGTCTCACTAAAATGGGCCTTCTAAGTTTAATGCTAAAGAAAGCTTAGTTCCAGTAATAGTTGATCATTAAGAACTTTTTCAATTATAATTATTGTCAGTAAAATAAGTCAGTTAAGCCGTGTTGGCTAAGTGGGAGGACACTCGACTTTCATTCCGAAGGTCGTGGGTTCAAACCCTGCCACGCACCTCTGGATTTTTCTTCTTGAGACATTTATGTGCGCTTTAAACACGTGCTTTAACGGTGAAGGCAAACATCGTGAGGAAACCGGCATGTTCTGAGAACTTTAAAGAGTTTGAAGGACATGTGACATTCACCAACCCACACTTGGCCAGCGTGGTGAATTAAGGCCTAATCTCTCTCGCCTAGAGAGAAGTCTCTGTGTCCCAGCAGTGGGAACGTTAATAGGGTGATGATGAAAATAAGTAAAAAAAAATTACTTTATTAAGCAATCCCTTGCACTCCTGCGCCGAATGGAGCGTGGTGGTGGTCGCCGCTATAACAGAAGCCTTCCGAATGGTCCTTTGCGTGTTGTCGTCTTCCACGAAAGAGGCTCGGGAACGCTGTTAAAACATACATTTAATAGGTTTGAGATGAACTCATCCTATTCTTTTTTTTTTGTTTTATTTTTGATAGATAACCCTTCATTTGACCACAATCTCACCTGCTGTTAAGTGACGATGTGGTCTAAGATGGAGCATGAAGACCTAGAAGGTAGATGGCTTCTCCGGACCACATTACGAAACACGAAAAAATCGCTTCACGCACTGGCCCAGCCCGGAGGGTGGTGACAAGCCGCGGCCGAAGCCTTCCACCAGAGACTGTTCTTAGCACCACCCGGAGGTCGAGTGTAAGGTTTCAGGATTCGTAGGGTTCCAAGTACCTACAGTTTATATAGATCCCCTCGTATTTACACGAAATTTGTCACTTTTAATGTCAGACCATGTAGGATGTTAATAGATTAAAGGTGTACACTATTATTTTAACACAACCCACACCAGATAACACAAAATTTGACACTTTTAATGTCAGACCATGTAGGATGTTAATAGATTAAAGGTGTACACTATTATTTTAACACAACCCACACCAGATAACACAAAATTTGTCACTTTTAATGTCAGACCATGTAGGATGTTAATAGATTAAAGGTGTACACTATTATTTTAACACAACCCACACCAGATAACACAAAATTTGTCACTTTTAATGTCAGACCATGTAGGATGTTAATAGATTAAAGGTGTACACTATTATTTTAACACAACCCACACCAGATAACACAAAATTTGACACTTTTAATGTCAGACCATGTTGTAGGATGTTAATTATATTAAAGGTGTACGCAAATTTTATTTTTCTAGTAACTAGTAGTAAAAGTATTCCAAACGCATCGCATCGCAGACGCATCGCGAATGGACACCTTCAGAACTTACGCTGATAATCTTGCTGCGCCTCTTCGTCTTGGAGTCGAGCGAGAAATACATCTGGGTGGTGAGGTCAGCGATGCGCATGGCGACGTCCGCGGCTTCACTCGCGTCCTGTGCCATATTTAAAAATTCATTAAATAATTGCTGGACAACCCACACAACAACATCTAGCCCCGTGGTAAGCTCTCAGCTTGTGTTACGGGTACTAGACATCTGATTGGTATACTTAATATGTTAGACATACATAAGTCAGTCAAGTAGAGGCAGTCAAAAAATCATAATTAACTGAACAAATTAATTTACGACGTGGTATTTCCATTTTATTCAAAGCAGAATTGTCACTGAACAACAATGGTATACAATAATATATCTATTTTCAAACATTGCTTAAATAGAATGTGCATGTTTGAATAAAGTATTTAATATTAATAGTACTCCTGGACTAGACGCGTATAGTCAGGAAGGTGGTGAATTACGGCTTGATCTCTTTCGTCGAGAAAAAAGTCCCTGTGTCCCAGGAACCAGGAACGTAAATGATGACTGTATTGCATTGAAAGATCGTTTTAAATCTCCGACAAAAAAAAAGGGGTGTCTGTCTGTCTGTCTGGGACATCATAGCTCCCGAACGGATGGAGTGATTTCAATACATATAGGTTTTGTATGAAAGGTGAGTTTGACGCGAGTGTTTTTAGACATGTTTTATAAAAATCAGTTGTGCCGTCTAAAAGTTATGGGGGTGAGAGTGTGGAAGGAAAACCGAAATTCTGCAAATATACTCGAGTGGGGTATCAAATGAAAGCGCATTACGTGCACATTACAAAATATTATGGTGTTTTACTTTTTAGGAAATTAAGGTATTATTGGAATCGGGGGTTTTTCTGAAATTTATGTTTTTGATTTTTTGTATAATTTGTATGAATGTAGACCCTCACAGCAGTCTCAGGCGCGGTGTGACCGTTAAGGAGCTCCATCAGGTCGTCTAGTTCCGTCATCTGGTCCTGCAGTTTCTTCTTCTCGTCGGCGCTGGCCTGCTTCTCTATTGTCTCGAGCACACCTGTTGATTACAATTTAGAGATTATTTAACCATCAATGTAGTTTAACATGTTTAAGAAACAAGTCATAATTATTATTAATTGGTTTTAGATAAATTATATCAGACCACCTTTGAGTTTAAGTGCGGAAAAATCAGGGCCCCCCCCAACTATCTATATCTATCCGTTCGGGACCTAGGATGTCCCAGACAGACAGACAGACTGACGCACAGTCAGACACGTTAAACTTATAACACCCCTCTTTTTTGGTCGGGGGTTAAAAAGTGTCACAAAACCGAATTACTAAGTTGTACGGTTTCTGTGATATTTGGGTGTATTTAAATCATTATGAAATACATGTGACATTATAAAAGATATTGCAATGGAAATATCAAACACCAATTACAGTAATTAATAAGAAATTATTTATATATGTATAACAAATAACCGATAGATGTCACGAAGATTCCTGAACAACATTTTAAAACTAGATTAAAGAATTAATTTAATGTTTTCCTTTCTATATTATACATTACATACCTACATGAATATTTCACTTGTACTTTGTCAATTTTATAACTCAAATGAATATTTCATCTTTTATCTATGACTATCCGTTGATTTCGTTTTGAATTATTTTATTAATTAAGACTTTTAGACGTATTATTCATATTCATTTATTACTAGAACAATTTTAAAATCGTATTCTAAATATGACTTAGTTGAAATGGTTGATGTGTTTGATGATTCTAAGGCCTCTCAAAATACATTGTACAATTATTATTTAAAAAAAATCAGTTTTATGTTATTTATATTTAAAAAATCTTTACAGACGAATTTATTGTATTTAATTTTAAGACATTCATATAAGATTTGTGAATCGTTCCTGAATAAAATTGAATTGAATATTCAACGTAATAAGTGACATGCCAATGTTATTGTGAAACTTTCTGGGCAATTAATGAATTTACTGAAAAAGTACTTAAAGTATATAATTACCTTGTCTAACATAAGGTAGGTCGGCATTCATTTCCTCCACGATTTTCCTGGCATCTTGCATATGAGTTTCTGTGGGGTCTGAAAATAATAATAATAATAATAAAATGTTTATTTTGTTACAAATATACAACATATTACACATAAATTGTTTAGTACATAGATTGTAACAAAAAGGGCTTCCACTCAGCATTATGCTACAGCAGACTAATCTGCTGTAACGCTGGTCTTCCGTGGTAACCGATTGGTGCAGAGCGTGAGTGCACTCTATTTACAAAAAACTTAAATACTACTTACAACTTACTTAAAACATAACAGTAACATAGCATAGTGTTCAATATATAAGATGTTAAGATAAAAAAATATAATAAATGAGAAGCATAAAAGTATTAATCATTAGTATAAATATAATTATATTTTATAAATAATATAATTATGTATTTACAAAAATTGCAAATACTATAACACGGACACGGTACAGCAAAGTACATTGGTTAGAAATAAAATTAAGTTAGATTATAGAACGGAAATGTTGCATATTGGTGAGATCTATTTGTGACTCTAATAGATATTTTTTTAGATACTTCTTAAAAGAACAGACATTTTTTAAATAATAACTTCTGTTAATATTAAGAATACGGATATGGCTACGGATGTAGCTATTTCGTTAAAATACTTTTATCGTTGATAGTCGGTTGAAAAAACCTACAATTTGTCACACATTTTTATTCAGGGTAGATTTTTGAATACCGTCCCAAAATAATATATACAGTTAATTAATACAAAAGTTTTTCAGAAGTAATGGAACAAAAAACGTGTCATTATGATCATTTTCTTTTGACCTACTAAAAAGCTTCTTCTACAATTGACACTTTGGTATAACTTGCATCTCACAAGAAGATGTTTTGAAACGTCGATTTTTATCACTTGCTTTTGCGGTTGACTGTACATTAACCGTTATAGTTAGTTAGAATAAAACGGACTTAAGAACTTTAAGTCTTTTAAATATTTGCGAACATTCCACACAACAACATGCCCCGTGGTAAGCTCTTAGCTTACGTTACGGGTACTAGACATCTGATATACTTAAAGTCAAAGTCAAAGTCAAAACGTTTATTTCCTTAGAAGCACATAGCCTACATGGACAGGTCAACTTAAAATTAATAAAACTAAATTGCTTATATAACAAATATCAAGGAAATAACATTGTCTTGACAGTTCGCTTCAATGTTTTATACTGAGTTGAGAAGCGAATAGAACAACACAGCTATATCAGTTATTACAATTTTGTAGTTATTACAATTTTGGAGTTCTTATTTATAGGTAACTATTATAAGTTTAACATTTACAATAAAAAAAAATGTTTGTCATATAAGGAAGCTATTATAACATGAGCATATCAGTCCTGGTCAACCAGAATTATTAGAGCCTGTTAATGTGGAACTAAGCAACATCTATCCAAGCTGCATCATCAAAAAAGCGTATTACTCTATAAATGATTATATAAAGGATATAATCATTTATAGAGTAATACGCTTTTTTCATTAGACTTCTCTTAATAAATGATTTAAATTTTCTAATAGGAAGCTCTGTTACATTATGAGGAAGCTTATTATAAAAACGTACAGAGTTACCCATAAATGATTTGCCTAGTTTTTTTAGTCTGTAAGTAGGAATTAGTAATTTTTCTTTACTTCTCGTGTTAATACTATGTACGTCACTTTTTCTTAAAAACAAGTGCTTATTCTTGTGGTTGAACATCAAGTTCTCAAAAATGTACTGTGAGATTACAGTTAGAATGTTAATCTCTTTGAATTTTTCTTTGAGGGAGTCACGTGGTTTCATTTTATATATTGCACGTACAGCCCTTTTTTGCAGCACGAATATAGTTTGAATATCGGCTGCAGCACCCCAGAGTAGGATACCATATGACATAATACTATGAAAGTAACTAAAATAAACCAGTCTAGCTGTACCCTCATCTGTGATATATCTCATTGTTCGCACTGCATAAGCGGCTGAACTAAGTCTACCTGCAAGGTTTGTAATTTGGGGTTTCCATTGTAGACGAGAATCAATATGTAAACCTAGGAACACTGTTGAGTCAACGAGCTCGAGAATTTCATCGTTTAATATGATTTTTGTAGGAAATTCTTTAACATTAGGGAGTTTGAATTTAATACATTTAGTTTTTTTTGCGTTTAGCAGTAAGTTATTAACCGTAAACCAATTTAGTACTAGTGACAGTGAGTTATTTACATCGTCAAAATTATTTTTATTCTTATCAACTTTAAATAATAAAGAAGTATCATCAGCAAATAAGACTATGTCACAAAGGTCTTTAGCAAAATACGGGAGATCATTTACATATACTAAAAACAAAAAAGGCCCTTAATATAATAGGCATACATACATAGACATTTTTTTACCATACATATTAAACACCCAGACCAAGGTGCTTGCTGAACATACACTTGACCCCTCAGCGGGACTCGAACCCGCTACCTCTTGCGCCGCAAGCGGACGGTCACCCACCGCGCCACTGAGGCAGTCAAAGAAGCTAATTTAAGCTAACCCATATTTGTTAATGATATTCTGAACTGCATTCACAGGTTTCGAAATATAGGCATAGGGCACGAGAATGATGATTCACAGGTTTTTAATAAAAGTTATAGACTGCGAGAAAAATAATCCTGAGATTCGCAAAGTGCCGATCGGCACACCTGGGTAGGTGATATATTTATGTATATTTTATTGTTTGCACTACTTTTTCTTTCGTGTTTAACTCAATATCAGTAGAATGGTAACATTATGGTATCTTAGAATTGTTTGGTTTTTTTTTTAAGAATAGGTATAGTTTTTACATTTTGGTTATTTTACCAAGTTGACGATTTGGCAGTAAATGTACAGGATAGCTAAAATATTTATTTATATTTATAACGTGGAGCCCTTAAATCCCTTAGAGCCCATAAATCCTTGGTTTGGTTGATAGATTACTTGTTCTTTAAGACAGCAAAATAAGAACACGAAGCGAAAATATATTTAATCACGTGTTTATGTTCCACAATCAGTTTGACGACCTCTGTGGCTCGGTGGGCGAAGATCCGCCTGAGGAGCAAGAGATTGCGGGTTCGATTCCCGCCGGGGACCAGATTTTGTACGATCTACAAAATGGTTTTTGGTCTGGGTGTTTTCCATGTATCATATGACAAAAAAATAATGTAATAAATACAAAAAAATAATATCTATGTAGTATAACAGTCACCTAACCCATAGTACAAGCTCTGCTTAGTTTGGTTGGGGTTAGGTTGTGATTAGTCCGAAAATATTTATTTATTATTTAATTATGTATATGTTTATGATTAAATGATCTTACCGGTAAGCAGGCTGACAATCTTGACCGAGTTGGAGTTGAGTCGGTTCAGCCTTCTCGTGAACGGAATGGACATGTCGGCGCGCATCCCAGCCTCCGTTTTCTGAGGCAAAGATAAATCAGTAATAATAGATAGATAGATAACTCTTTATTGTACACCACAAATAAAATACAAACTGCAAACAATAACTAGACAATACATTGGAGTAATAATAATCATTTATTGTTTATATAAATTATAAGTCAAAATATGGTTTTTAGCGTGTTTCCCCAATGCCACAACTTGTTCGAAATATAATAACAAATGTCATAATTGTTCTTAAATGTCAAAATCTGAAATACAGTAATAATTATAACAACAAGAAATATAAATAATGTCAATTTATCATGTTTATAATATTTTTATTGTATTTATATATTTTTTTTTTATATCTGGAAATATAATATTGTAGTGTGCAACACCATTCCCCATTCTATTATGCTCTGTTGCTCGGTGGGCGAAAGTCCGCCGGAGGCGCAGGAGGTTGCGGCTTCGATTCCCGCCACGGGACCAGATTTGTACGATCTAAAATTTCTGATTTCGGGTCTGGGTGTTTTCTATGTAAACATAAGTACATATTTACAAACAAAAATTATCTATGTATCAGTCGCCTAACACCCATAGTACAAGCTCTGTTTAGTTTGGGGTTAGGTGATGATGTGATTAGTCCGGAAATATTTATATTCATTATTATTATAACTATTATGTCTGAGTATTTTATAACTACATACAACATAAATATTAGCAAGAAATTGATTTGTATAACTTCATACCTACAATAATATGTATCTATATAGAATTAAAATTTTGTAGTTGTTAATTAGTGTTAAAATTTTTGTACTTATCATTAATGTAATTTTTGTATTACTTACAATAGCTACGCCGATATTCGCATATAGTAATCTGCGGGCAACGGTGCTGGTTATGCTTAGAGTATAAGTATGTTAGTTTAAGATTATTTAGCTAGTCTAGAGTATAATTGTTTGTTGCTCCGAATAAAGAAAAATAAAATTATCTATATACGCTTACCAACGCCTGTTGCGTGTGCTGGCCTTGATTGGACTTGATCATTTGCTGGACGGTGACTATCTGCGTCCCCGAACAAGAACGCGAAGCTGGCAAAACAAACGTTCATATTTATTCTTAGTGTAGAAATTGTCTCAAATTAAACATTGAAGTTATTGTATTCCAATAAATCTAAATTTAAAATTTATGAAAAAACCCCGATTTTATTGTTTTTATTTCCATAAAAGTTAAACACCATAAAATTTAGTAATGGGCATGCGATGCGCTTTCATTTGATACCCCACACTAGTATATTTGCAGATTTTCGGTTTTCCTTACCCACTCTCACCCCCATAACTTTTAAACGGCACAACCGATTTTCATGAAACATGTCTAAGAACACTCGCGCGAGACTCACCTTTCATACAAAAAAAACTAAATTGAAATCGCTCCATCCCTTCGGGAGCTATGGTGACACAGACAGACAGACAGACAGACAGACGGACAGACAGACAGACACGTCAAACTTATAACACCCCTCTTTTTTGGTCGGGGGTTAAAAAAATACTTAACGTAGTAGGTAAGACAAACACGAAAAGGAGAATAGAAGAGAGAGTTGAATGAGTTTAAAAAGTTATGTGACATTCACCGCACTTGGCCAGCGTGGTGAATTAAGGCCTAATCTCTCTCGTCAAGAGAGGAGTTTCTGTCCCAGCAGTGGGAACGTAAATAGGGGTGCTTATTCAAGACTTACACATTTCCGTCGTGATGATGGAAGAAGGTCCGACGAGCGAATGGTCTTCTATCTTCATTGGTTTATTGGCTATATGTTGGACTATGTTGGCACTGGAAACAAAACAAATTATTTAAGTAAATCACCAAACTGGCACTAATAGAGATTATGCACGTATTTTTTATTGCTTTTTTTTTTACACAACAACATCTAGCCCCGTGGTAAGCTCTTAGCTTGTGTTACAGGTACTAGATATCTGATATCTAATATAACTAAAAAAATTATTAAAAATTATTTTGATAACCCTATTTCAGTAATCACTTCATAAAATGTACTATTGTAGTCACAGACAAACATCAACCTAGAAAACGCAAACGCATGTATTTGGCGTGTGCTAACCCCGACCAAGCGACGAGGTTGTTCGCCGCTAACTTAGTATCATAGAAGTCAGTTATCATAGTAGTTTATTCATCATAGGCAACATTGTGCACTTGATTTCGTTAAGTTCTAATAATTATTATAATCACACACAGAAAATACAGCAAAAGACACAGACAAGACGTTCAATATGAGATGTAACATAATAATTGAGCTGCCACTGCATTGTCAACTAAAACTATGTTTAATACAAATAATTCTATTAAAATGCAATATTTTACAAATCCATCATAAAATAATTAAAATCATATTTAATTGTTACTGCTGTATAGTGGCATTGTCAAATTAAAAACTATTAAAATCCGGAAGAAGTGTTAAATAATTAAATTGAAAGACATGTCATAATGTAAATAAGCAATATTAATAAATTAATTAATGCTGCTGTAAAGTGACATTGTCATTTGTGAAATTAAAAGTAATTATAAATAAAATCTAACAAACATGTCACAAGAGATTAATATCTAAATTTAAAATTTAAGAAAAACCCCCGATTCGAATGTCTTAATTTCCTTAAATGTAAAACAACATAATATTATGTAATGTGGACGCGATGCGTTTTCATTTGATACCCCACACTAGTATATTTGCAGATTTTCGGTTTTCCTTCCACATCTCACCCCCCTAACTTTTAGACGGCACAACCGATTTTCATGGAAACATGTTTAAGAACACTCGCGCCAGACAAAGCAAGAATAAATTGAAATCGCTCCATCTGTTCGGGAGCTATGGTGCCACAGACAGACAGACAGACACGTCAAACTTATAACACCCCTTTTTTTTGGTCGGGGGTTAAAAATAGATAAATAGTAAAAGACATGTCATATAAAATGTTGAAGCTGCTGTAAGAACAGCCGGACGTCTGTGATTGGTGTATAACTTACGTGGAACTCTGAACGTTATCCTGAGTGATGTAGGCGCTCTCCTCTCTGGTACTGCTGTACTGTGCCAACATCCGTTTCCTGATCAAGTCGATATAGTCCTCCAGGATGTCACGGATGCGGTACGCGTCTCTGGTCTTCACGCTGTATTCTTTGTCGCTGGAATAAAGTTTATTATTAAAAAAAAACCAGGTCATCATCGTCACCCTATTCAAGTTCTCACTGCTGGGACACAGGGACTTCTCTCTTGACGAGAGAGATTAGGCCTTAATTCACCACGCTGGCCAAGTGTTGGTATAATGAATTTCACATGTCCTTCAAACTCTTTTAAAGTTCTCAGAACATGCCGGTTTCCTCACGATGTTTGCCTTTACCGTTAAAGCACGTGTTTAAAGCGCACATAAATTTCTCAGGAAGAAAAATCCAGAGATGCGTGGCGGGGTTTGAACCCACGGCCTTCGGAATGAAAGTCGAGTGTCCTCCCACTTAGACAACACGGTTTTTGCGGGTAAACAATTTTAAATACTAAGCTAGTCTTGTCAGTTGTTCAGAACATTTATTTTCATGCCTTTTGTTTTGTACTTCTGTTGGTTTAAACGCGAAACGCTAGAACGCATGACCGCTAACTGTCTGTCAAGAGCCCAAGTTACTTTTAAAACTTATGTTTTAAGAAGACTGACGTTCCGAACGTCAGTCTTCCAGCGAGATGGGATAGGGTGTTTGATTAACATTAAAATATTTTAAAAAATTGTTACTAGATTTATGGTAAATATTTTTTAAAATGGAAATAACTAAAGACGATTTTTATTAGATTATGTAGGATAGGTATTTGCCTACGATGGGTTCTCAGGGCGTTTTGGCTAATGAAACAGCAAAATAAAAACAGGTAAAGTATATTAAAGATAACACAACACATGGAAGTAAACACAGAATACAGGAGGAACAACTCAATTATTTACAACAAACAAGAATAATATCACAGCGCGTTACTCGCGCTGGTTTCGAGCCGTGAGCTGACTGACTGATGCGCGCGCCCTCTGCCTGTCGCTGGCGCAGGAGAGCGCGGCAAACTCATATCCACCAATCACATCGCAAGATTGTTCGAGCCGTCATACGCTGCGTTCGCTTAGTGTGTTTAAAACTGCGTTCGAATAATTTTGTATCGCTACAATTATCATTATTTATATTGTAATATTTGCTAAAAGTTTTATTTGTAGATATTTTTTTTCCAAAATGAGTTTAATAGCCTATTGGCGCAGGACAGTAAAAATATCGAGGGCAATCGGGATGCTACAGTTGTATCGAAATACTCCTATCCAATACCTGTAGTCTCCAAAGTTGAGCGTGAAGATTTCCCCTTTGGAAGCGTGGTAGGTCTTCACGTGGTCCAGGGGCCACGTCTGCAGGATCTCCTTGGTGGTTTCGTCGAGGCGCAGAATGGACTCCGCGTTGATGCCCAGCAGGCGGGGGACGAGTTTCTTCTTGTCTTTTTGTTTTTCCTGGAAACATTTTGGTAAATTTATGACAAGTTGATAGTCAACTTGTCTATCTCCCTCCAGTCTTTGAACGTCCAATAATGGAAATATAATATCCTTCATAATTTAAGAGCATTAGCTATTTGCGGGAGTTTGAAAACTTGTTATAACCCTTAATTTACCTGTTAAGGCCCTGGGACTTTTCGCGAACTTTCAATTGAAGCGAACGTAATCGTAAGCCATGCGCTTAGATGAGAAATTGGGTCTACCGCTGGACTCCATTTGTGTAAGAAAATTGTATTTAATGGTTTTTGTATTTATTACTAGCGGCCCGCCCCGGCGTCGCACGGGTAAAAAAAGTTACCGGCAATTTTTCCTTATTTGCTCACCCTTAAGCTACCCTGGACTACGACAAACATTTTAAAACCAAAATCAGCTCAATCGGCCCAGCGGTTCTCGTTTTTTAATCAGACTAACGAACAACAATTCATTTTTATTTATATAGATAAAGATATATATAAATAAAAATACCATATGATATGTTATACCTATATGTGTCTTAGGCTTACAAATGGTTTCAAACATTTGATCAGTCAATCTAGATCATTCGGTAGCTACGTTGGTAGTAATTTACTGGCACAGAACTATCAGAAATCATAAAAGTATTCCTCTAATAGTAGTATTCCGAGCCCTAGCGACCTTGGTGTAAAGATGTTTCGCGTCTACAGCATTAGATTGATTGGTGCTTCGTGTACACTTACCTTGACCAAGAAGAAGGTGACTCCATAAGTGGGCAGGGCCCTGGCCACCTTGGTGTAGAGGTGCTTCGCGTCCACAGCCGAAAGGCCCTGGTGCTTCCTGTACTCTTTTAGCACCTTCTTCTCCATGTTCCAGCCGCTTGCGTACTGCTCCGGCATGTACTCTTTCATGCTGAGAATAAATATTAGTTTAATATGGCCACCGCCAAAATAATGTTGAATTTTCACCGACGAAAAAAAAGGAGGAGGTTTTAAATTTGACACGCATATTTTTTATGTACGCATTACTGTGTAGACATTCGATTAAAGATTTTTTTTAATGAAAGCTGTTGCTCTGAATTTGTTCCCATTTAAATTTTATAACTATAGACACAGTTCTCGAGTTATATTGAAATATGTGACCTCATTTCATACCGAAGTATTTATATTTGTACAAAATTTAAAATGAAGTTATTATGTTTTATTATATTTCCAGAATAATGTCGGACTGAAAGAGATCAATAAATCGGCTTTATCCTTCAGGGGACTAAATTTATGACTTATGTAGGTTCTGAATTATACAGGTCAGGGTGGTTTAGAAAGAGAGAGAGAGAGAGAGAAACATTTAGAGAGAGATCCATTTATTGTCACATCACAACACAAAATACAATAAAACAAAGAAAAACAACAAATAACAACATAATTTTGTGAGATGTGCCAAAAGGCCCCGCCTCAGCATAATGCAACCCCAAACTTAGCTAATGTTTAGTTTGCAGTTAAACTCTTATGTATGCCATGGATTCTCTATTCAAAGGATTATTCTTGGCCCTTCAAAATACCTTCGAGCTAACCGATGGATTACCGTAGAAAATTCAAACGCAAATTTCACCATCTCCGAATTATTTAGTCAACAGTTAAAATATAGAGAAATCTGTATCCGTCAGTCACTGACTGTTGTCAGTTGACTTGATAGCTCTAATATTTATAACAGCATCTAGCATTAATATTTACTAACTTGTGTGCACCGTCATTAATTATCCTAATAGATCCTATCCATCCAATGGTTGCCTGGAAGAAGCAATAAGGCCGCTGATTGTACCACTAGTAGCGTCATACTGTTTTTTTTTGTAATTTTGGTCGTAATAAATGGTGTGCTATAAAGTTGTAATCTATCTCTAAACAAGATGTTTCAATATTGGTATATAAAGTGGAAGGGGGTCTAAGGGTTTGCAAATGACAAGTATTTTTTGTTCTACGATTTCTCGATTTGGAAGCCAATTTTGTCAAAAAAAACTTTAAAGTGTAAATCCAATGTTTCTGTGAGCGACAAGCTTAAATGATTATATACTTTTATTGAATACCTTGAGTGGTAAAAGTATCGATACAAGTAAAGCCTATCTCATTTATTATAATAATATTAATTACTTATGAAACAGTAGTTAAAGATGATAATAAAAACTTCTACAAGGGGTTAAAAAAATTTAAATCAACTGAGGCTTAACATGGCCTTGTGATTAGATTAAGGTAAAATATTACGAGAAGATTAGGGTAGAACAATTGGGTAAAAAAAGGCCTCGAAAACAAAATGTTGTACATCAAAATATGTTTGCCTGGTGCGCGCCATTTCCGCATTATATAGCAATTTTGAAACATCTTGTATTATTTATAACCACTGACTAATTATATGTATTTGTGAATTAGGCCCTAAGTCACGCTGATTTAAGTCGAAATATATATGTAGGTGAAAGGTTTGACATAGTGATTTAAACAGGTTATATCATTGAATAATAATTCATTACGGGATTTAACGAACAATAATTCCACACAAATAATCTGAGGCTTAGTTTAACAATGATATAGATAAAGTCAACTAGTAACTCCTACGAAGAGCGTTTGCACAGAGCAGAAGCCAAAGAAAGAATGACCCCCCGACTGTTAGAACTCTACTTTAAATAGCAGTGCACCTGTAATCAAATCAAACCACATTTAATTTAAGTACCAAAATTTTATATTTTCTTAAATTTGGGAATAAGTCTGGCATGAGTATGACTAGTGTTAAATTACAAAATGTTAAAGGAATACTTACTAATTAATGACACTTACTTTTCTATAAAGCCAGGTTTATGTTTGTCCTCTTGGAAATCTCCGAAGTGTATTTGGCACTGGATGCCGGCAAACTCCACCGCTGTTGTCAAAACAAAAATTTATTAGTGTTAATAAGGCCGCCCATTTTGTCACTGTATGTAATATATGTATAACCTATGTATGTTCCTATAAAGTGGTGTTATCAATAATTTATTAAAAACTAAGGAAAGTATTACCTACATAATTTTTCGCAGTCATTGCCTTTACTTCCTGTGCAAAAATTGTATTGTATACCAAAAATATTGATTATCATAATTTCAACCAAAGGACACCCACTTCTGGCTTCCCTGTTACATTTCAGTCAAACCAAAAATATTAAAGACACAATATCTCATACGTCATAAATCAAGTGCAATTTACTTATAATGACTTTGTAACTTTCAACTGACATATACATATTTCGGATCCATGAGAACAAACAAATGCTAGCTACATTTTAATTGAAGAAGGCTTAGTTGACGTAGAAATTTAGTAATCTTCTTTCTTTTAAGTACCTATATAGAATTTCCAAATCACAATGTTAGTTACTACTCCTCGAAACGGCTTTACCGATTTTTACAAAATTATATATGCGTATTCAGTAGGTCTGAGAATCGGCTACTATCTATTTTTCATTTTGCAAAAAGTTTGCTGGGGTCAGCTGGTATATATATGCATATTAGGTAACATTTTATAATAATGTACTTTGTCTGTTTATTTTTTTAGAGTTCCGTCCACCAAGGGTCCCAAAATCGGGGTCCCGTTTAACTTATTTACTGAGACTTCGTCTGTCTGTTAGTCTGTCACCAGGCTGTATACCAACCGTGATAGATAGAGAGTGAAATCATCAGGGATGTTGTATTTTGATTCCGCTTTAACATCAAATACTAAAACATTATAATATATAAGTACCTAAATCTATATAATTACTAGCTGACCCCCGCAAACGTTGTTTTGCAAAATGAAAAATAGATAGTAGCCGATTCTCAGACCTACTGAATACGCATATATAATTTTGTACTACTATGTACAGAGGACGTACTCCTCCAAAACGGCTTGACCGATTCTCATGAAATTTTGTGAGCAAAGCAACGACAACTGTGACACGAGAATTTTATATTATTAGATGTGCATACAAAAACCCCCGACCAATAACGAGGGGTGCTATAAGTTTGACGTGTCTGTGTGTCTGTCTGGGACACCATAGCTCCCGAACGGATGGAGATATTTCAATTTAGTTTTTTTTTGTATGAAAGGTGAGATTGGCGCGAGTGTTCTTAGACATGTTTCATGAAAATCGGTTGTACCGTTTATAAGTTATGGGGGTGAGGGTGGGGAAGGAAAACCGAAAATCTGCAAATTTCCTCGAGTGGGGTATCAAATGAAAGCGCATCGCACGTGCACATTAAAAAATATTGGCATTTTACTTTTAAGGAAATTAAAGCATTGGAATCGGGGGGTTTTCTTTAATTTTAAATTTAGATTTATATAAAGTTAAGCGCGAGGCTATTACTTCGAGGGGTGGCCGCTCGAACTGTATTATTTTGTACTAGCTGTGCCCTGCGGTGCTACCCGCGTTATAATGGATGAAGTACTCTTAACCAACAACATATTTATTTGAATAAAGATTAATATTATTATGTTGATACAACTTAAACAAATTATTTCGACCAAATTAGGTACCATAAAAACGGTTTTTGTGAGTTAATCTTAAAAGATAGACATATACTATTGCGGACTGTTTTTTAGATCATTAAAAGAGCTATTATTCTTTGATACATATTTTTTGTGTATCTTGAACCGTTTTCACGGCGCACGCAACGGAAGGCTTCAAAGATGAACAATTTCTCCCGTTTTTTACACATTTACCACTATATCTTTGCTCCTATTGGTCGTAGCGTGATGTTATATAGCCTATAGCCTTCCTCGATAACTGGACTATCCAACACAAAAAGAATTATTCAATTCGAACCAGTAGTTTTGGAGATTAGCGCGTTCAAACAAACAAACAAACAAACTCTTCAGCTTTATATATTAGTATAGATTGACTTTTTTTTGTTATTATTGATAACCCTTCATTTGACCACAATCTCACCTGATGCAAAGTGACGATGTGGTCTAAGATGGAGCATGAAGGCCTAGAAGATGGCTTCTCCGGGCCACATTACGAAACACGAAAAAATCGCTTCACGCACTGGCCCAGCCCGGAGGGTGGTGACAAGCCGCGGCCGAAGCCTACCACCAGCCTACCACCACCTCTCATACAACTAACATTTATTTATGCATTTTCCATTCGGTATAACATATATTCATAGGTTTTAAGTATAATTAACTCCGACTTTAATATCCTTGAAAAATGATCCGTACACAGTAAGGGTTTTTTTAATTAAATTACAAAGTTCTTGAGATTATTGCGTTCATAAATACAAATTTATCTGTTCTGTTTGCATACATATACAATATTCCAGTAGACCGTAGATTATGGCTAAAATCAAAGATTCAAGAATTTATTAAGCTGAAATTTACAAGTGTTAAAGCAAATTTCCAGAGAATGTCGTTTTTCAATGGGTTTAATAATAAAAATAGGACTAATACACAAAATATAACACATTTATTAAAAGTAATCAATATCAACATTTATTTAACAAAACCTTCATTTTTTCTTACATTATCTTATTAAAACTTAACGATTTTGACAAATTTTGTCATTGCGTCTAACATAATTAACCTATTTTAAAATTATTTTTTAAATTATGCTCGTCAGAGAGCGCCAACGTAGACTGAGGTCATCTATTTTGACGAAGCTTTTAATCACAAAGTGTTGATTCTGATACAAGTTCACTTAGCTACAACACTAGCAACAATGTTATTTAACATTTCGAACCTAACGTTGCACCAGCGCCTCTGGCGGCGGCGCGGCGGCTCATTAGTTATCAAATTTTTTAAATCGTAATCAAAAGATTCAACATAGATTATTGTACTATTTCACCGCAGCTATAAAAAACAACCAGTTTACATTTATTGTCATAATCGACTCAGTAACATTCTAACAATATGGCTGATTTTAGTGTCACGCTTATTATCGGCGCTGACAGCTCACCGGTTAGCTATCTGTATGGAAAAACTAATTGGTCGGCGTTATTTTAAAAGGTTTCTTTAAAGTCCATACATATTGCTACGCGCTGATTTGCGCCGATAACCAGTGTGACTCAAAAATCAGCATAAATACACCAAATCCTAATCACTAGTGCCTATATTACTATCAATATTCGCCACACTCTGTCCTTCTTTCTCCACAATCTGCTTCAACTCAAAGTCCTGGACAATCTGAAATATCTTACTCTTAGCTTGATTCAAATAAACAGGTGCTAATTTCCTGAGCGTGCTACCTATCGTCATAAGGAACACATCCATAGGGTCGCTAGTGCTGAGCTCTTGGAAACTCGATGATGTTTCGAATTCCCGCTCTCGATTGTCCTCGTTCCTTTTACGAAATGACAGGTTGGGTTTGACTTCTAGTAACTCGCTGTCATTGTCAAACGCCAGATTGTCATCCAACATGACTTCCGACGGAAGTTCGGCCATGTTTGAACTGTTTTCTTGCATGTAATCGCTGTAATCTTCGGTGGGTGTGTTGTTGTATTTGAAGTATGGTATGGCGAAGGCAACCTCATCCTCGAAGCGGTATTTGTGCTGGTTCTGGTCGGGGTAGCGGATTCGGTTCCGGATGGTGCGTCGCATCATGTCGCGGATGTTCAGCCATCTTGATTTGCATTTTTTTGCTGGAAGACAAAATTATATTTTATATTTTCATCTTTATTTACAGAATCTTAAATTATTAGTTTCAAGATTAATTTAAATAATATATTTTAGGAATAGAATGAGGTAAACCCCTGAAGAGTGAGTGTAATAACTAAATATGTATCCTTCCTTATTGAATCACAAAAACAACTCATATCCTGTTTTTTAATATTAAAAAGAACTCAAATAAGTTATATTATATTATAAATGACCTCAAAAAGTGATACGATATTATAACTCTCGATATTATAGAGTTAATAACTCTTTGTAAATTATGTAAATTAAATATTACTGGACAATACAAACAGCAACATCTAGGTTCATGGTAAGGTCTGAAGTTATTTATAATTAAGTATTTCCATCAATAAAAAAATCCAGACTATTTGACAATTGCCTATACAAAACATAACATAATCATTTCAGCGGGAATCGAACCCGCGCTACCCATTGAGCCAAAAACGCCAACGGCACCTACTACATAACCTACCTACTAAAGTAAATAACAAAAAACCAACATGACTGAAATCCTAATTTATATTCCAAACTTAAATCATAGCCAACACTCGCACCGACCATCGAATGTCAAACTCGTTTTCATTCCACCTCTCTATTCTATTATCAATAAAAAAAAACTCACCAGGCCTGCTCAAACTGTCTCCGATCTTCTGCCACGTGACCTCCCTCGTATCACTGTCCGTGTACTTCGGGTGTCTCGGGTTGTAAAGCACCGGGTTGCCTTTTACCAACTCGATGAGTTTTAGATCCAAGTTCTTGCTGAAGAACGTTGGCGCCATGTTGTGTCGTGAGCGTCTCGGGGCCGACTGGCGCGGGACGGGAACGAGACAGGGATGGGATGTTGTTTGGTGTGTATCGATAAGTTATTCCGAAGCCGTAAGCATTCATAAAATTATGTTATTATTAACGGGATATTTGTTTTGTTAGAATAATTATTTATGCACTTAACTGTAAACTCATGTTTTTAAGTATGTGATGTTGTTTACTATAAAGATTATGATGGTAAAACCAGACCCATAAACCAAATTGTTGAGATGGTAATTCAACAATTTGGTTAAGGGTAAGTACTTAAACAACAAGTATATATTTTTCGAAATTATTTTAAAATTATTAAACATGCAAGATAACTTTTTAAGTATTTTATGGAAATATTTTGATAATTATTGTGTGATACAAACATGTTACCTACTCACAATGACCAAAACCTTTAATTCTACAGTTGCAGCTACAATTGTTTTTTTTATTGAGTAAATAATTATCTTTATTATTATTTTTATTTACAAAAATCGGACACAATTTAAAAGTCACACAAACACATCACAGTTCACTATAGTTCAAATAAAATATCGACAAGCACTATCAATAATAATATCACAACTAGCACATCACTAGTTCCGTCACCACTCCGGACGCGAGGCGGGGCGCGCGGAGCGGCAACGTCGCGTCCCCGGCACGCGTGACGTCACGAGACGTGATGAATGTTGCTTACATTACATGCGACCGCGACCGCGAGCCACCGCCGCGCCGCCGCCGAAGCACATTAATTTTAATAATTATTATGCAGCTGGAAATTAAGCTTTATAAATAGCTTAGGGATTGGGTGTGTCATATCTAAGAGTACCTATTGCTTATAGAAAAATAAACATAGGTATCATATTTATTACTTATATTCCATAAACCTTTCTAAATAATTACAATTTATAATTTCAAGTCCCTTAGAAAAAAGGCGGCAAAATCTAGCACTTAAGATTCGCTTGCATACATAGGTAGGTAGGTATTAGACCTATCTACTCAAGTTTTTTTGTTTAAAATAATGCTGTGACAGCATTGCTGTCGACCTGTGTTGGTAGACCGTAAAGAAAGAACCTCTCTTCTACATTTTAAAATTCGAATCCGATAAAATACTGCATGGTCGAATGCTTTTTACAGGCCACAGATAAAATAATACTCAGTGCGTAGCCTACTTTTGAATGCAGCGGTGACGGAACGCGCACGGAGCGGCAACGTCGCGAGACGTGGTCGGGACGGGGCAGGGTCAGCGCGAGGTCGACCTGAGTGAGGCGCTACCACAGAAAAATAACCTGCACCTGTTTTGTTGTGGTTATTATTATGTATTTGGGCGGGGCGCTACCACAGTGACATTGTTGAAATTATACACCTGTGCTTTAGCGTGGATACATGGAGTGTACAGTGCTGTGTTGCTACCTCTTAATAATATATTATTATGGTAAACTTGCATTCTGTTTGTTTTTTAAACTCAACAAAAGCGAGGGGTGTCTTAAGTTTGACATGTCTGTTTGTTTATCGCCTTATAGCGCCCGAACAGACATTTGCGCGAGTGTTCTTAGACATGTTTGATGAAAATATGTTAAGGCATTTATAAGTTATGGGGGGTACAAGTGGGGAAGAAGAACCTATAGGTACTTGTATTTTCTTTTCTTCTGGTACAGTGGGTATCAAGATCAAGTATCAAATGCAAGCGCATCATGAGCACATTACAAAATTGTATGACTTTATACCTACTTTTAAGGAGCAAAGTTTTTGAATCGGGGGTTTTCTTAAATTTTAAATTAAGATTACGCATGCAGCGGTGACAAACTGCGCGGGTCGCGGGTCGTACCGTACGACGACTGGAAGAAGTCGTCTCCGAGACGGGTATTCACAATTCTTTAGAACGGGGCTAATTTTAGGATACCTACCTATATACTTATACCTTGATTGTAACCACATAAAGCAACGAATAAAGTAGGTTGAATATGATGTTTTATGAAAAGTCTGAAGGGAATTCGGGAGCCATACATTTTGATATAGCCAGGTTTCATTTAAAATACCAAAATACCGAGCAAGGATATATAAATATCGGTCATCTATCCCGTTGCTGTATATTATCATATATTATGTACTTACTGTATAATTATACCTACTTATTCTATCTGCCAAAATAGAGGTAAGTTCTACATGTAGGTTCTTTACAACGTGGCTCATGTCAGGATATCTATATACTTATACCTTTATTGTAACCACATAAAGCAACGAATAAATTAATTTGAATATGATTTTTTATGAAAAGTCTGAAGGGAATTCGGGAGCGATTAATTTTGATCTGGCTAGGTTTCATTTCAAATACCAAAATACCGAGCAAGGATATGCGATGCAAAGATTTTCCGCACGCCTATAGCGGCGAAATTTAGAAACTGTCTATGTCTAAGAACGACACTTTGTTTGTATAACTGATTTGTATTAATTATTTATGTTTTTTTTTTCCTGACGTTAATTGTAACGAAAACTGTCAAAGTGTCGTTCTTAGACAGCTTCACATTTTGACACTAGAGGCGCTAGTTAGAATCTTTGCATCGCCAATAAATATCGGTCATCTATCCAGTTGCTGTAAATTATCATATATATTATGTACTTACTGTATAGTTATACCTACTTATTCAATCTGCCAAAATAGAGGTAAGTTCTACATGTAATTATTCTGCGCGCGCATATCTACCTTAACTTCAAGTTTAGCTGATTTCCCGTCAAAAAGAACTATGTATGAAAAAAATTTCAGTTGTTTACCAATTGCTTAGTGTTATAAACTGCCTACTTTCTTTACCCGTTCGATGTTCCTCGAGTCGATCAACATTGCGACTCCGAGTACGACACGCGACTATCGATCGTCCCACAACTCGATTACTACGATAACTCGAATGTACAGTAACATCACTAGGTACAGAATCTTTGCTCAATCTAAATGGTATTAAAATGTCGTAAAGAATTTTGACTTTTTTTGTATTAAAAACGAAAAGCATTATTTAATAAATCGGGATTTTCTCAAGTACTTAGGTATTATTTGAGTAGCTCACTATTACTTTGAAAACGAATTCAAAAATAATTGTTGTTAGATAGTATTATTATTAGTAACTCTATTTTAAGAGAGTATTAATTGGAGGTAAATTTAAAGAAAATATATTTTTTAGATTGTGTTTTCAAATTACTTATTTATAATCTTTACTAACAATTAAATATACCCATGCGATTAGAATAGAAATAAAATCAAATTCTTTAACATATCTTTATACTAAATATGTTTTATTGGAGTAAAATATAGTAAAATAAAACTAGTTAAAATAATTTGTACTCTGAGCTTCAACAACAAACTTATGCACTAATAACTATAACAACTAGGCTTCTATCTAACCATGATAAAATGTAGCATCCCCTGCCGTCGAGGAGCTATCCACCCTCCCTTGCTGCTTCTCAACAATCTGCTGCAAATCATGCTCCTGCACTATATGAAATATCTTGCTCTTAGCCAAATTCAAATGATACGGCGAGAATTTCTTCAAAGTAGCGCCGATGCTCACAAGAAAAGAATCCACTGGATCCAACACATCATAGTTTGTCTCATACACTGTATCATTAGTACTAGAAGCGATATCAACCTCTTCAAACTTATTCACTTTTAAGTTCTTTTTTCCTTTTCGAGGCCGTTTTGGCTTCACTAGCGGTTTTTCGTCTTCTATGTCTGAATCATTGTTGCACTCCATAGCTTGGTCGTGCCAGGATTCTGAGTTTACCTCTTCATCCTCTTCGTTCTCGTTGTCATCATATAAGTTGGTGGTGATGACTTCTTTGTAGTAGTTCTTCATGAAGTTGAGCAGTTTGTCGTATTTGTAGGCGCGGGGGGCGTTGGCTGGGTTTCCTTGGCAGCGGCGGAGGATACGGCGGTGGACGTCGCGAATGTTTATCCAGCGAATCTTGCAATCTGCAGCTAAAAAATTATAAATCATATTCTTTCAACTGAACTTCTTTCTTTCAAGGAACTGAATGAAAACTTGAATGAAATTGTAGAATAAATAAACTTAGTCATTATTTATAAGCACGTGGTACCTACCTATAATTTAAAAATTTATAAATTTTTCTAATTAGAATTTATCTGACAAAATAAATATTTTCATGATATATATTGGTATAGTTTTAATTGCAAAACCAAGCCTTAATTTTCACTAGTAGGTAAGGTACTCACATATTTACATACTTCAATATTGTACAAGTACCTATCTACTTTAGAATACAACCTCCTGTTTATAAATTATATTTAATACACAGACTCATATTTACAGAAAATATAAAAAACAAAAAATATTTTCAATCGAGTTCACTTATTCCACTCGAGTAACAGGTGCAATCGAGGCCCACAGTAGCGGCTACCGCCATATTTTACACCAAAACAAAAACTCGGTCGTATCGTAATCGCATTTGAAAATTAAATACAAAGATGACGACACGATAAACTAATTATCAGACACGATTTTAAACTAAAATACTGATCAATTCTAACAAAAAGTTCTTTAACTTACCGGGTTTCTCCAATTCGTCTCCGATTTTCTGCCAAGCAACTTCCCTCGTATTAAAATCCATGTATTTTGGATCATTGAAATCGTACAAAACTGGGTTAGCTTTGACTAACGCTATGAGCCTTTCGTCGACTCTTTCAGAGAAGGCTTTGGTCATATTTCTTTTGACAATAGTCTTATTTTTGTGGGCCGACATCGCGACGGCTTAGCTCTGTATGCACGGATCGGCAACGTCGCGGTCGTGTCGTGTTGGGTGTTCGTGTCGTCTTGCGTCTCTTTCTGACTTGCCGATACGTTCCGATCGTGTTGGGAAATAACGTAACGTAATGCTGTACGATTACGATGCGATTGTAAAGCGAGTGTTAAAGATATTAAAACGATATTTATGGTTTTATTAATGAGGCGTTTGACAAATTATCTAAGGTAAATATAAAAAAATAGTAATTTAAAACCCCTGTTTTTGGGTCCGGGGTTAAGTTAAACTTTAAGTGGGAGTAGTCTACCTAATGGGTTGTAGAACTTACTAAAATTAATACTTATTTAAAATTCCTTATTAATCGACGAATACAGAATTGGTCAGAAACAGATATAGTTATAACCAGAAGTGGGTATAGTAAGAGATGGACAGATAAAGCAAATGACTTAAAAAGAACTTGTCCTATATCGTCAAAACCATAGTACCTATGTAAATAGATATGTAGGTTTGTCTAACTAGGAAAAATATACGTACATAAATTACTCAAGTAAATAATAATTACGCATAGTAAAATTGTTTACCCCAAAAAGTGAGGTTTATCAGTATCACATATTGAAAATGACTAATTAATATTAGTCATTTAGATATAAATCATTTTAAACTAAGAAAAAATAATATAACACTAAATCTAACTGCCGATACTAGCAGACTCGCGCGATTCTAGAGTAAGTTATTTTTGGGAGCGACAATAATTATCTAAGTCAGAGTAGTACCAATTTATTATTCTATGGTAGTACTAAGAATAAGAAATTACTACGGTGGTATAATAAGGTCCAGTAGGAAAAGTTCCAAAAAATGTGGAACGCTTCACGATTTTGCGTGTCATCCTTGCGCAGGGGCCATGCTAATCTTCTCTGTATCGTTCCAATTTTAGTATATGTACTGCCGAAGCAAGTACATTTGTATAGCATTTGGAACGGTATATAAAGTCAGACGCAAACAAAACATTGCTTGCGCGATCTAGAACTTTTAATAATAACCTAAGATCTTATATACATAAAAAACATTTTTAGTTATTGTGTTATAAAGACAACATATCTAAAACATATTCTAAAAAAATATATTACTTTTTGCATGAAGATAATTTGTTATGAGAAAGTATTTCTACAAACCTAAGTACCTGCTATCTGAGCGCCATCTATTAGGACCACAACGAACTACAATAAAGTCCAATTCAAGTCAATTTCTTTGTAGATGGCGTTGAGCTCGCCTCACATTAAGGAACAACTTAAACTTATTCAAACATCGCGGGAAATAATTATCCAGAATAATTTCTATATACAATACAAATAGCATTCCATTGTTCCAACTTAAAAAATACGAATTTGTTTAATTTGAGACAAATTGTTTTCATTATTACAGTGACCTCATTTTAAGTGAGGGAAAAAAGTTTAATCATACTTAATATTATAAATGCGAATGTAAGTTTGTTTGTTACACTTTCACGCAAAAACTACTTAACCGATCATCATGAAACTTTTCACATATACTCTTGAAGGTATTAGAAGTAACATAGGATACTTTTTATTAAAAAATAATTACCCGTGCGAAGCCGGGGCGTGCCGCTAGTACAACATAAAACTAAGGTTATTTTTAAATCAGTCAGATTTATAATTATTCCTACTTTAGAAATCTACATGCACTTATACTAAGATATGTATTAAGATTTTTGTAGTGCCCAAAATAGGGACCATGTTCTGTTCTCACATATTTTATTATACCTAATCGTTACTACATGGTTATAAATAAACGATTTATGATTTAATTATTAACATGACATTAACGCTTAAAATCAGCCCCTCTGCCGGGCCACATTACGAAACACGAAAAAATCGCTTCACGCGCTGGCCTAGCCCGGAGGGTGGTGACAAGCCGCGGCCGAAGCCTACCACCAGAGACTGTTCTTAGCACCACCCGGAGGTCACGTGTAAGGATTCAGAGGGTTACCACTTACGGACGTGAACAGACAAAACCTCCAAAAAGTTAACAAAAAAATAATAATAAATGTTTTTTTAGTGAAGTGTAAGCATTTATTTTTATTTATATAATTGAGGATAATATTGTATTTTAATAAATCAAAAATGAACTGTCCCGAATGCTAGATAATATTTTTTTCCAAAGTATAAAGTGTTCTCATTAGATATGTGAATGTATTGTATATTCTTTTGAGATTAATAAACGTTCTTAAACCTGAATAAATGTGACAAAAAGGTGATCATTCAGCATTAAAAATGTTAAAGCATTAAAGAAGTTTTCTCCAATACTAAACCCTGATAAAACAGAAATGAATGAAAGAATGAAATGAATGAACGAAACTCACCCTGGTCCTCAGTGACAGGATGTCTCCCATCCAGTATATTATCCCTCGCCTGCACATACAGGAGGTTCAGCGAGACCGGGTCGCGCGAGTCCACGTTGCGGTCCGAGTAAAAGAGACGGCGCATTAGTACCACGGTGCGTTGGGGCGAGATGCAAGCCTCTGAGAGGGTCTTGTGGGCGTCTATCCATTCCACTGTATGGACAAATATATTAAATATGAATAAGAACAGTGAAGAACATTTTAGATGTCACAAAACCTAGTAATCTCTCGTAGAAATATGTATCTTACCATTATCATCAGTCTTCAACTTCTTGCTGAGCTGTTCGAACTGCAGGTCTCGCTCTTTTAGGTGCGTCTTCTTCTTTAACGTGAGGGTGCCGGTGTGGCCGGCGCCTTTGCTCTCCTCTACTTCTTCTGCTTCTAGGCACTGTTAAATGTTAAAGTTAACCCTTCAATTCGGAGCTAAATCATTTAATATTTATGCAACAATAAAAAATAAAAATTTAGACGCCTTTATGTTACCATTCTAATGATATTGACATAGACACGAAAAATGATATATGAATAATTGTATTAAACCTACTCAGGTTTGCCGACCGGCGCTCTGCGAGTCTGAGGCCGGATTTCAAGATAACATTATTAAACAATATGTTGCATAATAAATTATATATCTATACATTTAAATCATAATTTAGACCACATCGTCACTTTACATCAGGTGAGATTGTGGTCAAATGAAGACTTATCGAGCATAAAAAAAAACAAAAAAATAATAATCTTCTGTATTGTGTGTGTCTGTGTGTGTGTGTGTTAGTCATTGAGGTCCTCCTAAACGGCTGGACC
Source organism: Gymnoscelis rufifasciata (assembly GCA_929108375.1). NCBI lineage: Eukaryota > Metazoa > Arthropoda > Insecta > Lepidoptera > Geometridae > Gymnoscelis > Gymnoscelis rufifasciata. The sequence goes on along the minus strand of OV815327.1, from coordinate 1,322,531 downwards.
GATTTGAATGAAATTTTTTGTGTGTGTTTAAGTGGGTTCGATAATGGTAGATTCACAATACCGTCAACTAGGTGCGAAGCGGGGGTGCACCGCTAGTATTAAATAAAGGCCGAGTTATACAAATAATAGGATAGGATAATGCATATAGGTTTGTGGTCTGCTATAATTGAGGGAGCACCCGTTTCATAATTTGGGTTAGTTTATAAGTTATAACTCTCCCGAACGGATGGAGCGATTTCAATTAATTTACTTTTGTATGAAAGGCGAGTTTGGGGCGAGTGTTCTTATTCATGTTTCATGAAAATCGGTTGTGCCGTTTAAAAGTTATGGGGGTGGGAGTGGGGAAGGAAAACCGAAAATCTGCAAATTTACTCGAGCGTAAAATATTATGGTGTTTAACTTTTAAGGAAAGGAAAGGAAACTTTTAAGGCATTGGTATTGATGGTTTTTCCTTAATTTTAAATTTAGATTTATGCTATCTTTTCATTGTGTAAATTATAGACTTATTATAAAGTGTACAACATTGTTAAATAAGATGAATAAATAAACTGGAGCTGCATCATTACAGGTTTTACCTAATTCAATAGAATCCATTAAGTTCCACGATAAAATTCATAAAAATTAGGAATAAAATAAATCCGAGTCTATCTCAGGATTTTTTTTTTTGTGATTCCCTCGGATAATTCTGTTAAAAAAATCTGGAAACCAGGGTTCAGGGTAGAAAGACAGGACTCACCAGGCCATACTCCTCATGATTGGTGATGCCTAAGCGGCTGCAGATGGTGATCATCAGGTCAGCTACTATCTTCGACTGGTCCACCTGAATGGTCTTCACCGTATCTGATAATAAGGACAAAATTAAATACAAAAATAAGATTCAAGATTCTTTATTGATAACATAGGTTACAGGTCAGGTTTGTATAAAGGTATGTAGTTTCAATTATATCTACGTTTTTCCAATAAAATAACAAATAAAATGGAAATAACATTAAATATTGGTTATTAAATTCCTAAGTCATGAAATGTCAATTAATTTATACAATCTGTAAAAATAATAATCAAGTCATTTAAAAATAGATTATAATTAAAAGTCATCATAGCGATAGAAACATTTCTCCATAAGCCATTTCTTAAGTTTAATTTTAAGCAATTTTTCAGTTGGAGCCTGCTTTATTGAGTCCGGTATAAAGGACCAATTCAGAAACATGTCATCATTTTTGAAATTGGTTAAAAATGAAAAATTTAGAAACCATTCATCATCATCACCCAATTAACGTTCACACTGCTGGTACACAGGGACTTCTCTCTTGACGTGAGAGGTTAGGACTTAATTCACCACGATGTCCAAGTGCGTGTTGGTGAATGTCACATGTACTTCAAACTCTTTAAAGTTCTCCGAACATGCTGGTTTCCTCACGAAGTTTGCCTTTACTGTTAAATCACGCGTTTTTAAGGCGCACATATATTATTCAAGAAAACTCCATAGGTGCGCGGCGGTGTTTGAACCCACGACCTTCGGAATGAAAGACGTGAGTGCTCCCACTAAGCCAACACGGCCTTTAAAAAGTATATATTAAGTTATATGTGTTCAATATGTATAAAAAAAAATATCAATGTATGTATGTATATTAGATTAAGTATATCAGATGTCTAGTACCCGTAACAGAAGCTAAGATCTTACCACGGGGCTAGATGCTGTTGTGTGGATTGTCCGGAAATATTTATTTATTTATTTATATTAAAAAAAAATGTATCTATGTAGTATATCAGTCACCTAACACCCATAGTACAAGCTCTGCTTAGTTTGGGTTTAGGTGATGCTGTGTGAGTTGTCCGGAAATATTTATATTTATATATTATACCATCCAACATCTTGATGCGCAGGTTGCGAATCTTGTTCATATAGTCGAGTCTGTCTCCCTCGCGCAGCATGTAATAAGAGAGACAGCGCTGGCTCTCGAGCCAAACGCCGCTGAACTCGTTGTCCGGGGAACGAAGGAAGAGACCGTAGGTTTCTGGAAGAAAACAAGTTATTTTGAATATTATTATGAATTTTTTTTTTTTTTTTTTATGCTGGATAATCCTTCATTTGATCACAATCTCACCTGATGTAAAGTGACGATGTGGTTTAAGATGGGACATGAAGACCTAGAAGGTAGATGGCTTCTCCGGGCCACATTACGAAACACGAAAAAATCGCTTCACGCACTAGCCCAGCCCGGAGGGATACTGTTCTTAGCACCACCCGGAGGTCACAGTATTTCCGGACATTCCACACAACAACATCTAGCCCCGTGGTTACGTAGTAATTTACTATTCTGTGCCCGTGGTAAGCTCTAAGCTTGTGCTAAGGGTACTAGACATGTGATATACTTAATATAATAGACATCCTCTTCCTCCTAGCTTCGTGGTCCTCAATGCTGAGGGTCGTGACCACCCTTAAGAATCACTTTCTCTCGCACGATCTTTTTAAATCTGTCTCTGTCTCTAGCGATGTGAAGGGCGTTGTGAACTGACGAGATAATAGACATACATAAATATATATTTTTTATTACACATAGACCAAGGAGAAATTGATTGCAGAATATACAAACACCTTCACAACACACTCAGCGAGAATCGAACCCACCGCGCCACTGAGGAAGTCAATTAATTTATTAATTGACTTCCTCAGTGGCGTAATTTATTATCATCAATAGGTACGTTGTCGATTTGTCATGTAATAATGCTCTAACTGATCTGACGTTATTTTAATACAAACTTATTTACCGCGGTTAAAAGTGGCTTTTGTAATATATTTTCATGGCAAATTTGACTAAATCGGGTTTTGATCCCCAAAATTATATTAGCCTATGGGTAACTTTGAAATGTAAGCTTTTTTTAATGCTAGATAAGCCTTCATTTGACCACATTCTCCCTGATGTAATGTGACGATGTGGTCTTAGATGGGACATGAATACCTTGATGGTTCACCTATTAATGTGAAGTTTTATCAAAATAAGCAATTATTGTACAGTTTTATCTATTTTTCAGTAGAAATATGTCATTTTCCCGACGTCCGCTTTCTCCATTCAAAAAGAATTCTGGTGATGGACTCAACGGTCAACTTTTCGAGCACGGAGCGGAGTTCGCCTGGACAAGGACTTTTTGTACTACGCTAAAGGGCCTGTCTCATCTGTGTAAAATAGCCAATGGTTAAAATATACAACAATCTCGGTCAGTCACTCACTGATATTTGCCAGTTGACTTGATAACTCTTTTTTATAACCGGAGATTGTGAAACAGGCTCAGTGTTGCGTAGGGTTGGGTTGGCGTTTGGGGGTTAGTCACCGCACCGCCATGATGGATTGTACTTTAATGTTGTTTGACATAGTAACTAATAGATGGCGCCAGAATAGTGATGTCCGTAAATTGCGGAATAACATTCATATAACAAATTAACCTCATGCAAAAAGTGATATTTTTTTCAAGAATCAGTTTTACATATGTTTTCCTTATAATATAAATAGCAAAAAAGTTTAAAACAATGGCAAGTTTTTATAATATTCAAAAAAGTTTTAGATCGCGCTTGCAATATTTTTTGCGCTGCTGACTTTATATACAATTCCGATGGCCACTCAAATGTACTTGCTTCGGCAGTACATATACTAAAATTGGAACGATACAGAGAAGATTAGCATGGCCCCTGCGCAAGGATGACACGCAAAATCGTGAAGCGTTCCACATTTTTTGGAAATTCATGTTTTAGTTTTGAGATCTAAAAGTTATATTCAACTTCAGAATAATGTAAGAACTTACTATTTAGATTTATAACGGGATATTTACCATGATTTAATCTTAATAGTATTGATAACCATGATAGTTTCAAAAGGTATGTAAGAACTTTACTATTTTTCTTGTTAATTTTATTCTGTTGTTCGCCCATAACAGTATTAAAATAAAATTATATAATCTGTAGTTATACCTTCGTTTTCCACGTTGGTTTTATCGCGGACGATGGCGTGAGCCTCCTGCGCCGTCACTGAAGGATCTAGTTTCACCTTCTTGGTGACGGTACCTCCGTCCACCACTATCTTCAGCGAGATCGGCGCCATCTTGCTGGAAAATACGACGTTGGTTAAGTAAAATTAGAGATATCATGGTACTTCACCTAGATATTTTATGTGAAATATAAATAGTACAGTGTCATTTGTAAATGTTTGTTTCATGAATAAAATATAATTAATAAATAGAATATTCATTTAAACAATTTATTTCCAAGCACATAAAACCCTAAGATTTTTAATGAGTACGTGTCTAAGTTTTGTAAAACCAAACAATGGAAATAAATGATTTTGTATCTTGTAATACCTATACATATTTAAATTATCTGTCATTATAACCACAAATCGCATAATAATACGCGCCGCGATCGACTACAGACGCATTCTGTAAAAAATCGAATCCGAACTCGAAATCACTCAAGTGACCGAGCTCACTTCGAACGCTCGTCACTGAGGCGCTACAGGCGCTATCGAGTTTTACAGAATACAAAACTTTAAACTCACCGCGGATTCAGCTTAGTAAGGATCGAAATGAGTTTACAGAATGCGTCTACAGAATTCTGAGGACAAAACGATGCGCGGACGAATTCAAATCAAGCGCGCGCGCAGCGAGTAATGGCGGTCGGCGAGGGCGCAAGAGCCACGCCCTTAGAGGGTGAAAGCGGAGTTGTTTAGCCTCTTAAACAAGGTGGTAAGGGATTAGGCTGTCAAACCCTTAATATCCGATCTTATAAGATGTCACTCTTCACTTATTGTACCTTAAAATCATACTAATATTATAAATGCGAATGTAAGTTTGTTTGTTACGCTTTCACGCAAAAACTACTTAACCGATCATTATGAAACTTTGCACATATACTCTTGAAGGTATTAGAAGTAACCTAGGATACTTTTTATATATAAAAAAAAAACACTGCGGTAGAAGCCGCGGGTAAAAAGCTAGTTATAAATAAATATATTTATTTATTTCAGGCTTTAGAGGCCCATATCAGATATTCCTTACAGATTATCATTCATTTTACGACCTCTGTGGCTCGGTGGGCGAAGGTCCGCCTGAGGCGCTAGAGGTTGCGGGTTCGATTTCCGCAGGGGATTTTGAACGATTTACAATTTCTGGTTTCAGGTCGATGTTATTTGTATTATATGTATGTATTTACATATAAAATGTTTCAATGTAGTATATCAGTCACCTTACACCCATAGTACAAGCTCTGCTTAGTTTGGGGTTAGGTGATGCTGTGCGAGTAGTCCGAAAATATTTACTTATTTGTTATAAGGAAGCTTATAATGCTCAGCAGTGAACTTCCTACGGTTGAAAAATGCTAAAACGTTCATTTTAAGAGCCATGCTGTCTTTTAGCCAGTCAAGGCAACTTTTTGGAACTACTCGAATGGACTTACACAAAAAACATTTAGTTCAGTAACTTAGTATTATTACACGCTTGGAGAACCCCTTTTAAGCAAACATATGCTTAAAATGGGATAAGGGGACACTGCTGTTGCCAATGAACTAATAATTATTAAGAACCTAGTTTTTTACCTCTGACTGAATCTTAATACAATTTTAGTTTCAGTTACATCCTGCAGCTATAGGACCAAAGCCAGCCGAGTCTAGATATATAACGTTAACTAAGTATATGAAAGTATGTTATTAATATATCATTCATTCCGTGACCGTTCGTCAAACAAACGAGATTTCTACATAGTAACGGTACAGTCATAATAATCATCATTCGGTACAGCTTTGATCACAGAAACATATCTACAAACGTGAGCTTCTAGCATTGACGCAACACCATACTTACTGAATATAAATTAAAAAGCAAATTTAAAAAAACAGTTTGTTAAAGGAATTAATCGTATTTACACATTGTAGGGCGTCAAATGTCAATGTCAGATGTCTTATCAGATTATTGGTATCGATTAGATTTGTACAAAGGTAACGTCCCTATTGATTTTAAGATTTAAAGATTGATTGAATGATCTATTTGCCTTTTTCCCGCGACAGTGATTGAATCTTGTAAGGTTCATCGTCATCATCATTACCCTATTAACGTTCCCACTGCTGGGACACAGGGACTTCTCTCTTGACGAGAGAGATTAGGCCTTAATTCACCACGCTGGCCAAGTGCGGGTTGGTGAATGTCACATGCCCTTCAAACTCTTTTAAAGTTCTCAGAACATGCCGGTTTCCTCACGATGTTTGCTTTCACCGTTAAAGCAGAGGTGCGTGGCGGGGTTTGAACCCACGACCTTCGGAATGAAAGTCGAGTGTCCTCTCACTTTAGCCAACACGGCATTTTTTTTTTTTTTTTGAAAAAAAGCAATGCAAGTCCAATTACAAGAAACTGAACTGAACTGTAATTTTATATTAGGTCCTTACATATGAAATTGGCGTTTTTCGTACTGGCCACTTTAATCACAAATTTCTCCTCTTTGGTAAGGAATTCCAAATTCAAATTTGTACAGCTATAGACTCATGTATTTGTGCTTCGATGATCGTCATTCATTTGTTTTTTTTCTTCTGTTTTTTTCTGTTTGCGTCACTCATTTTACAAAATGGAAAACTTAAAATATCGCATTATTTACGAGTACGAGTTCCGCCGTGGCACTAGTGCTGCGGAAACAACTCGAAGGGTGAATGATGTGTATGGCGGTCGTGTTGCAAAAGAAAACACAGTTCGTTTTTGGTTCCAACGTTTTCGTTCTGGAAATTTCGACTTGCAGAACAAGCCCCGTGGACGGCCTGAGACTCAAGTTGATAATGAAGAGTTGAAGGCTATTGTGGAAGCGGATCCATCGCAAACCACGTCCGAGTTAGCTGCAGGCTGCGGTGTTAGTGATAAAACTGTTTTAATTCACTTGAAGCAAATTGGGAAGATTAAAAAGCTTGAAAGGTGGGTACCTCACGAATTGACTGAAGCAAACCGGCAAACGCGCGTCGACTGCTGCGTTACATTACTAAACCGGCACAATAATGAAGGTATTTTAAACCGAATCATTACCTGTGATGAAAAATGGGTTCTTTACGATAATCGGAAGCGCTCAGCGCAATGGTTGGATCCTGGCCAGCCAGCCAAATCCTGCCCCAAGCGAAAATTAACCCCAAAAAAGTTACTTGTAAGCGTTTGGTGGACTAGTGCCGGTATTGTTCATTACAGTTTTCTCAAATCTGGCCAGACTATTACGGCTGATGTCTATTGTCAGCAATTGCAAACCATGATGGAAAAGCTAGCGGCTAAACAACCTAGGCTGGTCAATCGCTCCACGCCACTGCTGCTTCACGACAACGCTAGACCACACACTGAGCAACAGACGGCTACTAAATTAGAAGAGCTTCAATTGGAAAGTCTAAGACATCCTCCGTACTCCCCGGACCTTGCTCCAACAGATTACCATTTTTTTCGAAATTTGGATAACTTCTTGCAAGGGAAAAAATTCAACTCCGATGGGGCAGTCCAAATCGCCTTCAAAGATTTTATTGATTCCCGTCCGACTGGTTTTTTTAGTAAAGGGATCAATGAACTACCTATAAGATGGCAAAAGTGCATAGAAAATAATGGTTCATACTTTGATTAAGGTCAGATGGGGTAAGAGAAACATACTTTATTATATATCAAGATCAACAAGTCCCAGCACCTAACCTAAACCAGCTACGGTAATATTGCTATATCCAAATAAATATTCAGTTCATTAGCTGCCTATGACTTTGATACATAATCTTCTGGCACCACTATCTTCAGAAATAAATGGCAAAATACTTTCGTGGTGCTAATGTTTCTCTTACCCCATGGTTTGGGGTAAGAGAAACACTTTAAATATCTATGTAAATGTAATAGAGATAAGCTTATTAAACCGACTCTGAAATCGGCAAATCTGGTGGCAATCGAGTATGAGCCATATTCATTTCAAATAGAGCTTGCTTTACTGTTACACAAGAAAAAAATAAATTTGGGGTAAGAGAAACATATACACCAAAGCAGAGATAAAAAACATTTTTTAATTAAAATCAACACAAATTTTTACGAATACAAACGATGTAATAACTGAAACATTTTACTTTTTTACCTTGAATAAACATTTACGATTATAAACCCGTAATCAGGTTAACAAAGATGACATTAAGCATAAAATAAGTTGAATATCGACTTACCATAACGAAATAATTTTTACTCTAGTAAATAATCAATCATATAAAGCAAAGCAACCTTAAACATTTTGTTATTTTTCCTTACATTAATTAAGTCTCACAGAATCACAACATTCCTGCATGATATGAACATGGCAAGATAGCTTAAATTAAAAAAATACTTAACTACTTTGCTACTGAATATTGTAGCCTTTAAACGACATTTTGAAAAGGTTAGATAGATATGGTGCCATTTTTCACTTTTTTAACAGCCTCCAGCAATTTTTCTTTTGAGTAAGTAGTCCCTCTATCCGTTTTTCTTATATATATTCGCACCATGTTTCATGGTTTCCCTGTAAGAGATATAACACCTATAAATATCAGTAATCCTAACTAATATTCTAAATGCGAAAGTGTGTTTGTTTGTTTATTTGTTTGTCCTTCCTTCACGCCCTAACTAAGCAACCAATCGACTTGATTTTTGTCATAGAGTTAGTTGAACGGATGGAGAGTAACATAGGCTGTACTTTTTATCCCATAAATCAATTAAATCAATTCCCATGGGAAAGAAATAACCTTAAACAACGCGTGCGAAGCCGCGAGCAGCAGCTTGTGTTTAAATATGATAGTCAAACAGAAGACTAATAAATCTCAGCAAAGAAAGGGGGAGTGATTAAAAGAATTGTAGCAGTCTAGCAGCAGCACTAAAAAAAGGTTTACCATTCCTAACATGGGGTAAGAGAAACATATGTTTCTCTTACCCCGTATGTAGCTGTCCATCTTACCCCAACAAAGATTTTATAGGTTATGATTTTGATAGCAACATAACTCTTATTATCTGTATTATTAGAACGTAAATACTTTGTAAAGAGTATTACTTACCTTTCACTTGTTATTTAGGTGAAAACAAACAGTCTAAAACACCTTTATTTCACAAATTTATGCCGAAGTAAAGACAACGCATCCAACTCGTGTTCGCGCGGTTATGAACTGTCAAATTTGTTTTGGTTTTTTCTCGGCAATGGAACATCGTAGCGACATCTATGTATGAACGGTGGAACTAATAAACTAAAACTGTTTTATCGACAGAGCTACTCTAGACCTAAAGCTTTTATTTTACCAAATAAAGCCTCTCGTTTCTCTTACCCCGGTGTTACACTTACCCCATCTAACCTTAATTAAATATATTATATTAAAAAATATTCGACTTTTTGTTCCTCCCATACAAAACGCCAATTTCATATGTAAGGACCTAATATTAGTAAATGAGATTATAAAACTCTACAGCCTATTAATAATAATTAATCACAAGCTTGCCCTTGATGATGATCATAAGATGATACAGTAAAACTTCTGGGCCTCTCGTTTCTCTCTCACGATTCCACACTTTTCCCCCTCAATCCGATTAAAAATAAAAATAAATTATAATACAAAAAACTCACCGTTTACCGAGATGTAAAATCCAACAGCATTCACAACAGAATGCGGACTGTCAACCGAGTGATTATTATTATCCTCATTCTATTTAGTAAAGTAATGACTTCATCACTGCACTGTTTTCCGTGTCGCTGATAACTTTAGGAGGATATGGGCTGAAAGATTCGTCTCGTCTCGTAAATTGTTCGATCATTTGAACAAAAAACATGAATAAAATATGTCAATGTTTAATAGTAAAGAAAAATATTTTATATCACTTTATATATTATACAGATATCTATCTGAATGTATCTTTTATATATTTGCTGAGAACTTATTATAGGTACCATTTTTTTTTTCATTGTACTATTAATTTAATAATTAAATGTTTATTTCTTTCTTATTTACCTATATTAAGAATTGTTTACTTTTACTTTACTTTTCTTTGTGAGGGAGTTTGTTAGACAACGTTACTCCTATCATAATATAAATGAATATGAACAAAACTAAGTATTTTTGAAACGTAATTTGCTGTTTGAGAAGCGACATGTCAGGGCTACCCAACCTACACTAGAATAGGTACTATTCTACACAGAAAGTTCAATAGGTTAAAACGTGTGAAAATTGGAGATTACAAATTTTCTGGGGACTCCATTTCTTGCCCAAGCCTTAGTGTAACGAGTTTATTTTACGAGCTACTTTTATATTGTTGTACCCGCTACGGACGGCCATTCGAATGACTCACTTCTTGTTCGGCACTGTAGTGTACCTACCAGGCAAAGGAAATAAAACTATGTACTTAATTTCATAAATTGGATTTAATTTAATACAAGTAGGTACCAGTAAAACGAATGCAGTATTTTATATTCGATAATGAAATCAACTTACGTGTTTCGTTAATAAACTCTTGCCAGGAGTGCAAAATAGCTAATGCACGAATTGTAAGTTATTTAGAATAATTATAAGCCCACATTCGGTACCTACCTATAAACATGTTAATAATTGCATCCTGCCAGCTCAATAGATTTTTTTTTTATGCTGTTTAAGCCTTCATTTGACTACAATCTCACCTGATGTAAAGTGACGATGTGGTCTAAGATGGGACATGAAGACCTAGAAGATGGCTTCTCCGGGCCACATTACGAAACACGCAAAAATCGCTTCACGCACTGGCCCAGCCCGGAGGGTGGTGACAAGCCGCGGCCGAAGCCTACCACCAGAGACTGTTCTTAGCACCACCCGGAGGTCACGTGTAAGGATTCAGAGGGTCACCACTTACGGACGTGAACAGACAAAACCTCCAAAAAAAGATAAACCGTAGAGTTTGTAAACAGTACCTAAAACTTTAATTTAAGTAATTTATATGTTTTGCTACGAATAAAATACAAGCGTTATGCAAAGCAAAGAGTTAAATTTTACATTTTGTGCTAAGAATGGGGAAACAGAGCTAATTTTATAAATTATAATTTGGTTCTTGCGTCAGAAACCAACGCAATTTTCCCTGTAAGTATTGTTTTTTTTTGTGAATACACACAAAAAATCTGTCGTTGGATTCAGCAATAAACGTTTTAATGTTTTATTAAACAAAATAATCGCTATCTGTTGAACGTTGTCCTCAATTCAGTCATTAGCCCTCACTGCTCTTACATTTAACTAAAACAACACATTAATCTCTTATTTCTATCCACGGTAACACAAATTTGTCACATATCTGCACTAAAAGTTTCCTTAAGGAACTATTTATTTATAATTTTCGTCAGGACGTAAAGGAAACACAGATTTCGTCGAATATTTTTTATTATTATGTAGTAGGAAAATACATTCTTATCTAGTTATCCATTATGGGGAAATTCTATATTACTGTTATAGCTATGGGCTACACAATAACCTAGGGTATACATCCATTTTACATGTTATACATATTTACGTAACTATATCGACAAAGTTATACGAATTAGGTCTATCTATCATACGAGGCTCATAATCTTCCCACACTTTCTCTAAAATTATTTTTCAATTCTTGTTCTTATGAAAGACCAGCGTGGGTTGTACCTACCTTAGGGTTGTGCGAAAGTGTTAATGGACACGTTCTTTATTGTAGGTACTCTAGGTAGCAATTTAAGTTATATGTAAAATTACTGAATAAGAAGCACAGGGCATACATGGACAGCTTAACTAAAGTCTCTTGAGTCTGCTTAAACAATTTAGTTTTATTAATTTATTCAACGTCATCTTAAAATTAATAAAACGAAATTGTATAAGCAAAAATTATCAAGATAGTAATAACATTGCCTTGACAGTTCGCTTCAACTTTTTATACTGAATTGAGAAGCGAATAGAACAAGAAAGCCTAATCAGTTTTTTAATTATGTATATTCGAAAATTGTCTTGTCTGTATAAAGGTTGATCACTCCTGAATCACAGATACTATTATAGGTACAGAACTTAGTCATGTCACTATTACCTAGGATCTTGACTCATATTTCCGACCTACATGCCTTGTACGGAGCCTGTGTGTAGATAAGCTACGTAGGTTTGTTTTAATAATAATGTGTTAGAATTGAAAACAGCTTAACTGTGGTTTATTATATGTATGGTTCAAAACAGTTTTTTTCAAAAGGAATAGAGAATGAAGTGTATATAGAGAATACAAAATACATTGGGTCTTTTTATTTCTTTGTTTAATTAATTTTTTAAATTTATGTTAAGTCTAATGCCGTTATGCAGTTACTTCTAGGTTTGAATAGGCATTACTCATTATGGACCTCATCTTAATGTAATTGTTAATTTGTAATGTTGTCCGAAATAAATGAATTTTATTTTTATTTATTTAATTAATTCTGTTAAAGGCAACCATGTTATTTTAAATTTTAAGATACTTGTATATTTTTACCACCCCACTGTAACTTTTAATAAGTTTTTTTAAAATGTAAATTCCTCTGTTTAGCCTGTTTAAAGTCTTAATTGAGTTAAGTAACTTAGTTTTAATTTTATAATAGACCTGTTGCAGGGTGGGGCCCTCTAGCAAAAGTAACCTCTACATTTAAAAGAGGGTCCTCTATCACTGGAATTGTATAGAATAAAATAGAATGTCTTTATTGTTTCAAACATGGTATAAAGATGATAATAATTACATATAAAGTCCACATGTTTCACATAAAACTGCCAAGCAATAATTAATTGAATCTAGGATAAATGTCAAAATAATTCATTAATGTCATAATAATTATTATCATTTTGCACCTAAATTAAGTTTTCGTTTTGAGTTTGTGATAATTATTACATTAAAGGCGATTTTGAAAAAAAATTTTTTTTTATTAATTATAGCTGATCCCTACCTGCGCGACCAAAGCGACTGCAAAGCGGGAGTGTGTGCCGCGCAGCGCACGCATGCTATGGCCCTTACCACACCTACGCGACCAAAAAGCTTATCGTTTAATGGCAAAAATATCCCGCGTTGCTGACGCGTAGGTTTGGCCGAAGCCTATTTAAACACACATCTAAAGTCTAAATAAAGTTTCATAAATTCACTAGAGAATTACTTAGTAATGACACAAAATAATTGAATAAAATAATTGTGTTGTAATAAAAAATCATAAAACTTTCCATGGATGAAGAATATTATGTACCTATTTCATGTTGTTTATTGTATGACAGTAGCGGTAAAAATAAAGGAACATGGTAAAGAAATAATAAAATAATAATAATGTGTAAAAATAATTTATTAGATATATAATAATAATAAATAATGATTATAAATCAATAGAGCACGCTTATTTGTATAACTGCTAAGCATTATTATAATTACTACAGTTACTTACAATATTAGTATTTTACTCTAACACTAGCCGGCGCGTTCCGGCTTTGCTCGGCGAAAACCTTCCTCTTGAATGACTCTACCTATTGCACAAAACCGCATTATGATACGTTCAGTCGTTTTTAATTTTATCCCGAAGACAGACATACGCGGCTGGGGACTTTAATCTATAATATATATAAAAATTAATCGCAAAATTTGTCGGTAAGCGCACTACTCAACATTGCCTGAACCAATTTGGCCAATTCTTTTTATATTCGTAGATATTCAAGAAAGGTTTTTAAGGCAAGAAAAAATCTAACCTTGCGAAGCCGGGGCGGGCAGCTAGTTCATAATAAATATATACCTATGAACGAGCAGCTTATACCTTGAACAACCAAATATTAGAATAATAAAAATTTAAGCTGTAGAATATAACTATGTTGGTAAATTTTTCTTTTCTCTGTTTATAGTAAAAAAAAATCTATCTCACATATTTATGAACGTCAATGCGAGTGAATTTTCCAACAGAGGCGCTGGTGTAACATGAGGATCGAAATGTCAAAAAATATTGTTAATTTCTTTAAAAAAATCTAATATTTTTGTGATTGACAGCTTACTTGAAGATTACTACAGACAGTGGCGCCCTCTGGTCAGCAAAAAAACAGTGGCACTCATTAAATATGATAAAATGTTCTTATTTTTCTGTTTACAATATCTTAAAATAATTTATTTACCTGTTCTCATTTCTACTATATTTCTTAGACTATCACAAACCGTAATTCAGCTGCCGTGTTCAACACAGAGAACAAACAAATTTTCCGTCCGTAGATACTCCTATAAGCCCCGCCTAACATGCCCACACTTAAAAATAAATAAATATTTCCGGACAATCCACACAACATGCCCCAGCCCCGTGGTAAGCTCTAAGATTGTGTTACGGATACTAGACATCTGGTATACTTAATATAATAAACATACATACATAGATAGCTTTTATTATACATATTAAACACCCAGACCAAGGAGAAAGTACTTGCAGAATATACAAACACTTGACGCCTCGGCGGGAACCGAACCCGCTACCTCTTGGGCCACAAGCGTTCTAATTGCGCCGATGTCGCAAAGACTTTGGTGGGCACGTGACCCGTGAGAGCCAATGCGGAGATTGGTACTGCGCTATAGGTATCAAACCATGCGTCTCGGGACGCCCGATGTGAGCGAGGTGTGCATGTGCGACGGGGCTAAGAAGTTTTTCCACAGATAACATTATTCTCAGAACCAAATCTTATTTCATATAAATAAAAAGATCCGGTATAGACATTGGATATAAACTTCTACACATCCAAAGGCTACGTAGCGGAAAGTTTGTAATATTATTTCCTAGATTTAAGTTTCTTTTGTTGTGAAAATCCGTTTTGGTAACTATTTTGTTCTCCACGATACTGGCTCTGCCTAGTGTGGAGGCTAATGTCAATAGGTTGTTAAGTTTTAATTTTTATAAATAAATATTTTTTTATTTTTTTCAATAATTATTATTAATTTCTAATAGAAATTGCCAAAACGCCGTGAATTCTGTAAAATATTACTTTATTTCGCACAAGCTGCCTACAATCTTACTTCCATACAAAAATACTTTTACATCACAACTATTTGATAGTACGATACTTATTTATTAATATACTATTAATACGTTATTACACACATTTCAAAACTAACCTTAAATTACTACATAAAAGATTACATTGAACTTCACAACAGGAAAAATAATGAATTTGTTGTAAATTTACAGTTTGTATAGTATATAAATTTTAAACAATTAGATAAAAGCTAAACATATATGAAACATAGTGTTTTCGCAAAGGATAACAAATATTTAAATATTTGAATCTGATATATTCCGTGAAGTTATAATAAAGACAAAATTTGTCCTGTATCTGTATTTCCTATATTATATCTGTAATCCTGTATTTTTTAATTTTTGTAAGCACTTATATGTTATTTTAACACGTATTCGTGGATGTTCACCAATAGGTTAGATGACGAAAGAAGATATCCGTCATTTAGGATATTAAAAAGACTTTATATAACAACTTTTATTTTTTCTTGCAAACTAAAAATTGAGTCATAGCGACACGAAACAGTGCATTTAAGTTTCGGGAGACAACGCTTTTGTTCTAAATTAAAACGTCAAAAGCCCTCACTCTCAAACTATGCCGCTCTTCAACTTAGCACTTTCTTATTAAATTGATAAAGAAAAATGGTGTCCAGCATTTTAGAGCGGGCTAAAAGAAGGGCTAAACAATTTAAATACCTAACTTTTTAAATTATCATGGTTTTTAACAATATTATGATTTATAACGGGTAACATATCGGAAAAATTAAAAAACGTCAAATCATGGTATGTTACTCGTTTTAAATCATAATTTAAATATCTATTTATAAACCCCGACCAAAAAAGAGAGGTGTTATAAGTTTGACGTGTCTGTCTGTCCTGTCTGTTACATCATAGCTCCCGAACGGATGGAGCGATTTCAATTTAGTTGTTTTTTTGTATGAAAGGTCTGTATGGCCCGGCTGTTCTTAGACATGTTTCATGCCGTTTAAAAGCTATGGGGGTGAGAGTGGGGAAGGAAAACCAAAAATCTGCAAATATACTAGTGTGGGGTATCAAATGAAAGCTCATCGCGTTCACATTACATAATATTATGTTGTTTTACATTTAAGGAAATTGAGGCATAGGACTCGGGGGGTTTTCTTAAATTTTAAATTTAGATTTATTTATATAGTCATTAAGCCATTTATGAAGTCCACTTATGAATAGATAAGCAATATTTCCTATTGATTCCTGTAGGTATTGTATTTACAATTAAGACGTATAACGAGTATTTGAGTATTTAGATATTTCGACGCTTTTGCAAGCGCCATGGCCACGGCATTTATGGTTATTGGAAAAGCCAAATACTACCAATAGGTTTGTTACCCGTTATAAGTCCCAATAAACCTTGATAATTGAAAAAGTTTAACAGCACCTTTTTTGTATTTTAAGGTTTATTTCATTATTATTTTACAACATACAACATTTCTATACTTCAAATATTTAGTTTAATCTATTGAAGGACGATTTGCATCGGATAAGGCTTACTTTGTGTTATTATAAATTTTAGTATAAAATTAGTGCATTTTTCTTTGACTACTCCTATAATTCCGAGTTAAGACTTATAATTTAAGTTATAGTTACAATTTTATAAAGCACATCTCATGGCACTTTCATTTCTCGATCACACTCACTTAATCTAAAAAATTATAAAAAAGCAACCTTTCGTTGTAATTAAATAAATATATAAATGAAAATAACAACAAAAATATAATTAGAAGACTTGTTATTGGAAGTTAAGTTGAAATAAACTTTAGGTTGCGTTCACAACACAGATTATACTAATAGTAAAATGAGATATGGCAGACGAAACTAATTTTAATGAAGAGTTTGAGTAGGTATACAAGATATTTTATATTCTATATTTGTGTAGAAAAAAATGAAGACGAAGTAACGTAGCTAACTAGCGAGATTCCGAACCCACGTCTTCCATTATACGCATATTATGGATGTGCTGACCTACGTCCTATATTTTTTCTACACAAATTTAGAATATTAGTTTCAATATACACGAAGGTTATCACTTTGTATAAACATAATTGTATTGTGTTCATAATTATCATTAATCTCAATGATTTTCGAAACGGAAGACGTATAAACCATAAATTTGGGAATTTTTGTAGTGTAGAAATAAAAAATGTCCCCTCCACTACCAGGGCAGTTAGTTGAAACACGGCCAAAAATATGAAACCTGTGTTACTACCGGTAGTAAGATTGGTAGTAACAAGGGTAACGAAGGGTATTTCTATACTCCAAGTTAGTATATTTATTGTAATTCTAAGGCAATATGCACGAGACTTTAAAATTGACTGTGTTTTTATCCTGTAATCTTTTTGTTTCAAAAAAATACTTAAAAAATATTTTTCAAAGTTTAATTTAATCATCAAAATGTGACTATTTTTATATTCCCTAACATCGCTCGGCCGAAGTAGCATGGTAACTTCAAAGTAGTTCAAAGTCATTGGTTTCGATGGTATTAAAGTGAATTTATCAAACTTTCAGTATGTGAACCAACACACTTCGTTACTGACGTCACAAGTAACGCTCGTCGAAATAGGCGCGTTTAAATCGCCCGAAAAGGGTAGTAACTTTCGGATAAAGTTATCCTACTAAACTTATTTTGGCTAATTGTTGTTGAACTGCCTCCACAGCTGGTCGCCCATGGTATATCAGCACCTTCAGCTGGAATGTCGGGGAAGATCCCCACCCCACAAGTTTAGATCAGCTATTCTGCTTGAAAATGATACCAATCAATTTGCTTCCGTAGTTCAATAGATATATAATACAAATAGCTACCTCGAACTAATCAATGATACAAGAAATGTAAAACTATACAACCAAAAACCTCGAGTTTTCGTCAGCGCGATCTAGAGCTAGAGCCCTTTTTAGCGTAGCGACATTTAGTTATAAAAAACTAAATTATTTCCGTTGAACATTGTTTTATATTTTCTATATAATATAAATTTGGTAATATAACAACCAGTAGAAACGTTTAAAAAACGTGCATATTCCCTAATATACAATCTGCACTGATATCTCGCGTTGTGCATAATCCCTCTGCCAAATCAGGCCCTAACCAGCCCAACTTCTTGATGTAATTTTGCTCCAAGTAATTTTTCCATCTATTCCAAGTTATTTACACCTAACATTTGTATATAGGTACAGCCAATATCATGTATGAGTTATGTTAAAAGCATGGTAATTATATTTCCATTTTGATCTTCCACGTTCAGCTTAGATCTGGTACCAGGGAGAGCGCCTGACCCATCTCAGCCGGTATCCATCCTGCTCCGAGCGAATCTTGATGGAGGCACCTTCAGCCGCCTTCACGGTTTCCTTCACCTGCGGAGAGAGATAGTCAAATATATAAATAATCTAATTGTAAAATTTAATATAACTCTGTTTCCATAACTTTTCCAAACTAAAAGTACAATATAATATTATCGTGTAACGTGGTGCGCTTGCATTTGAGACCCTACTCGAGTATATTTGCAAATATTAGATTTTAGACACGTTTAGCCGTTGCCAAGCAATAGTTTCTATGGATAACTGTTGCTAAACAACCGTTAGACACTTGGCACAGTTGTGTTTATGTTTCTGTGCTGAGGCGGATCGAGTTGAATCCTACTTACGCTCTGCATGAGGTTCTGCGCGTTCCCGACCAGCATCTCCGTGGCCTCCTGGTCCTCCTCGCTACCTGCACGATCAGACAAACCAATCAGTGTTAGGTTCATGATATACTATTTATGGTACTAGCAAACATGCGCATGCAATTAACGACCATTTAAAAGATGTTTAAAAGTAAACCAGTAATTTGTAGATGAGATGGTGTACCTAGTTTTATAAAAATGTTGTGTTCTCTCTAAATGCTAATATTTTTAGTTATAGTTCGGCCGTTCAGAGAATGCGTTCCTAACAGATGTCAGAAAAATCACGCCTATGAAGTCCTGAATTTCTTATTAGTACAGACAATAGCTGTCATTGTAATACTTAATGGGCATGCCAAACTACCTAGTGATGGGAGATGAATCATCATGCATAGTTTATTATATAAGTTACTGATATTTAAAAAAAAGTATTTTATTTCATAGTACAAATTAACATTTAGGTTTATCTACGTACTCCTGTAATATACTTGATAAAATAAAATATTAGTAAGTACCTATATAAAATCTAATCTAGTCTGGCTGCTTAGAGATTGCGTTTCTGACAGGTCGTGATCGAATAGGCGATGTAACTTGGAACTGGCGTACAATTTACTTAATTTAATAAATTTATATAAAAAAAATATTTGTTGAATGCGCAGACTAATTTTATTACTCTCTAAAGGTCGTTTTCTGGTTTTGTATAGAATTATAAGAACTGAATAAACGTAATAAATTTAATTTGTTAACCGTAACATTTTTATTTTGTTAGAATTGATATATAAATAGTATTATTATTATATATTTTTTTGTTGTTAACTACAAAATACATATTATGTTATATAGTTATAGATGTTTCTCAACTGTTTTTACCATTTCATTGTTAGTACCTACTAAATAGTTTTGTAGCTTTATTTTAAATATTAATGATTGTTGTTAAATTGAGTGTTTAGAGTGCAGTGCTCAGCACACGGGCGTCGCTGAAAACCAGCGCTGTGCCTGCTCCAGAGCAGTCGCTGCAAATGCTGAGTCGATGACCCTTTTGTGATTCATCTGTGTTTTTATTTTTAATTTAGTATTTTTAATATAGTTTTGTTATGCAGATGTTTCATAATAAACTTTTCTTTATCTTTATCTTTATCTTAAATTATACTTTATTCAATTGAAATACAGATTGTAACTTTGTAACAAAGAATAAATAAAACAATTTTATTATATTAATATTACCTTTTTTTGGTTTCCACTTAAATACTATAATATAAATTTTAAATGATTCCGCCAATTTAAAACGATAATAATCTTAAAAATAACGCGGCTTCATTTTGGAGGAACGGTAACGAACTCAGTGTTACGTTGCCCATCACTAGTCGTGACTAACTGATAGTTCGAAAGAGACTGATAGTTTCGATAGATTCGAAAGTTTAAGTTTTTAATTAAAAAAATGTCTTTTGAAAAAAGCCATATTATTCTACGGAGGACTATATCAAAGACGATAATGCTTGGACAGATGAAGCTCGGTTCCACTAGGATGGACAAAATAGCTGAATTTAGTTTTTTTTTCTGTTATATGCATGTTTGACTAGCATTTGTTTGTAAATGTTAAATGTATAAGTGATAACCATGTTGTACACCAATATTGTTCTAATAACAACATAAGAGATGGAAGCTGAGTTGTTCTATTCGCTTCTCAACTCAGTGTAAAAAATTGAAGCAAACTGTCAAGACTATGTTATTTCCTTGATTATTCTTAGTTTTTTATTTAAATTAGATTTAAGTTGACCTGCCCATGTAAGCATAGGCTTCTAAGGAAATAAACGTTTTGACTTTGACTTTGATAGCTGTCAAACGCATTCTCTGAACGGCCGAACTATAACAGATAATATTCTTTGATTGTGGAATAAATGATGGTACAACACTCATAAAATATGATGAAGATAATATGGTATTTTTTTTGTAATGTGTATGTATACCATGAAATGATTTTCCAGTTAACAGATAAAAACAACGAATTTAAAATTTAATAATTTATGTGCTTATGCATGATGGTACAACAGCATCATCTCATAAATTATAATGTTTTTTATTTAATGTAATGTGAAACATTATAGAAATGTTTTAAAATAATATATGTAGATAAAAACTGACAACACCCAAACCGATGATAGAAGGCAGTGTTTACAGAACAAACTAATGTTCTATGAAATGTAGGCGATTGTGAGTGTAAGTTTAAACCAAAGTGTCATAAATAAAGTAGACGACTATAAAATAAATAGTCCGTCATTTGGAAAATACACTGTTTTTTTTTATTGGTAATACAGTGCATTGTAGCTTCGCGAGATATATGCTTTAGTGGTGTGTACGAAATTTACACGTCACAAGCTTCCACTGCAGAACTTTGATGGTCTATACCTTAGCGATTTCTTACTAAATTGAATAAATCTAAATTCAAAATTTAAGAAAAACCCCCGATACCAATGACTAAAGTAAAATATATAAATATACATAACAGACAGACAGACACGTCAAACTTATAACACCCCTCTTTTTTGGTCGGGGGTTAAAAAGTGTCAAATATTGTGTCCAGTATAGACGAGTTCACAAACACACGGCAACACGGAGCGGAGCGGAACTTAAATCGCGACTTTACTTGTCATTTATGATCGTTATTATGGACTAAACAGAATCATCATCATCACCCTATTAACGGTCCCACTGCTGGGACACAGGGATTTCTTTCTCGGCGAGAGAGATTAGGCCTTAATTCACCACGCTGGCCAAGTACGGGTTGGTGAATGTCACATGTCCTTCAAACTCTTTTAAAGTTCTCAGAACATGCCGGTTTCCTCACGATGTTTGCCTTCACCGTTAAAGCACGTGTTTAAAGCGCACATAAATTTCTACTTCACTAAAATCCAGAGGTGC
Organism: Gymnoscelis rufifasciata; assembly: GCA_929108375.1. Lineage (NCBI taxonomy): Eukaryota > Metazoa > Arthropoda > Insecta > Lepidoptera > Geometridae > Gymnoscelis > Gymnoscelis rufifasciata. The sequence goes on along the minus strand of OV815327.1, from coordinate 1,300,925 downwards.
GTGGCGGGGTTTGAACCCACGACCTTCGGAATAAAAGTAGAGTGTCCTCCCACTTAGCCAACACGGCTTTTTTCACAGAATACCTATTATCAACCTATTATTGTGAATATCAGCGTTCACTGATAACCAGTGGACAAAGAGCTGAGCCATTGCCCTTTTACTGCTGTAGCACACACGTACCCGCTCACTCTGTTTTTATATAATACACAGAAAATGTTTTTTAATTTAAAAATGTAAGTTGATTTTGAGTCTGTATTATTTTTGTGTGTTTCTGTGGTAAATAAAATTATGCTTTGTCTATTTTTTATGTAGTCATCATGCCTTTTATAAATGAGGAACAAATAATGCTAAAGCCATGCAGAGATCAAAAGCGGATGCTGTAAGGAAGCCCCATCCTACCTTTGTAGTCCGGCATGCCGACTGGTAAGCACATTATAACCGTTAGTAAGCACATACACAAAAGTTCCGTATCATCATCATCACCCTATTAACGTTCCCACTGCTGGGACACAGGGACTTCTCTCTCGACGACAGAGATTAGGCCTTATTTCACCACGCTGGCCAAGTGCGGGTTCCATAAATTAAATAAAAATATTGCTGGACTTGGACAACCCACATAGACAGAACAAGGTAACATTAGAGATGAAAGCTGGGTTGTTCTATTCGCTTCTCAACTCAGTGTAAAAAATTGAAGCGAACTGTCAAGACAATGTTATTTCCTTGATTATTCTTAGTTTTTATTTAAATTAACTTTAAGTAGACCTGTCCATGTATGCCCTGTGCGTCTAAGGAGATAAACTTTTTGACTTTGACTTTGACTTTGAATCTGAGACCCCAACAACACTTGGACAGATAATGATAGACAGACAGTGTGGTGGATTGTGCTTCACCACACTGTCTGTCTAACATTATCTCCCCCCACAAAACATCTGTAATGTCCCATTACAGCAATGGATGTATAGATGGTCCAACAATATTTTTATATTACTATTTTATATTAAATATCTGTCTTGCTCGGCGTTTCAAATATCAAAAACGATTGTAAACGTAAATAAAACATTTCTTTTTTGTAAAATAAAATAAAATGTTAATGACGTTAGAGTAAGAATAGAGGATTATAACTGCAATGAGCTCGCGCCAGATGGCAGCACAACCGTAAACAGAGAAGAAAAGTTTAGCAGTTTTATCTATGACGAGTCCTACAAATCGAAAGAAAACCGAAAAAGTTTCTTGATCATAGAGGTCCACTAAAATTAAGATGTTTACTGTCTACGCTTGTGACGCCATCTGCGCTGCGTTTCGCGTAATATCCCCCATTGAGTAAGCATTTAGTGTCAGAAAAAAGTTAGTTAAAGTTAGCTAACTTGCAATATGAAGTATTGTACTGTAAATATTGTGTTACTGCAAAAGCATAATGTAATAGTTAAACAGAATATTTACAGAATAAACTATTTTAAATTACTCTTGGTTTTATGATAGTTTGTCACAATATTAATACTTAAAACGGGTATCATCCTATAATTCGATTGTTGCAATTCATTTTTTTTAAATAAAGTTGTAATTTTGTTATATAAAGTCTAGAACAAAAACTCTACAGCAAAGTCTACAACCAAGAACACAAAATAAACGCATAATTATACTTCTGTTTGCCCCACTAGCATCATTAGCCTGCAAGCAAAACTTTCTAGCAATACAATTTACATAAAAAAAATTTGGCTTAAATTCTGATTATTTTTACTGAATCTAATTACATGACATATAAGAAATTAAATTAACTATTAATTTTGGAGTCACGCCCTTATTATAGCCAGCAATGTCACAAAATTTGTCCGATATCTGGTTCAATTATAGACTTAACCGTTTAAAGTATTCCTTATTTTCCAGGGAATTAATAAATAATGTTGAGTAATGTACAAAGGAAAATCACCCATATTACAATAGTGATAAGTACCTTGCGCTCCCAGCATAGTGGCTTTGACGGTCGATAGGATCTTGAGCTGCGTTCCGATGGTGGGGATCCTCTCGCAGACTTGTAGAAGGTTCTAGAAGAAATAAATATATTAAGTGACCCTTCAGATATTATTTTAATTATAATTTTAGTCTAATTCAAAGATATTTTTTAACGGAAATTGTATTTCAGAGTAACTCTAGTCGAACCTTCTCATGCATGATAGAATACAAAATACTTTATTACACACCAAACAACGAAACAATACAATAAGAAATTAAAACTAAACTTATTGCTTAAAGCAATTTATTCCAGACAACCGTGGATGGAGAGAAAAAAATACAAGTGTTATGCACGGTGGCTTATACAATATAAATACCTAATATCTAATGCAGAACCTAAAACTAGCCTATACTTAATTAAATTTATCCTTTTTTTTTTTTTTTTTTTTTTTTATATTAGCCTGTTACGTCCCACTGCAGGGCAAAGGCCTCCCCCCTATCCTTCCAAGTGTCTCGGTCCTGTGCGGTATTCCACCATTCACGGTCGTACGCATCTAGATCATCTCGCCATCGTTTTCTTGGGCGACCTCTACGTCGAGTACCATCTGGCTGCCAAGGTGTACAAATTTTTGCCCATTTTTCTGATCCCATACGACTGAGATGACCAGCCCAGTCCCATTTTAAGTGGGCTGACTTGTACCCAACATCTGCAATACCAGTTAACGAGCGTATTATTGTACTGGGGACTCGGTCAATCCGTTTTAAGCCCAAAATACTACGCTCCATGGCTCTTTGGCAAATCTTGAGCTTGGACTTCTGCGCCTCAGTTAAAGACCATGTCTGCGCACCGTAAGTAAGGACAGGCAGGATACACATGTCGATGAGGCGGCGTTTGTAAGTTATAGGGAGTTTGCCTTTCATGTACTGTTTCATGGACCAGTAGCTCTTCCATTATATTATTTTATTATTATTATGATATTTAGGCTTATTTAAGGAATTTTGACAGTTTCTAAAAAACCCTAATCTCATCTCATTTAAGCATATTTTTATAAATGATGTTGGAAATGAGGAGATAATGGGGTTTCACACCGATGTGTGGTAACCCCGCATAAGCCGTGTTCGCTAAGTGGGAGTACACTAGACTTCCTTTCCAAGGTCGTGGGTTCAAACCGCGCCGCGCGCAAATTCTTTCAGTGTTAGTTAGCCGATTTATGGAGAAAGTTCAATACATCATAACCCTTTTAACGTTCCCACTGCTGGGACACAGGGACTTCTCTCTTGACGTGAGAGATTAGGCCTTAGTTCACCACGCTGGCCAAGTGCGGGTTGGTGAATGTCACATGTCCTTCAAACTCTTTTAAAGTTTTCAGAACATGCCGGGTTTCCTCACGATGTTTTCCTTCACCGTTAAAGCACGTGTCTAAAGCGCACATAATTTTCTCAAGAAGTAAAATCCAGAGGTGCGTGGCGGGGTTTGAACCCACGACCTTCGGAATGAAAGTCGAGTGTTCTCCCACTTAGCCAACACGGCTTCTTACGTTATATTATATTCTGGTATATACTTACAGTTCTGATCCTCTTGTCAGTACATTCGAGGGCGAGTTTCTTGGCAAGACGTGTGACCTCCTCTGAAGCTTCTGCGATCGCCTTCGCTGTAGCGATGAGCTCTCGCTTGCTTCCTGTTATGAAGACATTTATGTTAACTTTACAATATATCATTTAGGTACATTTATAAAACACTTTAAATAAAAATGCATGGTCAAAATGAATGTAAGAACTAGCTGACCCCAGCAAACGATGTTTTGCAAAATGAAATATAGATAGAAGCCGATTCTCAGACCTACTGAATACGCATATAAAATTTGGCAAAAATCGGTAAAGCCGTTTCGAAGGAGTTGTGACATGGAAATTTTATATATAAGATGTATCTTGAGAACGGGTGAACCTAAATATCTATTCAATACATAAATTAAATTATTTTAAATAAATTAATTATTGATTGATTGATCATAATTATCTGTTATTTTTTATTATTATGTTGTTTGAGGATGGTTAGTTTAAGCAGACAGATAAAAGCAAAGCTTATTTTATTTGCGCTTATTTATTTATATCCTATGTAAACTTCCATAGACGAAAAATAATTATTACAATTAAGTTGTTGGGGTTTTGTTAATCATTGTCAATTTTGAGTCTTATACCAAAATAAAAATAAAAATATTTTATTACGGACAACAATGAATCCATAATTTGTTAGCAAACTCAATGACTAGGGGTTGGTTAGTTAATTTATCTTAATAGCATATCATTAAATTATAATTAAATTAAATGACATATATATATCATCTATGACATGTCTAGATCTGTATTATTGAATACTTACGTTTATCATAACAATATTTCCTATATATAATACTATATACGGCATCGCAAGACTAACTCTCGAGTGACACTGACAATTCTCTTCAAACACAATACATAGAACAATTATATTAAAACGACTAGTGTTGCATTGTTTGAAATGGACAGTAAATTTTGCACACAATGCGCATATAATTATAATTTACGAGATTAGAAGCAACTGTATTACTGCCGGTTCTAATAATATTGCTGATTTTACGAATAGTGATTTTCTGTCCCATATTTCTAAAAACGATTTCCTTTCTTAAATTTTATTACTAATTTTTTTAAATTTATATTTTTTATCTATAAACATTATACCCGATATCAGGCTTTGTAGAACCAATATTAAAATGAAAATATGTAACTTTTCTTTTTATTGTTTTATACGCGACTTTCTCAAGCCTAAAAATAAGGCTTTTAATTCTTTTTAATAAAATATAAAAATATTTATTTAAGTACAATAATTTTGTTAGATTTTTTTATTATTATTTTAGTTTATTGAATAATGTAATGCTATAATTGCATGTCTGGACAGGTAAAATACATTGATCCATGTAAGATTTAAGCCAAAACATCGCTGTAACATGTATTTACGCAATAAATGAACTTTGAACTTTACAAGATATTTAAATCTTGCTTCACAAAATCCGAGTAGTCAAAGCAATGGTTAATTATGTTAAAAAAAAGTGTCAAAGGTTATTTACCTCAAGAGCTATTACGTTTTGTCACATGTGACTGAGAGAAATAGGTCTATATTTTAACCGTTGTCTAACTGTAGTCGGTGATGGTAAAACCGGCCCTTGATGTAAAATTTTGATAACGTTTTACTATACATAAAGCAAAGATATATAAAAGATCTGGGGGCAATTCACAGTTCGTTCGATCGCTCGGTCGGTCGGTCTTGTCTATCCTATATATATTTAGTTATGCTACCGTCGCATCAGGCGCGTAGTTAAATATTAGGTCCTTACATATGAAATTGGCGTTTTGTATGGGAGGAACAAAAAGTCGAATATTTTTTAATATAATATATTTAATTAATCAAAGTATGAACCATTATTTTCTATGCACTTTTGCCATCTTATAGGTAGTTCATTGATCCCTTTACTAAAAAAACCAGTCGGACGGGAATCAATAAAATCTTTGAAGGCGATTTGGACTGCCCCATCGGAGTTGAATTTTTTCCCTTGCAAGAAGTTATCCAAATTTCGAAAAAAATGGTAATCTGTTGGAGCAAGGTCCGGGGAGTACGGAGGATGTCTTAGACTTTCCAATTGAAGCTCTTCTAATTTAGTAGCCGTCTGTTGCGCAGTGTGTGGTCTAGCGTTGTCGTGAAGCAGCAGTGGCGTGGAGCGATTGACCAGCCTAGGTTGGTTAGCCGCTAGCTTTTCCATCATGGTTTGCAATTGCTGACAATAGACATCAGCCGTAATAGTCTGGCCAGATTTGAGAAAACTGTAATGAACAATACCGGCACTAGTCCACCAAACGCTTACAAGTAACTTTTTTGGGGTTAATTTTCGCTTGGGGCAGGATTTGGCTGGCTGGCCAGGATCCAACCATTGCGCTGAGCGCTTCCGATTATCGTAAAGAACCCATTTTTCATCACAGGTAATGATTCGGTTTAAAATACCTTCATTATTGTGCCGGTTTAGTAATGTAACGCAGCAGTCGACGCGCGTTTGCCGGTTTGCTTCAGTCAATTCGTGAGGTACCCACCTTTCAAGCTTTTTAATCTTCCCAATTTGCTTCAAGTGAATTAAAACAGTTTTATCACTAACACCGCAGCCTGCAGCTAACTCGGACGTGGTTTGCGATGGATCCGCTTCCACAATAGCCTTCAACTCTTCATTATCAACTTGAGTCTCAGGCCGTCCACGGGGCTTGTTCTGCAAGTCGAAATTTCCAGAACGAAAACGTTGGAACCAAAAACGAACTGTGTTTTCTTTTGCAACACGACCGCCATACACATCATTCACCCTTCGAGTTGTTTCCGCAGCACTAGTGCCACGGCGGAACTCGTACTCGTAAATAATGCGATATTTTAAGTTTTCCATTTTGTAAAATGAGTGACGCAAACAGAAAAAAACAGAAGAAAAAAAAACAAATGAATGACGATCATCGAAGCACAAATACATGAGTCTATAGCTGTACAAATTTGAATTTGGAATTCCTTACCAAAGAGGAGAAATTTGTGATTAAAGTGGCCAGTACGAAAAACGCCAATTTCATATGTAAGGACCTAATATAATAAATAAATAAATATTTCCGGACTACTCACACAGCATCACCTAACCCCAAACTAAGCAGAGCTTGTACTATGGGTGGTTAGGTGACTGATATAATTACATAGATACATTTTTTTTGTATACAGGGTGTAATCGTTAAGTGTGCACAGGCGATTATTCCGTAACTATTGCAGATATCAAAAAACTTTAAACTGATATCGAAAGTACTTTACCTAATGAGTAAAATGACATTAATAACTTTTTTTAAATAAAACGAGAAATATCCAAAAATCATGAGATAGTTGAAAGGTTTTAGTTTCCTTATTTTAAGTGGAATAGTACCTACTCATTTTACCCTTGTCATTTTATAATTATGTACGATATGGAGGTATTAATGAATTTCAAGTAGATACACGTGTAGATTAATTATCTTACCACTTCAAATTTATAATAAACCTTGTTTCAATATTGTATTGATTTGAACTAGCTGAAAAGCAACATACTAAATAAAAACAAAAGAAAGATACTCTTTGGTGTTCGTTCTAAATTCAAATTCTTTATCGCGGGTTCTCGTTCCCGCCAATTTATTGTATTTTTCAATTTGCGTTAATAATCGTGATTGTTGCATTTATTGATTGAAAAATGGCATATTCCAATACAGAAAAGAGGGACATGTTAAAAATGTACTACAAACATGATTGTAACAATAGGGCGGCCATTATCGCCTACAGAAGAGAGTACCCAGATAGAGAAGTTCCTTCTGGTACGTATTTACGTAAGTTGGATGACAATTTGATAAATTATGGATCTTTTAACAGAAAAAAAGGTTCGAGAACAAGAGCTCCGGAATTTGATAATGACTTAGATAACAATATTATTAACTACGTAGTAGATAATCCACAAGAATCAACGCGTATAGTGGCCCGATCATTTCCAGTGTCCCACAATTATGTACACAAGTTATTAAAAAAACACAACTTCAAAGCATTTAAGATAAAACCTACTCAAACGCTGCACAATGATGATCCTGCTCGTCGGCTGGTCTATTGCAATTGGCTAGTCAATAATTATGTCAATGTAAGGTCAATTTTATGGACCGATGAAAGTAATGTTTCAAACTGCGGCATTTACAATAGAAAAAACTCGCATTATTGGTCAATTGACAATCCTCGCTTAACTACTGAAGATAGAGCTCAGGTGCGATTCTCAATTAATGTGTGGTGTGGTATTCTTGGAGATCGGATCATTGGGCCATATTTTTACAGTGGAACCTTAAATGGACAGAGATATTTCTCCTTTGTACAAAACGATATGCCAAGTCTCTTAGAACCAATTCCAGACGATGAAAGAAGGTCGATAATTTTTCAACAAGATGGAGCACCTGCACATAATACAAATGTTGTAATGAATTTCTTACGAAACAATTATAATGGCTTAATAGCCAATAATAGTGCAACCCCTTGGCCTGCCAGATCCCCGGATCTCACGCCTTGTGATTTCTTCCTATAGGGATTTGTCAAAGACCACGTGTACGCTGAGAGAGTACATAGCCTAGAAGAGTTACAGAATCGTGTACGTCGTGCAATTGCTTTAATTACTCCGCAAATGTTAAGGAAAGTTCATTTAAAAACTGTAAATAGAGCTCGTCATTGTATTGCACAAGGAGGACGTCACTTCGAACATATGCTTTGAACACAAAATTTTGTACTTACTAAGAAATAAAATGTATGGCAGTGATTAATGTAATTTTTTTGGATATTTCTCGTTTTATTTAAAAAAAGTTATTAATGTCATTTTACTCATTAGGTAAAGTACTTTCGATATCAGTTTAAAGTTTTTTGATATCTGCAATAGTTACGGAATAATCGCCTGTGCACACTTAACGATTACACCCTGTATACATACATATGATACATAGAAAACACCTAGACCCAAAACCAGAAATTGTAGATCGTACAAAATCTGGTCCCCCGGCGGGAATCGAACCCGCAACCTCCTGCGCCTCAGGCGGACGTTCGCCCACCGAGCCACAGAGGTCGTCTAGAGGAGGTGGAGTTACAATAAATGCGATCTATTATTCCAGAATCGATCCACATATTTCGTTCACGATAAACCAATGACAGGCTACTAGGGATGGAAAATGAATGCGACAAGAAATAATGAATGATAATGTATATAAAATATAAACAATATATAAAATAAAGCATGCATATATACATAGACATCGAAGGCACTTACCGCATGGATTGAGAGCGACCTCTATCGGTAAGCGAATGAAACATTTACAATGTAACATATATTAAACAGAGCTAGCATGAATACACATTGATTTTTATTTATATACATATCATATACATATGGCAATCGTGTGCCATAATTATGCACCGCAAAGTGACTGCTACTGTTATTTGCCATAGATAAAATAAGCTTTCAAAATTTATATTTGATTTTTTTAGAAATTATACACCTAAAACCTCCCTCTGGAATAACTCTATTTAAAAAATATGGTTTTGACACAACTTCAGTTATTTATTAACCGTTTAAATATGTTGTGTATGTGTTTGTGACAATATTACAAGACTGATAATATATTTTTACCATATTTTTTATAGAATGAAAATCTTTTATTTCCGACACAGGTCCATAGTTTTTAAATTGGTTTGATCATAAAAATCAGATAAGTCAGATGATATAAAATAAATTATATCATTGTGTAGTGTTACATTTTTATATTCACCCACATTCCCAGGAGTCATGGAAGACCAGCGCTTTAATATTGCTTTTATAGTGCTAATCTTAGCTGTAGATTTTTCTTTAAATAAATAAAGTCATCATCATCACCCTATTAACGTTCCCACTGCTGGGACACAGGGACTTCACTCTTGGCGATAGAGATTAGGCCTTAATTCACCACGCTGGCCAAGTGCGGGTTGTGTTCAATGTCACATGACCTTCAAACCTTTTTTTTTAATTTCTCAGAACATGCCGGTGTTTTCACGATGATGTTTAAATATAGTGGTAATATATAAAATATAAAATAAGAAATGAGTACATAAGAGGAACTTTGAAAGTAGCACCAGTGACAGTGAAGTTGAGAGGAAATCAGTTGGCATGGTATGGAAATATAACGAAAGGGATGAATGACATGTGACGAAAACAGTGTTAGATATGTCTGTCGATGGATATGTGGGAAGAGGTAGGCCAAAGAAAAGATGGATGAACTGTGTGAAGGATGACATGTGTAAGAAAGGAGTGAGTGTTGAGATGACGAGTGACAGAGGAAAATGGAAGGAAAAAACATGTTGTGCCAACCCCACGTAATGTGGGATAAGGGCAGGAGAATGATGATATACGTAGAATAATGATATATGTAGGACTAGCTGTGCCCTGCGGTGCTACCCGCGTTATAATGGATGAAGTACTCTTAACCAACAACATATTTATTTGAATAAAGATTAATATTATTATGTTGTTACAACTTAAACAAATTATTTCGACCAAATTAGGTACCATAAAAACGGTTTTTGTGAGTTAATCTTAAAAGATAGACATATACTATTGCGGACTGTTTTTTAGATCATTAAAAGAGCTATTATTCTTTAATACATATTTTTTGTGTATCTTGAACCGTTTTCACGGCGCACGCAACGGAAGGCTTCAGAGATGAACAATTTCTCCCGTTTTTTACACATTTACCACTATATGTTTGCTCCTATCGGTCGTAGCGTGATGTTATATAGCCTACAGCCTTCCTCGATAACTGGACTATCCAACACAAAAAGAATTATTCAATTCGAACCAGAAGTTTCTGAGATTAGCGCGTTCAAACAAACAAACAAACTCTTCAGCCTTATAATATTAGTATAGATGAGAATGTTGGTACCTTTGGAGTCGGAGCGCACGAGTTCCGAGAGGCGCGCCATGAGGATGGCCATGCGCTTGGCGGCCGCGATGATCTCGTTGTCCTTGGAGGACCACTCGCGCACCGCCTTGTGCAGGTTGTGCGCGGCCACCTTTCATAATAATAATAATAAATCATTTATTTCAGGCATCTAAATTTTTATCTTTTTATATAATGCAATGAGAGGGTAGGTCATTTATAGGGTAAGTCATTCGGACTGTGCGCAGTTACAATGAGATTACTACGTCGAATGATACTGTAGGGACTGACCAGTATAGGCTGGCTGGGATGCGGCTGCCTCCGGAAGATATCCTCTCCCTCGTCGTCGGTGTCGGCGGGCGGCGGCGGGCGCGGGGGCGCGGCGCTGGCGGGCGGCGGGGGGCGCGCGGGGGCCGCCTCCGACCCCCGCGCGCTCTGCCGCAGCAGCGTGGCGGGCGGCGGGGGCGGTGGCGGCGGCGCGGCGTGCCTGCCCAGGGTGGATTCCACTTCGCTGGCGGCGCCTAGTATCTGGAATGATACATTATTTATTGAAGGGAACATCGACAGCTGTTTAAAATAATATCACAAATCAATCGACACTTGGTGATGTTCTTGGCCACGTCCTTGGCGGCGCGCACGGCGGGCGGGATGGTGTGAAGTAGAGACACAGTGGTACGCACCTCGTCGTTGGCGTGCCTCCAGACGGGCGCGCTGGCGGGGCCGGAGAGCGCCACGTCCTTGGCGGCGCGCACGGCGGGCGGGATGGTGTGAAGTAGAGACACAGTGGTACGCACCTCGTCGTTGGCGTGCCTCCAGACGGGCGCGCTAGCGGGGCCGGAGAGCGCCACGTCCTTGGCGGCGCGCACGGCGGGCGGGATGGTGTGAAGTAGAGACACAGTGGTACGCACCTCGTCGTTGGCGTGCCTCCAGACGGGCGCGCTGGCGGGGCCGGAGAGCGCCACGTCCTTGGCGGCGCGCACGGCGGGCGGGATGGTGTGAAGTAGAGACACAGTGGTACGCACCTCGTCGTTGGCGTGCCTCCAGACGGGCGCGCTGGCGGGGCCGGAGAGCGCCACGTCCTTGGCGGCGCGCACGGCGGGCGGGATGGTGTGAAGTAGAGACACAGTGGTACGCACCTCGTCGTTGGCGTGCCTCCAGACGGGCGCGCTAGCGGGGCCGGAGAGCGCCACGTCCTTGGCGGCGCGCACGGCGGGCGGGATGGTGTGAAGTAGAGACACAGTGGTACGCACCTCGTCGTTGGCGTGCCTCCAGACGGGCGCGCTGGCGGGGCCGGAGAGCGCCACGTCCTTGGCGGCGCGCACGGCGGGCGGGATGGTGTGAAGTAGAGACACAGTGGTACGCACCTCGTCGTTGGCGTGCCTCCAGACGGGCGCGCTAGCGGGGCCGGAGAGCGCCACGTCCTTGGCGGCGCGCACGGCGGGCGGGATGGTGTGAAGTAGAGACACAGTGGTACGCACCTCGTCGTTGGCGTGCCTCCAGACGGGCGCGCTGGCGGGGCCGGAGAGCGCCACGTCCTTGGCGGCGCGCACGGCGGGCGGGATGGTGTGAAGTAGAGACACAGTGGTACGCACCTCGTCGTTGGCGTGCCTCCAGACGGGCGCGCTAGCGGGGCCGGAGAGCGCCACGTCCTTGGCGGCGCGCACGGCGGGCGGGATGGTGTGAAGTAGAGACACAGTGGTACGCACCTCGTCGTTGGCGTGCCTCCAGACGGGCGCGCTGGCGGGGCCGGAGAGCGCCACGTCCTTGGCGGCGCGCACGGCGGGCGGGATGGTGTGAAGTAGAGACACAGTGGTACGCACCTCGTCGTTGGCGTGCCTCCAGACGGGCGCGCTGGCGGGGCCGGAGAGCGCCACGTCCTTGGCGGCGCGCACGGCGGGCGGGATGGTGTGAAGTAGAGACACAGTGGTACGCACCTCGTCGTTGGCGTGCCTCCAGACGGGCGCGCTGGCGGGGCCGGAGAGCGCCACGTCCTTGGCGGCGCGCACGGCGGGCGGGATGGTGTGAAGTAGAGACACAGTGGTACGCACCTCGTCGTTGGCGTGCCTCCAGACGGGCGCGCTAGCCGGGCCGGAGAGCGCCACGTCCTTGGCGGCGCGCACGGCGGGCGGGATGGTGTGAAGTAGAGACACAGTGGTACGCACCTCGTCGTTGGCGTGCCTCCAGACGGGCGCGCTGGCGGGGCCGGAGAGCGCCACGTCCTTGGCGGCGCGCACGGCGGGCGGGATGGTGTGAAGTAGAGACACAGTGGTACGCACCTCGTCGTTGGCGTGCCTCCAGACGGGCGCGCTGGCGGGGCCGGAGAGCGCCACGTCCTTGGCGGCGCGCACGGCGGGCGGGATGGTGTGAAGTAGAGACACAGTGGTACGCACCTCGTCGTTGGCGTGCCTCCAGACGGGCGCGCTAGCGGGGCCGGAGAGCGCCACGTCCTTGGCGGCGCGCACGGCGGGCGGGATGGTGTGAAGTAGAGACACAGTGGTACGCACCTCGTCGTTGGCGTGCCTCCAGACGGGCGCGCTGGCGGGGCCGGAGAGCGCCACGTCCTTGGCGGCGCGCACGGCGGGCGGGATGGTGTGAAGTAGAGACACAGTGGTACGCACCTCGTCGTTGGCGTGCCTCCAGACGGGCGCGCTGGCGGGGCCGGAGAGCGCCACGTCCTTGGCGGCGCGCACGGCGGGCGGGATGGTGTGAAGTAGAGACACAGTGGTACGCACCTCGTCGTTGGCGTGCCTCCAGACGGGCGCGCTGGCGGGGCCGGAGAGCGCCACGTCCTTGGCGGCGCGCACGGCGGGCGGGATGGCGGCCTGCAGCCGGCGCAGGGAGGCGCCCAGCGCCAGCGAGAACCCGGAGTCCTCGGAGTTGTCGCGCTCCGTGCCGCCCACCAGCAGCACGCGGTTCGCTAGTCTGGGGACATTTGATAAAAAATAGCGTCAGCCGTAAAACTCTTAGGCTGATTTCTATCAATCTGTTTGGTCGCTATATAAACCTTTTAGACTAACGCCGACGGTTCAGCGCTGACAGTTTTCCACACAGTTTGCTACGCGCTGAGCCGTCAGCGCCGATGGTCAGCGTCAAACTTAAATCAGCCCTACTACTGAACATCCTACTTCCTTCTACCATAAAAACTGCGAAACTTTGAAAAATAATGCGAATACAGTTATGCGCTGCTTAATTAACATTTGTCTTGAAAACGTTATGCCTACTTAAATTTTAACAAAAATTGTTATGCTCCTAAATGAAGACAGGTTTTTGTACCTACCTAGCAATAGCAGAGGTGTTGTCGACCATTTTCTGAGAGTCGTTGTTGCGAATGGCGTCCTCACAGAGGTATGTGTGCTTCTGCATTAATTCACCTGTAAAAATATAAAAATGATAATTGCCTTTCCTTACTATACTATATTTATGACCGAGCATCGTTCGTCGAGTACCACATAACTGTACACGAGAACGGGGCATATTTATTTATGAATTAAACAAATAATAAAAAACGATATAGGTATTATTACAGTAAGTTACATGCGCTACGATCACGGTGTTGAACTGTAGCTGCAGCGATTTGGGCGACAGTTCTATTGGCAGACACAGCGGTCTACCCTCTTTCTCGGTCTTTTATTACGAGACGATGCACTAGAGTTCACTAGAGTTGGGACCCGTTTCACACCCTTCTGACACACTATCGCGACACACAATATTTACGGACTTCAGATGCAGGTTTTTTCTTGCGGTTGCAGGTTCTACCACCAGAGACCTGCATCGGACAACGGATGTGCAGAAGCAGCATTGACGTCATTAACTCAAATAATAAACGAATTGTCTCCGCGCCCCGCACTTCTGATTCACACTTAGAATTGGACGCATCTAGTACAGTTAGATATAAGAATTGACTTTGTAATTTTTATCCTTTAAATTAAATTTACTAAAATCGATTTCGTTTTTTTTATGACCTCCGATTGTCGAAGCTCGATAGCTTTACTTGTTCTTACTGTTATAATATTAGTAGTTATCTACATACATAAAATTTTATATACATTTTACTCGATACATTGTAAGACTAGTTTACATTCACAGCTTTGAACATATTGATTTATTTTCTGTTTCCCTTTTTGAGTGGCCAGGATGTACAAAGTACAATTTATTTAAAGCGAAGGTACGCGCAAGAGCTATTTAACTTCCTATAGCTCAGCAATAATACCTATGTGTAATACGTGATGTTTATTGTTGAAAGTGATTTATAAGTTACATCTTCGTGTTAACTTTAATCTTATTACTGCGAACTATCATCGTTAGAGTTATTCCTATACCTTGGTACCTCTAACAGCTAACGTTTTTCGTTTTTTTAAGTATATAAGTGATTATCTCAAGTTATAAAGTAGCTCTCAAATTGTACCATACACCAACATTCCTATCCTAATGAGGTTTGCCTTTAGTTGCAGATATGACCGTGCATTTGACTTGCTTTTATTTTGCCTCTACCCTCAAAAAGTGATGTGATTTATATTATTTCTTTGTTTGTTTGTGTTGTGTGAAAATGTTTATTTTATTTATTACCTATATAAGTTATATAAGTGTATTCTATGGAAGAGCGTTGTCTCCTAATACAGTACTAATACTTAGTACTTAAAAGGAGGCATCCAATAACGGATAATGTACTGTATCATTTTGTTACCACAATAAGCATTTTGTATTTGTATAAAGTGAAGCGACTGACCGGCGGTGCGCACGAAGTCGAGCGGGTGCACGGCCTGGTCGCACAGGTCGCGCGCGCGCAGCACGGCGTCCGCGTAGCGCGCGCGCAGGTTGCCGAAGTGCTCCGCGCCCACCGCGCTGTCCGGGTGCAGCAGCCGGATCTTGCCCGCCGCCACCAGCTGCGGGCACAGCTTCTCCACCTTCACGTGGGGGGTTCACGTTGCAATCATTACACGGAAATACATTTGGGAATTTTAAACCACAGTTGTACAGATGGACTTATAACTACTACAATCAACTAAAACTTCTACTAAAGTAAATTGATTGCGAATTAAATAAATGAAATGAATGAGATGAATGAGATGAATGAAATGAATGAGATGAATGAGATGAATGAAATGAATGAAATGCACGAAATCAACGAAATGAACGAAATGAACGAAATGAATGAAATGAACGAAATGAATGAAATGAACGAAATGAACGAAATGAATGAAATGAATGAAATGAATGAATTGAATGAAATGAATGAAATGAATGAAAAGAATGAAATGAATGAAATGAATGAAATGAATGAAATGAATGAAATGAATGAAATGAATGAAATGAATTAAATGAATTAAATGAATGAAATGAATGAAATGAATGAAATGAATGAAATGAATGAAATGAATGAAATGAATGAAATGAATGAAATGAATGAAATGAATGAAATGAATGAAATGAATGAAATGAAATATCTAGCTTATTGTTTAGGTCTTTTAGTCTGAGATAAAGGATTACCCTAGTTCAGGCTCATGTATTCCATACCTATTTCAAACGTTGTTATGCCTATAGTGAATTTTCACTTATAAGTGAATTTTGTTAATAGCTAGTTGAATCAAATGTATAATTGATTTATGTAATGGTTGATTACCTGGTGCGCGTTCTGCAGCAGCTGGTCCGCGAGGCGCTTGTTGTGCCCCTGCTGCTGCGCCACCATGCTGGCGGCCGCCGCGGCGCGCCGGCTGAAGGCGGTCAGCAGCGCGGTTGATTATCTGGTGCGCGTTCTGCAGCAGCTGGTCCGCGAGGCGCTTGTTGTGCCCCTGCTGCTGCGCCACCATGCTGGCGGCCGCCGCGGCGCGCCGGCTGAAGGCGGTCAGCAGCGCGGTTGATTACCTGGTGCGCGTTCTGCAGCAGCTGGTCCGCGAGGCGCTTGTTGTGCCCCTGCTGCTGCGCCACCATGCTGGCGGCCGCCGCGGCGCGCCGGCTGAAGGCGGTCAGCAGCGCGGTTGATTATCTGGTGCGCGTTCTGCAGCAGCTGGTCCGCGAGGCGCTTGTTGTGCCCCTGCTGCTGCGCCACCATGGTGGCGGCCGCCGCGGCGCGCCGGCTGAAGGCGGTCAGCAGCGCGGTTGATTACCTGGTGCGCGTTCTGCAGCAGCTGGTCCGCGAGGCGCTTGTTGTGCCCCTGCTGCTGCGCCACCATGCTGGCGGCCGCCGCGGCGCGCCGGCTGAAGGCGGTCAGCAGCGCGGTTGATTACCTGGTGCGCGTTCTGCAGCAGCTGGTCCGCGAGGCGCTTGTTGTGCCCCTGCTGCTGCGCCACCATGCTGGCGGCCGCCGCGGCGCGCCGGCTGAAGGCGGTCAGCAGCGCGGTTGATTACCTGGTGCGCGTTCTGCAGCAGCTGGTCCGCGAGGCGCTTGTTGTGCCCCTGCTGCTGCGCCACCATGCTGGCGGCCGCCGCGGCGCGCCGGCTGAAGGCGGTCAGCAGCGCCGCTTTCTCGTGGAAGTTCGCCTCGCGGTTCGGAGTACCTGTGTCATTGTATTACTCAATCAAATCAAAGAATAGCTCAAAGGATTATACTAGGTGGGCCAAAAGAAATCACCCTATTGGAAGATGCTCTCATTTTTGGAAATGGCCGCCAATGTAAAATCTGTTTTGACATTTGTGTACTAGACAGATGTAGAATACAAGTGAACAAGCCATGGAGCGATACAGTCCCCAAGAACGCGGAATAATCGTGTCTATTTTTTTGCGTAACAATTCGTCTGTGGTGTTCGCGCAGCGCGAATTCCGTCGCCGATTCCCCGGCCGTCCGACACCGACTGCGCAAACACTGCGCCGTTTGGCCCCCAACCTTGAAGAGTATGGGACCACACGAGACGTTGCCAAGAGTGGCCGGCCCCGGAGCGCCCGTTCTGCCGAGAATATCGCCGCTGTTGCCGAGGATGTCGAGCTGTCGCCGGAAACATCGACCAGACGCCGAGCCACGCAATTAGCCATCAGCCGGACGTCTCTAAGACGAATTTTGATCAAAGACCTGCGCATGTTCCCGTACAAAGTCCAGTCTGTGCATCAGCTGCTGCCTACCGACCGCCAAACACGCGTAACCTACGCCCAAGCCATCCTCAATCTCGAGGAAGAAGTGGATCATAATGAGCGATGAGGCTCATTTCCACCTCAGCGGGTACGTCAACAAGCAAAACTATCGCTTCTGGGGCACCGAAAATCCACGAGAGATGCACGAGGTGCCATTACACCCGCTCAAAGTGACTGCATGGTGCGCTGTTCACGCTGGAGGAGTCATCGGGCCATTTTTTTTCGAGAATGCCGCTGGCCAAACGACAACAGTGGACGGTGCACGCTATAGGGCCATGTTGACTGAGTTTTTTCTGCCGCAATTGGACAAATTAGGACTGGAGAATATGTGGTTCCAACAGGACGGAGCAACGGCACACACTGCGCGAGCCACAACCGATATTCTGAGGGCGGCTTTCCCGGGTCGCCTCATCTCACGTTTTGGCGATTTGCACTGGCCCGCAAGATCGCCCGATTTAACCATTCCAGACTTTATTTGTGGGGTTTTTTGAAGTCCCGTGTTTACATGAACAAGCCTGAGACCTTGGAAGCCCTAAAGGACAACATTAGACACGAGTGCGAGAATTTGTCGCCCGAAGTTCTCGCTGAAGTGATGAGAAATGCCATAAAACGAGCCCGTATGGCAATCAATTGTGACGGCGCCCATTTGGCCGATATCATCTTCTCGACTTAACCAATAAAATTGTAAAGGTTTAAATAAACATAATCAAAAAACAGAATCGACGTTTTTCATTTAGAAAAAAAATGAGAGCCAAACAACATCGGATGACTTCTTTTGGTCCACCTTGTACATATAATACATCTACTGATATACTACATAGATACATCCCGTACAGACCCGAAACCATAAATCGTAGATCGTACAAAATCTGGTATCGCGGCGGGAATCGAACCAGCAACCTCCTGCGCCTCATTTCAGAACCAGTATACGTTTTCATAGTCAATCTCTAAAATGCATTTAAATCGTAGATCGTACAAAATCTGGTATCGCGGCGGGAATCGAACCAGCAACCTCCTGCGCCTCATTACAGAACCAGTATACGTTTTCATAGTCAATCTCTAAAATGCATTTAAATCGTAGATCGTACAAAATCTGGTATCGTGGCGGGAATCGAACCAGCAACCTCCTGCGCCTCATTTCAGAACCAGTATACGTTTTCATAGTCAATCTCTAAAATGCATTTAAAAAGAGGTTATACAACGGAACATTTTTATGAAATGGACTTTTTTGAGAACTGTCGGCATAATACGTAACTCATGTACCTTATTATGATTTAAAACGGGTAACATACCATGATTTGACAGTTTTTGAGTTTTCCGATATTTCGACGCTGTTGCAAGCGCCATGATCACGGAAACAACTGTAATATGTACCTTATCTGTCTGTTAACTAACAATTGTATTATTACCTGGCGGCGCGTTCACAGCATCAGCGAATTGTCTGAGCGGAGCGGCCACGTCTATGAACTCCTCTACGACGCGATTCACGACCGCGCGCTCGGTCGCCCGCTTCAGCTCATGCAGCTTGTCAGTCAGTTCCCTGGTATTACACAATACTGTTAGAATATTCCTAAGTTATACAATAAATATATAAATCACGAATCAGATAAATAAAATAAATATTTCCGGACTACTCACACAGCATCACCTAACCCCAAACTAAGCAGAGCTTGTACTATGGGTGTTAGGTGACTGATATATTACATTTTTTTTTGGGAATACATACATATGTTACATAGAAATGACTAACACCACGAAACCAGATATTGTAGATCGTACAAAATCTAGCGGGAATCGAACCCACAACCTCCTGCGCCTCAGGCGGACGTTCGCCCACCAAGCCACAGAGTTCGTCACATATAACTGTAACTTTGATATTATATATAGTCACAGTCAGATAGTCACTAAACTACAATTAGGTCTAAATTGAGATTCGAAGATTTCGAACAAGATGTCCAAAATTAATAAAATGGATAGCCCAACGCGTCGCCTATATTATTTTTAATAAATAAATTAATATATATTCAGATAATCACTCAAAATTAATGTTGACAAAATGCTTCAAATTTAATTCGAACTATGATTACTAAGTACAAAATCCGTCATTTTTAGTTTTTCTCCAGTCCATCCAAAGGTTGTCTGGAAGAGATCACTTTTAGTGATAAGGCCGCCCATTGTTACACTATTATTTAATGTATTTAAGTTCTTAAGCATTGTTCTGTTGTATTATATTTTTGTGTTTCTATAAAGAGTATTGTATTGTATTGTAAGTATGCCAACTTTTTGAGTCAATTTAATTTAGGGGACACTTGAAAATTATAATACAAAAAGAATTAAATTAGAAGAATTCTATTTAATTAAAATTTTAAGCAATAAATTTACTCTCATAAAGTTGGAATACTTATTATTGAGATATCTATGCATAGCGGTGGGACAGAAACGGCAAAACTATAATTGATGAAGAAGTATAGATTGAACACTTGCTATTTGTAGCAAGTACACTTAATTATTACTACCTGGTAATCGCTCGAGCCTCGTCACTATCTCCCCTGCCACTGGCGCAGAGATCGGCCAGTTTGTCCGACAGTCTCTGCACCTCCGAGCAGAGCTGTAATATCTCCGCTTTCTCGCGCCCCTGCAGTCCATCGGCGATCTGCAAATATTCAATGGTGCTATAGATATATAAATGATAAATAAAATAGAAATAGGTACAAAAATATTAGTTAACAAATAAAATTAATGTTTTCATCACCAGCCATCACATTATAATAAATAACTTTAATACATAATTTAAATTTGATATAAATTGATAAGATAGTTTATTTAAGTTTCTTACCAACTGTATCTATTAATAAGATTATGTAGTTTATTTAAGTAAATTAGTATAGGATACATCTTAAGTTAAGTTGAAGTTGTAATGCCCCAACGGGGCTCATGTCAGGGAATTTAGTATGTTAACACCTATATGTAACCACATGATGCAACAAATAAATAAATAAATATATGAGGATATAGGGGGTTTAAAAACTCTTAGAAAAAGCCATGCTGCCTAAGTGGGAGCATAATTGACTTTCGTTCCAGGTTTAAGCCCTGCTACGCCCCTTTGGATTCTGCTTCGGGACAAAACCATGTGCGATTAAAACAAGTGATTTAACTGTGAAGGCAAATATCGTGAGGACACCGGCTGAGAACTTTGAAATGACGGACATGTGATATTCACCGCAATCAATTCAATCCGCAGTTGGCCAGCGTGGTGATTTTTTGTTCTTTTATCAATTGTTGAATGTTTTGTTATAGTCAAATACATTTATTGTTTCATTATAATTGTGTCTATACCTACAATGTGATTGATAATTGTGTATAAATAATATTAAAAGACGTAACCAAGTGATCTACCATGTCCCAAAAGTCAAATAAAGATTTGAATTTTGAATTAAGGCCTAATGTCTCTGGTCAACAGAGAAGTCCCTGTGTCCCAGCAGTGGGAACGGAAATTAGGGTGCAACTATAAGTAAAATAATACTCCTTGGTGCTATGTACTAATATAATTCTTACCCGCTGTCCTTGAGACACGATGCTGTTGATTGCTTTTTGCCCTTCGATCCGGGTCTGGGGATCGGACGCGGGGTGTAGCAACCACTTGTGAGCTGTCTCTAGCCTGGGGACAAAATCACTTGCTTACTACATTTCATTTACATTATTATAAAAAATCTAAATTTAAAATTTACAAAAAACCTCCGATTCCAATGCCTTCATTTCCTTAAACGTAAAACAACATAATATTATGTAATGTGGACGCGATGCGATTTCATTTGATACCCCACATAAGTATATTTGCAGATTTTCGGTTTTCTTTACCCACTCTCACCCCATAACTTTTAAACGGCACATCCGATTTTCATGAAATATGTCTAAGAACACTCGCGCCAGACTCACCTTTCATACAAAAAAAAATAAATTGAAATCGCTCCATCCAAAATTGAAATGGTTCGGTAGCTATGGTGCCACAGACAGACAGACACACAGACAGACACACAGACAGACACGTCAAACTTATAACACCCCTCTTTTTTGGTCGGGGGTTAATAATTACTAGCTGACCCAGCAAACGTTGTTTTGCAAAATAAAAAATAGATGTTGGCCTATTCTCAGACCTACTCAATATGCTCACAAAATTTCATGAGAATCGTTCAAGCCGTTTCGGAGGAGTATGGCAACGAAAACTGTGACACGAGAATTTTATACATTAGATTTGTTTCTTTTTTTCGTTTTAATTGATAAGTAATAACGGTTGACATTGTTTTCAGAAAATGTATTTTTAACTTTTAAATGCGTTGAACTCTAGTCTCTGTAAGTTTAACTGTGTGTATTTAATCAGTAGATAAATACCTTTCAAACAGATAAGCTCTATCAGAATTATTTTCATGTAACTTCTGTATCTTAAAAGAAGATAAAAATAAATCTGATTAAAATATATTATGTACAATATGTGCTGCAGGCTTCGAACCAAATTTGGTTTGAACGAGATCTAGTAAGTAGTTTTTTTCTAAAACCGCAAAAACCGTTGCCTCCAAAATGGCGCACGTATGACGTCACATGTTTGTAGTCTGCTATAGACGGTGTTATGTAGGACACATCACTGGCAAAATAATAATAATAAATCATTTATTTACTAGAATGCTTACACAAAATAACAATAGGTCCTTTACATTCTGCCTCATAAAGGCGTGCAAATCATAATAAAATTATTAATCAAGTTAATGTCATCGATATAGAAATTATTACTGTTTTCCAAAAATATATAATAAAATTGTATTACATTTTGTTAAAATATGTCAGAATTTGATTGGAATAAATGTTTCTAAATGTCAGAAAATGACAGTTTTTTTTTAATAATAATGAATAAGCTATAATTATATAAATTGTTATAAGTCAATCCTTCATGTCCAAGTATTCATTTATGTCATAAGAACATTTATCCAATAACCAATTATTTATTACATTTAAATTTAAATAAATATACACTGTTATGTACTACTCAGTTACCTCTGAAATTTTTAAGGGACTAGGCGAAGGGACAGAGTAGTAATAGTGTACCTGGCTTGCATGGTCTTCCCTCCTTGTTTCTCAGCATCGCGCACTCCCTCGTTGACGATGGCGTCGATCTCATTCAGCTGGTGCCGCAGGTCCGACGCCAAGTTCAAAGCCTACATACAAAATTCAATTAATTACCAGCAATTAAACTAAATGAATAGTGCTCATTTAGATTTGCTACGAGCAAATGCCATTAAAACAAAAACGAATGGTGAGTTAGCATAGCATACATAGGAAGTGCTGTGATCATCACCTATAATGAGACCATAATCCATACGAATATTATAAATGCAAAAGTAACTCCTGTCTGTTCCCCTTCCACGCAAAAACTATTAGACCGATTTACATGAAATCTGGTATACAGATTCCCTAGAGCCTGAGAAAGGATATAGGCTACTTTTTCCTCGGAAAATGTCTTTCTGCGGGAAAATCCATTATAACGAGGGTAACACAGCAGGGCATGGTAGGTTGCATATAATAATGTAAGCGTTGATTTTTTAAAGAGTTGTTACATGTTCTGTAGGTGTAGCCTATTTAAAAATATAAAAAAAGATAAAAAACTACGTACAAGGTGTTTCAAAATCGGTACATAAAGCGGAAAGGGTGTAAATGACACGCACCAGGCAACATAATTTTGTTCTACAACATTTCGATTTGGAGGTATTTTTTTGAAAAATGGTTACTAGTTTCTGTATGAAATATATAAAGTAGAACTATGACGCTGCCAAATTGAAAGAAACATTAATAAAAAAATCACGAAGATTTCATAATAAGCAAGAGCGCCATCTATTTTCTTGAATCTGAATCTTAATTTCAGCTATGGAAAGTAGAATAGTCCTGGGATATTCTACGAGATGTCGTTAGTCGGAGTTTTACGAGTACTCGATATTTGAAGTGCAGAAAGTTTTCGACATAACACGTAATTGACGCGCTTGGGTTATTGGTAGCACGTCGGGGCGCTTTCCCGGAGATGCAGGTTCGGATCCTGCGTGCGAAGGTTACGGATGTTCTTAATCTTTTCTGCATACATTTTAAAATAAATAAAAAGCTTTGCTAGCGCCTGCAACGGTAAAGAAATGCATCAAATGTACCTTGGCTTCCCTGCCGTGGCCATACTGTCGCTCGTCGCACAGGTAGTCCGCGTTGATTCCCCCAGACCTAGAAGAAAAATTACACCGTTATATGTTGAAAAGATTAATTTAATTGCACGAAACGAAATGGCTTGCTGGACACTGAATAAATAAAAAACATGTTTTAGAAAATCATGCTGTTTTTGCAACAAGGCCATTGTTTGTTTTAATACCCTAACCTCACCAGATTAACGAGGGCTTATTATTATTTTTAAGAATACTTTATTAAACAAGGAAATAAAGAATTGTACAAAAGGTGGGCTTAATGCCAAAGCATTTTCTACCTGCCAACCTCAAACAGGTGAAAGATAAAAAAAATAATTATGAAAACTAGAAAAATGGGTGCATCAGAGCGTGCGAGAGCATCAGAGCCCCTTACACGAGGGAACCAAGAAATTTACAAGTCATCTAAGAATTTATTGCCAGCACAGAAAAATATTTATATATATATATGTTGTACATACAAAGGCCTCACCGCACGTTGGAGCGCACGGCGTCAGCATGCGAGAGCGGCAGGTGCTCGGCGGCGCGCTGCGCGGCCGTCAGCACGCCGCTCGCTCCTATGTTGTACATACAAAGGCCTCACCGGACGTTGGAGCGCACGGCGTCAGCATGCGAGAGCGGCAGGTGCTCGGCGGCGCGCTGCGCGGCCGTCAGCACGCCGCTCGCTCCTATGTTGTACATACAAAGGCCTCACCGGACGTTGGAGCGCACGGCGTCAGCATGCGAGAGCGGCAGGTGCTCGGCGGCGCGCTGCGCGGCCGTCAGCACGCCGCTCGCTCCTATGTTGTACATACAAAGGCCTCACCGGACGTTGGAGCGCACGGCGTCAGCATGCGAGAGCGGCAGGTGCTCGGCGGCGCGCTGCGCGGCCGTCAGCACGCCGCTCGCTCCTATGTTGTACATACAAAGGCCTCACCGGACGTTGGAGCGCACGGCGTCAGCATGCGAGAGCGGCAGGTGCTCGGCGGCGCGCTGCGCGGCCGTCAGCACGCCGCTCGCTCCTATGTTGTACATACAAAGGCCTCACCGGACGTTGGAGCGCACGGCGTCAGCATGCGAGAGCGGCAGGTGCTCGGCGGCGCGCTGCGCGGCCGTCAGCACGCCGCTCGCTCCTATGTTGTACATACAAAGGCCTCACCGGACGTTGGAGCGCACGGCGTCAGCATGCGAGAGCGGCAGGTGCTCGGCGGCGCGCTGCGCGGCCGTCAGCACGCCGCTCGCTCCTATGTTGTACATACAAAGGCCTCACCGGACGTTGGAGCGCACGGCGTCAGCATGCGAGAGCGGCAGGTGCTCGGCGGCGCGCTGCGCGGCCGTCAGCACGCCGCTCGCTCCTATGTTGTACATACAAAGGCCTCACCGGACGTTGGAGCGCACGGCGTCAGCATGCGAGAGCGGCAGGTGCTCGGCGGCGCGCTGCGCGGCCGTCAGCACGCCGCTCGCTCCTATGTTGTACATACAAAGGCCTCACCGGACGTTGGAGCGCACGGCGTCAGCATGCGAGAGCGGCAGGTGCTCGGCGGCGCGCTGCGCGGCCGTCAGCACGCCGCTCGCTCCTATGTTGTACATACAAAGGCCTCACCGGACGTTGGAGCGCACGGCGTCAGCATGCGAGAGCGGCAGGTGCTCGGCGGCGCGCTGCGCGGCCGTCAGCACGCCGCTCGCTCCTATGTTGTACATACAAAGGCCTCACCGGACGTTGGAGCGCACGGCGTCAGCATGCGAGAGCGGCAGGTGCTCGGCGGCGCGCTGCGCGGCCGTCAGCACGCCGCTCGCTCCTATGTTGTACATACAAAGGCCTCACCGGACGTTGGAGCGCACGGCGTCAGCATGCGAGAGCGGCAGGTGCTCGGCGGCGCGCTGCGCGGCCGTCAGCACGCCGCTCGCTCCTATGTTGTACATACAAAGGCCTCACCGGACGTTGGAGCGCACGGCGTCAGCATGCGAGAGCGGCAGGTGCTCGGCGGCGCGCTGCGCGGCCGTCAGCACGCCGCTCGCTCCTATGTTGTACATACAAAAGCCTCACCGGACGTTGGAGCGCACGGCGTCAGCATGCGAGAGCGGCAGGTGCTCGGCGGCGCGCTGCGCGGCCGTCAGCACGCCGCTCGCTCCTATGTTGTACATACAAAGGCCTCACCGGACGTTGGAGCGCACGGCGTCAGCATGCGAGAGCGGCAGGTGCTCGGCGGCGCGCTGCGCGGCCGTCAGCACGCCGCTCGCTCCTATGTTGTACATACAAAGGCCTCACCGGACGTTGGAGCGCACGGCGTCAGCATGCGAGAGCGGCAGGTGCTCGGCGGCGCGCTGCGCGGCCGTCAGCACGCCGCTCGCTCCTATGTTGTACATACAAAGGCCTCACCGGACGTTGGAGCGCACGGCGTCAGCATGCGAGAGCGGCAGGTGCTCGGCGGCGCGCTGCGCGGCCGTCAGCACGCCGCTCGCTCCTATGTTGTACATACAAAGGCCTCACCGGACGTTGGAGCGCACGGCGTCAGCATGCGAGAGCGGCAGGTGCTCGGCGGCGCGCTGCGCGGCCGTCAGCACGCCGCTCGCTCCTATGTTGTACATACAAAGGCCTCACCGGACGTTGGAGCGCACGGCGTCAGCATGCGAGAGCGGCAGGTGCTCGGCGGCGCGCTGCGCGGCCGTCAGCACGCCGCTCGCTCCTATGTTGTACATACAAAGGCCTCACCGGACGTTGGAGCGCACGGCGTCAGCATGCGAGAGCGGCAGGTGCTCGGCGGCGCGCTGCGCGGCCGTCAGCACGCCGCTCGCTCCTATGTTGTACATACAAAGGCCTCACCGGACGTTGGAGCGCACGGCGTCAGCATGCGAGAGCGGCAGGTGCTCGGCGGCGCGCTGCGCGGCCGTCAGCACGCCGCTCGCTCCTATGTTGTACATACAAAGGCCTCACCGGACGTTGGAGCGCACGGCGTCAGCATGCGAGAGCGGCAGGTGCTCGGCGGCGCGCTGCGCGGCCGTCAGCACGCCGCTCGCTCCTATGTTGTACATACAAAGGCCTCACCGGACGTTGGAGCGCACGGCGTCAGCATGCGAGAGCGGCAGGTGCTCGGCGGCGCGCTGCGCGGCCGTCAGCACGCCGCTCGCTCCTATGTTGTACATACAAAGGCCTCACCGGACGTTGGAGCGCACGGCGTCAGCATGCGAGAGCGGCAGGTGCTCGGCGGCGCGCTGCGCGGCCGTCAGCACGCCGCTCGCTCCTATGTTGTACATACAAAGGCCTCACCGGACGTTGGAGCGCACGGCGTCAGCATGCGAGAGCGGCAGGTGCTCGGCGGCGCGCTGCGCGGCCGTCAGCACGCCGCTCGCTCCTATGTTGTACATACAAAGGCCTCACCGGACGTTGGAGCGCACGGCGTCAGCATGCGAGAGCGGCAGGTGCTCGGCGGCGCGCTGCGCGGCCGTCAGCACGCCGCTCGCTCCTATGTTGTACATACAAAGGCCTCACCGGACGTTGGAGCGCACGGCGTCAGCATGCGAGAGCGGCAGGTGCTCGGCGGCGCGCTGCGCGGCCGTCAGCACGCCGCTCGCTCCTATGTTGTACATACAAAGGCCTCACCGGACGTTGGAGCGCACGGCGTCAGCATGCGAGAGCGGCAGGTGCTCGGCGGCGCGCTGCGCGGCCGTCAGCACGCCGCTCGCTCCTATGTTGTACATACAAAGGCCTCACCGGACGTTGGAGCGCACGGCGTCAGCATGCGAGAGCGGCAGGTGCTCGGCGGCGCGCTGCGCGGCCGTCAGCACGCCGCTCGCTCCTATGTTGTACATACAAAGGCCTCACCGGACGTTGGAGCGCACGGCGTCAGCATGCGAGAGCGGCAGGTGCTCGGCGGCGCGCTGCGCGGCCGTCAGCACGCCGCTCGCTCCTATGTTGTACATACAAAGGCCTCACCGGACGTTGGAGCGCACGGCGTCAGCATGCGAGAGCGGCAGGTGCTCGGCGGCGCGCTGCGCGGCCGTCAGCACGCCGCTCGCTCCTATGTTGTACATACAAAGGCCTCACCGGACGTTGGAGCGCACGGCGTCAGCATGCGAGAGCGGCAGGTGCTCGGCGGCGCGCTGCGCGGCCGTCAGCACGCCGCTCGCTCCTATGTTGTACATACAAAGGCCTCACCGGACGTTGGAGCGCACGGCGTCAGCATGCGAGAGCGGCAGGTGCTCGGCGGCGCGCTGCGCGGCCGTCAGCACGCCGCTCGCTCCTATGTTGTACATACAAAGGCCTCACCGGACGTTGGAGCGCACGGCGTCAGCATGCGAGAGCGGCAGGTGCTCGGCGGCGCGCTGCGCGGCCGTCAGCACGCCGCTCGCTCCTATGTTGTACATACAAAGGCCTCACCGGACGTTGGAGCGCACGGCGTCAGCATGCGAGAGCGGCAGGTGCTCGGCGGCGCGCTGCGCGGCCGTCAGCACGCCGCTCGCTCCTATGTTGTACATACAAAGGCCTCACCGGACGTTGGAGCGCACGGCGTCAGCATGCGAGAGCGGCAGGTGCTCGGCGGCGCGCTGCGCGGCCGTCAGCACGCCGCTCGCTCCTATGTTGTACATACAAAGGCCTCACCGGACGTTGGAGCGCACGGCGTCAGCATGCGAGAGCGGCAGGTGCTCGGCGGCGCGCTGCGCGGCCGTCAGCACGCCGCGGAACGCGCGCTCGCTGTTGCTGTTGCGAACAGCGTCTGGATCCTAAGTTGTACATAGAAAACAACTATTTAGCATGCATGACAAATACAATTAAATAAGGGGACGATTACGTTGCGACAATTTTGTAGAGATGTGAATATAAAATAATTTCTTTGTTCTTTTAATAATTGATTGTACTAAATTCAGTTAGCACACTCACGTTCAAGAACTCGTGCGCAGCTCCCATCTTGCTGTGTATCTGCGACTGCAGCGCCTTCAACACAGCTATGTTGTCCTTCTCACCTCCGTCTTCTACATAAGATGTCAGTTGTAGCACTCTGAGAAAAATTTAAATAAATCTAAAATTAAAATTTAAGAAAAACCCCCGATTTCAATGCCAATAATTTTCGTAAATGTAAAACAACATAACATTATGTAATGTGGACGCGATGCGCTTTCATTTGATACCACACAGTAGTATATTTGCAGATTTTCGTATCCCCCATAACTTTTAAACGGCTCAACCGATTTTCATGAAACATGTCTAAGAACACCCGGGCCAAACTCACCTTTCATACAAAAATAACAAATTGAAATTGCCCCATCCGTTCGGGAGCTATGATGGAACAGACAGACAGACATACACAGACAGACACGTCAAACTTATAAGACCCCTCTTTTTTGGTCGGGTTTTAAAAATATAGTAAGCCTATATTGCCGTACTTGTAACTATTAAATACAAGTAGTTGTCCTGTGTGCCGAATTTCATTTAAATCGTATCAGTAGTTTTTGCTTGAATGAGGAACACTCGCGATAACGATGCTGAAATGCGAACGCTGAAGGAATTTTTTAATAGACCACTAGTTCTTGAGATAAACGCGTTCAAACAAACCATCAAACAAACTGCTTTATACTTTAAGGCTTGGTATTCCAGCAGAGACCGCGCTTTTATGATTTTTATAACCATCTGAGACAAAGAAAATGGTGTTTACAAATTTGAAATAAATATTACTTTAAGATCTAGTCAAATTAGCATTCAGTTACAAGATCTAATTAACTTCACTCGATAGAAAAAAATCCCAAAGTTACACCTTTTTGTGATGTATTTTCGATATTATGACTGAATTACCCACTGAAACGTCCGGGCGACTATGGTTACCCACCGTTCAAACGTCCACGTCACCGCGTAAACGTTTTTGGCCGCGAGCGCGTCCCATTTTTTACATAAATGGGCATATATTCCTAACTGCTACACCTACGCTCAAAATAAAAACACCACAAAAAAGCTAAAACTATACGCAATCAATAAATTTATAGATTTAAGTATTAAATGAATCATAAGGGTCTCAAAAAAAATCCTAATCTAGAAAAAGTTGCTTAAAAATTCATATTTTTTTCTGGAATGGATTTCATAGGTTTTAATTGTAGTTCTTCCTTATGCATATGCATATATATTATTAAACTAGATGATACAAGCTATGTTTTGATACAAATTAATCACTACCTTTCCTTTCAATAACTACCAGAATAAACCAAAACAAACCACCTCTTGCTGAGGCAACTGTGGTGGCCCGGCGGCGAAACACAACAAACAAATCTAAAAATCTCGGTTGTTTCATTATATTTTGATCGTAAGAGTTAATTAAAATATGTTTTATGAATGTTGTCTCCATTAAAAGTAATTATTTCTTTAGAATTCACTGAATCACTTCACACACATGATTATCAACCCGGCATGCAACAATAACATGGTCATTGATGTCGAACAAAAATATATTCGTAAATATTCTTTTATCGGACAAAGTATAATCGTATATATTATTATAGAATGAATCTTGAGGATTACTTTGATATATTACACTAAGTAAATAGGGCAAATACAACAATAATAATTACCATTCTAAAACACACGCGCGTGACTCACAATGTAAACAAACAAGTCCAAAGATAACAATTTTTTTTTATAAAATTTTTGTTGCCAGGTATGGTTTTATTGAATCGGAATAGTTCCGAAATTTATTTAGCTCTATCTGGCAACAATTTCGGGCAACTCTAACGTATTTCAACGGAGAAATAGACGAAAAAGTCTACTAGGTCAGCTGGGCCAGTCAGTCAGTTTGTCGCAATCAAACATTTTTGAACAAGAGGCACTTCAAATAAATCATTATTTTTCAAAATATTGAATATTTAAAATTTTTCGTGTTGGCGATAATGACGATCTGTAGATAATAATGACTTTATTAATGACGAAGTGTTGCCGATAGTAACAGCTTCTCAAGATTTAGTTTAATATCAAATCTAAAATAGTGATTTCAAGAGTTGTATTATTAAAACCACTTAAAACATACTGAAAAATAAATCAACTTACCTACTTTTAGATATATGAATCAATATTTTTTAAGGAACTGGCGTATAACTACAATACAATCCAGGTAGGTAGTCTATTTTTATCACTATAAATATATTGTTACAAAACATGATTTCCCAACAAACAATGATGTACCTACCTAATAAATATACAATAGCAAATTTAAAAAAGGTATGTGTGCGATTCACTCACGATAGAAGTGAAACTTCAGTAAATCGACAAAAGAATAAGAAGAATAAAAAAAAAACAAAAGAAAATACTATGCAAAAAGATTTTGTTCGGGCGGTCACCCACCCATCCAAGTACTGGCGTCGCGCAAAGTTGCTTAACCTTGTTAGCGTTCATTTATTATTTATTTAGCGTTAAGCCAATCTTAGCTTACCCGACAGGTAAGCCAATCTTATTTCCATTTCCGTTGCATACAGTTTCAAATCACAACGATTCTATAGAAGTTTCACCTCAAAAAAAAAAAAAAAAATTTTGTACTTTGGTAAATAATTTGGTAGTAATTTTCCGTCCACGGTGGACGTCCTACGCTGCGCTTGCCGATACCGGGCCTCCAATTGAGAACTTTTCAGCCCAACGACCATCTGCTCCACGGGCAATATGGCCAGCCCACTGCCACTTTAAAGAGCTAATCCGTTTGGCTATGTCGGTGATGACCCTCGTTCTTCTACGTATCTTCTCATTTCTGATTCGATCACGTAATGCTTGGGGTCATAGCGCTCTCCTTAGCTGATTGAGCGACTCTGAGTTTGCTTATACCCATACAGGAGTAAGTTCAGCTTGTAAACTGTCGGCATCTCAGAGTTATTACGCCCGGTTTGACAGAGCAGGTATTTCTGAATTCAATTGCAGAGGGTGGTGATGTGATTCAAGCGTGGAGATATCTGTCAGAATGCTTTTCTGTAAACCGTGGCCTATGATATCACGAACTCGTACCATCACATCCTAATACGGCAAGCCCCGTCATGGTGAATATTAGTTAATAAATCTAAATAGTGTTAATAACCATGATTGTTTCAAAATTTATAATAGCCCGTAATATGTCTAATGCATTAAAATGTCCAATCCAGATCCAGATTATATTTTAAACAAAACAGAATTTAAGAACAATTAAACTTTATATTAAGATAATAAATCATTTTGGCAACGTTCACCATTCCTCTTTTTCATTTAACGTCATTTTGGTAACACGTTTTTTCCACAAATTTCAATTTTACAAACTTGTTTGTTAAGTTGCAACGGAAAAAATCGGAGAGCTGTTAAGCGTTCACAACCCCTTTCTTATGGGTGTGTAAAAACAACTCAACAAGCATTATTTGTCAAGATATAGTTGAAACGGGACTGCCGTGACAAAGTTAGGAGAATCAAATTAAAACTTAAAATGTGAGAACTATGTGCACGTTGAACCACTTTAAATTGCATCGGCAAACAGAAAGACGGGGGGAGTGTCCAGAATTGCCATGCAATGCTTATTAACGCATTCCGTTTTTTTATAGTGTTACAAAATAGCACGGTTGGCATAAATGACGATATTTTTTTAACATTGTTTGATGCCGTTTTTTATTAACTTCTAGTAAAAAAAATTAAGCTTTTATTTTTTGAACGTATTGTTAAAACATTAAAGAACAATATTTGCACACATAATTTGACAATATCTTAGTGTTAAATTAATTGTACAAGGATATAGCATGAAATGCACCTTTGTGACATGAGTGGTAATGACGTTTTTAGAACAAAAAGCGGTATTAGTTTTTTTTAGCCACTTAATCTAAAAACGGTCTTGATTGCTTTTTCCTTATTAATCTAGCTTACGAAATCTAGAACATTTAATAACAAAAACTATACAGTTCGCAAGTTCATTGGTGGGACATAGATTTTGACCGTATTTGAGAATGACCCCCTAACGTTTCAGTATACTTTTATTTTTATTTTTGTACGTAATGAAAGACTCTAAATATTTCTAAACATATTCGCAGAGTTTGACTTGATAAAATGACTTTCTTTATTAATATTTTTGAATACCTAAAAAATGCACGAGCCCGACGGCTTGGCAGGCTCGATCAGTCGCGCGCTATTTCGCAGCCAACGCTAAATGCCTACTCCTGCAGGAATACCTAGCCTTAAGTATAGATTTTGAAACACCTTGAATAGGATTCTCACAGTATTTTCAAAGTGAATAGTATACATCCATACCTGATAATTTCGTGTATCTCATCAGCCATTCTCTGAGCGAGGTAGTTTCTGTTCTCAGCCGCCTCTTCAATACCCTTTCCGCCTGGAAGTTAAAATATAATAAATAATAATAATAATTATAAATTCTTTATTGTACATGACGGCGTAACGACCTGGTTCTTCATTGTAGTGCGTTTGGAAGTAGCATAGAATCAACTTAAAATGTCCGATCCACTCAATCGCGCGACGTTTACCTGCGGCCGGTACCGGTCGGTGTCAGCCGACCGGGCTAACAGCCAATCGGGTGGCCGCAGGTGGAGGGGTTGTTTACGAGTTGCACTGCTATTTAAAGTACAGTTCCAATAGTCCGGGAGGTCATTATTTCTTTGGCTTCTGCTCTGTGCAAACGCTGTCGGAGTTACTTGTTGACTTTATCTATATCTCTGTTAAACTGAGCCTCAGATTATTTGTGTGATTGATATTGTTCGTTTAATCCCGTAATTAATTATTATTCGATGATATAATCTGTTTAAATTACTATGAGCAAATCACTCAAACCTTTCAAGGTTCATAAATAAACAAAATGTACAAAAGGCGAGCTTAACCCTAAAAGAGTTTTCTGACAGCAAACCTCGTCATTGTGATATGTGCTAACAGATATGGCTGACATTGTGCACATACAGTAAAAAAAGAAAAGATAACGTACCTAATGGCATACTAATCTACATAATAGACTTACTAACTACCTTAGAAATATAATATGATACACATAATAAAATAAAACTTAGTGAAACAGCAGATAAATAAAAATTGGCGTTTTATCATAAAAGATGGTGTCATCATCAACGTCATGTCGACCATGGGTCGTCCACGGCTGGACATAGAATAGATCAAAAATATGGGGCTTTGACCATAATAAACGGTGATGGCAAACATTGTGAGGAAACCGGCATGTTCTGAGAAATTTAAAAGAGTTTGAAGGACATGTGACATTCACCAACCCGCAGTTGGCCAGCGTGGTGAATTAAGGCCTAATCTCTCTCGTCAAGAGTGAAGTCCCTGTGTCCCAGCAGTGGGAACGTTAATAGGGTGATGATGATGATGATGACCATAATATACCGCTGGTACGATATGGGTGGTGGTGTGCCCGAGCCTGGTTCGGCACGAGATACTGATTTTTTTCCGCGGGAAACAACGTTATTCTCCACGGGTTTATAGTAGCCTATAGCCTTCCTGTATTAAGCTATCTAACCTTGAAATAATTTTCCAAATCGGGACCAGTAGTACCTAAGATTATTGCGTACCAACAAACAAACTCTTCAACTTTAATCTAATATATAAAATTCTCGTGTCACATGTGTATTTTCGTTGCCATACTCCTTCGAAACGGCTTGACCGATTCACATGAAATTTTGTGAGCATATTGAGTGGGTCTGAGAATCGGCCAACATCTATATTTTATTTTTAAATTATATGCAGAAAAAATTAAGACACATCTAACCTGCAAGGTGAGGTTTATCACTTATTAAAAACATTAAAGAATCTATTTTTTATTTTGCAAAACAACTTTTGCTGGGGTCTGCTAGTATTAGTATAAATTTGTATATTATATCAGCTTTCTAATATTACTATAGATTATGTACAGTTACCTTCAGTGAGTATATGTATATATATCTTCATGGAACAGATGAGCACTGGGGCCAGTTGCTTCACGCTCTCGAGACACGCGGCCAGCGTCTCCGCGTGCGGTGGATGCGTCAGTTCCGATGCGCGCGCGGCCACCTGGAACACAAAATAATATTTAATAACTAAATTGTTGAGGATTTTTAACAACATTATGCCATTTTGCCACGGTAAAAGTATTATGCTGGCTGTACACAAGCGCCGAGACACCCCGAGACAGGCCGAACGCGCGTGTGTACAGGGCGCTCTCGTCTCGTCTCGCTGTCTCGTTCTCGTCTCGGTCGCTCTCGGTGGCTTGTCGGTTTTTTGCGCCCGAGTCAAAGGGTCTCGTTGGCTCTCGCGAGGTAAACGAGAGCGAGCATGTACACACTCGTTCATTTACTTGCTCGCTAATAGTATTTAATATTTTTTTAATTTAATTTTAATTTAATTTAATAAAATTATTTTTTTTCTTATTTCTTCATGGTTTACGAATTTTATTTTTATAGTATATGTTAAAAAAATTATAATAGCTCATGGCACAAACACAAATAGCAGCAGCAATTTCTACGTCCATTGTCGCGTGAGTCTTCAGTTCAAATGTTAGAACGCGTGTGTACAGCCGGCATTATAGTTAGTTTGTCTGCCTCAGTGGCCCGGTGGGTGAGGGTCCGCTTGCGGCGCAAAAGGTAGCGGGTTCGATTCTCGCTAAGGGGACAAGTGTTTGTATGTTCTGCAAGCACTTTCTCCTAGGTCTGGGTGACCAAAAAATGAAAATGTCTATGCATGTATATCTATTAATATTAAGTATACCAGATGTCTAGTACCCGTAACACAAGCTTAGAGCTTACCACGGGCTAGATGTTGTTGCGTGGATTGTCCGGAAATATTTATTTATTTATTAATGGGACCAATCCATTGCAGCAGGAATTTAGTAGCATAAGGGCTTATTTCACAAAATCCAAGTTAACTAATCAACGGTTAATTATGTCAATAATACGTGTCAATGGTTAGTTAAGTCAAGAGCTATCTCGCTTTGTCACATGTGACTGAGCGACATAGCTCTATATTTTAACCATTGTCTAACTTTACCCAAAGACAGTGAAAGACAGACACAAATATATCAGATGAATAAATTGAATCTGGCTACTTAAATCAATCTACAAATGTAAAGAAATATGCATTACAAAATGAAGGCATCACTGACCAGTGGCGTAGCTATCATAGGGCCAGGTGGTGCAGTGCACCAGGGCCCACGAGCTCAGGGGGCCCTCTAGCCTTAGCTTTGAAAAAAAAAGGAAATGATTGACTCTCTTTTTCTTCCATTGAACATAATGAAGATTTTGATAGAGACGACCGACGTATGGATTTAGCCTACTAGGGATGATTCAACCCACTGTTTCCTATTCTTATTCCCTATCAATCATTTACATATCAATAAGTTCAAACTACGCGGAAAGAGAGGCCCGGGGAGGGCCCGATTCTCTCACTATGCACCAGGGCCCTTGTCCCCCTAGCTACGCCATTGTCACTGACACGATATCACAGATAATAGTCCAAGAGCTAGTGAACCCTGGGAGTAACGGTCTCCCTGTAAGGTTAGAAATTTGTACACTGACGATTTATGGCATGCTGAGAGCAATAGCCATGACCTGGCAGGCGTCAGCCCTGCACGTCATCAGCCCCTTTATTTTTCGAACTGTTAAGTAAATGGGGTTTCAAAACTTGTTTCTGTAAGTTTGAAAATTTAATAGAATAAAGTTTATTTATTGTACATCTTAAAAAAAACCTCCCTTCTCTAATCTAACCTTACAGGGAGACCGTTACTCCCAGGGTTCACTAGCTCTCCAGCTATAAGCAATCATGCAAGAGGAAAGATATATAGAAGATGGAAATAAAAAAAAACCCACCTCCCTCGCGGCCCGCGACAGCGCCGGCGATATGTCCCGTAGGAACTGCACCAGGTCCTCCATGGTGTCGATCACCTCCGCAACGCCCAGGTAATCTAGCACCTACAATGATACCACACGTCACTAGTGATAATAATGATAAGGGGAGGATAGGACTGCTATACTTTACTTTTAAAAATCTAAATTTAAAATTTAAGAAAAACCCCCGATTCCAATGCCATAATTTCCTTAAACGTAAAACAACATAATATTATGTAATGTGGACGCGATGCGATTTAATTTGATACCCCACACTAGTATATTTGCAGATTTTCGGTTTTAATTTCCCACTCTCACCCCCATAACTTTTAAACGGCACAACCGATTTTCATGAAACATGTCTAAGAACACTAGCGCCAGACTCACCTTTCATACAAAAAAAAAATTTAATTGAAATCGCTCCATGCGTTTGGGAGCTATGGTGCCACAGACAGACAGACAGACAGACAGACACACATACAGACAGACAGACACGTCAAACTTATAACACCCCTCTTTTTTGGTCGGGGGTTAAAAATAGAGGAGTCGGAGTTGCTAAATTTGCAGTTTCTAATGCTGGGTTTACATAACACCCCGCTTTCACCATTGGCTGTGGACGCGATCAGATATGGTTCGACTCGGTTGTTCTTAAATGGGTTATTGTTTGATTTAAAGTTTTTTTTTTCACCAAACAGTGTATGTATTATTTTTTCTGTTTCCCAGCTGTTTTTATTACATTTAAATTTATTCCGTATATAATTTAGTACGTCAAAATAAAGAAATGCGTAAATCATAAAAGTAATGCTAATTAACTAATTATATCACATATCACGTGAGTAACCCCAGTTTTCAAGGTGAATTACGTAATAACATTCATAAATTGAAATGACATCTATAGGCGAGCTTTATAAAGTATATTTGCCCGGATTCGTAAGTAAAAAATTGAGGTGTTCTTTTAATTGAAACATGCTTGAGACTACAATATACCTACTGCAAAATAGAATATACTCCCATATATCTTTTATTACCTTCTTGCACTCCTTAACGATCTTCCTGACTTCCGACTCGTCGAAGCAGAGCAACAGAGCTGATGTTCCTTGCAGGATCCCGCGGGAGCCTTCAATCAGCTTTTTCCTAAAAGCAGAAACGGCACAATTAATTTTATTTTTTTTATATTTCATCATCATTCTCCTGCCCTTATCCCACATTACGTGGGGTCTCTACTCTGTCACTCGTCATCTCAACACTCACTCCTCTCTTACACATGTCATCCTTTACACAGTCCATCCATCTTTTCTTTGGTCTACCTCTTCCCACATATCCATCATCACACATATCTGAGAGAGAGAGAGAGAGAGAGAAAACATTTATTGACACAACACACACATAACCAGTAAAATACAGTAAAACAAAACAAGAAAAAAAATAAGATATTTATATAATACTAAACATAAATAATTGAATGTGTTGTGCCAAAAGGGCTCGCCTCTGCATAAGCATATCCACCGTTAGGTGGATTTGCGCTGGTTTTCAGACGAGACCTAATGACAAACAACCATATCTAACACTAATAATCTAAATACTATTTTTTTAAATTTATGAATGTATTTTTACCCGACTGCGCGACGCAAAGGAGTGGTTATGTGTTTAGTATTTTTAACATAGTTTTGTAATGCAGATGTTTCATGAATAAAACTTTCTTTATCTTTTATCTTTATCAGTCTTATGTATGTTCCTTTCTAGCCATATGTTTTAGTTATATACCAAACGCCTGGGCCGATTCATACGTCGATAGATTCCTCTTAGTTCGGCGAGTGTCGTCGGTGAAAAGTCAATTTGGCGAATACTGGACGCCATTTTGTAAAAATAAAAAAAATGATAACACTGTGTAGTTGAGAAATATCGGAATATCCAGGAAGGCACGGGAATTGTCCTGACTGAATTGTACTTATTACTACTTTAATAATAAACTACCTACATTCAAATCCAATGTATTGTCTTGTTATTGTTTGCAGTTTGTATTTTATTTGTGGTGTACAATAAAGAGTTATCTATCTACATTACAGTAGTGTTTTAGGATCATTTTTAGTTAGCTTTTCATTATTTTCGAACCTGCTAAACGTTTGGGATCTCAACCATTCTCACTTAAAAGGCTGTAAAAAATCCCAATTTATTTATTAAAGTAAACAAACACGATGAGAAAGTCCTAGTCGGGTAATATTTTTTTCTTATATTATTGAAATTAAGATTTCTAAATAAGTATTGTTGCAATCTAGAGGCAAAATTTTAAGCCGTAGGACGTCGATTGTTCGACTAACACCTGCCTCATGGCGTACCTTCCAGTCATTCCTAAAGCGCTCTAACCATCCATCTCCATCCGTCTAATTTCATGCGCTGCAGCAGCGTGGTCCCAGTCTCAGTCCTGTTGTATTATGAATGCTCTGTTCCGCCTAGAGACAGTGTACCTGGCGGGTCCGGAGTAGGGGTCTGCGCGCAGCATGTCCGAGGCCTGCTGCAGGAGCGTCGCGGCGGTCTCCACGCGGCGCAGGGCTCCGGGCATGTCCTGGCGTAGAACTGCGTCGTCTGATGACTCGATAGTCTCGTGCCCGACCTGGTGACAAGGCGCCAAGAAAGTTATAATATTGAAACACGTGTGCAAATCTAAGAATACTCAAACATAAAGTGTATAACTTAAATATTTTTAGGCTTTGTGGGTTTTCCGATATTTGGAAGGTGTTGCAATTTTGATGCTGTTGTGGTTTATTTTCTGTGACATAGCTTGCAACAGCGCTGAAAGAATTAATATTTACTGCTCTGGATACGTAATGGCTTAATTAATTCTATAGTTTACAAAGTCTGTCTATAAGTATCTTAGCTCTTGGCGCTAAAGCCGAAGTCTTAACCTTTTTGTAAAAATTACCTTCGTACTAGACTTACGACATCATATTTACGTCAATAAAATATCAAATCTGAACAATGCAACGCACTAAGCACCACTCACACACTCCAAAAATCAAAACCTGCAATTTGTCGACTGGTACTCCCCCCGGAACTAGGAACTTAATAACATATAACAGTCACTGACCTGCCGACTGCACTGACATTCGCGACATGTGGGTGCAATGTACATGCGAATGCACGGCACGCTCCACTGGGCATAAATAAATAAATATTTCCGGACAATCCACACAACAACATCTAGCACCGTGGTAAGCTCTTAGCTTGTATTACGGGTACTAGACATCTGATATACTTAATATAATATACATACATACATAGATATTTTTATTATACATATTAAACACTCAGACCAAGGAGAAAGTGCTTGCAGAACATACAAACACTTCACCCCTCGGCGGGAATCGAACCCGCTACCTCTTGCGCCGCAAGCGGACTCTAGCCCACCGCGCCACTGAGGCAGTCATAGTCATAGGCTGCACGGATTCAATTACTTACCTACAAGTGTTGTTATGGACAACTAAAGCCCTGAGTGCATTTGCGTATGCTATCATCGGCTTGGACTCGCCCGAAATGGCATAGGCTACGTAATATCAGCCAAGCAAGGACATGTTCCTTGCTCCCGACTTTTGGCCTGAAGGTGTCGTATACTGACGCTAAGAGATGTGTTCACGAAGAAAGTTTCGTATTCGTTTTAAGTTATATATCTTAGTCTGTAAGGTATTTATTAATGTGCCTTTGTAAGGTATTTTATATGTATACGTGGTTCGCGGGGCATATTTACCTTGCTGTAACACAGTTTCTAACTAGCACGTCAGGTAAAGTCCTACAGACTGCGTTAATTATGTAATAGTTTCTTTGGATTTAAAAAATAAAATTGATTGAATATGTACCGCTATCAACCGTACGAAAGAAACCCTCTCAGCCTGTTATTTGCGGACACTCGTATAGTTCTAGGCTCGTCCAACTTAAAAAGTATTGGATATTTATTTTTGGAGTTTACTCCTTAAGAAACGATTTGAGTTATAAGGCCCGGTACTGAAATTTTATGAGGAGTAAAATCAAGTGGAACACATAAAGTTGAGGCGTTACGTAGAAAGAGACAAACATATATATCTGTAGGATTGAACGTGTAAAAGAATGAGATGGAATACATTACACAGCGTATCTCATTCTCGGGGTCTCCTCTTTGCGCGATACTTCGTAGTCTCACTGTATTTTATTTATATTATTTTGTAACATACTTTATGTAATACGCTTTATTGAAGTAATATAAATAATCCGAATAATTACAGATATATGTTTGTTTATCTTATCATTTTAGCAGATGCGTTCATTTACCCTTTTTTTCTATTCAATATATATTATAATTATCGTTCGTAAGGAGTAAACTCAAATCGTGCGTCGTAGCTGACACACACACACTTTTTTTTTATTTATTTAACAGGACCACCAACTACAAAATACACTTAAGAATAAGATACCTTTTGTGAAAGAGCTATTGTAATCTTACACAGCAGAACGACACGAATGTCTGTTATTCAGAAATATCATAATCACCTATATATTTTCATTTTTTCGTCATACAATCAACTGTTTTTGGGGTACAGCGCAAAGAGTGCGTACAGTCATAATATGACCTAATGAAAGGACAGTGGCTTGAGTTACAGTTAAGGTCCCAATTAAGGTTTAAGGTCTCAGTTTTAATAATAGCACTAGTTTAAACTTTAGTGGATTTTGATGCTATATTAGTGTTACATTAAAAATGTTTTTTTTTTTGTAAAATTAAATTGAGATTATAGAAAGTGAGCTTTGCGCGAAAAACTGCTTTTTATGACCTTTATAACCGTTGTAACCTTCAAACCGCCTGAAATTCCAAATTTGACCCCTTATTTTACGTTAAATATTTGGGCTAATTAATAAATTGCCTTGAAAAGTTTGTTGACAGCCAACGACACGGCCTGCACCGGCCGCGTTATATCAATAAAAAGTGAGATATGCGCGAAAAACGCCTTATATGATCTTTAACCTTCACACCTCCTGTCATTCAGAAGTTGACCCCTTATTTTAATGAAAATAATTGGTCTAATTATTAAATTACCTTGACGAGGTTGTTGACGGCCAGCGACACGGCCTGCACCGGCCGCGCCAGATCCGGCATCGCGTTGCCATCCTCTGCTTCTTCGTGGAGGATCACCAGTCGCGAAACCTGCAAGAGAAAGAGGTTCACTTTTAGACATATCGTCATGGTTATAAGAAATTTCAAGTTTTATGCCCGCTTTCCACTGCGTAAGTGAAATGAGCGAGAAATAGTCAACCGGAACGTAGTTTGAAATGATAAATAGCTTTTTCCCTTCCACTAAGAAAGAGTTTTACAAAATAATTTATTTCGCCTTCCACTGAAAACGAAAACTGAACTCGCTCAACTCGCTAACCTCTTATGTGACTCTTTCAACTCGCTCACTCCGCTCCGCTTTGGTGGAAGCACATGGATGAAACCCATCGTTACGTGTATAGCGGAGTCCGTAATGGGTCCGTTTCGCTCGCAGTGGAAAGCGGGCATTAAGGTGCCTTAGCGGCGCGGTGGGCGACGGTCCGCTTGCGGCGCAAGGTCACGGGTTCTATTTCCGCCGAGGGGTCAAGTGTTTGTATGTTCTGCAATCACTTTCTCCTTGGTCTGGGTGTTTAATATGTGTAATAAAAAAATCGATATATGTATCTCTATTATCTACACTAATATTATAAAGAGGAAAGATTTGTACCTATTTTTGTATGTTTGTAATGAATAGGCTCAAAAAGTACTGGGCCCATTTAAAATAGAATGCTACATTCTTCCAATTTGACATAGGCTACATTTCATTTTGAAAAAAATTAGGGATCCTTGGTAAAATTTGAACAATGTAACCGAAGGTGTAGAAAAATGAGTCTTAAAATGTCTTTCGTCGAATGCGCTGCCGAAACTATTAGCAATAGAACAAAATAATGTACAACAATATTGAAGAACATCATAATGTCTACAAAAAACTCCGCGGTAGCATATTATGTCCAACTATTGTAATTATGTCACTACAACTTTTTTCATTTTAAACATTAATCTTATATATATAAAAATGAATCGCAAAATGTGTTGCTAAGCGCATAACTCAACTTTTTTTTAAATGTTCGTTGGAGTTCAAGGATGGTTTTTACGGCGAGGAAAATTCGAATAATTTCCGGGAAAATTTTATACCCGTGCGACGCCGGGGCGGGCCGCTAGTTATGTATATAGAGATGTCTAGTACCCGTAACATAAGCTTAAAGCTTACCACGGGGCTAGATGTTGTTGGGTGGGTCTCCGTATATATTTATCAATTTATTTTATTTTTATTAAATGTTCTGGGCTTTATTCGCAACAATATAATCTAATTTAAAGGTTAAGTGCCTACTCTTAGACAGTCAAGATAATGATCGAAAGCACTTTCACCAGTACTTTAGCTATATTTAAAATCTTCTCACGAGATAAGCTCACGAACAATGGAGTATAAAAATGACTGAGTTCACACAGTTATTACATAAAAGCAGACTCTGCGACGTTAGTTTGTCACTATTGGGAGAGTATCTATGTACTCAACATGATTTTAAATTTATAACCAGTTTTTAAGGTAGCTTGAAAGTTTTCTTCGTTTTTAACTAAATTTCCGAGTGTTACTTGTTGTCTATATAGGTAGAGAAGAAATGCTGTCGGTAGAATAGACTTCTTGTATTAATAGAATAGTTTTTATTATTATTATTAAGAATACTTTATTCACAAGAAAAAACAAAAGGTGGGATTAATGCCAAGGCATTTTGTACCTGCCAACCTTTTCTACCGTTTTTGTGTGACGAGACATAATTTTTCAAATTTCTTCTGAATTTAAGTGAGCAACTCCCATTCCAATAGTTAAATTGGTTCATATCTTTATTGATTTGCTCCTTTTTTAACCGACTTAAAAAAAAAAAGGTTTCTCAATTCGACCGTATATTTTTTTTATGTATGTCCGCGGATAACTTTGTCGTTTATGAACCGATTTTGATTATTATTATTTTGTTGGAAAGGGAGTATCCCCAGGGTGGTCCCATGGTCAGGAAACCTGGATCTGGTGGTGGAATCCTGAAGAAATTGAAGGAAACTCTTGAAAAAATTGTCTTTACGACTTGTGTCTTC
Source organism: Gymnoscelis rufifasciata (assembly GCA_929108375.1). NCBI lineage: Eukaryota > Metazoa > Arthropoda > Insecta > Lepidoptera > Geometridae > Gymnoscelis > Gymnoscelis rufifasciata. The sequence goes on along the minus strand of OV815327.1, from coordinate 1,257,262 downwards.
CTTATTATTCAATATAATGAATTTTAAAGCCCTTTTATTAATGAGGGTCTGGTGTTGATCTGATGATGGAGGGAAAGGCGGTCGAGGGAACTCTTCAACGATTTACAGCAAGTACTTTGTGTTTGGGCTTGATTAACTTATATTACTGAGACCGTTCATCTAAGTGGGTTTTGACTGATATTAGGGGTCTGATGATGAAAATGAAGGACATTCAAAGGAACTCTATAAGGTATATTTTAGTAGAGTAATCACTAAAAATTATGAAATAAAACTTTTTTGCCAAAAATTAAACCAACTTCAAAACGGTAACTGATAAGTAAAAAATAAATTAACTTTACAAATCATATCGATAGTGATAATTAAAAGAAACATAAACAATTAAATAATTAAGTATTTAATAAATTTTGAGGTCGGTGCCAAGTAAATACTACAAAAAACTTAATGCAGTAACAAATACATTTTTACCGACACAATATCAATAGACATGTCAAAATAACATACTAATTAACAGCATTAAGGACCCAAATAGAAAGGCGTACCTATATCCGCGAATGGACCGATATTTTGAGTTAATTTCCTACTAATACCTTATGGCTTGAGTTGTGAAAAAGATTGATGTTAGGTACCTACCTATATTATATCTAGTTATTGTTTTACTTGACTTCAAAATAATTAAATACTTAATTATTTAATTGTTTATGTTTCTTTTAATTATCACTTATAATGTCGAAATTATTTGTAAAGTTAATTTATTTATTACTTTTCAGTTACCGTTTTGAAGTTGGTTTAATTTTTGGCAAAAAAGTTTTATGTATATTTGCATCCATTTTAAATTGACATAATACATATAAAAAAGGCAAGCTCCAGGCTGGACATATAGATGGATAAGGAATGGACAAAAAAATGCTGACGACGATTTTGTTTTGTTTTTAATTTCGTTTTTTTAATAGGTGTCAGCGTTTATTAATAAAGGCCAAATGACTACATTTCCACATTTCCTTCATCACATGCCTTACAAGACAATAGGTATCTAATATATAAAATGTCCATGTCACAATGTTAGTTCCCGTACTCCTCCGAAACGGCTTTACCGATTTTTACCAAACTTTGTATGCGTATTCAGTAGGTCTGAGAATCGGCTACTATCTATTTTTCATTTAGTAAAACAAAGTTTTGCTGGGGGTCAGCTAGTTTTTAATATAAATGTTTTTTTTTATTTACTAAACCTTAAAATTATCTATGTAATTTGCATGCCTTAGACTAAGAATCGGCTACTATCTATTTTTCATTTAGCAAAACAACGTTTTGCTGGGGGTCAGCTAGTTTGTAATATAATTTTTTTTCTTTTATTTAGTAAAACCTTAAAATTATCTATGTAATTTGCATGCCTTAGACTAAGGCAATACATGTATGGTGCCTATAATATTGACAAACAAGACCCTGTATGTAACCCATGTGTGCAAATAAATGATCTGTATCTGTAATATAATATAATGAAGCGATGCATGGCGTAGCTCATAAACTTTCTGTTGTCGGCCAACTGACCATTATTACTAAGACGGTTAAACATTATTCAGATAAGTACAACTTTAGTAAGTAGCTATTTAATGTCCATTAAAAGCCGTGCTCAGCATAACGGTTTATCTCAACATACAGGCACTCAAACAAAATATTTCTTAAATATAACTTCGTATTTATCTCAAGATTGAGTGACAACTTAAGCCCCTATTTCTAATTCTAAGTGGAGGAACTGAGATATGCACTGACATCTCGCCTGGGAGTGTTTTGTGCATTATCCCCTTGCAGCGGAGTAGGACTTTCGGTGTTGTAACTAGTTGTTTGAGCAAGTCTGCGGATGTAGATGGGGTCTTCGCGTCCATGAGACGCCTCAACCCCGTCTCCTTTCTTATCTCTTCTGTGGCTTTGCAGTGGATCACACGACTGTATGTCTGTCTGTCTGGGACATCATAACTCCCGAACGGATAGAGCGATTTCAATTACGTTTCTTTTGTATGAAAGGTGAGTTTGGCGCGAGTGTTCTTAGACATGTTTCATGAAAATCGGTTGTGCCGTTTAAAAGTTAGGTGGGGAGTGGGGAAGGGGAACCGAAAGTCTGCAAATATACTAGTGTGGGGTATCAAATGAAAGCGCATCGCGCCAACATTACATAATATTATGTTGTTTTACATTGAAAGAAATTAAGGCATTGAAATCGGGGGTTTTTCTTAAATTTAGATTTATATGTAGACATCGTGCCTATCTTATCTTATAATATAGGTATATAAATCTCGCTTTTAAGGAAATTAAGGCTTTAAAATCGTTTTTTTTTTTAATTTTAAATTAAGATTTATTTGTATTTTCAATTTAATAAGTGCCACGATATAAAACATCAAAGTTCCGTAGTAAGCTTGATACGAACAAATTTAGTACAAATTGCACGAAAGCGTTACGTTTTCGAAACTTCAATGTATTGTATCTTCCTGATTTAAAAAAAAAAAACTACAACTTTTTTAAATAATCTTAATGACTAATTAAGTATTTTAATAAAAAAATAAAACTATAACTGTTTTTATACATGATCCCAGAAGAGAAGACCGTGACATGACGGTCTGTTTAATATAGAAACATGGTAATAAAGTTGTACCATTATTATGAGAAGCACGGAGTCCATAATAATGTACACTCGGCTACAATTTGCACGCTAGTCACGAAATCGATAATTATAAGTAGTTACCTTATGGGTATTTTACATAATGTAAGGTAGGTAGAAAAAGTTTAAAGATTGAAATTATACAATGTAAAATCTTTAATGCCATTCAACAGAACAACACAATGTCAGTGGATTATAGATTACATTAATAATAATATATAATTCTATTTGATTTTATTTAATAATTTGTGATTTTTTTATAAAGTTATGTGTATTATTCAATGATAATTATGTACAACTAATGTAATTGATTTAATTTAATTTAATTTCATTTCATTTATTAACCATAATAATACAACTGGGCGTTATACATGGCAAGTCAAGTTTTACAATTTATCCACAATTAATAAAAATCACACAAGTTAAAATATTAAATTAAATAAAAAAAACATACAATAATTTGAAAATAGCATAAAATAAATACCTAATCAAAATAAACTTGTTTTTATCAGTCTAGTGTAAATACAATGTCAATGAAAATGTTAATTATAAATAAATGTCCTAATAAAAATGTCAATACAAATACTAAATGTCATATAATTTTAAGCAAAATGTGATTTAATAATATTCATATTCATAAATTCATTTACATTATAAAAAGCATGGTTTAAGAAGAATAATTTTATTTTATTTTTAAAATTTTGAAAATTGTCAAGACATGTAATATTGATTGGCAATTTATTATAAAATTTAATTTTGGTACTTTCTCCCTGTTTTCTAACCTTGGCAAGATGTGTGTTTGGTACAACTAGTTTGTCTATATTTCGAAGATTATAATTATGTGTATCTTTCTTTTTTAAATATGAGTCTTTGTTACCATGTATTTCCAGTAGACTTTTATAAATGTAGAGAGATATGACTGTCATTATCCTATACTTCTCAAAGAATTTCTTAACGGATGTTCTCCTATGTAACCCACATACGATTCTTACAGCTCTTTTCTGACAAATAAGCACCTTATTAATCAGAGAACTGTTTCCCCATACGGTTATTGCGTAACTTAAAGTTGAATGAACATAAGCAAAGTAGACCGATAATAAAGTTTTTTTCGTAACCACTGATTTCAGTTTTAAGAGCGCATAGTTGGCACTAGCTAGTTTTTTACAGGTTTTTTCAATGTGTAATTCGTGGCTCATTGTGTGGTCAACTGTGTAACCAAGGAAAACATGGGACATAGACCCTTCAGATTGAATTGTTCGTCTTGCTTTGTACCGCATAATAATACTTTTGCTTGCGTTTAATACAATACCATTTGTTTCAAACCATTTTTCAAGTATTTGGATTGCATATTCAATTTTCTCGTCTACTTTCGCTACTGTCTTGTCTTTGACCCCTATATGGGTGTCATCGGCAAAAAGATTTATGAACGCCCATTCAGGTATACAGTTTGGCAGATCATTGACGTAAATAAGAAAAAGAACCGGTCCTAGGATTGAGCCCTGTGGTACCCCTACCTTTATATGTCCGATATTCGAATTAATGTTATTAATATTTACGATTTGAGTCCTATTAGTTATGTAATCCGTCATTATATTTAGTTCTTTATCTTCAAATCCATAGTATTTTAATTTCTCAAGTAAAATGTCATGTCTAAGGCAGTCGAAAGCCTTAGACAGGTCGCAAAACACACTCGCACATTTATAACGTTCGTCCAATGCCCTAAGTACATAATAGCTGACATTTCTAATTGCTGATTCAGTGGACTTGTTCTGTCTAAATCCGTATTGAGCTACTGTAAATAAATTATTCCCTTCAAAGTAACTTACTATCCTATTTTTAAGTATAGTTTCTAGTATTTTAGATATCGTTGGGAGTATACATACGGGTCTGTAATTATTAATTTGATCATGTTCGCCCTTTTTATATAACGGAATCACCCTCCCGTTTTTTAGTACGTCCGGGAATATCCCCTCTACAATACATTGGTTAATAACGTCACATATTAATTTTAATAAATTTGGATTTTTTAGCAAAATAAACTTTAATTGTTTTGTATTCATATCGTAAATGTCAACAGATGTCTTACTTTTCATTTTTTTAATAATTAATGTCAGTTCCGTAAATGTCAATAAGTTAAATTTTATTTTAGTCAAGGGTTTTGGTGTTTCATGCAGATATATCTTACATTTATCTACATTAATATCACAATTGGTCGTCAAATTCTTTGTAATGTCTATAAAAAAATCATTGAATTTGTTAGCTATAGCAATAGGGTCAGAAATATTTTGATTCAGTTCGTTTTTTATCATATCGATGTTGTTATGTCTACTTTTTTTCCTATTTGTATGTTCATTAATTATTTTCCACGTTTCCTGTATTCTATTTTTTGATTTGCTTATTCTATGTGTATACCTCTGTTTACTCGCTGATTTAAATACTTTTCTTAATATTTTTTTATACTTTTTTATTTTAGTTCGTAAATCCTTATTTGGTTGTAATTCTTCCAGTAATTCCATTTTTGCGAGCTTCTCTTTCGAAATCTGAATACCTGGAGTTGTCCACTTTATAACCCGTGTTGTAGATCTAAATTGTTTCTTTTTTGCGAATGCTATATTATAATAATGTACTATAGCATTCATCAGCACTGTCATCTTATTATTAGCATTGTCTGATTTCTCAATATCACTTTTAAGTTTTGTGTAATCCTGATTCAACAAGTAATTAAAATAATTATAATTTTGTAATGAAAATGTCCTAACGTATTTGCAAATGCTTTTTACCGGTTTCTTTTGAGGGTCAGTTTTGAATGATAATTTTATTGCGTTGTGCTCGGAGATTTTTGAATCAAGAACACTTCCCACCACATCATCAAAATTTACAATAAAATTGTCAATACAGGTCGAACTTGTACCTGTTTTGGTGGTTTTGGTCCTAGTTGGTTTATTTAAAATAAAATTGCATTTAAAATTGTCTAATATATGCCTAAATTTTTTTGTCAGATTCGTTTCTTTCAATATATCTATATTGAAATCACCCGCTATAATAATTTTCTTCCCTTCTTTGCATAGTCTATGAAGTAATTTCGTCATAATATCAAAAAATAATGTTGTGTCTCTGCCTGCCCTATAAACACAAACTACAATAATTTTATGCTGGAGTATCTCAATTGCCGAAACTTCGCAATTCATTTCGAAAGATAAACGATTTACATCTCTTCTGACCTTAAAATGTATCCCTTCTTTAGTAAAGATAGCCGTTCCTCCATGCTCGAATACGGTTCTGTTGAAGTACGTGGCAAGCTCGAAACCCTCTATATGTATACTCTGGACCTGATGGTCATATGCCCATGTCTCTGTTACACACAATATGTCACATTGATTTTCCGCTAGCAAAATTTCTAGTTCTAAACATTTATTATGAATACTCTGTACGTTTGAGTGAATTACATTTATTATCGATTTACCTGCTGAGTTTGAGTATGATGAAAATTTGAAGATATATTCTCCACCAATTTGTCATTAGTACATATGCTATCATCTACCTTTATAAAAGTCAATGCTGAAAATATTTTAAAATTAACCTTACCCTTTACGAATCTCTCTAATTCTGTCGCTAATAGATGCCTTGTCTTTCCTATACTACTTCTTTGCCAATTTATGTCAATATACGCCATGTTTTCATTCAATGTCACCAGATTAAATATTTTATTATTTAATATATAAATGTCATTGTCTTTAAGATTATTATTATATAAAAACCCTGTCATTACAATATTAAATTTACGTTTTGGCATATTTATTATCTTTGAAATTAGTTTGATAAAAGTATTGTGATGTGAGTATCTATTTAAGTATCTTGATATAATTATAACTAGTGTATCTCCTTTCATTAGATCTTTCGTTTTTTCTTCAACATTATTCAAAATTTCTTCTGCATTTGCTCCCGGTTTGCAGTGATTGTAAATATTTACATTGCTTCCAACGTTGTTCAATTGAAGTCCCAAGTTTTTGCCCATTTCGTCGGATAATATCATTGTTAGTGGATTTTTTTCAAGCAATTCATTCATTTCAGATCTTGATTCTGTTTTTTCCTCGACTCTCTCATGTATATTATTATTTACTTTAACACACGATGGACTTGATGAACATGGTTTATTAAATTCCTTTTTATATTCCAGTTCTAAAATTTTAAAGTTAAGTTTATCTTGCTGTTTCTTTAGTAGTGTACATCTTTTTTGCAGTTTTTTTGATTTTTTTCTTAATTGTCTAATCGTCTTTATGATTTTCCGTCTCGCATTTTTTCGTTTGGGTTTCTTTGTATTTAGTTTCTTTATCTCTTTTGCTTTATTTATATTTAGATTTTTGATATCAATACAGTTATCCTTATTTTTCTCTTTTTCTATACGCAGCCATTCTGAAAGTTGATAGATCTGTTTTTGAAGGTCCTCTATTTTTCCTTCGTGAACTGAAGATGATGATTGACTTCTCGGTGACATGAAGGTGCATTCATCCTGTATACATAATCTTGGCTTTTTCCTTTTCCTACCGACCACTGGAGTGGCAAAAGCTTCATTTGTGTCGACTTTTTTATATATTTCAATTATCTTATTACATTTTTCTAATTCTTTTTTATGTTTCTTGTTCTCCTGTAATAATTTATCGACCTCGTGGTTGGCCGATACAAGGCAGTTTTCCAAGACCGCCACTTTTTCTTGGAGTAAAGTTATCGAAACAGTTTGGTCTAGCAATGCATCAGGCAAACTATTTCTTGTCATATCTAATATTGAAGAATCCGAAAGATTACTCATTGAATTAGCTCTACGGTTTTGTCTAACTCTGAATGTGATGTTTTCAAAGTCCATATTATCACAATTATCGGTGGTCATGGTGTTTGTAATTATTTTAAATTAAAACTAATCGATTCTCAATCGATTACTAATCCAGTTCTTGGTAGGAATTATTTGTATATTGCTGGCAACATTTATCCTGTCAGTCTGACATTTGCTTGATGCATGACATACATTGTTGTCCAATCAGCTGGTTTCAATTTGTTAACAGAATACAATGTACCGCAAAATGTTTTCAAAATTTCGGAAAATAGTGGCTTTTTGGTGGTTTAAAAGTAAATTCAAAATCTTTACCGACCTTTTTGTGTTCCAACGATGTGAATAATTCAGTGTTCTCTTGCTCCAAATAACGAAAATTCACCATCCAAATGTTCCTTGTTGTGCCAGCTTTGGGATGTGATGCTTTTTCCAGGTATCCAGTGGAAATTATAATTAAACGCCGATATAATGTCTAAGAGCTCCGCCAGTCAATGTTTACAAGTTGCAGGAGGGAGGGGGAAAAATTGATTTGATTGTATATGGTATTACAAATCGCTTACTAATGTAAGCGATTTGTAATACCATATAGACTAAGCTCCAATTTCACCATTTTATGCTACAAATCGAGTTTTATTGAACCAAGTTCAACCATTAAAAAATTACAATTTTATTTCAGTAATGCGGTAAAACGTGTTTAGCCTGATCTGATCGCCATCAAAGTCAATGGCCAAATGGGGGCTAAGAGCCTACTTCACCATCTATGAAATGAATCAAAGATTTAAACATAAGAGCTATCAAGTCAACTGACTGACCGAGATTGCTCTATATTTAACCGTTGACTAATATTTACCTCGGATATGATGAATCAGGCAGATAAATTAATCATCAAATCCCCAATAGGACATAGGAATAACTAAAAGTTTCCCAATTATTTCGGTTATCAAATCTATACTAATATTATAAAGCTGAAGAGTTTGTTTGTTTGTTTGTTTGTTTGGTTGTTTGTTTGTTTGAACGCGCTAATCTCCGAAACTACTGGTTCGAATTGAATAATTCTTTTTGTGTTGGATAGTCCAGTTATCGAGGAAGGCTATAGGCTATATAACATCACGCTACGACCAATAGGAGCAAAGATATAGTGGTAAATGTGTAAAAAACGGGAGAAATTATTTCATCTTTGAAGCCTTCCGTTGCGTGCGCCGTGAAAACGGTTCAAGATACACAAAAAATATGTATTAAAGAATAATAGCTCTTTTAATGATCTAAAAAACAGTCCGCGATAGTATTTGTCTATCTTTTAAGATTAACTCACAAAAACCGTTTTTATGGTACCTAATTTGGTCGAAATTATTTGTTTAAGTTGTATCAACATAATAATATTAATCTTTATTCATATCAAATAAATATGTTGTTGGTTAAGAGTACTTCATCCATTATAACGCGGGTAGCACCGCGAGGCACAGCTAGTCACCTATAAAGTAACCGTATTATAAATGTATGTACTTGTAGGACTTTCACTCCTAGTGTTACAATGTAAGTTTTACCTAATTGTCACTAATTTCCCACACAAACAATGACAGCACTAACATTTTTAATCAATACGTCATCAGCCAATATAGTGAATGATCGAGATCAATTTAGGAGTCAGTCGGAGGCGGTCGCTGCCCCCATATTGGGCGCACGCGCACCAAGATAAGTTACAATTCATTCATCGTTTTTTTGTTCACTCGCGAAGGTGTTGAGACTTATCTCGAGGTGCAAATCCGCTTTCGGTTTCTATACGTTGCTGGACGTAATATCTACTTCTTACAATATTTTGAAATGTTGAAATTTTGAGACAAGATTAACACCATCATGGTGTTGGCCGTGTTTTAAGGAATTTCCCCACAGGAAAACGAATTTTACGGCGATTTAGTCAATAATCTGCCTTAAATATAAAACAGCTTTACAACATATTGATGTATATTGTTGGATATACAACAGTGAAATTATTTTAACCGATTCAGTGCGGCTGTAGATTTTTCAAACTATGGCGCCTGGCAGCGAACAAATTTTTCGTGGCTCCTCTGAGGCGCCAAGCGTCAGGGACTTTCTTGGCTCCTCTCGTGCACCAACCGCCATGAACCTATCGCTTTTTCTTCGGTTCCCACTTGTTATTGTTGTATTCGCAACCCAATATCGAACGAGAGCGGTTATAAAAGTGTTTACATGTGATTACATACGTGTTTTTAAGAAAAAGGTTTACGACTCCTGTAGTATGCGTTTTCATGCAATATCCCGAAACTAACACTGGAATCGTATTCTACGTGACAAATAAGGACACTTTAACTTACGGATAACCACTGAAAAATGGTGTTTTATCAGAGTATTACAGGTAAACATTTTGGCTCCTCTCGGGCGCTATACGCCATTCACAGAAAATACCAATGCCATCCGTACGGAATCGGTTACAAACAGATTCAATCTGAGACAAGGTTATAGGCGTTGTTTTACTACCACACGAAAATGTAGCATTTTGCGACAAATTCTTTTAACACGGGTAGCATCGCAGGGCACCTCTAGTAAACCCGCTATCTGTTTAGATTGATTGACAAGCACTCGGTAAGTTACGGCATTACAAAACAATCCAAGCGCCAACGTCCAGCGTTACTAGCTATGTTACGAACGGGTTGTGGACCAAACTACTTTGATGCTATAAATTTGACACATTTTACATAATATATCATCTTTCTATTTTTAACTCCCGACAAAGAAAGTGCTAAAAGTTTGACGTCTGTGGCATCATAGCTCCCGAACGGATGAAGCGTTTTAGTTTTTTTTTTGTATGATAGGTGAGTTTTGTGCGCTTGTTCTCGTTCTTAGATATATTTGATGAAAATCGGTTGAGCCGTTTAAAAGTTATGATGGCAAATATACTTCAGTGGGGTTTCAGATGAAGCGCATATAGAAACATTACAACATTTTGGAATCAAGTGTTTTTTTTAATTTCAAATTTAGAATACAACAAATTGTATACTTAACCAACACAACCAAGCAATCCAAGCTGACATTGTCTAGACAACGTTATCTAAGAAAATTGGCGCTTCAACCTGGCTCTATGTAATCTCGGCTGTTCCTTTGAACCTGATTTGATACCCCTAGCTCCGACCTCCACCTTCCATTTGGCAAATGGAAGCTCATCACCGTGTTATCACTGCCTCGTGAGGGCTGGCAGTTTGCGGAAAGGGCGCGCCGGCCTTAGCGTGACCTTTCGTGATGCCTGGCCTAATGTCTGCAGTTAGGGACTAGATATTGCCTCACTTAAAATATTTAACACTTTTTATGGTGATATTATGTACACTTTTCAGAAAAACTAACATTTCACAGAAGTTTATCTTTCTAATAAAGAAAAATTACTCACGTAAACAACTTTACTCGAAGTTCTTTACTAAATGGCTCGATAAATTATTTTACAAATATATTTGGAAAAATCACATGCCATTATCTTACCACAAATTAATCAGATCTTGTCTTGAAATGGCGTTAATTGACTGTAACAGGCACTGCCACCACTTGCGCCTCAGTCGGACCTTCGCCACTTAGGCAAACCCTATGCCCTATACCTATGTTGCACCCTGTCTTAGGGCAGTAATATATGCGAAGGTTTTGATGCATACGCATCAAATTATAAAGATTAAGAGTTTGTTTGTTTAAACGCGTTAATCTCAGGCACAAATGTTCCGATTTTCTAAATTCTTTCAGCGTTCGATGGCCCATTTATCGAGGAAGGCTATAGGCTACTTTTATGGCGGGAAAATACGTTGGTAACGCGGGAAATTCAAAAAAACAGGGACAACGGCGCCGGCGGGGCCTGTTAAGCTAGTATTGCAGATTGTGTGCATACTGTTGCGACACGGCAACCAAAGTTTTGTAATAACTTAATGTTTTGGTCACATCAGACCTGAGGTGTTTACTAAGCTATCTTGCGCGATTTAAAGATAATTATAATAAACTAGCTGTGCCCTGCGGTGCCACCCGCGTTATAATGGATGAAGTACTCTTAACCAACAACATATTTATTTGAATAAAGATTAATATTATTATGTTGATACAACTTAAACAAATTATTTCGACCAAATTAGGTACCATAAAAAACGGTTTTTGTGAGTTAATCTTAAAAGATAGACATATACTATCGCGGACTGTTTTTTAGATCATTAAAAGAGCTTTTATTCTTTAATACATATTTTTTGTGTATCTTGAACCGTTTTCACGGCGCACGCAACGGAAGGCTTCAAAGATGAACAATTTCTCCCGTTTTTTACACATTTACCACTATATCTTTGCTCCTATTGGTCGTAGCGTGATGTTATATAGCCTATAGCCTTCCTCGATAACTGGACTATCCAACACAAAAAGAATTATTCAATTCGAACCAGTAGTTTCGGAGATTAGCGCGTTCAAACAAACAAACAAACTCTTCAGCTTTATATATTAGTATAGATATTTCCAGACAATCCACACAACAACATCTAGCCCCGTGGTAAGCTCTAAGCTTGTGTTGTGTTATTGTTACTTATAAAAGGAACTATATTTTCTATCACCAAAATTTATATTTGTCATCAAGTTGTATTACCTAATAAATAGATCTATCGCCACGAAATATTTTCGTTCTCAGATAAACAAAAATTGTTCCCCGGTAGGAATTATCAAACTAATGTTAATATATGTGTAAAATAAGAGATCGATAACCAATAAAATTATATTGCATTACATGAATATAAACTTCGTTCTTATAATAACAGTTTTATTGCTTAAATAATAGCTCTGTGCTCAGAATGGTAGATCTGTCACCAAATAAATCGATTATCGGTCCCTGACTGCGACTCCTTTTTATTTGATATTTTGTCACCAATACAGTAGTAACATTTTATTTCGTTCAGATATTAAATTAATAGTATTCGTTCCCAATTTAATACATCAATTTATAATTTTAATGAACAAATGATCAAAGGGGCGGAGTCAAATTGGCGCGCTTTAAAAATTTAATAATCTATATGTGCAAACATATTATCGGATTAGCCATACGCTTAAAGCTGGCCAACCCCCCACCGGAAGCAAAAAAATGTGCTTATCGGCCAGAAAAGAAAAAGGGGGCGCCCTTCGAAATCCAAACCAGCGCTGATTATTCAGTGATTATTGTTTTTTAACAATAAATATTGATTATTTTAACTTTAATTAAGTGTTTTATCTACAATTATATTTAAATATATCTAAAAATTGTATTCAAATATAATTTATACTACCAGTGATGATGACAACCCTAATTTTTTATTTACACTTAATGCAATTTTCTAGTAACATAATATGATTTATTGGTGATCTCTTTAAATTAGTTTGCTTAAATACTTATTAGGACACACCTATTATAATACATACAAAAACATTTATTTGGTACTAGACCTTATATCTCAGGACTTTAGGTGATTTATTGTGGAACTGATTTTGCATTGTTTGGTGACTACATTTTGGTGACAGATCTACTATTTTGAGGACAAACCCTATTATTTAAGAAACACAAAACTAATTAAATTGGTGATAGCTTAAATGATACCCCTTATAAAATATTTTAAGCTATGATCCAAAGACATCATAATTTCTCAGCAAAACTTAACAACTTAGATCCTAATCAGAAAACCAAGTTTTCCCCATCATTACCAAACAAAGTCAACACAATAAAAACCTACACTAAACTTAATTCGAAGCAGTTCTCGGCAATCTTTCAACAGCACACCTTAGAATATTGGAGCGTGGGCAAATATGTGACGAAAGCAAACACTACGGTAGCTTGCGACACGAATAGTTCCCTTGTTATAAGGACAGTGTTATTTTAAAACTCTATGTAGATAAGTATAACTGTTAGAAGCTTCCTAAATTTTCATTTCTTGTTGATTATAGGACATAATGATAGTACGGTCAGCGACAAAGTATCCGTGTAAACGAATTTTTTAAATGTATCGTCTTAAAGAGTTTGCATGCTACCTTTAACAGCTAAGTTTGCACAGATCAGTTTGGTAAACTGAATAAAGAGAACTGATAACCGTTGGTAAACGTAAACGTGTTCAGGAGTGGAGACCGCGGCTCGGCAAACGTAATATGTATATGTAAAAAAAAACAATTATTTCAGGCATCTAAGGCCTATATTATTATGCCTTTATCACCAAGCTGGCCAAGTGCGGGTTGGTGAATGGCACATGTCCTGCAAACTCTTTAAAGTTCTCAGAACATGCCGGTTTCCTCACGATGTTTGCCTTCGCCGTTAAAGCACGTGTTTTAAATATTATCATGTCCCGCACTGTCTTCAGAATCAGAGACAGGTTGAATGGTCCACTATCTCGACGTATTGTTTGAAAGTCGTAAGTTTGGGCAAACCTTAATCTACAGCAGCGGTATGTACACTACACCCTTTGTTCTCGTTTCACAGAGGGCTTTGTTAGTAAACTTGTCTTAAATAGCTATTACTCGTACTGTCTGATAATTTAACAAGACCTTCTGGTCATATCAATAAATAATTAATTAATTTCGGACAATCCACACAACGATATCTAACCCCGTGGTAAGCTCTAAGCTTGTGTTACGGGTATAATACATCTGATATACTTGAATAAATAAAATAGATTAACATTTATAGATTTGTTTATTTTACATATACTTAAGAGAAACTAAAAAAAATATATAAACACTTGACCCCTTATCTGGAATCAAACCGGCTACTTATTGCACCGCGCCGTCAAAAAGAGGCAGTCACGAGTTATTACAAATTTTTTTTGTTACGCTGTATAAGCCTTCATTTGACCACAATCTCACCTGATGTAAAGTGACGATGTGTTCTAAGATGGGGCATGAAGACCTAGAAGGTAGATGGCCTTTCCGGACCACATTACGAAACACGAAAATATCGCTTCACGCACTGGCCCAGCCCGGAGGGTGGTGACAAGCCGCGGCCGAAGCCTACCACCAGAGACTGTTCTTAGCACCACCCGGAGGTCACGTGTAAGGAATCAACTAATATCATATGGATATATTGTCGTGTTATCGTGAAAGCCTCGTCAGGGCTGGCATTGTTCGGAAAAGGAGAACCTATTACTATTATTTTCTATATATTTTCCCATTTTCGTGATCTTTGATTCTTGATCTGACACTCATATGGTAAAGTTAAAAATATTAACCCGAATAATAACTGCAATGAAGGATATAGGCCGGCCACTCGGTCGCTCCTTCAATAAAGCCCTCTTAAACACATGACTCACAATCTAAAAGTCATTAGTCATTTGAAGACACTGGCGCCATTCAAAGAAATATCCATATTCTTAGTAAGTATAATTGTCAAGGAATAGTTGAAGTATGTTGAAAATTGACTTTGTTAAGCTGCGATTTTATATGTCCTACATATTAGACTCCCTGGTTATTAGGGGATGCACATTTCTGGAGGGTGTTAAATCGGTCTAGTTATAAATCTATGCTAATATTATAAAGCTGAATAGTTTGTTTGCTTGATTGCCCTTTTGTTTGAACGCGCTAATCTCAGGAATACTCGAAAATATATTTCTTTCATTTATCAAGGAAGGCTATAGGCAAATTTTTAACCCCCGACCAAAAAAGACTGTCTGAAACATCATAGCTGCCGAACGGATGGAGCGATTTCAATTTAGTTTTTTTGTACGAAAGGTGAGTTTGGAAAACCGAAAATCTGCAAATATATTCGAGTGGGGTCTCAAACAAAAGCGCATTGCGTGCCCATTACAAAATAGTATGACTTTGTACTTTTATGGTAACTAAGGTAAATTTCGATTATTTAAAATTATTTAAGAAGTGCATAAGGACGTTATCAATCTATTCGTAATCAACAGCCATCGCAACAAATAATACTGAAATACAATTACCGTTATCTAATTATTGTGTTGTAACAACACCTGTTCGCAACAGGTTTCAAGAGCACCATACGTGTACATATGTACTTTATGTACGTAGGTATGTACAGTGTGTTATGTAAGGCATCTGTTGTTGCATTTATCACGTACGGCGACCGACGAGCCCTGCGGTAGGTCAAGGTCCCGTGCACTGTGGAAAATATTATGTTTTCGCTCTCATAATGTTTTGTAGGACTTAGGGCTTGTATCACAAAGACTGAGTAAAGCTAAGCAATGGTTAGTTATGTCAAGGTTAGTTACATCTCACTTTGTGTCTGCGCATAACAGCTATATATTATAACAATTCTCTAATTTTTTACCGCCGTTAAAAAAGAGGGGTGATTTAAGTTTGACGTGTATCGTGTTTTTGTCTGTCTGTCTGGGACATCATAGCTCCCTGTGGAGCGATTTTAATTTATCTTTTTTTTATGAAAGGTGAGTTTTGGTTGGTTGGTTTCTTTAAACGTCTTCATAGGTTAAAAGTGAGGAAAGAAAACCGAAGATCTGCAAATATATTCGAGTTGGGTCTCAAATGAAAGCGCATCACATGCACATAAAATAGTATAACTTTTTACTTTTAAGGTTACTAAAATTCTGGAATCAAGGGGTTTCTTTTATTTCATATTTAATGTTTTTTTATTTCTACGCAATAACCTGCACTGGCGGCGCAATCAGACCTTCGCAGAGATTCTGGTGTATTCCGCCTGTATCTCGGACTCATCAAAGCGCCCTTCAATAATATACCACTTAATGACGTAACCGGCCAACAGCCGACTGTTATTTATAAGCATAATGTCGTTTTGTTTCGCTCACGGCCGCAGCCCAGCATCCGTGATGCCAAGGCGTTAATTCGATACTTTGTCGCCATCTGTTGTATCTGCATAAATTAGCAACTACAGTAAAAGTTGGATTTTTTTTAATTGAGGAAATAAGAGATTCTAATCGCTTCTTTGCTCTCAGTAAAAAAAAGCAAAGCGACCAGATACCATACATTTATTTCCTACTTATCTTTAAGCACCTATGATTATTTTTTTTTTGTTTTTTTTTGTATTTTATTTTGACGTGTCTAAGTTTTGTAAAACCAAACAATGGAAAAAAATGATTTTGTATCTTGTATCAAAATATGTTCAACGTATTTTCGTAAAATGTAGCCTTCGATAAATAGGCTATCTAGCAGTGAAAGAATTATTCGAATCGGAGCAGTAGTTCCTGATATTAGCGCGTTCAAAAAACAAACACAATATTAGTTACCGTACTCCTCCGAAACAGCTTAACCGATTATTATGGTTTCTCAATTCAACTGTATATATATATATGCTAGCGGCCCGCCCCGGCGTCGCACGGGTATAAAATTTTCCCGGAAATTTTTCGAATTTTTCTCGCCGTAAAAACCATCCTATCTCTCAAGTTGGATCGAACTGCACATGGTTTGCGAATTTTATTATAATCGGTTAAGTGGTTTCGGAGTCCATTGAGGACAAACATTGTGACACGAGATTTATATTATATTAAGATATTCTGTATATCCGCGGATACCTTCGTCGTTTATGAAACGATTTGATAAATTTTTTTTTGTTGGATTTAATAAAAATCAGTTCAATACTTTTTGCGTGAAAGAGGAGTTACTGTAGCATTTATAATATTAGTATGGAGTATGGATTTGACTTTCACTATTATAATACGACTGTTATTTACTGTCACATCTACCTGTAGTACTTAAGATGAGAGTCCGCAGAATCTGGGAGCCGGCCCGCGACAGCCGAGATAAACGCCCACTGCATCGGATTGTGGGTCAAGGTCCCACGGGTCGCCGCAAGTAAACACAGATACTGCCCCACTATATTACACGTTTAATTCACGTGATAGTAATTAAGAGATAATGTATAGGATATATTATGTAAGCCGTGTTGGCTTAGTGGAAGGACACTCGACTTTCATTCGGAAGGTCGTGGGTTCAAACCCCACCACGCACCTCTGGATTTTTCTTCTTGAGAAATTTATGTGCGCTTTAAACACGTGATTTAACGGTGAAGGCAAACATCGTGAGGAAACCGGCATGTTCTGAAAACTTTAAAAGAGTTTTAAGGACATGTGACATTCACCAACCCGCACTTGGCCAGCGTGGTGCATTAAGGCCTAATCTTTATCGTCATGAGAGAAGTCCCTGTGTCCCAGCAGTGGGAACGTTAATAGGGTGATGATGATGATGATGAATTTACGTGATAGTAATTAAGAGATATGTATAGGATATAATAGACATAATATATAGGTTTTTTTTGTAAACATTATATATATTAAACACCCAACCCAAGGAGAAAGTGATTTCATTAAGTATATCAGATGCCTAGTACCCCTAACACAAGGATTTTTTTTTCTTCTTGCAAACGAAATAATATGAAGATACTGTGCATTAAAGTTTCGCTTGGCGTAACGCCTTAGTGATATTTGTACGAAATTTATACGTAATTCCCCCACTGCGGAACCTTGATGCTCTATACTCTATATCTTAGCACTTTCTTATCTATACTAATATTATAAAGCTGAAGAGTTTGTTTGTTTGTTTGAACGCGCTAATCTCCGAAACTACTGGTTCGAATTGAATAATTCTTTTTGTGCTCGATAGTCCAGTTATCGATGAAGGCTATAGGCTATATAACATCACGCTACGACCAATAGGAGCAAAGATATAGTGGTAAGTAAATGTGTAAAAAACGGGAGAAATTTTTCATCTTTGAAGCCTTCCGTTGCGTGCGCCGTGAAAACGGTTCAAGATACACAAAAAATATGTATTAAAGAATAATAGCTCTTTTAATGATCTAAAAAACAGTCCGCGATAGTATATGTCTATCTTTTAAGATTAACTCACAAAAACTGTTTTTATAGTACCTAATTTGGTCGAAATAATTTGTTGTAATTTGTCGAAATAAGTTGTATCAACATAATAATATTAATCTTTATTCAAATAAATATGTTGTTGGTTAAGAGTACTTCATCCATTATAACGCGGGTAGCACCGCAGGGCACAGCTAGTTCAATTGATAAAGTAAAAAATAGTGACGCGACCGACGCGAGACGCGAGTGTTCTTTATTATTAAAAATCGGTTGTGCCGTTTAAAAGTTATGGGGGTGAGAGTGGGGAAGAAAAACAGAAAATCTGCTAATATAGGTACTTAAGTGGGGTATGAAATTAAAGAGAATTGCGTGCACATTACTAAATATTATGGTGTTTTACTTGGGCCTTAATTTCCTGCGGGAAATCGGGATTCGGAGATCGGCTGTTTTTCTTAAATTTTAAATTTACATTCTTATTGTTAGCACGTTGGGGCGATTTCCCGGAGGGGCAGGCATTATGCGTGCGAAGGTAACGGATGCGTTTTAATCTTATTCTGCATAAAATAGTTTTAAGTATGTATTTAAATCAGTTTTAGCAAAGTGAAGTATATTACTTATCGTAAAGATTTAAAAAAAGCAAGAGCGCCATCTATTTCATTAGATCTGAATCAAAATTTCAGCTACAAAACGTAGAATATAGTCATGGGATTTTCTACGGGATTTTCTATCTAGACTGACTAAACAGAATAAAAATAAAAATTTCCAGACAATTCTCACAACAACATCTAGCCCCGCGGTTAGCTCTAGGCTTGTTTTACGAGTACTAGATATCTGATATACTTAATATAATAGGCATACATATTATAAAGATATTTTTATTACACACATTAAACACCCAGACCAAGGAGAAAGTGCTTGCAGCACATACAAACACTTTCATCCTCGGCGGATGAATACCTTTTTTTTATGCAGTTATCATGCCTATTGATCACCACGACAAGTCAAGAGTGATTTGGGCAATTAAGAAGACAGGATGTATCTCGCCACATCCAGCTGCCAGTAACATGTATTAAGATACCATTAAGATGAGAGTCCGCAGAATCTGGGAGCCGGCCCGCGACAGCCGAGATAGACGCCCACTGCATCGGATTTGGGGTCAAGGTCCGCGGCTCGTAAGCAAACACTGATACTGCCCAACTATTTTAAACGTTTACAGATACTAAACGTGAAAAACGAAAAGCCGTGTTGGCTAAAGGGACACTCGACACTCGACTTTCATTCCGAAGGTCGTGGGTTCAAACCCCGCCACGCACCACTGGATTTTTCTCCTTGAGAAATTTATGTGCGCTTTAAACACGTGCTTTAACGGTGAAGGCAAACATCGTGAGGAAACCGGCATGTCCTGAGAATTTTAAGAGTTTGGAGGGCATGTGACATTCACCAACCCGCACTTGGCCAGCGTGGGGAATTAAGGCCTAATCTCTCTCGTCAAGAGAGAAGTCCCTGTGTCCCAGCAGTGGGAACGTTAATAGGGTGATGATGATGATGATACTAAACGGTGTGTGATTGCAATTCAGAGATACCTGAGTACAAACACGCGTTTTGGACCTTAAAGGTTTGACGCTACGTTACGCAGTCGCGAGTTAATACAAAGCGTCGCGGGGCCCGCCACTGATGTCTTTTGTATGTCATCATGTCAGCTGTAGAACACTCACAGCTGGACATAAGCCTGCCTCATAGACTTCCAGTCATTACAATTAGAGGCGGCATCCACCTTGTACCTGCAGCCTTTACCAAATCGTCCGTCCATCTAGTTGGAGGACGTCCTACGCTGCACTTGCCGATCCGTAGTCTCCATTCGAGAACTTTTGGGCCCAACGACTATCTGTTCCACAAGCATTAATAGCCGGCCCACTGCCACTTCAAGGAGCTAATCCGTTTGGCTATATTTATTTATTTATTTACAAAAAGGTGTACAAAAAGGTGGGCTTAATGCCTAGGCATTTTCTACCTGCCAACCTGTATTGGTTGCTAACATTGTTGGCGTGCTGTTATACAGTCAATAAATATTAAAAGTATTTCACAAAAATGTCGGTGACCAGCGTTCTTCTACGCATCTTTCATTCTTCGATCAAGTAAAGAAACCCCAAGCCCTCTCTTATAACTCTTTGAGCGACTTTGAGCTTTTGTACGTGTTTGTCATAAATCCGCGCCCGCGCCCGCTTAACGAAGTGTCAGGCCTTAAACATGATACATAATACAAGTATTTGCTGTCAGCCGTTTGAGCGCCAAACAGCGACAGACAAACCAACATATTATATCGTACAAACTTTCGCGTTTAAAATAAAAGAGGGCGCACTTTTGGTTACATTATATTAATACCTTCTCATAACATACCCAAACCACCAGTGGCTCCAGTTACGGATAAATAACTGCTGTCGCTTTCAAACTTCCTCTTAATACTCATTCTTTATTTTATCCAACCAGGTCATTCCACATATTATTAGGAGAAAAATCTCCTAACCTAGCAACCCACGCATATTTCGACAGCCTAACAAAACATAAAGATCATTAAATTTTGATGTGTGATCTTTTATAAGTCGGCGAAAACGGACAATTTGCATTCCGGAGGATAACTAGGAGCTATGAGAAATCTTATAGATATTATTAATAAATATTTCGGGACTACTCACACAGCATCACCTAACCCCAAACTAAGCAGAGCTTACCAGCTAAGCTGTACTATGGTTGTAAAATTATAACAATTATGATTCTAAATAAACATTAAAATCCCCTTTAGCTAAACCTATCATCATGAAACTTTGTCAAAATATTCTTTATAGTAAGTTACATACGACAGTTTTTTTCGCGGAAAAATATAATTTTGCGGGAAATTAATAAAAAACTTGCCTTTACAACATGAAATGAAGGCCGTGTCGATGAAAATGTGAAGGATATAAATAAAATGAATGTGGCAACTTATCTAACCCACGCCTTTCGTAAAATGCGTTGGTGTCGACCATATGGCTTGGCCATGGCGAAAATTTAAGAATTAATATAACATGCAACATATGTGCAAAGGAAGTTTGTAAGAGAGAATTGGATAAATAACTTATAATTATTGAAGACTTCGGCCAAACCTACGCGTCAGAAACGCGGAAAGCTAAACGCGACGCGAGACATTTTTGCCTGAAAACGTCCCGCTTTGTGGTCGCGTAGGTGTGCAAAGAGCCATTGTAAAAGTATGGGTAGCGACCGCCGCACGGCAGATGTTCGTATTCGCTTTGGTCGCGCAGGTTTGAACTGTTATGATGTTGAAAAAGAAAAAAAAATATACGGTCGAATTGACAAACCTCCGTTTTTTTTAAGTCGATTAATTAACGCACAAAGGCCTTTACCCCAATGGAAAATAGACCTACAATCATCTTTCGGTCATGAGACCTCCACTGCTGGACAAACCCCTTCAAATGTTTCTTTTTTTAGTTGATTATATTGTTAGGAGAAAAAAAAATACAGGTATAATAAATACTCAGCAATTATTACTAACAAAATAACACTAGCGAAACGTGTTTGATCTGTAAACAAAATGTAAGCAAACAATATTTAAGATTTCTTCTGACCTTCTTTGAAGTTCTTTCAAAAAATGTTGACTACGCTGACGGTTGATAATTATGGAAAATCATTTAAAGGAGTATTTGTTTTATAAACTACTAGCTGACCCGGCGAACTTTGTTCCGCCTTAGACGCCATAAATGAGCAGATTTTTGATTTTATTAAGTTAATTGTTTTATTATATAAAGTTGTCAGGTTGATCTAGCTGACCCGATAGTTATGACTATGAATATTGAATTCGAATTGGTACTGTCAATTCTATGTCAAATGTCTTAAGGTTACACTAAAAAAGTTTAATAATTTTATATGGTGGTTAAGTAATTTTAAATTTTCTAATTTTTCGCGCAATTTCCTTCATTTTTTTTTCATAAGAACTTTCTTCTGATAATAACGAACAGAACAAAAAAAGAATTAGCGATATCTTTCCAGCCGTTCAGGCGTGATGCCGTGACCAAGGGAAATAGGGATTCATTTTTATATATATATATATATTGTTTAATTGCCCTGCCTTGCCACTGCTCGAATGGGTCTCACAGGGGATTTGTAGAAAGTTTTTCCAACTATCCCCTTCGTAGGATACTCGCAGGGCATTTCTGGAGTAAGCCATTACATTCAGTTTACAAACAAAACTAATTATCATAATCAGTTTTTAGATCACCATTAGTAACTACTAATACTAATGTAAAGCAATCAACCCTAGTGAGAACTGTGTGGTGAGTTGTTAAAGCACTGCTCTGCTCACTGAACCAAATATCAAACGAACTCTTTGGACGTATGTATATACATATATATCGGATCAACAGAACAGGTCTACGAAGGTACCTACATAATTCAAGATACAACATCCTTTGTTTAACAAGGACGAATACCAGAAAACATAATAATAATATTTCCACACAATCCACACAACAATATTTAGCCCCGTGGTAAGCTCTAAGCTTGTGTTACGGGTACTAGACATCTGATATAGTTACTTAATATAATAGACATACATACATAATGTAGATTAGATTAGACAACACTTTATTGCAGACCACACAAAATATACAAAAAATAAACATAGACTTGATAACGTTGGAGTACAACGGGCGGCCTTATCGTTATGAGCGATCTCTTCCAGTTAACCTTTTCATTGATATATTTGGAACGAAAGTTTCTTATCGCGCGCGTTCCGTATCCAAGGAGACTGTAAGACTGTGTGTGTGTGTGTGTTGTGTGTCCGATTTCGGTCATGGCGACAGCTTATATTCTTTGATGCACCCGCATGCGGCTTATATAGCCTATTTTCCTCGAAAATATCCTCGAACACTAAGTAAAGACTAAGACTAAGTAAAGTAAGATTCTATCAATGTGCCTTTGCATAGCCAGACAGCGGACAAACATAATGTCTGCATAAAAACTATACTAATATAAATCTAAATTTAAAATTTAAGAAAAACCCTCGATTCCAATGCTTTATTTTCCTTAAAAGTAAAACACTATAATATTTTGTAATGTGCACGCGATGTGCGCTTTCATTTGATACCCCACTCGAGTATATTTACAGATTTTCGGTTTTCTTTCCCCACTCTCACCCCCGTAACTTTTAAACGGCACAACCGATTTCCATGTCACAATGTTTAAGATCAAAACCCACCTTTCTTAGAAAAAAAAATTAAATTGAAGTCGCTTCCTCCGTTCGGGAGCTACGATGTCCCAAACAGACAGACACGTCAAACTTATACCACCCCTCTTTTTGATCGAGGTTAAAAATATTCTTTAACTAAATTCAAACGTAAATCTCTCTATAAAATCACCACATATTAGAATTCAAATACCATCGACAAGAAGTTTTTGAAATCGGAACATTAGTTTCAGGCTGGCAAACAAAAATAAAAACAAAACACGGTAACTGTTACGAAACATCGACGGTTCTAAATTTAATTTTAGGAGCCAACGTACAAACAACCGACCAGTACAGCAGTGAGTCAACGTTCAAAATTAGAACTATTTTGAATTATATGAC
This sequence comes from Gymnoscelis rufifasciata, assembly GCA_929108375.1. Taxonomy (NCBI): domain Eukaryota; kingdom Metazoa; phylum Arthropoda; class Insecta; order Lepidoptera; family Geometridae; genus Gymnoscelis; species Gymnoscelis rufifasciata. The sequence goes on along the minus strand of OV815327.1, from coordinate 1,233,389 downwards.
CTAGCAACACTGTAGCCGGTTTAATGAGTTCTTTATTGTTTCGACTTTATAAATTGAAGGATTGTGAACTGGGTTGCCAGAATTATGAGCTGGTTACTGGTTAAGCTAATTACAAATCATTTTGTGGTTGGATAAGGGTGATTCATAGCTCATTAAACCCAATACAACTCTTAATGTTGAGTTGTATTCGTAATACTTGTTTCTTGTTGTTTTGGCAGCTATAACAAAACAATTTGTATATGCTGGCACAGTTATTACAATAAAACGGGATGGGTTTTAAAATAGAGCGGCAAAGGGTATGGACTATGGAACCTATATTATTATTAGTCATGACAGCAGTTCCTCGTACATAGTATAGTTAAATGGTAAAACAAGCATTAGGTCTTATTTCCAGTAAACTTAGCAATGGCTACTTATTAACCGACTTCAAAAAAGGAGGTTTCTCAATTCGACCGTATATATATATATATATTTTTATGTATGTCCCGGATAACTTCGTCGTTTATGAACCAATTTTGATTCTTTTTTTTTCTGTGTCATATGTGTCTGAGCTACATAGCTACGTATTTTAAACCATTGTCTAATTTTACTCGTAGATAGTGAAACAGGCCCTTTAAACTAGACTTTTTTTTTATGATCGATAAGCCTTCATTTGACCACAATCTCACCTGATGTAAAGTGACGATGTGGTCTAAGATGGGACATGAAGACCTAGAAGGTGGCTTCTCCGGGCCACAATACGAAACACGAAAAAATCGCTTCACGCACTGGCCCAGCCCGGAGGGTGGCGACAAGCCGCGGCCGAAGCCTACCACCAGAGACTGTTCTTAGCACCACCCGGAGGTCACGTGTAAGGATTCAGAGGGTTACCACTTACGGACGTGAACAGACAAAACCTCCAAAGACGGCAACATTGGAACTTCTACAAATATGTTTATGGACGATATTACAAATATTAATTACTTATAAAACAATATGAGGAAAGATTGTATGTACATATTGGAGATACCAATAAGATATTATACCATTGATTATTTTAAGAAGAGAAATAGTAATAAAAAATACTATCTGCATATGAACTGTTGTTTCTAGTCCCGACAAAAAATGGTTGTAATAATATATGACCACCTATTTGGTTATGGTTAAATTTGAAAGTCTCCCCGGTTTCAGATTGAGATGGACAATACAATATTAAAATGACGTAGAACAAATCTAGTGTAGGTAAACAAAATAACTGAGTTATTATTATAAAATAGGACATATTAACCCCATTGAGTTGAGATTGAAATTGGCTCGCTTGATCAGATTTATGTTGTCTGATAATTTTTCGTAGCTAACAAAGGCTTGTTTTGGACTTCTCTTACTGACATCGGTGCCTAGTAAAAAATACATCACACCAAGTTATATTACTGCAGGGTGACCTACACTATGTCGGTCTGTTCTGAACGCAGTACTGTTTTAGTTGGCGCTTGACAAAAAATATTGGATTCGGGATTTAAAATACAGTAAAGTTGAAGTACTGCAGTGCAACCTACGCTATGTCGGCCTGTTCTGAATGCTGCACTCTCTAAGTTCGCGCACAGCTAAAAATAAAAGGACCAAGTCGTGCAAAAGATAGCCAGGCCGAGAATAGAAGCATCAATAGTGCTCTTTTGTTCTAATCGGAACAGTACAGACAGTAACACAGACAGTAATAGTAGGTACATCATTCGAAGAACCGAGAATTACGTACTAAGTAAGAGTAGTTAAAAATAAATCTTTATATATATAAATCTTCTGTACGTGCGTTAGTCATTGAACTCCTAAACGGCTGGACCGATTTCGATAAAAAAATTTGTGTGAGTTTAAGTGGTTTCGAGAATGGTTTAGATTCACAATACGGTCAAATAGGTGCGAAGCGGGGACGGACCGCTATAGTATTTAATATAATATACACATACCTAAAAAGATATTTTTTATAATACAAATTAAACCCAAGAAAGTCCATATAGAACATACAAATACTTGACCCCTCAACGGGAATCGAACTCGCTGCCTGTTGCTGAGGCAGTCAGTTAAAGAAAACTTACTCCATCGTCGACCATGTCTGTATCCGGGCTACACTGCTGTCAAGAGTTAACCCATAGACATAAAAAATACGATACGATAAATAAATGTATCAGAGCAGATATTATGTTTGGGATGAGGAATAGACAGTAAGTTGTAGTACTGCAGTAACCTATGCTATGTCGATCTGTTTTGAATGCTGCACTGTTTAAGTTTGCGCACGACTAAAAATAAAGGGACGATGTCGTGCAAAAGATAGCCAGGCTGAGAGTAGAGGGATCAATAGTGCTCTAATCTGAACAGTAACAACTTCAAAATATAAAATTAAAAAGGTGACTCGCATTGTTATAGTACTATGTTAAGAAACAAATTTGTAGTACCTACGCATAGGCTGGCTAAAGTAGATTTTTTTTAATGTTTCAGTGTACAATTATTTAACAAATTATCAACGACTTTGAATATCGGAAAAAGTTTTAAAGAAGCTTTATTTCTCATATAAACTTATAAAAGTTCAATTACAATGAGATACATAAATGATTAACCATTGTGCATTAATTATTCCTCTGTGTTAGTTGGTAAGTAATAATCTTAACTTAATCTTATAAACAATGAAACGAGTATTGGATACAAATAGAAATTACTAAGGTACATAGTTCTTTGTGGAAACTGTGGGTCATCTTTGGAGAATAATAATGTACACTCCGTTCCAAAAATAAGAGGTAAGTCACTTACTTACCTTGTATAACGCCCTGTATTATAATTTTGGTGAAATAAATAAATGAAATTGAAATTGTCCGCCCAAATGTGTCCCGAACTGCGTATGCTATCCCAATGAATCGAAGACTGTTCAATTGAGAATTAAATTATAAAGATAAAGTGTAATAAAAACTAAATTTAAATTTTTAAAAGCCCCCGATTCCAATGCTTTAAGTAATTTCCTTAAAAGTAAAACACCATAATATTTTGTAATGTGCGCAAGCGATGCGCTTCATTTGATACCCCACTCGAGTATATTTGCAGATTTTCTTTTTTCCTTCCCCACTCTCACCCCCATAACTTTTAACACTCGCGCTAGACTCACCTTTCATACAAAAACTAAAACTAAATTAATCCGTTCGGGAGCTATGATGTCCCAGACAGACAGACACGTCAAACTTATAACACCCCTCTTTTTTGGTCGGGGGTTTATAAATAAGTCATATTTCTGAAAATTATAAATATTTTTTATATCTGAATGATGACAGAATTCTTCCCAATACGTCTGCACTCTATCCACGTCTATGGCCATCGAACTGAGACGTATAAAATCTAAGTCGTATCTACAACTGACAAGGATTATCCAATGCATAGGTCAGTGACCGAGGTCAGATGCAAGGGTCAGTGACTCCCAAGGTCAGGGGTCGGAGTTTTCACAAAGGTAAGGTAACGGAGGCTCCTAGATCGTGACGTAATAGAGCTTGGAATATGAAATTTTCAGTTTGATTACTGTCAGACCATTTTGTAGGGTTTATATTAATCATGCGAGTATGCATTAAATTTACAAACATATGAATAATACGCGCATTTCAAGACACTGCGTTGCCTGTTTTTGGATTTTACCGCGAGAAAACTTATTTTAGCGGTAATAATCTAAATTACAATTAATAAAAAAAAAAACCCCCCGATTCCAGAACGTTCTTCTAAAAGTAAAAGTCATACTTTTTTGTAATGTGAACGTGATGCGCTTTCGTTTGAGACCCCACTCGAGTATATTTGCAGTTCTTCGGTTTTCCTACCCCACTTTTACTCTCATAACTTTTAAACGGATCAACCGATTTTCATCAAAGATTATCTAAGAACACTCGCGCGAAACTCAGCTTTCATTCAAAAAAAACTATATTGAAATCGCTTCATCGGTTTGGTTGCTATGATGTCCCAAACAGACAGACACACAGACACGTCAAACTTATAACACCTCTCTGTTTTGTCGGGGGTTAAAAAGTAAGCCTTCCTCGATACATAGGCTATCAAACGCTTAAAGAATGTTCTAAGTCAGACCTGTAGTTCTTGAGATAAGCGCGTTTAAACAAACAAAATCTTCAGCTTTCATTATAGTATAGATTCTATGCAATAATACGTCACCTAACAAACACCTTTTTTTTATCTGGATAAGCCTTCATTTGACCACAATCTCAACTGATGTAAAGTGACGATGTGTTCTAAGATGGAGCATGAAGACCTAGAATGTAGATGTCATCTCCGGGCCACATTACGAAACACGAAAAAATCGCTTACCTTATACAAACTCTGCTTAAGATAGTACTAGCTGGCTCGTTCCGGCTTTACTCGTATGCAAAAACCTTGAATCACTCTTCCTATTGCTAAGCCGCGTAAAGATCTGCTCAGTAGTTTTTAAGTTAGTAGTGATAGGATGGTTATCACGACGAGTAAAATTCGAATATTTGCCGGGAAAAATCGTTATTACATTTATCCCGGCAAATATCTCTCCTCTCCCGTGCGAGGCCAGGGCGGGCCGCTAGTATTTAATAAGTATGGATAAACACGGCTTTTGTGTGGGGTCAGATGATGTCAAAAGATTTCCAGAAATACTTATGTATTTCTATTTAAGAGTAGTCCTTTCTATTTAAGAGTTTGTTGATTAATTTTTATTTAAGACCTTAATAAAGTTCCCTTCAGAGGAGTTCTTGCTATTGCTAATAATACATAAATTAAATTATTTAGAAGTAATAACTTCTAGTTACTTTATTTTTAAGTTTCTTACTTACTTTCTTCTTTTTAAAAGGCTTTTTATTTTATATAAAGCCTAAATCTAGATGAAAATGATTCTTCCATTCAATCAAATTTACTACATTACGGAAGACTTCCATTCAAACTAACTTTATCAGAAAATCACACATCTATGTTATTTTAAGGATTAGCCATGTTTTCCCAGTGAACAGCCCCCCAACCCTTACGAAACCCCTCGTAACAACCACTAAGTCCCTGTTATTACGTCACCCTCGATTTGTCTATTGACATTAAGGTAATAAGTCTCAAATGGTTATTTCCTCAAAGATTCGACACGTTGGGGGTGATTCAGTGTGTTGAAGTTTTGAAGTTTCTGAGGCAATGATCGTCATTTTAGCCGCAGCACAAGTAATGCTTTTAAATAAGTGATAAACCTCACTTTGCAGGTTTAACTATCTACTTATTGCGTACTTTGCAGGTCGCCATTAAATCTGCATTGCAATTTCAGCTATGGAAGTAGAATAGTCAATAGATTTTCTACGAGGTGCCGTTTCTCGGGGCTTCAGTCGATAATACAAAGTGCAGAAAAATTTCTACCTATCACGTGATTAGGCGTTGGTGTAATTGGCTATCACGTCGGGTCGCTATCCCGGAGATGCAGATTCGAATCCTGTGTGCGAAGGTTACAGATGTGTCTTAATTTTTTCTGCATAATAATTTAAAAGTATGTTATTTAGTTTGTAGATCGACACGTTTAAGTAGTCCACCGTTTGTATCTAATATGCAAACATATGTACATATACCTATTTAAATGAAATTGTACCAATACCAACGATATTATATGTATCCTTTGATAGAATATCGTTCACAGTTTACATGAGTAAAACCCGTTTTCAATATGAATAGTGAGATAAACTAAGCGTTAGTTTTGAAAGTGAAATTGTACCAATTTGACATATCCCAGTGTACTTTTGTATGAAAACGGAATAAATTATTTGAATTGAATATGTTTTTCTTTTCAATAAATTACTATTCTGTTCTAAATATTTTACATTTCCATTTTGCATTTTCGCATATAACATTATTGGTGAACGTTCTACGTAAGTTCACGAACCAATCAACGGCAATCTGGTCTACTTACTAACAAATCTTACATTATAAGTATCTCTACAGATCTACCTGTGGAAGTCGCAGTAAACTGGAAGGGATAAGGTACCTGCGAGCCACAAATAGCCGTTGGTCTCGCCGCCGGATATCCGCAAGGCCACAGGTGCCCTAATTACTGATAACACTATGCCAAATGTTGTTCGAGATGACCAGACTGTGGGGAAACAAGTAAATAAATATATAAAAGTGTATCACTGTGACGTGCCAAATTAAACTAGTTATCTGAATCTGAATCAATTTCAAATGAAGTTATAATTGGTGAACAAAAAATGGGAGGGGAAAGTTTAGGGCACCAGGCCACGAGGAAGATCCCCTACGAGATGGACCGACCAGATAAAAGCGGCAATAAATGGCTCATTATCACTGCATGAATGCACCAGGAAGGCGGCCATCAGAGAAGGCTGGCGGCGTGTTTTGAAGCTTGCCTCCAACACCTGAAATGATGACCACGACCACTCTGTCAAGAGTGTAACCGACGAAGAATTTCATGAGTTTGATTGTACTAATACCGCGGCACCGGCTTAAGAATTTTGCCTCTCATCTCCTCTAGTGGGCGCTTAGAACACATCGCAGCGTCTTCTTGGCTTACAAGTTTGGTATACTGCGCTCGCCAACCCGAAACTAATTATTATAAGTAGGTAGGTTACTTATGATGAGCTTTAAGGATGCATAAGCATCCTTGGATCAGGAAAAGAATGTAACTAGGTATTAAATATAAATTTTAAAAACACTCTTTTAATCTCAATTAATAGGAAAAAATACTACCTACATGATTTGACAGTTCAGATAAAAATAAATTAATATTGTTTAATTAATGTAAGTTTAGATAGCATAATTGGAGAGCAGTATTTGTTATCTTCATGTTTGTTGTTGTTCTTATTTTAAAATATTCTATGTTGCTAGAAAGGCAACTGAGAACTTGTGTCTGAGTTTTTAAAATAGCACTAGTTTAAAACTTAGTGGATTCTTGATGCTATTCCATATTAGTTGTTGATGTTAACAAGGTATAATTAATTAAAAAGAAAAGGTAATTTAGAATAGAATCTTTGAATATTGATAGGCATGAGCTAGATAGCTACATTAAACAGCAGAGAAGTTTTCCAATTTGAGTCTGTCTTCAGCTGTAGAATGCCCACTTCATTGGAGCCACCGGTATAGACTAAACATCATATTCCCCAATATGATGTTTAGTAAACATCATATTCCCCAATATGATGTTTAGTCTATATTGCTATACGCGCCACACTTGGCAGGCAGGTACTGGCCATCTTCGGGTTAGTTTCCGTGACCAGGTCTTGCAGATCTCAAGGGAGGAGACATGGATCCCAGATTTAAGTAGTGCCATTTTACAACATCACTAAGAATTATAAACCTGTCAAACTTATCATAACCACTGAACTGTAAACAGGACAATTACCTATTACAAGTCAATGGCTTTATCAGACTACTTTATTCATTCACGGATGATTGAACGACTTATCTTAATGTGATCAAACATTAAACATATGTTTTCTAATTAAGTAGTCAAAGCAGAAACATCTATTGTAATATTAATAAAGCTGAGGAATTTGATTGCTTGTTTATCCCAAGATTTGTTTAATATGTATAATAAAAAATATCTCTAGTCTATGTAAAATATCTCTAGTCTATGTAAAATATCTCGAGTTTATGTAAAATATCTCTAGTTTATGTTAAATATCTCTAGTCTATGTAAAATATCTCTAGATGTTTAGTACCCATAAAACCAGTTTAGACCTTACCACGGGGTTGATGTTGTTGTGTTGAGTGTTCGGATATATTTATCTTATTTATTTATCTACTGTCACAATATAAAGAAGTCAGGTAGATTAGATACTTAATCACATTATCAGAGATGGAAAATTAAAATTAAATTAAGTATAATGTTTTAAACAACAATAGATGATAATTAAAGTGTTAGCATGTTTTCCGAGGTGATGTTGAGTAAATTGGCCAGAACTAAATATATAATACTGCATAAGAATGTCCCTAATAATTTCATAGTATCGTTAGTGATTGTAAATAAACAATGCTTTTGGGCACATGTTTAGGCAGCCATATGATTTAAAATATAGGTACATAACGCTGTATGATAGTTATAGATATGCTAATGAATGGTATCAACCAATTTAATCACCTCATCTAACGATACATACAGTTTCTGAATCATAATTCCAAGGTTACGAAAGACGTGACGCCAGCGCGACCGGCTGATTGCAAACCTTCGCATTCCCGCATCGCCAAATAAAGCCTTTTTACTCAACTCCCCACAGCCTAAACCCATCGATGACATAAGACACCGATAATACCAATATTATCTCACATCGTAAACAATATCCAAGTTTACAGAACACCCACATATGAAAATTAGAACGGAACAAATCTAGCAATCTAAAAATAATCCGAGATTTATCAACGTAAATACACTCACCTGTTGAGCGACTGGCTCGAGGATACTCTCGATGATTTTCGTGTGAAACACCGGCATTTTTATTGCTGTTTTAACTTATTCTACATGAACAAAAACTAATAAATAACAAGTTCTCACAAAGTTCACAAACAAAACTAAAAGAAACACAACCAGTTTGTCTGAAAATCAGAAAAATACTGAGTGAAGTGAGTGAGTGTCGAAACGAAAAGAATGAACAAAAGTAATATTTTGGTTCAATTATGAATGAATGACTCCGTAACCGAGAAACTCAGTCGTTCATACTGACAGTGACAGCATTTTTGGCACTGACAATGACATTAATAAAATACCACAAACAATTTGTTATGTTACGTACGACTTTTAAAATAGTATCTTAATGTTCTTGTGGGTTCGTGAACTTCAAGTTCTCAAAAATGTACTGTGAGATTACAGTTAGAATGTTAATCTCTTTCAATTTTTCTTTGACCAAATCGATTGCGAACTTATCCTCTATTCTTCGGTGTCTAGTCTAGTCTAAAGTCTAGGTTTCCATAATATTTCCCTATGAACCTACTTACCTAAGTTTAGTTTTTTGAGATCATTCAGTAGGAACGACCTAAGAAATCGAAGGCGATTATCACAGTGCCACGCATCACGCTACTCGTTGTATGTCGAGGCATAGAATAATAAATTACTACGTAGGTCGAGGCATCTACGCGTGTACTTGCGAGAGTACCTACAGATCGCTTAGTTGCGTTTTTTGTAGATCACTCTCTGACTCGTTTCTTATTAAGCTATCCATTTTCAAATACACGTCAATCCCTTTCTTCTAAATCACGCACGTCACTGCGGCACTCAGTATGCCATACCTACCTTTACCATTTACATGCTGTGATTACTTTAAATTGAGGGAGTACTTTTCAAATAACAATACTTACCTATTTTCCACAAATTAAAAATTAATATATTAAAATTGTAAATTAATATATAATAGGGATGTGTATCCTTTGTTGGTAATCCTAAGCAAAATAAAAAAAACCTTGCGTCTCGCCCCACACCCTCGCGCGCATACATGATTCTCCGCTTGTAGGCGCGCATGATTTGCATGAACGCGTGTGGTTGTATTTCTGTGAGTTGGACTGCTGTGCGAGTTTTTTAACCAAACGGAGATACAAGCAACGTTATAGAACACGAACTCACGCGCTACGCTGCGTGGTACAATGTGAGAATCGCAAGTATACAATACAATACAAACATTCTTTAACATACATAGGAGATACATATTTAATACAGTGACACAATGGGCGACCTTATCACTAATAGCGATCTCTTCCAGGCAACCTTTGGATTTGGATTAGTATTTACTTTAATAAGAAGGAATATTGTGAAAAAGAGATTTCCAATAAAAAGTCGTGTAATTTAACATAAGTAATTATTTATTTTATTAAGATAATTTTACATAAAATACAAATAATACTATCAAGTCTTAATACGTGCAATTTTATGTTACCTCATTAAGTAATTACTAATATAAGACATTCACAGATATTAAAAACAGGTAAGTAGGTACTAGTAATAATATAAGATGGGTATATCAAAAACAATATTTAACAGTTCATTAGTCTAGTATGCGCTCCCCACAAATGTACTAGTACTACGAATTATATATTTTTGGAGTTTACTCCTTAAGAAACGATTTGAGTTATAAGGCCCGGTATGGAAATATTATGGGGAGTAAAATCAAGTGTTAACAAAAGTGAGGCGTTACGTAGAAAGAGACAAACATATATATCTGTAGGATTCAACATGTAAAAGAATGAGATGGTATACCGTCGAAACGTCACGTTCGAAATAAGAACTTTAACGCAGTTTGATTGGTTGTTTGTTGTGTCTCTGGAATGCGAGTTACCATTTTTGACATTCGAATACGCGTTCGAAAAAGTATTCGTCTAGCATTCACTTAGAATTTCTCAGTGAGTAGAGGTGAGAGTGCAAAGTTATTCAGTAAAATCATCAATATTTACAAAAAAAATTTGGCCGGACGTTTCTTTTTCACTTGGATATCGTCTTACAAAGATAGCTTTTACGTTTTTGTGCAGGGAACTAAAACAATTGACGAATTTATGGTCCTCTCAACGCGTTTCGTTGGAACATATAATAAGTACCTTCTGTTGTTTATTAATTAAAATATTAAAGGAAGCTATAGTTTCGACTAGAGTTGCCGCGAATACTCGCTATTATTCGGTATTCGGCATTACTCGCCATTTTTTTTATATTCGTCGAATACCGAATAATAACTAGCATTATTCGGCATTCGGCGAATAGTCGGCTGAAATAAACTTCTAACGAACAAAAAAACGAATGAATTAAAAATAATCACTTTTTTATTATTTTCCTTAAAACAATACACAATTACACACACCGTATCAATTATTATTTGAAATATGTGCCTGTGCCTATCGTATTTATGAAATTAAACATAAAAACTTTTAAATTAATATGTAAAATCCAACAGAGGCAGATTGTGGTGCAAAAAAACACTTTTTTGTCGGGGGTTAAAAATGAATCGCAAAATGTGTTGCTAAGCGCATAACTCAACAACGCCTATACCAATTTAGCCAATTTATTTTTTTAAATGTTCGTTGGAGTTTAAGGATGGTTTTTACGGCGAGAAAAATTCGAATAATTTTGAAACAATCTTGAATAATTACCCGTGCAAAGCCGGGGCGTGCCGCTAGTTTAATATAAATTATACGTTTTCAAACTTTTATTCAAGTTGTTAATCATACACAAAGTTTTAAACTTGAGTTTCAAGTTCGTAACATATGTACAAGAAAAGGGTTGCCAGCATTTAAAAATGGAAAATTAATTATTTGTTTTCTTTTCTCACAACCTTAGAAGAAATTAGAAATATTTTTAATGTGCCTTATTTATGTCGAATAGTAATGTCGAGTTATTCGACTATTCGCCAAAGTGAATGGCGATTAATCGGTATTCGACTATTCGCTATAACAACTATTCGCGGCAACTCTAGTTTCGACACCTAATTAATTTGTTCTTTGCAGTATTTAAGAATGATATTATAATTCAAAGTGAAAGAAATCAATCATCCTAAAATTGGATTTGTATAAATTGAACACAATTATTATTATTTTGTAACATACTTTATATGTAAGACGCTTTATTGAAGTAATTCCGAATAATTACAGATATATGTTTGTTTCTCTTATCATTTTAGCAGATGCGTTCATGTCCCCTTTTTTTCTATTCGATTTACATAATATCGTTCGTAAGGAGTAAACTCCAATCGTGCGTCGTAGCTGGCACACGCACACTTTTTTTATTATTTTTTCAAACACAGCGATATTAGAAAGTTTTTTTTACCAAACAGCGGTACCTAGCATGATTTAAAACTTGTTGACTTTGTTCCATTCATTCAAATCGTGGAAGATAGGTGTATTATCTGCTCTTACCTGCGGATGCCTCCATACATAATGTATTTTTGCCCGAAACTCAGAATAGTATGAACATAATACATAACTACCCTCAATTAACTGTCAAGTGAAAATATTGTGTAGATATACTTGAACTTGTAACACTAGTGGGGGCATTTCATAAAACCAATGAAAATTAAAATGCATTATAACAAAATTACATAATTTTGCGCACTATCAAGGCTTTCAAAATATAACACTAAATAACAGTTACATCTTACACAGTAAGAAATCACAACATATAGAATTAATAAGATCCAAGCATAGAATTAATAAATTGTGCGAAACATTCGATGTAAAATATTATTCACATAACTTTAACCTTTATTTCTAATAATCTAATCTAACGAGACCCGTGAGCGAACTTGTTATCTAACATTTTAGTAATTATTTAGAATTTCATTTGGTATTTAGGTAATTATTCGTACCTATTACATTTTACGTAAATATTTTATTGAAACAATAAATAACTATACCTATACCTACCATCCCTTCCCTAAGACTGGGGAGTAATTGTATGGGTCTTAATACGTGGATAAGGTTTTCCTAACTTATCTATGGTGAGGTAGGTTAAGAAATTATTTTGTAGGTACATTCATCGTCAAATGGATAAAAACGAGTGGTAAAAAATCAGAAAACATAAACATAAAGCCTAATTGATATAAGCAGTTAGAATCATCATGATAGTGTATGCGCCCAATGTGGTCAAAATACATCTTGTTTCATAATTATCTAAATTGACAAAGTGTTCAAAATGATCTGTGCAAACAAAGACTTCAAACGTAGCATGCAAACTCTATTAAGACGATAAATTATAAAGCTATAAGTTTTAAGTCATAATATTGTTAAAAACCATGATAATCTTAAAAGTTTTATAAAGCTATGTTTAAAAAAAACTAAGCAGGACCTGACAATTACATATGTAGTTATATAGTTTTTTAATTCGGTGGAAAACCATGTTTTGGTTGAACACAAAAGTAATTAAAATTGATACAATCATTAATAGACAACCTAAAGATATTCGACGATATCACATTTGATGGATATATTGGGGCAGCTAACGCCATAGCTAAGGTTGAGTCCGTGGGGTTGGCTCTTGTGTCGTTCAGTAAGGAGTTTGTGGAAAATAGGTAGGATGGCACACTCAAATAGTTCGGATTCCGAGGAGGCGGTATACATCTTCCTCTGTTCTGCGGAGTCTTGGCGCTTTTCGGAACGTGTATAGCCGGCGGACTTGCGTTCTTCTCTTCTGTTTGGTGAACCTGAGCAAGATTTGCTTAATTTAACATTTGATATAAAATCACTAGAATTTTTATAGTAGGTAATGTAAACTTAAGGTAGGGTATGGGACTTGTTATGGACAAGTATTCTGACGACTCCATAATATTTTGAATATTCATGCATTTCCACTATTAACTATTAAAATGTTGATAGGTAGGTAGTTAGATAATCTTATATATAAAATTCTCGTGTCACAGTTTTCGTTCCCGTACTCCTCCGAAACGGCTTGACCGATTCTCATGAAATTTTGTGAGCATATTGAGTAGGTCTGAGAATCGGCCAACATCTATTTTTCATTTTGCAAAACAACGTTTGCTGGGGTCATCTAGAATATGATAAAATTTCAAAATGGCGCACTGCGAATAAATATTCCACCAGAGATAAAAAATTAAAAAGAAACATACCACTTTTATGCCTAGAAGCGACATTAGGGCTACTTTTGTGGTGGTCGGGTCGCGTGTGGGTCGCCTGCGTGAGTCGCGGAGAGTCGCCGAGGCCCTTCGCTCGCTTCAGAGGTTCAGCCTCTTGGCGCAGGCGTTTTGATGGTGACTCTTGTAACCTAAGAAAGTTTAACGGCTAATCATCTTTATAAAGTAATGAGAAAACGTGGGAGCGAGACAATGCCACTCTACAGCACAAACAGACGATGTCGGTTTGACTCTTGAATGGAACAGAAACCTCTGATAAATAGTATCGTCACATAATTTACGTTGGGAAAGATAAAAAAATACCTATAAAATTAACTAGACAACGTAAATAGGTAGAGCACTCTTATCATACAAAGTGGCATTTTTTAAGTTTTGATTCTGCCCTTTGGTTTACAGAATGCCCTTCAGTAAAGTTCAGTATGATTGTTGTACTTAATCAGTAAGGGACTGGATGATCACCATCATCATTTCAGCCGTAGGTCGAGCAGTGCTGGAGATAAGACTTCCCCATAGATTTTAATCATATTCGGTTGGGACATTTGTGGGTTGGCTCGGCAAGCGCCGTATTCCAAAAAGCGGGAGGACGCTCGACTTTCATTCCGAAGGTCGTGGGTTCAAACCCCGCCACGCACCTCTGGATTTTTCTTCTTGAGAAATTTATGTGAGCTTTAAACACATGCTTTAACGGTGAAGGAAACATCGTGAGGAAACCGTCATGTTCTGAGAACTTTAAACAGTTTGAAGGACATGTGACATTCACCAACCCGCACATGGCCAGCGTGGTGAATTAAGGCCTAATCTCTCTCGTCAAGAGAGAAGTCCCTGTGTCCCAGCAGTGGAAACTTTAATAGGGTGATGATGATGATTCCAAAAAGACCCTCGCTGTTGCTCATTATCTAATTTTTTTTCCTTGGCCAGGTTCTTGACACATAGGAGGAAATAGGTATTATTATACTTACGCCCGCGGCAAAATGACATGCTAAGTTTACCTTTTCGCCGGCGAGTCCTTAGCGACCCTGATGGTGTCCGGTTCAGGTTTATACGTCTCCACTTCCTGAGGAGTTTCAGGGAGCGTCTGTATGTGGTCCTCGTGCCTCTTCGACAAGGATTCAGACTTCTGTAACTTCTCATCTTGGTACGATCTCACCTGGGAATGGATTAAGATGGAAATGGATTAGATAACTTGATCTCTGGGGGAAGAGCGTCCAGTAAGTTTAGAACTATTTTTACACATTACACATTAAATATAACGTACCTGGGCTGAAGATTGTCTTCTTTTAGATTGTATTTGCTGTGGATGTGTGCTGACGGGTTGTGGGAATTCGGACCCTCGGCGCTATAAAATAACATAATATAAATAAGTAGCATGATAGGCCCTTACGCCAAGACTCCAAGGCTTCGACGTTGTGTCGAGGCAGATAAAGCGAAATGTATGAATGCCAATGGATGCCTGTTACGTCGCCTTTGCGTCCTGATGTGTCAGTCTTGGATACCGTAGCCAGCGACGTCACCATGGCATCCTGGTGCGTCAGGATACTTCAAAACTCACTTCTTTCATATTTATACATGATCTTCACACAATCCATCCATCATTTATATTTTTATTTTTTAATAATGTCGCTAGAATGGTGTGTTAATTCATTTTCTGAGAGTGTCTCAAATTTTACATAAATTTATGCTTAAGTCCTTTGGATCACTTCTTAAATAACTTAAGAATGTTCCTTTCAGAAATAAGAGACCTTAGAATTATCTGCTCGAGATGCAAGGTGCAATTAAAAGAGATAGGTAGGACAAATTGGGCTGAATAATTCACTAATCTTAACCAATAATATGGAATCTTAACCGATAATATACTATAGATATCTAAATATAAGATTCTAATATTGCCATGCCCTGTCTGGGCTCATGTTAGAAGCACATATTAATTTTTAAGACCAATTGTACACACATGAATGCAATAAATGATTTGATTTGATTTAGAATAGTTCCCTGACCTTAACCAAGCGATCCGTCATCCTCAACGTGTCAGCCTCCCTGTACCCCTCCGGAGTGCCGCCTCTCGGCTGCCCCACTGTAAAGTAATCAGAACCTTAGAACCAGTCGTTATGACTTATCGTTCTTTGATACTCATTACTAACCGTGGTTTATGGATGCGTTGGACGCTCGCCTTTCTACGCGGTTGTCATTTTCTCTGAAAATATGTTTACAAAAGTTATGATTTTTCAAAGTGATGAACTGATAAATCTCACAAGATGCGTGTTTTAAGATTTTTGGGTGCCCGGGGCACTACTCTTTAGAGCCCGCCGGTATCTATGCAACGGAAAACAGCGCTATTCCGCGCGCTATAAGCGCTATTAAATTTAATACAATAGCCGAGACATAGACCAGTTTCGACCGCTGCTGCACTGACCGGTGCAGCGTGAGTCACGCTAATATGAGCCGTATCTCTATGGGACGAGAGTCATACTACGCCGTAACACAGTTAAATCTAGCGCGGGTAGTATAGATTTTAATCTTGATAGGTACCGTCACATTTGCTTCTCGTAAATTAAATTTGTACATTCAATTACAATTACATTACATGCTCAATTTAAATTTAATAACCTGAATTGTAAGACAAAGACGAGTGCCTATTTTTAGTGGCTGGGTTAGTTAAGCTTACTTTAAGTAGGTTAATTAAGTTAAGTTACTAAATGTTAAATAAGTAAGTAAATAAAGTTTATTCTTATTATTCTTATTATTATTCTTATTCCGGGTATGTCCCGCTGGTCCCCTCTAGGATTGTCCCCTTCGGACCGTCTAAAGGGGACAAGCGGGACATCGTATTAGTGATATCCCGCTGGTCCCCTCTACCGGTCCCTTAGAGGGGACAAGTGGGCTGTTGAATTTTTAGATGACCCAGTTGTCTCCTCTAGAGAAGTTGAGGTTAAATAATTTTGCTTGAAATAGTATATTAAAACAATATAATATTATTTATTATATTAAATACTAGCAGGCCTACCCGGCGTCGCACGGGTAAAAAAAAATCCCGGTAATTTTTAAAGTTTTTTGTTGAAGTTAAGTTATGTCTAAGACAATATTATTCACAATGAAGTACTCTTAACCAACAGCATATTTATTTGAATAAAGATTAATATTATTATGTTGATACAACTTAAACAAATTATTTCGACCAAATTAGGTACCATAAAAACGGTTTTTGTGAGTTAATCTTAAAAGATAATAGATCAACGTTGAACAATATTACATGAATCATAATAATTGGTATAAATTAACATAAAACAATTCACAAATAAAAATAATTAATGCATGAAAAATATAAAAGACATATACTATCGCGGACTGTTTTTTAGATCATTAAAAGAGCTATTATTCTTTAATACATATTTTTTGTGAATCTTGAACCGTTTTCACGGCGCACGCAACGGAAGGCTTCAAAGATTAAATAATTTCTCCCGTTTTTTACACATTTACCACTATATCTTTGCTCCTATTGGTCGTAGCGTGATGTTATAGCCTATAGCCTTCCTCGATAACTGGACTATCCAACACAAAAAGAATTATCAATTCGAACCAGTAGTTTCGGAGATTAGCGCGTTCAAACAAACAAACAAACAAACAAACTCTTCAGCTTTATAATATTATTAGTTTATATAATATTGTTTAGTATATTAAAACATTATCATTTTATATTGTTTGACAAAATTATTGAATGGGGAAAAAATTACATGATTATACCGAAACATTAGATGTTTGGTTTTTTTTATTTGACTAACTTAACGTGCCTAGCCTGCGCAATTCCTGTGTGCTTCTGTTCCCGCTTATACTGCCTCAGTGGCGCGTCGGGCGGAGGTCCGCTTGCGGTGCAAGAGGTAGCGGGTTCGATTCCCGCCGAGGGTGAAAGTGTTTGTATGTTCTGCAAGCATTTTCTCCTTGGTCTGGGTGTTTAGTATAGATAGATAACTCTTTATTGTACACCACAAATAAAATACAAACTGCAAACAATAACAAGACAATACATTGGAGTACAAAGGGCGGCCTTATCGCTGTGAGCGATCTCTTCCAGGCAACCTTTGGATGGACAGATAGTATGTATGATAAAAATATCTATCTATTTTATCTGTTTGTCTTTTATATTAAGTATACCAGATGTCTAGTACCCGTAACACAAGCTTATAGCTTACCACGGGGCTAGATGTTGTGTGGATTTTCCGGCAATATTTTTTTTTTTTATAACCAATGCGTTTTGCCCACCAGCATACCTCACGGTCGTGAGACTAAATAAGTATTAGGTATATAGTACGCGTCTTAAATAGGTAACATCTTCTGCAACCAAATCGTGTCGCTTACTGTTCAATTTATAAGTGACACAAAGGGACGTTTTAAGCGACCTATCTTATAGAATAAGAATAGAATAATAAACTATAGGCCTCCTCTTGCTCTCGCCACCCATTACGGTCTTGTGCCAATTTCATCCAGGTGCGTCCTGCGACTTTAGCGATGTCGTCAGCCCATCTCGCTGAAGATAGGATAGATACAGAGGAGGCCTATACCCAGCAGTGGGTGAAGTCAGGCTGAGGATGATGATGATGATGAATAAACTATAAATATATAAAATATTTAACAAAATTTTTTTTACAGTCTAAATTAAAAACGATTTGAACCCCCGACGAAAAAAGAGAGGTGTTAAGTGATAAGTTTGACGTGTCTGTCTGTCTGTGTGTCTGTCTGGGACATCATAGCTCACGAACGGATGGAGTGATTTTAATTTAGTTTTTTGTATGAAAGGTGAGTCTGGCGCGAATGTTCTTAGACATGTTTCATGAAAATCGGTTGTGCCATTTACAAGTTATGGGAATTAGAGTGGGGAAGGAAAACCGAAAATCTGCAAATATACTCGAGTGGGGTATCAAATGAAAGTGCATCGAAAGCACATTACAAAATATTACTGGGTTACTTTTAAGAAAATTAAGGCATTGGAAACGAGAGTTTTTCTTTAATTTTAAATTTAGATCTATATTCATAGTCATTGGCCATGATACGTTATACCTAATAATAATTGTAAATAAAAATAAGTGAATATAATAGTCTGAAATAATATTTACCTATGGTGATGCGGTGAAGGTTGCTGCCTGTTTTTTTCTGAAACACTCCTCTGCATTGGTGTGTGATGGTGAGGACCTGCTGAGTTCAAGATATTACAGTTATTCATTCAGAAAAACTCAAGTAATTTCACAAAATATAATATAACCAGCAACTCCCGGGGTGTTACCAGCGTTATGATGGATTTTACCGCGGAATGACGTAATTTCCCGCGTTGTTTGCTGTTTGGCAAGCGTCTGGAGCCCGCTTTACACATGCCATCTTTAAAGCCTCCTTACGCTGGCCTATCAGCCTAACAACACCAACCACCAAAAGTGTGGGCTCGACACAAAAACCAAACTTCCCTTTGATGTGCGAAGAAAATGAACAAAACTTATACAAGGTATTTAGATGTTAGAAAAGTTGGCCGTAGAACCTAAAACTACTGCTGAAATGTTCTGTTATATCAACTTATTTCTTACTTGCTGTAGGTGGCGGGGATTTCTGACAGGTATACTGGAAGGTATTTGTATCCCACAAGTCGCTCTGTACAACAATAAACTCCTTCTTTCGTTTCTCCGAGTCTCTTCTCTGACCTACAAGTAAATTTCATTACAGTTTCAATCCAGGATATCAACTTTGAGAGGTTCATTAATAAATAAATAGCTGATTTTGAGTTTTAGTTTGGTCTATTGTTATGGAAAACACGCAAGTAAAATAAAAAATGTAGAGTAGTAATAATCTATATAAATAAAAATGAATTGATGTTCGTTAGTCTGATTAAAACGGCTGAACGGATTTATCTTATCATAGTCTTGAAATGTTCGTGGAGGTCTAGGGAAGTTTTAAAAGGCGAGATAAAATCGAATAATTGCCGGGAAAAAAAATTGAATAAAAACCCGTGCGAAGCCGGGGCGAGCCACTAGTAATACATATAAATAATAATACTAATAATAAATCGAGGACAATAGGCCCAATAAAACTAATTTGAATGGGACCAAGTTGCAGGCAATATTCTCTTTCATATCAAAATAAATTATCATAATTGTTCACAGATAAAAAATTGTGAACCTCCCCATTTGTTTAACGTCGTCTCAGAACGTTGTTCATAGAAAATAATTAATAATAATAATTAAATAATAATAATTATTATTATTATATTTTAATTATTATTATTATTATTTATTGTTGTTTATGTTCTTTGTGTCTTTTTGATAACTTCCGACGGCAAATTACCGTAATTACCTAGAGATTTGCATTTATGTTTTCAGTAAAATTAATGAAAACTTACAAGATTTCCGTCTTTCCATCGAAGAGTAATCGGCGTCAATATCCAGTATGTCTTCCACTTCCTGATGGAAGCTGCTCGGCTTTAGGGGTGGAGTAGGATCTCTCTCTTGACCTGAGTAAGAAAATAATAAAAACAAAGGAAAATAACATATCTAATTTGTTATCCTCAATGAAGACATCATCATCATCATCATCTCAGCCGTAAGACGTCCACTGCTGGACATAGGCCTCCCTCAAAGATCTACAGTGATTTCGGCTGGCAGCGGCCTGCATCCACCGTGAGCCCGCAGCCTTCACCAGTTCGTCCGTCCATCTAGTTGGTGGACGTCCTACGCTGCGCGCTTGCCGATCCGTGGTCTCCATTCGAGAACCTTTCGGCCCCAACGACCTTTCTTCGTGCTATATGGCCTGCCCACTGCCACTTCTAAGAACTAATCCGTTCCGTAATGAAGACATGACGCGAGAATGAAAGAAAGATTGCATTATAACGAAACCCATAATTCCCTGCTGATAAATGTACTTACTCCTTAAAATCTCTAATTCTAACCGGATTTCGAACTACCTGCCTTACAATATATACCGCATACATACCTTCAAATATAAACAGCAGAATTGTATATGTACCCTATTCTATTTATATTTCCTAATAAAAAATCAAAATTTCTATGTTATTTTTGAGAAATTATTAGCTTGTAATAAGGCACATAATCTAAATTCGACTACTATTTTCCCGTTTTCTATTCATAATTAACTATGCTATTTTATGTTACAGGTACAAGGTATTTAAAATTATTACATAAGTTAATCTGATATAATAAACATCTTTTAATATTTTTAATGGACATAGACCTTTCTTATAATATATGGGGTTTACCTTAACTAGCTACTTTGGTCAAATGCCAGTTGTTGGTGCGCCAGGGCCTCTTTGGGATATTTTTTTATGGGAGATGGATCTATTGTCCATCTATAATAATAATAATAATAATTTATTTATTTTTCTTCACAAATACAGGTTCTCTTATAATAAATAAATATGGATCACAATAATTTTGTCTAAGCATATTGAACCACATTGTGAAGACTGGTGCCTGAAAAAGGTTTTGCAAAAACCTGTATTACAGGTCACCAGGGCTTCACTCCACGGCTATCTATATTGTTGTTGTAATCTCAGCTGATGGCAAGTGTCGTTGTGGACGAAGGATCACAAAGATCTAGAAGGAACCTATCAGGTCAGTATACCACGAATCGGTGGCTTGGGTTACCTTGGGGGTAATATCTAATTGTCCTTCTAAACTCACCTATAACCTTCCTCTCCAGAGGCGGCGGAGACGTGTCATCATGTTCTACCGCCACATGCATCAGGTCGGCGAGCAGCGCCGCCTGCCCGACGCTCGACATCCGCCGGTGTCGGGTCTTCTGTTCTCGAGCCGGGGTCGTTTTGTTGGAGATGGGGTCTGGTTTGACGGCTTTCTTTTGGTGCTCCGGCGTCTGGAAAATAGAATACCGTTAACTGGTAGACTAGTAGAGTGACGATTGCCACACTTAAGTATGTTAATGGTCTCCGAATATGATGAGTTTTTGTATTCTTGGATTTTAACGATACCAAATCTATTATATGAATGAAATGAGTTGAAAATACCTTGTTGACCTTTGGCGTAGCTGCTTTAGTATACATAGGTTCCTGAAGCTTAGCCGGCACAGACTTAGCTGGTGTGTCTACTGGTTTCACAGCTGCTACTGTTTTCACTTCTGCTTTCACTGGTTCGAGAGGCTTAATAGGCCTCGGTGGTTCTGATGGTTCCTACGATTTGGACAGAAATGGTTTTAATTTGAGTGGCAGGCAGCATTCTAAAGCTGTTATAGCGTAAATTCTAATCTAATGTCCATTATGACTACATAAAAAATAGGTATTCTGTTAAGTTCGTTTGATAGCCCGTCCAAAAATACTGACAAATACTTTTTCCTTTATTTTTATTCATTTAAAACACTTTATTTGCACAAAGTAAAATTGTGTACAAAAAGGTGGGCTTAATGCCTAGGCATTTTCTACCTGCCAAGCATGTAATGGTTTATCAATTTAATAAGAGAATGCCAAGTTATGGAGCATCAAAGTTTCGGAGTGGGACATAGGTATCTAATTACATAGAACAATTCACTTGAAAGCTTTTCGTATTGATTTTTTATTTACGCATAGAAAGAAAAAATACGTGTACAATTTTTTTAATAATCTGAATGACGGACATTTTTTAGTTATTTTCCTAAAAATATAGATTTAATTGCATACCTCAGGAGCCCATCCATACGGTAGTTTCGCCAGCTGGTCCTTCTCTGGAACCGCCTTGGAGACCGGGGGACTGGTGTAGTCCAGGTGGTTTTTGAAAGACACGTTCTTCGTCTGTTCCTTCTTCTCTTTCGGGATTGGGTCCTTGAGTGCAGGTTCGGGAGGTGCGGATGGTTTAGCCCTGGAATTCCACAAATCAGTTACCTATTTATCCTTGATAAAGTACTTAATATAAGAATCCATGCTAGGATAGCTTTGGGTGTAAAACGCTGACCCGGCGAAATGTCGTCGCGGAAAATTCACTGTGAAAATAAACATAACAAAGTATGTAAGTATAGGCTTCTTGCAAGAAAAGCTATTTCACATTCAATAATTCAATTACCGTCTCATTTGGTCTCTGGCAATTTGAAATTAATTAGGATTTAGATAGATAACTCTTTAATGTACACCACATATAAAATACAAACTGTAAACAATAACAAGACAATACATTGGTGGGCGGCCTTATCGCTGTGAGCGATCTCTTCCAGGCAACCATTGGATGGACAGGAAAGAAATAGAACAGTGGCGTAACGTAAAGAAGATATATAAGGAAAATAAATAAATACCAAATAAACTACCTATTCAAAACTATTCAAATAAAATTAACTTAAAAATAAAAATAAACTTACATAATTCATAAACTATATCCTTATAAGAGCAATACTAAAAAATAAATAGATAAATAAATAAAGAATAATAATAGACTATAATATGATAGATAAAAATAAGTGTTCGTGAAGCAGTTTTTTGAAGATGGGAAGCGATTTAGCGTGAATTCGAAACGGAAATTGAAGGATTTCTAAATCCAGCTCTTTTTGTTTTATTTTCTTTAAAAAAAAATTAGTTCTATGGTCTTACCGCTCAGCAACCGGTGGCATGCTCTGAAGGTTGATGTATTCCACTGCCTCCGCTCCGGCAGAGGCGCTCAAACTGCAAACCGATGTGATATCGCTGGTCTCTGAAATATATTGACGCTGCTAAGTTGATTATATATTAAATTATCTTATCCCAATGGATAAGATGGATCATGTCCATGATTATGACTATAGTATTTTTCGCCACGATACGACTAACTTATAATGGTCCAAAGTGGTGGTTGGTAAAGCACAAAGTCGGCCGGCATCCTAGTCTAAAACCTAGGGTATAAAACCCTCAAATTAATTTACATTCTATGACAGTGGGGGATGTTCAATTCACCAATACTCATTTGCCTGATTTGCGGAAAATTCGTCTGTGTTATTGTGTTTTCGGCGAATTGTTTTTTCGGCAAATTGTTCTCGGCGAATTGTTTTCGACGAATTTTCCGCAGACGCATTTGCCTTCCTTATGTACACTGTATTTTACTTACTTATAATTAAAGCGTATACTTTTTTGAGATTTTTAATTTTCCCACTTACCACTTGATTTGCATTGTTTAGTATTTTTTTATATTGTATGCAATATCTTATTGTTTACTGAAACACCCGGTTAAAACTAGCTGTAAGCATTATTTACTTAAGAAACTAATCTATTTTCTCATTATAAGTAAACTTGTTTGTTCTTCTTTGATCTTTAAACTGACTTACCTAGGTGACTGATGTTTTCTCTCGGCAGCGGCAGTTTAGTTCTCTTCATTCCAGGAGACTTCGAGTCTCTTATCGATGATTCGGAATCGCCATCTTCGCCCAGTTTGCTTAACAGCATCTGGAAAGTAACAGTCTCAGTTCCTTTATCTTCCTGTGCAGCTCAGAGATACAGAAACAGCTAGTTTCTTAAGTCTTATCTACATAGTATATGTGAGACCTGGCTATGTAAAATATTTCTAAACATAAGAAGGAAGAAACAATAAGTTTCTATCAGCTTAATCTCTAGCATAAGGCCGTTAAAACTACCATAAGTTTATTTTACGAATCCTGGGAGTTCTTACGTTATCAACTTGTTATATCATTGGAAGCTGTTAGGTACCTGTAATTCATTCTCCTTAGCCTGCAGAGTTCTTCGGAACCTGTTGTTGAAGGTCCTCAGCTCTTTCATCTTCCTCTCCAGCTCGGGGCCGGGGGAGCGGCAGGTATCGTGAGTGGAAGCCGGGCGGAGGGTCGCACGGACCCTGGCGTTTTGGCTGGATGTAGGCTGCTGGTTGTTTCTTCGAAGTTCTAAGGCCTGGAAGTAATTTATGACGAGCCTAAATGATATGATATACATCATTTAAGCTCATGGATAGAAGTGTATGTTTAAGAGAGTGGTAGTGATGTGTCGTCGGAAAGTTGATATCATAAAGAGGCCTTTCCCAGCTGTGTAAATGGGCTGATAGATAGATTAACCATTGCTAAAATTGTGTGTGAATAATTTAGAAGTGATCGGGAACAAATATTCTTATAATAGTGTTAGGAAAATTTGTTAAAGTAGCCGTAGCCATGCACGTACATGAATACCTGCACAATCTATATAAATAAAAATGAATTGTTGTTCGTTAGTCTGATTAAAAATCGAGAACGGCTGGGCTAATTGAGCTGATTTTAGTTTAACAATGTTTGTCATAGTCCAGGGTAGGTCTAAACGGTGACCAAATAAGGAAAAATTGCCGGGAACTTTTTTTTACCGTGCGACGCCGGGGCGGGCCGCTAGTTACAAATAAAAAAATAATACACTCTCTGGTTTACCTTCACGGATCAACTGTACAGATAAACTAATCAGGTATACCATGGTAGGTACATACATCTGTGGCTACCATAAATGACCAGAAGAAATAATTGAAATTAATTTCTGCTCTACGCCAAAGACTGTGTACAATGTTAGTATGAATTCATATTTATGATTTCCGGTTTGCTAAGGTTGTCAGCTAAACTTCCTCTCCCTAATACCACGAATATGATTAAAAATCAAGTGAGTAGAAGCTCTTTTAAATAAACTTACATATTTATAACAAGATTAGCGGTGTTACCCGCGTTATAATGGATTTTCCCACGGAATGTCATATTCCCGGGGTATAAAGTAGTGTATGTCCTTTCTCAGGCTCTAGAAAATATGTGTACCAAACCAAATTTAATTTAAATTGGTTTAGTAATTTTGCGTCAAAGAGGAACAAAGAGAGTTACTTTCGCATTTATAATATTTGTATGGATGGATTGATAAAAGTGATACACGAGGTCACATTTACCTTAGGAACAAACACCAAGCACAGAGTCACCGTTGTGCTGAATATGATGAACGAGGCAATACAGATGAAGAGATAGTCCTTACGGTCCGACAGCACCTAAAAGATAATACAGCTTTTGTAGAATCATATTATTATGATACCTATAAATAAATCTAAATGTAAAATTTAATAAAAACCCCCGATTCCAATTGCCAAAAGCTATTTTTTTATTTTTTACTAGCTGGCCCGGAGAACTTTATTCCGCCTTAGACGCCATAAATGAGCATATTTCCGCGACTTAAGTTTGTACGTCTAGCTGCTGGCATTTTTATAAATGAAAATTCATCTGTAAATTAAAATAAAACTATTGTATTTTCCGCGCAATTTCCTTAATTTTTTGTTTCATAAGAACCTTCTCCTGATAATAACGAACAGAACAAAAAAATAATTAGCTAAATCGGTCCAGCCGCTCAGGCGCGATGCCGGCCGTGACCAAGGGAAATAGGGATTCATTTTATACAGGGTGGAAAAATCGAATGCCACAAGGATGGCAACTGCCTTAAATATTGTAAATAGCACATTTTGCGTAAGGGAGACTTTCCTTTGTTTTTAAAAACAATAAATACTGCATTTATGGATTTATGAAAAATCTCTTGCCTCAGTCGAGACTCGAACCGGTCAAATGTGACAAAAAATAATGTGCTGTATTTTATGATGCAGATGGAAAGGGTTACTGTTACTGATAAGGTTCGCTTTTCTCTAAATAACAAATACTTAAATGCAGTATTTATTGTTTTTAAAAACAAAGGAAAGTCTCCCTGACGCATAATGTGCTATTTACAATATTTAAGGCAGTTGCCATCCATGTGGCATTCGATTTTTCCACCCTGTATATATAGATTATAAGGTGTCTAATTTTCACTGACGTCATGTCTTTATTGACACTCGTCGGACTAAGTGGAATTGATCGACGTATGCATCATAAATAAATGATCATGCATGTATCACACATACATACACATAGACTGATGAACACATTATCGTTTTCTGGCAACGGCACTACCAGCCGCACTACCAGTAGTGTCGTTGCCTATCACTCTGCGTCGCGCAGTCGGGTAAAATATGTTACGAGAGGCCAACAAAACATCTTACCAAGGTAATCGCAGCTCCCATAATACACATGATAAGGGCGTTGTAAACGGACATGCCGATGTGCTGCGAGTCGTTGAGAGCTGGGATCGACACATGACGGGTTTCCCAGGCCAAGAATGCGCCGAACACCTGTACCATTGACATAAAAATATTAATAATATAAATACAAAAAATACAAAATACAAAAAATACAACAAATTTTATTGACAATATTACAAGTTCAAATTATAACTAGGTTTGGGAGCTCTTCAGGTAAGTTATAATAACCTGTATTAGTAGAGTCCCCTCTTTTCTCTGACGCCGTTATAGACTGGTATGGAACATTATATATGTAAGTATGTTATAGATATTACAATTATTATTATTATATATCAATATTGCAAGAACAAAAAACATAATACAACACAATGCTTTGATTTTATTTCTTCTCTTTAGAATTTTAAGCTGAATAAAATAATTATATAGATTTAACAATATTATGACCTAAACTAAAATATCAGAAAAGTGAAAAACAGTAATATAAATTTCAGCACAAATTCATACAAACTACTAAAAACAATTTTAATTTCAAAAGAGTTTCTCTAATGTTAATAAAGTTAAAGTTAAGGTAAAAAGCTTTTTCTTGAACAAATATTAAACAGAATTTAGCACCACTTCATGTTTATGAATACCTAACGTGTTTTATCAAATATTTCATTAACCTCTTATAAGCTAAATTAAAAGTTACATTTTTATGTATAAATAGGAACAATTTGTATTAAGGTTGCAGAATCTCTGGAGCTACTGAATCGATTACAAGCATTTGTGCAATTAATTATTATTTTTTTATTTGGGAAGGTACAGTATGCGGCGCTGACTGGTAACCCTTTCTGCAAAAAAACACCATTGCAAGCGGGTTACCAATTAGCGACGCTTACAGTACTATTAATGAATTTCTTTTATTTTTGCTATATTGGAAACTTCGGCATAGCCTTTTTTTAGCACGGTTTTTCTTGACATATATATTTTGTTTTTTCTTGCAAAATAAAATATTAGTATAGTGTTCAAGAAAGACCTCGCTGTATATTTCTAGTATTTCTGGACGGTCTAATAGACTGAATTAACAGAATATCGATTTTTTTATGAAGCTATAGTAAAATAAACTTTAGCCAAATTTATAACTATTAAAACCGGGGTGGTATATTTAATTCAACAGTGTTTATCACCCAGGTGCGTTTAGTGCATTTTTGTAGACTTAACTCACTATTACTTCATAGAAGAAACTTAAAGTCATAATAAAGAAGTCTTACCAACAACAGGCCCTTATACGCGTAAATAACTCCAATGAATATGGTCATTCGTTCCGATTGGCAGTATTCATTCTCTTGGACGATGACGATGTCTTCACTAGAAGGGTGGGGCTGTAAGAATAGATCGGTTACACGAATGTAATCAAAAATAAAAAAAATATTTAGGTACTAGCGGCCCGCCCCGGCTTCACACGGGTAAAAAAAAACCCAGCACTTATTAGATTTTTTCTCGCCTTTTAAACCTTCCCTAAACCTCCAAGAACATTTCAAGACTAAGATAAGATACATCCGTTCAGCCATTCTAGAGTTTTAGTGAGACTAATGAACAGCAATTCATTTTTATATAATATTAGGTCCTTACATATGAAATTGGCGTTTTGTATGGGAGGAACAAAAAGTCGAATATTTTTTAATATAATATATTTAATTAATCAAAGTATGAACCATTATTTTCTATGCACTTTTGCCATCTTATAGGTAGTTCATTGATCCCTTTACTAAAAAAACCAGTCGGACGGGAATCAATAAAATCTTTGAAGGCGATTTGGACTGCCCCATCGGAGTTGAATTTTTTCCCTTGCAAGAAGTTATCCAAATTTCGAAAAAAATGGTAATTTGTTGGAGCAAGGTCCGGGGAGTACGGAGGATCTCTTAGACTTTCCAATTGAAGCTCTTCTAATTTAGTAGCCGTCTGTTGCGCAGTGTGTGGTCTAGCGTTGTCGTGAAGCAGCAGTGGCGTGGAGCGATTGACCAGCCTAGGTTGTTTAGCCGCTAGCTTTTCCATCATGGTTTGCAATTGCTGACAATAGACATCAGCCGTAATAGTCTGGCCAGATTTGAGAAAACTGTAATGAACAATACCGGCACTAGTCCACCAAACGCTTACAAGTAACTTTTTTGGGGTTAATTTTCGCTTGGGGCAGGATTTGGCTGGCTGGCCAGGATCCAACCATTGCGCTGAGCGCTTCCGATTATCGTAAAGAACCCATTTTTCATCACAGGTAATGATTCGGTTTAAAATACCTTCATTATTGTGCCGGTTTAGTAATGTAACGCAGCAGTCGACGCGCGTTTGCCGGTTTGCTTCAGTCAATTCGTGAGGTACCCACCTTTCAAGCTTTTTAATCTTCCCAATTTGCTTCAAGTGAATTAAAACAGTTTTATCACTAACACCGCAGCCTGCAGCTAACTCGGACGTGGTTTGCGATGGATCCGCTTCCACAATAGCCTTCAACTCTTCATTATCAACTTGAGTCTCAGGCCGTCCACGGGGCTTGTTCTGCAAGTCGAAATTTCCAGAACGAAAACGTTGGAACCAAAAACGAACTGTGTTTTCTTTTGCAACACGACCGCCATACACATCATTCACCCTTCGAGTTGTTTCCGCAGCACTAGTGCCACGGCGGAACTCGTACTCGTAAATAATGCGATATTTTAAGTTTTCCATTTTGTAAAATGAGTGACGCAAACAGAAAAAAACAGAAGAAAAAAAACAAATGAATGACGATCATCGAAGCACAAATACATGAGTCTATAGCTGTACAAATTTGAATTTGGAATTCCTTACCAAAGAGGAGAAATTTGTGATTAAAGTGGCCAGTACGAAAAACGCCAATTTCATATGTAAGGACCTAATAGATAGATGAGAAAGACTCAGTCTACACCTAGGGTTCCGTGAACAGATTATGAACATATTGCAATAAAAAAACACACGAAATATAAGTTTTTTTATTGTGATTAAAGGTACATTCTGAGCGGTCACCCATCCAAGCACCGGCCTCGCGTTACGTTTCTTACTTAACCTTGTAAATATCAAGTTTGTTATGTGGGAGTCACCTTAAATATTAACTTATTATGTGTTTTATAGCGGCCACAGAAATACATCACCCCTCAAAAGTTCAACTCGCTTTCTATCACGGTTCTGGAGACACAGCCTAGCAGACAGACAGACGACTAAGTCTCAGTAATAAAAGGTCTCGTTTTCCACTTTGGGTACGGCACCCTAAAAAATACATAACACAATAAATAAATAAATATTTCCGGACTACTCACACAGCATCACCTAACCCCAAACTAAGCAGAGCTTGTACAATGGGTGTTAGGTGACTGATATACTACATAGATACATTTTTTTTTGTAAATACATACAAATGATACATAGAAAACACCCACATGGACACATTTTTTGAGTACCTATATAAGAGGAACTTTGAAAGTAGCACCAGTGACAGAGAAGTTGAGAGGAAATCGGTTGGCATGGTATGGACATATTATGAGAAGGGATGAATGTCATATGACGAAAAGAGTGTTAGATTATGTCTGTCGATGGAAAGTTGGGAAGAGGTAGGCCAAAGGAAAGATTGATGGACTGTGTGAAGGATGATATGTGTAAGAAAGGAGTGAGTGTTGAGATGACGAGTGACAGAGGAAAATGGAAGGAAAAAACATGTTGTGCCGACCCCACATAATGTGGGATAAGGGCAAGAGAATGATGATGATGAATAGACACATTTTTTATAATGAACAATTTTTTTATGGTTTTCTACTCACGTAAGGATCCATCTGCTTCGTAGCTCGGAAGAAAGGATCCAATATTTGCCAGGTTGTCATTATAGTCAAGTCAATCGCGAGCAGAACTCCCACTACGATGAACAGCTGATAATCTTTTATGACCTGCACCAAACAATTATGCATAGGGTGTAATTCCTTTGATAATGTTATTTATACTATGCATCTTCAGGCAATGTCGGTGCAGTTACTTATGCAAAGGTACCTTTTGAGATCTTTTGGCACTCCAATTTAATTGAGAATATTGTCGACAAATTATAAGTTGTAATTTCTACGTATTTGTGTCACTGTCTCTATTATGCCATTTTAGACCACAACCGTTCAGCCAAACCAAATAATCTTAAGTACATCATATATTTGCTTAGATTTTAGCTAGAAGATTTTATATGGTAGTATGAAATTTCCTCACATACCTTTTTATTAAGCTTGACATCAGTAAAGATGGAATGGACTCTCCAGGTCTTTGAAAACATAGCACCGAAGGCCAGGCTGAATCCAGCCATCAGCAACCATGCCCTAGCAGTACAGATGTAAGGAAACGCGGCTGTGAACATGAAGGACTATTTAGAAGAAAATAATTTAACAATTAAACATCTAGTGTATTGTACACGGGCGTGGTTTAGCTACATTGAAGATATTATACAATAGATTCTGATTTGATTATAGAAGAAGTTTGTCTATTATTTGAACCTATTAGGAATGCCTTCATACAGGCTTAATGCAGGGATATCCTATTTTCCCATGCAGGTTGCTTCATGCGACTCTTTCAGAAAATCATATCAAACATATTTTTAGTTTTTTGTCTTTTCTGTAGTCCGTTACTAATTGGAGTTTATCATTTAACGCATTGGATATATCATATAAGCTCAAGTCAGGTTTCCTACCTAGAAAGCTCAATTCATTTACCATTATTTTAAAATCCTTTAGTTTAAGAACCGCGAACGCCGCAAAACAAGCATGCTAAAATAAAACAGGCAAAATCATTTACCTAGTACAAAAAGCATCCAACAGAAAGCAAATAGACAGACGGCAAATACCAAGTTAATTACCGATTGTCTATAACCAAGAAGACGAAGCAAAGACCACACAGACCTACCTCAGCAAAGCCTGTAGGATGAGAGACAAAGAAATACAAATTTGGAAACATGCTGACTCCCGACCTAGAAAAATAGCCTAGATCTTTCTCAGAATACAATCAAGGTATGAGTCGTAGCCGATAGGTTTAAAGGAACGATGGATTTGCAAGACGTCATATCAAAACCCTTCATAATATACCCCGTGTTGTTTTTCGTCGAAATGAGATAGTAAAGGCATTTTGGGCAAAATTCTTTACAAATTCATCATCCTCTTCCTACGACAAAGGGTAGTAGAATTCCCAAATCTGTCATCACAGGGTTGAAGCCAAGCATAGGGGTGCGTTACCTCCGCGCGGCGCGTCCTGAGAAAGACCTAAGGAATGCCAATGAGATCAGATGAGGTCAGCGTGAATGTGCCAGCGACATGCTTCCATGTTATGTGCTAGAAGATTCATTTATAACTGTTATTTTATTTGGCTGGACGTGGCGAAGGGTAATGTGATATAGATCAACAATTTTTTTTAGTAATTCTGGATCAATCAGCTAAGGTATTAAATGAATTTAAGAAATTCTTTTCATATTGATTGTAATTATAACTACCTCTATTTAAAATGATCACGTCACCTTTGCCAATTCCTCGATTTAAATTTATGAACCATGAGTTTACCTTGAATCCAAAAAGTTTGAGAGAAAATAAATGTAGTGAAAATTGCAGTAAAAGAACAGCGTAGGACAGCACAAAAGGCCAATTTAGAAATAAATTATGATTTTGCAATCGTATATACCAAAAATGTCCTTGTTGTTATTTATTAGTATTCTATGACCTTAACAAACTTACCACAATTAATCAAACCTTTGATGCCTTCAACTTAGGCTAAGCTGAATTTTCCTGCTTACAAAAACTTTACAATCATATTATGAGATAAGCTTCTCTTCTTTATCCTTCTAAGATGATTCGTTTAATTAACCTGTACCCTCCCATATTGTAGCAGAGTTTAAAGATGTAGAAAATCCCATGCTTGATAAAAATACTTACCAATGCTGCTTAAACTGGAGTCTAATCCGAGGAAGATAACGCTCAAATACGTCAGCATGCAGCCCACGATGATCAAGTTGTTTAGATGGGGTGATGACATTTTGATGTACCTTAACAGAAAAGTGTAGTTTAGGTTTAAAAAAAAATCGGCATAATCCTTATCATACAAACATAATATCATGATACATAAAATATCGCAATTACAAGAAATGTAACCGGTCAATACATGGATAACTAAATTAACCAGTTTTACTTATTTATCAATTTTGTAAATACACTTAGATGAATAAAGTCTACTAAAACAGTAGACTTAATGCACCCGAAGACACCTGGGTGAATAAAGTCTACAAAAGTATACTTAATGCACCTGGGTGACTTAACTCAGGTGAATTAAGTATACCGCCCCAAAAAGTCGTAGCAGAGTCCTCTTAAATATATTATGTACCTACGCGATAAGGTTAGGTATTTCTAGATCGAAATTAGGCGTAAGATGCTCACCTTTGGTTCCTGTAATGTATGTTCATAGCCAAAAATCCAGTGGCCAGGATAATACCCGCCACGGAACAAAACACGAGCATGGAGTAGATCGTTAAATTAACTTGCGTGTGCTCGATAAGACGCAGAGTTCGGTCTTTCGGGGGATTCCTAGAAAACATTATTGTATGTCACTAAAACCAACCATAAAACAAAAAAAAAACAATTATAGTAGGTAGGTACCGGTGTATGTATAGGTGTAGGTATAGCAGCTTAAATCTAAAACACGGTAATTTCAATTTTTTTTGTATGGTGTTTTCTATAACCACATTCTTTTATTCATTCATTCTATTTGACTAAATTCCGCTTTGAACCTGCCGTGGAACCCGCTTTCATATTCCTGAAGAAATATTCCTTTGATCGGTCAAAAGAAAAAGAAAAGGTCAAACCGTTCAGCTTCAGTCTAGGTTCGGTCATAAATATCTTACAAAAAAAAACCAAGGATAAAATTTTTATTCTAGACTCTGAGGTCCCAAAAGTAAAAGGTACTTTATACCTCTACAATAACAATTACCTCGTTCAAGGACTTTGTTGAGGGTTTTGTTCTTAAGTGGAGGTCCTTCGGGTGATTATGATGAAATACTTACTTGCCGACCCATTTGAAAGTCTCCCAGCTGATCAGATCTAGGTGGTCCCTCTCAGCGCAGTATTCTCCTACTTTGACCTCGCCAATCTCTTCTCCTTGGAACTGTTTCAGCAGGATTGATGCCTTGCGTTCATTGTCGTAGAATCGAACTGGACCCTTGTAAAAATATAAAACAGGGAAGGTTGTACTACCATTCATAATACATATTCAGAGTTGTAGATAAGGTTATTAAATAAGTTAATAAATTAAATATCTCCGGAATAATCACACGGCATCACCTAACCCCAAACTGAGCAGAACTTGTACCGTGATATTGATTACGCATGAACCCATTTTCTCAGACACCAAATAGTTATTTGGACAAATCTTGTAATATTTTCATATGTGAATCATGTGATCGGTTTCATTCTACAATTGCTATACTTAGCAATAAGCCCAAAATAACGTAGTAAGTAATACAATGATTCATCAGCGTATGTTTAAGTATATTGTTTTGGTTTACACTAATCA
Organism: Gymnoscelis rufifasciata; assembly: GCA_929108375.1. Taxonomy (NCBI): domain Eukaryota; kingdom Metazoa; phylum Arthropoda; class Insecta; order Lepidoptera; family Geometridae; genus Gymnoscelis; species Gymnoscelis rufifasciata. The sequence continues at coordinate 1,199,257 of OV815327.1, read as the reverse complement.
TTGTCAGAGGATAAAAACCAACACTACAATAAACTGGTTTCACCAAAAAAATTCGTTATACAAATACTTTGGATTGGACGACATTATATAAACTTACAGTAACACCTTCGAAGGTAACATTGCTGAGCGCATCCAAGAACAGCTGCTCCCATTCCTTATCCCTATACTTGAAGTCCTGAACTGTTTTATCCTTGTTCCTTATCTTCACACGCTGTGCCACCGTTTGGATAGCGAGGGCCATCGCCCAAATACCTGGATAGATTGTGAAACGTATGTTTAAGGAATTACCTTAAGCCTCCTTAAATAAGGAATCTGGAGCAAACTTACGATTATTAGGTACAAATAATTTGAATTTGCGAGGTGCGTTTCTTAGCCCGAATGACATAACATTAACTTTAAAATACCTTACACTAAATCACATGAATTTTCGAGATTAGTATAGCTTACCGTTATAATTAAGATTCACAACGAGAGATTTACCATGATTTAACGGTTTTTGAGTTTTACGATATTTTCGTTTAGTTCTGTAGATTTAATTTTTCGTTGTGAATGTTAATAATGTTAATTACTATGATACTATCAAAGTTTTACCGTCATAAGTATATCCGTGGAACCTCGAATATTCAGGACCTCTTCGGCGGTTGTATTCAACTTGATAATCATTTGCTGTCTGAAAATAATAATATATATTACGTAGGTACTTTAACCTCGTATAAAATCAGCTGTAAAAATATCAGAGAAAATAATATTGAATGGTCTTGTTAGACTTAATAAATAAGCAATTCGAATTCTTTTGAATAAGGTTGGTACCAAGATGGACACTTTGTTACAAAAATGTTACCATAATATAACAAACTGATCGAGACGAATAATTTGAATCAAAACTCGATGGGATATTGTTAATTTGTTCTTACTGAGTTCCTGTGTCTACTTTTCAACTCCATAATAAGATCATCTATAAGTCATCATTACTCATCATCAAATTGCATTGTAATTTTCACACGACGATAACAATAGAAAACCGGAAAGTGTGTTAAAATTAACTTGAAAGATTTGATTACAAACAGACAGCGCCAGCGGCTGAAGAAAAGCTTGTAAAATGTAGAAGATACAAGATACAAAATCACTGCATGAAAATGATAAAGATACTTACAATTCCCGACACAGTTACTTCTCCTGTAGTAGACAACGGCAGCAGGTCAGTGAGTATGGCGGTATCAAGCGCAGCTGTCATATTAGCTCGAGCACAAGGTGCTTTTCGCTTCCACCAGTGGTCACTGTAGGTGCCCAGTAGCAGCCAGCTGTAAGCGCGCCCGTACATTTCCAAACTATAAAGTACAAATATTTTAATTCCACATCTAGAAGAACAGTTTTAAAGTCAAGTATGTAAATATTTATCAACGTCACTGCTGAACATAATTATGCCTTTCTAAAGGCTTCCAAAGTATTCCAAACTTAGTTTGGAAGCAACTCGCATTGCAAGCCCACGACATGTTTGTGCGTTTTTAAAAACGTGAATACGCGTTTGTATTGTTTTCTTATTCTACCTTATATAACCTTTTGTTGTTTTTGTGTATTAATAAAGCTTAAGTTTGTACTTGTGTAATTCCGTGCCTACACTCACCCGAAGGTTTGCCTGAAAACCAGCGTTGCTTCGCATCGTGCATCGCAGCAACATAAAGCTGAGGCAAAACCTTTTGGTCCACGCACACACGCAATGTACTAAGTTTTTTTGTGATTACCTACTGTGTAATGTGTGTGAAGCAATAAATGATAATCTTGCTTTCTTTCTTTCAAAGCGGTGCCGTTGACGCACTTTTGCGTTAGTTGTGTATCAGCCTTATTGGGTTTATTTTACTTATCTCAGCATTTTATTTGATCATCCAATTCAGATACGTTAAAAAAATGTAACGGCATTTTAAACAAAAGGCACCTAAATAGAAAAGAGGCATCTAAATAAAAAAGATTCAATGAAGTATCAATCTATATATTTTTTTGCCATTTAAAAAATATATATCAACAATGTGTAAATGATGGTCATATTAATTTATTTCATAAGTCACGTTAACACAAGCAGGAAGACGTAATCTTACTTATTCAAAACTTTATTTTGTTTGCATTTAATGTTACCTACTTTTTATGTTTCAAGTATAAAGTGCACATTTAGAAAAATTATACTGATAATTCTTCTATTACCATAACAATACCCAAGAATAAATCTCCTTTATTATATTCTAATGATGTAATAATAGAGATATTTGCAACCCGCACCCGTCATACCAGCGCCCTAATTTTAAACATTATATATATACTCGTAACTCTTTATTAAATATTACAAATTTAATACAAACAATTAATAGTACATTGGAGGGCGGCCTTATCGATGTTAACGATCTCTTCCATGCAACCCTTAAATGATTTTAAGTAGTTACTTACTTAAATTACTTTTATCAGGTCAGTAAGGAACCGTTTGTTCCGTTTGTGTGACCGTTTGAGGCCTCTACTGATAAAACATCGTAATGAGTCTATGGAAGTGATTTTTTTTATATATAATCTTGATAGCACTTAATATTAACGTCAAACTCAAAAACCGTGATAAATGTGTACCTAACAAACGGCCCGTACATAATCATATATTTACGTCATTATAATTTTTTCATGCAACAGAAAATATTTTTTTTTTTGTAATTGTACTTAATGCGTTAACTACTTATTAGCAACCTTGACCAAGTTTATATATTTGGTGGATTTCCTTTGGAGAACTTTTCGGCACCAACGACCTTATGTTACTTATAATTATTATAGTCACGATATTAGGCTATTTGTGATTGGGAGCTTTGTTACAAAACAAAGCCTATTTTTTTTAACCATATCTATGGTTAAAAAAATACTGGAACCAACTACCAAACATAGAATAATAAATTACTACGTAACAGAAGATCCACCCACGTAAAATAATTTTAATAGGCACTACTCTAATCTGTGGTACTACCTAAGATTTTTACACACATAATTTTGTCCAAATGGCATAATTAAGAAAATTTAGGAATGCCCTTTGGGATCCCAAACGCTCCAATTTTTAACTAGCCAAAAAGTTAAACGTTCACTTACTTGTAAGCTTCACAAAAGATTTTCATGGCCCACGTCTCGTTGAAATTTCCCAGGATTATCCTCACATCTTTCTCTTTTAGTTTGGCCAGCGCAGTCTTCACTTCTGTTGCGAAACTTTGGGTTTCCTCGATCAAAAAGCCGTTCATATCCAAATCAGCGAGTAAACGATTATGAGCCTAAAACAATATGCTAGTTATATTTAATGTTTATAGATATGTTTTTTTTTTAATTATAAATAAGCCTTCATTTGACCACAATCTCACTTCATGTAAAGCGATGATGTGGTCTGAGATGGGACATGAAGACCTAGATGGTAGATGGCTCCTCCGGACCACATTACGAAACACGAAAAATGTTTTAAAAAATGAAAAATGTTTTTTGTTTATGTTTTAAAATAACTTGTTGATGGACCAATAATGAATTACAAAGACGGTTAAATTTTTGAAATCAATGACCTCCACCACAGTAGGATTTGATTACCACTTCAGTTTATGCTATGTATTGGGTAAACATTTACATGAATCTAAGTAGTATTTGTATCTACAAAGTCACTTACAAGTGCATATCTCGGTTCGTTCTGATACAGAGTGCCGACCCGAGTCCAGTTGAAGTGCTGAAGAAGCCGGATTCTCGGCACGTTGAACGCGTTCTCCGATGGCACGATGCGGAAGAAGTTCGGGAAGGCTTCGCGGGTGAACATGGGGTGCGTGTCTGCGTATGAGAGCTGGAGAGAATTTAATAAATTTAAACGGTTTTGAAATCATTCGTTTATATAATTTGCAACTACGCGAGAAAGGAAGGTCATCTTGGAAACTGGGACGGAGTTGGTGAACATTTGCAATGTTAGTTCTTATCGTATGGTATCCTAAAAATATATATTTCCGGACAATCTACACAACAACATCTAGTCCCGTGGATAAGCTTTATGCTTGTGTTACGGGTAATTACTAGACATCTGATATACTTAATATATAGACATACATATATAGTTACTAGCTGTGCCCTGCGGTGCTACCCGCGTTATAATGGATGAAGTACTCTTAACCAACAACATATTTATTTGAATAAAGATTAATATTCTTATGTTGATACAACTTAAACAAATTATTTCGACCAAATTAGGTACCATAAAAACGGGTTTTGTGAGTTAATCTTAAAAGATAGACATTACTATCGCGGACTGTTTTTTAGATCATTAAAAGAGCTATTATTCTTTAATACATATTTTTTGTGTATCTTGAACCGTTTTCACGGCGCACGCAACGGAAGGCTTCAAAGATGAACACTTTCTCCCGTTTTTTACACATTTACCACTATATCTTTGCTCCTACTGGTCGTAGCGTGATGTTATATAGCCTATAGCCTTCCTCGATAACTGGAATATCCAACACAAAAATAATTTTTCAATTCGAACCAGTAGTTTCGGAGATTAGCGCGTTCAAACAAACAAACAAACAAACTCTTCAGCTTTATAATATTAGTATAGATGCGCTCTTAGTTAACCTACGAGTATGTGAAGCCTGTCCACTTTACGGTAAATTTAAAATGAGTTATATTCACAAGCGCATCTTAAGCTCGACTTAGTATAATAGGTACAGGTACTCACATCGTGTGGACTCACTTTCTAGTTTATAATAATTTGAAGAAAAAAAAACTAGACTCGAGCTATAGGTACCTAGTTAGTTAAGTGCAAATGTAATTTTGATGAATAAGTTATAAATCCTAAAATAATAGCCAAAGCATAGAATAATAAATTAAAGTAAGTGAGTTCTATGTATCATATGTACGTATTTACAAAAAAATAATATCTATGTAGTATATCAGTCACCTGACACCCATTGTACAAGCTCTGCTTAGTTTGGGGTTAGATGATGCTGTATCAGTAGACAGGAAATATTTATTTATTTAATGGTAGTCGGTCTAATGTTAATTGCATCTGCCATACCTGTGTAAGATGCCAATGTTTGGAAGCTTTAGCGATGGGGTCAGTGACGTGGGTGCAAGCGGCCCCGAACAACATCAGCTTGTGGGGCCCGCTGTGCATCATGTCGAAGAAGGACTTGACACCAACGGCCGCATTGCACTGTAGGGGAAATCATTCATGTGAGATTGCATCAGGTGTAGGTCAGATGTAGGTCAGAGGTCATATTGCGAAGTCGAGGCTTGAGCCAGGTTCAAAAAGTTTGTTCGCTATTTCACTCTGTCTGTAAACTCCTTTAAATACTCGGACATAAATGCTATTTTCTCCCTACTAACTCTGAGCACCTTTGACCGCGTTTTATGATGAATTTCTGACGTAAAAGCCTATAGACGTCCTCGTTAAATGACCTATCCAATACTAGAACATTTTTAGAATGGGGCAAATAGACGCCTACAGCCGTCGTCTATAAATGACCTATCCAATACAACATTTTTTTTTAATGGGCAAATTAGTGGATCTAAATAACTCTTTATAAAATAAAAAATCTTTTCAGCTTTTTATACAAATCCAAAATATTTATTTACCAATACACACTTGCAATTTAATGAAGCATCGGTCCCGTACGAGGCATGCCTGTATTACGAGTGACCTTTTATAGTGTGTTTTAATTTAACCAGATACAGAAAACTGTGCAGTGCATCAGTACAAATAAATGATAAAATAGGATAAATATCTAATAAAATAACATAGGTTTACATTTCGAACAACATCAACAACGAATTTTATGAAATAAAATACTAAGGAATGGGCAGGGATAATATCAGGGGCGAATAGTTAATATACAGTTTACATTTTTCTTTCTATTTACCTCAGTGTCATTCCACCACATATGCAGTCGATAGTTCCTCAGCACAGAATCATGTTCGTTCACGTGGTCCAGGGCTAGCTTCACGCTAGGCATCACGCCACGACCTGCAAATTTAAATAAGAACCATACTAAATTGTAACATAACTGTTATTTATACAGCATCAGCATTAAATATTTAGTTATGGTCATGATAAATCTATACTAATATTATAAAGCTGAAGAGTTTGTTTGTTTGTTTGTTTGAACGCGCTAATCTCAGAAACTACTGGTTCGAATTGAATAATTCTTTTTGTGTTGGATAGTCGAGTTATCGAGGAAGGCTATAGGCTATATAACATCACGCTACGACCAATAGTAGCAAAGATATAGTGGTAAATGTGTATAAAACGGGAGAAATTGTTCATCTTTGAAGCCTTCCGATGCGTGCGCCGTGAAAACGGTTCAAGATACACAAAAAATATGTATTAAAGAATTAATAGCTCTTTTAATGATCTAAAAAACAGTCCGCGATAGTATATGTCTATCTTTTAAGATTAACTCACAAAAACCGTTTTTATGGTACCTAATTTGGTCGTGATAATTTGTTTAAGTTGTATCAACATAATAATATTAATCTTTATTCAAATAAATATGTTGTTGGTTAAGAGTACTTCATCCATTATAACGCGGGTAGCACCGCAGGGGACAGCTAGTCTATGTATAAAACACTGAACAGTATCAACCTTTTCAAGTTATTGACAAACATTTAAACTCATTTATTCGACCCGATTTTAATATCGTATAAAATACGCGTTTGGAACTAAATTGGTATTTTGTAGTTGTTACGACTCTGACCCAATAATAAAGAATAATATTTAAGGGCAATATTTTATTAATTTTGAAATGAATACAAGTATACATGGTACATTGTTTGTTAAGTTTGCTTTCACTTGTGCAAATGTAGGTACCTAATTCAAAATTTACGTTTCCCAGTAGGTACATTGCTATCAACCTAGCTAGTTTAATGCCATTCTGAAATCAAGATAAACGTCATCTTGTCATAATAATTTGTTAAAGCTCGGGACGCAAAATGGCGTTCAACTGAGTAACATCTTTTTAACCCCCGCCAAAAAAGAGGGGTGTTATAAGTTTGACGTGTCTGTCTCACTGTCTGTCTGTGGCATCATAGCTACCGATCGGATGGAGCGATTTCATTTTAGTTTTTTTTGTATGAAAGGTAAGTTAGGCCCGGGGGTTCTTAGACATGTTTCATGAAAATCGGTTGAGCCGCAAATCTGTAAATATACTAGAGTGGGGTTTCAAATTAAAAAGCATCGCGTGCCCTAACTTCTAAATATTATGGTGTTTAACTTATAAGGAAATTAAAGCATTAGAATAGGGGGTTTTTCTTAAATTTTAAATTTATTCACTTTATAGTTTTATTTAACTCGACACTGGCAAACTGACGCTTCAAGCGCAGAGTCCTCTCATCCTCCTATTATATTCAGTCCTATTATAGCTCATTTTTATAGATAAACCAACAGTGGATCTCTTAATAAGCTTACCAGTATTGGCGTTCTCCACTCCTTTCCCGAACGGAAAGAATCCAGCTATGTACACATCTGTTCTGCGATTGAGTATAGCATCCAAATTTGGCTTCTGCGGCACCGCTTGGACTGAGGCCAGCACCACCAGGAGAAGCAGCATCTTCATCGCTGTGTGGACAAGTTTAAATTGTAATTATTTATTAACAATGTATGGATAGATAAATGGTAAGTAAAATTCGTTTATTTCTGGTATAATCCATATCACAAAGAGCAGAGTCAATGTACAAAATACAATGATAAAGATTGAGTCGCGTCTCTTTTTAGCACATGCCTTTATCGTAGGTTTTTTTTTTTATGCTGGATAAGCCTTCATTTGACCACAATCTCACCTGATGTAAAGTGACGATGTGGTCTAAGATGGGACATGAAGACCTAAAAGGTAGATGGCTCCACCGGGCCACATTACGAAACACGAAAAAATCGCTTCACGCACTGGCCCAGCCCGGAGGGTGGTGACAAGCCGCGGCCGAAGCCTACCACCAGAGACTGTTCCTAGCACCACCCCGAGGTCACGTGTAGGTAAGGATTCAGAGGTATTGAAAACTTAACCTCTATATATTGTGAAGATAATTTACAAATCTGTAATACGTTGAGGAGTACCAAATAGATTAGCGAGTTACGGCGGATAGACCGATAAAAATAAGTAGATATGGACGGATATAAAATAATATATTGTTCTGACAACATATTCTTGTTGAAAGAGTAGCTGTACAGATGACGGCTTGTAAATACAGGTAGGTAAATGGCAGAAATAGGTAGGTACTTACCTACTTATTTTTACTGTGATACCTATTTATTAACCAAAGTGTGAATATTTTTGGTACAAGAATACAATGACAGTTCTAAAGTAGGTAGGTAAATTAAAAACTGAAAAATCAAGTACCTACCTAGGTAATGCTACGTTTACTAAAGATAAATTAGTAGAACTGTTTGCTACCAAAAAAGCAGAAGATATCAAGGCAAACGGCCTTGCGCTTGACAAAAGTACCTACTTTCAGGGTTGTTCTAGTCTAGGTACTAATAGTGTGGGCAATTATTTTAGTTTTATCGATTGACTGGTTTTATTTAATATGTAGGTATAGTCAAGGTATCTGAGTTGTGTTTCAGGCCTAATTAAGCCTTGGTACGTGTCGTAGTAGAATGAAATAAAAATATATTTCAATACCAAGACAGCTCATCATAATTCCTCTTTAGTAAACATGCTTGTCAAGGTTTTTTAAATAAAATTAGTTTTTTTTAATTTAACTACACTTTACGCTAATCAGAGAATTTAATTCTTTAAGCACAGCCACCCTAAATTACACTTACCTTCCATTTCAGGTATCTTCATAAGCTTAAACCATCACATTTGTACCTTGTTTCATCTTAAATGCACTTAGTCAAAAGCAAGATTACCGATAAATCACAGAATTCAATGTAAAGAGGTCATAATACTAATACTTCACTATGAAATCCCCTTGAAAAGCTTAGATCGAAACAAAATTTCACATTTCTTCGGAAGCTGTCTATTCAGCTCGCGGCCAGGTACGAAACTGTTTCATTACAACAATTAATGATAAATTCAACCTTATTCTGATTGCATTTGAGCTTTTATTGCAGCAAGAAACTTTTAGCTCAGCAAGTTCGTAGAGATTTTCTGCCGCACAACGTCGAATAACTTAATGTAAAAAAACACATGAATTTAGCCTTAAAAGTAAATGGTAAAGGTGGACTTTCGATTGCTCTGAAAGGGCCAATAAGACTTTGAGTTACGGTGAATATTAAGCAAACAAGAAAAATAGGCTTTCGCGCTTCAAAATCGATACAGGGGAGGTTTGCGTTCTAGGGATGTGCCATAAGTTTTATCGATGAACGAGCTTGCAGTCTGGCGACGATGGCGCTGTAGAACTCACAAGTGTAGTCTTATTTGTTTATTTATTAAACAAGGTCACACCAACAGAACTGTTTGAGGTTGGCAGGTAGAAAATGCCTTGGCATTAAGCCCACCTCTTGTACAACTCTGTATTTTTCTTGTGCAATAAAGAATTCTTAGTAATAACAATGTTACAAACTCTCAAGGAAAAATAAACTTAGGTATACTTATTTCATTAAACTTTATTAAACTAATTATTTTATTCAAAAAAGTGGTGAGCGAAGCGCTTCTCTAGAACTTTGATAATAACTAAACTTTGAAATTGTCATAATACTTTCTGATAACTGTCTCATTCCTAAAAACATTCATTTTTGTTATTTTTAAGACTGCATAACCAATACAATAGGATGTAAACACCTTTATGTGGTTTACCAACCATCTTAAATCGGCCTGAATTTACTTAATATAAAAGTTTAATTAAGATGAATGATCCATGGAACTCTGATGGAATTATTATGACTTAAAATAACATAACATGATTTGACGGTTCTTGAGTCGTCCGATATTTCGACCCCGTTGCAAGCGCCAGCGCCATGATCAATGATGAATATCCGTTTTAAGTCATAATATTATTAGATGACATGTTAATTGAAAAAGTTATAAGTACCTATCCCCACCAAATATAAAGTGGTTTTGTATAATAGTATTTAGTAATTTGATTTGTGTGTTTGGTTTTTTAAAGTTTATTTTTTGTGTTTTGCATATTATCTTTATTCTCCAACATAATGTACCATAGAACGACTTAGTGTAATGTTTTATGTGTTATTAATAAACTTTGAACTTTTGAACTTTGAATTACTAATAAGACTTGGGTATACCTATTTGTGGACCTAGGTTTTCTCTGAGCACTAAAAATGAATAGTCGATAGTTAATTTTCTCCACCCTAATCCAGAATTGACACGCATGCGCGATAGAAGGGGCGCGTCTATTGTTTTATTTGATCCCCGGGCTTTTATATGACTATTTTGAGAATGCTTCCTAGAATAGGTACCTAGTACGAATAATTTTTGAATTATAGTTATAAGATGGAAAACTTATAACTCTAGCTCTAGGGCTCTTTTTGGGTTTCAAAATGTCCGATAACCGTATCAAATATTTTAGACAGGTCCTATGACGGCAATATTTACTGCAGTTTTTTTAGGTACCTACTTAATTAAGTATTAAATAGTCATTTTATAAGCCGTTTTCCTGTTGGCTTTGCACTTATTTTGCCTATTTACGTGACGTGATTTACTGGACGTTAGAGTGGTTAAGAAACCTAAAATTAAAAAAAAACCGCGGCTTTTTTACAAATTATGTTTGTCAAAATGTAGAGAAATTTGCTATTACAAAGTTATTCAAAAATATGTCATATGCCTAACCAATAAAGACCGTTGTTGGTAAATACATGAAGTATTTTGACAGGTCATTTAAATGTGTTGCCACAATAATACTCATTCGTCAATCAAACGTTCCAATATCAAAAAGAACATTTTTCGTAATCACGTTCCGATGCCTATTTGTATCAAAATAATTCAATAAAATAAATAAATTGACATATTTTGATGTGAAAATAATATAATAATTACTATTCCAATGATTTTTTTTAACAAAAACCTGGCGAGTACGTTACGTTACACGTCATTTTTGACATAAAATGAAAAGTTCCACATAAGCGGCGTAAACTGACAACACTGCCGAATACGTGGCCCCGAAGTTCTGTGCGTTACTGTGTCTTGTTTATTATTTTTTTGTGTGATATTTCGATTTGTTTCAGCTTAAAAGCCGTAAGTAAACCAAGATAATACTAATAGCGAACGACTGAATTTTTTTTATTGTAGAAAGTGTTTGTATCTTTGGAGAAAATGTACTCAAATTCTCGAATGGCAGCTGTCACTGTTTCACTTACGAGAATTTACCCTATTTAATGAATATTTAGGTACAAGATCTCACTAATGGAAGACATATTACAGAGAAAGATTCAATAAGAACAAGATTTCTAGTCTTAGTGGTTATATTAAGCCATAAACATAAAATATCGGGTACTTATTACTGACCTATTCCGAGTCCTATCTTGTCTGTTTATTCAAGTTTTTTCAATGTATATGTCGTATTTCAACAATAATTAGAGCCTTTGTAATAAAAAACCATGATTGCTAAGTTTAATTCTGTAAATTCTATTCACACTTCAAAGCTCCTGTGAGATAATTAGAACAACCTCTTATCAAACTTATTGACATACATTTGGTCTGAGATGCAGTTTATTCGTGCCAATCTAGTTGCCTTCTAAACTATAAAGCCAATTTATATGGTTTGGTTCTGTAAAACTTATTAAAACTGTGTTGCCAAAAACAAACATGACTCGTGTCCTATTGTATAATCATGTGGCTTTTCACACAACAGTGGTAACCATGTTTTATGAATTTTCCTGCGGGGATAATGTATTTATACCCTAGTAAAAAGAAGCCTCTAGCCACCTCGAATAAAGGGCTGTGCAACATTAAAAATCAAAAATCAAATCAAAAAGTTTATTTGTACCTAAAAAATATTCAATAAACGGATACATAATTGTAAACAAAACAAAACCACAATTAAAGAAATAGCAATTATGTCACATGAAATTTAAATTAATAAAATAAGATTGAAAGAGAGCAATAATTTAGTAACAATTTGAATAGTTAAAATTTGGATAAGTAATAAGGTTCAGTATTTCAAACATTTGAGTGTAAAAGCAATCAAACAAATTTTTCATCTTTATCACATGGATAGGCAACTGTTCAGATATTGAAGTTTTCTGGCATTTGTGAATCAAAGGTATAGTTATTTCTAGGCTTGATGTATTTATATTACAAAACGGGTCTCACTTAGATAGGAAAATGTACTTCCTCACTTAGAAATTACTAATTAAGTTTGCAAGCCCACAGGTTGCCATTTTAGTATGATCTTTTTTCCGTAATTTGATGGGTGGATGTATAAAACTTACAATAAATGAATTTTGGATAAGAACATAATATAAACCTTATTTTTTCAGGTAAAAATTGGCTTTAACAAAATGATGAATCCACAATATCCGCCTCCAGGGCAAAACAATAATGCTCCACCAAACCCACTTGGATACCCAAGCTCTCAAGACTTCAATGGATTGCCAAATCCAAATTTTAATCAAAATGGGCCACAGCCCATGAAACCATTTGATCAAGACATGTCACAGAAAATGCAAAATATGAATCTGAATGGACCTCAAGGGTTCCCAGGTGTCCCCACCTCTCAGATGCCTCCGGGCCAAGTGCCGCCTGGAGCCTATCCACCAAACTTTGCACCAGGACAGGTACCACCAGGACAAAGACCAGGTCAAGGGCCTTCGCAGCAGCCGATGCAAGCTAGACCTCCAGTTAGTGGAGCACAGTTCCCACCTATGGGCCCTCCTTCATCCACATCTGGACCAGTTCCGACATCACTCGGAAATGCACCAAATCAACCTGCTCAATTCCCCCCAGGCCCTATGCAGAGGCCTCCAAGCTCACAGTCGGGGCAGGGACCACCTGGTATGCCACAGATGGGGCCACCGCAGCCTGGAATGCCTCAACAACCGCCTCAATCTCAAGCTGGTCAAATGACAAGACCCGGCATGCCTCCTCTACAGGGCCAGCCACAGAATATACCAGGATCAGGGTTTCCACCTCAGGGTCAAATACCTGGCTCATTCCCAGCTCAACCTGGTCTTCCTCCACAACCTGGAATGCCTCAGCCAGGGAAACCTAGCCCTCAGCCTGGCCAAAGTTTGCCCCCACAACAAGCACAACCTGGTTTCCCACAGCAAGCGCTACCTCCTCAACCGGGTCAAGGGCTACCTCCTCAACCAGGTCATGGGTTGCCCCCACACTCACAGCCAGGCCAGGGCTTACCACCTCAACCTCAAGGCATACAATCCCAACCAAGCTTCCCACCTCAAAACCAATTTGGTCAACCTGGTTTACCACCTCAAGGCTTGCCCCCTCAACCTGGGCAAGGATTACCCTCTCGTCCTGGACAAGGTTTACCACCACAACCTGGCCAGGGCTTACCCTCTCAACCTGGTCAAGGCTTTCCTTCTCAACCTGGGCAAGGTTTACAGCCTCAACCTGGTCAAGGATTACCACCTCAACCTGGGCAAGGTTTGCCCTCAAGGCCTGGACAAGGCTTACCCCCACAACCTGGACAAGGCTTACCACCACAAAATCAATTTGGACAGCCAGGATTACCTCCTCAACCAGGTCAGGGCTTACCTCCTCAACCAGGTCAGGGCTTGCCCCCACAACCTGGTCAAGGATTACCCTCTCGGCCTGGACAAGGTTTACCTCCCCAACCTGGTCAAGGTTTACCACCACAAAATCAATTTGGTCAGCCTGGTCAGCCTGGCTTACCTCAAGGACAAGCTTTGCCACCACAGCCTGGTCAGATGCCAGGTCTGCCTTTCATGCCTCCACCACTGTCGCAGCAGAGACAGTTCCCTGGACCTCCTGGTGCGCCGGGGGCTGGTGGACCACCTGGACAGTTCCAGCCAGGACCTCCTGGACCTCCTGGGGCTCAGGCCCCTCCTGGAGCACCGGGGTCCGGACAGCAATACCCTGGTAAGTTTGTAAATTATATGTTTATATAGACTTAAGTCTGGTTTCGGGACTGGGTGTTTTCTATGTATCATAAGTATGTATTATGTGAATTCTCATTAGCGGCTTATTAGGTGCCTTGTCAAATTTAAAAACATTGGTTTATTTATTGATAACAGCATTGATTTGATACAACATAATGTTTCCATGTCAGAGAAGGGAAAACTACCATAATCAATAAAAATAATAATGCAATAAGTTAAATAAATTATTTTTATTTATTACAGGAATGCCACCGATGCCCCAAGCCCCAGGCTACCAACAGCCCCCTCAGCCCGGCTACCAGCAGCCCTCGGGCTACCCCGCACAGTACCAGCAGCCCCCGTTCCCCGGCCAGCAGCCAAGCTACCCCAATCCACAGTACCAGCAGCCCGAGCAGAAGAGGCTGGATCCAGATCAGATGCCTAGTCCGGTGAGGAGAATAATATTTATTTCCTTTCCTACTAATATTATAAACGCGAAAGCTTGTTAGGATGTGTTTGTTGCTGTTACATGCAAAAACATACATCTTGCAAAAGAGGGCTGTACAGTGTACATGCAATTCAAAGAAATTAACATTCTAACTGTAATCTCACAGTATTAAAGTGACCTACATAATATTAACACGAAAAATAAGGCAAAATTACTAATCCTACCTACAGACTAAAAAAACTAGACAAATAATTTATGGGTAACTGTGTACGTTTTATAATAAGCTCCCTCCTAATGTAACCCAGCTTCCTATTAGAAAATTTAAATCATTTATTTAGAGAAGTCGAATAAAATAAGCTTATTACTCTATAGATGATTAGAGTATAATTATACATGATGATGCTGCTTGGATAGATGTTGCTTAGTTCCACGTTGACAGGCTCTAATAATTCTTTGAACAGGACTGATATGCTCTTATAACATTTAATAGCTCCCTGATATAACAAGCATTTTTATTTTGTAAATGTTAAATTAACTCCAAAATTGTTAAAACTGATAAAGCTGTATTGTGCTATTCGCTTCTCAACTCAATATCAAACATTGAAGCAAACTGTCAAAACAATTTTTTTTTATGCTTGATAAGTCTTCATTTGACCACAATCTCACCTGATGTAAAGTGACGATGTGGTCTAAGATGGGACATGAAGACCTAGAGGGTAGATGGCTTCTCCGGACCACATTACGAAACACGAAAAAATCGCTTCATGCACTGGCCCAGCCCGGAGGGCTAACATTGTTAACTTAGTTAACAATGTTATTTCCTTGATAATTTTTGTATAAACAGTTTAGTTTTATTAATTTTAAGTTGACCTGTCCATCTATGCACTGTGCTTCAAATGACATAATTTTATTGTTTTGACTTTCACTTAGTACAAAATATTTAATTACTTCACACGCGCGCCAGTATAATCGATGAGTGATTAATCGAGTACTCCGACCTACCTATGAATGCTGGTGTTTTTTTATCAATTTAATGTTTTTCCAGATTCAAGTGATGGCGGACGACCAACAAAACCGCAGCGGCGTGTTTGTGACCAACGACAAGGGCCTGGTGCCGCCGCTGGTGACCACGGACTTCGTGGTCGACGACAAGGGGAATGCCAGTGAGTTGGTTAAATCATTCTAAAATCTTAATTCTTTATTTGCACGAAGAGAAGTAGCATACAATTTCATAAATCAATAATAATATTTATTCAGAAAATCACTTTAAGCTAATGTTGAGAAAAGTCCTTAACGTTTAATTAGAACTATGATGTATTATTAATAATAATAATAATAATAAATATTTCCGAGGAAGGAAGGAGGAAAACCGAAAATCTGCAAATATACTCAAGTATCTGCAAATATATGAAATAAAAGCGCATCGCGTGCACATTTCAAAATATTATGTTGTTTTACTTTTAAGGATTGCATTGCAATCGGGGGTTTTTCTTCAATTTTAAATTTAGATTTAATTTTTTTCTTTTTCAGGCCCCAGATACATAAGAAGCTCAATGTATTCCATACCAGTAACTGCAGACTTGTTGAAGCAAACAGCCATGCCTTTCTGTCTTATTGTAAGTGTTTAGTTAATGACGTGGTTAGGTCCTAATGTCCGCTTGCGGCGCAAGAGGTAGCGGGTTCGATTCCCGCCGGGAGGTAAAGTGTTTGTTTAATTAGCTTTCTGTTGCTACTAGGTTAGTTTACAGTGATAATCATAGCTCTTAGCTGCTTAATTTTCCTTTGACGAAATAAATTAATGTTCTGCAAGAGACCAAGAAGTTGTATAATATTTATAGTAAAAATATGATGTATGTCTACACTAATATTACCTCTATAAAGAGGAAAGATTTGTACCTATTTTTGTATGTTTGTAATGAATAGGCTCAAAAAGTACTGGGCCGATTTAAAAAATTCTTTCACCAATAGAATGCTACATTCTTCCAATTTGACATAGGCTACATTTCATTTTGAAAAAAAATAGGGATCCTTGGTAAAATTTGAACAGTTCCTGCGGGAATAGCCATAAAACACGGGCAAGGCCGTGGCGTGAACGCTAGTCTATAATATTAAGTATATCAGATGTCTAGTACCCGTACACGAGCTTCGATCTCACCACGGAACTAGATGTTGTTTGGATTGCCCTATTATTATGATTTATTATATAATCACCCTTGTTCACCCCCAGATATCTCCGATGGCGGAGCCAGTAGGCACGGAGCTGCCGCCCCCACTGCTGGACTTCGCGGCGTTGACCGGCTCCCCCACAATGGGGCCAGTGCGCTGTTCCCGCTGCAAGGCCTACATGTGCCCCAGCATGAAGTTCGTGGATGCCGGCAGACACTTCCAGTGTGCCTTCTGCAAGGCTACCACTGAAGGTCAGTGCTCTGGTGGTAGTCTGCGTGATTGCCTCATAGATTGACGGCGCTGGTCAAAGTTCTTCTGCTTGAAAAATATATTTGAAAAAGTTTTTTATTGATAGTGCCTAATTAATTTTCATGCACGCCCAGGATGACCGGTAGAGAATGCTTCTAGCATTAAGTCCTCCTCTGTGCATTGTGTTTTGTGCACAAAGTATAAATAAATAAATAAAAATAGGTTAGCAGAGAGTGTTTTTACCAATGTTTCATGGACTCTGTTCAGCCGTTTCAAATATATGAGGTACTAAAGTAGCAATGAAAAATCTAATGTTTACACATATACCCGTGTATTATTATGGTAAAAAGAGAGCTTATATCTTATATGTTACGAAGTTAGCAAGTTTTATGGAAATTGGTTTAAAATTATTTGTTTCACAGTGCCGATGGAGTACACTCAGTACATTAACAGCATGCAGCAGTACGGGCGCGTGCCCGCCGAGCTGGCGCTGGGAGCCTACGAGATCGTGGCTACTAAGGAGTACTGCAGGGTATGTTCTTAGGACCTCTTCTATATCATGTTTATTATTATTATAGGCCCCCTGTGTCCCACTGCTGGGCAAAGGCCTCTCCACATTTTTTCCACAACTCCCGATCTCCGGCCACTTCTCGCCAGTCATGCAGAAAACTGTCAAGCTCGTCCCGCCATCGTCGCCGAGGTACCTGCGCGCCAAGACACAGATCGCAGACGTAGCTCTAAAAGCCGCCAAGTTGAAGTGGAACTGGGCTGGTCACCTCTATATCATGTTTATCAAAGTCAACGTCAAAACGTTTATCTCCTTAGACGCACAGAGCATACATGGATAAGTCAACCTAAAGTTAATTTGAATAAAAACTAAGAATTATCAAGGAAATAACATTGTCTTGACAGTTTGCTGTCATTTCAGCTATGTTACATCTAATACTTAACATAAGCTTCACCCATAGAGTGCCTCAGTGGCGCGCGGTTTAAGGCGCTAGAGAACGGTAGGCGAACGGGTTCGATTACCGCCGAGGGGTCAGGGTGTTTTATATGTATATTAAAATTATCTATGAATTTATAAGGTTCGGTGGACGGCGCGCTGAGGCGCCCAAATGAAAAGGTGTTAGCTCTTCTAAATCTCGATTTATTCTGTCCAGTAGGTACACGTTACAAATGATATAAGCATAATATCTATCTAAGTTAAGATACATCGTATAGGTGTAGAGGCCATACATCACAAATTGTATGCCTATTATATTAAGTATATCAGATGTCTAGTACCCGTAACACAATATTAGAGCTTTACCACGGGGCTAGATGTCGTGTGGATTGTCCAGAAATATTTATTTTATGTATTATAATTGGCATTGAATACTCTTCCTTCAGAACAACACCCTCCCCAACCCGCCAGCCATCGTGTTCGTCATCGACGTGTCCTACAACTCCATCAAGAACGGCCTTCTGGAAGTGCTCTGCGAGAACATCATGACCATCATCGACGCGATGCCCAAAGACGAGAGCGGCAAGAGCTGGACAAGGGTCGGCTTCATCACCTACAGCTCCACTGTGCACTTCTACAATATCAAGGTTAGTCCATTAGCTTATTATCGATTCATCATCATAACTATCGTCATCATCATCATCACCATCGCCATAGTCATCATTATCATTATTACCATGTTAGTGTACAATAAAGTTTTGTATCATCATCATCATCATCATGTCAGCCGTAGGTTGTCTACTGCTGGACATAGGCCTCCCTCAAAGAACTCCAGTAATTTCGGTTGGCAGCGTCCTGCATCCACTGTGAGCCCGCAGTCTTCGCCAGATCGTCCGTCCATCTTGTTGGTGGACGTCCTACGTTCCGTTTGCCGATCCGTGGTCTCCATTCAAGAACTTTTTGGCCCCAACGACCATCTGTTCTGCGTGCTATAAGTCCTGCCCACTGCCACTTCAAAGAGCTAATCCGTTAGGCTATGTCGGCGACCCATGTTCTTCTACGAATCTTCTCATTTCGAATTCGATCCAGTAGAGAAACCCCGAGCATAGCCCTCTCCATAGCTCTTTGAGCGACTCTCAGCCCATTTATGAGACAAATAGTGAAGCACCACGTTTCAGATCCGTATGCCATCACTGGCGACACACATTTTTCGAAGACTTTCGTTTTGAGTAAGTGTTGTATATATTACAGTATTTTTTTGTTATTTACAGGGTTCCCTGGCCCAACCGCAGATGATGTCAGTCGGGGACGTATCGGACATGTTCGTGCCTTTACTGGAAGGTTTCCTGGTTTATCCGGAGGAAAGTGGCGCAGTCCTGGGATCCTTGCTGCAGCAGCTACCGACCATGTTCCAGGATAACAGGGAGACGGAGACGGTGCTATTACCGGCTGTGCAGGTCTGTAGACGCACTCTAAAAAACAATTAGATTTTTAGAATATATGAATTTGAAATAGAATAGAATTAGAATTAAAGTAGCCAATGTCCTAATCCCTGTGACATTCACTAACTTGCACTTGGCCAGCGTGGTGAATTAAGGCATAGTCTCTCTCAATAATAAAATCCAAATTTCAAATTTAATAATTTACCCCGATTCCAATGCCTTAATTTCCTTAAAAGTAAAACACCATAATATTTTGCAATGTGCACGCGATGCGCTTTCATTTGATACCCCACTCGAGTACATATATTAACAGAATTTCGGTTTTCCTTCCCCACTCTCACCCCCATAACTTATAAACGGCACAACAGATGTCTAAGAATGTCTAAGAAAATACGCGACAAACTCAACTTCCATACAAAAAAAAAACTAAATTGAAATCGCTCCATCCGTTCGGGAGCTATGATGTCCCAGACAGACAGACACGTTAAACTTATAACACCCCTCTTTTTTAAAGAACTCTAAAACCACGGGTACATGTTACGGGTACTACTCCCAAATAAGAACTCCAAAATTGTAATAACTAACTGATAAAGCTGTGTTGTCCTATTCGCTTCTCAACTCAGTATAAAACGCGAAGCGAACTGTCAAGACAATGTTATTTCCTTGATATGTTTTTGTTTAAACAATGTAGTTTTATTATTTTTAAGTTGACCTATCCATGTAGGCCATTTGCTTCTAAAGAAAGGAACTAAACCTTTTGACTTTGACTTTTTTGGTCGGGGGTTAAAAAAGTAGTCCCTGTGTCCCAGCTGTGGGAACAAAAATAGGGTGATGATGTTCTAATAACTACTGATAATGTTAGTTGTATATCTTTGTGTGTTGTTACTTTGATGCGGTTTTGTTTGTTTTTGTTCACAGTGTTGTTGTTTTTATATTGTGTTTTTTATCCGTGAAAACCTTAATTAAGCTTTCTAGTGTTATATTGATTTGTTACTATGTATTTGTAAGTTTTTGGTTTTCCAATAATTAAATAAATAAATATATTTGTCGGAGCAGGAGGCCTCTCTGGGTCAGGCATCGTTGGTTTTTAGGGCAATGAGCTAAATTACAACTCCAGGTATAACAGGTTTTAATTTAATTTTCTTTCTACACAAATTAACACGAAATAATATCACTGATAGATAAACTAGACTACCCTGATCAATTCTAGATTTGATTATAATCGAAATCAAATAGGATTACACCGAATTTTAGTGATTCGTCGTGGACTTGGTGCACAAGCGACCATTCCGTTCTGACAAGTGCCAAAACCAACATGGCCGCCCCGCCACCACAGTTGCGACGCTTCACTAGAGCAAAGCCGTTATCGGTATGGTATCGCTCTTATTCGGTTATTTGGTTATCCGGCGTTACTGGCGCGCGCCGTCATATTGATTTGTTACTATGTATTTGTAAGTTTTTGGTTTTCCAATAAATAAATAAATAAACAACCGTATTGCCCAGGCCGGTCTAGAAGCGCTCAAGGCCGCGGACACGTCGGGGCAGCTGCTCGTGTTCCACACGTCGCTGCCCACCTACAACGCGCCCGGGAAACTCATCAACAGAGAGGACAGGAAACTGCTCGGCACCGAGAAGGAGAAGACCATACTTTGTGAGTATTATTTGCTACATCATTTCGGTCGTTGGACGTCTGAAGCAAGACTTATCTGGTCCTTGAGTATGTTAACTACATCATTTCAGTCGTTGGACGTCCGACGCAAGACTAATCTGGTCCTTGAGTATGTTAACTACATCATTTCGGTCGTTGGACGTCTGAAGCAAGACTTATCTGGTCCTTGAGTATGTTAACCACATCATTTCGGTCGTTGGACGTCCGACGCAAGACTAATCTGGTCCTTGAGTATGTTAACTATATCATTTCGGTCGTTGGACATCCGTCGCAAGACTAAACCGGACTAAACAACACGAACACAAAAGATACAGAAATTTTATGGAAATGTGTTGACCGTACTACACTTAATCACTTAAGACTAATCATGTAGCCTTACCACGAGTTGCCACTTACGACTGTTGGAGATTACAACGTCGCGTAAGGTAGCGTTCAAGTAATACGTAACGCAAAAATCAAAAATCTTCAAAAAATGCGTTACGTAATACTTGAACACTCCGTAATCACATTTGACAGATTTTTCAGAACGTAAAGTTCTTTTATCTTTATCTGTTAAATGTATGTTAACAGCATTCAGTCGATTCGAAAAAATATATATATATGCCTCTAACGCTGAGTTTACACGGAGTCGTGTCTTACACTGTCGAATCTTGGCTCGGTCTTGGTCGAATCGATGGCTAAGTTATGAATAAGTATATAACCAATAATTATTTTGTTTCCAGCCCCTCAGACAACAGCCTACAACGAGCTGGGACAATCGTGCTCAGCGGCGGGAGTTAGCGTGGAAATGTTCGTCTGCAACCATTCCTACGTCGACGCGGCCACTATCGGTATATAATCCAATTTTTTTTTAATGTTAGTTAATCCTTTATTTGACCACAATCTCACCTGATGTAAAGTGACGATGTGGTCTTAGCAGATGGGGCATGAAGACCTAGAAGGTAGATGGCTTGTCCGGGTCACATTACGAAACACGAAAAAATCGTTTCACGCACTGGCCCAGCCCGGAGGGTGGTGACAAGCCGCGGCCGAAGCCTACCACCAGAGACTGTTCTTAGCACCACCCGGTCACGTGTAAGGATTCAGAGGGTTATCACTTACGGTCGTGAACAGAAAAAACCTCCATCGTGCTTGTTTTTCAATTATATAAATCGCTATCCGCCATATTGGACGTGACGTGATGTCACTTCGATAGTCCACAACTTATATTTCTGCCGTTGTCTCTGTTCTGTCTTCATAAATACTGTTACTTATTGTTTACTCGCGGAGTGACGTCACGAGCTGAAACAGCATGGCGGTTCGTGTATCTGCTCAGAAATTCAAAATCCTACTACTATTATAAAGGCGAAAGTCTGTAAGTATGGATGTATGGATGTTTGTTACTCTTTCACGTAAAAACTACTGAACCGATTTAAATGAAATTTGGTACACAAAATCTCTAGAGCCTGAAAAATAACAAAGGCTACTTTTTACCGCGGGAAAAAGTCATTCCGCGGGAAAATCCATTATAACGCGGGTAACACCGCGGGGCACAGCTAGTCATAAATAAAAATAAGTTTTTAGGTTATTTTTCGGTTCCATTCTACGGGTTCATTATGATCTCAGGTTTACTTTAAAACAGTTAAAAAATCGTATTACCCTATATCTTATGACAAGTTCACTTGTAAAACTATTTAATTAAATTTTATAACCGGATTTATACCATGCATGACCATCTGTGAGAGTCTAAAGAGCTACAGTTGTAACTTGTTTGCTAGTACAGCATTAGAAGCTCTCATGTATATGGAAGACATGACAGGTATTTTTTGGCATTGCTAGTACTCAAACCTTTGATGCCCCATTGAGTCTTTTGATCCCTACATGAAATAGGATAGATTAACATTAATGAAACACATACACTTATCGAGCAAAAACACTGAATCCATTATAAACATAATATTTGTTAAGTTAACATGATTAGCACATGTGTGCGTTGCAGTAAACCGCTCGGCGTTATGTTGCTCATGGAGGAAACACTAATTTTCAGTTTAATACAGTTCAGAATATCTTTATAATTGATGGACGGCCTCCTAAGAACGTTTCCTTGTAACTACATAGGTACCTGCCCTTGTCAACCCATCCTAAAATCCAACCTGTATACGTAAACAAAGCGTTTACAGCACCTCTCATAAATATCTCATTAATCACTTTGTGTTGCTGACAACCGTATAAAAATATGTTCAGTAGTTTTAAAGATCTATAGAACTGACTTCTTTTAATACTTTGTATACACCAATTGACTTATGATAGGATATCCGGACCTAGTTTAAGGTTGTTTTATTTTTTCAGGTCAATTACCCCGCTTAACTGGAGGACAAATTCGAAAATACACATATTTCACGGTAAGAATATAATTTATCTTAATGTTTTTTAATGAATCTTTCTATGGCAATACGTGGCCTACAGCCTTCCCCGATAAATTGGCTTTGTAACACTGAAAGCCGGCCGGTTTCGTGAGGAAACCGGCATGTTCTTATAGCTTTCAAGAGTTTGAAGGACATGTGACTTTCGTCAACCCACACTTGGCCACTGCGGTGAGTTAAGGCCGAATCTCTCTCGTCAGGAGAGAAGTCCCTGTGCCCCAGCAGTGGGAACGCTGATAAGGTGATGATGATGAGCACTGGAAGGATATTTCAAATCGGACCCTTAGTTCCTGAGATTTGCGCTTTCAAAGAAACAAACTCATCAGCTTTATAATATTCATCATCACCTTATTAATTCCCACTGCTGGGACACAGGGACTTCTCTCTTGGCGAGAGAGATAAGGCCTTAATTAACCACGCTGGCCAAGTGCGGGTTGGTAAATGTCACATGTCCTTCACACTCTTTTTTTTAAAGTTCTCAGAACATGCCGGTTTCCTCACGATGTTTGCCTTCGCCGTTAAAGCGCGTCTTTAAAGCGCACATACATTGCTCAAGAAGAAAAATCCAGAGGTGCGTGGCGGGGTTATGATATTAGTATATACTAGCTGTGCCCCGCGGTGTTACCCGCGTTATAATGGATTTTCCCGCGGAATGACGTTTTCCCGCGGTAAAAAGTAGCCTATGTTATTTGTCAGGCTCTAGAGATTCTGTGTACCAAATTTCATTTAAATCGGTTCAGTAGTTTTCGCGTGAAAGAGTAACAAACATCCATACATCCATACTTACAAACTTTCACCTTTATAATAGTAGAAGGATTAAAACTTCTTTTCCGCTCAAATCACCTATGTACTGTGTTGTGATGACAAATAAATGATTTATCTATCGTCCCCAGTCGGACGTGGACGGCGCGCGCGTGGTGGCGGACGCGTGCCGCGTGGCGGCGCGCAGCACCGCGCACGACGCCGTCATGCGCCTGCGCACCTCCACCGGCGTGCGCCCCACGGACTTCTACGGCCACCTCTACATGTCCAACACCACGGACGTCGAGCTAGCGGCTGTCGGTGAGTTTACAGACGCGCGCGTGGTGGCGGACGCGTGCCGCGTGGCGGCGCGCAGCACCGCGCACGACGCCGTCATGCGCCTGCGCACCTCCACCGGCGTGCGCCCCACGGACTTCTACGGCCACCTCTACATGTCCAACACCACGGACGTCGAGCTAGCGGCTGTCGGTGAGTTTACAGACGCGCGCGTGGTGGCGGACGCGTGCCGCGTGGCGGCGCGCAGCACCGCGCACGACGCCGTCATGCGCCTGCGCACCTCCACCGGCGTGCGCCCCACGGACTTCTACGGCCACCTCTACATGTCCAACACCACGGACGTCGAGCTAGCGGCTGTCGGTGAGTTTACAGACGCGCGCGTGGTGGCGGACGCGTGCCGCGTGGCGGCGCGCAGCACCGCGCACGACGCCGTCATGCGCCTGCGCACCTCCACCGGCGTGCGCCCCACGGACTTCTACGGCCACCTCTACATGTCCAACACCACGGACGTCGAGCTAGCGGCTGTCGGTGAGTTTACAGACGCGCGCGTGGTGGCGGACGCGTGCCGCGTGGCGGCGCGCAGCACCGCGCACGACGCCGTCATGCGCCTGCGCACCTCCACCGGCGTGCGCCCCACGGACTTCTACGGCCACCTCTACATGTCCAACACCACGGACGTCGAGCTAGCGGCTGTCGGTGAGTTTACAGACGCGCGCGTGGTGGCGGACGCGTGCCGCGTGGCGGCGCGCAGCACCGCGCACGACGCCGTCATGCGCCTGCGCACCTCCACCGGCGTGCGCCCCACGGACTTCTACGGCCACCTCTACATGTCCAACACCACGGACGTCGAGCTAGCGGCTGTCGGTGAGTTTACAGACGGACACGGTACCATAGAGGTACATCCTTAGAATCTGACCGTCCTGCTAACTTGAGTCACATTGTAAACATAATTAAATACATAAATCATATCTATGTAATAGTTGTAAGCACAGTAATGTAAAGTAAATAAAAAAAGCGGATAAATGCACACAAAAACATCTAGCCCCGTGGTAAGCTCTAAGCTTGTGATACGCGTACTAGACATCTGATACACTTAATATAATAGACATACATTATATACATATTTTTTGTATTATTCTTATAAACCGAACCCATTAACAATTGTTTGCTCTCATCTTCCTCCGTAATCAATCGTTCCCTCACCTGAAGGTCGAGACTCCCCGACGTAGTTCAGTATTCCTCTCCAAGATACTCTGACGGTTATTGAAGGGCATTAATCGGCATGTCAAAGTTTTAAAACTCATATAACTTTTTTTTTCTATATTTAAAGAGCTTTGTCACAAAGGTACAAATAACAGAAAACAAAATTAGGCAAAATTGTAGAAAATACATTAAATAATATAGTTTGACTCGGATAGCGATCGAGGAGGCTCCAGATATTCAGGTGACTATTGACTGGACTGATTAGAGTCAAAACTTTTGAAAGCAGACAAACTTACAATTACATTACTAAATTGTTTGTTTGTGTGGGGCTCGCCCCACGTGCACTTCGCCGGCACGTGCAGCGCCTCTCCGCACGCTTCGCAGTTTTTCGGAGGGAACTTTACCAGGCCACATTATAACACCGCTAAAACGAACTCTGTGTTTAAGACTTCCCCATATATATCACTTACATAACATACTATTCCCCACAGACGCCGACAAAGCCATCGGCATAGAGATAAAGCACGACGACAAGCTGACGGAGGAGGGCGGCGTGTACCTGCAAGCCGCGCTGCTGTACACGCACCGCAGCGGGCAGCGGCGCCTGCGCATCCTCAACCTGGCGCTCAACGTGGCGCACCAGCTCGCGGACGTCTACCGCTCCATGGAGCTGGACACCACCGTCAACTTCCTCACCAAGCAAGGTGAGGGCTCGGGGACTGATCTGTGTGAGAGACGGAGCTGAGGTGTCTGTGAGACGTGTCTTCGGTGTGTGAGCGACAGCACTAGGAGGTCTGAGAGACGGGAGCGACGGATCTCTACGAATCACAGTATTGCCGATCCAATAAACGCGCTTAAATTGGCGCGGCCGTAAATTTTTCATCCCTTTGGAGCGGGAAGTCGATTCACAGCTTAACTGAGCGATTATCTTAGATTGTCGGAATATTATTATTCCGTACTTTACCTACGCCGATATTCTGTTCGTTCCAGCGGTGTGGGCGCTCCGGGAGCACTCGCCGCGCCAGGTCCGCGAGGGACTCTCCTCGCGCTGCGCTCGCTCGCTGGCCGCCTACAGGAGGCACTGCGCCTCGCCCTCCTCCGCCGGCCAGCTGGTGCTCCCCGAGTCCATGAAGCTGCTGCCGCTGTACACCAGCTGTCTGCTGCGCTGCGACGCGCTCAACGGAGGTACGTGGTGGAAGGGCTCTCCTCTCGCTCGCCGCCTACAGGAGGCACTGCGCCTCGCCCTCCTCCGCCGGCCAGCTGGTGCTCCCCGAGTCCATGAAGCTGCTGCCGCTGTACACCAGCTGTCTGCTGCGCTGCGACGCGCTCAACGGAGGTACGTGGTGGAAGGGCTCTCCTCTCGCTCGCCGCCTACAGGAGGCACTGCGCCTCGCCCTCCTCCGCCGGCCAGCTGGTGCTCCCCGAGTCCATGAAGCTGCTGCCGCTGTACACCAGCTGTCTGCTGCGCTGCGACGCGCTCAACGGAGGTACGTGGTGGAAGGGCTCTCCTCTCGCTCGCCGCCTACAGGAGGCACTGCGCCTCGCCCTCCTCCGCCGGCCAGCTGGTGCTCCCCGAGTCCATGAAGCTGCTGCCGCTGTACACCAGCTGTCTGCTGCGCTGCGACGCGCTCAACGGAGGTACGTGGTGGAAGGGCTCTCCTCTCGCTCGCCGCCTACAGGAGGCACTGCGCCTCGCCCTCCTCCGCCGGCCAGCTGGTGCTCCCCGAGTCCATGAAGCTGCTGCCGCTGTACACCAGCTGTCTGCTGCGCTGCGACGCGCTCAACGGAGGTACGTGGTGGAAGGGCTCTCCTCTCGCTCGCCGCCTACAGGAGGCACTGGGCCTCGCCCTCCTCCGCCGGCCAGCTGGTGCTCCCCGAGTCCATGAAGCTGCTGCCGCTGTACACCAGCTGTCTGCTGCGCTGCGACGCGCTCAACGGAGGTACGTGGTGGAAGGGCTCTCCTCTCGCTCGCCGCCTACAGGAGGCACTGCGCCTCGCCCTCCTCCGCCGGCCAGCTGGTGCTCCCCGAGTCCATGAAGCTGCTGCCGCTGTACACCAGCTGTCTGCTGCGCTGCGACGCGCTCAACGGAGGTACGTGGTGGAAGGGCTCTCCTCTCGCTCGCCGCCTACAGGAGGCACTGGACTCTTAAAAGAGACTCTATAATAATGTTTTTGGAGCGAAACTTCTTTAGAATCGTTGTGATTTCAACCCGGATACAACGGAAAAAACGACAGGTAAGCCAATCTTAAACGCTAACAAGGTTAAGCAACTTTGCGCGACACCAGTACTTGGATGGGTGACCGCCCGAACAAAATCTTTATGCACAGTATTTTTTTTTTTTTACTGAAGTTTCCCTTCTATCGTGTGTGAATTGCATACACACCTTTTTTTTAAACCGCTTAAGCTAATAAATGTCTCAACCGATCATGTTGACTGTCAGGTCCGGACCTGTCCTGCGACGACCGCAGCTGCGCGATGTACCGCTCGCTGACGGCGGACGTGCAGACGTCGCTGGTGTACACGTACCCGCGCCTGCTGCCGCTGCACGCCGCGCGCCCCGCGCAGCTGCGCGCCTCCGTCGACAAGATGGCGGACAGCGGCGTCTACCTGCTGGGTGAGTGCTGCGACCTCATTATGACGTGCAGACGTCGCTGGTGTACACGTACCCGCGCCTGCTGCCGCTGCACGCCGCGCGCCCCGCGCAGCTGCGCGCCTCCGTCGACAAGATGGCGGACAGCGGCGTCTACCTGCTGGGTGAGTGCTGCGACCTCATTATGACGTGCAGACGTCGCTGGTGTACACGTACCCGCGCCTGCTGCCGCTGCACGCCGCGCGCCCCGCGCAGCTGCGCGCCTCCGTCGACAAGATGGCGGACAGCGGCGTCTACCTGCTGGGTGAGTGCTGCGACCTCATTATGACGTGCAGACGTCGCTGGTGTACACGTACCCGCGCCTGCTGCCGCTGCACGCCGCGCGCCCCGCGCTGCTGCGCGCCTCCGTCGACAAGATGGCGGACAGCGGCGTCTACCTGCTGGGTGAGTGCTGCGACCTCATTATGACGTGCAGACGTCGCTGGTGTACACGTACCCGCGCCTGCTGCCGCTGCACGCCGCGCGCCCCGCGCAGCTGCGCGCCTCCGTCGACAAGATGGCGGACAGCGGCGTCTACCTGCTGGGTGAGTGCTGCGACCTCATTATGACGTGCAGACGTCGCTGGTGTACACGTACCCGCGCCTGCTGCCGCTGCACGCCGCGCGCCCCGCGCAGCTGCGCGCCTCCGTCGACAAGATGGCGGACAGCGGCGTCTACCTGCTGGGTGAGTGCTGCGACCTCATTATGACGTGCAGACGTCGCTGGTGTACACGTACCCGCGCCTGCTGCCGCTGCACGCCGCGCGCCCCGCGCAGCTGCGCGCCTCCGTCGACAAGATGGCGGACAGCGGCGTCTACCTGCTGGGTGAGTGCTGCGACCTCATTATGACGTGCAGACGTCGCTGGTGTACACGTACCCGCGCCTGCTGCCGCTGCACGCCGCGCGCCCCGCGCAGCTGCGCGCCTCCGTCGACAAGATGGCGGACAGCGGCGTCTACCTGCTGGGTGAGTGCTGCGACCTCATTATGACGTGCAGACGTCGCTGGTGTACACGTACCCGCGCCTGCTGCCGCTGCACGCCGCGCGCCCCGCGCAGCTGCGCGCCTCCGTCGACAAGATGGCGGACAGCGGCGTCTACCTGCTGGGTGAGTGCTGCGACCGCATTATGCACGCGCAGTGGGCTCTACACGTAGTGTGTGTCCTAACTGTAATGCCCAAAATAGAGTAGGTGATTGTATCTGATTGATCCTGTCGATAATGTAAATTTAAAAAAAATGATACTTCGATTCCAAAACCTTTGTTCCCTAAGAAGTAAAAAACATATTTGTAATGTGCTCATTCTGATGCGCTTCATTTGATATATACTCGAACATATTTGCACATATTCGGTTACTCGCAATTTTCACCGTCCCCCCCCCCCCCCCCCCCCCCACGTCCTCCCCCCCCCACAACTTTGAAACGGCTCAACATATATCATTGAACATATCTAAAAACAGAAGACACTAAATTGAAATCGCTTCATACATTCATCATCATTTTTAGGAGCTTCGATGCCAGACGGACACGTCAAACTTCTAACATATATATTTTCGGTCGTTTGTTAAAAGTTACATTCAATATGATTCAAGGACGTTTCACTCCTCCACAGAGAACGGCGTGCACATCCTCATCTGGGTCGGCGCGAACGCGCCCGCGCAGTTCGTGAGCGACGTTTTCGGCGTCGCCAGCCCGCAGCAGATCGACACGCGGGTGACGGAGCTGCCCGTGCGCGACAACGCGGCCAGCGAGGCCGTGCGCGCCGTCGTCAAGGACGCCAGGGACCGCCGGCGCAGCGCTATGAGGGTGAGACATGTACACAGTTGACAGTCGCCAGCCCGCAGCAGATCGACACGCGGGTGACGGAGCTGCCCGTGCGCGACAACGCGGCCAGCGAGGCCGTGCGCGCCGTCGTCAAGGACGCCAGGGACCGCCGGCGCAGCGCTATGAGGGTGAGACATGTACACAGTTGACAGTCGCCAGCCCGCAGCAGATCGACACGCGGGTGACGGAGCTGCCCGTGCGCGACACCGCGGCCAGCGAGGCCGTGCGCGCCGTCGTCAAGGACGCCAGGGACCGCCGGCGCAGCGCTATGAGGGTGAGACATGTACACAGTTGACAGTCGCCAGCCCGCAGCAGATCGACACGCGGGTGACGGAGCTGCCCGTGCGTGACACCGCGGCCAGCGAGGCCGTGCGCGCCGTCGTCAAGGACGCCAGGGACCGCCGGCGCAGCGCTATGAGGGTGAGACATGTACACAGTTGACAGTCGCCAGCCCGCAGCAGATCGACACGCGGGTGACGGAGCTGCCCGTGCGCGACACCGCGGCCAGCGAGGCCGTGCGCGCCGTCGTCAAGGACGCCAGGGACCGCCGGCGCAGCGCTATGAGGGTGAGACATGTACACAGTTGACAGTCGCCAGCCCGCAGCAGATCGACACGCGGGTGACGGAGCTGCCCGTGCGTGACACCGCGGCCAGCGAGGCCGTGCGCGCCGTCGTCAAGGACGCCAGGGACCGCCGGCGCAGCGCTATGAGGGTGAGACATGTACACAGTTGACAGTCGCCAGCCCGCAGCAGATCGACACGCGGGTGACGGAGCTGCCCGTGCGTGACACCGCGGCCAGCGAGGCCGTGCGCGCCGTCGTCAAGGACGCCAGGGACCGCCGGCGCAGCGCTATGAGGGTGAGACATGTACACAGTTGACAGTCGCCAGCCCGCAGCAGATCGACACGCGGGTGACGGAGCTGCCCGTGCGTGACACCGCGGCCAGCGAGGCCGTGCGCGCCGTCGTCAAGGACGCCAGGGACCGCCGGCGCAGCGCTATGAGGGTGAGACATGTACACAGTTGACAGTCGCCAGCCCGCAGCTGACTGACAGTGGAAAGATATTTCTGTTGATATTGTTTCAGAGTTATGATGCTTTTGTATTTTGCACCTTTCAAAAGAATTGGTATTAAGTTTACGCTTATAAAAATGGTATGTTTTGTTTTATATACCACAGCTCCCAATAAACACTCCAATTTTGAGGGTTCCGTAACAATATACACTCAAGCCCGCAATCTTTAGTAGGAATCACCTACAAGACTGGCAATATTGCCTCTATCTCCTCCCGCGAGCATCGTAGAACCCGTTCAAGGGAGCTAACAAGAAGATATCCAACAGCGTTTCTTTGGACCACAACACTTAATTCTGCGCTCGCCAACCCGCCTGCGAAGCGTAGCCAGGCACGCTTCGCAGGCGATGTTGGCTCACAATGACTGAGGGTCATTGTGAGCAAGCCAGCCACTTTTTTCTCGTTGTTTTGACAGGTCAACTGCGCCCAAATAGTACCTATTTGCTTTTAGCTCCTACAACGCACGACTATGACATAATATTACTTTTGAATGTTTCTGCTTAGTGGTAGCTCAGTTTCTTGTAATTGGACTCTGCGCTCGAAGCGACAATTTGCCAGTGTCGAGTAAAATAAAATTATAAAGTGAAAAAGATGTTACTCAGTTGAACGCCATTTTGCGTCCCCTCTAGAGGTAGTTGGTAAAGGTAGTTGTTTGGCAGCTGACAGTGACGTGCGGCGCGGACGCGGCGGCGGCGCAGGCGCGCGCGCTGCTGGTGGAGGACAAGCCGGCGTCCGGCGACGCGCCGTCTTACGTCGACTATCTCATGGATACGCATCGGCGCGTGCAAAAACTTATATAGGTTTGACGTTCGGCTGTTTTTTATCATGCTCCGGGGTTTCGGGGGAACACTTAACACGTTCTGGGTACAATTGGAATCTGGGGTCTTAACATTTTTCGGCGTTTTGGAATCATTACTTTGTGTGGGATAATCTGCTGTTGACTTTCGTGGGGTATCTGGAGATTTTTCGGGATTATTGACACTTCATGTTTTGGGTTTTTTACGGTGTAAGGTAGGGAATTATTTTAATATAATTGAGCTTATTTGTGAGGATGACTATAGTTATTTGACGTTTTTGTTGGTTTATTTGAAATACTTTTTTTGGGTTTCTTTACGGTCAAAGAGGAGAAATACATTTATATTGAGCATTTTATTGAATTTAAGTATATGGTGCGATTGAGTTATCGGGTTGTTTAATAATTTTCAAGTAATTTCTTGTTTTTCTGCCTTGACTATATTATATAAAAATACTTTAATTTTGCGAAAGAAGATTCCTATCTTATACCGTAATGAGTTCATTATAACCACGTCAATTTTGACAGTATACATTTCCAGTAATCTAAAAAATCTGTGATTTTTATGGGATTTCTTTATCATTATTGGGTGTTCTGGAGTGTCAAATTCATTATTCAAATACATTTCTGGTATCGAAAGGTTTTTGCATACGCTGGTCGGTTTTTGAAGCAGTATTTTTGAATCGCTTTTGTAGTTTGACTGTTATTATAAAAAACATTCGTGAATTATACATTATACTTAAAAAACGTTACTTATGCCGATTTTTTTATTATCTGATGTTATTTTGACACATTTGAGTCATTCAGAACATATCCGAGAATTGAAAAATCGACATGTATTCTCACCATTTTGTGGAGAGAATTTTTATTTACATGTAATGTTTTAAATTCAGTTTTCAGTAATAATACAAGCAATTCAAAAGTATCGCTGTATTGGGTTTTATCATGGTTTTGGCTACGATCTACATCATACATTGCAAAACTGTATATAATATTCTGTTCATCAATACGGTAGTTGACTATATTTAAAATATTTAACGAATTGTTACTAGATATTTTTTTTTTGAATTGTTACAACGACTAACTGCACTCAGACTGCAATCCAACTGCACGCCAACTGCCCGTCGACGTGCAGTTTGATTGCAGTCGAGCCAACTGCATTCAAACTGCATCTGAACTGCTATTTTGCAGTCGGATTGTTGAATTGCAGTCCGTCTGTCTAGACCCTAACACAGTATTTACAAATATAGACGACTTTGTTACCTATATATTTATAGATATTTTCGTCTTTGATCACGTGACTCAAAGCTCAACTTTTCAAAATGGCGTTAATATACCAGCCTGTGACGTAACTGAGTGGTGCACAACTGTTATGTGTCCTATACCGTCTATACGCGCACATTTTGCAGACAACCGTTTTCCGTGCGCTTTTGACAATTTTAAATTCATTATGCATTGTTTTTTTTTTCTGAAATGTTAATTTGGTATGTTAATAATGTAATAACTAATAAGCAATCAACTGAAATGATTTTCCAAAATAAGTCAATTATCTTATTCAAACAACATGGGTTAGAAACATGTTCATTATTTTGTACGAATTCATTAAAATTGTATGTTTTATGTTATATTTGTGATTATTTAAATTGGTGTGCGCTATTTCTTATATTACTTATTTCATCATTTATATATACTGTTTTATTATGCCTGTGTACTTTATAGCTCTGTTTTAATACCATAACATTAAGCCCTTCTTTTCTACATTGAAAATACTATTACTTATTATTTTTTGTTGTACGTATAATAAAAAAGGAACATATTAGAACATACTTATGCTTTTAAGTTGTCACAAACATCCCTACTAATATAACTTATGAAACTATCATGGTTATCAATATTATTTAGATTTATAACGGGATATTTACCACGATTGATTGTCTTTCGAGTTTCCCGATATTTCGGCACAGTTACATGCGCCATGATCACGGTTAAACAATCTCAAACAACTCGAAAGACAATCAATCATGGTAAATATCCCGTTATAAATCTAAATAATACCCCTACTAATTTTATAAATGAGAAATTGTATGGATTGGCCTATCTTTCACGGCAAAACGTCTGAGCAAATAGGCAATAACCTATTTATTTATATATAATAACCTTTTTGTTGCAGTTAACCGTGATGCGACAACACGACAAGCTGGAGGCCGTGCTACGTCACTTCCTGGTGGAGGACCGCGGCGTAGATGGCAGCACTAGCTACGTGGACTACCTGTGCCACGTGCACAAGGAGATACGCGCGCTGCTATAGCATTTGTACAGTTATTAGTGAAGGACTACGTACATATATATATACGTGCAACTTGAAAACTGTTTTCAACATAGTTTGGGATAGTAATGAGATGTTTAGCATGATTTTCAGTGACCTCGATATTTGGACGCTAAAAAGGTCTTGTCACACCGAGATATGTCTTGAACGCCTAAACACTCTCAGTGGTATAGGACCTTAAGTTCCACAGAATGAAATTTACAAGAAAAATTTAAGAGCAATAATAAAATACAGTGCCAGAAAGATCCCTTTATTACATAAAGTAAGTTTTTAAGAGTGTTATCGTAGTAACTAAATACATGTGAGTGAATTCAACGGCATGGGCGCTAGTGTAGCGTGAGGTCCGAAATGTCAAACCACTACTAGAGATCAGAACTCTGCTATAGCATTTGTTCAGTTATAAGTGTAGGACTATAAACGTGTTACTTGAAAACTGTTATCAACATTGTTTGAGATAGTAATGTTATGTTAAGCATGTTTTTAAAATGCACACTGAAATAAATATAATTATATAAAATCCTACTAATATCATTAACGCGAAAGTTTTTTAGGTATGTGTGTATGTTGATCTTTCACGCAAAATTACAGAATGGATTTTGATGAAACTTCACAGTAATGTTACAAAGTTATGTGAATAATAAAATTTACATAGATACATATATCCGATCGGCACTCTGCGAGTCTGAGGGATTGGTGGAGTCGCACTTCTAGTGCTGTGACCTGTTTCACAACCGAACGGCACAATGTATTCAATTATAAGGTCATGGTAAATATTCCGTTACATATTTAAATACTATGTGCGTGGTTACGAGATCTAAGGTCTTTAGAGATAGATATGTCAGTGTAACATGGACTCATCTTCCAATCCGATTCTGTTTCTGACTGTCAGTACGTTTATGTTATTTCTGGACAGTATTTGTGTATAGCATAGGTGATATTCTTGGAAACAGCTGTCAAAAATAGATTTATGTCAAAATATGGTATATGAGTACAAACCAGTTCGTGAAACAATCCGGGCTGGGCCAATGCGTGAAGCGATTTTGTCGTGTTTCGTAATGTGGTCCGGAGAAGCCATCTAACTTCTAGGTCTTCATGCCTCATCTTAGACCACATCGTCACTCTACATCAGGTGACATTGTGGTCAAATAAAGACTTATCTAGCATAAAAAAAAGTCATAACCATATTTACGAACGAGATCAAGATACGACGAAATACGATAACTCGATACGAAAACCTTTTTAAGATTCGTTATTCAAACTTCAATGTTAGAATGGCAGTATCTTGAGTTAAATGGTCCATGTTTTTGTAATACACACCCATACTCTAATCTCCTTAAGAGTATGCTTAGAGATTAACGCCTTAGTTATAATATAACAACTCGTATCTAATATAACACTTATTCCAGTTACGTGCATTATAAAATAAAAAATAAAGAAATGCAGTCATGTTAATCTGGTCCAACCGTAGATCATAAATAGATAACATAGATAGACATTTAACTATAATTAAATACAGATACAAATAATAAAATAACATAAAACGTAGATTTTGGTATTCATTGCTATGAATACCAAAATCTAATATACTTTAATCTGTGCGCGGAGACTTGGGAAACAGTTTTATGTACTATAGTCTAAAATATATAACTGAAGTTAATATAGGAACAATTACGTAAGAAACCCTTCCATAAAGTAAGTCTTGTGTATATAGATTAACTCTTGAGGTTTTTAAGTGGTTTAAGCAATGTCCAATAATGCGCGATAAAGGGTAACCCCACGAACCCCATACAATAAAATAAACGAACACCACTTAAACTAAATTTTGTACTTTTGTGGAATAATTCTTTTCATTCGAAATGTGTGACACTTTGTTAATGTAAGTGTATCAAGCATTAAACACACGAAAACTTTACGGGCGCGATAATCGCACGAGTCCGCGCTTACGTCGTCGGGTAATCGGTAATCTCCGCGAACGAGCGATTATTCAGCGTATCGTCGCGACTCGTAACGGAATCGCAGCGTCGCATCGCCGCGATATCACCGTCGTGTGGAGACACATGCTAAGAGAGTTTATAGAAATACGTGGCACGACAATAACATCGCCAAGATTTCCTCGCTCGTGGAGACGACCCCTTCGAATTATTTGTCGTTAGAGTTGTGGAGGGCTGTAATCCTATGTTCTCTAGATCATAATGCGCCGCTAGAGGCGCTAGTGTAGCGCGAGGTCTGAAATGTCAAATAATATTGTACCAACTTTGTTTCTGAATGATAAATTGTTTTATGGTACTAATAACAAAAACGGTGGCCCTCGTTAAAATTATACCTTGTTATTATGATGATTAATTCAATTTCGTAACGATGTCTCATCAACATGATTATTTCCGGGGAAAATGCTCGTCAATTACTTTACTATATTTTGTAGGCTTAACCTGTTATGTTTTATGTTTTAGCCAAATTATGATGCTATTTTTCTTTAATGTTGGTGAGACACCGCGGTCTTATTGTTTGTCTATTTTACTATGGTACTGTATAGTTTTTATTTCTAACTATGATATCTAAGCTCATTGGAGACTTAAAATTATGCTCCATGTTATGAAAGGCAAGTCACTCTGCGTCTTAAGTCCCGCTTCTGTATTAACTGTCCTGTGTTACCGTTCTGACATTATTTTTTATTATTCATATTAAAATTGAACGGACCACGGCAATGATACAGAAGTTGCCAAACTTATAATTAATAAATTGTTTTTAATTATTATAGTTATATTTAATCGGAATTGTAATTAGTTTATTTGTCTGTATCGGATTGTAAATAAAATATTGGCATTATTACAATTTATATTTTTTCTGTTGTCGCTTGTCTGAAAGGAGTGAGTGTACGAAGCTTTTTGGATGTTTTGTCTAGTCACGTCCGTAAGTGGTAACCCTCTGAATCCTTACACGTGACCTCCGGGTGGTGCTAAGAACAGTCTTCGGCCGCGGCTTGTCACCACCCTCCGGGCTGGGCCAGTGCGTGAAGCTATTTTTTCATGTTTCGTAATGTGGCCCGGAGAAGCCATCTACCTTCTAGGACTTCATGTCCCCTCTTAGACCACATCGTCGCTTAACATCAGGTGAGATTGGGGTCAAATGAAGACTTACGAGCACCATCATCTTCCTGACCTGATCCCACATTACGTGGGGTCGGCACAACATGTTTCTGCTTCACTTAACAAGATAAAAAAAAGCTGTTAATTCGAGAGCTGCCTCCAATATCTGGGAAAGTACCCATCTGAGGCAGCCTGAACTTG
Source organism: Gymnoscelis rufifasciata (assembly GCA_929108375.1). Classification (NCBI taxonomy): domain Eukaryota; kingdom Metazoa; phylum Arthropoda; class Insecta; order Lepidoptera; family Geometridae; genus Gymnoscelis; species Gymnoscelis rufifasciata. Next base: position 1,161,786 of record OV815327.1, on the reverse strand, counting down.
TTCCGTGCCTCTTACTATGTTTATGGGGTACAAGCACGACGCATGGGACAAGGCGCTGCAGAGAAACATGAAAATTGTTTCAATATAAGTTTGTAAAACCATAGTTTTAGTAAACTATGGTTTTCAAACTTGCATAATTATTACATTGTTTTACTAAGACTTCGCTATCCGTTGGTCGTCCGTTCTTCGACTCCAGGCACTGCTGTAAGACGCATTAAGTTCATAAACATTCCTAGCTGGCCCGTATATAGTTTTTTTTTTCTGCATGTTTAAATAGAGCAATCTGCACCGTAATTTTCTCTATTGAACAGGAGCTATCGACTGCAATACCCAATAATTAGGCTAAGGTCCTGTTTCATAATCTCCGGGTAAAATAGCCACATGTTAAAATATAGAGCTATCAAGTCAACTGACAACTGTAAGTAAATGACTGACAGAGCTTGCTCTGTATTTTAACCTTAACTATTGAACTCACTTGTTGGAGATTATGAAACAAGCCCTCAATTAAACAAAGAGAATACATTTTTTTATTAATACATTTAATTTATATTATCTCGAATATTGTGGTTTTCTGAAGCAGTTTTAAAATGACGCGATGGTTGATGTGATGATAAAGCATTGCACCTGGAACAAGATAAAATTTACTTGAATTTTAATGATTTTTAACCAAAATTTTGGTCAGACGCTCTAATTTTTAGTGATTTTTAGTGAAGTGTATGCATTTATTTTTATTTATAATTGAGGATAATATTGTATTTTATTAAATCTGAAATTAATGATGTCCCGAATGCTAGATAATAATTAATTCTAATGTAAAAAGTGTTCTCATTAAGTGATTTTTTTGTAAATTCTTTTGAGATTAATAAACGTTCATAAACCTGAATGTTGTCTTTCAGGAAATAATGTTAATTAGGCCTGTTTCTGGAGTATCATAATTCGTCCCTTAGGCCTTTATAACATTTTTTAGACGGACTACCCTGTTTGCCGTCGGCGTCGCTAATTACGATGATTCCATGGGAAAACGCATTTTGATCGCGGAAACAATTGCGAGTTATTAAGTTTCTAATCGCTTTACAGTTTTTAAAGAGAGAATCTAGACACAACATTAAAAAATAAATATACTGGCCACCCTGAAAAATTATAAAAGAATTAAAATCTGATAAGTATCAAAATACTAGAGGAACACGCGCTCGATAGTCTGAGAATACAGGAGGGGCCTTAATGATTGGCGTACTACAGAGGAGCCGTATAGGAGTGAGAAAAGGAAGTCAAGCGAACTGATATCGTTATTTTATACTATAAATAAATATTAGATTTCTAATACATTTTTAGGCTTCCTGCATACGATGCCGCCACCGCGCCTCCACCGCACCGCCCCGCTGCGCTCCACTGTACACACACGCCGCCGGCGCCGCCGCATTACCCTCCGCGTCACTGCTCAGCTATTCCTAACTAGCAAAGTAACTTGTAATCTTCTTCATAACTAACATAGTATAGCATAGCCGTATAGTGGACCGGTAAAATGACGGCACGGTGGCGGCGCGGCTGTGGTGGCGCGGAGTGCTTAGGCAGTATACGTACGTGTTTACTTCTTGCAGGGCATAGTAGACTTGGTACAGACGACCTTCTTCGCGCCACAGCCGGCCACCTCCAGCGCCCAGATGAAGAACAGGAACAGCGAGAAAACGGTACGAGCAATTAACATGATTGAATCTGGAAATATTTCACATTGATTAGTTCCGTAACCTTAAAAAAAATTATAAATTATTAATGCATGATATGATGACCCTGGCTTCGCACGAGTAATTATTTAAAGTTTCCCGGAAATTATTCGATTTTTTCTAGCCGTAGAAACCATTCTAGAACTCCAACGAACATTAAAAAAAATGCCAAATTGGTCTAGGCGTTGCTGAGTTAGGCGCTTATCAACACATTTTGCGATTCATTTTTATTTGAATAAAATCAAACTGCCAATAGTGCTTTTTGGAGGTTATCGTTTACCTCCAAGATGGCGTGCATGTGACGTCACGTGTCGCATATCTAGACGGTATAGGACATATTTTTACAGTATTTGTACTACTCAGTCACGTCACAGTCCGGCATACCAACGCCATTTTGGAAAGTAGCGTTTTGAGTCACGTGATGAAAGACAATAAAAATTTACAATTAACGTTAAGTTACAAAAAAATAGTATTCTTTTTTGCACACCAATACATAAAAAGTTACTCATAAAAATAACATTCAATAACAACATTTTTTTTTTAATGTTGAAAAAAAAAATAAGACTTTAAATTAAATTTAAATTTAATAAAACTTAATAAAAAATACTTAAAAGACACTTATTAAAAATCATTAACATTTTGATTAGTTCAAACGGCGGTCTTATCGGTAAAAGCAATCTCTTCCAGGCAACTTTTAGATGGATAGGATCTGCTGGTACACGAATGGCGGTGCAAAAAGATCACTGCATATAAATAAAAATAGATGTACTATTAATATTTGTTTCATATTTAGTCAACTACCCTATTAACTATTTCCTATGCTCAAGAGTACTTACTGAAATGTATTGTCCACTACTTCTTGGGCCTTGTAAAGTTCTTGCAGAATTGGTTGTTGTCGTCGCAGGTCAAATACTTAGTCTTGTAGCAGGCGGCGCAGCATTCGAGGCAAGAAAGCAGTACCGTTACCAGTAAAATTATGATATCTTGAAGACTCGAGTCCATTTCTGTCCTGAAATCTGACAAGATAAGAGCGTATTAGGGGGGATCAAAATTCATTCAATTTCACTAAACTAACTAGTTGACTGTCAAGCCTCTTTGATGATTTACATTTACATGTTCTGGTTCACTCTGTCAGCACGCCAACATCACCTGATCGGTGGTTGCTTTGTTATCGCTCGGCCGCTCGGCCGGCTCAGGTGACAATGGTATGCGGCGGCGGCAGGGCATGTTGTGTTATCAATGCGCTTGAATAGCGAATTATATTTTAATTTAAGTAGTGATAGGGTTAGTAAATAATTTGTAATTTTTATATATATTTTTTTTTAAATCATGTAGTTTATCTTTCATTTTTGTTAAGTTTTAAGTTTTTCGAGGAATGGTAATGTCATTCTATACAAACCCCTAAGGGTTTTCAGAATGTATTTTTATAATTTATGTTAATGTAAACTTTTTTAATAAATAAATAAAATAAATAAATAAAAATGAAGAGATCCGATATCATCTTTCTCATTCTTAAAATCTAGCAATGCGATAAAACAATCACATTTCTCAACATACCTACCTGATCACTTGTTAGAAAGGGGGGCTGGCGCACCAGGGGTGGGGGCCTTGCAGGGAACAGAGGCTGGGTCACACACCAGCTTCTTAGTGCATCCGAGTACCTCCAGACACCAGATCGCGAGGAAACATATCACCAGAACAACCCGGTCCAGGGCGCGGAACATTGCTAGAATACACCAAGAGCTTATAGAAATCCATTCGAGACATATTTATTTTATCATTATCATAATATGAACTGAAATGCGAAGATGCCTGGAACAATTGAAGATTCCTCGTCGAAGTTCGTAACTTTTTTGGATGAAATATATGGTATGTCTTCGAAATATTTACGTTAAAACATTTTACTAAATGAAATACTGTGGTTTTGGGAATAAGTTTGTCCTTCAATGCCCGCAATGCCAGAACGTAGAATATGAGTAATTTCGTGCTATATTTTAATCACTAAATCGATATGGTATAATGGTTGTGGCCAGTTCTCATAGAAACAACCATATTCAGCAGTGGACATCTTACGGGTGAAATTATGATGATAGTACCATTAAAACAACTTTCCACATTAATCAATTAATGTATAAACTAATAAATATTACTCCGGACCAGTTTCACGAAAAAATGACTTAATATGCTATTCTTATTCAGAAAAAAGCTAATTTTTATTAAGTTCTTTACTCACCAAACGACCAGTTAATATCCTTCCAGTATATTTTCTACGGCGGGCATATTAGTCTTGCATATTCCTGCAACGAAAAAGAATCGGTTTGAGCCCTTCCACCACCACTTAAACTAGCTCTAGCTACGACAAGCTACAAATAAAGTTAAACATAGGTGGAACTTGACCGAAACCAAAACTTTGACGAGGCAAGAATCTGCAAGGAGAAATCAAACTGGATGACTAGTGCATATTTTTATTCATAAATTTAACAAATTTTTTAGGTTCTATATCTGATATTTCATACTATAAAACTCCTTCATGGACCTTCTTGGGTATGTTATGGAATCTTTTCTCCAGTTCACAATGGTCTTCTGATCCATTGAAGTAAACAAACCAACGATAATAAACACTCGGGAATTGCGTTTTTTCAAATATTTTTTATCACAATTTTTTAGGTTGCATATCTGAGACTATTAAACTCCTTTAGGGACCGCCTTGCGTATTTAACATTTTCTCAAGTTCACAATGGTCTTCTGATCGCTCGAAGTAAACAAACGGTAATTAAACTTGCTTTTGTGCAGATTAGCGAGTTATTGCACCGCATATCTTGCTTGCAACCACACTTTTATTGGGCTCTTTATCAAATTTAGTATTTGGTATTTTGTCAGCTTTTACATCAAGCACGGTGTGAGTTAGCGTCTTCTACCTCTCTCAGAATCGTTCAGTAATAGTGGCTTCAGTATATCTAGAACTTGTATGGTCCTCGGTGACATGGGGCTCCCTTGCCGGCAGTTCCGGAGCAGGGAATCTTCTTCCTGCAACATGCTGAACACGCGGAGAACAGAAGCGAGAGTATTGCGAACAGCACGATGTACAGTTCGCTTAGGTCGGAATATCCCATTTTATGTTCTGCAACAAAAAAAAAGGTCTCAGGCCTGGGTGTATTTCCAAATGTCTGTGTAGAATAGAATATTGTTTATTGAACACATAATACACAGAAAAAAAAACATGGTAAATACAACTGAAGGTACTTTAGTAAAATCGAAAGTAATAAATCTATTTGATCACATTTTATCTCGCCAGAAGTGTATTATTGGGTACGTATTATTTGCTAAAGAGTTTGTTTTGTTTCATAAAATTATAATGTTACCTATAGCTGAAATAATTATGTTGCAGTTAGACTGATTTTAACGTTAAAAATGCCAAGATTTACATATAATATTCATTAATAATTATACATATGTATATTAACTAGCTGACCCCAGCAAACGTTGTTTTGCAAAATGAAAAATGGTAGCCGATTCTCAGACCTACTGAATACGCACATAAAATTGGGTAAGAATCGGTAAAGCCGTTTCAGAGGAGTACGGTAACTAACATTGTGACATGGAAATTTTATATACAACATTTGATAATGGTTAATCTGCCAACTGAAAAATATACCTACTATTCGGTAAAACAACTGTAATAAGCTCTTACATTACATGATGGTGATTAAGTATATCATATTCCATAATAATCTACATTTTCCCAAGAACCCTCAAGCAAAAGTTAGAAGAAAGTTTCTACAATGGAAATATCGGAAAAGGGTACTTTTCCCGGAATAAGTATCGAGTATATGTTCACGTCATTTTACGATGCTATACGTATGTTAAGATATTGGAGAACAGCTGAAGGGGTAAGCAAACAAGATGATAATAAGAATACATTGATCATAATCATGAATATTTAACTCTGCAATATTTTCAGCAGTTGACCAAAGTATCTAAAATTAATAAATCATATTTCCGGAAAATCCACATAACATTTAGTCTCGTGGTAAGCTCTAAGCTTGTGTTACGGGTAATAGACATCTGATATAATAGTCATAATAATAGTCATAATAGTCATTTATTGATAATATACATTATAAGTTACAATATTGAATATAATAGACATAAATACATTCATAGATATTTTTATTATACATATTTTTACACCCAGACCAAGGAGAAAGTGCTTGCAGAACATACAAACACTCAGCATTCCCTTCAGCGGGAATCGAACTATAAAAAACTCTATTAATAAATAAATAAATATTAGACAATTCACACAACAACATCTAGCCCCGTGGTAAGTTCTAAGCTTGTGTTACGGGTACTAGATATCTGATGTACTTAATATCTGATGTAGATAAAGTAAAAAGTGATTGAATTTATATTATACCCTAAAAGTTTAACTATGATACGGATGTACCAATACATCTATTTGTCTGCTGTTTTCCTAAGTAATCTCTGAAACCGCCGACCAATTTTAACGGAACTTCAATCTAAGACAGCTTAAGTAATAAAACTCATGCTCCTTAGATCGCGGTTATATTAACTTAACGCCGCGGGATACAACTAAACAGAAACTACAAAACAAAACAGTAAAACAGGTTTAAGGGAAAATTTAGTATACGCCGCGGGGAATAGCTAGTCTATACTAATATTATAAAGAGGAAAGGTTTGATTTTTTGTTTGTTTGTTTGTCTCGAATAGGCTCTGAAACTACTGCACCGATTTAAAAAATTCTTTCACCATTCGAAAGCTACACTATCCCTGAGTGACATAGGCTATATTTTGTTTTCAAAAATAATATGATTTCTTACCAAACTCCGATAATGCAACCCATGGTGAAAAAAAAGAACCTAAAATCTTTCTTTAATCGCGAATGCTGCGAAAACTATTGAATATATAACAAAGTGATGTATTACAACTTTGTAGAACTTATCATTATCTACAAAAAACGTTGTTACATAATATCTCCAACTATTATAGTTTTGTAACAACAAGCGATTTTTTTGAAAAAATAAACCTAAAATCTTTCTTTAATCGCGAATGCTGGGAAAACTATTGAATATATAACAAAGTGATGTATTACAACTTTGTAGAACTTATCATTATCTACAAAAAACGTCGTTTCATCATATCTCTAACTATTATAGTTTTTTGACAATGAGCGATTTTTTATATAAAAAAATTAAAATACCACTGTTTGAAAAGGCTCTTTATTTGTATCTTGGTATTAATCCTTAACAAAATAAATAATTTATTATGTAAGATTGCTTTAAAACCTTTATATAACTTTTTGAATTATTAGATTCTGGCATTCCATTCAAAAGATATCACAAAAAACTAACGTTACACCAATTGACCCGAACCAAGTTTATGTTTGTTGTCGGTTACACCAATTTGAGCTTGATCTTCTTAAAAATAATAAATCTAAATTTAAAATATAAGAAAAACCCCCGATTCGAATCCTTCAATTCTCTTAAAAGTAAAACACCATTATAATGTGTAATGTGCACGCAATGCGCTTTCATTTGATACCCCACTCGAGATTTTTGCAGATTTTCGGTTTTCCTTCCCCACTCTAACCCCCACAATTTTTAAACGGCACAACCGATTTTCATGAAACATGTCTAAGAGCACTCGCGCCAGACTCACCTTTTAAACAAAAAAAACTAAGTTGAAATCGCTTCTTCCGTTCGGGAGGTATGATGTCCCAGACAGATAGACACGTCAAACATATGACACCCCTCTTTTTTGTCGGGGGTTAAAAATGAATCGCAAAATGTGTTGCTAGGCGCATAACTCAACCACGCCTATACCAATTTAGCCAATTTATTTTTTTAAATGTTTGTTGGAGTATAAGGATGGTTATTACGGAGAGAAAAATTTGAATAATTTTGAATAATTACCCGTGCAAAGCCGGGGCGTGCCGCTAGTCAGGAATAAAAACACGGCTGAAATCTAATAGCCTACCTTATTTTCTTAGCCTTCAAGTCGGAACAAGGCGCAGGAGCTCGGCAGGCCACGTACACCTTCCTGGTGCAGCCCTTCACAAACTTGAGGATCAAGAACAGGGAAGTCAGAACGTACAGCACTCGGCGCATCAGACCCATGGCTGCATCGCAACCATGCTTCACCTGGAACCAGATCTACCACGAAACTACCTGAACCTGGAAGATTACCAATTCACCTTATTGTTAGAAGACCTTTTAACTAAACCGCATACTTATAGTTAATACTTATAAGATTAGACTAGATTTAAATAATGTAAAGTTCATTTGACTTAGCCAGAAAACCTCTACGACTTCATGAAAATACATAATTTTGAATTTTATTATCAGACAAAAAAAATAATGATAGACTAAGATACGGGTTCAGTATCTAAGTCTTTCATTATTTAGCGCATTTGAGACTCAATTTATTATCCTACTAGATAAGACATTGGTTCATTATTTAATCTAGAATTGATTTTCAAATAAAGGCTCTCTCACTGAGACTGACATATAATTGTAAGCTTAAGAAATTAAGCGCTTAATGCTAATTTAAGGTTTGGGTCAAATTCCATGATATGTAATAACTTGGGAGTCGTCTCCACGAGCGAAGAAATCTCTGCGATGTTATCGTCTTGCCACGTATTTCTATACACTCTCTTAGCATGTGTCTTCACACGACGATAATATCTCGGCGATACGAAAAAAGATAGAGAGCTCGCGAAATGTCATAGCATCGGCGAGCCTGGTGTCGCAGTCGCATGAATCGGTGTCGTCACGTCGCGATTCCGTTACGAGCCGCGACGATACGATGGCAGAATAATCGCTCGTGCGTGGAGATAACCTGACGATGTAAGTGCGGACTCGTCTCGAGGCTCTCACTCGTGTAGACGGCCCCTTAGAAATATGTAATGCCCCATCCAGACTTTCCACGAGGCTACATGAAGTAACCAGAGTATGAGTTGCAAGCCAGCCTCGCTTGGGCTCGGTATGTAGGAATTAGGTATCTTCGCGCGAATCAAAGTCAAAATAGTCTGAATGGTCAACTCTCGTGCTCTCTTCTCTCTCGTTTCCACTTGTCAAGACCAAAGATTTACATCCCATAATTTTTTTTTGCAAAATTGTGGTATTTATGCAGTTGATGGCAGAAGTATTACACAATAACATCAATTTTATTAAACCTTTTATCTCATTGATATAGGTAAATTTAAAGGAAATGTTATTCATTTCACTTAAAAGGCTTTGTTATTTGATTTTTTAGCACTTTCATGTAATGGCGTATTGCGATTCTTCGAAAAATCTGTCAAACACACAACGCGACGACCAAACTTAAGCTAACAAGCCACATGGCGAGGGCTCAATACAAAAAGGGCACCTAGGAATTGTATCTTAGCCAGAACATGTGCTGAAGGCCTAGATGAGGTTCTCAAGTCTGGAATGGGCTTTACCTACATTCTAAAAACCTGACCGATATTTAACTACAGCTTCCCACAATACCTGATTATGTTTTGTATTTATTTTTGTTTCACACGGAAATTTTGTTAAAACTTATGAATGTTTTTCACATTGCTGTTGTCGGATTTTGAGGAAAGGTTTTCGGATGGAATGGTTTGAATATCTGACAGAAGTTTTAATTGGCCAGTCAGAACCTGCGCGAAGGTTTGTTCATTTTTCTGTCGGTCAAAAAAGTTCAGAAGCGACTTCTAGAAGTTTTTAATATTTTATACTTTATAAGATAGATATATTATTATTTGCTTTTAAAACTACTTTCTTTAAATTACTTTTATTTAATTCATTTATTTATTCATATACAAAACACAAATTCTTAGATCTATAACTTAAGATACGATTTTCGCCGCAGAAGTTTATAACTGTGACGCGGTATAATATTATATTCTCTCCTATTTATTAATCATTTAAAATCGTGTTTGATATAATTTATAATACCAGATTACCAGATCGCTACCATTAAAGTACCATTAGGTACCTAACTATCGCAGCAGCAATAACTAGGCAGCCATTAAGCCTACTTTGAACTTCATTATTAATATTCTGTTCTTATCTACTTAATATACACTCCCTATGTTCTGAGCGTTATCATTACCAATTTCTCACAAGATCTTCATCCACATTGTCCAGACTTTAAACCAGAAATCGTTAATCTTACAGAATTTGCTCTCTTGGAGCAATCAAATTACTTCAATCCTTAAGAATCCATAGTATTTTCTAATGAACTTTTTCCATCTGCATTTATAGAAAAAATCCAATTAAAGTCGGTAGATTGCACTCATCGCACAGAGGCAATCAGTTTAGCTCTTGGTCAGCGGCGTCGCTTGCGGTTTTACGAAGGCTAATTAACCGTACAATCAATTGTCAATACTTTGTTGTACCTATAGTCCAGTTAAAATAGCCAAAAAATATTGATAACAATCTTCAACAGGATAACAAGGGTGCCATTTTGAATTATATACAAAGGTCAAAAGTCTACGTGTCATTTAAAACTTGAATTTCATAATATTTTAACTAAATTTCGCGATAAAGAATTAGCTAAAAAAATAAAGGTCACTCTCATTATCTCCTAAATAGCGAGTGCTAACGTAAAAATGAATTAAGCTATGTTGTAGAATTTGCAATAATGTTTTGAATTGAGAATTTACAAACTGAAATGTTTATTTTGACCGGGCTTTGATCTATATGTCAGTCGATGTCAAAGTTTTTGCACATTTGAAATTAAAATCTGTTAGATCACACAAAACGCTGTATGAGTCCATTTAGAGAGAGAATTTTTTTTATGTATCTTCTATTTTTATCTACCTATTCTTAGGTATTATAAATTATTGTGTGTATTCTGTTTCTAGAGGTATTTATGCTCGGGATATATGTACTCAAATAATATAGGTTCTTTATGCAGATTTCAGTAAAATGTTTTTGTATCTATCCGTTCAAAGCCGGGACGGGTCAGCTTGTGTTTTATTAATCTAAGAATTCGCGAACAGTAACAGAAGGGTAGGGTGCCTTTGCCCCTGGTCATTATCCTAATCTCTTGAACTAGCGAAAATTTGGTGGCCTTTAGAATCGAAATAAAATTAAGTTGCAACTCCACTCAAAACACAACACATGGCAACTTGTTAAAAGAACAAGGAAAATTACCGTTGTTATTATTAATTTATTTAATGCTGAAATTGTCTTTTTTAACAACTTTATTTACTTTTACATGCTGCTAGTATCTATAACGATATGAAACTTTAATAGCTTAGGCCCTGCTTTTTTACTCCCGGACCCTTGATCACCTAACTACGCCACTGCTTCCATTGTTTAATTTCCCATATCTTATTAACGTTAAAAATAAAACACAAACAAATTGAACATACATAAAGATCACTATCCAAGAAACCGCGTTGGCTAAGTGGGGCACACTCGACTTTCATTCCGAAGGTAGTGGGTAGAAACCTCGTCGCGCACCTCTTCTGGATTATTCTTTATGTATGTACGTTTAAACACGTGCTATAACGGTGATGGCAAAAGTCGTGAGGAAACCAGCATGTTCTGAGAACTTTGAAGAGTTCGAAAGACATGTGAATTAAGGCCTAATTCCTCTCGTCAAGGGAGCATTCCCTGAACTGAATTCCTTCCCTGAGTGGTAACATAAGGGTTTAAATAATGATGATGATTATAGATAGGTAATTACAAAATTAATTTATCGTAACTAGTCGCTTCGCTTTTTTAGCGATTAGAAACTCCTTTCTCAATTTTTGTTCCTTTTTGATACAAAAAAAGAGGTCTTGTTAAAATGTGTACCTACATTTTGTAAGCAGGTACGTAGAATACCGTCGCATATTAACCACGTTACTATGCTGGTTTCCTCGTAACAGAACCATAAAGTTCCAGTTGAGTTCCAGTTGAACTTTATGGCAGAGGGCATCATTATAAACAGGGTGAAGTGCCGGTTTTATAGCACATCTAATGCCCAGGAATAGACAACACACGATCTCACACATTCTCATGTTGTAGCTACAACACTATTGAAATGAATGATTCTGCTTGCTCGGTTCGGATCTTTTTATTTAGTTTAGTTCAAATCAATTTCTTATTATTGGACTCTGCGCTGGAAGTGTCAATTTGCCAGAGTCAAGTAAAATAAAACTAATAAGTGGAAAAATATGTAAATATAACTAAGATTTTACTAACTATAATTTGTACTAATATTTGTAATATTATTAATGGATTTGTTTTTTGTGTTGTTTCAGACTACTAACACCGATTTATCTATATATACAAATTATATAAGTATTAATATTTGTGAATGTATATATTTTGCAGGATATTCAAACAACTTTCGTTTTGTTTTTCTTATCCGTAAACCATGTCCTGATAACTAGTCTATGAAACCACAAACATAGACACTGGCAGAGTTGTGACAACCCAAACACAACAAGCCATTCAACCAAGAAGAAGAAGAAGAAGATGCTACTCAGTGTAACGCCATTTTCTTCAATCATTTAGTTTAGTTAGTAAAATCATGCAGTTTTATGACATTTCTAGTTTTCAGATAGAACAGATTTTGTTTTTATCAAAGTCATTCGCATGTCAATAATAGGTTTATTAAGATAACTCATAGACCCATAGGTTTGGGCTCCTAAATATGATATCTATTAATATGTTGTAATAAGGTAACTTTTTATTTTATTACCTTACTTAGTAAGTCAAATAAATTTGATAAGAATAAGATGGACTGATACTACAAGTAGGGTTCTGTGTACAGTTTATACACATTTTTCAAAAAATCAAACAAAATTATTTAAAATAATATTTTTATAACGTGCGAAAAGATGGTAGTTAGAGCTAAACTTGATAAAATTTACATTTGTTGTACGGGAGCCCCATTATATATTTTTTAATTATGTGTTTTCAGTATTTGTTGATATAGCAACAATATATATACATCATCCCTCAGAATTTCAACTCTCCACCTATCACTGTTTCACGGTTCTTGAGACATCCTGGTGACAGGCAGACAGAAAGACGACGGAGTCTCAATAATACGGTCCCGTTTTACCCTTTGGGTACGGAACCCTTAAAATAATTAATTGCCTAAAGGTGATAACACAAAAATTATATGTTACAAAAATAGCCAACTTATTTTTATTCAAAACTTTCACGAACTACACACAAACGCAGTCACAGGCCGCACGAGTGATAGTACAGCATAGAGTACGGTTTACCTTGGAAGCAACTATTGGAGCTTTCCCATCGATAAAAATAATCGATATATCGGACAAAATCGTGCATTAGATCATACGTAGTGCAGCCGCGAGCGCGTGCGCGCGTCTCTATTTATATCGAAACTCCCGATCGAATATATCGAACTTCGAATATTCAAAATATGTGATTCTATCTCTATCTATATGTATTTTTGTATCTCTGGCTATAATGTTGTGTCCAAAGTGAATGTGTAACCAGTGTTGTGACAGTATCATATGGAATGTTGCATGTGTAAGGGATGAAGAATTTTCGATTATTCTCGGAATATTTTCTTACGAGGTAAGCACTTTGTGATTCATCAAAGCTTTCCGTGTTGTATTTTTCAGTCATTTACAAGATCCGGTTGTGAAAAGTAGTGTTCACAGATTTTTTACTTTTTATTTTAATGTTGAAGTGTTTATGAGCAGTTTTCGTGTGATATTTGATGAAGTGCAGACAGATTGAAGATATAAAACTATCATAACTCAAGGTACGTTGATATAAATTTATAAATAATGACTTGGGTACTTGTTCGTTATTTATACTCGATGTCATATAATAAAATAATTTGACTTTTTCGAAAACATTTTTTTTATTTTATACACGTGCTTTAACGTTGAAGGCTTAACATCGTAAGGAAACCGGCATGTTATGAGAACTTTAAAAAGAGTTTGAAGGACATGTGACATTCACCAACCCGCACTTGGCCAGCGTGGTGAATTAAGGCCTAATCTCTCTCGTCAAGAGTGAAGTCCCTGTGTCCCAGCAGGGGGAACGTTAATAGGGTGATGATAATGATGACTTTTTCGATCCGTACACACTTTTCTACGTGTTTCTAAGCTTTGTTCATTTAAATAAGGGTTTTTCTATTATATATCATAGCTCGTAGCTATAATCATGGTATGTTACCCGTTTTAAATCATAATATTGTTAAAAACCATGATAATTTTAAAAGTTATATCATAGCTCCTATAAAAATAAAGAAAAATAAATAAATATAGAATAATAATTAATAGATAAAGGTGCAAAAAAACTATATAACTGTTTTAAAAATTCTTTAAATAATACTAAGCACATTTAGAATAGGCTAGTTTATTTAAATTGAACCTTTTGACTATGTATAACAAAAAAAAAAGAAGAAAACGAATGAAACGCCATTAATGTGTGTTTGGTTCCTTCATTCGTCGCACTTTCACTAATTTCCACACAATTCTCGACACGAGATTTGAAAATATCCGCGTGTTTAATACTGGAATGTTTTTGATGGGATTCAACGATAACCGTTTTATACTTTACTAGTTTTTATTACAAGGGTTTATGGATTTTCCAACGGGAACGACGTATTTTCCCCAGGTAAAAAGTAGCCTATAGCCTTCCTCGATAAATGGGCTATCCTAACAGTGAAACAAAGTTATTGGAATCGGACCAGGAGTTTCTGAGATCAGCGCATTCGAACAAACAATCTCTTCTGCTTTCAAATATTAATATAGATATTTTGATCGGCGTAAAACTAGTCGTTGCTACTTGGAATATTAGTAATTATTCTGACATATTTATTCTGACATATTATTCTGACATATTTATTAGTTTGAAAAATATTTCAAGTGCTCAACCTCAAACTCGTTACTCAAATAAAAATGCCTATCGTATCTCAATTTCAGCTCTATAGCTGTTGTTTTTAGGATTAATATCGCTTAGTAAAATTCAACAAGCGTAGGTAATTTATGAAAAATTAAATTCTACTGTGGTTTGACCTTCAGCAACATTTATTGGCATTTCCTATTCGAAACTGAATTAAAGTATTAATACTGAAAATAAGGATTTTCACTACTTAGCAGAAATATAATATATATTTGTAAAAATCTTCAAAAAAAAAAAAAAAAACATTGACCCGGCCGACGACGTCAAGCAATCCAGGATCATAGAACATAAATTTATCTTTATAAGACTACCCCCGATTCTAATGCTTTAATTTGCTTAAAAGTAAGACACCTTCATATTTTGTAATGTGCGCGCGATGCGCTTTCATTTGATGAGTACTCGAGTATATTTGCAGATTTTTGGTTTTCCTTCTTTTAAACGGCACAACCGATTTTCATAAAACTTGTTAAGAACACTAGCGCAAAACACACCTTTCTTACCAAAATAACTTAATTGAAATCGCTTCATCCGTTCGGGAGCTACGATGCCCCAGACAGACATACAGACTTTAATGAAATTTAAAATTTTGATTACCCATATACTGTTATTTTAATTAGGTAGTTTAGTTCGTTCTATTGGTGGGATACTAAGTGTTTCTATGAATAAAATATTGAACTGGATATATTTATAAAAATCATATTGTGAGCATTATCCGTAGGTATTTACTAGGTAGGTAGGTACTTCTTAAAAAAAATAGTTATTAAATATAAAATGTTGAGTCGTTTATATAATAACACGGGAATATATGTTTTTTCGAAAAAAGGTGGCCTATGTCCTTTTCCTTACTCCCAACTATTACTCGAGTGATGCGTGAAGAAGTAACAACAACGAATAAACGAACCCTAGCATTTATATTAGCAGCTATTAAATGTAAGAAAAACGTTCCTAGAATGTTCCTTATAGACTTTCAAAAAGAAAATGAGATCCGGTTCACACCGGAACCCGTCAGTCCAGATCAAACATTCTCGAGAACGCTCCACCCGTCGACCAAATAGAAAGTGATTTATTAAATTTCTGTGAAATTGAAATGGACAGGTCACTGACTGTAGAAATGAAATATTATAAGATTCTCTCCTTCATTTTTCTGGGCAACATCTTTGTTGTCTGGGGTTTTTTATTGAATTTGTAATTTATGGACTGTCATTATTTTTAATACTAAAGCTATTGAGTGAGTCTGTCCGACTTTTAACCTCGTTACATTTACTTATTGTTCAAAGTGTCTCCTTGTTAATTGGTAAAGGAGTTATGATATTTTTTTATATCATTTTAATATATTTCAGCCTGATTTTTGAGGATGACTGGTAGAGAATGCTTCTAGCATTAAGTCCTCCTCTGTACAGTGTTTTTTTGTGCACAAAGTATAAATAAATATATACATTTTTTAAGTTTTTACTCTATTTTGTTTTGATCATTCTCATTCTTCAATAATAGGGGACTCATTAGTTGCCATTTTTGTATTCTGCCTATTATTAGATTATATGTATGTATTCCATATTACGTTTTATGTTAATTATCAAATACAATTTATATATTGTGTGTAAATAAATTTATGAATTTTGGAGCCCAGCATAACTACCTAGTCCGCCATTTTGAAACAAAAAAATGGTTGACTCAATTCAATTTCTTGTTAATGGACTCTGCTTCTTCTTTTATTTGATGGCGTCCGTGAAATGGACTCTGCGCTTGCAGCGTCAGTTTGCCAGTGTCAATGAAAATAAAATAAAAAGATGTTAATCAGTTGAACGCCAATTTGCGTATCCATGGCCAGTAGTGATGAAAAATATGTTACTATCTATATCTATATATAAGAGTAGGTAAATGCAAAACGTTGTAACTTCTGTTACGGATTATTTATATAACTAGCATTACTAGAGTTTTTTTGCGGTAAAAAGGAGCCTATAGCCAAATAAGACCAGTAGAAAAGTTGGCTTAGTGCAATAGTTGGCACGACGCTACTAAACTGTACCTGACATTAGAGCGTTCAAGAAAAACAAACGAATGTTCTCTTTAGCTTTTAAAATATAAAATTCACCTGTCACAGTGTTAGTTACCATACTCCTCCGAAACTGCTTAACCGATTATGAAATTTTATATGCATATTCAGTAGGTCTGAGAATCGGCTACTATTTATTTTTCATTTTGAAAAATAACGTTTGCTGGGGTCAGCTAGTATTAGTATAGATTAGACAATTGACTGGCTCAGTGGCGCGGCGGGCGACGGTCCGCTTGCGGCGCAAGAGGTAGCGGGTTCGAGTCTCACCAAGGGGGCAAGTGTTTGTATGTTCTGCAAGCACTTTCTCCTTAGTCTGGGTGTTTAATATGTATAATAAAAAATAACTACATATATTAGTATATCAGATGTCCAGTACCCGTAACGCAAGTTACAAAGCTTACCACGGTGCTGATTGTTGTTGTGTGGATTGACATGTTGTTGTGTGGATTGACCGTATATATCTTAATATATATAAATCTCGTGTCACAATGTTTGTCCTCAATGGACTCCTAAACCACTTAACCGATTATAATAAAATTCGCACACCATGTGCAGTTCGATCCAACTTGAGAGATAGGATGGTTTTTACGGCGAGAAAAATTCGAATTATTTCCGGGAAAATTTTATACCCGCGCGACGCCGGGGCGGGCCGCTAGTATTTTTTATATTTTTGTGAATGTGAACTCTCTTTATTATTTCAGTTAGTTGGGAGTAAATTAAATTCAAGGCCACATAAAGCTTAATTATTTAACATGAGATACCTTTTGCTTAGTTTCTGGCATGAGGAGCGATAAGTACTGTTGTAATAAAACGTACAGTCGGATACATTATCTCACATCTGACATTCGATGTGCGGTACACTCGCCGGCAAAAGTTCCAGTGACGTAGGTGACGTTATCAAGCGGACGTTGGGCTTCAAAACTAGCGGGCGGGGATTATGTAAGATAAAATAATCGAATTCTCGTATTATGATGATATTTGAGCAAAGCACGGTTACATTGTCTATACAGTATTCCAACTAGTCAGAGTTTGAATAATAACCTACAGCCGCACGGTATTTGAACATAAGGTAGGCCTGCCCTCAAACAGCATTTTAATAACTTCTCGTTTGAGTTTTCATCTAGTTTTGTGGTTGTAATTATTATTATTTTATTACATACGAGTAAATATAATTATTAAATACATTGTTGTAAATGGAATTGAATTGTTCAGGAATGGTTTTTTTTACAGACTTATTATAAATGGGTTTATTTAATTTGTGACAAAAAAGTATGTCTTTCGACTATGATTTACAAAATGCTTTATTTTTTAATTTAAAATCTTAAAAGGTTAGATTATAAAGCTTAATAAAAAATAAATAACACAATATATTCTACACGTCATTGAATAGGAAATTGTACCTTTTATTACAAAAAAAAAATCATTAATAAAACAACACGCCGACCGTTCTACATTGCGGCACACTTGCTTCTGCCTATGTGCGCCGCGCCATATGTGTTTCAATCGAGGCGAAAAGGCAAAGCATGCCTTTCGACCTGTTACGTGGAAACAGTTGTTTTAAAAAAAGATTTTATTTTAAAACACGAAATTATTTGAATTGGAATTAATTTACCAAACAACCCAGAGAAATATAAAAATTTGACGATGTGCTCCGTCGGAGGGCTCAGACCAGACTGACTGTTGATGGGTGGATAAAATTATCACCAAAAAATTATGATGACAAAGTAAGGCAAAGGTGAGCAGAGTTTTACAGTATGGGGGGTTATGACAGACCGTTTGTATGAAGTTGGAATACTGTTTAGATTATGTTTACTGTATTACCGTGCCGCAGTGTTCGTGGCCTCGCATTGCCGCCAGGGAGGCGCAATGATAAACATTAGCTATTATAGTGACGAAGGTACTCGCACTTAGCGACAATACACACCTTTACACCTCCACATGAAATATACTCAACTGTTATAAAAGGTGAGTGGGGGTCTGTTAAGCGGCCTTATATATATTTTGTACTTAAAACGTAATTAAAGGTATCATTTAGTGTCATTTTCGACAGCCTAAACCTAGTGACCGAAACGAGGTTTAGCCCCCATTTCACCATTAACGCGATCAGATCAGCTGATCTTGTTTAACCGTTTAACTGAGATCTAATTGTCATTTTCAATGGTTGAACTTCGAATTGTTGCATTAAAGGAATTAGGGCTCACACACGTACCTGTGAAATCGCATCGCATCGTAAATACCTGCGAGCTTGTAGGATTATAGTTCCTGCTATGCGGCGTCGTGTCGCAGTTATGTGTGGGCACCCTTAAAGAACGTGTTGCTAAGCTATATAGCACACGACCGATGGCCGTTGATACCGAAAGTTTCTCGAAAAAAGATCGCTATTAGGGAAAGGCAGTGTCGGATTTTGTAAAAGCTTTCACGCACACAACAATTTGATACTAATATAATCTATCTATATATATAAAAGAAAGTCGTGTTAGTTACACCACTTATAACTCAAGAACGGTAGAACAGATTTGGGTGAAAATTGGTATGGAGGTAGCTTAGAGCCAGGAGACGGACATAAGATACTTTTTAACCGACTTCAAAAAAAAAGGAGGTTTCTCAATTCGACCGTATATTTTTTTCATCCCGTTCGACAGCGTTCCCGTGTGACTTGACATGAAACGACAGTCACTATAAAACGTGCTATAACAAAAAAGAATCAGACTTGGAATAACAAAACGCAAATGATAGCTATATAATTGACGTATAATGACAGCTATGTAATGACGTATAGATGACAATTTGATATTTGTAAGAAATCAATATTCAAACTATTTCTATTAAATAAATGAATAACAATTATAATGTAATGATATAGAGGGAGAGCCAGGGCCTGCCAGACCTACGTTAAAGTATTTGCTGCTTAAATGCTGAATTTTTTTTCACGTGTTCTCACTGGTGTAGGGAACAATGCTTGGGGGTTACGAACCTGGAGTAACGGTGTCTTCAGTAGGTATCAGGCAATCAAGGCGTGCAGTACCTGAGCTCTCTCACGTCATATTATAAAAGCTGAGATTAATACACAATATTCTAATGACCATTTTAAGTCATTATTCTAAAAGCCAGACCTATCCGAAGGGTCTAACGCTCCCCCAGACACCGAAGAAAGTCAAATGCCAGAGCATTGCTCAGGTACATAAATGCATTTACTGTCTTAAATTCCTGTAATTTAATTTTTTTAATAAATAAAAAGTATATACGAATATTACTGGACAATTATCATTCAATGTTTTTTTAATAACCAGACATATTTAAAGGGTTGAACACCCCCTTAGAGCGAATAAAGGCAAGAGAGAACTACACTTGAGAAACCATTACAAAACTGTTCAGTTTAATGAAATTAATACACAAAAAATATTTATTATTCATGCTTAATCTTAATATATATAAATCTCGTGTCACAATGTTTGTCCTCAATGGACTCCTAAACCACTTAACCGATTTATAATAAAATTCGCACACCATGTGCAGTTCGATCCAACTTGAGAGATAGGATAGTTTAAATCTCAAATTATAGTCGCAATTTTAATTTATTGCTAATTCAATCATCAGCACCCTATTAACGTTCCCACTGCTGGGACACAGGGACTTCTCTCTTGACGAGAGAGATTAGGCCTTAATTCTCCACGCTGGCCAAGTGCGGGTTGGTGAATGTCACATGTCCTTCAAACTCTTTTAAAGTTATCAGTACATGCCGGTTTCCTCACGATGTTTGTTTGTTTGTATTGCTAATTATTTGTCTGTTATTATCTACAGGTTAACAAAAGTGGAAAATAAATGTCTTTTTATAGGTTGTCTATGATTTTTCTTGATAAGCTATTTATACGTGGTGGTAATATACTCTTTGAGCTATTGTCTGTGTCTCGAAAGTTCAATATTCATTTTATAGGTTGTCTATGATTTTTCTTGATAAGCTATTCATACGTGGTGTTTATATACTCTTTGAGCTATTGTCTATGTCTCTGTGGTAAGCTCTAAGCTTGTGTTACGGATACTAGACATCGATATATTTAATGTAATAGACATACAAATATGTGTTTTTTTATTGTACATATTAAATACCCTGACCAAGGAAAAAGTAATTACAGATCATACAAACACTTGACACCTCGGCGGGAATCGAACCCGCTACCTCTTGCGCCGCATGCGGACCCTCGCCCACCGCGCCACTGACGCAGTCAAAGTTACCTCCACCCATCCTTTATCAATTTCCTTTTAACTGTATTAGTAGCCAAATATTGTGTTAGGATTATCGGAAATCTGTTACCGGAAAGTCAAGAGAAAATACAAAAAATAACAGAACAAAATATAATTCCCCAACAAAACTCGTTACATTAAAACAATTACTTCCTACGTTTTCCAACATTTTCCTTGTAAGTCGTTATATAAACTAGAAAAAGGATGTATGAGTTTCTGTTAGAATCTTTAACGAAAGTTCTTAAATGTGTCGATTGCAAGATATTTTACGAATTTCTGAAAAAATTCTAAAAAAAAAAATTTCTGAGAATCACTAATAAACATTGTGTTCGTCCATCGGTGCGTGATTGTTTGAATATATTTATTGTGAAGTGGAAAGATCTTATCTGAAATCTTACCTTTTGTTCAATTTGGTAGCATTATTATAACTTATTTGAAAAAAAGCCTGTTGGCTAAGTGGGAGGACACTCGACTTTCATTCCGAAGGTCGTGGGTTCAATCCCGCCACGAACCTCTGGACTTTTCTTCTTGAGAAATGTATGTGCGCTTTAAATAAAAACAAACATCGTGAGGAAACCGGCATGCTCTGAGAACTTTAAAGAGTTTTGAAGGACATGTTACATTCACCAACCCGCACTTGTCCAGCGTGGTGAATTAAGGCCTAATCTCTCTCGCCAAGAGAGAAGTCCCTGTGTCCCAGCAGTGGGAATTTTAATAGGGTGATGATGATGATTATAAACTATTATAAAGCAGAAGAGTTTGTTTGAACGCGCTCTCAGTAACTACTGGTCCGATTTTAATAATAATTCCACTGTTGGATAGTCTATTTATCGAGGAAGATTATATACTACCCGGGGAACATTGTACCCGCGGGAAGAAACATATATCCTCGTCTGTCCATTTGTCTGTCTGTCTATGTTAGCGATAAGCTCACAAACGACTAAGCAAATCTTTAAGCGGTCTTCAGTAATGGCTAGAGTTATTCAGGAAGTTTTTGAATACAAGCAAAGCCGTAACGGGCCAGCTAGTAGTTAATAAATCGAGAACTTTAGAATTGTTATAATTATGAACCCGCTGAGGTATTGCTATTGTTTTAGGTATTCATTTTTCAGTAAATAGTGAAATTTGTAAATAAAACTTACGTAGAAATAAAATTTACGCATTTCTAATTATAAGTATGATTAGAGATAATAATATTAATATTAAATGCTTCTACATGTATAAGCAGAAAATTATATTCAAGGCTACGCAAGCAAAGTCGTGAAGCGAAGTTTTAACTAAATTGTAGCATAATATTTGTAGCAGTGCTACGAAGGTTCTACGGCGTAGCTCCGTAGCACCGCTACGAGACCCAAGGGACTGGAAACTTTGTTAAAATTCCTTTAATATTTGAATCACCATGAACAACTTACTAAAAGGTATTGTTGCTAAAAGGAAGCTTAGATTATGTATGTATTTAAATAAATTTTTTTTCTTAAATGTAGTAAAATTTTAGTTATTTTATTGATATTAATAAAAACTTATAAAAAACTATCCAAGGCCAATATCCGATTGTATTTCGTTTCAGTTGTAAGATCTGTGAGCTCCTTTCTATTTTCGTGGTCCTGGTGTTTCTATGTATACTATTTTTTAAATCAAGATTATTTTATTTAATCTATCTGTTATGTAGTTTAAATATAGTAGCCGAAACGAGAGCAGAAAAAAACAACAGAAACGGGGATATTACAATTCCGTTTATAAAGTCAAGTATACATTACATACTATAATTCAGTTAACTCGAAACTTTGCTATCAGCTTGATTAAGGGAGAATGAATTTTTGCCAGGGAAGGTCAAACTACATTTTATACGCCGGTTCTTTATTAATAAGCTTTAGCTTTCTGACTTTAATTAAGGTTGTAGGTGATTCTATGGCTCATTATTTATGTATTTATGAAGTAAATTGTACTTAAGTAGTATATCAGTCTCTTTTCACCCATACAAGGTCTTGTCTTGCTTTGTTTTGGGGTTACATTTTAGGTAAATAGTCCAAAAAATCATGTATATTTTAGTTAGTACGTATATGTAATAAATTAAATAGTATATAAAGTCTTAATCTAAATGCTGTATGCATCAGGACACCCCTGCATCAGTACCACGCCATTTCGAAAATAATTCAGAACGCCCGAATGAGGTCACAGTCCGCCCTGAAGTGTGCTCAGTTGCCCGCGCATCGCCCTGAAGTTGGGCGGAAAGCGCGCGCCGCCCGCCCAGACGCCCATCTCTGCACTAAAGCAAAACGAAAACCTCAAAAAAAATACTAAAAAAACATTAGATATCCCAAAAACTCGCTACACTCCATCGGTGTGAATATAATCGTTGATTAAACACGTTGGGATTCAACATTTTGCGATAAGTTGTATTGTTTTATTAAACTTGATGTGTCCGGGACGTATTGGATAGTGAATGTGTCTAGTGTGTTGTGTGTTTGTGATTACGCCTCTATCCTATGTAAGTATACAAACACAGAATCATCTATCTAAATAATACACACCCTATTAAACCCTACACAAATTAAGATACTTTAAAAATCTCGCAAGATCTCCTGCAGTGTTATAAATGTTACGATAGTTGTGAAAATTTGGGGATGTGTAGTTTGGGCTGCTTATGGGTACCTTTAATTACCTTTTTTTTAGAGGTATCCTTCATTGTAGTTCTGGTGAACACCTTAGGATTCCAAGAAGTATATATACTACAAGGTTTGTCGTCTTCATTAATATTCCGTGCAGCTATCTCGCTCGTATCTATTGTAATGAGTAGAGTATTGTAAGATAAAAGTTGGCTAAATTACCTTTCTCATTTAATTCCAGTCTGACATTCATGAGAATAAATTAAAATTTCTGTAAGGCACTAATCACCACTTGTAAATCACGATTTGTAAAGATGCCTAATTATCATAATCGTAAAGGTTTTGCTACGAGTACCTTGTCTGATTATAATCTTTTTCATTATGAAGCTACCCATGCCAATATTATAAAGTTGAAGAGTTTGTTTCATTGAACGCGCTAATCTTAAGAACAACTGGTCCGATTTCAGAAATTCTGTCAATGGTAGATAGCCTATTTATCAAGGAATGCTAAAGGCTATTTTACCGAGGGAAAATACGTTGTTCCCGCTGGAAAATCCATAAAATACTGGCAGTGCCGTGGCGTGAAGAAGCTAGTTAATGATAAAATAGCAAAGGCGCAGTATTAGGTACCAATGCCATGTGAATTAAAATAGTTACTTTTTAGGGTTCCGTACCAAAGGGTAAAACGTGACCCTATTACTGAAACTTCGTCGTATGTCATGAAATGTGGGTGTAAAGTAATACAAATCATTTCTCGTTTATAATCCAACGAAAGTTTATGCATTTCCTAGGAAATTTATAAATTTGCGGATCTTGTTATTTTCCTGTGGCATACACGGCAGGTTAAAAATTACAAAAATATGCTTTTGCCTTAGTTCCTCAAATCTCATAATAATATACATACATAAATCTTTAGGGATATTACGGGACTTTTTTTTTTTATGATAGATAAGCCTTTATTTGATCACAATCTCACCTGATGTAAAGTGACGATGTGGTCTAAGATGGAGCATGAAGACTTAGAAGGTAGATGGCTTCTCCGGCGTTTGAAATGAATTCTGATGTTTACGAGTAGAAAGAGAAATTGTGGCTACTTTTCAAAACACTAAGGTTTATACACCAGTAAAGGAAGATTATACCTCCTCTCGAGTTACTTTTTAAATTTTAAGCGACTTTCAACGAAAACGAGGGCAACATTTTAATGCCGATGCCCGCGGCCCGAGTTACGTACGAGATTTGCTCGGTGGTTTTTTTGTTAAAAATCTACTTGAGTATTGATTTTTATTGCATAAAAATCCGTTGAGTAGTATTTAAAGATTTATACTGTTTCGTAAGACGAAACACTTATTCTTCATTTTTAACCCCGACAAAAAAGTGGGGTGTTTGACGTGTCTGTGTGTCTGTCTGGGACATGATAGCTCCCAAACGGATGAAGCTATTTAAATTTAGTTTTTTTAAAGAAAGGTGAGTTTGTTCTTTGACATGTTTGATGAAACTCGGTTGTTCCGTTTAAAAGTTATGTGGGTAAAAGTGGGGAAGTGAAACCGGAAATCTGGAAATTTCAAATAAAAGAGTGGAGTGGAGTGGAGTTTCAAATAAAAGCGCATCACGTGCAAACTACAAAATAGTACAAGTTTTTACTATTAAGGTTCTGGAATTAAAAATTCCAGAACCTTAATAGTAAAAAGTAAAAAATTCAAGGGGGTTTTCTAAAATTTGTAAATTTAGATTATATACAAAAGAAATACGAACATATAATACATATAACAATAGCGCGGCCTAATGAGAATATTCGTGTCAACGCGTAGTATTCGGGCGAAGACGATCTTTGCAATTGTTTTGCATTTAGTCATCATCATCATTTCAGCCGTAGGACGTCCACTGCTGGACATAGTCCTCCCTCAAAGACTTATATTCGATGAGTAACAGCTTGTAACCACCGCGAGCCCGCTACCTTCACCAGGTCGTCCGTTCATCCAGTTGGTGGACGTCTTACTCTGCGTTTGCCGATTCTTATATAGTATGCTTGAAATAAATATATTGAGGTTGTTTCGGAAAATTAAATTATGTAGCATTACAGCAACACCTATTTTCATACAAATCGAATTAATTTGCGTCTCCATTGTCCTAACACCCCTCTTTTTTGGTCGGGGGTTAAAAATTGTATTCACTGATTTTAAAATAAAAACAATATTTATGATGTATCGGTCAAAAGCTATAAGCACACTGTCTTATTACTTCTGGGAAATCTAATAAATGACGTGCGCAAGTTCATTCGGTTATATTTACTTGCCATTTTTAGTAAAGCACTCTGATATTATTAAAATCAATAGTCAACTATTAAATTAAGTACTTAATCATATAAAACAAGCATGATTTGTTGCTCAGGGACATTCGCACAGATAATAAAATCAGTTAATCATAAATTGTAAATAATAATAATTGTCTATTGGAGTTTACTGTAAAAACTGTTACATTAATAGGTATATGGTGACGTCTGCCTATTCTTTACCCCTAATTAACGATACCTATAAATATACCCCGATAGTATAAGAACCGGCATGTTCTGATAACTTTAAAAGAGTTTGAAGGACATGTGTCATTCACCAACCCGCACTTTGCCAGCGTGGTGAATTAAGGCCTAAATCTCTCTCGACGACAGAGAAGTCCCTGTGTCCCAGCAGTGGGAACGTTAATAGGGTGATGATGATGATGATTAATTAATAATGTTTTGGCTTGGCCATTTTCGACCTCAGTGATTACGATAATTGGCATAATAAACAATTATTATGGATGTAGGCGTTGTATCCTTTCATGTGCTCTCAGGTGGCTATAATACCCAACGTTGTTAGGAACCTGAGCATGTTGGGCAGGCTTAAACTCCATTTATTTAATCACTAGCAGTAACCCGCGGTGTTACCAGCGTTCTATAAGATTTTCCATAAGAATTACATGTTTTCTCGCTATCAAAATAGTCTATGTCACTTTTCAGCCCCGTTGTAAGCTCTAAGCTTGTATTACGGGTTACTAGACATCTAATATGCTTTATATATATATATATATTTTATTATACATATTAAACACCCAGTCCAAGGAAACAGTGTTAGAAAATACAAACACTGGACCACTAAAGCATAATAAACAAAAGCTCTATCTCAAATCTCTTTTCAAAAGCGGCGATTTTGATGGGTCTCCTGAATCACCATTCAGGTCTAAGGGCTGTCTTGCAGTCCCATAGCGAAGGCTCTATAAAGCATGTTTTCATTTCATTGCTATGTGAGTAGTGGACGTGCTCAAGAAGGCGATGTGTGCGCAGATAGCGCGGGCTCTTCCTGAGATGCTCACAACCCTTTGTAAGGCATGCAGGCTTTTAACCGACTTTAATGTAGGAAGATATTCTTAATTTGATTATTTACGTTTTGAACGTTTTCTCAGAATTATTTTTTCCGTGACCTGCGTGCTGTTTTATATAAAATTACGACCCGCCCCGGCTTCGCACGGGTACTCGGCAATTATTAGATTTTTTCTTGCTTTAAAACCAACCTTGTACTTCTGAAAACATTTAAAAAAAGGAATTGGCCTTATTAGTACAGGCGTTGTTGAGTTATGCGCTTGCTAACACATTTTGCAATTAATTTTTATTATTATGTTTCATGATTATGATTAGATTAGGTTAGCGACAAGCGGAATTTGTGTCACAGAGAAGTCCCTGTGTCCCAGAAGTGGGACGTAAATAGGGATACTTGTAATTATTATTTAAATACAAAGGCTAAACAAATATGTTCAGCGAATTTCGTTTGTTTAGAAAATGTCTCCCGAACTTCCG
Organism: Gymnoscelis rufifasciata; assembly: GCA_929108375.1. Classification (NCBI taxonomy): domain Eukaryota; kingdom Metazoa; phylum Arthropoda; class Insecta; order Lepidoptera; family Geometridae; genus Gymnoscelis; species Gymnoscelis rufifasciata. Next base: position 1,134,442 of record OV815327.1, on the reverse strand, counting down.
TTTCGACAGACACAAATCAACGCTACATATCTCTATCAAACCAAAGTCAACTTCATCACAACAAGATAAAGTCCAAAATGAACTGTCGATTTCTTGTTTACTTCTCGATTTCTCACATCCGAAGTAATAAAAGGCCTTTGTAGTCCGGAATGGAATCTGAGTTGATTGATCACTGCGAGTTCAGACGATAGTGGGACTTAATGCTACGTAATAGAGATTATAATGATTTGCACTTGAGAGTAACATGGTTTGCGTAGAACTTGTGACTGGAAGTTTATAGAATATTGTGGAGAAAGTAGCTTAACTTAGGGTCAAACCACAGAACACAAAAATAACAAAAAAAATTGTCTTTGCACTTTGCACGAAAAAAGGCGATTCTCCTAATTGTTTTATGTTAGTTACCTCCAGGCTGGGCCAGTGCGTGAAGCGATTTTTTCGTGTTTCGTAATGTGATCCGAAGAAGCCATATACCTACTAGGTCTTCATGCCCATCTTAGACCAAATCGTCACTTTACATCAGGTGAGATTGTGGTCAAATAAAGGCTTATCAAAAAAATAAAAAAAGTTACTTCAACTTTGATCTCCGTGGAACGATTTCAATAACAGACAGATCTGTTTCAACGCTGGTCTTCTGTTAAAAGAAGCGCTATGCAGTGCTCTAGTGTATCCTTACTAAAGCCCTTCATTTTTCACACATCTCTTAGAGCAACATTCTTTTAAATGCTCGGCGCTCTGTTCGACGTAATGCGATTAAGAATCTATCTGTAATATTTCGTTGTACCATGCGATACTCCCACCTGCGCTAACGTTAATCTTAAAAAAATACCTCTAAGAAACCAAATATTTAGTACTCTTTCCGAACACAAATTCTCCTGCAAGTTGATGATGACAAGAATGCGAAATTAGTACCTACAATAAATGACAATATTCGTGAAGCCATTGATGAAATACATTGCAGCAGCACACAATCGATAATGTGCTTAAAAAATTGGACCGATCGTGTAGGCTACTGCATGGCCAGCCGAGGCAGCCATTTGAATGAAATCATTTTCCATTATTAACCGGAAGGGTTGAACTTTCAAATAAAAAAGAAATTTGAGAAAATATTCAGTAGTTTTTTTAATAGCAATAAAAGTTATTTAGCGGACCCTTTTTTGGTTCCATAGGTATAGGTTTTTAATAATAATAATAATATAATTCATTGATTTATACTTTAGTAAAATAATTTCACATAAATCACCATTTACAATCAACCCCTTAAAAATCCAATTACAATCTATGAAAAATAAATTAGTGCAATCTAGATAGAATATGATGAGCCCGAGATGTGTATGCTAGACTAGAAAAGCCTGTGTTATAGACATCTGCGATTCCACCACTATGATTCCAAATCTATATAAATAAAAATGAATTTTTGTTCGTTAGTCTGATTAAAACTCGAGAACGGCTGGGACGATTGAGCTGATTTTGTTTTAAAATGTTTGTCGTAGTCCAGGGTAGGTCTAAACGGTGAGCAAATAAGGAAAAATTGCCGGGAACTTTTTTTACCCGTGCGACGCCGGGGCGGGCCGCTAGTTATTATTATATATAATTTAGAATGGATTTCCGATTGAATCTATCAATTATCTTAAAAAAAAATCTTGCGTTCTTTTGGTTTGCCCCGTAGTCATAATGATGATGACTACATAAAAAAATGATATTCTGTTAAACCGTCCAAAAACACTAGATATTTTTTTTTTTGTAAGTGTAATAAGTAAGTGCCAAGGTATAGGGCATCACAGTTGGGCCTTGTGACTGTGAAATTAAGTACCAATCGGACGAAAGCAAAACAAAACTTCAATGCAATTATTTTTTGTGTGTGTTTAAGTGGGTTCGAGAATGGTTTAGATTCACAATACGGTCAACTAGGTGCGAGGCGGGGGCGGACCGCTAGTAATATATATATGTATATATATATCAAACAATCCTCTTTGCGAGGGATACTCGCATCGCATTAAGCTGGGTCCACACTTGTATCATTTCGGTGTATCGTATCTCCGTCGCGTAGCCTCGGCGCATATCACGATCGCTAGTTTGGACGCAAGATGATACACGTTAATGATACATGCCGTATCCTATACAGCCCGATCCGTAATGATGGCGTATCTTGATACACCTCGTATCCGATACGCGTATCACAATCGGTGGTATGGTGGACGTATTTTGATACTGTATCATGATACTGTATCGTGATACGATACGTGATACACCCCGAACCATCCTGTGTCGGTTTTTCCGCGATCATCAAAGGGGATACGCGTTGTATCGAACAAGCTTGGACGTGAATGCATAATAATATTTGATACAAGGATCGGAAGAAAAAATGAAGCGTCCATATTTGTAAAGTTAAAGTCGATACGGTGACATGATACAGTATCACATAAGTATGGACGCGTTTTTATAAGATATGCCTTAACGATACGACATGGATAAAATGATCGTCCATACTTATGATACGGATACTCGATACGATACGCCTGATCGTGATACACCGAAATGATATATGTGGACCCAGCTCTACTGGAGTAAGACATTATTAGGGTGTAACAAAACATCAATATTCTCTCTCTCAAGTAAAAGCTCTAGTACTCACGTATCACGGGTCTAACATGTTGCAAATTTCTGTAGGTACATGCAATATCTATATTTTTTTTTAATCCAAAAATAAACTGATGCTTTCAAGATAAAACAATACGTCAATATCGAAAGGGATCAAAGCACTTTTTGTTTTGAAGCAGTCAGTAAACATTTCACACGAGACTCAAGAGAAAAACATTCATACAAAAAATCATTGATTGTATACAAAAGATTTAAAAGCAAAGTTCCGATTTTTTTCAATTTCGTGAGCCATGTAAAGAAATGAAATTGTCTGATTGAATGGTTTGGAAGAGATCTCTTTAGCGATAAAGTCGTCAAATCGTACCTTTTGTTTGTACTTCAAACAAGTTCGAAAAGGAGGAGGTTCTCATAGTTTCGTTATTTTAATGCCCTGATGTTGATGACTTTTTTTTTAGAAAGCATCCGTAGTTTTTTCAAATATTTAAGTCAAATCTTTTATTTGCATAGAAACTCAAAAGATTACATAAAGATTATTTGTGCAAAACAGTGCCGCGCTGTATGGTGTGAGGCACCGCTAAAGTCTACCCACAGTCTACCAGAATTTAAACGTAAATTAAAGTGCTGGCTTGTTGAGCGGACCTTCTATAGCTATACAGAATTTTACACATAAAATTATAAATAGTTAAGATCAATCTATCTATCTATATAAATAAAAATGAATTGTTGTTCGTAAGTCTGAATAAAACTTGAGAACGGATGGGCCGATTGAGCTGATTTTGGTTTTAAAATGTTTGTCGTAGTCCAGGGTAGGTCTAAACGGTGAGCAAATAAGGAAAAATTGCCGGGAACTTTTTTTACCTGTGCGACGCCGGGGCGGGCCGCTAGTTGATAATAATTAATTATATTATTTAAGAATTTGTGACATGTAACATGATGTTATCAATAAAATAACTATGAACTATGAAAACCAGCGCTGTGTCAGTACCTATAATCCTGCTGACACAGCCTTCATGCTGAGCAGAGACCTGAGATTTGTGCTCGAACTAAGTTATGACTAATTGTTTTATCTACTCTCTTTCATGATTATGTACTTCATCTCTAACCTGTTTACTACGCAAATAAACTTATTATTATTATTTGGGTTCGACAAAGGTTTCGCTAGTAGTTAAATTCAATAGCTATCTAGTAGTATTTGAGTCGAATGTGATGAAATTTCAAAATCGTTCATTATAATAGAGGTATAATCTATTATGCATACAAACACGCCCACACTTTACATCAGGTTCCGACTAAAAACAAGGACGTATCCATGTTCGTTTGACATGACGGTAGCTTAAAATTAATTTGCTTGCGTAGTTGCTTAACTTTTAAGTCTTTTATATATATTATTTTAAGTTAAAAGTCACGTTATATATTTATTTATTAAAGGTTTTGGTATTTGCTATTATAGCGGCAACAGCGTCATAATCCCTCATAATTTCAACCCTCTATCTATCATGGTTCTTGATATTATACAGTCTGGTGACAGACAGACGACAAAGTCTAGTCTAATAGGATCTCGTCTTACCCTTTGGGTACGGCACCCTAAAAAACAACCAAGTAATAGCTTCTCATAGTGCAATTTTGTTCCTTGTACCTAGTAGTAGGTATTATATTATATGGTAGACATACCTAGGTATTCGATGGTACATTGATATCTTTTTATGATTACTATTCTGTAATAAGTTTTCATCTGTAGAAGGCTTAATAATAAAGAAAAAATCGGAAACAGTGAACATCATCATTAATAGTAGATATTAGGTATACGTAGATATAGGTAGGTAAACGGTCATTTCCATAGTTCGCGCACTGATATCGCGGCATTAAAATAATGAATTCATGTTCTTCCAATCTTGATTACCTTACCCAAAATAACAAGAACACAACTGGTTTCAATCGCAATACCAAAGCAGGTTAAGTAAACATAAACACATGCAAATTGTATCCAAGGTCTTGAAGATTTGATTGCATTAATAAAGATTTGCATAAACTCCGTGTTTGTTGCGAATGAAATACGTCGTTACGTACCAGTTATTTAATCAGGCCTGTAGCGGTAGCTACAGAATATAGTACAAATACAGTACAGGTACAGTTCAAGTACAGTGAAGGTACAGTACCGTATAGCGGCTGACTGACGCTAGCATTGCGCTGGGCGAGTGTCGCCAGTCGCCTCTACTCTCCCTTACTGTATAAACATGTATTAATTCGCGGACAATAAATTACAGGAACTTAAATATGGAGTCTGTATTATTATTAAAAACATTCCACTTTCAAAATTATCGTAACTTCACGTTAAAAGATTTTCAAATCTAGTTATTAACGTGAATAAATCCCGTTTTTTTTTTATGATTAGTACATCCATAATTATGTTGAATTAAAAAAATCCCAGACTAAGAATCAGAATTTTGAACTTTTTTATATGATCCGCTTGGGAAAAGGACGCACCGTCATGCAGTAAATCAGGGATTCGTTATAAAGATTTTAAATAATTATATTTATAAAATAAAAACCAGGACGATGTCTGGGCATATAATGGCATAAGTTTTTCACATGCACGAAACGATTTTGGAAGATGTCTATTCCATTTGCATTGATGGAATCGTTGTTTGGGGATACCACAAGACGGTGAGGTTTTGTTGGATCTCTAAGATGGTGTTTGATACCCCTTATACCCTAGATAGATATATACATGGATCTCTAAGATGGTGTTTGATACCCCTTATACCCTAGATAGATACATGGATCTCTAGGATGGTGTTTGATACCCCTTATACCCTAGATAGATAGATAAATGGATCTCTTAGATGGTGTTTGATACCCCTTACACCCTAGATAGATAGATACATGGATCTCTAAGATGGTGTTTGATACCCCTTATACCATAGATATCCACTGTAACGTCCAGCGCCCGCGGCGTAACTAGGGACTAACGTCCCAGCCCGCGTTACGCGAGCGGTGCGTGACACGCTGCGCGGATTTTCCGTTAAAACTATTTATCACATAAAAAGTACTAAACCTATTTCAAAACCAAAAATGTATTTATTTTCTTTATTATAATTATATAAACTTGAATAATAATACGAATCATCGTACCTACATCTTCATTTACTAAAAAAATATCAAAAATAGGATGGTAGCATTTTTAGACTGATTTGGAGACCTATTTTGATAAATTTATTTAAAATACCTCCTCTGAACATTTAATTATTGTTTTGGTACCGTTTTAACGGGGTTGGAGTCTAGTTTTTTCAATAACATATTTAATTTTAATACAGATATCACAAGTAAATCATAAAGAAATTAACTTGCGAAAAATAGGAAAATGGCGGAAAATTTCTCTCACTTTATTGACAAAATAATTTTTTTTTCATAATTTTTGTTGCCAGGTATGAGTTTTTCTAATTAGAATTTAGTAGAATAATTATTGACAATGACATCTGACATTGACACTAGCAACTTGTCTTATTAGAAAATAAAGAAAATCCGAAATAAAAAAACCAAAAACTCGTGTGGCACTCTAGTACCATGGACGTTAGTCGGCATAAAGTTTTGTGGCACTACAGTACCACTGGACGTTCAAGTGGATATATAGATACATTGATCTCTAAGATGGTGTTTGATACCCCTTATACCCTAGATAGATACATGGATCTCTAAGATGATGTTTGATACCCGTTATACCCTAGATAGATACATGGATCTCTAAGATGGTGTTTGATACCCCTTATACCCTAGATAGATAGATAGATACATGGATCTCTAAGATGGTGTTTGATACGCCTTATATATATAACCAAAGCCAAGTTATATTATATAACCTGACATTGTATAGCACAGTCTCGGAGTAAACGGAGCTTAAATAAAAGCATCGTGGACGGCTCATAAATAACGAACTTCGCTGTTGACACAAATATGCGGCTCGAGGCTTTTGTTCAGGAAATTGTTTCTGAATATTTATAATAAAGACGAGTGTTGCTTGAGTAGGTGTCTTGGCAAGTTTCAGAAACGGCAAAAACTTAGACGGTATTATGGTTACCATTCAATATTTCCGGACAATCCATACAGCAACAACTAATAATAATATTAACAATTTAAACATTTAATTAAAAGAATAAGAAAATACTCATAAACAATAGCTTTTTTTAACAGGATTAATCATTGAGTAATGGAAGTTAAATTTTGTTTGAGGCCCCAAAAGACGTTACTCCCCAACTTCTTTTAAAATACGATGTCAAATTATGAATCCACATAGCTATTCCTGATAATGTATAAAACCAATAGGCTCACTCTATTCTTACCATAGATACCTACTCTAAGTATAAAACATTGAAGCGAACTTTCAAGACAATGTTATTAAGGTTATTTCCTTGATATTTTGTTGATTAAACAATTAAGCTTTATTAATTTTAAGTTGACCTGTCCATGTAGGCCATGTGGTTCTAAGGAAATAAACGTTTTGAGCTTGACTTTGATGTAAAAGGCTAACCCAACCCTCCGAACGAAAGTAAATCCTTGTGTTTGGTTTTCGTTCGATGTCCGCTTTAAGTGTTATCAAGTGCAGTTAAATTGAATTCGTTGGTGTTGTTTTAGGGTTCCCTATCGGAAGAGAAAAACGGTTCACCGATAATAGAAGTCGGTTCTGTTGTAGTCTTTATAAAAGGAACCATTTAATCTTTATCCGTGTCAGTCATAAAATAAATACCTAAATTTAGTTTTCTGAAAAGAAAAAGTTGGAGTTTAATTCTCAATAAAAAAACGGACTTTGACAAATAAAATATTGTGAAGCGATTTTTTGTGTTTCGTAATGTGGCCCGGAGAAGCCACCTTCTAAGTCTTCATGCTTCATCTTAGACCACATCTTCACTTTACATCAGGTGAGATTGTGGTCAAATGAAGGCTTATCTAACATAAAAAAAAAAAAAAAAAATTATTAAAGGTCATCACAAAAGAAGGAGGTGCTTAATTCGCCCGTTTTTTTTAATTAAAAATGTTTTTATATATTTTGTTTCAAATGCAAAATGACTTTATTCTGAAGGGCGAAAACTATTAGCGCGAAACATTTCCGTAGGTGGATTTTAGTGGATTCACACCTATCGGTTTAACCTTTAACATAGGAGAGCACTAGGTATCCTATGTCATTCAGTCAGTCAGGGTTGATACTTTTTAAGAATAAATCTAGAAGGTAGCAAATCTTTTAGTAGACTAATGTACCTAGTCGTCGTCGTTTCTAGTTTTTCTCCAGTCCACTCAAAGGTTGTCTGGATGAGATAACTTGATAATAACTTGAGATGATAAGGCGGCCCATTATCTACATGTATTTTAGTTCTTATGCATTGTTCTGTTGTATTATAATATTGGTGTTTCAATAAAGAGTAGGTATTGTATTGTAATGTAGCGAACAACCAGTTTTAGATTATAACTGAGTATTTTAACAATAAACCACGCGCCACATAGTTTTAAAGTTCAATAGATGATGCTGTGAAGATTGTGCAGCACATTTTTTATTACTTATTTTCTGATCCAGCAAACTTTGTTATGATAGATACAGAGATAATAAGTAATATATATAGAATTTATAGAATTCGCCGTTCGGGCAGGCAAAAGTCATTTGATGAGTTAGGCTTGCCTATAGGGCGAATAAAAAAATATTCCTGCATTTATTATACGGATTATAAATTTTAAAAAAAATCTTCTGTACGACATAATTTTATACAAACCTTGATGTAAAAACAACAAGCCCAAAAAAGTACCGTAGAATCATCCAATTTGAAGCAGTATTTCAGAAGTTATGCGTACATATATTTCGGCGAACGATTTTTTTTTGAAGCTCTTTCCCTTAATCATTATTAATTAATTACATAAAGTAATTAAATATTATTTATGTTTTAAAATTTCATTTTTGAATGAATTTATTTAACCTTGAAAAACAAAAAGTAAATAATACCTAAATATTATATGTCTTGGCTATACCACAGATTACATAATATATCCAACACAACCTAACTCTGAACCAAGCACACATGTAGGAACTGCGAGTATTTTTCTTAGGTGCCATTATGTAAATATTTTTTTTCCCTACATTTAAAAACAAAAAGCTCTTTAAAACAATTGGACATGATAGGCAGACAGATCAAATCTGGTCTAATTAATCTAATCTGATTCCTTTGTTTTATCTTTTTGAAATACAAGACCGGAAAATTTCATTAACTCTTTGAGGTAACGACCGACCTTCTAAATGGGAATCAGGGCTTCCAACTCAAACCGAATTTACCTGATGAGGGTCCAAATACCGGCATCAAAGAGCGGCACATCGGATACATTATCGGTGTTGCCAGACAATGAAAATAATTAACTTCCCCTTCATAATCTCGTAAGCCAAGGTTAACGTGATTTGGTTAAGCGCTCGTCTTATTTTAATGGTGTAATAAACTGATACTGCGGCTTCTGCTAATTTTGTAATAACCAACATTTTACAAGATTTTATTTAGTTTTACTTGCTGATGGTTGTCTCTTTACAAGTTTGATCTGAAGGGATCTCAAGAAATCCCCTGCAAAGGAATTATTCAAGCGGTGGCAAGGCACTTTTGGAAATATTTCCATGAACTATCCCTTCCCAATGTTATAATCGCAGGGTATTTTTTCTGGAGAACGGGAACTAAATCACTTCCAGCTAATGAATGAGCTGAAATGTTGCAAGCAGTTCCTAATCCCGTGACAATGACATTTCAATATTAGGTAGATCTTAAGAAAGACCAGCAAGGTGGCCTGTGGAAGTCCGTTATCCGTTACTTAATCCGATGGGCTATGATTCGTCTAATGAGTATGTTAATATTAAGACAACTTTTTATTAACAACAAAACAATGAGCCGGCCGCGGCTTGTCACCCACCCTCCGGGTTGGGCCAGAGCGTGAAGCGGTTTTTTTGTGTTTCGTAATGTGGCCCGGAGAAGCCATCTACCTTCTAAGTCTTCATGTCCCATCTTAGACCACATCGTCACTTTACATCAGGTGAGATTAAGGTCATATGAAGGCTTATCCAGCATAAAAATAGTCTGTTAGGGAATCCTTTCTTTATTAATCTTCCACAAGTAAACACAGAACACAGTCAATAAAAGCCACCTAATTACCATACAACCTTCAACCTTGTAGTCGAATCGCAAACTAACGCCCATTTTCACTAAAGCCTTGTTAAACTCAATGAATTGTTAAAAATAAACTGTCCCGGCGAGTATAATAAAGCGAATGTGTATAAATCATCTAAAATAGATGCAAAGGTGACGACCCTAGGTATGTAGGTCGGTCGGTCGTGCGTGCAGTGACCTCTGGGGAATAAACTAAGTATCTGAAACTTTTCACTAACGCATTTTGACGCCTGTGTAGGTGTAGTGCGTAACGACGTAGTGTTGATCTGGCGGTAGCCCCGTAATCGGGCTTTCAAAGCGTGTGAAATGTATAAAGTAACAGACTATGTGAAATAATGAAATGGGTAGCCTTATTGAAGAAAAATGTTTAAACTTAGATATTGGTATGAGCACGTCCCGTGATGGAACGAGTGTTGTTGGATTTACGCAGAGATAGACCAATTATTAACTCGTTTTCCGGTCTACTAATATATTACATGATTTCTACTGAACTGTAATGATTTGAAGAGTTGATGTCATCGGCAAACGTCGGGAAGTCGACTTGGTTTCAATGTGTGTACCTCATAGTCCCAAATTAGGACCAATTCTATATAGATACTTTAATGATTTACCCCATCTTGTAAAGGATTAAACTGTATTTTTGGCAGGGCCAGATTTAGAGGAATCTCGCTCAGGTACAAAGTACACAGGTAGTTATTTTACTTAAAAGAGGATCTTTCACCTTGTTAGTGTGCATTAAGTTGATAAACATAGTATAAGTTTATTGTTAGATACTAATATGATATGGACTCAAGTTAATGTAATTTTTAATTTGTAATGTTGTCCGAAATAAATGAATTTTATTTATTTATTTTATTTATAAATAAATGACTTCGTATTTGTATTGTATTATTTGCTGACTGGTGATAATTCACTTCACTATAGTTTATTTTAAAAGATCTTAACGCCACTTAGTACAAAATAACCGGTGCCTAAAGGCAAAAAAAAAAACACATTAACTAAATTTATAAAGTTGTCGGTGTCATTATATCCCCTCTGTGTAGCGAGTAAAACACGCGATGAACTGTTTGCCCAGTTAAAAGTTACAGTTATTGTCATCCACGACGCAAAAGTTTAACTTTAAACGACTTTTTTGTTCAGCAGCCTCAGGGTTATGTTAATGGACGTTTAGATTAAATTAATTTGAGTGCCCACGATGATGCTGGGAGCCTTTCAGTTTTATACTGCTCTGATGGTTTCAGTTCTTGAACATCTGTCGCGTAAGCCGGAATAACACCGGAAATCATCACTGATTTGAATCAATGATAACATTACTGTAATTTATACAATTAACTATACACAAATAGTAGGTAATCAAAGATTATTATTTGTGATTATTGATTCCAGTCTTAGGTTGTTGTGTAATTTATTTATAACAAAAACTAACTCTTTTCGTCGTGTTTTATCGATTTTGTTGTGGTAATAAGGTATTTCCCCATGTATACCACTTTTTATTATGTAGCTCTCCTCATAAATGCCTATATAGCCAAAAAGCCCTAAAAAAATTCACGTTTTATAAACGTCTGATAGGTCATATCTGACGTTATTCATATTAATCAACAATATAATACTTTAGTCAGGTAACAGTAAAAGCCATTTCACAGTGCGACACATATAACAAGAACCATTCGCAATTTTTCTCTAGAACAGCAACAGCTGATCACAATAAATGCACAATGCGACGACCTATTTGCAGCTCAAAAATAGTGCGTCCGCGCCGGCGGTTACGAGATCTATTTATTGAATGCACTCCGCTGCACCTTCTAGCCAAATGAGAAAGCCGGGTTTGAACTGATTGTTCTATATTGTAAAAGGTTGGTTGGTATTTGGGATGTGAAAGAATAATTAATTAGTATTTTTAGACTAGCGGCCCGCCATATTCAAAATAATTTTCAAGGCAGTTATTCGATTTTTTTCTCGCCGTAAAAAGCATCCTTGGACTACTACAAACATTAAAAAAAAAAATTGCCAAATGACTGCAGGCGTTGTTGAGTTATGCGCTTACCAACACATTTTGCGATACATTTTTATATAATAGAAGATAGATAGATATTATTGTCCCTCTACAGGTAAAGGCCTCTTTCCTTATCTCTCATCCAGTCCTGTTAAAGTGTAGCTTCACGTGGCTCGATTGTTAATGTAATATTTGATAAATGTATAATCGAATTATATGCTCACAGCATCGCCTCGTGAAATAGTAAAATGTCTTGCATATTTATAACTATGTCCTAGCATGAATATTGTTCGCACAGTTCTCTCTCTCAATATTTTTAAGAAGATTGGTTGTGTTGGCTAAAAAAGCTTACAAGCAACTGTATATTATACATGTGTCATATAATTATGGGTCTTAAAGCAATGGTCCGTTCCAGTTCCGTTTATGTGTCGAGCGAATGACGAATAAAATTCCATGGCATTAGGCGTTCTGTTTTTGTGCGTGAGGCCTTATTATCTTGCTGTTATAAGATTAATTAATCTTAGTAGTTGTCATGTTAGATAGATGAAGCGTTTATTTGTAACTCCAATACACATTTAATAATCGGGCAAAAACAAAAGGCTACATTTTAAAATTAAGATTAGATATAAGTTAACATGATTAGCGCATGTGTGAGTTGCAGTAAAACAAAAAGGCCACAGCTCAGCGTATAGTTGCTCATAGATCAAACATTGATTTTCAGCTGACTGATGTTGTTTGTAGTTGAGATGACGAGAGCTGGCAGTACCTAAACCTTGCATAGCATACATCTGGCAACATTACTACAGTTCAGAAACTGCCTCGTGCTCACCTCACTGAGTTTAATAGCATGATAAACTTAATGGATGTAATGGAATATAAAAACTCGCTCAGGGTTACTCAATGAAAGGGCAGTGTTTTGGCTCTATCTAGGTTACGGGGTTACCGAAATAATATGTGAAGTGTAAAATTATCATAACTGACAGCTATTTTAAATTAGTTTATGGAAGTGTGGAAACACGTGCTTCTGTGAAAGCAAACATAGTGAGGAAACCGGCATGTTCTGAGAACATGCCGGTTTTGGATTCGTCGCTTAACAGGAGCGAATTTAACTTTTAACATCTAACTATGATACAAAATTCAAATAGTAATATTGATAATTGGAACATTGTGGCTGGTAAGCATTGAGAATGTGGCAGAAAATCTAAAACATAAGAGTAAACAACAAACGAACAATTTGTAACTGATTTTCAAATTAATTTCGTGGTAAATAGAGTCCATTCAAATAATACCTTTTGCCTCAGATCCAAAGGCCAGCTTTGAATGCAAGTTAGAAATAGGCCGGTGACCAGTCTTATGGAAACTTCCACACCGCCAATCATGCTAATTTCGACCTTATTGAAAAATATTTAGATACCCTAGAGTATAAAATACCTTTTAGATTCGAATCTAATTTTGCAGTCGTGTAATGGATTGGCCACTGTCATAAAACGTTCGGCTTTACTAAATGTCAAATGCAGTAGCTTCCACTGTCTATTCTTGAGATTTTTAAAACCACTTAATGGATTGTAATCGCTACATAGTTTCATAGTACTTTATTCATCATAGGCAACATTGTACACTTGATTTCGTTAAAAAGTTCTAATAATAATTATTATAAACTCACACAGAAAATACAGCAAAAGACACAGACAAGACGTTCAATTTGAGATGTAACTTAATAAGCTGCCGAGTAGTGGCATTATACAGTACAGTACAGTTTTTTATATCACTTATAAATTTATATTCTGAATAATTAAAATAGATAGATAATAAATAACATGAAACCAAATGTAATGTTTGTCTGCTCGATGTAGCAGAATCTGTGTAGCTTTAAGTAGTCCTAAAATCTATCTAGATTTGCAAACAATAAGCAATTTATGATTTAGTTTTCATCAATTGAGAAGATGGTGACAAAAAGAAAATATATCTTGTTTTAATTCACATTTACTTAAAATTATACGACGGGTACTGACGGGTTGTAAATAAACTTCATTTTTTTAATGGAATTTTCTCATTTTTGTTCCAAATCAAAATCTGCAAACATGCATTCGATGCCAATATAATAAATATTATACAACAGTGTATGTGTAGGCGACGCGTAGTGTTTTCATAGTTTTAAGTTTTAATTTGATTTTTATTTCTTTAGTTTATGTTAAGAAACAAACCTTATATTTTTGATCTGTGATTTAAAAACATAAATAAAGATATATGCTGTGGCGCGCGGGGCGACGATCGGTGAGGTACGCGGGAGGGGAAGTCAGTGTGCATGACGACGGCTCGCGCGAACGTTTCGTTTTCTAGCTCGCTATTGCTTTTTGGTACAAAACCTATGTTTTATTGGTCCAACACCTACAGTATGTTTGGCAGTGATGTTAGTCACTACTAAACACAGAAACGGATTAACGGTTTTATTTAGCTGTTAATTTCAATGCCCTCATATAAGTTTATGACCGGGTTATCACAACATTTTAACACAGTGCAGTATTTTCGTATGACGTAAGAAAAAAATCGAACTTCTAAGCACCACCACACCACAGCATATCATTAATTATGATACATAGTAGTTATGAAAGTTGTTTGTTAGCTACAAATTAAAGGAACAGATTTCAGAAAAAAGACAAATGTTTTTATTCAATAAACTAGTTTTCAGCTTATAATTAGTTCCACTTAACAGCATTACTATTTTATGCCACATTTTCATATTTTTACAATCTTGGTCCGCTAATGTAGACAACAATATCGCTAATACCCGTTCCACCGCACCCTAATAGAAACTTAAAAATACATAATTATACCGTTAAGTATCGAAATAAACATGATATTTCATGATAATATGAAAATGGTTTTAATTAACTAAGTTTTAATTTAGATGGTACAAAGGCAAAAGTTTTTTTAAATCACCCTCAGAGTTATATTGTCTAATTTTAACTTGTTAGGAGATTATGTCATAAATTATTATATATTTATTTATGTAGAAATCGCATATGTTTTAATTTATATATTTTTTTATTAGATATGATATATTTATTTATATAATTTGTATTATTTTCTTTCTTATTTCTTGACTTTTGTAATTACCAATTTTGCCTCTTCCGTCTTTTATCATTTATTCCAGTCCATCCAAAGGTTGTCTGGTAGAGATCACTTTTAGTGATAAGGCCGCCCATTGTGACACTATTATATGTATATTTAGTTTTTGTTAATTTTTTGTTTTGTAAATTGGTGTTCAATAAAGTGTATTGTATTGTATTGTATTATTGTTTTTCTGATAGTTTAAATAACGATCTTAACGTTTATGCACTGCCGTATCCGTTACCTAATGTAAATGAAGATATACAGAACATAAAAAGAGAAACTCATAAGCAGTCACCTATGCCACTGCCATTTTATCAGGTTAATCTGTTTAGCTATTTCAGTAACCGTGTTCTTCTACTTATCTCCTCCATCTTTGATGGAAATCGTTAAGAAATTACATATCCATCTCTTTAGATTATTTAGCGATTGCGTTTCTATTCATAAGGTCTTTAGTGAGATAACATGTTCAAGATCTATAAATTTACCGACTACACAATCATACTGGTTGAAGGCTTTTGAAATGAGGGGCTAATGTCCTTAAGTTATCACGAGAGTTTGTTTTTAAAAACCCTGATTAAAGAGTACGGAATTTATTTTTTACGTAAATATTTCCGTACAATCCGCACAACAACATATAGCCCCGTGGTAAGCTCTAAGCTTGTGTAACAGGTACTAGATATCTGATTTACTTAATTAATAGACATTTAAATAAAAACTTTTTTAGTATACATATTAACCACAAAGACCAAGGAGAATGTGCTTGCAGAACATACAAACACTTGACCCCTCCATGCTATTCCCGTTGATTGTATAAAGCCAAATTATTTCGATTCTTCTTCAAAACTAATTTTTAACATGTATGTAGCCCTAATTCTGATCTATGTAAAGTGTTAAATGCTGTGTTTTATTAAACTAAGCGTTTGTATTGTTACAGGGGACCAAAATTTACCAGTGAACAGCGCACTATATAATCTACCTTTGCCTTTTACCTAATTTACCTACCTTAGGCTAATCTACCTCTCCTAGGCTATGACCTACTTTTCCTAAACTATGGCTCCCTATTCCTACATATAGTGCCGCTTTAGTGGACGCATGGAAGAAGATATAAGTGGCGTTTGGCTCGACAGACGATTTAAGAGGTAAATATATATTTATATATGTACTTTCTATTCATAATAATAACATTAACTAGCTTTTAACACTACACCATTTAGCAATACGTCATTCCTGCTATTAATCGAATGCCTCTTCGGCATGCGGACCACGACTTGGTGACGTATTGCAGCAAAGTTTGATGCACGTACGGACCCAATAGTAAAGACTTCAGAGCAATAGCTCCCAGCCCAGGTAACGGACTGCTAAAATTATGCTGTCCGCAATAGCTACCTTCATTGGCCATCATCATCATCACCCTATGAATGTTCCCACGGCTGGGACACGGTGACTTGGTGGTGAGATTAGGCCGTAATTTACCACGCTGGCCAAGTGTGGATTGGTGAATGTCACATTTCCTTCAAACTCTTTGAGGTTTCCTCACGATGTTTTGCCTTCACCGTTAAAACACGTGTTTTTAAGCGCACATAAAATTTTCAAGAAGAAAAATCCAGAGGTTCGTGGCTGGGTTTGAACCCACGACCTTCGGATAGAAAGTGGAGTGTGCTCCTGCATAGCCAACACGGCTTTTTCATTGGTGCTTCTGACCAAAGACTTAAATAAACACGAACGCTGCTATTAAATCGCTTATCAATAGAAGCATTGTTATTTCGAGGTCAAGTTCTACCGGCCGTCTGTTGCGACACGAGTATTCACTCGCAGCGTGGGGGGATAATATATCGATAAGCACACAAATATCGGTTGAAAAACATCGATAGTTTAAAACAATCGATGTTTTCTATAATAAACACAACTAGGCCGTTGTGTTTATATTCTAGTAAATCTATTGTTTCTAGTTCATAATTTCACTTACAAAACTATCACAGCGCACACTTTTATCAATAATGACGCACGTAGAAAATTGCGTTGGAGTTGACATTTGACTGTGTTTGTTTATCCCTGAAAAAGATTTGGTAGTAATTCTTCTGAACAATCTTCATTTCTATTTCTTACAGTTCAGTTTCAGTTTCTTTTCATTGGACTTTGCGCTTGAAGCGACAATTTGCCAGTGTCGAGTTAAATAAAATTATAAAGTGACAAAAATGTTACCTACTCAGTAGAACGCCATTTTGCCAATAAAAGACTATTTCTTACAATTGAACTCTGCGCTTGAAACGTCAGTTTGCCAGTGTCAAGTTAAAATTATAAAATGAAAAGATGTTACTCAGTTGAACGCCATTTTGCGTCCTGAACAATCTTACTTGATAGTTGAACCTGGTACATGGA
This sequence comes from Gymnoscelis rufifasciata, assembly GCA_929108375.1. Lineage (NCBI taxonomy): Eukaryota > Metazoa > Arthropoda > Insecta > Lepidoptera > Geometridae > Gymnoscelis > Gymnoscelis rufifasciata. The sequence goes on along the minus strand of OV815327.1, from coordinate 1,117,177 downwards.
CATTCAATGGAATAATTGACGTTTTGATATTTATTCTTAACACATCGATAGTATCGAAGTCAAAACAAAAATTAAAAAACATCCATGTTAATTCGACATCGATACAAGATACAAAATCATTTATTTCCATTGATTGATGTTACAAATCTTAGAAATATCGATCATCCCTTTCGCAGTTGCCAGTTCGCAGGGCCCTCGTTAAAACGACATATGCAAATATTTATTTTATGCTAGATAGTCCTTCATTTGACCACAATATCAAATGACGTAGAGTGACGATGTGGTCTAAGATGGGGCATGAAGACCTATTATAGAAGGACGATGGCTGCTCCGACCACATTACGAAACACGAATAATCGTTTCACGCACTGGACCAGTCCGGAGGATAGTGACAAGCCGCGGCCGAAGCCTACCACCAGAGACTGTTATTAGCACCACCCGGAGGTCACGTGTAAGGATTCAGAGGGTTAACACTTACGGACGTGAACAAAAAAAACCTCGAAATGGTATTATCTAATGATTAATGAAACCTACAAAACATAAAAGTTATCCACATCTATAAGATAAATAATGTGTTTTCCACGAGTTCACAGTTATTGGATCAAAGACGCGATGAAAAGTCCGTAGGTTTGAGTTTGTTTTAAATCGGACGCAGGCGCGTGTCTCATCTGAAAACATTAAGCTGTTTATAACTTCATAACAACATTTCTCTTTTGAAACGTGCTGACAAACTTTAAACTATAACACGGCTAAAATAATTTATTTTTGTGGATGTTTATAAATATTGCGACACAATTTTGTGTTTGGGTTAAGGTACTTAGGTAGGTACCGCTGTACTATAAAAATGCTTTCTGGATTCCATCAAAGACAAGAAAATAGACGAATATATAGACACCACTTAGCCGTGTTGGCTAAGTGGGACACTTGACTTTCACTCCGAAGGTCGTAGGCCCCCAAATAAAAGGGTGTTTATAAAGGTTTTTACTAGTATGCTTACCTCCACACCATCCTTAGAGCATACATTTTAAATTGCAAGTCTCTTACTACATAGCGTAGTACTTTCTGTATAGACATAGAATAATAAATTACTACGTAAGTATAGGTATGCGGATATAGTTTCTGTGATTTTATGATTAATCAGTGAGAAGTGAAAAGTAGTTAAGCTTTGTTTAAAAAAGCACTTTAACTTTCTTAAACTTAAAGTTCCTCTTCATGCATAAATACTTTTTGATATCAAAAAGTCTAACATACTTACCTAATCTGCGGAGTTTTGAATAGATTTTAGAAAAAGGTTTATTTTCGTGCAGCTTTAATTAAATTCTCTAAACTCAACGACAGTAAAGTTCTAGAAATAGCTCAAGTTTTCAGTAGGTAGGTATATAATTAATTTAAAAAAAGTTAAATACGAGATGAAAAGAGCAATAAAACAAAGGCCGCTGTTGGTGACAAAACACGAACATATTATTCTTCACTCAATAATAAAGTGAAAGCTTAACAAATAAATACTCAGAAATATTTCAGGTTATAAATCAGTCCGACTGAGCAATATTGTGATAAATGGCGTAAACAACAAACACAAGAATCACTTCATTCCTCTCGCTCGGAATACTTATTAGTTAGAAAATGCTGAATAAGTTTATAATATTGAGCTGTTTTATTTATTTACAAACACTTAAATTTTAACTGCAAAAAAAAATAAAAATAGTTTGTTCTGCAAAGTGATGTTTATCACTTATTAAAAATCATTAAAGTTATAAACATATTTGCAAAATAAAATTGCGTACAAATAGGTGGGCTTAATGTCTAGGCCTTTTCTACCTGCCAACCTATAATGGTTGGTAACATTGTAGGCGTGCTTGTTTTATCATAGAGAACCTAAATATTTTTTAAGAATAAAAACTTCTCAATTTTATTTAAGTATTAATAAATATAAAATGTTTTATGAGTTTATTCTGAATTTTTAGTCAGCTTAGCTCTAATCATGGGCTGACTCAATAACGCTTCAGTCCACTTAAAACTTCAGTGGAAATTTTCTACTCAACATTCCTATTTTGATTTTGAACGGTCATTCTAAATTAACGTCTAGAATGGATCCATATTTCAACTTTTTTTCATCAAACGATTGCATAAATTTCTATACACTACATTTTTATCACAAACCGTAAAAAATAATTATACTCATTCTTCGTCCTTAAATATAAGCCCTTCGTATTTACGCAACCTTTTAAAATAATAATTCTAAATGCTCATCACGAAGAAAATAAACACTTCTTAAGCGTGGGCCATTAAAAAGCGGGAAACTTATTGAGTCTGTGGTGAAATTTCTAAATAAATCCGCCGCGGGAAATAACTGTCACTGTCAGCTTTTGGCGGGAATTACTCAAACTCGAATCCGGACTGTTTGAGTTTGCTTTCTTTAATGTTTTTTTAGCGTAGTGGTTTTTTATTGATTTTTGATGATGATAATTTTTTTTTCAGTGATTCATTTATTCATCCACCTTACGAACTAATTGTGCACTTGGTTTCGTTAGAGGTCGTACATGTTAATTCTCATCAGCGGCTTATCAGTATAATAAGATATCATGTTTCTTATTAAAATAAGCAAAATAATTATTTGAAACACATTTTTTATAGGTTTTGTATAGATCATCTTTTGGAATAATACGATACATATTTATTTCTAACCTATCGTGTGCTTTTTAGTTGTAGGTTTAAAGGTACCTAATACATAGGTATATAAATTAATAAGAGTGCAATCCAATTAATTAAATAACTATATCCGGACAATCCACACAACAACATCTAGCCCCGTGGTAAGCTCTAACTTATGTTTCGGGTACTAGACATCTGATATACTTAATATAATAGACATACATGTACCTATAGATTCTTAGATTAGAAAATATCTATTAGGTAATTAACCAAGTACCTATCCTAAAAAAAATCTACGATAAGATTCTGTTGTAACAAAAATTAAGTACCTAGAATAGAAAAAATATAGCATGCAGTAGAATATAGCAATAACACCCACGCAACTAATTCGCTTCTACGGAAAGGATAGTGACCTACATCTGCCGGCCCAGGTAGGCCATCAGCCTGTAATGAACAGTTGTTTATTACAATACACAAAGTTCAAAGATGACTGTCTTCATCTGTTTTACTATCCCTGATTGAGTCATCGCGATTACTGCGAGTTGCTGACTGACGGGTGATAAACCGTTATGGCTGACCTATCTATATATTATATCTCTGGTTATGTCGAGTCAATAGATAGATCATAGGTAATTAACGGAAAAGTAAATTATAAAAACTTGCTGAGTGACCCAGTCGCTGACAAAAAAAACGCATACATAGGTACTGTTACCTATTTTATATTAACATTGTAGTTATGAATTTGTGTGTGTGGTAAGATGATAAGGTGAGGCATAGTCGCCAGTGGAAGAGATTTGCAAAGGACCGTGGTGGATAGCACAAACACGACTGATGACGACATGGCCGGCTCCGGATTATTTTTTGCTTTGATGCTCTACATAATATCTTGGCACTTTTTAAATTCACATCAAATTGATGAAGTGAAAAATAGGGGCGGTATACTCAATTCACCTGGTGATTTAAGATCACTTTTAGTAGACTTTATTCACCCAGGTGTATTTTTAAACGAGCTAATAGACGGGCTCAACAGCATACCTATTTGTTAACCGACTTCATTTATGTAGTCATCGCGCCTATTCAAAAAAGTTCAAATATGACTGTCTCGTGTTTATCTGCCGTTTAATTAGTATGGCTCATTGAGTCATTGCGAGACTGGGAGTTACTAGGTTTAATACCCCGGATAAAGCGTTTTAACTGCTCTATTTATATGTATATTCTATCTCTAGCTATATACACAACTTTATTCTATTCTACCTGCCCGCACAAGAAATGATACCGGTCATCATCATAGTGGATGACAGTAGATATAATAAATTTCAATGATATAAAGTTGATTAACTTATAAGTAGCTGCTTTTAAAAACATTCGTCGAAAAAAGTACCAAAATAATCCAAATACATTAATTTACTGGATTATATAAAACATTGTATTATATAATCCAGTAAATTATTTCGTAATATAGCAGGCACCATAAAATAATTACAAAAATTATCTCTAAATACTCGATCACCACAACAATTTCCGGAAACATAAATAACGACCGGCGAAATAAAAACAACAAACTTCTCTTTGATTCGCTGTCAATGTCAACATGACGTTTATTGATGAACAGAACACGTGTTTTCCGCCAACTGCCGCTTCCCTCCATTTATCATGTGAAGTTTTTCGTAAATGAATATTATGCGAGTCTTTTATTAGGCTTAAAATATGGGTAATCAAGTTCTACCAAGGATTTTCGAGTGATTTATTTGTCTTATTAACCCCCGACAAAAAAGAGGGGTGTTATAAGGGGTGTGTTTATCAGAATGTAGTCTCAAATGAAAGCGCATCACGTGCACATTACAAAATAGAATTACTTTTTACTTTAAAGGAAACTAAGGTTCTGGAATCGAGGGTTTCTTTACATTTTAAATTTAGATTTTGTATAAAATTAAACTTTCGCTGTCTGTTTGGCTCGATACAATATAAACTACTTTACAGACAGTATGGTATAATAGTGTGTTGATAGCTGTCAATAATGATGACAAGGGTCAGAAACGTTGTACTTTAGATAGATAGTTAATTATTGGTCTTATTAACAATCTCGGAGTCACAGAGCTAAAGCCCGGGGCTCTTTTACGGGATCGAATCATAAATGAGGAGATACGTAATAGAACGGAGGCCGAATGACCGATAGCAAAACGGATAAGATAGTTCATTGAAGTGCTAGTAGGTTAGGTCATTTATCTCGTCTATGAAAGTGAGGCCAAAACTACTTGATTTAGCGTCGTGATTTTATTAAACTAATTTTATCTATTGATTTAATGTGAATTTGATATCAGCTAGGCGGTTAAACGAGTTTAGACTGATCTGATTGCGTTCTTAATGGTTTACCTAATCGGGGTTTAGTAAAAGTTGCTAGTTCAGTTTAGTTAAACATTATGGTTGCAAATCGACCGAAATGACGCATTGAATGCCGAATAAGTCATTAGGGAAGGTAACGGACCAGCAGTGGACATCTTTTTAAAAAAATCATTACTTAGTACCTACACAATGCAAAATTTAAATACAGTTTACGCGACAATCAACACGAAGTAAACTATCTGAATGTTCAGCTGTCAAAATAACAATGCTAATGTCCAGTAGGAACAATTTGTAAATTGTCATTTGTTGTCATAAAGTTAAATTTATGACATACTAGCTGACCCCAGCAAACGTTGTTTTGCAAAATGAAAAATTGATAGTAGCTGATTCTCCAGACCTACTGTATACGCATATAAAATTTGGTAAAAATCGGTAAAGCAGTTTCGGAGGAATACGGTAACTAACATTGTGACATGAAAATTTTATATACTTTTGATAGATATGATCTTTGACGTTAGGAACACACCTACATTGCTTAGACAACAGTGAGTGCTTGTAATTTAATATGAACTTTATACCATAGCAATAAAGCTCAAATTGACTACGTTTTAGTTACAAATCATTTGTATGGGAAAAAGAAAAGGGCTATTTTTAGGGTTTTTCCAGCAATAATTCTAATTTTTCTCGCCGTAAAAACCATCCTTGAACTTCAACGAACATTTTAAAACAAGATTTGGCCAAATTGGTCCAGGCGTTGTTGAGTTATGCGCTTACCAACACATTTTGCGATTCATTTTTATATTATAAGATTATTATGAATGACTTCTTAGAAACTCAAGCATTTGCACATGGACTGAAGGTAATTACATCATTAGGGCTAATGACTGCACAAACTATTTATACTCATAATCATCATCAACAACCTATAAATATTCCCACTGCTGGGACACAGGGACTTCTCTCTTGACGAGAGAGGTTAGTCGCTATTCACCACGCTTCAAACACTTTAAAGTGCTCAGAACATGCAAGTTTCCTCACGATGTTTGCCTTCACAGTTAAAGCACGTGTTAAAAGCGCACATATTTTTGAAGTGAAACTACTTTAAAATCGTTGTGATTTCAAACCGGATGCAACGGAAATTCTAACAAGGTTAAGCAACTTTGCGCGACGCCAGTACTTAGATGGGTGACCGCCCGAACAAAATCTTTTTGCATCTTTTTTATTCATCTCATTCTTTTTTCGATTTACTGATGTTTCACTTCTATCATGTGTGAATCGCACACACACCTTTTTTTTCTAGAACAAATTACCAGAGGTGCTCGGCCAGGTACCGAGACTTCGGAATGAAAGTCGAGTGCGCTCCCACTTAGCCAACAAGGCTGTCCGGCTGATATAATAGTGAAACCTGGAATCAATTAAACTAAAAACTGTTATTTATTACCGACATTTAAACGCGTGTTTTCGATGTGAGTAATTTTCTAAGTGGAAACAAACTAGTCATGAATATTCTCGGTAATTTCACTTCTTTGATAGATTCGTTTTGACCTTTAAAATCTATACAAATATTATAAATATGAAGAGTTTGCTTGTTTGAATGCGCTAAAAAATTTCGTTGTTAGATATATATTAAGGAAAGCTATAGGTTACTTAATACCGAGGACCGAAAAAACGCGTTAATGAATCTAACAGTTTTTGCAAATAGGTATATATGCCAATATTTATATTTACATATTTCTATAACTTATAAAACTGATATTTGTTGAGACTAAAAGCTTGCATTTTAAGTTGATATATAGCTTCTACCATCTACGATAAAGCTACGTACCATTATACCATCCAAAAATAGTACATTACTACGTTCCTATACACGTAATGTGCTCCAAAAGCTCAAAGAATGTGGTTCATTGGTTACGGTGCGTTCCACACGCCTGGCGCGTGCCTCTGCGTTATTGTGTTATATTATCTGCGCCTCGGTTTACATTCATCCCGAGCAAAGTATGACACGTAACGAAACGTTTCTGCGCGCTCCATTTATTTGGGGGGCGTTCTGTGGCTTAATATGTAAGCAGAGGCGATTTCCCAACTATTTTCTTGCATATTCATGTTCTGTGCACGCAGAAACCACGACTCGGCAAGCGCAACGTAGGACGTCCACAAACTAAATGGACGCATGACCTGGTGAAATCTGCGGGTAAATTACTGGAAATCTTTGAGGGAGGCCTATGTCCTGCAGTTGACGTCCTACGGCTGTAATGATGATAACTTCTGTCATGCGTCCTAAGACGCATACTTTACATACTTATTCTAGCTTGGCTAAAGATTGTGTACTGCTTTAATGCGTTACTAACACGACATAATTATTTTACTATTATTTTGGTTTCCGATAATACATAAAGCGAATTTACTCACTTTTAGTTTCATTATAATATACATTTAATATGTACAAAAACTGTGTTTCCTGTTATGATCTAAATCAGTTTATTTAACCCTTTCAATAGCCCTTAGTGGGGGTTCAAAATAACAGATAAAACCGCTATATCACAACTCTTACGCCTCACATTATATTATGATTTACCCAACAACACACTATTCCAGAATCCACAATGATTCCAACTAAAACAATGTATCTAAGAACATACTATCAATCTTTAGGGTTATAAAGTCAAAGTCAACGTCAATACATTTATTTCCTGAGAAGCACAGGCTTACATAGACAGGTCAAATTAAAATTGGACCCTGTTATGCAGAAAAGATCCAACTCATATTTTGGAGGAAGTTGGTTGGATCTTTTCTGCTTAACAGGGTCCAATTAATAAAACGAAATTGATTTAACAAAAATTATCAAGGAAATAACATTGTCTTTGCAGTAATTCGCTTAAATTTTTTATACTGTGTTGAGAATCTAAAAACAACAAAGTTTTATCAGTTTTTACAATTTTGGAGTGCTTATATATGGGTAACTATTATTAATTTAACATTTACAAATAAAATGCTTATCATATCAGAGAGCTATTATAATAATTTAACATAAGTTACATGCTGGCTCAACTTATACTTCTGAGCTAAATATTACACCACTTCTTCGGATAACTACAAAATAATTAATTAGCCGCTAAATCCCATATTTTACGCCATGCACTATTAGGATTCACCCAGCAACAAATCACCAACCATACCAACTATATGTACGTATATACACTATTCCCAGAATCCACAATGATTCTAACAAAAACAATGTCGTATGAATGAACGCATTCCAAGGTCCGCAGATATGTGAGTGAATGGTATTCGGAGCGGAAACACTAACAATACTGAGTAACATCTATTTCTGAACGAACAGCTGTTATGTTATGGAAATAATGCACTGCATGGCATGCCGTGCCGTCGTGATAAATTGGTTTTATTTATTACTAGCTGCCCGGCCGCTTTTGCCGCGGTGAAAAACTTTGGTTGCTTTAATGGGCAAAACAGCTATATCCATGAAATGAAATGAAATTTGTTTATTGCTTGAAATATGGTTTACATAGGTGTCAGGTTTGATTCGAATCGGGATTTGCACGCAATAATTGTATTTTCCCGCGAATAGCTGTGTTTAAGCGCGGTATAACTCTATGTGTCATTCTGATATGTCAGCTATATTATTGTAAAGTGTCATCGAAATACATCCAGTAGTTTTTAACTAGTGGATGTATTTCGATGAAAGAGCAACAAACTTACACAATTGCTTACCCCTCAAACTTTCATGTTTGTTATTATATTACTATATTACAATTTTAGGATTGAATAGCTACATAATATAAATGTCCCTTATATTAGGTACATCAGATGTCTAGTACCCGTAACACAAGCTTAGCTTAGAGCTTACCACGGGGCTGGATGTTGTTGTATGGATTGTCCGGAAATATTAATCTGAAAAACATTTTACCAAAATGATTAGGAGTTGAAATCATGATAATATTGCATGCTTTCAAGTCAAAATATCTACTTATTACATAGTTTCAATTCTAATTACACAGTTATCTGAGCTCGCAAAGTGTCCAAAATGATCTGTGCAAACAAAGCTTTCAAATTTATCTAAAAAGATAAATTTGAAATTCTATCTCTTATATATAAAATTCTCGTGTCACAGTTTTCGTTCCCGTACTCCTCCGAAACGGCTTGATCGGAATTGAGTAGGTCTGAGAATCGGCCAACATCTATTTTTTATTTTCCAAAACAACGTTTGCTGGGGTCTGCTAGTTAAAATATATTAATAAGCATGCTGACTTTGATAGCTTTGTTTGCATAGATAATTTTGAACAATTTGTCAGCTTAGATTTTTTGTCAGTTTTCAACTGGAAACCACGAATCGGCGAGAGCAGCGTAAGACGTCCATTTACTAGATGGGCGGATGACCTGGTTAAGGCTGTGGGTTAATTGTAGATGCAGGTCGCTTTCAACAAAATTTGTTACCTTAAAGTAAATAGTTGCACTATTTTGTAATGTGCACGTGATGCGCCTTTATTTGAGACCCCACTCAAGTATATTTGTACATTTTCGGTTGTTCATCCCTATTTTTAGCCCTTATAACCCCTTTACCCGGGTCAACCGATTTTCATTAAACATGTCTAAGAACACTTGTGCAACACTCACCTTTCATACAAAAACAACTAAATTGACATCGCTTCAATTTGAAGACAGACACGTCAAACGTATATATACCCTTATAATATATATCTTTTTGTGTCGTATTATATATAAATCTCGTGTCACAATGTTTGTCCTCAATGGACTCCTAAACCACTTAACCGATTATAATAAAATTCGCACACCATGTGCAGTTTTATCCAACTTGAGATATAGAATAGTTTTTACGGCGAGAAAAAATCGAATAATTTCCGGGAAAAATATATACCCGTGCGACGCCGGGACGGGTCGCTAGTATATAATATATATCTTTTTGTGTCGGGGATTTTAAATATGAATCCTCGTCTTTAACGATATTTGTGCGAAATCAAACTGTTTCCGTTATAAAACCTCCAGCAGGTGTAGCCTGTCAGTATACGACTTCCCCGTAAATGGGGAGAATAAAGTGGGTATTGTGTTACCGGAGCACTGCAGCTGGGTAAACATTGTTCGGCTTTCGGGGAAATGAGCTTGATCAAAGCGATGGTAACATTTTTACTGGAATTCGCTCTTTTAAGTACTTCTGAGTGTTTGTCAATTAAAGTTTTATGAACTTCATTCTGCTTTTTAGGTTAGCGTACCGAAAGGGTAAAACAGGTCCCTGTTACTACGACTTGGTTGTCTGTCTATCTGTCACCAGGCTGTATCAAACCGTGATCGATATGATTTTTTGAGGGATGATGTATTTACGTTGCCACTAATACAACAAAAAAAAATTTAGGGGAGCCCATACAACAAACGTGATTTTGACAAGGTTAAGCAACGTTGCGAGATGTCAGTAGGTACTTGGATGGGTGGTTTACGGTCTAGTATGACTGAATGTTGAAATGTACATATTCCAGAAAGAACAATTCTTAAAACGTATTATTCCCATAATGTCTGAAATCCGAAAAGACTGATTTGTGTAATGACTACATTTCAAAATGACTTATGAATTTGGTACAGTCATAACAGAAATTTTACAAAATTCCGATGCCAGGTCTACATAATTTTAACAAAATATCAACCAATTATAGCGAGGTGTTAATTGACCGTTCCGAATGCATCCTTTAGAATTATTTAAAAAAAAATTATAGACAAATATTATTATGTAAACTGTACCCAGAACCCAAGGCATAGTGTAAGTCTTTTTAATGCTTATGAAATTTATTTTTAACTAGCTGCCCGTACCACAGCCACAGTATAAATTACTAGGGTAATAAATATCCAAATATCATATTCGATTTCTTCTCGCCGTAAAAACCATCTTTGGACCATGGATGTTCGTTATTTTACAAAAAGAATTGGGGAAAGTTGTCGTGGCGTTGTTGAGTTATGCGCTTATCAACACATAACTATTGTTGTATTAGATTATACACTAACGTAAATACACAACTTCTATTAAGAAACTATATTTACCCTTTATCCGGATCCTACAGCACGTATATAATGGAAATTATTATAATTATCGGAAATAGAAGCATGTTTTTTTTTATAACAGATAGGCCTTCATTTTAACACAATCTCACCTGATGTAAAGTGACGATGTGGTCTAAGATAGAGCATGAAGACCTAGAAGATGGTTTCTCCGGACCACTTTACGAAACACGAAAAAATCGTTTGTTTTACTGGTACCAGCGGCGTCTTTTCATCATTATTTCGAGCACTGCTGAATACACACACATAAGCACCCATATTAACGTTCCCACTGCTGGACTGGGACACAGGGACTCCCCTCTTGAGATTAGATGAGATTGATTAGGCCTTAATTTAACATACTGGCCAAGTGCGGATCGGTGAATGTATGCTCCCACTTTGCCAACACGGTTTTTTTTTCTGCTGAACACACGCTTCAAAATATTGGCTAGACACATTAAGGTGGTCCAATACTCCAGTCACGGCCGTAAGGTTGGCTTGGGTCTCAGAGATAAAGATAATTATTTTGCTTGAACACAATGTAGGTCACACAGATGTTACAAAAATATAGTATCAATAATGTTCTACTAAAAATAGCATGCAAATGTATTACAAAATTTAATACAATAAGTCCAAATAAAAATGAAATAACAATTTCAAGATACAATTTGATTAGATGAACATTAATTAAGATCCAAGTTTATCCGTCATAAAATCATGAATGTTATAATAACAGTACCTATATATACTAGCTGTGCCCCGCGGTGTTACCCGCGTTATAATGGATTTTCCCGCGGAATGACGTTTTCCCGCGGTAAAAAGTAGCTTATGTTATTTTTCAGGCTCTAGAGATTCTGTGTACCAAATTTCATTTAAATTGGTTCAGTAGTTTTCGCGTGAAAGAGTAACAAACATCCATACATCCATACTTACAAACTTTATAATAGTAGTAGGATAATTTATTCATCAGTAATTCTTTCAATTAAGTCCGGAACATAGTATCGTTACTACACTACTACTCGACACAGGCAGTATGCCTAGTGTGGAGAGTCATTTTCATTATTATGAGTAAGTATTCTAATTACATAATTCTGTTCTACAGGTCAAGATGAGCGCGGCGGAAGAGGTGGCGGAGCCGCCACCTCCCCCCGCGTGCACCCCGCTGTCGACCCCGCTGGAGGGCCCGGGGCCTCCCGCGACCCCCGTGGAGGGCCCCCCGACCCCCGCGACCCCCGCCGACGCGCCGGCGCCGCGCAAGCCCCCGCGCCGGGGCCCCAAGGTGGTCCTCGAGCGGCCCAAACGCGCGATTTTCTGTATGACCTTGAAGAACCCTGTGCGACAGGTCTGCATCAATATTGTTGAGTGGAAGTATCCTTTTATGAAAATTGGGTCAATCTTGAAAGATTTCGCACCGATATTATGACGGGTTAACAGGTAACATACCCATGATTTACCCATGATTTAACGGTTTTTGAGTTTTCCGATATTTTGACGCTCTTGCAAGCGCCATGATCACGGAAACAACTGAACTTTTTTTTGTCTTTGCGATTTGTCTTTTCCCAAAACCCGTCAAATCATGGTATGTTACCCTTTTCATGCCATAATATTGTAAAAAACTATGATAATTTAAAAGTTAATGTATTACGCTTCGAGTTATGTTTGGGGTTAATGTAAGTTATCTCATGTTAATGATTATTTCAGCTGTAGCAAGTAATTTTTTTTTTATTTGTACCACTAACGTGGCAGACTAGGTTGCGGCTGAGCTAATGCAAAGCGACTACCGCAGCCTATGGACGCCTGCAATCCTAGGGACTTTTACCGGGCAGCGGGACGCGACGCAATAGCGTCTACGTTTGTTTCGGCTCTTAGGGAATCAGTGTTGTCCAAAGTTGCACCACTAAAATTGCTCGGTTGTGCTCAACAGGGACTGTCTAACAATAAAATGACTTTCGACTAACAGTACGATATAATAAGAATCTGACATTTTAAGAAGCTGGTATTTTAGGAATTTAGTATTTGGGGAAACTCGCTCAGGAAACAAACAACTATTTTCTGCGACATAGTGAGTTCAATGCCTCTATACACATTTAACCTGAAACAATGTAAAAAAATAGACTGCAGCATGATAAATATATAGCTATATGCAAAAAACTGCAGCATAAAATATTAAATTTAGCATTCGGCTTTGACCGTGTCCAAAATAACCATAAATATAAACACACCATACGATTAATATATTCTAAATCGAGTTACTGGGAATATTTTATTGGGCACCTGCCAATTCTCGGTAGACCGCTGAATTAAAGGAAATGGATTGCCATTTACTTGGATTGATCTCTTATTTGGATATTAAGATAAATAAGGTCACTTCAAAGATTGATTTAATTAGATTTAACTTATTTATTCCTTTTAGGAGTTATGACTTAAGGTTAATTCCCCATCATCACAGCCAACGGCCGTTTATTGAACATTTAAAACTACTTAAAATACAATTTTGATTGAACACTACAAAACTAAACTCAATAACTTTTGAGACTCTAAACACTATCGTAAGTTTAAATTTTTTACATCTTTTTAAATGAATCTTTAGAATGCATCTTTAGAAATGTTTGCATGTTTGTTATTCTTTCACGGCAAAACGACTAAGTAAACCGATTTGACTGAAATCTTATATAGTTATTGCTTTTATCTTGGATTAGGACATAGGATGCATTATATCCTGTGAAAATTCAAATATCCAACAGAAACTTCATTTAATATTCAAGTCAAAATTGTGAAGCTGTCTAAGAACGACACTTTGACAGTTTTTGTTACAATTAACGTCAGGGAAAAACATAAATAATAAATACAAATCAGATATAACTTCAACAAATAAACAAAGTGTCGTTCTTAGACAGTTTCTAATTTTTGCCGCTAGAGGAGTGGATAATCTTTGCATCGCCAATAGAATACTCTGTGATTGGATCTGTTGCTGAATGTTGGCATATTAAAACTCCTTGTTGTACAAAGTGTATAAAAATTGCGTTTACGTGGTGTTTGCAATATTGACGTTTTAGTCAGAGAGTATATATTCACTACTGGTTTTAGCATCTAACCATGATAGAGCCATAAAATCAAAAACAAAACGGTGAAATTTTATAAATTTATTGGATTGGATTGTTTTTCGTACTCGGTCAACCATGAAGTAATTATGGGCTGTACCTTGGATTAGAACATCATATATACACTAGCTGTGCCCTGCGGTGCTACCCGCGTTATAATGGATGAAGTACTCTTAACCAACAACATATTTATTTGATTAATATTATTATGTTGATACAACTTAAACAAATTATTTCGACCAAATTAGGTACCATAAAAACGGTTTTTGTGAGTTAATCTTAAAAGATAGACATATACTATCGCGGACTGTTTTTTAGATCATTAAAAGAGCTAATTATTATTCTTTAATACATATTTTTTGTGTATCTTGAACCGTTTTCACGGCGCACGCAACGGAAGGCTTCAAAGATGAAATAATTTCTCCCGTTTTTTACACATTTACCACTATATCTTTGCTCCTATTGGTCGTAGCGTGATGTTATATAGCCTAATAGCCTTCCTCGATAACTGGACTATCCAACACAAAAAGAATTATTCAATTCGAACCAGTAGTTGGGGAGATTAGCGCGTTCAAACAAACAAACAAACTCTTCAGCTTTATAATATTAGTATAGATATATCTCATCACGCAAAACGTTCTGTTTCCAAAAAATGTAAATACACATTGCATTCATTCATTCACGACCTTTGAATTCTATCACTATTGCAGATACAATAGACTATCGTTTTGATCGGCGTGTGTTTACTTTGGAAGCCAAAGAAAACACAAACAAGTAGATTTTTAATAAAAGACAACCAACTTTTAGTTTAAAAATATGAATTTATTGAGTTATTATTAACAAATCACGTGAGATTCGGGCTTAGAACCCCTGGTTAGACCAAAATCAGTATAAAAAGAGCTCGTTTTTCAATAACACGCGAGAGCTACTTACTGATTGATATACCTAAAACTAAAATGAGAACAACTTGCAAGCAACTGCTTTCATTTAATAAAAACTATCGAAATCGGTCCATGGAGATAAAAATACTGAGGCAACAAACAAAAAATTCAAAAAAAAAAACATACACGTCGAATTTCAACCGACTTTCAACGAAAATGGAAGGTTCTCACCTTCCTTTTTCGATAAAAGTCGGTTAAAATGAAGCTTACCTGGGCTTAATATCTAAATTTGCTTTGTTCAATATTGTTTGTTTCTCCGAAACCCAAACTCTCCGATTTGGGATACGTAATTTGGGACACGTGTTCACATTAGGAAAACTAGTATCATTACCATCTGTATGGTTCCATAGATTTGTTTTATACCTATCTCCTATGATAGTTGCGAAAAAGAAAAATATTGGGGTAGACAGGCCTATCTTATGACAAGCTGTTATCTATCTATCTAAATAAAAATGAATTGTTGTTCGTTAGACTGATTAAAACTCGAGAACAGATGGGCCGATTGAGCTGATTTTGGTTTTAAAATGTTTATCGTAGTCCAGGGTAGGTCTAAACGGTGAGCAAATAAGGTAAAATTGCCGGGAACTTGTTTTACCCGTGCGACGCCGGGGCGGGCCGCTAGTTAAGAATAAATCAATGGTCATACGTTGACACCTCGTAACTTAATTTTTTTACGAAATCAAGTTGCGCACATGAAAAAATTCGAATTTAAGCGCCACGGCTTAGAATTGCTAGCTCGTAATTCACTAAAAATATCACTCGAATTTTTTTTACCAGAGTTGACCCCTCATAGTTTTATATATTTACCTGCTCCCACTTACAAGCTGATACGATTTGTCAATACTAACGATGAACGTAGGTATAGGCACGAACTGTTTTAGCAATCATTCCTTATTATTTGTTACTGAAAGAATAGGCTGTCGGATTATCTCAATATATATAAATCTCGTGTCACAATGTTTGTCCTCAATGGACTCCTAAACCAATTAACCGATTATAATAAAATTCGCACACCATGTGCAGTTTGAGCCAACTTGAGAGATAGGATGGTTTTTACGGCGAGAAAAATTCGAATAATTTCCGGGAAAATTTTATACCCGTGCGACGCCGGGGCGGGCCGCTAGTATATAATATAATCTGACTGTGCCTGAACTTATCTGGGAATACTTTCAGTCTATAAGCAACTTTGATTCGATATAGATCCTAAAAGGTCAGCCAGATCGAAAATATTGAAAAAATATATAAAATATTATATAGTTGTTGTCTTACATTTTTTTTATTTGACAAAATATCGTCTAGTCGTCGCTATGTTGATTTTTGACTAATGTCGTGTCTTCAGTGACACTCGCCGTATACTAAGAGGAATCGATTGACTTAGGTATTAAACTATACATTCATAGACTGTTAAACACATTACCACTCCTTTACGTTGCGCAGTCGGGTAAAAATAGGTTCAATCTACGGCACTTTCATGTATGTTTTTAATTTGATTAAAATGATTCATTTCATGATGTTCCTTTTTTAAAAATACTATGTTAGGTAAGCAAAGTTATTATTTTTTAGCTATTCTTTCGACGCAAGAATTTTTTCGAAAATCTATGAATGCAGAATTACTAACTTTTCAAATTAACATAAAGTCTTCTTTCAGCAAAATACCCTATCTACGATATTTAAGGTACTTCCCCTCCATGTCCCATAAGTTTGGGACGCCCTGTATATGTATACTGGGTTTGCGGGGCATTACCTTGCTGTCTGAAATCCTAAAGACTGCGTTAATTATGTTATTATTTGATTTTTACATAAATGATTGATTGAACTCAAATCGCTAGTTTGTTACGTGTTCTGATTACTACAATCTGAGTGTCTTTTCGTCTTTGATTTTTATTTATTTCTAGATCTATGTGATACATTCTCGTCCACATGGTCACTTAGGTACCATTAGATAGATTTTGGTCGAACCGTAGAACGAATTTATAAGGTGAATCAAGACTTGTATCGAGAATGTATTAACACCATCGCATTCAATAATAAATCTTAATTTAAAATTTAAGAAAAACCCCCGATTTCTATGCTAATAATTTTACATAACATTATGTAATGTGGACGCGATGCGCTCTCATTTGATACCCCACACTAGTATATTTGCAGATTTTCGGTTTTCCTTCCCCACTCTCACCTCCAACTTTTAAACGGCTCAACCAATTTTCATGAAACATGTCTAAGAACACCCGGGCTAAACTCACTTTTCATACAAAAAAATCTAAATTGAAATCACTCCATCCGTTCGGGAGCTATGATGTCCCAGACAGACTGACAGACAGACACGTCAAACTTATAACACCCCTCTTTTTTGGTTAAAAATCAACATTATGCGACAACTCGGATAAAACAAGATAGAGTTATGTTGATAATGAAGAAGAAGTCGATTTTAGGAGGATATTATTGGTACTTATGGAAAGATAGTCAGTAGTCATTATAGACTTCAAAGTCCTTATCCGTTAAGCAATATTGAGACCTTGTTTTTCGAGGTGTCTTTTCATGTCTGATTCGATCCCGTAAAGATAGGCAGAGCCTTTTCCATAGCTTCATCATCACCCTAATAACGCTTAGACTTGGACTTCTCTCTTGGCCTTAATTCACAACGCTGGCCAAATGCGGGTTAGTCAATGTCACATGTCCTTCAAACACTTTTAAAGTTCTCAGAACATTCTCTCGATGTTTGCCTCCACCGTTAAAGCACGTGTTTAAAGATCACGTACATATTTCAAGAAAAAAAATAGGAGGATAGGGGATAGTAGGAGGGATAGGCGCAGGTATAGGATTCCATAGCTTACTATTTGCAAATTACTTTTTAGTCAGTTACGAAACATTATGATGAGCAACCCCGATTCATTTAATTTCATAGTAATGTAAATAAATTTCATCATCGATCGATTATTTGCGAAATATACCGGCTATTTTCATAATCCATTACTCGTGCGTTTGTTTATTTTGACGCCATTGAATTTCGATGAAATATGTGATGTTTAATATAATAATGGTTTCGATTGTTGAGTCAGCTGTTTTAAATAAAGATGATGCGATGAGATGCAGAAGTGGACTATTAATAAATAGCCTAGTTTTAGGCCTTGTTTCACCATCTCTAAGTAAAAGTTTAAAATATATTTCACTCAGCCAAATAACTCAATTCATCTATACCGATGATAATTTAATGATTTATTAAAAAAAGGTTTTAAGTCGTCTAGCAAGTGTAAGAACTGCGTTGGTTTAAATAAAAACGCTTTTATTGTTATCTCATTATATTATTTGTTATTGTACTTATCATATTTTCGACAATTTAAAATTTTTATGGCTAAATCTATTCATTTTAGTATATCTATAATGGATTAACCAAAAACCTTGGTGAAATATTAATTTTAGTCAGAGTGGCTTTGGATTTCCCAACCATAAAACAAAAACTAATTTGATGGCACAAACTTTACACAAACCTTTCTAATAAAAAAATAATTATCAATATTGGTATACTCTGTAAAAGGATAAGCGAGATCAAAAATAATAACTTTTTTTCATTTATTTTTTGCGCTCAAGAAAGATTTTTTTATCTTATCTTTATCATATGTACACCGAATTTAGTAAATCCTTATATTTCTTTGATCTTAAATAAAACTAAATCTTCAAATGATAACAAGAAAGTTATGGTTACAAAACTTATTATCATTGAGATATTCACAGATTCGTTTGAACTCTCAGGTTCAGTCCAGCTGCTACTCGACTGCCCAGATCAGGGTGGACTTTAAAGAACATGGAGACACTTCTATTTTGGATAGAAACCATCGCATTTCTCAAATTGTTAACAATGTTTTCTACCAAGCGCGATCTCTCACCCCCATCCATTACATTCTCGTAAAGTATCCGAGGTTGCTTAAAATCGTCAGAATCAGGTAAGTCTTGGTACCTTCTCACTGGTCCACTGACCTCAAACCTAGGCTCAAGACGTGCCACTTTAGGAGAACCCTCGGGTCCTAAGAAAGAGTTTGGGTAATAGTTAGGGCTTCCTCCTTGGTTGTAAATAGCAAAAGGCCCATCACGCTGGTAATTAGAAACTTTCGTTTGAAAAGGGCAGTTCACTGGAAGCTGCAAATAGTTCGCTCCTAGGCGATAACGCTGCGCGTCGCTGTAAGCAAATAGACGCGATTGCAAAATCTTATCTGGACTAGGTTCAATTCCGGGAACCAGATTTGCAACGCTCATAGCTATTTGCTCGACATCCATAAAATAGTTCTTTGGGTTTCTGTCCAGTACTAATCGTCCTACAGGGATCAGAGGGTAATCAGCATGCGGCCAAACTTTAGTCACATCAAACGGATTGAAATTAGACTTATGTGCTTGTTCCATCGTCATGACTTGGATTGCGAAAGTCCAACTTGGATAATCACGTCTGGCGATTGCATTGTAGAGATCTCTGAGGTTATA
Source organism: Gymnoscelis rufifasciata (assembly GCA_929108375.1). Lineage (NCBI taxonomy): Eukaryota > Metazoa > Arthropoda > Insecta > Lepidoptera > Geometridae > Gymnoscelis > Gymnoscelis rufifasciata. Next base: position 1,097,607 of record OV815327.1, on the reverse strand, counting down.
ATCTGGGTCAGTCGCTGAAAGTGCGGCTGCTCTCTCTGATGACAAGTTTTTAATGCCTTGATCAGTTCTAAAGTGGAATTTGCACCAATGAGCCGTGCCTTTATCGTTTACAAGCATGTAGGTATTAGAACCGAAACCATGCATGTGCCTATAGCCGTCCGGAATACCGCGATCCCCAAAATTAATGAGTACTTGATGAACGCTCTCCTGCCTGAGGGAAAAGAAATCCCAAAACATGTCGAAATCTCTCAAGTGCGTAACAGGGTTCCGTTTTTCCGAATGAGCTAAACTTGGGAACAGAGCTGGATCTCTGATGAAGAAGACCGGTGTGTTGTTTCCCACGAGATCCCAGTTGCCATCTTCTGTGTAGAATTTCACGGCGAATCCGCGGACATCTCGGACGGTGTCGGCTGAGCCCATTTCGCCGGCTACTGCGGAGAAGCGGACAGCTGTAGGGGTCTTTTTACCGATACTTTGGAATAGTTTAGCCGCTGTGTACTTAGTAACATCGTGAGTTACTTCGAAATAGCCAAAAGCACCGGCCCCTTTCGCGTGAACTACCCGTTCTGGGATCCTTTCCCTGTCGAATGAGGATTGTATATCAATAATATGCAGGTCTTGAAGTAACCCCGGTCCACGTTCTCCCACAGTCAAGAGTCCGTTAGCTTGAGCAAGTGGGACACCTGCTTTGTTTGTCAGATGACTTTGTTCCTGCAGGGAAATATAACAGATTTAACATGAATGTTATAAATTAGACTAGTATATATTGTATATTTGTCTTTTTTTTGCCTATTTCTAGTAGAATGATTATCATTATCGGAAAGCAATTTCTTAAAAAACAATTCGAATATAACTACTTTGAATAACTATACCATTGTCACGCATAATAAATAATACTACACGCCAACAAATATATTTCGTCACTTTTAAAAAAACAGTTGCAAGCAAAAATGTTGGATGAGTACAAAAAAATATTTGCTGCGTTTTAAATGAGATAGTTTCGTTTCGTTGACTCCTAATAATATTACAAACACAAAGTTTTGTGAAGATATTTGTTGCTCACTCAAACACTACAGAAGTTTCATCAAAATTCATTATTTTGACACATCTCAAAACCAATAACACATCGGCCCCTTTTATTACTTAAATCCTTTAATATTATTATTTTAATAGATACAGTTAAATCAATTATTGCGCGTAGGATCAAATTTGGCATGGACACAGCTGTAGCCCCAATAAAGGACATTTGATTTTTACCGCGGGCAAAACCACGAGTGGAAAGTTAGCTATATATTTTAAAGTCTACCTCCACAGATCTTTTGAAGTCTAACAGTTGATTAGAAGCGGGATCTCTTTCAGCCATGATTCTTAGGCACAGATTTCTTCGGTTTTAAACAATAACACGTTTGCAGCTCCTGCAGTATAATTAATTACTAACAAAATCAACCTAGATTTTCGTATTATAGGTGCACTTGTAGTCTTAGGGTTACTTATCCACAGGGTTAAAACGGGACCTTATTACTAAACCTGCTTGAACAAAGCGACTGCGAAGAGGAAGGGTGTGCCGCGCGGCGGACGCTACGTATGCTTTATTTTGCACACCCACGCGACCACACAGCGGGACTTTTACGGGCAAAAACGTTCTCGCGTTCCTGACGCCTATTATTAGCCGAAATCTTAGTTCGTCTTTGTGTCTTAGTAGTAACTCAAGAACAGTGATGGGAATACATTTGAAATTTCACATACCGACGGTGTATTTCTGTTAACAACAAAAACGAAATCAATATATATATTTAAGGGGGTTCCCACGCAACGAAAATGTTTTTTTTTTTAAGTTAAGCCCACCATAACTTGGTTTTCTAACCGTTACTTTTTGCGCATTTATAATATTTTACAAAATAATAAGAATAATTCGTTTATTTCTGGAGGTGGGCGTTGGCTCTGCAACACAGTTTTTGCAAACTTTCGCAGACGCCATCGTTAGAATCTAATTGTGAAACTTAGGTACTGTTAAAGTCCAAATATACGATTTATGATTTTTTGATTTGCGAGAAGTTTTCACTTTAGATTTGGTCTCAATTATAAATGATATGTCCATTCACATTCTACCATAACAGGTGCAGACCTGATTACAAAAAATCTAGTCAAATAAAAAATATATAATTTGTAAGTACAATTAATTAATTAGACAAATCCTAAAATAGCATTTTTCTGTTTAATGACACGGAACCCGCTCAGTATAAGTCCATCTTATACTTATCGGCTTCGTTACCCATAAAAGCATAATAATAAAACTATTTAACGTCTGATAAAGTAAATAAATGCCAATAATTAATGTTAACTAATCAATTAAAATTATTCTAAATTCGTTTACCGTTTCAGTCGTGTGTACCTAGAATCCCTTTGTTTGTTAACACACGCTATACTAATAAGTATTTTTATTAGCTATCTCATAAACTAATTTTATAAATAAATAATAATATATAATCTTAATATATATAAATCTCGTGTCACAATGTTTGTCCTCAATGGACTCCTAAACCACTTAACCGATTATAATAAAATTCGCACACCATGTGCAGTCCGATCCAACTTGAGAGATAGGATGGTTTTTACGGCGAGAAAAATTCGAATAATTTCCGGGAAAATTTTATACCCGTGCGACGCCGGGGCGGGCCGCTAGTATATAATATATACTCTCAGTAGAGTATTAGAGATATATATTTATTTAAAACCGTATTTATAACATACAACAAAATACCAGTGTAAATATCAATAATACTCATAGGTTCTTTTAACACATTTTTTTTTTAATTCTCACAGCGGGAATTACATCTACATACATAAAATAAATAAAACTTTTAGTCAAAAGTTTTCAGGAATTTACAGTATTTTTCGCACATAGAAAAAGGTATGTCAGTCTGGATGTGGCATTTCTCCAAGTATCCGAATAATGAATGCGGGAAAAGCCGCTAATGTGAATGGGAGCGCACGTCACTTCGCATTTTTGCCTTTTGATGTGAGGCTGCGGGAATTCTAAAGGGTTTCCCTAGAGTGCTTGGAGCGGGGATTTTGTTAGGGGTTTTTTATTATGATCGATAAGTCTTCATTTGACCACAATCTCACCTGATGTAAAGTGACGATGTGGTCTAAGATGGGACATGAAGACCTAGAAGGTAGATTGCCTTTCCGGACCACATTACGAAACACGAAAAAATCGCTTCACACACTGGCCCAGCCCGGAGGGTGGTGCCAAGCCGCGACCGAAGCCGGACCACTTTCGGACGTGAACAGACAAAACCTCCAGGGTCCTCAGGGTTTTGGTGTATTAAGCTCAGAAGAACATTGTTATTATTTTGTTGGAGTACAATAATACAGTATGAATATTAAGTTCAAAATTAAAAAATACTTTAACATAGCATAAGATCGAAATTCTCAATGAATTGTGATTTACATATACATTATTCCAGTTGTATTATTATGGTAAATAAATATAATTGAAATTTTCAACCTATAACAGAGAACATTATTAAATTAAACTTAGATTATAGATGGTTCGACACTCCGTTTGTGCTATGTCTGTGCGAATGCGGACACAGCGCTGGTTTTCCGATGCCGCCTGTCTGGCTGTTAGTACACACAGTTGAGTGAAATCGTCTAAAATGATGATGATAATGATAACCATGGCATTTGGCATTCCGCCAAGCATTCCGATATTTAATGTAGATAGCGGAAAGTCGTTAACATGGAGTCAATGGCACCGTGTGTCAGATTCTTACTTTTACCTATGCATCAAAAAGGACAAGGTCCTCAATCGGTTGAGATTTCTTATGAATTTTTTTTGTAACTGGATCAGTGAGCTGATTAAAAAAATCATAATATGTACATATTTTACAGAATAATTAATGAACCATATCAAAATACATTTACATAAATCATATTAGTGAAATAGATTTCCAATATAAACTTGGCCTTTCCTCTTATTAAGTACACCTTTAAGTGCAAAATTGTAAAAAGATTAACCGAAAATGTATTCTCGCATTAATTTTCATTAGGATAGTAATTCTCATAATTAGTAAATACCATTTTCTAAAGCAAAATAATTCAGGTATTTTGCTTTATCAACTCCTGTAATATTTTTATTAAAATGCCAGATGTAGTGTAGTACCGTAAGTAGCTGATCACAATTCAATTAATTTATTTATCTTTTGGGACATTGAAGAACACTTAGTTACTAAATTAATAGATTCATACATTATTATTTAAAAACTAATTAAATTGCAGATCCCAACGGGGGGCTGATGCATGCATGTTGACCTTGACTTAAGCTAGTAATAAGAGCTATGCTGTACAAATAATATGTGTGAGGAAAATAAATAAATAATGAATTAATAGTGCCGTCGAACAGTCGCTTTGTATTATTATTAAGTTTATATATTGATATGTTCTTCTGTAAGCTCAATAAACAAATTTAATTAAATTACTATTAGCCTAGACCTTTACAAGCGTGACTCAGAGCTAGGAATATAGCTGTTTAATAATGTAAAAGTTTCGTTCATAAGTTGTTGAAATTTTAATTGTTGTTTCATTTTAATTTTCCATTAGTTGTGGTATCAGTGTAACGTTTTATGATAATGTTCGAGCGTTTTATCGCTGACCATCAGAGTTGACCGTACGTAATTGATTGATCTACAAAATTTTAATTAAACCTTCTTTCGCATCGGACGTATATCTATTTTTATAGACACCGCAAACTTCTGATAGAGAGTTTATATTGTTGAAGATTTCCAGAGCCTAGGAAGTCTTTATAATTCAATCCTGTCGTGAAAAGACTGAACGTTTTAGTAATAAAAGAATAGCAGCCGAGAGCGTATTCCCAAACTCGCGGAGTAAAAGAAGTCAAAGTCTAAACTTTTATTTATTTAGAGCACAGGGCATACATCTAAAAATTTATAAAACCAAATTGTTTAAACAAAAAATATCAAGGAAATAGTGAACGAGATGGGGGTATGTCTCTGTCTGGCGTAGGTACTCCTCAACTCGCTCGTTTGCTGGTGGAAAGGAAGACTTTGGAAGGAAACACTTTATCCGTAATACTTCTTTAATAGAAGAAGCTTGAAGAGACTTTATACACAAAAACACTGTACCAGTAAACTAACTTTAACACTTTCCCCAATATCACTTGAACACCTATACTGTTTCACAATAATCACTTTTCACTATTATTCACTCTCGCACTGTAAACCACACTTTTATTCCTTGTTACTGTTCACTTTCGTTCCTTCCTAAACAACTCTTTATTTCTTTTCAATCTTAAAATCCACCCTTTCCTTCAAAATAATATGCTCACTGTATTCCTTTAAAGTGCACACTCTTTCTTTGTTGTATACAAAACTTACTTAATAACTGAACTTAACTGAACTGTCCGCGCCTTTTATACCAAGTCGAATATTCTAGAGAGCTATATCCGTCCTTGTCAAACATTTGCTATCTCTTTTTATCCATTCGATTCGTTCGAGAACGTACCAGAGAGTTTATTATTGCTATCTCTTTCGCGCAACCGCTATTTTGCTATGTCTGTCGCGCAATATTGCTGTCCCTTTTTTATTACTACTCAAAACGATAACATTCGAGAACGTTCTGGATTCCAGATTGTGCGTACTACGATATCCGAATATTATTTAAAGGACGTTTAAACTAGAATGTTCGATTGGTAATAAAATGAATTGTTAAATAATAAAAAACCTTAGAAAATACAATTAAATCATAAAAACCGTCTTGCACAAATAGCATTGTCTTGACAGTTCGCTTCAATGTTTTATACTGAGTTGAGAAGCTGATAGAACAACACGGCTTTATCAGTTGTTACAATTTCGGAGTTCTTATTGACTGTAGCCGTTTACTCCCCAAAATTTCTTTTCACTATTATTTTAAAATTATATAACTTAAAATAATAAAGTCAAGGTTAAACAAATGATTTGTCTTCAGAACTGCAAAATGGACCCTACTCAGCATAAGCGGGGAGTAAGCAGTACAACCCACGTTGGTCTAGTTTTAAACTTTTTCACAGTATAGTTTCCAATGACCAAAACATATCTTCTATTAAATGTCTGAAACATGAACAAGACAATGTGCTTGCCCGGATATTACTGGACAAACAGAGATTGGGTGGGATTTATCTGGATTCCAGACCTTTATCCAATAGAATGAAGGGTTTAACTGGATGTAGAGTAAATAATAGAATTATGAAGTAATTGAATGACTATTTAGTTTATTTTATTTTTATTTTTTATTTTATTTATGTAACAAAATCAACAGCCCTTAAATTTATCTTATTATTTACCTAACTTATCTATCTTACGGCCAATTATAGATTTACTTTATATAAACAAATATTATAGTAATTGACAGTCAAACAAAAATTTTTATATTTAGATTACAAAAGAAGCTTATGTTAGAGAAATGTTAATATGTTAACGAACTAAATAGATTAACTTGGTAGATAACAGATTTTCACAATATACATATACAACATACACAACACTTATAGCAATGTTATCATAATTAGTTATCATGATTTTAATTAACGAAAAACTAGGTATAGGTCTAAATTGTCTCCTGAAGTATTTTGCTTTGGGCTCCAGAAGTTTATTTTGCTTTGGGCTCGAGAAACAAGCAGCGGAGCTGTTTGTATTTTATTTTAGATTTTTCTAAGATTTGTTAAATCAAATAATGGAAATAAATAATTTTGTATCTTGTTTATATCTTTATTAGGTGGTATCATTTCACTGAGGGAAATTCTGAGATAGCAACGTAGAGTAATAATTTGTAGGGGCATTAATATTCATTTTCTTTTCAAGAGGCAATATGTATAATGCAATAATTGCATTATATCAAGTAAATACTCCTATTATTTTTTATTTTATTTTATTTTATTTTATTTATTTGGGAAACAAAAAGCTTATAACTAAGATAAATTAATATGGATAAAGTGACTTCACTAAAGCTAAAAACATTATATCAAGTAGTATTTTTTAGTTTTAGAAACTTGTTTAATTCAGTTCATCCCGTAAACCGTACCTTCATGCAAGGGCATGAGAAATTATCTACAAAATGCTTACCAAATATTTAAGAATTCATTGGATAGATTAGAAAATTTAAGGTTCATCACTACACAAATTAAACAACAATAACAGACTTAAGTCTAAAGAGGGAGGATGCAACAAAAATACTTAAAAAATATAAATTGTGTAATTTGAAATATCATCATCATCATATCAGCCGTAAGACGTTGACTGCTGGACATAGGCCTCCCTGTAAGATCTCCAGTAATTTAGGCCCCAGCGGCCTGCATCCACGGTGAGTCTGCAGCCATTGGTGGACGTCCTACGCTGCGCTTGCCGATCCGTGGTCTCCATTCAAGATTTTTTCGGCCCCAAAGACCATCTGTGTTCTATACGGCACGGCGGCTTATTTAATATATATGCTGTGGCTTACATATATTTCGTGTGTATATTTCTAATCTATGGGGTTTTTGTACATAGAATGAGTTTATTTAGTACAGTGAACAAGATTTCCTTAGCCTCCTCCAGACCGTTTGAGTGGATGATCCTCACCACCATCTTCGCGAACTGCATAGCGCTCGCCGTCTACACGCCATATCCCTTCAGCGATTCTAATTATACTAACTGGGTCTTAGTAAGTATATTGTTGTTATTGTCATTATTTTTTACATAACATTTCGGTATTAAGAGTGCGTACTAAAGCTTTCTCCATAACGATGTTTAATTGAATTAATTTTAATTTAATTTTACTAATTTGCTACTGTGACGACTATTCAGACATCGAACCGTTTATGTTTCGACGACTTGATAGTTCGTAATTGCGACCCGATCTTTAAATTTTATTCGAAATTACGACCCTCTTTGAAGCTGTATTCAATGCAAATCAATGTAAATGCGAGTACCGATACCGACCGGGCGTATATTCTTATCGGTTTTTGCTTATATTCATTATTTTTGGTTGATTTTAGTTCTGTACTAAATTGCACCGTTAAAATATAGGATTTAAACATAGTACCCAAAGTTATTATTTAATCGGTTAGCATGGTTGGACATATTATGAGAAGGGATGAATGTCATGTGACGAAAAGAGTGTTAGATATGTCTGTATGGATATGTGGGAAGAGGTAGGCCGAAGGAAAGATGGATGGACTGTGTGAAGGATGACATGTGTAAGAAAGGAGTGAGTGTTGAGATGACGAGTGACAGAGGAAAATGGATGGAAAAAACATGTTGTGCCGACCCCACATAATGTGGGATAAGGGCAAGAGAATGTTGATGACCCAAAGTTATTATTTTTTATTTTGACCTTTTGCTAATAGGTACGATAACTACATATAAAAACATTAGTTTTCTGTTTAGTCCATCTGTTAACCTATCCAAAAATACTGAACACATATTTTCTGCTATGTGCAAAGATCAAGCATCAAATTCAGTACCTACAAATCGCATGAAAGCGTTACGTCCCGCTAAACTTCTATGCACTGTAGCGTCTCGATTTTTCATTTACCCTATTAACAAATTAGTTATCTTTCAGGAAAAAATAGAGTATGTGTTCCTAGTAATATTCACGGGGGAATGTGTGATGAAGATCATCGCGTACGGGTTCGTGATGCACGCCGGCTCCTACCTTCGGAACGGCTGGAATCTGCTCGATTTCACCATCGTCGTCATCGGGTGAGTCCTCATCATTTTATCGACCATATCATATCCCTATCATTCATATTCATAAACAATTTATTTTACATAACGTGTTAAAAATGTCTTAATTCTAATCTAAAACACTATTCCGCTTTAGATACCAATTTTGAAACACCTCGTATATCTAACTAGCTGTCAGATTTATTCTCGGTAAAAAGTAGCTTCCATAGTATACTGGGAAAACAGTTCTGTACGTGCCAAATTTCATTAAAATCGGGCTTTGCTGGCAATAATTGAGTTTCCCGCATTATTTGGTATTTTAAAGTGGTAAAACGTAGCCTATGTGTTACTCTGATATGTAAGCTACATATATTATTGTGAAGTTTCTCCAAAATCCATTCAGTAGTTTACTCTTATGCGTTTATATATTAGAGAGATTGAATATTTTTTTGTTTTCCAGTATGGTGAGCACAGTGCTGTCGAGTATATTCAAAGACGCATTTGATGTGAAGGCGCTTCGTGCCTTCAGGGTTCTTCGCCCTTTGAGACTGGTTTCCGGTGTGCCTAGTAAGTGTTCTTCTACTTCTAGAGTTGTAGTTTGAGGCGGATTTTTTATGGGTATAACGCACCTGTTTACTTCGTTTCTAAGTGTTCAGTGAACATTACAACCGCCAACCCGCAACGTCCCTTTTTGATCGATTAAGGTCCCACCAATTCGCATTAGACCACCCTAGTGGGTTATGGTCTATCCCCCTTATATTTTGATGAAGGTCTATGCCCAACATTGGTCGTCTCATGATCCAATGTTAGAAAGAAGACTGTAAAGGCGGCTTAAGCCCAGAAGTAGACTTTTTACGTCGGAAAAGAGAGACGAGGAAGAGAGAGCTTTCTTGTTAAGAGTATGTTAAAACAAGAGCTCAGAGAACATGGGAAAGCCCTCCCAGTTCTCCTTTATTTCCTGATTCTTAACTGCTCTTTACTTAACTTATCCTTTTCAGGTTTACAGATAGTCTTAAACTCTATCCTAAAAGCCATGATACCGCTGCTGCACATCGCGCTGCTGGTGATATTCGTCATCATCATCTACGCGATCATCGGCCTCGAACTCTTCTCCGGGAAGATGCACAAGAGCTGTTTTAATAAGTTCACAGGTAGTATTCTAATTCTAAGTGGAGGAACTGAGATCTGCAGACGCATTCTGTAAAAAATCGAATCCGAACTCGAAATCACTCAAGTGACCGAGCTCACTTCGAACGCTCGTCACTGAGGCGCTACAGGCGCTATCGAGTTTTACAGAATACAAAACTTTAAACTCACCGCGGATTGAGCTTAGTAAGGATCGAAATGAGTTTACAGAATGCGTCTACTGCACTGACATCTCGCCTGGGAGTGTTTTGTGCATTGTCCCCCTGCCTAACCAGGCCCCAACCAGCCCAACTCCCTGATGTAGCGGAGTAGGACTTTCGGTGTTGTAACTAATTGTTTGAGCAAGTCTGCGGATGTAGATGGGGTCTTCGCGTCCATGAGACGCCTCAACCCCGTCTCCTTTCTTATCTCTTCTGTGGCTTTGCAGTGGATCACTACATGTTCCACCGTCTCCTCTTAATCAAAGCAGCCGCGACACAGACTGCTGTCTGTAGCTCCGGTCTAGGTCAGGTCACAGGTAGTATTGTAATTAGTTGTAGTTTTTGTTTTTTTTTAGGTGATGAGGTTTTAATATAATAAGTTATTAATGTTGTCGCAATTAACAGCGACAGTTACTAAATATAAAAATATAATAATAATTAGTACCCTACACAGCAGAATTAATCAGTAACATTGTCTCTTTGCTTATAGTTTCTATGATTGTCTAAAAGCTTACTTCGATCACTCCCAATTAGCAATTATCTGTGTTCTTGATTGATAATTTATGATATGGTGCTATAGGGATATTAATTTAAGCCTATAACTTTAACCTTATTTAATTATATCTATATAAACTGACGTTATTATTGACGTTTGTGTAGATATCAAACAAACAAAATCACTTATAACCTCTAAGCTTATAACATTCAAAAAGTTATTAAAATGTCACATTGCAAACAAATACTTTAAAAATTATGAATAAATTTTAACAATACCTATGTGTAATATAACTCCGATTAAAATTTGATCTATCTATAAATCTAATAAAATAAAATATTAATTTATTTATTTTTATATTTATTTTTAAATCTAATATATACTCACTCAAAATGTATATAATATACTTACTTACTGATCTTAACCCACGTATTTTATTATTTGTTTGATTGGTATACATAACCATACATTTACATATTATGTAACTGTACATGACATATTATAAGATACATGCATTATACATTGTATATATTGAAACATTACATGAATAACTTATAAAAATAACATAAAATATAAAACAATAATATTAAAATAAAACTAAAACTTTGATAAGCATAAATCTAAATTTAAAATTTAAGAAAAACCCCCGATTCCAATGCCATAATTTCCTTAAACGTAAAACAACATAATATTATGTAATGTGGACGCGATGCGATTTCATTTGATACCCCACACTAGTATATTTGCAGATTTTCGGTTTTCCTTACCCACTCTCACCCCCATAACTTTTAAACGGCACAACCGATTTTTATGAAACATGTCTAAGAACACTTGCGCCAGACTCAACTTTCATACAAAAAAAACTAAATTGAAATCGCTCCATCCGTTCGGGAACTATTAGGCCACAGACAGACAGACAGACACGTCAAACTTATAACACCCCTCTTTTTTGATCGGGGGTTAAAAATATAGATCCGTGTGTTAACACGCAGAACAAAGGAAAGTGTTGGAGTATTCATTGTGCTAGATTATTTTTATTGAATACCCGCATTATAATAAAGTGATTTTGTTGGTTGTTTAAAGGTTTTGCTTGATAATTGTTAAACGAGAGTGAAGTGGTATAAATGTTATAAATATATAGTGAAGTAATAGATGTAGTGAATAATATAGTAAAAACCTCTGTACAATCCAATTATAATGTGTTGTAATATCTCATTAAGTGAATTGTAATTCTTTTGAGATAATAAAGTTTTTTAAACCGTTTTACATAAGTAATGTCAACGTTACTTTATCAGGAAACAGTTTTTTATAAAAAACACTTAATAACTAAACTAAATTATACGTATAGCTAATAACCTTCAAAATGTTACATAATATTCACATATATACCTGTAGTAAAGTTATTGTGTGAATATTATGTAACATATTACGAATCAATTGATAATTTGTAACATGTTTGGTCTGGGTGTTTAATATGTATAATAAAAAATATCTATATATGTATGACTGTTATAATATTAAGTAGATCAGATATCTAGTACCCGTGACACAAGCTTAGAGCCTTACCACGGGGCTAGATTTTGTTGTGTGAAATGTCTGGAAATATTTATTTATTTTATTTATTTATGTTCTTCAGACGAGATCATGGAGGTGCCCCACCCCTGTGACGACGAGACAGGCTTCAACTGCTCAACCCTTGGAGACGACATGATCTGCAGGGAAGGCTGGGACGGGCCCAACTTCGGCATCACCAACTTCGACAACTTCGGTCTGTCCATGCTCACTGTCTTCCAGTGCATCACGCTCGAGGGCTGGACTGATGTCATGTACCATGTGAGTTACATAGTCAAAAAAACTTTACGGCATGGCGGCATTTCGCTCAGCTTGCGAACTCTTATGGTGACAGCTAAAAATAACTGATTGCTCCATGAGCAAATTTACGCTGAGCTGTGTCCCTTTAGTTTTACTACAACGCACACATGCGCTAATCTTGTTAACTTATACCTTATCTTTAGTTTACAATATATCCTTTTGTTTTTGCTCGATTATTGTATGTGTGTGATTGGAGTTATAAATAAACGCTTCATCTATCTATCTTTACACATGATCAGCTTCAGCTTGGTTGAATTTCGTTTTTTTTTCTTAATGTTCTTTGACTCTTTTGAAGTATACTATTTGCGAGAAGAATTATTGCAACAGTTATAGATGTACAGCAGGGTTCTGTGACTTTTGAGTGAGTTTTAATCTGAATTAGTAATAATTTAAGATTATTTCTGCTGCTCATTTCAGATAAATCGAAAGTGGTTCCAAAGTAAATATTTTTGTTCACAGATACAAGATGCAATGGGCAACAGCTGGGAATGGATCTACTTCGTGTCTATGGTCATTTTGGGAGCATTTTTCGTCATGAACCTAATTCTCGGTGTGTTGTCTGGGTAAGTCAGTACACGTAGTCGTAGTATTTACAATCCGAAGACATATAATTATACGTTGAAACCTAAAGCAAAACTCTTTGTGCATTATGTACGATGGATATCACATAGTTAGTCCACAATGTTACCTGATGACAATATGGCTTACGCTGAAGTCAACACTTAGCACTCTAAAACATTGTTCTGTTCCAGAGAGTTCTCCAAAGAGCGAGAGAAGGCGAAAAACCGCGGTGACTTCCAGAAACTGCGCGAGAAACAGCAGCTGGAAGAGGATCTGAAGGGCTATCTCGACTGGATCACGCAGGCCGAGTACCTGGAGCCCGACGCGGACCAGCACGACCAGAACGACCAGAAGAGAGATGGATATGGACTGGATGGTGAGTATACCATCAGCAGCACGCTGCAGTGCTGCCACCGTACTGAACACGATGAAACACTATCTCGTCAAAAGAGAAGTCCCAGTGTCCCAGCAGAAAGAACGATTGTAGGAAGGGGATGATGATGATGATGATTAACACCACACACCCCACACAAACGACGTTCTAGCTCACTCATCACGCTGGTCAAAACAAATTGGTGGGTTTGAGCAGTTCCTAGAGACGCGGATACGAACGGCCTGAGCTAGCTTTGGAAGCATGATTGAGAGGAGTGGAAAGAATGACCTATGCCCAACAGTCACAATACCTTCGGCTAATAAATAAATATATGTTGCAGGTCAAACAAACATAGAACATGACAGCACTGACCATCTAGGGATTGAGATGACCGACCAGCCGAAAGGAAGACAGTGGAAGAAAGATTTTGATAAGGTAACAGGATTTTAAAACTTCAAATAGTATGTACCTATTTTCACTTATGTACATACTTTAATGTGTCGTCGCAATTTCAGGTGAATCGCCGCATGAAGCGCGCATGTCGACGCGCCGTCAAGTCGCAGACCTTCTACTGGCTAATCATCATCCTCGTCTTCCTCAACACCGTGGTGCTGGCCAGCGAACACCATCAGTGAGTTTATCTAGTTACTAGTGTTACTAGTGATCAGCTGGATTCTTAGTCTCGATTTCACCATTAATTTCACCATCGTTTTACGGTGTAACTGATATCCAATTGACATTGAAGTGTAATTTTTCAATGGTTGAACCAGGTTAATTAAACTTAGATTTGTAGCATAAAATGGTAAATTCTGGCTTAAAATACAACCTAATCGAGCCGCTTAGCTTGAGTTTCTTGATATGAACTTTTGTAATCTGTTCCTCTCTTTGCATACATCATAATATTTTATAGGTGTCTCTAGCTCATGTAAAAAAACAGTGGTTTTCACTTGCAATGTTTGTATTATTTCATTTCCATAATTCTAACTGTGTTTCTTGCAGTCAGCCAGAATGGATGGATATGTTTCAAGAGTACTGCAACGCGTTCTTCATAGCTCTCTTCACCATAGAAATGTTAGTCAAAATGTACAGCTTAGGTTTACAAGTAAGTCCTTTATAGATAAACATTGAAATTTATCATCATTCTGTGGAACCAAACCAACGAATATTATTAATCTAATTACTTTTCTTTAGAACTTTGTATCCGAAAAATGTTTGTCAGTTTAACTTTATGTTCATTTTGTAATGATTTAAGGAGCTCACTAAGGTTGAACTATTCAAAACTTGGCTTAAGAGACTCACTGAAATTAAAGCCACTTTTAAGCATCTATTCAGATGCACCCTGTTTATTTCTCTCTGCGATTATGATTTCTTTCCCGTGTCTTGTGAAGTAAAAAAATTATCAACATTTCATGATAATACCTAACCATGCTTGCTCCAACACCAGGGTTACTACGTGTCTCTATTCAACCGCTTCGATTGCTTCGTGGTGATCGGCTCCATCAGCGAGATGGTGCTCACGAAGACGCAGGTGATGCCGCCCCTCGGCATCTCCGTGCTGAGATGCGTCCGGCTGCTGAGGGTCTTCAAGGTTACCAAGTATGTCATCTTCTTTATTCAACCGCTTCGATTGCTTCGTGGTGATCGGCTCCATCAGCGAGATGGTGCTCACGAAGACGCAGGTGATGCCGCCCCTCGGCATCTCCGTGCTGAGATGCGTCCGGCTGCTGAGGGTCTTCAAGGTTACCAAGTATGTCATCTTCTTTATTCAACCGCTTCGATTGCTTCGTGGTGATCGGCTCCATCAGCGAGATGGTGCTCACGAAGACGCAGGTGATGCCGCCCCTCGGCATCTCCGTGCTGAGATGCGTCCGGCTGCTGAGGGTCTTCAAGGTTACCAAGTATGTCATCTTCTTCGTTTTTAATATCATTCATATTTCTGACATGGGAGCCCACAGCTAGAATGGCTCCCTCAAATATAAGGGTTTGACAATTCATCATTTTTTAAGAATCATGGAAAGTATTACGAAATTTACGCAGTCTTTAGGACTTAGCTGCTGTGCTAGTAAGAAACTATGTTAAAGCAAGGTAATTGAACCACGTATACATAAAAATCTAATTAGGGGGTGTTCGTATCCCTAAAGCTTCGGTATACGACTCCTGCACGTCAAAAGTCGATTAATCAATAATCCACGGCACTGGTCCAATGTTGTGTTTTGTATGTATTATATGTATGTATTTACAAATAAATTATCTATGTAGTATATCAGTCACTTAACACCCATAGTAACAGCTCTGCTTAGTTAGAGGTTAGGTGATGCTGTGTGATTAGTCACTTGACACCCATAAGTGCAAGCTCTGCTAGTTTGGGGTAAGGTAAATAAATATTTCCGGACAATTCACACAAAAACTTAAACCCCCATGGCAGCTCTTAGCTTGTGTTTTGGGTAATAAACATCTGATTTCATTAATATAATATATATTTTTGTTTAAACATCCAGACCAAATAGAAAGTTCTTGTAGAACATACAAATGACCTCTTGGCGGGAATGGAACCCGCTACTTCCTACGCCGCAAGTGGACCTGATAGAGTCAACATAATAAACAAACACAAAAAAGTACCATAATACTAACTTCTTGTAATTTTCAGGTACTGGCGATCTCTCTCCAACCTCGTAGCGTCTCTGCTCAACTCCATCCAGTCCATTGCATCTCTTCTTCTCCTTCTGTTCCTGTTCATCATGATCTTCGCACTCCTCGGCATGCAGGTCTTCGGAGGACGGTTCAACTACGACCCGGTGGAAGAGAAGGATCGGCACAACTTCGACTGCTTCTGGCAGGCTTTGTTGACGGTTTTTCAGGTGAGAAGAGAATCTAAGTCTTTTTTTACCCACACAACAGCTGTGTCCATGTAAAATTAGATCCAGATCGGGCTTTATCGGAATAATCGCGAAACGTGGTATTATTTAAAAAGTGGCCCACGTGTTATTCTGGTTTGGTGAAGTTTATTGCTGTGAAGTTTCATCAAAATCCATTCATATTTTTTCCGTGAATGAGCAACAAACATACAATTACAATTTCAAAATTACAATTACATACACACATCTCACACAATTTATATAATCCAAGTAGGATATAATTATTATATTTATCGGTCAATTATCGTTTTTAGTTTGCAGCTGGATCGAAATCTTATTTTAATATAATATCAATTTCGAAGGTTGCCTATATGTAAGAGTATTAGTGATAAAGCCACCCATTGTGTCACTGTTTGTAATATATTCCTATATTGTGGTGTTGCAATAAATAATTATAGTATTGAATCAATATCAATTACTTTTTTTCGTAGTATTCTCGTCGTTAGCAAGTTAATTGGATATTCACAGAGCCTCTGGATGTTTTTAATTGGATATTCACAGAGCCTCTGGGTGTTTAAATCATCAATTAAGTTTAACATACAATTTTGTCTGCAGATTCTGACAGGTGAAGATTGGAACGCCGTCATGTACGAAGGCATAAAGGCATACGGCGGCGTTGGCTCCTTCGGCATTTTGGCCTGCATCTACTTCATCATCCTCTTTATCTGTGGCAATTGTATCCTTTACGAAAAACAATTTATCATGACTATTTATAAGATCAGCTGTAGTTAGACCTATAGGGATCGCGATTAATCTTAATATATATAAATCTCGTGTCACAATGTTTGTCCTCAATGGACTCCTGAACCACTTAACCGATTATAATAAAATTCGCACACCATGTGCAGTTCGATCCAACTTGAGAGATAGGATGGTTTTTACGGCAAGAAAAATTCGAATAATTTCCGGGAAAATTTTATACCCGTGCGACGCCGGGGCGGGCCGCTAGTATTTAATAATTTTGACTTAATCACAATTTAAACGACTGTTATGAATCTAAAACTGTATCACTTAGAATAACCCTTGTGGGTGAGCTGTGAGAAAGTTGTGTATTGTATTAAACGCTTTTGTGAATTCGTATGGATCGATCTGAGTGACTCACCATAAATGATCAATCGACTTAGGTTAGTTCAAGTCACTTTCAAACTCGTGATATTATTATTATGCTGACTGCGTAAATTACGTAAATAAGCAAGCATCGACAAGCAAAATAACTATGGTATATCTAGAGCTAACCTTTGGAACACATCCAAGAAGTTTGCATTAGGTTTGGTATTCAATTGATATCTCAATTTTCCTTGATTCATGCATTCAGACATCCTGCTAAACGTTTTCTTGGCCATCGCTGTCGACAACTTGGCTGATGCCGAATCATTGACTAACATTGAAAAAGAAGAAGGGGTAAGCTTTAAGATTAACAAAATATATTTAAGTGAAGTGCAAATATAAATATGTATAGTGAAATGGAAGTAAATCATTTATTTTGGTACATAAACAACAGCACAGTTGACAGCATAAACAAACAGACACAAGGAAAAAAATAACAAATAGATAATTAGCCTAATAGTGGTAATAGGGAATCCAGTAATAATGTTTTGAATGATGATTTTAAACAGGCTCCCGATGAAAAGGAAGTGGACAGTGCGGTAGCAATAGAGGGTGGACAAATTGATACTGATGACGAATATATCCACGACGATGATCAGTATCAATCTGATATGTAAGTTATTTCCAATAACATAATATAATTTTTTGCATATCCACTTTGTAACCTTATTATTGATAAAACTCAGGTCAAGATCTGAAAGAGACTATGAAGAAACAACGTCGGAAGATGCGCATGAGCACGAAGGAGATGGTGAGAGTATATTAGAAGGTATAGATGAAGAGAGAGAGAGAATAGAAGAAGAACAGCAGATGGAAGAGGAAGAAGAAGAAATCCACCAGCGGAATCATATAGGTATAATGGTTTTTGAATTATTACGTTTTATAGTTATGATTGATGTAACAATAACATTGGTAGCTATTATTTTGAAATAAAATAACATTGTTTTTAAGAATTGCTCGATGATTAATCTCTATTTGAGCCATAAGAGACATAAAATACTTTCTCTCACATATAATAACTTGGAGACGATTTTCTATTGTTAGAAAGGCTCTATCTATACGATATTAGAAGTTTAAAAATTCTACTTAAACACATAAAAAGCTACCAATATATTGTTACTTAGTAAAATTAGTAAATTAGAATGCTCGCATAATTAACTGTAATTTGAGATTACTCATGAAATTAATAAAGGGGGTATGTTTACCAGGGTGATTAAAAAGAAACATAATAATATAAAAATGGTAAACTATGTAAACATGATTTTATTTGTGACATTGTAAACTAAGATACGAATCTAACCGAACAAGCAGTGAATACAGAGTACGAAGACGAGCCGAGGTTGAAACGCAAACCTACCACATCCTCCGCAAGGCCGCGACGCCTCTCCGAAGTCGATATTCACGACACAAAGAAACCAATCCCTGAGGCCTCTTCTTTCTTCATCTTTTCCAAAGAGAACAGGTTAGGGCCTCCACCGCCGCCCACAACCACCTCAAGCTTCTATCTAACTAGATGTTATTTTTTTACCTCACACTTATCTATAGTTTTTACGTCAGTGAACGACGCTTCGCCTTCAAACTTTTTACTACTTACAATTAATTTTTATTTATTTTCACTCTATTTTTAGCTAATCACTATTATTATGTTTGCGTTAATTTTTGTATCGACTGCAGTTATATTAGGTAGGAATAGGTAGTCAGCTAGTCAGGGATGGCATGACGATAATGATAGACGAGGAACTAGTTTTAGAAGTAAGGAATAAATCTCGCAGCGTAGAGAACAATATCTACGGTCATGTGTTTTTCCAAGATGGCGGAGATTCTGAAGAGGAGGGGCAACTCGTTATGGCAAGGCCGCGGCGTGTTTCTGAAGTGAACATGCCTAATCAGACGCCGCCTATACCGAATGCTAGTAGTTTCTTCATATTTTCACCGACGAACAGGTGATTGGTGACCATCGGTACCAGTGTCTCATTGTATGGCGTGTGTTGTGTTGTCTAGCGCCTTATTGGTCTCATTGGTGACGGCATCAATCCATTTGTCCTCGTCCTGCACGAGTGTTGTGAGCTCTCTGTGTGGATGTGGAGTCTAAATTCTAAATTTTACCAATGAGCATACTGGTTACCCTGCAGGTGTTTCCCCATTAGCTGTTAGGATGTGATCTAGCTTAGTCTCAAAGCATGGGGTACGTGGATCCTTTAGTCGGAATATTTAGATATTCCTCTGTCTCATAGGTCTAGTTATGTGCATGACTGCATGATCTTATGCATGTTGTTTGTATTTATTTACTAGATAACGTGATTTATTTCTTTATTGATAAATTTGTCGGCTTTTCAGCTAAACCATACCAACAATCATTAAGCTTTACATGTTGTTGTACACCTTTAGTATTAAGATTTGATTTACACCATTATTGTTTTCTGTAAAGATGTGATAGAGAAGTATTCTGTATTATGATTATTTAGGTACACTTGACCTTTGATTACATTTTATTATTTATATTATTATTTCGAAGTATTTCATTCTTATTGTTTTGTTAGGTTTCGGGTGTTCTGCTACAAGATGTCGGCGTCTTCAACTTTCGGAAACATCATCCTGGTCTGCATCATGTTCTCGTCAGCCATGTTGGCTTGTGAGGATCCCCTCGATGCTGCCCAGAAGGACTTTAGAAATTGGGTAAGTGTCTTTATTTAGGTACGAAAAATTATTTTATAGAAAGTACACTAATATTTTATTTACATTATTATGAGAATCACCTCACGTAAAGAAGAAAAAAATTCGCTAACCGTGGTAAGGCCGCCCTTTGTACTCCATATCCAAAACATCTTGTATACACCCAACGTATGGATTGTATGAAAAAAACAAAATTTTTAGTTCTACGTATGAAAGATGTTCTATTCTATCAATAAATATTATATTTAATTACTCCCCAGCTGCTCAGCCAGTTCGACGTGTTCTTCACTGGTATCTTCACGCTGGAGTTGTTCCTGAAGCTGATCACCTACGGCTTGGTGCTGCATGAAGGAGCCTTCCTCAGATCCGCCTTCAACGTGCTGGACATGCTCGTCGTCTGCGTCTCGCTCATCTCCATGAACTTGAAGTTTGTATTTATCTTAATCAGTAGTTACTTTTAAGTAAACCACAACGGCTTTGTTTTAACGGTGAAGGCAAACATCGGGAGGAAACCGGCATGCTCTGTTCTGATTACTTAAAAAAATAGTTTGAAGCGAGGACATGTGACATTCCAAGGCCAAGTGCGGGTTAGCGTGGTGAATTAAGGCCTAATCTCTCTCGTCAAGAGAGAACTACCTGTGTCCCAGCAGTGGTAACGTGAATAGTGTGATGATGAAACCACAACGGCAATTTAATCTTTATCATTTTTACTAGCAGCAAGCGGCTGCTGTTAATCTTATTTTTTCACTCGTTGTTTGTTTATGATTTTTTCTGTAGCTTTTATTATGACAATGACGGCAGTTTTATCTGTATTTAATTAATATAATCACAAGAATTACAGAGATGCCACTGCAATCTACTCGTTTAAATATCTTTTCTACTACTTCAGTTTCCAAAATGGACTGGATAGAGTTTATTCTTACTATTGCAGGTATTATCGTACTTAGGAATCACAACTTAATTTACTTACTTATCACTATTTTTGTTTCAGATCCGGAAGCATTTCTGTAGTAAAAATATTAAGGGTCTTCAGGGTCCTCAGGCCGCTTAGGGCCATCAACAGGGCCAAAGGCCTTAAGGTCAGTATCATTATCAATATCCTTTACTAAAATAAATGCTCTGCCAAGGGTTCTTAAAATTAAAAGTACCTAATATACTATGTTTTATAAATTATTTTAGTGTTTTTTCTGTTTACCGAGTACGATTAAAGTTAATTGAGATTTTGACATGTTTTTAATGATTATAGCACGTTGTACAATGCGTGATCGTTGCCATCAAAACGATCGGCAACATATTATTGGTAACATCGTTACTACAGTTCATGTTCGCTGTCATGGGCGTTCAAATGTTCAAGGTAGGGGGCAGCACCCCGTCTTGTGCCATCACAGAAACTCCCATTACATCCACGTGTGTCTGCAGTGAATAAAACTGTCACTGTGTTACTCTGACTATCCGTTACACCTTTGGGTATTTCTTCAGTCACCTAATCACATAAATCACTCATTTGTTTTTAATCTACATTTATTTTTCTTTAAGTATTTCTTGTATATTATGTTCACTAAGTTATTATGGTATTTTATCTTGCTTTTCATCAGTGCTGTCAATATTTATGTTAGCTTTGCCTTTATTTGTTATTTATTGTAGTTTAGTATTTGTATCATCAATTATTTTACAATGACAACATAAGCATCTACTAGCTGAAGACGGGCATACATTCAACTTGCATAAAATTACAAAATGTCTATAAATTCGAACAACTCAGAAATGGTTTAGTAAACAAAACGTCGCATGGCTAAGTAGGATGTGTATCCATCAAACATATTGTTCTGTCTCGTATCTCGTGTCGGCATCAGCATGGTCAACTCCATCGAACCCAAAGGTGTAGTCTTAGACTAACCCGATAGTATAACCCCCTACCTTGGCGTTAAAAGTCTAACAAGTTTTTCCCTGTTAGATATAGAAGTTCCTTTGTAAATGTCCCTGTGATTAAAATTGTTTGCTTTCCCCTATGCCCTGATGCTGCGACCGGTACGGATTGCCCAATCTTCCCTTGGTAATGTATGCCCGCGACTAACGCACGTGCCCTACTTTTTGTATTGTAGTATGTGGTCAAATGTGTGATAGTAGCTATTAAGACTATAGGGAATATTATGCTAGTTACTTATTTGTTACAATTTATGTTCGCTGTCGTCGGTGTACAGTTATTTAAGGTGAGCTTTGGTAATGGGTTAAGATTTTTGATTTTATCAGCGTTTACGTAGATATTTTCTGATTGGAACGCTCTGTCGGTCCATTAGTAATCTTACATTCAGTTTTTTAAGGGATTTTGTATCTCGCCGTTAAGCCGAAGTGCATGTACTATTTAATAGTTTGATGTTGCATGTGTACGTGCCCAGCTTCACATTTAAATATCGCTTCAGAGTTTATCATTGTTGTAGTTAATGATTGGCGTATAATCTGCTTTCTTAACAAATGGAGGTTCGATGAGTTTATCTAGTCTAGATGTTTAGGCTGCGTTGTCGAGTTGTTTAGATGTTGTGGCATGAAAATCAAAAGACTGTATCGATTGCCTAGATTAATCATCGAGTGTTTGTTTCAGGGCAAATTTTATAGATGTACTGATATTTCTAAAATGACTAAGGACGAATGTCAGTGAGTATGATATTTAAAATCTAACATTGATGTTTTTTAGAATCATCGTAGTTGATGAATAACTATGTACTTTCAAAATTTCAGGGGGACATATTTAGTATTTGAGAAAGGAAAATATGTTGTGAAAGATAGAGAATGGGGAAGAAATGATTTCCATTTTGATAATGTCATGAAAGGGATGCTGACATTGTTTACTGTTTCCACTTTTGAGGGGTGGCCAGGGTGAGTCACTGGGACCATTTCTATTTTCGTTGTATAGTAGAAACACTTTAGAAAAGAAAAGGATTTTTATGAATGTATTATCTTTGCAGGTTGTTGTATGTGTCAATAGACTCGAATGCAGAAGATCGTGGTCCTATTACCAACTTCCGTCCAATTGTTGCAGCCTATTATATTATTTATATTATTATAATTGCCTTCTTTATGGTAAGACCACGTTTTAAACCTACTTTTTAGATTTTCTCATAAGTTATAAATTATTAGAAACTCAATTCCTTTTTAGATTTATTATATCATAATAATATACAAAATTGTTTCGCTAATAAAATGCATATTAGTGTATTATTTATTTATTTATACTAAGTTGTTTGTGCAAAAAACAATGTACAGAGGAGGACTTAATGCTAGAAGCATTGTCTACCAGTCATCCTGGGCGTGCAAGAAAATAAATTAGGCACTATATTGAAAGTTTTTATATTGATAAAACTTATTTATATATACATATAGCATATAAAATGATTAAGTATCAATAAATACATATATATACATCAGGAATATTTATATATCAATATTTACAGATACACCATAAATATGACACTCAGTATAGAATTGTAGTACATGCAATACCTAATTACAAGCCTTGTGAACATTTTAGTATCTAATTCCGGTTAGCTAGATGTTTGCGAGCCGCCTTAAAACTCTGTTTGTTATTAATTTTTCTAATGTATTATTACCTGATTCTAGATAGTAATTAACATTCTCACTTTATTCTAGGTTAATATCTTCGTCGGTTTCGTCATAGTGACATTCCAAAACGAGGGAGAACAGGAATATAAGAACTGTGAATTAGATAAAAACCAGAGGAATTGCATCGAGTTCGCGTTAAAAGCGAAACCAATCCGGAGGTATGTTGTCTCTTTGGTGGTATAAGAAGCATCAGGCTTCCTATAAGGGGGCTTAAAAGCTTAACCTCTGCAGAGTATTTTTTGTTCTATTACTTTCCTGTTTTGTTATACAAATACACTTATATTTAGATGAAACACAACACATAAATTAATTTAGGGAAATAGATAAAGAAGTCCTAGACTTAATTTTGGCCTTATTGTTGCGCATTTAAAGTATTGTACATCAAGAAAACAACATCAGCTTACAACTTATTAATTCTAAAGATTTTTAAAATCATAAAACTCTTTATTTTTCCTATTCCTATTATTCCAAAAATAACCAACAGGAGGAAAGAATACAATATTCTATTGAAACGCCAACAACAAAAGGAACATTAAAGAATATAGACAGGACATAATATAGAGTGGAACAATGGGCGGTTTTATCACTAAAAGCGAACTAATCCAGGCTACCTCCAAAGGTTGCCTGTAAGTTCGTGTATATAAATAGTTGTACAAATAGAAAAAAATTTCTTATATTCTCCAGGTACATCCCAAAACACCGCATCCAGTACAAAGTCTGGTGGTTCGTAACATCCCAGCCCTTCGAGTACGCGATATTCGTGCTCATCATGATCAACACCATCACGCTGGCCATGAAGTACCACAACCAGTCTCCCGAGTACAGCAAGGTCCTGGATTTGCTGAACATGCTGTTCACCGCAGTCTTTGCGCTCGAGTTTATTTTTAAGCTGGCTGCGTTCCGTTTCAAGGTTAGATCATTTTTCTTCTGGGGCTTCGGTTTAGCTATCCGATTGAGATGCTCCTCGTTTTGAAAACGGGTATTACCTACTTATATAAAATGTGATGATATTATGTATAACCGCTGTTTAACAATTTTCAAGACGAATAGCGTATATTGTGTCGCGTGAGTTTTCAAAGTGACATATTTTAATTTTAATCTGTGTTAATAGTGCTATACGTTTAAAAATCTAATATAAATATTTATTTTCCATGTTTGATTTCCACATTTCTTCTATAATTCTGGTCTTTCCGATCAAAACAGTTTCACTAAAACAACACACGCTGGTTCACTAAAATTCATATAAATACTGTCTTTTTACTGTAAATTTCAAAGCTATATATTTATTATTGATCATCAGAACTACTTTGGCGACGCGTGGAACACCTTCGACTTCATCATAGTCCTGGGCAGCATCATCGACATAGTCGTGTCCCAAGTAAACGAACTGAAGAACCAGGTAACGCACTTGCACTTAGCTACACCACACTGGCGCTGGCTCTTTGGTCTGCCTTTTGATCATCAAGATACAAGATACAAAATCATTTATTTCCATTGTTTGAGTTTACAAATCTTAGAAACATAGATATATGTTATGATACATATATCTTTAAATCCATTTCCAGAAGAATCTTATGTTCGATGTTAGTTCCAGTAGTCAGTCTTTAGTATATGAGTCTCCATTCCATTTTTAATTTCTTATCTTATTTCTTCAAGACGTATGCAAGAATCTTAAATTCGAAGTTTGAAGATGATGTTGAAAAATTACTTGGCATATATTTAGTGAGTATTTAGTATTTAGTGAATTAACATACTAGTGGTAATTTGAGAACGTTCATGAGTTTTTACTTAATGTTTCGTGAATTTATGTTATTCATTCAAGTAGTTTGCGGAAGAATTATAAGTTTGAATCTATCTTAATCCTAAATAACTTAGTCCAAGTGAGAGACCTAATACATTTTTGGAATTAAATCTCATTGCTTGGAATATGATAAAGAGGTTTGCGACAATTATTTCAACTTAACAGTGTTTCACATATTTTGTTTCTTCCTAGTTTTATTTGGCCTACGCGGTGGTTACACTCACTTTGTCCATTGATTCTAATGGCAAGGCTTAGCAAAAAATTAAAGGCTAAACCAACGCTTGATCGAGTTATTGCCTGGACCCGCGGGTTAAGTAGACCTTTTCGCTGCACATAGTTGTTATCTGAGCCCGCGGGCTAATTCTGGTCCGCTCACTCACTCAAAAAACTGATAGGGGCCAATGAACCCGATCGATTTAGTTGAGGTTCAGTTGCCCTCAGAATGAAAAAAACCTATACAGCATAAAGAAATAGAAAATAGTTGAATTTTTTTCCAAATCAAAAGGCAAACCAAACCCAGCAGTTACTGTCCCGAGCATGGACGATATAAATGTTGTAATAACAATGCTAAAGCAATAGCTCACCCTTATTTCTACGGAGGACCGTTCACAATTGAACGTATTGATTTCAGGCGAGCGGTGGTTTGAGATCCCACGTTAAGGTAAGGAACACGCTTTATGCAAGAGAGTTGCAAGACATTTTATTTTGTTTTATTATCATTTAGATTTTCATTTATAAACCCAAAGTTTTCATCCACGGTTTTTTCAGTTGAATCATTAGTTCGTTTTTAGTTTAGTTTTAGAGTTATTTGGAGTGGGGTGTTTTCATCCAAGCATGAGTCATCTACCCTGTTTGTTCCCAACCCGTTATAATGAGCGTGTTCCTTCGAGGGGGTTGCAACCCTCGTCATATCGATACTAAAGTATTCTTGTGGGCATGGACAAAGATGGTCTAAAACCTTGCGAAAATGTACAATATTATTTACATACCACCCATGTGGTTTCAGACAGTAACAAGTACTAGGAAAAAAGGGGTTATAGCTATTTAAAATACTTTTAGGGTACTAGGTACACTAAATACTCAAAATAATAACCGTTGGTAATATAAACCCATATAAAGAGATTTTATTTTATTTAAAAGTAAAATGCTATTTATGATAATTTTCAAAGTAATGCTGACGTCTGGTAAGTATAAAATGATGACGTCACATAACGGAGTTAATGTTCACAATAGGTCAAAGGAGAACACAAATGTGGACCTTGAAAACCAATTGTAGATATTACAGCTTATAGACACAGTATATTATATATAATAATATGTGCTTATGTTTTTGGTAGCTATTCTGTTACTGCTATTAAATTACATCTTTATAAATCGCCGAGAACATTGGCATATTTGAACTAGAATCTCAAATTGTTAGATATAAATCAGAATAGCGACCATTTATAACTAAATCAAAAGAAACTAGACAAATTGTAAATAATAATACTTTAAAATTAAGATAAAGCTTTAAATATTGATGGAAAATTGGGACAGTAACGCAACGCTACTTTCAAAACACAATTTTCTGATATATACACGTTACACTTAGTTCACATAAGTTTAAGTTTGGACTTAGATAGAAGGAAGTACCTGTAAATATATTTAAGCAATTTAAAATTCACGGTAACACAAAACTATAACAAGCACAAAGCTTGCGTCACTTAAAACGGCTTATGCAGCAAGTTGCAATGTTAGTAAACAAATAAAAAATATGAACGGTCATGATAATGACTAATGTATTATGAATTAAGGTAATTAAGATACTAAATGTATCTATAACAAGGTTTGTTCTGTATTGTATGGTCGTGTGTTATGTATGATTGATTTCCAAGCCTGTCAGTTCTACTATTTATCCATGTGTAAGGTTAAAGTTAATATTTGGTTCTATGCGCCTCTCGTGCACGTACATTGTTATTCAAAGTAATTTATTTACTAAAGAAGGACTGATCGGCCTGGAAACTAGCTTGTCAACATCAACAAGCATTCGCATTAATTTTAAGTGTAATTAATGTTAACATAATAGAGGCTTTGGCTACTTTTAAATGTACAAAATCAGACAAATCAGACGTTTTCTCTGACGAAACATTAGTTTAGAAAAGTTAAGATTCTAAACAAACTGAATTGACTATTGATCTAAACTTTTTAGAATCGACCAGATCAGCATTTGTATTACTAGCCTCAGCCTACACTGTTTGGCCTCTAAACACTTCAACGTCATCATCATCATTAAGATCTTTGTCTCTTACCAATTTGTTTACTTCAGGAACACTCCCTCCCTTCCATCAACTTCTTTCGCCTGTTCCGAGTGATGAGGCTGGTGAAGCTGTTGTCCAGGGGTGAGGGTATCAGGACCCTGTTGTGGACCTTCATCAAGTCCTTTCAGGCGCTGCCGTATGTGGCTCTACTGATCTTGATGCTGTTCTTCATCTATGCTGTTGTCGGGATGCAGGTAAGATACGAAAACACTTAATACTTATAAGGAACCATAAATATATTTAGTACTAATACTTTCTTCTATTAGGACGAAAAATTTGGACTATTCTACTCCCATAGCTAAAATTGAGGTTTATCACATTTTATCACTTTGTGTTATACAATTATGATTGCTTTGGTAGGTGTTTGGAAAGATAGCAATTGACGACGAGACAGCGATCACGAGGAACAACCACTTCCAGACATTCCCGCAGGCTATCCTGGTTCTCTTCAGATCTGCTACAGGTGAGACCTAGCTTATTGATAGAGTATCCAATATTTGTAACTAGCAATTAACTCAAAGTAAGAGTTTAAAACAATTTAATAGGTAGCTTTAAGTAAAATCCATATAATGACTTAGTTCCATTTATGATTTTATGACTTAGATCTTGCGATTTACAAACATTATTTATTATTTTAGAAAAGCCTCCCATTTCTTCTCGCATTCCAGATGTTGATGATTAGGAGAGTATCAAGCTCTGTCCACAAATTCATCAGAAACAAAATTTAATTCAGAAGATGGTTTATCTTTGTGAAACATAGAGACTTTAGGCAGTACAGTAATATTGACGACCTCTGTGGCTCGGTGGGCGAAGATCCGCCTGAGACGCAAGCGGTTGCGGGTTCGATTCCCGCCGGAGACCAGATTTTGTACTATATACAATTTCTGTTTTCGGCTCTGGGTGTTTACTATGTATCATAATGTATGTATTTCAGTAACAAAAATATCTATGTTGTATATCAGTAACCTAGCACCCATAGTACAAGCTCTGCTTAGTTCGGGTTAGGTGATGCTGTGTGATTAGTCCGGAGATGTTTATTTATTTATTTTATTGTTAAAAACTTTGCAATTTCCAAGTCCTATAATCTGGTAACATTAGAAATAATACATACTAATTCGACTGTTATCAGGCGAAGCGTGGCAGGACATCATGATGGCAGTGTCCCCCGAGCCGACTGTGAAATGCGACGACAATTACCACGACGAGGAAGGCGGGGAAGATCCCAACTCGGGGTCTTGTGGCAGCGTGCTCGCCTTCCCTTACTTCATCTCCTTCTACGTCCTCTGTTCCTTCCTGGTAAGAGAGAGATAGAAAGATAAGTAGCCAGAACTATCACAGAAAGGAAAATCCTAAGACAGGGTCTTGTGGCGTACTCGCCATACCTTTGTTTATCTCCTTCTACGTGCTCTGTTCCTTCCTGGTAAGAGAGAGATAGTTAGATGTACAGCTATCACTTCTATCAGGGTACGGGGGCAGTATGCTCATCTTTCCTTATCTCCTCTCTTTCTACGTACTCTGTTTCTTCCTCCTAAGAGAGAGACATATAGATAAGAAGGAAGATCCCAACTCAGGGCCTTGTCACAGCATGCTCGCCTTCCCTTACTTACTTCATCTTCTACGTAATATGTTACATAAGAGAGATACTCGTAATATCACCGTGTATCATCGTGGATTACTCGTAATAATACTTGAGATAATATAATAATAATACATTGAGTCCAAAAACAGTTCTCCTATCCGATTTTGGACATGGAAAGGTCAGGCACTTTTAGTAGGAAGGCTTTTGTCAATTTGAAGATTTATTAACTATCCAAAAAAGCTCCCAACGGAAGAACAGCGCTATCGTGTTACATGCAAGACAACTCGTATAATTCTTGACCCTTCTTTCTCAGCGTTAAACTAAACAAAAGTATTTGTTGTTTCAGATTATTAATTTGTTTGTCGCCGTCATTATGGATAATTTCGACTACCTAACCAGAGATTGGTCGATCCTGGGACCACACCACTTAGATGAATTTATAAGGTAAGATTATACTTAATTTTTTCCCTACATCACTGTACGTATTTCGTTATCAAAACAATATAACTTTTTATTTGTATCTTTATTATATTCTATTGTTTTCAGATTATGGAGTGAATATGACCCTGACGCGAAGGGTAGAATAAAACATTTAGATGTAGTTACGTTGCTAAGAAAAATTAGTCCGCCTTTAGGTAAGTTACTAATAAAAACAAAAAAATGTTTAACAACTTTATTTCAGTTCAGTAATTCGAAACAAACCCTTTAAGGTCATTTTAAACCTATAAGATTTAGTTTCAGTTTGAAAATCTTTATTTCTCATTAAGAATTTACAATAATTCGCTTACATGAGAAACCAACTTATAACTATATATTTTTTACGTACAGTAGCGTGAATATTTTATTTAAGTATGACGTTTATAAATATTACAAATGACAACAACAGAATCAAAACAATGAAAGAAAAGCACAATATTACAATAACAAGTAAATTTTTATCTTTTTATATAATGCAAGGGGGTAGGCACACAAATTAGTTCACTCGGACTGTGCACAGTTACAATGAGATACCAAACATGGAGTACAGTTTATGGATGCGGCATATTGTGATCGGCGATGCGGCAGATTTATCAGAATGTTTTATTTTAAGATGATTTAAAACAAAATTATCACTTATCAAAACAGAAAATTTACAATTTGTCATCAGCCTATTGTTTTACGAGTGGTACGGGATTAATGCATTGAGTTACACTGGTATTTGGGACAAATCGTAATTGCGTGGAATCTCGACAAATGTTGTCTACATCCCAAATCATTTTTCTGCAGGTTTCGGTAAGCTGTGCCCGCACAGAGTGGCGTGTAAACGGCTCGTGTCCATGAACATGCCGCTCAACTCGGACGGCACGGTGCTCTTCAACGCAACGCTCTTCGCCGTTGTTAGGACTTCGCTGAAGATCAAGACAGAAGGTTTGGTTATTAGGCTGCAACCGAACATCGAGTGGCTCTTTGTTCTGGCATAGCATCTATCAGACAAAGAGCGGTCAGGCGTTCAAGCAGAGGGCCAAAAAACTCACTTTAAAAGATGAATTAAGAACAAATATAATCCTACTGCGAATCAACTTTTTTGTTTATTTTTATTACACTACAAGCTTTTAAGTGAGAATGGTTGTAACGCAAATCGACATAGTTCCTAAACGATCAGTCGGATCGAAAAATGTTGAAAGAAAACTTTTTTTTTTAATACCTATTCAACGATACACCACATGACATAGTTTGTTGACTTAATTTTTACAAAATGGCGTCCAGTAGTCGCCATATTGAATTTTGACCAATTGACGTCATGTCTTTATTGACACTCCCCGTAGGTACTAAGAGTAATCGATTGACATGCAAATCATAGAAATCGCCCCAGGAGTTTGGTGTGTATAATAGGATAATAAGGAACATACATAGACTGTTAAACACATTACCACTCCTTTGCGTTGCGCAGTCGGATAAAAAACGCTTGAAGGACTGGTGGCTCTCTGTGTGACATTATCCCAAAGTTTATTACCATCTATAGGTAACATCGACGACTGCAACACCCAACTTCGAGCGGTCATCAAGAAGATCTGGAAGCGAACATCTCCTAAACTCCTGGACCAGGTGGTGCCGCCCCCCGGGGACCCCAACGAGATCACCGTCGGCAAGTTCTACGCTACCTTCCTCATCCAGGACTACTTCAGAAGGTCAGTTCTTGCTTACGACATAATGACAGAACCAGATTCCAAGAGAAAATATGAATGAAAGGAAAATAAGGTAATCATGACTATTAGAGACAATTTAGGTACCAATGACATGGACTTTTAAAAAGTTAAATAAATTCAAAACAAATTAATTTGATAAAGTGATCAAAAAGTTTGTTAAGAGCTCCAGGTACCATATTTATTGAATTTAAGACAAGATTTACTCTCACAGTCAAAATTTAATTATAAAGTGCCTAATCGGAAGCAAATTCATCGATTTATTTCATTGTGAACCATTTTAGGTAAACAGGTAACAAGATAAGCAATAACAATAGGTATTATGTTCTTGGATACCTACCAATTTTATTTTTCCTCAACTACCTTCATTTTATTTATAATCCAGTGATTGATTTAACGATTTTTGTTCCATAGGAACCACGCGTAAGTAACGCAACATGATGACATGACGTATGTTATTAGGAAAGAATGGTACTTTTAGTGTTTTTATGTAAATTGCAGTTTCTCCTCATAGATCTATTAAACAATAGTGGGCCGATGATAACCCTCTGAGAAACGCCGCAGTAAAAATCATTGTTTTACCCTGCATGGTCAAAGCTCCTCAAATAATCATGAGCTCAAATAAATCTACTGAAATATTAATGAATTTCTTTGGTAATTGTATATAAATTGGACTCATATTTGAACATAAGGCTTGCCATCGCAGGCCTTTGCTAAGTCGAGCAAAATCAATCAAAATTTTGTGTACAGAAGTATTTTGGAAATTCATTTGTATAATTTTTTAACTAAACGAAGTGCTTAAATACAATCAGTTTTGAACATGAAATATTTATTACAAAAGCATGTTGTGTTTTGTTCCCAGTTATTTGATTATTTTTCCCCGTTTTCCCAATGTTATATTTTTATTTGGTTTGGGTTGATTTATTATAAAAAATAGATTAGTCTACGTTTCAAACGATCAACTTTTGACATAATGCATCTCCAATACATTATAGGATTTAGAATTAGTTTTTTTTATTTAACGAATTGAACTTATAAACTTATGGACGTACTTGGTGTTTGTAGATAATTTGAAATAGCAAAACAATAAAATTTATAAACATTTTTTAACATTCTGCTCAGAAATAGAATCAAATCATTTAGCTGTTAATTTATAATTTAAAAAGTAGTTGAATGTTCAAATTTCACAAAATCTTAGCTTAATGCACTTGCAGACAATGGATTAAATTGTAAGTATCACCAAGCTTGAAATAAACAATCACGAAACAACGATACCTTTATAATCCAAGAAAAAAAAAACACATTTGCACTCTTAGTTAAACTACATACAAACAGAAAAAAATACTAACAGATAGAAGAATCTTTGTTTCGTGATTGTGTTCTTTTCCAGGGCCACAATAATAGGCAGACAAACAATTATTAATATTTGTATCTAAATCTAGGTTCAAAAAGAGGAAAGAGCAAGAAATGAGACAGAGTGACGAACAAAACCACCAGATGACACTTCAGGCAGGATTAAGAACATTACACGAGGCTGGACCGGAGCTGAAGCGAGCTATATCCGGCAATCTGGATGATATGATCGGAGAATGTGATATACCTATGCACAGGGTAAGACAAACAGCAAAACTATTAATTTATACATTTTAATGCTAAGGGGGTTAATATTATAACAAGTCGAGTTAAGAAAGTAATAAAACTGGCGATACTGATTCAAAATTACAAATAGCAATATTAGATAAAGCTAAGATAAAAAACGTTTATTATGTCTTCAAAATAAAGTAAATAACATAAATAGTCACCAATCGGCATGTCCTATGACAGAACTAGGTCCTGTCATAGTGCTGTCCTGTCATATTCTAGTATCTAACAAAATATATGTCCACAGAGAAACCATTCGCTCTTTGGTGGAGTTTGGTCGAGTATAAGAAGACATGGACCAAACAGACACTTCCATAAAAGAAAACCAGATGCTCCTCCAGGTAAATAAATTATAATCTATAAAACAAACAACATGTTTTAGTAATTCGATTGCATTAACTGTTTTTATTTTTTAGGGTTAGAAGCTGGAAACCATCTAAGTTCCATGATGCAAAGAGAATATGGGGTTGCCCAACTACCTTTAGCTCCAAATCTGTAAGTATGCTCAATTTTTTTTTTAAGTTTAGTCCAATGTTGTTCAATATTATAAATAAAATTATTTAATAGGGCTAATGGGCAACCAAAGGAACAGATCCCCTTGAGACCGCTTATTTTCAACGGAGAATCAGAAAGGATATACCAAGTGCTGGAGTAAGTACATTAAATGAGTAATTTTAAGCTATATCAAACAAACAACAGCTTTAAAAACTTTGATGTTATCATGATAATCAAATTAAATAAAGAGATATAAAAACCATTGCTTGTATTACAGAAGAACCACAAATGATCTAAAGAACGTTATCCAAGGTAGACACGTGTGGTTTTCTCTTGCACTTTTCCATATCTAACAAAATCACTCTCTTTCACTGCTTTCGTGTGGATTCGGTACGTACTAACAGCAACCAGAAATCTAACTACCCCGAAATGCTCGGACAGATAGGCTTAGCATTCGGGTGCGTGAACTATCTAACGACGCCGAGCGAGACCGTCACGAGGCCGTCGGCGTCTAGGCAGAAAGTGCACCCGGAGGATTCGGTGACGTCATCGAGGGAGATGCTATCAGTGCCGAGGAAGGCGTCACCGGAGGACAAAACGCCGTCGCCGAACGATACGATACAGCCGAAGATATCGCCTCTCTTCACGAGCGAATGCACGCCGACCGCGGAGTCTAAGACCATGACGCTGTACGGGTACAACGCGGCGGCGCGGCTACCGTTCCTCTTTTCGCACAAGGAGAAGACGGTCCGCGGCGGGGAGCGACGCAGCCTGCGCTCGTTCCGGCCGGCGCCCCTCTCAGGTCGGATGAGGAGAAGCGCCTCGTCGGGGGCGGCCGCATCGCATGCGCATTCAGCTCGGCTTTTAGAACGCGCGCACTCGCCAGGTCCGCACCTAGATAGCTTCCTTTTTCAAATAGGTAATCCATGTTAAACAGGTTTCAAATTTAAATTGGTGTTGAAAAGGCGCATTTTGTGACTAATGTCGCACGCAGGATTGGAACCTCCACCTCCGATTATACGTATTGACGTGTTACCTATTCATCAGTGCGCCGACTACGTGATCCGTCGAATTTCACTTGCATTATAATGGTTAAAGATCCTAACTCTTAAATATCTGAAACATAAGATATTAACTATTTCAGTTTTTGCGTGTTATGGTGTACCTACTCGTCATAATATATAACAAACATTTAAGTAATTAAATGTTTGTTAGGTTAGGTATTATGTCGCATTGTTAGTTTCACCTTGTCAATGTTATCTTATTTCTATTATATGCCTTAATGTTTAATTTTTTTCCTATTCTTTGTTTAATTAGAGGGTCAATAATTTTTATTGTTATGTTATATTTTTTATCTGAATTTGCTTCTTTTTACTTAGGTATATCAAATCTAGAGGAGATATATTTTAGTAGCAAGGTGATGTAAATTCTAAAGGAAGCTATCTTTATAGAATACAATAACACTCATAACTATTAGAATTTCAGGTCAGCAGCAATTGTTGGGGCACTCCCAACAATTTGGTATAACACAAATCTTACACGATCACAATCACACATTGCTTTTGCAAATTTTGTACCTATCGCAATCTCACAATAACACAAAAGTAGGTTATGACAATGCACTTTGAGATAAAATACTATAACACAAATTGTCTAATGTTAATTGTAATTTTAAGACCAATCGTTAAAATGTATGTATCTGTTGGCAACAAAATCCAAAATGTCAAATACTATAAAATTCTAGATTTTGGTATTAGAACTAAAATAAGGCCTTAAGTCTTAGTTAAGTTATGATTTGCTTGGTAGAAGATTTTTTTATTGACCTTTAGCTGAGTTTTCTTCTGGTTTCCAAATAAGAAAAAAACACTTACGGTATAGAACCCGTTAGTGTTGTAGTTAAAGCATAAACTGAAAAATACTGATATAATCATCACATTTGTCCCTAAATTTAGCTATACCGGCCCTATTACTTAAAACTCCTAGATTCAGGAACTTTAAGTCAGAAGATTTCAGATTTAAGCCAACAGAATAGAAGTAGGTTGCATCCTCGAATCGCCATTTTGTACATCGCCTTGTTATATAACATAATTAACAGCTAACAGTAGATTAGATGAGGTTAGATCGCTTTTAGACAGACTAAACGCACGTTCGTTGATTCATGAAAATAACATTATCGCAGGATTGATTTGAACATAACATAGAACCAAATAAGTGATCGATGCAATCATTACTACTTACTTACATTGCTTTAAAATCTAGGCTGGCTTTACCAAGCTTTATAGATCTAGATGATGTAGATATTGAAGAAACTTTACTGAGCAAAGAACTTTTGAGAATCATTTAGTCGGTAATACTGAATGAAGAATTGCATAATTTTTACTTCCTATTCATTCTGTAAATAGTAAACATTAACCTCAAATACTCTTAGATGTTTTGAATAAGGTTATCATTAGATTTTTACTAGTAGCGAAAATGAAAATGATATCATGTTTCATAAAAAATTTAACATGTCTTGAGATAATGACAGCCAATATATTGATCACAATCTGTATTAGATAACTTTCATCATTTCTAAACTTACATATAGAAAAAAATTAGTAAACTAGGTAGTAATTTCTTCTATTCGTTATGTATATAATTTTTAAGATGAGGGAATGTAATAAGTAAATGATTATAAATGCTGCAGGGGGAGACAGTTTGGGCCGTAGCGTGATGTCCTTGCCGGGGAGCCCTAGAAGCAACAACAACTCAGTGCCGGTGGTGGGGTCAGCGGAGAGTCTGGTGACTAGGGTAAGGGACCAAACCTACCACATCAATACCTCATTTAGATCTTATCTCCTCCCGCACACTGTTAGTGGACCAAGGGAAAATCAAAAGAAGATAAATCTAAATTTAAAATTTAAGAAAAACCCCCGATTCAAATGCCTTCATTTCCTTATATGTAAAACAACATAATATTATGTAATGAGGACGCGATGCGCTTTCATTTGATACCCCACATTAGTATATTTGCAGATTTTCTGTTTTCCTTCCCCACTCTCACCCCCGTAACTTTTAAACGGCTCAACCGATTTTCATGAAACATGTCTAAGAACACCCGGGCCAAACTCACCTTTAATATAAGAAAAACTAAATTGAAATCGCTCCATTCGGGAGCTATGATGTAACAGACAGACAGACAGACAAACAGACACGTCAAACTTATAACACCCCTCTTTTCTCTTTTTTGGTCGGGGGTTAAAAAGAAAGAATGATAACGAATGGAATTACTCACTCAAGGCCAATTGGCATTAGAGTTTGACGATGGCTCAACAAAATTTATTTCCATTTATATACCCTAGGGTATATAAATGGAAATAAATTTTGTCCTAATACCCTAGGGTATATAAATGGAAATAAATTTTGTCTAAATTTTGTCTAAAAAATAAATCTTCATTATTTCAGCCCAATATCTCTATAATATAATTATAAAGTTTATTATCATAAGTTTGCTATAAACTAAAGCATATATTACTCAGGTCCTAGCTGAACAAGGGCTGGCGGCGTACTGCGACCAAGAGTTCGTGAGGAACACGTCCCGGGAAATGCAAGAAGCCCTCGAGATGACGCAAGAACAAATGGACAGGTTCGTTAATATAATTTGGACAAGGCTAACGAAGTGGAGTTATCAACTGATGTACAGTTTCAAAGAGTTTCCAACATTTTACTCGTAGTATGAAGCCTACATATGGCATAGTCCGCCATTTAACGTAATTAGAAAAAAAACTCACTGTCAAATAACGTTTAAAAAAAACTTAATTTGACAGCCAGTGGTTGCAATCGATAGAGTAGCTAAACAAAAAATGTAAGGGAACCAAATATCGAAATCGAACGTTATCTGAGATTTATAGAGTTTAAAAACTATAAAAAATATTTAGACCTCAATATTTCAGAAACCGTAAGTAGTAGTAGGCTTAGAGGTTTGGTTCCCTAGAATATATAAATTGTAAACATTTTTTTTGTTATGTTAGATAAGCCTTCTTTTGACCACAATCTCACCTGATTTACTCTGTCGATTGACGTGAGTTTCATAAATGGCCGTAGCATCATGTTTTGTCAGGATGCCCATCTAAATACCCAGCAGGAGTAGATTTTTCATAGTTTTTAAAGTCACATATCACAGAAACCATACCTATACATCAGAGGTTTGGTTCTTTAACACATTTTGGTCGTTAGTGTTTACTCTGTCGATTGACATGCGTTTCATCACTGGCCGTCACATCACGTTTTTTCAAAATGGCGTAGGTTCTAGTAGTTATGTCGACATGTTAAGAACCACTTTAAGCACAAAAATAATAAGATATACGAAAGCGGAACGGTGCTTCTTAGAATTCTTGACCACGAGGCATTTATGTAAATCACTTGCATTGCAGACGCGATTTAGTAAACGCACGTAAATATCTAAACTGGACTAATTTGCATTGCTTTATTTATTTATTTATTTTTATTTTTTTATTAAATAACTTTAAATTTTTACGTGAAATGAAATGAAGAGAATAGGTAATAATAAATCATTTAATTCAGGCATCTCAGGACCCATATAAACATTTATACCTTACATACATACAAATATAAACACTAAAATATCCATCGTGTCCGTATCATGTTATCATCTTGTTTTCGAAATCGGCTTCAACTTATACTTATTTGTAAATATTTCACTCTGGAACTCACTCAATGGCAACGAAAATATTATAAAAAATTTCCTTAAAGTATTAAAACAGATCATTGCATTCAACTATTTCAAAAACAATATATAAAATACCTTTCCAAAATAGTTTCTACACTATGTAAATACATACTTGCACAAGTCATATATTGCCATGTCCTGTCAGGGCTCATGTTTACAACATGCTCATTAATTTTAAGACCAAAATTATACACATTAATGCAATAAACAATTTCGAATTTGAATCAGTTACGGCGGTGTCGCCTTGCAGTGTAGGCGACCGATGAACCGTCGAAACTTGTCCCCTTTCGGCAAACTCAGCTTTATTATTTATATTTCTAGTTAGAAATGCATATGGATTTTACTGACATCATATTATGGTTCACAGAGCGGCCCATCAGCTGATGATACAGGAACGAAATCTAAAGCAGGCACAGAATCAACAGGTGGTAAGTAGACTTCCTCCATAAGGCACCTGTCTCGCCCCTCTTCTATTCCTTCAGTTTAAGAATTGCTTTAACAGCATATCACAACGCGCGCCTACGAAATTTTTGTCGCTGGGAGCTCAATAGTACGTCTTACAAAGATAAATAGCAGCTGTAGAATTTCTAGAATACGCACTGTCAAAACGTTTATGTGAAAGAACTCTTTGTATTGGCTATTTGTAATTTTCTGGTAATTTTGGTCTAATAAACCCGTGGCCTAGTGGCTTTTATCTACATGAGGTTTAGTTGGTGTTTCCCCAACAATAACTGCTTAGCAATGATAAATAGATTCTTTTAAATGAGATTCTATTTCTATTCGACTAAGAAAGCGTCAACTTCTCAAATTTTTGTTTCAAAGTAATTGATTAAAGGCTCGTTACCACCCTCTGAATATAGGTACCAGTGCATGAAGATACGTTGGCTTAATATGTCCCGAGTACCCATCTTTTAAAGTCTACATGCTCCGCTTCTGGTCACATTCAAATATATTCTATCCTCGAATTAACTCGTATCTATTCAAACGATGTTTTCGATTCACAACAAGATACTCCACCATACCGCAGTCGCAGTGAAGTGACAAACTTCACTTCACCATATGAATAAACTCGAGAGTTACCTACTTAGATATCTAGTATAAGGAGAAGGCATTGGCTTTGACAAAGATTTCTTTGACATTGAATCGAGTTTCTACCACGTATAAAAACGTGGGTTACTTAATCCTGTGTATTAGTTCGCTTTTGCCTCTATTTAATTTAATGTTTTTTGAAATATTTATGTTTATATCCTGTTCTATCTGCTCCACATACACCGGTGAGACAGGTGCCGAAAACCTAACCCACATCATGTCCGACTAACAGCTTAAGTAATGTAATAAATGTATAGGGTACTATTTGGGTTATAGGGCGATCTTCTAGCCCGTCAATACCATCCTTTCCACCAACCAGCGACTATGCCTCCGGCTCCCAAGAGGTTATAGCAGAAGTTCCAGGCACGGACGCCAGCAAACGGCACCCACAGAATAGGAGGAAGAGAAAACGCAAACCAGTACTGGTGTAATTTAGATAGGATCATAATGCTTTATAAACTTCTGTTTTGAAATGCAAATGCTCAATTAATACTCTTACGCTGAAATGGAACAGAACGTAAATAATCTAAGTCACTTTTTCCGACGTTTGACAAATTTAACTTGACGCTTCCTTTTCGACTATTTGAGCTTGAGCTACGAAAAGTCATAGGTAAA
Source organism: Gymnoscelis rufifasciata (assembly GCA_929108375.1). Taxonomy (NCBI): domain Eukaryota; kingdom Metazoa; phylum Arthropoda; class Insecta; order Lepidoptera; family Geometridae; genus Gymnoscelis; species Gymnoscelis rufifasciata. The sequence goes on along the minus strand of OV815327.1, from coordinate 1,057,515 downwards.
TGGAACGATTGGTTATTTGTGGAAGAGGTAGCTAGATCTCATTTTCTTTGTGGATCTACTAAAGAGCTATATAAGTTTGGAAATTACTTAACTTTTTCGAAATTACTTAACTTGGCTAATTTTATAGACGAAATCTACCTAAGTCAATTTATTTATGCTTATAGCGCGTATATCCAGCGTAAGCTGAATTTCAATGAAATTTCAGTATAAAGGCCGTTTAGAGCTATGTAATTTCAAGACTAGCTAGCTCTTCGTAATTTTAACTTCGTAGTATAGATTTGAGAGAGAGAAACTATCTCGTAATTGGAGTAGTTAGGTATTGTATTCATTTATCTTCCAGTAAGTACCTAGGCTTAGCAAAAAGCGACCTTCATTTTTAAAACTAAAATTGCTGACTTTAAATACTGCCAATAAAACTCTTATGGCTTATTAGGTAGGTAGTTTTACCATTTCGTTGGCTTTTGCAAACTTTTAATATATAAAATTACGTTTATTTTTAAACATTTTCGTAATTGCTATAATGAGGAAACCGATAATTTTCAAAAGTAGGAATGCTTAGTATCTAGCCAGAGATAGCCAAATAAGCTTTTCTTGGTTCAAAATGGTTTAAATATAATTTTATTACACCCATGACAATACCAAAATGTAAGACTTGTTAAGCACTGATAATTCTGGTTAAGGGAAATCCAATTTTCAGTAGTAAATTTGAGCTGCACTTGTAAATAATTATAATATAAGCATATGTTATTTACAATTGTAGCAAGGTCGACCACTAGAGAATTAGAATAGTTTGTAAATTAATAATGGAGCTGGCTAGCATAATGCATAGATGGCAAATCATCAATGACAATCCATAAAAATAAAACCTATAATTATAAGACCTGCTGAAAATAATAAACAGTCATCTGCAAAAAATAAATTCTCAAACTTAAAACGGGTAATGTAGCTATACTGTACACGGTTGAGACAGTTGAAAACTTCTATGTAAAAACTTTTAAAATAATAAACTGTTCATTATTATTTATAATACATGTGGATAGATCACGCTTGCAAAAGCGTCTTGCAACTAGCGAGTTAGCTTATGACACCTGTCAATTTCAAATCAACTACTTTCAAGCTTAAATCTAATTTTGTTACAAAAATAGATATGTAACGCATTATACATATCGTCGGCTTATTGCAAGAAGTCATTAACCGACAAATCCAAAAGTGTGGCAAAATCAGTTTTAAACTTTTTATGACTTTAAGAGCCCATATCATCAAAACTACGGCAGTTATCAATATAATTTAAACGCCAATATATAGTGATATTTAATTATTATATAAACAGCTGAAATCAGTCTAAATTTAATCATGGCAATTTTTTTAAAAGCTAAAAATGCCAAGATAATGATTTCTTGCGATAAAAAGTTTTGACTAAACTGGAGTTAAGTATTTCTGCAACAAAGTTATTAGTGGCCTCTTTCAAGTAATAAAAGACAAAATAATCTTAAAATAACGTCTTTTATTACTAAAAACTTAAGGAATTACCTTGTTTGTTCATAAAAACTTAATAAAATAACTAAAATGGCCACAGAAATCAATCAATCAAAGGAAATATTGATATTTCGGTAACTGTCACCTCATCGCTTCCTTTTTTCCCATCAACTTCAGACCACAGGTAGGTTCGCTAGGTTTAGGAGCCTTGGGTGGTTGTTCAACTTTTTTGCAACACGTAAACAACATAAATCTTCGATTGCTTTATCGTTAATATTCGTATTAATAAAAATAGAAATACCTACTTAACTATTTAATGTAGAATTTGAAACCAAGATAGATTAGCTCATTTCTCAAATTGTAACGAATTAAACAAGTTGGTATTGAAACTTTAAATAGGTACCTAACTGGGTAGTAACCTAGGTATGTACATTATTTTATGTAATAATCATCTATTAATGAGAAACCAATATTCAATGTAATTATTACTACCAGTTTTGAATTGCATCTCATAGCTCTAAAATCATAAGTGTCTAAGTTTTGTAAAACCAAACTATGGAAATAAATTATTTTGTATCTTGTATCTCATAAAACTCGCCGGCAACTTATAAGTAAACAAGCATTACATGTTGGCTTAAATGTATGTGTGCAAAAGTCATTACATGCATTTTCCTGTATAATTTTACAATAACAAAAATCACTAATAAAACAATACATCATTCAGGCGATTTCAGTCTTGTATTAAGTTGTTTGCCATGTTTCGGCAAAAGTAATTAATGTGTATATAATGAATTCTATAAAAACGTTACTCGTTTTGATAGAAATCATTAAAAACCGTTAGTATTTTTTTTCCCAAATAGATATGATACGTCAAAACTAGTTAAGTGCAAATAATGAATTCAAGCAAAACTTAATCCACGGTTTGTAAACGTAAAAGCATTTTTAAAATGTTGATATGTCATATAAATGAATTATGTATGAAAATAAAAATGACAATTGTGTTTTGTTTTCTTTTGGTAAAATATATTAATGTAAGTTAATGAATTTTATGAAACCAGATTGACCAAAAATGCAGTTATTGACCTTATTACCAAGCCATAACTTCTAAGTTTTAAGAGCTACAAATTAGTGAGTTTTACCAAAATGTAGAGCTCATCGAGACGAACTCATTGGTGTATCTAACGCAGTTAGTGACTTCTTGCGACTAATGACTTCTTGCAGTAAGCCGACGATATGTATTATGTACAATACATACTTCTACATGGTGGAATTGATTATTTATATCAAAATTACAATTATAGGGCTTTGAGCTGTTTGCCGGCTATTACAGCCCTGTTATTAGATGGTGTTGGTGTAAACCGATAACGATAACCGATAAATTAGCATAGCATCTGAAACAATTATTTTTAAATAACTAACACAAGGTTAACCTAATAGAAGCAATTCGTAACTTATAGAAACCATCTATGTATTATGCTATTCGGTAAAGATGAGAGTCTGATCTTCATCTCTGTAAGTTTGTCTGTATGTACGCTGTTTAGAGCCATCGTCAACCCATTTCCATCCATAGTCACTCGGGATGTTAGATTGCTTAATTTCGTACCTATATATTCTTTTACAAGTATAAAATATATACAGAACATAGTTCGTTTTCCTCTCTACTAATTTAAATAACATAGTTTGCTAAGATAAAAGACAGTTTATATAATTTTAATAACGTTTTTACGAGGCATTTATTGAATTGAATTCGATAGTTTGCGGTTTCATGTAATTTGTGAGAGGTTTTAAATCTATTCACCTTGTTTTATTGGTTTGATTGTATTTACTGTTTTTATTGATCTTCCTAAATCTAAAACTACACTCTCCTGAATATTTTCCTTAAATTTACGTAGTTTTTTTTTATATTCTAGTAATTTACAATATTCAGTTGTAATCTTAACATATATTTAGCTATTAAGATGTCTCCTAGTAAGTGCCCTTTAAACCATCGTAAAAACGAACTTAGAGTAATCTTCATATCCTCTTCATCATCATAAATCCACATTCCTCTAGTTTTAAGAACATGTTATGAGACCTTCTTTCTCCTAAGGTAAAACCTTTTTCCTATATTTCAAGGATTTCTATATTTTTTTTTAATTTTCCATAGAGGTTTGATTGTTAAAATTTGAATTGTTAACCTACTTCTTAATTTAAATATCATAACCTATTAGCCACCTTGTGTGCCAACCTTGTTTAAAATTTGATAATTATTTACCTTGTTGTTAAAATATATTTATAAACTCCTTTTGGGCTGCATCTTCATTCGTTCTAAAGTGAGCTGTTATATGGTTTCACACATATAAGATATTAAACACAAACATAAGATATTATACAGCCAAAGTACTTATTATGTATTCTGTGAAACAGCACAAATACCGTACCTAACGGAGTTGTAAACTTTTGCCTGACTGACGGTGAGACAACTGTTAGCCGCTAACAATGACATAAGTGAAGTTGCAGTCTTTATTTGAAACTATGATTTTTTTTTTAATGCATTAAATCTGATATAGTAATTTTTTTTCATAATGTATTCAATTATTTATGTGAGTCTTAAAAAAAGTTCAATTGTTAATTCGTCGCCCTAGATAAGTTTGTAAATAATGTAAAAATATTTCAAAATTCAAATTGCCATTTTAAATACATTTTTTATAATCCTAGCAGATCGCTAGTGTAATTTGTACATAATTTGTGTAAATATAAAATTTAATGTGAGGGATATAATTATTTCTGTCAATCGATATATTCAAATGATAAATATGAATTACCTAATTTATTGTTTAATAAAAAGAACATTGTAAAATTTGTTTTCATATGAATAAAAAATGTGAAATCAGTGTCTTGTTTTGTCTTTATTTACCTATCTCTTCTATTATAATAATATAAATTTAAGTAAAACAGTTTTTGACGACATGGCTTAGCAAATCTTTTTTTTTATCTGTCCAATACCTCCTGGGATAAGCAACTCTAACCAATCAATAAAACTCTTTAAAGATTTATATTTTTTTCACAGATGGACTAAACTACAGAGTTGAGTAGGCAGAGTCATCTTTTCTCACTCTAACCTAAAGCAGTAGGTAGCCACTAGCCTTATTTCGGACAGGCGCTTTATCCAAGTAAACTTCTGTGGGGCCTTCTTAACACACAAATGTTGTTTGGTTAATCAATAATAAATTGGAGATTGTATCAGGAATGTCAAAAAAATAGCCAATGTAACTGAAATAATTAATCAAAATGGACTGGTAGTTCCTAAGATTAGCACATTCAAAGAAACAAACTTATTCAGTATCCCCACATAAACAGAAATAATGTAATACACATTCAATCAATTTTTAAATTAATTTAGACTTTATTGTCAATAGGTGATGGTATTCTGGTGCATTTAAGTGTTCAGTCAATTGGACTAAGGGTGTTAATTCTCTAAGAAGACTATCAGACCATATGATTGTATATTAAAACAAATTGAATCATATTGACATTACGTTTATTTATCAATCAACGTTCCTCTCACTCTTTTCTCTGTAACCTGTGCTGGTGTGTCTGCTTGTCTTTTATTCATTCCCTTCCTTTCCAATTGTTTCTCAATAATTCTCGCATTGTTAGCATAGCTGTCTGCGACTTCCCGAGCCTCAATTTCATCCTCTTCTTCATCGATTGTGGAAACTGTGACAGAGCTGAATTTACCCATGTTCTTAGTATGTTTAGTGACCATAATCTTCTTAGGTTGGGTTAATGAGACTTGTTTGTAGATGTCAGTGGTTCCGCCTTCGGGTGCCGTTTGGACCAGAGCCCCTCGCATTATGAAAACAACATTACCTTCTTGTTCATGTTTGTAGTATATTGGTACAGCACATTTTTTGCATTTCAGTCTGTATTGCCGCTCAATTCCTTTCTCCCTCTTTAGGTGTACGGTTTCGTCTGTGTCTGACGTTATTTTGTGAGCGTGCTTGGACCCGTCTATGACTCGGGCTCCATCCGTCGGTCGTAGAGGCAGGCGATCTATAGTGCAGTCTAGAATAAGTGACATTTGACCACAAATGCAGTAATAGATATGGAGTGGCTTAGTTTCGTTATATTCTTCTTGATCTTTTGTGTCCGAGCACACAATGCTCCTGGAAACAACTTTTGGCATATTGGCGAAGACTTGTGAACTGATAGAGATGTCTCAATAATGGCACAATGATGTGGGTTTTATACCGTGTAGTCTCTCGAAAGTAAGAACTATGTCCAATTATAGTTGTAGATAATTTTGCAAACAAGATTTCCTCTAGACGACCAACCAAAACAAAATCTAGAAAAAATACAAAATGAAAAGAAAACCTTTTTTGACAAATTTGACAATGACAGTGAAATATTATTGTAACTTGTCTATAGATAATGTTGCCTACACACACGTGTATAGTTCAGTTATTTTACAAACAAGTTAACGGTTTTCATAACGTTATCACGTTACCAATCCAGTTACAGTTATTTATGTCTCGCTCGTTGTCTATGCTATTTAGTATTCTTAGGTTGGCTATCAACGCTGTCAACTTCACAATTCACATTTCACTCATTTCAGCGATTTTCTTTTATTCGCAAAAATTGTGTTTCACTGCACATGTTCATCGATTTTCGTGAATTTTAGGAAAAATAATAGGTGATTCTGATAAGCAATGGGTGCTATAGCAAGCAGATACCGTGTCTCCAATTCAGGACTTACTCCCGCTGATCTACAAACTATAGAAAATGAAAACAAACGGGAGAACCCAGGCACTTTAGATGAGCTCCACAAAAAGAGCAAAGGTAAATTTTGTGTTATCTTAGAGCAAATGTAAACTCCTTAGATCTATTAAAATACTAATTGGTATGGCTATGATGGGTTTTTAATTGGCGTTCAGTCAGAAATCGGCGGCAATACACAACAATGTTGCGGCTCAAAAGTGTGGTTATCTTGTGATGTAATATTACCCAATATATTCGGTAAATAATACATATTGTTGTCAGATAAATATATCAAAATACTTTAATGTTGTAATTGAACATAGTAATTAGCTGGGACTTCAAAAATATTATTTCATTTACTTAAGATGTTTTGGATACTATGCATAGAAGGACCACGTAATCTAGGTCCCCCTCTTTTGGTAATATTTACTTTATGATTATGGAGTCTTATCGGCCTCAATTATGTAAAAGTTTTTTTAGTGTTATGCTGTAAATGTGTATGTGTTTATGTCAGTATATGTTTGCTTTTAATGAATTCTTAAGAAATTCGGTTAAATTAAGATTTTAATTACTTTTAACTTTTCAGATGTAATGCCAGTAAACTTTGAAGGGGGTAAACTAATGGTCAATAGGGGATTATCCAATCATTTCCAGGTAAAAATATATATCATTTAATTTATAAGTATATTTTTTCTTACATTACTGGACGATTTAGTTATGGATTGATTTTATCTCATGAATATTCCTGAAATGGAAAATGTTTCTTATGGAGTAATCTTCCACCCTAATAACAGTTTAACTCCTTGACCCTCACCTCAGGTAATAAGGTCAGGTAAGCGGTAACCGGTTACCGCTTGGGGATTAACGAGTTAATGACTATATAAAAAAATTAAGTCACCATGAATAGAATAGAAGTACTTTATTACACACCAGATAAAGACAAAAAACAATAAGAAATTAAAACCATTTCATGGAACTGCTGCTCAGCAACATTCAATTTTTAATTTCTATACTGTTAAATATTTCTTATACAGTTGGTAGCAGCTGGACAGACCAACATTTTAAAAAATATATATTTGAGGCGTATAGGAGCAAATCCCGCTAAAACGGTTTTTCATCCATATCATGTTATTTATGCCGCTGTAAAGCCGTTTGATTTCTCTACTAACTGAACATATAATTTCCAAGCATATCCCTCTATAACAGTGTTAAATTAAGACTTCAACACCATGCTTAGTAGCAGAATCCGCTAAAACGGTAAGGGTGAATTGCAAAATCCTCTATAACAGAATCGACCAATCAGAGCGCTTGGTTCGCACCGCGCGACTGGGAAAACAGTATCAGCGTGACCACTTTTAGTAGATTTCTACTTTTTTGGTAGATTTGAGGCAAAGAGAACGATGATTTAGTAGTGCGATATCGTTTAGTAGATTTTGGTAGAAAATTGGTATTTTACGAACATTCTAATGAATGGGTCGTTCATTATACAATTTATTGTATCCAGGCCAAAAAAACGAACTTTGTACTTTTTTATCACTGAAGCTTGCAATACAGGACGACGAGAAATCTGTTTCAGGGGATTTCCCGTAACTTAAGCAAACAAAACGTTAGGAAATCGCTATCTCTGTCAGTCATTAGATTTGTATGCGCTAAACAAAGATACACATTCTTTGTTTTTCGTTTTTTCATTTAGAAACAGAATCAAGACGTAACAGATTCTGTAACAAAAATGTTTGTGCAATCTTACATGCCAAAGAAGGTTAAAAAACGCTAGAGATTGCAAAAATTTTAAACTTGAAGCATCCATGCTACAAGTCACAAATTACAAAAAAATATAAAAATATAAATAAATATTATGATTATGACGATAAATAAATAAAAATACTAGATTTTGTTCTTATTATGTATTATTTTAACCACCTAGATGTGATAGATATTAAAGGAAGAATTTATGTAGAATTATAAATAGAACTTGGTAGATTTTGGTAGATTTGAGCCTCGTTTTTGGTAGATCGACTGATGAAAAAGTGGTCACACTGAACAGTATGGCAGACTGAGGTGTTTTGTGATAAACATTGAAGTTGTGTGATTACGTTTTAACTTATTTTAAAAAAGAAAATGGATGAATTGAAGCAGTTGGTGACAAAATGTGACTATAAACATTCAAGGAAACGACCAGTTAATAAAGCTTTGTGGAAGCGTGAAGTGGCTCGCGAGAAACGGTGAGTAAAAAGTTACCTCTAAACTAACGTAAACAGTTCAAAAAAGTTGTTATGCAATATGCTGCAAGAAATTATAAAAACGCGGGAAGTCAGATTGAAATACCTACTTTTTGGTTTATTTTGATGGCTTGCTTGTTGTATATACTGACATAGGTAATTATTTCAATAGGTAGGTATGATTTTTAATTTTTAAATTTTTAAAGTTATTCTAATTATTGTTTTAATTTAGTTAGGTACTTACTTAATGTTTTTTTCTAGGTACACGGCTCCCGGATTACCTCAATTCCCAAAATGTAATCACAACCAAAAGGCGTTTCGCTGCAGTACAGTGACATCCCAAGATATCAGGAATTTATATTTATTTTGTATTATAATATAACTTTTGACCATGTGTATGTTTTTTTTATTTAATTTCAGATATTTTACCTCTTCCTTAGCATAATTTACAAGCACCTACTTATTTAATTTTACACTTTCACTTATTGCATAACGCTATCCACACAACAAAGATATCATAAATAATTTTAGATGCAAAATCCGCTAAAATGCCATCTGTCAATAACAAAACCCTCTATAATGACAGGTTAGCTGCAAAACCCGCTAAAGTGATTTAATTTTTGTCTACAGCTTTATATTAGTGTTTAATATTGTCTATATATTTTTAGATTATGTTTGCCTATCCTTTTACGATGATTTTAATACTAAATTCAGTCATAATTCTTTAGTCATAAATGCCTCAATCGTTTTTTTTAATTTGCGGCAAAACAGAAAGAATCGTTATAGCGGGTTTTGCTAATAGACGCCTCATTTACCATATTAACTAAAGTGATGCCCTTTTCAGGTTTCCCACACACTAACCATGAGCTCGGCACAGAATGGCTACAAGCTCGGAGCCACATACATTGGCACAAAGCAGATCTCACCCACAGAAGCCTTCCCAGTCCTACTCGGTGATGTTGATCCCTCTGGAAATGCCAATTTAAATATTATTCACCAGTTGACACCTGAAATCAGGTTGAAGGGAGCTGGGCAGGTAAATTGACTAGATTATACACACTATTTAATATATATTAATAATTCAAAATTAAATAGTTATTAAAAGAGACAATCTCCACCCTTTCTACTTACTAAGTGAACCAGTACATGATATGTTTTATGTCTTGTATGTTATTTGCTTGTTGATTACTTAACAGCCACACCTTTTTTGTCTTACAACCTGACTTCTAGACAAGTCATCATCCATTTCACGATTTAACAAGTTTCCAATCGCTTCTTTGCTCTATTGCAAAAAAGCGAAGCGACAAGATACCAAAAAAATATTTCATATTTATCTTAGTGTTCAATTTATTAGTGTATGTATTTTTGTCGTTTCTAGGATTCTTAAAATCAAATAACAGAAATAAATGATTTTGCAAATGATTTTTATAGCAATTTAAGTCCAAAACAATTGTTTTTAAAATGCCTAGAATTTTCAACATTTCTGGTTTCAAAACCAGTACTACAGTAATACCTAATATTAGAATGACCTTTGTAACAATATATGATTGTAATGAAACAAATATCAAATGCCTCACGCTGGCCAAGTGCTGGTTGGTGAATGGCACATGTCCGTCAAGTTCTTAGAACATGCCGGTTTCCTCACGATGTTTGCCTTCGCCGTTAAAGCACGTGTTTTAAAGCGCACATACATTTCAAGAAAAAAAAACCAGAGGTGCGTGGAGGGGTTCTACCCCACGACCTTCGGAATGAAAGTCGAGTAAGCTCCCACAGGTAGAAAGCTTATAGCCCTCTTTTAAAAGCCCCTTTATTGTTCAGAACTAGTGTTTCCGGAGATTCGCGCATTCTCCCAAAGACACATACAAACTCAGTCTAATAATAACAACCCTGAAAGTTTACTGAGGCAAAGACTGAATAAAAGCGTTTTATATCAAAACAAGTTATCGCTTTCCATGGACTATTATAGCTCCGATTTCACCAATGGTCAGGCTGAACTTGTTTACCGCCTGAGATCAAATTGTCATTTTTCTATGATTGATCTCGGTTCAATACGACCTCCGTGTCTCGGTGGGCGAAACTCCGCCTGAGGCGCAGGAGGTTGCGGGTTCGATTCCCGCCGGGGGACCAGATTTTGTACATCTACAATTTCTGGTTTCTGGGGTCTGGGTGTTTTTTATGTATCATCATATGTATGTATTTACAAAAAAAAATCTATGTAGTATAGCAGTCACCTTAACACCCATAGTACAAGCTTTGCTTAGTTTGGGGTTAAGTGATGCTGTGTGATTAGTCCGGTAATATTTATTTGTTTATTTAATAAAACTCGATTAGTAGCATAATAATGGTGACAAGAAAAGGTTGCTACTTTTAAATATTCCCTGTGATTTTTTAAAGTGGTGACTCCTATTACAGATCCAGGAATGCAAATTGACGGCGTCGCAGGGCACGGTCGAGTTCAAGGGCGCGGACTACACGCTGGCCATGGCGATCGGCAAGCCGGATTTCAGCGATAAGTCCGCCGTACTTGTAGGACACTTTTTACAGGTAATTTCTTTTAACAAACTATTGTATAAATTTTAAGACTGAATTTATTTTAATTTAGAATCTATTTATAAATCTATCCATTTAATATTTCTTAACATTTGTTTTCCCTTATTCAATTATGATAAGACAAGAAATTTGATCGAATTTTTAAATATGTAATGTCAGATAGTCAGAATAGTCATTTTATTGGTAATAATTCATAATTACATGTCAAATTTAGATAAGATAATAATTTAAAATACAAAAAATAGTTAGGTATAATATAAAATAATCCAAAATTATAACATTATAAAGATTACATTTACATCTTATGTACATAATGTATAAATGGTCAATAGTAATTATAAAATAAAACTAATTATAGTTAAAGTAGTACACTACAGTCATTAAATTTAATACTGTTTTTAATTTATCTTACATGTATCTGTAGTTTATTTTAAGTGCTTTCATTTCAGTTCAAATACTAGGTTTTCACGTGACGACGTTGATTTCCCCGCGGGATTGACGAAATATCCCGCATTAAAATGTAGCCGATAGCCTGCCTCGATAATAGTGCTATACAACTGATTTTTTTTTTTGACATCGATTTCGGTGTTCATCATACAAACTAACAAACCTTCAGATTTATATCAAATATTGCGCCTATGCCCAGCAGAGGACCTCGAAATGCTCGAATGAATTATCATGAAGTTGGTGATCATAAAAGATCACCAACTTCATTAGAAGTTGGTGATCTTTTATAATAATAATAATCATTTATTGCAAGAAATATGGTACATTACAAGATATTAAATTTAAATTAGTTCCACATACTTCACCAAAAAACATTGGCATGCAAAAATTTTGTACATAAAAATGTAATAAGTCAAGATTAAATTAAATGTCAATTACATACATACTTTATCTTCATTACTTACGGGATTATACCTCTATATAATAATTGAACAATGCGTTTATTGTATGATTTACAATCATAGATGCGTCTTATTCTTCGGTTGAAGCACAGCAAGGAGCAGTCTAATCTAATATATAAAATTTCCATGTCACAATGTTAGTTACCGCACTCCTCTGAAACGGCTGTACCGATATCTACCATTGAGAAGATTGCGTATTCAGTAGGTCTAAGAATTGACTACTATCTATTTTTCATTTTGCAAAACAACGTTTGCTGGGGTCAACTAGTCTAATATGTAATAATGAGTGACATGAATGAAATGTAATGTTTGTATGCTTAATATAGTAGAATCTGTGTAGCTTTAAGTAGTCTTAACATCTGACATGTTTCACTAGATTTCCATAAAATAAACAATTTATGAATCAAAATCTCTAAACCTTAAAAAAAATTTCGACCTCGGTGGGGTGGTATTTTGTACGATGTACAATTTCTGGTTTCGGGTCTGGGTATGTTCTATGTATCATGTGTATGTATTTATAAAAAAAAATGAATCTATGTAGTATATCAGTCACCTATCACCCATAGTACGAGCTGTGCTTAGTTTGGGGTTAGGTGATGCTGTGTGAGTTGTCGGGAAATATTTATTGGAACGAAGTTCCTTATCGCGCGTTGTGAAAGGGGGCTAGACGGAAAAAAATCTTACGAAAAGTTGTCACGACACTTTTTTTTATTGTTTTTTTCTAAATAGGACCCTAAGTTTAGAGACAAAGAGTTTATTATGTCAGAGATCATTAGTATTGTTCAAGCTAGTGTTTGCTATTGAATATAGATGTCATTGAAACCAAAAAACATTGAAACTTCGTTCCATCCGGGTGTTCCTTGACACCTCTCAAGTTTTTTTCTTTAAAAAGTCTCCGCTTAATGCCACTCCGCTCCCCGAGAGGAATAATTGTTGATTTTTGACCGTAACCTTTGTTCTTTGCAGTCGGTGACGAAGCGGCTGGCGGTGGGCGCCGAGCTCATCTACCAGTCCGGCGCGCGCGTGCCGGGCGGCGAGATCGCCTTCACCTCCGTGGCCGCCCGCTACTCCATGGACGGTGAGCATAATAACAGTCATATATAGTCACTAGCGTTCCCGCTCCGGCTTCGCAAGGGTATAAAATATATAGCCTATGTGATTAAAATCGATCCAGTAGTTTTGAGAAAACCGCGGCCTCAGACGCGCTATTTATAGGCACGCTCTTGCCGCACCGGGCGGCCGGCCGGTACCGCCGCAAACGCTAATAATACGCTGTAATATCTTCGAAAATATTCACTTAAATCATACGGTGTAAAGGGCCATATAGGTCTATATTAAATGAACAATGTATTCAAGGTATTTAATTGGTTAAGGATTAATGCTGTATTGGTTAAAATCGCTTCGAAAATTAGCCATTATTTGTCGTAAAAAGTAAATGACAAAAAAAAGTAATTGTGGGTTATCCATCCAACATATACCATCACGGACTTTTCTGTAGACCTTTTCAATGTGTACAATACTTAGTGCATTATTTTGATAAAACTCGTAGGGTTCAGCCTGCGTTTGCAATGTAAGCGGAAAAAATTTAATTATTTACGACATCACATTAGAAACCTCAAAAATAACAGTACTTCTCGACTATTTAATGGATGTTATTATACATATAAACCTTCCTCTTGAATCACTATCTATTAAAAACAACCGCATCAAAATCCGTTGCGTAGTTTCAAAGATTTAAGCTTACAAAGGGACATAGGTACAGAGAAAGCGACTTTGTTTTATACTATGTAGTCATAATAACGTGTCATCTAAGCAGGAGCAGTCTGAAAACCAGCGTTGCTTCGATCCCTCTCCCGGAAGCGGAGTGGCATTAAGCTGAGACTGCTCCTTTTGTGGTACATGGCAGCACAGCCTGCCAGCTAATTATCTGTGGTTTTTATGTTAATTTTTTTGTGTCTGTTTTTTTTATACTGTCTACTGTGCTGTTGTTTGTTAATGTACCAAAATAAATGTATTTCACTCATAATAGTCATTTATTAACCCCCAACCAAAAAAAGAGGGGTGTTATAAGTTTGATGTGTCTGTCTGTCTGGGACATCATAGCTCCCGAACGGAAGGAGCGATTTCAATTTAGTTTAGTAGTTTGAATGGAAGGTGAGCTTGGCCTGTTAGAATCGACGGTTTTTCTTAAATTTTAAATTTAGATTTTTGATAATATAAATTACTAGCTGACCCCAGCAAACGTTGTTTTGCAAAATGAAGAATAGATGTTAGCCCATTCTCAGACCTACTCAATATGCTCACAAAATTACATGAGAATCGGACATTTTATATATTAAATTATGATTAATTAACTGTTTGTTTACAGATTCAGAAGTATCGGCCACCCTCAGCCCCGCCAACTTCCACATGTGCTACTTCAAACAAGCCAGTGAACAGTTACAGGTACAAAATCAAGAAATAAAATGTCACTTACAAAATTTGTTAAATACAAAAAAAATATAATTCATGTATTATAATTTCTATTTAATATTGCTTTGAAACAATTTTTCAAATCGCACCAGTAGTTCTTGAGATTAGTCCGTTCAAACAAACAAACCCTATTTATAATATTAGTATGGAGCTAGATAGCAATGTAATGTACTGATTAACTAATTGAGTATTTACTCGGACATGATAAGAGGGTCTTACATGTGAAAAGTTAATTAAGTTTAACATAAACTGAATTTGTGAACTGAACTGGCATGGTCTGTGTTTGTTTTTATTGTATACTGTGGTATTCCTTTGTTATATATTTATATTTACAACTAGTGGCCCGGCCCGGCTTCGCATGGGATTTTATAAAATTTTTTTTTCACGGCTATTATTCGATTTTTTCTCGCCTTTTAAACCTTCCTTAGACCTCCACGAACATTTGAAGACTATGATCAGCCGTTCTCGAGTTTTAATCAGACAACAATTCATTTTTATTTATATAGATGTATGTTGTTGTTATTAACCCCCGACAAAATGTCTGTCTGTCTGTCTGAGACATCATAGCTCCCAAACGGATGAAGCGATTTCAATTTAGTTTTTTTTTGTATTAAAGGTGAATTTTGCGCGAGTTATCTTAGCCATGTTTGATGAAAATCCGTTGACCCTTTTAAAAGTTAAGAGGGTAATAAGTGTGGAAGGAAAACCGAAAAACTGCAAATATACTCGAGTGGGGTCTCAAATGAAAGTGCATTACGTGCACATTACAAAATAGTATGACTTTTTACTTTTTTTTAATGTGGTCTAAAATAAATGTGTATTATTCCTATGTGCTTTACGCGTAACTATACCAACAATATATTATTCAGACAGATAATGGTGTGAATTGCAGATTGTAGCAGAAATCGACACGTCCTTCCGGGGGATGGAGTCCGTGGGTACCGTCGGCTACCAGGTCACCATACCGAAGGCGGATCTAGTCTTCAGAGGTAACCAGCAGTAATGAGAACCCATCAAAAAAAATCCTTGTCAAAAAAACCAAGTCGCGCAACTCAGTTGTTCTGCGGTAAAAAGTTGTGAGATCCATGTTATTCCAAGTCGGTTATTAATTTATTCAGTCTCTACTTTAGCGACTTTCTGTCTTAATACGTCCAGTCTCTAAGACCACGAACGTGGTCCATAAAAATTGAAAATCAATTGTGTCTGGAATCTCCGTACTCGAAGCATGAAGTTGTTACGTAATAATTAACAGCATATTATAGTGACGCATATCAATATTAAAATTCTTTATTGTTTTATATAAATATATTAAGACTTGGCCATCGCCTGAAAACACGTGTAAATTCAATCGCCTTAAAACACGTGTAAATTCAATTATTTAGTGCGAGATACCAGGCAGTATACTAGATTAGATAATATAACCAGATAGATAATATAACCAGATAAGTACCATTGTATTAATTTTGAGACATAATGAAACAGCTATGTTGTTCTCTACGTTTCTCAATATAGAATTTTACTTTTAGTAGTTTTAATTTTACAGTGCCACTCTACAGCAGTGACAATTAAATATGATGGATTTGTAGCATATTGGATTTTAATAGAATTATTTGTATTATACATAGTTCTAGTTGATAATGCCACTCGCTCAATTATTATGTTACATCTCATATTGGTGGTCTTTTCTGTGTCTTTTGCTGTATTTTGTGTGTGTGAATATAATACTTATTTTTAGAACTTAACGAAATCAAGTGTACAATGTTGCCTATGATGAATAGACTACTATGAAACCATACCTAGTGTTAAAAAAAGTGAAGCGCGTATTTTCAAGACAATTTAAGTTCCATTTATTGCTAGCTTTACGGCTACATGTTTTTGTATTTTCCCGCGGTAAATAGTAGCCTATCATCATCTGATGATAACCCTATCAACGTTCCCACTGCTGGGACACAGGGACTTACTTCTCTCTTGACGAGAGAGATTAGCCCTTAATTCACCACTGTCACCCCTGACCACACCAATGTCACATGTCCTGCAAACTGTTTAAGTTCTCAGAACATGCCGGTTTCCTCACAATGTTTTGCCTTGACCGTTAAAGCTCGTATTTTAAAGCGCACATACATTTTTCAACAACTTATAAAAAGTAAGTCATGGTTAAACAAATAATTTATTTCAATGTTATGGTTTCCATCAAAAAAACAAACATAGGTGCTTAAAGATAGGAAACAAGGTTAAGCAACTTTGCGCGACGCCAGTATTTGGATGGGTGACCGCCCGAACAAAATCTTTTTGCACAGTATTTTTTTTTATTCATCTAATTTTTTTGTCGATTTACTGAAGTTTCACTTCTATCGTGTGTGAATCGCACACGCACCTTTTTATTGTTAATGAATGTTGTGTTGTGTGCAGGCATGGCGGACTCGAACTGGAACATCGGCGCGGTGCTCGAGAAGAAGCTCAGCCCGATGCCGTTCACGTTCGCGCTCTCCGGAATGGCGAACCAGGCCAAGCAGCAGTTCAAATTCGGTAACATTATTCATCATTATCTTGTCCTTATCCCACATTACGTGGGGTCGGCACAACAAGTTTTTTCCTTCCATTTTCCTCTGTCACTCGTCATCTCAACACACACTCCTTTCTTACACATGTCATCCTTCACACAGTCCATCCATCTTTTCTTTGGCCTACCTCTTCCCACATATCCATCAACACACATATCTAACATTCTTTTCGTCACATGACATTCATCCCTTCTCATAATATGTCCATACCATGCCAACCGATTTCCTCTCAACTTCTCTGTCACTGGTCCTACTTTCAAAGTTCCTCTTATGTACTCATTTCTTATTTTATCCATCCTTGTCACTCCACACATCCATCTCAACATTCGCATTTCTGCCGCATGTATTCTCCTTTCATCCGTCCCTTTTACAGGCCAACATTCAGATCCATACATTACGACAGGTCTTATAATAGTTTTGTAGATCTTCCCTTTAAGCCTCGGAGGCATTCGGGGATCACAGACAGTGCCTGAGACCTGTCGCCATTTCATCCATCCCGCATTTATTCTATTTTTTACATCTCTGTCAATTTTACAATCACTCTGTACAACTGAACCGAAGTACCTGAACTCGGAGCAAACTGGTAGGAATACACCATCTAAGGCAATATTGTCAAAATTGGATGGACCACCGAAGTCACAAAACAGATGTTCTGTTTTGGTCCTGCTGATCTTCAGTCCGACACTCTCCAATTTCGACTGCCATTTTCCCAGTCTGCTCTGGACCTCGGTTGCGTCTTCTCCAACGAGAACAATATCATCAGCGAATAGCATACACCAAGGTGCTTCCTCCTGGATGTCCGATGTAAGCGCATCCATCACCAGGAGGAACAAATAAGGGCTTAAAGCCGATCCCTGGTGTAGGCCTACAGCCACATTGAACTCGTCAGTTCCGGATCGAACACGTGAACTAGCGCCGCTGTACATGGCCCGAATAAGCTGCAGGTACTTCGCAGGCACGCCTTTCTCTTTCATTGCCCACAGAACCTCACGGGGCACCCTATCGTATGCCTTCTCTAGGTCAACGAACACCATGTGCAAGTTTCTGTGAGCACGTCTGTGTTTTTCGCACAATTGGCGAAGTGCAAATATGGCATCCGTTGTCCCGCGACCAGGCATAAATCTGAACTGGTTCTGTGATACCTCACTCTCGTCTCTCACTCGTCTTTCTATCACTTTTTCCCAAACTTTCATACTATGTGACATGAGCTTTATTCCTCTATAGTTGTTGCAGACCTGTACATCACCCTTGTTTTTAAAGATGGGAACTAGAAAACTATTGCACCATTCATCCGGGATCGCCTCTTCATGCAACAACTTATTGAAAAACAAAGTCAGCCACTTCCATCCATCCATCTTAAGAAACTTCCATACTTCTACTGGTATACCATCTGGCCCCACCGCTTTTCCATTCTTCATACCTTGCACAGCCTTTTTAACTTCGTCCACACTTACATCTTTCACTACACCCATATTTGCTGGGATATCATCTAACACACCACTCCAATCATTTTCTTCATTCATCAACCTATCGAAATAATCCTTCCATCGTTCTTTTATTTTCCCATTATCAGTCAAAACCTTTCCTGCCTCATCTTTCATGCATTTCACATGACTAATATCTCGTGCATTCTTCTCCCTTTCTTTAGTAATTTTGTAATAATTAACTACTTTATTCATCTGCACAAAACTTCTACTTACTGACGAATACCTAATTTTTAACCCCCCACGTAAAAGAGGGGTGTTATAAGTTTGACGTGTCTGTCTGTCTGTCTGTGTCTTTATAGCTCCCACACACGAACACACGATTTAAATTTAGTTTTAGTTTTTTTTGTATGAAACGTGAGTTTTGCGCGAGTGTTCTTAGACATGTTTGATGAAAATCGGTTGACCCGTTTAAAAGTTATGAGGGTAAAAGTGGGGAAGGAAAACCGAAAATCTGCAAATATACTCGAGTGGGGTCTTTCAAGCCCATCATGTGCACATTACAAAATAGTATGACTTTCTACTTTTAAGGGAACTAAGGTACTGGAATCAAAGGTTTTTTTTAATTGTAAATTAAATATATATATCCGGACTAAATTATTATTTTGTAGTTATGATGCCTATTGCTCTGCCTTTAACGACATAAATATTTGTAGTTAATATTGTTAATATTGAACATTTTGTTGGTACAGTTATGGTACAAGAAGTTAAGCTTAATGCTATAAGCACTATCTACCAGCCAATCTATGTTAATAAAACAAAGAGTAATAGAAAATAATTGGCGTTGTTTTAAGGAAAAGAAGACCTAAGAGTTGAGATCATTTGCCCACATTTACTAAACGCATTTGGTGTATAGTTAAAATCAAATATATAACTGCCTTTTATATCTTGCTTTTTAACCCCCAACCAAAAAAGAGGGGTGTTATATTTGACGTGTCTGTCTGTCTGTGGCACCATAGCTCCCGAACGGATGGAGCGATTTCAATTTAGTTTTTTTTGTATGAAAGGTGAGGTGGCGCGAGTGTGTCTTAGACATGTTTCATGAAAATCGGTTGAGCCGTTTAAAAGTTATGGGGGTGAGAGTGGGTAAGGAAAACCGAAAATCTGCAAATATACTAGTGTGGGGTATCAAATGAAATCGCATCGCGTCCACATTACAAAATATTATGTTGTTTAAGGAAATTAAGACATTGGAATCGGGGGTTTTTCTTAAATTATTAATTTAGATTTATTACAATAAAAATTCATTACAAAATTATTCACATGCACAGTCTACATAAATAAAACATTCTTTCATTAATTCTAATCTCATATATCCTGCTTCTTCTAGTTTTTTTATTCCTTATTGTGTAATAAAGGTAATAATAGAATAATTAAATTTTCTTTAATAAGTTATTTTTTTATTGTTTGCAGGTTGCGGACTCATCATTGGTTAGAGGGACTCTGGTCTCACATTGGTACCATACTGCCGTTTCGTTGAAGCTAGTGATTGTGTGAATGGTTCCATAGACAGTGCAACATTGACATGAGGTCCTACTGTCCGGGTTGGAACAAATTATACCTCTGTAGCTAAAAGTCATTTCGGTTTAGTGAAATCCTGTAAAATTCCACAATGTTTGGATTATTATCACTGGCTTTGACGCAATAATTTTAACTGACAATGTGTGAATGTTCTTTGGATGGTCTATCAGGTATGGAAAATTTAATTGAGATAATGAAATGTATTGCACTGACAGATAATATTTAGCTTATGTTTTGTTAAACCATATTTTTTGTCTGTAATTCAGGACACGCAAGATAGTTTCAAGTTCCAAATAGGGTGTGAATATGATTCCTATGATATCACAAATTTACGAACATAATGTCTTAATTATTTATAAATGTTCAGTTTTTCTTACGCGAGTTTTAACGTATTATTTCTATGTAACAGCTATACCAACTTGTGCACCAGTAGGCATTTACGTGTTATGAACAGTTTTTGGATACTAATTTGTATGTCATCACTTTTAAGGGTGAAATGGGGTATAAATAAATAGGGGGTGAATATTTTTTTCGCTAGTTAATATATACTGCATCTGTTTAGCCCATAAATAAAACATATCAGCAATGTTAACGCTAGGTTAATTTATAAAAATATGTCTTAAATGTCATATAAAGATTTTACAATAAGAAAAAAACATGATTATTCTTTTAATTTTGGTTCTGCTCACCCCAGTAGCATCTTACCTCGTTTTTAACATCACTTC
Source organism: Gymnoscelis rufifasciata (assembly GCA_929108375.1). Lineage (NCBI taxonomy): Eukaryota > Metazoa > Arthropoda > Insecta > Lepidoptera > Geometridae > Gymnoscelis > Gymnoscelis rufifasciata. Next base: position 1,036,859 of record OV815327.1, on the reverse strand, counting down.
GTGTATTAGTATCCTTAAATTGATTAATGCCCATTCCAGACCGCTATTCACTTTTAAACCTGGCTAATTATAAGAGATTATTAACAACAATTTTAATGACATAATCAATACTTAATTAACATTTCCATCTCGAACTGACTAGCCAGATTTAACCCCATCGACTTAGATAAGAAACACTAATTATTGGTAACTGTTTAAATGCGTTAATAAAATAAGCGATTGTGAGACCATTTGAAAAGTTACGTTTGAAATGATTCTAGATAGTCACGGTAGAAAATGATTTTATTTTTCAGATGTGACATGAATTGCAAAGTCTTGCAATTGCTAATTCAAGGCGCTCACTCTCGTTGACTTTTATGTATGCATTTGGAGATGTATTTTGTATGAAATATAAATATATATAATAAAACTCTGAGGGTTGAAGTCTTGGGGTATTCCTCGCTCAAACACTGGAATGGGCAAGCAGATATGGAAGGCGTTATGTATGAGTGTAAGTAGATAGTTATTGTACATATGGCCTGTTGTTGAAATGTTTATTTTTAATAGAGTTATGTTAATGAATCAGTTTTGTGTTTTATTTCGGTTAATCCTTTTAATACATCCTACATTTGGTTAATGAAGAGAATAAAGAAAATTACAGACATTGATTTATTTACATTTAATTTTTGACATCTATTTAATTGATTGGAAGCCGTGTTGGCTTAGTGGGAGGACACTTGACTTTCATTCCGAAGATAGTGGGTTCAAACCCCGCCACGCACCTCTGGATTTTTCTTGAGAAATTGATGTGCGCTTAAAACACGTGCTTTACCGGTGAAGGCAAACATCGTGAGAAAACCGGCATGTTCTGAGAACTTAAAAGAGTTTGAAGGACATGTGACATTCACCAACCCGCACTTGGCCAGCGTGGTGAATTAAGGCCTAATCTCTCTCGCCAAGAGAGAAGTCCCTGTGTCCCAGCAGTGGGAACGTTAATAGGGTGATGATGATGACAGACATTGAAACACCATAAGCGCGTAATTTTTCTGTGCTGCAAACGCTCGAACAGCTCCGGCCACTTGCTGGCACGTCAGCTCGGGCAATCGCAGAGGCTGGATGGTCTCAGCCCTTCTACTGTTTGCTACCATTACGCTAGAATTATACATTTTTTTTGATACTGACAAATATAGGTTTATACCTATCTAGGGCCGTGTTGGATAAGGTGGAGCACACTCGACTTTCATTCTGAAGGTCGTGGGTTCAAACCCCGCCGCGCACCTCAGGATATTTCTTCTTGAAAAATGTATGAACACTTTAAATAGTTTGAAGGACATGTGCAATTCACCTAACCACACCTGGCCAGCGTGGTGAATTAAGGCCTAATCTCTCTCGCCAAGAGAGAAGTCCCTGTGTCCCAGCAGTGGGAACGTTTAATAGGGATGATGACCTATCTAGTAAGAATATACTCGTATAAATACAAAACATGTAAAATAATGCTAATGTTATTTAACTGTCTGTTAAAATTTTATAACGTAGATATTTATTATTATTATTAAGAATACTTTATTGCACAAGATAAATACAGAGTTGTACAAAAGGGGGGCTTAATGCCAAGGCATTTTCTACCTGCCAACCTCAAACAGGTTTATGATAAAAAGTTGGCGCGCAAGAATGTATAAAAAATAGCTAAATCTAAAGAGTTGCAATATTAAAGTGTTTGTAAGGTACATATAACAATCAAAAATAAAACAAAAACAATTCTAAATATATGTTTTATATATAAAACACACACACATACATATTATTTATATACTACATGTAACATTATGTTTATATTAACACATACATAATATACATACAAATATATATATAAATATATATATATTTATTTATAAAACACACATATAACTTACAGATTCTTAAATCTAAACGTTATAAACGAATTCGATGTGATGCCCTGTTATAAATAAATAAATTTTATTCAAATATTAACAAAATTCACTTATAACTATAGGTATAAAAACGTTTTTTTTATTTATTTTTTTATGATTGATAAGCCTTTATTTGACCACAATCGCACCTGATGTAAAGTGATGATGTGGTCTAAGATGGAGCATAAAGACCTAGAAGGTAGATGGCTTCTCCGGACCACATTACGAAACACGAAAAAATCGCTTCACGCACTGGCCCAGCCCGGAGGGTGGTGACAAGCCGCGGCCGAAGCCTACCACCAGAGACTGTTCTTAGCACCACCCGGAGGTCACGTGTAAGGATTCAGAGGGTTACCACTTACGGACGTGAACAGACAAAACTTCCAAAAAATAGGTTTAAATAGGTACCTAGGTTATAGCGAAAATAAATCGCCTTTAATCATTTAAGTCATGTCTATTTTATATCTTTGTATTTTGTGTTACCTTGTGTTGGGTGTCCATGATAATAAATAAATTATGAATAAAATTGGGATCAGAACGGCAAAAATTAAAGGTTGCGTAATCGCTCGATCTATCGTCGATAGCCATTCTTCAACATGCAAAATGTTGCTTGGAAGATTGTAATTTGCTATAAATACCATTAAATGTTCACAATTAGGCTATAAACTGAGTTTAAATCCGCTGAAAAATGAAATATTACACCAAGTAATATTAATTTCTAAGACTCTCTCGAGCCATGCATGAGGCACTAAATCATACGCTTTCTTATAGTCTATCCAAGCAGCCGAAAGGCTCCCTCTGGCTAATTGCCATGTCAATGAGGAGGAGCTCCTTAGTGCCTCGAGACCCAACCCAACCCTACATCCATTCTGAGCGAGACATACCACTACACATTAGTGGTCAGAATGGATGTAAGGAGCTTGTAGATGGTAGGCAAGCATGTTATAGGTCTATAATTCTTGGGTTCCGAGGCACTACCAGACTTGTGGAGCAGAAAAGTTATACCATTATATTATTATTTTTCACAACTCAAGCCATAAGGTATTAGTAGGAAATTAACTCTAAATATCAGTCCATTCGCGGTATATCCGCGTACGCATTTCTATTTGTGTCCTAAATGCAAAAAAGTTTTATTTCACGATTTTTAGTTATTACTCTACTAAAATATACCATATAGAGTTCCTTTGATTGTCCATCATTTACAGCATCAGACCCCTAATATCAGTCAAAACCCATTTAGATGAACGGTCTCAGTAATATAAGTTAATCAAGCCCAAACACAAAGTACTTGCTGTAAATCGTTGAGGAGTTCCCTCGACCGCCTTTCCCTCCATCATCAGATCAACACCAGACCCTCATTAATAAAACGGCTTTAAAATTCATTATATTGAATAATATTAAGGAACACACATGTCGGAAAGACAATATTTTCAAGAGTTTCCCTCAATTTCTTCAGGATTCCACCACCAGATCCAGGTTTCCTTACCATGGGACCACCCTTGGGATACACCCTTTCCAACAAAAAAAGAATAATCAAAATCGGTTCATAAATGACAAAGTTATTCGCGGACATACATAAAAAAAAAAAAGGTTTGTGTGCGATTCACACATGGTAGAAGTGAAACTTCAGTAAATCGACAAAAGAATGAGATGAATAAAAAAAATACTGTGCAAAAAGAGTTTGTTCGGGCGGTCACCCATCCAAGTACTGGCGTTCCGAAAAGTTGCTTAACCTTGTTAGCGTTTAAGATTGGCTTACCTGACGTATTTCCGTTGCATCCGGTCTGAAATCACAACGATTCTAAAGAAGTTTCACTTCAAAAAAAAATATATACGGTCGAATTGAGAAACCTTCTTCTTTTTGAAGTCGGTTAAAATTTCGCGACCACGTCGGCGCTAGGTGTCGCCAGAAAAGATATTTCGTGTTGAATCAGTTAAAAGCACTTGTACATCGATGGAAACGGATATGCTCTCATTCTAATCTTTATAAATAAAAATGAATTGTTGTTCGTGAGTCTGATTAAAACTCGAGAACGGCTGAACGGATTGAGCTGATTTTGGTTTTAAAATGTTTGTCGTAGTCCAGGGTAGGTCTAAACGGTGAGCAAATAAGGAAAAATTGCCGGGAACTTTTTTTACCCGTGCGACGCCGGGGCGGGCCGCTAGTAATAACTACAAAATTGTAATAACTGATAAAGCTGTGTTGTTCTATTCGCTTCTCAACTCAGTATAAAACATTGAAGCGAACTATCAAGACAATGTTATTACCTTGATATTTTTTGTTCAAGCAATTTATTTTTATTAATTTTAAGTTGACCTGTCCATGTAAGCTATGTGCTTCTAAGGAATAAACGTTTTGACTTTGACTTCTATAAGCTTCCAGTGACTGTCTAGTAGTTTAATAATGTAGTATAATTGACACGGCAAAACAAAAATCATTAAATTCCAGCTTCCTAAAGTGAATTTGAAAAGTAAACCTTGTGGACACAAAAATCCTGGGTTGAAGACAACAAGTCTACAACGGAAGAAATTCTAGACTACAGGTAGATTTACCTCGGGAAGGATGAACGGCTGGCAGAGACACCGCAAATAAATAAATATTTCCAGAAAATTACACAACATCTAGCCCCGTGGTAAGCTCTAAGCTTGTTACGGGTACTAGATAGGTACTTATCTGATATAATAGTCATACTTACGAAGATATATTTTATTATAGGTACATATTAAACACCCAAAGCAAAGCAAAGCTAATAACTATTCATCCTCTTATCTCAAATGTAAGTATTATTTTGCCGTTTGAAATTATTCAACTTCCCATGAAAACATTCAAACGTAAATTAAAAATATTTTTTCAGTCACTTTCTTTTTAAAGCGTTGCTGAATACATAAGTTGTTCATTTTTCAATTCTTAGCCAATCATTGTGTCTAAATATAAGTATGTATAAACACAGATTGAAGTATCTAATCTGTGGTATAAATAATGTATGTTTTTATGTTGTATGTTTTGACTTGCCTGTTATGTAATTTAGCGTTATGGTAAATAAATAAATTGAATTGAATATTTTCCCGTTATTCCATACAACCTCATATGCCTAATTTTATTCCTTTTTAACCCCCGACCAAAAAAGAGGGGTGTTCTAAGTTTGACGTGTCTGTCTGTCTATCTGAGAACAGTTTAACCTGCAAAGCGAGGTTTATCACTTATTAAAAATCATTCAAACTTTATGTACATTCCATCCATACCATTTAAACCAAGATTCCATATCCTTAATGTCTCTTAGGATATGGAATAAATAAAATAAATATTTCCGGACAATCCACACAATGTAAGCATTGACGGGTACTGGACATCATCTTAATATGCTGATATACTAAGCTTCTTAGCTTAGTTTAAACCGTCCCAAAGGTCCCAACCAACCACAAGAAATGAAACACAATATACTTTAAAAATAACGTAAGTTTATTACATATATGTAATGAAATAAAAATATAATTATAAACCTTCTGTTAATGTGAAGCGTGCCCTGTTTGGTTCTCGCCGGGCACGCGATAATCAATGCCACAGGGCGGTTATCTTCGCCCATTAGTTCTGTCATCATTTGAAAATGTTTACTAAAATCGACTATTATTATTCTGTCTGTAAAAGCAATGTTGCCATTACCACAGTTCAAGATCAATACTATTAATGAAATTGATACATGCTCCAAAAACTCAACACTTTCATTACACAATATGGCTTTTATGCATAAAAGCTAATCTGAAAGTATTCAGTTTTCATTTTCACCTATCTTACCTCAAATGCAATATTCAAAAAAATATTAATAAAAATGCATGCAATGCGTGTATTCAATATAATTTCTCAATATTGTTAAGTATTTGAGATAAGTAGATATATATTGATTTTGAGTGATTTCAGACCAACATAGCCTTTACACAACAGAAATAATAAAGTATGTCAAAAATTCGTCATAGCGTTAAAACAATCAAATACAATTTTAATAAAACATATCGATTTTAGTAACACCTGAAAAATAAACGACAATACAACTAAAAATTTAAGTTACCTTATACCAAAATATATCATGTATTATGGCTGAGTTATCATTTCGAAGATACAATATATCTATATTAATTAATATATTCTCGATATTTCTATATTAACCTACACTAACTTAAAGACGCTTGCAGCACTTATAACTCGCAATGTGTCATAGAGATCTGAATGTCGTCTTGCGATGTCCTTTTTAACTTCTCTCAACTATTAATTTTGAAACCCGCAGATTTGAAATTGAAACTTCGAAAACAAATTTACAACTATATTACAATTATATGAAACACTTCCACTTCATTGACAGTGCTGGTGATTATAATAATTTTACACATTGTTCCGACGAAACAAAATATTGCTCGATACATGCTTAGTTGGTCTAATCAGCCCCATAAAACCTTTTGTTTATTAATAAGATATAAATGATACTATAAAATCCAATCCAGAATATAAAATTTCTGGTGAACAACCTATAATCAAAGTAAAGCAAATAGGGACTTATTTTGAAAGGATGTTTTTGGTTTTATTTTGAAAAATCACACAAACTGTAACAGGGTAATTTAAATACGACGGTATGTCCAAATAACCTTCGCATCAGTAACGCCCGTTTCCAAAATGATTAGTTTAGTTATGAAAGTAAGGCGAAAACAAAATAGTTAAAACAAAGAATATGGAACTAAGCCGTAAGCCAACGAAGACATTTTTGAGTATTACTTCTAGAAATTGGGGTAACTTACATAAGTAGTAACTGAATACGTTTTAGAAAAACTGTCAAAGCAAACCAAAATGGCTTTCCATTAAAAAAAACACGGAATACCGGACAATATAATTAAAAAGAACATAACAAAATCGGCCAAACGCCAACAGGCGAAACAGCAAGGCGAATTGTATTTGGTGAAAGCAGAAAAAGCTAGCTAAGCCGCCTCGGATATAATGGAGCAGAAATTATAGAAAAAAGATTTAACTTATTTTCATATTGAATGGAATTATTTTTCTATTAACTTTGATGTTTAACTATTTTTTCTAATTTGTGTTTGTAAAAGTTAGGGTCGGCGGCGGCTTAAGCATTATTGTGCTAAATAAATCCTAATTGCGAACACTTTAATCTTTTCATATGAAAAGTATCAAACAAGCAAATTACAATTATATGTATTTAAATACATATAATCAACAAAAACTCATTGAATAGTGTAAAAATGTCACAAAGGGGAGACTGACGAAACACATCGACAAATCATTTCGTAAAATAAAACTAAAAAAAAAAATTAATACCTATGAGATATAAAGTGATGACTCAGCTCGTCAGTGCGGGCTCAATGTTTCAATTGGATTTACGCTATTGGATTTAAGAGAATATTTACAAAATGCTATCTCGCTCACTCACACTACCCGTGTGTTGCCAGCTCTAAGGTAAAATTATGATATTTTAAATTTAGTAATGTATGTTAGCATACAGGATATCTAATTTACGTTAAACTAACCAACTTCGAAGCCACACTACAACTATCATTACTTTTAACACCAAAGTGAACACTTTTTTTCCATCATTCGTATTGCTGCTAATTCTTAAGCGTAAGAGACAAAGACAAGCCTAGAACAATCCTAGATATTAACCATTTTCAAATGGGCTTTAACTAATTAGAACACAGGAGTAACTTCGTACAAACTATGTATATAATTGTAACTTAGTTAGTAAGTATATTAATGCGTCTTCAGGCTTCAATGTCTCCTAATATACCCCCGACCAAAAACAAGGGGTGTTATAGGTTTGTCGTGTCTGTCTGTCTGTCTGGGACATCATAGCTCTTAGTTTTTTTTTGTACGAAAGGTGAGTTTGGCGTCCGTTTTCTTAGACATGTTTTATGAAAATCGGTTGTGCCGTTTTAATATTATGGGGCTGAGAGTGGGGAAGGAAAACCGAAAATCTGCAAATATACTGGAGTGGGGTATCAAATGAAAGCGCATCGCGTGCACATTACAAAATAGTGAGGTGTTTTACTTTTAAGGAAATTAAGGAACTGGAATCGGGGGTTTTTCTTGACTTTTAAATTTAGATTTATAGTTTATACACTTTTAACAAACAAGAATATAAAAAATCTTCTCTATGTATTAATAAAACAAGAAGCAACGATACCGAATGTAAATAAGCACAACTTTGGGTTATCATAAGTAAATACGCAGGATTTACCCCTGTGTTCTAATTAGCCCCACCCCCTCTTTCCAAAACACACCGAAGTCTAAAACTTTCACGTCGAATTTTTTGTCGATAATCACCACTTAAAGCATTTTACGTTCGCCGTGAAATGAGCAGTTTTTTATAAACTATCATTGGCAATACAATATGGTCCATAAATATAGTAAGATTTACGGCAAACGGCGTCTTAGTCTAGAAGTTTCTGGCATAACACAGGCTAAAATCTTGATGAAACTCGCCTCTTTTCTCATACAAATCTCGTCAGTTTTAAAAAGGCAATTTTACAAGAGATGTTATATAGATTCCTAAACGCTATACTGAGATATAACTTCCAATTTGGTTTTCGGTCTAAATGTTATATATCGAGGGTGTAGTGATAAACCCCGATAAATTTGCAAAATTAGTGTACGTTAAGCTAAAAATTCTGGTTCTAGTGGGCTGTTAAAACCTATTTACGATTTATTTGCATTTATCGGGTTTTAACACTGCACCCTCGATTCACAAAACTGGGTCTAGAATTTAAGCAGTCACTAAATTTGGCTATTGCACACATATTTTTAAGTAGGAAAGCTGTTTTAAATATTCATATTTAGACAAGTAAGTACTAAGAACTCGGTCAAAGCAAAAATTTGGTGTTTTCCTTTCCTTAGTGTACAAATCACATTTTTTTACATTTTAATGGCAGTGGTCACTCCAAACTTACGATAGCCGCTCATACATTTAAGGCAATTGATAATAGATCTTTTTGTCAAAATGTACGTGTGAAATTATTTATATTGGAAACTTTTATAGAGTTGGAAAGTAATAAAGAAATATATAAATTTATTTAATTAAATAGTACAGAAAACACTACAGAGTAGTAGCAGCATTTAATTGAAAAAAGGTGTTAGTTATAAGTTATATCAATTTCTTATCTCTATAAGTTTCCATAAAAAAAGAGATGTAACGAGCTAATAAAAAAATAGATTTAACGAAGACATGCTAACTTTCCGAAAATCTTATCTTACGGTACACAATAAAGGCGTAATATTCAAATATGTTTACCCATTTATATGAAAGTTTTATTTACACAGAAATATTACAATTAGTTTTTACCATTTTTAACAACTAAACTCCAAAATGGTTTAAATCATGGTATCCGGTAAAGTCAAAAAATCATTTTCATTCGACCTATAATAATTCTAAGACATTTCAAAACTGATTACTTATACGAGTCATAAAAACCAAAATGCAGCCAAAAATGTTTACTTATATGAAACCATAGACCATGTAAAAAAATCTTTTATAAACATTTATTTACTTTGTGAGAAATTAGAAATATTTAATTTGCTTACCAATATATTTCTGACACAATAGACTTAAGTAGGTATATTTAGCTATGACCAAAAAAATTACTTAATATATGTATATTATGATATGATGGTTTGACTCAAATATTCACACCATGGTAACTAGTTTTATGCCTAAAAACTAGTCTACAAATTCGAGAAATTAAACCAACATTTTGACTTACTTTGAAGTAGAAGTAGATAAAATCATGGTCAATTTCCCGTCTTCGACACCATTTCAAAATATATGAGCAACTTATTTTACCAAAAATTACCAATTCAAATATTACTGTGGTCTGAAATAAAATTAAATCAAAGCTAATAAACTCTTGTTTAATGCTTTAGAAACGATAAATAGAATTAAAGCAACAATAAAATGGTTACTTGTTGGAATCCCAAGAGTTTATGAAGAATTATGAACGCTCTAAGTTTTAAAATATTATTTTGCTAATATGTAATAAAATTAACTTTTAATTTGACCTACAACTTCGTAATGGTATGGTTTTTTACTCAAACAATGCCACGTGTAAATTACCAGCTTAATGTCTAAAAATTTGATTATAAATTCAAAAAATGTTGTTGTTATTGTTGTTTGAATGAAGTAAGAAGATGAAATCGTGCCCAAATTCCCGTCAAGCACAAAAATATCCACAAATTTTCGCGAAAAATTGGATATGTCAACTTTGTCAACAAGAAAGTTTGGTTTCACCAAGTCGACTGATTTTGGCTGCATTTCTTGTTTCATGTTATTTTCAGAAATAACCGAGAGTTGATATTTTATCAACCATAATATTTTTTTGTCGATAAGTTCACTTACTGAAGCAAGAATATAAAACTTGCCAAAAATATCTCGCCTCCAAAAAAAATCCTCAAATTTGCGCAAAAATGCCCAAAATTTCGACTTAAGCCTCAAGATCTCTAGTTAACCTCGATTTGTATGAGAAAGTTCCGGCTCAGCAGTTCAGTATGAGGGCGACCTTAGAGGGCAGGGCACGTGAGCGACTCCGCGGGTTATAACTCCATGTCGTGCGCCTCGTCGTCGCTGAAGTCGCTCATGGAGCTCTCGGAGTCGGACGCGGCGCCGTTGGACTTCGCCGCGGCGCCGCCGACGCCGGTGATCGCGTCCTTCTCCAGCAGGGCTTCCTCGGTCGCGAATCTTCGGACGTAGTCTGTTAATTTAAATAATACTGTACTATCTCTTAATATTAAGGCAAAGTTTGTGAGATTGTGACGGCTTCATCGGTCGCGAATGTAATCTGGATATAAATCACGTTCAGGTTCTATAATAATAATAAGCTGGATCAATAGTCAGATTCAGAAGGCAGTACTCCTGGACTCGGCGCGTTTAGTCAGGAGGTTCCTCTCTCTACAGCCCTAGTCGCTGGTCGCTTGAGCCTAGCTTCGCGACCGGTGATTCTCCGTTTTGATATATTTTTTACAGTAGGTAGTTTTATATGATTTTTTATGTAATCTAATGCAAAAAAATATATTTTTGAAGTGTTTAAAATGAAATAAAGTGAATAATAATCATATATTTCACCCCTATAAACATATACCTTACAGACTAACATAATATAAAGGTACGGTTTCTGAGATTGTGACGTTGTAGGATATCTGGACCGAACTGAAACTGAAATTTAGTACAATATCACTGAAACTGAAATGTAGTACTTAAGCCTGAGTTATTTCGTAAAGAATATTTTTTTAAACCTTGACCGAAAAAGTCTGTCTGTGGAATCATAGCAACCAAACGGATGAAGCGGTTTTTTTGTAAGTTTATAATGTTATCTTTAAAAATCCCCAATTCCAAAACTTAGAAATTGCTCAACCGATTTTTCGAAGTCTCGCTCAATAGTAACCTTTCATACATTTGCGTATGACGTTACATTATTGTGTAACGTCATACGCAAATGTATGAAAAAAAATATATATAATAATAATGTGTAAAAATAATATTATTATATTATTTTTACTTTCAAGGAAACTAAGTTTTCAGAATCAGGGATTTTAAATTTAGTTAATTTGTAGGTGACTTTTGGTAGATTATTTTTCATTGTGAGTGAAAGAAAGATATAGTAACGATGTTTTGTGTGATTTTTCTTCAAAACTACTTAATTTCACTTCTGTTTGTTAAGAATATTATAACCACGTAGTGATTTTTATTCTTGTCTACGGTGGACCCACACAACACAGGACGCTACAGGTGGCACTCTCCAAGCATCAATACAGTTGGCTCAGGACCGGAGTCGATGGCGAGAAGTGTTGAGAGAGCTGATGAGACGCCATAGTCACGTCCCTCAGTCATGAGGTTACGACTAAGAAGAAGTGATTTTCTTTCTTGTGTACTTACCTGATACTTTCTTCTTGTACTCCTCCGGTTTGTGGAGGTACATGGCGGCCGCGTCGCCGTTCAGGGGGTCGATGGGGTTGGGGTAGGTCAGCAGCTGCGGCAGGAACGACTCGAATATGTTCGACAGGTCTGCAATTATTGCGCATTTATCATAAATAAATACTACTATTATAAAGGCGAAAGTTTGTAAGTATGGATGTATGGATGTTTGTTACTCTTTCACGTAAGAACTACTGAACCGATTTAAATGAAATTTGGTACACAGAATCTCTAGAGCCTGAAAAATAACATAGGCTACTTTTTACCGCGGGAAAACGTCATTCCGCGGGAAAATCCATTATAACGCGGGTAACACCGCGGGGCACAGCTAGTAAATAAATATTTCCGGACTACTCACACAGCATCACCTAACCACAAACTAAGCAGAGCTTGTACTATCGATGTTAGGTGACTGATATACTACGTAGATACATTTTTTTTTGTAAATACATACATATGATACATAGAAAACACCCAGACCCGAAACCAGAGATTGTAGATCGTACAAAATCTGGTCTCCCGGCGGGAATCGAACCCGCAACCTCCTGAGCCTCAGGCGGACGTTCGCCCACCGAGCCACAGAGGTCGTCATTAAGCGTTCGATACAATAATATTTTTAGAATGTTGCTGCGACTGCAGCGGCTCTGTAGTGCGTCGGGAATGTTTGCGCAGTACTACACGGACGGATTCCATGCCATTGTGCGCAAAAAAACCGCGTCCCTGATGCGTAGAGTGCGGGTCAGTCGTAACAGCATCCTAAACAGCGTCGGAGAAGACATTTATTCTCCACTGTGGAGGTGTCTTGTGCAGAGGGTGATTAGTGAGGGTACTTATTTCCTTAACTAATGGGTCTCTCTCTGCACATTTTACCCTCTTTTAAATTAATTGTGTGTATAGTTTTTAATTTTTAATTTCTTCAAATATGGACTTGTTTGTCTGAAATAAACGTTTATTTTTTATTTATTAACGTATCTAAAATCTTACAAAATCTCAAATCCCGATCTAAAAATGTCAACTATCTAGCTATAACTGTTCTTTAGACACAGCCATTGTAATAACTGATAAAGCTGTGTTGTTCTATTCGCTTCTCAACTCAGTATAAAACATTGAAGCGAACTGTCAAGACAATGTTATTTTCTTGATATTTTTTGTTTAAGCAATTTAGTTTAAATAATTTTAAGTTGACCTGTCCATGTAGGCTATGTGCTTCTAAGGAAATAAACGTTTTGACTTTGACTCTGAGCCTGGTGACAGACAGAAAAACGATGAATTCTCAGTAACTAATAGGGTTCTATTTCACCCTTCGGGTCCTCCTCCTAGCTTCGTATCCCTCAATGCTGAGGGTCGTGACCAGCCCTTAGAATCACTTTCTTTAAGTTACTCTAAGGTTTAAGACTCACCGTAGAGGGCAGTCCACGCCTGGTTGATGACGTCCAGACAGACAGTTCCGGACACCTCGTCTATATTAGGGTGGTACACCTTGTTCATGAACCCTATGGAGGGTGACTTGAAGGGGTAGTGGTCGGGTAAGTGCACCCGGACTCGCCAGACGCCGCCCTCGTACGGAGCTGGAAGGAAACACAGGTCTGATTAAACTGGTCTTATGTACCCAAATTATACACAACACCGTGGGTTTTCTACACAAAATTAAATAGTTCTATGCGAGTCTTGTCAAGCCGTGTTGGCTAAAGTGGGAGGACACTCGACTTTTATTCCGAAGGTCGTGGGTTCAAACCCCGCCACGCACCTCTGGATTTTTCTTCTTGAGAAATTTATGTGCGCTTTAAACACGTGCTTTAACGGTGAAGGTTAAACATTGTGAGGAAACCGGCATGTTCTGAGAACTTTAAAAGAGTTTGAAGGGCATGTGACATTCACCAACCCGCACTTGGCCAGCGTGGTGAATAAGGCCTAATCTCTCTCGTCAAGAGAGAAGTCCCTGTGCCCAGCAGTGGGAACATTAATAGGGTGATGATGATGATGCGAGTCTTGAAAAATCATCGAGATTTTACACTTCGGGCTCCATCTTAGACCGAATCATGACTTATTTGAGATGATTGCGATAGGCCTATTTTCTCACAAGTGTCTGTTTTTTTTTTTAAATAACATTTATATGTATGTGAACTGATCATTAAACATATCTAACTTAAGTAACTTTGGACCGATCCATGTTAAATTTAAATGGGACACAAAATACGCGTCGAATTTAGAACTTTCCCTGAGTTTGTGCTAGAGGTATGTAGATACTGTACTGTGAGCACTCATTACGCGTAATATAACATGACAGCATACTTAAACAGTACCTAGTACCCGACAAAATGTATCATGACATCTTAACTCACTGCTGGATATAGGCTTCCCAAAGTTGTGCCCCAGAGTGTGTGTCATCATAATGAAAACTGTCATAAAACATAATGAAAGCTACTGGACGTCTAACGCTACATCTGCCCATCCTCCGCCACCAGTCAGTCATCACAGCCCTCTGTTCCACGTGCCATGACATCACCTTTTGATGAAATAAACAGTAGTATACTCACTTCCAGGGGGTCCAAAGAATTTGACACAAAACTCGTTTAGCCCTCCAAGTATGGTCACCTCATGTTTACTTTCGATACTGTTGGGTTTAGTTAAGGATTTTACAATTTAAATACATTTTTTTTTATTATTATTGATAAGCCTTCATTTGACCACAATCTCACCTGATGTAAAGTGACGATGTGGTCTAAGATGGAGCATGAAGGCCTAGAAGATGGCTTCCAAAAAGTAAAAGAAAAAATTAAGTGTATACTTAGTAATTAGATAATTAGGTGAAGATGTGTGAATATTTATTATTAAATCGGATTTAATTCGATAGATCAATTCAATGAAAAAAGTACATTAGCATAAAAATTAAGCACACCGTGGTATAGTCGATTAAATGCCTTTGGGTCAAAATTGCAATCTACGGTTTAAGTGAACTATTTTTATTTAGATTGAACTCTGCTATGCCAATAATATTGATGTGCTGTGCAGAACTTTTAAAAGAGATAATTATAATTACCAAATTTCAGACAAGACCTTGCTTTCTCACTGAATTACCTACATTTAAATCCGGTCTTTTAAGAAAGTCACATTTAAACTATGAAAAACTCACATTATATTCATTTTAATCTCCAAAAGAAAATGTTTGTGAGGCGTGTATTGATAAGATAACCCAGATTGATAAATATTTTCTCACGTATGAAATTATCGAGTAAGAGCAAAGCTTAAGTTATTCGGTATAGATACAAAAGACCCTATAGTAAAAAAATACATAGTCAATAGTTACATGGTCTAAATAAATAAATATTTCCTGTCTAATCACACAGCATCACCTAACCCCAAACTAAGCAGAGCTTGTACTATGGCTGTTAGGTGACTGATTTACTACATAGATACATTTTTTTTGTTAATAAATACATATAAAAAACACCCAGACCCGAAACCAGAAATTGTAGATTTGTTGATTGTAGAAAGTGAGAAATGTAGAAACAACAGTTGATTCTGCTGTTCTCTTGGATATTTTAAACAACGCAAAGGATTATAAATCTAAATTTAAAATTTAAGAAAAACCCCCGATTCCTATGCCTTAATTTCCTTAAATGTATAACAACATAATATTATGTAATGTGGACGCGATGCGTTTTCATTTGATACCCTACACTAGTATATTTGCAGATTTTCGGTTTTCCTTCCCCACTCTAACCCCCATAACTTTTAAACGGCTCAACCGATTTTCATGAAACATGTCTAAGAACACTCGCGCCAGACTCACCTTTCATACAAAAAAAACTAAATTGAAATCGCTCCATCCGTTCGGGAGCTATGGTGACACAGACAGACAGACAGACACACAGACAGACAGACAGACAGACAGACAGACAGACAGACGGACAGACAGACACGTCAAACTTATAACACCCCTCTTTTTTGGTCGGGGGTTAATAAAGAAGTCTTCAGCGGCAATTTGCAATTGCGAAGTCGGGCGGGTTTCTAGTATGTACATAATGAGTTTCAGATAAGTGATAATTCAAAACGCTTGCAATGCAATAAGCCCAGTATAAGTGAAGACCTACAATTCTCGGTGAGTAAGGAATACAATGTTGCGTTCTATTTAGTCTGGAAAACTAGTGCTCTGCTGGTCTAACATGACCTAAATAAAACGTATAGGTAGACTAGATAAGACTAGAATAGATAACTTGTAGCAAGAGCTAACCGCTCGTCGGTTTGTAAAAACCTAATTCTACAAATGAACAAGTGTTAAGGTTTAACATACTTTCTGCCTTTACGCCAGCCCAGACGAAGACGAGGCTAAATCTATTTTAAAAATTTACAAATACCCGTGATACCACAACCATAATAGTTTATGCAAAAGTAAAAAAAAATATTATTTGTAATGTGCACGTGATGCGCTTTCATTTGACATTCGTTTTTCTTCCCCACTTTGACGCCCCATAACTTTTAAACTCGCACGTAAGTCTTCTTTAATATTTAAAATAAATAAATTTAAATAACTTCATCCATTCGGGAGCTATGGTGTCACAGACAGACAAACACGTCAAGCTTATAACACCCCTTTTTGCGTCGGGGGTTAAAATTTAGTGCTAACTCTCAATAACTTTGAGCATTACATTACATTACTTTATTTTATAAGATTTATATTTTTTATGTATGTTAGTCTATAAGGTATATGTTTATATGGGCCTTAGATGCCTGAAATAAATGATTTATTATTATTATTACAATGCTTTGAGTTTAATTATGAAGTTTCTAAGATTTGTCAAAACAAACAACGGAAATATCTTTGGAAACGAACAGATCTTTTACCTGTATGGTACAATTCGTAGGAACGTTACATCCAAACTTCCGTACTAATATTATAAATGCGAAAGCAACTTGCGCTCTGTTTCTCTTTCACGCAAAAACTACTGGACCGATATATATTAAATTAGGTACACAGATTCTCTAAAGCCTCAGAGAGGACATAGGCTAATTTTTTCCGCGGGAAAATGTTATTACGCGGGTAATAACGCGGGGCACTACTAGTGACAGATATATGGTCGAGAAACCAGGGTTATGTGTCGGTGACGACCGAATGAAGGCAAAGAGCCGTAAACCAAGAAGTATCAATTGTATACGTCAGTAAATCGTGAATCGATAAGGACGAAGGGTAATGACTTTAAAACTACATAAGTCGTATTCAACTTTAATGTTAGGTAGTACCTATTGGCATTAAGTTTATAAGATAACTTAATTATTAAAGTATAGTTAGTCAGTAATTTGTTTACAAATATAGAAATAGTATCTATCTGTTTGTAATTTGTAATGCCTCTAGACATTTGATAAACTTTATCAAAATGAAAAGTCTAAGGGCCTATTGCACCATTTTATTTATTACTAGCGGCCCGCCCCGGCGACGCACGGGTAAAAAAAGTTCCCGGCAATTTGTCCTTATTTGACAAACAGACATTTTAAAACCAAAATCTGCTCAATCGGCCCAGCCGTTCTCGAGTTTTAATCAGACTAACGAACAACAATTCATTTTTATTTTATTCGGAATACTAACAGTTATAATTACTTATCTAATAACATATTAATAATTAATAAATATAGAGCTATTTCGCTCAAAAAAATAGGTGTCGAGTATTTTTGATCGGACTAACAGATGGACCGAGTTCCATTTTTTATGTAGTCATCGTGTCTATTTAGTGAAAGCTAATTCATGATAGCAAGTCGCAGTCAAACCGACTAGTTTCATTCGGTCATCTTTGAGGGAGGCCTAAGCATGTACTGGACGTACATGATAACGCATTCGAGATTATGACGCTTCTGTGGAGAATAGAAATAGACACCAGACAAATCGAGTTAGTAACAATCGAGCGAGATTTCGTAGAGTTGCAAATATTCGAGGTAAACGACCCTAGGGGCAGGCACCTGAACTTTGGCCTATGAATTTCAATCGATCCTGTCTGCTGTTGGGTCAATAACTTGAAGGCTCTTGATCGGCAAATTTCAGCACTTGTTTTTAGTGTGCCGTAGGTACCCGAATGGGATAATTAAGAATCCTATAACTAAGACTATCCATCCAGCTGTCTGACTGTCTCCAGGTCGTTTCTTTTGAACCCTGATTATATTTTTATTTATAGAAAATGTGTTTCTAGATTCGAAAAAGTTGCAAAAAAAGTTTTTTTTTTTTAATGGCGGACTAGTAGGTATCAGTATTCCAAAATTTTGGCACAAAATAACCTCTGTGTATGGAACCTTGCAATAAATATTTTTCATCTCAGTAGGTATAGAAAAATTTTGCGATTTTTTTGAAGCGAACTGTTATGAACTTATGAAAATGTTATTTAATTGATATTTTTACAAAAAAAAAAAAATTAACATTTTAAGTTGACCTGTCAATAGTATAAACGTCCCTGTGCTTTTAACGAAATAAACGTTTTGACTTTCAAATCAAATCAAAACCTATTCAAAAAGAAAAAGAGAGAATGAACAGACAATAAAAATCTATAAATTAACGCTTTTTTTTGGAAACCGGCTGAATTTTTAAATATTTAAGTACATACGTAAAATACTTCATAAGGAATAAGGAATATGTCGAGGGTGCAGTGATAATATGTGTGCAAAATTAGTTTACGTTAACTGTAAACATCACTAGAAATAGCAAAAAAATCTGATTCTAGTAGGCTAATAAAACATATTTACGATTTATTTGCATTTATCGGTTTTTAACACTGCACTCTCGATGTATGAGACAAAGTATAAAATACACAGGACAGCCATTTTCTTATACTTTACAATCTATACTAATATTATAAAGCTGAAGAGTTTGTTTGTTTGTTTGTTTGAACGCGCTAATCACGCTACGACCAATAGGAGCAAAGATATAGTGGTAAATGTGTAAAAAACGGGAGAAATTATTTCATCTTTGAAGCCTTCCGTTGCGTGCGCCGTGAAAACGGTTCAAGATACACAAAAAATATGTATTAAAGAATAATAGCTCTTTTAATGATCTAAAAAACAGTCCGCGATAGTATATGTCTATCTTTTAAGATTAACTCACAAAAACCGTTTTTATGGTACCTAATTTGGTCGAAATAATTTGTTTAAGTTGTATCAACATAATAATATATTAATCTTTATTCAAATAAATATGTTGTTGGTTAAGAGTACTTCATCCATTATAACGCGGGTAGCACCGCGGGGCACAGCTAGTGCTTTGATAAAGAACTTTACGCAGACTGTCAACGAACTCGACTGGGCAATGGCCGCAAAAAAACTATCAGACGCAAAAGAGATAAAGAAATTCACTTTAAATTTAAGTTTCTAATCGCTAACCAATAGGCATGATGACTACATTAAATAGCTATTCTGTTTAGTCCGTCTGTCTGTCTTAAAGTATTTTTTTGGACGGGCAAAAATACTGGTTGCCTATTTTTCGCTTTACCAATAAGTAAGTGCTAAAATATAGAGCATCGAAGTTCCGGGATCCAAAGGCTGCCTGGAAGAGATCGCTTTTAGTGATAAGGCCGCCCGTTGTCTCACTTTTTGCTACGCACAATTCTTTGTGTTATTTTTTTTTTGGTGTTTCAATAAAGAATATTGTACTGTATTGTATTGTTCCGGAGTGGGGGGCTATTGACGTGCAAATTTTGTGCATATCACACGAAAGCGTTACGTTTGAAGTGAATAGGTTGACCAGTTTAAAAGTTATGAGAGTAGTGGGGAAGGAAAACCGAAAATCTGCAAACATACTCGAGTGGGGCCTCAAATGAAAGCGCATCACGTGCACATTACAAAATAGTATGACTTTTTACTTTTAAGGGAAAAAGGAAGGGCCACTTCCCTCCCTCCCTTCTGTAATCGGGGGTTTTCTTTAATTTTTAAATTCAGATTATTTAACGCGAGTATAGTAAAGGCGTAAAGTAAATGATGTATAGCGTTATGATAACATTTAAATAATTAATTAATTGATTAATTTAATCGTTTATCGTCGTAACGTCATTTGTATTCATAACTACATTAGTATTGCTTAAAGCCGATGTTTCAATCCTATGATGCAGTCAATTTTTAACCCCCAACCAAAAAAAAGATAGGTGTTTTGACGTGTCTGTGGCATCATAACTCCCGAACGGAGGAAGCGATTTCAATTTAGTTTTTTTATATGAAAGGTGACTTTTTCGCGATTGTTCTTAGACATGTTTGATCAGAATCGGTTGTGCCGTTTAAAAGTTATGAAGGGTAAAAGTGGGGAAGAGAACCGAAAATCTGCAAAATATACTCGAGTGGGGTATCAAATGAAAGCGCATCGCGTATCGCCCATAGCAAAATAGGTATTATGGTGTTTTTGTACTTTTAAGGAAATTAAGGCATTGGTATCATGAATTTTCTTAAATTTTTAATTTTGATTTGTCTATCATCTATATAAATAAAAATGAATTGTTGTTCGTTAGTCTGATTAAAACTCGAGATCAGCTGAACGGATTTATCTTATCATAGTCTTGAAATGTTCGTGGAGGTCTAGGGAAGGTTTAAAAGACGAGAAAAAATCGAATAATTGCCGAGAAAAAATTGAATAAAAACCCGTGCGAAGCCGGGGCGGGCCACTAGTTATAAATATACTTGTATAACACTTTTTTTTTGAGGCTTATAGGAGGTAAAGAGAATGTTTGATATTAAACGTTATTCAAAACCTAAATTAGTGCCAAATCTGTTTAACAACAGATAATAACTACCCACCTAGTCTAGATGGCGCTGCTATCTAAGCAACTTAAGCTCCGTAACAAAATTAATAAAAAAATAGTTAAAGTGCATCTCTAGATAATTCGAGTAGATTACTGTGAATAGTGTTGGTCATCTCACACATAAAACTGTTTGTGGCTTGCTAAGTACATTCACCGAGAAGAAAAACAACAAAGAATAATACGAAGAAATATCAGGATAAACAAGTATTAAAACAGATTATTAGCTAATAACAGCAGTACTTGGCAACACCCCTGAAACATAAGCACAGATTCTACGCGATAAACAACGGAATTAACATCAATAAGTGAGTAAAATTTCAAAATTTCACTTAATTTGAGCCGTTATAAACAACACAAAGAGACTTCTTTGTTTTGTTGACATCTCATGAGTCACGAATCGGTTGCGGTACATAAAGAGAAATTACGCACCAACTAACTTCAAAATTTCGACGTCCTCATATCAGCTTCCGTGGTGGAGCGTAACGTCGTACAGAATTAAGATCTAGGCGCGACGATTGCGGGTTCGAACCTCCAAATATCGATTGAACTTTTTGCACGTAAAATATAACGAAAAGTCACCAGAA
Source organism: Gymnoscelis rufifasciata (assembly GCA_929108375.1). NCBI lineage: Eukaryota > Metazoa > Arthropoda > Insecta > Lepidoptera > Geometridae > Gymnoscelis > Gymnoscelis rufifasciata. The sequence goes on along the minus strand of OV815327.1, from coordinate 1,015,641 downwards.
CCCAAAATAATGACCTCTTCGGACAATATTATTATAAGGCGGGCTCATTCACAACTGGTTCTCGAAACAACCAGCAAACTAAATGAGTCGGATATGAGTATAGACGAGACAATAGATGGCAGCACCAGTAGTTTACCCGACATATCAACTAATATTAATACTAATGAACAATGTCTTATGGATAAAATACAAAGCCTTCAGTTGGAGTTAAAAAGCGCTCATAACGAAATTGAACGACTACTGCTTGAAAACACAGAATTAAAGAATAATAATAAGGAGTTAGTAAAAAAAAATGTCATGTATAAAAAGCTTGGTACTAGCCCTAAAACACCTATTTACCAGACACGAAAAAATACAAAAATTCAACAAAATATAAAGATGGACAAACACACAGAAATAAACACGTCTAAAAATACAGAAGTACATCAAAAAGAGTTTAAAATCACCTATAAACAAGGTCAGACTCAAACAGATAAAATATCAATGATTCAAAAAGAAACTCAGACTGACTTTGTTTCCGACAAGAGTAACAAAAATGATGTAAAAACACAGACATATAGTGGGTCAGAAAATAAATTATATTTCGCAAAACATGCAAATAATTGTATAACACAAAAATACACACCAAAAATTTGTATTGTAAGCAATAATAAGTATAACAAGGTCCTAGATATCGCCCAGAATACCTTAAGAAATGATTATCAAGTTTGTCATTACTTAACCCCCAGAGCAAGGATTCAACAGATACTTCACGATATACATTCTAAACTTAATGGGTTTACTATGGAAGACTACTGCATTCTGATGTTAGGTGATGAAGACTTTTTCGAAGACTGCAATGTACCCAATATTATAAAATACATTCGATCTACTCTACAAAAGATAACGCAGACAAATGTAATAATATGCGCCCCGTGTTACCAATATGGATTAGGAAAGCAAAATATTAATCTTAAGATAGAAAAATTTAACAAGATGTTGTATAGAGATGTAATCCTTCACAAATATGGCTACCTATTGGATTCAAACAGAAATCTATCCTATGACTACTCCATGTTTCACAAACCAACTGGACGTATAAGTAACTTTGGCCTTCGAGTTGTGTTTCAGCACTTGGCCTATGTGATTGAAACTATGGGGAAAAAAAATTGGATAATTATAATAATTGTAACATACATGTACCAATAACCACATATGAAGATAACATGAATGAAAATCAGTTTTTTCTTTTATAAGAATCTGAATATTTTACATCAGAATATTGCAGGCCTTCTCGGAAAATCGGACTTACTTACTATTTGTTTGAACGAACTACAAGAGCGACAAAAGCGTGTAGATGTACTATGCATTACAGAGCATTTTATGATGGAGGGACATGAACAATTTCTAGCACTATCCAACTACACTTTGGCGGCCTGCTACAGCCGCAGCGACAGCAAGAGGGGCGGAGCCTGCGTGCTCGTGCACAATGAACACAATAGATGGAAGGAGCTGAATCAAATAAAGGAGTATTCCGTTACGGGTATTTTTGAATGCTGTGCTATAGAACTGATAAATTATAACATTGCAATTATATGTATGTATAGAGTACCTAAGCCTATTTATATTAATTTTTTTATGAGCAATTTGTATAAAGTTTTGTGCGAAATTAGTAGGAAAAAGTACGAAAACATTATATTGGCTGGTGATTTTAATATAGATATTTTAAAAAGAAATAACATCACGCTTGACTTTGAATGTCTATTGTTAAATTATAATCTTAGACTTGCTCTGAAGCAACCCACAAGACTTAGCAGTAGAACTTGCATTGATAATTTTGCGCACAATTTTAAAAAACGCTGTACTACCGAGGTCCTTGAATTTGCATTATCCGACCACACATCACAATTAATTCAGGTTCCGATAAAAAATCTTTCTACTCTCAAATACTGGCGAGTAAAAAGGAGAGATTACTGTTCAGAAAATATTGAAAAATTCAAAAACACATTAGCAAGCATTTCTTTTTCAGAAATATACAATGAACCAGACCCCAACAAAGCGTATGATATGTTTAATACAACTTTTTTAATGTTCTATAATCTCTGCTTTCCATATAAAATGGTTACAATAAGAACGTCAAAACCGGTACATTGGATATCCAGAGGTATAAGACAATGCTGTAAAAACAAAAGAACTCTTTTGTGGGAACTTAGAAAAGCTCCCACGAAATCCAATAAAATAAAATACAATAACTATTCAAAAATTCTAAAAAATATTGTAAAACTAACACAAAAAGCGCGTAATAATTATAAAATAAAAATGTCAATAAATAAAAATAAAACAAGTTGGAATGTTATAAACAGTACAAAACCGTGTCTGCCAAAGAATACAATTGACGAAATAATAATAAATAATTGCTCCATAACTAATCCCATTGACATCTCAAATTCATTTAATAATTACTTCATTGATAAAATAATGCCAATAAATAAAACAGGACATAATGCAACCAAAAACATAACGAAACATAAAAATTCTATCTTCCTTAAACCATGTATTCCATCTGACATTACTAAAATTATAAACTCCCTAAAAAATACAAATAGCGTTGGGTACGATGAAATCTCAACAAAAATATTAAAAAACGTCACGCAGTATGTTTGTACTCCATTAGCTTATTTAATCAATGTATGCATTAGCGCGGGTGTATTTCCTGACGCTTTAAAAGTATCAATTATAAAACCTTTGCATAAAAAACAATCAAAAAAGAATTTGGAAAATTATAGACCAATCTCACTTATACCAGTTATGTCGAAGGTTTTTGAGAAATACATTTATAAATTGCTAAACAACTACCTTGAATCGAATAAGTTGTTTTGTAGTGAACAGAAGGGTTTTAGGGAAAACAAAACAGTCAATGTAGCTCTATATGACTTTCTCTCTCGTGTGTCGTATAACGTAGACAAGAATATACCTGTCTGCTCTATCTTTTGCGACATGACACAGGCATTTGATTATGTAGAGCACAATATTCTACTTGATAAGCTAGAAGCATATGGTGTTAGGGGTAATGCTCTACAGCTCATAAAATCATACCTAGAGAAGAGAAAACAAATAACTCATATCACTAAAATCGACTATAAAACTAAAAGAGAGATGGTTTACGCCTCTCTGGAACGTGAAATTGTGTATGGCGTCCCACAGGGGAGTGTGCTAGGACCTCTATTGTTTCTAACTTATATAAATGATCTACCGAAAGCAACCATACAACATATGTCACTCTTTGCGGACGATAGTACGGTAACGGTAAAATGTGACAATATTATTAATTACGAAAATGACATAAACCTTGCACTGACATCTATTATACAATGGCTAGAAAATAATAATTTAAAAATAAATGTAAATAAAACTAAAGTAATTCATTTCCGACAACGCGATATAGCTGCAGTAAAAAACATTGACATAAAATATAATAATAACAAAATCGAAGAAGTTGACACTACAAAATTTTTAGGAGTAGACATTGATAAAAAATTAAACTGGAAACAACATGTAGAGAATGTTTGTAAAAAAGTAAATAGCCGAGTTTACGTACTACATAAATTGTCATTTTTAGTGAATGAGGAAACTCTACTACTTGCATATCACGGCTTGATTGCCTCGATTTTAAGGTACGGTTTAATTTTTTGGGGTAGCTCTACTGACGTTGTAAAGGTATTTAAGTCACAAAAAAGATGTATTCGAACCATGTTCCGTATTAAAATGACTGATTCTTGCAAACCACTTTTTAAAAAGTATAACATTTTGACGCTACCATCTATGTATATTCTTGAAACAGTTATGTTTGTTAGGAACAACCCTGACCTGTTTTGTCAGGTTTCTGATACTGTTCCCCGAAACAGACGAGACCAACTTAAGGTCTGTAGTCTCACCTGCAAAAAAAAATTGATGCGCAAAAGTTTGTTTGGAATGTCGTCTATTTTATATAATAAACTTCCGCAGACAATTAGAAAGTTGACAACCGGAATGTTTCAGAGAAGGCTGAGAGCAATTTTACTAGATAAATGTTATTATGATATTAGAGAATTTTTAAATGACAAGTCTATTGACAAAATTTGACATTAGGTACAATTTTAATTATATATGTGATGAAAAATGATTAATTGATTAATTTAATTTAAATAATTTTATGATAAGATGACATTATGTAACAAATGAAATTGCATGCTCAATGGGTAATTTACATTGATACTAATTTATATATTTAAGATCTTTTATGTACATGTAAATGCAATAAATAATTACTTTACTTTACTTTACTTTACTTCACCCTTGTTTATATCTCTAATAGCTGCAAAATAAGGCATAAATAGGCTTATTTGGTTTAGCTTATTCAGTTGTAATACATAGAAATAAGGAGTTTTTATGATGATGATTATGTGCAAATATATTTAAAACAGAACAAAACTAACTGTTTCAAGGTTTCACATTACAAACATTTAAAGAAGGAAAATGATTATTTGAATACAACAATTACTTAATTATAGGTAATAGTTGAAGGGAAAATGGTTATGATTATGCAAATGGACTTTTAACTTCCTCTAATGAAGGTTATTTTAAAATTAATTTAGTTATTACCAAATTAGTCTGTTAATGTAGCTTAGTAAGCGAATTTAGGGTCAATTCTAATTCTAGAACTAGAACAGACCTGACATCTCTATAGTGGCAATGGTGGCCACTTTAAATCTAACCTAAAATACTCGAAAAATATTTAAGTTTTATCTTTGAGTTGTTTTGGTAAAAATAATGGTGATAGAACATTGTTTTGAATTATTATTTTTTATCAATTTGCATGTATTCTAATAAATAAATTATATAACTAAAGAGTTTGTTTATTGCTTTGAACATGCTAACCTCAAGAACTACTTGTCTATTTTAATTATATCTTGTTTGGACTATGAAACTCTACAATCATTTTTCAAATTGGACCTGAGATGTGTGAGTTCACACAAACATAGTCTCTTATTTTTTTATTTATACAACAAAACTCTATACACCTGTATATCAACAAAGGGCTGTTATTTACTTAACAAAGAGAAATTCACAAATTGCTTGCAAGACAGGTATATTAAGAATCTATTATTGTGGTAATCAACCGATTAAGTATATTTAATTTACCCAAGACAAAAGATATATGCAGATTAACTTTGGTCTTTTTTTATCACTTTCAATAGTAAGGCCCCACTGTGAAACTATTAAAAAAAAATTTTAATTGTATATTGTAACCAACACAATAGTATTTTACAAACATCCATTTAGTTGACAAATTACTATGCAGGGGAGTTAAATTATCTATTTAGGTTAAAATCTAGGGTTAGTATATAATCTGATTGCCAAAGTTATAAACAAGGTCACAGATGTTCTGTTAAAAATAAACAGAGATTAATATTGATATTTCACAAAACTTTAAAGTGTACAAAACAAATAAATTCAAATTAAAGTATCAAAACATAGTGTATTTTTTGTAGATATAATTTCAATGCAAAATTGAATTTAATAAATCATAAAAAAACAGCTTCTTTTTCAACTTATTTTTTAAACAGCTAAAATTTTAAAGCTTAGTTTGAGTGACCAGTTAGGTTTAATAGATTTATTGTTCTAGAACATTGTTTCAAAGATAAGGGTGCTACATGTTTACATAGCAACATTATTATGCCATTCCACACAAAGCAGAACAATGGTATTAATATTCTGCCCACATACGAGACAAAGACGAGAATAACAAAATAATGAACCAAATCTGGCCCTACTATTTAAAAATCATAAAACGAGAGTTACACAGCTCGTATGGCCGTAACACAACGAAAAATGCGCAATAAAGACCATGGCCTAGATTGAATATTACGAAATATACAATCTAGTAGACGCGGAAGAGCTGCGTTACGTAGGTACGTGGTTTATCTACGCGTTATATATAGATATAGCCAACGGCCAGCAAGAATGCACGCAACCTTACATTACTAGCCAAAGGTCTCACTAAAAACTTTGATAAAATTTTCATCAAAATAACAAAGAAATAAAGGAACCCCCATCAGAAACACACCCCATATTGATTTTAGCAAGGGTAGTGACAATCAGCTGATAGCCCTTCGTAGTTATTTACATGGAGGGCCTCGAACGCAATAGGCTCTTTGTATGACGATAACAAAGAAAGGATACAGTTTGATGACATCCGTGTCCATGCGACGTTTCCCAGCGCTCGGTGACGACATCTTCGTGATCTATTGCTAATAAATCACAATATCGAACACGAACACCAGATAAAACTCACACACCACGCAGCGAAACTAAATTTTCGTCCACCAGCAGCAGTCAGAAAAATAACATTGTAGAAAAACAATGGACACAAGCCATAGACATTATTTTTTTTCTTTATAGAGTAGAATTTCGAAGATGATGTGTAATTCAACTCTTTGACCAACATAACAAAACCAAATAACGTTAAAAACCAGTCGAATGCGAAACATAACGTTATTTTATCCGAGTGTAGAAGGGCCCTTAATCATAGACAAGGAGGCGAATGCGTCAAATTTATAAAAAGTAGTAAGTTGTCTCTGCTTCATCATCAGCAGCAAAAAACTTCGCGTGTTTGAGTGGAACTTGCTATTTTTATTTCATCTAAATTTAGATTTCTTTTGCATACACAAACTGAAACTTAGTCTGTAAGGTGCGCGTATCAATTGCAACGCTGCGTCAGCGTGTCACAAATGCGGAAACATGTGTTTTGATGTGAACATCAATTGGTGATATATGACAACAAATTTTTAATTATCTCAGGATTCCTGGGTTGGGTTGTGTCTGTAGTGATAAAGGGGCTTTGTTGTGAGTTGTGACGGACGTAGTACAGCGAGTTGGGTTGAGAGCGGCGACAGTGCGGCGACCGTGGGAGTGATCGGCTCGTTTCCGGCAGTAATGGGGTTCCTACGGTGAATACGTGATACTTCCTGCAGGCATGGCGAGCCCTGGGATCGGGGCCTCGTTTGACCCCAATGACATGACCAGGTTAGCTCATCAATCATCTTATCAAATTCAAACATCAACTTGCGAAAATTTGCCGCTACATGTAAGTTACTCATGTGAAAAACAACCACAACAATATCAAATTACAAACAAGTTGCCACCTAAATGTTCTGTATTATGCCATTCTACCCATCACATAATACAAAATTGTGATTTTTGTATCTAGAATATGATTGTACAGGTAAAACCTCATAAAAAATACAGTTTACATGCCTAAAGCAGTACATATTAAGCAATTTGCAACCAATCTTAGTCCTATACATCTGAAGGCACATTTAATTAATAACTATTTACAATCAGCTTGGATGCATGCTCACTAACGGTAGCAATATAGGTCTGCCTGATCTGCAAAGACATACTATAGATAATTCAAAAATATAAAAAGAATGAAAGAAATATATTTATTTGTGTACAAAACTATAACAGATACCATAATTAAATTAAACTTAGATTAAAGTACACAAATGGGTTGACACTCAGCATGGTGTCACTATAAAACATAACTTCACAATTATAAAGGTAAACGAGGCAATTTTGCTGACTAATTGTCTAATACTGATACCAGTTTGGATGTTTTTCCATGAGAACCACTAATTTCTTGTGTTATTGTATACATTAACCCTCATTATGCATAATACAAACAATGCATGATCATAATAACGACCTCTGTGGCTCGGTGGGCGAACGTCCGCTTGAGGCGCAGGAGGTTGCGGGTTCGATTCCCGCCGGGGCTCCAGATTTTGTACGATCTACAATTCTGGTTTCGGGTCTGGGTGTTTTCTATGTATCTTATGTATGTATTTACAAAAAAAATATGTATCTATGTAGTATATCAGTCACCTAACACCCATAGTACAAGCTCTGCTTAGTTTGGGGTTAGGTGATGCTGTGTGAGTAGTCCGGAAATATTTATTTATTTATATTTTATTTATTTATTTATAATAACAGATTGTGTTTTTGCTGGTACAGAAAGTCATTATTTTCTTTAAAAATCTAACATTGATATGGACAAACCACAATAAAGCAAAGAAACAAATAAGCAATTTAAAAAAATCTCCTTGTGGTTGGGTTGTCAGTCTCTTTCGACCCATAACAAATTATTCATTCTAATTCTAAGTGGAGGAACTGAGATCTGCACTGACATCTCACCTAGGAGTGTTCTGTGCATTATCCCCCCTGCCTAACCAGGCCCCAACCAGCCCAACCCCCTGAAGTAGTGGGGTAGGACCTTCAACAAGACTTGGACATATGGCAAACCAACAAAATGTGTTGTATAAAATACCATCCAAAGAAGCTAATAAAGTCATTATATTATTAAAAACTTTTTTATTTAAAAAAAAAATAAGTATATTGTTGCAATGTTATGTTAATATTGAGAAATGTATGTATTTTAAAATATTGCCATATAAAGTTTGAATCTGAAAAATATAATTAGGTATCTGCTTACTTGTGCTGCTTGAGAATACAGATTACATGTTAGCTAAAACTTTTTCTGGTTCACAGTAATTGTATGTCCCTACTCCCTAGCATTAATAAAAAATGTGTGTGTGCTATTGTCAGTATTCCACCTTGGGAATCTTGCAAACCTATTTTCATCAAATTTAAGCTGTTAACATTGCCCATTATGTTTTATGTACATTAAGTTAATGTTATGGTTAACAGATAATGCTTTCTACAGTGTCAAGGACTATTTAGAATTTAAATCTTGACTATGTATAATAATTGACAATTATAATTTTAATGATTGAACCATGATTAAGTAGCTGTAATTGACATTTAATTTAATCTTGACCTATTATATTTTATTGTACAAAATTTTTGTATGCCAATGTTTTTTGGTGAAGTATGTGAACCTAAATTAAATTGTAATACTTGTAATCTTTTATGTACCATATTCCATATTTCATGCAATAAATGATTATTATTATTATTATTAAATAAATATTGTTGAACAATCACAAAATGCGAAAATTTATGAGCATGTAAGTTGCTCTCTCATGCAAAAACTACTGGATGGACTTTGTCGTTTACATAGCAAAATAAGATAGACTATTTTATACCGCAAGAAAATACAATAATTGCAAACAAAGCTGGTTTTAAGTCAAATTTTGCATGGACATAGCTGGTTTCCCAGTAAAAGACAAAAGTCACTTTTTGATTTGTGGGTGTCAGTGGTTTTTATTCCCCTAATGTAGTTAGAATTTCTATGTATAGTCCAGTTGCATGTCAGTCCTGTTTCAGTAATTAATAATCCTTGCTAAGCTGAACCATTAATTATGTTCTCTAAGCAGCAGTGTGCACACCATCCTAAGCAGTGCTTAGGATTTTTCGTCATCAATATAATTGCCTGATAGCGTCTTAAGTTCTGAATTTAAACTGCTTTTAACTAGAATACATGCAAGGCCTACTATAGTAGACCAGGGTAAATAATTTCGTCTTTTGTGTTCCTAGTAGATCCTATGGATCCAAAGGTTGCCTGGAAGAGATCACTTTAAGCGATAAGGCCGCCGATTGTACAACAAATGTGGCTCTTCTTCTTTTCCGTTACGCTCTTGACAGAGCGGTCGTGGTCGTCATGTGTCGGCGGTGTGGGCAGATGATATTCGCCTCACGACAGCGCGCCACTTTTCTCTGTTGGAGGTCATCCTGCTGCAATCCTTTAACAGTAGTTTTTATTTGGTCTGTCCATCGTATGGGAGACCTTCCACGCGGCCTTGTGCCCTCTACCTTTCCTTGAACAACAAGACGTTCGATGGACTGATTGTCGCGCCGAGAGACGTGTCCGAAGAACGTAAGTATGCGAGACTGTACAACTGAAAATAGACGCTGCCCAATGCCGAGTTCTTGGAGAATATAAATGTTGGTGCGAAACTCTGTCCATGATATTTCAAGCATTCTTCTCCAACACCACATCTCTAAGGCATCTATTTTCTTCTTTTCCACTTCTCGCAATGTCCACGTCTCTCTCTGCAGCGTATAGGAATATGGGGAAAATAAGGGTTCGCACAAGTCTGGTCTTAGTAGCTCTAGTAATGTTTCTGTTCCTCCTTATTTTGTCCATTGCTGTTCTCGTAACAAATGTGGCTATTGATTGTTATTTTTAAGTTAGTCTGTAAGCATTGGTGTTCAATAAAGATATTATCTATCTATCTAATTTTATAATAAAAATATTTTAGTATTGCATGCTAGAAACTAGCAGCTGTAGGTAATCATCATGCTACTTTTTACAATCACACTAAAATGTGATTCTCTAGTAAACATTTACAATGTCAAAACATACTTGTAGTAAACTGTACCATGCAAATACTAAATATTGAGGTATCAAAAGCCATTATATTGTTTTTCATGTAAAAAATATGGCATTGTCTGTTGTGTTATAAATGGTTGATTGAGAGAGAGAGAGAGAAATCTTGATTTGTAAGGTTTAGATTGTGGTTTACATCCACCATATAGAAGTGACCTCTGTTCTTAGATCACAGTACATTGTATGCCTATTAGGTAACTTAATAACTAGACCATGACACATCTACCAAGCTACTAATTCAAAATCATTATTATAATGCTATTTCCTATTTCCCCAGTTCTATACACCTACATTCAATCAGTCATTTATTAAAATTCAAGGAAATAATTACATAATTAACAGTCTTAGGATAATGCCCCTCAAATAACGTAAACATATAAACCTTAGTTCCCTTAAAAGTATAAAGTCATACTGTTTTGTAATGTGCACGTGATGCGCTTTCATTTGAGATCCCACTCGAGTATATTTGCAGATTTTCGGTTTTCCTTCCGCACTTTCCCTCATAACTTTTAAAGGGGTCAACCGATTTCCATAAACATATCTTAGAACACACGCGCGAAAATCACCTTTAATACAAAAGAAACTAAATTAAAATCGCTACATCCGTTTTTGAGCTATGATGTCCAGACAGACAGAGAGACACGCCAAAGTTATAACACCCCTCTTTTTAGTCGGGTGTTAACTATATCTGCTCTATAGGTAAAAAAAGTTGTGTGTGCGATTCACACACGGTAGAAGTGAAACTTCAGTAAATCGACAAAAGAATGAGATGAATAAAAAAAAATACTGTGCAAAAAGATTTTGTTCGGGCGGTCACCCATCCAAGTACTGGCGTTCCGGAGAGTTGCTTAACCATGTTAGCGTTTAAGATTGGCTTACCTGACGTATTTCCGTTGCATCCGGTCGGAAATCACAACGATTCTAAAGAAGTTTCACGTCAATAAATATACGTAATATGTATTTCCGTGTTACAGCTGGTATTTCCGCGACCTGTCGCGCGGGGAGGCGACGCGGCTGCTGCTCAACGAGACGGAGAGCGGCATCTTCCTCGTCAGGGACTCCAAGACCATAACTGGAGATTATGTGCTGTGTGTGAGGTAAGACTCAATAAATACAATAAAATATAATCATCATCATCACCCTATTAACGTTCCCACTGCTGGGACACAGGGACTTCTCTCTTGACGAGAGAGATTAGGCCTTAATTCACCACGCTGGCCAAGTGCGGGCTGGTGAATGTCACATGTCCTTCAAACTCTTTTAAAGTTCTCAGAACATGCCGGTTTCCTCACGATGTTTGCCTTCACCGTTAAAGCACGTGTTTAAAGCGCACATAAATTTCTCAAGAAGAAAAATCCAGAGGTGCGTGGCGGGGTTTGAATCCACGACCTTCGGAATGAAAGTCGAGTGTCCTCCCACTTAGCCAACACGGCTTAAGTATAATATAAATATAAAATATAAATATTGCCGGACAATCAACACAACAACATCTAGCCCCGTGGTAAGCTATAAGCTTGGTTACGGGTACTAGACATCTGATATCTATATATATAAAAATGAATTGTTGTTCTTTAGTCTGATTAAAGCTCGAGAACGACTGAACGGATTTATCTTATCATAGTCTTGAAATGTTCGTGGAGGTCTAGGGAAGGTTTAAAAGGCGAGAAAAAATCGAATAATTGCCGGGAAAAAAAATGAATAAAAACCCGTGCGAAGCCGGGGCGGGCCACCAGTAACAAAAAAATATATATTTAGTAGACATTGTTAATACTATAATAGGCGAGCACAACACTGACTAATGTTCCTGAAATGTTCTGAACTGTGAATGCCTGAGCCTCAACATTCACACCCAACCATGGAGATTCATCATCATCACCCCATTAACGTTCCCACTGCTGGGACACAGGGATTTCTCTCTTGGCGAGAGAGATTAGGCATTAATTCACCACGTTGGTCAAGTGCGGGTTGGTGAATGTCACATTGTTCTCGGAACATGCCGGTTTCTTCATGATGTTTGCCTAAGCACGTGTTTAAAGCGCACATAAATTTCTCATGAAGAAAAATCCAGAGGTGCGTTTCAGGGTTTGAACCCGCGAACTTCGGAATGAAAGTCGAGTGTCCTCCCACTTAGCCAACACGGCTTGTGCCATGGAGATTATTTGCATGCATTTGAGCCATAGGATGCCAGCTGCTACTGCTGGACATAGATGGCCCTTGGATTAGATAGATTTCTCCTTATAATTCTCACCAGGATAATTGAATATCAAACAATCAATTTATTTATTACATTTAAAAAAAAACTAAAGGAAGTATTACAAAATTAGCAACATTATTAGTATGACATAATATCCATTGATTAAATAGATATTAAATAGCATAAGCACCCGTATTTAAGTTGCCACTGCTGGGACACAGGGACTTCTCACTCTCTTGATAAGAAAGATAAGACCTTAATTCACCACACTGGCCATATGCGGGTTGGTGAATGTAACATGTTCTTCAAACTCTCTAAAGTTCTCGGAACATAGCAGTTTAATATAATAGCTGTAAATCAAAATTAAATATTAAGAAAAACCCCATATCCAATGCCTTAATTTCCACCATAATATTTATTAATATGCACGCGATGCTCTTTCATTTGATACCCCACTCCAGTATATTTGCAGATTTTAGGTTTTCCTTCCCCACTCGCACCCACATAACTTTTTAACGGCTCAACCCGGGCCTGTCAAATTGAAATCGCTCCATCCGTTCGGAAGCTATGATGCCCCAGACAGACAGACACGTCAAACTTATAACACCCGTTTTTTTTGGTCGGGGGTTAAAAATAGAATGCTGTAAGGCAGTTGCATTGTGTAAACGTATTGTTGTCCTCGTACTTATATTTATATACCTACGCGAAAGTTTTTATACATGTACCTCTATATGCGCTTCGTGAATCTGGATGACCAAATAAGCATTTTCACCACAAGAATAAATTTACTTTCGTTGTGACTCCCATTAAAAAGCGGATGACACCGGGTTACCGCCATTGCGTTATAAATTATATTGTAATGTTTCTGTTCACAAGCAAACATTTTACAATATAAATTAAAATGCACAGGGATAATGCGACCACAAAATCATGAGTCATTTCGCCCTCATCATATCGTTTAATTATTTATAGTTCGCCGGAATTCACCTACATTGTTTTTTTTATTTTTTATTAGCCTACAGTGTCTTACTGCAGGGCAAAGGCCTCCCCCATATCCCTCCAATTGTCCCTGTCCTGCGCAGAATTTCACCATTCGCGGTCATATGCACCGAGTCTAAGTTTTGTAAAACCAAACAATGGAAATAAATGATTTTGTATCTTGTATCTCGAGGTCGTCTCGCCATCGCTTCCGCGGCCGACCTCTACGTCCGCACCATCTGGCTGCCATGGCGTACAGATCTTTGGCCATTTTTCAGTGGCCATGCGACTGACATGGCCCGCCCAGTCCCACTTCAACTTGGCTGACTTAAATCCAACATCAGCAATGCCAGTGCACGAGCGTAGTGTTGTATTGGGGATTCGGTCAGTCCGCTTAAAATCCAAAATACAGCGCTCCATTGCTCTTTGACAAATCTTAAGCTTGGACTTCTGCGCCTCAGTTAAAGACCATGTCAGCGCATCGTAAGTTAGGATTGATTTATCAGTGCATAATTATGAAGTTTTAATCAATTTAAAATTCAATCCCCGGCACCAGCGTTTCTTTCCAAATCTCCAATCTCGTGATCGCCGAAAAACCTGCAAGAAAAATAATAATTCGTTTAATAATATCAATAAGATTTTTACCTATATTTTTTTTTTGTATATTGTACCATCTTGTGTGGTATCTAGTTTCTGTATTACATTTCTCAATACAATACAATACAATACTCTTTATTGAAACACAATAATATAATACAACAGAACAATGCTTAAGAACTAAAATACATTAAATAATAGTGTAACAATGGGCGGCCTTATCACTAAAAGTGATCTCTTCCAGACAACCTTTGGATGGACTAGAGAAAAACTAAAAACGACGGATGTTGCAAATTTCTAAAATAATAAAAAGATAATTGTTGAATAATAACTAAGCTTTACATATTAAATAAATACTTACATAATAAATCTAATATATAAATATAAATGTGTATAAATTGTACAGTGTGCGCGGAACACATACTTATATATATTTATTTCCATCCACAGAGAAGACGACAGAGTATCCCACTACATAATAAACCGTGTGGTGTCAGCGGACGGCACAGTCAAGTTCCGGATAGGGGACCAGCTGTTCATGGACATGGCTGCGCTGCTGTCGTTCTACCGCCTGCACTACCTGGACACGACGCCGCTCACGCGGCCGCTGCCGCAGGGCGGGAAGCCGCCCGCCCACCACCACGTGCTGGAGCTGGTGCTGGCCAAGTTCGACTTCACCGGGACTGTGAGTGACTCAGTCAACAGCCGATTATTTATTTATTTATTTATACTTTGTGCACAAAAAACAATGTACAGAGGAGGGCTTAATGCTAGAAGCATTATCTACCAGTCATCCTGGGCGTGCAAGAAAACAAATCAAATTATGTATATAAAAAACAACAGCAAATAAATACATAAATATTTCCGGACTCACACAGCATCACTTAACCCCAAACTAAGCAGAGCTTGTACTATGGGTGTTAGGTGACTGTTATACTACATAGATACATTTTTTTCGTAAATGCATACATGAGATGCACACAGAGGTCGTAAAAAAATCCTGTATGGCGTGTACCGTTCGTTGGATGCAATGCTGAATGAATGGACGCAGTTTTGTCCACTCACTGATAATTCGGCCGCCTTGATTTTATGCATTCCAATCCATGCATAAAATCCCAATGGACTGGCTAAATGATTTAAATAATCATTTGACTGCTTTAGTGGCGCGGTGGGCGAGGGTCCGCTTGCGGCGCAAGAGTTAGCGGGTTCGATTCCCGCCGAGGGTGAAAGTGTTTGTATGTTAAACCAGCACTTTCTCCTTGGTCTAGGTGTTTATATAATGTATACTAAAAAATATCTATAAATGTGTATGACTATTATATCTATACTAATATTATAAAGCTGAAGAGTTTGTTTGTTTGTTTGAACGCGCTAATCTCCGAAACTACTGGTTCGAATTGAATAATTATTTTTGTGTTGGATAGTCCAGTTATCGAGGAAGGCTATAGGCTATATAACATCACGCTACGACCAATAGGAGCAAAGATATAGTGGTAAATGTGTAAAAAACGGGAGATATTATTTCATCTTTGAAGCCTTCCGTTTCGTGCGCCGTAACAACGGTTCAAGATACACAAAAAATATGTATTAAGGAATAATAGCTCTTTTAATGATCTAAAAAACAGTCCGCGATAGTATATGTCTATCTTTTAACAAAAACCGTTTTTATGGTACCTAATTTGGTCGAAATAATTTGCTTAAGTTGTATCAACATAATAATATTAATCTTTATTCAAATAAATTATGTTGTTGGCTATGAGTATTTCATCCATTATAACGCGGGTAGCACCGCGGGGCACAGCTAGTTAAGTATATCAGATATCTAGATATACCCGTAACACAATCTTAGAGCTTACCACGGGGCTAGCTGTTGTGTGAATTGTCTGGAAATAATTATTTATTTATTTCAGGCTTCTCATGCCCATATAAACATATACCCTACAGACTAACATACATCTTACAAATAAAGATCATACGAACTAAACTATCATCGCGTGTAAATCGGTTACGTTGTGACGTAAAAGCTCATCATTAATATTCTCGATACACAATCGGTCACACGGTGATTCTGACCGTCTGTTTGTGTTAAAAATAACCGGTACACTTTCCAACCAGATGTATGTTAAATCAATATTGTAATATTGGACATCACCGCGCCTAAAATATACGACTGAGTTATCGAATTATAAAACATATATTATGTGCTTTTAAAACATAGAGAAGCTTGATTATGACTGATGATTTTAGGTTTTTTTTTTGTTTTATTCTATTTTTATTTAGGGACTTTGAGTTTACAAAACTATGTCAGTCCCATAGGAATATCTTAAGTACTATTACATCAATTACTATTTACAAGCAGCTTGTGTGCAGATTTAAACAGAGTGACCGCTGCAACAAAGTCTGATCCACCAGGACACCCTGTATTGAGCCCACATCCAAGGCATTTAATTTACATTCCAGTAACTCTTGTCTTAAGGATGCGCTCCGGGAACACTCCACCAATTTTAGGTTAAATATATATTTTATTTTATCTTTTATTAATCATTGGCTTTGAACTATTATTATTTCATTTGAATTAAAGACAATATTGAGGACATTCATAATAATTTAGTAATTTCGAATTGTAATTAATTAATTTTATATTGTAATAGATATTCAGATAGTGTAAAAATTAAAATTTGTAAATTGAATCATCATCATCACCACCCTATTAACGTCCCCACTGCTGGGACACAGGGACTTCTCTCTTGACGAGAGAGATGTGAGTGAATTAAATATTTTTTATGAATTATATTGGTTATATAGCAACCATAACAGTTACATAAGCTTATGATTGCCAATATTATTTAATTTTAGTTTTACCATATTATCACAACTCATAATACATACAAGTTTAATATGATTCATAGCGTAATGATATTTTAATCGTATTTAATAATTATATTGAAATCAGAGAGGTTCCGAGTCGTTTGTGCGTTTTCCTCAATGTCACGAATAAATCATTACCATTGTTACCGACGGAGGTAATTGTGTTTTCGCGAACAAAAGAATTCAGGTTATTACAACAACATACAAGTAAACTCAGGTATAAAATATGGAATTTAATTATGTAGTTATTAAGGAAATTAAGCTTAAAATATGTGTATTTTTATTGCGTGTGACTCATATTAAGTTTGTTAGTTACCCACATTTTTGATGACCAACTTATTTCCATTTATAATGTACTAGCGGCCCGCTCCGGCTTCGCACGAGTAATTATTCAAAATTAGTGTTTTTGTTCGAGTCCTGCATTTCGCTAGTAAGCTACGTTACTTCGCCTTTTTTTGTACACGAATTAAGAATATTTCAGAGTGATCACTGAAGGAACCTTTTTCCTAGATTGATCGCTCTCTGCATGGGACAGTAACTGTCTAAGTTTTATATTATTTATGTTTATATTTCTTTAATTTTGTTATTGTTTCTGATCACTTTAATTTATGGACCTGTGGCTGAAATTTTTTTTTTTTTTTTTTTTTAATTTAAAAATTTGTATCAATTTAAATTACCCATTAAGCATGCAATTTCATTTGTTACATAATAAGTCATCTTACATAAAATTATTTCAATTAAATTAATCAATAAATCATATACCAGTTCAATGACAATAATTTCATCACACATGTAATTAAAATAGTACCTAATGTCAAATTTTGTCAATAGACTTGTCATTTCAAAATACTCTAATATCATAATAACATTTATCTAGTAAAATTGCTCTCAGCCTCTCTGAAACATTCCTGTTGTCAATTTTCTTATTGTCTGCGGAATTTTATTATATTAAATAGACGACATTCCAAATAAACTTTCATTTTTTTATTATTATTCTTTGATGGGCTTACTTTTGACTACAGTCTAGCCAGAAGGCAGAGACGAGGTCAACAATGGAACAAGTTTAAGAAAAAGCCTATTCACTCGGGTATTAAAAGTGGTCGGGCAGTATGTATTAGGAATAAATCTAAATTTAAAATTTAAGAAAAACCCCCGATTTCCATGCTTTAATTTCCTTAAACGTAAAACAACATAATATTTTGTAATGTGGACGCGATGCGATTTCATTTGATACCCCACACTAGTATATTTGCAGATTTTCGGTTTTCCTTACCCACTCTCACCCCCATAACTTTTAAACGGCACAACCGATTTTCACGAAACATGTCTAAGAAAACTCGCGCCAGACTCACCTTACATACAAAAAAAAACTAAATTGAAATCGCTCCATCCGTTCGGGAGCTATGGTGACACAGACAGACAGACACGTCAAACTTATAACACCCCTCTTTTTTGGTCGGGGGTTAAAAACAGACTTCGGGAGAGAATTCCACTCCCGAAGTTTAGACTTTAACTTTGTCTTTAATGTGGTGTACCTGTTTCAGGACGCCGATGACCTGCCGTTCCGCCGCGGCGAGCGGCTCATGGTGATCAACAGGGACGAGGAGCAGTGGTGGACGGCGCGCAACAGTCAGGGCCGCACCGGCTCGATTCCCGTCCCTTATGTGCATAGGGTGAGTTCTGACAGACACTTATTTTTATTTTTTTATGTTAGATAAGCCTTCATTTGACCACAATCTCACCTGATGTAAAGTGACGATGTGGTCTAAGATGGGACATGAAGACCTAGAAGACGGCTTCTCCGGGCCACATTACGAAACACAAAAAAATCGCTTCACGCACTGGCCCAGCCCGGACAAGCCGCGGCCGAAGCCTACCACCAGAGGCTGCTCTTAGCACCACCCGGAGGTCACGTGTAAGGATTCAGAGGGTTACCACTTACGGACGTGAACAGACAAAACCTTTTTAAATTTTGGTTAAAATAAAATATAAAAATATTGCTGCACAATCCATGCAACATCTAGCCCCGTGGTAAGCTCTATACTTATGTAACGGGTACTAGACATCTGATATACTTATGAGTACATACATACAAGGCAACGCACTTCTGTTCTATTGTGTAGATTTTCACCAACATTTATTACTATGTTCCAGATCCTAGATCCATCCGGAGTTCCGTACCCCCCGAAGGAGGCGCTGAACCACCTCGGCGATCCCCCGAGTCCCCCCGGCCAGCAGGCCAGCAAGCTGCCTCCGCAGCGCACCAACATGCAGGTCGGTTGATGATGATAATGTCCTAGAATGCGCTGATCCTATTCGTCGCTAAGTATACTGCTAACAAAATTTGTTTAAATATAATTTATCAACCAGAAATAGATTTGGTCGCGGTCGCCCATCCAATTTATGACTAGCAGGCTTAGCACGGCGATTGTTGTCTAAGTAAAAAAGAAAAGCTGTGGTAGAAAATAATTCTTCATAGATTTATAACAGGAAATGAACCATCATTGGTTGCCTTTTGAATTTTGTCGATATTTCGACACCGTTACATGCTCCATAATCACAGTTGAACTGAATCTGCAGCGATTTATAAACAGCGTTATAAATCTAAATAGCCGATACAACTCTAAAATTTATTATAATATTAATGTGGGATCTTTTTTGAGTTTAAATAAAGTTATTTTAACCGAAATAGTGTTGAAAACCATGCTAGTTTCAAAAGTTATATGATGGAATTTTTGCCTAAACAGAATTCGCTTTCGGTTCGTCCCATAAAAAAGGTAGCGGTATTTTAAGACCCTTTATTGTATCACAGTGGCATAATATTCTATTGTTACAGCGCACACTACCGGCGCGCGCGCGGGTTCGGCAGACGCGAGTACCTAACGCGTACGACAAGACGGCGCTCAAGCTAGAAGAGGGAGAAATCATAACGGTGAGTATAAAACATTTGGACAAGTCAATTTAAATAATAAATTTATAAGTATGCGATGGACCCAAGGATTTCGTGTATTTCAACAGTTTAAAAACCAGAAACAAACTATTCTCTGTTTATGGTTTTGTCTTTGAAGAGTTTGAAGGTCATGTGACATTCAACCGCACTTGGCTAGAATGGTGAATTAAGGCCTAATCTCTGTTGTCAAGAGGGAAGTCCCTGTGTCCCAGCAATGGGAACATAAATAGGGTGTTGATGAAGGTTATGGTAACTCTTTGGGTTTGATTCCCGCCGAGGGGTCAAGTGTTTGTATGTTCTGCAAGCACTTTCTCCTTGGTCTGGGTGTTTAATATGTATAGCAAAAAATATCAATATAATGTGTGTCTATTGTATTTAAGCATATCAGATGCTTAGTACCCGTAACAAGCGTAGAGCTTACCACTGGCTAGTTGTTGTTGTGTGGATTGTCCGGAAATATTTATTTGTGAAATAATTGTCACAAGTTTCTGAAACTGTTTTTTTCTTTTCAGGTAACGAAGATAAACATAAACGGTCAATGGGAAGGCGAGATTAACGGGAAGACAGGGCATTTTCCGTTCACATACGTAGAATTCCTGGACGAAGACGCTGCCAGCTAAGCAACGCTTTATAACCTATATCTATTCAACTTGTATACCAATGGCTTCGTTACAATGTCTCTAAGGGATATATGATAGACCGCTTTTTTGGTTGGTACAAACAATGGCATTTGTCAAACACAAGCAAATATCCCTTACGTCTAAACCCGTCATATAAACAGATTTGTCTGTAGATGCATCCGTAGACGTTGGGATGGACAAACGAAATAAATATATCGATAAAATAATAAAATATATATATATCAGGACAATCAACACAACATCTAGCCCCGTGGGAAGCTCTAAGCTTCTATAACGGGTACTGGACATCTGATATACTTGGTATAATATACATACATACGGAGATATTTTTATTTTACATATAAGACACCCAGACCAAGGCGAAAGTGCTTGCAGAACATACAAACATCTGACCCTTTGATGGGAATGGAGCGCGCTGCAAGCGGACCCTTGCCCACAATAATTAAACATAAATCGATATAGGCAGAGTAAAAAATAAAATCTGTTCTACATAAACCGACAAATGAAAGAGGCGCACGTGTTTGTCCCGTAACGTAGCTTTTTTTTAACTCATCGTCATCGTGAACACCCTATAAACGTTCCCACTGCTGGGACACAGGGACTTCTCTCTTGACGAGAGCTATTTTTAACTATCAATACGATAATATGACGACATAATTATAACGTTTGCCCCCATCCCAGGGTGGTGTCCTACAACTTTGAGATATATGCGGCTTTGCGTTCGTTTTAAATATATTTACTAATTCGAAGTTTTCCTCAGAAATTTCCTAAAAATTATCTTATATTCTAATTATTCCCATACCAAATGACATCTAAGTCGGAGCTGAAAGAGCAAAAATATTAAAAAAAAAATCCTTTTTAATCACTAACACAGCAGTATTTTAGAAATGGATATACAAATTGGCAATTCAAGTGTGACTTGTGTATTATTGATAACGACATATTGAAACAATAACACAAGCAATAGTTATGTGCCTAAGTTTAAATAGTATATAACAATATGGCTATTCAAAATCAGTTTAGCACAAGAAATGGCATAGATTTAATATTTTATTCATTTAATTCTATGTCCATGCGCTGTCTTCCCGAAAACACTAGAATTATGGTTGATTAATAAGATCTAAGCGTTACCATAGTACTCGGCCAAAAGTGTAACCAAGATAATTTGCGATTCGACGCAATTTTTTTGTACATACTTTATTTGAAATCAATTATATATTATTCTGTATTATTATACATAATCGCTCATAAGTCAGCCTTATCAAGGCAACGAATCTTTGTACGGATTTTTTTACATTTTTATACACATTTTCTTAATAAAACGACGAATTGACAAAATTAGTCTGCACTACAAATCTTAGCAAAGTTATTGAATGTATTCAAGCTCATTATTTTGATAACATCAAAAATTGTTGAGAACTTGAGATTATTGGAACTCGTATTGAAATTCTATTTAAAATAATACTATCACTTTATATTATGAAATTCATAATTTCCTTTACATATTGGTGTTATTAAACATATTATATAATGAACATAATGAGACTTTTTCCTTAAAAATAAAACATTCACATTCTACTTTAGTTCTACTTCTCTGCGAAAAGTGCACCTCGACGTTTTGCTTTATTAAATAAATAAATATTGCTGCACAATCCACAAAACAACACCTAGCTCCGTGGTAAGCTCTAAGCTTGTGTTACGGGTACTAGACCTGATAAAGCTAATAATAGACATACATGCATACATATGTTTTATTACACATATTAAACATCCGGAGAGGTGATAGTGCTTGCAGAATATACAAACACTGACCCCGTGATCGGAACCGAACCCGATACCAGCCTCTTGCGCCTAAATTAGATGTTCACCCACCGCGCCACTGAGGCAGTCAATATTTAACAATATTAATTCTGTAGATGACATTGTTGTCACAATTCTTTATTATTCACCAATGTGTAAAGGAATTAACTATAATCATTGCTAAGCTTAAAATACATTTCATTAGATTAAAGTTTAAAACGAAATTGATGTTACTTCTTAAAGTATACTCGTCGATTTTATGACATTCTATATGTATTCTATATATTAGTATTTACCACATCAAACACCATAATAATTTTTAAAATGTTTATAAACATCCAAAACTGTCTGTGCTATGTGGTAATTATAAAATTAACTAACAGAATTGACTAAAGTATCTTATAAGTTAAATAAATGCACATAGTTTAGAGTTATTAAGCTTGTATGTTTTTTTTAATTATTTTTAGACTAATAAATCTCATGTACAGCTATAATAAGCTATTTTAAAGCGTTAATCGCATAAAAAATTGCTAATTGTACACAAGCAATTTTTTTGTATAATTATGTTTTGTTTATATTCAAAATTTAACATGAAACGAAATCTAGTTTATTTTACCATTGTATCATTTATTGTATTTGTATCATACTTGTATTATTTTCCAGTTTAGTATAGATTAAAACCATTTTTTGCATTTCTTAGATGCCACAGCAAATTATTTCGCATTTAACCATATAAGTAATTTTAGTGTTGAACTAAAACACATATAGTTTATAAGAGAAGTCGTTAGAACTATGTCTAACTCGTATTTTTATATTAATGCTGGTGCAAAAATATTAGTTAGGTATATTATCAAGTCCTATTCACTATATAAATTATTCGTTGTAAAGGCATTTCTCATTTAGACATTGTCCAAAGACAATCCCGGTTTGAAGCTATTGTGTAACGTTTTATAGCTTATAAATAATGTATGCGAAAATCATTATACAACACATTATTTTTATTCTGTAATAAAATAACACAGATATTTACCATTCAAAGTCTTATTTATGAGAACAAATTATTTGAAAGTGTGTTCGGCATTCATCTATTGAAAAAGCCTAGGCTGCATATATTTAACTACAATGGGGTCATATGACTGTTTAATCATGCTTGATCCTTCCTCCCTAGAAGATTATATATGATGTGTGTTTTAAAAAAGTAAAACATCGTTAAACTTGTCTTTTAATTTGAACAGAATGGTTAAATTGTATTCTTTAAAACGACGTTATTATAAGCTACAGTAAGTAACAAAGACTATTTCATATAACACTCTAAACTTATTTGTACCAAACCAAATCAAATTGTATAAATTATTTTTATTATATCCTATGAGATTAATGAATCGAGCATAAACGTAATTCAACTATTTGTACACTTGATTTAAGTCATTTAAATCTAAATTTCATCTAATTTTTTTATCATGTTATGTGTATTGGTTTAGTAAATAAAACTAGGATGAAATTATATATTGTTTTCATTTTAAGATCCCATAATCCCCGCGATAATTATGAAGTTAAAACAAAAATATTGCCCGTTTAGGGGCGCCGGCCGCGCTGTACCAAAAAGCGTGTGTGTCAGGATGGCGTGTCTCATGTCTGAATAGTCACAGGTTATGCACCAAATAACTGTACCTATATGAAAAAAAACTGTACCTCAAGCAATTAGATATAAAATAAATTGTGATAATTAAGGACACGCCCCATTCTGACGTCAGGTTGGCGCGCATAATCGTGTATCTCCCCAACGTGTGGGAACTATGCTCTGGAACATATATCAATAAACTGTACCTCATAAAACTGCCAGCAAAAAAATTGTATTCACACGCGATGTGAATTTAATGTTATATTCTAATAATATTATAAGTATGTAATTATTACGAGACAACAAGCGCCTGCTGCAAATTGATCGGCAAACATGCGTCATGCGATTATATCAAATAACTAAGGAGTAAAAAATTCTTTGTTGATTTGACAGTTAACGCGTGTGAATACAATTTTTTTGCTGGCAGTTTTATGAGGTACAGTTTATTGATATATGTTCCAGAGCATAGTTCACTTCTTCTCTTTTTTATTTCTAACTAGCTGACCCCAGCAAACGTTGTTTTGCAAAATGAAAAATTGATAGTAGCTGATTCTCCAGACCTACTGTATACGCATATAAAATTTGGTAAAAATCGGTAAATCAGTTTCGGAGGAGCACGGTAGGTAACTAACATTGTGACATGAAAATTTTATATACTTTTGATAGATATGATCTTTGACGTTAGGAACACACCTACATTGCTTAGACAACAGTGAGTGCTTGTAATTTAATATGAACTTTATACCATAGCAATAAAGCTCAAATTGACTACGTTTTAGTTACAAATCATTTGTATGGGAAAAAGAAAAGGGCTATTTTTAGGGGTTTTTCAGCAATAATTCTAATTTTTCTCGTCGTAAAAACCATCCTTGAACTTCAACGAACATTTTAAAAAAAGATTTGGCCAAATTGGTCCAGGCGTTGTTGAGTTATGATTTCAGATTTCAGATTTATTTATTTCACCTTATTATAACAATGGTTGCTATACTAGGTAAGTCATTTTGTACATTCTTTCTTAGTTAAATTATCCATAAATAAATGACAAAAAATCAGATGACAATTAATTAAATACATTTTCTAAATAAATGAGTTCAACGTAAATATGTAAATATTATGCGCTTACCAACACATTTTGCGATTCATTTTTATATTATAGATATACGTAAACGGCCTACCGAAGGTTCGTAACCTTCGGTTACGAACATACACACATTTATGTGTAATGTTTGCAGATGATGCCACTGTTTTTATTCCACAGAAAAATTACAATACAATTGAATTCGAAAATGAAATAAATAAAACTCTAGGTGACATCGTGAACTGGTTGGAAGCGGTAAATCTTAAAGTAAACTTAAATAAGACTAAATATATATATTTCAAAAACTATAAAACTCCACCTTTAAACTTATCAATTCGCTGTAAAGAAAGTAATGTAGAAGAAGTAAATGATACCAATTTTCTAGGTATTCACATCGACGCATATTTAAATTGGAAGTCGCACATAAATAAAGTTAATAGTAAAATCTCCAAATATTGTTATAGCCTCTCAATTTTAAGTAACGTTGCATCTATAGAGATAGCTAAAAATGCATATTACGGTTATGTTTTCCCTCAATTATGTTACGGGATAATATTTTGGGGAAATTCTGTTGAGGTTCAATCAGTTTTCATCATGCAAAAGAAATGCTTAAGAGCTATATTTAATTTGGATAAGACTTCTTCTCTAAGAAATGTTTTTAAAGATTGTAATATTTTAACCTTGACTGATATATATATATATTAGAGATTTGTTTATTTTTAAAGAATAACCCAAATTATTTTTTTGAAAACACATCAAACCGAGCCGGAAGCCTAAGATGCAAGTATAAGTTCGATGCATGTATACCTCAAGTAAATAATACTAAATTTCACAAGAGCGCCTATATTACTGCCATAAAAATATATAATCATTTACCAGTTCATATTAAACAATTACATAGACTTTCATTTAAAAATTCATTAAGAAAGTGGCTCATCACTAGAACTCATTATAGTTTAAATGAGTACTTTGAAAAATAACAACATACTATGTTTAGTTTAGGTGTTTAAAATTTACATAGGTGTTTTAAATTTACATTCTACATGTTTATTTTCTACAATTAATTTCAAATTGTGGTTTCAGTTTACCCATTTTTTTCCCATCTTTTGTGTTTCATTTTATGTTATGTGTACCTATCTATAAGATTGTACTTATTGTATGTCCTAGCGGATAATGATTGTTGATACTATTTTTTTTTTACTTTGTAAGATCTCTATGTACACAATTTAACAATAAAGTTTTCTTTAACTTTATCTTGTAGTATTGCCTTGTCATTGTCATTTGTCGTCATTTCTAGAAAATGTCAATGACAAAATAAAATATTGCTAAATTCATGCATGCATGTTTGTTTTTGTTTTCCCAGGGGCTCAATATTTCTCTAAAAAGTATTGAAAAGAAAACTGATTAGTTAGGTGAGATAAATATTCGAACCAAATGTGCTAATAAAATCAAGACGTGACAGTTCCGAGTGAACGCAAAATTAGTGAACAGGTATCAATCAAGAACTTTAAAACTCTCTCTTTGTAGCCAAAGACGACTGTAAATCATAAAAAAAAACTTATTTTCCAGGATGCCACCTCCCAGAACTCTAAGCCAAGCTCAAGTAGACATTCTCCTATCCTTCATGGACGCCCACAGAGATCTTGCCAGTTGTGTGCTGATGAAAAACGCTGGTCCAGACACGAAGCGCGAAGTTAACGAACTGTGGGAGAAGTTGGCCTCGCTATTGAATGCTGAGAAAGGAGGAATTAAGAAGTCTTGCGGGGCTTGGCGAAGGGTATGTGATGTGTGTGTGTATAATCTTTTAACAAGTTTATACCATTAAAAAGCTTATAAAATATATGCTGGTACTAGAATTTGAGATTACTCAAACTTAATCTTTTATGAAACTTATTCATTTTTATAAATTACTAGCTATTCCTGTTTATAAAAGATTTTCCCCCAGTAAATAGGCAATCTAACAGTGAAAGAATTATTCAAATTGGACCAGTAGTTCCCGAGATTAGTGCGTTCAAACAAACAAATAACTTTATAATATTAGTATAGATATGTATAAAGTTGCACTATTTAAATGAAACTATATTATGTACTCTTCATATCAACTATACTATATAACCTACTCCAATAATTAATGGGAAATATCTAAAAATAGTAAGTTAGGACAAAACTGTACAAAACTGAATTTAATTTGTGCATTGACAAAAGTGCCGCTGCTACAAATAACTGGAACAACCTGAAAATAATCTTGTAATAGTTAGGTAACAATTTGTTTGATACACCTCTTACTAAATTTACCTTTTTTTCAGTATTGGAATGAAAAGAAATACAGTGTTAGAAGAAAAGCAATGGAGATACAGCGCAGCCTGACTTCTGGCCAGCCTGTGAAATCAGGGCTGAACAGCGAGGAACTGAAGATACTGGAGGTCATGGGTCGGTTGGCAGGGAAGGGCGGGATGCGAGGGGCGGAGATTGAATATTCCATGAAAGGCATTGTTCAAGTGAGTTGTGTGGTTCAGTTTACGAGTATCAGCTTTCATCTCAATACAAAAGTAGTTGTTACCCTCAGATATACTTTAATTCCTATAATAATTAATAAACAGTGGTTTTCAGGATGATGACTCCACAGATCCCCTCGACCATTCAAATGAGGAGAAGTTCAAGCCAGTCTCTCCAAAAATTCACAAACCACCCAGAATAGACTGCAAACCAGCTGTGTACAATTATAATGGAAACTCACCAGAAGAAACAGGTTTGTCTTTATCACTTTGAGGTTTTTCTTTTTGCGCGCGGTTAAACAGGCTCTCCTATTTTCTTTATGAGGTTCCTTCGTTGGGGGAAAAAGAAACTAAGGAGATGCAAATAGTCTTCATTTACGTCAGCGAAACCCGTTTTTTAATTAGGTTTGTCTTTTGTAGACTTTGATATTTCAAATGTTTGAGTACCCACATTTTTCTCATAAAGTAGTAAGTACCTACAATCCTTACCCATTTTTTGTGTAAATTTTCCAACTTACAGCTAACAAAAATAACAATTCAGTCTTGGCTCAAGGTTACAGTAGAGGAGCTAGCAACGTTTTCGAGAACGAATTTCAGGTCAGCTGATTTTGTGATTATGTCGTCCTTGTTGCTCTATTGGTTAGAGTCTGGGCTGTCTGGCTGGCTGGCGGTAGCGGTTGCGTTCATTAGTGCGCACCCTTTTCATGACTTTTCTTTTTCATTCGAGGTTTAACGATCGAATTAATGTCTGGCAAATTATTTTTAAGGTTTTCTTATCTTTAAATAACATAATGTTAAAATTACGGAATTATAAAATAATTTGAAATTTTTATCCTACTACTATTATAAAGGCGAAAGTTTGTAAGTATGGATGTATGGATGTTTGTTACTCTTTCACGCGAAAACTACTGAACCGATTTAAATGAAATTTGGTACACAGAATCTCTAGAGCCTGAAAAATAACATAGGCTACTTTTTACCGCGGGAAAACGTCATTCCGCGGGAAACCCATTATAAAGCGGGTAACACCGCGAGGCACAGCTAGTAAAAAATAAAAAAGGCTCGTATGTTACATAATTACTATTGTCGAAAATTTCTGGCAATGTAAAAAAATTATACCAGGTAGACTTATTTAAAAAAAAAAAAAAAAAATTACGCTTTTTTAAATGTTATTAAAATCCAGGATTATCACCTGGACAGGTAGGATGCGCAATTAATGAACGCAACCGCTACCGCCAGCCAGATAGCCCAGCCTCCAACACAAAGAGCAAGGACGACATATCACAAAATGACCTAAAATTCTTAATTTCCAAACGTTGCTAGCTCCCGTATCATAACATCGGACTAACATCGCTATGTGATCGATCAAAACTGAGTCCTCCCGTTACCTTAAATAATTTTAGTTCTTTTCATCATCATCATCATCATTTCAGCCGTAGGACGTCCACTGCTGGACATAGGCCTCCCTCAATGACTTCCAGTGACTTCGTTCGGTAGCAGCTTTCAACCACCGCGAGCCTGCTACCTTTCGATCGTGCGTCCATCTAGTTTGTGGACGTCCTACTCTACGTTTGCCGATCCGTGGTCTCCACTCGAGAACTTTCCGGCCCCAACGGCCATCTGTTCTGCGTGCCACATGGCCTGCCCATTGCCACTTTAGCGAGCTAATTCGCTTGGGTATGTCGTACTTTATATTTTCCCAACAGTGCAGGCTTCAGAAGGTCCACCGCAATGGGCGGTGGACATCGAGGAACGCCGAACCTCGGCCACGGAGAGGCTCGCGGCCAGCCTGGAGACGCTGACCTCTGCCGTAGTGGGCATGCATCAGTCGCTGCGAAGCCTTACGGAGGAGGTAGCCGCCATCAGAGGGGCTTTGGTGCCGAGCCCGCCTTAACACGGCTCTAGGAAGGTAAGGAGGTTTTGTCTGTTCACGTCCGTAAGTAGGCTTCGGCCGCGGCTTGTCACCACCATCCGGGCTGGGCCAGTGCGTGAAGCGATTTTTTCGTGTTTCGTAATGTGGTCCGGAGAAGCCATCTTCCTTCTAGGTATTCATGTCCCATCTTAGACCACATCGTCACTTTACATCAGGTGAGATTGTGGTCAAATGAAGGCTTATCGAGCATAAAAAAAAAGCATTTCAAGATACAAGATCATTTATTTCCATTGTTTGGTTTTACAAAACTTAGACACGTCAAAATAAGATACAAAAAAATAATAATCATAGGTGCATTTATCATTTAAAAACTAACTCGTGTGTTTTAAGACCCATCATGATTATACCAGTTGCATAATATACTCTTTAAATCTGCTACTTTGCCTTTTTGTCACGGTAGAGGAAAATCCGCTAGGTCTCCAGGGCCAAAATATTACTGACATAATGTAATAATGGTTGTTTTAACCCACGACGCAAAATGGAGAGTTATAAGTTTAATGAACCTATTTCGATTCTGTTTATTGTTTGAAAGATAGGTGAGTAGAGTGTTCTTAGCTATGTTTCTTAGAAATCGGTTAAGCCGTTTCAAACATATGAGGAGTCAAAGTGGCGATGAACAATTTATCGCTTACAATATGGCCGTGCTGGGTATCAAATGAAAGGTCATAACTTAACATATACATCACGAAAGCAGGTATGAAAATCGGTTTAGCCATTTGAAAGATATGATTAGTAAATGTTTACAAATCTACCAGAGGGAGGATGAAAAATGGTTAAATGACAATTCATAGATAATTTCGGGGTAATGCTGGGTTTTTTTTTTATTTTTTTATTTCATCTTGTTATAGTCACACCACGCCCGATTTCGGTAAATACCTTCCAAAACAAGAACACTTATTTGCAGTCCCTGCTTTTAAAATGTGTACAGCAATATCTGGTTTCATTTGTTTCAGAAATTGGTATACAATCACAAACCATTCGATTTTAATGGATATGCGGTCAGGATCAGGGGAATGAATCACTGATTGAGAGCTCCAAGAATGGGCAATGAAACAGAATGGAGGAGTATAAAGGATACCTATATAGAAAATATTTCTAGTCAATTTGTTAAAACAAATAAATGGTTAATATGTATATAAAATGTATTTTATTTTGCAACTATTGAATTATTAATCTCAATACTATAGCAATACTATTTTCAATTCATCATAATCATCAACCTATTAGGGACTTCTCTCTAGGCGAGAGAGATTAGGCCTTAATTCACCAAGTGCGGGTTGGTGAATGTTACATGTCCTTCAAACTCTTTAAAGTTTAAAACAGTTAAGCTATTTGCAATTGCTTAATTTTATTATATGCATATCTTATCCAATCATTGAAATATTACAAATACTAAATCATTGAATTAATTTTTTTTTATGTACTGTCTTAGTTAAACTGATAAGAGCCTAAACCGGACTTAGAGATTAGATTAGGCTAAAAAGGCCTCCAAATCGAAATTTTGTAGAACAATATATGTTCGCCTGGTGCGTGCCAATCACACCACACCTCTTCTGCTTTATATACCAATTTTGAAACACCTTGTATATGCGAGAGAGAGAGAGAGAGAGAGAGAGAGAGTTTCGGTTTCAATTTCTTTATTGCAATATAAACATTTAAGGACCCTGTGTAAAGGGCATAGCAAAGAATTTACTTACAAACTAATTAAAACTAAGTATAAAACATAACAATTTCATAACAGTTTAAAAAAGAGAGAGAGGGAGCCCTCTCAATGGGAGTCCAAGGCAGCTCTTAGACCTGAGTGGCGTCGTCTAAAATGTTGAGAATTTTGAAAATATACGTCTTCAAGAGCAAGATAAGAGAATGATGAGCTCAAGGCCAGACTATACATGGCCGTATCCTATTCCTGTGTAAAGGGGGTTTTTTCATGCACAACATGCTCTCATACCTTCACCAAAAAGGTTGGTTATTCTAGCCACCGGAGAGAGCACATGAAAGGATACCTACAGCTACATCCACAGTAAATGTTTTTTTATAAAAGCCAATCATCGCAGTCGCTGAGGCCGAAAACGGCCACGACTACATTATTAATAAGAATAAGAAAATTTTTATTGTATAAATTGTGTGTCATGTACATGAAGATCTTAAATAAAATCGAGTATCAACAATTTGATCCACTTCGGACATACAATATAGTAATAATTTAACACAATATATTCTCCGGACGCCTGTATCATTTTAAATTTAATACAGATTCAATTCTGACCTGATAAATTTGTTAACTGTATTTCTTATTTCTCTTTTTTATCCTTTTCTAGTTTTATATTTTACAATTTAGATTTTTGTTTTTTTTTAACATTTTATTTAACTTTGCCTATTTTAATTTAATTTTAATTGATTTTTTTAGGATATTTATATTTTTTGTATAGATTCTTCAATTGATTAATAATAGCAATACTTAATTTTATTATATTTTTAATTTTTAATAATAATTGATTATTTTGCATGTTGTTAATTGTTCTCAGTTTGTGTCTATTATTAAGGTAGCATTTGTGTATTTGTAATAATTATCATAGTGCGTGATTCTTGAATGTATTAATGCTTATCTTGTTGATGCAACTAAATAAATAAATAAATAAACAATAGTTAAATTATAACAAAAATTACAAGAAAACAAACAAAAATCTTACAGTAGGTACCTACATACTAAAAACACTTCGAACAAAGTACCTTATATTTTACTTATACCTAGTTCTCAAAGTATTCCTTTAGGTTATAGCACAGATTAGATACTATCAGATGGTCTATGCCTAAAATCATATTTTTATTTCACATCCTCTTTGATAGATGGCGCCTTATGTAGCGATTAGAAAATAAGCTTTGTGAACATAAGCTGATCGACATAGAAGTTGCGCTGAAAATGTTTTAAATAAAATCCTTGGTTAGATAATATTTAATTGTTGCGTTTATCACTTCACATTTAGAATAAATTAAAAAATAAATATTATGTTTAATTGCCTCCTTGTGGTATGTATCAGAACTATTTTGCTAACTCATTTTCATTATAATAATGCTACTGGTTGGTAGATGGCATATTTATATGTAAGTATTAATTAGGAAATTGTATGCTACTCCCTCATAGATGGCGTTGTTGACCAAACACAATTAGTGCGTTTCATTTTTATAAAAATCTGTAGTAAGTAGGTAATCTTCGGGAGGTATGATAAATTTATGATTTAAATAAATTAATGAAAACATTATTTTTGCTTGTCTTTTTTCATTGTATTAATCTTTTTAAAAAATCTAGCTAGTTGGTATATTTCTAAAACTACGAACGAAACGCAACAGCGAAATTTATATTGTTACTAGGGGATACAACACAGATAAAAAACATCAATGCTTCATGAACCTGAAGTTTTAAACGTTTAATTTTTAAACAAAAATATTTAAAAAAAAATTTTTTGTATCGATTTTTTTGTATTTTATAATTTACTATTACCTTCCTGGGGGTCCCTAAAAGCTAGATAAAAAACATGACGCATCTAATACGACGGGAACTAACTTTTTTATTATTTACACTCGCCCCTGAGACTTTATATATGAACAAAAATATTTACGAGGACTAGTATCGATCTGAAAATTAATCAGGATCTTCCTTGTGATCTCTATAAGCTATAAAAAAACATCAAACATTAGCGTCGTATTAGATGCGTCATGTTTTTTATCTAGCTTTTGAGGACCCTCAGTAAGGTAATAGTAAATTATCAAATCGATACAAAAAAAAAAGTTTTTAAATATTTTTGTTTAAAAATTAAACGTTTAAAACTTCAGGTTCATAATGCTTCTGGAACTGAATCATTATTTAATATAAAATAAGTTTACGAGCTGTTAATGAACGTGTAATTATATTACGTATGTTTATATGAAATCTTGCAACTAAATTTTGTTTACTTTCATTTTGGATGATAGTAATGCATGACGACGTTATCTCTGAGCGTTTAAATAATAAATAAAATCATTATTCCTGGAAAATCCAAACAACAATATTAAGCCTCGTGGTACTCTAACCTTGTGTTACGGGTACTAGACGAGAGATATACTTAATATAAAAGACATACATATATTATACATTTTATTTAACCAACGTTGACATCCTTAGGGCACCTTATGCTATGTGGATGTTAAGCGTCAACCGATTTTAGCTTATGTTACAAAAATATAAAATATAAGCTTAAAATTTGTCATACTGTATTTTAAAATCTACTTTTATTAGCATAAAGCTGTCTACCACCCCGCGTACCCCACGCTCCGTAGGTACGAGCAGTTTGGGCAAAGGCCACTATAAGCCGACCTCTGTGCTAAACCCGCGTGCTTGTAATGCTCAGCTCTCGATAGGTTGGTACAATAGAACACTATCTTTTTCGGAAATTATTTTATTGTTAACCCCTCACAAAAAGAGGGATGTTATAGGTTTGAAGTGTCTGTCTTTCTGTCTGAGATAAGTAATCAACTTTTTAGTTTTTTTTTGTATCATAGACATGGTTCATAAAAACTCATATTTTAAGAAAAACGTTCATACTAGAATCCTGATTTTTGACACTAACCTATCTGAATCGTAGCCAGTACTTACGCAATTTTTAACTTTGAGCATCGTGCCATACCTCAGCCAAAATTGTAATTGCGCTTGAGTTCGTCGGCTGACGGGGCGCGGGGCGCGGGGCGGACGCGGCGAGGCGCGGTGCGCGCGCGGGCGGCTCGCCGCGTTATAATTCGCGCCGTAGTAACTACCTATTTATTAACTGTGTTCGGGAGCAACGCTATTGGGTTCACGCGAAGTCAAAAGAATCTCATTACAATATTTTTTTCTAAAAGCTAGGTACCTAATATAGCTAGTAAAATACTGATACTTGAAATTATCAAATAAATATGAAGGTGGATGCTTTTTAGTAGGTAGTCTAACATATTTAAACATTTTTAAAAACATCCCGTATTATTATTTATTACCCTTTTGATTGGTGTATCATACACGTAGATACCTTCCTAATTCTCAGAACTAGAGTAAGTACATATACATAAACCCAACTTAAGTCCGGTTTCAACAAAGAATTTAAAAAAGTCCTAATTATTAATTAAACATTTTATTAATAATCAAATCGTTTATTATTAAAAATTAAAGTAACTAGTCTATAACACTAATAACTTTTATGATCAGTGTAAATTGAATAAATCTGAAAATACGCCTCAGTCAGACCATATATTTTTTTAGAAGTAAATCCAGAGGCGGGGGCGCGGGATTTCAATAAAGATTTTCTTTCTTTCTTGAACCCACGACCTTCGGAATATAAGTCAAGTGTGCTCGAACTTAGCCAACACGGCTTTTTTTGGTATTTTATGTAGATATTCATAGACGTAAAATCTGGGATTACATAAGTACATTATCTGTATATACAAACAAACAGTGTTAATCAAAATAATATCATATATTGTAAGCGGCAAGGCTCAATATCCCCGGGCTAGCAGTTCATGGAGTTACTGCATTTTTGAGTCAAGACGTTGAACACGCTAAGTTGTGGCGCTGTGCTACATACATCGCAGGTCAGCTAAGGTACTAAAGTAAAGTAAAGTAAAGTAGGACATCATAAGTGCGCAGGAGATATTCACCCGACTCACAAAGCCAGTAGCAGCTGCGTACGTGAGTCCATTCATTACGCTCCTCATTCATCCAAAATACTCTGGTCTGGTATGTATTCTGTGGTCTGGTGAATACAAAATACGCCAGGGGTCTACTTAATTTGGACGGAAAGCGCGTTTGTACCAATTTGGAAGCAAGAACCAGTATTGAAAGACCCGTACCCACACAGTGACTGTCGCTCCCGCTACACACCGCCTACTCCCTCGAGCTTCTGCTTGCCTAGTATTTAGTGCTTTGCAACGCAATGCCGTTTAAGCGCACACCGCCTCTGTCGCCCCACGCGCACCTATTGTCTGCGCAGGCGCCCGTCACAGCTTACAGCAGCAGCGCCTAGCCTATTGGCTGGTTTATAGTTCTAGGATCTCAGCCACTGCATGCTTGCTCTTGAGAGCCTTATTTAACAAAAATAGATCTACCAGTAGTTACTGTAAAAGGAAGCACGATGATGAATTCCTCGAATTCGTAGCGGAAATGCGAACCTAATGCTAAATGACGAAACTTGATGTTATTATTTTCCAATAAATGTATTTTTTTTTAACTGTTCACAACTACTACTACTATTCAAGTCACTTCTGCTATTTATTCTTCGCTCTTCGGGGTATTTTCACTTGTTCACTTTCGTTTCCAAATACTGAATCTCTCCTCGAGACACATCCCGCGTATTTATGTCAATATTCTAAAAAGCTGTAGAAAGCTATAGCCTTTTTATAAAACGTAAGCAAATAATATAATAACTTATTCTGTGCCTATTCCCGAATAATCTATAAATAGAACGCGTAAAATATTACCTAATCACAACAATGCACATGCATTTATACGTAGATATACGTATAAATACCTACTACATCTTATTCTATACATAAAGTCTTCGTCGGTCGCTAACAAGTATAAAATGTTGGAACAATTGATTATCAAAATAGAAATAGTGTAAGTTTCATTTTTCAAAAAGACCGGGTTATATTTCTCAACTAAGTACCTACCAGTAACCAGTAATGTTTCATACATTTATGCCATTTTTAACCTCCAACCAAAAAAGAGGGGTGTTATAAGTTTGACGAGTTTGTCTGTCTGTCTGTGGCACCATAGCTCCCGAACGGATGGAGCGATTTCAATTTAGTTTTTTTTTGTATGAAAGGTGAGTCTGGCGCGAGTGTTTTTAGATATGTTTCATGAAAATCGGTTGTCCCATTTAAAAGTTATGGGGGTGAGAGTGGGTAAGGAAAACCGAAAATC
Organism: Gymnoscelis rufifasciata; assembly: GCA_929108375.1. Lineage (NCBI taxonomy): Eukaryota > Metazoa > Arthropoda > Insecta > Lepidoptera > Geometridae > Gymnoscelis > Gymnoscelis rufifasciata. The sequence goes on along the minus strand of OV815327.1, from coordinate 979,195 downwards.
TGCAAATATACTAGTGTGGGGTATCAAATGAAATCGCATCGCGTCCACATTACATAATATTATGTTGTTTTACGTTTAAGGAAATTATGGCATTGTAATCGGGGGTAAAATTTAAGAAAATTAAATTTTAAATTTGGATTTATTATGTTAGGTACCTACTAAAATCGATGACATGGTTCCTAACAATAAATCTTTGCATGACTCATAGTTTCAGATTTTCCAAAGTCATATTACATCATGTACCTTAGTAAGTATAGTATATTTAGATTATAGCACACATTTGATTATAGATAGATCCAGGTCTATATTTGAAATTTATTGCCATAAATGCGAACATACTGCGACAACTATAAGACGCAGCAAGAGAAAGGCCTACGTGTAAGAAGAGGACAGCAACATTAGGTAAATAACAAGGGAGCTGGATTGAGCTGAATTCCACTTAATTCCGTTCCGTTACATTATGGGTTATTTTTTTATATAGAGACGCGCTTGACCTTGAAAGAACTGTTGTATAACGTAAAGTTGCATAAAGATGACAAGTACCTGTTTCTCAATTTCCGAATTAAATTGTCAATATTTAATATATAGAGACCGTTACCGGTTGCACGACTGAGTTTACTCGGAGGTTGTGAAACAAACCGATGTAATGATGTAAACCTGCCTCTTCAAATGCTCTTTAACAAGTACCTAGCGATAGACTAGATATTTATGTAGATAAAGTAGATCTAAACAGCATCTGTTGTTAATAAATATACGAACGGGCATAATACTAATTATTATAAATGCGGAACTACTGAAGCACTTTAAAAGAAACTTGGTTTCTACACAGATTTTAAAGTACCAGAGAAAGACGCGGAAAATACAAAGGTATGTCTGCGGGAAAATTCATTATAACGCCGGTAACACCGCGAGGCACTGCTAGTATCTAGTAGCAAATAAAATAATAGTAATTCCTTGTAAACAAGCTTAAACTGCTTGAACCTTAATAGGGTAGGACGTAGGCATAAGTCCATATAAATATTAAAGGTAAGTATATTTTTGTGTATTATAGTGAATACCTACAATCTGAAACATTCAAGAAACTAGTCTCTAACACCAATACCTTTTATGATCAGTGTAAATTGAATAAATCTGAAAATAATGATTGTGAACAAATGATTGTGCATATCCAAATGTGCGAAAGAGACGCATAGACCCATCCTTCTTTTTAAATTGCGCGAGCACGCTTTGAATAGACATTTAGCGACATCTTGTAGTGAGTGGAGGAATTATTACGCTAGTGAAATCGAACTCAAAACTTGGGTTCTAGTCTTGTGCAACATTGAACCATTCTCGGGCACAGAATAAATAATAGTACCCTTCGGGTGCCCGAAACTATTCGAGAATTAGTACGGACCATGGCGTCATTTGGCATGGAGTATCTATATGTATCTAATCTGTGGTTATAGTGATTTATTATTATATCTTTTTTAAACTGTTATAAAAAATTTGAATTATTATTATATGCGCGACCATGAGTGGATGTTTGTTCTACATACCTAGAGGAGAATGGAAACATTGGAATGTCATAATTTTGTAACAAATACGCTTGCGTTAACCCCGTTTTCAAAAATAATACTTAGTATATGTTTTGAGATTTCGAAATACAGAGATTCTATTGACACAGCAAGTATTTGAACTGCTATTCAATCCAGCTAACAATTTTCTTGTCGTGCAACACATATTGCCCTCTAACTGTTTCAGGGGCATCTAGGGCGAGGAACAATGGTGCTTCAGCCCCCTGGTCTGTAGTCAATGGTGCTGTAGGTGAAGTCATGTCTGTAGCTACGTAGCCGGGATGGACTGCATTAACTTTGATATCTGGAAAGAAAAACTATATGTAGGTAGGAAAAACTAGAAATAGTATAAATTATAAAGGTTTTTGATGATGTAAGGTGTCACCTGGTCTAAGATGGGGCATGAAGACCTAGAAGGTAGATGGCTTCTACGGGTCACATTACGAAACACGAAAAAATCGTTTCACGCACTGGCCCAGCCCGGAGGGTGGTGACAAGCCGCGGCCGAAGCCTCCCACCAGAGGCTGTTCTTAGCACCACCCGGAGGTCACGTGTAAGGATTCAGAGGGTTAACACTTACGGACGTGAACAGAAAAAAACCTCTAAAATATATATTTTAATGATTTATCTAAGTGATAAACCTGACTTACGTAGAAAAAAATTATTTTTTCGGCACTCATTAAAAATGTACTTCCCCCTACCTATTTTAATTCAATTGTAATTTTTGTCATTCTTTAACAGATAGTGTTAAATTATCTGTCATGACATGAGTTGCATAGAGGTACCTATGTACAATTTATTTAAGGCAAATTATTATATACCTGTAGCAAACATACCTATTAATTTATTTTAGCAACATGAAAAGTAATCAGTTTTTTTTCTGTCAAATTGCTGCTTGTTAGTGACTTAGTGACTCACCACATTACCACATATCATAACATTACTCACTTTTTCTATTTAGTCAGAGTAGATAAGCATTTATTATTGACCCCATTCTTATCAGTACAAACATCAAAGTTCATTTAGAATTAGTGGTAAATAAATAGTCATCTATATAAAGTGTTCATTTTTAAGATAAGACAACTACAATTAGTAATCAACACGTAAACAAACCTTTATCTTGGAGCATTCGCTGCTGGACCATTGTCAATGCAGTTACACCCACTTTAGACACAACATAAGACGAATTCCCCCATATGTCATAACTTCCCCTTTTCGTAGCATCTATGTAACTCTGCATCAGCTTGGACAAAGCTGGTATAGTCAGATTCGGATCTGAAAACTTATCTTTAAGCTCCTTACTGGGTATGAGAGATAAGTGACCAGCTAAACTCGAGAGATTTACAACCCTTGCACCAGGTTTCAGTAAAGGAAAGAGAATTTCGCAAGTCATTACTAAGCTGAAGTAATTTACAGATAGAGTCTGCTCAGCTTGTACATTAACTGGCTCCGTAGCCGTTTTTCTGAACGCAATAGCTGCGTTGTTAACCAAAATATCTATACCATCATATTTACTGCTCAAATAATCGCGAAAAACTTGCAGACTGTCTTTCTGGGTGACGTCCAGTTGGTGATATCTTGGTTTTAGACCTTCCTTCTCTAACTCAGCGACGGCTTTTAGCCCAAGTTCGACGTTACGAGACGTAAGGTAAACTTCTCCATCGAATCGTTTGCACAGGCCTCGGACGATGGCGAAACCGATGCCTTTGTTGGCGCCAGTCACAATCGCAACTTTAGTAGACATTCCTGATTATTTAAAAAAAAAATATCTGGTGAAAAACTTGATGCTGCGATGGATAGTGTTTGAATTAAACACGAAGACTGAGTGGCGAGACCGGCGACTATTGATAAATATTGAGGGTGCACTATGCAATGCAAACATTTGTCTTGTTATCATAAAAACAATAAAATACAACTAGGGGATAGAGGGTACAGTGGACCAGGGGGCACAGTGGATAGATACCTTTATCTCATTTACCGTGACTCTTATCCTACTACGTACGCACTCACAAGCCAAGCGACTCTAAAATATGCGCACTCGCTAATAATTTTGCCACCTGCTGTAACTTCCTTCCTTAATGGCATCCACTGCACCCCAGTGTACAGTATCAGTTTCTTTATTGCAATATTCATTTTCAAAATTTAAGGACCTAGTGTATAGGCTATAGTAAAATACGTACATACTAATTAAATCTAAAGTGATACAGGGTTTAGTGTACTATACCCCGTGAAGAGCATTTCAAAGCCATCCCTAATACCTTAAAGTATATTTTATAGTAGTAGATCCTCTAAGCCTAATAAAATTCATTTACTTATAATCAGTTTGCCAGTGTCAAGTTAAATTATTTTATAGTGAAAAATATGTTAGTTAGTTGAACGAACGTTTGAAAAAAATAATGATTTACTGTGCCCCCTCTCCCCTTTGTTGTCAAGTCAGTTTGTTTACAAAAACTGCCAATGTCAACTATTGTCTATAAAACAGCAGATCATATCAAATTGATATATAAATAAAATATTCTATAACTTTACAAATAAACTCTTTACTTTGAAAACTAATTAATTAACTGCACGCAACAGTCAACAGCAAAATAAACTGGTAATTTATGGCCCCAAAGTAAGATAAACAGTAAATTACGTCAAAAGTTACGAATTATTGTATTTTGTAAAATATAAATAGGTATGTATAAAAGTGTTTATAGCGTTAGTGAATATTTAAACTATTGACATGTAATAAAAATTAATTAACATTTGCACGCCTACGTGTAGGCTGAATACATTGACTTTTTACTTTTTAAGATCCGAAATGTACCTATTATTAATTTTGTTTTTTTCCAAAAAATATATTTTTTTATAAATTTAAATTAAAAATTTTAGAAAAACCCCTCGATTCCAATGCCCTAATATCCTTAAAAGTAAAACACTATAATATTTAGTAATGTGCACGCGATGCGCTTTCATTTGATACCCACTCGAGTATATTTTTAGATTTTCGGTTTCCTTCTCCACACTCACCCCCATAAAATTTTAAACGGCACAAACGATTTTCAGAACACACTACAACTAATTCTGGCCCAAACGAACCCTGAGAGAATATCTTATCTTATACTAACACGTTATTTGTTATTATTAACCCCGACCAAAAAAGAGGGGTGTTATAAGTTTGACGTGTCTGTCTGTCTGTCTGGGACATCATAGCTCCCGAACGGATGGAGCGATTTCAATTAAGTTTTTTTTGTATGAAAAGTTTGGCCCGGGTGTTCTTAAACATAGGGTTTTTCTTAAATTTTATATTGATTATATTGCAATGCAATAGATAAACTGAACTGAACCGAACAAGATCTCAACACTCTTAATGAATGGTTCTTACATAACCTTCTAACTATCAATACCTCCAAAACATCGTATATGATTTTTGCAGCAAAAAACAAATGTCTACCTACTTGTAATCCACTTACCGTAAACAACATACCAATTAAACGTGCTAATACAGAAAAATATCTCGGATTGCTTTTGGATGACAAATTATCATGGAAGCCTCACATTGAAAAAATTAAATCTAAATTAACGTCACTTACCGGGGCTATGCGTAACATCAGTAAATGCTTACCCCTAAGCATAAGAAAATTAATCTATAATTCACTTGTTAAACCTCATCTAGACTATCTAATTGAAGTTTGGGGTGCTGCTCCTAAAACCACAATCCAATTATTGCAAACTGCACAAAATAAAGTGATTAAGCGACTTCACAATTACGATTATTTGACTCCAACTAGCACTTTGTACAAAAAAACGCAGCTACTGCAAATATCACAAATTTTTCAACTTAATACCTGTGCACTAATTAAAAAAATTTTAGATAATAAAATGCAGACAAAAATAACACTCATAAAAAAGAAATATAAATATAATCTAAGAAACACTAACAAATTATATATTCGACCACCCCGGACGGTTAACTACGGAAAAAGGAATATATTATATGAAGGAGTATTATTGTACAATAAGTTAACCCAAGAAATAAAAGATTCTCAAAATATAAATATATTCAAAAAGAAAGTAAGACAATACCTTTTTCATGATAATTAGAAAAAAGAAAAACAATATGTATATATATATATATAATTTAACTATACCACATAATGTGTAAAATTATATATGTATTCATTTATTATATATATATTATTATTCAAAATTTAAATTACAATGAAATAAAGTTTATATAATCATTAACAACAACGTTCACAAAAAGTAAATTTCTTAGTCGCTAGCTCTTCAACTACATTACGCACACATTGATAGAGCGATGCGACCGGGCGGCTTGCGGACAATGAACAAATTCCACAACTACCCTATTTGTGTTTCTAATTATTTTATATATCGTCGGCTTACTGCAAGAAGTCATTAGTCGCAAGAAGTCACTAACTGCGTTAGATACACCAATGAGTTCGTCTCGATGAGCTCTACATTTTGGTAAAACTCACTAATTTGTAGCTCTTCAAACTTAGAAGTTATGGCTTGGTAATAAAGTCAATAACTGCATTTTTGGTCAATCTGGTTTCATAAAATTCATTAACTTACATTAATATATTTTACCAAAAGAAAACAAAACACAATTGTTATTTTTATTTTCATACATTATTCATTTATGTGACATATCAACATTTTAAAAATGCTTTTACGTTTACAAACCGTGGATTAAGTTTTGCTTGAATTCATTATTTGCACTTAACTAGTTTTGACGTATCATACTATTTGGGGAAAAAAAATACTAACGGTTTTTAATGATTTCTATCAAAACGAGTAACGTTTTTATAGAATTCATTATATACACATTAATTACTTTTGCCGAAACATGGCAAACAACTTAATACAAGACTGAAATCGCCTGAATGATGTATTGTTTTATTAGTGATTTTTGTTATTGTAAAATTATACAGGAAAATGCATGTAATGACTTTTACATACACATACATTTAAGCCAACATGTAATGCTTGTTTACTTATAAGTTGCCGGCGAGTTTTATGAGATACAAGATACAAAATCATTTATTTCCATAGTTTGGTTTTACAAAACTTAGACACTTATGATTTTAGAGCTATGAGATGCAATTCAAAACTGGTAGTAATAATTACATTGAATATTGGTTTCTCATTAATAGATGATTATTACATAAAATAATGTACATACCTAGGTTACTACCCAGTTAGGTACCTATTTAAAGTTTCAATACCAACTTGTTTAATTCGTTACAATTTGAGAAATGAGCTAATCTATCTTGGTTTCAAATTCTACATTAAATAGTTAAGTAGGTATTTCTATTTTGATTAATACGAATATTAACGATAAAGCAATCGAAGATTTATGTTGTTTACGTGTTGCAAAAAAGTTGAACAACCACCCAAGGCTCCTAAACCTAGCGAACCTACCTGTGGTCTGAAGTTGATGGGAAAAAAGGAAGCGATGAGGTGACAGTTACCGAAATATCAATATTTCCTGATTGATTGATTTCTGTGGCCATTTTAGTTATTTTATTAAGTTTTTATGAACAAACAAGGTAATTCCTTAAGTTTTTAGTAATAAAAGACGTTATTTTAAGATTATTTTGTCTTTTATTACTTGAAAGAGGCCACTAATAACTTTGTTGCAGAAATACTTAACTCCAGTTTAGTCAAAACTTTTATCGCAAGAAATCATTATCTTTGCATTTTTAGCTTTTAAAAAAATTGCCATGATTAAATTAAGACTGATTTCAGCTGTTTATATAATAATTAAATATCACTATATATTGGCGTTTAAATTATATTGATAACTGCCGTAGTTTTGATGATATGGGCTCTTAAAGTCATAAAAAGTTTAAAACTGATTTTGCCACACTTTTGGATTTGTCGGTTAATGACTTCTTGCAATAAGCCGACGATATTATTATTGTTAAAACTATGCTATAATATTGTTACATACAAATTTAATGGCTATCTTGTAACTGCGTTTAATCAAAGAGTGTAAATAGGTTATTTTATTATGTTGTTTTATTGTCTTAAGCTAGATAATACTTAGTATAAGTTTTGCATTGTTTAATTTAAGGAAGTGAGCGTTTCGCTATAAATAAGAAAAACATGTATTCTCTGTTAAGTGAACTGTATTGTTCTTCTGAGAATAAATATCTTTAAACTGAACTAAATATTTTTTTTAATTGACTTGTAGTGCTCGGAATACCGCATTCTAGCAAACAATTTTTTCAGCTTAATAATATTAGTATAGATGAGCATACCTCATTAAAACACAATAATTGGGTAGAACTTATTTAAATTTTAATACTTTAAGATATTGAATTAATTTCATTTTTCACTAGAAGCAACACGTCCAAAAGATCTTCTTAAACTTGCGAACCCTCTAAAAATAACTCTAGGTATAAGAGCGAAGATCTCTCTTAAAATCAACCGCCAGTAACTCTCGACGTCCCAGCTGACAATTTGCTTATTAAACCAGACGTATTCTCCTTTGATCGTCGCAGGCGCATCCAGGGCTAGGTAGAGCGGTGCCTCTGCGCCTTGGTCGACGGTGAGTAGGCCTTTGTGTGACGTCATGTCTGTGTCGACGAATCCCGGGTGGACTGCGTTAATGGATATATCTGGAACATATTAAACGATCATTAATACGGTAAGGTATTTCATTGAAGGTAGCGGGTTCGATTCCCGCTGAGTGGTCAAGTGTTTGTATGTTCTCCGAGCACTTTCTCCTTGCTAATAATCAAAAAAATCTATAGGTACATGTAGTAAGTATTTCTGATGTCTAATACTTACCCGTAACACAAGCTTAGGGCTTACCACGGGGCTTGTTGTGTTGATTGTCCCGAAATATTTATTTATCATTATTTTCGTTCGAAATTTTGTTGATCTTTGGAAAGACGTAATTAATTGAATTTAAGCTGTCACTTAGGAATCCCTTATTTAATTTCCCTAGGGCGTTGGTTATGGTTTCAATATAAACCAAGGAAACTGTCAACACCTTTTGCTTTTATGCTATTAGTTAAAGCTAATGAATATATACGTAAAGCAGGCATAAGCAAGATAAATGTCTCTATCGTAGTTTGAAGCCATTGATTGAATAGGTACCTATCTACATAATCTCTTCAGTTGTATTCTTCAGACATATCTGATAAGCAGTTTAAAATAAAACGAGGTCATTTAAGTGATTGATATTATATGATATTTTAAAATATAATCTAAACTTAAACAAAAAAAAATAAGGAAAACGACCTTCGTTTCGTTTCCTTAAAGTAAAAATAGGTAATATTATTTTGTAATGTGTATGTGATGCGCTTTGATTTGGGACCCCACTCAAGTATATTTAGGTACTTATAGATACCTAATTGGTTCTTCTTGGGTAGGTATATAAAAGTAAAGTGGGAACTTTAACCCTCCTTAGTTTTTAAACGTCACAACTGATTTTCATCAAACATTTGTCTCGAAGTTTGCATCGAAAACTCGCGCAAAATGTTATATTAGTTTCTTAGAAACGAAAAAAGACTGAATTGAAATCGCTTCATCCGCTCGGGAGCTATGAAGCCCAGCAGACTTAGGTACAGACACGTCAAACGTAAAACACCCTTCTTATTATGTGGGGGGCATAGACTTATTTAGGTAATTATAATTAGTCTATGGTGGGGGGTTAAAAATGTTAAACAAAAACAAACCTCTATTAGCATATTCTCTTTGATGGATCATGGTCAGTGCAGTCACGGCCACCTTTGACACGCTGTAGCAGGAATTCCCCCAATCTGCAACATGTGTCCCCTTTCTCGCCGCATCCAAGAACTCATTCACCAACTCCGTTAACTGCGGGACGGTCAACTCGGGGTCTTTTAACCTGTTCCGAAGACTCTTACTAGGAATCCTTGACAAGTGACCGGCAGAGCTTGACACATTTACAACCCTAGCTCCGTTCTTTATTATAGGGAACAGGATATCACAAGCTGACACTAAACTGAAGTAGTTTACGAATAGTGTTTGCTCTGCTTGCACTGCCACGGGCTCTGTTGCGCTGTTCTTAAAAGCAACTGCAGCGTTATTCACTAAAATGTCAATGCCATCATAATTTTTCTGCGCGTAATCCCTGAAGATTTCAACACTTTTCTTGTCGGTGATGTCTAATTGGTGGTATTTCGGGGTAAGACCCTCCTTTTCTAGTTCTTTCACAGCTTGGTGGCCGCGTTCGACGTCCCGCGACGTTAGGTAAACATCTCCATCGAAACGTTTGCAGAGCCCGCGGACTATTGCAAGTCCTATGCCTTTATTCGCACCGGTAACAACAGCTAATTTTGACGACATTCCGGTAGTATTTCGTAGAAAAAGAAGACACTATTTTAGTCTTAATGACACTCACAATACTAAATTCACAAGTCAACTGAATAAAATATTTTTAACATGAGCTATAAATGACTAAAACTGGCCGTTCAAAGTTCTACGGCACTAAATATACATTGTCACCGTGACTGAAGTAAATAAACAAGTTCCTACGATGAGTCATCGTAGAAACTTGTTTATGTCCGAGTGTCATCGTCGGTCGATGAAACTCGGAAAGACTTTTCACAATGTATTGAAACTTATTTACCTATTACATAATGAAATAGCTCTTATGTAAAAAAGAGTTTAATATATACAGGAATTTTTGTTAAGAGCGTATTTTTCTCAGGTATTTTTTACTGAAATAATGAATTTAGAGAATCTATCCGTAGGTACTGTTTGCTGGACTCCTCAATGCAATGAAGTTGCTTTGCTTGCTTGCTTGGTTGGGATTGGGAGTCCCAACCAAGCAAGCAACAACTCAGTCAGGCAGTCCCAACTAGGGACTGCCTGACTGAACCGGCCTTGAAAATCTTGAAATTGAATGAATGACTAAATTGCGTAATCTGCGATTCGTGTCACGTCTCGCGACTCGCGAGAACAAGAACAATAATACTCCCTATCTCCTATCGCGCGCTCTACTGAGTACCTAGGTTCCTTTCACTCCTAGCCTATCGTACGCACTTTTCTAGGGTAATGCATACCTAGAGGGAGGTAGAATAACTACCTACTAAAATAACTTGAATTAACTATACTACTTTATTCATTAATTATAGGTTAAAAGAGGGTCAGTAAAATAAACAGACAGAGCTGGTTTTACCTCCCTTTTACCCCATCTCTAACTCTAATGCTGGCTGTACACACGCGCCGAGACACCCCGAGACAGGCCGAACGCGCGTGTGTACAGGGCGCTCTCGTCTCGTCTCGCTGTCTCGTTCTCGTCTCGGTCGCTCTCGGTGGCTTGTCGGTTTTTTGCGCCCGAGTCAAAGGGTCTCGTTGGCTCTCGCGAGGTAAACGAGAGCGAGCATGTACACACTCGTTCATTTACTTGCTCGCTAATAGTATTTAATATTTTTTTTATTTAATTTTAATTTAATTTAATAAAATTAATTTTTTTCTTATTTCTTCATGGTTTACGAATTTTATTTTTATAGTAAATGTTAAAAAAATTATAATAGCTCATGGCACAAACACAAATAGCAGCAGCAATTTCTACGTCCATTGTCGCGTGAGTCTTCAGTTCAAATGTTAGAACGCGTGTGTACAGGCATGCTCTCGACGAGACCCCTCTCTTGCCGGCTGTACACACGCGCCGAGACCCTCTCGGCGAATGTCTCGGCCGAGAGGGGTCTCGTCGAGAGCATGCCTGTACACAAGGGCGCAAAAAACCGACAAGCCACCGAGAGCGACCGAGACGAGAACGAGACAGCGAGACGAGACGAGAGCGCCCTGTACACACGCGCGTTCGGCCTGTCTCGGGGTGTCTCGGCGCGTGTGTACAGCCATCGGCCGAGACATTCGCCGAGAGGGTCTCGGCGCGTGTGTACAGCCGGCATAAAGTTATTTTAAATGTTTAAGTATATTGCAATAAAGAAACTGAAATGAATGTACATAAATAAAACTGATAAAATAGTAGTAGTAGTGGTGAAAATAATTTAGTTTTTTTTGAGTGGTCATGTGTCGTGGTCAAGGCCAAATTTTACGGGTCCACTATAGGTACGGTTGCTAGTTATACATGACATAGCTAAGTAAGCAGCGACTCGGAGGGAAATGTGGAGGTGGCGCGGTGGCAGCATTCTGGGCAATGCATTTTTTTGTTTAAAATAGTAAACAATACAATTGTTATTTATACAAGACAGGACAATTATTAAGGTCACCACATGCAATAGGTCAGGGGGGTGAGTCATACTTATGTCACATGAGAGCGCATCAGCATGGCACTGGTAGGCATAATTTTCAGTAACCGTGGCTGATATACTTCTCAATCATTATCATCACTTCGACTTCAGAGCCAACAACAAAATAGTGAATCACTATTTTTCACGTCAGAAATTCTTGTACTCTAAACTCTGGACTCAGATCTCGGGACTCTTGATGCAGGGCCCGACTTACGCTCACTGAGGTGCGCGGTACTTTGACTGAATATTACGTTTATTTGGCTCTGAAGTCAAAGTGATGATAATGATTATGAAGTCTATCACCTTCTGTAATACCAATGAAGTTCTATAAAAAAACTAGCTGTGCCGCGTTATAATGGATGAAGTACTCTTAACCAACAACATATTTATTTGAATAAAGATTAATATTATTATGTCGATACAACTTAAACAAATTATTTCGACCAAATTAGGTACCATAAAAACGGTTTTTGTGAGTTAATCTTAAAAGATAGACATATACTATTGCGGACTGTTTTTTAGATTTTTAAAAGAGCTATTATTCTTTAATACATATTTTATGTGTATCTTGAACCGTTTTCACGGCGCACGCAACGAAAGGCTTCAAAGATGAACAATTTCTCCCGTTTTTTACACATTTACCACTATATCTTTGCTCCTATTGGTCGTAGCGTGATGTTATATAGCCTATAGCCTTCCTCGATAACTCGACTATCCAACACAAAAAGAATTATTCAATTCGAACCAGTAGTTTCTGAGATTAGCGCGTTCAAACAAACAAACAAACAAACAAACAAACTCTTCAGCTTTATAATATTAGTATAGATATGATTTCTAAAGCAGTTTAATGCAACTTTTTATAATTATATCAAAATTCTGATAAAAAGCAACCCCCAGATGATAAGGAGAGTTAATTAACAAATAGTGCACCGCGCTATTTTGTACTTAGAAGAGGTGGACATTTCGAGAACATTATGCATTAGGTCCAACTTTTTTGGGATTTTTTTTTATTGTCCTTTATCTTTTTATTAGTGAGAATGGTTGTAGGTACGCAACTTTAAATCGATATAGTTCTACGCTCAGTCGGATTGATATTTCTAGAATACTTAATCAATGTATTTAAGGTATACCCCACATGACATAGTTAATTGACTTTTATTAACCTAACCTCCGACCAAAAAAGAGGGGTGTTATAAGTTTAACGTGTCTGTCTGTCCGGCACATCATAGCTGGCGAACGGATGGAGCGATTTCAATTTTTTTTTGTATGAAAGCTGTGTTTTGCGCGCTGGTTCATGAAAGTCGGTTGTGCCGTTTGAAAGTTATGGGGGTGAGAGTGGGGAAGGAAACCGAAAATCTGCAAATGTACTCGAGTGGGGTATCAAATGAAAGTGCATTGCGTGCACATTACAAAATATTATGGTGTTTTACTTTTAAGGAAATTAGGGCGTTGGAATCGGGGGTTTTTCTTGAATTTTTAATTTAGATTTATTATAAAATGCCGTCCAGTAGTCGCCATATTGTATTTTCAGTAACGTCGGTCGTGTGAAATAGTGTGAATCATAGAAATCGGCCCAGGCGTTTGGTCTGTATAGTGGGACAAAGGAACATAAATATTTATACATATTGATAATTATTTTATAATAATGTGGGTATTTAAAAATTATTTATGATTGTAAGTACCTTTACATGTTATAGGTAAGTTTAATGGGAGAAAAAAATAGAATTCATTTTATCATAAAGTATGATATTCACAAAAACTTAACCCTTTTTATTATTCTTAACATTCTTTTTACTATTTTTAATTAAACTAGTGGCATTATCGTTAAGTTGCTGGAAGAATGCCTTCGAAGTCTTCAGAGACTTATCACTTGTATCTGTTCCCATTGAGGTATTCCTGTGCTCCGTCACTTTGTTCACCGGACCTTTAGCTTTCTGGAATTTCTTCTTTTTCCTTCTCTCTCTCTTCTTATCTGTTTGTGTGCGTTCCTCTTTGCTCATTAATTCTCCTCTCTGTTTCTTCTTAACTTCTTCTGGGGCTAGCAATGCTGCATCACTGACAGAGACTGGGGCAACCTCTTCCATAGAAATAGCTGGTGTGTTCGACACAATTTTGACATCGGCTTGAGCTGCTTTTGGTGTGTAATGGTAGTGGCATAAAGCATCTAGTTTTGCGAATACTTGGCTCATTGATTCTCTAATTTCTTTATGGCTTTCTGGTTCTTTCTCATCTTCAACTTCTCCTGATAAAGCTTGCTTTTGTTTTAGATACTCAGCCTCATAAACTTGAGCAAGACTGAGTTTGCTCTTAGAGTGATCAAGGATCTCAGTTTTGCGGAAATTGAGTTGGTCATCAACTGGTTTTTCTTTCTTGACAACATCATCCCAGGCTTTGTCTTTAATTCGTTGCTTTATGATGTCTTCGAGTGTGAATGTTGTTTCCTCAGTAATTATCGGAGCTGGTCGAGTTGTGAGGTCAAAGTCTATGACTTCTTCAAGTAAAGAGTTTTGGGGTCTCTTAGTTGCATCAACTTCCCCTTTTAATTGCCATGGTGCTTCATTTATGGATTTCTTTTCAAGCCTTTTTATGGTGTCCTTTAACCTTTCCTGACGTTGTTCAAATTCTGATTTATTTTCATTGGAGTTATTTCCTTTTTCTTCGTCTTCAGAATCATCATCAGAGGAGGATGGTTGAGCAAACCTGACTTTTTTATCTGCTTTAGCAGGTTGTTCTTCAACATCCTCCATCATTTCATCTTCTAAGCTATGATCATCACCATCATCATCACCATTTTGTTGATAACTCTCATTGTTATCTTGATCAAAGAAATCAGAGTACATGACATTTTTACCTCCTTCTTTTTCATCATCGGTGTCTTCTTCATCCTCATCATCATCTTCGGCAATATCTTCAAATAGATCAATAGATTCTTCATCACTATCTTCAGTTCTTTTCTTGTTTAAACCTTCAAGTTTTTCTTCTTTTAAAAGAAACTGTTCCATTTCTTGCAGTTTGAAGAATTGGTCATCAACTATGGAGGGTTTTATGTTAGTTTTTGACTTAAGAATATTTTTCCTAGGTTTTTTGTTTTCTTCGTCATCCTCTTGAGAATCCATTTGATCATGACCAGATCCATCATTATCAGAAAGCGCAAGATCTTCGTTATCATCTCCTGCTTCAGATTCTGTGAAATCTTCATCATCCTCTGGTTCCACGTCCACGGGAGCTTCATCCTCCTCTACCTGACGAGCACTAGTTTGGGGTTTATTCGCTTTCACGGGAAACGTTAACTCATTTTTTAACGACATACAATTCGCAACTTCCCATACAAGTTGGTCCAAATATTCGTTGTTTTGAAGCTCGATTTGCTGCCATATCTGTTCCTCGTCTAAGCCCTCTATTATAAGCTCAGGTAATGCTCCTTTTTTAGGCCTTTTCGATTGCTTGTCTTGGGTTTTAGTGAAATCGTAAAGTGTTTTAACTAAACTTTTGATATCGTTTTTCACTTCGTATTGAATATCAAGATATTTAACAGGTTTATCAGTGAAACTGTTGAATTTCTTGATGACGTTGTCTAGTTCAGGACAGTCCATGGTTGCCTTCGTTCGTACTTTTTATGGGTTTCGTAAATATTCACATGTAAAGTAGAAATAAACTGAAAACTTGACCACAAAAATTACGCACACACGCGGTCCATGCTATTTTGATGTTTGACATTGACAATCAGTGTTTATTCCTTCAGTTTGACAATTTAGGGCTTAACATTCACTCTTTCTTTTGTTTTGTTTTTATTTGACTTTCATTCATTCATTCGTCCATTGCTCTTATTTCTGGCGTGTGATTGTTTCAATTTGTTTCGTGGTTTCCTTGTTGAAATTTGTTATTTTTACGTTGAATTTTACTCATAAGCTTAGACATTTTATATCATATTAGCCCACCATGTAGATAAACTTAAGTTTTATACAAGTTTTGTGTATACCTCATCACCCTAGAACATTCAACCTTCAAAGTAAGTACGTGAACAAAGTTTGCATGGTGTATTCGTGGTACTTTTAGGAATTTACATGATCTTCCTCGCTCCAGTGGCTATGGCGTGGGCTTTTTATGTGATATACTCGTTGGTAAAGGACAGTTGACCCTCCCACGCACCATAAAGGGCTTGTTATTTGAGCTTTCAAGAAGTGAAAGGTGATTTTGAAGAGCAATGTTATTTCCGTCTGTTGATTCGAAGAAATGAAATGTTCTATCTTGTTACTTGAGACGTTAAAGTGTAAGGTCATTGATATAATAGCTTGCTTGGATGGTACTTCCAACCGTGACTGACGTAGTTTGAAACAATGGTGCTCCATTTTTTGCAACATTTTTTGTGTTCTGTTTGACAATACATACAGGTGAATGCAACAAGTGGTTTGTGTTATCATAACTTATTAGTATTATTTAGGTGTGTCAGCTGAAATCCATTATATTACGTAGATGTTTGTGTAATTATTATTTCAATGACATTAATTGTTTTTTCAAAGACATTATCTATTAAACAACAACTGAAACAATAATTGAAAGTAATTAATAATACAAATCATATTTAATTC
Organism: Gymnoscelis rufifasciata; assembly: GCA_929108375.1. Taxonomy (NCBI): domain Eukaryota; kingdom Metazoa; phylum Arthropoda; class Insecta; order Lepidoptera; family Geometridae; genus Gymnoscelis; species Gymnoscelis rufifasciata. The sequence continues at coordinate 962,809 of OV815327.1, read as the reverse complement.
TTATGCTTTACCAATAATGTTTTAATGCACTTTTTCTCCATGTAAGTAAATAAAAGTTATTGTAATAACTGGACAACATGGGATTATATTTGATGGAATTTTGCTCTGAGATAGAGACATAAAAACATAATTTAATATACTTACTTAATGCAACAAGTGTACAGTCAACGGCAAAAGTAAGTGATCAAAATAAATGTTTCAAAACATCTTCTAGTGTGACATGCCTGATATAATATTATGTTATAACAAAGTGTCAATTTAAAATGAAGTTTTATATAGTCAGAAGATCATTTTAACCGTGAGGATGAAAATAAAGGTGATCTGATCACTTATGAAACAATATTTGTTTCTTTATTTCTAAAAAACTACAATAGTTAGTAACTTTTGACTTAATGCATTACTTTCATTTGCAAGTGTGTTTTACGTTTGCATTTGTTGACTGTACAACCATATCAATAACATCAACATCTTAAATTAAATTTTAAGATGATATTTCAGAAAGAAAGAAAAATATTTATTTGTGTACAAAAATATAACAGAGAACACTATTAAATTAAACTTAGATTATAGTACACAAATGGGTCGACAATCAGCATTTCTATTATATAAGATTATTAATGTATATGTTTATATGGGCCGGAGATGCCTGTAATAAATGATTTGTTATTTATTATTATTATGACATATTCCTATTTGTGTTATTATCACTGTTGCAGCACGATGGAGGGCCAAGATATGGAGATGAAGTTCGGTGGTAATGAGGTTGGTGGGCTAGAGCTCTGCATTGTTTGCGGAGACAGGGCTTCCGGACGGCATTATGGAGCTATTAGTTGTGAAGGTAAGCTTTGGTATACCCTACTATCTATGAAGTCCTGTATAGAGTAGTAACTGTCACCTCTTATCTATGTAGATAGATAGATATATAACAACTTTACCCACCATTTCTTAGACACTGTTAGGTTCAATAAAACAAAAAAATTTTTGTTTTTTTTTTTTGTAATCTGCTTCTTGGCTATCTGAATGTTTGGTTCAATAATCCAATCTTCTGGTTTGTCAATGTTTTTTCGAGTGTTTGTAAGAGAGTCAGGTCCAGTGACCCAGCTCTCAGCCCAAAAAAAAAAAACAAAAATACGAAGTCTGTATTGTTTAGGCTTTTTTTTTTTGAAGATTTTCACACAGAACAAATCTGTGTTAATAAATATTTTCTATTCAATTCTATTTGAAAAAAATATTTAAATATAGTAATCATTTGTCACGCAATAATCAACTAAATGTTTTGTTCACTCCCAGGCTGCAAAGGTTTCTTCAAGCGGTCCATCCGCAAGAAGCTGGGCTACCAGTGCCGCGGCAGCATGAACTGTGAGGTGACGAAGCACCATCGCAACCGCTGCCAGTACTGCCGGCTGCAGAAGTGCCTCGCCTGCGGGATGAGGAGTGACTGTGAGTCTCTTAGCATGGACATTTTATCTATACTAATATTATAAAGCTGAAGAGTTTGTTTGTTTGAACGCGCTAATCTCCGAAACTACTGGTTCGAATTGAATAATTATTTTTGTGTTGGATAGTCCAGTTATCGAGGAAGGCTATAGGCTATATAACATCACGCTACGACCATCAAGAGCAAAGATATAGTGGTAAATGTGTAAAAAACGGGAGAAATTGTTCATCTTTGAAGCCTTCCGTTGCGTGCGCCGTGAAAACGGTTCAACATACACAAAAAATATGTATTAAAGAATAATAGCTCTTTTAATGATCTAAAAAACAGTCCGCGATAGTATATGTCTATCTTTTAAGATTAACTCACAAAAACCGTTTTTATGGTACCTAATTTGGTCGAAATAATTTGTTTAAGTTGTATCAACATAATAATATCAATCTTTATTCAAATAAATATGTTGTTGGTTAAGAGTACTTCATCCATTATAACGCGGGTAGCACCGCAGGGCACAGCTAGTATTTATATTAGAAGCTGGTACAACTGTACCAGTGCCGTGGCAGTACTGTCGCCTGCAGAACTGCCTTGCTCGAACTGCTCTAAGTGAGTCGAGGTCCTCGTGATCTTGAAAACTAATAGATATATTGAACAAATTTCAGAGGTATATTTATTTTTTGGTCTCTCGGTGGATGCAGGCCGCTGCCAGCCGAAACCACTGGAGATCTTTGAGGGAGGCCTATGTCCAGCAGTGGACGTCTTACGGCTGAGATGATGATGATGATGATTTATTTTTTAGCAGAGTAAGAGAAAGCTTAAATTCGAAAGTAGTGAACATAATCTACTTCCGTAGAATTAGAAAAAAATCTAAAACTCGTAATTTAAGATTTTTTTCTTAGTAAAGAGTTTTTATATAGAAATGTCGCCCCCGTGTAAGATTAATTAAATAACACAATAATGAGCAGTAATTCTTGTCCGTTTTCGCCAGCGGTCCAGCACGAGCGCAAGCCCATCGTCGACAAGCAGAAGGGCGACCAGCAGTCCTACAGACAGGTATTTATATTATCAACACCCTATTGACGTTCCCACTGCTGGGACACGGGGACTTCTCTATCGACGAGAGAGATTGGGCCTTAATTCACAGCGCTGGCCATGTGAGGGTTGCTGTATGTCGCATGTCTTTCAAACTCTTTAAAATTCTCAGAACATGCCGGTTTAATAGATATATCTGTTATAGCACAAAGCTTAGTGGTGACCTTTTTGCTACATTGTGTCCTCATTCATTTATAGTTATATTATATCATTGTTTTCAAATGGGCACATATTTTTTTAACTATAATATTTGCTATTTAAAAAGTATAATTTTTGTAGGCTTCAAAATACTAAGCAAGCAGGACAGGAGTAGAGCTGTTTGGTGCAGGTCAAAAATTGAGATACATATAAGAAACTCTTTGAACTGCAATACTAAATTTATAAACCGGCCCCGCGCTCTAACAGCCTTCGGGCGCACTCATAACGCTTTCGCCCGCACTTAAGTGTGACACAATTCAAATTATTTTGAGTATTAGTCTGCAAATTATTATAAAGTTCTCTACAATAACAACTAGACATTGGCCACCTTAACGTAGACATGCAAACTGTCGCGCATCAAACGCAAACAGATCTGAGCTGGCGCAGGCCTGCTTAAAAATAACTCTGTCCCTATTCTGGTGTTGGTCCCCCCATTTGGTGTGCCGAAGCCTTAATAATAATATAATTCTATGTGTACAATGTAACTCACAGCCGCCCATGAGTCACCTGATGAAAGAAGAGCCCAGCGAAGCGTTCGGCGCCGTGTCGCCCGCAGCGCCGGCCATCAACTTCGCGCTCGCGGCCGCCGTCGCCTTCAACAACAACAAGGGGAACAATGGTGAGTTCTACTGAACTCTTTACAAGCATAATGGAACTCATATTCTCCGATGAGTCACTTGTAGGAATAGCGACTTCGCTCTCGCGGCCGCCGTCGCCTTTAACAACAACAAGGGGAACAATGGTATGTTCTACTGAACTCTTTTCTAACATAATAAGCTCATAGAGTCACTTGTAGCATGAGTCACTTCGCCGCCGTCCCTTTAACTACAATAGAGGGAATAATGATATACGGATATACAGTTTGCTCTATATGTTATCTGCAAATAACTGAAGGAGGCTTTACTTCTATTTTAAATGTTTTAGTTTTATTTCGTAGTGTGATATGATTATAAGTCTTCATGTTTTGTTTTGCTGAAATAAACATTTTTAATTTAATTTCATAATTGAATGGCACATTCTCCTCATACCCATCTAAGCTAGCATTCTTGTCCATCGGTTGCCTTTTATAATAACAAGGGAAACAATAGCTTGTCCAACTTAAATAAACAACTGATATGGATGGCATGAATAAAGAATAGGAGAAAGGTCAGTTTGAAGCATGTATTTTAAAGAATCGTTCAGGATCATTGGTTTTAAAAATTTTTCGGTAAAAATAAGAAGAGTGTTTTATAATAATTGGAAAGATATTTTGCTGTATAGAATAAGTGGATTAATTAAGGTCACGAGGGTCTCAACTCTGTGACTCAGGTCAGTGAATTACATTGTAAAAAGACATAGGTATCTCACAAAATGTCTTTAAAATCAAGGCCAAGGCCTTAATCTAAATTTTTGGGGCATTTATTTATTACATGTATATTTCTCCAAATTCCTCTTAATATATATAATTCTAATTCCATCTACAATCTCTGGTTTCGGGTCTGGGTGTTTTCTATGTATCATGTTTTTATATTTACAAAAAAAAATGTATCTATGTAGTATATCAGGCACATAACACCCATAGTACAAGCTCTGCTTAGTTTGGGGTTACGTGATGCTGTGTGAGTAGTCCGGAAACATTGTAATTTTTTTTTTTAATTTCTCTATCCTATGATTTCATCAAGTCATCTATCCTTCTTCTTGAAGGTCAATCGCCGTTAATTTTATTGTTATTTATTTTATGTTTATTTATATTTATTTCCTTAGTTTCTCCGTATCTGCCGAGCAGCGCTGTAGACATAGAAGGCGCTCGCAGGCAACAGTTGATGCTGCAGACGCAACTCGCGAAGAATCTGTTCAAAATGGGACAGTTTGGTGAGTAACATCAATGTTTGATGGCAACCACGTCGACTGTAGGATACTATAGGAAAGATAAGTTATAGGGTAAACCCTAGTAGTAGGGTAGTGCCGGGAGCTTTTTATTAAATTACACAAAGTTTTACTATGTTGTATGTTTAACATAGAGATAAATATGATTGACTTTTAAATAGAAAAAATCGTAAAGAACCTAGCAGCGTATGGGTGTATATTGTTCACAGCCTAACATAGATAACCCTGACGTGTTCGATACCCGACCAATCATCGAGGTTAGACTCTGCTAACTTCTAAGCTAAACTAGATTAGCAGCCTGACAGCCGCAAAACTGTTTTTTTTTATTTTTTTTTTATTTATTTTTTTATGCTTGATAAGCTTTCATTTGACCACAATCTCACCTGATGTAAAGTGACGATGTGGTCTAAGATGGGACATGAAGACCTAGAAGATGGCTTCTCCGGGCCACATTACGAAACACGAAAAAATCGCTTCTTGCACTGGCCCAGCCCGGAGGGTGGTGACAAGCCGCGGCCGAAGCCACCACCAGAGACTGTTCTTAGCACCACCCGGAGGTCACGTGTAAGGATTCAGAGGGTTACCACTTACGGACGTGAACAGACAAAACCTCCAAAAATTAAATTATATTAGACGTTAGATATGACTTTGTGTGTTAGGAGACAGTAAAAATCGGTACAAGCGATACCGTCGCGCATCACTTCGACTTTTATAATACGGGTAAAAGTCGGCACGCTTGGTTTCAATACAAATCGTGATACTTGCGTTATCTAGGTGGATGTGTATCTGTGGTATTGATAGTGATAATTGTTTGTTAACAGGTGCTATAAATGAATATCTGCAGTCTGCGTACGGCGCCACGCCCCCGGAGGTGCCGATCTCGGCTCTCCATACTGCTGAGACGCCGAAAGTGGAACGTTAGTTATTTTTATTTTATTTATTTTATTTATTTTATTTATTTTATTTATTTTATTTATTTTATTTATTTTATTTATTTTATTTATTTTATTTATTTTATTTATTTTATTTATTTTATTTATTTTATTTATTTTATTTATTTTATTTATTTTATTTATTTTATTTATTTTATTTATTTTATTTATTTTATTTATTTTATTTTATTTTTATTTTATTTTATATAAAACTCTTTCCTAAATCAATGCTTCACAAAAATAAATAATAAATATAAATAATAAATAAATAAATAATAAATAAATAATACAGCAGACTTGTATGCGATGGAAACGTGAACTAAGGTAAAACACATGAGAAGCTGCGTATCACAATATAATTGATGATTTAACGAAATATAATTGCACGGTTGCCCTGCATCGTACAATGATAGACGCAAAATAAGGCATGTATCAGAATTAGATGATTGATAGATGAAACGTTTATTCGTCACTCCACATACAATAATCGAGCAAAAACATAAGAAAACATTCATTTGCATTTTTATAAAAGCGAGCGTAAATCAATAACAATGTTATACAATGTAAACGAAATGTACGTATGTACGTATGTCTATTATATCAGATGTCTAGTACCCATAACACAAGCTAAGAGCTTACCACTAGATGTTGTTGTGTGGATTGTCCGGAAATATTTATTTATTTATGAACTGTTGGTCTGTCCGCAGCGGAGTCGGAGTGCGGCATCCTCAGCACGCCGGAGTCGCTGCAGCTGGCGGCGTGCGTGGCGCAGGCGGCGCCCGGGGCGCTGCGCCTGCACGCCGCCTGCGAGGGCGCCGCGCGCCTGCTGCCCGCCCTCGCGCGCTGGGCCCGCGCCGTGCCCGCCTTCGCGCACCTCCCGTGAGTCCCACCTACAGCCTGCACGCCGCCTGCGAGGGCGCCGCGCGCCTGCTGCCCGCCCTCGCGCGCTGGGCCCGCGCCGTGCCCGCCTTCGCGCACCTCCCGTGAGTCCCACCTACAGCCAGCACGCCGCCTGCGAGGGCGCCGCGCGCCTGCTGCCCGCCCTCGCGCGCTGGGCCCGCGCCGTGCCCGCCTTCGCGCACCTCCCGTGAGTCCCACCTACAGCCTGCACGCCGCCTGCGAGGGCGCCGCGCGCCTGCTGCCCGCCCTCGCGCGCTGGGCCCGCGCCGTGCCCGCCTTCGCGCACCTCCCGTGAGTCCCACCTACAGCCTCAAACGTCCGAAACGATAAAGAAAGGAGTAAAATTGACTAATACGTGAGTGAATCGCGGTTTTTAAAATGAATATATGTTATCGTTGAGGTTGCCTGGAAGGGATAGCTCACAGCGACAAGGCCGGCCTTTGTACTCCGATGTATTGACTTGTTGCTGTTTGTATTATATTTGTGGTGAGATAAAGAGTTATCTATCCATCTACTGTTTTGTCTCCATGTTCGGTGTGCGTATTGAAGAATCTTGTATCTATATTCCAGGTTGAACGTCCAAGTGACGCTGTTCAAGAGGAGCTGGCCGGAGCTGTTCGTGCTGAGCCTCAGCAAGTTCTCGGCCGCGCTGGGGCTGGGCGCGCTGCTGCCCGTGCTGCTGGCGCACCTGCAGAGCGCGCTGCGGGAGCGCGCGCGCGCGCCGCCCTGCCCCGACCTGCCCGAGGCGCCCGCGCCCGAGGTACCCACCTAAACTCTACCACGGACTAACACATATATGTACATCTACCTAGATAACGAATATCCGTTTACTTGCGTGTCCGAACCCCGAACGAGTGTTTCCTTACGCGCCACCTTGCCCCGCAAAAAAAAATATTATAATTATAAAAAAGACTATTAAATATTGCAGCCTAAATAGTTTTATGTGTCTGTGTATTTTTATGTGATTAGGTAAGAATTTAATGGATCTTGTGTCTGACAAATACACATATTATTATTATTTATTATTGACTGCCTCGGTGGTGCGGTGGGCGAATGTCCGCTTGCAGAGCAAGAGGTAGCGGGTTCGATTCCCGCCGAGGGTAAAATTGTTTGTATGTTCTGCAAGCACTTTTCTCCTTGGTCTGGGTTTTTAATATGTATAATAAAAATATCTATATATTCATGTATATTATATTAAGTATATCAGATTTCTAGTACCCCTAACACAAGCTTAGAGCTTACCACGGGGCTAGATGTTGTTGTGTAAATTGTCCGGAAATATTTATTTATTTGTTACAGATCTCAATATCGGACTACTCCACGGAGCGTATAGAGGAAGTTGTCCAGACCCTGGGCCGCCTGCAGCAGACGCTGGCGGCGCTCGAGCAGCTTCGGCTCACTGAGAGGGAGCACGCGCACCTTCGCGCGCTCTGTCTCTTTTCACCAGGTACCTGCGACAGTGACACATATGACTGGGCGACTTTGGAACTGAGAACGCACTAATTGAGCTAGCTAGAATAGAGGGCGTTTCTACTTGTTATAACATCACTCAGCCAAAATCTATATATAAAAAAAAAATAATTGTTGTTTGTTAGTCTGATTAAAACTCGAGAACGGCTGGGCCGATTGAGCTGATTTTGGTTTTAAAATGTTTGTCGTAGTCCAGGGTAGGTCTAAACGGTGAGCAAATATGGAAAAATTGCCGGGATTTTTTTTTACCCGTGCGACGCCGGGGCGGGCCGCTAGTACTAAATAAAAATTTAAGTTGAAAACAAATTATTATTATTTTTTTGTTAAATCGCAGTCAGCAGTAGATAAACATGCTGCTATTTTATTTTTACTTACAAAAATTTAATAAGGTTTTATTGACATTATATCATTAAGAAATTGAATTACATTCTCCCATCTATTCCTAGATTGAAGTTCAACATCACCTATGATATAATTTTAATTGATACTGCAACGCACACTTGCGCTAATCATGTTAACTTATATCTAATCTTAAGTTAATAATGTATCCTTTTGTTTTTGCTCGATTATTGTATGTGTGTGATTGGAGTTACAAATAAACTCTTTATCTATCTATCTGATACCTTAGAGTAGTAACAGAGCGCGCGTATCACTAAAACTTAATTGTGCAGAACGTAGACAGCTAGCATAGACAAACGTAAAAAAGAGCGAATTATAGGTAGGGATGGGGCGTGCCGATGGGGAAAAGCTATCGATAAACTACATTAATTAGGTTCTCTGTCAGGTAATTAGTTACACACTCTTTATATAACATAAAGAGTGTACTTGTTCTCTGGTTCATTATATAAAACATCTAGTAATTTACCAAATTATAATGATAGTTCTACCATTTACATAATCATTTTCTGGTTGTTTCATGTGGTTACATTTATTATTATTATGAATACTTTATTGCACAAGAATATAAATAATTGTACGAAAGGTGTGCTTAATATAGGTGTTACATAGTAGTGAGATTCTAACATTACCCTTTTGGGGCATTGCAACCTTATGATTAGATACTTAAATACATAAAATATATTAATAATGGGTAAAAACATTAAAAAATATCGGTATTTAAAATTATGGACCCGAAGAGGCTATGTTTGTCCAAAGTGAATGTGAATTGTTATATTGTTGAATAAATAAAAAAATAACAATTAAATACGTGTAAAAATCGACATACCGATGAAATGTAATGTTGAATTTCATCTTGTAGTCCTTTCTTGTGTCATTTTTGCAGGATTTGACTGCACATTTAACCATTTTTATTGCCCAATTTAGCAAAATGAATTGAGATCCTCACGCCGCTACCGCGCATCCACGACTGCGAAGGCTCGCTGCGCGAACGTCATGTTGTTCTTAGCCGTGTCTGATGTTCGCAATTTAATAGGCTCACTCTATTCTTACCAGAGATAGATACTCTAACGTCCGTTCCCAATATTCAATCTTTGATTATGGATAGATAGCTATCCTCGACCATGAGTAACCATCTATCTATCTTTTGAGGCCGTCCCACTCTCTCCTACAAGTGTTATCTATCTCTATTTAACTGTGGTTAGGCCGCCTATCCGCACCACCTTTGCGTTTCGTTTACCGCATAATCACAGAGAAGGCCGAGTATGAATCATCACAATATTATTGCTGTACATTGCTATATTTTTAAACAAATTAAGTCCTAAATTAAAAGCTAATATTTATCATAAATAAATTGGTACAAGATTTTTATAGTCAAAATGTTGGAAAAATGTAATCAATTTAGGGTCACTGACACGCTGTTGTAACGGAACGTTTTACATGTCATGTCAAATGACAGATTTTTAGCCGTTGTTGATTTTGAATCGAAATCAACACGAATATAAATTTTCGATTCGAATTCTCTCTAATAAAATCTACCGACGCGACGCCTCGCCTCGCCAAGCTTAGTTCTGTGTTTATTTCATTGTGTATTGTGTGTAATTGATTAGTGCAAAAAATATGGGCCGACAAGATTTCACCCAATAACACCAGCCCAAACATTAAAGCTGAATTTTCGCTGAAAGGAACTCTGCCTTTTTTTGTGAGGATTTTGGCCCCTTTTCTCCCAGTGATGCAAATTGTGCAGATTGACTATGCCTTCATGGCTAAAATTATGTATTTTTTGCCAGAACGACGGAAACAATTATTTGGAGTTTCTTCAAAATGATTTACCTGAAATGGTACTACCAGTTTTAGAAGAAGATGTGCCAATTGTTTTCCAAAAACAGCACAAAAGAAATTTTAGTGGAACGAATCAACACCGCATTCGTAAAAATTCAAGAGGAAATGCAGCTTCTAACCACAACCTCAGAAATTAGAAAAAGGTGTCGTGCGTGCATAAGGTGTGGAGGCAACCAATTTGAGCAAATTTTGTAATTTAAATGTAATAAAAAAAACATTACATAAACAATGTATTTTAATAATCTTGACCCTAATCAACGAAGTATCTCTTATGTCGTCCCCTGATGAATTATTTCTGTCATGTAGCATATCGTTGGAAAGGGTAATAACTAAAGAACTTTTTAAAAGAAAGCTACATTCTAAATTACTTTGACTTTTTTATACTGAATTTAGAAGTAGTCAATTTTCATAACATTTACACATATTTACCAGTTTGAAAGCTCATAAGTTTTTTTGTTGATATGAATTGTAATATTTATTTAGAATGAAAATACATCGCAAAATACAAGAATAATTTATTTTGTGGTATTACAACAACAAACTAAAAAGTTATGACGATTTAAAGGTAAGATTTAGCGCATGACCCGCCCACCCCCCAAAAAATCATGTCGGTCCATGTGCCAAAAATCCCTGTATAATAAAATGGGTATATTTCTGTAAGTAATTAGTTGACTGTAGTCTTATTTAACCTAAACATATACTTAAACTCATAGTCTTCATATTTAACTAAATAATTCACACGTCATTTTCTTGAGCATAATCCGAGTCCGATACCCAATCGCTCAATTGTTCCAGAAGCGCCAAATCACTTGAACTCGTACTTGAGTCAGACATTTTTTAACAAATATTTGTAGGTAATCAATGTATTTAACAGAAATATTCACAATAATTTCACTTGATAACTTCCCCTATCCTCAGAAATCGTAGGATCGTGCTTTAGGTTACTAGAGTTTACCAATGTTACTGACAGATAGACCCTTTGTTATTATTGGGACGCATGAACTGTCATTTTCATACAAGCTGCTATCTGTAGATAGCTATCCGCCCTCTCATCGGTAGATAGCAGCCAGAGGTAGGATGCCTACCGCTAGTATGTTTATTGGGACGGCCAAATTAAAGATAGATAGATGTTTCTATCATCAGTAAGGCAAAACAAGAGATAGATTGAATATTGGGAGCGGCCGTAAGTCTGATACTTATTAATTGACATAACTTTAATAGATAATTATTTAAGTAGACTCAAAACTCTTTTGAAGTGCCCCAACTGGGTGCTTGTACATGTTGACTTAAGCTAGTTACTTAAGTACTGAGGACCTATGCTGTATAAATAAATGTATGTGTAAGCAAAATAAATAAAAGATACACTATTTTCGTAGCAAGCACAACCTCTGAACTAACAACATTTCCCCCACCAGATGGCGTGCCCGACTTCCTCACCCGCAAGCTGCAGGAGCACCAGTCTTCCCTCCTGCTCGCGCTCGCGTGCCCGGGCGCGCGCGCCAGCGCCCTCGTGCTGCAGCTGTCCTCGCTGAAGGCATTCAACGCGCCCTTCATCGAGGATATATTCTTCGTGCCGTGCTTGGGGGACGTCTGCATTGACGACGCGGTGCCTTATCTGCTCGCTGAGCGATCTCCTTAGTCCAGAGCTGGTAGAAGAACAGGGTAGATGACTGATAAATATAATTAGTCTGTCTTTTCAATATCATCATCATGAACACCCTATTGACGTTCCCGCTGCTGGGACACAGGGAATTATCTCTTGACGGGAGATTATTATTCCCTGTTTTTTTTTATCATAGATAAGCCTTACATTTGACTCAAACTCACCTGATGTAAAGTGACGATGTGGTCTAAGATGGAGCATCAAGACCTAGATGGCTTCTCCGGACCACATTACAAAACACGAAAAAATCGCTTCGCGCACTGGCCCAGCCCGGAGGGTGGTGACAAGCCGCGGCCGAAGCCTACCACCAGAGACTGTTCTTAGCACCACCCGGAGGTCACGTGTAAGGATTCAGAGGGTTACTACTTACGGATGTGAACAGACAAAACCTCCAAATTATAATTAGTCTGTCTTTTCAACATCATCGTCATAATTAGCTTTTGAGCTTAGTGAGTTATTAGATGGGTCCAGATTTCTGAGAACTTTAAAGAGTTTGAGTGACCGACCCGCACTAGCGTGGTGAATTAAGGCCTAATTTCTCACATCAAGAGAGAATTCCCTGTGTTCCAGCAATGGGAGCTTAAATGGAGTTAACTTTAAATAAAATTATCAAGGAAATAACATTGTCTTAACAGGTTGTTTTAAATTTCGTACACTGGCTTGAGAAACACTACTTCAAGGAACTTTAGTGATTTGGATGAGAAAGTATACATTTTACTATAAGTATTTGTGTAAAGCTTTGAAGGAAATATATGACATTCACCAACCCGCACTTGGCCAGCGTGGTGAATTAAGGTCTAATCTCTCTCGCCAAGAGAGAAGTCCCTTCGTCCCAGCAGTGGGAAGGTAAATAGGGGCTATTCCTGTAAAATATAGTTTATCTTATACTAGTATAATTAATCTATAGCAACTTAACAATAAAATATAGTAACTAAGTAAATACGTTTTTAAAACCGTCCAATGCTTATGAGCATTTAATAGAAATAGTTTGTTATAAAGATTAGAATGTGAAATGTTTTAACAAAAATTCTATATTTTTAATTATTATATTATTGTCTTAGTTATGATAACAATTATTTTATATAAATTATTTTAAGGAATATATGTTACGACTAAAATAAAATATTGACTATATTTATGCTTTTTTACTTCGGTCCTCATACATTTTTTTGCACAATGTTGTTAGCAAAGAAACTATTTTAACAAATACTTTTTGACGTATCTTTCGAGCTAAATGTACTGAACGGATGCTCTATATCTTGGCACTTTCTTAGAAAATTGTTTTTTTTTATTGATAAGCCTTCATTTGACCACAATCTCACCTGATGCAGTGACGATGTGGTCTAAGATGGAGCATGAAGGCCTAGAAGATGGCTTCTCCGGACCACATTACGAAACACGAATAATGCAAAAAAAGGTGTCTAGTATTTTTGGAAGTAAGACAGATTAAAAAGAGTAGCTATTTTTTTGATTATAGTCATCATGCCTGTTGAGAATATCCTTATTTTTGGAAGTTGTGCCGAGTCGCGGCCCGGGCTCCCGGACTCGGCTGTGTAGCGTCAAGAGTGAAAACATGGTTCCCGGATCTGATAAGTACTGATCTACAAATTGTGCTCGAAATGAAATGAAAATATTATTAAAAATTAAAGACAATAACAATGGCTCATATGTGTTTAAGTGTTATCAGATCCTCGTCAAACATAGAAAAATATTACTTACATTAATTTGTATCTAAAACTAGATGACTCCAGCAAACGTTGTTTTGCAAAATGAAAAATATGTAGATAGATAGTAGCCGATTTTCAGACCTACTGAATATACTTCACTACTACTATGTACTTATAAAATTTCATAATAACCGGTTAAGCCGTTTCGGAGGAGTACGGTAACTAGCACTGTGACAGGTGAATTAAATTAAATAACAAACATTTTTTACAGGTAATTTTATATAAAAGACTAGCTGACCCCAGCAAACGTTGTTTTGCACAATGAAAAATAGTACCTAGCCGATTCTCAGACTTTATTATGCATGTAAAGATCAGTTGAGGTCTGTGGTTGAGGTTAGTATTTGGAAAAATTCGATTTTTTTGTAGTTATTTATGAATATGATATAATGAGGAGTAAATAGGAATAATTTTGAGTTTTGGTAAATACTGATTCATTATCTTTACATAATATAAAAATGAATCGCAAAATGTGTTGGTAAGCGCATAACTCAACAACGCCTGGACTAATATGGCCAATTCTTCTTTGAAATGTTCGTTGAAGACCGTGGATGTTTTTTACAGCGAAAAAAATCTAATCAATTGCCGGGAAAACGATTTTGAATAATTACTTGTGCGGAGCCGGGGCGCGCCGCTAGTAATTCATAAATTATAAATTGTCTGTCGCCACGTGTCTGTCTGTCTTTATGTCCGGTGCAAAGTCATAAACTATTGACAGAATCTTTAAGCGGTTTTGAGCAATAGGGTTTCGTATCCGTGCAAATCCGGAACGGGCCAGCTGATTATTAATTGGTAAAAAATTATAATAAATTATGTTAAGAATTCCCTCTGTAAAATAGTCCCACTATAGGCCGTCTGAAAAGGTTCAGAAGTCGTTCAAAGAGCTGAGAATGAGAAGTCTAAATTTTCGGGGTTTCTCTACGGGATCGAACAGGAACTGAATTATGAAATACGTAGAAGAACGCGTTCCTATAGGATTATGTGTAAAAGTTACTAGATCACGAAATCAAGAAATCACTCATTGAAGTGGCAGTGGTCCATGCATACTGCACGCAGAACAAATGGCCGTCGGGATCTATTTATAATGAGAACAGATGACTGATGATGATGATGTTCAGCAGTAAAGGACATCGGCAAAAATTACGATGACAGAACCAATTCTAATAAATGTAATAGCGAAATTAAATGTCCGCTTCCAAGACGACTATTTAGCTGAACGTAAGTCCCCGCAATTAAAAGTCGGTATCAGCGAAATAGCGACATTACAGCAATAAGGGTATACAGCGTCTGCCTGACAAGTAGACCGAACCACAACGACTCGAAACTAACCCGCCATAACGGCGCTGAAGTAATTAGCGAATAGAGCGGGAAAAACGCGGTGATATGGCGCGCGACGAGTCAAGGGTGGGGATGGAGGTTCAAATGGAGGAGGTACGCCTTGCTAAAAATGGGATATATTATATTAACTCGTTAATCCCCAAGCGGTAGCCGGTTACCGCTTACCTAATCTTTATTCTGTCTACCGAGACCCTGTTGACTCCATCACCGCTGCTAACTCTGTGATAGCGTCATCCCCTATTCAGCTAATATGTAACAATCTAATAGATAATGTTTTTTTGAGAATTATATATGTATAGCAGTTTTAAAGGATAGATGATATTTCTCTGCGTCATCCCAATTCGATGGTGTAGCAAAATTTAAAACTCTTCAGCTTCTTTCTTCTATTCCAACCACTGTGTCTCCATCTTTTTCTATAAGTGAGTTTACCGATTGTGACGTTGAGAGAAGCGTTATGTCTATTGCGTCAAAAGCTGTTGGGGACGACAATATCAGTCGAAATATGTTGCTACCAATCCTCGATGACATCATTCACATTATTGTATTTATTCTTAATTTTTCCATATCCAGCAGCACTTTTCCAAACATTTGGAAAAATGCTCAGATTATCCCGCTTCCCAAAAAATCTAAACCTTGTACTTTTTCTGATTTCCGACCCATTTCTATCCTCCCTTTCTTGTCTAAAGTTCTTGAACGACTTGTTCACGATCAACTTAACCTCTTCCTCTCTACTCATCTACTTTTAAATTCCTATCAATCGGGTTTTCGACGTGGGCATAGTACGGTTACAGCTCTCACCAAAATCACGGACGATGTACGTCGGGGTATGGATGATGGGCTAGTAACGGTACTATGTTTACTAGATTTTAGCAACGCCTTTAATAATGTTGACTACGATGTGCTTCTGGCTAAGCTTCGCTCTCTTAACGTATCTCCTACAGTTACTGATTGGTTTCACAGTTACCTGGTTGGTCGCCGGCAACGCATCCGCATTGATGAAAAAATTTCATCGTGGTGTGATGTTACCGCCGGCGTACCACAGGGTGGTGTTCTTTCTCCTCTTCTCTTCGCTATATTTATTGATTCAATTTCCAACAATTTATCTAGTTCCTACCACCTTTACGCCGATGATCTACAAATTTATACACAAGTTTCAATAGGTGATCTGCATTTAGGCATTAATACAATTAACACTGACCTATCACGAATATTAACTTGGAGTAAGTCTTTTGGTCTTGCAGTTAATCCGAGCAAGACCCAGGTTATTATATTGGGTAGCTCCAGAATGACATCTCGTGTGGACAAGCCCGCTCTTCCGCCAATCGTTTTTGATGGGGTTCCCATACCTCTTGCTAAAAAAGTAAAGGATTTAGGTTTAATTTTAGACGAAGAAATGACTTGGGCACCGCATCTAGCTGAAGTTAGTCGCAAAATGTTCGCATCTGCAGCTTCTCTGCGACGCTTACGCAATCTTCTACCTACTTCCACCAAAGTTATGCTCGCCCAATCGCTTTTGTTACCTATAATTGATTACGCCGATGTTTGCTATCCGGACCTCACTGAAAATCAGTTGAATAAACTTGAGCGGCTCCAGAATTTCTGCGTTAGGTTCATTTTTGGCCTTCGCAAATTTGATCACGTTTCTGAATACCGCAAAAAGCTCAAGTGGTTGCCCATCCGCCTTCGCAGGAGTACTCATATTCTATCCTTCTTGTACAACATTCTATTCTATCTTCCTTTTCCACAGTATCTTAAAGAGAACTTTGAGTTTCTCTCTGACTCTCACGCTCTATCACTGCGATCTTCTAAAACTTTACTTTTAAAAACACCCTATCATACTTCCACTTTCTATGAAAAATCTTTTACTGTTCAAGCTATCCGCCTCTGGAATGCTCTCCCACTTGATATTCGAAATGCTAAATCTCTTCCTATATTCAAGAAAAAACTTTCCGATTACTATGCTATATCTTCTTAGTTGCAGTTTCACTATGTATGTATATTTAATCTTTTTATTAAGTTTATTCGTTTAAAATCTCTTTATATTACTTTCAATACCATTTGTCCCTTTCTCAAGTAAGTATTGTATATTTATAAACAGTATTACTATATGTATAATATATATGTATATATTTATGTGTGTTATATAGTTATATGTTTCCTTCCTATTACACCACTGTCTTTTTTGTTACTATTGATCCTGTCCATACAAAGGTTGCCTGGAAGAGATCGCTCATAGCGATAAGGCCGCCCATTGTACTCCAACATTATGATTAAGTCTATGTTTGTTTTTATTCTTTGTGTGTTTTGTGTGGTGTGCAATAAAGTGTTATCTATCTATCTATCTATCTATAAAGGGAGGTAGTAAAAAAAATATATCTGGACAATCAACACAACATAGCAACGTGGTAAGCTCTAAGCTTGTGATACGGGTAGGTACTAGACATCTGATTAATACAATAGAATAGGTAAGTAAACACAGATAATATTCATTAATCATATTAAACGCCCTGACAAAGCAGAAAGTGTTTGCAGTTGCAGAACATACCTACAAACACTCGCCCCCTTCTCGGCGGGAATCGAATCCAATCAATCGAACCGAACCGAACCAATGGTCAATAAATGGCGTCTATCAAGATCTCCGTCATCACTCATAAACCTATTTACGTTCCCACTGCTGGGACACAGGGACTCTCTCTTGACGAGAGAGATTTGGCCTAAATTCGCCTAGCTGGCCAAGAGCAAGTTGGTGAATGTCACATGTCCTTCAAACTCCTTAAAGTTCTCAGAACATGCCGGTTTTCTCACGATGTTTGCCTTCACCGTTAAAGAACGTGTTTTAAGCACAAATAATTTTTTTCGATAAGAAATAACTAGAGGTGCGTGGCGGGGTTTGAACCCACGACCTTCGGAATGAAAGTCGAGCGTGCTCCCACTTAGCCAACACGGCTTTATCTTTATCTTAGTTAGTAGAAAATGGAGGTTCCATTCGTAGCTCCTGCCCTGCCTATTGCAGTTAGCCGCCCGAAGTTGCATAACGCCCGCCGTTACTTTTTAGCCCCAGCTCTACTGCGCAGCGGCGTAGTGCATGCAAGCTACTCTTGCTCATATTGTTGCAAGCTGTCTATCAACACAATGAGCACAGTGGTATGGTGGTATCAGGGATTTTCTACGTACGAAACGAACACCGAGGTCCGAGGCCGTGCGACCACTATAATGTTACCAACATCACTTGTGAATGCTTCGAATGTGCTCTGTTCGGCGAAATGCTCACTGGACTGATAGAAGGATACAAGATACATAATTATTTTTTTCATAGTTTGATTTCATAAATCTTAGGAAAAGTCATGAATACACAAACAAATTGAACATACTTTTAGATTAGGTAATTGGAAATAATTATATCGTATGGTCGCTCGCCTTTTTAACACTGCAAGAGCAAAGAAGCGATTAGAAACAAGCACATTTTTGTTTGGATAGTTTACAATAATTATTGGTTAAACTATTTTTGTAAAATAAAAAATATCTATATATGTATGACTATTATATTAAATATATCAGATATCTAGTACCCGTAACACAAGCTTAGAGCTTACCACGGGGCTAGATGTTGTTGTGTAAAATGTCTGGAAATATTTATTTATTTATTTATTATTTTATTTGTTGTTAGAGCAGATTCTGTAAGCAGTTTTGTCTTCAAGCTGCAAATCAAATACATATCAATACGCAATCCATTCATATCAATATCAATGCCCATCCCAAGGTCTGGCAGAGATCGCTCATAGTGCTAAGGCCGCCCTTTGTACCCTGCCCTTAATTTAGTTAAGGTTTTTGTAAAGTTTGTTCTTTATTTGTGTGGTGTACAATAAATTGTTTTCTTTTATTTTCTATTCAATAATAAGCAATTGAATACACAATACACAAGAGATTTCAACAAAAAGTGATCGCAAGGTACAATAATATGTTACCGATATATGCAAACGCAGTGAGCATTACGCCGAACAACGAGCCGAGCATTCGCTAGAATGTAACATCTACATTACGGCGCGTCTGTGAATCTACCGCGCGAATCGCCAGACCTCGTGTGATAGCTCGTGAAAAAGTTATACACCTCCTAAGATTAGAAAAAAAATCAGGTAAAATAATACAAACAGACTTAAGCTTTTTTTCACTCAAAGGGTCGATATTTTAAATTTCTTGTAAACAAATAACGTCAGGAAAAGCCTAAATAAAAAAATAAAAAATATATATTTCCGGACAATCCTTAACTACAACAATTACCCCTGTGGTAAGCGATAAGCTTATGTTATCAGTACTAGACATCCGATATACATAACATAATAGACGTGCATAGATAGATATATTTAATATAGATAGATAGATAACTCTTTATTGTACACCACAAATAAAATACAAACTGCAAACAATAACAAGACCAATACATTAGATACAAAGAGCTGCCTTATCGCTATGAGCGATCTCCTTCAGGCAATCTTTGGATGGACAGGAAAGAAATAGAACGACATAGACAGTGGCGTAACGTATGGAGCTTTATTAAACACCCAGCCCAAGTAGAAAGTGCTACAAACACTTGACCCCTCGGCGGGAAACGAAGCCGCTACCTCTTGCAATAAAATCTATCTGGCTGATGAACTACGAATTATGTTCCAAAAACGCACGATAAATAAATAAAAAAAACTCTAAGCTGTAAAATCAGGACAAATTATGATGGGAAAACCTCAAACGAATACCTAAAGTAGTTAGTTTCGTGCAATCTGCGGGCAGCGGCAATCCCCCGGCAAATAGGAAGTGCCTAATATCGCCCGCGAGCAAGCACTAACAACTAATTGCTATTAGGTTTTTTGAAGGAGTAAACTTTTAATTTAGAGCGAACTAACGTCGGTTATTGAACTTTTGGGGGTAGGCTGGCGTCAGGCTTAACGTAATATAGTTTTAATTAATTCATTTACTAATTGAGTTATATTATGTGGGAGGTGAGTTTGCTATATAGAGTTTTTATTTCTAGTCTGTATGTGGGAACCTTTAATTGGCTCTCCATTGTATGTGTTAGTGTTGAATTGTTCTAGTTTAGCTGTTGGTTCTCCTAAAAATATTAAATAAAATAAAAAAATAATTAAATTTTGTATGTATTGCATGTGCGAAATGGATAAAATTGTTGGAATCTATGTTAAATTTTATGACCCAATGTAAATGCACACAATTTTTACAATAAAATATTCTTATACTACCTACATAGGTATTTTTAAATAATATTTAAGTATGCCAACTATCGCAGTTGCTAGGGTCGAAAACGGCCAAGACTACATTATTATTATTATGCGAGAGGTAAAATGCTCTCCAATTAAAATATTATGAGTACTTATAACAACCCCTCATTATCGGATCTCGTTAAATCCTCTTATAAAACTTTAATATCTTTAGAAAACTTTGGGAAAGTCATCTAGGTATATATAAAAATGGTAAATTTTCTTAAAGTAAGGTTTACAGAAATTGCGTGCATAAAATTGAGTAATATGTCATACATAGGTATCAGCGATAAGGCCGCCCATAAATTCGCAATTTTTGTTTGTAATGTTTTGTTCAACATTACAAAAGTAAGATAAAATGATAACTGTTCAAAGAGTATTGTTTTGTACTGGTACCTACTTAGTTAATTCGAAAAAGTGGATGAAGCTATTTTCCACTTGTAAAATTAACCTGATCTATTTATGACTACAAATACATCATCGTTAAACAAATTGTACGGAAAATTGGTGATACCTACTCATAAACAAAAGCTCCCAAATCTACCCCAATGCTATCTAAAAAACTAACCTATGACCATATCCAAAAAATAGTGCAACAAAAGCAAGATTAAATTTAAAAACCGGCAATAAAATATGAAAAGCCGCGGGGCGTCTGCACCGCATAAACATGCGGCGCGTTGCGTTGCGTCGCGACGCGGCGCTCCGCGTTTTAATCCGGAGGGTACTCGGTCACACATTTATAATTTGTACAATTACCCGCGCCGAGACTTGTGTTGCAGACTTCATGTCGTATAGAATCGGCATTTCGGAAATACTCTTTAATTTTAATAGCGTATTCTTTTTATAGTTTGTAATCATAATCAAATATAAAAATATCATATAAATAAATAAATATCGGGTACTAGACAACTGAGATCATCATCATCTCAGCCGTAAGACGTCCACTGCTGGGCATAGGCCTCCCTCAAAGATCTCCAGTGGTTTCGGCTGGCAGCGGCCTGCATCCACCGTGAGCCCGCAGCCTTCACCAGATCGTCCGTCCATCTAGTTGGTGGACGTCCTACGCTGCGCTTGCCGATCCGTGGTCTCCATTCGAGAACCTTTCGTCCCCAACGACCATCTGTTCTTCGTGCTATGTGGCCTGCCCACTGCCACTTCAAAGAACTAATCCGTTTGGCTATGTCGGTGACCCGCGTGACAACTGAGATACTTCGATAATATAATAGACATACATATAAAGTTTATTTTTATTTTACAAATTAAATACCTAGATCAGGAAGAAAGTGCACAGACTAGTACCCGTAACACAAGCTTAGAGATTACCACGGTGCTAGATGTTGTGTGGATTGTCAGGAAATATTTAATTTTTATTATGCATTAGCTTGTTGCAAGTAATTTACTTGTAACTACAACAGTTAATGTATCTTCCCGAAGCCCCTTCTCAAAAAGCCAGCCTTATTAGGCAGTTCTATCCATCCATAGTACCTAATATGCAGAAGCTTGTTGCAAGTTATTTCCTTGTAACTACAAAGATTAATGTACCAGTCTATAGTCCCTTCTCAAAAAGTCAGCCGGTATAAGCCAGTTCTATCCGCCCATAGCGCTAGGCAGAAGCTTGCTGCAGGAGCTTACAGACAAATAAATTCAGTAGATAACCGGTGCATAAATCCCCACGCACCCGCAAGCTTCGGAAAAATGCCTTTTGGGAAGAAGGCAGCTGTCTCGCTCGCACTAGGGATGTTCTACCTATATTAATGTTTTTGTACTAGGTATTAGGTACGGTTAATCTATACTAATATTATAAAGCTGAAGAGTTTGTTTGTTTGTTTGTTTGAACGCGCTAATCTCCGAAACTACTGGTTCGAATTGAATAATTCTTTTTGTGTTGGATAGTCCAGTTATCGAGGAAGGCTATAGGCTATATAACATCACGCTACGACCAATAGGAGCAAAGCTATAGTGGTAAATGTGTAAAAAACGGGAGAAATTATTTCATCTTTGAAGCCTTCCGTTGCGTGCGCCGTGAAAACGGTTCAAGATACACAAAAAATATGTATTAAAGAATAATAGCTCTTTTAATGATCTAAAAAACAGTCCGCGATAGCATATGTCATCTTTTAAGATTAACTCACAAAAACCGTTTTTATGGTACCTAATTTGGTCGAAATAATTTGTTTAAGTTGTATCAACATAATAATATTAATCTTTATTCAAATAAATATGTTGTTGGTTAAGAGTACTTCATCCATTATAACGCGGGTAGCACCGCAGGGCACAGCTAGTCTTTTATAAAGTACTGCAAGTTAAAACAGACAACATAAAAACATTTATACTTACACTAGCTGTGCCCTGCGGTGCTACCCGCGTTATAATGGATGAAGTTCTCTTAACCAACAACATATTTATTTGAATAAAGATTAATATTATTATGTTGATACAACTTAAACAAATTATTTCGACCAAATTAGGTACCATAAAAACGGTTTTTGTGAGTTAATCTTAAAAGATAGACATATACTATCGCGGACTGTTTTTTAGATCATTTTTTTTTTTTTTTTTATTATTGATAAGCCTTCATTTGACCACAATCTCACCTGATGTAAAGTGAAGATGTGGTCTAAGATGGAGCATGAAGGCCTAGAAGATGGCTTCTCCGGACCACATTACGAAACACGAAAAAATCGCTTCACGCACTGGCCCAGCCCGGAGGGTGGTGACAAGCCGCGGCCGAAGCCTCCCACCAGAGACTGTTCTTAGCACCACCCGGAGGTCACGTGTAAGGATTCAGAGGGTTGCCACTTACGGACGTGAACAGCCAAAACCTCCAAAATTATAAGAGCTATTATTCTTTAATACATATTTTTGGTGTATCTTAAACCGTTTTCACGGCGCACGCAACGGAAGGCTTCAAAGATGCACAATTTCTCCCGTTTTTTACACATTTACTTACATATCTTTGCTCCTATTGGTCGTAGCGTGATAAAGCCTATAACCTTCCTCGATAACTGGACTATCCAACACAAAAAGAATTGTTCGATTCGAACCAGTAGTTTCGGAGATTAGCGCGTTCAAACAAACAAACAAACACATTCTTCAGCTTTATAATATTAGTATAGATTATTTACGTAGTTTATTTTTTTATTTAAATTTTAATTTGTACAGTAATAGTACGAAAAGGTGGGCTAAATGATATTCAAAAAATAATATATTATTTAATTTGCTTTAGCTATGTACCAGTAGTTAGGTCTTGCCTGACGCAAAATAGAGAGGAGATTGATACTTAAGTATCAAACTGAGAGGAACTATTTAAATTTAACAAAATAAAATGCAATTAAAAAAAAGGTGTGTGTGCGATTCACACACGATAGAAGTGAAACTTCAGTAAATCGACGAAAGAATAATAAGAAGAATAAAAAAAAAGTTTGTGTGTGTCAGCTACGACGCACGATTGGAGTCTACTACTTATGAACTATAAATATGATATATATCGAATAGAAAAAAAGGGTAAATGAACGCATCTGCTAAAATGATAAGAGAAACAAACATATATCTATAATTATTCGGATTATTTATATTACTTCAATAAAGCGTATTACATAAAGTATGTTACAAAATAATATAAATAAAATACAGCAATACCTCTGCGCGATACTTCGTAGTCTCAACTACGAAGTATCGCGCAAAGAAATTTAAATAAAGCATTGTATTTGTGTCTATTACATCATTTCCGTTTCATCTTTTTGCATCCGGTTTGAAATCACTACGATTCTATAGAAGTTTCACTTCAAAAAAAATATCTTACAGATAGTTTTAACCCATCCAGTTCAGTTGCAGAACATTCCTACATTACGACGTAAGCGCGTTGCGCCCACTGAGTCAATAATTAGCTTATTAGTGTTTGCGTAATTTTAGGACTAATAATGACATTTTATTTCAATAATAATAATGTAATTCTTGTTTCCGAGCTATTAATATATTTAATAAATTAATTTAGTGATAAGATAAATTATAATATAATTTATGTGATAGAGTAATTTTTTTCTTGTGACATTTTATTTGAATTTTAATTGTACTTATGTGTTTATGGATTTTAATCTGAAATAAATTGAATTCAATTATTATTATTCAGCCCAAAATGTCCAAAAGGCAAAGGCCTCCCTACCTTTATATTAACCACATGATGCAACAAATAAATAAATAAAATACCTTTTTTTCCACTGAACATGCCACGTGCTTAGGTGAGGATTCAGTTTGTCCCGCCATCTCATCTTGGGTCCACCACGGGGACGACTCATCTGTTGGGACCAATCAGTTGTTTACTTGGACCACCTGTCATACGTCATACGTCACACGTGTCCGGCAAAGTTCCATTACAGGATTGCAGCCTTCTAGCCAACATCTGTGAATCGTGTTTTGGAAAAGTTCATTGCGTCAGCTACCAATCTCGTCTAGTCATCATCATCATCACCCTATTAACGTTCCCACTGCTTGGACACAGGGTCTTCTCTCTTGGCGAGAGAGAGTAAGCCTTAATTCACCACGCTGGCAAAGTGCGGCTTGGAGATGTCACATTCATGTCCTTCAAACTCTTTTAAATTCTTAATACATGCTGGTTTCATTACGATGTTTGCCTTCGCCATTAAAGTACGTGTTTAAAAGCGCACATACATTTTTCAAAAAGAGAAATCTAAAGATATCGTCTAGTACTGGTATGAAACTAGTATAAATTATTAGTACCTAATCGCAGTGTCCCCTCCCTAGCAGTTGCTGTCTCCGATTTCTGGAGGCGAGTCAGACCCACATTCACTTGACTCCGAGGACTCATTGGAGGCTTACAACTGTATATACCTACCCATTTACTGATTATATTGACCTATATAACTTTTGAAACTATCATGGTAATGAATAATGTACTAATTTAAAAAATACTCTGTCTGGATTTCTTGTCTGTCTGGGACATCATTGAGGTTTTATGAGAATCGGTTGTGCCGTTTAAAAGTTATGGGGAAAGAAAACTGAAAATATACTCGAGTGGGGTATCAAATGAAAACGCATCGCGTGCACATTACAAAATTTTATGGTGTTTTACTTTTAAGGAAATTAGGCCATTGGAATCGAAGTTGTTATTTAATTTTAAATTTAGATTTATAACGAAAGTCTGGTGCTGAAATATCGGGAAACTCGAAAGAGAATCAATATCCTATTATCTAAATTATATTGACCTATTTTTAATAATAGTAATAATAATACAACTCGATTTTTGGGATTTGGGATTTCCTCAATTGCATACCCAAAAATGCATAGAATTAGGGTTTCTTACACAAAATCCGAGTAAACTAATATTAGGTCCTTACATATGAAATTGGCGTTTTTCGTACTGGCCACTTTAATCACAAATTTCTCCTCTTTGGTAAGGAATTCCAAATTCAAATTTGTACAGCTATAGACTCATGTATTTGTGCTTCGATGATCGTCATTCATTTGTTTTTTTTCTTCTGTTTTTTTCTGTTTGCGTCACTCATTTTACAAAATGGAAAACTTAAAATATCGCATTATTTACGAGTACGAGTTCCGCCGTGGCACTAGTGCTGCGGAAACAACTCGAAGGGTGAATGATGTGTATGGCGGTCGTGTTGCAAAAGAAAACACAGTTCGTTTTTGGTTCCAACGTTTTCGTTCTGGAAATTTCGACTTGCAGAACAAGCCCCGTGGACGGCCTGAGACTCAAGTTGATAATGAAGAGTTGAAGGCTATTGTGGAAGCGGATCCATCGCAAACCACGTCCGAGTTAGCTGCAGGCTGCGGTGTTAGTGATAAAACTGTTTTAATTCACTTGAAGCAAATTGGGAAGATTAAAAAGCTTGAAAGGTGGGTACCTCACGAATTGACTGAAGCAAACCGGCAAACGCGCGTCGACTGTTGCGTTACATTACTAAACCGGCACAATAATGAAGGTATTTTAAACCGAATCATTACCTGTGATGAAAAATGGGTTCTTTACGATAATCGGAAGCGCTCAGCGCAATGGTTGGATCCTGGCCAGCCAGCCAAATCCTGCCCCAAGCGAAAATTAACCCCAAAAAAGTTACTTGTAAGCGTTTGGTGGACTAGTGCCGGTATTGTTCATTACAGTTTTCTCAAATCTGGCTTTACTATTACGGCTGATGTCTATTGTCAGCAATTGCAAACCATGATGGAAAAGCTAGCGGCTAAACAACCTAGGCTGGTCAATCGCTCCACGCCACTGCTGCTTCACGACAACGCTAGACCACACACTGCGCAACAGACGGCTACTAAATTAGAAGAGCTTCAATTGGAAAGTCTAAGACATCCTCCGTACTCCCCGGACCTTGCTCCAACAGATTACCATTTTTTTCGAAATTTGGATAACTTCTTGCAAGGGAAAAAATTCAACTCCGATGGGGCAGTCCAAATCGCCTTCAAAGATTTTATTGATTCCCGTCCGACTGGTTTTTTTAGTAAAGGGATCAATGAACTACCTATAAGATGGCAAAAGTGCATAGAAAATAATGGTTCATACTTTGATTAATTAAATATATTATATTAAAAAATATTCGACTTTTTGTTCCTCCCATACAAAACGCCAATTTCATATGTAAGGACCTAATATAATGCAATAAAAAGTTAGCAATGGCTCATATTTGTCAATGGTGTGTTATGGTCAGTCATATATTGTGTCAAAGCGAGATAGCCCTTTAATTTAAAAATAGTCTTATTTTACTCGGAGATGGTAAAACAACCACTTAGTAAAATTAACTTTAGCCGAAAAGAAATAAGCGAAAAATTTGTAAGATAAACGATGACTTTATTGTATTGACTGTAGGTACTTAAATAATTTAGATACTAGCTGCGCCCCGAGGTTTTACCCGCGTCATCACATAAGGTTTCATCCCATCTCTATGAATAAAATCCTATGTTCTATTCTGATATCTAAGTAATATTATACTTATGTAATAGAGCAACAAACATACATACATCCTCGCAAACTTGATTATTTTATATTAATAGGACAAAAAATTCAACGGACATAATAATTACTATATTTTAGTTAATCATCATGATAAATCACCCAGGATCACTGGTTAAGAATGCTTCTAGCATTAATAATAATAAATAATAATAATACATTTTATTCAAATATGAACAAAATTCACTTATATACTATAATGTATAAAAACGTTCAAAATATGTATGGAATACATGAGCCTGAACTAGGCTAATCCTGTATCTCAGGCTAAAAGACATAAACAATAGACTAGATAAATAAACTAATAATCAGTATTTCTGAAAACAACAATATAACAAAAAAATTAGTGACTAATTAATATAACCTCGGTAAGTAAGAAATATAAACATGCTGTGCAGCTGAGTTCGCAAAAAATTAAGTCGTCCTCTGTACATTGTATTTTGTGCATAAAGTATAAATAAATAAATATATTAGACCACCCACTATTTTACTCGGGCATCTCATATAGATCTCCTTTTTTCAGTTTAAAGGGGCCTGTATCATCTTCAAATACAAATACAAATACAAATAAATTTATTCATAACACCAAGTTACATGTCAGATGTAAATTAAGTTATTTTTTGAATAACATTAATTAATTAACAAAAAGTTTATAAATTTTCCTGTTACAAATTCATAATATTGATCCATATTTCATTACAAGTACAATTCATTAATAAAAATAATTACAATTCTGGCAGTTCGTAGAGCTCGTTTATCGAGTAGAAACTCTTGTCAAGAAGCCACTTACGTAACCTCGACTTAAACACCGCAGTGGAAGATGCATCCCTCCTGACGGTGTCCGGTAGCCTGTTATACACCGAGGGACCCATCACGTACACGGACCTCTCCGATTTGCGCAGTTTGTGCGGGGGTACGACTAACAGGTGCGCCCGATTGTTGCTGCGCAGTGCTCGGGAGGGGTTTACTCCCCTACGACTGTAGCTTTCCAGGTTGCTGTGTGTGAACATTGCAACCTGAAATATCAACTCGCAAGGGAGGGGCATTATTCCTAGCTCTTTGAAGTAATCGCGACATGACACATCGTTCTCCAAACCCACGATGGCACGAACCGCCCTCTTCTGCATAACAAAAACTCTGTCGGCGTCAGCGGCACGTCCCCATAGCTCCACGCCGTAGGTGATGGTGGAGTGCACCGTTGCGTGATAGCACGCCAGTACTACGCTGCGGGTTGCGGTTGCGGCGATGCGGCGCAACGCGAAACATGTACGTCCGAGTCTACTGCAGAGCTCGTTTATATGAATATCCCACTTGAGGCCACTGTCGATTTGGAATCCTAGTAGCTTTGTGTATTCTACCATCTGCAGAGGGGTGTTTCCCGCCGTCACAGAAATCCGCGGCCTTGGAGAGCCGTTCAGACGAAACGTCATGTAGCAGGTTTTATCCCTGTTTAATGCAAGGCCATTAGTCTCGAACCAGAGCTCGAGGCTTTGTACTACGCTGTTAAGCTTTACTTCAAGTTTCTGAGGGTTCGGTGCCGTTATTATGACTGCTACGTCATCAGCGTACATGTAGGCCTGCTCCTCTCCTACTGCCTTAGGGAGATCGTTTAATAGGAGGCTAAATAGTGTGTTTGAGAGGCATGAGCCTTGTGGAACGCCGATGGTATTTTGCAGCTCCGCGGATCTCTGCCGGCCGCGGTCACCAATTACGGTTTGTGTCCGTCCCGACATGAAAGATCTCAGCAGGGACAGAACCGGGCCTCTAATACCGTAAAACTTTAATTTCTCGGAGATAAGAAGGTGGTCTGCGGTATCAAACGCGCGCGACAGGTCGCAGCACAGCAGCGCTACGCACTGGCCCTGTTCGCGCGCGCTCAGAGCCCGCCACACCACCTCCCTTACCAAGTCTGTGGTGGCACGGCCGGTTCTGTATGCATATTGTCGGTCTGACATAATGCGCCGTTCGCCGATAAAGGACAGTAATCTTTTATTGAGTCCGACCTCGAATATCTTGCTGATGGCGGGAACGAGGGATATGGGTCGGTATGATTTTATATCTGACTTCTTGCCTTTTCCCTTGTACAGAGGTGATATTTTTACTCTTTTGAGGGGGTCCGGGTATGTGCCATGTCGTATGCAGATGTTAAAAAGGTGGGCAATAATCATAGATATGGATTTTGCGATGGTTTTGAGCAGGTTAGATGAAATTCCATACAAGTCCGTGCTATTTTTTGAAGCTATGTGTTTGTTTACTATTAGAGATATTTCATCCACAGTAAATAGGTTTAGGCGAAGAGAGCTATCGCATGCGAGTGAGTCGGCGCTGAGACACGCGATTGCGCGGTCGGCGACCGCCGTCGGGGCCCCGCACTTCAGGGCGGCGGTGGTGAACTCGACGTTGAGCGCGTCGACCAGCGCTCTCTTAGAGGAGAAAGGGGCCCCTCCAACGTCGCGGACGAGGTCCGTGTAGTCCAACCTCTCGCCACCCCTACGTCCCACCTCGGTGCTGATTACATTCCACATGCATTTAGATTTATTTGGGTGGTTACGGATCTTTTCGCTGTTATGTCTAGTACGTTTCTCTTTTATTAAATTATTGTACCTATAGGAAAATAAATCATGTACTTCTTTAAGTTCTAAATTTTCGGGGAAAACTTTTATAAGGTTAATTATGTCGAATAGTAGATTTTTATGATTTCTTACTTCAATATCCACCCAGCTATTCTGATATGCTGAGCAGGGTTGTTTTTTAATCGGAAAACATATGTCGAACTGATTCACGACAACCGATAAGATGATGTCGGCGAGCCTATTACAGTCGCCATCTGCACGCTCTACCAGCGGAGTCCAATCGACGGATTCAAGGGCGTTACCGAAACTAAGTTTATTAGCCGCGCTTAGTGAGCGTTTCTCGATGAACTTTGGTGGTGGCTGCATGGCGCACGATATTGAGAGGGACTGCGCGTCGTGGTCGCTGAGGTGCGTGGCGACGCCGGCGACGCGCGCGACGCGCTCCGCCGGCAGGTTCGTGTACGCGTGGTCCAGGAGGGTACTGCTGTCGCCGTCCACTCTGGTGGCCTGCTTCATCAACTACTTCAACCTAGTGAGAAAAAATGAATAATCTTAGACTTAACTTAGAATTTTTAAAGCATAGACTCCCCTATTTACGTTCCCACTGCATGGACACAGGGACTTCTCTCTCGACGAGATAGATTAGGCCTTAATTTAACACGTTTTAAAATCCAATCCAAAAACCTACAAATACTATATCTACGATATTCAAACTTCTATATTCGATCTCCTTCATCGAACTTACAATTTCCTGCAAGTATTCTTGTGCCACATGAAATATTTTCTGAATTTTCGTAACAAACACATCATAAAACTATTCCCTAAATGCATAACGAGTCTCGGCTCTCACATTAAAAAGCGGCGGAATTTGTGAATATTGGATAGGAATTTATATAACGTGTTATAACGCGGTTAACCTAGGACCATAGACGTAGGAAGGCTAGGTCTAGAATCTAGATAATCTAGACTTTAGGTATTGATAGTTTCGTTTTCAGTTCAGCTATGTATAACAGTAAGTATTTCCTTCTTCACTATGTAAAGGAGGTTTAACACTTATTAAAATTTTTAAATCAATATTTTATTCCGGACAATCCACACCACAATATCTAGCCGTGGTAAGCTTTATGCTTGTGTTACGGGTACTAGACATCATATAATAAGCTTACATATATTTAGATATTTTTTCTTAAGCGTAATAAATACCCAGACCCAGGAGAAAGTGCTAGCAGAACATACAAACATTCGACCCCTCGGCGGGAATCGAACCCTGAAGATTTTTAAATCAGGGTAAATATCCCGTTATAAACCTATATAAAGGTAGTATGTCGGTAACACATGTTTTGTACTAGGTTACGATTTTATATAGAATCCCTAAACATAGCCCTCTCAATCCATATTGAGCTCCGTATGTTTAGCAACTGTGGGTCTAATCATGAGGCCTATTAGTGAAGCCATGTTTTGTATCCGTAATTCCGGATCCTTAAAACCATTGTTGGTTGATTTGTGTCGAAGCATATATTTTAAGGAATAAGTATTTTGTTTAATTTCACCTTTTGTATAATTTTCAAGTAAGTTGTTTCGTTATATTTATTTTGATTAAGTAGGTATTTAGTTTCAGATATTTTGTCACCGTCTTTTCGAGTCATACAAAGTGGCCTCCCTCGAGATTATCTTTTGCTAATCTATGTAGTGCTAAATAAGAGCTTAATATTTTGTATAATTTTATAGGGCTAAGTATAAATAGGCTTTATAAATGGTAAAAATAAACTTTGATAGAGAATTCTTTGTCTGTCTATCCATCAGTCTGACAATAGGCGTAGATATGCGTTTTAAGATCAAAACCATGATAGATAGAGAGTAGAAATGATGAGGGATAATGTTTTACGAATCAGTAGGTACCTACTTGGATTTATTAGAGTAATTAGTATTTTTAGATACATATATTATATATTTTTTATTTCCAGACAATTCTAGGTACTAGATATCTGATTTACTTAATATAAGGTCATACATATATAGATATTTTTTATTATACATACTCAGCACCCAGACCAAGGAGATCGTGCGTGCAGAACATACAAACACTTTCACCCGCTACCTCTTGCGCCGCAAGCGGACCCGCGCCCACCGCGCCACTGAAGCAGTCGTACCTACCTCTGATTCTATATATTTTTTTACAATCACTACAAAAGGCGCTTATGGAACATTTTTAATCTACATTTCATCCATAATACGTGTAGTATTATTTAGTTTTAAGTATTTTGTCCGTCCGTTCTACACATACGAAGGTCCCTGCCTCGAGATTATCTTTTGATGTGGGCGGCGAGCGAGCACCTCAAGGCGGGAATCTGCGACGACATTTTTACAGGAAATTATAGTCCTACTATCTCTAGCATATTAGTGTTGCAGAATGCTGAAATATAGTACAAAGCGAAATGCGAAATGACCTAGGTAATTTTCATTTACAATTTGGTGATATTCAAAACTTATACACACACATACCTTTAATGCAATGCTCTACCACGAGCTGCCACTTACGACTGTTGGAGATAACTACATGTTGTAATCCCATACATTTGACGGATACAGATAAAATTGTTGTTGTTAAAAATCTGTCAAATGCATGGGATTACAAAATGCTGTTATTCCAACAGTCATAAGTGGCAACTCGAGGATCATAAACGCCATTGAAACAGCGTTCGGAACTCAAAAACCGTCAAATGATGGTATAATGTTACCCGTTTCAGGTTTTTATATTGTTAAAAACAATGATAATTTAATAAGTTTTAACATTATTCACCATCTCAAGTTTGCCTGAAACATAAATATATTTTTCAATTTTACGGCAAAGTCCGTACGTACCTACCTCTGATTCTATATTCTTTTTTACAATCACAACAAAAGGCGCTTATGGAACATTTTTAATCTACATTTCATCCATAACACGCGTTTTAATTTAAATGAATTGTGTAGTATTTACACGAGGTATCCCGTAATCGTGAACAATCTTATAGACTGCACTGGACTGGACGCCCACCAACAGGATGGATGCACAGGTTAGTAAAGACCACGGCTTAATAGTGGACGCAGACCACAACAACAGACGTTCTAGCAGAGGTTCTTAATGGTAAATCTATGAGGAAGGTCTATGTTTTTGCTTTAGGTATGAGCTTTAGGAATTAACAAAAAAAAAAAAAGTCCGTCGTTTAGATTATAAATATCAGAAAATTAAACCCTTTACCTTCCAGATATCAATGTAGGTCGAATCTGTACCTAAATTATTTTTTTCAATTCCACCTGTCCCTCTTAATAGGATTACGTCGGACAAGGCGAGGTAATAAAACATTGTAAATTTGTACTGAATTTTAAGTCACAAGCCCCCCTTCGATGCTCTATATCTTGGCACTTTCTTATTGCGAAAAATATATGTCCAGTATTTTCATACTAAAATCAACATACCTACATCACCCATAATGATAACAATAAACAAACAAGCCAGAGACATCCGCCATCTTGTAACGAAAAAAATATCTTGAACCAAAACGCCGTTATTGACCGTTTCTCTTTTTAATTTGCGCCGTTTGACTTTATGTGCACAGATAAATGCGCGCCGGCGGGCTATCGGCCGTGCCGTTGCAATATACACACAGAACAGTTGTTTAATATTAATATTAAACAACATTCTTTAGATCGTAATGATTTTTTAATTAGTGATAAAGCTCATTTTAGGTTCAACTATTTTTTAATTTTTATGCAGAAAAAGATTAAGACAAATCCGTAACCTTCCCACACAGCTATAGCGGAAGTAGAATCGTTCTTTCTACGAAATGTCGTTAGTTGCGGCTTCACTTGATATTACAAAGTGCAGAACAATTTAGACCTATCACTATATAACTATAATTATACTAGCGGCCCGCCCCGGCGTCGCACGGGTATAAAATTTTCCCGGAAATTATTCGAATTTTTCTCGCCGTAAAAACCATCCTATCTCTCAAGTTGGATCGAACTGCACATGGTGTGCGAATTTTATTATAATAAGTTAAGTGGTTTAGGAGTCCATTGAGGACAAACATTGTGACACAAGATTCATATATATTAAGATTAAAAATAAAATAATCATTATAAGCATGATACAATAATAATAATAGTACATATTTAATGGAAGTTCTCAGCCTCATATTAATCTATGGTATAGTACCACCCTCGCAACAAAACATCTTTCAGTTTATTTTTGAAAATGTATTGATATATTTTTGCACTTAAAAAAATTTAATTGTGAATGGGTTTACGCTATGTTCTTAGCTACATAAGCGGACGAAGATTCGTGTATCGTTAGATTTATAAATAACGTAATTGTAGCCACGCCCTCTCTTATAGCATCGTAATCGCCCGAATACTTCGCGTTGCGACGATGTACCCGGTACATCGATGGACACGAATATTCGCCGTAAGCTGCTATAGTACCTGATCTTAGACCGGAATTCATAGAAACAAATAATCTCTGATCCTTTTAAATCTATGATTGGAAATAATCAGATACTATTTATTGTTAACTACCATCTTATATGGCATAAATATTCATTTGTTTATTTTGATTGTTATCACAAGGCACACAATAAAAATCTTTAAGACAGTTACGAAGTAGTTACCGTGAAAAGTGTCACTGAAGCATTTTGACAAAAAAAAATTTATTCACATAAGATTATTAAATAATTTATATTATAATTATTTATTTTTCTTGTAAATTAAAAATCAAGACATGATGACATGATGGTACATCATGCATTGAAGTTTCGAGTGACGAAAATTTTATGCAAAGTTCTCTTTCGAGCGATTTATACTAAATGTTTTTAAATTAATTTGTTAAAATATATGTTTATTCGCCCATGCAAGTAAACATTTTACTACTCAAATTAGGTTGTACCTCTATATGTAAGTTTAGTTTTGAAATCTATAAAGTTTAACTAAATAACCATTTTCTCCGACCTTTCTGCCTTCGCCGTATTCTCTCATTTTATAGTTATTTGAAAAGCAGTTAGTACATAGAAATATGTCAGTTGTATGGCAGCAGATAAACTTGCACTATCTGTGATAATTAGATCAGTTTGTTCTCTATAGTCGATTATTAGCGTTAATAGGCGATATTTGCGAATAGGCCAGTAATTGGGACCATTGGGTTGTATGTTATTATCTGTTTTTGGGTAATTACATTAATTAATTATGGAAGTGCATAATGAATCATTTTGTCATTGAGATTGCTAGCAGAAAAGTATTAAAATATAATAAACAAATATTTCCGGACAATCCACACAACAACATCTAGCCCCGTGGTAATTTCAAAGCTTGTGTTACGGGTACGACAACTGATAAACTCCCTTTTTAATAGAGACATATAGATATTATTTATTGAACACCCAGACCAAGGAGACAGTGCTTTGAACTTGACCACTCGGCGGGAATCGAACCCGCTACTTATTGCGCCCCAAGCGGACCTCCGCCCGTCGTGCCACTGATGCAGTTGAATTAATGGTATAAATGTTGTTTATTGCTGTAATACATCATATCTGTAAATAATATTTGACTTCCAATGAGCGGATATTGACATCAATGTGTCAATCGCGTGACAATGACATAATGATGACACTGAGCTGACAATAGATGAAGGAGTCGCAAGACCCATATTATAATGCCAGTTACATAATATAACTATACATTATTTTATTATATTTGCGCCCGCTATCGATTCCCTTGTATTCACTTATATTAGTTTAAACTTCACTGATTTTATTGCAATAGATAGAGCTGTGACAACCACCATTCGCTTTGGACCAGCGTGGTTGGTTATGGTGTAACTCCCTTATGAGAGGAGACTTTTGTTCAGCAGTGGAATTCCCGAAGCCGAAATGAAGATGAGTTGAGTCCATATCATTATAATTTGATCATAAGACTTAATCACTAGGATGGACAAAATAGCTGAATTTTGATTTTTTTCTGTTATGTGCATGTTTGACTAGCATTTGTTTGATAATGTTAAATGTATATTTGTAACCATGTTGTACACCAATATTGTTATTATAACAACATAAGAGATGAAAGCTGGGTTGTTCTATTCGCTTCTCAACTCAGTGTATATAAATCTAAATTTAAAATTTAAGAAAAACCCCCGATTCCAATGCCTTAATTTCCTTAAATGTAAAACAACATAATATTATGTAATGTGGACGCGATGCGTTTTCATTTGATACCCCACACTAGTATATTTGCAGATTTTCGGTTTTGCTTCCCCACTCTCACCCCCATAACTTTTAAACGGCCCAACCAATTTTCATGAAACATGTCTAAGAACACTCGCGCAAGACTCACCTTTCATACAAAAAAAACTAAATCGAAATCGCTCCATCCGTTCGGGAGCTATGGTGACACAGACAGACAGACAGACAGACACACAGACAGACAGACAGACAGACAGACTGACAGACAGACAGACAGACACGTCAAACTTATAACACCCCTCTTTTTTGGTCGGGGGTTAAAAATTGAAGCGAACTGTCAAGACAATGTTATTTCCTTGATTATTCTTAGTTTTTATTTAAATTAGCTTTAAGTTGACCGTTTTGACTTTGACTTTGAAATCAATAAATCATAAAAAAATAATTATTACACACAAACGAAATGAAAAATGATATTTATATGTTAACTATATTTTTTTAACTGCACAGGAGCAACTCTTACATGATAAAAAACATGCAGCCAATCTGCTTAGAGTCGGCGACTGATAGTAGATAAGCCATAAACAAAATAAAAACACCAGTGGCAGAAATTGTTTAGAATAAGTAACGATGACGATGGTGCTATTTCAGCTACTTTCTCCTCAACATGGATTTCGGAAGGTGTGTTAGAGTTTCACACACACAACAACAATCACAACTGCATCCTACAACAAACATCTACAGCCGCACAATTTAACTAACGTTGTATAAATCACTGAGTATTATGTAAAAGCTTACTAATTAAATCTGGGAATAAGTTATGTGTTTGTGTGTGGTTGCGCGTGTGTGTGTGTGTGTGTGTGTGATTAGCGAGTGTAGAGTAGATTGTAGGTGCAGTGTAGTGTGGTGCAGAGGCGACGCGGGTAGAGTAGGCAAGTACAGAGAATGCGAGGAAATAAAATCCCATCAAAAACAATACTTGTCAAAAAAACCAAGTCGCGCAACTCAGTTGTTCTGCGGTAAAAAGTTGTGAGATCCAAGTAAATCCAAGTCTTCAAATTTCGTCTCTAAATTCTTTAATGGAACAAACTATTACCTCTCAACTTATCCGTAACTTGGTGCTACTTTCAAACAGACTTAGCACTAATTTAAGTTTATGAATAACACTTTTAATCAGAAGTTCTATCAATATTGAATACTTTAATATAATTTTTGGGTCATTTTTGTAGCTCCTTGTATTATTTATTTATAAGGAAGGCTTACAGCTAAACACAGCAAAATAAGTAAATAAATTAAATTACAGAAAGCCATTTATAAAGCCCTCGCGGACAAAAAACACAATTACTAACAAATTACGACGTTAAACAAAAACAAACAATACTCTATTATATACATATTATAAATTACAGTTACAGTTATTTATGGTTATTTATTAAAATAAAAAATGTATACGCCGTATAGACAAAAGCCGTTATATTTAAATAATCCTCTGAAACAGCACTACTCTGCAAATAATCAGGCGGCAGTAAATCTAATACAGTCGCGAGCGCCGTGCATTATATTATATCTGGTATATTATATTATAGCTATATATATGTAGTATAGCTTTATGCTAGTGGGACGCAGAGATGTGAGCATTCTAGTTCGTTGCCTTATTTCGTTACTTGATTTTACAATTTTATAAGAGTGTAGGAATATTTAATGAAGTTGAAAAGATTTAATATCTATATTTTTAAAATCGTAGAAAGGTGTAATACATAATTGACTTAGGAAAATTATTGAATATTATTTGGTTTATAAAAAAAGTATTTTAACCTAAATTGTGAGGTTATTCACTTATTAAAAATCATTAAGATTAGACACAAAGTGTTTTACAAAAAAATATAACTCATGTTCTATTACAACAAAGTTATGCAACGTAAAAATGTTAAGGAATTATTTCTCTACGAAAATACTAGACTATCGTAGCTCGTAGGTGTGCTACGCAGAGGTCGTAGCGGTGTAGCGATGCTACGGCGTAGAGGCTCTACGAAAAAATGCGCTTTTACGAACGTTACCGGCTTATTATTGTAGTTAGTTGAGACGATGCAAAAATATATTTTTTACTGATGACAAAGAAAAAAGAATTTTATATTGTATATTTTTTAATTGCATTGGATTTTTTATTAGAAATTTGTGGCTCTTAATAAAAATATTAATTATTAGTGATGTGATGACACATAGAACATCAGTAAAAAATAGATAATAAGAATAGTAAAAATAGAAAATAGATCGACCGATCAATTAGATACCTAAATGTTATAAATACAATTTGAATGCTCTAGAAAGTTGCCAAAGGAATCGAAGGACACCAATAATTCAAAATTAGGTTACCATAGACAAAAACATTATCATAGAGAACAGATTCTGCCTAAAATCTCAGCCGAAACGAGATGTGTTTTTAACCCACCCATACAAACCTACGCACACATCTAACATGACACTCATAGAAGCGTCAGCTGAAAACTGCTCCAACGAAAAACGGCTTTTATTTCATCTCAGTAAAGTTTATAATGATATAATACTTGTAGGTTATTTCGATATTTCGAAAGTCGAAGACAGCACTTGAAGGATTTGTGATTCAATAGATTATGAACTTTACGGCTCAATATATATGGTTAAAAATAGGCTTGTTTGAGGAAACAGATATGTCATGTCTGCGTTCCGAATCTGAAAGAGCTTTCCGAGTGGAGCCGAGCGCTTACCGATCCGGTCCGAGTGGCGCCGAGCGAGCGAGCGCCGAATGCATTACGACGCTGTGGGCTAGGGTTGGCACACGGGAAAATTCCAACATATTTTTAATTGTTCTATTTTCTGTATAAAAATAATAACAACTGTATTTGCACAGAGTGTCGTCATTTATTTGTTTCGAGAAAGAGTATTTAGGAAGCAAAAATTTGAAAAATATTTGTTATGTAAATACATAACAAATATTTTTCAAATTTTAATAATTTTATTTTAATTTTTTTTTAAATATAATGTGTGCACAATTTGAGGTTTTTGAATTGTCATATTTTTTCAATAGCTTTTTTTTATCTGCAAATATCATTATATTAATAATGACACTAAGATATTAGTAGAGTCCTTGCAAATTTAAAAATAAATGAAGCACATAATGAGAAAACGTATCTAACAACAAATAAGAAGATAAAATGTAGTTGAAATTCCTCAATAAATACACACGTAAGTAAAATATCAAATTCTTCCATCAAAAAGCCCTTGCCAACAAAGAGAGAAAATTAAGTTTCCAAACCATGCAACACAATATAATAAATCCAAAACCCCAACAAACCGCGCAAACTTAGCGAAAAGACATCCCAATTCCCGTTATCTATGACTGCGTCAAAAAGCAAACATTTCCATCAGCATTAATTGCAATATCCGGGAAAGCGGACAACCCTGTGGGCGGGGCGGGGAGGGAGGTGCTGCGCGGGGCGGGGCGGGGGCATAGTGGAGGGGAGGCTCGGCGGACGGCAGTCGGTCGCGGGGCGCCGCGCTGCCCGCTCGCGAAATGCGCTCTCTCTAACGTATTATGTTCCTCCCAGACCTCCCGCGCGCCTGCATGGTGGACGACGTAGCGACTTACCTCCAAGCGCCGTCCTCGGGACAGGTGCCTACATTATTAACAACAACCCATATGTAATTAACAATGATGATATTAACAGATGTTGTGAGCTATTGTCGCTTACCAGAGCCGCGGCCGCCGCGTCCGCCGCCCGGGTATTTTCGGTACGATTTAGCCGTCGGATCGATTGAACCCACGTGATTGTGAAAAAAAACTCTTACCTCCACGTGGCAAAACAGTCAGGAAAATCGATATGAACGAATGGAAGTTATAATGGAGGATGTGAAAACAAACGGTGTAAACAGATCGATGGAGGTCAGTTCCGAGCCTCGGCTCCCGATGGATGTGTTACGAAACATGCCTGCTAGTATCGCAACCCTAATCAAATATTCGAAATCAGAGCTTGGTTGTTCTACGCTTGTATTCGACGTACCGTATCTTTATTCTATACTTGCATATTTATAATTCGAAGTCGTAAAACAAACCTCCAAACGAGGCTGTATCTAAAAACTACATTTGCTTGTTAATAAAAAAAAAACAATCGTAAATTACAAAACATAATTCGAATGTTAAAACCTCGTAAATTTAAACGCAAATAGCTGTTGACAAAGAAATAAAATGTAAAATCGATTGTATTTACCTACACGAATGCAAATAGGTTGTAAAGCTCAAGGCAAGAACATCGTGAGCGACTTTTCGAATCATTCGAAAACAATTCAGTTCAGAATCCCCAGTGGAATATAAAATTATTCGTGGTAAAAACGAATCTTAGCAAAAATAAAACAAATCTCACGACTTTGATATTTTTTATCGTACAATTGTTACAAAAATTACATATTTGTGTGTTTCTGTCGGCTTTCATTCATGAAGCGATCGGTATATAAAACACCTGAGTGTGAACACGTGGATGCGCCAAGAATCTAGTGTATCCAACATTGTTTGGCTATTAAAAACTTTCGACTAAACGCGTAAGAGTAATATGCAACGTAAACAATATCGATACATCTTCGATTCGATTATAATAATTTATTATACACAACCCTAGATGAAATTCAAATAAAAGACACTATAAAAATATCGTTCTATTTAGATCAAGTTCGCAAACTTTTATTATAATTTAAAAATGGAATCGATACTGGACTGTTTGGAAGAAAAAAAAATGAAGTAATACTTAAATACATCAAACTTTGTGTTTTTCTAAATTCTAAATATGAATGTCTTTCATTGTACTAATTTTCAGCTAAAAAGCCAAAAACAAAACCAAATAAAGGGCAATTGATTTTTTTTATTTCAGATTACTTATC
This sequence comes from Gymnoscelis rufifasciata, assembly GCA_929108375.1. Lineage (NCBI taxonomy): Eukaryota > Metazoa > Arthropoda > Insecta > Lepidoptera > Geometridae > Gymnoscelis > Gymnoscelis rufifasciata. Next base: position 922,014 of record OV815327.1, on the reverse strand, counting down.
TGCCTTATGTTGTATCTTTAAATTTGCAGAACACATTCTACGATTCGAAAATCACAGAACCACGTTCCAAAATCGAATGCGAGAGTTCGAAGGAAATTTCAAATCCCGCGTGAAAAAGTAAAAACCATAGACCAAGCAAGTCACATCGGGAAAGACTTATAGAATTTGTAAGTGGTGGTGAATCGATATGGGGAGGGAAGATGTAAGCAACTGCAGGCAAACTACGGCATTGTAGCATAACGCCCATTCGTATCTGCAGTTCTATCTACTTTAATGGGAGATTTTTATCTGATATGGCAACTTTTTATGTTTACTTTGATGAACTTGTTTTTTTTTTTAATTTTTGATGAGGCGAAGGAGTTTGGGGAGTTTGGTGGGAGATTTTACGCGATATAGGGATTTCTTATGTGTACAACTTTGTTCATTTTTAATTAATATTTATGTTGTTCTTATGTTGAGGAGGTTTATGTTATATATCAAGTTTGCTATATGGCATAGTTTTCTTTGTATTTGGTACAGTTTAGTTCTATTTTGGTTGCTCGAGTCTTGATTGTAAATATTTGTACGTAGGTACTTGTTTAAATGGGTTGGATGCAAATAAAGATCATATATAGACAATTTTAATGTTATACGCACATATTGATTGAATATTTCTTATTAATTCTATCGTTATATGTGATAATTAAATTTACAACTTTTTAAATAATAGCAGCTACATAATATTTAACTTATAATGTTACTTTCGCATAGGCTTGGATAAAGTAATCAAATTCTATTCGCTTTTAAACCAAAACACGATATCCACCCTCCACTACGCCGCAACATACACAAACATTATGATATTGCTCGGCAATTTAATTTGTTTGTCAGTCGCAGGTTCGCTTCCCGCCCCTCTGTCTGGGATCAAAGGGACCAGTACTTACACATATATAACTAATATATCTAGTTTTAGTAAGTACGGTCCGAAAAAAACGTGTTGTATTTAATTTTATAAACACACAATATTAAAAGCTCTTTTATGCAAGTGCTTTTATGTAAGAGTCTTAGAATATTTGAAAAATATATTATTTATTGGAAACCGTAAATTGGTTTAATATATTGTACATATCGTGTTCATTGAAATGGTTGCTATTGGTTTGTCTAAAATGTACAAAAATAGGTGTAATATAAAGGTATATACTTTCTTATTTATTGATTTGTATTTCTGAGGCTGATTTTTGTATCACTGATCATCGACGCTGACAGATAGACGCATAGCTATCTGTATGGACGCTATAGAAACCTTTTAGAATAACGCCGACCTGTCATGTTTGAGTACCGTAATCGGCGCTGACAGTATTTCCATACAGATTGCTATGCGCTTAGCTGTCAGCGCCGATGATCAGAGAGATACAAAAATCAGAATGAATCTTCTTATATATCAAATTCTCGGGTCACAGTTTTCGTTGCCATACTCCTCCGAAATGGCTTGACCGATTCTCATGAAATTTTGTGAGCATATTGATCTGAGAATCGGCCAACATCTATTTTTCATTTTGAAAAACAACGTTTAATGGGGTCAGCTAGTTTCTTTATAAAAAATTACATCATTAGTCCTAATTAATATAATTAAAAAAAGTAGCTTACGCTACCAATTGAGAACCTCCTTTTTTCGTTGAAAGCGGGTAAATGTATGGTGTTAATATATTTATTAATGACTGTACCTACTAATTACTTTATTATAGTGTGTTTTGACTTGTCCAAGTTTTGTGAATGCAAACAAAAGATTGAAATAAATGAAAACTGAATAAAAAAAAGTTTATAACACAAATGGTTTACAGTATAATAGCAGTATAGTGTTTGTATGTCAATGTCTAAATGAAGTAAATATTATCTGCCTGAAAATTAAAAAAAATATTGTGTATGGTCATCTGTTTTGCTAACCTTATTGCAATATCGGGTTATCTGCAGGGATAAGAGATTAGGGATGGGGTACCTAGTTCATTAAAAGGGCTCTGATATCGATTATAGCTACGAGCAGTTTAGGGTTCATCATAAACGGCTGGATAAGGTAGTACTATTAATTTATGTTAACGTTAGGTAGGTCTTTCTTTGAAACAAATTAGATCGTAAAATATACAATTTAATAGGTATTATTTCTTTAATAAAAAAATATTATTAATTTAATATAATAATATTTTTTGAACACTGTTTGATTGCTATTTTGATTTGATCATAGAAAATTGCTATACGCAGCAGAGAAACACGTACAATATTAATGTTTCAATGGAAGGCTAAAATATTTTTAAAACGGTGAAAAGTACCTATATACTTTTTGAGAATTGACCTAAATTACATATATAGCGTGATATAAGTGTATAGGTAACAGTCAGATGATTTTGGATTTGTCATATTAGTATATTTGGTTAATTTCATATGACATTCTCCAGAAATCTCCAGAAAGAAGAATAGGTGTTTGCAAAAATCCATTTGCCATTTTTTTAAGAAGTTTCTAAAAAGATAGGTTCACTTCGAAAGACTGGAACATTTGCTTTTAAAGCATGGATTATCATATTTATTATTGTGTGAGATGTGTTACACTTATCTAAGTAATAATCAAAAAACAGTACTCCCCAGGTTTTTGTGTAGTCCGTAAACGTGTTCGTAGGCTACCGTATGCTGTCGTGTCGATTCCTCTAAATTGTAACGTACTCCTGGAGTACTTTGTGGAGTCGAACAAGTTTAGGATGGTGAACGATATCCTTGGGCTGCTGGTACAATCTTCGCAATCTACTATGTGCTTTGATGCCGTCTCAGCCTGGTTTCAGAGATTTTTAATCCAGTATTGATGTGTAAACAAAAGAACTCTTTGTTTCAAATTTGAAAACGGTCGTTGTAGTTGTTTGTCAATTGGGACTTTCCGCGGCAATGCACTGTGTAACTTCTCCTCGAGTATTTGTATTTTTTATGTATTTAGGCACACACTACACTTAATTTATGGCAAAACAATACTATTTACTAGAGTAATTCACATGAATTTAATTAAATATAAATTTGAACAGCTGAGAGGCGTATGACCCCCGATTATGAATAATTAAAATGTATTAGGTATTCAGAATAATCATTATTTTTCATTTTGCACCAAGGGGATTTTTTATTTATGAATATACTAGCTGGCTTGTTCCAGCTTTGCTCGGATGCGAAAACCTTCCTCTTGAATCACTCTACCTGTTTCAGAAATTCGCATAAACATCCATTCAGTATTTTTTGAAATTATCCCGAACATAAAAAAATATACTTAACTTGTACTTTAAGTCGATCTGTCTTCCTAGATCGACAAGCGGTACTTTAGTTAATAATAATGTTAAAAAGACAGTCATATTTTACAACAAATGCATATCGGTAGAGAGCTTAGTAAAATATGTAATGTGAAACATCTCGTTTTATTTTTTAATGTACTTTTTAGTTTTTATTGAATCTTTACTCAAATATCAGTAGGTAGGAACATAATATTAACGGTACTTTAAAACATTTTACCTAACTTTGATATTTATAAGTTCTATTTTTAATATAAATATGTTATTATTATTATGTTGGGGTATTAATTCATATCGATTTACCACAGCTTATAAATATAAGCTTCTTACTTTTAATACAATAAACCCAAACACTATTTTTTTTTTTATATTTAAAGTTCTATTTATAATAAATATTTCTGGGTATTACGTCATATCGATTTACCACAACTTACAAAAATATGAATACTTAACTTATTTAACTTAAACAAACCCGAACACTAATGTTACTATGTTTATCATATTTTCCACACTCAGCATGACCAACACTGCTACAGCACTCAAACAGCTTTAATATACAAAGTACCTAACACCTAAATTTGTTCCCCGCAACTATGGAAACCCAGCGCAAAACATTATTAAATTTCACAGAACGAAAAGTAAATTCCTCGCAGAATAATGTTCTAATAACGCAGTGCAAATAGCATTAGTCGCCGCACTGGGTGGGACATTTCTATTAGCTGGGGCAATTGAATAGTGGAAATGTAAACAGAAAAGCAACTTTATTAATAATAAATAGCATTGCAACTAGCTACGGTTAAATTAAACAAATAAGAAACGGGATAAGTATACGTAAAATAGTAGTTATTTCATATAATAGTGTATAAAGGTTAAACGTTTCGGCTAGAAATCAAGAGAAGTGTTTATTTATATCGGGAGGACTTAAATTTTATATTTATCTGTCGATCGTGAGCGCCAATTTATGAAAAAAAAATAGTTATTGACAAAAAATATTGTAAGAATCTTTTCTTTGACTAATTTAGATTCTTGGAGATGATGTGTTTTATGTAAAATAATTTGCAATATAATAATATTATATTATACCTTAATTTGTTTTTAAACATAAGCAAAACAATCCAATAATCCAACGATATTATAACAATGGTAAATTATTAATTAAATATAATTAATTATTATTGCACTAATTTTTAACCGTCACGGCATTATCCGCATTCTATATATTTTATTATCTAAAAAAAAAATTAAGTTCACATAATTATTATAAAGTGTTTTATCTCATATTACCTAAACCTACACAATAAATAACTAATTAGTTAAAAACAAACCAAATTTTTAACCTAAAAATCACAAAGCATTATGATACTTCAAGAAACTTACGTCAGCGCCACCGAGCCTACTGATTCACATACAAACAATCTTAGCTCAGGTGTCTCCTGAAATGCAAGCGAGCCGAAAGCACGGGCTGGAACGCCCTATCTACCGGCGAGTCAGCCGGATTCAATTCCACGATACGAAATTCTAATTTAATTTAGCTCAAGTGCTTAGGTTACCTACTGCTGTTGCTGTACTATGTTTTTATAGTGTAGCGAATACAGTTTTTATGAATTTAATTTTCAGAATGAAAACGGTCGAATTGATAGTGCCTTGATTGTTAAAGAAACAAGAAACAAAAACATTTATTTCCATTGTTTGGTTTTACAAATCTTAGAAACGTTAAAAATAAAATATATAATAAATAAATAGTTTATGCCTGAGTGCTACAAAACACTTAATAACTTGATATATAATAATAATATATATAAATATAATTTCTAATAAAAAATATAAAGTTCTTTATCTTACACCGAACCTAAGAGAACTAGCTTCAGTGGTCAAATGAAAGACAACATAAAAATCTAGTTTGATAAAGAAATCAAAAACATAAAATGTTAAAATAAATAACTATGCGACGAGTAGCGCCATGACGCCACAGATATCAAATAAATCGATTCCCAAATGAGCTAAACCTGTGGCCATTTTGTACCAAAGACGTAAAAACGTAATAAAAAAAAATGCATGCAAGATCTATTCCTCCGCATTTCAAATTTGGAATCAAATGTGACAGTGCCATCGCTTCTTAGCTCGAAAAATGACAAAACAGGCCAAAAATACCCGGCCGGCTGTCGCAGTGCGAACCGGCGTCGCATCGGTGTCCCAAACAATATGTACCCCCTCGATGTTCTCTGTCCCCCTCTATCGTGTGTTTATTTCTATTTCTCACCTTTTCTCACTTTCGATGTTTGAATGTTTATCACTAACTGTTAATGTTGATAACCCTTGTATAATGTTGTTAGTTTTGATGGTTGTTTCTTGCGTGGAAAGTTTCTGGGAAAACATTCCAGTTATTCGTTTCTTATAATGTTACTTCGTAAAAGAAAACTCAACACTATCTTAAAGATAGAACGACGTAAACACGCAAGAAATAAGTTATGTAATATAACTATATACACATTTTTACCGTAACTTATTATTAGTTTCTACATTTGTATGCATATATGTATATACAAAATATTGATGAAGGCAATCAAAAATGTGTACATGGTTTTCAATGTCAATATCATATTGTGATTAGAAAAATACCATCATACTATTAATAATCTTAAAGTCGAAACTTTATTTCTATATATTTTTGTAATCACAATTATATCTAGTATTTAATTCTCTGTGCATGATTCCCGAATGCACCCCTGCAAGAATGTTGCACGTTCTATTTTTCATTTTCGAACTTCTTTTTAATTTTCGAATTCCAATTTTGAATTCTGATCAAAGTGTATCCATTTAGCTAATGGCACAGATGGATTATTATTCTGCTAATGGAGAAAATGGTATGAAAATCGAACATTGATGGCTCAGGAAAAGATTTGTGAAGTATTTTTTGAGCGTTTTCTTTTTTAATCTATTCGAAGTTTTTTTTCTCTGTAAAAGAGTTTACCGTTACCTTTGTTTACAAAGATTTAGTTATACAGGTATTGTTAGGGGTGTGGTGATAATTTTTTATTTCAGATTCTATAGCTCTACGTGCATTTTGGTAAGTTTTAAATTTTAAGCACTTCTTGTAGTTGGCAACACTTTAAAAGTAACTATAATCAGGAAAAAAAACACAGTACTGACGATGTAACCATAATGTTAATATCATTTAGCACGACACCTAAACTGAAACTGGTTTAATTTTGGGAATATTGTCTCCAAACAAAATAATAAAAATTAAACGGATATAAGAAATAAGGGTCTTATCCGAGACATAAATAAATCTATATAAAATATGTCACGAACTGTCCAGATATAATGAAAAGGACACATACAATAAGCAGTTATATACACGAAAAACAAGCAAATGTAGGTTATAAACGAAAAAGCTTTATTCTGCCGATATTTTATCTTCGCCATCAATTCGCTACAAGCAGTAAATTCATTCAATCTTTATTTACAGTACCCTCCTTTTACTGCTAGAGAGGGTAAATGAGAAATAGGCCTGCTATTGGGTAATAAATTTTATTGTGGAGTATGTTTTCGAGTGGCAACATTTTCTTTGCGTCTTCTTTATGAAACGATACAATTCTTTCTATTTTCAAATGTTTTGTATTTGAAATAAGACCGGATATTGGTGAAAAAATAAAATAAAAGTTTTGATTACTATATTAAAAAAAAAACATTTGATTTTCAATTGTATTGGATTTGAAATAAGAACGGATGTTGGTGGAAAAATAAAAAGGTTCGATAACTGTATTAAAAAAATATTTATTTATTTCAAAATTACGAATTATAGGGCTTTGAGTCGTTTCCCGGCTATGAACTGTTACAACCATTCAATAAAAGTACTTAAATAATTAAATATTTCCGGACAATCCACACAACAACATCTAGCCCCGTGGTAAGCTCTTAGCTTGTGTTACGGGTACTAGATATCTGATATACTTAATACTTAATTATAATACATTATACGAGTAGCTATGAAATAATATTTCACAATAATTTACAAAGTGCTCATGCGCGACGAATTGAGTAGGTACGTCCTACGTATTTAGCTGAAAGTCGGTTAATTATATATTATACTAGCTGACCCGGCGAACTTTATTCCGCCTTAGACGCCATAAATGAGCAGAATTTAGATTTTATTAATTTAATTGTTGTGTGCACAACGCTGATTGACTTGGCTTGCTGAATCCCCCATAAAATAAATCTGCAAAAATTTGTAGTCATAGCGTTGTGCAGTGCACGCAACGATTAACTAAATAAAATCAAAAATCTGCTCATTTATGGCGTCTAAGGCGGATCAAAGTTCGCCGGGTCAGCTAGTATTTACCACTTGTTATGTTAGTAACGTGTATGTTAGTCTATCCAAAGTTACCAAAATTCCATATTAAATTGAACTTTTAATATTAATAATGATGGCTCTAAAGTAACCGTTATGTGAACTAAGAAAATCAGGTTTCTTAGATCCTTTAAATTAATTATTTTAAATGTATTGTTTATCAACAAAATCAGATTGACAGAAGAATCCGTTTTAAATGTCATTTTTTTTTCATCCTCTTTGACTATATATGCAGAAAGCATTCAGTCAATTCTATGTCAATGTCTAAAGGTTACATTAAAAAAGTTTAATAATTTTATATGGTGGTTAAGTAATTTTAAATTTTCAAATTTTCCGCGCAATTTCCTTATTTCTTTCTTTCATAAGAACCTTCTCCTGATAATAACGACAGGAACAAAAAAATAATTAGCGAAATCGGTCCAGCCGTTCAGGCGTGATGCCGTGACCAAGGGAAATAGGGATTCATTTTTATATATATATAGATAGATTGACTCGGTGGCCGAGGGTCTGCTTTCGGTTCAATAAGATTTAAGTTCTGATTAGATGCTATAAAACATCTTATGTCTAGTTGGGGAACGTCCTACGCTGCGCTTACCAATCCGCAGTCTCCAATTGAAAAAGAAACCATGACACCATAAATCAAGTTTTACTCATAGAGTACCTAAATTTCGTTTTAAGCAAATAGCTCTAAAACAAGAACTCAGAAGTCCAAATATCTTTTATAATTTAATTTTATGCATAAAATTTAACAGCATTTTTATGGATACCATAGAGTCGGTTGATTTATTTTTGTATTTGTGTGCGCTTCCGGTTGTCTATGCTAGTTTGCCACAGAATAAATAAAACGTGCTGGAGCGGAGTGAAACTGGCGCAATCTCTTTTGCTTTATTGTATTGGACTTTATAAAATAATGTTTTTGAATAATAAAATTCGATGTGAAGTTCGAATTATAAATTACTACAAAATTGAATTTTAATTAAATAACAAAATTAAAAAGACCTCTCAGAATAAATTGTTGTTTATTTATACGACGAGTAGTTTGTATTTTAAGTCTTGTGATTGGTTAAAATGCTTTATGTTGTTTCACATACGTGCATTTGGCCAAATAAGAACAAAGGCAAACATTCAAAGTCAGTTTATTTCCTAAGAAGCACAGGGCATACATGGACAGGTCAACATAATTACATTATTAAAAATTATCTAGGAATTATCACTGTCTTGACAGTTCGCTTTAATGTTTTATACTGAGTTGAGATGAGTTTTTACAATTTTGTAGTTATTATAATTTTACAACAATACCAGAAAACATACCGGGGTTTTTCCAAAAATTTTTAGTTTCTCAGTTAAGCAGCACTCGCTGAAAGACTTAACTGATAACTTTCAAAAATATTGCTTGTGGGTTAGGTACTTTTAATCAGTCGTGAGTAAGGTTTCACTATATCCCAGTAAAATAGTCAATGGTTAAAATATAGGAGACGCCTATAAAAAAGAAGCCGTGGGCGGACAGCTAGTATTATATAGGTATATAAATCTCATTTTGTAAAATTAACGTAACTTATAATATTGTTTTATTTTTAAACCCCCGACCAAAAAAGAAGGGTGTTATAAGTTTGACGTGTCTGTCTGTCTATCTGTCAGTCTTGGACTTCATAGCTCCTGAACGGATGATGGAGCGATTTCAATTTAGTTTTGTTTGCATGAAAGGTGAGTTTATCACGAGTGTTCTGCCAAATCACTTCTGTGTAAAATCGGTTGTGCCGTTTAAAAGTTATGGGGGTGAGAGTGGGGAAGGAAAACTTCCTTCCTTGTTCTTAATTCGAATGTCAGTAGTTTACGTTATCTTCCGAAAAGCTGACGAAACAGTAACTCTATGGCATTATTATGCGTCCGTAGTCTACGGTCTCATAAATCATCCTTTTCTTATGGGAAATGTTAATCATAGCCCAAGGTCGGCTGCTGAGTAATGCTCTTCTGTCGTTAGGAAGTATTTTTAGAGGAAAATGCGTGAAAATTTACCATCTCAAATTCGTTTATGTTTCTGAAAAAGTAATTTTTAATGTTAGCTTGGTAATTTTCAAGAAATAGGAGATGGATCCGAATAAATAATGTAATATATTGCGCTATATGTGTAATATATGCATATTTTCATATTTTGTTCTAAAAGACGATTTTTCTAAACGCCCCTTTAAGACGAGACATATGAGACCATTCAACTTTAATCGTAATATCTATATTCATATCAATCTAGGCCTTCATGCTCCATCTTTGGCCATTTGACCACATCATCACTTTACATCAGGTGAGATTGTGGTCAAATGAAGGATTATCAATAATAAAAAATAAAAAAAAAAATTATAGAGGTCAAGTTTGTTAAAGCTTATCTCTGGATCTACTGAACCGATTTGAATGAAATTTGAAACACAGATTCTCTAAATCTTTAGAAGTGACATATGCACTGCATATGCATGCATTTGTCCCGGGAAAATATGAGATACCACGGGAATTCCATTCAACACGGTGTGCTAGCATTAATATAAACTCACAAAATAAATCTAGATTAAATGTGAAAGATGAAAATAATGAGGAAATTTCGTCCGTTTCAGTGTTACCACCCAACTTGGCAGCAGATCCAACTTAACATTTATTTCTAACATTAAAAGTTACCGCTAATAGTTGAGTCTGTATGTCTGTATGCATTTTGATGCCCTCATCTAGATTTGGAAGTTTTGTATGGGTCTGATGTCGGGTTAATTGCCTGGTTTAGTTAGACTTGTAATGGCTTTTGTCTTTAATGTGATTTTAGGCTAGAAAATTTATTTGTTATAGAACTACTCACCCTAGAAGTAAATAAATGACAAACTAATTTTTATTTAAGTATTTGGCAAGAATGTTACATTACATAGAAAATGCTCAGAAGTATCTTAACTTTTATGCATAAGTACTTACTGTTTATTTGTTATAATAAAACTGATAAAGGATATAGGTTGTTACTAAGGCATACCAATTATAATAATGTCAAAAAAAAAATCTGTCCATAAAAAATCACAAATATAGAAGTGATTGCATTTTAGTTAAAAAAGTTACCATTTCTGCATTACGGAGTTACAGCAGTGTACTTTTCCCGATCGCTTTAAATTAAAATACTTGGGTAATCTTAGCAAGAGCAGAACAAATTTCAAAAATATTTTTTGAGTTTATAATCCTACTGATTGAGAACTAGAAAGAACTTACCCTTAGCGCGGGAAAAACCGAGAAATGGTGTGACAACCCTGAACCAAATTCTACTTTTTCAAAATTCAAAACGCTACATAAACTCACACTCGATATTCAAACTTGTTTATCTTTCAAAACGTCCGGCAGGTAGCGCTCTGCTAGTGAGTTACGTTTTTGTACAATGTCTCCTATATTCTACCGAGCCGGCGATCTGTCACTCACTGTCATTGTCAACGTCACATTGAAGTATAGCGTCAGTGACATGTCAAATGTCCATTTAAAAAGTTTTTTTTTGATGCTGGTAGACAGAATGTACTTACTACATTCCTGTATTTATTGAAACGACGAAAAATTATCTTTAAATCTTGAACTTGTATATCAATTGAATTTGCCAATGTTTTTCATAGTTAAAGAACTAAAATAATAGGTTTATAAGATCATACCATTTTTGTAACAAAAATGGGGTCGCACATTGGCTATTTCACTGTTCCACAACAACGCTGCATTACTTAGCACCAGTTACTATTTTCATAAACTACTAATTAGAATCGAAATCAATGTTTTCTAAGAATCAGAAATCATAGTAACACTGACATTGGCAGTGTCAAGGACATTTGGCAGTTGCCAACCAGCACGTGCCAACTTGCGCGGGAAAAGTTGCCGCCTTTGTCGAGTAATCTAGAATTATGACAGCTGTCAACTCCGGTTTGAAGTCTGGCATTGGTCGAATTAATTATTGCGACATGACGGGGGAATGCGAGAAATTGATTAAGATGTTTTTCGCGGTTAATGTAAATCTAGGAAAAAAAAATGTAGTTATACTGATACTGAAATCAGCCGGAAGTGAGGTTGCGAATGAAATTGGGTAGAAACAAAAAAAAAAAATAGTCAGTCATTTAGACTATTTAAAATAAGATTACTTATATAAAATTGTACCAGGACTTTTTCATTTTTCTTGCAAAAGAAACATCAACACGTTACAGCGTATTGAAGTTCAGCGTGATTTGATAGTTTCGTGAGAACATTTTCATAAAAAAGTATAAGCTTGTCTTCTTTTTTTTTGCAGCAGCGAAATGGAAAAAAAGGCCAAAAAAATAACCTGTAATAACTTCTTATCTTAATATATATAAATCTCGTGTCACAATGTTTGTCCTCATTGGACTCCTAAGCCACTTAACCGATTATAATAAAATTCGCACACCATGTGCAGTTGGATCCAACTTGAGAGATAGGATAGTTTAAATCTCAAATTATAGTCGCTGAAAGCTTAACGGCTGAACGGATTTATCATATCATAGTCTTGAAATGTTCGTGTAGGTCTAGGAAAGGTTTAAAAGGCGAGAAAAAATCTAATAACTTTTAGCTTTGGCGATGGACGGTAAAATAACAAATGCCAATCGTGTTCGCCATTGCCACAAATTAAAATAATAATAATAAATTATAAAATATAAATAATAATTTTCTACTCTTTGTAATAGAAAGGTATAGGCATAGGTAACCAGGAAAAGGTTTTCAGAAAAACAAGTTCACTTCTTCCGATACTTTATCTGCGCCTGCCCGGGACATCTTTCGAGATCTAGATATTTCTGTCCGAGTCTCAGGCCGCTACTTTTTATTTTTATTGCGTTTGAAATGTACCGCCATTTTACCAGGAGGTTCAGTTCACTGCTAGGTAAAATGGTGGATCTTATCTTGTTGAAATGACATCTTGTAAGTATTGTTTAGAAAGTGGTTTGTTTGATGGATAAAGCCATATTTATATAGACTAGCTTATCATTTTTCCAATTAACCCTTATGGCCTGTTTCACAATCTCCAAGTAAAACGGCAATGGTTAAAATATAGGGCAATCTCTGACAGTCAGTCACTGACAGTTGTCAGTGGACTTGATCGCTCTGTATTCTAACTATTGACGTTTTACCCGGAAATTGCCTATATGCTACTTTAACCGCGGGAAAATCCATATAAAATGAGCAACGCAGTGGTGTGAAAAGCTAGCATATAATATAATTATATAGATACAACGAAAGTCCCGTCCAACACAGAGTAAATTATATACAGAATATAAAGAGAAAATTCTATTGACCAAGTCTTATATTGATGAAGAAAACCTTAAATGACTTTCGGCCTTATCTATGGCAAGATGGCTGCCATTTTCCTTATTGTTCTCTTTTCTTTTGTTTAGCTATTGATGCAAATTTACTAATGCTACGAGATGTATTTTATTAATCACGAGTGCTGGCAGGATGTTTAAGATCTTAAAAATATGAAATCGTTCCTCTTAAAAACCGAGAAATAATTAGTTTTTATTTATGTACAGCATACAATTTGTTTTTTATATAATTAAATAAATAAATCCGTGAGTAGTTTTTCTTTATTTGTTTTCTTTATCATTTGCTACTTTTATGAATCAAACTTTCGAAAAGTCTTTTGATAGAAATTACAACAACGGAGCTAAATAACCATGAAATTTTAATGAACGGAATTTTTAAATGTGATTTTTGAGGGGTCAACTGTTACGCAAGCACATTCGCCTTGGTCTGGGTGTTTAATATGTAGAATAAAAATATCTATGTATGTTTGTCTAATATATTTAGTGTTTGAGCTTACTACTGGGCTAAATTTGGGTTTGTGGATTACACGGAAATGTTTATTTATTTAAATGAGAGACAATTATCCCTCGGCTCACATCCATATCTTTTAGTCGCAATTTTATCATATCAAAAAATCACTTATTTTTTAAAACACATGTTTAAAATTATAAACAAAGCTTACTATTTTTAGCAATAGTTTCTGAAAGCGTAACCAAATTCTCATAATGATAGACAAGCTCAAATAATACGCGCCATCTCAGTTTTTCCGTTTACGCAACCTGTCCTACTATATATTTATATACTGTGCCACTGCGTTGACCGGGGAATACAACATAGTTTGTTAGCATGTTGCAGAATATCGCAGAGTTACACGAGCTATCCACAGAATAAAATACAGTTATTAAGCAGATTACAGAATAGTATACAGTTAATACCACACGTTCACCACAGAATACAAGAATACAGTCAGTATAGCATGTTACAGAATAATGCAGAGTTATTACCAAGTAAATAATCACCATATGATGTTATAGAATATTGTTAAGTTTGTATGCACTAGAAAATACTGAAGCACGCTGAAGTCGCGCGGTCACAGAATTAACTATAGTTATTATGTGCTACCAGTTAGGCAGATTACGGGATAGTTACTATAGTTCTATTATAGGAGCTTGTCTCGTTTTCAGAAGCTTACCGCGATTTTTGGTGGTTCTTTGATTCGATTTATGTTGTTTTGGTTTACATAATTGCTGGCCCAATTGCAGGGAGTCGGATGTTTCTCAATTTGTCGCTTGTAAATTTCAATTTCTGCTGAAACAGGTAAGTCATTGATGGAAACGATAAATGACCGTTTTTAGGGTTCCCTACCCAGGGGAAAATGCGACCCTATTACTGAGAGTTCGTCGTCTGTCTGTCACCAGGCTGTAGATGATGTAAAATCACGTAATAAATAAATTATGTATAGCGTCTCCCATACAAAAAACACGATTTTTATACAGGTATGTAATTATGCGTCAGAACAGTACTTGGATCTTGGATAAAGCTGAGCTGGGACCCTTTTGTATATAAATAAATAATAATATTTCATATTTATTAATGTATTTTTTTGTTTGGTTTATTATTTTTCCATTTATTGAACATGTATAATGTATAAATGTTTTAGATAGGCACAAATAAACTTTTTGATTTGATTTGATTTTGATTTGGATGGGTGACCGCTGAGAGGATCCGTATCTCAACAGCAGCTCAACTCCCCCATGTGGTGTATTTACCATAACCATAAATGCACCAGTATGGGGGAGTTGAGCTGCTGTCGAGATACGGATCCTCTGAGATACAGTCACTGATTAGTTCAGAAGGATCCATAGCCTTGACTGTAAGCGAAATATGACTCTTATACTTGGTGCAATTAAACCTTGTCTAGTTTAGTTTTGAGTTTTAGTCTTATTGTAGTTATTAGTCGTCTGTAAGACATCGTACAAGCGATAAGAAGAACCTTTACCCTGTAAAAAATTTTTACAATAAAACCATTTTTTTTTATAATTGTTGAAAATAACGTACGAAAAACGTAAAAAAAATGGCTTTAATATGAGTATTTATGTATTTGCTTTGACTTACCAAATAATCGACTGCCTAAGTGGCGCGGCGCAAGATGTAGCGGGTTCGATATCCGTCTATCGCTTTAAGTATATCAGATGTCTAGTACCCGTAACACAAGCATAGAGCTTACCACGGGGCTGGTTGTTGTTGTGAGAATTGTCCGGAATGTTTTTTCCATCCAACGATTTCACTATTTCAAAACGCGATATATCGCTCATCGTACATATTAAATTATTTTCTTATACAGTAACAACTAAAATACTGAGACACTACAATAATTATAAGACTCGATGACTGTCACAAAGAGTAATGTCAAAGTCAAATTTTGCCGGAAATATAAAAATAAATTTCCATCAAATAAAAGAAGAAGGAAATAAATTTGTATATTATGAAATGAACTCATACTACACCTAGGGCTCCGAGGAAAGTTTATACACATTTTGCAATAAAAAACAGATCTAGTTAGAGCGGTCTCCCATCCAAACCTGGGCTCGCGTAAATCCGCTCATCTTTATGAAAATCACTTTTGATGTATGGAGACTCCTTATGTAATTATTATGTGTTTTTAGTATTAATTGTTATAGTAGCAGCATGAGAAATACATAATCCTTCAAAATATCAACTCCCTATCTCCCACGGTAGTCGATATACAGTCTGTTGACAGACAGATAGAAGACGCAGGCTCAGTAATAGAGGGTCCCAGTTTCCCCTTTGGCTACGAAACTAAAAACACTACAATACGACTCGAAGACTGTCACAGGCCACTAACTGACATACTATATACAGTAACGTCACTGTCAATATTTCCAAGAATAACTTTTAAACAGGTCAACCGATTTTCATCAAACATGTCTAAGAACACACAACTAAGATCCGAAAAAACCTAAATTGAAATCGCTATATCCGTTCGGGAGCTATGATACCACAGACAGACGGGCACGTCAAACTTACACCCCTCTTTTTTCATCGGGGGTTTATAATCTGCCCCTAGATCATAATAACCATACATAACCCATCGCATCTATTCACTAAAATGGCTGCGTCGTTGGATGCAACGTGTAGGCCATAGAAAACATTACCCACGATATATGGACACCGCATATTACTAGCCAGATTTTCGGGCAACACAAATTGCTGTATTATATTCAATTAGCCCGGTATTGATGGGCGGCCGGCAGTTTCGGTCGGCGCATATGGCGGTGATATATCATTAGTACACTGTTATTCCTATTGCTAGGGAATGGTTAGGGCTTTTTGACGTTACGGAACTGTCAGTGTCATTTGAATTTATGGTGGAATAGAGATGTGATATTATCTGAAAAAAAAATGGCGTTTAACTAACATCTCTTACTTTATAATTTTATTTGGCTTGACACTGGCAAACTGACGTTTCAAGCGCAAAGTCCAATTATAAGGAATTGAATTAAATTGACTTTTTGTAGAACGGAACTGAGACGCAAAATGGCGATTGTTTGGGTAACATCTCGTACTGCCATTTTTAACACTATTTTTTTTAATTATAATAACTATAGGTATAAGCAGTAGAAATACACGGAACCCGTGGTGTATGAGTCCATCTCACACTTATCTTAATTTAATAAAATTTATTTAATAATAACTTGCCTCTGGCAATTTGCGTTGCAAGCGCATGCGATGTGTCATGCATTTTATGTGCAAAAATATGACTGTAATTTTCAAAGTGGGATGAACGAGACCAATTTTTTTGATACAATCAATCATTTGTTAAAAACTAAATAAATTATTACATAGTGAAGATAAGATAAAGATTAAAAAGATCAGACAAAAATCCGTCGTACTATAAGTAGTTTATTAATTACATGTAGAAATATTTTGTCTTAACCTTTTGAACCTTGAAAATAAGTGGACAACCGAATTTCATTTGATAAATTAAAAAAGGTGTCGTTATACCGCCAAAACAGTTCTGTATGACGTTGTAGAAGTCTATAAATTGTGTGAATAATCCATGATATTTGAATTCAGAAATGCCCAATGGCCAAAGTGATTCGATAAAGAAGCGTCGGCGAGTCTGTGAACGACAGATCAAGCGTCCGATATAGCTCGGTCCCGGGCCGTCCCTGAGCCCGGGCTATATTTACACACCGGGGAAAAACTCCGGCCAAACCCACGTCACACTTACCAAACTTTAAGGACTTTAAAATTAGCAAGGACGCGGGTTCAAGCGGCCAGACTCGCACCAGCTAGATATTTCTGTAGCGACAACAGATAATTACGCAAGGCGATTTCCAAGATGGCTGCCGAGACGCGGGAGAGAAGAGATGGGCTGTCACGGGATATTTATGAAATTCGAACTAAAATAGAATCAGTAGTAGCTTCGAACGAGTCACCTTGACGCGCGTTATATAAGCGCGAATCGAACGGGGCATTCGAAAATTTGAAAATGTCAAAATTGTGACGCAACTGCTGACGTGTCGATGTGTGACGTAAGTTTAGTGTTGCCACTCCTCCGTTCGGCTAATAAATTTATTGTTTGGCATGTAAACGGATGCGTTCGAGCCAAGAAATTACAGCGTTCGGTAAAAAAAATATTGAATGAAGTTACGGTGATGGCGCAGTGTGATCGGGCCCGCCTCAGCCATGCCAAGCGTCTTGTTTATACGTCGGTTCAACAGATGCAATACTATTATAGCATAAATATTCTTTAGTTTATTTTTCATTGAGTTATCTAACACATAGATTCAATATGATTTCTTTCCGTACTCGATGGTTAATTATATTCCACTTATGAACTGTGATCAGCACGACCACGTGATCACATAGGGAAATATCAGCTCAATAATGTTGCCGTGTAGAATGAGTATTTCAAACGTGTTCTTAAATTGAACTGAGATTCCAAAATCGTTTTTCCATTCGCGCCGTTTGTTTTAAGGAGGCTCTTTGAAAGGAGTTTTTGTGCTATTTTTTATCGTAGTTTTAATTACTCTTTTCCTAATGGCGGCTCGAAGCCCACTTTGCTTAAAGTGGCGACGTGACTTTTTGTGACTTTAATGACTGCTTCAATTACTTTCCTGTTTTGCTTTATAATTTTGATTTTCTAATATTTAATCGTTCTAGTAACTTCAAACACGTAAATTGAAAAATATTGTTTTATTAAAAGCTACCTTGTAACCTAGGTACGATTCATAGAGTCAACTTCAATAATAAAATGTAGGAAGGGATAGGGTAAGATGTTGTTGTGTGGATTGTTCGGAAATTATTTATATAATAATAATCATCATTTATTTATTTCATTTACAAGTTCAGTTTGGAACTTGTAAATGGCAAATCAAGAAAAATCTACGTTTTCCCTTCCTACATAGATAATATTTTTGGCTATTAAACAATGTAATTTTTCAGCCCGAAATTTGATGCAATGATCAAATATTGTTTAATTTTTTATACTTTAATTCTAATTTCTTAAAAATAGCATTTAAAAACCCTTACGAATAAAGTAGGTATGAAAACAATATATTTAAATATTCTACAAAATGACCTCTATTCTTATGCCACAGTCGAAAATAAGCTTAAAATCTAGTTACAACTTTCAAATATACCAAAGACCGATATCGAATCGAATGCTCAAAGTTACGAAGAAATCGAGCGGGCGGCATCGGCATAAGCGACCTCTCGATTAGATTCCGTCCGTGCTTATCGATGCATCGATAGTTCTCACCCGCTAACCGATTGAGATTTTAAACTCACCGAGTGTGGAATCGATTTGAAACAAATACTTTGTGATGTATCAATAATTTGATTTTTCACATGTTCTTGAGGTTGAACTTTTTTTTGTTTTAACAACTTGTACACTTATAACATATGTTACATATTTTTTTTATTGCGTACATAATATTCTATGCGACAATCTGCGGTCTTATCGCTCAAGAGCGAACTCTACCAGACAACCTTGAATGGATAGGATCATTAAGATATGAAAGGGGATCTGTGTGCAAATATTAATTGATTCTAGATACTTACAGGATCATAAATCGCGATGTTCCTCATAGATCTTAAAGATGCAAAGGTTGTCTGAAAGAGAAGGCGCTTTTAGTATACGGCTATTGAATTTTATAAATTATAATTTAATTTTAGATAAAACCCTTATAGCGCTCCATTTCTTAAATAGCTGCAAATATTATATTATTATTATTATAAAATATTATTATATTATAATCTTACCTACAAATAACCTTCCACTCTATCTATTGCTAATATGTAGTATTTACGGTTCCGTACCAAAAGGGTTAAACGGGCCCCTATTACTAAGACGTCGTCGTCTGTCTGGCGCTAAAAAATTAAAATTTAGTTAAAATTTTAAAATTTTGTTATGTTATATTGTAAGTACTAACCCTAATTCATTTTAAGTTACTAACCAAACTATGGATTTTATTGATGTCTGAATTAAATGAATTTTATTTTATTTATTTATTTATTTTTAACTCTTTTTACCGCCTAACTGAGATCAAATTGACATTAAATTATCATTTTTCTTTGGTTGATCTTTGTTCAATAAAACTGTAGCATAAAATGGTGAAATTCTGGCTCAATTTTATACCATGTAAAGAAGTAAAATATGACATTTGTATCCACTAAGTGTATTAGTTAGTATTAGTAGGTACATAAATCTCGAACTAAACTTAATGACATATTATTAAAAAAAGCATACATATTATTCCATTGATAATTTTACTATTGACCATATTTTTACATGAATTGTCATTATTTAATTGTTAATTGAATTAAAATAATTATTTTACGACATTTAATGAGTAATAATAATTTAATATAATTTGTATAAATTTAATTAACTGATAAAATTTTAGTATGCTCTTGTAGCAGAATCTAGTCTTACTATCTGACTCCATGTAACTAATTATTTCACCAACAATAAATTATTATTACTGATTATTATTCGATAATACCACATTAATATTTCGGAAAAATTCACTTAAATTAAACATTCGAAAATGAATTTTAAATTGCCAAAAGTTTTTAAATACTTTGTTAGTTACGTCGGGTTAAAAAGTATTTACTTGTAATCTAGTAATAATATTAATTATTTTTAATAAGTTACTAGCGGCCCGCCCCGGCGTCGCACGGGTATAAATTTTTCCCGGAAATTATTCGAATTTTTCTCGCCGTAAAAACCATCCTATCTCTCAAGTTGGATCGAACTGCACATGGTGTGCGAATTTTATTATAATCGGTTAAGTGGTTTAGGAGTCCATTGAGTACATTGTGACACGAGATATATATATATTAAGATAAATGATTCCGGACTAATCACACAGCATGCCTAACCCCAAACTATGTAAGCAGAGCTTGTAATATGGGTGTTAGGTGACTGATATACTACATAGATATTTTTTTTGTATATACATAATTTATGATAGAAAACACCCAGACCCATGATTTGAATGATATTTAAATACCCCATTGTTTAAAAAACACACTGTCACCCAATAGCCATCTGTGTTGCCATCCTAAGCCAACAGTCCATATCTAGATGATATGCTATCGTCCCCCGTCGTTACTTGCAACATTAAACAGTGCAAATCGAGTCTATGTGCCAACATAATAGTAACTCTGGGCTTCGTTACTACGAGTAATATCGGACAGGGATGTAGTGAGGGTGTGTTCTAGGGGCAAAGGAAGTAAGGGGTTAGGTTAGTCGGTATAAAATCAAAATCTAAATATTTATTTGCAGACATGGTCGTAACTGTAATTAACAATACAGCTCCATACACGTAACTAGAGCTAAGGCATGCAATGTTTTATAATGTAAATGCAGAAATAGTAATATACTTTTAAAATAATTAAATTATTCATCATCATCATCATCATCTGAGTCGTAAGAAGACATCTCTTCTTAATCGGTACACTCTTGCCAGAGTGGTCCTGGTCATCACTGGAAGTTTCCACTTGTGACACGCTTCACGGCTCGTCTCCAGTCCTCCCTAACAGCTGCTGGACATAGGCCTCCCTCAAAGATCTCCAGTAATTTCGGCTGGCAGCGGCCTGCATCCACCGTGAGCCCTCAGCCTATTCATGAGGCCAATAGGCTCACCACCATGAATAGGCTCAGAGTCGCTAAAAGAGCTATGGAGACGGCTTTGCTCGGGGTTTCTCTACGGGGTCGAATTAGAAATGAGGAGATTCGTAGAAGAACGCGGGTTGCAGACATCGCCAAATGGATTAGCTCTTTGAAGTGGCAGTGGGCAGACCATACATAACAGTGAAGCACCACGTTTCGGATCCGTATGTCGTCATCATAGCATATAAATGTCAAGAATGGTTTTATTTATTTGCTTTAACATAAACTAAGATTTGCATTTAACTACACAGGGACTTCTCTCTTGACGAGAGAGATTAGGTCTTACTTCACCACGCTGGACAAATTCGCGTTGTGAATGTCACATGTTCTTCAAACTCTTCGAAGATGTCAGAACATGCGGGTTTACCTTGACTGTTAAAGCATGTGTTTAAAGGGCACATCAATTATTCAAGAAGCAAAATCCAGAAGTACTTGGCGGTTTTTTAACCCAACTAACAGCCCAGTCAGTACTTAAATTTTAGTTTTTTTTTGTTTTGCTGTCTATTATAATAAGTGTATAATCTATTAAAAAACAAGGAAACCTAGGAATGAGACCATCATACTTTACCCGAATCTTTTTTATTTGAATCTCAATTTGATTTTTATCTCTGTCTCCATTAAATCGAGCTAAGCGACCATTAGGGGCAAAAGGGGCTTCCGTTGCCCCTGTCAGCATTGAATCGGTCGCTCAGTGCACCCCTGGCCCAATATCTCAGTTCGTAAGACGTAAGCCGGGGTGCTAAGTCTCAGGATTAGCGTAGCGCCCGGTAATCCACGGATGCAGGCATTTGCATATACCCGTTACCATCGCGTATTGCGTCTTGGGAGTTATGTATGTCTGTTGGTGTCGGTGTATGTTTGCTGTTAGTTTGTATATGCGTTTGTATAACTGCAATTTGAGTATGTTGAATGGTTATATCTGTTGGGATTTGTGTATCGATTTGAGTCATCATCATCATCATTACCATATTAATGTTCCCACTGCTGGGACACAGGGACTTCCGTCTTGGCGAGAGAGATTAGGCCCTGATTCACCACGCTGGACCAGTGTGGGTTGGAGAATGTCATATATCCTTCAAACTCTTTAAAGTTCAAAACACGCCGTTTTCCTCACGATATTTGCCTTCACCGTAAAAGCTTCGATTTAAGTAGGAAGAACTTATTTGTTTGCAGTCATGTTGTGACCAAGGCTGACCATTAATTATTTTTTTATTAACAAAATTTTGGGAGAACTAACAGCTAGCATACATTCTAAACTAACGTATATAAATGCAGAAACGGCCACCTACAAGTTTCCACTTATAGAAAAAATTTAAAAAATATTACTAAACCTATCAAGAGAAATAGTACTTAAATAAATAAAATAAATATTTAAGGATAATCCACACAACAACATCTAGCCCCGTGGTAAGCTCTAAGCTTGTGTTACTGGTACTAGATAATCTGATATACTTAATATAATAGACATTGTTGATAATGATATTGTTTTATTATAAAGAAAGAAAGAAAGAAAAATATTTATTTGTGTACAAAAATAAGACAGATTACATTATTAAATTAAACTTAGATTAAAGTACACAATCCTTTTATACAAGCGGAACCTTGCCCATCGCGCCACTGAGGCAGTCAAGTCACTTACATTTATTATTATTTATTATCAAAGTTTGATTTCAACAAATATTTGATAGATACAGGCGTTACTTGCCTTGAGCAAATTTCACGTTGAGCCTCGACCATTTGACGTACTGCAGCACACACAATGTGCAACTGTATATTTTTTTGCAACATATTCTATTTCTATTATATTTATTCTCTGTATTATATTGTAACTGTTTTATTTTGTATTTCTTTATCTTTGTGTGTCTGTAGTCGGAAATAAATGTTTTTTTACTTTACTTTACTTACTTTACTTAGCGGAAATCCATTCTGAATAGGCTTGGGCGGGCGGGCGGTGACTTCCACGACATTTTTGTAGAACCTTGCCAGGGAGAAGTGGATGCGCTATTAGTACTAAATATATGGTTCCATTTAGGTATTATGGTTTTAGAAATCTTAGAAAAGGGTTTTAGAGTAGTTCGCGCACCTAAGTCAAAGTCAAAACGTTTATTTCCTTAGACACACTGGGCATACATTGACAGGTCAACTAATTTAATTAAAAACTAGGAATAATCAAGGAAAAGTTATTTCCTTGATTATTCCTAGTTTTTGTCTTGACAGTTCGCTTAATTTTTTTAAACAGCGTATAGAGCAACCCAGCTGTCATGTCTTGTCAGTCATTAGTGAACTAATGTTGCGAAAATATTTATTATATTACTAGTGGCCCGCCCCGGCTTCGCACGGGTTTTTATTCAATTTTTTTTCCCGGCAATTATTCGATTTTTCTCGCCTTTTAAACCTTCCCTAGACCTCCACGATCATTTCAAGACTATGATAAGATTAATCCGTTCTGCCGTTCTCGAGTTTTAATCAGACTAACGAACAACAATTCATTTTTATTTATATAGATTTATTTAGGTTAAACTGACAGGGGTAAAATTAATGTAGAATTTAGTTTTTATTACCAACTAGCGGCCCGCCCCGGCTTCGCACGGTTTTTATTCAATTTTTTTTCCCCGGCTATTAATCGATTTTTTCTCGCCTTTTAAACCTTCCCTAGACCTCCACGAACATTTCAAGACTAAGATAAGATAAATCCGTTCAGCCGTTTTCGAGTTTTAATCAGACTAACGAACAATAATTCATTTTTATTTATAAAGAAGATAAATCATAATCATTTATTCATAGAATATAACAATATTAATGAATAACATTTTGGCTGGCTCAGTAGCGCAGTGGACGAAGGTCAGCATGCAGAGGCTAATATGGGTTCAATTATCTTTGTATAGAGTATTTTATTTAACTTTAGTAGTTTAACTTGTTCTAGATCTACATTTTCTCATAGTGCAATTCCTTTGTTAAATAAATATGATTAATATATGAAGGTTTTTAACAGTCAACTTTATCTAAAATAAAAAAATATGATTCTGCGTTCGGTGCCGTTTAAGAGCGAAATTCTTTCCCGAAAACTGTTTTTCCAAATTCACACAACCCATACTCTTTTAAGGCAAGAATGAAGGCTTCTACTAGATAAAAACTTACTCTCTCAGTATTTTTTTTAATTCAGTAATTTCAGATATTGCAACATAAAGTTTCACAATAACATTGGCATGTCAGTAATTAATTACATAGAATTTTATTGATTAATTTAACATAATCTCCTATCCCGTCTCTGCCTTACTCAAGAGTGAATGAGCACATCAAACATAAAATCCAAAACAAAAGCCAATTAGCATAACACATTATTCAAAAGCTTTCATCCATCGCCACAATGACAAAATGTCCTACAAACTTACGCAACAAACAATGCATCACTTACCATAATTTACAACACGTCAGCTATTGTAAAAACGCGTCCGTGTGTTGCATACTCATCGGTGATTTGCAAATTTGAGTCCAGAGCAATAACCTCCACTCACCTTGCGCTACGAATTGCGAATTTTAATGTAGTTTTATACATAATGTGGTTTAATGCTTTTTAACGGTATTAAATGCTCGTGGGATTATGTTTATGTGTTTATTGCGAATGGATGCAGTAGGTAAAGATTTAATTAATCTAAATTTAAAGTTTATGAAAAACCCCCGATTCCATTGCCTTAATTTCCTTAAAAGTAAAACACCATACTATTTAGTAATGTGCACGCGATGCGCTTTCATTTGATACCCCACTCGAGTATATTTGCAGATATTCGGTTATAACCATCACTTTTAAACGGCACAACCGATTTTCATGAAACAGACATTGTTTAAGAATAAACTCACCTTTAATACAAAAAAAAATAAAATCAAATTGAAATCTCTCCATCCGTTCGGGAACTATGATGTCCCAGACAGATAGACACACAGAAAATTTAAATTTACCTATTATGTGTCATCATTTAATTTTTTTGCTTGTTTTTAATATTTGTACGCCTACATTCAGGCAAAAACATAGCTACATTTATTAAAATTGTATGTTAGACCAAAATGTTACTTAATATGTGTTGAGCGAATAAACGACGAATCTTATATATAAAACTATTTTAAATCGGTAAGGTTCGAATCCTGCGACGGAAAGTTTAAATACTTTTCAAATGTATTTCAATTTCAAATTTTTCTTGTTGTAATTAAAAAGCACAGCTCTTCAATTAGTACCAGAACGCACTAACAGAGGTCGTTTATTTAAATCGTCGCGTTCACACCTAGGTACTATACTGGTACTAGCAATCGATTGAGACCTTGCGTTATTTCGGGCGCTGCGTTCAGGTGTACGTAGCTACCTACCTAATAATATAGATGTAGTGTGCATTTATCTATGCGATGAATCTATACATTTTGTGAGATTGATCTGTGTTTATTTATTAATTCATTATATATCTTATTTATAAAATTCTCGTGTCACAGTGTTAGTTACCAAACTCCTCCGTAACGGCTTAATCGATTATTATGAAATTTTTTATGCGTATTCAGTAGGTCTGAGAACTATCATTTTTCATTTTGCAAAACAACGTTTGCTGGAGTCAGCTAGTATGTATATACCTATACATATATTTATTATAAATAAAGGAACATCTAATAAACACAAGCCAATAAAAAAATCTATTGAAAAATATGGATTTTACGTGTTCGACCTAAAAACTACTTATAACCAATTTTTAGGAAGTATTGTACCCCACTTTCACCTTTTGTTCATATTACAGACTAACACAAAATATGATACCGTAAATTAAAATTAACTTAGGCTTCTACAATACAATACAAAACACTTTATTGTACACCAAAACGGAACAATAGTTACAAAAATGACATGAGGAAGATTTACAAAGCGCGGCCTTATCGCTTAAGAGCATTCTCTTTCAACCCACTTCACATTGTTCGTCAAGAACAAATCCCTTAAGCGTCGGTATACGACTCCTGCAGGAAAATTCGAAAATTCCAAAATTCGAATACATCAGAAAACTATCGCCAAAAAACCTGCTTCTAAGTTTACTTAGTAAACTAAGTAACTAATTTAAGTTTTAAGTAGTTTTTAGTGCGATATGGAAACCATGGATTTTTAAATAAAAGAGCAAATCTTGGTTCTTTAAGTTTGCCCGCTTTCGTCTGTAATAAATTAGGTATTTAAAAATACTACAATACTACTATAAGTATTTTTAAATACCTAATTTATTACAGACAAAATCGGGCAAACTTATAGAACCAAGCTTTTGCTCTTTTATTTAAAAATCCATGGTTATCGCAAGATTTGTAAAGTAGCACTAGTCACATTTTGGCGTAAGCCCGACAATAACTTGGTTAAGCTATTTTCCAACTGCAGATCATAAATTCTCCCGATTGCCGCAACATTTACATCTCGGGTTAATTTTAGCTTTACTTTACTTTCGGGGCTTCAAACTGCATCCTAGAGACTCAAGCCATCTTCTCCGATCCTGGGTATCGCGTGATGAGCAACGAAAGAGGTTCTGGTACCGCTGACCTGCATTGGACCAGCGTCCAACCTTCTTATTGCTACTATAATATAACCTCCTTATTCTACTATAGTCTAAGACTACTTTTGTATCAGTTGTAATGTCCCAACGGGGCTCATGTCAGGGTATATATAAAACTCAACACCATTTTGTAATCACATGAATCAACGAATAAATGAATATGAAAATTGGAGTGAAAACTTCTTTTAGCGACCTTGAGCACTTCTTTCGATGCGTAAAAAATGTTAAGCTCGTAAAAGTTTCAGATTGTTGAGACGCAACGCTGCGCTGACTAGATAGAATATACTTATTATGTGACATAAATTTAATAATGTCTTCCAAATTTACATGAGTAACTCACTTAATTGATTCAAATTGTAATTATCGTTTTGTTGCTTTATTAAGGTATTTTCATAAACCTTTTATGTTTTTTACAAAGTGATAAACCCCACTTATAGGTATGCGTGGTATGGTAATTTACCATTATACACAAGCTAAAAGCTTACCACGGGGCTAGATGTTGTTGTGTGGATTGTCCGGAAATATTTATTTATTTATTTATTTTTATTTATATTGGAAGACGTGGGTTTGAGTTCCTCATCTCGCTCTGGCAAGGTTGCTTCGTCTTAATTTTTTCTGCACAACTTAAGAATATTATTATCTTAAATTTGAGTAAGAAGTAAAATTGACATCGTCACTTATAGAATCAATTATGATTTTTGTCTTATAGAGGTCTATATGTTTCAAGGTCAGAACCCCTATTTATAATTCTTGATATTTGAGAGTAACGGTTTTTACAGGATTTGAAATCTAGTCAAACTACGTAGATTTCGAGCATCGCCTGTTAGTTGCGCGTAGAGCTCGAGTGTACTTGTGTCGCTTACTTGCAAAGACAAAAGGCGTATCCCTTGTCTATTCTACAGTAGAATAGAAAGGGAATCGCCGTGCTAAGCCGGCTGGTCGACTTTCATACTAATAAAAAAAGCAATTTGTCCGTAGTTTATTAATTTCAGATTTTGTAAGATCTACAATTTCTGGTTTTCTATGTATTATATAGATGTATTTACAAAAAAAAATGTATCTATGTAGTATATCAGTCACCTAACCCATAGTACAAGCTCTGCTTAGTTTGGGGTTAGGTGATGCTGTGTGATTAGTCCGGAAATATTTCTTTATTAAGGATTCCAAAATATAAGAAAATGCACAACGTTAATGTAAGTTTTCACGTCTTGCGCCACTCTCGAATTAGATTTCTTAAGGTGATCATGAATTTCAACTTCAAAAATGACGGAAACACTTGGAAATATCAACAAAAAAGTTGCCTTATCAACTGATATAACCTTGAGGACGGTAGTGATTTGACCAACTGCCAAATAAAATATTAGCTCTGGAAAGGAGGAAAACTTTTCCATTTTAAAGTTATTGCGAGTAAATTTTGTTGTTGTTAGAGGCAATTCGGCCGGGGAAGGTTCCTGATTACTTCTGATACATCCAATCCTGTGGAACAGATTAATATTTATTGTTATTTGATATGTGTGACATATTAACGGTGATGAAGTACACACACTTCGAGTGTGTGTGTGTATGGCCATGTAGCAAGTAGAACAGATGGCCGTTGAGGCCGGAAAGTTCTCGAATGACCACGAATCGGCAAACGCAGAGTAGGACGTCCACCAACTAGATGGAGGGACGACCTGGTGAAATAAATGTTCCTGGACAATCCACACAATAACAACTAGCCACGTGGTAAGCTCTAAGATCGTGTTACGGGTACTAGACATCTGATATACTTATTATAAACTTAGATACATCGATATTTTGGAGTTTAAGGAGTAAACTAAACGAGAAACGATTTGAGTTATAAGGCCCGGTACGGAAATTTTATGAGGAGTAAAATCAAAAAGTGTAACACGAAAGTTGAGGCGTTACGTAGAAAGAGACAAATATATATATCTGTAGGATTGAACGTGTAAAAGAATGAGATGGAATACATTACACAGCGTATCTCATTCTCGGCTTTATTGCTGTATTTTATCTGGGGGCACGGCAGTGCCCCCACCAAGTCGAGCAAAAAAGCGGCACGGCCGTACCATCCTTTTCTCGAAGCAATTCAGGCCATTTTCGACCCCCTGTAACTTCGTTGTGGATAAAACTAGAATACTGAAATTTTCAGTAACCATGCAGGATTGTAAAGACACGGTATATTTCAAATTTCATTCAATTTGAACCAGTATTTTAAGAATTATAACGGGTCAAATTTCGTAATTTTGTCACTCACTCACTGACTGACTGGCTCACCGATTATCAAAATTCTAAGGCACTTCTAGCAGACCTAGAAGCTCCAAATTTGGAATATAAGTAGTGTTTGGTGTATGAATCAAGGAAAAACTAAAAAATCTAGAAAAAAACCGGTATAGAGGGCGCTGTCGTACCTTTTCTCGAAGCTATTCAGGCCATTTTCGACCCCCTGTAACTTCGTTGTGGATAAAACTAGAAGACTAAAATTTTCAGTAACCATGCAGGCATTGTAAAGACACGGTATATTTCAAATTTCATTCAATTTGAACCAGTATTTTAAGAATTATAACGGGTCAAATTTCTTAATTTTGTCACTCATTGACTCACCGATCATCAAAATTCTAAGGCACTTCAAGCAGACCTAGAAGCTTCAAATTTGGAATATAAGTAGTGTTTGGTGTATGAATCAAGGAAAAACTAAAAAATCTAGAAAAGACCGGTATAGAGGGCGCTGTCGCAACGCCACGTATATACGAAATATGTACTAAAGTAATAACAATGCGAAATATAAATAAATCCAATCTAGACCGGCAAAAAGAATATTATATGGACATATATACAATAAGTAGAAGGTACCGAAAAGGAAAAAAGTAGAACTGTCTACAAAATACAAAAAGAAATGAGATCCCATCAAAAACAATACTTGTCAAAAAAACCAAGTCGCGCAACTCAGTTGTTCTGCGGTAAAAAGTTGTGAGATCCAAAGTAAATCCAAGTCTTCAAATTTCGTCTCAAAATTCTTTAATGTTTTATATAAATATATTGAGACTTGGCCATTGCACTAAATAATTGAATTTACGCGTGTTTTCAGGCGATGGCCAAGTCTTAATATATTTATATAAAACATTAAAGAATTTTGAGACGAAATTTGAAGACTTGGATTTACTTTGGATCTCACAACTTTTTACCGCAGAACAACTGAGTTGCGCGACTTGGTTTTTTTGACAAGTATTGTTTTTGATGGGATTTATATTATTTTGTAACATACTTTATGTAATACGCTTTATTGAAGTAATATAAATAATCCGAATAATTACAGATATATGTTTGTTTCTCTTATCATTTTAGCAGATGTGTTCATTTACCCTTTTTGTCTATTCGATATACATATATCATAATTATAGTTCGTAAGGAGTAAACTCCAATCGTGCGTCGTAGCTGAGACACACACACTTTTTTTTTTATAATACAATACTCTTGATTAAAACACAAATATTTATACATCAAATAATAGATTAACAATGGGCGGCCTTATAACTAAAAGTGATCACTGCCAGACAACCTTTGGATGGACAGACAATCAAATTAATAAATTGAATAAAAAAATTGCGTCGCGTTTAAGTTTAAGCGTTGAATTATAAATAAGCTTTACATATTAAATAAATACTTACACAATATAAGACATATTAAACACCCAGGCCAAGGAGAAAGTATAAATAGCTATTAAATCTTTCCTTTACAACATTTCATCTAGCTATGCAAACTTAGCTCAGCCTAAGCTTAGTGAAACCCGGTTTTCCCAAGTAAATCCTAACTTTGCATTCATAGAGTATATCAAACCTTTTTGGGATATAACTTTCATAGAATGTAACCTCTTTGGCATAGGCCCTAGATCCATCAACGGATATTCTGACTTTCTTGAATAATTTACTATTGCGCATGCTTTGATCTTGTGGGAAACGTAAATGTTAAAATATCATACAAGCCTTATTTTTAACCGACTTCAAAAACAAGGAAGTTCTCGTTTTTTTTTGAAGGGTTAAACGGAACACTATTACTTAGACTTCGTCGTTTGTCTTTGTGTACGTCTGACACCAGGCCGTATCTCAAGAACTGACAGAAATGGAGTTGAAAATTTGAATGTTTTTTTTGCACTTTTAAAAAACAATTTACTTATTTTGTTTTTCACAATAATTCAATCTATTGAAGGTTAGGAATAAGAATCATTTATTTGCATAAAACATGAGTGTATACATGGTGGTAAGTTTAAAAAAAAAGTGCTCTACATGTTTTGCCAATCCTGGCGTGCAAATTTGAGTGAGGTTCAGCGATAAGACCGCCATTTGGCACATTGTTGTAAGTGCTTATGTATTGATTTGTGTTTCAATAATCTGCAAAAAAGAATTCTTATCTGATCTTATTTGTTTTATATGCAAAATGTTTAAGCTTGTCACGTACCTTAGGTGCAGTATGAGTCCATTTCTAATAACCTATTTCTTTTTAATTCCTCTTGTTGTTCTTAACTACAAGAAATTCTACTAGATTCTAGTGGATAGCTTATTGTAGATGTACAATGTAGTGATAGTTTGGATTGTGGTGCAGCCGCGTAATAAATTCGTTCGCAGCTGGAATCCTAATGGCGAAGACTGTTGTGTTTTAATGCCGCGACCTGCGCTGGGTTTTCCTAGTGATGCATCAGGATGTCGCGGAATCTTAGACCCATAGTCTACAAAAGATATATAGACAATACTGTACCGTAGCATTGCTGAGTCCGTGATTTTACGATCACATCTTGTGCAAAAGACCATTTTGAAGTATTAAAACCTTTGTTAATGTTTAAGTTTGTATGTACTACACACAAAACAAAGAAACAATACAATAAGACAATAAAATCTAAGAATGGGCTGTCTTACGTTTCAACCTTGGATTGGATGGAGAGAAAAAGATATCCCTCATAAATCCTATATACTCGTAATTTATTCCCAGGAATGTATGTATGTACAAAGGAGGTGCTAAAATTATGAGGCATCAATACATACTGCCTCCTGGCATTTGAAGGTACAGAATTTTAATGCAATACAATTTTATACGTAATAATGTCACCAGTTAAATTGTAAATAATAATTAACTGCAGAATTTGAATGACAATCAATAAAAATTTCAATAGGAATATGATATGTAATTATGTCATCAAAAACGAAAATTAAATAATACAAAATGTAAGTATTAGATTATTTGTGAAAAGTGTTCTATAAGGTTAGTTACTAAATGTTGCTTTTATTAAGATATGACTTTTTAAATTATCATGGTTTTTAATACATTCAGTTGTTTCCGTGATCACGGCGCATGCAACAACGTCTAAATATAGGAAAACTCAAAAACCGTGAAATCGTGGTATGTCCCCGTTTTGTCGTCCAAGTCATACTATTTATTTAGATAGTTTATTTAAGCATAAAACCTAATTTAGGCTACCTCTTTAATAGTAGGTATCTATACTGTATAACACCTTTATTGTAACCACATGAAGCAACGAATAAATGAAAATGATGAAACTTAATTATAATATATCTTATATATCAGAACAAGGTAAATTTTTACTTTTTAGTTTAAGGGAAATTAAATTGTTGCGAGCAGAGCTCGACTTGGGTACATGCCGGGAAAAAAAATTGAATAAAAACCCGTGCGAAGCCGGGGCGGGCCACTAGTACTTAATATAAAAGACATACATTATATTTAGATATGTATATCATACATATTAAACACCCAGACCAAGGCGAAAGTGCTTGCACAAATTGTTGAATTACACGGAAAACTTTGTGTCTTTCGATCGGTTCTCATTTCAAGCAAAAATCGTTCCCTTTAGAGTTTCCTTGTTACCAATATTAGTCGCACAAAATATACTCCACAACTTCAGAACTCACAAACAATAAAAACAAGTTTGTGTAACAATAAAGGTGGGTTTACAAACTCCAGTTTACCGCAGCTGACTATTAGAGCAACTCGGCTTGTAACGTCTAGGAATGTAGTTTGTGTTTCGTTTTGGGGTTGTAAACGCTTGTTAAATGTAAACTACATGTGTTTACTGTTTGTTGTGTGTATAAAATGTTTTTGTAGGCACTATTTGAGTTTTAAAACTTCACTTAATATAAGAGATAGAATTGTTGAGACAATTTTTGTACACTTAACTTTTAATGAAAAGACGTAGAGATTTCTTGGCATTTTATTCATTTGGAATCTTTATCCTGCCCTCTAACTGAGAGTGGGTTACATAATACTCACTAATCCGCCATTTTGAAAAAAACTTGATTTTGCGGCCAGTGATGAAACGTATATGTCATTTATGTTAATGATTAAAAGTGTTTATGAACGAAATGTCTAACATAAACTATTTCTGAGATACATTAGTCTAATTTTTTTAATACTTTTTAACCGAAATATATTTGAAACCGTATGACTGAGAGGATTTCATTTCTAGACACTTTTTTTTTCTAAGAATTTACTCTGTCGATTGACATGAGTTTTTGCTTTATCAAAATTGACTATACAAAACAAACAGTAAGTAAATAAATTATAATAAATATTTCCTAACTTATCACACTGAATCACCAAACCCCAAACTAAGCAGATCTTGTATTATAGGTGTTATTTGACTGATATACTAACTACATAGATAATTTGTTTTTAAAACAGTATAATATTACTGTTTGTATTATTTTTGTGGTGTAATATAGAGTTATTTATAAATAAATATTTCTGGTCAATCTACACAATATAGAGGTAGAGATGTTGTTGGTTGGATTTATTGAAACACTTATACATGTTAGAAAAGTTGTTCTATCGTTAATCTCAGATTCTCCACCAATTATGTTCATCTAAAGCTCTAAAGTTAGAGAATAATTTGTCAAAACAGCGTAATAAAAAGATTACTCTCGTTTAGGTTTCCAAAAGGTAAATGATGACAGCATCAGACGCTTAAAAGCTCCTAAAAATCCTCTAAATCCTTTATCAATTCAATTAATATCTAACCTCATCCTGAATCATCTTATACCTCGAGCAAACAAGCAATAACAGTACCATTAGCGATTCACGATAATCTATATGCAAATGCGTCAGTTTGTGCGCAGGCGCAGGTGCGCGGCGCGCATGCGTGAGCGGGGAAGTCGCACGGTGCGCGTGACCATCGTGCGCACTCCCGGATACGGGCAGACCGCTAGGCTCTGCTAGAGAATGCGAAGAAATACCTAAAAAGGGGAAAGCTCCTGTGAAAAGGGGAATTTTAGAAGAATAGTCCTTGGATTTTCTACGAGATGTCGTTACTCGGGGCTTCCCTCGATAATACAAAGTGTAGAAGAATTTCGCCATCACGTAATGGCGCGTTGGTGTAATTGGCAAATTGAAAAAAGTTTCTTATA
This sequence comes from Gymnoscelis rufifasciata, assembly GCA_929108375.1. Classification (NCBI taxonomy): domain Eukaryota; kingdom Metazoa; phylum Arthropoda; class Insecta; order Lepidoptera; family Geometridae; genus Gymnoscelis; species Gymnoscelis rufifasciata. Next base: position 887,884 of record OV815327.1, on the reverse strand, counting down.
GCTACACTGTATTTACTAGTAGTCTGTAGTTTTCTTATATGCAATGGTAATTTTTTATAAATATTTAATATTTAAAATCAATTTACTATAAAAAATAAAGAAGTTACTCAATTCAGTGGGTATTTTTGTAAAGTAGTGTCAGGTAGTTTATGTTCTGAGGTAACAATAAAACAAACAAACTGCACCACTCACGGCTCGTTCCATAAAAACGGACTCGGTGTTTTAAGACCATCATCATATGCCAGCTGCATAATATACTATTTGCTTATACTTTGGTAAGCTAATACAATCACGTTTATAACCTTACATGTTCGAAGCTCAAAGTCATCCAAAAAGGAATCCAGCGGCGTTCACAAACAGACTAATTAGTAATTACCCAGCGGTTCTACGGAACCAATCGCAAATGGCTTCCAGGAATCGAACCGGCTACTCTGAGATGCAAATGCTGCACATCACTGGAATGCTGAACCTGGGCATAGTAGCGTAGTATTGTGATGGTGTCACGTCAAATGCTAAGTCGGAAGTCATCAATAAATTAAGACGGGTTCAAAGATGGCGTGTGGATTGGTTGGTTGTATGTGAGACTTGGCCGTGTTGGCTAAGTGGGAGGAAACTCGACTTTCATCCCGAAGGTCGTGGGTTCAAACCTCGCCGCTCTCCTCTGGATTATACCGGGAACAGAAATACATTATCGCTCAAAATATCATCTCTCCATCACGGTTCTTCAGATACAGCCTGGTGATAGACGGAAAGACACGTTGAAATCCCAGTAATAGGTTCCCGTTTTACCCTTGGGTATGACCCCCTAAGAACAGTGGCTGTGACGTGTGTGTGTGTGATGTGTAAAAATCAGAAACAAGAATCAAACTTGGTAGATATTTGAATATCGAAGTTACAGCATATCTCCAAAATACCGTATCGTTTAGCCAACATACAAAAATCAATTGAAACGTTGCAGGCCGCTTGCAGAAGGTTGCATTAGCGTCAGTTCGAAGCTTGAACGGATAGCCGAGTGAGAAGGTCGAATGCATTTCGGGCACCGCCAAAGTGCAAGCGAGAGAGTTAAGCTGCTTTATGTGAAGTATTTTTTTTTAATACGACAAAATAAACAGATGACTTTTATGTAACAGACCTTTTTATACCTAGTTAGTTATTTTACCTAGTTACCAACAAGCTGTCAAACTAAAACGAAATTGATTCGTGTAGTAACAAAATAACATTTAAATGTGCTATAAAAGATTAATATACAACCTTCCATGTTTTTGCAAAGTGATTAACTCCACTTATAGGTTGAAACTAATATTCTAAATTTGTGTAGAAAAAATTAAGACGAAGTAGGTACTCGAACCCACGTCTTCCATTTTGCGCATGGACGTGCTAGTAAGCTATGTTACTTCGTCTTAATTTTTTCTACAAAAATTAAGAATATTGATTAAATTAATTTTTTTTCACACCATAAATCAAACTATTTATACAGAAGTTATAACTTCGGTATAAGTAAATAATCTTAAGAAACTAAACTTATATCTAAGCTGAAGCTCTAAAAAATTAAAGGCAAACATCGCTAATGAAATGGACGTAGACTATCCATAAATACTATTATTATAAATATGTATGTTTGTTTGACCTTCTTTCCCGGCAAAACGGTTAATTTGGAATAAATAATTATAAAATACATATAAATATAGTTTTTTTAACGGCTCGGATAAATTGTTTGATTTTTCGTAGGTTTTGATTTCTAAGTAATTACTTTTTTTTGTTAATATTTGAAAGCAGTTTTATTTCCCTTAAAAAATGAGGGAACGTTTTCTTTCGGTAAAATGAGTAACCTAAAATGTTTAAAGTAGTTTCCTTATCATCGATTTTTACTGTACTTTATCTTTTGGCACAAACTCTCCAAACTGTTATTTCTGATTAGCCAAGCCTAAATTTAATATATTTACGTCCTAATAAATAAACATATAAAATCAGATATTTCAACCGAATCAAGCATCTTCTCCGCGTCCATTTAATTTGATAACTATAAATATTCTGCAGCGGACGTACGAAAATAAACTTAATCCAACAGGATTTAAAGTCGAATTCCGAACTGACAGCTGACGCTTTGTTACTACACCGTTTGTCAAAATTATCTATTTTTGTTCGTAGCTGTATTTTATAGACGAAACCCAAACTTCTTTGACGTGACTGATGTGGAACATCTTGTCCTGTCAAAAGCGTGAATCTCATTGAAGTTTAAGTTTAAGTATAAATTAAAAACATTATCCTCTCCACCATTAATTAATTGCCGAAACCAGTGTATAAGCTAAAAGGATTATGTATGCCAATTTAAATAAATATTTCAAGACAATCCATGTCATAACATCTAGCCCCGTGGTAAGCTCTAAGCTTGTGTTACGGGTACTAGTCTAATAGATATTTTTAATTATCCATATTAAACACCCAGACCAAGAAGAAAATTGCTTGCAGAACATACGCACCCTCGGCGAGACTCGAACCTGTTGCAACATTCAATGAAATTCATACATCGCTTCCTCAGAAAACATCCACGTTCACCTAAAATGTTATCTACATAAACCTTAGACGTTATCTTCGCGATGAAGATAATTTTTCCAAAATATTAGTTCAGTTCAGTTCAGTTCAGTTCATTTATTAATAACATTCAGTTACATGTCAGAAGTATACAAAGTAAGGTGCTATAATAATTATTATAGAAGTATTTAAAATACAATTATTTTATACAAAATACATTAAAACAATAAAATAACATAAATTAATTACACACATTTTAAAGTCATAAATTCATTAATGTCATAGATAGATTGAGATATCAGCCATTTTTTCAATTTCCCTTTAAAAGATTGTAAGGATGAGGCGTCACTTATGTCTCTCGGTATTCTATTATATACGGCCGTACCCATTACGTGCAACCCACCATTAATACCATATTTACCAATACCCATTATTAATGTATTTGATATGATTGTACGACTTACAGTTTTCCTTACACTATTCTACTAAATGAAATTACTGCTAAGTGTTTTGACTGAGTAAAATGGAAACATATCACTGCATTAATATATGACAGTCCCCTACCGCGCCTGTTCGCAATAATTTAAAAATATTCATGCTGTTTTCAGTAATAGATAGAGTGATTATAAGGGCTTTACACTTAATGGAAGGGTTTGCTATTCTATTTAATAAGTACCATAGGACTTCATATAAAAATAATAATTACTATAATGTAAAAATGAATCCCAAAATGTGTTGGTATGTGCATAACTCAAAAGCGCCTGTTACAATATGGTATTTTTATAATTTAATTATTGTAATTTTGAATATCTACCCGTGCGAAGTCGGGGCGGGCCGCTTGTTATAAATAAAGAAAGAGTAACATATCAATTGTTTTTGAGTTTTCCGATATTCAAATCATGGTATGTTACCAGTTCAGTTCAGGTCTTAGGTTCTACCTCTATAGTTAAAAACTATGAAAATTATAAAAAAAATACAGATTCACAATTCTTATATTAACCTCGTTCAAATTTACCAACGCCATCTATCAACATTAAAGTGAACTAAGTAGTCCCTAAACCACGCTGTAACTCTAACACGACCTTTAGTTCTTGAAACTATTTTCTATTTCTGCTGGCGTTCAGCTGTTACCACTCTTCACTTGTTGGAATGCCGATATAAATACATGTACAATGTAAAATGTATACCTACTATATAAAATACTATACTATACGCTGAATGATTGGGATAGCAGTGATCGAAGTCAAAGACAAAAAATTATCATCTTTGGTCGCTGTGACGTTTGCGTTTCTAGCTCAGAACAAGGAAGCTCTTTTTGGGGCTTTCTTTTCTATCTGTGGTTTTCAGTTATTGATGACCACAGATTAAATATTAAAAAGAAAAAAGGCTCTTGCTTGGACTTGATGATTTTAGAATATAGTTGGACATAATTATTATTTTTCACTTATCGTTTTTAAAACTACATTATTACATCTAAAATCAGGACTGAAAGAACTTAAATATAAACTTTAGTTCTTTCTGTCCATATTCTAGATATATTAGGTCCTTACATATGAAATTGGCGTTTTGTATGGGAGGAACAAAAAGTCGAATATTTTTTAATATAATATATTTAATTAATCAAAGTATGAACCATTATTTTCTATGCACTTTTGCCATCTTATAGGTAGTTCATTGATCCCTTTACTAAAAAAACCAGTCGGACGGGAATCAATAAAATCTTTGAAGGCGATTTGGACTGCCCCATCGGAGTTGAATTTTTTCCCTTGCAAGAAGTTATCCAAATTTCGAAAAAAATGGTAATCTGTTGGAGCAAGGTCCGGGGAGTACGGAGGATGTCTTAGACTTTCCAATTGAAGCTCTTCTAATTTAGTAGCCGTCTGTTGCGCAGTGTGTGGTCTAGCGTTGTCGTGAAGCAGCAGTGGCGTGGAGCGATTGACCAGCCTAGGTTGTTTAGCCGCTAGCTTTTCCATCATGGTTTGCAATTGCTGACAATAGACATCAGCCGTAATAGTCTGGCCAGATTTGAGAAAACTGTAATGAACAATACCGGCACTAGTCCACCAAACGCTTACAAGTAACTTTTTTGGGGTTAATTTTCGCTTGGGGCAGGATTTGGCTGGCTGGCCAGGATCCAACCATTGCGCTGAGCGCTTCCGATTATCGTAAAGAACCCATTTTTCATCACAGGTAATGATTCGGTTTAAAATACCTTCATTATTGTGCCGGTTTAGTAATGTAACGCAGCAGTCGACGCGCGTTTGCCGGTTTGCTTCAGTCAATTCGTGAGGTACCCACCTTTCAAGCTTTTTAATCTTCCCAATTTGCTTCAAGTGAATTAAAACAGTTTTATCACTAACACCGCAGCCTGCAGCTAACTCGGACGTGGTTTGCGATGGATCCGCTTCCACAATAGCCTTCAACTCTTCATTATCAACTTGAGTCTCAGGCCGTCCACGGGGCTTGTTCTGCAAGTCGAAATTTCCAGAACGAAAACGTTGGAACCAAAAACGAACTGTGTTTTCTTTTGCAACACGACCGCCATACACATCATTCACCCTTCGAGTTGTTTCCGCAGCACTAGTGCCACGGCGGAACTCGTACTCGTAAATAATGCGATATTTTAAGTTTTCCATTTTGTAAAATGAGTGACGCAAACAGAAAAAAACAGAAGAAAAAAAACAAATGAATGACGATCATCGAAGCACAAATACATGAGTCTATAGCTGTACAAATTTGAATTTGGAATTCCTTACCAAAGAGGAGAAATTTGTGATTAAAGTGGCCAGTACGAAAAACGCCAATTTCATATGTAAGGACCTAATAATTGTGTAGTCTTAAAAAACGATGAAAACTTAAATTGTATTGTATGTTGACACCACTTTAAATAGGTTTAAACAAAAATTCTTGCAGTACCTTAAAAAATTTACCCGTGAACCTAAAGATACAAGATACTAACTTATTTTCATTGTTTGATCTTCTAAGGCAGTCAAAAAACATGAATAAAAGACAAGTACAAGTCACGAGCCAATCATTATTACCGAAGAGGTAAAAATTGTGTTTATGAGTTCTGTCTTCGGGACGATCAGATATTTATGTATAGCTGCCGGCCCCCGGCTTTGCCTGCGTAGTAATACATTATGGCGTGGTAAAAAATAGCTTTAAAACTGGAACTGGAAGGCAAACATCATGCGGAAACCGGCATGTTCGGAGAAATAAAAAGAGTTTGAAGGACATGTGACATTCGCCAACCCGCACTTGGGCAGCGTGGTGAAGGCCTAACCTCTCTCGTGAAGAGGGAAGTCCCTGTGTCCCAGCAGTGGGAACGTTAATAGAGTGATGATGATGATACGCGAGAAAATCCCGGGAGAGTCGCTAATACCTGCATCAAACGAGCAGTATTTCTACCTTTAAACGCATATAGCTTATCTAATCATAGATTATAGAACCACGTCTCTATCACTCGGATCGGTAATGAGGTCAGTTTAAAATAGCCAAGTTTTTAACTGGGGACGTTTTACGACTGGGTTGTGTGTCAGACAAACACGAGGGATTTTATGTATATAGGGCATTGGGAACAGTGGTTGATGGAACCTTTGTATGTGTATATAAAAGATGTGGGTTGCAAAGTGTTATCTAAGATTACTGCTAACGATCGGTATTGAAGCTGTCAGGAAACCTTGATTGAGTTTTCAACCGACTTTCGAGGAATAATGTAGGTACTGAATTGTTTCATTATGTCAAATTATCTTTTGGTGTCTTTTTTTTAAATTTAGACACTCGGCATAACACGGCAATTTTACCCGACTGCGCAACGAAAAACAGTGGTAATGTGTTAAACAGTCTATGTATGTACCTATGTACATATGTATGTTCCGTTGTCCCACTACACAGACCGAACACCTGGGCCGATTTCTATGATTCACACCTCAATCTATTCCTCTAAGTACGGCGAGTGTCACTAAAGACATGACGTTAGTAAAAATTCAACATGGCGACTAGACGCCATTTACACTTAAACTGTTATACTTAAAATAAAAGCTGGTATGCGACAAAAAGTAAATCTAAAACCACAGTGAAATAACAAAAATATATTTAGTGCCGTAGAGTAAATCAACCACCCACAATCCCCACCGCTCCACCTACTCTGCAAACTGGTCCCCAGCGGCCCGTGCGCCTGACGCATAGCCCGACATGACATATAAATAAACATATATGCCTTTTCTATTATAAACTAGCGGCCCGCCCCGGCGTCGCACGGGTAAAAAAAGTTCCCGGCAATTTTTCCTTATTTGCTCACCGTTTAGACCTACCCTGGACTACGACAAACATTTTAAAACCAAAATCAGCTCAATCCGCCCAGCCGTTCTCGAGTTTTAATCAGACTAACGAACAACAATTCATTTTTATTTATATAGACAGATGACGCCAAGTTGCTAGAAGTAGACAGTATTGAAACCAATGAAAGCAATCAATTACATGACTGGGAAAATTATGAGAATTATAGAAATTATGAAGATGACGATGACAACGATAAAGATAAAGATGATTAAATATATTATAATAAGTATAAAGTATGAATAATAAATTTTTTTTGTGTATTAAATTCATTAAACTGAACAGTTTTGTGATGGTTTCTCATGTGTAGTTCTCTCTTGCCTTTATTCGCTCTAAGGGGGTGCTTCAAATTATGTCTGGCTATTAAAAAAATATTGAATGATAATTGCCCAGTAATATTCGTATATATACTTTTTATTAATTAAAAAATTTAAATTGCAGGAATTTAATACAGTAAATGCATTTATGTATCTGAGCAATGCTCTGGCATTTGACTTTCTTCGGTGTCTGGGGGAGCGTTAGACCCTTCGGATAGGTCTGGCTTTTACAATAATGACTTAAAATGGTCATTAGAATATTGTGTATTAATCTCAGCTTTTATAATATGACGTGAGAGAGCTCAGGTACTGCACGCCTTGATTGCCTGATACCTACTGAAGACACCGTTACTCCAGGTTCGTAACCCCCAAGCATTATTCCCTACACCAGTGAGAACACGTGAAAAAAAAATCAGCCTTTATACTTTAACGTAGGTCTGGCAGGCCCTGGCTCTCCCTCTATATCATTACATTATAATTGTTATTCATTTATTTAATAGAAATAGTTTGAATATTGATTTCTTACAAATATCAAATTGTCATCTATACGTCATTACTATTACATAGCTGTCATTATACGTCAATTACATAGCTATCATTTGCGTTTTGTTATTCCAAGTCTGATTCTTTTTTGCTATAACACGTTTTATATTGACTGTCGTTTCATGTCAAGTCACACGGGAACGCTGTCGAACGGGATGAAAAGTATCTTATGTCCGTCACCTGGCTCTAAGCTACCTCCATACCAATTTTCACCCAAATCTGTTCTACCGTTCTTGAGTTATAAGTGGTGTAACTAACACGACTTTCTTTTATATATATAGATATAATATATGCCTTTGCATATACCTCTATATAGTTTATATGCGAATTTTCTTGTATTTTTTTTGAACTCCTGACCAAAAGAGAGGGTTGTTAATTAGTTTGACGTGTCTGTCTGTGTGTCTGTCTGTCTGGGACATCATAGCTCCCGAACGGATGGAGCTATTTAAATTTAGTTATTTTTTGTATGAAAGCTGAGTCTGGCGCAAATGTTCTTAGAAAATCTGTTGTACCGTTTAAAAGGGTAAGAGTGGGGAAGGAAAACCGAAATTCTGCAAATAAACTCGAGTGGGGTATCAAATGAAAGCGCATCGCGTGCACATTACAAAATATTATGGTGTTTTACTTTAAAGGAAATAAAGGCACTGGTATCGGGGGTTTTTCTTAAATTTTAAATTTAGATTTATCATTACTTACTATAAGTACCTACTTGAGAGAACCGAGGAGTCTTCTTTTTTAGCCCTTACGCAAAAAGAGAGGTATTATAAGTTTGACGTGTCTATCTGTGTGTTTGTCTGTGGCAACATAGCTCCCGAACGGAAGAAGCGATTTCAATTTAGTGTTTTTTGTATGAAAGGAAAGTTTCGCGCAAGCGTTCTTAGACATGTATGATAAAAATCGGGTGGTCCGTTCAAAAGTTATGAGGGGTGAAAGTGAGGAAGAAAAACCGAATATCTGCAAATATACTCGAGCAGCGTCTCAAACGAAAACACATCACGCATGTACATAACAAAATAGTATGACTTTTACAGGTACTTACTAAAGTTTTGGAAGGTATTTTTTTAATTATTCCGTTTATATACTAATTATCTATAGAAATAATTGTGCAGTTAACCCCTAAAATAACGGCCATATCGTCAAGACTTGCTCAAATAACCGGAAATGGCTTAACAAAATTACGAGGCATCCATTTGTCCTCGACAACAACTTATCATTTGTATTTGTCAGAACAAGACAAATTGTAATGCAAGTATTCTCAGAGGTTGTGTATTTTGTAGAAAACCTTAAATTTACTAAAACCGTCAAAGGCCAATTATATTACTGTCAAAATAAATTAGCAACATGACATGTATAAACTCATAAGTTTATAAGCTTAGATACTTTATTTTGATACAAATACATAAGAAACGAAATTGATTTTAATTCCTTGTCTGTCTCAGTGGCGCGGTGTTGCGGACGAGGGGTCAAGTGTTTGTTGGTTTTACAAAAACCAGTCATTAAGTAACTATTAACTTAGGATTTCTTTGATACGATTTGGTATAGGTATAAAAAATATATTATCAAGAAGACCAAGATTTTGTAGACATCCTGGTTTACATTATGTGCATTAGAATAAAGGCGAATAGATTCAGATTCCTTAGCTTTCTGATCAGCTTTAGGGAAGAATTCACAGCGATATATATTATTGTAAGTAATGTTACATAGTTGCATTTACTGGAACGTGGCATTTCTTACGGATAGCTTCTGGATTCTCGGCGCGTGCGCATCGGAGTAGAATGCACTGGCGCCACCTCGGTCATCAAAATACGCTATGTATTTGAAAAATTCGTAATAACGGATTAATTAAGGTTGCCTGGAAGAGTACAGACTGTGCGCCGAACTGGACTCAAGGCGCGATGAAGTGAATGCTCGACAACCTGCGGCAATTAATTACAATTATGTCAACAATGTACTCACATGTCCCCAGTGCTCGAGGGTATTTTCGAGGAAAATAGGCTATATAAGCCACATGCGGTGCATCAAAGAATATAAGCTGTCGCCATGACCGAAATCGGTCGGACACACACACAAGGCTGCCCATTGATTCCAAATTTTTGTACCTACATTTATATTATTTTTTGTGTTAAATTGGAATGTTGTGTTCAATAAAGTTTATTGTATTGGATTTACCAATACAATAAACTTTATTAAGTTAATCTTCTTAATCTTTAGTTTCAGGATGAAATATGTGCAAAATCTTTAGTTTTTAATAACTTTACATCCGGCTTATATTTAAATGTAAGGTCTCTTTAATAGTTAAAACTCAACGCGATGTTTTTGTCCCCACAATTTTACAATTATAATTCCGACCCCTAAGAATAATAAGTTTCTGGTGTATCAACTGTGGTGGTAACCATTTTACCTTACAATCGCCAAGTAGGTACCTAAATACATACCATCGAATTTCCATTAACATGCATTGCAAGAAGCAGATTTATTGTAGAAGTACGTGCGCCGTCAGCAGAGCGCATTGTCGCGACTTGTTGCATTCGCGCCAAAACGGCGCGTGGCTAAAATCAAGATGGACGCGGTGCGTGAGGTTTTTTCACGTCTTTCCGCGTGTTCTGTGATTTTGGCCAGAGTCCGTCTGACGTAGCGACCCAGATACCCAAGCCAACCCGTACCACGGCCAAGACCAGGCATCCCCAATGAGCAAGCGCCAATATCTATAAAATAAATTGGAAACGACGCGAATAAAGACGGAAAAAATCATAGAAAACGTCAGTGATCAGCTTTGCCGCCAAAACGCGGGGTGAATGAACTCCAGTGTTTTGGCAGGCGTGTTGGAAGTTGTCCTAATAGTTTGTTTGATTTGATTAGGCTTAGTTTTATCGGCAATCTCTTCAAATACTTGGCCAGTGAATGAGTGTAAACACACGCGATGCCTGGTCGATGTTGAAAAACGTTATGGTTATGGAAATTGGCAAAGAAACCACGCATAGGTTTAGTTAGTTACTATACTAGTAGAGAATTAGGTAACAAGGACGCAGCGAGCTCATAGGAACAGTCACCTTCATAAGTTTTAGCAATGGTTTCATTGAAGATACCAGTCAGGATGATAGATTTTCTATACTCAAATTTTACTTCTGCTCCATATAGCTAATGGCTTGCATCCCCAAATTTACAGTTTAGAGTCATTATGTAGAAACTATTCAGGCAATTAATAAATCAATAAATATTTCGGGACAATCCACACAACAACATCTATCCACGTGGTGAACTCTAAGCTTGTGTTACGGGTACTAAATCGCTGATATACTTTATATTATAGACTATATATATAAGTTTTGATTATACATATTATGCCAGATTTCCCATACTTCACTTCTGCTCCCTAAAGCAAATAGTTTGCTTCCCCATATTTGCAGTGTAGTGACATTTTGTAGAAACTATTCAGACACTTAATAAGACTAAAGTCAGGGAAGAATACGAATAATCAAATTCGATAATGTTGCATTATTTATACCGAAAATATATTGCTGAAGCTTTTGACTAATGAATGATTTATGAAAAATAGGAAATATTCATAAATGTTCTCTCATTTGCTATTTAGAGCTGATATTATTGTTGGTCGGGGAAATTTTTACATTGACATCTCAGTTTCGATTGAGTAGGGTTGACTAACATTAAAATATAAACAAATTGTTTCTAGATTGCTAGTAAATACTTACCACAGTATTAAAAAAAACCATTACTTATATGAAATATCATAAATTAAATTGTAATGTTTCCGTCCGCAATTTTTCAAAATGGCGTTAGTTTAAAGTACTGTGACGTTACTGAGTAGTAAAAAATTTTAATGTGTGCTGCAATTTCAATAGCGGATTCATGCGCTTTGACGATGCACGCCATTTCGGAGGCAAACGGCATTGTGAATTTTTATTATAATGCATGGTTTTTACTGAAATATTAATGAGGTGCTATGGAATCAAATAAAATGGTTTTCTAAAATAACTAGCCTTTACCAACCATCCTCAGCATTACCTACTCGACCCCAACCATCCTAAATCTTTAAACTCTATTCTACTCCTATCTCTAATCTAAGTTTAATGTTATTTAATTGCTATTGTCTTTTGCTACTGTTTATTAGAGCTGTAAAAAAGCTAGTAACGAAAGTATTCTTTTTTTTATGATAGAGAGTCCTTTATTTGACCACAATCTCACTTAGTGTAAAGTGACGATGGGGTCTAAGATGGAGCATGAATGACGTGGCTTCTCCGGACCACATTACGAAACACGAAAAAATCGCTTCACGCACTGGCCCAGCCCGAGTAACGTAATTCACGAGTAACGTAACGATACGAAAATAACGAGTACTCATATAGTAACGAATACATACATACAGGATACGCCATATATTGTTACTTTTACACCTCTTACTTAATAGATCCTATCCATCCTATCGCTTTTAGCGATAAGGCCGCCGATTGTATCACTTGTATGCTTTACGGTTTTATTTTGTAATGTAGTTCGTAAGAAATTGTGTGTAAGTATTAAAGTTGATAACTATCCATCTAATATTTATATTATTTTATTTTATTTTTGCCTCGGAAACTATGCACTTTTGGCATATCCCTATTACTGTTCGATCAGTAGTTATTTAGGAAAGCTTATGGAATACCTAACATTTGCCGAGTTCTAAGTATATACTCTTTGTGAGAGTCTCCTGGTAATCCAAATTGACTGATAGGACCGAGAAATGAGAACAAACCGCCTAGCCTGTAGGCCTATAACAATCGGTTTCAAACATCAACCAAAGCTACAAGAATATTTACATATTCTATTAGCTCAGATTATAAAATATGATTACTAATAGGTACATATGGCGGAATCTAACGAATTGCATTACGTCACAATCTTCGTTGTAGCATGTTTTTGCTGTGATTCCTGGGGCGGGGAAGCCGGGGCAACCTTTGCCAACAATCTTACTATCCAGCTCTTTTGTTGATCTTATATTTGCCAATTCTTTGCGCCTAGCGTGATACACGTTTTATGAATCATCTGTTTTTGTTACAATTGCGTTATGATTCGTTGTAGAGGTTAATGATTAGTGTGGCCACCATGTGAGCGACGAAAGATATATAATCTGGCAAAATTCGGTGCTTGAGAACCTCTATCTAATAAAATATTGGTGTGTCACAAAACTTGTTTAAAATTGCTTCTTAAGATGAAAAATCTCGTCCAAGCTGTAAAACTATATTCATATATATGTATGACATATTGTATAGCAACTGAATAAGATATCTGATAAATAAATAGATATTGGCACGAGACTTTCTTCAAACAACCCTTTTTAAAAGAGACTACATCTTCAAATTTATGCTGATTGTAGCTAAGTTACAATGATTAAGGCAGTTATTTATATTTTGGTATCAAATATATATTTTTGTTTATTTACTGATAAAATTATAAGGCTATGAGTCACACAGCAGACACGATACTAGACACAAAGTTGACCTATTGACTTCCGGCCAACATAGCAAGGAGTCCACGGGCAGAGGTCCTGCCAAATCCCGTGGGAACTGGCAGCTACTGACGCTGTAGCGGCCAACTTCTGCGGTTGCTGGCAACACTTGATTGAAGGGCAATGACCTGACCGTTTACGTGTTTTATGAAAATAGATAGGAGAGAGATGAAAAAATACAAAAATACACAAATTCCTAAATAATGTACGGACGAATTAGATTTTATTAGATGTAATATAGCAGATTTTTATGCTGTGTCTACTATTGTATTAAATATTTATATGCTATATTTAGATATTCTTAAAAACCTTCTTCTTATGATAATTTAAAATAATAGGATGATTTGACGGTTTTAGAGAGTATTCCGATATTTTGACGCTGTTGCTAGTTTATGACGTGATCATGGCGATTGCAACGACTTATTGGAAAATGAAAAAAAAAACCGTCAGCCGACAAGTCAGTCAAAAGGTTTAAATAGTTACTTATGATATCCACTGTTAAATTGTTAACAGAATAAAAAGGTTTCAAGCAGTCTTCCAAATTCAAAATATCAACAATTTTTAATAAACTCAGATGAGAAACTCTTTTCTTCTAACCTCGTTACAGCATAAAAAGGGATGTGCTGCCAGAGATAAAAAAAAGTGTATACTAGTGACCGAAATAAAAAATTGGCGGAAGCTTTTTATGCAGGTGATATACTTTCATTAGTTTTGATCCATGATGACCTTGACCCAATAACGGAGTCCAAGAAGCCACGTAAAAGTTGAATGGAGCCACGTGGGCTCGGGTCCTGCCAACTCTTGGAGCTGGCAGGCGCGGCCGTTGTGTTTTGACGGGTTAGGCTAGGTTATGATTCTATGAGGTTGGTTTAGTGGGAATTTCGCTGTGGAATCGGCCTGCTTTTTATGAGTTTAGAGAATTTATTTATTTCAAATTCAAATTTCTTTATTTGCACGAACATAAGTAAAAAAAAGGAAGGTCTTAAAATAGTTACAGATGCATTATGTTCTACCACATTCATTTGGCATGCAAAATCTTAACAATAATTTGTAAATTAAAAATTAGAAATTATAAATGTCCTTTGGTTACAAAATATACAAAACATGTCAATTATAATATTAGTGAGTTAATTAATAATGTCATTTTATTCTTATTCTATCCTTAAATATTATGTTTCTTACAATGGTCAAAGTATTCATTCATTGTGTATTTAACAATATAGCTTACTCTACCTTTACAGGATTTTCCCTAATGCAATAGAGTAACTCCAAATACATTATAATAGACTCTATTACTAATTTCATTCAATACACAAATTATTCCAAAGCAGTCAGTGGTCACCCATCCAAGTAATGACCGCGCGCAAATACGCTTAACTTTTTAGTTAGTTGTATGGGAGCCTCCTTCTTTATTTATCTATTAATTATAGGATTTTAGTACCTATTTGCTGTTATAGCAGCAACAGAAATGAACATTAATCAATGAATAATAATTTGTCAGTTCGTTAAACTATAGTAAAACCTTTATCATTCCTCGTCTTGGATTTCGAAGGCGTAAAGTAAAAGTGTGTGGCCAAATTTGAAAGTTAATGTCATTGTCAAATCGTATATAATAAGTATTCAGTCCACCCGCCATCTATTGTCAATTTCGAATAACATTTACCTCATTTCTCATCTCGAATAATTCCACGAAAGTATATAATAAAACAAACAATTGAAAATACCTGTGCTGTGTTGCCAACTCAAGAGGCGTATAAATCAGGCGCTAAACGTATTATGATTCGAGAGGCATACTTGATGCATGTTTTAACTTGCGATGAGCACTGAATATGTTTAGGATTTATAAGGAACCTGTCAATAATTATTTTTGTGAAGTCACTAAAAAGTTGATTCAATTCAAGTCAATTTCTTATAATTGGACTCAGCGTTTGAAGCCCCAGTTAGCCATTGTCAAGTGAAATCAAATTATAAATATATACAAATAAAAAACAGATGTTTCAAGTAAATAAAACTTGGTTACATTTCTAGCGCTATTCGATTTGACGGGTTGTTGTACATTTGCCACAAAGTAAATTCGTCACGAAAAAAAGTATGTGTAAGTTCGCCACACTTCTGTTTTTAATATTTTTGGTTGTTGTAAGTTCGTCACATAGATTTTTCCGTAGAGACAGCAGAAAAATCAAACAATAAGTAGAATAGAACAAAATAAATGTTTTCACACTCATAGATAGGGTTTAATAAAATTCCATCTAATAAGATAATATTTTTTAATGATCAGGAGTAATAAAATAAATATATAATTAAATCGCATTAATAATCACATTTTTGCATTTAAACTTATATTTTAATAAAATTCGAATTAAAAACGTAATAATAATTTAAGTATTTAAAGGATTAAACTTTCCTTTTACAAAAAAATCACAGTTCACAAATAGCTGATTTGCTCATAAAACTTACAAATATTAAAAGGAAAATAAAAAAATCACAGTCATAATGACATTATTTCTGTTCGCAATCGGCTGATTTGCCCTTACATTACACATATAAAAAATATCAACATACATAATTGAATCACAGTAATAATCACATTTTTTAAATTTAACAACTAATTTACATGTTTTAACTTTTTAATAACTTCAGCCAGAGACATGTTATCGTAATTGTCCGAAATTGTTTTTAATTCTTTGTCATATGCTATCGATCCACGTGTTCTCAAACTTAGGGGTATATAACATCTGAAATTCTTCAATTCACAATCGTTGACACAACGAGTGAGCGAGAGCGTGATAGCGTGTGCCGGAACCTAGGGTTAAAGAGATAATGTATGACTACATTCCCCTTTTCTGTGCTGACTGCTGGCAGTAATTTTTATATTTTTTTATTATGTTATAGGCAATATAACCTGTTTATTCATAATTAATTTTGGTAATTGGTAAAACCTTTGATCCATTGTGAGCGCTAAACACCATTCACTTTACTTGCTAACCCTACTTTATGATGAACTTTACATACCTGTGACGAATTTACACATATTTTTTATGCATGTGACGAATTTACTTTCAATGTATGGAGTTTTCAAAAATGTGACGAATTAACTTTGTGGCAAATGTACAACAACCCGATTTGACTTTATTGAATTATTGTCATTGGGAAGATTCACACGATTAGGTACTGTCGAGACGCAAAATGGCGTTCAACTGAGTAACGACTTTTTCAGTTTATAAATTCTATTTAACATGAAACTAGCAAACGTAAGCGCAGGGTCCAATTATAAGAACATTAATTGAATTAGGTAGTGTTAAAAAAAATAATTAATTAATTAAAAAATGTCTTTGAAAAATGTTATTTTATTCGCCCAGTCACGATTACGTACCTATCATATTTTACTAGTAATAGCGGCATAGACAATACACTTGGCTCAAATCATAGAACAAGGAGTTTTATGCGTTTAATCTGTGGGTAGAATAGACACTTCGCAGTTGGGGGAGCCACTCTCCTCTATGAAAGGTGCCAGCGGCCGTTTTATGAACCAATACAAAAACCTATTGTGAGTTACGGGATATTTACAATATTTTATCAATAAATTACTATACAACGACCTATTATGTCAGAAGCCTAAACTAGTTAGCATGTCTCACGTGGCCGTCTGAAATATTTTTTCTGCCATTTGAATCTATTAATCAGTTATGTTTAATCTGTGACCTAAGAGAAGTATGTCGTACCTACATAATTAGGTTTATCTAATAAAGGATATAGGTTAAATATCTTTAAAAAATATAAAAAAGTAAGAGCAAGTTGTCAGATCAATCATTTTTTTTTTGTTTTTTTTTTGTACAGTTTTCGTAATTATTTTTGCTGGTCATAGCGGACGGCGATTTCCAATATAACATAAACCTATTTTTCTTTTTAAATCTTATAATATTAAGATAAAAATACCCAGTTTATTGCCTCGATAGAATGTGGGAAAGTCACCGTTTAATGGGGTTAAACTGGCAATTTAAATATTTCAGTCTATTTTAAAATTAGACTATTACAAGATTCTAAGATTGTCATTTCATGTCCGGTTAAAATCGCCTAATGGCTACGATGGTAAAACGCGTCGTACGGGTTACAATAACGGTCCGTTTGTACCTCTATATAGAAACAAGGCGTTGTTTGTTTTCTTTGACAGATTTATTAATAACGTTAAGTTTTGAAGATACTCGTATACTTACAATATACATAAATAAAGTGTATAGATAATTATATCCAGATTTCTTTTAGGTTGTAAATTGTTACTGTGCAACCCGCACAGTAACAATTTAAAGAATTGTATCTCAATATCTAATTTGTCACTCAATTAAATTTTGAATTCAGATTTTCCGCTATACTGCCAAAGACATAAATGACATGTAAAATAATGAAAGATAATCGCCTAGTATGATAGAAAGCGCTCAAAAAAATTGGCATAAATCTAAATAGTGTATATAATTGAAGAACAATAAGCCGTTCCTGATTTTAATTAATGTTTATTTTTACCTTTCTAATATGCAATTGTATGTAAAATTAGTTATGTAATTATTTAAAAAAATACTTCACAAATCTTATAATTATAACTAAGATAATGATTCGTTCGATATTAAAAAGAAGTTCATCTCCCAATTTAAGATCTCAATGTCTGACTATACCCGGCGTCTGCAACCGCTTTTGTATCAATGTTTCACTCGATATTAATGTTTACATATTAATATTAACTGTAAATAATCTAAATATATCGGTTTTAGTCCAGACAGTCTTCAAAGCGATCTCCTTTCTATGATAACATCAAAGAACAGAGATCATGCTGAAACATGAATAATCCCCAGTTTTCTTGCCTTAAAATATGGTTATTTATAAAGAAAATTGTCTGGACTAAACTTTAATTGTACCATTTTAAAGTCAATCCAAAAAGTCTTAAGTATTCTAAATACTAATACAATTCGAAACCCTATAACAATCAGAACAGAGCTTCAAATTACGTTGAGTCACAACACCACGTTGGGTGCCAATTTAATATCGCGTTGGGCGCCAATTTATACCCTTTGGGCGCCAGTTTCAGAACCCTTACTAATCCAGCCGTCCCGTAATTTTTCTGTTCACAGGACGAGTTCCATCCATTCATAGAGGCACTGATGCCTTTCGTAAAGTCCTTTTCGTACACTTGGTTCAACCTACAGGCGGCCAAACGGAAGTACTACAAGAAACACGAGAAACGGATGAGCCTCGAAGAGGAACGGCATACGAAATATGAGCTACAGGTGAGTTTTAATCATATTCATTGTATATCATAATAATTGTGTTGAAAATGTCTTAGTCTAATAATAAAATAATAAATATAAGCATGGGAAAATAATAACAATAAGAGGATAGTTATACAACATACCTATATAAAGGAAGTTCTCAGCCTCATTGTATAGTAGCATCTATTCATCTATTGTATAGTAGCACCCTCGCAATTTTTTATTTTTTTTTATTTTTTATTATTGATAAGCCTTTATTTGACCACAATCTCACCTGATGTAAAGTGACGATGTGGTCTAAGATGGAGCATGAAGGCCTAGAAGATGGCTTCTCCGGACCACATTACGAAACACGAAAAAATCGTTTCACGCACTGGCCCAGCCCGGAGGGTGGTGACAAGCCGCGGCCGAAGCCTACCACCAGAGACTGTTCTTAATATTATAAAATATATTTCAAAAGATCATAATCTTTTTAATGCAACATTTTAAATGGTTCTAATGCCTTATTGCGAATATTTATGCTTTATAAACGGATCAATATTATTGTTACCCATCAAACCTCAATAACTTTTTATCTATTGGTATTTGTTACATGGTAAATGATGATAGAGATTCATAAATACAATGAAAATAAAAGGTACATAAATTAAACATATTTTTCAGTCACATCCTTTTTATAGCGTTGCTGAATACATGAGTTGTTCATTTTCCAATTCTTAGCCAAATATTGTGTCTAAATATAAGTACAGTAGAATCCGTTTATTATGACACCGCCTATATTGACCAACCGGTTATATTGACGTAAATACACTACGAAGTTTGGTTTTCATATAGAATTCTATAAAAAAAGTCGGATATAATGACTTCTCTTACAGTGACATGTCGCTTATTATACCCATTTTCAATAGATTATGTCCGGTTATAATGACCGACATGATTCTTTACACCTCCGGTAATGTTCGTTGATTCCCGACGACGTTCGGCACGTGGCTCGTTTTCGTTTTGAATCTCAGTGAGTAAGTGACGCTTGAAGGTCACGCATTGTTTTTCGTTTGTTACTGTGAAAAAAATGTCATCACAAACGACATAAAGAATTTACAATTGAGGAGAAAGGTGCAATAATATGCAGATGAGAAAATGGAGAATCTAACTCATGTCTCGCAAAGGAATTTGGCGTTGCTCATTCGACAATCTCAATATTTTTTTAAAACAAGAACCGTATAAGTAATCTTTCAATTCAAATGTTTTAAAATCGAAGCGACCGAAGCATTAAAAGCTGCAGAATTATTATCACGATTTGTTCACAGCAATATTGAAAATGATAATTTGACCATAGCTATGTCTTCTATACACAATAGTATAAGAGACTGTTACAATAAAATAAAAAAACAAAAGCAGACACAATTACAGATTACTTACAGTAAACATACATTTGTACCTACATTATGTGCTATAATGTGCTGATTACTTGCAATTTTGATTTTGATTTAATATGTATGTACCTAATTAGTATGTTTCTGTATAAAATACTTAAGCACATACATATGTACATATTTACATAAAAAGGTATTTTATTTCACAAAAAAAAAAAAAAGCTTTGTATGACGTCCGCATATTATGACGTGTTTGTCAATTCCTTTCGATGTCATTATAAACGGACTCTGCTGTATGTATAACTTATGTAAGTATAAATGTTTTTATGTTGTCTGTTTTGACTTGCATGTTAACGTTATGCTAAATAAATAAATTGAAATTGAAATTAAGGTGACATTGGCGTAGGATGCATCGAAATATGCATTGAATTAATCGAATAAAACGTATATGATTTGAACACACTGATCTGATGCTTTCAACACTTTAAACAGCATCAAATAGCCTTATGCTGATTTTTGTGTCACGCTGATTATCCTGACAGATCGGCGCTTAGCAATCGCCGATCTGTCAGGATAATCAGCATTTCTTCATGCCCCATCTTAGACCACATCGTCACTTTACATCAGGTGAGATTGTGATTGTCAAATGAAGGCTTAAGACAGTATTTCCATATAGATTAATAGGCGGAGATCCGTCAGCGCCGATGGTCAGTGTGCCACGGAAATTAGCTTAAAAAATAATATCAAGAAGAACTCTCTTCTCTCTCTTGTGAAGAGCATAAAGTCTACTAAAATTCTTAATGCTTGAAGATAAATTCCATAAAGAGTTTTTGTCACTGAACTGTAAAATAATTTTCTTTTTAGGTCACCAGTTTCTACCCATTAATTATAGAATTTGCATAGTAACCAAATTAAAACTTGAAAAACTTCAATTCTTGCATAATAATGGACCGTCCTTAATGTTTCATTAGTCTTTATATTTTAAAAAGTCATAATATTGTTTTTTTATTAGGTACTAGTTTTTCATTCGTTTTTAATGTATAAAATAAAGTTGTACGTTGTCTGATCGACTAGATCTTTAAACTCTTACTCTATGGAGGAAAATGTTAATTCAATACGCATTAAAAACTAGGGCTTTTCGCTAGTCTATACTATAGGTACACATATCTATACTTACTAATATATAAAGCTGAAGAGTTTGTTTGTTTGTTTGTTTGTTTGAACGCGCTAATCTCCGAAACTACTGGTTCGAATTGAATAATTCTTTTTGTGTTGGATAGTCCAGTTATCGAGGAAGGCTATAGGCTTTATAACATCACGCTACGACCAATAGGAGCAAAGATATAGTGGTAAATGTGTAAAAAACGGGAGAAATTGTTCATCTTTGAAGCCTTCCATTGCGTGCGCCGTGAAAACGGTTCAAGATACACAAAAAATATGTATTAAAGAATAATAGTTCTTTTAATGATCTAAAAAACAGTCCGCGATAGTATATGTCTATCTTTTAAGATTAACATACAAAAACCGTTTTTATGGTACCTAATTTGGTCGAATTTTTTTTTTTTTTTATGCTTGTTAAGCGTTCATTTGACCACAATCTCACCTGATGTAAAGTGACGATGTGGTCTAAGATGGGACATGAAGACCTAGAAGATGGCTTCTCCGGGCCACATTACGAAACACGAAAAAATCGCTTCACGCACTGGCCCAGCCCGGAGGGTGGTGACAAACCGCGGCCGAAGCCTACCACCAGAGACTGTTCTAATAATTTGTTTAAGTTGTATCAACATAATAATATTAATCTTTATTCAAATAAATATGTTGTTGGTTAAGAGTACTTCATCCATTATAACGCGGGTAGCACCGCAGGGCACAGCTAGTTATAAATATATTATATTTTAGACGGTTCATCGGTCGCCTACACTGCAAGGCGACACCGCCGAAACAGATGATCCACGATGCTGACACATTAGTGTATAAGATTTTTATTATTATGTATGTTAGTCTATTAAGGTATATGTTTATATGGGCCTTAGATGCCTGAAATAAATTACAAAAATATACAAAAAAATAATCATAGGTGCTTAAAAATAAGTAGGAAATAAATTTATGGTATCTGGTCGCTTCGCTTTTTTTACACTAGAGCAATGAAGCGATTAGAAACTCTAGCTCATTTTTGTATTGAAACATTACAATCATTATTTGTTAGTCTTGTTTTTGATTTTGTGTTGGAGCAGATTCCGTCCCAAGTAGTTTTGTCCTCAAGGTAATCCGATATACTATAATAAGCTTTTTACAAAGATTGTTTTTTACAATTTTTATAAATTTAGTAATTGACAACTGTTGCAATTCTTTGGGAATCTTGTTGTAGAAGCGTATACATTGCCCTTTGAATGATACATTAACCTTATGCAGCCTAGTTGTGGGCAAAGCGAGTTTATATTAAAGTTCCGTTGAATTATTACACACACAAGATTATGTCATAAATGTCACGCATAATAGTCTAGTAAAGCTAAACGCTGTAACATAGTTTGAGCTTAAGCTGTTAATTATTAACAAATGCTATTGCAGTACTGCAATACTATGTTGCAATTAGTCAGGAAGCTATAATTTGTGTCCACTTGAAGAATAATGGATTAAGGATTAATATAATGTCAAAATATTAATTATAATATAATAAACTCTTTATCCACCAAGATAAAACAATACAAAATGGAATTAAAGCTTAGTAAAAAATGCGTAATGGGCGGCCTTATTGCTTAAAGCAATTTAATTTAATTTAATCAGAGAGATTGGCATCTTAAAATAATATGGAAAAATTCAAAAAGCGCCAAATCATGGTATGGCTTTGAACATTGATCTTTCAGACAAATTGATAAACAGTGTCTTGCTGAGACTAAGATGCAAAGTCTCGAGCAAAGCCGCAAGGTCAATCTCTCGATATCTTATAGGTATTTATGGCAGAATGCACTCAGGAACTATAAACATAAATAAATATTACCGGACTCATCATCATCACCCTATTAACGTTCCCACTGCTGGGACACAGGGACTTCTCTCTTGACGAGAGAGATTAGGCCTTAATTCACCACGCTGGCCAAGTGCGGGTTGGTGAATGTCACATATCCTTCAAACTCCTTTTAAAGCTCTCAGAACATGCCGGTTTCCTCACGATGTTTGTCTTCACCGTTAAAGCACGTGTTTAATTACCGGACTAATCACACGGAATCACCTAACCCCAAACTAAGCAGAGCTTGTACTAGGTGCTAGGTGATATGACCTGGTTGCGCAAAAACCTCTTAAAGTTTTGCCAATTTCACTTAGATTGATGGTCCATCCACTCGTATTTAGTAGTTTTCATCCGGTTTCATCGTCCACAACACAAAAGTTTGGTATACGCTCCGTACTTTTCCACCTCATGATCTACCATCAGGTAAGATTGTGGTCAAAATAAATAAATAAATTCAATAAATATTTCCAGAGAATTCACACACCAACATTTAGCCCCGTGGTAAGCTCTAAGCTTGTGTAACAGGTACGAGACATCTGATATATTTAATATAATAGACATACATGTATAGATATTTTTATTACACATATTACCCACCCAGACCAAGTAGAAAAGAACACATTACGTGCCGACCCGGCTCAAATTTACCGCAGTTATTCAAGATATCAGCCCACTGCACCGAGCCAGTCAAGCCTTTGAACATACCCATTACCAGATGTAGCCACAGATCTTCACATCACATGACCTTTACAGTACATATATATGATATCTATAGAAGTATCAATATCTAGAAGCATTAGCGATAGCATTGTTGGGCTAGTGCGCATTAGTACGCGAATAAATTCTATATTTAGCCCCTGATACGGGCTCACCGGCTGTACCTATATGCAATCGAATCGAGCTGTGTTTTCGTGTATTGCTTTAAATAGGTAACTAGCAACAGCTTTGTACAGATCAATTTGGTAGTGATTGAGATTTTCGGGCAGATTTTTAAATTGTTATTGTTTAATTTACTTTATTCTGAGACATTTGACAGTCAGACGAATTGAAAAACGACTTTATATCCGAAAAATATCATTTTTATGTGATAAAATAAGTAAGGATCTACTTTAATTTTATGGTGTCTTATTGCTGTTCTGATGCAATAGATAGCTAAAGGTGGCCATAGGAAAAAGAACATAACTCCAACGAGTCAGTATAGAAAATTAAAGCGAACTTGTCGCGTGCGTTATTTCCTTGATATTTCTTGTTGAAACAATTTAGTTTTATTAATTTTAAGTTGACCTGTCCATGTAGGCCATGTGCTTCTAGGGAAATAAACGTTTTCACTTTGACTTCGAGTTTGGGTCTGTGTGGAACGTCACGTTGTGTAAGGGGTCTTTAAATACATATTTCATCATCATCATCATCACCCTATTAACGTTCCCACTGCTGGGACACAGGGACTTCTCTCTTGTAGAGAGAGATTAGGCCTTAATTCACCACGCTGGCCAAATGCGGGTTGGTGAACGTCACATGTCCTTCAAACTCTTTTTTTTTTTTTTTAAGTTTTCAGAACATGGTTTCCTCACGATGTTTGCCTTCACCGTTAAAGCACGTGTTTAAAGCGCACATAAATTCCTCAAGAAGAAAAATCCAGAGGTGCGTGGCGGGGTTTGAACCCACGACCTTCGGAATGAAAGCCGAGTGTCCTCCCACTTAGCCAACACGGCTTACGGTTAAATACATATTTATTAACAATTATTCAATAAAATACATTAATTAATCCAAGATTCCCAGTAGCGGGTAACGTCAGGTCGCGGACGATGACGAAATACAAATTAGAAGCATCTAAATTAATTTCGACTTGGCAATCAAAAATCATCATTATCATTTCCAGAACGAGAAAGCAGAGGTGAAGCAGAAATGGGCGTCGCGATTGCTGGGCAAGTTGCGGAAGGACATCACGCAGGACTGCCGAGAAGACTTCGTGCTCAGCATCACGGGGAAGCGGCCAGCAGTCTGCGTGCTCAGCAACCCCGACCAGAAGGGCAAGATGCGCAGGATAGACTGCTTGCGACAGGCCGACAAGGTAACTGATACTTGAAAAACAACCTGGAGTGGATGGCAATTGGTTCTACCATCTCCCTTCCACTCCAGGACAAGTAAATTACTATCTAGGTCTTCATGTCCCATCTTAGACCACATCGTCACTTTACATCAGGTGAGATTGTGATCAAATGAAGGCTTATCGATCATAAAAAAAAACCCTGTGTACGTATTGCGATGGTTCAAGAAGATAAATTGTGTTCCCTGATTACAACTGCCTATGTATCTTCAAGACGAAGGTGAATCGGTACCATCTTCTATAATGGGTCTTCAGCAATCCCGATCAGAAAGGCAAACGGTATGCCACTGCCAAGATAACAGGAAATTAAACTGATCCCACCATATCTTTTCTTGGCCTGGACAATAAACACACATCATATTAGAAACCCTATTTATTGGAAGTATACTATTACTGTTAAGACTGGTATACACTAACTGAATCCACGTTTTTTTCTCTTTCTTTGAAGATACCCAGGTTGTAATTTAACAGAAAGACATGCAACATGCAATGCATGCAACTTATTCCAAACCTTTAATTACAAAGGTCCATGAGCTGAAATTCAAAAATATACTCTTATTCCAGGTCTGGCGCCTAGACCTAGTCATGGTTATCCTCTTCAAAGCCATCCCTCTAGAAAGTACGGACGGAGAACGCCTGGAGAAGCACCCAGAATGCACCCAGCCCGGGCTCTGCGTGAATCCCTACCACATCAACGTCTCCGTGAGGGAGCTGGACCTGTACCTCGCCAACTTTATCAACAGCTACGGTAATGGGAGCGACGGATTACCAGGTCTCCGCTCTATGTCTTCTGCTTCTATTGCTTTGTTTTTGGACGATAGTGGTGGCTTAAGGAACGCTAATGTAATAATGATTATGATTAAGGAAATGATCCCACTCAAAATACTAAAAGGGTTTAAAGAGCCCGCGCAATGGGTTTTCTCTGGGTCCAGTTGCCTACAGAATGAGAACAGTAAATTCAACCGTTTTTAGTTTTTCCAGACTCAATTAGGGAGGTTTATAGACCATTTTGTTGTTAAACTGTGCAAAATTGTATCGATTTTGAGGAAGGAAATGTTTGTTTGTATTATTTGTGTTTTTGTTTAAATTCAAAAGAAATCACACTTATAAAATAATTAAAGATTAGTTATTTATAATATTTTAGTGACATGACAACCACACCATCTATTGAGATTCATCACAAGTTACAGTAAAAAGTGTATGATTATTACCAAAGTCAAGGTTGTGTAATCAAAACAGAAATTTGTGTCAACTTCCAAGAGGCTGTATGTAGCCTATAAATAGCTGCTTATAGCCAGAGGATCCTTACGATAAAGGTCTTGACTTTGCTGACTTTAAAAATGTTACGTTTGCGTTTCTTATTGTGTACCATATGAGCTGTGACTGCCATATCGCACACACCGTTTTATATGAGTCCCCGGGTTATTTTGGTATTGTTTATCCTTTGTTTCTTTAAACATACCTTAACGAATAAAATATTAAACTTCTTGTAGTAAATTTATGGTGTGCGCTGTGGCAGAAATCGAAATGTCAAGTTTTACTTTCGTTATCAAATATTGTTTTATAAATAAAAAAGAAAAAATTGATTTCTTTTTTATTTATACTTCTATAAGGACATAATTTTTAATAGACTTGATATTTTGAAATTATTTTATGTTGCATTATGCAGAAATCTATAAATATTAAATCCTATTTTAATAAATCTAGTATATACTAGTTAAAGCTTAAGTATTCTCAAATTATAAATTTGTATTTCTATAATTTTGTGATTTGAGTGAAAATTATATTCCTAGGTAGGGTTTGTAAGGGTTTTAACTCATTAGTAATATTCCGGTGGCATCAATTATAATACCTCATATGATACACTTCTTCCTGACAAGGGATTTTTTCATTAAATATTATTTTAAATGTCCATTATGCGCCCGTGATCTTTAAATACTTAAAAATAATGATAAGATTGTCACTAAATCATGACTTTATAACTCTTCTTATGAACGTTGTCGAAAATCTATTGCCGCGATGTTGTTGCTTTTGGTGCCGAACCCCACCACCACTAATACATACCATTTGAAATAAAACCTTACAAATCAGCTATAATCTAATGTAGGGCTTTGTAGTGTAACAAGATGCTGTGTTTCAGATATTCTAAGCGGATCTCTTTCTCCCCACACGCCTAGAGACAAAGAGAATGAACACGAGGCTAAGACGAAAGGTAACCGCCGATGACATCGGCACACGTTTGTGGCAATCATTTACTGTTGAATACCTTATTGTATTATTTAAGGGTGATTTTATGGTAGTTTATTCATTTAACACATATTTTATATATACACATTACAAATATCACTCGGGAAGTCGGGATCTGTCAGTCAGAGAGTGGTCTGGCGATCAGGCGATCCTCGGTCATAACATTTTGTTTTGTTTTGTATTGATATGTCTAATATATCACTTATGTTCAATCAATCAATCAATCAATCAATTATTTATTAAAAACCAAAGGAAGTATTACATAATACGAGCAGTCTTTAGGACTTTACCTCCTAAATATAAAAAATTTAAGACCGCGTCTGATGACTGTATGTTCGCGATTTCTTAATTGTACTCAAAATACACAAAAACATAAATCAATATTTAAAATTTAAGAAAAGCCCCAGATTCCAATGCTCTTATTTCCTTAAAAGTAAAACACCAAAATATTTAGAAATGTGCACGCGATGCGCTTTCATTTGTGCCGCACTCGAGTATATTTGCAGATTTTCGCGGTTTTCCTTCCCCACTCCAACCCTCAAAACTTTTAAACGGCTCAACCAATTTTCATGAAACATGTCTAAGAGCACTCGCGCCAAACTCATCTTTTATACAAAAATAGCTAAATTGAAATCGCTCCATCCGATCGGAAACTATGATGTCCCAGACAGACAGACAGACACGTCAAACCCTCTTTTTTGGTCGGGGGCTAAAAATATGATAAATAGACAACATGAACAAAATGCGAGCTTAACCCCTTAAAAACTAAAAACAAAAAGTTGATAACTCCTAAAAAGGGGGTGTCTTACGGGCGAGAGAGTAACAAAATAACCTTTGTCAGTAATTTGTAGAATTGCTGAACTAAGAAGGGTCCTAACTTAATTTTTTTTGAAATGCCTCAAAACCATTAAAAATATCTCGCAGGTATGAAGACTGAAATGAAGTTATTCCGGTACTTTAAAGTCTATTGTTTCCTTCTACAAGTAATATTATATTTTAAAACTGAAGTATAATATTACTGGAATTGATGTTGGAATGGATTGTTGGAAATACTTCGATTCCAAGCGAGTTTCTCAATCAATTAGATTATTGTTTTTGGGGCCGCTTTTACCAACAGCGACGGTGATCGCGTTACAGTAAAACTAGTCTCAAACGGTCAATGGCCGATAACGACGATTAGAGTAAAATAGTATAATGGATTATGCCGTGAAATGTCATTTCCCCGCGGTAAAAAGTCGCCCTTTCTTATCCCTTTGTCCTTTCTCAGCTCTAGAGAATCTTTGAACTAAATTTCATTCAAATCAGTTCAGTAGTTTTGAAAAGAAAAAGACAGACTGACTTACTTTCGTATTTACATAAATGATGGATTTTTCATTATAACGTGGGTAACACAATTAGTATATTTTAGGTCATTTTAAATTTAAAAATGGCAAAGTCAAATCATCACCCTATTAACGTTCCCACTGCTGGGACACAGAGACTTCTCTCTTGACGAGAGTGATTAGTCCTTAATTCACCACGCTGGCCAAGTACGGGTTGGTAAATGTCAAATTTCTTAGAACATGCCGGTTCCCTCACGATATTTGCCTTCAACGTCAAAGCACGTGTTTGTAAAGCGCAGAAATATTTATCAAGAAAAATCCAGAGGTGCGTGGCGCGGTTTGAACCTACGTTCATCGGAAAGTCGAGTGTACTCCCACTAAGCAAACACGGCTTTTTAAGAAATGCCAAAGTACATTTTCAATATTATGTTTTATAAAGTAACTAGCGGCCCGCCCCGGCGTCGCACGGGTATAAAATTTTCCCGGAAATTATTCGAATTTTTCTCGCCGTAAAAACCATCCTATCTCTCAAGTTGGATCGAACTGCACATGGTGTGCGAATTTTATTATAATCGGTTAAGTGGTTTAGGAGTCCATTGAGGACAAACATTGTGACACGAGATTTATATATATTAAGATTTATCAAATTAGCGTGGCACAGGATGCCATACTAAGCGACAATAATTCAGTAATGATTCACAGCCAGGTGAGTGACAGATGTGGGAATCTAATTATGAATTAGGCGGACGTATCAAACCAAGTTTAAGAGCGTTTTTGGTTCTTCTTACATTAGGTATTTCTTTAGACATTGGATATGAAAGGAATATAAGAATTTAGTAAGATAATGACCTACTGAATTTCCAAGAGTACCTAGTTCAATTTTTGTACAGCATGTAGATGTTTATGTGTATAGGTAATAAGACAAACATCTGTCTAAAGTAATAGAATATCTAATAAGATCATATTGCTATCACGCTCAGATACGTATCTGTCTAAGCGAAATAGAATGTGATAGATTGATATACTAGAGCAATAACTTGTAAGTAAATAGTGACTGTATGGATATGATAAAAACTCATTGTTTGACCACTGATTATAATGCCTATAGCGTGCTGTCTGTTTTACCATAATACTAAGCTGGTTTTTGTATATGTACTATGTAATTCACGTCACAGTGTACCAGTACGTTCCTTCGGTGAATAAATAAATACAACAACAATGCACCAATATTTCCTCGATCCTTTGCGAAAACTCTTATAGGAAAACGAGAACGAAAATATAAACAAACATAGGGTGAGCTAGGCACAATAAATGACACGGGTAAATAACGCATTAAGTATTACGATGCAAATTATTTTTGGACTAACTGGAGTTTTTTTTCTTGAACATGCATGTGCGCTTTAAACACGTGCTTTAACGGAAGGCAACTGAGGTCAAACATCGTGAGGAGACCGGCATGTTCTGAGAACTTTAAAGAGTTTGAAGGACATAATGCCATTCACTAACCCGCTCATGGCCAGCGTGGTTAATAAAGGCCTAATATATCTAAGAGAGAAGTCCCTGTGCCCCATCAGTGGGAAGTGGGAACGAAAATAGGAGTGCTTATAAATTACGACGAAATATCATCAGATTTTCTGATATTATTCCATGCCCAAAGTAGAGACTATACGAACTTATAATAATAATAATAACAAAAAACATTCATATCCGACTACAGACACACAAAGATATATCTATCTATCTATCTAAAGATATAGAAAAACAAAGAAATACAAAATAATACAGTTACAATATAATACAGAGAATATATTTTGCAAAAGAATGGACAGTTGCACATTGTGTGTGCTGCAGTACGTCAAATGGTCGAGGCTCGACGTGAAACATGCTCAATGCGAGCAAACGTTGATTTTCAGCCATAACCTACATAGTAACTTCTCCTATGTACACATTTTTGTTACAATTTATTTTCTATTTTTTAATAAATCATAATCATAAATAAAGAGATTATCTGCCTAAATGTTGTAATGAAGTAATTTGATTGCCACAACACCAAAATTTTTGTCGTTCGTGATTGTGCACAACACGTATACCGTTTTTTTATGCATTGGAGGCCGTATGTTGTCTTGCACTCATGCTTGAGTTCTGCGTTTGTTTGTGTCTTGTCGTATCTAGTCGTGTTCTTTCTCTTGATGTTTCATGTTCTTTGATGATGATATTCTAAACATTTACTAATCGACTGGTTTTTTAAACTGGTAATGTATCTTGATAGATCCATAGATAACAATTTTATTGGAAACCATTTTTTTCGAATTAAATTACAAAAAAAGTAATGATGTTTGTTAATAAAATACATCCTGTACTGAATTTCAAGAGCTCATGGAATTCTGAAAGTCCGAATTAAAAAATTTTTCGTGTTTTATATGAGTATTCATGACTTATGTAGCAATATTAAAATAAAAGTCATAGTAATATTAGAATATCATTTTCAATTCTGTTAGATTGTGTGTTCATTTTGATTTCAACCCTGTAAGCAAACAGGCATCTGCTAGTCTTATGAAATAGAGTCACATGGGGTAAGAGCGACTACGGGATAAATAACCGTTATCTATTTAAATTAGCAATTTGCAAAACTGTTTACATATCCGTGATCTTTTTACACATTTAAAATAGTTTAAAAAAAATTATTAACTGACGTTTACTTAAATAAGACTGAGCCTCACCTACTCATAAGTAGGTATATTTAAATTATCCCATGTGGCTTAAGGCCATTTTCACAAGAAATATTAAGTTATTCTTTTAAATATTTGTTGTTTAAGCGGCCGATATGTAATTCTTGTTACTTATTTTT
This sequence comes from Gymnoscelis rufifasciata, assembly GCA_929108375.1. Lineage (NCBI taxonomy): Eukaryota > Metazoa > Arthropoda > Insecta > Lepidoptera > Geometridae > Gymnoscelis > Gymnoscelis rufifasciata. Next base: position 856,486 of record OV815327.1, on the reverse strand, counting down.
AATATTACATCTAAATTCTATTCTTAAAATAAACCCCCAGTCACAAAAATCTATTTTTCTCTTGTTTTATAAATCACTCAAGATAATTGGGAGAATATTTAAGTGAATTTTGGTAGTTTTTGTTTAATTGTGAGTGTTCCAGAAGAAAAATATATACCTATTTCTGGAATAAGGTTATTACCATTATTTTACAATCCTCTGAGTTTCACAATAGGACTCAAATTATGTTATGCTAATCGAATATGGGACTACAATAATGATTTCACAAGTAAAATATTTAAATGTCAAAATTGAGGATTCCTATAAGAAATAAGATCTTCGAAAGCTCTTTATACTATATAAAACATATTATAAAAAAAACATAAACGAGAATGATCTAATAACACTTAAAGTTTACTTATGAAATACATTTTAGGTCCTTATCCGATTCGTTAAAGTATGGCATAATTTGCGTCCGTTGTAAAACTCACACTTAAATAAACAAAGTGCTACCACAATTTACTAAACTTTATCTATCTTTTTTTACTACAGAGTTTTAAATTTAATTTACGTATTCCAGAATTTCATATTTCACTATTGAAGTGGCAACAATACTCGATAAACTCAAGTTCACTAAATTATTAGCTGTTAGTAGCTATTAAATATCGTAAAATATACCTGGAATACGGAAGTTAGACTGACACACTTATATTTTCACTGATCTGAGACCTTTATCGGAAATGATTTTTGAACCCAATTAAGAGTCGTTTCATACTCCTAATGCAATTATTTTCTACTCTATAAAGCAGAAAATCATTGCATTATAAAAAAACTTACAAACAACATTGCTATTTGAGTCTTCAAACAAAATAATTGCATAACCAAAGGGTTTCATCACATCATTCGAATCGATGCATTGTTTTGTGCATTGTTCCTACCCATAGGTACTTAGGACCCGTCCTCCCCTTTAAATTTCGTTCAAAAATCAAATCGTTGTCTCAGTGAGTGTGTCAGGAAGTTGATGGCAACTCGATGTCCATAGTTTGTTGATAGAGAGGTTAGTTTATGATGATGATGATGGATTTCAGGCTATAGCCACAATCCATACAACGGGGTAATTTGCAACGATATTATTCTAGCCACCGGCGTCTTCTCGTCGAAGGAACTATGGAAGTTGTCTAAAGGTATGTTTTGGTTTGATACTAACTTATTTTGTACAGTCAGCGTTCAATTGATGTAAGCGGATGGAGTAGTCAAATTAATCTGTAAAAATAAAACCAATTAATGCTACAGTGGCGCGGTGGGGGTAGTTCTGCTTGCCGTGCAAGAGGTAGGTAGAGAGTTCGATTCCCGCCGAGGGGTCAAGTTTTTGTATATTCTGCAAGCACTTCCTTGGTCTGGGAATTTAACAAAACTTGCAAATTTACCCTCTTAAAGACAGTACTAGACTCTAAAAGAAGTGAGATATTTTGACCAATTTGGGATAGAATTTTATAATGAGTCGAAAAGCTTAAATATTTTTGACAGCTCTATCCGCTTGTAATTATTTGACTCTGACTGTATCTATATACCCACTAATTCTACAATAAATGTCGGCATGTCGATAGCATATTATGTGTAAGCTATAGGTAATCATCATCGTCATTTCTGTCCATAGTCGTACTGCCAGACATAATATATAGGTTAGAGTTGTCAATCCTGGGTGGAAGCCACGCTTAGCAGGCGGGGGTTCAAGCAGATGTTTGTGACTGATAAAGAGTTTCGATTGATCTTAAGATTTTACTTGTCCAAAGTAGAATCTTAAGATCACTTATAAATGGCCTGTTTAACCATCCCTGAGTAAATTAGACAATGCTTAAATAAGCTATTTTGTTCAATATTAGCTTAGCCCGTCTGTTATACTTATATACATATTTTTCTGTATCAATTTAATAATTTAATTCCGGCGTGGAGACATGTGACGCATACTTACATTTTGTCCAAAAGCCATTTTGTATTACGTCACGTGAAACTTCAATGTCAATCACATGGCAGTGCATTGCATCTTCTTGATTTTTAATTTTGAACGCAAAATTGCGTTCGATTCAAATTGTTCAAGGAACGCAAAATGGCGTTCAACTGAGTAAATATTTTTTCACTTTATAATTTTATTTAACTCGACACTGGCAAATTGTCGCTTCAAGCCCAAAGTCCAATTACAAGAAACTGAACTGGCGTTCGATTCTAGAGTCCAATTGATATTTCATTTGCAAGAAAAATAAAATCGGTACAATTTATTTAAATAATCTACATGATGGAGACAAACAAATGATTATTTTTAGTCATCTACCCTTTTAGCCATTGCTTAGTTTACTCGGATTTTGTTAAATACGACCTAAGAGTTTTACTGCAATTTTGTACACGAAAAAGTATATTCTATGAATACAGATTTTCACACGAAACCTAACCTAGGACAAGTAGGAAATACGTCCACGTGCTCGGAATCGCTGAACGTTCACTGAACTCCAATTAGGTTCCCATTCGCGTCACGTACACTACAACTATTATAGGTCTTTGTTATTAGTTGTCCAAATGAAATTGCGATTTGATCCTGGCCTGAATATTGATGGTGATACTTTGTCTTGAAGATGAAAACGAATTTGAGAAAGTGAGTTAATATCGAATTTTATTTTCTGTTATTAATCAGTGAGGTTATGTTAGTTTCATTGTTCATTTTGAGCTTCTCTTTCTGATTAATATTAATTTGTTTGCCACAGAGATTACAATAATATACTATTTGATTGTAAATAAAATTGGGTCAATCCAAAAATACTCTGCAATGGGCTATTTGATTATTTTGGTAGATTATATTAAATTATTTCTTACTACATTTTAAACATACCATAATACTAATTTGGAATAAAACAATGAATATTAAAAGAAATATAGGATGTCTCATTAAGAACTTGAATTTAAAAAAATAAAAAATATCTGTTTATTTAATATTTTATTAACATTTTATTCTACATGTGTATGGAGGTAGTGATGACATTTACACATGAAACAAAATATTGGTTAAATGGCCACCGTTGGTCTGTTGGCAGGTATGCACTCTTTTGACGAAATTTTGCAGTACATTTTGCAGTAAGGGCTGCTGGATTTCACGAATTTGACGTGCAATTTCTTCTTTGAGTTCCTCTGTTGTCTCAGGGTGGTTCGCATAGACTTTACTTTTCAAAAAACCCCAGAGAAAATAGTCCAAATAAGTTAAATCGCAACTTCTTGGCGGCCAGTTTTGGTCTCCAAAACGAGAAATTACACGACCTGAAAACTTGGTTTGTAACAAAGTCATTGTTTCCCTAGCTGTGTGATAGGTAGCGCCTTCCTGTTGAAACCACATCTCATTTAAGTCAATTCCATCTAATTCTTGCCATAAAAAGTCTGTCAACATGGCCCGGTAACGATTGCCGTCGACAGTCACGGCGGCACCTTCACCATTTTCCAAAAAGTATGGTCCAATTGTCCCTCCTGCCCACATGGCACACCAAACTGTCACTTTTTGAGGATGTAACGGAAGTTCTTGAATGACATGTGGATTTCATCTCCCCAGATCCGAGAATTCTGTTTGATAACGAAGCCGTTGAGGTTTAAATGAGCCTCGTCACTAAAGATGATTTTGTTGTGAAATGTCACAGCAAAATTTTCCCCATTTTTATAATGGGTTTTCACTATTAATAAACGTTCATCCAAACTATAACGCACCATTTTCGTAAATGTCTATGTTTTAATTAATCAAACACCAAATATGGCTGACTCAACAATTGACAGTTGAAAATGGCGCGCAATTCAAAATTCAAGTTCTTGCTGAGACACCCTTTATTTAAAAAATAATCTTCAAAATGGCGCACGTGAGACGTCACGTTAGTATAGGCATATCACCGCCATTTTGAAAAGTTAGTTTAAAAAGTAAATACTAGTAATCTTGTAAAAATAAAAAAGGGAATCACCATCATTAATTTATGTTCGTAGGATCCCCTGAGGGACTTAGGTCCTGCTTACAACGTGAACCACGATCACCGAAAGCGATAAAATATGTCTTGGGGTCAGTAGGACTAGAATCTGTTCACCTTGTACGGGGTCTTCAATAAATCTTTTATTAAAAACCAAAGAAAGTAAAACATGTAATATAGATAATGAACGCAGCATTTATGACTTGACCTGAGTTGTTAGAAACTGTCACAGCAAGGTACAATATGTATTTACTCAACTACAACCCCTTCTCCTATCTTTCCAGCCTCAATACTCCAAGAGTCAGGGTCGGAGTCGCCGGGAGAAGGCGGAATTAAGCTGGAGTCTTCCTACTACTGCGGCTACAACTCCCCAGCCCCGCCCGCCTTCGAGCAGCCCGAGCGGGCGCCCAGCAGCATGCTGGCTCCTCAGTGCTTCAGTGAGTACCTTCTATCCACTTGAACGTCCTCTGGCACTTTTGTGCCACAAAATTTTATGCCGACTTACGTCCATGGTACTAAAAGGCCACACGAGGCTTTAGCTCTTTTGGTTTCGGATTTATTTATTATCTATTATGCCAAGTTGCTACTGTCAATGTCAGATGTCATTGACAATAATTATTCTACCAAATTCTAATTAGAAAAACCCATACCTGAGAGTTAAATGTCCAGCCGGCTTAGCACGGCGATTTCCTTTCTATCCTATAGAATAGGCAAAGACAAGGACAAATGATACGCATTTTGCCTTTGTAGAAAGAGATACAAGTACTTTCAATCTCTTTGCGCGACTACGGCGTTGCAAGATATCTGAGAAGTTTGTCTTAGTCTTGCATCATATACAAACCGTTGCTACTGTCAAAAAATAACAAAATGGCGTATGGGGACCTTAAAACATGTAGACTTCTTTCTAGATCAAAATGCAAAACTTTCTTCTATTGGCGATGCAAAGATTATCCGCACGCCTCTGGCGGCGAAATTTAGAAACTGTCTAAGAACGACACTTTGTTTGTTTATATATCTTATTTGTATTTATTATTTGTGTTTTTCCCTGGCGTTAATTGTAACGAAAACTGTCAAAGTGTCATTCTTAGACAGCTTCACATTTTGACATTAGAGGCGCTAGTTAGAATCTTTGCATCGCCAATATATGTAAATGAATTATTTTTTGTTTTTTTTTATTAAAAGTGACACTGAATAGTCGTAGCTGTCAAGCGCGTTGCCAATAATAAGAGCTAGACTGAATTTATCACTAGACAAGTCTATTCTATCTAGACAGCGTAAAGGTAAACGCCGGCAGGACAGCACTTGCAACTCAGCGGTTTGTCATGAGGTAGTCAGTCATCAGCCGCTTTTGACGAGATGCGCTGTAGATGAACATGACTTCAAGACTGCCTTGAGCTGCCAGAACTTAGTTACTAGAGATCATGACCTATTTTTCCTAGAACATTGTGACTCGCTAATGTCACGCGAAAATTATCAGACTATTAAATAAATAAATAAATAAATATTTCCGGACTAATCACACAGCATCACCTAACCCCAAACTAAGCGGAGCTTGTACTATGGGTGTTAGGTGACTGATATACTACATAGATACATTTTTTTTTGTAAATACATACATATGATACATAGAAAACGCCCAGACCCGAAACCAGAAATTGTAGATCGTACAAAATCTGGTCCCCCGGCGGGAATCGAACCCACAACCTCTTGCGCCTCAGGCGGACGTTCGCCCACCGAGCCACAGATGAGGTCGTCAAAGAATTTATATTTGTATTAAATTTTACACTTTTCTGTTTGTACTCAGTTATGTTAAGTACACGCGCGTAGTTAATACATGCGCTCGATTGCATTAGACAATTTCTGAGGATATTTTGAAGTTGTCTATTTGGGCAACTTTAAATATCCTATATTAAGGTTATTTACTCTAAACCCATAACAGACTCCAAGGTCCCATCCAAATATGTATTTTTCCAACTTCGGCACCGCTTTGAATGCGCCATCATTTGGTACTTAATTATTTTCTTTATTGAAGATTAAAGCTTCGTTTAAACGTAATGTTAATTGTTGATGTAATTGAAGATTCAAATAATGGTATAAATACCCTAAAAGATTTAAATTATCTCTATCATAGCTGTCTGAAAAATTTGGATGAACCGTCACCTAAGTATAGGTCATTGATTTTTTTTTATATTTCATATTCATAGTCAATAGTCTAGTCAACAAGTTGAAAAACGTGAGAAATATAGATAAAGGTGCTAAAAATATGAGCGATGGCTCATTCGATTCGGAATCCCCTATAGAAAAATGTTTATGAAGGACTTTGGTGCAGGTAAAAAATTGCAATTGTTTTTAACAAAATAAGATGAAAAACGCGGAGCCCTTTTTTCATGAATACAAATTGGATACAAATTCAGCCGTCCATTGATTCACAATTTTTGTACATTTCAATCTTTTTTGTGTTTTATTGTATGTTGCGTTCAATAAAGAGTATTGTATTGTGTATTATCAAAATATGTTCATGTATATAAGAATTAATGAGTCCCCTAGTCTACCTAGGTTGACCTGACAAATGTTCTATCTCTTAACAACATAACATCAGCTAATCACAATATCATAAGCTTTAAATAGGCAAGTTAAAATTTGATTAGTATTCACTGCGCACGCGCGGTACGAACGAGCGACTAAAATAGCAATCACAGTCTCTTGGGGGCAGTAGGCGCACTTTTTGTACTTACTATAATTAGATTTTTTATAGTGTTTCATAATGTTTCATAGGTGTTTTTGCTGTGTGTCATTGTTGAGTTTTGTCGTATATAGTGAAACAAAAGGATTTTATAAAGATAAAGAGAAATTTATTGCAAAATTGTGTGAGTTCATTGAGTTAAAAATATTTATGATTAAGGTATCAACAATTTTTATCTGGGATAGGACATACAATAAATACCATACCATACTATACTAGCTGTGGTACTAGTATATCAGTTTTTGTACTAAAACTTGTGTAAAAGCACAGATTAGATACATATAGATACTCCATGCCAAATGACGCCATGGTCCGTACTAATTCTCGAATAGTTTCGGGCACCCGAAGGGTACTATTATGTATTCTGTGCCCGAGAACTAGAACCCAAGTTTTGAGTTCGATTTCACTAGCGTAATAATTCCTCCACTCACTACAAGATGTCGCTAAATGTCTATTCAAAGCGTGCTCGCGCAATTTAAAAAGAAGGATGGGTCTATGCGTCTCTTTCGCACATTTGGATATGCACAATCATTTGTTCACAATCATTATTTTCAGATTTATTCAATTTACACTGATCATAAAAGGTGGTGTTAGAGACTAGTTTCTTGAATGTTTCAGATTGTAGGTATTCACTATAATACACAAAAATATACTTACCTTTAATAATTATATGGACTTATGCCTACGTCCTACCACAGATTAGATACTATCTAATCTGTGGTCCTACCCTATTAAGGTTCAAGCAGTTTAAGCTTGTTTACAAGGAATTACTATTATTTTATTTGCTACTTGATACTAGCAGTGCCTCGCGGTGTTACCGGCGTTATAATGAATTTTCCCGCAGACATACCTTTGTATTTTCCGCGTCTTTCTCTGGTACTTTAAAATCTGTGTAGAAACCAAGTTTCTTTTAAAGTGTCTTTCAGTAGTTCCGCATTTATAATAATAAGTATTATGCCCGTTCGTATATTTATTAACAACAGATGCTGTTTAGATCTACTTTATCTACATAAATATCTAGTCTATCGCTAGGTACTTGTTAAAGAGCATTTGAAGAGGCAGGTTTACATCATTACATCGGTTTGTTTCACAACCTCCGAGTAAACTCAGTCGTGCAACCGGTAACGGTCTCTATATATTAAATATTGACAATTTAATTCGGAAATTGAGAAACAGGTACTTGTCATCTTTATGCAACTTTACGTTATACAACAGTTCTTTCAAGGTCAAGCGCGTCTCTATATAAAAAAATAACCCATAATGTAACGGAACGGAATTAAGTGGAATTCAGCTCAATCCAGCTCCCTTGTTATTTACCTAATGTTGCTGTCCTCTTCTTACACGTAGGCCTTTCTCTTGCTGCGTCTTATAGTTGTCGCAGTATGTTCGCATTTATGGCAATAAATTTCAAATATAGACCTGGATCTATCTATAATCAAATCTGTGCTATAATCTAAATATACTATACTTACTAAGGTACATGATGTAATATGACTTTGGAAAATCTGAAACTATGAGTCATGCAAAGATTTATTGTTAGGAACCATGTCATCGATTTTAGTAGGTACCTAACATAATAAATCTAAATTTAAAATTTAATTTTCTTAAATTTTACCCCCGATTACAATGCCATAATTTCCTTAAACGTAAAACAACATAATATTATGTAATGTGGACGCGATGCGATTTCATTTGATACCCCACACTAGTATATTTGCAGATTTTCGGTTTTCCTTACCCACTCTCACCCCCATAACTTTTAAACGGGACAACCGATTTTCATGAAACATATCTAAGAACACTCGCGCCAGACTCACCTTTCATACAAAAAAAACTAAATTGAAATCGCTCCATCCGTTCGGGAGCTATGGTGCCACAGACAGACAGACAAACTCGTCAAACTTATAACACCCCTCTTTTTTGGTTGGAGGTTAAAAATGGCATAAATGTATGAAACATTACTGGTTACTGGTAGGTACTTAGTTGAGAAATATAACCCGGTCTTTTTGAAAAATGAAACTTACACTATTTCTATTTTGATAATCAATTGTTCCAACATTTTATACTTGTTAGCGACCGACGAAGACTTTATGTATAGAATAAGATGTAGTAGGTATTTATACGTATATCTACGTATAAATGCATGTGCATTGTTGTGATTAGGTAATATTTTACGCGTTCTATTTATAGATTATTCGGGAATAGGCACAGAATAAGTTATTATATTATTTGCTTACGTTTTATAAAAAGGCTATAGCTTTCTACAGCTTTTTAGAATATTGACATAAATACGCGGGATGTGTCTCGAGGAGAGATTCAGTATTTGGAAACGAAAGTGAACAAGTGAAAATACCCCGCAGAGCGAAGAATAAATAGCAGAAGTGACTTGAATAGTAGTAGTAGTTGTGAACAGATAAAAAAAAATACATTTATTGGAAAATAATAACATCAAGTTTCGTCATTTAGCATTAGGTTCGCATTTCCGCTACGAATTCAAGGAATTCATCATCGTGCTTCCTTTTACAGTAACTACTGGTAGATCTATTTTTATTGTTAAATAAGGCTCTCAAGAGCAAGCATGCAGTGGCTGAGATCCTAGAACTATAAACCAGCCAATAGGCTAGGCGCTGCTGCTGTAAGCTGTGACGGGCGCCTGCGCAGACAATAGGTGCGCGTGGGGCGACAGAGGCGGTGTGCGCTTAAACGGCATTGCGTTGCAAAGCACTAAATACTAGGCAAGCAGAAGCTCGAGGGAGTAGGCGGTGTGTAGCGGGAGCGACAGTCACTGTGTGGGTACGGGTCTTTCAATACTGGTTCTTGCTTCCAAATTGGTACAAACGCGCTTTCCGTCCAAATTAAGTAGACCCCTGGCGTATTTTGTATTCACCAGACCACAGAATACATACCAGACCAGAGTATTTTGGATGAATGAGGAGCGTAATGAATGGACTCACGTACGCAGCTGCTACTGGCTTTGTGAGTCGGGTGAATATCTCCTGCGCACTTATGATGTCCTACTATATTTTTATAATACATTTTCACTAGTTGACAATTCGGCTGTCCCAAACCAAAACCTAGTAAGAGCCATTTTTTTTAAAGACGTTTTTTTGCGACATCGTTCCTTGAATGTTCAGCCGCGTGTTATGCAAAAACACTCGTATTTCTATCTCATTTAGAATCAAAGCTACGTGACCCGTTAAACCTAGTATCTCCACTTGCTTCACTTCGAAACAAAATCAAAATCCTAGCATGTAACATTTCCAAATTCAAATACCTCGTAAATGGTGCTCATAGTAGGTGTTTGAGTTTGGAATTTCTACTTACTAAGTTTTTGGATTCGTAAAAATCACTTAATAGGTTTTTCAATTTGGAATTGGCTTTTACTAAGTTTTTTAATTGGATAATGATGTAATTATTGTACTACAACATCAAAAATGCTCACACAAAACACAGCAAGTCGATGCGTTGTGCGCGTGGTTAAGGAGCGGGGTGCGGGGCGGGATGTGCGTGTTATTCTATCCGTTGTGCACCCCGCTCGCATTCAGCGGGATTGCGTCGACACGGACGGAATGTTGTCGTTTTGTTTCGTATAACTTTATGGTGTAAAATGAATAATATTAGAAGTAAGCGAATTTTAGCTGCTGCTCTTGGAAGGTATGTGTTTATAATTTATTTTTAGTTAAGTACTTACACTTCTATTGTGAAGAATGCTAGCTTTTACATACCTGAAGCTACCCATACCATCTACCTCTAGAGTCTAGACTTTGTTTTATGTTTTATTTTAGTACAAAAGTGCACGGGAGAAAAGACCAATAAATTTTTAGCTACCTAGGTAGGTACTGCTTTATTTTGGTTTTCGGGTAAAATTATTTGTAAGTTCTGTGGTACACTGGGAATGGTTTTCATAACTAAGGTCAACTCGTCGAAGACCGTCTGTCGGGTAAGACCGTATATGCAAGAATTACCACGAATTCTGGACAACTACGAGGATGGCAACAACCAAGCTGTTTTAGAACTAAAACAGCTTTGTTTTTTTCTTAGTGTTGCCATCCTCGTAGTTTTCCAGAATTTGTGGTAATTCTTGCTTATATGGTCTTACCCGACAGACGGTCTTCGACGAGTTGACCTTACCTAACTTTTGTTTTGTGTTGAATGTTACGTACCTACACTACTCTCTGTCACGCTTTTACATTTATAATACTAACTGCACTTTATTTTAAATACTTTGGAGTAGGAAGGTACTTTTTCTTTTTGCTTCATAATTAACGCAGCTTTGTTTTGGTTTCTTTCTTGCTAGAGCCCCAGCTTTAAGCACTGTCCCAACCATCACTCAAGATCAAACCCCACGTTTTGATGATCTTATCCCAGATCATCAGACCACTGAATTTGAACCACAACCTTCATTCTCCAACATTGAAACTGAACAAAATACTCAATGCATCGATCTAGAAGACGAAAGAGAGACTGATTATTTGTATGGTGGTGATGACGATTCAGTTGCAGATCCAAATTATGTCCCATCTGATACCGGAGTCGGAGATACTGATTTGTTTGATTTTTGTGATGAAATGTTAAGTAATGACGCCATCTGTAACGATAACTTAAATAACGATATTGATGAAGAAAGAGTTATTGTTGATAACGGTGGGGTTCATTTAATTGAAAATGATAATCAACGAGTCCAGCAAAATGTTTCTCAAAATGATAAAAATATGTTATTTGTCGCCAAAGATCATGGTCCAACTTATATAACTAACAATTTCGCTACTCTTGTAGAGAATAATCATAAATTAAAGCATCCTATTCTGCTGCGATCTTGTAAAGGGAAGTGTCGAAGAGAATGTTCGAAGTTTTCCGATGAAAAGAGGGTAAACATCTGGGACAAATACTGGGATATGAAGTATCAGTGTAGACGTAGCTTCCTCAACAAATATGTACAGTTTACAGAAGTTAAAAGACGTAGAACGGACCTTAACACAGACACTGATCACAATAAAACCGAAAGTCGTTTTTACTATTTACCAAAAGAGAGTGATTTTGATTTGATCCCTGTTTGTAAACGCTTTTTTCTTGATACCCTGGGTTTTAAAACAGATGGCGTGATCACGGAGTTGTCTAGAGCTTTGAAGAAAGGGACATTGTATGCATCATTGTCTGGAGAGAAACGAGGTGGCAAACGAAAGGTTATTGATAGGAACAGTCTCCAGGAACATATTCTCAGCTATCACCCAGCTGTTAGTCATTATCGTAGACACAATGCACCTTTGACAAAATATTTACCGGCTGAAATGACTGTCCGTGAAATGTATAACGATTATAAGAGAAAACATTCACAAATTAACTGTTCGGAAGAGACTTATAGAAAAGAATTGAAAAAAATGAAAATTTCATTCCATATGCCAAGAGGTGATAAATGTGACGAATGCGTTCTTTTTGCTGAGGAAAAGAAGACATTTAATGATGAAACTCTTATTCCTGTTGAAACGAAACAAAAATACGAAGAACATAAAACGAAATCCGAACAAGCTCTAAAAGAATACAAAAATGATTCGATGCAGATAAATTCACCACACGTAAAATATTTTTCGATGGATTTACAAAAAGTTATTTTATTGCCCGTAATGCCTCAAAGCAAAGAAGCTGTTTTTTGTAAGCCGTCTTATCACTTTTAATTTGACATTTGCTCCGATTAATAAGCAGTCAGAAGATCCAGCCACTTGTATTATTTGGCATGAAGGTCAAGCTGGACGGGAAGCTAATAATATAGTCGATGCAATATTGAGTTTTATAAGAGCAGAAAGAGACTGTCAACACCTTCATATTTGGGCAGACAATTGCACTGCCCAAAATAAAAATTGGACACTATATACAGCTTTAGTAACAATTGTTAATTGTAGTGAGTATAATATAGAAGCTATCACATTGAGTTACCTAACGAAGGGTCACACCCATATGACGGCAGATTCTGTGCATGGTAACATTGAGAGAAAAATAAAAAAACAAGGCAATGTTTATGATTTTGATGATTTCAAGAATGTGGTCCAAAGTTCTAGAAACAAGATGCGTCTCATAGAGGTTTCAGAACGCCGAGTTTGGACTAAGAAAAAGAGAGCGGCCAAAAATGATGGAGTTGATCTTCTGAAATCTTTTACTGTAAACAAAGTGGTTCGAGTCAAATTTGTAGCTGGCTCAAGGAACTTTTTTTTCAAAACGAGGTATTAAACACAATTTTGTAAATCAATCTCTTATTGCAAGATTGAAAAGTATTAAATAAGTATCTTATTGCAAAATTGAAAAGTATTAGTAAGTATTAAATAAAAGATTGCCTTTTATTTAATACTTACCGCATTTATTCTAGGCTAGCACTTCCCGCGACTCCGCCCACGTGGATTTCAGTTATAGCTGCAAATTGATTCCCTATAAAAACATTACCCTCTTTCAGCAGTCGGATAAAAAGATGTGTTAATCTAGGATGTCAGCTACCTCCATACCAAATTTTATCACAATTGGTCCAGTCGTTTGAGCGTGAAGAAATAACAAACACACTTACACACACACACACTGACAAACGTTCGTATTTATATTATTAGTATGGTATTAACTTGTATTTTTTGTTTTAGTTTTGACGAGCAATACACTGAGTTGGACTTTCTCTTAAAAAAATATAAAACCACGGAATTACCCCAAGCAATCACGATTCCTCGAGGTATTCGAACAATTAAAAAGGACACAATCGTCAAAAAATTAGTACCTCTTATGCCGGAGACCAGAAGAAGATTTTGGTGTGAAATGCCCACTGACGACGAGTCTCTGGATTTGCAAACAGAAGGACAAATTTCGGAAGAGCCGTAACTCTTGGCCATTGATTGTCAATAAATGTCTTTTTTGATAAATTTTATTTTGTGTATCAATTACTTAATATTTCATATCAAATCAGGGAAAGTCAGGTCAGACAAACTTAAGTACAACTTTTACTAGGTTTATAGTGACGAGCACTAGCTCAATTATTCCAATCGTCCAAGTTAAATTCCTAGTGAGAGCCTATACTAGGTTTTTTATTTTGGTTCTTGAATAACCGTCTGAAAATATTTACATAGTAAGTCTCATAAAACGTGTATGTGCTACAGTTTTTCGAATTTTATACTCTCTACTTGTAAAAAATAATTTATTAACAATTAATCACAAACAAATAGTTCATCAAATTTCATACTATTGAAAAGGCACGTAAAAAAGTTTGATTCGCTTTTCCTGTATTTTTTTCAAAATGGCTCTTACTAGGCTTTGGTTTGGGACAGCCGATTATTATTACAAAATGTTACAGAAGAGAGTTATATAATTTTATCATGCTGACACAGTATTTATTCAAAAACGAATAATTGTTACGGCTAATCAAAGGCAAAAATAAATAAATATAGAGGTAAATATTTCCGGACAATCCACATAGCATCTAGCCCCGTGGTAAGCTATAAGCTTGTGTTACGAGTACTAGACATCGGATATACTTAATTTATTATAAGACAAATAAATGGGCTATCTAATAATGAAAGAAGTTTTCAAATCGGACCAACAAAAAAAAACTCTTTTTAGCTTTATAATATTGGTAAAATTAATGCAAAATATTTAGAGCTTAAATAAATCTAAATTTAAAATTTATTCCGATTCCAACCCCTTATTTTCCTTAAATATAAAACAACATAATATATTATGTAATGTGGACACGATGCGCTTTCATTTGATACCCCACACTAGTATATTTGCAGATTTTCGGTTATTCTTCCCCACTCTCACCCTTAGAACTTCCAAACGGCTCAACAAATTTTCATGAAATATGTCTAAGAACACTCGCGCCAAATTCACCTTTCATACAAAAAATAAATTGAAATCTCTTCATTCGTTCGGGAGCTATGATGTCCCAGACAGGCAGACAGACTCACAGACAGACAGACCGACTCACCAAACTTATAACACCCCTCTGTTTTGGTCGGGTGTTAAAAATAAAATACGTTACTCATTATATTATACTATCACACTCAATTTAAGATATAATACAAAACAAATAGTGTTAATTAGAAAATATATCATGTCAATATTAATCATTAATAATAGAAATTATGAAAAGGTCGATATAAATTATTTAAAATATGACAGCAGATGACATGGTCAGGGTTGGATGCAATTAGCGACCGATTGTAATGTTTGGTCGTCTTTGAGGCTTATGTCCAGCCGACTAGCCGTGGGCGTCTTATAGCTGAAATGATGATGATGAAAAATGAAGTGAAAATATTTGTTATGAATTTAAATATATAAAATACTAGCGACCCGCCCCGGCTTCGCACGGGTATAAAATATATAGCCTATGTGATTAAAATTGATCTAGTAGTTTTTATTTCACGAATTGTAGGTGGGTACTTTGCGCTTTGGAAGAACAGTATTCGATATTTTCGACAGATCTGTAAACCCGCGAATTTTTCGCCTGTAATGTTATCCACTGCTTGCTTAGAAGGAACGTTGCTGATTTAGTACCTTAGCTGACCTGCGATGTATGTAGCACAGCGCCACAACTTAGCGTGTTCAACGTCTTGACTCAAAAATGCAGTAACTCCATGGACTGCTAGCCCGGGGATATTGAGCCTTGCCGCTTACAATATATGATATTATTTTGATTAACACTGTTTGTTTGTATATACAGATAATGTACTTATGTAATCCCAGATTTTACGTCTATGAATACCTACATAAAATACCAAAAAAAGCCGTGTTGGCTAAGTTCGAGCACACTTGACTTATATTCCGAAGGTCGTAATTGAAATCCCGCGCCCCCGCCTCTGGATTTACTTCTAAAAAAATATATGGTCTGACTGAGGCGTATTTTCAGATTTATTCAATTTACACTGATCATAAAAGTTATTAGTGTTATAGACTAGTTACTTTAATTTTTAATAATAAACGATTTGATTATTAATAAAATGTTTAATTTATAATTAGGACTTTTTTAAATTCTTTGTTGAAACCGGACTTAAGTTGGGTTTATGTATATGTACTTACTCTAGTTCTGAGAATTAGGAAGGTATCTACGTGTATGATACACCAATCAAAAGGGTACCTAATAAATAATAATAGGTACGGGATGTTTTTAAAAATGTTTAAATATGTTAGACTACCTACTAAAAAGCATCCACCTTCATATTTATTTGATAATTTCAAGTATCAGTATTTTACTAGCTATATTAGGTACCTAGCTTTTAGAAAAAAATATTGTAATGGGATTCTTTTGACTTCGCGTGAACCCAATAGCGTTGCTCCCGAACACAGTTAATAAATAGGTAGTTACTACGGCGCGAATTATAACGCGGCAAGCCGCCCGCGCGCGCACCGCGCCTCGCCGCGTCCGCCCCGCGCCCCGCGCCCTGCGCCCCGCGCCCCGCGCCCCGTCAGCCGACGAACTCAAGCGCAATGAGGAAGATGTAAATCAAATTTTATTCCCCTTTTTCAGCCCTAACTAAAACTTTAAGCAATAATAAGACTAACTGTGAAAAAATTGAGTTGATATCTCAAAAATTGAATTATTTATAAGCAAATCAATATGGGAACGCGCGAAAACTGATTGCGCCCGTCGAGTAATGGCTGTGACGTCACGTCGCCGGTTGTGTTGTCGCCGACGAACGGCGACGGCGCGCGGGCGGTTGCTTAGCTCTGTAAACTTACTTTTGTTCATTTCGATACATTTGTAATTTTTTTATGAATGGTATACCAACCAACCACCCAACATGGAACCAGGATTTTCACGTGGACAATCAAATAATCTTCCGAAAGTCGATTTACATATGGTTGCGGATTATTTCACAAACCATGCTAAGTAGGTATATTATTGCAGAAATCCAAGGGCAAAAACTTGCAAGGTAAGCAAATATACCTACATATAACGAGATATTAATCTACGTATTTACCTCTGCATTACGTTATTTGTAGGAGGTAGGTTAATAATATTATAAAAGTGAGAAGGGATCTAGGTAAAGGGGCCTTTATTTCATTTGAGACCAAATGGTACTTATTTCTTAAGTAATTACTTAGGTATTCGTAAGTATAAGTTTTGGTTTTATAATAATGGAGTGATAGGACTTATGGCAATGAAATACACGTAAGTACGAGTAGGACTTATCAAAAAAACCTGGTTTAGTCTAGGATAAGGTTACGTGTATATTGATATTTTATGCATAGGTAGGCACAGTCATAGTTTAGTCAGTGTCAGTTCCTAGTCTATTAGTGCTGTCAGATTGCTGTGGGTTATCGATCAAAAATAATACCCATAATAAATCGGGGGCTCTATATCTCTGAATGAAGTTACGAATAAAATTTAAAATGGAATGTGAAGGTTGTGCAGTAAGCAAAGGAGGATGCAAACATACAATGGCGTTGGTTAGGTGGTTACATAGACGTAGTGAGGTGCCCGCTTGTACAGAAGTAGCGTGTTCCTGTTCTTGGATGAAACCAAAACTATCGCAAGTTGGATCGCAGCAAAAAATTATTAAAGCCAAAGATATGAGAGATACGACGCAGCCCCGTTCCTCAACAGCACCTTTGACGCCTAATGACATATCTACCCAACGAACGTTTTCTAGTCAGTAATAAAAAAACAATGGAGCTGGGTATAGAATCTCAGATTATGACCTTCTTTCGTCGTAGATAAAAATATAAATTAAGTAGATTTAAACTGAAAAGTGCCATAATTTTTGATTTTTTAAATTTCTATTAATCATGAAAAAAGTTAATTATATAAGATTGTTATTTTATTGCTAAATCACATAACTTTAATATTAAATCAGTTTAAAAGCGATCTTATATCAAAATCCCAAAAAAAATGTTTGTGCATATAAGCCTGTGAGACTCCACGTCCACAGTGTAGTGTTATGAAAATATGACGTCCATACCTACTTAAAGGTTAATTAATTTTTGACATACTCTATAAACTAATCATTTATTAATGTAAAAAAATATATAGGTAGGTATTTCATACTTAGGTACTCGCATTAAAATGATCTTCATCAACAATGTCGACTGGTTTTAGCAGAACACTTTTCCCCTTCTCAGTTTACAACACTTATTTCTCAGCTTTTTGTCGTTGGGCACATCATAAAAGTATTTTTCTGGAGTGCTAACCGTTGTATTCGTACATAAGGGTACTATACAATATCGGTATGGTATTTTTTTCTCCATAATTCCAAAAATATCAATGAAATCTCAAAATTACTGCACGATTTGTTAGCGCGCGGCGGACATAACCGGCGATGTGACGTCACGCGCTGAGCGGTCGAGTTCGCGCGGATTTTAATAACATCCAACTTTGAATATTCATAGAAAATTCAGTTTTTAAGATACCAAAAAAATTATTTCACTTATATTTTTGAGATATTATTTTTGATTTTTTTACATTATAAAATAATCACACTCATCTAGCTCAT
Source organism: Gymnoscelis rufifasciata (assembly GCA_929108375.1). Classification (NCBI taxonomy): domain Eukaryota; kingdom Metazoa; phylum Arthropoda; class Insecta; order Lepidoptera; family Geometridae; genus Gymnoscelis; species Gymnoscelis rufifasciata. The sequence continues at coordinate 838,316 of OV815327.1, read as the reverse complement.
TACAATTTTGGCTGAGGTATGGCACGATGCTCAAAGTTAAAAATTGCGTAAGTACTGGCTACGATTCAGATAGGTTAGTGTCAAAAATCAGGATTCTAGTATGAACGTTTTTCTTAAAATATGAGTTTTTATGAACCATGTCTATGATACAAAAAAAAAACTAAAAAGTTGATTACTTATCTCAGACAGAAAGACAGACACTTCAAACCTATAACATCCCTCTTTTCGTGAGGGGTTAACAATAAAATAATTTCCGAAAAAGATAGTGTTCTATTGTACCAACCAACCTATCGAGAGCTGAGCATTACAAGCACGCGGGTTTAGCACAGAGGTCGGCTTATAGTGGCCTTTGCCCAAACTGCTCGTACCTACGGAGCGTGGGGTACGCGGGGTGGTAGACAGCTTTATGCTAATAAAAGTAGATTTTAAAATACAGTATGACAAATTTTAAGCTTATATTTTATATTTTTGTAACATAAGCTAAAATCGGTAGACGCTTAACATCCACATAGCATAAGGTGCCCTAAGGATGTCAACGTTGGTTAAATAAAATGTATAATATATGTATGTCTTTTATATTAAGTATATCTCTCGTCTAGTACCCGTAACACAAGGTTAGAGTACCACGAGGCTTAATATTGTTGTTTGGATTTTCCAGGAATAATGATTTTATTTATTATTTAAACGCTCAGAGATAACGTCGTCATGCATTACTATCATCCAAAATGAAAGTAAACAAAATTTAGTTGCAAGATTTCATATAAAAATACGTAATATAATTACACGTTCATTAACAGCTCGTAAACTTATTTTATATTAAATAATGATTCAGTTCCAGAAGCATTATGAACCTGAAGTTTTAAACGTTTAATTTTTAAACAAAATAAATTTAAAAACTTTTTTTTTTGTATCGATTTGATAATTTACTATTACCTTACTGAGGGTCCTCAAAAGCTAGATAAAAAACATGACGCATCTAATACGACGGGAACTAACCTTTTTATTATTTACACTCGCCCCTGAGACTTTATATATGAACAAAAATATTTACGAGGACTAGTATCGAACTGAAAATTAATCAGGATCTTCCTTGTGATCTCAATAAGCTATAAAAAAACATCAAACATGTACAGAGACGGGAACAACCCTTTTCACACCCTTACTTTGAAAATTTTAAAACTCACCATGCTGGCCAAGTGTAATTTTCAGATCTATACTAGTCCTATAAGTATATAATATATTGAATCTTCCATGTAGGGGTGAAATTATCGAAAATTCTCTAGATTCTCTCGAAAAGTTTCCTTTAAGTATTGAATTTTCAAAGAAGGGGTGTCATTTATAAATGGGGAAGTTCCCGTCACTGTACATGTTTGATGTTTTTTTATAGCTTATTGAGATCACGAGGAAGATCTTGATAAATTTTCAGATCGATACTAGTCCTCGTAAATATTTTTGTTCATATATAAAGTCTCAGGGGCGAGTGTAAATAATAAAAAGGTTAGTTCCCGTCGTATTAGATGCGTCATGTTTTTTATCTAGCTTTTAGGGACCCCCAGGAAGGTAATAGTAAATTATAAAATACAAAAAAATCGATACAAAAATTTTTTTTTAAAATATTTTTGTTTAAAAATTAAACGTTTAAAACTTCAGGTTCATGAAGCATTGATGTTTTTTATCTGTGTTGTATCCCCTAGTAACAATATAAATTTCGCTGTTGCGTTTCGTTCGTAGTTTTAGAAATATACCAACTAGCTAGATTTTTAAAAAAGATTAATACAATGAAAAAAGACAAGCAAAAATAATGTTTTCATTAATTTATTTAAATCATAAATTTATCATACTTCCCGAAGATTACCTACTTACTACAGATTTTTATAAAAATGAAACGCACTAATTGTGTTTGGTCAACAACGCCATCTATGAGGGAGTAGCATACAATTTCCTAATTAATACTTACATATAAATACGCCATCTACCAACCAGTAGCATTATTATAATGAAAATGAGTTAGCAAAATAGTTCTGATACATACCACAAGGAGGCAATTAAACATAATATTTATTTTTTAATTTATTCTAAATGTGAAGTGATAAACGCAACAATTAAATATTATCTAACCAAGGATTTTATTTAAAACATTTTCAGCGCAACTTCTATGTCGATCAGCTTATGTTCACAAAGCTTATTTTCTAATCGCTACATAAGGCGCCATCTATCAAAGAGGATGTGAAATAAAAATATGATTTTAGGCATAAACCATCTGATAGTATCTAATCTGTGGTTTAGACAACTTTTAAACAATATTTTAAACTTTGGACATACTTACTGAGTTAAATTTATTATATTTTAAGAGATAAAATAATTATTATCTAAGGAAAAAAGGTTTATGAACACATACCTGCATTATTTTTATTCATACATTTCTTTTTATTATTTCAAATCACTCAAGCATACATTTTCGTAGATATAAATTGGAAACTTATTATGAGTAAATAATTAGAAGCCTCAATTAAATAATCTCAGTTTTGGCATTTATACAAAGGTTAAAATAAAATAGACTTATTTAATGTTCGTTATTAAATCCATTAGATTAAATTTAAAATCAGTTTAATTATACAATTACCTTTAATCTTGATTTAATTAATAAAATAATAATGTACTTAAACGTTTTATTTATCTAAACAGTAACTTATATGTACCAAGATTAAAATTTTAAAATGTAATTGTGGCAATATTTTGGAAGAATTAATTTTAACATTGAATTAACCTTACTACTTCAAAATTACGCATTGAATGCGATTCATTCAAATCCCTAATAATTTATCTTACAAATTCAAATAAACTAACACAAAATTCAATTTTATTTATCAACACTTCCAACTATTGCAATCATAAGACATCATAATTCTTACCTACAGGGGTTTAACACCGAGACATGCAAATGTCACGAAAAATATTTCATTGTTCAATATTCATTGCACATTTTCATCATTGATCGACAAAATATCGTTAAATAGATAACTAGAGCATAGCTTTTACGGATTGCCGTCCAAAGATTTAAGCTTTTAGGTACAGTACAGTATGAATTGACCCTTCGAAAAATATTGAATTCTCGAATTTTTATTGTCTTTACGAAACTAGTGTGTATATCATGACATGACTCTAAAATAGTTATTTACCATCCTTTCTCGACGGAACTCCAACTGAACCCCAGTAAATACTGTTTACCTAAATATACAATCTATTTATCACTTTTAAAATTTGACCTAAACAGCAAAATTAATTTTTTAGACGTCATATTTGAACGACGCTAACACTGAACTAACAAAATTATTATATCAAAGGCACTAGAAACACTAGTGGACAAACTAAAGAGTCAATACATTGAACATTAACAAGTGCGTTCATAGAAACCGCATTTAAGAGTCATCGAGACTTAATCATAGAATCGATTAAAATATCTCTAATATCTGTAATATATTGATCATCGGCGACGCAGAGCATTCAAATGCAAAAAACAAATTTATAGCTCGATGACGACCAAAACCCGACCCCTCAAATTGATTCCTATACCTGACTTTATTTGGAATAGCTAAAACGTGAACACTTATAATGATTAACATTATTTTCCCATATCTACGAATCTAACGACTATTTAAACTATCGACTATGATGTTAACGAGGGGTCGACACTTAATCCTATAAAATGCTCTGACAATCACCATGCCATAACCTAAACCGTTTACGCACTGCCAACTATTTACTGGTCTAATTGATATGATTTCAACTATTGACTAAATTGAAATTTGGAACTATCTGTCTTTTAAAATATCAACAAATTCATACTTCCTTACAAACATCATTCATTTCTATTAATAATTCTTAATACTGTAATTATAACTAACAATATTAGGAATCTACACGGAAAGGACTGAAATACTTGACCCGACCTTATTCATAACTGGCAGATTCCAACAGTGAACAATTTGGAGATGTTGCCAATTTACTTGTTTCAAACAAAATCAGTTTAATCATTTGAACAATACCTTAAAAGCAGGACAAACTATATCGGAAACTTCTTCGTGTATCTACAATAGGTGTACACATTTCAATGTAATTGGACATTGCAGGAATTACGAAAATATCGACACAATGTAGAATGCAGAAACAAATAAATTGACATCAAAATCTGTCAATTACAGACTCAATCATATTTAGTCGACATCTACATTTCCTAGAACCGTCAAACAGGCACCCATTTCATGGCACCATTCCAAGAAACTTCAGATTAGTAAATTAACTCCGTTAGTGACTAGAGCGATCGGAATGATATCTTCACCATGTCTCACCATGAAGTATCAATGTCTGCAATGACAGATGCTGACAAACTTGTCTACGCCAACTGTCATGACCAAATGGATTCTAACTAGGTAATTATCGCGACAAAATGAGAGTCAATCTGGTATTTGCAATAATAATTCATGATGAGGCATAGTTTAGAAATAATGGAACGGGCATGAAATGGATTACATTCCACAACACTCCAATATTTCTAAAACAATTGATATTTAAACATAGGCAGTATTTCGTTAGACTTAAAAGACATTAGAATTACGAATCGTATCCTAGTAATTGTTGAATACCGCCGTAATTTTTTGGCAAACGTCTGCACTTGTCAATGTCAAAGTCATCTGACATGTCACTGTCAACCGTTTATACATAGCTTTCCACATGAGAGCTAGTGGTTGGACCCTAGAATGATGCTTCAACTAGGTACGTCCCGTCCATAGCTACCCCAGTCTGGTTTCCTTGCACTGTGCTTCCGGCAGGTATGTACTTTCCACAAGCTTGCTGTAATATAAAAAATACGTTGATATTGAGTAATTATTATGGGTTATGTAGTTTTGACAGGTGGATATAGAACCTACTTAATCTACATTCACTTAAGCTAACACCGACACTAAGCTATATAGGTAACTTGTGCACGTGAAACTTCAACTGACTATGAACATAAAAAGACCCAAATCTTAGAACACACTTTTCAACATAATTAGATTTTATTTTCAAATGCACAAGTCAATATTATTTAATAAATTCACAGACACGAGAACATCAACAGTGTAAAGTGATTTTTGCTACAGCAGTGATTGGAGTAAAATGTTTTTTGTGAATAAATTTATATGTGCCACATGCCAATTCATTTGTAGACCCAATGTGATGTAAATGTTATGTCAAAATTGACAGAAAAGCGTTTTATTTCTTCGTTGGATGTCGGTAGTGTTCAGGTCCCACGTAGATTTATGTGTTTATAATTTTTGTTAGGTATTTCAAATATTTATACATTTTATCAATTAGTTGTTTAACCAATTGATTCATAAATTGCTGAGTTACTTGCCAAGTTAATATAAAATGTGTGCAGTGTGTTGGCATCCATTTGTCAGTATTTTAAAACTAATTTATACAACAACGAAGACTAAACATACACTCGACATCCTCACAATAATATATTTATATACTATACAATATTTATCATTTACAAACACTTCTGGATCTACTGCAATATCACTACATTCTTTATTTTATAATAACAAAAGAATGAAGAGATCATAACGAAAAATAAATAGTTCAATTCTGCTCACAACATTAGCACCAATTAGCATAAGCCATAAATACATTACAACATTAAATACCGACAATATACCTACAGATAATATAAAAATATATTAAATTTTACAGTATTATAATAAAAAGCACAATATATTTGCAGCCAACACACTGCAGACATAGAAAGCCTCAATTTGGAACTGACGGTATACCACACAGCGACTGAGTACCAATTTGAAATAATCTGTAATAAGTCTGTACACAAAAATTTAAAATATTAAGATAATCGCGTTAACCCCGTGGTATCGAAATGTAACTTTTTTTTCGGGAGTGAACAATTTTGTTAAACGACAGTGTTTTCGTTTTCAATTTAATAAGGATTGTGCTTTATTTACATCGACTACTAAAAATAAATGATAGCATTAAAATCGCAGGGCATTTCATGACTTAAACGTTATTGTAGCTCCGCGGTCACTCTAAAAAGTATATCTACGTGTCAAACTAAGAAATCCTATGGGTACCAAGTGTCGATTATATAAAAAAGAATCTCCCCCACTTTACTCCATCTACCCTCAAGCGCTACAAGAACTTTACAAGAACTTTTTAGGCAAAAGTCGCTACAATAAATAAAATCCGAACCAAATTAAGCTGTCTATTCACGGCGCGATATCGCTGCGTGGTATCACCGGGCGACATACTGGTAGCGCGTCCTCGCTCGGTGCGGCCGACATTGACGTCTCTGACGGACGTGACGTGGCCGTGTACCTCCGAGCGCCCTTCCGGCTCTTTCTACTCGAATCTAATAGCAGGACCTGTCAGAGCCAACCACTATGAGTGTCTACGTGTAAGAAAGTGTAGTGTCAAACAAAAACTAGCGAACTAAAGAAAGACTAAACGAGTAGATAATACGTTCCGTCAATACCTACAAATCTATGCATTCTCAACTGGATAACTAAAAATCAAAAAACAAATGTACCGGTCTAATGTAGATAGGTCATTGACCACAAAGTGCACAAAGATCAACACCCAGACAACGCCAGGCGGTGATAATTAAAATATTAGTCCGTTCTATCTCGTTGAATCTGATATACTCACCCATATATTGCAAGCATCGTTACAAATCAAACATTCAGCATATTATAAATATAAAACGCTTAACATAATTAGCCTGTAATAAATATAGAGATTTTGTATACACCAAGCTGAACAGGGTTGTATTTTAGCGTGGCGAGAGGCTTAGCCACATGAATCACACTGCGGGGTGAAGCTAAGACATTTGGATCCCTATTTACGTGTGAAACTAAATAAAATGCAACTTTACAACAATTTTAACTTTACGAATACTGTTGATTGAAATCATAATTCATATTTGGCCTTAAAAACAAGTTTTTAATATAATTGTTATCTTTATAAATAATTATTGTTTTAGTAAGCTGGGCACGTAAAGGGATCCACATTTGAACACTGTATTTTTGGTACTGTACATAGCACATGTAGCGCGTAGGTACCTCGCGGATCGTCCGAGTTGATAGACCGATTGGACTGATGCAGCGGACGGTACGGCGTCGCCTCTGTCGTGAAAAATATGTAGGTGAATAGCTACCTTTATTATGTCTTGGGCATTTCCCATTGGATAATGTGAAAAAAAAATAAGTTGAAAAAAACATAACAGAATTTTTTTATATTATAAATCAAGAAACTTAACTTTAATAATGAACTAAAAGAACAGAACAAGAAAATGTTGATTGAAATTTTGAAGAATATTGTAAACTGTTTTTGTACCTCCGTGTTCTATCAGACAAAATTCATTTAATTTTACGCCATCTATCGTATACAAGAAGAACTTAACAGTACAGTTCCTCGTTGCAAATATGCGGCCTAAAGCTGTTGTCGTTTCTCAACAGATGGCGTTACTAGTTTCCTTATTCAGTGTCAGTTGACCCAGATTCAACCAATTATTGTTATTGGATATTTTGACCCTATTATAGAAAAATCAAAAGCAATTTAGATTATAAATGTTAAATCTGATAAGAGTGATGTTAATTTGTTTTATTGTGAACACGAAAAACATGCTTCGGTTGCATGTTTATTTGAAAAGAGTATTCCTACATAATTATTACGCCTAAGATTTTTTCTTCGGGACAAATGGGACCTTAGAATTTGCTTTTCTAAAAATGATAGGGATTGTTTTAGTATCTTAGTACAGATAAAATAACTCTAGGACTGTTTTGGCTACAAAGGGTTGGAACTCACTGCCTCCGCCTATTATTCCGCATAAATACAATACAGGAGTCTGAAAAGCCCGATTTTATAGTTTTTACCATTGAGGTTTGAAGACTCAATAGATTTAACCTATGTCCCGAGCGAATAGGGGTTTTTTAGGCCAAGTAGCTTGTCTTTTATTTGCCTTTAACTTTTAAACAAATTTGAACAATTATTGATTCAATTTATCAAATGTTAAGAAGGAGCACTTTTGAATAAAGATTTATAATGATTTGAACGGGTATACATTTCTCTATCATGATTAAAAGACATCAACAAAGAGACTTAGTGTTGTAACGTTAAGACAAATAACTTTTTAATATAGATTTATAATGATTTGAACGATATAACTTTTGAAACTATCATGGTTATTAAAATTATTTAGATTAAAACGGGATATTTACCATGATTGATTGTCTTTCGATTTGGAGATTTGAGGGCGTATTTTTATTTTCTTGTACTAAATATGAAAATTCATTATGGTAGTATTTGAATATTTTTTTATATTAATTAATATATCTATTATCTGAATATGAATAATTTTTTCATGTAACATGCATATCTTTTTAAATAAAATGTCTTTTATGGCGCTAGTACTGATAAAATGCTCCATTGAGTTACGAAACATTAATAGATTTTTCATAAATTTAATAGGTCAGTAGTTATAAAATAATATTTATTTGGATCTTATTCAGTCATCACTACACTTCTCTTATAAAATTTAAACCTTTAAACACATTTTAAGCAATAATAATCTATAAATACTCTCCTTTGAGTTACAGTTTGGTCATAGACCTACATTTTATTTTGCTTACAACGTATTATAAGACTAATTATCCAATAAAATTAAAGAAAATTTAAAAGAAAAAACACATATTTATTTATTTGGTATTAAAATGGCACGTTAATTGAGGAATTTAATGAAATATCTAAAATTTCTTATCACTAGATTTGGTAGACATCACTCAATGGAATTACGAAAAAACTAAAAGGAACATATAAAGCTTTGTTCACAAGAAACACTTTTACTTAATAATACTTGTAACTAAAACCTATCTATGTACACTTGGAGTACATAGGTATGTACTCAAAGCAAAATATAAAAATAATAGAATAATCAATTACGTAAAAACAAGTTTTAAACGTTAAAAAATTAACTTATCTTTAAAAAAATCAGTTTAGTGAATGCTTATGAGACTACTCTTCTTTTAAACATTCGTCACAAATGTAGTCATCGTAACCGTGATGGGTTGCGTCTGTCCCAGCACATTGCTTGCAGTACCAGGCTGAACAGCACATACATTTTCTACAAGATTTAATAGGATTTTGTGCTATACATTTACGGCATGCTACAGAACGTGAGACTATCTGTTCTAATTGACCGAAACTTTCCTTTTGCCATTGAACTTGTGTCAAATTTGACTTTTTTAGTAAGCCTGCTATCATCACCGTCATTTATTTCCAGTGATCGTTTTTGTAGACTATTTTTTTCATTAATATCCTCGCTTTCAATCTGGAATTATATGAATAAAATGTTATTATAGTTAAAATTAAATATTGTATACGTTTATTTAAACTACCTTCGCCCAAAATATAAATAAAACCGTAAGTGTTCGATTGAATCGATTGTTTCATAATCATATTATAACTCTGGATTGCACCCGTACAAATCTGGGGCGGGTCGCTAGTATATTTACAATTTGTACACGCCCTTACCTTTCCATTGAGTTACAAATCAATTCCAATGCGTGAAATGTCTCTCAACGGACGTAACGCTTCTATGCGAGATAATAATTCAAAAATTAATTCATAGGATATTCATTTTGCCTTTCCATTAATTTTGGTTTAAATTAAGGGCATTAACTATAATCTTCCTTAAAAACAGAACAAATACACTATAGACGTTCGTCTTACCTTGAATTTTCCTTGATTTATACCGTAAATCAGTGGAACTTGTTCGACTGCACCAAACCAACAATCACACTTTTTGGCTTCTCGTAACGGTATACAAAATGGCTGATAGTTTTGACGCTTTAAGTTAGTATTGCCACGTTGAAAAATATAATTACATCCGATAGAAAGAAATAAAATAGTACTAAAATTTACGTAACTCAATAGGAATTTTCCACTGTGTCGATATTGAGTTACAAGAAATAAGCTCTTATTTTACATTAATTACGGTTGATATTTCCGTATAAAGTATTATGAACGTCAAGATAATAGACAACTGTCTTTGGATTCAGTAAAAGTTCCAAGTTTTTGGCGGCAACAGTGACCTAAAGATAAGGATTAAACCACAGTACTTAGTGAGTGACATAAGATTTTCCTACTTTCGACTACTTTCAGACTATCATAAAAAATCGAATTTAAGGGAAACCTCATAATAAAAATCATATTTTGATACAAAAATAAACACTTAACTATATTTTTTAAACACATCATGAATATTGATTATGGTCATCAAAAAAATAATAGCACAAGTGAAGTGACAGGCAAAAAATGCAAGGTACAAAGAAAAAAAAATACGCCCTTGAACGAGAATTGCTTTCGTCTATCATGATTAAAGGTTATAAAGATAGAGAGTTAGTGTTGTAACAGCATCCGTCACCTGATATTTCTGCGGGCAGCAGCCGCAGCGCGCGCAGCAGGCCAGCAGCGCCGGCGCGCGGCCGGAGTGCGCCGGCGAGGCCAGCGGCGACGGCGAGCCCGGCCGCTTCGCCGCGCCGTTGAACGGGTTCTCCATTTCCACGAACTCACGGTCCTGGAATTATTCATTTATTCATTTATTTGTTGATTTAATAATAATCTATATAAATAAAAATGAATTGTTGTTCGTTAGTCTGATTAAAGCTCGAGAACGGCTGGGCCGATTGAGCTGATTTTGGTTTTAAAATGTTTGTCGTAGTCCAGGGTAGGTCTAAACGGTGAGCAAATAAGGAAAAATTGCCTGGAACTTTTTTTACCCGTGCGACGCCGGGGCGGGCCGCTAGTAATAATAATAAAAAAAGGTGTGTGTGCGATTCACACACGATAGAAGTGAAACTTCAGTAAATCGACAAAAGAATAAGAAGAATAAAAAAAAACAAAAAAAAAATACTATGCTAAAAGATTTTGTTCGGGCGGTCACCCATCCAAGTACTGGCGTCGCGCAAAGTTGCTTAACCTTGTTAGCGTTTAAGATTGGCTTACCCGACAGGTAAGCCAATCTTATTTCTATTTCCGTTGCATCCGGTTTCAAATCACAACGATTCTAAAGAAGTTTCACTTCAATAAAGCCTTTATTCAGATACTTAACTGTTTACATGTAAACAGTTAAGTATCTGAATAAGCATGAACATTTTAAAATTAGACATCGGCAACTTCTATTGCATCTGTTTGCCCAGATTTGGCAAAGGCCTCTTCCAACTGCTTCCATTCCTCCCTTGTTCGTGCAGTTCTAGACCATGTCTTTCCTGCTGTCTCTCTTATTTCGTCTTTATTTGTTGCTTTATGTGGTTATATAGTTACGCCCTTCACACCGCAAGAGACAGAGATAGATGGAAAAAGATCGTACGAAAGTGATTCTTAAGGGTGGTCACGACCCTCAGCATTGAGGACCACGAAGCTATGAGGAGGAGGTGGTTACAATAAAGGTTTTAACATAATAGATTCCCTGACATGAGCCCCGTTGGGGCATTACAACTTCAACTTAACTAAAGACTTAACTTATTAAACGAGTTCAAAGTCAGAGTCATAGTCTATACATTTATTTTAGGTTTATTGACAGGTCAGCTTAAAATTAATAAAACTGAATTGTTTATGCAAAAAATATCAAGGAAATAACATTGTCTTGACAGTTCGCTTCAATGTTTTATACTGAGTTGAGAAGCGAATAGAACAACACAGCTTTATCAGTTTTTACAATTTTGTAACTTTTACAATTATGGAAACATGATAAGTTTATCATTTACAAAAAAAAAAATTGTCATATCAGGGAGCTATTATAACATGAGCATATCAGTTCGGTCAATCAGAATTATTAGAGCCTGTCAACGTGGAACTAAGCAACAGTTATAACATTACCATTATTATCAAACCTTTATAAGTTAACCAGATCTACCAAGCCACATTTCAGATAAACTACACAGTACAGATAAACTACACTACCGAACAGTTATTTTCAAAATTATTTGTGTAGAATGTTCAACAAAAAAAAACTTTACGGCATCTCGTTCAGCTTACGAACTCTAATAGTGACAACTGAAAATCAGTGTTTGCTTCATGAGAACGTTTTCGCTGAGCCATGGCCTTTTTGGTTAACTGCAACGCACACATGCGCCATCTTAGGTTAATATTTTTTTTTTTTGCTCGATTATTGAAAACGTTTCATCTATCCATCTACCGTCGTCAAATATATCAATGAGAAAGACCCTGTATGCCAAGCTTGGCGAATATGACAACATGACAGGGGGTTATTATGTTAGTCTAAAAGGCTTAACTTTCAGCAGTGGACATTCAGCTAAAAAATATAAAAGTTACAAAGATTCTTTAAAGGAATCTCCTTACCACTATCAAGCGAGCGGCGATTTCGGGTATCGATTAGCAAGTCTCTGAGGCTAGGTGCATACGGCCCTCAGCTACCGATGATAACACTGATGATGATGTTGGTGGTTATGATGATGAAGAACACGACGAATCTGAAGATCACAGCTCTCTTCTCTGTCGTTACACTCTTGACAGAGCGGTCGTGGTCACATTGAGGCATCATTTGGTGTTAGAGACGGACACAGCTTTCTTAACGATCGCCCGCCATCTTTCTCTGTTTGCACCCTGTTTGGTGCAGTCTGACACTGGGACTCCTACTGCGGATTTTATTTGGTCAGTCCAGCGCATTGGTGATCTCCCGCGGGCCCTGGTTCCTTCCACTTTCCTTGCACGACCAGTCGCTCTATGGAGTCCTTATCGCGTCCTGAGACATGGCCAAAGTACTGCAGTATGCGCGTCTGTACTAGTCACGTGCAAAATAACACATGCTGAGTTGAGGGCCTTTTTGGGACACTTGCTGTGTGTTTGTATGTTATATTTTTTTTTTTGTACTATGTTTAATGTGTCCTAAATAAAATGTGTTTTCTTTCTTTCTTTCTTTTACTAGTGTCGATAGACGCGTTCACAGATCACAGCTACAGTTTAATTATTCACCAGTTGCAGTTTATACTCACAGTAGTTCTCTCCAAACACCTAAGAAGGTGGTGATGCTGCAGTTCGAAGATGTCCTCATCTCGGCCCGCGTCGTCGAGCTCCACGCCCGACTCCTGCGCAGCCAGGCGCGCCTCGGCCGCCTTCTTCTTGGACACGAAGGCAGCACCGGACGACGCTTTGGCGATGCGGATCCGGGCGAGCCGGGCTTTCTGGAATAGTTATAAGATTTCATTTAGACGATTGTATCCATTAAAACAAGTCTCACTACCAAATATTTATTAAATTAATTTGAGGGTAAACACTTCGTTTCGTCGCGTTATTGCCCCGCGAGATTATGTCACTTCCTTTTCTCTCAAGCAGCAATATAAACCGTATTTCAGACGCACATATTATTTTAAATAAGCCTACAAAGAACAAGTTAATGCTACCGTTTTTTGGTAACATAATTGTCATAATGCAGTTAGTTTAAGCATTTTTATGTGTGATCAACGGAATAACTTTTATCTAGTTGAATTCTTGTATATCTTTAACAGGGCGGCGTTGTGGAGAAGATGTTGTCAATTATCAACATTGATATCATGCCGGCTAAAAAAGTTATAAAGGTCACGAAAAATTTGATTTTCTCTTATACCTTGCGACCCGTCGCTCGGAGGTCATAGATGTCTTTATAAAAATTCATGATTATCTAATTAAAAAATGTAACAAAGGTTTGCCTACGATGGGTTCTGGGTGTTTTGGTGAACCAAGTAGGTACGAAGCACGATTCAAAACAGATAAAGTATGTTAAAAAACATAACACATGGAAATAAACACAGAATACAAGAGACATAACACAACTGTTTACAAGAAAAGATAACAAGATTATTATCACTCGCGCTGGTTTCGAGCCGTGAGCTGACTGATTCGCGCGCCCTCTGTCTGTCACTGGCGAAGGTGAGCGCGCGGTAAACTCATATCCACCAATCATTTATTTCGAACCTCGGTGTAGCTATGATCATTTACATATTTTTACAATGAATGCTTTTTACATTATCATAAGTGTATGTAGTGTCAGTCAAACTCACGCCGTCAATTAAGATACCATTGAAAATCAACGCTCCCTGAGCAACTTCAGCACACGCTGAGTGGCAACCATTTTGTTTCTTTAGTGTTTTATTATTTAATGAAAATAATGAATGTTGTTATATGCTTGGAGAAACAAATGAAGACTTTCTATTCCATTCATTTAACTAATTAAACTTTATTTAGAACTGAAACTTTGGAACAATTTGTCGCATCTAAGCACAGTACGCTAGAAGACGTTTATTTTGATCACCTACTTTTGCTATGTAATAAATAAATATTTCTGGACAATCCACACAACAACATCTAGCCCCGTGGTAAGCTCTTAGCTTGTGTTACGGGTACTAGACATCTGATATACTTAATATAATATACATACATAGATAGATATTTTTTATTATACACATTAAACACCCAGACCAAGGAGAAAGTGCTTGCAGAACATACAAACACTTGACCCCTCGACGGGAATCGAACCCGCTACCTCTTGCGCCGCAAGCGGACTCTCGCCCACCGCGCCACTGAGGCAGTCAAATTGGCTATTGACTGTACCTATCCAATATCCTGCGTCTTAAAGTTACTAAAGGTCATTGGTCACCTACCCGCTGCGCCTTGCGTTTATCCGCTCGCTGGTTCTGGTGGTATATCCTGGAGAAGTTGGAGACGATGACCGGCACAGGTAGCGCGATCACCAGCACCCCTGACAGGGAGCAGACACCCCCCACGATCTTACCGGCGATGGTGCCGGGTACCATGTCTCCGTATCTGGAACATAATTACAGGGAGTTAAATATTTATCCACTAACACGGTATAAATGCAAGGTGGCCTGTCTAAACTGGCTATTTTTGCTTTCGTACGACGAAACAGAAAATCTTTTAGAAAAAACTAAATGAATTAAAATAGTATATCCAAATACATCATAATATTTTTTGTGTCTATCAAATAAATATTATATTATTTTGTTATTATATTATTACATTATGTAAATGTTTGAGAGTAACAATACCATATTTATATTAGGTCCTTACATATGAAATTGGCGTTTTGTATGGGAGGAACAAAAAGTCGAATATTTTTTAATATAATATATTTAATTAATCAAAGTATGAACCATTATTTTCTATGCACTTTTGCCATCTTATAGGTAGTTCATTGATCCCTTTACTAAAAAAACCAGTCGGACGGGAATCAATAAAATCTTTGAAGGCGATTTGGACTGCCCCATCGGAGTTGAATTTTTTCCCTTGCAAGAAGTTATCCAAATTTCGAAAAAAATGGTAATCTGTTGGAGCAAGGTCCGGGGAGTACGAAGGATGTCTTAGACTTTCCAATTGAAGCTCTTCTAATTTAGTAGCCGTCTGTTGCGCAGTGTGTGGTCTAGCGTTGTCGTGAAGCAGCAGTGGCGTGGAGCGATTGACCAGCCTAGGTTGTTTAGCCGCTAGCTTTTCCATCATGGTTTGCAATTGCTGACAATAGACATCAGCCGTAATAGTCTGGCCAGATTTGAGAAAACTGTAATGAACAATACCGGCACTAGTCCACCAAACGCTTACAAGTAACTTTTTTGGGGTTAATTTTCGCTTGGGGCAGGATTTGGCTGGCTGGCCAGGATCCAACCATTGCGCTGAGCGCTTCCGATTATCGTAAAGAACCCATTTTTCATCACAGGTAATGATTCGGTTTAAAATACCTTCATTATTGTGCCGGTTTAGTAATGTAACGCAGCAGTCGACGCGCGTTTGCCGGTTTGCTTCAGTCAATTCGTGAGGTACCCACCTTTCAAGCTTTTTAATCTTCCCAATTTGCTTCAAGTGAATTAAAACAGTTTTATCACTAACACCGCAGCCTGCAGCTAACTCGGACGTGGTTTGCGATGGATCCGCTTCCACAATAGCCTTCAACTCTTCATTATCAACTTGAGTCTCAGGCCGTCCACGGGGCTTGTTCTGCAAGTCGAAATTTCCAGAACGAAAACGTTGGAACCAAAAACGAACTGTGTTTTCTTTTGCAACACGACCGCCATATACATCATTCACCCTTCGAGTTGTTTCCGCAGCACTAGTGCCACGGCGGAACTCGTACTCGTAAATAATGCGATATTTTAAGTTTTCCATTTTGTAAAATGAGTGACGCAAACAGAAAAAAACAGAAGAAAAAAAACAAATGAATGACGATCATCGAAGCACAAATACATGAGTCTATAGCTGTACAAATTTGAATTTGGAATTCCTTACCAAAGAGGAGAAATTTGTGATTAAAGTGGCCAGTACGAAAAACGCCAATTTCATATGTAAGGACCTAATATATATACTTTATCTATATATTTATGTACCTGTGTATTTTATATATTTATATATATATATATCAAATTTTTATTATACACACACACACACACACTCACACACACACACACACACACATTGCTATTAGTAATTAATTATTATATCGATTAAACCTTAAATACCATTATTGGATAATTATGTATAAAAAAAAACCAAGGAGTGGGCGTTAATATACGCGACACAGTTTCCGAACTAATGCGTATATTATCGTGCTATAGTTATAAGAATCCCGATGTTAATGTTTTCCAATAAAGAATTTGAATTTTTTATTTTTTTAATTTTGAATTGGATGCGTTAGATTTGGACATTGTCACGAAGGTATGGTCAACAGCAAAACAAACTGAGCAAAACAGTGTCCCAAAATAATGTAATGCAGTAAACTAAGTTACTGAAGTAAAAGTTACTGACTATTTTACCTACTCGTAGTTTGTCAAAAGTGAAGGATTTAACGCGTCATAAGTGATGATCACATTTATTCGATCGTCGGTGTTATTATGATCAATTACTTTTGACTTACTAAAACTTCATTTGAAATTGACACTTTCGTATAACTTCTTACATCTGGCACGTCGGACGAGAGGATGTTTTGAAACGTCGATTTTGTTCACTTACTTTTGCTGTGGACTGTACCAAGGTTATTTTAATAATACAACATCTAGCCCCGTGGTGAGCTCTAAGCATTATGTTACAAGTACTAGATATCTGATATACTTAATATAATAGTCATACATAATATAGATTTTTTTATTATACATATTAAACACCCAGACCAAGGAGATCGTACTTGCAGAACAGACAAACACTTTCACCCTCGGGTTCACCATTTTACGGGGGTAGACAGTCTACCGAATTTTTTTAGCAAATTATCATGCACTCTTGTCCATATACGATGCCCCACTAGTGGGACGGCTTTGTTGGAGCAATTCGTTCCGGTACGTAGACGAATTCATAATTAAAAAGTCCCGGTCCCAGAAAAAGCACACTATCTAATAACTGCTTTTGATGAGAATAGTACTTAGTGTATTTAATTCTAGCTATCTGTTGTATCTGGTGATATATCTGTTGTCTCCCAGATAGAAATGGGCGGCTAGTTCTGTGACCAGCCTAAATCACAAGTAGGTATTTGAAATTTTGAAACTTTTCTTAAGATTCTAAGTTGGCTGTCGGTTAGGTACCTGTTCTACACACCGGTCGTTTGAGTTCAGGCCCCATGAGTGATTTATCTGTATTTTATAATTAATACGAGACAAAAAATGTTGGAAAGCGATATAGTTAAATTATATTGTTAAACTTCAAACTAAATGCTTGTTTCGAATTTTATTTGCTTTCGTTTTCGAATACCTTATCTTGTATTCATCACGTTTAACTGTAGAACAGCCATTCTCAAATTGATATGTGCGGCTGTTTATAAATATAGGAAAAAGTAGAAGAGAGATATTTTGATCACTTTGGGGGCATACTTATGATGATTCGCAAATATCAATTTTACGGTGCCTGTATTAATTTAAGCTCAACAAGTATTTTATATTGTGTCATGTATAAAATAGTATAAAATTGGATTATTTTATTCCTTATTCATTTATAAGATTTGTTAAAATCAAACAATGGAAATAAATGTTTTTTTATCGATATAACAATACGAAACATGAAGAATATTAATTTCATAAGCAGCCTAAAAATAGTGTAATCTTCCATCAGTTGCATAAACAGGTAAATGCTAAAAAAAACCCTAATTGTTATACAGTTACTTCCTCTTAAAATAAACATACAAATTCCTCACAAGTTCAAAAACAAGGTTGTTTTATTCGACCTCGCACAACAAAACAAATATCGACAATGAACTTCACAGACATATTTCCACTAACACTAACAACTGCGCATGCGCAGCTCGTAAATGAATCACTCACACATGGCGCTGGCGTCGGAAATGTATATTCTTACGGTTGCTACTTTTCGCTACATTAGGGCAGATTTATGTAGGTGTTGTTTTAGACAGCGATTCGGTGGCCTTGCCAATTCGTGTTCATTCAAGAAAATCATGTGATTTAGCTGTTGGTCATTTATATCATTATCATTGGAGTATTAGAGCTCATTATGTGTATGTAAGGCCTTCACAGTTTGCCAACCCTAGGTTTATTTTCAGTTAGTATGTGTTCCTGAATGAAAGCCTTGGGATCAAACCCAGGCACACCTCTGGATTTTTCTCGTTGTATAATCGATGTGACTAAAGTTTGAGTGCTCTATCTCTCTTGTTTGTCCTTGGTACGGTGGGCTATAACAAACTAGAAGTCAGGCGGGATATAACGCTGATGACTTACATATTTCGCCGTATTAGAGGTCTGGTATATAATCCACCAGTCCTGGCGCATATAGGATTTTATGTACCCACGTAATATGTATATGTACGCAGACAACCTTCGCTCTTTGCCATACCAACGGCAAGAACTAAGTTATGGAGCATGTCTCCTTTTCAGCGGGCTCTACGCACACTCAATAGCAGTGCGCGCGAGGATGTTGAGTGTAATATCCGAAATAAATTTTAATTGTGCCGTGTCCCAGTACTTAGATTAAATAAATAGAATTAATTAGAATATCAATTAGACTTGAACAATATATTTGTAAATAAATAAAAAAAACTCTCTCCAAGAGATAAGTCCCTGTGTCCCAGCAGTATGAACGGAATTAAATAATTAATAGGATGATGATGATGATGTGCTTTAAAGAGCACGAGCACGGTGAAGGTACACCAACCCGCACTTGGCCAGTTAGAGAGAAATCCTTGTGTCCCAGCAGTAGGAACGTAAATAGGTGGCGTAGTACGTGTTCCTACAAATCAATCCTTCATCTTCTAAAAAAAAGTGGGTGGGTGAAAATTGAGCGCTCTTGTACGACGTGCTTTCACAAAATGCCAAAAAGTTAATCTTAGATTTGATTTTTTTTCATTTAAAATGATTTTTGATGAGTTCTAGATGTTGTGAATAATTTACGTAATAACAACTTCCCTTAGACAGTATTTCCACTAACACTAACAAGTCCGCACGCGTTGTAAATGAATCACTCACACACGCGGGAAACGTCGGAAATTGTATATTTTACGGTAACTACTTTTCGGTACATAAGGGCAGACAACCGAGTACGAGTACATAATATAGTTATGTACTCAAGCAGTTACTGGTATTGTTGCGTTTGCCAAATCATGTCCATTCAAGAGAATGTTGTGATTCAGTTGTTTATTATTATCTTCAGACTATTCGAAGGCTATGCAGAGAAGATTTGTGACGCGCTTGTGGTCTAACAGGAGAGAATTAAATTAGTTTAAGTTAACTTGACAATGGATCTTTCTGAATGGGAAGATGTCATGAATATACACATATACACATTTATGTGTATATTCATGACATCTTCACAATTTACGTTTTGAAACCTTTTTTTTATAAATGTGTGTTGGCAGTGCCGTGCTCAACACCCAGACAGGCGGCACTGGAAACCAGCGCTGTGTCTACATTCGTGCAGACATAGCACATGCTGGCTAACTAACTTAATAATGTTCTCTGTTATATTTTTGTACATAAATAAGTATTTTTCTTTCTCAATACCTGTACCGACTGACATCTAGTCATAATACTATATATTCCAAAGATAGCTTTACGCCTCAAGCTTACACTACACATGTATGTTGCAACGATCTCATTATTATACTGCGTGTTGTGTACTTAGGTACTACTGAGCGTTACAAATATGGACCGTATTTATAGTCTACGCAACGAAGGAAAATTAAAGGAAATAATTCGTTTAGAAGCAATTTTCGATCACGATGATCTTTTGGATTAAGATTTTAATTAGATACATATGTTATTAAATATATGCCGTACCTACATAAATAAACTTAATTTGACGCCTTTCTCAATAGACGGTAAGAAGTCCAAAATTGTAATAACTACAAAAATTTGATATAGATGTGTTGTTCTATTAGCTTCTCAACTCAGTATAAAACTGAAGCGAAATGTCAAGACCATGTTATTTAATTAATAAAATTTTGTTTAATTAATGTTAAGTTGATCTGTCCATGTATGACATAATGTGCTTCCCAGGAAATAAACTGTCTTTGACTTTGACTTTAACACCGCACCCACGATTACAACTTATATCTCCGAGCTTACAAAATAACTACCGTTATACGATATAGATATTGCTCTGATTTAGCTAAAACTAGTTTATTTTTCTACACAAAGGCCCCATACTTAAATATAGGATACCTATTAGTCCGCTATTATGGAAAAAGGCGTGATGCTGCGGCCATGAAATTTTTTAAACATGAAACCCTTGTCAATAATTGACTAAGTATATTTTTTTGTACTTTTTAGACCCAAATATCTGAGAAACCATTACACTTTAGATACTTAGATCCATGACTTTTTGTTTGCAAGCATTTGCCCTGTCGATTGATCTGCGTTTCAACACTGACCACAAAATTATGTTTTTATTTAAATGGTGGACGAGCTATTCTAAATAAAATAAATAAAACAAGACAAATCACTCATCATACAAAAAAAAAAAAATCTAGCCCAGTAGTAAGCTCTAAGCTTGTGCTACGGGTACTGGATATCTGATATAGTTAATATAATAGGCATATATGTTATTTATATTATGCATTTTAAACACCCAGACCAAGGATAAATGTTGTAACTCCAATAGTTAATAGTTCAACTTGGTAAGGCTTATAACTTTGAAAAATCATAAAGATCAGACAGAGGCATAGTCCAGCAGTTATTCTGAAAGTATTATGATTTCCATTCGTGTAAACTCAATAACTAGCACAGAAGCCTTACGCCGAGTTAGAGTAAACATCGATACATTTGTTCTCAAGGCCGACGTAGCAACACAAAGGACTATAACTTTGTTTACATCGTAACAAGCAAACATACAGACGTTTATATTGTGGGAGTATATATGAATTTAGCTTTCCTGTTCTACTTTATCAGTATTTGAGTTTTAAGAAGTTTACTGTTGAGTAAGATAAGATTATTCAGATTAGTCAAAGAGCTATGGAAAGGGCTCTGGCTTTCTCTACGGGATCGTATCAAAAATGAGGAGATTCGTAGAGGAATAGCCAAACGGAAGTTGGCATAGCCAAACGGATTAGCTCTTTAAAGTAGCAGTGGGCATGTCATATAGAACGCAGAACCGATGGTCGTCGGTGAAAATTTTGGAATCTGAGCACTAGTTCTAGTTTTATATAGCCCACTTATCGAAAACGGCTATGGGTTACTTCTTACTGAAAATACGGGTAATCCAAAAACACAGACCATTTCATGTACCTAAGCTAACTAATTTTGCTAAGCTATTAAATATTAAAAGTGACTAATATATGTGCGACATTCTACGTCTTCTACATTAGATAGTGCTATTGTGTAGAGGTTCCATGCAAACCCATTACCCACATAACAATAACTCACACAAAAACAAGAACTACGTAATACAATTACGTAGTTCCTGTTCTGTTTCATGCAGTCATTATACAGAACCGCGGCAGAGTTACAAGTTCAATTCCAAATATTTTTTAACCATCGCGTATAGGAGCAGGTGGAGGGCGGCGTTCAACGCGGCTCTAGGCTTAGGCCGATATGGTAAAAACCAGTGAGCAACGCGCGTTCGCAGTAGAATACGATGTGTTCAAAGAACTCCTTACGCTTTATAAGGGCATTACGTTTATACCCTGCACAATTTGGATCTAAATATATATATTTTTTATAATAAAAGCAACACAAATTAACTCAGCAACCTGTGAAAGGATCATTGTTAGGCTTGAAGCCCAAATAACTTTTTAAATAATCATTGTTTTTAACAATACTATGATGATCCAGTTGCTTTCGTGATCATGGCGCTTGCAACAGCGTCGAAATATCGGTAAACTCAAAAACCGTCAAATCATGGTATGTTACCCGTTTTAAATCATAGTATTGAAGCCCAAATGTCAAACACTAAAGGGGATTTCTGGAGTAAGCAGAAATCCCCTGCAAAGTGCATAATTGATTACGGAACCCTTTTAATCTTTTGCATTATAAAATAAAATAGTTTAACAATAAGTGGACATGTGATATTCCCCAACCTGCATTTGGCCAGAGTGGTGAATTAAGGCCTAAATATCTCTCGCCAAGAGAGAAGTCTCTGTGTCCCAGCAGTGGGAACGTTAATAGGGTGATGATGATGATGATGAATAAGTAAGGTTTATCACTTAATAAAAATCATGAACATTTAATTTTGTTCTAAATCAATCCCCTGGCTCCTGGTCCCCTAAGAGCAGTGACAGTGCGAAGAGAAATTGCCATTTCTAATCCATGAACGGGTTAATAGTTTATTTATTTAAGTGAAGTGGCTATGGAATACTAATTTATTTATACTTTGTGCACAAGAAACAATGTATAATGGGGGACTTATTGCTAAAAGCATTCTCTACCAGTCATCCTAGACTAATATAAAAAAAAACAAGATGTTTATAAATTTCTGACCGCCGTAAACTCTTGAGCATTATTCATAAGCTCATTAAAATGCCTAAAGTGAGGGAAACGCTTAGCGAATAAACTATACTAATCCTACTTAGAATAAAGGTCGCATTTCCCTAATCGTTGTAAACCATTCTCAGTTATAAGTGGTTGTGATAAGGTGTATTTTTTCGTGTTTAGTTTTGAAGGACCAACCTTGTGGTAAACATACGGTTTAAAATTAGCGTTGATTCGTTTCTTACGTTTTTTATACGTAAACAAGCATTAAAATTTGACTATCACCACTATTTTGAGGGATGGTGTATTTATGCTGCCACTAAAAATCCATGAAAATTAAATATTATAAGCCAATAAACGCGATTTTATATAGTTAAGAATCTCATACTTATCGAATTAATATTTTTTTAGTTTTTTATTGAATTATTTACAAAAGCTAGGAAGTGTTTATCGGTATACTTACCTAAAACAAAGAATTAATATTATAATGTTAGCCGCGGGCGCGGGCTCAGATCTCAGCTAAAGAAAATGAACAAAGGGGTGACTACCTTCTTGGACCTCAAAATCAAACCCGCTTGCCAAGCGTAGAGAGTATTGGCCAATCGGGGACAGTACTTTACACTTTCTCCGTGGTCTGAGTCTTAAAATGACATCTGACATTGACACTAGCAACTTGTCTTATTAGAAAATAAAGAAAATCCGAAATAAAAAAACCAAAAACTCGTGTGGCACTCTAGTACCATGGACGTTAGTCGGCATAAAGTTTTGTGGCACTACAGTACCACTGGACGTTCAAGTGGATAATAAAAAATATGTATGTATATTTAAAGTATATCAGATGTCTAATACACGTAACACAAGCTAAGAGCTACCCACGGGGCTAGTTGTTATTGCGTAAAAGAACTATTACAATCAAATTAATTTGAATTATTTGAATCAGTCCTTAGCTACGCTACACATAACAACTTATTGGTTCCAAACATCAAAAACATAAAAATAAATAAAAAATAAGTCAAAATCCCACCCCGTCGGTACACACACTCGCTGAAAGTTCAGCGTACACAATAACGACGTAAGCAAACAGGAAACGCCCCGTAATTAACGAGAAACGCCGCCGTGTGTTTACGTTAACGGTCTAACGGAGATTAACGGATTACGAGGTTATGGAACGGATTTCTTAGCTTCCACAGTTTTTAAATGGTTTTTTAGTGAAAAGAAAATCGTTAAGCGAGTTTTTGTTGCGTATATGGGCCCGTGAGGGCCGATATATTGGCCGTGATATTGGTGGCGTGGTTTTAATTTGAAGGCTAAATTCTTCGTGTTTTGACCCATTAGTAATACTTATGACTATTATTTAACTTTACTCCCCGTTGCGTTGTCCACAATATTTGTATATGCATGTAGAAATATTCTCTCTATAAATATTAACATTGTAAAAAAGTTTAAATTTGATACTTTTCACTACTTCAGCTATCAGAGTTTCAGAGCTTAGAAACAAACATACAGACAAAGACATGTTAAATTTTTAAGCATTTGTGAACGTATACCTTAAACGAAACCTACAGATTACCTTCCGTTACTTTTTAAATTAAAATAGGTAGAATTTATAAAACTAGCAATTTTTTTTCCCACCCAGCAACATCTAGCCCCATGGTAAGCTCTAAGCTTGTGCTACGGGTAGTAGACATCTGTTAAACTTAATATTATAGACATCCATATATAGATATATTTTATTATACATATTAAACACACAGGCCAAGGAGAAAGTGCTAGGAGAACATACAAACACCAACCCCTCGGCTAGAATCAAACCTGCTCCTCGCCCACCGCGCCACTGAGGCAGCTATAAGATTAACAATAAAAAGTGGAATAAAAACAACTTAGCAAAGACAATAACGTAATTCACTCATACATACTACAAAACTACAAATTCTAATTTATGTTTATGGTCTATACATTTATGAATAATAAAATTTAAATAGCTAAACCTTGGTCTGTAATTTTGAAATTATGAAACAGTTTTTAATTTATAACACTCCATTTTATTGTCGATCTCGTTTTTATAATGCTATTACGAAATTACGAAAGGTGTTTATAAATTATTACCGTCTAATGGTTCTTTTTGAAGTAGTAATCTACTTGCTGAAAATGTCGGTTATCTCTTTTGATCTCAAGATTACTCGAGTAAATTATACTTGATAAACTCCCATCTTAAACACCTCTATCTAATATACCTACTAAAATGCCGTTTTAAATAAATAAAATAAATATTTCCAGACAATTCACACAACAACATCTAGCCCCGTGGGAAGTTCTCAGCTTGTGTTACGGGTACTAGATATCTGATATACTTAATATAATAGTCATACATAGATATTTTTTATTATACATATTAAACACCCAGACCATGGAGAAAGTGCTTGCAGAACATACAAACACTTTCACCCTCGGTGGGAATCGAACCCGCTACCTCTAGCACCGCAAGCGGACCCTCGCCCACCGCGCTACTGAAGCAGTCAGCAGTTTTGGCTACTGGGAGCCCCCTTGACTTTATTCCGAAGGTCGTGGCTTCAAACTCCGCCACGCACCTCTGGATTTTTCTTCTTGAAATATGTACGTGCGCTTTAAAACACGTTCCTTAACGGTGAAGGCAAGGAACTTTTTAAGAGTTTGAAGAACGTGTGACATTCACCAACCGCGTTTGGCCAGCGTGGGGAATTAAGGCCTTTTAATAATCTCTAACGTCAAGAGAGAAAACCCTGTGTCCCAGCAGTGGGAACGTTAATAGGGTGATGATGATGATGTTGAATATTGCAACAACCTTAAATTCATTGGGTGGTATTAAGATTTATAAACTGATAATGAAAGCGACTTAAGAGAAAATTTATTTATTTATATTTATATATATTTTCAGGTATGCTAAAATAGCCTTTCCTGGAAGTTCTGGATAACGTCATGTGAATTTTCATTATATTATATATAACGTCATTCAGCCATGATGACCACATGAAATATAAGGTGTTCATGTTTAGTCCTTCTGTTAGCCTGTCCAAAAATACTGGCACCTTTTAGTCCCTTTACCAATAAATACGAAAGTGCCAAGATATCCTCGTATAGCATCAAAGTTCGGGAGTGGTAGCTTAAACTTTATATTATAAGTTTTTAAACTTACTTTACTTAGAAACATAATTTTAAATTAATATTCATATTTATATCATTATTTATTTTTAACCCCCGACCTAAAGAGGGGTATTATAAGTTTGACGTGTCTGTCTGTCTGTCTGTATGTCTGTGTGTCTGTCTGGGACATCATAGCTCCCGAACGGATGGAGCGATTTCAATTTAGTTTTTTTTTGTATGAAAGGTGAGTTTGGCCCGGGTGTTCTTAGACATGTTTTATGAAAATCGGTTTGATGAAATCGTTTAAAAGTTATGGGGGTGAGAGTGGGGAAGGAAAACCGAAAATCTGCAAATATACTAGTGTGGGGTATCAAATGAAAGCGCATCGCGTCCACATTACATAATCTTATGTTGTTTTACATTTAAGGAAATGAAGGCATTGGAATCGGGGGTTTTTCTTAAATTTTAAATTTAGATTTATATTTCGTAAATTTATTTAAGATTAAATAACATATTCTAAATTTAAAATTAAAAAAGGACCCCGACCCAAAATCTTAGTTTCGAAGTAAAACATTTTTTTTGTAATGTGCATGATGCATTTTCATTTGAGACTCCTCGAGTATATTGATTGATTTTATTTCTTCGTTCTCATAACTTGTAATCGGTTCAAAGGATTTTCATTAAACATCTCTAACAACACTCGCTCAAAAGTAACCTTTCATACAAAAAATATAAATTAAAATCGATTTCACCGTTTGGGAGCTATGATGCCACAGACAGACAAACAAACAAGTCAAACTTGTTTTTTTACTGTAGGGGGTTAAAAATGCCTTTAACAACATCCATTTCTTTATTTTAGTTGTAATTTGAAGTCAAAGTCAAAACTCTCGATCTTCGAGATGTCAGTGCAGATCTCAGTTCCCCCACGTAAAAGTACACTTGGAAATGTAAATTTTTTTACGCAGTAAATAATTAATAATAAGGTAATAATCAGTTTTACAAAATGAAATATATTATATACTAAAAACAATAACTTTTTTCGTGTTTCGTAATGTGGCCCGGAGAAGCCATCTACCTTCTAGGTCGTCATGCTCCATCTTTGACCACTTAACATCAGGTGAGATTATGGTCAAATGAAGGCTTATTATTTTAGCTTAAAAAAAAACTCAAATTAAATTAAATTACTGCCTAAGGAAGTTATAATAGAAGGAAGGTTATAGGTAATTTTTTCCGGTAAAATCCACAAGGCCATGGCGTGAATAGCTAAAGAAAACGAAGAGTAAACTGATAATAGAAATAAAGTTTTTGATTGTTTGGTTAAACACGCTTATATCAGGAAGTACTGCAGCAATTTAAAATGCTTTAAAGATAATTTATTTCAAAAGATAATTATGTTTTTAAGCGCCTAATAACAACAAAAATTTTAATAACTACAAAATTGTAATAACTGATAAAGCTGTGTTGTTCTATTCACTTCTCAACTCAGTATAAAATATTAAAGGGAACTGTCAAGACATTGTCATTTCCTTGATATTTTTATTGTAACAATCTTTAGTTTCATTAACTTTAAGTTGACATATGTCTGTGCTTTTAAGGAAATAAACGTGTTTTACTTTGAGTTTAATTAACGACGTCTGAAGCGCAGGGGCTATTTCTCGCCGGGGGCCAGATTTTGAACGATATACAATTTCTGGTTTTGGGTCTGATTGTTATCATAAGTATTAATTTTACAAAAAAAAATCTCTGTACTATAATCAGTCAACTAACACCCATAGTATAAGCTTTGCTTAGTTTCGGGCTAGGTGATGCTGTGTGATTAGTCCGGAAATATATATTAATTTAATAAAATATCTGGGTCTAGACCTGTGCTAGACTGAGGCCAGTGCAGATAAAGATAAACACAGTTAAAAGCCCACAACCACAATATTACACAGATTAATGTCGATACATCGAGAAAGATATTTTTCGTGTAACAACAACGCACGGCCAACACAAACAACATTATATGTTTGTGTTGGAGCTTCTCCGACTGTTTGTATCGGCTGGAGTTGTCCCACCTGGATTTTTCGGGTTTGTAGATATACAAGTTTTATACAACGTTCGTTTTTGCCTATTATTGCAGTTTATATCGATTTTTAACCGACTTTAAAACCGAAAATATAGGGATATTACTGCAATGAGCTAACGCGCGCAGATGAGCACTAGCGTAGACTGAGAAGAAAATAATTTATTGATTCTAGGTTAGCAGTTTTATCTGAAACTGCATTAAGTCCGCTTGTGGCGCACGAGGTAGCGGGTTCGATTCCCGTAGTGGGGTCATGTTCTGCAAGCACCCTCTAATCTCTAATCTGTCGCCAAGAGAGAAGTAGTGAATTAGTTATTATATTTTGAATAAGTATTGGCATTGAGGACTCACGTTAAAAAAATAAAAATAAATAAATAATGATTTATTTAAAACAAATAGTTATTTTACAGCTTTGGGCCAATTATAACTATTTTAGACTTAAAAACTAGACTTATTTATTACACACATATATACAATTTAACAAAAATTTAATAGAGCACACAAAAACACGTTAAAAACCATATTGTGACTGACTTATCGGTAACTAAATCTGAAGACCAATAAATATCTGGTATTTTTTTAAATTTGGTTTAGCCTAATTTTGTGCTCGACCATAGCATTTTATTTTGTTAATTTTTGTCTGAATCGTACTTAAGCTTTGTGAAGATCTAAAAATAAAGCTTAGAATAAAAAAATATATAAGTAAATATTTCTGGACAATAAACACAACAACATCTATCCCCGTGGTAAGCTCTAAGCTTGTGTTACGGGTACTAGACATCTGATATACCTACTTAATATAATAGACACACGTATATAGATATTTTCTTAATATACATATTAAACACCCAGACCAAGGAAAAAGTGCTTGCAATAATAATGTTTAAATACCTATTCAACGATACCCCACATGACTCTTAGTTATATTTTTTTTATTCTACAAAATGGCGGTTTGTAGTTGCCATATTGAATTTTCACTTACGTCATGTCTTTTTTGACACTCACCGTATTACGAGAAACCGATAGAAGCATAATTCATAAAAATTGTCCCCAGCGTTTGGTCTGTATAGTGATACAAAGGAACATAAATACATACAAACATAGACTGATAAACACATTACTACTCCTTTGTCGCGCAGTCGGGTAAAAATAAGCAGTTAATATTGCAGAAAGGTACAGGGTACTTATACAAAATAACGATTCTTGTATGTAATAAAATAGTGTTTGTTTGACTGTAAATTACATTGCACTGTATTTTACGATATTCTCCGAAATGTCCACATTGTCTCGTTCAGGTCACGAGAAACAGTGGCATAATGATACTCATGAATCATTTGTTTTGAGACTCATAAATGTCCCTTCTAGACGATGCGGGAATATTTACTTCCTTTATTACACTTTTCAGATTTTTTTTAAAAGGGTTCGAACATTTTTGTATAGAGCCTGGCATACATACTAGTCCGCGATTTTGAAAAAAACTTCATTCTGCGGCCAGTGATGAAACTCATGTCAACAGAGTAAATGATTACAAACGAAAAGTGTTCCATGATCAAGTCTCCTAAGTGTTACGGTTTCTGAGATATATATATAAAAAAAATTGTTGTGGACCACCCTTAACATTTAGAGGGATGACAAATAGATGTTGTCCGATTCTCCACCCTGGCCGATAGCATCGGTCGAGCCGTTTCGGAGAAGTAAGATTACAAACACCGCGATACGAGAATTTAATATTGTATAAGATACTAGCTGACCCCAGCAAACGTTGTTTTGATAAATGAAAAATTGATGTTGGCCGATTCTCAGACCTACTCAATATGCTCACAAAATTTCATGAGAATCGGACATTTGTTTCGGAGGAGTATGGGAACGAACATTGTGACACGAGAATTTTATATATAAGACTAGCGGCCCGCCCCGGCGTCGCACGGGTATAAAATTTACCCGGTAATTATTCAAATTTTTCTCGCCGTAAAAACCATCCTATCTCTCAAGTTGGATCGAACTGCACATGGTGTGCGAATTTTATTATAATCGGTTAAGTGGTTTAGGAGTCCATTGAGGACAAACATTGTGACACGAGATTTATATATATTAAGATGATGATATAAAATTAAATTTTGCTCGCTATTACGTCATAGGTCAGATTTCACTGCGCCATTAAACTCATCAAAGAAAACCACACACTAAACTAAATCAATACGAAATCCTAAACACACCTTCAAGCCATACAATACAATAACTCATACAATTCATACAAAGGGTTATAATGGCTAGTTCTAATTCAGTCAAGGTTGAGGGACAAAGGGATGGAAATATGGAAATAAGTGGGATTTGGATTCCGTAAGTTATAGTCTTCGGAATACTGTTTATAAAATGGTAAGTATAATAAGAAGTATAATTGCGGATTCGATTCCCGCCGCAGGACCAGGTTTTTGTACGGTTTCGGGTATAAGTGCTTTTATGTATTTACAAAAAAAAATCTATGTAGTATATCAGTCACCTTATAACCATAATACAAGCTCTGTTTGGAGTTAGGTGATGCTGTGTGATTAGTCCGGAAATATTTATTAAATTAAATATCTTCTTATTTTATTATTTTTAATAAAATATAAAACATTGAAGCGAACTGTCAAGACAATTTTATTTCCTTGATATTTTTTGTTTAAGCAATTTAGTTTTATTAATTTTAAGTTGACCTGTCCATGTAGGCTATGTGCTTTTAGGGAAATAAACGTTTTGACTTTGACTTTGAAGGAAAACCGAAAATCTGCAAAAATACTCGAGTGGGGTATCAAATGAAAGCGCATCGCGTGCACATTACTAATCTAAGGCATTGGAATCAGGGGTTTTTCTATTGTTTTAAATTTAGATTTATTGAGAATATAACTGGCGCCAATTTTTTTTAATATGTTTTTTATTTATACCATAATATATAATATATCTTATAATAATACTATAAAGCTGAAGACTTTAATAATAATAATAATAAATTAATAAATAGGCGAAATTTAGAAGCTGTCTAAGTACGACACTTTGTTTATTTGTTGAAGTTCTAACTGATTTGTATTTATTATTAATGTTTTTCCCTGGCGTTAATTGTAACGAAAACTGCCAAGTGTCGTTCTTAGACAGCTTCACAATTTTGACACTGGAAGCGCTAGTTAGAATCTTTGCATCGCCAATAAAATGATGCAATAGCTCTATAAACATAGAACTTTGTTTCCGGTGGAAACGGAAATAGCAGGGTTTGAGGCTGCTCGCGACAACGCGCTGCGCCGACAACGTTACGAAAAGCGTTTTTCAATTTTTTTAATAAAATATTTTTTTCTAATTTTATTTATTTTTTACGAAACACTTTTACATTGCCATTACAGTTTGACACCAATGCGACAATGGAAAATAACAAGTAAATTAAATTCATTACAATTAGAACATACACAAGTATATATGTATATTTTAATGTTGTAAAGTAAATAAAGTTATATAATAATTATTATTATTATTAAAAAGTCTTGTCTCGGTCTGAACTAACCCAAATGATACATACTTTTCAATCCATAAAATATAATTTTGAACTGACTTTGACAGGGGTTTTTTTTCCCATCATTCAATCAATATTGTGTTTAAAAAGCCAATTCAATACGTATTTCCAATATTCTATATACCCTTTATAGAAGTGGTCATTGATGTGTTCATTGCAAACACTTAAAAAAATAAATTTCAGGATATGAAAAAAAAAGCATTTTAATTATTTACTCTAATCAACATGTTTCGTATTAAAATTTTGTGCGTACCTACACAATCGATATCTCAATAAAAATATTATATATATTTGATTTTTAAAAAAGTCCGTGTTCCTTTATAAGTTAATAAAAAAAAAATTCTCAAATGTGTGTATGCAATTTTTTTCTAAAATCGATGTCATGGTTAAAATTAATCTTATTTTATCAGACCTTCCTATACTGATTGAAACTTTTATTAACCCTGGATATTTAACCCCCGACAAAAAAGAGGGGCGTTATAAGTTTGACGTGTCTTTCAGTTTATATGTCTGTCTGTCTTTTTTTTTTTTTTTTTTTTTTTTTTTTTATTATTGATAAGCCTTCATTTGACCACAATCTCACCTGATGTAAAGTGAAGATGTGGTCTAAGATGGAGCATGAAGGCCTAGGCCTGTCTGGGACATCATAGCTGCCAAACGAATGAAACGATTTCAATTTAGTTTTTTTGTATGAAAGGTGAGTTTCGAGTGTTCTCAGACATGTTTGATGAAAATCTTTTACAAGTATGAGGGTAAAAGTGGGGAAGGAAAACCGAAAATCTGCAATGTGCTCGAGTGGGGTCTCAAATGAAAGCGCATCACGTGCACATTACTAAATAGTGTGAATTTTTACTTTTAAGGGAAATTAGGTTCTGGAATCGGGGGTTCTTTTTTAATCTCTATAAATAAAAATGAATTGTTGTTCTTTAGTCTGATTAAAACTCGAGAACGGCTGAACGGATTTATCTTATCATAGTCTTGAAATGTTCGTGGAGGTCTAGGGAAGGTTTAAAAGGCGAAAAAAAATCTAATAATTGCCGGGATTTTTTTTTTAATAAAAACCCTTGCAAAGCCGGGGCGGGCCACTAGTTGTAAATGAAGATTGTTTACTTTTGAAGTAATAATAGGTACTTCGTAGTAGGATAGTTATATTCATATTCTAATTAGACTTTTTAAGAACTAACTTATCAAGCTGTTTATTTGAAAATAGTTTTTCTATAAGTTTTAGAGAATTACGTAGTAGGTTTAGGAGTAGGAGACTAGGACTAGGGTTGGAGTAGGATTGTGTTTGAATAAGTTAATATAAATGGCAAAATAACCGCTGGATCAACTTGTGGTATAATTATATATGTAGATGTGGGGGTACTAGACAGTGTGGTAGTACTAGATACTTTAAACTTGAGGCTAGTCTAAAAAAGCTTTTGCATTCAATTAAATTTACGTAAATGCACTCATTTCATAGGTAAAATATCCGTTAACACAATTTTGGTTAATTTATCATCATTGATTTGATAATGTAGTAATGGCATGAGGTTTTCTCGTAAAATGATATTTACTCGGGTCACTTAATGTTTTGTGAGTACAAATTTTCATATTTAAAAGTACCTAGTATATTTTTTTAATTCAAGGAATTAGGAATGGGTTTACAAAAAATTGCATTGTGCAATTAAAGTCACTTTATTCAGTTCCAAAGTTGCCGGTGCCGTCCTATGTCACTTACCTTAATCATGTAAATGCTGTTTCCGTGCAAGTCGTGTTATCAATGCGGCTTATCCAATGCATTCTCTGTGTGACGTCACCGTTCGATATTAATCTACATAATGTACCTCTAATATAGTTATATACTGGTACTGCTACATTTGTGGGCGTAGATTCGTGTCGCGTTGGCGCTAAAACATCGTGTAGGGGTTAACGCGATGTTCTTGTCTATATAAATAAATTAATTAATTAATACAACACATTTTAGTTTTTAACCCCCGACCAAAAAAGAGGGGTGCTAAAAGTTTGATGTGTCTGTCTGTCTGTATGTCTGTTACATCATAGCTCCCGAACGGATAGAGCGATTTCAATTTAGTTTTTTTGAATGAAAGGTGAGTTTGGCCCGGGTGAGAGTGGGGAAGGAAAACCGAAAATCTACAAATAGAGGTATACTCAAGTGGGGTATCAAATGAAAGCGCATCGCGTGCACATTACTAAATATTATGGCGTTTTACTTTTAAGGAAATTAAGGCATTAGCATCGGGGGTATTTCTTTAATTCTAAATTTAGACTTATAAACACAAGAAGTAGGTATGGAAAAGTCATTAATAATCCAACATGATCACAAAAAAACATTCATAATTGTTATGTACGTACGTTTAAATTATTATTATTTAATTTACCTGTCCTGATGTTTGTCATTTTTGCCTCAGAACGTCCCGCTTTGTGATCACGTTAGCGTCCGCGACGCGGCAGACACTTCCGCTTCGCAGTCGCTTTGGACGCTTTAATGTCAATTACAATACAAAACAGAATCAGATATAACTTTAACTAATAATCAAAGTGTTGTTCTTAGACAGTTTCTGAGTTTCGCCGCTAGAGGCGTGCGAACACATAATCTTTGCATCGCCAATTATTTTGTAGTACTCGTTTTACAGATGTCGTTTTGTATAGCACCTATTGAAGTTGCAATTTTCTTGATATCATTTTGTAGAATCAAATACAATGATAATTCTTCTGGTGATGTGATACAGTATTTAATTTTAATTCAGTTTCAGAACTAAAGGAAACATACATACATTATTAAATTATTGCTAACCCTTTCGAACATATAGCTGTCTCTGTCCTACTTACAGACCTTGTTTAATGACAGACTTTGTTTTTTAAATTCAATATGCTGTGATTTGATAACAGAAACTCTTAATGCTATTTGGCCTTCTTATTTTAATTAGGTTTTTGGTAATTTATTTTAAACGTCGTTACTGAGCCGATCTCAGGTTAATGTTTTTTTTTTAATATCTGAGTTTAGAGATTTTTTGTCAAATTAATTCTTTAGTGATCTTGAGTTTTTTATGAAGATTTTAAGGGCTCGTTCGTAGCCAAAATGCACAAATATACCTAGAAACTTATAGATTCGTCATGTCTGTGTGTTTGTTTATAGGTACGTCCGTCTGTAAGGCTACATTTTTTCGAAAAAAATTAACTATACGATTGAAACTTGGTAAGTAGGTTTATTCTGGTTTTTACACCAAATAGAATAAAAGTATCGATTTTGGGGATCACCATATTCACCATACTTATAAAATAAAATAAAATATATTTTTCAAAACTCATTCTTGAGTATTCTTTATATAATATTATGAGTTTTCAAAAACGATATAGAAGTTCTATCTTTATTTTAAACTGAATGGAGACACTCCAAAAGTGGTTATAATGTGTAGTCAGTACACAAACTAAAAATAATAATTAACTAATTCATCTATTGTAGCTTAGGGATTAATTTAATTAGGTATAGGCTAGTTTTAGGTTTAGCATAGCATAAGATAACTATTAGGTATTTATATTGTATAAGCCACCGTCCATAACACCTGTAATTTTTTCTCTCCATCCACGGTTGCCTGGAATAAATTGACCGCCCATTACGCATTCTAGGTTTAGTTTTAATTTCTTATTGTATTGTTTCTTTGTTTGGTGTGTATTTTCTATTCAAACTATGTTAATTACATATTTTTGATAACAATCGGTTGAGTTTTTTTCTTATTTTAAGCTGTTATGAAATATTAACACATGTCATAGTTTAACATTACTAGTCCTACAATAACCTTGAAAGAGAATAGTTAAGCTTTCAGATTTCTTGGTGTAATCGGCTTACAGTGATAAGTAGGATTAGTTCAAGTTTCTGCGTTCACGGTTAAAGTTATCCATGTTTACTAAATAATCGAATAACGACATTTAGTTAATTATTGATGTAGATGAAGTTTAATCGACACATAGATAAACGGACAGATAGACAGAAAAATATATTTTGGTATACCTGTACACCTATTATAATATTATACTTATTATTTTCTATAGATTATACCCAAGCATATTAAAACTTTAGTTGCTCTGCATTTTGTCCCTTGTTTTAAAACTATCTACAATAGATAGCTAAGATAATTAAGAATACACCAAGTGTTTTGTTAGTTAATTAAATTTTATAAATTATTTAAGCATTAAAATTTTACTTAGTATGTAAGTATATTGTACGTCCTATTGAGGATAAACTGTAAAAACATGTACCCTATTCATAAAACACCTAATTGTACAACAGTTATCAATAAAAGTTTTTGTATTTGTATTTGTAATAAGTTATGTTTTTTTAAGATTATATTTCTGAATGGATCATTTGTATTATTTGACACTAGCTGACCCCAGCAAACGTTGTTTTGCAAAATGAAAATAGATAGTAGCCGATTCTTAGACCTACTGAATCATCATCTTCCTGACCTTATCCCACATTACGTGGGGTCGGCACAACATGTTTTCTCCTTCCATTTCCCTCTATCACCCGTCATCTCAACACTCACCTCTTTCTTACACATATCATCTTTCACACAGTCCATCCATCTTTTTCTTAGACCTACTGAATACGCATATAAATTTTGGCGAAAATCGGTAAAGCCGTTTTGACACAATTTTATATACCTCTATAAGATATTGTAAAGGATTAATACCAAGGTACAAATATAGAGCCTTTCAAGCAGTGGTATTTTTTAATATAAAATATCGGTTTTTGTCACAAAACTATAATAGTTAGAGATATGATGTTGCGACGTTTTTTGTAGATAATGATAAGTTCTACAAAATTGTAATACATCACTTTGTTATATATTCAATAGTTTTCGCAGCATTCGCGATTAAAGAAAGTTTTTAGGTTTTTTTTTCACCTTGGGTTAAATTATCGGAGGATTGGTAGGAAAACATTTTTTTTGAAAACTAAATATAGCCTATTTCACTCAGTGATAGTGTAGCTTTCGAATGGTGAAAGAATTTTTTATATCGGTGCTGTAGTTTCAGAGCCTGTTCGAGACAAAAAAACAAACAAAAAATCAAACCTTTCCTCTTTATAATATTATAGTATAGATTATTCTTATTCCTTATTGGATTTGGATTGGATTCTCCTGTATTATAAGGATAAGATAATGTTAATAAATAAATGGAAGTATAGATGATTCAATTTTGACGAAAAAAGATTTTTTTCTTTACACACGCGAAATGAATAATTCTACTTAATAATTATTATAATCATTTATCAATTTACCCACTCAACATGGAATACGCATTATCACATACCATCTTAATATATATAAATCTCGTGTCACAATGTTTGTCCTCAATGGACTCCTAAACTACTTAACCAATTATAATAAAATTCGCACACCATGTGCAGTTCGATCCAACTTGAGAGATAGGATAGTTTAAATCTCAAATTATTGTCGCAATTTTAATTTATTGCTAATTATTTGTCTGTTATTATCTACAGGTTAACAAAAGTGTAAAATAAATGTCTTTTTAAAGGTTGTCTATGATTTTTCTTGATAAGCTATTCATACGTGGTGGTTATAATATAACCACTATATATATATATATATATTATACTCTTTGAGCTATTGTCTATGTCTCGAAAGTTCAATATTCAACATAGTTTTCATTCATTTTTTTCTTTCATGAGTTTGAAGTACTTAGATAATTATTATTTTTTTAATTTTTTATTTTTTTGTTAAAAGCGTCCGTGAAATAGTGGAGATTATCTATATTCTGTATAAATAAAAATGAATTGTTGTTCGTTAGTCTGATTAAAACTCGAGAACGGCTGGGACGATTGAGCTGATTTTGGTTTTAAAATGTTTGTCGTAGTCCAGGGTAGGTCTAAACTGTGAGCAAATATGGAAAAATTGCCGGGAACTTTTTTTACCCGTGCGATGCCGGGGCGGGCCGCTAGTAGACAATATAAAAAAATCCTCCAAAACACGCTATATAAATTCTAACACAAAGAAGCAAGGTGAATAAAAAAGGTAAATCAACAGAAAACAAAAAGATTTCACAAAAACTTTACGAATCTATTCAAATAAACAGCAGGCGAAGGAAAACAGTCGTTAACTTAATAAAATAGTTTGCGAAATCTTTGACGCCATTGCGCGTCGGATACTGGAACTAGTTGGAAACGCTTTGATTATATTTGATATATTTTTTTACTCAAAGTGTATAAACTAATGAATAGGTATGATGACTACATAAAATATAGGTATTCTGATTAGTCTGTCTGTTAGCCCCCGACTTATTTATTAACCCCCCACTAAAATAGAGAAGTGTTATAAGTTTGACGTGTCTGTATGTCTGTCTGTCTGGGACATCATAGCTTCCGAACGGATGGAGCGATTTCAATTTAATAAAAGTTAAGTTTGGCTCAGGTGATCTTAACCATGTTTCATGATAATCGGTTAAGCCATTAAAAAGTTATGGGGGTGAGAGTGGGGAAGGAAAATCTGCAAATATACTCGAGTGGGGTATCAAATGAAAGCGCATCGCGTGCACATTACTAAATATTATGGTATTTTACTTATAAAGAAATTAAGGAATTGGAATCGGGGGTTTATCTTAAATTTTTAATTTTGATTTATTGCTATATCAATTTAATTAGAAAGTGCAGCATCAAAGTTCCGAACTAGGGCTTTTGACGTATAAATACCATATTAAATTAATAATCTCAATGACGGACTAATTATTTGTTTGTTTTTTTTTTGTATTTTATTTTTGACGTTTCTAAGATTTGTAAAACCAAGCAATGGAAATGAATGATTTTTATCTTGTATCTTTCAAGTCACCCTATTTATTTATTTAATAATATATTACGAAACCTTCAGTGTATGATCCATCTGATACTAATTTGTTTTATAGTTTTTTTTTTATATATTCATGTGAGTATACTCTATTCAGCTGAAAACATAACTACAAACTCCTTTGAAAAAACAAAGTATGCAGTTCCAAATTTGAACCCGTCCATGGGCGGTCAATTCATATTAGGAACACTATTTATAGAGCCGTTACAACATGCCGTGTACTATTTATGAATTTCACGCGCATCGCTCTATTTTCAAATGCCATTGCAATAATTTGTAGGAAATTGTTACTTAAATGGTCATGCAATAAGTTTAGAAGTTAATTTAAACATTCATCTTCAAGCAAGGTACTTCTAAGACATTTTAATTTAGTTAATAGATTCAAATAATGATTGTATCGTTAATAGAAATTGTATAGATAACTAGCGCCCCGCCCCGGCTTCGCACAGAAAAAGGTTATGTTTTGTTTGTTTTAAATTATGAAAATGAATTAACTCTTAAATTTATTCATTTTTAAATATAGTTAAATGTTAAATTAATTAAGGTTTTGAATTTATTTTATTTTTTAATTTATTAAAACTAAAACTTAACTTTTTTCTCTCCATCCACGGTTGTCTGGAAGAAATTGCTTTTAGCAATAAGACCGCCCATTACGCATTCTAGGTTTAGTTTTAATTTCATATTGTATTGTTCATTTGGTGTGTAATAAAGTATATTCTATTCTATTATTTACTTATAAATTTATAGTATTATATTTTAGAAAATTGGCCAGTTTGGCCTATGCGTTGTTGAGTTATGCGCTTACCAACAAATTATGCGAATCATCATAAATTATAAGATTTTAATGGTAAGATAATGCATATTTTTTAAATATTTTTAGTTCTGCATTTCTTTGGATCTGCTTTTAGTCAATTTCAGATTACCTGGTCCACCTGTACGTGGACCTGCGCTTGCAACGGCGTCGAAACATCAAAAAACTTTCAAATCATGGTATGAATGGGGTAATTCAACTTTTAATCCGAATAATATTTATTCCGTAACCATAATCTGCCGTAATCAGCATTCGTAAAAATCAGCAGTCTCCGTAAACATATTCCGTACAATGCCGTGACCTCGTTGCGTCGTAGTCGCGTCGACGGATTCCGCGTTCGTTTGTTTACAAGCTTTGAAAATGATTTATCGGCTAGAAAGTGACTAGCGCTTGCCTGACAGACGCCCATAAAATTTAGTTAGCCTTTACGGAGTATACTTTGTATTGATATAGGCTTACATATCCAATACGTTATGACACGTGTGTCAGTTGTAGATGTTATTTCAAAGCTTCTAGTTATCATAAATTGTCGAAGCTATTTGCTCTAAATATGTTTTTCCACTTCATGTATTTGCACAATCAACTAAATAGGTAGATTTCGAGACTGATAGAACAGCCTGTATGCCTTTAACATGCCTTTAACAGTACCTATACAGAAGAAGAAGAAGAAGGAGAAGAGTTTGCCTATATTATACTTCATTCAAAACAAAGACAAAGACAAAGCCCCTGTACAGCTGCTATATTTATTAATTATTGTTTTTTTATTTTTGGTTTGAATTGAATTAATGATTATTATTGTTTTTTTTTTTAATTGTGGGTAAATAATATTATTTGACGAAACTAAGTGTACAACCATGTTCCAAAAGTTATTATAGATTTGAATTTGAATTCAT
The DNA here is from genome assembly GCA_929108375.1 of Gymnoscelis rufifasciata. Taxonomy (NCBI): domain Eukaryota; kingdom Metazoa; phylum Arthropoda; class Insecta; order Lepidoptera; family Geometridae; genus Gymnoscelis; species Gymnoscelis rufifasciata. The sequence continues at coordinate 798,077 of OV815327.1, read as the reverse complement.
AGTATTATGTATTAAGTAAATATTACTTTATGTTTTTTATGAAAATTGATATACTTATATAGATATTTTTTTTAGTAAATTGATTGTACGCTACGTGATTTAATGTTATTGTTTCTGTGACTTGTTTTAATGAATTCAATTTAATTTTTAAAGTTGTAATTAATTTTATATTGTTATTAATTTGGTTATAGGAGCCGTGCAAATTAAATCGATAAATAGATCACAGTCATCCCTGGTGGGGTTCCATCGACAACTATTACACTGAACACAACACTTAACACTGTAATTAAATTATATCAAAAAATCTTTATTTAAATGAATATAGGTTTTACGGTCAGTTGAATTTGATTGATGAGAATATGTGTCACTATATTTGACCACTTGGTTCGTGCAAATATTACTAGAGGAGTTTTAATTAAATAACAATTAATTGAAAAATTACTACGGGGGAATCTGCTTTAGTATTTTAAAATTGCACCTTTTGTACTATTAACAATGCCAAATGGCGCAGTGGCCTTTGTGGCGGAAAGTGGAATAATTCGAAAACAACCAGCCCATAGAAAAACAACAAAAATATTAAAAAGACAAATATAGACTTTACCGACACGTAGTTATTTTATAAGCAAGAACAAACAAACGCAGTTTCAAAAAGTCCTATTTGCGAAAACAACTGACACAAACTCAGAAGGGCAACTTCTGATTATTACGTAAAACAACATTATCCGACAATATTTACGGATTCCGTATTTATCCGTAAAGGCGGACTGGTCACGCAATCGTTGTTTACGCGTAAGACATTGGCTTTACGATGTAGTACACGATCTATTCTCGTCTAAATTTTACTTTTATTGAACGGAAATAAGTTTCGATTTAGACGGCTTTTATGTGGAACTTTTTATTTCCCATTCGTCAACAGTGTTGACGACAGGGTGTTACCGAGCGGGAATGACTCTAACAAGCGATTAAAATGTTGTAAGAAATTGCGTCAAGTTCTTTAATGTTCTTCGTTTCATAACTGTATGTGTGTCTGACCGATTTCGATCATGATATCATGGCGACAAATACATTTTTTTATTACGTTAAATAAACGAAAACATTGGTTATTGCACAGTTTCTGAGTGAACACAATTTAAAAATATTCAAAATATGGCAGTTTTTTAACTTTCCATTTCGAAGAAGAAGCATTTCGATAAGTAGCTCAAAAACGAAAAAATTTATGATTTTAGTCGTAAAAAATATTCAAGGCTTTAAAAAGTTTCCTAGATACAGGCCTAGTGAGGACATTGTCAGATCTAGTAGATGTTAAACTGCTCTACGAAACGATGTATTTGTAGTATATTAAAGAAATGTTGCTATTTTTTTGTAGCACTGAATATTTTTTCATTTTCAATTAAATTTTTATCCGTAAATATGTATCCGTAACTCTGATGCGCATTCCTCGCCTCACTAGGTTTTACCGTAAATAGGCCAGAGTGCTTTTAGCGTTGCTATTTTCTCTTCGAATGCCTTGACTCTAGCATGTGGATATTTTAACTATAAAACACTATTACATATTTTTGTATCACAACACTTATCGTAAAAAGATGAAATCTTGCTAGTGTTACATATTAAACGCATAATTTAAAATCAAGGGTTACATTATTATTAACGCATTATTTTTATTCCCGATTTTCTTTGTATAATGTAACTTTTACATTATATTTTAAAGCATAATGTGTTTTAATAAATACATAAATTTACTAGTCTTACAAATGTTATGCCTACCTAAATCAGTACAATTTTTTTTGTTATCTGTAAATTGTTTTAAATGTAATCAAATTGTATTTGAGATAGTCCAAGAAAAGAATATTAATAATAATCAGTAATAATAATCATTTATTGTTTGTGAATTAATTACAGTTACATGGAGTCAGGTAGTAAGACTAGTTTAAAGTACAATTAATTCTGCTACAGGAGCATACAAACATTATAAATAACAGTTAATAAAATTATACAAATTAAATAAAATTTATTATTACTCATTAAATGTCATAAAATAATTATTCAATTCAATTAATGTATGTCAAATTCATTCAAAAGTATGGTCATTAATAAAATCATCAATGGAATAATATGCTTTTCTTAATAATATGTCATTAAGTTTAATTTTGAATTCATTAGTGGACAGATCACGAACAGACTTTGGAATATTATTGTAGATTTTTGTCACCATACAAAATAAACTTTTCCGCAATTGGCCAGTTCGGCATGGTAGACGGCGTAATTTGCCCTCTGAGCGACTACCTATGGTAAACCAATTAAATTGTTCTTTATTGGTTTGAACAAAAACGGCTACTTCGTAAATATAATTTTGAAGGAAACGTAAGTATTTTTAATTTGATAAAATGTTCTCTACACGAGTCACGTTTTTTTATTCCACAGATCGCTCTCAGACAGCTTTTTTGTGCCCTGAACACTCTTATTTTATCTGATGCATTACCCCAAAATATTGCTCCATAGCGTAAAACAGAGCATACATGTCCATGATAAGCCGCAAGCAGGGTCGATAGGTTTGAGACTTTTCTTAATTTAGATAGAGCAAAAGAGAATCGTTTCAACCGTTTACAAGAAATGAGACAACATTCTTACTCTAGAGTTAAATATAAATATTTCGTAGAAATAATAATAGATTTTGCGTTAATACTTTCTTATTAGTCTGCAGTTATAAATTTGCGATCCGTAAACATATAAACAAAGAAACAAGGATCGAAGCATTTAATCCGTAAACCCGGTATGTAATCCGAACTTATCAATACGGCAACCGCGACCCCATTCCGGCTGTCGCGTCACTCGCATGACTTCCGGCTCCATTCCCGCGCATTATTTGAATTTCGAATGGCATTTTCATTCGCAATAAACTACAATGTGGATTTTTCGTGATTCTACGCTTTTGAATACGGATTATGTAAAGAAGTGGTGGGTAGATAATCAAATCAGACAAGAACAGCTGATAACACCAAAATCTTGAAAAAAATTAACACAACGGAAGCTACTTTAATTTGTACTTTACATGGTATAAAGTATAAAAAGCTGAAATTAAGAAAAATATAACTCAACTGCTTTTCGGGATTTTTTACTGTGTATAAGCCTTTTAAGTGAGAATGGTTGTTACTCAACGATCAGTGGGATCGAAAAATGTTGAAAGAAAATTATCAATGATTTTTAAATACCTAGGCTATTCAACGATAGCCACACAACGTAGTTTGTTGACTGAGATAAATTTACTTTATTTTACAAAATGGCGTTTAGTAGTCGCTCTGTTGATATTTCACTAACGTCATGTCTTTAGTGACACTCTTTTGCGTTGCGCAGTCGGGTAAAAAGCCGTGTTGGCTAAGTGGGAGCACACTCGACTTCCATTCCGTAGGTCGCGGTTTCATTTAAATCGTTTCAGATAGTTTTAGCGAAAACGGAACGGGCAGACAGAGTTACTTTCGCATTTATAATCTAATATATAAATAAATAAATATTTAAAATATGTGTGGATAGTTGCGAGCGTTGCAGCTATTCAGTGTTGCTGCATTTCATAACCCTCCATTTGTGGCCGCCATTTTGAATGCATTTCGCATGTCGGTGAGCCCTTGTCTGTGACGTGTCTGCGCGGTGTCTGTGCGTGTGATTAAAAGGAGGATATCTCTAAAGTTTTGTATGGAGCCATGTGAAACATTATATCGTTGGAATCGCAATGAAGTAAGCCAATACAATTTATTTGTGTGTTAGACCTGCATTGAATTGATTTTTATATATTGATAATGAAATATAAATAAACTTAATAAATAAGAACAATCATTCCATTTTCCGGTCCGAGCTCCGCATGACGTCATCACTGGATCATCGATTTTGAGAATACTGTAGCTATGCCTTTGTATATGCTTAGGTTAATGTACTTGTCACTAAATGTTACATATAGTCCTGTCGATACAATAATAATAAATATGTATATGAAAATCGCAATAATGGTGGATGTGCTCAACACATTTAATCATATATGTTTAGATAGTATTTAGTCTTACGTAAATATTTTATTTAACTGTATTTTACTGGTTAGCTGCGTTGTCTCTCTCTCTCTCAAATACCGCGACCTCTGTGGGTTGAAAAAAAAACAGAGGTCCAGATAGTATACTTTGTCCCGTTATTCTGAAAGCTAAATGACTCGCCTACATTCAGTTTTAAATTACAAAGTTAGCACAAATAAACGTTTCCATAAATTTTTTTTTTCTTAGTTTCGGTGTAGTTGCGAAATTTTTGCGCGGTTTTGTAAAATCGAGCAAATATCCAATATCGTGTCTAGTTAGGTGGTATTTGGCGTTTTGTTATCATTATTCTTACTGCTACCTGCGTGAATGTTACAGTAAAAGCTTTGTATTATGTACCTAATACTTAGGAGGATTAGTCTGTTCACTTCCGTAACTCTCTGAATCCTAACACGTGACCTCCGGGTGGTGCTAAGAACAGCCTCTGGTGGGAGGCTTCGGCCGCGGCTTGTCACCACCCTCCGGGCTGGGCCAGTGCGTGAAGCGATTTTTTCGTGTTTTGTAATGTGGTCCGGAGATGCCATCAACCTTCTAGGTCTTCATGCCCCATCTTAGACCACATCGTCACTTTACATCAGGCGAGGTTGTGGTCAAATGAAGACTTATCCAGCATAAAAAAAAATTAACCGTATATAACTATTCCGGAACTAGTTTTATACATAATATAAAACATAAGAGGCTTACAAACAGACAACAGATTATCCGTAATTGCATCCGGAGATAAGCGCGGACGGAAAGTCACTTCACTAACAGTCAGCTGCTGTCGCATGTTTTATTTAGTAGGGATGAGGTAGCATTTGTTTTTATTTTTAATCGACTTTTAACGAAAATAGTATTGTCTCAATTAGACAAAGACATAATTCAATCCTACACGTACTATGATTTATTTTTGTTTTTTTTTTTTATACTTGTTATCGCAGAACTTAAAGTACAGATTTCGATGATTATTTTATAAATTTGGCCCGATTTTTTTTTTTTTTTTTTTTTGGTGGCCCGGAGTAGCCACCTTCTAGGTCTTCATGTCCCATCTTAGACCACATCGTCACTTTCCATCAGGTGAGATTGTGGTCAAATGAAGGCTTATCGACCATAAAAAAAAAAAAAATGACATCTGCTGCTTGCAAGTTAGTACCAATTTAATTTTATAAGAAGAAGAAAGTAGTTCTCCAATATTTTTTATAATTGAATAAGTATTTAGAAAAAAATACATTTTTATCCTGAATTTGAATCTCAAGTGTTTTTTATGATATTTTTTTCATTGTGTTTTCCAGCATTTTCAGTTTAACCGACTTTTAAAAAAGCAGAACGTCTAGTGAATCGGAGTATATTAGCAGTCCACGTGTAAATATGATTTGCTTTTTTTTTGTTTAGTGTTCGCGCATTATTTTGATTTATTTAAACGACTTGAAAAAAAGGAGAAAATTAGGAATTTGGCGAGAATATTTAATGCTTGGGTTACATCAATAAATTTAAATACAAAGTGTGGAAATGGCTGCGGAATCCACTTGTTCACTTTTATAACTTGATTCAAAAAAATATATATACACGGTGTAACTGTAAGGATGGATCGTCGTTGGCAGGGCAATAGGTGGCCACATAGCCTATTCATTTAACCCCCTTGTATATTCTGCGACTCTTAGTCATTTCAAATGTATTCAGGTTTTATGAAATTTTGGTCAGAAATCGATTTGAGGCTTCAGGCTTCCTAAATGTACCTTAATTCTTAGGTACTCTAGTGAATTTCCCCCGGAAATATTACATTTATTTTGAAAAAATATGAAAACTTGACATTCAAAGGTTGCTTTATCGCTAATCTCTGGAAGAGATCGCTTTTTAGCGATAAAGCCCCTCATTGTATTTTTTCCCTACGTGTTGTTGTTTTTGTTTTTTTTTTGCCTGTGTGTGCAATAAAGTGTTTTTGTATTGTTTTGTGTTATTGTGCCGTTTAAAATTATTTTGCTTTTGCCATTGCCTTTGTCCAATGTTGGACATAGGTAGTGATATCCAGTCATTTCTTTAAAATCTTGAATATCGTTAATAAATCCGAAGTGTGAAAGTCGGCACTCCGATACTAAATTAACAAAAGTACTTACATATTCACGGAAATCGTAAAATTAAAATAACCATCCGTTTATATAAGAATGCTTTTATCAAAGCGATGAAAAGGTTGAGCCCGGGCGAGAGATCAATACTCAAATGTACATATACAATGTATAGGCTATCAATTGATTTAAATATAAATGGCGTCGGAATGATGTAGTTGCATGGATTTTAATTGGAGAGTCCTACAAACAGGCAATTAAGATATATGCAAAAATTGACAGTGATACCTTTTAACAAAATGATACACTGTTCCGAAACTCTAATCTCGCTTCTAGTGAATCATGTCTCATTAGCTTCAGACAGATCTCAGTCGGATTTGGGTATCCCCCAGTTGTTCCCTTTGGACCGTGTAGAGGGGACAACTGGGATATACCCTCGGATTTGGTAAATCGGTACGCGAATGTGCGCGATCACTGTTTCTAATTAATCTAACTGTTAGTCCTAAGCTTGAAAGTTAATTTTGAGGACTCTATAAATAATAAATCGAACATTGTTTTTTTTGCAATGCTGGGTCTAAGTATTTGATTTAATTGAATAAAATAGTCCTTATTATAAGTCAATCATAATATTAGAAAAGTTCTATTGATTGCAACTATACATATTAACTACTCGCTCTGTGCTCTAATATCTATCTGTGAATTAATTATCCAAATATCTAATAATGTATGTCTATTATATAAAGTATAACAGATGTCTAGAATAATAATAATAAACCATTTATTTCAGCGACCGATGAACCGTCGATTCCAAAACTGCTCATTCAGGAACGTCGACAGATGTTGAGTTGGAACCCGCACCATAAAGGAACCGAAGCTCACATTACGGCGAGGTTCCAACCTTTAGTCGCGAAACAAAAAGTGCAGTCTTGGTTCGGATGTATTCCACCACAGCCTCGGAGTTCACGGTGTGCGAGACGCGCGAGATGTATAGATTTGCGTGGTTGGTACTTCCGCTCGAAACACAGAGTTTCGGTCCGAGGGCCCAGTGCCGCACTGATTACGGCCGTTAGGTTTACGGCACTTGCTGGTTGTTCGCAATATAACGGTATATGTTAATATTACAAATTATTTGTTTCACTATTCCAGATGCAAATGTTCCAATCATCAGAATGGTATATTGTCAGGTCTACTAGCAAAAGCACTTTGTTGCGAAAGCTCATAATATACCTTCACAAAACTAAATTAAACCCCTTAACTCGGTGCTTCGCTTTGATTGTGCGATCCGCCGGTCGCCCAGATTTACTAGCGACATCTAGTTAGCGACTTCCGAACTAAATTTACAGACTAATTTGGGCTCAACAACTCGCTAGCTACCACGTAGAAGGATGTTTCTCCGCCCATTTCTTAGGTTAGTTTGCTACGAAAAAATGTTACCGTTCCCGCTGGTACAGTCAACAGTAAAAGTAAGTGATCAAAATCACCTCTAGTGTATCGTAAAAACATCTTATAGTGGTCGTGTGTTGTGTGAGGTGCAAGATGTAACAAGCTATACAAAAGTATCATATAAATTCATGTTTAAGTGGTCAAAAGAAAGTTATCTTCTTGCGCCGCCTTCGCCCACCTACATAATAAAAACACCGAGGATCGAAATAAATGTGATAACTTATTAATTCCTTTACTGCTAACAAACTTTAATAGTCAGTAACTTATGGGTTTAATTTACTGTATATTTTGGTACGTAATGTTGGTTTTGGTGGTAACGAGAACTCCATGGAGCGCCTAGGCATACAAGGCAGAATGGAGGGAAAGAGGTCTCGTGGTCGGTCTCCAACAAGATGGTTGGTCCTATCTCAATTGTGCCTCAGTCTACTATGACCGACTGCTCTCGCAACGCAGCAAGCTGGGAACGATGGCGGCGCATTGCAAGAGCAGCTTCTCTTCTACTCAATATAAGGACCCCCCATAACCACGACTACTCTGTCAAGAGTGACCGACTCAGAAGAGAATTATTTTGGTATCCTATTTCGTCAGATTCTTTTGCTGTTGATCTACTAAGTGCTTTGCAGATGCGCCGCCCGAAAAGTATCTTTGCGAGGAAAATGCGTAGCTCAAACTAGCTGTAACACTCGCAACTAGCCATAGCACAAAATCAATAGAAATTTAGCACACATCCTTAGTACATACACACTACATACATACATAGGGTGTGTATGTCTATATCCACTTCATCTTAATAGGGTTGTAAAGTAATGTGAAATTATCTTGATAAATTAAAAGAATAAAATTGATTGATTGAAAGAACTGTTAAACACGTGTCTTAGATGTGTTTACGATTTTTGAAGTAAAACCGCAAGTATTCATAATTATTTCCACACAAAATCAAGTATTTTATAAATAATATACTCTCCTACACACTCCTATACAAGAACACAAAGAAAAGTATCATATCTTACAATGTAATATTTAAGTGGAAGTCGGGGAGGAAAAAAGTTGAAATATAAATTATGGAAGGAGCCCACAAATTCACGTTACAAAGAAATTTATACACTTTATGGCAGGATTCTTTATATTACGTTCATTTAGAAATAAGGTTGTCATTCACATACAGTTTGTAATTTCACAATGGAATTGGAGAGAAGACAAGAAAAATATTTATTTTTAATTATATTTTGGATTTATAAAACTTCGATTTAATCCAAAAAATAAATAGACAAAAGATAAATACATCTAAATTTAAAGAAAAACCCCGATTCCTTTGCCTTAATTTCCTTAAAAGTAAAACACCATAATATTTTGTAATGTGCACGCGATGCGCTTTCATTTGATACCCCACTCGGGTATATTTTCAGTTTTTCAGTTTTCCTTCCCCACTCTCACCCCCATTACTTTTAAACAGCACAACCGATTTTCATGAAACATGTCTAAGAATACTCGCATCAAACCTTTCATAAAAAAAAACAGAATTGAAATCGCTTCATCCGTTCGAGAGCTATGATGTCCCAGAGAAACAGACAGACACGTCAAACTTATAACACCCCTCTTTTTTGGTCGGGGGTTAAAAATGATCACTACAACCCCGAGGATGGAAATAAATGTGATCACTTACTTATAGCACGTTATTTGTTCATTTACTTCTAACAAACTACAATAGTCAGTAGGTAACTTTTGACTTTACTGTAAATTTATTTTTGGTACCCTATTTCAACAGTTTCATTTGCTATTGACTGTACCTAAACTAATAATAAATAAATATTTCAACACACAACAACGACAATTCACCCGCTACCTCTTGCGCCGCAAGCGGACCCTCGCCCACTGCGCCACTGTAGCAGTCAATCAGTGCTGAGGTAGCGGGTTCGATTCCCGCCGAGGATGAAATTATTTGTATGTTCTGCAAGCACTTTCTCCTTGGTCTGTGTGTTTAATATGTATAATAAAAATTATCTATATATGTATGCCTATTATGTCGTGTGGATCAACTGGTTATTTTAAATATTATGTTTCCAAAAAGAACAGGGCGCTATGATACGAGTGCCCTTTGATGATGATAATGATAATAATGAATTACAAAATTATTAGAATTATTAAATTTCTATTCTATACTAGCGGCCCGCTCTGGCTTCACACGGGTTTTTATTCAATTTTTTCTCACCTTTTAAACCTTCCCTAGACCTCCACGAACATTTCAAGACTATGATAAGATAAATCCGTTCAGCCGTTCTCGAGTTACAATCAGACTAACGAACAACAATTCATTTTTATTTATATAGATAGATAGATAGATAGTCTATAAATTACTCTGAATTGCTGTGTACATTTAACAAGGGCTAGCTAATACGAAATCTTTGTTAACTTTTATTTATTATGCCACACTATGTTTTTATTAGATTCGTGTTTTTTTTTTCATTTGTGTCAACCTAACTTGACTGCTAGCTCTTCGAAAATGACGAAAGACCAGCGCATTTTGCTGAGTTGGGACCTTTTTGGAACTTGATACATTTAAATATTCTGTAATCGTTAGATCAATAATCATTATTTGTCGGCTTAAGATATATCCATTTAATTCTGAATTAATAAATAAATTAATATCTCCGGACTAATCACACAGCATCACCTAACACCAAACTAAGCAGAGCTTGTACTATGGGTGCTAGGTGACTGATATACCACATAGATACATTTTTTTTGTAATTACATACATATGATACATAGAAAACACCCAGACCCGAAACCAGAAATTTAATTGATTTTGTATTTGTACGTGTGATTTGGCCCTTAGCCCCAAAGCCAGTGGGGAAAAAAAATGGTATGTCAAAATTTCTAAATGAATCACATTATAATAAACAAACAGAAGATAATGTCCGTCCCCATTCAAACTCAAATGAACACAGACCCAAAACAATACAACTTAATTTCCTTCAAAAATGTTGGTTTGACAGAAATTGAGCATTCTGACCCTCATAGCTGTAAAGTTCCCACGATGCCTGTAGCCTGGGTTTACACGAGGCGATTAATAGGGACCTAAGCACATAACTTTAAAAAATACTGTTTATTTTTGGAGTTTACTCCTTAAGAAACGATTTGAGTTATAAGGCCCGGTACGGAAATTTTATGAGGATTAAAATCAAGTGTAACACGAAAAACATATATATCTGTAGGATTTAACGTGTAAAAGAATGAGATGGAATACATTACACAGCGTATCTCATTCTCGGGGTCTCCTCTTTGCGCGATACTTCGTAGTCTCACTGTATTATTTTGTAACATACTTTATGTAATACGCTTTATTGAAGTAATATAAATAATCGGAATAATTACAGATATATGTTTGTTTCTCTTATCATTTTAGCAGATGCGTTCATTTATCCTTTTTTTCTATTCGATATATCTCATAATTATCGTTCGTAAGGAGTAAACTCCAATCGTGCGTCGTAGCTGATACACACACACTTTTTTTTATCGTAATTTTTATTGTATGAAAAACATGCTAATACATTTATTTTTCAAGTTTAACATAATTTAATAGTGAAACCTAGTCATCAATATTGTAAGTAGCTTGTTTTTATATTTCCTCGCAACCCTCCTACGCCGTCGCATCAGGGAGTAGGACAAGTTGGGGCCTGCTTAGGTAGGGGGATAATGCACAAAACACTCCTAGGCGAGATGTCAGTGCTGATCTCAGTTCCCCCACTTAGAATTAGATTTAGAATAAGAACTCCCTCGCAAAAAAAATTGAGGTTAAATTGTAATGGCTTCCATGGTAAACCTGACTTATGAAACGATTGTCTTCATTTACTGATTTATGCGTGTACATAAATCATAAAGTGTGTAATAATTCTAAGCTCATTAATCTTAAGTAAGTTTATTAGAAGGCATGTACATTAAATCCTTTTTCATATTTTTTTAATTATCACTTGTACACTTTCAAACTTCATCGCATCAATGCAACATCAAATGCGTGACACAATTATGACGTTTAGTTTTGGGGCTAGGTGATGCTGTGTGATTAGTCCGGAGATATTTATATAGTTAATTTGTTTAAATTTGAGGGTAAGCCTTCTTAAGGCGGATGGACGATGTGCGATACTGAGGACGCGCAAGACAGAAAGGATTTGCTTGAATTAAGTATTATGTCTGATTATTATGTTGTAATTTTTTTAAATAGTTTATTACCTAGGTAATGTATCAATTTAATTAAAGATTTTTCCAATACAATTTCGACAAAAACAAAATAACTGGAAGTCATCATCATAATTGATCACTCTTAAGCGATAAGGCCGCCCTTTGTACTTCTTCCTCGGACGTGATTTGTGTAACTATTGTTTTGTTTTGGTGTACAATAAAGTGTTTTTGTATTGTACTGTGTAATTGCCCATCAGTGGACAATCTACGGCTAAAATTATGATTATCATCATTCTTGCAGATCATCATAACGCTTCAAATGATATTTTGAATTTGCGATCATGGTAAGCAAAATTAGTTGCTTCATGTGTATTGCCAGAATATTTATACATCTACAAAGTTGCTCGTGGACTCAGGCCTTAGCAATAAAACGCGGGTGTCGGCCAGGCCGCTTGGGTACACTTGGAGTATAACAGTATCATAAAATACTATTTATTTTCAAATAACTTCACTTTACACTCTTTAGATAGATAGATTAGATTAATAGATAGATTGTACAAACAACAGTAGTAACTTTTATAAGTACTATAAAAGTTACTACTGTTGTTTGTACAATACGGCGTTTCCGAAAATGAATATCTTAAATATCGGTAGGTATATCCTAAAACCAGTGGAAATTTCAAAATACTCAGCATTGGGTACAAATGAGCTGATGTAAAATTTATCATGAAGTTACCTTCATGAAGGTAATATTATACTCCTAATTTTCGGCCAACAAGGCTCTTGTGCCAACTTTTGGCGTTTAAAACGGCCAACTTATAAATAGCTGAAGTTGGCTGCACGACGAAAGACGAAGTTTGGAGAATTCGTGATATTTGCTGACTTCATAATAATTGAGTTTCCGAAGGAATTACGTAATAGAGACGTACGAAGAGATTACCTTATAGACACTCAAAATAATATGTCAAAAGCACGTATTTACGTTCCCACTGTTGGGACACAGCGACTTCTCTCTTGACGGGAGAGATTAGGCCTTAATTCAACACGCTGGCCGAGTGCGGTTAGGTGAATGTCACATGTCCTTAAAACACTTCAAAGTTCTCAGAACATGCCGGTTTCATACATTTTACAAGAATAAAAATCCACAAACTTACTCGAAATAAATAAAGATAAATTTTACTGGATAATCCACAAGCTCTTACTTCGTTGTGCAAAATAGCAAGCCTTTAATATTTTGTCTTGATTTTTGTCTCTTTCTAACAAACAAAAATGTCAATGTGATCGATAAACGTATGCCAGCGGCATGTTATCTTACAATAGGTTTAGTTATGTATTTCGCATAAGGGCGTAAGCATGCCCATTTTAGCTTAAACTATATTTGTCTCTTTCAAACAAACACAGATTTTGACGTGATTGAGGAGGGTAATCGAATGCGATCAAAGCGACTGCGAAGCGGCCCGTCTATTACATAAAACTTTGCAGTAGCGAAAGCAACAGCAAAGCGATAGCGACCGCTACGCCATTAGTTGCAAATTGCTTCGAACCTGTTTCAACCAATCGCTGTCGCTTTGCTGTTGCTGCCCAATAAAAAAAGATATTCCGTAAATTTAAAAGATATTTACAAGTCAATCATGGATATTACATTCATGCATTATTAATTTATTTATATTTCAATGTCAGCTTAAAAAGTCAAGTATTTAAAAAATACGGGACGATTACTAAGACAAAACTTACCTACAACAATAATTCGTATTTTTATTTAGAGCAAATATTTAGCCTTTAACAGCTGACAAAGCCGAAATGTCTCGCTATAAACATATATTAAACATGACTACATAAAAAATTGGTATTCTGTATTGAACCGTTTCTTAACTTGTCCATAAATATGTACAAGTTAATTCAATATTTTTTGAATGCAAACCCGTACTTCTTACGTACAGATTTAGCATAAATCGCGCAATAGAGATTTGTCACGCACTAAATCAAAAAGAAAAAAGAAAAATAGCTATACAATATTTCTATTTTTATTTTATTAACAGGGTTAGTAATTCTCTTTTTTTACAATTCATCATCATTTTCATAAAGGTCATATCACCTAACAAGTTAACGAGACGTTTACCCGACTGCGCAAATAATGCTCATGCTATAATGACGGTAATTAATTATTTTCTGACAAGCAGGCATAACAGACTGGATGAATGGAAGATTTATGATGAATGTTGTGTTTGGTATAGAAATTATGAGCCAAATGTTGTTTACTTTTATTAATGGATATAAGCATAAGCACCCCTATTGACGTTCCCACTGCTGGGACACAGACTTCTCTCTTGACGAGAGAGATTACGTCTTAATTCACCACGCTGACCAAGTGAGGGTTGGTGAATGTCACATGTCCCAAACTCGTTAAAGTTCTCAGAACATACCGGATTCCTCACGATGTTTGCTTGCACCGCTAATGCACGTGTTTAAAGCGCACATAAATGTTGCAAGAAGAAAACTCTATCTGTCAGAATTTTGTGCGAACGCGATTCAAATCTTTGTCCGCTAATGTCGACAAAAACATCGCGTAGGTATACCCTTTCTCGATGAAACTAGCGCGCAAACGAGACACGAATGCTCGCCCGCTAATATATTCGTACCAGGACAAATAATTGTGTTTTAGATTTTTTATTTTTATATACTTAGTTTACTTTTATTTTATTTTTCTTATTAATTTCTTATGTTTATGAATAATCATATTTCATTTATTAATTTCTTATGTTTATGAATAATCTTTTCAATTTAATGAAATTAATAATATTATATTATAATGTAAGTTGAGTTACTCTATTGCATTGGGAAACATCCTGTAACGATAGAGTAACAATTGTTGTTGAATAAATAAATAAATCTATATAAATAAAAATTAATTGTTGTTCGTTAGTCTGATTAAAACTCGATAACGGCTGAACGGATTTATCTTATCACAGTCTTGAAATGTTCGTGGAGGTCTTAGGGAAGGTTTAAAAGGCGACAAAAAATCGAATATTGCCGGGAAAAAAAATTGAATAAAAACCCGTGCGAAGCCGGGGCGGGCCACTAGTAATAAATAAATAAATAAACGGATCGGCAAGCGCAGCGTACGACGTCCACCAACTAGATGGACGGACGATTTGGTCAAGGCTGCAGGTACAAAGATGAAATGAAATTAAATTTATTTATTGCTTGAAATATGGTTTACATAGGTGTCAGGTTATTTATACAGTTCTACATACTTCGTCAATTCAGATTTGACATGCAATGTCAATTGTAATTGATATTGTACAGAAAAAAAAATTAATAATATAAATAATAGAATGTCAAATATTTAGGAAGTTAATTTAAATTACAATTTATTATTATGTCTAATGTCTAGTATTTAAATGATCTTTTACATTGTAATACGATTTGTCAATAGGCCATTCTTAATTTTTGGTACAAATTTGTTTATTGGCAATTCTTTTATATCAATAGGGATATTATTAAAAATGCGTCCACACATTGCCAGAAAGCTTTTCTGGTATAGTGCCGTCTTTGGAGTTCTGGATAAGACAAGATGCAGGCTTTTAATCATACTGGAATACCTGGAAGTCTATGATGGAGGCTTATTCCCAGCAGTGGGAGTCCTACAGCTGATATGATGAGGATGATGAGTTCTATAATACAAATGAGTTCATGAATACGAATCTAATACAATTACCAATTTTCAAAAATATTATTTGATATCATTATTATTTATTTATTATCTATGAATATATATATCTGACTTAAATTTATAACTACTCTAACTTTGACCAACAGATTTTGTTTTAATATTATATAAATTTAAATGTTTGTGTTTCTGCTAGCTATTATTATTATTATTTTTTAAATTAAATTTGGACATGTAATATACCTAGACTAAATACAATTTTTTATGTAAACTTGACTTGCCTTATATAACGCCCCGTGTTATAATTGGTAAATAAATGAATATGAATATATGAAATAAGGCTGAGAACAAAGAATCCGTATTCAACAGAAAAACTAGAGGTATATTTAGAGGTGACAAAACTATATGTATATTACAGTTAGTTCTAAGAGTACAGAAGTCACTAGTATATAATGCTGAATTAGTGAAATTAAATAACAGGCGAAAAAAGAATCCAGTATTAATTCCATCTGTGAAAACTACATTCGCTAAGAGACAATATGTTAGGCAAGCAGCAAATATTTATAATAATGTTAATAAAGTCTTAAATCTGTATCCTCTTAATCTATTTGACTGCAACAATACTCAATACTCAATTCATTTATTGCTGTTTACACATTGGTTGACTTAAATATAAGACATAGTTTTTTGAATTGTGTATGCATGTTTCACAATGTGGACCCTGTTGGGCGTTACAGCAAGTGGGAGGCAGACCGAGGCTTTTCATAATGTTGTAAATTGGTACCTACATGTCAAGATATTCATTAGTTAATTATAATTTAAAAACAAAATAAATTCAGATCTAAAATTAAAAATCAAATTAAAGTCACATAAAAAAAATTATTTATACAAGTTCAAAGTTATATTTAAAACAAAAATGTCATTTAATGAAAATTAAAATAAAGTCCAAATAAAATTTAATTAATATTACACACATATATTGAATTTGTCAGTATAAATATTACGTGTCTATAATTATGTCATAAGAAATTCATTTAATTCATAATAACATTTGTCAATAAGAAATAATTTTAATTTGTTGGCGAATAATACATTTGATTGGATGTTTTTTATTTCGTTTGGTAATTTATTAAATATTTTGATTGACATTTTGTAAGGACCGGAACTGTGTATGCGCAGGTTTGATGATGGTTGAACGGTTTTATTTCTACTAGGTCTAAGCTCGTATTTTCTAGGAATTTTGTCAAGTGTTCTGTAAAAACTAGGGTACTTTCGAACGAACTTACACATTTCTAGAATGTAGATTGAAGGCAAGGTCAATATTCTAAACTTCTTAAAGAAAGGTTTGCAGCTGTCTGTTCTTTTTATGTGAGCGAGAATACGCACACATTTCTTTTGCATTATGAATAGGTCTTGTATGTCCGTGCTATCGCCGTAGAGAACAATGCTGCTGGGAATGCGTGTGTGCGTAATAGGCATTGAGCGCTGTCGGAAGGTCAGTTGTCCTAATTAATTCCCGTAACGCGTACGTGAAACTTGAAAGTTTAGATTTAATTTTTTTAATATGTTCTTTAAAGTTTAAGTGGCTGTCTAAAGTAATACCGAGTAGTGAAAAACTATTTACGCATTCTAGGTGTGCATTGTTAAAATCTAATTTGATATTTAATGTTTTTTTTTGATGTGGTCTAAATTCCATAACTTTTGTTTTTTCATAGTTGATTAGCAAGCCGTTATCATTCATCCATCTAGCTACCTCCGTAAGAGATTGTCGGGCGGTGTTAATTATGTTTTCTGAACTTGAACATGGCATTATAAGAGAGATGTCGTCTGCAAACAAGACACAGGGTGTTTTTATGTGCTGTGGTAGATCATTTATAAATATCAAAAATAGCAAACATCCCAATAAGGACCCCTGTGGAATTGAGCTTGTGACGTAGTGCGCGGTGGATCTGATATTCGTAATAGTGGATGTCTCGTAGTTAAAATGTTCTATTTCTACATACTGTATGCGGTGTTCCAGGTAAGACTTGAACCATTTATGTACTGTTCCTCTGATTCCTATTGACAGTAGTTTCCGTAGTAACAAGTCAAATTGTACTTTGTCATAGGCTTTAGACATATCGAGCATGATACCTACCGCGTATTGTCTTTTGTCTAGGATACCTAAAATGTTTTCTATATATTTATAAACCGCTAAGGTAGTCGAGTGGTTCTTTCTAAATCCGCACTGAGCTTCGTTAAATAAATTATATTTTTCACAATAGGAATATACACGATTACACATTACTTTTTCAAATATTTTGGACGATGTCGGTAACAAAGATACGGGCCGGTAGTTACTTGGGTCAGTTGTTGATTTTTTTTTGTGAATAGGCTTAATAATGGATATTTTTAATAAGTCAGGAAAAGAACCTTCTATAAACGATTGGTTTGTCAATAAAAAATATGGTAAAGTTAGTTCGTCAGCGCAAAATTTTATTAGTATTGGTGGTATTTCAAACTGTATCATTGCGGCTTAGGTCACAAAATTATGTTAATATAGAGAATATTGTACAAACCATGAGGTTATAGGAAATTTATTATTTATTGCTATGTTAATTTTGATTCTCTTGTTTAAGCTAAGCTCTACAAGGTTTAAGGTATATTTATTTTCTTATTTAAATTATGATGTCATAAAGCAGTAAATATGTAGTTTAGCTAGGCTGATTGTTAAGTGTGATTTCTCCTAACACAAGCAAACCTTATTGCTTAAAAGAAGAAATCAACCCTGTACCTACATAAGAATGAGAAACGCACTAAAATTTTTATTTTTATTATTTATTATTGTACATGTCCCTTAGTGCCAGCTAAAACTGAGCCAGTCCTTTCGTTTTTCTTACTTTAACAGCTCTGTCTGAGGGCTCACTCACGTCACACCTGGTTCTCAAGCTTGTGACATGTGTACACAATACTTAGCAGTATTAAAAGTCTAGGTGATCAGAGATATTTGACATGTTATTATTGATATTTGAAATAGGTTCGTTCATCTTGAATTATGTAAGTTTATTTTTATTTTTAAGTTAATATCATTTGAAAATAGTTTTGAATAGTTTATTTGGTATTTATTTATTTTCCTTTATCTTCTTTATGTTAAGCTACTGTCTATGTCGTTCTATTTCTTTCCTGTCCATCCAAAGGTTGCCTGGAAGAGATCGCTCACAGCGATTTGTACTCCAATGTATTGTCTTGTTATTGTTTGTAGTTTGTATTTTACTTGTGGTGTACAATAAAGAGTTATCTATCTATATATCTATCTTGTAGACAGAGAAAGTAATGGATACCTGGTATGAGTTAACAATTATTGTTAAAGTGATCAGTCGCCCTGATTTCGTAGCTTCAGGCCCAAGGCAGCCACAAACACAGACATACATACTACTACCTAGATAATTGAAATTCATGTACTTCGTTCTGAACCCCGACCAAGCGTCGTAGTTGGTCGCCACTAACTTTAGACCGCGCTCCTCGCCTCGCGACTCGCGCGCCGCGTCCATTGTTGTAGCCGGACCGCCGCAAAAATATGAAATAATAATAAATAATAAATAAAATAATAAATATTTCCAGACGATTCACACAACACTATCTAGCCCCGTGGTAAGCTCTAAGCTTGTGTTACGGGTCCTGGATATCTAATATACTTAATATAATAGTCATACATATATAGATATTTTTAGTATACATATTAAACACCCAGACCAAGGAGAAGTGCTTGCAGAACATAAAAACACATTCACCCTCGGCGGGAATCGAACCCGCTACCTCTTGCGCCGCAAGCGGACCCTCGCCCACTGCGCCACTGAAGCAGTCAATATTCACACTACGTTCACAACACGGACAGACCTGTTTGAGTTAGTATTTTAAATTAATTAGCGCCGATGTTAGTTCAGTGAGTGCAGATAACAATTTTAAACAACATAAGAACAGAGTGTCTTCGGCAATAAGCTTTTTTTTTTTGTTTTAATGCTTGATAAGTCTTCATTTGACCACGATCTCACCTGATGTAAAGTGACGATGTGGTCTAAGATGGGACATGAAGACCTAGAAGGTAGATGGCTTCTCCGGGCCACATTACGAAACACGAAAAAATCGCTTCACGCACTGGCCCAGCCCGGAGGGTGGTGACAAGCCGCGGCCGAAGCCTCCCACCAGAGACTGTTCTTAGCACCACCCGGAGGTCACGTGTAAGGATGCAGAGGGTTACCACTTACGGACGTGAACAGACACAACCTCCAAAGCAAAGTGTTAATGGGCACATTCATTATTTTACTCTACGTAGCAATTTAAGTCATATGTAAAATTATTAGCCTTTATAATGGCTAGATTGTAGAGGTAATATTGTTGTAGCATCTTTATATTAGAAGCGTCATAAAAAAAACATCACGTTGCCGCGTTGCATTGTACGTTTTATCTGACTTTGTGTTAGGAGACGATAAATATCGAACAGGCGATACTGTAGCGCATCACTTCGACTTTATAATACTGCCTGCTTCAGTGGCGTGGTGGGCGAGGGTCCGCTTGCGGCGCAAGAGGTAGCGGGCTCGATTCCCGCCGAGGGTGAAAGTGCATCTCCTTGGTCTGGGTGTTTAATATGTATAATAAAAAAATATCTATATATGTATGACTATTATGTTAAGTATATCGGATATCTAGTACCCGTAACACAAGCTTAGAGCTTACCACGGGGCTAGAAGATGTTGTGTGAAATGTCTAAAAAAAAAAACAGGCAAAAGTCGGCACGCTTGGTTTCAATACCATGATACTTGCGTTATTTAGGTAGATATGTATGTCTGTGGCCACAAAGCACTTAGCCGTTTTTCGGAAACGAAACGAGAATGCATTTCAGGCGAGTGACGTCACGGACGGGCCCTGATTTAATTAGGAGGGTTGGTTAGTTACGTGCCTACTTAGAGCGGTTGTATAAATTAAGTGACAAAATACACTATTTAAAATGAGTAATATCTATCCGAATCGTTCCTAATTTTATTCCAATTTTTTGACAATTCCCATTTGTAAGAAAACTTATGCTTTTCCGCCATTTTCTAACGAGCTTCCAAGTAAAAGGGTAAAAAGAAGATTATTTTATCAAATAATCAGCTTTATTCATAATTAGTAACTATACCTGTTTGTCTAATTAAAATGCAGATAACATGCGCGCTTTTGGTGCTTATAGAACGCTATGGTGTTGATGATAGGAAGGTTTCTTTTACCTAGGTAAAATACATTTTTACTCTAGAAAAAACTATAAAAAAATAAAGCTAGAACAAGCTAAGGCCTTACTACGCGGGAAGCGACTACGACGCGGGCACTAGACTTAAAACATTCTGCTATGTGGTCGCGTAGGTGTTCAAAGAGCCATAGTAAAGCATGGGCAGCGTCCGCGCCGCGCGGCAGACGCCCCCGCTTCGCAGTCGCTCACGCAGGTTTGGCCGAATCTAATGTGTCTAATGACAATGACATCAAACGAGCAGGAGTAACTTGGAAGAGTTGCACAAGAAAGGAAAGAATGGAAAAGGTTGGAAAAGGCCTTTGCTTATTGGCAAACAGATCTGCAGAAGCTGAGGAAAACAAACAATTTGGAATTATAACCGACATTTAAAAATCAGTTTCTTTAGTTTGAATAAGAGGCTATAATTATCTTAATATATATAAATCTCGTGTCACAATGTTTGTCCTCGATGGACTCCTTAACCACTTAACCGATTATAATAAAATTCGCACACCATGTGCAGTTCGATCTAACTTGAGAGATAGGATAGTTTAAATCTCAAATTAAAGTCGCAATTTTAATTTATTTCTAATTATTTGTCTGTTATTATCTACAGGTTAACTAAAGTGTAAAATAAATGTCTTTTTATAGGTTGTCTATGATTTTTCTTGATAAGCTATTCATACGTGGTGGTAATATACTCTTTGAACTTTCGAGACATAGACAATAGTGTCTATGTCTCGAAAGTTCAATAGTCATTTTGTAGGTTGTCTATGGTGTGGTGGTTATATACTCTTTGAGCTATTGTTTATGTCTCGAAAGTTCAATATTCAACATAGTTTTCAATCATTTTTTTCTGACATGAGTTTGAAGTCCTTAAATATTTTTGAAGTGAAACTTCTATAGAATCGTAGTGATTTCAAACCGGATGCAAAAAGATGAAACGGAAATGATGTAAGAGACACAAATACAATGCTTTATTTAAATTTCGACGAATTTACGAAGTATCGCGCAAAGAGGTATTGCTGTATTTTATTTATATTATTTTGTAACATACTTTATGTAATACGCTTTACTGAAGTAATATAAATAATCCGAATAATTACAGATATATGTTTGTTTATTTCTCTTAACATTTTAGTAGATGCGTTCATTTACCCTTTTGAAGTGAAACTTCTATAGAATCGTAGTGATTTCAAACCGGATGCAAAAAGATGAAACGGAAATAATAAGAGACACAAATACAATGCTTTATTTAAATTTAGTAACGTAGTCTCAACTACGAAGTATCGCGCAAAAAATACAGTATTGCTGTATTTTATTTATATTATTTTGTAACATACTTTATGTAATACGCTTTATTGAAGTAATATAAATAATCCGAATAATTACAGATTATATGTTTGTTTCTCTTATCATTTTAGCAGATGCGTTCATTTACCCTTTTTTTCTATTCGATATATATCATAATTATAGTTCGTAAGTAGTAGACTCCAATCGTGCGTCGTAGCTGACACACACACACTTTTTTTTGAAGTGAAACTTCTGTAGAATCGTAGTGATTTCAAACCGGATGCAAAAATATGAAACGGAAATGGTAAGAGACACAAATACAATGCTTTATTTAAATTTCTTTGCGCGATACTTCGTAGTTGAGCCTACGAAGTATCGCGCAAAGAGGTATTGCTGTATTTTATTTATATTATTTTGTAACATACTTTATGTAATACGCTTTATTGAAGTACATAATATAAATAATCCGAATAATTACAGATATATGTTTGTTTCTCTTATCATTTTAGCAGATGCGTTCATTTACCCTTTTTTTCTATTCGATATATATCATAATTGTAGTTCGTAAGTAGTAGACTCCAATCGTGCGTCGTAGCTGACACACACACACTTTTTTTTTATTCTTCTTATTCTTTCGTCGATTTACTGAAGTTTCACTTCTATCGTGTGTGAATCGCACACACACCTTTTTTTTTTTCTATTCGATATATATCATAATTATAGTTCATAAGTAGTAGACTCCAATCGTGCGTCGTAGCTGACACACACACACTTTTTGAAGTGAAACTTCTATAGAATCGTAGTGATTTCAAACCGGATGCAAAAAGATGAAACGGAAATGGTAAGAGACACAAATACAATGCTTTATTTAAATTTCTTTGCGCGATACTTCGTAAAGAGGTACATATTGCTGTATTTTATTTATATTATTTTGTAACATACTTTATGTAATACCTACGCTTTATTGAAGTAATATAAATAATCCGAATAATTACAGATATATGTTTGTTTCTCTTATCATTTTAGCAGATGCGTTCATTTACCCTTTTTTCTATTCGATATATATCATAATTATAGTTCGTAAGTAGTTGACACACACACACTTTTTTTTTATTCTTATTCTTTCGTCGTATTACTGAAGTTTCACTTCTATCGTGTGTGAATCGCACACACACCTTTTTTTTTTTTTTTTTTTTTTGTTAAAAGCGTCCGTGAAATAGCGGAGATTATCTATATTCTCTATAAATAAAAATGAATTGTTGTTCGTTGGTCTGATTAAAACTCGAGAACGGCTGGGACGATTGAGCTGATTTTGGTTTTAAAATGTTTGTCGTAGTCCAGGGTAGGTCTACTAAACGGTGAGCAAATAAGGAAAAATTGCCGGGAACTTTTTTTACCCGTGCGACGCCGGGGCGGGCCGCTAGTTATTATATGTAATTATAGCCTTTTATTTTATTTAATACTGATTAGTATAAGTATTACTCTCACTATGAAACGTGAAGGCGGCCACAAAAGCACTGTTTGCTGAAACGCGAATGCATTTCAGGTGAGTGACGTCACCTTTGTGTGTCAGTTTGAGTGACGTCACGGACGGGCCAGACATGTAGTCTGTATAGTCTATGTTAGATCGGCCTAGTGTGGCTTAATAGCTTATAACCCATCAAAAATATCAATATCTTTATTCAACAGGAATTTAATCTATTTACCCAAGTAGGTACTTTTTTGAGTTGTATGTTGTTCAAACGTTGCATGGCTAAATATTATAACATAATATAGCTTTTTTTAAATGTGAGTATGATAGTTTGATCAGTAATTAAGCTAATTAAAATGCAAATGTCGTTCGCTATGATGTGTTTAGGTTTCGTACGTTTAAGAGCGCATTATTTTTTATGAAAACAATTCAAAATAAATCTTTATTTACGACACAAGAATTTCATTTAAAATATAATAAAACTGTCAAGCTAAGCCGCTTGATGCAGCTCAAGTCTGGTGCAGCCAGAAACCGTCGTGACGACTTGACTCTGCTATTTCCGTTTCCGCCGGAAACAAAGTTTTTTTATCATTATATTATCTAAAGCCACTCTCCATGACTCTGTCAAAAGTTTGATTACAAATAAATATTTATAAATAAACTAGTCGACTCGACAGACGTTGTCCTGTCCCACGTCTCAAAAATCAATATCCAGTTGACCGTATTGTGAATCTAAACCATTCCCAGATCCCCTTGAACACACATTCTATACAATTATATTTTTATAATATCTGTTAATGTAAACTTTTTTTTTAATAAATAAAATAAAATAAAATAAACACAATAAATTTCATCAAAATCGGTCCAGTCGTTTGAGAGAAGTTCAGTGACATACACACTCACAGAAGAATTATATATATAAAGATTATGAAAAATATAATTGCGTTACCACAACAGACAAGTTTTACATTACTTATTAAAAATAAATCAAAACCATGTAAGCCATGGTTTTGATTTATTTTTTGACCACAATTTTTTGTAAGTTGTACATAGATTACACACTTAAATGTATGTTTTCCTAAAGAATTAGAATTAGATTGGAATCTACGAATATTCCAACCACTCTCAATGTCTGTTAACGGTAAAAATCCTCCGAAACACACAGGCATTTTGCTAAAACGCGAATGCATTACAGGAAAACCGGAAATCTGCAAATAAACTCGAGTGGGGTATCAAATGAAAGCGCATCGCCTGTACATTACAAAATATTATGGAGTTTTACTTTTAAGGAAATTAAAGCATCAAAAAAAGGGGTTTTTCTTAAAAAAAAATTATGTAGATTTATCTAGGATTTTATTAAAGTCGGGCTTTGCTCGCAAAAATGAATTTTCGCGCGATATGTGGTTTTTTACCGCGGTTAAAAGAAGCTTATGTGGTTTTTTTATTTTTATTTTTTATTATTGATAAGCCTTCATTTGACCACAATCTCACCTGATGCAAAGTGACGATGTGGTCTAAGATGGAGCATGAAGGCCTAGAAGATGGCTTATGTGGTATTGTGATAGGTAAGCTATAATACTGTGAAGTTTCATCAAAATCTCTTCATTATTTTTTTCCGTGAAAAAGCAACAAACACACACTCACCCACATCGGCACAAACTTTCGAGTTTATAATGTCAAAGTCAAAGTCAAAGTCAAAACGTTTATTTCCTTAGAAGCACATAGCCTACATGGACAGGTCAACTTAAAATTAATAAAACTAAATTGCTTAAATAACAAATATCAAGGAAATAACATTGTCTTGACAGTTCGCTTCAATGTTTTATACTGAGTTGAGAAGCGAATAGAACAACACAGCTATATCAGTTATTACAATTTTGTAGTTATTACAATTTTGGAGTTCTTATTTATAGGTAACTATTATAAGTTTAACATTTACAATTAAAAAAAATGTTTGTCATATAAGGAAGCTATTATAACATGAGCATATCAGTCCTGGTCAACCAGAATTATTAGAGCCTGTTACTGTGGAACTAAGCAACATCTATCCAAGCTGCATCATCCTTTATATAATCATTTATAGAGTAATACGCTTTTTTCATTAGACTTCTCTTAATAAATGATTTAAATTTTCTAATAGGAAGCTCTGTTACATTATGAGGAAGCTTATTATAAAAACGTACAGAGTTACCCATAAATGATTTGCCTAGTTTTTTTAGTCTGTAAGTAGGAATTAGTAATTTTTCCTTACTTCTCGTGTTAATACTATGTACGTCACTTTTTCTTAAAAACAAGTGCTTATTCTTGTGGGTGAACATCAAGTTCTCAAAAATGTACTGTGAGATTACAGTTAGAATGTTAATCTCTTTGAATTTTTCTTTGAGGGAGTCACGTGGTTTCATTTTATATATTGCACGTACAGCCCTTTTTTGCAGCACGAATATAGTTTGAATATCGGCTGCAGCACCCCAGAGTAAGGATACCATATGACATAATACTATGAAAGTAACTAAAATAAACCAGTCTAGCTGTACCCTCATCTGTGATATATCTCATTGTTCGCACTGCATAAGCGGCTGAACTAAGTCTACCTGCAAGGTTTGTAATTTGGGGTTTCCATTGTAGACGAGAATCAATATGTAAACCTAGGAACACTGTTGAGTCAACGAGCTCGAGAATTTCATCGTTTAATATGATTTTTGTAGGAAATTCTTTAACATTAGGGAGTTTGAATTTAATACATTTAGTTTTTTTTGCGTTTAGCAGTAAGTTATTAACCGTAAACCAATTTAGTACTAGCGACAGTGAGTTATTTACATCGTCAAAATTATTTTTATTCCTATCAACTTTAAATAATAAAGAAGTATCATCAGCAAATAAGACTATGTCACAAAGGTCTTTAGCAAAATACGGGAGATCATTTACATATACTAAAAACAAAAAAGGCCCAAGTATTGATCCTTGTGGAACCCCTAATTCGATTTTTGATCCTGAGGATCTTTCATTACCTACTTGAACCATTTGAATTCTATCGGTCAAGTAGGAATGTAGTAGATGTAGTAGATGTAGTAATGTTACTAGCTGACCCCAGCAAACGTTGTTTTTTTTTCAAAATGAAAAATAGATGTTGTCCGATTCTCAGACCCACTGAATACGCTCACAAAATTTCATGAGAATCGGTCGAGCAGTTTCGGAGGAGTTCGATTACGCACCCCGTGACAGAAGATTTTTATATATTAGTTAAGGAATCTACAAACTAAGAACAGCTACAAAGTACCAAAACGCGCTAAGAGATGGCGTTACTAACTACTCCAACCAAACCGTTTAAAATTTATTAATCTCCTTCTAACCGAGATCTCTCAACAAATACATATATATAACTATAAGAGTCTGTACGTTTGTTTACAAGCCGCTGAGTCTCGTGTGTTCCGTATTTTTCCGTAGACTTTGGAAGAAAGCCAAACTTAGGCATTAACATCTATTTAATATGATTTATTGCAACTATTCGTCTGGCATTGCGGATTTTCACTAGATTTTTGTAAATACCTACTTAGTGTGTTTTAATTGTTTATTGTTTTTACAATGCAATACCAAACGCTTTGTTGTACACCAAAACAAAACAATAGTTACAAAATTAACACGAAAAGAAGAAGCACAATGGGCGGCCTTATCGCTTAAGAGCGATCTCTTCCAGGCAACCTCAGGAGGGAAAAGAGATAATAATAATAAAAATTAGTTGTGAATATCTCTACACCTACATAAAAGTGTATGTCAGATATAAAGTTAAATACCCGTAATAGGGTATTTGACTATCATTAAAATATGAAACAAATTAGTTAATATTTTTTAAACCGTAATTATTAACCCAGGGTTCAAAAACTATAGACGATTTTTATAGGATATTATCAAAGTCAAAACGTTTATTTCCTTAGAAGCACATAGCCTACATGGACAGGTCAACTTAAAATTAATAAAATAATTACAAATTGAAGGTAATATTTTCGTCCTAAATCACTTGACTCCAAATGCTATTTTTCAAAATGGCGTTGTTATGGTCCGGCCTGTGAATGTGATGTCACACGCGCGCCATTTTGAAGCCAACCGTTTTCGCGCTCTTTTGGCAAATTTTTAATACAAAGCATTGTTGGTTTACCGAATTATTAATGTAGTATGTTTATAATGGAATAAGAAATAAATTAAAATAGTTTTCCAAAATCAGTCCTAAAGTCTCGTTTTAAATATTTCCCGCTAAATTTGTCCTAATAAAATTACACTTAATCTGCCTAATACTATGCTTATAACATCAGCCGAGTAAATCTTAAAAAATATGAGTATGCTGAAAAATGTTTTTGTTTCTAATCTCAGGAACTATACTACTGGTCTGATTAGAAATAATATTTTAGTATTAGATAGCTCATTTACCAAGGAAATCTAATCTCTCTCTCCAAGATAAAAGTCCCTTTGTCCCAGCAGTGGTAACTTTAATAGTGATACTTTTAATAGTGATGATGATAGGCAACTTTTAGCCTAATGAAAACCCAACCACGGGCAAAGCCGTGTCGTATTAAGCTAGTGTATCTGTAAGTGAGATAAAATCCCATCAAAATAGCAATAGGTAAGTATCGATGCAAACTCGAGTGTTTCGACATCGAGAGAAATAATTCGAGAGCTGGCACTCAATTTTGGGAACCGCCAGCTGCCCACTGGCTTCACCCACCGGTGGGTGTAGGGGTAATTCCTGCTTACCCGTGTTCCCACTGCGATATGGTTGGAATTAATTATCAATGAAAAAATAAAATAATGATACGATATGTTCGATGTTAAAGAGAAAAATAATACAAAAAGTTTTAAGGCTCGTTCTATACTATTAGACCTGGAAAGATATTTGAGGTAGCCTGTAAGGTGTATTGTCCAATCATCATCATCATCATCACCCTATTAACGTTCCCACTGCTGGGACACAGGGACTTCTCTCTTGACGAGAGAGATTAGGCCTTAATTCACCACGCTGGCCAAGTGCGGGTTGGTGAATGTCACATGTCCTTCAAACTCTTTTTTTTTTTAAAGTTCTCAGAACATGCCGGTTTTTTTTTTTTTTTTTTTTTTTTTATAATTGATAAGCCTTCATTTGACCACAATCTCACCTGATGTAAAGTTAAGATGTGGTCTAAGATGGAGCATGAAGGCCTAGAAGATGGTTTCCTCACGATGTTTGCCTTCACCGTTAAAGCACGTGTTTAGAGCGCACATAAATTTCTCAAGAAGAAAAATCCAGAGGTGCGTGGCGGGGTTTAAACCCACGACCTTCGGAATGAAAGTCGAGTGTCCTCCCACTTAGCCAACACGGCTTTTTTCAAAGTATTGTCCAATGCCTCTCTTAAACTATACCCCAACACGGCGTTGCTGACCTGGCTTCTGGATATTGGGGATTTTACAGAACTTTATGCCATTATTAAAAAATAGGCCCGATTTATAGATTGCAGCACAATATCGTCTGTTTAATAATATTATAAACGGGAACGTTTGTAATGATGTAAGTGTGTTTGTTGCTCTTTAACGCAGAAACAACTGAAGGGATTTTGATGATACTTCACAACAATTTAGCTTACATATTAGAATAAGATATAGGCTGCTTTTTACGGCGGTAGAATACTAGCTTAAGCGGGAAAGTCAGTTATTGTGAACAAAGAGCGATTTGGACCTAGTTTGGCACGAACATAAACTACTGTTTATTGAAAATGGCAGCAGCTACTCATTTTACAAAAACATATTCTAATCTAAAAAACCGCTAGTCGACAGCTAGTATAAAGAGAAGATGCAGAAATATATACTTAAAGAACGCCTAGAAAGTGCTAATATTATTTTATTTGTTATCTACGCATCGGTTAATACTTTTTTCCTCTTTGTTATGCCGTAGACCACCGTAGACGAAACCTATATTACACTTAACGATAAATCTGACCTTGTTCGTGTGAATTCGTTTAAATCGCCTGATAAAGATTAATACGACTCCATTTTGGCGGCTCTCCAAAATTCCACGCCATTTCACGATAAGGAAAAGTTTACTAACAATTTTTTAGTTGAAATTTGTTGAAGTTATTGTTAAGAGTTTTTGATACACGCTTGTTATTTTGAAATAGGTTTACCGACTTTTAAAAAGGAGGTTATAGTTGAAGGTTATGGATTATGTTTTAGGTGTCTCTGTACTTTTTAGCACTTTAAGCCAAAATAGTGGCAGCATAGAGTATTTTCATTCCTTCATGTAATAGGATCGAAAGGTAAAAAATATACATATGCTTATTTTTCTGCCTTTAACTTTACCTGTATTTTCAAAAGCTGAAAATGTTTTGAAGTCTTATGAAGATATATTTATTCTTGTAACTATAACTACAGACAGGGTGGGTCTTTTGAAATATGGTTTTCGAATAAACTCAAAATGTGGCCTTCTATAATTGAGGAAGCACTCGTTTTAAATAATTTGTGTTAATTTATAAGTAATGCGAGGTGTATTTGTATATTTTATTGTGGGTCCCAAAATAAATAAAAAAAAAAAACAATTTGTTTTGTAATCAGATTTTTTGTTGTTATTATACATTTTAAAAGAATTTTGGGCGGTATTTGCTAAATTTTGAAAATCCCGAACCCTTGTACACCTACTTGGCTTAATGCAGGATATAAACATTATATAATACCGCACTTGGCCAGCGTGGTGAATTAAGGCCTAATTTATCTCGGCAAGTTAGAAGTCCTTGTGTGTTGTTGTTGTTGAGGTAGGCCGAACAAAAGATGGATGGACTGTGTGAAAGATGACATGTGTAAGAAGAGGTGAGTGTTGAGATGACGGGTGATAGAGGGAAATGGAAGCAGAAAACATGTTGTGCCGGCCCCACGTAATGCAGGATAAGGAGGTTTTGTCTGTTCACGTCCGTAAGTGGTAACCCTCTGAATCCTTACACGTGACCTCCGGGTGGTGCTAAGAACAGTCTCTGGTGGTAGGCTTCGGCCGCGGCTTGTCACCACCCTCCGGGCTGGGCCAGTGCGTGAAGCGATTTTTTCGTGTTTCGTAATGTGGCCCGGAGAAGCCATCTTCTAGGCCTACATGCTCCATCTTAGACCACATCGTCACTTTACATCAGGTGAGATTGTGGTCAAATGAAGGCTTATCAATAATAATAATATAATAATAAAGGTCAGGAAGATCATGAGTTAGAAGTCCTTGTGTCCTTTTGTCAATCTTTTAGTAACTGCACCGAAACTAAGGCAAAAAAATATAAATTGTTTATTTCTGCTAATTTTGTAATTAAAACTTATAGTGGGTTAGTCATTTAACTTATAGATTATCCACTGACTAGCTTACGAGACAAATAAATAAATATTTGCGGACAATTCACACAACAACATCTAGCCCCGTGGTAGTGGTAGCTTTAAGCTCTAAGCTTGTTTTACGGGTACTAGACATCTGATATACTTAATATAATAGACATAGATATTTTTTTTATACATTTACATTTATACATTTATACCCAGACCAAGGAGGTGTGCTATTAGAGACCCATGTAGGTCGCGGTATTTGCATGTACATATTTGTTGCTTATTTCATTCGACGGGATTATTTCTAACTTCCAAAGCCATTTGAGCTACAGTATTCATAAAATCGATGATCCAGTGATGACGTCATGCGGCGCTCCGACCGGACGGATTTACGAGTATTCGTAAAGCTTGTTTTATGAAAAACTTACATGGAAAGGTCTATTCTTCGTATGTACGATGTTTAATCACATATTATTGTCAATATAATTAAATCTTATTGTGTCTTAATTCATTTATCGCAATCTTATTAAGAAAAAAACTAATCCTATAATCATTATTTTTTTATATATTTATCGCAATTAAACGCAGGTCTAACACATATAAATTGTAATAGCTTACTTTGTAACAATTCCAACGATATATGTTTCACATAGTAGCTCCATACAAAACTTAAATAAAAAAATAAAATATAAAATAAATATTTCCGGACAATCCACACAACAACATCTAGCCCCGTGGTAAACTCTTAGCTTGTGTTACGGGTACTAGACATCTGATTTACTTAATATAATATACATACATACATAGATTTTTTTATTATACATATTAGACTAACTTTAACTTTAGAGATATCCTCATTTTAATCACACGCACCGACTCCGCGCAGACACGTCACAGACAGACGCTCACCTACATGCGAAATGCATTCAAAATGGCGGCCACAAAGGAAGGGAAATTAAAAACATATATAACACACTTAAAATATAAACAATTAAGCATAAAAATTTAAATTAAAAGGACTATCCTATTCGATCATATTAACGCACGCATTTTGTCGAGCGTGAAATGTGACGTTAGTAACGAAGTGTTTGGTTCACAAACTTACTGAAAGTTTGATAAAATCAGTTTGTTACCATGGTAACCAATAGAATTTGCCATGTTATTTCGGCTAAGGATGAGCTACTCATGGCAATTTACGAGGTAATATAAAAATGTAAATTTTTAATGATTAGGTTTTACTATTAAAAAGAGATAATAAAAAAAAAAAATTGTATAACTTCGTTACTGAAACTGAAAAAGTCTCGTGCATAAGGGAATATGCTATTACTTAGATATGGATCAAGATTTTTGTATCCAATTCTCTCTTTTCCATCCTTAGGTTGGAAGGGATCGCTTTTAAGCGATAAGTCCGCTCTTTGTACTTCTTCCTCATATGTGATTTTTGTATTGTTTTGTTTTGGTGTACAATAAAGTGTTTTTGTAATCTATTGTGAGATTGTTTTGTTCCCATCACACCTAGCCACCCTACACGGGAAAGCTAGAAATGTGACGTCACTAACTTACGACTAAGAGGACACTTAAAATGCAGCGTTGAAATTCGGCAAAGAGGTCAAATTAAAGAGAAATGAAACACAAAAATAGTTGAGTCTAAACGGCCCGAAATAGCACTCCCAATTAAGTTAGCGCGAACTGGGTCAGTTTACTGTTAGCGGTATACAGCCGCTGCTGTTCAGCTCCTGGTGCTATAAGAGTGCTGTAATAGTGCTATATCCATGGCCAGCCGTGTTGGCTAAGTGGGAGGACACTCGACTTTCATTCCGAAGGTCGTGGGTTCAAACCCCGCCACGCACCTCTGGATTTTTCTTCTTGAGAAATTTATGTGCGCTTTAAACACGTGCTTTAACGGTGAAGGCAAACATCGTGAGGAAACCGGCATGTTCTGAGAACTTTAAAAGAGTTTGAAGGACATGTGACATTCACCAACCCGCACTTGGCCAGCGTGGTGAATTAGGGCCTAATCTCTCTCGTCAAGAGAGAAGTCCCTGTGTCCCAGCAGTGGGAACGTTAATAGGGTGATGATGATGAATAGTGCTATATAATGTTTTGATTTTTACGGTTCTATTTACAAAGTGTTAATCGGGAGGCTTCATCATCATCATTATCACCCTTTCGTTCCCACCGCTGGACACAGGGACCTTTCTCTTGGCGAGAGAGATTAGGTAATTCACCACGCTGGCCAAGCGCGGGTTGGTGAATGTCACATGTCCTTCAAACGGTTCAAAGTTCCCAGAACAAGTCGGTTACCTCACGATGTTTGCTTTCACCGATAAAGCACGTTTTTAAGCGCACAAACAATTTTCTAAATGAAAAATGGAGGCGGGGTTAGATAGATAGATAGAAAATTCTTTATAACACACACCAATAAACATAAATACAAAATTATTAACAGTAAAATTAAACCTAGTACCGTAATGGGCGGTCTTATTGCTTAAATCAATTTGTTCCAGACAACCTCTGAATTTAATTCATGAAGGTTGTAGTATGTACCCACGACTTTCGGAATTTATCTCGAGTTCGCTCCCACTAAGACAACACGGCTTTTTCTTATTTCCTTACTAAGACTTAATTATCTGTCTGTCCGTTCGTCTATTGTCTCGTCATCCAGGCAGAAACTTTGAGGAATGACGTATTCTCTTTATTATGAAGTTTGTGAATGACCTATCTACAAAACTAGGATTTTACAGACAAGGAGAAAAACCTTTCATTCATATATATATTATATAAGTTTTTTTTGTACTTATCTAAGTACCCGTATCACAAGAAATGAGCTTACCACGGGGCTAAATGTTGTAAGAATAAGCATAATTTATTTGCATATTTGCGTTGTGTGGATTGTTCGCAAATATTTATTTGTTTGAATTTTGAATCTTTATTGTATTGAGTTAAATGAATGTAAGAAAATCCTGAGTTACTGAAATAATGTACTACAGTGATAATGTTTCAATATCATTGTAATTTTATCAGACAAATTTTCGCAAATTAACTGCGAGATATTTGCATTCTTTAATGATTTATGAAATATTGGGAAAGGCAGCCAGTTTCTTTTACCAGTAAATCAAATCAAATCATTTATTTGCTTAAATGTAGGTACAATAGATCTTATTTTTATGTCAATATTAGTTCCATTAAATTCTGCCTGTCAGTAGATACATACGACATCGTATTTTTATCCATTTACTCAATAATCTTAAAATAGCCAAAATGTCAGGAGGTCATTTCACTTCACCGTCGATATTTAATAGAACTGAGAATAGCCTAAGATGTCTGAGGCGAATCTAGTTATTAGGTACAAAAAGGTACGTCAGAAGGTATTTCAGGAACATAGATCATGCCGCGAGGTATTTTAAGCATAGTCACAGTTGGCTCCAACGATTTTCTTCTTTAAAGGGAATTTGTAACCGAGACAGCCTTATAAACTGCTAAAACAAAATAACACGGAACCTTCGGTGTATATGTCCAACTCATTTTCTATGCGTCATAACTTCATAAGTAGGTATATATATTTACATAAAAAAGGTGTTTTTGTAGTATATCAGTCACTTGGGGTTAGGTGAAGCTGTGTGATTAAATTAGTCCAGAAATATTCATTGTAAGTGGCCCGCGGTGTTACAGGCTCTATAGAATCTGTGTACCTAATTTCATTTAAATCGGTTTAGTAGTTTTTGCGTGACAGAGGAACAGACCTGTAGAGTTTTTAGAGACTTTCGCATATCTTAATACATATAAATCTCGTGTCACAATGTTTGTCCTCAATGGACTCCTAAACCACTTAACCGATTATAATAAAATTCGCACACCATGTGCAGTTCGATCCAACTTGAGAGATAGGGTCGCAATTTTAATTTATTGCTAATTATTTGTCTGTTATTATCTACAGGTTAACACGTTCACTGCGGATCACACAGAATCGGCCCGCCACGGTGCTTACCGCCTGTATATGTCCTAAAAACTACATCTTGCTCGCTGGTGCGGAACGATTATCTTAGGTATTTGTAGGAGTTAGACAGAGACAAATATAGATTTCGGCTCGTGGTGTCAAATGTAGATATTTGGCATTAAAACATCGTGGCGGGCTCTTTTCGACCACCATCGCACGCATCGACGGTAAAAAACATCGCTCCTTGCGGCGGCGGGCCTATTGTGGTATATGACCGGTGCCGACCTGTTGCCGCAAGGAACGCGCGCGCAAGCGTCGAGTCACCGGTCAGTGTTGTGCTCTCTACATGACCGTACGCGTGCGTATCATTATTTTATCGACAGGTATTTAAGTATGGCGCAACGCAAATGTAAAAGAAAAATAACCCTGTACAGTGATAGTGAAGATAGTTTAGATGAAAATGCACAAATATGTCCACCTGTAAAAAAAAACAAACACCGTCAACCAGC
The DNA here is from genome assembly GCA_929108375.1 of Gymnoscelis rufifasciata. Lineage (NCBI taxonomy): Eukaryota > Metazoa > Arthropoda > Insecta > Lepidoptera > Geometridae > Gymnoscelis > Gymnoscelis rufifasciata. Next base: position 762,907 of record OV815327.1, on the reverse strand, counting down.
AAGATTTGTATTCTAGAAAACAAGTTGATTTACCCCGCAAATAATGTACACGGTGTTATGAAAAGCTGCGTCTAACTTTAGATTGCAAGGAAGCGAAAAAGAAAGTTCAATCAATATCTTTGCGTGCAGTGCTATAAAGAAAGACACATATAAGTTCACTGTTCTTGTCTGGCTCATGTGATTCGCTTAATACATACTTTTTATTTCTTTTACAATAATTCTGTTTTATTTTCGATAACCCAAATATTTTTGTCTGTCCCATAACTATGAAAAATACTTTCTAGTGCGTTATCGGTCGTTTCCGACCTGACATTTTCCTTGGTTGATTTCTCATTTCCTGGTATTCATATTTAGGGGCGAAGCGAATGTAAACAAATAGGGTTAATGATCATTTTAGCAGTATAAAAAAAAATATTATACACCACATATTCGCAAAGTTATAGCTCTTTAATCTTTCCTCGCGGTGTCAGGTCAAAAAGGATTGATACGCACTGTAGAAAAGGTCGATGGATGCATATTTGGACCGCCACCGCACCAGATGAAAGTTTTAAGAATTTTTGCCGCAGTGAGCGTGTTAACAAAAGTGTAAAATAAATGTCTTTTTATAGGTTGTCTATGATTTTTCTTGATAAGCTATTCATACGTGGTGGTAATATACTCTTTTGAGCTATTGTCTATGTCTCGAAAGTTCAATATTCATTTTATAGGTTGTCTTTGATTTTTCTTGATAAGCTATTCATACGTGGTGGTTATATACTCTTTGAGCTATTGTCTATGTCTCGAAAGTTCAATATTCAACAAAGTTTTCAATCATTTTTTTCTGATATTAGTTTGAAGTAAGTACATATTTTTTTTGCTAAAAGCGTCCGTGAAATAGCGGTTGTTGTTCGTTAGTCTGGTTAAAACTCGAAAACGGCTGGGAAGATTGAGCTGATTTTGGTTTTAAAAGGTTTGTCGTAGTCCAGGGTAGGTCTTAACGGTGAGCAAATAAGAAAAAATTGCCGGGAACTTTTTTTACCCGTGCGACGCCGGGGCGGGCCGCTAGTCTAATATATAAAATTTCCATGTCACAGTGTTAGTTACCGTACTCGTCCGAAACGGCTTTACCGATTTTACCAAATGTTATAAGCGTAGTCAGTAGGTCTGAGAAAAGGCTACTATCTACTTTTCATTTTGCAAAACAACGTTTGCTGGGGGTCAGTTAGTATTATAGTATGGATAGTATCTGATTTATTTATGAGATAAAACTTGGCCTATAATCGGAGGCTTAGGTTTGAATCCTGCGAGTAGTTACGGGATATGCAATCTTATCCTTTTTTTACAGATTTGTTCATGTTATGACAACGTTCATCATTAACGAAATTGCACCTTATCTAGCTCATATTTTCAATAAGTGTATTGAGGTGGGTTTATTTCCTGATCTCATGAAACATGGTAAGCTTGTCCCTCTTTTTAAATCTGGCAGTCATAATGACCCTGCCAATTATAGGCCTATATCAGTGCTTCCTGTCATGAGTAAAATATTTGAAAAAATTATCTTAAATCAACTTACTGAACATTTTAATTTTAACAAATTATTACATAATAACCAGTTTGGCTTCACCAAAGGTAGATCCACTAATGATGCAGGTGCATTACTACTAAAACACGTCTTAGGGGCCTGGGATAAATCACAAAACGCTATCGGTGTATTTTGTGATCTCTCCAAGGCTTTTGACTGTGTAAGTCACGTTACGTTATTAAATAAATTAAAACATTACGGTATTTGCAGTAAAGCATTAGACCTTCTCCAGTCATATCTGACAAATAGAATTCAAATAGTACAAGTTGGAACTGAAAGATCCACGGGCTCAAAAATAGAATTAGGCGTGCCGCAAGGATCGATTCTAGGACCGTTCTTATTTTTAGTATATGTAAATGATCTTCCTTTTTATGCCAAGGACCTTTGTGACATAGTTTTATTTGCGGATGACACCTCTCTAATTTTTAAGGTAGATAGAAATAAAGATAACTATGACGACGTAAATAATTCTTTGTCTCGCGTACTGAATTGGTTTACTGTTAATAATCTGCTACTAAACGCGAAAAAAACTAAATGTATTAATTTTAAATTACCAACTGTCAGAGAACGTCCTATAAAAATAATATTAGATAATGAAAAGCTTGATCTTGTTGACTCAACAGTGTTTCTAGGGCTACATATTGATTCAAAACTTCAATGGAAACCTCAAATTAATGCTCTTGCGAGTCGACTTAGTTCAGCAGCTTATGCAGTTCGGACTATGCGGCATATTACTGATGAGGCCACCGCGAGACTTGTTTATTTTAGTTACTTCCATAGTGTCATGTCATACGGTATCTTGCTATGGGGAACGGCAGCTGATATCCAAACTATCTTTGTTCTTCAGAAAAGAGCGGTGCGTTCAATCTATAAAATGAAACCACGCGACTCCTTACGAGATAAATTTAAGGAAATAAATATTATGACTGTTGCTTCACAATATATTTATGAGAATTTGCTGTACACACACAAAAATAAGCAAGATTTTCTTAAAAAGAGTGATTTCCATAATGTTAATACTAGAAATAAGAATAAACTACATATCCCTACATTTAGATTACGTAAGGTGGGGAAATCTTTTATGGGCAATTGTGTCCATTTTTATAATAAACTTCCGCAGTTTATAACTGACCTACCCATTCGAAAGTTTAAGTTTTTAATTAAAAAATGTCTTTTGAAAAAAGCCTATTATTCTACAGAGGACTATATCAAAGACGATAATCCTTGGTCAGATGTAGCTCGGTTCCACTAGGATGGACAAAATAGCTAAATTTAGTTTTTTTTTCTGTTATGTGCATGTTTGACTAGCATTTGTTTGTAAATGTTAAATGTATAAGTAACCATGTTGTACACCAATATTGTTATAATAACAACATAAGAGATGGAAGCTGAGTTGTTCTATTCGCTTCTCAACTCAGTGTAAAAAATTGAAGCGAACTGTCAAGACTTTGTTATTTCCTTGATTATTCTTAGTTTTTATTTAAATTAGATTTAAGTTGACCTGTCCATGTAAGCATAGGCTTCTAAGGAAATAAACGTTTTGACTTTGACTTTGACTTTTGACTATGGTAGTTAGGGGGCCCTGATTTTCCGCATTTAGGCTCAAAGTGGTCCATTGTGCGTGGAGTGTTATGGTATTATGAAGCCGTGTTCTCTGTGCCTCAGCTATCAGAATTTGTGCATATTAACCGGTCCTCACATTTTGCATACTCAAATGCTAGTAGGTACTTACAGTCACTCAAGACCAGAGATGCTAAGAATTATGCATAAGAGGATTAATGGTGAGAGTTATAGGTGATAGACTATATCATTTACTAGTTCCAGAACAACGCACCGGGAAAAAAAGTTTTATTTAACAGATAAATCGATAGAAAAGAGCTAAATTCAATTGTCTATTGTATGTACAATCCACAATGTAACAAACAAACTTATAAAGAAAATGTTTATAATATGTCTATTGGTAGTCTATAATAAGTTACTTGAAGCCTTATAGGAGCTGAAGGGGAATATTTTAAAGACAAAACTAAATAGTTGGCTGCTTGAGAAATGTTTTTATAGTGTTAGTGAATATCTAAATAGTAATTTATAATTTGTTTTTATTCTTTTTTGTATTCAGATTCGAATTTAAATATTTTTTTTTTGTCTTTTGCTCATGATTGATTAATTTAGTCTTTATTTTGTACCTTCATAACATTGACATTTGATAATATTTGCATACCTGCTTGCGGGTTGAATACAACTCTATCTAGTCCTTAATTTCTTGACATGTTTGAAAAAATGTATTCTGCAAATAAACACTTGATTTGATTCGAGAAATTGCAGTTCTAAGTAATTAACAAGCGATCTCCTACACTAGGCAGAGCCTGGAAAAGAAAGAAGCTAGTTTTAAAACACTTCTACTTAGAAGGTGCCATGCGTATATTCTACAATAACAAAAAAAAACCAGACAATTTACACAACAACATCTAGCTCCGTGGTAAGCTCTCTGAGCTTGTGTTACGGGTACTAGATATCTGATATACATATTATTATAAAAGACATACGTACATATATAGATATTTTTTATTTTACATATCAAACTCCCAGACCAAGGAGTAAGTGCTTGCAGAAGATATAAACACTTTCAGCCTTGGCGGGAATTGGACCCTCTCCCACCAAGCCACTGAAGCACTCCAATTGGTATCAATAGGTAATATTTATTTATTAGGAGGTTTTGTCTGTTCACGTCCGTAAGTGGTAACCCTCTGAATCCTTACACGTGACCTCCGGGTGGTGCTAAGAACAGTCTCTGGTGGTAGGCTTCGGCCGCGGCTTGTCACCACCCTCCGGGCTGGGCCAGTGCGTGAAGCGATTTTTTCGTGTTTCGTAATGTGGTCCGGAGAAGCCATCTTCTAGGTCTTCATGCTCCATCTTAGACCACATCGTCACTTTACATCAGGTGTGATTGTGGTCAAATAAAGGCTTATCAATAATAAAAAAAAAAAAAAGATCAATACATAACTAGAAAATAAATTTAGTACGCTTAAGAATCACTAAACTATTACGTAGTGTGGGTTTCACATGTATCTATTTATTTATTATTACATATTTATTATATGTATTACGTATTTATTTAATTATTAAAATTTCATCATAATAATATTCACGCCTTGTCTTCACACTTACTTACTTTCATATTAGCTACTTTTCACATTTACTTTCAGTTCATACTTATGTTCATACTTCTATACATCTTATCTTAACTCCAACTTACCGTTCATAAACTCACACTATGTTCTTACTTTCGGCAGGCCTGGCGCACTCCGCGCTAAAGCGTCAAAACATACCTACGACGCGCGGCGGACAGTTGGCAGATAGCCGGTCAGGGAGTCACGCGTGTGTTATCTTATCGCGCACGCCTTTCGTAAGCTTTTTTTAGTTTTCGAATATTTTCTACGATAAAATTTAATAACCGTCAATTTAAAGATGGTAAACAAGGCATTAAAAATATATTAAAGTTAGCCATTTATATTTTTTTTATACATATGTCATTATTACTTTGTATGCAGGTCAGTCAAATAAAAGATAATCAGTATGAACTATGTATTTTTATTTATTCGGATTAGTAAATCCGGGCAAATAAATTATACATAGTATTACATTACTGTGTTCGTTTAAATTAATACAAATCACCTGGTCAGCTCCTATACTGTAATACATACCATAATCTGAATTCAAATAATTATAGTTTGCTTTACTGAAAGTAGAAGAGAATTAACTTTATGATTTTAAGGTGTAGGCTATCTTGTTCTGCTCGTATGTCATTCCGATTTTATTAACGTATCCTACCACGTTACCTACCTACATGTACACATCAAAACAAAATATTTACTTTCATAAACAAGGTACCTAACACTAACAAACTTCTTAGATAAAAGTGCCTAAATGCAGATATTTAAAAAAGTTTAATAGTTTTCTTATCTACCACTTTCTACTAAGACCTAGCGTAGGTTTATTTGAAACGTCATTTGTTTACAAAAATAGAGTAAAACACACCTAGCTGGTAATTCAATAGTCAGATAAAAATATTCTTGTAATGACAACCCTGATGTCGTCAGAAAAGGTAAGGGTTACGCGATAGAAAGAGAGGCAACTTCTAGGTGAATATAACGGTAGGTAAATAGCGCTGTGCGATTTGAATTGAACTTAATTGTGTTGAATAAATGGTCGCTATTCCTTTAATTGATTTTTCGGTGTGCGTCTTCTGTACTTGTACTATTATATATTCTGTGCTTTCGGCTCTTAGATAGTTTATTCTTCTACCCTCAACTTCACTTATTTAACTCTCAACGGAATTCGAAAACAAAGGACAGTCGTATGGAACCTTCCTACCGCGCACTACTTACTTTCGCTGTTATTACTGTTAACAATCGATTTTGCAAATCTGTTGGTGTTAAACTATCTTCTCGCTCTGTGTAACGTTTATCTTCTGTCCGTGTTAATTGTTTACCGTAACTTTCATTGTGCTGTGCCTTCCGCTCCTTCTTATAAAACTGTATTGTTTGCTGTGATAAATACAGTGTGTGAAACCTAACCTGTCGGACTTATTTTCACCTGAACCTACCACAGCTACAGGTACGAACTTATTACCTACCTATCAACTACACGTAGTAATGTAAAAATTTTAATGGATGGACATCTTGTTTTCTTTTGCTCTTCGCGTTTATAATATTAGTGGGATTAAAAGAAATATTCTTATAAGAAAGCCCTTAGGGTCGGCTAGGGAGGGCCCCAGGCGGCAGTAGGTCAAAGTAAGGTATAATAATTAATTCTGAAGCCCGCAACCATTTTTCACTCGGTGGAATTATAATAGCATATTACGCGTGCAAACGGCACTAGTAAACGACCTTTCGTTGTTTTTATAAAAGAAAACAATCCTTTTGACATTTAGTCTAGAACTGAATGAAAAACAAGAAAATTTATTATTTAACAGCAAAACAATTATAAAATAACAGTTTTAGCAGACATCGTTATCCGTACATAGACTTAATTAGATAAATCCCAATATTATAAACGCAAAAATGTGTGGGGATGAAGTAATATTTAGAAATTTAATATTTGGTAAGTAAAATGCAATACAAAAACACTTTATTATACAAATACTACACGTAAATACTCCACTTTTTACCTGTTTTTAATAATTTTTTTATTAAAAGTTCCAAAATATAGAGCCTTTCATGCTATATATTCCAGAGTGAAGGCAGGAATCGCATGACGCGAATGGTCAATGATCTTGATTTTGTGTTACCAAGACAAAATAAAAAATACATCTACAATATTTTTAAATTTTTAATGGCTCACTAAGTAATTTTTTTAGTCTTTGTTGATTCAGCCGATAATGAGGTTAGTCTTACTGCCAAACCGAGTGAAGGTTTGGAATGGCTAAAACATAACTGTACCGCGCGCTGGTGTGAGAAGACGATATTTGTCAATCTGAATTGAGAAATAAGAACTTATATATAACCTCTGCTACATTTAAGTTCTTTTGGAGTTTACTCCTTAAGAAACGATTTAAGTTATAAGGCCCGGTACGAAAATTTTATGAGGCGTAAAATCAAATCAAGTGTAACACGTAAAGTTGAGGCGTTACGTAGAAAGAGACAAACAGATATATCTGTAGGATTGAACGTGTAAAAGAATGAGATGGAATACATTACACAGCGTATCTCATTCTCGGGGTCTCCATGGTGGTAGCATGACGTCATCAAACTAGTAACCGGCCAAATTCAGAATGATATTTTTTTTTAGTTTTTTGTGTATCATTAGTCTATCAGCTGGATCCAGGAAAGCTGTAGCAATCGGCGTGTTTCGCCTGAAGGAGTTGGTGCCAAGGTAGGTGGTGTGAACTTATATCTCTGCATTGGCAGAATCGTTACTCTTTCACTGTTCTTTCCTATAAGCACTGAAATATTCTGCGGACCTAGACCGCCAGCAAAATATAAAGATTTTTATATTTTTTTTTAAATCCTTTTTCAAAACATAGCAACAAAAACACTAAGGTTATAACTAGTGCTATTTTAAAAACTCAGACGCAAGTCCTTACTAACATAACTACACTCATTAAGTATTTCAAAATTACAACAACAACTTAGAAATAACAAAAACTGCTATAATATTTAGCTATCAAAACTAACATTAAGGATACATTATTTTTTCATTTTTACCGAATTTTCAATACCTACGAGGTATTTAGTTTTGTCTATTAATTTAGACTTATGAAGTATTTCTTCAATTAATATACCTCATATAAAAGGGGGTTAGTAATATCGTACATTAATCTACTATATTATTAACTTAGTCGTACAAGCTTTTACTTATTGAAAATTTATTCTTTTGCGTATTATTAGAAGGTCACTGTCATTTTGATATTTTTATGAAGGGCAACCATTCTGTTGGGAGACGGTGTCAAGCCGTGACGAGTTCTGAGCGATAAGCGAGTGTTTTTGTTTAAAATCAAGAAATATACTGATTTATTTTAAACAATCTGATGGTCTGATTTATTACCTTATCCTTAATACTATTGTCTTTAAAATGAATTTAATTTATATGGTAATGGCACTGATTAAATGCTACCTAATTATTTTATAAAATCTGTGGTAATATCTATAATTCTCTTCCATAATTCTCCTCCACTTTACATCATAATATTTTCAATCTCTGATTTTTATATTCACATCTCTCATCTTATAAATATTACTCTTCTTCAACAATTAGCTACAATTCGGCCACAGATGGCGCAGTCGGGTAATTAATAGCGGCCCGGGGTTCCGTAGCACGTCGTTAGAGTACCGTAGTACGAGTAACAGCGAACGGCCGTTCTCACTGTAACGCCGTTATCGTTCTGACCCAGTTTGAATTTGTAAGGGATGGTGATATTGTAATTCTTGGGCGTAGTAATATCTGTTTCACAAAAAGTTTCGTGCAGACTTCAAGGGTGATTATTAGGTACCTATATAAGAAGTTAACATTTTTGTTCACAGTTAATTTAATTCAAGGACTAAAGACATATTTCCTTAGAAACCATCTATAGAAACTTAATTAGGATATCAAAGATAATTACTTAAGTTCACATGCATAATTGTAATAAAATTCTAAATAATTAAATCTAATACATATGCATACTACAAATAAATAAAATAGTTTTATAATTATCACCATTATATTAAGATTGTGTGAAAAATATCTTAATGTGTATGAAAGCAGTGGGTGATTGAGGAAAATACATGTGCCGACCCCACAAGTGGGATAAAGGTTTTCTAGATGATGATGATAATGATTATATGTTATACCTACACAAGTTCTAAACTTTTCAAGACCATAAACAAAAGGACTAAAGTTAACGCATATGGAGGTAGAATGCGTCCAATTCCCAAGTTTACTAATAAATCGTGAACCGTAAAACTTATGCTTCATCGTTGACCCAGAATCAAAATTTGACTAGAGCACAGCTTAAGGGTATTGAAGCAAGTTGAAGTGGCAGTGAGCCGGCCATGTAGCACGAAGAACAGACGGTCGTTTGGTCCGATACATTCACGAGTGGAGGCCACGGCTCGGCAAGCGCAGCGTAGGACGTCTGCCTACTAGGTGGACAGATGACTAGGTGCAGGCGGAATGCAGGCCGATTATAACGATGATAATAAATAAAATTGTATCCTTTAAATCGGAAAGACTTAAATGTATTCACTAAGTCAGATTTATAATTTGACCACGTGGTGCATAATTGTCAACAAAAGCAATTGTAGCTTAAATGGAGTTAGCATTCCTTTGTCTTCCTCGATTAACCTACTTCGAAAGTTTTATGTGTGAGGACGTGACAAAATCAGCTATATAAACCGACAATATCCATACAAGTAGCAAAACGCCCCGGTTGAGAAACACTCATAAAACAAATACAAGCGATATAGTAACTGAGATATTCACGAAAAACCGATCTTTGTGATTTTTAACCTTCAATATCTTAAGTCGCGGATGCGATAGCATTTGTGTTTGAACGACAAAAATATTTTCCACTCTACGCCAATACGTCATGATTTACCATTAAATGGAATAGGAATCTTTAATCACACAATCTAGTTTAATCTAGTTCTGCAATCTTTATCCTTGAACTGGGCGTTTAATATGTATAATAAACATTTCTATATGTTATCATCGTCATCACCCTATTAACGTTCCCACTGCTGGGATACAGGGACTTCTCTCTTGACGAGAGAGATCTATATATGTATGTCTATTATATTAAGTATATCAGATGTCTAGCACCCGTAACACAAGCCTTAAACCTTACTACGGTGCTAAATGTTGTTGTGTGGATTGTCCGGAAATATTGATTTTGTTATCAATCTTAAAAGTTATTAAATTTTCATTTGAGCACCAAGTAAACATTGATTGGTGCTCCAATCCTCACCTACTGCTCAAATCCTCGCCATTTGTCCTCAAAGCATGGGTGCCCGAGGTATACGAGTTGCTCAAACGGAATACTTCGATCGTGAGCATCGTGGGCATTTCTGCAGTTTTTCGTTAATTTAATAATAAGATTGCTGAAAGGCCTTTGAGGCCCCCAGTATGGGGGGCCGGGGGTAGTAGCTACGACACTTTTTTAAACCTTTATGAAATTAAAAATAAAAATTCATAAAGCGGTAAACACGCCCCAAGGTTTTATTATCTAAAAAAATATTTTAAGTTTTTCAATATAGCGCCCGTATATATATTTCTATCAATTTCAAAGTTCATGGTCAATATATTTTAAACTAAATCAATTGTAATAGTTGTAATTATCGGTCGCAACGTCTCAGAAGCGAACCCAACATTTTTGTACAAAAGTGTTTTTATCGTGCTGCGTTTGATTGTTCAAGCTTTACGAGCGAGTTCACTGCTGTTTTAGTGTCAAGCCGGCTATCGCTCGATCATAACTGTTTCAAATACGTTTATCAACATTGTCGAGAATGGGTTTTCGACAACATTGTCATTCAGGTGCTGTACTTCAACGAGGAAATATAAATAAAATATATTTTGTTGCCAATTTTGTATTGATAATAATCTCTTGGCGAGTTGCCAAGAGATTATGCTCTCAATAGTAATTACAGTTAATCTATTAGGTGGTCCTGCTGTAAATGTATACCAAATACCAAAACTAATACGACAAACGCTGGCTTGTAGGCGAAAGTCCATTAATGTGTAGGAAGGTTCTATTCCATCGTGGGACCTGAAGTAAAACAATTTACAATATATTGCGCCGAGTCTAAGTGTTTTTTTTTTTTAAATATATTGTCACCAGCACACATAGTACAAACTTTTTGTGAAATATGAGAGACTATAGGTATATAATATTTCTTAAAAGATAGGTTAGATGTTTCTTATTTAGAAACATTATATATAGATTGTCGAGAGATTGAGTGATATTTATTTTTCAGGATATCACAGTAGATTCTCACGTGAACGTTAGGAACTGGCATACTAGCTCGTACTAAACGAGGCACAGAAGAAAAAATTCAGTAGATTCTCGCGAGATGTATACTTACTGGCTCACTGGCTCGTACAAAAAGAGGCACAGTAGAATCCAGTCCTTACTCTCGCGGTCTCAGTTGGTTCTGGCGAGTCTTTCATCTCCTTACTGTCTCACTGGCTCGTACTAAATAAGGCACAGTAGAAAGTGCCTACTCGGCTGAAGTTGAGTGCTATTATCTGAGATCGCTGATCGAGCCGCCTTTTATGTGGAGGTACTCTCAGACCACTAGGGCTTGTTCTTAGCTTAGGGCAATAGGTCATTTTATAATGATAAAACACTAGAGCTTTGTATGCCTGGATAAGTAAACAGTATAAAGAGTTTGTTTGTTGGAAAATACGTGGTTCCTCCAAAAAATAAAACATAAAACACTGGCGTGAAAGTTAGTGTCGTAAATATAGTGAAAAATTAAGTTTTTAAAATTTGTTGTTTAATTCATCATCATCACCCTATTAACGTTCCCCCTGCTGGGACACAGAGACTTGTCTCTTGGCGAGAGGGATAAGGCCTTAATTCACCACGCTGGCCAAGTGCGGGTTGGTGAAGGTCACATGTCCTTCAAACTCTTAAAACATCTCAGAACATGCCGGTTTCCTCACGATGTTTGCCTCACCGTTAAAGCACGTGTTATAAAGCGCACATACATTTTTCAGGAAGAAAAATCCAGAGGTGCGTGGAGGGGTTTGAACCCACGACCCTCGGAATGAATGTCAAGTGTACTCCTACTTTGCCAACACGGCTTTTTTGCTGAATTATGTTGTGATAACTCGTTTGTAAGTCAAGGATAGACTGTAGAAACATGCTATTATAATATATTAATAAATATCTTTTATACAACAGTTTTTAATAAAAGTTTCTGTATGAAAAATGAAAAATGTTTTATTACAGTAACTTAATTATAAGGTTTACAATTCAGTTTTTTTGAGTCTCCTTTTAAGTAAATAAATATACCTACCTGTGCTAGGAGATCTCGCTCTTCCTTCCTTACTTAATCTATGTTGTACCTATGTCTGTATAACAAAATTGTGGACATACGTCGTAACGTAATGTATGTAGGCGAAGGCTTCCCTAACAAGATTTATGTAATTTTATTAACTATCTCGTAAAGTCAAAGGTCGGAAAGCAAAAAACTCAATGGCTCGGCCATTTTATATAAGTTTTTATTTATTTACATATGTCCCGATGTTTGTCAGAGATATTTTTAGGGTGACCTTTTTGTTTCCAAGTAACCCGATCTTTTCCACGAATAATGGAAATCTACATGACTACATTATTTGTTAAGTATGGCATACTCATACTAAATTTAACAATTGTTGTTGAATAAATAAATAAATAAAACTATGTTTCCGTGTGCAGTTCTTAAACATTTTGCAATTAAAGAAACACAAAATATGTTAATTATTTTTTCAAATGCACAAAGATGCAAAGATTATATCAATATACTATTATGTATGTACATTTTTACATACATGTATATAATTTTAACGTGACTTGTAACCTTTGAAACTTGATGCAGCCAAATAGGTCACCCATGCAAGTACTGAAATTATTCTTAACTTTTTTAAATTATGTTTGTTGCATGGGATATAATATATTTGATTATGTGTTTTAGTATTTTAGTTATTGTTATAGCGGAAACAGAAATACATCGTCCCTCAAATTTTCAACTCTCTATCTATCAAGATTCTTGAAATACAGCCTGGTGACAGACGGACAGATAGACAGAGACGACTCAGTAATACTATTATGATTTGTAACACGAAACATTAATGCACACAAAAAAAAACGCGATTATTTTTTGTTATAATCTAAACCACAGGCTAGAGTATAACTTATTTATTTAACACAAACTTTCTTTCAGTAAAAAAAAAAAATTTTTTTTTGTTAGTTTTAGTTATACTCTCTTTAGATCATTTTCATAACCAATAAACAATTTGATGACATTAATACATCTATGTTTTGCAAACACAAGAGTTGCCAACGTCAAATTAAGAAAGTATATATGTAGAACTATTTAAACCTCATAAAGAACTGACAACTACGTCCTGAGGTAATTAATAATTCACTTCAGAAACTAATTTATGGGTTCTAGGCTGAACAGACTTCTGAGTAATATTAATAAACTATTTTTACAAGACTAACGGACAAACAGGCTTGTAAACACAAACGCACGAAAATACAATGGGTTTGTGATTAACAATCAAGTTAAAGAAAAAAATATCATCTGATATATGGCTCAATATGACCTAGATTATTTTAGGCAAAAAATAAGACTTTGAAAAGGACTACAAATTGAAATGTTGTAGAACAAAATATTTTCGCTTTTCCGCTTTTGTATGTAACATTAGTATGAAAAATAATTATGGTTCCATCGTGCAAAACCAGGACTTTATTTTTAATGCTAGATAAACCTTCATTTGACCACAATCTCACCTGATGTTAAGTGACTATGTGGTCTAAGATGGGACATGAAGACCTAGCAGACAGATGTCTTCTCCGGACCACATAACGTAACACGAAAAATTCGCTTCACGCACTGGCCCAGCCCGGAGGGTGGTGACAAGCCGCGGCCGAAGCCTACCACCAGAGACTGTTCTTAGCACCACCCAGAGGTCAGATTCAGAGTTAGCACTAACGGACGTGAATATAAAAAAAACCTCCATATACTACTTTAGTTAATAAATATAAACTTAGATAACGTTAACCAAAAAAACAATTCTATACCTACATAAACCTGTCGACTGCCCCACGAGACGTCCACCAGCCCACCACCCTGGGGACGTGCACTGTCTACCCCGCGGTCTGCCATAAACTACCCTAATATACTACGATGACGTCACACGCCCCGATTACAACCCCAGGGAGGTCACGTGATATGAGTTACAGAATTTCATAGAAGTCTATTTAGTCAAATATTATCACTCATCGTCATAATATCAACTTGTACAATATAATTTTATGTTGTTGCGCTAAGTTTAATAAGTACCAGCATAATGTCGGTTAAAAGCACTTATAGGACAAAGAATGAATAAATAAATATTTCCAGACAATCCACACAACATCTAGCCCCGTGGCAAGCTCTAAGCTTGTGTTACGGGTGCTAGACATCTGATATACTTAATATAATAGATTTTTTTTTACTATACATAAATATTAAAAACCCATAACATGGAGAAAGTGCTTGCCGAACCTCTTATGGTTTCAGCACAATAATACCCATTTATATAAACGGTTTTAACACGATTAGTTTCACTTGTTAATCAAAGTCAAAGTCAAAACGGTTATTTTCTTAGAAGTACAGGGCATACTTGTACAAGTCAACTTAAGATTAATAAAACTAAATTTTCTTAACATAAAACATCACGGAAATAACATTGTCATGACAATAAGAATAAGAATAAGAATAATTTATTTGCATAAAACATGAGTGTATACATGGTAGTAAGTTTAAAAAAAAAGTGATCTACATGTTTTGTCAATCCTGGCGTGCAAATTTGAGAGGGCACAATGCATTTGCTCACAAATGTGATTTGTCTGTGAAATATTTCCTGATTAGTTAATTATTATTATATGTAGATACATCTTTAAATATATTTTTATCAGTTATATAATACTAAAATTTGTCAAGAAGGAATTCATTAACTGTAGCATTTATGTATAAGAATATTCTTAAGTCTGTTCTTAAATAATCAATAAATCAATACGCTTCAATGTTTTATACAGTTTACTGTTTTAATCTTTACCTACAAAATTATAACGCCAGTCCTCTCGCCGTGTTTTTTTTTTAATGTTATTGCATTCATTTGTCCACAATCTCACATGATGGTAAAGTGACCATGCGGTCTAAGATGGGGTATGCAGACCTAAGAAGGTGGCTTCACCGGACCACATTACGCAACACGAAAAAAACCACTCTCGTTAAAGTATAAAGTTCAATCTCTTAAAACATAGATATTGCTTACAAACCTACGTCCGTGGCTGTTAAACAAGGGTTAATACCAGTATATTTTAATGGCTTTGCTGTAAACAAAACTACAAAATTAATCTCCCCACAAACAAGAACGCAAATACATATATCATGCGTTTTATTGTATGCGTGCGTCAAAACTAGGTTATTTTATTTGCGTTTTATCACTGCCCTTGATTTGACGGAGACCACGTGCGTTTAGAAATAGTAAAACAATCGATTCTATTTCTATTATCTGCATTCTATTTTACGATTAGGACCTTGTCTCTACGATGTTATTTTAGCAGCGTGCGTTGAATCACGGTAATATTATCAAACAGTACTTCAACTTCATACGAACGGTCAAAACCGCCCGATTTACATTATTAAGTAATCTGTCCTGTCCGATGTGCTCAGGTACATTTGTTAAAAAATAGGAACTCAAATCATATAGACGTGGTTGACCTACACCCAAATTTAAGAGTATTTTAGTTAAAAATGCCTGATCAGTTTCGCAGTCGCCATAACCGAAATCGGCTAGGACTATCATCATCAACACCTCATCCTTTAAACAGAGAGTATCTGAACTGATGATAATGATAGAATACTCAGGAAGCCATGAGATCTCAAAACAATAAGTTACACTTGGTCATACCATTACTATTCAATTATGTGCTGTACAGTAATTGCTTAGAAATAAAAAAAAATATATTTTATTATGAGAAAAATAAAAATACTTTCACAGAGAAAAGAATATACCTTCATTTTGGAAAGTCGCTTAGAAACAAATCGAAATACATATAAATATCAAATGAAACTAATTTAATCAAAGCAACCTCGAGACTTTGAAGGAGAAACAAAGAAAAATAAGATAGGTTTACTACTATGATGTGAAAAGAGCTTTGCAGCTTACATGAGTTAGTTATAGTCGTAACTTGGTCCTAACGTGCTCCTAAATTAGCCTCTAGCTGGCATAGCCTCGTCTATCCATTTAAGGACCATTGACTACAAGCCAGTAGTAATATCACTCGCTAAAGGCAAAAAGCTTACTTGAACATTTGACAAAAAGTATTTTTAATTTATAAAATGATTTAGATGTTTGTTTCGACTATATTGTAAACAATTCTCATAATTTAAATTGCCATCAAATATGTATTGTAATTGATTTAATTTTGTAAATTGACATTGCATGCCATCTGTTGGCAAAATACATTATTATTAAAGTCAAAACGTTTATTTCCTTAGACGCTCATGGCATCCATGGACCCTATTAAATAGAACTAAGATCCTTCCTATCCTAAGATTCAAGTTACCTTCAGCTCTTTTAATTATAATAATTTGAAGCTAATTTCAATGAGTGTATATATTCACTATTCTAGATGAGTTTAGTTATATTATTTAGGTACCTTTTCATCAAAAAAGTAATTGTAAAAAAATGGCAACCAACGAATGTTTTTATGCATAAAGTTTTTAAACTAGTAGAATTTTATAGTCCGCTGTGATTAAAAATTGTGTGGTCTTCTGTGAATAATAAGATTCCTAAAAAATATTTTTAGAAAGATTTGATACTTTAAAAACTGAACAGTAGCATGCACCCATGCATTAAACAAAGCATGCAGAATTAAGTGTTAATGAATTCTAATGAACATTATAATGTCAATATGGCTTAAGATAATTGATGAAATGCGGCTTCCATTCTATATTATTAGTATTTGCTAGTAGGCAGACATTTATTAAGAGACTAAATACAAAATCATTTATTTCCATTATTTGATTTAACAAATCTTAGAAACTAGTTAAAACTTACAATACAGTATATCGTCCTCAAGGAATTTGTAAGCATCAGATAATAGAATAAGTTTATTTATATTTAAATATAGGTTCAAATATAATGCGTTATATTTAGGATCTGAATAAAGGCTATTTTATTTTTAATTTATTATTATTATTATTTGCATGACTGGTGAGAAGTGGCTGGAGATCGGGAGTTGTGGAAAAAATAGGGGGAGGCCTTTGCCCAGCAGTGGGACACAGGGGGCCTATAATAGTAATATTATTATTTATTAAACGTTCAACCTCATATCTGAGAATATCACACACCCTTGTGAAGCAAATATCCTAACTGTGTGCTCAAAAATAGGCCGTTCGGGGAACACGACACTGTGAAGCAACTATCCTTATCTACTAGCCCACTAGCCAGTCTAAACGCTCGCTAAGCGCGATCTATTCGTGTATTAACTAAGTCAGGTCATAAGTGGACGTCGGGCGCCCATCTTGTACTTAGCCAAGGAGCCAATAACTTAGCTTATGCTTAGATAACTAATTGAGTTGGATCGCGATTTGAATAACTTGATTCAAAAACATCACTTGAAAAGCTATTAAGTAGATACACAATAATTAACAATGCTAAATTGGGATAACTTATAATATCAACTTATAAATTTAACGTTAAAAATATCATTAAAACATTAAATAAACCTAGATAATCGTATTATGGACCTTCCTCTTTTTTGAAGTCGGTTAATGATTAAATTAAATTTAATGTACTAATATAATGTATGTCCGGGCTCTTACCGCTAAAAATCTTTACATACCGGATAATAAATAGAAAATACTCATTCTTTTTAGGTTTTTTTAAAACATTTACACATTTCACCTGAAAATCTCGTATTTTCACAAAATCCAACATCCGAGGTCATAAAACAGAGCCCCACACCGAACGGTGATTAGCGACATTCAACGCGTATTTACGGTCGCGTGTAATGTGACCATTGTGCCTAAATGTTTTGATTCCAAATATAACAAAATGCAATCTCTTTTCGACATTTTTTAGCAGAAATATCACTTTATAGAAAAACATTTTTTTATGGTATATAAGCCTTCATTTGACTACCTGATGTAAACTGACGATGTGGTCTAAGATGGGGCATGAAGACCTAGAAGAAGGAAGATGGCTTCTCCGGACCACATACATTAAGTTCAAGTATCCAAAAGGTTTAAATGCATTAAAATCGGTTTAATTTTGTTTCTTTTGTTTTTAATAAAGGTTTTGGTTGTGGTTATTTAATAGATAGGGTGATTCAAGAGGGAGAAAGTTAAAATACTATAAATTTTTTACACTATTGTGCTATTGGCTACGGAAATCATTCGACAAGAAAATAAATCTATTGAGGTATTATGAGATCGCTGCGAAACGCGAATAAGTGAAAAGCTACAAGGACTATTACTAAGGATTTTATTAATTACGTATACCTCATACGACTAACAAACGCCTTATTAAAATCTTTTAATGCGGAAAATACGTTATCTCTGCAGAAAAATCAAAGAAACACGAACAACGCGGGGAATCGCTAGTTCATAATAAAATATGTCATTTAATATACCGTAGTACCACATGACATATTTGAGACAGTGTAGCATACAAATATGGGTCAATGTCCCCGCCTGCGTTACGGACCAAGGTTCGATTCCCGGACCTGATATATTTCAGTGAGTTTTGCAATCGAACGGTAATTTGACGTCCAGCTGGGTGCGACAAGATTTATGGGCGAAGCGTTTACTAATAGTAAAATATGTGTGTTTGAGTGTATGTTAGGTGATTCATCTTGTGAAATGGTATTATGGTGATAATTTATCACATTTATAAAGATTTTATAGTTTTAGTTTCCTAATTTTAAGCGATTTTTTAAATGCATCATAAATATTTTTTTGATATTTCTTATAGTTTTTTATTCACGCATTCGACGTGATGCTTTTTAGGGTTCCGTGCCCAAAGGGTGAAACGGTACCCTATTACTGAGACTTTGTTATGTCTGTCTGTCGGTCTGTCACCACGATTTATCTCAAGGACCGTGATAGATAGAGAGTTGAAATTTTGAGGGTTTTATTCTCTTGAATATCGCTACTAAAACACATCAATAATCTAATATAAAAAAATATCGTGTCACGGGGTGCGTAATCGAACTCCTCCGAAACGGCTTGACCGATTCTCATGAAAGTTTGTGAGCATATTCAGTAGGTCTGAGAATCGGCCAACATCTATTTTTCATTTTGAAAAAAAAAAAAAAAAATTTTGCAAAACAACGTTTGCTGGGGTCAGCTAGTAAATTATATAAACGTGATTTTGATAAGGTTAAGCAACGTTGACGAGGCCGTACTTGGATAAATGACGGCTTTAAAAAATATATATATAAATATATATATATGTAAATAAATATTTCCGGACTACTCACACAGCATCACCTAACCCCAAACTAAGCAGAGCTTGTACTATGGGTGTTAGGTGACTGATATACCACATAGATACATTTTTTTTTGTAAATACATACATATGATTCATAGAAAACACCCAGACCCGAAACCTGAAATTGTAGATCGTTCAAAATCTGCATAGATACATTTTTTCTTTGACTAAATAATTTGTCAAATGTATAATAAATTGTACCCTAGATGTATTATGAGTCCATCTATCAGTCAGATTTCTTAAATTTAATTTAATTGGTGCTTTCAAAGTAGAAAATATTTGACGCCGATGAATTTATTTCATCAGATTTGATTTTCACTCAATGGAAGTAAGCCAAAACAAAATTAGTAGTTTAATTTCTGCATTACGGCAACATTTGATGCTTGAAAATATGTAATACCATAAGTTATTTAGTGTACAATAACTAAGATAATATTAGATATGTGTGTTGATGGATATGTGGGAAGAGGTAAGCCAAAGAAAAGATGGATATACTGTGTGAAGGATGACATGTGTAAGAAAGGAGTGAGTGTTGAGATGACGAGTGACAGAGGAAAATGGAAGGAAAAAACATGTTGTGTTGACCCCAAATAATGTGGGATAAGGGCAAGTGAATGATGAACTAAGATAATAATTGATGGTTGTACCATATTGAGTTATTGCTCTTCTGATCTTATTTGCTATCTGATAATAATGTATTTATTAAAAAGTTTTAAATATCATACAAAAATGTTTAAGAAATTTAATCTTACACTTTTTTTAGATCGTTGGCTACAATTGGCTAATGCCATCTTGTGTTATAATTAGTCAATTAAATCAAAACACGGTTTCTTCGAGCCCGTTCCTTCACACTCTGTCATCATATAAATCGGAACTCTCAGTACATTATCTACCTGCACTCTTACAAAGGGCAAAACAATGTCGCTTATATATATATATATGATAAGGTTTCGGATATTTTTAAATATATTCTTAATTCTCCAAAAAGTCTTGTGAAAATATTTTTACTCTTATGCAAAAACAGCTAAAATTTACGACCCCTTTCTAAACTAAAAAACAAAGAGACTCTCTTTTTAAACAATTTTAATTTATATTTTAGTCCCTGTGCTATAATTTTTACTTGTGTTAAAATTTGTAAGCTTGAAGAAGAAAGAGAAAGAAAAGAAAGAAATGCCTTATAATATCTTCTTGCCATTTTTGTACAGAGCTTGACAAACGTATTAGTCCGCCATTTTGAAAAAATGAACCGGACATGATGTAGTAGTAGATATAACTTAATGTTATATCTACTACTACATCATGACAGAGAATTATATGCAGAGTGTAAGCTATTGACAGTGAGGCAATTGAGCATACAACAAATCGTATTGAGGCTACACCAAAAACAAACTGCACCTAAATGGAAATCAACCGACAAACGACGGAAAGATCTTGTTTACAAAGTACCATCATGTAACACTGCACTGGCTCAAAAGCACTTTGGTTTCCTTGCTCCATATCTATATAATAACATAAGTAGTATTATGTCTTTGCAGGAATTAACCCAGGTAGAGCTTAAAATCAAACTAAAGAACTACCTACTTACTCTAGATTACAATAAAACTGAAATACTGATTAAAACAATGAAATAGAAAACAAATCCAATACGAACCTAAAATAATATAATGTTAAATATTTACTTAATTTGTAACTAATTTTATGTGTAAATATATATAAAAATATTGTACTTATATTTAAGTATTTAATAATATAACATAGTACATAATATTGTATCTAGATTTATATATTTCAACTTATATATATGTAGGTGAATGGTTTGACATAGTGATTTAAACAGATTATATCATTGAATAATAATTAATTACGGGATTAATCGAACAATATCAATCACACAAATATCTGAGGCTCAGTTTAACAGAGATATAGATAAAGTCAATAAGTAACTCCGACAGCGTTTGCACAGAGCAGAAGCCAAAGAAAGAATGCTCCCGGACTATTGGAACGGTACTTTAAATAGCAGTGCAACTCGTAAACAACCCCTCTACCTGCGGCCACCCGATTGGCTGTTAGACCGGTCGGCTGGCACAGACCGGTACCGGCCGCAGGTAAACATCGCGCGATCGAGTGGCGTGAGCGCCCCGCTCACGCCATCGGACATTTTAAGTTGATTCTATGCTACTACAAACGCACTACAATGGAGAACCAGGACGTCACGCCGTCACTGCCATTCTGACTTGCGAACGTCCTCGTTCGCGTAGGCTCAGTTAAAATTATCTGTAAGTGAAAATAATAATAGTTAGTGCTCGATTATCCTGACAACATACTATACTATGTTCTGGACTGGTCTATTTGATCCTTCAGACGACTGGCCTGGTAAAACACCCTTTAACACTACAATATTAATCTTATTTAAAATCATCTTTTACAATCCCTTCAGTTGAGAACTGGCCTGGATTAGTACGAATGCTAGACCGGAACCGTTCTTTTTTCCCTTTAGCAATGAACTGTATTTTTTTTTGTACTAGATCGGAACTGTTTTTTTTTCCTTTACCAATTATCTGTATTTTTTTTTCTTTAATTTTTTTTTCATAAGGGTAGCCCCATAACCTTTCTTAGTAATTAGCGTCATGCAACTTATCGAGTTGATCATGAATTAACGGAAGTGGATAACTATCGGATTGCGTATTGCTGTTAAGCTCTTAAAGAGTAAATCTTAAATTTTACTTTAAGCAATGTCTTATCTTTATGGAGGCGTCCTTATAATGTGATTTGAGTCTATCAATTTTATTTTAAACTCAGGAATATTAAAGAAAATTTATTAATCATGTCAGGAGGTTGTGGAGGCGGATATCCCACTTCTGATGTAGGTGAATGGTTTGACATAGTGATTTAAACAGATTATATCATTGAATAATATTAGGTCCTTACATATGAAATTGGCGTTTTTCGTACTGGCCACTTTAATCACAAATTTCTCCTCTTTGGTAAGGAATTCCAAATTCAAATTTGTACAGCTATAGACTCATGTATTTGTGCTTCGATGATCGTCATTCATTTGTTTTTTTTCTTCTGTTTTTTTCTGTTTGCGTCACTCATTTTACAAAATGGAAAACTTAAAATATCGCATTATTTACGAGTACGAGTTCCGCCGTGGCACTAGTGCTGCGGAAACAACTCGAAGGGTGAATGATGTGTATGGCGGTCGTGTTGCAAAAGAAAACACAGTTCGTTTTTGGTTCCAACGTTTTCGTTCTGGAAATTTCGACTTGCAGAACAAGCCCCGTGGACGGCCTGAGACTCAAGTTGATAATGAAGAGTTGAAGGCTATTGTGGAAGCGGATCCATCGCAAACCACGTCCGAGTTAGCTGCAGGCTGCGGTGTTAGTGATAAAACTGTTTTAATTCACTTGAAGCAAATTGGGAAGATTAAAAAGCTTGAAAGGTGGGTACCTCACGAATTGACTGAAGCAAACCGGCAAACGCGCGTCGACTGCTGCGTTACATTACTAAACCGGCACAATAATGAAGGTATTTTAAACCGAATCATTACCTGTGATGAAAAATGGGTTCTTTACGATAATCGGAAGCGCTCAGCGCAATGGTTGGATCCTGGCCAGCCAGCCAAATCCTGCCCCAAGCGAAAATTAACCCCAAAAAAGTTACTTGTAAGCGTTTGGTGGACTAGTGCCGGTATTGTTCATTACAGTTTTCTCAAATCTGGCCAGACTATTACGGCTGATGTCTATTGTCAGCAATTGCAAACCATGATGGAAAAGCTAGCGGCTAAACAACCTAGGCTGGTCAATCGCTCCACGCCACTGCTGCTTCACGACAACGCTAGACCACACACTGCGCAACAGACGGCTACTAAATTAGAAGAGCTTCAATTGGAAAGTCTAAGACATCCTCCGTACTCCCCGGACCTTGCTCCAACAGATTACCATTTTTTTCGAAATTTGGATAACTTCTTGCAAGGGAAAAAATTCAACTCCGATGGGGCAGTCCAAATCGCCTTCAAAGATTTTATTGATTCCCGTCCGACTGGTTTTTTTAGTAAAGGGATCAATGAACTACCTATAAGATGGCAAAAGTGCATAGAAAATAATGGTTCATACTTTGATTAATTAAATATATTATATTAAAAAATATTCGACTTTTTGTTCCTGTAGTATATTGTATCCGAACACAAATAATGGTACTAATGATAGTAAACGTTTCCGAACGTAACAGGCTATATAAGCAATGTCAAATCATGCTTCACTCTCTTTTTCCGGCACTCGTGAACACGAAGCTACTAATAATATTATCAACCATTGTAACGTGTTACCACATAAGAAACAAGAAGAATAAAAGGCGTGTATCCCCATTAGCATCTTTTATTTAAAACAATACATGGCGCAGCCGTCGTTGAAGAACAAGAAACGCTCATTGAAATAAGCAGAATCGACGTAATAAAATATTGTCTAAAATGGCCGCCGTTGAATTCCGCATGCCGGCGCCATTGAACATGGAAGCCCTTGACGACTTATACCCGGCGTGGTTAAGATTTAAAAAGTCGTTTCTGGTATATTTATCAGCTGCGGGCCTGAGCAAAGTCACCGAAACCAGAAAAGCCTCCATCCTTCTAAATTGCATAGGACAGTCGGCAGAAGAGCTATACTTTAACACGCTTCAAGAAGATGCTATGAAGGAAAATAACAAGAATGAAGATGATAAAAAAGAAGACGATGAACCCAAATTATCCGAGGTAATCCGGTTGTTTGACGAATATTTCAAACCCAAATGCAACGAGGTTATTTGCACGCTGCAATTCAATAAAAGAACACAAGAAGATGGCGAAAGCTTTGATGCTTATTATACCAACCTAAGAAAACTTATAAAAAATTGTAACTACACGGAGCAAGACAGAATGATAAGAGACAGAATAGTCATGGGCATCAGGGATCAACGCGTCCAGCAGCGGCTACTAGAAATCAAGAACCTCACCTTGGAGCGAGCAGTTGAAGTTTGCAGAGCAGCGGAACTGTCCCGAGAATACACCAAGTTGCTGACCAGGTCACCGGTTCCAGAAGTCGATGCCATCCAGCGAAGAGGTCCAATCAACCCCATAAAGCCTTCACAGCAGTCATCATTTTATAAAGCTAAGTATAACAATAATTATAACAATGCCCCTCCCACACCACAGCCTCCTCGCAAAACATTCACATATAAATGTAAAAAATGTAACACTGAGCATGGGCCCCGTCGCTGCCCTGCCTATGGGAAACAATGTGAACTTTGTAAGCTGTACAATCATTATAAGGTGGGCTGTAAATTTATTAACCAAATTGATTGTGTAGAAAATAATGAAAACACCGAGACCATCTGACTAGTCAAGCGCTGCCATTCAATTAATGAGTGTATCCAGGATTGGACTGAATCTCTCCTAGTAAATAATAAAACAAATATTAACTTCAAATGTGATACGGGAGCTCAAGTAAATGTCCTATCCCTAAAAGATCTTAAAAAAGTTGTCAATGATGAATCATGCTGTAAATTGTCTGAGACAACAGTAGTATTAGAAGTATTTGGGGGTGCACGCATAATTCCGGAAGGCAGAATTAACCTGACAATAACTCATAATGATGTGTCTTATGACTTAGAATTTATAATAATAAAACAGGATGTCAAATCCATTCTGGGCTTAAGCTCTTTATTAGAATTAAAACTTTTAAAGAAGGTTGATGACATCAAATGTAATGCTAATAAAAATAACATAACTAATAAATACCATGAACTGTTTCAGGGTGTGGGCAGGTTTAAAAAACCTTTGGAACTACACACTCAACCAGGGGTCGAGCCGGTGGTGAGGCCGCCGCGCCGTGTGCCTAACGCACTCAAGGACCGCCTGGCAGAGAAATTGAAGTCTCTGGAAGAGCGCCAAATTATCACCAGGGTCGAACATCCTAGGAGTTTTGTGAGTAATTTGGTAATAATAGAGAAAAAAGACAAGTCTTTAAGAATCTGTCTTGATCCTAAGGATCTTAATAATGTACTAGTAAGAGAATATTACATGATACCAACCCTTGAGGAAATAATTCCCAAGTTGTCAAATAAAAACTTCTTTTCTGTACTGGATCTATCCGAAGGCTTCTATAATATACCTTTAGATAAGAAGTCCAGTGATCTCTGTACATTCAACAGTCCCTTTGGTTGTTATAAATTTATTCGGCTACCATTTGGAATTTCTGTTGCTTCAGAAATATTTCAGAAATATAATGAAAAAGCCTTCGGGGATATCCCTGGTGTTATAATATACTGTGATGACTTGCTCATTTGTGCTGATACAGAAGTAGAGCATGATGCAATTTTGACTAAGGTCTTTGAACGAGCTAAAGAACATAATGTTCGCTTTAATAAAAGTAAATTTCAGTATAAACTTAATGAAGTGAAATATTTTGGCCATATATTTTCTAATCAAGGGATGAAAATAGACCCCGACAGAATAATAGCCATTAACAGCATTAAAAGTCCCACTAATAAAAAAGAATTGCAAATTTTCCTGGGCATGGTAAATTACTTGCGTAAATTCATTCCTAACTTGGCTAAAATTGCATCACCCCTACAACTACTCTTAAAGAAAAATGTTGATTGGCTATGGACTGTTATCCATGAAGAGTCGTTTAATAAAATAAAACAGGTAATCACTAATGCCCCTGTTCTTCAAAATTTCAATGTAAAAGACCCAGTAGTAATTCAATGTGATGCTAGTAAAGATGGCCTTGGTTGTTGCTTACTGCAAAATGGTAAACCAGTGAGCTTTGCCTCTCGAAGCCTAACTCCTGCAGAACAAAATTTCTCTCAAATAGAAAAAGAACTGCTTAGTGTTGTATGGGCTACTAGGAAATTCCATTACTATATATATGGCCAAAAATGTACCATATTAAATGATCATAAACCCCTCGAATCATTACTTAAAAAACATATTCATGAAGTGCCCTCTCCTAGGCTTCAAAGACTAAAATTGAAATTACTTAAATATGACATTGAATTTAAATATCTTAAAGGAAAGTTAATGTTTATAGCAGATTTATTATCTCGGGCATTCATAAAATGTAATGATGTTGATGACTCTTATATGTATGATGTTATTCATTGTATCGGCCTGGCCAACTATATTCAATGTACAGATGAGCAGAAACAGGTAATAATTTCAGAAACTAGTAAAGATAATGAGCTAGCTAAATTAATTGAGTACACTAAATATGGCTGGCCAGAAGATTTAAAACAAGTATGTGATGATGTGCGGTATTACTACAAGTTTAGATCAGATATCTCACTAGATGATAACCTATTGTTTTTAAATCACAGGCTCATCATACCTAAAACACTAAGACTAGATATTATTAAAAAACTACATGAAGGGCATTTAGGTATGACTAAAATGAAACAAAATGCTAGAGACCTGTACTACTGGCCCCACATAGATGATCATTTAGAAAAATATGTAAGACAATGTACTGTGTGTCAAATGTATCAAAATAATAACATCAAAGAACCATTATTGCCACATAATATTCCAGACTTACCCTTTTCAAAATTAGGTATTGACATAATGGATTTTAAAAGTAAAAGCTATCTGGTTGTATACGACTACTTTTCAAAATGGTTAGATTTTAAACCCATAAGTAATAAAAGTTCGAAAAGTATAATAAACTGTCTTATAGATATCTTTTCTATATTTGGGGTACCTAAGGAAATTGTCTCGGATCACGTACCATTTGACTCGAGAGAGTGTAGGGAATTTGCCACTAACTGGGATTTCAAATTTACCTATACAAGCCCAAGGTATGCTCAGTCAAATGGTATGGCCGAACGTGCTGTACAAATATGTAAAAAGATTCTAATTAAATGTCATGAAGACAAATCTGATTATAGAGTGGCTTTATTACAATATAGAGCCTCTCCTGTCTGTGGCACTAATATCTCTCCTGCTGAATTGTTAATGAACAGGAAACTTAAGACTAAATTACCTGTAATGTATGAATATCTTAAACCAAAACTTAATGCCAATGTAAAGACTGAGTTGAATAAGAATGTACTTAGAAATATTAGAAACTATAATTATAATACTAAAGTTAAAAAAGATTTTACTATTGGGCAAAGGATTTGGTTTAAGAAAGATGTTAATGTTAATAAATGGTTACAGGGTAAAATTGATAAATATAATGGTCTAAGATCTTATGATGTAATAGATAGTAATAATGTTAGATATACTAGGACATCCTATCATATTCGACCCTGGTGACTTGGCGGTCCTGCAACAACTGATAACTGGATGAGTGTGTAGTCTCAGCTGTTGTATGTATAAATATTGTGTATTTTGAAAATAGTATATACAGTACAAAGTATCTAATTGTAGTTACTACTAATTAAACATGTCATAGTTCTAAGTTTCTCAATAACTTTAAGTGTTACTTAATTATTTGTTTTTCATTTTTTTCATTGTTTAGAAAGGGATGTAAAGGTATGTACATCTGTGTACACTGTTTGTAAAGTTTTAAAGCTTGTTATTGTGTAAGTTAGTGCAAAGGAAACAAATAGTTTTTTTTTATTATTTTTTTTTGTAAAAGGGATAGATGTAGTATATTGTATCCGAACACAAATAATGGTACTAATGATAGTAAACGTTTCCGAACGTAACAGGCTATATAAGCAATGTCAAATCATGCTTCACTCTCTTTTTCCGGCACTCGTGAACACGAAGCTACTAATAATATTATCAACCATTGTAACGTGTTACCACATAAGAAACAAGAAGAATAAAAGGCGTGTATCCCCATTAGCATCTTTTATTTAAAACAATACAGTTCCTCCCATACAAAACGCCAATTTCATATGTAAGGACCTAATAATTAATTACGGGATTAATCGAACAATATCAATCACACAAATATCTGAGGCTCAGTTTAACAGAGATATAGATAAAGTCAATAAGTAACTCCGACAGCGTTTGCACAGAGCAGAAGCCAAAGAAAGAATGCTCCCGGACTATTGGAACGGTACTTTAAATAGCAGTGCAACTCGTAAACAACCCCTCTACCTGCGGCCACCCGATTGGCTGTTAGACCGGTCGGCTGACACCGACCGGTACCGGCCGCAGGTAAACATCGCGCGATCGAGTGGCGTGAGCGCCCCGCTCACGCCATCGGACATTTTAAGTTGATTCTATGCTACTACAAACGCACTACAATGAAGAACCAGGACGTCACGCCGTCATATATATAAACTTGTATATAAATAACTTTTAAGTTACCACTAGTATAATTTCCTATTCGTAAATGTAAAAGAACACTAAACTTGTATCGCATCAAATAAGGATTCCCAATTTTGTAATATTTCATCTCTTTTATTTCTTTACTGTACGTTTAGATTGTAAGTATGTAATATTAACCTCAGGTAACTTAGTCGAGGCAGAGATGCCCTCGTGACTATATTACAAGTCTAGAACTTAGTTTAGTGCGAGGTGTCGAACCTAATGTCTGGTTGGCCAAGGTCATTGCATAATTAGAATTAAACTAATAAATATTATAAATATTGTAAGACCTTTTTTGGAAATAAAACTTTTTATTTTTATTATTTTATTTTTTAATGTCTTCCTAAATTCTCTAAAATTTCCTAGCGGCATCTAGCGCGAAACTTGTAATTATAAAAGACAGCTTAAATTTTCGATCCCTTTCCCTCACAACCTTACATACATTCAATGTCGGTACACCCTCGGTAAATACATATGTATCGACCTGCAAACTTCTAAAGAGCAAAGCTCATTGTCGATACGCCATTAAAGTTTGTCTGTAAGCTTGATTGATTAACAAGTGTCAAAGTTAAGGTAAAGGTGAACATGTATTGATCTGAAACGGCTGCAATGAACCAAGAACTTGGTACGTATTTACATACCCTTATTCAATTAAACTCCTATATCTGGCCTATGTAGCTGAATAAGGTCAAACACACAAAAAGCCTAATAATGTCTTATTTTGCTACTATTATAGAGATAAATAAAAGGGTGAAAACTTTTATTGAACTGTTATTAAACAGATTTTGCACTAATTAGGGTAAATGATTTACGTTTTCCATCAAACGTTCTATTAACCTCCTATAAGCCTTTATTCCTATAAGTGAAATATTTTCTCGAATAGGGTTAGACCACGAAAATTATATGATGGATACGTATTTTAACACTGAAAATTAAAATATTAATTGGCCTAAATTAAAAATTCTAAAAACTTTAATATGTCTCATGGTTATATTACCCAAGTTCATAATGTAAATTTCCTGCAAGAATAGATAAATATCTAATACAAAACCTGGCTTTGGAAACTGAACTATTTATTATGTCCTTGGAAAATCAAACTAGGGAAATAATAATGTTCTTAAATTGATTGTTATTTTTTCCTTTTTGTCACGGACACTGGCACGTAAGAATGTTGCCCCAATTGCCAAGGGAAACATTTATCAATAGATGGGCAGTTGCGTCTTCTTGGACCAATCACGTGATACTGCGCTCTCCAACCCACCTGACAACCGTAGCGAGTATTGGTAAGCCCCCTAATTGTGAATGCAGCGCGCTTCCTAAGCCCAAAATGAAACGAAACGATTCTTCCTCACTAGACGAAAAACCACAGCCAGAAATTCATTATCCTCATCCACAGCCCGGATTTGCCCACTGCTGGGCATAGGCCTCCCAGAATAAGGGCCATCCTCAAAGGTCTTGTGCTAAACGCCGCCACTGACGAAACAGCACAAATGACGTGGACCCGCTGCGTTTGACCATTCTTGGCCACCAGTCTGCAGCGCAAGGAATTCAAGGCAGAAATATTACAAATAAACAAATTCACATTTCATTAGAAAAGATTGAATACATAATCTTGTCCCTGACCTTGGCTCATGAGATAAATCACATAAGAGGATCATAAACAGATTTAAGATTCGCTTTAAAACCGCTCCGACTATGTAAGCTTTATGATTTTATTTGGCACTATGCTGTACACCTGAGTATTAAACTATGGGTCATACATTGTGGACCGCTGTGTACTGTATAAAGTCGGTACAAAGTGTATTTACAGGATGTAACAAACATTTCGGTCATTATAGGAAGGTTTGAAAATTTAAGATCCTATATCATATATTTTCAAACCTTTGATTTCGAGATTAGAGTTATTGTTATGAAAACTGCATTCACACATTTTAAAAGAAACTTGTACTTTGCTTAGAATCAAACTCGGACTTTTTTTTTAAATATTTAGATATCTATTGTGTAGGTTATAAGCACACAATATTGCTGCAGAACATGATATATAAAATAAGAACAAAGAATATGAAACAAAGCGTTTTAGCTTTGTTTTAAGATTATTTTTTTCATATGCCTTTCAGTTTTTGAGTGGACATTAGGCTGCGTTAGGCGATTGCCGACAGTTCCTAAAAATATTCTAGTTACACTGAAATCTGCCTTGACGGTGTATAAATATTATAAAATTAAAGTATGATTAATTATTTCTTAATTATTTTAAATTAAATTAAACACAAAATAAAAAAAATAATACATAAATGTCAAACACGCATTCAATCAATTATGTATGCCATTTTAAGTGCTACTTTGCGTGCATTTGAGCACAACGTTAAAATATTAATCAGTGATAAATGGATAACCTTTGGCGCCCAACGCATATAGCTGCTCAAACGGAAATACTTCGTCCATCTTCATAATTCGCGTCGCAAAAGAATTGGAATGCGCTCCCTGTTGCAGTGTTTCCTGACAGATACAACCTTCTAGACCTTTTTGATCTATTCTCGTTAATACTCACTTTTCAGCAGGTGAAATTATGGTCAGGCTCATGAGTAGACTAGTCCATTACTTATAATTTTATCACAAAGTGGACAAATGTGAACAAAACGTACCTACTCAAGATAAACAAAAATAAAACACCCATAATTACCTATAATTATCATTCATTTGATTTAAGGTCATTCATTCTGTTCATATCTATAAATTTTATAAAACTTTTAAATTATCCTAAAACCTTAATCCCAAGTACATGACAGCCTCTTACAGTAACATTTACAACATTTTAGTAACATATCATAAATATCTTTGCAGCCGAGACATTATACAAGATAAGGCACGAAACCCATCATAATTTAAGCAGTTTACTTGTAATTTATTTGGTTTTCTAACAATTCTTATAATTTTAAGGCGGTTTAACAAGAGACTGGCCTAATAATAACTTTGAGAAACAATACCATATTTTTAAATAAATTTCAAGCTTGGTCGATTGGTTCTTGAGAATAACTCATTTAACAAAAGATTAAATAAGCTTTTTTAGAAATATATTATATAGATATTACAAAACACTGATATAACTTGACCCACATTTCAAGCTTCATAAAAACATGTCACCAAAAGGAAATTTCATACTCACATAAAATGTGAGGTTCTTTCGGCTATAAAAACGTTGATAAATAATGTATCGAGAAAATTTCTTCTAGAATTTCTGAATCTGGGTAAAGTAGTTACGTATTTTCCATATTTTTTATTATTTTGGGTTAAAAGCTGTGATTTTAAGTTTAAAATTGTTTAGTCCGTTTTATACGCATTTCGTACAATTTAGAGGTATATTAATAAAGTGGGTTGGTAGCTCTACATGCTAAAAACTAGTTTATTTTTAACTAGCTGACCCGCCAAAGGTTGTTATGCCATAAACATTTCAATCACGAATCACAGATGTTGAACTTATAACCCTTCAGGAAGACAGAAGTCATGTCACCATACAACCTCATTTGTAAAAGAAAGCGGAAGACATGGATGTATAGTGAAGTGACTTTAGCCCGAGGCTGTATGGTAAAATTACTTTTACCTGCCAAAAAAATATACTTACCTACATTTGAAGACGATATAAAATCTTATATTAACAAAATAATCTTCTAATGGATATTATTTTTGCTTACACAAACCTTGTCCTAATAATAATGTATACCTAAAAGAAAAAATCTATTCAATTTGATACATTTTGGCTATCCATTTTTGATAATAGATATTATAAGTAGAGTTTTATTTTATTTGTTCAGCGTCACATTTCTTAACTCTCTTCTGTCGTATAAAAAACTAAAAAAAAAACTAAAACTAACTACTTTAAACCTTTTTGTAATTTTGTACCTACATTGAAAATTTGTTACCAAAAAAATAAAATAATATTCAGCAAATTAAGCTGCACTCACACTTTTGTATTATAAAAACACGAATCTTTAGTTAAATGATTTTACTTTCTTATAGAAACGAACTTTTTTTTATTTTTATTTTTATTTTTTTTAGTGCTTGATAAGCCTTCATTTGACCACAATCTCACCTGATGTTAAGTGACGATGTGGTCTAAGATGGAGCATGAAGACCTAGAAGGTAGATGGCTTCTCCGGGCCACATTACGAAACACGAAAAAATCGCTTCACGCACTGGTCCAGCCCGGAGGGTGGTGACAAGCCGCGGCCGAAGCCTACCACCAGAGACTGTTCTTAGCACCACCCGGAGGTCACGTGTAAGGATTTAGAGGGTTACCACTTACGGACGTGAACAGACGAAACCTCCACGCTTAACGCTTATAATATAACACAACTCACTTTTGTAAGATTTGCTCGGGGTTAGAGGTAATCCAAACCCCTCCGAGATAAATATAGTCTCAGATAGGTACTGACGGAATTTTTAAATGAACTTGCTGCAGTGGTTTTTGAGATTAACTGCTATCTAAGCAGTCGGACAGACGGTCAGCTTTATAATTATTGTTATTAGCTTAATAGCGTGATGCGTTGACAAATAAAAATCGCTAAATTGTTTAAGTTGTATCCTTTAGTAAAAGTTATTCTTTAAGGTATTTATTTATATGCCTTTGAAAGGTATTTTATTATGTATACGTGGTTTGCGGGGTATCATTGCCGTAACACAGTTTATAACTAGCACTGAAGGTAAAGGCCTAAATACTGCGTTAATTATGTAATACTTTCTTTCTCAAATTCTTCTTCTCTGTCGTTTCACTCTTGACAGAGCGGTCGTGGTCACATTGAGGCATCATTTGGTGATAGAGACGGACACAGCATTCTTAATGATCGTCCGCCATCTTTATTTGTTTGCAGCCTGTTTGGTGCAGTCTGACACTGGGACTCCTACTGCGGATTTTATTTGGTCAGTCTAGCGCATAGGTGATCTCCCGCGGGCCCTGGTTCCTTCAACTTCTCCTTGCACGACCAATCGCTCTATGTCAAATGTGTCGCTGTATGTGTACTCTTTCTCAAATTAGATAACTTTTTTGTTACCAGATTTAATTTCAACATGTAGGAATTATTTTGCTATATATAAGCTAAGTCATTTTCTATTTAGGTAAAAAAGATATTTATCACCCATCATCATAACGCAAGCTTAGAGCTTATCACGGGTTTAGATGTCGCTGCGTGGTTTGTCAAGTAAAGTAATATTTATTTATCTATTCGTTTTAAGTGTATATTGCCATGTCTATAATCTATACTAACATTATAAAGCATGAGATTGTTTGAAAGCGCTAATATCAGGAACTTATAGTCCAATTATTTTTTTGTCGCTGTAAGGTTGCCTATTTATCGCAGAAGGCTATAAGCGATTACCGCCGTTATTCTTATTGCCCGAGACAAGATACAGTTATTGAAGTACTAAATTTGTCATAGTTTTTCTTGTCACCGATCTATTTATGGTCGGAACACACGGCGACACTTTACATTAGACACTCCATGTATACATCGAATGTCTGTGTGTGTCCACGGCTGCGACACTTAGTTGCAGTTGTTGTGGCAATCCAATCTACACTAGTGTCGACATTTGTGATGAGTGTCAGTGTCGTCGTGGGTCTAGAGCATAAGGGTTTTGTTTGTTTACAGTGCGATGTATTTCGTGTATTTTATAGATATTTTACTACACATATTAAAAACTCAGACCAAGGTGAAAATGCTTGCAGAACATAGTATACGAAGACTTGACTTGACCACGCGACGAGAATCGAAACCGCTGCCTTTTACGTCGCAAGCGGACCCTCGCCCACCACGCCACTGAGGCAGTCGAAACAGCGAAAGTAGTAACATGATAAACAAGGGGATATTTATCTTGATTTAATTATTTTTAATTGTTGGCTACGTGAAAGCACACTCGACTTTCATTCCGAAGGTCGTAGGTTCTAACACCCGCCGCGCACCTCAGGATTTTTCTTCTCGAAAATGTATGTGCGTTTTAATTATGTGCTTTAACGGTAAAGGCAAACATCGTGAGGAAACCGGCACGTCTCGAGAACTTTGAAAAGTTTGAA
Organism: Gymnoscelis rufifasciata; assembly: GCA_929108375.1. NCBI lineage: Eukaryota > Metazoa > Arthropoda > Insecta > Lepidoptera > Geometridae > Gymnoscelis > Gymnoscelis rufifasciata. Next base: position 728,260 of record OV815327.1, on the reverse strand, counting down.
GAACATGTGACATTCACTTAACCCGCACTTGGCCAGCGTTGTGAATTAAGGATTGTCACCACCCTCCGGGCTGGGCCAGTGCGTGAAGGGATTTTTTCGTGTTTCGTAATGTGGCCCGGAGAAGCCATCTTCTAGGCCTTCATGCCCCATCTTAGACCACATCGTCACTTTACATCAGGTGAGATTGTGGTCAAATGAAGGCTTATCAATAATAAAACAAAAAAAAGGATTAACCTCTTTTGTCAAGAGAGAATCCTTGAGTCCCAGCAGTGGGATCGTTAATAGGGGTGCTAAAGCTTTATACTCCAAATAATGTTGGAAACTATGATAGTTTAAATAGGAAAATATGGTACCTATTTAGAATTTAGTTACGGAACTCTAATCAGATCTCAGATCCATATAAAATATACTGTGATGTAACTAGTTTCAACAGTTGAAATGCTCAACTTGATCGATAGTTGGCAACTATCTCACTCGCACTCGTAATGATTCGAAACATACAAGAGAGAAATCAATGTTTAATAGAAATATAGCTTCATGAATAGTTTAATTAATACAGCTTTTAAGTGGAATAAATTATAAGCAATTGTGAAAGCGTAGAGCTTTTGTATCGTGGCTGGGTTCCACATTTTTGGACCTATGTATATGTTTTTTTTTTGTTATTTTGTAATTTATTTTGACGTGTCTAAGTTTTGTAAAACCAAACGATGGAAATAAATGATTTTGTATCTTGTATCTTTAGTTCCGCACCAGGGTAAAGTGGGACTTTATTGCTGAGACTTCATCGTCTGTCTGTCTGTCACCAGGTTGTATCGCAAGAAGCGTGATAGCTAGAGACTTGAAATTTTGAGGGATGATGTATTTCTGGTGCCGCTTTAACAACATATACAATAAATACATATTTAGGGAGACTCCCATACAACGAACGTGAAATATAATCTATACTAATATTATAAAGCTGAAGAGTTTGTTTGTTTGTTTGTTTGAACGCGCTTATCTCCGAAACTACTGGTTCGAATTGAATAGGTAATTATTTTTGTGTTGGATAGTCCAGTTATCGAGGAAGGCGAATATAACATCACGCTACGACCAATAGGAGCAAAGATATAGTGGTAAATGTGTAAAAAACGGGATAAATTATTTCATCTTTGAAGCCTTTTGTTGCGTGCGCCGTGAAAACGGTTCAAGATACACAAAAAATATGTATTAAAGAATAATAGCTCTTTTAATGATCTAAAAAACAGTCCGCGATAGTATATGTCTATCTTTTAAGATTAACTCACAAAAACCGTTTATGGTACCTAATTTGGTCGAAATAATTTGTTTAAGTTGTATCAACATAATAATATTTACCGCTTACCTGACCTTATTACCTGAGGTGAGGGTCAAGGAGTTAATCTTTATTCAAATAAATATGTTGTTGGTTAAGAGTACATTATAACAGTTATTTATTTTTATCTTATATATAAAAATAAATCGCAAAATGTGTTGCTAAGCGCATAACTCAACATCGCCAGGACCAATTTGGCCATTTTTTTTTAATGTTCGTTGGTGTTCAAGGATGATTTTTACAGCGCGAAAAATTTGAATAATTGCTTATAATAAAATATTTTTTTACCCGTGTGAAGCCGGGGCGGGCCGCTAGTATCTTTATATATATAATTCTTCTGTGAGTGTGTATGTCACTGAACTTCTCTCAAACGACTGGACCAATTTTGATGAAATTTTTTGTGTGTGTTCAAGGGGATCTGGGAATGGTTTAGATTAAAAAAAAAAACAAAAACAAAAAAAATATTAAAAACCCTTGCGAAGCCGGGGCGGACCACTAGTTTATATATAAAAGGTTAACCAACGTTATGCCAGTACTTGGACCGCTCTGTCTGAATCTTTTTGCACTTTTAATAATATATGTTCTTTTTTTTTTATTACAAAATGTGTATAAACTGTTCACGGAACCCTTAATGTAGTATGAGTCCATCTCATATTATCAAATGTATTTATTATAAATGGACCTACTTTTGACTTTTGCTTGAAGGCAGAGACGAGGTCAGCGATGGAACATGTTCTCCTTTAAAGCGTTATATGGCTTTATATGGCCTGCCCACTGCCACTTCAGGGCCTAATTCTTCTACGTATCTCCTCATTTCTGATTCGATCCCGTTGAGAAACTCGGAGCATAGTCCTTTCCATAGCTCTTTTTTTTTTTTTTTTTTTTTTTTATTATTGATAAGCCTTCATTTGACCACAATCTCACCTGATGTAAAGTGACGATGTGGTCTAAGATGGAGCATGAAGGCCTAGAAGATGAGGTACTCTGAGCCTATTCCTAAAACCACAAAAGTTTGAAGTAAGAGATATTATTATAAGGTTTAGTTTATAAGATTTATATTTTTTTATGTATGTTAGTCTATAAGGTATATGTTTATATGGGCCTTAGATGCCTGATATAAATGATTTATTCTATTATTATTATAAGGTACCCCCTTATTTGGCACGGGTCGCCAAATCCTGTACATTTGTACAGGAAATCGACAGCACGCAAATCACTGCATTGTCAATAACTTATTGTCAATAGTGGATTTACCAGCAGGCTGAGTAGGCTTGAGCCTAGGGCGGCAGATTTTGGGAACGATGTTTTTTTTCAACAAAATTGTTTCATTGTTGAGGCAAGGACGGCAAAAACTATTCAGCCTATACCTTGAACATTTGTAAATCCGCCACAGTCAATAAGTTTTCGAGTTGTCTATACGTATTAGTTGGTAGTGCTTGTAATCTTGTAAATTGGTAGTATTGTATCAAGGGCTTACGATTCATGTGTATTACACGCACTCATGCATCGTAAGCACTTTTGTGAATGTTGTGAAATATAGTTGTGTGAGTAACTGGCGACATCGGCTCCGCTGCAAACTTCCCTTCATAACATTTCTCCTTATTTTTGTTGTCTGTATAAAAATAAGCACCCCTATTCGTTTCATATAGGTAACAATGTTGATTTCCTTCAATTCTAATAATAAGTCTATAATATACACACAGAAAACATAGCAAAAGACAAAGAAACGTTCGATATGGGTATACACAATAATTGAGCTGCCGAGTAGTGGCTTTGTCAACTAAAACTATGTATGTATAGTAAAAATATTTCAATTAAAGTATTTACGTTCCCAATGCTGGGTCATAGGGATTTCTCCAATGACTATTAGGCCTTAAATCACCACGATAGCCAAGTGCGTATTGATTATAATTTTGATGAATGAACCGTGATTGAGTAGCTGTAATTAAATGTCAATTACACATTTAATTTAATCTTGACTTATTGTATTTTAATGTACAAATTTTTTGCATGCCAATGTTTTTTGGTGAAATATGTGAGACTAATTTAAATTTAATATCTAATATGTACTATATTTCATGCAATAAATGATTATTATTATTATTGGTGAATTTTTCTGTACATGAGACCAATAGTGAAGCTATCCGAAGTACAATCAGTAAAGCACCGATAGTCTAGCAACTATTCGCCGAGGGGCTAAGGGTTGAAGCTCAGACACAATGTTGGCGTCGCCTATAAGTCTGGCTGTGTGTTCCAATCAGTATAGCGCGCCAGTGGCATTTAACTGAGCTGTCCCAAAGGAGTCTGCAATACTCCAAAAAGGATGTATCATGTCCTTTTTTATTGATTTAGCATTGCTACTAACCATAAAAATATTCTACATCCTAATATTATAAATCTTCACCACCCTATTAACGTTCCCACTGCTGGGACACAGAGAGATTAGGCCTTAATTCACCACGCTGGCCAACGGGTTGGTGTATGACACATGTCCTTCAAACTTTTTAAAATTCTCAGAACAGGCCGGTTTCCTCACGATGCGAGAGAAAGAAAAAGTTATCCAGGTTTGAACCCACGACCTCCGGAATGAAAGTCGCGTGTGCCACTTAGCCTTATAATGTTATAAAATGAGAAAGTGCATTTATTTTAAGGACCTCCAACAAAGGATACACATAACTTGCTTAACTTATAAACTAACGCAAATACAACGAGTGCTCTCTCAGTTAGAGGAGGCCACATCTTCAACAACATGTGTATGTATGTGTCCGTTTGTTTGTTTGTCTTTCAAGGCAAAGCGGCTGAACTGAATAGCCTGAAATTTGGCATGGTGAGGGGTTATATATATATTGGATTAGGGTATAGGCTTCTCTTAACCGCGGGAAAATTCATTATTAGACGGGCAACACCATGGGGCATTGCTAGCTAAGATTTAATATTGCAAGTTTTCAATGAATTATTAAGGTAACCGTATATTATAAAGGTATAGTTTTAACATACGTTTAGTTAATAGTTATTATATACGCGTTTATCCTTGGTATACAAACACTAATAGCGAAACTATTATCTATGGTTAAGTTCCAACTTACTTATTTCTATGTTTTTGACAACAATACCATTACTTTTTGTTGTAAGTACACACACAGTACAGTAAATGTTCGTTTATCTTGGAACATACAAAAACAAGGTAACTACCCAGTTAGTTAACTAGGGTTTCATAATAAATAACTTCCGAAATCTTTAGTTTTAAACCTAGCTTATTTATAAAAAAACAAGCCATATTCTCTCTTTCTAAATTAATTGCCTAGTCGGTCATAGTTTTTCATGCAAAGTCTGGTGTCGCAGTTCGATACAATTTACAACGCACAGCTGAAATTAAAAATAAAAATTCATAGACTATAAACTGCTCATAGATCAAAACACATAACTATTTATCGCTTGAAACTTGGCAGTTCTACAATGTACCATTCAGTTGATACACTTTCCATTTCGAATCAATGGCACTATGCATAGTAAGGTAACATCCGTTTTGTACCTATATACAAAATAGCTATATATATATCTACATTATAACGAAGACGCAATATGGCAGAACAGGACAAGTAAGTAATGTAATTGAATTAACGAACGCTAACATACAAGAACGTGCAATTTTTCACAACTCCCCGGCCGTTTGTCACTCCGCCCTACAACCCCAAACGCTTTACGAGCCTGCAACCACTTCACAAATGAAAACAGAATTAAAACCGCGTATCATCAATGTTTCAACCTTTAAGCCATTTACGGCGGCCATGACAGTTATTTTCCCGCGCTAATGGCGGCGACAGGTGTCAGAAGCGAACGAAACTCACATGATTTGTGTTTTACGTGCAGCTAGAACTAGATCTACGCTAAGGTCATTGTCTACTGAAGCGGACCTGCATAGAGGCTTCAAAATGCAGCATACAGTCTGAATGCACACCCCGCCTCGAGCGAGCGGCTACCTTGCAGAGAGGCTGCATCCCTCATCTTGCGCGCTATGCAGCGAAGCTTCGGTGGACAGTGGCGCTTACTCTACCACTCACCCCAGAGTCGTCATCGTCACGATGGTGTACCAGAACGCGGCCGGGATCGACGTGAAGTTCGTGTCCTGCTCGTTCTTCTCCGCGTAGAACATCACTGTAGCGAAGATGATAATAGCCATCGCCAATGAGAACACCAGAAACCCAAGCTCGCTGGCACACGACTTGAGCGTGTATCCCAGGATTCTGAGCCCTTGGGAGTGCCTAGAGAACTTGAAGATTCGGAACACTCGAAAGACTCTCAGGGTGACGAAGGCTCCTGATACATCATCGTTATCAGTGATGCCCAATCCGATGTAGTAGGGTAGGATGGCTACTACATCGATGATACTCATCACGGAGCGGACGAACTTGCAGCGGTCGGGCGCGGCGAACAGCCGGAGCAGGTACTCGGCGGTGAAGATCATGACGCAGGCGGTGTCGAGGCAGAAGAACACGATCTTGTAGCGCTCGCCGCAGGGCAGCGTGCCCGCCTTGCCGGGCCGGTGCCCGCACGGGACCGTCTCCACCACGTTCGCCATCACAGACACAGCAATGAAAAATCCAGTAACATAGTAAAACACTAACGCGGCGGTGGAAGTGTGGGGGTTCTCGAACGCCCGCCACATCTTCTGCCGCAAGTCTGTCAGCTGCGGCAGGCTTTGATCGCCCGCCTCACTGAGCTTGTCATCCATAAGTCGCTCCGCGTTCTCGCGCTTCCTATCCCTATAGTCCTCATAACAACAATCGCCGATCACATCAGGCAAGATCCCGAAGAAGGCGAGCTCCTCATCGTAGCCCGTCAGACACTCGTGCTTCGGGTAATGCAGCTTTCCCGTTCTGTAGTAGTTGAGAATGTGCCTGAATATATCAGGGTCCCGATCGAAGAAGTACTCTCGGCTGTCTTCGTCGTAGAAGAATTCCCGTTCTGTCGATCCAAGGAGCGAGTCGGGGTATTTTTCGAGGGTGTTGCGCCATGTTTCGAAGCGCCGTCCGGAGACGTTGATGAGGAGCTTCTCGTCTTCCGCGCGGCGGCGGTCTTTGGGGACCGGCGGGGGGGGCAGCGGGTGCGTGGCGATGGGCACCCAGCCGATGGCGGCAGCCCTGGCGAAGGGGAGCCACGCGGCCACGGACGCCATAATCCTGCGACCACGCCGGCGGCGGCGCGGCGACTGATCCCCCCAACACTATTTCGAGACCGCCCAGATGACGCCAGTGTTGCCACAGGAGAAGCTATTTTTGCCGTTTATATTTGGTTTAGTGGGTTGTTAAATTTTGTTTGTTTTCTGAATGGTTGATTGGATTTTGTCTTTGGAATAACGTTTTACAAAGCCACAACCCAACACAATCATATATAAGATATATTTCAAAGCCTCAACAAACAATTTCATCGATATCATAGTTTTATTAAACAGGTCGAGTTTTCTAAAATAATTCAACTGAAATAATAAAAATAATGAAAACACATTAAACAACTAAAATAAAGTGTCAAAAATTTAAACCTTTCTTAAATTGTTGCATAATTATAAACTTTTTACTTTAAATTTATCTGATACGATTTTGAAGATTTTCGTAGTAATAGTGCCTACGGTACCATAGCATTTTTGCTTCTCTTTTAAACTTATGCACCTCAGGCCCATTATTATCAACCCCAAAACTCGGAAAATGCTCGGGGGAAAGAAAAAATAGCAAAAATTTCAAAATATTTTTTCCATTTTCCGCATAACTTTTCCGCGAGCTTGCAACCCCGTCCCGGGAGAACTCTCAGTGCGCATGTCGACTTCGTGACGTCACTACCTAATAAATTGATTTTCATATACCCATCCCACTCCCCCCCATCGCTTTCCCATGTCTCTATCTCGCTTCCACCTAGGGCTCCAGTGACCTTTTGTATATTTTTCACTGCTTTAAAAGATTTTCAAAGCCTTTTGTCTTGCAGAAAGACCTGAATATAGCTTGGGGCAGCTGTTACGTTTTAAGGGCCTTTTGCCAAAGGCGTTTACTAAATAAATTGGAGGCTTCGCCGCAGTTGCCTCTGTGAAGGCTGCGTCTTGGCACTGATGCAGTTCTAAACATAGTGCCCCTTCTGTTTTCTTTGTCCTTGGCAATGATTCTTAATTTGAGTGTTTCCTTTTGGGGTGTCTCCCGAATTTAATCTGAAAAGCGATAGATTATTTTATTGGGGTTGTAAAAGTATCGGCTGTAACAGAAAATGGTTTATTATGTAGGTCATGTTTTCGCATGCAATACTATTTGATAGATTTTTGTCGTTTGACCTAGTTTGTTTCAACTTGCTCAGGATTTCAGCGGCGTGATTCTGACAACCGCTATAGTGTTTCTTAATTCGATCTCCATTTCGTTTCCATTTGTTACAATTAGTGTTTTTTTTTATTTACTTCTAATATATAAAATTTCCATGGCACAATGTTAGTTACCGTACTCCTCCGAAACGGCTTTACCGATTCTTACCAAATTTAGAATCAGCTACTATCTATTTTTAATTTTGCAAAAAAACGTTTGCTGGGGTCAGCTAGTATTTTTATAATCACATATGACTTATAAAGTTAGAAACCAAAGAAAGTTCACATAATTAACGCAGTCTATAGGGCTTTACGTTCTGTGCTAATTAATATACGTGTTAAAATATGCTGCTAGTGACCCCAAATATTTGTCAGCAGTCACCCATCCAAGTACTGATCGCGACAAATATTGAGCACAAAATTGTATTAGTAAATAAATATATTTTTCATTTTTCATTTTTTACTTTTACTTTTGTACCTACTTTTTAGGATTCCTTAGCAAAATGGCAAAAAACGGATCCGTTATTATATGGTATTTGATGTATAAGTCATGTATGTCTGTCTGTATAAGTCTCAGCCACTATTTTTCTGAAACTATATAAACTTTATTGTTGAAACTTGGTAAGTAGTTGTATTTTGTGAACTATATAAATATTTCCAGAAAATAAATATATCTATAATTGTTGGGACGACCCAAACAAAGAAATTAACTCAGAAAATATTTTATAAATACGTCATAAACAGCAAGTAATATTTTCACCCATACAGTTTAACTATCAAAAGCTGGGTCCACATTTGTATCATTTCGGTGTATCGTATCTCCGTTGCGTGGCCTCGGCGCGTATCATGATCGCTAGTTTGGACGCAAGATGATACACGTTAATGATACATGCCGTATCCGATACGTAAAATCAAGTGTAACACGAAAATGTCGAGGCGTTACGTAGAAAGAAAGAGACAAACATATCTGTAGGATTGAACGTGTAAAAGAATGAGATGGAATACATTACACAGCGTATCTCATTCTCGGGGTCTCCTTCTGTATTTAAGCAGATGCGTTCATTTACCCTTTTTTTCTTTTAGATAGATATATATCATAATTATCGTTCGTAAGGAGTAAACTCCAATCGTGCGTCGTAGCTGACACACACACACTTTTTTTTAAATAGATCACCTGTTTTATTCAGGGTTTCCGATTGAAATCGAGCTGAAACTTTTTTACTCGTATTTTGTCAATTGCATAAAACTGTAATATTCAATAACACTTTGTTTACATTCCCACGGCTGGGACACGGAGACATTTCTCTTGAGGAGAGAAATTAAATTCACGACGTGGCGTGGGCCGAGTGCGGGTTGCAAATGTTGTAATGCAATATTTAAAGCTTTTTATTATTAGATTTATTTCCAACTAGCTGTGCCCCGCGGTGTTACCCGCGTTATAATGGATTTTCCCGCGGAATGACGTTTTCCCGCGGTAAAAAGTAGCCTATGTTATTTTTCAGGCTCTAGAGATTCTGTGTACCAAATTTCATTTAAATCGGTTTAGTAGTTTTCGCGTGAAAGAGTAACACACATCCATACATCCATACTTACAAACTTTCGCCTTTATAATAGTAGTAGGATACACTTATTGGCTACAGAGTAGTATAAAATCTCGTTGCCTATAGAAACTTTTCATTTTTGCCTAAAAAAAAAAGCCACATGAGTGCTATTGTCAAGTAAACAGCGCCCTCTACAGTTAAAAACCACCACTAAAAGGAGAACTCGTATTTATTGCCTGACTTAGTTCCCAGCTCGATATATAGATGGCGATTCATGGCATAATCGCATTTAACGAATAGGTGTCTTAAAAGCTTAGACGCTTGATTTCTTTTATTTCGTAAATAAAATATCTTGTAACGAGATGAAACTAAACTGCAGTCTATATCTATACTAATATTTTAAGTTACAAGAGCTTGTTTGTTTGAACGCCCTAATCTCATGAACATTCTGGTCCAATTTGTGTATTATTTCACTGTGAGATACGAGTAGGTAGTCCATTTATCGAGAAAAGCTATGGGCTAGTTTTAACCTCGCAATAATACGTCGTTCCGTTAAATCCATAAAACATGGGCGAAGCTGTGGCGTCAATGCTAGTATCAAAGTATCAAATATTTTGTGTTTTATAACGTTCCCCAATAAGCTGAAAATGAGGTTGACGGAGTTTTTGTCTGTTTACGTCCGTAAGTATTAACTCTGAACCCTTACACGTGACCTCCGGGTGGTGCTAAGAACAGTCCCTGGTGGTAGGCTTCGGCCGCGGCTTGTCACCACCCTCCGGGCTGGGCCAGTGCGTGAAGCTTCGTGTTTCGTAATGTGGTCCGGAGAAGCCATCTACCAACTAGGTCTTCATGCCCCATCTTAAACCACATCGTCACTTTACATCAGGTGAGATTGAGGTCAAATGAATACATAAACAGCAAAAAAAAAAATGACTCAGATTTTTAGTTTTGATATGTTTTGCTACGCATTCATATTATGTAGAAGTCCTATCCTGTCACCACCGACCTTCAAATCACATGAACCTTCAGAAGTCTGAATACACTCGCTGTTATCGCTAACCTATCAAGAAATGTTTTCTCTCTCTCTCTCTCTCTCTATCTAACCTGACAAAGTATATTTATAGCAAGACTAGCGGCACGCCCCGGCTTTGCACGGGTAATAATTATTCAAATTGTTTCAAAATTATTCGAATTTTTCTCGCCATAAAAACCATCCTTAAACTACAACGAATATTTAAAAAAATAAATTGGCTAAATTGGTATAGGCGTTGTTGAGTTATGCGCTTAGCAACACATTTTGCGATTCATTTTTAACCCCCGACAAAAAAAGAGGGGTGTCATTGTTTGACGTGTCTATCTGTCTGGGACATCATAGCTCCCGAACGGATGAAGCGATTTCAACTTAGTTTTTTTTGTTTAAAAGGTGAGTTTGGCGCGAGTGCTCTTAGACGTGTTTCATGAAAATCGGTTGTGCCGTTTAATAATTGTGGGGGTTAGAGTGGGGAAGGAAACCCGAAAATCTGCAAAAATCGCATTGCGTGAACATTACACATTATTATGGTGTTTTACTTTTAAGGAAATTGAAGGATTCGAATCGGGGGTTTTTCTTATATTTTTAATTTAGATTTATTATTTATAAGAAGATTAAGGTAAGAGAAAACATACTATTGATTGCAATGCTCAAATTGGTGTAACCGACAACAAACATAAACTTGGTTCGGGTCAATTGGTGTAACGTTAGTTTTTTTAAGAAAGTTGGTTTTATAATGGTGTATGTGTGGTTATAATTTTTCGTTCAAGCTAAGAATTAGTGTAAGAGCAATGCTGGTTTGCCAAGATACATACACCAACTTAACCTTCTTCGGTCATAGGAATACAACAATTCGACTTATGTAAATGGATCACATACCTACTCAGTTACAACATAATTTCGACGGAAGTCTGCAAAATTCACATTTAAAATGTGTAGCGTAACTGTATTTTTTTAAAGCTAGAATTCTATTATTATGCTATTCGAAAGAGCAGAAAAAAACTAAAAAAAACTGTATAGGTACTCAACTTTTTTACGTGTTTTGGTGGTTAACCCAATTGAACCTGCAACCGACGATATAATACAATATCTATGCTATATGCTAGGGTTTAGTTCTGAAAATAACTTTTTGAATGGGATTAGTTACCTGTTAACGAATTATTGACTACTAACTAAGCGACAAAATATTATCAAGCGACATTTTTTTTATTTCCGCACACGACCATTCAGTAGGGAGCCGACCCCGCGCGGCAGAATATTTCGTGATCTTAACCCCGCTTATTGTCACAAAACTATAATAGTTAGAGATATGATGACAAGACGTTTTTTGTAGATAATGATAAGTTCTACAAAGTTGTAATACATCACTTTTTTATTTATTCATTAGTTTTCGCAGCATTCGCGATTAAAGAAAGATTTTAGGTTTAATTTTTCAAAAAAATCGCTTATTGTCACAAAACTATAATAGTTAGAGATATGATGTCAAGACGTTTTTTGTAGATAATGATAAGTTCTACAAAGTTGTAATACATCACTTTGTTATATATTCAATAGTTTTCGCAGCATTCGCGATTAAAGAAAGATTTTAGGTTCTTTTTTTTCACCTTGGGTTACATTATCGGAGTTTGGTAAGGAATCACATTATTTTTGAAAACGAAATATAGCCTATGTCACTCAGGGATAGTGTAGCTTTCTAATGGTGAAAGAATTTTTTAAATCGGTGCAGTAGTTTCAGAGCCTATTCGAGACAAACAAACAAACAAACAAACAAACAAAAAATCAAACCTTTCCTCTTTATAATATTAGTATAGATGACTAGGATGGTAAGTCCACTGGGAACTAGTAGGTATATTAGGAAGAAAACTACCCGTGTTCCTACTCGGTGTAATTTTTTATTTTATGGGTTCCATACCTAAAGGATAAAACGGGACCCTATTCCGGTCGTCTGTCTGTCAGTCAGTATCTGAAGAACCATGATAATGAAATTTTGAGATATGGTGTATTTCTGTTGCAGCTATAGCAACAAATAGTAAAACACATGATAAATAAATCTTATAAATAAAATTTCCATGTCACAATGTTAGTTATCGTACTCCTTCGAAACGGCTTTACCGACTTTTACTAAATTGTATGCTTATTCAGTAGGTCTGAGAATCGGCTTCTAGGTATCTATTTTTCATTTTGCAAAACAACGTTTGCTGGGGTCAGCTTGCATACATATAATTTATGTAACAAACCTGTATAAGCCCCCTTATAAAGGATACGTTTTTTTTTATTTTTACCATGCTGTTTTACTGAAACAAGTTTTATGAAATAAAAATCGGATATGTCTTTGTAAAATTTACATTTAATCTTACATTAATCACGTTCTATGTACATCAGAAGCGCACTATATATTACTTTACATACACAAAAATACTTCTCAGTGTAGCTGTCACATCCAATTTAAAATTAAATTAGTTCAGTCAAAATTTATTTTAATTTGAATTTATTGTGCGCGATAAGAATCAGCTTCTAATTATTGCTCGACAAGTCTATACGGAATAAAAAATAATAGAAAAAAATTATATAAGTATTATGAAATTGCACTTATTCTTTGGTGACATATTGTAAAATAATAAAGATAATCTTATGCGAAATAGGTTACTAAATAACAACTCAATTATTCAATTATTATAAGAAAATACGTCTTTAAATACTGCATGAAAAAAAAGTATTTTACTAATCGAATGAAATTATATGACTTCATTTTTATTACACTACATACAAGCTAAAAATTGAATTACATTCCAAAATAAATTAAAATTCATTTTCTAATTCATTATTAAGAAACAAATCTTTAAATAACTTTCGAATTTTAATGATCTTTAATTGATACTGCTACAAAAATGTACTGGTATTTTCACATTACTAGCAACATTCCCCCGCTTTGCCCTTATGGGGTAATTTATTAAATATGAATTTTATAAATTGCCCCAATAGACATCTTCCAGTGCCTAATTCCATTATAGGTGTAAATTGCAACTAAATCCGGCATAGTTTAAAAAAAACATCAAACCTCAAATGGATACGAACTGTGAGCATGTTTCACTCTATATTTATTATATAGATTATAGAAATAATATTATTTAATATATATAAAATCGCACTTATAATTAAGAATATTCTTGAAACAAAAGCTATTTGCACAAATCAGACTAGTTTACAGCTACGTTTATAATATCACTCTTAATTTTCGCTTTTAAAGGATAAGGTTTAAAATGCAATGAAACGTAGAGATCTTCAGACTAGATAACATACAAAAAACTAGAATTAAGTTATAAATTAAGCTTAACTTAACATTGTTAAGTATCCTCCAGATATAAAAAAAAATCCGTGAAAACGTTCTGTTTTTCTTTTTTTGCAATTTTCGATTATATCGAAATTTTAAATTATGGGTCAATAATACATTCCATTAAAGCTACATTATTTTTTCTTTACTTAAAGAAAACGCAATGGGAATGTAAGATGAAACAGTTACAGACAGACAGGAATGTTTAAGAATACCGAAGTCTTTCAGTGCCTTTTAAGCTAAAAATAAAATTATTTTAAAAATAATTTCAAATTCATTTCCTAATTTATATTGAGACTAGAAACGTGAGCGATCAAGATATCCCTTTCTAACATTTTTTTAAAATTCATTCTAACACCCTTCAAGTTGCTGCTCACTTGTTATGTATTGAAAAGATCAAAGGGGTTCCAACATTCAGGCATATATACTAAGTCCGCCAATTTTAAATAACTTATTTTGCGGCCAATGATTAAACATATGTCAATCGACAGAGTAGACAATAAATTAAAAGTGTTAATCACTGACGTATACAGTTTCAGAAATATATCAGTTTAAAAAATAAGAAAAGTAAATTTGTAAATTGAAGTATCTCAGAAACCTAATGATTTTCAAAATGGCGGACTAGTAGGTTTGCTTCATACAAACAAGTAGAAACAGAACCCCAATACAAAAATAATATTTTATACAATTTTCAACTTGGCGGCGCTAAAGAGAGCGCCAGGAATTTTTCTACATTACTGACAAATCTAAAATCAAGTGCATTAAAGATTTTACTATTAGAAACAATACAATAAAATCTATGATGACTTCTTTAATTAGCCTGATTTTGAAAATTTGACAACCTTTTAATAAGAGAACCTGATGTTATCACTTTTTGGGAAAACGTCTCATTATATGTATGTCGTTTAATTTAAATACATTCGTTATTGTAGGTACCTTCTATAATTATGAATTATTTACTTAATTCCGATTTCCGAATCATCATCACACATTTTCCTCATTTTCTCACTAAAACGGACTTCATAAAATAGTCTGAGAACACAACTTGAAAGGTTTGACATCCCACCAATCTCAAATTCTATTAACACATTCACTACCTTTCACATAAATTAGTTATCAACTGCAATCAAATAAATATGCATTAGTTTAATGTTTGCTGATTTCGCTTGTTTCAATAAATAATTAATTTAAATTCTGAGCCTTCTAAAATCAAGTTCTTAACAATGCACATATTATCTAATTTGTATGAAAGACATACATTTAAAGGTAATGAATGACATCATACAACCACCTATTGTCGCAACTTTACACCAAGTAACTTCTAGCGACTACATTTTTTTATACACTATACTATTTACAAAGTCATCAAATACCAATTTAATATCTTAAGCAACCGCAAAACGAATACTTAAAATTACTAATAAATAATTATAAATTCAAACAAATATCCGACAAAAGATATTTTATTGTAAATAAGTTCAAATCTTATTTTAAACATTTTGAACGCAATGCTATTACTCATTTTTTTAACGAATTAATATTTAATTATCTAAAATCCAGATAATTAAATACAATTTAGTTAAGCATTCAGTTCATTTAGTCGGATATTCGCACAAAATGGATAAAATGACTAAAATTCACTTGACTAGCAACGTCCGCACAGAGATCATTACATTTCTAATATTAAAGTTTATTTATGTTATCATATCAATGAGTTTTAACATAAGATTTACAAAAAATACATATCCTTGCAGTGATATAAAGTATAAATATATAAATATTTCCGGACAATTCACACAACAACATCTAGCCCCGTGGTAAGCTCTAAGCTTCTGTAACAGGTACTAGACATCTGATATACATACATAAATATATTTATTTTTACTTGTCAATATATGAAAGAGAAACGCAAATAACTTCACTTATAGAACAACTCATTTTTGTTAATTTAAAACCATAATGTTGGTTTTATCCTGTGTCTTTTGAATAAATAAGTTAAGCTCAGGATAAACTAATCCCCAATGTAACATAATGTTATCACATGCAAGAATCACTATAGTATTTCCCAACGAAATAATATAACCCAAATAACATTTTCAGCATAACCCAATCTAAAGTACCTAACTGATATCTGATATGATAACGTAAATAATTTTACGCTTGCACATGTTTGCACTAATATTACAAATAGAGACTAGGTGGCCAGTGGGCTGAAACCTTTATAACACATTTCCTATTACCAAGTATAGAATAAACTAATTTATAAAATTTCGATGCAATAAGCTATCGCACGAAAGATTAGAACCTGCACCTCCTGCGCCCCGACGTGCTACCAATTACACAAGCGCGTCAAATTCTGCACTTGAATTATCGGGGAAGCCCCGACGTCTTTTTTGCATAAACAAATAAAATAGTTTAACCTAAAGAGGTTTATCACTTATTAAAAATCATTAAGAATCAAATATAGAATACAAGAAAATGGTAATAATGATAATGTAGTAAATAAGTTCTCAATGTTGATAAAATTGTCTACAAAGAACAGAAAATATGAAATTAATGCTAAACGAAATTAATAATAAATAAATAAAATAAATATTGCTTGACAATCCACACAACATCTAGCACCGTGGTAAGCTCTAAGCTTGTGTAACGGGTACTAGATATCTGATATATTTAAATAGTCATAACATAATATAGACATTATTTGGATAAAACTGTTTAGATTGCATTTGAAAGGCAAGATGCTGTGGAAGAAAAACTAGAAGAACAATGCAATTATTATACAACAATGCAAGGAGATTTCGTTGAAACCTGAGAATTTAAATATGTTTTGTATATTGCGTTTCAAATAAGCTGACAAATTAGGTACCTGAGTAAATCATCAAAACTTAGGGCCTCACCATCTCCGAGTAAGAACAATGGTAAAATAGTTAATTCGCTTAGTCACGTGTGACAAAGCGAGATAGCTCTTGACATAACTATCCATTGACACGTATTATTGATATTATATTAACCTTAGTTTACTCGGATTTTGTGAAATAATCCCTTACAGATGAGAGTAATACATAATCAAGTGTCAATCTAAACCAAAAATTAGATAACAGAGCTAAAGTTAGACGAAGCTTGAAACCAAACCAACATGCACTTTAAACCGATTTAGCTAAAGCTTAAGATCACCTCTCTGTTACATTCGGTGAAAAAGGACTTTTTTCTTTAATTTACCTCATCTATTTGTATCTACTTAATGTAGGTACGTTTCGTCTTCAGAGAAATATTATAACGTCCTTAATTTTGTATCTGTCAATGTATATAAACTTTTTTTTTGTATTTTATACTTTTTTTGCGTCACTGACAGTTTAATTTATCTCCGTCTACTTTAGTTCCGCACTCTAAGACAATTGAACAATAAGACTAGAAACAGAGTTAAATATAATCACGTGTATCGCGTACCAAATAAAAAAAGGAATTATTCTAACACCCCTAACATACTCGTATAAGCGTAGGTAAACCCCTAGCCACAGTAGTTCACAGCACTAGCATCTGCTGGCTCTCAATACGGCGTCACAAGAGAACATCATCTGTATCGTCGTGGTCTTCGTCAGAGTCCGCGGAGTCTAGACTGGGGACATGGTCTAGGTCCTGTATGTCTAACTGCTGCTCCAGCTCGGTCGGCGCGTCGTCGTCTTTCCACTTGTCCATGGAGCGACGGCGCGCGTTCATGAAGAAGTTGCCAACGGTGGTGGGCTCGAGGCCCAGCTGGCGAGCGATGGTGACTTGCATCTCTTTTGAGGGTCGTTTTGTTTCCTGGAAGGTGGAGAGGGTTGTTCAGTTGAGATAGAAATAAACTTAGCAAAAAATGTTAACTAGTTCAGAGCACAGAAATGCTATGCTATGCTATACTTCAATATTTATTAATGTTTGGCTCGCTCAGGGTTCACCTGAGATGCATAATATAAACATGTCTCAGAAAATAATAATAAATATGTCATTTAGATTATTTAAAAATTGTACACCCATATATTCTTGCAAAAGAAAAATCAAGAGGATACATCGCATTGAAGTTTCGCGTGTAGTAACGCTTTCGTCGCCGTGTCGTAAAAAAGCCGTGTTGGCTCAGTGGGAGGACACTTGACTTTAATTCCGAAGGTCGTGGGTTCAAACCCCGCCACGCACCTCTGGATTTTTCTTCTTGAGAAATTTATGTGCGCTTAAAACACGTGCTTTAACGGTGAAGGCAAACATCGTGAGGAAACCGGCATGTTCTGAGAACTTTAAAGAGTTTGAAGGACATGTGACATTTACCAACCCGCACTTGGCCAGCGT
Source organism: Gymnoscelis rufifasciata (assembly GCA_929108375.1). Taxonomy (NCBI): domain Eukaryota; kingdom Metazoa; phylum Arthropoda; class Insecta; order Lepidoptera; family Geometridae; genus Gymnoscelis; species Gymnoscelis rufifasciata. The sequence goes on along the minus strand of OV815327.1, from coordinate 710,368 downwards.
GGTGAATTAAGGCCTAATCTCTCTCGCCAAGAGAGAAGTCCCTGTGTCCCAGCAGTGGGAACGTTAATAGGGTGATGATGATGAACGCTTTCGTGCGATTTGTCCAAAATTGAATCACAATTTGATGGTCTTAATCTTGACACAAATAGCTTAGCTACAGTAATTTTTATTTGTGTCCTGTGAATATTGTGTTGTGCAAAGCAGCGCTGTGTCAGTATAATCCACACACACACACACACACACACACACACACAATGACACAGCCTTCACGCTGAGCTGGTGACCTATTTGTGTTCGAACTAATATATGACTAATCTTAAAATATATAAATCTCGTGTCACAATGTTTGTCCTCAATGGACTCCTAAACCACTTAACCGATTATAATAAAATTCGCACACCATGTGCAGTTCGATCCAACTTGAGAGATAGGATGGTTTTTACGGCGAGAAAAATTCAAATAATTTCCGGGAAAATTTTATACCCGTGCGACGCCGGGGCGGGCCGCTAGTTGTTTTATATATTCTCTTTCATGATTATTTAAATTATGACTCCATGTTTACCCTGTTTAATACGATAGAGCGATAGGTGTCCAGTGTTGGCTATCAGACAGACTAAATAGAATACCATTTATACTTATATAAACGGGCCTCACTCATACATCTCAAGTTTTTGATATAAGAACCGGCATTCCGAATCAGCTACTTAGCCAAAGTCGTTTTCAGACTCCTGCAAAATACCGACAAATTCGCGACCATTCCATTCTAAAGCTTATCGGCTCCACTAGTCTCAATTGGTTAGTAAATGGCTTATTGTATGAAGCTTGTGCTTATTGTATGGTTACCTATTTTAGGATCTAAACAATGTTTGGTTTGCGTAGGTTGTTATACGATTTTCTTGGGGCAACCATTTTGGGTTATAAAACATTTCTGTTCCGTTTTTTCTATCCTAATACACACTTTATAATATCTATTATGGTAACCCAAGCTCGGCTGAGTTTGGGGTTAAATGCTGTGTTAACAGTCCAGAAATGTCACATTTTCATAAGCACATTCTTTCGTTCCCACAGCTGAGACACGGGAACATCTTTGTTGACTAGAGATTAGGCCTTAAACCACGCTGGCCAAGTGCGGGTTGGTGAGGGAACGTTACAACTGCCTACTTAAATTTACCTTATCGGTTGGAGACAACGGACAATCCACACAACAACGTCTAGCCTCGTGGTAAGCTCTTAGCTTGTGTTACGAGTACTAAACATCTAATATACTTAATATAATAGACATAGTACCTACTTCGATAGATATTTTTTTATCAAACATCAAACCAAGGAGAAAGTGATTGCAGAACATACAAACACCTCCTCGTCATCCGTTCCTTCCGTTATTCTGATTGTATTTATTATTTAGAGAAAAATGAACCTTATCAGTAACTCTTTCAATCTGCATTATAAATCCTTAAATGCAGTATTTATTGTTTTAAAAAACAAAGGAAAGTCTCCCCTTACACAAAATGTGCTATTAACAATATTTAAGGTAGTTGCCATCCATGTGGCATTTGATTTTTCCATCCTGTATATAAATATTTATAACAAATAATAAACCATAATAATTCACCTTAAAAATAGCCTGCAGAGTACGTCGCTGAAGGTCTGTGAAAACCAAACGGGGCTTCTTCGGCGATGGGATGGACTCCGTACACTCCTCCTTGCGCTTGCAGCCTGCAACATCGTCCAAAGCTACTCGAGTGTTTATCAACGTATTTATAACGTAGTACACAAGCAAAATTCAAGGGTTTTCATACATATAATGGAACTAGCTTTAAGCCAAGCGTTGCCTGTGTTTTTTAATTTTTCCGTACAACGAATTTTCCGACTTTTAACAACGTAAGATAGCCTTCCTTAATAAATGAGTTGAGTCTAACACTGAACGAACTTTTCAAATCGGACTTGTACAGTCAACAGCAAAAGTAGATGATCAAAATCAACGTTTCAAAACATCTAGCTTTACGTGCCAGATGTTGCTTGTTACCCATACCCAAGTGTCAGTTCTAAGTTAAAATTAGTCTCAAAAGTAAATGATCATAATGACACCGAGGTACGAAATCACTTACTTCTGACAGATAAGTTGTTTCTTTACTACATAAAAACTAGAATAGTCGGTAACTTTTGCCTTAATTTATCATATAAATTATATATTTATTGTATATTATTTATTTATTGTAGATTATTAATTTATTGTATATTAATTATTTATTGTATATTATTTTGGGACCCTATTTCATCAGTCTCTTTTGCTGTTGACTGTGTAGTCCCTGAGATAAGCGCCTAAAACAAAGAAACTCTTTAGCTTTATTATTTAATATAGATTAAAGACAATATTTTTATATAAAGTATATTCTATTGGACCCTTTAGGAAATATTAAGAGCATTCAGAGGCCTTCTTAGTTCTTAGTAGTTGATTAAAAATGCATTGTGTTAGAGTAAGTTTTAAGTAGAAATGCGGCGATTAGTTACTGATTTCATATTTAAATGGCGACGATATCTCTGCATTAGGCATTTGAAACGAGCATTCTTGTAATATAAACGATATTATTTCTTAATGGACCACATTGTATATGTAGATACTTTTGTTAGGTTTTGGACATTATTTTTTCTAAGATTTGTGAAATAAAACTATGGACATAAATGATTTCGTATTTTGTAAGGATCGGAATATCGAGGGAACGGTACAGGGGATGTTTTTTTTCGCATCTTTTATCTCATGACAATTGTATTTTTTATATCTTTAAACAATATAGTCCAGGGTTTATGTATACATATAAAACCGCGTGGTTTCACAATTAGGACATTGTATACCTAGGGTATCACCAATAGCTGGCGTTAATGTATTAATTCTTATTAAGTTTAATGTAAACCTCAAGCAATATATTGGTTTGGTTTGCTAGCCAATAAAATTCTAACTTTAAAATAAAAATTAATTAAATTTGAATTTCTTGAAGATATGACTGTCATATATATACAGAAATTCATTAAATTAAGACAAAAAATTATCTAATTAAATACTTACTGCCTCTCTGAGGAATCTGCGCCGCTGTAACAAACAAACGAACTTATTTACAATGTGGACACAAAAAATAACAAATACCAGAACGTATCTAACAATGCTTCCATCTAGACGACAAACATGCTTCTAACATTTATACAAAAAAAACATACAACCAGTAAGAACTAGATCTTACCGGATGTACAAAACATGAAAAACATCTATGACATCGAAATATAGACCGGATGTGCCCAGACCGAAGGCAAATCTATGAAAATTTTAGCAATATGCTATAAATTTTATTCTAAATCAGATATATTTGAACAAGTTACAAATCATAAAATGTTTCTGAAATCTAAAGGCTGTTTTACTTTATAAAATGAAAACATCATTTTAAATGTGTTTAAACGGAAAAGAACTAATATTTTAATTCAAAAAATTTTCAAATAAATTTTATACATACTTGCTTTTTTCGCATAGACCCCTAACTTAATATAAAGGGGCGCACGAAAAAGGGGGTCAATTACAAAATAAAGGGGGCATACTTTGAAACTTGTTCTATAACATCTGAACATCTAAAACATCAAAAATATTATGTAAAATGCATACCTGGCGACAATGTAAACAACAATAAAGGTTTGTAACCACTCAGGCACCTATTAAATCATATCAAATATCTATAGCAGCCGTTGCGTTGGGGGTAAACAAAAAGGAGGGGAGGGGGTAGCAGTAGCAGTCTAACATTCTCCTTGGCTTCTCGAAGCTAACAAAATACACATACCTACTACTAGGAACATAATTAAACTGTCTAAAACAATGATTTTTGTAGGCAGTATCCTTGCCATTGAAAACCCACTAAATTTTGAAGCTATAGGGCCTGGTAATAAAGCAATCACATAGTTCCGTCGAGATATCGACTTCTAATGCCATTCGAGTACAAATTTGACACAGAAAGTCTTACTCTCGACTCGGCAGATTTAGAATAGGGGTAAAGATACTGCCTATCAAAATAAAACATCTAGTCAGCTTTCTATACAATTTACACATTAACTTCTGTATGTATATAAAATAAATATATAAAATATAGACATCCTCTTGGGCTAGATAAAGAGGCTTGTCGCAAAGCGTCTCGTTTTATAAAACCTGGAATGTTGGTGTATAAATATAAAATACATATATTATTTACCTTTGGGACAAGTCTATTTACAATTTTGTATACCTACAAGAAACCAAGTCCACTGCTATTCAGCCGAGGGTCAGGAAAGGGACAGGGGTCAAAACCAATAAGCCTATTTCCGTTTTTATTGTGTTCTGATAACATATCAGTTATATTTGTTTTGTTATGGAAAACTTAATTATGTTACGATTACGATTATTCATTGTAAAGATTCTATTTACCAAATGTAAATGTAACCCAGTAACCTAATTGACCCCAAAAGGGTACGAATCTTTTTGCCAAGTAAAAGTAAGAACTCATTATTTACTTTCAGGCATCCTCATTAAATAAAACTATTATATAATTTAAATTTATTTTACAATTTTTTTATTTATACTATCTACTCATACACGCATCAATTACAATCATCACTACAACCTATGAGTAGATTGTAAATAGGTTAAAATTTCAGTTAAAATATTCCAGTCTATTCTGGTCTTCAAATCTGATTCTACATACCTCAAAGGCCCTACATCTGAAGTCTAAAACTTCAGATATTCAATAACCAATCTCATATGAAAATAAATAATCTACATTGTTTCAAAAACGTATCTTTAACCACTGAATTTCCTTAAACCAATATAACAGAAACGATCCAACATAACTGAACCAGGATAGGACAGGTAGGACTGAAGTGGTCACAGGGACTCACAAGCATACATCCGCCGGGCTCCCATGCTCGTAGGGCTCCCACGGCGGAGGCCCATACTGCTGGTAGTCCCTAGGATACGCCATGTTGTTTACATTGTCGCCTTTGGTCGCGGGAGGAGTATCTGGAAAGTGATAAGCTGGTGAATGCTGAAATAGCACTACAAACACGGTTTTTACCCCTTTTTTACCCCTGTTTACCCCATTTTATATTGAGTTTTTTTGTATTACATGTTGACACATTTCTGGATTCTGTTCGTGATCTGTCCACTAATGAATTCAAAATTAAACTTAATGACATATTATTAAAAAAAGCATATTATTCCATTGATGATTTTATTAATGACCATACTTTTGAATGAATTTGACATAAATTAATTGTTAATTGAATTGAATAATTATTTTATGACATTTAATGAGTAATAATAAATTTTATTTAATTTGTATAATTTTATTAACTGTTATTTATAATGTTTGTATGCTCCTGTAGCAGAATTAATTGTACTTTAAAATAGTCTTACTACCTGACTCCATGTAACTGTAATTAATTCACAAACAATAAATGATTATTACTGATTATTACTGGATAATTACTATCCCTACTAACCACATTTAAACAAATGTATCTACGTTAACATTTTAATTTAACTGATAGTTTTTCTAAAATTCGTAAATAAATGTTCGGAAATGTAGGTATGCTTGACCGAGTTGACTTGTTTCAGATTTTACTCCGTTTACGACTTGTATTCTACACGTAGATGTTTTAAGATTATTGTTTGTTAATATAAAATATTTAAAAGTACCTATAGTTTGAGCTGGTTTAGGTATCTTCACTTTAGGTGCATTTCTTGCAAATATTCTTTCATCCCATTTATCTTGTTCCAGTCGTATGTTATCTTGTTTTTGCAGGCTGATATTACGATTCCTGTACCTATTATTGGTATATTTCGTATCGACCCTAACGATAATAAATTTCAAGTTTATAAAGCACCGCTGAAACTCTACTGATTATTTTATATTATAATAAATATTAACATTGGATTTACGAAATAACGAGTATTTTTGTAAAAAAATTAATCAGTGCGAAAGTGTTAACTTAATACGAGTTTAACATTTTAGAATTACTGGTAATGTTAAATTTAATTTAATAATGAAACAATTAATATTATTTTGTTGTAATCACACGCCGTTCATTGTGACTATAATATGTTTAAGAACTTTCTACGAACTTGAATTATGATTATGAGGCAAGCGAATTTCAGAAAATCGTCGAAAGCAGTATTTTTTTCTTAATAAAAAGGTTTATTTTCTTCAACCATCATGAACAAGCTATCAAATCACCCTCTATGACTCAAGATACTTAATGACTAATATTTTTTATTCTCACATATAATTTTCGCACCATTTTCCCTATCCTAATTTTCCATCTATTTCTAGAATTCAACATCCTGTCACTCCTAGAACTAATATGCCCAGTTATTTCCTAATTGCGAGAACTACACTGCCTTCCGCCGCAGGTTGTGACGTCACCGCTATCGATCGAGCCCCCCTCCCCGCCGCCCGCCGCCCGCCGCCCGCCGCGAAGCCTTCTTGGACATTTTTACTTTCTAACGTTTTAGCGTTTAAGGCATTAAATTATACATATCAGGATTAAACGTTTTTAACACCCGAAGCTTATTGAGGTGTGTCTATGCGTTATTTACTTCATAGCCTGTTTTTGGTTAGTTTATTTGTACATAGTTATACTTGGTGAATGAAAGTCTAGCAGTGTTATAAACCAAGGTTCAACTCTAAATTGAAAGAGCTCGTTTCCGACACTGAAAATTTGCGTTAGAACGTGGTGATTATTTATACTCTGCGAATAAAATATATAGCTATAAAGTTATATTCATTGTGGACAAACATATATCAATCTCATAAAAAAAAATGACAACTGTCAGTGTTTGACGGACCAAGATTTTATTAGACTACATTATTATATTCTCTTTTTTGACTATTCTACTCTGTTATAGAAAAAAGTATCAATGTTTTCTAATAATTAATACATTCTTATTATAGATGTATACATAGTACTAATAACCCGGGAAATATTATCTCTCGACATAATAATTAATTCACGTGGGATGTTATGCCGTAAAAATCTAAAGCTATAGTTTACTAAAAGTATTTTTATTACGAGTATTAAAGATTCTTCTAACATGACTGACAGAGTCAACATCAATGGTATGCCCGATAAAAGGACAGACAGGATAGATAGAGAGAGGAGAGAGAGAGATAAGGATAGATAGAGCATCCTCTGGAAGTCAGTTCATTCCTCAACGTAAAGTTTCTTAAAAATAAAGTTTCTTGATTTGAATTGTATCTAGAAGACCAGATCCAGGCTTATAGAAAGCCGAGCCACAATAACAAAATAGTATTAATAATAACATTTCTGTGGGCGGGCCATTGGGGCCGAAAGTTTCTGGAATGGAAATGCAGCATCGGACGTCCACCAACAAAATGTAGGGACAGATGATTGAGTTAAAACTGGTTCACTATGCTTACATGCCACTTCCGACCGAAATAAATGGAAATCATTGAGTCTCATGTCCAGCAGTGGCAGTGTGGGATGAGTCCAGGCTATACTTTGGATGGGGTTTTTTTTTATGCTAGATAAGCCTTCATTTGACCAAAATCTCAACTGTTGTAAAGTGACGACGCGGTCTAAGATGGGACATAAAGACCTAGGGACTACGATACTAGGTACTACTAGATTTTAGGGGTTTTAGTTTTTAGTTAGTTTAGTGATTCAAGAGGAAGGTTTAAATAACCGTGGGAAAATGCGTTATTTTCTGTGGGTAAATCCCGTTCAATACTATATTCTATATTTACAAGACCTATGCCATACAAACTATCCCTGCGATATCGATTGTAAAATCGATTAAGCGCACCCGGTCGGTCGCACGCCAATATTCTATTCTCTATGATGTCCCCTAGTAGTGATGTGCGCGAAAAGTTGTATGTTGTCGATAGTTTAAATAAAGAATCAAAAGGAATATTTATTGATTGAAATAATGATTTAAAATATTTTTTTGTTTCGTTAAGTACCCATTCGTAATTTTTAAATGACAAGTCCAAGAATAATAAGTTTTTAAGTGAATAATGTTAACATTCTTCACTTATAAACATAATTGAGTAATAGTCGTTTTATTTTTTACTATTATCTGATTGATTGGTTGATGATTGCTGTAAAACAATATGACTAAATATTTTTTATTCAATTATAATTGAATGTAAGCGGTTTCAATATCGATAAAGGCACCTTTACGCAATCTAGAGATGTCCATCGATCGCACTCTACCCCGTTGTATCGATTCTACACAATCGATACACAGCTGACAGATAAAGCCCGCATAACTTTCCCGCGCTTATCTCTTACCCAACCGCCGTAAATAAAATATTCAACGTAGCTACTATCTTTTTACAACAAAAAGTACTAAGCCGCTCAAAATGATATAAGTTTTTGTGACGAACTTGAGAAAAACAAGCGTTATTTTATATATCAAAATTAGGCTTGTCCGATTCTATTAAATGTTATGGGTCTGTTTTGAATATGCATAAAAATGTAACGAAACGGAGACGACGGATAGTGTTGTGACGTTTCGGATCGATTCCGGAACGTGACGCGTCGCTTCGACCGCGCGGTGACCGAGTGGCGCGACGTATCGATTCTACACAGTCGATTCTGCACTGGCTTTAGGACAAAGTACTGCATCTTTTTATTTTAAACTTAACTGATATTTCTACGTTGGAGAATTTTATTATAACAAAAGTACTTCCGTTTTGTAAATAATAAAATAGTAATAGTAGTAATTTTCAATACTATCAAAAACCTTACTCTCACTATCTAAAGCATACATTACACATAGAAATATATAATATCAGGGGGGAAAATGGCGGATGGGCCAAATTAAAGATTTATTTAGACTATAGACTAGAAAAACAATGTAAACTCAAAGAATTTCTCTGAAACACATACTAACAAGAGTTTATCTGAGTGCAAATCACAATCACTATTATAATTTTTGAAACAATCATGTTTATTAAATTTTTTTAGATTAACAATTGGATATTTAACTATGTTTTAACGAATTTCGAGTTTCCCGATATTTAAAACAAATGTTTTTTTTTTTTTTTTTTTTTTTTTTTATGTTCGATAAGCCTTCATTTGACCACAATCTCACCTGATGTAAAGTGACGATGTGGTCTAAGATGGGACATGAAGACCTAGAAGGTGGCTTCTCCGGGCCACATTACGAAACACGAAAAAATCGCTTCACGCACTGGCCCAGCCCGGAGGGTGGTGACAAGCCGCGGCCGAAGCCTACCACCAGAGACTGTTCTTAGCACCACCCGGAGGTCACGTGTAAGGATTCAGAGGGTTACCACTTACGGACGTGAACAGACAAAACCTCCAAAAATGTATGCGCTATAATCACGCTACAACTCACAGACACTGATGTTCACACAGCAATACTTCGACGTGTTCAATGAGCTTGCATCATAAAATCTATTTCAACTTTTATTTGTATTCCACATTTTTAAGAATACATTAATCCCCTTAACCAAAAACCAAAGTTGATAAAATAGCATAATAAGTAGTAGAAATTAAAACGCACCCAAAACTAGGGTCCAATGGCACCCTTTAAGCCGACCCTAATAAAAAGCAACTCAACTAGACTCCCCCAAAACTAGTGACGTCGTGGATCGAACGCGCCGTGACGCGACGCATCGATTCTCGACAATCGATGCACGCAGCTGACGTCGTGTTTGTAAACGATATCGATTCCGGCCTGTCTCTATCTGTCTGAGAAAAGCTTAGGTTAACCTGTTAGGTTTAAGTTCTACATGTCTATTCGAGCGTACTTTCAAGGAACATTATCTCCATTCATAGTGAGAACAACAAATGGAGTATTAAATATGTTTCAGGAATAAAATTGAGACATTCGTAAAATAATATAACACAGTACAATAATACAGGGCCTTATTATGATTATAAGCTATGTCTCTAAAATGTGATGTTAATAATAAAATCCTCGCATTTATTAAAAGTACAACATTTGTATTTACCTATTTATTTTAGAAATACTGAAAAGCTAGACGATTTTAAATCGTGTAATAAATGTGAAGTATAGAAAGCATTGTTAACCTTAACCCTATCATTTTCACATGCGTTTTGTGCAGGTGAAAATAATCGATTATTGAAAATCGATACTCCCAGCTGGCAGCGTGTGTACGTCACTATTGACACAGGGGTTTACGGGAGGGTTGCTTTTTGTCATCCATTGTTTGATAAAGCGCAAATTTTATGAGTTTCTTTTGTTACAAACCTAGGAGCCGTAGCCTAGTATTAATTTTGACAGAGTAACAATGATAATACTATATTTTATTATTCCTCGCATGGATTATTTGATTACTAACGTTTATGTACATGGTTTATTTTGTCTGTCTGCAAAAAAATCGTCACTTTATGCTTATGTTTATAATTTCGGCTGACATTTTTAACGTAACTGAAACTATTTTAACCCAAACTAAATTATTATATTATGCAATGAGGTCCTTTGAAAATTATGACCATTTAACTACAAAAGTACTCTTTAGTTATATTATATACTTATAATATACAAGAATTCTTAAGGTAGGGAAGGTACGAATTAGAATTAGGTAATCTGATGTTAGGATGGTCTAGATTTTATCTCTAGAGATGAGCCTAGAGATATTTCCCACGCACACAAGGCGTTCAGATGGAGCGTAGAACATAGCTGAATCTAGGAATCCAGGTCACGCAAATATGTTTGTGTTGAACCCGTTTCAGGCTCTGAGCTTAAATAGAATGTAGATGACCTAGGCTGCATGCAAGCCTAGAAGCATTCACATCTAAACTGTAGTCCTTTCATTCCTTTAGTGATTCTGTCGTCTCAGTTTGGTAGCATTCAAAGTCCTGGTGTATTATGGAGAAAATATGTGTTGCTCTGAAACTATGCAAAATGGATATGCTAGACTAACTTGAATTGATGTTAAGTACTCATAAATAGGCTTTACACTTCTGTTTTATAATATGTCTGTATCGTTTTTTTTCAATAAAATTTAACAAAGGGTTACCACCGGTGTCGAATTACGTGTTTTTGACAACACAATATGGATCTACGGCTTTAGTGATACTTCTCTGACAGTTACATATTTTAATTATATATTATTCCAGCTCATCTCATAGTATCCAGTTTGTATTAAATGCAAGTACATATTCTTTTGGTATTGGTTTTTAAAAATTATACTCCTTAATTAGATCCACAGCAAGGAGGTATCTAGTGTTAAAATAATTTACTTAGTATCCTCGTATGAACCTTCAGTCGCAGGCCACTTAAGTACCGCCCCCACAGTAGTTGTGGGCGAAGAAATTCAATATGAACCAAGACTGAAATGTTTTCTGTTAAAGCTAATTACGAAAATTATTATATTATACTCGAATGAGTATAATTCTGTGAGGTTGGAGTGTAAAATTCGGCCGAGTTAAATTATACTATAGATAAAACAAAGCCAATATAGTCACTTCTCTGTTGTCTTGAGATGTCGTGTCTAGAGATTTCTTACTTATAATATTAGTAACAAATTGTTGATGTAGGTATTTTTATTGTCCCAAACAAGTTTAATATCCATGATGTGTTGCAGAGAAATCAATCTTAACATGGCATAACAGTCTAAGGAGAACGAAAAATATCCTAATATCCCTAAAGGAATATGAATCCATAAATGAAGTTTGGTTTCATAAAAGTAAAACCCGGCCATCTTACAAATTTTACAACAAAGAAAGCGTCGTGCGACCTACCTGCCAGCCTCAACGCCGACATCCTCTGGAACTCCGGCTCTTGCAGCCACTTCCACATCCGCCTGAAGGTCTCCCTGCCAGACTTCAGCTTCGACCAGGGTTTCGGGTTCCTCAGTAGATCGCTCAGAGTGCCCTGCGACCGGCAGAGGACTCGTTGGGCGAAAATCGCCTGCGGGATCGAATATCTCTTCAGTTCCCCACTTATTCTCTGAGCCAGTTCCTTTGTGTTAATCTCCTCTGTGTCGTTCTGCAGTGACTGCTGCTGCGCCTGCTGTTCTTCTCTTGCCATTAAGGCTGCATTCAGGTCCAATCCTGGACTCGGCAGCGGAGGCGTCGGAGATCGTCGCTCGAACGATGACGGCGACACACTTCTTCTACTGTAGGCGGATTGAGGAGATAGAGGCTCATTGTAAGGATGATCGGCCGGTGACAGTGCCGCATAAGACTGCTGTTGTTGAATAACAGTGAACGTCCCTCCGGCATGGTAGTGGAATTTATCAGAAACTGTGCTGATCGGAGGCAGTGGGAGTAGAGGCGTCAATGTGGCGTACGACGCTGGTTCGAGCCCGGGTGGAGTGAGTCTTCCATTAACGGCGGAGAGTGGATGGAAGGCAGCGTCGGCGTCCGGGAGTAAGTCGGGGGAGAGGCGTGAGGGGGACGCGTGTCCCGGGGCCACGATGACGGTGAGCGGCACGTGGGCGCGCTCGCGCATCCTGACGTCATCCATGACGCGCGTCCGGCGGCGGAGACGTCGCGCGCGCGACTGCAGCACGCCTGCGCGCCGCCGAACACCCCGCGACCCCTGCCGACCACACCAGGAACAAAAAAGCCTAAGTTAAAACCTCCCATACCAAATCCAATCTTATCAACTAGTCCAAAAGCTCAAATTGGAGTGTGTTAGAAAATGAAACTGTGTAGCAAAGCAAACTAAGCAGTAAGACAACTTGTGAAGGCAGAAATTGGAATGAGAGAGCGTATTCGGGGTAACAAACATGGACACTATACATTGCACCCTTAACCTGAGCGCTTACCAAGGAAACTGGCTGCTCGATGCTAACGCATTACCATCAACCATTGCTAGGTTCGACTTGGGTATATTTAGATTGCCAGTTTATTTCAGAAATGGTTGATGTCGCGTTTGGCGGAGTGGTGTTTTTCGGGGGTGTTGTGGATTGTGGTGTAGGCTCGGCCTGGTTCAAACTCGGCTGTGTCACTTTCTTGGCGTTTTAAATGGTTACATTCAAGCTAAGGATATATGGAGATTTTGTATTGTAATATATCTTGCTTGGTGTGTATGTATTTGAAGACCCGCGTAGGTCATGCGAGATATAAGTATAAATTTTATGATAAACACTCGATAATGGTGTATTTAATAATAACTAATAGAATATTTATTACTAAGTCTTGCTAATACAGCTTTATATTTAATTTTTTGGCATAAACACCATTAATATGCCAATATTTAACCCGTTCAAACGTCTATTTAACATAGATAAGATTATAATGGACCCGTCCGTTAAAACAACTGCATCGCACCTTTGTCAATAAATTAATAAAAAAAAAAACAAATATTATTAACATAACATAAGCATAGAAATTAAGATTGTCTTTACAGATCGCTCAAATTACTGAACTGTTGTCGCAAAACGAGTGATTCATCTTAAAGCTGAGAATATTGTTATTAGTAGTGTAGGTATGTTTTCGTTTTTATTATATTATGTATAAGTATTTTTTGTTTCCCAATAAGGCAATGTGGTCGCTCAGCAACAAAGCTTTTTATTGTTTTTGTAAATAAAAAAAAAATCTTAAAGCTAAGGCATTCTTTGTATCTTGCAAAATAATACTTACCTACTTTCTATGCGCAACATATCGAAACCATCCTTAAGTAGTGGATATTCCCTCCACTCGCACTAAGCAATTCTCATCCACCTTTATAATTCGCACGGCAAAGGTCTGGAATTCGCTCCCTGCTGCTATATTTCCTAATAACTACAACCTGAGCGTCAACAAGACAATAGTGAATAGGTACTTTCCAGATCTATGTGCGAACTTACAAGACAATGTCATTACCTTGATATTTGTTGTTTAAGCAATTTAGTTTTATTAATTTTAAGTTGACCTGTCCATGTAGGCTATCTGCTTCTAAGGAAATAAACGTTTTGAATTTGACTTTGATGTGATCCTCGTCCACATCGACCCTTACCATCAGGTGATAATGTGGACAAACTGAGATATATCCTACTAATATTAGAAAAGCGAAAGTTTGTAAGGATGTCGGTGTGTATGTTTGTTGCTCTCTCACGCAAAACTACTGGATGGATTTTGATGAAAAGTCACAATAATATAGCTAACATATCGAAATAACAGATAGGCTTTTTACCCCGGTAAAGAAAGAAAGAAGAAAGAAAGAAAAATATTTATTACTACACAAAACAATTACAAAAACAATAACAACAAACTTAAACTAATAACAAATTAAATATAGGCACCTTAAAACTATTGAAATTTTGTGTAATAAAGGGTCCCTGGCTCAGCATAATGCATCTGCCACAGGGCCCGTAGGAGCACTATGACAGAGCGCTGATTTTCAGTCAGGGCCCGTGGGCCTGTAAAATATAGTTTTTTTTTTGGGAAACTAAAATTATTACGTGGAATGCCCGATTTGACTCAAATTTGGCATGAACATAGCAAATTTCTCACTTAAAGACAGCAGTTAATTTTTACTGCGGGAGAATTTATTATAACGCGTGTGAGGCCGCGGGCGGGCAGCTAGTAGCTACATACATTTTTTGCTATTTTACAGGAGGAAGAAAAAACTGTTACATTCTTTATATCATCGGTTTTTGCATGACTAAGAAATCTGAATTAATTTCCGTGGGCATCTAATGAGTGTTAAGCTACAACGCCCTAAGCAAAGTCGGGAAAACCTACGAGAGTTGGGGTGGTTCACCCTACCCTAACTGACCCCGCCGTCTGCAGTATGAATTTCGGTATGAAATTTAAAGCGAAAGAGTTGGAAGAATTACTTGAACGTCAAATAATTGGCTAAGAATTTCTTTTTTTTTTTTGAGTAAATCTGTTCTTTTTATGTGGAGTATACAATTATCCGTTTGGTTGTTAACAAAGTATTGAATATTCTATGAATTCATTTTTATTTATATAACTGATAATAGCAAAGTCAAAGCATTTATTTACTTAGAAGCACAGGGCATACACATCAGCAGGTCATTTTAAAAATAATAAAACTTAATATTTTTAACAAAAAATATCAAGGAAATTACATTGTCTTGACAGTTCGCTTCAATGTTTTATACTGAGTTGAGAAGCGAATAGAGCAATACATCTTTATCAGTTTTTTACAATTTTGGAGTTCTTATTATAATGCATGAACCATGATCTTTGTTTTAGGTTTAGTTTAGTATTTTTGGTTTAAGATGGTAAAATAAGTGTTTCAAAAACAAGTAATTTAAGAGTTATGGCAGATAGATACTATTGTAATATTGGTTCCTTATTAATTGACTACACACTACACCCCAAAAATAATAATAATAAATAAATATTTCCGGCCAATCCACACAACAACATCTAGCCCCGTGGTAAGCTCTGAGCTTGTGTTACGGGTACTAGACATCTGATATACTTAATATAATATACATACAAATATAGAGATATTTTTTATTTCATACTAGCTGACCCCAGCAAACGTTGTTTTGCAAAATGAAAAATTGATAGTAGCTGATTCTCCAGACCTACTGTATACGCATATAAAATTTGGTAAAAATCGGTAAAGCAGTTTCGGAGGAGTACGGTAACTAACATTGTGACATGAAAATTTTATATACTTTTGATAGATATGATCTTTGACGTTAGGAACACACCTACATTGCTTAGACAACAGTGAGTGCTTGTAATTTAATATGAACTTTATACCATAGCAATAAAGCTCAAATTGACTACGTTTTAGTTACAAATTATTTGTATGGGAAAAAGAAAAGGGCTATTTTTAGGGTTTTTCCAGCAATAATTCTAATTTTTCTCGCCGTAAAAACCATCCTTGAACTTCAACGAACATTTTAAAAAAAGATTTGGCCAAATTGGTCCAGGCGTTGTTGAGTTATGCGCTTACCAACACATTTTGCGATTCATTTTTATAATATAGATTAAACACCCAGACCAAGGAAAAAGTGCTTGCAGAACGTACAAACAGACCCCCTCGCCGGGAATCGAACCCGCTACCTCTCGCACCGCAAGCGAAGCTTCGCCCACCGCGAAACTGAGGCAGTCAAAATTTTATGGACCAGATCTACCATGGATCTATTAAGACTCTTTCAGTTGAGATCCAGTTTTCCCTGGATGGATCTATTGAGACTCATCCAGTTGAGATCCAGTCTTTCCCTGCATGGATCTACTGGGATTGCGTACTTACAATAATACAAAATTAACTAAGGTCTAGCCATAAGCGTAGTGAAACTACCAATAGTTCCATGGATATAGTTAACGAGCCCCCAAAATACGCACACATATGCAATAGTATGTGTAGTGTGGTGAAGTACACGCACACAGATTAGCGACCCCTCGCCACCTGGTTTGCTACAAAGGGCAGCTAGTGATGATCCCGCTAGTATCGATATAGATAGTTTATAGATTATCGATAAAACATTCGTAGATAGAACAAAGGTGAAGAGGTTTTCATAACGCAAAGTAAACGCAAGATGACAATAAAATATTACTTTTATCGCATTATTTTTTATTTTGGCATAGAATTGACATTTGACATTTTCTAGATTACTTTTGTACAACAATTCCAAACTAAACACTAATACAATTTTTATTCATAACTTTATGTACTTGTAACTTCTAACAACTTTATAACTACATTACTCAAATTTGCATGAATTCGCTATACGTTCATAAAAAAAAACACTTAAAAAATTTATTAATGTAAGTAGGCATTAAAAATAAAAATAAACAATACAATTTTTGGTACAAAATGTTGCCCGCATTCTTAACACCTAAATAAATCGACGAAACTAAATTTCATTAGGTAGGTATCTTTGGTCAAAAATTTCATCGATATCGATAACCGAGCACATCTCTAGAAGGCCGCCCCTATTCTGGTGTTAACTGTTACAGCGCCGGGTTGTACAGAACACCTGACAAAAAGCTTCAAAGGACAACTGCCCGTTTTAATGTTTTAGGGTTCCTTAGATAAACTATCTCCGTGAACATATTCATATATTTAATTAAATTGGTTCCTTATTATGGGGTATCATTGTATTTAACGGATTTTTTTTTGGTATTTAGAAGACTAACGTTTTGACGAACGGAAAACCCGTATTTCGTGCGATTCAGCCATGGCTTGTCACAACCCTCGGGTGTGAAGAAATGTCTCTTTTAAGCCTTTTTATTTTAAATTAGCGTTATTATTTCTAACCAACAAATTTGATTCTAATCAGAAAAACAGAAATCCAGTAAATGAATTCCCAACCTAAGCAATATAATTTTATAAGATTTTAAACCTCTTCTTAACCCGTTCTACACACGCCAATAACAAAAGGTAAAAATAATATTGCATAACAATTGTAAAGTGAGTACAGAAACAGGTATTTTCCATACAAAAGCTCAAAATTCAAAATGAACAATAAATTTTTAAACCAAAAAAAACCGCTTTCTCCCAACCCTCCGTTACGCATTGTCAACAGAAAAAACCTATTTGCGTGTCTAAAATATTAATCACCCCTTACAAAATCACCCCATATTAGCATGACAGCTGCGCGCGCCGCCATCTTGCGTGACGTCAGATATCGATCTTTTGTCACAATCGATAGTATCGACCGCACACCTGTGCCACGTGCCACACTATCTTCCGGGTTCGATGACCTTTATACTTTTTTTCTTGAATGAGGCTAGTGGATGTGTTTCATTCATCCACGCACGCGTCTTTTTTGCATCTTGGGGTGGTAAGTGCTACTTGATATTCTTTAGCTTCGAATTTTTAGGATATCCTTTAGATCTATCGGATCAAAAGGTATGAGAAAAATTCTGGGAACTCTAGTGGTAATTGGCTCTTGGTATAAGGAATTTTAGAAAGAGAAAGAATCGAGAGAAGCCTTAGCCCATCAGTGGTATACCATTAGGCGAATGAAAAAAAAGTGTGTGTGTCTCAGCTACGACGCACGATTGGAGTTTACTCCTTACGAACGATAATTATGATATATATCGAAAAGAGAAAAAGGATAAATGAACGCATCTGCTAAAATGATAAGAGAAACAAACATACATCTGTAATTATTCGGATTATTTATATTACTTCAATAAAGCGTATTACATAAAGTATGTTACAAAATAATTTAAATAAAATACAGTGAGACTACGAAGTATCGCGCAAAGAGGAGACCCCGAGAATGAGATGAGCTGTGTAATGTATTCCATCTCATTATTTTACACGTTCAATCCTACAGATATATATGTTTGTCTCTTTCTACGTAACGCCTCAACTTTTCGTGTTACACTTGATTTTACTCCTCATAAAATTTCCGTACCGGGCCTTATAACTCAAATCGTTTCGGAGTAAACTCCAAAAAAAACCAACGACAAAGATATTTCAGGCTACAGATATTTCCCATATTTTGCAACTACATACTCGTATTATAAAAGTTTTTTATTTAACTGTTATAAGGTAGATGTAGCATAAATTTTTAATATTTAGTTTTTATCAAACGTGCCGTTAACCTCCTATACGTCTGATATAAAAAGTTATAATTTTTATAAAAACTAAACCTACCTAGATAGAACAGTAATAAATAATTTCTTAGGATTGACACAGCACCTCGAAACTCTAAGGTAAGCCGAACTCGTTGGCTCACTGATCTTCTTCCTTTTGGGAGCCTTTCGAGTCAAACAGCCATCTTGTCTATATCTTGCCTATCCTGATCAAATGACTCGACCCCATCAACGCAGGTAGCTGATAAGTTAAGACCTAAACACTAATTATGTCAGAGCTATAAAATAAAACACTGTGTTCGAAATCGGCTAGGTCTATTCATCATCATCACCCTATCAACGTTCCCACTGCTGGGACACAGGGACTTCTCTCTTGACGAGAGAGATTAGGCCTTAATTCACCACGCTGGCCAAGTGCGTGTTGGTGAATGTCACATGTCCTTCAAACTGTTTAAAGTTCTCAGAACATGCCGGTTTCCTCACGATGTTTTCCTTCACCGTTAAAGCACGTGTTTAAAGCGCACATAAATTTCTCAAGAAGAAAAATCCAGAGGTGCGTGGCTGGGTTTGAACCCACGACCTTCGGATTGAAAGTCGAGTGTCCTTCCACTTAGCCAACACGGCTAGGTCTATTAAATACTAACAAAATCTGATTCTATTTCTGTGATACCCCTATAGAACTTACAATATTGAATTATAGCCTAAAATACAAATAAAGACTGCGTTTTAAAAGGGGCTTGTTCAAAACCATATGGCTAATAAAATACAACAAAGTATTGAACCCTTGCGTATATCAAGTCGCGTGTATCCAACTTCCTTTGGGGAAGTGTGCCGTGGAGGAAATAGGGCTTCGGAAAGGATAGGGAGCGCACCTTGCGCTCTTAGACCACATCCTATGGTACAATATAGTTAGCCCTAACCTACACTACTAGTTTTTAACCCCCGACAAAATAGAGGGGTGTTATAAGTTTGACGTGTCTGTCTGTCTTTGTGTCTGGGACATCATAGCTTCCGAACGCATGAGCGAAGTTTTTTTCTATGAAAGGTGAGTTTCGCGCGAGTATTCTTAGCGATGTTTGCTGAAAATCGGTTGACCCGTTTAAAAGTTTAGAGGGTAAAAGTCGGGAAAGAAAACCGAAAATCTCCAAATATACTCGAGTCGGGTCTCAAATGAAAGCGCATCACGCGCACATTACAAAATAGTATCTATGACTTATGGAATCAGGTTTTTTTTTTTAAATTATAAAAGATTACTCTTGTTGAACCAACGACTATAAGGTTCATACAAGTCAACTTCGACACGATTTGTATGGTCTTCGTCCACATCGACAGTTACTATCAGGTGAAATCGTGGACAACTAAAGATCTATTGACCAAAAAAAAAGTTGTATAATATATAAATAGTTGTACACTTAGAAGTATTCTTTAAGCCCAGTACATTATGATTATTATAGCATTGTTATCTGCTACTTATTCGCTTCAAACAGAGTTAGAACGTTTTGTGATCTTCGTAGAATTAAGCGAGTTTTTTTTACAGATCTTGTTTTAAAACAAATTATAATAAAAAATCTTCACTTACAAGATAAAAATAACTGTAATAGATAGCGTGTTAGATGTACGTTTTGAATTGTTATATTATTTAAGGTTTTTGATGAAAAATATGTTCTGGTAAGGACTCTTATCCTATCTAAGGCCGTAAATGTTTGTCTATAAATGAATTGTATGAATTGTTTAAGTTAAATTTGGTTAGACCGCATTGTCTGATCTGATAATTTCAAAATTGATCCAGGATACCGGCTGTTCCTAGTGTAGGCGATCGCTGGTTAATTTCTGTATACTGTAATTTTTCTGTTAAATAAACATTTTTCTTTTTTTTTCATACTTAAAGAAAGGCAGAGGTTGTTAATTTTAAAATATCAATTATAATATTTTCCAGTCTATTCTATGAGTATAATATGACTCGTGCCGCTCTTTCGTAAAGAATTATCTTCATTTAAAATTATTATTATTTTGAATTATTTAAGTCGAAAGCTGCTTCGAGCTCTAAGTTTTCCACTGTCTATCAACTCTAGTTGTTATCAAGTGTGTTCGACCACAGAATTTCACCGTGTGAAGCCATCTACCTTCTAGGTCTTCATGTCCCATCTAAGATCGTCACTTTACATCAGGTGAGATTGTGGTCAAATGAAAGCTTATTGAACATAAAAAAAAACTCTTAGTTACATATCTAAATATTACTAGACCGTCGCGTCTATGATGCGTAACGATCGGTATTAATGCTTTTAGCAATTTCTACCAGAACCTAAGAATAGAGACGAGAATAAACAGGGGTTGTTGATTATGGTGTAAAAGAACACCGGAATTATTTATTAAACAACTAGTAGTAGTGCCCCGCGGTGTTCACCGTGTTGTAATAGATTTTCTCGCGAAATGACGTCTTACCGCGGTAAAAAGTCCTTTCTCTATCTTTCAGGTTCTAGAGAATCTGTACCAAATTTCATTTTAACCGGTACAGTAGTTTTTGCGTGCAAAGGAATATATAGATAGAGTTACTTTCGCTTTTATAATATTATTATGGATATATCTTATCAATATCTTCAGTATTTTAAGCGGCATGCAGATGTTCTGACTAGACATACTCGGCACAAAAATAGGTTAGGTATACGTCCCACCATGACGGCTTAAGCTCGTTAAACGTAATTCTTTCTATCATGCCATTACTATCTACCATAAACTACCTGACACTTTAAAAGATAATTTCAATTTAAATCAATTTAGGATTAAATTAAGAGACTGGCTTTTAGAAAATTGTTTTTATACATGAAATGTCATAAAAACAATATGATTTTGAAATTCATGAATATATGAATTTCAAAAAGTGACATTATTACCTAATTACCAATTATGAAATTTTCAATTCATTAATGTCTATTTGTTATTCTCATTATTAAATTAGTTTATTTATGTATATTTTAGTGTTATAATAAAGATAATAACTTGTAATTATTATACATTTGCACACCTGTTAGGTAGTGTTAATGGACATTTAATTTAGATTTAAGACCTATTTGCATAAACATTCTCGCAAATAAATGAATTATTAATATTATTAGGTTTCTCAGCCATCTATCACCCATTAGGCTACTTAATATGGGATTAGACGATGTTGTCTTAATATTTAAAATAATTCGTTTGTTGACGTTTCATAGTTATATAAGTAGCTCCCAAATAAAATAAGTACATTGATTGATTAGAAAAGTAGGTTTTGATTTTATCGATTATTGTAGCATAATTCGCAATTAAACATTAATTTAGCCACTCCACATCTATACCAACAAAGATGGATGCAGACTCGCTATTGTAGACTTAAAATAACCGTAAATTCAGCTAAAAATACATCCTGCGTTTTAAAGAAAACTTATAAACATTTTTGCATATTTTCAAAAATTTTGCATTGTTTTGGAAATGTGTAGTATCTTGGTACCACATCATACCCGTGTTAACCCTGTCGGGCCACTAGTATATTAAATAGAGTCAGCGAATATTCACCGATTTAATTCTTGCATTAAAACATCTAAATCAGGAAACGTCATTTGGTCCTGAATTGCCTCCATTTTGAAAACACCAAACGTCATGACGTCAAATCATGGATTCCAAAATCGTTTGTGAAAATGAAAAGCATATTAATGAAAGAAAATCATTGAGCGCCTTACCAAATCGATAGAAAAATCATTTCCCTCAACGTTATTCGATTCTTCATAATCCAAAATGATTTCCATTCGCCCGTTATCGACGAAAACATTTATAACTACATCAGACATTATTGACCTAAAAATATCGAAAACGGATAGCAAAGATCCTATTGGAAATCTTACCCCTGCCTTGTTGTCATAGCAACGCCACGTCGCAAGTCCCCAGTTGACGCTGCAACGATATCTACTCTCTCGTCTCCGTCTAACATAAGCTTTATTTGCTTAAGAGTAAGCGAGACGGGTATACAGCGCGTGTTGCGTTTGAAGGAAAAGTGGCGCTGGGCAAAATCGATATCGCACAAGGCTAGGCGTCGATTATCCGTTCCATAACTTTCAAAATTCTAAGGTCCTATATCCCATAAACTGTGATACGACTCTGCGCTCTATGTGCGTAGACTTACGGGTTATTTTGGTGTTCTCAGGTTATTTTTTAGAGATGTGTGGGTGAGTTGGTGTGCTCCTCGCGGCCGGCATCGACTATTGATTTTCGCGATCGCACTCGGATGATTGCGGAGTTTTCGATTTATTGGACTTTGTCTATGATTGTGGTTTTAATTCTTTGAGACGCCATTTTGACTGAGGTTTTAATTGTTCCTGTTTTAGACGTAGTACCTAAGACATAAGCCCGTTAAGGTAGGTACTTTAATTTTTTTTTGCTATTTCAGTTCTTAGAATCCTAATTCAAAAGACGGAACAATAGACTAGCTAGGTACTATCTAAATAAATATTTTCAAACAATCCACATAACATCTAGCCCCGTGGTAAGCTCTAAGCTTTGTGTTACGGGTACTAGACATCTGATATACTTAGTATATAAATCTAAATTTAAAATTTAAGAAAAACCCCCGATTCCAATGCCTTAATTTCCTTAAAAGTAAAAAACACCATAATATTTAGTAATGTGCATGTGTTGAGTTTTCATTTGATACCCCACTCGATATATTGCAGATTTTCGGTTTTCCTTCACCACCACTCTCACCCACATAACTTTTAAACGGCTCAACCGATTTTCATGAAACATTCATGAATGTCTAAGAACACCCGCGCCAGACTCACCTTTAATACAAAAAATTTAAATCACTCCATCCGTACGGGAGCTATGATGTCCCAGACAGACAGACAGACACATTAAACTTATAACACCCCTCTTTTTTGGTCGGGAGTTAAAAATAGGTACTTTGAAATACCTTAATAGCTTAACTCCAATACGTTTGCTCTCCAATAGTGGAATTAAGCTATTAAGGTATTTCAAAGTAACTATTTTTAACCATCATAGGATAGTTCATAGGGCTCACTCTCAATGGCTTTATTAGGTATGATTTCACGAAAACCGTGTACAAACGAACATAACTACTACTGCAATCTACAGACCCGAGGGAATTCGTTCAGTTCGGTATCGAATTCAGTATTTCTATGAGAGATAGATCTGTGTTTGTCCCCAAGTTCACCTGATGGTAAGTGTCGATGTGGACGAAGATAAATAAATAAATAAATATAAATATTTCCGGACTACTCACACAACATCACCTAACCCCAAACTAAGCAGAGCTTGTATTACGGGTGTTAAGTGATTGATATACTACATAGATACATTTTTTTTTGTAAATACATACATATGATACATAGAAAACACTCAGACCCGAAACCAGAAATTGTAGATCGTTCAAAATCTGATGAAAGATTGAAGACGTGCCCTATAACATGCTGTGATTACCTTTAATTCAGGGAGCACTCATGAAGCCGTGTTGGCTAAGTGAGAGGACACTCGACTTTCATTCCTGTCGTGGATTCTAACCCCACCACGCACCTCTGCATTTTTCTGCTTGAGAAATTTATGTGCGCTTTAAACACGTGCTTTAACGGTGAAGGCAAACATCGTGAGGAAACCGGCATGTTCTGAAAACTTTAAAAGAGTTTGAAGGACATGTGACATTCACCAACCCGGACTTAGCCAGTGACTCTCGCTAAGAGAGAAGTCCCTGAGTCCCAGCAGTGGGAACGTTAATTGGAAGATGATCACTTGTACAATAACAATACTTTTGTTGTAATTCATTTTATAAATGAAAATGTCAAGGTACCTTTATTTTTATTGTGTAACCCAGCCACGTTACAATATAATGTAATTGATTATTATTTTCGCTGAAGTGTAAATAATGATACGTTTTAGTTAATTCCTTTCTCAGGCTCTAAAGAAGCTGCGTACCAAATTTCATTTAAATCGGTTCAGTAGTTTATGCCTGACAGAGAAATAGACAGACAGAGCTACTATCGCATTTATAATATTAGTATTTATACCAATGATATTAACATAAACTCGAAAATAATTAATGGATGGATGCCTAAAGGATTCTAATTTAAAAATTTCATAGCTACCTTTCTTTACATAAATGTTAGTTTTAAGCTTATCCTAAGTTAATAAATAATTAAATAAATTAGCTAATTTATTTAATACTAACGGTGCGCCCCCGCTTCGCACCTAAGTTGACCGTATTGTGAATCTAAACTATATAAACTATATAGACATAAGTCCAGCCGTTTAGGAGGAGTTCAATGACTAACACACGTACAGAAGATTTATATATGTGTATAATTCATTTCATTTAATATACAGCGCAGATTATCTGATTAGTGGTCTGAGGGATGGAAAAGGCGGGGGAGGGAAAAATCTTCTAGGTAAATTTATTAATAACTTTTATTGAGAAACCTACAAAAAGGACTTACCTAAGTGAAGCTGTCTATTGGTATCATCAAAATCAAGCGCTGGCTTCACAAGATATCGTCGCTATACAGCGAAAACCAGTTAAATCGAAATTTTTACGAAAATGACTTAAGAATGCCAAAGTACTTAAAATTTTCTGCTCTTTCGTCTGCGAAAACCCATTAAACGCTAAGTCTTGTAGTTTTGGTTTTACTTGACTGCCTCAGTGGCGCGGTGGGCGGAGGTCCGCTTGCGGTGCAAGAGGTAGCGGGTTCGATTCCCGCCGAGGGGTCAAGTGTTTGTATGTTCTGCAAGCATTTTCTCCTTGGTCTGGGTGTTTAGTATGCATAATAAAAAATATCTATCTATGTATGTCTATTATATTAAGTATATCAAATGTCTAGTACCCGTAACACAAGCTTATAGCTTACCACGGGGCTAGATGTTGTTGTGTGGATTGTTCGGCAATATTTTTATTTATTTATACTAATGTGATAACCAATTATTTCAAGCATTACCAAGGTTTGTTTTCAAGTGCAAAGCATTAAACAGATTTAACTTATTTGCCGACATATTTGGCGCCAATGATTGTCAGTTAACCTGATAAAATTTGTTTTCCTTATAAGAGAGCTCATGAAATGCTTTATTTTTTCCTCAGTAACAACCAATTTATAAGATTAAAATCTCCATTATTAGATTAAAATAGTCAAGTAAAAGCTTTTAAAACAGAGTAGTTGTGTTTCTCCGACAATATTGATTCACGGATGCAACGTAATAACTACAGTGAAAAACGATTAAACCAGTTAAATTTGTTTTACTTGACGAATTCCATATTAAACAACACAATAAAATCGTCTAAGAAAATATTGTATGTCGAGATAATTGTTTTCTATGACGATATTGATTCACAGATGCAACTTAATCACTACAGCGAAAAACGATTAAATGCTGTAGCAGCTAGGTGAGCTGGCTACAGCGCTGGTTTTCAGTGGTACCGTACAGCGCGAGGCGGCCCTAAAGCGAGGCAATAAATCAATCAATTTATAATAATAGATAAAATATATATAATAATATATGGGTTACTTAAAATCTATTGTATCGTTTACATTTATATCGTCTAATATACTATAAAGAACAAAATAATAATTATTATAAGCGCACTTGATGTCTCAAAAATTCAAGTTTTTCATACAGGTGCAATGGGGTTCGTTTATTTATTTCACCAAAAAGAAGTGAGGCAAGATGTAGAGTACGACGCGAAGACATATTCAGGAGACCGTGGTTATTTATGTATGGAGAAATATGGGAACGTGGTGGATGGGAAAGCAAAATCGTACGCATGCATTTTGGACGCGTTGTATGAGTTTTTTTGAACGCCCTAACAGACAATTACAAGTGCGCTCGCGTCTCGCAGAAAAAGTTAATTTAAGTAAATTTTGAAGTTTGTAGTTAAAGTGATTATTAAATGAGTTCAAACTGTGTGAAGGAACTTGATTTCGATCGTGGAAAAGAAAAACAAGAAAAGGGTGAGTAATTATTATAGTGATTTTAATGAAAAAAGCCGCGAAAGTGAGTTTATGTCTGATAATTTTTACTTTAGTTACCGATTTTTAATGTAGTTCATGTCTGTGACATTTATAATTGGTGTGGCAAATTTAGAACCAAACACGACGCTTATTTGTAACTGATAATCGTACCTGTAGGTTATAATTATAATTATAATAATTATAATTTTTTCAGAAAGTTTTGCTGACAGCGGTGAGGACGATCTTTTGTCTCAAGCTTATGAAGACTTTTTATTAAAAGACGGCAGCAATGAAACTGCACCTGGTGGTTTGTATCTGTCCATATTTTATAGTTACTTTTTTATTTTAATACCTAGGTACCTACTTATAAATATAAAAGTAAGTCTGTTTGTTTCTATCGCGCTGGACTGGGAGCAATAAAAAAGACACTGTTCCAGCTGCTTCTCCCCGGGTCTACTCTAGAAGTCAGTAGAGGGAAAACGACAGTAGCAGAATATTGTAATTAGGGTGATGACTGAGAACCTATCACTAATAGCAATACCAATAAAAATACATAAACTACTTTTTACATCGAGAAAACATCACATTGCCGCAGGAAAACTTAAGTTATATTAAACTATAATTTTCTTTATTTTCTCCTTACATTTTTTTATATGTTTTAGATCCTGTAAGCAGTATTGCTGCTAAACATGACATAACACATTCAAGCTCAAATCTAGATTGGAGCTTTGCCGCAAAAGGTGTTTTACCTGAAGAATTTCATAGATGGTTTGAAAATTTAAAAACTAACATTGCAAATAAAGACAGGGTACCTGATGTCACTATATCTGATGATGAACCTACCAGTTCCGACGAAATTTAACGTAATGACGAAGAGTTTTAGTTATAATATCTTTGTTGTAATTCATCATCATCATCACCCTATTAACGTAATTGTTGTAATTATTTGAAATATTTTCTCCATAATTTTGGTTGATTTTCTCAATAATTTTTTTTTAAGAAGTAACTCTTGTATTTCTTTCATTAATAAGTTAATAATAGATAAATATTGTTTACGCTTAAAATAAATTGGCTTTGATTTGGTATGTCAGTCATTCGGTCAGTCACTCAATAATAAGTCCGTTTTCCCTTTATTTACATTGCACCTACTAATTGCATTTGAAGCGCGATTGTATCGTTATTTGAACTAATCAAGCTAATTTGTACTTAACTCATTATTTCGAGTTATAATTTTGATGACAAATAAACGTACGGAAACTTTAAAAAATTACTTGCTTAACTTTGTAGGTTCTTACATTTTCTGCAGGGATAACCAATTATCTTGACACATTTTCACTTGTAACTTCACAAGGGACAGTTGTATAGATATTTTTTTATCATGGTTAGTATTAATTAACTAAAAGAAAAAAGTAATTTCTTGGGATTTGCTGTAATCCTCTTACTTTGATATATACAGACATTTATCAGTTCCCAGGAAAAACCAATTAAATGGATGACCTTATGACAAATATTGAAAGTTTCATTACAAACCAATAATGTTTTTAAACATTAATAGACATGTTTAAACAGAAAATTAATCTATGTATTGATGCTATGAAGCAATATTAACAATATAATACTGCAAAGGTTATTTTCAACCCCATAAACTTTGTAATTGCGATATCTCCGTTTGCACTTTTGACCATTTAACTGGTTTTCGCTGTATAGCGACGATATATACAAGTACAATTTATATTTGTCTCAAGAAACAAATAGTTGTATTCCGTCCACTCGCATTAAAGCGATTCTCCCTGCTCCCTGCTGCTGTATTTACTAATAACTACAAAATATGAGTCTCTTTAACTTATTTATTTATGACTACCAACAAAGGATACACATATCTTAATAATAAAATGAATTACAACAAAAGTATTGTTATTGTACTTAGGTAAGTCCTTTTTGTAGGTTACTCAATAAAAGTTATTAATAAATTTACCTAGAAGATTTTTCCCTCCCCCGCCTTTTCCATCCCTCAGACCACTAATCAGATAATCTGCGCTGTATATTAAATGAAATGAATTATACACATATATAAATCTTCTGTACGTGTGTTAGTCATTGAACTCCTCCTAAACGGCTGGACTTATGTCTATATAGTTTATATAGTTTAGATTCACAATACGGTCAACTAGGTGCGAAGCGGGGGCGCACCGTTAGTATTAAATAAATTAGCTAATTTATTTAATTATTTATTAACTTAGGATAAGCTTAAAACTAACATTTATGTAAAGAAAGGTAGCTATGAAATTTTTAAATTAGAATCCTTTAGGCATCCATCCATTAATTATTTTCGAGTTTATGTTAATATCATTGGTATAAATACTAATATTATAAATGCGATAGTAGCTCTGTCTGTCTATTTCTCTGTCAGGCATAAACTCTCTCTCTCTCTCTCTCTCTAAACTCTTGAGTCTCAAGAGCACGATCCAGTATTATACGGACCGCAGGACGCCGGTGTATGCCTGTTTCCTCGACCTATCCAAGGCTTTTGATCTCGTGTCATACGATGTACTTTGGAGAAAGTTGAGGGACAGGGGTGTACCGGTTGAAGTCTTAAATGTTTTTAAGTATTGGTATGATAATCAAACCAACTTTGTTAAGTGGACTAGCTCACTGTCGGAAGCATATAGATTGGAGAGTGGAGTGAGACAGGGTGGGCTGACGTCTCCGAAGCTCTTCAATTTATATGTGGATGACCTTATTGGTGGGCTCAGCAATATGCGCATAGGATGCCGCATGAATGGTGTAAGCATAAATAACATCAGTTATGCTGATGATATGGTGTTGCTGAGCCCTACAGTAGGTGGGCTTAGAAAGCTTTTGAAGGTTTGTGAGACTTATGCTTTTGATCACGGCCTTAGATATAATGTAAAGAAATCAGAATACATGATCTTTAAGGCCGCCGGTAAATGCCCAGATGGTGAACTCCCATTAACTTTAAATGGAAAACAAATAAACCGCGTAACAAAATTTAAATATCTTGGCCATCTGGTTACAGACGACCTTAAAGATGATGATGATGTGGAAAGGGAGCGTAGGGCTCTATCGGTCCGTGGCAATATGCTGGCTCGCAGATTTTCTCGTTGTACTGAAGAAGTTAAGGTGACGCTGTTCAAAGCGTACTGTCAGAGCTTCTACACGGAATGTCTGTGGGTCCGGCATACTAAAAAGTCCATGGATGCTCTACGTATCCAATATAATAACATATTCCGGATGATGTTGGGACTTCCCCGATTTTGTAGTGCGTCTGAGATGTTTGCGCAGTACCAGACGGATGGTTTTCCCGCAATTATGCGCAAAAAAACCGCGTCCCTGATGCACCGAATACGGGTTAGTCGCAACAGCATTCTGATGACAGTGGCAGAGGGGCTCTCGTCCCCACTCTGGAAATGTTTTGTGTCGAGGGTGATCAGTGATGGAAAATATTTCCTGCACTGATTTTCCTGGGCTAAATTTTAATGTAATTTTGTTTTATATTTCTTAGTTATTTTTGTGTTCTTACTTTTTAATTACTCGTTTACATGTGGACTATTGTGTTGTCTGAAATAAAACCTTTTATTTTATTTTTTTTAATTTTTTTTTTTTTTTTTTATAAACTACTGAACCGATTTAAATGAAATTTGGTACGCAGCTTCTTTAGAGCCTGAGAAAGGAATTAACTAAAACGTATCATTATTTACACTTCAGCGAAAATAATAATCAATTACATTATATTGTAACGTGGCTGGGTTACACAATAAAAATAAAGGTATCTTGACATTTTCATTTCTATAAATGAATTTAAGACTAAACTCAATGACATTTTATTAAATAAAGCCTATTATTCCATTGATGATTTTACTAATGACCACAATATTGCACGAATCTGATTTAGTGACGTTATAATTATTTTATTGATTTTCTGACATTATTATTATTATGTGATCGTTGTTATTTTTCCTAATTTGTTTTATTATATTGACATTTTATTTTATTATGCACCAATTTTATTTACTGTTTATAATGTTTGTATGCTCTGGTAGCGGAATCAATTGTTCGATCTTGAGTCTTAATAACTGACTGCATGTACCTATTGTTATTGATTCACAAACAATAAATGATTATTACTGATTATTACTTTTGACTGCTTCAGTGGCGCGGTGGGCGAGGGTCCGCTTGCGGCGCAAGAGGTAGCGGGTTCGATTCCCGCCGAGGGTGTTTGTATGTTCTGCAAGCACGATCTAATTGGTCTGGGTGTTTAATATGTATAATAAAAAATATCTATATATGTATGACTATTATATTAAGTATATCAGATATCTAGTACCCGTAACACAAGCTTAGAGCTCACCACGGGGCTAGATGTTGTTGTGTGAAATGTCTGGAAATATTTATTAATATTTATTATTATTACTAAATACATATTTGCGGACTATCCACACATTAACATCTAGCCCCGTGGTAAGCTCTAAGCTTGT
Organism: Gymnoscelis rufifasciata; assembly: GCA_929108375.1. Classification (NCBI taxonomy): domain Eukaryota; kingdom Metazoa; phylum Arthropoda; class Insecta; order Lepidoptera; family Geometridae; genus Gymnoscelis; species Gymnoscelis rufifasciata. Next base: position 679,404 of record OV815327.1, on the reverse strand, counting down.
GTTACGGGTACTATACATCTGATATACTTAATATAATAGACATACATAAGTGTATACATAGACTATCTCAGTCTTCTTATTAAAAATGCACCAAATACAGAAAATATTCCGTTTAATAATGTTTACAAGTTATTTTGCCTATAGATAATCTTGTTCATGTTAAATGTAGGTATTATAAATAGATTTACTAGAACTTACCTATAGCTCTGATTGCACCCGCGGTCTCTTAGTAAGGTTACTATTTCAATTTCAATTTCAATTTATTTATTTCACCATCATTATAACACCATCGTTATACAAGGTAAGTCAATTTTTACAATTCAGAATCAATATAATCAATACTACGATGAGAGGTTTAGTCGTTTCTTACCGAGCTGTTAATACCATCGCTAAAGGGCTCTTTAAAAATGTGTCGTTTCACACCTCAATGATTGTAGTGGTGCGATGCGCCCGATAGCCATTTTGGATTCATATTACCTATTAATTACGTTTAAGAGCGGCTTGAACCAAATTTGACCAGTTTTTGTGTCCTTTTTCAACTTTTTCTTTCTTTTCCCAAACGGTATGGTATCCAAATTAACCCCCGACCAAAAAAGAGGGGTGTTATAAGTTTGACGTGTCTGTCTGTCTGTCTGTGGCACCATAGCTCCCGAACGGATAGAGCGAATTCAATTTAGTTTTTTTTTTGTATGAAAGGTGAGTCTGGCGCGAGTGTTCTTAGACATGTTTCATGAAAATCGGTTATGCCGTTTACAAGTATACTAGTGTGGGGTATCAAATGAAATCGCATCGCGTCCACATTACATATTATTATGTTGTTTTACGTTTACGGAAATTAAGGCATTGGAATCGGGGGTTTTTCTTAAATTTTAAATTTAGATTTATTTTCTAAGTAGCTGTGTGTAGTAATTGGCCGAATAGAAATGTAGTCGACCTTCTAAATTACTTTAAAAAGGTTTTAACCACGCTGTGTTGCAGGGTCTGATAGTATAGTATGTAGAGTATACGTATGTAGTTTCGAATACCGTTTCCGTTTTCATGAAGCACACTATCGATAAAACCATTTGAACTGATACGTTATTAACACATCACCTAAGTACTTTAAACTAACAAAGTCTAAGGTACATAAACAAAGTAAATCATTTTTTAAATTTTATGCCGAAAAAATTAAGTCACATCCGTAACCTTCGTGCCCAGGATTCGAACATGCATCTCCAGGAATGCGCCCTGACGTGCAAGACCAATTACACCAACGCGTCATCACGTGATAGGTCGAAATTTTTCTGCACTTTGTATAATCGAGTGAAGCCCCGAGTAACGACATCTAGTAGAAAATCCAAGGACTATTCTACTTCCATAGCTGATATTACAATTCAGATTCAATGGAAACGATGGCGCTCTTGCGCCTAAACATTAAAATAGTTTAACCTGCAAAGTGAGGTTAATCACTAATTAAAAACATTAAAAATTTAAAGTAAATCATATCCATAAAATGATCGAATCATAGTTAAGCTAGTCAAAGAAAAACACTTTAAAGCCTGATGTTGTGTTACGCTTGTTCGTACGAATACGTTTTAAGATACCCCACAGACCCAAGACGAACAACTTACGAACAACTTACGAAGCTCCAGCACACGCACCCAGCATTTGATCCCGTCGTAAGGTAAGGACTAACCTTCTTATTTCCATGGTTTTACTTATTGATTGGTTTTCAACATATTGGAACGAAGTTCGCGCGTTGTGAAAGGGGACTAGACGGAAAATATTCTAACGAAAAGATGTCACGACACGCAATACGACGACACGCGACACGACACTTTTTGAATCACAACATCTTTTGATAAGCTGTTGCTTAATTGCGCTTCTCGTCATCGACTCTGTGGCGCAACGGTAGCGCGTCTGACTCCAGATCAGAAGGTTGCGAGTTTAAATCACGTCGGGGTCAAAATTTAGTTTTGGGTAAAATTCAGTTTTATTTGTAAGTTATTTTTAGTTCAACTTACATTTGAAAGAAAAAAAACATATTACAATTCCTTCACTAATTCATCGAAAGGAACTTCGTTCCATACGGGTGTCCCTTAACACCTCTCAAGTTTTTGTTTTTATTTTTTCTAATTGCCCTATGGGTGTATCGAAATAAACGGCCTCATTTTAAGGTAGCAAAGGACCAGCAGTGGACAGCCTATGGCATGATGAAGACTACCCAAGTCGCATTTTACTCCATTTAAATACGTTAAATACGTATATTATGCTTCATATTATAATACTCTAACAACTATCCTTTAGTCAGCCGTCTGACTAAGAACATTATACAAGGGAAGAGATACGGCAACCGCTGTTTAACTAACTCACTTCCACGACTCTCTGAAATAAGTATTATATCTAAGGATGATAAATAAAAGACAAATATGTGTTTGTTTGTTTGTATTGCATCAACTGTAACTTTCAGTTTCTTCGTTATTGAGCAAAGTTTACCTACATTATTATAACTGCTTGCGACCACAATGAATTGTGCTTTCACTCAAATAATAAAAAAAATATTTCTGTCAGTCTACGTGTAGCCTAAATACAAATTCGGACTATAGGGAACATGCAGCAACTATAGGTGGCAGCACTAATGTCGAATGTAATGCCGATAGGGTAAAACATTCAGAATGATGCTACCAGTTGGCAGCACCATCGATAACTGTGTTCCTTTTACTGATAGAACAAAACATAACGTTCCAATTGATGGCACTAGTTGGCAGCACCATCGATCTTTCAATTTAGGGAAAAACAAAAATGCTTTTTCGCTCATTGTACGCCACTTAGGCCAGAATTCAAAGTCGTAAAAAATCTCTAATAACTTACAATTTGTAATTGCTAACAATTGACTTCATGCAATAATTATTGGTTGTAAGTAATCACAGTTTATTTGTGGCTTTGAATTCTAGACTTAGGTTTTCTAACCGTCTTCCAAAAAGGAGGAGGTGTCTCAATTCGGTCGTAAATAAGTTTTTTAAGTTGAAATTGGATGTTTATTACGAGTAAAATCAAAAACAAGCATTATCAGTGAGATCGCTTATTTTGTTCAAATTTAAAAAAAAATAACAATTATTAATAATGTTTTTGATAATAAAATTTCAATTATATGTATGGGATAGAACTTCAAAATACACCTTAGGTAGGTACTCCGTAAGTGCCAGCCCAGCCGGTTTGTACGCGGTAACCTTGTCATGAGGTAAATTGTATTCACGGTAGACTACACGTTAGACTTTACTTAATATTTTCAATTCCTTGATTAATCACATTCGAATATATAAAATAACCACGATTTGATAACAATAAAAAAAACTTACATTTATTGGTATTGTATTTTGTCTGTTTGAAAAACTATTTCCTAAAGAGGTATACAATTATATCATTATCATTTTAATACCACCAATGGTTTTATTACCTTTATGTTTTCTTTGTTGGTGTACTAATATTAATAAAAAAATAATAATATTCAATTCACCATGATCGGCAAGCATAACAACGCACGCCTGTCACCTGCTCACTCCCCACAATCTGCGGCCACTCGGGCCGACATTGTTTAAGCTTTAAGCACCAATTTTCTTTATAACAAGTCGTTCGAAATAATTAAACGACTAAATTTCTATAAATATCTTACTATTATATAGGTTAAAAATACATGTTATAACATTTTTTACAAGTCCATCTTTACCTATTGTAACAAGTAACCAGCTCGGGTAAGGAGCAGGTTACTTGGTACGCATCTACTTCAAAAGTAATTTTAATAAAAAAAATATAAAAACCTATTAAATTATAATGAAAGCGCGGAAAGGACAAACAAAATAAATTCGTGTACTACTAGAAACATTTGTAAAGAAAAATTATTAATACACTCTCCGGAACATATTTACATAAAAATATGGTCGAGGACACAGTATTATAACTAATACACTAAAATAATTAATAAATTCGCTAAAAAAACATGTTAGATTGCACTTCAGACGAACTTAGAAATCCATAGGCAGCTAATGAGTAAATCTTCTAACGGTTAAGTTACTTTATCTTATAATTATTACCTATTTACGTATGTGAGTAATTTATTTTACGAAATCCACAAACTTAATAAGACGGATTTTTGTTTTTTTTTTGACTTTATAAAAACTAAAAATCAAGTAACGCAACAAGTAGAGATATGAATAGAATAGGATATTATAAAAAAGCCATGCAAGAATCAAAATCATCTAATTTTCGTTCGAAACAAAGCTTGCCTAATTCAAATCTCGCATAGAATTAGTTATATGCCAGTAAAGTATATTACATAAGTGGGTATAAGTAGGTAAGTACTAAATTATAGAATATAGTAGAAGTATTTTAAGATCAGCGCAACTACGCTTCGAAGCTTTACTTAACCATATAATAATTTAATATTAGGGATTACAATTCAAACTCTGGATTCGAAATCAATTTCCAGACTGCTGGGTGCCCAGATCACAATTTCGATGAAATGAGAAACATACAAAAAGGGTGGCTACTAAAAGGGATAGGTAAACAATATCTAGGCAAAGAGACAGCGATACAAAGTTTAGGGAGAAAAGACACAAGCTTCTGCAAAAATAAGATCTAACGTTGGAGATAACCACACAAAGTCCAGGCATTCAAAATAATGTTAATAATTTATTTCTAGTTAGCACGTTGTATAGAACGCATCATAAATATCATACAATATTGTTGTATCTAAGGCACATAATGTTTAGGCATTCCATTATTACTCCATATCGTATCAATGGTGCTAAAAATTAAATAAAAATTACCTTGTGACGTGCACAATTATCTAATGAGTATCCGTTCGGTAACCTTTGCGATACAATATTGCTGTTATCTATGCTGTCACATCAAATAAACAAAGCTATGAAATTATATCTACTTCCAAACTACGACGCTGAACAAAACGTTACCTCAGCTTTTCCCTTGCCCGTCACTCCAAATGCACTTGTTACTTCCCGAAACACTATTTATACAGTTTGTATCATTCCTCAGCACATCCCGTGCATTGCCAATCATACAAAACAACTATTTCAATATAAGACACGTTCAGAATGAACAAATTGAATCACAGTCTAGAATTTTCGGCACCAATGAGCTTTTAAATTCGTCACCAATTTACTGTTTTTACCACATTACAAGGTCATCTCACCAGATTCCGTAACGGCGAATCGAACCACAAGCTACAGTGTCAGTACCCTCCTCTAGGTTTATATTCCTCTAGTAACCTCTATAGCTAGCAATTGACTAATTTTCGCTTTTCTGCCTATTTGAACTATTAGAGCCGTAATATAATCTAATATAATCTTGTTTGTGAGTTAGCTATCATTGTACCAAAATGCTTTCCTAACTTTAGGTATATCAATTTTATACTTAGACCCAGTCCTGCTTCCATTCTATAGAAAAAATATTTTGCAAGTCAACTTTACGATTATAGGATCATTCTAAATCAGTACCGATCTCTAGCATCCCTAAAGCCTTTGTTATTATAATTTTAATTAATTATTGCTTGTCATTTATTGCTACATTCCTACGAACTATCTTCCTATACTTTATAAACATACAAAGGCATTTTGATGGTGATTTAAATTAAATAGTGATGTATTTAAGAAATCCAGAGTAACATAATTTAAGAGTATTTCCAACCACGCTGACTGTTCCAAATAAAGTTTAGAATTCGTCGATTAAAATGTTTAAATCCATTTTAAGATTTTGAATCTCCAAGTCACATGTGGTTTCGTATAGCTAGAACCGTGGAACTTATTTACCTTAAATAGGTCTATATCTATAAAATCGTGTATATATATTTGGATTCCATTATTTGTAATTTGGCCACAATTTTAGTTTTCGAGCCCCGACGAGAGGGTCAATAATGTAAATACGTTTAACATTAAATTTATATTTCTAATGACTAGCTGTGTCAAATGGCCACTTTCGAAACTCAAGCTTATGATGAAACTTAATATTTATGACGTTGTAAAATATGAGAGAATGGTAGACCCAAATATCAAACTGAAATCAAAATAATTTACTGAATTTCCGAGGATAAATGAGCGGATGGATTAAATAAATGTACACTACTTATTAATACCTAATTTAAATATAAGTTGTTATAGTTTTCTATGAAAGGCACCTATAAAATGTCCCTCAACAATTTTGTCGATCTACAGACTTGTTTTTATTTTCGATGCAGAATTTTAACCCCAACTTTACTACTTAAGTTTTTTTCTTTAATTAAATCCGTTGAGTATTATTGTGCTACAAAATCTTAATCGAAAATACTAACAAACCATCTTAATGTTAGCTTCTAACTTTACAACTAATCTAATCTCTTAAGCAAGGCTCGTCTTTCTTAAATAATCAATAAATTAAGAAAAATATTATAAAACGAATCGACACTTATCCTATTTTCATTTTATTACAAAAACACACAACAACGAAACGAAAAACAACTAATAATATCACACTTTCGTCAATCCGAATCAATTTTGACGCTAAATTAAGCTTTATGGATCCGCTTTCTGTCTCACAGCTCAGCAAACAATATTTTCGAAGCTGCACTTTTAAACTTCACTAAATTACTGGAAGGCTTGATCATAATCATATTTATATTCTATAAAAATATTAGAATATAACGTTTTTATAATTTAAATCGTTGGAGTATTTTGTTCGCCTTAACTTTACCCGTTTCGGTCCACCACTAGATGGCTGTTACAAAGTCACCGGGACGCCAACGGGAGATTTTAGAACTACGTATGTACAACGCGCCGCCCGCGTGCTCGCTAGGCGCTGCGGTGCGACACGGGGCGCCAGTGCGGCAGCGGCGCCGGGGTCCACCGCAGAACTGTGAGACTGGACAGCTGGCTTGACGGGTCACTTGACGGCTCCGTCAAGCTGTCAGTCTCGGGGGCGGCGTGGGGCGGAGATCACGGAGAGCGCAGGTCGGGCGCCTTGTCCGGCGCGATGTCGTCGCCTTCCACCGCGGGCTGCCCGACCGAGGCCGTGTCCATGGCCGTCGCCTCGGACGTTATCACGCTGGATTGGAAGAAGCGCTCTGTAAAGAAGACTGCATTTAGTTTGATACAGTTTCTATCTAAAGTGGCAATAATTTCGGGTAGAATGATAGTAGTTAGAATGGACCAGTGCCTCGGGATTTTTGCGTTTTTAATTTGTATATCCATAACAAGACATCAACCCTAGTATATATAACAAATAAAATTTGCTATTTCTGACTAATGTAAACTGAATTCGCTAAAACACACATTAAGCCTATTTATGCCTTATATTGCGATTCTAATATATTATGAATAGGGTGGAAAGCTTTTATTGAACTTTTATTTAAGTTTAAGAATAAAAATTTTTATCAAACGACCTATTAACCACCTATGTATAAGTCTCTTAGAAACAGTGAACTGAATTTATGAGTACGGGGGTTAAGATTTAATGTGACACTACACAGTTCCATCAATTCAAAATAAAGTGGTGTATTTGCGAATTCATACTCTATCCTATTCCCATGCCGCCGGTATGTGTCCAACTGATTTCAAACTTGGTGACAGCTTCACATTAAAAGTTCTTATAGTCAATACTTTACTACATTTCCCTATAACATCGTTTTTTTTTTATTTTCGTCGTTCACTTAAGAAAGCTTTAAACAACAAATGAACTAAATTAATAGTAAAGGGCAAAATACCTTAAAGGTAAACTAAATTATGTAATCGTAACCCAACATGAGTCACTGTTGATTTTTAACATCCTTATTAAATAAACCAACAAAAAACCAAGACCATGTTACAATAGAGTTTGAATTTGAGAATAATTCATGCCGTAAAAAAAATTTAATTAAATGAGAGAGAGAGAGTGACTGTAGAACTACAGGGAGTACTTTCGAATATTTACGAGCGCAGATTTAAAGAAACTATGAGACATTTTCCATAAAAACTATCAATCCAACATTGTCTATCTAACAGCTTGGAGGATGCCATGACACTATTTTACATTAATGTCAAAGTAAGCACATTTATCAACGGTAACATCGTTTATAAGTCGTATCAATACGTCAAATTTTGATAATGTTACAACTAAAGTCAGTTCAGTTTCTTGTAATTGGACTTTGAGCTTGAAGCGACAATTTGCTAGTGTCGAGCTAAATAAAATTATAAAGTGAAAAAGATGTAAATCAGATGAACGCCATTTTGCGTATCCAACTATAGTCTGGCCGCTCTTAGATTGCGTTCCCGACAGCTGTCATAAAAATCACGCCTGTCAAGTCCTGAATTTATTAATAGTACAGACGATAGCTGTCATTATAATACTTAATGGGCATGCCGACCTATCTAGTGATGGTAGATGAATCATCGTGCATGGTTTATAAACTGGTATTTAAAAAAACGTATTTTATTCCATAGTGTTAATCTTAAGGTTTAAAACATTATTTATAGGCACACTAAATCTAAAATTATAGTAAGTACCTAAATAGAATCCAATCTAGTCTGGCTTCTTAGATTGTGTTTTTGACTGGCCGTGATCGAATGGGCGGCGGCGGTGTAACTTCCAACTGTCGTTCAATTTAATAACTTTAATAAATATGTAACTTTTTAATTATCATGGTTTTTAACAATATTATGACTTAAAAACCGTCAAATCATGGTATGTATAAAAAATATGCCTAATTAATGCAATGTTACAACAAGTAAATCTTATTAATAACGTTAGTCAAAGTCAAAGTCAAAACGTTTATTTCCTTAGAAACACATAGCCTACATGGACAGGTTACTAAATGTTATCTGAAGTACATCACTAGTCATGGCAAATGGACAAGTGTCAAAAACGCAATCTCTCCGTGGCCATACTATAAAAATTAATTTATAAATTACGCTCTCCAGCCGGCTTAGCACGGCGATTGTTGTCTAGGTAGAAAATAAATGCTGTCGAGGTAAAACAGAATTCTTGTCTAGATAGAATAGACTTATTATTTCGAGACATTCTGGGTTACGTTATGTACTCCCGTTCTATTAATTAAATTGATTCATCTCGTAATTCTGGCTTTTAATTATGTTTTTTCATAAATTAGATATATGTACTTTGACATTTATAAAAGAAAGTATTGAATTTTGCCCCCTACGTGTTTCAAGGTCAGACGCCATTTTATTAATTTTTCATATTTGAAAGTAGAAACTATTCCAGTGTGGAATAGAAACGGAATCGCCGTGCCAAGACCGTAGCCAGTTTAAATATAAACTGAGATATTAACTTTTTTGGAAAACGCCTCTTTTAAAATAAACCTAGGTATTATATAAGTATATTTAGGGTTTGAAGAGATTTAGGTTAAGGCTAAATAGGTAAAATACTACTATGAGAGTGTGAAATTAGTGAAAAGGAATGTACCTAGAGATAATATTCTCAAGATAGTGCTCTTTTAGCCAATCACATAGAATATTTTAGAAACTTGCGGTTCTGTTGACACCTCCACTATGTTTTGCGTTAGACCTAAGTGTAAAAGGCAAAAAAAAACTAATGAATTTTTACAAAAAAACCTTGATAAATATGAGAATACGGGACTGAGAACACTTACTAAAATTAACAAGTAAATGCTACATTCATCGAGTGTGTATATTGTTAAGATTTAGATGATTTAAAAGCACAACAAAAAAAAATCCCATTATATTTTGCCTTCGAACTAAAGACGAATATTTATATTTTAAGCAAAGCATTAAAACATCTGATGTAGCTGTCCAATCATATTATAGTTCATATGAGAAAAATGTTAGTTGATGATTTAAATAATCACTTTCCAACGACTTTTCTCTGCAGTCTAACTTAAATAGTTTGACTCAAGATCCCTCTTCTGAAGTTGAGTCCACTGTCACTTTGAGTCTATAAAAAAACTGTACTGTCAAAATTTGACATTATATATTGAAATATCTGTAACAATTTTGTTATAATTTAATTAAGTAGAATTTATAAAATTGAATTTAAAAGAATGCTAAGGTAACCTACTTTTTTGGAAAAGTCCCCATTATGATGCCAAAATGTCAAATCTGTATAATGTTTCCATATAACTTATAAGTTAAGCTTATAACTATAATGTAGTATACCCAGAAACTTACCATCGTCCAACAGCACCACGTGGTCGGAGCCTTGCGGGGGCATTTGCATTTGAAACTCGTCGTCCAAACTCGGGAACCATCTACAAACAAAAATAAAATGGTTACCAAACTCTAATCTTAATCCAATATTACATTAACTTCGTTATACGACAATGACCTATTTTTATTTATACACTAGCTTTACACTCGTGATTATGCCCGTGTCTAAGGATTTTATCGGAACATCGTATTATCCCGCGGTTAGAAGTTGTCATGAATAATTAATAGAAGTCATTTATTGATAATAAAATTATACGTCACAGTGATATCTCGTTTTTAGTACTTATAATGTCAAAACAAATAATCATCAAACATTTTATATATACAATTATATATCAGGGCACCTATAATCAAATTCAATTAATAAATAGGTATGTCAAATTGCAAATACTTAGTCAATACCAAATATAATACATTAGTGTCTAGACTGCCGCGATAAATATGCTATTTAACACTGAAATAAGATTTTAAATCAGTCCTGTTGTTCTATTAGCGCGTTCAAACAATGTCTTCTGCTTTATAATATGTATAATGTATAGATGTATAGATTGAGTATTTTTGTTGTGACGCCATCTCTGTCACGGTATTGGAACTTCTTTAAGCGCACATTGTTACAAACGTCCGTCCTAAAACCACCATGAATCTATGATTTTAGTACGGGCATTGTTCAAGAGATGGCGTTGTGGGATGCGACTATAATATATTACTGCCGCGAGATTTTCGAACCGGCCAACAGGTTTGGTACGGTCCAGTCTACCAGGAGATAGCCAGATGCTTGCCGCAGGATTCTTATTGGACCAGTTCTGTGGCGAGGGGTACATTTTCAACCGACTTTCACGAAAAAGGTTCTCAATTCGTCCCATTATGTTTCTTTTTTATGTTTGTTATATCAGTTCCTTTTGGACCAATTTTGATGATTATTTTTTTAATTGAAATCTGTTGTGCTGTTGCTGTTGTTGGTCCCATTTAAGCCGGTATATTTTAGTTCACGAGTTATATTGAAAAATGTCCTCATTTAAAGTATTTGTGTCTATTTGTTTGTGAGTTTTTCACTGCAAAAGCCGAACCGAACCGAACCGCCTGACATTTGGTATTTATTGTATAGGTACATTGGATTAGGTCATAGGCTACCTCAATTCTATTTCTAATTTATATAATGCTAGCTGTGCCCCGCGGTGTCACCCGCGTTATAATGGATTTTCCCGCGGAATGACGTTTTTCCGCGGTAAAAAGTAGCCTATGTTATTTTTCAGGCTCTAGAGATTCTTTGTACCAAATTTCATTTAAATCGATTCAGTAGTTTTCGCGTGAAAGAGTAACAAACATCCATACATCCATACTTACAAACTTTCGCCTTTATAATAGTAGTAGGATGTATAGATTAAGTATTTTTGTTGTGACGCCATCTCTGTCACGGTATTGGAACTTCTTTAAGCGCACTTTGTTATAAACGTCCGTCCTAAAACCACCATGAATCTATGGTGATTTTAGTATGGGCATTGTTCAAGAGATGGCGTTGTGGGATGCGACTATAATATTGTATAGTTCACGAGTTATATTGAAAAATGTCCTCATTTAAAGTGTTTGTGTCTATTTGTTTGTGAGTTTTTCACTGCAAAAGCCGAACCTAACCGAACCGCCTTCCATTTGAACCGAATAGCCTGACATTTGGTATTGTATACATTGGATTAGGTCATAGGCTACCATAATTCTATTTCTAATTTATATAATATTCCAAATTTAAAATCGGTTGCTTTTTTGCTAAAAATCTACTTGTTCTATTGTACTGTATCTTTTGGCATACCATTCTGCTTGTTGATAACTTACTTGGGGGCTCTGGCGGCGGCGCGGGGCGCGTAGAGGGCCCCCCCGGGCGGCGACAGGGCCCCGCTGCCGGACAGCGCGGCGCCGCCGCCCGCGCCGCCCAGCCCGAGGGGCGAGCCGTATGTGAACATCTGGAAACAAATAATTCATTTTAATTAGGTTATACAAATCATTTATTTGCTTAAAGTATGGTAATATTGGATAATCTCACCATCATAATCACCCTATTAACGTTCCCACTGCTGGGACTTCTCTCTTGACGAGAGAGATTAGTTGCTGAATGTCCTTCACACTCTTTTAAAGTTCTCAGAACATGCCGGTTTCCTCACGATGTTTGCCTTCACCGTTAAAGCACGTGTTTAAAGCGCACATAAATTAAATGCTTTGCCGTAGTCGACAAAATCATGAACACAGGGGTATCAAAATCGTGGTATACTATAGATAATAATAATAATATTTCCAGACTAATCACACAGCATCACCTACCTAACCCCAAACTATGCTGAGCTTGTACTGTGGGTGCTAGGTGTCTGATATACTACATAGATACATTTTTTTTATAATCTTCTAATCTTTATCTTTTTTCTCTCCATCCACGGTTGTCTGGAAGAAATTGCTTTTAGCAATAAGACCGCCCATTACGCATTCTAGGTTTAGTTTTAATTTCATATTGTATTGTTCATTTGGTGTGTAATAAAGTATATTCTATTCTATTCTACATACATATGATACATAGATTTTATTAAAGATGTTACCTGTTGCGACTGTGGATGGAAGTGGTTGAAGTGCGAGAGGGACGGGTGCTCGCGGTAGGGGTGCGGGGAGCGGCGGCGCGGGGAGGCGGGGGGCGAGCGCCCGTCGCTCGGGGACACGGGGGACCCTGAGCTGCTGCCTACCAGCTCGCTTGCTGGAACATACAACATAAGTACATTATATTATATAGTATCAATCATTATCTTGCTGGAACAAACAACGCTTAGTAGGATAAAGATAAGGCTTTAGATTAAATAAATAAATATTTCCGGACTACTCACACAGCATCACCTAACTCTAAACTAAGCAGAGCTTGTACTATGGGTGTTAGGTGACTGATATACACCAACCGGCAAAAAATATCATCTGATATATTTCTCAATATGACCTAGATTATTTTAGGCAAAAAAATAAGACTTTTAAAAGGACTACAAATTGTAATGTTGTAGAACAAAATATTATCGCCTTTCCGCTTTTGGTATGTAACATTAGTATGAAAAATTATTATGGTTCCATCGTGCAAAACCAGGACTTTATTTTTAATGCTAGATAAACCTTTATTTGACCATAATCCCACCTGATTTAAAGTGACGATGTGGTCTAAGATGGAATATGAAGACCTAGAAGGTAGATAGCTTCTCCGGCCCACATTACGAAACACGACAAAATCGCTTCACGCACTGGCCCAGCCCGGAGGGTGGTGACAAGCCGCGGCCGAAGCCTTTCACCAGAGACTGTTCTTAGCACCACCCGGAGGTCACGTGTAAGGATTCAGAGGGTTACCACTTACGGACGTGAACCGACAAAACCTCCAACCAGCGCGCATAAAAGAGCACTTACAAGCTCAAAAATGCCAATTTGGTACATCTTTCAAGGAAATTTATTGGAATAGTATAATCTTAATTATCAAGTCTCGCCCTCTTTCTTTATAGCCGTAGAAAGTTCACCGACTTGAACCTTTCTTATGGACTGAACATATCACGGATTGCACCTTCCTTGTGAAAGTTGTCCACTCCACATTATATGTTGTGTTTATTTTGTTAATCCATATAAAACACTTTATTTGCACAAAATAAAATTGTGTATAAAAAGGTCGGCTTAATGCCTAGGCATTTTCGACCTGCAAACTTGTAACGGTTGGTAACACTGTTGCCGTTCGTGTTATACTTAAAACATGGATTATTGAGTCTTGATAGAGGAATTTGACTTATTTTTAGCTTTGGCTTCGTTGGTTAGATAAGTTAGCTATAGCTCAAAACACTTAATTACTAAAGACTAACGCCTAACGCTGCGTTACTCAGGCGGTTACTTAGACAGACTCTCTCAGTCTATCAGGACCCTAAGGCCCTAAGGTCATTGTTACCTGTAGATCTGATGATGGCGACGGGCCTCGCCATGGGCGGTAGAGGGGGGGGAGGCAGCATCGAGCTGCTGAAGTACGCGGGCTTTGGACTCCGAGACAACTGGAAAGAATCAGAGCGTTCAAATCGGGGACTAGTCACTCACAATGTAGGCTTATGCTATGCTTCTATAAAACAAAACAATACGCTGCACTACTGGACATAACATATTTAGTTGATTATTTTGATGCGGCTTTGTTCACAGAATTGTTTTTTGAAGTGTTTTAGACCATCATCCACTATAGTGGTTCAATGAAGGTTGGTTGATATACCAGAGCCTTGCTCGGTGTTCAGCAGGGGATAATTTAGGTCAGGAACATTGACTTAGAGGTCTTGGATGGTTTTTGAATTCCTTAAGCCCCCATTTTGAATGGCTTCGACCTACGTCCACCAACCACTGTTTTGACATAGTCATCAGTCCTTCTATCGTTTCCAGATTCGGAAGAAAGCGATAGATATATGTGCTTACAGATAGGCCGCAGAAAAAAGTGAGAGAATGTGTTAAGTGAAAGTGAGCTTAGAAAGAAAAATAAGTAAATCATATGCTGCTCTACACGACATTTTTAAGTATTTATGAAGAGTCCTCAAAAGACACTACTAAGATACGAACCACAGGCAAAAAGATAATGATAAATCTATACAATGAAACCACTTATACCCTGATGGGTAAACCATGACTCACCTGTAACTGCTGAACATCACCAGGCTCCTGGCACACGAAAGTCACAAAATCCCCAAGTGAGTCTTGCGGCGCGGCGTCGTATTTGTGCTGACTCAGTGCGTCGGAGGCTGCGACATAGTAAGGCTCTATTTCGATTGGTACGCGCTTTCAGGCCCCGTGCCTTGCGGGGCCTGTAGGCGGGTTAACACATGAACAAATGAGGAAACTAAAGGAGTGTCCAAACGGCAATCGGGTGCGTGGTTTAGACAGTTTCTAACTAGCACAGGAGTCCTAAAACTGCGTTAAAAATGTAATGCTTTCTTCGTTTATAAATAAAATATGATTATGATTAATCGTGACTTGTGAAGACATCTAGGCAGCAGGACGCGGAATTCGTTTGGACACTCCCTAAAGGTAAAATAATGAAGAAATATATAAAAGAACCTACAAATTAATCCTACTATACCATAAAAGCAATTATTATTATTACCTTGATTATTAATGTACATAAAAAACACCCAGACCAGAGTAAAATAGCTTATAGAACATACAAACACTGTCCCACTAACCCTTTCGCTAATAAAATTGCTATTTACTTGCATCATGCCTAAAAGCACGTCTAATATAAAATGCGGTGGATAGAACTTGTTTTTCTAGCCATCGCCAGCATCTGAGCCTTCTCAGGAAGGTTCTTCTCTCAACCAAAGAGTATCTACTATTGGATGCCTTAGTTGTGTTTTATTATGTATTTGGTGATTAGATCCAAGATGCTTCAGCCCCTCTTATTCTTCGTCTCTTCGTTAATTTCCCTACCGGGTTCACATAGCATCACCTAGCCCCAAACTTAGCAGAACTTGTACTACGTGTGTAACTTTACATGCTTATTGTACAGAGAAAACACCCAGACCCGAAACCAGAAGTTATAAATACAAATCTGGCGGGAATCGAACCCGCAACCTCTTGCGCCACAGCCACAGCGAGATACCTACTGATTCGAAAATTGAGGTTTTGCTTAGTAAATGAATGAACAGTTTCTGCATAGTTGCCGAATGACAAGTCTACCTGTGGAGTGGGTCTCGGCGGGGGGCGCGTGCTGGTAGAAGATGGTGTTGGAAGGCACCAGCGGGGCCTGCGCAGCCGTCAGCCCTGCGGAGCTGTGCGGGATGCCTGCAACAGATGCTGAACATTAGCTGATGTTGTTAACGTAGTTCGACGTATATCGTAGGTGTTATGGCAATTTTGAGACACTTTATGAGTAAATTACAGTACAATATGAGTACAATGAGGCTGAATACAGTGACATAAACTATTACCTATTTAAGATCTGACATGTATTATTAATTATGTATTCTCGCAAATAAACGATTTCATTTCATTTCAATTTAAAAAATTCTTTAAAAGCATAATAAAACTAAGTATTTCCGTTTGATCACCAGTTTTTTGAGCACCATAGACATAAATAGATAGCACAGATAATCCCATATGAGCACCAATCAGTATATTAACGTAGTAATCATTGATATAAGTATTTTTTTATTTATAGTGAATATTGCACAGACAGTGCCCGAAAAATACTTTCAAACAACATTTGTATTTCGTGTTGCGTTCGATGTCTTTAGAATAATGGATTTTAGGGCCCGTTCTACAAATTTAAGAAGCCGCAGCTGCCTATGTCCTAGTTCTTTTCCTTGGCCAGGTTCTACGGTAATGCGGCATCTACGGGCCCCGATTTGGTGTAATATTCTTGGGGGCCGGTGTCCGGGAACTAATAGTAATATTGACGAACACACAGTTGATATCTTCAAAACGAATGAACTTCCGAAATCCACAAAAAGCAGTCTAACGGTCAATAATTTGAATCAAAACAGTGATTTATCATCTTTTTAAGTTGGAGATAGCACTATGTTTATCCATAATCTCACCTGAACGAAGATGGATGGATAGATAGATGGACATAGGCACTATTATTATGTCAGTCATATAAATTTATTAAATAAATAAATAGACTACAAAAAAAAATATATTAATCAGTCAGTTAGTAAGACTAGAGATCGAAAAATTTATTCTGCTACCAGAGCTAACAAACATAATTACAGTAATTAAAAACAAACAAAATTGGCTAATCCTTTTCCAATCCAACATTATTTCCCTCCTCCTAAATGTATGTATATACATTTACCTCTCTGTCACCCTTCATGACTCTCTCCTTTCTTACATGTCACCGATTAAAAATTAATGTTTATTACCTGCGCAGATATCAATAACACAAAGCAATCAGTGATTCAAGTCACTCGGCGGCTTTTGTTTAGGTAGGCGTAGTTCAGCGACATGTTGATTCATATCTTTAAATTCAGATTGATTCAACGATCAACCGACAATATTATAAACAGAATGGTTGCTCATATTAACACAGTTTCATGCTCCGTTACAAAGAATATTTTCCCTTAAAGCAAAAAGCAATGGCGTATTCGTATTTACGTTCCCACTTTTGGGTCACAGGGACTTCTATCTTGACGAGAGAGATAAAGCTTTCCAATAATGCTTATCATAAGGTAGATAATAGGTTTATTTCGGAACAGCATATTTTTACCCAAATCCTTTTAGCAATGAAAGCGTAGGGAGATGTAAAGGCAGATAGTTTTGCACTCATAGGATTACGGATGAAGGTTTTTTCCGTTCACGTCCGTAAGTGTTAACCCTCTGAATCCTTACACGTGACCTCCGGGTGGTGCTAAGAACAGTCTCTGGTGGTAAGCTTCGGCTGCGGTCTGTCACCACCCTCCGGGCTGGGCCAGTGCATAAAACGATTTTTCGTGTTTCGTAATGTGGTCTGGAGAAGCCATCTACGTTCTAGGTCTTCATGCCCCATCTTAAACCACATCGTCTCTTTACATCAGGTGAGATTGTGGTCAAATGAAATCTAATCTAGCATAAAAAGAACATCTGTTGCCGTTATTGCATTATAAAGCAGTTCCTTATTTCACCAACAGATGGCTTTGATCCACGCTTCAGAGCTACTTTATCAATATGCCAACTTTACTGGTTTATTTAAAATCCAAGTTTCTTTAATAAAACCTAGGAAAATTAAAGCATATGAAAATAACTTTAGTCTAGTTTTGTTAGAGTTTAATGAGATAACCCAGTAACCTAATTCAGCAAATTTAAAACGTGCATTCTGTATGTTCATATAAAAATCATACGTTTTTTTTTATTACCTTTTACCACAGATTAGATACTATCAGATGGTTTATGCCTAAAATCATATTTTTATTTCACATCCTCTTTGATAGATGGCGCCTTATGTAGCGATTAGAAAATAAGCTTTGTGAACATAAGCTGATCGACATAGAAGTTGCGCTGAAAATGTTTTAAATAAAATCCTTGGTTAGATAATATTTAATTGTTGCGTTTATCACTTCACATTTAGAATAAATTAAAAAATAAATATTATGTTTAATTGCCTCCTTGTGGTATGTATCAGAACTATTTTGCTAACTCATTTTCATTATAATAATGCTACTGGTTGGTAGATGGCGTATTTATATGTAAGTATTAATTAGGAAATTGTATGCTACTCCCTCATAGATGGCGTTGTTGACCAAACACAATTAGTGCGTTTCATTTTTATAAAAATCTGTAGTAAGTAGGTAATCTTCGGGAAGTATGATAAATTTATGATTTAAATAAATTAATGAAAACATTATTTTTGCTTGTCTTTTTTCATTGTATTAATCTTTTTTAAAAATCTAGCTAGTTGGTATATTTCTAAAACTACGAACGAAACGCAACAGCGAAATTTATATTGTTACTAGGGGATACAACACAGATAAAAAACATCAATGCTTCATGAACCTGAAGTTTTAAACGTTTAATTTTTAAACAAAAATATTTTAAAAAAAAATTTTTGTATCGATTTTTTTGTATTTTATAATTTACTATTACCTTCCTGGGGGTCCCTAAAAGCTAGATAAAAAACATGACGCATCTAATACGACGGGAACTAACCTTTTTATTATTTACACTCGCCCCTGAGACTTTATATATGAACAAAAATATTTACGAGGACTAGTATCGATCTGAAAATTTATCAAGATCTTCCTCGTGATCTCAATAAGCTATAAAAAAACATCAAACATGTACAGTGACGGGAACTTCCCCATTTATAAATGACACCCCTTCTTTGAAAATTCAATACTTAAAGGAAACTTTTCGAGAGAATCTAGAGAATTTTCGATAATTTCACCCCTACATGGAAGATTCAATATATTATATACTTATAGGACTAGTATAGATCTGAAAATTACACTTGGCCAGCATGGTGAGTTTTAAAATTTTCAAAGTAAGGGTGTGAAAAGGGTTGTTCCCGTCTCTGTACATGTTTGATGTTTTTTTATAGCTTATTGAGATCACAAGGAAGATCCTGATTAATTTTCAGTTCGATACTAGTCCTCGTAAATATTTTTGTTCATATATAAAGTCTCAGGGGCGAGTGTAAATAATAAAAAGGTTAGTTCCCGTCGTATTAGATGCGTCATGTTTTTTATCTAGCTTTTGAGGACCCTCAGTAAGGTAATAGTAAATTATCAAATCGATACAAAAAAAAAAGTTTTTAAATTTATTTTGTTTAAAAATTAAACGTTTAAAACTTCAGGTTCATAATGCTTCTGGAACTGAATCATTATTTAATATAAAATAAGTTTACGAGCTGTTAATGAACGTGTAATTATATTACGTATTTTTATATGAAATCTTGCAACTAAATTTTGTTTACTTTCATTTTGGATGATAGTAATGCATGACGACGTTATCTCTGAGCGTTTAAATAATAAATAAAATCATTATTCCTGGAAAATCCAAACAACAATATTAAGCCTCGTGGTACTCTAACCTTGTGTTACGGGTACTAGACGAGAGATATACTTAATATAAAAGACATACATATATTATACATTTTATTTAACCAACGTTGACATCCTTAGGGCACCTTATGCTATGTGGATGTTAAGCGTCTACCGATTTTAGCTTATGTTACAAAAATATAAAATATAAGCTTAAAATTTGTCATACTGTATTTTAAAATCTACTTTTATTAGCATAAAGCTGTCTACCACCCCGCGTACCCCACGCTCCGTAGGTACGAGCAGTTTGGGCAAAGGCCACTATAAGCCGACCTCTGTGCTAAACCCGCGTGCTTGTAATGCTCAGCTCTCGATAGGTTGGTTGGTACAATAGAACACTATCTTTTTCGGAAATTATTTTATTGTTAACCCCTCACGAAAAGAGGGATGTTATAGGTTTGAAGTGTCTGTCTTTCTGTCTGAGATAAGTAATCAACTTTTTAGTTTTTTTTTTGTATCATAGACATGGTTCATAAAAACTCATATTTTAAGAAAAACGTTCATACTAGAATCCTGATTTTTGACACTAACCTATCTGAATCGTAGCCAGTACTTACGCAATTTTTAACTTTGAGCATCGTGCCATACCTCAGCCAAAATTGTAATGAGCTAGATGAGTGTGATTATTTTATAATGTAAAAAAATCAAAAATAATATCTCAAAAATATAAGTGAAATAATTTTTTTGGTATCTTAAAAACTGAATTTTCTATGAATATTCAAAGTTGGATGTTATTAAAATCCGCGCGAACTCGACCGCTCAGCGCGTGACGTCACATCGCCGGTTATGTCCGCCGCGCGCTAACAAATCGTGCAGTAATTTTGAGATTTCATTGATATTTTTGGAATTATGGAGAAAAAAATACCATACCGATATTGTATAGTACCCTTATGTACGAATACAACGGTTAGCACTCCAGAAAAATACTTTTATGATGTGCCCAACGACAAAAAGCTGAGAAATAAGTGTTGTAAACTGAGAAGGGGAAAAGTGTTCTGCTAAAACCAGTCGACATTGTTGATGAAGATCATTTTAATGCGAGTACCTAAGTATGAAATACCTACCTATATATTTTTTTACATTAATAAATGATTAGTTTATAGAGTATGTCAAAAATTAATTAACCTTTAAGTAGGTATGGACGTCATATTTTCATAACACTACACTGTGGACGTGGAGTCTCACAGGCTTATATGCACAAACATTTTTTTTGGGATTTTGATATAAGATCGCTTTTAAACTGATTTAATATTAAAGTTATGTGATTTAGCAATAAAATAACAATCTTATATAATTAACTTTTTTCATGATTAATAGAAATTTAAAAAATCAAAAATTATGGCACTTTTCAGTTTAAATCTACTTAATTTATATTTTTATCTACGACGAAAGAAGGTCATAATCTGAGATTCTATACCCAGCTCCATTGTTTTTTTATTACTGACTAGAAAACGTTCGTTGGGTAGATATGTCATTAGGCGTCAAAGGTGCTGTTGAGGAACGGGGCTGCGTCGTATCTCTCATATCTTTGGCTTTAATAATTTTTTGCTGCGATCCAACTTGCGATAGTTTTGGTTTCATCCAAGAACAGGAACACGCTACTTCTGTACAAGCGGGCACCTCACTACGTCTATGTAACCACCTAACCAACGCCATTGTATGTTTGCATCCTCCTTTGCTTACTGCACAACCTTCACATTCCATTTTAAATTTTATTCGTAACTTCATTCAGAGATATAGAGCCCCCGATTTATTATGGGTATTATTTTTGATCGATAACCCACAGCAATCTGACAGCACTAATAGACTAGGAACTGACACTGACTAAACTATGACTGTGCCTACCTATGCATAAAATATCAATATACACGTAACCTTATCCTAGACTAAACCAGGTTTTTTTGATAAGTCCTACTCGTACTTACGTGTATTTCATTGCCATAAGTCCTATCACTCCATTATTATAAAACCAAAACTTATACTTACGAATACCTAAGTAATTACTTAAGAAATAAGTACCATTTGGTCTCAAATGAAATAAAGGCCCCTTTACCTAGATCCCTTCTCACTTTTATAATATTATTAACCTACCTCCTACAAATAACGTAATGCAGAGGTAAATACGTAGATTAATATCTCGTTATATGTAGGTATATTTGCTTACCTTGCAAGTTTTTGCCCTTGGATTTCTGCAATAATATACCTACTTAGCATGGTTTGTGAAATAATCCGCAACCATATGTAAATCGACTTTCGGAAGATTATTTGATTGTCCACGTGAAAATCCTGGTTCCATGTTGGGTGGTTGGTTGGTATACCATTCATAAAAAAATTACAAATGTATCGAAATGAACAAAAGTAAGTTTACAGAGCTAAGCAACCGCCCGCGCGCCGTCGCCGTTCGTCGGCGACAACACAACCGGCGACGTGACGTCACAGCCATTACTCGACGGGCGCAATCAGTTTTCGCGCGTTCCCATATTGATTTGCTTATAAATAATTCAATTTTTGAGATATCAACTCAATTTTTTCACAGTTAGTCTTATTATTGCTTAAAGTTTTAGTTAGGGCTGAAAAAGGGGAATAAAATTTGATTTACATCTTCCTCATTGCGCTTGAGTTCGTCGGCTGACGGGGCGCGGGGCGCGGGGCGCAGGGCGCGGGGCGCGGGGCGGACGCGGCGAGGCGCGGTGCGCGCGCGGGCGGCTTGCCGCGTTATAATTCGCGCCGTAGTAACTACCTATTTATTAACTGTGTTCGGGAGCAACGCTATTGGGTTCACGCGAAGTCAAAAGAATCCCATTACAATATTTTTTTCTAAAAGCTAGGTACCTAATATAGCTAGTAAAATACTGATACTTGAAATTATCAAATAAATATGAAGGTGGATGCTTTTTAGTAGGTAGTCTAACATATTTAAACATTTTTAAAAACATCCCGTACCTATTATTATTTATTAGGTACCCTTTTGATTGGTGTATCATACACGTAGATACCTTCCTAATTCTCAGAACTAGAGTAAGTACATATACATAAACCCAACTTAAGTCCGGTTTCAACAAAGAATTTAAAAAAGTCCTAATTATAAATTAAACATTTTATTAATAATCAAATCGTTTATTATTAAAAATTAAAGTAACTAGTCTATAACACTAATAACTTTTATGATCAGTGTAAATTGAATAAATCTGAAAATACGCCTCAGTCAGACCATATATTTTTTTAGAAGTAAATCCAGAGGCGGGGGCGCGGGATTTCAATTACGACCTTCGGAATATAAGTCAAGTGTGCTCGAACTTAGCCAACACGGCTTTTTTTGGTATTTTATGTAGGTATTCATAGACGTAAAATCTGGGATTACATAAGTACATTATCTGTATATACAAACAAACAGTGTTAATCAAAATAATATCATATATTGTAAGCGGCAAGGCTCAATATCCCCGGGCTAGCAGTCCATGGAGTTACTGCATTTTTGAGTCAAGACGTTGAACACGCTAAGTTGTGGCGCTGTGCTACATACATCGCAGGTCAGCTAAGGTACTAAATCAGCAACGTTCCTTCTAAGCAAGCAGTGGATAACATTACAGGCGAAAAATTCGCGGGTTTACAGATCTGTCGAAAATATCGAATACTGTTCTTCCAAAGCGCAAAGTACCCACCTACAATTCGTGAAATAAAAACTACTAGATCAATTTTAATCACATAGGCTATATATTTTATACCCGTGCGAAGCCGGGGCGGGTCGCTAGTATTTTATATATTTAAATTCATAACAAATATTTTCACTTCATTTTTCATCATCATCATTTCAGCTATAAGACGCCCACGGCTAGTCGGCTGGACATAAGCCTCAAAGACGACCAAACATTACAATCGGTCGCTAATTGCATCCAACCCTGACCATGTCATCTGCTGTCATATTTTAAATAATTTATATCGACCTTTTCATAATTTCTATTATTAATGATTAATATTGACATGATATATTTTCTAATTAACACTATTTGTTTTGTATTATATCTTAAATTGAGTGTGATAGTATAATATAATGAGTAACGTATTTTATTTTTAACACCCGACCAAAACAGAGGGGTGTTATAAGTTTGGTGAGTCGGTCTGTCTGTCTGTGAGTCTGTCTGCCTGTCTGGGACATCATAGCTCCCGAACGAATGAAGAGATTTCAATTTATTTTTTGTATGAAAGGTGAATTTGGCGCGAGTGTTCTTAGACATATTTCATGAAAATTTGTTGAGCCGTTTGGAAGTTCTAAGGGTGAGAGTGGGGAAGAATAACCGAAAATCTGCAAATATACTAGTGTGGGGTATCAAATGAAAGCGCATCGTGTCCACATTACATAATATATTATGTTGTTTTATATTTAAGGAAAATAAGGGGTTGGAATCGGAATAAATTTTAAATTTAGATTTATTTAAGCTCTAAATATTTTGCATTAATTTTACCAATATTATAAAGCTAAAAAGAGTTTTTTTTTGTTGGTCCGATTTGAAAACTTCTTTCATTATTAGATAGCCCATTTATTTGTCTTATAATAAATTAAGTATATCCGATGTCTAGTACTCGTAACACAAGCTTATAGCTTACCACGGGGCTAGATGCTATGTGGATTGTCCGGAAATATTTACCTCTATATTTATTTATTTTTGCCTTTGATTAGCCGTAACAATTATTCGTTTTTGAATAAATACTGTGTCAGCATGATAAAATTATATAACTCTCTTCTGTAACATTTTGTAATAATAATCGGCTGTCCCAAACCAAAGCCTAGTAAGAGCCATTTTGAAAAAAATACAGGAAAAGCGAATCAAACTTTTTTACGTGCCTTTTCAATAGTATGAAATTTGATGAACTATTTGTTTGTGATTAATTGTTAATAAATTATTTTTTACAAGTAGAGAGTATAAAATTCGAAAAACTGTAGCACATACACGTTTTATGAGACTTACTATGTAAATATTTTCAGACGGTTATTCAAGAACCAAAATAAAAAACCTAGTATAGGCTCTCACTAGGAATTTAACTTGGACGATTGGAATAATTGAGCTAGTGCTCGTCACTATAAACCTAGTAAAAGTTGTACTTAAGTTTGTCTGACCTGACTTTCCCTGATTTGATATGAAATATTAAGTAATTGATACACAAAATAAAATTTATCAAAAAAGACATTTATTGACAATCAATGGCCAAGAGTTACGGCTCTTCCGAAATTTGTCCTTCTGTTTGCAAATCCAGAGACTCGTCGTCAGTGGGCATTTCACACCAAAATCTTCTTCTGGTCTCCGGCATAAGAGGTACTAATTTTTTGACGATTGTGTCCTTTTTAATTGTTCGAATACCTCGAGGAATCGTGATTGCTTGGGGTAATTCCGTGGTTTTATATTTTTTTAAGAGAAAGTCCAACTCAGTGTATTGCTCGTCAAAACTAAAACAAAAAATACAAGTTAATACCATACTAATAATATAAATACGAACGTTTGTCAGTGTGTGTGTGTGTAAGTGTGTTTGTTATTTCTTCACGCTCAAACGACTGGACCAATTGTGATAAAATTTGGTATGGAGGTAGCTGACATCCTAGATTAACACATCTTTTTATCCGACTGCTGAAAGAGGGTAATGTTTTTATAGGGAATCAATTTGCAGCTATAACTGAAATCCACGTGGGCGGAGTCGCGGGAAGTGCTAGCCTAGAATAAATGCGGTAAGTATTAAATAAAAGGCAATCTTTTATTTAATACTTACTAATACTTTTCAATTTTGCAATAAGATACTTATTTAATACTTTTCAATCTTGCAATAAGAGATTGATTTACAAAATTGTGTTTAATACCTCGTTTTGAAAAAAAAGTTCCTTGAGCCAGCTACAAATTTGACTCGAACCACTTTGTTTACAGTAAAAGATTTCAGAAGATCAACTCCATCATTTTTGGCCGCTCTCTTTTTCTTAGTCCAAACTCGGCGTTCTGAAACCTCTATGAGACGCATCTTGTTTCTAGAACTTTGGACCACATTCTTGAAATCATCAAAATCATAAACATTGCCTTGTTTTTTTATTTTTCTCTCAATGTTACCATGCACAGAATCTGCCGTCATATGGGTGTGACCCTTCGTTAGGTAACTCAATGTGATAGCTTCTATATTATACTCACTACAATTAACAATTGTTACTAAAGCTGTATATAGTGTCCAATTTTTATTTTGGGCAGTGCAATTGTCTGCCCAAATATGAAGGTGTTGACAGTCTCTTTCTGCTCTTATAAAACTCAATATTGCATCGACTATATTATTAGCTTCCCGTCCAGCTTGACCTTCATGCCAAATAATACAAGTGGCTGGATCTTCTGACTGCTTATTAATCGGAGCAAATGTCAAATTAAAAGTGATAAGACGGCTTACAAAAAACAGCTTCTTTGCTTTGAGGCATTACGGGCAATAAAATAACTTTTTGTAAATCCATCGAAAAATATTTTACGTGTGGTGAATTTATCTGCATCGAATCATTTTTGTATTCTTTTAGAGCTTGTTCGGATTTCGTTTTATGTTCTTCGTATTTTTGTTTCGTTTCAACAGGAATAAGAGTTTCATCATTAAATGTCTTCTTTTCCTCAGCAAAAAGAACGCATTCGTCACATTTATCACCTCTTGGCATATGGAATGAAATTTTCATTTTTTTCAATTCTTTTCTATAAGTCTCTTCCGAACAGTTAATTTGTGAATGTTTTCTCTTATAATCGTTATACATTTCACGGACAGTCATTTCAGCCGGTAAATATTTTGTCAAAGGTGCATTGTGTCTACGATAATGACTAACAGCTGGGTGATAGCTGAGAATATGTTCCTGGAGACTGTTCCTATCAATAACCTTTCGTTTGCCACCTCGTTTCTCTCCAGACAATGATGCATACAATGTCCCTTTCTTCAAAGCTCTAGACAACTCCGTGATCACGCCATCTGTTTTAAAACCCAGGGTATCAAGAAAAAAGCGTTTACAAACAGGGATCAAATCAAAATCACTCTCTTTTGGTAAATAGTAAAAACGACTTTCGGTTTTATTGTGATCAGTGTCTGTGTTAAGGTCCGTTCTACGTCTTTTAACTTCTGTAAACTGTACATATTTGTTGAGGAAGCTACGTCTACACTGATACTTCATATCCCAGTATTTGTCCCAGATGTTTACCCTCTTTTCATCGGAAAACTTCGAACATTCTCTTCGACACTTCCCTTTACAAGATCGCAGCAGAATAGGATGCTTTAATTTATGATTATTCTCTACAAGAGTAGCGAAATTGTTAGTTATATAAGTTGGACCATGATCTTTGGCGACAAATAACATATTTTTATCATTTTGAGAAACATTTTGCTGGACTCGTTGATTATCATTTTCAATTAAATGAACCCCACCGTTATCAACAATAACTCTTTCTTCATCAATATCGTTATTTAAGTTATCGTTACAGATGGCGTCATTACTTAACATTTCATCACAAAAATCAAACAAATCAGTATCTCCGACTCCGGTATCAGATGGGACATAATTTGGATCTGCAACTGAATCGTCATCACCACCATACAAATAATCAGTCTCTCTTTCGTCTTCTAGATCGATGCATTGAGTATTTTGTTCAGTTTCAATGTTGGAGAATGAAGGTTGTGGTTCAAATTCAGTGGTCTGATGATCTGGGATAAGATCATCAAAACGTGGGGTTTGATCTTGAGTGATGGTTGGGACAGTGCTTAAAGCTGGGGCTCTAGCAAGAAAGAAACCAAAACAAAGCTGCGTTAATTATGAAGCAAAAAGAAAAAGTACCTTCCTACTCCAAAGTATTTAAAATAAAGTGCAGTTAGTATTATAAATGTAAAAGCGTGACAGAGAGTAGTGTAGGTACGTAACATTCAACACAAAACAAAAGTTAGGTAAGGTCAACTCGTCGAAGACCGTCTGTCGGGTAAGACCATATAAGCAAGAATTACCACAAATTCTGGAAAACTACGAGGATGGCAACACTAAGAAAAAAACAAAGCTGTTTTAGTTCTAAAACAGCTTGGTTGTTGCCATCCTCGTAGTTGTCCAGAATTCGTGGTAATTCTTGCATATACGGTCTTACCCGACAGACGGTCTTCGACGAGTTGACCTTAGTTATGAAAACCATTCCCAGTGTACCACAGAACTTACAAATAATTTTACCCGAAAACCAAAATAAAGCAGTACCTACCTAGGTAGCTAAAAATTTATTGGTCTTTTCTCCCGTGCACTTTTGTACTAAAATAAAACATAAAACAAAGTCTAGACTCTAGAGGTAGATGGTATGGGTAGCTTCAGGTATGTAAAAGCTAGCATTCTTCACAATAGAAGTGTAAGTACTTAACTAAAAATAAATTATAAACACATACCTTCCAAGAGCAGCAGCTAAAATTCGCTTACTTCTAATATTATTCATTTTACACCATAAAGTTATACGAAACAAAACGACAACATTCCGTCCGTGTCGACGCAATCCCGCTGAATGCGAGCGGGGTGCACAACGGATAGAATAACACGCACATCCCGCCCCGCACCCCGCTCCTTAACCACGCGCACAACGCATCGACTTGCTGTGTTTTGTGTGAGCATTTTTGATGTTGTAGTACAATAATTACATCATTATCCAATTAAAAAACTTAGTAAAAGCCAATTCCAAATTGAAAAACCTATTAAGTGATTTTTACGAATCCAAAAACTTAGTAAGTAGAAATTCCAAACTCAAACACCTACTATGAGCACCATTTACGAGGTATTTGAATTTGGAAATGTTACATGCTAGGATTTTGATTTTGTTTCGAAGTGAAGCAAGTGGAGATACTAGGTTTAACGGGTCACGTAGCTTTGATTCTAAATGAGATAGAAATACGAGTGTTTTTGCATAACACGCGGCTGAACATTCAAGGAACGATGTCGCAAAAAAACGTCTTTAAAAAAAATGGCTCTTACTAGGTTTTGGTTTGGGACAGCCGAATTGTCAACTAGTGAAAATGTATTATAAAAATATAGTAGGACATCATAAGTGCGCAGGAGATATTCACCCGACTCACAAAGCCAGTAGCAGCTGCGTACGTGAGTCCATTCATTACGCTCCTCATTCATCCAAAATACTCTGGTCTGGTATGTATTCTGTGGTCTGGTGAATACAAAATACGCCAGGGGTCTACTTAATTTGGACGGAAAGCGCGTTTGTACCAATTTGGAAGCAAGAACCAGTATTGAAAGACCCGTACCCACACAGTGACTGTCGCTCCCGCTACACACCGCCTACTCCCTCGAGCTTCTGCTTGCCTAGTATTTAGTGCTTTGCAACGCAATGCCGTTTAAGCGCACACCGCCTCTGTCGCCCCACGCGCACCTATTGTCTGCGCAGGCGCCCGTCACAGCTTACAGCAGCAGCGCCTAGCCTATTGGCTGGTTTATAGTTCTAGGATCTCAGCCACTGCATGCTTGCTCTTGAGAGCCTTATTTAACAATAAAAATAGATCTACCAGTAGTTACTGTAAAAGGAAGCACGATGATGAATTCCTTGAATTCGTAGCGGAAATGCGAACCTAATGCTAAATGACGAAACTTGATGTTATTATTTTCCAATAAATGTATTTTTTTTTATCTGTTCACAACTACTACTACTATTCAAGTCACTTCTGCTATTTATTCTTCGCTCTGCGGGGTATTTTCACTTGTTCACTTTCGTTTCCAAATACTGAATCTCTCCTCGAGACACATCCCGCGTATTTATGTCAATATTCTAAAAAGCTGTAGAAAGCTATAGCCTTTTTATAAAACGTAAGCAAATAATATAATAACTTATTCTGTGCCTATTCCCGAATAATCTATAAATAGAACGCGTAAAATATTACCTAATCACAACAATGCACATGCATTTATACGTAGATATACGTATAAATACCTACTACATCTTATTCTATACATAAAGTCTTCGTCGGTCGCTAACAAGTATAAAATGTTGGAACAATTGATTATCAAAATAGAAATAGTGTAAGTTTCATTTTTCAAAAAGACCGGGTTATATTTCTCAACTAAGTACCTACCAGTAACCAGTAATGTTTCATACATTTATGCCATTTTTAACCTCCAACCAAAAAAGAGGGGTGTTATAAGTTTGACGAGTTTGTCTGTCTGTCTGTGGCACCATAGCTCCCGAACGGATGGAGCGATTTCAATTTAGTTTTTTTTGTATGAAAGGTGAGTCTGGCGCGAGTGTTCTTAGATATGTTTCATGAAAATCGGTTGTCCCGTTTAAAAGTTATGGGGGTGAGAGTGGGTAAGGAAAACCGAAAATCTGCAAATATACTAGTGTGGGGTATCAAATGAAATCGCATCGCGTCCACATTACATAATATTATGTTGTTTTACGTTTAAGGAAATTATGGCATTGTAATCGGGGGTAAAATTTAAGAAAATTAAATTTTAAATTTAGATTTATTATGTTAGGTACCTACTAAAATCGATGACATGGTTCCTAACAATAAATCTTTGCATGACTCATAGTTTCAGATTTTCCAAAGTCATATTACATCATGTACCTTAGTAAGTATAGTATATTTAGATTATAGCACAGATTTGATTATAGATAGATCCAGGTCTATATTTGAAATTTATTGCCATAAATGCGAACATACTGCGACAACTATAAGACGCAGCAAGAGAAAGGCCTACGTGTAAGAAGAGGACAGCAACATTAGGTAAATAACAAGGGAGCTGGATTGAGCTGAATTCCACTTAATTCCGTTCCGTTACATTATGGGTTATTTTTTTATATAGAGACGCGCTTGACCTTGAAAGAACTGTTGTATAACGTAAAGTTGCATAAAGATGACAAGTACCTGTTTCTCAATTTCCGAATTAAATTGTCAATATTTAATATATAGAGACCGTTACCGGTTGCACGACTGAGTTTACTCGGAGGTTGTGAAACAAACCGATGTAATGATGTAAACCTGCCTCTTCAAATGCTCTTTAACAAGTACCTAGCGATAGACTAGATATTTATGTAGATAAAGTAGATCTAAACAGCATCTGTTGTTAATAAATATACGAACGGGCATAATACTTATTATTATAAATGCGGAACTACTGAAAGACACTTTAAAAGAAACTTGGTTTCTACACAGATTTTAAAGTACCAGAGAAAGACGCGGAAAATACAAAGGTATGTCTGCGGGAAAATTCATTATAACGCCGGTAACACCGCGAGGCACTGCTAGTATCAAGTAGCAAATAAAATAATAGTAATTCCTTGTAAACAAGCTTAAACTGCTTGAACCTTAATAGGGTAGGACCACAGATTAGATAGTATCTAATCTGTGGTAGGACGTAGGCATAAGTCCATATAATTATTAAAGGTAAGTATATTTTTGTGTATTATAGTGAATACCTACAATCTGAAACATTCAAGAAACTAGTCTCTAACACCACCTTTTATGATCAGTGTAAATTGAATAAATCTGAAAATAATGATTGTGAACAAATGATTGTGCATATCCAAATGTGCGAAAGAGACGCATAGACCCATCCTTCTTTTTAAATTGCGCGAGCACGCTTTGAATAGACATTTAGCGACATCTTGTAGTGAGTGGAGGAATTATTACGCTAGTGAAATCGAACTCAAAACTTGGGTTCTAGTTCTCGGGCACAGAATACATAATAGTACCCTTCGGGTGCCCGAAACTATTCGAGAATTAGTACGGACCATGGCGTCATTTGGCATGGAGTATCTATATGTATCTAATCTGTGTCTAAACTGAATTTGAATTTCCTTGTATGTATGTTGTAATTATATTTAAATACCCCTGTGATTTGAGGCTGTTTAACAGTGTGTTAATATTATTTCACAATTCTATATTATAAATAAATTTGTTTGCAGATGTAAATAGGCCGTATTTTAAATCAAAAATCTGTTCACAGCATCAAAAGTCACTATGATTTCATTTTATGCATTTCTGATTAAGTCCCACTATGTTACAATAAAAAAAATCTATTTATTATAAATATTTTTAATTATTTCTAGATTATAGCTGCTTCTATAATTTTTACTGTTAAATGTTACTGTTGTTAATTAACAGAACAAAGCCTTATGTATTATAAATCTTATAATCATGCGTACCTATACCACAAATATGTATTAGGAACATCACTTCACTATCATATATAAATATATAAAAAGTATGGTTATGTTTTAATATTTATATATTTTCAGCTCCGATATGTGGTTTTGATAGTTCACCAATATATACAACACAACAAGATGTTAGGTATTTTATTAGGTTTAAAAACTACAGTCATATCTATTTTCTATTCAGAATGAGTTTCAGGTTCATTAACCTTAAAATGGGATTATTTTTGCTCTCCAAAAATATTTGCTTTAACAAGATTATTTAATATTTGTACTGTACAGTGTGACTCAAGGCTGTTGGAACTTGAGCATGGATAGTGTTGTGAGTGTCAATGGACCAATCTGAGAAGGATTTGAGCGGTTGAGTGTGTTTCAAATCGAACAGGACGAAAATCTTAATTTATTGCGTCACATGGGTAATTTTTCTCTATACTATAATTTTATTATATTTTGATGCTGTTTTATCTAATTTACTTGTCTTAATTTAATGCTTTTATTAAAAACGTGTACAAAATTATTCCAAAAACATAGGAATTAATTTTACTTTTGAATATTTTATGGCGTTATTTTTACTCCGTGATGCATTAAATTTTTCTTACGAGGTCAAGGAAGAACTGTTAAATAATTTTAGTTTTATCTAGTTGCTTATATAAATTTTTAGTTTATTTTACAATTTGAATTTACGAAATAAAACGTAAAAATAAAATCTATGGTAACAAGTTGAATATTCTTAATTTTTGATTTAGGCACTTCTTCCTCTAAGAGTCCGAAAATTTGACGTCCGTTTGATTTGTATAGAATGATTGGGTCTCGTTGTTTTTTTTTTAATTTAGGTATTATAGATTTAATTCATGTTTTAAATTAAGGACCTTGGTTCTGAACCTTTAGCTTTACGATTCTTTGTTATTTTGAAATGGAAAATAAATATTATGTACGTATACTGAACTTTGTAATTTTTTATTTTAAGATGTACTTACCTGTTTTTAGTTTCAAACATTGAGACTCAATGTATCTATTTATACATATCAAATAAGCAGTGCCTCGCGGTTTTACCCGCGTTATAATATATTTTCTGCGTAATAACATATTTTCCCGCGGTCTAGCCTATGTCCCTCCTCAGGCTATAGAAAATATCTTTGTATGTATCATTTAATAAAGATAAATTCAAAAGATCCAGAGAAAAATATAATGAAAAAGCATTAACTTCCTATGTACCTAGTTGGATACAATCAAAATGAATAAAAAAATGTTTTTCAATATTTTCATTTATCGATAATTCTGCATAATTGATAAATAAAATAATATACGATATCAAATATAACTCTGTAACAAAACCAAAATTGTATATAATTTTCTCTCAAAACAGTTCCAAAATAAGCAACCCTAATTTTCTTACA
Source organism: Gymnoscelis rufifasciata (assembly GCA_929108375.1). NCBI lineage: Eukaryota > Metazoa > Arthropoda > Insecta > Lepidoptera > Geometridae > Gymnoscelis > Gymnoscelis rufifasciata. Next base: position 646,111 of record OV815327.1, on the reverse strand, counting down.
GCGACATCTATGAAAATATGTTTATACTAAGCTATGAAGTACCATGCTACTTTGGTTCCAAAACTGTTGACAAGGGTTCAGCTTCGAAGCGCCATTTCTGTAAAGTTGCGTGTAAGAAAACACAGATGGCGTTTCGTGAAATCTTACAGCACTCTCTTCAGTTACCTATTCATTTTATTGTGTGTGTATAAAAATAACTATTTTGTAGCCACGATACCTCAATATCCTAAAAATCGGTTTGATTCATATTTATTTTAAAATATTCGTAAATACATAGTGTATTTAGGTTTCGAGCATTTTCTATCATAATGTAGGTAAATACAATAAGTACCACACCTGGTGTGTCCATTTCGATGAGTAAAAGTGTATTCGCGAAACGCGGGTTCCGTACAAACCTTAAGTATAATGAAGTCGAAGAAAAACACATTCTATGAGTATTTTATTTTAAGGTTCTTTGTTAAATTGAAGACCGAAAGGGTTAATAATTTTTCATTAAGTTATAACTTAAGAAGATATTGTTTCGTACCAAATTTCAAGATTTTAGGTAGACTGGAAGTACCCTTTAGGTTTGGATTTCCTTTCTAGTCTAAATTTAAAATTTAAGAAAAACCCCCGATCCCAATGACTTCATTTCCTTAAATGTAAAACAACATAATATTATGTAATGTGGACGCGATGCGCTTTCATTTGATACCCCACGTTTGATATTTTCAGATTTTCTGTTTTCCTTCCTCACTCTTACCCCCATAACTTTTAAACGGCTCAACCGATTTTCATAAAACATGTCTAAGAACACCCGAGCCAAACTCACCTTTCATACAAAAAAAACTAAATTGAAATCGCTCCATTCGATTCCAGACGACTTTAGTATTTGCTATGAATTTCAAATTTAAAACCACTATGTGTTAATAACCTAAGAGGCAGGAAGAATACCCCAGTGCGTGGCGTGGTTTGAACCCACGACCTTCGGAATGACAGTCAAGTGAACTCCCACTGAGCCAACACGGCTTCACAGCAGTAATAATTTCCGGTTCATAATTACTATTTTTATTACCGTAAGTAATAACTCAGTAAGTTACATTAAGATCGATAAATGATTCCAATGATCTCGCCTTGCATAATTAATAACGATCGATATAAAAACTGTAACGTAAGCGTGCTACTCTACTGCGCCGGCGCAGGGTTCCGACAAGAAAATGGACGGCAAAGAGTTGAAAACAGAATGACAGAATTTGTCTATCAAAATTTATATACCTACTTACTGTTATCTCCTAATAATTAGTACTTAGAAGGAGGCATCCAATAAATATAATAGGTACCTACTAGATGTACATACGACTTGGGTACAGGCGCGCGTTCATGGTAGATGCAGGCCGCCTCTTAAATAACTACAAATCTTTTAAGTAAGGTTTATAATAATTATAGTATCCTTTATTTCATGCATCAGAGGTCTATAAAAGCATCTAGCTTACAGACAAACAAGTATAAATCTTTAATATTAAAATAACACCATGTTAGCAACATCGCGTCAAATGTCGTCAAAAACCATCGAAACTGGACCCTTTTGGCCAAAACTGCTAACAGAGGAACGTCGACAGATGATATTGAACCCGCACCACAAATGCACCAGTGCTTTTGTTCAGCAGTGTACGCCAAACTGAAATGATGATAAAAATGATGAAGTATTTTGTTGTGTTTAAGTTTTAATTATCATAGGCGAAATGAAATCCCACAGACTTCGCTGGCTTGGCCACGTTTTGCGAATGGATGAGGATCGAGCTGGTAAGAGAGCCTTTAAGGGTGTGCCGCACGGTCGACATCCAGATACAGATGGAAGAATGAAGTGGAGAAAGACCTTCTGTCACTTCAAGTTTCGGACTGGAGGGAGAGAGAGAGAGAGCGCATGACGGGGACTGCTGGCATTCTATTGTGTTGGAGGCTAACACTGATTTGGGGGTCGATGAACCAGGATAGGAAGTAAGTTTTTACTATAGATTTTTAAACATTATAAAAGGCACGCTTGTCTTACATGAAATAGTGTATTACCTAAGTTTGTATGTAAGTCTCATATAAAAGTGAATTGTAATTTCTTAAATGAGAATAAAGATTTTTTAACAAGAAGTATTTAAAGCAATATCTGTACTTATATTCTTTGGCCTATGGTAGGAACCTCGCATACTAATGTTCACGGCTGAACGATTCGAGATGATTCAAGCAACCGCGGATGTTATGCCGTAAGGGTTATAAACAATATGTTACGGGGAATCTTTTGCATAATTGTGAGGGTGGTTTGTGCAGAAATTCCATATTTTATTGGATTCAAATACCTAAAAAATGTATCACTGTAGCGGAATACGTTAGCTACGTATTCCGTATTCTTAATATATGATAAGTTTCTATACTTATAAGCCTTGTTGGTTAAGTTTGAGAAAACCCGCCTCGTCGTGAGGAAACAGGCATGCTCTGAGAACTTGGAAAAGAGTTTGAAAGACCAGTGACATTCACCAACCCGCATTTGGTCAGCGTGGTGACTTCTCTCTCGCGAAGAGAAGAAGACCCAGTGTGGGAACGATCTACACTTATAATATTTTAATGATGAAGTGGAATGAGTTTTCTTTATTGTTTGTTTGAACTATTGACTTTTAGCTCGACAATGTTTCTCGAATATTTAATTAATTAATGTATTTATTGTTTTCTGAAACTAAAGCTAATTTCGGTATACAACATATTTACAAAGGTGAACTTAGTAACTAGAGCATTTATTATCAATCCAATTTGATAGATGGTACCTTAGGTACACTAGGTCTATCAAGCTTGTACAGGAGGGTCACAAGGGTTTGCTGTCGGAATCTCATCATTAATTGATATGAATTGATACAAATGTAAATTTGGAGGTTTTTATGGTCACGTCCGTAAGCGTTTACCCTCTGAATCCTTTCACATGACCTCCGGGAGGTGCTAAGAACAGTCTCTGGTGGTAGGCTTCGGCCGCGGCTTGTCACCACCCTCCGGGCTGGGATATAGCGTGAAACGATTTTTCGTGTTTCGTAATGTGGTCCGAAGAAGCTAACTACCTACTAGGTCTTCATGCTTCATCTTAGACCACATCGTTACTTCGTGAACTTACAAAGGTCATGTGAGATTGTGGTCAAATGAAGGCTTATCTAGCATAAACATTTTTTTTCCTAATTTATCATAATAAAGTTGGGGTTACATATATAATATACCTAGCATATTTATTTATTAATTACACATACAGGATAGGTACTGGTAATGAAGTGATTTTTGTTGGTTCGTCACATTTGTACCTACTAAATAATTACTATGTTATGGCCAAAACAGAGGGTAGTTGTGTTTTTCTCTTTCTATTAGGCGATTTGTGTTGTGTTGAGCTTTGTGGAATTTTGATAAACGGGAACATGCAAGCCAAAACAAGAGGCGTTAATCCCAACAGTGAGCAAAAACATCGTCATTTTAGTGTTTCGGAAACAAATACAGAATACTAAGATGGGTGAATGAATTTAATGATATTTGTCATAACAATAGTGAGTTTACCGGTTAAATGAAGTTTCGTTAATGTTTTACGAAAATGTGATTTTGCTCAAAATATTCGCTTTCGCATTATATTGAAATACTGAGGGTTGCTCTCCAGTTTCTCATTCTCATTTGACTGCCATAGTGGGGCGGTGGGCGAAGGTCCGCTTGCGGCGCAGGTAGCGGGTTCAATTCCCGCGAGCGGTCAAGTGTTTCAACTTACGAAGCTGAAGAATTTGTTTGTTTGCTTGAACACGTTAATCTCAGGAAATTCTGGTCTGATTTCAAACATATCTAATAAATAGCCCATGTACTGAGGAAGGCTATAATATTTTTTATATTTTTATTGAGAAGAACCTACATACTGAATAACTTCAAAAATATAGAAATATCATTCAAATTTTCACCCCCTTAGGGGTAGATTTTCGTAAAATCCGTTCATAACTGACGTCGACACTTTATTAAAAACATACCTGCCAAAATTTCTGTTTCTCGGTATTAGCGATTTTCTTGACATGGTTGGGTACTAATAATGAAATGTATTCTGTAAATATATGATTGATTTAATTTAGTTATAACGTGATAAATCAGTGAGTGGTAAATAATAACTTTATTTAATCAAAGTTGTCAGAGTTTGTTTGTGACTATGAATTTTGGCCCTACAGTAAATTATAAGACGGAAAAGCAATCTTCTCAAAAAGCTCGGAGTTTAAATGAAAGCTTTCTAAAAACGCAAAAGATCAAAAAACACAAGAAAATAATAATAATACGTGTGAATGGTTAGTTATATCAAAAGCTGTCTCGCTTAATCACATGTTACTGAGCAAAATAGGTGTATATTTTAATCATTGTCTAACTTTACCCGGATATAGTGACCCAGGCTATTAATATCTTAAATTCACTAACAATTCCGACCTAGCTTAAGCAAACTAAAAACCGTTCCCCATTCCCAATTAACTCAAAAACTTCAAGCTGCAGCCATTTTGATTATACAGTTAACCTGGTAACGCACACAGCCGCGCACTACATACATACAGTCATACATACATTACATACATACAAGCGGTAATTGAGGAGAGAATATAAAAAATTGCGCTAAGTGTGCCTTACTTGCTCGCGTTGAGGCGTGTACGGGCGCTGGGGCTGTTGGAATCTAAGTTTAGAATTTTTTATAAGACATGCTAGAAACACGATAATGGTGCTTTCTGTGAAAGACCTATGTCCATCAGTGACTTACAGGCTGATGATCAGCGATATTAATTTATTAATTAATAATACATATTCCTAGCTATTAATAACCGCACGATGTTAGTGGAGGATATGGCGAAACTGTGCTCTTTATATAAGACTTATGCTCAGCAGTGACATGTACCGACAGGTTGATGTTCGGCAGTGATATATAATTTAAAAATAGATTTATATAATTATAACAACGCCAACAAAACAAAAACTACAATTATGTACATCATCAATCATCATACTATAAACCTTTTGATTGTACTTTTTTTTATACACTAGAGTAAAGAATGGAACTTTTGCCCTTCTATAATCTATTTCATAAAAAAATACCACTTGCTCTTTATAAAAAAATAATGTCTATTTATAATTGTTTATTGGCTGTTGTTATTTATATTATCTATGAAGATGGTAGTGTTGTAACACTCATATTACAAGCTCTGTTCCGATTGGGATTAGATGTGTATAAAGTCTGAAATATTAGGTCCTTACATATGAAATTGGCGTTTTGTATGGGAGGAACAAAAAGTCGAATATTTTTTAATATAATATATTTAATTAATCAAAGTATGAACCATTATTTTCTATGCACTTTTGCCATCTTATAGGTAGTTCATTGATCCCTTTACTAAAAAAACCAGTCGGACGGGAATCAATAAAATCTTTGAAGGCGATTTGGACTGTCCCATCGGAGTTGAATTTTTTCCCTTGCAAGAAGTTATCCAAATTTCGAAAAAAATGGTAATCTGTTGGAGCAAGGTCCGGGGAGTACGGAGGATGTCTTAGACTTTCCAATTGAAGCTCTTCTAATTTAGTAGCCGTCTGTTGCGCAGTGTGTGGTCTAGCGTTGTCGTGAAGCAGCAGTGGCGTGGAGCGATTGACCAGCCTAGGTTGTTTAGCCGCTAGCTTTTCCATCATGGTTTGCAATTGCTGACAATAGACATCAGCCGTAATAGTCTGGCCAGATTTGAGAAAACTGTAATGAACAATACCGGCACTAGTCCACCAAACGCTTACAAGTAACTTTTTTGGGGTTAATTTTCGCTTGGGGCAGGATTTGGCTGGCTGGCCAGGATCCAACCATTGCGCTGAGCGCTTCCGATTATCGTAAAGAACCCATTTTTCATCACAGGTAATGATTCGGTTTAAAATACCTTCATTATTGTGCCGGTTTAGTAATGTAACGCAGCAGTCGACGCGCGTTTGCCGGTTTGCTTCAGTCAATTCGTGAGGTACCCACCTTTCAAGCTTTTTAATCTTCCCAATTTGCTTCAAGTGAATTAAAACAGTTTTATCACTAACACCGCAGCCTGCAGCTAACTCGGACGTGGTTTGCGATGGATCCGCTTCCACAATAGCCTTCAACTCTTCATTATCAACTTGAGTCTCAGGCCGTCCACGGGGCTTGTTCTGCAAGTCGAAATTTCCAGAACGAAAACGTTGGAACCAAAAACGAACTGTGTTTTCTTTTGCAACACGACCGCCATACACATCATTCACCCTTCGAGTTGTTTCCGCAGCACTAGTGCCACGGCGGAACTCGTACTCGTAAATAATGCGATATTTTAAGTTTTCCATTTTGTAAAATGAGTGACGCAAACAGAAAAAAACAGAAGAAAAAAAACAAATGAATGACGATCATCGAAGCACAAATACATGAGTCTATAGCTGTACAAATTTGAATTTGGAATTCCTTACCAAAGAGGAGAAATTTGTGATTAAAGTGGCCAGTACGAAAAACGCCAATTTCATATGTAAGGACCTAATATCTATGTAGGTATACCCTTCAAGTTGGAAACTCCTTTTTTGAAATCATGATGGCAGTTTAATTTAAAATTATTTTAAAATAAAATGAAACCAACTTAACTTAAACACACTATATCTGTGTTCTTTGTATTCATTTCAAGGCACATGTAATAAAAGTAGTGTTTTTTCTCAAGGGAGCTTACTTTCATTTGAAGATCAATTACTTGATTTAATAATTAGTTATACATTTTTGTTATCTAACTAATTACTCAAAACGTTTATTTCCTTAGAAGCACATAGCCTACATGGACAGGTCAACTTAAAATGAATAAAACTAAATTGCTTAACTTTTTTTATTCCAATTGATCACTAAAGCTTGCAGAAATAAGTGTCTTGTATAGTTTAAGGTTAAACATAAGTCAGTCGCCAGTATCCCCAGCGGTGGTCGCTAGCGGCCGCCGTTCCGACTGGCCACAGCTGGCTGGCAGAGCGAGAAGTTCAAATCTTCTCGTAATTGATAAATAACGACACGTGCGCCGCGCCGGGTCGACACACTTGTATGTGCAGGTGAACAGCTACATGAGATGATAACAATTAAATAAGGGTTCATTTAAAAAAGCCGTGTTGGCCAAGTCGGAGGACACTCGACTTTCATTCCGAAGGTCGTGGGTTCAAACCCCGCACTAAGCAATTCTCGTCCACCTTTATAATTCGCACGGCAAAGGTCTGGAATTCGCTCCCTGCTGCTGTATTTTCTAATGATTCCTTCAAGGCTTGATGATATGTGGAAAGAGTTTCGTGATCTTAAAGCTCATAAAGTCATAAACTCCTAAATAAAGGTATGTTTATCCGTGACGTGACCTCCGGGTGGTGCTAAGAACAGTCTCTGGTGGCAGGCTTCGGCCGCGGCTTGTCACCACTCTCCGGGCTGGGCCAGTGAGTGAAACGATTTTTTCGTGTTCCGTAATGTGGTCCGGAGAAGCCATCTACCTTCTAGGTCTTCATGCCCCATCTTAGGCCACATCGTCACTTTACATGAGGTGAGATTGTGGTCAAATTAAAGCTTATATATAGCATAAAAAAATTGGCATCTGTGCGTATAATACCCTATTGACAATAGACTAGTCCAAATTCCCTTAAAGTTAGTTTTAGAGTTAGTTTTGCCCACAATCTCACCTGATGGTAGGTGTCGATGTGGACGAAGATGGATCACTAAGATCTAGAAGGTACCTATTTACTATTAACTTGATGATACTCAGGTTGTATGTATCAGGAAACACAGCAGCAGGGAGCGAATTCCAGATCCTTGTAGAAGGGTGCGAATTATGAGAGTGAATGAGAGTCGCTTTTGGCAAGTACGAGTGGACGGAATATCCACTGGCCGAAATCTCACTGTAGTATATATTTCTGGCATGTTTATGATTAGGACCTACACCTTTTACCTTCTAGGTCTTCATGCTCCATCTTAGACCACATCGTCACTTTACATCAGGTGAGATTGTGGTCATATCCTATCTATCATAAAAAAAAGGAGAAGTTAATATTTACCAGGCTGCCATCCAAGTACTCCTCGCGTAACTGTGTTTAGCTTTAATAATATCACGTTTGTTGCATTGGAGCCCCCTTATAATATTTATATACAATGTGTTTTTAGTATTTGTTGTTATAAAGGCAACAATATACATCACCTTTCAAACTTTTCAACTCTCAATCACAGTTCCTGAGATACATACTGACAGACAGACAGCCGATGTAGTCTCAGTTATTGTCCCGTTTACCTTTTGGGCGGGTACGTAACCCTAAAAACATAATTAAACCTTATCCAACGTAAAAGCTCAACAAAAGCATCTAAGCCAGATAAAATCGTAAGGTAAAACTAATCTATCTAGAAATTTCCGTTAAGGCATATATCACACACACACATGCATACATGCGCATGAGTGCGTTGACGCGTGCGCTCACTTACGACACATAAAAGATGACTGTAGCTGTCTCTTTCTCCCTCGTGCCATGTTACTCTTGTCTCGCTCACTCCCGTATGTAATTACAGTAAGTACAATACAGTGATTGTATCATAAGAGACGGATAATTCTTGTTTTTCCTGTTATAGAGTTTTTTTTATGTAGTAATTATTTTTTATTTGTTAATTTAGAGCTTGATTGCTATAGGGTCTTATAAGTTTTATATTAAATTATTATTTTTGATGCAATGTTGTTGTGTTGGTTGGAACCAATAACTAAGTAGTTAGGAACTAGAGAACAGGACCTACGTAATAAATAAGGCTATTTAAGTAAATTAAACAAATTTTGTAATAAATATTAATTTTAGTGTAGATAGATATACCTATACAAGATAGGAGCTATTGTTATTTCCATATTTGTTGTATTCTAAACCTAGCGACCCGGCCCGGCTTCGCACGGATAATTTTTCAAAATCCCAACTATTATTAGATTTTTTCTCGCCGTAAAAAGCATCCGGAACATCTACAAATATTGAAAAAATAATTGGTGAAATTGGTCCAGGTGTTGTTGAGTTATGCACTTCCAAACACATTTTGCGATTCATTTTTAACCCCCGACCAAAAAATGTGTGTTATAAGTTTGACGTGTCTGGCTGTCTGTCTGTGGCATCATAGCTTCCGATCGGATGGAGCGATTTCAATTTAGTTTTTTTTATGAAAGGTGAGTTTAGACCGAGTGTTCTTAGACATCTTTCATGAAAATCGGTTGAACCCTTCAAAAGTTATGGGGGTGAGAGTGGGGAAGGAAAACCGAAAATCTGAAAATATACTCGAGTGGGGTATCAAATGAAAGTGCATCGCGTGCCCTAACTACTAAATATTATGGTTTTTACTTTTAAGGAAATAAAGGCATAGGAATCGGGGGTTTTTCTTAAATTTTAAATTTAGATTTATTAGGTATATTTAAGATACTATATGAGTAGGTAAGTAAGAACTTGCTAAAAACAATAGTTTTATAATAGCACTACATAGTTTATATCTTAGTGGTTTTGTTAATTTTGTGATTCAAGTTTATAGTAAAGGATAAATAAAAGAAAAAACAGAAATAATGTTGGCCCTATCTCCACTCGGCCTGAGACGACGAGGGTTCGATTCCCGCCGGGGGACCAGATTTTGTACTATCTATGTAAAACAACATAATGTTATGCAATGTGGACGCGATGCGCTTTCATTTGATACCCCACACTAGTATATTTGCAGATTTTCGGTTTTCCTTCCCCAATCTCACCCCCATAACTTTTAAACGGCTAAACCGATTTTCATGGAACATATTTAAGAACACACGCGCCAGACTCACCTTTCATACAAAAAAAAAACTAAATTCAAATCGCTTCATCCGTTCGGGAGCTATGATGTCCCAGACTGACAGACAAACAGACAGACAGACAGACAGACACGTCAAACTTATAACACCCCTTTTTTTTGATTGGGGGTTAAAAAGATGTATCTATGTAGTCTATCATTCACTTAGCACTCAGAGTACAAGCTTTGCTTAGTTTGGGGTTAGGTGAAGCTGTGTATTTAGTCCGGAGATATTTATTTATTGATCTTTAAGTAAATTCTTCTGGTTATGTTTCGCCATTTTAAAGTCTGTTTTTCAGAGCGGGACCCTCTAGCAAAGCCATTTCTAAGTATAAGTATCTTTATACTAAAAAAGGGTCTTCTATCACTGTAATTGTACTAAGATTAAGTCAACGAAAAAAACAATTTTGTTTTTTTTATTGATTTTGGTATGGTGAGTGATGTCAAGTGCGACATTATGTGACATGAAATAGCTCTGTTTTTTAACCAGTGTCTAACTTTACTCGGAGACGGTAAAACAGGTATAAATGGTCTTCTTCTTTCTTCCTTTCTATTATGTCAAGTCTAATGTCAGTGGTGTAGGGATATTGAAATATTTTTTTTTCAAAAATATAAACGAATTGCGGTAAATCCAAATCAAGTTCAAATAGCCATCGACAGTAATTGAAGTACTAAATGTGTCATAAATGTTATTGACAAGAGCAATGAGGGACTCTGCCTTTGAGTATTTTTATGTTGTACATAATGGATTTTAATGTTCAGTTCAATGAATTAATAAATACTCATAATTATCAAATAAGTTACAAATTAATAAAATAAAATACCTGTGCCCAGCAGTGGGCTACAAAAGGCTGTGAATGATGATGATGGAGACACTTTACTGCACGATGACCGTTTGAAGAAATAGATAATAATAAGAAAGCATTACGCACCTCGTCTGGAGTGAGGGGAAGACACAATTATGCGCTTCCGTCCACTAGTGCTGGCCTACAATAACGTTGGCGATTGTCGATAATACACAAATAATAATATAGTTAAAAAAGTCAAAATAAAAATGTTTATTGCATCAACTTAAAAACTATAAATACAGGTTCTGGGATCATCCTTTAAGCAAAATTTGCTTGTTGACCCCGCTCTTACCAATAATACGATAACAATATTTAAGTATTTGCGTAACAAGACATTTGTACAAATTTAAAGCTTAAAATTATTATATTTAACAGTAAACATTACACCTTTTATTTAGTTATAACAATTTTAAGAAAGTGTTAAGATATAGTGTCTAAGTTCTGAAGTGGGGGTTTGTGACTTCGAAGCTTAGAATAGATCGGATGAAAGCATTAAATTATGAAAGTATTTTGTTTGCAAAAAAAAAATACAATAATTTTTTTATGTCGTTTATCCTATTCACCTTAATCTGTGGACAATAAATTAGACGAAACCGTTGAATTATCTACATTAAGCGATCTTGTTATTAACAAACGAGTGTTGGCCATGTTGTGGCTTAAAATTGGACGCTTATGTATACCTAGTACAAACGGTCCAATTAGCTATCGCAATTAGCTATTAGGTCGCAACATCTCTTAGACACCTATTACATCAACACGAAAGTCTTCATCACAGGCACCAGCGTTTGTGCTAGTGATGACATACAGACCCGAAGGGTGATTTTTCATCGGAGGTATAACAATAATCATTATATACTTATTTTATTATAACTAGAGAATTTATTTGTTTCAAAAAATATTCTTCAATTCTGAATCCTTCGTAATTTATTCACATACAATAAAACATGTACAAACATTGCAACAATATAAATACAATATTCATCATTTATATTTTTTTTCGACTAGTGCTCTTCATTCGGTCACAGAGAACATTTGAAGGTTATTTTCGGATATTCATGAAATATGCTAATTATTTGATAATCATCTGATTTACGTTAGAGCACTTTATGGCTCTGAAATGGAATTACATTTTATCTTTAGATCAGGTTAGATCATCGTACTAATGACTTCACGACCTGGAGGTCTAGAAATAGGTATTGTAATGGCATAAACATGATGGATTTTTTAATTAAATAATATGCATCCTTGCTGTTACACAGTTTCTAACTAGCAGAGATTATGTAATACTTTCTTTGGTTTTTAATAAATGACTGATTGATAGTGCAAGAAATTGACTGCTTCAGTGGCGCGGTGGGCGAGGGTCCGCTTGCGGCGTAAGAGGTAGCGGGTTCCATTCCCACCGAGGGTGAAAGTGTTTGTATGTTTTGCAAGCACGATGTCCTTGGTCTGGGTGTTCAATATGTATAATAATAAATATCTATAAATGTATGACTATTACATTAAGTATATTAGATATCACAAGCTTAGAGCTTACCACGGGGCTAGATATTGTTGTGTAAATTGTCTGGAAAAAAAATTATTCAACATTTTCTGCGAACTTTTTAAAGGACCTAATTATTTAATTAAATTTTTCAGAATGATATATAAAATCGATAAGCCATCGATGGTCGCGCATCACTAGCGCCCAACCCCGGCTGCGCGCGCGGCGGACCGCGACGATGAAAGTACGACCGATGGTAACGGCAGGGACCTCGCTTTTCCCTCCAAAATGCGCCACGCTACAATGTAATACTTGAAAGGAGTTATTTGAAGGTGGTAAGTCCAAAATTCAAAATACAGGGTGTACCTGAAGTTCTGAAATTATAAGATATAAGAAGATCTGTTTTCAATAACAAAGTCATCGATTTAAAAAAAATGCTAAAATAGCATTCACACATTTAAAAAACCATATGTCTAAATTCTAAATACAGGGTCAAACGTGAGTTTCGGTCAGCATGAGAAGTTCTGAAACTATGCTTATGACAAAAGAAGATCTGTTTTTAGAAACTAAGTAGGTAATTGATATGAGAAAAATTAAACATTGATTTCATACATTTTGGGTCTGGGTGTTTTCAAAGTTCATTTTATTGCTTGTGTTTTCTATATATTCATTATCATCATTTATATTATATGTATGATTTACAAAAAAATATTAATCTAATGTAGTATATCAGTCACCCATAGTATACAAATTCTGCTTTATTTGGGGTTCGGTGATACTGTGTGATTAGTCTGGAAATCTTTATTTAAAAAATACCATGATTTTAGGTTTTTTTACTTTTGATGTGGTCGTGGTCATGGCGCCTTGCAACAGAGAAATATCGTATAATATCGTAATAGAAATATATATTAATATAATATAATAGTGATCTTTATGATTATATAAATTATTAATGTATAGATTTACCTTGCAAGATTATAATACAGAGATATGTATATTAGTATAACGGTACAGTTGAAAATAGATCGACATTATCATTATTTCAGCTTCACCTCAGAGTCGCTCAAAAAGCTATGGAGAGGGCTATGCTCGGGGTTTCTCTACGGGATCGAATTAGAAATGTGGAGATTCGTAGAAGAACGCGGGTTACCGACATAACCAAATGGATTTGCTCTTTGAAGTGGCAGTGGGCAGGCCATATAGCACGAAGAACAGATGGTCGTTGGGGCCGAAAGGTTCTCGAATGGAGACCACGGATCGGCAAGCGCAGCGTAGGACGTCCACCAACTAGATGGACGGACGATCTGGTGAAGGCTGCGGGCTCACGGTGGATGCAGGCCGCTGCCAGCCGAAACCACTGGAGATCTTTGAGGGAGGCCTATGTCCAGCAGTGGACGTCTTACGGCTGAGATGATGATGATGATGATGATGATGATGATGACCTTGCTGTAACACAGTTTGTATCTAGCAAAGTCCTAAAGACTTCTTTAGTCTTTGATAAATTATTGATTGAGTGATTGAACTCATTCCTAGGTCTTCCTCTGTCCACTACCTCATAGGTAACTCACTACCTAAGGAAAGCGACGTATCTTCCTCTGTAGCTTGTAGAACAGAGATAAATGTTATAACGACTTCTCCAAACGATCCGTAAGAGGGTTCAAATTTATAAATAATTAAAAATATTTCCGGACAATCTACACAGCAACATCTAGCCTCGTGGTAAGCTCTAAGCTTGCGTTACGGGTACTAGACATCTCATATAGTTAATATAATAGACATACATAGATATTATCACTTATAGTTTTAGGTTTGCTGCGGCTACATTAGCTTACGGCGAAAATTCGTGTCAACGCGATGTGTGTGTGTGATGTGTCATCGTTGCACAGCGAAGTATTCGGACGAAGACGATGTTTCAGAGTGGGCCTACGATACTACAGAATCTTGTGAACAACGTGACACAAATATTTGCCCAGTAATGTAGACAAGAACATCGCGATAGCTTGTACACGATGCTTTAGCGCGCCAACTCGATGCGAACCTTCGCTCGCTGATGTAACCACACTCTTCTTTTCCGTTACGCTCTTGACAGAGCGGTCGTGGTCGTCATGTGTCGGCGCTGTGGGCAGATGATATTCGCCTCACGACAGCGCCACTTTTCTCTGTTGGAGGTCATCCTTCTGCAATCCTTTAAAAGTCCCCCTACGGTAGTTTTTATTTGGTCTGTCCAGAGACCTTCCACGCGTGTGCCCTACCTTTCCTTGAAACAACTTCTTCTTGACAACCTCCCTAGTTTTGGTAAATATCGAAGTAAGGAAATCTCACTGTTCAACGGCAATAATTCAATTTTTTTATAACTAGATGTCACTACGCTAAAAAGGGCTCTATAATAGATCGTGCTGACCAAAACTCGCGGGCTTGGGTTTTATAAAACTACTGAAGCAAATTGAGTGGTATCATTTTAAGCAGAAGAGCTGATCCTAACTAGCTGGGATCTTCCCCGACGTTCCAGCTGTAGGTGCTGATAATCCATGGGCGACCAGCTCTGGAGGCAGTTCAACACTCACTGTTTTCCACACTATAATTTATATCTTAACTATGCTTATTCCTATTCTTGTTTCTTGTGCAAGAGAATGGACAAAATAAGGAATTCTTATATAAGAGGCAGTTTGAAAGTAGCATCAGTTACAAATAAGTTGAGATGTAATAGATTAGCGAGGTTTGGACACGTCATGAGAAGGGATGGAAGTCATGTGAAGAGACGTGCGTAAGATATGTAAGTTTGTTTGTGTTTTTGATATCTAAAGAGTATTGGTCAGATTTGTTGATTTGTAAGGCTACTTTTAGCAGCGGGATAATACAGCTTGTTTAATTATTAAATTAGGAAAGGAAAGGCCAAATCTAAATTAGGCTTGACCATTTCCCAAATCTCATTGTAAAAGCTAACAACTCTTCTAATTATGTAATAGAGAATCGATGTGGAAAACCAGCAGTTTCTCAGATAGATCGCGTATTGTTGTCTCGAGGCGATTGCACGTACGGCTACTGGCGCGTGCGCTTTGTTCTTTGTTACCCGCCAGAGGAGCTCAAACTTTATCTTATGTTGCCTCAAATAATATATTTTGTTAATACTTTCATATATACTATTTAGATTTATAACGGGATATTTACCATGATTGATTGTCTTTCGAGTTTCCCAATATTACCATATTCCGATTTTATTTGCGTTCCCGTGATCATGGCGCAGTAAGTGTGCCGAAATATCGGGAAACTGCAAAGATAAACATTGTAAATATCCCATTATTAATATATATAGTATTGATATCCACGATGGTTTAAAATATAGATTCTAACTTTAAATTTATCATGATTTTTAACAATATTATAACTAATCGGGTAAACTATAGATTTTCCTCAAATAATACATTTAGTTAAAAAATTTTAAAAAAATACTAATTTTTTTTTAAATTATCATGTTTTTACCAATTTTTAAGCATACCTTAAAAAGGTATGTTTACCATTTAACTCAAAATATCGAAAAATAATAAACATACCTTAAAAAGGAATGTTTTTGCTTTTTCCGATATTTCGACACTCCTACAAGCGCCATGATCATTGCAGTTTTCTTGTCTCCGGACAATTCCACACGACATAATCTAACACCGTAATAAGCTAAAGCTTGTGTTACGGGGCCTAGATATACAGAAATACATTTAATTTATACATTTAAAACACCCAGACCAATCAGAACGTGATTGCTGAACATACAAACACTTGACCCCTAGGCAGGAATCGAACCCTTTATCTCTTGAGCCGTAAACGGACCGTCTCTCCCACCGCGCCACTTAGGCAGACACAATGAAAAATCAACAAATTCTGTACAAAATAGCTGCCAATAAACGGATAAAGAGTAATCTCAACATAATATCACTATGTTCCCATAAATAGGGACAAGGTGACACAGGAATTTGTTGCTCTATATTTTAATAATTGTCTATGGTGTTGTCCTTTCGCGGAGATTGTGAAACAGGCCCTTAGTATTTTAATTATTTTTTTAAATGAGACATATTATATCTACACTATAATAATATTATAAAGAGGAAAGATTTGTACCTATATTTGTATGTTTTTAATGAATAGGCTCAAAAGTACTGGGCCGAATTAAAAAATTATTTCACCAATAGAACGCTACATTCTTCCAATTTGACATAGGCTACATTTCATTTTGAAAAAATTAGGGATCCTTGGTAAAATTTGAACAATGTAACTGAAGGTGTAGAAAAATGAGTTATAAATGTCTTTCGTCGAATGCGCTGCCGAAACTATTAGCGATAGAACAAAATAATGTACAAAAATATTGAAGAACATCATAATGTCTCTCAAAAAACTCCGGGGTAGCATATGTCCAACTATTATAGTTATGTCACCACAACAACTTTTTTCATTTTTAACATTAATCTTATATATAAATAAAAATGAATCGCAAAATGTTTTGCTAAGGGCATAACTCAACTTTTTTTTAAATGTTCGTTGGAGTTCAAGGATGGTTTTTACGGAGAGAAAAATTCGAATAATTTCCGGGAAAATTTTATACACGTGCGACGCCGGGGCGGGCCGCTAGTTTAAAATAATAATTTATAAAATAATATAAAAAGAAATAAATCAATCATAGAAATTAGATTGTCTCCAAATTTACTAATTAAAATAGGTAGACACTAAAATCAGACTATGTGGAAACATGTAAATGGTTCTGAGTTGTTTGTATTGTATAAAATAAAATTGAAATAAATAAAATAAAATAAAGAACTTTTTCACATATAATAAAGCGATACAAACGAAATTCTACGAACCGGAACCAATTTACGAAAGTTTGAGAGCCACAGATAACAAAAGTCAGTTACGACCAGCCGTTACAGTATTCCACTGTCTTCCGGTAGAGCGAGGCGGCACTACGCGACTGCTCATAAGCCAGTAAGAGACGGGTATATTTCACCTGTCCGTTCGTACGTCTTTTTTCTTTAATTGCATAGTTATGGTGAAATATTAGAAGTTGCTTTTACGATTTTATATAAAACGAGTTCCGCTTATTACGAGGTTAAAATCAAAGGTTTACAAATTCTAGATTATAAAAGTTTACTTAGTTTTGTAATTATAATTAATCTAATGATGATTGTCGTTGATCTTCGTATAACCTGTGGTATAACTCAGTAAAAACCGAAGTTGATCTTCGTATAATCATTATTTATCTGATGACAAAATGAAAATACAAATGTAATTTTTTAACGAAATTAGCTTAAAACAAGCAATATGTACACATTTTTAATGGCAAATCAGATTTTCTATTCTATTCTAACACCAATTAAAAATCTATACAAATATTACAAATCTGAAGTTTTTTGTTTAAACGCGCTAATCTCAGGAACGATTGGTCTGATTTGAAAAAATATGTTCAGTGTTAGAGATATTCCAATCAACGAGAAAGGCATAGGCTTTTCACCGAGAGAAATACGTTGTTCCCATGAAAAGTTTTACTAAATCTATTGCAAATTATTAGAAATATGCACTCCTTAATAAACACCGTTTTTGCAAACTTTCGCAGACGCCATCGTTCGAATCTTATTGTGAAACTTACTGATAATGTCCAAATAAACGATTTTTGATTTTGATTTGATTTAATATATGCAAAAATAAATCAAATTTGAGCGGGTTGAACTCACGATCTTCAGAATAAAAGTCCAGTGTTCTCCCACTTACCCATAACGGCTTTAATTGATAATACTAGTTTTATAATGTGAAGTAATGAGTGATTTTTCTTAAGAAAAATAATCAACCCGAAATACTTGTATGAGAAGTCACTTCTAAATATTCTTTATATATTAACACTTAATTTACATTAAATTTTAATTCATGTTCCTCAAATTTAGAGGTATGAATGTATTATGTATGTACGTATTTAGAATTGAGATTTTGTTATAAAAATCATATTTCAAGCAAAGGTAAGAGTCGTTTCGTCGCGCGTTGAAATCTTTTCAACGAAAGTATAAAAATATTACTAAATGATGATTGTAATTATTTATTCTCTGACGATCTTGCGTTAAGTAATACGGAGTTTGTCTTCAGTGCACATAAAATAAATTTTGTTCATTTGAAAAAAAAAATCTCCAGCCAAAAGGATCTCTGCCAAAAGCTCTTTTTATACCACAAGATTTAATTAAGAAAATATATACCTAACCAGACTGCGACGGAAAAAATCCCAAAAAAAGTTATTTTTGGGATTATTTCCTGTCTATAAGTAAAAATGCTAAATGGTAAGTCGGATCGAAAAATGTTGAAAGAAAACTAAAAAGATGTTTAAATACCTATTCAACGATACCCCACATGACATAGTTGGTTGATTTTCATTTCATTATTATTACGAAATGCCGTCCTGTAGTCAACATATTAAATTTTCACTAACGTCATAGCAATAGTAACACTCGCTAGGCTAAGAGGAATCGATCGACGTATGAATCATAAGAATCGGCCCAGGCGTTTGGTGATTAAACTATTTTCAGTTTCTATCGTAGATATATTATTATATTTGTCTGCCAAAGCGACTGTTTGAAACCCAGACAGGAACTTTCTACCTTAGAATTCAAGACCACAGACAAAAATACACTTTAGATTAACATAAGTAATTAAATATGCATAAAAATATACATTTAAATCACCAAAATTAAGTCTGAGACTTACTTCAGGTAATGTTTGACTTTTAAGCAAAATTATAATTTTCGGATTTAAGTATTTTTATAAAATACGGCGTGGTTTACCCAACTTAAAATTTTAATTGCCGGTTCTTAAAACTATGAATATTTATCATAAACTAATTAACTGAATATTATGATAATACCGTTGTTTTTGTCTGTAATTTTATTTTCGAAATAGGTTTTAATAATCAAAGCGTTCTTAGCAATTCCAAATCAACATTAAAATCTACTTTAAGCCGATTTTCAATTAGTTTGTGAAGAATTGAATACTCGTAGGTAATATTAGTTTTACACGCCATGGCGTTGCCCTTGTTTCGTTTATTTCCCCGAGGTAAAAAGTTGTGCAGCCTACCTCGATAGATAGGCTATCATACACTGAAATATTTTTTCTAATCGGACTAGCAATTCTTGAAATAAGCTCGTTCAAGCAAACAATCAAACGAACTCTTTAGTCTTATAATATTAGTAAAGATTACTGTAAGGATGATTACAGGGATTACGGCATCCTTATTACAGTAAGCTTTACTAATATTATAAAGCAAGAGTTTGTTTGTCTTCAGAAAACTATCAGAAATTTGGTTCGACCAATTCCAATAGCAAAATGTTACTCACTGGTGAAAAGTATATTTTGTTGTTGTAACATTACAGTCGGTTATGGATATGACAACATAATTGTTTATCCGCACTGAACATTAAATATTCACTATGTACAACATAAAAATACTAAGATTTCCGAAAATAAAAAAAAAATCTGAAAGGCTTCTAGCAAGTAAAACTATGACACACTCGGTACTTCAATTACTGTCCATTGTCTCTGGCAATTTGAATTTCATTAGGACTTTCGTTCCCACCCTTCTTGTTTCTTTTTGCTTCGCAAAAAGATTCGATTTCTGTGGCCCTACTTCTGAAATTATAATAATAATGATTCTCCTACCTGAAATGGACCTCTTTCTCTTCAACTCTGCATGCATATGGCAGCCCGGTCACTCAACTCAGAGACCTTTTACAGTTGTGCGATTCTGTGTCTGAAGAATTCCTGACAATCCACACAACAACAGTAACACCGTGGTAAGCTCGAAGCTTATGTTACGGGTATAAGGCATAAGGATATACATATTTTTATAGATATTTTTTAATTTTAAATATTATACACCTTGATCAAGGAGAAAGTACAGAACATACAAACACTTGACCTCTTGGAATCGAACCTGTGCCCACAGCGCCACCGAAGCAGTCAAATGAATAAGTTTATTGTGATTGAGTGCACCTAGACTGTAATTCATACTATACAAACTCTTTTAAGACAAATGATTATAAAATGGTTTAGTCTGCGCAAACTCATGCCAGGATTTTATTAAATGATACACCTGTATGTGATTACATGATAATGAATGGTGATTGTGACTATGGCACTTAAATAAGAACTTCCTTCATCTTCGACCTCGTCTATATCTCCAGAATTTTCAAGAGATGGTCAAGACTGATTAAAATGACGTCCCGTTTATAAAAAAATACTTATAATATAACAAAAACAAATTAAAAACAACAATGAATGAAATAATTCTACATAATAAAAACGCAATCTTATTAAAATATCATCTGTGTCTCTGTAAATCGCGCTTTTCCGTCCAAATCATATACTTTACATAAGGATACGCCTCACGTATGCATGTGTGGCGCGCACGCAGCCAGTCACAAGTCAGTGCGCCGGCGCAGCTCTGTTCCACTTTACCGCATTTGAGTGCCGGCCGCCCACGCGCTCGGACGTCGCGAGTGTTGTGCAGTGATTGTGTGAAAGTTGAAAATTGTTACTTAATCTGTTTTTCATAAGGTATGTAATGAAGGAAGTTTGATTCTCGGTGCTGGTGAGTTTTTTAGTTATGTAAAAGTTGGGTTTTTCCGTTAAAGAACATTTCAGGTTTTGGCCGAATAATAGTTTAGTTGGACAACGCTTTTTTGTGTTCAAAGAATGTAGCAAAAGGAACTATGATACTGCAACCATATTTTTAACAATAATTCAGAATTTACTGATTTTTGAACTAAGTTTTGTCAATAATTATTGTTTAAATCCAAAAACCTAATAGGATTCTAAACAGAATAAGTTGAACATGTATTTTAGGTTTTCCATCCGTAGTTAATCTATTTAAGCAAATGATTTATCTCAACTTAAATGATAGTTTATGAACTAATACCTCATACCCATACAAATGATAAAATTGTTTAGGAATAATAAGCCTTACCAATATTATGTACACTCATGCCAAATTTGCAGACACAATTGACACTATTACTTTTTAAAGTTTTGTGATTTGCAAAGTTTAAATTTTCCTGATGTAACCAGCATTTTACATAAATATTTTCGATATTCGATTCGGATGATATCTTTAGTATGTTTTACACCCCAAATCATTCTATGATTATTTATTCATTGACTTTAAAGAACTCTTGCGAACCAAAGAAAACCCTAACCTCTATATTCTTCAGCGAAATGTAGAGCCTCTACATTTACTAGAAAGTACATGAATACTTTGAAATAACTCTACAATAGCTCCAGTAAAAGAAATATGGCTACTTTACGTCATTCTGACGATAGAAAACTTAAGGCTGGGTCCACACTTGTATCATTTCGGTGTATCACGATCAGGCGTGGCGTATCGAGTATCCGTATCATAAGTATGGACGCTCATTTTATACTTTTATGTGATACTGTATCATTTCAGCGTATCAAATTTAACGTTACAAATATGGACGCTTCAAAAAGAAAATGTAACAAGTAACTTCAAGAGTAACAAAGTCCATACAACCATAGACAACTTTGCAATGTTGGCTTTCGGTATATTTGGATTATTAATCGAATACAGTTAGCTACTCCGATGTTTAAAATCGACAATCCCAAAGTGCTGTTTCTCTCGATCTCCTGTCAAATCATATTTGGGTCAGTGAGAAGTGAGTAATTTCGCGCATCGGATTTAATCAATTACCGTAGAATTTGCGAATAGCCGTAGAAACTGCTACGGCTACAGGGTTGCAGCCGTAGGCAGTGCATTGTGTAATATTTTGGCCTGAAAGCCGTAGAACACGGTAATTGCCGCAGCATTAAATATAAATAAAATAAATATTTCCGGACTACTCACACATCATCACCTAACCCCAAACTAAGCAGAGCTTGTACTATGGGTGTTAGGTGACGGATATACTACATAGAACATTTTTTTTTGTAAATACATACATATATGATACATAGAAAACACCCAGACCCGAAACCAGAAATTATAGATCGTACAAAATCTGGTCCCCCGGCGGGAATCGAACCCGCAACCTCCTGCGCCTCAGGCGGACGTTCGCCCACCGAGCCACAGAGGTCGTCGTTTGGCAGCACTGCATCAAGCATTCACGTCCAAACTTGTTCAATGCAACGCGTATCCCCTTTGATGATCGCGGAAAAACCGACACAGGATGGTTCGGGGTGTATCACGATACAGTATCATGATACAGTATCATGATACAGTATCAAAATACGTCCATACTACCGTGATACGCGTATCGGATACGAGGTGTATCTTGATACGCGATCATTGGAGATCGGGTGCGGATCGGGCCGTATCGGATACGGCATGTATCATTAACGTGTATCAGTTTGCGTCCAAACTAGCGATCATGATACGCGCCGAGGATACGCGACGGGGATACGATACGCCGAAATGATACAAGTGTGGACCCAGCTTAGGCTGGGTCCACACTTGTATCATTTCGGTGTATCACGATCAGGCGTGGCGTATCGAGTATCCGTATCATAAGTATGGACGCTCATTTTATACTTTTATGTGATACTGTATCATTTCAGCGTATCAAATTTAACTTTACAAATATGGACGCTTCAAAAAGAAAATGTAACAAGTAACTTCAAGAGTAAC
Organism: Gymnoscelis rufifasciata; assembly: GCA_929108375.1. Taxonomy (NCBI): domain Eukaryota; kingdom Metazoa; phylum Arthropoda; class Insecta; order Lepidoptera; family Geometridae; genus Gymnoscelis; species Gymnoscelis rufifasciata. Next base: position 623,288 of record OV815327.1, on the reverse strand, counting down.
AAAGTCCATACAACCATAGACTAACCACAACTTTGCAATGTTGGCTTTCGGTATATTTGGATTATTAATCGAATACAGTTAGCTACTCCGATGTTTAAAATCGACAATCCCAAAGTGCTGTTCCTCTCGATCTCCTGTCAAATCATATTTGGGTCAGTGAGAAGTGAGTAATTTCGCGCATCGGATTTAATCAATTACCGTAGAATTTGCGAATAGCCGTAGAAACTGCTACGGCTACAGGGTTGCAGCCGTAGGCAGTGCATTGTGTAATATTTTGGCCTGAAAGCCGTAGAACACGGTAATTGCCGCAGCATTTAATATAAATAAAATAAATATTTCCGGACTATTACTAACACATCATCACCTAACCCCAAACTAAGCAGAGCTTGTACTATGGTTGTTAGGTGACGGATATACTACATAGATACATTTTTTTTGTAAATACATACATATATGATACATAGAAAATACCCAGACCCGAAACCAGAAATTATAGATCGTACAAAATCTGGTCCCCCGGCGGGAATTGAACCCACAACCTCCTGCGCCTCAGGCGGACGTTTGCCCACCGAGCCACAGAGGTCGTCGTTTGGCAGCACTGCATCAAGCATTCACGTCCAAACTTGTTCAATGCAACGCGTATCCCCTTTGATGATCGCGGAAAAACCGACACAGGATGGTTCGGGGTGTATCACGATACAGTATCATGATACAGTATCATGATACAGTATCAAAATACGTCCATACTACCGTGATACGCGTATCGGATACGCGGTGTATCTTGATACGCGATCATTGGAGATCGGGGGCGGATCGGGCCGTATCAGATACGGCATGTATCATTAACGTGTATCAGTTTGCGTCCAAACTAGCGATCATGATACGCGCCGAGGATACGCGACGGGGATACGATACGCCGAAATGATACAAGTGTGGACCCAGCTTTAAGCAATTCGATTTTACGTAACGATCGATTGCCGACGGATATTTTCACGAAATTTACTTTTAGATTATAAATGTAGAGCTCTATAGAGGAGGTTCTTTATTTTTAATTTATAATAGAGTCCAATTTTGTTGTTTCTGTTTTAGATTTAAGATATTAATATTATAGATACAAAGCAGAACCATCAGTCATCTTGAAAGTTAAACACATGATATGTTTTAACCTAATGTTTTTATTATTACATATACTGTCTTTATCTTTAATATAAATAAAATCTATAGAATGTTTTGATCTAAATACAAGATTTAATACGAAGACCTATCGTATTCTTAACGGACATAAGCTCGTTACTTATAACAACAGTTATCAGTCAGCGTCGATAATTGAGAATCATGCGGGACCGGGACTCGATCCTGCAACCTGAACGTTAAAACACAAACAACTCGTTCGTATATCACTTACAATTTTTGTTCAATATAAATTTTAAATATGAATACTTCTTGTTAAATATAAGTAAAATATATATTATGTATTTTTAAAAACACTTCTATTTTGAACTGAAGATAACATCTTTAAATGCTTTTGTCTTATCAAATATAATTTATCCATACATTTATACAAACGGACATTTTCTCATTGAATTGTTTAATTATTATAAAAATTCCATTCTCACGTAGCGTTACCTTCGTAATAAGGAAAAATATTTTTTTGTCAAAATCTGATAAAAATTTGGTAGACTGTTGTCAAGTTTGTGCGTTTAAAGAAATAAATAAAAATGATACTGCTTGGTTCATAATTTATAATTAAGTATTTAGACATTTTTGGGTGTTACATATAGGTAATTACTGACAGAACTACCAAAACTTGCCTATCTAGGTGATTCCTATTAGATAGCTTAAATTAATTACTAAGGCTTCGGTTGAACCTACGCGTCAGCAACACAAAAAGCTACGCACGGATGCAAGTCAAACATATAAAATATAAACCTTTAAAATAACGAAATTGATAAAAAGCGGTATAATAATCAGTTCAGTGTCTCTTGAGATTGTTGAACACTTACATCTATACTAATATTATAAAGCTGAAGAGTTTGTTTGTTTGATTGTTTGTTTGTTTGTTTGTTTGTTTGAACGCGCTAATCTCCGAAACTACTGGTTCGAATTGAATAATTATTTTTGTGTTGGATAGTCCAGTTATCGAGGAAGGCTATAGGCTATATAACATCACGCTACGACCAATAGGAGCAAAGATATAGTGGTAAATGTGTAAAAAACGGGAGAAATTGTTCATCTTTGAAGCCTTCCGTTGCGTGCGCCGTGAAAACGGTTCAAGATACACAAAAAATATGTATTAAAGAATAATAGCTCTTCTAATGATCTAAAAAACAGTCCGCGATAGTATATGTCTATCTTTTAAGATTAACTCACAAAAACCGTTTTTATGGTACCTAATTTGGTCGAAATAATTTGTTTAAGTTGTACATAAGAATATTAATCTTTAGATATTCAAATAAATATGTTGTTGGTTAAGAGTACTTCATCCATTATAACGCGGGTAGCACCGCAGGGCACAGCTAGTTATTTATAAAATTTATCAAGCCGTTAAAAATTATGTGGGGTTATTGTGAAGAATAACCGAATATCTGCAAATATACTCGAGTGGGATCTCAAATGGAAGTGTGTATAATAATAATGATGTTTGTAGGACGTGAAGTCATTGAAAGACGGTTTTAGTTTAACACAACATATTCACTTTTATTCATATTGAACTAAGCTTATGTTCGCGATACAAATCAAGCGACGCGACGCGACGCGTCTCGTCTAGCGGCTAGTTAATTATAAATTTATCACAAGTCAATTTTTTTAAGCTTGCCTTTATTGATTTCTATCTCAACTGTCGATGCTGTCTAGATGGGACATAAAAATATAGAAGGTAAATACTAGGTTCTTTCTTTGAACAAGGAAATTGTTCCAGTCCTTCGGTAGGAATGAGAAAATTTGAGTAAAACCGCTTGGTGTGTCGTAGAGGGAATAAATACCAAATAGAATAACCAACCACCAAATTAAATAAAGCTAATATTCAGCACTTTTTCTAAACTTGAATAATTCCGGAAAGTTAAAAAGGTCAGCCATTACATAAGTGAAAACAAAGTGTTGTCTCAAGTGTGGGAGCGGGGTCTAGGTGAGCCTTTGTTGTGCGTTCCCATGGCTTTACTCGTAAAAACGCACCGGAATTACACGCTGAGGTAATCAACGATAAGCTTTAATCAACGATTATGGGTGAGGAATTAAAAGTATTTAATTTATATTGCAACTTTGAGGAGTTTGAAAGACATTGTGACAGTTGGCCAGCGTCGTGAGTCAAGTAGCGATGGGCAATGACATGTTATGCCAATACCATAGCAGTAGCAGCTATTAAACAACAATAACTGCTTTTTAAAGCTGCTATTTTCAATACACCTTTTTCAATTGGTACATAAATAGTCATAACTTTTGCTATTGCAAGTGTAATTATCGAAAATTCATGACATTTGAGTTTAGGTAAAAAAATCGACCATCAATAGTTCATGCATCCATGCATCATATCAATTAAACCATCCATACAAGCGTCTTTTATCAAATTTTTTATTTAGTTTTTATCTTTTTATATGTAACATTCACCACAAAATTAATCTTCATGCCTTTTTAATGAATTTACTTAATATTATTGAGCTGAAAATTACAACACACATAACGATGTTACATATATTCATAACTTTAAAAAAAAGCGAAGCGAAAGAAAATGGTTAGAAGGTACATAATAATTATTATTGGAAGACTAAAGTAGCTAGATGAGACCCAACTCAGAGATGTCTGTCCGTAAACTCGCAGAGTTATCATCACTCAACAGACATGTTTGCATGAGGACTCGTTATTCCCAGCCTTATTTTGCCCAATAAATGTCAGTGTCATTGTCAAAGTAGAAATGACAGCTTTTAATTAGTGTGACATACTCTAAGCTTCTTTAGGAAGTAAACAAAGAAATTTAGCTCTGAAATTTGTTCTAAATGTTATGTTTCTGCATTCTGGATACCGATACATTTTTTGTATAGCTTACAAAACTTTGAAGTAACTGAATGACACTGGCAAGTCGTAGCATATGGCAAGCGCGATGCGAATAATAAGAACTGAACTGAACTGTTCAAAATGTTTATTACCTCTGAGTTGAGTACCAGGAAGCTAATTAGTATTTAAATAACTTGCTGTCTCACTCAGACTCTTGTGTGACTGACCGAGACAGCTATATTATAACCAATGTTTAGTAACTTGGGAATTTACTCGGAGCTCGGAGTCTAAAAGGTCTCCCTTTAGACTATTAGGTTTCTGAGCGTGCGGATAATAATTAATCTAAAGCGGTTTGTTTTTAAGGAAATAATCGTAATTAAAAACAAATAAGTACTTGTTTACACTATTTACATAGTTATATTTAAATACTATGCGTGTTATCTTTTCGTTTGGTTTTAACGTAAAATCTGAACTTTCAATGATAATTGATTACAAATAATTTATCATGATTTCCAAAATACCGCGGTTATTCCTACCAATATGGTAAAAGCGAAAGTTTGTGAGGCTGTGAGTATGTATGTGTGTTTGTTAATATTTTTCGCAAAAACTACTGGATGTATTGAGATGAAACTTCACAATAATATAACTTACATATCAGAATAACACATAGGCTTTTTACCGCGGTGTAATACCGCTTTTTGCGGGAAAATACAATAATTACCAAAGCCCGATTTTAGTCAACTTTGGCATGGACAATATGGACATAGCAGCTGTTTTTCCAATAAAGGACAAAATCTACTTTATGCGACAAAGCCCCGGGCACTTCTTGTATATAATAAACTACTTTATAGCTATTTGCACAAAATCATTAAGGAGACATTTTCAAAAAAATTATGTCACTGTTCAAAAATTTCTGAAGTGGTATTTAAGAACAGACTTAAGAATATTCTTATAGATTAATGTTATTATACAGTTAATGAATTCCTTCTCGATAAATTTTACTATTATGAAATTAATAAAAATATATTTAACGATGTATCTACATATAATAAACTAATCAGGAAATATTTCACCAAATGCATTGTGCCCTCTCAAATGTGAGTGTGACTCAAATTATAAAGTGAAAAAGATGTTACTCAGTTGAACGCCATTTTGCGTCAATGATTTTGTACCTTGTATAATAATTAATAATAATAATTAATAATTTATTTATTTAATAAGAATAGTTATCTTACAGTTTTCACCAATTATAACTATCTTAAACTAACTTACAAACTAGTCTTAATTAACAAACTACTAACTAACAAAATAGAGCAAAGACAACAAAAGGAAACTAAAATAATTACAACAAATTAAAACTTAAAAAATATCGTATCTTCTTATGCATATAATTATAACTATCATTAAAAATATCCACATGCTGGTGTTCTCGTACAAATGCATTTAATAATAATCGTGCGCGTTGTGTTGGCGCGTTGTTGGCATATAAACTTCAAGATTAAAATTATTGTCTACAGACAACGAATTAGGGCAGATTGCGTAAAGTTCCTGAGTCAGTGCGGCCTCGCATCGATATCGACAAACAACTGAGGTCGATAGTTTTTGTCGATAGGGATGCGATGGTCACCGTTTTTGTACAACACTATTTAGGGTCATTCAGTAACCAGTCCTTGACTGAGATTTACTGCGTTTGTATAAAATCAAAATGCGACGGATAACAAACTTCTACTCTTAAAAATGAATCATCTATAAAATATTGTATTAACCTGTGTTTAAATAATATAAATATGACAATTTGTTTAAATGCACTTTGCAATGCGTACTTCCCCGCTGTAAAAAGCAGCATATACATGATAAATAGACTAATATTTAATTGAAATCGGACCAGCAGTTTCTCGAGATTATCGCGTTCAAACAAACAAATAAACTGTTCCGCTTGATAATATTACTATAGATAAAAAAATATAATTTTACTGATCTGTTCAGACCCAGGGCCGGCTGTTAGTATTATAGTTGTCTTCTAAAATTATAATCTAATTTTAATAAATAGAAAAACATGTTTGTCTAAAATCTTATTTGATAGTAATTTTATATGGTGGAACATGGATAAAGAAAAACGTACAAGGTAAGTAGCCACTAACTACTTCAATATCTTATATATAAAATTCTCGTGTCACAATGTTCGTTCCCGTAGGTACTTATCCGAAACGGCTGAAATTTTGATCGTTTCTCATGAAATTTTGTGAGCATATTGAGTAGGTCTGAGAATCAGCCAACATCTATTTTCCATTTTGAAAAACAACGTTTGCTGGGGTCAGCTAGTTTATTTATAAACTTTTGCCAATAGAGGGCACCTATTAGCTTCAAAAATTATAAAATTGAATATGTGTATAAAAGTGTCACTGACAAGCAAACCTAAGTGTCATTTAAGTGAAATACCACCAGACCTTTCGAATGTCAACGCAAAAAGTGCAAAACACCACAATAGTCGGACAGACAGCTTTCTAAACGCCGACTGCCAAGCTGTCCAATTAGGTTACCTTACGTTGGTATTGGCATATCTATCGATTTACTATTACTATTAGTAATTCGGTTATAATTAAGGTATATTTATATTTAATCGATCCTAGTCGCCGAAATCTGACACAAAGGATTAGTAGAATGAGAGCAAAAAATATTGCGATCGAATGTAAAACAAACAGAATTAAAAAAAAAATTTCGTTCTCAATTTCTTTGCGTATCACAAATTTTATGTGTTCAATTTCTCGGTATGATAAAGGAAATGTATTTTTTTAATTGTTAAATTTAACTACTTAGGTATATACATTTTTAAGCAGGTTGACTTTTTTGACCTTTTCAATTTATTGAGCGTATGGGCTGATGTATAACGATCGTCGTAACGAACTACGTCAAGTAAGTAGGCACTTTCAATTTATGCTTTTCGTGTCGTCCGACACGAAAAGCATAAATTGAAAGTGCCCTTACGGCACGGCTGCTGACTGTTACAAAAACGGAAAATGCTGGTAGTAGACCTTCGCCTGCAGACGCAGTCTTCAATGGCTAATCAAATTTAATATAAATTGGAATATTTCTTTTTATGAGAGTTAGATCTATGTTTGTCCACAATCTCACCTGCTGGTGAGAGTCGATGTGGACGAGGATCACATTATATCTAGAAGGTACCTTGTCTTAAAGACACTCAGGTTTTAGTTATTAGGAAATACATAATCAATATCTCAGAATTAATCGAACCCATTACCCCTAGCGTTGCAAGTACACCTTCACCTACAGTTGCAATAACCATGGGTTGAACACAAACACAACCTGTCACGCGACAGTTACATCGTGTACGTCCGTACTAAGCTAACTATTCCTTCCCACAAGTGGTCTTTCACCAATCTTCCACCCACAGTGGCTAACCAAGGGTTGAAACCAACCTGTCACGCGACACTAACACCTTTACATACATCCTTAGTGCATTAAAAACTCACTTCCTATGTCAAAAGTGGTCTTTCACCAATCTTTCAACCACAGTGGCTAACCAAGGGTTGAAAGCCACCTGTCACGCGACAGTAGCATCGTGACGTACGTCCGCGGTGCGTGAAGACCTGAATGGGCTGATGAGCCCACGTGGGCCATGCTCCACTGAAGCAGGATCACACAGTGGCTGCCCACAACTGCCCAAGTTCTGTTCACTATTGTGAACTTTCTGCTAGAATGACCGTTGAAACTGTGACGATGGTCAAGGTTTTACCGGTTCTTGTCTTCAACGAAAATGGGTCTAACTTAATTAATACCAATAATAAATATTTCCGGACAATCAACGCAACAACATCTAGCCCCGTGGTATGCTCTAAGCTTGTGATACGGGTAATAGACATCTCGTATACTCCATATAATTCTAAGTTGGGGGAATGAATATTATTTACACAATATTTCCAAATGTCAAGGTATCTTAGTGTAAATCAATTACAATTATGTTTCATAGCATTACCATGAGATGCCATTTTATCTGCTGAAAATTAACAACATGTTGTTATCCCATTCATTTCACAGATTTGTAATACCTAAAATTGTATCTTTATTTGTCAGTCTGTAGATAAAATGGCAACTCATGACGTAAAAATCAGCTGTTCTTGTTGAACAGACCAGTGAGTCCACATGGACCATGCTTCAGTGGAGCAGTTCCGCTCGTCTGCTCGTCACTCAAACACTTCCAGTAATTCAGTTGGAAGTGGCTGCACATGCAGTCTTTACCAAGTCTTGCTATCTAGTTAGTAGACATCCTACGCGGTTGATTGCTTGTTGATTCACAGTAGTTTGCGGGGCATCACCTTGCTGTTACTAGGTTTCTAACTAGCACATGAGGTAAAGTCCTAAAGACTGTGTTAATTATGTACCTAATACTTTCTTTGGTTTTGAATAAATGATTGATTGATTGAGTCTCCTATCCAGAATTCTGGGGCCTCAAGGGATTTGTTTGTTAGGCGCTATATGGTAACCATTACCACATTTGCGAAATAATCTCCTTGACTATGTCGGTCCTCCATTTTTTACGTGTCTCTTCATTTCTGAACCCCTGTCGTAGAGAAACACCGAGGTCAGGATAAAGATAAATAAATATTTCCGGATTAATCACACACCATCTCATAAGCTTCGCACTGACCCAAAACTAAACTGTTTTGCAACATACTACCGCCTTACAGAATAGATGGTGTTAGGACTAAAATGTTTTGCAACTGACTTGATTTAAATGAGCGCAAAGCTATACCCCTAAGAAAGCAGGGCTTATACTAAGGTTGTTACGTGACTGATAAACGTTGATGTATATTTTTTTGTAAATACATATGTATATGATACAAAAAAAAACGGCCAGACCAGAAAGGACCAGGTCGGGGTTTTGTAATATATCAAAAATCTTGGGGATATTTTAGCGTACACATGTTAGTACAGCTTAAAGTATTGCCAGTTAATTTGTCAATGAAAATGACGTACGAATCAGCTGTTCTTGTGAACAGACCAGTGAGCCCACACGGACCATGCTTCAGTGGAGTAGTTCCGCTCGTCTGCTCGCTGGCTTCAATTGGGCGTCGCGTTTCGGTTACACTTTCCTTGTTATGATAAATAGTTGTGTTTCTCACGATGGCTTGATGTGTCGAATGTGATATGTGTATACATATGTGTCTTTTTTTTAATGGTAAATACAATATCACCTGAAGGTCAGTATCGATGTAGACGAGGAGTGCCTTGAGCAACTCAGATTATAGTTATTAGGGAATACTGCAACATGGAGCACTTTCCTAACCTGACGAAATGCAAGTCAATTGACAGAGTAAATAGTAACGAAGAAAATGTATTTAGAAACCAAACCTTTTATGTACGTTTTCTGTGATATTTGGCTATAGCCAGTGATGAAATTCATTTCATATACTGCAAATCTTTGCTTCTGAAATCATAAGCTATTCAGTTTTAATAAAGACAATATAAATATCTTGTGTTTTTAAGTAATATAACTTCCCCTCATGTAGATGTTGTTTGATGTCCATGAAAAGGTCAAGTTCGTTCGGGTATCGAACCGGCGTCATGCTCCGCGGCGCTGGTCAGCGCAGCCCTTTCTGCGATATTGGACATACGAACATACCTGTGCATTTTGTATTCATCATCATCATCATTTCAGCTATTAGACGTCCACTGCTGGACATAAGCCTCCCTCAAAGACGACCAATCATTCCGATCGGTCGCCACTTGCATCCACCGTGAGCCAGCAAGTTTGACTAAGTCATCCGTCCATCTTGTTGGTGGTCGTCCGACGCTGCGCTTACCAATCCGCGGCTTCCATTCGAGAACCTTTCGGCCCCAGCGGCCATCTGTTCATTGTGCTATGTGGCCTGCCCACTGTCACTTCAAAGAGCTAATCCGTTTGGCTATGTCGGTGACCCGCGTTCTTCTACGTATCTCCTCATTTCTGATTCGATCCCGTAGAGAAACCCCGAGCATAGCCCTTTTCCATTTTGTATTAGTTTATATTATTTGTCGGCACTTGAAAGAAGACGTATGAAATGTATGAAAATGCTTTTGGATTTTTCATGTAGAAGTGAACATTTAAAATGCAAAACTAATCCTAATAATAATTTGATGACCTCTGTGGCTCGGTGGGCGAGGGTCCGCCTGAGATGCAAGAGGTTGCGGGGTTCAATTCCCGCCGGGGGACCAGATTTTGTACTATCTACAACCCTTTGGTTCGGAATTCACCTTTGGTCTCATAGATACAAAATATTGTTCATATAGATAGATGTAACGAAGCTTGGCGTTGCTTAATAAAAAAGTAACGTAATGCTTCGTTATGAAGATTCGTTAGTTAAAATACCTAAAAGTTAAATTACTCAATCTCTTGTCAATTACAATTTGACCTCCGATTACAGAAATGACACGGTGTTAGGTAGATGAGCTAAATCTTATTTAAACTAAGGTTATGTTTGAAAGGCCGTGAGATTTTACACGGTTTTTTGCCGCGTATTTCAATGTCAGTGTTATTTTGTAAACAATTATATGAAAAACTTTGATAAATTAGACTTGGCAACTGATTTTTCTAGTACTAGATCATAATAGATTGACTTTTGAGGACTTATATCAGAAAATCCGAGTAAAATAAGCAATGGTTAGGTTAGGTTAGCGTAAGACGTCCACCGACTAAATGGAGAGACGACCTGTTGATGGTTACGGGCTCGCGATGGCTACCGACCGAAGTTACTGGAAGTCTTGACGGAGGCCTCACGTGGACGTCCACCCCGAAATTAAGAATGACGATGATGTTAGGAAACTTGGTTGTTGGGAAACTTTTGCTAGATATAACCCGGGAATGTCAAATATCAAGATAGTCAAGGTACAGTACGCAGGAAATAAGACATTTACCCATCAAGTATTTTATCTGTCCCTCTTTCACATCAAATTATCTAATTACCACATACCTAACCTTTATTCCTACACTAAATTACATTGTCACATGAAATAAAATCACAAAAAAATTCCAACTACTTTAAATTCCCCATAAAAAGTTAACATCCTTTCCTGAGGGAAACTCATTTCACTCCCATGCGCCCGCGCAGGCAAAATGGCGGGCGGTGACGTCACCGGAAACGGCTCCGTTTTGAATTCGGAACGGTCGAACGAGCAATGGCGGTACATCCGGTGAAGACGTTTCGTTGACTGCGCGCGGCTCCGCTCCAGATAACTATTCTTTCCATCTATATTGATGGTTGTAAATTGTTTTTATTCAAATGTTTGTTTTGTTTCCTGGTTGATTGAAAAGTTTAAGGTATATTTTTAATGAGGCGTTTTCCCAAAAAACACATGGTTAAATATAAATTTAAATAAATTTAATGACGAGATGGACTCATGCTTCACCTAGGCTTTCTTGTACAGTTTAAACACCGTCGCGCAACGTCGCTTATCTTTAATAAAATCACGTTTATATTTATTTATTGTGTGTTTTTAGTATTTGATATTAAAGTGGCAAGAAAAATACTTCATCCCTCAAAATTTCAACTCTATCTTTATAGCTTCACTAATAAGGTCTAATTTTACCCTTTGGTTACGGAACTCTAAAACCTCTTACGCAGCCTTATGTAGAAATTATCATTAGTCAACCTCACTCTGGTATATTTGACATAATTCACTCCTTATCATATTTTTTAAAATGCTAAACTGTTATCCATACAGATTTATGTATAAGTTATTATGTCCCTGTATTTGATACTTAACACGGGCATATTTGTAAATAATTAATAGTTAATTTCCACTTCATCACATCTTTCAAACGGCTTAACATATTTCCATAAAACTTGATATTTCATATTTCAATGACTTTTATTTGGTACCGAATATTTTACGAGTATATCTGTAAGCATTCGATTTTTCATTGCCACTTTCAATCCTTATAATTGGACAAGGATTTACAGATATTTAATAAAAAAAAAGGATTTATTGCGAAACCTCCTTAGGAATCCCTCTTCCAAAATGCATTTACGATTAAAATTCAAACTTTATTTCAGTAATATAAACACTTACATATGTTAAATTTCATCTTAAATGAAGTATACAAACTCAGAAAGATTATGATTTTTCCTTCAGAAGAGTAATGTTTAATGGTAAGGTATCATCTCTCTCTCTCTCTCTCTCTCTCCTATGAGTGTGAACTCTCTCCCTTTCTGTAGCGGCCTAGAACTATGACTAGATAGCTTATAGATAGAAGGTACTATGGTGGGCTTAATCAAAGGTATCGACCACTAAAAATACCGTAGCGATTTATGAATCAAATTGTTAACATCGATAATTGCGGTAGGCTTGCGGTTTCGTAGGGATGAGCCTTCTGATATCGACAAATTGATATTAATATTTCAATTACATTTTATTCGATGGTGATTAATGTTTGTCCTTTCAAGGTCTGAAGAAAAATAACGATTCTATTAACAAAAACAATTGTTTTTTAACCATCTTTTATTATTTATTCAATTCCTCAAATCACTTACAGAAAATAATAACACAGGTTCGGACAACTCACACAGCGCAACATAACCCTTAACTAAGCCGACTAACAGGTCGAAAATCGCCGAAATTACTTTTGAAACTATAACTATCAACACTATTTAAATACAGACATCTTTATCGGAATATTTACCACATAATACTTACATAATATTGTAAAGTATCGACGATATCGAAATTGATCATAAAATAAATCGATATTTATCAATGATGAACATCACTACTATGGTTAGCTTCGGAACACCGGTGGCTAGAAACAATATTGATTTTTGATATCGGAGTGGCCATGATTGCGGGAAATTGCTCAATTTGTAGGGACGTTCTATAATTAGCTTCCGTATCGATATTAACTAGTTTTTTATTTTTTACTAGCTATCCACTCGCGGGCAAAGCCGCGAGTAATAGTAGATTTTATCGCGGTATAAAGAAGCTTTTGTCATTTCAAAGTGAAAGTCAAAGTCAAAACGTTTATTTCCTTAGAAGCACATGGCCTACATGGACAGGTCAACTTAAAATTAATAAAACAAAACAAAATATCAAGGAAATAACATTGTTTTGACAGTTTGCTTCAATGGTTTATACTGAGTTGAGAAGCGAATAGAACAACACAGCTTTATCAGTAATTACGATTTTGTATTTTTTTTTATGCTGTATAAGCCTTCATTTGACCACAATCTCGCCTGATGTAAAGTGACGATGTGGTATAAGATGGGACATGAAGACCTAGAAGGTAGATGGCTTCTCCGGGCCATATTACGAAACACGAAAAAATTTACTACGAAAACAGCTAAATTAATGCCAAATTTGATCCAAATCGGGCATTACTAATAATAATCTTTAATTTTCCTGCTTAAACTGGTATTTTACCGCGATAAAGTAGCATTTGTGTTATTCTGATATGTGATCTACATTATTGTAAAGTTTCATCAAAATCCCCTCAGTAGTTTTTACGTGAAAGAGCAAAAAACACACTTCCTCACAAACTTTCGCATTTTTAATATAAGTAGATCTGAATGATGTACCGACTGTACTGTCGATATTACTCCAGTAAATTTACCTAAAGTCCTTGATAGATCATTCAAAAACATAAAAAATGTTAAACTTGTATTTATTTAACCAATGGTGAATAAAGGAGGTAATTCTAAATTCGGCTCGAGTTATTAATGTATCTATTTTGCTGGTTACTTCAGTTGACTTTATTTTATAGTGAACAGATTCAATATTTTCTGTCTTTATAATCAAAAATAATATATTTTTTCAATAATCCCATTACAATGAGCAACGATACAAGATACAAAATCATTTGTTTCCATTGTTTGGTTTTACAAATCTTAGAAGATCAAATAGAAACGTCAAAAATAAATAATAAATAATCGATAAATAATAACGAGTTATAAAATAATTTAATTACCGTTGACGTAAATATTAAAAAATATATTTAATTTACGACAGTGTAATAAGTAATAACACTTCGGCCATGTTGAAAGTAAATATAAAAAGATTTATTTAGATACCCACAGCCTTCAGCTCAATTCATAAAATTTTGTGAATTTATTTTTAAACTCGTTACGCGCAGAAAACCCCCACTGTACTACAGTGGATAGTTTCAATCTCGGCCAGGTGATACCACAACCACTTCCGGTCAATTGACCTTGTATTTTATCTTTCTATGGAATTGAGATGTAAAGAATAAAGTTGTTGAAATGTATAATTTGATGTTATGACGCCGTTAGTGGCTTGCTTGTTTTAGATATTGCGAGTTCCATTCCCGTCAGGGACTAGATTTTGTTTTTACAATTTCTGGTTTATCAAGGTGATTGTTTTAAAATATCTTTATTGAAACATAACTTAAATAACAAATTGTATAACTAGTGTACTTTGATAACCTAGTTTTACAAACAATGTACAGAAATAAATATATTCTAACGACATTTCGTCATTTATAGAATTTTTTGCGGAAATAATAGAAATAAAAATAACAAAACTTGGGAAATATGCTTGCGGGACTGAGAGCGCTCATTAATTTATTTTAATATACGTGAGCTTTAGTTAAGCCTCAACGTTTATCAAGGTGATTGTATATTCTTGAAGACAATAGGCATAATGACTACAAAAAAAAAACAAGTATTCTGTTTAGTCCTTCTGATAGTAAAATACTGGACACAGAAAAGGATAAATATTTCCGGACAATCCACACAACACACACACACAACAACAACAACATCTAGCCCCGTGGTAAGCTCTCAGCTTGTGTTACGGGTACTAGACATCTAACATAATTAATATAATAGATATACATTAGATTTTTTTTATAAATTTTAATTATTTTTTAAGTAGTGGACGCCTTTGCCCAGTAATGACTCTTAGTAATGTAAAATTAAAAATTAATTATATAACATTACTCATTTATGTATTATTTTATATATCTATATATTAGTCCCATCACGTGTTGCCACTTACGACTGTTGCAGATTACAACATGTTGTTATCCCATACATTTGACAAATCCTACTACTATTATAAAGGCGAAAGTTTGTAAGTATGGATGTATGGATGTTTGTTACTCTTTCACGTAAAAACTACTGAATGGATTTGAATGAAATTTGGTACACAGAATCTCTAGAGCCTGAAAAATAACATATGCTACTTTTTACGAAAACGTCATTCCGCGGGAAAATCCATTACAACGCGGGTAACACCGCGGGGCACATCTAGTATAGTATATAAATTACTTGTTATATGTTATTTGTATATAAACTAAAATATAAATCGGTTAGATTCAAAATGTCTCACTTCGAATAAATCGTAGAAACCAGCACTCTTGCGCAGCTTTCTATAACAGTATTGATCGATGCGCAGGATCGGGTAACAGTGCATTTGATTATAATGCGCGTGCGCGGGCATTAGGGGCCTGTTGGACTAGTGGTTAGTTGGGTGGCTTTTGAATATAATAACCTGTGTTCCGTAGATGAGCAAAAATTTACGTAGCTTTCATGTTTCAAAATAGTCAGTTTTTAAATTCTGCTACATTTAATTATGTAGCCTAAAGTTTACTAAATTATGCTTGTTATAATAATTAAATGTGCAACGGAAATCGGAAAATACAAAAACATATGTTTTTTTTACACATTAGCTTATATTTACTACAATAATAATGACTTAAATTCAATTAATTAATTATAACACGGTGCTACTATTTCATACTTTTTCTTATATATTTTATGCCCTTCGACACCGAGTTTGGAATCAAACCCATTGCCTATTGCGCCGCAAGCAGACCTTCACCCACCACGCCATTGAGGCAGTCATATTTCGTCTTTCACATCATTAGCTTCATTTTATCCATAGGAAGTCCACTGCATGACATTGGATTAGTCTTTTATGAATCTGGGATTATAACTTTTTTCTTTTTTAATTGAAGAAATTAATTTATGCTAAGAATTTGTTCAGAGACTGAACATGTCACCGTTGTATTACAGCATCTTTATTTACGTTCCCACTGCTGGGACACAGCGACTTCTCTCTTGATGAGGGAGATTTGGCCTTAATTCACCACGCTGGCCAAGTGCATACATATACATAATGTCCTTGTATTGATAATCATTGTTGTACTAATCATTAATATACTATTATAAAGGCGAAAGTTTGTAAGTATGGATGTATGGATGTTTGTTACTCTTTCACGTAAAAAATACTGAACCGATTTAAATGAAATTTGGTACACAGAATCTCTAGAGCCTGATAAATAACATAGGCTACTTTTTACCGCGGGAAAACGTCATTCCGCGGGAAAATCCATTATAACGCGGGTAACACCGCGGGGCACAGCTAGTCATTAATATACTCAACGAGAGGCAATAATATTATTTATAATATGCAAATGCCTATAAGCTCGTAATAACTTTAAAAGTTCTGTGAAAATCAGAGCAATTTTGTGAAAGTGCCCCATCTTTAGGACTGCAATTTGGATAACTGCAGTCGTGGCCGCGGGCGAGCGCTAGTTTGTTTAGCGAGATCGCTGCTTATTGGTGTTCTCATAAAAATAGAAAAGTAGTTTATATTAAGATTTATACATTTTAGATCGGCGATTTGAATTTTTAATCAGGTTTTTTTTTACAAACACCTCCCATTGCGACACTATATGTAAATTTCATTTATTGTTAATTTTTTGATTTGTAAATTGGTGTTTAATAAAGTGTATTTTATTGTATAGTGTGCGATTTTTAACAATCTATAGATAATTTGCTGATGGTATTAGGTTTGATTTTATTTTTTATGAGAAATATTTGAAATATTGAAAGGAAAGAGAATTGTGAAAGATAGAACGATTCTGCTGTTTATACGAGGAGTGAGCCCCACTAACCTGGTACTAGCTGCTGCAGGCCACACGTCCGACAAAGGCTCAGCAGGTATCTCCTGGATCCAGCTGGATGGATGGCTGTTTTGGATATCACACACAGAGCACAGCAGAAGTTCACAGATTTTAGATAGAACGTCTATCTGACAACTTAATACGATTAACACTCCGGGAAGAATATTGTCTTCACACGTCGGCGCACAAGGCGGTTGTGATACGCCATTTTGCATCTTTCCCAAATCAGTGTTGCTCCTACCTCATATTTTTTAGCAGAATCGAACATATAGTATCCCTGTTTTTTTTTCTGTTTTAAAGTTCAAATTATAATTAAAAAAGTAAACCAATAGAAGTAAATGGCAACGGGATTTTTTTGTAAAAAAAACTAGATTTAAAATTAAAATTTTCAATCCCTAATTTATAAATCTGAACTGAATACCAGTCAGGCGTTTAATATTATTCATTAAATTTATTTGCTACATTCATAAAATATTTTACTGTTCACCCGTGATTATCTCTAAAATAGTCGCAAAATATGGCATAAATGGGCTTATTGTGTGCTTAAGCTAGAATTAAAAGTTTTTATTTATTTATGATATTTTAGACCATAATATTTTTTTTTGTTTTCAAAACAATTATCAGACAGATACAAGATAAATCATTGCATAGAAAATAAGCCTCTTGATACTATTATAAATAAAAATATATAGCAAATAAAATTTCTTAACTAAAAAACTGAAACAATAACGAAATTCATTATATCTGTAATATTTTCTCACACCTACACCCGATGTTTCCTTGTTCACCGTAAAAACAATTATAATAATTAAAAGTGTTCTAACCCCCTTTGACCTCTCTAACGTCCAAAAGGTTATTACGTCGACAGGTGCCGTCTTCCGTTGAAACAAAAAAAAAACACCCTCAAGAAACCACTTGCTAGAAAACGTACAACCCTACCGATCAGCTGTTTGTCGAACGAATGAATACATCCTTCTTGTTGTTACAATAAGGTTGGAGTTTCGAATCTAGGTTTTATGAATAGAGGTTGGTTAACTGTCAAAAAGTTTCTACTCCAACTTATTTTCTGGTTGTCATTGTTTTGAATTTGGAAACTATATCTTTACTGCAAAGAGTTATGATAACCTTCAAAAAGCTTCTACTACTTTTGTTTTCTGAGAAGTAAATTTTGATTTGAATTTGGAATATGAATTTTTATTGCAAAGAGGTTTGTTTATTTTATAAACAGCTTATTCTCTATTTTGTTTTACGTTAAGTGGACATTGATTTGAATTTGGTACCTAGAATTTTATTGATAAGAGAATGGTGAACTTTCAAAAATATTTTATTTTCTGTACCCAAAATTTATGTACATACGGAATCTGTTCCCTAGCTTCTCAAGCTCTCAAAAAGGTTTAAATTATTTCGTTTACTGTTAGGTTTGATATAACGTTGACTTTGACAGAAGGTAAAACTAGGAAGAAGGCAAAATTACATAGTTCCTACTTTTTTAATGTAATTAGTATTTGAATGGACAACTGATTTTGTTGTCGTCATTGTAGGAACTAAACGGTTACATAGACTACTGTTTTGTGTTTAGATTTAGAAAAAGTCCGTTAGGTTTAAATGTTACTTCTGAACTAACGTTTCGTTGGCAACACTGGTACACGATCGTCATTATTTCAGCTGTGGGACTGTGCGTCGTCCACTACCTATACATACTTTTAAATCCAATTATTTCGATGAGACTTTTGACTTATTAGAGTTGATGACTGACGATTTTATGAAAACTATAATAATAATACACCTTGCCGATTTCGGCTATAGTGACTAGCTTCTTAGCAATGTCTAGATCTTATGTGGCTAATGTACCCAATTCTAGCGACAAACCTGCGATGACCCAAGATGCACATGTAGGGTACCATTAATATAATTGTACTGAATATTGGATAGAATTATATTGGGGGGCTTGGCTTTGAGAACTATAAAGCAATTTTGGCCATATAATAGTTGTCCACATAACAGTGAGTTCAAAATATAAATGTATTTATTGTAGTAGTAAAATAGAACACATGTCAAAAAATAATGAATTAGTCCATCATTTAGATTGTGTATATATATTTTTTTTTTTTTGCAAACATGACGATAAATTATATTTGAGTAACTAACGTACTAAACGGAATACCTATTTTTTATTCAGTCATCGTGTCTATCTATCTATACCAATAATTACGTTAAAAATTGGTTATTCTAATAATACAGGATGTTCAATTTCTGAGTACTTTCCGTATCATTGTCATCGCAGGAAATGACTTCACCCTCTAAATTCGAGGATCCACGCGTCAAATTAAAAAAAATCTATTATATCTATTGTATTTAAGAATGACGACATGTGTTAGGTTTTTTATGTTGATTATCGGTTGTAAATTGTAGTAAATTGATTTTAAAGATGTTATTTGTTGTATGGGTTTTTGTTTGTAACATTCTGTTGGAGAAATTGAAATTGTAGGTTAATACCTCATATATCTTAATACATAAGTTGCTTCTTCGTTTACTTAAAACAGTTTTTTACTAAATTTAACTTAAAGTTACAATGTTTATTAATGAAAATGGTATAAGTATGTACCTATCCATGAAATTAATTTTAACAACGACAATATTTATAAAATAAAACTCAAAGTTATGCAATATTTTCATTAAACTTCAAGACTCTTTGACTTATTGATGATTATTGTATTGATTAGAATTCGCTTTTATCTGACAGTAATTTTTTTTTGTGGGTTCGGGAATGGTTTAGATTCATAATACGGTCAACTAGATGCGAAGCAGGGGCGGACCGCTAGTCTATTATAAAAGAGCTGTGTATTTATTTAAAAATAAAAATTTCAAAGTTAACTCATATTAGTTAAAATACGTATAAGTATCTATTATAAAGAAAGCGATGTAAAATTATATAAAATACTTTAAAGTTTTACAATTTTTTTTTTGAAAGTTAACTAATATTACTTTAAATATGTATAATCTATTTTAAATCTAAGTAACTATATAAATACAAGTTATAAAGAAGCAATATAATTTTCTTTTGCAAACTATACAGTATCTACATTACAAGTGAACCCTCCCTGACCTGGGGGTGAAGGACCGGCCCGACCGGGGTTGACATTTGCGCAAAAAATCACGCGCGCGCCGCACACCTGATGCGCAGGCGCCGGTTTCGCGCCTTTAATAACTGTTAGTTTAACTGAATGGGAGAGATGGGGAAGCTAACGAGTGAAGTTTTTTGGTGACTTTTTTTATAATTTTTTTTTGTTATATGTAGTTAGGTTTAATAAAAAACAAAAAAAAAAGTTTTTATTGTAAAAAAATACAAAAGGTACATCTTATCGCTAGTACGATGTCTTACAGACGACATAGACTACACTAAAAATAAAGTTTAGATTATAAAATTAGGTGTTTCAATAAAATAGTATGAAATTCTATTCAAAATCCTGATGTCGTTTTATTGTAGTTGAGCAAATTTAAAGGAACATGAACACAAAACTAAGTATTAAATAAATAGCCTTTTAACATTTTATTTACACTGACGTGAAATGATAAAACTTGACCTACTAATTATTAATATATTTTACAAAATAATCAATATATATTCTTAAAGAGATTTTTTTTATTAAATCGGATTATTCCTAGTTATGGTGATTGGAGAAGGCCTTTTCCCATCAAAGACACTAAAAGCTAAAAAAAAAAACAAAAATATTACAATAAAATTATAAAATACCGTTAAACACTAAAAATCATCCCCACATAGTGTTGCACCCCGCCCCGCCTGTCACTATCACATTAGAATTGTAAATTCACAACAGGTGCTAAATGTATGTGAGAAACGTTGAAATTAACATAACCGACATTGTTGTACGGCGGAACAAATACTATTCTGAAAATTAATAAGGTCATTATTAAATGAGGAATATTAAGAAAAATGGACGAAAATATTCCCGCCAAGAGCTCGGTCTGTGGCGCTATTTCTAGGTCTATTTAAACTAATAGTCTAGTATCCGTTACAATGACGGCTCGAAGGACCATATAGATGTATGGTCCTTCGAGCCCTTACACCGTAATTGATAAATGATAGAGAGATGATTTAATTAATATGTTGATTTAATGCTAGTGATGAATACACAGGTTAACGGTCGAACGTTTCTTTTTTTTTTTTGAGTTTTTCTTGATAAGAAAAAATTGATCACCAAGGTGCTAAATATGTGCAATCGACATAGATTGTACAAAAGCATGTTGCTGTGTGAATTTATGTGTATTCCTGTAATTTTTTTTTCGAGTTCACTGCAAAGATATCACCATGGTACAAAATGTACTATTATTAAAATCAAAAAGCAAGCACCATTTAGTGTGTCATTATTAAATTTATCAGATTTTGAAAGTTTGACAAACAAATAAAAAAAAACTATATATTGACTTGGCACACGATGTTTTGTCAGATACATTATAATTATAACAGATAATAATAGATAGATATAAAAAAAATCGCAATTCAGGCAGGCAAAAGTCATTTGACCATAGAGCCTCATTTAAACTGCTGTATGTTCAAGTGACTTTTGCTCGAGGCTGTATGGTAAATTTACTTGTGCCTAACTAAAGAAATAATTAAAAAGTTACCCTACATTATTATTATTGTAGGATTTATATAATCTAATTGTAACAAAAAAAAAACTTCTATTTGATATCATATTTTATGTTATACAAATCCAATATATATATAAATTCCGTGTATGGTGATGGAATAAACATTGGATCTGAACATAGCCATCCTAAGGTTGTCTGGTAGAAATAGCTTTAAGCAATAAGACCGCCCATTACGCAGTTCATATTAAGCTTTAAGTCGCTTTTGTATTGTTTTATCTTGGTGTGTAATAAAGAGTTATAATATTATTATAACTGTAGTATAGGCTAGTTAAAACCGCGAAATTCGGTAACTGCGAGTTTTGCATTAAAAAGCGATACATACATTAACTATATCTACAAAAAAAGCAAGTACAAGCCACATGTCTAACCTATTTGGGCAGATACAATCATTTCCAACTGTTGTAATCTTGCGCACGCGCCGTTACGTCAGCTGACACCTGCGGGGTTGCGCCACCCTCGGCAGGTTGTAGGGGTAGTCACAATAATTTGTTAATGATTGGGATTTTTTTTGTAGTTGGAAAGCTCGTCAATTGTCCGCTTCTGGAGCAAGTAGCGGGTTTGATTCCTAAGGATTTTATTTTACGAATCCGAGAAAACTAAGCAGTGTCAATAAGACTTACGTGTCCATGGTTAGTTATGCCAAATTAATATTCAATTAATGAATAATTAATTCTGCCTTTCTTATCCAGTAACAAACAGAAAGTTTTGTACATATACCGCGGGTTTTGAAGTTTGCACCTTTTTGGGAAATTAACATACGTCCATGCAAACATTCATCACCATCATCATCACCCTATTAACGTTCCCACTGCTGGGACACAGGGACTTCTCTCTTGGCGAGAGAGATTAGGCGTTAATTCACCACGCTGGCGCTGACCAAGTGCGGGTAGGTGAATGCCACATGTCCTTCAAACTCTTTTAAGTTCTCAGAACATGCCGGTTTCCTCACGATGTTTGCCTTCACCGTTAAAGGTCGTGTTTTAAAGCGCACATACATTTTTCAAGAAGAAAAATCCAGAGGTGCGTGGCGGGGTTTGAACCCACGACCCTCGGAATGAAAGACGAGTGTGCCAATACGGCTTTCACAAACATTCGCGTTCATATTATTAGAAATATTTATTCCCGAATTGTCCACACCGTTCACTTAAAAGCTTTTAGTTATGTAATTTTCAAGAGCTCGTATGCCTTTGTAATGATAACCAGTTTGTTATCAGCTGTTATCGACGCCCAGGTGCAATGACCCCTAATTACGATAGACAATAGGAAAACTCAATAATTACTCGATAATTATCGTAAAGACACGAGATGTTTGATTGAGTTTTTATGGAGTTATAACCGACGAAACAAAATGTTAAAGTTCTTAGGAATATTTTAAGAAATTAAATTGTGATGATTTTTAATAAGTGTGATACCTCACTTTTTAGGTTTAACTAATTAAAAAAGCAAAAATATAAATTGTTTAAAGAAATATTTGCTATTAAGGAAATTTCTCCCTCGTCAAGAGAGTATCCCGTCCGTGGTAGTCCCTGTCTCCCAACAGTGGGAAAGTAACAAGTTGAAATTAAGAATCAATTTAACCCGACTGTTTTATAACTTTTGTGGGATTTTTTACAGTCTATAAGCCTTGTATGTGAGAAAAGAGAAAAAATCCTTGAGAATTGTTTGTTTTGCAACTTGATTTCTATATAGATTCTAAACGATCGAAAAATATAGAAAAAAAAATTAATTACCTATTCAACGATATCCTACAAGATATAGTTTGTTGACTTTATTTTTACAAAATGGCGTCCAGTAGTCATTATATTGGATTTAGTGACACTCGCCGGACTGAGAGAAATCGATCGACGCATGAATCATAAAATCGGAATAGGCGTTTGGTCTGTACTAGTGCTACAAAGGAACATACAAACATACATACATCGACTGAATACGTTACCACATAATTTAGGCCTAGGAATTACGGCCTGAGAAGTTCCTGTGTCCCAGCAGTGGGAACGTTAATAGGGTGATGTTGCTTAAGTTAATCTATATTTGGGCTGTGTATTTAGTTATACAGAACAAGTAACTTTTAAATACATCGTAAATATTAAACGAAAAATCGCTGGGAACATCAAGATACCATACATTTATAGCCAGCGTATTTTATTTCAAAGATCCTCTGCAAAATTATATACATTAGAGAATGATTTCCGTCTGTCGGTCACACAATAGTGTTATTAGGGAAGGAGCGGCGCAAGGTCAGCTGACGTGGTCTCTGACTCATGGCTTTGACGTCTGGATAGACTGAAGTCTAAAGTTTTTCATGTTTATACGTGAAAAATGGCGTTCAACTGAGAGATATCTTTTACACTTTATAATTTTATTTAACTCGACACTGGCAAATTGTCGCATCAAGCGCAAAGTCCAATTAAAAAAAAACTAATGTTTATGCGTGTTATACGTATTAATGTAGATATGTATTTATGAAACTCCATTAGTTTATTTTGACAGCAGGTAATAAGGTAGACTAAAAATATTTGTCCGGTATTTAGATTATTAAGCAGGGTTGTTCTATTCGCTTCAGCGTAAAAAATTGAAGCAAACTGTCAAAACAATGTTATTTCCTAGATTATTCTTCGTTTTTATTTAAATTAGCTTTAAGTTGACCTGTCCATGTATGCATAAGCGTCTAAGGAAATAAACTTTTTGACTTTGACTTTGCTTGTCACCATCCTCTGGGCTGGGCCAGTGCGTGAAGCGATTTTTTCGTGTTTCGTAATGTGGTCCGGAGATGCCATCTACCTTCTAGGTCTTCTTGCCCTATCTTAGACCACATTGTCGCCTTACATCAGGTGAGATTGTAGTCTATTGTATTGATTGTAGTATTGTAGTAGATTGAAAGCTTATCCAGAGTAAAAAAAATAGCGAAATATCAAGGCGTTACAGTGCATTGAATGGTTGATGATTTTAACTACCTACAAGTGATATGAATGTCGCAGTCAGATCATAATCCGCTGTTTTACATACGCTAGCTGGTTACAAAACAGCGCCGTTTTGTAAAACAGCGGCGGTCAACGATTCGCCGGATTTAATGCATACGTCTCTAGCCGCCTCTTTGATAGTCGCGAGGTTCGATTCTCAACGCACGTGGCGCTGTGAAGGTCTTGTACATGTTTTTTCTAAAAAAAATTTAAAACATTCTTTCTGGTGTTTCTGTAGTCAGTCATTGTTCAATCTTACGGCGCTTTACAGATGCTTTCACGAAAAAAGAATAATAAGATATATCTCTTAGTATGTTTTTGTTTATATTCGGTCTTGTATACGTGGTTTGCGGGGCATCGCTTTGCTGTGACACAGTTCACTACAACACAGGAGCTAAGGTCCTAAAGACTGAGTTAATTATGTGATACTTTCTTTGGCTTTTAATAATTGATTGGATGAATCTAGACTTCTTTAGAGGAAATGTGTACGTTCACGGTGCTGCCAACTGGTGCCAACAATTTGAATGTTTTACCCCATCATGTTTTATACTAGCACTAGCGGCCCGCCCCGGCGTCGCAGGGGTATAAAATATATCAGTCACCTAACACCAACAATACCTAGTACAAGCTCTGCTTAGTTTGGGGTCATCTTAGTACTGTGTGGGAAGTCCGGAACTATTTTTTTTTTTATTTTATAGATGGTGCACGTTCCCTATACCTTATTTCACAGTAATGCAGCCATGTTTACATTACAAAGCTCAGCAAACTAACCTAGAAAAAGACAATAAGCTCCAATTCACACGTTCCCACGGCCATGCCAATGTCTAGGCCGGTTATGTCATGAGAACGAAGAAAGTAATCTGATTACCGCACAATACTTCTGTTTATGTCACACGGAAAATTCTAATGAGTGACGTAAAAGTCAAATTTGGTCGATAGATGGCGCTTATACAACAATTTGGTCCGGACATGGCGCTTGTCGGTTAATTGTAAACAACAGACACTACAAAATTATAGTGTCATTGTTATCAACATACATAGATTAGATTAAAAACTGGATCTTTTATTATTATTATGTATAAGACTTAGTCTTCTCGGTTTTGGAAACCGGTAATTACAAAAACGTACGGGCCTAGGCCAAGTGCGTTTCAGTGGGAAGAGTTTCATTTGGCGATTCCGTTTGCAAGAATTTTCTCACAATTCTGCAGGTATTTAAAATAACTGCCTTTTGTAGCAGAACGTAGGAATGTTTAGGCATATCTAGAAATTCTAAAGACTGAAAGAGTTGTATAGGGATAATACCGGTTGTTGATAACACTATTGGTACTATTTATTGCACAAAAGAAAATAAGAAACATTTTGTACAAAAGGTGGGCTTAATGCTAAAGCATTTTCTATTTTTTTTTTTATGTTTTTTACAAAGTGATTAACCCCGCTTATAGGTTGATGCGTAGATCGGTCCATGCGTATAATGAAAGACGTGGGTTCGAGTACCGCATCTCGCTGGTAATCTACGTTACTTCGTCTTAATTTTTTCTAAACAAATTTAGAATATTATAAACTGGATATTTGCTATAATTAACAGATTATTATGTTTCGTATCGTATCATAAAAGTCCTTACAAATAAAATATATGATGAAAAATATTTTTTAGGTACTTATTTTCGTGTGTGCCGTGCCTGAATTAAAAATGTATCAATCCACTGTCTGACCGTCTGTCTACTAATCGCCTTACTTTAATTCTACTGTTATAATATAAAAAATACGCTTAACATTGTGCTGTAATATCGGGAAACACAGAAATCCTTAAATTAGGACAAATTATCAAGTTGGTATGCACAAATTGATCCGAAAAAGACACAAAACTCCATCTTACCCTAACAGGGTAAAACTCACAAAAGCAAACAAACCCTGGATAGTTTATTAAAAAACAAATAAAATGCCGTCACAAAGACCCAGCGAACATTTTAACCCAATTAATTAAAAAGGCAATCCGTTTAACTCACGCGAGGGGTCCAAGCGATGTAGGGCACAATGGGGTGCAATGCCTGACCAATTACTTGTATGGGAATTCGGATGTTCATTTGGATACTACATGTTCTCGAATGGAAAACGGCAGTTTTTGAATTTCCATTCTTATTTATTTTTGTACCGTCTGCGATGTTTTTTTATTTTTTTTTTTTGCTGGCTAAGCCTTCAATTGATCACAATCTCACCTGATGTAAAGTGACGATGTGGTCTAAGATGGGACATGAAGACCTAGAAGGTAGATAGGCTTTTCCGGGCCACATTACGAAACACGAGAAAATCGCTTCACGCACTGGCACAGCCGCGGCCGAAGCCTACCACCAGAGAAATTAATTAATTTTACATAATACGCTGAAATTGGAAAATATGAAGCTATTTATGACAACATCAGATTTCTCTAAGCCTTCAATATTATTTTATATATTATCGTTAATACATTCATTTTGAAAAGATTATAAAAAATGCTTATAAAAATATGCGATGACTTTTTAAAATAAATAAGGGTTTAAACAAATTTTGTTATAACTAGGTAAATATAAATACATTATGGTAACGTATTTAATATAGTAACAGGTTTGTTTTTATTGTAATATAAAACAGTTAATAATTTTCGACTTCCGATCGACTTCCTCCAGTAGGGTTTAACAAAGGGTAGGTCAATTATCGTCTTGCGCTTACGCAGGGCATGTTAAATGTACCGTAAAATTGCTATTGTTTACATAATAACTCATTTTTACGTTTTAACTTTTAGCCCAGAAGCCGTCACGCTTGGGGTGTAATGGGGGTTGCGAAATTGAGCACTTATTAGGGGTAAGGTGTAATTTAATTCATATTTATCATTTATGAGGAAAAATTGAGATTACAACTTGAATTCTTAAAATCCTTTCTTAGAAGTAACTTGTATAATAAACATAATTCTTTATTTTTAAGGAGTTAAATTCTTTCTTCGCCTTTGCGGTCTGTTTGTTTATATCTTCTAAAAGACTCAACGGATTTTAATTCAGTATTCATCGATAGATAAAGTGATTTAAACGGAAGGTTTATGTTTAATCTCTACCCGTGAGAAGCTGGGGTATACAAGTGTTCACTAGTAAATGTAGTAAAAAAAATAAAAATTACTCTATCACTAGTCTAAATATATTATATAATTATTATGAATTTAAAGTCCTCTGCCGATTCTGTATGTCCCTGTGTTCGCGATAAACTCAAAAACTACTGAACGGATCTTGATGCAGTTTTCAGCAATAGGTAGAAGTAGAGGTCGCTTTAAATAAATAATTAAATTAAATTTGTAAGCACAAAAAAAAACTGTCCTTTAATAAATCTAAAATAAGGATAAAATGATTTATGACAAGATGGCCGACAACAAAATGGCGCGGATGATAACAGACAAAAAACAATGACATTGAACACATAATTGCCGTAAGTGCCGCCGAAATAGACAAAGGCTTTATTTAATTATGACTATAGTGTCCATGGTGACGGAAATAACATGAAATCAGGATTTTTAGAGGTTTTTAGTAGATACGTATTGTGAAATATTTTGATTTTTTTAACCGACTTTCAACGAAAGAAGGAGGATCTCAAATCGTCGCGTATGTTTTTTTTTTATCTTATATTGTCAGATAGTCTTGCTAACCAGTAAATAGGAACATACATTTTAAAATTCTACTGAATCATTAAACTAATTTTCGGATGGGCTACCAAGGTATTCACAATAATAATAAAAAATGTATGTGTCTAGAGGTATGTTCTGTTTACTTCGTATGTTGGGCGCTCCAAAAATACTAGATTATATATATATATATTTTTATTAATTTAATAAGAAAGGTCCTCTTTAAAGAGCATCACAGTTCCGGTGTGGCGGGTTGTTTTATTTTATTTATTTATTTTATTTTATTAGTAAAACAAACAGTTATAATTCCTTATCTTAATACACATATTAAAAGCTACTAACCATTTATATGTTTTCATTTGTATTTATATGTTGTGACGGATACGTTCAGTAAATATTGCTCCAAAGAATTACGTCACGAGAAACTTCAATGCAATGTATCGTCTTAATTTTTCGTTTGCAAGAGAAAAAAAAATATGGGTAGGTACATAATTTTATGTTATCTGAATGACGGACTAATTGTAACTTTTTGGTCATCTATCCTTAATCTATTATAGACTCATGGCCACAATAGTCACACTACGAACAACTGATATACGTATATCTATAATATGTATAGATAACAAGTTGGGGCGCTCGACTCTACCTGCTAAAACTATACCTATTTATATTCTAGCGTTCAAGGACTCATCCAAAACAGTTTTATAATTCAGTAGGTATGTGTAAATGTTGCCTGCCGGGTATGTGTCATAATGGAGTAAGTAATTATTATAATATATGGGCTTACATTGTTTATATTGGCAAATTTTTAATAGGGGCGACACAGTATCTAATTATAATTCTAAGTTGGGGAACTGAGATCTGCACTGACAACTGACATCTCGCCTGTGAGTGTTTTGTGCATTATCCAAATGTGTGTGACACAGTATTGAATAGAAATTACGAATGGTATTATGCTCATTATCCCTAGCCTGCTGAAATAATAGATTTTCCGTAAAAGTAGTATCTTTGTCCTTAACTGGGCTAGACCTATGTCCATGGCAAATTTGATCCAAATCGGGCTCCACTTGCAATAACTGATATTCAAGCGAAAAGTGGTATATATGTTATTCTGATAGGTTATTGCTATATTATTGTGAAGTTTAATTAAAATCCATTCTGTTTTTTATTTGAAAAGCAACAATCATTATTACTCATCGCAATGTCACAGATAAGACGTTCAATAAGAAATTATAAGTAACGCTTTTGTGTAATTTGTATGTACTAAATTTATAAGTCGCAAGCCCCCAAACCCGAATATTGATGTTTGGCACTTTCTTATTAAATTGATAAAACTAAAAATAGGTGTCCAGTATTATTGAACTTACTCTTTTCTAATTTACTATATTATTATAACAATTTAGTGTGATATTTGTTTAAAGTGAAGGCATGTCTCTATAGTTAGTGATTATGATTAGGTACACATAAGATAAATATCTGCGGATATCTGAGGGAACAATATGTGGGAAAGACGACGCGAGGGGTATCGTTGTCTTCGGATATATCCGGAGATATTCTTTATTAAATAATAAGGGAACTGTAAAATAAAATTACGAATCTTATCAGTTGCCAAATGCTGTGTGAATACTGAATAGGCATGTTGCCTTGCCCGATCTAAGCCGATCAAAAAACTGTTAAATAAATTAAATTTTGTTTCATTCATTCAATAAAAAATTTATGTAAAAAAAAAATTAAAAAAATTGTGTAATTTTTTTATCTAAATCATGGATTTTTTTTTTGAGTTATTAGTTGGTAATATAAAAAATATACGGTGAAGGCAAACATCGTGAGGAAACCGGCATGTTCTGAGAACTTTAAAAGAGTTTGAAGGGCATGTGACATTCACCAACCCGCACTTGGCCAGCGTGGTGAATTAAGGCCTAATCTCTCTCGTCAAGAGAGAAGTCCCTGTGTCCCAGCAGTGGGAACGTTAATAGGGTGATGATGATAAAAAATATGGAGTCATTGCAGTATTGAAATTACTATTTTATCTTGTGAATTACATCTGAAATTGTTTTGAAAATAAGTAAATAAGAACACGATATATTTTTGATGTATCGTTTTAATGTGTTTCAGTTACATACAAGCAGATACTACGATTCTGCGTAAAAAAACTCTTTTTTAATAACGAGGGGTTTCCGACTTATTTGTATTGAGCCTGGAAAACTTTCTAGTCCGCCATGTTATCCCATAAATCACCCATTGAATAACTTATATTTAATTTGTGGTTTACTTAACAAAATAACATACCCCAAAATAACATACAGTTACCCAAAAAAGTCTTTCAAAAATTATAAAATCTAATCAAAAGTTTATCGTAACTAAAAATTTCATACATAATATACATATTCAATAAATGGACAAATAATAATAAACCAAATACAATCTTTAATATTAAAAAAGCCGTGTTGGCTAAGTGGAAGGACACTCGACTTTCAATCCGAAGGTCGTGGGTTCGAACCCCGCCACGCACCTCTGGATTTTTCTTCTTTAGAAATTTATGTGCGCTTTAAACACGCGCTTTTACGGTGAGGGAAAACATCGTGAGGAAACCGACATGTTCTGAGAACTTTAAACAGTTTGAAGGACATGTGACATTCACCAACCCGCACTTGGCCAGCGTGGTGAATTAAGGCCTAATCTCTCTCGTCAAGAGAGAAGTCCCTGTGTCCCAGCAGTGGGAACGTTGATAGGGTGATGATGATGATGATGATGAATCTTTAATATTAATCTTCTTTTTTTTATATCGAAATTTGATATTAATCTTTGACAAGCAACTGCCATTTTTCAGACCACATCAATTTCGGTATAAAAATAAACTTAGCCATACTTTATAGGACACTATGTCTCGACACAATAAATTCACTATCCTCGCACACATCCTCGGGCGGCGGGCCGTGCGCGTCCCATTGTGTGAAGTTCCCATAACCTTGCGGACATCGGGGTTACCTTTTTGTAGGTACGACTTAATGACGCGTATTTATTTATTGGTGAAAATTTTAAGCATATACTTTGATATACATATTGTAGTCGCTCCAAGTGGTTTCGTTAATTTCCTTAGAAGCACAGGTCCAAGCATACGTGGTCAGGTCAATCTTAAATTAAGAAAACTAAATTTTTAAAATAAGAACTATCAAGAAAATAACTTGGGCTTGACAGTTCGCTTCAGTTGAATTTCTTATTCGTACCGTAATAAAATGATTATTTGATTATTTACCCCAGTTAAAGCAACTTTTTACCACGATCAAAGCAGCGGGCGGTATGCTAGTATGTACATCACCTAACCCCAAACTAAGCAGAGCTTGTATTATAGGTGTTAGGTGACTGATATACTACAAAGATAATTTTTTTTTTGTAAATACATACCTAC
This sequence comes from Gymnoscelis rufifasciata, assembly GCA_929108375.1. Taxonomy (NCBI): domain Eukaryota; kingdom Metazoa; phylum Arthropoda; class Insecta; order Lepidoptera; family Geometridae; genus Gymnoscelis; species Gymnoscelis rufifasciata. The sequence continues at coordinate 591,699 of OV815327.1, read as the reverse complement.
CTATGATACATAGAAAACACCCAGACCCGAAACTAGAAATTGTAGATAGTACAAAGCCCCCGGCGGGCATCGAACCCGCAACCTCTTCTGTCTCAGGCGGACCCTAGCCCACCGAGCCACAGAGGTAGTCGAATACACACGAACTTCAGATAATTATGAGTTTACCTACTGATGTATTTCACTTCAGAGTTTTTTGTTCAGTAATACCGGTTTTCTCTGAATCACACAATGACGTCATACGGTTTAATGTTAGGTACCTACAGTTTTAAGTGATTCAGGCCCAAATTACCAAGAATGATTCGGGAATTAAGTAATTATGTGGATTTACTGCCAAATGGAAATAAATTGCGTATTTAAACCGTTTTGGAGCAGAAAACTCCTTTGGATCTTATAATTATCGTTATTGTTGAGTCCGAAGTTTAATGTTTTCCTTGAAGGCAGTCAGTACAATTTTATTAAGTAACTTGAAAAATCTTAAGTGGGATTAAGAAGTTAGTTAAAAGGGTGAACTCAATTCTACACTAAAACCCTAATTCATTCTTTAAGCAAAGTTTTTGCCGATAATATATATTTTTACAGTTTTACTTATTTTTTTTAAAGCAGATTTTTCCTTAAATCCTTCTTGCTATTGAAGCTATCTTTAAATGTCCTATTTAATTTGATTAATAATAAATATCATGGTATATATTAGAATTAGAAAATAAGTTAATTTGATAACGTACCTACATATGTTATTTATTAAACTTATTTATAAGATCGCAATTGCAAAATGGATGTCATTACTTAATTCTTGCTTGGCCAGATCTATACTATAATGCTGTTATACGAACATAGTAAACTTATTCATGGGACATGTTAGTACGTACCCAGATTTAAGCTGTACGGTCCACCACGAATCTTTTAAAATCGGATAAGGCACAAACGAGAAAGTTAGCAGCATTTGCTATAAACGCAGATTGTTCAATAAAAAGCTGTCTTGATTGAAAACTTTACAAGTTTATATCGGACTATAATTTTGAAATATATCTAGGGGCACGGCAGTGCCTCCACCAAGTCGAGCAAAAAAGCGTCACGGCCGTACCATCCTTTTCTCGAAGCAATTCAGGCCATTTTCGACCCCCTGTAACTTCGTTTTGGATAAAACTAGAAGACTGAAATTTTCAGTAACCATGCAGGATTGTAAAGACACGGTATATTTCAAATTTCATTCAATTTGAACCAGTATTTTAAGAATTATAAAAAAATCCTCCTACAAATATAATCAAAATCTTTAACTCAGGTAAACATATAAAAGAACCTTGTCCATTATTAATGAATGTAAGTAAATACGGAAAACAATGGGTGTCCAGCGAGACTCCGCCGCGAGCTGACATACATACATTACGTACATTTAATTTGCAAAGCGGAAACTTATGATTTATACTAAGAATACGCTCGCCATTGTTTTGAGATTTGATTATTTAAATATTTACGTTAATAAACATATATTAAGGTTAGTTACTTAATAGGATAAAATGTTTTTAACTGTTAATGCCTATATATCATACTTACTAAAGACAATCTAGGAACGCATGAGTGCCTAGCATAAATGTTCCTTTACACTTATTACTGAATAAAACATTTACATTTTTCAGGTTGGCTATATAGCAGAAATACTTTGAATCATGATTTAGAGAGATAATCATAATCATAATTAATTTGATACCTTCATGTGATTAAATAAAGGTTGCATTAATTTTATTCCCCGACATGAGCCCTGTTGAGACATTACAACATTAAATCCTAAGGGATTAGCTGAGGTATTCCAACAGGAAAACCAAGCTTGAAACCAAGTTATTCCAAAAAGAGGACCAATTCTAATTAAAGGTCTAGTGATGGGGTTGTACGTAATTATAAACTATTGAACTGAAACTTATGAAATAACTGCCCGGTATGGTTGCGACGTCTGTGCGTTGTACTCGTAGTTGCGTTGTGGTTGCGTTGTGGTTGTCGCATGGTCGTGGTACGTGTGTTTTGTCACTTATACCGCGTTAACCCCAGTGGTATGCTTTACCTAGAAAAAAAATTAAAGCTCTATCTAGGTCATATAAGTTCTAAATTGAGTTTCAAATAAATCCATTTAAGCCTCCCTAATTTTAATGGTGTGCGTTATGTGATAAATTAATTGCATCTAATAGATGAAACTTAATAAAATCTTGAAGGAATTTTTCCTAAAAGATTTGCCACCTTTTGAAAAACCCCGGAAGTAAATACTGTTTATAGAAATTTTCTGAATTAGTTCAGTAATTGACACGCGAAGAAAAGTTAACACACCGTTGTAAATGCATTCGCAGAAACAGATTTATATAGCATAAATTATGAGCTCTTAATGGAGAATTCTTATAGTATTCTAGGCACTCTGTTTTCTAGTGATGTATAAGATATTTTTATAAATAGGGGATTCAAACAACAGTCCTTGGTACAATTTGCCGCTAAAACCATCATTCATTCTCAAACAAAGAACGAGGCGGCACATCCACCAAGCTGCATTTTATATATTAACGATATAAGAACTGAAATAGAATTTTCAATTTACATACTCTTTCTCTTGTTACAGGTGGAAATGCTGAAACACCAGAAGAGCCGTAAAAAGAACTCATGACAATCACACAAACAACACAACCGAATCATAAAATGACAAACTGAATTCCTACAAAAATACTCCAGTAATTCTCCTTCGATAGTCTTAGCTTAGTGCCAAGTAGACAAATAAATTGGAAAGCAAACAAAACCAAGAACAAAACACCTAAAAACTTATTGAATGAATAAAAAACGCTAATGATCTGAGAATATCAAAATCGATTAACGGTTAAAATAGTCGAATAGCTAAAAGCGAAAAGTTTTAAAAGTCAGATTCAACGAAACTACAGGACGTGCCAATAATTACATCGCTATTGTTAAAAAAAAACATAAATAAAGTGTTCCTAAGTGGTCTAGACTAATGACAGTGATATAAACACAGAACTTACCAGTGATAAAGACAATTTGAGTAACAGTGATGCTAAACAAATGACAAAGTTATTTAACTGTTAAGTGATCTTGACACTTCGGAAGCTAGTGATGTTATAAAAGGATTTGAATGTGATGTGCTAGGTGACATAAACGATGGATTTACATGCACAGCCGCTGGTGGTGCATTCGTATGAGCACCATGCACCCTTGTTGGAGGTGGAGGGGCTGGATCCTCACAGTCCTCAGCAGAAGGTGCTGATCCATGCTCCTACTCTGCACAGCCAGGATCTGATGGGAGATCATCGGAATGGAGGTAAGTGCTTGATTATTCTGTAAGTCCATACCATAAATGAAAAATAGTATATAGCTATTTGCATATATTTAGAGTCTATATCTAGCAGTAGGTGTAAGCAAATGCAAATGATCATTATTAACAAAATTTAGAATGAGCTGCATCAAAAGAGGATAAGTTTTACAAACACCATCTTAGAGTCCCATGACCCATATTCCTATCGGTTAAGAAACGAGGCTAGGTACAGCCACAAAACCGGATAGGACAGTGTGGTGGATAAGGGTCCGAGTTCCCCTTATATTGTGAGGAAGAACTATGTCCAGTTGTGTAAAAATATGATGAATGATGAGTTGCATCGTATTTTAAATTTCATAAAACACAAGATTACAGTCGAATGAAATGAATTTTATTTTGCACACAAGTTGTCAAGGAATTAGATTTAAAACTACCAAGCTATGCAATACAAACCCTGTAACTAAATAAACTGAATAAAAATAACAAATCTCGTTATTGTCAACTTATAACAAAATTAACCAATTTATAACCTTAAGTCTCCTGGTAGTAATGATACATTAAAACAAAATATTGGTGTTGAGAGCAGATGTGTCTCATCTGATGCAGAGTACGACTTTACAGATGAGCAGTACCAAGCCCACAGCAGCAACCAGAGCGGAGATGGTGAGTACTAGATTATTACTAGTCTTCTACTATTAGCGCTATAAATGGTGATGGTGAATCATTGAATTGAATGTAAAAGTAGATTTAAAGTAATCCAGTTTCATGACAATGAAATAGATAAGAGCTTGAAATTATATAAAAACCTGTTTTGGATATGGGGAAGCACACTCGACTCTTATTTCAAAGGTTTAAAGGCCCTAAACCTCGCTTAAAACCCTCCTTGAAATATGTGTGTGCGCTTTAAACACGTGCTTTAATCTAGAAACACACATCAATAGGAAACCGGCAAGTCTGAAAACTTTGAAGAGCTTCAATACATGTGACATGCACTTGGCCAGCTTGGTGAATTAAGGCCTAATGTCTCTACTCATGAGAGAAGTCCTCGTGCCCCAGTAGTGGGAACGAAGATAGGGGTGTATATGCTGCTCTAGTAGTACCCAGTAGAAGACAGTTTGCAGATCATAAAACATTCCAGGTTTTTCATTATTGGCTGATATCTATATTATTATATTATGTACAATATCAAGACATTCTTATAACAATAGAACTGTTGCTTATAGGTCTTGCTTATTATTTTCAAAAGGAGGATGTTCTCAATTTTACGTAAGTACAGTCAGTCATCAGTTTTTTTTCTATGTGAACGAAGATAATATTAAAATGTCCTTGATCGGTTCAGAAACTCATCGTTTTTTATATAAATAAATAATAAATAGATAATATTTAAATATTTTATTAATAATTTATAAATATTTTATCCTCCGCTCTGAAGAATAGAGCCATGAAAAACTTATTTAGTCTCTATTAAATAATTATTAACAGTACATAAGTTTAATTTTTTATGCAGAAAAAGATTAAAACGTTAAAATATACTCAAATAGTTTAACCCGAAAAGTGAGGTTTATCACTTATTAAAAATCATGACGTTCTTATAAATGCCACTGACACTGTATATATTAGATTTATATATATGTATGTATGTGCTCAAACCTATCGTATTAACAATCAACTAACTACCTCATTGAGTGTTCCAGAGTTCCCAAGAGTTCACAAATAGGTCCAATATTATTTCTGATCTATAATTATAATAAAAGTGTCAGTTTCAACACTTCTGACAGACACCCGTTTTCAAACCACATCTATAATCACAGATTAAAAATAAAAGAGCCGCTATTAACAACCTGAGACACAAACGAGGTACCAAATCCCATGATTTCCCGAAATATTATAAGGACATTAGCACGTAATATAACAGAGAAGTTTGAGACGGATTCGAGCACTGAGGATTCTGTGTAATTTAACAGTTTATAACACTTTTTAACCGACTTTAAACGAAAAAAAGAGATTCTCAATTTGTCATACATGTTTTTTTTTAAAGTGCCAAAAGATGGTGATCGGTCTTCACCTAGGTTAGTTCTGCGGAAATTGCGTTTGTTGTATTGGAGCCCCCTTAAACATGTTTTTATGTATTAGCATATTGTCTTTATAGCAGCAATTAGAACTTTCGGAGAAGCCATCTACCTTCTAATCTTAGATCACATCGTCACTTTACATCAGGTGAGATTGTGGTCAAATAAAGACTTATCGAGCATGAAAAAAAAAAAAAAAAAGCTACAGAAATACATGTAATTAATTATAAGTATTTATACAAGCTCATAGTACAAGCCCTGCTTAGTTTGGGGTTAGGTTGTGTGATTAGTCCGGTAGTTTTTTGAATGAAACAGTTTGACATAGTTTAAACCCCTTTAGGTAAAGATCCCTAAAACGTGAGAAGTGTCGCATCAGGACGGTACAGTCGGACGTATAATTGTAAGACCTTGTATTTTACTAATGTTCGTGCAAATAAAGAAAATGAAATTTGAATTTCAAGGGTTGGTTAAAATTAACCCTTTAGGTAAAGATCCCTAAAAAGTGAGAAGTGTCGCATCATCAGGTTGGTACAGTCGGCCGCATAATTTCGGGCCATTCATGCGGCTGACACGTTGGAGTAGCCGCTGTGAATGGGCCAGTTTTTGTGCGAGTACACTTGCCTAAATCGCTGTGAAATTAGTTTGGCGTTTTAGTTTTGTTATTAGTGTGGTGCGTTTGATAGCGGGCTTAAATTATCTAATATTTGATTAGATCTATTAAAATTAAAGAATAATATGTTTATATTCATAGATTTCAATCAACTTAGAAAAAAAAGTACAATGGCAGTTCTTCCAGGCAACCAAATCGTAAAACGTGAATAATATGACTAAAATGTGACTAAAAATAGGTATTGCACAAAAAGATACTTACATACAAAAATTACAACAATATATTATGTAAAAATACAGTTGTTATAAATCCGATTCTGTTAATTCGGCAGGTTATTTATAGGGTGTAAACATTCACTGAGAACATATATGTTGTTATATTTTACGTTATAACAACACATATTTTACGGGACTTTTTACCTAAGCATTATAATGGGCGTAAGTTTTTATATAAAAGACCTCTTTTCAAGGTAAGAGAATTGTAATTTAAGATTTTTGCTTTATAGATGGTTGGAGGTGTACTTATAATGTACCGTTATAAATACCTATTTTGTATTTATGTTTTAACTATGATTTCTTTAGTAACTATTTAGCTATTACATTATGTATAACAAATCCAGTAGCACGAAGTCGTGGCCGCCCCCCGTCTAGTAATAAATAATTAGTTTACTGTCTTTTGACCGTCTAATTGCAAAATATTAGTATGCATTGTAATTAGTGAAACCTACATAACAAAGTACCGCAAGTATAATTTTTTCCTAAACCGCTAAAATCAATTATTAAAAAACTACATACTGTAAGTATGTAGTTTATTGGCAGGTAAGTTCGAGCTGAAACATCGGCTTAGTAAAAAAATAACTATGCCGATGTTTCAGCTCGACATTCTTGTGACATTTTATTTCTTTTTAAGCTATTATATAGCTTCTATCGCGAGCCTTGAGCGTGGAGACCGAATCCAGAAATTCGGTAAGTAACGAAAAAAAATAGCAGAACTTTTAATTACTTTTTGAAATATCACGCTTGTCTCCTTAGTTAAGCAACCCGCCTTTAGGTGGCATTGGTAGTATCGGCGTTACTGCGCATGCGTAATCATGTTTATATTATTATATATCACTCTCAGAGCTCTTAGAGACTTTTCTGTGAGCGGTCATGTTGAAATAAAGATTTTTTACAGATCTTAATGTCATAAACATAATAATAATAATTATATAATAATATAATTATAATTGCATAAGTTGTTAATTTGAATTGTATGTGTGGATTTAAATCTGAAATAAATTGAATTGAATATCATCCATGCTACATTAGAATAAAAATAACTAAACTAATCGCTTACGCTTAACCACCCGCTCCCCGACCCGCCGTCGCTCGCGCCCCACACAATCGATATCAATACGTGCACACACACAAACACAGCTATCGCCACACGAGGCTTGCTTGTGTGGGTTCCATTGAAAGAGTGAACATTTTTTCACACTTTTTCTTTTGCTGAGAACTCGGTAACTACTTTTTAAACATGATTTTGATATGATGCTGATGCATTTTAATGACAAACTTGACCATTTGGTTATGCATTAGATGTTTTTAAATAGGCTTGATGTTTGAGACGGTGACTGTATTAAATTTGATCGTAAAATGTTTTTCATAAGGATTGATAATTTTTAATAATTATATAGTTGTATGTTAATTATTTATGTTAGTGCACTGTAATGATGTGATGATCAATCAATGCTTGGGGTCTGTGGTAAGCTCTGCTTGAGTGACCTAAAGATAGTTTTTTATTATACATAGAAAACACCCAGATTAAGAAAAGTGCCAGCAGGAGATAAAAAGAATACGCGTAGAATCGATAACATCCTTTTTTCATTGAAAGTCGGTTAAAAAATTCACTGATTCCTCGGGAGAATCAAGCCCTTTACGCCACTGAGGCAGTAATCTTATTTTTATGTTTGTGAAACATAAAACAAAAAAAATAAATTTTGAAAATTAGTTTTAGGTAAATATTATGCTGACATATTCTATCGAAACACTTGTCTCGACTTTTGAAATGAAATGAATGAAATACATTTATTTAAGTGCTTTTGTAGTTTATAATTAATACACCGAAATTGGTATAACATGTTGATACCGACACACAAACATATTTGACTGTAAACCATACATTTACACACGTTTCTGAAAATAATCTTAATCTATAATCTTTGTATATCTTTGAGCTATCCTTGCCACTCCATTTTCCTTGATGTGCAAATTAGTGGTAATATTAACCGGTTCTATACATATATCAATATTTCATCCATCAGTAAGAGTCCATCGATGGTGTATCAGCCCGGGGTCCGACACGTACCGCACAAAAACTGAGACGTGTTACGTTTTTTGCCGATCAGCTGGCAGTTTCACTGCGTGACTCATGGAGAGATTGTCTGGACAGTTCTAGTATAAAACTATAATATTACTACTATAAGTATTTCTTACGTAGTAATTTATTGTTCTATGGTTTAACCTATACTCTGTATATAATCTGTATGGCGAGAACACTACCTACTGCTAAACCTTAGTGGTTTTTTGTTGCTCTATTAGTGTTTAAAAAAAAAGCTACTAGCTTTGTTCCCTGTTGTCTGTTGTGTGGATTTTGCCGCGGGAGTACCTTTAATGTGTCGTATTTTCTACTGAAAAAAAGCCTAAGTATCTTTGATGAAATAAAGTTATTTTTATCAAAGACTAGCGGGCAATTATTCGATATTTTCTCGCATTTTAAGACTTCCCTAGACCGCCACGAACATTTTTAGTCGAAGATAAGATAAATCCGTTCAACCGTTCTCGAGTTTTAGTGAGACTAACGAACAGCAAGTTAGATAGATAGATAAGTATATATCCTATAATGGAACCTTTGGCAGGCCTTTGAATGAACACAATCTGTCAATAGAAGTGTGACAGGGATCGGTCACAAAGATTAAGATACGAAATACCACAGAACAAGGTTTTTTTTTTGGTACGCAAGACGAAACATGAATGGTAATGAATGGCGAGAAGCCCTTATTCAGTTCATATAGCCAGAGATAAAAATGAAGTGATAGTGAATGGCAGTAATTGAAGTATTGAATGTGTCATAGTTTTTCTTGCTAGAAGCCTTTAGGAAACTTCTTTGTTTACAAGTAAATAATATTCTGCCATAGGAATTGCTTGTTTTTCTCAAACTTCTGGTAGTTATCGGCTCACAAAAGAATGTTTGCAGAAATGTATTTTATTTCATTGCTATATCAAAAAAGCAATAAATAGAACATAATAGGTACCATTTTTTATGTAGTCATGATGCCTATTATGATTTTGTGTGGTTTTATCACAAACCCACAATAATAATTCACGTTTACCTATTCATAGTAAATGAAGACTTATTAAATATAAGACTTAAATACAATCATTTACGTAATAGCTTATTCGGCACGAAACAATAATAATTCCGTTACAGGTTTACAAAATTTCTCACTAGAGTGCGCTAGGTGGAGTCACGGAACTAGAGCCATCTAGACTTTCTTGTAAAACTAACGAGTTTCTCGCGTTATAATTCGTTAGGATTTGCGGTATAAAAGTTGCTGCTTTGATTCCATTAACGATGATTATGATGGCAGTCCAAAAACAGCTCACTCATCGCTCATTGAGAACCATGAATGAAGCATAGAATGATTATTCAGTCTATGGAATGGAGTAACCAGTTGCAATCCACACCAGAACCACAGAGCGCCGACCGACTTCCTTGGAAACAGGTCTGCGGTCCTTGTTGTCAAACTGTAGACTGTAGATTGTCTATGGTTAGAGTAGTGTAGTTTTATTTTGATGTTTAAGACCATAGAGTACTCAGCTAAGCTTAAAAACTTTAACGGAATACTTATTTCTGTATTATTGTGGAGGTAGCTATGGCCAAGTTTGTGTTAATGCGGTAGGAAAAATATATTTTCTCATGGTAAATGTAGTTATACACTTAAAAGGCAAAATGATAATAAAATTATACATAGTCCTTCATTTGGATTATTAAAAATAAATGAACTCTTATTTTGTCCTTTTTTTGCAAGCGAAAAATCAAGGCGACATTGTCGTGGGATTTTTACTATATTACGCCCTATATCTTTGGAAATGAAAACATGCCTATTTTTTCAAACTCATAATTTCTATTATGTCCTTTCACAAAAAGTATTTTTTTTACTTAAATGATTCATATTATGTATGTAGTCATTTATATAGCAAAGCAGAGTTTAAAAGAAAATACAAATGTCAGTGAAGTTTTAATAACTAAGCAAATCTTGTATCTTGAGACTTTGGAGTGTCAGGAATTGAAAGGTGACACTGTGAAGTGAAATCTTGTTATTCCATATTGTATCGATTTGCTCTGTATTGTATTTGTATTTTTTGACGTAAAAAAATCTTTTTCTATTTATATAATAAAAAAAAAAATATTTTGGGTCACAAAATAAAAAAAAATTATACTAAAACTTATAATTATAACTATTAATTGCATTATATTTCTATTTAGAATAGGATATTTCTAGGGAAATTGTGCACGATTAAAGTTAAAGTTTTTATTTCGGGATTTAGTCTTTGTCCATCTTTGTACTCCAAAAATGTTTTTTTGTAAGGAAAAATAGTAAGAGCTGATGTAAGTCTGTTTTATGCTTTTTCACGCAAAACTACACATTGGATTTTTATGAAACTGAGCCTTAATATAGTTTACAAATCAGAAAAACACATGGAAATAAAATAAATACTTTTGGCATGTAAATTCATTTCACTTAATAAACAAGTCCAAGTCTCAACCAAAACGAGATTTTCTCACAATCCTGCGCATGTCCGAACCTGTTAGAGCATCGCAATTAGTTCCGCCGCGGGGGTCGACGCGACCGGAAGCCTGCAGCTCACTGGTTCATTCGAGGGGTTAAATGGAATTTAATGTTTTGGTCAATTGGAATTTTCAATTGTTTATTTGGTTTTGTGATTTTAAACTGTTTTATTATAAACTAGTGGCCCGCCCCGGCTTCGCACGGGTTTTTTTTCAATTTTTTTTCCCGGCAATTATTCGTTTTTTTCTCGCCCTTTAAACCTTCCCTAGACCTCCACGAACATTTCAAGACTATGCTAAGATAAATTCGTTCAGCCGTTCTCGAGTTTTAATCAGACTAACAACAATTCATTTTTATTTATATAGATAAATATCTCTCAACAATCCACACAACAACATCTAGCCCGTGGTAAGCTCTAAGCTAGTATGACTACTGACTGGTATACTAGGTATATTTATGTAAAGTAATTAATATTTTTTTTTTCATAGTATCATACGAACGAAACATTATACCTATTTTAATAACCCCCGACCTAAAAAGAGGGATGTTATAAGTTTGACATGTCTGTCTGTGTGTCTATCTGGGACATCATAGCTCCCGGACGGATGGAGCGATTTCAATTTAGTAGTATTTGTATGAAAGGTGAGTTTCGCGCGAGTGTTCTTAGACATGATTTATGAAAATTGGTTATGCCGCATAAAAGTTATGGGGGTGAGAGTGGGGAAAGAAAACCGAAAATCTGCAAATATACTCGAGTGGGGTATCAAATGAAAGCGCATCGCGTGCACATTACAAAATATTTTGGTGTTCAACTTTTAAGGAAATTAAGGCATTGGAATCGGGGGTTTTACTTCAATTTTTAATTTATTATGCAGGTACCTAGTAGTCATCATACTTTTGTTAATATTTTTAGGTCCGGTTATAATACGGTATCATATACTAATAAATAATGATGCAAAAAAAAAAACATTCTATCTTTCTTCAATACAATCTTTTATTCCACGCCTTTTGACTTTACTATTTAATCCTCTTAAATATTCAAATTCTGTTCCAATAAGGAGTTAAAATATTACTGAACCACCGCCGTTACTAAAACGCCAAACCGAACCCCGAAGCCAGAAAGAGACAACTATATAATACGTCCGGTTCCACTCCATTAGACACGCCTTTGTTTAAATTTTGACAGCTGCCCCTCCAATCACAGCCGTAAGATCACGTTCTTATTTTAAATATAACCTTGTAAAGGAAAATGAGTTTTATTGCTTAAGTACTCAAGTTATTATTAAAAAAAGTTGCTTCGAATGTTGACAATATTGGAATTAGTGATTTATTAATGACTATCCTAAATAAGAGTGTTTTAAAAGCCGCGTTGGCTAAGTGGGAGCACACTCGACTTTCATCCCGAAGGTCGTGGGTTCAAACCTCGCTGCTTACCTCAGGATTTATCTTCTTGAGTATTTAAGGTGCGCTTTAAACACGTGATTTAATGGTGACGGCAAACATCGTGAAGAAACCAACATTTTCTGAGAACTTTGACGAGTTTAAAGGACATGTGACATTCACCAACCCGCACTTTACCAGCGTGGTGAATTAAGACCGTATTTCTCGTCACGAGAGAAGTCCCTGTGTCCCAAAAGTGGGAACGTAAGTAATAGGGATGCTTATTTTCTGTCATGAATTATTCTGTCATCAAATTTAGTTCAATAACTTAAGAAATTATCTCGATGATGCTGTTTGACATTGCGGAGGACTTTTATAAGAATGATCTTCTTTATTAAATATCAATGATTTTTGTATAATAATACATAGAAGTTAAATCTTGTCTCTTATATTTTGAACTCCGACAAAATACCTACATATAAATAAAGTAAATATTTCCGGACAATCCACACAACAACATCTAGCCTAGTGGTAAGCTCTTAGCTTGTGTTACGGGTGTACTAGTCATCTGATATAGATATACTTAATATTATAGACATTCATACATAATAAAAGATAATTTTTAATATACATATTAAACACCCAGACCAGACAGTGATTGCAGATCATAAAACTAGACCCTTCAGCGGGAATCGAACCCGCTACCTCTTGCTTAATATTATTCCATATTGCTTTGTTTCAGAACTTCCCATCACCCTGCTAACTAATTTAAACGTATTATAAATGTCTAGTGTTTTGCAAACACGATGAACTGATATCGATGAATTGTTATCGATAGGGGGATAGCGGTAACGAAATCTCGCTTACTTAGATTACGCTTCACAAATAGATTAAAATGTAATTGATTAATAATTCATTATCTTTTTAAAACTTATGTTTACGTACGTGCCGTTGTGTTGAGCTTATAATAATATTGCAATGACATATAATATCGTCGGCTTACTGCAAGAAGTCATTAGTCGCAAGAAGTCACTAACTGCGTTAGATACACCAATGAGTTCGTCTCGATGAGCTCTACATTTTGGTAAAACTCACTAATTTGTAGCTCTTCAAACTTAGAAGTTATGGCTTGGTAATAAAGTCAATAACTGCATTTTTGGTCAATCTGGTTTCATAAAATTCATTAACTTACATTAATATATTTTACCAAAAGAAAACAAAACACAATTGTCATTTTTATTTTCATACATAATTCATTTATGTGACATATCAACATTTTAAAAATGCTTTTACGTTTACAAACCGTGGATTAAGTTTTGCTTGAATTCATTATTTGCACTTAACTAGTTTTGACGTATCATACTATTTGGGAAAAAAAATACTAACGGTTTTTAATGATTTCTATCAAAAAGAGTAACGTTTTTATAGAATTCATTATATACACATTAATTACTTTTGCCGAAACATGGCAAACAACTTAATACAAGACTGAAATCGCCTGAATGATGTATTGTTTTATTAGTGATTTTTGTTATTGTAAAATTATACAGGAAAATGCATGTAATGACTTTTGCACACATACATTTAAGCCAACATGTAATGCTTGTTTACTTATAAGTTGCCGGCGAGTTTTATGAGATACAAGATACAAAATCATTTATTTCCATAGTTTGGTTTTACAAAACTTAGACACTTATGATTTTAGAGCTATGAGATGCAATTCAAAACTGGTAGTAATAATTACATTGAATATTGGTTTCTCATTAATAGATGATTATTACATAAAATAATGTACATACCTAGGTTACTACCCAGTTAGGTACCTATTTAAAGTTTCAATACCAACTTGTTTAATTCGTTACAATTTGAGAAATGAGCTAATCTATCTTGGTTTCAAATTCTACATTAAATAGTTAAGTAGGTATTTCTATTTTTATTAATACGAATATTAACGATAAAGCAATCGAAGATTTATGTTGTTTACGTGTTGCAAAAAAGTTGAACAACCACCCAAGGCTCCTAAACCTAGCGAACCTACCTGTGGTCTGAAGTTGATGGGAAAAAAGGAAGCGATGAGGTGACAGTTACCGAAATATCAATATTTCCTGATTGATTGATTTCTGTGGCCATTTTAGTTATTTTATTAAGTTTTTATGAACAAACAAGGTAATTCCTTAAGTTTTTAGTAATAAAAGACGTTATTTTAAGATTATTTTGTCTTTTATTACTTGAAAGAGGCCACTAATAACTTTGTTGCAGAAATACTTAACTCCAGTTTAGTCAAAACTTTTTATCGCAAGAAATCATTATCTTTGCATTTTTAGCTTTTAAAAAAATTGCCATGATTAAATTTAGACTGATTTCAGCTGTTTATATAATAATTAAATATCACTATATATTGGCGTTTAAATTATATTGATTACTGCCGTAGTTTGGATGATATGGGCTCTTAAAGTCTTAAAAAGTTTAAAACTGATTTTGCCACACTTTTGGATTTGTCGGTTAATGACTTCTTGCAATAAGCCGACGATATATTAACGAAAGACAATTATAAAAAAATAATTTGATAAGTTGAGATGGACATAAACTACGCATAGATCATAGGGTTCTGTTTACGGTAAATACACTTTTCGCAACAAAAAAACACAAAAAATAATTATATAGCATATAAAGTGCAAAATTATGCAGTTTGAGTAGTAACCTAAGTACGCAAGTACTATCTAAATAAACGCCCACCGTTGCGCAACTTTATTTAAATCCCGTTTTTTGTATGAGAAAAAATAAATGTATGACGGAACCTTATACATTTTTTTTAATGTGTTTGTAGTATATGTTGTTATAGCCACAACAGAAATACATCATCCCTTAAATTTCCAACTCTGTATCTATCATTACTTTTAAATATCATTATTTTATATCTTAGTATCATTTTCCTTGAAATAAAGCCTGGTGACAGACGGACAGATGAGGTGACGAAGACTCAGTAATAGGGTACCTTTTTACCCTCTACACAGAGGGTACAGAGAGTATACAGAACATTCATTAGGTACTTACTTAGCCAAATACACCGTTCTTCACTACATCTACCGGTCTTGTCATAGAAATCAAGTATTAATAGTGGACAAAAGTTTTAATACGAAACACGCAGAGTAATTTATGTATAATGATTACCGTTTGAAATCCTCATAAATATTGATTACTTATCAAATCAGTTTGTTATATGAGAGGTTTAATTACAGCATTTTCGCACAAAACAATGCGCGATTTTTGTTATAATACACTAAATATCATCTTCATTCCCAAAACTTGTTATCTGATGTGTTTGGAATTTATTTTATTGCTGATAGGTGTAGTCAGCGTCACAAAACACGACTATTTTCTTGTTTTTGTGACAATGACAAGCATTATTATAATTTTTACCCAATGTTGTTGATCAATGACAAGTTGATCCATTCCATACTATATACATTATATTATATAGGTTCCTAACCACTTGAACGTCCAGTGGTACTGTAGTGCCACAAAACTTTATGCCGACTAACGTCCATGGTACTAGAGTGCCACACGAGTTTTTGGTTTTTTTATTTCGGATTTTCTTTATTTTCTAATAAGACAAGTTGCTAGTGTCAATGTCAGATGTCATTGTCAATAATTATTCTACTAAATTCTAATTAGAAAAACCCATACCTGGCAACAAAAATTACGAAAAAAAAATTATTTTGTCAATAAAGTGAGAGAAATTTTCCGCCATTTTCCTATTTTTCGCAAGTTAATTTCTTTATGATTTACTTGTGATATCTGTATTAAAATTAAATATGTTATTGAAAAATCTAGACTCCAACCCCGTTAAAACGGTACCAAAATAATAATTAAATGTTCAGAGGAGGTATTTTAAATAAATTTATCAAAATAGGTCTCCAAATCAGTCTAAAAATGCTACCATCCCATTTTTGATAATTTTTTAGTAAATGAAGATGTAGGTACGATGATTCGTATTATTATTCAAGTTTATATAATTATAATAAAGAACATAAATACATTTTTGGTTTTGAAATAGGTTTAGTACTTTTTATGTGAAAAATAGTTTTAACGGAAAAATCGAGCAGCGTGTCACGCACCGCTCGCGTAACGCGGGCTGGGACGTTAGTCCCTAGTTACGCCGCGGGCGCTGGACGTTACAGTGGTTAAATATATAACTTTAGTTTACTAAATGCGAAAGTGACGAGTAAAAGTCTGTCTGTCTGTCTGTCTGTTCCTCCTTCACGCAAAAACTAGTGAATCGATTTCAATGAAATTTACGTATTCTTTAGAGCCTGATAAAGGAGATAGGCTACTTTTTGCTGCGGGAAAATCATATTCCGCGGGAAAATTCATTATAACACGGGTAATACCGCGGTTCATCACTAGACTTATATAGATTGAAAACATTGTTGGATTTTTGCAACAATAGAGTTCTTAGTCGATTACCAAAGTGAACTTCAGACTGAAGGTCGTGAACAGTCACTTTTCAACGGAACATAGAAAACTAGTAAATGGGTAACTGAAACCTTTTTATTAATAAGCGTTTTCCGGTATTTATTTTATTTTAGGAAGCAGCGCAGGATATATACCTACCCACTTACGTTATAAGAAGATGGATTAAATTCCTTTCACAAAATCTCCGACAGTGTTTGTAGGTACTGTCAGTAGGTGTCTTTTTAAGAGTTGGTTTAACTTATATAAGAAAGAAAATTGAAAAAATATATCCTAGACTAGCAAATTATAAAAACAGTATGCGATTCACACATTTATCGACATTTGCAAAAAGGGCCCTCCCTAGGGGTGGCGAATCGGGAGCGCCCGCCACGTGCAGAGTAGAGAGTATTTTGGCGCCGACGCGCGCGGTCGAGCGAAACGCGCGGGACGCTCCGTTCTATATTCAAATTTGAAATGCGAATTATATCATAGTGCATTTATTTGGACCAAAGTGATTATTTAAAATGGTTCGAATGATTTGAAATGAGATTCGAATTATTTTATAGTGCAATATTATTGCTCCTTGATTATCTCGTTCCGATTTCAAATGCAAATTTCATAGTGCAATATTTTGGGATAAACTCACGGATTGCCGTGAGTTCTACGTTCTTTAATCAACTTTAAAAATTCGAATTATGGTTTAGTGTCATATTTCGGAAAAACGCTTGAGGCGGCGGTTGGTTCTATCAAATTCTGATTTTGAATTGTGAATTTTTGGAACAAACACAAGCAAGGTAGCTAATTCTGATTTGAAATACAAATAATTTCTTAGCGCAATATTTTTGGATAAACGCAAAAAACGCGCGGAACGATCGGTATATCCTATTCAGATTTAAAATGCGATTTATTCTAAATTTAAAATATATTTGTTATCAACGCCCGGAACGCTCCGTCCTAACGAAATCGGATTTGAAATGCCTTAAATTTCATAGCAATTATTTTACAAAGACTAGTTTTTTCTCAGTGGTTATTTATTTTAAAAATATTACAATTATTTGAAATGTGAAATCGGAATTGGTTGTGGTTCTTAATTAAAAAAAGAAAAATAGTCACTTATGTACATAATATGTAATCTAAGCGCGTTCTATTTTAATATTTTAATGATTTTCGTAGTGGTATTGTTGTTTTTAACGAATTAGAAAAAAAAGCGTTTAGTGATAAAATGAATTTATAAAAATGTAACCAAAAAAAATGTGATAGAGACAAACACACGTCAAAATTCAATATCAATTACTCTACTTATACAAGAACTCAATTCAAAGCAATTATTTACAAAAAGTCCTAGGGACCCTCTCGCTTTTAGTCTAAATAAAAACCCATGCAAAATGATAAACAAAAAAATATTTAAATAATGTCACAAAAACACCTAAAGCTTTCACAAAATCCGAGTAAACTAAGCAATGATTAGTTTTATCAACAATAACGAGTCAATGGTTCCCGCTTAGCTTAGTATGATTTAATCATTGTCTAACTTTACTCGGAGTTGGTGTGACAAGAGAATGATCAATTGATCACGTACGGAGACAATTAACCAGCCTGCAAAGGTAAAAATAGTGACTTAACCTAAACCATAGAATATTGTGACGAATATAACAATATAATAATAATTATATAAATAATAAAATAAGACATATTGATAGGAACTAATAAGTAAAACAACACCGCATGTAATTCTGATATGCAGACTAAATCAGAGACGGCGTATCGCGTGTCGTGAGAATACAATACATATAGGACTCACAGTGTGGAGGAAATACTTAGATCTATTCAAAAAATATAAATTTTTTTATTCATATTACTTTTTTATAATAATTATTATATTTGCGTCGCGCTCCCACACTATCACTTATTGTATGATTAACATTAGTTCGAAATTTTGATAAATGTATTTATCAAAATTTCGTAAATTAATTTAAAAAAAAATATAAAAAAAAATGCAATGTTTGTGGTTTTGAAAGACGTTTCTACTCTATGAATAATTTTATGATATATTTAACCCTTTGAGCCAGTTTGGTAGGTGCCTATATAATATGTCAAATTTATATTATCCAGGGCCAGACCTATTAATGTATACAAAATCTATCCAATTTACCGGTTTGTGGTATTTCAACTTTTTATATTTATCCGGTGCTTACACAATTAATATAATGTACCTACCTACTGATTTACAATCAAATAAAAAATCGATTTTGTTGTTAACACCCCAATCACTGGTTTCCGTTACAAATAATGTTGACTGTTTTACAACTGCAAATAAATCTGTGTTGCTTGCATATTAATAAAATATGTTGCTAGTAAATAATTAACACTAATAATTAAATAAGTATTTAACTATGAAAAATCACAAAATAGAGCGAATACCTAGTGTATTTTATAAATTTGGGAGATATAAATAAAATTGTCAAAACCTAAAGCGATCAAGCAATATAAAGTCAAATCAAAACAAAGTTGATTAAATGGAACACTCACTCTATATTAAAAAAATTCGCTGTATCGTTTATCTCAAGCTATATTTCACCTTTGATGTTTATTTATAGCTTTATAGGTAGAAAATCATTTAGCTAGAACACCAAATAATAATATACAAAAACAAAAACGCAATCACTCATAAAAAAGTGATCTTACGCGACCGAATCCCACGGCTGATATTGAAACCGATCCGCGCTGTCACAAGTCATCGGTTCTCGCAGTCACCGTAAAATATACGAATTCGTAAGTCATCAACCAGACGGAGATTCATTAAGACGTATTCTTAATTAGGAAGTGATCATTGTGAAATGTGAAAGATATAGGGAAAAAGTGAAATATAAATGCACAAAGTGTTTGCTATAGGAAGTGTTCGATATATGGATACAGTGATAAAAAAGACGTGGTTATGTTTTTCGGTATAGCGGAAATGTAGCAGCAGCTTATTTTTTATAGGCAATTTTTGAATAAGGGGGATTCATTTCTTGAAATAATTTTATGAAAGAAAGAGAACTTTTTACTAAAATCTTGAGAGTTAATATCATTTTAGGGATCATTATTAGTACCTATTGAATAATTTTAAATTATTGTTAAGGATTTAAACATGACTATTTTGTAAACAGTTTACTATCTTTGAAAATCTGTTTTAAGAAAGTTTAAAAAATTACGCTTACGTCGTATTCTGTTTTTCAAATACAACTCGACTCTCCAATATAGAGACGACAAATAATGAAATCATTAATATAACATTAAGAATCAACCAAAATGTCATCATCAATATAATACCACAAAACGTCTGTGAAATTTCCCTAATAGCCGATCACTGCGAAGACGAAACCCGACTTCCTTTCACAATCGATTAAAAATCGATAGTTCACTTCCTCGATTAAAAATCTCATGAGAAATGAGAAAATCCACCTGCCATCAGTGAAGCGCAAACGTGGTCAAACTGCGGAAAATCGCCCAAAAACCGGTAGAAATTGGCCCAATCGGAACGGTAGCCAACTAGCCATAGTCGAACGTGCGGGTAGTTGACAGCTAAATATTTGAAAGGTGTTTTGCTGACTAGATCTTCAGTTTACTGCTTTTATCCTAAAATATATACTGTTATTGAAATACCATGTTCTCATTTGATGGAAATCTCATGCTATTAATTAATACTTAACTTGAACTAAATTGGTTTTTTCATATTCAATTCAAGATAGAAAAGATACAAAATCTTTTAGTAACATTGTTTGATTTTACAAATCTAAGAAACGGAAAACACACAGCGAGTTAAGATCACCGAAAAAATCAGTATCTAAAATATATACTTATCGCCAAATACTTAAACATAAATATATTAATTCTGCTTATTTATTAACAATTGCTATTTATTAGATACTCTTTTTTATGTTAATTTTAATGGTAATTTTATGGTATGTTTATCACGTAATAAAAACTTTTTCTATTTCTATTTATATTTTTCAGCTATTCAATAGTAATATAAAGAAATCTAAGAACTATTTCTCAAAATAAGAGAAGTTTTAATGTAAAACTGTATTGCATTCAAATAAGCGCCAAGCGTTTTATTACCTTTAAGATTTTGACCAATTGGAACACCGATTTTCTGCTAGTTTCACGGTGTTTTCCGTCCAAAACCATTAGTGCATTGAAATTAACAGGCGGATCGTTGTTTTGACAAATAGAAGCAGCCTTTTTATAGGCTTTTATTTTGCTCGTTACGGGATCTTGTTCTGAGAAGTGATTGGCTGATTGGGAGTGTTCTTAATTTAAAAGGCGGCGATTGAGGTGTCCAATCGGTCGGTTGTAGGTTGTTAAAAAATAATAAAAAAAATATTATCAAAAATTTAGTATTCTCATTGACACGGTAAATCGTAAATTAAATAATCCTCGCTTTTTTTAACTCAGTGAGAATATGACGTTTTAAATAGTGGTTTGAAATTATATCGGTGGTACAATAAAACTTCATTTCAAATATTGTGTGTATTTCGATTAGTTAATTAAACAATATTTTTTATAATTATTAACATTTTTTGCTCTGAATAAACTTACCATGTTGCTAAAACAGTGAATAAAAGTATTGAATCCAAATTTAGACAACAAAATGGCGCCGTGATGGCTTCTAATCTCACAAAAGTGATGACATTTGTAACTTAAATTTAGAATGCAGTGCAGTGAGTGATTCAAATTTTGCTCGCCATTATATCCGTTCGAATTTCGACTTTAAAATTTGCAATGAGTGATTTAAACGGGGATGCATTGGGTCCAGTTCGAAAATGAGTTGTATTTTGCGTTTTGTTCGCTAAAAAACAGTGATTTTTGGATTTTTGAGTGAAGTGAGTGATATCAAGCTGGAGGGCCAAAGCAAGGCTACTTTTGCCGCCCTTTTTGGGCTGAGGGCCAGCGGCGGCGTGGACCTGTCCGCCGCCTATCGGTACAACCAGAATATGATGGAATATTACACATGTAAGTTGAAAGGATAAGCAATAGTGTATAAAATTTAAGGGAACTGTCAAGACAATGTTATTTCATTAATGCTTCTTAATTTTTATTTAAATTAGCTTTGAGTTGACCTGTCCAATGTAGGTATGCCATGAGCGTCTAAGAATCATATCATCACCACCCTATTAACATTCCCACGGCTGGGACACAGGGACTTCTCTCTTGACGAGAGAGATTAGGCCTTAATGCACCACGCTGGCCAAGTGCGGGTTGGTGAATGTCACATGTCACGTTAAATTCGTTTATTGTATTATCATAATAAAAGTCCTGACAGCTGTAAGTATACTTATAGGAATAAATCTTTTTATACAGTTAATTATAATTACATAATATCTTAAAACAGGTAGGTACATAAATAAATTTGATAAGTATGAGATAGACTCATACCAACTACACCTAGGGTTCTGTGAACAGTTGATACACATTTCATGAAAAAAAAACTAAAGACAAGGACAAAACATTTTTTTTTGTGCAAAAGTTGCAGTTAGGTCGCTTAACTTTTTAAAATTACATTTATTGTATGGGAGCCCCCTATATATTTATTTATTATTTGTTTTTAGTATTATGTTGTTATAGTGGCAACAGTTCAAGGAAACAGAAATACACTATCCCTCAAGATTTTTCCCTCTAGGTCTTCATGCCCCATCTTAGACCACATCGTCACTTTACATCAGGTGAGATTGTGGTCAAATGAAGGCTATATATATATAAATGAATCTCTATTTCCCTTGGTCACGGCATCACGCCTGAACGGCTGGACCGATTTCGCTAATTCTTTTTTTGTTCTGTTCGTTATTATCAGGAGAAGGTTCTTATAAAAAAAAAAGGTAATTACGCGGAAAATTAGAAAATTTAAAATTACTTAACCACCATATAAAATTATTAAACTTTTTTAATGTAACCATAGGACATTTGACAAAGAATTAACTAAATGCGTTGAGCAAAAAAAAAATGACGTTTAAAACGGATTCTTCTGTCAATCTTATTTTATTGATAAACAATACATTTAAAATAATTAATTTAAAGGATCTAAGAAACCTGACTTTCTTAGTTCACATGACGAAAATCAAAAATCTGCTCATTTATGGCGTCTAAGGCGGAACAAAGTTCGCCGGGTCAGCTAGTCTATCATAAAAAAAAAAGATTCTCTCTATCTTCCACGGTTCTTGAGACACATCCTTGTGACAGTCAGACAGATGTCGAAGTCTCAACAACGGGTCCCGTTTTTCCCATTGGTTACAGAACCCTAAAAAGTCGTTTCTTTTGCTGTTCGCTTCATCTTTCAAACCAAGTAGGTACTCAACAGAGTTTTAGCTTCAAGTCTTTCTATTTGATGTTTCAAAAGAAGGTTTAATTTTAATTTGGACCCCTGTTAAGTAAGGGTGGAGATTGAGATATTAGAATTTATAATAATAGATAAAAGAGAGTATACCTAATAATAGATAAATAATCATATCCTTTCACTCGTATCTATTCCATGCCCATACATTTTCTTGGCGCCATTTTTCTATGTATGCTCACAGAGAGATATAGGTAGGTAAAGCATTAAATCCCCGAATTCACCGTCTGCCCATAACTCCACGCAAATGTCATTCCCCAAAGCTCAGTGATAAAACCCGTCCGTCATATCATAAAAAAATCTGCCAAACCATAGACATTACGCAAAAACAACCACATAACAAGATTATAATAACGGGCATAAAAAGCACTCAGGCTCCCGAGATTTCATACCACCCGAAATTTTCCCTCCGAAAATTTAGATCGTTATGCACCGGCCAATGGGATAGCGGTAAAATTGCGGGAGGGGGGAGCTGGCGCTGTGATTGGTCGGCTGGTTGTGGGCGGGGCTTAGTGTACTGGCGTGCGTCTGTGTGCGTAGGTGCGTTCGGATATGTGCTTAATTGGGAGGCTGTGTCGCATGTGTCGATCGAGAGCAAATTGGATATGCTTCGAGATGACGGCATTAGATTTTATGGGTGTTTGATGGTGTTGGTTCACAGGTTTATGGGGTATCGATTTTGGGTGTGAAATTGCTGTATTAAGGTGTTGGGGAGAGGAATTAGCGATTTAGACGATTTAGTTAAATTTGAAAATCATAAAATAAACTCGATGGAAATTCTGCCTGAGACACAAAACGAGACATGAAAACTACATTTCTAATTCGCTTTATTGTGTAGTAATAATGTATTATTCTTAAATTTAACATACTCCTATATTGCTAACTACCTGAGGTACTAAATAATTATGTAGGTATACTAAAAGCAAATCCATAGTCATAACCAAAACGGCAATCATAAATTTATTTTAAGCGTTAAATATTACGAAGCTATCAATCCCAGCCTTTTTTTTACCAAAGTTTTGTTTGAATAAGTTTTACCACCTAACTGAAATCAAATTGTCATTAAATTGTAATTTTTTAATGGTTAAACTAGGTTCAATACAACTATTTGTAGCATAACATGTTGATTTAAAAAAGCCGTGTTGGCTAAAGTGGGAAGACACTCGACTTTCATTCCGAAGGTCGTGGGTTCAAACCCCGCCACGCACCTCTGTATTTTTCTTCTTGAGAAATTTATGTGCGCTTTTAACACGTGCTTTAACGGTGAAGGCAAACATCGTGAGGAAACCGGCATGTTCTGAGAACTTTAAAAGAGTTTGAAGGGCATGTGACATTCACCAACCCGCACTTGGCCAGCGTGGTGAATTAAGGCCTAATCTCTCTCGTCAAGAGAGAAGTCCCTGTGTCCCAGCAGTGGGAACGTTAATAGGGTGATGATGATGATGATGATGATGTTGATTTATGGCTAAGATTTTTTCGCCTGTCTGTCCGTTTATCAGCAGGCTGTATATCAGGAACCGTGGAAAAGAGTTGAAATTTTGAGGAAAGATGTATTTCTGTTGCCGCTATATACAACAATTACCTAACTACTTATAACACTTTATATTTAAGTGAGCTCTCATACGACAAACGTAATTTTACAAAACTAGACAACTTTGGTCAGTAGGTACTTAACCGCTGACGGCTTTCTTTGGAATATACATATTAGGTCCTTACATATGAAATTGGCGTTTTGTATGGGAGGAACAAAAAGTCGAATATTTTTTAATATAATATATTTAATTAATCAAAGTATGAACCATTATTTTCTATGCACTTTTGCCATCTTATAGGTAGTTCATTGATCCCTTTACTAAAAAAACCAGTCGGACGGGAATCAATAAAATCTTTGAAGGCGATTTGGACTGCCCCATCGGAGTTGAATTTTTTCCCTTGCAAGAAGTTATCCAAATTTCGAAAAAAATGGTAATCTGTTGGAGCAAGGTCCGGGGAGTACGGAGGATGTCTTAGACTTTCCAATTGAAGCTCTTCTAATTTAGTAGCCGTCTGTTGCGCAGTGTGTGGTCTAGCGTTGTCGTGAAGCAGCAGTGGCGTGGAGCGATTGACCAGCCTAGGTTGTTTAGCCGCTAGCTTTTCCATCATGGTTTGCAATTGCTGACAATAGACATCAGCCGTAATAGTCTGGCCAGATTTGAGAAAACTGTAATGAACAATACCGGCACTAGTCCACCAAACGCTTACAAGTAACTTTTTTGGGGTTAATTTTCGCTTGGGGCAGGATTTGGCTGGCTGGCCAGGATCCAACCATTGCGCTGAGCGCTTCCGATTATCGTAAAGAACCCATTTTTCATCACAGGTAATGATTCGGTTTAAAATACCTTCATTATTGTGCCGGTTTAGTAATGTAACGCAGCAGTCGACGCGCGTTTGCCGGTTTGCTTCAGTCAATTCGTGAGGTACCCACCTTTCAAGCTTTTTAATCTTCCCAATTTGCTTCAAGTGAATTAAAACAGTTTTATCACTAACACCGCAGCCTGCAGCTAACTCGGACGTGGTTTGCGATGGATCCGCTTCCACAATAGCCTTCAACTCTTCATTATCAACTTGAGTCTCAGGCCGTCCACGGGGCTTGTTCTGCAAGTCGAAATTTCCAGAACGAAAACGTTGGAACCAAAAACGAACTGTGTTTTCTTTTGCAACACGACCGCCATACACATCATTCACCCTTCGAGTTGTTTCCGCAGCACTAGTGCCACGGCGGAACTCGTACTCGTAAATAATGCGATATTTTAAGTTTTCCATTTTGTAAAATGAGTGACGCAAACAGAAAAAAACAGAAGAAAAAAAACAAATGAATGACGATCATCGAAGCACAAATACATGAGTCTATAGCTGTACAAATTTGAATTTGGAATTCCTTACCAAAGAGGAGAAATTTGTGATTAAAGTGGCCAGTACGAAAAACGCCAATTTCATATGTAAGGACCTAATATAATATTTCACAATTATTTGTTTTAAATCATCGCCTTTTAATGACCATATGTGTAAATTTTTTAATATTACACGGATCCCTCGGTGTTAGTTCATCTCATACTTATCGAATTAATATGTAAAACGTTGTATTTAAAATTTCTGGATAAACCTTGATGAGATACAGATTGATCATAAATAGTATAGTATCAGTTTATAGTGACTAATAGTAAAATTTATCAAAAATGATACCTACATAAAAACGCTCGTATTCATGAAAATGTATATTACTGGCTTATTTAACATAATTGGCTTAATACACACAATAAGCCTATTTATAATTTATTCAGAAAGGCTTTTATAGAAATGTTATTGAACATATTTTATTTTTATGAATAAGGAGGCAGGGAGGTAATTGACTTTTAAAAATGTAAAAATAAGTCCAAAACCAACAATACCTAATTTACACAGAACATTTGTAAATAGGAAACCACGTCTGCCTAACGACCCAAGAACGCATTTGGACACATAAGGCACGGTCCCATTTAAACTGTCAAAAACAATGAAATTACAACAAACAAAAACTAAAATATTTTAACTACTTCCTGCAACTTAGAGTGAAAATGACTCATACAGAGAACAGTACATTCAAACAATAGGAGTGAATGACATCCATGACATAACCTAAAAAAATAGATATACTCTATTTCCACGGCATAAAGTCCAAACTCTTGCTACGCTACTGTAATACGAGTTATGAACGCAGCCCAGTGTCATATATCACACACGCACACATATACACCCACACATGCTTCGAGGCTCTTTGATTGGTCGCCGCGTGCGCACATAATCGCACAGATCTGATTTTAAACCAGTTTTGCAGGTAAATTGACGAGATTTTTAGAAAGGTGGTCGGAAAATGAGGTGTGTTGTAATAAGTTGCGTTGAGTGGCGATGGCCGCGGCTGGCCACTGGCGGGCCTTGTTATGTAAATCAATTGCAGAATATTTAGGTAATAGTCTAATGAGTTTGTGCGGTCCAATCGGAGTGGTATATGCTTAGATTCGTTATTGAAAAATTGCGTTTTGTGGGGAAATCTTGTGTTGAAACGAGTTAAGGAATTAAATGATCTGATAACGTCGAAAAGATGGTTTTAAGTTTGGTTAATTTTTACCACACCCAACACTTATGAATAGATTCATTATTTTGATTTATTTTCATAATGATCTAATGGGAAATAAATACTTTTAGGTAATAAAAATAATTTATTTCAATCAATGTACTCTTTATAAATCAAATTTAAAGTTCCTTTTCTCAATATTTATTATGTTTTCTTAAATTATGTCCTTATCAATGTTCTCTTTAACGGGGTACCTTACGTACGGGGTATATGTTTTTTTAACTATATTCTATATATTTTAGTTTCTAAAATAAATGTCTCTATTTTTAAATCTTGACTAAGTTAAACTTTAAGCAAAGTATTACTTCACTAAATTTAAATATTTTTATACATAAATAGGCTTTTCAAGTTTAAAACCGTTTTCTACTCACGTAAACTGTGACGATATTATGTATGTGAGTTTTCATAATTAATAGTGTAACTTGCGTTAGTTTTAAAAGTGAGATAAATAAGCTGAATCGTCCATTTGGTTTTTCGTTGTACCTATTAGCCTGATTTTTATTATAGGTATAGTCCTGTTTCCTGACGTATTTCAAAGGATATACTTAAACGTAAAAATAATTAAATAAAAAACTCTTTGTAAAATTGTAAATCTGGTAAAAACAAGATGGCGCCGCGGCCGCATCCGGTATGCTAATGCGTTTCCTTCCAGAGCCACGCGGATGTGGTGTCTGTTTATTTCTAAAATATTTTATCATCAGGATAAACCATTATGTTAAAATGGTGGGAAACTTGAATTATGTGAATTGAAAACAGGTTTTATTATTAACTTTAGGGGTACAAATGATACTCAAGGGAATTTAATCTGTTGAGTAAACTATTTAGCAATTAAAAATTATTAAGGTACCTAAACAATCTGTAAAGTAACTAGGTATCTTGAATGGTTGTATTTTGACGTGTTTCAAGCGTTAACGCTGATTTTGTGTCACGATGATCATCGGCGCTATCCGCTCAGCGCGTAGCAATCTGTCTGGAAATACTGTATTATGCTGACTTCGGTCAGCGCTGACAAGTCGGCGGTTTTTTATAGACATCAGATAAAATTTGCAAAAGGGAAGTTTTTCTATGCCTATTTGTTTCCCATACAAAATTGTATCCAAAATCATTCAGTGCTCAAAACATGTAAATGTAACAAACTTGAATATTTTTCAAGTTTTTTTTTACATTTGTAACACTGATTACTAATAGGACTAGCTTGTTATTGTTAATTAACTAGTTAAATATTCATAGTTGCTTATAGTCTTACAAATTTACCTGTCTTACAAGTTTATTATCCAACGGTGTCCTTTCGAGTTCGTGCTTCAATACGGTCCTTATGAATAGGCCCAGGGCTCCAAGAGCTATGGAGAAGGCTAAGCTCTAGATTTCTCTAAGAAGATAATCTGATGGAGGAAATAAGATCATCATGTTAACATAAACACTTCGAAATGACAGTATTCAGGCCATGTCGCTCGAAAACAACATGTAAAAATAACAATAATTTATTTCGTAACTACAAACATCACTCAGCTAATTACAGTACAAACAGGTTATGTAACTATTCCTGGTAACAAAGGTAGCTAAACTAGGAAAGTCTGTGTGATGGCACAGAACTGATAGGGCCCATAAATTTTTGAACGGAGACCATACGTTTTTGAACGCAAACCGGCAAGCTGACGTATAACAACAAAATACACCGACAGCTAATTTAACTGCGGGTGGAAAATTGACAAAAGAGTGGTACATAATTTTATTCCAAAGAAAATGGGATATCTTTGATAAAGAAGCTTAAGCCAGCAATGGTCGTCTTACAGAAATAATGATAAAAACTAACCTATTTAACTCAGATCAGATAACTCCTGGTGACTCGCACTTTTGGTGAAACAACAAACACATGCCCCAACGGAAACCATTTAATTCAAGCCCCACGTTATAAGTTTATGCCTTTATAATGATAATTCTAATCCGTTTTCCCATGGGACGTATCCCCACATACTGACACAGTACGTTGAGTATGCACCACTGAACACGTTTTATAGTGTTATTTATGTTAGTAAAAGTATGACTGCTAGTAATATCCTTCTATAGAGTAGGATGCCTGTGTCATTGATCATCATCATCATCATGCACAGTTTTTTTTTTCACGGCTGGGCATATGATCTCACAGTTTGGGCCATCCACAATGGCCAATCCTGTGCCAATCCATGAAAGTGACAACTTGAAGATTTTCGCCGAGTTTTTTGACTCCCGAGTCGTCGCTTAGCCATCTAAATATACCTTTATGCTAATAATGCGTAATTTCGCATCAAAACAAAATAATTTTAGTTAAAACTGACCCTATGGGCTTGTTTCTCCAAATCCGAGTTAAATTCAATTCAATTAAATTCCTTATAAATTGGACTCTGCGTTTGAAGCGTCAGTTTGCCAGTGTCAAGTTAAATAAAATTATAAAGTGTAAAAGATGTTACTCAGTTAAACGCCATTTTGCGTCTCATATAATCAATCAATGGTTCAAATATATACATATAAAGCAATATCTGTCAGTCAGTCACTGTCAGCTTGTAAGTGGACTTGATAGCTCTATATTTGATTTGTTGGCTTTTTATACCAGGACGTTTTGAAATATGCCCTTTATGAAATAAGTTTTGTTTATTCTCTGGTTCATTTCTACGTCCTGTCATGTCATAGGCTTCCGATCCGCGAGCCACTCGGTCTTCGTTTGATGAATTCGATCCCAGTCTTCTCTACGATGCGCAATCGAGGGCAACATTGTAAAGCGAGAACCCTCGTTAACACACAAAGTGAATAGCAAAAAGCTCACATTCCTGTACTCAATCAGATAGAACCCCCTGTATGCAGGTGCAAGGACGTCATGCGCTGGCGCACTGGGTGCTAGTGCCTGCCTTCAACTTGACCTGTCTGCTTGCACATTGTAAACATGCACGCATTTTAATAGAGAGGGTAAACATACTTCTTACCTCAAATCTATTCAATTATATTAATCTAGGAGTGGAATTCACTCACGAAGTCTGTTTTTCCGATTACATACAACCCGTAATGACCGGATTGAATAGGTTTATTCTGGGCAAACTTGTTCCATCTCTGACCTCGTCTCTGCCTTCTGGCTAGCTTGTAGTTGAAAGTAAGCCTATTAAATATGTCAATAAAAAAATATAAAAGGCTGAAGAGATTGTTTGTTTGAACGGACTAGTCTCAGGATCTTACTGGTCTGAGTTGAAAAATTATTTCAGATAAGATAGTCGATTCTATATGGATTCACTTCATTTATTGATAAATTCAGATGTTTACGATTAAATCACACTGAAGCTCTGAAATCTGAAAGAGGAACAGACAGACAGAATAATATTTGTATGGATTAGTTTCAGTTTCAGGCCACATAGTCGCTCTTCTGGGCAAAGGCCTCTCTATTCCCCTCCACGTTACACTGTAAGGTGGTTTAAAAGAGGTTGTACATTCAAATCTTAGTATTATATAAGTTCAGCTGAAACATATATTTATTCATGTTAAACAATCCCGCAGTTTCAGAGTAACAGTAATACGGATTCGATGAAATTTATAACATAAAGAATAGTCTATAAATAACTCGCATTCATTTCTGTGGGGGAAAGGACTTCCGGTGACTGTCGGAATTTAGACTTTATGTTGTTTTGTGTCGAAGGTCAATGACTTTAGATAATGCTGGATCTGAGTGAAATATGGGGAAATTCAGCCTATAGAAACTGCTAAAGAGATTCTGGTGACCTCTGTGGCTCGGTGGACGAAGGTCCGCCTGAGGCGCAAGAGGTTGTGGGTTCGATTCCCGCCGGGGGACCAGATTTGTACGATCTACAATTTCTGGTTTCAGGTCCGGGTGTTTTCTAAATATCATAAGTATCTACGTACAAAAAAAAATATCTATGTAGTATATCAGTCACCTAACCCATAGTGCAAGCTCTGCTTAGTTTGGGGTTAGGTGATGCTGTGTGATTAGTCCGGAATTATTTATTTTTTCTATTTACGTTCCGTATAATATGAGACTAACCTTCAATTTGTAACATGTTAACCTATTTACGTCCCACTGTTGGGACACAAGGACTTAACAGGGGTAATTCCTTAATTCACCACGCTAACCAAGTGCGGAATGTTGAATGTCACAATGACCGTTCTTCAAAGTTCTCAGAACATGCCGGTTTACTCAAGACATTTAAGTTCAACGTTAAAGCACGTGTTTTAAAGCGCACATACATTTTTCAAGAAGAAATCCAAAAGTGTGGCTTGAGGTTTGAACCCACGACCTTCGGAATGAAATTCGTGTGTACCTTAGCCAAAACGGCTTTTTTAACTGCCTAGAGTTGTAAAAAAAGCGAATGTAACAAAGAGAAAAGTATACTATACTCTATGGTATATTTTCATGAACATAAAAATAATAGGTATCTTCTGTGTCCGTTAGTATAAGTCATTTATTTCTATAAATAGACAGGGTATACTTCTGAAGAGAAAAAAGTTCCTTGATCAGAGTTAGAAATATAGAGTACATACAGGTATTTTTAAAGAAACCCCTGATTTATGCTACAAATTTGTCCATTTTGTTTTCTTAAGAGGTTTTGAGAAGCAGTTTTAAAACTTATTGAGCAGCAAAGTTTGAAGAAGTTTTCAGCAAGGTGCTCTTGTGCGAAAAATAAGCGAAAAGTTAATGAGAAAAGAGGATTTTCCCTTTACTAACTCAAAGATTTTTCATTGTAATTTATTTAAATTATAACGAAAAATCAAGCATTTTGTATTTCAAACCTTTTTTTATTCAGTTAGAAAAGTTTTTATTTTGTTAGATTTTTGTGAATGAATGCTAAATAAGTATTAATAAATTAATTAAATTTAAATTACAATCATTTTGTTACCTATGATAATGTTATCTCCATATTATCTCCATTGTTTTCTTTTTACGGGACCGTATTTCAATCCCCCAAGAAGGTCTTCCGCCATTTTGTAATTAAACGTAATTAGAAAATGGAGGCCAAGCTCCCTTCATAATGTTTTAGTTTTCCTTATTTTTCGCAAGAGAATAATTGAATTATCCCGATTTCGTAGAAAGCTCAAACAACATCGACTTATCTGATCATTATAATAATTAGTCTTATTTTGATATTTATTATTTTAAACTCATTATAAGTACAGATACAAGATACAAAATCATTTATTTCCATAGTTTGGTTATACAAAACTTAGACACGTCAAAATATATCACAAAAAATAAAAAAAAAATCATAGGTGCTTAAAGACATAAACACATATAACACATTATACAATTTTATACATACTGGCTGGCCCGTCCCGGCTTTACACGGCTGCAAAACCCTTCCTTTTGAATCTCTCTACCTATTGCTGAAAACCTCATAAAACCCGTTAAATCTCTAATTTGTAGTACCTAATAGGCAACATAAGTATAAATATATATTGACTAGCAGACGCCCGGGACTTTGTTCGAGAAGAGTTAGTTTAAGTACGCAATTTGGTAGGTACTTGTTTTAAAGAATGTCCAAGTTAGAAAACATAGGTCTTTTATACAAACTTTTAACTCCCGTTTTTAGCATAAAAGGGGTTTTTATTTATAAGGAGACACCTTAACACCATTTTATAGAGAGTACATGTAAAAATTTTAAGTCTCATACTCTTTGAAATTTGTTTTTGTTAGAAAGCAATCAATTTTAACTACTGGTAATGTGCATGCTATTATGTGTGACGGTGTAAAATTTCCTTAAGCCTTGTAACTAAGTAAAGAGTCTTAAATTACCGACCACCTAAAACGACAAATTAATTATATCGTTAGGTTGCGTGCTAGTAATCACTATGCATTTTTAACCAATAACAAAACTTCACTTATGTACTCATACTTGCAATATCTATAGTCGGGTTCGATTCTTCCCGTTTTGTGAACAAAAACTGTATTAAGTAAATTTGTTTAAACACAAAGGCGAAGGCAAACATCGCGAGAAAACCGGCATGTACTAAGCATAAAGCTTAGGCTAAATGTTGCTGTCGGGATTGTCCAACAATATTTATGAAAGAAATTATAAATTTGAATTGAAAAATGTTTAATTTGTAACTACAAACATCACTCAGCGAATTATAGTAACAAACAGGTTATCTTTCTATAAGAATACTATTCCTGGATGGCACAGAGAGAGAGAGAGAGAGAGAAACATTTATTGACACATCAAAACACAAAATACAATAAAACAAAGATAAACAACAAATAACAACATAATTTTGTGAGATGTTGCCAAAAGGCAGCATAATGCAACCTCACGCTTAGAGCACGGAGGTGCGCTGATTTTCAGACGAGACCTAAGAACAAAAACATATAGGTACTAAAGCATTTATAATATTACTAGCGGCCCGCCTCAGCGTCGCCCGGGTATAAAATTTTCCCGGAAATTATTCGAATTTTTCTCGCCGTAAAAACCATTCTATCTCTCAAGTTGGATCGAACTGCACATTATGTGCGAATTTTATTATGATCGGTTTAGTGTTTTAGGAGTCCATTGAGGACAAACATTGTGACACGAGATTTATATATATTAAGATTATGGATTGTCTTGGAAGTTAAGTTCCACTCTCCAAGCTCACAGCATCGCACAGATACCTACTATCGACCGGTGCAGGAGGCGTGACGGGTCGATCGTCACGCCCCGCGGCCGGAGTGTCGGGACTCTCGCCCGGGCTGTGTGCGTCTTACGCGGGCTGTGTGCGTCTAAGCGTGATGCTTGCGTCTTAACTTGTATGCATGCTTTGGCTATGACTTCTGTTACGAAATAGAAATTAAGAAGTAGGTATTGACTTTTTTTATGATAAGTAATGAATATAAAGTGCAGACTCATTTATAATATAATAACTCATTCTTAATATAATATGTCTATTTTGTTAACTTTTTAGTACCTGGTACCTGTACTATAGTTTTTTATTTATATTGTATGTCCGAAATGGATACAATTGTTGGAACTTATGTTACATTTTAAGACCAAATGTAAATGCACACAATTTTACAATAAAAATATTCTTATTCTTATATATTAAATAATGGTTATAAATAAGTCGTTTTCGGATTAGATTACTTGTCTACGTTATAGTAATAAATAAAAATAAAAGTCTTTTATTTCGGACAACAAATAATCCATAGTTTGTTAGTAAACTTAATGCCTAGGGTTAGTAAAATCAAAAGTTATGCTATGTTTGTACTTGGAATGGAAGACGCGGTCTCGAGTCCCGCATCTCGCTGGTAAGCTAAATTTAGAATATTGTATGTATATGTTTGGAAATAGTCGTTTAGATTGGATTTGGTTCAGTAAAATTTTTATTGGATACCCTTCATGAAAAATGCTTTTATGAAATTTTTTATTTATTCATTACCTAAGTTTTGAAAGCAATAATTTTTGTCCACCTGAGAATATTTCCATTTATTACATGATTTATGCAAATAAAGTGTTTTTCCTATTCCTATTAAAAGTTTTTAGGGAATTATACTTAAGGGTATTTAAAATTATTTATCATACTCATCACTTTTTTCACCAAAATATAGCAGAATAAAATCCACAGCAAATTTCTTCATCAATAACAAACAACTCAACAATCCAGTTGTTTGAAATTATCCTCTTTCACCCTGCTCATCGACCGGCAATGCTACGACGCACTCGGTTCCGCCCGGCCGCGCGCGATACCCGGTTCACGGCCGGGTAACAGTAACTCGCATTTCTAAAATATATGATTAAGATTGGTGTAGGTTAATTCCACTGCTTAGTAAGAGAGTCTACAAGATTTGTCCAAAAATTACCTAATTTGTTTATCTACTCGTTTTATGAGAGTAAGTTGCTATGTGAGCCTAGACGTGTGTGGTTGACTCGGTATACTATCACAAAAAACCGAAGTTACTACCGGACACGGTCCAGAATATTCACAAAACACGATAAACCCAGCGACGTGCAAAAAACTATTCTAGACCAACAGCTGTGGCTTTTTACCAAAATGAATTATAGAGAGAGAGAGAGAGAGAGAAAACATTATGTATTGACACATCACACATAGGTACATTACAAGGAAAAATACAATTTAATAAAATATGTATCTAATACTAAATACTTCTTAAACATAAATGATTGAAACCGTTGTGCCAAAAGGTCTTGCCTCAGCATATGCAAATCTACCTTTAGGTGGAATTGCGCTGGTTATCAGACGAGACCTAATGACAAAAAACCTCACGAGCACAGAACAGTACGGCAAATTAAACAAGGCCAATTAACTAAATTCTAAATCTTATAATCATCACATAAGTAGTAATTTCTAAATAAACAAAACAATACTAAACAGTCCAGTTGTTTGAGCCCAGCATCTTTCACCCTGCTCATCGACCGGTGCAACGACGCATCCGGTTCCGCCCGGCTGCGCTCGATACCCAGTTCACGGCCGGGTAACAGTAACTCGCATATTCTCTGCTGCTTTTCTGTAGTGCGTTTACGGTTTACAATAATCTCTATGTTTTTAATTTAAATTACTATGACGATGACTTGCTATAAGTATCATGACGACTTGCTATTCGTTGATATCAAGGCATACTCGGAAATCCAATAATTAGGCTAAACAT
Source organism: Gymnoscelis rufifasciata (assembly GCA_929108375.1). Lineage (NCBI taxonomy): Eukaryota > Metazoa > Arthropoda > Insecta > Lepidoptera > Geometridae > Gymnoscelis > Gymnoscelis rufifasciata. The sequence continues at coordinate 555,925 of OV815327.1, read as the reverse complement.
ATCATAGACGAACTGAGAATTACCTCCTTTCTATTATTGTACCAAAAAGTTTCTGACTATTCATTCATTCATTTCATTCTGAGGTTCAATTCATTCCATAGTGACAATATACTCTCTGGTTCATTCATTAATTTCACTAAAATCCATTTTCTTCATATTTATTGATAAGAACGTAGTGATTATAATCAACACTTTCAGATTTGCTATTTATAATTATCTAAGGCATAAAGGAACTATCAAAGGCATAAATTCCTTACAGAATAATATATTCTCATGTCATTCTCATTCTCTTCAGGCCAAAAATCAACAATAATATATATTTTTTTTTAATTGTCCAAATTGCCGCCGCCGGGGACATCTTAGTGGTATTATGAAAATAAACCAATAATATTAGTAAGCACTTTTTCCTTAGTCTGGTACACGACCGACGGGGCTAAATGAATTATATTCTAAATAAATTAATGATTGTCCAGCAATATAAAGAATATTTATTTATTTGTACCTTCTACGTATTAAGAACTTCCTATACCAAGATGATATTTAAATTTTTTTATATGTGTGATTTTTATTAATTGTGTATAAATTGTAAAACTTGACTTGCCATGTATAACGCCCAGTTGTATTATTATGGTTAACAAATGAAATTGAAATTGAATATATTCATCTCTAACCTGCCTCTTGTTCCGCAGGTCACGGCGGCGTCAACCAACTAGGAGGAGTGTTTGTGAACGGACGGCCCCTGCCCGACGTGGTGCGGCAGAGGATAGTGGAGCTGGCGCACAGCGGGGTCCGGCCCTGCGACATCAGCCGCCAGCTGAGGGTCTCCCACGGCTGCGTCTCCAAGATCCTCTCCAGGTAACCTCTTAGGAAGAACAGCTTTCAGATTTTTTGATCGATAAGCCTTCATTTGACCACAATCTCACCTGATGTAAAGTGACGATGTGGTCTAAGATGGGACATGAAGAACTAGAAGGTGGCTTCTCCGGGCCACATTACGAAACACGAAAAAATCGCTTCACGCACTGGCCCAGCCCGGAGGGTGGTGATTTAAAACACACATTCTTTCAGCACACGGGCGTCGCTGAAAACCAGCGCTGTGCCTGCTCCAGAGCAGTCGCAGCAAATGCTGAGTCGACGACCCTTTTGTGATTCATCTGTGTTTTTATTTTTAATTTAGTATTTAGTATTTTTAACATAGTCTTGTAATGCAGATGTTTCATAATAAACTTTTCTTTATCTTTATCTTTATCTTTATTTGCCGCTGCCGAAGCCTCCCACCAGAGACTGTTCTTAGCACCACCCGGAGGTCACGTGTAAGGATTCAGAGGGTTACCACTTACGGACGTGAACAGACAAAACCTCCAAAAGAATAGTTGGTTGAAGAGTGTAAAATGACGTGAGCCAGCACTTGCCATGCTTGGAGGCAGTACTAAGCTGTTCTCATCCACCTTTATAATTATGTCTTCAAGACAAGAGAGAATAGGTACCTTCTAGATCTATGTGATTCTTCTCAACCCACATCAACACTTTTTTAAAAAAATGTTATGATCGATAAGCCTTCATTTGACCACAATCTCACCTGATGTAAAGTAACGATGTGGTCTAAGATGGGACTGAAGACCTAGAAGGTGGCTTCTCCGGGCCACATTACGAAACACGAAAAAATCGCTTCACGCACTGGCCCAGCCCGGAGGGTGGTGACAAGCCGCGGACGAAGCCTACCACCAGAGACTGCTCTTAGCAACACCTGTGGTCACGTGTAAGGATTCAGAGGGTTATCATATCATATATCTATAGTTGGTAGAAGAGTGTAAAATGACGTGAGCCAGCACTTGCCATGCTTGGAGGCAGTACTAAGCTGTTCTCATCCACCTTTATAATTATGTCTTCAAGACAAGAGTGAATAGGTACCTTCTAGATCTATGTGATTCATCTTCATCCAGATCAACACTTACCATCAGATGAAATTGTGTCCAAACATAGATCTATCTCTCATAAAAAAAGTGCTGTGGTCCTATAACTCACTGCTGTCTCTATTCTGGTGATTTTCCCTTGGCTGGGTACTACGAAATTGAAAATTACGGTAAAAATTGCTTTAAGCAATAAGGCCGCCCATTACGCATTTCGTATTTAGCTTGAAGTCCATTTTTGTTTTGTTTTATCTTGGTGCGTAATAAAGAATTATATTATTATTATTACGCCACCGACAGAAAGACATAGAGAGCAACATTCTTACGCCGCCCTGAATGGTACATTCAATTCTATCTATCTCATGGAAATAGGCCACAAATATGATCCGCCAACTCTCACCGAGGGGTTCTCGTCCAATTTCATGCGCACTGCAAGGGCTTGCTGGTTTTTGCTGTGTATCCTAATAACTTTAATCAAAGTGAATCAACTACGATTAGTGGTCCTTGCGTATGGTCGACCGCTGGCGGTATCTCATGTCTCTAAGATCCTTTCGTGAATACATAGGATAATAGATTTTATATAACACTTAAATAACAGGCAGTAATGCATGCGACCCATATTCTGCCGTGCCTATTTAATGGATCACTTATACTAAGGGGTTGTCAAACACCTTTAAGGTATGTTTAGCCTTTGTTTCTCTTGCTGTTCTATTACAAATAAATACTCCAATGTATACCTCATACACTATGGACATGTGACATTCACCAACCCGCATTTGGCCAGCGTGGTGAATTAGCGTCTAATCTCCCTCGCCAAGAGAGAAGTCCCTGTGTACATAGGGAACGTTAATAATAGGGTGATGATGAATGTATACCTCAAGGAATATTTCAATAGTTCCTCTAAAAATACACCTTGAGGGGCAAGGTGTGTTCCGTAGGCGGTTCTTATCAGCAGGACGTCCACGTCTAACATATTAAATGAATCTCCGCCACATAAATGAAAGTAGTACAATCCTGTCGGTATAATTAGCTGGTTTTTATTGGCCTGCGCCCGCGCAGAAAGCGTGACGGCGGCCACACTTCCGCCGTGTGCTGTTTTGGAAACTGTATGTTGTGATTCGTATTCTCTTTACTGATAAATAAGATAGGTTTATATTTTATTATGTTAAATTTATATCTTTGTAATTAACTAATGGTCGATTGATCGACTTGTAACATTACTTTGGAGAGCGCTGAATGTAAAAGGAGCAAATGGCTTTGGCTAAATTTTCACATTATTTGACCTTTGGTTTAATTGTTTTTGCTTATTAAAGTATTTGCAGTCACTATGGCATTATTGCACGTATCGGTAGAACATATTGCACGTAGACAGAAATGGAAGCCACTGATCGATGCAAAGTCGAACGTCTAGGTACCAACTAGATGGATGGATGATTTGTTCAGAGATTCGAGCTCAAGGTGGAAAGAATCTTTAACCGATAAAATTATACATTAATGAAAGAGACCTATGTCCAGCAGTGCTTTGGAGGCTCGGATATGGGCTGATAAGGGCCATCACAACAACAAATAGTAGGTATCTTGCCCAAAACAAAAAAATCGTCTAAAAACAATCGCGTAAATTCATAGCAATATTTTAGTCTCACAAATTCTAAGTATGCAACAACATTGCGTGCTAACAAACTCAAATACTTGCATTTAGCAGCGATGTGTTGTTGCTAACAAATAACTGGATTGCAAGTATTAACGAAATACGTTTAAAGACAAGAGAACAAGTCAAACACACAATAACAACGAGTCGGATGGGGAGCCATTGTCCAATTTAAATTGAAAACTGTCCCGGTAGGGATGGGACGACGAAATCTATTTCCATTGATATTTCGTTCCGTTATTTTTTTTTTAATTGTGTGTTGTTTAAAAACAGACACAAATATTTCCATTTAGCAATATAGACATTTCCAGAACGTTACTAGTAGTACCTCTAGTTTATTCGTGTAGACTCAGCACATGCTAAGTAACGACCTATTTGTTTGCTTTTGCATAATCTTCATAGTTTTATACCTATTTTTATGTGACCTTTGTAATATTTTACGCAAAGAAATATATATATATCTAAAAGATAAAGAAAAGTTTATTATGAAACATCTGCATTACAAAACTATATACAAAATACAAAATTAAAAATAAAAACACAGATGAATCACAAAAGGGTCGTCGACTCAGCATTTGCTGCGACTGCTCTGGAGCAGGCACAGCAAATGCTAAAATATAAAAAACAATATCTCTATTTTCATTGATCCGTGTGGAAATTTTCAGAACGCAAGCACAATATTGAGCTCCGTGGAAATTTCCAGAACGTGTCCCCTCCCTAATCCCGCGGGAGTTCCTGTGAGAGTGGACATCCGATGTTTTGTGATATTCAATTTATTTGCGCACTCGCCTTCCCATTGTCTAATATACGGGGGACAGCTTTTCTGGATGCCATTTTAAAGTTGCACAAAGCTGTGTTTTGTGGTTTGATACATCATTGGGGATCTCATGAGTTCTCAGCTCTTTTGAGGTTTGTCAAACGTTCCTAATTTTAACTTATAATAAATAAGTGCATTGAAGATAATGCGATAGCATTTTTGAACATGAATTAAATAATAAATTGATAAGTAGATAAAAAGTTTGACTAATTGTCTTAGTATGTCTTTTTCATCATGGCATCATTCATCGGACTAATTTTAACGAAATTAATTTATTTATTTATTAAATAACCATATAATAACAGTAAATATTATTCAAGGTACGTCATATTTTTACAAATTCATGTACATTCATTCAATTAAATTTTAAAATTAAAAAAGAGTTACAGCTAAGTCATTCATTAATCAATTTTTTTAAATAATGTCAATTTGTAATAATTCTAATAAAATCGTTCAATAAAATATAATAATGTCAAGTTTTAGTAATAAAAGAAAGTTCTCTATAATATTTTTTTAATTACATTTTTAAAATGTTGGAAGTTATCAATATTTGTTATGTCAATTGGTAGATGGTTATATAATTGCAATTTGATATTTGTTTACGTACCTTTACAAGATTTACGCTAGGTATAACTAGTTTTTCTTTATTACGTAAGTTATAATATAATATTAGATAGCTTTTAATGTTGACGAAAGGATTTTATTTTATGGTATTCAAGTAGTTAACTCTATTTGTTCAGTTCCAGAGATGAGACATACTTTAAATCACATTCCTTTCTCAATCTCTCAATCTATTCTTGGAAATTGTATTAAAATTTGTGGAATAGGATAAAAGAACTAAGCAAAAGGACAGTTGAAGCGTCTTTATTTTATGTTTACTAAGTATATAAATGTATATAACAAATATAAATTGACCACCATTTTTCCCAACTAGTGGTGAGATAACAAACTAAAAAATAGCAAATAAAACAAAAAATATGCATATAACTATTTCATAATTGACCTAACTTTAACATAATCATCTTAATTAGCAACACCACCTATGCCTGCCTCTCATTTCCCGCCCGCCTAATTCGAGTTAATCACACAAACCGCCTACAAATCTTAGGGCGGGCGGCGGGCGGCGGGCGGGCTATTTGCGGCGCCCACGGCAAGTTTACAGCCGCCGCAGCGAGTTAGCGGATGTAGTTTTGTCTATTTAAGCTGAGCTGTTGTCATAATTATAGAGGTTTAGAAGGAAAATACTGAAAATATGTTTTAGTCATTTATTCATTGAATGCCTCAGTGGTATTGACGAAGTTCCTTTTATCGCCCAGGGATCAGTGTTTGCATGTTATGTTTTCTTGAATTGCGTATTTTCTATGTAGATACTGATAAAACACACACACTGGTATTAAAAAGTAATGTATTAAGTCAGTATAATATTATCTCAATTATGAGTAATAAAACCACGTTTGTCGCCTAATTCGAGTTAATCAAACAAACTGTCTTCAAATCCTAGGGCGGGCGGCGGGCGGGCTAAGCGGCCACGGCATTTTAAGCTATTATTGTCCGATTCTGTCCATTTTGTATTCTGCAAGGATATGTTCTAAGTCTGGGTATCTTCTGAACCCGCGGTGTTGTCCGCTTTTACGAATTTTGCAGCGGTTTTTCTTTGTTAAAATGACATTGACGTCTTTTCGCAATAAAAACATAGATAATGTGGTACATGCAGTATTGTGAAAGCTCATAGAACACTGGGTAGAACCAGCGCAAAATTATTAAACTGTGTACGCCACACACTCTTTAAATTATAATTCCATCTTCATTTACTATCTGTTTAGATCTCTTTCAAAACAAAATTAAAAAAATAAAAAAATCATAATGCCAAATTTCATGCAAATTGAGCAACGTTTTGGTAACAATGTTGAACACAACCAAAATTATAGATGGCATCAGCGGACTCATAAAATATGGCCAATTAGGTTATATTACATTGTGTAAACGGAAAATCTTGATGTTCTTGTTCTTGACTACATTGTGGCTTAATCTTAAAGATTCAGGAGTGATGTAGGTATCGCATGTAAATAGCGACAATACTCATCCACCCAAACGAATATGGTCGCGACTAACCCCTCTAACATCATCTTCACCCGATTTTTTTTGCTACGAACCTTCACCGTAGCCCGGTACTGTAAGCTTAGAGCTTACCACGGGGCTAAATAAAGCCGTGTGGTTTGTGGTTTGTTCAGCAATATTTATTTCTAGTTCTTTCCATCCAAATATCACCTGGAATATAGCGTTTAGTGATGCGGTCGCTCATTGTACATTAGGTATTGTCTTTTAGGTATTGTTGTATTTTGACTTTCCTGTGTGTACAATAAAGTGCTTGTATTCGTATTTATTGATACTTAAAGGTGTGTTGTTTGTCCAGCAATATATATTTATATAAGTAAAGAAAGAGGCAGTTTGAACGTAGCACCCGTTACGAATAGGTTGAGAGGTAATCGATAAGCGTGGTATGGACATATTATCGTGAGAAGTGATGAAAGTTATGTGACGAGTATAGCGTTAGATATGAATGTAGATGGATATGTGAGAAGAGGTAGACCGAAGAAAAGGTGGATGGACTGTGTGAAAGATGACATGTGTAAGAAAGAGGTAAGTGTTGAGATGGCGGATGGAAATGGAAGCAGAAAACATGTTGTGCCGACCCCACGTAATGTGGGATAAGGTCTGGAAGAAGAAGATATATAAACGAAGTCGAAGTACAAGGAAGCGCACTGGTATAGAACAAAGGAAAATGACATAAGTGTAGCGGATGTCTGCGCACGCGTTCGTTGTTCTGCGCGCGCGACTGTGACGAGATGAGGTAGGAAAGTGCGGTGCGTGATATGGATCTTGTACTTACGGTACTGTTTACTCGTATACCACGAAGATGCAAAGAATTGAATGTACGCTTATTTGATGGACATAACAATAAGGCTTCGGCCAAACTTACGCGACGACACGGGAGTGTCTGCAACTCAGGAACGTTATTGCCCCCAAACAAACTAATAGTATATCTTAACAAGGCTCTAGAGGATTTGCGTACCTATCAAATTTAATTTAACCTGAGAACGATCAAACACTTTTTGAATTACTCTTTTTAATCCCCGACAATAAAACTGGGTTGTTATATTAAGTTTGACGTGTCTGTTTGTCTGTCTGGGAAATCATAGGTCCCGAACGGATGGAGCGATTTCAATTAACTTTTTTTTGTATGAAAGTTGAAATTAAATAAATAAATAAATAAAAATAAATTATGACGGGTAAAAGTAGGGAAGGAAAACGGAAAATCTGCAAATATACTCGAGTGACGTCTCCACTGATATCGCATCGCGTGCACATTACAAAATTTAGATTTTTCCAGTGAAAACTACTAAACAAAAGCCACCTTATATCGCGGATAAATCCGTGGGTGGACAAACTAACATTATAAATAAGTAAGTTGACACATTCCTACCCCATCCCTATACAACACACAAAGCAATAACCAACATCCCACTCGTAGTAAGCTAATAAGCCTCTCAAGTGATAAACCTATTACCACTATCTGATCGCAATATGGCCGACGATATTGCTGTTCTAGCAAATTGATTGCAAATAGGACACTATTGTTGTGGGGACATCTATACATCTAGTCAATGTATTTGTGATGCAGTTGTAGAGCAAGTAAGAGCATTATCGACGGCCTCAGTGGCGCGGTGGACGAAGTTCCGCTTGTGGCGCAAGAGGTAGCGCTTCGATTCCCGCCAAAGGGTCAGGTGTTTGTATTCCATCTACCTTCTAGGTCTTCATGCCCATCTCAGACCACATCGTCACTTTACATCACGTGAGATTGTGGTCAACTGAAGACTTATCTAGCATAAAAAAAAAGGATTTTCTACAAGCACTTTCTCCTTGGTAACATTAGAAACTTTTGAGTAACGAACCTATGAGCTTGTTTCCAAATCTATGAATAGATTCGTTTATTTTCTCAGTTAAAGGGGACAATGCGAAGGCACTCAAAAAGCTAGTTATTCAAAACAAATCGCCTGTCCTCGTGAAATATCAACCCTCTAGCGCAGTACAGGGTACATTACGATAATGCCGGCCCCCGGGGGACCGCAGCGCACCCTTGTTTTACACCCTGTACGTACTGTCGCAGGAAACTAACTGTATTATTTTGTTTTAGTGTATTATACGAGAATTTTGTAAAGTAGATAGATAGAGAATACTTTATTACACACCAAACAAAAAAAAAACACAATAAGAAAATAAAAAGTAAACCTCGCTTTATGGAAGTAGAATTAAAAGTGAATTAAAGATTTTAATGATTTTTAAGTGATAAACCTCACTACTTTTTAGGTAAACTATTTTAAATTTTATGAAGAAACATCCTATATCCTAATATCGGGATATTGGGATATACGTGCGAACGTTACGGATGCGTAATCTTTAAAAAACGTCAAATATTAAAAATAAAATAAAAATATTTAATTTATCTTTAAAACTTGTAATCTATCTAAGAAATAGTAAAAAAAAACTGCGAGATTTATGTGTTTTATCTATCTTTTTTTTTTAATATTTTATTGTGTTTATTTGTTATTTGTTCAAGAATTCTGAAATTATAATAAGATTAATATGATACTAAAAAAAACTTACCTATTTGAATTGTATTTATTATTTTTAGGCAGCTATTTTTTTATTTTAAAACATTTCTTATACATTTAGGTCATAAGTTAAGTTTGCTTAAAATGAATACTAAGACATTTTACATTTTCACACTCATTCTCCGTGGCATTTTTACTGGTTTTGTATAACGCCGATATATATTACGAGCCATTAAAAAAAAGCATACACAACATTTTCTCCGCGACAGTACCTACAGCAGCATACTCACTTAGGGTGTGATCACACTTGTAATTGACTTATCTCGATGCTGTACGCGCCCTTATCCCTAAATTGGCTAAGTGCGGTTCTGTGTGGATTATGTTTGTTCACTAATTTACGCTCCTAATTCACCTAAGTTTGCTCATAACGATTGTAGGTATTGGACCAAATTAGTGTCCTAATTTTAAAACTAAGTGGAAATAATGGAATTCAACTTTTCAATTAAGTATTGGACTAGATATCCGTTTACCACTCTAAGTTTAGAGACATTATAATCAATACAAAAAATTTTATGTTTGCTTATATACTTAAAAGAAGCAGGAACCAGAATGAAAAAAATATTTCAGTGTTTTAGCCTTTTTTTAGCCCTTTAGCGGTGCGAAACCACCCATTCTGAAAGAGCTTACGGGCGATTCATACCAAGATACGAACAGCTCACGGTATGAAACGACTAAAGACTCAGATTAAAAAAACAAATACATAGAACAAAAGCAATTATAATGTTATATTCAAAATGTAATAATAGATATAAGTTTTTTGTTATTTGTTAGGAAATAAATGTATTTTGTTTGTTTTGTTTTGTGTTTGTTTGACAATTAAACTGACGTTTACTTGACACACATAAAACAAGAATATAAACCAATAATGACATATGAAAATTATAAATAAAGTTACACAAGAAAGCTTACAATAAAGATCAAAAGAGAAATCAACAAAGTACTCCCAAATATCACACCATATTGCGAGAATTCCCCGAACAATCGTTACAGCCCTACAGTCGGGCCGGGGCCGGTCCGGGGCCGGTCCGGGGAAAATTAAATTCAGCTCTATAAAATAATGGATGGTATTATGACAATCTGATTATATCCCCTACTCGCAGATTGGATGTTTTTAATTGAGTGGTCGTGAGTGGCTTTTATTTCGTTATGGGCTTGAGCATTTTTTAGGTTTTTTGATTGTGGAGACATTTTGTATTGGTCTTTTATGTTCTGACAAAGTAATAAACCCCACTTATAGGTTATTTATAGGTTAGTACGACGCGTAACTCGTAGTTGCAAGTGTATAAGAAATTGTAGCGGTGAGCACATCCATGCGTTTAATGGAAGCATTTCGCTAGAAAACTACGTTGCTTCGTCTTAATTTTTTCTACACAAATTTAGAATATTAAAATAATATTAATATTTATTGGTGCCTATTATAAGGCTTGACGCGGGCGTGTTTTCATACAAATTTTCTAAGTAGTGAGGATGAGTTTTGTTCGTGCTTGACATAAAACCGAGCCCGACGACCGCTTGACGCAACGTCAAGCTCAAGACGTTATTTTATGTAGTCATCATTAATAATGTCATCAGGGAGTGCCTCCAGTGACCTGACCGAGTAAAACCCATTTTTTAAATAAATAGGGAAACTCATGTTAGTTTTGAAAGTGAAACAGTACTTTGACGATCTCAGTGGCTCGGTGGGGTCCTCCTGAGATTTTTTTTTTAAATCGATTCTGGGGTTTCTGCTTGAAAGAGGAACAAGCAGCATTGCATTCACATTCGCATCACACAGCTTTCGCATTTATAATACTGGATGTATGTATTAGCAAAAAATTTATTCATGTAGTATATTAATGTATCAGTCAGTTACCAACCATAGTGCAAGCTCTGCTTTGTTTGGTTTAGGTGATGCTGTGTGATTAGTCCGCTGATATATTATGAGAACCAACAACAACATCTATAAAGCCAATAAAATCATTATTAAATAAATAAAAATAAAATAAATATTTCCAGACATTTATATTAAGTATATCAGATATCTGATATACTTAATATAATAGTCATACATATATATAGATATTTTTTATTATACATATCAAACACCCCGACCAAGGAGATCGTGCTTGCAGAACATACAAACACTTTCACCCTCGGCGGGAATCTAACCCGCTACCTCTTGCGCCGCAAGCGGACCCTCGCCCACCGCGCCACTGAAGCAGTAAATTATTTATTGAATGTTGATTTCCCCCCAGGTACTATGAGACGGGCAGCTTCAAGGCCGGAGTGATCGGCGGCTCCAAGCCCAAGGTGGCCACCCCGCCGGTGGTGGACGCCATCGCGGCCTACAAGCGGGAGAACCCCACCATGTTCGCCTGGGAGATCCGGGACCGGCTGCTGAGCGAGGGGATCTGCAGCCAGGATAACGTGCCTTCCGTTTCTAGCATCAATAGGTATGATATTTGTAATAATTATTATTATTTTTTATTTTTTTATCATCGATATGCCTTCATTTGACCACAATCTCACCTGATGTAAAGTGACGATGTGGTCTAAGATGGGACATGAAGACCTAGAAGGTGGCTTCTCCGGGCCACATTACGAAACACGAAAAAATCGCTTCACGCCCTGGCCCAGCCCGGAGGGTGGTGACAAGCCGCGGCCGAAGCCTACCACCAGAGACTGTTCTTAGCACCACCCGGAGGTCACGTGTAAGGATTCAGAGGGTTACCACTTACGGACGTGAACAGACAAAACCTCCAAATTATCATTATTAGATTCAAAATTATCATACATACAAACATACTAAACATACTAAAATTATACAGCTGAAGATATTGTTTGATTGTTCTCATCACCACCCTAGTAACGTTCCCACTGGGGCACAGATTAGATAAGACAGGCAGAGAGAGATTAGGCCTTAATTCACCACGCTGTATAAGTGCGGGTTGGTGAATATCACATGTCCTACAAACTCTTTAAATTTCTCAGAACATGTCGGTTTCCTCATGATGTTTGCCTTCACCGTTAAAGCACGTGTATTAAAGGAACAACTGGTCCGATTTGAAAAAATATTTGCCCTTAGATCTATCAAGGAAGGCTATAGGCTACTTTTAGTACTTTATTACTTTTAGTAATATATACGTTTCACAGAATTTAAACAATATTTATGTAAGTAAATTTGTGATACTCAAAACAATTGAATATATCTGGCTCTTTACACTAAAACCATTATGACGGACTCATTTAGGCTTCCTTTGATACCCTATTATTTACAAATTGGACCAGTAGGTACTTCCTGTGATTAGCGCGTTGAAACTCTTCAGCTTAATAATATTAGTCTTGATATTATTTCGGACCTCAGACTAACATAAGCTTCCTCATCTCATTCTCTCAAAGCTCTTCGGTATTATGGTTTATTCCAGACCGTTATGTCATAGTTGACAAACAATATTACCTCGATATACGTACAATAAAATACCCAAATCCTATTCAAACCAGCACGCAGCGAACCGTGTTATTACTATCAATATACTCAAAACACCACTATCTTCCAAAGCTACCAACTTTTATCTAAATAACTTGGAACTTCTCAGAGCACAATGACAGAAAAACATTTGCTCGGAAACTTACGTAAAAGTTGTACATCTTTTGTTCTTATTTGAACCCTTTTGCGAGATAATAGAGTCTGTTTCGCTATTCTTAGGGATGGAAGGGTGAAGGGATTGTTGAGCTACGAAATACGTGAATTCTGAAGTATACGTTTATACAAATTTGCCAATAAATGCCAAGTTATTTTGGTTAAGCATCTATTTATTGATAAAGTTAGCTTACAAACAGGAACAAAAAAACTCCGTCTCTCGTACTCCGTCATTTAGATTACCTTAAACATATTTACCCATTATTTTTCCTTTTTTACTACAGTGCATTGACGTTTCGCATGACAGAATGCAGAGCAAAATGTACTGTATGCATACGAAACAGGCTCCCACTTCGTAACTTTGTTGCCTTATATCTCGGCACTTTCTTATTAAATTGATAAAGTAAATGAGTGTCCAGTATTTTTGGACGAGCTGACAGACGGACTCAACAGAATACCTACACAATCACTCACTTCTGCTGGCGTCACGGGAGACCAGCGTTATAACAACCTTCATAGGTGGTTATAGCAAATGCTAAGAGACAAACTTTTACAAACCACCGTTTTTTTAAAGCAAAGGTATACTTAATTATAGTATTAATTTATTTTATAGGTAATCATTTGTTATAACTACTGTGTTTCGAAATAAATGTGTTAAATTTAGGAAACGTTGGTGCAATCGGGCATAATAATATTTTTATATAACAAAGTCAAAAGTTAAAGACAAAACGCCATTTCCTTAAAAGCACAGGGATGGATGAACAATAATTAACCAACAAAATACATTAATATCGAACTACCCGCGCATCCTATAGCCAAGCGCGTTGCGTGACGGAACGAAGCGCGCCGGAAGTAGGGAGCAAAGATGGCGGGCCGGAAGTCGACACGTGCTCGCAGCACCGGACATCCCGACCTACAATCCATTGAGTTATCGCTGTGTATAAAGTGTATCGGGAGAAATTATATCGTTTAAAATTATTATGGGTTATTGGAAAAGATTCTTTGGAGATTAAGTTCACAAAGTTTGTACTTTTTTGCGGTAAAAACATAACTTCTATTCTTCGTCTAAATACAAATTCTTCTTATTGTGTAAGCTCTAATTCCTGTTTGTAAATGTAACATTATTGATTCGACTTTGGGCATTACATTACAAAAAACCTCCTTCACTCAATTTTGTAAATTACACGTGAATGCTCCCGGTGAGGATTCATATTAAAACAAGCCCTATCAAGTTAAATAAAATTAGTTTAATGGACGGTCTTATCGCTAAAAAGAAATCTCAATCTCTGCTGGATGGACAAGATTTAAATTTGAATAGAAAAGCTCTGATGCATGGTACCTGAAACCAAGCTTAGACCTTACCACTGGGCTAAATGTTGTTGTGTAAATTGTCCAACAATATATTTTTAATAAACTTTTAATTCGAAAGCTGGGGGAAGATTACGGATCCCGAGAAAAAGTTGTTTTACAAATGGGAATTCTAAAATCTATACGGATAAATTAATAAAATAACTAGGAACAATTCGTATAGATAATAAAGTAAGTAAGTAGTTTGTAAGGTATTTATTTATATGCCGTTGTAAGGTATATTATATGTATAAGTGGGTTGCGGGCATCACCTTGCTATTACACAGTTTCTAACTAGCACAGGAGGTAAAGTCCTAAGGACTGCGTTAATTATGTAATACTTTCTTTGGTTTTTAATAAATTATTGATTGATGATGATTTCTTTTTATAATCAACGATTATGATACCACTTTTTTTAAATACGCTTAGTTAAGATACCGTAAAGCTGATATGTAGGTGGTAGGTAGGTGTAATTTTTGGCACGTCGGGGCGCTTTCCCGGAGATGCAGGTTCGAATCCTGTGTGCGAAGGTTACGGATGTGTCTTAATCTTTTTCTGCATAAAAAAGCAAAATATTTTAACCTAAAAAGTGAGGTTTATCAATTATAAAAATTTATTATGATACGATGCAAAAACTTACCTTGTAATTTTCGCGAAGCAAATTTAGAACTTCAGAAAATACAAGTGCAACGCGAAAGTTCTCCGAGTAAAATTAGGCAATAGTTAAAATAATGATCTGTTTCATCATGTGACAAAGCATTGGCTCATCAGCTCTTGACACTACTAAACATTGCTTAGTTTGCTCGGATTTTGTGAAAAGTGAAAGTCTGCCTACTACTAAATTAACCCTAATCCTACTATCTATTGGATTATTACTAATAAAATATATTACTGGAAAATTCACACAACAACATCTAGCCCCGGTATATAAGCTCTAAGCTTGTGTTACGGGTACTAGACATCGGATATACTTAATATAATATACATATAATATACCTGCATAGATACGTTTTATTAAACATACTAAACGCCCGGACTAAGGAGAATGTACTTGCAGAACATACAATCACTTGAGCCCTCAGCGGGAATCGAACCCGCTACCCCGCCCCGAAGGCAGTCAAAAGATATTTATTAAGAACTTGCAATATGACAGATACACGGCAATTCCATCAAACTAATGATTATTCTTTTCAATACGAATAATAGATAAATGTTCTTATTGTTGATAATGTCTGCTCTATTTGTTATTGAAGTACTGCGTATACGGAGCCCCGTATGAATGCTATGAAATATTATCATTTGATTGTCATAATGGCTTAGACTTTACTTACGTTCGTCTTTTAATGTATTTGTATGATTTTTTCGTGTTTCGTAATGTATCCCGGACAAGCCTTCTAGGTCTTCATGCCCCATCTTAGACCACATCGTCACTTTACATCAGGTGAGATTGAGTTGACCACGATCAAAATAAAAGCTAATCTAACATAAATAAGTCTTTACGTAAATCTTGTTGCCTTCATTGTCTATTTGACCGTTTGTCACCAGGCTAAATCTCAAAAACCGTGATAGATAGACATGAATTCTTTATTCTTTGCTCTTGTGTAACAAAGCTAAGCGACCAGATACGATAAATTTATTTCCTATTTATCTTTAAACACCTATCTAATTTTTTTTGTTCTTTTGTATTTTATTTTTGACGTTCCTAAGATTTGTAAAACCAAACCATGTAAATAAATGATCTTGTATCTTTTATATTATTTATTGATACAAATACAAATCTTAGCAGTACCATAGGTAATGTACATAGGCGAGCTTAACCCTATTAGAGTTTTCTTACAGCAAACCTTAGGGTATGGAGTACTGTAATACAGAAATAGTAATTAGACAGTTTATTTAAATAAAGCCAAACCTAACAGATACCTTGTCGACTAAAAATCTATGAAACTGTCAAAAACGTGACAGCGATAAGAAAATTAATAAACGGTAGCACGCAGATTAGTGGTAATGATAAACATAGCCGTGTAATTGATTCATTAATAATGTTACAAGTGTTTTATCTAATCTGGCAACACGCAATTACCTGCGGATTTGCTGGCAACACTGGGGGAGTTATCGGGCGGTGGCTGACCTTTTCTGTTGTTTTTTTTCTCGCTTCTGCTATGCAAATTATAATGTATTTCGAGTATAAGTAGATTTTAGTATCATTGCCTTCGACGATAAATTAGAAAATGCGATACGTACAAAAAAAAGAAAATGGTTTTAGGTTTAACTGACGACGCAGAAACGTATTTGAATAGAAATAAAAAATTTAAATCACCCTTTAAAAATAAATAAATCCGTCCAGATGGTAGAAAATAAATTAAATCCTATATTTAGGTCCAGACACAAATAACTTTATATAATATTTATTGTGTATGTGAGTATTTACTACACATATTTTTAATAAAAGCCACGTTTGTCTGTCTTTATGTTCGGGATAAACACAAAAGCTACAAAAATGCAGTTTTGAGCACTACCTATTGCTGCGTCCGTAATTCAAAAGGAAGGTGGAAATTATTTGAATTACAATGATAATTGTTGAAAGAGACGGGGATAAAATTACTTATAAAGTTCTGTTTAAACGTTTTCATTTTTGTCTGTCTGGTATAGTTAAATAACTATTTCCGGGTCATAGTGTTTTAAGATAGCAGATCATAACATTTTAATATAGCATTTTGATAATTTATCTGTCAGAGCTGTCAAATTTTTTATATCAAAAAACAAATTTTATCTAAATATTAGTGATTCACAACACGGCGTTGGCATTTTATGTTTTTTTTTTGCATGGTATAAAGTAGCGTATAGCCTTCCTTGGTAAATATACTATCTATCAGTGTAATAACATTAAATTCTGATCCGTAGTTTTTAAGATAAGCGCCTTCAAACAAACGAATTACTCAGCTTTATAATATTAGTATAAATAAAAATAAGAACAAAATTACAAGCAAATTAACATGCCTCAGCAAAAATTAGCATCTAAATCGTATCAGACAGAAGGTAGCAATTGAAAATAAAGCAATTGTGAGCAAGTTGCCCGAACGACAATAACCCCTAAAGTGCAATGATACCCAATAGGGTTGATTGTACAATAATGGACCCCCGGGCGGTCGGCGGGTGATGGAGTTGAGTTTGAAAAGGTTAATTTGATGAAGTTCTGCCACTTTAAAGTAGATTGAAAAAGCTAAAAAAGAGCGTCTTATGATCGGCTTCTGTTTTTGAATTAACATCATGATTGATAGTTTGTAGTTGTTGTAATTTTTTCGTTAAATTGTTAGCGAACGAATTCATCAATCCGTTGATGAAAGTTGAATAATATTAGTTTTTTTTCAATCTTTACACGCCACGGCTTTGCTCGTGTTTTGGAATTTATCGCGAGAACCACGTATTATCCTTTCTCGATAAATGGCCTATCGAACACTCAAATCTTCTAATCCAATAAGTAGTACCTGGGATTAGCAACAAACATACATTAATAATATTAGTAAAGATAAATAAGTAATCCAATCCCCCATTCAAATTTCAAGAATCAACACAACAGCATTTCATACTTACAAAAAAAAGGCCTACACTTATTTTTTAAGGCGGTTAATAAAATTTGCACCCCTGGGAAATGAAACCCTAAATTTTACTAAGACAAGAATATAGATCTATTGTGTCTCGTGATATAATTGTCTCAAATAGAAAATATAGATATTTTAAACGAAAATTGAGTTCAAGTTTCTTTTAAACATCAGATGTTTAAAGGAGATGTGCAAAGCCTTTTAAAGACACCTCTCTACAACTTAAGCATTTCTCCCGAACAAACAAAATCGCAACATCAGCCCCTAATCGTCATTCCCAAAATTCTCACTTCCACTTAAATAGATTTCTATTTTACCCCCTTGTGACCGCATTTGCGAGTTCCGTAGCACATTAGAGGCATGCGCGGGACACGCGCGGGGCGCGCGCGGGTCACGTGCGCGATGCACTTAGGGGTCGAAATTGTCCTCGTATTGAGACCCCGATGGGGTAAAAATTGACTGTTCTGTTTTGAGTAAGATTTTATCAGGGTTAAATTCGCTTAAATTTGATTATCGTTATGTTATGATTGTTTAGCGTACCTGCACTGTGATCATTGTTTAGGGTGATAATATTATGATTCTTTATGATTATTTGTATTATATTATTGGGTTTCAATAGACCATAAGCAAGTTTTATGGCCATAAATACTTATGATGCAAATATGAAAGTAGAATGAAAATGTAGGAATCACTTATATCAAACAAATAAAAAAAGGCCCCACACACACACACAGCACACAGCACAGGGCACAGCTGTAGATAGAATTAAGTGAAAATATGATTGTATATTTTTGATCGTTAATGTACGAGTAGGTAATAAAAAATAAAATATTATATACCTAGTTAACTGAAGCACATAATGAAGGTTTCAACGGCAGTTGGTCTGTTGATAATATTTCACATCTTTATTGTACCATACCTAAAAAAAATATTTCACATTAGATAGAGCACCACAGACTAATCAAATTCAAAATTACGCTCTCCATAAAATGGCTGCCAATAAAAGAGAAAAAGCTAACTTGCGTTTCCAAGACATTTTAATCGGCCCCACCGCCGACGGGTAATTGGAACCATAACTCTGGCAGCCCCGGCCTGACATTTGAATTTTTTGCACTGGCAAGCGGAATTATTTTGTTAGGGCGTCATTTTTGTTTTTTTAGATTTTGATTTCGGAGTTGGGGGTTCATTTTTGCTGATGTTGAGTTGAAAAAGCTGTGTTGGTTACGTGGGAGCACACTTGACTTTCATTCCGAAGGTCGTGGGTTCGAACCGCGCTGCGCATCTCTGGATTATCTTCTTGTAAATGTATGTGCTTTAACGGTGAATGCAAATACCGTGAGGAAACCGGCATTTTCCGAGAACGTAGAAGAGCTTGAAGGACATAATGTGACATTTACCAACCTGTACTTGCACAACCTCAAAATTAGCCAAATCTACTGTATGCATGATTCACTGAATCACTATCAAGTGCTCAAAGCTGCATTTAAATCTATACATTCCTATTACTCTATTTTATACTTACTGTGTTAAAGAAAGTAAATCCTTTTACTCAATGATGATTATGTTGAGCGTACAAGTGCTTTTATAAACGTATAATAAATTACTTAGACATAACATAAAAAGATCCGACTTCCGGAACAGCGAACAAAACGTGTACCCTTTTGCAAGATCACAATAAAATTACAAAATACGTACGAATCGTAAATCACAAATATTTGCCAACCGCACTTGCATTACTTCCATTTTAAATGTTAGGGTTAAAACATGGCGGCCCCAGGAAACGGATATGATAACTGAGCTTTTTGTGGCTATTCTGTATTTGCACTGGCAACTCAGGAAAGAATTTTATTGTGTTGTCGGGTAAGGATGAAAAATGGGAGCTTTTATGTAGGTACGAGTATAATAATATTCATGATTTTTACTGTCAACTTATTAACATTCTGAACCAATTTTGCCGTCCATAAGAACTCATTACAATAAACAGAACATATTACAGACACCGAATTGGTATGGTAGTCATTTGTAACATTTACAAAAAAAATTACAGGATACGAATACAATTTATTTTATAGGTATCATTATGTCGTAGTAAAATTTTGAACGTATAACCTACACAATCGATATCTAAATAAAAATGGATTTTTTTAAAATGCCCGCGTTTGATTTCAATCAAAGTGCAAGTTTTTAAAAAAATGTGTTAATGCAATTTTAAATAAGCTGAAATTACATGGTTCCTAAGAACAATATTTCCCTTATTTTTTCCTATATGAACCTCTTCATACTGACCGAAACTTTTGTTACTCCATGTGACAACCTACCAACCTTGTGTGATGAACCTACCAAACTTGTTACAATAGTTAAATTATTGTTAAAATCAGTTTAGTACATCCAGAAATTACCCCTACAATCTCACAAACTTAACTTATCTACAATATTTAGCTACTACTAGCTGACCCCAGCAAACGTTGTTTTACAAAATGAAAAATAGATAGTAGCCGATTCTCAGACCTACTGAGTTAAGTCGTTTCGGAGGAGAGTAACTGTTACTAACATTGTGACATGGAAATTGTATTATTAGATAACTACTACTTGTATAGCAAATAAAAGATAACTTTGTTATTGTCCTTTCTTTCCAAATAATCATTTAAAACCTAATACAACACACAACTCAAAATATTACCATCATCATCGTAATAAACAATTACAGTCGGAACATCAATCAGCACTCACCCTAATCCGACCTTTTTGATGAGTTCGCGAGACAATTTTTGCATATGTCAACCCGCGGCACAGAGTCGATAACTCAGCGCCACAGATTATATAATGTTGTTTCCCGCCACTATCCATCATGGCGCGAAATGAACTGTCAGTTCGGAAATGGAGACAAACAAAATGGTGGAATAGATTTTTTACTGGAATTATTTATTTGAGCTTTGTAGAGATAGTTTTAAGCTGGTTGAATATGTTGCTCTAGATAAATTTATCAAGTATTTTTTTACACTAAAAAACGTAGTAAAAGTACGAAGTAAATTTTTACATGGCTTCTACTTCTGGTGAAACTATAGATTTATTTATCTCTCCTATAGTATAATATTATAAATTTAAGTCTGTCTGTCTTCATGACTTTATGTAGGAGATAAACTCGAAATCTACTGAACGGACCTTTTAAGCGGTTTTCATAGATAGTGATTCAAGGAGAAGGTTCTCGTATCAGAGAGAAGCCGAAACGGGTCAGGTTTATCAAAAATGTTTGCTTAAATATAGAATTTATTATTATAAAAATTGGGACTAACTTGAAAACAACAGGTTTCCTTAATAAACATTTTCAGTATCATAATCCAGGCGAAGCCTTTAAGAAATTCCTCATGGTTTATTATTTGCTACGGAAATAATAAATTTTTGGCATTTGGCAATGCTAAAAAAATATCGATAAAAATTGCGCAATTAGGCGCAATAACATGAATAATCCATTACTCGACGAGGGGATTCAAAACTGCACTACAGTACAAGGTTAATCTTGGATATATTTGTCGACGTTGTAGCTAGGGATGGGGTAAATCAAGATAAAAAGGACTGTATGGAAAATGCGGACATTTAATTGTACCTTCTCTACTTTGGAACGATGATTAATTAGTTTCAATTTAAATTGAGTTGGCGGGACGACCTCCAGGACTTTTGGGAAAGTTGGTGGCATACAGTTCTAGACAGGGATTGTTGTAGAGAGTTGTGGGAGGCCTTTGCCCAGCAATGTGACAACTATAGGCTAAAGAAAAAATAATTCAATACTAGATATATAAAAGAATTATTATTCAGTTTATTTATGCTTGAGATCATAGTTTTATAAAGCATTTTCTATCACAAATCTCAAGACCTAGTCTTCCTCTGATGCCTCCCAAGTTTGCAGTCGTGCCATTCTTGTTATTTATTTTATTTTTAAAATAATGTTCTTGTCCTATTAACATCATTATCCCGAGAAATTGATCTAATTTGTTGTACCCTGAACGAATGGCCTAGCATAACCATGTATAAATTATGGTATAATAGAATTACATAGTTAAATTTAGATAAGCATTCAATTGTATTAGGTAAAAATAGTTGTAAGATTTTCAAATAATAAAATAAATTTCCACTCCCGCACGCATACCACACAGTATTCGTTTCAAGACTCAGTCTCATTGTAAATAGCCTCCAAGCCCACCCTACTGCATAATTTCACCACAGATTATGCGCAGCCGCCGGCACGCGCCGCAACATCCTTCTCCAATATACGCGGCCGCGGCCGCGATTTGTCACGCTTCCTGTGGAAAAAAACTGTGTGAACTTGCCTTTATAATGTGGCATTAGCTTTAGTTTGCGGTTTCGTTAAAACTCACCACCCTTTGGGGAAATATTTATAATTGCAGAGTTAGAGCTTTTGTAACAATTTTTCGTGGATAGTTATATATACATATAATTTTTACTAGCTTTAAGCTCCATTATCATACATTACGAATTAACCGCCCCGCCGGGAGGAACTTTTAGTATAAATCCTATTGCCTATTTCGATCAACGATTAAGAAATAATTGAAACAAGGTTATGTACCTAGTACCGTGATCACGGATAACTGTTCAACCAAAACAAACAGTTCAGATATCAAATATTAATATTGATTTCATGTGCATTATTTTTGTAAGGCATATTGTAATTTTCACTCGCCCTCGAAGCCAAAATAAAGTATTGTCAACGGTGCGGTGTCCATTTTTATTACGATGAAGCCATTTCCCTCAAACATTCAGATTGACTGACTGGTGATTGTTGTTTCGTCCAAGCCTACGCGTCAACAACTCGGGAAGCGACTACGACATGGGAGATTCTACAATACTGAAAGTTTTTTGACAAAAGGGTCTCGCTTTTTGGTTCACATATAAAAAAAAAAGTAAAGTAAAGGTAGCGTCCTCGACAGACACTTCTGCTTCCCTGTCACATTGATCGGCTGGCCAGGTTAGGTTTTAACTTATACGAACTAGATTATAATCTAAGATAAACTAACAGACAACTTGTCGACAGGATCGTGAGGAACAAAGCGGCCGAGAAGGCGA
Source organism: Gymnoscelis rufifasciata (assembly GCA_929108375.1). Lineage (NCBI taxonomy): Eukaryota > Metazoa > Arthropoda > Insecta > Lepidoptera > Geometridae > Gymnoscelis > Gymnoscelis rufifasciata. The sequence goes on along the minus strand of OV815327.1, from coordinate 533,233 downwards.
AGCATGCACACAACCAACAACAAGCTCAAGAGCAGGAGATCAGCTCGGCGCAAGGCAGCGTAGTTTCTGTGAGTTCTACCTCTCCTCCTACCTCTATTCAATGTCTATGTCAAGAATAACCACAGGTCTGGAAACCGCAGTACAGCTTTGAAAGTCTGTGGCGCGAGCTGTATCTCTCAAACTTTGTTGTTCGGATAGCAGGATGGCAAGGAAAACAGATTGAACCCTAGTTTTAGCTTCACGCGGACCGTAAGTACGGACAGCTCCGCACAAACCGGTCTGGGACGAAGTAGTAATATGATGTTGGTGTCACAGAAGCCTATAATTTTCCTTAGCCATACCATATCCGGCGTGTAACACCAACCTTCTTCCAGGTGATAACCCACGCAGGCAACGCGGCTGGCACGACAGCAGTGCTGTCCCCAGCCACGGAGCAGCACGTCACCAATACCAGCTACAGCATCAACGGCATCCTGGGCATCGAGCAGGTGGAGGGGCTCCACAACGGCACCACGGGGCTGAAGAGGAAGCGGCACGAAGACCAGGGTAAGAACTTTTGGACCATCACATCACAGTATGTTTTGTTCTTAAACAATCTCACCATAGATTACTATGTCCTTCAATTTATAATTCACGTTTATGGTAAAACTAGCTTTCCGCTAGCGTAATTATAAATTTTCCCGCGGTAAATAGTAGCCTTTCCATTTTTCCTTTACTGAGATCCCAAATTTAATAAAAATCGGCGTTTGCTCGCAATAATTGATAATCCCGCGAAAAGCGGTATTTTACCGAACTAAAAACTAGCCTTTGTGGTATTCTGCTATGTAAGTTATATAAGTGTGAAGTATGAAAATCCATTCAGAATTTTTTATGCGAAAGAGCAACAAACACACTTTCTTACACAACTTACATCCTCACCAACTTTCGCGTTTATAATATTGGTAGGATTTAACCTTTCCAAGGCTTATCGCATCTCAACTCAAACAAAAATTGAAATGAACTGTCAAGACCTTGTAGTGAATTTTTAGTTTTTATTTAAATTAACTTTAATTTGACCTTCCCATGTAGGCCCTGTGCTTCTAAGGAAAATTAAACGTTTTGACTTTGACTAAGTATCTAAAATGCAATCTACCAAAAACTTTGTTGTAGCACTGAATGACTATAAATTTGGAAATTCCTTGCGAATTATGAGAATTATCTTCTTTGTACGAGCCACAGGGGTCTACTCGCAGGGAATTCTGTGAAACTTGCGACTAAAGTAACGTGTACAAGAAATATCTCCCTTAGAGGTTTTATGACATCGTAACTGCTAGGGATGGGACAAAGTTATGGTTTTATCGATGTTTTTCGTGAGATACGAAATTGTGCATTCAATATGCTTGTACATACGGTTACCTATTTTCATACAGCTTTGAAAAAGTTTTGTGGTACGAATATTGTTATTTATGTTAAAAAAACAGCTTTACAATTTAATTAAGCTGAATTGGACGTTATTTTAGAAAATATAGGTTAATCTAGAACATAAACTCTAAAATTATATTTTTCCTTACAAATTTACTTACTGAATAAACTTTATTGGCATTATTTGCTTAGCGTTAGCGTTTTTTGTTGTTTTGATCCTTTTTATAAATAATGAGTTAAAAAAAGTTGTGTCTTTGTAATTGCTGACAAAGCAGAGTATACAAAAATAAAAGTTTATAATTTTTACATGCCATTTATTCGAAAAAATAAGTGTTAAAAAAAGTTTTATGCAATATACATTTTTGAGATACGTAATTTCATCGATAAACCCTACCCATCTCTACGGAATCTGCCATGATCACAGAGCGAGACGAAAGATTTATGGGCTATTAAATTTACTGCAAATTATGACCTTATGATTATAACTCTTAAGTTCTTTTTCATATGGCTTAAACTTTGAGATAGTTAACCAAGTTTTGCTGGAATATGTATGGATTAAATTTGTTTTTTTTTGCAGATGAGAATCGAGATTTCAATAGTCATTCGGAGGATGATATCAAACGGCAAAGAAGTCATTACAACGGCGACCAAATATACTCAAACGTAAGTATTTCATTTTAATATAACTTGTTTGATATAGTTTTACATATTTATATAAGTAAAAGTAAATCATAGACCACAAACTTGCGTGACCATAGACTCAATTATATTTTATGCTTCGGACTTCACGATACACCAACTAACTGTCTAAACGCATTCGAACATACTTGACGTTCTTAAATACAGACATAATATCTACCTAGTTATCGCAAATGCATGTACTTCGCGTGTCCGAACCCCGACGGAGCGTCGAGTTTGGTCGACGATAACTTCAGACCGTGCGCGTCCGTTGTCATAGCTGGACGCCGCAAGAAACATTTAATAATATTCACATTATATTACCGCGCGTGACTTTTTATGTTATGAGATGATAAATATCGGAACGAGCGATACTGTGGCGCATCACTTCGACTTCATAATGCAGGCTAAAGTCGGCACGCTTGGTTTCAATACAAATCGTGACAATTGCGTTATCTGGGTATATGTACCTATGTCTGTGGTCCTCACATATTGCAAAATCAACATCCTTTTGAGCCTGCTCTGAATAACGTTGATATACTTTTGTGTATATTTTCAATGCGATATTAAAATGCAAATGTTTCACCGAGAAACCATAATGTTATATCTATATAGTTTGTAAATACGTGACAAAAGCTGAAACAAACTGTCCTGCGTTCCATTAGCCGTAAGATAAACGATCCGCAGTGCCCATTTTCTCCTGAATTACCTATAAAAGGTAGCATCAGTCGTGTAAAGGTGTAATGGCTGCCGGAAGTGACGTCATTAGCGCGCGCCCGCCGCCATCCGTCACAAGATGGCGGACAGATTTACGCGCCAATTCGCGCTCGGTTACAGCGTTTAGTTGTTTTTGGGCGCTTTATTGAATGTTTTGGGATTTTCTGATTCGTTTGTTAGGGTTCAGTGAAATTAAAGGTAAGTAGCGATCGAAAACAAAGATCTCTCCCATTTCGTTTAAAAATGAGCTACCCACTTTTCTAAGTTGTTCATCCATCTTATTTAAGACTACCTGCTTTTGAAGTAACTTGTTACTTTGACGATGTCTACTCATTATTACGTAGATATACGTAGACTGCAGTAGACAATTATAGGTGTATTTTTTAACCTCATTGTTATTTTTTGATTTTGTACAACGAAATGGATGGTAGAATAGACATACCTAAGGAACCTAAGGACATATTATTACCGAATTACCTATATGAATAATTAAAAAAAGTGTAATGTTTGCCTATTATATTAAGTATATCAGATGACCCGTAGCACAAGCTTAGAGCTTACCACGGGGCTAGATATAGTTGTGTGGATTGTCCGGAAATATTAATTATTATCTAACCTCCTTGTTGTAAGACGTAGTGATTATACACTCTCTGGACGAAACATGTCTCGGTCACAGAGTACTTTTTAATACCGGAAGGGTATCTATTTAGCCTTCTTCTTTATAGTTTAAAATACGCCTTACTCTAAGTTAACTTTTAACAGGTTTTCCTTTTTTAAATTGCCATAGAATTGAGAAGAGAGAATTGTTAGAACATTTTAGAACGGTGTACGCATAGGGCGTACACCGTTCTAAAATGTTCTAACATAAAATGTAATGTAATTTAGCCTTCTTCTTTATAGTTTTAAATTATAGCCTTACTCTGAGGTTTAACTTTTTTAAATTGCCATAGCATATGCGTAAAGCGTTCTTAAATGTTATAGCATAAAATGTTGGGCAATAAATGACTACACTGTCTCGGTCTTCTATCAAATGACAGTCGCGGTCGTCGTCATGTTCGGTCCTGGATGTATTAACTGACTCTCCCCCCCTCCCCAGCTGTGGTCCTCGTCGAAGTGGAGCCTGAAGGACGAGTACAAGCTGCTGACGGAGCTGGGCGGCGGCGGGGGCGCGCCGCCCTACTACGGCGAGCTGTTCGACGCGCCCTACGAGCACGCCGCGCACGCGCACTACACGCCGCACTCTGGTAAATATTATAACAGTCATTTATTGATAGAATATAATAGAATAGAAAACACTTTTTGCACACCATACAAGTTTAGAATAGAACTTTAGAAACACCTTCATCATCATCATCCTGCCCTTGTCCCACACTACGTGGGGTCGGCACAACATGTGTTTTTCTTCCATTTCCCTCTATCACCCGTCAGCTCAGCACTCACTCCTTTCTTACACATATCTTCTTTCACACAGTCCATCCATCTTTTCTTTGGCCTCCCTCTTCCCACATATCCATCCACTTTCATATCTAACACTTTTCTCGTAACATGACTTTCGTTCCTTCTCATAACATGCCCAAACCACGCTAACCTCACTACTTATCCGTAACTGGTGCCGCTTTCAAACTTCCTCTTTTAGAAAAACCTTAACTAAATTAAAAACAGGGTACAAACGGCGGCCTTATTGCTATGAGCGATCTCTGCCACTTCTTCTCTTCTTCTTTATTTTAATACCTTCTAGGTATTCGTGCCCCATCTTAGACCACATCTTCACTTTACATCAGGTAAGATTGTAGCCAAATAAAGGTTTATCTAACATAAAAAAAAAACAATAATAATAGAAGTCATTAATTGATACTATCAATTATATGTCACATCATGGGTTTTAACGTGGTGGTGTGTGGTGGTACAGTACACGCCTCAACTTTTTCAAAATATAATAATCACAAATCTGAAATACGTTACTCATTCATCCGATTAAAATAATGTCTACTTTATGACTCCGTGAAATATAAATAATGTCAATTTAACATAATTATCCTAAGCGATGGTTACGAATGTCGAAAAATAATTATTATTTTAATCACATGTCGAATAAACCATTGGTAACCATGGTGGGTAACAACTCATTGTAGGAAATCGCGCTTGCTACTCCTTAATGAAGCTGCTAAATTATAGAGCCTAAATCTCTTTACAATAGATTTAATTGTATATACGTAAATTAAGACACTAATGCTAATGAGTGCGCGACGGATGAAGATTACCGAGGCACTGTCTTGCGTAGATTCGCTCGGTTCAAAGTACGACACGTGGATCGGTATAAGACGGATCGCTGATGATACTGAGGTGTTTGAAATGAATCCGAAACATTATGCTTCATCATTCTGCTTTGACTACATTGTAGGCGAATATTCGTGTTAACGTGTGAGGGTAGATCGTCGCATAGCGAAGTATCCACCTTAAATTGCGTAATCCCTGCAGATAGTTTCTTTACCGAGCTGACGCTGCTCAAATCTTCGCCACTAATGTAAAGCCAAAGTATTTGATAAGAACAAAAATAAGCAAATATAATTATTTTTCAAAAATACACAGCACAGATACATGATGTAAAACACACAAAAACACAAATACAGTAGCTATGTACTGCCATGTGCAAAAAGGGAGAAATCGCAGCTTATAGCCACACCATTTTGTAACACTAGATGGGGCTAGTTCTTAAACTCCAGCAATCTCTACCATATCTGACTTTTACTAAGCTAAGATCTGGTTGCGGTGTGAGGTAGCTGGTTCTATCCTCGTTGGGATGTACCTTTTGGTGTAAATCTGTCCTGAAAAGGCAAATGGCGATAAACTAGTCTATTCCAGGGTAGAATGGATAGGAAATAACGGTGCGAAGACAGCCGATTATTCATCATCATCACCCTATTAACGTTCCCACTGCTGGGACACAGGGACTTCTCTCTTGACGAGAGAGATTAGGCCTTGATTCACCACGCTGGCCAAGTACAGGTTGGTGAATATCACAACATGTCCTTCAGACTCATTAAAGTGCTCAGAACATGCCGGTTTCCTCGCGTTGTTTGCCTTCACCGTTAAAGCACGGCTGATTATTAGCCTTCTGGATTCCCCAATTATATCAATTATACCACTAAACCATCTCTATAAATTTGAATACCGTTTCACAAGTTGAAAGACACAGCTCGTGCCAAGTAACGGCGGCTAGGCCACTTGTCTCAAAACACCGTGATTAGAGCACCGCTCGTTACGCCCTGGAAAGCGACAACTGTCGCTAACTGTGCTTTACGCATTCGGCATACATTTTATACATTTCTGTGGTGTCAAGGTATTGTCAATTTATTTTGTGGTAAAGGTCTTTTACTGTTTGGCTTAGACCTTAGGCTCACGATTTTTATTAATTCTGATTCCGGAAATGTTTACAGCACTCTTTATTGAACGCTTATGTTACAGAAGAAATTTGGGAATATGAAATATAAAAGTAGGCTTAAAATGTCACTAACTCAACTAACTAGATTGCTCCAAATTTCTTAGACGATATCAAGGGGGTTGTAAAATGTAAAAAACAGCCAGCTTCTAAAGAAGAGTGTTAAAATAAAAATATTTTCAGTCTTATCCTTTGAGCTGTCAGGTATGGAAAGCAACCAATAGGCATGATAACTAAATAAAAAAATAAGTTGTTTGTTAGTCCGTCCAAAAATACTCGACAACAATTTGTTGCCTTATTAAATTGAGTAAGAATGTGCTAATATAGAGCATCAAAATTCCGGAGGGTTTGTAACGTATAAAGCACATTTTGCTAGTAAGGATTTCGTCAAAAAAGAAAAATACTACTTATAATCAGTCCGACAATTAGATAACTTAAAAAAACTACCCATTATTTTTCTTTTATGTAGGCAAAAACTTAAAATATTATTTTAAGTCATTTAATCTGTTACAGCGTTATCTTTTTTGCCTACAAACCTTTCTATCCCTCCATTATATGGTAAGGTAAACTAAGGTTATACGGGTTTTTGGAAAATAATTGATGAAAATATATTTTAACTACCTAATAAATTAAGGCTAGATATACCTTGCGGATTCCATTCTAATTACTTTTAAGGAACCTAATAATCAGTTTTGAATCCGCACCGATCTCTAGTAAGATACTATAAAATGACATGTTGTAGGTACATAGATCATCAAAAGGTCATTTTACTTTTTGTCCAGTTATAAAGAAGCTTCACTGATGCTACAGATACAAACATAATAGTATAACCGCAGATCTAGGAAGGCGAGCAGGTGAGATCAGCTTACAAGCTAGTGTTACTCACAGGGACCACTTCGGAGGATGTGGTCAGGTGAATGGGGACGAAGGCTTTAAATTGTTCCCGTGCTCTGGGACTTGGTATCTTTACGTACCAGATTGGGTTACATGGTTTAAAGTATAATGACAATTGATTTGATGATGATATTTTTGCGCGCGTAATCATATTTTTTCCAACAGTACTTTACTGGGAATAGCTATGTCCATGCCAAATTTAACTCATATAATTATGAATAATTGTTTTATTTTTATGAACGGTGAATCTTCGTTTGTCCACAATCACAAAGAAATATGAGAGCTATTTTATTGTAAAGTTTCATCAAATCCATTTATTAGTTTTTGCGTGAAAGAGAAAAAAAGACACTTTTTCTCGCTAATTTTCGTGTTTATAATATTAGTAAGATATTAGGTCCTTACATATGAAATTGGCGTTTTGTATGGGAGGAACAAAAAGTCGAATATTTTTTAATATAATATATTTAATTAATCAAAGTATGAACCATTATTTTCTATGCACTTTTGCCATCTTATAGGTAGTTCATTGATCCCTTTACTAAAAAAACCAGTCGGACGGGAATCAATAAAATCTTTGAAGGCGATTTGGACTGCCCCATCGGAGTTGAATTTTTTCCCTTGCAAGAAGTTATCCAAATTTCGAAAAAAATGGTAATCTGTTGGAGCAAGGTCCGGGGAGTACGGAGGATGTCTTAGACTTTCCAATTGAAGCTCTTCTAATTTAGTAGCCGTCTGTTGCGCAGTGTGTGGTCTAGCGTTGTCGTGAAGCAGCAGTGGCGTGGAGCGATTGTCCAGCCTAGGTTGTTTAGCCGCTAGCTTTTCCATCATGGTTTGCAATTGCTGACAATAGACATCAGCCGTAATAGTCTGGCCAGATTTGAGAAAACTGTAATGAACAATACCGGCACTAGTCCACCAAACGCTTACAAGTAACTTTTTTGGGGTTAATTTTCGCTTGGGGCAGGATTTGGCTGGCTGGCCAGGATCCAACCATTGCGCTGAGCGCTTCCGATTATCGTAAAGAACCCATTTTTCATCACAGGTAATGATTCGGTTTAAAATACCTTCATTATTGTGCCGGTTTAGTAATGTAACGCAGCAGTCGACGCGCGTTTGCCGGTTTGCTTCAGTCAATTCGTGAGGTACCCACCTTTCAAGCTTTTTAATCTTCCCAATTTGCTTCAAGTGAATTAAAACAGTTTTATCACTAACACCGCAGCCTGCAGCTAACTCGGACGTGGTTTGCGATGGATCCGCTTCCACAATAGCCTTCAACTCTTCATTATCAACTTGAGTCTCAGGCCGTCCACGGGGCTTGTTCTGCAAGTCGAAATTTCCAGAACGAAAACGTTGGAACCAAAAACGAACTGTGTTTTCTTTTGCAACACGACCGCCATACACATCATTCACCCTTCGAGTTGTTTCCGCAGCACTAGTGCCACGGCGGAACTCGTACTCGTAAATAATGCGATATTTTAAGTTTTCCATTTTGTAAAATGAGTGACGCAAACAGAAAAAAACAGAAGAAAAAAAACAAATGAATGACGATCATCGAAGCACAAATACATGAGTCTATAGCTGTACAAATTTGAATTTGGAATTCCTTACCAAAGAGGAGAAATTTGTGATTAAAGTGGCCAGTACGAAAAACGCCAATTTCATATGTAAGGACCTAATATAAATACAATAAATAAATAAATAAAAAACGATGCATATTTACAATCATCATTTATTTTGTTTACGAAGAATATAAGTAAAGAAAAATATCTTTTTATCATCATCAATGTTATGGTCTTTCATATCCGACCATCGACAACTTTACAAAAAAATTGTTTCCAAAAATCCCATTAGTAGTTCTACATAATTACGTACAGCAAAATCAATAGAAAATAAAAGTAACTTATGAGCTTAAATAATAAATTGATGATACAATAAAAATATAATTGATTTCGATTATAATTAAACAATTACATTGTCGCTCTTGGTCGTCATGTGTCGTCAGTCATGTGTCGTTCGTCTGACACTACAAACACTGTTCCGCGTTCGGAAATTATTTAAAAATATAAAATGTCGAAAATTTCGCTCGATAACATTGTGCGCGATCTTCAAAAAACAATAGTGACGCTAGTGAGTAAAATTGACTCGCTAGAAACGCGAATCAGCGAGCAATCGGCGATTATATCTAAACTATCGTCGAATGCAATGCGCAAGTCATTGTCGCCGGCCCCCTGTACCAAGACATCGACTCCGGCCGAAACGATGCAGCGACCTGTTCGCATTGCGCGCGCGCATGCATCGCTCGCCATCGCCGGACTAGCCAATGCTGGGAAAAAACGCAGCAATGTATGCGCAGCTAATGTGATTTCGCCGCCGCAAATGAGTGATCAACAAGATACCGGAGTACCGGTATCGTTAACTAAAAACTTGGATAACTCAAAAACCGGCAAAGCGGGAGAATCCGTGATACCTATTTCTACAAAGGTCTTGTCCAATAATGTGAACGATGACGGTCAATGGAAGATTGTAGAAGCAAGGAATAAATCAAAAAAATCTCAACGCTCTGTTACCACCGGAACCGGTGTCAACAGGAACGAGATCATGGCCGCAGAAAGGTCGAAATTTATTCAGGCCTGGTCTTTCAGGCCAGATACTACCGAGAAACAAGTACAAAACTTTCTCAACTCCATTACTGTAGCAAAGTACACTGTAGAGAAACGAAAAATTCGTTCCGAGCTACATGCCTCCTTCGTCATCGGGATGCCGGAATGCGTATACGAGACAGTGACAACTCCGACCGCCTGGCCTCCTGGGATCCACTTCGCGGACTGGTTTCCCTACCGTCCCCGCGCGCAGCGGGGAACCGACGGTGAAGCCAGCATCTACACCCCCTCAGGTTAACATCCCTCAACGAACGACAATTCCCGAAGAGCGAACATCAATTATTGTGTGCCACCAAAACATATGTTCGTTACACAAAAAGTCCCGGGAACTGGAAGTGCTGCTGCGAGATGAACTTGAGTGCGACGTATTAGCTTTGACTGAACATCATTTAATGGAACCTTACTTAAAATGTGTAAACTTGGACGGCTACACCTTAGTATCATGTTTTTGCAGAACAGTAAGCAACCGCGGAGGTTCTTGTATTTTTATTAAAAATGGTATAAAAGCAATCGAGTGTCGTGAATTATCTGAAATGTCCATAGAACGATATTGCGAAGTATCCGCTATAGAACTTATAGAATTAAATATTTTAATTATTTGTATTTACAGAACACCATTAATCAGTTCCATAGACTTTTTGACGCATTTAGAACCCCTTCTTGATCGAGCCTGTGACACTGGTAAGAACCTTTTGTTTGTAGGTGACTACAATATTGACTGGTTAAGCGACTTATGCTCCGATAACAGCTCAAATTCACATAAAGCTATATGGCGCGTTGTTAACGCTGAGAGGGGAAAGCGAACCGCTACTTCAGTAAGCTTTACGGAAGTAGTTAAAGATTTGAAAGGTAGTAGGTTCGAGTCCCGAAAGAAAGCTGCGGACGCCATGAACGAGAGGTTTGTTGGTGCGGCTGCTGCGTGCGGCGCTCCGACGGCGCAGCTCGGGATGGTCCGGGCGGCCTTGCTGGCCTCGCGCCCGCCCGCCGACCGCTCGCTCAGGCTGACTCGATTCACTGCAGATGAGGTTTACCGCGCTATAACATCGCGCATACCGCGGAAATCCACTAGAGATATCTATGATATTTCTATGGAGTTGCTGAACCTCGCCGCGGTTACATTAGCTCCATATCTCGCGGTATTATATAATCGCTGTATAGACTGTGGAACGTATCCGAACGCACTGAAGATCGCCAAAATTTCACCTTTATTTAAGGGAAAAGGTAAGCGAGAGGAAATAGATGGGTACAGGCCAGTGTCTATAATCCCCGCCATCGCGAAAGTGTTTGAGAATGGACTTTGTACTCGGCTCTCCGAACACCTCACGCTAACGGGAGCAATGTCTGAGCGCCAGTATGCCTACCGCGCTGGACGTTCGACAACGTCGCTCACGCGCGAGGTAGTCCGTCGAGTGCTGGATGCATGCGAGCAGAAGCAGCAGGTGGCATTACTGAGCTGCGACTTGTCAAAGGCATTTGACGTCGCTGACCACCGTGCTCTGGCCTGCAAACTCTTGCACTACGGCATCCAAGGCCAGGCGCACGCATTGCTTACAGACCTGCTGAAGGACCGTCAACAGGTGGTGGTAGGGGATGGTGGCGAGACGAGGTCGGACGCGCTAAGCACCGCCATGGGCGTGGCGCAGGGCTCGTCCGTGTCGAATATACTGTTCTCCCTGCTGCTTAATGACCTACCCGAACATGTAACGCTGGGCGAGGTATACATGTACGCTGACGACGTGGCTGTAGTGGTGAAAGCTCCTTCCATCGATCAGCTTGAAAAATACCTGAACGACGCTGCCAGGCAGGTCGCACAGTGGTTCGAATGGAATGGGCTCGTACTGAACCTCAAAAAAACGCATTTCATGCATTTTTCAATCTCAGGGCGCCAAGTAAGAAACCTATCTGTGACAGTGGGTTCTACAATTATCGAGCAAACGCAGACGACAACTTTTTTAGGTTATTATATAGACAGGGGATTGACATGGAGCTCACATATTGACCAACTTTGTGCCAAACTAGGTAGCGCCTGTTATGCCCTACGCAGAGTAAAAGGCGCAGTATCGGCCGATGTTGTACGGACATGCTACTTTGCCACAGTTCACTCGCTCTTACAGTACGGAGCTGAATTATGGGGACGCGCTGCTGATAGGGAGCGCGTTTTCCGTATGCAAAAACGGGCTGTGAGAGTGATGGCAGGCGTACCATGGGATACACCGGCCGAACCACTTTTTAAGTCGCTAGGGATAATTACTCTGCCTGGAATAGTTATCTACCAGGTCGCAGTGTATGTACGCGCGAATCACGAAAGCTTCACAACACGCGGCGATGGGCACGGCCAGCGCTACAACACCCGCGGAGCGCACAAGCTCGCCTCGGTAGGGCGCAGGCTGGCGAGGTCAGACAAGCTGACACACGTGCTAGGTCCCTCTGTCTACAACCGACTCCCGGAGCATATTGTCGCAGCGCCTAGCTTAAACTCCTTCAGACATAAACTAAAAGTATGGCTCATTGAAAAGGCGTTCTATAAGGTCGAGGAATTTCTCGAAAACAAACTGTAAACTTATTATGACATACAAAAAAATTACATCTGTTGTATTGTAAATTATTTGTGTTGATTTTTATTTTATTTTAATTATGACATTTTGTTTTTATTTTTAATATTATTTATTAGTATAGTTAACTACTAAATGTAAGTCTGTATAATTTGTTACTATATAATTTAAAAAGTGACTTGTAAACATGATTTTTACCAATAAATTGACTATCTGACTATCTGACTATCTTGGTATGTACAAATAACTGTTATTACCTTGTTATTCCATTTCTAATAAATTTTGAAACAAATACAAATATTAGTAGTAGAGAGCTATCCTTAAAATCTGATTCCCATGTGATAGTAAAACGAAGAGTCGATATCAGATGAATCTGACCGCATAATCACTTGCGGTCGGCTCCATGGGAAGCTGCTTCATTCACACCAGGGTAATCATGTAATAATCACTGCGCGTACACACTCATTCAACTTCTCACGCGACAGGTGTTGGCCATTCGATAATACTATCAACAATAATATACTTCTATTAAGAAAATTAAAGGGCTTTTTATTCAACGTTCACTACTGACTTCATGTCCATGCCAATTTTATGAATTTAATCAACATTATCGCTTGAGGCGCGAGTAGGTTGCGGGTTCGAAACCGCTGAGGGACCAGATTTTGTACGATGGTTTCGGGTCTGGGTGTTTTCTATATGTACCTACGAGAATGTATTTCCTTGATATTTGTTATTTAAGCAATTTAGTTTTATTAATTTTAAGTTGACCTGTCCATGTAGGCTATGTGCTTCTAAGGAAATAAACGTTTTGACTTTCACTTTATTTGCAAAAAAATATGTATCTATGTAGTATATCAGTCATCAGAGCTTGTTCTATGGGTGTTAAGCACCCATAGTACAAGCTCTGATTAGTTTGGGGTTAGGTGATGCTGTGTGATGGGTACGGCAATATTTATTTATTATTTCGAAAGATAAAGCCTAAAGCCTTCCTATGTATTGTTACATTTTTGCGACTGCACTCTGTTTAGCGTAAGACTAAATTTGTGTCACGCTTATCATCGACGTCTGTAGCTATTTATATGGGCATTCTGTCTATATCATCATCATCATCATCATCATCAGCCATCTATCTACCTTCTAGGTCTTCATGCTCCATCTTAGACCACATCGTCACTTTACATCAGGTGAGATTGTGGTCAAATAGAGGCTTACCCTTAAAAAAAAATATATAATTAGCTAGTAAATGTATATTTATTGATAGTTATATATTTGATGTTGAATATTATATAGGTAGTTATAGAATAAGAGTAGTTATAGTATTTAGAATAATTTGTTTTACCTATTCTATTATTATTTTTTCTATCTGGCCTATCATATGTGCACATTGTCAACCCACTCTTTTTTACACGTCTCTTGTATGTCGAGGTCCGCTGTAAGAAAACTCTTTTAGGGTTAAGCTCACCTTTTGTACATTTTGGCTTTGTTATAAACTTTTTTTATGTGTATTTTTGTGTGTGCAATAAAAATTTATGAATTTATGAATATATATATGACAGTTTATAGAGGAAGTTCGAAGAATCTTGTCCCAAGCCCACATAGACAAACGAGACAAAGTTGTTTCAAGTATGCCTCTTCCCCAGGGACCAACGACTCGGCCGGCTCGAACGGCGCGGGCGGCGAGCCCCCGTCGGCGGCCGCCAGCCCCGACGCCGCGGCGCTCGTCGTGCTGCAGCCGCCCGCGCCGCCCTACCCTCCTTATGCACACTATGATGGTAAGCATACACATATACACACATCTACCAGTTATACCTCGAAGATGTAGCTGAAGGTCCAACTTTGAGAACGTCGTATACGATATATATTTAGCGATTGACGTTCTCAAAGTTGTACGGAGTCGGTTCATGAAACTTCTACTACAATTATTTGTGTAGGTTGACGAAGAATCTAGTTTTGTCAGCGTACGGAAGAGTTTTTCTAATTAGGTAGGTGCTTTGGGTTGTTTGGCCTGGGCATAGGTGAAGAATTTTGTTCCTTTTCTTTTCGCGTTGGCACTGTAGCAACCAACTAAGAGAAATTTGCCAGGAGACGGGTAATGCAGCAGCGTCTTATTGGAACACAACATCAAATACTGCGATCTCCAACCCGCAGTGATGACGATGACATACTGGATCTGAAATTTATATTGTCTTTTAAATTTGCTCAAAGTTGCTCAAGTTCAACATTGAATGGTTAAGAATTCTCTACGGGACCGAACTAAATAACTTAACGGAAGTCATCATTAAATTACATAAACAAGCAGATACGCGTCACATAAGTATTATTAAAAGTACAGTTTCAGTTATAAATAAAGATCGTAGGTAGGTAGGTAATAAAAGAAAGATCAAATAAATGTTTCCAAACCAAATGCGCAATATCTCTTTGATATTACGCGGTAAATTTTGCATTACGAGATTGTTAAAAGAGCTGTAGAAGAATAAGAAAGCTTTTATAACAGAAAGATACCAATAAAATAATCATGCAAAACATACCCAAATACGTTTCCAAATGTAAACACTGAATGTGGGAGAGTAAATGTAAGGAAACGAAATTTCCACGCCCCCATCATTTCAGGCGACAATAAAAATCCACGCACCGAAATAAAACAATGAGAGGAGAGCTAAAACAAAAGTAGCCAAACAGAAAAACAGTTCAAGAATCACGAAAAAACCCCGACTCCAATAAAGCTTCCGACTTTGTCGAGTGCCACTTGGAACCACTCTGGGGGAAATCTAATTTTCTCCTCGGACCGGGCGCTCTGTTATAACATCATAAAGTATCATACAGATTCAACAGAGTTTTAGCACTTATGCATATTACGGAGAGGTTTCAAAATGGAGTGCCGCAAGGCTCTACTCTGGGGACGCTTCTCTTTATGCTTTTGGTCTTTAATCTACCGCAATCTGCTTATCCCGGGGTGGGCGGCGGGTGCCCCCTCCAGACATCTTTAATAGCTCATTCGGGGTTCTATGCAAATAATTTTAGAGGGGGGGGGGGGGGGGGGGGTCGTATGGCTTTGTCTGGAGGAGGTAACGAACCGTGACACGAGTTTGCGATGCGACAGAGTGCTTGAGAGTACTTCATAGGCTCACTCTGGTTATAAATATTAAACTGTCGCTTTCGGGGCTACGAGGGGTGTGCCCGGGGTGGGGGGACGTGGTTACGCGTATAAAGCTCGTTAGGGCGCTGTGGAATTTGTCGTGAGGCGTGGTGGAGTGTTTTGATTACACGGCAATATGATTCGATTTAGATAATATTGTGCGTAAGTGCCGCGGCTTCGCGTTTTAGGCATTATAATCCGTTTTATTTGTGAATAATGTAGTGAACTTGGAGTGGGATCGCATCAGAGGATTGGTTTTGTTGTTTTAGTTAAAACACCGGATTTTTGTATTTATTTATCATCAGTTTATTTGTGTATCTATTCCAGGCACCACAACACTAGCAAGCGAGTATGCATACGCGGCGCCATACTCGCAATACTCGCCGTACGGGGGGCCCTACTCGCACTCCGCCGCCACGGGCTTGCTGACCAAGTGGTGAGTATCAACAGTCCTAATAGACTTCTCAGCTAAGTCGTGGTGAGTACTTTATAGACTTCTAGTGCTACAGTATTTGGGACGTATGTCAAACATGTCCCAAAGATAAAGATAACTCAATATAACAGGTGCCTTTCTAATCCTCTAGTAGACTAACTGGGAATATTGACAGATAGTTTTTGTTAAGATGTCATATTTTGGTTAGTTTATTGAAAAATATTTATTTCGTAACTAAAAATATCACTCAGCTAATTTTAATAAAAAAAACTCAACAAAGTTATTTAACTAAAAGAACCATCAAACAAACAAACATCTACCTTCCAGGTCTTCATGCCCCATCTTAGACCACATCGTCACTTTACATCAGGTGAGATTGTGGTCAAATGAAGGCTTATCTAACATAAAAAAAGAATACTTTTCCTGGATGGATGATATAGGTACCCAAACTAGGAGAGTTTATTGACAGAATCAGAGACCAAAATTGTACACGTAGTCATAATAACGTCCATAGAAGATAAAAAAACACTAAACCTAATAGATCCTGCAGTTCGTAAATAGACTAATAGCTCTTTAGACTAATAGTTTTAGTCAAGTTGGCATATTTTGTAGGTTTAGTTTCTTGCAAGAATGAGACAGCAAAATTCTACCGTAGTTTCATTGGTACTTTAGAGTTACTTTGAATCTTATTAACGACGAGACTATTGCATATACTCGTATATTTCTTTATTTGCTGACTTTTTAATTAAACTACGAGGAAGAATAGTATCACAGGTTAATATTCACATAAGTTTTTGGAAAACCTTTATTTCTAATTCTTACCTAAACGTATTGTGCATAGCTACACAGTATCTACAGGTACATTCGTGTAACCTGTTAAATCTTTGCACCCGTTTTAAGCGTTATCGTTAACCGACCGCCGAGTAACGAATGGTGGTCGATCGCGGATAAATCTCGCACGGTTTATCACTGACCGCCAGGTCTGCCGCAGGGATGTGTGTTGGCACCTGTGCGCTTTACTGCGTATATAAATGATTCAATGTTGTGATTTAAATACCAGAAAAGCTCATTTGTTGTTAGGGTTTAAGGTTAAAAATGCAAAATTTATATCATAATTATTTAAATTTTATAACTAATCACGTATTATTGTACAGGTATTCACATACTAGCTCAAAACGTACGGTAAATTCTTTATATTTTTTTTTATTAACTCATACCGGGTCATAATATTAATACCGATCTACCAATACCAAGCTTCAACTCCAATACCGCTCTAGTAATGATAGCTGGGAGAATAGACTGCCCCTACAACAGGCATTGTTGTGAACGCCACCTCCATAGCAGTACTTTTAGATTTTAAGTTTTTATATTTTTCTATATGAGTAATATGCTTCAAATAAATACTTTTTATTTGAAAAGCTACTTATACTAATTTGTATCTAAAGTTCATTTAGTATTTCCAAATCGATCAACTACAAACAAATACAAACCCAATCAGACCAATTTTGCAGCGGCACTCTTATTATTAGAGTTATTTAAAAACCGTGTCAAGATACAAGAAACAAAATAAAAGATTTCTACGTCAATAATAAAATACAAAAAAAAACACAAACAAATTGAAAATACTTAAAGATAACCAGGAAATAAATGTATCGGATCTGGTCGCTTCGCTTTTTTTCACGAGTGAATTCTATTGATGAAAACATTACTTTTAACCAATAATAAATAAACATAAGACCAAATAGTGATATAAGAATGTTATAAAATTCAACCAGATATGACTTTTAGAGTTTTACTTGCAATCTACGATCAATGATCGATCCCCTTGGCTTTGATGTCACTCCCGTGGGATCCAAAACTCACATTACTCTATAGTGGATCAAAACAGAGCCATGGGAAGTGATTTTATATCCGTAAAGTACTTTCAAATTGAAAATATCAATAAATGGTACTGAGGAGTCGTGAAGACTATATTTCACTTATCTACGTTTCATGCTGTATTTTCTATGAAAAAATAAAACTACCTTTATGTATATGAATAATATAAAAAAAATATATAATAAAGACGTATCAAAGAAATAAGTCGTTTTTTCTAAAACCCTATAGCTGAACTGAAATAAGTAGTCCTATTTTAAAAGTTGTTTCAAGCAACAATACAATATACACTTTATTGAACAATTATTTACAAAACAAATTAACCAGAAATAAAATATACATTCAATAGTTTCACAATGGCCTTTATCAATGAAGTTACCTCTACCAGACAAATTATGGAGATAGTTACCACATTGCTTCAAAATAAAAATAAACTAAAGAACACATTGCGCATGCAAGGATCTCTATAAAATATATTAGATATGTATTGAACATGGACTAGTAATAAGAAATTAAATAACCTTTGCTTTTTGGAAAGTGAAATGATATATTTTAATATAAAGAGAAAAAGTCAAAGTTAAAACATACATACAACTTAGAAGCACAGGGTATACATGGACAGGTCAACTTAAAATTAATTTATCTTAATTTTTTAAACAAAAATTATCAAGGAAATAACATTGTCTTGACAGTTCGCTTCAAAGTTTTATACTGAGTTGAGAAGCGAATAAACAACACAGCTTTATCAGTTTTTATAATTTTGGAGTTCTTATCATAATTAAATATAAGTAGGTATATTAAATAATATATTCGAGAGCTTTTACTAATAAAACCTACCTTTAGAAAACTATTCTCTTATCATTATATAAATATAAATTATAATTATTGTTCTCAAAGAACTAGCAATGTTATTGTATGCCCAATTTGAGAAAACTGTTGTTTCTCAACCCTACTTAAAGACCTTTGTACACAGTTCTAACAATAAATATTATTTTATTCTAATTAATTTTAAGAACTTGTTAACGCTTAAAAAACTAAATCCTATAAAACATTCGTTTCAATTCAAGAATCAATCAGTGTTCTCATTAAGTGAATTTTTGTAAGTTCTTTTGAGAATTTTATAAACGTTCTTAAACCTGACTCACCAATACTTGATCGACTCTATAAACACCATCACGTTATTTAGGCAATAATAGACGCGTAAAGTATAACTTTAGTTGATAAATCAAGTGACAGAATCAATCAATTACCCCACTGCAATCCTGGACCCTAAAAGAAAATCAAAAGGCACAATACAGCACATTCGTCCCTATTGCTCCCAGCGGACGGACACCCTCGTCAAGGGACCAAGACTACATTAAATTTAAGTGTTTTAGAACTAATGCTGTAATGAAAGGAGCTTAAGTTTATTGTTTTAAGTTATTATGTATAGAGATGATTATGTTAAGAGCTATATTATCCATATGTGTTGAGATACGAAAAAGAAAATGTATCAGTACATAAAAGATATAAAATAAAATCCACACTAGTATTATAAATGCAAAAGTAACTCTGTCTGTATATTCCTCTTTCAAGCATAAACTACTGAACCGATATAGTTAAATTTGGCTTTTTCTATGCATCTTAGATCTAAATTTGTACAAGATTTATTTAGAGAAATAGGAACTAAGCAAGATTGTGTTTTCCATTAAAGTTTATAAAATATTTTAATAGTTTATCATGCAAATCGTTCTGATGACCAAGAGACATGCATTATAAAGACGAAATTTAAATAATTAGGTATAGAAGAAAGTAACCACATAATTCTCTTGGTGGTTGAATTAATGTTTTTTTAAAAACTCATAATTGTCCCTCAGAAATCTCATAACAATATTGTCCAGTGATCAGATGGTTAAATTAAACATGTTCTATAAATGTATATTTTTTTAATAATAAATATTTTATTAATGTGTATTTTTGTTTTCAGATATCAGCATACGCCGCGCGATCTGTCGGCGCCACAACGAACAAACATAAAGTGATATTGGACACTTACAAATAAAATGTGAAAATTTAGTTATTTCCTTAGCAATATCTGATTTGAAATCTTAAATCTTCACGATGAATATAAAATGTCAATTATTAATATATATTTAATTTATACAGAAGTGAAATGTATGGTAATGTCAGACCACAAGTAAAATTGATAGATGCTTGTTCGTAAAATTCAAGATCATATAATGAATCCAAACTTTTAACCTAAATTATTTAATTCCTCATCCCTCCGTTGAACAATTGACATTTAAATTTTATGCAACTGAAATAATCATGATAATGTTGATAATAATATTACCAAAAGTAAAATTAATCGATTAACAAAAAGTAAACTTAAACTACAAATATTTTTAGTGCTTTACATTTTTTAGGAAGGTTTCGAATCAGATAATGTTGAAGATCCTTTATTTTATAATTTCCTTGAAATTCTCAATGTAGATAGTAAATGTACAATTTGAATACAGTTTCTCGTAAGATTATGATTTCTGATATTGTTTTTATTGCAACGCTCTGATTTTTATAACATTATTGTTTTTTTTACGTCATATTTAGAATTTCTTTTGTAAAACTTTTTTTTAAACTTTACCACAAAAACTTGAACACGGCTTACACAGGCATTCAACATATCTTCCATAGATCATTTATTTAAACAACTGTTAAAACGTGTCTAAGCCGTGTTTATGTTTTATGTTAAGACCACTATTCTTTATTACTTCCATTGATATCTTATGATTAGATTTTACTGTTCTATTTCATGAAAATCCCTAGGCATCTCTTTTGTAAAAATCAGAGTACTGTGTAATATTTTTATAATTGTAAAAAAAATAGTGTTTATACTCATAAAATTGTAATGAGTTCCAGTGTCAATACATCATTGCCTGTAAATATAGTATTAAGTAAATTGTCGTCTATGAGCTAAGACTTTCTTGTAATGTTTACCTCAATCTCAATAGATTTTAATATTGTGTTAGTATAATGTAACTGTATCTACCCTTGCTGTCCTAATTGCACAAACGATATTGTTATTATCAATTATTAGTTTAATAACTTATTATTATTTTGTTGTAATGCTTCTTAATTATCGTGAAAGGAGTCAATCTGCATTGTTTTTAGATTATTTTGAAATTACGATGAGATTATTTGTGTTTTTTACTTTTTTATGTATAAAATGTTAGTTATTATAATGTATACGATAACATCGTATGCCATAAAATAATTTATATACAATTTGATAATGTTCAAACCTGTAATGTTTTATTTTATTATTAAGTTATATAATTAGTTGCAATTCTTATCGTTTCCGTCCATTTTTTATTTATTCGTTTCTCAGTTGGTTGGGATCAGTTTTGTAAATATGGCCTAATTGTACTTATTATCATTTTACTCATTAATCCGGAATGCTTAAAGTATATGATTTATGTGACAAGTCATACAGTTTAGAGGGAAGCCAAAGACTAACGTCCCGAGTATAAATAACCTGCCTTAATTATGTACATGAAGCAATAAATTATCACCAAAGATATATACATAATTATGGGCTTGGTGAATGATAAGTTTATGTGAAAATATCTAAATACAGTACTTAATTACTTTATTTTATTTAAGAAAATATTTTTAATATATATTTTTTTTGTTTCTGCAGACTTCTAAGCCCGGAATGTTACTCATACAGCATGACTTCTTATTTATTCGTCATTTCATTTTGTTTCCGAAATCATATCGATAAGTGATAATTGTTATGTCATTATTATAATACTAGGATAAAGATAAAGATAAAGATAAAGATAATTTATTTGCTTGAACACAATGTAGGTCACACAGATGTTAACAAAAATATTGTATCAATTATATTCTACTAAAAATAGCATGCAAATATTTTATAAAATTTAATACAAGTCAATAACGAAAAAATAATAATAATAATAAATAAATGAAATAACAATGTCAAGATTTTATATTATGAAAATTGATTAAAAAGCTAGTTTATCTGTCATAAAATCATTAATATTATAATAGCATTTATTTGTCAGTAATTCTTTAAGTTTAGTCCGGAACATAGTATCGTTAAGTTTTTTTAATGAAATTGGTATTTTATTATAGATTTTGCGTGACATACATACCACACTTTTCCGCATGAATGCTGTTTTATTGTTCGGAACTCGCAGTTTGCAGTTATCGCGTCTGTTTCGTACAACCAAATCAGACATGCATGGGAAAAGATGAGGATGTTTTCTAACGAATAATGCCATTTCAAATAAATATAATGAAGGTATAGTTAGAATCTTGTGCTCTTTAAACAGCGGCCTGCAACTGTCGGTGACATGCAAGCTAAACATGGATCTAATACATCTTTTTTGTACCTTAAAAATTATTTCTCTATTGGTAGAGTTGGCCCAAAAAATTATACCAAATCTCAAAACGGACTCGACTGTTCCATAATAAGCTGTTATCAGAGTGTCTATGTTAACTATAGAAGATAATTTATAAAGTGCGTATGTAGAGCTACTTACTCGCTTACTCAATGTATCAATATGGGATTTCCAATTTAATTTGCTGTCAATTTCAATACCCAGAAATCTTACTGATTCTACCTGGTCTATTTTATTATCATTAAATTTAATGTTTATGTCAGAATTATTATTGAATTTTTGGCTGAAATGCATGATATTTGTTTTATTAAGATTTATTTTTAAATTATTATTATCAAGCCATTTAATTATTGAGATCAAAGAATTATTAATGTCAAAATTGTAAGTATCTATGTCGTCACATTTAATTGTAATTGTACTATCGTCAGCAAATAATGTCATGGGGTGAGTAACTGCTCTGGGTAGGTCATTTATGTATAATAGAAAAAGCAACGGTCCCAGCACACTCCCCTGTGGAACACCAAAGTGTATTACCTGTTCTACTGAGCGATACGATTTTTCACATTTTGATTTATTGTCGAGTTTCCTAATCTCAGTAATTTGTCTTCTATCTCTAAGATAGGAACCAAGAAGTTGAGAAACTTTTCCCCTAAAACCATATGCTTCTAATTTATTGATTATAATATCATGATCTACGCAGTCAAATGCCTGTGACATATCACAGAACACAGCACATATGGGTGTCCTATTGTCTATCGATAATACAATATTTTCAATAAACTCGTAGATAGCTAAGTTGATTGACTTTTTACGGCGGAACCCCTTTTGTTCATTACATAATAGTTTATGTTTTTCTAGGAAGCAATTCATTTCTTCATATATATATTTCTCGAAAATTTTTGAAAAGATTGATAGTAGAGCTATTGGTCTGTAACTATCAGTTACCTCTTTGTTTCCCTTTTTATATAGTGGCTTAACAACAGCAAGCTTTAGGTCATCTGGAAAGGTTCCGGTTGAGATAGTCAGGTTTATCAAGTAACTTAGGTGAGGGCTTATCGTTTCATTGACAGCTTTAATAATTTTTGTAGAAATTTCGTCAAAACCAGTGCTTTTCGTGTTTTTCAAATTATTTATAATTTTGTTTATATGTTGAGGTAGAGATGGGGCTAGAAACATAGATTTTTCGTTAGGACCAATCATGTCTGTAACATTTATTCCATGATTGGGAATAGATTCTATTTTATTGATAAAATATTCATTGAATTTATTAGCGATGTCAGTAGGATTGGATAAGTATTCATTATTATTGTTATTACATTTGATTTTTGTTATGGATTCTCTAGGTAAAGAAGTCATTGTTTTATTTATTACCTCCCAGGTAGCTTTCGATTTATTTCTAGATGTCATTATTTTGTACACATTTTGTGATTTTTTTGTTTGTAAAATAATTTTTTTAAGAATCTTTGTAAATGTTTTATAATTAGATTTATTATTTTTGTTGGGTTTCGATAGGTATTTCCAATATAGGTAACGTTTTTTTTGACTACACAATTTAATTCCTCGAGAGATCCATTTTGGTTTACTAACGGTACTGATAAAGATTTTTTTCTTAGGAAAGCATAGGTCGTAAAAAAGTTTAAAGTTTTGTATGAAGTATTCATAAGCTAAGTTAGAGTCGTCAGTGGCGTACATATCTGAGAAAGTTAAGCTTTTAATACAATCTTTAAACTTCTTTATATTTTCGTTACAGAAGTCACGTACTTCTCTATACCACGACTTGAGTTTTACTGTACGCACCGGCAGTTTTATGACCTGAGCAGTGTGATCAGAGAGCGCAAAATCCAAAACCTCAATTTTACAGCGAGATTTATAATTATGAGCTATGTTATCAATGCATGTTTTCGAAATCAGGCGAGTGGGCTGCTTAATAGTTAACTTTAAATTGTGCTCTAATAAAATACATTCAAAATCATTTGTGACATTATTCGTTTTTATCATGTCAATATTAAAATCTCCTAATAAAACAGTATTCATAAATTTTCGATTTCCTATGTGTGTCAAAATTCTATGTAATTTGTTAAAGAAAATATTATAGTACTCATACGTAACTTTAGGTATTCTATATAAACAAATAATTGCTATTTTATACGTCACTAATTCTATGGCACAACATTCTATTATTCCAGATATAGACATATTTTTGATTTCAGGAATTTCTTTCCACTCATGATTTTTCATCACAAGAATGCAGACTCCGCCTTTACTTTTGTTACTTCTGCAGAAACATGATGCTAAATTATAGTTAGGCAGGTTCAAGTTTTTCTCATTTCCCTTCATTATATTGTGCTCTGTTATACATAGTACGTCGATGCTAGTATGCTTATCTTGAAGGTCACAGAGACTTATTTCAAGTAACTCAGTTTTATTTATTAATCCGGCTATGTTTTGGTGCATTATATGTAAAAATTTAGTCTCGAAAAAATGTACTGTACTCTTCATCCAAATCACTTAAGGTTTCAGTACATTGTTGTTCGGCTGCGGTTTCATGTAAGATGGTGCTAATATACATTTCGAGGTTGTACATAATGTTACGATATCCATGATTATTTATCGATCCCGAATATCTGTTAAACATGGAGAAATCGTAGTTCAATTCTTTATTTGTGTCCAGAATGTAAGCATATTTTTGTGTAGAGATATCCAAATAGAGAAGATTGTTAAAGTTTTCAACACGCCAGTTATACATGTTCATGTCTTTTTTATATACGTAAGTTGGTAGACATATTATTATGTTTGTATGTTTTATTATCTGAAGCGTTCTCCGTATGTTTGAAATTATTTCAAAATAGTTTTGAGTCGTGCTGAAGTCTTCTTCTCCGATAAATATTATACAAAAGTCATTCATAGTGTAGTTTTTTAGTTTTGTGTCAATACCTTTTATTAGTTCTGTTGTTTTACAAGACGGCTTCAAGTAGTGACATAGATCATATTCATTAAGGTGTTTTTCAGCAATTGATAAGACTTTATTTTTCTTATTAGTGCTCAGTAAGCATATCTTGGAGCGCATTTTGCTCACCAATTGTGTGTTACTTAAGACTAGATTTTGATGGTTTTCATTTTCTGTGCTTTTGACAATTTGGTGTTGCTGAAATTCAGAAAATGTGGTCTGTGTATATATATGAGATTTCAGGACAGGTACAGTGACACAAGTTTGTGTTTCCTTGTGATGAATATCTACTTTCTTTTGGGGCTTAATTGCGTCTGTTTGAGTAGTTTTTTGCCTTTTGTGTGGAATTTTACGTGATGAAGAGGCTGGTGATGTCGCCTTCAGGGAGCTCGTCCCTAGAGTTTTATAGAGTGAATTTTTTTTGGCCAATTCACTGTTATTTTTCTTTAAGTCTCTATTTTCAAGTGAGATACGTTCAATTTCGTCATGTGCGCTATTCAGTTGAATTTTTAGTTCATCTAATTGTTGAGTCAAGTTCTGAATTTTTTCACAGCTATGCATGTCGTTCGAAATATCAGGTAGACTATTAGAACTGCCATCTATTGTGTCATCTATACTCATGTCAGAATCATTATGAGTATTAGAGCTCTCAAGGATCAGTTGTGTCCTGGCTCGTCTCATTGTAATGTTGCTTTGTATGTCTTTATATTTATCTAAATTCATTATTTATAGTCGGATATTCAAATTATCTATGTCAGTGTATCAAAATGAATAAATTTGTAGTCCAAAAAGATAATTTTATCAACAGGATCCGAAGTCGGGGTTGTGGATTGCGGGCCGACCCGTGTAACAACTGAGCTATTGTAGCTGATGAGTAGGATGCGAAAATAGTCGGTTGTATTCCGCCCTTTGTAGACCGCTTTTGTTTGCAGCACGGCGCGGCGCAAGCGATGAGTCAGACTGCAAGTGCCTGCCTCTAGCGTCACAATGATTCATGCAATCTTTAACGGAAATAATGAGTGAGAATATTTAAAAATTTACTCACGTTTCTTAATTTATTCCGGATTTTTTTATGGAATTATTTCTAAGCGGTGTTCAGGCTACGATATTTCTTATTTTTCACTTCGTAATTCCTTATTATTCTCAGGATAGTTTTCCACTTATTAAACCATTTGTTTCTCGTTCTGTTCTTCATCCGATCTTGTTGCAAACAATATATGATGAAATATAAACGTCACTGAATAATTCTTACAACTTTTTGCTACTGGAACTTAACTTTATACTATTTTAAAGATTATTTATTCGCTGAGCCAATGTTTACTATGATAGCAGCGCCATCTGTCTAGGATGGATTAATAATGATTTTGTTTAATTCTAATAAGTATACGTAATTTTTAAGGAAAACGCACCAGTACGAAATAAAGGCATATGAGTTTATAATGTTTTGTTTTCTTGCAAATCTCCTAGTTATAAACTTACCAGCTACCTGAACTTATATGCATATTTGTGTTAGAAGAGTATGGCGGGGGCTTTAGTTTTGGTCACAGGGGTCACTTTGAGTATGACTATGCTAGTATATTCTTTAGTAGGTATGATGTAAAGTTGATCAAAATAGCTTGCGAACGATATCTGACGATACCATCAGAAAAAGTATATTGTTCTAGATACAAGATACAAAACCTTTTATTTCCATTGTTTGGTTTTACAAATCTTAGAAGTGAGATCTGAGGACGACAGCAATAAAATGTTTCATAAGAAAAAAAATACCGGCAGATTTTTTTCTCATTTTTTCAGCTTTGCAAAAGAACAAAACAAATTTTTACTCAACGCCTCAAATTTATTTATTAATGATCATGTAAATGGTATAACTATAATTATAATTTGGTCAATTACTACAAATATGAATATTACATATTTTTTTTAATGAACCAGGGAATTAGTAAATAACATAAAAAGTGTTTACCTAAGTACCTAAGAGAGAACTTAATGTAATTTATCGACAGCTTTTTTCATATCGCCACTCCCATGCCTAACTGTCATTCGCTCTTCTATGATTGTCTATGGTGCTAGCAGCCTCCGTTCTTCAAAGTGTAGGTTGGGTGATACTCGCTCTCTATAGATGCTATATAGATACTCTAAGATTATTAAACTCTCTGATAAAGAAGAATACTAGCAGTGACATATTTTTAAATTGCAACAGTCAAATGTCAACTAGGTACTTATTCCAATAATTTTGTAAAGAAAAATATTAAAATTATTAATTTTTATTTTAAAACATAGCAAAGCCCACCTAAAAGAATTCAACGTTAACTCATAAAAATATCCACATAATTTTCCACCATTGTAAATTCTGTTTTCCAAAATAAAGTAATAGTCTACCCATACATCTTGTTACACAAATTTTTCATAGGACACTGTAAAATTTCCACAAAGAATGCCGGCAAAGAAGAAGGCGGGTTCAGCAGCTTCTAAGAACAAGAAAGGGGTGAACAGCCTATGTCCTCCGGAGAAGAATGAGGAACATCCTCTGACGGACCCAAAGTGCCCCACCATGGCCACTGTAGTTGAAACGTCTAAGAAGAACAAAAAGAAGAACCAAGTCAAATTGAAAGACTGCCCCATTGCCGAACCTTGTGCGCCGAAGAAGAAATAGTTGAGAACAGAACTAATCAAATCGAAATAAAGGGACCAAGGTCCAAAAACTGCTTGTTATTTAAATATTTGAAACTGATTATAATAATCACGATTGCGAAAATGTAAATTTAGTCTTTTATTTTTTCATAAAATAGTAAAGGCATCCATTTGCTGGGACACAGGGACTTCTTTCTTTTACATGAGAGATTAGGCTTTAATTCACCACGATGGCCAAATGCCCGGATAGTGAATGTCAGGCTACTTTTTCCGTGGGAAAATGTATTATTATCTCTAGTAACACTACAGGGCGCTCTGTGCGCTTGAAAAAGCGTCACTTTGCCAGTGTCAAGTTCACATCAACATTGACTATCATGAGGAATTGTAGCAGTGACGTTTATAAGGGCAGAAACTGGTGAGACGCAAAAGGGCGTTCAACTGAGTAACATCTTTTTCACTTTATAATTTTGTTTAACTCGACACTGGCAAATTGTCGCTTCAAGCGCAAAGTCCACTTACAAGAAACTGAACTGACGTTTATTAGAATTTCAACAACACTATCAAATTTCAAGTATTTTATTTAATTAAAAGTTACTATTAAATATAGCAAAACAAAAGTATCATAAATTTTCCAAAAATGTAAATTTAAAACTCCTTAAAATTTTAGTCTACTTAAAAAGTTGTTGTAAAAATAATAATTAGTTAACACAGGTGATAAGCTTATACAAAAAATGCCGAACTCAGCTCCTAAGAACAAGAAAGGAGTCGGCCCATGTCCTTCAGATAAGAAAGAGGAAACTTCACTGACGGACCAACCTTGCCCCACTGATAACCAAATAACCAAAATGCCACATACAGCGGCCACTGAGGATGGAATTACCACTGTGAAAGAAACGACCACGAAACATGATACATCTACTTCAACTAAGAAGAACAACATATGTCCTCCAAAGCAGAATATGGAACATCCTTTGACAGAACCCAAATGTCCCCCTATCATACCAATGCCCAAAATATTACCCCCAGATACAGTGGCTGACGATGAAACATCTAATCTAACTGAGAAAAAGATGAATAATATTAAATTGAACAATTGTCCACCTGCGGATCCTTGTGCTCCGGAGGAGAAATAATTCAGAACTGACCAAACTCAGTTGAAGTTATTGGAAAATGAAAAATGTTATTATTATTTCAGTAACTTAATAATGAAGTTTACAATTCAGTTGTATTGAGTCTCGTTTTAATTATGTAAATTATACCTGTGCTAGGATATCTCGCTCTTCCTTGGTACTAAAGGATTAAGGAGTAAATAAATAAGAGTGGATTTACAACACCTTGCAATTTAACAGATATTCTTTTTATAATCATTAAGTATCATTCCTATTAAAGAGGTGATCCAGCTTAAAAGTAAGGGACTTTAAAACGTCAGGATATCATTAAAATTATTAGCATAGTAGTTATATATTTGTATTTGCCAAATCATGTATTTACTAAAAGGAATAATCTAGCTTTTTTCCAGTGACACTAGAATAAATCATTAGAGTTTTGTGTGATGGCGGCTGTACACACGCGCAGACACCCCGAGACCGAGCGAGAGCGAGTATGTAGATTGCGCTATCGTCTCGTTTCGATCTCCCTCGCCTCGCCTCGGTCGGTCTCGATCAATTGTCGGTTTTTGCGCCCGAGTCAAAGGGTCTCGTTGGCTCTCGCGAGGAAAACGAGAGCGAACATGTACACACTCGTTTCATTTATTTGCCCGCTGACTGTGTTTAGGTGCAGATGTATCATGGCGGCTGTACACAATCGCCAAAAATGTGGTCAAACGTCTACGTCCATTATCGCGGAAGTCTTCAGTACAACTAACAGAACGAGTGTGTACAGATATGCACTCGGTGAGAGCCTTCTCGGCCGAGACATTCGCCGAGAGGGTCTCGGCGAATGTGCACAGCCGCCATTAGGTTTCCCAAGTCTTTATAATTTATTTGTTCAAATCATGTTTAAATATAAATGTAGATGGATATGTGAGAAGATGTAGGCCTAAGAAAGATGGATGGACTATGTGAAATGACGGGTGATAGAGGGAAATCGAAGCAGAAAACATGTTGTGCCGACCCGACCCCACGTAATGTGGGATAAGGTCGGGAAGATGACATTGCACAAATCTATCTTCTTTAGAAATAAAAATGAATTGCTGTTCGTTAGTCTGATTAAAACTCGAGAACGGCTGAACGGATTTATCTTATCTTAGTCTTGAAATGTTCGTGGAGGTCTAGGGAAGGTTTAAAAGTCGAGAATAAATCAAATAATTGACGGGATATTAATTTTGAATAATAACCCATACGAAGCCGGGGCGGGCCGCTAGTAAAGGATAAATATGGTATAACCCTTTTTTGTGTCCAGCACTGGATGTGGTTGAAATGATAACGATGTTTTATTAATAACTAGCAGGTAGCAGGCCCATTCCTTGGGCTTTTGCTCGGACGCGAAAACCTCCCTCATAAATCACTCTACCTATTACAGAAAGCCGCATAAGGATCCGTTCAGAAGTTTATGAGTTCCCGAACAAAAACAGACAGACTTGTCACCTCGATTTTGTCGTGTTTCGTAATGTGGTCCGGAGAAGCCATCTACCTTCTAGGTCTTCATGTCCCATCTTAGACCACATCGTCACTTTACATCAGGTGAGATTGTGGTCAAATAAAGGCTTATCGTGCATAAATAAAAAAGACGCGGCTGGGATCATAAAATTAATTAATTATAATAAGTATAGACTGCTATGTGCCACAGAGTACTTTGTAATATAATTAAATATAATATGCTGTGCACTGTCCATGTAGGTCATGTGCTTCTAAGGAAATAAACGTTTTGACTTTGACTAGGTGTATCTACATCATGTTATCTATACACATATTCAATTTCATAAAAGTCTATATAGTGATTAAATACTCAAAATGACGGTGACGCAAAATGGCGTACAACTGAGTAACATTTTTTTCATTTCAATTTTATTTAACTCGACACTGGCAAATTGTCGCTTCAAGCGCAAAGTCCAACTACAAGAAACTGAAACTGATTATATACTCTCTGGTCCATGTTAATTTCTATTATTAATTATTTATTCGTGATTTATAATCCAAAGCTCTGCATCCATAAAACTAAATAATGCCACGGATCATATCAGTATAGATTTAAAATTTCTTGAATTGAATATCATAAAGCCCAGAGAGTATATAATCACTACGTCATAAAGCCTTTATCTAAAACGTAGTGATTATATACTCTCTGCCTTTATCGAAACAGATATTCGACAATATTTTGTCACAAAAATAACTTTGGGAGAAACGTGGTGATTATAATACTCTCTGAGATTATGACCAAGAAGCTTGAACATAATAAATCAAATTTTAATTGATGCATCGAAGTCACTTAGTATAGTCCTTAGCAGAACCAATAAAAATGGGTAAGGATATCTGTTTTTGTATAGAAGTTTTGAGATAAAATACATTAGAAATAGAGTCAGTGAAGGTTTTGTTCACCTCCCTGTCTACATAGATATTTTCGACATTCTTCATTATTCATTAGATATCTTTGCATTTCTTGGAAAGCCTTGCATTACAGTATTCAGTATTCAATGATTTAAATCTTTTAGTTTGCATACACAAAAATTAGACAAGTCAAACACAGTATTATTATACTGTGAAAAATAAACTTTACGTTATTACGTAAAGTTTATTTTTGTGCTGGAAAGGGGCATCGTCATTTACTTTGACCCCTAGAACAAAGAACCTACTTAAATAATATAATATAGAGAAGTGTTATTATTCTATGTAAAGACATGGAATAATATTCTGTTTATAAAAATAGATACTAGTCAAGATCACACTAGTTTTTGTTACTTCAGCCTAAGTTTTAACTGAACTTATAAAAGTAATTGAAATTTAAGATTAGACGTAGAAGATTGCATTTAGTATTCCGACGCTTAAAGATGCTCTTATATTTATGCTAAAATAAACTTTTATTTAATATGTAGCTAGCTTTGCGTGGATCCAATAACATTCCTATAAAATCACTCTATTTATTTGCAAACCGCAGTAAGATCCGTTTTGGAGTTTATTTTTATTTTTATTTATAAAGGCAGACCGACACTGCGGGGGAAAGTCATCAATTTATAATAACAGCCGTGTTGGCTAAGTGGGAGGACACTCGACTTTCATACCGAAGGTCGTGGGTTCAAACCCCGCCACGCACCTCTGGATTTTTCTTCTTGAGAAATTGATGTGCGCTTTAAACACGTGCTTTAACGGTGAAGGCAAACACGTGAGGAAACCGGCATGTACTGAGAACTTAAAAAAAAAGAGTTTGAAGGACATACAACATTCACCAACCCGCACTTGGCCAGCGTGGTGAATTAAGACTTAATCTCTCTCGTCAAGAGAGGAGTTTCTATGTCCCAGCAGTGGGAACGTTAATAGGGTGATGATAAGTAATCAATTTATGATAATGTATGTTAGACATCTGACAGCAAAATTCTACTTAGTTTCTGAACTGACTAGGTTGATGTTGTGTGGAGCATTATTTGGAAGTACTATGTATTTATTATTCGCTTCTCAAATCAGTTTAGAAAATGTAAGTCAAGACAATGTTATTTCCTTGATTATTCTTAGTTTTTATTAAAATTCGCTTTAAGTTGACCTGTCCATGTATGCCATGAGCGTCGTAATAAACGTTTTGACTTTGACTTTAATCAGGTAATCAAAATAGTAACTTCGGTCCGAACGAGTACAGACCCTTCAGCAGGGTCGCCGACAGACCTTCTCCCAACCCGCGTACCCTGGAGTACTGTGATAAGAAGATGGAGGAGACAAAAGAATCGTTAGTGTCTAGCTATTACTAGTTTTAAAGGGGTTTTAAAACCTCTTTTGCGGTATTTTACAATGTCTTTGTTTATTCTAGAATAATGTAATACTCAAAATTTAAATCCAATTAATCTAGTAGTAGCGTTTCTCCTCAAATTCAAATTCTATATCTATGTAAAGAAAAAATATTATCCCTGGATCATTGAAAACTTTTACGGCGGATAAAAAGAGGACCTCAGAGCTTGTGGTCGCTATTATTGTATAAGAGTTATTTATTTTATTTAATGACTAGTTTAACCACTATTTTTTCACCAGGAAAGAAACATATTGCAGACCAAAGATACCAAAGCACGCGGGAGCAGAGTCCACCGTCTACGAAACGAAGCGAAAACAGCCGAAGCCCGACGAGAGAGAGGTGCGTTGTACTCCCATCGGGATTTGCAAGGAGAAGTCCAAGAAGACCGGTCACGATGATGATGATGATAGCTGGATCTACCCGTTGCCACAGCCGGCGACTTGCCCGGACACCCTGAACCCCTGCATGCCCCCCATCCCTCCCACCATTGAAGTGGAAGCCAGTGCCCACGTACCAGCTTTTGAATATCATTGTGATGTGCGGGATGATTGATATTATTTTTCCAATATTGGAATGTAAAATAAACACTGAATTAATAACCTTTTTCTTACTAGATTTTGACCTGCGTCTTCCCCCTCTTAGTTAAAGATTCCCTTGCGGTGAAAAGTAGCTTATTTTCTTCGCTGGAACCACAGCTAACAGCTAGCTATATCCGCGTAAGCAGTTCGAATTATCATAATAGTGTATGCTCCCAACAAAGTGGTCTAATTATCTCGCATCTATTGTTACTATCAACTACTACGATACATTTTTAAGTTTTGTTTGTTCAGATCATTTTAAGCAACTTGTCAAATTAGATAAGTAACTATATATTTTTTTTTGATAATATCTCACTTCTATTGAGCAAAAAGGAGCAGAAGTGAGATATTTTGACCACTTTGGGTTACCGGTTCTGTATGAAGTATACCCTGCGCAGTGCCACTCTATCTTCGAGCATTCAACAGATGTTTAAAAGAATCGTTGGTAGTGGTTTATATTTTCTTAGATTATGGCCTCATAGAAGAAGAAGTAACCCATAAATACTCCATTCAAAGATAATATTACTCACTCCATTCTAAAGACTTGCATGGGTCTGTTCCTTTTATTTATTCCCATATACCTCTTATAAGAACATTTACTCCATTCTCAAGACTAGCATTAATTTGCTTTTGTAAGAGAATATTAACCACGTCGGTCGGTGGCATAGTTTTATTTCTAAGAACAAGGAACCTCCTTTTTCTCTCTGCTTTATATTTACTCACTCTAATGTTGTTTTTGTTCTATGTGTCCTCACTCATATGAGTACACTTTTATCTTGGAAATGATTATGTCAAAAGTCGATTAGGTACCTCTCTGTAGTCTGTGATACGTAAAACGTAACCCAGTGATTATATACTCTCTGGGTTGTACACACTGCTGACAGTCCTAAAACCTTAGAGTATCTATTTATAGCCTAAAACGCATAGTGATTATATACCAGAGAGTATATAATCACTACGTTTTTTATATACTCTCTGCTAAAACGTAGTGATTATATACTCTCTGACAGTCCTCAAAAATATACAAAATGAAACATCAAAGAAATTAAAATGTAATTGCAATAACAATACTTAACCACACCAATGACCACTTAAGCATTTCTAGTATTATGACTTCTGAATCTGTGGATATATCTGATAATGGATTGGATTTAGGCCAACAAGAAGACGGAACACAAACAAGTGACCTATCCATTGATAGAGTGCTAAAACCTTCCGTCGCCAGGCCACCAGTGCCGAGAAACATATCAAAGTCTGACAAAACCTCAAGTATTAAAGGATCCAGTAGCTGTGCTAGTACAGTGAATCCCTCCTTAAAAAATACATCAGCAGGTCAATCTGTCGAAAGTACTATCACAGTCTTTGAATACTGCCAAATTGTTCACAATCCCGACGAACCAGGAAACACAATCGAAGATACAGATTCAATACCTATTGCTGTTAATAAAATCAGATCATCAATATCAGACGTTTCAAACAGATTCAAATATTATTCAGAAGTTATCGTACCGTTGATCAAGGCTGACTGTCTGTCTGAAGATGATTTTTTAAATGGTGCACGTTTTTCTGAAGATTTCCCCGACTTTCAGCCCGCGTGCGAGTTCCCACAAGGAAAAGATGATACGGATGAAGTCAGGTCGTGCTTGTGTACTAGTATTGTGGATGTCGGTACTAGTATATCTCAAAATGAACCAGAAAAAGACCTAGAATCACCTGACAAAAAAGATAATGTTTTTGTCCTTCCTGCGCCATTATTCCCAAGCAACTCTCCTATAAATCCATCAGAGGAACCCAAAAAGTCAGCCGAAATGATACCAAAGAAAGGAAAATATGTGCCACAGAGTACTTTGTAATATAATAATACCTACATGGACAGGTAGGTCATGTGCTTCTAAGGAAATAAACGTTTTGACTTTGACTAGGTGTATCTACATCATGTTATCTATACACATATTCAATTTCATAAAAGTCTATATAGATTAAATACTCAAAATGACGGTGACGCAAAATGGCGTACAACTGAGTAACATTTTTTTCATTTCAATTTTATTTAACTCGACACTGGCAAATTGTCGCTTCAAGCGCAAAGTCAAACTACAAGAAACTGAAACTGATTATATACTCTCTGGTCCATGTTAATTTCTTGATTTAATTAGTGGTTATGTACTCTATGATATTCGTGATTTATAATCCAAAGCTCTGCATCCATAAAACTAAATAATGCCACGGATCATATCAGTATAGATTTAAAATTTCTTGAATTGAATATCATAAAGCCCAGAGAGTATATAATCACTACGTCATAAAGCCTTTATCGAAACAGATATTCGACAATATTTTGTCACAAAAATAACTTTGGGAGAAACGTAGTGATTATAATACTCTCTGAGATTATGACCAAGAAGCTTGAACATAATAAATCAAATTTTAATTGATGCATCGAAGTCACTTAGTATAGTCCTTAGCAGAACCAATAAAAATGGGTAAGGATATCTGTTTTTGTATAGAAGTTTTGAGATAAAATACATTAGAAATAGAGTCAGTGAAGGTTTTGTTCACCTCCCTGTCTACATAGATATTTTCGACATTCTTCATTATTCATTAGATATCTTTGCATTTCTTGGAAAGCCTTGCATTACAGTATTCAGTATTCAATGATTTAAATCTTTTAGTTTGCATACACAAAAATTAGACAAGTCAAACACAGTATTATTATACTGTGAAAAAATAAACTTTACGTTATTACGTAAAGTTTATTTTTGTGCTGGAAAGGGGCATCGTCATTTACTTTGACCCCTAGAACAAAGAACCTACTTAAATAATATAATATAGAGAAGTGTTATTATTCTATGTATAGACATGGAATAATATTCTATGTTTATAAAAATAGATACTAGTCAAGATCACACTAGTTTTTGTTATTTCAGCCTAAGTTTTAACTGAACTTATAAAAGTAATTGAAATTTAAGCATATACGTAGAAGATTGCATTTAGTATTCCGACGCTTAAAGATGCTCTTATATTTATGCTAAAATAAACTTTTATTTAATATGTAGCTAGCTTTGCGTGGATCCAATAACATTCCTATAAAATCTCTCTATTTATTTGCAAACCGCAGTAAGATCCGTTTTGGAGTTTATTTTTATTTATAAAGGCAGACCGACACTGCGGGGGAAAGTCATCATTTTATAATAACAGCCGTGTTGGCTAAGTGGGAGGACACTCGACTTTCATCGAAGGTCGTGGGTTCAAACCCCGCCCCGCACCTCTGGATTTTTCTTCTTGAGAAATTGATGTGCGCTTTAAACACGTGCTTTAACGGTGAAGGCAAACACGTGAGGAAACCGGCATGTACTGAGAACTTTAAAAAAAAGAGTTTGAAGGACATACAACATTCACCAACCCGCACTTGGCCAGCGTGGTGAATTAAGGCTTAATCTCTCTCGTCAAGAGAGGAGTTTCTATGTCCCAGCAGTGGGAACGTTAATAGGGTGATGATAAGTAATCAATTTATGATAATGTATGTTAGACATCTGACAGCAAAATTCTACTTAGTTTCTGAACTGACTAGGTTGATGTTGTGTGGAGCATTATTTGGAAGTACTATGTATTTATTATTCGCTTCTCAAATCAGTTTAGAAAATGTAAGTCAAGACAATGTTATTTCCTTGATTATTCTTAGTTTTTATTAAAATTCGCTTTAAGTTGACCTGTCCATGTATGCCATGAGCGTCGTAATAAACGTTTTGACTTTGACTTTAACCAGGTAATCAAAATAGTAACTTCGGTCCGAACGAGTACAGACCCTTCAGCAGGGTCGCCGACAGACCTTCTCCCAACCCGCGTACCCTGGAGTACTGTGATAAGAAGAAGGAGGAGACAAAAGAATCGTTAGTGTCTAGTTATTACTAGTTTTAAAGGGGTTTTAAAACCTCTTTTGCGGTATTTTACAATGTCTTTGTTTATTCTAGAATAATGTAATACTCAAAATTTAAATCCATTTAATCTTAGCGTTTCTCCTCAAATTCAAATTCTATATCTATGTAAAGAAAAAATATTATCCCTGGATCATTGAAAACTTTTACGGCGGATAAAAAGAGGACCTCAGAGCTTGTGGTCGCTATTATTGTATAAGAGTTATTTATTTTATTTAATGACTAGTTTAACCACTATTTATTTTCCAGGAAAGAAACATATTGCAGACCAAAGATACCAAAGCACGCGGGAACAGAGTCCACCGTCTACGAAACGAAGCAAAAGCAGCCGAAGCCCGACGAAAGAGAGGTGCGTTGTACTCCCATTGGGATTTGCACGGAGAAGTCCAAGAAGACCGGTCACGATGATGATGATGATAGCTGGATCTACCCGTTGCCACAGCCAGCGACATGCCCGGACACCCTGAACCCCTGCATGCCACCCATCCCTCCCACCATTGAAGTGGAAGCCAGTGCCCACGTACCAGCCTTTGAATATCATTGTGATGTGCGGGATGATTGATATTATTTTTCCAATATTGGAATGTAAAATAAAAACTTAATTAATAACCTTTTTCTTACTAGATTTTGACCAGCGTCTTCGCCTGCTTAATTAAAGATTCCCTTGCGGTGAAAAGTAGCTTATTTTCTTCGCTGGAACCACAGCTAACAACTAGCTATATCCGCGTAAGCAGTTCGAATTATCATAATATTGTATGCGCCCAACAAAGTGGTCGAAATATCTCGCTTCTATTGTTACTATCAACTACTACGATACATTTTTAAGTTTTGTTTGTTCAGAGCATTTTGAGCAACTTGTTAAATTAGATAAGTAAATATATATTTTTTTGATAATATCTCACTTCTATTGAGCAAAAAGGAGCAGAAGTGAGATATTTTGACCACTTTGGGTCACCGGTTCCTTCCGGTTTAAGTATAACCTGCGCAGTGCCACTCTATCTTCGAGCATTCAACAGATGTTTAAAAGAATCGTAGGTAGTGGTTTATATTTTCTTAGATTATGGCCTCATAGAAGAAGAAGTAACCCATAAATACTCCATTCAAAGATAATATATTACTCACTCCATTCTCAAGACTTGCATGGGTCTGTTCCTTTTATTCAAAGTCAAAGTCAAAGTCAAAGTATCTTTATTGCATTATTACATGTAGTTTAAATGATATTTTATAAGGTTTTGTATCAATGTAATTTGCCCATTGGAGCGTGCAACATTTTAATGATTTATAACAATTTAATAATAAGAAATTTCAAAAATAATTGTATAAAAATAAAAAATAAACATGTCAATAATTTTAAAAATCTGATTAAATAAAATAAAATAATATTAGCTAATGATTAAAAATAATTACACATTACATACATTTATTTATCAATGGTTTTGTCATCTAAATATTCGGCAACTGTATAATAACATTTGTCACATAGAATTGCTTTTAATTTTTTTTGAAACGTTAATGTAGTCTCCTCTCGTATCGACAATGGGATCTGATTATAGATCCTCGGCGCTGTACCAAAAAAACTCTTACGCATCAATTGTTTTCTCGCATTACGAGTACATACTTTGTGCTGATCGCGTCTGTTACGTGTGACAGTATCTGATGGGCGGCTGAAC
This sequence comes from Gymnoscelis rufifasciata, assembly GCA_929108375.1. Lineage (NCBI taxonomy): Eukaryota > Metazoa > Arthropoda > Insecta > Lepidoptera > Geometridae > Gymnoscelis > Gymnoscelis rufifasciata. The sequence goes on along the minus strand of OV815327.1, from coordinate 494,352 downwards.
AACTCAGGATTATTTCTTACAAACATTGATGTTTCCAGGATATAAAGTGAAGGGACAGTCAAGAGCTGATATTTTTTAAAATATGGTTTACATGAATCTATTGTCTGGATACGGAACATTGTTCGGAGACATCTTTTTTGATGTTTAAAAACAGAACTAACATTAGTAGAATTTCCCCAGAAAATCAAACCGTACCTTAAATTTGAGGCAATAAGGCCGTGATAAGCAGTAAGGAGGGTTTCTTCATTTACCACTGAGGATAGTTTTTGTAAAACATATATAAGACTGTTTATTTTTTTACAGACTTGCTCTACATGCTGTTTCCAATTTAGTTTCATGTCAATGTGGATCCCTAAAAATTTGGCTGTCACAACTTCTTCAATTGTATTATTATTGTAAACTATGTCAGGGTTTATTATTGCTGCATTATCGCGTTGTCTGAAATGTATTACTTTAGTTTTATTTATGTTGATTTTCAAATTATTATTGTCTAGCCATTGTATTATTGATGTCAAAGTTGAAGTTATGTCATATTTGTAGGTAGATATATTATTACAAGTAACAGTTACAGTGCTGTCATCAGCAAATAAGGACATGTGTTGGGAAGTTGCTTTGGGCAGATCATTAATGTATATTAAGAAGAGTAGTGGACCTAGGACACTTCCTTGTGGTACCCCATAATTTACAATCCGTTCTTTAGAATTATACACTTTCTCAACTTTTTCAGTCACATTTATGCGTTTGATTTGTGTAATCTGTTTGCGACTGCTTAAGTAAGATTCTATCAAGCGTAGAGCGTTACCCCTTATCCCGTAAACTTCTAGTTTCTTTATTAATATGTCATGTTTAACGTAGTCAAATGCTTGTGTCATATCACATAGTATCGAGCAAACTGGCACGTTTTTGTCTACATTAGTTGTGACGTGAAGAAGGAATTCGTACAAGGCCATATTTATTGTCTTATGTTCCCTAAATCCTTTTTGCTCATTACAAAACAAATTGTTACCTTCAAAATAATTACTAATTATTTTATAAATATATTTTTCAAAGATTTTTGATATCACCGGTATGAGAGAGATTGGCCTGTAATTAACGATGTTTTTCTTATCTTGCTTTTTGTAAAGTGGTTTTATAATTGAAAGCTTTAAATCCTCAGGAAACACACCATCTGATAGACATAAATTTAAAATATAACAGAGGGGTGTGCATATACTATGTGCTACTGTTTTTAATATTTTCGTACAGATTCCATCATACCCAACACTCTTTGTATTATTCAAACCATAAATAATTCTTAAAATGTCAATAGGTATACATGGCTTTAGAAAAATTGATTTCTGTGTACTCATTATTGAATTTGTTACATTTTGTCCTGAATTCGTTATTGGTATTATTTTATCGATAAAATAGTCATTAAAAATATTACAAATGTCAATTGGATTCGAAATAATTTTACCGTCAATAATAATTTCCTCGATTAAGTCAATTGGTAGTCTTCGCTTTGTACTATTTATTATGTTCCAAGATGTTTTATTAATGTTACTTGATTGTTTTATTTTATAATTATTTTGAGCCTTTTGTGTAAGTTTAATTATCCTTTTTAATTTATTAGAGTACAGCTTATAAGTATTTTTTGCGTCTTCTGAAGGGGTTTTTCGAAAATCCCATAAGAGTTGTCTTTTTTTATTACTACACTTTTTTAAACCACTTGAAATCCAATGTACTGGTTTTGAATTTTTTACTGTTATAATCTTATCAGGAAAGCATAAGTCATAGAATAATTTGAAAGAATTAATAAATATATTATAGGCCCTGTTAGGGTCTACTTCCTGGTATACTTCGGTAAATGATAAGTTCTCTAAAATTAATTATATTTATTCCCATATACCTCTTATAAGAACATTTACTCCATTCTCAAGACTAGCATTAATTTGCTTTTGTAAGAGAATATTAACCACGTCGGTCGGTGGCATAGCTTTATTTCTAAGAACAAGGAACCTTCTTTTTGTCTCTGCTTTATATTTATTCACTCTAATGTTATTTGTTCTATGTGTCCTCATATGAGTACACATTTATCTTGGAAATGATTATGTCAAAAGTCGATTAGGTACCTCTCTGTAGTCTGTGATACGTAAAACGTAACCCAGTGATTATATACTCTCTGGGTTGTACACACTGCTGACAGTCCTCAAAAATATACAAAATGAAACATCAAAGAAATTAAAATGTAATTGCAATAACAATACTTAACCTCACCAATGCCCACTTAAGCATTTCTATTAGTATGACTTCTGAATCTGTGAATATATCTGATATTGAATTGGATGCAGGCCAACAAGAAGACGGAACACAAACAAGTGACCTATCCATTGATAGAGTGCTAAAACCTTCCGTCGCCAGGCCACCAGTGCCGAGAAACATATCAAAGTCTGACAAAACCTCAAGTATTAAAGGATCCAGTAGCTGTGCTAGTACAGTGAATCCCTCCTTAAAAAATACATCAGCAGGTCAATCTGTCGAAAGTACTATCACAGTCTTTGAATACTGCCAAATTGTTCACAATCCCGATGAACCAGGAAACACAATCGAAGATACAGATTCAATACCTATTGCTGTTAATAAAATCAGATCATCAATATCAGACGTTTCAAACAGATTCAAATATTATTCAGAAGTTATCGTACCGTTGATCAAGGCTGACTGTCTGTCTGAAGATGATTTTTTAAATGGTGCACGTTTTTCTGAAGATTTCCCCGACTTTCAACCCGCGTGCGAGTTCCCAGAAGGAAAAGATGATACGGATGAAGTCAGGTCGTGCTTGAGTACTAGTATTGTGGATGTCGGTACTAGTATATCTCAAAATGAACCAGAAAAAGACGTAGAATCACCTGACAAAAAAGATAATGTTTTTGTCCTTCCTGCGCCTTTATTCCCAAGCCACTCTACTATAAATCCATCAGAGGAACCCAAAAAGTCAGCCGAAATGATTCCAAAGAAAGGAAAATATTCGTGCCCAGAACATCTTGAAAATGAACCGCCACAAAACGAAAATAAAGTCTGTTGTGATACTCTTGCACCTATAATCCAAGTAACTGAAAAACCAGTGAAATCTGAGATTATTGCAAGCCCTAGCATAAAAATGTCTGAGACAGACCCTAATAATGGCACATGCCCCAACATAGATGTCACAATAAGACCTGTTCGCGAACCATGTGCAGCTTTATTTTCATTTCTTGAAAGTACAGACATTAAAGAAGAAGTTGATGAAACTCCTTCTAATAAATGTTCAGAGCCTACACCAGAACCTCCTTTGCAACAGCCCTTACCCAGAAAATGTACAGTTTTAATAAAAGAAACTCCAATAAAAATTTATAATCACTCAGATGATAATAATGAAGGCAGTTCAAAAGTGCGAACTCAAAAACCTGACCTTTTAACTGAATCACCACCAACCCCACCTCCCCTATCACCGGGAAATTTAGGAATAGATACGCTATGTACCCAGTCTACCTCTACATCAAAGAGTACTCCAATAATAAATGAGACTCAAGGAGTTATTAATGAAACTACGATTAATAAACCAGAAGTACATTCAGAAAAAACACTTGTGCACGGTGATATATATGTAGAACCCATAAAAAATGGTTCGAAAATTATTGTTAAAACTGAAACGAGAAAAACTTGTTCAGGAAATTCTATGGGAGAGCAAGAAAACAACAAAAAGTCTTCATCGCTAAAAGAGGGATCTCCGAAATACGTGGTATGTGCAGAAACAACAAAAGAAATACCTCTTGGCACATTCGTAAAGAAATCAGAATCAATACAGAGTTTTCCAGGAAAAATTATAATAAGTACACATTTTATAGGAAGTTGCTCTGCTATACCAAAAAGATCATCAAATTGTGTAGATATAAGTCCATCAATACCTATTAGTCCTCCACCTGAAAAAAACACAGCATTTAAAAAAGTAGAATCAACATCTAAACAATGTAAAGAACTATCTAAAAAAGAATCGATTGATGATTCTTTTGAAATTATAAGCGAAACGGACGCAGCTGTGGAATGCCACAGCTCAGTGTTTTCTCAAAACGCACCAATAGGAGCAGACTACGAGGGCTTTGTCAACGCATTAGACAATCACAAACAAACACTTTGCTCTCTTAAACATGCAATGGAAGAATTTGTTTTGAAAGTCCACAAATCAACAAAGGATCGCTTACACTGCTCTGAAGCTGGTGCCCAAGATGACACTTATGAAGCTCAAGAAAGCACCTCTCATCCAAGACCAGTAGACTATATCCAAAGATATGACGCTAAACTGGAAGCAGATTTGCTGAATGAGCAAGTGACACCGAAGATGTCCGATTTGATAAGTAACATCATGTTAAAAGTTGATTCTACGTTGTCAATGATAAGTGGTTCGATTGAGAATATAAAGGTGGGGAATATTTATAAGAACTCATCTTTGATTAATGAGATAATTTCGGCTGAGAGGCCTGATGGCCGGGAGATGTCGCTTGACGATGAGGAAAGTGTGTCTGATCCGGAGTTGGTGGAATCGCTTTCGGAGACACCCTCGGGTATAACTGGGATTCCCAACAACGTGTTCACAATTATCAGACAAAGAATAATCTCCATGTTTAGACAAGAACCGGCCCGAATCTTGGCACAGTCAACTAGCCAAGACATGGATACTGAAAGTGATGGTTCTATATCCGAGAGATAGTTAGATGTCTTTTTTTCTAGATCAGATAGACAGTAAAGATTTCAAAGGCAGTTTAAATATATTTTTTGTGTTCTTACTTTTAATATAATATTAAATCACTTATTTTATCAAATAAACAAACCAGAAAGTCTCGTTGATTAGGTTTCTGTAGTAGATAATTATTTATCCATATAAATGGAAACTTATAGCAATAGGCGCGATGACTACATAAAATAGTTATTCTGCTTAGTTCGTCGGTTAGCCTGTTAATAAATACTGGACACCTATTCTGCCATCCAAATGTATAACTATGTATGTATAAGTATCACATAATATAGTAGGGTCCTTCTATCACAAAATAAAAAGCTCAGGTAACAAAATAATAAGACAAAAATTGCGGATTCAAAAAACAATTTATTTAATTTAATTAATATCACAATAATTTTAATTATTTTTAAGACCGACATTTTAATAATGTCTATATTTAATACGATAGGACGTTTAGACAGACCGGTCTCTTCTGCAATACAAATACTATTAGGTCCTTACATATGAAATTGGCGTTTTGTATGGGAGGAACAAAAAGTCGAATATTTTTTAATATAATATATTTAATTAATCAAAGTATGAACCATTATTTTCTATGCACTTTTGCCATCTTATAGGTAGTTCATTGATCCCTTTACTAAAAAAACCAGTCGGACGGGAATCAATAAAATCTTTGAAGGCGATTTGGACTGCCCCATCGGAGTTGAATTTTTTCCCTTGCAAGAAGTTATCCAAATTTCGAAAAAAATGGTAATCTGTTGGAGCAAGGTCCGGGGAGTACGGAGGATGTCTTAGACTTTCCAATTGAAGCTCTTCTAATTTAGTAGCCGTCTGTTGCGCAGTGTGTGGTCTAGCGTTGTCGTGAAGCAGCAGTGGCGTGGAGCGATTGACCAGCCTAGGTTGTTTAGCCGCTAGCTTTTCCATCATGGTTTGCAATTGCTGACAATAGACATCAGCCGTAATAGTCTGGCCAGATTTGAGAAAACTGTAATGAACAATACCGGCACTAGTCCACCAAACGCTTACAAGTAACTTTTTTGGGGTTAATTTTCGCTTGGGGCAGGATTTGGCTGGCTGGCCAGGATCCAACCATCGCGCTGAGCGCTTCCGATTATCGTAAAGAACCCATTTTTCATCACAGGTAATGATTCGGTTTAAAATACCTTCATTATTGTGCCGGTTTAGTAATGTAACGCAGCAGTCGACGCGCGTTTGCCGGTTTGCTTCAGTCAATTCGTGAGGTACCCACCTTTCAAGCTTTTTAATCTTCCCAATTTGCTTCAAGTGAATTAAAACAGTTTTATCACTAACACCGCAGCCTGCAGCTAACTCGGACGTGGTTTGCGATGGATCCGCTTCCACAATAGCCTTCAACTCTTCATTATCAACTTGAGTCTCAGGCCGTCCACGGGGCTTGTTCTGCAAGTCGAAATTTCCAGAACGAAAACGTTGGAACCAAAAACGAACTGTGTTTTCTTTTGCAACACGACCGCCATACACATCATTCACCCTTCGAGTTGTTTCCGCAGCACTAGTGCCACGGCGGAACTCGTACTCGTAAATAATGCGATATTTTAAGTTTTCCATTTTGTAAAATGAGTGACGCAAACAGAAAAAAACAGAAGAAAAAAAACAAATGAATGACGATCATCGAAGCACAAATACATGAGTCTATAGCTGTACAAATTTGAATTTGGAATTCCTTACCAAAGAGGAGAAATTTGTGATTAAAGTGGCCAGTACGAAAAACGCCAATTTCATATGTAAGGACCTAATATATTGCCATGCGGTATGGAAGCTCAGATAGCAAAAGGTCAAAGAAAAATAGGTAAGTGTTAAATAAATCAAAATAAATAATTACACAACAATCACGGTGTTTGAAGAGAATTTGATAACACTGAAGATTAATAGCTTATTAGTTTTTATTATACTCACTTTAAATAAATATTTTCATATCATTTTATTATTAGGTACCTACACTTTAACGAGAAACTGCACATGGAGCCTCCACTCATCAAAGTAAATACGCAAACCATTAGATCTACCCATGTTCCTTTCATTCCATCCCAATGCCTACCAGGAGCACACATGAACGCCAAGAGCTGCGAGAAGGCGTAACCCCCACATCCTTGCGACATGCTTCCCTGTAGCGTGGTGAAGAAGTTGTTGAAGAGGACGTTTAAGCCGTTTGCTTAGAGCCAGTCTTCTGCTCGGAGCTGATATAGAACTTCGACCCCTATCCCAAGATGTTCTGCGATCCATCTTAATGACCTATTCCTTCTTTGAATAAATCTTATTGTCTTACTGCATTGTTGTTTTCGAGGATATACATTATACAATAGGCACACATATATATACATATTTCAATTTAGTTCAGTTCAGTTTCTTTGTAATTGGACTCTGCGCTTGAAGCGACAATTTGCCAGTGTAAAACGTTGTGATTATATACTCTCTGCAGTGACGAGTTAAATAAAATTATAAAGTGAAAAAGATGTTACTCAGTTCAGTTCAGTTTCTTTTAATTGGACTTTGCGCTTGAAGCGACAATTTGCCAGTGTCGAGTTAAATAAAATTATATAATGTAAAAGATGTCTCTCAGTTCAGTTTCTTGTAATTGGACTCTGCGCTTGAAGCGTCATTTTTTCAGTGTCAAGTTAATTAAAATAATTAAGGGTCAAAAAGTTAATAAAAAATTACGGACTACTTACACAGCATTACTTAACCCCAAACTAAGCAGAGCTTGTACTGTGGGTGTTAGGTGACTGATATACTACCTAGATATATATTTTTTTTTGTAAATCCATACTTATGATACATACAAAACATCCAGACCCGAAACCAGAAATAGTACAAAATCTGGTCCGCCGGCGGGAATCTAACCCGCAACCTCTTGCGCCTGAAGCGGACCTTTGCCCACCGAGCCACAGAGGTCGTGAGTTAAATTACTTATTTGTCTATGACTAATAAACGAGATTGTCAGACTGATGTAAAACAGAATGACATGACGGTGTGATTGAAGAAAAATATTAACTACATAAAACATTACAGTAAAATCAACATTCTATAATAACCATAACATACACTAACTAAATTACCCGTAATATGTACGTAAAAAAATGCGATAAAGGACAGTCTGATGAAATAATTCTTAAAGAAGGAGAGGAGTTTGAGAACGATCTTGATGAGCCTGTGGAAATACTAGCTGTTGAACCAGAGGACCAACCTGAAGTGGATCCAGAGGGAAAAAAAAGACCCACCAAATGCATCATAACTAAAAAAGAAGATAAACCAGTTATACAGGTATTAGAATATTTGGAGGAACCAAAGGAATGTAAATCCGGTATTTGTAAGAAAAAAATCAGGAACGCTAGTTATATCCTAGAACATAAACCAAAACTTAGAGACCCTGATTGTCCTGAAACCTCTGCTGAAGGTTCTGCAGGCCGTTGCCGTCCGTGGGAACCTAACACGTGTACAAAAACATTAAAAGATTCCGATACCAGAATCTGTCCAATTATAAACAAGCATAAAGAGGATAAAAAAGCTGAGCAGGAGGCTGCTATATTAAACCCATGTGCCGAAGGTACCGCCACTAAAGGTGCCACCAAAAAATGCGCAGACGGATGCCCACCCCCTGAGTACTACCCTACTACTTACCCTAAGTCTAAAGACCCTGGGCTTCCTAGAGATGCAGAAGCATTTGTATCAGATAAGACGGACAACTGTTTTGAAGGCAAAGATCCAGATTCCTAGAAAAAAAACAAACACTGAGTAACTTGGTTTAAGCCAAGTTATAATGGAAGGTTTTACAAAGAAACTGACAAAAACAAACAATTATTCAAAGCCTTCTGAATGTGTTCGATATACGAACCCGGATTCTTTGCAAAACTTTAGGATACAATCTGACCTTAAACCTGCGAATTCAAATATTGTAAATAAGAAAAACAGTGTTAATTATTTGAAAACAGATCCAGATTCAAGTGATATTGATACACAGATATCTCAATTAGAAAATATGATTATAAAATTACAAGATGAAATTATTGTTAAAGGCAAAAAATCATCTATACAAAATACTATTGAGAGACCAAATACCTCACAACAAACCAGCGATGAGCCTGAGAAAATTGAGCTGACCAGTGAAATGAATATTACAATGATAAAACTAAATGAAACTTCACAGAATCATAAACTTATTGCAGAGCAGAAGGAAAATCCCAAAATGATTATTGAAAATTGTATTTATAACAATTACAAACATATTATCATGGAAAATGAAAAATATGTTGAAGAGATCGATATCGTTCAGAATACAGGTTTTGAAATGAACACATCAAATGTAGCTAGGAAAGAAATCAGGGAAGTAGCGGTTTATATTGACAGACCTATATTTGACGACATTGATTCTGATATAATAGAAATTAGTGCTGGTACCCGATTTAAGCCATTTCATTCGGGATTAGAATTCAATGTTCTCTGGGCACATTCACCGATGTCCAACACCAATGAGAAATTATATACACACATGTATATAATTGAGGATAACGAAGAAAAGAATACAGAACAAAACAGCATAAGGGACGACAGTACTAACGACGCATCACTGAATAGCAATAGTGATTATATCCAAAGCTATGATAATCAAAAATCCTTTATCAACGAAGCAATGCATTTACTAAATAGCAATAGTTGTTGTCGCCAGAGCAACGATAATCAAAATTTCTGTTTAGAAAAGATAAACGTAATTAAAGGGAATGCAGACAATGTGGATAATAACATTATTAAGGATCCACCATTGACATTGAGTAGTGATCAGTTAACCAGGATGATAGTTGATAACACACCAGAAAGCGAAAGTGAAATGGAGCAAAAATAAAAGAGAAATATGAAAGGGCTGCAGAAGACGCCATTCAATTGAAAGAAATTATATCAAACCTACAAGTAGATACATCATAACAGCTGAAAACAGTTCAGAATATTGATATAATTGAGAAGGCCTCCTTAAATTCTAATTTATCAATGAAATCTGCGCTTTCTGAACAAACTAATAGTGTGATAGAACCGTCTAGGCATTCGAATGGATCAAAACATTCTAATATTTCGTTTAGCGGCGAGTTACAGTTTTGATTGAAGTCGAGGAATAAATACAATTTATTAATTTCTGCTTTTTTAAATAATAATCATAATTTATTTATTACAATATACAATTTAACAAAAACAGAATGGAGCATACAAAAATAAAAATAAAAAATCCTAACAAATTAAACTTAAAAAATAACGAAGTGTACGATACCACTGAATAGTAAATTACTACACGATAGCTAATAAGCTATCTGCTGCTGTGTATTAGCTTTGGGGTAATAGTTACTCGATTGTAGTTTCTTTAGCTTTTAAATTATTTTTTCATACGATACCTTATTGTTTCCCCCTGTTCCACATATCCCTACTGCTCTATTTCTACTGGTAGGGAAGAAAGGATTTTTTTTCCACATTTAGCTACTAGGGGGGACTACTTTTCCGCTTATCTCTACTGATAAAATAATTCAGGAAAGTGGTATCTTCACAATCAAAATGTTTAAGTGCTTCTATAAGTGTTTATTGTAATCATTCTATTTTAAAACTATGCAAACTCCTTCATTACGAGCTGTGTAGAATCTTTTTTCATTGTGAAGTCTAAGAAAATGTCATGTTGTGTCATGTCATTTGTTAAAAATATAACTGAAAATCGAAAAAATATAACTGAAATAATTTTATTTCAATAACTAAATATGAGTGAACCTATTTTTTTAACCAGAGGCCGAGGATCTGTTTTACTTTACGACGGTTACCAATATCACAGAAAAAAGGTATATGCTAATGGACAAGAGTATTGGAAGTGTGCTATTACTGAGAAGAACAAGTGCATTGGATCTCTCACAATCAGAGTATGTACCGATGCATATTAAATTATTAATATCGCTATTTTTTACCATTTCATTTCATTTCATATCATTTAATTTCATTTTTCATAACGTTGTCAAGCCCTGGTGGAAATCCATGGCGGGAGGCCTATATGTTTCGCAGTGGAAGTCTTGTGGCTAATATGATGATAATGATGACGATGTCCCGGAATTATCAGAATTTATGGTATGGTACATGTAACGATGGCACGCTCATTAGTGTATAATGGCGGACTTAATCCCGTAGGTATTTTTTGTCAGTCAACCTTAGGGTGAAGTTATGGTGGTATTGTTTATTATTACAGGATTGAAGTATTATTGAGAAAACAGTGAGCCATTCGGAATGTTGTTTACGTGATATAGCCAAAAACGAAATTGATATGCGGCTGAATGATTGCAAACGAAAAGTTATTGCTGACCCTACACTTCCGATTCCCAAAATTTACGAAGAAACGCTTGATGGAATATACAACGATGGTTTGGATTTGATAGCAGCAACACCAAATTTTAGAAATGTTAAGACTGCCTTATACAACTCAAGAAACAAAGAGGCAGGAACGAGTAAAATGTTTTACACAGATTTTGAACAGGTGGAGGTGCCATCGAATTATCAGAAATTTCTTTTCGCTGACTATAGATATAATGGTGGTCGTATTTTAATATTTGGTGATGAATGGTCCAAAAATATGTTAATCGATGGGAAAGTTTTATTTATAGATGGTACTTTTAACATTTGTCCAAAACCTTTCACTCAGCTAGTTACAATTCATTGCGACATTGGAAGTACCATAGAGTGTACGAATATATTCCCAGTGCTTTACGCACTTCTCCCAGACAAAAAGACTGAAACTTACGTTACATTGTTCCGACTCATTAAATCACAAATAAAACAGAGCGCTCATAAAAAGTGGGATCCCGATTACATTATGGCTGATTTTGAGGCAGCCATTGCTAAAGCTATGAGAATCGTATTACCAAAAACTGAAAAGGGAGGGTGTTAGTATCACTTCCATAAAGCGATATGGAAAAAAGGGAGACAACTGAAGCTAACGAAAAACAGAGACACGAGAAGAATACTAGCATTAATCGCAACGTTACCTTTGTTGCCATTGGATAAAATACAAGAAGGATGGTCATTCATTGAGAGTCAGATTTTAGACGAGTTTAAAATGGATGCATTTAGTAAATATTTTGTAAGAACATGGCTAAAAAATAAACAATTTCAGGAACAGTGGTGCGTGTTTGGAAAGAGGCACAGAACTAACAATTTCGCAGAAGCCTGGCATTTTAAAATTAATAACAAGAGTAACAGAAAAAACAGTTTGTATGCTTTATTAAAATTATTATACAACCAATCAACGGTTATGAAAAATCGGATGAAGTCCATCAAGAATCCGCCAAAAAAGAGGGCGCAAATATATGTGATCCGTGACCGCGTCATTCAAAATGCACAACTGCATTTAATCACAGGAGATATAACGGTGGGTCATTTTTTAGATATGCTAAGATAATTATTATTTATTTGTTGATTTCAAAGAAGTTTAATTGTTAAATTTAGTACCGATATAATATAAGAATGTTTTTTTAAGGTACATACCTTACTACCTACAATAAATGAATTTTCCATCTGATTGTACTTTTTCTTAGTAGAAATATGTGGAAGTGAAATATCATTGTATCCCCCCTAGTAGCTAAATGTGGAAAAAAATCCTTTCTTCCCTACCAGTAGAAATAGAGCAGTAGGGATATGTGGAACAGGTCATTGTTTCTAATTATAAAATATTGTCGCTGGATTTATATGCAGCAGTCATGCTGCACATTAGTAATGTGTTGATTACGACTACAGTCATGGTAGTCTTATTATACACATTATCATTATAAAAATCATGGGATCTTCGGGTACAAAACGTTCGCCTCAAATACCAATACAAATAGTAGCTTTTACCGGTTTGTATTTTCAGACAGAAATAGATCTATAAAGTTACTAACTATGATTATGGACAAGCACCAATCAAGGGAAAACTCTTTAGGTTGTTAAACAGAAACAAGAAGCTAGACTCCTTATTGCAATGTGCATAGAAAAATAAAAATTTGAGTAGACTGTCTTCTCCTATTGTCCTTTTCCATCGCTCCACGTAGTGTTTATATACTCTGTGCATCGCTCATTCTGTCATACATTATATACTCTCTGCTGTCATATAGCAAAAGAACATCAAGCAGAAAATACATTTATGTAAATTTTAATCATCTTTATCTGGCAATGGTTTTGTCAATTTATCTCTAATAACGAAATAATGCAAAAGAAAGGAATAGATTGTGATGTTACGAGTACTCGTAAAGGAATGATAGGAGATGCAGTCCGTATTAAAAGATGTATCATGGATCCGAAGGCTGAGCCTCCACCACCAGACCTATGCAGGGAGGAGAGAAAAAGACAGAAGACCAAGGCTGGTATTTGGGTCTGTGACGATCTCCCGATCCCCGATCCTGAGCCTCCACCGAACATCCTCGGAATCTGCATCGAGAAAATAAAAAATCTTGATACACCAGTGGCGCTCTACGACTCCCCTACCGTATGTAAAGTGGACAGAAAAATACCTGGCTATGAACGTTGTGACGCCATCTTTGCAAGCAAAGCCGCTAAACCAGACTATCGCATCCCGAACTGCCCAAGGCCCATCCCAGAATCAGGGCCTCCCATGATGGACGTCTGCGAGAGACAGGAAAAAGATAGAAAAATAGCAGAATGTAAGGAAAGATGGAAGAGATATTTACTATAGATAGATACTTATTGAATGACTATTAATTCAACATACACAAAATGGAACACACAAATATTTCCAAGCCTCTCGATCAGCAGAAATTAAGCAGCTCCTGCGATAGCCGCGACTCCGTCTGCGTTACCAAGACTGCTGCAGATTTAAACGTAACATTAAAATATGCAGATCCATTGTCAAAGCCATTGCCAGATTCCGCAGAAATAGACAGTAAAATAACTGACCTTACAACTCATATCACCAAGATAAATGACGAATTAGTAGAACTAAGCAGACACGCTGTTAAAATCTCATCATTTCGTAATATATTTGCAACAAACATTAATAAAAATATATCCAACGATAAATTTGAACTGCCATTCAATATAAAAAGTCCTTTAGGTGGATCTGACAATCCTTCAATCCACAAACTTATTGTTATCAAACAGTCCAATGAGTGTCATGAAACTTTGCTTCCAGACTTAGATACAGCAACAAGCCATGATTATTTCCCTCTCTTCATCCGTCCAGAAGTACAATCAGCCGTTTTCGAGAAATGCACCAACGAAAACACAGTTAACATTGACGACATTGAAGACGATGACGTAGAAATACCAAAATCAGAAGAAGCCCTAAAAACGACCATGAATTAGTTACCAACGAGTTAGGAAATGGGTCTAAGAATCAAAGCGATTCCGTTCCAACTTCGGAAACTGAGATAAATTAATTTATACAGAGCTTTTCTGAAACCGGTGCAAAGTAAAACCAAGAAAAGCCAGCTAACGTTGATAAAGGTGTACTTTCCAATTTATAAAATATGCATCCACAAGACACTAGCTGGTTACACTTTGGTTAACATAGAAAATACTCCTCAAAACAATGAAGATATAGTTGTAGAAGATTTCGATACTATAACACAAGAAAATCGCCGAATCACAGATAATGAGCAATATCAAACGCATGATAACCGACTTGAAAACAGACTTTAAAGAGAAACTAGACAAGGTGCGGAACATCAATATCAAGACCAGCATACAAATGGCGTCTTCCAGACACTCTGTCAAATCAAAATCGTCGAGATACTCGACGGGGTTCGATAAAGATGCACACTCTTCCCAACAATCTGATAATTATTTTTATTAATGTTTGGCTAACATATTATTATATTATCATTATAACATTTATTATTTACAAGGTGTTTCAAAATCGGTATATAAAGCTGTAAGGTTGTGAATGGCACGCACCAGGCGAACGTATTTTGTTCTAACATTTTTCGATTTGCAAGACCATTTGTCGGCCAAAAAACTTTAAAGTCAACTTTGAACATATGGTATATCCAATTTGTTCCGTGAGTGACAGCCTTAAATTATTATTTTATTATTTTTTATTTGATTGGTTGAGTCATATCAATTAAAATTAAACTAAATAATAATCACCGAGAAAACAGTGTAAAAAGATTTTTATTTAATTTCATTAAATGATTTATGATTATGAGGCTTAACATGATGAACAGCTAGAGATTAGATTAGGGTTTAAAAAAAATTCTCGAAAAGAAGGCCTCGAAGTCTTAGTGTTGTGGAACAAAATATGTGTGCCTGGTGACAGACAGACAAACGACGTAGTCTCGTCTACTGCAGAGCAGGCAGACGTCAACGAAATACCTAGTTACCACCATTATTGTGGATGTAATATACACTCTGAGCGATTCTCATGCACACTGGTCTGGGGTTTTTCTTAGACCTCGATAAGATCAAGGCCAAAAGCTGCGGCGGCATCGTGGTATCGAACAAGGAGAGTACTTGTTGTTCGCAATTATTTTCCGGCGGTAAGAAGTAGCCTATGTGTTTTTCTGATATGATGATATTGCTAATATACATCCAAATATTCTCTTTCACGCAGAAAACACAAAAGCATCCTCACAACACTCGTGCTTATAATATTATTATTGGCCCAGTTAGTTTAGGTAACATAAGGGCTAAATTTCGTCAAAAAAATACTGTAAATATTTATAAACCGTTGTTTTGCAATCCTTAATATAAAAGTTGTAGAATATAAAGTTCTCTACAACTTTAGTTTTATATATGACCTAATGCGAAATAAGGCGTTAGCTACGATGATATTCAAAATATATAATAGGTAAAGCCCTAAAGACTACGTTAGGGTGTAATACTCTCTTTAGTTTCTAATAAATAATTGATTGATTAAGATGTCAGATGTCTAGAACCCTTAATACGAGCTCAGAGCTTACCACGGGGCTAGAGGTTCTTGTGTGGATTGTCCGGAAATATTTATTAAAAGACTGGCCTAACAGTCGTGAACACAGTTAACGATTATAAAATAAAACGTCTTGTTTATATTTCAACAATTTATTCACAATAACAATTCCATACAAAATACATTTCCGCTAAAATATAGATCATCCCGTTTAACATGATTCATTCAAATACAAATGTAATCAAATCAGAAAGCAAGCTAATTATTTGACTAGAAGTTACTCAATACACAAATAATATATCTCAACTTCCTTTTACCCTATTCTCAGCTTAATATATTGAAAATACTAAGCGAACGCCACTGATATAAATATTCAATAATATCAGTGTTTTCAGTTTTATTAAAATATTTAAAGTCACCGATAAGGCAATGACGAAGTTGGCACTTGTTTTAAATACTAGAATATAAGGCACGAACTATGAAAATATACACTCCAAGCACAAAATTCTCGAAAAATTTCATAATATCCTTAAAACTAAAAGCTTTGGATGTTTTTCTAACAGATATATTACAGCGTGCTGCACCACGACAACTAAGCGAAATTTAGCTTTGGTAGAGCGCAGTTTTTATACGAACCTAGCTTACCTGTCACTGAACATTCGCAAAAGGCAAGAACGATTCAAATAATAAAATTAGTCCGTCATCTCGATTATTCAATAAAATTGTATGCATATTTTTTATTTTTTTCTGGCAAACGAAAAATTTAATCGATACAATGCATTGAAGTTCGCGTCACGTTTAGGTACGATTCATACTATACGGTGACGTTCACTCCAGAATTGTATGTTCCGTTTTTCTTACTTTTTATCGACTTGATAGAAAAAAATATGTGTTTAGTCTAACAGAGAGCCTTAGAAGAATACCCATTTTTTGAAGTAGTCGTCTCGCCTATTATAAAAAGAGTTAAATACCCCTTTTTTTCTCACATTTCTCTGTTAAAGAAGCATCCAAAGGCAAAGACAATCCGAGAATCACAATATCCAAGCTCAGCTTAGAATACATAGTCATCAAAAGGCCCCTTTAGGCCGCAGTGAGGGGCCCGTTCTGCCCCGGGGGTACAAACCCGCGCGGGTGCCAACCGCACGGGTACAAAAAAAACCTGTACGCATAGCTCTGCTGTTATTTTTTCCTCATGGGGGGCTGCATCGGGGGTTGGTGGAAGGGGTGGTATTGCCGGGAATACAGACTTTCCTGAAACAAAAATATAAAATATTGAAAACTTTCGTGACAAGTGACAGTACAGTAGAAATGTAGTCAGATAGTTGGACCCTGTTATGCATATAAGATCCAACCCACATTTTAATGAAGCGTTGGTTGGATCTTCAACAACATAACCTTGTAACGGGACAAAATATTTTAAATGAGTTTTTGTATGTGCCGCAAGCACTATTTCTTTGGTCTGTGTAATTTATGTTTTCTATGTATAATATCTACATAAATTGTGTTAATTTTCTATGAAGTAGATTTAATCGGATGTCTAGCAACCATAACCCAAGCTAAGAGGGGTAAGCTGCTGAGTAGATTTTTATACATATATATATTTATTACTACTTACCACATCAGACGGGCGAGTAGAGGACACATTTAATTGTCTTTCTTGAAGAATAATCTGGTTGGCAGCTCTGAAATATAAAGTCTCGTGTGAAATGTAGGTAGTGCCAAAAGAAGAAAAAATTATGAAATATTCTTTACACACATACGTCCTGTTTACAGTTCAAGATACTGGTCGGTACTAAAATAAATACCGCAGTCGATGTCTTAGGCATGATGCAGCAGTCAGACTTGTGGTGTGAAAGTATTCGCATTGTATGCGGCTTCTATTTGATGCCTCAGTGGCGCTGTGGGCGACGGTTCGCCTGCGGTGCAAGAGATAGCGGGGCTGATTCCCGACGAGGACCGTAAGTAATATGTTCTGTAAGCACTTTCTCCTTGGTCTGGGTGTTTATTTTGTACCTTCTTATAGTAAAAAATATCTATTATATTAAGTATATAAGATGTCTAGTACCCGTTAGACAAGCTTACCACGAGGCTTAATGTTGTAATGTGGATTCATCATCATCATCAACACCCTATTAACGCTCCCACTACTGGGACACAGGGACTTCCCTCTTAACGCAGAGATTAGGCTTTACTCACCACGCTCGCCAAGTGCGGGTTGGTGAATGTTACATGTCATTTTAACCCTTTATAGTTCTTAGAACATGCCAGCTTCCTCACGTGTTTTAAAGCGCGCATACATTTTTCAAGGAGAAAATCCTGAGGTGCGTGGCGTGGTTTATACCCATGACCTTCGGAATGAAAGTCGAGTGTGCTAAGCCAACACGGAGAGAAGCAATGATATTCATAATAGCCTCGGAGTTGAACCGTGAACTCCGAGGCTGTGGTGGAATACATCCGAACCAAGACTGCATTTTTGTTTCGCGACGAAAGGCTGGAATTTCGCAGAAATGTGAGCTTCGGTTCATTTAGGGCGCGGGTTCCAACTAAACATCTGTTGACGTTTCTGAATGAGCAGTTTTGGCCGCAAGGGGTCAAGTTTCGACGGTTCATCGGTCGCCTACACTGCAAGGCGACACCGCCGTAACAGATGATCCACGATGCTGACACTTTAGTTTAGTTTATAAGATTTATAGTTTTATGTATGTTAGTCTATAAGGTATATGTTTATATGGGCCTTAGATGCCTGAAATAAATGATTTATTATTATTATATTAGTAATGATAGTGATAATGATGTCGTCTTACGTGTCCATCTCCTGCTGAGTGAGGTCCAGCGCGTCCTGCATCTCGCGCGCGGTGCTCTGCACGAACTCGCGGTCGCAGTACTTGCCCAGACCCTGCGCCGTCAGCACCTACACAACACACAAGTAAATAAATAAACAATATTTATTCAGAAAATCACTTAAAGCTTATCATCATTCTCTTGCCCTTATCCCACATTACGTGGGGTCGGCACAACATGTTTTTTCCTTCCATTTTCCTCTGTCACTCGTCATCTCAACACTCACTCCTTTCTTAATGTCATCCTTAACACAGTCCATCCATCTTTTCTTTGGCCTACCTCTTCCCACATATCCATCAACACACATATCTAACATTCTTTTCGCTCATCACTTAAATCACTTAAAGCTTATAATTGACAAAAATCCTTGAAATTTAATTAGAACTATGATGTATTTATTGTGCCTGAACTAGGAGAATCCTGTTTTTCAGGCATAAATTATTTCCTACAAGTTTATTTTACGCAAAAAACTAAGAATACAAAGAATAACCCCAAATCTTAAAATTATTTCACATTTTATATGAGACTTGAGGAGGTTATTCACATACAGGCTGTTTCATTTCATGTAGATCAAAATTAAATGCGGTGGGGAGGTTCTTGTGCACCCTTTTCACACCCATGTACATAATAATGTTCTACGATTTATGAAAGTTTTGGAGATATTAAACTTTTTTGTTTTTTTTTGGTTAACATAATTATACATAAAATATCATATCTACCCACATAACGCAGGTATCAAGATTTGTATTGAAACCAAGCGTGCCGACTTGTGCTTGTATTAAGAAGTCGAAGTGATGTGCGACAGTATAGCTTGTTTCGATAATTACCATCCCCTTACAAACAAAGTCAGATCTTTACCCCCTTGTTTATCTCTCTCAAAATAGTCATACAATAGACTTATTTAGTGTTTTAGCTAATTCAGTTATATAAATAAATAAATAAATATTGCCGGACAATCCACACAACAACATCTAGCACCGTGGTAAGCTATGAAGCTTGTGTTACGGATACTAGACATCTGATATACTTAATATAATAGACATACATAGATAGATATTTTTTAATATACATACTGAACACCCAGACCAAGGAGAAAAATGCTTGCAGAACATACAAACACTTCACCCCTCGGCGGGAATCGAACCCGCTACCTTTTGCACCGCAAGCGGACCTCCGCCCACCGCGCCCTTGAGGCAGTCAAATAACTTTGTTTGTAAGGGGATGATAATACAGTATATTGCCACGAATAGCAGTTTATATAAAATAAGACATTTTTTGATAGATTCGTTCCTCTGCTGGTGGATGGATTTTTTTTTATTAGAGACTTACCCGAGTAATTAGATTCTCGGCTGGATTTTCTACACAATAAGGCACGTTGTTGTTTTGGCGAAGCATGTTGTCACGAGCTGGAAATTAATTAATTCGATGTTAATTAGATTTTTTGGGAAAATTGTATAAGTTAAACTTACATAGGAATAGTAAAACTTTGTTGTTTTTAAATATTATTAAAAAAGTATTTGTTAGTACTATCATGCATGAACAGGTACCTAATGGTAATTGCCTATTTTAATAACATTAACTTTAGGATTTAAAATATGTCAATATTTGGACTATGGTAGAGTAGGCAAATTATAGAGATATTTTTTTTTTCAAATTATTTTCTCTCGAATAACTCTTATTCTTAAGTTACAAATTCAAATGCAATTATTTATAAGCTCGAGCACACCACCGATCCATTGCGCGATGGTTAAAAAATTTGGATTGGAAGTTGTAAAGTTAACATGGACCACCCTGTACATATTTGAATAAATAAAATAAAAATTCCATAGTGATCTTGATGCTTCTCATAAAAAACATCAGAGACAAAACCATTTTTAAAACACTATTACAAGTAAGTACAGGTGACAGACTCACAACGAGAAGTCCCAAGAAAACTTGATATAGATAATATATTTCTAGCTTTGTCTCTCTCGCTATGTTGTAAGTACTGTGTGATAGTTCTCTCCCACTCTCGCCAAGATTTTACTTAGAGAATTCTCGCCGTAATCCGTATTCTTCGCTATCTATTAGAAAATCCATGCTGCAGCCAGACTTTTAATGCAAAAACCATTCAATTTCTTACATAAAAATCATTAGTATCTTTAAATCTAAAATGCAGGAATAAACAATGTTAAGAGTAATTTATATTAAAAAAAGTTTACATGCTATAACTGTTACGAAATCGTATTTCTCTAAGTGTCCTATTCAAATTAACATCAACTCGATTAGGACATCAACCATGCTATTAGTGTTACATTTCTCATGCATAACTGGATAAAAAATATACTTATTATTTATTAAAATATTTAAAATGTCAGTTTTTGGCATCACAACACACTAAAACCCGACTTACGGCTATTTTTCATCAGCATTAAATCGTTCGAAGTTTTTCTGTGAACGTTAACAAAATTCTATACAGATGTACTGTGGCGCCATCTCTTGTTTATGTTTAGAACTAAATGGTTCACCACCTTGGGTTCTTTTGTGAACTATAAATAGGTTACAGTTGATTACGCTATTAAAGCGTGGCGCTAGTAGTCTACCAAAGTTCTACGAAATATCTGTTGAGTCGTAAGATATAATTTTTAGTAGAACTAACTTAAATCATACGTGTTTGGTAAATGCAACAAACAGCTCATTTTGAGTATACAGGTGTACAACGGCGCCATCTATTGTATTAGGTTTTGAATTAATTTGTTATATACACCGCCTTTGGTATTTAAACAGTTTCTAGAAGTTGACGGCAGCCACCGACAGATGTCGGCGGCTGCAATTACATCTACGCCGGCTGGCCGATGGCGATTTTCCGTTCACGTGAAAGAGTCATAACATTTTTGTAACGTTGAATTGAGATATTACTGCAATGTGCTCGTGAACAACGGTTACCAACATCCTAAAAGACCTGTCACACACATTTGAACATTGACAATTAAATAATACTTCTTTACTATGCTCCCTTATAAAGAAGAAAAAGAAATAATAATTACAAACAGTACTTTTAAGTTTATGTAAATTCAACTTTTTGTAAACACAACATTTTAGGAATTTAAGATCCTGTTCCTAAATTATTATTATTTTTTTCATAATCGAAATTACCTACCACGCGTTTAAACTAACCTCAAAACTTTTCAGGAAAGAAGATTTAAAGGTTTTATGTAGGTACTGTATTTGCAAATATTTGATATTTCAGCAGTCATAAGTTATAACATTTGGTAAGGGGTACCAACATCTGTATAACATAAGTTTGTTTAAGATTTTTGATGTGCCATGATTAAAAAATATAGTACGTACGACACATATTATTGAATATTCATAATAATTATTTATAAATAGTTTTTTATATCACGTTGTTACCATCTAAAGCATTTTGAAGCAACAACAAATATTATTTAATATAAGTAGGTATAGATATTA
The DNA here is from genome assembly GCA_929108375.1 of Gymnoscelis rufifasciata. Taxonomy (NCBI): domain Eukaryota; kingdom Metazoa; phylum Arthropoda; class Insecta; order Lepidoptera; family Geometridae; genus Gymnoscelis; species Gymnoscelis rufifasciata. The sequence goes on along the minus strand of OV815327.1, from coordinate 472,396 downwards.
TATTACTGAATTATAGATGTGTTGTTTTTTAATTATTTTTCTATGCCAATGATGATTTTTGATTAAATGTTGTATGGGGTCCCATGTTATTGTTAAGAGCTAATGCTGGTTTGTTAATTATATCATCGTTTTTACGTATAAATATATAATTTTAAGGTTTTAATTCTTAAGTAAAATTATATAGCGTCGTGTAAATATTGTTTCTCTCACCCGGAATTCCCAGATACAATAATTCTGGTAAGATAAGTTTCTTTATGAACATTCAAACCCTTTTCGCTTTCTCAAGGAACATTATAGATGTCTTATTAACTACAGAAATTCGATAATGTATGCATAAAATAAAACTGTCGCGAATCGCCCTCCTCTTAACAAGGTTTCGTAGAAAAAGCTTTCCGCTTTCTGTACCAATTTAGTAGCAATGGCTCGATATATTTATAAACACATATCTTATGATTTATACTATTCACCAACTCTTATATCAACAAAATGACTCACTCAATAACCCTGAATATCCTCTCAGAGTCCTTCCCGTGGAGCAGCGGCTGCATCACGATCTCCTCGTCCGTGTGGTTCCCGTCCTCGCATCTCCTGGAACCATCATTTATTTTATTTATTTATTTAATAGGACCACCAACTAGAAAATACACTTTCAAATACACTTAAGAATATGATACACTAAATTATATACTAGTGCTTCCTAAATTACAGGTAGTCACAGCAAGCGCAATATTTATTTATGTATAAATTGAGTTGTAACTCAACTGTAGGTATTTGGGTGTTACACAATATTTTAACAATGACATAAAACCTAAAACTAAGAACAAAAAATAAAATAAAACAAAATGAAATATATAATATAAACATATTAAAAACAATAACACAAATTACATCAAATCTAATCTTACATTCAAAACATTATTCAATTTAAAATAATCATCATCACCGTAACAGTCATGTCAGCACATTTCTGATAGATGGATCTGTGTGTTCGCTAAGGATTCAAGGGCCCTGGGGAAAAAATGCAGGGGCTCTGAAGCTGGTAAAAGTTTCATATGAGTAAACAAGCGGTGTAACGCGTCCTCTCTTGCATTTAATGGATTTTTGGACAAAATTACACATTTTCATGGAAAATAGTTGCTTCCAGATGAAGTTTTCTTTGTTTGACTAATTACTGGCGAAAATAAAAAAAAAACAGAATTTTATAATAAACTGTATTTTCCTGTATTCTTTTAGTAAGTTTGCCATGGTGTTGTGTTTTGAGTAAAGTTCCAACAACATTTTATTTCAATTCCGAAAGCCAGCAAATTTTTAGCCAGTTAAATAAATAGAAATACTAATAAGGTAAGGGCATGGGCATAGGGCTGAGATAGACTTTTTATCGTAAACTACAAAAAAACATACAAAGATGAATAATAGAGAGCAGAAATCTCTTTCAGGCAACCTGTGGAAAGAAATAGAACGACTACTACTAGAATAAATAATCTACATAGCCAGTGACGTAACGTAAAGAAGATAATTATTCTAACGAAAAGAATAAATATATACCAACACGTTCATACGAGTTGAGAAATCAAGAGATCTAATTAAAACTTTGAAATTGAAGTCAAAATGAAACGTACATTTCCTCTTGAGCAATCTTCCCGTCAAATCCTAGCTCTCTTCTCATCATTGAGCTTAGATTCTGATCCACTTGCCCTGAAAGATGAAAAGCATTATTTACACTCAACATATTGATGACCTACGTAAAATTTTAATAAAATGAATGCAGTCAAGAACACTGTATATATTAGTCTACTCGAGATCAGATCTAAAAGTTCTCAAAAACACTTTAAGAAACACTTTTCGAATTGAGAAACTGCTTCTTTTTAGGGATCTTCTATTGATTTTTTCAATGCATAGGACCTAATTAATCACGTATTGACCAGTTTCTAATTGGGAAAGATTAGTTTTAAGTTATGAATACATCATAATATATGTTTGTCTTTAAAATATTTATTTATATGCCTTTGTAAGGTATTTTATATGAATATGTGGTTGCATCACCTTGCTGTGACACAGTTTCTAACTAGCACAGAAGGTAAAGTCCTAAAGACTGCACTAATTATGTAATACTGTCTTTGGTTTTTAATAAATGATAATTGAATTTCACTTAAAAGGTCATAAAGGTTTTGTCTGTTCACGTCCGTAAGTGGTAACCCTCTGAATCCTTACACGTGACCTCCGGGTGGTGCTGAGAACAGTCTCTGGTGGGAGGCTTCGGCCGCGGCTTGTCACCACCCTCCGGGCTGGGCCAGTGCGTGAAGCGATTTTTTCGTGTTTCTTAATGATTATATTGTTTGTTGGTTAAATTTCCCATGTTACTATATTGATAATAAGTCATATCTTTTACCATTGGCTTTGTGGGTTATAGGTAGCGGAAGCTCCTTAGACTCCCTTCCGAAGCCGCCCTTCCCGTGCTTCTTGATGCTGGTCCACACCGCGCCGAACAGCGTGTGGTTGCGCTGAAAGTACACGTAATTTAATAATATAAATAAATAAATATTTCCAGACATTTCAAACAACATCTAGCCCCGTAGTAAGCTCTAAGCTTGTGTTACGGGTACTAGATATCTGATATACTTAATATAATAGTCATACATATATAGATATTTTTTTATTATGCATATTAAACACCCAGACCAAGGAGATCGTGCTTGCAGAACATACAAACACTTTCACCCTCGGCGGGAATCGAACCCGCTATCTCTTGCGCCGCAAGCGGACCCTCGCCCACCGCGCCACTGAAGCAGTCGAACAGCAGCTCGTGCAGCTGCTTATACAATATTTATAATAATGTCAAAGTCAAAGTCAAAAGGTTTATTTCCTTAGACACACAGTAAATATCTGTACAGGTCAGCTTTAAGGTAATTTAAATAAAAACTAAGAATAATCAAAGAAATAACATTGTCTTGTCAGTCCGCTTGAGTTGAGAGCGAGTATAACAACCCAGCTTTCAATCATGTTGTTATTATAACAATATTGGTGTACAACATAGTTACCACTTATAACATTTACAAACAAATGAAAATGTGAACATGACACCAAAAATAAATCAAATTAAAGTTTAATTAATTTTTATTAATTATTAAATTATTTGCATGATTTAGATATATATCACTACGACTATAGACAGTCGATGCTTCGATATCGACTGTCCGCGAACGACCTGGCAGTGCGAGAACGACCTGGTTACCTAGTTTTCCTTCAGCTTGCCCCGTCAAACTTTGCTTAGATAAAAGACTATCTGGTCGACGAAAAACATGGAGTTTCCAACGCCATGTCCTCCAAAGTACCTGAGCTATATAATACATTCACCTCCACCTCACCTCTGCACCTCTGGATTTTTCTTCTTGAGAGATTTATGTGCGCTTTAAACACGTGCTTTAACGGTGAAAGCAAACATCGTGAGGAAACCGGCATGTTCTGAGAACTTTAAAAGAGTTTGAAGGACACGTGACATTCACCAACCCGCACTTGGCCAGCGTGGTGAATTAAGGCCTAATCTCTCTCGTCAAGAGAGAAGTCCGGGTGTCCCAGCAGTGGGAACGTTAATAGGGTGATGATGATGATAATACATTAGATCAACTCACCCTATGCATCGGCTCCACCACCTCCCCGACCATCTCATCCAGGTTCCCGGAGATGGCCCGCTTCAGCTCCGGTCCGGCCTCGTGCAGGGTCCTCAGCCCGGCTTGCAGCGTCATCTGGTTGCTCTGCAGCGTCTCGGCGGCGGCTTGCTCCTTCCGCTTACGGAACCTGGTGTTTCGCAGTATTGCCCATTCTTAGATTAACTTTATCTTGAATACCAGTAGGTTAATACCTCCGGTGAACCAAAAGCAAGCACTGTTACAGCGTGGGCCCTTGCGAGTTGGATCACTATGTCGGACATACGAGCGTGGCGCTTCAAAAGTGGCTGTCCACTGTCAACCTCGAGGCTAAGGGCTGCTGCTCTGCGGCACAGAACCAGAAGGTCAATTTTCTTTATTATATTTCTTTTCAATAGCATTCCGATTGCATTTAAGTAACGAAATGGTATTCTCCTGACATATTTTAAACGTCAAATCAATGTATTTATTGTGTACACTTTTGTTATTTTAACTTACTATGCCGGTTTTTTTATTAGAACTTAATCTTTTGATATTGTGTCAGTGAATCGTTAGCTTATTTACACTGTTTTGATGAAATCCCAGGCTTTTGTTTGATTTTCATAGTTTTTTCCATTTTAGGGAAGAATTTTAAGTTGTTCTCTTACCTTACCGTTGATATTAACCTTTTAAAGGGTGCGTTTCTACAGAAATAGGCGAGGAAACAAAGATAGGGATTTATTTCTGTAACCTATTTGTGAATTTATTTCACTGAATAGGAGATTTAATAAGTTCTTTGATTTTTATCTTAAATAACCCAGGCTCAGATGCCTTCGTATTGCTGCTAGAAATGGAACCAAATTTGAGCTATTTATCATAAGTTGGTTTCCAAAATAATCATTGGAAGAATATCAAAAAGGTAACGATTGTTCGATGTAGCTTTAATAATTATTAAATATAAGATTATAATCGAAGTATCTTATACGTGGCCTCATACACCACTTTAGTCTCCCAAAGACGCTACTTACATTACAATCAGTTGCCCAAATGTGGGACGTTACACATGCAGAACAAACACAGTACTCTCCACGCAAAAAAAAAACTCAAAATCTCTGTGCACTTCTGAAGCAAGTGATTGTAACATCCAGGGAGTTGTATCATACAGGGATCATGCTTTAGACTGCACGTTCAAATCATGCAGAGGTCAAAATCAGGAGTCATGAAGCCCTGACGGAAGCTGAAATAAAATGGAGTCAAGATGCCACTGTTTTGCAGAACTAGGTAACCATCCTATGTGAAGCTTATAGGGCACACTCCAAGCTCAAAAATAATCGCCCTACTGAAACAGGCCTTGAGATCTACCATTTTTAAAGATGGTAAACCTGCTGGTAAAATTGGTAGTTCTAGTCAAAAATTGCATGATATAAACAAAAATGTAAAATTAACCGATGAGGAAAACTTGAAAGCGTAAATTGGCCAAAAGAAATCTCGTGTTCTAGCCAAAGTAGCAAGCAAATATACAGCTGAAAGTCTTGCTTAAAACTGGTTCAACTTACGCATGGTTCCTATAAAAATAGAAATGATCTGGTTAATAACTAATCATTGTAGAATCCCTAATGAGACATAAGACATATTATGAGTACAAAGTAGTAATGAAATAGTTTAAGGAGACACTGCGCTCTGATAATTTTCTAGTATAATTCATCATCATTATTTTAACTTCAGGTACTCCGTTAGACAGAGGCCTTCCTTGTAGAGATATTGAGGATTGTAATCAAAGAACATCGAACATTATTGATTTTCGCCATTTTGAAAAAAAACGTGATCCGGTGATCAGTGATAAAACACCTTATAGTTAGATTATAAAAATCGATAGATTAATTAACCGAGCCGGGTTGAATCGGCAGCATGAAAGAGTTTTTGAAGAACTACAATACGAAAAAGTACCTTGCAAAGTAGTTGTAGATAGTTTTTTTTTTACTTTTTGTCGGTTAACAACCGTTTCATCACGATTTTGTCAAAATGGCGGACCCAGTTTGTGTTGGGTTCAAAAAACCAGCTGCCCGTCGGCATTATACGCGCATACCTTCGGAAGTAGTCCTGGATGAGGAAGGTGGCGTAGAACTTGCCGACGGTGATCTCGTTGGGGTCCCCGGGGGGCGGCACCACCTGGTCCAGGAGTTTGGGAGACGTGCGCTTCCAGATCTTCTTGATGATGGCGCGCAGTTCCATGTTGCATTCGTCTATCGCTTTCAGTCCTGCAATGCATGCTCATAGCGTTCATTTAGGTAGGAAGATTTATCTTAATTTTATATTTCAACTAGCGGCCCGCCCCGGCGTCGCACGGTTAAAAAAAGATCCCAGCAATTTTTCCTTATTTGCTCACCGTTTAGACCAGAGAGTATTATAATCACTACGTTTTAGTTAAGACCTACGCCTTCGGCCGCGTACGAAACCGGAGTCTCGTAACCAGGGTACGGTAGAAGAAAAAATCTTCTTTTTACGATACTAGTTACGAAGCAATAGGTTTTTTTCCTTACACGATACTGGTTTCGACATAAGAAATCGTAATGAAGTAAGTTTTGCTAAAATCTGCAGTTGTTCTAAAGAAAAGATTAGAATAACAAATAATATAGAAGGTTGGCATAGTCCTATAAATAGATTCGTTGGGCGAAAAAATCCGACACTAGCACAACTGCTTGAAGTTCTAAGCAAACTAAACAAAATTATTTAACATATTTAAGAAAAAAAACGGAGTACGAGGAGATCGACACTGAAGTTAATCAATCAATTGTAGAATTGAACTTAAACCAAATAACAGTTGGGCATTGTATAGAATTGATATCTCCATTTTCTTTTCGGTTTTAATTTTTTCATACATGTTTTATTCCATTTTCGGCTAAGCCATAAGTAGGTATTTTTATTAAGGGCAGATTTTTAATCCTTTGATGAAAGTATCTGCCAGATATAATAGTTCTGTCATTTTATTTCATATGAATTAGGAAAAGAAACTGATATTTTAACTGAAGGATATTTTTATCTTGGGATTGAAAATACCCGTAAATTTTAAGTTAAATCTTATTATTTAGTTACCTAATTGTTTAAATAAACAATAAAATTATATACCCTCTTTCCATTTTTTACCTATCTATTCGTCTTGTCTATACTATTATACTATAATACTATAATAATATTATAAAGAGGAAAGGTTTGATTTTTTGTTTGTTTGTTTGTCTCGAATAGGCTCTGAAACTACTGCACCGATTTAAAAAATTCTTTCACCATTCGAAAGCTACACTATCCCTGAGTGACATAGGCTATATTTAGTTTTCAAAAATAATATGATTTCTTACCAAACCCCGATAATGTAACCCATGGTGAAAAAAAAGAACCTAAAATCTTTCTTTAATCGCGAATGCTGCGAAAACTATGGAAAATATTACAAAGTGATGTATTACAACTTTGTATAACTTTTCATTATCTAAACATCATATCTCTAACTGTTATAGTTTTGTGACAATAACGATTTTTTTGAATAAATAAACCTAAAGTCTTTCTTTAATCGCGAATGCTGCGAAAACTATTGAATATATAACAAAGTGATATGTTACAACTTTGTAGAACTTATCATTATCTACAAAAAACGTCGTTTCATCATATCTCTAACTATTATAGTTTTGTGACAATTAGCGATTTTTTATATTAAAAAAATTTAAATACCACTGTTTGAAAAGGCTCTCTATTTGTATCTTGGTATTAATCCTTAACAAAATAAATAATTTATTATGTAAGATTGGTTTAAAACCTATATATAATTTTTTGAATTATAAGATTTTGACATTTCATTCAAAAGATATCAAAATTGTAGCTTGATAATATTTTGTCGCTTAGTTAGTAGTTAATAATTCGTTAACAGGTAACTAATCCCATTCAAAAAGTTATTTTCAGAACTAAACCCTAGCATATAGCATAGATATTGTACAGTACATATCGTCGGTTGCAGGTTCAATTGGGTTAACCACCAAAACACGTAAAATAAGTTGAGTGTACAGTTTTTTTTGGGTTTTTTTCTGCTCTTTCGAATAGCATAATAATAGAATTCTAGCTTTTATAAAATACCTACTGTTACGCTACACATTTTAACTGTGAATTTGCAGACTTCCGTCGAAATTATGTATGTTGTAACTGAGTAGGTATGTGATCCATTTACATAAGTCGAATTGTTGTATTCCTATGACCGAACAAGTTTAAGTTGGTGTATGTATCTTGGCAAACCAGCATTGCTCTTACACTAATTCTTAGCTTGAACGAAAAATAATAACCCCACATACACCAATACTAAACCAACTTTCTTCAAAAAACTAACGTTACACCAATTGACCCGAACCAAGTTTATGTTTGTTGTCGGTTACACCAATTTGAGCATTGCAATCAATAGTGTGTTTTCTCTTACCTTAATCTTCTTATAAATATTCGATTAGAATCCTTCAATTTCCTTAAAAGTAAAACACCATAATAATGTGTAATGTGCACGCAATGCGCTTTCATTTGATACCCCACTCGAGATTTTTGCAGATTTTCGGTTTTCCTTCCCCACTCTAACCCCCACAATTTTTAAACGGCACAACCGATTTTTATGAAATATGTCTAAGCGCACTCGCGCCAGACTCACCTTTTAAACAAAAAAACTAAGTTGAAATAGCTTCATCCGTTCGGGAGCTATGATGTCCCAGACAGATAGACACGTCAAACATATGACACCCCTCATTTTTTGTCGGGGGTTAAAAATGAATCGCAAAATGTGTTGCTAAGCGCATAACTCAACAACGCCTATACCAATTTAGCCAATTTATTTTTTTAAATGTTTGTTGGAGTTTAAGGATGATTTTTACGGCGAGGAAAATTCGAATAATTTGAAACAATTTTGAATAATTACCCGTGCAAAGCCGGGGCGTGCCGCTAGTATTTCATAAACAAATTAAAATATTATAGTATCAAAATTAAATAACTTCGCCTCACTTGCTGAAAAAGCTGTTTAAAATTACTTCCTTGTGTCCTAAATTTCTAACGTAAAATATATAAGGAATATCGCTATCGCTTTATGCAATAGTTTGAAACTAGTATCGTACAAGGTATACAAATTCTTTACTCATCACCAGTTACGAAAAGTTAACCGCGGTTTCGTAAGAGTACAAAAAAGTATTTAATTGTAACTGGTATCGTACAAGTACAAAAAAGTATTTAATCGCAACTGGTTACGAAGCTCCAGTTTCGTACGCGGCCGAAGAGAGACCTACCCTGGACTACGACAAACATTTTGAAAAATCATAGACAACCTATAAAATGAATATTGAACTTTCGAGACATATACAATAGCTCAAAGAGTATATAACCACCACGTATGAATAACTTATCAAGAAATATCATAGACAACCTATAAAAAGACATTTATTTTACACTTTTGTTAACCTGTAGATAATAACAGACAAATAATTAGCAATAAATTAAAATTGCGACTATAATTTGAGATTTAAACTATTCTATCTCTCAAGTTGGATCGAACTGCACATGGTGTGCGAATTTATTATAATCGGTTAAGTGGTTTAGGAGTCCATTGAGGACAAACATTGTGACACGAGATTTATATTATTAAGATTGTTCCTGTTATTTTTTTTTTTTTTTTTTTTAATAGTAATATATCGTTTATTTCAAAAGGCCTTAACACTAACAGTACATTGTTTAGTTTAGACCTAGTTTCTTATTCTTAGTTTCAACCCCTCGCTCTCACTAAGTTCGAGACTTGTAATGCAGACGCGAGGGCTCTCTACCTCGGCAATAGCTTAGGTTCTTAGCTATCTATAGAGTGCACTTTTTAAGTTACTTTTTAAACAAAGCAATGAAATATAATTAAAGAAAAAAAATAGTAAAAAAGACAAAGAAAAATGGAAAATACAATTTTAAACATGTCATGTTTAAATTTAGACTTTAAATTTTTTAACAACTTAAACTTGTAATTATTTAATAAGTTCAGCCAATATTTATGTGAGTATGTGTATATTTGTGGGTACGTGTTTGTGTGTGAGAGTGTGAGGGTGTAAGTGTGTGTGTGTGTGTTTGAGTGTGTGTGTGTGTGTGTGTGTGTATATGTGTGTGTGTGTGTGTGTGAGCGCGCGCGTGTATGTGTGCCTGTGCCTGTTTATGCGTACATACGTGTAGGTATGTATGAGCTCTCGTGTTTATCTGTCAATTTATGCGGTGCACGTTATTATTTCATTGTTCTTATCATATTCTCTGTTTTATAATAATCTAGAGTTAGTAAATAGGTTTTAGTCTTAGCTTTACATTCAGCATAGCTTAATTCTCTTAACGATATTTGTTTACTGATAGTGTTATATAAAAATGGGGCTAAAAAGGGAAAGTGTTTTTGTGCGAAAGCAGTTTTAGTGTTTACAGTTTTGTATATAAGGTCTTTCCGCCTCTTACTATTCAGTGACACATTACAAATTGGATTTTTAAGATGCTGTCTTAAAATTATTTGTTGTATGCACAGCTGTCTTACGGTTAGCAGTTTGCAGTCAGAATATAGTTCGACCGTAGGGTACCTGTAAGGTTTAGAGAAAGCAACCTTCAGAACGGCCCTTTGTGCTCTTTCTAGTTGTAGTAGATGGGTTTTAGCTGCCCCGCCCCATGTTGTAGCACAATAGCTTAGTAGAGATTGGCAGAGCGCGTAGTAAATTGTGAGTATATGAGACTCATTAAGAAATAATCTTAGTATAGGATACGTCTAAATGTATGAATGAATATGAAAATAGAAGAAAAAAAACAAACTAGAAGTGCTCCGCGGTGTTAATTAAATTATAAAGTTTTTTCCGCGGTAAATAGTAAGCCTATTTCCTTTCTCAGGCTCTGCGTGAATGACGAACAGACAGAAAGGGTGCATTTATACTATTAGAATGAATTTAAGTATTGGGCGATAACTTGATACTGATTATTTCAATTTCAATGTTTGAATTCAAAATAGAACTAAATCGTCGGTTGTAAATGCGTATTCCGAGATACGATGTAAAAATGATTTCCATACATCGGATATCCACAGTGATTTTAGGAATAAATATTTAATTCTTGGTTTACCAGTACCAAGATTAAGGCTTATTCAAACTGAGGTGGTATTAGCTGCGGTTGTGGGAAAGGTTACAAACCAAGCGTTTTCCGCTAGGGAATCTGCACTCGGTTTCAACAATAACGGGTCAGTTATATAAACCCACATATCTCCCGTACTACGTATGCTATCCTAATGATAATGTAGATGTAAATAAGAACTCCAAAATTGTAATAACTACAAAATTGTAATAACTGATAAAGCTGTGTTGTTCTATTCGCTTCTCAACTCAGTATAAAACATTGATGCGAACTGTCAAGACAATGTTATTTCCTTGATATTTGTTATTTAAGCAATTTAGTTTTATTAATTTTAAGTTGACCTGTCCATGTAGGCTATGTGCTTCTAAGGAAATAAACGTTTTGACTTTGACTGTTCTATTGAGAATTTAAATATGTAAGGATAAATAATAAAACTAATGCACAACCGAAATAAAAATAAGTAAATTGTTTCATAAATGTTTATAGTTTTTGATGACTGTGTTTTGTTGTTTTTCATCACTTTCTTGATTTTATCTTTGTGTTTAGTTTATAGACTGACCCGTTATTTTAAGAATCGAGTGTAGTTAGTTAGGCACGATTCACATCCACACGGATCAGCGCACGGAGGCGCGTACTTACAAACCCTTGACTATAATAATAATAAACCATTTATTTCAGGCATCTAAGGCCCATATAAACATATACCTTATAGACTAACATACATCAAAATATAAATCTTATAAACTAAAGTGTCAGCATCGTGGATCATCTATGTCTTTGTCTATGTGTCAAAGACTATTGACGACCTCTGTGGCTCGGTGGGCGAACGTCCGCTTGAGGCGCAGGAGGTTGTCGGTTCGTTTCCCAGATTTTGTACGATCTACAATTTCTGGTTTCGGGTCTGGGTGTTTACTATGTATCATATGTATGTATTTACAAAAAAAAATGTATCTATGTAGTAAATCAGTCACCACCCATAGTACAAGCTCTGCTTAGTTTGGGGTTTGGTGATGCTGTGTGAGTAGTCCGGAAATATTTATTTATTTTATTTATTAATGTGTTTATTGTCCCTGTAGCAGTGCCCACCTGAGGTCTTGATCTGCAGCTGCGTGCGCACGACGGCGAACAGCGTGGCGTTGAAGTTGACGGTGCCGTCCGAGTTCAGCGGCATGTTCATGGAGACCAGCCGCTTGCAGGCCGTGCGGTGCGGGCACAGCTTGCCGAACCCTGCGACAAGTACCGCCATCAACACCCTATTAACGTTCCCACTGCTGGGACACAGGGACTTCTCTCTTGACGAGAGAGATTAGGCCTTAATTCACCACGCTGGCCAAGTGCGGGTTGGTGAATGTCACATGCCCTTCAAACTCTTTTAAAGTTCTCAGAACATGCCGGTTTCCTCACGATGTTTGCCTTCACCGTTAAAGCACGTGTTTAAAGCGCACATAAATTTCTCAAGAAGAAAAATCCAGAGGTGCGTGTCGGGGTTTGAACCCACGACCTTCGGAATGAAAGTCGAGTGTCCTCCCACTTAGCCAACACGGCTATCTAACCAACACCCTATACCTCCTCTAAAAAAACCTCCAAATCCAAATGTTGTAGAGCAAAATATGTTTGCCTGGTGCGTGCCATTCTTCCCCTTTCCGCTTTATATACCAATATTGAAACACCTTGTATATAAAGTGCGTGTGGGAAACCTTCTAAAACTGTGTGATACATCTTCGACCACATCGACACTTACCATCAGGCGCGATTGTGGACAAATATATCTTTCTCTCATAAAATATATATACATCATCATCATCATCACCCTATTAACGTTCCCACTGCTGGGACACAAAGACTTCTCCCTTGACATGAGAGATTAGGCCTTAATTCACCACGCTGGCCAACTGCGGTGAATGTTCGCTCATTCGATTCGCTCATAACGATGAATATATACTATTTATATCGCAGCAATGTCTATAACATGAGTCATAAATGGTAAACAAATATTTTGGGAAAACTTTAGATCACACTGCTGTATAATTGCAAAATATGTAGTTTCGTCAATATTGTTCCGAATGAGTGATATGTCTTAAATCTTCAAAGTTCTCAGAGCATGCCGGTTTCCTCTCTTTACCGTTAAAGCACGTGTTCAAAGCGCACATCATTTTTCTTAGAAGAAAAATCCAGAGGTGAGGTTTGAACCCAGGACCTTCGGAATGAAAGTCGAGCGTGCTCCCTCTTAGCCAACACGGCCTGATACGTGATGGTACCGATAATACCAAAAATGCGTATAAAGAAATGTTTTCGCAAGTAACGATTCGTTCTTCGGTACTGGACGGAGTACCCGTTACTCAGTACCGAATACATGCGGTTTGCTACAGATCTACTTGAGGTTAAGAATAGAATGACTCACCTAACGGAGGGCTGATTTTCCTCAGTAGAGTTACAACGTCCAAATGCTTGATTCGTCCTTTTGCGTCTGGGTCGTATTCACTCCATAACCTGGGAATTAAAATGGGGTTTATCTAACTGACAACACTGGTTTATATCTATCGCCACTGGCAAAGTCCAATGTCATCATTATTACCCTATTAACGTGCTCACTGCTGGGGCTCAGGGACTTCTCTCATGACAAGAGATTAGACTTTAATTCACCACGCTGGCCAAGAGCGGGATGGCGAATGTCACATCATGTCCTGAAAACTCTTTAAAGTTCTCAGAACATGCCGGTTTCCTCACAAAGTTGGCATTTTTATTTAACTATCTCATATTCCATGAGGTGACTGGTGACGAGGAATATGGAAGCAAAATACATGTTGTGCCAACCCCGAGTGATATGGGACAAGGACCAGGAAAAAAAAATATCAAACTTTCCACCCAAACTCGGACATCTTAAATGAACATTCTATTTGACAAGGACATTAAAATGGAGTAATTGGTTAAACATTATTTATTATATTTAATCACTATTTCCATATTGACACCCGTCCATGTAGTCTATGTGCTTCTAAGGAAATAAACGTTTTGACTTTGACTTTGACACTTTATATTATTGACTGCTATTTGAATGTATGATAAATACCTGATGATTTAATAGACATATTATATTATTTTATCTTTTATTTAGTAAAATTTAAGGTTTTTTGTATTATGTAATTTGCATGCCCTAGACTAAGGCAATAAATGTATGGTGCTTTTAATATTAACAAACAAGACCCTGTACGTAACCCATTTGTGCAAATAAATTATCTGTATTCTGTAACAACTTGACACAGACTTTTCCGTTTGACACTAATCATCAGAATCCAACAATTCCATGAAGCTTTAGTAATTTTTCATTTAGCATTGTATTATGAACTAATTAATACCTGACAAATTCGTCAAGATGATGCGGCCCCAGGATCGACCAATCTCTCGTCAGGTAGTCGAAGTTATCCATGATGACGGCGACGAAAAGATTGATGATCTGAAATAAATTGTTATTGATTAAAACTAACAAGCTGAAATCAAATATAACCCCACTGCGACTTATCTTATTTGGCATTTCTTACATTTAAGCCTATTAAGTGAGAATGGTTGTTAGGCAACTTAAAATTTTTTTTTTATTTTTTTTATGATCGATAAGCCTTCATTTGACCACAATCTCACCTGATGTACAGTGACGATGTGGTCTAAGATGGGACATGAAGACCTAGAAGATGGCTTCTCCGGGCCACATTACGAAACACGAAAAAATCGCTTCACGCACCGGCCCAGCCCGGAGGGTGGTGACAAGCCGCGGCCGAAGCCTACCACCAGAGACTGTTCTTACCACTTACGGACATGAACAGACAAAAGCTCAAAAAAATCAATATAGATCCTAAAGATCCGAAGTCGGATCAAAAATTGTTGTAACAAAACTAACCGTAGCACGTTGGGGCGCTTTTCCGGAGGTGCAGGTTTGATTCCTGTGTGCGAAGGTTATACGGATGCAAATAAGTGTGAGGTATATGTAGTTGTATCTTCTTATGTTGAGGAGGGAAGGTCAGGAATAGCTTCAGGTTCCATATTAAATACTTTATAGTTCCACTTGATAACAATATTAATACATGAGTTCACCAAACGAGCGGGGGGCGAATGAGGACGCCATGCAGAAAACCTACGCGTCAGCCCAAATACTATAGCTACATAAGTATTAATAAAATCTAAATATGAAATTTAAGAAAAACCCCTGATATCAAGGCCTTAATTCCCTTCAAAGTAAAACAGCATAATATATTGTAATGAGCACGCGATGCGCTTTCGTTTGATACCCCACACCAGTATATTTGCAGATTTTCCGTTTTCCTTCCCCACTCTCACCCAAATAACTTTTAAACGGCACAACCGATTTTCATGAAACATGTCTAAGAACACTCGCGCCAAACCTTTTATACAAAAAAAAAACTAAATTAAAATCGCTCCATCCGTTCGGGAGCTATGATGTCCCAGACAGAAGTTTCTATAATGTGAATGAGTATTTGAATTATGATGATAAATGTATGTAATTTTTTATTATGACATATCTTTAATATAATTTTGACAAACAGCTTGCAGGCTGAATACAGTGACATAAACTATTACTTAAGATCTGACATGTATTATTAATTATGTATTCTCGCAAATAAACGATTTCATTTCATTTCAGACTGACAGACAGACACGTCAAACTTATAACACCCCTCTTTTTTGGTCGGGGGTTAAAAAAAGAGATTACTGACCAGAAAAGTGCAGAGAAGCGAGAAGGAGATGAAGTAGGGGAAGGCGAGCCACTGGCCGCACTTCTGGTCCAGCTCGTAGTAGGTGGTCCCCTGCTGGATGGAGCTGATGCAGAGGGGAACTGGGCCTTCCGCCTCGTTGTTGGACAGCGCCATCATTATCTCCTGCCAGGCTTCACCTGCGATTTTTTTTATTTTTATTATTGATATGCCTTCATTTGACCACAATCTCACCTGATATAAAGTGACGATGTGGTCTAAGATGGAGCATGAAGGCCTAGAAGATGGCTTCTCTGGACCACATTACGAAACACGAAAAAATCGCTTCACGCACTGGCCCAGCCCGGAGGGTGGTGACAAGCCGCGGCCGTAGTCCCACCAGAGACTGTTCTTTGCACCACCCGGAGGTCACGTGTAAGGATTCAGAGTATTACCACTTACGGACGTGAACACTAATAACTTAGACTAAGGAATGTGGATTTCCAGATCTGCAGAACTCCTGGATTATTTATAGTTGATACATATGTTTTCATCATCATCACCCTATTAACGTTCCCACTGCTGGGACACAGGGACTTCTCTCTTGGGGAGAGAGATTAGGCCATAGTTCACTATGCTGGCCCAGTGCGGGTTGGTGAATGACACATGTCCTTCAAACTTTTTAAAGTTTTGAGAACATGCCGGTTTTCTCACGATGTTTTACCGTATGATCACCTTTACCGTGATTTAAAAAGAACTTATTTATTTATTTATTATTTATTTATTTAATTTAATAACTAGTACAGATTATAATCCAATTAAACTAGCTAATTATAAGTTATAACAAAACACAATAATAATACATCCAATCAATACATTGTCTAGTTACATAAAAATTATAATATAAAAATAAAATTAATAATTAAAATCGAAAATGTTAAGAAAAAAATAATAATACTAATGTCAAATCTTAAATAATAATGTATCAGATGTCAAGTTCACAAAAATGAAGAATGTCACTCACTAAGTCCATCCATTCGTCCGCAAATACATCACATTCAGGGTGGGCTTCCAGGAGGGTATTGAGTGATGCAAGGGATCGGGGAATCGGTGACTTAGCGTGAGCTACATTTCGAGTGAATGGAACCGCGAACAGTCTATGGTTCCTAGCACGAAGGTAATTGTTAGGAACATTGAGTCGTAGAATACCATCACTTAAATCTGGTGCGTCAATCTTCCCATGGAGAACCTTGAGCATGGTTAAGAGTTGGTCTTTCTTTCTCCTAACTTTCAAACTGTTGTAATCGAGGCAGCCCAAAAGGAACTTTGTCGGGTACAGGTAAGGGTAATAACCATAACGGCGCTTATACAAATACCTTAAAAAGGCCTTCTGTACCTTTTCAAGAAGGAGAGTGTAGGAGGTTTCGTGCGGGTGCCACACACTACACTGGATTCAATTTTGCTCCTGACTAGGGCACTGTATATCAACTTAATAACACTATCCCTCTTAAAGTCACGACAGTTACGAATTACAAAGCCCAACCTTTGAAAGGATTCTTTAGCCAAACAGGTGATATGATCATTAAATGTCAACTTTTGATCAAAGGTCACGCCTAAATCCTTCATAGATGTGCATCTGCTAATGAGATCGGTATTCAGATTATAGAGGTATCTGATCGGAGTCCTTCTGCGACTGAAAGACATGGTATAGCATTTGGATGGGTTGAATTCCATTTTATTGGCTACACTCCAGTCGTAGACAGCGTCCACATCACGCTGCAGGTTGAGACAGTCCTCAGCAGACCTAATTTCTGAGATCAATTTCAGATCGTCGGCGTATAACAAACATTTAGCGTGTCGTACAACCGACGGCATGTCGTTGACCATCAAAATAAATAGAAGAGGTCCTAGAATGGAACCTTGTCCAACACCTGAGCGAGTGTGGTACGGACCAGACTCGTAAACTCCTAGTTTCACGTACTGCTGACGGTTTTGAAGATAGTCGGCAACGAGTCGAAGCAGGCCCGGAGCAAAACCTATAGCATGCAGTTTCGTCAGTAAAACATCGTTGTTAACTCTGTCAAATGCCTTGCGAAAATCAAAGTACATAACATCTACTTGCATTCCTCTTTCCATACATGAAGATATGTAGTCCACAGCAATTAGCAGATTAGAATTTACTGATCTCTTTCTCCGAAATCCGTGCTGCTCATTGCAAAGTGACTGCTCTATTTGCCTATAAATCTCTTTGTGCAACAACCTCTCAAACACTTTAGCCGAACTTGAGAGTATAGCAATGGGCCTATATTCCTTCACAAATGTCTTTTTGCTGCTCTTGGGAATGGGTGTGACCCTTGTGAGCTTCCACTGGGGCGGGTAAACACCAGTAGCCAAAGCAACATTGAAGATGTGGCAAAGAGGCTGTACTAAGAACCTTGCCCCCATCTTCAAAAACCAGGTTGGGATGTTGTCCGGCCCAACGGAATTACCTTTCTTTAGACATTTGATTCCACAGGCTACATCGCTTATGGTAAATTTAGAGATGTTGACACTAGATGGCGCTGTCCCCATTTCGACAATTGAATCGACATCCAATCTGGGTACTTCCGGGTGGAAAACACTAGCAAAAAACCTAGCAAAAGCTTCGGAGGCCTTTACACCACTGTAATTTTGTCCTTCGTACGTTACCGATGGCTCAAAGCCACCTTTAGAGCGAAGATTAGACACATGTTGCCAGAAACCACGAGGATTACTAGCAATGTTATCTTCTAGGTCCATAAGGTATGTTTCGTGCGCATCGGACATACGACTTTTTAATGATGCTCTAAGTTCAGCAAAGACACCATATGAGTCTCCACAATTCTGATGCTTCCACCTCTTATGCGCCTTAGATTTAATTTTAAGATCTGCAATTATATCCTAAGTGAACCATACGGGATACCGTCTACTGCTAGAACACTTATTTCGGCGTTTCTTTGGAATGCACATGTCAAAAATGTTGTAAATTTTGTCAATGAATAGTTCAGTACAAGTAGGTACTTCGTTTGCGTCTAGTACCTCGTACCACGAGGTTTCAGATAACAAATGAGAAAGTTGGCCGAGATCTGCTTTATTAAAATTCCAATCTCTCCGTTCAGATATATTACCTGGCTCCATGCTTGTCGATGGAATCCCTCGAGCAAAGTTAATTAATATGTCAAGAGGTGGGTGATAGCTATCAACGTTAACTATACCTTCGGTTGCTTCAACACGTGTCCCAAAAACATCGCTCCCGTCACGGACCAGCACCACGTCTAGCATACCACCATTAGCATTCAAAACACAATTCATGTCGGTCAAATTACAAAAAGTCAAAAAATAACAATAATAATTATTAATAACAATCGATGCACTTTTCATATTTATGTCACCTAATATAATTACATTTCCTTTAAGGTCATTAATAAAACTTTCAATTTTGGCAAAGAAGCACATATAGTCAGCGTCTCTGGCGCTAGGCTTAATATAAACGACACAAACATAAAACTTTCTACCGTTCCATACAAAATTAGACCAAAGGTCTTCGCCGCAATCTGTCTCTAAATCCTTCAGCCGCGGCAACGTGATAGGCGCCTGCGCAGCTAGTAACACACCACCGCATGGAGTACTCCTTATAGACTTTCTAGACAAAAATCCAGTGATGCGTGGCGGTGCTTGAACTCAAGACCTTCGGAATGAAAGTCGAGTGTGATGTCTGGGTTATCCAGGTATTCTTTCATGCTTTTATTTATTAATAATACACATTTTTTTATAAAGTCATTATGCCTATTCAACTAAAATTCCAGTGGAACCAACTCGTAAGTAACAATTTACCCGTAAAATAAGAATGATATTACGATAATAGATTTTAATAATAACTTTTGACCTGTTTTTTTATGCTGGATAAGCCTTCATTTGACCACAATCTCACCTGATGTGACGTGAAAGTGACGATGTGGTCTAAGAAGGGGCAAGAAGACCTAGAAGATGCTTCTCCGGGCCACATTGCGAAACACGAAAAAATCGCTTCACGCACTGGCCCAGCCCGGAGGGTGGTGTGGTGACAAGTCGCGGCCGAAGCCTACCACCAGACACTGTTCTTAGCACCACCCTTGTTTAAGCCATTATTTATAGCCACTGGGAATCTTGCGACTACGGGACCACTCGGAAAGCAGAGCGAAAGAAGATTACCCGGACTTAAGATAGGATAAGAAACAAGAGATATTCTGAAAAGTAACGGAACACAAGTTAGTTTCCAATTTATCCGCCCGCCTACCATAACATTAAGTTGGTAATATGTAAAATTAACAAAATCTATTTACATAAATGTATGTCAATTATAATATTAAGTATATCAGATGTCTAGTAATCATTTATTATGAGTATAGTATTAGAATAATAATATAGTAACTAAGAAATATCTAATATTGTAATTGACATTGTACGCCTTACGGTAGAATTGCATTGATACAAATTGATTACATTATAAGACCTATGTAACAGATACATGTATTTCATGCAATAAGTATAAATATACTTTACTTTACTTTACTAGTACCCGTAACACAAGCTTAGAGCTTACCACGTGGCTAGATGTTGTTGTGGGGATTGTCCGGGATTATTTATTTATTTACAAGCTGACCACAGCAAACGTAGTTTTGCAAAATGAAAAATAGACATTGGCCGATTCTCAGACCTACTGAATATGCTCATGAGATCGGTCATTGTTACACGAGCATTTGATATATATATATATATATTTATATTTTACACAGCATCACCTAACCCCAAACTAAGCAGAGATTGTACTATAGGTGTTAGGTGGCTGATATACTACATAGATACATACATTATTTTTTTGTAAAAACATACATAATGATACATAGAAAACACCCAGACCCGAAACCAGAAATTGTAGATCGTACAAAATCTGGTCCCGCAGCGGGAATCGAACCCGCAACCTCCTGCGCTTCAAGCGGACGTTCGCCCACCGAGCCACAGAGGTCGTCAATATAAAAAATTTGTGTAGACAACGTACCGGTGGCCGATCTGAACAGCACCATCAGAGCTCCTCCGAAAGTCTGGAAGTTGTTGTTGGCGGTGATCACCTCCCCTAGCTGCACCTTCCCGAACAGCTGTAGACATGACATTACAACATGGTTCATTTGAATAATGACGCTTTTAATGTGAATAATGAATCATTTTTATCCATATCACTGTAATAAAGTATGTAACTTTATATATATAAATCTTCTGTCTTTTTTGTTACTCTTGATCCTGTCCATCCAAAGGTTGCCTGGAAGAGATCGCTCAAAGAGATAAGGCCGCCCATTGTACTCCAACATTAAGATTATATACTAAGTCTTTTTTTTTTGTGAATTTTGTGAGGTTTGCAATAAAGTGTATCTAATCTAATCTAATATGAAGATATTAGATTAGATATTAAAATTTAATTTAATGTCTAATCTAATATGAAGATATTAGATTAGATACACTACAGAAGTGTACGTGTGTTAGTTATTGAACTCCTCCTAAGCGGCTGGACTGATTTGATGAAAAATTCATTGTGTTTGCTTAAGTGGGTTCGAGAATGGTTAAGATTCACAATACGGTCAACTAGGTGCGAAGCGGGGGCGGACGGCTAGTTTTATATACAATACAATACAAAACCCTTTATTGTATACAACACAGGAACATAAACACGAAAAACAAAATAAAAAAACAAGTGGTACAATGGGCGGCTTTATCGCTAAAAAACGATCTCAACCTCAGTATAGTATGCTAGTAAAGTATGCTATGTAACATAGCATACTTTACTGAAAATAATATAACAATTTTTCTTTTTTTTTAAGATAGATAGTAAGCCTTCATGTGACCAAAATCTCACCTAATGTAAAGTGACGATGTGGTCTAAGATGGAGCATGAAGGCTTCTCCGGGCTACATTACGAAACACGACAAAATCGCTTCACGCACTGGCCCAGCCCGGAGGGTGGTGACAAGCCGCGGCCGAAGCCTACCACCAAAGTTCTGTTCCTAGCATCACATGGAGGTTAACCATTCAAAGGGATAACACTTACGGACGTGAACAGAAAAAACCTCCAAAATTAAATATCATCATCATTTTAAATATCTACCTAAAATTATAGCAGAACTAAGAGTCTACCGGTTCAGCCCCTCAGATCCTCTCCATCATACCTGCATGCCCACCACAGCGTAGATGAAGAACAGCAGCACGATGAGAAGGGCGACGTACGGCAGCGCCTGGAAGGACTTGATGAAGGTCCACAGCAGCGTGCGGATCCTCTCGCCGCGGGACAGCAGCTTGATCAGCCTCATGGCGCGGAAGAGACGGAAGAACGTGATGTATTTCAGGAGTTGGGTGCCGCCCTGCAAACAAATTTAAATCATAAATCATTTATTTACATGAATGCAGGTACACAAAATCATAATTAGGTCCTTAACATTCTTTCTGCCTCAGAAAGGCGTGCAAATAATCATTAAACTCATCAAGTTAATGTCGTGTATTTAGAATTTAAAACTATTTAAATAAAAAAAGTTAATTACAAGTTTGTCAAAATATGTCAGAATACAATAAATTTGATTTGAATAATTTGCTTCAATTAATCATTTATTTAAAAATTTATTTATAATTAAAGTCTATAGGATTTAACCTCCTATACTTTTAACTTACACACGCCACATTTTTGTGACCCAGAGCGCTGGCGTCGATGCTCTGGGCCACCAATTTGTGATGAACGCAATGGCCGAAACAGCACGGGAGAACATTGTGTCAACATACAAGCGCCGCCGGCGCCCGTGGCAAAGTATTACTAGTACTTTCTGGTGGAGTATTACTGGTACTTATTGGTGGAGTATTCCTGGTATACTTAATTGGTGGAGTGTTACTTGAACGTACTGGTAGAGTATTACTGGTAATAACTGGTGGAGTAATACTGGTGTTTACTGGTGGAGTATTACTGGTACTTCCTGGTGGAGTATTCGCAGGAATAGTGGTAGAGTACGAAACGTGCATGGATTGTATCTATACCTACTACGTCAAGTTATTTATGTTCTCTTTAAGGGCAATAATCAGAACTTTGCCTGCAGCGCTCTAGACTACTAGACTGTGTAACCCGAAATTTCCGGGCAATACAAAAAAAACTCACCTCATTTCCAGTGCCTTTTACTGCGTCAAGCTGCGAAAGAAAAAACATACGATTAATTATAATTGAAATAAGTCTTGACCAAAAATGTTTGAAAGGCTGTGTCCTTATTTTTTTATCAAACCATTCAATCGTATAAACCGCACCACCGCGTGTTTGCGGCGCTAGGACAGGGGTGGGACCGATATAACGTGAGGTCCGAGATGTCACATTTACAAATAAACACGTGTAACTCGATGTTACTCGAAGCCATGTTTTATCAAGAAAGGTCACTGCCATTTTAATTGCAGGTAAATTATTTATGCAAGATGTATAGAATTGGTATATGGTACAGATAAAAAGCAAGCGATCATATTTTATTCTACGACTTTAAGAAATGGAAGCCCATTTGTCGAAAAAAAAATTTAACGAGTAAATCCAGTTGTTTTCGTAAGTCGATAGCCTTAAAGTATTATTTTTATTAAAATTGAATACCTGGAGAAGTAGCAATATCTCTTGATTATCTTTAAAATTTTGACTTCTATATCGTATTAATAATCACTCATAATACGGTACAGATTTTATAAAACTACTAGCGGCCCGCCCTAGTGGGGGAAAGCTAGAGAATGGTCGGGTAGTCTGCCTGTCAATTGTGATGAGGGCAGGCATCTTCCCTTTTACTTATGACCGAACTGCGGTGTCACATGGCGGGACACATTTACCATCTCGCAGACTCTAGCCAGTCCAAGGATCCACGTCCACAGCCGGCCTCCCTGAGACCTTCTGCAGCCACACTTTGTGACCGCCAACTGTACCTCGCCCCTGTCGAGAGCCTGCGCCGCGGTCGGGCGACCTTCCTCAATCCAGTTAGCCGGAGATGGGAAGGCGCAAGGCCGGGCGGTGGCCCGACGGGGGGGACGTACAGCGCTGCAGATGCCGAGCGATCCGGGGCGCACGCGAGGGGGTGCGGATGTTTTCGAGTCCTACACTTGTGGGAAACGGAAACATCGGCCTCCCCTCCTCATCACTGGGGGGGGGGGGGGGGTCCGGTTCAAGACCGAATCATCCCCCTCCCCCCCCCGCGGTAAAGGATTCCGCTGTGACCTAGGCTGTGGTTGCAGCGGAATCTAACAGAGTATGTTACAGCTAAACAACAACAACAAGATGAATAAGATGAACAATGATCATGATTTGCCATGCGACCCGGCCAGCGCCCGGCGCCCGTCGGTTTCCGGGCCGATGGGTGGGAAATTGGCTACCGAAGGCGGCGGCGGGGCGGGACCCCAGGCCCTGCTTGCTGCTCATGCTACTGGGGCCATCCACGGGGCGGCGACCCCGAGCACCTCCTCGATGACGAAGCCTGAGGACGGACCAGTGCATCACGCGGGAAAGTGGTCGAGGAAGAAGAGGGCAAGGGCCGCACGGGCGAAGGCGGCGAAGTCCGGCGCGACGGCGAGCACTGGCGACGCTGTGTTGGATAGGATAGGTACGGGCCGCGGGGCACAACCCTCCGCGGCCGCAGGTAAGGAGTCTGCCGGTCAATTTGGCCGTAGACAAAGAAAAGAGAGAAGGCTCAGAGCCTCCGCACTTATGGACAAGATAATGACGGAGAGAATGGAAGGGTGCGTGTACCCTGACGACCTGTCGGCCGTAGCACCGGCGGTTGCCTCGGTCATGAGCCGCTCCACCTTCGTCGGATCTAAATACCGACCCAAATACACGGAGACAGTGGGGGCCCCAATGGGGTCCGTCAGCACCGGACAAGACGAGGATAGGGCTTCGGCCCCGTCAGTAGTCAGTGGACAGTGCAGCACCGGACAAGACGAGGACAGGGCTTTGGCCCCGTCAGTAGTCAGTGGACGGTGCGGCGTTGCACCTCGCACTGGCCGGCCCCCACCTGTTCCCGTGAACTCCCAGCCAATAGACGGCACCCGGCAGGCCAAGCGGCAGCGCAGCTCCGATTTAGTTTCGCCATCCTCTGCAGCAGTGGAAAAGAAGGCATGTCTTATGGATGGCGCTGCGCGCAGGCCCTCAGGAGCCGTCAATGCGGATGTTAGTGTTGCGGGGCCATCTACGTATGCTGCCGCTGCCAAATCCCACTTACGAGTGGTGATTATGGAAAAAAGTGGAACGCATATGGATGAATCTCGTGCGACACTTCTACGCAAACACCTGGAAGAAAGATGGATGGCTCTCTTCCTGGAAGATATGGACAAGTTCGAGAAAAGGGCCCCGCGCTTCGATTCCTTACCCAAACCGGCCCACGGAGGTCTTAGTGTGGTGGCCTGCGAAGACGAATCACTTCAGTGGCTTGTTGACGAGGTCGCAGCTTTGCCGCCGTTGTGGCCGGGGGCAAGCGGATTGACAGTGGTGCCACAGCACCTGCTACCAAAGTACCAGAAGGCGGTGGTCCTAGTACCCGATTGCGTCAACCCACCAGAGATCATCAGGAGACTCTTGGCCTGGTCCAACAACATTGATGGCCCCCCACTAAGAATAGACCTCTGGCCGATTTTCGCACACAAGAGATCCATTAGCGGGACAAGAACCAATAATGTGATGGTCTTCGGTGTACCGGTGGAGGAGTTAGGTGCCTTAGCAGCACGTCGAAATAGGTTAGCTTACAAGATAGCAACAGTGTACGTTAACCTAAAAGCTCCAAAGTCTAACGTCCGTACACCAGCGCCGGTCGCGCGTGACACACCCGTGGTAAGTGAGGATGTGCCCAGGACGGCTGGCGCCAATATGGAAGTAGACATTGCACTAGAAACAAGAGGGGGAGAACTTTCCGAGGAGGCTATAGATAGGCTACTGCGTGATGATGCTGGTGAAGAGCTAGGAGGCCTTTCAAGCCTAAACCTGCATTCACCAGCACCATTACTAGATGCAGATCCCTTTGTAGCGTCCCCGGGAGGTTCTCCCACGCCGCCTCCTTTATAAGTGGACTTTTAAACTCCACAACTTAAAACTCCTTCTTTTTCTTGTCTCATGATGTCTATAGAATATAAGATGACTAAACTAGCTTCCAATAATCCCACTTTAGGGATAACCAATAGTAAAAACTCTTCAACTAAGAATAGATCAGATAATACAAAAAACATAGTATCTATTATCCAAGCCAACATCCAACACAGCGTCACAGGGTTCGCCTCTCTCCGAAGGGCCCTAGAAGAGCAACCACACACTATTGCACTGGTCCAGGAACCTTATATCGTCAAAGGTAAGGTATGTCTTGCCGCCCTTCCGGGAACGGTATTCACTCCACCAGTTACTAATAAAACTAGAACACTAATCTATGTACCTAAAAATATGATAGCTTCTCTTGTAACACACCTGTGTACGGATGACCTCACAGTAGTGCGGCTACAAACTGGATTACAAGGTAAGCTGAGAACTATCCTTATTGCTTCAGCTTATTTTGATATAAAGATGGAGGCACCCCCTGAAGAACTTGAGGCACTACTTCACTACTGCAACAGTCAGGGGATGGAATGCATACTGGGCTGTGATGCCAATGCACACAGCACGGTATGGGGATCCCCAACCACAAACGATAGAGGTAGGGACATCTTGGATTTCGCTCTACGACACAATCTAAATATTCTAAACCGAGGCTCGGAACCAACCTTTGTTACATCTTGGGCCCAGTCTATTATAGACCTAACTATGGCTACAAATGTAATTGTTGATCACATACAAAACTGGCGTGTTGCCACTCAGGAGGCGTCATGCTCAGACCACAGACGGATAAGATTTCAAATGATAACAGGCGAAATTCGACCGCACACCTACAGGAACCCTAAGAAAACGGACACCGCCTTATTTGTGGAAACCCTTAATACCTATCTTGACGCTCTGCCGTCTATTACTTCTGAAGCACAGTTAACTCCGGAAAATATAGAACATACACTTACGGAATTAACAAAACAAATTAATAACAGTTATGAGGCAGCGAGTCCCCTGATAACCGCAAGCAACAAAATAGCTCATTGCAAAGACAGATGGTGGAGCAAGGAGCTAACTAATCTTAGAAAGAAATCACGGCACCTCTTCAACAGGGCCATGAATACTAACCAACCTTCAGACTGGTCTGACTATAAAGAATTAAGGCAAGACTTTAAGATTGGAATTAAAAAGAGCCGAAGTAACTCATGGAAACGCTACAGCAATTCTATAGCTACCGAAAGTGAAACAGCTCGCCTTCATAAAATCATATCCAAGGATACTACAGCTAAATTGGGTTCCCTAAAAAAGCCAGACGGCACCTATACAACAACGGAAAGGGAACAGTTAGAACTTTTGTTGAAAACACATTTCCCCGATTGCAAGTTAGAAGCAGACGATGGCTGGGCAATACCGAAGGGGCACAACCCTCAGACTAATGACTGGGAATTAGCAAACGAGATAATTACAGAAGAAGCGCTGGAGAGAGCGGTTAGAAGTTTTAAGCCTTACAAAGCCGCTGGCACAGATGGCATCTTTCCTGCTCTACTACAGTGGAACCTCTCAAGAATTACACCAGTGTTGGTCGCTATATTCAGAAGCTGCATCTCCTGGAAATACATCCCTCACTCTTGGAGGGAGGTTAAAGTAGTATTTCTACCAAAACCAGGTAAAACAGACTACACCCAACCAAAATCCTTCAGACCCATAAGTTTAAGCTCTTTCCTACTTAAAACTCTGGAAAAATTATGTGATAAATACATTCGAAGCGGGCCGCTACTAAGCAACCCCGTGAACAAAAATCAACATGCCTATCAAGCTGGCAAATCCACAGAAACTGCTCTACACCAGGTGGTTCATAAGATCGAAAGTGCTCTCGAAAGTAAGCAATCATGCTTAGTAACCTTTATAGATATAGAGGGCGCCTTTGATAAAACGACCTTTCCATCCATAGAAACCGGTTTGCGAAATCAAGGCATAAACGAGAACCTAAATCAGTGGATCACGGAAATGCTATCAAACCGAGTAACCAAAATAGATAACCCAGAGTCACCAGGGGAGGCTATCAAATGTAGAGTAACGCGAGGATGTCCCCAGGGAGGAGTACTGTCGCCACTCTTGTGGGTGTTGGTAGCAAACGAACTCCTGGACTCACTGAACACAGACGGTATTTACACAATTGCTTACGCTGATGATTTAGCAATAATGATATCGGGACTTTTCGAAACAATATTGTGTGAAAAGATGCAGAAAGCATTACGGGTTATAGAAAGATGGTGCGCTAAACACTGCTTGACAGTCAACCCTAACAAAACCGAACTTGTACTCTTTACACGCAAAAACAAATTACCTAAAATGAAACTACCATCACTACAAGGAACACCATTGACACTTACTAAGGAGGTGAAATACCTAGGCGTATGGCTAGATAGCAAATTACTGTGGGGTAAACAACTAGAGCATATCTCCACAAAAGCCACTAATGTTTTATGGCAATGTACACGTGCGGTAGGCAAAGACTGGGGCCTTAAGCCAAAATTGTGCCTCTGGCTCTACACAGTCATGGTTCGCCCAGTGCTAACCTACGGTGCAATTGTATGGTGGCCCAGAACCAACCAAGTAACCACCATAAACAAACTGCAACAAGTCCAAAGATTTGCCTGCACTCTTATTAGTGGCTGCAGGAAATCAACTCCATCGGCCGCTCTTGAAGTGATACTAGGTCTGACGCCGCTGCATATTCACATACAGCATGAAGCTATGGCATCGGCTTTAAGAATAAAATCAACCAGCCAGTGGAAGGGAGGGTCAGGCTCTACCAACCACTGTAAGATACTGAATAAGGCCATAGCTGCAATTCCAGAAGCTGCTAATGGGACTGACAGAATAGCAACAACTTACTTAACCGGTAAAAACTATGAGATAGCGCATGAGGAAATCTCACCAGAAGCTAGCGCAAATGACGTCAAAACATATCATGTTTACACTGATGGATCCAAGAGTAAATTGGGAACCGGCTGCGGATACTTCTGTCCAGAGCTGGATCTCTCAATTTCGCAACCCCTAAATCCAGCCTCTACGGCCTTCCAATCAGAAACGTTAGGAATTATTCTGGCGGCTCGACAAATCCTATCAGAGATAACAAAAAAGGATCAAACCAGCAAACTGCAAGTAATCTTTAAAACAGATAGCGCTGCAGTAATAAATGCACTCAAAAGCACGGAGACAAGATCGAAATCAATTGCAGATTGCTACAGCGCTCTACAAATGCTTTCTGAGCACCATAAAGTAAACAAGGTCTGGTTGCACTGGACAGAGAGACGGTCCTGCCCGGGCAACGTAACGGCTGACAGACTTGCAAAGAAAGGGGCAAGACGTACTCCTACGGATCAAGATATTAGTTTATCCAACCCACCAACCGCTGAGGTCAGACAGAGACTAAGGCTAAACTCAGAAACAGAACACTGGAAACTATGGGAGCTTCGAACTGACTGCAAGCAAACCAAAACAACATTCCAACATAAAGATAGAAGGAAAACGACAAACAAGTTACTTAAACTTAGCCGCGAAGACCTCAGAACGATGGTGGGAATAATCACAGGTCACTGCGAATTAAATCACCATCTTTTCAAAATAGGAGCCACGGACAGCAGTTTATGTAGAGGCTGCCTCGAGGAAGAAGAGACAGTAGAACATACCTTGCTACACTGCACAGCCACAGAGGAGGCAAGAAAAAGGACGGGGTTGAGGCGTCTAATGGACGCGGAGGCCCCATCCTCACCATCAGATATGCTGACACGACTCTGTAAATCTCCGAAAGTCCTACTCCGGTACATCAAGGAGTTAGGATGGTTAGGGCCTAGCTAGGCATGGGGGTAATGCACAATACACTCCAAAGCGAGATGTCAGTGCAGTCCTTAGTCCCCCCAACAAAGAATTAGAATTAGAATTAGAATTAGCGGCCCGCCCCGGCGTCGCACGGGTATAAAATTTTCCCGGAAATTATTCGATTTTTTCTCGCCGTAAAAACCATCCTATCTCTCAAGTTGGATCGAACTGCACATGGTGTGCGAATTATTATAATCGGTTAAGTGGTTTAGGAGTCCATTGAGGACAAACATTGTGACACGAGATTTATATATATTAAGATATAACTTCTGATAAAAAAACTGATATGAGGCTTAACATGACCTAGAGAGTAGGTTAGGCTAAAAAAATTAAATACTTTTTCCGAAAAAAACCTCGAAATCGAAATGTTGTAGAACAAAATATGTTTGCCTGGTGCGTGCCATTCTTCCCCTTTCCGCTTTATATACCAATATTGAAACACCTTGTATATAAAGTGCGTGTGGGAAACCTTCTAAAACTGTGAGATCCATCTTCGACCACATCGACACTTACCATCAGGCGCGATTGTGGACAAATAGATCTTTCTCTCATCAAATATTATATACATCATCATCATCACCCTATTAACGTTCCCACTGCTGGGACACAGGGACTTCTCTCTTGGCGAGAGAGATTAGACCTGAATTCACCACGCTGGCCAAGTGCGGGTTGGTGAATATCACATGTCCTTCAAACTATTTAAAGTTCTCAGAACATGACGGTTTCCTCACGATGTTTGCCTTCACCGTGTTTAATGTCTCAATAAGAAAAATCCACAACCTTCGGAATGAAAGTCGAGTGTCCATACATACATTGACTATATTGACTCATGTGATGGGTCCAACAGTTTACAATCAATTACCGGATTCGGTGACTGAGAAACCGACTGACTCCATATTCAAGGCCAGATTGAAACGCTGGCTCATAGAAAAGTCATTTTATAACTATGACGAGTTCATGAATAGGAATGATTTTTAATTTATAAAAAATTTCAATTTACATTATTATCTATGCTATTTTTTATTTGATTTTTTATTTTATTTGACATGTAATTAAAATAATAATTTATTCATGACATTCGTAATCATTGTTAATGATAATTTATGATAAATTGACATTATTTATATGACGTGTACTTAGTTATAAATTAGACATTATTTTAATTGGTAATGTATTCCAGATTTTCACATTAGTTATTATTATATTTTGAAAAAGTTGTGGCATTGGGCAACCACGCTAAAACCCATATTGTGACTTATAATGTATATTATCAATAAATGACTATTATGACTATTACATATTTATGTATATTCACATACCACGCCCTTAGTTCCACTCTTCTCGTTGACCTGCGTGACCACGATGTCGATGATGCTGCCAACTACCAGGATGAAATCCGTCGTGTTCCACGCGTCGCCGAAATAATTCTGAAAAAAAAATATATACGGTTGAATTGAGAAACCTCCTTTTTTTGAAGTCGGTTAAAAAGACTTATTTTAATCACCCCCACTCTTATTTCACTCATTGTTATTATAACAACACAAGAGAGTCTACTATTTTAGTAGACTTTATTCACCCAGGTGTTTCTCGGTGAATTAAGTGCACTACTTTAGTAGACTTTATTCACCTAGGTTGATTAACTAGGTGAATAAAGCTAATACTTTGAAGAATATTTTATTTTATATTGAATCATTTGATATATTTCTCATCCCGTACCAGGATAGCAGGAATAATGAAGAAGTACATCGTTTCATAAAGAGTCAGAATAACGAGTCGCGAAAACCTCTTCTCAGTTGATGCACTAATATTAGGTCCTTACATATGAAATTGGCGTTTTTCGTACTGGCCACTTTAATCACAAATTTCTCCTCTTTGGTAAGGAATTCCAAATTCAAATTTGTACAGCTATAGACTCATGTATTTGTGCTTCGATGATCGTCATTCATTTGTTTTTTTTCTTCTGTTTTTTTCTGTTTGCGTCACTCATTTTACAAAATGGAAAACTTAAAATATCGCATTATTTACGAGTACGAGTTCCGCCGTGGCACTAGTGCTGCGGAAACAACTCGAAGGGTGAATGATGTGTATGGCGGTCGTGTTGCAAAAGAAAACACAGTTCGTTTTTGGTTCCAACGTTTTCGTTCTGGAAATTTCGACTTGCAGAACAAGCCCCGTGGACGGCCTGAGACTCAAGTTGATAATGAAGAGTTGAAGGCTATTGTGGAAGCGGATCCATCGCAAACCACGTCCGAGTTAGCTGCAGGCTGCGGTGTTAGTGATAAAACTGTTTTAATTCACTTGAAGCAAATTGGGAAGATTAAAAAGCTTGAAAGGTGGGTACCTCACGAATTGACTGAAGCAAACCGGCAAACGCGCGTCGACTGCTGCGTTACATTACTAAACCGGCACAATAATGAAGGTATTTTAAACCGAATCATTACCTGTGATGAAAAATGGGTTCTTTACGATAATCGGAAGCGCTCAGCGCAATGGTTGGATCCTGGCCAGCCAGCCAAATCCTGCCCCAAGCGAAAATTAACCCCAAAAAAGTTACTTGTAAGCGTTTGGTGGACTAGTGCCGGTATTGTTCATTACAGTTTTCTCAAATCTGGCCAGACTATTACGGCTGATGTCTATTGTCAGCAATTGCAAACCATGATGGAAAAGCTAGCGGCTAAACAACCTAGGCTGGTCAATCGCTCCACGCCACTGCTGCTTCACGACAACGCTAGACCACACACTGCGCAACAGACGGCTACTAAATTAGAAGAGCTTCAATTGGAAAGTCTAAGACATCCTCCGTACTCCCCGGACCTTGCTCCAACAGATTACCATTTTTTTCGAAATTTGGATAACTTCTTGCAAGGGAAAAAATTCAACTCCGATGGGGCAGTCCAAATCGCCTTCAAAGATTTTATTGATTCCCGTCCGACTGGTTTTTTTAGTAAAGGGATCAATGAACTACCTATAAGATGGCAAAAGTGCATAGAAAATAATGGTTCATACTTTGATTAATTAAATATATTATATTAAAAAATATTCGACTTTTTGTTCCTCCCATACAAAACGCCAATTTCATATGTAAGGACCTAATATTATACTTGGTTTTGGGGTTTATGGTTGCGAAAAAATGTCTTTATTTAGATTTTTTCCATACAGATTGCTACGCGCTGAGCTGTCAGCGCAGATGGTCAGCGAGACACAAAAATCAGCCTAGAAGATATAAATAGTTTTACCTTGAATCTAAACGCAGCTAGCTTGAATACAAACTCCAGCATGAAGACAGTAGTCAGTATCATGTTGATGACGTCCAAAACCTGAATTAAGATATTTCTTTGTTAAATATTTTACACACATTATTTTTCAATGAATTTATGAATTGTTGTAAAGGTACGTTTTTAATTTCACCTCGTTTTTTATTCTAATTTTATATATGTATGCGTTGATGCCCACATTTGCTCACCAAATTCGGTTATGCAAGTCACATTCGTCGCTTTAGAATGAAAGAAAGAAGAAAGAAAGAAATGTTTATTTGTCACAAAATAAAAAACCAAATATACCTTAAAGTAAACAAAAAAAAATAATAAATGTGACAAAAAAGGTGATCAATTATCATTAATAGAGAAAATGAATTAGAATGGAGCCTGGCATATCTACTATGTACCTAGTTCGTTATTTTGAAAAAAACGGTATGTGGCGGCCAGTCATGAAGCTCATGTCAATTCACAGGGTAAATATATGTTTGTAAACAAAATTGTTTTAAACTCAAACCTCAAGTTGTATGATTTCTAAGATATTTGGGATAAATAACCATAATTTTTTTTTAACCCAAACATCTCGCAAACCATATGACATAGAGATTTGATTCTAACTATACCTTCATTATATTTATTTGAAATGGCATTATTCGTTAGAAAACATCCTCATCTTTTCCCATGCATGTCTGATTTGGTTGTACGAAACAGACGCGATAACTGCAAACTGCGAATTCCGAACAATAAAACAGCATTCATGCGGAAAAGTGTGGTATGTATGTCACGCAAAATCTATAATAAAATACCAATTTCATTAAAAAAACTTAACGATACTATGTTCCGGACTAAACTTAAAGAATTACTGACAAATAAATGCTATTATAATATTAATGATTTTATGACAGATAAACTAGCTTTTTAATCAATTTTCATAATATAAAATCTTGACATTGTTATTTCATTTATTTATTATTATTATTATTTTTGCGTTATTGACTTGTATTAAATTTTATAAAATATTTGCATGCTATTTTTAGTAGAATATAATTGATACAATTTTTATGTTAACATCTGTGTGACCTACATTGTGTTCAAGCAAATAAATTATCTTTATCTTTATCTTTATCTTTATCTTTGATTCCTTAAAACATTTGGTCGTTAATATATACTCTGTCGATTGACATGCGTTTCATTGCGCCACAACAACGCGTTTTTTTTTCAAAATGGCGGACTAGTAGCTGTACCAAAAGCTAGGAACTCCAACACAACATGAGAGTGAAACATGGCTGAGAATCGGGACAGATGGTACTGAAAGGTTTTTTAAGTTACGCCATAGTCTACGTCGTTCTATTTCTATCCTGTCCATCCAAAGGTTGCTTGGAAGAGATCGCGCCTCTGCGCCAGCGGCTGCCCTTTGTACTCGTCGTAATGCCTTATGTTACTGTTTGCTGTTTGCATTATTTTTGTGGAATACAATAAAAAGTTACATATCTACCCAAAGCTACTTACTCCCCGGTACTCCGGCGAGGACCTGTGGAACTTCATCATGAGCGCGCCCGTGTTCATCACGATGAAGAAGAAGATGACGAACTCGAAGCGCTCCGAGGTCACGAACCACCACGTCTTGTACTGGATGCGGTGCTTTGGAATGTATCTGGAAGTATCAGATTACACTAGTACCGCCGCTAAAAGTAGATTTTGTCATTTACTGGAAAAACAGCTATTAATTTTCGTGCCAAATTGTATTTTACCCGCGTAAACTGGTATTTTAGCGCGCTATAAAGTTGCCTATGTGTTATATTGATATGTAAGCGTTATTATTGTGAAGTATCACTAAAATCCATCCAGTAGTTTTTGACTATTACATTTAAATGTACTTCCCTATGTCATTTCTCAGCCTCTAGAGAGTCTGTGTACCAAATTTCGTTTAAATCGGTTTAGCAGTTTGTCAACGTCAATGAATCCGTTAGGCTATCTCAGTAACAACTGGTCCAATTTGAAAAATTATTTCACTGTTTGATAGCCTATATATCGAGGAAGGCTTTAGATTATTTTACGTTGTTCCCGCAGTGGAATCCATAAAACGTTGCGTAAAAAGCTAGTTTAAGTATCTTTAAAAGTCTTTAGTTGTTAACTCCAGTGGACATAGAGCTGAGCCGTTGCCCTTTTACTGCTGTAGCACACAGTACCTGCTCGCTCTGTGTTTTTATATATACATAATGTTTCTTAATTTAAAAATGTATGTTGTTTCTGAGTCTGTATTATTTTTGTGTGTGTTTCTGTAGTAAATAAAATTATGTCTATGTCTCTAGATTCTTAAGTGGTTATGGGGTCTTGGTGCTCACCTCCTGACCGGCTTCGCCTTGAGCGCGAACTCGATGCAGTTCCTCTGGTTCTTGTCCAGCTCGCAGTCCTTGAACTCCTGCTCTCCCTCCTTTTGGAATGTCACTATGACGAAACCAACGAAAATGTTGACCTAAAGAATAGAATAGAATAGAATATACTTTATTACACACCAAATGAACAATACAATATGAAATTAAAACTAAACCTAGAATGCGTAATGGGCGGTCTTATTGCTAAAAGCAATTTCTTCCAGACAACCGTGGATGGAGAGAAAAAAGTTTACATATTTTATGGACGGTGGCTTAAACAATATTAATACCTAATATCTAATGCCAAACCTAAAACTAGCCTATACTAAATTAAATTTATCCTTATGCTAACATAGACAAATGACCAAAATTTTTATGACTTTTTATTAAAATAATATTGTTTAATGCTATTCCGAAAAGAGTTGAGTGATGGAGCATTTCTAATATCCTTAGGCAATTGGTTCCACAACCGAATTGCCTGAACAGTAAAGGATTTTGTGTAAAAAAAAAAGCATACAGACATATTAGTGCCATTGTGATTGTATGGAAATATTATATTTATTTATTATTATTTATTTATCGGGCAAGGGCAAGAGAATGATGAATTATGATCGGCCTGGGCATCCAAGCAATAACACCAAAAGATTACCACGGAAATATACTCCTAAACAGTATTACAACTCGGCCGAATTTAATTAAAATGTACCTACAGCCGCGTGGTACGTAACTGCCCACCTGTCACCACCCAATTTGATGCTGTATCAAATTCAACACATTAATTACATCTGCCAAGTTTGTCCGTGGCCCGAACCCAAGACCTTCGGAATTAAAGTCGAGGGTTCTCCCAAATGCCAACACGGCTTTGACAATATTTTTTTTCCATTAGCCTATGTTGGCCCACTGTGGGCATAGGCCTCCCCCAAATTTCCCAAAAGTCCTCAAGGTCATCTAACCTTTTCGTAGCCGACCACGCCTTTGATGATAATATAAGATAAAAATATATTGTTAACATACTGTTTGGAAGAGGACAATATATGACGTGCGAGTGCGAGTAGTGTGTGTTGAGATGAAGTATGTTAATTTTAATATGTTATGCCGACCCCACGTGATGTGGGACAAGGAAATAATGATGATAAGTTAGAGAAAAGTAAATAAATAACTCACCATAAAGAAAGCAATAACAATAATATAACTAATGTAGAAAAATGCAACTAATGGTCTTGAGTTTTCTATCGGTCCGTAGTTCTCTTCGTTTGAGTCCATCGATTTTGAAAGTAAACTGAAAACAAACATGCGCTTTTACTATTTTCATGAATTATTAATTTTAAAAAATCGGTCTTTGCTCGCAATAATGGTATATTCCCTGATATTTTAGCGCCGTGTAGCCTATGTCCTATCTGAGGCTTTATATAAATTGTGTACAAAATTTCATTTAAGTCGGTGCAGTAGTTTTTGCATGAGAGGATCATACAGACAGAGTTACTTCCGCATTAATAATTGGTATTAGTATGGATTGTTTAATTGTGTAATAGCTGTTATCCCAGTAAATGACAAAATCTACTTTTTACCATGGGAAAATCTATTATTGCGCGGGCAAAACGGAATGGTGTGGCAAAATGAAAATATGGGGGAATTCCTTGTTCGTAATATAACTCACTCGGGCCACCCCTCGAAGGTAGACACGGTGAAGAGGGTGAGCATGCCGCTCAGCACATCGTCGAAGTTGAACTTGTTCTTCACCCAAGTCCGCTCGTGCACCTCGGGGTCGCCGCTCACGTACACTATGTAGCTACCACTGGAATACAGAACCATCTATATTAGTTTTCTTCTTCTTCTTAGTCGGTCACTTTCGACAGAGTGGTCGTGGTTATGGGGCTCCTTATAATGGGTTGCTGCTTTTGCAGTGGTCGCCATTGTTCCCTGTTAGTTGCGGTGCGGGAGCAGTCGGTAATGGTGGACTGAGTCACATTTGAGAAGAGGTCCGACCACCTTGTTGGAAAGCGACCACGAGACCTCTTTCAAGAGATATTAGTTTTAGAAAAACCACTAGACACGGGACTTCTACCAGGATTTTTATATATTAACTAGCTGACCCCAGCAAACGTTTTGCGAAATGAAAAATAGATAGTAGCCGATTCTCAGACCTACTGAATACGCATATAACATTTCATAATAATCGGTTATGTTTCGGAGGAGTACGGTAAAAAACATTGTGACATGGAAATGTATAAGATTTATATTTCATGTGACATAATTGCTAATTCTTTAATTGTATTTTTGTTTGGTTTATTATTATTTGTCCGTATATTGAATATGCATGAAATATTTTGTTACAATGATTTGATTTGGATTTTTTGAGCAACCGCATCGAGACCCTAAAGGAAGAGGTTGCTCTGATTATACCTGATGCTGGTTGGCTCCCTCCCGGATGACAAAGACTGTATCCCCAAGAATAAGAAGAATCCATAATCCATAAGAAGGGCCAAATTGTATTGAACATTATAGGCCAGTATCAAAATTACGTTTGTTTGCAAAAATTCTACAAAAATTCTACAAACGCAGATTTACATGGCAATCTATTATGTAGTTGGACAGAGCAGTTGGACCACTGACTACTCACAATTTGGGGCATCCGCTACAACGGGGTGAGTGGAAATCGTTTTTATAGTAACTGTAAAAAAAAAACCATTGGACTCACCTACATTCCGTTCGTGTAAGTTTTGTGACATCATTACACCTATAAAATTTCCCCTGAAATAAAAAAGTACGATAAAACAACATACAACATGGAATTATACAATTCAACAGGAACACAACAAAAGCTTTATATAGTTTTAATGAGTCGTATATTTAAAGTATATTGTGTTTAGGTTTAGTATTTACCCGACTGCGCAACGCAACGGAGTAGTAATTTGTTTAAAAGTCTATGTATGTATGTAGGTTATTTTGTCCCACTATACATACAGACCAAACGCCTGGGCCAATTTCTATGATTCACACGACAATCGATTTCTCTTAGTACGGCGAGTGTCAGTAAAGACATGACATTAGTGAAAATTTAACATGGCGACTATTGGACGTCATTTTGTAAAAATAAAATAAAAATGAAGTCAACGAACTATGTTGTGTGGGGTATCGTTGAATAGGTATTTACAACATTGATGGTTCTCTTTCTACATTTTTGATACGACTGACCGTTGAGGATCTATTTCAATGGATGACTAAGAGAGTGTGTACGGTATGCGTCCCTTCTGCATACAAACCACCAATGCAAGGTTAACAGTTAGCGATGCTTACTTTACATCAACGAGATTCTCTCGCTCGTGGAGACGGCTTCTCTTTTCACCTATAGAAGACATTCATAGCACAACATACATTAATAAACATAAAATACCTTGAACAGTTGAACCCCAACCACAGAAAACATGAACTGAAGCATTTGGTTAATAACGAAGATATTGCCGATTGACTTGATCGACGCAAACACACACTTCAATACATACTATGAGCACAAACAAACAAACAAAAAACAGAAACACGTTACCAAACGTCGTGGTATTACCAATGCGGCCCAAGTGCGGTGGAATCACGATATTTGTAAAAAAAGTGCAAAATAAAACTTTAAAAACAAAATAAACAACAGCCTACTTACAGCGTTAGTTAACAATAATCAAAATGCCAGTGTCCTCATCTGACTTGAAAAAAAATCAAGGAAAAAAAACTAAAAAACCAAGTACCTCACTCACAGTATCCGAGTGAAATGTCCAAGGGGGTGCAAATAAACACGAAGCTCACTTGAGTCCAAAAAAATCACTCAAAATCACACAACACCTTTGGGAGAATTTGAACGCATGCGTGTTAGAGTTTTTTGGACCCACGTACAAAAGCGAAAACGGTGGGACTGTACGAATTCGACAACATTTTTAAATTACTCTTAATAACTTTGCACGGGATCTTTAGACAGACCACAAGGAGATTCCCAAAGATTCCTTGCAAAGTGATTAGCTGTCCGAACATTAGTAGAGCCCCTGTTAGTAACTTAATTTTCAAAGCAATGTATGACTGTGTGAATGCTAGTACTTACAGGAAATTGACCCAAAGGTGTCGTTTATTACTTAGCCCTACCTTGAACATTTGCACTCCCATTACGGCGAACATGAACTGAAGGAGATTGGTCACCAGCAAGATATTGCCAATCGTCTTTATTGCAACGATCACGCATTGTACTACGTGCTAAAATAAATAAACAGTTTACTTCAATTTTCTACTTTTGAATTACCTACTAATATTGATACTGGTTCTAATAATAGGGTAAGATAATGTATCTAAATAAATAAATAAAAATTCAGTAGTATTTCTAATATGTAGTTTGGTTCTAATAGTGTTAGTTGTAGTATTTATGAATGAGTTTAATGAACTAATTTCTCGTAAAAGAGTGCTTTAGTTAAACTACATTTACAATTTCATAGGTAGCTAGTACAGTCAGCTTATAATTGATATAAGCGTTTAGAGTATTCATCATAAACTAAAATACAAAACCTAATTGATATAAACAGTTAGAATCATCATTTTTTAATTAAGATTATATAATATTAAGTTAAATAGAGTGAAACGAAGTCAAGTGTACATAATGTTACCTACCACGAATGTTACATAATGTTACCTATATTGTACTTAATGTAATTTAATGTATATTGTACATAATGTTACCTACCGATATACAAAAGTTCAATTTTTTTTATTATCTAATACGGTTTTTATTTTGTTTACAAGATGTGATAATAAAATATTTATCAAACGTGACCCTTAATGGGTACAGCAAAATAATGCAAGGAATACAGCATGCTAGAGCTGTGCTATGTATCATAATATTGTATGCGCCCAAAGTGGTCAAAATATCTCACATCTATTGTTATACATTAATCTAAGCTGTCAAAGGTGGCTTGCAAACTCTTTAAGTCGATAAAATTGAAAGCTTTGTTTGCAAATACAATAGTTTTGAACACTTTTGTCATATTCGGTAAGTATGAAAGAGTAGAAGTTTTTTTATTACTATTTTGGGCGTATACCTACAATATTATGATGATTCTACAAACTTATATCAACTTGGTTTAATGTGCTACTGATAATTTCGACTTCTCTGAACGCCTATATCAATTTAACGCTAACTGTACCTATTCCCAAAAATGAAGCAGTCACTTCCCAATAAAATTATATTTTGTTTCAAAACGAAATTAAATTTTAGGTCACGACGCAACTGAGCGATACGCAATTATATTTCAGAAAAATCCCATGAATTTATAATAAGGAGTTCAAAAGTGCTCCGTCACCATTTGAAAATGATAAGCCATTTTGATAAGTTTTACAAAACGGCAGATATTATACAAAAATGTTAGAAGCCTTTTGTATTTTATTTAGTAACCGTTTCACTCAAAAGGTCCTATTATAAACTTTTTAAAATACATATAATTATTTAAAAACTAAAATCACTTGATGTATTCATTTGAAGTAATAAGTTTAAGATACTGACCTTTAATCCCTTCGCACGGTTGATGGCTCTCAGAGGTCTCAAAACTCTGAACACTCTCAATATCTTTATAACGTTAACAGAGTTCTCTCTGAAATAGATTAATCGTATTTAATCTTAAAGTCGTAGGAACAAACAAGAACCGATTATTAACGGTCAGGTCCCGAGCGAAAACATATTACCTATGCAATTCAAAATTGACCTACAAAACAAAGGAACACATAATAATGAATTTAGAAAAAAAACTCTACAGATTGTGAAAATTCTTTATATATATAATTCTTCTGTGAGTGTGTATGTCACTGAACTTCTCTCAAACGACTGGACCGATTTTGATGAAATTTTTTGTGTGTGTTCAAGGGGATCTGGGAATGGTTTAGATTCACAATACGGTCAACTGGATATTGTTTTTTGAGACGTGGGACAGGACAACGTCTGTCGGGT
Organism: Gymnoscelis rufifasciata; assembly: GCA_929108375.1. Classification (NCBI taxonomy): domain Eukaryota; kingdom Metazoa; phylum Arthropoda; class Insecta; order Lepidoptera; family Geometridae; genus Gymnoscelis; species Gymnoscelis rufifasciata. The sequence goes on along the minus strand of OV815327.1, from coordinate 431,337 downwards.
CGACTAGTATAATATATTTTGCTTCGTTATTAGGTTATTAAATTTTATTGTGGAATTGATTTTCAATTGTTATGGACCACGTTCGTGGTCTTAGAGACTGGACGTATTAAGACAGAAAGTCTCTTAAGTAGAGACTGAATAAATTAATAACCGACTTGGTATTACATGGATCTCACAACTTTTTACCGCAGAACAACTGAGTTGCGCGACTTGGTTTGGTTTTTTTGACAAGTATAGTTTTTGATGGAATATAATAGACATACTTGCATATATACGTATAATACGTATTAAACGCCGAGACCAAGGATAAAGTGCTTGCAGAACATACGAACATTTGACCCCTCGGCGGGAATCGAACCTGCGCCACAAGCGGACCCTCGCCCATCGCGCCACATAGTTAAGTGCACCGCTTTTACTTAATATGCGCTTTAATTTAATTTGGACATTTAAGTTGTATCCCACACAATGAATGTTGTCTGTAATAAATGATATGAATTGAATTGAATTTAACTATGTATGTATTTGACAAGTGTGTGTGTGAGTAGTCGGGAAATATATGAGTAGTCCGATAATATATGAGTAGTCCGGAAATATTTAACAATAAACTTGAACTCATCATCATCATTACCCGGTGAGAGACGCGAGAGATACAATGACGACCAGCAGGTCCAGGAGGTTGAAGGCGGATCTGCAGAAGGCATCCTTGTGCAGGATGAACCCGTACGTGATGAGCTTCAGCAGCAGTTCCATGGTGAAGATCGTGGTGAAGAAGTAGTCCAGCTTCTTTAGCACCTGGAGAAGAAAAACTAAGATAAGAACTATAATTTGTTTATTTATTAAGATTTGTAACCAACAGCTTATAAGAATTATATTTTGATGTATGTTAGTCTGTAAGTCTGTATATGTTTATATGGGCCAGAGATGCCTGTAATAAATGGTTATTATTATCATTATTATTACAAAGAATTAAATAGGATAATAATAATAAGAAGCCAATTAGAGGTCTTCACAAATAGGAACACAGAACTAGTTAAATCTTATTATAGTATATAAAATTCTTCTGTCACGGGGTGCGTAATCGAACTCCTCCGAAACGGCTTGACCGATATTGATGAAATTTTTTGTGCTTATCCGGTATCTATGAGAATCGGCCAACATATATTTTTCATATTGAAAAAAAAAAAATTTTTTGCAAAACAGCGTTTGCTGGGGTCAGCTAGTAATAGGTATATAAAATTTCCATGTCACAATGTTAGTTACCGTACTCCTCCGAAACGGAGGATATAAAATGTTACCAAATATTATATGCTTATTCAGTAGGTCTGAGAATCGGTTACTATCTATTTTTCATTTTGAAAAATAACGTTTGCTGGGTTCAGCTAGTAAGATTTATATTTGTATGTTAGACTATACGGTATATGAATATATGGGCCTGAGATGCCTGAAATAAATGATTTATTATTATTGTTATAAAATGTGATCAAGTGAATAGTGTATCTAAAGGTTTTGTAATCGCGTCGTGTTGTCTTAACGACAAAATGTCGACGCGGGTTGGGTTGTCTCAAGGTAGAGATGTTGTGTTTGCGATGTCGTCGATATTGCAAATGCGATGTACAAAAAATCCTAGTCCTGTAAGTTTAAAAACATGCCAACCACGTTCAGTATACGGTCTAACACTTAGAGTGAGAGAGGAAGAGCCTGCCTACCATTCACCTACGCGTGTGGGAAAGGGAAGCCAAACAGACTAACACTCACCTCAGTGGTCTTCTTGCTGGTGTCGTTGTTGACCGGATCCTCCATCGCCAGCATGAGGGAGGAGGCGAGGATGCAGACCAGGATGATGTTCTTGAACCACGAGTTGTTCTGGATGTTGTAGCAGAGGACGCGGAATCTAGCAGAAGGGGGAGGGTTACTAGGTATAAGTTTTGTCTTTATTTTAGTATAGAGATACTTTTTGGTTTAACCTAATAATAATAGCTATAGGCAGCGGACGGGCGAATTTGCAAATTGAGGCGTCATACTCGCACTCACGAATCAAATTGATAAGTCAGTTACCAAGCGCTATGTACCTCTAAATAGAGCTGTAGGCCGCGTTTTCACTATGGTGTGGCTACTGGACCAAGTAGCGACCTACGGCGAATATTCGCGTCAACGCGATGTGTATAGCCGAGTACATCGCTGCTTTTTGCCAACGCTACACGAATCTCTGCCCGCTGTTGTACCCGCACTATTACTGCGACCCTTAAATGTCCCAAACTACGTCGGGCGACATCGCACGGGTCAAGAGAATTACGTATCGAGCTACAGAGTCCTAGAGTAGTTTTATTGGACCCCGTGAAAACGCGGTTTCAAACTCTTACTTGTTAGTCTTGGAGAAGAGGAAGAAGCTGCTGCCTTCGGGTATTGGTTTCTCCTGCGCCTTGATCTCCACGTCCGACAGGCGCCGCGGGCGGGCCGCCGTCTTTGGAGGAGACGGTTCCTTCTTTATGTCTCCTAAAACATAAATATAAAGAGTCCGCTCAGATCTAATGACAAATTAAATAAAAACTTAATTCATATTTTATCACATCATTTATTTATTTAATCACCACGGCCTACACAGTAATGAATAACGTACGTATTTAAACTAGTATAAATTATACGTACGGTAGAATTGAGAAACCTCCTCATTTTTTTAAGTCGGTTTTGAGTTTTACTGGTTATATGTTTAGCTGATCTGGTTTAACGAGACCGAAGATAAGCGCGTCACATTCCGTTATATCTCAATAAATCCTACTTTTGAAAGATTTTTATTTTATATTTAATAATAAAAATAAACAATGGAAAGGTAAGGAAAAATGCAATGGTTTTCGAAAGCTGTACAGTGTTTACGATTGTAACAACGGATGTTGGGGACATTCAATGCTGCACATGACCTCCCTCAGAACGTGAGGGGGTAAGAAGGGACTCTCACCGTTCTGCTTGACATCATTGCCCATGAACGCTTCGATGGCAGCCACGTTGTCCTGAGGCTCTGCTTCCTGTTCCTCGATCACTTCTTCTTCAGAACCGGTTTCCTCGTACTCGTTCTCAGACCTGGAGTATTGGTGGAAGTTAGGAACAGGCAGCTGAAGCCGACTAGCTGATAATTATAATATTCTCCGTCGCACAGTTGGATATATTAGGCAACAATTGGTTTTGTCGGAAGACCAGCTCTGGCTACTTATTAGCATGGCACATGCTGAGATAGAACCAGTTTTTCTAACAAATAATATTACAATTTTTGTATATAAAGGCTCTTCCCTGTCTCCCTCAGCGTCACTCATTGTAGGTGGCAATAAATCGGTTGATGTTAAAATGAAAAGAATCTTCAATAGATTTTAACACAATATAATAATTGTTCATGTAGAAAACTAATACGACGAATATCTTCTATTAGGCACTAGTAATAAAGTTCAACACTTAATAATCGCTTTTATAATCAATATACGATGATTTAAACGGATTTAATTCACAGACGTCGGCGATCCGTCAATGCTTCGTCACGCGCCATATCTTCTTGTCCGCTCAAGCCACAGACAACTCAAGCCAATATGGCCGCCCGCTTTGACGTTCCACCAGAGCGAGTTGTCAGAAACGTCACTCTCGTCCGTGTAGATGTCAGATTAGTTCGCAACAATAATCATAGATGGCGCTTTGCGAGAGCGCCGTCACGGCCGGACTGACAGTCGACCGTCCACGGGCGATCATTGATGTAGTCACTCTGTAATCATAAGTGAAAGATAAATATCACACGCTCGTCCATTCTGACATATCACCTTATAATAATGTTGGTCCGGACAACTACGTCCCTTCGACCATACCAGCGTATGGACCGGACAATAGCGTCCTATCGACCAGCGTTATCTCCCTTAATCTCACAGAATAAAGTAAAGTAGACCTCTGCGTCCTTTCGACCAAGCATGGACCGGACAACAGTTCCACTTACATCGAGTCAACGAAACATATGGACCGGACAAGCGCTTTCTCCAAGCACCGTCCCTTCGACCACAATAAAATTTTACATTCACATTTTACATTCACTAATGCGTCCCTGCAAACGAACCAAAGCACATAGAACACTATTGCTCGGGTTCCGAATCGGACAACATTATCTTACAAGCCACAAAGAAATTATTTAACTGCAAATATAACTGTTTAGTACCTCTGGTTTGCGGACTATCTTTCTTATTGCGCCTCTCTTCATAGACATGATTATTAAATAATTTATTTTAATTGTAATCGGCATATTTTATTTAAATTTTCGTATTATACGGTGTAATTTTCAGTGTGTCAGAGTCTGCGGATCGTAACTGCACACGGATATTGTGTCGCTATTCCCATCACAAGGACCCCCGTTTTCAAAATCATCTGGCGCCGTCACGGCCTCCTCATCACTACTTTCGTTCAGCATGCTCATAGCTACTTCACTTAACCCTACATGACCTTCAGGTACGAGACGCAAGTTTTCGTGAGCGTATTTGTATGTTCTTTGCGACCCATTAAGATTTTTCAGTTCGTATCTATCATTATCGAGGACTTCGGTTATAAGAAAAGGCCCTTTACATTTTCGGTCTAACTTTGTCTGATTACGCTCAGAGCTTTTAATAAAAACAAAGTCCCCTTTGGCAAATGGTTTTACAGTGGCTCGACCGCGATTAAACCTCTCAGTATCAGATTTAGCTGCTTTTTCTATATTTTCTGAAGCTTCCATTCGAACAGAAGTCAGATCAAGGCGAGGATCTGGAAGACTAGAGGAGATTTTAGCTAAGCCCAGAGACTGCGCACGAATACCGAACATGAGCTCTGTCGGGGAAAATTTGGTGACTGATGATTTTGTGCTATTGAGTGCTAATTGAACCTTGCCAAGCTCATCGCGCCAAGTTTTATTGGGATTGTTTTCCACAATGGTCAAAATACTTTTTAATGTGCGCATAACCCGCTCAACCTGCCCATTTGCCCTACTCGATCCCGTTGCGATGAAATGGAGTTCTATGTTGTTCTCTGAACAGAACGTTTTGAACTCTGTACTTACATAGCAACGTCCTTGGTCTGCTATAACGCGTTTTGGTGCTCCAAAAAGATTTACTGCTTTTTCAAGGGCGACTACAGCACTAGCGGAATTTAGGGAAGAAGTGTGTTCCAGTAATACATATTTTGTAAATCCGTCTATGATTACGGAGCAATATTCTTTTTGGTCGCTTTTTCCACTTAACTTGCCTGAAAAGTCTATGTGGATCGTATGCCATGGCACTGATACTCTGGGGATGGAGTGGAGACGTATAGGCTGCGCTCCGGATGGGCCCTTGGAAGCTTTACATATGATACACGAGTCAATATACTTGCGAACGCATTTCGACATCTCTGGAAACCAGTAGTGCTCTAAGTGTTGGATTTCGGAGTGAACATGGTTAATGAGCGTCCATATGAGTGATCGTGGCACAATTGGAAGCCAAGAACAAACCTTATTCCTATTGATCTTTCGGTAAAGCAATCCGTTGCGAACATCATACGTACTCGCTACCTTCTCAGGAAGCTCTTTATTAGAACGTTGCTTGATAATATTTTGAATTTCAGTATCCCTTTTTTTGCTCTACTAACAACCAACCCTCATGGAGTTCTGTAAAGTTTACTTCCCTATGCTGCGGTAAAGAACCGGAAGAATTGGGTTTTACACCATTGACAAAGTGATTTCGTGACAAATAATCAGCGTGCTCCATATTGCGGCCTTCTCGATACAGAATGTCGAAGTCAAAAGACTGTAGGTAGGCCCACCACCGATGGACGCGTGGGGTCAGGTCTGTTTTGTACTTTGATGCTTTCAACGAGTTACAGTCTGTGAACACTGTGAATTTGTGTTTGTGACCAACAAGATAATGACGAAAATGCTCTTTTGCTCGCACTACAGCCATCGTCTCAAGCTCATATGAGTGATATCTTGACTCAACTTCGGTTGTACGGCGGCTGTAGTACGCTATAACATGAGGCATAGAGTCTTTCTTCTGTATGAGAATCGCACCATATCCCTCAGAGCTCGCATCAGTGTGTAATTCGACTGGTAGCTCGGGGTCGAATATCGTCAATACTGGACTAGATGTCAGTACAGCTATTATGGATTGACGGATTGATTCATGTTTATCTGTCCATTTAATGGGACCTTTCAAACTCGTCAATGGATACAAGGGGCCAGCAATTTTCGAGAAATTAGGGATAAACTTCCTGAAGTAAGAAGCCAGGCCTAAAAACTGTCTTACTTGTGTTGCAGTCTTGGGGGGTGGGGCATTTGTTAGAGACTGAATTTTAAGAGAGGGTTTTATGGTACCTGATTCGATAGCGTAACCCAAATATTCTATTTTAGTTTTCATGAATTTACACTTTCGCAAATTGAACGAGAAGCCTGCTTTTTTTGTGGGTCTTGTAATTTTATTTCCATTTTCCCCGTCTTGACTCGCTTACTTGGAACACCCTCTATAAAATTATCAGCATATTTATTCAGAATTTCAAAAAGTTTCATCCTATCGTTTCCCGTTAAATCAGTGTCTATCGCATTGAAATAAATTTTACTTTTCTGTACTCTACATGTGTTAGTTTGTTCTATAGCTTTAATCACAAGTTTATTGTTATCAATTTCAACACGAACACCGCTGTTAAGAATGTCCCTACCTATAATAATAGGGTCACTGATGCACGATCAGGGACAACATGAAATAACAAGGATGTTGAAATATCCCCAAGTTTGATGGCACTGTAGATTTGCGATGTGCACTTCAAATCGTCTCCTCCTATTCCAGTAAGATAAACTAGATTTTTATGCATGTTACCCTGAAAGCATTTAGTTAAACCCTCGTTAAGCAATGAGCAAGATGACCCGCTATCGAAAAGAAAAGGGACTGTCTCACCAGATGATGTTGTAAGGGTACCTCTTGACGACTTATGCTCGCAAGTTTGTACGCTTTCCTTGGCCGTCGATCCTATAATCTTCTTTTCGTTGCATGTGGTAGACAAGTGACCTAGCTTGCCACAGGAGAAACATTTCACTTGAGCTTTTTCAATAGCACGCTGTGACCCGCTACGTGCATCACTAGATTTATGTTGCAGATTTTGGTTTTGGACACGTTTCCAGCAATCTGCTTGCTTGTGTCCAGGTACACCACAGGTGTAACACGTTCCCGTAAATTTGGTGTCTGACAGACGTGCCTTCTTTCTGTCGGGCTCTTGACCAACATTTCCTTCTGTGCGTCTTTTCAAAGAAATGCCACCGAGTATGCGAAACAATTGCGTTCTGGTACTAATGACGTGTGAGTTTAACTCGCGGCGTATCATTCCATCTTTGTAGGATAGTACCGAAATAACGAATCCTGTGATAACTTCTTCAGCCATTTCAAGTTTTGGTATGCGCTCGATCATATTCCATAATCTCATGGCAGCAGCAGCTGCTGTTTCCTTTTCACTGATTTGAAATCGCAGAACTTCATCAAAATGATCTTGAACGCACTTTGGTTTCGCAAATTTGGCCAATAGCGATTCCTTTACCGTGATCCACTTTAAATCATTGAGATTTAACATTGTTAAACAATTTGCAGCCCGTCCTTTGAGAGCGCTGGTAAGTGCCATGAGTAAATCGACTCCTGTTAACCCCTTTTTGTTTACAATCATCTCCGTAACCCTGCACCATCCTTCAATGTCAGCATCGTTGTCGTCAGGGTTAAACTGGATAAAATGGGCATTACTTGTGCTCACTGTTTGCGTTTCCGACTTATTCAGTATACGAGATAGCAAACTTTCCATGTTGCTAAAGAAGTTCATCGCGCTATGTTCCGAGCTAGGTTTTTCATTTGTGGGGGAATCTTTTGATCCCACTTCTGATAAAGGCTCTTCCCTGTCTCCCTCAGCGTCACTCATTGTAGGTGGCAATAAATCGGTTGATGTTAAAATGAAAAGAATCTTCAATAGATTTTAACACAATATAATAATTGTTCATGTAGAAAACTAATACGACGAATATCTTCTATTAGGCACTAGTAATAAAGTTCAACACTTAATAATCGCTTTTATAATCAATATACGATGATTTAAACGGATTTAATTCACAGACGTCGGCGATCCGTCAATGCTTCGTCACGCGCCATATCTTCTTGTCCGCTCAAGCCACAGACAACTCAAGCCAATATGGCCGCCCGCTTTGACGTTCCACCAGAGCGAGTTGTCAGAAACGTCACTCTCGTCCGTGTAGATGTCAGATTAGTTCGCAACAATAATCATAGATGGCGCTTTGCGAGAGCGCCGTCATATATATTTACAAGTATTTTTGTTTGTATTATTGTATGGTAGGGAAATAAATATCTTTTATCTTTTTATCTTACATTACTATGAGAATGAAATAAAATAGTTGTTAAGTCTTAATTGTTGTTGTTTGGGCATTTGTTTTGCATTTTGTTATACGAGTTTATTATGTTCCTGTGTTGTGTACAATTATAGCGTTTTTGTATTGTATTGTGTTGTTACGCTAAATCCGAGTCCTTATTTGGAACTGTAGGTACCTATAATTTTAATAACTTGTTAAACAACATGATGGTTAATATATTTAAAAATAAAATAAATAAATATTTCCGGACTACTCACACAGCATCACCTAACCCCAAACTAAGCAGAGCTTGTACTATGGGTGTTAGGTGACTGATATACTACATTATGTAGATACATTTTTTTTTGTAAATACATGCATGCAATGATACATAGAAAACACCTCCAGACCCGAAACCAGAAATTGTAGATCCTACAAAATCTTGTCCCCCGGAAGTCCGGAAATATTTATTTATTTTATTTTATTCAGCTAGCTGTGACACAGTTAGTGTGGCTGAAGTGATAACTTAAACTAATCCAAGTTAATCTACTCATGTTATGTAACTCGTTAGAGAGGCTCATGTCTACCGCTGCCGTTTCCATTATCGTTTGCGTTGCGAATATTTTGTGAACACATCAATTTATAGTATTCGTCAAGGAGTTTTTATACGTAAATCTCTTACCTTGGTACCCTCTTATATTTTTTGTAAGGCCTGCTATGCAAAAATAAAACAAATTAATCACTTAAATCACTAAAATAATAATATTTCCAAAGTATAGTTAGGTCTGTATATTGATTAGCTACTTGGAACTTTACTCAGAGTTGGTGAACAAGGCCCTAAGGGCGCTTTCAAATTAGAAGTTTCGAGACGTATGTGTGCGGCCGGCGCGGCGCGTTTGACGTAATTTGCACGTATGTCGCACGCCCAATTTGAAAGCGCCTTTAGAGTCGAAGTTCGAACTCTTCAGAATAAGAACAAACCCTTCGCTGGAGTATCCTTCTTCTTCGTTCACGTACTCATCATCGGTCTCGCCTTTGTCCTCGCCCAGCACTGGGTTCCCAGCTTCCGGGTGTTCTGCGGCCTGTGGATATTATTAATTTTAATAATCTTGCAATTATTACTGGAACTGTAGGCCTATTAGAGCGTTGGGCTGCAGTGATATGGGCTGACAATGATTGTATTTTCTGAAGAACTTATAATATAAATCTTTTATTTCTATTGTTTGATTTTACAAATTTTACAAACAACAAAAATAAGATAAAATTTATGTAAGAGTGTTTAATATGCATCTGGAAGAAATATCTTTTAAATATTAAGTAGGTCAGTTGTCTAGTAGCACACCAGTAACACAAGTTTAGAGTTTACCACGGGGCTAAATGTTGTGGTGTGGATTGTCCAGATATTTACAGTATTAATATATTTTTTTTGACTAATCACACAGCATCACCTTACCCCAAACTAAGCAGAGCTTGTACTATGGGTGTTAGGTGACTGATATAATACAAAGATACATTTTTTTTTGTAATTACATTATGTTTCTATAATACATAGAAAATACCCAGACCCGAAACCAGAAATTGTAGATCGTGCAAAATCTGGTCCCGCGGCGGGAATCGAACCCAAAACCTCCTGTGCCTTAGGCGGACTTTCACCCACGGAGACACAGGGGTTGTCTTGTATATATTTAATTTCTTAGAATAACCGGATAAGTATCTGTCAGTTTACCTCAGCTTCCTTCTGAATCTCGTCCATTTCCTCGGCGTCTCCCAAGTTGTCCACAGCGATGGCCAAGAACACGTTTAAAAGGATATCTGATAGTTGCTGAGGAACTTACATAAATACTTAATTATACTTTTTTTTTTTACGATAAACCTTCATTTGACCTTAATCTCACCTGATGTAAAATGACGATGTGGTCTTAGATAGAGCAGAGTTTGACTGCCTCAGTGGCGCGGTGGGCGAGAGTCCGCTTGCGGCGCAAGAGGTAGCGGGTTCGATTCCCGCCGAGGGGTCAAGTGTTTGTATGTTCTGCAAGCACTTTCTCCTTGGTCTGGGTGTTTAATATGTATAATAAAAAATATCTATGTATATATGTATATTATATTAAGTATGACGGCGCGCGCCAGTAACGCCGGATAACCAAATAACCGAATAAGAGCGATACCATACCGATAACGGCTTTGCTCTAGTGAAGCGTCGCAACTGGTGGCGGGGCGGCCATGTTGGTTTTGGCACTTGTCAGAACGGAATGGTCGCTTGTGCACCAAGTCCACGACGAATCACTAAAATTCGGTGTAATCCTATTTGATTTCGATTATAATCAAATCTAGAATTGATCAGGGTAGTCTAGTTTATCTATCAGTGATATTATTTCGTGTTAGTTTGTGTAGCAAGAAAATTAAATTAAAACCTGTTATACCTGGTGTTGTGATTTAGCTCATTGCCCTAAAAACCTACGATGCCTCACCCAGAGGCCTCCTGTTCCGACAAATATATCAGATGTCCCGTAACACAAGCTAAGAGCTTACCACGGGGCTAGATGTTGTTGTGTGGATTGTCTGGAAATATTTATTTATATTTTTATTTATCCTTAAGACCATCCCTGACTTAAGTACCTTTTGTGCATTATTGATGCATAATTTTAGTTGTAATAGCTGATAAGTTGTTTTGCTGTGTACTGTGTACTATGGATCTGGAAATAAATAAATAGAATGTGTGGTGCGCGTCAAAGGATACAGTTGCCGCAGATGAAGATGACGATGAAGTAGATGGAGGCGAACATGCCGTAGGAGCCGGCGCCGCCGTACGCGTTGATGCCGTGGTACATCACCACGTTCCAGTCCTCGCCGGTGAGGATCTGCACGGACAATCACATGGATATATTTATCTAGTTACTAGCTGTGCCCCGCGGTGTTACCCGCGATATAATGGATTTTCCCGCGGAATGACGTTTTCCCGCGGTAAAAAGTAGCCTATGTTATTTTTCAGGCTCTAGAGATTCTGTGTACCAAATTTCATTTAAATCGGTTCAGTAGTTTTTACGTCAAAGAGTAAACAACATCCATACATCCATACTTACAAACTTTCGCCTTTATAATAGTAGTAGGATAGAATATCAAATTACCTAGCAAGATGTTTCAATAATATCAACAATGCTTTAGAATAATCGGCTCTAACTAAACAAAAAAGGTGTGTGTGCGATTCACACACGATAAAAGTGAAACTTCAGTAAATCGACAAAAGAATGAGAAGAATAAAAAAAACAACAAAAAAAAATACTATGCAAAAAGATTTTGTTCGGGCGGTCACCCATCCAAGTACTGGCGTCGTGCAAAGTTGCTTAATCTTGTTGGCGTTTAAGATTTGCTTACCCGACAAGTAAGCCAATCTTATTTCCATTTCCGTTGCATCCGGTTTCAAATCACAACGATTTTATAGAAGTTTCACTTCAAAAAAATCCAAACATTTTGTGAAACTTCATACTACTTTTTACCGACTGCGCGGCGCAAAGCGTGGTAATGTGTTTACCAGTCTATGTATGTGTGTATGTTTATAATTATATCTGTACAGCGCTACTAACGAACATATCGTTAGTAGCGCTATAAAGACCAAACGCCTGGGCCGATTTTTATGATTCATACGTCGATCGATTTCTTTAAGTTCCACAAGTGCACTAATGCCATTACATAGGTGAAAATACAATATAGCAACTATTGGATACAATTTTGTAAAAATAAAATCAATTAACTTCAACAGACTATGATGTGTATCATTGAATAGATATACATTTTTTTCAACGTTTTTGGAGCCTACAGACCGTTTAGGATCGATGTGAAGTTGCGTTGCAAATGGTTGACTCGCACTCAATTAATAGGCTTATAAACAACCCATTCTCAAAAATATTAAATCGCAGTCAGGTTTTATTTTGAATTAATTTCAGCTAGTTTGGTTTCAAAAATCAATTCATTTTTATACACTATAAAAATGAATTGATAACTAGTGAAACATCAGCAGTCTTCCAACAGCCTTCTTCCTACTAGCTCCTGATAGCAGTCTTCCTACTAGCTAGTTATGGTTATGTATGATATATGATGTTATCAACTTTTAGTAATAAAGAAATATATCTACACACATACTAAAAGTATATGACAGTAAATGCATGTCTATTATATTAAGTAATTCAGATGTCTAGTATCTGTAACACAAGCTTAGAGCTTACCACCGTGGATTGTCCGAAAATATTTATTTATTTTTTAATAAAACATCAAGATGATATATGTTTAATAAAACATCTTCGTCATTAATTGGTTTATGTAATACTAGTAGTGCCCCGCGGTGTTACCCGCGTTTTAATTAATTTGCCCGCGGAATGTACACTTTCCCGCGGTTTAAAGTAGCCTATGTTCTTTCTGAGGCTCTAGAGATTCTGTGTACCAAATTTCATTCAAATTGGCTACGTAGTTTTCACGTGAAAGCGTAACAAACAAACTTACTTTCACATGTATAATATTATATATTACTAGCTGACCCCAGCAAACGTTGTTTTGCAAAAATTTTTATTTTTTTTTAAATGAAAAATAGATGTTGGCCGATTCTCAGACCTACTCAATATGCTCACAAAATTTCATGAGAATCGGTCAAGCCGTTTCGGAGGAGTTCGATTACGCACCCCGTGACAGAAGAATTTTATATATGTATTAGATATATAATATATAGGATGTTAATCACAGAAGCACCAACCTGAAACATGGTGAGAACTGCTTGCCAGAAGCTGTCAAAGTTGTGTCTCTCCTTCTCCTCCTCAGGTGCGTAGTCGAACCTGCCCCCGAAGACCTGCATGCCGAGGAGCGCGAAGATCATGATGAACAGGAACAGCAGCAGCAGCAGCGAGAAGATGGACTGGATCGAGTTGAGGAGTGACGCTACCAGGTTGGAGAGAGACCGCCAGTACCTGGAGGTGGAAAGATGAGGGTTAAACTGAAAGACACGTAATGTTTTCTGTGAAAGTTTTCTGCGATATTTGTTTTTTTTTATAAATAAATAAATATTTCCAGACAATTCACACAACAATATCTAGCCCCGTGGTTAGCTCTAAGCTTGTGTTACGGGTACTAGATATCTGATATACTTAATATAATAGTCATACATAATATAGATATTTTTATTATACATATTAAGCACCCAGACCAAGGAGAAAGTGCTTGCAGAACATACAAACACTTTTACCCTCGGCGGGAATAGAACCCGCTACCTCTTGCGCCGCAAGCGTACCCTCGCCCACTGCGCCACTGAAGCAGTCAATATATACCTATATGGTGTATTTATTTGATTAAAAGCAGTAAAAAATCGACTATATACCAATATTATATCTGAAATGTTGATAGTTATCTTATCTTTACTCATATTATAAAGCTGGAAAGTTTGTTTGTTTGTTTTGTAATCTTAGGAACTACTAGTTCGATATGAATAATTATTTTACGGTTAGATAGCCTAATTATCAGGAAAGGCTATAAGGCTTCTTTTTACCGTTGGAAAACACATTGTACATCAAATTCGGCGATCGACGACCCGCCCGCCAAGCGTGGCGAGAATAGAAACACCCCATTAGGATAAGCATTAGCAGACTCAAGTCCATTTACAATTTATCTGTTCCGTTAGTCTCATACGACCCACGATTAACTTTAGGAATTAATTCAGGAGTCAAATGTCACTTATTTTTTTACTAGCTGTGCCCCGCGGTGCTACCCGCGTTATAATGGATGAAGTACTCTTAACCAACAACATATTTATTTGAATAAAGATTAATATTATTATGTTGATACAACTTAAACAAATTATTTCGACCAAATTAGGTACCATAAAAACGGTTTTTGTGAGTTAATCTTAAAAGATAGACATATACTATCGCGGACTGTTTTTTAGATCATTAAAAGAGCTATTATTCTTAAATACATATTTTTTGTGTATCTTGAACCGTTTTCACGGCGCACGCAACGGAAGGCTTCAAAGATGAAATAATTTCTCCCGTTTTTTACACATTTACCACTATATCTTTGCTCCTATTGGTCGTAGCGTGATGTTATATAGCCTATAGCCTTCCTCGATAACTGGACTATCCAACATAAAAAGAATTATTGAATTCGAACCAGTAGTTTCGGAGATTAGCGCGTTCAAACAAACTAACAAACTCTTCAGCTTTATAATATTAGTATAGATAAAAAACTTGAAGAGTTACGCGGCGGGGTTCGAACACAAGACCTTCGACCAAAAGTCGAGTGTACTCCCACTTAGCCAAAACAGCTTCCCAAATAACCCTGCTAATATAACTTAGACTTACTTAGTGACTTTGAAGACTCTAAGCAGCCTGACGCAGCGCAGCACGGAGATGCCGAGCTGCGGGATCAGGTCGGTGGCCGTCAGCCCCAGCTCCAGGATGGAGCACACCATCACGAAGCAGTCGAAGCGGTTGAACAAGGACACGAAGTAACCCTGGCAGGAAGATAGAGTTTAATCACTAATTAATGTTCTTGAATAATTTGATAATAATAATAATTTAAATCATTTATTTCAGTTCAAGCCAAAACTGATCAAAAAATTATATTATAATAATCAGAACTTTAAAAGTAAAAAGTAATGCCATTTTGTCCAATCGAGTATATTTGCAGATTTTTTGTTTTCCTTCCCCACTTTTACCCTCGATAACTTTTAAACGCATCAAACGATAACTTTTAAACGCAGCAAACATGTCTTAGAATATTCGAGTGTGTCGCGCGAAACTCACCTGTCATATAAAAAAAATTAAGTTGAAATCGCTTCATCCGTTCGGGATCTATGATGCCACAGAACAAACACGACAAACTTACCCCTCTTTTATGCCGAGGCCTAAAAATGTAGCAGACTTACTTGAAACCCCAGAGCGTACATCTTCACCAGCATCTCCATGGTGAACAGCACCACGAACAAGTAGTTGGCGTACATTTGAAAATGATCCAGCCATGCGTCTTGTCTGTGAAATTCAGAAACTTATATTACAAGACAGAAAACCAATATCCATACTATTATTATAGATTACGACGTCCCCCGCGAATAATCCGGTAATGACCTATTACGGGGTTTTTCATGTTATGCGTTTTTCGGCATCTAGAAGTCAAAATACACCATGTGAATTTTTTTCAGAATGTTTCTATCTTTATTTACGAAGATATGAAAAACTACGCGTATATTCCATAAAAAATAATTAAAAATTATTTTAAACGAATAATATGGTTTTAGATCTTTACGAAACAAAATATCAATATGATTTGACAGTATACATTGTTACGATATTATTCGGGTAAAAAGTTTTCTTCGTTATTTAAGTAAGTGCTAGTACAGGTTTATTCGGGGTTTTATTTAGAAAACGATATCCAGCCATATTAATTATCGAGTGGCTCCTTACTTCGGTTATGCCTATTGCAACGGATTCTATGCAAAGATTAAAAATATACAAAAGAGGATTTATGAAGAATTCTCTACAATCCTTTACAACGAAAGATGGAATTCCATCAGGACCATACGACAACTTCGGCTTAAGCACTTTCAATGCAAATTTGACATCGGAGTATGTCAAGCGCTCTACTACCACGCGTTGAGCGCTGCTTCCTACCGCCGCGCGCATAGCCTCTGCAACATTGTTGAACTTGCAACATAAATTGACATCCCTAGCATTACGAAGAAAGAAAGCTGATCTAATATTTTTACACAAACTTTTCCATGGTACAATAGACTGCATAGATCTAAACAACAAGCTTCTCATAAACGCTCCTCTCAGGTTACCCAGAAAAAAAGCTTATAATCTCTTCTCTATTCCCTATTGTAGAACCAAACAAAGTAAAAATTCTATCATTCCCCGAATATGTAATAGCTATAATATATTATCCAAAAATACCGATCTCGACATATCTGAACCTCAAAATTTGTTCATAAAATGCCTTAAAAGTATTATAATTGATTATAAATAATAAATTATTACTACATAATTATGTTTATGACTTATTCTTACCTATCTTGTATACTTATTAAACAAAAAAAAAAAAAGGAAAATATGTATACCTATATATATATATTATACATATGTAGAATAACAATAATAAATAAAGTGAACATTATTTATAATTTTTTTTTTTTACCTGTCATATGTTTAAAGCCTTCAAACCAAAATCCAAACCAAATCAAACCAAATTTAAGTTATTTTTTTTAATCTTAAGGAATGTAACCGCAACGATTAACCCTGTATATAAAATTAACAGGCAATATTTTAAATTGAATATTGTTTTGAATGTACCTAAGATTAGATTTAATGTAATTTTTGTTATTGTTTCTAATATGTTTATATGTGTGTATATATATATATTTCATTTTGTGTTATTTCATTTTGTGTTATTTTATTTTTTGTTCTTAGTTTTAGGTTTTTATGTCATTGTTAAAATATTGTGTAACACCTAAATACGGTTGAGTTGTATAAATAAATATTGCGCTTGCTGTGACTACCTGTAATTTAGGAAGCACTAGTATATAATTTAGTGTGTAATATAAGTGTATTTGAAAGTGTATTTTCTAGTTGGTGGTCCTATTAAATAAATAAATAAATAAAAAAAATAAACATCAAGTCTAGGAGGTTTATCGTTGTAGACTGAATGGAAATAGCTCGCAAATTCTTGACTACATTCTGACGGAGACAGCTCATTTCCCTCTTTAATGATACAAGAGCGGCGTAATTTAGACTTTTTAGATTTTATAAAAGTCCAAAACGACTTCGGATCTTTAGAAAAACGACTTTGTAACGTATATATATATGCATCGTAAGCCTCTTTAGTCATTGTTTTTACAAGCGCTCTCTTATTTGAGAAATCATGGTAATCATTTATATTCTTACTAATTTTATATATTTTGTGCAGTACACTTTTAGATTTTATCTCGTATTTAATATCACGGGTATACCAATCTGGATAACAGGGACGTTTTTTATGACTATAGTTATCCTTGCGCGGCACCGACCTATCGATAGCATTATTTATTAATGAATAAAAGTATGGTACAGCTCTATTTATATCTTTCATGCTATATAACATCGACCAGTCTATAGTACCGATTTCAGTATAAAGACTTAGCATGTCCCCCCTCTTATAATCCCATTGACATCTTTGATTCCCAGACTGAACATAAGTATGGCAGGGTTCACCACTCAGCCGGTGACTATCAAAATATCTCAAGTTTACAACAAGTGGAGGATGTTGATTGTCAATTGGTACAATCGGGTTATTACAAACATTTACCTCTATATCAAAATCATCTAAGTTGGACAAAACTAAATCTAAAACTCGATCGTTACAATTCATTATATTATTAGCCTGATGAAATCCACAGTCAGCAACAAAATACTCGTAGTAATTATTTATATCAGTTGAGGCCGAGTATAAATTAAAATCCCCTACAACTAGCATTTTACGATAACGAGAGCATAACTTCTCGATTTCTTTAAACAATGATACATATTCTTGTTCTTTACTACCAGGAGGTATGTATACAACGCAAAATACAAAAAGGTTTTTACTCTTTCCTGTTATCATAGAGCATACAAGTTAAAATACGAAATCATTTACATTAATGGATAGTGCAATATTTCTCAAGTCTAGGCGGGACGGGGCCGCGGCTAGTAAAGCGCCTCCTTGTTTCCGTCCATCCGCACGATCACAACGATGAACAGTGAAGCCCGGAGGTATAAGCTCGCCATCGCTGAACGAGTCATTCAAACCCGTTTAAGTAATCGCGAATAGGTCTTCTGACGATGCCAGCATGCCCTGGGTAAACAAGTCTAGTTTTGTCCTTAATCCTCGTACATTCTGGTAGTATATACTCGCATATTGGGGCGAGGCTTAGAGCGAAGGTGGTTTTTGTGCTTTGACGGCGTTGCGATTTGCTGTGTGTTTTCGAAACCACTGCCATTCAGAGAACGCAGCATTCACAGGCCATACGGAACCATTAGACAACAGCTCGTAAGCGCTTTCAGGAACACCTATTACGAACGATGAGTAATCACCTCAGAGGTTTTGCACACAGATTTAACGTGATCTGTCAAGGTTTCCACGGTAGTTTCAGGGTGTAAGAACCAGACATGAAGGTGTTTTTTCCTTTCTACAGCCACGATGGTGTTCAACAAGTTATTCTCCCCTTTTTTTATTTCGGAGAGCCTCTTATTTGAAGTCCAACCTCGAACATTCGTAGAAGTCGTCATCTCGGTTTCATCGCCCTTTCCATTATTGTTTGTCACCAACAAAGTATTGTTTGCCGATATAGGAAACTTAGACACCGCAGAGCTCTTTGCTCTTCGTATACTATGGTTATTTGTAAGCGGCTGCATAGTAAGTGGCAACACCGGGAACTCGTCGGACGACAACGGAGTCTCAACTAGTTGTATTGGAGCGACCAACGTTTAGTTACCGTCAGATGACCCAAGCGGAGGTTGAAAATACCGGCTTTCTGATTCTATAACCTTATTATGTATAAATTGTACATGATCGGCATACTTTTCCAGTTTGGACTCATAAGAGACGATGGTCTTAACGGCCAATGCTAGGTGTTGTTTAAGATCTGCAATTTCCTCTCTCAGGATACGTAAATCACCTGATAAATACATCTGTTCCACTTTTAACTCCTCATCTCGTTTAGGTTTGGATGCAGGATATTGAATTGGATTACTATGCAGGCAGAAGTAGACAGCGACGGCAGAAACAGGTGTCCAAATCAATTGAAAGTATTGAATTAAAGCCAGCATACGACAAGCCCCTCCCTATTAAGAAAGCTCTGTATAACGATCTCCTAAGCCTGTGTAACTCCCAAGCAATTCCCCACCATTATCAACAATTTTATAGGAACTTAAGCTTTTGTGATACTGAATCAGGTCACGATGAGGATTCTGATTAAGAATTTTAACTGTAATAGGACCTTATTATAATTTTCATGATTGTGTAATCAAGTGTAATAGTCGTGTCTTCAGTGCAGTGTCATTTTTTATAATAATAATAACTATCGTGCTTTCTCAAACTAACCAAAGTTGTTTCGTTTACTAGAATGCCCTTTATTTTTATAGTATATTTCATGAAATTAAGGCTTTATTTCATAAAATATACTATAAAAATCACCAAATAATACTAGTATAGTAAACTATTCGAATAAACAGTAAAAGTCATAACAATTAAATGTACGTTACTCTCAAACAATCGAATAACCACATAATTGGCTTTTACAAATGTTCAGTATACAAAACAAATTACACGAATAATAGCGTTACACGATTTTGCCATTGCCATCGAAAATATAAATTTACACGAATAATAATCGCAAGAAGATTTTACTGTTGCCGTCGAAAATATAAACTTACACGAACAATATCGTAAGTGACATTACTGACCAGACCTTCACGTACACTAATATAGTAAAATGCATCCAGCTTAATTATAAGGAAGCCCATGGGCCTAGTTAAATTTTGTTGAAATAACCAGATAACTGAAAAAATTAGCTTCCTTATGCGATATAAAAAGTCTCTGATACTTGTTGTTAAATGGAGTTATTAAGGAAAAATGTTTTTTTATTTTTCCTGAACATTTACACTTTTACGATTACCGGATTATTCGCGGGGGGCGTCGATTAGGCCTTAATTCACCACGCTGGCCAAGTGCGGGTTAGATATATAATATTACTATATATTTATTGTTTGTTATGTTGTAATAACTGGATCTACCGCACCGATTTAAATGAAATTTGGTACACAGGTTCTTTAACTTTCCATATATATATATATATATATACTTATATATACCTATATATATATATATATATATATATATATATATATGACGATCTCTGTGCCTCGGTGGGTCCGCCTGAGACGCATGAGGTTACAGGTTCGATTCCCGCCGGGAGACTATCTATAATTTCTGGGTTTAGGGTCTGTGTGATTTCTATGTTTCTATGTAGTATGTCAGTCACCTAGCACCCATAGTACAAGCTCTGCTTAGTTTGGAGTTAGGTGATGCTGTGTGACTAATATTTTTAGTCACACAGCATAGAAAACACCCAGACCCGAATCCAGAAATGGTAGATAGTGCAGAATCGAACCCGAAACCTCATGCGTCTCAGGCGGACCTTCGTCCACCGAGCCACAGAGGTCGTCTAATACCAAGGTCATTAGGACTCACTGATGATGCTCAGTAGCTAACACTAGAGTGTTCAAGAACACTAGCACGATGATCAACCAGTAGAACCCTTGGGACTTCACGCTCTTCCTGCAAGCCCTGCGCATTCTTCTGTTCACCTGAAAATAAAATAGATTGATTAGTTTGTTCAAGTGGAAATAGGATAATAGAAAGGCCTTGTAGCGCGTAGAATAGATGGCCGTTGTAAAAGCAATTAAAAAACAATAACCCTACTTTACCACCTAAAGGGTGGAATGCTGTGTTACCTTTTCATTTTTAACTAACCTTAAATAACGTAATCTTCAAGTAAATTTGGACGATGTTGCTTACTTCAAGAAATACAAACTTTTTTCTTTCAATATTTATCAGATTCTTCCAATATATTTTTGTTTATTACAGTATTACAATTGTTTATAGTGTCTTCAAGTCTGTGACAGGGTCTGTGACAGACGCATCTAAATACTAATTGCATAGTATTTATTCTACCAGAATAATCCTTTTTATGGAGTTGTGTGATTGTTGAAAACATAAACAACTCTTTTAGGGTTAAGCTCACCATTTGTACATTTTCGCTCAGTTATATACTTTTACAATACAATAAAGAATTTAATTAAAAAGGGCCCCAGAACGTTACCTTGTCAAACCTTCTAAAGTATACTCTGCAGGTCGGCGCTTGTGATTGCTCCCCGTTGAAATTCACATTGCTTTGAGAGCCTTCGTTGCTTCTTTTATCTGCATTTCCTATAATTATACACGAAATTTAATGTCACACGAATTTATACAGTACTAAACGTCATTGCCTGATCGAAATACTTCTAAGAGGTTTATTTGGATGGTTTTAGATGCTAAATGTGATAATAATTCAAGCTCGTTTAAAAAATGTGCTTTTACAAAATTATTCTCAGATCATTTTTTACTTTTTATCGTCTCTGTTTTAATCAGCTAAGCATTAAGAAAATCATAAAATAGGGTATATATCAAGAAAATTCATAAATGTTCTTGGTTTATTATTTTTATTATTTGTCCATAAAATGTGTCCTTACTGTTCTGTTTTGGATTTAGTTTTCTAATTGAAATATTTTTTCTGTCTATATTATATTTGTTACTACAAAGTCAAAAACGTTTATTTGATTAAAAGCACAGGGCATGCATGTACAGGTCAACATAAAATTTATTAAACAAAATTTTTCAATATAAAAGTAATCCATGAAATAACATTGTCTTGACATTTCGCTTACATTTTTAAACTGAGTTGAGAAGTTTATAATTTCTGGTTGTCTATAGTTATGTGTGTCTAAAATAAATGCATAATAATTTATATTTGTCCTCACCTTGAGCATCATTATCATTATCTTTGTCTTGGACCTGGTCATTCTCCAGGTCCAGCTCCTCAGCCACCGTGATCCAGTTCAGGTAGCCTTTAAGGTCCTCTTCAAACTGCTGTCTTTCTCTCGTTTTCTGGAAGTCTCCTCGGTTCTTTGCTTTCTCTCTTTCTTTTGAAAACTCTCTGTAATATAACAATAGCGAAATAAGTATTACAATGGAGCTTAACAATCGTTAAAATTCACCTTTCCTAGAAACATGTTTTAAATGTTTTCTATACTAGGACTATCTCAATACGAAATTTAATTTAAATCACTTCTCAGTGACTGGAGCAAAACGAGATAACAGATACATAGAAAGACAGTTTGATAGTTTAAAAAACTTTTCAAGAGAAAAATAGACTGAATAACTTTTTCGTTATTATTAGGGATATTAAGCGAAACGGTTCGATTCCCGCCGAGGTGACCCCCTTTGTTGCCTGTGTTTGTATGTTCTGCAATTACTTTCGCCTTGGTCTGGGTTTTTTATATGTATAATGAAAAAAACATTTATATATGTATGTCTATTATATTAAGTATATCAGAGACCTAGGGCTAGATTTGTATGTGTGGATTGTCCAGAAATATATATATATTTTACTCAACTAGTAGCTCATATTAGTAAACATTTCCTATTTCGGGTTTTTGGCATTTGTAACGTATGTATATGATCAAGAAACTCTTTTCTCTTATTTTATTCACATTTTAACTGCTTACACTAATCTCATTAATAACTCCTATTAATATACATAATAATAATAAATACATTTATTTCCATGAATTGTTCTTACCCAGACAACACACCAAGAATAAGATTCATGACGAAAAAATTCCCAAATATAACCAACGACACAAAGTATATCCACACCCATGTGTTTCCTTTCACATTGGCTACCTGCAACAGAATAAACAAGAATCATCATCATCATCTCAGCCGCAGGACGTCCACTGCTGGGCATAGGCCTCTCTCAATGATCTCCAGTAATTTCGGCTGGCGGCGGTCCATCTAGTTGGCGGACGTCCTACGACACGTTTTTATATTGCTGCTATTATATTGTTTATATTGTTGTAAACAAGAATACACTAATAGTCATTAATAGTCATTTATTGATAATAGTATTATACGTCACAATTACATTTTGTTTACACTGGTTTTTTAGTACTAATAATGTCAAAACAAATAAATCATCAAATTCAATTACTTAATAAATATGTCAAATTGCAAATACTTAGTCAATAACACATATGTCAAGTTTTAAATAATAAATAAATTACAATACAAACGGAATGTCAATGCAAGCAAATTAATTGGTATGTCAGCTTATGATTTGTCAGAGAGCACTCTATGAACTCATCATAGGTATAAAATGACTGTTTAATGGGCCATCGTTTTAATCGTGCCTTGAATGCGGAGTCGCCCGTGGCTTCAACCACCGAATCTGGAAGTTTATTATATACTGTCGCACCTATAACATGAGTTAATCTGGCAGATTTACTAGGCAGGCTACTACAGACGATGATTAACAAACCATTTTATGGATTGAAAGATAGACTTCTAGAATCTAGAATCTGGCGCACCTGGTACATGATGTCAGTCCAGCCCTCGAGCGTGATGCACTGGAAGACAGTGAGCATGGCGTAGCCGATGTTGTCGAAGTTGGTGATGCCGAAGTTGGGCCCGTCCCAGTTGTCGCGACACTCCAGGCCCTCTTCGCATTGTAGGCCTATGTCTTTCTCTCTGCTGCAGGCGTTCTCGTCGACAGTTATATCTTAAATAAAGTAAATAAAATAAAATTAATACAGCTGGAAAATCTACATAGCAAGATGGTGGCTAGGCTAGTGGTGGTGTGAGGCAGAATTGATTGAGTGAACTGAGAAATAAAAAAAATGCTTAGAAAATGGTAGGCGTTAAAATTAGTTTACTTTATTTTCTTGTTATATTTAATCGCATTTCATATAAACTAGGTATTTTTATTAGATGCATTTAAGGTGCATTTGTTTGGTAAATTTGTTAACATTCAAAGTTAACTAGAACACCAATTATCGGCAAACACCCGCCATTCAGACCATAAGAACCGCGGCTCATTTTATTTTCTAAATTATTCCCGTTTCTTTGAGGTACATTGAATATCATCAAAGGTGAATAATAGTATATTCAAGGTACATTCTTTGTATGCAGAACACAATCAATTCTGTAGTAGGACACCCGTCATCCTGACTCACACTCGTGGTGAACTCTAAGATTGTCTTACGGTAGAAAATAATGAATATTTCGAACGAATTACGACTCATTTATAAATTATCTAGGATAGCGACTTTTAGAAGTCGCTATCCTAGATAATTTATACTACACTATACTACTAGTTTACTTGTGTTGTTCGAGTAATATCAAACGCATACGTAATACAGCATGTATTGTATCATATATATCATGTATCACATTTACAGGATCTCGCCGCAGGTGTCGCCTGTGACCTTTCACCAACCAGTTCGCACGGACGGAGTTTGGTCTAATTTCAGTTATTGCTCTAATCACTAGTCCTGTCCCAATGGCCTAAACACACAAAATGTGCTAAAAGATGGATTAATCCAGCTAAGTAATAATGAAAGTAAGTATGTGTTTTTGACAGAAACTTCAGAAAACTTTGTTAATTGATTGTAAGTAAACAATGATTGTGTATCTTGCATTTTAAGAATTTACTCACTAGTGCCAGCCACATAACAGGTATCATGGAGCACCCCCGCGAACAACTCGAGCCCGATGATGGCGTAGATGATGATGACGAACAGCACCAGGAAGGCGATGTGGAACAGCGGCACCATGGCCTTCAGGATGGAGTTTAACACGATCTGTAAACCTAAACAGAGAGAGAAGGTGGATGTTGGCTTCGGAAAGGATGCGAGAAAAAATTCTTATTGGTCTGCCATTTACTATTATCATTATTTTTCCATTATCTGGGAAAAATCTGACCTAAGCTTAGAAAAAACTCGACGAATAAGCCGCTGAGAGTGCAGGCCAGTGGTCCAACTAGGTATCCTGTCCACGGCCTTTGCTAGGGGCAGTGATCCATCTTTTTGAATAGTTGGACCACCATTACCGAGGGAGAGAGTCCCGTGGTTGAACCTGCTTATGAAACATCTTCAGTCCCAATCATTTTAGCTGGACGTAGGCTCTCCCGTCAGACCCCGCGCTTCATAGCCCTCAGCGCCACTCGCTTCGCAGCGCGAGCGGGTAGGCTGATATACATTATATTTAATTTTTTATTTAACTTTTGTTACACTTAATTACGTCAGTAAATTTATACATACATTATTATTTAACAACTAATTAAATTAATGAATGAATAGTGCAGCTCAAAGATATTGTATTGTAACAATATACATGAGAAATTCACATTTTTGCCTGACTCAGTGGCGCGGTGGGCCAAGGCCCGTTTGCGGCGCAAGAGGTAGCGGGTTCGATTTCCGCCGAGGGGTGAAATGTTTGTATGTTTCGCAAGCACTTTCTCTATTAAGAATAATGTAATCATATTACCATCTATAAATAATTGGGTGTCAACTTACTGGGCACTCCGGATACGAGTCGCAAAGGCCGCAGCACTCTGAATGCCCTCAGAGCTTTCACGTCGAAGCTGCCCTTCGATAAGAACTGCAATGCCATGCTCACTATACTGAAACGAAGGGACATCATCACATCACTAGGTATGGATATTAATAAAAACAGAATGTTTTTTATGTACCTGTATCCCACATATCCACATACCCACAGCTGGGCAAAGGTCTCCCCCAAATCCTTCCGATAATTAGGCTATTTACCTCCTGTTTTTCAGAAGTCCGGGAGATCGCTATACTTCATAAATATATTTAGTTAAACATAATAATGTTAATAACGAAACCACACAAATAACCGCATAATTTGGTCAGTCAGTATGGGAAAGGCTGAAATTATAGCCCTTACCTCCTCCAGGTGTTCCCATTTTCTCCTGTGTTGCGGGAAACGAGCCCACAACCTGCCCTTCAGACCAAAAGATACCAACTACCAAGTTTATGCAGATTTCTTACCTAAGAATTACACCCAATAGTGACGTCGGTGAAGTCCAAACCTTTCCAGGTGTTCGTCAGCGTGCAGCAAGAGGGCAGAAGCTATGGTCTTCTGAAGGCATCCTCCAGATCCTCTTACCCAATAGTGACGATGGTGAAATCCAAACTGTTCCAGGTGTTACTCAGCGTGCAGCAAGAGGGCAGAAGCTATGGTCTTCTGAAGGCATCCTCCAGATCCTCTTACCCAATAGTGACGATGGTGAAATCCAAACTGTTCCAGGTGTTACTCAGCGTGCAGCAAGAGGGCAGAAGCTATGGTCTTCTGAAGGCATCCTCCAGATCCTCTTACCCAATAGTGACGATGGTGAAATCCAAACTATTCCAGGTGTTACTCAGCGTGCAGCAAGAGGGCAGAAGCTATGGTCTTCTGAAGGCATCCTCCAGATCCTCTTACCCAATAGTGACGATGGTGAAATCCAAACTGTTCCAGGTGTTACTCAGCGTGCAACAAGAGGGCAGAAGCTATGGTCTTCTGAAGGCATCCTCCAGATCCTCTTACCCAATAGTGACGATGGTGAAATCCAAACTGTTCCAGGTGTTACTCAGCGTGCAGCAAGAGGGCAGAAGCTATGGTCTTCTGAAGGCATCCTCCAGATCCTCTTACCCAATAGTGACGATGGTGAAATCCAAACTGTTCCAGGTGTTACTCAGCGTGCAGCAAGAGGGCAGAAGCTATGGTCTTCTGAAGGCATCCTCCAGATCCTCTTACCCAATAGTGACGATGGTGAAATCCAAACTGTTCCAGGTGTTACTCAGCGTGCAGCAAGAGGGCAGAAGCTATGGTCTTCTGAAGGCATCCTCCAGATCCTCTTACCCAATAGTGACGATGGTGAAATCCAAACTGTTCCAGGTGTTACTCAGCGTGCAGCAAGAGGGCAGAAGCTATGGTCTTCTGAAGGCATCCTCCAGATCCTCTTACCCAATAGTGACGATGGTGAAATCCAAACTGTTCCAGGTGTTACTCAGCGTGCAGCAAGAGGGCAGAAGCTATGGTCTTCTGAAGGCATCCTCCAGATCCTCTTACCCAATAGTGACGATGGTGAAATCCAGACTGTTCCAGGTGTTCCTCAGGTAGGCGCCAGGATGCAGCAGGAAGCCATACGCTATGATCTTCAGCACGCATTCCGCTGAGAATATCGCCATGAACACGTATTCTACTTTTTCCTGTAACATTCAAAACATATAATCATTTACTAAAAACCGAAAAAAGTATTATTTTCCTTTCTTCTTTCTTTCATACTCTTAAATGAAATTTTGATTTCCAATAAACTTAGGCTTAGGTCAAACAAGCAGATGAAACGATCAGAATCATTCATTCTGATCTTTAAAGTGGCGTAACAGTATTTCAATTTGTTTTTTCTTTTTGTATTTAAGGTGACTTACGCGCGATTGTTCTTATATAGTACTCGTACATGTTCGATTTAAATGACTCAAGCCATCTAAAAGTTGTGGGGGGTGAAAGTGAGAAGAAATAAGTGAATATATGGAATATACCCGAGTGGGGTATCTAATGACGACGACATCACGAGCACATCATAAAGTAATATTTTGTTTTACTTTAATGGGAACTATCTGTTGTGACAAATTATTCTCTACCTCTAGCGCTTGAAATGGACTAAAGTAGAGCAGTAGAACTCGAGAAACGACATAACGACTTTTGAAAATATGCGGTATGAGGTATGAGTGTTCCATAAATTGATTAGGTATAACTTTTTAATTTAACTTTGCCAATTTTTTTACTAAAGAATCCTTACAAATTTTCGTGAAGATCTGAGGTAAGAACAGTTACAGGGCTTGCATACAATTTTTAGTGGTACTTATAATGTAACTTACCAGTATACCGTTCATGTTGTTCGTGTCTCCGAAGGGGTACGGCGTGAACACCGCCAGCGCTATGCAGTTCGCGAAGATCGTCAGCAATATCATGTACTCGAACGGTCTGGGGTTTGTTCAGGAAATAATGTTCTGCAACTTCGAGTCAATACCAAGTAGACGCTTATCTCTACGGCTGTAACTATTTTCTTACAATCTATTCGGTGAAAATATGTCCGCGCACCGCTGTGTGGACTAGTTGAGTTTGCATTAAAAGACGTCAGTATGCAAAAATAGTGATGAGGCATAATTATCTAATTGGTAAACAAAACACCGTAAAAGTTAAAAAAAAAAACTTTTGTAAAATTGTTTTACAAAAGGTAGATTTAAATTGTTGTACCTACATCTTTTCGTTTCTTACGAAAGAAAGAAAGAAATCTTTATTGTAAAAATTGTGTATGCTATGAGCTGATGTTAACAATGACTAGGTATCAACAATTTTATCCGTCGCGGACATACAATAGTATTTAAATGTACACATTAAAATTTTACAACATAATATTATACCTATAGTGCAACAAAAAAAGTGTGTGTGTGTCAGTTACGACGCACGATTGGAGTTTACTCCTTATTTGATAATTATGATATATATCGAATAGAAAATGAACGCATCTGCTAAAATGATAAGAGAAACAAACATATATCTGAAATTATTCGGATTATTTATATTACTTCAATAAAGCGTATTACATAAAGTATGTTACAAAATAATATAAATAAAATACAGTGAGACTACGAAGTATCGCGCAAAGAGGAGACCCCGAGAATGAGATACGCTGTGTAATGTATTCCATCTCATTCTTTTACACGTTCAATCCTACATATATATATGTTTGTCTCTTTCTACGTAACGCCTCAACTTTCGTGTTACACTTTTTGATTTTACTCCTCATAAAATTTCCGTACCGGGCCTTATAACTCAAATCGTTTCTTAAGGAGTAAACTCCAATAAATTTAACACTCAAAGTATTCTTTTAAGTTATAGTGAACTCTATTATGTAGCCAGTTTCTCAAATTTGTCTAAAATGGATATCCATTTAGTTCTTTTATTTCAACTGGCAAATGGTTGAAAACTTTTATTGCTGTTATAAATGTACTTTTCTTATATAAAGTGCTATTTATTTGATACATAGATTATATTTATATCGATTTCTAATATTTTCAGATCTGTTCGATGTCTTACATACGATCTATTTTAAGCTTAAACTAAACTAAATTTAAATAGATCGAGTATATGAGGTACTTTTCGTAATTAATTAAGGGTACGGGTCCTACACAACTAATCAGAGACTATTATCAGAGGATCCGTATCTCAGTAGTCGCTTAACCCGCTTCCAAATCCCGATAAATTATATTTTCATTATTTTAACGTATTTTATAATCTTTTGGAGTCATATTATAAATACTAGTTATAACGATTACTTATAATGTTGTAGTCAAACAATATTTTGTCTCTTTTCAAAAGTCGATTAGGATTTCGAGAGCACGACTAACAACTAGTGGAAATGGAGACCGTATAAACACTCTTCATATTGCACACTAGCTGTGCCCTGCGGTGCTACCCGCGTTATAATGGATGAAGTACTCTTAACCAACAACATATTTATTTGAATAAAGATTAATATTATTATGTTGATACAACTTAAACAAATTATTTCGACCAAATTAGGTACCATAAAAACGGTTTTTGTGAGTTAATCTTAAAAGATAGATATATACTATTGCGGACTGTTTTTTAGATCATTAAAAGAGCTATTATTCTTTCATACATATTTTTTGTGTATCTTGAACCGTTTTCACGGCGCACGCAACGGAAGGCTTCAAAGATGAACAATTTCTCCCGTTTTTTACACATTTACCACTATATCTTTGCTCTTGATGGTCGTAGCGTGATGTTATATAGCCTATAGCCTTCCTCGACAACTGGACTATCCAACACAAAAAGAATTTTTCAATTCGAACCAGTAGTTTCGGAGATTAGCGCGTTCAAACAAACAAACAAACAAACTCTTCAGCTTTATAATATTAGTATAGATACGCAAAGTTTATAGGTAACGTTACTTTTCGGATGGCGGTAATGTGTTTATCAAGCAAAACGCCTGAGCCGATTTTTATGATTCATACGTCGATCGGTTCTTCTTAGTCCGACGAGTGTCACTATAAACATGACGTCAGTTAAAATTCAATTAAGCGACTACATGACGCCATTTTGTAAATATAAAAAAATGAAAGTCAATAAACTATATCATGCGGGGTATGGTTGAATGAGTATTGAAAAATCATATTTAGTTTTTTTCATCGTTTTTAGATCTTAAGGGCCGTATCTATACTAATATGTATTATAAAGCTGAAGAGTTTGTTTGTTTGTTTGAACGCGCTAATCTCCGAAACTACTGGTTCGAATTGAATAATTATTTTTGTGTTGGATAGTCCAGTTATCGAGGAAGGCTATAGGCTATATAACATCACGCTACGACCAATAGGAGCAAAGATATAGTGGTAAATGTGTAAAAAACGGGAGAAATTATTTCATCTTTGAAGCCTTCCGTTTCGTGCGCCGTGAAAACGGTTCAAGATACACAAAAAATATGTATTAAAGAATAATAGCTCTTTTAATGATCTAAAAAACAGTCCGCTATAGTATATGTCTATCTTTTAAGATTAACTCACAGAGACCGTTTTTATGGTACCTAATTTGGTCGAAATAATTTAAGTTGTATCAACATAATAACACAACATAAAAATAATCTTTATTCAAATAAATATGTTGTTGGTTAAGAGTACTTCATCCATTATAACGCGGGTAGCACCGCAGGGCACAGCTAGTAGAATATATAATCGACTTAAAGTTGAGTAACAAACATTCCAGGCATAATATTCAGTTAATTTCTCATGAAAGTTAGGTAGCAGTCGGGTTGTATTTTTTCTTAATTTCATTGAAAACATGTAAATTTAAACAAAAAACAACCGATTTCAAACTAAAACAAAAAAACTACTTACGATGGAAGATAACTCGTTTTAATAACAAGGTGACAGAGTACCCACTACCTGTGCACCTAGGAACCCCTATTATACCCGTGTGGCCCGGAGAAGCCACCTTCTAGGTCTTCATGTCCCATCTTAGACCACATCGTCACTTTACATCAGGTGAGATTGTGGTCAAATGAAGGCTTATCGATAATAAAAAAAAAAAAAAAAAAAAATACGAAAGCTCCCCTCAATTTCTCTATGCATTTAGCTGGAGGGTGTTGATAAAGATATAAACGTTTATTATGACATTATTTTTTAGTGCTAAACCCGTCGATGGCAGCATGTTATAACGGGTAACACCATGATTTGACGGTTTTTGAGTTTTCCGATATTTCGTCGCTGTTGCAAGCGCCATGATCACGGAAACAACTGATTAGTATTTTACCCGTTTTAAGTCATAATATTCTTAAAAACCATGATAATTTAAAAAGTTTATTATGTCATTAAAATAAAATAAAATTAAATAGTGTACAGATGTTACATAGTAATTGTTTTAAATGCTGTGCTCACCATTTATTAGAATATATATCATGTTATTTAGATGTATAACGGGATATTTACCATGATTGATTGTCTTTCGAGTTTCCCGATATTTCGGCACAGTCACATGCGCCATGATCACGGTTAAACTGAAGCTGCAGCGATTGGAGTAAACAGTTTTATTGGAAGACAAATCGATCTACCCTCTTTCTCACTCTTTTATTACGAGTCGATGCTTCACTAGGGTTGGGACATGTTTCACACCCCACTAACACACTATCGCGACACACAAAACTGACGGTGTCCGTTTGGACCTCCGTTGCAAATCCGTTATAAATCTAAATAATATTGATAACCATGAAAGTTTCCAAAGTTATATATACAGGGTGGAAAAATCGAATGCCACATGGATGGCAACTACCTAAAATATTGTAAATAGCACATTTTGTGTAAGGGAGACTTTCCTTTGATTTTAAAAACAATCAATACTGCATTTAAGGATTTATGAAAAATCGTTTGCCTCAGTCGGGACTCGAACTCTCGAAAATAATGTGCTCTATTTTATGATGCAGATTGAAAGGGTTACTGATAAAGTTCATTTCTTCTCTAAATAACAAATACAATCAGAATAACGAAAGGAAGGAAGGTATGCGTTCGAAATGTGGTTGTATCGTCGCATGCTGCGTATAAGCTGGACGCAAAAGGTGACCAACATCAATGTCTTAAAACGAATGGGTATCATAAGACCTAGTCTGGTAAGAACCATCACACAGAGAAAAGTTGCATATCTTGGTCATATCTTACGACATGACCGTTATCAACTGCTGCAAACAATTATGATGGGGAAAATACCAGGCAAGAGGGCTGTTGGTAGAAGGAAAACTTCCTGGCTGCGTAACATCGGGCAATGGACGGGCATAAAGAAGGCAGAAGACCTATTCAGGCTAGCCCTGGATAAGGAAAAGTTTAAAAAGATGACCGCTGACCTTCAGTAATGGAGAGGCACTATAAGAAGAAGAAGACATAAATGGTAACCAAACAGCATGTGCTATGACAGAACTAGGTCCTGTCATAGCTCTTGCTGTTGCGGTGTGGTTTGTCCGGTAATA
Organism: Gymnoscelis rufifasciata; assembly: GCA_929108375.1. Taxonomy (NCBI): domain Eukaryota; kingdom Metazoa; phylum Arthropoda; class Insecta; order Lepidoptera; family Geometridae; genus Gymnoscelis; species Gymnoscelis rufifasciata. The sequence goes on along the minus strand of OV815327.1, from coordinate 398,788 downwards.
TTTTATTAATTTATCTTAGAAATTCTGGTTAACTTTTCGTGGAACCTAACCGCACCTGACATAACAATATTATAACAATTATATTTGACTGCCTCAGTGGCGCGGTGGGCGAGAGTCCGCTTGCGGCGCAAGAGGTAGCGGGTTCGATTCCCGCCGAGGGGTCAAGTGTTTGTATGTTCTGCAAGCACTTTCTCCTTGGTCTGGGTGTTTAATATGGATAATAAAATATATCTATGTATGTATGTATATTATATTAAGTATATTAGATGTCTAGTACCCGTAACACAAGCTAAGAGCTTACCACGGGGTTAGATGTTGTTGTGTGGATTGTCCGGAAATATTTATTATTATTATTATATTTATATTGTGTGGGGTTTCCCACAAAATATAAATATAATTGAAATCAAGGCGTTACAGTTTCGCGTTGAAGTTTCGCGAACCGTACCTAACAGTTTCATGCAAATTGAACAAAATTTCGCAGCCACAAGCTCACTCCTGAACTTTAATGCTCTATTATCTTTGCACTTTCTTATCTTTTTGCACTTTTCTTCAATCACAAAAAAAGGTATCCAGTATTTTAAGACGATCCTATCCGACGGACTAAGCAGAATACGTATTTTTTAGTAGTCATCATGCCTATTATGTCACACCGTTGCCGAATCTCAGTCTAGTCTAGATACAGGAAAGTCTAGATGCTTAGCAGTCTAGCTGTGATCTAGACGATAATTTACGTGAACGCGTGATTTCTGTGCCAAGTGTCGCCGGTTTCGTGTAAACGGTACGAATAATGGCAGAGATTATTGGCCCAGTTTTATTTATAGTGTTCAGCTGTTGAAATGAACCTATTAAATTATATACGACTCATCGACGAGTAAAAGCCGTGTTGTCTATGTGGAAGTCATTTTAAATTCAAGTCGCCCGCCGGCGCCGTGTCTATCTGTACTTATATTCGCGAAATCACAAAACCAAAAGGAGTTTTTATGTGGTTTTAGCAATATAAATACATATTGAAGAGGAAGGTTTCTGAGCATTTAGGACTTGCTAGTTAAGAATAAAAGTAAGTTTAAACCGAAGAAACTTTTCATTTATAGTAATACTAGCTGACCCCAGCAAACGTTGTTTTGCAAAATGAGAAATAGATGTTGGCCGATTCTCAGACCTACTCAATATGCTCACAATATCTCCTGAGAATCGGTCAAGCCGTTTCGGAGGAGTACGGGAACGAAAACTGTGACACGAGAATTTTATATATAAGAAGATAAGAAGAGCGAACAGCGCGCGGTGCGAAACGACTAAAGCCCTATAATTTATTGAATCTGTCATCTAAATTTATAGATACATAACGTTTATACGTAATATTATAAAGATGAAGATTTTGTTTGATTGTTTGTTTGAGCGCGCTAATATCACGAACTTCTTGTCCGATATAAAAATTCTGTCAGTGCCAGGTAGAATATTTATAGAGGAAGGCTATGGGTTAATTTATCGCCGGAAAATATGTCTTTACCGCGGCAATATACATAAAACAAGGCACATGCGCGGGAAAAATATAGTTTATTGATAAAATAATTAGATGTCACAATTGGTTTTAAGTAATTTAAATGTCTAGTACCCGCAACACAAGCTTATCACGGGGCTAGATGTTGTTGTGTGGATGTCGGGCAATGTTTATTAACTTAAAAAAAAACGGTAGATGACAACATAATAATATTATGTCTGTTTTTTACTTTATCTTGCAAACGTTAAATCTTGACGTTGCTGTGCATTGAAGCTACGCGTGTCACAAGCTCCCATCTTTGCACTGTCTTAGTAAATTAATAAAGCAAAAAAATCTGTCCAGTATTTTTAAACGAGCTCTCAAATGGACTAAAAAGAATACCGATTTTAAAGTAGTTATCATGCCTATTATACCTACTTTGTGACTAAACTTGCGACTGGGCGACTATAAGCCCCAATATGAGAAGAAGTCTTTCAGGTCAAGTGTAGAGTTCGCTGTGTGGCCATTAGAAGAATATTTCCAGAGTAGTGACGTCAGCGCGCTGTAAACAGACTGACTCACGCATTCCACGTGGCGTTGCGCGCGCAGGTTGCTTAGCATAGCTTCACTTCTTACTGACAATAGAGTCTTATGGTTTGGCTACAGTTTGGCAGTGGGAAGAGGCAGGCCGAAGGAAAGCTGGATGGACTGAGTGAAAGATTACATGTGGAAGAAAGGAGTGAGGGTTGACATGATGGGTGAGGAATGGAAGCAAAAAACATGTTGTACCGACCACGTAATGTGGGGTAAGGTCAGGATGATGATGGTTAGGCTACATTAACGGAATACGGCGAATATTCGTGTCAACGCGATGAGGGCGCGTGTGTGTGGCCGGTTGTGTTTGGATCGTTGCAACGCGAAGTAGGTATTCGGGCGAATTTTTTGGATATTTTACAAAGTATTTGACAATATGACGCTATTGAGAGGGTTGGATTAAATTTCATCGTTTATAGTTTTTAAAATGCATATTGATAAGTTTTTGTTAAATGTGCTGTCGGTGGTGCCATAATAAATAAACAATATAAAATAATTGGGACCTTCATACAAGAACATGGCATGTTTTTATTTGTAATTAATTATTGTTAGCTAATTTCTTTTAAAATTAATTTTGATTTATATCGTATTTGTATATAATGTTTTTACTACTACTCTATCACTGTTACTAAATGTTATATTAATTAGTGTAATTGATTTTTTTAAGTCGTGCTATTTAACAAATAAATAAATAATAAGAACACGAAAATTGTCAAATATAATAAAAGCTGTGTTGTTCTATTTGCTTCTCAACTCAATGTAAAAAAAATAAGCGAACTGTCAAGATAAAGTTATTTCCTTGATTATTTATTTTCAAAATGTAAGTATTATTATATTTAAATTGACCTGTCCATCTAGGTATGCCCTGTGCTTCTAGGGAAATAAACCTTTTTTCTTTGACTTTTGACTCTGAATTCACTCTTGGCTCGAAGATACTCAGATTGTAGATATCAGGAAATACAGCAGCAGGGAGCGAGTGATGATAATGAACAATGTTTATTGAAAGGATACTTCCACTCCACGATATCATAACACAGCTTCCTCAAGGGGTTCTTGAGGCCTAGGAAGAAGAGACTCCGCTTAGGCCTCTCGGGCTGCGGCTTGCCCCGCGGGCGCGGCGGCTTGCGCGGCGCCGGCGCCTCGGCCTCCGCCGGCGTCGTGGCCTCCACGGTCGCCATTCTGACCTGGAACGACAGAAATAATTATATATGTATAATCTATATAAAAAGCCGTGTTGGCTAAGTGGAAGGACACTCGACTTTCATTCCGAAGGTCGTGGGTTCAAACCCCGCCACGCACCTCTGGATTTTTCTTCTTGAGAGATTTATGTGCGCTTTAAACACGTGCTTTAACGGTGAAGGCAAACATCGTGAGGAAACCGGCATGTTCTGAGAACTTTAAAAGAGTTTGAAGGACATGTGACATTCACCAACCCGCACTTGGCCAGCGTGGAGAATTAAGGCCTAATCTCTCTCGTCAAGAGAGAAGTCCCTGTGTCCCAGCAGTGGGAACGTTAATAGGGTGATGATGATGAAATGTATAATCATAATTTAAAATATTAAAAATATCCGATTTATAACTTTAAAAGTAAAAAGTCATATTATTTTGTAATGTGAACGTGATGCGCTTTCATTTGATACCCCACTCGAGTTTATTTGCAGATTTTCGGTTTTCCTTCCCCACTCTCACCCCCATAACTATTAAACGGCTCGACCGATTTTCATGAAACATCTCTACCAGCGCAAAACTAACAAAAAAAATTAAATTGAAATAGCTTCATCCGTTCGGGAGCTATGATGTCCCAGACAGACAGACAGATACGTCAAACTATTAAATTGAAATAGCTTCATCCGTTCGGGAGCTATGATGTCCCAGACAGACACGTCAAACTTATAACACCCCTTTTTTTTGGTCGGGGGTTAAAAAGCAATGTATTTCTTGAAGACAGCTTAATATAGATCTATATTGCTTTTGCATTTATAACATTAGCAATAGCAGTAGCAGTAATAATACAAACATTATTTCTTTTATCTACAACGATTCATTAATATTTATTTAAAAGCATTCAACGGACCATTAGTAATAGCCCACTTTAAATAATAGATTTCGTAATGACTGTATAATGTTTATTTTCATCGTGGTCTATTGACTGGGAAGCTATGTTATACTCGTAGTTGTATTGCATCACATCAGATGGTTACGTAGAGTTAAGGATAAGTGGCGAACTGTAACGCTACGACTTTGAGGAGAACCTATGACAAGTGGCGATCACAATAGGCCTTTCAGGCCGCAGTGACACAATAGCCACATTAAACAAATAAAAAAAAGGTTCCGTACCCAAAGGGGAAAGTTGGAAGGGATTCAAAGACGATCTTAAGGACCCAAGTCAACGTCCCCTGGAAGATATATCCCCTGCCTAACAACGAACGTTGCTCTTACACACAAGACAACCAGGCAACCTTTGGTTGGACAGGAAAGAAATAGAACGACATAGACAGTGGCGTAACGTAAAGAAGATTTATTTATTTCTTTAAGGTATATAATTACATGGTCTTAATAGTAAGATGCACATACCAAGAACGACAATGTAATTAACTTAATTATATTTAAAATATTATCATTACACAGATATACATTCCAACACAAATAAAATATACTTATACATAAAAACATTATTAAAAATTATACGATCCACAAAAATTTTAGTTAAAAAAAATTTTTATTTATCATACATCCCTAGTTGCAGCCTCTTTGAACTTCGCCAAAGACGTGTAAAATAGGTCAACTTCCGATATAACAAGCTTATAACTAACTTACTTTGGGTTTTTTTTCTGTTCACGTCCGTAAGTGTTAACTGAATCCTTACACGTGACCTCCGGGTGGTGCTAAGAACAGTCTCTGGTGGTAGGCTTCGGCCGCGGCTTGTGACCACCCTCCGGGCTGGGATACGCACTAGTGTAACGAGTTTTTCGTGTTTCGTAATGTGGTCCGGAGAAGCCATCTACCTTCTAGGTCTTCATGCCCCATCTTAGACCACATCGTTACTTTACATCAGGTGAGATTGTGGTCAATGAAGACTTATCTAGCATAAAAAAAACTAACTAGCTAGTGGATGCAATTTGGTCAAATTAGTGATGTACTCATATCAATAAATGTTTTGTACAAAACGTGTTTGTCTCGCGTTTTTACGTTACCTAATGTAAACAGCCGGCTGCGGTCAGTGAATGTGGGTATTTCGATACCAGACTGCGTCAGCGTCCGCTTGTGTCCGCCGACAGATGGATATATTTTAGTGTTATTGTTATTTAATAAAAACTAACGGGGCTTGGCTTTAGAATCCAGCCGCAGGATTTTGGGGGTGCTGATGCGCGATTTAAGATGGCATTGGTTTCCCCTTTCCAAAAATACCACCCCCTCACCGCGGAGATGCGTACTTTTTTTTAATAAAAAAAAAAATTGTTTTCGTGAAATGGAACGTTATTTTTGTATAAAATTTTATAATATGTAATGTTTTTACCTTAAAATTACAATGCAATCATATAAGTAGCGTCGACGAGTCGCGGGGAAGGTGAACCAATTCCATCGGGAAGTCAAGAAGGTAAGAATTACAATTAGATAAGGTTAGATTGTACCTTTATAACCTCACTTCAATTTGCAAATCCGAATCAGTGCACACTACATTGGGTTGATTTAGGTCACTTTAAGTTGCAAATCCGAATCAGTGCACCCCTAATTCCACGTGGTCTTGTCTGTCACACAACTAGAGTGTATATAAAAAGCCGGAGGCGCGGAGGGAGAGCAGCTCCCGCCCGCCGTTACAAAGCGCAGGCACCCGTTCGAGCCGGAGCGGCTGAGGCTGGTCGCCGAAGGCGACCAATAAGCCGAAGCTGCGGAGGTGAGCATGGGTGACTGCGCTTTGTTACGCAAGGGCGAAGGGGCTGCACTTCCCGCAGCGCCGGAGCAGTTTATTAATACTATTTTTTTTTTATTAGAGCCTGAAGATGATGGAGTGCTTGTAAAGCGCCATTTACTTCGGAAATTGTGGCGATGTTTAATTTGGCTCGTCTGATACGACAACTTGACACTCGCCAACTCGAATCGCATTTGCTGAAGAGCATGGGTTAATTTTATCAACAAAAGAGTGTAGAGTGCACCGTAAACCAATAAGGATTACTTAAATATTGTTTTTTATTTAATATTTGTAACTGAGAAGCTAAGAAATTATTTAAAACCCTATTTTTGAGGTTAGATTTTATTGAATTTCAAATTGCTATATCTCCTAAACTACATATTTCCGCGGGGGGGGAGTGGTACAGGGGGTACCTCCCCCTCCTCCCCCCTCCCCCCCTCTACCTCCCCCCCCCAAAATCGTGCGGCTGGATTCTAAAGTTTTACCACTAACGGCCCGCCCCGGCTTCGCACGGCTTTTATTTTATTCCGCGGCAATTATTCGACCGCCGTAAAAACAATCCTTAAACTCCAACGAACATTTTAAAAAAATTGGCCAAATTGGTAAAGGCGTTGTTGAGTTATGCGCTAAGCAACACATTTTGCGATTCATTTTTATATTATCAGATAACCTATCTTATAATATAATTTTTTGTATTTAAATTAACCCCCGACAAAAAAAGAGTGTTATAAGCTTGACGTGTCTGTCTGTCTGAAGTGGGAGGACACTCGACTTTCATTCCGAAGGTCGTGGGTTCAAACCCTGCCTCGCACCTCTGGATTTTAGGAACAAGAGCCAGAACAATAGTTTCAAAATATAAACTAGAATCTAAATGTTATCATAATACGTATCACTTTTTAAATTTTCTATAAACATATGTACAGTCAGAGTCAAATTGATATAATTGTCTTGTACAGTCAAAATAATCTGAAAAACTTAAAGTCGAATGGGGATGTCGCAGTTGAAATCATCATAATACGAAAAATAAACAAAAGAAGTGCAATGTTTTTTACTACTTTGGGGTGCATACAATATTATGATGAGTTTAATGTATCAATTTAGTTATAAATATGTCTTTCAGATTTTTTTGAGTAGGTAGGTACTCTAGACGATAATATAATTTTAACGCTGACTGTACGTCTCAATCTATTTTAATATAATTCATTGATATCTCAGGATGTTCCATAAAATTTACGATAAGTACTAAATCATTTATGATGCGATTCTCGTTTAATGAAAACAGCGCTTCGGGGAATATCTACATTTTATTTCTTCACGAAATAGGTTTAAGGGTCATTAATCGTAAGTATTAGGCAGGACTTAATAAAATGGAGGCGAAATACTGAAGAATAGTACTAATTCTTTCTATGTATCATATACATGTATTTACAAAAAAAAATGTATCTATGTAGTATATCAGGCACCTAACACCCATAGTACAAGCTTTGCTTAGTTTGGGGTTAGGTGATGCTGTGTGAATAGTCCAGAAATATTTATTTATTTTTATTATAAGTAAATATAAACCATTATATATATTTTGCGATAAGCTACAATATACTTCTAGACTACAACATTTATTATTTAATTATTCTCAATGTCTTTTAAACTTTGATGTTGTTGCATCTTAAAGGATACGCGTCAGAATATTAATTTGTTTACTGAGAATAGCAATATTCAGAATGTAAATCTTTATTAATACTAATAGCTGAACCCAGCAAACGTTGTTTTGCAAAATGTAAAATGATTCTCAGACCTACTGAATACGCATATAAAATTTGGTAAACATCGGTAAAGCCGTTTCGTTCTCCGAAACGGTAACTAACATTGTGACATGGAAATTTTATATATTAGATTTCTTCTTTTTAAACAGTTGTTCGAAATTGTTTTCGTTCTATAAGTTGTATTTGTTACCTTTTGTCTTGTTCGAGTGTTTGACAGGTTTTTAGATAGATTCGCTATGCGAAAACATGTAAATGGTTCATAATATACCTATTTATATAGTGTTATTAATAAGCTTATTAAAACTGTTTGTTTTACGATAGAATAAAACAAAATAATGTAGGGTGCAACACCATTCCCCAGTTGTTTATTATCTGTATCCAATCAATGTATCGATTAATCGAATACTGTGAGCGGTCGCGGGGGCCAACCTAATGATCGATACTTTATCGATTGATTTCCCCCGCCCGAGTTTTTGGAACGCCACCGTTATGTGTAACATGATTAAAAGTGAATAAGTGGGAAAACTGTCTTTCGAATAACTACCAACCCTACAAATACTAATATTGTAAAGCTAAAGAGTTTGTTTAACAGTTTCAGCGCACTAATCTTAGAGCTACTGGTCCAATTTTGAAATATAAGTTATTCATTTATTTATTTGTTGCATCATGTGGTTACAAAGGTGTTAACATACTAAATTCCCTGACATGAGCCCCGTTGGGGCATTACAACTTCAACTTAACTTAAGATGTATCCTATACTATATTTACGATAAACTATATTTTAGGAACAGTTGGTAAGTAACTTAAATAAACTAGAAATATCAATTTATATCAAGTTAAAAGAATTAATTTTATTAATCAGAATAATATTGTAGAAAACCAGGAATCAACTGCCCGTCGACGTGCAGTTTGATTGCAGTCGAGCCAACTGCATTCAAACTGCATCTGAACTGCCATTTTGCAGTCGGATTGCAGTTGAATTGCAGTCCGTCTGTCTAGACCCTTAAACGAATAGAAAACACCCATATTACCAATGTGATGCGGTATACAAACCCCACAACTTTTAAACGACTCAACCGATTTTCATTTAACATGTCTAAGAACACTTACGCGTTAGTCACATTTATTAAATTCACCTCACAGACCACAGACAGACAGACACGTCAAGCTAACAAGCTAACAACACCCCTCTTCTTGTCAGGAGTTAAAAATAAAATTAAAAACGGATGTATGGTTTTTCAGGATAAAAAATTTTCTGTGTGCGTTTCCGCACACGCATACGAGTATATGAAGTCTTATATTATATCTAAAATATTACGTGGAGAAGTATCTGACAAACAGCATACTTTATTAAACCTCATCTATGTAAATAAAAATGAATTGTTGTTCGTTAGTCTGATTAAAACTCCGGAATGGCTGAACGGATTTATCTTATTATAGTCTTGAAATGTTCGTGGAGGTCTAAGGAAGGTTTAAAAGGCGAGAAAAAATCGAATAATGCCGGAAAAAACAATTGAATAAAACCCGTGCGAAGCCGGGCGGGCCACTAGTTTACAATAATAATTTAAGAAAATATAATCAAATCGTCGCCACTCCTAGTTAGACATGATTTTAGTATATTTAGTAACCAAGCCAACGCCTAGGTACCAAAATGTAATACATAAACAGTGTAAGAGCACTCTCACCCCGCTGTGCGCGGCGGGCATCGAACCGCCGCTGCGGGCCCCCGCTGCGGCCAAACCACTGCCGAATACAAGACTCCATTATATATATCTACCAGCTGTGCCCCGCGGTGTTACCCGCGTTATAACGGATTTTCCCGCGGAATGACGTTTTCCCGCGGTAAAAAGAAGCCTATGTTATTTTTCAGGCTCTAGAGATTCTGTGTACCAAATTTCATTTAAATCGGTTCAGTAGTTTTCGCGTGAAAGAGTAACAAACATCCATACATCCATACTTACAAACTTTCGCCTTTATAATAGTAGTAGGAGTACGAGTACGAGGAGGGGCGCCACTGTGCCACAGTAAACATTGGCTCTGTAGTAAATAAAGTTTTTAAAATTTATTAGAAGCTTAATAAGAGTGTAAACGTGTAAAGTGACAATAAGACGTGATTTAAAAGAACATTTATTGAAAACAAGGACAAAAGTGGGCAAAAAATCGCCAAAAAAAACAAAAACAATAACGAGTGCTATCTCAGTGTTTTCTTACTCTAATTAGTGATTTTTATCAGCAGAGATCGTGAACGCTGCAATAGAACATTATTGTGCATAATTTATAGTAACAAAACTACGAAACTAACAGAAAACAAACATAACCTAAAAAACGAATGAAATTGCAACTTCACTCAACGTAAAAAATCAAACCAGCGCCATCTACAACGGAAGCTACGTACTAACTCGCACTTTGAAATTCACTAGCAAGAATCAAACGTCGTCAAATCAATACCTTCGCAGACGTGATAGTTTAAAGAAAAATCACGAGGGGCCGCCACTAGTACCAAAACAAACCAAATCAATCTGAATCATGGAGGAAATATTGTCGGCTCTAAAAAACATACAAAAAGAATTAGATGAACAAAAAATAGAAATTCGAAAAAGCGGAGAAAACGTAACAGAACAGGTTACACTGAATGTAAATAAAATATTTGAAGAAAAATTTCTACGTTTGGAACAAAAACAGGATAAATTAATGGAAAAAGTTGAAAGTCACGAGAAAAAGATCTATTTTTTAGAAAAACAAGCGAGACAGCGAAATATTGTATTTTTTGGCATCGAAGAAAGTGAATCTTCTTATGCTGAACTGCAAAATAATGTGCTCCGTTTTATAAAAGAACGATTTACAAGTCACATTGATTATAGAGACATACAAGAGGTTAGAAGAATAGGGAGAAAAGGTGATAGGCCTCGCCCATTAATAGCAACATTCACGACACTCGGTATGAAGATTAACATTTTCAAGAAAAAGGGAGTGTTAAAAGACACTTCTTACTATTTGATGGAAGACTATCCACAACAAGTGCTAGAGAAAAGGAAAGAATTGCAAGAGCAATTGAAAATAGAGAAAGAGAAGGGTAACATAGTAAAAATAAAATACGATAAATTAATCATTGTAAAACCCAGTAACAAAAGATCACTCCCCTCTTCACCGAAAACCCATTCTCGCACAGAAGGTGAAGCTATCACACAAGCTAACAAGAGGAACAAGACGCTAGATGCTCACTATACCAAGCAGCGCTCAAATAGTATTTCAGAAGGAGTCCTAAAACCTAGCATGCTGAATTACTTAACTAAAGAAAATAACAACAAAATTACTTCTAGAAAAGACAGAAACAACAGAGATAGACATGTATAGCAACCAAGCCCCCCTCCCTGCAAGAATTTTACTACACAAAAAACATATCCACTGAAAAATAAACATCTTCCAACCCGGTTGGTCGCCGTGGAAGATTATGACCAAAACCCTCCAAAAACTTCAACAACACATTGTCTACCTAAACATATAAAGCTCTACATATTAACTTATAACGTAAGATCACTATCATCTTACGGGCGCCTATTGGAACTCACAGAAGCACTAAACAAAATAAATTTTGACATAATAGGCTTAGCAGAAGTTCGACGTACTGGTACAAAGATAGAAGAATATAAAAACTGTATACTCTGCCATGCGGGTATAAAACAGGGATTATATGGAGTTGGTTTCCTAATCAACTTACGCCACAAGAAAAACATCGAAAGCTTCATCAGCTTTTCAGACAGAGTCGCTATACTAAACCTAAATATACATGGCAACAAAATATCGGTCATACAAGTCTACGCTCCCACAGAAGCGGCTAGCGAACAAGACATCGAAAAGTTTTACGACAATCTGTGTGAAGCTATTGATCAAACGCATCACTGGTATATAATTATGGGCGATTTCAATGCAAAAATAGGCCAACCCAAAACTGATGAATTTTTGATAATGAAACCGAACGGATACGGAGCAAGAAATCAAAGAGGCCAGCGTCTTGTCGACTTTGCCATGGAAAACAAAATAGCAATTCTAAACACGTACTTCATGAAAAAATCGAAACACAGATGGACATGGCGTTCACCTGGTGGTGAATATAGAAACGAAATTGACTATATTTTGTCAAACAAACCTGAAATGGTACAAAATATTGAAGTACTAGATTTGAACTTTTCTTCGGATCATAGAGCCGTTAGAGCAACTATAACCCTATCAAATGTAAAAAAGAACCGTATAGGATTTACAAGTAATCAAAAATCTACATTAAAGAACGAAGAAGAGATAAAAAAATATAAAGAATACATAAAAGCTCATCTCCCAATACTAGACACCTTCGAAAATACTTCGAACACGGTACAATCTTACCATGATAAAATTATTCATGTCATCTCTCAAGGTCTGCACGAAGCTAAAGCACTAAATAAAAATAAAACACATAAAGTGCTGTCGGAGAACACCTTCGCTCTAATGAAGAGGCGACATATACTACAGAACACGAAAAACAAGAATAGAGCAATGAAAAACGAACTTTCTGCGCTATACAAACTAATTAGCAAACGCATAAAGTACGACTATAACAAATATAGATCAGACACCATCGAGAAACATCTAGTTCATGCAGGCAGCTCAAAAAAGGCGTTTAAGGATCTAAGAACAAACAAGACATTGATAGCCTCAACAAAGACGGAAAACCCATAAATAATCGCAACGATGTTATAGAAATAGCAACGGAATTCTACAAAACTCTTTATAGCGCCCAGTGCGAAAAAAATCAAAACGACACCGTTTGTATGGACATAAATACAAAAAAATGTACACCTTTTGTCGTCAGCGAGGTTGTCGACGAAATAAATAATTTAAAAACAAATAAGAGCCCTGGTTCAGACAACATCACAAATGAGGCGATAAAGACGGCTAAAACACTATTGGCTCTACCATTAACTCGCCTCTTTAACCGCATACTGGAAACATATGAAACACCGTCACAATGGTCAGAGTCAGATATTATTCTTATATACAAAAAAGGCGACCCACACGATGTGGCAAATTATAGGCCAATAAGCTTATTGCCCTGTATGTACAAGCTATTTTCCTCACTGATAAACAAAAGAATAAATGTCACACTAGAAGGAAAACAACCTATAGAACAGGCGGGATTTAGGAAAAACTACTCGACTATAGATCATATACACACTCTGGAACTACTGATTGAGAAATATCAAGAGAATCAAAGGCCTCTATACGTCGCGTACATCGACTACAAAAAAGCCTTCGACACTGTATCGCATACAAGTATCTGGAACACGTTGGTAGAACAGGGGGTGGAGCACGGGTATGTACAGATAATAAAAAATATCTACAATAACAACACGGGAAGGGTTAAATTGGAAAAAACCGGCCCATCCTTTCCTATAAGAAGAGGAGTGAAACAAGGCGACCCGACCTCACCAAAGTTATTTATTGCCATCCTAGAATCAATAATAACAAAATTGGATTGGAAAACCTGCGGCCTAAATATTGACGGTTCATACCTGAGCCACCTACGATTTGCGGACGATTTAGTGCTTCTGTCAGAATCAAGTTCACAAATTCAAAATATGATTCTAACGCTAAACGCGGCCAGTAAAGAAGTAGGCTTAGAGATGAACCTTTCTAAAACAATGTTGATGACAAACAGCACAGTAGCAAAAATATCAGTAGACAACGCAATACTGAACTTCACGGACCAATATACATATTTGGGCAAACAAATCAGCTTCAATAGAGAGAGCAATGATGCGGAAATTGAGAGACGTGTTCAAACCACTTGGAACAAATATTGGAGTCTGAAAGATATTTTCAAAAGTAATATGCCAGTAAAACTCAAAACAAAAGTTATGTCTTCCTGCCTTTTACCATGCTTAACTTACGCCTGCCAGACCTGGAAATACAATGCGAAAACAAAAAATAAAATAGTCACGTGTCAAAGAGGATTAGAAAGAAGCATGCTTAACATTAGGAAAATACAAAAAATAAGACACACAAAAATAAGAACCATTACAAAAGCCATAGATGCTCTCAAACACGCCACAAGACTAAAGTGGAAATGGGCGGGGCATGTGGCTAGACTGACCGACAATCGTTGGACCATTCGAGTGACGTCGTGGAAAGGCCCTAGTGGGAAACGTCCCAGAGGTAGACCGCGTATGAGATGGGAGGACGACATCAAAACAACAGCGGGTCCAAATTGGATGCAGAAAGCCAAAGATAGGAAAAAATGGGAATCTTTGGAGGAGGCCTTCACCTGCGGAGGGGTTCTTACAGAATAAATATTAAGTTTTTATAAGATTTTAGTTATTTTAAGTAAAATATGTTTAGTTTTAATTAATAGCTAGTAAAAACAGATAGATTTAGTTAAATTGTAAGAAATAAAAGGCTTTTTTATTTTTTATTTTATTTATTTTAATAGTAGTAGGATTACTACACTAATAGCTTTGGTGTGAAACGTACACAATATACCTAGGTATGTACTATGAGGCCGTGTTAAAAAGCCGTGTTGGCTAAAGTGGGAGGACACTCGACTTTCATTCAGAAGGTCGTGGGTTCAAACCCCGCCACGCACCTCTGGATTTTTCTTCTTGAGAAATTTATGTGCGCTTTAAACACGTGCTTTAACGGTGAAGGCAAACATCGTGAGGAAACCGGCATCTTCTGAGAACTTTAAAAGAGTTTGAAGGGCATGTGACATTCACCAACCCGCACTTGGCCAGCGTGGTGAATTAAGGCCTAATCTCTCTCGTCAGGAGAAAAGTCCCTGTGTCCCAGCAGTGGGAACGTTAATAGGGTGATGATGATGATGTACTATGTATTAAATGCTTTAGGTCTCTCAATCACTTAATCACGAAATTTCAAAAGCTACTCTGCTTATGTAAAGATACACTTACAGGTCACAGGTCAAAATGACGCAAGTATGGAAACTTGCACAGTATCCGACCATAAAATTAATTGAAACAGACAACTTGTTACACAGCCTAGGCAGAGTCTAGACGAGAATAATCCTAGCAGTTCATTTATTAATTAACGACATCAAAGGAATCACTATCCCTCGGGATTTAGTCGTCACTCTAAGGAACAAGAAGTCAATCACAAAATATATATCTACACAAAATACAGAACTTTCTCCTTGATATGGGAGTTAAATATGTAGGTATAGTACAAAAATATCTATACATGTATGTCTATTAGAAAAAATGTACATGTAGGTGAAAGGTTTGACATAGTGATTTAAACAGATTATATCATTGAATAGTAATTAATTACGGGATTAATCGAACAGTATCAATCACACAAATAATCTGAGGCTCAGTTTAACAGAGATATAGATAAAGTCAACAAGTAACTCCGACAGCGTTTGCACAGAGCAGAAGCCAAAGAAAGAATGCTTCCCGGACTATTGGAACCGCACTTTAAATAGCAGTGCAACTCGTAAACAACCCCTCCACCTGCGGCCATCCGATCGGCTGTTAGACCGGTCGGCTGACACCGACCGGTACCGGCCGCAGGTAAACAAGTCGTGCGATCGAGTGGCGTGAGCGCCCCGCTCACGCCATCCGACATTTTAAGTTGATTCTATACTACTTCCACTCAGTACAAATGCACTACAATGAAGAACCAGGACGTCACGCCGTCATACACATACATTTTTTCTTTTTAGTCTACCAGTTATCATTATTATTTACAGTTGAAATCACAGGAAGTATCCTATAACTCAACCTGCAAAAATGTACAGGCTTCTTCGATACAGGCTTAGCCTAGTGAAGAAGTCACCAGATATACAGTCTGCTCTAAAAGTTATCTGCAAATAACTGAAGGACACCTTACGTCTATTAGTTTTATTTCAAAGTGTGTTTAGAATATAAGTCTGAATGTTTTTTTTGCTGAAATAAATATATATATATTTTTTTTTATTATTTAAGTTCATTAGATGTGTAGTACCCGTAACACAAGCTTTTAGGCATACCACGCGGGGCTAGATGTTGTTGTGTGGATTGTCCGGAAAAATTATATTTTTTGTTATTAAATTCATAAATTTGTAACCTTAAAACGAAAAGGAACCACTCGCTTATCTTTACGATTAAAGATAAATATATAGAAAATTATTAATAACAACACCAATTGACCACGTTTTTGACACACGTCCGGTGTGGGTTTGAGAATCATATTAGTTATTACAGTCACGATATAGTATACATACATCTCAAATTTGACCTCATCGAATTTAATAAAATTATTATTTATGATAAAGTAACAAAACTACCAAACTAAATAGCATAAGTGAATAATTCTCAAACATTTCAAACAATATAAATGCATAAAAGTTCGAAGTAATATTCTGTCCGTATTTTATTATAGCTATTCGCACGATGCCAAAAGGATACACGTGTGCAAGGCTGCCTACACTATTTCACTTTTAAAATTATCTTAATTTATACTCTTGTTTTATGTACTGTTTATTTTATCTTAAAACTGGGAATAACAATGAGATCTGCATCTCAAGATTAAGGCGTATGGAAGGAGAGAGCTCGCCGCGTAGATTATGTATTTATAGACTATTGTTTACTAGAAGTGAGAACGACGAATCAAATCAATCAATCATTTTTTATAAACACAAGAGAGTATTACATAATTGTCGCAGTCTATAGGACTTTTACCTTCTGTGCTAGTAAGAAACTGTGTTACAGCAAGGTGATGCCACGCAAACCACGTGTTCTTATAAATACCATACAAAAACACAAAAAATACCTAAAAACTAAATACTACTAGCTGACCCCAGCAAACTTTGTTTTGCAAAATGAAAAATAGATGTTGGCCGATTCTCAGACCTACTCAATATGCTCACAAAATTTCATGAGAATCGGTCAAGCCATTTCGGAGGAGTACGGAAACGAAAACTGTGACACGAGAATTTTATATAATTTAGAAGTAATTAGGGACTTTTCATCGTGAACGCATTCCTAAGGAATGGAAAGAAAGCTGCATAAACATTTAAATTGCAATTAATTGGCAAAATATGCGCCGTACTTATTAAACTCTTCAAGTAGTAGGAACTGTATGTTGAACCATGGATAAACATGGCAAAGGAGAGAAAGGCCTTTATCTGAATAGGTTTTTTAAATATAATAATAAGATTAAACAATATTATAAAGGCATATTTACTTTTGTTACTGGATCATATCTTAAGAAAGATTCCAAAATACAAACTGAGTTTAAAAAAGTGAGGTTTATCACATATATACTTTATAACTTTTAATATGACTACCATTTTAATAAATCGTCATCGTCAGGACAAATCAATAATGTGATCTCTAAAATAAAATATAAATGTTTTTGAAAATGTAGTTAACGGCTTTAATTATTTGCTTTTACAAAAGTAAACCTTTTATTATGTAACAAAGTAAGTTAAAACACGTGTAGAATTATTTCTCCACGTGTCGAAATAAGTTATACGTAAGTTGGGCAAATCGCTTGGAATAGTGAAACTTGGCTAGGAAACTTGGCAAGGACAAGACCTATAATTTATTTCAAAGGAAAACTGCGATGGCAGAACATTAGTTTGATTAAAAACTAAACTGTGTTTTAGTATTCCAATCCTGAGAAGAAATAAGTTGGTTGACAACGCAAGATCAATTTTCATACCGAATTATGTGCGCTTAACAAGTGTTTTAACGGTTAAGGCCAAACATCATGGAAACCGGCATGTTCTGAGAATTTTGAAGAGTTAAAACGACATGTGACATTCCCCATCACGCACTTGGCCAGCGTGGTGAATAAAGGTCTAAATCTATCTCGTCAAGAGAGAGCTCCCTGTTTTCCAGCAGTGAGAACGTAAAAAGGGGTGATTGCACTAATACAATCCAAGATTAATAATTAAGTGACCTCTGTCGCAATGTTGAATTTTAGATATCCTACCTGGGAAGATACATTTTATCACTAAATTAAAAAACGCAAAATAAGTATTTCTCTCGTCAAGAGAGAAGTCCCTGTGTCCAATGAAACGTTAATAGGGTGGTGATAATGATGAAAATGAGGTCACCTCAAGAACGTTAATATGAATCGATACTCTAGTTTTGCAAATAATAAGTTTAATTAAGAATAAGTTAAATTTGCTCTACTTCTTACCGAAAGATTGTTGAGAGCATTATTATAATCTACTTAATTATTATGTACTTGGAAGAGCGAGGTTTTCCTAACACAGGTATTTCTTTACTTAAAAAGGAACCTCAAACACTGTTAGTCAAATGTTAAATTAAGTTATGACAAAGATTTTTTGTATTTTTTTTTTGTATTTTGTATTATTCCACTAAGTAACTATTCGTTATATCGATATATTTCATACAATAGCAATTACTAAATACAATCCGAGGTTAATAAGGTTGAACGGGTGTCGGCGTCGGTCATTATAAAGAGCCCGTTAATCGGCTTTCCATGCTATCTTATCTACTGTGCTAATCCGCGGGTAGATACGTCGGAAATCAATACAGTCTATCTAAAGGTCATATCGGCTCAACAATAAGTGAAGGGTTTTTTTAGTGGACGGGCCGAGGGGCTGATTCGAGGCGACCCGACTTTCTAAAGAGCCAGAAAATAATAAATAATCTTAATATTATATAAATCTCGTGTCACAATGTTTGTCCTCAATGGACTCCTAAACCACTTAACCGATTATAATAAAATTCGCACACCATGTGCAGTTCGATCCAACTTGAGAGATAGGATGGTTTTTACGGCGAGAAAAATTCGAATAATTTCCGGGAAAATTTTATACCCGTGCGACGCCGGGGCGGGCCGCTAGTATAATATATGTAGGTAAAAGGTATAGTAAAAAATTCTATCTATATATATTCAATGTATGTATGTCTTTTATACCAAGTTTGTCGTTGAGTAACGTCACCATAAATGGTATATATTCGTGTAACTAAAATACATAGCACGAGTATTTGGAATTGTAAATATAACAACTGTATGGATGGCTGTTCGGTGCTGCTTGCTATCTATAAAAAAAGTGAATACAGTGTTAAAACCTTTAAGTATATATCGTAAATTTTAATGATTTTTAATAAGTGATAAAGCCCCACTTTGCAGGCTAAACTATTTTTAAACTTTATGCAGAAAAAATTAAGACACATCCGTAACCTTCGCGCACAGGAAACATTTTTTTTTTTTTTTTTATTATTGATAAGCCTTCATTTGGCCACAATCTCACCTGATGTAAAGTGACGATGTGGTCTAAGATGGAGCATGAAGGCCTAGAAGATGGCTTCTCCGGGCCACATTACGAAACACGAAAAAATCGCTTCACGCACTGGCCCAGCCCGGAGGGTGGTGACAAGCCGCGGCCGAAGCCTCCCACCAGAGACTGTTCTTAGCACCACCCGGAGGTCACGTGTAAGGTTTCAGAGGGTTACCACTTACGGACGTGAACAGACAAAACCTCCACGAACCTGCATCTCCGGGATAGCGGCCCACCTGCATCTCGAAGATGGAGGTTCGAATCCTGTGGTCGAAGGTTATGGTTGTGTCTTAATTTTGTCTGCATAAAGTTTAAAAAAAATATATCGTAGTAGGCAAAACATACCTTCATTCTGTATTTATAACCTTTCTCCATGGTCCAAGCAAGACGGAGTAAGTATATTATTTCCCGATCATGTTTCCAGTCTCCCGCCCCCCCCCCCCCCCGGGCAACGGCCGGTCTACACAGCGTTGTTATGTTCTCCCCTTGCATTGTCAACGTGCATTATGACCGTAGCTTTTCTATTACTTTTACAAAATATGCTGATTCTACAGCTTCACCCTCAATGGCAACATTTTGAGATACAAGTCGAGTTTTATTGGACCTAGATCAAACATTAACACAATCTCACAAACAAGTATGGATTTGAATTATTGTTTGTTTACCGAGAATATTTATGAAATAAATAAATCGCCCGCTCTTTGTACTTTGATGCATTTGTCTTGTTAGTGTTTGTATTATATTTGTGGTGTACAAAAATATTAAAGTAAAGTAAAGTAAAGTAAAGTATATATTTATTGCATGAAATACATGTATCTGTTACATAGGTCTTATAATGTAATCAATTTGTTTCAATGTAATTCTACCGTAAGGCGTACAATGTCATTTACAATATTAGTGTTTACTTACTTACTATATTATTATTCTAATACTATACTTATAATAAATTATTACTTAATTATATATCTATTACATTTTCATATCTAAATTAAAAAAATAATAATCATATATTAATTTCTATTATTATTCTATTATTATTTATTATGGATAAATTATTAACATGTCAAAAAATTCTTATCGTCCATAAACTCTGCTATTTTATAGTAACATTTTTGTTCCAGTATGGCTTTTAGCTTGTTTTGAAACTGTGTACGCGGTAGTTCTCTTAGCATTGCGGGGAGCCTGTTGTAAATGGATGGGGCCATGCATAAGATACTCTTACGCATCAATGCTGTGGACGAATTTGGCTTGCAGACTTTATGCTGATCTCGTCGATTACGTACCACGACATCAGAGAGCTGATCGAACTTACTAGGGTTGCTTTTAACAAACATAGCGGTCTCGTAAATGTATAAAGATGGCACAGTTAAGATTTTATGATCTACAAAATACGGTTTACATGAGTCAGTTACTTGGAGTCGAAAGATAGCTCTGATGCATCTTTTTTGATATTTAAAAATAATTTCAGAATTAGTTGAATTGCCCCAGAATATTAGGCCGTAACGGATATTTGAGACTATTAAGCTGTGGTATGTCAATAGGAGGGTTTCTAACTTAACAATAGGATATAATTTATAAAGAATATATATCTGACTGTTAATTTTTTTACTTAAATGTTCTATATGGCATTTCCAATTTAGTTTTTTGTCAATATAGATTCCTAAAAATTTTGTAGAGTCAATTTCTTCAATTTTTAAATTATTATATTGTATGTCAAGTTTAGGTGTAGCAGTTGTTTCACGTTGTCTAAATTGTATTATTTTGGTTTTCTCAATGTTAATTTTTAAGTTATTATTTTCTAGCCATGCTATAATTGATGTCAATGTTGATTTTATGTCAGTTTTATACGTGTTAGAATTTTTACATGAAATCGTTACTGTACTGTCATCTGCAAATAGTGTCATAGGATGAGAGGTAATACTAGGTAGGTCATTTATATAGGCTATAAAAAGCAGGGGTCCTAATACGCTACCTTGGGGAACGCCAAATTTAACGGTACGAACATCTGAGACATGTGATTCTTCAAGTTTGGTTATATTATTAATCGTTGTGATTTCGGTCATTTGTTTTCTATCTTCTAAATATGATTTGATGAGTTTTAGTGATATTCCTCTAACGCCATATTTTTCAAGTTTATTGATTAAAATGTCATGTTTTACAAAATCGAATGCTTGGGTCATGTCACAGAATATAGAGCATACTGGTGTCCTTTTGTTCATATTGAATGTCACGTGATTTAGAAAGTCATAAATAGCCATATTAATAGTTTTATTTTGTCTAAATCCTTTTTGTTCTTTACAGAATATATTATTTATTTCAAAATAGTCATTTAATTCTTTGTAAATGTATTTTTCAAAGACTTTCGAAATAACGGGGATAAGAGCTATTGGCCGATAGTTATCAATACAATCTCTACTTAGTTTTTTGTGTAAGGGTTTAATAATAGATATTTTTAGAGCATCTGGAAATATTCCTGAACTTATACACAAATTGATAATGTAGCTAAGTGGATGACAAATACTACTTGATGTTATTTTGATGATCCGTGTAGTTATACCATCATATCCTACACTATTTGTATTATTCAAGGAGGATATGATACGCCATACATCTACTGGGATACTGGGCTTTATAAATAATGAGTGACTAAACGTGGAAGAAAGCTTTGTTTGGCTAAAGTTTTGTTTAATAGGTCTTATTTTATCTACAAAGTGATTATTAAATAAATTAACTATTTCTTTAGGGTTTGTTACAATTGTGTTTTGAAATAAAATCTTATTTATGTAGTCTTTGGGGAGCTTACTTTTGTTACTATTAATAACTTTCCAAGATGCTTTACATTTGTTTTTTGATGAGTTTATAAAATAGCCATTTTGTGATTTTTGAGTAAGTTTTATAATATTTTTTAACAATTTAGAATATTTTTTATAAGTTTGTTTATTGATATCACATGGATTACATCTTAGTTTCCAGAGTAGATTTCTTTTATTTTTGGAACAAAGTTTTATTCCCCGTGATAACCATTTTATTGGTTTTGATGTTTTAATGGTTATCAATTTATGTGGAAAACACAGGTCATAGAATAGTTTGAATGTATCAGAAAATTTAATATACGCTTTGTTGGGATCATTCTCATCATATACATCAGAGAACGCTAAGTTCGAAATTACCTTACAAAATTTTAAAATATTATTAGTTGAATAATCACGTCTCTTGATGCGCCAGTACGCCAGTGTATGTTTATTCTTAACAGGACAACATAATAATTGTGCCGTATGGTCGGACAATGCAAAGTCCAATACTTCTGTACAACAAGATCCTTTAAAATCATGCGCAAAGTTATCAATACACGTATTGTTCGCCAGGCGGGTCGGTTGTTTCAGAGCAAGTTTTAAGCCATAGTTCAAGAGTAAACATTCAAAATCTAGTGTAACGTTATTTCTATTTAAAATATTAATATTAAAATCACCAGCAATTAATACATTATGGTACCGTTTAACAGATAATTGATGCAAAACTGTATCCAGACATTTCATAAAAATATCAATGTTGTTTGCTTTTGGCACTCTGTACACACATAATAACACTACATTACTGTCTGTTAGCTCTACTGCGCAACATTCGAATATTCCGGACACTGAGTGATTTGAAATATAAGTTAAATTTTTAAAATTAACAATAGTTTTTCGAACAAGGATACAAACACCACCTCTTGCTCTCAAAGTATTTTTACGGCAAAAACATGAAGCTAGCGTGTAGTTTGGAATAGTAAGGAATTGTTGCCTCCCTTCCAGAATAAAATGTTCTGTTATACAGACAATGTCGACATTTACATTACGAGCTGATAGTTCTTGCAATCGAATCGTTAAGTCTTCGGTTTTGTTTATTAGGCCTGCAATATTTTGATGAAATACATATAATTTGTTACACGAGAAAAAACTCTCCGCCATTATTATTGCAAGGAATTTCTATATTGTAAGACTTTTCCGATCTACGATATATGTCCGTCATATGTTTCTCAACAAAATACATCACATCCTGAAATACAACACGCAGCCCTGTATTGTTAACTCGGCCTGTGGGCTTGTGGTACATCGTGTAGTCATAATTTAGGTATTTGTTGGAGTCAATAATATGTGCATAGTTATATAATTCAACATCTTTGAGCAATAGTTCATTAAATCTAAATATACATCGATTTGATTCATTAAAATTGTTATTCCGAGTCCTTAGGCGGTATATCGGAGTACATAATATTATATTTGTATGTGTTATTAGTTGAAGAGTCGTTCTTATTTGTTTTATAAGCTTTACATAGTCATTTAAATCGAGAAAATCTTCCTCACTAATAAAAATGATACAATAATCTTCAGAAGTGAAATTTGTGAGTTTTGTTTTCAGACCCGCAAGCAAGTATTGAGTGCAGGCGCGAGGCGTTAAATAATGACAAACATTATAGTTTATAGATGTTATCGTATTTTGGGCTATAGATAAAATTTTGTTTTCTCGATTGCTACTAATAATACATAAATTCCTAAATCCTGTAGTTTTTCCACTCTGGTTTTGTTTATTTGTTGGAGTCGGCAAAGTTTGCGTTTCTTGTTTCAATTCTTCTTGGTAATTGTTAGTTAAATCCGTTCGGAGGTCCGTCAGAGTACGTGTTGTTCCTATGGTATCTGTCTGTGTATATTTCAGTTCGGTCGCATGTTTCTCGGTTTGAGTTGATTTGTGTTGGGCATATGTTTTAGATGATTTCGGTAGAAGTTTGGAGTTTTCGTTTTGTATTGCGTTAGTTGTTTTGACAAATTGAGCTTTCTTGAACTTATTACTTGAGGATGTTGGTGACTTTGTTTGCGTTGCTGGACTGCTGCCAAGTTTTTTGTACAGTACATTTCTTTTTGCTAATTCTATGTTATTTTTCTTTAATTCTCTGTTTTCTAATGATAACTGCTCGATTTCTGAATGAGCACTATCTAATTGAATTTGAAGTTGATTTATTTTCTGTAGTAGGTCTTGTAATTGTTGGCTACATTTGTCAATTGACAGGTCTGGCAAGCTCCCCATGCTGCCATCTACAGTCTCGTCAATACTCATGTCTGAGTCATTCTTAGTGTCCTCAAAATCTAACTGTGTTCGAGCACGTCTAAGGGTAATATTTTCCATGTGTGTCATGTTTTTTCAATGTATGGATTGTTATAATACTTAATGAATTAATTTACGCTATAATATATAATAATTTATTTGATGTTAATATGTTTATTCACACAGGACAAAAATAAAAAAATTAAAAATCAAAAAGTTATTCGGTCGCACGGAGGTTCGAACTTAGGGCACTTCCACGCTAATAGGTTGTTAAATTCCGCTGCATCGACCACTGCGCCAGCGATGCTCTTGTAAGATGGTCGAAAATTAGCAATCAGGTCTAGTAAATTTTAGTTCGTTTTTCAAACATAGCGTCGTTCTTTGTTCTCTTTTTAACGGTTGCACAAAAGTGAATAATTAAAATTGTACTCACTTCTATCTGCAAAGTCCGTATTTTCTTTGTTTATTTCTCATAATTAGATCTTCAAGTATGTTGGTTAATAATTATTTTATGGATAACGTCGTTCTATTTCACTTTCTTGCTATGTTCTTAGCCTTCTGTAGTTTTTGTTGTTTTTGCGCTGTTGTTGAGCACTAATAGAGATTTCCACAATGTATGATAAGTATTTCAGATCACTTGATATATTTATGTATTAATTTTCACAAAAAGATGCACTTTAGTATTTTTAAAACAATAATATACGAAGAGCCGATCTTTACGTAGGCAGTAGCGCCATCTATGTTTTGTATTTATCTATCTATCTATAAATATTTCCACACAATCAACACAACATCTAGCCATGTGGTAAGCTCAAAGCTTGTGTTGCGGGTACTAGACATCCATACTTAATTTAAGAGACATACATATATAGATATTCTTATAATACATAAATTAAACACCCAGCTCAAGGAGGGAGTGCTGGCAGAACATAAACACCTCGCACCTCAGCGGGAGTCGAGCCCGCTACCTCTAATGACGAAAGCGGACCTTCACTCGCCGCGCCACTGAGGCAGTCAATGGAAATTAAGTAAATGTATGGAAATAAATTATTTTTAATTACTGAAACGCCATTACATCCATCAATATACGTCAAAGTTCGTAGAACTCTATATAATTATTGAAACAAGCCAAACGGAGAAGATTGAACCCGGATATTTTCGTCTAAATTTAGCCGACAGATTGGGGTCGCCATCTATAGTATTGAGGAATGCTTGCCCAATAAAGAACTGAACGGAACAAATTATTTTAGATATAGATAATACGAAATTTACATTGTGCAGGACAAATGATTGTTACCAAATAACCAAACTCCGTGTCAAAAAAGCCGTGTTGGCTAAAAGAGAGCACACTCGACTTTCATTCCGAAGGTCGTGGGCTCAAACCCCGCCACGCACCTCAGGGTATTTCTATTTGATAATTATATGTGTGCTTTAAAACACGTGATTTAACGGAGAAGCCATCTACCTTCTAGGTATTCATGTCCCATCTTAGACCACATCGTCACTTTACATCAGGTGAGATTGTGGTCAATAGAAGACTTATCGAGCATAAAAAAAAAAAAGAATGCAAACATCGTGAGGAAATCCACTTTTTATAACTTAAAAAAAAGAGTTTGAAAGACATGTGACATTCACCACCAATGCCAGCCTAGTGAATTAAGGCCAAATCTCGCCAAGAGAAGTCTCTTTGTCCCAGCAGTGGGAATGTAAATAGGTTGATGATAGACCTAATTACCAAAATAAACACTGTATGTGTTTCCCAAAATAAAAACTATACTTATCTATAAAAATAATTGAGAGATACCGACGGCAAGAGCGGTTGCAAATCATTATATTATTCAAATTTCCTCTTGAATCATTTTATCAATTATTTATTGCTGAAAACCACACAAAACATTTTCGCAACAGGCATACGCGACAGAGATTTTTATTTATCATACCTACATATCTAACTTTACCTATATATCTTCAACAATAGTTAATTTTTTTTAATATATTAATCTATAGACATTAAAATCGAACCATGGATTCTTTTCAGCTGTAGAATCCCCACGACTGGACCTGATGGACCGTTGCCATACACGCCACTCTTGGCAGGCTTGGTATATTAATAATGTGCTCCAAGATACTACTGCCCATTATCTTGTTGATTACCACGGCTGGGTTTTAAAGCGACCACGGGAAGGCATGGAGGGCAACATTCATAATAAAACATGTCAAAAAAAATGTGTATGTGCGATTCACACACGATAGAAGTGAAACTTCAGTAAATCGACAAAAGAATGAGATGAATAAAAAAAACAAAAAAGAAAATACTGTGCAAAAAGATTTTGTTCGGGCGGTCACCCATCCAAGTGCTGGCGTCGCGCAACGTTGCTTAAACTTGTTAGCGTTCATGATTGGCTTACCTGTCGCATTTCCGTTTCATCCGGTTTGTAATCACAACGATTCTAAAGAAGTTTCACTTCAATTAATTAATTCAATAGTTTTCATATATTTTTTTAAGCGCTATTCAGTGCGTTTGTCGTCTATTCTGCAAGCATTTGTGCATAGCTAATATTTATTTATTATATCACAATAATTTGCTTAGCTCGGCGGTGCAAGCACCAAATTGCATGCAAATGAGGTTAACTCCTCGTTACAAACTGATTAAGATCATCAGCATTTGCGCACTCAAATAAAATGCTATTTAGTGTGAAATCCACAAACGCGTTATGTTGCCAAGGCAATTAATTCAGAGCAGGTGTCCTCAAAAATAGCCCGTCGCTCCTCACCAGCTTATTATACGACAATACACGTTGTTTGAGTAAATATACTTCAAACGATACATTTCAAGGGCCGCATAAATCGGCATAGAAACTATAATATTTTCCGTCCTGTTTGTTGATATTTGATGAATATATCTGGGTTTGAGGAAGCTCTATGCTCAGCAGTGGACGTTACGACGAAAATAAGAAATAATGCTAGACAATTTTATCAATTAAGCAAGTAGGGAACTACAGTCGGTTCCAAAAATAACGGGTCAGT
The DNA here is from genome assembly GCA_929108375.1 of Gymnoscelis rufifasciata. Taxonomy (NCBI): domain Eukaryota; kingdom Metazoa; phylum Arthropoda; class Insecta; order Lepidoptera; family Geometridae; genus Gymnoscelis; species Gymnoscelis rufifasciata. Next base: position 371,654 of record OV815327.1, on the reverse strand, counting down.
CAGCGAAAGCGAAAAGCGCTCTCTCCAGAACTTTTGCTAGAGTTTAGATCAAGGTTAAAGTTAGATCAATGGAATAAAAAACAGAATAAAGTATTTTTATTTACGCTTCTAATAACATATTATAAAAGAGGTTGGTGGTCGAATGGAAGGTATTTCTCAGCACCGGCTTCAAAATTTAGTGTACAGCGTGCCTAATCGCCTGGAAGCTGTCAGAAGAGCTCGTGTAAAACATCAAAAACACAATCATATGATATCATATGACTTACCTCAGTATTTTTTTTTATTTCACAGAGATTGTGCACATATAAGTTTCATTTTAACTTTTTATCTTTTTAATCAAATTCTCAATTGAACAGTCTTCGCTTCATAAGGATAGCATAATTAGTTCGGGAGATATACGGGTATGCGTGACGGGCCCGTTATTTTTAGAACCGAGTGTAATATAAAAATGTCTAATTAGCTTTCTTGTAAAAAGTGTGGAACGAATTGGATATATTGGAGCTAACCTCTAAGATATTTAGGGCTTGTTCAAAGTCTGAGTAAACTAAGCATTGGTTAGTTATGTCAGAGCTATCTCGCTCTGTGAAAGTCATCAAATCACCCTATTAACGATCCCACTACTGGGCCACAGGGACTTCTCTCTTAACGAGAGAGATTAGGCCTTAATTCACCACGCTAACCAAATTTAAAGTTCTCAGAACATGCCGGTTTCCTCACGCCGTTTTGCCTTTACCGTTAAAGCGCACATAATTTTGTCTATGACATGAAATAGCGCATTGTCTAACTTTACTCGGAGACAGTGAAACAGAGCCATAGACATGTTTACATTTTTTTATTGTCAGCTGATATTCCAACGGTAATTCCTGAGGCATTACTTTAGTTTTATGTGAAAACTTATTCCCGAACTGCTTAAACTCAACCGGCTTATAAAAGTCACCTCTAAATATAATCTTGATCGTAATCTAGTTTACTGGTGTTGCTCGTAACTCATGAATATTCAGGAGTCGGACACGGATCTTACGTCAAGATTGGGACATGGTCACCGCTTAACTGAAAGTTCAAGTTTTATGACCTAAGAAGCGATAAAGCTTTTGTGAGCTTTCGAAGCTTTGGTGACAATTGCCCCCATCTCCTCCTATAGGCGCCTTAGAACCTAGTCATGGGAATCGAACCAGAAATTGGATAGTAGTGGCTTCTTGAAGCACAACACTTAGCAAGCTGAAATTAAGATAAAATATAAACCGACTGTGACTTAGCTTTTTGGGAATATTACAATCTTGGTTATTGGAAATGCTCGTTACGCAACTTTAATTGGATATATTTTAATCCTAAGCGGTCAGCCGGATCGAAAAATTATGAAAGAAAACTAAGAATATTTTTTAAATACCTATTCAACAATACCCTACATACACATAGTTTGTTAACTTTTTGTTTACAAGATCTCGTCCAGTAGAACCATATTAAATTAATTTTTATTGGCGTCATGTCTTTAGTGACACTCTCCGGAATAAGAGGAATCGATCGACGTATTAATCATGAAAATCGGCACAGGCGCTTGTTCTGTATAGTGCTAATACAAAGTAACATACAACTCCACTCCATTGCGTCGCGCAGTCGGGTACTAAGACGCTCAATAACCCGCCTGCCAAGCGTGGCAAGTACTTTCAAACCTCCTTATTGTGATCGATGAGGCTCATGTACTACAGTGGTCTTCCTACGGCCAAAACAAAGGGACGAACGTCATAGAATTCCCTCAGAAAATGAATGAGTGAAAAATACGGGGTTGATGCATCTCATGGGTGCGGCTGCCCCATTCACACCCTCGGACAGCTAAAACTACGTTGCAAACGTCTAAAGTGCTACTCAACAAGGAGTTGGGAGGGAGGAGATGCATGACACGACCCCATATTTTTTTAATTGCACTGAACTTTTATATCCACTAGGTACAACATAAAAATAAACAAAATTCGCTGTAAACAAAACAAATAACCTAAAAGTGTCTAGCCTGAAAATGCCTTAATTATTACCTACTACAATACTTCAATTACTGTGTACTGGCAATTTGAACTAAATTACGCCTTCTCGCTCGATTCTTGTTTCTTTTTGCGCGGCAAAATAAAACTAGTTCTGTGCCTGATACATTCCTACGCTAGATGTCAGTGCAGATATTCCTGTATAGGTAGTTCCCCTGCACCGAATTTTAATGAAGTTAAGCCTAATTCAGTCCGTCCATCAAATATCAAAGAATCGAAATTAAAAAAATATATATATTATGGTATATCATATAGCACGAAAGATTCACGATTCACGTTTTATATGTTCACGTGCAAGCAACCAGGCCTCAGTTTATCCGTTCTATGTAAGAAAACAACCATAAAGAAACAATCTTGTAATATCAGGGAAAACTGGCTTTCCTAATCCATGCCGTTTTTTACACTTTTGGTGGATACATTCAACAGAAAGTGTCCTTGACACAATTTTGCTCCGAAATCGCGATAAACTACTCATAGCTGCGGGCACAACAAACTATTATAAATAAATATTTCCGGACAATCCACTCAACAACATTTAGCAATATTGGATTTATAGTCAAGCCATCCATTCCCTATTGGTAAAGACAGCTTTTAACCTTTATTTACAATAATATGTAAATAATAAATTCAGTTTCATAAGGTCCCTTCGTCCTTCTCAAACACTCATAAATATTTAAGTATTCCATGAATTAAATCACATGAATGAATGCACGCGAAAATTTTATCGACATCGCTGTAAAACTATTTTAATGGGAATTCTTAAGTTTCCACAACCAAGTGTTTCATGTTAATCTGAACACACAGGCTAGACTTGCTTCTCAACTCAGTTTAAAACATTGAAGCAAACCGTTAAGACCATGTTATTTCCTTGATATTGTTTGTTTAAACAATTTAGTTTTATAAATTTTAAGTTGACCTGCCATATAGGCCATGTGCTTATAAGGAAATTAACGATTTGATTTGAAGAACATATTGATAATAATTACTATCATACTGTCAGAGAAACTTCTAAATATATCCTAAGCAACAGTTACATACTCTGTTGGCTGAGACTTCCCAGCGCTCTTGTAAACAAAATGGTTTATTTAACAAATTCCAAAGAAAATATATCTTTAACATTCATTAACAAACTGTACTCGATTACGATTACGTACTTTATGCGAACTTGATTTTATTTAGTTTTGTAAACTTTTCGCCTGTGAATAATTACGTAAATCAAAATTTAGAAGCGCCTGGTGCGTGCCTAATACCAATTTTGAAACACTGTAAACTTCACCAAAAATAGAGAGGTTCTTTCTGAACTTGTCTATGGTGGAATTAAATCACTTTTATGGGACATAAAACGGGTTTGAATGATTGATTTGAGTTTATGCCGTGATCATGGCGCTTGCAAATGCTACGAAATAACGGGAAACCCAAAAACCGTCAAAACATGTTATAAGTTTGTTTTAAGTCGATTGTTAAAAACCATGATTATTAAAAAAAATTAGTAAACTATCTGCTTTTTCGCGTCATAGCGTCATAGCATGACAGCTAGTTACAAAAATTAACTTATTTGTCTTAAAACTTGAGTAGAAATTACGAATTTCCTAAAATGTTGTGTTCCCGTAATAAGGTAGGTATATGTTTTTGTTTATATTGACTGCCTCAGTGGCGCGGTGGGTAAAGGCCCGCTTGCGGTGCAAGAGATAGCGGGTTCGCGGCCCATCGCCTACCGAGCCACTTAGGTCGTCAAGTGTTTGTACGTTCTGCAAGCACTTTTTTCTTGGTCTGAGTGATATGTATAACAACCAATAAATAAATATGTATGGCTACTTTTAAGTATATCAGATGTCTAGTACCCGCAACACAAGCTTATAGCTTACCAGGGGGCTAGATGTTGTTTTGTGGATTGTACTGAAGTATTTATTTATATCCATACTATTATTCTAAGCACAGCGTCGGTCGTGGCCTGTCAGCGTTCAATCGCGAAGAGCCCTGCTTTTGAATTTGCCCTGCAGTGGGACAGTATGAGCTGAATAATAATTATTATCATTATTATAAATGCGAAAGTAACTCTGTCTGTCTGTTGATCTTCACGAAAAATCTACTGAACCGATTTAAGTGAAATTTGGTACAGGGATTATCTAGAGCCTGAGAAAGGAGTAGGCTTTTTACCGCGGGTAAATCCATTATAAAGGGGCACTACCAGTTAATTAATATTTTTGACTTACGCAAAAAATGTCTTTGTATGTCGCCATTTTGACAAGTTAATGAATACTAGCACGAACGAAATGTATGAGACATGTTTTGACTAGTCACGTATGAAAGGGCCGTCCCCGGGCGCAGGGCAGCGCCCTACAAGTCCAAGTTAATTAATTAGACGTAGGTAAACAAAAACACGAAGTTACTATTGCCATGAAACTTTTTCATGGAGAAAAGTGGAAAAACATGTATATATATAAATATATATATATATTTTTATTATTGATAAGCCTTCGTTTGACCACAATCTAACCTGATGTAAAGTGAATATGTGGTCTAAGATGGAGCATGAAGGCCTAGAAGATGGCTTCTCCGGACCACATTACGAACCACGAAAAAATCGCTTCACGCACTGGCCCAGCCCGGAGGGTGGTGACAAGCCGCGGCCGAAGCCTGCCACCAGAGACTGTTCTTAGCACCACCCGGAGGTCACGTGTAAGGATTCAGAGGGTTACCACTTACGGACGTGAACAGACAAAAAGTATGTACTTATAATAACAATATTCATAAAATATTGCCTGGAAGAGGTAGCTTTTAACAACGATAACGTCAAAGTGCATATCTGTTGGATAATTTTATCAAACTGATGTTTATTAAAATGCTTTTAAACTTTTGGAAAACTGGCTTTAAATGGACTTTTTCTTGGTCTGGGTGTTTAATAGAAAAGATCTTTATATGTATATCTATTATATTAAGTATATAAGAAGCCGTGTTGGCTAAGTAAGAAGCCGTGTTGGCTAAGTGGGAGGACACTCGACTTTCATTCCGAAGGTCGTGGGTTCAAACCCCGCCACGCACCTCTGGATTTTTCTTCTTGAGAAATTTATGTGCGCTTTACACACGTGCTTTAACGGTGAAGGCAAACATCGTGAGGAAACCGGCATGTTCTGAGAACTTTAAAAGAGTTTGAAGGGCATGTGACATTCACCAACCCGCACTTGGCCAGCGTGGTGAATTAAGGCCTAATCTCTCTCGTCAAGATAGAAGTCCCTGTGTCCCAGCAGTGGGAACGTTAATAGGGTGTTGATGATGATGATGATTAAGTATATGAGATGACTAGTAGTACCTAACACAAGCTTTGGTTGATGTTGTTGTGTGGATTGTCCGGAAATATTTGTCCGGGAAAAAATATTTAGATATTGTAAGATTTAAAATAATTAAATGCAGGAATACATAATAATGAATAAGTACATGTTGCATCTTAAAAAGTAAAAGTCAATGTATTCAGCCTACCAGTAGGCGTGTAAGTAAATGTCAAGTCAAAATATTTATTTTTTAGTTCATTACGTACATTGAGGATTATTATTTAACAAAAACATCGGAAGGGTACAAAAAATATTAATATCCACTTAAGAAGTAGCAGAACTTGTACCTACATGTTATCGCGTTCTAGAGGTCGAATATAGATAATTTCTTATAAAAGTTTTAGGAGTGATTTATGTATGTATTTTCGCAAAGAACCAAGTTTTCTTTTCGTCATAAAAAAGGCAACAAAAGACTACGAAGAATTACTTTGATAGTAAAATTATTACTTGCACTTGGAAAAAGTAAATAAATTCATAATCCTACTAATATTATAATGTTTGCTGCTCTTTCACACAAAAACTGGAGCACAAGCTTACATATCAAAATAACAGATAGGGCTACTTTTAACGTGATATAATCATCATCATCACCCTATTAACGTTCCCACTGCTGGGACACAGGGACTTCTCTCTTGACGAGAGAGATTAGGCCTTAATTCACCACGCTGGCCAAGTGCGGGTTGGTGAATGTCACATGCCCTTCATACTCTTTAAAGTTCTCAGAACATGCCGGTTTCCTCACGATGTTTGCCTTCACCGTTAAAGCACGTGTTTACAGCGCACATAAATTTCTCAAGAAGAAAAATCCAGAGGTGCGAGGCGGGGTTTGACCCCACGACCTTCGGAATGAAAGTCGAGTGTCCTCCCACTTAGCCAACACGGCTTAACGTGATATAATAACCAACGTGAAATACCACATTTAGCATTATTTAGACATAGCTGTTTTCCCAAAAGGACAAAAGTTTATTTTTAATGAAAATAAATTGAATATCAATTACTACGCGGGTACAGCTAGTAGTAGAGTAGCCTATAAATGTTTCACCATCAACACGATTATTATATTCGTAGATCGTCCAATACTCGATATAAACCAGTGGTTTCGGTAGGAAAGAGATCCTGACTGACCAAGCCATCCGTCCATCTCGGTGGGAGAAGCCCTATTTGTAAATCTTTCGGTCCCTACAGCCACCTGCCAACAGCTACCTCAACGAACTAATCTATTTGGCAATGTCAAGGCGAACATTCAAGTTCCTAGAATAAAGAGTTTCGTCTATGGTTCAAGTTAACGATACAAACAGAAACCAAGTTACAAACAGAATGAGGGTAGCTCTATCCGACCCATACTTGTTGACAGACACTGTTTACCAACCTTTTAAACTTTTCGCTCAGCAAAATCCACTATCCCATCACAATATCACTCCTGAATTAGGCCAAACACGACCTCGAAAACATTTTGTCACCGAATCACGTCCAAAATCACACAACACTATTTATAACCTTACAACCTCGTTCTGAGCACCATTTTGTTTTCCGAACTCTACTTTTTTCTTTTTTTTTCCAAAAAACGCGGTTTTTGAACAAATATTCCCGGTTTTCGAATATTCGAACGCGGAATGTTTTATTTTTAAATAACGGCCGGGCGTTCGGTTCGGAGTTCGGAGCGAATTTAGGTTAGGACGGAGTTCGGGCGCCACCCACACAGGCGCAGGCGGACTGAAACGCCAAAGATTATGTTGTCCATGGAATCCTGGAATGTACTGAACGTTTGTTTTGTATGCGAGACGCGACAATAGTTTGTCTCCCTCTGGAGATTTAATATGGAGAGATTGCATACCGGAATTCTGATGTTTTAATAACTGAGTGGAGGTTCTTTTTATGCTTTAAGGATGACGCTTGGATTATGAATAATGAATAGAGTATGGATTATTTCTTCCTGAAACTTTATGAAATAATATGAGACGACAAATTTGTTTATAAAGTGTGCCCATCATCATGATCATTATTATTTGGAATCATATTTTGATTCATCTATATTTAAAAATAAATACAAATCTATAGAATTTTATTTTCGTCTCATAGGTTCAAGACACAAAATAATTTATATCCATTTTTTGATGTTACAAATCTTAGAAACTTCAAAAATGTAATGCAAAAAAAAAACATATTAAATAAACTCTTAGAACAGTTTAAAGAATAAGGTATATATGGCTAACAAAATCAATGCGGTCTTTGTTTCATGACATTTTAAATGAATGAAAATAAATTGTGCTAACTTCTAAAATAATTTAAAAAATCACAATAACTGTTGTCATGAAAGTTAAAGTGGCGAGACAAAAAAACATCTCATGTGCGTACAATATCGGACTCTGTTATGTCAGTATTTTTTTTTGTAACTCGTGTGAGGCACCCCACCTGTCCATTAGTCTTTGCCGTTCACACATAGAGCGGTCTTCTGGCAGACTCGCCGGCGTTTACGTAGTCGGAGCGTTCGCGGGTTCACTGGAAATACACATTTCTGCCGCGGCCGCTACTACGGAAGCTTCTCGAATGTGTCCCTCGCTTTCGGTGCAAGTTCCGTGCGTTGTGTTAGCTAAATTATTAGCTCAAAGTCAAAGTCAAAGCATTTGTTTCCTTAGAAACATAGGGCATACATGGACAGGCTGTTTTTTTTGGGCTGTGTCGCTTAATATAGATATGTACAATACATATTTGCACTAACGAGTTAGTAGCTAAATGGTAAACCTGACCGGATTTTAAACAGTCCAGTAAAATTGGATTGGTATCGTTCAAAATTCTTAATAAATAAATATTTCCGGACTAATCACACAGCAAACCCCAAACTAAGCAGGCTTGTACTATGGGTGTTAGGTGACTGATATACTAAATAGATATATTTTTTTGTAAATACCTACTTATGATATAAAGAAAACACTTCGCCCACCGAGCCACAGAGATCGTCAATATTACTAGCAATAAAATAAATAAATTAGTTTTTTCTATATTTTCTATGCATATCAAGCCTTTTTTTATAAAACCAATTCATAAAGAGTACCGAAAGATTAATCAGAACAGAAGAATTTCTTTCTTACCTTGTTTAACAATTTAGTTTCACTGTTTGCTTGTTTCAGCTTATTGCTGAAATATACCTATTTTGATAGTAAAAACAGTAGGTAATTTAAGCAAGTAGCTTACCATCTCGGGAAAATATGAAAAATCCGCAGAAAACCCTTGTAAAAGGCTAGTATAATCAAAATAATTTCTTCAAATAGCTTGTAAAACTATTATTTTCTCTATAAGTAAGTAAAATGCAAATTTAATTTTGAGAAAATAAATATATTTATTACTTTAACTACGTAGCTAAGAATAATTAAAGAAATAACATTGACTTGACAGTTCGCTTAATTTTTTTACACTTAGTTGAGAAGCGAATAGAACAACCTAACTTTCATCTCTTATGTCGTTATTATAACAATATTGGTGTACAACATGGTTACCAATTAATTTAATCATATTCATTCATTTGTTGTTTCATATGGTCAAATAAAGGTGTTACATTAATTTTCATTCCCAGATATGAGCCCCGTTGAGATTTAAATCGGTCCAGTAGTTTTTGCTTGATACAGGAACAGACAGACAGGGTTACTTTCGCGTGCTTTCGCATTTAAGTAGAATATTAGTTTTTAATTCTCGATCGAAAAGGTCCTTTATGAATTAAAATCGAGAACGATTGATACTACTAATAGTGAGGATGACGTCTACAACTGTGATTCAAGCGCAATACGGATGAGTACGTCTGTACGTGTGTTTGTCATAAATATAATAATATGTCTGTGTACAGAGCCCCTTTCAAGAATCCATCGTAGTGAAGAACAGCCAAAATGAATGAAGCATTATTTCAATATTATACTTTGTGTACCATGTACAATCCGGTTCTACAATATTTTTACTTCAGCATAAGCGAACCTATTTTCGTTCCCACTGCTGGGACACAGGGACTTCTACTTGTCGAGAGAGATTAGGCCTTAATTCACCACTGTTCTTCAAACTCTTCAAAGATCTCAAAACATGCCGGTTTTGTCACGATTAAGAAAAAAAATATAATTAAATACAAAATTTATTTTGTTAAGAGAGTTTTTATGCCTACTGACGACACTAGGGCAAAGATATATTTTATTGTACCTATCTATTTTAAGCAACACAGCACAAAACATTTGTTGATTTGCAATGAGTCATAGAAAATAGGAGTTAATATTATTAACAACAGGTATTTTTTTGTCAGTTTACAAGTGAGGGCATATTGCTTGATCTTATTATTTTATTTCTCTTATATCGTTCTAGATGGTTACCTGATGGTTCAAATGTTCCTATTTTTTTACGGGCCTGTAGGTCTATAACTAGAACAACAGCTATCTTTATTCTTGTAAAATTTAATCCAAATCGGGCTTCGCTCGCAATAATAAACTTTATCAATAAATGCGGTATTTTACCGAGGTAAAAAGAAGCCTATGTTATATGTAAGCTATATTCTTATATGTAAGCTATATTACAGTGAATTTTCATCAAAATCCCTTCAGTACTTTTTGCGTGAGAGAGCAACTTCACACTTACCCTCATCCTTACAAACTTTTGCGATTATAATATTAGTAGGATTAACACTATCATTTCTATTACTAGAATCATTTGAGTATCTCTATTTTAATCTGAATCGGCCGAACTATCAATAAACAATTTTATTAGATCCACATACTTAACCTTGTAATAGTGTTGGTCTATCATTATAATCTCCTCATTTTAGAATATTAGCGAAATATTTATGTTAACACTTTCAAAGCAAACAATCTGATTTGTTATATTAAGTTTAAGGGTCAGTTCAAACCGAGACGAGACGAGGCGCGATGCGTAGTTTTTAAGATAGCCGATAGATGTAGCATACATAATGATAACTTTAATTACTACACAAAGAGATACACGTTTTATTGCTTGGCAGTGCTGTGCTCAACACCCGGACGGGCGGCACCGAAAACCAGCGCTTTGTCTACATTCGTGCAGATACAGCAGATGCTGAGTGTCGACTCATTTGTGTACTTTAATGTAAGTTTAATTGAATAATGTTATCTGTCTTATTTTTGTACATAAATAAATATTTTTCTTTGTTCTTTCTTGCTTTCTATTGCAATAACTAGGAGCCGTAGCCGCCTTGACGTGCGAAGGTCGCCTCGGCCTGAACTGACCCTGACGCTTTGACCAAACCTACGCGTCAGCAACGTGGGATCATTTTCCCGCTTCGCAGTCGCTCACGCCGAAGCTTAAGATGTATTTTATTTAAGAAACTGTGTTTTAATGATAAGATTGAGAATACTGACACTGATAAGGCTGTGTTTGGACAGGCTTCAATGTCATAGACGAAGGTTATGCAGAGGGTGCTCTTAACATGGCAGATGCTTGTGTATCTTATTTGATACATTGAGTTGTCACTTTTTGATAAAGTTGATATCATGTATATCAACTTTATGCTATACTCCTATACTCCATAGATGGCCGTCATCCGCCAAAAATAATAATGTTATAATGTAATTAATTAAAATTGTAAATCAATAAGATTTAATATGGACGTAGGATCTAGAGTATTATTTTTTTTATATATAAATCTTGATTATTTGAGGAGTTTTAATATACATAATAAAACAAAGTGGCGTGTTTTTTCACCACTCATAACTTGAAATCGGCTGGAGCAATTTTAAGGGTTTTTGGTTTGTCCGAAAAGCAAAATAGTTGTTTTGATACTTATTTTTCGTCTTAATAGTCTTTTTCTTTATCAAGGGTAACTCTCAGCTATCGGTGCTAGTTTGAATAAGTTTTTCTATATTACTCGTATTACAGGTGACTTACGCGCAAGTGTTAATAGATATATTTGATGAAATTCGGTTGAGCCGTTTAAAAGTTGTGGGCGTGAATGTGGGGTGGAATAACCGGATGTGTGCAAATATATGTATTTCCTTTAAAGGATCTTTAAGGGGGATTCTTTTTGGAATCAGATGTTTTTTTTTCAATGGCGGACTAGAAAGTATGCAAAATGTTGGAACCCCTTTAACTAATTTATAGGTCGTCCTTAAACGCGTTAAATCTAATTCATCAATGTCGTGGGCGACAATGTAAGCTACAAATATGAAGTGTACGTTACACAACTGGGTATGTTCTAATCCATCATTGTCATGACAGAGGCAGAATGTCGACTACAAAATATATTATTATTTAATATCGTATTTTGTAGAAACATATTAGCTCTTTGAAGTGGCAGTGGGCAGGTCACATAGCGCGTAGAACAGATGGCCGTTGGGGCCGAAAAGTTCTCGAACGGAGGCCGCGGATCGGCAAGTGCAGCGTCGGACGCCCACCAACAAGATGGACAGATGACTTGTTCAATCTTGCTGGCTCACGGTGGATGCAAGTAGCGACCGATCGGAATAATTGGTCGTCTTTGAGGGAGGCTTATGTCCAGCAGTGGGCGTCTAATGGCTGAAATGATGATGATGATATATTCGTAGCCATTGGTAAAAACCTACCTAGCTAACGTAAGTATCACGAGATGTATTGAAAGAAAGTGTGCCGACTTGTGCTTGTATTATGAAGTCGAAGTGATCGACAGTATAGTTGTTCCGATATTTATCGTCTCCTAAATCTCAAAGTCAGATCAAACGTCCAAAGGTATCGCAACGCGGTATCGGAATGTGAATATTATTTAATAAATTCTGCGGTAGTCCGGCTGCAACAACGGACGCGGTGGTCTGAAGCTATCGTCGACCAACCTTGACGATCGGTCGGGGTTTGGACTCGCGAACTACATGCATTTGCGTTGATCTAGGTAGATGTATGTCAGTGGTTAAAACTGGATCCTTTTGATCATTAACCAGTTCTTCTATGAATCGTCAAAACTTTCCGCCCTTTGTTTTGCAACTTTTATGTAGGTACTTTTCCGTGGTGTTGACTAAATTATCACAGCGGGTGGCTAAATTAAATTATATTATAAAATTTAAATTTAATTTAATTCGAGCTTCTATGTGGAATTAACGTTGCCTAACAACCATTGTCACTTATTAGGCTTATGTCAAATTCCCAAAAAAGTTGAGTTGCAGTCGAGCTAAATTGTATTTTAATTTCAGTTCGGTGTCTTATTTTGTAGATGACCTATTTTTCCTATGAGAAAAGCCTTCCAGAAGGATAAGTAGACACACTCTAACCTTTTTGGCTCCTAATGTCTTAAATAAACAACCCAAAGGCCTTCCTCTCGCGGTCAGTTTCCGATGACGTCACCCATGACGTCACTAACACCAGTAATCTCGGTTGAACGTTTATCGTTGAAGATTACAATTTCATTTTATGATAATGGAATATTACGGCGCCTTAATGAAGACCGCTACAGTACTGCCCTTTCCATAGATAAAGAAATAAATAAATATTGCTGACAATCCACACAACATCTAGCCCCGTGGTAAGCTCTAAGCTGGTGTTACGGGTACTAGACATCTGATATACTTAATATAATAGGCACACCTATAGAGATATCTTTTATTATACATATTAGACACCCAGACCAAGGCGAAAGAGCTTAATAAACATATATATATAAACACTTGGCCCCTTGGCGTTAATCAAACCCGCTACCTCTTGCTATAGATTAATCTATAATATTATAAAATAATATATATATATTTTATTTATTTTACGGCGAGAAAAATATGATATTTGAATAATTCAACCACTCAAGTATTTATTAAAAACCAATGAATGGATGAATTACTAGTACTGAATAATTCTGTTTTCAGTTTATAGGTGTGTATCTTATTAAAGCATTCAATGATATATTGATGGTATGCTGGTATCTAGATGGTCGTTGGGGCCTTTAAGTACAGGCCGTTGCTATCCGAAATTACTGGAAATCTTTGAGGAGGTCTATGTCCAGCAATGGACGTACGGCTGAAATGATTAAACGAAATATATATAAGAGGTGGGATTCGCAAGTTCGAAATTTTAGTCGTGTACGTGTATTTTATCAACGAACAAAGGGGCACTCTATAATGGTTTCTAAATGGGTGTGTCTGGCTATTAGTTTGTCATTCAAGTCTAGTAGACAAAGTTCAAACACCCTTTAACCCTTGGTGGATGAGTACTGCTATGAATATTGTAGCGCCATCTCTGGAACAACATTCGAATTAAAAACGCCTTGAAGCTGAACTAATATGCTGAAACCATTAGTTTGTCGTAATTCTCGCAAACAACGCCATCTATATACGTCTAAAGAAATGTTTATTTATGCAACTTTTGCTAGCGCCACCTAGCAGATTTACTGGGGACTTAAGTGTTGAAGAAAGCGAGTGTGAAAGTATTCAGATAGCTTGACTCAGTAGTTTGTATAATTCATAATAGATGGAGATGGTCGCTTATGAGGAGATGGGACCTCGGAGTGAACTAACGCCTGGCGCTGACTTTACACTTTGTTTGACAATTATTATTAACTAGCTGTGCCCCGCGGTGTTACCCGCGTTATAATGGATTTTCCCGCGGAATGACGTTTTCCCGCGGTAAAAAGTAGCCTATGTTATTTTTCAGGCTCTAGAGATTCTGTGTACCAAATTTCATTTAAATCGGTTCAGTAGTTTTTACGTGAAAGAGTAACAAACATCCATACATCCATACTTACAAACTTTCGCCTTTATAATAGTAGTAGGATTGTATTTATACTTGATTTATACACGAGCGCGCCCGCTTAACGCAGCGTCAGGCCGTTGTACAGAACGTAACAAAAAATTCTCGACCTATTAAAATTAGATAATCATCCTTTATTGCGCACAAAAGAAATGAAAAATAAGCTTAAAACTGTATAGTTTTAGAAAAGTGTTTGAAAGTATGTTCCGTTTTACCAAAAATTGTGACGTTGATGAACAAGATACAAAATCATTTGTTTCCATTGATTTAACAAATCTTAGAAACTTAGAACAAGGAACTGGTACAAAATTATATTTTAGTATGAAGTAGTATAAGCACATACCCATAACCAATAAATATAACTTATTATTGTCCCACAAATTTGTCAACTAGCTGTATTCTAGTTCATATTTGATATTATAGACTATTAAAATATTTACCTAGCATTTAGTTATTCGGGACGCATGCCTGGCAATATTGCGTGTCCCGGCGTTTTTATCTTTTACAAAATAGTTTACAAATTTACATTGGAATTTATATTTTATTTATTTATACATATCTATATATAGTTCACAAATTTACAGTGGAATTTATATTTTTATATTTTATTTATTTATAATTTATGAAATTTATACGGAAATATGAAAAGGGGAAATCTCGATTCGATAGGGAAAGAGAAGCATTTAATTAGTTTTGAGATATAATTATCCACACTTTAAATAGGTACCTAATATAACAAATTCGTAGTATTCCTGCCCGTAGCACATCCTGCTACGAAGAGCTACGGCGTAGCTCGTAGCCAAGTTACTGCTACGGCATTAGGAGATAGCGCTACGGAATTCTGCAGACAACTTTGCTACGGTGCTTCGTGAATAGAACTTATGCAGATATCAAAATATTTCATTTGTTTTTGTGAGTTAAAAACTACGACAATACTACAACTACAATCGAGTTTTATTGAACCAAGTTCAGTAATTTAAACACACGTAATTTAATATTAATATTGTTTTATTATTTTATGATGCTGGTTATTTTATAAGAGAGATTTGGGTGCGCTTAGACGAATATTCAACAGGAAAGTTATATTTAAAAATACAACTCTGTATCCTTAAGTGAGAAACGGAGTGCTTCCACCGGCACGCCTTGCACCTCGCGATTTTGGCACCGACACTCGTAAATAACACCTGTCAAACCCAGCTGTCTAGAAATGAGGTTAGAATAGTTCCACTTTGACCCAATATACCATCCAATGCAGGCAGCCTTGCTCGAGCTGCAATGCGCAAAAACCCCGCCACTAAATACAATCATTAAAATAACTTAGGTAAGTCATTCACCTCAATAAAACCTTGCTACAAGAATCTGTCAAGTGACGCGGTTAACCTTGTGACTGTCTCAGTCACGCATCTAAAATACCCCAAAATAAAGTATTATTATGCCTCACTACTGGCGAATTCCCGTAAAATGATTATTCATCAATACCATGATGATATTAAGCTGTTAAATCGCGCCCAAATCAATACATAATCGTGATTTGCCACCGGGCTATCACGAAAACGTCACATTTGGCGCCTAAACGTCAAACGTCATCCCGCCATCTTGATTTAACTGATTGGCCGGCGCGAGGGTTGTTCTACGCAGAGCGGACGGAAGTATGCCCGTCCCGCTCTATCCCAGTTACATAATACGGAAATGGGTGAGCAGTGTTACGTTTGGAGGAGAGTTCCGCATGCGGGCGCTCGGGGGGGTGGCTATCGATTTTTCACCGAGTTTGCGGCAGTCTTGTGACACCGGTGCCCAGCGCGAAAAACACCGACCCGCGCTCGCGTACAAGAAATACACAAAATCTTCAATTTTATATAGTATTCCCCGAATTTAATTATCAAAATCGCGTGAAAAACAGCCGGGACGTACAATAGGTGTGCGCATTGGTGCTGGGGAGTTAATTTAGTGAGTATCTGTGTTCATCTGTCACTTTTTTCTTCTCAAGGCTCCATTTTAATCAGTTTTATGTGACATTGAGGCATTTTTATCACGTCCCTGCGGGTTTTATTCGCTCTCTCGTAATTATGCTTCAATTTGTGGAAAGGGAGTTTTATGGCAATAATTTCTTTTTAATTACGATCAGCTGTTCACGCCCGCTCAAGAGGCTTTTTGACGTAAGAGCCACAATTCCACGAGCCCACATATTTTACGACAAACCAGTAAAACTGTCTTACCACGCCAATTCAGTTCATTGTCCTTTTGACTAAGATTACGAAACCTTTGTTCAAATTCTCTTGAGAAACCGGGTGAAAAATTCAGGCGTATCTTAGACGCAAAAGTTGAATTATTCCTTTTGTGAGGAATGGAAGATATTGTTTGGAATGTCGGTTCGTAATCAAGGATTTTTACCCAATAAAGCTCCAAATTAAGTGCCAATTAATAACTAGGCAATAAGTTGGCAAAGTTTATCTCTGTGATAGAAATAAGGACGGGAATAATTTAAGTACTAGAAAGCTAATATAATCTTTTTACGCCCAATTTTAACAGAATTACATACAAATCGTGCCGGTTTCTCTCAAACATCAAGAAAAGCGTTACCAAATTGAGAATCTATTACAAACGTTATCAGAAAACAGTTTTAACAGACAAAACGTGATCGAGACGCAATTTATTCAATTTCAATTCTTCACTTATCTACAGGAAAATTGTCAATAAAGGTGTGAATCTACTTACCAGCTTCTCCCTAACCTTCGTCCTTCCGACCACATGTCTCACGTTCATGTCGCTCCGAGGACTCCAGCTGTCTCCGCAGCTCTGAGCCCCATCGATCCTGGACGTGACTTCATCATGACGTCACACATCCTGCATTGCCCCTAATGGTTATTAGTTTGCATTGGAATGTGGTAAAGATGGGAGGATTAGCTTCACGGTTTTATTATATTAGTAAGGCCCTGTTTCACCATATCTGTAGGCGATTATATCTGTATATGAATAGACGGAGCACGGCATTGGGTACCATACCTCGCTCATTAAGTAACAGAATAGTATGCGTTAGACATCTCATTATTGCTTTTCAGTAGTGAAGTATTGGAATACTTCACTACTGAAAAGCAATAATGGAAACACCAAAATATTTATTTACCAATACACTGTTACGATTTCATTATGCAGCGGTCCCCGCGCGAGGCAAGCCTGTATTGTAAGCTACTCGACACTTTACTCAGATATGGTTCAGAATTCATAGTAACACATATCTCTGATTATTTTATGCTTTAAGCAAAGATAAACCATTCGCGTAAATTCATCTACCCAAAACTAAGCAGGTTACTTTTAGGGTCCACTCAATTATTTCTTTGCTCGAGATATTTATTAATATATTCATAACAAATGTGAATCATGTCTGGTTATTTTATTTTTATTTGGTTATAATGAATCTATCAAGATGATAATACTTAAATAAGCTTAACGAAACTCATGGTAACCACTATTACACCTTGCCATTAGTCCAGCGATATTAAAAATACGGAAATATGAATAAATATGTAGGTAAAGAGACAGAATCAAGCGTTTGATGAAATGCGTCTAAGTTAGCCTGGATAAAGATGGACATTCAAGTCGTAATTATTTAGATCAACATCATCACCCCACTGCTGGGACACAGGGACTTCTCTCTTGACGAGAGAGATTAGGCCTTAATTCACCACGCCTGGCCAGGTGCGGGTTGGTGAATATCACATCAAACTCTTTTTCCAAGATCTCAGAACATGCCGAAAAATGCATGATTTATTAAGATAAAATATACATTACAAAATCTTGGGATAAAGGCATTCATAATTAATTTACTTTCATTTACTTGTAAAATATTATTATAAGTATTGTCATACGCTCTGGCCTCTGTGTAACTTACCTAGGGTAACATGACCCATGTTAATATTATCATATAGGAAGTAATAATTAATGCAATGGTGTGAGCCGTGGGTTCTCAGTGGCCAGCGTGGAAATATAATGAGAAGTCCCACGTCCAATAGTAGTCATAGCAGTAATTTTAATATAGAATGGACAAATATATTAAATCCACACGGTAACTTAAAATAATACTCATAAATAACCTAAAATAATCATGCATCATAAATATAATGTGTTTAAAAATTGAAGCGAACTGTCAAGACAATGTTATTTTCTTGATTTTTGTATGAACAATTTAGATTTATTAATTTTAAGCTGACCTGTAGGTACATGTAAGCTTGTGCTTCTTGAGCAATGTTTCTATCGCTACGATGAATTTTTAGTACAATCTGGATCTTGAATTAAGAATTATTATTTTAAAATTTCAAATTAATTGACATCTTGTATAATATAATTTATTATTATTGAATTATATTCCTTAGTTAAAACAATTGTATTGTATTAATATACTATTATGTATGTACATTTTTACATATAAAAAATTTTAACCTGACTTGTAACCATTGTTATAAAAAAAGAAACTTGTAACTTCTAAGGAAATAAATGTATTGACTTTGACTTTGAATAAATATGATACGTATGAGATAAACTCCTACTACACCTAGGTTCCGTACAATTTATACACATTTTGCAATAAAAACCCCACAAAATGTTAGAAATATTTTTTTTGGGAGTGCTAAAAGATGCAGTTACAGCGGTCACCCATCAAAGAACTGGCCTCGCACGACGTTGCTTAACCTTAAATCACGTGTGTTTAGTATTTGTTGTTATAGCGACAACAGAAATACATCATTCCTCCAAATTTCTACTCTCTAGCTATCTGTGCTTAATATGCAGCCTGGTGACAGACAGACAACAAATTCTCAGTAATAAGGTCCCGTTTCACCCTTTGAATACGGAACTCTAAAAAGGAGTGCGTGCCGAGATGTCGGCGGATAATGTTAAAGAGATAAATAATAAAATGTTGTGCCGATTAATGAGGGTAATGACCAAGGTGATGACGAGATTCTAAGTCATTAGCATAGACATGATTAGAATTAATATCTCGTAATAGGGCTCTTTGCATATATTTAAGTTTACTGTTCCCATGATAATAATAATAATCATTTATTGCGTGATGGTACGCATAAGGTATTAAAATAGAAATAAGTTTCACATACTCCAAACGATATGTATAAATAGAGCATGCAAAAAAATATTTCATTTAACAATCTAAGCGTCAACCTACTCTACCAAAAAAAATAAGACTTAGTTACTCTTCATATATGTATGTGTAGTGTATCTATACTAATATTATAAAGCTGCAGAGTTTGTTTGTTTGTTTGTTTGTTTGAACGCGCTAATCTCAGAAACTACTGGTTCGAATTGAATAATTATTTTTGTGTTGGATAGTCCAGTTATCGAGGAAGGCTATAGGCTATATAACATCACGCTACGACCAATAGGAGCAAAGATACAGTGGTAAGTGTGTAAAAAACGGGAGAAATTATTTCATCTTTGAAGCCTTCCGTTGCGTGCGCCGTGAAAACGGTTCAAGATACACAAAAAATATGTATTAAAGAATAATAGCTATTTTAATGATCTAAAAAACAGTCCGCGATAGTATATGTCTATCTTTTAAGATTAACTCACTAAAACCGTTTTTATGGTACCTAATTTGGTCGAAATAATTTGTTTAAGTTGTATCAACATAATAATATTAATCTTTATTCAAATAAATATGTTGTTGGTTAAGAGTACTTCATCCATTATACCGCGGGTAGCACCGCGGGGCACAGCTAGTATAAAATAAAGAGTAACTGACTGAATGTGTAACGAATGAGATCACGTCGTAAAATGCCGACCCGCTTCGCTCACCGTAAATTGTTTTTATTTAGTTTTTATATTTCCTTATTCTTTCTGTGCCCGTGTAAAAAAAACATTATTAATATTAAATAAGAAGCTTTACACGGTTACACGGTACACGGTTACCCGCGTTTTTGGATTTTCCCGCAGGATCGTCGTATTTTCCAGTCAAGTCAAAGTGAAAGTTAAAACATTTATTTCCTTAGAAGCACAGGGCATACATGGACAGGTCAACTTAAAATTAATGAAACTAAATTATTAAAACAAATTATCAAGGAAATAACATTGTCTTGACAGTTGCCTTCAATGTTTACACTGAGTTGAGAAGCGATGAACAACACAGCTTTATCAGTTTTTACAATTTTGTAGGTTTTATTACAATTTAAGAAAGCAAGCAAGGAAAAAGCCTATAACCTCCAGCGATAAAAATACTATATAGCATTGAAATACTGGTTCTTGATATAAACGCGTTCAAGTTATAGATTGCATTTTTACCTTTGAATGAATTTCCTGAAAGGATAACTATCGCTTTTTACATTAATAAATCGTCTAAATATCGACTATCTATAATCTATTTGCTTAAATAAAGCGATCAAACCCGTGCGAAGCTAGCTTTTATAAAACCACAAGAGTTGAACACGCTTATCTCAGAACTTACAGGTCCAACTTGAACAATTATTTCACTGTTAAATAGCATGTGTATCATGGAAGGCCATAGGCTATTTTAACGTTACGGTAATTACGTTGTCGTTGAAAATCTATAAACTTCACTGTAGCTCGAAAACCTAGCTAGCAAAAGTGGAAATTAAGCGTTTTATAAAGTGAATGTGGAATCTAGGTAACCATTTATGGAACGATGAATCGATAGTGAAATGGACTGTTATACGTACCGTACGGGTTTTCGTCGTATTAGTTATTGATGTTAGTAGAGGCCATTTCGTGGGTAAGGCTCACATGAGGGAGGTGTTTACGGCTAATAGTGCTCTGACACACCCCCGATGCTAGTTAAACAAAGGACACTTAGAGTTGATAACAAAATATCATTATAATTTATAATTATTATTAGAACTGCATCGTGTAGTGTATGTTTTGCTAAAAACATGCAAGGATTTGGAATTAGCTTGAAAATTTTCGAAAATTCGAAAAATTCTGCTGTGTTTCCTGATACCTAAAACCTGAGTATCTTCAAGTCAAGAGTGAATAGGTACCTTCTAGATCTTTGTGATCCATCCTCGTCCATTTCGACAGTTACCATCAGATGAGATTGTGTACAAATAAAGATTTATCGTTCATAAAAAAATCTTTTTTTTCGTGTATCGTGTAGTGTAAATGGGATCTAACTAAAGAGTCGTCGTATTTCGAAATAGTGGTTGGGGCAGTTACACAGTAGTAAAAACTGTGTGGACGAAGCTCCACTATCATCTCAACTATTTAGAATAATTTAGAATTTAAATCTTGACTATGTATATTAATTGACATTTATAATTTTGATGGAATGAACCATGATTGAGCTGTAATTGACATTTAATGTAATCTAGACTTATTAAAATTTAATGTACAAAATTTTTGCATGCCAATTGTTTTTGAAATATGTGAAACGAATTGAAATGTAATATCTCATATGTACCATATTTCATGCAATAAATGATTATGATTATGATTAACATATTTCATAACATATTTTTTTATAGATAAACATTTCCAAGAGAGATTTATCTGCTCTTGGACTAACGGGAGGACCCTTGTCAAATTTATTTAGGGCTATTTCAGCACAACCTATGAAAAATATACCTATCATAAAAATCCTTTTACCGAGATAAAATATCTGTTTTTTTGTCTGAGGTAAATAATAATAATAATAATAATTTATTTTATTTAATTTAATAATAATAATTTATTTAATGTGAATAGTTATTTAGTAAAGGTAATTCATGTCGTTTAAAATGAATATATTAACTCTGAGAAATATAATAGAACGAGAATTGAGTGTTTCAGGTTGCTCATTTGCAAAGTCAAAACGTTTATTTCCTTAGAAGCACAGGGCATACCATGGACAGGTCAACTTTATGTTAATGAAACAAAAATATCAATTCGTCTATCGTAATAACATTGTCTTGACAGTTAAATATTAAATTAAATTGTTAAACACTGACTTGCGAAGCGAATTGAACAACACAGCTTTTATTTAAACTTAGTTATTGCAATTTTGGTGTTCTTGTATATAGGTTTTATATACATTTTTTTATGAAAGACCTCGAACCGGCCAGCTAGGTCGAAACCTCTCTGATAAATGCTATCAACTCTCAGCTCGGTGGACTGTGGTCATTCGATAGGGCGGGCGGGCGGGCGGGCGGTCCTCGGTGCACATGCATAGCAAGTATAGAGCACTTACATATTACTTATTCACAAAAATGCTGAGAGAACTAGAGGAGAGTTCAATTTAAATTTATAGTTTGGCTTTAGCTTGAGAAAATTGCAAGTTTCGCAGAATTTAGAACAAGATTGGAGAGGAAACCAAAAATTAATAACCAATATAATAGATATAAAGATAGATGAGATAAAGCTGTGTTGTTTCTATTCGCTTATCAACTTAGTAGGTTAAAAATTAAATATAATTTTTTAAAGGTAAAAAATTTAAACGGACTGTCTAACAATGTTATTTTCTAGGTAATTATTATTTAAAAAAAATATTTTGATGGATAAAATGACACAGACAGACAGATAGACGGACACGTCAAACTTATACAGCCCGCTTTTTGCGTCGGGGGTTAAAAAACAGAACAGCATTAGACAGAAACACAATTTGTTTGAATGTACATAGCCTAGGCATAATCATAAAGGCCCAATAAATAAAATATAAAATATACCCCAACACATAAGCATATTTACATTCCTACTCCTGGGAACGTAAACTTGTGTCTTGATTAGGCCTTTAATGACCACGCTGGCAAGTGCGGGTTGGTGAAAGTCACATGTTTTTCAAACTCTTCAAAGTTCTCACAAAAACAGACTAAAATGTCATGCATTTAAGTCCAGATGCCTTCGCCGTTAAAGGTTATGTTAAAAAAAAATACTGCAATAAATGAAGCGAAAATCTTTGATAACGCGAGCAAAGCCACAGGGCGGAAGCTAGTATGTATAGCGGCGTGTGTGCCAACCTTCGTTCGTGACGTTATTGCAGGCCTTTGAGCAAATACTTCCCCGCTATTTAGTTCCATAGGCCGAGAGCCCGCTATGAGATATTGTATTTCTTTTTAATGTTAGACTAGTAATGTCTGCCCACGGTTTTGGACATTAAATAATAGATTTTTGTCCTATAGGTACTGGAAACACGGCTATGTCGAAACCTAATTTGATCCAAATAGGCATATTTCTTTTTTTTATTTATTTACAAAAGTCAAAGTCAAAACGTTTATTTCCTTAGATGCTTATGCATACATGGACAGGTCAACTTAAAGCTTATAGTCTAAATATGGAAAGCCAACATCTTAAAACAAAGAATTCAAAATAGGATATAACAAACTAAAAAAACTATAAATTGAATAAAAAACAAACTCCAAACATCTAATAAAGTAAACAAAAACAATAAAAAAAAGCTAAATATACACTTATTTATGAAACACTGCTCAGTAGGTATACATATATGTTTTTTTCTGTAAGCATTCCGTATAATACACATACTAAAAAATACAATAATTTATGTATTTTACACCACTATTTCGTCAATAATATCTTAACCACTAGATCTTACTAGATCTCTTTGTGGGCGTTAAAAAAGAATAGACTAGGATAAGATAATTCAAATAAAGCGTATTATTTCGAGCTGGGCTGGCTTCTACGAAAAATGTTTGCTCTATAGTCCAGGCTATTTGATAATTTGAAGCATTTTATTTCGTGAGCTAGGTAGCTTTTTCTGCATTTCAGTTTAAATTCAATGTTTGTGTTTTTTGTAATAACATGGCGCAGTAAAAACTACCTTTGAAATACAGGAGAATTTCGGTTTCGGGAAATTGGTTTTTAATCTTTATATAAGTACATTCTGGCACTTTAATACATTTTACACATTTTGGAATTTTAATTCGAAATAAAAGACATAAAGTTCTTTACCTAAGGGATTACCTAAGACATTATGTTTTCTTTTCCTTTTTTATTCTATTAGCGTCAGAAGTAGTCTAAAAACGGGTTTCATTTTATAACTTCTTAAATTATCATGGTTTTTAAAAATATTTTGACTTAAAACGGGTAACACCATGATTTGACGGTTTTTGAGTTTTCCGATATTTCGACGCTGTTGCAAGCGCCATGATCACGGAAACAACACAATAATTTAATTATAAGAGGATTATTTGATTGTTGACTAAGGTAAACAATAAAGTAAGTAATTCCCAGCTGTCCTCAGACTATTCACTTGCCATCGAGAGCTGTCTCCAGGAGCGCTCGATCGCCAGAATCGATACATTTGGCTCGAGTCCACAAAACTCGAGTTGTGGACCCCTGAACCACGATTATTGCTAACTAGAGCTGTTGGCAACATCTCGCTTGTGTGGGGCTTTCCGCATTTATAAATGAATTTTCTTAACAAGCATACGTTCGTAAAATAACGTCGCGTCTGCTGTTCGCTTAAAATGGCTTAAATTGTTAACTTCATAACTGATTCTAATGCTATTTAAAGTCAATGATACCTTTCATAACAGTGATCTTTCATAGTTCATTTATTGATAACAATAGCTTTATTATATTTATAATTCATTTATTGATAACAATAGCTTTATTATATTTATAATTCATTTATTGATAACGATAGCTTTATTATATTTATAATTCATTTATTGATAACGATAGCTGGGAGGATGGACTGCCCTTACACCAGGCATTGTTGTGAACGCCACCGCCACCAGCAATGCTTTTTGTTAGTTCTTAAGGTTTTATTTGTCATATATGAGTAGTTTAGTTTGCTTGAAATAAATACATTTTATTTTTATTTATTTAATAGGTTACATGTCAAAAAATATTAAATAATAAAAATTATGAAGATGATAATAATAATAGTTGTTGCAAAAAACAGTAATGCATTACCGAATTCGGTAGTCTGGGAATAGGCCTAAGTTACTATGCAATTGGATGCTTTGATTTTATGCCTATTTTTTTGTAATTTCTTGTCCTTTACGTGGCTTAGGAATGAAGTTAATAATTTCCAGCCGTCCTCAGAAATAATTATTTCATTCGCCAATGTTGGGTTCTGGAGTGTTCAATCGCCAGAATCGTTACATTTGGCTAGTGTCCACAAAACTCGAGTTGTGGACCTCTGAACCTCGATTTTTGCTAACTATGCTGTTGGCAACATCTCGTTTGTGCTTTGCGCATTTATAACTGAATTTTCAGAACATGTGAACACAATTTCGTTAAATAAAGTCACGTACGCTGTCTATTCGTTATTTTAAACTGCCCGATAAACGGATTTATGCAGCATTGAACCATTGATAGATATCTAAGGTCTCAAGAGGAAGTTTATTTTTTATTTTTTTTATGTGCACAATTGCAAAGTCGCAAGTATACCTAAATAAAATAGCAAAGTCTTCAGCAAAACTTGTAAAAAACATGAGAATCTACATTAATATTATAAAGAGGAAAGATTTGTACCTATGTTTGTATGTTTGTAATGAATAGGCTCAAAAAGTACTGGGCCGATTTAAAAATTATTTCACCAATAGAATGCTACATTCTTCCAATTCGACATAGGCTACATTTCATTTTGAAAAAATTAGGGATCCTTGGTAAAATTTGAACAATGTAACCGAAGGTGTAGAAAAATGAGTCTTAAAATGTCTTTCGTCGAATGAATGCTCTGGCGAAACTTTTAGCGATAGAACAAAATATTGTACAACAATATTGAAGAACATCATAATGTCTACAAAAAACTCCTCGGTAGCATATGTCCAACTATTGTAGTTATGTCACTACAACAACTTTTTTCATTTTAAACATTAATCTTATATATAAAAATGAATCGCAAAATATGTTGCTAAGCGCATAACTCAACTTTTTTTTAAATGTTCGTTGGAGTTCAAGAATAGTTTTTACGGCGAGAAAAAATCGAATAGTTTCCGGGAAAATTTTATACCCGTGCGACGCCGGGGCGGGCCGTTAGTAAATTTATAAAAGCATAGCTTAAAGCATTGACAACCTTGGCTTAGACTTTTACTTAACAAAACTTGTTATTAGGTGAAGTATGTTAACCCTAATTTAAATTTGAATATCTTATATGTACCATATGTCATGCAATAAATGATTATTATTATTATTAACAATATCAAATAACTAGATAACTAAAAATACACGTTGAATTTGAGAACCTTCTCCTTTTTTGAAGTCGGTTAAACGAGGATACTCAAAAACACGAATTACTTAAAAAACATAAAAAAATATATAAAAAAAAATACTCGTAAAATTGAGAACCTCCTATTTTCGTTTGCTGATTCAAAGTTGCAATGTAGGACGTCCTTGGGCTAGGTGAAGAGGCGATTACCGGTCGGTCTCGATAATAAATGTTAATATAAGCTTAACGTTAGATACCCATACACCTGCAGTGCTATACTACATATTTAACCTGCAGTGCTATCCTACATATTTAAAGCCTGCAATACAAGTTGGTCGAGCTTAGGCCAACGAGATCGTAGGCAAATTAATACAAGGCTCCCTCGTTTCCAGGTTTCTCCCACGTTTGGCACGACCAACGCCAACCGCATATTGGCGCGCTGACAAATATTACAAACAAGTGGATGAACGCGCACGTTTGATTTGTGCAAAAAAACCGACAGCTCTTCGAAGTGCTTTAAGTGGTCGCAGACGACCGCAATTTGTGAGAAGCTCCCACGGCAAAGGTCTGGCATTCGCTCCCTGCTGCTGTATTTCCTTTATACTACAACCTGAGTGTTGTGACAAGAGTGAATAGGTTCTAGAATTCTAGATCTATGTGATCCATCTTCGTCCACATCGACACTTTCCATCACGTGAGATTGTGGACAAAAATAGATCTATCTCCCATAAAAATGCTACGTAAAATGTGATCTAATGATGGTGTTTGACTTTATTGGTTACTAGGCGAGCGAAAATCCACAGAACAACATCTAGCCCCTTGTAACCTCTAAGTTTGTGTTACGGGTACTAGCCATATGATATACTTAATATAAAAGACATAGGTACATTTATAGATTTTTTCATTATACATATCAAACACAGGAAGAAAGTGATTGCAAAACATACAAACAATTGACCCCTCGACGATTGCGATGCCAAGACAATGCAAACATACGCTGTCTGTACGCTGGTGTTGGCCTTCACTCGGTAACGCTTGGCCAACATGTGTAGCAGACCATGCCATGCACATATCCCATGCAGGCAATAGTCAAATTCACAGAGAGAATTTCGTGATATAGTGCGATGTTCCAGTGAAACTAATCTGATTATTCAACACAGCTTTTTGCCCTTTTTTGTGCTTCGAACCGGACAAATAGGTGCAGTCAACAGCAAAAGGAGCCGATAAAATAGGGTTCCAAAATAATACAGTATTTTTAGTCAAAAGTTAATGACTATTTTTTTTTTTTTTTTATTATTATTGATAAGCCTTCATTTGACCACAATCTCACCTGATGTAAAGTGACGATGTGGTCTAAGATGGAGCATGAAGGCCTAGAACTATTGTAGTTTGTTAGACTTTACTTCTAATAAAACGTGACTTATGTGAGTGATCACATTTGTTTCGATACACGGTGTCATTATGATTATCATCTTTTGACTAATTACAACTTTATTTAGAATCAACACTTTGGTTACATCTGAAACGTCACACTAGAAGATATTTTGAACCGTTAATTTTGAACACTTACTTTTGCTGTTAACTGTACCAGATAAGTTGTTCCAATTTTGAAATGGAGGTCAATTGTGGAATCCAGCTCGGAGCATTTGAGAAACTCTGGAACGGTTTCTCTACTTCAATACCATGATATTTTAAAAGGAAAGTAATCCATCATGCTTCATTCATTCAAACCGTGTGTTGGCAGATCACCAGATATATTGAAATGGGGTGTTTTGCTACGTGTTAGGATCGATCGGTTATATAAAAAACAGATCAATTTTTAACAATTTGTAGATTTTACAATTTTGGAGTTCTTACTTAGTATAAATTTTACATTTACAAAAAAAAACTTATCATATCAGTTAGCTATAATTACTTATGTTATTTTTTGATGCATTCAGTTATATTTAACTTAATTCAATTCGATCAGTTTGCGACGTCTCTCCGTAAAGTAATGAGTGTACGCTGATTGGTTGGAATAAGTATATTACGAAGATGTAAGTCAGGTTATGTTTGTACACTAAACTACACAGGCGAGGCGAGGGCGCGCAACGAGCGTGCTATGGCCGCGGAGTGAAGCGCCAGAAAGCCTGGTCAAAGTTTAATGTGTAGCTAGTAAAAATTATGCGAATTAGTGCCGTGTTGGCTAAGTGGGAGGACACTCGACTTTCATTCCGATGGTCGTGGGTTCAAACCCCCCTCTGGATTTTTCTTGTTGAGAAATTTATGTGCGCTTTAAACACGTGCTTTAACGGTGAAGGCAAACATCGTGAGGAAACCGGCATGTTCTGAGAACTTTAAAAGAGTTTGAAGGGCATGTGACATTCACCAACCCGCACTTGGCCAGCGTGGTGAATTAAGGCCTAATCTCTCTCGTCAAGAGAGAAGTCGCTGTGTCCCAGCAGTGGCAACGTTAATAGGGTGATGATGATGATGATGATGAAAAATTATGCGAAAATAGTTATGCGTTTACTAGTAATGGTAAATGCATATAAAAATGCCAAGCCTGCAATGGAACTGGGCCGAACACGTGTGTCGTATGTCGGATGACAGGTGGGCCAAACGAACAACTGATTGGTCCCCACACATAAGTTGTCCCCGTGGAAGGCCCAGGATGAGATGGCGGGACAAACTGGATACTCACCTAAGCACGTGGCCTGTCACAGCGTTCAATCGCGAAGAGTGGAAGAAGGTAGGGAGGCCTTTGCCCCGCAGTGGGACAGTATGGGCTAAAAAATAATAATAGGTAATATGAAATGAAATGAAATTTATTTATTGCTTGAAATATGGTTTACATAGGTGTCAGGTTATTTATACAGTTCTACATACTTCGTCAATTCAGATTTGACATGCAATGTCAATTATAATTAAAGAAAAAAAAAATATAAATAATAGAATGTCAAATATTTAGGAAGTTAATTTAAATTACAATTTAATATTATGTCTAATGTCTAGTATTTAAATGATCTTTTACATTGTAATACGATTTGTCAATAAGCCATTTCTTAATTTTTGGTACAAATTTGTTTTTTGGCAATTCTTTTATATCAATAGGGATATTATTAAAAATGCGTCCACACATTGCCAGACAGCTTTTTTGGTATAGTGCCGTCTGTGGTGTTCTGGATAAGACAATTCTGTCTGGGTTTCTATAACTTTTTAATTATGATGTTTTTTAACAATATAACGTCTTAAAACCTTCTAATCGCTTCGTTGCTCTAGTTTAAAAAAAGAGAAGCGACCAGATACGATAAATTTATTTCCTATTTATCTTTCCTATTTACCTAGAATATTTTTTTTGTGTTTTATTTTTGACTGATGATGATTTTTTATCTTGTATCTTGTAAAAAAAATACGTTAAATTATGGTAAGTTACCCGTTTTAAGTCATAATATTAGAATGCCTTTTTAAATTTGTATAAAAATTGTATGCTGCTAAATATAGACTCTACATACTACATACCTACCTAACATACCCAATGATGAAAGATACTTTTCGTATCTACTATTTTAGATACTTAGCAGTTGTTGAAGTTGATCTGCTTACATGAACTTGTAAAACGCTATTGCATGGAGTTGGAGCGACGCCAGATTTTATTAGGTTTTTCCATACATTACTTTAAAAAGGTCGCTGTGCTAGTTACAAATGGAAAATACTATTTCAATTTTATTTCTACCGTTTTCTTTCTTACAATACATATTGCATTTTTAATTTCACGACTTTTGGCATCATTTTCTCGTTTATCGCTGGTTTAGTTGTACGTTTGAATCAATATATTTACATAGATTACATACATAATGACGACCTCTGTGGCTCGGTGGGCTAAGGTCCACCTGAGGTGCAAGAGGTTGCGGGTTCGATTCCCGACGGGGGACTCGATCTTGTATGATCTAAAATTTCTGGTTTCTACCATATGTCAGTCGCTTATCACCCTTTAGTACAAGGTCTGCTTAGTTTGGGGTTATGTGATTACTGATTAGTCTGGAAATATACAGAGAATAAACTTATTTATTTGCTAACACGAGTGTGTGTGAGTGAGGGATTATTCCCATCCGAGTCTGATAATCCAGTAATTTTGGACATTTTAAAGCCCAATCTGATGAATTTTCCTATACGCTTTTATAACATCATTGCGATGAATATTTTTAAATCGCCATTGATACCGTGCCTGCTAAAAAACTTTTAAAAGGCAAAAGTTCACACAAATCAGTTTTTTAAGATCACTCGCGGAGGTCATAAAGTCATAAATATTATATACAGCGTTTTTTCTATAAAATTAACGCTTTTCGGAGTAGAGTGCTGAGAATGACATTAGAACATTTCTAATGTCATTCTCAGAACTCTACACACTCTACACTCTACCATAGAATAATAAATTACGACTCTACTCTACACTACAAGCACAGTAGGATTTTTTTCAAAGTTGAAACCTAAAATTACTGGTTTAAAATTAATTGTTGCTTGTATTAACAGTGTACTATTTATATTTGAGAATCATGGTGACATGATACAAGCCTTTCAGATCCTGCTTGAAAAAAAAAAGCCATATAACCGATGTAAAACTAATGTTGTTTAATAAAGGAATTATTATAATGGTGGAATAGGCCTTAAGTGAAGTTGAAGACCGTTCAATAATGAGGTGTGGTTTGTTGCAGCTAGCGAATGCACCAGCGCTGGTCCCCAGCCCCGGGGCGAGACCTTTAGCCCGCAGCCGCCGCCCCCGTCCAGATGATCGGCTCATTCTGGAACCTGTGCCGAGCGTGCCCCTCCATGCCCGTCGATAAGGTATGTGCTATCTTAATACATATAAATCTCATGTCACAATGTCTGTCCTCAATGGACTCCTAAACCACTTAAACGATTATAATAAAATTCGCACACCATGTGCAGTTCGATCCAACTTGAGAGATAGGATGGTTTTTACGGCGAGAAAAATTCGAATAATCTCCAGGAAAATTTTAACACTATATATAGGACCAGATGGCGCTAGTCTAGTCCCTATGAAAACATTTGCCTCTCTATATTTTAAATGATTAAAAATACTAAAAGTGCTCATTTTCTGCTAAATAATTTATCAAAATATTGTCAGTTTAATAAGTTACTTGTAAAAATGTGGAACAGCAAAATTATCCAGCAAATATCAAGATAGCGCAAGTGAAGTGAGAGCTGAAAGATACCTATTAGATAGGTATTTTTATGGTACATTTTTTTTTTACATCTGATGTAAAACACTTATTGCAACAAAATAAAACTGCCCCACATTCAAACACAGTGCGGAAAATCAACTGTGAGTAATAAATCTCTCTACACGTAAAATATTTGATGAGTCTGCTTATTGTTATATGAACAACGACAACGAATATATATATATATGAAATAGAATAGCTAAACATAAATTAAATTAACAGAAAATTATACCACTTATATTAAGTAAGTCAAGCTTCAACAAATAATTTGTCTTCAGCACTGCAAAATGGACCTTACTCAGCAAAATCAGGAAGTAGGCAGTACAACCCACGCTGGTCCGCATTTAGAAAATACCTATTCACTCTTGTCTTGAAAGCCAGGGATTGTTAAACAAGTCTATTAGAGTTCAATAACATTTTTTTAATATATATATGTACCATATAGGAAAGTCAAAACATACAACATAAAAACATGAATACTTAGATTTAGTTTTCTTTAGAGTACGAGGGAGGCTGGGAGGCGCCCATAGTATTAGTTTAGTTATTAGTATTATTTAGTTATTATAGTATGAAGCGGTGGTTTGTTTTCTGTGGTTAGCGACTATTACTAAAACCGCACACTTAGGTACGATTCCCACCGAGCTTAGCGTTGTGTCGCGCTCTTACAAGGCCATAAAGAATATATTATCATTTTATTAACAGCTCATAAAGCCGAAATCGTCCTCGCTTCCACGCGCCGCGCGCCTCGTTAGCGAGTGCGCTCTGACGCGAGCCATTTGGTGTGAATCCTAGCTTTTTCATATTTATTTTATTTAGTGAATTAATTAGCACGACTTAAGCAATCAATGACACTAATTAATATAACATTTGTCACAATAATAGATTTACGAATTCAAGTATATTGCAAATAAGGCCACGCACCTCATGATTTTTGTTCTCGAAAAAATTATGTGCGTTTTAAACACGTGCTTTATCGGTGAAGGCAAACATCGTGAGGAAACCAGCATGTTCTGAAAGATATGTGACATTCACCAACCCGCACTTTGCCAGCGTGGTGACTTATGGCCTAATCTCTCTCGTCAAAAGAGAAGTCCCCGTCTCCCAGCAGTGGGAACGTTAATACCTTTAATAAGTTAATAAGCACCCCGCTTGTGTATTAGAAATAAATAAGGGAAATAATAGTGATTGCATCTGTAAGATACCATTCCTTTGTTCTACTTACATGTGCGGCGGCGCGGCCGGTCGGCGCCAATGTTCTTGCAATTTTTCTATTAATCTTCTAATGTGTCGTGTTTCTTTTTCCCAGACAGACAGACAGACGACAAAGTCACAGTAGTAAGGCCCCATTTTACCCTTTGGGTACGGGACCCTTAAAAAGATATCTCTAAAATACAATGCAAGACATGGGAACGCTACCAAAATAGCTTCGAATAAATCTGTGATACATAATAAGAAGGAAATAAAGAACCTAGTTCCGCATAACCTGTTCAAATATCGCTGATCAAATCGGTGACGTCACCAGTCGTGAATGTCAATAGACAATAGACTAGGGGAAGTGAAGATGACGTATGAAATACATACGAGTCATTATCCAAAAACAGAATCGTTATAAACATAGCTGAAAATACATATATTTCGATTTTGTTTGCCAAATAAACTTGAAGTGTTTTTAGCAACTCTAGCATCTGTCATGACGTCAGGGTGGATATTGATTCAAGGCTTAGAGAGAGTCTCTTGGGCCTAGAAAGAGGTTTCTCTTCCTCCATTAATAGATAACGGCCTCCCTTATAGGCTACATCTTATTTTACGGTCTTTGTTGTTTGTGTATTCATCAAGAATGCTACTTTTATGACAGGAAAATACGATAGTGATTAGTGTAGTAAGTAGTACCGACGCAATTTTGAAAGATAGCGTTTTACCAAACATGACATTTACAATTTTAATAATGATATTTTATCAAATATCTATCTTCTAATATATAAAATTCTCGTGTCACGGGGTGCGTAATCGAACTCCTCCGAAACGGCTTGACCGATGCTCATGAAATTTTGTGAGCATATTGAGTAGGTCTGAGAATCGGCCAACATCTATTTTTTAATTTGCAAAACAAAGTTTGCTAGGGTCTGCTAGTATATCTATATATACTTTTCCGGTAAGTCTGTCAGCCTAATCGTTATAAATATGAGAGTAAGTTTGGGCTGTTTAGGTCATAGGCGTCGGCTGAGCCGGTATCGACCGCCGTAAAGGCGCGTATGGCTTCCCTATAAATCCTAGATTAATCCCCAACCGCGAAAATATTGTGGGTTAATAGGCAAAGTGGAGAGGTCAATCTTGAATGTTTTGTAAGAAAAGAAGTGGACTTAAAATGTAGGGTATTTGTGGTAGGTATAAGGTCTATAGAATGAGAATTTGAGAAACATTGCAGATTAAGAATATAACATCTTATATTTAAGTGTTAAACTATATACAGACAGACAAACTTTAAAAAAATGTCTTTTGATTCGGGTAATCCCTGAAAGAACTAGACCGATACAAAAAATATCCTTAAGATGGCAAATTATGTAAGAATTAATTTAGGCTATTTTTACTAAACCAGGACAAATGTTATGTATTTATTCCGGTTTAGGTAAATTTACAAATAATTTCTAAAACTAACATTCCCTACCTGTGTTTCTACAGAACAAGGGGCAATTACCTCATACGTGGAAAGTCATAGAAGCCGGAACAAAAGCACCTTGGCTTGTTGTGTACTTTGCCGACAGGGCTGCTAGCTTTTGGTAATTTGTGTTTGTGTTGTGTACGAGACCGCAGATAAGAATACTGTTGTAGTTAGGCGTACTTTCAATTTGACGAGCGTAATTTAAAAGGGGTTCCGAAATTTTGGAAATACTAGACATCCGCCGGCGCCATTTTGAATAAACCGTCATTTTTCCGCTAGTGAGGAATCGCATGTTCATCAAAAGATACAATTTATTTATTATTCATTTATTTACTTAGTTTAGTTTTACATATCATAGAAGCGAAAGAGTAAAAACAAAAACGATAAGACAAGTGGGATTAGAAGCTAATCTCTAACTTATACGGTTTCTCAGCTTTATGGATATATAAATACAAATAAATATGCTATTGCCTATTTTGAAAAAAAAATACTCAATTTTTCGGCCTCTGATTAAACTCATTCCTATCGAGCCCTTCGGAGTAACAAACATTACTACCGCTTGGTAACAAAGCACAAGCACACGCACACCTTCGCACAAGTTACATAATTGTAAGAGGTATGTTTATATAATCGGTCCTTTAATTTACAACAGATTACCAAATTTTATTCATGACGCAGCTTCCACGCCTTAAAAACAAACTGAGAAAGTGGCTCGCTGATATGGTATTTTACGTTATCATTGTTTTTTTTATTTTTCATCATAAATAAAATGTATGTATATTATATTTAATTAATCAATTTTTGACAAGTAATAATCTTATTATGAATAAATTCTGTATTCTGATTTTTTTTATGCTAAATATGCCTTTATTTGACCACAATCTCACCTGATGTTAAGTGACGATGTGGTCTAAGATGGATCATGAAGACCTAGAAGATGGCTTCTCCGGGCCACATTACGAAACACGAAAAAATCGTTTCACGCACTGGCCCAGCCCGGAGGGTGGTGACAAGCCGCGGCCGAAACCTACGACCAGAGACTGTTCTGATAAATATTGAATATCTGTATCGATAAAGTACGAATAAAAGTTCCTGAACAAAAAGTGCAAAAAAATGTCTTACTCATACGGTTTCTAAGTTACATCTATATCATAGATAAAGGGTCTTAATTTTGTTCATACTTTTGTAACTCAAATATCTCAAAAATAGTATAAGTTAGAGATTTGGTTCAATAGCATTCTTTGTTTATAAGTATTTACTTGATTTACAAGCGTTTCATCACTGGCACTTAAAATCACGTTTTTATCAAAATGGCGGATGAGTTGAAATGTTGAAAGCCCTTTACACTAATTTTGCAAATATTTCCGTAGTGATACTACCTACTCTGCTAGTAGATCAGAGTGATTACAATAAAATTACTAAGTATTGTTTGGAACTAGATTTACTCACGATGCCCGTGTTCTGTACCTATATTTATATTATAGTTCAAAAAATATGTTTATTAAATCAGTTAAAGAATGTTTTAATCGTCTATCTAAACTTATCGAGATTTGGTCATAAAGTTTCTATGCCCTGAGATATTTAGGTTCGATCAAATAAATTATTTAGCTACTGTGAAAACTAAGAAATTAAAATCAAGCAATAATATTCCAACATTTCTGTTTAGTTTATCTATTTATAAAAAAAAATGTGTTCAATATGTGTATTGTTATTTATAATAAGTTGCCGGAATCTATAAAGGCACTTAGGGGTAATCTATTTAAAATTAAATTAAATAATTGGCTTAGTGACAAATGTTTTTATAGTGTTAAGGAATATATTGATTTTAAGTAGGTAATTGACATTTGTATTGACTTTTAATTTGTATTCTGATATCGATGACTTATATTTTGTTTAAAATTTTATTTAATTTCTCATTTAATTTTTAAGTTACAATTGATTTTTGATTATTTTAATTATTATTTTTTTTAACATTTGCATACCCGCTTGCGGGTTAAATACAATATACTACTTGTACTATAATTATATCGTGACATGTACTTGAATTGAAAATGTATTTGGCAAATAAATGATTGATTGATTGATTGATTAGGAATGAACCTTATACCTTGTTTCTCTTAGTCCATTCAAACTGAGTAGTGTCTTCGCTAATGAGTACCGGACGTAGTGCAAACTCGTTTTATACGTTTGTACAAGTGACGTCATTAGTAGCCTAATATGCCATCCGAGCTGAAATTCATTCATTGCGTCGTATCATAGAGTCATAAAGAAAGTTTATAAGCCGTTAGATTCAATAATGTTTCAATCTCATAATTAATACAGACATATGAATATTGATCCATACAAAGTTTATTATATATGTGAACGAATCAAATTTCTCATTTAATACATTTATAGCTGTGTTGGAATATAAAGGTTAAAAACATTAATTTTGGTACAGGTGGCTGCTGTTACACATATTGTTACAAATACATATAATTTGTAAAAACATAAAACTACCTGAAGCTTTATCGCGTGGTCTATAAAGAAAAAGAAACATTATTTGGGTTCAGATAAAGCATTCGATCCTATATTCTATAGCAACTAGGACCTAATGGCTCTGTTTTATCCCTTGTTAAATATTAAGCAGAGACCTTCGTCTAAGAGTTCGACAAACATTGTTATTCTGGAAGCACGGATCGTGTCGCGTTTCGGGTAAACTGAGAAGCTTATTACTGAGTGGGCGTTAGACAAGGCACTATTATAGCCCGATTTCTTATTTTCGGTGATATACAATACAATACAATATTCTTTATTGAAAAACCAAAAAAAATAAAATTACAAAGAATAGTGTGATATTAGTGTTAAACATAATGTATGTTTTTAACTTACAGCTGGACCAAAGAGATCATATTTTTATTTAAATACATGTGATGTACACATGACTTTAAAATAATAATTCAGTATTTTATCCACATTAAACATAGCAAAAGCTGCAGATGACGTTAATAAGTAATTCCTGCATATATTATTCATAAAAAAGCGGTAAAATCGACAATTTTCATGTTTATTTTCTTTCTTGTTATAGTATTCCAGCCAGGGATTCTGTCAAAATTCCTGTGGTATGTGATATCACATGTCGATAATAAAATTTTACTACATCATTAATATGTTATTTCATCAGAAGCGTACTTACCTACCCCATATTTATTTTTTAAGATTTGATGTCTTCTGATACTTTTCACAATATATTCATATTATATAATTTATATTTATTTACTTGTGTGCACCGTTAATCACTCTCCTAAATATCCTATCCATCCAAAGGTTGCCCAGAAGAAATCGCTTTTAAGGATAAGGCAGCCGATTGTACCACTAGTACCGTTATACTGTTTTTTTTATAATTTAGTAAGTAAGATATTATGTGCACTAAAGTTGTTATCTATATATCTAGAATGGACCAAATAGAATAATCAGATTATGCAAGAATTTTGAGAGTAGCACCAGTTACGGATTTGTTTTTTCTTTCTGATTTTGATTATAATTTAATCCAAGAGGTCTTAATATTTCAGCCCACACAATGCTTATGAAAAAATGGTAGTTATGTACAAAGGCATTTGTCCCTATCTCAATTCCAGAGCTCGGCATTGTCTTGTCCCTCGGGAGGCTGTGACGCACTGGACTGTCCTAATCGAATGCCTTTTGTTCAGGGATAGCCTCTAAATCCTTAAACACAGTGGTATTATGACCATTCGTTCAGTGTTAGGTATATGGTATTGCGACCATTTTGACCATTACGATATTGTGGTTTTGTTGGAGACATTGTCAATAGTTGACCTGGTTGATAGAGCTCATTTGACTGAGATAAATTATTAAAAATATCTGAGTAGATGGCGCTTATCACTGAAGGATAGACATTCTATAATACACAGTCCAATTGTCAAATTGCTTGATATTAAAAGCCTTTTTACAAATTGATAAAGTCCACTTAAAGGTTGAAACTAATATTCTAAGTTAGTGTAGAACAAATTAAGACAAAGTAACGAAAGTAGCTTACCAGCGAGATTGTGGGACTCAAACTGGTTGTTATTATACCCGACATAAGTAATCGTATTTTGAATGGATAGATTAATCTCAATATAATGGAATGGTAAAAATAATATGTGTTTAGTATGTGACTTGTTTAAATACTTAAGAACCAATATAATAATACCAATTTAGGGTACAATTCGAGCTTAGTTAAATAAAACTCCTTTATGTATATAAATACACTTTTTTTACTATGTTATTTATGATTTAGTCTACTTAATGACTGTTTAAGATGCCTTCCAAGTAATAAAAAACTTTGTACAAAAAAATATGACTCTTGCGTTAGATAAAATTAGTACCCTTTACCACAGATTACATAGTATTCCTTTTATATTTCCAAGCGCCTTCTGTCTTATTATGTTAACATCAAAATAAATTCTCTTTGAAACTCGATTTATCGAACGTCACTTGAAGATGCAAAGCAATGCTATTTGAATTTATCCACTATTTCCTACAAAGGTTCTCTAATTTCCGGTCATACTGTGTTAAATAGGAATTTAATAAGTACCGTCGGCCCGCGTTGTGCGCCAAGAAGTTGAATCTTTCTTAATGCAGGTCGTTTATTTAACAAAGCTTTCTTTGTTCTAGAATTTTAGTTCTTGCAGCTCACTGGGGCTCATTACGGCTTTTAATCTTGACTTGCGTTGTAAGTTATCGTAATATGTTGGGTGCCAAAATAAATTACCAACGTTAGAAGTAGTCCAACGTTATTTATTATCAATTCAGCCGTAGGGCATCCCTCCCTCAGAGATTTGTTCGAAGTGGCCTGCATCCATTGTGAACTTGTAGCCCTTACAAGGGACCCTTCCATCAACATGGTGGCTTCATCTTATGTCTTAGAATCGAATTTTTTAGCTTTCAAGCTGTACTTTGTAACTCTTGTATAAAATTATTCAATAATCCCATGTTTTGACTAAATAATTATTATAATTAAAATTGTATAGAAAATATTATTAACTTTTTTTATGTGTGCAAAAAACTATTAAATTTTTAGCATAATTTAAATATAAAATTTATAAAATACCCTTGTCCAGAACTTTTGTTCCTTAAATACAAAAAAAGTCATACTTTTTTGTAATTTGCATGTGATGCGCTTTCATTTGAGACCCCACTCGAGTATATTTGCAGATTTTCGGTTTTCCTTCCCCACTTTTACCCTCATACCTTTTAAACAGGTAAACCGATTTTCATCAAACATGTCTAAGAACACTCGCGCGAAACTCACCTAGGTGAGTTAATGTGAGTGAATGAAAGCTTTCATGCAAAAAATACTAAATTTAAATCGCTCCATCCGTTCGGGAGCTATGATGTCCCAGACAGGCAGGCACGTCAAACTTATAACACCCCTCTTTTTTGTCGGGGATTGAAAGTACAATATTTCCTAACAAAGATAAATGTCTTCCGCCTCCTTTATTACAAACATTTGGACTAATACCAATGATGTCATAGCGCATGGACGTCATCGCGGAGTAGTAGCTCGACCGGATTATAAAAGTGGTCTTTATCACATAATCATAGATTTTAGAAAATCATAGAAAAATATTTACTGAGGTTTAGTCTAGCCCCTGATGATCACACTGATACAATTAAGGCACATTACCTAACCCTCAAATTCAATAAATTTCCTAAAAATGTATATAAAATTTTCGTGGTAAGAATTGAATCGCTAATGTTGAAAGCCTAAAAAACAAAGCTTTTAAAATATGTAAACCACATTAAACAAATGCGTGTCTGTATTCGCGCAGCTCGCAATTCTGTATAATTTGTTTTGTTAAAAGCTGCGGTCTCGTGTGTTCATTCCATTCACTCAGGAATCGTTCTAACCCTTCATCAATCTAAATTCAATTGTTTATGTGTAACTACTTACGTAGTTGGAGATGACGGGCGTCAGAAATATCGTGGTATTCTCGTGATAACGGTGTCAGTCTCAGAAGCTGTATTGTTTGCAGAGTTGGCGCGATGTGGATATTTCGATGATTATATCTTTACTACATAATTATGTTCTGGTGATTATCAAGTTCGTCCCAAAACATTGAATCCTGATAAAGTCCTGAAAAAACCTGAAAAAATATTAATAAAGCGTTAAGCGGTATATTACTTATAATTATAATATACATATTTCAGGATAATACGTGCAATTATAACGCTTTCATTGAATTGATATCGCTTCAATGAATACAGCATTGGTCTGGGTGTTTAATATGTATAATAAAATATATATCTATCTATGTAAGTCTATCATATAAAGTATATCAGATGTCTAGTACCCGTAACATTTGCTTAAAGCTTACCACGGGGCTGAATGTTGTGTGGATTGTCCGGAAATATTTATTTATTTATCATTGAAGTATAGCGTTATAACTTATGGGTAGGTATGTCGTAGGAAACTAAATAAAGCTTATAAAAGACGAAAATCGTGGTCTAACATCCATTATATTCTTGTTATCGATACAATTGTACGCTCAATATCGTTTTCAAACAGTGTTCAACTAAAGGAAATTGCTTCTAGACTGTCGTACAAAGAATGTAAGTCATGAAGGCAATTCCTTACATTTTCCGAAGGCGCCAATACCCGCCAATAGGGGCGCGCCGGGCTGCGCTCTGATTGGTCAATTTATCACCAGCTGACGTGCTATTGACGGGGGCATCGACCTTGCTATTTCACCTTGAAAGTTGAGGATATTGGTAGTTCAAAGAATTCGATTTTTGAAGCAATTAATGTTTTGTCTGTGTGTTGAATTGTGTGAAATAAAAGAGGTTTATTATGTACAGTATGTATTATGAACTTTAGGAACAATTAGTCAAGTGCGAGTCAGTCTCACGTAGAAGAATTCTGTAAGAATAAGAATATTTTATTCTAAAATCATGTGCATTTACATAGGGTCTTCGGTGATTTTGGGTGAATCCTTTTCGGACATACAATATAAATAAATACTATATAGTACAGGTACCTACTACACAACTGTAGAATAGAATACCGATATTATTTTTTAGGCACACCAATATGAAAAAGCACGTAGAAATCATACTATGGGCAACTCGACTCGCAGGAAATCTATTCCGCGGGCTTAGCAAAAGAGTCTACTCAACCCCCCGCGGGCTCAGTCGTCTACTATTTTCAGCTAAAGGGTCTACTCGGTCCTTGATGTTACGATGTTCAGTTCATATGATAACTATACATAGGTACCTACTATATTACATAGCTCCCGCTTCTGACCTGCAGTAGTCGTATACAGACTCTTTAGGGATACATTTTCGAAGAAAAATTCTACGTTGATTTTATTTTATATAATCATGTAAAATCTTAGTTTGTAAGGTATTTTTTATGTAAACGTGGTTTGCGAAAATATATTACTCATTAGTAGAAAGCTACTAATGTAATAAACTTACTATATATCTGGATTCTAGCAAGTTTATTGCAGGAAGTCCAATTCCATTAACCACGGAACTACTTAATCCTGAATTAATTAATTAGAATATACGGTGTCGACCTATTTCTGAAATGGAGTCTCCGCAGTACATTACGTAATGGCAAAATAAATACCGAAGATGTTGAACTTTAGATGTTTGGAACTTCTGTTGTTCAGTCCTCAAACTCTCAAAGTTATCTTTGAATTATGGATGTTCACTTGAATAATCTTTCAACTTTCTGTTGATATTTGTATTCTCGCGGAAGTTGTAATAGATACTTCTTATTCAAAAGATAACAGTTACCGGTCTGTTTGACTAACTAAACTCTTAGTACTTTTATCCAAAATGCCCTTATGACTGGATAAAGGCCCTTCTGTCTTGTCGCGGCAGCTCTAGAGTATTATATACAGTTTCGGCTGATAGATGTTGCTTAGTTCCACATTGACAGGCTCTAATAATTCTGGTTGACCAGGACTGATTATGCTCACGTTGTAATAGCTACCTTATATTATGACAAGCATTTTTGAAGTGAAACTTCTTTAGAATCGTTGTGATTTGAAATCGGATGCAACGGAAATGGAAATAAGATTGGCTTACCTGTCGGGTAAGCCAATCTTAAACGCTGACAAGGTTAAGCAACTCTGCGCGAAGCCAGTACTTGGATGGGTGACCGCCCGAACAAAATCTTTTTGCATAGTATTTTTTTTTTGTTTTTTTTTTTATTCTTCTCATTCTTTTGTCGATTTACTGAAGTTTCACTTCTATCATGTGTGAATCGCACACACACCTTTTTTTTATTGTAAATGTTGAACTTATAATATAGTGACCTATAAATAAGAACCTCAAAATTGTAATAACTGATAAAGCTGTGTTGTTCTATTCGCTTCTCAACTCAGTATAAAACATTGAAGCGAACTGTCAAGACAATGTTATTTCCTTGATATTTTTTGTTTAAACATTTTTTTGCTAATATTTCGCTG
Source organism: Gymnoscelis rufifasciata (assembly GCA_929108375.1). Classification (NCBI taxonomy): domain Eukaryota; kingdom Metazoa; phylum Arthropoda; class Insecta; order Lepidoptera; family Geometridae; genus Gymnoscelis; species Gymnoscelis rufifasciata. Next base: position 329,137 of record OV815327.1, on the reverse strand, counting down.
CGCGAGCGTCGCCAGTCGCCTCTTCCCTTACAGTATAGATAAACATGTAATTATTCATGGACCATAAATTGGAACTTAAATATGGAGTCTCGTAGATTATTCTAAACCTGAACACGTATTCCTACAGTCTAACAGGTTGCAGAATTTATATTTTGATGATACATAAAAGGTAAAGCTATTTTGAAGATTTAGGTGCGAGGTTGCGGCGTTGATTCTCGCATTTGTATACTAAGTATGCGTTTCTATGTCCTTATATACATATATATAAAACGGAAACATATTTCTGACAGGTTTTCCCCTGCAACGTCACTGATGTTAAATAGATTCATTCAGGGATCGTTCTTCTTGATAGTATCCTACACACATGTCTTTTTTCGGAACTCAAGCAATATCTCATTTTGACCTTATAACCCAAGATCACGGTAGACGCTACGTCTAAGCTACGGTCTTCTTCCCACTCAACCGCATAGCAAAGGCCTGATTCGTTAGTAAAGTTGATGATTTGATGTTTAATGGTAATGAAATACACAGTCGTTGAGGGGAGAGAAGCCATTTTGGCTTTTCCGGTGTTCACAAATCTTTAAAATAAAGTTTAAATTTGGAGTCCATAAAATGTCTATGCCAATTTCATTTACTTTACAAATAAGCCGTCAACAGTGACTCTTTACCAACAACTTCAAATAATCTTGTCTTATCACCACAAGTACCGATAAGCCCAGAATTACCCAAGCAACGTCATATTTATTCATTTGTTTTCGTTTACAGAAAATAGCCTTATCTGTATAGATATAGAAACCACCCCAGTCCAAATATAGGTTCGGTGGCACGCGACCGGCAGCTAGCGGTCAATGCGTGCCGTGGTATCGACCCAGGCCCACCACGCCTTGCCTCCAAGCAGTCGCCGTGCGCGCGAGGCACAGTCACACGTGCCTTCAAAACAATAAAAAAACAATAAAATATCGTCTATGACTTATCTAGTCTATGACTTACTCTCCGTGACAAAACGCGCCAATCCGTCGTTGCGTGTCTGCTCCACTTTTTACGCGCGTTTTTGTGCAATTTGTAATTCGAATGTTGTCAGACCGAATTGTTACAACGAGGTGATTCACCGGCCTGGTTCTTGACATAATCTCATTTTATTGCGTTAATTTTCCTAATTGCGCTCTATTTGGGCTATTACTCACTTAAATTCAGCTGATTGTTAGCAGAGTCGAGTTTCCTATGATCTAAACCTATGTGTTGCTCTGTTCCTATATGTAAAAAACTAAAAGAAACTTTAGTAGAGAGCCGTTCCTATCACGTTGCTAGAGGGAATAATCTGCTATCACATGCAAATCATCACAATTATCAATCCCCTCTGGAGAGAGCGAGATAGATATACTGCACCGGCTCGCTCGACACACTAACCCATTGAAGCGTTTTATAGATCTCTTGCCTATCAGCTGTTGGATTTTTCAGATAAGATCGAATCGCGGTGTAAAAATGCATAAAGTTTTGCATGGTAGCACGTAGAAGCGTTTATTTTTTATCCGTGGTGGTACAGACGTTGCCGAGTCAGACACGGCCGCCGGCGCGCCGCGAACACAGTTTTTGCCACAACAATTTTCTAAATTCAAAAGCGTCTGTGTCTAGAAAACGAAACGAATTTTATCACGAGTTCTATTTATAACTATGGTGTAAACGATTTTTATTCGAACTTCGAAATTGTCTATGGTGCTGTGAATTTGAATATTTTTTGAAGAAAATGGTGAATTAGTGCCTTATTTTAGTGTTATAATGGAAAGAAGTGTTTTGGCTGGGCCAAGAAATGTTCACTGGGCTACTAATGTGAGTTAAATATTTGTAAATACAAAAAAATACTTTAATAAAACCAATTCAAGGCAAAAATACTATAAAAAAGGTCTATGTTACAAATCCCGTCGATCAAAACCAGACTTTATCACTTAGTTTATAAGGTCGGATGTCCGTTGACCTCTGACCTCCGTTTGCGTCAGTAAGTGCCGCTTATTTGGTTTCCCCCCTTCCTCCCGCTGATAAAATAGAACCAACTTAGTCTATAAAAAAATATAAATAGAATATGCACCCTATGGTATTTTATGGTAGGTAGGTACCTAATTGTTTACATGGTCATAAATTGTGTTTATTGTAAAAGGTTATTATATACTCTCTGGTAAAAAGAAGATATGAAAAACAAGTGTAAAATTTATGGCATTTTAAACGTTGTTAACAATATTTAATAGAAAACGGTCATCATCATAATTTCAGCCGTGGGACGTCCACTGCTGGAAATAGGCCTCACTCGAATATTTTATGAGGATTTGATCTCTCAAAACGGTCCGGAATATAAAAAAAGGGTATACATACATAACTCAATAATGGTGCGGCTACATCAGAGGGCGAAGATTCGCGAAAGGGTATACGCGATGTTCTTGTCAACATTTGTTTTAAAGTGACGTAATTGTAACCACGCCCACTCTTTCGTATTCGCCCGAATACTTCGCGTTGCAACGATACCCCGGCCACACACATCGCGTTGACACGAATATTAACAGTAGGCGGTTTGACGACCTCTGTGGCTCGGTAGGCAAAAGTCTGACTGAGGTGCAGGAGGCGCGGGACCAGATTTTGTACGATCTACAATTTCTGGCTTCGGGTCTGGGTGTTTTTTATGTATTATATGTATGTATAAACAAAAAAAATGTATCTTTATAGTATATCAGTCACCTAACGCCCACAGAACAAGCTCTGCTTAGTTTATGGTGAGATGATGCTGAGTGATTTGATTAGTCAAGAAATATTTATTTATTTAATGTAGCCACACCGTACGTATATGATATTAAGGTACCGCTAAGTGCAAAACAGTGTTTATGTCTATACATATAATATTATTATGTGCGATATGATGCTGTGTGTATAGTTCAGTACCTAATATATTATGTAAACTCTCTTATTAGGAATACGTTGGTAATGAATTTCATAAAATGCATGGGGATAATGATGTTTCATAAAATTCATATTTCGTTGTTGTTTTCGTGAATTTTTTTTTTCATTTTAATCGCTTATTCTCCAAATTACGACTTTAGCTATATAATCAGACTAGCGGCATGCCCCGGCTTCGCACGGGTAATTTTTTTTTCGTATTTTTATTTTATAATAAAAAGTATCCTATGTTACTTCTAATACCTTCAAGAGTATATGTGCAAAGTTTCATGATAATCGGTTAAGTAGTTTTTGCGTGAAAGCGTAACAAACAAACTTACATTCGCATTTATAATATTAGCATAGAATAATAAATTACTACGATATTAGTATGAAAATAACCTGTGTTATAATTTTTTCCTCTCTCTTTCTCTCTCTCAAGGCTTTTTAGTAGACTGGGCTCGCTCGGACCAGCCTTTCTTCGGTCCCGTGTGACGTAATGCAAGTTTTGAATCGGTCAACTGTCCCCTCTGATATTTTTTGATCGTCTTGATAAATAGCTTGAATTTTCCTTTTTTTTATCAAGAGCATCTAATTTGACGCAACTGAGAGAAAGTTTAACGATACGGCGTACATATATAAATATTTATATTTTATTTATTAAATGGTCTTCATTATGAACGTATTTGTTTTTGTTATGTTATTGTGTTAGCTGTTAGTAATGCTCTACTCAGAAATCATACGTACTAAGAAATCACATTTAGTACAGCAACGGTGTTCGATATTTTTGGACTAAAGTGATTTTGGCAATTGTGAAGTGACAAGCATTTGAGCCTGAAGACCAAAATACACGTACCACATCGCAACGACAACGCAACGAATCTCAACCGCATTTTGTCAACATTTTGGGGCGTCTTTGTCGTGCGGTACTTGTATTTTGGCACTTATGCTCAAAACTACCATTGCGAAACGGATGTACATAATAATATTATAAAACCTATTTACATACAAAATCTTATTTATGGCACAGGTAACTGAAAAAAAAACTTTAATTTATGAATTCGATGTACAAAACAAATTTAAGACAGTACCCAGATAAGTTTTAAAAGGTATTTGTTTCATATCTCCACAGAGTTAAGAGCGGGACATTCAGAGTTTTTAGATTTGAAAACTCGTGATTACAGTGACGCATGAAAGTGAATAATTATTTTTTATCTTATAAATTCTATATTGTCACTCTATTGTTTAAGAAATGCTGATTTCTTAAGAAGTCCCACGACCTTGGTATCTCTGAGTCATTAATTGTGTAAAGGATGGACCGAAGACAGAGGCGCTATCAGAGCGTTACTTATCTGGTACATTGTCCCGTTATCTGGCAATACGTGGATTATGTAGAAACAGTTCGCTTTTATATAATAGTACATAATACAAAAACTCTTTATTGCAACACAACAATATAGGAACATACGTAGGAGATACATATTACATACAGTGACACAGTACCTACTTGGAAATGCACTTATATTTAACTAAAATTCATTCTTGTTTTGATTTCGTTATTCTGTTATTTCTCGCCCAAAAATCTAAAGTAGCGCATCAATCAATCAATAATTTATTTCAACCAAAGAACATAATTAACGCAGTATAGGACTTTACCTCCAGTGATAGTAAGACCCTGTGTTTCAGCGAGGTAATACCCCGCAAACCACGTATACATATAAAATACTTTACAAAGACATATCAATAAATACTTTACAGACAAACATAATGTACTTTGAAATACAACTTAAAACTAATGAGGGTTTTTTCTTCGTGCACGCATTCCTAAGCGTATTATCAATATAGTTTATCAATTTATCTGTTATGAAAAAAGTCGATAACATGCCACTTCTCGAAGATTATGGCATGATAGCATCTCCCAGAATAGATAGATTTGGATGCTGCGATGCCGGGAGCCTTTGATAAAACAGATCTATCTAATTCCGGATTCGCAATATCTCTGAGAATTACTGAGATCGGACAAAGTGATTTACTGCGGTAATTTGTGAGGAAAAAACTAATTCCGTGTTAGGTAGGTATCCTGGTCAACTACGAATTAATTACAAATGATTATGTATGTACCTGTTAAATTCTTCAATTGTTACAAGGTAATCTATATTAATACTATCAGACCCCAGCAAACGTTGTTTTGCAAAATGAAAAATAGATAGTAGCCGATTCTCATACCTACTGAATACGCATATTATGTTAAAAATCGGTAAAGCCGTTTCGGAGGAGTATGGTAACTAACTTTGTGACAGGTGAATTTTAGATATAAGATTATATGGAAACACATATCACGTTTTAGAAAATTGTGCCCAACGAGATTGGAAGCAAATACACTTTTTTTCTTGTACCGTTAAATTAATTAGCTGACGTGTGTATTTTAAAGGTCGTAGTCGACTGTAAACTATGTGAGGGTTCCAACAAAATTACGCCTTTTGCAATAAAATTTCATTCATTATTATTTATTTGTTTGTTACAATAAAAACAGCGTATACAACACAATAGTAACTTAAAAGCAACAGTAAGCCAATAAAATGTATTATCATGTTTTATCTATTTTGTAACGTTAATGTTAATTTTACCAGAAATTGTCTCCGTTCTACGAGTAATAATGAGCTTCCGCTAAATGTAAATAACCTTCCTGTGCGAAAGTTTAAACTTCCTATTTAAGGTTCTCTGAATAAAGCTTTATATTCTACAGAAGTTTTTTAAAGATGATTGGTTGGACGGTTACAAAAATAATTAAAAAATGACAGTCAGAGCGGTCATCATCCAAGTACTGACAGTAGTCCAAGTAGGTGAAATGGTAAATTTCGGTTCATGACGTATTTAATGAAGTCGGTTAAAAAAGGAAAGACATCGGCAGGTGTGAACGATGGCTCAGGGATTTGACTTAGAGAAAACACAAATCTCAAATTATATTAAAATGATTAGACTGCGTTAATTAACTAATACTTTCCTTGGTTTTAGTAAATGATTGACTGATTGATAAACATCATTCCTTTTTGATAAGCACAGAGTTGAAAGTCTACTTAAGAATAATCAAATAATTTCTTCATGTCCAGTATCCATTAGTCATAAAATGTTCCAAGTCACTGATTTCTCCAAGGCCATCCAGTTTTGTGCAATCTAAAGCAATTTGTACCCGAGTTTTTGCCTGTTTTGCTGTTGTACCTAGGTTTAGGTATCTAGACCGAAGCCATGTGGTCACTGTTTGCTGTGACGACATAAATGTCGCTTGGACTCATTTTGTAAAATGAAAACATCATATTTTTCAAGAGTCCAAGTGCATTTTTAGCTATATCTTCCAAAATATAAACTTATTTTTTGTTTTTTTTTTATGTAGAATGTTAAATTACAAGTAGAAGCTTCGATGCACATAGATTTACTTTCAGAAAATACAGATACAAATCTTCTGCGAATAAAAACGCGTTTATGTAATTTCTCAAAAAACTGAAAATGGCGCTTGGACTAACTATGCTTAACTGCATCCAACTTGCAGTGCGCTTAATTGCTATCACTATTGTAGTTCATGAAAACTTGCTAACAATCATAATAAAGATATTCTTGTCAATTGAGTTTTGCCTATTCAACTTAAAATTCTAGAATTAACTTCCAATAGTGGCTAATTTGGTTGATTTCAAATATTAATTTTGAATAAGTGATAATGATAGACCTCACTTTTTAGGTTAAACCATTTTTAATTTATGCAGAAAGAGATTAAGTACTTAACATAACCTTCACACGTGAATTGTTGATTTTAATTAGTTCAAAGTAAAGAAAAATACAACTGTATGATAATTATAATCACGTGTTTCATTTTTGTTTATGTTGAGTACGTTCTGTTCACATCTGACCTCGGACTTTCAGAAGTGGTCCTAGTTGACTAAAGAAAACTTATAAATTGAGTAGGTACATTCACGACCGCTAACCGTTCTGTGTTTAAATTTTTCATTATTCACACACAAAAAGTATGTACACAAAAGTTTACTCACTTTAAGCGATTTCCTTCTGCGTTAATTCATTTTAATGTAAACATACCTTCGGAACGGTGATATTGTTTATTTTAATTATCTTTCGCTTTTATAGTTTTTAGAGTTCCGTACCAAAAGGGTAAAACGGGACCCCGTCTGTCTCGAGCATCTCAAGAACCGTGATAGATAGAAAGCTGATATTTTGAGAGAAGATGTATTTCTGTTGCCTTTAGAGAAATATTTAATGGGGCTTCTATAAAAACCCCGTGATTTTTATAACTATTTACAAAATTTTGGGATAACTAACAGTTAATATAAATTATGAACAAAATTATATAAAAGCTTGCAACTGTAACAGTCATGCAATCATTTAAAAAGACAAAATAAAATATTATGAAGAATTTGCGAAAAACTCCTCATTAATTGAACCATAATTTATAATGCCACATTTCGCCACTGTTGCGAGCGAAGCCTAATTTGAATAAAATTTGACAAGGACTTTGCGGTTGTCCCAGTAAAAGACTAAAGCTCCTTTTTACTTTTTTTTTTTCCTTTTTTGGTTTATCGGTCGCCTACACTGCAAGGCGACACCGCCGTAACAGATGATCCACGATGCTGACACTTTAGTTTAGTTTATAAGATTTATGGTTCTAAGTATGTTAGTCTATAAGGTATATGTTTATATGGGCCTTAGATGCCTGAAATAAATGATTTTATATTATTATTATTTACCGTAGAAAAATCTTATTATTACGCGGGCGAAGCCGCAGGCGGACGAAATTTATAGCACAGCTGGCAATGACGTTATGCTATCGCTTTCTAAGATCTAGACCTTTCTTGGAACTATAGGTAATCAACATTCTACAGCGAATCAACAGAATGTAGTATTAGCATTCGTTAACAAAAAGCCCCATTGTTTCTCAAGAGAAAGTTTAGGAAATCTACAACAATCGCCTTGAGAAACACTGCAGTTATTAAGTAAATGGAAAAAATAGAACAAACATTATGTATTATTAAAAAACCTTTTATGGTAGCAAATGATTTCATTAACGATTTGAAAACGTAATGAGAAAAAATATTTTCAAATTGTACAAAAACATAAAGTAAATAAAGTCAAAACTCAAAACGTTTATTTCCTTAGAAGCACACGGCCCACATGGACAGGTCAACTTAAAATTAATTAAACTTAATTGTCTAAACAAAAAATATCAAGGAAATAACATTGTCTTGACAGTTTGCTTCAATGTTTTATACTGAGTTGAGAAGCGAATAGACTATAGACCAACACAGCTTTCTCAGCTATTACAATTTTGTAGTTAGTACAATTTTGTATTTATAGGTAACTATTATAAGTTAAACATTTACAATACAAGTTGCAACAATACTTCGTGGCGCTCGTTAGAATGATTTTGTTGAATCAGATTTCCACCTCGCGACTTTGCTTATGTTTCAAAGATTAACGATAATTTACCATACCTATCTTAAATTATCTTAAATTAATATTAATTACTAAATGAAATTGATAAAAGAGAAATATATTTTTTACGTTTGAATATATTGGACCCTAGTCTGAAAGTTCAATTGTGTACTTAAATAAATAAATAAGGGCTGTTTGCATGAAGCTTGGAAGGCACACGTTAAAAAAACAACAATAAAATGTTATTTATACTGCGAACTAAGGATAAGGCTTTACTATTACCATAGAATAATATATTATTACGTAACTATTACTATAAGAGAGATCTCAGCACTCCAGAGACGTGTAAAACAGGTCACAGTTAACGTACCGAGCAGCAGAGGGCAGCAGCACTCTCGTTCAGACCGCATTCATGCAGATGTCGCCACTTGAAATGTGTAAGATTATTATGAAAAAGTTTTAAAGGTCAGGAAGTCGGTTAAAAATTAAATTGAAGTCAGATAAATGCTATAAGAAGCTTTTTGCTACTGTGAATGACTTTTAAATGTTTTGGTTGCCTGGAAGAAATCGTTGTCAGCGATAAGGCCACTGTACTTTGTACTTTTAATTTATTTTTATTTTATTTTATTCTATATTGTGTTCAAAACAGTGTTCATTAACATTAGAAAGGTACATAACAAATATATTTTACATAGGTAAGTTAGGTAATACCTGCTCGTGTAGAACTAAGGGGTTCCGACATTTTTGTATGGAGCTTGGAATACCTACTAGTCCGCCATTTTGAAAAAACTTTATTTCCTGCCCAGAGATGTAAATAATTTTTTTAATGTTAAATAGGGCTTAATAAACAACCGCTTTTTGGAACTCGAATTAAGGATTTACTAATACTATAAGCGCTCCTGCAACGTTGGCTCCACCGCGCCTCCCCCGCGCCGACATAGCCTAATGTTTCCGGTCCTTATTATTACACTATACGGCTCTTATAAGTACATTGCTAGCTACGAAGAACATTACAAGTAACATTGCTAGTTAGGAATAGCTAAGCAGAAAACCGGCGCGTTTGTACAGTGGAGCGGTGCGGAGGCGGCGCGGTGGAGCCATCGCCTTAAAGATATCTCACAACTTCAGACGTCTAAAGTAGGCTACAGTTAACGTAACGAGCAGAGGGCGCTCGCCGAACTCTTGTTGAGACCTAATTTATGCAGATGTCGCCACTTGTAGCCGTGAGACGATTATGGAGACGTTGCAAAGGTCAGGCAAATTGAGTCTAAATTAAGCCTAAATTTGTGCCTTGGGAACTAAATTTTATTTATAAATAGCTTTTAACCGTGGCTTTGCTCGCATTGAAGCCAAATATTGTTTTTTTTTAATTAAAAGTATCCTATGTTACTTTTAATACCTCCAAGAATACGTACAAAGTTTTATGATGATCGGTTGTGTAGTTTTCGCGTGAAAGCGTAACAAACAAACTTACATTCACATTATATTAGTAGGATATAGGTACAGGGTCACATTTATTTATTGTACACGATTTTCAGTTTCGTTTCTGCATTTCGTCATCTAAAACATAGGTACTTGTGCTCTCAAAAATTAAGAACAGTTTTAATTTTTACAAATCGAGTTTATTTAATGTTTTTTAATTTTTGTATAACAAATTTTGATATTCTTGCTTATTGCATTTGGATTCTCCTGTAATAATAATGATGATAATGATAAAATGATGATGGATGATGATGGATGTATGATAATGTAAATAAATAAATTTAGTTATAACAGTCGGCCATCCTTTTGAAACGTGACAAGTTATATAAGTAGATGCATTTATAATCCTAAAGATTTTAGAATTCTGGATAAAGATAAGATGTAAAAAAATTAAGTGAATAAATACCTACTGTGTCATTAATTTATCACAGCCCAGTTAGTAAGTGGACGTCCTACGCTGGGCTGCCAATTTGTACCTAGTCTAAATTCGAGAAATTTTCGACCCCAACGTATAACCGTTCGCCGTGCTATTTGCTCTTCCTATTGCAATTTCAGCGAACTAATACGCTTGGCTATGTCGGTGACCCGCGCTCTTCTACGTATCTCCTCATTTCTGATTCAATCTCGTAAAGAAACCCCGAGCATGGCCCTTCACATAGCTCGCTCAGCGACTCCGAGCTTATTTATTAGGCATATAGTTTTATCTATTACTAGTGGCCCGCCCCGGCTTCGCACACGTTTTTATTCAATTTGCTTTCCCGGCAATTATTCGATTTTTTCTCGCCTTTTAAACCTTCCCTAGACCACCACGACTATTTCAAGACTATGATAAGATAAATCCGTTCAGCCGTTCTCGAGTTTTAATCAGACTAACGAACAACAATTCATTTTTATTTAAATAGATTTTGCACCAAATACTTACACTAGTGATTCAATACAATACAAAACACTTTATTGCACACACAGGGAAACAAAATACAACAACACATAGGAAACAAAATGTACAATGGGCGGCCTTATCGCTAAAAAGCGATCTCTTCCAGGCAACCTTTGGATGGAAAAATTACTTAATCATAATCTTTTATTTGTTAATTTATGTGGTTACAAAAAGGTTATTCCCCGACATGAGCCCCGTTGGGACATTAATAATTAAATAAGTGTCCTCTAGTAATTCGTAGTTAATCGCGCTAATCAATAAATCCTATTAAAATAGTTGACAATAGACTACCCAGTTTCAAACAGAGTTAGCTGATCATCTATTCTGCTTGGCGGCGGATGCAATCAACCGGGTCGGCAGCGATCTGATTCCCGGTCGTCAATAATTTCTAAACTAATTATTAGATTCAATGCTGGATAAGTGGTTTTATCGACCGGGCTATAAAAGAGAATAGATGCATAGACTCGCAGAATCTATCGCAGGGCTGCAATTTTTGCTCTGCGTTTGGTAACGGAAGGTACAACGTTTAATATTTAAATTAGTAACCCTGCTTGAAGACATAAGACTTGAAGAAGGAGTGAGACAAAGCCGTTTATTTCCTTAGAAGCACAGGGCTTACATGGACAGGTTAACTTCAAATTAATAAAATTAATTTTCAAAACAAAACTTTACAATAAGTACACTCGAGAGCAATGAATCCGGGTCACTCAAAGAATCCAAAAAATCTCGGAAAGTAAGAATGCTAGGTTAATGCAATAAATTGTATTTAATAGACAATTTAATACTCCTTAAATGAAAGTTAAAAAAATATGAGTCACCATACATTTTATTTACACAAAATTACATAAAGAAAAAAAACTGCTGATCTCTCCTTAAAACAAAAATAGGAAACATGAAATTTTTGAACTTTATGACGATTTTCTTGAATTTCAATACTTCGTATTACCTCCTCGTTCTTCCATTACTGCGTTTACGCGGTTTGGCATGCTGTACACCAAGTTCCTTATACGATTTTGGGGAATATTCTCCCATTCCTATGTGAGAGCAATTTTGAGCTCAGGAAGCGTGATTGGGGGAGGGTTTCGTTGTTTTACGCATCTCCCTAGCTCGTCCCAAGCATGCTCGATCGGGTTGATATCCGGGCTGCTATAACTAGGTGTACCACAGCACGAGAAGACCGATACTTGGTGAACACCATGCTTCGAAATCGCTTTCTCACAGGAACTGAACTCACAAATCTGTTTCGTCGCCTCGGAGGAAGTAACCCAAGTGCATGGACAGTAAGACGTCGGCTTGCTGAATCTAACTTGAAACCCCTTAGACCTGCAAACGGCCCTAAACTGGAGCGTGGCCATCGTATTTCAAGACTAAGATGCCCAGAACCACGTAAATTGGAGTATTGAAGATTGGTCGAAAGTTATGTTCTCCGACGAATCAAAATTTATGCTCTACAAGCACGATGGAAGACACAGAGTGTATAGAAGACCAGGGGAAAGATTCAAGCAAGCATGCATCGAAGAAAAAGTAGCCTACGGTGGTGGGTCTGTACTTGTGTGGGCCGGAATTTCCTCTGAAAGTCGCACAGAGCTGGTGATCATAGAAAACGGCTCTTTAACTAGCGTAAGATATGTGGAAGAAATCCTCAACGAACACGTTGGTCCATTTATGGTCAATTTGGGTGAGGATGCTATATTTATGCATGACAATGCCCGACCTCATACAGGTAGGATTGTGAATGACTACCTTCAAGAGATGAACATTACTTGTATGGAGTGGCCAGCGCGCAGCCCGGATATCAACCCGATCGAGCATGCTTGGGACGAGCTAGGGAGATGCGTAAAACAACGAAACCCTCCCCCAATCACGCTTCCTGTGCTCAAAATTGCTCTCACAGAGGAATGGGAGAATATTCCCCAAAATCGTATAAGGAACTTGGTGTACAGCATGCCAAACCGCGTAAACGCAGTAATGGAAGCACGAGGAGGTAATACGAAGTATTAAAATTCAAGAAAATCGTCATAAAGTTCAAAAATTTCATGTTTCCTATTTTTGTTTTAAGGAGAGATCAGCAGTTTTTTTTCTTTATGTAATTTTGTGTAAATAAAATGTATGGTGACTCATATTTTTTTAATTTTCATTTAAGGAGTATTAAATTGTCTATTAAATACAATTTATTGCATTAACCTAGCATTCTTACTTTCCGAGATTTTTTGGATTCTTTGAGTGACCCGGATTCATTGCTCTCGAGTGTATTTGTTAGTCTTGTTTTTAATTTGTTGCTGAAGCAGATTTCGTCCCGAGCAGTTTTGTCGTCAAGGTAATCCCATATTTCAGAGGAGGTCGTAAATAAGAGGAAGATTGAACGTAGTTACGGATAAGTTGACAAGAAATAGGATGTGGTTTGGATGTGTTATGAGAAGGGATGATAGTCATGTGATATATGAAGAGCTAGAACCAAAAACATTTTATGGACAACTTGTGTAAGCAGGTTGTGAATTTTAAGACGAAAATTTAAGGAAAATGAAATGTTGTGGCGACCGCACTTAATAAAAACTGGAATAAAAGCTACAATATTAGGTATATTAATAATAAATCATTTATTTCAGGCATCTCTGGTCTACCTTATAGACTAGCATACAAACAAATATAAATCTTATGTACTTATTGCTAAAATATCATCGTGTCAGTATCATCTATCACGGCGGTGTCGCCTTGCAGGTTAGGAGGTGATAAACTGATAGCTCCATAATTTGGCGGTAATTAAAGCTTTCAAAATTTTCTGAGCAAACGATGAGAAACAAAACAGTGTACTCTCTTAATATGGAAAAGGGTTTGCCTCAACAAATCACTCAAGTTAATGACCTTTGGAATCCCGTGATTACTCTAAATATATGCAAATGTGGGTGACCTCAAAACGGTTGGGTTGAGGATGAGGCCAATCTAACCTGGATTAGCCTCATCTTAGAAGCTGTCGACATTCATAACCTTTCGTTCTAATGAGGTTCTCAGATAATTGCCCTGCATGAGAGCACTGCAGTCTCTTGATTGCAAAAAGTTACCATAAAATACTTCAACCATTCTGATTCTTCAAGTCTGATTTGACTACTATTCTGTCTGTTTTTCTAGTCATTTGACTAGAAAAAAATAAGTTTGTTATTTGGATTATTAAAGCAAAATTGTACCCGTATTGTAATTGTATTATTTTCTTGCAGAATTTCACATTGACAAGCCCCAACTCCGGAACTAGACGATATCTTTGCACTTTCTAATTAAATTTATAAAGCAAAATCTAGTAGTCCAGTATTTTTTGACGACAGACGAAAAACAGAATACTTAGCAATGTTTTATAGTCATTAGGTATGCGTATTTTAATGGACAAAACATATTGAAATTTCTAGTTTTAGTAATATACTATAACAAAAACCACCGACTCCTAGTATGAAAATATAAATTGATGAATTAAATCATTTAACTGTGAAAACACTGGACCGATTTTTAAATGGAACCAACTTGCAAACAACAGCTTTTATATAGATTTATTAGAGTTACAAATTGACATTATTTAAAAATTTTGATTAATGAATGACTTAGCTGTAACTCTTTTTTAATTTTAATATTTAATTGAAAGAATGTACATGAATTTGTAAAAATATGACGTACCTTGAATAATATTCACTGTTATTATATGGTTAATTAATAAAAGAATGTTATATTAATAAATAAATAAATTATCATCGTCGGTTAAAGTAAAAAGTTATGTTGAAAATCTCGTAGTGTTTGGTCGAAATAAGGTCTATAGAATATAAATCCCAACGACATAAGTGACAGTAAGTAAAACTTAACCTACCGACCATGAGAAATAAACAATGCCTATCTTAATTGACATAACCCTTGGAATGTAAAAGAATGCGGCACAAGATACAACTGAAGAGATACAAGAAACAAAGTGACAAATGAAAGAGTTCAAGTTGACCCCACATTATATTGCACCAGGACTAGGTATTGTGAATCATACTAATTACTATGTAGTACAGATACCGTACCTAGGCGCCACAGTGGCATTCCTAAAACAATCACGCACCTAACACGTCCCAGCTAGAAATATAACATTAGTTCGATACGTATGGGGTATCGATTTTATGGCCCATAATGTCTGCGTGTGGTCATACTTATAATTACTTACCTTGGTTTCGTTTCGAAGCTTATTAGATGACGCCATGTTTTTGTAGACATATTGAAAAAGGTCACGTTTGAAAAGAGATCGAACACATTTAATAATTAATACTTTCTCATTGTGTGCCTTTATGGTTCGGAATGCATTGCTCCCTTGTGTCATGAAAACTCCATGATCATAATTTTCTCGAAAAATCTGTGCTTATTAGTGAGATAGTGCTAATCACTTTTAAAACTATCATGTTTTTGAACACTATTTAGATTTAGAACGGGATATAAAACATTATTGGTGATGCTGTGTGAGTAGTCCGGAAATATTTATTTTATTTATTTATTATTGATTGTCTTTTGAGTTTTCCGTTATTTTGGCACAGTTACGGCACAGGCGATACACTGTCGCAACACACATTACTGACGGTCCGTTGGGTCCTCCTATGCAAGACTTTTTCGACTACTATACCTCTTCAGTATTCCAGGTTCCTGATAATTGAAAACTATCGTCTCGGTTGAAGTTCCTGTGTTTGGAACAAAAAAAAACTAAATTGAAATCGCTCCATCCTTTCGGGAGCTATGATGTCCCAAACAAGCATACAGACAAACACGTCAAACTTATAACACTCCTCTTTTTTGGTCGGGGGTTAATAAAATAGCTTGCGCTTGTTTTTTTATTTTAGCAAATTGTACAAGTATTTCGAAGTAATTATTTTAATTAAATTTTTGCATGCCAATTTTTTTGGTGAAGTATGTGAACCTACTTTAAATTTTAAATACCTTGTATGTACCATTATCATGCAATAAATGATTATTATTATTATAATAAAAACAGATGTTACCTCTCCACTGACAAAAAATTGTCCCTGTCAGTGCGACATTCGGATTCCAAATCAAATCAATGTTTATTAAATTACATTTGGAAATTCAAAAAAGTAGAACAAAAATGCGCGCCTCTCATGAATCCCAAATTCAAAATGATTGGCTCGACCCCGCGGCGCCGCCTTTCCAATTTCCATTCGTACGGGTTCTTTATATCGTAGAATGAACGAGTTTTCAATAGCCATGCGGTTTCAGTGTGTTTATGAAACCTCGCTGCCAAATAGTTTATTTATGTTATGTATGAATTCGTTGATATTGCCTTCCGCCTATTGAAAGAAGGATTAACAAATTTAAGCCCTGGTAAAATTGGTATTCTATTTAGTCCGTTTGTTACGGCTAAACATACTGGACACAATAATAATAATAACAATTGAATAATTTTTTGAATTTTATACGTCAAATAAAAATCGATAGCGTTACAACACGCGAAACTTCAATATCATTAATATCGCCTTGATTTATCGTAAGGAAAAAATAGGATAGAAATATTTTTTTCAAATAATCATCATGACGTACTTATTATTATTTAGGCAAAATAATAAGAATCCTTTATTTGCATAAAACATGAGTGTAAGCATGGTGGTAAATTTAAAAAAAGTTTTCTTGCCGACATATTTTGCCAATACTTGCGTGCGAATCTGGGGGCCTACTCTTGTTCAACGAAAAACGAATATTCGATCGAAAGTTCGCGTAATTGCTACTCCGGTTTCATTTCGTTCCGTAACTTCGTTCGACCGAAAATTGTTTGACATTAAAATTTTCTAAACCTACTCTAATTCACGAAAGTACCAAACGAACATTTGAATTTGACAGATCTTTGTTCGGAGTTATAACCTCAAATCGACGAAACTAAAAGTGTTATCTTTTGATTTTCGTTTTTGTGGTTTAATAATTTAATAGTAAATTTTCTTGACTTAAATGGCAGGGAGATTAATTTTATTTGAAGCTGCTCTTCG
This sequence comes from Gymnoscelis rufifasciata, assembly GCA_929108375.1. NCBI lineage: Eukaryota > Metazoa > Arthropoda > Insecta > Lepidoptera > Geometridae > Gymnoscelis > Gymnoscelis rufifasciata. Next base: position 312,361 of record OV815327.1, on the reverse strand, counting down.
TGAGGAACGTTTGGAGCGTAGGAGAAACCGTCGCCGCCTGCGCAATTAACTTAACATCCATCATATTCAAGACTCAGAGTTTGTAGGGAATTACAGACTGAGTCGGGAATTATTTGAAGAGTTGTGCCAAGAGATAGTACCGCTATTACCTCGAAAGGAGATACGTCATGGAATTGAGCCCACTGTTAAGGTATAAGTAGGGGAATAAGTACATTCTCTGAAATAAACATTTATATTTCATTGATCTTAATGCGTATATTGATTTATGTTTTTCAGATCCTTACTGCCTTGAATTTTTATGCCCGGGGTTTTTGAAGGGGTTGTGGGGCAAAACATGGATGGGCCCATGGCTCAACAGACAGTGTCTCGGTTTCTGCAGGAGGTCACAAATGCACTCAATGCACCCCATATAGTAAAGAAACTAATTAATTCATTAAATAGATGTTTTTGTTTAATATTTTCATAGGTTTTGTTTTCTTATTTCAAGAATTTAAAAATCTGATTTATATTAACAATTTGTAACAAATTGTAATATTATGATTCTGTTTTGTTAAAATAATAAATGAATAAAAAAGGTGATTTATGACATTTTCAACTGTTTTTTATTACATTTAATATGTTTAAAATATCTTGTTGATATGTCCGGCTAAGTTTTCACGCGTCTTGTCCTGTTATCAAAATTTTAGAGATGGCAACCCTACACTTAGTAGATATAAATAATAAGTAATTTAATTATACGGATATTTTTGGTTGCCTTATGTTACTACACAATTGAACGTATGAATTGTACTCTTAGAATTAGTAGGATAATAATGGGTTCTTTCTAGTGCATTGGGTAAATTGCGTCAATAGTATAAATTGGTCATACTATAGTTGTTTAATTACATAAGTTGCTTAGATAAAACAGAAAATTATTAATAAACTACGAAATATATGTAAAATTTAAAAACAAAGCGAAATATTTTGTTTATTTCATATTAAATAATAACCCGTAATTGGCATTATAAAACACCTAACCATATCATTCGTTCAAGTTCATTCACGAAAATTGTCTATGAATCCGAACTAAATGTGCGCATCCGAAAATGAATTAGAGTAGGTTCATTAGCGAACCTTCGTTTAAAATTCGTTCGTTTGCGAAACTTCGGTTTGAAGAACAAGAGTAGACCTCCTGAGAGGGCACAATGCATTTTTGTCACAAATGTGATATTACTATTTAACAGAAGAAATATTACCTGATAAGCCCTAACCTATTCTTGAGGCTTCATTAATTTTCCGCACAGTGGCTATAGAGGGCTAAGCTATTAATATAATTGCGAAATCCTGTGAGATGTGAAACAGATTGGATGCTGTACCGAGTAGTAATTGCTTGACTAACTACCGATGAGATGCGGCGGGTAGTTTCAAGTGCCGACAGCCGCGGAGGCTCGCTATCAAATCAACTTGCTGAAACTACATTACGAGTATCTATATATAAGATTATACATTTGACTGCCTCAGTGGCGAGGTGGGCGGAGGTCCGCTTGCTGTGCAAGATGATCCGGCTACCGGTTCGATTCCCGCCTAGGGTTTATTGAGTGTTTGAATGTTCTGACTAAAGTGCTTGACTTTCTCCTCGGTCTGGGTGTTTAAAATTTATAATAAAAATAAATCTATCTATGTATATCAGATGTCTAGTACGTAGATGATATATGGATTGTCCGTACATATTTATACATTTATTTATATGTTGAAGCCATAATAAATGTATTTTATACAATATTTCTGGTCATTGATTGCCCCAAATTTGAAAAACATTTAAAATTATAATGTTTTATCATATTTTAAAAACGCCTACGCTCTTTTTTATAAAACGACTAAGTATTTCTGTGTAATATAACTGAATTGGCCCACAATAAGCCTATTTATGCCTTATTTTACGACTAATAGGGATAAACAAGTTAAATACCATAGAATTCCGCAACGAACGCCGTTTAGGTAACCTAAGTGACCAGATAGTAGGATAATTCAACTACAACTCCAAACAGGAAGGACAAGCTAACTCACTTACAACTTGCCAGCGCCGATAATGTTACTAACTAACTTCTCTTATTTACCGTTTATTAACCGCTGGCAACACTTTCACGGTGGAACTTTAGCTATTAGGCTGCTTGTTATCACTTTTATTTACATCTCTTGATATGTTCTTACCTATTTTCACATAATAGGTAGAAAATGCCTCGGCATTGAGCCCACCTTTTGTTCAACTCTGTATTTTCTTGTGCAATAAAGTATTCTTTAAAATAATAATATTCTGTATCTATATTATATACATTCTAGGTTTTCATGCCCTATAATGTTGAAAGCTGTAAAGAGCTGTTGGAAAGTATTCATTAGCACTGTGTTTACTTTCGAAGCGTTTTCATACGATTTATGCTTAAAGTGAGAGTGGCTAGCTACCCAGCTACTTCTTATTACATTACATTATACGGCGTAATGTGCTGTTAATTACCTAATAACTTTTTACTTAAAGAAGTAATGTTTATTTTTATTTGAGAGCTCTTTCAGAACGAACTTTAACTTAACGTCCGAACTTGTGTACCTAAACCTTGTCGCCTAAAGAAATTACAAAGTACTAAAATGAAGAAAGTGATGAAAAACAATAAAAACACAATCTTAAAAAACATGACTTAATTAAGTTTCTTTTATATTTTATATTTTCGAGCCCAATACTCAAGTTAAATTTTAGTTCATATCTTGATAATTTATTTCTCAATAGAACAGTGTCCGTTTAATAAGTATAGTATACGTAAGTCGAGATATTATCGGCATTAATATGTGACCCGTTATTTTTGGAACCGAGTGTACTTATTTCGTTTTAAAGAACATTTTACTGTACCCTACAAACCGAACGTACGACCAAAAACCATTAGAGCATTCTTCAGCTTAAATACCTAGTAAAGTCCAAACAGCTGTTGAACTGTGCGTCTGTTTGTTGCAGCTGCACTCGGAGTACCGCAGCACGTACAAATGGCACGAGTTCAAGGAGGCGCAGGCGCAGGGCGTCGTGCGGCAGCCCGCGCCCGCGCCGCCCAGCGTCCTGCCGCTCACCAGAGGTTAGTACCAACATGGATTATTCTTATATAGGTATGATTCAAAAGGTAAATCTTTATGTATAATATTAAAAAGGTGAAGGTAAATCTGTCCGTCGAACGGTAAAACATATAACGTAGATTTTGGGAACGATTACTAGATTTGACTAGAAACTGTTTTGACAGTTAGCTATACCTATTTAAAATCAATCGTTATAACTTTTTCTTTTACCTAGTTAGTCAGTTTAGTAATAAAGAGAGAGTGTTATGGAATTAAGACGGAGTGTATAAGTGCAATATACGAATATTGCGAGCAATCGCCAAAAGTCTATTTGTAGAAGCCCAACCATCTCTCTTCCAATCGGTCTGAACCTGCTCTTTAAAGTATGCAATTTTTCACAAGTCACAATTTTTTTTACGAGCTTTCATACCAAAAACTGTGAGAATCCAAGAGATAACTGTTCTGCCTCATTAGGACACCAAGGCGACGGTAATATTAAAATGGACTAACCTAGCTCACGACTTCTTGGTTAGTTAGCCAGCAACGTGTCCCTGGCGTCTTACTGAGGCGAGGCACTAAAACAGGCGAATACATATTAAACACAATATACTAAAGACTAATGTGTTGACAGGGCCCATCGAACCAGCGATGCCTCGTCGCAAGAAGTACCCCGGGGTGGCGTACAAGACGAACGAGCTGTTCGACCCCGCGCCGGCCGACGACATCCGCCCCCAGCACACCTCGGGCTACGACCGAGCCAGGGTGAGTGCAGCTAGTCAGGCGACATTTGCCCCGGCCGTGCCTCGCTGCAACAAGTACCCCGGAGTGGTGTAAACACGTGATATCTAGGCCACAAAGACTCCGGAGATTTACCGCAATTAAAAGTCAATTACTATAATTTCCCGCACAATTTTGCTCAGTGCTCTGACAGTATTGGAGTATCCAGTATTGGAAGTCCTATAGCCCAAATCATGAATAATGACATCATACACCACTGTACAATTAAACCAATTCAACAATCTGTCGATTTGGCCACACAGAGTGCTCAGCGGAACACGGAGGGAGCCGGGCGCCGCAGCAAGTCCGAGGGCCCGCGCCAGCCGCGGTGGACCGACACGGCGGAGCCCAAGGTATCTATTATATTTACATAAACATTGTATATAAGTGTTAGGTATATAAAATTGAGTCCTTCACATAAGGAAACCCCGAGCACAAATCTCTCAATTGTCTCCATAGGCTTTAATATTTTAGTATATAAATAAATGTTATGTAATAACTTAAAGTGATAAATTTAAAGCATTCAATGGCTGTAAAGAAATAATTATTATTATACTCTAAGAGTTCTATTCTATCCTATTGATAAGGTACTTCCAATCAATGATTACTATAAATGTCTATAGTCAATTTTTAGCAATTACAGATGTAATGTTAGACTCGAGGGCATTGTTGGAATAAGCCAAAATAAACTAGGCTACCAACATTTTTGGAATGACGCGCACCATTGTAAAAGTACTACCTATAAGAATGAGGTTCCTGCCCAGGGAGTAATATTTCAACTTGACACTACAGTTTTTAATCATCTGTTTACACGACCTTACAAACCATCACATTTGTTCGCTCCCAGGGGCCCGATGCGCAGAACGCAGGGCAGTTGGGGCGCAGTCGTCGAAATCAGACTTTTTGACTTATCAATCTATCATTCATTATCATCATCATCAATTCAGCCGTAGGACGTCCACTGCTGAACATAGGCCTCCCTCAAGGACTTCCAGTAATTTCGGTCGGTAGCAGTTTGTAACCACCGCGAGCCCGCTACTTTCACCAAGTCGTCCGTCCATCTAGTTGGTGGACGTCCTACTCTCCGTTTGCCGGCTTTTCGGCCCCAACGGCCATCTGTTCTACGCGCTACATGGCCTGCCCATTGCCACTTTAACGAGCTAATTCGCTTGGCTATGTCGGTGACCCGCGTTCTTCTACGTATCTCCTCATTTCTGATTCGATCACGTAGAGAAACCCCGAGCATAGCCCTTTCCATAGCTCGTTGCGCAACTCTGAGCCTATTCATGAGGCCTATGGTGAAGCACCACGTCTCGGAGCCATATGTCATCACTGGCAACACACACTGGTTAAACACCTTCGTCTTCAGGCACTGAGGTATATTGGATGAAAAGACGTTTCTCCCGGTGTTTCAAGGGGTAATCCATCTTTAGGCGAGCGCAGGTAGTGTGAGATCTTTTGTAAAGGAGTAAAGATGGTTTTGATAGAGGATTTTTGCAAAACCTTTGCAACTTTATCCGTTACTCCTTTTATGTATGGCAAGAAAGCTGGTTTTCGTTCCACCATACACTTGTGGACTCCTTGACTTGTATGACGACGTGGAGGTAACCTGTGCTTGTAACCATTAAAATAATATGAATAACCATGATAGTTTCAAAAGTTATATGATATATTTGTATAACTTAAAACTAATTATTGATATTTCTATGTGAACGCATCCCTAAAGCGTCGATATTATGACTCCTGCAGCCCAAAAGTTGGTACTTATTCAGTTGACATTAACCCTCGTTCTTCTGCTTACCTCCTCATTTCTGTTTCGTTCCCGTAAATAAACCCTCAACTCTTTTCATAACTCGTTGAGCGTCTCTGCCTATTCATAAAAAAAGCATTCTCTTTTGTTTTATAATGTAATTAGATTAGATTTAGAGAGAAAAAATGTAATAAGCATTTTTTCTCGCGGGACGAAATATTTTCCGCTGTAAAAGTATGCTATAGACTTCCTCGATAAATAGGCTATCTAACAGCGAAAGAATTATTAAAATCGGACCAGCAGTTCCTGACATTAGCGCCTTCAAACAAACTCTTCAGTTCTCTTCTCTTAACCACCGCTTTCTTTCTAACAGATCCTTTAAATATTGCAATGTGCAAAATTTTTTTTAGCATGAAGTTGGTCTCTTTCTAATAAACAAAAATGACAATGTGATCAAGAATAAGAATAATGTTTATCTGCAAACATGGGTTACAATTTAATTACAAATAGATGTTCAGTTGTTACAGTTCCATACATGTTTTGCTTATTTAGAGCATTCAAATATTTTATGTAAATAACAAGGAAAATATTTAGAAAAACAGATAAATTAATTATAAGTAAAATCAATCTATATGTCAGATTCAATTAAATTCAATTTCAATTATAATTTTATTTATCAGTCAAAAATTCATTTACGTGATAATAACATTTAGTGGTCAAAAGTTTATGGAGTTCGTTCTTAAACATTGTCAATTGTAACTCCTTTATATTTTTGGGTATTTTATTGTAAATTTTAGGTGCCATTCCTAAAAAACTTTTGCTCACTAGTGCTGTGTTTGCTCTAGCAGAGCACAGGCGATGTTCATCCCGTCTACTGCGTGTGTGTGACGGTTTTTCAAATAAATGTAGGTTACATTTAACGAAGACGGAAACCTCGAAAATGTAGAGCCCCGGCAACGTTAATATGTTTAATGACTGAAAATATGTCTTACAGCTTTCTGTGGGTTTCAGACCATACATTGCCCTAATACATCTTTTTTGAGCTTTAAATATAGTTTCCCTCTGAGAACAATTCCCCCAAAAACAAGTCAACAAGGACAAACGAATGCTAGCGGCATGTTATCTCAAAGAAGGTTAAGTTTACTATTTCGGATAAGGGGAAAAGGTTTTACATATACATATACTCGAATGTCCCTGTCTGAAAGATTCCTTAATGTGGAACGTTTCGCAGGCCACGACCGCTATGGGCGAGGTGATGGCCGCCAAGGAGCCGGAGAACGCCAGCACGGAGTACAGGAACCAGTTCGCGTGGCCCAAGGACGAGACCACCCCCCGCAAGAGCATCTCCATGGGAGCGCTCAAGAAGGCTGCGGTGGCTGAGGGTACGTACAACCCTGCAGGAGTACGGGCACCAGCTCGCGTGCTTGGGCCGACTTTACTGATAGCTGCGAAATGATGATACTTATGTACGAAATAATGACTTCTTTATTAATTATTTATATTCCTTAAGTAGTAAATAAAAACAAATCACAGTTCTATTTTATTTTTATTATCTTTTACAAAAAAACATGTTAACTTTAACACTACCGTAAAACGGGGTGGATAGACATGGTTTTGAAGTTTGTTTTTATTTCTCCATTGATTTTTGTATGATTGGCTATCATAATAGTGTTTTTTATTATGTCTCGAAGTTCAATTAATACTATCCTATCATGAAAATATATAGATAATGCTTTGATTTTATCGTAAAATGTAAAAATATGTTAGATTTCTATTTACCCGCAATTGGGGTCAAAAGAAGCGTCATATGGGGCGAATCGAAAAAATCGTCAGGGCTGTCACTTTCCAAAAATAAGTTGTTGAACGCCTGAACGAATATTCATAAATTATAACTAATATATAAAATATCGTCAGCTTTTGAACACAAAAAACCGCACCAATAGGTGTCCATTCGTTTAGGAGGCCACAGACAACCACACAGTTGAATTCTATGAAAAATGATGTACCTACCTAATAATATTTTGGTGGCAGCCCTAGCACATAATTTTCTATACACCCCCTTCTTATTTCTATTAAAACCTATCCCGTTTCTATTAGCCCCGTACTTCATATCTATTGACCCCATACTACGTATCTGTTCGCCTCTTTGGCATTTCTATTAACCCCAAAGTTTGAATAAAATTGACTTGGTTTACAATTTTAGCCCTTAATTTAATTATACAACATAATTTTACTTACCTTTACATTAAAATGAACCACGATGAACTGCCAACTACACCACAACTTTGAATTTTACAAGAATTCGTTTTACTAAAGAGATATTGATAAAGTTTTGAGGACCACAAATTAACGTCTCACGACGACTCACTTTCAACGTGTTTTTATTTTTAAACTTCTAACCTTAACAGCAAATCAGTCTCGCCATGTCAAGAAAAAAATATTGTAGTTTACAAAAAAGTAGAATTTGGCGTTTCTATTAGAAAATGTTTGTTAATAATTGCCAGAAAAAAACTTTTTTGGTTTCATTTCCATTCACCCCTTGAATTCTATCCACCCCGTTTTACCCGGTAGTATATGAACAAAAAAACAAGGTTAAAACTAGTGTCTATCTAGTATCTAGCTACACATAGATTATTTGAAAGTTAGAAAAACAACAAACACTTTATAGATATCTAAACTAACATTATTGGTACATTATTTATTTATTTTTACCTGAATTTAGTAATTGATTATTTTCTTAAATTCGTGTCAATGGCAAACTAAATATATAATTCGTTACTTTAAACAAAAATTTACTTCGATATTACCCAAATGATATAATACTTTCAATTTTAAAATCAATACTTAACAAATAAACAGTTTCCCGAAAGCACTTGACCCAAAACCACCGCTTACATGAAACACTCAGTAAATTGACTGTACACTTGAAGGGCGTCAACAGGCGAAACACTTGAATATTTGATTACTGGGACTTCGCCTGAATATTGTACACGAGTTTCAGATTTCAGCGACTGTTTCACTTGAAACTGCGTATCTGAAACATCTAGTTTGTATCATATAATGTAGTTATAGTTTATATAGACAAAATTACAAAATAAATTTATTTCATTAATTAAGAGAGATGCTCCATTTTTTTAGTAATCTTGACACGAAACGGTGGTTGCCAATTGTAGAAAAATGATTAGGTAATTATAAAAATCATACATTTGTATCGTGTCTAGATTTATTTTCAAAAACGAAGTGACGCGATAAAACGTCAAAAAAGAGATTATTTAAAAAGGTTACTTCCTTCACTTACCTTCTGTGCTAACCACAATGTAATAAGGAAATGTTTATAATATGTGTATTTTAATTTATAATACACTACCAGAACAATTTAAAGAGTAAAATGGATATATTTTTAAGAAAAATTATGTAGTGATTGCTCTAAAAGTGTTTTTATAGTGTTAATGGGTATTTAAATTATGACATGGACTATAAATATTATATTTTGACTTAACATTTGTACGCATAGTTGTAGGCTGAATACATTGACTTTTACTTTCTAAGATACGGCATGTATTAATTATTATGTATTCTTCCAAATAAATAATTTTATACAAGGCCTTCACATTCCTTACTGGGAAGAATAAATCAATGTTCAAAATTAGACTGATAATTCTTGTCAAACGCTTTTCAAAATCTCATTCTTGTCTAAATCAAAACAGGATTTATCAAAACACCTGCTACCCTTAACTATAACATCTCCTTACAAAATCAAGATAAGGCCTCTAAGCTCACAAACACGGATTTACCACGGCATGAATACTAAATAAAATGGCTCAGGCTGGGAATCACAGTGGCAATTAACCAAGTACTTTCACAACCGGACACGTAAATTGTTGATGTAATATTCAGAACCGGGGATGAGAAAGTTACAATGTACGGCCACTCAAGTCTACAGGTTTATGTGCGAAGATAAGTGACGATGAGAAATATCTACCGAAGAATATTAATTTGCAAGAAAGCCGAATAGAATTTGCATAGCTTTCATGTTATATTTAGTTATTAAAGTTTTAACTTTGACTTCTTCTATGCGAGTAAAATTAGTTTTTGGTATTAGGGATTTTAGGGTTTTATACCTACCTAAAGGGCAAGAAATCCTATTACTATGACTCTGCTGTCGGTATGTTTGTCTGTCTATTACCAGACTGTATCGTAACATCTTAACAATAAATTTTTACAAATGATATTTAATTCTGTTGATGCTTTAACTAAAATTCAAAAACAGTATAACATATATTTGTTTTCCACCACAAACGAGACTTTTGTGCTGATCCATATTAACAAACGGCAATAGGCCTGAGGCACAAGTATAACAGAATATTTAAATGTATATTAAACTTTAGACGGTAAGATTTTCTTGGACACTAATTTTGGGTACTATTAGGTTCTTACATATGAAATTGGCGTTTTTCGTACTGGCCACTTTAATCACAAATTTCTCCTCTTTGGTAAGGAATTCCAAATTCAAATTTGTACAGCTATAGACTCATGTATTTGTGCTTCGATGATCGTCATTCATTTGTTTTTTTTCTTCTGTTTTTTTCTGTTTGCGTCACTCATTTTACAAAATGGAAAACTTAAAATATCGCATTATTTACGAGTACGAGTTCCGCCGTGGCACTAGTGCTGCGGAAACAACTCGAAGGGTGAATGATGTGTATGGCGGTCGTGTTGCAAAAGAAAACACAGTTCGTTTTTGGTTCCAACGTTTTCGTTCTGGAAATTTCGACTTGCAGAACAAGCCCCGTGGACGGCCTGAGACTCAAGTTGATAATGAAGAGTTGAAGGCTATTGTGGAAGCGGATCCATCGCAAACCACGTCCGAGTTAGCTGCAGGCTGCGGTGTTAGTGATAAAACTGTTTTAATTCACTTGAAGCAAATTGGGAAGATTAAAAAGCTTGAAAGGTGGGTACCTCACGAATTGACTGAAGCAAACCGGCAAACGCGCGTCGACTGCTGCGTTACATTACTAAACCGGCACAATAATGAAGGTATTTTAAACCGAATCATTACCTGTGATGAAAAATGGGTTCTTTACGATAATCGGAAGCGCTCAGCGCAATGGTTGGATCCTGGCCAGCCAGCCAAATCCTGCCCCAAGCGAAAATTAACCCCAAAAAAGTTACTTGTAAGCGTTTGGTGGACTAGTGCCGGTATTGTTCATTACAGTTTTCTCAAATCTGGCCAGACTATTACGGCTGATGTCTATTGTCAGCAATTGCAAACCATGATGGAAAAGCTAGCGGCTAAACAACCTAGGCTGGTCAATCGCTCCACGCCACTGCTGCTTCACGACAACGCTAGACCACACACTGCGCAACAGACGGCTACTAAATTAGAAGAGCTTCAATTGGAAAGTCTAAGACATCCTCCGTACTCCCCGGACCTTGCTCCAACAGATTACCATTTTTTTCGAAATTTGGATAACTTCTTGCAAGGGAAAAAATTCAACTCCGATGGGGCAGTCCAAATCGCCTTCAAAGATTTTATTGATTCCCGTCCGACTGGTTTTTTTAGTAAAGGGATCAATGAACTACCTATAAGATGGCAAAAGTGCATAGAAAATAATGGTTCATACTTTGATTAATTAAATATATTATATTAAAAAATATTCGACTTTTTGTTCCTCCCATACAAAACTCCAATTTCATATGTAAGGACCTAATATAAAGGTAACTTCACTCTTCTCTCGAAAGCAGCGTCGTCAACAATGAATTCATATTCCGCACAGTTATGGAAGTTGCCTCCAAGAAGTTAGCAGAACATCCTACTTCCTGATATTTTATGCATGCAGTCTATAACTGCTCGGCACAGAATGTGCGAGCAATCAGACGCCGTATTATACTGCTAGTATTTGAGAGCCTTCTGTATTTATCGGTCTAAAAGCTTTCCACTCGTAGGTTCACTACTACTACATTTTTAAGTCAAACACCAATGCTTGATGCCGCTCGTGCTTATAATACATTTCTTGGAAATAATAATAAATACCACAAGAAACATCACGGTCAATAATCGAGATAAACATTAAAATCAAATGAAGTAACTGGCAAAACTACTGATATACTTAGGGCCTATTTTACCATCTCCGATTAGGCAATGTTTAAAATATAGAGCTATTTCGCTCATTTACATGTGACAAAATGAGATGTATCTTGCCATAACTAACCATTGCTATGTTTACCACTATAGTTTACTCGGAATTGTGAAATAAGCCCTAAACGTAATGTTCGGAGTGCCATAAAGGCCGAATGGCATTCTTCAAAACTCAAACTGACCATTTCCTGTGACATTAACGTTTCCATACAGCAACTTTAATTAATAGTAGACCCGGATATAGCCAGCCTAAGTTAATCTTTCAACCAGACTCAAAGTGTTTTGTAGCTATAAAGCGAGGATTATGAATATTTCAAGATAAAAGCGCAGCGGTAATAAAATACCTTTTAAAGCTCGACTTATGAATACTCATGCTTTGCAACAGTGCAAATACTTGTGAATGAGTTTATGAAAATAGAATTTTAAATTTCTGGGTAAATATTTACCTTGGTAACGGGCGTAATATAAGAGATTTATGCAAGAACGAGTCTGTCTGAATCTGCTTCCAACAATTTAATTCTCTAAAACATTATGTTTAAGTTACAAAAATGGTGTAAGCAACATATTTACAATATACATAATTTCAGACGATATACATATTATGTATATTAATAATGTCCATAAAATATTTTTTTAGTCATTTAATTGATAAAATCTTAACAAATTCTAATTCATACCTTTTAATCTATTGTAACATTTAAAATGATTTATTATAAAAACATAAGTTTTTAGTTTTCATGTTAGCAATTATGTCTAATTTAGCTACCCGTAATTAGTCGTTATACAACATGACTGTTTTAATTTGTAACATTTATGTTTAAATCGTGTATTTGGACTGTGAGAAGTTCATATTAATTAAATAAATAAATAAATGTACAGTAAGGTGACTGAAAGTTGATAATTTCATGTTTCTTCAGGTTCAGTAGAAGCTGAGCCTCTGATGAACCACATAGACGGCGACCACGACGACAAGCGTTACATAGAGGATTATCTATGGAACGGCCAGAAACCGGGCGTGCAGAGGTACAGCTCTTTGTCTATGCGCAACTACTCACATTACCTATGACTTGTCTACGTTATGATTCACAGTCCTAAGTCTTAAAATTCTTAAAACACAAGTTTATTACTATTACAAGCTATTACCAACATGAAAGGACTGAGGAATGCGGACAAAAAACAAGAATCATGACGTAAACAAAATTCATAGACGAAAGTCTAAGAAAACAATTAGTTCAGAATGTTTGTACAGTTAAAACATAAATTTATTTTTATTTTTCAGAAATGTGTACATTTCCTTACGTGTAAAAACGTTCTGAATTCTCAAATTGCTTCAGCTTAACCACATTTTCACGAAAAGCTTACCATACTTCGACCCAATTAGAATAAATTATAGATTGTTTCATTTATATTGTTATTTGTATTTATGATTCAAGCATGCTTTACTTATTTCTTTATTTAAAACTATTTCTGGTGATATCTTCGAAACAGTCTATAAATCCAACACTGTGTATTCACGTAAAAGAACATCAACTTTTAGAAAGGCTTTTGCTTCAGCTAACGCTGCTTCTTTGCGAAATATATCACCACGAACAATGTAATGGGGCTCCACAGACATCTACCCCAAAACAACAATACCAATGAACAACACAAACACACTAGCTCCTTCTTCTAACACAAATCCGTCAAATTCCGGACGTAAATTTCCCATTATAGAACCAAACCCATTTACTAATCGTTTAACATTTTATATTATTGTATATAAACTTAGAATTTAATAACCCCTAAACTTTTTCAGGTGAAGATTTATGTACTTAATTGAAATGCTATTAGCTTTCCATATCTGTGTCTTAGCTTATGTACTTCCAGTCTTGAAGGAAACCTTTACACGTTACATTCTTTTCTTTCTAACACAACTTATAATACTACACTTTTACTGTTTTTATCTTCGTCTACACCAATACATGAATAATTAAAAACTAACAATCTCGGTAAATAAATGTTTTTATGACATACTGCTCTATTTAATGGTCCATTGCAGTACCTACATATAATAATGTTCAATCAGTTAAAGTTTATTTTGTTTGAGAATGTCAACTTATTTATATTAAAGTAAAGTATTCCTTAAAGGCCCTGTTCTGCCCCAACTCCCACTCAGATTACTTTTGAAGCAGAACAAAGTCTAAATTTCGTTTTTGGTACTTATTTGCTTTGACATTTGAAGTGTCCTCACGGTGGCGGTGTCTAGGCCGAGCGAGTAGTTTAGTCCAAAACTAACATTAGAACGGAATGACAGCTAACAATAGTTTTATTTTTAATTATTCAATGTGTCCTGCACTTGTCGATGTGAACGTTGGTTGAGAGTGTCAGTAGCTCTGTATGGATGCATCACCACACACATCACGGCGCGCCTCTTCCGACCTGTCCTCACATTGCGCGCTTGTCAATTGTTTGAGCATGTCTGTTCTCCTGGCTCGGCGCGAGTCGTTTCCGTTGCTGCATCATCATCGCAGGCGCACAGCGTTCTAAGACATAAATGGAATTTTCCAGAAAATCGACGTTCCGTAACGCGCTATCGGCCCTCATATCCAACGGGGAGGATCGTTCCAAAGATAATAGAAAACGTTACAAAAGCGAGTACAAAAAGAAATTTAGACCGTTCTCTCAATACGTGTTCGAGGCGTCTAAAGGGACGTTTACGAAATGCAGGGGGAAAGGAAAGGTGAAAGATGAGGCGAGCGAGAGGATGCTGGGGGAGGGTGCAGGGGAGGGGGCGGGAGCGATGGCAGGCGCGGGCGCGTTTGGGCGCGCGTGCGCGGGCGCGGGCGCGGGCGCGGGCGCGGTCGCGGGCCAGCAGTACACGCTCGCCGCCGCCGGCCTGCAGCCGCTCGGCCTGGCGCAGGGCGACGCCTGGTACCGCGAGGTCATCGACCTGCGCAAGCGCGCCGGCGAATACAAGGTCTGCGCTCACCTCTACTACCACCTACTCTACTTCTACACGCCACTAACTAGTCTAAGACACTACTAACCGAACCCCTACGCAGAATTCGAAGTATTAGACCAGTATTTCCTTACTTCTTTATGACTCCTATTAGGAGTCTTCTGAGATGAGATTATTTAAATCCATTATAACTATTGTATCCATTTAACAAACTTAGAAGAAGTTTCAGTTAGATATTAGCTATTAAGAACTAAAAGTACCTAATATCCCAGATTAAATTGGATTCCGAGGATAAAATTATAGGCTAATTTTCATTCCGGCTCAAATACCTTTTAAATATAATATTTTAATGCATAGCTTTTACTGTGAAGAAACTTTCAATTGATACAAGTACATAATCATTGAGAAAATGATATATGAAGTGCTACAAGAAAGCAGCAAATCGCTTAATATGATAATCACGTAAAGATCGCTACGAGTGAGAGGATCGCGTAATTCGACTGAGCAGGCGACGAGACAAAAAACACTTTCCTGAGGAAACTAATTGACTCATTGATTACTGCGGAATGTTGATGGCAAAAGAACTTGTTTCGATAAGATATTTATTTGAAATAATAATAACTCGTAGAATCATTTAGATAAAGTTTCTTGAACTGAAATGGATTTACTAATTTTTCTTTCTCGCACCTTAAAATTTTATGATATCTATTATAATTTAAAACTTTATTCGAACAATCTTTATAAAAGTAAGAGCAGCGTCCATAGTGCGGCTTCAGATAGTAATCCTATTCTAATTACTTAACTTTTATCCGTAAAACTTAATCTAACCAAAATTAAAAATTAACTCAATGTGATTTATACTATCTAGACAAAGGTCCATTCTAACTGGTACTAAATATATCTGCAATAATAATAAAAACGCCACACTAGCAGCCAGAAACCTCTTTCAAACGGAAAAATCTGTAACAACTGAACAATTTTTTCCTCGATAATGAGACTACTTAGGCACCTCCGAGTTTTAAAAGTCGCTAGTGTATCTACAACTTTTAACCATCGTCGCGTTACTCGCTTTAAAGTATAATTATGTCTTAAAGATATACTAAATCGTCTCTATCTGTTGCTCTTACGGATTTCCCCGTTTGTCTTTCGTT
This sequence comes from Gymnoscelis rufifasciata, assembly GCA_929108375.1. Lineage (NCBI taxonomy): Eukaryota > Metazoa > Arthropoda > Insecta > Lepidoptera > Geometridae > Gymnoscelis > Gymnoscelis rufifasciata. The sequence continues at coordinate 296,534 of OV815327.1, read as the reverse complement.
GTGGCATCGTCATCGCTTCATGATCATGCTTCATATTGAAGAATGTCATTTTCGACAGTACCGAGGCTGGGGCACTGAGCTAGCTCCAGAGCACATCACCCAGCTTTACAATAAGCAAATCGAGCTATGGTACCAGGTGTCTCGTCGCTCCTCGCTGTCGGCATTATCACTCGCTTCCACCAATCACAAGTAAGTGATGCACTAGCGCCTAGCTCGAAGGACCAAAAGAAAAGCAGCAAAGCATAAGTGATACCCGTTTTCCGAAATGAAATCTGTCTTATATCGTGTGAAAGAAGGTTGTAGGCCGGGCGTCGATGCAAAATATTATTCTTTGTTTGAATTGTTAGTTCGTACACGCACCACCATCGCCACCGTTGAGGGTTTGGTCCTTCGAACCAGATGCGCTTACGTATAATCATAAGGATTGTTAGTGGCTGATGCTAGAATGGCTTTTACGGCGAGATATATGCATACTGCGTATGTAACATAGCTGCGTAGAGATATCATCAGCCATAGTTTGTAAGTTCCAATAAGCTTATATGTATTTTTGTTAAGTGTTTGAGTACACTATGCAATGTGCTACCTTATTTATAACGAAGATGATTTTTTGTAACTTATGATGATTTTCTGTTGTTGATAAATTCATCTATATCCACATTAAAACGAAAAACACCCACCAATTCCAATTTTGTTTCTTATTTACAAGTTCTTCCAGGGGGCCTTACGCGCCAAACGCAGCGCTGTTGAAGTGTGGTTGAAGTTGAGGTTTTGCTCATATTTGTCAGTCAATAGCAGATTAATTTTACATTAAGTGACTTCAGATATAATTAATTTCATATTTATAACGAGGAAGATAAGCTGCGCCTATTAAATCAACTGCTCACGCAATGCAAAGTTCCCAGCGTCAAATTTCTGCACTCTCATTCGACTGCGCTTCGTCTGCCAAGCGTGGTGTATAAGACCCGCCACCCGGGAAAAATAGGATATATGTACAATCCAAGACCCTTAGAGAAAGATGATAGAACACCAACAAAATTCTCATCCTAACAGTCTATTAACCTTCAGGGCCATACCCCGGGACGAGAAGGATGGAAAAGACTCCAAGGGTCATTCCCCGAAGAAGTTCCGCTCGTTCAGGTCGGCCCCGCACCAGTCCATCCACGCCAAGCTCCAGGAAACGAAGGCTCAGGAGCGCTCGCCGCAGAAGAGTCCTCAGAAACAGAGGAAGAAGATGCATGGACATAGCTTTGATGAGGGCGCTGGCCAAGATGGTAAGTGTAGACAAAATTAAAAAATAAACATGCATTGTTGTTTGCACTGACGTAAGATTGATGACGCCCATTTCCACTTGTGGATGCAGTTGGAACTGGCAGGGGAAATAAACCAGAAGACGAGCAGCAGCATCTTCTTGCACCTCAGCACTTTAGGTACTGCACTCGCCAACCCGCCTGCCAAGGGTGGCGAGTATTGACAATCCCCCTCTTAAATAAAGGTGTTATTGCTTAAGAATATTAAACGCAAGTATTTAAAAGTATGATCCGTTAATATAAAGAAAAAAGACACCTATTTCTTTCTTCAGATGCAACAACAAATGTTGATCTCTAAAGTCTCTTCAAATTGTTGCAGGAAAGTTTAATCTCGTTTAAATTTGGTAACCAAGGGTCCAGTTTTCGAGTTATAAACAATAACCCATAATGTTTACTCCGCTTGTAAAAGTCAATAATATTTAGGTACCTCTTTTTGTTATTCCAGGCACGAAGACCGGCGACGGCGCGCTGTACAAGTCTCCGCGCCGGCGGCCGCGGTCCGCCGACCCGCACTCGGCGCCGGCCGCGCGCCTGCTGAACGGCCACGACGCCCCGCGCCCCGTCAAGCCCACTGGTCGGTACTGCTCACTCGCTACCTGTCTCTATCTGTTGGAACCACAGCTCTCTCTCTCTCTCTTGCGAGGCGCGTCCAGACTCTCGGTACGATTCTTGGCTCCTGGTTAGCCACTCTCCATTTATTCCATTGTGAGCGGTTGATGTCTCGCTTCGCCCTCTCGCGTACGACTTACGCCCTAAAACAGACACAAAGTAGAGCTCGAGCGAGGCGATGAAAGATGAGGAGACTAGAACTGACTCCACTCATATAGAGAGAGCTTTATACGAGCCCACTGCTTCATTCATTTACATCCTCAGAGTACCTTCTTACATACTCTTATTCTTAGGTTAATTCATTCTGTGTAAACTCTTGGAACAGTTAGATCTACTGTGGATTGCCACACTCGTACAGGCCAAGGCTCGTGAGTGATGTACCTACTTCGCAAGAGTCTGTGCCGGGCATTAACTTTAGTTTGCTAGAACCATTTTATCAATCAATAACACACTGGTTGATACGCTGGTGTTTCGTGAATAAGACCCAGAACTACATATAAATAGATGGCTACTTGTTGTTATTGTTTAACATAAAAAACAATTAGTTACCTACTAAATAATCTTGAGTAGATTTAAATGATTGTTAACGTGTTTTGAGTATGAAAAGTATATTTATTACGCTACAACTTAACATACTAATTCTTAACTTTCTGTAGCTATGAACTATTAATCTGCTAATCTTCATCTATCTTATGAATTGTGTAATTAATATTGTGATCCTGCCTGTTGCTTGTCCCCCTCCTATGTCTATTGGCTAGTCGAGAATAACTGATGGCTCTAATAACATTTATTTTGATCCGGAGCTTGCTATTTCCAAATCATTATGTCCCATTTTTTGTTGATTTGTATATCCTTGCCATGAGCCGATTCTCCCTAGCCAAATTTCTTCAGTAGATCCATTTCTTGTAGGTTTGGCGTTAAGTAGAGGAAGTAGTAATAGAGTTAGGTCGACGTCGAGAGGCGGTCGGTCCCCTTCAGCCCCGGGCAAAACTGGGATCGGGGCGAACGGGACCGGGGCTCAGGGGACCGCCGCAGCCCAAGGGACCATGGTGAACGGCCTTGACTCGTCGCGCGGCCGCCGCAGCCGCAGCGTTTCGAAAGTCGGGATAAAATTGGGTGCGTAAAGGTGGCAGTTGCGTCGACGCTCTGTGCATTATAGTCGCTTCTGTGCGTCAAGTCTTACGGTTTTGTGGCCTGTTTTGTTTAATTTGAAGTTTTGCTCTTTGCTCTCTTTTTTGGAAGGGGAAAAATATCAAATGTTGTGTCATTTTATAGAGGTATTTTCTGTAAAATAGTACTTATAAACATTTTCTCTTGAAAATTGTTTAGATTGTAGTACTCTGGGCGTCAAATTTATATAGGGTACTGCGCAAACGTAGACTCTTTTCTAGCACACCGTCACAGGAAAGGAAACCGAAGTGGTTGTGTCCAGTAGCGATAATCGTCACCTTCACCGGTTGCTTGCTACTACTCGTTTACTGCTAGCCGTAGGTAGTTGCTGGTACAAATGTAAGAAAATGTATTTATCTTAAACGACTTTAACAAGATACCTACTACCCACACATTTTTATTGTCAATTACTAAATTTTATCTGACACAGGACACAAAAGTGTCCTCGTTTGGGCCCCGACTAAAAGAGAAAGCAATACAGCTAAGTTTTTTTTTTTTTAGAATATTAATTTGTCATGACTTTATTTTCTAAATTCCAATTGGCTTTGTGTGTTGTGCGCTTTTGTACCGTATATCGACTATCAGCGCGTCAACGCAACTCCACTGCATTGGCTGGCACCGACACGGGAATGTGTGTGACACGAGTGTGACTGTTACGTGTGTGACACACATGTGGCTGAATGTTATGTGTGTGACACCTGCACTACACTAGACCTCACATGAGATTGTGTTAGACAAGTGCACGTGGTGTTACAAAAACACAATCGGGGTTACTGATAACTTCAAATGGGGTTAAACGGGACTATACTGTTGATATAATACTTATGGGTGAGGAACGTTGTGTTAATATTAAATTGTAACTTGGTAAAGAGGAACAAGGAAACTGTAAAACCCCTAGCACTCTCACGATTTAACTGTACCTTAACCTATCTACGATACCATCATCATGTTTCCCGTACAAATCACGATTCCTGAATCTGTATCCTTCAGTAAGAGAATATAGGCATCAAGCAAGAGTCAATCTGTGTTTTGCTGAAGTCAAGGCACACTACATATCGTAGATACAAGTAGGTATAGTAGTGGCATGCAATTAGAAATGTTGATGTTTTCGTTAATCGTTTGTGATGTTGTCTTATGTGAATGTCATGTCTTCTGTCTGTAGCTCTATAACTACTGTTATGTGTGTGCATGTTATTAGTTTTAATAAATAACGCCGTTGCTTGAAATATATACTAATAAGGATATAACCTTTGAAATGATAATGTTTTTGAACAATAGTAACATATCATGATTTGATGATTTTTAAGATTTCCGATATTTCGACGCTGTTGCAGGCGACATGATCACGGCAAAGACTGATTGTCTTTGCGATTAGACTGACGGTTATTAACACAAACGAAACGGTCTACCTCTCTTTCGGAAACAATCTTGGTATGTTACATGAAGTAATGTTCTAATATGGGAATTTTACAAGTTATAATGTTGAAGTAGCGCTAAAATGTTTAAATAGGGAAGAAGATTGTTACGAATTTCAGAATAATTATAACAGACCACGAACTGGCAGTCAATACTAACTACATTATATTTAAAAAATAAACCTAATCCAAACTAGTAGGTATCTGTCCTATAAATATCTACAAATTGTATTGTAAACATTTAAACCAAACAAAATAAGAACAAAAAAAATCCAAATCAGTACACGCGCAAAACTAATCAAACCCCGCAAATTGCAGACGACGAGATAATCCCAAACCACCGCAGCGCGTCGGTGGCCAAGGACCAGTTCTTCGACGACTCGCCCGTGGTGAAGTCCCCGCCCGAGCCCACGCGCGTCAAGTCGCCCGAGCAGCTGAGCATGCGCTCGCCCGACCCCGTCAACTGGACCGTGCCGCTCGACACCGGCAAGACCTTCACCGTCACGCAGAACGTCAAGAGCGGTGAGTTCCACAAGACGGTCATGTTTAAATAATAAACTTTACTTTGTATTGGGGATTAAGATTTTTCTGTGAAGAGTCAGAATGTGTGGCACACATGTGCTTTTTTTAAAACAGTACACCGTACATACAATAGCGTCCATATCCTTTTTGCCTAATTCTAAAATAAAAACAAAACTTGTTATTTATCAAAAAAACACGTATGCGTACAATTGTTACGAAATTTTACGTGTGTGTCACACATTTGTGACTGAATGTTACGTGTGGTGACGCACATGTGTGATGGAATGTTACGTATGTGTGTCATACTTTTGTAACTAAATCACTTGGGTGGAACTATTTTAAATTTGTGTAGAACGCTGTGTGGGTGCGGGGGATGCGTCTTATTCTTATTCTACACATATTTGAAATTGTTTGGGATATTTTGTATTGGGCCTGTTTTAGGAATAGGCTTAGGTTAAAAAGCTGTCTTAATTTGCGGAGCGGAGAGTATTATTGGGCCTAATTTATGTTCAGAACTAAATGTTGTGGCCGTACACTAGTTTAATCCTTCTTGCGAATACTCAACGCTATGTTCGGCGTTTATCCACAAAATTGTTTGAGTTCTGGGTTAATAAAATGATACATTACATTATTATTCCTTTAGTATTGAACAATTCCGGTATTGCACAAGCAATACCGGAACTATACCAGTCGTTTAATTTTTTCTATATTGTAATTATTCATTTAAATCAATCCTAACTACCGCTCCGCTTGATAGGCAGCCTAGATTGTGTAATTAGTCATTTAATTAATGTAACTAAAACCTAATCTATGTATGTATGTTTTCTTTCTTTAATATCCAATGCACATGGTGTCGGGGCAATGTTAATGCTTTCTCAAGCTGCCAATAAAGCAGATACTCTTTTTGTATAACATATAGTCTAAGTTACAAGTATAGTTAAGTATTGTGATAGGTATTCTAAGGTCCAATATCATACAGTCATACCATACTCATACAGTGCTCATACTCACAACACGTAGACACACTCCCCGATGTTCAGAGCTTGCACACAAACAGGGACACTGATCATTCGCGTAGACACTAGATTCAATATTTAGAGGAACATCCACCGACCATCTCCATCCCATCTCTTGTGTTTGTGATCACAGCTGTTCTATGCCCACAGAAATACAATCGAAACTAACAAAAACTATCTCTATTGATAAAATTAATAAAAGAGTTAAGTCTTTTGATATTATTACTTAGTTAAAAACCAAGAGAACATTTTAATATTGGAGATATTCGATTCGAATCTAACACGATACACACGCAACATTACAAACTGAGAAACCAATGTCCGGGAGTGGGATACGGAAGCTTTAAGCCGTGAATGATCTGTGGACATGGAAGTACACGTCACCCATTACGTCGCTCATTTTCAGATGAGAGCCTTAAGCGCCCTAGCTCAGAGTTTAAGGCAGGCCGCGACGAGGAGGGCGCGCCCGGCGCCGCAGGCACGACGCCCGGCGCCTAGCCGCCGGCCGCCGCGTGCGGCAGTGAGCGCTCACTGCCACATACACACCGACAAAATATATAACCTGTTTTATATTACGAATAGTTCATGATTAAATTGTGTTATTCCAATAATTGAGATGCTTTTTTATTTTGACCGTACTCCGCTGAGGCGACGAACACGTATGTATACCGTCTGTGTGTGTCTGTTTCGATGTTTGCGTATGTCGCGCACCGCCATCCCACCTCACGAGCATGCGCCTGCGCCTGCGGTGGACAGAAGATGCTGATTGGGGGATTTTAGATCTACGACTGTTGGGCTAAAAAAGTATAGAAAGATTTTTGCAATTCTTTAGAGAAGTTTTAAAAATAATTTTTCGGGTTAATTATATAGTTAATCTATGATCCTGTCGGTGAACAATATGCCTACCTACTTATAAAGGAAAGTTGTCAAACCTTCTAATCTATAGGCACATCACTGAGATTGGATTACAATTTTATAATTTCGTATACATAATGCTTCCTCATAGTGACCTAACTGAAAAAGTTGATCGGTGTCGTTTCAAATTCAATTAAATCAAACGATACCACGTTTGGGCGCCAAAAAAGGTCATGCGTTGGGCAGCAAAAATTGGCAATATTTCCTGAACTTGATATTTGGATAACCAGCATCTTTTGTAGGGCATCGTAGTAGACTAGCTGTAGGCTTCATCCATAGCGCCATGCCATACTCATTCGTTTGCATGTTTCTTCCATCCTCTGGTCTTTGCCGCATGGTGGAGGGGCGCATGTAGGTGGTTAGTTCCAACATCAATCATAAGTAGATCTTTGGATGTGTAAGTTATTTCTCGACGTTTATCTATTTAGCAATCTTGTTCTTCTTATATCTGAGTTTTCTCAATAGTGGGAACTTTAGCTGTTCGGAAATTAAAGTTATAATAATTCGTGTGCTTATGAATGTTATGAAATTTACTGGTAACATTTGAGAGTTTCGAAATAGGTATTTTGTCAATGCTTTGTTTACCCGGCTATTGCAATTTAAATAACATTTCTTTGTGATTAAATGATTGTGCCTACTTTCGAAACTTTCAAACAGCATGTTGGTTCCAAGGCACCGCGGCTAACCCGCACATACCGTTACAGAAATTGCTCCGATCCACCATCAGCAGATGTCTCCGATCCGCTCGCTGAAGAACAAGTCGGAGTCGCCAACCAGCCTCAGCAAGCGCACCGACAAGACGCCAACCACGCCCGTCAGCCTCACGCCCATCGACGAGACCCGGGCCTTAGACATGAACAAGCTCAACGGAATCAACGGAACTAACGGTGTTACCAGCAAGGATGTAACCCCCGACACTCCGGAAATGAAGGAGGTGGTAAAGAAGTCGACCGAGGCGACCCAAGTCGCACCAGGGGTGGTGGACACTACCGTGGTGGCCGACGGCGGGTCCCTGACTGCCTCGGAGGTGCTCGACCGCGCGCGCACAAGGTTCGACAAGTTCTGGGGCAAGAAGGAGGAAGACAATGTCTAGAACTAAAGCTTGAAACGCTTTACTGTCAGTTGAGACGTCAGACGAGCTGACTCGGGCATTTATTAGGGATTCCACTGTACGTTCACAATTTACAGTAAAGTTTGAGTAGATGAGCAACGTTTAAACTGATTATGAGAAGCTTCGCTTTCTAACGACGACTGTATTATGTATTTACTTATGACAATGATTTATAAAACATTTTTAATCGATATGTATCATTATCTATTGAATAGGAATGGTGGCTTGTGATAGTTTAAAGAATAATGGAAGTTTGACTATGAATTTATAACTAGCATTTCAGTTTTTTCTTAGAATGAAGTTAAAACGAGAAAACGAAGAGTTTAAAAATCTTAAAACCGATAAAATAACAAGCTCAATAATTTAAGCTCTTTTATCAATTAAAATTGCAAGTAAAAATACAGCTATAAATATTTTAAACTTATGACTTCACAAACACTGCTTTATGTGCAATCTTTACATTAAGAAAATAAATAATATGACATAATTAAAAAAAATACTTATATCAAGAATTATTGAAGCAGAGAACAAAAGTATACGTACATACCTAAACTGCAAACCGTCCAAGAAAATAATTCGATATTAGAACAATTAAACCATAACCATAACACAATGTAGGTGCCTACAGGAAAAATAAAATTAGTTAAATTTTGTGTACCTAATGAAGCGCGTGGAGCGATGAATGCAAAAAAATATATATCCGGGCTTCTGCTAATGTCAAAAAATATGTTATAAACGTGCTGGAACCGTACTTTCGTCTCACCACAGATTAAAACCTGTCAGAGAAGCAACAGGTAAACTACTTCGATAGTAATATGAAGTGATGACCATCTGTATCAGAACAGATCCTGGCACAGAAAAGACTGGATTTGTATCATATTTGTTTAGTGTTTATCTACCTACGACTTTCAAACGAGAACATAATAATGTGGACAATTATAATAACACGATTAGAGTTCGTAACTGAGACGACAGTTGACGTAGTAATTTGCTATATCTGCAATCATAAATACAAATAAAAAAGCAGAAATAATGTTGGCAACACTAAAATTTAAAACTGGTGTAGCTCTATGATTTATGTAATAATAATAAAAAAACTAAAAATATTTGAGCTGTAATGTAATAAAAAATGATTGTAGCTCCTTAGTCCTAATTATTTAAAAAAATATTTGTTTCGATGATTAATGAAAGTACGGTTTTGTGACTACAAGAAGACAAAAAACCAAATAAAAAATAAATTATTATGAAATCAAATAGAATTCGGTGTGATGGAAGACAACGTCTACTGACTTTTTCCTGCCCTTAACCTGTCAGATGCGGATGAACTGATCAGTACTTTTCTTGTATAAGCGGAAGCTCTGATCAGTGGGCAGGTGACCTGCGACACTTTCACTTGATTTGATACTAAATGCGTTGAAATACAGACCAAATTTTTTTATTTACCCATTCCTACTAAACCGAACAAGCTTCACTCATTGAATGAACCCTCTATGAACATTATAAACATTGTAATAGTCATTTCAAATTTGGTTAACGGCTGGCTTGCAGTGCTTCGGGAATTCAGTGTTTATTCTTGGATTTTCCTCAAAAAGGTAAGTTATTATTAAATTTTATTATTCTGTACTCAACAACAAATGTTTTAAATAGTATTGAATACTAATAAGTGGTGACAACTTTGAATAATGTTAACTCCAAAGTTTTGAACGGCGACTATAAAGTTTTTAACCCCGAATTATACCTTTCGTATTATGTGTGGTTGTTATTGTTACGATGATAATTGTATTGAATATATTGAATTACAGTAAAAAAATGTTATAAATCAATATTATACAGTAAATATTCATAAAATACATTATTTTCGAAACGACTGACCAAATCTCACGCACACATACATAAGCGAAGATGGCGGTTACACGTCCGTGCACGAGGCCGCCATTGTTGTTTTTACAGGCTGATTTTTTTTTTCAATCGCCACTATTCTGCGGATGCACTGATCAGTTCTCTATGCTAATAACATTTTGTTATTTTATAGTATTTAATTATTTTGCTTTTACAAAAAAATACTAAATGTCATACATTAGTCACAAAATCTATTTTTAAATGTACCTCGTATCCTCACTAAAATGATTCTATGTTATTTTTTTAGGTAACTGCGGTCTAGGTTATAGGTAATACTGTCATATACTGCCTTTTTACCCGTTCCTGCACTATTCCCTTGAATTATCTTGGGAACAGTAAATGCATTACTTCTACGTCACCTTATTGTTTTTTCTAATTAATTAACATCTTTTTTTTGGAGGCTTAAATTAACATTGCACATAAGCATGATTAAAGGCTAATTATGGTTGCACGGTTTTATTTATTTGTACAATTTGCTTCACTTCTCTACATGGTCATAGCAAAGGCATTTTTGTCTTAGTGCTGGATATAAAATGTGCACGATTTAAAGGGATGATTTCAATAGCTTTTCTGACTGTTTTGCACTGTTTGATCGTTGTAAACGAACACGGGTCGGCATGTCGGGTAATGGAATTTATTCTTTAACAGTCCCAAGAAGATGCCGTGATGGCCGAAGAATTGGCGGTGGATTCCGGAAGTGAGGTGGACGACGAAGAACTCACGGAACAACAGCTCCGAGAGATTCTCGAAGAACCTGGCGGTCTATCTGACCACAAAATAAGATTTTCTTTCTCTCTTCGAAAATAACATTTTTTATAACAAGCCAAATAGTTCATTTTTATGTATGCAACCGGAAAATTGTAAAATTGTACAAAAAGGAAGATTTGATAAGGATAGCAGTTAATTATATGGAAAATGCTTGATTTGTAATTTTTTTTAATGAATACGATGGATAATTTCTATGTTTTTAAAATAAATCCCCTTAGAAAATAAAAATTGTTGTTTCTGTTATGATTTGTTAAATTTCCTGTAATAGCTGTCTATTCACTACTCAAAAAGTGAACCACCTGTATAGTTGTACTGATCAGTGCTAACGCAAACGAACCATCGCCATCGGAGCACTGATCAGTGCTACCGCAGAATACGACGCTGTAGTTTACGCACACATACAAACCCAGGAGAACGAAGTACGTAAATTTTATCTCTGTTTTCTTTACGTTTTCTAAATAATTCAGTATTGGAAGTAGTATAATCTGTGATCTTATATGAAAGCTCAATTTGTCTATTCCATTTCACAATCATTCATAAACAGTGCAGACAATCCACAGGCCTTAGATTTAGTAAACAAAAACTGGCCTCATAGCACCATGTTGTGTTGATTATTTATTGAAATCTTTATAATTTCGATATTATTTTCCGGTTTTTCTAGTTTCCATATATAAAATATAATGTTTTTCTTATGAAACATAAAGATTTTTACAAAAATATCACTTCCTTAGTTGCCGAAGTTCAAATAAAGTTTGGTTAGAAAAAGTGGACAATGGCGATTTTCTCGAAGAGTTGTGTAATTTTTATGATATTGTTTATAAGTGATATTTTGCTTCAAATAATGGTGTTTTTCATATGTTTAGATAACTTGGATATCAAACTTACGGTGGATGTTAAGGAAATTCAAAATAAGTCATGACATAAAATGAAAATATTGTTTTTCTACAACAGCTGCTGCAATATGCTTTTGATACGATTGTCGGTGGAAAATCTAAATGTAAATTAGTTTTAGTAATAACTTACAACGTTAAAAAGATACATTAGTTATCAAACTATCGAATAAAATCAGTTTTTGTATGTATTAGGTAAACATTTTATTTCATAAAATCCATAAAACCGTAACACTAACATTGCGCTTGATACGTACGCAACGTTGCCGCAGACGACGGTAACAGATTCGCGGCCTTTCCCGCTTCTGACAGGTTAAGGCGAATAAAAAAAAAATCTATGCTTACATTTTGGCGGCAACTTGGGTACACTACACGCACTTTAGATTGCAGCTTCTGTACCTATTTCATAAGTAATTCTACACAAAACAATAATAGAAATGGAAATTTCGCGTAAATCTTGCCGAATTTGCTTAACCGAAACCGAATTCAATGTCTCGTTATTCGGAAGCTACTGCCGACGAACAAACATGATCGACAAAATCCTCGTCTGCCTGAAGCTCGTCATCGAAGAGAGTGACGTGTTCGACACGATCTGCTACAAATGCGGCGAAAACATCGAGAGCTACTACAATTTCATAATGTTTGTGAAGAAGTCACAGATGAAACTGGCGACGCCGCGGCCCGTGGAGGCCGTGGGCCGCCGGACGGCGTCCTACGTGCGGGAGCAGGTCCTCGACGACAGGGCGGATTACACGTTTTCTTTCCTCGACGAGCGCGAGGAGAAGAAGGAGCCGAAGACTTTGCCTTCGAGCCCGTTCTTTTCGTACTTCTCGCCTCCTGCGAAGGACGGCGCGGAGTGGAAGACGCCGCGCGCGGAGCCCCGCCCCGAGCGGCGGCGCGCGGCGCCCGAGCGGCCGCGCCACCTGTCGCGCGACCTGTTCGAGTCGCAGTCGCAGGAGGCCGAGGAGCCCGCGCCGCGCCTAAACTGGCCGCTCACTCCCGACGACAGCATCCTCAAACGCATCCGAGCCAAGTGTTTCGGACGCTCCGATTTCTAACTCACGTCACCTGTTGATTACTCGCGTAAGACGAAGCGATAGATTTATTTATTTCATGTTAAGTTTATTTAACTTTAACTACCTATTGTTAATTACATAGATTACTGTTTTTCTGTAGAAACAGGGTAATAATAAAATGATTTTGTATTAGATGTGAAACTGGTGTGTATATTTTTTCCTGGCGGCTTTTACCTAAGTTTAGATTTATGTGTGGCGAGAAATATTTTTTGGTGTAGAGATGTGGCCAGTTAGTGCCTCCTTCCGCCCGTCTCGTCTATGCCGAAGCCTTTACACTTTATCAAGCTAAATAATTTATAAAATTATCTACTTAACAGTAACGAACTGTATGGAACGTGTAGGAAAAAATGTTTAATGTTTACTACGATCCTTTTGTAAGAATCTCATAGCAAAATGATTGTGTAGTGTATAAATAATTAAATTTAGTTCCTATCAAGTCCATTGAGCATCCTTCCATAAACAGTAGAATTTTTTAATTTATTTTTGGAGCTTTTTCTGTCCGCGGTGAAGACAGGCTTTGAGGAGCATTTTGCCTGAATGAATCCGTCTTAATATGCCTAATGGGAACGTAATACATGTTAGATTTCTACAAACTAGATTCGTAGTGAAGGTTTTTTACAAAGTCCATCCTGTAGCCGCGGCGAAGCCTGCGCTCACTGCGGACAGCCGTCACGTAGAACGACACTTTGAACTTGTAACGTTCTCAGGAGAGAGTAAAATGATGGATAACCTTTAAATGTTGTTTGTTTCCTTCAATTTATAGTTTGCAGACAAAATGAATTAAGTTTGTTTAAATAAGTTCCTAGATTACTTTTCTGCGCACAAATGTAATAAGCCCTTACTGTTAAACCTTGATGTTAGTTAATTATCCATAATAATTACGAAATTTTTAGCTTTGCTACGGGTTTATAATAGCGTGTGTTGATTTTCTGTTGTAACATCAAAATGGACACCTCAATAAAACATGAAAAATACATAATACGTGCATTTTTATTTTGTCTATTTATAAATTACCTAGCAGGGTCAGAAACGACAACCGGATTGATTAGGAACCTATTAAAATAGGAAATGGAAATTTTAAGAATAGGAAGGTCCGAGAATCATACAAAGAAAAATTACGTAATTCATGACTTTATTTCATATCGATATCAATTCGTACACAATATTAGAGAAAAATATTTCTCTTGCTCACTATTTTACGTTTAATAATTAAATCACATTGAATAGTTTAGCGCTAACTTTTTACATTGCAAATAAATAATTATACTGGCACATAGCATAACAGGCTGTGCGGGGCGGTCAACGCGAGACGGCGGAGTTTCAGTTGTGTGTGTCAGTATCATTATTGTATGATCTTGTTTGAACCGCAGTACATCGTGGGGGCTACAGAGTTTAACATAACTATACTACGAGATATGAGATACGATCAGTGAACGACATCAAATGGACAATAGCGAATCTGTCACCAACTATCTACAAGTGTATATTCTGAATAGATTCAAGCCCGCGTCTGGGCAAGGCGCGCCGCGACTCGCAGGCGGACGCGGCGACTCGCAGGCGGACGCGGCGACTCGCAGGCGGACGCGGCGACTCGCAGGCGGACGCGGCGACTCGCAGGCGGACGCGGCGACTCGCAGGCAGACGCGGGCCGCCCGCGCCCTGGACGCGCGCGCATCACATCACTCAACACAACTAAGCATTCTTGCCCAGTACTAGAGCAGCAAAACAACATCAAATTTTACGCAGTCATGGTCCCAAAAACAATTAAACTAACAAATAATAGGGTGCCTTGAACAGTTCAAGTTTTAAAATACTTAGTTATAGTTCAACACACCCTCTTTATGCGCAAAACCAATCTACACAAAATTCATTGTACCTTTTTGGCCGAATTCAACATGCGATTCTAATGCACACTCAGACAGGGTAAAGGCGCCTACCCTGTGTTACCACGTGACTAAATCATTAACATTCAACACAGGATGAGTATTCAAGCCGCAACACAGTAAGAAATAACTCAAAAAAAAACATACGAAAATATTACTATAAAATGAGTGAGGCTGAGTGTCCGGCACGAGCAATGATGTACGTTCTCCAACGAGATGAAACGAGATATAGTATTTTCGCCGACACAAAAACAATTCAATTAACAATTATTTTCACTTGTATTTCTTGCAACCGTACAAGAGACAGTGAACCTGAACTAACCTACGTCGAGCCCGCGCAAGCGCGCGTCCAACATTGGAATGTGGCAGTATTTGTAATTTCACAACTGCAGCGACTATGGTTTATACAAAACAATTTATAAAAAAATATTACAAATTGACATATAATATTGATTAAAATACGACTAAAGTGAATAATAGTGGCAATTCACAACTTGCTTAAACTTAAAGCTAAGACTAAAATGACATTTGAGCCAGACTTCTAACCAATAAAATCCATCAAACAATAAATGATTTATGATTTACATCTTCTATCATCTTAGTCATATGACGTCATCTTAGTAAGGTTTAGGCAGGTTGTGAATCGCCACTCATGTAACAAAACTAAATAAGCAAAATGGTTTATAAAAGGCTGATATAACAATAAAATGATAACAAAACAATGCGGGAAGACATTAACGTTTACAATTAACATCGTTAGTTAATAGCGGTAAGTAACAGTAGACACGAGGACGCGGCACGGGCGCGCCTATGTACAAACCCTTGTCTACTGACCTCATACAGCTTTTATAAAATATATTCAGTACAACTTAACAAAATTAAGTTAAAATTATTTTTTTTCACGATTTTTCCTGTTAAAATACTGTAACCTACATATTAGATTATGGACTCAAAATTAACACATAGAATATTAAAACATACTTGTAAACCCAACCAGGTGTTGGTGAGCCATTTGCGTCAGATTATGACGTCTTTATTAAAGATTTCATATTTTTATTAAAGAACATGTTAGCTCATATTACTTTTAATTGTATAATATATATAATTATATTAAACAAAAAATATTTGTTGAGTACATTAGGACTCCATTAGATCAATGAATGCTTCGCTAAATAATAATATAAATGGATCGTGTGACATCTCGTGCGAGTCGCTCATTTCGACTTCCAGGAACAGTTTAAAACATCAAAACGTATACTATCACAAAATAACCTCTTAACACTAATGCCAAAGTGTACAAAAAGTATCTAAACTAAAATACTACACTAAAATGAGATTTTACACAACTTTTCCGTAAACAAATATACACGCTTAGTTAAAAATTAAAATTTTGACGCCTCAACATTTTAATACTGAAAAATAACTGATAAAACAATTTTCATTGTGTACGGGGTTCCTTCCTGTCCTGCTCAGATGAGGGAAGAAGCTGCCAAACCACGCACGTCTAGGAAACAGTCTACAAACAAGCTTCGAAGCCGCCACAACACCAAACACCGATTTACAAACTTTAACTTACATTATGAGAAAAAAATTACTGTATTGTCTTTACAAGTACACATCGAACACGGCACAGACCATTGATAAACTCTCGTCTAGCAAATATTGGTGTTTACAATTACATAATAAGTGTTTAAAGACACGAAAGACGAAATATACCCTATTCGTTTTATCCTTCTATAATACCTACATACTTCGCTTTATTACATACGATTCAAAATACCTTGGGAGACTGATATCTGCGCGAAAACAGAACACATTTTTTTATAATATTGTAATCCTTGTTAGTAAGTGAGCACAGCTCAGTCTGCAAGCAGTCGCAAGCTGCAAGCGTTCACATACTAAACTACCATCCACTCCGAACTAACACACAACACTAACATTACATCTAACATCCAAATTGTCTTTTCTCCCTCTACTCAATGCTTTCAATACATTATGAGTTTTATTCATCAGCCATCTACAATTCTTGAATCCACAGAATCACGCATTGACTAGACCTTCGCCATCCGTGCAGTATACCATCACTATCGCATAGTTTTTACTTCGAATTCGTTAATGTCTGCCTTCAACCGGTTAGATCGAGTTCAGTTGATAGTCGATTCGTTGTCGTGTGTTTTGAGAATTAAGCAACAGGGGATATTACTGCGATGTGCTCGCGCCAGAGGGCGCCACTACAGTAAACAGAGCACAAAAGAGTTTCAAGTTATCAGTGTTGTCTAAGACGATTCCTTCAAATCGAGAAAAGGGTTTCTTGATCACAGAGGTCATAAATGCCTCTCTCTGTGCTAGTTTTTTTGCTGTCTGCGCTGCGTTTCCCGAAATATCCCCTATTAGAGAACTAGAATAAATTATAAACTTAAAACAATAGGTACTCATTTCATTAGTTATCAATAACTTATGAAGCAGTAAATGTATGTATTATTTTGTTTTCATTTCACTCCGTTATAGACAATACAATACTTTAAGAACGAATTTTCAAACTGGCGCAATCGGAAATGTCACTTGTTTAAACATGTGACTTATGTCCTCTTCTCTCATATTTAAGATTAAATATAATGTAAAGAGACAGAATCACAGATTTTAACGTGAATTAACGTCTGAGAGCGGCAGTAAGACAGGCACAGTATTCTGTATGTAACGTTATTTTCGATTTTATAAACATTAAACGTATCCGGCTAGAATAGACTATAATTAAATTGGACACAAATTGGTGTTAAAATGATGGAGATATATAAATCAGAGCGATACTCTATGATCTCCCGTACAATGCGGCTACACCACTAGCGCTAAAGCTTGTGTCATAGTTTCGCGGCGATGTTTTCTCGTTATATTTCGGTTGCCTACATCACTAAACAAAATACATGTCTTAACATATTTTTAAACTACAAAATCGGTTGTCCTTATGCAGATTCATCTCTGATATTGGCTCCAAATATAACTGTTGACTGTCGAACACGATGCAGGATATGAAAGCTCGCTCGTGATCATCTCCTGGGACCGTGGAACGGAGTAGAGTCTACTTCTCTCCGGAAGAGGAGGAGGAGACGCGGCCGCGGCCCTTTCTTCTCTTCTCTTCCGTTTCCTTCTCCGGTTGCTTCTCTTCTGGCTTAGGTGGGACGGGCTGGTTGCCGCTCTGTGTAAAAATATGCAGAATTATGATATATTGAAAATGTAATATTCAAGTTTGGAGGGATGATGTTAGGTTAAATATGAATACACTGAAGGAATCTTACACAGGGAAAATGGGCACAAATTAAGAACCTGGAAATATCTAATCCTTGTCGCACGGTAGACTTACAACTACTGTTTTGAATGCCGAACTTACCCACAAGAGATAGTCGTATCTATTAGGAAGGTTCGCCGCTTATTTAGGCGGTTTTTTCTTTATTTTATTTAGAATAAGGAAGAACGGCACTTAGGCCTATCATCTATTACTGGACAAAGACCTGTTTAATTGTAACATTTTTGAGACTTATTGAGAAAGGGTTTGGTAATAATCGATAAGGTCGCCCTTTGAACTCTGTTTTTAATCTAATAAAGGTTTTTGTAAAGTTTATTTATTTATTTGGTGTACAATGAAGTGTTTTCTATTCTATTATTTTCTACTCGCAACCGAAGCTCGACACGGGGTCGGCGAGTTCATTTCATCATCAGAGTTAATTACTATTAATGTAAACATATTAACGGCGGTCGAAACAGTTCATGTATGTACTAGAAGTGCCCCGCGGTATAACATAGATATATTCATACTTGCCGTTTTTCGGCTCCAAAAAATATATGTTGGTACCAAATCTTTAGATTTCCTAGGGGTATCACATATTTTCTCGCACTAAAAAGTAGCCTATGTCACTTCTCAAGCTTTAGAGAATCTGTGTACCATATTTGTAACAAATCGCTTCAGAAGATCCAGATATTACCCCATGCAAAGTCACAAAAAACCTCACAAACTTTACCTCTTCATAATAATATTATAGATAATAACTAGAGATGTTACCTTCTTCCGGGCGTGCTTGTCGTGCTTGTCGTGCTTGTCGTGCTTGTCGTGCTTGTCGTGCTTGGCCCGCGGGCGCGCGTCGTCGTCGTCCCGGCGCGCGCCGCGCGACATGACGCCGAGCAGCGCGCGCACCACGCTGCTGCCGCGCCGCGCCTCGCCCTCCGAGGGGGACTGCACGCAACATTCATTACTAACTCTTAACTTACCTACACATATCTTAGTCCGGAAGGATTTTTATGATACCAGGGTATCACCTTGCTGTAACACAGTTTCCAACTAGTACAGGAGGAAAAGGAAAAAAGGTCGCCCTAGAAAGTGATATAATATAAGACGATATCATAAACACAGCAGGCAAGAATGGACAATGAGGGCACGTCACAGACAGTCTTGGCATAACCTGGAGGAGGCCTATACCCAAAGAGGGGTTCCGAACACCGAAAATTGATTAATTTCATAATTTAAGATAAAAACTCTGTAAAGTTTGGAGTGAATAAAGGCTTTATTATTATTATTGTACAGGAGGTAAAGTCCCAAAAACCACATAAATTATGTAATACTTTCTTCGGTTTTTAATAAATGATTGATTGGTTGAACATCGACCTACAGTTGAAGACGGCTCCCCGCATTTTTACTAAAACAGGTTATGTTTCAGATTACGCAGAACGGGGTAATTTTGTACACTTTCTCTTGCATGCTATAATAATCATGGTATCTTTACGAAACTTCAGTAGTCCCTGTTTTGTACGAATGATACAAACTCAAATAAAAATAAATTAAATTTTAAGTATAAAAATTATACTCGACGACGATACATAATCTATCAAAATAATTTAAACTAAAAGCAATTCAGTGTAAAATAAATATGTAATGTCATCATTCAAATACAAAATCAACGAGTGGCATCGAAATCTCCGATGGAAATGTAGGATGCGTTTCAAATCAATCCGTAGTAATCGTTGAAGACCGCGGATTTCCGGCCGTTTCGAACTGACAAACAAGCAACAGACAGGAAAGAAAGGAGTGAGTGTTAAGATGACGAGTGACAGAGGAAAAAAGAAGGAAAAAACATGTTGTGCCCACCCCACGTAATGTGGGATAAGGGCAGGAGAATGATGAAACAAGCAACAGACAATGAGGCAGACCTATGTCTAGCAACGGTTGAAATGATAGCGCACCTTCAGATTGTCGCCGGAGTCCTGCTTCTTGAGGTCCAGGCGCCTGACGGAGTCGGCGCGCTTGGCCTCGCGCTCCTGCTTCTTGTCGGCCTTCTCCTGCCTCTTCGCCTCCTTGTCCTCTTTGGACTTCTTCACGGAGCCGGCGCGCTCGAGGCCCTTCTCTACCTGCGCGAATTATGTCATATTAGCATTTGATTAAACTCAAGGCAAGAGGGTTTAACCAGTGACGATGACTCAATAGGCTTAGAGCCGGTCAAAGAGTTATGGAGAGATTGATCTGGGAGTTTAATCACAGGTTACAGGGATAAGGAGATAGGTCACCGTCATAGCCAAAAAGTGGCAGTTGGTAGGTCATGGTTCTTGGGGCCGAAAATATCTCGAATGGAATATCGGCAAACGTAGATAGTGAATGTTTTTCATTAGACCATAAAACTGAAAACTTTTTTTTATACATATAATGTCATATAATGTCAAGTGTTACATTATAATTATTATCTATAGTATATTATTATTACATATATTATTATTGCATATATATTGACACTCATGGAATTGTATTATAATGTGTTAATTTTTCATAATTATTCAGAGATGCTTTTGGACGAGGCAGATTTAATTATATTTTATATTAAGACCTTTAATGTACCTTCTTGCAAATAAATCAGTTTTTATTTATTTATTTATTATAGTGAATACCTAGTTTTAAGCAGTTAGTAGATACAATCATAATATTTCAGTAGAGATACATCACTACGTACCTTAGTTTTCTCGTCAGGCTTAGCGTCCGGCTTCACATCCTCAGTCTTATCATTCTCTTTCTCTATCCTCTTCACCGAATCCTGCTTCTTTAGCTCAGGTTTCCTCTTCTCTTCTTGAGTCGACTTTTTCTGCGGCTCGTCTTTCAAGCTCGAATCGGACTTCTTCCGCGTTTTCTCCTCGCTCCTCTTTTCTCTCTGCTCGGGTTCAGGTTTTTTCGGCTTCTCTTCGGAAGGTTTTATTTCTGGGACTTTCTTTTCTTCGGGGAGGCTGATATCCATGCTGGTCCGGCTGTCGTCTGTTGGAATACAAGTTAAATGTTACCAACTTCAAGGGAATTATTTATACATTTATTTTGGTTTAGGGATTCGTTTTATTATTCCATGTGAATACTACGAATAACTAAATAGATGGTAATTCGCTAAGTCAGTGAACATTGTTAAAATTGTCACCTATAACAGAACCTAGCGGCGGTGCTCGAAACTTACGAGGGAAGGTCCAAAAGTCCGTGGAATGGAGGAGTTGTAATGAAATTAAAACAACAAAACTATTTTTCCAGATCAGATTCAGATCTAGAAATAAGCCTATGTACACCTTTGCCCTCAAAATAAGCCAAAATCGCCGCCTTATTTTCTTCATCCTCTTGAAACTCTTTTCCCCTTAGATCTTTTTTCAAATTTGGAAATAAATAATAATGGCTGGGGGCCAGGTCCAGGTAGTGGTGTAAGGTGGGTGATTCAAAGCCGCACCGGTATTGAGCAGCCATCGCATTTTTACTCTTGTGAACTGGTGCGTTGTCTTGCAAAAGCAACACACCGCTTGACAGTTTTCCCCGCCTTTTGTTTTTAATGGCTTTCTCTTATTGCTCTAGTATTCTTGCGAAATATTCTCCGGTAATGTTGACACCCTTTTCTTTGTAGTCGATCAACAGGATTCCTTCAAAATCCCAAAAAGACGTAGCTATAATCTTTCCGGCCGACTCCGACACCTTTAACTTCTTAGGGGGAGGTGTGCCCTTTTTGGCCACTGCATCGACTTCTGTTTGGACTCTGGTTCAAAGTGATGAACCCAAGTTTCATCACCGGTAACAATCCGCTCCAAAATAGGGGTAGATTCTTCGCTACACAGCTCCAAAAAGTGCTTTGACGCTTCGATGCTTTGTTGCTTGTGCAGCGGAGTGAGCATTCTTAGCACCCATCTTGCACATGACTTTTGACATGCCAAGATTATCGTGTAGGATCCTCAGGATGGTTGTGTCTGATACTCCTACTATTGCAGAAAGCAGTATCTTCTACAGGCGAGCATCATACAATATATTTTTTTTTCCGGATTTACTTGTTTGCAGGGCGATATCTCTAGTAAACGAATTTTTTTATTTTTTTATTTATTAATTAACACGGTTTGATACCAATTACATTAATTAATTAATTAAATAATAGATTAGTACATAAATTCATAAACATCATAATCAAATAATTATTATAGAAGAGAAAAATGATATAATACTAGATACATTTTATAAGTCAAGTAAAATTAAAATATAAATTCATCATAATTCTAGATTAAGTTCACAGAAACATAGACAAGCTTTTATTAAAGTCCTCCAACTGTCAGAGAAGATGTCAGTGTCGGGGCTATTTTCTAAAAGGGCGTTGAGAGCCATTAAAACACGTGGGATAGGTGATCTTGATCGTAGTGCAGTTCGAGATGGGGGAACTGCAAACAACCTATGTTTTCGGCCACGGCAATAATTATTAGGCACATATAGCCGACAAAGTTCATTGTTCAAGTCTGACGCGTCACGCGTCCATCCTAAAGATCTTGCACGCTGTGATAACTTGATCGAACGAGCGCCGAACCTCCAATGACTGATAGCCCAGACAACCTAGCAGAAATTTTGTGGGATATAGAAAAGGATAGTTACCATATCGACGTTTGTATAGAAACCGCAAGAATGCTTTTTGTACTTTTTCAAGCATGAGTGTGTAAGTTACTTCATGCGGATTCCATACAGCTGCGCTGCTCTCTAACTTACTCCTTACCAGTGCTGAGAACAAGAGGCGTATAACATGTTCGCTCTTGAAATCCCGCGCGTTTCTAAGAACGAATCCCAAACGTCTTAACGATTCTTTGGCTAAAGAGCGAATGTGGTCATGAAACGTCAATTTCCGGTCAAAAGTCACACCCAAGTCTCTTGTAGTGGCAGTTCTCTGTATAGGTTGCGAGCCAACGGAGTAAACATAATGAAATGAATGAATGATGACAAAGGGCTAAAAATTAACATGTACACCTTTAATGAGTATCCTGCGTCTTCCCCCCCCCCCCCCCCCCCCTCCGCGGACTTTTGGACCTCCGCAGGTATAAGAATAACTAGACAAGTGTGTGCAAAGGCACCGTTAATCAATTTAGGCTGAGGGCTCTTCGGTCTAACGAATCCAAGGCTGCCAGCTGATACTTGGCCAAGTCATCCTAAACATGGCTCATCATCGCCACCATCATTTCAATTATTTCGGTTGGCCTGCATTCACCCTGCGCTAGCGGCCAAAGGTGTGAGGTATCAATTCTTAGCTCCATCGCAGTCGGTCTTCGACTGGATAAAGGTTACCTGTGAGGTGCGGCGGCTCCCCGGTGGACGTGACGGAGGTGGCCGAGGTGGCGGTCACGGTGGCGGAGGAGTCCAGGAAGGAGTCGTCGGAGAGGGAGAGCGAGGCGAAGGAGGCGGAGGCGTCGAAGGAGCGCGCGGGCGCGGCCCCGGCGGCGCCCGCGCCCGCCTTGGGGGACGATGTGAACATTGATGGGGTGGTTTGCTTCCCGGACGCTCTGTCGAACAATCATTCGTTTAATTTCAGTTGATGACATTGTCGCTGTTGCTATGTTCATCTTACTGTTTTAACCCTGTAATTGTATTCCATAATAAATAATAAAACACATGCCAATTGTTTCATTATAACTTAGGGCGTTCCGCATTCAGTACACAATTTTTGTGTTGTTGTACATGAGATGTTCTGAACGCGGACCGCTTCAACCTTAAGTCCGGTCAGATAAGATTAAAACTAATTCTCAGGAAACACTGGTCCGCTTTGAATAATTATTTCGCAGTTAGATAGCCTATTCATCAAGGAAGGCTATAAGCCACGTTTGACCGCGGAAAAATACGTCGTTTCCGCATTAAACTCCATAAAAAACGGGATACGAGGTGGCGAGAAGCTGGTTATTTTGTGGTACCGTACCTGTTAGGCATGTTCCGCGCGTGGTGCGTCGGGGAATCCTTCTCCTCCGCGATGCGCGGCAGGGGGGGCTCCTCCTGGACACAAACATTACTTCGATCAACATTTATTTTCATCACTTTCAAAATTAATTCACCTTTTAATGAATATCAATAAACCGGCGCCGCCCCCGCAGTGTACCAGTAAGACCATGTTGTTACCTTGTCGCTGGGCGGCGGGTCGGGCGGCTGCGGCGGCGGCGCGCGCCACACGGCGCGGCGCGGCACGGCGGGGCCCGCGCCGGCGCCGGCGCCGCCCCCGCAGTGTACCAGTGAGACCATGTTGTTACCTTGTCGCTGGGCGGCGGGTCGGGCGGCTGCGGCGGCGGCGCGCGCCACACGGCGCGGCGCGGCACGGCGGGGCCCGCGCCGGCGCCGGCGCCGCCCCCGCAGTGTACCAGTGAGACCATGTTGTTACCTTGTCGCTGGGCGGCGGGTCGGGCGGCTGCGGCGGCGGCGCGCGCCACACGGCGCGGCGCGGCACGGCGGGGCCCGCGCCCGCGCCGGCGCCGCCCCCGCAGTGTACCAGTGAGACCATGTTGTTACCTTGTCGCTGGGCGGCGGGTCGGGCGGCTGCGGCGGCGGCGCGCGCCACACGGCGCGGCGCGGCACGGCGGGGCCCGCGCCCGCGCCGGCGCCGCCCCCGCAGTGTACCAGTGAGACCATGTTGTTACCTTGTCGCTGGGCGGCGGGTCGGGCGGCTGCGGCGGCGGCGCGCACCACACGGCGCGGCGCGGCACGGCGGGGCCCGCGCCCGCGCCGGCGCCGCCCCCGCAGTGTACCAGTGAGACCATGTTGTTACCTTGTCGCTGGGCGGCGGGTCGGGCGGCTGCGGCGGCGGCGCGCGCCACACGGCGCGGCGCGGCACGGCGGGGCCCGCGCCGGCGCCGGCGCCGCCCCCGCAGTGTACCAGTGAGACCATGTTGTTACCTTGTCGCTGGGCGGCGGGTCGGGCGGCTGCGGCGGCGGCGCGCGCCACACGGCGCGGCGCGGCACGGCGGGGCCCGCGCCCGCGCCGGCGCCGCCCCCGCAGTGTACCAGTGAGACCATGTTGTTACCTTGTCGCTGGGCGGCGGGTCGGGCGGCTGCGGCGGCGGCGCGCGGCACGGCGGGGCCCGCGCCCGCGCCGGCGCCGCCCCCGCAGTGTACCAGTGAGACCATGTTGTTACCTTGTCGCTGGGCGGCGGGTCGGGCGGCTGCGGCGGCGGCGCGCGCCACACGGCGCGGCGCGGCACGGCGGGGCCCGCGCCCGCGCCGGCGCCGCCCCCGCAGTGTACCAGTGAGACCATGTTGTTACCTTGTCGCTGGGCGGCGGGTCGGGCGGCTGCGGCGGCGGCGCGCGGCACGGCGGGGCCCGCGCCCGCGCCGGCGCCGCCCCCGCAGTGTACCAGTGAGACCATGTTGTTACCTTGTCGCTGGGCGGCGGGTCGGGCGGCTGCGGCGGCGGCGCGCGCCACACGGCGCGGCGCGGCACGGCGGGGCCCGCGCCCGCGCCGGCGCCGCCCCCGCAGTGTACCAGTGAGACCATGTTGTTACCTTGTCGCTGGGCGGCGGGTCGGGCGGCTGCGGCGGCGGCGCGCGGCACGGCGGGGCCCGCGCCCGCGCCGGCGCCGCCCCCGCAGTGTACCAGTGAGACCATGTTGTTACCTTGTCGCTGGGCGGCGGGTCGGGCGGCTGCGGCGGCGGCGCGCGCCACACGGCGCGGCGCGGCACGGCGGGGCCCGCGCCGGCGCCGGCGCCGCCCCCGCAGCACAGCGGCGATATGGAGCACTTCGCCTCCGCCGAGCGCGGGTGCAGTCTGCGAAGCACGGTCATTGTAAACTTACAGAACTGCGCGCAGAGAAACCGATGATTCGGTTCACTGCCTGATTGTCGCTGAACAGTCGGAAAGACTAGTTGATTTCGATGAACTTTCTCTTTACGTTTGAAATAATTTAATGAGGCAATTATTATTATACGTTGTATTAAAAATAGTGACTTGAAATAATTATTAAATCGAATTTGTATTGTCCTTCACAATGTGTTTTTTCGAACCTTGATCAAACGAAATGTACGGATACACGACATAAATTTATCGATAAATATCGGATAAAGAAAATTATTTGTTGGCTATTTAAAAAAAAGCATATTTAATAAAAAAAATATGAAAACTACTTCATCTGGTTTTTTGTTTCTGTTTGAGGCGAATCAAATAAGAAACGTTCGCGATGTACTAAAAAGCACGCGCGCTTTACGTGCAACGAAATGCATTGAAAAAAAACGGTAGATATTTTGAAAAATCAATAAGTTAATTGATAGTAATAACTTACATTTTTTGTATTACTTAATCTTTACCCACCGTTTATATCCCGCTGTTGGACAAAGGCTTCGCTTTGTTAAATTTTATATTGTCTTGTTTTATTACATAACTGTCTGTTGATCTTTGTACAAGGCAGAAAGGACCTAATTCAAATGGCTAATAACATGACAACGAAAAGAGGTAGACCCTAGATACTTTTTGGAAGAGATTTGTAGAATAAATTATGAAGTTTAATACAACATCCAAAAAAGTAAACCTCAATAATCCAGTTTAAAAGTTACAGATCAAAAATAAAATATAATTTGTTTTTTTGTAAAATTTCTAAAATAAAAATATTTTTGATAGGCGTTTTACCGAAATTGTATTTTCTTTTATTTTCTAAGATAGGTACACTATTCAGCTTTCAAATGAGACTACTTTGAATAAAATACACCGTTTACTCAAATAGAACGAAGAAAAAACAAATGAAGTAGTTTTCATTTAAAAAAAAATCTGCTTTATTTAATTAGCTAACATGTTATTTCTTTCTATCCGATATTTATCAATAAATGTATGACGTGTATCCGTACATTTGGTTTGATCAACGTTCGAAAATACACATTGTATAAAAAATATATATGTATGGTTAAACCTTACAACAAAATTAACAATTCATGCAAGCACAAAAACATCTGCCTTTTCAATTTATCTGCCGTATTAATTTAAAAGAGCATTAGTGCTCTCAGTAAAAACGCACGCGCAGGCCTATAGCGTAACATTTAAATAGTCCTTCTAAGCGAACATATAAAGCGTAAACCGTGACATGTGGTGCAACAAACAACCGATTACTGAACTCGAATACACAACTCATGACTTACGCTACATCGTGACAACAGCTGAAAATTAGGCGCACTAACAACAAATTTTAGGATTAATTATTGGGATTACGGGCACGGCACTGTCTAGTGCGAGTATCCACAAGTTTGCCAAGTCGGACCCTGGACACGGTGTAACGTGAGACATGCTTTATACATACAGCGATGAGTGGTGGTGCATCCCACAGTTAATGCGACTGACCTCGAACATTACAAAGCCTAGAGCGTATAGCCGCTCGGCCACTCAGGGCGTGCCTCGCCCGAGGAAATTCACGCCTCAGCCTTACGAGGCCAACGTCCGAGGTTGCCTCGCGGCGGCTCGATCACGCGTTCCTTAGTTAAGCCACCCCACTTCCCCGTGGTGATATGTGGTGAGAATTAGGATTCACTCCCCCTCCCCACCCAGCATCACGTGTACTTTTAGCAGGTACGTTCTTAGATTGTTATTTTTAACAATATGTTTATTCGATTCGTAAGCTAAGTGACGTAAATGAAGTTCCAAATCTATGTATGGACTTCCCTCTTCTTAAACGCAGTGATAATATTATCTTTGAGAAAAAATAAATACACGTGATATCTTCGTGATATTCTCTAGACCCAACCTCCTCCCTCGTGATATTTAGTGTTTTTTTGCCAAAAACTTCCTTTTAAACGTCACTTATTGAATGGAGGGCCCCTTATGCGGTGTGCGGTGCAACATAGAGCGGGGTAACCAACCTGTCGGGGGAGAGCGCGCGGCGCAGCAGCGGCGAGGCGGGGTCGCGCCGCGGCCACGCGCGCCGGCACTCGCGCCCCGCCAGCGGCGACGGGCTGCGCGCCTCCACGCGGCTACCGCGACAAGCACACGGGTGGGTGCAACATAGAGCGGGGTAACCAACCTGTCGGGGGAGAGCGCGCGGCGCAGCAGCGGCGAGGCGGGGTCGCGCCGCGGCCACGCGCGCCGGCACTCGCGCCCCGCCAGCGGCGACGGGCTGCGCGCCTCCACGCGGCTACCGCGACAAGCACACGGGTGGGTGCAACATAGAGCGGGGTAACCAACCTGTCGGGGGAGAGCGCGCGGCGCAGCAGCGGCGAGGCGGGGTCGCGCCGCGGCCACGCGCGCCGGCACTCGCGCCCCGCCAGCGGCGACGGGCTGCGCGCCTCCACGCGGCTACCGCGACAAGCACACGGGTGGGTGCAACATAGAGCGGGGTAACCAACCTGTCGGGGGAGAGCGCGCGGCGCAGCAGCGGCGAGGCGGGGTCGCGCCGCGGCCACGCGCGCCGGCACTCGCGCCCCGCCAGCGGCGACGGGCTGCGCGCCTCCACGCGGCTGCCGCGACAAGCACACGGGTGGGTGAATACAGTTAACACAGAGGACATTCATGATGTTAGGCACGGGTGAGTGTGAGTTTAGAATGCTGTGGAGTAGTGTCGGGAGCATCGCTCGCTGGGAACGGATGCCTTCGATTGAGCGTTGGACCGCTGCGGGGCCGAAGCGGTGAGTCCGGTAGGAATGCTGTTGTCGTGCGTACGCCGCACTATTGCCGCACGGTGCATTTTGTAAAACGACAATCGACCGTCCGTACGCCGTATGTCGTCGCACCGTTTCGGCACCGCAGAGGTCCAACACGATACGCTCAAATTGGAAGCACCCTAAATCGATGATACATTGTGTATCTTTTTTGTTATTTTCGTAGCATCTCTCGTTACTTCCATGTTTACAGCGGTTCTAATTTCAAAATAATCTATGTGTAGCTTGATAGGATAGTGAGAGCTTACATCTGAGTTATTATAATAGCACTAGTTTAAACCTTTGTGATTTTTTGCTGCTATATTAGTTGTTCAGGTAAACATGTTTTTGTAAAGGATAAATAAATAAATAGAGCTAAATGTTTATATGTGTATATGTAGTGAGTGTGTATATCATGAGCGTGGAGCGTGCGGTACCTGGTGGGCGACTGCGGCTGCGGCGAGGGGGAGGGCGTGCGCGCGAGGGGGGAGAGCGGCATGTGCTGCAGCGAGGCGCGCCGCACCTCGCCGCCCGCGCACAGCTTGTGCTTCAGCCCGTGCAGGGATGACGGCCTGAGGGATACACACAGGTTTATAAGAGCCCTGCAACGTAACTTTTGATCACATTTTATTTCGGTTTCACTGTAGAACTGCGCTCAAAAAGTTGCAGGAAGTCGAATAAGAACTTTTGAGCACACAAACCACAACAAACTGTATAAGCTGCAATTAAATACATGTGTGTGTGTCTTAGTGTGTGTGTAGTGCGTGTACGTACCGCTGGTAGTGCGTGGTGGTGTGCGCGGGGCTGTCGGCGGGCGGCGCGGCGGGCGCGGGCGGCGGCGCGCACTCGCCCATCGACACCATCTGCGGACCACTCCACCGTCACTCTACATACTAGTGGAGAACCTATGTTCTACAAATTCTACCGTAGCTTTAGCATCGAACGAGACATTTTTTTATAAAGTTTTCAGGTGATAACTTCTTTTGACGCACCGTCTCACATATAGATAATTTTGTGGGCTGTAAATGAGGCTGAGCAGTCACTTTTTAAGGTGGAGGGTTCAATTTTGTGAACTCTGGACAGTGGTGTGATCCAAAATATATATATATTTATATACCCCAGTATTTTTCAGCACAAGTATATATTCTTATTATTTCTACTTTCTCTTAACACAAATATAATCGTACACAGGCAGCCGAACAAGTAAATGTTTCGGCTAGTTATTTTAAGTTTTAGTTTTGTATTGCTTAAGTTAGGATAATCAACTTATGTTTACTACACATTTATAAATTTGTATCTACATGTGGAAACTGTTTTTAGCTTTAGTGAAGTCACTTTATCCATATTAATTTATCTTAGTTATAAGCTTTTTGTTTCCCAAATAAATAAAATAAAATAAAATAAAATAAAATGACTCTGTTACTCATCTCCCGGTTAGATTCCCTCGGCCGGGTACCACCGTGCTCGCGGAAAATGAGGGGCAACATTTGTATGCCGGTGCCCGCGGCTACACAATATTTAAAAAAATATGCTTTACCCGCTGTGAGTGCAAAAGCTAAATGTATACGTGAAGCAAATTTATTTTTCTAAGATCTTACGTATACATTCGCTGGTTAAATGCTAAACTACCACATTCCAAAATTTTACTTTTTTCACTAGACATTCAAAGTTTTCAAAAGTGTTATTTTTTATTTTTGAGCAAGTCTTTCTTATCATATTTATGTTTCACCTATCAATCGACGCGTAATTTTAATTAGAATTAAAATGCATTTTTAGTTTTTCCGTAACTTTAACCCAATGTCTTATAAAACCAGATAAGTGACTTTAGCATATAAAAATTGATGTGTTTATTGCTAAAAAATATCATTAAAAGACCACATTTCATAAAAAAATAAGGTTAATTAGACAGTTTTCAGTACCAAGTAGCATAATTCTATACCAAATTGTTTATTATTCAGTCTATCAATCATTATTAATAAAACTCTCTACTGAAAATATAAAATAGAAATGTTAAACAGTCCCAAAAGTTAAAATTTCTTCCGAAACAAAACAAAAAGTTATAAATTCTTAAAAAAACACACTTTAATGCATAGAATACATACGAAAAATTATTAAAACAAATGATATTTCTATCAAAATAAATGCTTCTTAGAACCATTAACACACTTTATACCGTACTCTAACTGATATATGGATAGACGAGACCAACATTTTGACCACTAATTACCGAAAATTAACTCGTGCATTATCGAAAACATTCTAAATGTAGGAAATCAGTCTGTATCTTTGATACCTAAAAACAAGACTAATCCTTAAAGGTTAATATAAAATAATTCGTAATATTTTGGTATTACATTCTGTTGAATCAGCTTTAAAATACTTTAAAAGTCTTTGCTTGCCGGACTTCGAGTTTTTGGGCATATAATTTCCTCACTATACAATCACCTACTACAATTTCAGACCCAGACTTTGTTTGCCTCTTTGTTAACGTAGAGACTGATCTTCCTGTTCGTTGGAAGTCTTGAATAAAAAAAAATATGTTTCTGTTTTCTTAACCGCTCTCATAATCTTAATGTCCGCCCATTTCACTTTAGTTCCGTTGGTGTCGGTGGAATAGTTGTCTACAGCCAATGATTTCAGGTCAACAAAGATTTCATGCGTAAGCTCTTTTACAATATAAGGGGTGCCCTTTTTTTGAGGGGTGTTATAAGTTTGACGTGTCTGTCTGAGACATCATAGCTCCCGAACTGATGGAGCAATTTCAATTTAGTTTTGGTAATATAAAAGGGTGTATAGCGCGGATGCTCTTAGACAAGTTTCATGAAAATCGGTTGAGCCGCTTAAAAGAAATGGGTGTGAGAGTGGGGAAGGAAAACCGAAAATCTGCAAGAATAATACTCGAGTGGGGTATCAAATGAAAGCGCATCGCGTGCACATTTCTAAATATTATGGTGTTTTACTTTTAAGGAAATGAAGACATTAAAAACTGGGGTTTTTCTTAAATTTTTTAAATATAGATTTATTGCTGTTTTAATCAATGTAATGTACAGATCAGGGACAAAAATGGGCAAAGACCTGAAAGCTCGAGTAATCATTCTCTAAATAGTGGAGTGAATAGATTCCCCTTCATTTTGTGTGTGTCCCTTAACCAAAAAGTTGAAAAGTTGATGAAGTTCACGTAAAAGTTGTGTGCAAAACAAACGCATTTAAAAAAATAACACTTTTGAACATACACACAATGTCATAACAACAAAATTTCTAGAGCTAAGGTACCATATTTCAGAATGTGTTACCTTTCCACTAAAAATAATGGTTGTATCTTGACTTCGATTTATAAGCAAAGGTACTATATTCCGAAATATGGTACTTTTGCATAAAAATTTTAGTTAATACACTTATTATTTTGAGATACGGTCCTTTGGCATATAACTTTCGTGCGCTTCCGCAGAACACTCCAACCACAACTGACAATATGGCTGCTTGGCTTTGAAATTTGGCGCCAAAGTCTAATAATGCTAAAGAGCCATATCTGTTTTTTGGTTGTTTTTAATGTGAAAACGAAAAGTGTCTTTAACTCATACTATAAAATAACTATTTTAAATCACATTTTTGCAATAAAAACGATTTTCACGATTTTTGAAATATGGTACTTTAGCATTTAACCAGCGACATGATATTTCCAGCGATGACCGATTCTGGGCATACCTGATGCATCTCCTGCGAGGCGCGCTTGGTGGAGATGCGGCGGAACAGCGAGCAGCGGCGGCGCGGGCGGGGGCGGGGCGGCGCGGAGGCGCGGCGCCCGCAGCCCGCGCGGCGGCGACCGCCGGCCTGGACACAAGGAGGTTAATACTATGTGTATTTCGGAACCTTGATCAAACGAAATGTGCGACAAACGACATAAATTTATCGATAAATATTTGAATAAAATTATAATGTTGGCTATTTAGAAAAAAAGCCGTATTAATTATTATTTTTTAATGAAAACTACTTCATCTGTTCTTCGTTTCTGTTTGAGTAAACGATGTATTTTATTAAAAGTAGTTTGAATGCTATATTTACCTAGAGAGAAAGAGAGAGTTAGAGGGTTTTAGAGTTTACCTAGCTAAGAAAATTAAAAGAAAATACAATTTAGATACAAAAGAAATATCAAATATTTATCGATAAATTTATGTCGTGTATTCGCACATTTTGTTTGATCAAGGTTCAAAAACACACTTTGTATAGTTACAGTAAGTAAATACATTTTATTCAATAATAACAAAATTCACTCGTAACGATAGGTACAAAACGATTTTAACGGATATGGAATACGTGAGCTGGAACTGGAATAATCCTGCATCTCAGGCTAAAAGACGAACACGGACTATTGAGCGCCCCTACTGAGAATCATTTTAACAAAAAAAAATGGTTTTGTACTTATTTTGTTTCTTTGTGTGTTGTTCTAAACGCGGAACGCTCTCCGTTTGCTAGAACGAGACCCTCACCTAGCCCTATGACATTGTGATGAAATTTAAAGTAGGTGCATGCGAGTCCTGCGTAAGTCCAAAAAGTCCTTCTCACGATCATAATCCTCAACGAAATAACAAAGGCTCGCTACCTGCGCTGCTTCAACTTCAACTACCTGCTATAGATGAGAGCGAGACGAACATATAATGCCCCTGCGGTATATACCTGTATGGTGGTCTGGTCGAGCGGCGTGGCGCGCAGGGTCGCGTGCGGCGCCGCTAGCAGGAGGCGCAGCACCTGAACACACAAGTAACTTTCAAAAAACAAAGTCAAAGTAGAAACGTTAATCTCCTTAGAAGCACAGGGCATACGTGGACAGGTTAACTTAAATAAAAAAAGGTGTGTGTGCGATTCACACACGATAGAAGTGAAACTTCAGTAAATCGACGAAAGAATAAGAAGAATAAAAAAAAGTGTGTGTGTGTCAGCTACGACGCACGATTGGAGTCTACTACTTACGAACTATTATTATGATATATATCGAATAGAAAAAAAGGGTAAATGAACGCATCTGCTAAAATGATAAGAGAAAAAAACATATATCTGTAATTATTCGGATTATTTATTAGTTCAATAAAGCGTATTACATAAAGTATGTTACAAAATAATATAAATAAAATACAGCAATCTTTGCGCGATACTTCGTAGTCTCAACTACGAAGTATCGCTCAAAGAAATTTAAATAAAGCATTGTATTTGTGTCTCTTACCATTTCCGTTTCATCTTTTTGCTTCCGGTTTGAAATCACTACGATTCTATAGAAGTTTCACTTCAAAAATATCAAGGATATATCATTGTCTTAACAGTTCGCTTAAATTTTTTACACTTCAGATAATTCAAAATAAGAAGTAGTGCTTGACTTGAAATTTCATGAATTTATTACTATTACTACTTACTTACTTATTATTATTATTACTTGCTATTTTATTTCGTGCGTACCGATGTTCAAAACTTAGGACAGCTGTAAAAATTGTCTTAAAAAATTTCGAGATTCAACAAAAACTACAGTTTACGACAACAAGTAAAAATACAGACTTAAATAGATACATGATACAAAATCATTTATTCCATTGTTTGATTTTACTTACCGTAGAAAAGTCAAAATTAAATGTATTATGTAATTTATCGTATCGTCGCTTCGCTGTTTTTATTCAAGAGCAAAGGAGCGGTTAGAAACTCTTGCTCATTTTTGTTTTAAAACTATACAAATTTGTTCGTCTTTTTATTTTCATTTGTTTCTGGAGCAGATTCCGTCTCGAGCGGATTCGACAAGGTAATCCGATATTTTATAATAAGCGTAGAAGATTCATAGAATTCGTGATCATAATATATTCGAGTTGACCTCAGTTGACATGGTCGTACTAGGAGACGAGGTCATATCAGTACCTGCGTGTGCAGCAGCCCCTGGACCGCCTCCCCGTTGAGCTGCGTGATGAGGTCCCCGGCGCGCAGCCCCGCCGCCCACGCCGCGCCCTGCTCGCTCACGGCCTGCGGGAGGGGGGTGGGGGGGACTTTAACAACACTCTATACATATATTCATCATTATTATTGTTAAATCGTTTATATGGCCCTGAGATGACTGAAATAAATGGTTGAATTAACATAATAATAAGTACTGCAGTACTCCTGGACTCGGCGCGTATCGTCAGAAAGTTCTCTAGTTTGTTCTACGGCCCTAGTCACCGGTCGCTTGTCTTGAGCCTAGCGAAGCAGGCCGGTGATTCTCGTTTTGATAGTATATTTTTTACAGCATGTAGTTTTATATGATTTTGATGTGATCTATAAACATTCAAGACTTTAATTTTTGACGTGTTTAAAATTGAATAAAGAGAATAATAATAAAAATTTTTTTTTTCTTTTTTATAGGGCTTGGCCACAAAGTGATGTCGCTCTAGTTACAGCGAATGCTGTTTATCTGAGTTCATATTTTAATTTAGCTTTCTTTATACGCTGAGCTATCTTTATTTATTTAAATAGGACCAATTTGAAGGCGTTCAAATAATAAGGTGCCCACTACCTTCAGCCTTAAAATATTTGAAAATGTTCTTCTAAATCTCTGAGAGATCATCAGCATCATCACCACGTTCCCACTTCTCGGACACAAGGACTTCTCTCTTGACAAGAGAGATTAGGCTCAATTCACCACGCTGGCCAAGATCTCAAGACTCACAGGCTCTGAGAGATACCATCACCGCATCACGCTGGACCAATGCGGGTGATTCCACAAGCCGCTGAGGTTGCCTTGAAGCTCTAAGATGTTTAGAACCTCTAATTAAACCACAAATGTTTCCTATGTTTCGTGAAGGTGAAAGTAAAGTAGAAAGGAAATACTAACGGAGACCAGATGGTGCATCGTGTAGTAGTCGGTGTCGCCGTAGTAGACGCGCACGGTGTGGATGGTGAAGCCGAACCCGCCGGGCCCGCGCCGCACCACGATGGCCGGCTTCGACGTCTGGATCAGCCTGCAATTCAAAGTCAAAGTCGACAACTTTTATTTCCTTAGAAGCAGAGGGTACAGTTCTTGCAATGGTGTCGGAACTTGCATCTTTTTGTAGTTAATTGCGGTTTTTAATAATTGGGCAAGCAAGTATCTTTTTAAAACCTTTGAATGTGTTTTGCTTACTTTTAAAAAAAAGTTTTCCTTCAGAAAAAATTTGTGAAGATGATCCGAAGTGCAATGTCATGTCAACGATATGATCTCCAGGACATTTCCCAGAATTTTAACTGATAAACATGAGTCAGTCGTTTGGATTGCTTACAAAAATTGCATTTGTTTAGTGGAACATAGCTTAAACTAGTACGCTAGTATTGTAGTATAGTAAATAGGCATAGTGCACGTACGAGTGGGCCGGCAGCGCGAAGGGCGAGGGCGGGTCGCGGCACGGCGACGAGTCGCGCGACGAGTTGGTGGACGACGTGTTGCCCGCGCACGGCGACCGCGCGCCGCCGCCCGCGCCGCTGTCCTCCGCT
This sequence comes from Gymnoscelis rufifasciata, assembly GCA_929108375.1. NCBI lineage: Eukaryota > Metazoa > Arthropoda > Insecta > Lepidoptera > Geometridae > Gymnoscelis > Gymnoscelis rufifasciata. The sequence continues at coordinate 260,580 of OV815327.1, read as the reverse complement.
GCGGACACGACCAGGGGTCACACACACGCGTAGGAGGCACATCGCGACAGCTCAAAACAGGTAAACATTCAAAGTATCTCAAGTCTCGTGGCTCAAGTCTTGGAGAGATTCCTGTCAGTCACTGGAGTGTGTACCTGGGTGGGTTAGTGACGGGGTGAATTAATTGTTTCTTACCAATAGATAAGTTCATAATTAACAATTAGGTGCAAGATGAGGTTCAAGTTTCGACGGTTTATCTGTAGGTGACCGATAAACCGTCGAAACTTGCAAGGGGACCCCGCCGTGACAGATGATATATCGTGCCGGGATACGGACACGACTATATTTTAGTATGTATGTAAAATTCATATCTGTATGTATGCTTGTCTGTCAGGTATACGTTTATATGGTCCTGAAATAAATGATTTATTACTGTTATAATGACAGTGTGAGCTAATGTTCCTACAAACAAGTAAGCACCTGGGTGTATGACGAGCGAGAGGCCGGAGGTGCTGGCGGAGCGGCGCATGGACTTGGTCTGCAGCGTCGGCTTGCCCTTGTCCGGCCGGTCGGGCCGCTCCGGCCGCTCGGCCCGGTCCGGCCGGTCCAGGCTCTTGTGCAGCTGCGTGTGCAGCTCCAGCGGCCGAGGGGACTCGTCCCGGGATGACACCTCACTGGAAGAAACATATCTGAGGATAATTTACTAATTGTTTGATAGGTCACTAGCATCATGAATGCAGCGTCACACCTGACGCTGACTGTAACTATAAATCACATACGAGCCGCGTTTGCGACCGTCCCGTAAGTGCGATCTTTATCGCTTTCATCGCGCTAGAACGACTTGTCTGTCCGTCTGTTAGATACGCATCACTCACAGAGCCTTGTGGCGGTGCGGCGCGGGGTGCGGGTGCGCCAGCAGCGAGGGCTGCAGCGGGGGCAGCGGGCGCAGGGGGCGGCGGCGCGCGGCGGGGGACACGTCGTCGCTGTCCGTCTGTTAGATACACATCACTCACAGAGCCTTGTGGCGGTGCGGCGCGGGGTGCGGGTGCGCCAGCAGCGAGGGCTGCAGCGGGGGCAGCGGGCGCAGGGGGCGGCGGCGCGCGGCGGGGGACACGTCGTCGCTGTCCGTCTGTTAGATACACATCACTCACAGAGCCTTGTGGCGGTGCGGCGCGGGGTGCGGGTGCGCCAGCAGCGAGGGCTGCAGCGGGGGCAGCGGGCGCAGGGGGCGGCGGCGCGCGGCGGGGGACACGTCGTCGCTGTCCGTCTGTTAGATACACATCACTCACAGAGCCTTGTGGCGGTGCGGCGCGGGGTGCGGGTGCGCCAGCAGCGAGGGCTGCAGCGGGGGCAGCGGGCGCAGGGGGCGGCGGCGCGCGGCGGGGGACACGTCGTCGCTGTCCGTCTGTTAGATACACATCACTCACAGAGCCTTGTGGCGGTGCGGCGCGGGGTGCGGGTGCGCCAGCAGCGAGGGCTGCAGCGGGGGCAGCGGGCGCAGGGGGCGGCGGCGCGCGGCGGGGGACACGTCGTCGCTGTCCGTCTGCGACGACTCCGCGGTGGACACGCTGCCGCACATTATCTGCAACGCGCGTCAAAAATATTATCCTCGGAGGCCTCGGACTATTTTTCTATGTCTCGATCTCACCGCACTCGAGACCAGAATTGAGCGCGACACGACTCGAGTATATGAATCGCATCGGGCCCGAGCTACTAGCGCCTAAAGCTAGTCCAATAATACACAGTACGATTAAATCGAACTGTGAATCCGGTGATGGAATACCGCAAGGTACGGTACTGGGTCCGGCCCCTCACTTAATTTATAATGCAAGCCGATACTTTCGACCGCTTACCTGTTCCAAAATGTTACTGCACATCTTGACACACACACTAAAATTGAAATTTTCCTTACTAAGCGATAACTTTACTTACACGACTAAAGTATGTTTACTCCTTACCGGACACTTAGGATGATGATGTAACGGCGCGGTCGGCGTGGTGGGCGGCCCGGCACTGTCGGGGGTTCCGGGCCAGCTATCCGTGCTCTGCGAACCAAACCCATAGTGAAACACTATAATAGATCAACGTTTGGAACATAAATTATTTTCATGCGTGTAAAAATGAAAGTAGAACAAGATTTATACGAACGGTAGATTTCTAAATAGGCTTATCTTTATGAAGCAATAGTATAGTAAGGTCGGGCGCGGAGGTACGTACGCGGGAGTCGTGGTCGTGGTCGTGCGCGGCGTGGCGGCGCCACTGCGGCGACGTGGAGGAGAAGGCGGCGAACACGGCGCCCGCGCCCGCGCCCGCCTCCTCCCCGCCCGCGCCCTCCTCCGCCTCCTCCGCCTCCACGGAGCTGTGGTTGTAGCGGTCGCAGCGGCCTGCGGAGCGCGCCGAGCATGCATACAGTTACATCATAGAGGAGCGGCTCGCCACGTGACGGGTGCGACCAGCGGAGCGGTACTTCCGCTATCTCCGTTTTCATCGGTGCGATTGAATAAAAACTATACATTTTTCTAGTATTATGCTGTAAGCCGAACACGCTTCGCGAATAAAAGATGCGAGTGGATACACGAAGGACAGTCATATTTCTAAACGTGGGAGAGAGAGATTATTTCGAAATTTCTATAATAACGAACATCAGCCCCACGGATGTCTCCGTTGGATATCTAGGATCTAAAATCGTTGAGTAGGGATATATAATCTTCGATATAACCGGTATACTGACTGTCGAAGTAGCTGGTGTCCTCGTCGTTCTCGAGCTGCGGGATGAACTCCGCCTTGCGCCGCAGCAGGTTGTTCCAGTCCAGGCCGCAGAAGTATATGTGCTCCTGTGGACGATTCAACCATTCATTCTCCGATTTGATTTGAAATATTTTTTTATAAACTAGTACAAGTGGAGGTTTCCTGTTTTGATTTCATATTAGCATTTTACTTAGTCGACAATGATATTTTGTCTCAAAAGCTAGCTAAAGTTGCTGTAATAATGTCAACTACATATAGGCAGCAGCAGTATATCCAATATTAGATATATACATCAGTTCTTTCAAATTGATTATTAATTACTGTTGACATTGTTATCAGAAGAAAAAAAATATAACTAGCAGCGCCGCTATGACGGAGCGCGCCTCCGCGGCGATCGGGAAGTCTTCCTCCGACGACAACGGTCCGCCTTGTTAAAACGTACCTTGACTTGGTGCGTGCCGGCGGTGCCGAGGCGGTCGCGCGGGTTGCGCGCCAGCAGCGCCGCTATGACGGAGCGCGCCTCCGCGGCGATCGGGAAGTCTTCCTCCGACGACAACGGTCCGCCTTGTTATAACGTACCTTGACTTGGTGCGTGCCGGCGGTGCCGAGGCGGTCGCGCGGGTTGCGCGCCAGCAGCGCCGCTATGACGGAGCGCGCCTCCGCGGCGATTGGGAAGTCTTCCTCCGACGGCCACTCTATGTCGTCTGCAAAACTCCAAGTATGAGTCAAACGCGCACACAGTCTAACCGACACACAAAAGAATTATCGACCTATTTCGACTATATATACTAATATTATACGGCCGAGTTTGTTCGTTTAAGATCCGGCCCTGTATCGCCCTTTATCGAGCTAATAGTAGAATTAAACATATTTAGTATATTAGAAATTTTATAAGGAATGATTTTTCTAAAGAAACCTGGACCAACTATTTTAAGTTAATTTAGCTGATACCCCTATTAGTACAGAGTTTTATTGAAGGCTTTTATGAATATTTTTTTTTTGGAGTTTACTCCTTAAGAAACGATTTGAGTTATAAGGCCCGGTACGGAAATTTTATGAGGAGTAAAATCAAAAAGTGTAACACGAAAAGTTGAGGCGTTACGTAGAAAGAGACAAACATATATATCTGTAGGATTGAACGTGTAATGTATCTCATTCTCGGGGTCTCCTCTTAATCATTAATTAATTCGAAGTTGAGACTACGAAGTATCGCGCAAAGAGTTATTGCTGTAATTTATTTATATTATTTTGTAACATACTTTATGTAATACGCTTTATTGAAGTAATATAAATAATCCGAATAATTACAGATATATGTTTGTTTCTCTTATCATTTTAGCAGATGCGTTCATTTACCCTTTTTTTCTATTCGATATATATATCATAATTTTTGCAACATCAACATAATAGAAAAAAAGTTTGTGTGTGTCAGCTACAACGCACGATTGGAGTTTACTCCTTACGAACTATCTTAAGAAGTTGACGCACGATTGGAGTTTACTCCTTACGAACTATCGTAAGAAGTTGACGCACGATTGGAGTTTACTCCTTACGAACTATCGTAAGGAGTAAACTCCAATCGTGCGTCGTAGCTGACACACACACGCACTTTGTGCGTGTACTTTGTTCTATTGTGTTGATGTTGCAAAAATTAATTGAATATTATATTTTTAAATTTAAATAACCTAACATAGTTGGTTCAGGATTTATATTTGGCATTGCAACCATTTTTAGATAATCAAATATTTCATGATTAAAAAAATCCAATAAACACAAAAAAATATATACAATGATACAACGATAGCACAAGGATATACAAAAATAATATTTTACCAATACACATACATAAGTAATACCCGTTTGCAAAATGAATAGTGTAACTCATAGTTTTCAAAGTGAAATATTTCCAATACAGTTGAGCTCGTCACTAGTGATGGTACTGACCGTTGACGGTGTGCGCGAACAGCTCCTCGGGGGTGTCTCCGAAGAAGGGCACGCAGCCCACCAGGAACTCGTACAGGATGACGCCCATCGACCACCAGTCCACCGGCTTGCCGTACCCCTGCCATACGTGGATGCTCACATATATATTTAAAGGAAAATTTACAGCTAACATTATCACTATAAACTAACCTATTACCAACAGAAAGCTAATAAAAGATTTTCAAGGATGATCACAAAATAGACATCAAAAGTGAACACAACTCAATGGATACAATGAACAATATAATATAAAAACATAGTACAAAAAAATCACAAATCTATATAACTACCTAATTACTAACAATAAAGCCAGCTCACCTGTCTCAGGATGACCTCGGGCGCGATGTACTCGGGCGTGCCGCACACCTGCTTGTCCGAGAACTGCCGCACATCTCTGTCCGCGTACTCCTCGTATATCAGTGGCAGCAGTAAGTAGAGAAGCCAGCTCACCTGTCTCAGGATGACCTCGGGCGCGATGTACTCGGGCATGCCGCACACCTGCTTGTCCGAGAACTGCCGCACATCTCTGTCCGCGTACTCCTCGTATATCAGTGGCAGCAGTAAGTAGAGAAGCCAGCTCACCTGTCTCAGGATGACCTCGGGCGCGATGTACTCGGGCATGCCGCACACCTGCTTGTCCGAGAACTGCCGCACATCTCTGTCCGCGTACTCCTCGTATATCAGTGGCAGCAGTAAGTAGAGAAGCCAGCTCACCTGTCTCAGGATGACCTCGGGCGCGATGTACTCGGGCGTGCCGCACACCTGCTTGTCCGAGAACTGCCGCACATCTCTGTCCGCGTACTCCTCGTATATCAGTGGCAGCAGTAAGTAGAGAAGCCAGCTCACCTGTCTCAGGATGACCTCGGGCGCGATGTACTCGGGCGTGCCGCACACCTGCTTGTCCGAGAACTGCCGCACATCTCTGTCCGCGTACTCCTCGTATATCAGTGGCAGCAGTAAGTAGAGAAGCCAGCTCACCTGTCTCAGGATGACCTCGGGCGCGATGTACTCGGGCGTGCCGCACACCTGCTTGTCCGAGAACTGCCGCACATCTCTGTCCGCGTACTCCTCGTATAAATTCGTCGCCACTGAAATAATACAACATATTAAAAATTGGTACGGACCAGCGAGTGTTGAGGTGACGTACAGAGAAAAATAAACTTTGTGTCGATCCAAAGCTAGAAAGAAGCAGAGGGCAAGAAAATTAAGACATTGACAGACTTAGTGGCGCAGTGCACAAAGTGGACTTGTTGGCTAGAAAATGTCGAATTTATACGGGAAAATCCATAAATAATGTACAAAACAGTGAATATAGTTCACATTTAACTGATTTAAAATATTTTGAACATTATCAATATCATCCAGTGGAGTAGTTGGCGGTAACACTTACACGACATCAACCCCATCTTGCTGAGGCCGAAATCGGTCAGTTTTATGTGGCCCGTCGCGGTGATGAGTAAGCTGAAACAAAACAACATTTTATTTATTCATCATTATTGCTTACTACATCTTTACAGGGTGCTCCCTAATGTTAATAATTAAATTTATGTCATCAAATTATAACTTGGCTTGTTGAAGTAGCAATGTGCACACCGTTGAGGTCAAAAGTTATAGAATGGAGGAAGCGGATTGTTTTTAATGGAAGATAGACATTTCTTTCCATAACACAATGTCAGCTGATGGTGAGTGTCGGTTGTATTATTTACAAAAATTGTAGCAGTATTTTTCCTCCTACCTTGCAAATGTAAAATCAAGACAATACAGTGCATTGAATTTTCGCGTAACGTAACGCTTCCCCCACTTCGGAACTTTGATACTCTATATTTTGACACTTTCTTATTAAATTCATAGAGCGAAAGGCTCAGGCGGAGGTCCAAGAGGCTGGTGGCCAGTGTTTTGGACGGGCCATCAGACGGACCAAACAGAACACCAATGTTTGTATGTAGTCATCATGCCTAGCGAGGGAACTCCAGGATCGGGCACGGCGCTAGAGGCACGGAGGCAGGCTACAGAGGCAGTACTGACTTGTCCGGCTTGAGGTCGCGGTGCACGATGCCGTAGGAGTGCAGGTACTCGACGGCCAGCACGGCCTCGGCGAAGTAGTGGCGCGCCATGTCGCTGGGCAGCGGCCCGCCCAGCAGCAGCGTGGCGCAGTCGCCGCCCTCCACGAACTCCAGGATCGGGCACGGCGCTAGAGGCACGGAGGCAGGCTACAGAGGCAGTACTGACTTGTCCGGCTTGAGGTCGCGGTGCACGATGCCGTAGGAGTGCAGGTACTCGACGGCCAGCACGGCCTCGGCGAAGTAGTGGCGCGCCATGTCGCTGGGCAGCGGCCCGCCCAGCAGCAGCGTGGCGCAGTCGCCGCCCTCCACGAACTCCAGGATCGGGCACGGCGCTAGAGGCACGGAGGCAGGCTACAGAGGCAGTACTGACTTGTCCGGCTTGAGGTCGCGGTGCACGATGCCGTAGGAGTGCAGGTACTCGACGGCCAGCACGGCCTCGGCGAAGTAGTGGCGCGCCATGTCGCTGGGCAGCGGCCCGCCCAGCAGCAGCGTGGCGCAGTCGCCGCCCTCCACGAACTCCAGGATCGGGCACGGCGCTAGAGGCACGGAGGCAGGCTACAGAGGCAGTACTGACTTGTCCGGCTTGAGGTCGCGGTGCACGATGCCGTAGGAGTGCAGGTACTCGACGGCCAGCACGGCCTCGGCGAAGTAGTGGCGCGCCATGTCGCTGGGCAGCGGCCCGCCCAGCAGCAGCGTGGCGCAGTCGCCGCCCTCCACGAACTCCAGGATCAGGCACAGGTGCCGCTTGCTCTCGAACGAGCAGTACATCGTCACCTGCAACACCGCCGCCGGCTTAGCAGAGCGCAGACTGACCCAACTCAGCGAGATGAGAGTTCCCCTTTTCTAACATCATGCAAAACGGTTCACTGCCTGACCGCTCCCTGTCGGATAGATTCCTAAGGCTGTCCAGTGTCACGCTGACCATCGGCGCTGACGGATCGGCGCGTAGCATTCTGTACGGACGCTGTAGAAACCTTTAGAATAACGCCGACCGGTCAGCGCTAACATCATGCCCACAAAATTTTTACGCGCCGAGCTCTCAGGCCGAAAATCAGCCTTATAACTTCGGAAAAATAAAGAGTGCAAAGTAGGCGAACAACAAAACTGAGCGTTGCACCTCTTCCATCGTTACCTGCTCACACAAGATACAACATCATTTATTTCCATTATTTTGTTTTACAAATCTTAGTAACGTCAAAAATAAAATACAAAAACTACACATAATTAATTAATAACTTTCCAAATCAATAAACCGCGGCCCACAGGAGCCCGAGGTTTAACAGAAAGCGATTCCCTGATGACGATCCTTTCTTGATTGTAACTCACTCACCACAAAGGGGTTGTCTGCGAAGCTGAGGATGTCTCGCTCGGCGAAGGCCTGCTCCACCTGGTTGCGCAGGATCAGGTTGTTTTTGCTCACTTTCTTCATGGCGTACCTGCAACGTGCATGTAAGTATGCGTTAACGCAGACCTCCAAGTCTTTTCTGAAAGGTTGCAAGATAGAGCTCTGTGGGAGACGAAAGTCATATTTTCAACAGAAGTTGTTGTATCTATTGATGATATTTAAAAGTCAAACTACTAATTACAACACTGAAAAATGTTTAAAATAAACGTTAGGCCACCGACATACACATACAAGGAAATATTGTGACCTGATAGGAAGCATTTAGGACTTTTAAGATTGTGCTTAAAAGTTTTACAAGTCCTTTATGAGCGCACTGAGAGCGTGTCTTGACAACTTATGATTGATAGAACTATATTACAGAGAATACCGAAACATCCTTCATTACAACTATTCCTGATTGAAGCCAATATATTTACAAGCTTAGAGCTTACTACGGGGATTAGATGTTGTTGTGTGGAAATATTTATTAATTTATTGTCTTATTGTATTTCATATATGACATAATTAACTAAAGTCTTGTCTGTGACCTGCAGAGTGCGTACTTTTGATCCAATTTTAAATTTTATTAAAAACTAGTGGCCCGCCTTGGCTTCGCACGGGTTTTTATTAAAAAAATATCCCGGCAATTATTCGATTTTTTCTCGCCTTTTAAACCTTCCCTAGACCTCTACGAACATTTCAAGACTATGATAAGATAAATCCATTCAGCCGTTCTCGAGTTTTAATCAGACTAACGAACAACAATTAATTTTATTTATATAGATACTTAGGTAGGTATATAGATTGAAACGAAATCAAATGTACAGTAAGTGTCAAGTCAAGTGTTACTTACGACGCGACGAATAAATTACTATGAACTATTTATTTATCTCTCGTGAAGAGAGAAGTCCCTGTGTCCCAGCAGTGGGAACGGTAGTAGGGTGTGATGATGGTATGTTTAGTGCGAGTTCAGCCTGTATCACCTCTGGCGCGTCTGCTTGTGCTTGACGAGGTAGACGGCGCCGTAGGCCCCGTTGGAGATGAGCTTGATGACGTGGTAGTCGCCCTCGGAGGGCGGCGCTCCGTTGACGGCCCCGGGGGCGCCCGGCGGAGACTGCCGCCCGCGCGTTCTACGTGCAAAGCAATTTATTTATTAGGCATGATGATACATAACAACCTGAAATTATGAAAAAATAGAACCCGAGTTAACTTTTTGGGAATGTTTACTGTCCATGAGACTATTAAGTGAGAATGGTTGTTTGTTGAATCGAAAAATTATGAATGAAAACTATTTTTAAATATTTTTAAATTTTATGCAGAAAAAGATTATCTGCAACCTTCGCACACATCCTGTGCACATAACCTGCAATGCGATGTTTTGTCTCTTATAAAAATAATTAAGATTAGTTTTAAATACCTGTTTTATGATACCTCAAATGACATAGTTTGTTGACTTTAATTTATTTATTTTTACAAAATGGCGTCCAGTAGTCGCCATATTGAATTTTCAATAACGTCATTTCTTTAGTGACACTCGCCGGGCTAAGAGGAATCGATCGACGTATAAATCATAAAAAAACATATTATATCGCTCGAAAGCGTTACGTCACGCGAGTGCGCTGTATCAAGTGATAATTAAGCGAGAAAATGTATTATTCGCGTGCATAATAAATATTCAGCCTTAGGTTGTCAATGTAACATAGGCCCTCATTGAATCAAATTTTAATGAGGTTTGTAAAATCAAACAATGTAAAAACAATTTTGTATGTTGTATCTTGAACCTGGTGAATCGTAGTGGCAGTAGCGGGTGACTTACTTGCTGGGGTCGGGGTTGGGCGGCGGCGGCGGCGGCGCGGGCGGCGCCAGCTCGGCCAGCGGGTCGCGCGACAGCCCCAGCTTGTGGATGATGTACTGCGGGATGTCCATGGTGATACCCTGCGGACACCACGCACGGTCAACTCATTATATGACAAGTCTAAATGCCCTTAATGTGTCGCCACATTTTATAGCGCATATATCAGCTCCTACACATTAGATAAACGATTTTTCTTCACTATATATCAATGCCGTGTATTTACCATACGCGTGCAAAATTTCAGCACAATCAGAAACCGGGATGCGTGTCAAAGTCTCAAAAAATAAAATGCGGCCGCGCCATGGCCAGGGTCAGCCGCGTCACTACATCTGTAGTTGTATATATACCTGCAGATGTCGCGCGTGTCCCTCGGCCGCCTCCAGCAGGCGGTAGAAGCGCTCCGGGTCGAACTCCAGGCACTCGAGCAGGCGCGCCGGCCGCGCCATGGCCAGGGTCAGCCGCGTCACTACATCTGTAGTTGTATATATACCTGCAGATGTCGCGCGTGTCCCTCGGCCGCCTCCAGCAGGCGGTAGAAGCGCTCCGGGTCGAACTCCAGGCACTCGAGCAGGCGCGCCGGCCGCGCCATGGCCAGGGTCAGCCGCGTCACTACATCTGTAGTTGTATATATACCTGCAGATGTCGCGCGTGTCCCTCGGCCGCCTCCAGCAGGCGGTAGAAGCGCTCCGGGTCGAACTCCAGGCACTCGAGCAGGCGCGCCGGCCGCGCCATGGCCAGGGTCAGCCGCGTCACTACATCTGTAGTTGTATATATACCTGCAGATGTCGCGCGTGTCCCTCGGCCGCCTCCAGCAGGCGGTAGAAGCGCTCCGGGTCGAACTCCAGGCACTCGAGCAGGCGCGCCGGCCGCGCCATGGCCAGGGTCAGCCGCGTCACTACATCTGTAGTTGTATATATACCTGCAGATGTCGCGCGTGTCCCTCGGCCGCCTCCAGCAGGCGGTAGAAGCGCTCCGGGTCGAACTCCAGGCACTCGAGCAGGCGCGCCGGCCGCGCCATGGCCAGGGTCAGCCGCGTCACTACATCTGTAGTTGTATATATACCTGCAGATGTCGCGCGTGTCCCTCGGCCGCCTCCAGCAGGCGGTAGAAGCGCTCCGGGTCGAACTCCAGGCACTCGAGCAGGCGCGCCGGCCGCGCCATGGCCAGGGTCAGCCGCGTCACTACATCTGTAGTTGTATATATACCTGCAGATGTCGCGCGTGTCCCTCGGCCGCCTCCAGCAGGCGGTAGAAGCGCTCCGGGTCGAACTCCAGGCACTCGAGCAGGCGCGCCGGCCGCGCCATGGCCAGGGTCAGCCGCGTCACCAGGGGCGCCACCTGCGCGCCCGCCTCCGCAGACTTCTCCCGCGTCTAGCATAAAAAAAACACAAAGTTGTTGCGCAAATCCAGCCTCGGTGCCTACAATCTACAACGGACTTCGGGCGCGATCGGGCAGCTTCGGCTTAAGTCGCGAGTCGCAACGGCCGCGGCGCGGCGCCCGCGCCTCACTACCACTATTCGGCGCTCGAGCCGAGCACACGTCCCATTTTCCACATTAATACAAGTTATAATCTTTATCAGCGCCTTTTATTTAACATCTTACTACACGCCAGGAACATCCTATACATTCAGTAGAGTTCTGAGCTAACAAAGTGAAATGTCAAACTGCACAATTATGTGCCAAAGGGCGTTTAATTTTTCGAGTTACGTTTTAACTTATTTGATTTTATTATATTTTGTGTAGTGGTCAGTCTGAGTGTTGAATTATTTATGTAATTACAGACCTCGCACACTGAGCCACTAGTGGCGGCCACACTGTAGCCACTAGTGGCCGCCACAAGCTGCGGACGCGCTTCACCATACATTTTATACAGCATCGGCGCACACCGAGCGTTTGAGTGGCCGCGTGCGAGCCACAAGCTGCGGGAGTTGACCGCGCTCGCTACTAGTGGCCGCGTTTTGTGGCTCGCCTCGCGCGCACACACGGCCACAGTCGCCGGCTTCTTCCCACCCCCGCGCGCCCCGTCCCAATCCCAAGTCAAGTCACTTTTGTTATAGCAGCGTACTGAATGCACGTACAATAACGAAATCATAAGTGCGTCCATTTTAACAAACACACGTTCGCCTCTGTCGCGACCCTTGCGGCAACTTCTGACGTTTTCACAAGTTAGACAACACAACTGGCCAGCCACTAGTGGCTGGCCAGTGGCAGCCGCTGGTGGCGGCGACTAGTGGCCATAAAGTGGTCTGTGTGAACCACTGGTGGTCGCGTTTAGTGGCGGCGACTAGTGGCCATAATATGCGGGGGCCCGGTTAAAACGATACCGTTCAGCGCAGCCATATCAGCTTCTATTCTAATTTCAAATAACAGGCAATTCACCAATTAATCCCGTTTTATCTCAATAATAATAAAAATACTCCTTTGCAATAATAATTTTGAATTTAATGGCAAGTTACCTCTGCTAATAGTCTGTCCAAACTATCCGCCATGTCGTAGAAGTAGCTGCTAGTCACTTGCTTGCACTCGGACTTGTGCAGGCAGTCGCGCGCCATTTCTAGAACCTGTAACATAATTACATCCATATTAATAACACATACATACTCATACAGGATGGATTTTTAGAAGGGACAATATGGGCAGGTGTAATCGTGAAAAAAGTTGGCTAAGTGCGTGTCGGTGAATGTCACAAAACTATTCGCGATGTTTGTCTTTACCGTTAAAGCACGTGTTTAAAGCGCACAAAAAATAATATAAATGAATTTTGTCACAATGTGCATTTAATATTAAAGAAGAGTCGAATTAAGCTTGTACCTGTCGTTGCACGAATCTCTCGATGGGCGGCCGATCTGGTTTCTTATCTAATTCAGTCAGCTCTTCGATCAGCGCCCTCAACCTGTCGACAAACGTTCATTAAAGATACTAAGTGATTATTCCGGACCGACAAATGTTTGGCAATGATTCTTGGAATGCAGTTTCTCATGTTTTTTAAATCAAAATGATGTCTTATTCCAGTAAAATTGACAATCTTCAATTTTGAAGGCAGTTTCCCTCCACGTGTCATGGGTGTGGGACGCCCTGAACACTAACTTGTCGTCCATGGCGCGCTGCGCGGCGGGGAAGCGCGCGGCGAACAGCGAGGACATCGCCGTGACGGCGTCCTCGCGCGCGCCGCCGCCGGAGCCCGACGACCGCGACGGGGAGCTGCAACACGCAACACTTCCTCATTGCTTCGGAGCACAAAAGCGGAAAAAGCGCTGTTTGAATAAGGCCGCGCTCTGAGTATATATTTTATATCGGCTGTCGTAGATACAACAGCGCAGGCCCTCATTCGAACTGCATAATCCTACAAAACCCTATCTATCCCGAGGAATGGTATTTCAGCTGTCCACATCCACAGCTGGACATGATAATCCCTCAAACAAAATGAAGTCCGATTATTGACCCACCAGGCAGGTCCAATGGATTGGTGGTCTGGCAGACCCAGCAGGGGACACCACTGGCCGGGGAGATCAGCTTGGGTCTCTAAGATGGTGTTTGGAACCCCTAATCTCCCGCAAAACATAAAAGGTAGACATAAGACAGTAGTGGGAGTCACCTGAGACTGCGCGAGCGCACGCGCCGCTGAGGGCTGTGCGCGGCCGCGTGCCCGCTGCCGCCGCTGTCCGACAGCGACGCCCAGTTGTTCATGCCGCTGCCTTGCGAACTGCTGCAATGTACAAACATACACCACGTCAATACGCGCTATAACTGTAGGTACTAATATTCGGCTCAAATAACGAAATTGAAGTCAATTACTTCATCCATTAGGGAACTATGTTGCCACAGACAGACACTCCATCCCGCGTTTTCGGTCGGAGGTTTAAATGGGGAGTCCGGCGCAGGGCGCGTGCGACGCTCCCGTGTAGAAGCGTGTACAGTACCACTTACTTGAGCGAGTTCTGGTGCTGCGCGCAGTGCGGGCACGGCGCGCGCGGCTCGTGCGCGGCCGCCAGCAGCCGCTCCTGCGACGAGCATTGCGACTGCAACAGTTCACACCACCACATCATCATACTGCTCATCACTGTCATATCAGAGGCTGTGCTACACTTATAGCTAAAAATGAGCTGGAGTTTGCTATCGCTTCTTTGCTCTAGTGTATATGAAGCGAAGCTACCAGATAATATGATCAATTTATGTCTAATAGATGTTTTTTGCATTTAAATTTAATTATATGAATATGTTGCTAAGATTTGTAGAAACAAACAATGGAGATAAATTATCTAATATCTAGCTACTCCTCAACTGCCACACAAGCCGGGAAGAGTTTAAACGAAACTTAGAAAGAAGGGCGAAGGTCGCCGTCATAGAACACATGTTACACAGACCACCTCATCCCATCCATTAGTAAAAAACTCAACATTAAATTTCTTATTGTGTTTTGATGAATCATTTCCATAAGCCTTTCCACAAACTGCAATTCTAGGTCTAATCTGAATATTAACAATTACTAGTATTACAATGATATCATAATTTGTCATTATAATATTCGAAATAATAATAAATAGAAATATAAATAGAAATATAAGAATACCGATAATATACGAAATTCAGTGAAATGGCGAAAACCGCCACTTCATTAATGACCGTGAAGAGATAGCGTACACTTGGACAGCATTCATGAGATAAGACCGGCTCAAGGCGAAATCAGCCTTGTTTCAGTGAGGATTAGGTTTATATTGCAAGGAGGAAGTACTTGCTGCAACAGTCAGGAAGTAAATGGTTTTGTACCGTGTTTGTTAGGATGTGAAATTATGTTTGTGTGTGACTCAGTTCTGGGCTTTTTTGATTATTCTAAGATTTATCTTTACTATATGTTTTTTTGTTTAATTTGTAGCATGTCTATAAATATTATTATATTTTTTTTTAGATCTCTGGGTATGATTGCTATCTGACTTTAAGAACTTAATCTGCGCTGCAATTAACGGGTACATGACTTTTGAGAAATTAAAAACAAATAATATACTTTACTACTAAAATGTATCGTAAGAAATCATACTTATAAATTTGCGACTGCAAAATATTTCGCTTAGACTGAGATGAGCTGACTGCTAATTAATTCAATTTTAAATATAAAAAATCTTCATTTGAAAAAAATAAATAGTACAATTATCATATTACTCATCACATTAAATAGGAACTGTACTTATTTTTACAAAAAATACACGCACACTCGCGACTGCCTGTGTGCCTGCCCCGCGTGTTGTATGAAGTTGGAATACTGTATAGATAAGTATTGCCGTGCAATATAACTTTTATTATGCACCTACTCAATATTCAAAGTTCAGCGTGGCCAAGTTAAATCCTATAGGTAATAGGTGCCTAGGTAATAGGTACATGACCTCAAATCTTTACAAGCAATTAGGCTTAATTCTCTAAACCGTGTCGTAAAGATTCGCATTAGCAGCCGATAACTCGTAATATTTACGAGCGGAGTGTTTCGTAATGTTTTTGTGATTGCGGGCTTAATGAGTTTCGCGGTTAAATAGTTATGATATTAATAATTTAAATTTCAATTTATTTATTTCACCTAAATTATTACACAGGGCGTTATACAAGGTAAGTCAAGTTTTACAATTCAGAATAAATATAAACAATACAATTATTTATCACAAAATCTCATACTATACAAATAATAATAAAAAGTAATCATTGCAAATTATGGAGTAGTGTAATATTATATCAGATTTTAATCAAATCAAATCAAATCAATCATTTATTTGCCAAATACATTTTCAATTCAAGTACATGTCACGATATTATATAGTACAAGTAGCATATTGTATTTAACCCGCAAGCGGGTATGCAAATGTTAAAAAATTTAATAATTAAAATAATCAAAAATCAATTGTAACTTAAAAATTAAATGAGAATTCAAATAAAAAATTAAACAAAATATAAGTCATCGATATCAGAATACAAATTAAAAGTCAATACAAATGTCAATTACCTACTTAAAATCAATATATTCCTTAACACTATAAAAACATTTGTCACTAAGCCAATAAAAAAAATAATAAACTTACCAATAAACTTAAAAATATAATTAATGTTACTTACAATGTGGTTAAGACATTTTTGTATGGAGATTGGCATACCTACTAATCCGCCAATTTGTAAAACAAAATGGCTGGGTAATTCTATTATTTTGGAATATAACTTAAACCGGCGGACGCACGGACAGGAGCATAATAGTTGCCGTGACGAAGAGGAGGCCTGCGCCCAGCAGTAGGATAGAACTGCTGTTAGGTAGATAACTTAAGACCTGGAATTGGTAGGCTTATGCCCGACGGAAAAATCATATTCAAACGCCTCCGCGGTCTATAACCTAGAATTTCCATCAGGATATGACGTTAATGCATTTACGAAGAAGAGCGCCTTAGTCACAGAATTTTAAGGAATACTTTGTAATTAATTATGACCGCAACATTATTATATTAGACAAGTCATGTGACGCGAAGAGCGTTAGATATGAATGTAGATGGATATATGGGAAGAGGTAGGCTAAAGAAAAGATGGATGGACTGTGTGAAAAATGACATGTGTAAGAAAGAGGTGAGTGTTGAGATGACGAGTAATAGAGGGAAATGGAAGCAGAAAACATGTGGTGCCAACCCCACGTAATGTGGGATAAGGTCGGGAAGATGATGATGCTACATACTACTGACATATTAAAAATAGGAAGACCGCTATTTATCAAATCATTAATAATTCGTATATTTCTAGAATATAAAAATTGAAATATTAATAAAGTGTCCCTTGTGTTGTACAGACCAGCTTTGCACGACACGGCTACGTCCGTGTTTTTTTATTTTCTCGCGGTAAAAGGCCTTTTGTCGATAAATGGGCTATCTAACACTGAAATAATTTCTTACATCGGACTAGTAGTTTCTGAGTTTAAAGCGTTCAAACAAACAAACTCTTCGGATTTATAATATTAGTATAGATGAGTCCCAGATAGATCTTAATAATATTTCTTTGCTACCTGCCGAGGTTGGCACCATTCAACCATTGCCGTTAGATCGTTAGCGGGCTGTTTGCTAACGATTAGCGACTCGTTATTCGTATAAATATGTACTATGAATCAACGCGTGTGACCCGGCGACATGTGGCTATATCACTCACTTATATTGGCCCTATTTATATTCTACTACTATGACGTAGTATGAGTAAACTAGCGGCCAGCAGTATACTCTAAATTTACAATAGAAAAAGTGTATGTGTGTGTCAGCTACGACGCACGATTGGAGTTTACTACTTACGAACGATATTATGATATATGTACATCGAATAGAAAAAAGGGTACATGAACGCATCTGCTAAAATGATAAGAGAAACAAACATATCTGTTATTATTCGGATTGTTTATATTACTTCATACAATAAAGCGTATTACATAAAGTATGTTACAAAATAATAATAATTGTG
This sequence comes from Gymnoscelis rufifasciata, assembly GCA_929108375.1. Classification (NCBI taxonomy): domain Eukaryota; kingdom Metazoa; phylum Arthropoda; class Insecta; order Lepidoptera; family Geometridae; genus Gymnoscelis; species Gymnoscelis rufifasciata. The sequence goes on along the minus strand of OV815327.1, from coordinate 243,104 downwards.
TTCAATTTATACAAATCCAATTTTAGGATGATTGATTTCTTTCACTTTGAATTATAATATCATTCGTAAATACTGCAAAGAACAAATTAATTAGGTGTCGAAACTATAGCTTCTTTTTAATATTTTAATTAATAAATAACAGAAGGTACTTATTATATGTTCCAACGAAACGCGTTGAGAGGACCATAAATTCGTCAATTGCTTTAGTTCCCTGCACAAAAACGTAAAAGTTATCTTTGTAAGACGATATCCAAGTGAAAAAGAAACGTCCGGCCAAAATTTTTTTGTAAATTTTGATGATTTTACTGAATAACTTTGCACTCTCACCTCTACTCACTGAGAAATTCTAAGTGAATGCTAGACGAATACTTTTTCGAACGCGTATTCGAATGTCAAATATGGTAACTCGCATTCCAGAGACACAACAAACAACCAATCAAAATGCGTTAAAGTTCTTATTTCGAACGAGACGTTTCGACGGTATTCTATCTCATTCTTTTACACGTTGAATCCTACAGATATATATGTTTGTCTCTTTCTACGTAACGCCTCAACTTTTGTTAACACTTGATTTTACTCCCCATAAAATTTCCGTACCGGGCCTTATAATTCAAATCGTTTCTTAAGGAGTAAACTCAAAAAAAACATTAGTCCTTAAAAGTAAAAATACATACTATTTTGTAAAGTGCACGTAATGCGCTTTCATTTAAGACCTCAATAGAGTATATTTGCAGATTTTCGGTTTTCCTTCCCCACTCTTACCCTCATACTTTTAACCGATTTTCAACTAACACAAATATGTAAGTACCTATACGTAACGGTAGCACGTCGCATAGTCCGTTTGAACAAATCTGTAGGTATGTGTTTCAAAGTGGGCGGCCATTTTTGTGCTTACCAGTGGACGCCACTGTAAAGTGAAGAAGCATGGAAACAATATTTTTGTTTTCCTCATTAATGATTAATGATTTATGGATTGAATGTAATCTGAAATAAACGAATAATAATAATAATTAAGGGTTATTTATTTAGTTGACATTTCGGACCTCATGCTACTACAGCGCAGCGCCTCTTCCGGGGAATTCACTCTCAATCTCAATGGCACATTTTACGGGTTGTGTCTTGTTCTGTACTGGTAAGTATGAAAAGCCCTTCACGGAGACGATTCCAATGCCGGCGACCTTTGCATTACTTTCTGGTATGGGCTCTTAAGTGAACAGTCAGACTAACTTTAGACTTAATATATTAGATACTTGAGGCAGTTTCAGGCCTTAGTGTCGGTGTCGGGCATGATGATGCAGACTAGATACTTACTGACAGGCTGGAGCTGCCCGGCGTGGTGCCGTACCCCGAGGACGGCAGCGACGCCACCGACCAGCGCCGCCCGTCGCTGCAAGCATGATGATGCAGACTAGATACTTACTGACAGGCTGGAGCTGCCCGGCGTGGTGCCGTACCCCGAGGACGGCAGCGACGCCACCGACCAGCGCCGCCCGTCGCTGCAAGCATGATGATGCAGACTAGATACTTACTGACAGGTTGGAGCTGCCCGGCGTGGTGCCGTACCCCGAGGACGGCAGCGACGCCACCGACCAGCGCCGCCCGTCGCTGCAAGCATGATGATGCAGACTAGATACTTACTGACAGGCTGGAGCTGCCCGGCGTGGTGCCGTACCCCGAGGACGGCAGCGACGCCACCGACCAGCGCCGCCCGTCGCTGCAAGCATGATGATGCAGACTAGATACTTACTGACAGGCTGGAGCTGCCCGGCGTGGTGCCGTACCCCGAGGACGGCAGCGACGCCACCGACCAGCGCCGCCCGTCGCTGCAAGCATGATGATGCAGACTAGATACTTACTGACAGGCTGGAGCTGCCCGGCGTGGTGCCGTACCCCGAGGACGGCAGCGACGCCACCGACCAGCGCCGCCCGTCGCTGCAAGCATGATGATGCAGACTAGATACTTACAGACAGGCTGGAGCTGCCCGGCGTGGTGCCGTACCCCGAGGACGGCAGCGACGCCACCGACCAGCGCCGCCCGTCGCTGCAAGCATGATGATGCAGACTAGATACTTACTGACAGGCTGGAGCTGCCCGGCGTGGTGCCGTACCCCGAGGACGGCAGCGACGCCACCGACCAGCGCCGCCCGTCGCTGCAAGCATGATGATGCAGACTAGATACTTACTGACAGGCTGGAGCTGCCCGGCGTGGTGCCGTACCCCGAGGACGGCAGCGACGCCACCGACCAGCGCCGCCCGTCGCTGCAAGCATGATGATGCAGACTAGATACTTACTGACAGGCTGGAGCTGCCCGGCGTGGTGCCGTACCCCGAGGACGGCAGCGACGCCACCGACCAGCGCCGCCCGTCGCTGCAAGCATGATGATGCAGACTAGATACTTACTGACAGGCTGGAGCTGCCCGGCGTGGTGCCGTACCCCGAGGACGGCAGCGACGCCACCGACCAGCGCCGCCCGTCGCTGCAAGCAAACAACAAACTATATTCATTACGGTTTTATTAATGATTAAACAAAAAGCCGAGAGTTACCTATTTTGTCTTGTGTATTCTTAGATGCGAAAAATCAAGACGACAGTAATTCGAGTTTGCCGCATTTGTGACGTGCTCTTTGTGTGAAATTTAAGAAACTTCACATAGCACTGACCCCGCCCGCGGACCACTGTGTGCCGAAGCCTTAAGTAGTCGTATTGACACCTGATACTGTTAAAACATATTTTTTTCTGGAAACAACATAATCTATACCTGTATATTTTCGTGGACCTTTTCTAATGAGTGTAATCAGCCAGAGCCTAACTTAATTTAAGTGCATTCATTAGAGACGACGCAAAGATGTTGTAGGTGCCAAGTGCCAAATAACGATGAAAATGTGTTGCCAGGTTTAATGAACGATTACGGCACCGATTTCGCACTTAGGCAAAGAATTATCAGAAACCTATTAGGTACTTCATTACCTAGGTACTTCAACTTTTTGACCCATTACAATGTTTAATGACTAGGCACTGAGGCCAGTGGCGCGGTGGGAGAAGGTCAGCTTGCGGCGCAAGAGGTGGCGGGTTTGTTTCCCAAAGAGGGGTCACCCCTTAATTTTGTACCCTGATACAAAATCTATATAAAAAAACATTAATTTCCGTTGTTTTTACAAATATTATAATGTTCTGCAACCATTTTCTCCTTGGTCTGGATGTTCAATATGTAAACATTCAATACCTACGTTCAAGAAAGAAAAAGCATCACAACAAAATTAGACAAGCATTGTTCTCCACTCACCCCCGCCGATAACACCGCCTGAACTATCAATCTAATTGGACCGGCTCTTACGCGCTAACTTTTCGATTTACATTTACTAAAAATATCTATATGTATGTCTATTATATTAAGTATATCAGATGTCTAGTGCCCGTAACGCAAGCTTACAGCTTACCACGGGGCTAGTTGTTGTAAGGATTGTCCTGCAATATATATTTTTTTTGAATCGATATTTAGTATGACACTGATTTTTAGCTTTATTTAAAGGAGGATATACTCACACGTCCTTAGTTTTGCTGCGGTTAGACATGTTAATGGAAATATACCCATTTAATTGAAAAGTACGGTAACCACATATTGGAAATTTGATAATATACTATGTGGTTAATCACTTTGCAATAATACAAACTTTCCTTAATTATTCTATTCATATATTAAACATGTAGTTTTTGTACATAGTTTATATTTCAGTTAGATCACATCACATACACTTCATATCATTTTTGTTTTACGTATGTACTTGCAAGAAGCTTAACATAAGCGATGAAAGCTGGGTTGTACTATTCGCTTTTCAACTCAAGACAACTGCCAAGACAATGTTATTTCCTTGATTATTCTTAGATTTTATTCGAGAAATCGGTAACTTTTAAACGGCTCAACCGATTTTCATAAAACATGTCTAAGAAGAGCCGGGCCAAACTCACCTTTCATACAAAAAAATTGAAATCGCTCCATCCGTTGAAAATCGGTTTAGCCGTTTAAAAGTTATGGGGGTGAGAGTGGGGAAGGAAAACCGAAAATCTGCAAATATACTCGAGTGGGGTATCAAATGAAACAGCATCGCGTGAACATTACTAAATATTATGGTGTTTTACTTTTAAGGAAAATATAACATTGGAATCTGGGGATTTTCTAAAATTTTAAATTTAGATTTATACTCATTGAATCGTTATTATCTCAGAAACGGTGGCTCGTAAGAAAAAAAGTATTCATACATTTTTATAGATCATTTTATCATCTATAATTTTGTCTCAGGTACTTTTATGATAAAACTTACCGTTTTACTGAAAATCGCGATAAACTCATTATTGTAACCTTTGACCTTGAATAAAAAAAATTCCTTACATGGGAATGATGGGGAATTTCTAGACATTGTTTATAATTATGTTTTAAACAATTTCAATGAAATTCAGCTTGTTGGGACTTTATGTAACTTCACTCTCATTTTTGGTCTAAATTGACCGGACTATTAGGATTCTCCTGCAATAATCTTTATAAATAAAAATGAATTGTTGTTCGTTAGTCTGATTAAAACTCGAGAACGTGTGAACGCATTTATCTTATCATAGTCTTGAAATGTTCGTGGAGGTCTAGGGAAGGTTTAAAAGGCGAGAAAAAATCGAATAATTGCCGGGGAAAAAAAATTGAATAAAAACCCGTGCGTCGCCGGGGCGGGCCGCTAGTAGGGAAATAATAATGTAAATAAATGTGTATAATAGAATAAACTTACAGGTCCTTGGAGCGCTTGAGCGTGGAGGAGAGCAGCGCGTGGTGCAGCGGGTGCGCGTGCGCGTGCGCGTGCGGCGCGCGCGGGCCCTCCGCCGGGGACGGCGGGCCCGCGCCCGGGGACACGCAGCGCCCCGACCCCACCTGCGCCAACAAACATACTATACATAAGAAAAACAATCATTTATTTGCATTAAACATGAGTAATATACATGGTGGAAAGTTTAAAAAAAGTGTTCTACATGTCAATCCTGGCGTGCAAATTTACTCGACATACTTGACGACCTCTGTGGCTCGGTCGGCAAAGATCCGCCTGAGGCGCAAGAGGTTGCGGGTTCGATTCCCGCCGGGGCACTTAATTTTGTACGATCTACAATTTCTGGTTTCGGGTCTGGGTGTTTTCTATGTATCAAAAAATTGTATCTATGTAGTATATACCAGTCACCTAACACCCATAGTACAAGCTCTGCTTAGTTTGTGGTTAGGTGATTCTGTGTGGTTAGTCCGGAAAATATTTATTTATTTATCCTTGCCACTTGCTAACATATTATGCACAGCAACAACATGTGAATATTGAAGGAGGTAAGAGGTTCTAGGGTGCTGCTAGAAGCACGGCCAGCCCTCCGGCCCGGGGCACCCCCGCCGAGCGACTCTAGCACACCTACCGACAATTATAGAGCAGGCGCAACTATTGGCGCAATTATTGTATACCTTTCTTATATTTTTGTCCACCAGTGAATGTCTCATGGCCGAATAAGAATAATTTATTTGCATAAAACATGAGTGTATACTGTATACATAGTAGTAAGTTTAAAAAAAAGTGTTCCACATGTTTTGCCAATCCTGGCGTGCAAATTTGAGAGGGCACAATGCATTTGGTCACAAATGTGATTTGTCTGTGAAATATTTCCTAATTAGTTAATTATTATTATATGTATATCTTGAAATATATTTTTATCAGTTAAATAATACTAAAATCTGTCAAGAAGGAATTCATTAACTGTATAATAGCAGTTATGTATAAGAATATTCTTAAGTTTACAAACGAAAAGGAAGTAAACAATTATTCGACCTCGACTTTCAAATACACCGTGAGTTACATTATAATATAAAAAATAGGTGCAGGTGCAGGTTCGAATCCTGCGTGCAAAAGTTACGGAAGCGTTTTAGTCTTTCTCTGCATAAAAAAAATAAAATAGATATGTTTAGAAGCAAGCCCATAGCAGTGACTCGGGTCTCGGAGTGACTGATCCCACCGCCTGCATTTTTTGTGGGCGTCGTGACTCGCCATTCGGCTCGGGTGTGACGACCTGCCCGACAACTAGACACCATGCTATACTATTAAGACCTTATGTAGATAACATTAGGATTCATTTTGAACGAATATGAATTTATATATTATACATAGCTGTAATAGTTAAAGGCCAAAATGCAATCACTCCACGATTTGTCTATCCTAGCATTATATTAGACTTATCTTGATAATAATACGACCGAAATAATTTCAATGTTTTTTTTTGTTAAGGTATTTCTGGTAAACCTGGGAGTTAAGTAACCTAAACTCTGGTTCTGCTGCGAAACCCCGAGTACGAGGCGAGCGAGCGCAGCAAGCGTTGTCTGTGACCGCGGCCGGCGCCAAAAAGACACTGAAAATATTTGTGTTATGATGATATACATAGATAGTGGTTTGTCATAATTGTCTCCTCACTGTAGATTACGACTCTACCGAAAATATTTTAAACATCTTTAGATAATACAAAAAAATACACATTATAGGTGTGAAACCGTGGGCTTACGTCGTCTCTCATTCAACTTTAATTCCGTAGGCCGTAGGTTCAAACCTGGCAGTACTCTTGCAAGAAGATAAGTTCTTGAAAAATGAATGCGTGCTTTTAACGCTGCAGGTTAACATCGTGAGGAAACCAACGTGTTCTGAGAATTTACAAGTCTTTAAAAGACATGTGACACTCACCAACTCGCCCTTGGCCAGAGTGGTGAATTAAGGCCTAATCTCCCTCGTCAAGAGAGAAGTCCCAGTGTCCCAGCAGTGGGAACATAAACAGGGGCGCTTATGCTTATATACATTCTTGGTATACGAGTATTGACTTGGACGATTTTACTCGCTGTTACACACTGTTTGACTGTAGAACAACAGACAATATCTTCAAGTAATACTTTAGAGGTTATTTGATTTTTTTATACAACATGATACTGTTTTTCGCCGTTTTTCTATTTTTTGGTTTTACCAGCAGTAAATCACCATTATCATCATCATCATATATTGTTTTAAGCAATTTTAGACCATTTAAATCGGTTCTGGGTCTCAGACATACTTTCTGAATTCTGGAGTTTAATTGCGTCAGGTTTGCTAGTAATGAAGCGAATAATTCTTTTTCCAAATTATAAATTAACTTATAAATATTATGCCGTATTCAGAGCAAGGTCACGTGTGAGACATTTAACATCTCCCGACACGACATTTTTATAACGCAATCCGAACTTTTTAATATTATATACACTCGAAATATTTTAATCTAATTAATCCAACAAGCAATAACTCAAAATCAAATTTAGAAAAAGACTAGTATTAAAACTGTAAAAAGGCAGATAAAAAGCTTGATTTAATTATGTATTCCGTTATCAGTGTATATTGGACAGGTCCGCAGAACCGGCGATGTGGCCCGCATTACCTTGACGCAGATCTGTGAGCGCGGGTGAGTCACGCGCCGAACCTCGCTCACTAGGGCTGGCCCCCCCTATCATGTTCAAATGTACTTTTGGAACTTATGTTAATACGTATGTTAAGACGAAGTGAAATTAAATTATCCTACTGATTATTTATATACTATGTCGCTGCGTCCCCGCGTCCGAGTACAGCACTAATACTAGGCGCGAGGTATATCCTCGCCTTAAATTAAATTAATTTGTGAACCAAGCCAATTTTATAACACGTTTCTAATCATTTTTTAAAGATTAATTAAATAATAAAATATATATTCAATGCTATCCTTCATATCTATGAATATACAGTTATATAAAGAAATAAATGGTTTATTATTATTATATTGTAGCAATTAAAACGGTCCGCAGTCAAATCAATAAGATAATCTATTATATATTTAGGGATGTGTTTTAACCGTCTACTGTTGGCAGCCCTGTCTAGGCCCGCAGCTAAGCATGCCGTATTTGTTATTGTTTTTATGAGAACGCACTCTATCCAGCCGTTGTAAACAGCGTTCTATCGAGTCGCGCCTCGCTGTGCGGGAACTGGCTCCTGATGATCTACGTTTCTCTAGAAAAGCAGATAATAATACCTACTAGTATATAGCCTTTTTTTGCTTGCCTCTTGTACATAAGACACATTGGTACAAGGTACAAGCGGCATATTTTCGATTTCGATGTAGGTGGTATTGTTTGATCCAAATGCATTAAATAATGTTTTTATCAAATAGGATATTTGACTATAATTAAAACATGAAACAAATTGAAAAAATTGCAATATTTTCATGTTTGGTCACGTGACACAGAACGCTATTCTTCAAAATGCGTTGGAATGCCTTGCCTGTGACGTCACTGAGTAGTAAAAAAATGTGTCCTACACCGTTTATAGCTACCACCATGATATCACACGCGCGTTGTTTTGGAGGCAACCATTTTTCGCGCAATTTTAATCATTTGTAATAGTGAATATTTTTTTTACCTAAATATTAAAGCGGTATGTTTATAATGTCACAAAGGTATTATAGCGGCTACAGGTGGTGTAGCTACAGGGACTGGGCTGAGGCGTCGCCAGCCGTCTCCCCGCTCGTTACGTGCACTCGTGTATTAATATTGTAATCAAGTGGAAATATGTAACCTGAAGTTATTCCTGAACTTCTTTCTGAACTTAAGAAGACAACTACATAATCCTTACAGAATCAATAAAGATGGTTTTCCAAAATTGGTCATATACCGTATTTCGCGAGAAACATGCGCTTTCGTCTAACAAGTAAACCTTCCTTCTATTCGCATCAATTATAAAAGTAATCTTTGTTATTCGCAGCACTTATATTATTATGCTGCCTGAGTCTGTCTGTCTTTGAGTTATGAGGTTAGTAAGATTATCAAATGAATGCTTATCTCTGAACTACTCTGAAGAGTTCCACATGGCATACTTGAGAAGTGGTTGGTATACTTCGTTAACGTGGCAAAGTTGGGCGCTCCGCCGCGCGTCGCTCCTACTAAACGTAAACTTGAACTTCGAAATGAACTACACTTCGCGGGGAACACACACATAGGCTAAGATTTTGTAGAACTTCGTTTTCAGATGAGGATATTAAGCCCCAGTTTTACCATTGGCTACAAACGCGATCAGGCTAAACTCGTTTTACCGCCTCACTGAGATCAAATGGTCATTTAATTGTCATTTTTCAATAGCAGTAGGTTTAATAAATCGAGCTGTAGCATAAAATGGTGAAATTGGGGCTTAATGTATGTCTATATTATATATCTTTATATATATAATTCTTCTGTGAGTGTGTATGTCACTGAACTTCTCTCAAACGACTGGACCGATTTTGATGAAATTTTTTGTGTATGTTCAAGGGGATCTGGGAATGGTTTAGATTCACAATTTTGTCCGCTGGACAATGTTTTTATAATTAATTTTCAATTTATTAGTAGTTGTTGATTTTGGAATGTTTTACATTGGATCCGACAGACAATTTAAACAAATTTTAAATAATATTCGAATAATTGCCGGGAAATAAAAAATTGAATAAAAACCCGTGCGAAGCGGGGGCGGGCCACTAGTAATATTATAAATCCGGAGAGATTTTTTGTTTGTTTGAACTCTCGGTGACTACTGGTCCCTGAGAGGCGACCATTATTTATCGAGAAAGGCTATAATTATGTCGCGGCTGGAAGATACGTTGTTCCGGCTGGAAAATACAAAAAGCGCGGGAAGCCGTGGCGTGAACAGCTGGTTTAAAATACAAATACGATAAGGGTACCACCTTACATTCCAAAATTACACATTTTTTCGGCCAATTCTACTTAGTCAAAATTATATCTAGTGTCATTGTTTATATCAACAGAGCACGCTGTACATTTCCATGTACGTGATGGCAACACGTTATAGAGATATCTGGTGCTGATGTGAATCTGTTCATCTTATCTTATCACCAGCTAACCCGCCCCGCCCGCGGTTTTGGGCGGGTGGATTCTACTTCCGGGTCTGGAAGTCTTTTTTTTTTTTTTATTTTTATAGGTGTAAAGCGATCGACGGATCAACGAAAGGTGGGAGTGATTCATACTGGAGTCATCATTCTTGGCAAAAACATAGCTGAACAGTGGCCGGTACCTTCACTTAAATTAATGTATAACTTTGGGCTTTAATAAAAGTACCATTGTCACCTATCACCTGTGTGCGTGTGTGTGTGTGTAAATAAATAATAAATATTTCCAGACAATGCACACAACAACATCTAGCCCCGTGGTAAGCTATAAGCTTGTGTTACGGGTACTAGATATCTGATATACTTAATATAATAGTCATACATATAAAGATATTTGTTATTATAAATATTATACACCCAGACCAAGGAGAAAGTGCTTGCAGAACATACAAACACTTTCACCCTCGGCAGGAATCGAACCCGCTACCTCTTGCGCCGCAAGCGGACCCTCGCCCACCGCGCCACTGAGGCAGTCAGTGTGTGTCCGACCGATTTCGATCATGGCGACAGCTTATATTCTTTGATGCACCTATCCTTGGTACCAATGCTTAGTTTTTGGTCAGGTCAATGCTTGTATGCTATGTGTAAATAGTCCAGAAATATACTTTTAACGACAATAATCTAAATTTAACATTTTAAAAACCTCCGATTTAAAATCCTTAGTTCCCTTAAAAGTAAAAGTCGTACTATTTTGTAATGTGCACGTGATGCTCATTTTAGGCCACTTTAGGGACTTGTTTCGGTTGGAGACGGCGTGCATACACCGTGAACGCCTGGCCTTTACGCTGGCCATCTAGTTGGTGGACGTCTTACGCTGCATTCTACAGATAGATAAATACATAATATGCGTTATTATATAAGTATATATTCGAGCGGAAATGTCACTATTATATCCATAGTCAGTGGAGCTTCCTCCACTTAGCTAACATGTAATATGCTAACTCGCACTTTCCATGGCATTTGCATAACTGGCTCTTAATATAAACATGTGATTTCTCTTTGTCAATACAACTTATCCGAATCGAGGATTGATTGGACTATCTATGTATCTTTTAAATTTTTTATTTTTATAAGGATAACAAGTGTTAAAAAAATATTTTTAGTGAAAAAATATGCAGAAGCTATCTACCTTCGCGGTCTTCATGCACCATCTTAGACCACATCGTCACTTTACATCAGGAGATTGTTGTCAAATAAAGGCTTTTCCAGCATAAAAAAAAGTCAGAGCTGTCACCCATCCAAGTACAACCTCGCGCAATGTCACTTAACTTTTAAAAAATCACGTATATTGTATAAGGGTCCCCGTAAATATTTATTTATTGTGTACTATACATTACTCTTAGTGAAATACCAATATTACAAAAACCAATGCGTAAGAACATGCAGATAATAGTGTAACAATGGGCGGCCTTATCACAAAGTGATAAGTCCATCTCTTCATGCTCGTGTGTATTTTTAGTATTTATTTGTTATAGCGGCAACAGAAATGCATCATTCCTCTAAATTTTAACTCGCTAGCTAAGCTTTAAGCTCGTTTAAGACAGACAGACAGATAGCGAAGTCTCAGCAGTAGGGTCCCGTTTTACTTTTTGGGTACAGACCCCTAAAAAAAATATTTAACGTAGCTGATTTTACGATTTCTACTAAATTTATATGCAGCCCTCCGCTCCGAATCTATGATGCCGGTAACTCAATAACCCGTCTTAATAGAACACGCAATATTATAAACAACCATCATATGATACACATTTACGTAATTATAATATTAATTATGTAACCACATCGAGGAGGATGTACCGATGCAAAATGTCGCACAGGAAATAAACTTACACAATATATTAATACTTATTATTACGATTGAATATAATATGGACAAAATTTATCTTTTTTTTGCTATCTGCTGCCTTGGTACTAAAACTGGCTTAGATCTTAGATCAAATCGCAGTAACGTTAGGTCAGGAGTCGGCAAGGCGAACTAGTCTGTAGCGTAGGAGCTTAGGAGTATTCGTATACTTAATTGATTAAATGTATCAAAAAATTTTTTTATGTGTGATAGTTCTATTTTTGTCCACTATCACACCTGATGGAAAGTGTCGATGTGGACGAAGATGAAACACAAAGATCTAGAAGGTACCCATTCACTCTTGTCTTGAAGACACTCAGGTTTGTAGTAATTAGGAAATACAGCAGCAGGGAGCGAATTCCAGACCTTTGCCGAGCGAATTGTAAAGGTGGATGAGAATCGCTTAGTGCGAGTGGAGGGAATATCCACTACATAAGGATGGTAATGCGCCGTGCGTCTGCTTGTCCTGGAGTGGAAGGGGGCTTGGTTAGGTAGGCTTTAAGGTTTGTTCCGGCACATTTTTTTTGTTTTAATCATTTTTTGCTTAATTTTTCTGGGTCTTTTCAACCAGGTGCATAAAGAACACTTTTAGGTAGACTTGACACAAGTGTTTCCGGGTGCATTAACCATCCACTATTTTAGTTTGCCAGGATTAGTTTGTGTTTTGTATTTTTATGAAGTTGTGGATTAGCTGCGCGAACATTTTCAGGTAACTTTTGCATGGTAATCAGCTTTACGGTGTCTTAGCTACGCACATTTACAAAGAAATTGTTTTATAATAATAAATATCTATCGGAAATTAATTCACATATAACAAAATTAATATCTTTACAAAACGAATGCTTTTCTGTAATTTTCACACAACTTCCGATTATAGGAGCTAAATCATTATACCTATCTAATTCTGACACGTTCAAGTAATACCACATTTATCATCGCCAGCTCCTTAACTAGTATTCACAGTGACTTTCTGTACTCTGTGGTGGCGCGACCAAGGCTGTTACATAACTATCTAATCACCCGGTGCGCCTGCGCATGCAATGACCGCCTCTGAGCGTAGATAAGGAGTGGTACAGTCAACAGCAAAATAAACTGATGAAATAGAGTCCCAAAATAATATATACCGTTAATTAAGACAAAATTTTATGTGTATGAATCAAGGAAAAACTAAAAAATCTAGAAAAGACCGGTATAGAGGGCGCTGTCGCCACGCCACGTATATACGAAATATGTACTAAAGTAATAACAATGCGAAATATAAATAAATCCAATCTAGACCGGCAAAAAGAAAATTATATGGACATATATATACAATAAGTAGATGGTACCGAAAAGGAAAAAAGTAGAACTGTCTACAAAATACAAAAAGAAATGAGATCCCATCAAAAACAATACTTGTCAAAAAAACCAAGTCGCGCAACTCAGTTGTTCTGCGGTAAAAAGTTGTGAGATCCAAGTAAATCCAAGTCTTCATATTTCGTCTCAAAATTCTTTAATGTTTTATATAAATAAATAAAGACTTGGCCATCGCCTGAAAACATGGTGGCGTTGCGACAGCGCACAAAATTACGAAATTTGACCCGTTATAATTCTTAAAATACTGGTTCAAATTGAATGAAATTTGAAATATACCGTGACTTTACAATCCTGCATGGTTACTGGAAATTTCAGTCTTCTAGTTTTATCCACAACGAAGTTACAGGGGGTCGAAAATGGCCTGAATTGCTTCGAGAAAATGATGGACGTGCCGCTTTTTTGCTCGACTTGGTGGGGGCACTGCCGTGCCCCCAGATACCGTTAATTAAGACAAAAATTTGTTGGTTGTTAGTTGCGTTTATTTTCTATTTATTTATTTAAACTCTTAAAATTAATATGTCAAATTGCATGTTTGTACACCTTATTTGTTAGGCTAACTATCTATAGCTTTAAGACCTGGCAGTTATGTACCCAAAATTCTTACAAATATATTAATTAATATTATTAAAAGTTGAGGGCTATTGTAGTTTGTAAGAAGTAAAGACACTTAGAAATATTTTTACCATCTGGCACGTCACACTAGAAGATGTTTCGACACGTTGATTTTGATCACTCACTTTTGCTTTTGACTGTACCCACTTGCTCATTGTTTGGGTTCATGCACACTGGACAATGCATACAGACAGACATCTATTCAAGTAAGACTTGTAACAAACGCGCCATCTACAGACTCTAGTAGAGGAATGTGACCTAACCGATTAAAATCAAATGTTTTCAATGGAAAATCTCCAAATGTGTGCCCTGTGTCCCTGCTGGGGGATTTAAGGATACCATCATCACCATCAAGGCGTCATCATCATCATGTCATAGTTATTTGTGGGAACTTGCAATTAGCCTTTAGGAAATATATATAGTTTATAGCATAATTTTACTAGGTGTAAGTTCTCTTGTGACTGTAAAAATTAAAATAAAATAAATATCTGTCTAAATTAACTTTTAATGATGAGTATGATACTAACATGGTGATATTTTAGTATTCAAGATTTATATTTGTATGTATGATAGTCTGTAAGGTATTCATCGACCATTCGTCTTTGAGCGAAAAGTTTTGAAACCTATCGAACATACCGACGATGGAGACCATTGCATGGCTTGCCCTGCGCTGCGCCCTGATATGCATAGTGGGTTAATACCAACTGACAATGACTTATTCAATTCTATTTAACATCTTGCCTAGTGTACAGATTGATTGATGTGATGACGGACTTGTAGTAGGTACTTATTAGCCTTTTTGCTCGAGGAAGCACATACAATATCGTATTGCGAGTTAAAGAGAATTCATTATTGGCAAAATGACATATTTCTAAAATGCGATATCAGCAAAATGACATTGCCCCTGCGATGAATACATACCTTCAACCGATAATACAAAATTAATTCTGCACGCCTCGGTTTGAGGAACTTAATTATTCTACTCTCCCACCACAAAGCCGCCCACCAGTGGGGCAACGTCTACATCACCAAAGGTGCAGTGTAATCTGCTCCCCTATTTCAGACTAGTGCGGCAGATCACTCCGTAGTAAAATAGGTGTCGACGGAGCCCTACCAGGGCTGGTATCTCCAAATTTAGATAGTTTTTTTAAGTATTAACAATAATCTACGCTGAAAACTGATACTACAATTTTATAAAACCAAACATTGATGGACATAACTTATTTTTGTTGTACACCTTTCTGTTGATATCCCTTAAATACCAACTGGTTTGGTTTCTACATTTTGACCCTATATACACTATCATGTATATATATTCAAAAGTTCATTGACTTTTTTTCATAAAAAAAAAGAGTCAAACATAAGTTACGGAAAATGTAAGTTGTTCAACCGTGATCATGTCGCATGTAACTGTGCTGAAATTTGGTGAATACCCCGTTATAAAACTCAACAGTGCTACTGAGAAACTGGCGCTCCAGCCATGTGCAGTTCAGCACACTCTAGTTACAATGTTCCCGGAAACAGCTGATCGCTATCAGTCTATATCTCGTTCCCACTTGGGAAATACGAAGAA
This sequence comes from Gymnoscelis rufifasciata, assembly GCA_929108375.1. NCBI lineage: Eukaryota > Metazoa > Arthropoda > Insecta > Lepidoptera > Geometridae > Gymnoscelis > Gymnoscelis rufifasciata. The sequence goes on along the minus strand of OV815327.1, from coordinate 227,736 downwards.
CGAAGCGAAATGAAACGAGAATATTCTGCAAAATGATGTAAGAAACTACTTTGTAGCGGAACGTGTCTGGTTTCACAGTGATTTTGCGGAGACATAATATAACTAATTATGCAAACATCATCGAATATAAGTAAAAATAAAAAGTATCACCTTTCAGTCGACTTCAATACAGAAGGTAGTCTGTTATTTTGTTTTTATAATAATAAATAATTCCGGACAATCCACACAACAACATCTGGCACCGTGGTAAGCTCGGGTTGTTGTACATTTGCCACAAAGTTAATTCGTCACATTTTTTAAAACTCCATACATTGAAAGTAAATTCGTCACATGCATAAAAAATATGTGTAAATTCGTCACAGGTATGTAAAGTTCATCATAAAGTAGGGTTGGCAAGTAAAGTGAATGGTGTTTAGCACTCGCAATAAATCAAAGGTTTTACCTATTGCCTAAAAGTAAGGTTTAATCCTTTAAATACTTAAATTATTACGCATATATATATATATTATATAAGTTTAAATGCAAAAATGTGATTATTAATGTGATTAAATTATTTTATTTCTCCTGATCATTAAAAACTATTATCGTACTAGTGGCCCGCCCCGGCTTCGCACGGGTTTTTATTCAATTTTTTTTCCGGCAATTATTCGATTTTTTTCTCGCCTTTTAAACCTTCCCTAGACCTCCACGAACATTTCTAGACTATGATAAGATAAATCCGTTCAGCCGTTCTCGAGTTTTAATCATATTAACGAACAACAATTCATTTTTTTTATATAGAATAAATGGAATTATATTAAACCCTATCTATGAGTGTGAAAACATTTATTTGTTCTATTCTACTTATTGTTTGCTTTTTCTGCTGTCTCTTCGGAAAAATCTATGTGACGAACTTACAGCAACCAAAAATAATAAAAACAGAAGTGTGGCGAACTTACACATACTTTTTTTCGTGACGAATTTACTTTGTGGCAAATGTACAACAACCCGTAAGCTCTAAGCTTGTGTTACGGGTACAAGACATCTGATATAGTACTTAATATTATAGTACTTAGATAGATATTGTTTTATTTTACACCCAGACCAAGGAGAAGGTTATTGCAAAACATAAAAACACCAATCGGCGGGAATCGAGCCCGCTACCTCTTGCGCCGCAAGCGGTCCGTCGCGTCGCGCCCACCGCGCCACAGAGGCAGTCATATTGACATATGTCAAACAAAAAAATCGCTTTGTAATAAAAACCTTTTTCTATTCGGATGTTTCCATACCGTTAAGAAAAGCAATCTGAAAAGTAATTCCCAAGACCTACTAACACCATCAGAGATTTGGCATAAACAAAACATAATTATCTTTATCTAATCAATCAATCAATCGCCGGCATCGCATGTGTCCCGTCGACCGAGTTACGCTTGCAGCCTGACCTTTGTAGAGACAACACAATACTACAGTTTAGGTATTATAATGTATTGTAACAACTATTTATATCGACCATACAATCACCTCACATCGGCGTGAGGTAATATAGTTAATTAGTTTTTTTTATTGAGTTTGCGCCATTAAATACTAGAGGGCGCTAAAGCAATCACAAGTACACGATAGGTAGATGTCCAAGTCATACAATTGTTTACAGAACTTGCGAAATAGCGCTCGTAGGAGAAACTTCGTAATTTTCTACAACGTGACAGTAGAAAGAACCGCCTAATCACCCCTATTTACGTTCCCACTGCTGGGACACAGAGACTTCTCTCTTGACAAGAGAGATAAGGCCTTAATTCACCACGCTGGCCAAGTGCGGATTGGTGAATATCATATGGCATTGAAACTCTTCCAAGTTTTCCAAAACATGCCGGTTTTCTCATGATTTTGACTACACCGTTAAAGTACGTTTAAGAGCCTGCTCTATGATCAGACTCCACTAAACTAAACAGCACGAAAAAGTAATCGGATCTTTAACTTTATCCTTATTTACTTATTTTTACCCTATCTAGTCTAAGACTAAACTATGTGGGTCCTTCCAGAAGCCCATTTCTGTGAAACAACTGCTAAGTAGATCACGTAGGGATTACGCGGGAAGGCACAACGCCTTCCTAAAAGAGCTTTGCACTCACGAGATAATTCTAACGAAATTACAATTAAACGTGAGTGGTTTAAACTTACTCTCGGCTTAATGGATGTTGGTTTTAACTGACGCAATTGATTAAGAAGTAAGGAGCGGGCTCAAACACAACTCATGAACTTAAAAAAAATTATAAAAATAAACATTGCCAATCTAACTGTCAGAAATATTTGTTTTAATCAGTTCAGTAAGTACTTTCCTGAGACGAGTTAATTAAAAAGTAAAAACTATTTTTATTATTATTTAGCAGACACACTTGTGTCAGTAGACATCTTTCATCTATAATGATGATGATATAATTTTTCACCAGCCAGTGTTTTTGTCGTACAGGACGTAGCGGCATCTGAAACGGTTTTTATTTTCCTATCATGTAGGCTATCTTTCCGGAAGGTTAAGTATGTATGAGACCCTTAAGTCTTAGGTATACCAAAGGAAGGCTTAAGCGTAGCTTTGAAGCGGTGTTCGACTCCCGCCGGGCGACCAGATTTTGTACGATCTTAAATTTCTGGTTTTCTAGTTATCATATGTATGTATTTACAAAAAAAAAATATCTTTGTAGTAATCAGACACCTAACACTCATAGTTCAAGCTCTGCTTAGTTTGAGGTTAGGAGATAAGCCAGTAATTTTTTTTTTGTACTATAAGTGTGTTAGACCTTACTCCGTCTAATGGGGGTTGATGTGTCAGAGCCTCGTACGATGTTCGGAGGAAAAACCAGGGCTGTTGAAGTTGGCATTGGTTTCTATGGTGGTGTTTGAAATCTCTTATCCCCCATGATTATTATAACAATGAAAATTCCATATACCTGATCTCCATAAATAAGTGAGTGAAACTTACCACGAGCGAGAGCCTATGGTGCGGCGGCGGGGGCGGGAGCCGCGACGCGCGCCGCGACGCGCCGCATGCCTCCTTCTGCAACAATCACCAGGTTCTGCAACCCTCGCGTCTTGATGACCCTCGTCACAACATCCTCAGAATTACTTTTTTTATTCTAGATAAGCTTTCATTTGACCACAATCTCACCTGCTGTAAAGTGGCGATGTGGTGTAAGATGGGGCATGAAGACCTAGAAGGAAGATTCCGGACCACATTACGAAACACGAAAAAATCACGCACTGGCCCAGCCCGGAGAGTGGTGAAAAGCCGCGGCCGAAGCCTACCACCAGAGACTGTTCTTAGCACCACCGGAGGTCACGTGTAAGCATTCAGAGGGTAAACACTTACGGACGTGAACAGAAAAAACTTATTAGATCTACCTCCTTCTATATCCCTCTCTACAAAGATACATATCTACAAGGTCTTTAAAAATTGGTATATAAAGCGGCAGGGCATCGAAATGTGATCGAATGACGAGTATTTCTTGTTCTAATGATTTTGCGATTTAGAAGAGAAATTTTTGAAAAAATCTTTTAAGTGTAAAATCAGTTGTTTCGTGAACGATAGCTTTAAATTATTTTTTATTTTTATTGGATACCTTGCGAGGTATCAATTAAAGCATAGGCTTTTTTTTAGAAAAAAAGGTCTTCAAATCGTGATGTTGTCGAATCGTATGCTTGCTGGTGAGCTTACGACTACATACATACTACGCGGTCGACAACTTTTCATGATGACTCACTAATTTCTAACCAACATGTTGGGAACTTCCACGAAGGAAAGCATTCTGTATTGGCGACGAAGGCGCCCACGTGTTATTAGTTGATCGCGGTGTGGGCGACGCACTTTCCAAACAAACTCAAATGTCTTTATGATTGCCGAATCTTTTGATTCCGTGAAAGGGCGCACAAAATAGCGTGGGTAAGAATGGTTTGGGAAATCCCTGCAAGGTTAAAGAAAAGTGGTTCTTGGAAACTGAAGCCCACATGTTTTTCTCGAAAAAGGGGTTCACGCCTCGTGTTGCTATGATTCCGTGGTCGTGACCTTCACAAATTGTGTTGCAACGGGTATCAGATCACAAAGAAAACTTCAAAATAATGGGAACCTACTTTCTCTGAAGTGAATAACGTAGTATTTTTATTTGTTACTACAATGTAATTGCAACTATAATGAAACTACAATTATATATAATTAATTAATTTGTGACACGTAATAATGGTATTATGAATAAATTCTGTAACTTTTAACGAAACGAAAACGAAGTCAAGGGATTTTCGTTCTTGAAAATTGTGCTAATGGTTTCTTTGTAAGTAACTTCCCATCTACAGAACGGGAGAGGGTTATCGAGGCGGCGGGCGCCGGCGTGCGCTACTCAAGCAGAACTTTTAACTATTGAGATTTGAGATGAAGTCTTCACAGCACAGGTTATCACTGTATCACTGCTCTGCAGACAGATTTGTAACCCTTGGCTTGGGAGTCAGCTTTACCCGACATAACACCAGTGCTATAATCCCTGAATTTGAAAGGCTTCCTTGTTGGATTTTTAAACGTTAAAATTGCCCCATCATACCAAATGGGTTATACCAGTTCCTAGAAGTAAATAAATTTGTACTTACTATGTGGACGGAGAGTGTAGGCGCTGACTTCCCGAGCGCCGATCTGCGCATACGCACGAGGTTAGACCTCGCGCCTTTACCCGCATCTGTGGACAATCGCAACATACAATTACAACCAGTGTGCCAGTTCTACGTGCTATAATTATTAACAAGCATTAATTTTTTTTTTCTTCATGAATCATTTTTAAATGGTTATAGTTTGTAATGTTATTATGTTTTCTCATAGTTTAAACTAGATTGATGCCCGTTAACACATATTACACAAAATGAAGTAAAACGAAATTATACCATATGGTTACAGTCACAGATAATAACCACTAAAAGCAAAAACTTCCTGTTATGTAGGAAGAATAGAATAGTAGAATATTTTATTATGATTGAAGTTTTAGTATAAAATACAGCACTTATATACCCATGTCAATAATACGCTATCAAAACCTAAATAAAGTTAAACCTAAACGTCGTATCGTTTATCCTTCGCTCTTGAAGTTCCGTCCGCGAGTCAATAAGTTTCAGTTGATTTTCTTCGTATCGTATAACTTCTGATAGCACGATGTGGGAGTTCTGCAAAGAGCTCTGGAATTACATTCGCGGCGCCGCCGGCGATTACTCGGGGCTGTTTCAAAGCAGATTTATTACACTTGCAAATGAGATTCTGAACTCGCAAGATCTCGCAAGAGAGAACACGAACTTTGACAGCGAACATTTCGAATTGGACTCACCATTTTTATCTATCACAGCTTCCACTAATGCTCAGGCTCGCTGTTGTCACAGCTAATAAGTCTGGCCAATTAACTACACATTCAAATGTCCAAAAAGGACATGTCAATCCATCAGCTATTTATTTATCAATGGTGACGCAGATCGGATATTTAATGAGGCTGCAGTTCGCGTCTCTAAATCACCTGTCCGATGGTATGCGAAGCTGTCGCGTAAACAAAGTCATCTGCCAAAACACATTACCGCAAATAATGCGGGACTAACGCAGGATAGAACGCAGTCAGATCGTTTCAGTTCCCCCGCGGTCACCAAGTACGATGCTAAGTAATTATACAAAGTAGGACTACATAATATGTATATTTCGCAATAAAAGAGCATTGCACGGGCCAAAATGTATTCGTGTAAGTTCATATGTATAATATTATGTGTATAATTTATTAGCACTCTTCACTTTTGTTTTTAGTATTGGCAATAGTACCTAGTAATAGGATTAATCTAAGTTAGAGTAAGTTTCTGTTATTATCTTTGTAAATTTTGTATGTTTTATTTTGTTTACCACCGCCGGCCGTCCACAACCTTAATTAAAATTATTTCCATATAAAGGTTGTCTGGAAGAAATTGCTTTAAACAATAAGACCGCCCATTACGCATGCTAGGTTAAATTTTAGTTTTAAAAATTTTATATTTTTGTATATCATATGGTGTGTGTAATAAAGAATTTTCTATTCTATTCTATTCATATGTACCAAAAGATGTGATCATCGCAGGTGTATCATTTATAGTAATTAAAACTGACGTAAAACTGGGCTTGGTCACGTTCAGTGTAATTAGTTAATAATCCAACAAACATCAAGTATTACAGTTGTCAAAAGCTTGTTTCTTGCTACTCGTTACGGTTTTACGAGTTATTAACATCAACGCTTGTTATACGCGACTATCGTATTTTAGATTGCACCGCTGTCAGCGAACTAGCGAACTAGAATATCGCAAGAGACATGAATCACTGGAACCGCTGTTATATCACCGTGTGCTCGAATGGTTTCCGCAGAGCTCACGTGGAGCGGACTGAGAACGACCGAGGGTAGGAGGGTAACTTGTATTGTATTTATAAACATCGCGACGCGTCGTCACGCAAACATACTACGACAGGGCCCGTATGCGATAACTCGCTATATTCAGCGGTACAGGCATGCGAACATGCGAAAGACAGTAACCTCGGGCAATGGAACGAGTTTATTGGTTCAATATTGACTGAAATTCAGCATCTCCAAGCCGAATAAGTATCGTACGCAATGTAATAAGTTCGGCGTTCTCAAGACAGAAGCGAGCCCGTATGTCTCTTTATTGGCAAAATCACGGTTAAAGCCCCAATATGTTGAGCTATTAATTACATTTATTGGAGGAATCGAAACGAAGTCGACATTGCAGTGCAATTCCGAGCCGGTCGGAGGAGAATTACAATATAAAACAACTTCTATCACGGGTGGACTTTCAATCGGAATTCATGCTCAAACGGAAATTGCATGCGGATCTGTACACCCTCCTGATATAATATGATATGGGTTTAAAAAAAGTGCGGAGTAAGAAAATTGATGTTTCGCATTCGATCTTATATATAAAATTCTCGTGTCACAGTTTTCGTTCCCGTACTCCTCCGAAACGGCGTGACCGATTTTGATGAAATTTTGTGAGCATATTGAGTAGGTCTGAGAATCGGCCAACATCTATTTCTTATTTTGTAAAACAACGTTTGCTGGGGTCAGCTAGTTTTCTATATAAAAGTCAAGTTCATAAGTCTTAATTTCTAAGCTCATCTCCTTGTCCTTGCTAGATTGGCACTATTTCAAACGTCTTACCTTGACGTAATATATTTATTAATTATTACAAATTATTAACAATATTTTTTATAATTAGTTACTGTTAAAGAGACAATGTACAAAACTGTAAGCAATCTAAAGCCCTGATTTAATACTGTCGTCATATTTGTCTATTTCTCAATGTACTACGTAAAGGTACGTGTGGTCAGCAAACATGTGTTATTCCATTTCCCACTATAAGGCGTCATCGCGACACTCATTCCTTTTATCATATTGAAAACTGATTTATATCATTGTCAATAAATAAATGTCAATGAAGTGGAACCGTGGATAATCTCGGAATCAACATCGCTGGTGGAGCGAAGAGTCCTCATTCCCGCGCTTAAGAACTAGTCCTCACCTCCACATTTCAGTTCACAACTAATCGCGTCGAGAACGTGACATCACAGCCGCAGGAGTCTCATACGTAACACAGTTATTTCCTCCCGAGATATAAACGAGCCCACTTATTTGCGTAAGAAACAAAAAATACTGTATAAAATGTTGCGAATGAATAGTTTATTTTCGGCGTTGTTAACATTATTGCGCTCTTAGATAATATTTTGGTAGTTAGTCATGTGCTGCGTACTCCGGTAATTTTAATGAGTTCGAGGACTTGATGAAGGAATGCGAGGACCGCGGCTGTTGTTGTTGGCATATTCATACAAGAAATAAAATAATTATTTTGTAAATGTTGTATTTTATAGTACACGTGTCTTTTAGTGTTTTTTTTTGTTCTTTCTCATATTGCCTGCTTCTTATCGACTACTATTATAGCTTATGTTATTAAGATATTTATCAAAGTTGCTATGTTGGGAGAAAGCACAACTTTTACACCAAAGGGTTTGATCTCAGCGTTACCTCTGGATATTTTTTCGTACTAAGTATGCGTGCTGTTTATACAAACTTTATTGGATCGCGTGCTCTTAACACGTGCAGCATTGAAAAAAGATCGTGAGGAAACGCGGCTAAGTTGGGTCCAAATTCATTAACGAGTTATCTTAATTGGATACCAACGGCAGACTAAGTAGGAAGAATTATGGTCCTGAGCCACCCACCCTCGTCTCCAACGATATCCCAGACAGAATCCTGCATAGTGCAACAGGTGCTAACTAACAGTTGACTAAAACAACTAATTGATTACTTCAAGCTAACGGACCAGTACTTATTATCAATGCCTTAATTAAAAGTCGGTGACACGATTGTAACTTGTTTACTGAACCTGTATAAGGGAAATAAGCATAATCGCATAATGACTGGTTAATTATGACGCCTACAGCGATTGATATAGAAAATATTGTAATTACGACACGCCGTCTGTCACGATATGTTTACATCGACACACCTCTCTCCGCGCCTTAATATTTTCGTTATTATGGTGAATGATTACGGAAACGACCCATATGAATTGTTCGGAAGGCCGAATGTATATTCCAATAACAAAACGTCAATCAAATATAAGAATTATGATTTCTGATTCGAGGTTTTATTTTCGAAATATGTCAAAATTGTAGTTCATTAATTAGAAATGGATTTGAAAATGAAATATGATGATGTGACCTTCATTACTAGATTTCTACGCGGCTTCCTTGTTGTATAGGCTATTCGGTACCAAATCAAGTTTTATAAATGTGTTGCTAAGATTATAATAAGATATTTTCAACCAAAAAGCTAATGAAATAAACTTAAATACATAAACTATATAATATTAGTAAATATATGATTATTTTAAAATAGATTTATAAAACACACTTTTTTGTTAACTACTAATAATTACTTAAATGTGATTTTATTTTTCTTGAATAGAAAACTGCTCTATATATTCGGCAGTGTCCGCTCAAGCCCGCCGGCCCCAATGACAAGAAGCGCACATTCCTGAGAACAGCGAAACAGCGCCGCCCGTGGGCTCGCTTCCAACTGCTTATTTATTTACCCAAATACTCCACACATTATTCACATCAGTAAGCCACTTCCTTTCTTAAGACCTACATTCAAATATCCCGCGAACATTGAAATATTATCTAGCAATTCCGAGTAACAGTTCTGGATTTCTTGATAATATTGCAAAATATATCCATAGTGATGGAAAAATTCACAATACATTATGGCAAGCTAAGCAGAAAACATCGATACAAACTTTGTTTGAACGTTGCGTAATTCAGATGCGATAGCTGGTGTTGACAGAATTCGTGTTTTGAGTTAAGCATTTTTAGAAAGCATTTTGTAAGCTTGAAACGTGTCAAACTACTACTTTGGATATACAGAGAGCATTTTGATAGCTCTTTGAATACTCTTTTCACGTCCTTTATATGTATCAGAACTACAACAGCAATACATCAATAAAGTTAATAATACTGCCTTTCTTATGCTAATGCAGAGAAAACTCGAAATACGAGGGTAGTTTAACAAATCATAGCAACCCTAACCAATCAAGGCAACAATAAAAGTGTAGTAAATGATTCCCATTGTTTACGTACAACGCTAGGGAATGCCGGGCCAACGCGAGCGTATCAAATATTCGGGGTTTATTCGCTATGAAATAGTTAACATCGTATACGAGAACAGCTCAAGTAAACCGTTGTACACATAACATAAATACACACAAAATATGTAGACATATTGTATTACAGCTTGCAAGAATATCCATTCTTAAGTACATGGCGTCCTTGCATTCACCCCCAGTAACTGTCGCCAAAAACGAGTCACAAGTAAATATATTGCTGCTATTTCATTTCACGTACCAAAATTGTCATTGAACAAACATTTAAACAAGTTAAACTTTAAGAGCTACTTAGGAAATTGTGAACAAACAAAATAAACAGTAAAAGACATTAAAGGTACCGTGGCAATTGAAACGAAACGTCCTAAAGGTGGTAATAGATTTAAGCCGCGGCCTTGACTTATTTAGTCCGAATCCCAAAAGCGGCGACCTTCTTTCGTTGGTGACAAATTAGAATAAGGTTATTTTTTAACGGCATCATTTTAATAATAACAAAAGTAAGTAAAGGTCTAGAAACGTATACGTTTAAAAATTTCAAGTTATAACTTGAAATTTTTAATAATTGGCCCAGTAACTCAGTTAGATAAGTGTCTACGCGTAGCAACATCTGTGTAAAAACAAACAAGACAATATCGATGTTATAAAGAGAGCGTGGGACCTGAAAGAGACATGAATCACGATTCAAGGCAAACCGCACGACCCACCGCCTACTTCGGATACACAAAGTGAACTTGCTTCCGAAAGCAGATATATCAACCACCGTAGGCTGGCGCGATGTGAGCTAGAACCAAAACAAATTTCGTAAGAGGTTACGCAAACGATACGTCAGGAACCGACATTGAATTCTTTGCCAATCGGCCGGTAGCGGGCTGGTCTACTGTTATTGTATAATGATCATTTGATTCTAAAACAATACCATAATAAACTGACATTATTGAATGTCGAGAGTTCAACTATCAATGACAGTGTATTAAGATCAAATATCTATACAAAATGATTATCTAGGAATATGTTTATATGATCTCTTTTAATCTTTGGCTTCAAATTCGATTTATAATGATTATTCTGTCAATTCAACATCACGATGCGACCTTTCAAACCCGATGGAAGCAATGGAAAGTATGCCAATCCGCCTACTAAGTCACTCAAATATAAAATTCATGGAACATTTCGTGGTTCTGCGATTGTTCGTCTTAGAATAGACCAGAATTGTTTTTACTTTTTGTCCATTTTATGTTCCTTTAAGTGAGCTGTGAACACCGTGACGGGCGTCGTCTAAGGTCGAATTTTACAGCCGAATCACGACAAAACATTAATTCTCCGATCTCAGGGCACACAGAGCATTCAACGAGGAAGCGGCCGTGATTCCAGCGCTGTTTTTGAACGTTTTATGGACGCTCGTGTGCGGTTGTTCAGGAACTTTGCTCGCCTGAATTAAGTATCAGTACTTAATTGCTCGCTCTTCATTTCCGTCTTAAAGGTGTGTGGGAAATTGGGAATATCTAGTCATTGTTAAACATACAGCCCAACTCCCAATGACCGAGTTGTTGGATTCCATAACGCTTCATTATTTTACTTTAATGTTACTCCCATCTCACATCTCTAACTTTTGTAAAAATAAATCAAATGTATCTTTTGCGCAGACAAGTTAATTCTAAACAGAGGACAATTGAAGAACATCTTCAAAACTAAATGAGGCCAATTTGGAAGCACCTTACTTTAAATGGAAAAATAATAATCAAAATCCCCTTAAGTATATAACGTAACCAAAACAAAATAATCAAGCCTATAAAGCTCCTCCTTTAACATCGATTAGAAATACCAGCAAGTAATTAAGTGAGAAATAAACATTAATAACATACAAACAAAAGACACGTTACAAATACGATGTTTATGACAAAAAGGTTTAATTGAAAGTTGCGGCATCAGCTGGTGAATGTTCACGTTTCAGCGTGGAAGTGGGTCACGCACGCGCGTGGATAGCTCACTTCAGTAAATAATCAGACAGCCTGCTTGGGCCTTGCTACATTTTTCAGCTTCAATTTAAATTCTTGAACGAAATCTAGCGTTGTAGTTTGTACGTGGCCGGAATTTGTCCAACCTCCTTTCGTTTTCAGGACTATGCTAAGATTTTTTGCTTTTTGGACCGAACGACTGTGTAAGGTACAACCGTCCGTAATGAACGACCATTGGACGCAGAAAATGTTCGAGTATACCAAATACAAAATGAAGCATGAAATACGCTGTTTGCAGAAGTTGTGTATATTCTATAGTAATATTATAAAGCTGCAGAGTTTGTTAGATTGAACGAGCTTATATTCGAAAATACTGGTCCGACTTGAATAATTCACTGTTACATAGTCTATTTATCGAGGAAGGCTATAGATTACTTTTGACCGCGGGAAAAGCAATAAAAATGACACTTTACATGTTGCTGAAAATAGCATATAAAATCCGTTTAGTACCTATTAATTAAGATTCTCAAGAAAATACGTACGGAACGGACACGCACGACGTATAAGTTAAGATTGTGTATGCTGCAAAACGACCTTATTAAAGATATATACTAATCACACGGTAGCCAGTTCATGGCTCATTCGTAGATATTATCTATGTATATAGCATGTCGACAAATGGATGTTAACACGGTGCCAAACTAGAACAGGTTAGAACGGGGTCGCCAGGTGGACAAAAGCGCCCTAGCTGCGAAGGTTGGCTCTGAGCTTTATGCGTTACATTTACATAAGGTAATATATTAGGTGTCTCACAAAAAAGTTTAAATTTGAAAAAAAGGAATACGTGTATAGAAAATATTGTCTAAATGTAGAACCTCGCGTCCGCGGCACTTTAATCGTTCGATTATCGATTCGTTGCGTTCACGCATAAAACTAAATTAATATAAACTGTCTTGTGAGACACCTTGTATAAGGCGAGTGCGACTGCGTGCCACGAGCAGTTAGTTCCCACGTGACCTTAACTTAGCTAGCATAGGAACATGCTAATGTCTCGTTCTTCTAAAAACATTCATGAGACTAATTTATTCTACACATATAGACAATCTCTTTTGTAGAAAATTAGGATGTACGCCTCTTTTTTCTCTTATTCCTTTCAATTATTACTTCTTGTACTAGTGAGGTAATTTTACATATTTAAATTAAGTTGTTTCATGCACAAAACGTGTTTTACAATTTTAACGTACATAATTGAGGCCTGATTGGCTGAGGAATAGGAGGTTGCGGTTCGATTCCCGCCGCGGGGCCAGATTTAGTACGATCTTCAATTTCTGGTTTCTGGTCTGGGTGTTTTCTACGTATAATAAATATGGTTTTACGAAGAAAATATAATATCAGTCACCTAACACTAGTACAAACTCTGCTTAGTTTAGTAATAAGTCCGGAATTATTTAAAAAAAACTGTTTGAATTTACTTTAAAATCAAAATCATAATTTTTCAGACAGTATTAATTGTGTGGGAATATAAATTAACTTATATACAATGTGTATAAAATCAGTCAAGAACACTTATTGTTTTTTTTTACATTCAATTGATTAGAAATGGTTAAATTATTGATGAACGGCCGTTAGAAGCATGATACAAGATACAAACTAATTTATTTTCATTGTTTGCTTTAACAAATCTTGGAATACGCTGGACCCGCGAAGGCCTACTTATTATTCCGATGAATTACACATTACGTCTTGCCCTGTGCTTGTAAGGAAATGAACGTTTTGACATTTATTATGAACAAGTAATATTTGTAAATAATCGTCTCGTAAAGTTCTCATATCTATAAACACTTAAATTGAAACATTATCGCGGCTAACAGGTAGTTGCACATGAATCAGTAGGCGCATTAGTGACCTAGATGTCCAGGTAGTAAGTGCCGGTACAATCTACTTTCACCCGACGACGGTCCCGCACTTACCTCACGATTAGCCTCCGAAACAGCCTATTCCTAGAAAGTATCAAAATCGCACTTTTTTGATACGAAAATACAAAACTATAAATCAATAAATATTTCCGGACAATCTACACAACAACGTCTAGCCCCGTGGTAAGCTCTAAGCTTGTGTTACGGGTACCAGATATCTGATATACTTAATATAATATACATACATATAAATATATTATTTTACTTTACATATTAAACACACAGACCAAGGAAATAAAATGAAATGAAATTTGTTTATTGCTTGAAATATGGTATACATAGGTGTCAGGTTATTTATACAGTTCTACATACTTCGTCAATTCAGATTTGACATGCAATATCAATTATGATTAAAGAAAAAAAATTAGAAATAATACAATGTCATAATATGATGTCTAATGTCTAGTATTTAAATGATCGTTTACATTGTTATATGATTTGTCGATAAGCCATTTCTTAATTTTAGGAGAAAAGTGCTTTAGCTCTCTGCTACCACTACATTAGTGAGACTTGGTCGTATGTCTGTCACCAGGCTGTCTCAGAACCGCGGCACATGGAGAGTTGAAATTTGGAGAGATGATGTATATATATCTTGCCGCTATAACAACAAATACTAAAACAATAAATAAATATAAATGACGGCTCCCATACAACAAACGTGATTTCCATGAAATCGAGAGGCCGCTCGGATGGGTGACCGGTCCAGCTGCATCTTTTGACACTTTCACAAAAAATAACTTATTTATTTTGTTATATGATTACGCAAAATGTGTATAAACTGTACACTGAACCCTAGGCCTAGCATGAGTCCATCTCGTTCATACCAAATTTATTTAATAACTACTCCAGTACCTACTCACAATGTTAAGTGTCAACCTTGTCCCCGTAAAACAAGCTATAAGAGTTTTCCACGGGATGTTGTCGTGTGGATCATAAAGATGTAGATGCACACATACTTCTGATGCATAGAAATCACCCAGACCCGAAACCAGAAATTGTAGATTGTACAAAATCTGGTCTCCCGGAGGGAACCGAAACCTCTTGCGCCTCAGGCCACCGAGCCACAGAGGTCGTCATTGTTACCTAATTATTTATCATGGGTTCTTAATCCTACCTAGTTTTTTTAGCTTCAATATAATTAAAATATGCCTAACGAACAGTTTTTGTTTAAGAATGTGTGGCACTGTTGCACGCAGCGCTGTCAGCGCCTACACATTCATTATAATTTAATTATCATCTAATGAATTACCTTTGCGCAATGGTACTATGAGGCGATATTATATTTTTTTTAGTTCACGGTCTATTACGGCGATTATATTGGCACTGATTAGTGTAAATGTATTGGTTAAAAGTACTGTTTTTTATAAACATACTAGCTGACCCCAGCAAACGTTGTTTTGCAAAATGAAAAATAGATAGTAGCCGTTTCTCAGACCTACTGAATACGCATATAAAATTGGTAAGAATCGGTAAAGCTGTTTTGGGGGACATTGTGACATGGAAATTTTATATATTAGTAAAGAATAAGTTCTTAACATTAAAATTTGCTACTGCTTATGCGTGCTTTATGATTTGTGTCCATCCCAAGGTTGCCTGGAAGATATCGCTATCAGCGATCAGGCCGACCATTGATTCACAATTTTTGTACATTTTTATCTTTTTTGTGTTTTTATGTACTATTTGTTCAATAAAGAGTATTGTATTAGCGTTGAGAGTCCGGGGAATAGAATGCGTCTTTATAAGTACCTACTGCTTTCGTAATCTAGATTCAATGTAATGATAAAAAGACTGAAAGATAATAGTAGCCATTAATTATTTTACTTATTTACTTTCGACAGTCTTGTCTATATACAGTCTATGTATGTATAGATAGTTGTCCTTCTAATTAAAACTATTCCACAACGTGTGTACGTTGTATTAATAATTGTAATTAATTGGTGATGATTTGTCAAATAATTGTTATGAAATAAATAAATATGAAAACGTCGTCCAGTAAACTTCACGTCTACTTAATAAAAAATCTACTCAATATATTAGGGGCTCCCATACAACAAACGCGATTTCCATATTGTAGGTACATTTATTTATTGTGTGATTTCGTGCTAACTTCAAACACTTTTTTTTATTATTTTTTTTTATTTTAGTTATCATGTTTCGTAGTATAATTACATACTTACTTACTACACAATAGAAATTTAAAAAAAAAGTGTTTTTTTATAAAGTGCGGATTCAATTGCAAGCAACGTACAAGTTTATTTTAAAATACGTGAGTAAAATTTTCATTTTGCTTATATCCTATGAACAATTTCTTATATTTTCAAACCCTCCCATACTCTTCCTAAACTTTTGTTACCTCCTGTACAGTCAGGGTTATGTAGGGTAACGTGGGGCCGTGGGGCTGAGCAGGTCAGCAGAGGGTTCAGGTCGATCCACCAGCTTTCATCAACAGACCAGCTGTTCAGTCCACGGCGTCTACGTTCTATGTCTTGCACTAAATGGTCCTATCCTTACTATAATTTTTAGAGTAGAATTTATTTTCAACTAGCTGTGCCCCGCGGTGTTACCCGCGTTATAATGGATTTTCCCGCGGAATGACGTTTTCCCGCGGTAAAAAGTATAGCCTATGTTATTTTTCAGGCTCTAGAGATTCTGTGTACCAAATTTCATTCAAATCCATTCAGTAGTTTTTACGTGAAAGAGTAACAAACATCCATACATCCATACTTACAAACTTTCGCCTTTATAATAGTAGTAGGATTACTATGATATCAAAACCTGTCAGAAAGTGTTCAATTTCCGTATGTGGACGAAGGTAGATCAGAGAGATCTAAAATATACCTAAGTATTTACTCTCATGGTGATGATACTACCTAAGAAGATATATCAGGAAAATCATGCCTCTGCAATAAAGCCCAAAAAAAAAAACTTACATTCCAAAACTTTAGTTCCCTTGAATGTAAAAAATCATATTATTTTGTAATGTGCAGGTGATGCGATTTATTTGACACATTCGGTTATTCTTATCAAATTTCACCAGACAACTTCTAAGCGACTCAACCGATTTCGATCAAGTATGTTTGAGATCACAAGCGTAAAATTCAACTTTAATACAAAATAAAATTAAAATCGTTTCATCCATTCAGATATATACAGACACTTTACCTCAAAATTATATCACTTCTGTCGGGGGTAAAAAAAAAGGTCTTTGAAGGTTTGAAAAGGTATGTGTTTTGTTTTCACTATAATGATACTAACGATGATGTCAATCAGCCAGTCAGACAATTAAGCTCTTGTAAAGGTAAGTATAGATAACAAGGGACTTTACCCACCTTGTCGTATCCGTATCGTCCAACGGTATACACTATCGAGTGCTTTCTGTCCAAAATCAACTAGTTTGGTAAAATAAATCAATGCAGCGAAGAACAGAATCAGGTCGATAACACGCGCGCGATACGCCCGTCTAAATATAACATTGATAAGAACTATCTACTAGAAGGGACGAAAACAATTGATGAATTCATGTTAGAGTCCCACCGAGCAATCAGTGCACTAGATCGGAGAGCATGGACTACTCGCATTTGACTAACTATGTACACCTACATGAGATTTTTTTCAATGAAAATCTAGAACACCAAAAATACTCGCGAGAAGTACAGCTTTTTGTAATTCCAGGCTCTTAACTGCAATAATGTTACGCGATAGTAAAAACGGTAAACGGTCAAAACAACAATAAAAAACCATAATTAATTACCGGCTCTCAACGGCAATCATGTAACACGGTGTATATAAAGAAATAGTCCAAAAATAAATACAGTAATTATTATAAATGTATAGTAAAAAACACAAAGAAAGTATGCAGAGAGTTGAAATCGGCAATTTAACGTTCAACTTTAAATCCGAATCCTTTGTTACACTAACATACAAAAAAAACAATCGCCTTTGTTGAAAACGAACAGATGCTGTGATCTCAGATTTGGCACGTGCAAGACGAGGCACATTGAGATGACAGCAAACAGCTGATCCGACCCAATAAGTAGGTATGGTCCCACCTGCCCTGGACCAAGAGACGAGGGACGACCTCTGAGCCCCCGCGGAGCCTATCAAATGGGGCATCCCGATTTATTGATATTGCGCTAGGGACGGACAAGGGAAACGAACAAACCGGAATTTCTATTAAATCGTAAAGTACCTATATACTGTTACTTTTTGATATCAATATTAAGCTTTCACTGTCTAAATAATACGGCAGATTCATTTACAAGTTTGGATTATTTCAATGCGGTAAAAGTTATTACCACAGAACACAAAATAAGGACAAATTTTATAAAGCGCTTAGCCGATGTCGCCAGTTACTCACACAACTACAATTCACAACATTCACAATGTAATCACAATCAAAGACGATTCATGAGTGCGTGCACACATGAATCGTAAGCCTTAGATAGGTTACAAACACTACCAAGAAAGCTTATTGAACACACGAAAACGCATTGACAATGGAGTGATTTGCGTCAAAACTGTCAATTTCCTGTACATGTCCTTATTTCTTAATTCTAATTCGTTTTCAATTAATTCATAGATATCTGTGGTTACAAACAAGGGCTTATATTTCAAATGCCATATAGGCTCTTAGACAGTATTTCAAAAAAAGGTGCTTAATTAATATAATATAATTATTATTCGCATACTTTTCTAGGAGTGAGATCCAAATATATCTAATGTGAGTTTATTCTTATGACTTCACCTTTATGCATATTGAGCAGAGATCAACCGGTGGCCCTTCATCTCACTTAGAGAATATTGTGTATGTTACAAATACCGTTGAAGTTAAATCATACTTAATTGTTCACTAAGTAGGTAGGTATACAAATGTATCTCAGAATCCCCATTGTGCTCTGTCACAGGCAAGCATTATGTTATGGGCTCACTGTACCTAAAGCTAATGTGTCAACATAGATTTTTATTATTGTGACTCGGGCTTGTTTCACAAAATCCGCGTAAACTAAGCAATGGCCATTTCATTTTATTTCAATGGTGAGTTATGTCAATAATACGTGTGGATGCTTAGTTATATCAAGAGCTATCTTTATTTGTCACATGTGAAAGCAAAATAGCTCTACATTTTAACCATTGTTTAATTTTATTTCTGGGAAGGTTAAACAGGCTTATTCTAATTTAGTTAATTATAAAACGGGTATTATTCACTTTATTAGTATAACTCGCGTTGGTTAAGCTCAGTGTATTTGTATATGGCTCGGGAAGATAGCTTAAATAGATTCGGATAATCCACACAACAACATTTAACCCCGTGATAAGCTCTAAGCTTGTGAAACGGGTACCTATTAGAAAACTGATATACTTAATATAATAGACATAAATATTTATATAAGTATATTTTTTTATAGATTTAAACACGCTGACCAAGGAGAAAGTGCTTGCAGAACATACAATCACTTGACCCCTCGGCGGGAATCGAACGCTACCTCTTGCGCCGCAAGCGAACCTTTTATTATTATACTCGTATTGTTTTAACATACTGACTAGAAATATTTTCCTTAAAGGTACCTTTTGTTCTCTATTCTGTTTCAATTCTTGGAGCAATCAATCAGTGATTAATTTCGCTGATGTTGGCTGCATATCCATGAGTATTTGGGGAGCACAAGGGGTATAAGCCTCACCCCCCTGAGTCAACAGCTCAAGCTATCTGCCGTCAAGTAGGTGTATACCTATTGAAGGTTTATAGCCTCGTAAAACCACCATTATTGCTCAGTTAAAACGGGAGTGGTCGGAAGTTATCAAGACTAGATTTACGCAGAGTTCTGACCGTTTTATTAATTCTTTAGCGGGAAAGTTATTTTCCATCAGTCAACCTCGTATTCTTATATATTCGGATATGTAGGTACCTTAATACCGATATATCCAAATAGAAAGCGATTAAATTGCATACAGGATATATCAACATATATCCTGTATGCACCTGATTTTATTTTATATTTTTGTTAATTTTTATTAATAACTAGCGGCCCGCCCCGGCGTCGCACGGGTAAAAAAAGTTCCCGGCAATTTTTCCTTATTTGCTCACCGTTTAGACCTACCCTGGACTACGACAAACATTTTAAAACCAAAATCAGCTCAATCGGCCCAGCCGTTCTCGAGTTTTAATCAGCCTAACGAACAACAATTCATTTTTATTTATATAGATATAGATTCAAATCTGCTGCTTTTTATATCTTGTATGTATACCTAATATAACCGACGTCGCAATTTGCTCTTTTAAGAATTTGCTTTAAGGCCTAAACGCGGCGTCATGTCAGGTCTTATAAAAAATTACGCGGGCACGGGCGCCTGTCCATACAAATGTTTTTAAAGTTTTTAAGTAGACCTGTCCATGCTTTATGCTTCTAAAGAAATAAACGTTTGTACTTTGACTTTGATTGGGCTACGTCGCGGGCACGCGATGGTACACTTTTGTACGGAGCTGGAGAGTTCACCTAACAGTTATCTACTGCCCAGGCGCATACTTACCACAGCTAAAGCCAAACGAGTCGCGTGATCTACGCTGGCTGGTAGTCCACATACGGGCGAGCCAGACCACTGCGGTCTGCGATATGCCCGCCACAGACTGACCTAGGTCAACATCGATCTTTGCCTTGAAATACGATCTCAATTGTATACATGAAGGTTTTAGTCTAGTCTGGGAACTAGATACTTTTAGGAGCGGATATTATGATCTTAATTTCAGAATTATTTTCATACGAAATTTAAAAAAAGCCTTTCATACGAATCATAAAGCGAAAATAACTGAGACATAGGATTGGCACCAAAAAAGGCAACAACACCGTCGTAGAGCTTCAGTGCTCCGTGATATTTGATTAGTCAAACGCCAGATTAGTAAGTAAATGTCCCAAAAAGGCCGACTATGATTATGAGTAAATAACATACAACTCCTTAAAACCGTACAAAGTTCTCAAGATATCTGGTTATTCCTCCCAGCATCTGGAGTTACTAGAGCGGCGACTTCACGCTCGCGAACACATTGTCCGAAGATGTTTTGGTGGACGGACAACATCTCAGCCGGATCCAGCTGTTATGCAACGCATCGTGCATTCCAACTCACTTGCCCACTAGTATGAGATAACATCATCTTCTACAAACAGTTGTGGTCTCGCCGGAACGAATCCAAAAAGACCTTACAATATTATTCACCACATTCTTCAACCGTGGCGCCGTGGTGTGCACGGCGTTGACCGTATTTTGGATTTTCCCTCGGTAAAAAATAGCCTATAGCCTTCCTCGATAAATAGGCTATTTAACAGACAAATAACTATTCAAATGGGACCAGTAGTTCCTAAGATTAGCCCGATCAAACAAACAAAATCTACAGCTTTATAATATTAGTATGAGTAACCATGGTAAAGCGAGTAGAACTACATTACGCTATAACCATGCACCATAACGGACGCTGACGCCAAGACATCATTTCCCATTGCTAAGGTCACCATCACATGCCTTAGGGTATCTGAACTACCAAGTAGCACTGTTGATAACTCGGAATATCTTCAAGTATCTGAACTGCCAAGTAGCGCTGTTGGTAACTTGTAATATCTTCGAAGCATGTCCATAGTGGGCATTACAATTTACAACCTCGTCTTTCAGTCGCCGCTTCCTTTCTAGGCAAATACCGGCGACCTAGAAACACCCGTTTTCCATGACAGCTGATTGACTCCGATCCATGCATGTAGTGACTGACGCTTTCCAAGCCAGACGTTAGTGGCACAATTATTAAATTTCCGTATTAGTAATGTTGCTTTGTGTCCGTTGGTCATTACGCAAGTCTTATCTAAGAGGTTGAAAGGAGAATCAAAAAGGCCTGGGGTGCATATTGGACGTTAAAACACATATTCAAATCAAAAATGCCTGTAACGCTAAAGAAGAAAGCGATGGACTCGATTATTCTCCCAACTCTACTGTATGGTTGTCAGACTTGGGTTCTCTCAAGCCAGATCATACATAAACTTCAAGTAACCCAAAGATCAATGGAAAGGAGCTTGCTTGGAATAAGACTGATAGACCGCGTTAAAAACGAAGACATACGAAGAAGAACTGGGATTATCGATGCGGCTGAACTGGCCTGCCGACTTAAATGGCGATGGGCGGGACACGTCGCGCGCACGCTGGATGGACGGTGGAGCGAGCGCGTGCTGCACTGGTTCCCGCGCGACGCGGCGCGACCACGGGGGCGTCCTCGCCGCCGCTGGCGCGACGACATCGTGGACTTCGCCGGATCTACATGGACTAGACTGACCTCGGAAAGACAATCATGGAAACTGATGGAGGAGGCCTTTACCCAAAAATGGGTTTCCAATAAGAGATAATAAATAATTCAATGCATGATTCATAATATAATTTATATATAATTTCACAATTAGAATTTAATTGCAAAAAATGTTTTATAAGTTTGAATATTGGAATAAATGGCTATAATAATAATAATAATAATAATTAGTAATGTGCTTAGCGTAAATTATGATTATGGCCGCTCTGTATCATGTTGCTGAGATTATGTGTAGCTCAGATTTAAAGCAGCCTGGGCGTTTTAGTTTTTTCTAATTATAATTAGAAAAAACTACTTAAAAACTAAAAAAACTAATTATAATTTTAGAATAATTATTCTACTGAAAATTAGCTTTGGACTGCTTATTATCTTTACATTCGGTACTTATGGTCGTCAATGTAACGGATTTTTCTTGAAATATTGACATATCTAAGGAATATATTTTAATATTTACGTACTGAAGTGAATAAAAATCTGTTCTTGAAGTAGGTAGCAGATTCAAAGTCAAAGTCAAAAGTATATTTCCTTAGACGCACATGGCATTACATGGACAGGTCAACTAGAAGCTAATTTTAATAAAAACTGAGAATAATCAAGGAAATAACATTCATTGACAGTTCTCTTCAATTTTTAACCCCCAACATAAAAGGTGGTGTTATAAGTTCGATGTGTCTGTCTGTCTGTGGGTCTGTCTGTCTGGGACATCATAGCTCCCAAACGGATGAAGCAATTTTTTTGTATCAAAGGTATTGTATTTTTGTGCGAGTGTTCATAGATATGTTTGATGAAAATTGGTTGAGCCGTTTAAAGATTATGAGGGTAATAGTGGAGAATGAAAACAGAAAATCTTCAAATATAGTATAGTGGGGTCTAAAATAAAAGCGCATCGCATGCACATTACAAATTAGTATGACTTTTAACTTTTAAGGAAACTAAGGATCTGTAATTGACCCCCGATTACATTGCATAGATTTTTTTAAATTGTAAATTTAGATTATTTACTCTGAGTTGAAAAGCGAATAGAACAACCCAGCTTTCATCTCTTAAGTTGTTATTATAACGTTATTTTAAATCTTATGTTATTATTCATTTGGTACTTTGTGAGAAAATATATGATAAAGGCTTGTGAGGCTATTGACCTTAATGATAAAATTACATTTCACTCCGAGGCAGTTCATGTGGTTTACTTATATTTTCCCGTAGTAAAAGTAACTTAATGTCTATTTCAAAACTCTTGTTTTGAATCTTGGGGCTAGACTCAAAAACTCAACAAACTTCATGCTTTAAGTAAAAATGTAAAATGCAAACAGACTCATTATATTAATTATATTAGTAAAGATCTGCCTGCTTGAAGCATTTTTATTGAGCTCTAGCGTCATTAAAAATAATCTTATGATTAACCAAGCTGTTTTTGTTGAGCTGCATGTCACCAGAATTAATTGTACTTTACCCTCATTAACAATTCTGTGTCTTGGGAAACAAAGTAAATGTATTTTTACATCAAAAAATTACAATAGAAAACTTGGTGTATTCATACTTTTGAAGTAATTTGGAGTAGGCAGTTTTTATTGAGGTCAAATGAACAATGTTTAGAGCTGTGAACTGAATAACAAAATGAATTGGTTTGAACAAAGACATAATGGTGGTTATAATTTCACACAAACTTTAATACTAGCTTTTCAGTGTTGCCTGGCTTTAAGACAATGTAAGGCTTGTCTGAGGGCTGGGTTTTGATATTATTAATCTGTTATTAACTGCAAACTTTCAATCACAATACCCAAACAACCAACATTTAATAACAATAGAAAGAGCTCATTAATAATGTCTGTTTGCTGATATAAATTGCTTTTGTATTTAACATTTAATTGATTTTAATATTATTGAGATAAGATACAGAAGTGGGTGTTAGTCTAAACAATATTGAAGACAACACAGGAATAATAAACAGTTAACAACATATTGTTATCAGGAGTCAACAAGTCTTCCAGAGACAAGACATGTGTAGAAAAACAATGCATTTATTTATGTAACGTTATGTAAGTAGCATAGTTTCAATCTATGCATTATTAATCATAAGTCATAAATTGTTTCATATGTTGTAAATACTTATTTGCAAATTAGTTCCGCTGCAAATCTGTAATTCAATAATACATTTATACATCCACCTATGGAACAAATAGTACACTTTCAGGTTTCGTTATAAAACATTCTAATGGAATGCTTAGAGGAGTTTATCAAACAGGAAAAGTTATTTTAAGTAATATTTTTCTGTAACAATTTCCTGTTAAGTAATTGTTTACTAAATTTGTAGGTAGATGCTATCCTATCATAGGTAGTTTTGTAGAATACAGATTCAAAAAATTAACAAGGATATACTTAATTTAAACCTCAATTACAATCATGTAGGTACCTACTGCTGAGGGAATAATTACATTATAGTAAATTATTTTAAAAAAGTATGATTTTCAAAGTGTAGGACTACATTAGCCTCCATCAGATTGAGGTACATATGTTTAAGGGATTATAAAAATGAGAGGCACACAATGACCTCAATGCAAGTTTATATACCTTACTGCCACTGTTTGGCAAATATAATAGTATGAAGTTATGACAAAGGATAACAGTATGTAAGAATGATAATTACACTGTCATAGAATATGTTTGCTGTAATGTGGGTAGAAGAATAAAATCTAGCCAGTAGATCAAATAAATTGGCAGCAGCGTTGGCACGCCGCTCACGTTCTCGTCTTCGCTATGCTCAGTCAGCAGAGCCTTGAAACTGCGATCTCTATGAAACCGATCAAAATAGTGGCGAGAGGTTTCCTAAACTGTACTGACCTTCAGCGCTCTGGTTCAGCGACGGCGGAGGCCCCGCCGCGGCCAGCTCCTTCTTCTGCCCGCGGGACGCCTCCGAGTCGGAGTCGTCGAACACCAGCGTCCTGACGGACTGGGAACACCGACGATCCATAGTCACTCTCACCTCACTTCCACAATACCACTATTCCCACTATATTATCCCCCATCTAAGATCTTCCTGCGATTATTGTGCCATTTTACAAACTAACATCGCAAAACCGGTGCACCAAGCCTAATTTATCGACTAAGAATGCTGTTTTCTTTTCGCAAAACGAAATTCAAGGCTTTGCTATGCCATGGTAGGTAAATAGAGCGCGCTACACGACTTGGCTTTCGCACACAGCAGCGCAAGCACAACACAAATTCAATCCAATCGAAAGCGAAACAAAATTGACAATTTGACATTTGTTTTTTTTTGTTTAGTTGTTTGAGTTGCCACATAGAGAAAAAGGATTCCCTAGATATAAGAAAAAAAAATATTTTATTCATTATTGTCTAATTTGAGGGCCGTAGATAAAAATTTGCATATAATATAAAATATAACTTGATAATATTTATTTTATGTACTTTATAGTATTTCAAGATCATTTACCCTTTTACCTAATAAGTTCAAAGCTTGTAAATGTCAGAGCAAAATGTTTTTGTTTTGACAAATTAAACATACTTACCTGAGGACAAAAAAATCTAATCTATTGTTTCAGATTCATTCAGGTTGTAATGGATTTTCCCGCGGAATGACGTTTTCCCCCGGTAAAAAGTAGCCTATGTTATTTTTCAGGCTCTAGAGATTCTGTGTACCAAATTTCATTTAAATCGGTTCAGTAGTTTTCGCGTGAAATCGTAACAAACAAACTTACATTTGCATTTATAATATTAGTATGATTGATAACCTATATTTACGAATGGAGATAGAACTAACTGAACTGATCAAGCAATTTCGTCTATAAGTTAATCAGATATTATTTGAAAAGTTCTTTCATTCAATTATTGTCAACTGTTGCATTTGAATAGTCAAATGGTGACTTCAAGCAGTCTATATTGATGGCCTTTTTTCACAATAGTTAGATTTTAAATAATTCAGTCAACAGAAAATAGATTAGAGAGCAAACAATAAAATAAAAAAATTAATATGTAAATAAAAACATTTACGTAAACACAAAACTTTCAGACACAAACCAACAAAAAACCCAGCCTAATAAAAACAAAGTGAAACAACATCATTTCGTATCCAATCATAATAAAGTTATTGTTAGGCAAGGGTTTCACAGTACATATCCATATTTTAAATCATAATTATAATACTTTACAACTCTAAAGAGTGTTCATTCCAGACATGGCAGCATTGTCTTTGTTGCATTCCATCAAAAATGTAAAGATTTTAAGCATAATTTACAGATCTTGTCATTTTTGGTAGAAATATACAACAGTATTTTTATAAATGAATAAAAAGAATTTATATAATTAATTTGAATTTATTTAAATTTTGTTATATTAGATTATATTTTGTTCTACATATACGTATACTAATATTGAAAGTCTAATTTGTTTTATAAAGATTTTTTACTTTACTTTATAATATATATATAAATATAAATCTAATCTAATTACTACTCACTAAATTATTTAATTTAGTGAGTAGTAATTAAAAATTTTTTTAATATTACAAAATAAAATAAATTGAGCAGTTTATGAAATGAGACAAGATTTTTTACTTTAATTTATAATATATTTATATATATATTATAGTAAAAAATCTTGAAATTTTTTGCTTGCCGACCATTTAATTTAGTGAGTAGTGATTAGAGATCCAAGGACCACACAACCATTTCAGCAGTATTTGTACGTCATTGTTTTGTGTTTTCTTTGTGTTGGATATATTTTACTTAAATAAATCTTTATATTTATGATGTCGTTGTGGTAAGGTTTTATGTACTTATCATATAGTCAAAGTCAAAGTCAAAACGTTTATTTCCTTAGACGCTGTATGCATATACATGGATATAAATTATACTGTAAGTTATTTTGTCGTTTTTTTATCTTACTATTGAAAACTATTGATCAATATTTGAGCAATCACCACTAGAGAGCTTAAAAATTCTTAGATTAAAGTTCAGAAATGATATTTTTTCTCATAACTCCCGTCAGAGAACATTTTAATGATTGAATGGTAGGTTTAACTTTTAGATGGTATTCTTAGAAAAAACAGCTAAACCAAATATCTTCTATCTCTGTCAGGTGGATTTATTTTAGCGCCATCTATTGAAAATGAGGAAAAGATTCAAAGTCGTTAATTGCCAGTCTAAAAATTTGGTGCCCAAAGACTTGCCATTTTATATGTGTAAAATACGTGATTATTGAAGTATAAAATCATTGTAAATTAAAGAAATCAATGTATTGAACAATAATTATATTAAATTGTATTAATTTCTCGTTAAAATGTATTATTTGGACACTCTCTGACGTTTTTATCAAAATTCTCATAGCGCCATCTATTGAGCAATTAAGAACAAATAAAGTTATTTCGTCAAAAGAAACGGAAAAACACGAACTAGCGTCGCCTCAGTAGATATCAGCTGAATTATTCGGCTAAAATGCCCTGGCACGGGCATACGTAGTCGTCGGTCCGCCATTACGACGCAACCGAAGACACGTTCGTCGTATTTAGTTCAATATTTTCGTTTATAAATGAGTAATAACGCTCATGAACTAAGTAATCGACTTCTGAATGCGTTGGATAACAATTACAATGTAAGTTTTCGACTTTTGATGGTCGTATGTTGCATAAACGAGATGAGATATCAATACGGTCCACGAGCCCATGACACCCGATTCGAAGTTACAATTTGGCCACTTGGGAGGTTGTCTCCTGAGTTGCCCTGGCAGTGCTATCATAGAGGAATTCCACCCACACATTAATTATAGGAAAATTGGGATTAAAGTGCGTGTTGCGAAGCGGGATTATGCAGTGTCTGGAACGCGAGCGTCGAGGCTCGGCGAGGCACTGACGTCGCCACCGCGGCCCCCCGTACCTCGCGCGCCGTCTTAGTGCCAAAAATTTTGCAATGTGAAAGTGTGGATTTGTGCCACGCGTGACCTCTCCTGTAAAATGTCTGTTTTATCGTCTCGTATTGGGGCGAGAATGGTTATTTTTGTGTTCAGAGATGGAACGTGAGTATGGAGGGCATGGTGTGGTGAGGCTGACATGTGGATGCTTTTAAAATACTATCCTGTTGGGGGAACTCGCTGGAATATCCTGTATCTAAGTTGAAGGGTTGGCCTGCTAAATAACAGTTACTAACTGATCAAATACATATTGTAGACCATGATTTGACTACCTTTCTCAGTGCTCTGATAGTGTTTATGGTGGGAACCTTGGTGGGTTTAGAATTGATCTCTATAATATTTTTATGGCCAGAACCAATATTATAAATTGAGTCTACCTATTAAATTTTTTATGAGGGCAAAATATTATCTTACATATTACTTCACATATTATGTTTAATATTTAACCCATAAAACACTTGATTTTTCTGGTGTTAAGAATAGAAAATCTATGATTCAGCTAATCACAACAATGACTTTCTTAGCTATTACAGACTAACCATTGAATTCGTTTTTTTTGCTGATTGGACCGAGCACTGATTGTGAAAGATCATAAAACTGTTGTGAAACATTCCCAGTTTATATTTCTTGATATTTAGTGAGTAAGAGTGGTGTCAATATGAAAATAACTTAAGTTATGAGTGGGTCACATTATTTAAATTTATATCACTTATTTGTTTATCAGTTATTTTTACAAACTCTACTGCCTATAGTAAGACCGCAACAAGCAACAAACCTTTATGATTGTTGCTTACTTTATTCACAACCACTTAACTCCTTGACCCTTACTTCAGGTAATAAGGTCAGGTAAGCGGTAACCGGCTACCGCTTGGGGATTAACGAGATAATCCACATCTTAGTTTCACACAAGTCATACCAACTACCTACTAGAAATAGATTGTGTAGAAAGCCAATGATAAATAATTGTCATTGTTGTTTTGTTTCTATCTTTTAATCTGATAATGACATACATGATACTATTCCAATTCTTCATTCCGGTTTTAATCTTGTGTCATCTGTTTCAGGTTGTCAATATGCATACCGTCAACGAAATCATATCCATACTGGAGAAGTTCAATATCACAAAAGAGCTGCTGGAGGTAACTCTGCTCATTACTATATCTGCATTAATTCAATGACTATAAACTATATAAAACAACTATATATAACTACTATGACTTTGTAAGTAACTTATTGCAATTTTTATCAATGTTTAATAGAGTGAGAGATGATAAGGTAGGAGATTTAATATTCTCTTGCTTTTCTATTACTGAACAGAAATAATGTAGCCATAAACAGATAGAAAGAAACATGTTATAGTTAATCATTTGGGTTATGACTTAAAACAAGCTAGTTATGTTTGTCAAGAAGGTGGGCACCATAAAACCAATAACTTGTTGTTTACTGTGGACCGGACCATCAAGTGTCACCAATGCCTATTACATGGCAAATTAATGCTTCTGTTAAACTTAATACTGTAAGGTGCATTAGATTAATCAAACAATATTTATAATAATAAATAATTAAATATATACAGTCATGCATGTCTATGCCTAAACACTCCAGGGCATTGCTTGTATAGAATATATCATAAACTACCTTCTAGGTCTTCATGTTCCATCTTAGACCGCATTGTCACTGTGATTGTGGTCAAATAAAGGCTTATCAGGCAAAACAAAAAAAAAAAATATAATAATTGTAGCAGAGAGGAAGGAAGTCGCCTTTGGGAAAATTATTTTCTTCACACAACAACTAATAAAGTTTAGATAACTAACAAATGAATATGATATCACGAAGGAGGGCGCGGTATCTCATATTATTTTAATCTAATGCAGTTTTGAGCTGTAGATAAAGTTATTCAAGAGAAAGGTTTATATCTATAATTTGCTGTAATGTTGTCCCAGTGTGTCATGCCACGATTGGTTGTTCCTGTTACCAGCCGTTGTTACCTACTTTATGAAATACACAAATATGTATATCAAATCCAGCAACTCCGGCGATTGGCGTAAAGACCTATTTTATAATGTTGTATGATGTTTGCAGACCACCAGACTGGGCAAGCATGTGAACGAGCTGCGGCGCAAGACCGCGGACCCGCAGCTCGCGCGGCGCGCCAAGGTGCTCGTGAAGCGCTGGCGCGACCTCGTCATCCCCGCCGTCGCCTCGCCCTCGCACAATGGTCAGTACCCCCCACTGCCTGCCTGCATGCCTGTGGCACACACCTCGGACCCGCAGCTCGCGCGGCGCGCCAAGGTGCTCGTGAAGCGCTGGCGCGACCTCGTCATCCCCGCCGTCGCCTCGCCCTCGCACAATGGTCAGTACCCCCCACTGCCTGCCTGCATGCCTGTGGCACACACCTCGGACCCGCAGCTCGCGCGGCGCGCCAAGGTGCTCGTGAAGCGCTGGCGCGACCTCGTCATCCCCGCCGTCGCCTCGCCCTCGCACAATGGTCAGTACCCCCCACTGCCTGCCTGCATGCCTGTGGCACACACCTCGGACCCGCAGCTCGCGCGGCGCGCCAAGGTGCTCGTGAAGCGCTGGCGCGACCTCGTCATCCCCGCCGTCGCCTCGCCCTCGCACAATGGTCAGTACCCCCCACTGCCTGCCTGCATGCCTGTGGCACACACCTCGGACCCGCAGCTCGCGCGGCGCGCCAAGGTGCTCGTGAAGCGCTGGCGCGACCTCGTCATCCCCGCCGTCGCCTCGCCCTCGCACAATGGTCAGTACCCCCCACTGCCTGCCTGCATGCCTGTGGCACACACCTCGGACCCGCAGCTCGCGCGGCGCGCCAAGGTGCTCGTGAAGCGCTGGCGCGACCTCGTCATCCCCGCCGTCGCCTCGCCCTCGCACAATGGTCAGTACCCCCCACTGCCTGCCTGCATGCCTGTGGCACACACCTCGGACCCGCAGCTCGCGCGGCGCGCCAAGGTGCTCGTGAAGCGCTGGCGCGACCTCGTCATCCCCGCCGTCGCCTCGCCCTCGCACAATGGTCAGTACCCCCCACTGCCTGCCTGCATGCCTGTGGCACACACCTCGGACCCGCAGCTCGCGCGGCGCGCCAAGGTGCTCGTGAAGCGCTGGCGCGACCTCGTCATCCCCGCCGTCGCCTCGCCCTCGCACAATGGTCAGTACCCCCCACTGCCTGCCTGCATGCCTGTGGCACACACCTCGGACCCGCAGCTCGCGCGGCGCGCCAAGGTGCTCGTGAAGCGCTGGCGCGACCTCGTCATCCCCGCCGTCGCCTCGCCCTCGCACAATGGTCAGTACCCCCCACTGCCTGCCTGCATGCCTGTGGCACACACCTCGGACCCGCAGCTCGCGCGGCGCGCCAAGGTGCTCGTGAAGCGCTGGCGCGACCTCGTCATCCCCGCCGTCGCCTCGCCCTCGCACAATGGTCAGTACCCCCCACTGCCTGCCTGCATGCCTGTGGCACACACCTCGGACCCGCAGCTCGCGCGGCGCGCCAAGGTGCTCGTGAAGCGCTGGCGCGACCTCGTCATCCCCTCCGTCGCCTCGCCCTCGCACAATGGTCAGTACCCCCCACTGCCTGCCTGCATGCCTGTGGCACACACCTCGGACCCGCAGCTCGCGCGGCGCGCCAAGGTGCTCGTGAAGCGCTGGCGCGACCTCGTCATCCCCGCCGTCGCCTCGCCCTCGCACAATGGTCAGTACCCCCCACTGCCTGCCTGCATGCCTGTGGCACACACCTCGGACCCGCAGCTCGCGCGGCGCGCCAAGGTGCTCGTGAAGCGCTGGCGCGACCTCGTCATCCCCGCCGTCGCCTCGCCCTCGCACAATGGTCAGTACCCCCCACTGCCTGCCTGCATGCCTGTGGCACACACCTCGGACCCGCAGCTCGCGCGGCGCGCCAAGGTGCTCGTGAAGCGCTGGCGCGACCTCGTCATCCCCGCCGTCGCCTCGCCCTCGCACAATGGTCAGTACCCCCCACTGCCTGCCTGCATGCCTGTGGCACACACACCTCGGACCCGCAGCTCGCGCGGCGCGCCAAGGTGCTCGTGAAGCGCTGGCGCGACCTCGTCATCCCCGCCGTCGCCTCGCCCTCGCACAATGGTCAGTACCCCCCACTGCCTGCCTGAATGCCTGTGGCACACACCTCGGACCCGCAGCTCGCGCGGCGCGCCAAGGTGCTCGTGAAGCGCTGGCGCGACCTCGTCATCCCCTCCGTCGCCTCGCCCTCGCACAATGGTCAGTACCCCCCACTGCCTGCCTGCATGCCTGTGGCACACACCTCGGACCCGCAGCTCGCGCGGCGCGCCAAGGTGCTCGTGAAGCGCTGGCGCGACCTCGTCATCCCCGCCGTCGCCTCGCCCTCGCACAATGGTCAGTACCCCCCACTGCCTGCCTGCATGCCTGTGGCACACACCTCGGACCCGCAGCTCGCGCGGCGCGCCAAGGTGCTCGTGAAGCGCTGGCGCGACCTCGTCATCCCCGCCGTCGCCTCGCCCTCGCACAATGGTCAGTACCCCCCACTGCCTGCCTGCATGCCTGTGGCACACACCTCGGACCGGTAGCTATAGAAGAGACTGAAAAAACCCTAAGGGACTGTCTCCACGAGCGAAGGAATCGCTACGAGTTCGCCCTTTCCTCGTCGCGTAATGTTCACGAACGAGCGAGGTTCCCACCTGCGTGTGGTCGCCCCTCGCTCGCGCGACGTGCGCGCCCGAACCAGCGACAGGCTTACCACGATTTAATGACGATTCGCCCGCATTCAACCACTTGTCTCTCGCCGCGATTTCTTCGCCGTGAGGAGATATACGGACACTCGGATACGCCCACCATCAACCCGCTTACACTTCGTTGGGAACCAAGTTTTTCTTGAATGCAGTTATGTAAGCTGAGAAGCTGACGTATTCATCTACTAGCTTCTACCGCCAGCTTCACCCGTGTGAATTGGGTCGATTTATCGTAAACAAGTCAAAGTCAAAACGTTTATTTCCTTAGACGCTTATGCATACATGGACAAGCAAGCCCTTCGGGGCGGAGATTCTTAAAATCTTCTTAGCGGACTCTACATCCTATAATAAATCTGCCTGCCTAATTTGACACCTGTTGAGTATAATCGCATAATCTGCACTTTCGTTACAATCGGTAGGTATCTGACCCTCCTGGTTTATGTACTGCTTGACACCCCGCGGTGCTGCTCGAGTTTCATAGATTACTAGCTGACCCCAGCAAATGTTGTTTTGCAAAATTTTTAAATAGAAAGTAGCCGATTCTCAGACCTACTGAATACGCATATAAAATTTGGAAAAAATCGGTAAAGCCGTTTCAGAGGAGTACGGTAACTAACATTGTGACATGGAAATTTTATATATTAGATAACACGGAAATTTGTATTATTAACCCCCGACCAAAAAAGAGGGGTGTTATATGTT
Organism: Gymnoscelis rufifasciata; assembly: GCA_929108375.1. Taxonomy (NCBI): domain Eukaryota; kingdom Metazoa; phylum Arthropoda; class Insecta; order Lepidoptera; family Geometridae; genus Gymnoscelis; species Gymnoscelis rufifasciata. The sequence continues at coordinate 194,435 of OV815327.1, read as the reverse complement.
TGACGTGTCTGTCTGCTGTCTGGGACACCATAGCTCCCGAACGGATGGTGCGATTGCAAATTAGATTTTTTTTGCATGGATGGTGAGTATCGCGCGAGTGTTCTTCATGAAAATCGGTTGTGCCGTTTAAAAGTTATGGAGTGAGAGTGGGAACGAAAACGAAAAGCTGCAAATATACTCGAGTGGGGTCTCAAATGAAAGCGCATCCGTGCACATTACAAAATATTATGGTGTTTAATATTAAAACACTATAATATTTTGTGCGCGATCGTGTCCTTATGTCTTAATTTCGTAACATTTACACGTAATATATTGTACATTGTAGATGTAATATATCTATCTAACAGCCCGTTTACACTCACTGCTGGATAAAGGCCTGCTCTACATATATTACGCCAAATATTTACGGTCCTTAAGTAAAAAGCGGTTATTTTAATATCCAAACAGACACTCTAATTTGATTTACTTGTACAGAAGAGAGCGGGATCCAAGCCGCTCTATGTGTTTACATAACCTCGCGACCCGCAGTGGAATAATTGAGAAATGTGTTTACAAATGCATTATAAAAAGCTGCGCGCGCGCGCTGCAAGTGCGCTAATCGACGGAGCACGCGCTTGGGCATCGCCCTGACATACTTCTAACATTTTTCGATGGTTATCATCACTTTTTAGGCCGTTAAATTTTAATGTTAGGCTATCAAATTGTTTTTCTGAAATTATAGAATTTTGACGGCACAATCAATGATTAAAAGATAGAGCTATTTTGCTCAGTCACATGCGCCATAAAGAGATAGCTCTTGACATAGCTCACCATTGCTTATTTTTCTTTGATTTTGTGAAATAAGTCCCTAATATCTAGCTTATAGGGAAGTTAAAAAACCAACGGAGAGTCAAAGTCAAAGATCGATGAAAATAGACCTAAAACTGTCGCCCCGGCTGAAACTGCTCGGCCAATAATAATACTCTTGAGTTGCTGAAGTGGTGTTATTGTTTCAGTCCTACCGGGGTCCAACCGCTCGTCCGCGGAGCGCCAGGTGCGGCGGCTCGCCGGCACGCCGCTCACGTCGCCGGCCCTCTCGCGGGTAAGCCTGGGTAACAACTGGGGTCCTACCAGCCTTCTGCCGGAACACTCCTTGAATATGCCTCTTATCTTTAAACGTATACGCTTAGTGTTAAGTGTAGGATGAGGACGTGGGTATATCCCCCATAGTCATTTAAACATCCGCCCGGAGACCCAGCCACGGGCGACGGCACGTGAGGTGCGCCGAGCCCGGCACACCCACACACCATTGACTCAGCCACGTGCTCTAACCTCCACATCTACCTTCCCGTATACCTTCACAAACGAAAAGAAAATAGGAATTTAAACTTGTGTTCAGTACTAAATACCCAGAATATCAAATGGAAAAGCTTGATCTTGGCACAAATTTTATGTTTTACTCTTATTACTTCACCAAAAATGGGCGCTAAGATCGGAGAAAAAGGCAAAAGGAAAAAATGAATCACAAACATTGATACAGAAATTTGTATACAAAGTTTCGCCTGGTGTTGCCACCTCCATGGCTTTGAAGAGCTCCGTGTTCAGAATACCTTCTTATTGATATTTATGTTTCGGATCGTTTCAACAGCTGACCGCTCCCTGTCCGCCAAGACCCTTAACCGATTGATAGATATTGATGTGTGTGTTCCAGCAGGTGGTGAGCCCCGCGGTGCCGAGCCCGCGGCCGCTGTCCCGGCCTGGTGAGTGCCCACTGCTCCTCCTTACATACTTCTTAACCACCGCCACACTTTTGGACCTCTATACTTGGTACTCTTCAAGCTCGGTGCTCCAATTGGAATACCCCTTATAAAAATGTAATTATATATATTTAAGATGTAAACATAAGTCATGAATCGCCCTCAAACCGACTTATAAGTTATCTATTAGCTCGCGATAAGCGCTGATACGGCGAACACTGTCCGCGCCAATCCACACAGATGTGCTTTGTGCGTCCCGCGGTCACTTCCCGCGCGATGACGCGAGGAGGTTGTTCGAATGTCCATCCCTGCTTAAAGGCACAATTATGCGCTTCCGGTATGTTACTATCTAGCTTTCCGTCCGCCTACTGATAGATTATCTCGCGTTAAAATGTATCTTTTGGCCTTTACTGGGAAACAGCTGAGTCCGCTCCGAATTATATCCAAATCGAGTTTTGGTCGTAGTTATTGATTTTATTTTATTTATTTGCGAAACTAAAAGCTTATAACTAAAAGATTAAAAATGAATTGGCTTGACTATAGCTAGAAACATTCCACATGTGGATATAAATTGAAATAAATGAGTAAATAAATGTTAATTATGCTAACTCAATACAGGAAGCAAATCAAAACTTAACCTTACTAGACGTAGCCGAAAAATTAACTTGTTTGGTTGCCTGTGTACGCTTATATTTGTATTAAGAGAAAGTAATTTGATTTTTTTTTTAAAAGTAGCTTATGTGTTATTCTGATATGTATGCTGTGTTACTGTGAAGTTGTATCTAGTTAGACAAGGATATAATAATAGCTATTGTCCCAATTAAGAACTAAAGTATATCAGTCACCGAACACCCATAGTACAAGATTTGCTTAGTTTGGGGTTAGGTGATGCTAAGTAAGTCCGGTAATATTTATTTATAATTAAAAGCTATTTTACCCCGTGAAAATCGATTATTACACTGGCTAAAAGCTCGTGATAAATAAATGTAATAGCAAAGAGTAAATAGGGTACCAACAATTTAGGTTCTAGTTTTCTTGGCCTATCTTAGATCTTATACCTTGGACTCGATCTTAAAATGCAAAACTGTAGCTACCGCGTGCCCTAAAAGCGAATAATCACATTTCAGCTGCAGTTAGCGTGGTTCGTTGTTATAGTTCCCTTATCGGCGCGCGCCAGTTATTGTTATTGTGAACCGCCGACGCACTTGCAACACTTTCTACTGGTTGCTCTAGGTACTACTTGATCAAAGGAAATAAACTTATTGTTGCGATTTTCAATGGTACATGAACATTTTTGTAATAAATGTTACTAGGAAATTCTTAGAATAATATCTGGCTGTTGTTCAGCTGGTTATAGCGTTCATTTCATTATATTCATTCGTCACTTCTATTTAAATGTAAGGTGTACTAATCAATTGTTTTTATTACAATACAATTTTATTGAAACACAATAAAATATCATACAACAGAACAATGATTAAGAACTAAAATACATCAAATAATAGTGTAACAATGGGCGGCCTTATCACTAAAAGTGATCTCTTTCTTTATTTATTTCGTGTCTTTTCAATGACCACCTAATGCGCTACGCAGCTGTGCCTGTGTACACAACGAGCGGCCCGCCCCGGCTAGTGGCGCGGGTAATTATTAAAAATTGGTTTCCCCCCCGTAAAACCATCCTTGGACTTCTACGAACATAAATAAAAAAAGAATTGGCCAATTTGGTCCAGGCGTTGTTGATATGCGCTTAACAACACCTTCATTTATACATTATAGATAAGTATGGATGTCTACTACCTGTAACACAAGCTTAGAGCTCACCACGGGCTGGCATTTTGTTTTGTGAATTGTCCGGAAATACATATAATTATACAAGGTGTTTCAAAATTGGTATATAAAGCGGAAAGGGTGTGAATGGCACGCACCAGGAGAACATCTTTTGTTCTACATTAAAATTACTTTATATACCAATTTTGAAACACCTTGTGTATATATTATATTACTTAATAATGGTGAGGAAGATGTTTGTTCTGGTTTCCAATGCGGTGTGTAACGTGTGCGTTGTTCCAGCGTGGGGCGGCTACGAGTCGGACTCGCAGGACGTGATCCTGGTGGACGACGACCCCCCCGCGCCCCCCGCCCCCCTCGCCCCCCTCGCGCACAAACCTTCCACACCGCGTGAGTACATACATACCTACACTATAATAGTCTATGCCACTTTCTGTTAAGGTCTCTTATGCGGTAGACCTATTTGATTGGGCATCAGGGATTCGGAGTCCCAATCGAACCTCACCGGCGGCCCTTGGTATTATATATTGCCTTATTAACCACCGACGCAAAAGAGGGGTGTTATAAGTTTGACGAGTCTGTCGGTGGCATCAAAGCTCCAGCATGGATGAGGCGACTTAAATTAAGTTTTTTTGTATTGAAGGCAAATAACGTGCGAGTGTTCTTAGTTCTTAGACATACGCGCAGCCGAGATAAGCTCGCCGCCGTCTCGCGCTCTCTGCGGAAGTCTTCCAAGCAACTGACCCATGTTATGGGCCCAGCTGTGTACAACAGGATTCCCAGTAATGTGAAGGAAGCCCACAGTCTACCAGAATTTAAACGTAAATTAAAGTGCTGGCTTGTTGAGCGGACCTTCTATAGCTATACAGAATTTTTGACATAAAATTAAATATATTTAAGATGAATTGATAATAGTTAATTATATTATTTAAGAATTTGTGACATGTAACATTTTGTTATCAATAAAATAACTATGAACTATGAACTATAACATTTGATGAAAATCGCTTGAGCCATTTAAAAGTACCTGCAAATATACTCAAGTGTGATCGCAAAAAAAAATTGCATCACGTGCACATTACATAATAATATAAATTTTTACTTTTGAGGGAAATAATATAATTATTATTTTTGCTTACGGAAACTTAAAAACAATCATTCGTAATCTAAATTTATAATAAAAAACAAACGCTGATTCCTTTTAAATTAAAAACTCAAAAATTTGTAATGTCAACGCGATGCGCTTTCATTTGAGACCCCATTTCAGAACCTATTGTTTGCAGACATTCGGTTAGTCATCCTCACTTTTACCCCCATAACTTTTAAACGGTTAAACCGATCTGAATCAAGCCATGCGAAGCCCTCGAAAAAATCACCTTAAATTAAAGTAGCTCCACGCGTTCGGGAGTTACTATGCCACAGACAAATAAACACACAGACGGACAGGCAAGTTCGTTATACTTATAACACCCCTCTTTTCGCGTTTGGGTTAAAAATTAAATTTGACTTAAGGGGCTTGAGATCTGACCTTGTGAATGATTGAATGTGTAGATTTAACACCGAGGCCTAAAAAAGTCTTAATCTAGACTTATGTTGTGTTGGAGTAGCACTGCTCTCCATCGATTAACCAATTTTTGATTATTTTGAAACGAATTTAATTTTTTCATAATTTTGCCCTTTCTTGTATGGTCAATAGTGCCACTGTGCACTGCTCTTGTTCCCAAGCTTGAGGCTCGCTCGCCTGTCGGTGCGAGCAGGAAGTCGTTGGTGCTATACTACTACTTTAAAGGGCGGTCTTGTTTCCAGCTGTGAAGAGGCCGCCATCCCCGCTACCGCTCTACGATGAGAAGAAGGCGAAACGAGATAAAAAACCTAAGAAGAGAAGGTAACACTTTATCTATATTAGTTACATGTGGCTTTTATGAGAAAAGAGTTGGATTGAAATTCAATTCACTTAAACATTTTAACAAAAAACAACTGACTTAAAACGTAAATAAATAAAATATATGATGATTCAATTTAGAATAATTATTTAGAGTAAGGGCTTATTTCAATATCCGAGTAAAATAAGTAATGCTTAGTTATGCCTATAATAAGTGTCTATGGTTAATTATATCAAGATTATGTTTATGTTTCCTTTGGTCGGCCCTTGAGAAGATTATAGGCAACGATCCAATCGCGATGTATAACCAACCCGCATTGGTAAACGTGGCACTGTAAAACCACACCTACCCCAGTCTCGCGACTGTAATGATCAATCAGATGTACCTGTAACTCAAGCAATATTCGTTTACTTACAGGGGTCACAGCCGCGCGGGGTCCGGCACGGAGGCGCCGGGCGACCTGGGCGGGGTCACCATACCCGCGCCCTCGCCCCCGCGCGCCCCCTCTCCCCCTCCACTGACAGCGGCCATCCCCGCCCCCGCCCCCGCGCCCGCGCCCGCCCCGTGGCGCGACCGCAACGGACGGCGGAACGGCAAGAAGAACAAGATGGATCCTTACACCGCTATGGTTAATAGGATACCCACTGCGGGGGCTAAGAAGGTACGCGATCTATTGCTACTAGTGCACCAGACGTGGCTTAGAGCGGTTTGAACACTATCCTAGAGACCCAAGCCGACGTCACCGAGCGCGGTGCCGAAATGCGAACGGGGCTCGGACGCATCTACCAACTCACATTGGGAAAATGTGGTAGGTTATGGTCTCACCTCCTTATTATACGCTTGAGCGAGGCCTATGCCCAGCATTCGTTGTACCATAACCTTTACGATGATGAAAATGATGAACCAGACTCCCCATTATTGTCAGACGTAGAATGGCTGTGACTGTTATTCGAAGTAATAGAAGGTAATGCTCACATACTTATTTATGCATATATTTTTTGAGCAACCTGAGACTGTTCCGTGTCAGGAGTATCCGGGTGCTCAGTGTCCCGGAGCACGATCGCACGCACAACGCCCCGATAGCCCTGACCCGGGAACGGGAGCTCCTAGGATATCCATTATACTAGTCTGCATGAGGTTGTAACGGAGTGTTTGCTTGCGGCAGGTGAAGACGACAAAGGAGTTGCTGGAGGAGATCCAGTCCCGCGGCGCGCGCGCGGCCTCGCCCGCGCCGCGCTCGCCCGACGTGCTGCTCATCGAGGACTGTGAGTAGCTGGTCTACCTCCGCCGCGCACCGTCCGCCTCCCAGTTATTTCGGTGGAAGTTGGCCCGGCTTGCACCGCTCATCGATGGACCGCGAGTGCATCTCCCTCTCTCCTCATTTTTGAACATTTTGAACGATCATTATGAGAGGCCATCATAACGATTACCAGATATTTCGGTTGCAACGGCCCGCTTTCGCAGATCACCGTGGACCGAGTCCGCGATCCGATGCGCTTCTGACTATAAAGTGTCACCGCTGGTTTACGTCCCGAAAATTAAGAAACCGTTTCTTCGATCTGCAGGAAATCAGCCAGCTCGCCGACAACTCATCGCCGCTATGTTTCTCGCGTAGCGTAGCTGATCATTCTCACCGCTTTTCCAGGCTCGCCGCTCCCCGCGCCCATCGAGGTGGGGTCCCCCCTGCGCAACGGCGGCGCCCCCGCCCCCGCCCCCGCCCCCGCGGCGGCGTGCGCGCCCATGGAGCCGCTCGAGGATTGGCTCGAGCGCGAGCCGTGCACGTGCGGCGCGGAGGGCCCCGAGGACGCCGCGTGCCCCGCCGCGCGCCGCCGCGCCGTGCGGCCGCTGCACGTGCGCGCGCTGCACCACGCCTACCTGCCCGGCGTGAACGGCACGCGCGCGCCGCTGCAGCCGCACGCCTTCGCCGCGCGCCCGCTCGCCGACCCCGAGCGCCCGGACCTGTTCGCGAGCGTCGTGCCGCTCTACAAGTACTCCGACTACGCGGACGACGCCGTCGTCAAGAACATGGCGCGCGTGCCGCTCTGCGGCAGCCTGCCGTGGACGGAGTTCGCGCCGAGCCCGCCGAGCCCGCCGCCGCCGCCGCCGCCCCCGTCGCCGCGCCCGTACCCGGTCGACTCGCCGCCGCCGCCGGAGCAGGACGCGGACTCGCGCGAGCGCGACGGCCCCGCCGCCGACCGCCCGGACCCGCCGGCGCCGCCGGGGCCGACGGAGGTGCGCCCCGAGATGGTCGGCGTGCCGAGCCTCGAGCCGAGCGAGCGGCTGAAGGCGCCGCTGCTGTCGCGCGACGACGAGACGCAGTTCGGCGCGGCGCCAGAGCCGCGGACGGCGGAGCCGCGGAGGGCGGCGGCGCGGACGCCGGCGGTGAAGGAGCAGGACCACCGCACCGTGGAGCGCACGAAAGGCTGCTCGGGTCGCGAGCTGTGCGCGCTGGTGTCGCGCGCGATAGACGCGATCCCGTACGACTACGCGCAGATGGGCGCGGCGCCGGTGCTGACGCTGCCGGAGGAGGAGGCGGCGGCGGCGGCGGCGCTGGCGGAGGCGCTGGACGCGGCGGCGGCGGCGGAGCGGCTCGCGTTCGACCGCCCGCCGCGGCCGCACAACTTCGCGGAATGGCACGAGAGCGCGCGCCTCGGACAGCTCGTAGCCCTGCCCTACGTGGTGATAGACTGAGACCCTGTGATAGCGCCGAGCGCGCCGCGACCCCGCGAGGTCGATCGAGTGGCGGACCGGCGGCGGCGGCGCCGGGGCGGGAGCTCCGGGCGCCGGGGCGGGGGCTCCGGGCGCCGCCGCGTCGGCCGAGTCCGCGCAGTGTAGTGCCAAAACGTCTCACGATCGCCGCGTCGTTCCAAGTGTCCTTATGTTAGTTGTAAGCGTACCCTTTGCGTGTAGGAGTGTGATCGCTCGAATATGTACATACAGTTTTAAGTTAGCTAATGTAGTTAGTGACGAGTGACCTAGGTATGTTTCACTCGATCGGTCTGAGCTTAGCGTCACGTTTTCCAGTCAATTTTGTGTTGCTAATTTCAGAGTGGGCGAGCGTTGTGGCGGAAGGCTCGCGTGCCGGAGTCACCGCCTCAAAACTTCTAATATTCTAGCCCTGCTATCGATACTGCTCCAGAGCCATACATTATTTGTTGACAATGTTTTGAATACGTGTAGAAACCGCGGCGGAGCGCCTCCGGCACGCGGCGGGCCTCGGGCTCCGGACGCTTTTCAATTATTTTTAGTTACAAAGTTTATTTAGTATTAAGAAGTCAGTGTCCATGTTTAGTCACATATTTATTTTGTATCGTTTTGAGTTTGCGAATTGTTTGTATGCGCTGGATCGACGTGTAATTTTCACTTCGATAACTTTTTTTAAAATAAGAAATAAGAATTAACATTTTGCGATGACAAAATCCTAATTTGATATTCCTCTGTTATCTGGCTTTGATATCAATGAAATTGAATCGAAGCCGGTTGAAATGCAAACTCAAACCAAAGTATTATTCTAATAGCAAGAAGACTGCCCATTGTAAAATAACCAAAAAGACGTACTGAAATGAGAACATAGCTTTACCGCTTCTTGAAGTCAATACTCACTCGCGGACATGCTCGATCCTCGCATTTTTATATAACATACATGAATTTCCAAAAACTAAAAGGGACTGTCTAATTTCTTGTTACCTATTGTGATTGAAGATATAAAATTAGGTAATTAATATTAATAGGAGCTCCAATTGTGTATTATACATATTGTATGTAATGATTATATCATGCGAAAATATCATAAAATATTGAACTGGCTAAATTATATCAAATTATAATAACTCTTGCGAACATACAATCAGTCGGTTTGATTTCGTAGCATTAATTCAATAACCACAAGCTACAGAAAGTATTAATTCTTAACATGATTAAATTTTCTGGTTGTATGTTTGAGGGACATATTGTTGCTGTTAAATAAATAAATATGAAAAGGTGAATATGAGTGTTGAATATTGCTTGGTTTTAGAGATGCCGGGCCGATGGCCGTTTTATATTTGAAAGGATACAAAGAACCACCAAAGTTGTGCCTTTGATTTTGTATAAAAAATATATTTTGATATCTATTTTCGCTTAATATGACTTTTTCGATTTTTCGTTTAGCTAATGTTAATTTGATGCCCTAAAATGCCTTATTTATGAGTACATAATGTTCCGTGATTTTATACCAATTAGTGTTCACGATTTTAATTGAAGACCGCCACTGATGCCGTTGCGACAATCCTAACACTAGAATATTTCTGGTTGAGAAACAGAATATGCAACAGATTTGAGAAGTTTTGTCTCACTATTAAACTGTTATCCTTACAGTCGTTAATAATAGGAGTTACTCTGATTGTGGAAGCTTGAAACTAGTGAGATATTCAATCCTCATGCTCAGCCTGCAGGCGCCGATATTTGTGGACTGCGCGCGCGCGACATGCGACATGAGACTGGGCGGCCGCGCAGGGCGGACGGCAGAGAGCATCCATTATTTTTGTAATAATAGTTTACAAATATCGGCCGGAAACTGTACAATTTCAAAACTAAAAATCATATTAAAATTATTTTGCAATATGCGTATTAAAGTGCATTGAAGATTAGATATGTTTACAATGACTCGGGTGGCCCACATTTTTTGTTCTCTTTTGTTAGATGGTGGTGTTCGGAGAGAATGTGGCCCCCGGGCGGCGCTCCGCCTGGCCGGCCCCCGCGCGGTCTCCAGCTCGGCGCGCGGGGGCCGCCCGCTCGGAGCCGCCCGCGGCGCGTGGATCTGTCTGCATTGACCTCATAGTTGCATCTTATGACCGAAATATTTTTTGTCGTTCAAAGATTATTTAATCTGTTTGTTTTGTTAATGTGTAAAACACAGCGCTTTGTTTTTTTTGGCGGAAATGAGTTGAAATCGTGTTATTTTTTTTGTTCATCAAAATTGTTAGTTTAGTTTGATTGTGATTTATTAAATAGAATTTCCGAATATGGAAAATGTTTATAATTGTTATGAATTGGAAGTAAATCGACAGTGGACAGATCCACTCGCGCGCAGTACAAAGGGCCTTAGGCGCGTGCCGTGCGTCGCCTTGTTGGACGAGCTCCAGAACTTTTGGTAAAATATAAAAGCAAAATATATGTGTTTTTATTACGACTTTTATGTTTTATTTCGATTTTAACTCACAGGACACACATAGTCTTAATTTTTTTTTAACTCCCGACAAAAAAGAAGGGTGTTATCAGTTTGACGTGTCTGTCTGTGTGTAGGACACGCAATACGGATGAAGCGATTTCAATTTTGTTTTGTATGAAAGGTGAGTTTCGCGCGAGTTTTCATAGAAATGTTTAATGAAAATCGATTGCCCCGCTTAAAAGTTATGGGGGTAAAGAGTGGGGAAGGTAAACCGAGATTCTGCAAAGATATACTCGAGTGGGGTATCAAATAAAAGCGCATCATGTGCACATTACAAAATAGTATGACTTTTTACTTTTAAGGGAACTAAGGTTCTGGAATCGGGGGTTTCTTTTTAAACCTTAATTTGACACACACTCACCTGATGTACAGTGACGATGTGGACTAAGATGGGGCTTGAAGACCTAGAAGGTAGATGGCATCTCCGGACCACATTACAAAACACGAACATAAAAGCTATCTGATTTTATGAATGTAAGATCAACATCCATGATAAGTATGGATAGATGGGCTCATACCAAAGCCAAGAGTTCCGTGTACAGTTTATACACATTTAGTAATAAAAAAATAAAGTATTACAATTTTTAAATTAGAGCGGCAACAGTTATCCGTCATCTCTCGAAATTTCTACTCTTAGTTATAACAATCAATCGAGATACAGACAGTCGGACGACGAAGTCTCAGCCATAGGGGCCCATTTATACACCCTTTGGGGAAGCAACCCTAAAAATAACACTAATCTTTTGTAGCCAATGTCACAAGTATTCTCAGGGTCAGAAATAAAACGAAATAGTTACTGTTATTAAATTTATTAATATCAAATAAAAACAATTTATTCACAAACGCGTAAGACGCATAATATCATTAATGGCACTTTGTTAGTTCAGCTTTTATATTCTTACAGAAAACCTACCTCCGTGGTCATTTCATACAATAGATACGTACCTAAATTAGTTTTAGAAAATTTCGTTGCAAAAATGCCAATTTTTTTCAAAAATTGCAATTAACTTCGTTGCAGTTATTAAGTCATAATTAATTTACAAATAAATACAACATATATTAATGTTTAGCGTTTTTTACGCTACGTTTTGTGTAAACGCGTCGAAAAAAGGCTCTAATAACGTTATTTACGTCGTCACATCAATATATTATTTAAATTTTAAACTAGATTTATGAAGTTAAATTTGAAGGGCCCACAAAAGTGCGGTTCAGAGATAAACGTATTTATTTACATTTGAGAACGTTATCAATGTACTATATAAGCACGTTTCACGCGCTTTTAGCGAGATTCAATCTGACAACATTGAATAAGTTTCTTATACCTATTATAATAAAATAAATCGTGTTATTTTGCTTAAAACCAGGTAAGTAAACTTAATGTTGCCATCAAAGTTTATTTATTACGTACATACATGTTACAGCGATGTTATGGCTTAAATCTTACATCAATGTATTTTACTGTACATTCAATAAAATTAGACTATACTTTTCAGCTACCTACGATATTATTGTGTCCTGTAGCACAGATTACCTAACACTTTAGATTTGGGGTCCCTGGGGTAGGTATATCTATAGGCCATCGGCGGGCCAACATAGCCCACGTCGGTCGGCTTGAAGTGCTGTAGTTTATTTGTGAGCTTGTGGCTGACGCGACGGCGCTGTTAGCGCGACGGCAGGGCTACATGATAGCGCACGGCATGGCGCAGCAGAGCGGCAGGCAGACGGGCACCGCGGTCTTGGTCTCCGAGTGCTTCTCCTTGGACTTGGAGCCCGACTCGTATTCGTACATGCCGCGGCCGGCGGCGTAGCGCCCGCCTCCCGCCTGCATCGCCTGCGAGCACACACCACACCATGAGAGAATAGAAGCATTTTGTGGTTACGATTTGATTACAAGTTTTTATTGCTCAACTACTGGAATTAGGTATCTTCTAAGAAATTTGCATTGGAATTTTAAATATTTAGATTAAACGTTATTTTTGAGTAGATCTCTCAGCTACCTGAGCTGAGGCTGAAAAGATGTTGTTAAACTTTGAACTCATGTTCGTAATTTTGTAGTACAAATCACTTTATCATACCTATAGGTACCTACTATTCCAAAAATTATATAGTTCCTATCCTAAATCCTAGTTTAAATTGTTTTAAAGGGGTACCTCTATAACTTTGATGAAAAGCCATTCTATCAAGTCAACTCTAGGGTCTTTCCAAAAGTTAAATGTCATTCGTTCCAATTTTGAGAGTTTTAAATTTGTTAAGAAATTCACTTTAAATGAAAATAGACTGCCTTGGAATCAGATACTGGAGGGGCAATTCACAACATGCGTAAACCTAACTAAGATGACGTCATATCACTAAAATGCCAGAAGATGATGTATGGCTCTAATGTCATTTTAGTCTTAGCTTTAAGTTTAGTTATACTCACGCTGCTCTGGCCGTAGCCGGCGGCGGCGACGGGGCTGTCCTTCTTCTCGAAGGGCACGTGCCCCGGCGGGTAGTACACGGCCGGACCTGTCGCCAACACACACAGCTACTTGAAATTTATTTATTTATTTAAATGAGTGACTACAACCCCTATCATATAAAGAATCACATGAGATACTGTGTTGGTTCTTTAAAGTTAGTAATCCATCAGTAAAATTACCTTGTTATTATGGTCTAAATACGGTTTAGATAATAGACAGCATGATAATTTAAATAATAACTGAGCGTGTATAACGGTTTTGATACATTGTAAAGCTAATTTATATTATAAAGTACAATATATTTGCTATGGCATGGGCTTAAGTGCACATTGTATAGCACGTCTTTTCAACTACCTACTGATATTATTTTGAAATCGAGTAACTGCATTATTGATTGAAATAAAATTTGTTTATTGCTTGATGCACATTACAACGATTAAAACTAAACCATATAAATATAAACCCAAGATCTATGTTGCAATATAAACATAATGTTTGCACTGCGAAAACGTAAGATAACAGTATTCGTTGATAAAAAAAAGCAAAGAAAAAAGAAGCACAAAATTATTGATAAGTATTACATAAGTAATTTGATTATAAATTTTCAAGTTACCTGCTACATTCCGGGTGTTCCCGACGGGCGTGGGTTTGACCGCGCTGACGGGCGCGGCGTCCCGCGCGTTAGCCGCGCTGTTGTCGCGCGAGCTCTCGTGCGTCACCTCCACGCGGCGCCGCGACACGCCGTCCGGCTGCGTCGGGAAACGCTGCCAGAGATAAATGTTTACTTTAATGTTACAAATAGTAATATTGTTCGGTATAAGTTTTTTCTTCTTTCTAACCAACCTTTAGTAGGTTAGTTAGCGATTCATTCTAATACTTAGGGACCGAGAGAGAGATACCAAGATTGTGAATGAAGTTCGTAGGTATGGTATTATCCTATATTACGCAGATAGGCGTTGGGATCTGAAATATTCAAAGGAGAATCGCATTTCGCCAATGGTAGTGTCCACTGCTCGCTGTGTCGATGAGAGTTATACTCACAGCCTCAGGGAAGTCAGCCAGGAGGTCGTCGAGCCGCTTGGGCGTCTGCTGCAGGCCCGGGGAGGGCGTGGTCGGGCGCGGGAAGGGGCCGGGCGAGGGCGCGGCGCGGGACGTGTTGTGCGCGGAGTAGCTCGTCTCGGAGTACTTGTATGATGTGGGACCCTGTGATGTCGTAATATAGCTATACATAGTATTTTAAGGTAAGAAAGAAAGCAGTCTGAGGGTCTTGTCAGACAGAGAGTGATTAAGCGATCAAGGTTACGTATTTAGATAAATGTTTAGTTATATTTGTATTGTTTTGAACGGGGAATACTTGAACGCCTGATCGCTGTCTAACTGACTGTTAGACAAGGTTTTTTTTTAAATGAATATGTTTCTTTTTGTACATACGTAGGGCCCGTGTCCGTTGCGCGGCTCCGTCGGGTGCAGCTGTATGGGCTCGGGCGCGGGCGCCGGGTAGACCATGCGCTCGCTGCTGTGGTCTGTCACTGCGAGCACACATTAATTAATCCACTCCGAATCCTCATGAAACAATCATAAATCACCATTTGTTAGCCAGTAGAGAAACGTTTATGCTGTACTTACCATCCTTAGTAATATGAGTGCGATACTCGCGCGTATCCCGGACGTCTCTCGTCAGCGAGGCGTCGCGCGTGAGCGTGTGGTTGCAGTGCGAGCAGAACTGACACCCGCCGGGGCCGGGCGGCGGCGCCAACGTCTGCGCTGTCGTGTTTGTGGACCTGGTAAACAATATGATGAGTTTTTAAAATATGATACTCCTAGCTTTTACGTAATGACTGCGACCGTGATAAGCCGGCCGTCACAGACCCTTGTAAACTGCAAAGCCGACCTCCGTTACAATGAAGCATTAATTCTCGTAATGCCAACTTTTAATGAAAATCTTTTCCGTAAACTAACATTTTGGTGTCAGTTACAGTTTTGGCCATTATCTGTGTGTGTTCCCACTAACTTTAGTACACTCATGATAGTAAGTCCACGTCTTTGGAGATTTGGAGAGTAATATGATAGTTGCTTGAGTCTTAATAAGGTCGTTTTGAACGAATACAGCGCTCCTGGAAAGACAGAAGGGGAAGAGATGTCCCTGTTATTTCTCCAGCGCGCTAGTTCAGTATCCTGTGCTCAGTAGCAGTGGTCAGGACGAGCACACTCACGTGCGGTAGTTCTGCGAGGAAGCCACGTAGCGCTCCTGGTCGCAGAGCGCCGGCAGCGGCACGGCGGCGGGGTCGGCGTCGGCCGGCACCTCGTACGTGTACGTCTTCACCGTCGTCGTCACCTTGTTCATGGGCGTGCTGCTGCGCGACAACTGTACAAAATAACAGGTTAGTACAATACATTCCATCCATAGTTCTAAATTACGAGGTTATCTTTTTTTTTCTACCCTGATAAACTTCTTTGGAACGTTACTCTGGAATAGAATAGGAATAGGAAGGGCATAAATACGACTTTGGTTTGACTGTATGTATCTCCAATCATCTATAAGTCTCGGACACCGCGAATCGGTGCTTTCTCGGTTCTCTTTGGGGTCTGGTGTTTTGTCATATCCAGTTAAGATGCAATAGTATTTTAATGCTAGTGCTGTTCACGCCGCGCGTCCTAGGCATTAGTACTTATCGTTATAGGCTCGTACTCGTATTAGAAGTTACTAATTACTATACTAGCTTTATTTAATGAGAAGAAGCGGTAGATGCTGTGTAACATTCTCACCGTGGAGGTGTTGGAGGTGACGTGGTGGCAGTGGTGGCACGTGGGCGCGGGGACGGGCTGCGGCGCGGGGGCGGGCAGCACGCGGGACTCTGAAACAGGATTTACAAGATATTGTCAGTCTGCAGTTGAAGGCAAGTAGCAGGCAGGTACCATTAATATAAGCTTATATTGGTTACTGGCTTATACACATACACATGCAATATACTATTTACTTTTAAGTATAAGTAGCTTATATTAAAATATGTATATTGACGTGTCTAAATGATTATTTTTTGAAAAAAAAATACTATTATGACTTAGGACTATTATTTACTAAATATGTACTATTAAGCAGGTTCACTTATTATAACACTAAAATTATAACATAGAATAAAAATTATACCTCTAATATTCTTCGGTAATAACACAATCAGTACGAAGAAAAATTAATTTATAAGAACTTCTCAGACTGAGAACCTGTATCCCGTGTCCTGACTCAGTACCTGTCTTTTCCTCCCGGAACAGCTCCTGGCGGATCTCGGAGCGCGCGGGCGGCGGCGCGGGGACCGTGGCGGAGCCCCACGACGAGGTCTCGTGGCGCTCCTCGCGCTTCAGAGTCGAGTAGCCGCTGGACGGCGCCTTCACTGGCGTAGTCCTAATAACAAATATACTGTTGCAATCTCCGCAGTAGAGAGGAAATAAAACGGGTCCAAATATACCTTGCTGTAATTTATATCATTGATAGAGTTTTAAATAGAACACAGATTTGTTAAATATTGTATTGATCCCCGACATATTATCTTCTTGACTTGCAGCGTACTAATATTGAAAGTGAATAAAATATTTACTATTTTATCAATAGAAAGTATTGATAAAATAGTAAATATTTTAACCACCATAATTATTTTACTCTGCTGCCGCGATTGAGAACACGACTAATTCAACTCTTAAACAAAATCAAAATAAGTCTGTGGGTACCCATGGTTCTTAGCAAGTCATCCGTCCATCTTGTTATCCAGTAACATGTTTCTATTGGTTAAACACTGCACTGGCGGATTCGCGATCTCTTTTCTAAAACTATCCATCTTATTTTCGTGGCCTGCCAACCTTAACGAAATAATCCTTTAGACTATGTCGGTAGCCCATATACTCCTACGTAACATCCTTCCTGATTAGATGTCATAAAGAACCCCGAATTTACATGTTAAGTAATTTTTTAATGTTTGTGAGGTATCTGTGGAGCTCACCCTCGCTTGTAGTCGAAGGAGGTGCTGGTGGTCTCGTTGGTGTCGGAGAGGTATCCGGAGCGCTGCTGCCGCTCCTGGTCGCGCTGCAGGTCGTCCAGCAGCGAGTCCAGCTCCTCCACGTTCTGCGAGAGCCCTGCTGTCTTCGAGTTCTTCACCTTGGAGTAACCTGGTGGAACAATACAGTCTTAATTTTTCTATGTAGCATAACTCGTCCCGAGTCCTTAATGGTATCAAACGGGCGTAGGAAGTCGGACTCCCTCACCAGTAAATTGGAAACGTCTTGGGTCGGATATCGTCTCTAATCTCTGGAACCACAAGGCCAATTTAAAAATCCTTAGGGTGTTAAATAGTTCACTTAATACTTATTGCTAGTATAGTCTACAATATTTAGCAAAAAACACACCGCGGTTTGAAAAGTGAGTGTATCGGTTTTAGCGACTTGTTTTTGTGCAGAAGTTTGTATTGATGATTCAGACCTGTGTAAGCATGCCACAATTTAAAAAACTGTTTAGTTTACTTGTCCCTTATTATCATCAACTTTATCATAGACATAACATCATTTCCCACTTTATATGGGGTAGACACAACGTGTATTTCTTTTCCCTAAGCGTAGACTTAAAATCAGCTAAGAATGCCTGCTTCATCATTTCAGCCGTAAGACGTCCACTGCTGGACATAGGCCTCCCTCAAAGATCTCCAGTGGTTTCGGCTGGCAGCGGCCTGCATCCACCGTGAGCCCGCAGCCTTCCTGCCTGCTTAAACATATTGAAATAAGAGGAATTATGTTACCAGGTGTTGAGGTGATGCTGCTCTCATAGTTGTAGGTCCGGGAGCCGGCGAGGGCGGGCGGCGGCGCGGGCGCGAGGGCGGGCAGGTCGCGCTCCTCGCGCTCGTAGTAGTAGCTGCTGCATTCTGAGGACTTGGGCTTCGACGGGACAGTGAACTCCTGTGGACGAGGTTACGGGGAAACTAATATACAAGAGCGTTCAAATCAATCATCATAATGTTAAATTAGATTTTAATAAATCTAGCCATTGAATAGGTTTGATGAGAAGTTTGTGAACGATGGAATAGAAAGGTCAAACATCGCCACC
Organism: Gymnoscelis rufifasciata; assembly: GCA_929108375.1. NCBI lineage: Eukaryota > Metazoa > Arthropoda > Insecta > Lepidoptera > Geometridae > Gymnoscelis > Gymnoscelis rufifasciata. The sequence continues at coordinate 176,274 of OV815327.1, read as the reverse complement.
ACACAGCTGGGGCCAATAATAACAATTACTGATAAACATTCACCAAGTCTTCAGTAAAGCTTTCAAATGAAAACCCTTACGGTAAGAAGTAGTAGGTCCTGATCTATTCCTTATTTATAAAATGGTGGCTAATGCTTCAAAGATAGACGCAAGGGCTACAGTACTCTGCTAACCAGATACGCGTAATAGCAGTTGCAAATAGTAAAAATAACTGTTTTTAATCGTCAACAAAGCGGAGTTCCCAAAGAAAGTAAGTATAATAGATTCTATTCTATTCCTCTTGGCTAGAAATTTCCTCAAGTTTGTAGAACTCACCTCGAAGGTCCGCAGGTCCTTGCGGTCGTACTTGCCGGTGGGGTGCTTCTCCTCGGAGTACTCGTAGCGGTACTCCCGCGCCCCCTCCCCCGCCCCCACCCCGTTGCGGCCTAGCGAGTTCAGCTTGCTGCCCTTTGGGAGTAGCTCTGACTTTATCATGTCTGTAAGAGAAAGGGAGCATTAATGAAACGATTAGACATATCTTTGTTTTTGAAGTGAAACTTCTATAGAATCGTTGTGATTTGAAACCGGATGAAACGGAAATGGAAATAAGTTTGGCTTACCTGTCGGATAAGCTAATATTAAACGCTAAACAGGTTAAGCAGCCTTTTCGCGACGCCAGTACTTGGATGGGTGACCGCCCGAACAAAATCTTTTTGCATAGTATTTTTTTTTGTTTTTTTTTTATTCTTTTGTCGATTTACTGAAGTTTCACTTATATCGTGTGTGAATCGCACACACACCTTTTTTATTTTATTATTTGTTTGCATTCGTTTGTGCATCATTTTTAGGTTTTCTCTAATTTAAAATGTTGAAGAACGGTGTCGCGGACACACACTCACACAAAGCTGTCCATCTCATGACACATATTTTTTGCCGGGTGCTTAATGGCGGCTGTACAAACTCGCGAGAACCTCTCATCCCTTAGATGTACTCTATTCGAGATCCATTGACTAGGGCTAGTGGTGTGTCGTTGTGGCCGACACAGGCTGAGGCGACACCAGTGAGTGCGAGACGAGAGCACCATGTACATACTTACACGTTCTCGCCCTGTCAACTGACGACGATTGTGTACCTACAGCCCCAATTAAAATGTTTGTTTCATTATTGTAACACATTTAGGTCAATTTGAAATCCTCTGATAATATACTTCTGTCAATGTAAATGAACGAAATGCACAAATAAAAAATGTAAAAAAATTGTTCCTTAATTTGAGGTGAAACGTATATAAATAGCGTCAGATAGAGCCTATGTGACAATTATAAAACCTCAGTGTAACACGCTCCACATGAATATTAACTGACGCTTATCGATGATTTTAGAATGTGACGTATCTATTCAGTTTCAGTTTTCTTTATTGCAATATACATTACAAACATGGGTAACATTTAAGGACCCTGTGTATAGGGCATGGCGCACATTACATTACTTAGTTATTAAAACTAAGTATATAACATTATAGAAAAATATAAAACATGTAAATAAAAAATTTTAATGAGCATGAGCCATTGGGGCCTTTAAAAATTTAAGGGAATCTCCAGAAAATGTGCTGCACTGACCGAACTGCTCGTCGCTGTAGGGCGCGGGCCCGGAGCTGGAGTACTCCTTGTACTCCTTCTGCTTGCTGTACGACTTCGTCGCCATCTTCTCTCACTTTCTGCGGACAACGAGAAATACTCTCAGTTATACTCTATAGTAGTAGATTAATGATTATGTATGAGTGTTCCATTAAATACACTATAACTATTTTCGTTTTGCTTTGAAATATTTTTTATTTGGCCATGATGTTTTACAATTTTTTTCAAAGTCCTTACAAATTTTCTTGAAAATTTTCTTCAAAGCGCATGTACCTCTACACGATTAGCTATGCTTCCTTTGGGAGTAAGACAGAGCAAGAAGTTACCTCAGTAACGTTAAAGAACTGTGCTTAGCTCCTTTTGAGATTCAGTGTATAAGCCCCTGAAGCTTACTTTCTCCTAGCAACACACGTAAAAAAATCTTAGCTTATGATATATGGTATATCATTGGCATATAGAGCTATCAAGTTAACTGAAAACTGTCAGTGACTGATGGACAACTGATGTCATCAATGGCGATATGAAGTTTGAAGAACGGCGCTGAGGTATTTTGGAAAAAAATAACTTATCCGGATACTACTGACATTGCAAACGCGAGTAAATCCGTGGCGTGGGCAGAATGCTAGTGTACCCTGTAGGTGCTACTATGAAGGTCACATCACAGTCTCCGTTTGTTAATTCAGTAGGTTCCGAACAATATGGTCAAACAAGTCGAGTTATTCGAGCGTTTGATTGAACAGGTGTCGCTGCGGGCGCGCGGCCTCGTCGCGCCAAATCCGCGGTGTCACGGCGAACCGCAACCGGTTTCACTGCACTCTGCAACCACTTATTTACTCACTACCGACAACTTACCAAATTCTATACTTGTTAAATTGAAAATTTAACAAATTTTATGAATAATAGGTACCTAAACAAGTTAGCTGCCTCTTTGACCAGATTCTTTACACAGTTCAGTTCATAAGTTATTATTATAACAAATATTATTTATTTAAAACTGTCTCTTCACGCCTACGACAGGACTCTGACTAATGAAAACATTTGCGGTCCGAATAATAAACGTATAATTATATCGTGAACTTGGGAAAATGACTCACAGGAACATAGGATTTCATTCCATGTGACATTGAATATCGGTTTTACAAACGAGTAGGTAGGTAGGTACTTATTTCTAAATAATTTTCATTTTTTAAGAATTCTACTTAGTCATTTACTTAAAACATACTTATGCTCTATGTTGAATAAGCAGGACATTTTTAAGTCCAACCACTCCTACAATGTACTTGGTACTAATGTTATATTCTATACAAAAATGCTATAATTTATAAATACTTGTAGGTATTCGTGCGAGCGACTCGCAGTTCTACCGCGGTACAAACTGCACCGTGGTAGGTACTTTTAACTAGAGTTTAGCCTGATCTAATCGTGTTTATATGTTGTTTCTAGGAAAATAACACCTTTCCCTATCTTCAAACGAGTGGAGGCTATTTTAAAAAACGGCACACGCGAATGACGTTGCAGCCGGCTAATACAAGCGCCGGCCGCTAAATATAGCCGCGACGCAGGAACCGCATCAAAGGGCTGGCGACACCGACACGACCACGACACGACCAACATGCCCTAATTCTGATTAAATTTAGACGTGCTCTTATTTCACGTCTGACTCCACGAAATATTTACGGAACGGAAATAAATGTTCGGACAAACAATAATAATATATTGTGTTACGTGTTCATTTAACAAATTAGTTAATAGATTTGATTATTTTTAATTATGTGAGTTATTTACGTAGGTCCTAGCAGGCGACATGGTTTTTTAAATTGTATTTGAAATCTTGAAATCCTTTAAAGGGGTTGGCGCATATTTTCCCAAAATCATTACAGATCGGTGTAACTTTTCCTCCTCGCAAAATTTGCCAATAGACAAAGAAACTGTTAAGTCTGTTTAGAAATCAATAGGTACTATTTTAAAGGTTTAAATGTATGTTTGTTTGTTTGATGGAACGCGCTTAACTCAGGAACTGTTAAGTTGAAAAAAACATAGGCACCTTTTTACCACAGGAAAATGGCGAATAACGTATTCTCACAATTCTCCGCATTTTCATATTGTGAATCATACACATTTGGGAAATATAGCAATAACTAACAGGTAGCCTAGCCCTTATGCTGCATTGTAGCTCGTATTTAATATCTATTGATCTATTTATGAAGCCGAAGGTAAAACGAATTACTATAATGTAAATTGTAAGTGAAGTAAGCTTGAATGGCTCTCAAGCGCAGTAAATCGGTCACCCCACGAGACCACTCAGTAGTAAAGCATAGACTGCGCGTAGGCGTTTGTGAATGGGTGACGCAACGCGCCGCCTGCGCCCGCGCCGAAGCCTTCGAGACATTTTTGTTCGATGACATTAAGTCGATTATTTGCTAACATCGCGCCCACGGATATCAGTTCGCTTATGACATAAGTTGGAGTTTATGGACATACAGAGAGATCTTAGGCTTTTATGGTACTATGATGTCATGCAAAAGATACCTGAAGGGTACATTAAGGGCACTAAGATATTTCTTAAAAGTAATAAAATATTTATAGCATGTTTATGCGTTGTGTAAAGCTAAACTACACACATGACATACATCGAAACTGTTTTTCTGAGCAGAATAAAAACATTTTTTTTATACTCGATAAGTCTTCATTTGACCGTGATGTAAAGGGGTCTGAGATGGGGCATGGAGGCCTAGAATGTAGATGGCTCTTCCGGACCACATTATGAAACACGAAAAAATCGTTTCACGCACTGGCCCAGCCCGGAGGGCGGTGACAAGCCGCGGCCGAAGCCTACCACCAGAGACTGTGACTAAAAACATAAAAGAACAATCGGCACTCTTATAGATAAAAACCCATCTCTTCCTAGCAAGTTTTAAATGTATAGAATACCAAATTATAGAAACTACTAACAAAATATAGTTAGTGAGAATGTATATCAAGATTGAAAACTCGTTATTATAATCCGTCATCAATAAATGTATTTAATTGAAACGAATCGAAGATGATCGAGGAATAATAAAAGTTATAGCCGATCGCTAAAGCTTTAATAATAACTATTACACCAACAGGTACAATTACTAATTACAAGTCTTAGTCATTTCTGTACAAGCAATTACAAATTACTATAATTGGCACTACTGCAACATATTTAATAATTACCTAATAAATGTTCTATCAACACTCCTTTCTCAAACATATTATTATCAATTAGTTTTGAATGTTATCTAAAATTTAAAAACTGAAACTAAAAATATTGTGTTCCTTTTTTTTTGTATTTGCTATTCAAGAGCTTTCGTCCCTGTTGGTCCTCGGTAACGTCCATACTTCATTTAAATACATGAGACAAAGCAAGATTAAATCTCAGACATCCTGGTAAATTTATAGCTCGCCTTATCGCGGTTCGCGAGAAACATCCAGCATCCTTGACCGCTATTCGACTCGCGTCACATGACATCATCTCGGAGCCTTTTATTTGCAAAACCCCTCTCTCTTTCACTCACACACTTTCAATATAGCTGTTTCAGCTGTTATTTAATTACTAAACTAAGGAATGCTTTCTTGGAACGTCAGTTTAAACAATAACAGTTGGTTTTGGAATGGCGCCACTTGGGATGTGAAACAGATGAAAAGCTCTACTTCAAATGCCAAAGATGTACTTGAAAAGCCAAGATTGTAAATAATATGGTACCTAAAGTGTACTTTGACGAGCACAAACGGTCGGGGTACAATTAGCGGGAGCAGAGAGCGGTGGAATAATGAGTCTGTGTTTAGCTGATCTAAGCTAATTAATTACTCATATACGATGTTTTGTTACCATGATGGGTCAGAAGTTCGGCTGTCGGACCAATAACTGAAGGTGGAATACATTAAATTTGTTTTGTTATAATTTTGTGGAATGACTTAAAAGGTAAGTTCTTAAACGTTTACATTATTCCTTACAAAAAAGTTAATCTGTGCGTAGGTAGAGCGTTATACTAATGAGCATAAAATATACCAATAAATCAAGAACACGTCTTACGTAATACAAAACATCCTATCTTCTAGGCGAAGGCAATTATTTGCAAGGAAAATACTAGTCTAGTGGCGATAAGCAGTGATAAACGATTTCCTATTCAGAAACAGAGGACAGGACCGGTTCGCGCCGCGCGTCGGGCGAGCGAGGCTACGGGCGAAACACAAGCGAGGATAGATACTGCACATATTTTTCTATGTTTTTGTAAATAGTGATATCTGCTTCCCTTTCTTACTAAGCTTCAGATATTTTGAATAAACTTGTTAATTAAACAACCTTGAATTAAATTATAATAAACGTAGGCACATTATCACCTCGGTCCATAAACGGCGGCGCGGCGACTCAGCCAAATTCAGCGAATTATTCGCAGATATAACTCAATTGAACCACAAATTATAATTACTAAGTAAATTGAACTTCAATGCCATTTGTCAAGAACAGTCGTGGATATGACATCACTGCAGCGGCGTGTCATCGCGCGGGGTCAAGTTTGTGTTAAACTTACTTTATGTTCTTACTCGCGGACACAGAATAATAAATTACTACGTAACAGAAGCGTCATCCCATTCAACGAAACTCGACTTGCTAGCGAACAGGATTTTGCGAACAGGAGTTTTAGTCAACACCCTGATTAAATAATACCAACACGTATCGCTAGATGGAATAGATCTGTATTACTGGCTACTCCATACTAGGTGCCGCTGCTAGTATAAATCGAACGTAATTAATGTAATTTTATAGAATTCAAAACAGCGACCTCTAGTAGTGAGTGAAGTAGTTAATTATTGTTAATAAAATATCAGTAGATGGCGTTTGTATAAACTAAGTAGTGTAGTTAAAATATAACTCTTACTAACTTTCATGTAGCGCAAATAGGGTACATGACTAAAATAATAATAATTAGTCTCACTTCTCTCACTATACCAATTCTCTGTAATATTTTCATATTGTTGGTGTTTCAATAAAGAATATTGTATTGTATTGTACGCGGAAAAATAAGTACCGCGAAATAGGTACATATTTTCTCGCGGTTAAAATAGGTATCTTTTGTTCTTTTTGGGGATTAGAGAATTTGTGTATCAAATGTCAGTGCCCTAAATATTTTGCGTTAGAATTATTAGTATTACCATAAAGCTATAATTAACATAAATATATATCAACTTAATTTAAGTCGGTTATATTAAGAAATTTCACCAGATCTTATTATTTTAGACTGTTTTATAGTCACTATGTTTAGTTTTCCATCTATTTAAATGTGTGAATGTAAGTTCTTAATAAGATTTTCTTATGGAAGTTGCAGATAACAAAGTCAGGCTTTAGAGATACAGATACCTAATTAAAAAACAACAAAAAGGAGTGCTAACAGTTAAGTGCAGATTGATTGGAATCTGGTGCTTAATTGTTATTTTCTTTTGAGACTCTCGAGTAGGTATATATGCAGATTTTCGGTTTTCCTTCCCCACTTTTACCCTCATAAGTACTCATAACTTATAAACAGGTCAACCGATTTTCATCAAACATGTCAAAGAACACTCGCGCGAAACTCATCTTTCATGTAACTATCCGTTCGGGAGCTATGATGTCCCAGGCAGACAGACAGACGCAGACATACAGAGGTTTGTCTGTCCCCCTTTTGTGTCGGGGGTTATAAAATGTTGCAAAAAACAAAACTTAATTACTACATTAATGACAGGAATGGACAGGCCTTATACCGACGTAACTAAACATTTTATATGTAGGGAAATAAAAAAACGATATCAAAGTTATAAAACATCGAATATATTATACGCAAAATAAGGTCAACCAAACCACAATGAACCCTCCAAAACAATCGCATTGTAAAAAGTAGGTAGTTAAAGAGTTTTAAAAAATTGTTCTGTCATGTTTTTGCATAAATTAAATAAACAGTGAGGCTAAATAATATCATAGATTGTAAGCGGCAAGACTTAATATCCCCGGGCTAGCAGTCCATGGAGTTACTTCATTTTCGTGTTAAGATAATGAACATAGAATCTCAAGTACTGTTAGGGACGCTTTTGCACTGTGATACATTCATCGCAGGCCAGCTAAGGTACTAAATCAGCAACGTTCCTTCTAAGCAAGCAGTGTATAACATTGCCTTGTTTTCATTCGAATTCAATGAAATACTTTTGCATCATTTCACAAAATACTAAATATCTTCAAAACTAAAAAAGGCCGTAAGGTACTTTTTCGCGTGCACCGTCATATTTTTTAAACCAGTTATGCAATGCTCACTAACACCGAAATATCTTTCAGTAAAACAACAGAGGAGTTCTTTTCAGACCTCATGGCCGAAACAGCATTTGAATTTTATTACTTTGTACGAATGTCGGCTGAATGCGGATAGGAGCGTGCGTGCCTGTTGCGTGCGTCACAGCAACTTCAGTCTCGGTGCCTACGGACATCGGGCGCGATCGGGCAGCCTCGGCTTAAGTCGTGAATCGCAACGGCCGCGGCGAGGCACGGCGCGGCGCGGCGCGGCGCGCCCGGGCGCCCGCGCCCCGCGCGCCCCTACCAGATTCCGGCGCTCGAGCCGAGCACACGAGTCCCTTGCTTAACGCAATACAAGTTCATATCATATTCAGCGCTTTTTTATTTAAAACTACTTCACTTAGTAGGTAGGTACGTAACTTTGGGAATATTACTAATACATATTTTTTATTGATTCGTTCGTATAGATAATCGTTTGTAGTTGATTGTTATGATTTATTTTTGGTTTGTAGTAAATCCAAAAAAGAATACCTAGGGCGAGTTTGAAGAATTGTATCCTATTAATCTTTGGAGAATATTATTTGGCACTGGATTATGTATGATTTTCTAGAAAGTGCTCTAGGTACCTGTAGTACCTAGAGAAAATTACTTAGGAACTAAAAAGTCAGTAAGTATGAAAGAAAAAAAAATTAGGAAGAAAATAAAATTACCTTACCGCTAGGTAGTGTAGAAAATTCGGGGCGAATAATAAAATACTGCTAGAATTGTAGGTATAAAGTATATTTTTGTACGCATCAGTCAAGCCGGTTACAATCACTCGTGAGGGTTCCGTAACATATTTTAAGCTTATTTTTGTTTTTTATATTTACATTACAATAGGTACAATTCAATCCTAGCAGAAAGCTAGAATAGAATATTCTTTATTGCACACTTAAATATACAGGGGGTAGGTCACCTCGTTACGCATCCATTCAGGCTAGCTATTACCTTAGTCCAATGTCGACGAATTCCGAGTTATCATAATATCCATGATTTTTTAAAAATTTACCAAAATCATATGCTTATTCATTTATAGTAATCAAACAGACAGTTATTTAGCCTATGAATTGCCTATGAGTGCCTATGAATTTGTTTGCGTCCCAGCATAATGTGTATTCAATCGATAAACACCAAAACAATCATCCGTATCCAAATAACTGACTAAATGGGAGGTATATAATAAAGAAAAAAAATTCAAAAATTAAAATTACTTTTTGAAATAGGTAGTTCTTTTTTAGATAGAGAAGTCTAAAACATTCGAACATTTTTAAAAACATTAAGTATTATTGCCCTTTCGATTTCGATTGGTGTATCATACTCGTTGATGCTTGCCTATTTCTCAGAACTAGAGTAGGTACATAAACCCAACTTAAGTCCGGTTACAACAAAGAATTTTAAAAAGTCCTAATTATAGAGGTTAATTAAACATTTTATTAATATTCAAATCGTTTATAATTAATTTTCAAAATGTGAACCTTGGTTTCTTATACATTTTCGGGCCCTATTTCGCACTTCAGTGGTTGTTGTTTTTAATAACATTTCGTGTTTTTTATTGTTTATATACTTATAAACAAATATAATCGTGTTTTCGAAAAGATGGAATCCAAGATAAAAGTTCGAATTATAACTTACCTAAATATGTAGGTGATAGCTTCACAGATTCTGAGATAAATAACGATTTCTAACTATAAAATTACATAAGGTACTCAGGAGACATTATTAAGTAGTTTAAATAAGCATTTAAGTCTCATTTAATTGTGTTAATGTTAACTTTGATTGATTCAACTAATAAATGGAATGGTGGACACTTTGAGTAATTTATTTCAACAGCACTTACAATTCTGTGACATGTGTTAGATTTATTATAAAAACAAAACAAAATAGGAGAGAAATGAGGAGGCAACATAAGTGCGCAGGAGGTGTTCACCGGATACTACTTGTACTATTTTGTATTCTGTGCCGATACACAAAGCCAGCTATCTACGTGAGTCCATTCAAATGAGGAGCGTCTCCTCATTCATTCAAAATACTCAGAACTCCGGTTCAATTTCAACTTCAAATCTGTCTAAAAATGCTACCATCCTATGTTTGATAATTTTTTAGTATATGAAGATGTAGGTACGATGATTCATATTATTATTCAAGTTTATTTATTTATAATAAAGAACATAAATACATTTTTGGTTTTGAAATAGGTTTAGTACTTTTTAGGTGATAAATAGTTTTATCGGGAAGATCGCGCAGCGTGTTACGCAATGCTTGCGTAACGCTGGCTGGGAAGTTACGTGGCTAGTTACGCTGAGGGCGCTGGACGTTACAGTGGTTATGTTATGATGTTATTATAACAATATTAATGTGGTTACCACATATAGATTTAACATTAACAAACAAATGCTTGTCAAACATGCACATAACAGAAAAAAAAACGAAATTCAGCTATTTTGCCCATTCTTTGATAAAGTCTTCTGTAGAATAAAAAGCTTTTTTCAGAAGACATTTTTTTTTAAAAACCTTAAGCTTTCGATTGGGTCAGCTCAGTTATAAACTGCGGAAGCTTATTACAAAAACGGACACAATTTTCCCTAAAAGAGTTCCCAACCTTACGTAATCTAAACGTAGGGATTTTATCGAAGGCAGATCCAAAGTCCAGTGTGAGTTGTATGCAATTGGTCAATCGAGTATAGCGGTATCGGAGTCCATAAACGTAGCAAGGGTCAAACAATAAAGCAGGTAATCGTCCAATATACAATCCGAGGTCAAAAGAATTAAATGAATTTCAAGAAAAACACTCAACAAACAGCGCAGCAAAGAAGTAGGTAACTACAACCTTACTGTACCTACTCGGCAATAGCAACCGCAACCGGCGAGCTGTGCTGCCAGCTATATTTTTACGAATACGTAAACTAACAGAAATCCAGGCAAATTATTTTTGGCATTATAACAAATATTGTAATTTTCATATATATTTATTGTAATGCAAGTACCTAGTTCTTGTATTGTTATGCCTGCCTCGCGTAATGTAAGATAAGGGCAAGAAAATTATAATGAATAATTAATTTATGTTCTCTATTAGATAGTAAATTGATCATCTGTTATAAATCTATAGCTGCTGCCATTTTAGATTTTGCACACTTTCAACTATATAGCTATGTAGCTTATTATCGATATTTAGAGAACAAGATATTTAGTTACGTTAAATTAATATTCAAATTTAACCCCTTAAATTAATATTAGATAAATAGTTTCAATTATTACAATAATTAGCTATAATAACATGCATAAACATGTTTTACATGCATAAAAATAATGTATGTAACTAACAAATAAGTTAATGTATTATGTGTAAAAAATAAATTATTGCAAAAATTTGAAAGACCTAGCGCATTTGTCGTAACACTTGTTGGAAGCACCGGAAGCACCATATCAAAATTATGATTGTTCAAATGTTTCATATTTTGTTAAAGAAAGGGTTAAACGGCTGAAATTTGGAGTAACTTTAAATTCTGAAATCTATCCTTTGTTTTTAACAATATTTAAAGCAAATTTTCTGCATTGCGGACCTGTGTAATGAATTTATTAAATACTTTGTTTGACGTTCTTTGAGTCATTTAGCACAGATTGGTTAAAGTTTGAACCAATCTGCTACAGTTTAATTCAGCTACTTGGCAACAGATTACGTGACTAACGTTGCACGCCATCTGTGATCGAGTAGCTCTTTTTATAACTTTAAAAAATCCGACACTGGTAACAATAATAGTAAGCCTAATGAGTAACTAGTTCCACAGTTCACCGCTAGAGTGCATTGCATGCTTTGCACAACGCGGCATTTCTTCTGGATAACACCCCATGCTCGCGGATAAGCTTATCTGGTCCATAAGTTACCCACTTACATTTATAATTAAGTGTTTTATCGTTTTTTACGATCGGGGAAATAGCACGTAGGTAGATGCTAAAATTAAATCACCGTTTCGGCCATGAAATGTCCACTGCTGGACGTAGGCTGCCCTTAAAGTTTCGGTTTGTTATTATCAGGGTACGTTTTTGCTTAGAGCGCTCGAATTGTTTTTGATAAATATTATTATTACCGTATAAAAATTGTTGAATTCATAAATGTTAATTGAATTACGTACGTACTCGTGCAAAAAATAGTTTAAACTAAAATGGGCATTGGGCATGCTAGGACAGCCGCGGCCAGCGCACGATGGTCGCCGTCTCCGAATTGTGCGTGTGTAGGAATGACTTCCCGCCAGTTCCACTTGACACCCACTGATCGACGACACGCAGGCGGTGTGTACGTGTGTCGGTATGCATGTATATGTAGGTATCATTGAGAGAACTCAAGGTGGTTTACTCCATAAAATCTGTAAGCTTGTAATATCACACCTCTGAGTAGGTGTAGTGTAGACCACCTCCGAATAGGTTGCCATGTGATCTAAATTATACAGAGACGGACAGACCTCTAACTCAATAATGCATGAGATTGAAGCAGGATCGGTTCGAAGAACAATGTAATTAGGTAATTTCATAGGTATCTAACTAATAACCTGGGTTATTATAATGTTTCAAACAATTCTGTAATCCATAATGTACCATAAATGTTTTCTTAAAAAATGCATTTCAAACAACAACCGAACGAACGTTGTCTTTAGTGACACTCGCCAAATAAAAAGCGGCCCAGGCGTTTGGTCTTTATAGAACTTCAATAGAACATGCAAAGATACACATACTGATGAACACATGACCACTCCTTTGCGTCGCGCAGTCGGGTAAATAGTTTCCGCCCATGACAGAACCCAGGAACATAGACAGCAGCGCCTCTAATTGTTAAATTAGTAAGTTTATTCAGCAAATTAGTGGCATTAAAACGCGCTCAAAATAAAGTGGAGTCATCAGCGCGAATATTATACAACTCTGAGCGACCGACTCAGACGCACAGAATCACAAATAAAGCTGTAGTGTAGTATCGGGCTGTTCGGAAGGTGACCCCCCGCCGACCGCCGACGCCCGACGCCCGACGCGACGCCCGACAGACCCGGCGACTTTGGGCCGAAACGAGTTCCACGCTTGCAAAGTTTATTTATCATTGTTTTCAGGCAGTCGTTTTAGTTTTAGGACTTGCTAAGACGATGACTGCTTTAACATTCACCTACCAAGGTACCTGCTACCACTTCTTTAAATAATAAATATTTCCGTACAATCCACACAACAACATCTAGCCCCGCGGTAAGCTCTAAGCTTGTGTTACGGGTACTAGACATCTAATATAGGTACTACTTAATATAATAGGCATACATACATACATTTTTTCTCATTTGATCTTGGACGAGATCAAATAAGTAGAATAAATATAGATTAGATATAGGTAATAGGTTTAAACTGTACGTACATTATTATTTATTTTTTGGTTTTTATCACAACAAAAGACTTGAAAACTTATTCCGATCGTAACATTTTTGAGAACAAGGATCTATGTATTTGTTTTGACATGACATGAATCATTAGCATTCATTACATAATATTGAAACTAAACATTCAGAGATATTTAGGCTAAACATGACCTAGAGATTGGATAAAAAATTACAAGCCATTTTTCGAAAAAAATGCCTCCAAATCGAAATGTTATAGAGCAAACTATGTTCACCTGGAGCGTGCGAGCGTGCGTGTGAGAAGGGGTGCGGTGACACCCCTTCCTATATCCATTCCATCCATTGAACACCTTGTATAGCGCACGTGTTATTCTAATGTTAGGAATGGATTATGTGTGTAACTAATTCTAAGTCATTTGTCATTCGCTATTAAGTTTTAATTGCTAAGCCATATTAAGGCAGGACATAACTATCTGTACTTAATACTGTGACTGCGATGAATAATCTATTAAGTAGATGTGTATATATCTTCCTACTCAAGTAGAGTGAAGGGAGATTGGGTTACGTTCATCATCATCACCCTATTAACGACTCCCAATGATGGGACACAGGGACTTCTCTCTTGACGAGAGAGGTTAGGCCTTAATTCACCACGTTGGCCGAGTGCGGGTTGGTGAATGTCACATGTCCTTAAAACTCTTTAGGTTCTCAGAACATGATGGTTTCCTCACGATGTTGCCTTCAGCGTTGAAGCACGTGTTTTTAAGCGCTACAACATTTTCAAGACGGAAAAATCGGGCGGGTTTTAAACCCACGACCTTCGGAATGAAACTCGAGTTTGCTCCCACTTAGTCAACACGGCTTTTTACGATAGTAATACTTTAGTAACTTATTATTCTGTCCTTATTATAAATGACAGAAGTTGTATACTTAGAAGGTATGTGTGCTTAAATCAAACTCAAACAACTCTAGATGTTGCTCTCAAAAAAAATTGTGTGACTTCGTCTTCGTGGGTCAAACGGAAAAAGTCGTGAGAAAACGACTTAGATTCAAGATCGTTGCTCATAACACTATTATTATTCATGTTACGTTACGGGTGTTTAGATGTTTATAGGGTCCTTTAATACCCTGTCACGTTCACCGACCAGCATATATTATGTGCTGATTGAAAGGTCATATTGTCGTAAGCTCTTATTTACATTCTAAATGCCCGGCAGACAGGCTCAGCACTGGGTAGGTAGCAGGTAGCTGCTAATACGACTCGCCTTGTCTTAAAAGTAACGAGTGGCCGTAGTAATTTTAACTTTTCGTAGAGCCTTAAATTCATCATCATCATCATTATCATCGGTAAACCGTCCGCTGTTGTGAGTCATCACAATCAAACACATCCAGTTATTTCGGTTGGAGGCGGTGGACATTTACCGCGAACCCATATAACATCTAGCCTTGTTATAAGCTCTAAGCTTGTGTTACAAGTCATCAAAAAATCTTACTTAATATAATAGACATACATGTAGGTATAAGATATTTAAAATATGCATACATATTAACACCCAGACCAGGGAGACAGTGCTTGCGGAACATACAAACACTTGGACCCTCGGCGGGATTGAACCTGCTACCTCTTGCGCCGCAAACGGACCTTCGCCCACCGTGCCACGGAGGCAGTCAATTCGTATTCATTTATTTTAATATCGTACAGATATACAAGTCACATTTTACATAAAATAAATACTTAACATTACGTATCTAAATATGTAGTAAGTATGTGAAACCTTATATCAAACTAAACATCTTTCATTGTAGGTATTATACTTTTGGTAAACATGTAGAACACTTTTTTTTAAGTTACCACCAGTATACACTCATGTTTTATGCAAAAAAATATTATTTTTCTTATTCTCAAATAAATACATCATTTCATTTACCTATAAGTATGATTCAAAATGAAAATCAAAATCTAGTACTAGCAGCACCAGTCTATCAGCAGGCCTCTAAGAGATCCCCTGAGCAGGACTAGTGTCGCACCTGGGCGGGCGGCGCGGCGGGCGGCGGGCGGCGGGCGGCGGCGAGGTGACGCAACTTCCGGATGAGGCGGAAGCCCACTCGGCGCGGGCGCACGCCAGAAATACGCCACTAGTACTATGATGAGTGTGCTAATGATGTATTCGCGACTGTGGGACGGACTGCTGGCAGCACACCGACATCGGCCAGGGTGGTTGATACGCCAGCGCAGACATTTGTGAGGAAACTCAGCGAGAGATGTGTGAAACGGGCCAATAAGTAAATATAACAATAGGTATAAAACATTTAAAATAATACAATTACTTTTAGAGAGGCCAAGCTCTATAGGTTCTTATCAATGCATCCCCCTACTCAGCTTCGCTAAATATCTCGTATACATTCTTGTGCCTGGGAATATATTTGATACTAGCTGCCCGCCCGCAGCTTTGCCCGCGTAATAATAAATGTTCCCGCGGTAAAAAGCTTTTGTCCAGTAAGTACTGGGAAACAGCTATGTCCACGCCAAATTCGACTCAAGTCGGGCTTCGCGCGAGCAGCTCGTAGCAATTGTATTTTACCGCAGTGAAAATAGCCTGCGTGTTATTCTGATAATATGTAATCTATATTATTGTAAAGTTTCATCAAAATCCATACAGCGTTTTTACGTGACATAGCAACAAACACACACACATATAACATCCTCATTAACTTTCGCGTTTATAATATAAGTAGGATAGGATAAGAAAATTGGGCATGCCCAAGACGTAATACACTGTCCGTACCTATCCTCTCTGTTTGTGCTACGCGGAGGTGAAGTGGGTGTCGGCCCACTCCCACGACTCGATCATCCATTCAAACTACTTTTAGTTTAATATTTATTCCTAGTTCGAGTCAGACGTTTCTACAAATAGAACTGCGGATCTCAGTAAACCATAATCGTGTATCGTCCTACCATAGAAAATACTTTATTTTGAATATTTACTGGCTCGTTCCGGCTTTGCACGGATTCAATAACCTTCCTCAATATCTAGGATCAATCTAACTTTGGACGCAGTTTGCATGAAGACCCGTTCAGTAGCTTTTAGGTTTATTGCGAACATCAAAACAGACAGACACGGTAGGGAATTTACTCGTATTATAGGTAAAGATATTTTTTCCTTCATTGCTTACGATCTCCGCAGGTGTTGCTGAGTGGACAAGCTGGTCTTAATCGCACCTCCTGATGTCCACTGTGTATCCTCAGTGCAATATCACAGGTCAATATCCCGCCTGGTACCGCGCGCGCGCTCCCTGCGCGTGCGCCGGTCAGCGGTGGACGGCTGCCAAGCACGGTACTGTACCTACTGGAAGGTGGACACGTGACTCAGCTCCAACAATGAATGAGATAAGGTTAGGTTCGGTAAGTAAATTTAATGCTAAAAGCTTTGTTGTTCTATTCGGCGTACTGTCAATATAATATTATTTCCTTGACATTGTATTTTTATATTAAATATTTAAGTTTAATTTGACCTGTGCTTCTAAGGATATAATCGTTTTGAACTCGACTCTGACACCACTTTCGAAGAACTTAACTAGGTATCAATTTTGTTTTTATTATTTATTAAAAGAAGCCCAATCAATCCAACCTCATACGTACCTACAAGATCTTACATCTTCTATGTTATTGTGCGTAAGATCAGGTGACGCGGCCCTGGTGGGTGTCCAATGTAATGGATTCCACGAACTAACGCAGAGCGACCTCACCGCCGCCGCCGAGGATAACTAACTCCGAGGCCGAAATGTGTTTAGAAAACAAAACATTTATCTATTCTATACCGAAATGCGCATTTTCCTGTCGTTTGTATAAAGAGCTACCAACGTCGCAAATTCGAGTAACGCGACTAAATTTATCCTTATTTCAACAAAGTGCCCTTCTTCGTGTCTTGCAATTAGGTTTAGCAAACAGACTCTTCTCTGTCTGTTTGCAACATTAAACAGAGAACTGTCCAAATATCAAGATGGTGCCTAATCTTGCTCGTAAACTTCCACAAATACTTAGAAGTCTTATAGATATCTGAACTGAACAAGCGATATATACGTCACATTACTTCAGTAATGGAAAGTCCAGGCGGGCATTCCTGAGGCAGAATTTATTTATTTCAATTCGAGTTCGAGAGATTCATCTATTAATATCCGGCGCTTCTAATCGCAAGTTGCCAAAATAACGGCTTTCTGCTCGCTTGTGGATAACTCGTTCTACACAAACAACAAGTCTCAAATGTATGTATTTTAGCCGTCCGAGGCACCTTGAAAACACTAAAGTATTGCAAAACACCTAAATGTCGCACTTAAGGTGAGCGGTGACGCCGGCGCAGGTACGAAACGAAGCCATTTAAATAAATTAACAGACAATCGTCGTTAATACTATTCAAATTAGTTTATAACATAAACGTAACATTAGTTAAATAGTGTGTGTTATTTTGGCCAATTCGTCGATCTCTTTGATTTATCGGCGAATAGCCCATAGGTAGGTACTCCAGAATCCTGCTTCCAGTAAGTGTATTAACATGTTTTAATTCGTAACAAAATTACCTACACGTATAATCCAGTGTCGTCTAATGAAATGAATGTCTAGTGAAGCGAAAACTGTCCCCGTTTTTAATTGTCTAATTAAAAACGGGGACAGTTACTGTCGAGAAGGCCATAATGAAATAATGTTTTTGTTTATGAATTTCATATCGCGTCCAGTACCTACCTATGTAAATACAAGATATTTCTATGATTAATAACTAGCTTCCACCCGCGGCTTCACCCGTGTAATGAGATTCACCGGTAGCTTTTGTCCTTAACTGGGACAACAGCAATGGCCGTGTCAAATTTGATCCAAATCGGGCTTCGCTTGCACTAATAGATTTGTTTTATAGGTTTATAGAGGCCTATGTATTGTTCTGATATGTAAGCTAATTGACTGTGAAGTTTCATGTGTCATCCAGTAGTTTGTCGTGATAAGCAACGAACACACTTACAATCTTTCGCGTTTATAATATTAGTAGGGTAGGATTGGTTCCTCGTTGCCGCAAGACGCTCAACCTGCTCCCCGCAGCGCTCGCAGGCGGAGTGCGGAGCCGTGCCAGCCGCCGCCGCCGCCGCCGCGCCGCCGCCGCCGCCGCCGCCGCCGCCGGTATTAGCGGCGTGATGTCATTCTTCTGTTTACTTCTGCGATTGTTCGTGGTGAGCGAGGACGCGGGCCTCAGCCTTGCGCCTGCCTCACCTCACACCGAAGCTCCTATACATTTATGAGGTGGTTTTGGGTGGTGGTTGATGTATGATATTGATGTCCTGATATGAGCCCAGTTGGGGCATTATACAACATCTCAAGTGTCAGGTATCGGCTTTGAATTCTCAGCTCTCAATTCTCGCTCGCTGGAGACGCTCAACAACAACCGCGTATTTTCGTTTCTTGTGAATGCTGGTCTTTACGGTTACATTCATAGCGTTCGACCGATGCGACACTTTTGCGAAGATGTCTTTGTGTGACTACAACAGTTTGTTTTGAAAACTTATGGTATGCGATTTGTTTTGGGTATGAAAACTAACTTGTTACTCCATGATCGGATTTAGATTTTGTGTTTCAAAGTTTCGGATCCCTCTGCGATTTTATACGTTATTATCCCAATCCTACAAGTAATGAAACTTCATTAAAATGTAGATAACGTATCAGAATAACATTATAGGCTACTTATTATTAACACGATAAAATACCAGCTTCCGCGGGGAAATCAATTATAGCGAGATGAGCACTATTTGGATCAGAGTTGGCACGAATATTAGCTGTATAAAACATAAAAAGCAAAAGCTACTTTTTACCGCAGGAAATTGCATTATTAGGAGGAAGAAGCGGGTAGACAGATTGTGTAATATATATTCTTGTGTGATTTATGTACAGCGAGCGTTATAATCCCTCATCCTCATTTGTTAACAAGAAATCTACGAATACGAATAGAATCCTTTGTTTAGAGTAATGTAACTATAAACAGAGCAACGCAGCTGCAGACATGCTCAAGCGTAATACCTATGTACCATTGGGTAGAGTGTAATCTTAATTGATAAGCCTTTATGAAGTGATGAGGACTCCTTCAGACACCATGTAAGGCGAGCGAGTGTCTCACCATCACCATACAACGAGAGTAGGTACACGTGCACAAATAATGCTATCGCGCTGCGAGTCACAACAAGCGTAAATAACGGTTATAAGAAGACATTTATTGTTCTTTAATGTTATGTGAATAGTGTTCCTAAAAAAGTCTCTAATAATATTTTATCTATTAAGGTGAGTTTGTATAGAATCAGTGTTGATATTTTGATCAATCAATCAATACTAAAAAAACTTTTCGCATTTTATGCGATTGCGAGCTGAAAGAGAGGGGCATGTGTTTATTTGTGTGTACACTAAAGATTTCACGAGATGTGACGATGGTCGTCGCTAATTAAGTTTGTTTCCTTTCTCCTTTTTAAAGCTATTGCTTCCTAGGTGGTCCCATTAACATTAGATAAGGATTCGAGTCGCTTTTTAAAAGTACCGCTATCTTTAATATTCCTTATCCGTACGAATTACTTTTATTAAAATGACTAGCTGTCCGTCCGAGGCTTGGCCCGCGTTATAATAGATTTACCCGCGGTAAAAATTAGCTTTTCTCCTTTAACGAGAAAACAGTTATTTCCATGCCAAATTTCTATTAAGTATGAAGTTTCATCAAAATCCATCCCGTGAAAGAGCAACAAACAAACTGACATCCTCACGAAACTTGCATTTATATTAATATTAGTAAGGATAAATGATGTAGGATACCTGACTAACTCTATTAATAGTAGGTACTAATTTACCTGGGTATTTAGGCTTATACATCTAAGGTAGATACTCTGAGTGGGTTTCGTTGTAATGCTCTATTTGTAGAGATTTCTCGAGCGATTTATAATCGAGAGGCGAAAATATCGATGAGAATAGCTTCAATAACAAATGAATGAAAATTCAGAAGACCTTGCCCCGCTCCGCGGCTATTTCTGAGGAACTGGATGCGTCAGATGCAGATCTCGCGGAGAAACAAACACGTAATAAATACTCATAACTTGCAAGAAATCTTTAGTCACCCGCTAAAATGGTATTGAACGTGCGAGAGCCTCGTCGAGGGGGGGTCAGCTTGACTCCTGTTTGATGTTTGCTTAACGCTAAAGCAATATGATGTTGATGACATAATGGTTTAACATAATGGTTTGGTTTTTGGTTGATATCCCGTCTCAGGTAAAAATGAACTTCTACTCATCCGATGAAATAACTGTTGTTGTCGGGGAAAATGTGCCAAAAAGTTACCTTGGACTACATTTTAACGATCAGCGGTAGCGATTCGTTAATGCGAAAGGTTATAGAGTTTAAAGCACGATTGTCGAGAGACAAATGTCGCTATATGTGTGCTTATAAGATATTGTACAAAATTGTCTTCCTATTTAAAAAAATCGTAAGTATTTCCAAATAGCACCTCCAGGTTTTATTTCATAACTCAGCGACTTGTTATGTTCCGATAAGGGTACAAGTCTATTTATTGGTTTACAACTTTTTTTCAAGAAATAAAAAATGTATGTTGTTGTCATCGTTCGCTCACTATTTGCTAGCGCCAGGCGTCTCCTGAGTCCTGTGACAAGCTATTCGTAGATAAAAGGCTTAATTTTCTCCCGTTGGGGCAGACAAATCAGATAGAACCTGTAGAATCCCCAGATTTGTTGATCAGATGTTCTACTATCGGTTTTACCATTTATCTTTACATTATTTCATTTGAGCACCTATCAACAATCCGCCGTAGGCCGTTAATGTAGCCGCACCCTTACAAAGGACAACCTCTGTTAAGGCAAAAAGTTTGTTTATCGTAACACCATTTGTAGTGTAGCTTTGCGGATAATCCATGTAACGAGCCTAGACACGAGTTACGACTAGTGTCCAGTGTGGGTCGTGTGACCTGCGGCGATGCAAAGGGTGGGAAATGTTTGTGGGTACACAAGTTGTGGTTGAGAAACTCGGCCCACGCGGAGACCTGCGGCGACTGCGGCGAGCAGATTGAAGGCATCAGGCGCCCGTGGGCCGTGGGCAGCGCGTGGGCGGGAGGGCTTCGCTGTCGGACGCGCTCGGGGAAAGTAAGGTACTATGGAGTTCTCCTTGGTACCAATATTGTCACTCGGTGACTTGCGCCCGTAGGTCCGTTTGTGATATGATATACCTACAAGAACGTATTTGTCCGAAGCATTTAAATCACTGAGTGGGAGGTGTTGATATTTGTATTACGTGTAGTACTCCGTAGATCACTAGCAAGCTGGTTACTGAGATTCAATGTTACAGCCAGTGGCGGATTTGTGTAACATTGTCACACTGTTGAGAAAAGCATTATGGTAGGTAGGTAAATTAAATACCTTTATTCTGCAGTCTGTTAATGTCCAAATACGAATGACCTTTGATAAACTTTTAAAACGTGTAATTAGGTACAAGATTAATGTATTAAATTTTGTCCATTCAACATTAGAATCAGGGTGCTGTAATGAAATGAAATGAAATGTTTTATTTGCAAGAATACAAAATTATTAATACATGTCGGATCTGATGCTCTAAACTGTCTTAATGTTTGTCTATTCTATTATCTAACATTACAATAGATATTAAAGATATCTATCTAGACTAGCCACAAATAAAAGGTTATTATTGTCAAATAAATCTTATTCGGGTTAAGACTATAGGAGAGTGTTCATCCTTAGTTGTGGCTATGTCTGCCTAATTCTAGCCTAGGTACTACCAGGTAAGTACTTTGCTTGCTCAGTCCTTTAGAACAGAACAGAAAACTTATATCTAGGTAGGTACCCAAGACCTAGGTAGCATATATAATATAACCATGATTGTATCTATCTCAATGGAAAATCGTCTATTGTATTTACTTAAAACTTAAGTAACTATAGCCGTGACTATAGCGAAGCTCTATATCTAACCCTTTGTAGAAAGTGTCTCGAAGCCGGGCACAGTGCGCGGCGCTTTCAAGTCCGAGGCGCTCCTATTAGTGCTTTTAGTACAGCTAGTAGCTATACTAGGCATACTAGGTGCACTGGTATGCAGGAGCCCTGCGCCTTATTAGTCCGCGGCTAACGGAGCGCCCGCGCCCGCGCCCCGCCGCGCTGCGCCCGCGCCCCGCCGCGCCCTGTCCGCGCCCCGCCGCGCCCTGTCCGCGCCCTGTCCGCGCCCTGTCCGCGCCCTGTCCGCGCGCGGCACGCGAAACACAACTAGACCTCACTAGAGACATTTACCAAACTTCTGCTAGATATAAATAAGTTTATGTAAACATAAAACATTTTTACCACCAATAAAATACAAGGTCACAATTTTACACGCAATTTAAATAGTCAAATTTTAAATCTTACCAGTTGAATAGAAAATCCAAAAACGTATTACAAAATATATCTCACAGCACTACACAATCACAAAACCATATTTTTTTTATTTTTTAGATAGTTTTCACGAGCGGTAATGTACGTTCACCGGCGCCGGCGCAACTCACGCGCGCAGACTGAAGCGCGAATCACACGCATCGCAACTTGTCTTGGAAGCTGACCACCAATCAGATAACTCCTCTCCTCTCCTAGTTATCTTAACGTACATCTGGAACTTAATTCCTATTTGTCTTATTAAGGATATATTTATACAATAATAAAGTAATAAATCAGTAGGACCCATACATTTCTACAAAATAAATCATAGTGAAATCCAACAGAAACAGTATCTCGACATCTTGTATAGATGTTTCGCTAGGGTGACAATAGATGGCGTTGATAGCTGGAACTGAGAGCTGTGCGGTGAACGGTTTACGTCGCGTGTCGTGCACACTCGCACCGCGCTCCGGGCTTGATGAGCGCTCTGATAACGAAGTAGGAACAATAATAACTAGATGGCGCTTATAGCAAGAACCTTACAGAGAATTTATTCCACCCATTGTAACAACTGAAATGTGAAGTAGGTATGTATTACAAAGTACAGTTGTATGGTATACGTTTAGTCTGCTGGTTTTGTGCCACATTTTGATGGTACGCTCGTCTGACTTGAATTAATGCTCACCAAAAATATCACTTACACAAATAAAAATAAAAATTTAATTAAAATAAATAGTCATACGGAAGTACGAGTAGACACAATTTTGGTAGATATCTTGCATTATCATGTACCTAAAAAACTACCTACTATAACTACCTTACCTACCAAACAAAGATCGAGCCAAATAATGCACAAATAATACATACAGTCATATTTATTTATTAACTAGTACCATAATTGTAGTCAGAACCATAGAAAATTTCTATGTCAGAACTTAGAAGGGTGACCGCTCTGCCTGCAACATTTTGCATTATTTATTAAATAAATGAGTATATTATTATCAGTAATAGAGTATGGGTACCTAAACATTTACATTTATAGCATTAATTAATTTATTAATATTGTTTATTTAATCATTTTAATACATATACCTAATTTTAGAAGTTTTAATTCGACAATGCCACTTTACAGCAGTAGCAATTAAATATAATTTTATGATGGACTTGTAATATATTGGATTTTAATAGAATTATTTGTATTAGGTAATCATAGTTTTAGTTAGTTGACAATGCCACTACTCGGCAGCTCAATTATTATGTTACATCTCATATTGAACGTCTTGTCTGTGTCTTTTGCTGTATTTTCTGTGTGAATATAATATAATACTTATTATTAGAACTTAACGAAATCAAGTGTACAATGTTGCATAATGATGAATAAACTACTATGAAACAGTTGAATTACAAGGTGGGTTCCGGTCCCGCCCACAGCGTGAATGTCCTGATCTCATAGGTACCTACTTATCCAATTCATTTTTAGGCATTCAATGATATTGTAACTTCTATAAAATACCTACATTCTACTGACCATTAGTTCACAGAACGTGATGGACATCCACATAATATGTTAAATATGTAGGTATACCTACCACTACAAAGTACTAGATAGGTACTTACACAGATTAGATGTACAAGCAACATTAGTTGGTACTCAAATAGTACAACTCGCTCACATACTAACATTGCGTTAGTTGTTATTACTCCAGATTACATAACTTATGTAGGTAACTGATATGTAAGTTATTTAATCTGGGTTATTTTAAATAAATATTTTCATGTTATTTTTTTTAATAGTAAACTTACTAGATCAATAAAATTAAAAAGGTTTCAGACAACATATTAGTCCATATAATATTAGAGAAATAAAAATTAAAATATTAACAAAATAACATAAAATTATCTGATCACCCTCGACACAAAACATTTCCAGAGAGTACCTACCTGTGTTATTATTATTAATTATTGTAAAAAATGTCATGATTTAAATGTGAACCCAACAACAATACGATACCAGATACAATACGACTAGACGAGTACCTACCATACTCTACCATACTCAACCGCTCTCTCGGATCGGAGCTCGGCTCCATTGTTCCAATTCGCCCGAATCCACGGCGGCAGCTGTGTTGCGGAGATCTTGAATCTATAGGTACCTACTTAGGTACAATATCAAAAAGCTAGTACCTACCTATAGAGATTGATGCTGGCTTGTTTAAACGCGCTTATCTCAGGAATTACTGGCCCAATTTGAAATAATATTTCTGCGTTAGATAGATAGCCTATTTATCGAGGAAGACTATAGGCTTTTTACCGCGGGAGAAAAGCATTTTTTTATTTTCCCGTAAAAACAACATTTGAGGGTAAATCCAGAAAAAAATCAGGGCAACGCCATGACGTGAACACGTGAAAAGCTAGTGAGTTATACCACAGATTAGATACATCATACGGTCGGAACTTGGGAATCCAATCCCGCATCAAAATCGCGATCCCGCAAGCCCGCGGGATCAAGGTCATCAATCCCGCGGATCCGCGGTGTGATTTGCGGGATTGATTTTATTTACTATTATTTTGGTTTTATGTAGTTAAGTGAAAGAAATAAACGTTTCATATTTAAAATTGTATTGAAACTTTAACATTATTCATTGGTTTTAGAGACATAAAGAGGTGAATTAATTAAAACGCCGGGTAAAAAGTCAGGTACCGATAGAGGGATCACACGACACATAAATCTAAATTTAAAATTTAAGGAAAACCCCCGATTCCAATCCCTTAATTTCCTTAAACGTAAAACAACATAATATTATGTAATGTGGATGCGATGCGATTTCATTTGATACCCCACACTAGTATATTTGCAGATTTTCGGTTTTCCTTACCCACTCTCACCCCCATAACTTTTAAACGGCACAACCGATTTTCATAAAACATGTCTAAGAACACTCGCGCCAGACTCACCTTTCATACAAAAAAAACTAAATTGAAATCGCTCCATCCGTTCGGGAGCTATGGTGACACAGACAGACAGACAGACACACAGACAGACAGACAGACACGTCAAACTTATAACACCCCTCTTTTTTGGTCGGGGGTTAAAAATAGAAATTCAAAACTTATAAATAAACTAGCAGCCCGCCCCGGCGTCGCACGGGTAAAAAAAACTTCCCGGTAATTTTTAAAGTTTTTTGTTGAAATTAAGTTATGTCAAAGACAATTTTATTTACAATGAAGTACTCTTAACCAACAACATATTTATTTGAATAAAGATTAATATTATTATGTTGATACAACTTAAACAAATTATTTCCATCAAATTAGGTACCATAAAAACGGGTTTTGTGAGTTAATCTTAAAAGATAGACATATACTATCACGGACTGTTTTTAGATCATTAAAAGAGCTATTATTCTTTAATACTTATTTTTTGTGTATCTTGAACCGTTTTCACGGCGCACGCAACGGAAGGCTTCAAAGATGAAATAATTTCTCCCGTTTTTTACACATTTACCACTATATCTTTGCTCCTATTGGTCGTAGCGTGATGTTATATAGCCTCCTTCCTCGATAACTGGACTATCCAACACAAAAAGAATTATTCAATTCGAACCAGTAGTTTCGGAGATTAGCGCGTTCAAACAAACAAACAAACACACTCTTCAGCTTTATAATATTAGTATGGATTTAGATTTATTATTTTTAAGAAGATTAAGGTAAGAGAAAACATACTATGCAATGCTCAAATTGGTGTAACCGATAACAAACATAAACTTGGTTCGGGTCAATTGGTGAAACGTTAGTTTTTTGTTTTATATTGGTGTATGTGTGGTTATAATTTTTTGTTCAAGCTAAGTATTAGTGTAAGAGCAATGCTGGTTTGCCAAGATACATACACCAACTTAACCTTCTTTGGTCATAGGATAGGAATACAACAATTCGACTTATGTAAATGGATCACATACCTACTCAGTTACAACATAATTACGACGGAAGTCTGCAAATTCACAGTTAAAATGTGTAGCGTAACTGTATTTTTTTAAAGCTAGAATTCTATTATTATGCTATTGGAAAGAGCAGAAAAAAACTATAAAAACTGTAAACTCAACTTATTTTACGTGTTTTGGTGGTTAACCCAATTGAACCTGCAACCGACGATAATGTACAATAGCTATGCTATATGCTAGGGTTTAGTTCTGAAAATAACTTTTTGGATGGAATTAGTTACCTGTTAACGAATTATTAACTACTAACTAAGCGACAAAATATTATCAAGCGACAATTTTTTTATTTCCGCACTCGACCATTCAGTAGGGAGCCGACCCCGCGCGGCAGATTATTTCGTGATCTTAACCCCCCCTCCCGTACCTCCGTGCCCGAGTGACGCCTGACACTCCACAACGCATAGTTAGCCGCCGAGCGGTATTTAAAAAAAAAATGATAGCGTGATATCTTTTGAATGGAATGTCAGAATCTAATAATTCAAAAAGTTATATAAAGGTTTTAAAGCAATCTTACATAATAAATTATTTATTTTGTTAAGGATTAATACCAAGATACAAATAAAGAGCCTTTTCAAACAGTGGTATTTTAATTTTTTAATATAAAAAATCGCTTATTGTCACAAAACTATAATAGTTAGAGATATGATGTAACGACGTTTTTTGTAGATAGTGATAAGTTCTACAAAGTTGTAATACATCACTTAGTTATATATTCAATAGTTTTCGCAGCATTCGCGATTAAAGAAAGATTTTAGGTTTATTTTTCATAAAAATCAGTTATTGTCACAAAACTACAATAGTTAGAGATATGATGTAACGACGTTTATTGTAGATAATGATAAGGTCTACAAAGTTGTAATACATCACTTTGTTATATATTTAATAGCTTTTCCAGCATTCGCGATTAAAGAAAGATTTTAGGTTTTTTTTTTTTTAATCGCTTATTGTCTCAAAACTATAATAGTTAGAGATATGATGTAACGACGATTTTTGTAGATAATGATAAGTTCTACAAAGTTGTAATACATCACTTTGTTATATATTTAATAGCTTTTCCAGCATTCGCGATTAAAGAAAGATTTTAGGTTTTTTTTTTTTTAATCGCTTATTGTCACAAAACTACAATAGTTAGAGATATGATGCAACGACGTTTTTTGTAGATAATGATAAGTTCTACAAAGTTGTAATACATCACTTTGTTATATATTCAATAGTTTTCGCAGCATTTGCGATTAAAGAAAGATTTTAGGTTCTTTTTTTTCACCATGGGTTACATTATCGGAGTTTGGTAAGAAATCATATTATTTTTGAAAACTAAATATAGCCTATGTCACTCAGGGATAGTGTAGCTTTCGAATGGTGAAAGAATTTTTAAAATCGGTGCAGTAGTTTCAGAGCCTATTCGAGACAAACAAACAAACAAACAAACAAACAAACAAACAAAAAATCAAACCTTTCCTCTTTATAATATTAGTATAGATAAATAAATATTAATTAATATACTCGCCTGAGCCCATTTTTATTTTTCTATACTAATATTATAAAGAGGAAAGGTTTGATTTTTTGTTTGTTTGTTTGTTTGTTTGTTTGTCTCGAATAGGCTCTGAAACTACTGCACCGATTTTAAAAATTCTTTCACCATTCGAAAGCTACACTATCCCTGAGTGACATAGGCTATATTTAGTTTTCAAAAATAATATGATTTCTTACCAAACTCCGATAATGTAACCCATGGTGAAAAAAAAGAACCTAAAATCTTTCTTTAATCGCAAATGCTGCGAAAACTATTGAATATATAACAAAGTGATGTATTACAACTTTGTAGAACTTATCATTATCTACAAAAAACGTCGTTGCATCATATCTCTAACTATTGTAGTTTTGTGACAATAAGCGATTAAAAAAAAAAAAACCTAAAATCTTTCTTTAATCGCGAATGCTGGAAAAGCTATTAAATATATAACAAAGTGATGTATTACAACTTTGTAGAACTTATCATTATCTACAAAAATCGTCGTTACATCATATCTCTAACTATTATAGTTTTGAGACAATAAGCGATTAAAAAAAAAAAAACCTAAAATCTTTCTTTAATCGCGAATGCTGGAAAAGCTATTAAATATATAACAAAGTGATGTATTACAACTTTGTAGACCTTATCATTATCTACAATAAACGTCGTTACATCATATCTCTAACTATTGTAGTTTTGTGACAATAACTGATTTTTATGAAAAATAAACCTAAAATCTTTCTTTAATCGCGAATGCTGCGAAAACTATTGAATATATAACTAAGTGATGTATTACAACTTTGTAGAACTTATCACTATCTACAAAAAACGTCGTTACATCATATCTCTAACTATTATAGTTTTGTGACAATAAGCGATTTTTTATATTAAAAAATTAAAATACCACTGTTTGAAAAGGCTCTTTATTTGTATCTTGGTATTAATCCTTAACAAAATAAATAATTTATTATGTAAGATTGCTTTAAAACCTTTATATAACTTTTTGAATTATTAGATTCTGACATTCCATTCAAAAGATATCACGCTATCATTTTTTTTTTAAATACCGCTCGGCGGCTAACTATGCGTTGTGGAGTGTCAGGCGTCACTCGGGCACGGAGGTACGGGAGGGGGGGTTAAGATCACGAAATAATCTGCCGCGCGGGGTCGGCTCCCTACTGAATGGTCGAGTGCGGAAATAAAAAAATTGTCGCTTGATAATATTTTGTCGCTTAGTTAGTAGTTAATAATTCGTTAACAGGTAACTAATTCCATCCAAAAAGTTATTTTCAGAACTAAACCCTAGCATATAGCATAGCTATTGTACATTATCGTCGGTTGCAGGTTCAATTGGGTTAACCACCAAAACACGTAAAATAAGTTGAGTTTACAGTTTTTATAGTTTTTTTCTGCTCTTTCCAATAGCATAATAATAGAATTCTAGCTTTAAAAAAATACAGTTACGCTACACATTTTAACTGTGAATTTGCAGACTTCCGTCGTAATTATGTTGTAACTGAGTAGGTATGTGATCCATTTACATAAGTCGAATTGTTGTATTCCTATCCTATGACCAAAGAAGGTTAAGTTGGTGTATGTATCTTGGCAAACCAGCATTGCTCTTACACTAATACTTAGCTTGAACAAAAAATTATAACCACACATACACCAATATAAAACAAAAAACTAACGTTTCACCAATTGACCCGAACCAAGTTTATGTTTGTTATCGGTTACACCAATTTGAGCATTGCATAGTATGTTTTCTCTTACCTTAATCTTCTTAAAAATAATAAATCTAAATCCATACTAATATTATAAAGCTGAAGAGTGTGTTTGTTTGTTTGTTTGAACGCGCTAATCTCCGAAACTACTGGTTCGAATTGAATAATTCTTTTTGTGTTGGATAGTCCAGTTATCGAGGAAGGAGGCTATATAACATCACGCTACGACCAATAGGAGCAAAGATATAGTGGTAAATGTGTAAAAAACGGGAGAAATTATTTCATCTTTGAAGCCTTCCGTTGCGTGCGCCGTGAAAACGGTTCAAGATACACAAAAAATAAGTATTAAAGAATAATAGCTCTTTTAATGATCTAAAAACAGTCCGTGATAGTATATGTCTATCTTTTAAGATTAACTCACAAAACCCGTTTTTATGGTACCTAATTTGATGGAAATAATTTGTTTAAGTTGTATCAACATAATAATATTAATCTTTATTCAAATAAATATGTTGTTGGTTAAGAGTACTTCATTGTAAATAAAATTGTCTTTGACATAACTTAATTTCAACAAAAAACTTTAAAAATTACCGGGAAGTTTTTTTTACCCGTGCGACGCCGGGGCGGGCTGCTAGTTTTATTATATATTTTTTTAATCTCGCAAACCTGTGGGTCGACTGCTTCAGTGGCGCGGTGGGCGTGGGTCCGCTTACGGCGCAAGAGGTAGCGGGTTCGATTCCCGCCGAGGGTGAAAGTGTTTGTATGTTCTGCAGGCACGATCTCCTTTGTCTGGGTGTTAAATATGTATAATAAAAATTATCTACCTATATATATATGACTATTATATTAAGTATATCAGATGTTTAGTACCCGTAACACAAGCTTAGAGCTTACCACGGGGCTAGATGTTGTTGTGTGAATTGTCTGGAAAATATTTATATAGGTATTGTGGGATCCTGCGGGTGTAATCCCGCATTTCTGATCCCGCAAAAAAGGTGCGGGATCCCGCATTTGCGGGATTCGATTCCCTAGTCGGAACTGAGTAGGTGTGAGTCTGACTGAATGACTGCCTGTTCGTCGTTTGTGGAAGAATTCCTTTTAGATTACGTTTAGATAATGTTCTCCTCATCCTATTAAGGTCGGTCCTATTATACCCAGTAAGTAAGTAATACAATAGTGAATAGCTAGGCCTACTTTTTATGTTTTTGTAATAATATCAATATCGTGGATAGCAGCACAGCTACGTGAAAGAATAATGAGTTTACTGTAGGTATTTTCTAGGAAGACATAATAATAACGGAATACAGCTATCTACTATCTAGCATAGCTGGAACCTGAAACTTCTGAAAAATCGATTGCCGCATTTGTCACTACTATTACCGACCGTACCGATGGGCATAGCGCGGGGAAGGCGCAACACGCACACGCTCAGCCATGGCACGACAGTAGTGTTGTGCTTTGTAGTTGTAGTCTAGACATGGTGGTCGATGAATTAAACCCAGGCTTATTAGTATTAGGTACACCAATCATATTTCCACATTGTTTGTTTTAAAAAGATTGTAAATAGATTCTCAAGCCATAAACAATAGGGAATAATGTGAAGTAAACAATTTTAAATTAATAAACTCTGGTTCCATAGATACCTACTTATATTTAATTAAATAAGATACATCTGATTCTAAGCAATAGAATGTAGTATCAAAAACGTGGCATTCGTTTCTTGGTACGGAATTAAATCTATTGATTAGTTATTATATTCTTATCACTTTTTTAAGAAGATGAATCGAAAACTAGAGAAATGTATTAAAATATATTTTAGGTGTTCAAATATAACTTATCATTAGTAGATATTAAGATAAAGATCATTTATTTGCATAAACATGTGTAAATGTATGGTATACAGTCAAAGATGTGTGTCGGTATCAACATGTTTTACCAATTTTGGTGTACAAATTAAGAGAAATGGCAAGATTTATTTTATTCGAAATAATATGATAAATTAGTTGAACTTAACCATAAAAGAGTTTAGAATCAAGTTATTGCTTATTATTATTGTACGTAATTATAATTAATGTACAAAACTACTTACATGCAATAAAATAAGGTTCTTGTATATTTTATTGCATGTTAGTATTTTTCCTTTTGAAATGAAATGAAATTTATTTATTGCTTGAAATATGGTTTACATAGGTGTCAGGTTATTTATACAGTTCTACATACTTCGTCAATTCAGATTTGACATGCAATGTCAATTGTAATTAAGGAAAAAAAAAAAATTATATAAATAATAGAATGTCAAATATTTAGGAAGTTTTTTATTTTATTTTCATGCCTTTTAGTAAATTTAAACTTTAGTAATTTGTCAATTTTCAAAAAGTTTTATTATTAACAAGAGCCACTGATAAAAGAACTCTATAAAGTATTTGATTTCAAGCAATTAAACGATTCAATTATCTGCCTTTTGTCTAAACAAAATTATTAGGTTTGAGGATTTGTTGACGTATTATAATTATTATTATGATGTTGATGAGTCTATGTTGTGACATTTTCTATTAATTAATTTTATCTGACATTATCTATTTTTTAACATGTTCTTTTACTTTAATAAATGTGAATTATTGTTAAGGATTATTATTTTATATTTCACATTCGATTATAAATTGTGAATGAATAATTGAATTGAAAATAAATTGATACGTTGGTTCATCTAGATCGATAGATTTTACGCAGTTTACGAATAGACATCACTATGGATGTCGCTGATTCACCAGCCCACATATTCCCGCAATGGTGATAAAATGCTGCTTTAACCTTATTGGTCGGACGCCCATGCGGCGTTTGAATCCGCCAATCGCAACGCCGCGCCGGTAGCGTCGTTCCCCTCTGACGCCGGTACTATAAATACCCACGTAACGGCAATTCCGTGATTCACATTCGTTTGGCAAGCCTCTTAACCGGTCGCGCTGAACGACGACTGATTTAATTTATTTCTATAATCTACGCTAAGTTCACAAAACTCAATTCAAAATGGTAAGTTTTTGCATTATCTTCTGAAATAAGTGTATATTTTCGTGATTTTAGGTCTCCAATCTCATAATTTCCCGTGTGAAAATTCCGGGTGGCCACGCCACCATTTTGTCGGCATCATGCCGGCGGTTGTAAAGTCTGTCTATATTGAACAAGTGATTTTACCTCTACAATAGTTAGGGCGAATACGTAATTTTCTAATTTCGAACGTCCCAATTCTTCGTAGAAGTTTAAACTTACAGTAAATTGAAATGGAGGCTTTTATCGATTTAGCACTTGACTGAATTCAAGGTTGTCTGTTGCCGGTCGCAATCGCCACGCCCTCGACTATTTTGTTGAATTCCCTCTGGATGATTTAACGATTTACTACAATTTATTCCTAGTGATCGGGCGGACCAATAAATGATTCAGTTGCTAGGTACCTACCTACTACCTACCTGCTGCAATGAATGACGTGTCCCAGTCTCGGTGACCTCGCGCGATGTTCGATCATGCATGATGTCACTTGTTTTCGAAGTTGACAAACCTTTTTAACAAATACCGACTGGTTTCTTGTTACCTACTAGAAGGTATCATGTAGGTAGATGAACGCCCAAGCCCTGAGATGACCGACTTTCCAAGTCTTTCGAGACTTTCTCTCGAGTTGAACGTGTAGTGTAATAACCGCGTCCCTTTCGCCGTTTCTATTCAATGGCTTAGCTTTCGTTCATCTATTCTTACATAAAATATAGATCCTGCGTACTTCTACTTTTTAATATGGGGTGATTGAACTATAAACTCGATAGAGGGTCATCGCACTCTGAATTAGGTCAGCAGTAGATGATAAATTTACCATTTTGGGAATTTGTATTGTACGTTCGTTCATAATTGTAATGTGATTTGTTTGTTTCGTGTAGCGTGAGTGCATCTCAGTCCACGTTGGCCAAGCCGGAGTCCAGATCGGAAATGCGTGCTGGGAGCTGTACTGCCTGGAGCACGGCATCCAGCCCGACGGCCAGATGCCCACCGACAAGACCATCGGCGGCGGCGACGACTCCTTCAACACCTTCTTCAGCGAGACCGGCGCCGGCAAGCACGTGCCGCGCGCCGTGTTCGTCGACCTCGAGCCTACTGTCGTAGGTCAGTACCAACCAACACCCTTCTCGCATTCCGTTCCTTTCTGCATCGCCACATCAGATATAGTTGTAAAACAGAAATCCATAGCTAATGTTTGTGTTCTTTGTCAACAGATGAGGTCCGCACAGGCACATACAGGCAGTTGTTTCATCCAGAACAACTTATCACTGGTAAGGAGGATGCCGCCAACAACTACGCGCGCGGTCACTACACCATCGGCAAGGAGATCGTAGACCTGGTCCTCGACAGGATCCGCAAGCTGGCCGACCAGTGCACCGGACTCCAGGGCTTCCTCATCTTCCACTCCTTCGGAGGAGGCACCGGCTCCGGCTTCACCTCCCTGCTGATGGAGAGGCTCTCCGTGGACTACGGCAAGAAGTCCAAGCTGGAGTTCGCCATCTACCCCGCGCCCCAGGTGTCCACCGCCGTGGTGGAGCCCTACAACTCCATCCTCACCACCCATACCACTCTGGAGCACTCCGACTGCGCCTTCATGGTCGACAACGAGGCCATCTACGACATCTGCCGCCGCAACCTGGACATCGAGCGCCCCACCTACACCAACCTCAACAGACTCATCGGCCAGATCGTGTCCTCCATCACGGCCTCCCTCCGCTTCGACGGCGCCCTCAACGTGGATCTCACGGAGTTCCAGACCAACTTGGTGCCGTACCCGCGTATCCACTTCCCCCTGGTGACATACGCACCCGTCATCTCCGCCGAGAAGGCTTACCACGAGCAGCTGTCCGTGGCCGAGATCACCAACGCGTGCTTCGAGCCCGCCAACCAGATGGTGAAATGCGACCCGCGCCACGGAAAGTACATGGCGTGCTGCATGCTGTACCGCGGTGACGTCGTGCCCAAGGACGTGAACGCGGCCATCGCCACCATCAAGACGAAGCGCACCATCCAGTTCGTGGACTGGTGCCCGACCGGCTTCAAGGTGGGCATCAACTACCAGCCTCCCACCGTGGTGCCCGGCGGCGACCTGGCCAAGGTGCAGCGCGCCGTGTGCATGCTGTCCAACACCACCGCCATCGCGGAGGCGTGGGCTCGGCTCGACCACAAGTTCGACCTCATGTACGCCAAGCGCGCCTTCGTGCACTGGTACGTGGGCGAGGGTATGGAGGAGGGCGAGTTCTCCGAGGCGCGCGAGGACCTGGCGGCGCTGGAGAAGGACTACGAGGAGGTCGGCATGGACTCCGCCGAGGGCGAGGGCGAGGGTGCCGAGGAGTACTAGATACTCGGCGACACTCACCAAGGAACATTCCTCCAACAAAATAAAGCAATGAAACTATATTTCTTTGTTTGATTAATATGACTAGTTAAGTTACCTTTGTAGGCTTTTGTGTTAAGTTGGTAGGTAGGTAGCTAGAATCACTTAAAAAAAACAAGTAGTTTCAATAGTTGGCAGAGATTCCTTATGACTTATAACATAATTAATTGAAATATGTAGATTATCTTGACAATACACTATGTTGGCAGGTGGTTGGTGCCTAAAGGTAGATTAATCGCTGGGAGCATAAGCATTTAATATTACAATATAGATTCTACTTTGAACATCACATTACAATACTACCTCCCTTAGTTCAGTTCAGTTTCTTGTAAATTGGACTCTGCGCTTGAAGAGACAATTTGCCAGTGTCGAGCCTACTACTATTATAAAGGCGAAAGTTTGTAAGTATGGATGTAAGGATGTTTGTTACTCTTTCACGTAAAAACTACTGAACCGATTTAAATGAAATTTGGTACACAGAATCTCTAGAGCCTGAAAAATAACATAGGCTACTTTTTACCGCGGGTAACACCGCGGGGCACGGGGCATTTATTTATTTAGGACAACAAACAATTACACACTACAAAAGTTAGGCAACTAATATTAACTTAAGTCTATTAAAGAGGTGTAATCAGCACGTTGTTATGATATAGGGCAAACCGCAATAGGTACTAAGTATACTACAATCCAGCGAACACTGTTAGAGAACAGTAGAAAGTCTAAGGTATACTTATCAATACATTACTTATGATTGGGTAAGTATCGTTTAGTCAATTTTTAAGAGACATTTAGAAAACAACAACAATAATATTAATTGCATAAATAACTGGAAATCTCAACAGTTAACGTCCCCCGGGCTAATATGGTGATGTTGACAATGCAAGATACGAGTGCCTAGCTATGTATGGTAAATCCTTATAAAATGTATTATGAGAGGTTATTTTAAAGTAGATTTAAAATAAAATAATAATCGCACCAGCTAAGTTCGCTTTCGGTTCAATATGCACATCATAGGCTTAACAGTCAGTGGGTGTCTGCTTTCGAGATGAATGATATTCATTGCGGCACATGACATCACTCCAGCGCGCCTTGTGCGGCGCGACGTGCCGTAAATGGACGCGCCCGCGCCGGCCGGTACCTACCTGCAGACGCCAGATGGTGAGACTATCGGCCTTTCACGACCTACATACTTTCTCTTTACACCTGGACCAAGACCACCTAACTTTGACCAACTTAAAATATTGATATCTATATTTTTTATATTAACATGATCGTTTTAAGCATTACCTAGTATGTATGTAGGTACCTACTTAACCTTTGTTTTATCTGTTGGAAGTACCTACCTACTAGCTGCTCACTTTTTAGACTATTAACACAGCCTCATCTAATTAATCAGTAATCACGTAGGAGGCTAAGGGCCTGTTTAGAAAAATTTCATTTCGTACAAAACCTAGTTGTTAGCCTAAGGCTAACAACCTCTTTAGTTAATATTTGAAAATAATTGGTACCTACTTAAGGTACAAAATAATGCCCAAACAAAGAGAATATAATCACTTCAGGTCCAACAGTCTCACAATTTAATTAATTTATTTAATTTAATAACTAGTACAGATTATAATCCAATTAAACTAGCTAATTATAAGTTATAACAAAACACAATAATAATACATCCAATCAATACATTGTCTAGTTACATAAAAATTATAATATAAAAATAAAATTAATAGGTAATTAAAATCGAAAATGTTAAGAAAAAAATAATAATACTAATGTCAAATCTTAAATAATAATGTATCAGATGTCAAGTTCACAAAAATGAAGAATGTCACTCACTAAGTCCATCCATTCGTCCGCAAATACATCACATTCAGGGTGGGCTTCCAGGAGGATATTGAGTGATGCAAGGGATCGGGGAATCGGTGACTTAGCGTGAGCTACAGTTCGAGTGAATGGAACCGCGAACAGTCTATGGTTCCTAGCACGAGATCGGTATTCAGATTATAGAGGTATCTGATCGGAGTCCTTCTGCGACTGTAAGTACTAATCTAGGTACCTAAATTTAGTTTAAGGTTTGGTGTGAGTCGCCCTGCACCTGCAAGCACTGTGAAACCACGGGAATATTTGGTAAAACAGTCAATTCGTCCATCTTGTTGATAATCGTGCATCCCAAGCAAAAGTTAATCTTGTTATAGCTAGCTGTTGGTGGAAATTAACACTCTCAGTATTAAATTAACATAGTTATATCAGCTATTGAATCTTGTTAAAAGTTAAGAAAACTATTCGCCATATGTAACGTTTTGGATTATAAGTAATATGTAAGTTATACTTAAGTGATTTATAATTAAATAAATTTAATTAACATTCATACCTCACCTTGAGCTTATATTTTACACCTAAGTAGGAGTACCTACATAAGCACCAACATATTATTTATGGTTTCTAAGTCTTCGGACAGACGCAGTGTTATTTATTTGGCGACGCGTTGGGTGCTATTTCGGTAGGTAGTGCAGCGGAAGAGACGGGGTCGACGAACCGTCGTCGAGATAAATATAACATCCTCCCTCCAGCGCTACTCCCGCTAATACTCCGCCAGCGAGCCGCTAGGCCGAGCCGCGCTTCGCGGGGTTAATGGACCCGGGCCGGCCCCTGCACCGGCCTCCTCAGAACATCATCAGCTAGACTTCTTTTATACTCTAAGGTTGAACCTTACCATAAAAGTGATGTGGTACGCCCACACTGCTAATGTTTCTAACAGCTTTTAACATTAATTTGCGGTATGGTTTGGGAACAGGTGTGGGTGTAAGAAGGTATAAATAATAAACAGCGTAATTTGAAGGTGATTATGCCCTTAGCCTTAAGTGTTACTTATGTAGGATAAGCCAGGTTTCATAACTAGCTAGAATAAGACTACAGTACTTACACCAAATTATACAGAGACAGATGATAATTCATTGGAGAACAAGGAGACCGATAGAACGACAGTGGTGTAAATAAGAGAACACATTAAAAATACTAAAAAAAATAAAAAAAAAAATAAAAAAAAATAAAAAAAATATATATATATATATTAATAATATATGTATATATGTTTTTTATTTAAACTACATACACATTATAGCCGTGTTGGCTAAGCAGAGGCACACTCCAGTTTCTTACCTCTGTACATTTTTTTCTTGAATAATGTATGTGCGCTTTAACGTTGAAGGAAAATATTGTGAGGAAACCGGCATGTTCTGAGAACTTTGAAAGACGTGTCAGTCACCAATCCACACTTGGTGGAAAAAAGCCTAATCTCTCTCATCAAGGGAGAAGTCCCTGTGTCCCAGCAGTGGGGAAGCAAATTGGGGTTCTTATGATGTTTTATTATACAAATACATACTTGTTGCCACCATAGTTATATAGTGTATCGGATGACCTGCGACTTGTGACTTCGTGTTGTCTAAAAGAATATAAACATATTATGAACAGGAGGTATGGGTCCTGGGTACTGGGTGGCTAGCGGGTTAACCGCTTGCAGACGAGGTTCCCAGCTAGCGGCGCACATTGTACACACACAGGTATATCTATATTATGTAATCTGTCGTATAACCTGAATGTGGAACTCAGAATGGGATGAGAGGCTCTCAGCATGAGAATCCGGCTGCTACACGAATACTTGACAACATTCCCTTTGAAATCCGTACGAGTTAGCACGACGACCGAAATAAAACGACAATATTATATTAAATATTCATTTATTAAAACAACACAATACGACTTCAATTAGATACATATAATTTACACTTAATTACAACATAACTTGCCGAGGGCTATGGCCTATCTATCTAGCAATAATGTAACATAATGCTGTACACCGCAGCGCGGCCCGGCGCGCCCTCTCGCGGTCAGTGCCTCACGCCACTTACACCATCAAATACAACTGCATAACTTTACTCCTGCCAGTAAAGTACCTCTGAGTAAAAACACAAACCACGGAATGAAATTAAAATTAGACTTCTTAAGCACATTTGTCAACTGCCTCTTTTCAGTTTTTGAAGTGAAACTTCTATAGAATCGTAGTGATTTCAAACCGGATGCAAAAAGATGAAACGGAAATGGTAAGAGACACAAGTACAATGCATTATTTAAATTTCTTTGCGCGATACTTCGTAGTTGAGCCTACGAAGTATCGCGCAAAGAGGTATTGCTGTATTTTATTTATATTATTTTGTAACATACTTTATCCTACTACTATTATAAAGGCGAAAGTTTGTAAGTATGGATGTTTGTTACTCTTTCACGCGAAAACTACTGAACCGATTTAAATGAAATTTGGTACACAGAATCTCTAGAGCCTGAAAAATAACATAGGCTACTTTTTACCGCGGGAAAACGTCATTCCGCGGGAAAATCCATTTTAACGCGGGTAACACCGCGGGGCACAGCTAGTACTTTATGTAATACGCTTTATTGAAGTAATATAAATAATCCGAATAATTACAGATACATGTTTGTTTCTCTTATCATTTTAGCAGATGCGTTCATTTACCCTTTTTTTCTATTCGATATATATATCATAATTATAGTTCGTAAGTAGACTCCAATCGTGCGTCGTAGCTGACACACACACACTTTTTTTTATTCATCTTATTCTTTCGTCGATTTACTGAAGTTTCACTTCTATCGTGTGTGAATCGCACACACACCTTTTTTTTTTATTATAGAAAAATTGAAAA
Source organism: Gymnoscelis rufifasciata (assembly GCA_929108375.1). Lineage (NCBI taxonomy): Eukaryota > Metazoa > Arthropoda > Insecta > Lepidoptera > Geometridae > Gymnoscelis > Gymnoscelis rufifasciata. The sequence goes on along the minus strand of OV815327.1, from coordinate 136,166 downwards.
AACAATTATGCATGGTAATGTATATTTTATACCATAGTATATTAGAGAATATCTCTGGATTAAACCGAGCAACGAATTTCAAAACAACTGCAGCTCCAATTCACCTTCAGTTATCTGTTCATGGCTGTTTTGAATACAAATCACAGCTTGTTGGCGAATGTAACGATGGGACCCGTTCAATGGAATAATTTGACAGCAGTTTGTAAGGATTATCAGACTCGTTGCACGTCCTACTGGATTCTAACTTAGTATACTTATAAGATGTAGGCCAATATTTATCTACTCATTTCAATACTTCTTATAACTAATAGCAGTGTAATAGGCTATGGAAGGGTCATTATAAAAAAGATATTTATTTATATCAGTTTAAGGTGACTTTTTATACATTATAGGCATAGTTTGTTGACAAAATTTGACACTTGAAAATCTTAACCAACTGTGTCTGTTTAAATTTTATTACTGACACTTCTTCATGAAGTTTATGTCAAATGTGGCTTCATAAAATGACCTTAATTTAGTTAATATTATGACAGTAATTATTATATGTATCGCTGAACTATAATCGAAATGTTATCTCTAAGAAAAAACTTAAATTATTTGGATACTAGCGCTGAAATGTATTACATGGTAGAACACGATCAGCTACGGTTAGATATTAATAATTAATAATAATAAAATAAATAATGTATAGTGACGAGGAATGATTTGTTGTATTTATTTCGATGTTATTCCGACACCTATGTACATTTAAACTAGCTATTAACAAACCGAACATCGTCCGCTCACCGGCCGACGTCCGGGGAACGGCACGCATCGCGGAAACTACTTCATTACGAATTGAGCAAAGTACCTCATACAAATGTGATGCAAAAGCTACGATCTCAACTAGCGGCGGGCTCCGAGCCGACGCCTGCCTACCTACTGTACAACGTACACTATGCACTAAGATTACGTTTATCATATTGCGCGTGCCATTACGAGCGCCCAGCTCCTGTCAGGTGTGTGTCTCACTCCCTTCCCATTGCGCACGCGGTCGCGCCTGGCCATCAACGTTGTAGCTGTCATACGGGCATGGGAGGTCTGTTTCGCATGTTTCACATTTATAAATGTTGACATGGCAGCACTATTTGCCTGGGTCGCAGCACCGAGGCTGCGGACTCGAGAGGAACAGCCAGCTAGAGCTGCGTGTCCTGGAGGCGCGGGGGCGGGGCGCGGGGCCGCTAGAGGGGCGCGGGCGCGGGGTGCGCGGGGGGCTGCAGCAGGTCGCAGTAGGCGGCGAGGGCGCCCCGCAGCGCGCCCCCCGCGCCCCCCGTCCCGTCGCACAGCGCCACCAGCGCGGGGTACAGACCTGCAAGTGGAAATAACTCATTGACACCGCCCGTTTTCGCTTCATCAATTGGATAAAAATGTTTCAAAGAATGGAGCACCAAAGTTTCGGAGCGGCCGGGGGCGTCAAATTTAGTACAAATCGCACGAAAGCGGTCGTCACGCGAAACTACGATGAACCATATCGACTCGATTTTTTAGTTAACGAGAAAAAATATTCTTATCTAATCTAAATAACGATCAAAACCAATGATGACTGAACTATTTTAGTCATCCAGCCTACCGATAAGTATCGAGGATCTCACCTATGAGCTTGTTCCAGGCCTCGGGCGCCACCTTGCCGCGGGGCGCGCGCTTCATGGAGTCGGCCAGCGTGGCCAGCGCGCGCAGCACGAAGGAGAGCTCCGCGCCGCCCCCGCCGCCACCGCCGCGCACCACCTCCGCGTAGCGCTCCAGCAGCGCCACCACGCCCAGCGGGTCCTCCGCCACTGCGGAAGCATCAACTTTAACAAATGTCTATTCCGAAAAAAGTACCATCTGTCACAGGCCTATCTACCGAGGAACGACCGAAGACCGACGCTTTCAGCGAGAGCCTATCGACCGAAGCGCGGCACGATTATGACGTGTCCGCGTACGTCAATCGTATTCAGAAAAAGACCGTAAAAAGATAAGAAGTAGCCCGGAATTCAAAGGTAGTCTCCGATTGCATCTTCAATCGCTAACAGTGGACCATAGGCAATAATTATAAATTGAAATGTATCAAGTTCGGTGCACCTTCCTGGCCGGCGTCGGCGTCCTCGTCCGCGTCCGCGGAGTCCTCCAGCATGGAGAACTGCAGCAGCGTCTCGAAGCACTCGCGCGCGAACTCCTCCCGCTGCCGCAGCTCCGCCTCGGACCCTGCAACGCACACGTCGCTGTTATCGTGTCCCGTTTCTCCGAGCGGACCTCGGACAACAATCGAGTGTTCGTAACTTTTTTTCAAGAACATATCCTCGCTCCTGCGGATGTACATTGAGATCTCGAAAATGTACGGCGATCACCGCTAGGAGAAACGATCTCATGCTGCGATACTGAGCACCGCGAACAGCGCAACACAGTCGGCGGTCGGAATCGTACCTTAATGGTGCGGCGGCTACTGCGAGGTCGATGTTCGGCGTGGTCGGGGCTACAATTACGTCAGCCGAGAATCTCGTAGCGCGCAACGCGGCACGAACCTTCGTCCACCGATCTAGGTGCATCAACAGTGCAGTACTGTACTCACTGTGCACGTCGTGCTTGTTGTGCGCGGCGGCGGCGCGCAGCAGGGCGAGCAGCGCGGCGCGGCGCGGCGCCGGCGCGCGCGGCCGCGGCGCCAGCGCGCTCTCCCGCACGCACGCCACCAGCGCGCGCGCCTGGCTCGACCAGCCCGCACTGAAACACATAAAGTTACCGATGCTACTGTGCTGAAAATAAAGATTAAATATCTTCAAAATCATCAAAAACCGTGCATGCGGGGGTGAGTTTAATTTTTTTAGTGGGGATCGTCCCGCGTCTACGATGGACGTGATGCGACTCACGGCGGCTCGAAGAGGAAGGTCTGCAGCACGTCGGGCAGCGCGTCCCAGAAGTCCCGGTGGAGGGCGGGGTCCTCGCGCGCGCGAGGCAGCGCCGTCTCCAGCGCCCGCAGCAGCAGCCCCGCGAGCTGCGCCGCGTCCGCCGGCGAGGCGCCGCGCGCCGCCGCCTGCAGCGCCCGCAGCAGCCCCGCCAGCGAGCTGCGCGCGCCCGCGGGCGCCGCGGCGTACAGCGCCTGCGCCGCGCCCAGGCTGCGCACCGCGCCCTCGCCCCCGCACGCGCGCGCCAGCTCTGCACGCGTGGGTGATATCGTTTAATACTATTCACCTACTTTCAAACCGCTCACACTCTGAGCGAAAAGGAAACGGAAAACGGATTTCGAAACTTTTCGATCGAGGTTGAATCCCAGGGCTCGGAAGATACTTTGAGCCCTCAAAGTCGGTACCTGTGAGCGCCCCGAACAGCGCCGGCAGCAGGTCGGGCCGCGCCAGGGCCTCGGCCTGCACGGTCTCGAGGCAGCGCAGCGCGTGCGCGCTGAGCGGCGCGGCCGGAGCGCCCAGCTCGGCGCCGGCCTGCGGCCCGGCGTGCGGCGCCGCGGCCAGCGCGCCCAGCGCCGCGCCGAGCCGCGTCACGTCCGCCGCCGAGAACTCGCCGCGCAGCGCAGGGAACATCAGCGGGAAGATCTGCACCAGCGTGGTGAGGAAGCTCTGCGACGGCAGGTACTGCTCCGCGCCCGCCTCCGCCGCTGCGCGTGCGCCAGTGATTATTGGTCGGTATAATGTAGCAAGGAAAATACTAGGTAGCTCAAATGACATACAGACTCAGTTATTATATTACGGTTGGTTATAGTGATAATCTTGGCTGTTGAATTTCCTTCCAACAGCACTTATTACAAACATATCTTAAAAACTAATCTAAGAGTTTACTGCGTTTCGGAGAGAAGACTCCGCGTCCCAGCGGTGGGAACGTTAATAGGGACGACGAAGTGTTCACTGACCGGGATCGGGCTGGTGCGGCAGCGCGCCGGCGATGTTGGTCCAGGCAGCCCACGCGGCCAGCCACACGCGCCGCGCCTCCGCGCGCGGGCCCGCGCCGCGCGCCGCCGCCGTCACCACCTCCTGCAGCGACTTCAGCGCCGCCAGCGACACCTGCAACGAGCGAGCCGTCAGCCTCCGTGGGCATCGCCCCGCACTCCCCGCACCCTCCCCGCCCACCGACGCACCTCGTGACTGCGCCGCAGCGCGAAGTCCGTGATGTAGTCCAGCAGCGCCACCCACGAGCGCTGGAAGTCGCCCACCGTCATCAGCAGCTGGAAGCGCGAGTGGAAGACGCGCGACACGCCCGTCAGCGTGAGCACCTGCGTCTCCGCCCACTGCTTCTGCTGCGTGTTGCGCGTGTGGTGGATCAGGATGTGGTCGCCGGTGTCCACCTTGTCGGCGCTGGCCTGGTCGGCGAGCCGGCGCACGCGGTCCAGCATGGGGAACAGCACGTCGAGCAGCGCGCGCCACCCGGCCGGCGACAGCAGCGCGCCGTGCGCCCCCACGCACGAGAACAGCGTCTGCGAAGCGGCGCGGCGCACGGGCGCTCGGCCCTCGGCGCAGAGCTCGGCCAGGCGCGCGTACAGGCACATCCACAGGCGGTCCAGCGGCGGCAGCGCGGCGTGCGCCGGCGCCTCGCCCGCCTCGCCGGCCAGCGCGCCGGCCAGCTTGTCGCGGTTGTGGTACAGGTAGTCGGAGATGTTCCACATGAGGCCGACGGCGGTGAGGCTGATGTTCAGCTCCTTCGTCTGGTGCGCGAAGGCGGCCGCGGCGGCGAGCACGCGGCGCAGGCAGCGCGGCCCGGCGCTGCCGAGCAGGTCGCCGCCGACCACCTGCGCGCACTGGAAGGCGGCGCGGATCAGCTGGTCCGAGTGCAGCGGCGAGATCGCCGAGATGATCTCCATCATGAGCGGCCAGGCGGCGCCGAGGCGGTCGCCGCGCGAGTGCAGCAGCCGCGCGGCGCACTCGAGCTGGCGCGCGCGCACGTCGCAGTGCCGCACGCCGCACAGCTCGGCGAGCGGCTCGAGCAGCAGGCGCTGGCGGGCCTCGTCGGGCGGCGGCGCGGGGTGCGCGTGGTGGTACTGGAAGGCGGCCTGCACGAGGTACGTGACCGCCTCGACGCCCCACTCGCGCATGCGTATGTGCGGGTGCTGGCACACCTCCAGCAGGTGGTTGGTGATGGGGCGCCACATGACCTCGATGCGGTGCATGTTGGCGAGCCCGGTCTCGAGCAGCTTGGCGACGGCGAACAGCGACGGCTCGCGGTTGGAGTAGGCCAGCTCCATGGCCTCGTGCGACAGCTTGCAGAGCGCGTCGATGAGGTTCAGCAGCGCCGCGTCGTCCAGCGCGCGCGACGCCTCGAACACGCGCGACAGCATGCCCGACAGCGCTGCAACACACTCGGATGTACCGCACCGCGCCATGAGCGCAGCGAAGCTGAACATAAAAGCCTGACGTACGACGACGTTCCGTGACATGTGTACGACCGCATCCCTGCATTCCCAACAATTCCCACCTCAGCGATACAGTAATGTACATTTAAGAGCAGCAAAACGTTTGGCCCGAAACCAACTATCCGCTTTTACTCAACTATAAACAGTACAACGTGATTACGAAGCCCCACAAGAAATATAATTATGAGTATACCGCTCATCAGCCCTAAAGACTCCGTGACCGGCAGTTGCTGACCTGGAACGTCGGGAGCAGGTTATACACCGGTGCACGTTAATGCATTCGCATATAAAGAATGTCCTGGAAGAATTTAAGATACCTGGTAGATCGGCCATCACGGCGGAGGTGCTCATGACTGCGTTTGCGTCGGCGCTAGCGCGGCTGGCCTTCATGGAGCCGCCCGTGGAGGGCTTCAGGCCCAGGATCCACACCAGGTGCTGCAGCGTGGTGAGCACCGGCAGCCAGGCGCCCTGGATGGCGTCCCCGTCGCGCTGCGCCGTCAGCAGCAGCGCGCGCATGCCCGTCACGTGGCGCGACGTCACCATCACGAAGGACTGCTGGGCCGGAGCGGGCGCCGGCGTGGGGAGCGGCGTGCCCACCCACACGACCTGGTGGCGCAGCTCGGCGTCGGGCGCGGGGGCCTCGCGGCGCCAGGCGGCCGGCCAGGCGCCCAGCGCGGCGGCGCAGGACGCGGCCGGCAGCGCGCAGCGGCACAGCGCCGCCACGCACGCGTCGCGGCCCGGCGCCACGCCCAGCTTGCCGCTGACGCGCGCGAGCGTCTGCATGGCGCGCAGCACCGCCTCCAGCTCGCCCACGGCCGCCTCGGCCAGCACGGACAGCCCCCACACCAGCCCGCACCAGCCGGAGGACACCATCTCGAGGCGCAGCGCGGCCAGCGTGTCCGCGTCGCCGCGCGCGGGCGCCACGACCACGTTGGAGTTCTGGTCCGCCTCCTCCGAGCACCCGTTCTTGCTTATCTCCGTGCTCTTATCCGTTTCTGCGATGACGGACACATGATCAATGAAATGAAATGTATTTATTGATGAGGACTTTCATAGGTATAGAAAATATGATTTGAAAACAGTGTTACGGCAAAGGCACTATGTATCCAATTACATAAGTTTTTATTCAATTCAAATATACCAAGTGGTTATGATTTCGTACTTATTTTTAAGCTATTGCATAGCTTCTATCGTGGAGACCGAATCCAGAAAGTCCGAAACGAAAAAAACCTAACACCCCCGGCACATGTAATTTAGGCATTGAAGTGTAACTTGAATTAATATAAAAAAAATACTGCATAAATAAAATAAATATATAATTATAATTGCATAAGTTGATCAAAAATGCTATGCGAAAGCTTTACCGCGGCAGTCTCAGAGCGCCACACGTCTTTTTTTTTATTTTTAGCTGTGTATACAAAAAGCTAAAATTCAAAAGCAGTGAACATTCTTCATTATGGAATTATGAGATTATCCCCCTAACACACTATTATAATGTATGAAAGTGACAAGACATACCCTTTATGCTAGCAGTCTTATTGGAGTTCACCTCCTTCTCGTCCGTTTCGGGCTGTACGTCGCTTTGTTCGTAGAGCTGTTGCAACCTGCGGGACAGTCGCATTAGTTCACTGACCAGGTCGACACAGCTCACGCGCGCTCACAGCTCAGTACCTGAAGTAGTCTGGGCCCTCGACGGTGATGGCGATGGAGCGCACGATCTCCATGAGGCAGGCGTACGCCACGGAGATGCCGTAGCCGTCCTGGATGCTGGGCGCCTCTGTGCGGTCCAGCATCTCTATGCTGCGACACGAAAAAAAACTATAAGAGGACGTATGCAGATATATTACAATTATTTATCTTCCATACCCCAAATAGAGCAGACGCTAATGGAAGTTCGAAGTCTCTTTCCTCTTCCCTGCCCTTCTTCGTTCTTTTTTTAGAAAGATAAGTTAGTCAAAAATGTTCTTAGCTATGTTTCATAAAAATTCAAGTAAATTGAATATTGTTAAATGAAGACATTATTATTTACGTTATCATTATCTGCGCCCCCACCCCATATCATAAAAACTGAAATTCCTAAGAATTCTAAATTCTGAGCTATTGGTAAAGGTACTTACTAGATGGACTTGGCGGTGCCAGGCTCGAAGGTGACGCAGAGAGGCAGCCACACGCCCTTCCAGTAGAACCCTGGCTGTTGCGGCAACCCCGACTGCCCTGCAACACCACATTATTCAATACGATAAAAGAATACAACCTTTACTGTTTACAAATACGCGTACTAAATTGACAGAGAAAATAAACGTCAGGTCAGATTTACGATTCAATGATACATTTAAAAATCTAGGCAGGCGAGAGGCTATTTTACGTTTGAAGTAGCAAAATGCATACACTAGTGTTTTTCCTGTTTATGTCGATTTGGGCGCACGGAGCCGAGGCTAAAGCTGCAGAGGAAGACTACGACATTACCTGTGAGCGCAACACTCCTCTTAACATAAATGTTAAGCGACTTTTTGTTATCTTATGTTCCATAAACATGCAACGAAAAAATTATACATAATTTGGATGGTTTACAAGGACTCGCGAGTCTGAACATGACATGTCTGTTCATGCCCATCTTAGACCACATCGTCACTTTACATCAGGTGAGATTGCGATCAAATGAAGGATAATCCAACATAAAAAAAAAATTTCATTCGACAATTTTCTATTAGACAACACTGTTTTTATTAGATCTTTTGCCCAGAGCGGATAAAACATGGCTATTGATATCGATACTCTAAAATGATATTATTGTATTTTCTCCAATTCAAGATGCAAGTTACCAAATTATTCATTTCCATTGTTTGGTTTACAATGGAATTGAAAATTCTTTACTCAACTACGCGAAAGGGGCATCCAAGTTTTCATCAGTATTTCAAACCCGGGCAACCGGACGCCATGACCTAGAAATGTGTAGATTCCCCTTTAGCCGGCTATGTGTCGCTCGCCATATTGTCCCGTGATGGTTGCGTCATTATGTAACTTGCTGAAAGAGTTGTGCAATGAGCTGAGGGTGGAACACTGTGTGTGCAGACGAGGAGCAAGTCCGCATGGAGGAGCGGCTGGACGGGTACAAGGTGCGCTGCACGCGGCGCTTCACGCCCGGGGTCTGCGCGGACCCCGTCGGCAGCGTGTGGACCTTCCACTTCCAGTCGCAGAACTGCACGTGAGTACTGCGACCTAGAGGACCAACAGAGGAGCAGGTCTCTCCAACGTCATGGTGCGAGGCTTGCTACCACAGTTTGACATCGTACTGTTATTCGTACTCGACCGACATGCTTACCTAGATAGCGAACGACTAGAGTGGTGGATTTAACACGGTCATATTATCTAAACAGTGTTCCAACTCGGTCGAGTATTGCATGTGCGCGGTGCGTAAGCATGCCAGAGGGCTGCCCGCTTACAGCATTATAATAATAAGCCTGCCTACTCTTAGATATAACGTGTTTTGATTGGATTTTTATTTGTTCAAATAATGTTTTGTTAATAGAATAGCAATAGTGCATAATAAAAACGTATTTTACAGATATACAGATTTCGTTAGTGAACATAATTTACAGATTTCATAAAAAATATGTTTATTTGGTTTAAATCTAATAAAGTTTAAAATTATTTTCATCTATTCGCTATATTGTTTATATCTTCAGGTTTTTTTTACGGAAAGAAAAAAGGAAACCATTTAGAAGACGAAAATTGTACCCATAGGAAAATTAATTAATAGCTACCTTTCGGAGTTAGCAGGTAATCTGAAAAATAATATGTCTGGGTGACGAATTCGTGCAGTCAAATACACCACAATAATGTTTTTTTGACATACTGGTAGCTCGCGTTTTGAGCGATTGTATGAAGTTATAATACTGGTAGATAGTACGAGCATGATAATAAGGATCTCTGTAAAAAAAAATTTAAGAACTCTAAAATAGTTTCTTCATGTTCATTCACCTAATTTATGATTAAGTGGATCATATGAAAATTACAAAGTTTTGTCTTATAATAACTCTACAGGTCTCAACACGTTTCCATAATTGATGTTCGTGTATGTGGTATGGTCCGACAGCGAGCGGCTGGGCTGTCGGCAGGCGCGGCGCACCAACCGCTTCAGGAGCCACCGCGCGTGCATGCGGCGCTGCCGCGCTCTGCTGCAGCTCTACCAGCAGATCCTGGACTACCAGGCGCGCCTGCTGCCCACGCACGTCCAACCGCACCGCCACCACCACATAGGTACGTCCATCTGCGCTTGTGCTTGCACATGTGTACACAGTATTTCGAATACAATTCTTAGAGGTTATTTTTGTTTCAGACTTCGGCAACAACAGCAGGGATTCGGAGGAGCAAGTGTACTCGGAATGGGCGGAGACGGAGAGGACGGAGACGGAGAGGGTGCAGATGGCGCGGCGCGGGGGCCAGGGGGCCGCGGGGGCGGAGGGGGACGAGGAGCAGGAGGGGGCGGAGGGGGACGAGGCGGTGCAGACACTCTGGCTGCTCGGCGCCGAGCCGGAGAAGCCCGACCTGGAGCTACCCAGTGACTACTACCTGTTCTACCAGCCCTGATCTTCGCAGTATACATATAACAAGTTGACTAGTTTGTAACCCAGTTCTAAAATTAAAATACTTTCTTCTAGTTTTATAAACAGTTTTTTTTGTATATTTTGTGTTTATATTACTGAAACACTGTGGATATATATGCAAGTAATACTGGCATGCATGTGGTGCCCTTGCGTGCCAAAGACTGGTTTTAGTGACTACTGACATGCCCGTAGATTCTACCCTAGTAGAAGTCTGTCACGTTTAACATCCCCCCGATTACCCGCTTTCAAGGACATGACGGCAAAACAAATGTTAAGCTAGGTACTTATATGCACATGACAGTCGCTGGCTCGAGCAAGAAGTTGACATGCAAATGTGCAATGTATTGGCATGTGTAATCCAGCTCCAGCCTAATGTTTGGAGCTTGGGACGACTCGCTGTTGCTCGCGCCGTTATACTATAACCTTCTTAAACGAGCCCTTGGGTCTCCTAGTAAATTGCTAACGATTTTAAAGGTGTTTTAGAGGTGTATTATAGGCGTACCTGGCGGCGTGTTGACGGCGGCCGCCACGAAGAGGCTCTGCACGTAGGCGCCGAGCGCGTTCACGATGTGCTGGAATATCTTGGTGGCGTGCGGCTTCATGTCGTACCACAGGCAGAAGGACTGCAGCAGCTCTGCAAACATAAACCGCACGGTCAGGCACCATCGGCTGCGATGTAGATAAAGGTAAACACAGTCCTAGAGTGTCAAGGCAACCCAGGGCACTCACCCGGCTGTATGGTCATGCGGTGCAGCACCTCGAGCGCCAGGGCGCGCTGCCACAGCGGCTTGTCCGGGTCCAGGAACTTGATGGTCAGCGACAGGAAGATCTCGCACTCCGTCACCTGCAATCGCCAAACATATGGGACAATCATCATTTCGGCCGGGGACGTCCACCGAACATACGACACTTTCCTCTAAGATGACCTCTTATCTCGGTTGGACGCTAATAACGTCCGTCATCTACCTTATTTAATCAAAAAAACATTCGCGACGAATATCAATTCGTCGCGCAGAGGGTATCAAACCTCCTTTTTGCGTTGAAAGTCGGATAAAAACGACTACATGTTCCACGCGCTACATAGCCTCTCTTTTAATACCGTGGACGCAGCACCCTCGTCGAAGTCGTTACATCGAGGAGTAAAGATAACAATAGACACGCGACAATAGCCTTAGCAGATAGAGTTGGGGGGAGAACTGACCAGCGCGGCGTGGTACTTGTGCAGGATGACGGAGACGAGGCGCAGCAGGCGCATGGTGACGGGGAAGTGCGGGCGCGGGGGCGCGGCGGGCGCGCCGGCCGCCGCGCCGCCCGGGATGTGCGGCGCCGAGAACGCCGCGCGGTACTTCACGTTCGGCGAGAACAGCCGGATGATGAGCGCGCACACGTGCTCCTTCAGCAGGAACTTGAACTCGGAGATCTGGGGGAGAACCGCTCGCATTTATATTATTTCCATTTAGTTTTTTTGTATGTAAGATGACGATACATACTTGACGAAAATCGGGGGAAAGTGGGTAATAAGATCTCAAAAGGGATCTCAAATGAAAGTGCATCACGTGCACATTACAAAATAGTATGATTTTCTACTTTTAAGAGAAGTAAGTTTTGTAATTGTAATTTAATTTTAAAATGAGGGTTTGGCTGATACCGCTAGTGAAGTGGTGTTATAGGGATGGGGCGCACCTTGAAGAAGACGGGCGAGAAGTCCGTCAGCACAGTGTCCAGCAGCTCCAGGCCGAAGGTCTTGGGCACGTCGGCGAGCCCCACCAGCCACGCCGCCGCGTCTCCGTTTGGCCGATACCGCTAGTGAAGTGGTGTTATAGGGATGGGGCGCACCTTGAAGAAGACGGGCGAGAAGTCCGTCAGCACAGTGTCCAGCAGCTCCAGGCCGAAGGTCTTGGGCACGTCGGCGAGCCCCACCAGCCACGCCGCCGCGTCGCCGAGCCCCACCAGCCACGCCGCCGCGTCGCCGTTTGGCCAATACCGCTGGTGAAGTGGTGTTATAGGGATGGGGCGCACCTTGAAGAAGACGGGCGAGAAGTCCGTCAGCACAGTGTCCAGCAGCTCCAGGCCGAAGGTCTTGGGCACGTCGGCGAGCCCCACCAGCCACGCCGCCGCGTCGCCGTTTGGCCGATACCGCTAGTGAAGTGGTGTTATAGGGATAGGGCGCACCTTGAAGAAGACGGGCGAGAAGTCCGTCAGCACAGTGTCCAGCAGCTCCAGGCCGAAGGTCTTGGGCACGTCGGCGAGCCCCACCAGCCACGCCGCCGCGTCTCCGTTTGGCCGATACCGCTAGTGAAGTGGTGTTATAGGGATGGGGCGCACCTTGAAGAAGACGGGCGAGAAGTCCGTCAGCACAGTGTCCAGCAGCTCCAGGCCGAAGGTCTTGGGCACGTCGGCGAGCCCCACCAGCCACGCCGCCGCGTCGCCGTTTGGCCGATACCGCTAGTGAAGTGGTGTTATAGGGATGGGGCGCACCTTGAAGAAGACGGGCGAGAAGTCCGTCAGCACAGTGTCCAGCAGCTCCAGGCCGAAGGTCTTGGGCACGTCGGCGAGCCCCACCAGCCACGCCGCCGCGTCGCCGTTCACCAGCTGGATTATGTCCTGCAACGATCATAATAATGGGTTATTCATAACACATTGGGATACCATTCCGTATTACCCACAACAAACTAAGCTCTGGCATACAACTGAACCCGTGTAGGATCAGCACAGTGGGTGATGGTCCCCTTGTATTTTAAGACGGAGGTCCCAAGACCGAATGATGATGATGAATATTATACCTTCTAAGCAAAATGAATATGAATTAAACATTTATTTCAAAATATAACCTAACACCCTACCTAAAACTATTATTTATGTTTGAATATTTAATAAAATACTATGATATAGAAATGTAACAATAAGTATTTTTTTTGTTGCAACTTAATAAATAAATAGATATCGATATGGTGACACGAACGCAGCGGTAATACCTGCAGGATGAGATAGGCGTCCACGGCGCAGGGCTTCAGGTCCTTGGGCGCCCTGCTGTTGGGCTGCGGCCGCACGTCCGCCGGGTTCACCGTCAGCGAGCCTGCGACCACACACTACTTCAGGGACTACGCTCAATTGTCTACTTAGGCAATACAAATACACTATGTGCGCGCTTAACTGTAAACTGTGAAATACAATAGCGAAATTAAAAAATCTACGAATCATGATCACTATAAATCAAAGAAATGTTTTGACAGCTTAAAAGTTGTGTAAACTAAAATTTAATATTAAATTTTTTTTCACTTGTCTGTTGGTACAATTTTCATGAGATTGGGATTGTATACCACACTAAATATATATACAAGTCATATAAAGTTACTCGTTTCAGGAACTATGTATGCAGGCCAATTCCATGTGCGTGAGCGAATTCGCATGACACCACGGGGGGCCTTTAGGGGGGTCCTTTTACAACAATCAATTGTAAAACATTTCTGTGGGTAAATCTATAATTGTATAACATAATGTGTCACACCTTCGGCCTCCCGCAGCGCCCGCTCCAAGACGAGCGCGACGAGCTGGCGCACCGTGGCGGCGGCCGCGTGCGCCGTGCCCGCGTCGCGGCTCTCCGACCCCGACACCATCCGCATGCACAGCACCATGGTCTGCAACACAACTCACAACTACACCTCTGCCTCGCACTTACAAACAGCCCTTTGTATTCAAACTTTTACAATTTAGATACGCCAGCATCTAAATCGGAAAAGTCATGCTATTTTAATAAACTAGGATACTATGCCAGTGTGTCAAAGCTAGTAGTAACCACTGCTGTGTAAGTTGTTAACCCTACAGGGAAACTAATTTTTTATTTTTCAATTGGGAGCTTTCAATGTATTATTTATTTGATGGAGTTGAATCTTATGGAAATAATTAATGATTATAATTGATGTTAAGAAGTATTTTAATAAATGCAAGTTTTGAAAACGGTATATCCATTTTCAAAACCTTTCATTTGTGCCATCTTGTGAATGGATATACATTCTGAAAATCAGAAAAAATATCACATGATAGGACTTATTGGTCATGAACTATGAATCACATACTATAGTACTTACTCTAGCTAATGTGTCTCCATGTACTAAATCTGATGTAGTCATTAAGAGTGCAGCGGTCTGCAACAGCTTCAGTTCCAGCACAGAGCCCTGCCCGAGGTTGTACAGGCAGTCCACCACATGGCGAGCACCCTTTGCATCTATACCTTGCTGGGCAATTAGTCTCTGAATGGTTCCCAAACAGAACTGAAAAAAAAACACAATCCATACATAATACCCTAAGTACAAGCTATACATAGTTTGGGGATAGGTGATGCTGTGTGATAAGTCCGGGAATATTAGTTACTTGATTAAAACAAGTCAAAATGATTATTTCCTTGAAGCACGGGGCATACATGGACCGGTCAACATAAAGTTAATTGAAATAAAATCTAAGGAAACAACATTGTCACAACAGAGCACTTCAAAAAATATCCAAAAACCACAATATTCATAGTAGGTGGTATCATCATCATCACCCTATTAACGTTCCCACTGCTGGGACACAGGGACTTCTCTCTTGGCGAGAGAGATTAGGCCTTATTCACCACGCTGGCCAAGTGCGGGTTGGTGAATGTGACATCCTTCAAACTTTTTTTTTTCAGAACATGCCGGTTTCTTCACAATGTTTGCCTTCACTGTTAAAGTATGTGTCTAAATGTGTAATGTAATGTGTAGGTGGTATACATTCTATGAAAAATGGGCATACCTTTATTATTTTTAAATCCTTGGACTCACAGCCTTGCACCAAAGGGTAGAGGATCTGATTGACTACACCATAGAGTGAAGCTTGTGGATTGTTGGCTGCCAGAGACAGCTTTTCAATGGCTTCATCACATGCCTGTAAGGGTTCACAAATCTAATTTATTACGAAAAATAGTTTAAGGAATATACTTTAAATAAGCAAACATCAGTACTGTTAAAACTGTTTTGAATTCTGTAATTAAATATTTAGTGATCGTAAATATTCAGCGACGCCATGGATCCACACTTAACTCAGAAAGTAATACAGATATCAATTCAATTCCTGTAATTCTTATAAAAATTAATGAGTAAATACTATTTTAAATCAATGATATAAATCACAGAGAACAGTATCATACAGGTCTACTGACTGAGACAAAATGTAGACTTCATAAAAAATATATTATTATAATAATAAAAATAAGGACCTCTCGAATCTGAGGATACTTCTTTTTGGTTTCTAGGCTGAGTGTCTTGAAGTCATTTTGTAGGACTTCCATGAATTTCTTCGTAGAGTCATCGCCAGTAACAGCACTCACAAATGCCATAATTCTTGTTATTAGGTAATTTATATTATCACATCATAAATAAAGCCGACATTCAAAGAAAATTTAATATTGTATACAATCGACACCACATCACTTCATCATTTTTGTAATGTTTCGTTCTAAATATTAAAACTTCAAATTTGACGTTTCTATGACACGACACGATAGGAATGCATTGATGAAAATTTTGAACGAAACTTTACGCTTCTTTGTCAATTTTCAATTCTTTACCCACAGAACTAAATATTTTTTTGCTGCGCAAAATTGAATACTATGATAATAATAATACTATAATAATACTACTTTCTATGACTTTACCTAATCCTGAAACTGCACGAAGATCCGTTTTGTAGCTTTTGAGTATAATCCTGAACTTAAAGACAGACAGACGAAGCGGGAGACTTTATTTATAATAGCTATCTATTATTCAAATGTCATGTTTTATTTTAATAGGTACAATACTTTGAGAAGCTTTAAATTCAGTCCATTAGTTCATTGCAAACCAACCACATGACCATAAGTACAATAAATAATACAAATAGACGAAAAAATCTTCTGAGTTCATTTGATATATTATTAATTTTCGCAGGAAAATTTTATTTTCATACGGTCTGCAAAAAATGTACCTACATAGCGCAACCAAGAACCGAACGTAAAATTTTGACATTCATTTTATCTTGTTGCCATGTTGAAAACATGGTCCCCATAAAATTCCTGTATAACTAATTATTTTCTAGTTCTCAATTACTCCACAGTATATTATTTGGCCACAGCCAAAGAATTGTCATACCACCCACAGCCATAAGTATAAAATCATTTATAGCTTTGGGTTTTATAAGAAATGTAAGTAAATATTTTAGGATTAAAGCTTTACAATTTTACATTAAAGTGATTTTATGAACAACAATAATTAATAATAATATTTATTACCTTTATCTCAGCAACTCATTAAAAACTCAGTTTTTAATGAGTTGCTGAGATAAAAAAAACTGTACAACATTTAGGCTGGTAATTAATGGGTAACTTTTCAGAAAAAAAATATCTCAACAAGTAAATAAGTTATAGCTTTTTTTTACTTAAAAGTTATTAAGAATTAATAAAAACTAGGCAAATTTAATTACTTGTTATTCAATTTATTTAATTTTATTTTATGGGCAAATTTTTGACGCTTATAAAACTTTATTTTTCACTAACATACAAATGATAATCAAATTATTTTCCACTTTCTCTTATGTATCTGCGGGTAAATGTTCTGCCAGTATATAATTTATTTTCGATAAGGCTGCCCTGACAACAAAGGCACAGTATGTGATCCTAGAATGCCACTTAAAATCGAGGGCAAGATCTACAAAAGCGTGATCAGACCTGTTGTGATGTATGGATCAGAGTGTAGGTTAGTGAAAGGGTCGGATGAAAGAAAAGTCCATGTAGCAGAGATGAGGATGTTAAGATGGATGTGTGGAGTAACTAGAATAGACAAAATAAGGAATGAGTATGTAAGAGGCAGCTTGAAAGTAGCACCAGTTACGGATAAGTCGAGAGGTAATAGATTAGCGTGGTATGGGCATGTCATGAGAAGAGATAAAAGTCATGTAACGAGAAGAGCGTTAGATATGAATGTCGATGGATGTGTGAGAAGAGGTAGGCCGAAGAAAAGATGGATGGACCGTGTGAAAGATGTGACATGTGGAAGAAAGAGGTGAGTGTTGAGAAGACGGGTGATAGAGGGAAGTGGAAGCAGAAAGCATGTTGAGCCGACCCCACGCAATGTGGGATAAGGTCAGGAAGATGATGAAGGCAGCCCTGACAAGTTTACATAATTTTTGTAAGGATCGAATACACTTTACATCTCTTGTTTTTTTTAAAGCAGTTCCAGTTTAAAATATCGGATAATTAAAGTTAAAATGACAGGAGTATAAGGAACAAGGGTGTGGCAACATCGGTCGTGGGGTGAAGTGAAGTGAAGGAAGACTGACTGACTGAAGATAATACTGTGAGTGTGCAAGTGTGCAGAAGAAAAAACAATGGTGTAATTTCGGTCCAGATTTTTATTTGTAAGTATTTATAGAATCTTGTAGTAATTAGCAAAAGGAACGATATTCTTATACGCGGACAAATCATTTAACATTTCGTGATCGTAATGAGGTACGGAACAACATAAAAACATTAGTAATATCCATTTACGGGTTGACTTGCTGTCATCTCAGTTTTTATTCGTATTTATTCAGCTTGAATCATCTATGCGCCATTTACTACAATAGAATATAGTGTGTACAAATTGTGTACGGCGTCGCATGGGATAACAAGTGAGAGTTCGCCATTCCGTTGTGCAGTGATTCGATCGGTAGTGGAGTGTGAGGTGCAAGAATGTGTTGGCGGAGTTGGTGAGAGCGGCCGCCCCGGCGGCGCCCGCCCGCGCCGAGCCCGCCGCAGAGCGCTGGCGGCGCCGGCGACCGCGACGCGGCACTGCACTGCACTTGTTTGTGTCATTGCACTCTGAATAGGCTATCATGTAATCAGCATATGATAAACAATGCAACATGCGTGTGTCCATGATTCTGTTTATCTTTTATGGAATCTAATATGCCCCAAGTAAGGTGTAGCCAGAGCTCCGGGAATCTCTGAGTGTGACATGTATAGTATGATGTAGATATTGTCATTCACCTTGACCACTAAGTTGGAGATGCACTTGATATATCTTTGATCATGAATTACATTTTGTATTTATTAACAATGAATAGAACTTCTTTCCTCACAAATGATAAAACCAGTATTTAGTAATTATTACCGTAATGTTTAATTGAATTACCTAAAGCAATTAAACCTTCCCTGCGTGTATAACTGAACAGCACACAGGCATTGACCTGAGCACTTCCATGGTTTTCAGGTAGGTATTAAACAATGTTGACCTAGATTCAAACTTTTAACTTTCTCTCTAGTTGGGTAAAGTGCTACTGGAGTTTTTACATAGTATCATTCTGGGTTAATTCGGTGTAAAACGTCCATGATGCGACAATGTTACACAAACTGGCTTTTAATCTTTAAAACTTAAAATTGTTAGTTTAAGGATGATTGGAGCCACAATTGGACTGTTTATGAGCCTTTGCCATTCACATTCTTTTTAAAGCTACATGAATTGAATTCTTCAATTAGAATGGAACACAATCATTATAAAGTTTTGCAAACATTCTCAAGTACATTAGTTACTTCTCCGATGATTGAGTTGGTCAGCCTTACCAAATGATTATGCTCTTATATATTATTAATAGATTTACTTTAAAATTAAATAAATTATATATAAATTATTTTGTTTCAGATAACATCAAACTCACAAAAAACTTTCCAAAATCTTCCTAAAGACTGTTTAATTTTTTTTAGTTTTAATCATAAAGAATTAGAAGGATTCGGATTGTTTGGGCGCTAACCAGAGAAGGATGCCAACTAGAGAGAGAATAAAAAGACGGAATTAGCTATTTATTATTTAATATTAAATTAAATTAATTCTTATTTAATTTTATAGTAACTTATACATACTCTAATGAAGTTTTAAAAGCTTGGGAATTGCTATTTATTTAGTCATGATTATAAAGAACTGTAATTTAAGGAACTGATGGTAAAAATGGACAATATGTCTTCTAACGTTACACTTCGGAGCAAGAGGAAGGACAACCTCATCACGCGCAAGCAGGACAAGTCGCCGGAGAAGACGATTCGCGGCACGCGCGGCGCCTACCGCGGCCTGCCCTCCGGCTCCAAGCGCCCGGAGGACGAGGACCAGGGCTCCACGGAAAGACTGGACAGACCAAAGAAATTCATATCGCAGACCAAAACCGGCTACGGACTGGGAAAGAGGCCAGACTTCTCACTCAAGAACCGCAATGTGCATTTAGCTTCCCGCTACGGACAGGTGAGACACTCCTCTGCCTTTATTTCTAGCTTATCATGCCTCAGGTATTATCCTGAGGTACAAAGTAGCCTGTATCCTTATTCTATAAACAAGCTGTTCCATCCAACACTTATAGCATTACTGTGTAATTACTTTATTATTACATAAGTAAAATTGTTAATATCTTCCTAAGATAGTTCCATTCAACCAAACTAATGCTGTAAGTAATGTTAGACTTATTGAGATAAAAAATTCTATAAAAGTTCTAGTTCGGCTGTGAACCATTTTGCTGACCTACTCTACTGACCATTGCCCTAAAGGGCGACCCAGTATTTGTTTTCCCAATCGTAACATAGCACCTATGACGAATTTGTCTTCCAAACTTGGATATCATTTGATATTGTCGGGTCGTGAAGTGCCTGCATGTCGTGTTACGTAACTGGATGCAGGTTGTAGCCGCCCGGGCCGCGGTGCCAGCGCATTTACATAACGCTGGCTGGTTGAACGCCATGCAGCGATACCCAGCTAGTACCTACATGCAATGTATCGATGATCCATCTTGCGAAACGTGATCTTTGCGTTAATTTAAGAGAAACTCAAAAGTGTTTAGCAAGCACATACCGCCATTCGACCATCAAAGTAAACATTTCAAACTCTGATGACCTTGTGCTATGTACAAATAAAAGAAGGTTCTGCCCCAGTCTGAATTTGCGTTTTGTTTTATTCTGTACGGTTGCTAGATTACGAGATAGGGTGCGACTTGCGAGATGGCGGCCGGGGGACAAGAGTGGACCCCACA
The DNA here is from genome assembly GCA_929108375.1 of Gymnoscelis rufifasciata. Lineage (NCBI taxonomy): Eukaryota > Metazoa > Arthropoda > Insecta > Lepidoptera > Geometridae > Gymnoscelis > Gymnoscelis rufifasciata. The sequence goes on along the minus strand of OV815327.1, from coordinate 116,150 downwards.
CACTTGAACTTAAGCTACTTTCCTATTCCTATGAGAAATGCATCCTATGCAGTTCTATAAACTAATGATCTTAAGTACAATATCTCATGAATGGTGAGATGTACGAATAAAAGTTTTTGTAGAGAATTGAATGTTATACAACTTTGACTATCCCATTTTTTAAATATTGCTTACCGTTTTAAAAGTCGAAAAGTAGAAAAATTGCAGAAGTCGGAACGACCGACGGGGACCTATGACAAATCATTTATAATGGGGTTACTTAATGTCTCTATCAATTTTCAGGCTCAGCCATTTCAGCTTTATGCTCATTATTAGTAGGTAATAACTTATTTTTGTTTCTTTGTGGTATGGACATGTCATGAGAAGGGATGAAAATCACGTGACGAGAAGAGCGTTAGATATGAATGTAGAGGGATATGTGGGAACTTGGGAAGAGGTAGGCCGAAGAAAAGATGGATGGACTGTGTGAAAGATGACATGTGTAAGAAAGGGGTGAGTGTTGAGATGACGAGTGTGAGAGAAACGTGTTGTGCCGACCCCTCGTAATGTGGCATAACGTCAGGGGGAAGATAATGATGATGATGATTTCACCTAATGAGGGAATTTGCACATAGCCCGATAGAATAGACACTTATCGCCAAATCAATGCAAAATACGACGATATAATGTTTGTTTATTAATTGATTTGATCCATAAATAAAATTGTTTTCGCGAAGCTTCATATGTATTACAAAGTATTACAACTTTTGGATATTACCTTAATTGCGCACAAGTTGCTAGTGTGAATTTTCTTAAATGATTTCCTGAAACAAGCGCGCTTGTTGGATTGTTTTTTGATGGCAAGAAAACTGGTAGTTTCTTAAAGCTGAGGAAAACTGCTTTAGGTATTGTGATGCGCGCCGGCGCCTAGCTCTGGCGTTTGCGCCGGTTCTCGGAACTGAGAGCAAACACTTCGCGCGACTCGATCAAATCAAACTTTGCAAGTTTGCGCGATTCCAACGACTCGCGTCCTCAAACAGACGTCCTTTCAATAATATTTGTTTTGTTATTGTGTGCGTTATGTCCATTTGCGACAGCTTAAAAGCACAATTATTTTACACAGATTTTATTTATTTCTTTATAATATAAAGACAACCCGTTGTTATAATTATAATTTAATTAGTTGCAATAAAATTTTTTTTATACCTATTTAAATTACGGAAATTACGTTAAACTCATCGCAACAGCAGCGTACCCTCTATGATCAAGAAATTATTTTCTCGTAACCTCGTGTGTGTCATATTTGATCACGCTTTGAAAGACTCATCTAGGAAAAACTGCTAACATGAAATAAAAAAACCCTATTATTTTCTGTTTACTGTCTACATAGTGCTGCACTGGCACGTACATGTAGGTGAAAGGTTTTGACATAGTGATTTTAACAGATTATATCATTGAATAGTCATTCATTACGGGATTAAACGAACAATATCAATCACACAAATAATCTGAGGCTCAGTTTAACAAAGATATAGATAAAGTCAACTAGTAATTCCGAGAGCGTTTGCACAGAGCAGAAGCCAAAGAAAGAATGCCTCCCGGACGTCGACTGTCTTCCGTCCCTCGGTTGAGGGCACAGGGTGGGGCCTCGAGCTTGTGCCTCCCGGACTATTGGTACTGTACTTTAAATAGCAGTGCAACTCGTAAACAACCCCTCCACCTGCGGCCACCCGATTGGCTGTTAGACCGGTCGGCTGAAACCGACCGGTACCGGCCGCAGGTAAACATCGCGCGATCGAGTTGCGTGAGCGCCCGCTCATGCCATCGGACATTATAGGTTGATTCTATGCTACTTCCACTCGGTACAAATGTACTACAATGAATGTCATACACATAACACTAATATCTCATATTACCTTAATATGTATACATTCTAAGGAAAAAAAACAGTACAAAAACATCGTATTTTTTGATAACAAAAAATGTTTAGCCGCTTAATTAGTATCACGATAAGTACAAACCCAGATTATTTAGGTAATACCTGCGCTGTGCAGTGATCGATCGCACTACGTAAACACTGTCCTACTCAGCGCGGCTCAGTGATCCTGCGAGCGCCGCCCGCGCCGGCCGCTCGTGCACCGCCAGGAGCGCGCAGCGACGTGCTGCAGGGGACATTGTCCATATAGTATGGTATCGTGGAAGGACGACATTAACGTGATAGACTTTTGGACCTGAAGTGTGTGTTGAGAGATGGTGCGCGCGGCGTGCGACGCGTGCTGCGCGTGCGCCGTGCCGTGCGCGTGCGCGCCCGGTTGACGGCGCTAAGGCGATGGGTGAGCGAGAATTAAAAAACAGTACAAAGCAATAGACCTTTTTCATAACTTCCAACATAATAATATTTTTAATGTTTTTCGATTTACACGGTCATCTTACCCTTTCATTTGATAACGCGTTTGAATATCTCTGATAGCTTAATATGATAAGATAATAAATTAAAAATAATTTATAGCTAAGAAAAAAACACTCGCGTCTATCTCACCAAAAAATAAACACAAAATCACAATCGGTTCTTACGTTCACGAGCTACGATGCAAAAGACAGATAGACTTCTTTATCTTTATATCGTTGCGATAGTTCCCCAACACACCAAGATAACATAAATCATCGACGCAGAATTACTTGTAATCCTTGACATAAATACAATAGTATTGTTACGGGGAATTTTACAAATGTGTTTGTGAAACAGATTTTTGCTATTCTATCGTTTAAGAGTATACAATACTGCACTTGTAGATACAATATGCGAGACGACTAGACCCGCACACGTATTTTGTTCTTCAATGCATTGTACCGTCTTCATTTTTCGTTTGCAAGAAAAAAATCGTGTAAATACATAACTTAAGCAAGAAGCCAGTTGGTTTTAAAATACCTCTATCGTTAATAATTAAATTATTTCTGAGCAATTAGAAGATGTTTAATTAACTATCCTTTTTAAACTGTATCTAATTAGTATATTGTCCCCATGATAACAATATTGACCGCAATAACACTAAATTGAAAGGTTTTATAAACAACAAATACATTAAGGCTACTACTCCATGCAACACAATATTTGGAGCATTATTATGTAGTTCCCTTCCATTCCGCAGCGCTGACATTCTTCCCACCCCACCTCGTTTCGTTAAATTAAGTTTAGCGGCGTGGAGGCGCCACCTCCGCGCCGGCTCCTGTTACCCAGGAATGCTCTTAATCATCACATAGTCTCCAGTATTCAAGAAATGCCCCTTCGTTAATTGACATCTATGCTAATATTATAAAGCTGAAGTGTTTGTTTGTTTGAAGTCGCTAATCGCAGGAAATTCTGGGCCGATTTGTAAATTGCCTATTTATCGACGAAGGCTATAGACTACTTTTTTTCCGCTAGAAAATCCATAAACCACTGGCAAAGCCGTGGCATGAAAAGCTAGTTAAATATAAAACGTTTTTTTGCCGTCAAGTGGTTCTTTTCAGCAAACAACAATATAAAATTAATGAAGTAAAGGTCTGATAAACTCTGTCAGATTCTTAGAATTCGATGAGTAGACGCCTAAAAAATACGGATGAATCGTCACCTAAGTCAATATTTCCATACAATTTAAAAGATCATTAAGACATCGCTTGTATTTGCGCGTAGGGCACCTTCCGGTGTCCCGATCCCGCGACCACGTGTGACAATAACAACCCGGACCTGACAAACGAATATGCAATTGAACAATTGGTTCAGAATTGAAAGATTGTCGAGAAGTGTTTGCACAATCGTGCTTGATCAGCTGGCCTGTGACCTTGCTTAGTGGCCTAAGGGCCCAGGGCAGCCACACCTTCGCTTATACATACTGAAAGTTTCTGTCAAATGGAGTTTCGGTGGTTACCTCTAGAGATGTGAGTCAGGAAAAGGTGTCTAATTCAAGTAGGGTTTTCTTCCGTGAAAGTAACAACCTATTATTTTATTTGGGATAATATTATTATTCACATCATTAATTGCCGGACACAGTGTACGGTGTCTCGCTCCTGATGTTGCTGTGGGTGACCGCCTGTCACAATAACGCAACAACGAGTGCTAGGAGTCTGACATTTGCACGGGGGTTTATTCAGAACATAGATTATTTGTCAAACTTTCAGCCTTCATGATAAATAACGTAGTTGTCGGCTCGGGCTGTGCGGCCTGCGCGGAGTACCGTGGACGGCGCAGGATTCCCTTGAATGAGCGCACTGCGCACGCGTGACCGCAGCCGCGCGCCCCGCGATGCTCAGATTATGACGAGTTTGTTTACTGCACTCAGATAGGATTCATTTTATTATTCACTTAATTACCCGAATCTGAATAGGAAAATACTTTATAAACATTGGACAGGGTTTACTCTTTTTTTTTTCTAGAATCTGGATAGGTCTTTGTTTTCATATGTTTTAGTAATATCGTTTATCAATTTCAATGATAATGTGTCATTGACGTATGATTTTATTCAGTACTTTCAATTCCTTTTAACAATCGCTTAGATTATTTTATGCATTTTCGCGAGTATTATGCATTTTAAAAACACTCATTACTTTTAAATTGTAACGATGTTATGTGTAAATTCTACGTATCAGTTCCATTCAAGAAACAACACACACGGACTGAATTGGTAAAACCACATTGAATACCCCGCGGCGGGAGTCAGCCGCCGGCAACGTCGGTATGCATTATTTGAATTAACACTGACGTTCGATATCGTCATGTTAATTGTAAATGATAGAATAGAATGTCTTTATTGCTTCAAACATGGTATAAAGGTGGTAATAATTACATATAAGGTCCACATGTTTCACTAAAAACTAGCATGCAATAATTAATTAAATCTAGGATAAATGTCAAAATAATTCATTAATGTCATAAAAAATATTTTCATTTAGCCATTTAAATAGTTTTTTCTTAAATATATAATTATTCATTAATTTTATGTCATTTGGAATTTTATTATAAATTTTAACACACATATTAAGACAACTTTTCCTATATTTAGCTGAATGTGGAGTTTCTTTTAAAATAAGTCTATCTGGGTCTCAGCACCGTCTAGGATTTCTGTCGCATGCTTTTTCAAACAATTGTACATGGTTCCTGACAACATTTGCGATTTCATAAATATAGAGCGATGGTAGAGGTAATACACCAAGGTTCTTAAACAAAGGTTTGCACGACTCATCAGGCGGGATTCCACATATTGCCCTAACACACTTTTTCTGAGCTATAAATGCCCTGTCTTTCTCTGTGCCATTGCCCCACATAACGATAGCGCATTGTTTGGGGAATCTATTTATCTCTTAAGCATTCTATTTTCCTAAATTGATTCATGTGTTCGTCGAAATTGAAAGAATTAATTATTATAATTCTTCTAATTCGTGCGGTGTGACAATCTACCTAGATCACGATTGCTACGGCTCAGCTAAATTGCGCTGTATATTATTTATAAAACAAAAATACTGCATCTAAAAATACATCAGAACTAGGCTTTTCCTCGAGGAATATTGTGCAAGGAAGGAAAGGAGTTTTGTTATTGTTGTTATTGTGGTTGAACGGCAAGTTGTGGCGTTGCAGATGACGGGCGCGCTGCACACGCACGCGCTGCCGGCGCACCACCTGGACGCGGGCGGGGGCGCGGCGGGCGCGGGCAAGGAGAAGACGGTGCACGGCAAGGAGAAGACGTTCAAGGTGGTGGTGCCGGGCGGCGAGGGCGGCGGGCTGAAGCCGCCCGCGCGCGCCTTCCCCGCCGCGCTCGCCATCATCCACACGCAGCCCAGCGCCACCTTCGACATGCTCACGTCGCTCACCACCGCGCCGCCGCGCCGCCGCTCCTCCGGCCAGGGCGCGCTGTGCCCCCCCGACCTGGACGACTCGGGCAACAAGCTGGTGGCGCAGCTCGAGGACGACGCCTTCATCTCCGAGCAGGACCTGGTACGCGCCTCCCCGCCCCCACCCCGCCCGCGCAAAGCCCTCTTTCTAAACTGTGTATTGTTTTCAAGGAAGAGAACATAAAAGGTCTGCCGACGGCCGACGTGACGGGCGAGGAGCGGCCGCCGGAGACGCAGCAGAACGGTAAGGTACCGCCGCCTCCTCTGAGTCGCTCGCAGCCGCCGCCGCGCGCCGGGACCACTCGCTCGCCCCGTACAGTATTCAATCCTCATTCATAAACCTCACTTAGACAGAAATTCATTGCGCTCACGTAACTTTATCTGTCGGTCGATGCGGTAGGTCGGTCGGTGCTGTGTGAATGTGTAGTAATGTGTTGTTGCATCGTCAGGTGTGGAGTACGGGCCCGACAAGCTGGAGGAGAAGGACAAGGAGAAGGACGACAAGGAAGACGAGGAGGAGCCCATCGGCGTGTCGCCGTGCGGCAGGTACGCGCCCCGCGCCCCGCCCCCGCGCGCCGCGCGCCGTCCGCGGAGCAGTGCTAATGCGTGCGTGTTGCAGGTTCTTCAAGTACGACAAGGAGGTGGGGCGCGGCTCCTTCAAGACGGTGTACCACGGGCTGGACACGCAGACCGGCGTCGCCGTGGCCTGGTGCGAGCTGCTGGTACGTCTACCCAAACATTTCAATACATTATCTGTCCCGATAGAGTAATGTGTGGGACTGGTTCATTACATTATTGGTAATAAAAGCTTGCAAGTTAAAATGACGCAAACAATCTCATCTTTCTCTTTTCCACTCTGAATTCAATATGTAATTAATTAATACTGTGCTATCTATACTCTTGTGTACTCGTAAGCTCGTAACTTATATACGTGTTACACTAATAAAATATGCACTTACTACTACTTACTACACAGCACATTTAGGAAAGAGCATATCTAGGATTTAAATCTTTATCCCCTGAGTTATCTGATCCTATACCCTCTCTTATACTGATATACTCACCCCCCTCCTGTTGTGGCACCCTACAGGAGAAGAAGCTGAACAAGTCCGAGCGGCTGCGGTTCCGCGAAGAGGCCGACATGCTGAAGAAACTGCAGCACCCCAACATCGTGCGCTTCTACAACTACTGGGAGGGCGCCGGCGCCAAGAAGAAGAACATCGTGCTCATCACCGAGCTCATGCTGTCCGGGACACTCAAAGCGTACGAACCTCCCATCTGCTTGTCCATTTAGCTCTGGAAGTCACATTTTATAATCCGCCGTTTTACATTACGGCGAGTTGGTTTAAAATACAGGCCCGTTTTGTATTTCTGCAGTTCAACGATCCAACCCGCACTTGGCCAGCGTGGTGGAAGCGGGCACAATCTCTCTTGTCAAATAGATTCAAAGAAAGTCCCAATGTCTCAGCAGTGGGTACGAGGAAAGAGGTGCTTATGATGAGTTCCACGATTAATTAGATTTTTATTGCGATACGTCCTTCAATATCGCGGTCCACATTTAGCCGCATCGTACTGGTTCGCAGTACTCTGGTTTTGTAGGTGTGTTAAGAATTGGAACCAAAACTGTCACAGACTCGGCTGTCTCGCTTTATTACATAATGGCCAACCGCAGGCGAGCCGTGTTCAATTACGCATGGCGCCAGAAGACATTCCGGCGGTTTTTTATTCAGCTTCATTCAATCGGGCTAATAGTTGAACCGCAGCATTACACAACGGTTAGCTGTATTGTAAAACGGCGGATTTTACGATCTGACTGCGACCTGGCTATAAAACGGTCGTGATCACAAACGCGTGTGCTTGCAGGTACCTGCGCCGCTTCAAGACCATCTACCCGAAGGTCCTCAAGTCCTGGTGCCGGCAGATTCTAAAGGGCCTTAACTTTTTACACTCCAGAACACCGCCTATCATCCACAGGTATTGTGCCAAATGCAATAGACATGACGAATAAAAAAAAATATTTTTTTTCCGTTATTTACATTATTTTGGGAAATTGTACACGTATTTCTATTTTCTTGGAAATAAGTACGTATAATAAGACAAATACAGTGCATTGAAGTTTCACAAAACATCACGCTTGGGTACGATTCGAACCACGCATTAAATAATATTATTTGTACCATACGGTGACGTCACAATCGCTCCGGATCTTTGATGAGCTCTATCAATGAAATTTCTCAAGCGAAAAATATATGTCTAGCATTTTCTACACGACAAACTATTCATAAAAAAATGCATGTTGTCGTCTCGCGTATCGCAAGGAAGTGAGAGTTTGTGGTGACGGGTTGTGTCGTCGCAGGGACCTGAAGTGCGACAACATCTTCATCACGGGCACCACGGGCAGCGTGAAGATCGGCGACCTCGGCCTCGCCACGCTCAAGAACCGCAGCTTCGCCAAGTCCGTCATAGGTGAGTCGCGGCGACCTGTAACCTGTAACTCACCTGAAAACTGAACCCCACTGAACCATGCGCAGTACACCACAAAATCATACGCGTTGAATTGATTAATGATAACCTCCTACTTTCGTTGAAAGTTCGCTTTTTCTCGGAGTGTGTTGCCGGTGTGAGCGCGGTCTCGTCGCTCGTTGAGACGGTAGTTAATTAGTTCGGTTTCGGAGATATTTTGGTCCAAAAAGTCATAAAAAAATATATCCCAAATATCTCAGACACCATACGATTGAGAGTTTTGATTCTTTACCGCTTTTTGTTTGTATGTATTTACTTTGTCGATGGACATGAGTTTTTCCCACTCACCGTAGAATCACGTTTAATCTTAATAGGCAGGAGCAGATTTTTGTAGTTTTTAATCCCAAATATCTTAGAAGTACAACTTAGAAATCTGATACCGTAAACTTTTTGTTTCTAAGCTTTCATTCACTCTTTCGATTGACACGCGTTTCATCACTAGACGACATTTTTTTTTTTTGAAGAGTTAATCCATATTGAAGAAAAAGAAGACAAAAACATTTGTTACAGTTTTGTTCCTTTTCAAAATTATAGAATTTTGTTCTAACAGTAAAACGAGCTACCTTAAGGATTCAAAGTAGTTTCCTCCAGAGCCCATCAATTTTTACCCCTGCATAATGAATAGTATTGTAAAAAAAAATATGTTTGCCGCAGGGACGCCGGAGTTCATGGCGCCGGAGATGTACGAGGAGCACTACGACGAGAGCGTGGACGTGTACGCGTTCGGCATGTGCATGCTGGAGATGGCCACCGGCGAGTACCCCTACTCCGAGTGCTCCGGGCCCGCGCAGATCTACAAGAAGGTGGTCTCGGTCAGTACCACGGGGGGGGGGACGTGTGTGTGCATGCTGGAGATGGCCACCGGCGAGTACCCCTACTCCGAGTGCTCCGGGCCCGCGCAGATCTACAAGAAGGTGGTCTCGGTCAGTACCACGGGGGGGGGGGGACGTGTGTGTGCATGCTGGAGATGGCCACCGGCGAGTACCCCTACTCCGAGTGCTCCGGGCCCGCGCAGATCTACAAGAAGGTGGTCTCGGTCAGTACCACGGGGGGGGGGGACGTGTGTGTGCATGCTGGAGATGGCCACCGGCGAGTACCCCTACTCCGAGTGCTCCGGGCCCGCGCAGATCTACAAGAAGGTGGTCTCGGTCAGTACCACGGGGGGGGGGACGTGTGTGTGCATGCTGGAGATGGCCACCGGCGAGTACCCCTACTCCGAGTGCTCCGGGCCCGCGCAGATCTACAAGGTGGTCTCGGTCAGTACCACGGGGGGGGGGACGTGTGTGTGCATGCTGGAGATGGCCACCGGCGAGTACCCCTACTCCGAGTGCTCCGGGCCCGCGCAGATCTACAAGAAGGTGGTCTCGGTCAGTACCACGAGCTGTGTGTCATGTAGGGGGGGGGGACGTGTGTGTGCATGCTGGAGATGGCCACCGGCGAGTACCCCTACTCCGAGTGCTCCGGGCCCGCGCAGATCTACAAGAAGGTGGTCTCGGTCAGTACCACGAGCTGTGTGTCATGTAGGGGGGGGGGACGTGTGTGTGCATGCTGGAGATGGCCACCGGCGAGTACCCCTACTCCGAGTGCTCCGGGCCCGCGCAGATCTACAAGAAGGTGGTCTCGGTCAGTACCACGTGGGGGGGGGGGGGACGTGTGTGTGCATGCTGGAGATGGCCACCGGCGAGTACCCCTACTCCGAGTGCTCCGGGCCCGCGCAGATCTACAAGAAGGTGGTCTCGGTCAGTACCACGGGCTGTGTGTCATGTAGGGGGGGCGGGGGGGGGGGGACGTGTGTGTGCATGCTGGAGATGGCCACCGGCGAGTACCCCTACTCCGAGTGCTCCGGGCCCGCGCAGATCTACAAGAAGGTGGTCTCGGTCAGTACCACGGGCTGTGTGTCATGTAGGGGGGGGGGGGACGTGTGTGTGCATGCTGGAGATGGCCACCGGCGAGTACCCCTACTCCGAGTGCTCCGGGCCCGCGCAGATCTACAAGAAGGTGGTCTCGGTCAGTACCAGGGGGGGGGGGGGGGGGGGGGACGTGTGTGTGCATGCTGGAGATGGCCACCGGCGAGTACCCCTACTCCGAGTGCTCCGGGCCCGCGCAGATCTACAAGAAGGTGGTCTCGGTCAGTACCACGGGCTGTGTGTCATGTAGGGGGGGGGGGACGTGTGTGTGCATGCTGGAGATGGCCACCGGCGAGTATATACCGGGATCGGTTTCCAATCGGGATGGGTGGACGCATACCCATTTTCCTTAGTACACCTTGTACAGAAAAATTAGCCAGAAACTCCTTCTTCAGACCACCAGATTTTTTCTTGAACTAAGACTTGTTTGACCTCCATTGACCTCTCCCATAGAAATCATGATATAATTAGGATCATGTATAAAGCTATTTCTCCTTCAAAAATGTTCCATTAGTTAGACCTGTGAAATGTTATTGTTTAATTAATTTATTGTTGTAGATATAATCTGAAATTGTCCGTGTAATAATCGAGTAATATCTGTATGCAGGGCGTGAAGCCGCAGAGCATGGAGAAGGTGGCCATCAACGAGGTGAAGGACATCATCGAGTCCTGCATCAAGCCGGAGCGCGCCGACAGGTACCGCCCTCAGCCTGCCAGTCTCCCGTTGTTAGCTTTCACCGCGTCCTCTGACATCCGTCTCACGGGGTGGATTCAAGCTTCCAACCGAAATTACTGGAAATATTTGAGGACAGGACACATAGGCAGTTCCCAAATATTTCCTTCCAGTAATTTCCAGCACCGCCTCGATTTCGGCCATGTGACGCTACTGCTGTCCGGCAGTGCTGCATTTGAACCGCGGGACGACGTCCAACGGTGATATTTTTTTTGTTAGTATTTGGTATTCTGATTCTATTCGATGATGGATGCCTATTTAAATTAATTGTTCATCTGTAATGCAGTTAATGTTTACTTGGTCACTGCACCCGGGCAAACGTTTGTTGATAAGATAATGTGTGTGGTGTGTGTATTGGTGTGCACAGGCCGAAGGTGAAGGACCTGCTGAACCACGAGTTCTTCGGCGAGGACATCGGGCTGCGGCTGGAGGTGGTGGGCCGCGACCTGGCCGCCGCCACCAACCAGCCCAAGATACAGTTCCGCCTCAAGATCATCGACCCCAAGAAACGGTACCCGCGCGCGCGCTGCCTTCCCACTGCCTTCCCCAACTACATAATAATGTGGACAAAGCTATAGATAAAGACATACAAATATGTATCTACAAACAATACAGGGTGGCCCATTGAAATCGGTCAGTATGGGAAAGTCTGAAACTGTAAGACATACGAAGATTTGTTCTTAGGAACCATGTCACCGATTTCGATAAAAAGAAAAACTGCATTCATACAATTAAAAAAAAAGTGTACCCAACTGGGGAATCGAACCCGGTTGTTTTGAAAAAATAAACTTACACTATTTCTATTCAGATATCGTTTGTGTAGGTCTTAAGCAGTAAATATCTCTAAGAAACATAATGTCTAAAATGAATAAAATGCATTTTTTTCACATACTTTAATTTATCATAGTAGGTGTTCAAAGTGACCACCGTTACAATATTCAGCAAGTTCAGGCATGTAAAATTGTCTTTATGGTTGTTTGTACCTCTCTACTTGTACATACACCGTGTTATGTATCATGTGGCATTGGCATTGCATTAAACGTTTAAGGAAGTTTTGTTATCTACAGTAATATTATTATCTATTATTGCAACTGCTTACTTCTATTAATCAAACACTAACAATCAATGGAAAAGCCCACTTAAAGTAAGTATGTAGATGTTGTAGATACAGAGACGTGTTTAACCTCTGTTGAAAATGGAACGTGTCGGTGTGACTGGCCGAATAGCGATACAAAAAAAAAAGAAAAAAAAACTTGAGTGTCAAATGTTTAGGCGGGAACTGAAAATTAAAATCAATGCTTCGGTATTTTTGTGTCGTTCGCTGTGTGGTTGGGAAAATGCGTTTTACAAATTCTGAGCACTTTGATTTATTGGAAGCTTACTTTAAAAACGATAAAAATTGCTCCCGTGCACTACATTGGTACCATATCAAATATCCGACACGTATTATACCTACCCGTAAGATATTCATCAAAATTGTGCACAATTTGAAGACTTACGGAAGTTTTAAAAAGCCAATTAAAGTAAAACCAAGAGAATGTGATGAAAACATGAAAATGAACATTTTAACCTATTTTGAAGCAACACCAGATGCCTCCACCCGTAATGCAAGTCGTGATATTCCTGAAATTTCACGAACACAGATTCAAAGAACTCTAAAGAAACACAAATACAAGTGCTACAAGAATGGACATTGGGTGCAGGCCTTACATGCAGGAGATGATATCAGACGACTTGAATTTTGCAATTGGATAAAAGAGAGAATGGGCCTAGACAGACATTTTTTAAACTACGTAATATTTTCTGATGAAACTCAATTTTCCAATAACGGAATGTACAATCGTAAGAATCATCACTATTGGAGTCGAGAAAATCCCTTACGAGTGCACGAAGGACGCCGTCAAGTTAGATTCTCATTTAACTGCTGGGTCGGCCTACTTCACAATAAGGTACTCATGTTTAAAATTTATGATGGACATTTGGACAGATTCAAGTACCTTGCAATCTTAGAAGATCTTTTAGAGGCCGTAGGAGAAATGGCAGTAGAAATAAGAGAACAACTTTATTTTCAACAGGATGGAGCGCTCACAATAGTCGTATAGCAAAAGACTTTTTAAATGAAAACTTTCCGCGAAAGTGGATTGGTACGAACGGCCCGATCAAATGGCCGGCGAGGTCGCCCGATTTAACGCCTCTAGATTATTTTTTGTGGGGTTACATTAAAGATGAAGTGTACAAAAAGAGCTATAACACCGTTGAAGAACTAAAAGTAGCCATAGAGTCAACTTTAACGCAGATTCACCACATGAATGTCAAATGCTCTATTGGGTCTTTTAAAAAATCTATTAAGAATTACCTTTTAGATATACAATCTCAAGTCACTTTATAAAATGTCGTTTTGAGCCGCTTTTATTTTGTTATGGATATAAATTATGTTTTGTTTATATTTTGATCTCATTATTGTAGGTACCTATGTAGATTTAATTGTTGATTTTATTCTTAAGTTTTATATTATCTCTTTTCTTGATGTGTCTGCTGTAATAGCTTAAAAACTTTTTAATATCTAAAATGTGTAAGTGTTCACAGTCGCGTGCACACTCATATATATGGTGACGCAGAATACCAGTCTTCGGCAGCTCAAAGCTGCTCGAATATTATGCTGAGCGTTTACCTTTTTTGTTGCCTTTATTTTATTGTACTATTCATAGTTTTAAGTTTTACTTTGTGGCACAAAATAAATATTTTGTATTGTATTGTATTATGAAGATACAAAATGCAATAGTAAGATCGTTACCTAGACGTGTTGAATATTGTATTGAAAAAGACGGTGGTCACTTTGAACACCTACTATGATAAATTAAAGTATGTGAAAAAAATGCATTTTATTCATTTTAGACATTATGTTTCTTAGAGATATTTACTGCTTAAGACCTACACAAACGATATCTGAATGGAAATAGTGTAAGTTTATTTTTTCAAAACAACCGGGTTCGATTCCCCAGTTGGGTACACTTTTTTTTTAATTGTATGAATGCAGTTTTTATTTTTATCGAAATCGGTGACATGGTTCCTAAGAACAAATCTTCGTATGTCTTACAGTTTCAGACTTTCCCATACTGACCGATTTCAATGGGCCACCCCGTATACCCATACTTTTTTTGTACGGACTGCTTTTCCGAAGATTTTTCGATGGAAAAGATTTTCCGCATTATCTAATGGGGAGAGTTATGGGGAGAAAATAGTTCAACTTGTACATTTATAAGTTGAACTATTTTCAACTTGGTTTTATCGAGATAAAATTGTATATTTTTTAAATGATGAATGGCGACTTTTTATATTTCTTATACTATTGTATTAATTTACCTCCCAACAAATTTCGACCTTATTTAGATTTTTGCAATCTGACCATTAACTTTTTAAACAACTTTGCAACTTTTGAAACTATCATGGCTATCAATACTATTTAGATTTATAACGGGAAACTCGAAAGACAATCAATCATGTTAAATATCCCGTTATAAATCTAAATAGTGACCATTACATTACTTTTTCGTATATTCTGACTAGACTACTCTACCTATATACATGAAATATTTTATGAAATCTTACAAATATCCAAGCACTCATGGAAATGTTCAGTATATTTAACTTGTCACAAAAATATCATTTGTTTTTCAATTTAAATAATATAGTGAATTTGATTAATGAACAAATCGTGAATCAGCTCTGTATGTGGTGTGACGTCACCACCAGGTGCCGATCTCCGGATGTTCGCTATTTATTCAATTTCTAATCCTTGGAGGTCGAGCGCGTTTCCAGTTTTGTGTTTACTTCTGTTGCTGGCATTCGTTAAATTATATTATACAAATTTATAAAAATAGTAGTCGTTCTCAAATAAGTTAATAAATTGTTTTTTTAAAAAGACTTATAAAAAGGTAAAGTTTCTCAATTATTAATCTATTTAAAGGGTATTAGAGGGCTCAAGTGTTTGTATGTGTATCTGCAAGCACTCATTCCTTGGTCTGGGTGTTTAAATGTATTATAAAATAATATCTATATATGTATGCCTACTATATTAATTATATGTCAAGTACCCGTAGCATAAAACCTTACCATGGAGGCTTACCATGGAGCTAGAAGTTGTGGAGAGCTGGACACAGCTATATATTTTTTTTTTTTAATAAGGACAAATGCAAAGCACTAGAAACCTATTGGAATAATATTATTTGGTATGGACCTGTCGAGGTTCACAGTATAAGATTTTCAATTTGGAGTCCGATTTTCCTTTAAATATAATACATGTTTATTGTTGGAGATAAACATGTATATATTAGGTCCTTACATATGAAATTGGCGTTTTGTATGGGAGGAACAAAAAGTCGAATATTTTTTAATATAATATATTTAATTAATCAAAGTATGAACCATTATTTTCTATGCACTTTTGCCATCTTATAGGTAGTTCATTGATCCCTTTACTAAAAAAACCAGTCGGACGGGAATCAATAAAATCTTTGAAGGCGATTTGGACTGCCCCATCGGAGTTGAATTTTTTCCCTTGCAAGAAGTTATCCAAATTTCGAAAAAAATGGTAATCTGTTGGAGCAAGGTCCGGGGAGTACGGAGGATGTCTTAGACTTTCCAATTGAAGCTCTTCTAATTTAGTAGCCGTCTGTTGCGCAGTGTGTGGTCTAGCGTTGTCGTGAAGCAGCAGTGGCGTGGAGCGATTGACCAGCCTAGGTTGTTTAGCCGCTAGCTTTTCCATCATGGTTTGCAATTGCTGACAATAGACATCAGCCGTAATAGTCTGGCCAGATTTGAGAAAACTGTAATGAACAATACCGGCACTAGTCCACCAAACGCTTACAAGTAACTTTTTTGGGGTTAATTTTCGCTTGGGGCAGGATTTGGCTGGCTGGCCAGGATCCAACCATTGCGCTGAGCGCTTCCGATTATCGTAAAGAACCCATTTTTCATCACAGGTAATGATTCGGTTTAAAATACCTTCATTATTATGCCGGTTTAGTAATGTAACGCAGCAGTCGACGCGCGTTTGCCGGTTTGCTTCAGTCAATTCGTGAGGTACCCACCTTTCAAGCTTTTTAATCTTCCCAATTTGCTTCAAGTGAATTAAAACAGTTTTATCACTAACACCGCAGCCTGCAGCTAACTCGGACGTGGTTTGCGATGGATCCGCTTCCACAATAGCCTTCAACTCTTCATTATCAACTTGAGTCTCAGGCCGTCCACGGGGCTTGTTCTGCAAGTCGAAATTTCCAGAACGAAAACGTTGGAACCAAAAACGAACTGTGTTTTCTTTTGCAACACGACCGCCATACACATCATTCACCCTTCGAGTTGTTTCCGCAGCACTAGTGCCACGGCGGAACTCGTACTCGTAAATAATGCGATATTTTAAGTTTTCCATTTTGTAAAATGAGTGACGCAAACAGAAAAAAACAGAAGAAAAAAAACAAATGAATGACGATCATCGAAGCACAAATACATGAGTCTATAGCTGTACAAATTTGAATTTGGAATTCCTTACCAAAGAGGAGAAATTTGTGATTAAAGTGGCCAGTACGAAAAACGCCAATTTCATATGTAAGGACCTAATATATAATATCTTTATTTATTGAGATTAAGGTGATTACATTGTCGTTCTTGGTATGTGCATCTTACTGTAAAGACCATGCAATGGTTTAGCAGTAGTGGCGAGGCTCGTGGCGCGCGGTACAAGTGTGTGGGTTGCGCAGGTCGAACGCGCACAAGGAGAACGAGGCCATCCAGTTCGAGTTCGACCTGGAGCGGGACGACTGCGCCGAGGTGGCCAACGACATGGCCAAGGTGGGCCTCATCCTGGAGGAGGACGCGCGCCTCGTCTGCAAGCTGCTGCGGAGCCAGCTGGTCAGTCTGCAGCGGTGAGTGCCCACACATTCTACTACTAATTGTATCTTTATATATATAATTCTTCTGTGAGTGTGTATGTCACTGAACTTCTCTCAAACGACTGGATGAAATTTTTTGTGTGTGTTCAAGGGGATCTGGGAATGGTTTAGATTCACAATACGGCCAACTGGATATCGTTTTTTGAGACGTGGGACAGGACGACGTCTGTCGGGTCGACTAGTATCTTATATATAACATTTCCATGCCACAATGTTAGTTACCGTTGTTATACTCCTCCGAAAGGGCTTTACCGATTTTTACCAAATTTTATATGCGTATTCAGTAGGTCTGAGGATCGGCTACTATTTTTCATTGTGCAAAACAACGTTTGCTGGGGTCAGCCAGTCTTTTATATAAAATTACCTGTAAAAAATGTGTGTTATCTAATTTAATTCACCTGTCAAAGTGCTAGTTACCATACTCCTCCGAAACGGCTTAACCGGTTATTATGAAATTTTATATGCATATTCAATAGGTCTGAGAATTGGCTACTATCTATCTACATATTTTTCATTTTGCAAAACAACGTTTGCTGGGTTCAGCTAGTATAATATAAAACTATTTGAAATTGACACGTGGGTTGTTCTACTGTTGCAAATGCGTTCCATATGGAATAGCATAGGGAATTATTTTGAGTGCTATTAAATTCCTAAAACATTATGCCTTTTTGTGTTCGGCAAACTTACCTGTCTCAACTTGACGATCACAACATCAAACGACCGACCGACGTCAGTTAGCTTCGCATTATGCAACTCGCGTCCCGTGCGCCGGCGCTGCCGGTGAATTTGCGGTCGTACACGTCGCTTCACGTCTGGGTACGTCGGTCGCAACAGATCTTAGTTTATAATATAAAAATAAGGAACATTTTTATTTTAAAATATATTTTTATTTCAACTAAGACTCTACACAACACAAACATGTTTGTCGTATTACTTAAATTGATATGCTCAAATTAACCTAACCTCCACCATTGACAAAATTCACCCCTTTCACCGCCTCGTTTATCGGAGTTGTCGCAGCCGTAAAGGTAGTAGCGTTCGGTCGCATTCGAGATCTCGAAGAATCTCCGCAACCGAGCCGGACTCGCGTGGATTGTGGATGCGAGACGATTGAGTGGCGTGAATTACGGAGATAGCGCTAGGGTTGGACGGGTTCGCATCTGTAGAGCACGTGCGGCGGCGTCAGCGTGACCCCGGCGCGGCCCTGCATGTCGCGCGGCGACGGCGGCGCGCCGGCCAGCAGCACGCGAGTGCCGCGCAGCAGCCGCGCCGCCAGCCCCACGGCCAGCTGCCGCGACACCGCGTCCCCGGGGCACATGCGCTTACCTGCAACACACCGACCACGTACAACTCTCCGTCTGCGAGTATTATAGTCTGAATGAGAACTCGCGGCGTCATAGGTTAGCGAATTATTTTATCTCCTTAGAAATGGCCGATCGTTCGTTTCGGCGATGGGACATCTACAGCTGGACATGTACCTCTCTAAAAATATGTCGTGGATCGATCATAACAGGTCCGTTCCTGGCGCGTGTGCCGGACCGAAATAAGTGTGGGGGTCTAAACATTAAATTCATAAATTAAAAAAATATATATATCTATCTAGGCTCTGCGTCAGCACTAGCCATAAATATTTGAAATTGAGACTTGACCAAAGTTTTAAAATGATAGTTTTTGACACATTTAATATACTTTCTCCTAACATTTAATCTCAAAAGAGCGGTTTCATTTTGAACCTCTGCTCGTATGGTGTATCTTATCTTTTACAAAAATTGTCACTGGACAATTAGCTGTATTATCCATCACACAGAAGAGGTATATTGAAAATGCATTTGAGCTCTTTTATCTTCAGGCCGCAAGGCATACACGTGTCGTGTGGTGTGTCTATCATATTTCTGAAAGATATAAAATGTTGTGGCTTTTATGATACAATGGACCGCCACTCACCTGTCTGGAAGGGTATGAACTCCTGCGGCTTGAGCAAGGAGCCGTCGTCTGCGAGGAACCGGCCGGGGCGGAACTGGTCCGGCTCGTCCCACACGGCCGGGTCCATGTGGATGCTCCACTGCAGCGGCATCACCATGGTGCCGCGCGGCACGCGGTAGTCGCCGATGTACGCATCCTGCACAAACACACTTCACTAGGGGACAAGTCGTGGAAACTAATCGCCTGACTTGTTTGTATCCGCAATGGGTGTTGAATATTAGTCCAAGAGCTAGTGAACCCTGGGAGTAACGGTCTCCCTGTAAGGTTAGAAATTTGTATATTTACGATTTATGGTATGCTAAGAGCCATAGCCATGACCTGGCAGGCGTCAGCCCTGCACGTCATCAGCCCCTTTATTTTTTGGACTGTTAAATAAATTGGGTTTCAAAACTTGTATCTGTAAATTTGAAAATTGAATACCTCTAGAATAAAGTTTATTTATTGTAAATCTTAAAAAAAAAATTGTAATTTAAGAGAATCAACAATTACCCCATATACATATTTGTAATGGAGGCAGTTCTCAGCACTTCTCACTCGCACGCCCTTAGCAGCAGTCCCCTCGCCTGGCAAGGTCTTATGCTGTTCAAAACCGCCTGGCATTGTACATACTTACTCTTAGACGTTTATTTGAAAACATATAAAACAAATTTCAAGTATACAGGCTAAGTTTATTTTACCTCATCAACTCATTTGCGTTTTCTAAATGATCTGTCGTATACTTCTGCGTGTAATCGCCTGTCCATTTTTTGTTAAGATGTACAATATATACTCTTTATTGTATTACATTTTCAAATTTACAGAAACAAGTTTTGAAATCCAATTTACTTAACAGTCCAAAAAATAAAGGGGCTGATGACGTGCAGGGCTGACGCCTGCCAGGTCATGGCTATGGCTCTTAGCATACCATAAATCGTAAATATACAAATTTCTCACCTTACAGGGAGACCGTTTCTCCCAGGGTTCTCTAGCTCTCCAGCTATATTGTCTAAGGATATATGTGTGTCACACGATCTGTTAATTTCCCAACGGTAACGAGTGACTCGGGGCGAGATCGCGAGGGACGTATATCTATTTTTATTAAATTATTTTTACGATTTTCCTTATTGTTGTTGCACTTGCACAATGCGCACTATTGCATTTGATGACGCAAATCAAGGGCATATTACTAATAAGGATTATTTGAAATATTAGTAGTTTTATACCTCGAGGCAGCCGTGCGGGATGCCGACGGGCACGATGGAGCGGATGCGCTGCGTCTCGCTGAGCGCCGCCATCAGCCGCGGCAGCCGGCTCTCCTCCACGCCCTCCTCCGACCACTCCCGCTGCAGCTCCTGGCGCACCAGCTCCTGCAACGCACCACACGACCATTAGTTAGTTAGTAGGGGGGCCCTGTTTTTCCGCACTTAGACTCAAAGGTGGTCCATTGTGCGTGGAGTGGGGCGCTAGTGTAACCAGCCCAACTCCGACTAAAAGCGCAGAAGTTTCCTGGGGTCTTCGCAGGCTTCTCGGAGTGACCTTGGGTTCTTAAGGATTTCACGTCGCTGTGCTGTTACTCCCTCGCATTCCAGGATGACGTGGGCAGCTGTTTCGTCTTTGTTGAGGCATCCTCTGCAGAGTGAACTGTCTGTGGATCCCATGTTATAGAGGTGTTTGTTAAGGGTGATGTGTCCTGTGATAGTTCCTATCAGGACTCGAAGGTCCGTTCTTTTAAGGTTTAATAGGCGTTTGGATTGCCTTGAGTTAAGGTCTGGCATTGCTGTTCTTGCCTGTCGGCAGTCTGTTAGATTATGCCAGCGATCGTTGTGTAGGTCCTTTATTCTAGTTCCCATCCAGGTGCGCAGTTGCGAGAAAGGCAGCGGCAGGAACGGAGACGGACCTTCTGCTTTCCTTCCTGATCCTTGCCGTGCTAGTTCATCTGCTGCATCATTCCCGAATGATCCACTGTGACCTTTGATCCACTGAAGGATGATCATGTTATTTTTGGAAGCCTCCTGTAGCACTAGGTGGCATTCGTATGTTAGCTTAGAGTTGCTCTCTCTGCCCATTAGGGCAGTGAGTGTGGCGGCACTGTCTGAGAGAATTCTAATATGGTACCCGTTTATCTTCCTTCTCATAATTGCCCTGGCCGCCTCTGTTATTGCTGCACATTCACATTGGAATATAGAGCTGTGTTCGCCTAGTGTCATGGATATGTTACCACACGACCATTACAACTGACATGTTTGCTGAGGGAGACATTCTACATTTGTAAAATCATATGCGCAACAGCTGAATCACACCAACACCAATATTGTTATAATAACAACATCTTATATGTAAAATTCTCGTGTCACAGTTTTCGTTTCCGTACTCCTCCGAAACGGCTTGACCGATTCTCATGAAATTTTGTGAGCATATTGAGTAGGTCTGAGAATCGGCCAATATCTATTGTTGAAGTGAAACTTCTATAGAATCGTTGTGATTTGAAACCGGATGAAACGGAAATGGAAATAAGATTGGCTTACCTGTCGGGTAAGCCAATCTTAAACGCTATCAAGGTTAAGCAGCCTTTGCGCGACGCCAGTACTTGGATGGGTGACCGCCCGAACAAAATCTTTTTGCATAGTATTTTTTCTTTGTTTTTTTCGTTACTAAAGTTACACTTCTATCGTGTGTGAATCGCACACACACCTTTTTTTTATATTGCAAAAAAAAAAGTTTGCCGGGGTCATCTTGTAAGGGATAAAGCTGAGTTGTTCTATTCGCTTCTCAACTCAGTGTAAATAATTGAAGCGAACTGCCAAGACAATGCTATTTCCTTGATTATTCTTAGTTTTTATTCAAATTAGCTTTAAGTTAACCTGTCCATGTATGCATATATGCTTCTAAGGAAATAAACGTTTTGACTTTGACTTTGAGAACCGTTTCCAGTTCGCTCGAAAAACATTCTGCCGAAGTGCAGGACTTTAAAGTCGAGCATTTTAGGCATGAATTTACGAAAGCTTGCCTGGGCCCTGCATGGTCGGAACATTCCTTGAGGCTGCTCGGTCAGAACAGTCAGAACGTATTTGGAATGTGAGTGAATTGTGGGAAGGATGTGGGGTGTACCTGTTCGTCCTGATGCAGCGCCATGTAGAGCACGAACCAAGCGAAGGAGGCGGCCGTGGTGTCGAGCCCCGCGCCGAACAGGTCCGCCAGCAGGTAATGCAGGTGCTCATCTGTCGCGAAGCTCCCGTCGCCGTCGCCAGCGAACCGGCGCCACTGTTCTTCCAAGAACACGTCCAGGAAGCATTCGCCTTCCGTGGGCAGAAGAACCTCGGGGTCAAAATAGTGCTCAGATTGTGGCGCCATCTTGCTGTACGTGACACATTTAATATGTCCTTCTGGGTGCTCGTCCAGCAGACCCCGGTGCGAGGGCCGCGCCGCCCCGGGGGGCTGCGTCAGCCCGCGCATGCGCCGCCGACGCGCGATGATGCCGGCGTACAGGCGGTGCGTCTGCGCCTGCCCGCGGATTATCATGTTCACTGTTTTACGGTTCCACGGTAGGAATCTGAAATTAAACGATATCGTGCAATGTAACGGTTGTAATTAATAATGATTGTATCAAAAAAATATTTTATCTCATATATTTTAATATATAAGAGAATTGTTTTTATTTAATTATTACGGCGGTTAATGTTTGTCTATAAATTAATTGTATGAAATGTTTTAAGTTAAGCTTGGTTAGTCCGCAATATCTGATCTGATAATTCCCATATTGATCTCCACGATACATGCTTTGCCTAGTGTAGGAGATAGCTGGTTAATCTGTATGTACTATTATTTTTCTGTTAAATAAACATTTATTAAGAAATTTTTTAAACTCACAAAAAGATCTATTTTAAATCAAAACCTCCTCCTGGACCGCGCAGCCAGATTCAGGTCTCCGTGGTGAACTTGAACCCGAACATCAGGTCGTTCGCCACGTTGTGAGCTAAGAGGGAGTAGGCACCTGAGGAAGGGCAGGAAGTTGAGCACGGCCGCGACGCCCATCTCATGGCAAGCCTCCTCCTGGATGGCGCGCAGCCAGGCCCAGGTCCTGTCTCCGCGGGGGAACTTGAACCCGAACACCAGGTCGTTGACCACGTTGCCCAGCGAGTGCTCCACCAGCTGCCTCAGGTCCACCGCCGTGCCCGCAGCCGCAGACACGCTCTACAACATTATCCATTACTCAAGTGGTTCATATCTTGTCGAAATGGAAAGCATATGGGCTCGTACGCAATCTTGCTCAAATGTAGAGATTGTAGATAAAATGTCATCAACGCCTGTCATTCAATCGATTTGTATTAAGCCTGGTAGAATACGATTCTAAAGCGGAGCCTCGGTTAGGCCAGCTAAGGAGAACAAATAGATAGGCAGCAGCGCCTTCTTGGAAAACAATGTAGCCAGCCATCGATAGCGCAGCTCATCTATGTTTATCCCCGAAACGAGTTAGTTAAGAAGCGTGCCATACCTGCAGCACCTCGTGAGCCCCGGCGGCGATGCGGCGCTGCAGAGAAGCGCGCTGCTTGGCGCTCGTCAGCGCCTTCAGCCAGGCCGCGATCTGTCTGCGGTGCTCCCGCCATAGCGCTCCCTCCGAGAATATCACTCCTACACATAACCACACCATTATTATGACCGAACTACATTTTTCCTATTCGCTCTAACTCAAGGTACCCACATACTTTTACCTGTAATGCAATATTCTTATATCGTTGAGATATTTACAAAGTTTTTTAGTTGATTATTATATATGCAAAATAATATAATTTTATAAATAATTTAAAATATAAGTTAATTGTGAATTGATTATATTAAGAAAAGCTTAAGTTAATTTTGCAGTGCCGCGCGCTGCATTGTCTGAGGCACCGCTGAAAACCAGCGCTGTGTCAGTATCATCCTGCTGACACAGCCTCCATGCTGAGCTGGTGCCTATTTGTGTTCGAACTAAGATATGACTAATTGCATGTTTGTTTATAATTTCATTTCATGTTTGTTTATAATTATGTACTCTATGTTTAACGTGTTTAATACGCAAATAAACTTTTTATGATTATGATTATGATAATGTTGACATTTGCAGGCAAACCAGTGCGTAGGTATAAGTTGCAAAACTATGCAGGTTTCCATACCTGTGCCCTTTTTAGCAGTCGCAGTCTAGCTCATACGGTTATAGGTTAGCGGCTATTCAATTACCATGTTGCCAAAAAACTTGTTATCCGAATGAGTAGTGTCCTTGTGACATTAACTTCCCATGGAGGTGGAAAAAGTCAAAATCAAAACGTTTATTTCCTTAGACGCATATGTATACATCTACAGGTAAACTTAAAGTTAATTTAAATAAAAAATAAGAATTATCAAGGAAATAACATTGTCTTGACAGCTCGCTTCTATTTTTTACACTGAGTTGAGAAGCGGATGGAACAACCCAGCTTTCATCTCTTCATGTTGTTATTATAACAATATTGGTTTACAGCATGGTGACCATTACCACATCGTCCCCAAACTACTCGATATAACACCATAACACACAATTGTATCGCTACCAGCCGTAGGATACCCCAGTTCCGGTGTACCAGTGCGGAACTGGCCACTGAATTGTCGTACGGTTTTTTATTTTCCTGTTAGTCTCAAAATCCGGCAGCCGGCGAAGAGCGAACGTTTTCTTTTTGTAATGATTGATTACAAATATAAAACCGTATTTTAAATGTTTGTTAACTGAGGTGCTAAATGTCGGAGAGGTGAGAAATCGTGATTATTCACTTGAACTTTGTCATAATCGAACAGATCTAGCGCTGAACAACATAATGAAATTATGAAATGTAAAAACTCACGCGTAAGATAAATAATTAAAAAAAAAGGTGTGTGTGCGATTCACACACGATAGAAGTGAAACTTCAGTAAATCGACGAAAGAATAAGAAGAATAAAAAAGTGTGTGTGTGTGTCAGCTACGACGCACGATTGGAGTCTACTACTTACGAACTATAATTATGATATACATTATATCGAATAGAAAAAAAGGGTAAATGAACGCATCTGCTAAAATGATAAGAGAATCAAACATATATCTGTAATTATTCGGATTATTTATATTACTTCAATAAAGCGTATTACATTAAGTATGTTACAAAATAATATAAATAAAATACAGCAATACCTCGTACTTCGTAGTTGAGACTACGAAGTATCGCGCAAAGAAATTTAAATAAAGCATTGTATTTGTGTCTCTTACCATTTCCGTTTCATCTTTTTGCATCCGGTTTGAAATCACTACGATTCTATAGAAGTTTCACTTCAAAAAAATAACAATGTGTTGGGTGATAGGATTGATATGAACTGACTGAATAAACAAAATGTAATAATTATTCGATACACAAAATTATAAAATAAAATACTAAAATTTTAAATAGATATGTTTAGTTCGTAATTGTTGACGCGTTGAATGATAGACGGACATTTTAATTGATTTGAAGTGACTTATTTTGTAATAGTTGATGTAGCTCTTAACTGAACCAATCATCTATATAAATAAAAATGAATTGTTGTTCGTTAGTCTGATTAAAACTCGAGAACGGCTGAACGGATTTATCTTATCATAGTCTAGAAATGTTCATGGAGGTCTAGGGAAGGTTTAAAAGTCGAGAAAGAATCTAATAATTGTCGGGAAAAAAAAATTGAATAAAAAAGGTGTGTGTGCGATTCACACACGATAGAAGTGAAACTTCAGTAAATCGACGAAAGAATAAGATGAATAAAAAAAAAGTGTGTGTGTGTCAGCTACGACTCACGATTGGAGTCTACTACTTACGAACCTTTATTATGATATATATCGAATAGAAAAAAAGGGTAAATGAACGCATCTGCTAAAATGATAAGAGAAACAAACATGTATCTGTAATTATTCGGATTATTTATATTACTTCAATAAAGCGTATTACATAAAGCATGTTACAAAATAATATAAATAAAATACAGCAATACCTCTTTGCGCGATACTTCGTAGTCTCAACTACGAAGTATCGCGCAAAGAAATTTAAATAATGCATTTGTGTCTCTTACCATTTCCGTTTCATCTTTTTGCATCCGGTTTGAAATCACTACGATTCTATAGAAGTTTCACTTCAAAAACCCGTGCGAAGCCGGGGCGGGCCACTAGTTATTATATACAAGCATCTATATGTTCTGCTATGTTTGCAACGCTATAAGCTGATGTAGGTCAGATAATACAAATGATTTTTTTTTTAAATAATTTGCTGTGCGCTCCTATAGATAAATGCCAGGGGAGCATTAGATTATCAGGTGCTCTGTTATAAATGAGAATGGTTAGAGATGCGGTGCGGGTTACCTTTCCCCTGCATGATGCCGTGCGTCATGTAGAGCGGCGCGCGGCCCGCGAAGGCGTCCTTGGCCAGCGCGTCCCGCACCAGGCGCGCGTCGGAGAGCAGCACGGCGCGCACGCCGCCCAGCCGCAGCGCCACCGCGGGCCCGTGGCGCGCCGCCAGCGCCGCCAGCGACAGGTGCGGCGCGCGCGCCTCCACCCACGGCAGCCAGCCCAGCAGCGGCACGCCCCACGGGCCCGGCGGGCCGCGCGCCCACTCCCGCAGCTTGCGGCACGCCCACAACCCCGCCGCGAACGTGCACACCCACACCAATAGGAGATCCATCCCGACAAACTGTTCCCTACAAAGTTACACACAGATCTAAGCCCATACATATAATTATGTATATTTCTATTTGACGCTCTATAAAATAAGATCTTTAGATTTCCTAGATGCAAAAACGATAAACTGTAATATCTCATACGCAACACATATTTTTGGAGTTTACTCCTTAAGAAACGATTTGAGTTATAAGGCCCGGTATGGAAATTTTATGGGGAGTAAAATCAAGTGTTAACAAAAGTTGAGGCGTTACGTAGAAAGAGACAAACATATATATCTGTAGGATTCAACGTGTAAAAGAATGAGATGGAATACCGTCGAAACGTCACGTTCGAAATAAGAACTTTAACGCATTTTGATTGGTTGTTTGGTGTGTCTCTGGAATGCGAGTTACCATTTTTGACATTCGAATACGCGTTCGAAAAAGTATTCGTCTAGCATTCACTTAGAATTTCTCAGTGAGTAGAGGTGAGAGTGCAAAGTTATTCAGTAAAATCATCAATATTTACAAAAAAATTTTGGCCTGACGTTTCTTTTTCACTTGGATATCGTCTTACAAAGATAGCTTTTACGTTTTTGTGCAGGGAACTAAAACAATTGACGAATATATGGTTCTCTCAACGCGTTTCGTTGGAACATATAATAAGTACCTTCTGTTACTTATTAATTAAAATATTAAAAAGAAGCTATAGTTTCGACACCTAATTAATTTGTTCTTTGCAGTATTTACGAATGATATGTTATAATTCAAAGTGAAAGAAATCAATCATCCTAAAATTGGATTTGTATAAATTGAACACAATTATTATTGTTTTGTAACATACTTTCTGTAATACGCTTTATTGAAGTAATATAAACAATCCGAATAATAACAGACATATGTTTGTTTCTCTTATCATTTTAGCAGATGCGTTCATGTACCCTTTTTTTAACCCCCGACCAAAAAAGAGGGGTGTTATAAGTTTGACGTGTCTGTCTGTCTGTCTGTGTCACCATAGCTCCCGAACGGATGGAGCGATTTTAATTTAGTTTTTTTTGTATGAAAGGTGAGTCTGGCGCGAGTTTCATGAAAATCGGTTGTGCCGCTTAAAAGTTATGGGGGTGAGAGTGGGTAAGGAAAACCTAAAATCTGCAAATATACTAGTGTGGGGTATCAAATGAAAGCGCATCACGTCCACATTACATAATATTATGTTGTCTTACGGAAATTATGGCACTAGAATCGGGGTTTTTTCTTAAATTTTAAATTTAGATTTATTCTATTCGATGTACATATATCATAATATCGTTCGTAAGTAGTAAACTCCAATCGTGCGTCGTAGCTGACACACACACTTTTTTTATGTATATTTCTATTTGGCGCTCTATAAAATAAGATCTTTAGATTTCCTAGATGCAAAAACGATAAATTGTAACTCTGACTTCAAAACATCTCATACGCAACACATATTATTTATTTCAAAACAATTGTTTACAAATCGTGTGTCAAAACATTACATCACACATCTAAAATTATAAAACTTGTAATCTTAAACAAAAAAAAAAACAAAAAGAAAGATACGCGGGTCTAAAGAAAGTCTCTCGAGTCCTTCATTGTCTATATTTATCTGTATAATTTAATCAGCTTAAATTATACAAATATCTATTTAAGCAAAACAACTATCAAGCTAGGCAACAATAACACACTTTGATAAACGCAAACACCTCTAAATATTCACATCTATGCCTTTTATGGTACCTTTAAAGATTATACCTACAGCCGTTTATAATCCGTCTCTCATAAATAAACTGCCTGAAGGAACCAGAGGTTTGTATTTGTTTACACTGACTGGGATAGCCTCAACGTGTGTGAGGTGCGCGTGCGCATGCGGCGGTCGCGCGGCCTCGACTGCCTGTCGGGCGCGGCGGCCGGCGGGTCCCTGTCGCTACCCGGTAGTGCTCGCTACCGGACACCGCCCGGCCGCCCGCCCCTATCTAAGATCTCTTATCTCTGAATAAACACTTTTTGTCAAGGTCAATTTTGTATACAGTGCGTTTTTTTAACCATAGCGCTTACGAAATAGTGGCCCCTACTTTTGCTTTAAGTTTTTTGAGTATTATACTAGCAGTCTAAAGATTTTTCTCAAGTTCTAACGGCTAGTAGTTATTGGTGAAAATCAACAGTTTTTCTCTATTAACAATTATGCCTATTCTCAATAGTTTGATGTAAGCGTCTCAACCCTGCAATGTATCATCTGACGAGCAGGTATCAATGTCGTAAATCATAAACAACTGGCTTCTCCACAAAGGAAATATTTGTACTGAATCCTCCCTCTATGTAGGTACAAAATATTATTATGGACCTAAAATTATTATGAGTAGGCAGTATGCTTTGACGCGTCGCGGCACTGCCCGGTGGTATGTCTTGCCCGCAGGCACAACTCATTTTCCCGCGGTAAATACACTATCTGGAACCGAATTAATTTTAAAAATCACTTATCAGCTTTATAATCTACATATCGATATGGTCGATGCCCGCCGAGGGGTGAAGTGTTGTATGTTCTGCAAGCACTTTCTCTTTGGTCTGGATGTTTAATTATGTATAATAAAAATATCTATGTATATTATATTAAGTATATCAGATTTCTAGTACCCGTAACACAAGCTAAGAGCTTACCACGGGGCTAGAGGTTGTTGTGGGGATTAAATATAAATAAATTAAATATGAATAAATAACTTTTCGAGATATTCAACTTTTTTAGTTTGTTTGTATATCGCCGACTTGGTTCACGATGGCTCACGATTATTGAAAAAAAATTGATTATATCAGAGTCGTGATTTTTATTTATTTAATTTCAGTTCAATACAAAATGATTATAGGTTATTTTTTTGGCATTAATGCGATCATATTTAAATGTATTTGTTATCAACAATAACATAAAAAATCATAATAATTAAAATAAATCATCGATGAAAAATAATAAATTAATAATAATTTGAATTAATCAACTATTTGATATTGGCCGGAACTTACGATTTCTTAAAATCTAAATGTTCAATCTCAAAAAACAGAAAAATAATTCATTTTCTATTTTTCGCGAATGTAGATTGGTATTTGAGTATATTTAAGGCACATTTAATAATTATTATTTTGACAAAAATCTGAATTAAGTCATGTTATTTGTATTATTTAAGAATGTCTTTGATGCTGAGTTGCGCATCTAGTGCGGTGTAAGACCGGCCGAGCACAGTACTAATAACTAATAACATAGGTTGTCGGCGCTGCACATAAGCTTTATGACATTCTGCTGGGACGTGTAATTTGACCTGACGATATCAGCGTATGCCTAGACGTTCTTAAAATTCAATCATTATTTTAGCCATATTTAAAATAACATAATTAAAAAAAACCTGAATTTAATCGACACACATGATTTCATGACATGTCATCGTTTTCGCATTTTGAGCATGAAACTGTTTTTGGAGAACGCGTAAATACTATGTTTAAGATTTTTTTGTAAATAGAAACTATTTGAAATGTCTTGCTATGATTCATAGCGTTTTATATGTATATTAGAGGTACGAGCGACCCCCGCGGCGTTGTCCGCGTTCTATAGATTATCCCGGGCGAAAAAAACGTATAATTTGCTCAATAAAAGCACATATAGACGTGTTCACTCGATATATGAATAAATCTAAATTTAAAATTTATGTAAAACCCCCGACTCCAATGCCTTTATTTCCTTAAAAGTAAAACACCATTATATTTAGAAATGTGTACGGGATACGTTTTCCCACTCGAGTATATTTGCAGATTTTCGGTTTTCCTTCCCCACTCTCACCCCCATAACTTCTATACGCCTCAACCGATTTTCATGAAACATGTCTAAGAATATCAAGATAAGCACACCTTTAAAAAAAAAATTGAAATAGCTCCATCGGTTCGGGAGCTATAATGTCCCAGACAGACAGACAGACAGACACGTAAAATTTATAACACCCATCTTTTTTTGTCGGGGGTTAAAAAATCGTATCAAAATCCGTTGCGTAGTTTTAAAGAGCATACATACGTACAGACAGACAGACAGCGGAAACGTCATTTTTTTATACAATTTTAAGACAGATGTGTGATCTGTGATGATGGGCTTTTTAGTTTGATTTAATTTGATTTGATTTAATTTGATTTGATTAATTTATATTTAATTTTGTTGTAATGTATGTTCATTTGATTTAATTTAATTTGTTTTTAATTTTAATTTAATGTAATATAATTTGAATTGATTTTGTTTAATTTCATTTAAATTTGATTTGGTTTAATTTGGTTTTTATTTAATTGAATGTGATTTGATTGAGTTTAGTTTAATTTGATTTAGTAATATTTGGTTTAAATTGATTTAATTAAACTTAGATTAATTTTGATTTAATAGAATATGACCTAATTTATTTTACTAACCCTAGTCATTAAGTTTACTAACAAAGTATGGATTATTGTTGTCAGAAATAAAAGATTTTTTTTTTTTTTTTTTACAGTATAGAATTATTGTGTTGTATTAAAATAATGCGCTGGAGATGTGTGGGCCGGTGAATAGATGGCGCTGATGATGTCTCACCTGGCTGGAGGCTGGGGGGGGCTGCAGGTCCGGCGCGCGCTCACTCCGCGGGTCGACTGGCGGCTGTGAAGCGTCTCGGCGCTGCGTCGGTCCTGTTTTGCTTTTCAAATCTCGCAAATTATGCAGGACGTCCGTCGTCCGCTCGAATAACAAATTTCTTGACTACCTATCCACTATTCCTCATTTTTTGTTACTGTTTATCATTCGGGTTCGCGTTTATACGCTATCACTTGAATTGTGAAGTAAAATATGTATTTAAAGTTAAACTTGAATCGAAAATGGCCTGAATTGCTTCGAGAAAAGGATGGTACGGCCGTGACGCTTTTTTGCTCGACTTGGTGGGGGCACTGCCGTGCCCCCAGATATATTATTGCGACATATAAATAGTTTTACCTGTCTTCATCGCTCGGTTGCAAATTATAATAAGATCTGAAATCTATGACCCATTTTTAATCAGTCTATTAGTACAGTCATTTGGTTCCATAAATAGTAGTTCCCTGGAAAGTTTTGCAATTTGGCAATTTTATTGAATTTCATGTACTCTGATTAAATTAAAATTAAATCTAATATCAAAAATTAAATCTTTGCCATCTCGTACTTTTGCCACAAATGTTTCCCATAAAGCAGTTTTTAGGCAATATATCTTTTCCGACCGAAGACGATAAAATGAGTTACACAATTAAACTACAAACAATAACCTACAATTTATATTTACTTCTTAAAGTCAAAGTCAAAGTCAAAACGTTTATTTCCTTAGAAGCACATAGCCTACATGGACAGGTTAACTTAAAATTAATAAAACTAAATTGCTTAAACAACAAATATCAAGGAAATAACATTGTCTTGACAGTTCGCTTCAATGTTTTATACTGAGTTGAGTAGCGAATAGAACTTATTTAACGAACGAACGAATAGCTTACTTAGCCGCACTGTAAACTTGGACTATTGTTCACCAAAGACGCGCTATTGCGCTTCTCATCAGAGCTGTTAGCGGCCCAATTTAAGAACGAAGCTTATTGCGAAATGCGAGCGCTGTGCAGTGTGCTTCGGATCTTTTATAACTGAAGTCACGCTTGAAACATACGCCAACGTTCTTGTCATGGTAAAAGCAAGTAGCAGAAACTTGTTTATTGTGTAAAATATAGACGCAAGTTTCAATGACGTGCGCAGTCGACCCCATGACCTATAAATATAAAGTACCGGTAAAGCACCCTTAAATTTAGCGACATTGAATAATGTGACCCTGAGCACGGTTATAGCGGCGCCGCCGCCGCCAGTGCCCGCGCTCAGTGCCCGCCGCCGCGCGCCGCCGCCACACGACGACGACGCACCGCCCCGCGCCACGCACCGCGCTGCGTGTTGCGTAGACGCCGCGCCGCGCGTACTTGCGGCAAAGCGGATCTTCTTCATCGCGCGGGTTTTATCGTTGCGTTTTGTGAATCAAACTGACTCTTTTAGTTCAAAGCCGTTCGCAAGTTCGTTATACCCTTCCAAAGACTGCCACATAGCACGCACTACTCTGAGGATCAGTGCGCCATACCTTGCGAGTCGCGCACGGCTGTGCACCAGCTCCGGTTGAAGGCCCGTGATCCACCAGAACGCGTGGATGCATATTCAATCTGTTTCACTGTGCGTGGTGGCTGAGTGTCAATCACCTCGGACGTGGGAGCACAGTGCTGTCATCTAAACTCGTGCTAGCTAGGCCACCCGCGCGCGCGCCGCCGGTGCCATGGGGCCTAGGAGGGAAAGCTTTTGGATGAGTAAGGCACTAATTTAAACGAACAGTTATTGTCAACGAGTAATATCGAAATCTCGGAAATGCTCCGCACGATTTTCATGAAATATCTAGGGGACAGTTTATCGATCAAGTTAAATAAAAAATCTTCGATTTCCTAAAAATATTTATTTACACATTTACATTGCCATTACAGTACAAAACTAATGCGAAAATGAAAAATAATAAGTACATATTAAATAACAAATCAAATCAAATCAATCATTTATTTGCCAAATACATTTAAATTAAAGTACATGTCATGATATTATTATAGTACAAGTAGTATATTGTATTTAAACCGCAAGCGGGTATGCAAATGTTAGAAATATCATAATTTAAATAATCAAAACCAATTGTAATTTAATAATTCGATAGTTCAAGCAAAGTTATATAATCCAGGTACTTACGATAATGATTAAATGTAACGTTCAGAGGATTACTGAACTATATGGAGGTGGGATACACGTAAAGTAAATCCTCGTATTAATAACGAAAACTCTTGGAACTATTTATTTAAGTTTTTATTTTTTGATTAATTAGTACAGAAGCTCCAGCTGATCTTAAGTTCTAAAAATACAAATGATTGATCATTAATACAATGCAAATTTATATATTTATTTATCAATACTGTGTGGCTACAGGCGGCTTTATCGCGGAAGAGTTATCTCGTTATAACGTCAAAGCGCTTTCTTATCATTAGATCTCACTAGGATCAATGGAGAGTGAATCATATTGTGCCATGCGATCACGATATTCTCGAACAATTAAAGATATCAATACTACCTACTACTATATTTACCCGACTTATCAGTCTATATGTAAATTACATTGAGCTTTCTGAATCCTTTCAGTTTCAAACATAAGTTAGACAGTCATGTTTTATGGCCTTGCTGTTAACGGGGGTTCTGCACGAAAGGTGTTAGCGCGGGCACTGACGTGACCGACATCCGCTGTCTGCTTCCACTGTACATGTACAATGCACATCCATAATCTGCTAGGAAATGCCTCAGAATCCGAGTTTGAGGAAGTCGTGATTGCGAGCTTGAACTTTAACCTACTTTTAAGGAACTTATATCGAAATCAACGTTGTTCAATTTAAGTGAATTAGATTGTCACTTTTGGTATGTTAATTAAACTGGTAAGAGGATGTATTTATATAAATTCAGTCAACCTATTTCTTTCTACTGCTGGGCAAAGGTCTCTCCCAATAATTTGTATTAATAAATAAATAAAATTGTATTAAACACGTCGTTGTTGTGAACAGAGCGAATTCTATTTTCAATATGTTAAAAATAGATTAATTCTTAGCCTGAGGATCTCTAAGAGTTTCATGGAAATAATGTTCCTGTATTATTTTTAGAGAGAAGAACGAGAAGAAAGCTCAGATGAAGTTCAACCAGGACGCCATCATGGAGCAGAACCGCCAGCAGCAGCTCTACGAGCAGCAGCAGCTGTACGACCTGCAGGTGAGCCCGGCAGCCTCGGGGTGTCCGTCTGTGTCATCATCGATTCCATGTCCTTACTCCACATACGAAAGTATCTCTCCATTTTCGTCTATACACGTCATGTCATCTCGACACTTTAACCTTTCTGACACATGTCATATTTCACACAGTCTTTTCTTTGTCCTACCTCTTCCCGCATATCCTTTGACACCCATACCTAACGTTCTTGTGGTCACATGACATTTCATCCCTTTATGACTTGCCCAAACCACGCCAACCGTAATCTGTAGCTGGTGCCACATTTTAATTCCCTCTTTAGGTTAATTCCTTATTTTATGTACTTAATATATCCTATAGTTTCTTAATTTCGAAGAAAAGGACACTAGATTTCCGGTAGTTCAAGCTTTGTTGCCATGTCAAACATTAGTACCACAGATTCCGTCACTGGAATATCAAATATTGAAATGTTTGCTATGTGGCACTCCGATTGATGAGGCACATCCGCGGTTTCAGATGAAGATGATGCAGACGGGCATGAGCCAGCAGCAGCCCGGCGCCGTGGAGCAGGCGGCGCTGCTCAACGGCGTCGGCGCGCAGCCGCTCCAGTGAGTACCTCCACTTCCACTTCAAGTTTCATCATCACCGCCATTCGATTTCTGCGGATCTACTGACCGGATCCGTTATTCAGCTAGTGGGATATTTTTCAATAGATCGTGTTTTGTGCTGTATCTGTTACGATTTATGTATACAAACAGCCCAGAATACCGTATCCTTATATATTATGATAAATTATGGATTTATTGAGATATTTTTTTGTTTCATATTGAGCTGAGTATAAATTTAAAAATAGCAGACTTCTTACTAGATTCTTATCGGGGAAAGATATGAAGGTACGTAGATTCAAAAGAGTCAAGATTACTGGACGCGAAAACCTTCTGAAAAAGGTTCGAACATTTTTGTATGGAGCCTCAGGAGCCTGGCATACCTACTAGTCCGCCATTTTGAAAATAACGTCATTCGGCGGCCAGTGATGAAACTCATGTCAACCGACAAGAGTAAAGGATTACAAACAAAAAGTGTTCTATAATCAAGTCGCCTAAGTGATACGGTTTCTGAGATATTAGGGTCAGAAAAAATAAAAATAAAGTAAAGTAGAACATAGCTTAGGGGACAGATTTTTTCTATAGTTTTTAGACCATATATCTCAGAAACCGTATCACTTAGGTGATTTGATCATAGAACACTTTTTGTTTGTAATCATTTACTCTGTCGATTGACATAAGTTTCATCACATGCCACCGAATCAAAATTTTTTCAAAATGGCGGTCGAGTAGGTATGCCAACGATACTCGATGCTTTTTCTGCATTCCTGGTATTTGGCCTAAGAGTAAGAACTACGTCTTCTCAGGTTGGACCAGCAAAGCCAGCTCTTGCAAGCCCAGCAGCAGTACATCCAGACGCAGCTGCAGCTGAAAAACGAGGAGGCCACCATGAAGCTGCTGCAGCACAACATGATGCAGAGCGTCTCGCCGCACGACCAGAACCTGCTGCAGCAGCACGCCTTCTTCCAGCAGAAGGTACGGACACTCTGCCACCTTCATGTCTGCTTAATTTGTTTTTAGTTTGTAATCATTTAATTCATGACAATATTATTTAAAATTTCAATTCTAATTAATGTACCAAATCTTTGTAATAATAATATGTAATTAATTCTATTTGATTTTATTTTATAACTTGTTACCTACTTATTTTTGTGTGCATCATTATATTGTTATTTTGTGTACTAATGTAATTGCTTTCGTAATCGTGTTAGTATACCTATAAATAAATAAAATAAATAAATTCAAACTTAAATACATTACCGGGTGGTCACTTCTCACAGTGTCGTCTCCCCAGGTGATGGAGCACAGCCTGCTGAACCAGCACATGCTGGAGCAGACGGTGGAGGGGCAGCTGATGGAGCAGCAGCGCAGCTACCTGGAGCAGAGCCAGGCGCAGGTGCAGATGCCCTCCTACGGCCAGCAGTTCGCCGCCGAGCAGATGGACCACAACCAGGTACCGACTCTCACAAGTGGGCACGTCGCACACGCCCCACGTCGATACTTACGCACGTTTCGTCATCTCAGGTTCTGCAGCAGCACATCATCCAGCAGCAGGGCATCATCGCGCAGCAGGCGGCCACCATCCAGCAGAAGCAGCTCGAGGAGCAGCTGCAGCAGGAACAGATGCTGCCGGGCGCGGCGCAGGCGACGGGCGGCCCGGCGCTCGACCCCTCGCTGCAGAACCTGCAACATGTGCTCGCGCAGATCATACAGCGCCCCGACGCGCCGCGCAAGGACTCCGAGTCCGAGAGCGCGCAGCCACCGCAGCACCCGGACGGCGCCGACCCCGCCCCCGCCCCGGACCTGCAGGGCGTCCATGCGCAGCAGAACTACGCGCCGCCGATCCTCGCCGTGGACCCGGCGCTGCTTGCGCAGAACCAGCAGGTGCTGCAGGCGCAGCAACAGATGGCGCAGGTGCAACAGCAGCTGAACGTGCAGAAGCAGGTGCTACAGCAGCAGCAGCTGGTGCTGCAGCAGCAGATGAGCCACCAGCAGATGCAGGGGCAGACGCTCTCGCCGCAGCAGTTCCGCAATCTCCAGACGCAGCAGTACCTCGCGCAGCAGGAGCTGCAGCTGCAGACGCAGGAGAACTACATCGACCAGCAGAACCTCGCGCTGTACGCGCAGCAGCAGCAGCTGATCGACCAGCACCAGCAGAAGGTGGAGGAGATGCTTCGCGCGCAGCGACCGCAGTACCAGCGGCAGGGCTCCGAGCAGAGCCAGATCAGCTCGACGGCGGATCACACCGATCAGTACGCAATGCCCGAGTACCAGCGGCAGGTGATCCAGCAGCAGATGACGCTCGACCAGCTCAACTACCAGAACAGGCTGCTGGAGCTGCAGAAGCAGCAAGACCCGTACCGCATGATGCCGGGCCAGTCGCTGCAGCACAGCATCGTGATGCAGAACTTCCTGCAGCAGGATAGGCAGATATCTAGTCATGAGAGCACGCCGGTGCAGAATTACTCCGCCAATCCGCTGCAGATGTACCAGCCGGTGCAGTACGTGCCGTACGACGGGAGCATGCAAATGTCGCAGGCGCCGCTGCAGGGGCAGTCCATGCCGCAGCCGCTGCTCTCGCAAGCCCTGCCGCAGAGCCTGCCCGTGCAACCCGTGCACTCCCTTCAACAGCAGCTTCCGCAGCAGATGCCTCTCTCCCAGCCCCTCGCGCAGGCGACTCAGTCCAGCCAACCCCTCCCGCAGGCGACACAGCCCAGTCAATCCCTACCACAAACGCAAACTTTACCGCAACCGAGCCAAGCTCCACCGCAACCCACTCAGCTCCTTTCGCAATCCGGTCATCCCTTACCTCAGCCGTCCCAACCGCTGCTACAAAACAGTCAAACCATCTCGCAATCGAGTCAACCCCTCCCGCAGTCACAGCCTCCGCTGAACTCCCAGACCAGTCAGACCACCCAGACCAATTCTCAATCGAGTTACACATCACAGTCCCTGCAGCCCGCACCGATATCCCAGGAGCTGCAGCTCCAAGCCCTCAACCTGCCGGAGGAGAACGGCTTTAACAACAACGGCGTGAAGGAGCAGTTCCTCACCCCTATGAGCGAGTTTCCGAGCGGCGCTACTCACGGGGAAGCCATCAGACAACCGGAGCTGAGTTCCGTCGGCGAGCGGCTCGATGAGGCCGAAGGTAAGTTAGCGCATCCTTTGTAACCACTAGGTTTAATTCGAAAAATTTATGATTTGAATGGACAATCAAAACTAATTTCGTGCAACCGCTGAGTTATAATCGTTTCACAGCGGGCACGGCGATTCCTTCCCCGATCGCAGGCGAGAAGAAGTCCCGCGGGTCCAAGAAGCGATCCCGCGAGAAGGACAAGCTGCCCAAGCTGTCCGTGCTGGGCGTCAACGAGGCCGGCTCCGTGGTGGAGTGCCAGCTCGACTCCAAGAACAACACCGTCACCTTCAAGTTCGACGTCACCGACGTCAACCCCGACGAGATCACCGCCAACCTGGTGAGTCCCGGCTCCGCGGCGCGGCGGAGGCGGCGCCACCGCTCAGCTGGCTGACCTCGCGCTCCTCCGTCCTCAGGTGGCCGAGAACTTGCTGCCGGAGTGGCAGAGCGGCGCCTTCATGGAGCTGATACGCGACATCGTGCTGCAGCTGCAGACCAACCCCGGCGTGCCGCCCGTGCTGACGCCCGCGCACCACTCCGCGCTGCGCCTCAACATCGACAAGGTAGGCGCCGCGACCCCCCGCCCCCCGCCCCCCGCCCCGCGCCCCGCCGGTCTAACCCCGCACTCTCCCGCAGAGCGACTACGACTCGGAGACGACCGAGCGCGAGGAGACGCTGACGGACTCGAACCAGGACAACTCGGAGTGCACGACGCCGACCGCCTCGCACGACAACATCGCGGCCGAGCTGGACGCGCCGCGCGCCGCCCCCGCGTCCGCGCCCGCCGCCGCCCCCGCCGAGCCCGCCAAGCCGTCGCGCAAGATCTCGCGCTTCCTCGTCAGCCCCGTCGTGGACCGCGAGAACCTCGCCGAGGACCCCGTCAGCGAGGTAACCCTGCATGCCGTACACACAAACTGTTATCTTATTCATTATAACCAATGATAATAATAGGGTATAATTTGAATTATTTCATATATCAATCTATTATCTGCCACCTATAGTTTCTGCACGTTGCTTTATAACAACGTTAACAACATGTTGTTAACGTGGACATTTTTTTTACTGAACTAACCATAAATTTATTTAGTTATTTAAGTGGGATAAGGTCAGGAAGATGATGATGAAGTAACACTTTTACATTGCCATTACAGTTTGACACCAATGCGACAGTGGAAAATAACAATAAATTAAATTAACTACAATAGAACATACCCAAGTTACATAAAAACAAACATTAAATTAGAGAACAAATATTTCAAACATTATTAATAACAAAGATAAATACATCATCTTATTACAATCTCAATCAATATTAAGTTTCTATGATTAATATAGCTAACCTTCAAATTAGGTCGGTGCCAGGTGCATGAACTAAATTAAAAAGTAATTCATGCAAAAAGATTATCTTAAATGTTGAACTTTATTTATGTATAATGCATTGTTTTTTTTTATGTAAATGTTAATGTGCTCAGGTGATTCCGCAAGAGAACTACGTCCCGACGCAGCAGTACCCCGGCGCCGCCCCGCCCCCGCCGGAGGCGCGGCCGGCGGGGGACGCCACCGCCGCGCCGCCGGAACCGGCCGCGATCACAGAACCCACCTATGTACCTGACACTATTTTACAACAGCAATCGGTTATGCAACAGGTGAGTTAAATAGTACATTTTGCCACTGTTATATTAGGAGCCGCCGCAAGCGCAAGGCCAGTACAATAATAACATCGATATACAGTCGTGGTCAACTAATTAGGGACATGCAAGATAGTGAAGAACAATAACCGGTTATGTACATACAAATATAAAACCCTATTGATTTCTCAGTAACTATTATTTGCACAATTTGGTCCGATTATTATGCTTTAAATGGCTGTAAATAAAAGAATAAATAAATAGAAAAAAGTATTTAATATCAAAGGTTGACCATGTATTCAATTTTAAGGTATAATTCTGTAGCTGGACATTTAATTAAGGACAGTAAACTATAATGAAAAATAGAGTTAAACAAAACTAATAATCTGCAGTATTATAATATCTTTAACAGCTCCATTTTATTACGTGTAAAATCAGTACCCAGTAGCAAAACCTTTGTTAGTAATTACCGCTTGACACCGATGTGGCATAGACATTATCAGTTTCTGGCATGTTTCGACAGGAATGTTTGCCCATGCCTCACAAAAAGCTTCATTAAGTTCATCTAAAGTTGTGGTACGATAAGTGGCTACTTTTTTCTTGATTTCGTACCAAAGGTGCTCGATTGGGTTAAGGTCCGGGCTATTTGCTGGCCAATCTAGCACCAATACTGACTGACTGGTATGAAACGATTTGACTGAACGGGCGGTATGTTTCGGGTCGTTATCATGCTGAAACGTCCATATAATAGGGAGATGCTCCTCAGCATAGGGAAGCATCGTTTCCTCTAATATTGCCTTGTATTGATGTTGGTCTAAGTTACCCTGAACTTTCCTCACAGGTCCCACTCCACGTCCAGAAAATGAACCCCACATTTTAATGTTTCCACCGCCATGTTTCACCTGCTTTTTTGTGAATCTTGGATTCATTTCCGCTTTTACTGGACGCCGTACGTATTGCCTTCCATCTGAAGAAATCAAATTAACCTTGGTCTCATCAGAGAATAATACATGTTGCCATTGGGCGTAGGTCCAATGTCCATATTTACGTGCAAACGCCAAACGAGCATTTCTATGTTCTTTCTTCAACAACGGTACTTTGCGAGCCACTCTTCCGAACAACCCTGCTTCTACCAGACGTCGTCGAACGGTTCTCGCTGAGACACCAGCTCTTTCGTCTGTCCCAAACACTTCGTGTTTAATTAAAATAGAGCCTAGAAACGGATCTTTCTTAGCTAACCTGGTTATCATTCTATCTTCTTGCGGAGTTGTTTTTCTCGATCTTTTTGTTCTGGGCACATTTAAATCTGTGTTATTGCGTCTGACATGTTGCACTGCATTGTATACCATAGTTTTTGAACAATTTAAATGTTCTGCTATCCTTCGGTATGGCCAACCATGCTCGACAACAAACTTCATGATAATTTTTCGTAGTGTTGGATCGCAACTTTTATTTTTACCCATTTTTCTTCAAAATATTTTTCAAAACTTAAAATAAATATCGGGATTGCCGCCAAAACTACCACGAAACAATAAGAGAAGAAGTAAAAAAGTATTGAGATTCAAATTTTGGAAATAGAACGCAATATCTCAGTGTCCCTAATTAAATGGCCAGCCAGCATTATTTGAACAAATAGCACTACGATAATCTATCAGCTATACTGTAAAGAGGTTTAATGTTTAAGAAGTTGTTATTGTTTGTATAATCGGGCACATAAATTACTAATTATACTTACATGTAAGATATATGGAATATGCTTTAGACTCGTTGGGAAATAAAAAATAAATTCACAATTCGGTTTAACCAAAGAGTGTCCCTAATTAGTTGACCACGACTGTATACCTATTGTTGTAAGAGAATATTGTTAAAATTGTATATAAATGTTATTTATTTATTTATTTAACTGTCGGGATTTTGAAGCTTTATTATTTTCAGCTGCACTTCGTATAAATGCGTTTATAAATTGCAAGCAAGAGACTTAAATTTCGTTATTTTCCATGCGATAAGTTTAACGAAAATATAGTACTATGTAGTGAGAACCTTAATCTTCCGAGTAATTGTATATAGGATGTTTGACAACCGTGTTTCCAGGAGCCAGTCTCGGCGCCGCCGGAGCCCGCGCCCGCTCCCGCTCCCGCTCCCGCGCCCGCGCCGTTTCCCGCGCCCGCGCCCGCGCCCAGCCTCACGACACCGCTGCAGATCGCCACCGACTCGCCGCTGCTAGGTAACTTACAATTACGATATCATTCATCGCACTCATATTTTAACGATGATATTAATTGGTTCACAAATATTATCTGATACGGTCAATTTTTAAAGCTCTCTTTCTGACACAATCACAATCTCGTTAATAGGATAACCGGTCCCCGTACAGTTATTCTTAGCTCTATGCTGAGCGTACATAACCTGGCTACCTCACCCTGTCTGAGTTGACCGCTTGTCGCAGGGCTGAGCTCGGCGCGCACGCCGCCGGGCCGCGAGCTGCCGCTGGCCGCGCTGCCGGCGCTGCCCACGCCCGACAACATCCACCGGATGCTGCTGAAGCAGAACATCATCAGGTGAGACGGTCGTCGAGAGTGGCGCGATGGCCGGTGATTCAATATTGCGTCGATCGGTTTCTGAGATATTCTAACTTAAATATCTCTGAAACTGGAACTCTCCGATCGATCCGATACCCTCTTCGTTCGTCGGCATTCACTATGTCGGTCGTGACCCGTGGTTCTATCGACCGTTCCGCGGGCGAATCAGGTTTTAAAAAAAATATGTCAAACTACTAGTTATTTCAGGCTCCGTACCCTCATTGATATGTTCGAGCCGTGTCGGGCGATGTTAACTTTACTCGTGTGTGTGTCTCAGGGAGCAGCAGAGCCTGTCGGGCGGGCCGCTGCTCGGGCTGCTGGCCGCGCCGCCGCCCGACCTGCCGCTGCCGCCGGGTGAGTGCCTCCCGCCGTACGCCCCCCCGGGACCCCGCCCCGCGGCTACATCCTTTGATCTATTTATTCTAATAGGCATGACGACAGGGTCACTTTTAACTAGCGGGGTCGGAGCGATGGAGGAGGAGCCCGCCCGCCGCCCGCGCCTCATGCGCGAGAGCGCAGGAACCCACGCGGGCCGGCGACGTTGCCGTCGTCGGTTACGCGACGAAAGATTCGACCTCCCAAAATATGTTATCGCTTCGATAAATTTAATTGAATTTTCATAGACGTCATGCCTATTCCCGTCGCTCGCTCCGCTTAACGATCTCCGGCTTGTTGATATCGACGGCTTGTTGTTCGCGCACCGGCGACCCCGCGGCACCACCGCCGACGTACCTCTTCCTAGGTAGCGCAAGTATCACGATTCGTATTGAAACGCCGGACGGTATCGCTCGTTCCGATACTTATCCGAGCACGCGACGATCAGCTCGAACGCCCGAGGCGATCGCGTCAACG
Organism: Gymnoscelis rufifasciata; assembly: GCA_929108375.1. Lineage (NCBI taxonomy): Eukaryota > Metazoa > Arthropoda > Insecta > Lepidoptera > Geometridae > Gymnoscelis > Gymnoscelis rufifasciata. Next base: position 72,947 of record OV815327.1, on the reverse strand, counting down.
TAACGGGAATAGTACAGTAGGGGCGTCGGCGCTATCTAGGAAGATGTGTGTCTGCGGGCCCAGCCTACCTGCAGCTAACTGTGACCGTGTATCCCGGCGTGTGTGTGACTAACCGGTCGGGGCGTGTGTGCAGCGGGCGCGGCGGCCGCGCGGTTGCCGCACTTCGCGCCGGCCACGTTCTACCCGCACCCGCATCCGCATCCGCATCCGCACCCGCATCACGGCGACTACATAGGTGAGTGCGCTTTGCCTGCGTTGGTTTTATGTCCGCTCACATTCGAACACTCACAAACAGACGATCTAATAGTTGTTGATGACCATGCTAGTTTAAAAACTTACCGATTTTATTTGTCGAGTATTAAATAATTCGATTCGCTTGCCCCGATGCTCCTTATGATTTTTAAAGTGATAAACCTAATTTCGGTTGAACTCAGAACTTTTATCTATCGAATTATCTAGCAAAAAATATTAGATGCGTTCCGCAAATAATATCTCACGTTGATTCTAACATAATATATCGATCAGGTACTCGAAATATATCGATAATGACTTGTTAGTTTTTCAATAAGCAGTATAAAATGTTCCTCCAGCCGGGCAGCAGGGCATGGCGCCGGGCGCGGCGGGCGGCGGGCCGGCGCCGGCGCCGTACGCGCTGGGCGGCGGGCCGGCGCCGGCGCCGTACGCGCTGGGCTTCGCGCCGCTGCCGGCCGGCCTGGCCCGCCAGCACCTGATGGCGCAGAACCTCTCGCAGAACTTAGGTAGGCGATCCTTCCCCTACCCTTCCACGGAAACGTCGCAATTTACGGCTAGACTATGGACGAGTTGCACTTCGGATGAGATTCCATCCAAAAATCATGTAGACCGATCCACGAATTAGACGAGCTGTCTTTGAACGTCGTGTTACTACTTACGAAATTCTATTTCTCTAAATCCGTACCTGATGCTGCGTCAGGCAGACGGACACGCGTCTTTTACTCGCTATGCGCGAAGCTGGACCGCCGCGCTTTGAGGTGATGAACCCGAGTCCGCCGAGCTCGATCCGAGATACGGTCGGCTGCTGTAACTGTGGCGTCGCTGCTTATTACATTCAATTTAGATAGTAATATTTGTCCACCGCGTCTTACTAAGCTTATTATTTATATTTTCAGGACTAGCGAGTCAGAATCTAGGGTTGGGGGGTCAGAATCTCATCGGTGGGCAGAGCCTCGGCTTGGGGGCCCAAAACCTTGGCCTGGGGGCTCAGAACCTTGGTTTGGGGGCTCAAAACCTTGGCCTGGGGGCTCAGAACCTTGGTTTGGGGGCCCAGAACCTCGGGCTCGGCGGACAGAACCTCGGCATCATGGGCCCGAACCTGGGGCACTTCGTGGCGCAGCGCGCCGTGCACAGCGCCCTCGCGCGCCGCGCCGCAGATATGGAACTCGGTAAGTGACCCTCCCCTGTATGTAGTACTCAATAGTTTTCAATTCGTTTCTATCTTGTATTGACTGGTGTTGGTTTGATGTGGGTGAGGTTGGATCGCAAGGAAATGAGAACGGAAGGAAGATGGTGGGATCGCACCTCACACCCGCAGACCGTGTGAGAGGTGTAACGTACGAATTGACCGCCCTCGATATAATTCTATTGATGAAATACAAAAGTCGCACGTCGCCGCCACCTAGTCGAGGACCTAGTCGTAACTTGTGAGGTTGCAGGTCTGGGCGGCGCGTCCGCGTCGGCGTCGGCCTCCTCCACGGCGCCCGGCACGCCCGGCAAGGGCCACGCCTACAGCGACTACATGCTGTCGCTGCACCACAAGCTCTCCTCCATCTCCAACAGCGTGAGTTCCCAGCGTACTAACTTATCTATTCAGGCGGTCGATATCCGTAACCGACTCGATGTCGCGCACGCGCAGGGCCCGGTGTCGCCGCAATCCCCGCTGGAGTACAGCCCGGCGCTGTCGCCCGGCGCGGCGCGGCGCGGCGGCTGGGCGGGCGGCGGCGGCGCGGAGGGCGCGGCGGCCGGGGGCGCGGCGCGGCACGCGGCGGCGCTCGCCGACCTCGACCACGAGCTCTCCAAGATCTCGCTGCACTACAGGCGCGCGCCGAAGCCGCGCCGGCCGCCGCGCGCCGAGCCCGACCCGCACGCCGAGGACGACGATGAGGCGTGGGAGCCCGGCGCGGAGCCCGAGGCGGACCTGATCGCGCGCGCCGCCGCCCGCCGGCCGTACGCGCTCTGCCGCCTGCTGCCCGCCGCCAAGGAGGACGCCGCGCCGGACGACATCTCCGCGGACAACAACTCCTCGCTCGAGTCCGGCGCGGGCCCGGCGGCGCGCGCCGACACCTACGTGCTCGTGCCGCCGCGCGCGCGCTCCTACCTCGTGCTGGACCTCGTGCACGACCGCACCGCGACCATCATCGAGCCGGCCGAGAGCGCCGCGCCCGCGCCGCCGCCGGACCCCGCCGCCCCCGCCCCCGCGCCCGCCCCCGCCGACCAGAGCTACCTGATCGTGGACGCGGAGCGCGCGCTCACGTGCACCGTGATAGACCGCGCGCTGGCGCTGGCGCAGGACGCCGCCTTCGCGCCCTACTCGGAGCGCGGCGAGCGGGCGGCCGCGGGCGCGGACTCCGCGGCGGAGGAGCTGGCGCGGTGGCGCGCGTGGGACGCGGGCGCGGTGGCGGACGCGGGCGCGGTGCTGGCGGCGACGCACGCGGGGCTGCGCGCGGACCTGCTGCTGCAGGAGACTATCACCGACAAAGGTAGCCACGCCCCGCGACCGACCGCGGCCGGAGGCGGCGCGGCCGACCGTACTGACCGCCTCTCGTTTGTTGCAGTGCTGTGCCGTCAGATGGTGCTGCTCTCCGTGGAGCCCGCTCGGTTATGACGTGTGTGATGGATCACCTTTGTACCTTATATTTATTGTATGTAACGTATACTATCAATATCATTACTCCTAAATAAAATATGCATATGTGATATCGAAATCTTGTTTTTCTTCTACCCGAACCGTCCGAACCGATTCCCGACGGATTTAATCCTAAAAGGTGTGAAAATTCTTAATCGAGTTCGAATAGTGATAAACGTCGCGCCGGGTCCTTAAAGATACTATGCCGGCGCACTGACGATCCGAAGGAACAAACGACAAAATGTTAGGCATGGGCGTTATTTCTACGTATGTAGGAACACTATTCATTTATGGTTTAATTTTATAAATATCCGATCAAACACTCACAATTACAACGACAAATCACAACAGTTTCAAAAATGCAAATAAGGTCTAAACAAGACGAAAAACAAACGGCTGCGCGTTGCAAGTGACAAGTGACCAGGCTAATCCGAAGCAATCTTACGAAAATGTTAAGTATAACTCGACCCTATCCTCCTATTATTAAGGCGAATTGAAGCTCAGTCAGATAGGTCAAAGTATAGATAACACCCCTAAACAATATTCGTTACATCTCGTTTTTTCGCATGAATACTTACGCGTTAGAAAATAATGCCCTCATTATTAAAGTTGCCAACCAAACCAACCTATAAGTTTCGTTCAGCTATTTAGTATCGCCTATCTGGCATTACAATATCGATGCGATAAGATAGGGCTAGCGTCGGTTTTAGGTACAATACAATACAAAATTCTTAATTGAAACACCGTAAAAAAAATTACAAAGAATTGTGCGTAGCAATAAGTGAGACAATGGGCGGCCTTATCACTAAAAGCGATCTCTTCCAGGTAACCTTTGGATGAAAAGAGATCATTGTACACACAGAAGCAGTGGCGTCTGCAACAAAATTGAAGAAGTAATAAAAATATAAATAAATGGGTACAACTATTTGTACCCATTTATTTATATTTTTACCTATCTATATAACCCCTAGGTTTAAAGATAACATAGTAAACATAATAGTTAGAGAAAGAAAATGGTGATTACAAAACAAGATAATTAGGTACGTTTCGGTATAGCGGACTTATGGCGCAATTTCACTAGTCGATAGGGTCCGCATGCGGCGTGCGGGAGATTTCTGGAACGCATGCCACAGGACCCGCATTCGGGGAACCGTTTTCATTAGTCGATAGGGTCCGCATGCGGAGTGCGAGAGATTTCTGGAACGCGTGGCACAGGACCCGCATTCGGGGAACCGTTTTCATTAGTCGATAGGGTCCGCATGCGGAGTGCGAGAGATTTCTGGAACGCGTGGCACAGGACCCGCATTCGGGGAACCGTTTTCATCAGTCGATATAGTCCGCATGCGGGGAGAGAACATCGTCGCCAGTTGTTAACGAGAGTGGCACTGAGACAGACGTTCTTGCCATGCATCATCAATTAATGTTATGTGTAGGAATTTTGACTGTATGTGGCTTATTGAAGAAGAAACTATTAGCCTCACTGAAGGAAAAGAAAAAAAGAAATAGATTCTGGGTGCGAAGTTTACTAAAAAATAGAAACAGGCATGGCGCGTCAGAAACATTGTGCAAGGAGTTACAATTGGATTTGGAGTGTCCGATGTCGAATCCGATAAGCGATCAGCCATTTTGAACAGTGTCCTAATCCAACAAGCACACGACGTATTATGAAATATTTGACGCAAGACCCGCAAACAAGCTGTGTATATCGACTGATGAATTTCATTGGTCGATAGCACGGTCGGTATAACGCATGCGGGGAATCCCCGCAGGCGTTGTACCGAACGCGTATCGACTTGCAACTTTCATTGGTTGTTATCTCGCATGCGGGGAGTCCCCGCATGCTGTATATCGAACGACTAACGAAAATGCGCCATTATGGCAACAAAATGTGCAACCGTCAAACTTTCATTTGGTACTATTGTGAAAACGCTCTTCAAGCGTCAAAATGTGCAATAACTAAAATGTAAAGGCAACAAAATGTCAACGGATTTTCAGCTTAGGACCTACACTATTTCTTTATCGACCTGTGTATGTGAAGTAAGTAGGTATAAAAACGGCAGTACGGTGTTGTAGGTTGCCGAGGTCTAGGATATTGTCAACCAACGAATGGCTAAATATTATCCTACTACTATTATAAAGGCGAAAGTTTGTAAGTATGGATGTTTAATACTCTTTCACGTAAAAACTACTGAACCGATTTAAATGAAATTTGGTACATAAAATCTCTAGAGCCTGAAAAATAACATAGGCTACTTTTTACCGCGGGAAAAAGTCATTCCACGGGAAAATCCATTATAACGCGGGTAACACCGCGGGGCACAGCTAGTAAGCAATATAGTAAAATACTTAAAAATTGTACCTACACATAAATAATACAAAAATTGAAATATATTCAAAATAACAGTAACAAGTGTAGAGCAGTATGGAAAATTATAAATGAAAATGTTAATGACGTGAATGAAACTACATACACAAAAGAAATAATTGACATTAAAAATATAATTTATAAGGAATCTCAGGACATGTGTGAAAAATTTAATCAGCATTTTATTGAAATGACAAAGATTCCAAATCCCAAATTTCAAATGCAAAATTCTAATAATAACATTAATTCAAACTGTGCCTCAATATTCTTACATCCTACTGATCCGGATGAAGTATTAAAGGTCATTAAGAAATTAAAAAAAAAAGGTGTGTGTGCGATTCACACACGATAGAAGTGAAACTTTAGTAAATCGAGAAAAGAATGAGATGAATGATGATAATTACAAAGTTGAATTGTTTAAATATGAAAGTATTTTGATTACCTAATTTTAAAAGATATTTTATATTTTATTTGAAATATGTTACATAATCTATTGCTCAAGTTCCATATTTTCATTTTCAACAAATGATACAAGAGACATAAGATAACTAAAATACGATACAAATGTTTTAGTTTCAATTTGGTTTATATATCTTTGGAATACGGCAACTGTTTAGTGAACCGGCGCACTGTAGGCTGCTGCGCTCAGACTATGTACCTTAGTTTGGTATTTGGGATGGGCCAGATAAAAAATAAAAAAATAAAAATTAAATAAATTAATTAAATCTTTTATTGTACTTAGTTAATCAAATTATTCTTGAACATTGTCATTATTTTTACAAACTACAGCAGAATTTCAATTTGCTTCGAATAACCTCCTAACAAGTTGATCCCTCATTATTCCTCCTCTCAGGAGATCAGTGGTGGAATAGGTAATTTTCTGACAGAGGAGTGTGACTCTCCTGAGGCTCAATATGTTCTGAAAAAGAATAAGAAACATAATTTAATTCACTATCAACATCCAACTAAGTCATCTATTTCTTATTAAAATACTTTGATTTTTATAAGAAATAGTAATACCTACTTTTAATTGAAAGTAATAAGGTATATCTGATAATATAGGTAATAGCTACCTATATTATCAGAATAGTCTTCAAGTCCAAAATCCAACCCAATATTATACAACACACAACATGCTTGTATAATTTTGGCACATTTGTCTGGCTGATAATGCAGGTGTTTTCAGTTACAACTCTGGCCTGAATGTGTTGCTTGTTGTAATATGCATCAGGTGTAGCGGATACTGCATTAGAAATAGGTGTCATAAGCCAGGGCCGCTGTGGATGGCCAGAATCACCTAGAAGAAAATTATAATGTAGTGAACTATTCAAAGCCAATATTATACATCACAATTATGTAATAACATACCTAAAAGCCACATAGTTTCTCTAGCTGCATGTAATTCCTGCATATAAACATTCAAATTACTGTTTCCCCAAATGAAGGACAAATTCTTGCACCGGTTTAAATATATGAAAGTGGCTACAGTCTTTGCACCCTACAACCCCGGGGATGCCATATTTCCTGTAGAACCTGTAACATTCAAACTTTTAAATAAAATAGCCCGGTTATACATACACATAATTTTTTCTATTAGTTTGCCACCTTACTTTTGGCTAAAATTTAATTCACTATCATCATCCAACTAAGTCATCTATTTCTTATTAAAATACTTTGATTTTTCACAATAGTTTTCAAATTAATTTACTTTCAAGTCACACACACTTCTTAAAGAAAATGTAGTTACTATTAATTTAAAGTCATAAGGTATAGCTACCTATATTATCAGAATAGTCTTCAAGACCAAAATCGAACCCAATATTATACAATACACAACATGCTTGTATAATTTTGGCACATTTGTCTGGCTGATAATGCAGGTGTTTTCAGTTACAACTCTGGCCTGAATGTGTTGCTTGTTGTAATATGCATCAGGTGTAGCGGATACTGCATTAGAAATAGGTGTCATAAGCCAGGGCCGCTGTGGATGGCCAGAATCACCTAGAAGAAAATTATAATGTAGTGAACTATTCAAAGCCAATATTATACATCACAATTATGTAATAACATACCTAAAAGCCACATAGTTTCTCTAGCTGCATGTAATTCCTGCATATAAACATTCAAATTACTGTTTCCCCAAATGAAGGACAAATTCTTGCACCGGTTTAAATATATGAAAGTGGCTACAGTCTTTGCACCCTACAACCCCGGGGATGCCATATTTCCTGTAGAACCTGTAACATTTAAACTTTTAAATAAAATAGCCCGGTTATACATACACATAATTTTTTCTATTAATTTGCCACCTTACTTTTGGCTAAAATTTAATTCACTATCATCATCCAACTAAGTCATCTATTTCTTATTAAAATACTTTGATTTTTCACAATAGTTTTCAAATTAATTTACTTTCAAGTCACACACACTTCTTAAAGAAAATGTAGTTACTATTAATTTAAAGTCATAAGGTATAGCTACCTATATTATCAGAATAGTCTTCAAGACCAAAATCGAACCCAATATTATACAATACACAACATGCTTGTATAATTTTGGCACATTTGTCTGGCTGATAATGCAGGTGTTTTCAGTTACAACTCTGGCCTGAATGTGTTGCTTGTTGTAATATGCATCAGGTGTAGCGGATACTGCATTAGAAATAGGTGTCATAAGCCAGGGCCGCTGTGGATGGCCAGAATCACCTAGAAGAAAATTATAATGTAGTGAACTATTCAAAGCCAATATTATACATCACAATTATGTAATAACATACCATAAGGCCACACAGTTTCTCTAGCTGCATGTAATTCCTGCATTCAAATTACTGTTTCCCCAAATGAAGGACAAATTCTTGTACCGGTTTAAATATATGAAAGTGGCTACAGTCTTTGCACCTTACAACCCCGGGGATGCCATATTTCCTGTAGAACCTGTAACATTCAAACTTTTAAATAAAATAGCCCGGTTATGCATACACATAATTTTTTCTATAAATTTGCCACATTACTTTTGGCATTAATTTATTATTCTATGCTTTTGGCTAACATTTTGCTTCGCAGCAGGTATATCAGGAAACCTGATGTATTTATTTAGCATATTTTTGTGCTTTGATTTGAGAGTGTTCTTGTGATGTTTGAGGGAAAACAATCCATTTTTAATTATGTTGTTATGGTTGAGAGTACAACAATTGGGTATTGATAGGCAGATACAACAAAAAAATATTTCACCTATAGGTATTTACTTACCTTTATTTCCAGAGATATCTCTAGAGATCCTTTTAACGACGTTGAAAACCTTAATCACGACAAAATTTTTTAAATATAGCTATCTAATATTTCTAGTATTTCATCATCACATCACTTTCCAATTGCTGCCGAGAAATGTATCTTCTTTTGTGGCGTATAAAACATTTTCTTTTTGAGCTGACCACAGCAAACGCAGCGTATGCATCTTGAATTAGTATGTAACACTAGGACTAAAATTATTTTAAAACTACTTAGCAAAAATCGCACGCACTGTTTATGAAATCGCCATTTTGTTTCGATACTACACAACACAGTAGGTAGGTAGTTTTCACTACTAACACACGTTAATAAATGCTCGAATACAAGCAAGTATTAAACAGTGTGAGTGAATATACATACACACCGGAATCTGCTCTCTCGCTCTGGCTCACTAATTACAGGCGACTATTGTATTTGTGTCTCTTACCATTTCCGTTTCATCTTTTTGCATCCGGTTTGAAATCACTACGATTCTATAGAAGTTTCACTTCAAAAACACAAACTCAGTGGGAATAGATGGTTTAAGTACGAGTATAGTAATAATTAAACTATGTGCCAGCTCTATTTCTAGACCACTGAGCCATATAGTAAATATGTCCTTTGAGGAAGGCGTGTTTCCGTCTAATCTAAAGATATCAATTGTGAAACCACTCCTCAAAAAAGGCGAAAAAAATGACATTAATAATTATAGACCAGTGACATTAATACCCATCCTATCAAAAATATTTGAAAAATTAATTTTATCAAGACTTCAGTCATTTACTACAGCTAATGAAATACTAAAGCCTGAACAATTTGGTTTTAGAAAGAACACAGCACCACAACACTTGCCTGCTTCAATTTAATCAAGCTTGTTACGGAGGCTTTGAATGTCAATGTCCCTGTAGTGGCGTTGCTCTTAGACATGTCAAAGGCGTTTGATTTTGTTGACCATAGAACGCTTCTTTTTAAATTAGGTAAATATGGTATTAGGGGGAAAGCAAATGAGTGGCTAGAAAGTTACCTAGAGAATAGACAGCAGTGCGTTGAAATATCAAAAATCGTATATAATAAGAAAACAGTTTTTGGATCTGAACTAAATACAAACAACTTTGGGGTTCCACAAGCGTACTTGGCCCGTTTCTCTTCCTTATCTACATAAATGACCTTCCTGACATTATAAAGCATAAAACAATATTATTTGCAGATGACACAACGATTATTATTAGAGGACATAATAAATTGACATTCGAAAGAGAAATAACTGAAAAGCTTCTTTGCCTGATACCGTACTTTGTTACATTTAGCATTCAAGCATTGAGATATTTCCTTCTATTATGAAGCCGAACCACTATCCTCCCGAGTCTCATATATAAACGCTTTGTTCACATAAAAAATAAACTGTAATTTAACTGCTTACCCATTATCTTGTCATTTACTTATTTTTCTTAACTGAGTGTTTTGTGTACACATTGTTGGCAATTTGTCGCTACAGTAATGCAATAATGTTGCGATTCATTTTTAATGGGTCAAAATGCTGTTCTGGATATGGTTAGGTTTTTTTTTTATTTTTAGATTTTAAATTTCTAATGGATTTGGCGCTACTGGGATAAACCTACCGCTTATCTTTATTTCACATTTGAATATTTATACAAAATAACAGTTAATTTGTGACTTGCTGTCCAGTCTGTGTATAACGTACTGATGAGACGATGAGCAGGCGATAAAAAAACTAAAGGGCATTGAATTTGTAATTCGCGGGAAAAGCCATTAGCCATTAAAGTAGAAAAAACACAATACACCAAAAATTTAAAAAAAAAGCTAGAGCTTGAAAAAGATGGATACTACTTTATACCGCGGGAAAATATTATTTTACCGAGAAAAACCATAACATTTGATACAAAGAACAAAGAATACACTACAAAAAAAAAAGCCTTATGAAACCCTAGCCAATTTTTTTTTAAGAATTTGAATCTGTTAAGCGACCGGTAATGAGATACACCTCGACCTTAATCGTAGGTTTGGGTTAGGTTAGGTTAGGTTTTTTTTTTTTTTTTTTTTTTCTAGTAGGCCTACCAATTGCCCATAACAGGACCGTCGGCTGATACCTTACTAACTAAAGGAAACTGTCACTATTTATTGCGACAACATTAAAAAAAAATACTATTATTTTAATTACAAATATGACCTACATCGTTTCTTAAATTATAATAAAACACATACATTAATTTAATCAAAATCTAAACAATTTAGCCTTATATTACAATAATAAAAATAATAATAATAATAAAAGACACAATAAATTTAAAAACCAAAAGAAAACCCCAATTAATTAATATACCCTATAATTAACATAAAACCAAAAATATATATGTATATATTGTTTAACCAAATCATTATTCAATACAATACTCAATCAAAGATTCAAACATGACTTAAAAAAATCCAGTCAATTACATATTAAACAACATTATTATGCTAATAAATAAATTAGAATAAAAATAAACTCAACATAAAACCATAAAAGAAAATAAACTCAACATAAAACCATAAAATAAATACATACAAACATGACACTTTTAACTCCATTCAATTACACATTAGACAACATTATTATGCATCAATTCTAATATCACTATATTACAATTACAATATGAAATTTTATATATTCAATAATATAAAATTTCAATTAAATAAAAGATTAAAAGATTACAGACAGATTACAGACAAGCAACTTAATCATTACATTCCATGGTTAGGTTAGGTTAGGTTTTTTTTTTTATACTCCTTTCTCCAACATGATCGGAGTCTTTTTTTACCGTTCTTACGTTCTTATTCGCGCTTTCATTCTTCATTCACATTCGATCTATTTCATCTTTGTCTCTGTCACTATATTCTTTATATTATCTAATTTTTCCTTATTTTTCTTATTGCAATTTGCTTCTTTTTCTTTTCTTCTTATCAGTTTTTTGCATGTTTTATCTTATATATTATATATATTAGTAAACATACTTTTAGTTGCTTTTATTTCGGTTTATTACGTCTTCCGCGATTTTTCTGCAATATTTCAAAAACTCTTCTTTATTTCTGCCCGCTAGTATGTTTTTCAGAGTGTTGCAGTTAAGCTCTGTTTCTGTTAACTCTTGCAGCTCAAATCTAGCTTTCATATATTTTGGGCATTCCAGAAGCAGGTGAGAAACCGTTTCCGGTATCGCAGGATCACATATGCACGATGGGCTCTCTTTACATTTGAAACGATGCAAGTATTCGGAGAACCCACCGTGCCCTGTCAAGATTTGGGTCGTTACTGGTGTGATTTTGAGTTTCTTGACGATTTTATAGGCGTCCACCGCGTTTGGGAAGAACAACTTGGTGGTTGAAGCCGTTTCTCCATCTATGTACCTTTGATTCCATACCTCAAGCGTCATCGTGCGAAGATGTCGTTTGACGTATGAAACCGGGCATCTTTCGTAGTCTGGCTTTCGTTTTAAGCTTAATGCCGCTTCCTTTGCGAGCGTGTCGGCCCTTTCGTTGCCTTCCAGCCCTGCATGCGCTTTGATCCAAAACAAGGATACCATCTTGTTTTGGAGAGATGAGGATTGTAGGTTATCTCTTGTTTGTACTGCCAGAGGGTGGAGGCAACCGTAGTTCTTGACCGTTTGGAGGGCCGACATGGAATCGCTTAAGATGGCGTATGTCTTCTCTCTACGCTTTAGGATCTCAGAAGACGCCCTGTGTATCGCCAGGAGTTCGGCCTGGTAAACCGAGCAGAAGGAGGGTAGAGCAAGCTTGAGGGCTTTGGATTCAGCGTCATCTATCCATATGGACAAGGCGGCTCCAACCTTACCCTCAATCTTGCTCCCATCGGTATATATCCGAACCTCTGTGTCAGCCTGTGCCTGAACCTCTTCTCGGTTCACCAGTCCGACGACTTCTAGTTGGGCACGACCCGCAGGATGTGAAGCGTTTATTGCAGGCTCCATTACTTCGACCTCTCTTCCACCCAGCGTTGTTTGGGGTATTCCCCTCTTTGCCTCGTATAAGAAGGCCGCCTCCTTGATCCTAAGATCGAGCGGCAGCATACGCGAGCGAAAGAGCGGCGCTGAGGGAAACGGTACGATAGCCTTTGCACACCTTTTGAGCAATTCCGCGCTGTACCGCTCCCAGCTGCTTGATAACCCCAAGCTTGCTGGCGGCCGGAGCCCAAGCGCTGGCGGCATACAGTATGATTGGCTCAACTGTGGCGGTATATATGACCCGGATAACATCGGGGTGTAAACCCCAGCTGGTTTTTGCCGCCTTTGCCAGTTGCTTGTATACCCCCAGTGCCTTCCTGCAAACGTTTGCGACGTGTGCGTTAAACGTTAACTTTTCGTCTATGGTGACGCCCAATATTTTTATTTCCTTAGACATGCCAATGTCAACCCCGCCCATGTTCAGGCGTGGGGTGTCATATTTAAGTTTTCACGTGATAGTCATAGCGTTTGTTTTTTGAGGTGCAAATTTCAACCTATTATTGACACCCCACGCCCGAACACGCCCGAGGACATCATTGGCACGTTGCGGCTTTACGCTTTCATTTTTCATTCACATTCGATCTATTTCATCTTTGTCTCTGTCACTATATTCTTTATACTATCTAATTTTTCCTTATTTTTCTTATTGCAATTTGCTTGTCAAAATAAAAAAAAAACTCTTCTTTATTTCTGCCCGCTAGTATGTTTTTCAGAGTGTTGCAGTTAAGCTCTGTTTCTGTTAACTCTTGCAGCTCAAATCTAGCTTTCATATATTTTGGGCATTCCAGAAGCAGGTAAGAAACCGTCTCCGGTATCGCAGGATCACATATGCACGATGGGCTCTCTTTACATTTGAAACGATGCAAGTATTCGGAGAACCCACCGTGCCCTGTCAAGATTTGGGTCGTTACTGGTGTGATTTTGAGTTTCTTGACGATTTTATAGGCGTCGGTTAGGTTAGGTTAGGTTGGGTTAGGTTTTTTTTTTTATTTTTTTTTATTTATCCTCTGGCGTAACCAGAGACTTTATTTTCTTATTATTTTTTATTTACTTCTTTATTTGCTTCTTTATTTGTTGAACACATGTTGAATAATCTGTATTATTCAACTGTGCTCACATTTAACTACTTTTTTTTTTGAATAACTTTTTTCGATATTTCTCTGCAGTATTTTAAAAATTTGTTTCTTCTTTCCTGATCTTTTATTATTTCGTGTAAATTATCAATTTTGATTTCAATATCTAATTCCTGTTCAATTTCAAATCTCTGCTAAATTTTGGACACTGAACTATTATGTGCAGAATGCTTTCTTCTATCTCAGGGTCACAGTCACATGATGGACTCTCTTTACATTTAAATCTGTGCAAGTATGATGAGAATCCACCATGTCCAGTGAAGATCTGTACTAAGATTGGGTCTATTTCGGTCTTCTTTATAAGTCGGTATGCACTTATAGCACAAGGGAAAAATGCCTTTGTGACTGCTCCCTGATAAGCGCTTTCGTATCGCCGATTCCATTCGCAGAGCGAGTCCCGTCTGATTTCTCGCTTTGCGAATGAAATCGGGCAGCTATCGTACTTAGGCTTTACTTTTAGAGTTAATGCAGCGCATTTCGCTAGTTCGTCGGCCCTCTCATTGCCCTCCATACCCGCATGAGCTTTTATCCAGAAAAGACTTAATGACTTATCTTGCTGTGTGAGTTCATTTATGTCTTGTCTTATCTGGACAGCTAAAGGATGCGGGGATGTGAGGTTTACAATGGTTTCAAGAGCCGAACGGGAGTCACTGAAAATGCTGCAACTTTGTTTCTGCCGCTTTAGCGCTTCTTTTAAGGCGACTGATAGGGCCAGCAGTTCTGCCTGGTAGACGGACATTCCAATGTCGCACCCACCCATGGTCAGGCGGGGGGCATCGTACTTCAGTTTGCGCGTTACGACCATAGCCATGGTTTTGTGAGGCGCAAACCTAAGTTTATTCTGGATGATTGGATCTGGAGCACTTGAACATGTCCGGGAGTGGGGGATCTGGAGATTCCCCACTCCCGGACATGTTCAAGTGCGGCATTGGCCCGTCTTTCAACCACCTGTGCTGTCTCACCATCGAAGACAAGCACCACGTCATCCGCAAATGCCTGCACGTATTCGCCTCTTTCGTGGATCTCCTTTAACAAAGGATCCAGAAGCAGGTTACATAGCGTCGGTCCGCCTATTGAACCTTGCACGCACCCTTTTCCTGTTTCCCTTTTGTACTCCTCACCTAGGTATCGGACGTTTACAGTTCGATCGTGTAAGTAGCTGTCTATCACCCTTCTCAAATTTACTGGACATTTTTCTTGCGCCAGTCGGTCTCTTATGGCGGGCCACCACGCGCTATCGAAGGCTCCCTCTATATCCAGAGACACGATCGTTAACAGTTTTTTCTGATCGAGTTTGCTGTTTATGTGTCTCATGAGGATATAGAGAGAGTCCTCGGTGCTCTTCTGGGGCATGAATCCGTACTGGTGCCTACTCATCCTTGGTAAAAGATGAAATTTGATTCGGGTGACAAGCATCTTCTCAAAAATTTTTCCTAAAACTGGGAGGAGTCCAATTGGCCTGTAGGATTTTGGGTTGCTGTAGTTGTCTTTTCCCGGCTTACGCAACACTATTACGGTCGCTTCCTTCCAGGGGTTTGGGAAATGAGCTAGTTTAAGGCACTTGTTTAATATTGCCAGAAACATTTCAGGGTCGTTCTTTATGGCTTCTGTGCAGATATCTGCCGTGAAGCCATCTACTCCGGGTGCCTTCTTCGGGTTGAATGCCATCATCGCGGTTTGTAGCTCGTTCATCGTAAATGGTGGGTCGCAAGCTTCAACTTGGTTTCCATCATTTACCCTACGTGCTTCATCTCTGATTCTGCGATGATCTTGGATGAACATGGTCTTCAGGTGCTCAACATAGGCAACAAACCCACTTTCGACACAATAAGAGTAGATAGGAGATACACCAGCCATGTCGACATAACAGTCTGTTCAGAAGACATGCTTACCCTGGTGGAAAGTTGGACCGTAGTAGAAAACCTGACTAGCTCGGACCATAACGGTATTACATTTAACATACAACTACACAAAGCACACGGCACACAAATCACACGCACAACCCGACTCTACAACACAAAGAAGGCGAATTGGAACCAATTTCATGAGAAATTGGCCCAATTCAAGGCTGAACACGACATTACACCTTCAAAAGTAGAGAACATACAAAACACACATCACATAGAAGAAGCAATACACACATACACACAAGCAATCACACACGCATGCACACACGCCCTACCTGCACATAAACACACACAAACACTTACCATACCGTGGTGGTCCGAGAAACTTGCAGAGCTGAAACGGGTAGTCGCCACCAGGAAGCGAAGAGTCCGATGCGCAGCTCCGGTCCGAAGGTCCTTGGTCATAAAAGAGTACCTGGAAAAGAAAAGAGAATATGAGTTAGAAGCAGATAAGGATAAAACACAGAGCTGGAAGGACTTTTGCTGCAAGCAGGATAGAGAAGGAGTCTGTGAAGGAATCTATAGGGTAATAGGCAGATCAAGAAAAAGGGAGGAAGATGAACCACTTCGGGTTGATGGCATAACACTAAATGCTAAAGACTCGGTACAGATACTAGCTGAAGTATTTTATCCCGAGGACGACACAGATAAAGGTTAGGTTAGGTTTTTTTTTTTTTTTTTTTTTTTTTGCCTAATAAGCCTACCAATCACCCATGACAGGGTCGACGACTGATATCTTACTAGCTAATTTACCTGTTGCTATTTAATGCAACAACATTAAAAATCATTTTTTTTTATATTAATCAATTAATTTTGAAAAAAAACATATAATTTACTTTACTTATTAACTTAGTATCTATACAACAATATCTAATAAAACCATTATTCAATATGACAAATTAAAATCAATCCTTACATCTGAATATAACTGAAATAAATAAAACCCTAAAATTAAATATCAAAATCTATCTATGACCTATGACTAAAGTATTAACTGGAAATACCACCCATTTTGCCGAACAAAATTGGTGTATCCAGTACCAACTAAAACTTATAATTCATTTATTTTTATATCAAAGTTGAATAAAATATAATAAAATCGATAAAAAGTTAACCAAAAGTGTCCTAAAACAAAAAAACAATTACAATCATCAAAAAAAAAAAAAATAATACTAAACAAACAAAACCATAATTCATTTAGGATTTTAGGAAAGATAATATAACAAAAACAGTTATAGCAATATCAATAAAAATAACAATAATAATAAATATCTTAACACAAATAAAGACGATTATTCAGTAACAAGTGAAATCAATCAATTCTTTAAATTAAAATTATAAATAAATAAAACCCAGAACTAAAAATCAAAATCTTCCTAAAACTTAAATATTAACTGGAAATACGACCCACTTTGCATAACAAAATGGGTGTACGCAGTACCAACTACAATATAAAATACATTTATATAAAAGCTGACCAAAATATAAATATTTATTAATTAAATAAAATGAAATTCAATTAGAACTAAATAAAATTAAAAATAAATTAATACTAAACGAATAAAATCACTAAAATACCCTAAAATAAAATCACTAAATTTAAAATTCCCTGAAAATACCACCCATTTTGCACAAAAGGGTGTACCCAGCACAAACAAAACATTAAATACTTACTAATAAACCAGATTCAAATATAATTTAATAAAATCTGTAAAAAAAAAAAAAAAATATCAGCAATCCTCATTAAACATTAAAACAATTCTAATCATTAAAAAAACCATAATTCAATTCAAACAAAATTATAAATAAATAAAACCCTGAACTAAAATCAATCTACCTATAACTTAAATAATAACTGGAAATACAACCCATTTTGCACAACAAAATGGGTGTACCCAGTACCAAATAAAATACATTTATATAGACTGGAAAGAATAAAAATATATATTTATATATTATATAGAATAAACTTGTAAAAACAACCAACTAAGCTTACATTAACCATTAAAATACTCATATTAAATAAACAAATAAAACGTAATCAAATTAAAAAACAAAATAAAATGTAATAAAATTAAAGACAAACAAATAAAATCAATCATATACTTTTAACTAAAATTCACTCAACCTGTTACTTAAACATTCACTGAAATAACCCCTTTTGCACAGCAAAAGGTCCAAAAAAAGGGTGTACCCAGAACAAACAACAATATACATTAAATACATTCATATAAAACAGAATAACAACCAAAAGTGTACACAACTTAAGCTACTCACAATAAATTAAACCACAATTAATAAATAAAAGATAACCCAACAACATTCATCACATCATCTACAGCAAAAATCTTTAAGTTCCTTTACAAAAATATATCATTAAAACAAAAAGCAAAATAAACTAATTTAAAAATAAGATTAAATATATATATTTCTTTTCATTTATTGTTAGTATCAATTGTGAAAACATAAAAAAAAAAAAAAAAAAAAATTATGCATTTACATTTAGTCTTATACATCATAGAAACCATTAATCCACACATGTCCCCAATTTAACATTAAGCAATGGAATTTAGAAATAATTAATTAATGGCAGCACGGATCCCTCAGCAAAATCAAACTTCCCACTAAACTTCAATTAACACTTTATTTAATTCAAACTTTACCGCCATAAAATCCATAATTGAGGCGCATTCAATTTGACACCAACAATCGCATTACGCCGATATTCAAAACCTTTAAAAACACAAAAGGTCCAAAAATCCACAGAAATAGAGAGAAAAAGAGAGAACAACCTTAATTCGACATCATCATCATCATCATTTCAGCCATTAGACGCCCACTGCTGGACATAAGCCTCCCTCAAAGACGACCAATCATTCCGATCGGTCGCCACTTGCATCCACCGAGAGCCAGCAAGTTTGACTAAGTCATCTGTCCATCTTGTTGGTAATTTGACATAATAAACAAATTAACACAATTTTCACAAAACAACATTACCCAAAATATTATTTTAAAAATGAATCCCAAAAGCAATTTAATTGATCCATCAAAACGTAATGTACATCAACTAGAACGCACATTCAACGCTCCATTCCTGCACAGACACGATTGCTTTGCACTCAAGCAATAAAAAAAAAGTATAAATAAAAACACAAATTTGAATCAAATACCTTACGCAACAAATAAAATATTATAAACTAGCGGCACGCCCCGGCTTTGCACGGGTAATTATAAAAATTGTTTCAAAATTATTCGAATTTTTCAAGATGGTTTTCAATTGTAAAAACCATCCTTAAACTCCAACGAACATTTAAAAAAACAAATTGGCTAAATTGGTTTAGGCGTTGTTGAGTTATGCGCTTAGCAACACATTTTTACCCCCGACAAAAAAGAGGGGTGTCATATGTTTGACGTGTCTGTCTGTCTGGGACATCATAGCTCCCGAACGGATGAAGCGATTTCAACTTAGTTTTTTTTGTTTAAAAGGTGAGTCTGGCGCGAGTGCTCTTAGACATGTTTCATGAAAATCGGTTGTGCCGTTTAAAAATTGTGGGGGTTAGAGTGGGGAAGGAAAACCGAAAATCTGCAAAAACTCGAGTATCAAATGAAAGCGCATTGCGTGCACATTACACATTATTATGGTGTTTTACTTTTAAGGAAATTGAAGGATTCGAATCGGGGGTTTTTTTTATATTTTAAATTTAGATTTATTATTTATAAGAAGATTAAGGTAAGAGAAAACATACTATTGATTGCAATCTTCAATTTGGTGTAACCGACAACAAACATAAACTTGGTTCGGGTCAATTTGTGTAACGTTAGTTTTTTGAAGAAAGTTGGTTTTATATTGGTGTATAATTTTTCGTTCAAGCTAAGAATTAGTGTAAGAGCAATGCTGGTTTGCCAAGATACATACACCAACTTAACCTTCTTCGGTCATAGGAATACAACAATTCGACTTATGTTAATGGATCACATACTTTGACATACATTGATCACATACATATATTTGATGATATACTTCCTGTGTTATGCCATCTTTTTAATTTTTCTATTATTTCTGAAACTGTACCGGCTGTCTGGAAAGAAGCATACATTACCCCTTCCCAAAAAACCCAAGCCTAGCTCTTTTTCTGATTTCCGACCTATCTCTATACTTCCTTTCCTTTCGAAGGTACTTGAACGTCTAGTTCATGGCCAGCTTAATTCCTTCCTCTATTCCCACAATCTTCTAAATCCCTTTCAGTCCGGCTTTCGTCCTGGTCATAGTACAGTTACAGCTCTTGTCAAGATTACTGACGACATTCGATTGGGTATGGAAAACGGACAACTCACTATCTTAACTCTCCTGGACTTTAGTAATGCTTTTAATACGGTTGATTTCGATATTCTCCTAGGTCTTATGCGCTCCCTAAACATTTCTTCATCGGTGACTGGCTGGTTTCGAAGCTATCTGCAAGGACGTCGGCAAAGGGTCCGCACTGATGATTCCTTCTCGTCCTGGTGTAAAACTACTGCTGGCGTCCCACAAGTGGCGTGTTATCTCCTCTCCTATTTGCTTTATTTATTAATACTATCTCTAATAATCTCAATTCTTCCTTCCATCTCTACGCCGACGATCTTCAAATATACATGCATACACCAATCCAAGATCTCAGTAATTGCATCCATAGCATGAATAGAGACTTAGCTGTAATACACGACTGGAGTGTTGCACACGGTCTCCTCGTAAATCCTTTGAAGACCCAAACCATTATCTTAGGTAGCTCGCGGACTTCTGCTAAAGTCGACTGGCCTACACTACCGAATATCACGTTCAATGGTGTCACTGTGCCTTTCAGCAGTAGTGTTAAGAATTTGGGTTTGATGATGGATTGCAATCTATCCTGAGTCGAACATACAGAGATAGTTAGTCGCAAGGTTTTCGCATCTGCCGCTTCTCTGAGAAGACTACGAAATTTTCTGCCTTTTGCCAAAAATTGCGTTGGCCCAATCTCTTCTAGTTCCGATCCTTGATTACGCCGACGTTTGCTACCTCGATATTTCGGAGGAACAGCTGAACAAGCTGGAACGTCTTCAGAATGTCTGTATACGGTTTATTTTCGGACTCCGTAAATACGACCGTGTGTCGGAATTCCGCAGACAACTGAAATGGCTTCCTATCCGCCTTCGTCGCAATTCTCATATCCTCTCACTCCTCCATAACATACTTTTTAACCCTCTTACTCCTCCGTATCTGAAAGAACGATTTAATTTTCTACATATTTCCCATTCCAACTCATCCCGCGTCCTCCGTTCATCTGACAACCTTCTTCTTAGTGTTCCTGCACATCGCACCAACTTTTATGACAAATCATTTTCTGTGCAAGCTGTAAGATTGTGGAATGCTTTGCCTGAAAGATTAAGAAAGATACGTTCCTTGTCAGTTTTTAAAACGTGTGTCAAAGATTTTTATCTGTCCTACTAATAAGACTGAATATTTTACTCGGCCTGCGGCTTTATTTATAGTAAATCGTCGTCCCGCGTTTGCACGATAGTAAAACGAGCGAACTTATTTAGATTTACGCACTCAAATCAACTCTTAAAATGAAGTCGTAGTGTAGAAATAACGTCTTCGCGCCGACACGGCCATTCTGCAAGGCGGTGCGCGCTCAGCACCTGCCTAGTCTGTGGTTTACTGTAACAAAGGTTTTGCTTTTGAGTTTGGTATCTGTTTACAACTCCATCGAGTTGCAAACGAGGTTCTCGTAGAATGTTAGTGTAGGTTTGGTTATGTTAGGTTGGAAGGTTCTCGGAGGTTATCATAGAATGTTCTCTTCTGCTAGGCGGTGCGCGCTCAGCACCTGCCTGGTCTGCGGTTTACTGTAACAAAGGTTTTGCTTTTGAGTTTGGTATCTGTTTACAACTCCATCGAGTTGCAAACGAGGTTCTCGTAGAATGTTAGTGTAGGTTTGGTTATGTTAAGTTGGAAGGTTCTCGGAGGTTATCATAGAATGTTCTCGGCGGTTCTCGAAGAACGTAGAATGTTAGTGTAGGTTTGGTTATGTTAGGTTGGAAGGTTCTCGGAGGTTATCATAGAATGTTCTCGGCGGTTCTCGTAGAAGGTTCTCGGAGGTTCTCGAAGAAGGTTCTCGGAGGTTCTCGAAGAAGGTTCTCGGAGGTTCTCGAAGAAGGTTCTCGGAGGTTCTCGCAGGTTCTCGTAGAAGGTTAGTTTAGGTTAATAGGTTCTCGTAGATTTATAGAAGAGCAATGTGTTATGAATGTAGGTGCAATCAGGGTAGATATGTGTTTGTTTATCAGGATATTAATAACTTTACTTGACTGCTAACCCTTTGAGCATTTGTCAGTAGTATTTTTTTTTTTGTTGTACAAGAGGTTAATGTAAGTTAAGGCGTGCTCGAGCACGGATGTTGTAAGCTAATGGTTTTTGGGAGTGTAACTGGGTTTTGTGTAAGCTTTGTCTAGGTAAGGTATTGCAATGGACTCACCGAGTCTATCCAGACACTCCAGCATAGGAAGTAGATGGTACGAGCTCGCTCCTGGTGGGTCATCTTCCGCCGACACGGTTTGCTGTTCACCTGGTTGTAGAGTGCGACGTAGTTGGTCGTGGGGACCTTCCGGGGGCGTACAATTCATGGCTAGCTAAAGTTCTCCGAGGGTAGAGTGCCATAGGTCAGTCATAGTTTTTGATAAAAACCAAAGCATTTTTAAGCGTAGCCATAACACTCTCTACTTGTCCATACGCTCGGCTAGTTCCTGGTGCAATGGTGTGAATGTTTATGCCATAACGTTTGAAGTAAGTTTTCGTTGTCTCTTGAAGCATGTCTCGTAGGTATGCCCTGTTTTTTTTTACAGAAGGAGCACGAAGTGGCACTAGTGGTTGGAGTGTTGGATGCTGTAGGTTGGGGATCCTTGTTGTTTTGACGTTGTTTGGCATCTTGTGGTTTGAATTTACATTGTTCGGTTTTGTGATTCGTCTTTTTGCTGATTTGAGTTTTGGCCATCATCCATCAAACAGATACGACAACTGATTTGAGTTTTGGCCATCATCCATCAAGCGCGGACGTTTGTTTGGTGCGGCAGACGACGAATCTGATCTAAAACGCCGTTTTCGAATAGTCGAAGCAATCGAAATAAGTTCAGATAAGTCCAGGTACTGTAGTAGCTCTCGCATTGAACAACTCAATCCGTAAACGTTCATCATTAACGCATCCTATTACTGCTTCCACAGCGTCATCATTTCCGAGTTTATCTTTTCGTGATCCTTTCCATAGGACCCAAGCATGTGATAAAAACTCGGCAATGTCCTTAGAGGAGTCATAACTGTGCTCTCGATAACGAACGATGTCGCGAGAATACCTATTCTCTGGTTCAAACGTAGTGATGAGGTTATTGCGCAGCTCTTCCCGCGATGACGTGGTAACCAACCAATCGTCAGCCCACATTCTTGCCCGTCCTTTCATTAGACTACCTACCTTCATACGCACATCGAAATCGTTAAACTTGTAGGATTCTATGGCTCTATCAATGTGTGTACACCATTTCCTGACCCCTACATTAGCACCTGGATCAAATGAAGGTAAATAGACATCCTTGATACGTATCTTAGGATCGGACGATGAACTACAGAAACGTTGAGACATTTGGTGCATTGCATCATTTCCATCATCTTCATGACGAAATAGGGTGGCATGCCTGCCATGGACAGGTTTGGTACGCCTTCGCCTAATGCACCTTGTGTTGGCGATTCCATTGGCTGCGTGGTCACGTTAAATGTGTCCCTGTTCGTTGTCCGTGGTGCAGCCGATGTTGGCGCAGCCGATGTTGGCCAAGCCGATGTTTGCCAAGCCGATGTTGGCGCAGTCGATGTTGGTGCACCTGGTTGATGCTGCGTAGCTGCCCGAAGAACATGGTCTGGATCAGGAGCGCTGATCCCACTTCTGATGACGGAGGAGGTGTCCCAGGACCCTTTTTAAAAAGGGTGACGTCATCAGTGCTGACGTCACTATTGTCGTCGACCTGGTGTTTCTCCATAGAAGGTAGTCTCAATGAAACAAGAATGAGAGACAAGAACGTTATTTATTCCAGAGAGGTCCGTTCACTCCGACGGCTCGAGCAAGACTGAATATTTTACTCGGCCTGCGGCTTTATTTATAGTAAATCGTCGTCCCGCGTTTGCACGATAGTAAAACGAGCGAACTTATTTAGATTTACGCACTCAAATCAACTCTTAAAATGAAGTCGTAGTGTAGAAATAACGTCTTCGCGCCGACATATATATTTATTATTATATATTTATGTAATGTATGTATTTTATTTTATTTGTGCGCATATATTTAAATTTGTCATAAGGAGTAATTATAATCTAAATTATTTTATTTAATATTGTACACCCCTGCCTACTAATTATCTTATTAAAGTTATTTTTCCATCCAAAGGTTGCCTGGAAGAGATCGCTTTTTAGCGATAAGGCCGCCCATTGTACATTCTGTTTCCTACGTGTTGTTGTATTTTGTTTCCCTGTGTGTGCAATAAAGTGTTTTGTATTGTATTGTATTGTAAACATGACTTTGACTTGACTTTAAATACCTACTCAGTTACAACATAATTTCGACGGAAGTCTGCAAAATTTACAGTTAAAATGTGTAGCGTAACTGTATTTTTTTAAATTTAGAATTATATTATTGTGCTTAAAAAACTGTTTACTCAACTTATTTTACGTGTTTTGGTGGTTAACCCAATTGAACTGCCAACCGACGATATGTACAATATCTATGCTATAATGGTAGGGTTTAGTTCTGAAAATAACTTTTTGAATGGGATTAGTTACCTGTTAACGAATTATTAACTACTAACTAAGCGACAAAATATTATCAAGCGACATTTTTTTTATTTCCGCACATGACCATTCAGTAGGGAGCCGATCGCGCGGCAGATTATTTCGTGATCTTAACCCCCCTCCCGTACCTTCGTGCCCGAGTGACGCCTGCCACTCCACAACGCATAGTGTCACAAAACTATAATAGTTAGAGATATGATGTAACGACGTTTTTTGTAGATGATGATAAGTTCTACAAAGTTGTAATACATCACTTTGTTATATATTCAATAGTTTTCGCAGCATTCGCGATTAAAGAAAGATATTAGGTTTATTTTTTCAAAAAAATCGGTTATTGTCACAAAACTATAATAGTTAGAGATTATGATGTAACGACGTTTATTGTAGATAATGATAAGGTCTACAAAGTTGTAATACATCACCTAGTTATATATTCAATAGTTTTCGCAGCATTCGCGATTAAAGAAAGATTTTAGGTTTATTTTTTCATAAAAATCGGTTATTGTCACAAAACTATAATAGTTAGAGATATGATGTGACGACGTTTATTGTAGATAATGATAAGGTCTACAAAGTTGTAATACATCACTTTGTTATATATTCAATAGTTTTCGCAGCATTCGCGATTAAAGAAAGATTTTAGGTTTATTTTTTCATAAAAATCGGTTATTGTCACAAAACTATAATAGTTAGAGAAATGATGTAACGACGTTTTTTGTAGATGATGATAAGTTCTACAAAGTTGTAATACATCACTTTGTTATATATTCAATAGTTTTCGCAGCATTCGCGATTAAAGAAAGATTTTAGGTTTATTTTTTCAAAAAAATCGGTTATTGTCACAAAACTATAATAGTTAGAGATTATGATGTAACGACGTTTATTGTAGATAATGATAAGGTCTACAAAGTTGTAATACATCACCTAGTTATATATTCAATAGTTTTCGCAGCATTCGCGATTAAAGAAAGATTTTAGGTTTATTTTTTCATAAAAATCGGTTATTGTCACAAAACTATAATAGTTAGAGATATGATGTAACGACGTTTATTGTAGATAATGATAAGGTCTACAAAGTTGTAATACATCACTTTGTTATATATTCAATAGTTTTCGCACCATTCGCGATTAAAGAAAGATTTTGGGTTCTTTTTTTTCACCATGGGTTACATTATCGGAGTTTGGTAAGGAATCATAATATTTTTGAAAACTAAATATAGCCTATGTCACTCAGGGATAGTGTAGCTTACGAATGGTGAAAGAATTTTTTAAATCGGTGCAGTAGTTTCAGAGCCTATTCGAGACAAACAAACAAACAAAAAATCAAACCTTTCCTCTTTATAATATTAGTATAGATATGAAACCAAATAACAAAATGAATTAAATTAAAATAGAGCACAAATTCATATAAATTAAACATTCTATAAAATTAACCCACCAACCAAGGAAAGGATAAACGGAACGCAAATGTCAGAGAGTCCGCCATCTTGCGTAAACACCAACTTCAACTCAGTGTTGCCAGAAGGTTAGGTTAGGTTAGGTTAGGTTAGGTTAGGTTAGGTTAGGTTAGGTTAGGTTTACCAGGGCTTAGTTTACTGTGTTATGCAGACGACACTCTGGTAATAGCTAGGGATAAGAACTTCCGTGATGTTGCCATTCTCGCCACGGCCGGTGTGGCTCAGGTTGTTGGGAGAATCAAACAGCTTGGTTTGGACGTGGCTCTCAGTAAATCTGAGGCTTTATATTTTCTGAGGCCTCGAACAAAACCTCCTGTAGAGTTCTATATCGTTGTAGGTGGTGTGCGTATAAGCGTTGGGTAGTCCATGAGGTACTTGGGAATAGTACTTGACACCTTCTGGACTTTTAACTATCATTTCCAGCGACTATCCCCAAAGCTCATGTCTGCTGCAGCTGCTCTTGCTGGACTGCTCCCGAACATTAAGGGTGCAAGGGCCAGCTGCCGACGCTTGTACGCAAATATAGTTAGATCAATGGCTATGTATGGAGCACCGATTTGGGCAAAACATCTCAGATCGAAACATGTTGCGTTACTTCGTAGGCCTCAACGTACAATGGCCATTAGAATTATAAGGGGTTATCGAACCATCTCCTTCGATGCTGCCTGTCTTTTAGCGGGCTGCATACCATGGGAGCTGGACTCAATAGGTCTGGCCACCATTCATCAGTGGCGGGAGGAAAGAATCCTAGCGGGAGACTTACCAGCTCCTCGTGAAATTAAGGGCTTTGTATTAGAAGTCAAGGCTGCCCTATTAGATAAGTGGAAAGAAGATTTGGTAAACCCTTCAGCTGGGTCTATAACCATTGAGGCTATTTATCCTGTTTTCAGTGAATGGCTAAGCAGAAAGCACGGGTTTCTTTCCTTCCGTTTGACTCAGATGCTTACGGGACATGGTTGTTTCGGGAACTATCTTTGTCGGATTGGGAGGGAAGTAACAGCTGCGTGCCATCACTGTGGTGATGGTGAAGATAGTGTAAATCATACTCTCGCTTCCTGTCCTTCTTGGACAACACAGCGGCAGGAGCTAATCATTAAATTGGGTATACAGGTGCTGACGTTGTCAATCATTGTTAAGGCAATGATAGAGAGCGAAAGTGCTTGGGATGCCGTTCAGGCCTGCAGCGAATCTGTTATAAGTGCTAAGGAGGAGGCAGAGAGACTGCGGGAGATAGAAACGCCTTCCAGGCGTCGGCCTAGAAGGCGTTTCGAACCTCCATGAGAGCTGCTCGGGTAACATTTCGGGGGAATTTGTTACCCATAGATGAGCTGCTGTTAGGTTTTGTACGCGCGGCGGTCCCATGTACTCTTCCGGAGACTGGTGGGGCAAGTTTGCCAGCATTCTGGGGCAATGGAAGAATGCGCAAGAGTACCCAGGGCCCCAGTCGAAGGTGCAGTGATTGGACATTGTCAGGTTTTAGTCAGTAAGAGTCTGACATAATATACGTCTTCCCCGAGGCGTTTGTAAACATGAGGGTTTCCTGACATTAAAAAAAAAAAAAAAAAAAAAAAGATGTGTGTGCGATTCACACACGATAGAAGTGAAACTTCAGTAAATCGACAAAAGAATAAGAAGAATAAAAAAAAAGTGTGTGTGTGTCAGCTACGACGCACGATTGGAGTCTACTACTTACGAACTATAATTATGATATATATCGAATGGAAAAAAAGGGTAAATGAACGCATCTGCTAAAATGATAAGAGAAACAAACATATATCTGTAATTATTCGGATTATTTATATTAGTTCAATAAAGCGTATTACATAAAGTATGTTACAAAATAATATAAATAAAATAGGTTAGGTTAGGTTAGGTTAGGTTAGGTTAGGTTAGGTTAGGTTAGGTTAGGTTAGGTTAGGTTAGGTTAGGTTAGGTTAGGTTAGGTTAGGTTAGGTTAGGTTAGGTTAGGTTAGGTTAGGTTAGGTTAGGTTAGGTTAGGTTAGGTTAGGTTAGGTTAGGTTAGGTTAGGTTAGGTTAGGTTAGGTTAGGTTAGGTTAGGTTAGGTTAGGTTAGGTTAGGTTAGGTTAGGTTAGGTTAGGTTAGGTTAGGTTAGGTTAGGTTAGGTTAGGTTAGGTTAGGTTAGGTTAGGTTAGGTTAGGTTAGGTTAGGTTAGGTTAGGTTAGGTTAGGTTAGGTTAGGTTAGGTTAGGTTAGGTTAGGTTAGGTTAGGTTAGGTTAGGTTAGGTTAGGTTAGGTTAGGTTAGGTTAGGTTAGGTTAGGTTAGGTTAGGTTAGGTTAGGTTAGGTTAGGTTAGGTTAGGTTAGGTTAGGTTAGGTTAGGTTAGGTTAGGTTAGGTTAGGTTAGGTTAGGTTAGGTTAGGTTAGGTTAGGTTAGGTTAGGTTAGGTTAGGTTAGGTTAGGTTAGGTTAGGTTAGGTTAGGTTAGGTTAGGTTAGGTTAGGTTAGGTTAGGTTAGGTTAGGTTAGGTTAGGTTAGGTTAGGTTAGGTTAGGTTAGGTTAGGTTAGGTTAGGTTAGGTTAGGTTAGGTTAGGTTAGGTTAGGTTAGGTTAGGTTAGGTTAGGTTAGGTTAGGTTAGGTTAGGTTAGGTTAGGTTAGGTTAGGTTAGGTTAGGTTAGGTTTTTTTTTTTTTTTTTTTTTTTTTTTTTTTTTTTTCTAATAAGCCTACCATTTGTCAACAACATGACCGACGGCTATGACTTATTCTATATATACTGTCGCTATTATTATGCGACAACATTTTGTTCCTATCATTGTCATGCTTACGCAAACATGCACCTCATACCAATGATACACATTTGCGCAAACTTGACTTTGTCATTGTAGGTAGCATATATATGCATTACAATTAATGCATATCTAAACGACCTTCACATGGAAATTATTTATTATGTACATATTTATAAAAGACTTTAACTATTTTAAAAAAACAACTTATCTACTAACACATAATATGAAATCATTTACTTCATTGACTGACACTCCAAAACAACTAACAAAACTCATACTCGCTTATTCTTTAAAATTCAAGACAAACATTCTAAAAATAAAAGTAACGACTGTTATACAATACTGTAAAATAAATGAATAAATTTCTACCCTCATTATAGTGATACAAAAGAAAGTTACCAGAGTGATTTATATCAAATTAACTGAGTTTTTCTTGGATAATTTAACAAATATATGTGAGTGTACAACCCTTTACGATTACCAGATACAAATCATATTAATCTAAATACATTTAATCACATAAAATCATAATAACTGTTAATGTGTGTTACTAACACCACAGTGAATATTGTTATTATCCTTATACCTAACATCATACTTCACCAACCCACCCAACCACTTAACAATATTTTATTATCAAAATACCCCCATTATTTATAAAACTGATTTAAATCTAACATATTATTCCAGTTCCAAATAAATAAGTACTCGCACATTTCTTTAAATTTCTACCCTCATCATAGTGATACGAAAGAAAGTTACCAGAGTGATTTATATCAAACTAACTGAGTTTATCTTGGATACTTTAACAAATATATGTAAGTGTACAACCCTATACGATTACCAGATACAAATCATATGAATCTAAATACATTTAATCACATAAAATCATAATAACTGTTTATGTGTGTTACTAACACTACAGTGAATATTGTTATTATCCTTATACCTAACATAATACTTCACCAACCCACCCAACCATTTAAAAAATATTTTATTATCAAAATATCCCCATTATTTATCAAATTTAAATCTAACATATTATTCCAGTTCCAGGACCGAGCCATTCTCGCGGCCTATGCTACGAAGGACGACCCTGGCAAACTTCAAGAATATATCCCTACTCCTGCAATCAGCCAACAGGTAAGAAATATTTTCAGTATTAATCAAAGAGTCCATTGAACACTCACAGTCGTAACGTAAACTGCTAAACCTAAAACAATGAATCAAAACATGTTCAACTGTCTGATCATGTCCACTGTCACAAGTGCACAATGGACTCTCTGCTAGCCTAAACCTAAACAAATAAGCCCGAAAGCCGCCATGTCCTGTAAATAACTGAGCAAGAAAATTATTTAACCTAATTTTACCTAATATAGAGTAAGCAACGCTTACATCTTTAAAGAAAATTTTTGTTGTACTTCCTGTCTCTGACCCTTCATACATCCTCTGCCATTCAGCTAAAGTAGATGATCTAACAACCCATTTGGCATAAGATAAAGGACACCTATCATAAACCGGTAGTCTCTTATTGTTCAAAGCTGCAAACTTAGCGAGCTCATCCGCACGCTCATTACCCACTATACCTATATGTGCTCTAACCCAATATAACTTCACTACCCTGCCATTCCTGCGAAGCTCACTCAACTCAGAACGAATTTGATGTGCTATAGGATGGACAGTATTAGGGTCACAAATACACTCTAATCCTGACCTAGAATCACTAACTATATTTATCAAAGTGAACTCTTTTGTTTTAACCCAGCAAAGACTCTGTAGGATAGCGGATAATTCTGCCTGAAACACGCTACAAAACTTTTCCAAACGAAAACTCATATGCTTAACTTCAACACCACCTTTCCAACATGAGACTGATGCTCCAACTCTTCCTTCCAGCTTACTTCCATCTGTAAACAAAATTGGAGCATCAGCCCCAAGAGCATCAACATCCACTTGCGATTGCAGTAACTCAAAACAAAATCTCATCCGGTCCGACGGGTGTGGCAAATCAAACTTACTAATATATATCTCCAAATCTCGACCAGGTAAAGTTAAAATTGACCCCCCCCGTTTAATACAATAAATAGCCGCATGTTCTTTTAATCTAAGTGGCAGAGGAATAATCCTTGCTAAAAGCAGGCTGGCCTCAAAAGAAACGGTTCTGTGAGCTTTGGCAACTTTTATAGCAAATAGTCTAGCCAGCCTACCTAACGTCTCTTTCACGTAAGACTTTTCAGCCACATCAGCCCAACAACTACCAGCATACAGAACTGTAGGTTCAACAATCGCCCCATAAATAACTCTCAAAATCTCTGAATTTAACCCCCACTGTGCACGCGCCGCCCTCGAAACAACTTTGTAAAACTCAATAGACTTTTTCGTTATTCTTTCCAGGTGATCACGGAAGTTAAGTAAAGGATCAATAGTAAGGCCAAGCACCCGCAAGCTAGTGCCATACTCAAGAGTTACCTGTCCGAAACAAAATTTTGGTAAGTAGTACTTTAATTTTCTGGTAATCAAAACTAATTGTGTTTTCTCCGGTGCGAATTTAAAATTTAACCTTCCCCCCCACTCTAAAATTTTCTGCAATGCCCGATTAACCATTAATTCCAGACGTTTACCATCAGAAGAAGATGCCACCAAGAGGATATCATCCGCGTACGCTTGAACTCGGACACCTTCATACTGACTCTGCTCTAATAAAGGGTCCAACAAAACATTCCATAACAAAGGCCCGCAAGTAGACCCCTGTATACAGCCCATAGTAGGATACCTATCAACTGTAACCCCAGCATACCGAAGAATAACTTTCCTGTCCTTTAAATAATGCGACACCAATCTCAACATTCCAGGATCGACTCCTTTGACGTGCAACTGACCCAGAATAGCAGGCCACCAGGCGTGATCGAATGCCCCAGCGATATCGAGCGAAACCACAGCTACCAGACGCTTTGCAGCAACCTGCGCGCGCACCTCTGCCAGCGCCGCAAACAGCGCATCTTCTGAGCTGCGCCCCGCCATGAAGCCATACTGGTAAGAACTTAACCTACTTTCTCTACCCATCTGCCACTGTATTCTATTAACAAAGAGCTTTTCAAACAATTTGCCTAGTATCGGTAACAAACCAATAGGCCTATAAGATTTTGGCGAAACGTAATTACCCCTAGCAGGTTTGGGAATAACCTTAATAACCGCAACTTTCCAGATCTTAGGGAAAAAGCCCATAATTAAGCATCGCGAGAATAAACCCAATAATAAATCCTTATTAGCCCTATATGCACGCAAACAGATGTCCATTGTTAAACCATCACCCCCAGGCGCCTTCTTAGGATGCATAGCTTGAAACACAGTATCTAACTCAATTTCAGTAAACGGAACTACATTACATTCAATACTACTGTCCCTACGTAACATGTCAACTAACTGGTCCACATTATTTTCCAGATCGACATGCTCTGGTTCCTCATCAACATCGCATTGCGGAAAAAAGGTGTCAGCCAGCAGCGCGGCAGAAGCAGAAGCATCCAAAACCATCCCTGCGTTCTCCAACAAACAATCTTCGGCAGAAGTCAATGTGCAAGCCTTCAACACACGGTAAGAACGCTGCCACATCGTCTCCTTCTTTTCACCAGTACAGAAGGTCCGCCAGCTCTCCGTTATAGCAGTATCAATGGCCTGCTTAAACTCCGCCTTAACTGTAAGGTAATTGCTGACGACAAAACTTCTCCTCACTCGACTAGCCCTTCCAATCCTTTTCCTACGTCTAATAACTTCCGCTCTAAGTTGAGACAAATCAGCACTCCACCACCGGCAAGGTTTTCCACCCCGAAAAAGACCCAAGGTTAGGTTAGGTTAGGTTAGGTTAGGTTAGGTTAGGTTAGGTTAGGTTAGGTTAGGTTAGGTTAGGTTAGGTTAGGTTAGGTTAGGTTAGGTTAGGTTAGGTTAGGTTAGGTTAGGTTAGGTTAGGTTAGGTTAGGTTAGGTTAGGTTAGGTTAGGTTAGGTTAGGTTAGGTTAGGTTAGGTTAGGTTAGGTTAGGTTAGGTTAGGTTAGGTTAGGTTAGGTTAGGTTAGGTTAGGTTAGGTTAGGTTAGGTTAGGTTAGGTTAGGTTAGGTTAGGTTAGGTTAGGTTAGGTTAGGTTAGGTTAGGTTAGGTTAGGTTAGGTTAGGTTAGGTTAGGTTAGGTTAGGTTAGGTTAGGTTAGGTTAGGTTAGGTTAGGTTAGGTTAGGTTAGGTTAGGTTAGGTTAGGTTAGGTTAGGTTAGGTTAGGTTAGGTTAGGTTAGGTTAGGTTAGGTTAGGTTAGGTTAGGTTAGGTTAGGTTAGGTTAGGTTAGGTTAGGT